>OU452281.1:10000000-20000000 GCA_911728535.1 Pammene fasciana | reverse complement strand
TATAAAATTCAATTAAAAGTCTACAACTGTTTTCACATTTGTTTAAATACTTTCAGTGAATATTTACGCCTGAGAAATTCCACGAGTAATTTCTTGTGTTCATTATCACCTTTTTACGCTTACCATGGTCATTGTACACAAACACATGTCACCTTCATTAAAAAAAATGTTAGAAAAACCAATGTTTACGCTTAAAACACGTAGATTTGTAACATGACTGTGACTATTCTTATCTTGTTAGTTGTAAATATTGGCGCAACTCCACGTGGTCACATACCTTGTACAGTCCGTGAGCTTTAAGAAGAACCTTCGGGAATCGGCGATGACACACGAAGGTAATATTGCTGTTCTGCTTTTTCACGTGTCACTGTTGATTGATACCCGACGTCTCTTTCTAAAACCCGAAGGTTCTTCTGAGAGTTCACGGACTGTAGATACTTAGTTATAATAGTATAATAGACAGCCGCAACCTTCGCGTTATATTAGTAACCGTTTATTAGTGAGCCATGGTTTAGGCAAGTAGATAAATATACATTTATGAAGTCATTTCATTACGCTGAATTATTATTCCGTTATTTTATAACAAATTGGCGCTTCACAAGGAAAATTTCACGACAAAACATTTCGTGGATTTTTTTTGCTATGTTTGCTTTACATTTATTTTCGCGGATAGATATTATTTTCTAAAATATAGAATACATGAATTAAATAGTAGATCGGTGCACAAATACTTGTAAATTGAGGTTGGCAACTAATGTGCATCTGACCATGAGTATGGATGGAAACTTTCTGGAAAAACCTTCAGTTATTTATTATTCAATACAGTAAAGTTATTTTCATATGGGAACATTCGCACCAATGAGCGAAAACGGGCTCACAGGATCGTGCAAAGTGGAGGAAAGCGAGCAGGAAAGCGGACCCTGGCAATAGCCGGGATAACGCTAGGTAGAAGAAGAAGAAGCAACATTCGCATCAATAGTATATTTGAGTCTTAGATATTAATGTGTTACTGTATTGTATGTAATGCCTAGTTATAATACCTAAAACGAGTAATAGATAACACATTCAGAAAAATATCTAGATACTTACCAATGAGCGAAAGCGAGTGCAGAGCAATGCCAAATAAAATTGAATACAAAACAAATATAACGTAACGTAGGTAAGCCTATGTTTATTTACATACATTTAACAAAGTATGCAAATTTACTATGAATGAATAAAAAAACGTTATAAGGCACAAAAATTATCTACATTGCAAAAAACAGTTGCTTACAATCAATCATCAATAAAAACAAACTACGATTATTGAGACCGCGTGTCAAGGCAATACTTCTAAGGCATCTCAACAATTCCATAGTTTAATTGGCGGTTCAACATATCTACGTTAGAACGAAATTGGTCCTCGATCATGCTTCGATTGGATGAGAGTGTGTGCAAGAGCATTCACATGCAACTCGAATTGTCGGGCGCCAATGTAACATGACATCTAGATCCGCAATAGCCATGTGTAATCCGAGAGCGCACTTATACTGCTTCACAAGAACCATAGATTCCATAAGCGATCGCAATGATGCCCCTGTACCGACGGCGACGCACGCGTCTCACACACGCAAAAACATCGTACGATGCCAGCCAACCAATGGCAGAGCTCGGCGAGGTGGGCTCGGCTCCCCACCATGTCACCGGAATGTATGGTTCTTAGAACGGCACTGTTAAAAATAACTACCTGTTTAACAGGACACACACGATGTTGGCGATTATTCGAGGCCGCGATATTGTATCGCAAACATTCCACATTTCACACGGTATTGGATGATAACGCTGCGTTGCGGTATCTTTTCCGAACGCCTATTTCTATTAAATTTATTTGTCGTAATCAAGATTGCTATCGGGCTTTCTGATAGCGATTACAAAAATGTCCTGTCCGCGAATAAATTATTGGTATCATCACATACAATCAGAACGCTGATGCTGATAAAGATAATTTATACGCAAGCGAAATAAACATTGATTAATCTAATAGCCGCAATGAATAACCAAATATGTACGTAAGCTTTCTGAATTAAGCTTGACTAAAGTTAATCTAATCTATAAATTTGTGGCATTTGACTTTGACCGACAATCTTGCCGCTAACCATACACCCGTTAATGGCACAAGTTCACGAATACCCCGCGATAAGTCTGCGGACCGCGCCACAGCTTAATCACGTGTGTGTGAACAGCTGATCGCGCGTGCGCGGTCCGTGACAGATGCGCCGGCGCCTGGTTATTCTTATCAACTTACCGCGTGCTAGTCGAGCGCTCGCGAACTGAGTGACCTCATGCAACCTCTATAGTAACAACTATGGGTAATCGGAAGATATTTTATTCTGGTTATTGCGATGCCGACTTGGTAAGTTATGGGAATGAGAATGACACCTTGTGTTCCCATTGCAAATCGCGTGCAAGCCGCGCAACGCCTCGAACCAGTCTCGGCTAAATTCGTATCAATATCAATAGGATAGGATAGGCATTTCTTTTATCTTAATTTCATCGCTAGGTTTCACATTAGGTTGATTGTTTTTTTAACAACATCGGCCATATTTAAAAATTTGATGTCGGTGAATGTCATCGGATAATTTAGTATACATTTATTAAAATTAAACAGTTCATACTTGTAGATTAGTCATATGACATGCCATGATTTTAATGCTTGAACCAAACGTTGGGTTAACGTAGGCCAAATGGTCTATTGTAATCTCGTTCTACCATGTAACTGCATCCCTTAGACGGGCCTAATTTGGCCAACTTGTGAATCACGTATATTATGTGTATATTATGGATACTTTGTATGTCCGAAATAAGGATTTTTTTTATTATACTTAGGTAGGTATACATACTATTCAATTAACATTGTGCTAGAATAAAATACAAAATGTAATTATTGTTTACCTAACTTGAAAATTGCTACAATTAACAAGCGTCGATTTTTAACAATACCCAATATTTTGCTAATTCTAATTACATACCTACTTAATAAAGCTTCGTACACCGTACAAAATATGCTAAAAACAGACCATACTTTCCTAGTGAAAGGATCAAATTCTATTGAAACCATATGTACATTGTAATGTACATTCGGCCTTGACAGTCCAAACGTTGAAACGTTGTATTTTATGAGTTAAGGGACACACTTACATTGGTTCACTTGCACTCTCGGCAATAACGATGACAACGCCCGACTCCCCGCAGATACGAAGCATTCATCAACACCGTGTTGGTGATAAGAGAGTTAATTCACTCTCATTTACTTTAAGTACATGACTTGTTATCTATAGGTATCTACACGATGACTTATATTCGAGGTATTCCTTCAAGGAGCTAATACTGCGTAATTTGCAACAAATAAGTCCCCATGCTTTAACCGGGGGTCAAAAGTAACTGGTTACCGAGATATTAAGGCAAATTCGTAGGCAAATTTGTCGATGGTAGCTCAAATTTGTACCTATATGGCCTCTATACATTACTGCCTCAATTCCGCTCAGGTGTATGGTGAGCCTAAATCTTGTTTTTATTGATGCCTACAACTTAGGTACCTACGTCTATGTAATGACCAGCTTGTTATTGTTTTTTTATTTTATTTCTCAAATATTTACCTATAATTAATAAGGCTTAATGCTTAATGCTTTTGCTTTGTTTAATGCTTTTTTATTTTGTTAATATTCTGCAGTTTTAACATGGTTTTCACCGTTAATTGTTCAATATAAATCTAATTAAATTATATTTTTTCATCTAATAATGATGATTATGTGCCAGAATTATTATAGAGGATAACAGAAAGATTTTGACCCCCAGTTAATTAGGACTTAACTTATTTGTAAATTAACTCTAAAAGGTCAACCCTGTATTAATCTAGTCGCTGGGGGATGATATCATCTTGTGACGTTGAGTGTGGGGGGGGTATTTGTATGTATAGGTGAGTACCTATACATACAAATACCCCCACACTTAGAATAACAACAAGATTTTCCCTATGCAAATGTGTGGAAAATATTCTTCGTCCATTTCTGACTTTTCTAGTAAGTACCATATTATAGTCTGTATAATATTATAATATTATAGTCGCACAGACGGAAAAAGACCCGATGGGCTAACTTTAGTGCCTTGGGAGAGGGGAAAATGCCTTTTGTGGGACGCCACGTGTGTCAGCACCTTCGCCGCATCTCACCTCACACGAACGGTACGGACAGCTGGTGCTGCTGCTGAGATAGCCGCAGTCAGAAAACGCGATAAATATTCATTCCTTGTCAGCAATTATTTATTTGTACCCCTTGCATTCGAGACGACAGGGTGTTGGGGGTCCGAAGCAATAGCCTTTGTAAAGGAATTAGGGCGACGTATTACTGAGAGGGGGTCCGATGTACGCGCGGGTTCCTACCTGGCGCAAAGGTTGGCCATCGCCATCCAACGCGGAAACGCTGCAAGTGTGATGGGCACCTTTGCGCCCGGCATAGCTCGCGGGGGGCTCTTTGATTAGTTACGTTTTTTTTTTTTTACATAGATATATATGCATATTTAGTAAGTAGTGTTTTAAATTAATCATATGTTGTTATTTTAATAAAAGTTTGATGTCTGTATAACATCTTCGTCGACCAGATATGTATTACCTAATCGATCCGGATGCATTGTTATTATGCTGGCCATACACGATCATTCCTATCGTCAAATCGGCATGACGCTGCAGGCTTGATCCAATCTGCAGTTCGTCCATATACACCACACACGATCAGTTTGATTTGTCCAATTGGCAGCGACGCTCAGTTGAAGCCATGGCGTCACCGGTGACAGACGACGATGTTTTAGCCGTTTTGGGCATTATACTCAGACATACTATAGTGGTGCAAACAGTGGTTAATGAAAAGAAAACATTTTAGTCATACAAATTTAGTGAAAGAATTAAGGATTACGCCAAAAGATTATTGTAATTATTTACGAATGAATGAAGAAACGCAAATAAATTCCAGTATCACTTCGCGGTACCGAGCTGTATTTTGCGTCATGTTGTGAGAGCGCGCGCACGACGACGTCTATCACCGACAAAAATCTTGATCGGAGTGAACTAATGATGCCGACCGCCATACACGGTCCAATAGGCATGATCCAATCGGCATGATCAAGCCAAAAGAATCGAGTTTCGATTGTGCCGTCAAATTTAACTGTCATGCCAATACACTCCCACACACGGTCAAATCTAACTGATCCAATCGGTAGCGTCATGCCGATTTGACGATAGGAATGATCGTGTATGGCCAGCATTAGTAACTAGCTCTTTTCTGCGCATAGTATTTCTCGAAGCTTTGGTAGAGCTTGCCAGTATTATCTGGGGGTCTCCAACCAATGAGTTTTTTTGGTACTATGTACGAAATATCATATTTTGGTTGCCCTGAAAATCAGCGTTGTGGCTACCTACCCTGCCATATGTCCTGTTACTGTTATGCTTCTCTTAGCACCAAATAAACATTTTTCATTTAATTTTTACTAATCGCTATTCTGTGAAGGAAAACATCGTGAGGAAACCTACATACATCCGTGGAGAAATTCAAAGATGTATATGAAGTGATGTCCCCAACTTGCTTTGGGCCAACGTGGGCGGACTATTAGTCCGATCCCTCTCGTGCCCATGCTCGTGTATGAGAGGAGGCCTGTGCCCAGGTGCCATATTCTAATTTTAAAATGTATAAACAATGCATTAACAATAACAATACAATCTGTCTTAAACATAACTCCAACACTCAACCAATAATCAACCAATATTGAAGTCGTATTGTAGTTGCATCGCAGTCATTTTCAAGCAAATTCCGCCATTTTTGATTCAGACGTGTAGGCGTTAGCTGTATTGTGTTGTCATTGCATTGGATTTGCATTGAAGTTGGATCGTGTCTGTGCGTGTTTTAAAGTTAGAATACGGCCCAGCAGTGGGACGTATACATAGGCTAACATATTATATTATGCCGCTCGCAAAAACCCGTCTTAAATGAAATATTTATAACCTTGAAATTAATGATACTGCGTAAACATTTCGTACTTGCCCCACCTCCAGGAGTCATCTGGAGGTGCACCCACGCTAGTTCATTTAAAGATCTGCGCGTCAGAAACTCAACCCTATCTAAACTAAAACGTCATATGTCCCTACGTTATTCATAGTCCATCCGACTTTTTGAAATAGGGTGGTGCATTGACTCATTTAAAACCAAAACGTCATATGTCCACGTGTTTTAATACAACTTAGGACTTTTTGAAAGATGATGATACATTGACGTGCAGTGTTTGATTATTCTGTTTACTTACTGAAAGCCATAATGCGTATTTTGGTTACGTAATATTTTTCAGAACAGGAGGATATTAGTGTGAAATGATTATTGTATCGTTTCTTATTTGACCTTGTGGTTTTATAGATTTGTCCTGTATTTTACCGAATTTCGCATATTTCCGTAACTATTTTAAAATTATGTGTCTGTAAAGCGTTGGTAGCCTGACGGTAATGACGTCTGACTTTCAATCCGAAGGTCCCGGGTTCAAACCCCGGCTCGTACCAATGAGTTTTTCGGAACTTATGTACGAAATATAATTTGATATTTACCAATCGCTATACGGTGAAGGAAAACATCGTGAGGAAACCTGCATACATCCGCGGAGAAATTCAAAGGTGTATGTGAAGTTCCCAACCCGCTTTGGGCCAGCGTGGGGACTATAGCCTGATCCCTCTCGTGCATGAGAGGAGGCCTGTGCCCAGCAGTGGGACGTATAGAGGCTAACATATTATATTATTATTATTATTATGTGTCTGTCTGTCTGTCACAAAGTGGTCACAAAGCTAATTTGCGTCGAAACTACTGCACCAATTGAGATGAAATGTTGTAAACTGTGACGTAGAGGCGGACAATACCTAACGTAAATTAATCAATTTTGGATATGGGAGTCACAATTGGGGGAAAATTATACAATAAAAAAGTTTGTTAACTATACAGTGTGATATTAAGTTTTATTTGTATAGATCATTGATTTATTATGTATTCTACTAGATGTGACATCTAGAACAAATTTTGTGCGCCATGTTAGGCAGTTTACAGCTGTGACGGGATCAAATAGTAACTCGAAGTTATTTTCACTACAACTTTTGGTACAAAGAATTTCTTAGGGATGTCATCTCCTAGCAGTGGCCGCGCGTCCATAGAACTCGATTCCCACCGGCTTGCCTAATTTTCAGACACGTGACCAGTTTTCTACAGATCATCAAGAAAATTTAAGCCATATTAAGCTCCGGCTTGCCTAGAAAAAAATTCACCCACCGCCACTGTCTCCTAGTAAATATAATGTATGTTTTTTCTGCCTGCAGGAGCCAATGAGAACTGCAACAAAGATATGCTGCAGCGATGCGCCATGGACCTCCCCGTCCTGAACTCTCCAGAGATCTCCTTCGCCCTAACTAGGGAGGAGCTAGATAAGAGCTGCGTGTAAGTACGGCACACTTTAGAATATTACATCCTAGAAGCATTGATTGTATTCTACTAGATTTTTTGCGCCATGTTTGGCAGTTGACAATAGTGATTATTACTATTACTTTTGATGAAGAATTTCTTAAGGATGTCATCTCCTGTTACCTTTGATTATTAAACCAACCGGATGCGAGACGCGCTCTCATTTCTATCGGAAAAAGTCTGCCGTTTTTTGCGGGGGAGGGGAACGTCAAATGTATGCGAAACGTCAAAATAGCCACGTCAAATAAACATCAGTCCATACAACGAACATGACCACTGGTCATATTCATTCGGCAGAGGGGAACGCCTGTCAATGGCTACTCCGATTGGTTTAAAGCTCTAAGCCTGTTACTCAATGCCTAGAGCACGGTTTTTAAATTTTTTAAGACTCCTTTCACATTTACCAGACGAATGTAAATGCGTACATCTTTCTTTAGGTGAGCGAATCAGTCAGGTATCGGGGGGTGATTTTTGAGATTCAAGTACTCGAAAGTGACATTTACAACTCAAAATAAAACGATGAAATAATGTTTTAAAAATTACAGCGACGGGAATTTAAAATCATGGGTATTTAAACTATAAATTTCATGCGAAAAAATTGGCGGTAACCTTTTGTGTGCGATTATTTATGAGCTTAAACTTTTTGAATTCGGGCGCTCGAAAGTCAAAAATTGGTGCCCTGATCTATCATAGGTGTCTTTTTGCGACCCTTTACTATCACGGGGTTCGCACATTTCAATTTAACAATTTCTGGCCTAGCTAGAAAGTAAGTAGAATTCAAAGTCGACGCAGTGTGTTGACGGCGGGGGACCCTCGGCCTCGTATCCATTTTAGCTTTTAACACCGGCAACGGGCCAAGCTACAGCCTTGGCCAGAAGTGTTGAGCACCAATGCGATTTTCATACAAAACTGGAAAGTTTAGTCCATCGTTTCCATCTTTGTTTAAGTTATTTTGTCAATTAATTTAAACTAATAGGCATGTTTTGTTGAAGTTAGTAGTAACTGCATAGAATATTTGCAATATGTCGCACCGACTTAAATTTACATTTTTGGTACCTTCTGTTTTCATATTTTTTAAGTACCTTGAAAGTGTTATTAAGTGAAGTTTGCTATATTTATAAATAAAATATAAGATTTACCGTTACCGTACATTGTTAGGATAGGGAAATAATGCTTAACATCAAAATTGTAAACAAAAAACACCTATGCTCAACACTTCTGGCCAAGGCTGTACTTCTATCCACGTACTATTTTTCTACTAGGTTTCTATATGTCCATATAATGGACAGTCCTCGTATGGAAGATAAGAACTATGCAATGTGACCCTGATTCATTGTTTTAAGGTAATATTGCTTTTAATTCGTGAATAATGATATTAATGATGGAAATACTTAGCTATTTTATGGCGTTTTGGCCGTTTTGTCAAGATAACCACGTTAATAACTACGTTTCTAAGATTTACAATTCTACGCTTTACACGATATTAAGCTCGTCACAGACGGAGCTATAATATATATTAACGCTCGGTATCTTACGATATATTTTGCCTGCTATTTGACAGACCCCACACACGAAGCTATAATATATATTTTGGTATATTAACGCAAGGTATCTTAAGATACCGATACCGATATATTACGATATATTTTAGGTATATTGCCTTCCTTCTCTGGCGTGACGTACAACCGATATATCTGTCTCTCTTTTGATATCTTTGCCGTGTGGGGTGCCGAGCTATACGATAATATATATCTCGGTATCTTACGGTATATTAATATATATTATAGCTCCGTCTGTGACGGGCTTTACAGCAATCCTGAACTTCCCTCTCAACACTTGCACAAACAGTCATCTAGTCGCAACTTTTATATAAATGTGGTCTAAGAATTGAGATAACTTACTTAACTACTTTATTCATCGCTCCTGGGGACGATTTTTGAGATACCACCGCTCAAATCTGATATTTAAAATGTACTGATTTAAACTCACACGATTTTCACTCATTATTTTGTCAAACACGGGACTTAATCGCGTACACTTACTTTTAATTTTCCTGACGTTTCGAGCGTGTCATAACGCTCGTGGTCGCGGCAGACTCAACGAAACGTCAGGAAAATTAAAAGTAAGTACGCGATTACGTCACGTGTTTGACAAAATAATAAAAATACTGATATTTAAGCCTCTGAATAAAATTATGAAATGATAGTTTGGTAATAACATGAATAGGAAAAGTTAGATGGGAGGGGGGGGGGGGGGAGGGACACCCGCTCGCTCTTGCCCATTTGAGAGATAGAGACAAATAGAGGAACGAATGAATCAGTAGTTAGACAGGAAACGTAACTAACAAAAGTTTGTAACAAACTACTAAAGTCCTTTTTATAATCGATATCAGAATGTTAAATAACACAATTAGGTATACAGACTAATTAATTTAAATGGAATGGTTAGTGGCCTTACGGCCAAATATCTCATACAATATTTGAAATATCGTCGTTCTAATTCTCATAGGGAGACCAATATATCCCACGTAACGGGACCTAAGTATTCAAACTTCATGCTTTTCATTTTTAAACGGTTACTTAAACTAAGCGTGCCCTTTTCTAACTACATACACAATACAAAGTACGAGTAGTACCTATACAATACATTAAAATCAATTTATAGCACAACAAACAATCAACCAATATTAGAGTTGCATTGGATTTGCAACGGAAATAGTTTCAATAATTTTTGATTCAGATGCACGGAGAAAAAAGTCGTGTCCATGCTACCAAAATACTGTAATCTGAACGAGAAAACCTAGTGAACTCTAGGACAATTGTTCACATAGTATAAATAACTAGACCTTTTGTACTAATGTTTAAATAGTTCTATTGAATTCAAGATATAATAAACGTAAAAATAGAGTAGTTTTCATTACAGGATTCTAGAATCAGTTACAATAATCTATTTTACTAATTGTTCTGGCATACTTAGCGCTGGTAGCCTTGCGGTAAGACGTCCGACTTTCAATGCGGAGGTCTCGGGTTCAAACCCCGGCTCGTACCACTGAGTTCTTCGGAACTTATGTACGGAATTTCATTTGATATTTACCAGTCGCTTTTCGGTGAAGGAAAACATCGTAAGGAAACCGGATCTAATCCCAAAAAGGCCTAGTTTCCCCTCTGGGTTGGAAGGTCAGATGGCAGTCGCTTTCGTAAAAACTATCGTCTACGCCAATTCATGGGATTAGGTTGTCAAGCGGACCCCAAACCGGGATAAAACGCTAGGATGAAGACTAATTGTTCTGGCATAGTAAGTAGTATTTTTTTCTTTTACTTATAGGCGTTAGCTTAGCTAAATACCTAATGAGTAGTTAACACATTCACTGCTATGCTACTCGCGTAGCGCTACGCCGTAGCTACGAAGCAAAGAAAGAAAATGCTTCGTAGAGCCGTGACGACAACGTGACGTGAATTGGTTAATGCATAGGAGTTTTTATAGGATTTTGATCGTGACATAACGTGTTTTAAAGTCAGAATACGGCCCGGGTCCGGTATCAGTATAGTTTTAAACTTGTAGCAAAATCCGTGTGTCCATTTTCCAAACGCCTGCCAGGTAAACGATAGTGTTCAAACGGCAGTTACCCGGCTACCGACACTTTATGCCTTTATACAGGCTTCTAAGCTATCTAGATTCAACACAGCCATGCAATGGAACAACTTACTTGACGGTACAGCAGTATTCACAAGTAAATACATTTCAAATTTACTAAATTTAATAAAAATATGAAGTATTTATACAGGTGGCCAAAAAAGAACTAAACCGATGGATCAAATCGATTTGATTTTTGAACTTTTATATGGCCATTACTCACCGCCACCGCTCAATGGCCATACAAAGATCCAAAAATCAAATCAATCTGATAGGTTCCAAAACCATCTAGGGAAGATTGGTAACGTCCCAAAACCTTACTGGACAGCCAACTGGAATCTAGTTCTTTCTTGGTCACTCTGTATATTGTTCAATAACATGCATCGATATTACGAGCAATAAATACTCCTAATAGGTCTAGGATACGAGGATACCCAAAACACTTATATGCGTACTACACACAACAACACTTACAGGGTGGCCCAAAAAAACGTTGACAAAGATTTTTTTAAGTTTTAATATTAAATACTTACATAACTTATTCAATACAACTTAAAATTAAAAATACAGCCTTTTTTATTTAAGAAAAATCACTTGTCTTCAAAATAGCCCCCTTTGGCTTTAATGCACAAACGCAAACGTTTGGTAAAATTTTCAACGATATGCCGCAGCTCCTCCATGGTTATTTTTGCCCACTCCTGGGTAAGTTTCGCTTTTAAAGCGTCTACACTCTTGTGTTTTGTAGCACAGGCCCTTGTTTCTAAGATAGACCACAAACTATAATCCATTGGATTTAGATCAGGTGAGTAGGGCGGCCACTCTTTCGAGCTTATGAACCCTGGAAAATTGTCTTTACACCACTGCTGCACACTTCGGGCCCTGTGAGATGGAGCAGAGTCCTGCTGGAATATCCACGGCTGGTTGCCGAAATGTTGTTGACTCCAAGGAAGAACTACAGCTTCCAGAATATCTCTCCTGTATATTTCTTAGTTTATTTTTACACCCTTTTCAATAAAAATGAGAGGAGTTTTGCCCGTAGAGCAAATACCACCCCAAACCATAACTGAATCCGGCTTTTGACGATGGGAAATGACTGCGACCTCTCCGGGGCGACTAGAAGAGTAAATTCTGTCATTTTGGTGATTGTGGGCCTGTTCTATACAAAAAAGTTTTTCATTAGTAAAAAGGATATTTTTCCATTTTTCAGTAGCGGCACGTCGCGTAATCAAACGGCATCTCTGTAGACGAACTTTTTTATCTTTATCTTTTAGAAGCTGAGCTTTACGTAGCTTATATGCCTTTAATTTTAGATCATTAGCGACAATACGTTGGACCGTTGATAGACTTACACCCAGTTCCCGAGCCATTTTTCGCACTTTGGTCCGTGGATTACGACTAAGCCGTTTTTTTTGTAACATTTCGAAGCCTCGGAGTCCTAACAGTCCTCTTTCTTCCTCTTCCTGGGCGGTCAGCAAGATGCCCGAGTTCATTATACCGCCCAATAGTCTTGGACACAAGTTGACGACTGACACCGAGCGATCTAACTATCTCACACTGTCGTTTTCCCGCTTCGTGCAAGGAAATTATTGCTTTACGCTGCGTAGACATCATAAAAACCAAAAATATTCATATAATTCAAACAAGCTATTATTCATAAAACGTTGCCAATATGTGTAAGAATGTAACAGAAAATGAACCGAATTCGTTTGGCGTTCCAAATTCAAAAATTTTACTTTTTAATTTTGTCAACGTAATTTTGGGCCACGGTGTATATGCGTACTACACACAACAACACTTATATGCGTATCAAAAAGCAAACAAACTTATGGACATTGAAAAGTCACATCGCATGGAATACTTTATATATTAAATGAAAGCTTTATACAAAATCCATGTCTACATACTACAAAAGCCTGCAGGGAAACGATAGTGTTCAAACTGCAGTTTCCCGGCAACCGACAGTTTATATGACTGTCTGCAAGTTTCCAGGATTACCTTCATATAACCATGAAATATAGCCGGCTATATCAACTCGCTCAACTTTAGAATGTTACATTAAATGTTTAAATCGATTAAGAATGTACATTACGATTTTGTAGTATATTTGCACAGTTATATACATAGAACTGAAAGAACAAATCAAATTATTTTTAATTAATATTTTGATTTGTTCATTTTAAGTAGTCACACTACTATATGTATAAATTATAAACTTGTATAGATATCATATACAAAGGAAAAAGTGACCAACGCCTCCGGTGCCCAAGGCTGGATTCGAACCAGCGTCTTCTACATTCGCGGCAGACGCGTTAACCAACTTCGCCACCTGGCCACGAAAGCACCGGTCGAATTTTCCCGTGTATATGCAATCTTTGTAAAGTTTTTTTTTTATTTTTTATTGAAAAACATGTGAGAATACAATTGTTCCTTAAACTAAAGTTTCGCCAAACTGAGAGACAGTTTGTTGGCGATGAAATGCTAAGGCGCATTTGGCCAATCAAAAAATTTGATTTGGGAAAATTCGACCGGTGCTTTCGTGGCCAGGTGGCGAAGTTGGTTAACGCGTCTGCCGCGAATGCAGAAGACGCTGGTTCGAATCCAGCCTTGGGTACCCGAGGCGATGGTCACTTTTTCCTTTGTATATGACATCTATACAAGTTTATAAGTTATATACATATTATCACAACACGCGCCATCGACTGCCGGCGGCGCCGCAACAACTGGACTTGGATCGATTCGCCTAGCACTCTTAGTGCTTGAGGATGGTGACCTAAGCTCTCCGAAACATGTCGCGCGTAGTGACTAAACACAAGTGAATACAGCCGTGTGTTAATATGTCTCACGAAATATCTGGTCACTATAGAAAAAGCAAGTGTGTGGTTAACTTACCCGCTTATTCATAAACGTGTTTCAAACCTCATTTAACTAATATTCGTTTGTCCTTATCTGTCACTTTGACAGTTATGTTTAATAGAAACAGATAAAACATAATTTAACTAAATTAGGTTTGAAACACTTAAGATTCTAAATTAAGTAATTATCCCAATTTGTCTGTTACCTATTTGATTTTCGACCTCCGAGCAGAGTTATATCATAGAGTAATTCATATAGTAGAGCAGCACAGCCTAAGAACTTTTTGAAGCTCAAGTCAATTGCGCTCTCTGTCCGAAAGCCCCCTAAAGATACCGAAAATGTAAGAGCAAATGTCACCTGCACTGCTACTCCACCTAGTAACAAATAGCGTACTAGGAGTACACTAGTAGCTACTAGGTGGAGTAGCAGTGCAGGTGACATTTCCTCTTACTTTTCGGTATTTTTAGGGGGCTTTCGGACAGAGGGCACAATTGACTTGAGCTTCAAAAAGTTTTTAGGCTGTGGCCGTCTATATCTCTATAGTCTCTGGTTATATTAAAATAAACATGGAGATAGTTTGCTAGTTTGTTGGTAACGAGAATCATCGCTTATTACCCCCAGGGAGAGAGGGCTTCGCTTATTACAAGAGAGAGTAGTTTTTAGGGTTCCGTAGCCAAATGGCAAAAAACGGAACCCTTATAGATTCGTCATGTCTGTCTGTCTGTCCATCCGTATGTCACAGCCATTTTACTCGGAAATTATAGGACGTATAATTATCAAATTTTTACATAAAATGTATTGTGTGTGCTGCTACTTAGATATGTAGTAAAATTTCTGAAAACAAACATTTTAGGGAGGCATTCCATTCATGCAAGTAATTGTCAAAAAATTTTTTTTACCAAATATCAACATGATGCACATCAATCGATAGGTCTTTGAAAATAACATTGGGGTTTCTTTAAACATTTTTTGATTAAGTGGATATATTCAGAAACTTTTGAACCGTAAGTCCAAAAATTCTGGAAAAATTCAAGAAGATACACCTTTGAATATTCTTTCAACGAAAATTATTTGGAACATTATCGGTTTAGGCGTTTTTGAGTTATCTCCAAAAAACTACGTACTTAGGCAGATACGACCTTGCGATATTAATTTATTCGATAGTAGCTTTTTATATATAATGGTACGGAACCCTTCATGCGCGAGTCCGACTCGCACTTGGCCCGTTTTTTTATCAATGTGAAACGTAGCCAACTGTATCAACGGGCGGCGCAAATAAATAGCTTTGTATTCTTTGTAAATAGATGGAGCTGAAGCACGGATTGCTGAATTATGCATGTGATTAATTGCAGTTCATCGATTCGATGCACCTGAAAATAAATAGGATTCAGTTTACGATACGTTGTTATACAGTTTAACCTTAGGGATTTATGATTTAGTGAGCGTATACGAGCATGGACAACTTATGAATAAATTCGTAAGGGTCTAGGAACCGAAACCGAAAATAAAAGAACATTGAAACGGGTATTTGGTTTTGTTTTTAAAAATCATATTAATTTGGCAAGTTAAGTTAATTTTAGGTTGGGTATTAATTCTCTGATGTCAAAGAAGGCATTTTCGATTAGCCATTTTTTTAATTCCTTAAAAAATGCGTTATTATTTTCTAGGTTTTGTATATAGTTTGGGATGGCATTATACAATTTTGGTCCGATTATATAGGTTATTTTGGTAGACTTGGTTAGTCTGCAACCAGTTGTTGCAAGGATATTTTTATTTAGATTTACCCGGAGTCAAAAGTGTAACCAAATGAGATTGAGTTAATCCTTTCAAGTGATTTTATTTATTTCTTTAAACTTTATTGCACAATAAAAAAATATACGGTTACAAAAGCTGTCTACCAGTCAACCTTTATGCCAAACAGAAATCCAAGAAGTAGAGATCAGAGATTCTAGAATCCAATCAAGTTATTTTACGTCACTCTGGGCGGTAAGTGAGATTTGCCGCCCACCGGCGCAGCAGCAAATCTCACTTCACACCCAGGAGAAGACGTAAAATTGTGTACGCACCACGGGCGGTAATAAAGAAGGCCTCAGATCGCTTGTTTACCCGCGATCTGAGCCGTTCTTTTTTTACCGCCCTAGGTACGTAATGCACTATTATATCTATGTTGCTAATTGGTAAGTCATTTGCGAGGTAAAAGAGACGGGAAAAGGTAACCCTATCAAATGTATAAGTATCATAGCATATCATATGGTTAACCTTATGCAAAACGGTTCCATCACGATAGGGTAACCCAATGATAGGCTCACCTGGGTAACCACTGAATTTTGATAGCGATACCCTAAAAGAGATTCATTTTCAAAAGTAGGGATTATCCGGTCCCTGGTTGGCACACGTACCTACAAGTATCTCTTTCAATTTAGAAGATATTATTGTAACAAAAGAACCTCTTAATCCTAATTACTTTGAAGTTGCTCATTGAGTTGCTCTGAACTTAGAGCAACTGGTTAAATAATTTATTACCCCTCAAAGTAATAATTAAGGATAGTTCTTAACAGTTAAGTAGGTAAGAAGGTATCTCACTCATTTAAGGAGCGCTCAACTTTGTGAAAACCGGATAACTTTGGTAAAATGGCTAACTTTAGCTAAAGACTGAGTAAACTCAGACGTAGACGTCAGCTCCGGAATGGTAGTGTATTCCGGTCTGATCCCCTAATCTGATACTTTGTTAATGACTATTACATTTTCATTAAGCTCTTCCCCTTTTCATCCCCTCGAAAAATTGGTGTGCCGTCCGGTTCCTCCGCAAGGACAGTAGAGTAAAAAAAAAGTATAGAAATTAAATTTAAAAGCAATGTCAGTTAACTGAAGAATAAATTGTAACACAAAAACAAAAAAGAGCAGCAAAAAATATAATAAAATTAACTAAGTACCTTTTTGGGTATCCTGCCTTTTCGCCGAAAATTGTATTGCCGAATTTCATTTGCCAACCAACTTTTCGCAGAAGTTTCATTTGGCCGAATAACTTTTACCAAAGAATTATTTCGCAACCATTGCCTACTAGGTTGGGTTAGGTTAGGTTGGATTATGTAAAGTTGGGAAATGAAATTCGGCCAAATAAACTTCTGCGAAAAGTTGGTTGGCAAGTGAAATTTGGCAATATGATTTTCGGCGAAAAGGCAGAGAACCATCTTTTTGACTATCTCTATCACCTATTATGGATTACTTTGATTAAGTTTAAGTTTGAATATTATACATGGCAGCAATTAAGTAAGTACTTACATCATAAAATAGTAAAACAAGATATTATATGAAACTCTAAAAATCAAAACTTTGCAATCATTTTGTTGGTGAGTAGGTACCAAATTTATGGGCATATTAGACAGGGGATTGGAACGGAATAGAAAAAATATATATGTTAAATTCCACGACAAGGCCGAAATGAAAAACAAATAATTTTAAACAAAAAACCGAACCGACTTCACTTAGGATCCGCTATTCCAAGAGGAAGTGGCCGAGTTGCTGTTGAGAACCTCCTCCTTTTTTGAAGTCGGCTAAAAATAAAACGGATCCCTGGTGGGTCAGAATTAGGGGATCCGACAGGAAGAACCCGGAATGGTACGCAGTTAGCTCATCTTAATTTAGTGTTCTTGTTTGCGGTAAATAGCAATTTGAAACTAGTTGTTCGACTCTGAATAGCAGTGTTGAATAGTCAATGAGTTCTTTAATGGTGTGCATATAATGAGCAACGTAAGATTGTGCCGCTTATGCAGTTATATTGGGTATTGTTTTAACAGATTTAAAACATATGTAGCTATTAGATAACTATGTTAAAGACACCTCGTCCCAGCCGGCCAACCCTCCATACAAAACCAATTTTTTTTCGTGACATTTTTTTTCATATTTAGAATACGATCATTACGATTAATTATGCCATAAAAGGATCACCAGCATTATTGTTATACCTTGTATATATTATGATTTTTTTAATCTAATACTTACCACAAATTAAAAGCAGTAATTATGTTGTGCATATTTGCTTACTGTCCACACATTGAAATGAGAGCCGGGGCCATATTCTAACTTTAAAACACGCACAGACACGATCCAACTTCAATGCAAATCCAATAACAACACAATACACCTAACGCCTACACGTACACGTCTGAATCAAAAATGACGGAATTTGCTTGAAAATTACTGCGATGCAACTACAATACAAAATCAATATTGGTTGATTATTGGTTGAGTGCTGAAGTTATGTTTGAGATGTATTGTGTTTTTAATGTATTGTTTAAGTATTTTAAAATTAGAATACGGCACCCGGAATCAATAAAAGCCGATTTGTTATTCGTATTTACAAACTAGCGAGCAGTCCATTAATTTGTTAAACAAACATAACTAAAAACGGAATAATTAGAACATGGAGCGGTATTCTGTGTTTAAAACCATGATTCGTTATTCAAATCATCTTTTTTGTCATCAAAATTACATCTAAATAAATACGAGTAATACCTAATTCTGGAAAAGAATATCACTAGAGGAAGGATAAAAATTATGGGCCTTTGAAAATACCGAGTGTTTATTTTTTTGTATCTTTCTGAATTTTTGATTCTCGGTTTGAGTGCTTTTCAAGAAATCTGTGAATACAGTTTTCTTGCTGTGACGATCCGTAATTTTTTTCCACCATGTACTATATATAATGTTTGACTTACCGTATTAATTTTTTTGATGCTTATCTGACAACCAACGGATAAAAAGGGTGATCTGATAAGCTAATTGCTAATTAGCAGTAGTGTCCGACCGAAACATGTTTTTTTGCCGAAACCGAAACCGAAACCGAAGGTTCGGCTCTACGTGCAGTTTCGGCCGAAACCGAAACCGAAACCGAAACTTTTATAGACACGTTAAAATCGTTGAGTTAAATGTCAATAAGCCGTTGTAACTTGTACAGTATAGGTGGTATAAGAAGAACAAGGTTAGTAAGTTTTAATTGATCATCCTCCTAGCGTTTGTGCTGGCGTTTTCCCACGGACTCAACGGAGCCTGAGGTCCACTTGGCAACCTAATCCCATGATTTTTTCTAGTTTGTACACAACTCCAAGTTATTTCGGTGTAAGACGTGTTTTGATCCCTAAATTCGTTTCTTCTTTCAGTTTTTTTTTCGCGAAATAAATGCAGAGCACGAAATATTTTATAATAAAGGTTTCATATGAATAAACATAATTATGTAAGTTTTTAACAACTGTAACGTAAAATTTTACCCCCCTTATTGAAAGTACAATTGTCACAAGTCGATCATGTTTTCGTACATAGATATGTACGCAAATGTGGGAAACAGACAGATGTCTGACAGCAGTTTTTTTTACGTTGGTATTTTTTAGGATTTAGGATCTGATACGTTAAAATTAGCAATATAATAACCCACACGATTTTAAACTTGAAAGATATATTTTCAGAGTAGAATTACGATCAGTAAACAAAATAAAAATATGAAAGTTTTGTTCAATACTTGGAGTTAAAGGTTTATAGCATCTATCTCTATGGTTAAAGTAATACGTTTTGTTAAAAAAAAGTACGAAGAATATATGAGTTGGAAAAACAAACATTTGTGCTTTATTAAAATTGGTATGTTTTCTTTTAAATTATGAATACGATTTTTTAAATTTGTGCGTTATTCATTAGTTATACTGCCGTTAGTTATACATACAGCAAAGCTTCATCGACTGAGACATCAATGCTGTTAACAAGTCTCTATAAAATAATTCGCCAACATTGCATGAACTATTTTAACTTTACAATCAGTATTTCAAATAAATCGTCAAGTGTTTTTACTTGATTTCTTCGTGTATAATTTTCAGCGTAGGCCCACGCAGTTCTTTGGGCAGTCTCTTGCATGAACTCGAGAGTTTAATGTTAGATAAAATTAATACTTAAATAATATTATCATATTATAATTGATGAAATAATCTTCCAAACACATATGTACACTTTCTTGATTTTTTTTTTTTTTTTTTTATTATAATATGATCACTTAAAAACGTTACTGAGACAGAACTTGTGGACCGATTAAGCTCAATGTTGTAAGTTTCGGCGCGGCCGAAAGTTTCGGCCGTTTTTTGGCCGAAACCGAAACTTGGGCCGAAACACGGTTTTTTGGCCGAAACTGGCCGAAACCGAAACCGAAACCGAAACTTCGGTCGGACACTAATTAGCAGTTGCAACCGTGTCCAATATACAATAAAAATAAAATCAGCAACAGATTGGATTATTTGAATAGGCCTCCTGTTTGTACAAACTAAATACATAGAGCTTTTGCTGATAATTTGACAATTTAATGAGTTGCGGCATCATTGTCGGGTTGCGGGCGCAGTGGTATTATTCATCACGTGGTTTTGTTGTACGACACAAAGCTAAGCTTACTAATTAACTAAGGATTACTAATCAAACCACTCAAACTAGCCGTAATTAACAATTTGAAAAATAGTTTGGAATGTGTACGCAATGTTAATATCATCATGCAATTGTGGGAGCAAAATTGCCCCCAAAAACGCCTTTTTGCCGGCTTCGTTTTTTGTTTTATGAGCTTATGACTCGCCAGTCATAAGCTCATAAAACAAAAAACGAAGCCGGCAATAATTAATCCATCAGCTAACGTAAAGGAACAACTGAAAAGCTTAAAACTAGGTACATATAACCATAAATTAGTTTGGGGCTAAGTCTATCTATGTTAGGAATATTCCTAACTACTCTCTGCAATCCTTTGTGTATCTTGGCCTCCTCATATATTTGCCTCCATATCCCTCTAGCCTCTATTACCCACGATGTTTTCCTTTCCATTTTTCTGAAATTCCTAACAATCTTATTTATTTCCAGAAAACTCCACTCCGGTATAACATGCATCGACAACTACACCGCCGCCTGCATGAGCAAACATGAACAAACCGTCTTCAGAAAGATCTACTCCGGTATCAGTGACGGAATGAAAGAACTCTGCACACCCGGAGCTTATCAAGACGAATACTTGAAACACGCGCGTTGTGTGAAGATCTTCTGGGCGGACTATGAGCAGTGCAGTCGGAAGTATGAGGGGACGCTTACGCATTTGAATAGTCCGCAGAAGAACACGCAGTATGCTACTGATGGGCATGATATTAGCACTAGCCATGAGGATTATTTGAGGACAGTTTGCTGGTAAGTTAAATCATTGTGATACCTACGCTCCTCTAGGTCTCCTTATTAAGCATTGCATTCATGCATAGTCCAAAAGAATTAGTAGGTTAAGTATGAAAACATTGGACATTGTTTCTACCCGTGACAAAATTTTTGTCCCGTCACTATTTAAAATGAAATTACCGAGTTAATCCAACTAATATTATGTTTGTTCGTCCTTTACAACTAAATGGTTTGGGATGAGATTTCGCATAGGTACAAGTAGATAATAACTAAGACAATAGACATAGGGACACAGAGACAGACAGAGATAGGGACAAGTAGATAAGTGTGCAACTAATGAAGAATTAATCTCAAAACAAGTGTAACCCCTGTTTGAGTTAGATATCCGTTAGTCCACGTGCTTTTTGTAGGGAGTAGCTATCTCCTTATAAAAAGCCTAACCTCACCGTACAACGTCCAGCTCTTGGAGCGAAATTTTAACTAATTAACCGTACACTTGTCGTCTCTACTTCGACATTGGCAAAATTGTCCCAATATTATGGACAGAATGCCATTTATTTTAAAAATTGAATTGATTGAAGTAGATAATAATATGGAGAGGAACATAACATAATATACTTTTTGCCGCGGAAGTAACTCCTTCAGGAGGAACAAGGGCTTTAAGATACAGGAGTAGTTAGCAAGGCGGCAAGGGAAGGGGGATTTAGTAATTTCATTCCTACGCAGACAAAGCCACAGGCAGAAGCTGGTAATGAAATAGCAGGTAAAACTGTTACAAAATTTTGAAAACGAAGTACTGACCTACAATAAAACCTCACATACTTACATAGTAAAACCCTGCAAGCTCATCTGCATACCAAATAATCTTAATTATCAGCAAATCAACAATTCAATTGGCATAAACTCTTATCCGCGCAGTCATTAACATTAGATGTCCCTAATACCAACATAAAATTCACGCAGAATCCTTAAACAGTTGAATGGCTACAAGGAAAATCCCTAATGGGGAGTTTACGGAGTGCGATAAAATTGATTGATTGTGGAGGCCATTAATCGAGATATCTATTATGGACACTAATGATGGTTTGTGTGGAATGGTGGACGTCAAACATAATCAGGCTCGATTGTGCAGTTTCACGCACAATTATTATACTTCAGCTAATGAGTTATAGTTAGTTTTTGACCGATTAAAGGCGAGTATGTTTCAGCTTGTGCCGTGGGGTGTCCGGCCTTAGAATTGTCCCCCACCATATCGTCCCGTGGTTGCAGTAGGAGTCTGCTAAGGGAATATACCGGGAGATGGGCAGCAGCATCTTCCGGAAAACTAAACAACAATAAACAAAAAAAAACTGCGCGCGCCAACCCACCTGCCAAGCGTGGCGCGTATGGCAAACCCACTCCCATAAAGGGGAGGCCTATGTTCAACAGTGGACGTCTTATGACTGAGATGATGATGATTATGTTTCAGCTTAGGGAAACAATCTTTTGTATGTCCGTACAGCGGATGTCTGTTCGGCTGTTTTCCTATACAGGTTGAGTTTCGTACTTGCCTCAGTTTCATACTAGTACGAGTGGGGACCGTAAGATCTGCTACGTTACGTGACACAAAGATAAGCCCCACGGCACATGTTCATAAAAGTGATGCTGAGTTCCGAAAAAAAAATAGAATTTACCGAAAGCACAAAAAAGTACCACTTCTGGTGTAAAAAATGGATGACATTTATCTACGTCTTAGGATATAAAGATGATACTTGTGGCAACGAATACTAATTTGTTTTTAGGTACAGAAAAACCCAGTCTGCCATATCCTGCATTTCTGAAAGTGCCCGGCCATGCAGGATATGGCAGACCATGGGGCTTATCTTTGTATCACGTAACGTAGCAGATCTTACGTTCTCTGCCCGTACCTACTATACGCGCTACGTTCGTAGCCGGTCGCAGAGAAAAACGGTTGCATATTTTCCACTTTCTTCACATAGATTAACAAATGGCCCACTTTCAGAGCATGAAAGATGAAAAAAGATATAGAACTCGCTGACTAACTACTTATACTTTCGGTCAAATGAGTTTCAGGCCATTCCTTTTTTACCCGCCGGGGACCTAATGAGATTCAATTTAGCTTTAAATATTGCCAAAGTAGGGTCGACGGAGCCTTCAAAAACAAACTGGTGATGACAATTCTCCATTAGGAACAGCCTTTTAGTATTAAGGTATATTGGGGTACGATGGGACCGGGTCAAGATCGGATAGCTCAAATACTAATAAATACTAAAGTTGACCTGTATTTGATTGCTGATAGGAAGGTACATGCTAACGAAATCTTGCTGCATTACTATTATCGTATCTATCATAGACATGTAAAAGTGACATATTGGTAGTTAAATAAATGATTACAATATTTCAAGACAAAAAGATAAAAGATATTTATTCTTTAATTTAGGCACACGTTCATATAAATAAATAAATAAATAAATATAATGGGAAAATCTTACACAAATCAACCTAGTCCCACAGTAAGCTCAATAAGGCTTGTGTTGTGGGTACTAGGCGACGATATACATATATAATAGGTAGATATATATAAATACTTAAATACATAGATAACATCCATAACTCAGGAACAAATATCCGTGATAAACACACAAATAAATGCCCTGACCAGGATTCGAACCCGGGACCTCCTGCTTCATAGGCAGGTTCACTACCCACTAGGCTAGGAGGCCGTTATATGTGCATTATATGCACTTATGAACGTCAGAGAGGAAAAAATAAACTACCACCGGTTCTAACCCTACACCTCTGATCCGAGAAGTAACATATACCGGCAAGAAACTCTGCGGGACTTATTTTATCAAAACACACTCAGTATAGAAAGATGGTGTAGCTATGTAGAGGTACGCTCAACTGGGCTTGTGGTAACATTTATAAAATAAAACATGCTTGATAATTTGTTCATAATTATGTATTCAAAGTACCCTTCATTCTTACCTTTAACCAAATTCACCAATGTGGAAATCGTAACAAGTGTGCTACCAAAAAAATCTGGAGGCTTAACATCGTAATAAAATAGTTCAATCTTACCCCAACGCACTTTACAAAGATTCACGCCCGTCCTCGTAATTACTTGTAAGGAACTGTTCGATTCCGTAAAATATTTGACTAACGACTAACGAGACTATTCAATATTCAAGCGCCTGCCGGTTCTTTGAAATAGTCTCTCAGATTCTTCCATCACGCACAAAAAGCTTAACAACCATCGGGAGACCGGTTTGAATTTGCAATCTATTGCTTGAAAATACGGTTCAAAATCGAACGAGTTTCCTAATGGCAGTTACGCGTCGTAAAGAGGTTAGTCTCTCAGATTCCCCTTGATAACTTCTCGGACAGTTTAATTTGTGGAAATCAAATTGTCTAAGGCCAATCTAAAGATGTCTGTATTAGATAATGAGAAAGCTGAAGGAATTATTAATTATGTTTACGGTTTGCTACTCAAATATAATGATAAATACGTTTTTAAGGCGAGATTGGTCTTAGCTAATCCTGCAAATTTGTTTTTCGATTGAAAGTTCCAATCAGAATACTTGTTTTTTTTCCTGTTGTATAAAGGTTCCTGTTTTTAGGTTTTTCCTGTTCAAAAACATATTACCTAAGTATCTTTTTTTAAGTATCAAATTAACTATGTAGATGTTTTGTTCTTAGATATGTATTTCTTATCTATTAAAACCTACTCAATATGTTACATATAAAGAAAAAAAAACGTAATTCAGTTACAGCAAAGCTGACAACTTTCTCACTTTCTTGGGTCTAAAGATATTAGGTAATAATGTTAGAAAAGATTATATTCTTAAATACTAAGCTTCTTATACAACTGCGAACATATAAAAGTTTTACATTATACATCTTTTATTCACACTTATTGTTGACTTTTGAGGACTTAAATAAGAAAGTAAAATTTCTTTTCAATATCAATTTCTTTTGATAAATGTGGCATGTTTTTATATCTGCTAAGGTAGCACGTCGTATAAGTTGTTTTGGACTTAAAGTAAAGGTGGTAAGATTTAAAACTGCACTACTACTATGTCGATGTTCGAAATTTGGAAACCGCACGTTTCATAAAGTATTTTTATTAGACACTATTATCACTGCATGCGGCTGTACTCACTTGTGTTTAGTCACTACGCGCAACATGTTTCGGAGAGCTTAGCGCGTAGTGACTAAACACAAGACAGCCGCATGCAGTAATAATAGTTTTAATATGTCTCACGAAAGTTTAAATTCAATATTTTTATTAGAAGTCATAATTGAGTGAAATTAAAATCTTTACAAAGAATTTTTGATATATCGGTTAGACATCATATTTGCCTCGTTCTACCTACCTAATATACAGAGTGTTTCCTGTAATAATAGCAATAAATTAAAACGTGGATTCTACTTCTTAAACCTAGATTCTACTTAATCATCAATTATATTATGTATCTACACATAATTCGAGTAGCCTCGTCCTATTTTACTTTTAGCGCAAAATATTTGTATATTTGTTTAGTTTTATCGTATTCAGTCTCTTTTACGAGTAACATGTAGTTTCTGTCTGTTTCGGTCTGTCCGAAAAGAATAGTGTTGTAGAATGAATGAATGAATGAATAAATGCTTTATTGCACACCTCAAAAATTACAACACAGTAGAAAAAGATATGAACAGTAGAATGTAAGAACTCCCATTTAACCACGACACTTTTCTTTCCGGACAAACTCGATAATTTGTTTACAGTCCACATTTATACTTTTATCCGACTACCCAATAGATTTATACCAACCTGCTTTGATTATGTATGTGATCGTCATTTCTTTTTTCTCTTTCGCACCGCGACAGCGAAGCTACAAACATACTTACAGTACAAACACAAACAAATATTGTTTCTGCTCTGCACCCTTTTCCATTCCGCTCGCAGTTGGTCAGTGTTCTCCATTAAAAATATTCCTCTATCATAGGATTTACACATCGCTGCTTGCGCTCTCGCACAATGGAAAGATAAACAAAATGGCCGCCTATTTTTTCCGAGAGTTGCTATGAAAATTAATAGATTTTTTGCACTTTGAGAGAGGCGTGAAAAAGTTTGATAGGAAAATAATTAAAAAGTAGCCTCAAATTCACGCCAAGTGCTAAGTTGAGTATGGTGCTGCGAAGTCTGTGCAAACTTAGCTTCGATGGACTGTGAAAATGGCTTGATTTAATTCCACCTTCGTCTAATTGAGTACATCTAAGCGTGGAAGAGGTTTCATTGTTACGTCGATTCGATGTAGAAGTAGAATCTATTTGCATAGAAGCGATTTGCCTTTTCTCCCCTAATGCGAACTGCTAAGAAATGTTCGCGTTTTCATTCGTATTTTTTGTAAAATATTCTCTTTGCTTCTTTAATGCAAGTGAAAAAGATTTTCCGAACTTGTATTTACTGCACATAATCAAGAACTTATCAAGTACTTATATCAGTGATTTAAGAAAAGAGTGGCTGTAAGCAGCCACTGCGCCAACTGACGACTTTGCTTTGACTTCTACCCTGTGAGCTTAAAGCATTATTATTACATAGCTGAGTCAGAGTTTAACCACAGTTTTTCCATTTACAGCTCATTCCAGGAGTTCATGTCCTGCTCCGAGCAGACGGTGCAGCGGACGTGTGGCGACGAGGCCGCCGTCTTCACCAGCAAGTTCCTCAAGCAGATGGCTTCCAACATCATCAAGGTTTGTCGCAATTATTCACGGTTTAGCCCTTTTGTACATCTCCGCCGTGAAATCGACACTGCCTTCGCGAAACAATTATTGCGAAAACAGCGCGACTATCAATCCGTCCGTGTTGGTATTTAGAACTCATGAAGTTGCACGAATGTATAAGTAATGAGTTTTCAATATTAATATTTTGGACCATCGTAATTTTGAGCATTTCATGGTACTTACCGTTATATCTTTTTAACCGACTTCAGAAAAGGAGGAGGTTCTCAATTCGACTGAATGTTTTATTTATTATCATTATTATTTTTTTATTATTTTTTTGTATGTATGTTACTCGATATCTCCGGGATACGTGAACCGATTTTCAAAAAAAAAATTTTTTAATCGATCAGGTATAACCCCTAAATGGCTCCATTGTCACCAAGTCGGGGTCTGATGATGGGATCCTGGAGAAATCGAGGAAAATCTTCAACTATTATAGGCACACCTATAGTGATTTCACTATTTTTTACAGCAACTCGGCCACTTCCTCTTGGAATAGCGGATCCTAAGTGAAGTCGGTTCTTTTTTGTTTAAAATTATTAAGTTTAACCATGGTAGTAATTATTTACACTCAAAACTGACTTTTTTCAAAATCAGAAATAATCTCAGGAATTTTCTATAGCTTGTTGATTTTAATATTAATGTAAATAATATTTTTGTATTTATACCTCAAAATAACCAAAACCCTTATTGGTTTATTTGCTTATGGTTTTATTGCAGTGCGCAATTTTTATAAATGTTATAAAAGCGTTAAGTGAATGAAGTGTTCGTGGCTTGCGTTTGTATTTGTGGTTTCACTGGAAATATTAAACTGACCTTGCGAATTTTAATTTATGAAAAATGACATATTCGATAGGGGGTTGGTACGTTTTTGCCGAAAACGTTTTAATTTAAAAATAGGTATCAGATATTATGCAATATTTTTATATGAGATTCAAACACATTTACTTTATTCATGGAAATCGCAAATCTACCTTGGATCAAAAAAGGCATGGCTGTGTGTTTTATATGTTAGTAATTATAATATACTTGTGTTTTTAGGGGAAAATTGTCACAAATAAGAAAAACATTTAAAGTTTAATAAATAAAAAAACAGCGCAATCCCTTTATAATTACGATTTCTATATATTAATAACAATTAGGGATTTAACAGTAAACTTATCTTACGACTCTTACCCCAAAACGCCCTATAGAGATCCATTGCGTTGTTTTTAACCCCATTCCACATTCACATTCTTTTTTTTTATATGCAATAAAGTGATATATACATATACCTATACATACATATACATTTTGAATGCAAATTACCTAAAATAGAATAGAACATTAGCTGCACTTATTCAAATTGCTGAAATAAATAAAAGAAGACCAGTCCGTAAATTATAGCGACACAGCATTTTATCAACCTAACGTCTGAAACTTAAGCTTGTGCTGCTGCAAAAATGCACCATGTTTTTAGTGAAGAGAAAAAAGTTACGGTTTTCATTAATCCATCGTATGCCGGGCGCATTCGCTACAAAAAACGATTAAAAAATCTAGCAAAAGGTTTAAACCTTGTTATTTATTTATGCTAAACATTCCTGTTCCTCGTGGTAGATTTATTTAGTATTTAATAAGTTTATTTCTTTTCAGAATTTCTGCTACGAATACAGAGACAAGGAATGCGCCGTTCCAGGGAAAGCCAGCAATACGTTCCTAAACTTACAACTACTTCTCCTTGCCATTTCTGGCCACCTGGCGTTGTACCTCGCCGACCTAGTACCAACGTAAAAAAACTAAAAATTTTTTAGGAAACAATCGAATTTTGAAATTAGAACATTCGTGAGCGTGTGAGTGCAGTGAACTGTAAATAATGAGCGTTAATGATAGTGTTTTGATTACTTAATTTTATGCATCACTTTAGAAACGGTGTTATTCGCATGCAATGCGTTTTGCCTAGTTTTATATGATACGATTTATTATGCTTAAAGCCATATCAGATTTTTTATAGATATACAATAATTATTATATTATGTCGACATCTGTGTAGTGGAAGATACCAATGTGAACGTAGCACAGAGTTGAGAATTCGTTACGATGGAAGAAACGTGTCTACGTGATCTTGCTATTTGAAAGATTTGTTTTTACAACGCTCATTGTCAGAGCTATCTAGAGTTTTCAACATCTATTTCTGCCTGAATTCGTATTTTGTTGATTGAGAAATTAATGTATCGTAAAATGCCTGGACTTGCCTAAATTTATTTAATCTTCTTGCACTTTCAATAACCAAACTACAGCAGTATTTTATCACTTTTCAAAGTACAGATTGATCGATATAATCATGAGCACTGACATTAAGTATTTACAATGTTTTACCACTTTATGACATTAAAATACTAGTTACTATGATGTGTTTGTGCAAATAATCCCTAAAAATACAATGTTAAAAGGGGAAACGAGATTTTAGTTAAGAACTCTAAAGCATTAAATGCTGCATGTAGCCAAACTAAATTATTAAAATAATGGTTTTGTTTAATTATTATTTGAGTAAATGAAATTGTTAAAGTTAAATATGTTAGTTTAATACATGCTTATAAGATTTATTGGATTAAATCACCTAAAATTATTGAAGTTCCGTAAGTGTAAATACTCAGGAACTTTTATTGTATAAAAAGCTATAATGTTTGATTGTCCATTACAAAGTAAGTTTAAGCTCATTGGCAGAATTATGAAATTATTTATAGATATTATATCTATATTTATGTCATGTTAGGTCTTGTATTTGAGCTTTATAATTAAGCTCAGAAGTTCCTGTGATATATATAGATATCTAAGGATAATCCATTTAATTTATAAGCTATTGTTTTATGAAATATTTGATATTTTTCACTAGGAATTATTTCACCTAAGTATATAATTCAAAGTGTCAGCTGTGGAATGTCTCGAAGACTTGCTAGTTTTAGTTGTAAATGCAATTTATTTATAAGTTTTATCTATTTTTAATGTGAATGGATGGCCATAGGGTGTAATTTGAAAATATATGCAGCAAAATCATATTGTAATTATAACCTACCTATGTAATGTTTTTATTTATAGACATATAAAAAAACACCAAATCGAATGCAGAACCTCCTTATTCTATGGAATTGAAGTGGGTTAATAAAATTAACATCGTTTCAAATAAAGTGCAGAATGTAATATCCAAGTTTGTATAATTTTTTTGTACCTACCATGCAAATGTATGTAGTTTGTAAAAAGGTATGTATCCCTCTATAGTTACCATGATTTCATGATAATGTCGTGGAATCCATTCAGTTGCAATCGGCGGGGGAAAATGTTAAATCATTTAATTATTGTAAATATATTATATTGATACGTCTATGTTGGTATGTATAAAGTGGACGCGAATTTTTACATCATATTACTGAAGCTCAATCATTTATAATTAACGTTAAGCAAGTTTATTTTGAATTTTGATAGCTTTTTTACTATTCCTTTATCCGCTGGCGGGTTATTAAAATTTATTTAAAAAAAGAGAAAAAGTTACCACAAACCAGATTTTTTTAAGTGAAGAAAGTAGTTATTTATCTCTCGTTAATAGGTACCCAAATGACTTTTTTTTACACAATACAGGCAACATATTTTATTTTTAATGATACATCGCGACATAGCAATTAATCATATTGTTGTGGCCATTTTGTGAAAAAAATTCGGTGTCACTGGGTGCCAGTTACAAAATGCTTTATCATTTCAAATTGTTTACAAACAGGTACGAAAGACGAGCACAAATGGAACATTGTTTGATTTGAATCCCTAAATTATTACAATGTTTAGAAATGAAGGAAAATTAGAAAAATCTGCTACCTCAGGCGAGACTCGAACTCGCGATTCTGGGAAACATGCCCATCGCTCTGACCAACTGAGCTACTGAAACTCACTTGAAGGTTGCGAATTTATCCACCATATCCTTCCAGTAATAGTCTGTTCGAAAAGAGAATGCATGGCTCCCATATACCCCACGACACTTCTCTTTCCGAACAGACTGCAATCCTTCATTTTAGATACCTACTTACTAGTCGTGTCACCCCAAAGAGATCTTTTAATCTGCTTTCAGCTGCTTATGGTTGGGCGTTTATTAAAAATCCTTCTTGTATAAAGTTTTGTATGTCTTATGTGCGTCATTATTAAATTTACCTCTGCTGTGATTCCACTTTGGAGTTGCGTGCGTCCGTAGGCTGCAGTGGCTGCTTAACGTCAGGCGGGTTGCACCCTTGTTAGCCACGCCGGTATAGTCCCTTTTATGATGACTTTATTGACCTTAAGGTTAAGGCGTCTGCCGCGAATGCAGAAGACGCTGGTTCGATCCCAGCCATGGGCACCGGAGGCCTAGGTCACATTTCCTTTGTATATGACATCTATATAAGTTTATGACCGCCTATGATGAGGTTCACAAGATGGACAGAAGACCTTTTAAAGGTCGCCGGAAGACGCTGGATGCAAGTCGTTTCCGACCGATACTTATGGACGTCCAAGGGGCAGGCCTATGTTCAGCAGTGGACGTCTTATGGCTGAGATGATGATGATGATGATGAGGTTATAGAACTTCACCCTAACCTGTTGCTTCTGCAAATAATATGCACTTTTAATGTGTTTAAGGGATATATCTTTACAAAGATAATTATATTCAGATACATATATCAACATATCATACCAGTGTAAATATTAAATAAGGAATAGCATAAATGCGTATGTCTTATATGTTCAACGTATCTGACTTCATCAAGTCAAGTGAAATTGAATTTAATTCCAAAGGTATTAAGGTTTAATTTCACATTTTTGATGTGGATATTCGGACATAGTTAAGCACATATCAATAGGCTATGATATTAGGGATTTTAATGCAGAAATCAATTTTCTTCACATTGTCGGCAGATTGAACTACTTTAGTCTACATCAGTTCAAGTTGTTTTAGCAAATCTTAAAAGGCTTTAATAATAAATGACTTGTAAACATACAAGCTGTTTAGTTCCAAAAGTTTAAGTAAAACAGATTTCTGAATTTAAATCCCTAGTTTCTGGCACCCTGTATATAATGTAAGATTTGTAAGTCCTAGCGTTGCCAGTAGCAAGTTATTTGTTCACTAATGGTACTCCTATACTGATGTTATATAACGGTATATAATAGCAGAGACTATAAGTTACTCTATGATAATAGTCTAGTGTATAGTAGTAAACTATATACAGGGTGTTTTCTACACAAAACAATGACAAATAGAAGGATTTTAACGTACATTGAAAATACTATTTAGTTTGTATGAAAAAGAAGCAAACTACAAAATACATATTTTTAAAAAGTTGTTGAACAAAAGTTTTGTTGTTTGAGGAGTAGAATCTACGTTTTAATTTATTGCTCCTATTACAGGAAACACCCGGTATAACAGTCTAGTGGATAGGTGTTATAATGAAAGTATCCTATTTTTTTAATTTTTTTTATTCATCATTGTCACACTATAGTATACAACGTTAGGTATATAACCTCATTGTAGGAGTACCATCACGAAACTAATTTTAATTAATTTAGTCAATCCGTATCCATTGGATAATTAATTGAAAAGACTTTAGTCTGTTAGAATCTTTATGTATGTGAAAGAAATAAAATATGCGTAACAAATAACTACTTTTTTTCTTTAATACCTTTAACAACAACATCCATATTGGCCGCATCCATATTCCCCAAGCCATGAGCTCAAACGAGGTGTGAGGTATGGCGTGTTCGCCCTGTGAAGTGAAATAGTGGATACCAAATGATCACGCACTTCAGAGGAATTTTCTCTCGTAAACTCCCTGGATTTGGAATAAACTTGTGAAATGCTATGGGGTACTTCAATAAAGTGAGCGCAGAGCTTGTTAAAGGGTCGATAATGCTCATATGATACCCCTGAAAAATTTAAAGTTTTATTCGCAAACGTTTCCAAAAATCATGGTAACCACGTAAGAGGAGGGTATCGGCAATTTGACCACTTCTACACTTTGTACAAAGCCGCGGTTGAAGCTATTTCAAATTTTCTGGAGGGCTGTAGTTTTTATTTTCGACTTTTACAGGAGAATGTAAAGGCGTGAGGCGAATTGGCGCCTGAGGGCTGAATTCACAGCCAGTCGCCGGACTTCCTCGTTTGAGCACATCGCATGCACTCGGCGCTCTTTTCTTTTGATTGGATATTTCCACAGTTTCGGACTTTTTTAAACTTTTAGGGAAGAATAAGTAATTGAATGGGTTCGTTTAGAATGTTGTTTTCTGTTGCATTCTGCAGCTCTGAAATGAATTGATTGCATTTTTTTAGTTTGAATAGTTACCGAATACACTTTTCAGTTCATCTTTTGATAATTTGAAACTCGAAAGTTTAAGTATTGAACACTATTTTGTAGTTATACTTTATACTAAATAAGCAATAATGCTGAAAGAAAAAGAAAAGTATGATGAGTTCTATGGGCGGAATGTTAAATATTTACAGGGCAATAAATTGCGTCTTACATTTTAGATGATTTTTCATTTCGACACCTTCACCATTTCTGGTGAGATTTTGTGAGGTCTTCTCTCCTAAATAAAATGCCTAACATAAATAATGGTCGCCCCTAAGATACAAAGGTAAAAAAATATATTTTAGCCCTTATATTCGGCATAAATCATGAATTTGCTAAAGAAGACTGAAGCGATCCATATTAACTTGATACCAGCCCTAAGCATGCAACACAAGTAGAGCAATTCAAAGTAATTGTTGACTGCGGGCCGTTTTTGGCCTCAAATGGCCCGCGGCTCAACAAATAGCCGCTACTTCACTTCACAAAGCCTTCGCCGAATGAGCACTCAAGCAAAGACTTTGTGGTGAGCAAAAACTACTATATAGTACTAGCAAAGAGAGCTCATTTTGACAGTTGATGGATTAAATAAGGATAAGTCTATTCAGAGTCTAAATATAATAACATTTTGCCTTTTCGCCGAAAATTTTAATGCGGAATTCCACTAGCCAACCAACTTTTCGCAGAAGTTTCATTTGGCCGAATAACTTATACCAAATAATTATTTCACAACCATTTCATTTCCCAAGCCTACCTACCTACTAGGTTGGGTTACGTTAGGTTGGATTATGTAAAGTTGGGAAATTCAATTCGACCAAATGAAACTTTTGCAAAAAGTTGGTTGGCAAGAGAAATTCGGTAGGTATTACAATTTTCGCCAAAAAGGCAGAGAAGCAGTGTAGCTAATTGAGAATCCTCAACTCCTCATGGATAAAAATATTTTTTTAAAGTAAAAAAACAAAAATATACGTAGGTATATGCCGGGCATATAATATTAATTTCTTTCGTTTTAGAAGTCGATTGAAAAGTGAAACTCTCCCGCCGTTTATATTAAAAACAGCTTTGCAAAAAGTAACTAGGTCGCCGCAAGAGTATTCGTATGAAAAAATTGGCGCCGTTGTCCAAAACTTTTCCGAATACGCTGTTTTTTTTGTTCTCACTCGTATAGCCGAGTTGGACAGACGGGAATAGGTAAAACTAAGCGGTAACTTTACTGAAAAAAAAAACAGTTGTAGTTTATTGGAGTTTTACGAGGAAAATACTATAAAAGTGTCACGAAATATATTTTTGTTTTCACCCGAAGTTTTAAAATTAGAGTAAAATCACCGATGTAATTAAAAGATTATAACAGCACGTCCAAACCTATTTAAGAACCAATTTTTACAAGACTATCGGGATGTACAGTTATCATCAATAGTAGCTTACTACACGAAAGGAAGATACTATTGCTGGTACAGTCGGCCAAAAATGTGGTCTACCACCCTATAGTTGAGGTTCGTTTGAACGTCATGAGACAACAAGGTCGTGCATGTTTTAAACTCCGTTAGAAAAGTCAACCTTAGCGATCGTTAGAAACTTTTGCCAAAACAGGTAGACCACTTACTTGGTCGACTGTACATACAGCTAAATTTGTCAAGTCAACAAATCGTGAAAGCTACTGAAGCTGAGAGAGCATTTTTAAATCGCTTTAAGTCTAAGCCGCAGATCGAGCTTCCTCGGAGAAATCAGTGGAGTACTAATGAAAGCCGATTATTCCTCGATGGAGGACTAAGGCTGTGGACAATACGGCAGAGGATAAACACTCTCATGTTAATGATTTTTAGACCCCGACGCAAAAAGAGGGCTGACATAAATTTAACCGTTACGTGTATCTGTAATTAGTTTGTGGTAGCCCTAAAACAGTTGAACCGATTTAAATGCATGTTTTTATTTGAAATCAGGTTTGGTTTTCTATCTAGTGATCTTAGACATGGTTAAATAAAAATCGGGTCCAGCCGTTTTAGAGGTTCTCATATTTTTTTTAATTATTCAGACCATACATGTGAAATTTTAACCGCCGGTCATATCAAGCGAGGGGGTTAGGGATGCCATCCTGAACAAGTTTTACTATGGCACCAACACCGAAATCATGAAAGTTTAGGTTGGTCAGTTGGTCGTAAAAGTTGTTCAGTATGGTCTACTTATTCACCTCGCTAAAATTTTGCGAGGTGAATAGGTATTATATTTGTTAGTTTATAATATAACAGCTTATTTTTTTTAGCTTTGAATGTGTATATTTATATTGTGATAGACTAACAATATAATTAAAAAATTAGATGTGTACATAGTTACGCCTATAATAGGAATCATTATTCATCATAATGATTAAGGTTTTGGTTATAAATTAATATATATTTTGGGGACAGTTAAGCCTAGCTCCAAACTTAGCAATGTTTAATACTAATGCTTTGTGGAGCCTCAGTGCAGGCTCGTCCCTTTGTTACAATTCCGCAGCCTCTCTGTTGGTCGCTTAAACAATAACCACAGCCTTATCAGCTAAAAGAAAAAACCTCGAAGCGCTCTCGTCTCGTGCGAAATAAAGGATTGATCGGGAGTTAGAGTAGTTGCGAACTTTCTGCGATTCCTCTCATTACGGACTAAGTAGGGCTGTAACTGGATTAAGTGAAAAACTTGTGAGTACCTACAGTTACTCATGTGGATTGCAAATGGGGTAACATGAGTATACAAATACAAACTTAACACATATTATTGTGTATTACTAAACCGCGATTCCAATAGGATTAGAGTTGACAGATTTTCCGTATACTTTACGATAAAATTAGTATAGGTTGACAGCTTCCGTATACTTTACGATAAAATTAGTATAGGTTGACAGCTTCCGTATACTTTACGATAAAATTAGTATAGGTTGACAGCATCGGTATACTTTACGATAAAATTAGTATAGGTTGACAGCTTCCGTATACTTTACGATAAAATTAGTATAGGTTGACAGCTTCCGTATACTTTACGATAAAATTAGTATAGGTTGACAGCTTCCGTATACTTTACGATAAAATTAGTACAGGTTGACGGCTAATTCAATCGTTTTAGCTAGGGATACACGCACAGATGTGCTCGCCGGATTTGTCCGATAGATGTGCCCGGCGGACTGATCCGTTCGTGTATGGCGCTATTCAGATGTGTCCGCAGACAAATCCGTGTCCAATTCGCGCCATACACGCACGGCGGGCACATCAGTGCGTGTATCCCTAGTTACTAGTGTTCTCATTCATTGCGGTTCACTAGTAGACGTTAAAAATCTTAAGTAGATTGCAGGTACGACGTGCTTGGCTCTTCTTCTTCTTCTTCTTCTTCAGGCCTTATCCCATCTTTATTTGGGGTCGGCTCTCCTAATCCTTAGTCTCCAGAGTGGTCTAGTGGTACGACGTGCTTGGCTGTCTAAAAAATTTAACAAACGGGTGGGACTCCGGTTCTACGGACGCCCCGCTACTGCCACATGCTTGTTGCTGCTCCTTTCTGTTGTACTTGCACTGGTTATGTTTCAGTCCCTGCAATCTAAAATCTCGACTACCTTATATATAGTTAACTCGATCCCAGGTTTTATTGTTCATCGACTGAATCACTTTAGCTCTAAAGATTTTAATTAAGAATTATTGTTTATTACTCCAATACCTACTAAATTGGACATTAATATAATCTCAGCCTACCTTTTATAATAAAGAAGCTTTAGATTTTCATTTCGGAAATAATACTACTTACTTATAAAGTAGCTAAATTAATTACTTAAATATTTTCCTCTCCATTTGTAATCTGAATTAATGTTTTCTTTGCTATACTTAATGGCACGCGTCCATAAGGCGGGCCGTGTGCTTGTTTGCTGTTGCTGTTGGGGTTCTGTCCACGAGGGATAATACTAGGCTTAGAAGTGAGGATATCCGTAGAAAAACTAAACAGATCGACGCAGTATATCACATTCTACAGCTTAAATGGAGATGGGCGGTACCGAGCCATTAAAACACAGACTACACAGACACCTCATCATTAAGCTTTTACAGGGAGCACGGGGTTACCACGCATCAGTGCAATTTTATTCGAAAATTTCTACGATTCGAACAGCACATCTGAATAATATTATACACCAATTTGTAGTATAACAATCCAGGTTCACCCCTGTAAATTGATTTTTGTAGATATTTTTAATTCACATGAGTAATGATCAAAAACATTAACTCAATTGAAATAAGCGGTCGCGCTCTCATACAAAATGAGTACGGGAGCACTGATGCGTGGTGACCCCGAGTTGTACTTATGATGTATATAGTGGTTGAGGTTATCTGTGCAGTAAAAGCAACAGTTATTCTGATTGGATGTAGACGTCGTAGACTAAGATTCCCTTCTCCAATAAGGTCATAAACGATCCTTATCCAATGGCTTATAGCACCTTGTTGATTGGGGTAACGTTTCGGGATCTCAGATCACGATCGCAAGATATAGCATGTCGGTTAAACGATGCTGGCGTAAAACGAAGTTTTAACTTTTTTGGAGTTTGCAAAACGACAATTTACAGTAGTTGAAAATTGACAAAATATAATAATTGGTCACAACTGTTTGAACTGTTTTTTGGTTTTGGAATCCTTAACAAGTTTACTGACAATTTTTATCTATGGATTTGACACGTCTAAAGAGCTGGGCTTTTTTATTAATTGCATCGTTTTTTTTGCGCGTATATAGTAAGATACTGAAACTTGAGTCAATCAATATCAACGCGCTAAAAAATAGTTTTTTGCGCGTTGATATTGATTGACTCAAGTTTCATTATCTTCACAGATGCTCTTCAAGCGTTTTCGTTTCGTTTTTACCTATTTTATTTTTTGCGACACATCGAAGCTCGTGTGAAAATGCTTGTAACGAATATAACTACAATTTTCCGCGTGGTTTCGATGCTAGGTTAAGCTTATAGCAGCCATTAATTTCACATGGTTGTCGTCAGTTTAGTAGAGCATTCGAGTGTAGTCGCACTAGCGTGTTTGAGCGAATGTAGGCAAGCGTAAGTCGTCTTAATCCTTATGCTGGATCTATTGAGAGCAGATCTACAGCCCGGACGCTCATTGAACGACATTGTAAGGGGTATTACAGACGCTCATAATCGGCTCCAACTGAATGAAACTGCTAGTTGAAGCTATTACGGCGGCCGGGGCAAGTTGGAAGTGAATAGCGGGTTGTTTAATCTGTCTGTCTTGTCGAAGACTATTTGGCCGTCTTAGGTACAGTTGACGACAAATTTATGTTGACACTTGTGTAGGGTACACAAAGGAGTACACGGAAAAAAAAGCTTCCGGGATATTCTCAATCTAAGACATTATTATATTATGTTGAAAATATTTCCTCGTGACAAGCATTTATTTCCTTTAACGAAAATAAATTAAAGCTTTAAATATAACGAAGCGAATATATTTTTACAGATTTTCTAGTTTTTTTTTACCTAAGATAATACCTGTTTGATTAAAGTACAATCTCTCTTATTTACTCAATATACTCTTGAAACAATATATTTTTGTATTTCTATTTTAAGAAAACGTGGTTTTTTTAAGCGAAGAATCATATTTTTGGTAAAGGAAATAAATACTTGTCACGAGGAAATATTTTCAAGATAATAAAAATGTCTTGGATTGAGAATATCCCGGAAGCTCTTTTTCCGTGTAGGGTGCAAAATTGTAAACATATCTTTGAGGTCGACTGTACCACTGGAAAGGCGGCCTGAAGGAACTCACCGCGCTGGGTGCCGTTGACTGGACCGAGACGGCTGTGAACAGAGAAGCCTGCCGATCTTTGGTATCGGAGGCCAAGATCCACGTTGGGTCGCTACGCCACTGCAGTAAGTAAGTGGATGAGTGACTTTTTTTATCTTTTTATCTTTTATCTTTAGTGGCTACTTTTTCATAAGGCGTCCTGGGGGGTGATTTTTGAGATTCAAGCACTCGAAAGTGACATTTAAAACTCTGAATAAAACCATGAAATTATGTTTTAAAAATAAAAGCGATAGAAATTTAAAATAATGATTATTTAAACTATTAATTCCATGCGAAAAAATTAGCTACAAACTATTGTGTGCGATTATTTTCGAGCTTGAATTTTTTGAATTCGATCGTCCGGCTGTCAAAAATCGGCCCCCTGTTCGAAATGAAATGAAATGAAAAAATATTTATTAACTTTTTAAATTTTTTAAATCTAGTCTTAATTTCCTACTTGTATCATAAGTATCTTAGTTTTTCTTTGACATTAAGTCCGCTTTGAGTTTGTACATTTGGTTAATCCCGTTTAAACCCTTTCAATTTCATTTCTTGTACAGCCGACGTCAAAAATATGTTTACACTCTTGGACCTTATTACAAAGGACTAAAGTTCAAAAGTGTAAACATACTTTTGACGTCGACCGTACCTTCATCGGTTCCATATCAATCAACTATGCTACGAATGCTACGCCGTAGCCCACGTAGCATTGCTGTAGAACTGAAGCGAAAAAGCCCTCGGCTTTACTCTCGACTACCAAAAAGGTAAAAAGATCAATTATTATTAACTCTCGTCACGCCTACGTATAATGCCACTCTTTATAAGCAAGTGTGATGAAAAATATTTTTATTCATAATACGCGGTATGTTTCTGTCTTAAGCCAGCGTTGGGATTAACAGAGATATCGTGATTCCTAATAATGTAGGTAAGTTACATTTTTGTTCGTGTCTGAATGGTCTTTAAGTAGCGACACAATGAGATTGGCTTTCCATTTTTATATGATAGTAAATGATAATACGTAGATTGGTACGAAATAGTTATTTGTGCAACAAGAGAGGAAAGTTGGTTTTTCTTGCGAGTGTTGATTTTGAGTCCCGAGTAAGCGAAAGATTCTATAATTGAACCACGAGCGAAGCGAGTGATTCTAGGTTTGAATCTTGAGCGTATCTCAGGGAGGGATCTCAAAGAACACGAAATGTAAAAAAAAATCCTCTCGTGTGACACATACAACTTTTCATCTCAGTAGTGAGAACATATTAAAGTTACAAAAACACATTTATTTACATTCCCGAATGAAAGGCATCATCATTATGACGAAAACCTTATAGAAACAAAATTTCACTCCCTGGAGTGAGGAAAGTATTAGGCTTGTTCGAACTGCTGAGGTGAAAAATAAATAAATCCTTATTACGCTTTATTCAGCACTAAAATATTGATTGCAGATACTCGAGGTATCGGGTTCAAACCTCGTTTCATATCATTGTTAGCTTTTAGCAAATATATAATAGTAAATTAGAAAAAAAAACAGTCGAATTGAGAACCTCCTCCTTTTTTGAAGTCGGTTAAAAATGTTGGTTTTAAAGAAAGAATACCACAACTAACCCCCTTAGAAGTTAAATAGGTAGGGAACATTTGTACGGGAATGGAGATAGTTGTTGCTTTTAAATATGTTTTTTTAAATTAGCAACAGGAATCCATACGTAAAAAAACGTGTTGAGTGGGTTGCCATTTGCCATTACATTTCACACCGCGTTGGCCAGCCAACAATGAAAGTCCGTGACGTTACAAAAATTTAAAATAATTTCCAATATTTAAAAGTTACTGCATCATTATTCATTCAATGTTTTAAATGTGTATTAATTCGGCGACAGTTGGCCGGTAATATATTGCTAATAAACGATTAGTCATGACTAAAATTTTGTAGCAGAGCGTAATTATTCTTACCTATTAAGGGGCTACTTTGAAAAATTATAGGTTTTTTCAAACGCTCTATTGACTAAACAAGAAAAGGGACTGAATTTATTTTCGAATATATATTATTATACTATAGACTCTTGTTTATGGCACAAGCCGAAACACGATTGCTGAAAGTTGCCTCGATAGAAAAAAAATCCGAAGTTGGGTCCTTTTTCTCCTTATTTTTCTTAGCTTACGTAAACTATAAGAGATTAAGCAATATAACTAAGTAAAAAGTATGGTATTCTGGTTTATCTAAAAAGTCACAGAAACAAAATTAGACAAAACTTTATAGATTCGCTTATTTATCGTAGTTTACTCAAAAACTCTGATCCTTAAGAGCACTGCATCTCTTTCTTCCGTGCACGGGAGCCATAAACGTGTCTCTTACGGATGGGCGTGGCTTGTCCGAATCGAGGAACGGCCTTAACGTAATTACGAGTAATTACATCGTTTTTATAGGTGCTGATAATGAAGACCGGGGATGGTATGTGGAGCTTTTCTTATACTTACAATTCGATAGTTCTGAGGTTGGGTGATTTGAAAAAATCTTGTTTTGTTTATTAAAATCCACGAGTAATTGGAGACTTCTCACTTTGGTAGGCACAAATTAATGTTTTGTATTAATTTTTAACCGACTTCAAAAAAGGAGGAGGTTCTCAATTCGACTGAATTTTTTTATTTATTTATTTGTATGTCTTTCCCGACCACGGAACAATGGTATTCCGGACCTTTGGGAGGCGTATGCGGAGCCGAAGCCAACGCGCAGAGGCCCTTTCGACAATTTAATGAAAAGTGAGGGGTACACTAAGCGGATGCTGCCCCTGCCCGTGTCATGGGACGCACGTAGAGACAGCACCCGCCATGGTGTAAGGACTATTGAGTATTAATGGAGTCTAAAATGTACTAGGCTATTGGGTGAAAAGTAATGGACTGATTAATGGGCTATTGGATGAAGAACCGGACGCCTGCCTAATAAACCAATTATATTCCCAATCCAATATCCAATTTTATTTCCGGCAGACGGTGACTCGCCGTCCGCAAGATGGGCCCCCATAAAAAGCGACATCAAAGATGGCTCAAGGGCAACACCGGTGCGGGAGCTGGGGGTAGAGAGGTGTCACTGGACTTTAAACATATAGCCAACTCGCCACTTAGGTTTCCACATCTACCCTCGAGAACGCAGCTCTAACGACCCCACTCTGGACAGCCGGCTAAGGCAAGCCAGAGGCAGGGGACCTGTCCCACCATCCGACAGGGCACCCCAGGGGCACTCAGGTACGTGGAGTCGCTACTCTCCAACAGCTCGCCACAAGCTGCCCTGCGTTGACTGATTGCGCTGGTGAAAACCAGCGGGCGATGGGGTCGTCACATCCCTACGCCTTTTTTTTTTATCATTATTAAGGTTTTTTTTTGTTTGTATGTTACTCCATATCTCCGTGAATCGTGAACCGATTTTCAAATATTTTTTTTTAATCGAACAGGTATAACCCCTAGATGGTCCCATTGTCACCAAGTCAGGGTCTGATGATGGGATCCTGGAGAAATCGAGGGAACTCTTCAACTATTATAGGCACACCTATAGTGATTTCACTATTTTTTACAACAACTCGGCCACTTCCTCTTGGAATAGCGGATCCTAAGTGAAGTCGGTTCTTTTTTGTTTAAAATTATATATTTTATTTAATAACATTGAAGTAACAATGTAAAGGAGGTACAGACGCAGACAAGATTTAATTAAAATATGGGTCGTGAAAATTTGTAACTGACTTCTTTTACCGTAATAAGACTGTCAGAAAAACTGCTGCACTAGTTGTTCTTGGGGCGTGGAGCCATTTTTTGGGCTGATTGTGTAGTACAGGGATCGGCAACCTTTTAGCAGCCAAGGGCCACAAATTAGCTAACGAAATTGACGCGGGCCGCACTTGTTAAATATTTGTGACTTTATCGTGCAAAATATACCATTATATACCATATACCATGTGGGTTGTCAACAATGACGACTCAGACAGACAGGAGGCTCGCGGGCCGCCTGTTGCCGACCCCTGGTGTAGTATATTCGAGCAGTGTTAATTACTCAAGCATGAATTACCGATTCATTGGTAGAGAATAATAATAAGGAAAATGTCGTATATTATCAGTTTTGAAGTCAGTTTTACCTATTTTAGATTTATTTGTAACTAGCGAGTCTAGCGACCCGCCCCGGCTTTCGAACGGGTGCAATTATACATATAAACCTTCCTCTTGAATTACTCTATCTATTAAAAAAAACCGCATCAAAATCCGTTGCGTAGTTTTAAAGATCTAAGCATACATATAGACAGACGGCAGGAAGCGACTTTGTTTTATACTATGTAGTGATGAGTTGAGTGTAAAGTGTGACTTATCTCCATATGTGGAAAAGGAATTGATCTTTTAAGATTATCGAAACACCCATCCGAATCTTTTACCGTCCAATTGAGACGTCAATATCATGATACCACTCAAAGCCCAAAGCAACCAATCAGAGTAGATCATCAAAGAGAATCCTGAAACACGAACATAACGCGATCAATTGGGTCGTTCTGCTCCGTGCGTTGCGATTTCACAGAGAACTACAGTCCGTGAGTTCTAAAAAGAACCTTCGGGTTTTAGAAAGAGACGTCGGATATCAATCAACAGTGACACATGAAAAAGCAGTTTGTCAAATTCGTGTGTCATCGCTGATTCCCGAAGGTTCTTCTTAAAGCTCACGTACTGGAGTTTTACTAAGACCATTGATTACTCGTACTTGTTAGAGGTTTTAACTTAAAAGGTTTTAGTTGTATTGGTATATCTGAAACCATTTGCGTCACGCTTATATTTACTACCAATCCGGGCCATAATAGAAAAAAACAAGTGACAATCAAGCATACAATTCGGAGTTACCGTAGCTATAGACACCCGCAGCTCCAGAGAAGCCCATAAGGCTATAATCTCCCATCTGGACCTCGTAGCACTCACTGGATTTTCTTCAACATCTGCTTTCCCACTACTACTAACTGAGAGAAGAAATGCCTATCTATATCCAGCGACACACAGCCATATGATGGTATCCTGCCTTTTCGCCAAAAATTACATTGCCGAATTTCACTTGCCAACCAACTTTTCGCAAAAGTTTCATTTGGCCAAACCACTTTTACCAAATAATTATTTCGCAACCATTTCATTTCCCAACCCTATAGTTGGGAAATAAAAATTACCTACTAGGTTGGGTTAGGTTAGGTTGGATTATGTATTGGGGTGTGGGACAGGAAACCTCCTCGAGTGCCAGGTCCCTTCTCATTCCTCTTGATCAGGTGGATCCGGGGGAATAGGGAAGGGTTCCTGGACGGTGCACCCTGGGGGCCGCGGTAGGTAATATCGGTTGGTATTGCCTACCGTTGCTGCCAATATCCTGTCAGTCCCTCCACGAGCTCTCTGGTAACAGAGTAGATTAGTGGGGTGGGCGCTGGGGAGGAGGGAGGCTGAGGACGGCCTTATGTACTGCAGTTCCCGAACCAGGTACAGTGGTGGAAGAGGGCGGGGCGCCTCTTCGGAGGTGTGCCATGGCCTGGACTCGCGGAAAAGAGCAGTATTTAAGGCTGGGGCCATGGGTTGGTACTATGGGGTGCCAACTCATCGCAAAAACTCAGTCACGTGGCGGAGGGTGGTTGAAGTATCCTAGATGTTGCAGATAGCTATCATTGTCTTGGTTTGCACTCTTAGGTACCCGTCTCGCCTAGACCAGACTTTGTTTGTTATGGGCAGCATTTGGGTGGGCATTGGTTAGCTTACTAACCTTTGCTCCCACTTTTGGAGTGGCCGATGAAGGGACGCGGATAGGCAGGTGGCCGGTGACCCGCTCTTGGAGGCTAGCCCAACCACCCGGAGACCCATCAGCGTGACTCTGCCTAGGCAGATTCCACGTCTGATTGGGGGCGGAGTGTAGTGGTGGTATGGCTGGAAGGGACGTTTTCCTTGAAGGCATCCCCACTACACGGGTGCCGGGGTAGGGGCGTTTGTCCTCCTGGTGCTGTGCGGGTGGGACCGGAATACCGGTCCCGGCTTCTCCGGGGTTAAGAGAGGCCAGTTGGCGGAGAGCACGCTGGTCATACTACAGCGTGCTCTATTTGCGGAGTGGGTTCGCCCTAGGGCGACAGTGCTGGTGGTGTCGCGGTTGCAGTTTCGATCCCGTTGCACCACCATTAAGGCACGGAGATGGCAGCATCCCAGAGTTTTAGTGGGTAGGCCGGTCCAGACCGGAGAGTCCCACATAACTTATGCGTAATATTTGGCTCCACCCCGGGGGCCTAATGTTACGTATAGGTATGCGTAAAGCATTTCTCTGGGACAAAAAAAAAAAAAAAAAAAAAGGTTGGATTATGTAAAGTTGGGAAATGAAATTCGGCCAAATGAAACTTCTGCGAAAAGTTGGTTGGCAAGTGAAATTCGGCAATGTAATTTTCGGCGAAAAGGCAGAGAACCCCATATGATACATAAATAAGAGAAGCCCCACGCGCGTTGCCGGAGGATTCAATGGGGGACCCCTTCTTCCTTTAGCCAGGAGGACAACAGGGCCCCCCGTCGTTAACACATTGCGTTCTCTTTGAGTTCTCTGCTCTGGCAATTTTACTTACTCACCAATCAAGAATATAAGCACTCTAAGCAGGGTCTAGTGCTTGTTGAAACGGCCTCCTAGCCTAGTTGGTAGTGACTCTGCCTATGAAGCAGGAGGTCCCGGGTTCGAATCCTGGTCAGGTCATTTATTTGTGTGCTAATCACAGATATTTGTTCCTCAGTTATGGATGTTTTCAATGTATTTACATATTTAACTATATCTATCTATTATATACAGGGTGTTTCCTGTAATATGAGCAATAAATTAAAACGTAGATTCTACTCCTCAAACAAAAAAACTTTTGTTCAACAACTTAAAAAAAGTATGTATTTTTTAGATTGTCTCTTTTTCATACAAAATAAATAGTATTTTCAATGTACATTAAAATCCGTCTTATTGACATTGCTTGTCAGTCTTGTCACCCTACAGACATAATCAATTTCGGAATACATTGCGTGTTCGAGTAAACTTTAAAGTGTAATAAAACTGAAACCATAAGCTATTTTTAAAAGTCGCTGAACAAATATTGTCTGGTTTGAGGAGTAGAATTTACGCTTTAATTTATTGCTCCTATTACAGGAAACACCCGGTATATCGTCGCCTAGTACCCACAACACAAGCCTTATTGACCTGACTGTGGGACTAGGTTGATTTGTGTAAGATTTTCCTATATTTTTTTTTTTATTTTTTTTTATTTGGCTGTGGGTTTCAGTTTGACAATTTATTGACTGAGGAGCCGAGCGCAGCGAGGCGATGAACGTCTCCGTTTCCACTGGTACGACGATTTGGCAGATTGATGTGTGTGTATTGGTTGGTTGGTGGGTCAGTGTCGGTCTAGAGGTCGCATTTTTCATCCGATTTCGATGAAATTTGGCATGTACGTTCCTTGATTTATTTGCCAAAAATTGTCGAGCCATTTTTTTGATTGGGGGGGAAAATGAGGGGGAAAAGGGGGAAGTTTGCTGTCTCGTTATTTATGTTCTCCAAAGTCTACGGTTCACAGAACAACTAGTTTTAGAAGGGCCTATCTCAAACAAAAATATTTTGTTAACTCTTAGTTTATCCTTATAACCAAAGTCAAAGAAACAGAAAACAATCCCCTTGATTTGGTTACAAACTAAAATGATAACACAACCAGAATCCATCAATTTCAAGCCTATTTTCGTGTACCCTTTTCACAAAAGGCTTGCCGGTAAACTGGCAGACGGCTAAAATTGACTTTTGGGTCGACTGAACTCGGAGTGGTAGTTGCGAATGCTTATTTAAATGTTGGGACAATCTCGATACTGTTTCACTTAAACGATATCGGATTTTGGAATAAAGGCCAATGTGGTACAGTCGCCATCAAATATATCGGAGCGGCTAGGGTACTCAAAAATATCTGAACATGCACTTTATCACCTTGACAATATAGGCGTTGTTCAGATATTTGTGACCGCCTTGGCCGCTCCGATATATCTGATGGTGACTGTACTAGCCTAGCAATTCACCAAGAAGTTTTCAAAGTTGCGAAATTTTCTATACGTTATGTTCTCAGAACTTAAGTTTCACGAACAATTATAATTATTCAGGAAGTCGCTGGCCGCCATTATCAATTATATTAACAAACTGTGTCATTTACGAGTTTTTAAAAATTATACTAATAATTCCCATAGGGAATGGTCTCATTGGAAATTTAATTTAAATTCTCGTGTAAGTTTCCCGTTAGAGAATGTTACTGAATTTTTGAGGATGTTCTGCAAATTGTACATTGGTATACTAGCCTTGACATTTTTGTTTACTAAGATATACCTGTCTTGGCTATAATCTTTCCAAAAAGGGCCACGTTTCACGTGGAAATGTGATTAGATAGTTAACGATTTAGGTACATATGGTTTGACATGTATGATTTTAAATAGTAAATATTATGGGTCTCGTAAGAGAGTTAAGAGTCGCCAGGACGCTCGCGTTCCCATACAAACGTAGTTTTGCTCTCATTTTAAAACGACATGCTTTAGAACCACGAACTTTGCACTGAGAGAAATTTGCTTTGTGAGTCCAACAAATTCGACTTGTTGCGTGTTTATCAGTTTGAAACTAAAGTATTTTAGTAAACGGAATCGATCACCAATATTGTTAATACAAGTCGAATTTGTAAGAACAACAAGGTTAAACTTGTTAGAAGATTAGGATTGAATCAGCCAAATATATGTTTAAAACAATATGTGCCATGTTGGTTTTATATAATCGAGTTGTTGATTTAAATAACACTTAAACTAAAATAACAAGTAACTTGTAGAATGGACTAATTAAACTTAACAAAATCGAACTTGTAGTTTTAACCAAAGAGCTTGTAGGCGCTATTTTAAAATGAGAGTTTGGTTGAACGAACGTGAATTCTGGTTGTTTTTTCTCTCAGTGTGGCATGGGCATTCTAGTAGTACAGATCTATGTCGGTAATTCGTTTTCGTTGCTAAAAATTGTAATACAAAGAAAATACAGCCAGATACAGATTTACATACAAAACTAATTGTTGCTATGTTTTCTTTGTGTTACAATTTTAGCAAGGAAAACGAATTACCGACATAGATCTGTACTGCTAAAATGCCCATGCCAAATTTCGTGGTTCTAAAGCATGTCGTTTTAAAATGAGAGCTGAACTACGTTTGTATGGGGACGCGAGTTGACGCGAGCTGGCGACTCTTAAGCTTGCTTTAAAGTGCATTTTTTTCAAAGATATCCACAGGAAAGGAGCTTGACAATTTTTTTTAACTACTTACCTATCTCAGACCCCGAAATTTCCTACTTTAGTAACATTATTTAGTTTATTATTATTTGTCACTATTTAGTGACAAACATCATTAATGATCTCATCAAAGCTTACAAAAACTGTTAAAAAGAGAAATTATCTCAGTTAAGGCAGCATTTAAATAAACTTCTTCGACTCAAATAACTAGTGAAAAGCGCTGGTATAGCCTTGCGGTAAGACGTCCGACTTTCAATCCGGAGGTCTCGGGTTCAAACCCCGGCTCGTACCACTGAGTTTTTCGGAACTTATGTACGGAATATCATTTCATATTTACCAGTCGCTTTTCGGTGAAGGAAAACATCGTAAGGAAACCGGACCTAATCCCAAAAAGGCCTAGTTTCCCCTCTGGGTTGGAAGGTCAGATGGCAGTCGGTTTCGTAAAAACTAGTGTCTACGCCAATTCATGGGATTAGGTTGTCAAGCGGACCCGAAACCGGGATAAACGCTAGGAGAAAGAGAAGAGAGAGAGACTCAAATAACTAGTGACTGAACATAGAAAATAGTTAAAGCGAATGTCTTTGAAGATTCTCGCACGCTTAATATGGCAAATGAGGCAAAGAAACCCCACTCTATTACAAACGAAGATTGAAACGAAATCGCAAACAACGAAATGCCAAAAATCGCTATATTTTCCAGAATTACATTTTTCCTTTGCATTTCACTGCAGGATTGAAGCACGGCCGTAATAATTGATTGGATTATAGCCTTCATCGGGGCTCCTACGTGATCTCTGTACATGATTGGTGGACGCTGGCATTTATTTACAAACCGTGACGATAAGCGCGTTATCTGCGTCGTACAAATTCATCGGCCCGCCGTGCGGCATGAATAAAATATTTTCGTTTAAAGTTTTGAATGCCAATTGTGTGAATTCAGCTTTTAGTGCTGAAAGGTTTGATAGCTCGGAACTGTAATTTTGGAGTTAACTGGTCGTATACAATTGATAATTTCAACTCTGAGTAATGGTAGCTCAGCGAAGCTTTTGAGTTCCAATTGTCTGTTCTGTTAGCGTAATTTCTGACTTTCCGACTGCTTTAATCCAATTAGGTCTCATTTAGACAATTAATCCAATAAAACAAAACTGAATAACACGACAAACATTGTCAACTAGCCTTTTTAGGGGATGAAAGAGAGGTATTGTATTGAAGCAATGTTAGTAGGTACAGTCGACGTCAAAGATATTTACGCTTTTGCAACTTACTCCATTGTGTCCACATGTTGTCTCTTACTCTTATCATTTTAACACATAGCAATATATTCCTTAACTACTTAATATATTCCTTAAGTACCAGAAAAAGTAGCACGATTTTATTTTCAAATCAATAAGAGCTTGAAAATACCATATCATACACTTACCTACCCTCTAATTATTTAACGGCCTCCTAGCCTAGTTGGTAGTGACTCTGCCTATGAAGCAGGAGGTCCCGGGTTCGAATCCTGGTCAGGGCATTTATTTGTGTGCTAATCATAGATATTTGTTCCTGAGTTATGGATGTTTTCTATGTATTTAAGTATTTATCTATATCTATTATACACTTATATCGTCGCCCAGTACCCACAACACAAGCCTTATTGAGCTTATCGTGGGACTACGTTGATTTGTGTAATATTGTCCAGTAATATTTAATTCCATTGACTGTACGCGCAGCAATAATTTGCATACATCCCACAGGGCTCTCAAAAAGCTCCCAGAGTCCCGCGCCGAGTATATCAATAACCACCGCGCCGCGCCATCACCGCTTACTCTCGGGGCTTACAGGGCGGTCGCCAGCTCGATTTTTACAGCAGTCGTGCAGCTTATCTAACGTAAATCCTATAAAACTTTGCAACTGAGTTTTGTGAAATGGTAAAATATGCGTAAATGTACCTGTGAAGTATCTGTGACGATTTAATCGATTAGATTTTCTTTCGAGAGAGAACTTTAGCGTGCAACTATTTAGTATAATTATTAAAGAAGTTCGTTTTGTGGTAAGAGATTTTTAGTAACATTCGGACAACTGGTCAAGTGCGTATCGGACCACGCATAAAGAGTTTCAGTATTTTTAATATCTTCATACGATACAAATGACGATACATTACTATAAAGAGCGGGATATATTTGCGGTTCATGCCTACATCCTTTTGATATGAGAGTGGGAATTCTCGGGCATACATTTGTAAATGATTTGCTCAATAATTTTCGTGGGAAGCGTTGAGACTTAGGTATCTACTGTATTATTTTTTTCAGATTATAAGGCCCGCCAATTCAAAACTTAGAGAGCGACATAATTCGTTAGAATTTTAGAGCGATTATTCGAGAAAATATTCACTTAGTGAAAATGTTATCAGAAACCTGCGACAAGTTGAATATTTGCTGCAGAAATTAATCATTCAAAAATTGTAAAAATACCACACAGTTAAAGACTTTAATGTTTAACAGACATCCCAACAGATTACGGCCATCTGGTCTAGCTGATACTTCAATTTATTGTAGAAATTGATCCTCCGCGTGTGATACGAGTAAGTAACTTTATCCTGGCTTAGGTCTGCAATAAATGAGATACCTATATTGCAAACTGTTATTACATCTAGTAATAAGCGAGTAAGGAACCACGTATGCACTATGCACGTATATAGTTAATTCAATAAAAATAAACATAAAAATGAACTGACGGCAATAATTATCGTGAAGGGACTTGTATTTTTTTTTGATTTTCGTGTGTCCACTTAAAATAAATAAATCAGAATATTTATTAAAAATATTCTCTTGTGTTAAATTCTCCTTTTTATTTTAATATAAAAATTACGTGTGTTAACTTCTTATTTTTAATTTAATAAAAAAATTACGTGATTCTTTTTTTTATTTTAATATCAAATTTACGTGTGTTAACTTCTTCTTTTTATTTTAATATTAAAATCCTGTAAATTTTTTATCCTCTCATGTTCATGTATCTTGTTTTCTGCCAATAAGGTACCATATTAAAATTACATGTTTTAACTTCTTTTCATTTTAATATCAAAATTTCGTGTGTTAACTTCTTCTTTTATTTTAATATTTCAACAAATTGCTAGTTTAGAGTAACTGTTGGTTTTACCTCACAGAACGACAAAAATGCCCAATGATACCGTACGATCATCGCACAATCCCACAATACTACCATTCATAACAGGCGTAACGGCCATTGCAAAACCATTTTGAATTTGGAATCTATTGCAAGAGATTACGGTACACATTTAAATGTGCTTCCAATGTCTGTTAACCGTAGTCGTACAGAATACCATACCGCTTTTTATTCAAAACCTAATTCAATGAACTGAAAAGCGAGGCGGTAGGGGAAAATTTTACGTGAAATTCGGAATACATTACAAAAGAAGTCGTTACATGATTTGCTGTACCGGATTTTATGTGGAAATGAGCCTTAGATAAAGAAAGGACTTTGATTTTAATTTATTTTGTGACATTATTATTGTTATTTGAATGGTGCCTTCGTTATAATGAGAGAAGATTATCCCTTAATGTGGTTATCATTATGTAATGTCATTATGTAATAAACATTTTGAATCATGAAATGACTACATTTACTTACCTTTTTACACTTACACTTTGCCGATATCTGGCATATTTTTCGTGTGTATTTTATCTGTACTTATTGCCTACATTACAACAAAACTATATTAACAAAGGTCTGGTCAGGAGCATATGTCCTTTGTCTCATCTCGTTCCCTTTTTTATTCTATATTAAATAAATAAATCCTAGATAAAAAAATATGGACGCCCCAGATACCGCTGGAGCGACAAAGCCCTGAAAGATATATCCGCCCTTGGAGTACCGGACTGGCGTGAAGTGGCGCAGAACAGGGCAGAGTGGCGTTCTCTTGTGTCAGAGGGCAAGATCCGTTTTGGTGAAGTGAAGTGAAGTAAGTAAGTAAGATAAAAAAATAAAAATAAAAGCAGCCGTCCTTTTAAAGCATTATGTATGCATGTTGTCGCTCCAACCTAATATAAAGACTGAAACCGATAGTGCATAAACTTGACGAAAATTCAATACCCTTGAGGATTTACGAGTACGTTCCATTTGCAGTGTTGGGAACTTCACACTTACGAGGCTCAAAGGGGAAAGTTTTTGACATCGATTTCAATATACTTATGCGCATAAGAACTATGAAAACGGCCATCTTTAGGCAATTTGCAAACAAATAGCTCAGGTATAGAAGAACAGCCTATTTCAGTCTCACAACGAATCTAATGTAACGATATCATACTTTGAAATCTGTCAAACAGTCTAGCTGTGGGGCAGGTCAAATATACACATACATATAGGTACATATAGGTACGATTAAGAAAACAAATTGGCATAATTAGTTTAAAAACAATAGTTTTTTTTTCTTGGAACAATTTGTTATATCGGTCACTAATGTAACTAAGGATATTACAGTAATATGATTAACTCAACCATAGAATTAAAAATTATGAAATGTCAATGTAATTTCTAAAATTACAATACTCTGTTAATATACAAATGAAGCTTATTTTATTGACGTAACACACAAGTGAATCATTGATTGCGGTGTCTCAGAGTACAAAAACAATTTTAATATGTAGGTTTACGCAATCCGAAAGGCAAACATTATTAACTAGGTATCGATTACCTCAGAACTGGAGCTAATTAGGAGTTATGACACTGGTGTCTTTGAGAAACATACTTAATTTAAGCTCAGGAATACACCCTTGCAATTAAAGGAAATAAAAAACACGGTGTATATACCTATTTAAAGAAATATTTTGTGTGTATAATACAAGTAAAGTCGACTAGAAAGAGATGTACCTATCCACTTTTTCCCCTTAAATGCGTTGTAATAATGTCCAAAAGGTACATCGCTATTTTGCAAGGAAAGCGCTGGTAGAGCTTTTATGGTCGCATATTGTAGCATCCATAACAATGACAGAAAGGATTTCCATACAATATTGTGACATTGTTGCCGGGCGCCGCATTGCGCGCCCCCCCCCCCCCCGTGTCGGGCGGGCGCCGCCGGCACATCCACCGGGAGATCGAAGTTACTCAATTATATAGAAGCGTTTAGCACGGCATTCGTCGAACTCAATTCTTACCGGCTTGCTTAAGAACTCGTAGTTAAACTTGTGTGCAACGGTACATAATTAGGTCTTAAAATTCTCGGGTCTGTTTTTACAAAATTCAGCTTCGCCTCATTTTGTAACTTCGACCCTCGAATCTTAAGAACCCTTATTATGTAACTGTTGCACAAAATACTATTTTGCGATGACTTGTCCGAGCTATGTTTATCACTGAGTTGTTCAGAAAATTTACGATAAATAATTTGATATTTATCAGTCGCTTTTCGGTCCTCCCCGGTGACGGCGGCGGCGCAGGGCGAGCTACGGCAACAGTTCTACAATATTGTATGAAAATCTTTTGTACCATCGCTGGTGATGCTAGATATGCGACCATAAAAGCTCTATCGAAAAGTATGCGCTAGTAGTTCCGTCTGCACAATCTCAATTTAAGTATTAGAGTCGACGAGTATAATATAGTTTATTGAAAGCTTCAAACGCCACGACTTTTCTAAAATAAAAATAAAAATTTAACTACATTTGTGCCGTCGCGTTAAACTGCCAGTTACTGTCGCGACTAAGTCTACTGAACCGATTTAAATTTAAACTGCTGAATCAAATATAAACCTGCTAAGTTAAGTGGATATTAGGCAGCCATTTTTATAGGGTAGATTGAGGTGAATCGGATCACAGGGTGGAACGGATCAAGTTTTTTTTTAATACCACGACGGCAGCAAACAAGCATATGGCCCGCCTGATGGTAAGCAGTTACCGTAGCCTGCAACTCCAAGTTAAGCTTTTTTGTCAAATTAATAAGATCGGGGCACCGCTGCACTAAGCGAAATGCCGGTCGCTATTTTGCTGTCCGTGGCTGCCCGCGATCTTATGAATTTGGCAAAATTTCTAGGTACTTGAATCGTTTCGCCCTATGATACAATGCACTTCGGTCTACTCTATACGGTTTTTACTTTACTGAATTTATTTATTTATCGTATAGCATAAACATGCTATCTACTTCAATTTTTTAAATAACTGGATAACGACATCCTTTAGGATGATATAAATATTCGATCCTTTTAATATATTTATACAGCATTTCTTCGATTGTTTATAAGTATTTTAGCCGTTATATTTATCTATTTAAATCGTTCAAAACAAAGACTGGTCTCTCTTAAACAATGTTATAAAATGTTTTTTTTAATGAATAGATCACTAAGGTAGTTTACAGACGAGTGTAGTGAAAAAGTAATATTTTATTTAAACACCTATTTTTTAACCTGGTAATATTTACTTCTTAAACTGAATGCAGCTCTATTTGATTTCCCAAGGAGTAACGAAATAGCCGGAGAGCTAGCCCTGAAAATTGCACTAAACAATTATAAATAATATATTTTTTTATTTGAAAATAAATATGTAAACAAATACATATTAAAAATTATGATAGCATCAATTATTTTTATTACTAGAGCCGAGCTTTTTTCAGTTGTTTTTTGGCGGAGGATAGAAAAGCGTATATGTGAAAGGGGTAAATTTCATTTGATTTTTCCAATGTATATATGTATATATGTATATAGCCTATATGATAGCTTATATGATAGCCTATATAATCTGCATCATGAAACCGAATCGACTGATACCTTTGTCTATTATTTTTGTTCTTAAATTTCAGTTCAGTATTTCGACCCTACGTTGAAACGTACAGTACAGGACGTAGACTATTAAAAAAAAAAACAAACTGAATACAGAACCTCCTCGTATGAAATTGAAGTCGGCTAAAATTACAACCTATTCTTTAATTATTTATTTAAACTTTATTGCACATAAAAAAAGTACAAATGGCGGACTTAATGCCTTAAGGCATTCTCTACCAGTCAACCATTGGGCCAAAAAGAAACAATTTGTTGGTTGCAGGTTCCAAAATAGAAAATAAAATTATTATAATCACTAAATACTAATGAATACCTATCTATACATATATATTGTTAATTGTTGTTATTTTTAGCTTAAAATAAGCTTTGAGCTTGTAGCTTGACATCATTAATTCACCTTACAAAATGTCGCTGTCAAGACAGCCTATCGCCGTAGTCAGATGTCAGATCCCAAGATTCCCAGGTACCATATTATAATTTTTAAATACATAAACAATACATTAATACACAATATATATCAAACATAACTCCAACACACAACAAATATTAACGACATTGAAGTTGCATCAGTATAATTTCCATACAAATTCTGATATGTCTAATTCAAACGTGTAGGCGCTAGCTGTATTGCGTAGTTAAGGCCGTTCCTCGATTCGGACAAGCCACGCCCATCCGTAAGAGACACGTTTATGACTGCCGTGCACGAAAGAAAGAGATGCAGCGCTCATAAGGATCAGACTTGTTGACTAAACTACGATAAAATAAGCGAATCGATAAAGTCTAATTTTGTTTCTCTGACTTTTTAGATAAACCAGAATACCATATTTGTTTACTTAGTTATATTGCTTAATCTCTTATAGTTTACGTAAGCTAAGAAAAATAAGGGGAAAAAAAGGACCCAAATTCGGATTTTTTTTCTATCGAAGCAACTTTCAGCAATCGTGTTTCGGCTTGTGCCATAAACAAGAGTATATAGTCTAATAATATATATTCAAAAATAAATTTAATCTCTTTTCCCGTTTAGTCAATAGAGCGTTTGAAAAAACCTATAATTTTTCAAATTAGCCCCTTAATGCATTGGAGTTGTATTGAAGTTCAAAAGAGCAAGCTAACTAGAGCGATTTCGTTGCTGTCTTTGACTACAATCTTCCGGGGCTATCTCATAGTATAAAAGAGAAATAAAAAATGTAGCAACACGTTCACCAACTTGACCTCACCCTCTTAAGAAAATAGCCGATCCATTGTGGATGTGAAGAACGAGTACTGGGGTTAAGGGTGAATTATTAATATTATTATTAATAATTAGTGGGTTGTGAACTACAGACCTCGCATATAAATTTTATTTATTTATCGTATGGCTACATATCACTATACAGTGTGGAAAGTTAACTCGGGCCCTGGAGGGAAACTATCTTAAAACGTTGAGATAGCTCAATTCATTGAAAGGAAACATTCTTTTATTTTTCCTAAAAAGTAAAACTACATTCACAGTTTTTTTTCTAATTTTTCCATTTTTCCATACTAAAATTGTATTATGATTCTTTTTTATTATTTATTGCTTCTCTTGTGGCGTAAATTTGGTTGGTATTAAGAAGTTTGTATTCTTATTGGAAATAGGATCGATTGTCATCAATTTTCATAAAAAATGTTTTTGACAAAAATTACGAAATGAGTTGTTTTTTTTTGTGAACTGTGTATTTTTGTGTATATTTTCTCGAAAATTTGAAAATGCAGATATGTATGTATCTTTTTAAAAATAAAATAATGTTTCCTTTCTGTTAATTGAGCTATCTCGACGTTTTACGGTAGTTTCCCTCCAGGGCCCGACTTAACATTCCACCCTGTATATACATAGGCATTTCTTCTCTGGTAATATTAGTGGGACAGTATAGTGGATGGTGAAGAAAATCCAGTCAGTACTGCGAGGTCCAGATGGGACAGTGCAGCTGCCAAGTTTGTTGCTCTTTTAGCACCACCCAGGGATCACGTGTAGGGTTGTCTAAGGTGTTTCCTACGGACGCAGAGTAACATTGATCCCCATGTAAAATGATAGTCATTGAAATAGGATTTAGGTGAGCCTGTTATCTAAAGGGACCACTTAACCAGGATCAAAAATGCCTCCTCTTAAGAGACGCCAGGACGCTCGCGTGAACTCGCGTCCCCATACAAACGTAGTTCGGCTCTCATTTTAAAACAACATGCTTTAAAACCACGAAATTTGGCATGGGAATTCTAATAGTACAGATCTAGGGCGGACATTCATTTACGTTGCTAAAAATTGTAATACAAAGAAAATATAGCAAAAATAAGTTTTGTATGTAAATCTGTAACTGGCTGTATTTTCTTTGAATTACAATTTTTAGCAATGAAAATGAATGTCCGACCTAGATCTGTACTACTAAAATGTCCATGCCAAATTTCGTGGTTCTAAAGCATGTCGTTATAAAATGAGAGCTGAACTACGTTTGTATGGGAACGCGAGCGTCCTGGCGACTCTTAAGCATATCTATGAATTTTCTCGAGGATGTATGCAGATACGATTTTTTCTTCACCGAAAACGAATAAAAAGAGAAGGATAAATTACTTATTACCATAAATAAGAGGCGCCATCACGTAACGCGGTAGGCGACCCGTAAGAGATGTCTTAAACGGCCCAACAAAAATATTAGCAAATGTAATTACAGAGAGGAAATGTACCTAATGTCCTGGTGACATTACGAATGCTAGAAGAGGAAAGGACGTTGATAGCTTGGCCAACATATCGCTAACTTTGGCTTCAATTGTAAAGTTTGAATCAGTTTCGTCAATGGAGAGTGCACATAAAAATAAAAGAGAAAATAATGCTTTTTATTTTATTACAAACTGGTGAGCGATTGACCCTAATCACCTGAGGCCAGTTTTATAAAGCTACAAGTTACAATTTACAAGCGGAAGTCTCTTTTTAACACATAAGGTTAGAAAGAAAGTTCCGCTTGTAAATTGTAACTAGTAGCTTTATAAAACTGGCCTTAGATGAAAAGGTCTTAACAATTTCTTGTTTATGGTTTTATTTTTATTTTTTTTCGGTATGATTAATACGATTCATTAGGTATATGATCTTAAATTGTTACCAACTTTTTATACCTAATATGTATATATAAGTATATGCTAGCCGTGGGGTGCCCGGCCTTAGAATTTTCCCCCACCATATCGTCCCGTGGTTGCAGTACTAGGAGTCTGCTAAGGGAATATACCGGGAGACGGGCAGCAGCATCTTCCGAAATCCTAAACAACAATAAACAAAAAAAAACTGCGCGCGCTAACCCGCCTGCCAAGCGTGGCGCATATGGCAATCCCCCCCCCCCCCCTTTAATGTTAAGGGGAGGCCTATGTTCAGCAGTGGACGTCTTATGGCTGAGAAGATGATGATATGCATATCTACCTAACCTCTATACATTTGTATTTGTAATGCCAATTGACATATTTGTCTGACTTTGATGTGCTGATTACCATTGAAAATTAAGACATAACAATGTTACGGTAACATCAAACAACGAAAAATAATTCTTAAGTGTCGCCGACGCTCGCGTTCCCATACAAACGTAGTTCAGCTCTCATTTTAAAACGACATGCTTTAGAACCACGAAATTTGTCATGGACATTCTAGTAGTATAGATCAAGGCCGGAAATTTGTTTTCGTTGTTAAAAATTGTAATATAAAAAAAATACAGCCAGTTACAGATTTACATACAAAACTTATTTATTAGCAACAAAAACGTATTTCAGGTCTAGATCTGTACTAATAGAATGCCAATACCAAATTTCGTGGTTTTAAAGCATGTTGTTTTAAAATGAGAGCTGAACTACGTTTGTATGGGGAGGGGACGCGAGTTCACGCGAGGGTCCTGGCGACTCTTAAGTCATCACGAATAGCAGCGTTGCCCTGTTCAGAGTGAGACGTGACCCCAGCGGAGTTTTTCAAGGAAATGAGTTAACTTTCCCGCTGCCCCTAATTTCGAGTCAACTACGCCTTTATTTATGTGTACGAATGTTTATTTTTGTCGCCAGGATTATTTATTAGATTTGAGCGTTTAGAATTTTTAATAAATGTTTAGAAATTCTAATAATTTCCTATTTCTAAGTAATTGTTGTTGGATTTGTTACAAACGGCCCACTCAACGGGCCCGACTAACTAGTAATTGTAAAATTTACAATGCAACCTTCAAAAATAAACCGTTATTCGCAATATTTGTCATATTGACGCAAGATTGTTAGCAGTATCTTTTGCTCCAATGATGACATTTTCCTCCCAGGCAATAACTCGTTTAGTAGCTCTCACTCTGTTCGTAGTTGAGTGAAAGTTGGGAAGTTAAAGCTAGAACAAGTAGGTACTTACATTAAATTACATATTAGTATCGAAGCAAAAATTAAACTCAAAAAAAATATTCAGGTATAAACATTCAAAAATACATTTAAATTTAAAATCAAATTAAATTAAATTAAAATAATTTATTAATTAAAATTGGATAAAGTTGGATAAAAGAATATAAATTAAATTAAAATTATACATTAAATTAACTAAGTTAAGGTACTAACTTAATTAGTAGGCGATTTGTTGGTTACGAAATATCATGATGCGCACACTGCCTTGAAAATGCTGTTTGCCGATTCACTCACTCTTCTGACAAAATACCAATGTCTAACAGAATTAATGAAAAATAATCCTTCGGACATCGGGAATAGCTTCGTCCTGTTTAGAAACGTGCCCAGTCGGAGTTTTTCAAGGAAATGAGTTAACTTTCCCGCGGCCCCTAATTCCGAGTCAACTACGCCGTTATTTATTCTGTTTACGATCTAACTGTTTGTGGGAATGTTTTTTGTCGACCGTTTTGTTATTTATTAACATTGAGCTTTTGGAACTTGCTATTGTTGAAAAAGTTGGCATTGAATACTTGGTTCATTTACGATAATCGCCGCATAAATAACTTTGTTCGGCTGGTAAAAATAACCTAACATATGCCAAACACCTATAAAATACCGATTCTTCAACATTTTCCGTCAAAATATTATGAATATTATGATATTTATGATCCATAGAAAATGTTTTCCTCAAGTTATAGACTTCCTCCCATACACTCCGTACTGTCAGGTGTTTACAAAGACGAGGTCGTGATCACACACCACACATAAGCGCTTGTACACCATGAATTAACTTAGAACAAGAAATACAAGGATCATAATATATATGGACATTGTCTGAAAATAAAATTATTTGAATTTGAATATACTAGACTGAAACTCTAGTTACAAAATAATATTACATAAATATTCAGGCTGTAGCTGTTACCCACCGGCGAATAATTCTAGGGATGCACAATCAGCCCAAAAATGTGGCCACAATACTGCTGCAAAAACGACTAGTGCAGCAGTTTCTCTGACAGTCTTATTACGGTATAAGACTTGCTGGTTACAAATTTTCACGAGCCATATTTTAAGTAAATCTTGTTTGAGACTGTACCTCCTTTACCTGTCTCTCTCATCTGTTACTGGCTTATGATGCAGCCTAGCCTTAAGATAGCGTCCAGTATATTCTAATGTCAGATTTTATGAAAAGCGACGATTTGTAGTGCTATGCTAGTCCTCTAGGATGCACCATCTAGTAGGAAAGGTGATCTATGAGTACAGGTAGCAAATATTTCGCAATGACGTGGGATTTATTATTCAATATAAGGCTTTCAGGATTCACAAATACATCAATTTCGTTATCGGCATACTCTAGCAACATATTTGCGTTCATATTTTCTGAATATTCTAAGGATATTTTAATGAAGCGTTTCCAAAAATATCACCTATATTTTATACTGAACACCTTTTTTTATCAAATAAAAAAATATGTTAAAAACTAAATTAAGTTAGTCAGTTAAGTTAAAAAGTAAGTCAGTTAAATTAGGTAAGACAGACATATTTTCTTCCCACCATATTTTTTTCGCATACATTTGACGTTCCCCTCCCCCGCAAACATCGGCATACTTTTTTTGTATAGAAAATGACACATATGGCCGGTCCGGTTGGTTAAATAGTCTAAGATGTTAGCTGACAGCTAGTCGGTATAATAACATTACAACCGGCGAAATTACAAACAACGGCAAGTGGTTCAATATTTCCGAGTGGTGACTGTACCCTATATCTATATTGATCGCCTGTAAACACTTTAGTCAACAACAGAAGTAGCTAAGCGGGTAGGGTGTTCAAAATGACCTACACAGTCTACACACGCTCATACAATAAAGTTGTGCCGAGCTCATTTTGAACACCCTACCCGTTTAGTTAATTTTGCTGCTGACTTCAACCTCACGCAATTCACGGAGACATTAGACAATAGTTATACTCTCCACGCAGATACTTTACTGGCTGACTGTACAACTGGACATTGTTTAATTTAAAGTTGAGAAATAAATCAAACAGGCCAACATTAATAACGTTTTCAAATAACAAACCAGCCATCAGAGCAGTGAATAATAAAATAACAATATCTCATAGAAACTTGTGAAAATTTAAATCCCTTGAAAGTTGTTGATTACCGCCCCGGCCCCGGGCCATTCTATTGTTGTACAAATAAAATTATTAAAACGATTTGATACGACAACAAACAAAGTAGTGCGAAGAGAGGCAGTTCAATGACCTGTACTCTTATGAACTTAGTATATCGTCTGTCTGGGAATGCGTTCACATGGGAATTTCATTATCAAACATACTTACAGTGCCAGTTTACACTATTGTTACACGCGGCTGCACTCACTTGTGTTTAGTCACTACGTGCGACATGTTTAGGAGAGCTTAGGTCTCCATCGTGAAGCACTAAGATTGCTAGGCGAACCGATCCACGACCCGTCGTCAGTGCCAGTTTAAGTCTAATTTTTCTGAAAACAAATCATGTTGCATGCCTGAATATGTAGGTTGAATCTCTTTGACGTTGGAAACAGGGTAAAATATCTGTTGCTTCTGTTTCTGCTTCTGCTTGTGTGTTCTCTGTATGTAAGGGATATCCGCTACATAGCGGGAAAACGCTATAAGTACTATTCGTAATTAGATAACATGAAAAACATAACCTCCTTCAGAATCAGAATCAGAATAGCCATTTATTAGTTTTTACATTTTAACATTATAGAATATTGTTTATATTTTTAGATATTCATATTAAATTAAATTTTACCTAAACTTTTAATTATACATTTCTTTTAAATGGCCTCTCCTTCAGGAAGAAGGAGGGATGGTAATAAGACTCCATGGGTTACCAGCCCTGCTAGGAGAATAATATAATATACATATTAACAATTCACAAAATACGTACTTAAAATATTTTTCTTACATGACTCATCTGGTTTACAACGAATGCTATTTAAGTATTATATATAATATAGTTTACTTATATTTATTTAAACATATTTGAAACAAAGTCGTTCCAGGCGTCTCGGTCCCGAGCCACGCGGCCCCAGAGTGGCGCGCGCGCGCACAGCTCGTCTTCCCAGCGCGTGCGCGGATGGCCGGCGCTGCGGTTCCCGTCTCGCGGTCTCCACACGGTCGTCCGAAGCGTCCATCTGTTGTCGTTGAGACGCATTATGTGTCCAGCCCATTGCCATTTGTTTTTATTGACAGCTTGAATAATGTCGAAAAAGCTTGTTTTTTTGCGTATCTCAGTGCAACCTCCTTACTTTTCGCTTTTATTTCTCTGAATAAAGGCAACTGATATTACTTTTTTAACAAAGTTGCTCAAATCTAGTAGTAGTTTATAATGCGAGAAGTTGGATTTCTCGCACTAGCGCGTTTTACTTTTCCAGCCAATCACAGCTCAGGATTCATGATCACCGCCCCGCATCGCACCGCGCGAGTGTTCGGATAAAGTAACCTCAAAGTGACATATTGTCCATTTTTATAATTTTTTCGCAACTTTATTAAAAAACGTTGTTCGATACACGGACGGAATGTCATTCTTCACTCGTCCCGAGTTTTGCCACTCGCCTGCGGCTCGTGACTAAATGTCTCGGAACTCGTTGAATAATGACATCCTTTCCGACCTAGTATCGAAATGTACTATTTTACATCAGAGAATAAAATTACCATTATTACATAATATCAGTGGCATTTCTTTAAAAAAAGAACGTATAAAGACGTTGAAGAAGTGAGTAAAGAATCGGCTACGAGCGAAGCGCGTAATGAACTGTGGTGCGGGAAGTGTTAACATTTTCCGTGCTACAGTTCGCTACGCGCTACGCTCGTCGCCAGTCCAAGCGTTGTCCCATGTATCCAAGCTAAAACAAACAGAGAGTCTGCCCAGCAGGTTCCTGGGGCCGTATTCTAACTTTAAAACACGCACAGACACGATCCAACTTCAATGCAAATCCAATACAATAACAACACAATACAGCTTACGACTACACGTCTGAATCAAAAATGACGGAATTTACTTGAAAATTACTGCGTTGCAACTACAATACTACTTCAATATTGGTTGATTATTGGTTGTGTGTTGGAGTTATGTTTAAGACAGATTGTGTTGTTAATGTATTGTTTATGCATTTTAAAATTAGAATATGGCACCTTGTTAATTGTTAAACATTTGAAGTCTATCAGTTTTGCCTGTCTTTGCAGGCCTCGAGCTCCCGGCATCAAGTTTTAAGCCCCTCCGTAATAATTTAATTATTATTCGGTGATACCCTTGAGCCTTCTAATGCCGGCAGTCAACAGTAATTAACTGTACATAATCAAGGGAATTCTGAAGAAAAATAAGCTTAATTTTATGAAGGCTTGTTTCTTAATTTTCATGGACGTTTTGAAATAATAGGAGCGTAAAAGATACCTTATACTATGAAAGCATTTTATTTTATTAAAATATTTCAACCTTAATATGAGTTAGTGTTGTATTTATTCTGTGAATGCAAATGTTACTTTAGTTAGTAATATATTCGAGAAAAATGGTTAACAAAATTAAAAACAACTTAAAAATAAATTAAAACTAATCTAAACTAAAATACATCTAAATAAGGCCCCCGCGGCATCGTGCCAAAGATGCTGGCAGTTTAGTTAGTTAGTTTTTCCTTCAAAAACATGTTTTATTACTCAACGATCTCTCTTAGATATTGTAACTGTAAAATTCTGCGCTTACTTGTAAAACATGCTGTGTATACTTGCTTTGGATATCGTGCTAGTTATAACACGTTTAACGCCTACTATGCTATTAGAGTTTGTATGATATCTGTTAAGTGTACCTATTAAAATAAAATAAAATTTCATAATCATTGGCACGATCGTAAGAAATCTTACGAGTAAACAAGCAAGCCTAATATTTTAACGGCTTTTAGTCTCAAAAACAGGAGATCTGGGGTTTGCATTTAACTAGAGACTGATCTTAATATTGACTTAGTAACAATAATCTTAAAAAAAAAAAAAAAAAAAAAAAACCGCTGACAGCGACAGACGTCTGTGAAAAAATATTTTGCTAATATATATTATATACGCGCTTTTTGCCCAACTTTTATGATTTTTACGGTGTAGTGGACTTAAATATTACTATATTATGTGGGCAAATAATATAACCCACTTTCAACAACTCTACAATGAGTCCAACGTACCTACAGTCTACACTGCACTTTGACATCTAGTGTATGTACTATCGGCGAAACGTGTAAATATTGGCATATATGCAAACAAGGAGTCGAACACGAGCGGCAACAGCATACGCACGACCAACATCTTCGCCCGCCTCGTCCGTCTCCTCGCCATCGTCGTCGGGCGATGAATTTGCCACTGCGCCCGACACCAGCGAGTCGAGCGACGAGTGCGGGCCGCCGCCGCCGCCGCCACGACCACCTGCGCGACGAGGGCGGCCACCGCTGCCGGCACGCTTGGGGCTTGCGGGACAACCTGCCCCGCCCAGGGCCCCCGCTGCCGGTGGTATAGTGCGTCGCATGCGATGGACTTGTTCCATGAATGAAAACGTCATGCGCGCCTACTATGGGGCTACAGAGGGGGGAACTAATCTGTCCGCGTATCGTGACCGGATGCTTCCTCTGTTTCAGGCCCTTGAACCAACCATTGACACGACTGCGCAGCGATTATCGGATCAGGTGCGCGTCATTCAACGGCTAAAGCGGTTGGATGACGCGACACTTGATCGGCTTCGCCTGGAGGCTCTCTCTGCTCGCGCGGACTCCACCTCGGTGCGGGATCCGCCCGCCACGTCGCCGGATCCGATGCCCACACCCGACTTGGCATCGGGGGCGCCGCGGATTGATCCCAATGCCGATGAGGAGTATATCGCGAGTCAGAGTATGAGTAGTACAGCCAATGAGCAACTGAGGAGGACTTTGGAAGAGGCAATTACGCAGTATCGCTCCACAAATATCCCTAGGCCACGATTACCACGCTTGCCTATGAATAGACGCAATCTAGCGTTAATGGGAGCCCTGAATGATTTGCTAGATCCGATCCTGCGGACTAGTAAAGACTTAGATGATACGCACTCGATCATGTACTGCGGAGCCATCGCGGCATGCCGTGTTGCACGAGTCAAGTTTCCGGACGCTGAACGTGCACCTAGGACCACCGGGGGTGTCCCCGCATGGCAGGTGCGGATCGAGCGTCGTATCAACTCATTTAGGACTCTCATTGCAAAGCTGATCTGCTTCAAGGGGGGCAACAACCGCCCCCGAGTAATGCGCTTTGTGCACCAGGCGTTCGCGGGGACGGATATCGAGCCCCGCGACTACATGGCCAACATCACAGAGCGCATCGACTTTCTGAAGCAGAAAGTTTATGCATGGGCAAGCCGTATTCGCCGCTACAGAGAGCGTGTGGACCGATTCAGGCAGAATCGTCTTTTTCAAAGTGACCAAAGGAAGGTATACCGAAGGTGGGAGGAAGCCGACCCCCGTGTGTCCGACGTGCGACTGCCGGATGCTACTGCCATGACTGGTTTCTGGCGTAGCATCTGGTCGGCGCCTGTTGAACACACGGAAGGCGAGTGGATGAGCGTTGTCGAACGTGAGTGCGAGTCCATCGAACCTATGGGGGCTATTACCATCAGCCCCGATGACGTAAGTTGTGCAATCCGTACGGCTCAGAACTGGAAAAGTCCTGGCCCGGATGGATTGCACAACTTCTGGCTAAAATGGTTTCGATGCTCGCACTCGCGACTGGCAACGCAATTTCAGCAAGCCCTCGAACTTGGCTCCCTCCCGCCCTCCTTAACAACTGGTGTAACCTTCCTGCTCTATAAGTCCGGTAGTACCACGGAAGCGAAGAACTATCGACCCATCACGTGCTTGCCTACACTCTACAAGCTCCTTACATCCATTTTGAGAGCAAAAATAAACGCGCATATGGTCGCAAACAACATTTTGGCCTCCGCTCAAAATGGATGTAGGGTTGGGTCCCGTGGTACTAAAGAGCTTCTCCTCATAGACATGACCATTTGCCAACGAGTCCGGCGGAACAGGGGGGCCCTCTCAGCCGCCTGGATTGACTACAAGAAGGCCTATGATTCGGTGCCTCATTCATGGCTAGAGAGGATCTTAGAGCTGTATAAAATTGATACAGCCTTAAGATCCTTCCTTGGCGCGTGTATGAGGCAGTGGACCACAGCCCTTCGTCAACCAGGAGGAGGGGATGACCCCCCTGGCCCGCAGGACTTTATAAGGATCGAGCGAGGAATATTTCAGGGCGACAGTCTGAGTCCCCTGTGGTTCTGCCTAGCTTTAAATCCGCTCAGCACCCTGCTGAAGGATTCGGGGCTAGGTTGCCGGCTTCGGAGAGAGGGTGAAGTCATATCTCACCTTCTGTACATGGACGATCTCAAATTATTTGCACCAAATAACCGGGACTTGCTGGAGCTACTAAAAACCACTGAAGTCTTCAGTAGTTCCATCAAGATGGAATTTGGTGTTGATAAATGTGCGGTTATGCATGTACAGCGGGGGAAAGTAGTAAATTCAACAAATTTACAGCTTTCTGGGACGATGACGTTCAGGTCTATCTCTGAATCAGAAACCTACAAATACCTTGGTATGTCACAGTCGTTGGGTATTGAGGATGCGGGTATTAAACAGGCGTTGAGGGAGCGCTTCTTCGGTCGGCTGACAAAAGTACTCAATAGTCTTTTGTCAGGTGGCAACAAGGTACGCGCCTTCAACGCCTGGGTGATGCCCCTACTCACATACTCCTTTGGCATACTAAGGTGGACACAGACCGAGCTGGATGCCCTGGATCGGAGGGTCCGTCTATTGCTCACCACACACCGTATGCTTCACCCACGCTCGTCCGTTATGAGATTGTACATCCCACGGAAGTGTGGAGGTCGCGGCTTCTTAAACGCCAAAAATCTCCACAACCGTGAGGTGTACAATCTCAGGAATTATTTCCTTAACAACGAGTGTGGGATGCATCGTGATGTGGTGGCAGTAGATAAGGGCCTCACGCCGCTCTCCTTGGCGAATGAGAACTGGCGCAAACCTGTGGTGCTAAGCACCGAGGATCGCAGGGCGGTATGGAAGAGCAAGGAGCTACACGGGCGGTTCTACGGGGCCCTCACGGGACCCGACGTAGACCTGCTCGCGTCGGTGAACTGGTTACGATTCGGGGACCTCTTCGGAGAAACCGAAGGTTTTGCCTGTGCAATTGCGGACGAAGTTATCATGACGAATAACTACCGGAAATATATCCTGAAGGACGGTACGGTCGACATTTGTCGGGCATGCCGCCGTCCGGGAGAGTCACTCAGGCATATCATCTCCGGTTGTTCTCATCTTGCTAACGGCGAGTACTTGCACAGACATAACCTCGTAGCCAGGATCATACACCAGCAGCTTGCTCTCCTATACGGTCTTGTGGACCACGAAGTGCCGTACTACAAGTACACACCTGCGCCAGTTCTCGAAAATGGTCGTGCCACGCTCTATTGGGATCGATCTATTATCACGGACAGGACTATTGTAGCCAATAAACCTGATATCGTGGTAATAGATCGACCGCAACGCCGGGCCATGCTCGTTGACATCACCGTTCCATGTGACGTGAACCTCGTGAAAGCCGAGAAGGACAAGTCCAGCAAGTACCTAGACTTGGCTCACGAGGTAACCGCCATGTGGGAGGTCGATTCAGCGATCATTGTGCCGATAGTTGTTTCTACGAACGGTCTCATAGCGAAGAGTCTCGACCAACATCTTGAGAGACTTTCGCTACGGGGTTGTGGTTGGATCAAGGGTCAGATTCAGAAGGCGGTAATCCTGGACACGGCGCGTATAGTCCGACGGTTCCTCTCTCTGCGGCCCTGACCACCGGCAGCCTGGGCCTTGCCCTGCTGCCGGCGGCACTCTAGGTTAGGTTTTTTATAATGTGTTTATGTTTTATATTGTTTTTATTTTGTATTGTACATTTTATTTTAATTTTATATTCATATTGTAAAAAGCCTAACTTAAGAAAGAAAATAAATAGCAAGATAATAATCTTAAATGTTAAAGATTTGGAGATCTGGGGATTGAATTGAACTAAAGAATGATCTCAATATTAACTTAGTAATAATAATGTACAATGTTAAATATTTTAACAAAGTTTTGAAATAATTATAACTTTGATAAGAAACTGAAATCAGATTTTGTAATTATTGGTAGGGCTTTTATTTGTACGTTTTAAACAGGTATTTGGTCCTGAATTCATGGATGTGTCATGGAGGTGCTCTATATGTATGTACAAAATTTATCTATTTCTATTTATAAATATATCTTCGCCTAGTAACCTCACATTAAGCCTTATATTACTGGGACTAAGGGCCAGTTGCTCCAAACTGTCTGTGAACGTAAACGTAATCGTAAAAAAATCTTGTGTGAAAAGTTTGACAGTTTTCTATGGGATGACAGCTCCGTCGCCATATTTAACGTTGATGAGTCTGTTAATTGTGCGTGGTGCAACCCACCCTAAGACGATTTATGCAAGACTGTCCCGCAACGTTTGGATATATTACTAGAACCTTCACACATTAAAAAGCAATACAACAGATTAACTAGTCGCATCGTTAAAGCGACTTCCCCTACAGACCATTAGTATTTAATATAAATTGAAAGAAATTCATAATATGTGCCGAAAGCTAAAGCACTATTCTACCCTTAAAATCATGATTTGTTACAGATACAGCCTTGGAAAGAAGTATTGAGCATAGGTGTTTTTTGTTTACAATTTTGATGTTAAGCATTATTTCCCTATCCTAACAATGTACGGTAACGGTAAATGTTATATTTTATTTATAAATGTAGAAAACTTCACTTAATAACACTTTCAAGGTACTTAAAAAATATGAAAACAGAAGGTACCAAAAATGTAAATTAAAGTCGGTGCGACATATTGCAAATATTCTATGCAGTTACTACTAACTTCAACAAAACATGCCTATTAGTTTAAATTAATTGACCAAATAACTTAAACAAAGATGGAAACGATGGACTAAACTTTCCAGTTTTGTATGAAAATCGCATTAGTGCTCAACACTTCTGGCCAAGGCTGTATATATTTTAGCCTAAGCCGAAAGCCTAGACAACAATAAACAAACAAAAAACTGTGCGTGCCAACCCGCCTGCCAAGCGTGGCGCGTATGGCAAACCCCCCCCTTTAATGATTAGGCCTATGTTCAGGTGGACGTCTTATGGCTGAGATGATTATATAATCAAAATGTGTGATTCTATTTAACCCTAAGTCCCTAAGAACAAGTTTGCAATTTAAATAAGACTTTTCAAAAGCAACTTATGGTAAAGATACAAATAACACAGGGGATATCAACAATCAACTTTCAACGCGGCCATTAGAATCGTTAGCGCTACTTCCTCGACGGACCATCAGTATCCAATATATATTGAAAGGGCTTTATAGAATGCGCCGGGAGAATTGCTGTATTCCGATTGATTCAGCGAGATCGGGAATAATGGATAATTTATTTTAGAGTTTGTAATAGGTTTATTTATTAATATAGTGAGTGAAATTATTTATTATACACAGCCACAGTTAAAATATATGTGTAGAACTAAGTATAATAAAATAATCTGTTTAGTTTTAACTCCTTCCTGCAGTCAAACTATTGAGATAGTTTTGCAGGGTCACTGTCTAAAATGTAATTTTGTTGTTGGTATAATAAATTAATAAATAAATAATGATAAACTGTTTTTTCTTGGGTGAAAATTGCTCGTAATTATGTTTAAATGTCCAACGTTATTCGGTTGTTTTCTTCTCTACACCTAACCTGCACGGAAAGAAAAGCTTCCGGGATATTCTCAATCCAAGACATTATTATTTTCTTGAAAATATTTCCTCGTGACAAGTATTTATTTCCTTTACCAAAAATATGATTCTTCGCTTAATAAAACCACGTATTCTTAAAAAAGAAATGCAAAGATGTATTGTTTCAAGAGTATATTGAGCATATAAGAGAGATTGTACTTTAATCAAACAAGTATTATCTTAGGTAAAAGAAAACTAGAAAATCTCTAAGAATATATTCGCTCCGTTATATTAAAAGCTTTAATTTATTTCGTTAAAGGAAATAAATGCTTGTCACGAGGAAATATTTTCAACATAATATAATAATGTCTTAGATTGAGAATATCCCGGAAGCTTTTTTTCCGTGTAGTCTAGTGAAATATTGTGAGATTCTTCTGTAATAATATGTATACGATAATACATATATCTTGTTAATTCAGTTTTTCGAAAATTTTCAACGATAACCAAATTATAACTTCACCGAACAAATGATTAAATTATCCAATCGCTACACTTTACTGTATGTAAACTTTCGTGAGACATATTAACATTATTACTACATGCGGCTGTAGTCACTTGCCGAGTCACACACTCAAGTCGATGGCGAGGCGCCGCAACGACGGGTCGTGAATCGGTTCGCTTAGCACTCTTAGTGCTTGAGGATGGAGACCTAAGCTCTCCGAAACATGTCGCGCGTACTGACTAAACACAAGTGAGTACAGCCGCATGTAGTGATAATAGTGTTAATATGTCTCACGAAAGTTTAAATTCAATATAGGTGTAGCGATTGGAATCACACATGGAATGAATGACGCGAGTCTACATCGGGACCATTAATTGTGGGCTTGCCGCCGGCGCAGCGCCTCGCAGGCATCCACGGTTCACACTGAGATAAAACTTATACTATAATAACTATCTACTTCAAACTAACGTCACAATATCTACCAAATACTCCCACTGTTATATGTGCTAAAAGAGTAACAAACTTGGCAGCTGTACTGTCCCATCTGCACCTCGCAGCAATCACCGGATTTTCTTTCTCACTACTACTACCCCAGAGAATTTAAGAAATGCCTATCGATATGCAGTGATATGTAGCCATACGATAAATAAATAAATAGGTTCTAAAAGTAATGGAAAGGTACATTAGTAAATACTACTTTAAGACCTCATAAACGGAGTGTCCAACCGTTGCCAGTAACATCATTTTTTAGGGGTCCGTACCCAAAGGGTAAAAACGGGACTCTATTACTAAGACCTCGCTGTCCGTCCGTCTGTCTGTCTGTCCGTCTGTCAGCAGGCTGTATTTCAGGAACCGTGACAGTAAGACAGTTGAAATTTTCACAGACGATGTATTTCTATTGCAAAATAAAATAAATATTTAAGGGGGGTCCCATACAACAGACATGATTTTTTTGCTGTTTTTGTTTGTCACCAGGCTTGAAATTTTTACATATTTCTGTTGCCGCTATAACAACAAATACTAAAAATCTGAATAAAATAAATACTTAAGGTGGCTCTCATACAACAGACATGATTTTTTTGCGGTACGGAACAATTCGTGCGCGAATCCGACTCGCACTTGGCCGGCTTTGTATTTAACAAACGCCCAAAAAACAATATTAAATCTAAAAAGAAAGCTCAAACTCACAAAAACATGATCTTAAAGTTAACCAAAATTCAGGATAAAAACCAACAATAGAAGATATTTGACAAACTATTCATCGTTGGATGTTTAGTATTCCACCAATCACGGCGCGCCAAATACTTCATTAGCCGCGCCCTTAAGGGATAGCGGAAATTTCATTATGTGCCTCCAATGAAGATATATTTCAGGATTTTCAGGTAATCAGCCTTTTTACTGGAAAGATTTTGCGAGTTTTCGGGAAGGTTTGTTTGAATTTAGGGTGGATATTTTAGGCAGGAAATCTAAATCAGTGACAGTTCTGTGATTCTTTTCAATATAGATACTCATTTGAATACCTACTGAAATGGTATTTAAATACTAAATTATGATGTGACGCGGATGTACAGGTGACCAAAAATGTGGTTTACCACCCTACGGTTGAGGTTCGTTTGAACGTCATGAGACAACAAGGTCGTGCATGTTTTGAACTCCGTTACAAATATCAACCTTAGCGATCGTTAGATCTCGCAGAAACTTTCAAAACTGGTAGACCACTTTCTTGGTCGACTGTACCATTTCATTAGGCAGGTTTCATGACCCAGTAGGTATCTCATTTTAGAACCCGTACACTCTAATCTCAACAGTCCATACACGGGAGCCGTCTCTACGTGCGTCCCATGACACGGGTTGGGACAACATTGTCCCAAAGGTCCGAAACAGCATTTCAGGGTTCCGTACGTAAAGGGTAAAAACGGGAACCTATTACTGAGACTTCGCAGTCTGTCTGTCTGTCTGTCTGTCCGTCTGTCACTAGGTTGTATTTCATGAACCGTGACAGTTAGATAGTTGAAATGTTTACAGATACCTTTCTTGCACGTAAGAGTTAGGTACGCAAGAAAGGGATAGCAATTGCTCAAGATTGTTCAGTCGACGTCAAAGATATGTTTACACTATTGCACCTTACTCTTTTGTAACAAGATGCAAAAGTGTAAACATATTTTTGACCTCGACTGTTCAAGAAGAATTTGATATTTACAATCTTCGCTCATGTCCATACACCCCATGGTGACATAGTAAAATTTATACTCAATAAATATAACGTAACGTTAAACTTCTATATGCAAAATTAAACTTCATACCACCAAGTGTATGCAGCTTTCAAACGCCATTTACGTACAAACGCAAATTTAATGCCACCAAGTGTAATGAGAGATTGAAACGTAATTTCGAGAGACAGCGTATGTCAGCTGCAGCATCTATTGTTGAAATTTGAGGACCTTGTCTGGGTTTATTAAGGAACTCTAATTACGAACGAATAGTACCCTATATAATTATGTAGTTGTGTTATAAATACGTAGTGTTTTATTTTCAACTCGCGGAGCGTAAGCGAAGTGAGTTCTTACAAACAACTCCAGACCCAACTGTCACCTGGCTACTGGGACGTCTCGGCATTTGGATAGCTTTTTGATTTCGATAGTTTTTCCGATGGTAACATTTTTCTGATCTTTATGAATTTTTTTGGGGCTGTAGCAGAGATACATAAAATTTGTAAGTTCGTATAGCAGAATCAATCACGTGGTTATGGAGCTAGAAGGAGAAAAAAAATCCTTCTTAGGGTCTTGTTATATTGGTCAGCTCGTTTGCAAGTAAATCGCAAGTTCTCATTTCGAGGCGGACTACTAGTTATTTTGTGAATTAATACTTATTACAAGTACCATCGCGAACTTTAATTGTTGACCAAAGGTAAGTAAAGTAAAGGCCCCCGTTTAAAATTATCGAACGAGCGGGAGCGTAACTGAAGCGAGTTCTTACAAACAACTTCTGGCTACTGCATGGGTCTCGGCATTTCGATAGCTTTTTGATTTTGAGAGTTTGTTCGACGATAACTTTAGTAACGTTTTTCTGATCTTTATGAAATTTTTTGGGGGTGTAGCAAAAATAAATCAAATTTGAGAGTTTGTTTATGAGCTGGATCGATCAAGGGGTTAAGGAATTAGAAGGCGAAAAAATCTTTACATGGGTCTTGTTATATTGGCCAACTCGTTTGCAAGTAAATCGCGAGTTCTCAGTTCGAAGCGGACTACTAGTTTAATACACGTTACACCTCCGCGTTTGGGCTCAATCGGTCTGGGAGTTTCGGAGAAAATAACCTGTGTGACTGACAGACAGATCGGCACTATAAGGTTCCATTCTGATCATTATGGTACAGTCGACCAAAAAGTGGTCTACCAGTTTTGATAAAAGTTTCTGCGAGATCTAACTATCGCTAAGGTTGACATTTCTAACGGAGCTTAAAACATGCACGACCTTGTTGTCTCATGACGTTCAAACGAACCTCAACCGTAGGGTGAGACCACATTTTTGGTCGACTGTACGTGATCCTAAAAAGTAACAAAGCAGTATTTGAATGAAACTTGCCCTTAAATCGGTGCTTATACGAGGCAAATAAAATGTAGTCTCTCTGAGTTCCAATTCCGAATGCAAAGAGTCAGCCCTCTGTTTACAATCGAACCCGACTTAATTGAAGGATGCTATTTTAGTCTATTGATTCGAGTTTCGTGTTTATTTGGCTAGCGCGGATGCAGCGACAGTTAGTATTCAGTTGATTTAGAAAACTTGCCTTTAATTTTGTTCCGCGCGAAAAATGTGTAAACATGAAAAAATTTAGGTTGAAAATTGCAATTCTAACAACAAAACTTATTATTCTTTAAAACTTAAATATGCATGGGAAAAGGTTGAGAAAAACTTATTTTTAAATATGTAAATATAGTCTACCTTGCGGTATTGCATCTCCTTTGAGCAAACTAAAATTAAACGGTAATATCACTGGAACGCTCTCGGTTTTTCTGTTGAAATATTTATACTTATTATAAATCCTTTGAAAGCTTTTAACATAAATGGACTTTCGTAGAATTTGTGAGAGCTTTAAGTAATGGTAATAAAATACATAATTCTTGTTAAAAAATATGTTGTTTCATTCTGAATGTAGATACTTTTCTTTACAAAGCATCAATAAATACATATAATAATAATCACTAACAGGGCAGCTTGTGGCGAGCTGTTGGAGAGTAGCGACTCCACGTACCTGAGTGCCCCTGGGGTGCCCTGTCGGATGGTGGGACAGGTCCCCTGCCTCTGGCTTGCCTTAGCCGGCTGTCCAGAGTGGGATTGTTAGAGCTGTGTTCTCGAGGGTAGATGTGGAAACCTAAGTGGCGAGTTGGCTATGTGTTTAAAGTCCAGTGACACCTCTCTACCCCCAGCCCCCGCACCGGTGTTGCACTTGAGCCATCTTTGATGTCGCTTTTTATGGGGGCCCATCTTGCTGAGGGCGATTCACCGTCTGCCGGAAATAAAATTGGATACCGTTTTATTAGGCAGGCGTCCGGTTCTTCATCCAATAACCCATTCATCAGTGCATACTTTTCACCCAATAGCCTAGTACATTTTAGACTCCATTAATTCTCAATAGTCCTTACACCATGGCGGGTGCTCTCTCTGCGTGCGTCCCATGACACGGGCAGGGGCAGCATCCGCTTAGTGTACCCCTCACTTTTCATTAAATTGTCGAAAGGACCACTACGCGTTGGCTTCGGCTCCGCATACGCCTCCCAAAGGTCCGGAACTCCATTGTTCCGTGCTCAGGAAAGACATACAAATCACTAAATTTTTATAAAAGTACTTTACTTTTATAAAAATATTGTAAACAACCTAACCTAAGAAAAACGATAAATAAAGGAGAAAATCACTTAATTAAATAAGTACTAACAGTAAACCGAATAACAATGGGGTGAACACATTCACTGCTATGCTACGTGCGTAGCGCTACGCCATAGCCCATAACATGGGTTTCCCGCTATGTAGGTAACGAAAAAGCCGTGACGACAACGTGTCGTCATTAGCAGTGAATGGGTTAAATAAAACCTTGTTACAAAACATGTTTTAAACATTTTATAATTGGGAGCACCAAATGCAATAAAAATCAATAGCGCAAATGCATTTCAATGTAATTGAAAACCCGAACGTTTTGTTAGCGATTTATCGTCGTTACGGCAAACATATTTCGTGTAAGCCTCGCCAACTAAGCCATAAATATTGGAACTCTGAATTATGGCGCAGTTCGACACACAGATTCGGCATGTTACGTTTACTGTGAGATTTAAATTCATCTTAACGGTAGGGGAAGGGTATAATAAAATACTGTGGTACCTAGGTGATACGTCTTCTGCCCAAAATTAAAAACAATGTTTAGAAATAAAGGAAAATTAGAAAAACCCATTACTTACTTCAGGCGAGACCCGAACTTGCGACTCTGGGAAACATGCCCATCCCACTGATCTGCAGAGCTGAAACTGAGCTACTGAAACTTTGCTGATTGATGGCTGCGAATTTCTCCACAATATCCTTTATGTTTATTAAATGCGTCTTAGGGTGACGCCTGAGGCAGTGGATTTTTCTACTTTTCCTTTATTTCTAAATATTGTTGTATCGTTAGCAGACGTTCTGCTGAATACAAAAATAAAACTATAAATCCATGGTCTTGTTTTCTAAAGGCTCCGCTGTCCGTCTTTGAATGTCTGGTAAAGGCAGTCACAAGTTGAAAATTTTCCAGAAAAGTTAACCTTTCTCTTGAGGCAATGATCACAATTTGAATGCCATCTTAAATTTCGGGGCAGCCAGACAAATACCCTGGGGCTGCTAAGCAGATGCGCAACTTCTTGCCAGTTGTTGACGCGAAGCTGCAGCAGATCCGCCGCCACGCTGTCTCCCCAACAAACACACACAGACACAGAGTATAAACAATATTTTTATACGACTGCTTTTCCACAAGAGATGACCGAGGATGTGCTGCAAGGAATGTGTTTTCAACCGACTTTTGAAGGAGGAGGTTCTCAATTCGTCGGGATCTTTGTTTTTTACTTTGTGCATGTCCACCGATTATTCGAAGACGGCTGGAAGGGTTTGGAATTTTTTGTTTGTTTGAGAGAGTAAGAGTACTTCACCAGGTCTGGATCTGATGATGGGATCCTGGATAAATCGAGGGAACTCTTCAACTTTTATAGGCACACCTATAGTGATTTCAGTATGTTTACAGCAACTCGGGCACTTCTTCTTGGAAAAGCGGAGCCTAAGTGAAGTCAGTTTTTTTGTTCAAAATTATTTAGAACCAATTCTAGAGTTATGCTGTGTGAAGATAGGTAATTTAATCAATCCCAGAGACAGCATTCTTGCGCTGTATTGCTATAACTATTATTCCGCTATTGCTATTTGGGTTCCGGCCTCGTGACCACTGTCTTCTAGCGGAGCCTTACTGTCGTACTGTGTCACGCAGGCAGTCTCCGTTGGTTCGTGCTTTACAAAGCTTGAATGCACTTCTAACATCAGCCCCTGAATGCGACGTGTTTGCGAGTAGATGGATGGTGGTGCGTGACGAATGTCTGAGGTTCAGCGAGATGATGGATGTTCGGCCCTCCACTGTAACTGTTTGACATATTGTGTCATGTGTATTATGTGTTATTTTTGTTGTAAATTTATTTCGTTATTTAGTCTTAAATTGTAATTTCACAGTGATTTAGTGTAATAACTGTCATGCTGTTTAATTAAATTGTATCAATAAAAAAAAAAAAATATATATATATATAATAACTCCCGTGTGGCACCATAAGAGTTCCTTATCAACTTATCATTATGGAACGAAATCCTTAAAAAGAGTGTAATGTAAAAACTATGTAAAGCTTATATTATGCTTGCTTATGTTATGCTTGTTGCTTAGGTAATCATTTTAGTGCACTAGGAAACTAACATACGACTTGGCAATGACTCGATTGGTCGATAGATATATATCACTGTTTAATCCGGTTACATACGTGCTAAACTACAGCCACCTATTGGACACTGACGATATAATAAAGTCACTCGCTGTTAGTGTTGGAGGAACGGATGGCGAAGGAGATTGAAAAAGAAGCATTGCTTGAAAATTTCTACCGTTGTCCCTAATTTCGTGTCTTTAGGATCATTTCTTTTTTCTTTTCTGACGGTAAAAGAAACTATTAAACCTACCAATTTAGAGAAAATTCAGAAACACGCAAGTTAATGTTGCCAGAAAACTCAAAGAGGGTGCAGGGAGTTGACGACGGGGGAGCCTCTTGTCCCTTAAGCCTAAGGCCGGCAACGCACAAATCGCACAATGTGTCGCGCATATGACACCTCTGGAGTTGAAGACGTCAATAATCTACATAGCTGCTTACTTTTAGGTGGACCGTATTCTTGTTTGCCGTCGTGGTATAAACACAAAAAAGAAAACGACATAAAACGGCTAAAGTCCTGTAATAAATCTTTATTTTTGCAGCTCCAGATTGCTAACCGCCGCCGGATTAATCTAGCCTAGCCCCGGAAAGCCGCGGCCGTATTAGCTCGTAGATTGCACGTGTCTGCTCATCGCTAGCGAAAACGTATGTGGTCTAGGAAATATTGATATCTGCACTGACTTTGTTTAACAGGATTAAACCTCTCAAACCTGCGAAGCAAATGGTCCCGGAATCGAATCCTGGTCAGGGCATTTGTTTGTGTGTTTATCATGAATATTTGTTCCTGAGTTATAGACTAGTATAAGGTGCTAACAAATTAAGTACGTTTATGTGTAGGGTTGATAACTTAGTTAAGTTTTCTAAGGCCTTGGGTTTTCTGACCACCCGTCGCCGGCCGCCGGCGACGGGTGGTCAGAAAACCCAGGGCCTAAGACTTAAGAGAATATTTTGATACCTAACTATAATTTCGTTGAGTAATGTGCTCACAGAACATGTTGCTTCGATAAATGCTCATAATTCTGCGGCTCACATCAAACCGCACATCTAGAACACTCGAAGCCACAATTTAGTTTGCGGTTTCCGCTGACAACGTGCTTGTTGCGTTGCAGTCAAACCTCGAAATCAGTACACTTAGGTTAGCCTAACTAGGTGCCGTATTCTAACTTTAAAATACATAAACAATGCAATAAAAACACAATTTATATATACATAGCTCCAACACACAAAAAATATCAACAAATAATAAAGTTGTATTGGAGTTGCAGGAATAATTTTCAAGCTAATTTTGATACTTTTGGAGTTCATCTGGAGTTGCAAGCGTCCATAGGCGATAGCTGCTTACTATTAGGTGAGCCGTGTACTTGTTTGCCACCGTTGTTGTACTATAAAAATATAAAAGAACAAAAAGAGAAGAACGTAAATGTGACGTTTTGCCGATAAGGCGATACTTTCATCAAATGCATTAAGTATTAAACCTTATCAACAGCCGACAATGAAATAAGTTCCTTTAACTTGAAAACATCATAAATTGTCATGACCTGTCATCAAATCCGATCGAGAGACCAAAACCAATTACTAATCGGTCAGTAGGTGATACAATTACTTAAAAAGATAATATCTTGTGTAACATTATTCGATTCTGCAGAGATGGCTGGCCAAGTAGTAATAATTTGAAAAATAACTACTGATAAGCCTGGCCATGAGGCAACGCTGCCAGCCTTCTGGGTACATACTATGAGTTTATTTTAGTTTTATATTTAAGTTTATTGTAAGTTTATTTAGTTTTATTTTTGTAGCTTAGTTTGTTTTTGCGTGTTCCTAAATATTTTTTCCCTCGTACATTTAATGTAATTAATTTAATAATTCTATTATATGTAAAACATAAGAAAAGCTATTTTCATAGGATTCCCTTTTGTAAATAACCGAAAAATGTTCGGCAATCATAAAATTACCATTCACCAAACTTGTTTTTTTAGGCAAAACTAAGAATGTCGCAGTTTCGGGGTTTGGCTGCAACAGTTGTCTAATTTGTGTGTTACTGCTTTGTCATGGATTATCCCTCTGGGCTTACAATTATGTTAATTATGATCGAATGAAATATTACGTTCCAAAACTACTGTATCTATTGTACAGTCGACGTCAAAGATATGTTTACACTTTTGCACCTTATTACAAAGGCGTAAGGTGAAAAAGTGTAAACATATTTTTGACGTCGACTGTACAATGGTATTTTGTATATTACTTCCTTCAGATAATAATTATGTAGGTACTTACAATAATTTATTTTGTTACTAAACCACATGCACTTACCTTATTGTAAATATTTGTTAGTATGCCTCAAATGGCGAAATGTGGAGCACTTACCCTATGTTACACTTATTTGAAATATTACTGGCTTATTTTCGATAAATAAATATTTTGTATTTGTAAGATTTTTTGAAATCGTCGTAAACAGACCATACAGCCCGCCTGACCGTACGCGGTCATAGAGATATGGACGCCTACAACTCCAGGGTTGTAACATGAGCGTGGCCAATTCATAGAATAAATCAAAATTAAAATCAAAATAATACCTAGAAGTTACAATAATACCTAAAAGCGCTGGTAGCCTTGCTAGCACGTCCGGCAATCCGAACTATCCGAAGGACGCGGGTTCTAATCCAGTGATGTTCCAGAGTTCTTCAGATTTAATTTTTTCATTGTAATGGACATCTGTTTCCAATTTGTAGTATAACTAGTAGCAGTAAATGACTTATCTTCATGACTGCTCCTCTAATTCAGCTTCACCTAGGTTTCTGACTTGGTGAACTTACTAAAGGAAAAGCAAATCGCATTTACCTATTCCCTGTGCCGGTTCAGAATCGGGAAACTTAATCGTCGGCTTTTGGGCTAAAGCTAAATACAGAGCTTTAATGCATGTTACAAACTTTGAAATGTTAGAAGTTACCAGGCAGAGAATATTACAAACGGAAATTAGGTATTGAGAGGCAAACACTCCTAAATTCAGTCCATATTTTTGAACGCGATTGAAAGAGAAACTGTAACGATAGTTCATCGCAAAATGAGAATAATGACGGCTAAAAAATATGTGCACTACAAGTAATTTTATTGTAAAATATAAAAACAAAGAAGGTTTTTAGTATGAGTATATTGAAGTTGTTTTCTAAATTGAAGACGTAAAAAGTAAAAAAAAAAACATTAAAGACTTAAAATTGTTTGACTGATTTCAGCAAGCAGACTTAATTTTAGAATAATGCTGCCAACATCCTCGGCACCATTTTTTAGGGGGGGTGTAATTTTTTATATGTTTTAGACTCATTTAGCAATAGTTCGTTAATTTTTAAATAATAATGTTAAGTTGATGTTAAATTTAGAGCAGATATCATATTGAAAGTAAAATATTATCATTTCTATACATTTGTATACAAAAGATAATATTTTACACACCGTAACAAAATTATGGTTTTAAATAAGTTTTTCAATTAATAACTTACCTACTATATATAATTTATTTATATACTATTTACAAACTACGACCAAAGGAAACATTATGTCTAACTAGTTCCTATTTACATACTCAAATACCTATTTCAGGAATGAAAATGAATCTCTTATCTATTCTCAAAATGTAGGTTTGCTTTATTAATGCTGTTGTTTATTCCGACCGAGCACGATGCAGAAAATCAAGCCTTATAACAGACTAATCTTGCAGCTTGCCAGCATATCACGTTCAAATTGAAGCCTAAATGTTTATTCATGTATATACTACCTACTGTGGCTACTATCTAATATTATAAATGCGAAATTAAGGATGTTGAAATGGCATCGTTTCATCAAAAACGGTTAAAACGGCTTGGATGAAAGCCACCTACATAAATTCCTACCTAAAGGACATAAAGATACTTGTTAACCCGAAATTAAATCCATAAGAAGATGAAATGAGGGTCCAAAGTATGGGAGTACTACGAGTACATGAGAAAGTACACAATTTTACAACTTCATTGTCAAAGTCGTAGGCAGAATTTAATTAAAGCCTGACCAAAAAATATGACCATTGCCAAAAGGGCGCTTTGTTTCTCATGTAGTTATATGGTGACAGTTCAGTTTAGTATGAAAATATTAGTTCCAATGAAATTCCGCAACATGGCGCATGGTCATATATTTCTGGTCAAGTAGGTTACTAAAGTAAACATTTCTTTTGTCATTTATACAAGGTGTAACAAAAATGCTGGTGATCCTTTTAAGAGCATAATTGGTATCGTATTCTAATTATGTTAAAGTAAGAAAAAAACCATCCCGGTCCCGTTTTTTATTAGATTTTATTAAATCGGCTTGTTATATTGAAGTAATATGCCTTCGGGTAGGTATATTATGTTCTATTATTCATTTATAATTATTTTCATTCGCTTTTCACAACATTATAATACTGATATTGTTATTTAAAATTGCCTTTTCTTCGCTATAGTGAAGACAGTCCACATCCTCAGAATAATCTACGCCATAAAATTTAACCGTCCCGTTGTTTGCGCAAACGTTTCCCAAATGTGTGAGACAAGCCATTATCTAGGCTAATGCAACTTGCAAATCGGCAGCGGGGGGGTTAATCGGCCAAGTTGCGATCCTTGGAATAGGAGTGCTATTGTACCTGCTTATAGAATGACGGGGAGCCGCAAGCTCAAATGAACCTGTACAAAAACGCGTACAAATTATTTTACAGCAGTCAAACACAACACAACTTAACTAGAAACAGACATTGCTGCCGTTTGTTGTCGTTTCCGGTGCAAAAGTGCGCTTATAACGCTAGGCATTACCCCGCTGGATAGCTACGGACAACCTTTGCACCAGAAACGACTCAGAGCGGGGGTCCTGTACAAAATGTTTTATTTTATTAGTTAGGTAACTAAGAGTGCGTTAAATACAATCACCAGAACCCTCTTCCATGATCTGAGCTCCCCCCTCACCACTTGCGCTGCAGTTTGAATTTTACTTGGTATAGTCGACCAAAAATGTGGATGCCACCCTACGGTTGAGGTTCATTTGAACGTTATGAGACAATAAGGTCGTGCATGTTTTAAACTCCGTTAGAAATGTCAACCTTAACGATCGTTAGATCTCGCAGAAACTTTTGTCAAAACTGGTAGACCACTTTCTTGGTCGACTGTACCTCCATGGGTAATGAATCTAATGAATCTCAAGATATAAAGTAGGTATCCTATGTCTCATTCTATGTTATAATTTACTTCTTCCCTTGCTGACTACGCTAGCTCAGTGACCCAAGGAGGATCTTGGTCTCTGACACTATATTATAATTTGATATACTAGGCAATTTGCATCTAAATCCATTTAAATAGCCGTTTTTACATAAAAGTGGAGCAAGCTTCCGAACAACCAAGTACTCAATATAATAAATAAAATAAATAATTAAAATAAAATAAATTGGTCGAACTATAATAGGTACCCTACTCTTTACGTCGAATCGCCCCCGTACTCGGTAACGCACGGGAACACAAGAAGGTTGTATTAAACTAATAAAGGCGATACAAAGACTTAACCCTTCCCCTGCTCTACAGAAGAAGGAACTAAGTCTCCGTGGTTATCGAAAGGGTTAACGCCTTCGGAAGCGTACTGTTATGAAGTTTAGTATGGAAACGCCGGATTATAAAATTTCAGTTCCACCGAGGCGGACGTATAGGAACATTCTATATTATATGCGTTAGTTGGTGCAAAGTTTGAACACCCTCCTAGCGTTTGCCCGGCTTTTGCCACGGCTAAATTAAACTGGGGTCCGATTAGCAAACTAATCTCAACCAACGGACTCCTAGTCGGTAGTGATCCTGCCTATGAAACAGGAGGTCCCGGGTTCGAATCCTGGTCAGGGCATTTATTCACAGATATTTGTTCCTGAGTTATGGATGTTTTCTATGTATTAAGTATGATTATAACATTTTATTTACTTGTAAGTAATATCAAGTTAGGTACTGTTGCTGTCGAATGTCGAAAACAATTTCATCTAACTTCAGACATCTTTAAGGTATGCAAATATTACATTTCTATGTAAAATATTTATCTATATCTATATATTATAATATAAAAAGCTTACTGTGGGACTAGGTTGATTTGTGTAAGATTGTCCCATGATATTGTTTTTTTTTAAATATTTATATTAATGTCATGAATTGGCATAGGCCCTAGTTTTTATGAAAGCGATTGCCATCTAACCTTCCAGGCCAAAGGAAACTAGGGATTGGGTTCGGTTTCCTCACGATGTTTGCCTTCACTGATGAAAAGCGACTGGTAAATATGAAATGATATTTCGTACATAAATTCCGATGGGAACAAGTAAGTCATTTAAATTACTTTTTTTTTATATAGCCTATGTTGTGTCCCACTGCTGGGCAAAGGCCTCCCCTCTCTTCCGCCACTCGTCGCGGCCTGGTGCATGTTCCCGCCAGTCGCTACAAAAGGCATCCAGGTCGTCCTGCCATCTCTTTTTCGGTCTCTGCTCCGGCCATCCTGCGGGGCCCATTCAGTAGTATTTAACCTTTTCGACGCCATGTCAAACGCAAAACCTACCACTCAGACGCCACGCCATCTAAATGTCAAAAATGAAGTTAAACTTTATGCGTGTGCATGTAGGTCTATTTTGCTCTGTGGTCGGTGACCGATATATCGGTCTTTGGCGTTGGACCTGTGGTGCCGATATATACGTTTTTGGCGTGGAAAAGGTTAAATTACTTAGGTATTCTTATATTTATGAAAATGAAATGGCACAAAAAAAATTAGATACATACGTGTGACTTTAAAACACGATAAAACCCTGAAGCATTTAACATTAACACGCAAATTCAGCTAACGCCTACCTAAACATTTGAGTTTGAACTTGCTTGAAAATTATTCCAATGCTATACAACTCTAATACAATTTCAATATTGGTTGTTTACTTATTTGTTTTGTGTTGTAAGCGCTGGTAGCCTTGCGGTAAGACTTCCGACTTTCAATCCGGAGGTCTCGGGTTCAAATCCCGGCTCGTACCAATGAGTTTTTCGGAACTTATGTACGGAATATCATTTGATATTTATTTACCAGTCGCTTTTCGGTGAAGGAAAACATCGTAAGGAAACCGGACCTAAACCCAAAAAGGCCTAGTTTCCCCTCTGGGTTGGAAGGTCAGATGGCAGTCGCTTTCGTAAAAACTAGTGTCTATGCCAATTCATGGGATTAGGTTGTCGAGCGGATCCCAAGCTGGGATAAGAGCTCGGAGGAAGACTTACTTGTTTTGTGCTGGGGTAGGTGTGTTTCAATGTATTTATTGTTTATGTATTTTAAAGTTAAAATACGACACGTTATTTTTATATCCTAAAAAAGGTATAGTTTAGCTACATTGTTTAATATGTGGCAAGTTCGGATTGAATACTTAGATTACCTATGTATAGGTACAATATAGGTATCCAACCCAAGTGGATTGGGTATCTAGTGGTTGAAACAATGTCGGAGAGCGGCGCGCAGACATATTAATGCAGTGATTTTACCACAGACCTTTTGTTACTAAACTTATCTCAACTTTCACCATTTTTAAATATATTTATATATCTGTGTTTTGTTAGGATCGCAAGATACCTAACACTCCTCCTCGCTTCGCTCGTCGTCGTACCTAACGGTGACTCTGGAAAGTAATATTAGTATAATAGATATTTAGATTGATTTACATTATAAACTTAAATAATTTATAAGCTAGAATCTATATATATATCAGCTGCTTTTCACCATTTTCATTCACATTTTCTTAAGCGTATGATATAAGGAAACAAGTAGTCTCATTTACATTTTTCCCTGATATGCTTGAGCGTAATAGACGGTTAATTCACTAACTCTATAAAACGAGGTATAATTTGGTTGAATTTCCTAGTTTGTGCCTGTGATAAATTCGGGTTTGAATATTTACTTGGATTACCTGTAGGTACAATATAAGTACCTAACCCAAGTGGATTGGGTACCTAGTGGTTGAAACAATGTCGGAGAGCGGCGCGCAGACATATTAATGCGGTGATATACGGGCTTACTAGCGTTGCGAGAATTTCCACAGACCTTTTGTTACTAAACTAATCTCAACTTTCACCATTTTTAAACATATTTATAAGCTAGATATTTATCAGTCGCTTCTCACTATTTTCACTCATATTTTCTTAAGCGTATCTCTACTGTTATAAGGAAACAAGTAGTCTTATTTAGGTAATTTTTTCCCTGATATGGCTGAAATAAATAAAAATACTTGAGCGTAATAGACGGTTCATTTACTAACTCTATAAAAGGAGGTATAATTTGGTTGAATTACCTAGTTTGTGCCTGTGATAAATCCGGGTTTTGAATATTTACTTGGATTACCTATAGGTACAATATAAGTACCCAACCCAAGTGGATTAGGTACCTAGTGGTTGAAACAATGTCGGAGAGCGGCGCGCAGACATATTAATGCGGTGATATACGGGCTTACTAGCGTTGCGAGAATTTACCACAGACCTTTTGTTACTAAACTAATCTCAACTTTCACCATTTTTAAACATGTTTCTAAGCTAGATATCTACCAGTTGCTTCTCACAAACATTTTTCCCTGATACGCCTTAAATAAATAAAAATACTTGAGCAAAATAGTCTGTTAAGTAATTTTCTAACTCTATAAAACGAGATATCATTTGGTTAAAATTCGGAGTTTGTGCCTGTGACAAATCCGGGTTGAATACTAGGATTACCTATAGGTACAATATACGTACCCAACCCAAGTGGATTGGGTACCTAGTGGTTGAAACAATGTCGGAGAGCGGCGGCCAGACATATAAATGCTGTGATATACGGGCTTACTAGCGTTGCGAGAATTTACCACAGACCTTTTGTTACTAATCTCAACTTTCACCATATTTAAACATGTGTTGCTTGCAGTTGCTTCTCACTATTTTCACTCATATTTTCTTAAGCGTATCACTACTGATATAAGGAAACAAGTAGTCTTATTTAGGTAAATTTTTCCCTGATATGCCTGAAATAAATAAAAATACTTGAGCAAAATAGACGGTTAATTCAATAACTCTATAAAACGAGGTATAATTTGGTTGAATTTCCTAGTTTGTGCCTATGATAAATCCGGGTTGGATACTTGGATTACCTATAGATACAATAAGTATCCAACCCAAGTTGATTGGGTACCTAGTGGTTGAAACAATGTCGGAGAGCGGCGCGCAGACATATTAATGCGGTGATATACGGGCTTAATAGCGTTGCGAGAATTTACCACAGACCACTTGCTACTAGACGGATAGTATGAGACAACGTGGAGACAACTAACGCTGGCAGGGATTTATTATGTAAGCATAATGACATTAATAATAAGTTTTTTTTTTAATTTGGTGGAACAGTCACTTTAAATTACTATCTACAAGTACAAATAGTAGATTTTAAAATTATCTCAAAACATTTATATTGCTTCATTTGCTAAAAAGAAACTTACAATTTTTAGCAACGAAAACGAATGTCCGACCTAGATTTGTACTACTATAATGCCCATGCCAAATTTCATGGTTCTAAAGCATGTCGTTTTAAAATGAGAACTAAACTACGTTTGTATGGGGACGCGAGTTCACGCGAGCGTCCTGGCGACTCTTAATGCATTGGGGTTGTATTATTGAAGTTACATCGTTTCTAAATGTGTTTTAAAGTTAGAATACGGCCCGGGACAGCTTGTAAAAAAGGTTGTGTACGCATAATAGGGCAGATGCCCCGGTTGTGGCCACTGTACCGGTTTTGGCCATTTTCAACTTTATTTAGGTATAGACAAATTTACAAGTCTACGGTTTGTAGTTTATATAAGAGTTAATTATGGCAGCACAAATAACACGGTCATCTGTCAAGTATCAGTTATCACTCAGTTGTCAGGAGCCATGGAAAAAAGTGTCCAAAACTGGCTTCTGGGCCTTTTTTGATATCTCTTTTAAGAAAAAAATGAGGTCTAATGTCAGATTCTTAACAGCGAAGATTCATATAAATATAGTAATATATTTTCATCGACTCAGTACACAAACACAAAGTATGTCATAATAAAATTGTGTGTGTCCTTACTGACACAAAATGACCGACTTCTGAATACCCTAACTCTCCTTAAAGTGGCCAAAATCGGGGCATCTGCCCTATATATTTTTCAAGGCCCATCGTGTGTAGTACGTCTGGTTTGGGCTCAGCTTCTTGGAGTCAAGGGTATCATACAAGTTTGAAGTTTATATCAAGATCGTTTCAAGTTTTATTTAGGTACTTAAGTCCTGGGAGCTTAATTTGAATTTGAAATGTTATTCTCACGGTTTGTTTATAATACTTTTATTGATATTATAATAGTGTTGTATATTTATTTTAATGTTTGTCGTTAAACTACATAGTTCATTAATTGAAAAGCGTAATAGCGGATATTTTTGCAGGAACATTTTTGTTTGTTTTCTATTGATAATAGTGATATTAATGTATGTATGTATGTAAACACTTTATTGTACATAAAAAAGTTACAATAAAACATGATAAAAGAGAAAACAAAGTACAAAGGCGAACTTATCCCTGTAAGGGATCTCTTCCAGTTAACCTTTGAGCAAATGAGAGAAAACTATAAGATAGACATTAGACAAACAGGCACTATGTACTTAGTTTAGAAATAAAGGAAAAGTAGAAAAATTCACTGCCTCAGGCGAGACCTTCTGACAGTGACTCCTGAGGCAGTGGATTTTTCTACTTTTTCTTTATTTCTAAACATTGTGGTATCGTTAGCAGACGCTTAATACAAAAATAAATATGTACTTAGTGTACGGAAATACTCATAAATATCTAAACAAATTATCTACTTAATTTAAGCCTAATGTAATAAGTAAGTTGAAATATTATAAATGTATCTTATAGTGCGTTAGGCCAAAATCGAACACAGGGTAAACTCGGATGGTTCAAATTTACGCACACAACTTGTCAGGAGCAACAAGTGCGGTCTAAAGAGAGGTGCGATAAAAAATAACGCATCGTTTCATCTTGCCAGAAGTAAATAAAGTTCCCGCAATAGGCGTTTTGAATCATCCGTTTTTACCCAGTGTCCGATTAAGAGTCGCCAGGACGCTCGCGTTCCCATACAAACGTAGTTTAGCTCTCATTTTAAAACGACATGCTTTAGAACCACGAAATTTGGCATGGGCATTCTAGTAGTACAGATCTATGTCGGTAATTTGTTTTCGTTGCAAAAATTGTAATACAAAGAAAATAGATACAGATTTACATACAAAATTTATTTTTGCTATATTTTCTTTGTATTACAATTTTTAGCAACGAAAACGAAGTACCGACATATATCTGTTACTGCTAAAATAACCATGCCAAATTTCGTGGTTCTAAAGCATGTCGTTTTAAAATGAGAGCTGAACTACGTTTGTATGGGGACGCGAGTTCACGCGAGCTCCTGGCGACTCTTAAGGTCGAATTCACCCTTATACGTAGTCAATAAAATTACTACTATTAGTATTCATTTCTTCTTTCTTACGATAGTAATGTACTCAACACAATTTTATATATATTATTCTAAATTATACAAAAATATTACGTGTACATGTATATGAACCTAAGTAAACTGGTAAAAATATACGTTTCACTCCGACACGAGAGCCAGCTAAGAAAACAAATTAGCAAAGTTTGTCGCAAGAAGATGAGTTTCCAAGAATTACTTCTTCGATATCTGTTGAAAATATTAGGTTTTCTATGTACAGTCGCCATCAAATATATCGGAGCGGCCAAGATACTCAAAAATATATGAACGTACACTCTATCGCCTTGACAATACAGGCGTTGTTCAGATATTTGTGACCACGGTGACCGCTCCGATATATCTGATGGTGACTTTGTGGTAATCTCGTTAAAATAAGTTACTTATGACACAAAATTTGCTGACTAATACCACCACATTTACGTATTCAGTAAAAAAAATACTTAAGTACCTTTTTAAAACCGTCAATTTGCGTTAAGAGTCCGGTAACGATTTGAAGACGAAAATCGCTAATAATGACATTATGCATATGAATTGCATTTGATAAGATAGCTTGACGTTTTGTTATTGCAAAAAAGTACTTTAAGTATATATACATTAATATTTAATACTTTAAAACTCAATTTTTACAGAGCTTGTTTAGTGAGGACGTTGATTCATGTAATTTTGTCGTATGATTTTTAATTATTATTTGTTATGGACTCTAATATGTTTTGTTCTATCTGAATAAAACATGAAGTGAAGTCTATTTTTGTATTTAAATATTTGTAAAATACTTTAATATCTTCCCAAAAATATCACCTAAACTTCGGCAATTTTTAGCAAAATTGCTCTAGCAAAACATACTTAAAAATATATATATGAAAATGAAAAAAACTGTCACACTTATTCCTCAGACGACGCATTTTACAATGTATTTATATATTTTACGTACTTGTATAACTTAATTTTAATCAACAAAAAGCTTTCTCTTTTCACCTCTCCAAACAAAAATCGCGAAACAGGTGTTATGTTAGGGTGAATTATTTATAAATGAAGCATAAAATTAAAAAATCATTGTATTTATTCCATTCAAAAAGAAACGATCTTTCATAATATGTATGCAAAATTATAGAAGTTATGTTAGTTGCTGCAAAATAGCATCAAAAAGTTGAGCGAAATCGAAAAAAAAGTTTACCGGACTCTTAAAAGCTATTTTCAGTTTACGAGCGTTGTTAAAATCTTATAAGAATCATATTTTCTATTTTTATATCATTTCGTACATAGTCGTTCCTGGTACAAAGGCTGTCCATAATAATCCAACGTGGTAATGCCGCAAGTGTTATGGGCACCTTCGTGCCGGAAGCGGTTGGAGCGAGATGTTCGTGTAAATTTTTGTAAAATGCATATTCTGTAAATATTTGTTTATTTTCGTACATATCATACTATATTTATACAATTATGCTGGTATTTTTATATCTACACCCTCGTATCCTTTTCGCCGGAAGACTAGCCAATAAATAACAAGAAATATGAAAAAGGCGCTTTATATTTAGAAAGGACTAATTGTCACGTACGCAGACACGTACGTTTCCCAATGTACAGTCAACAGCAGAAGTAACTCAGTGGGAAATTCAAAAAGACACTTTACACACTCTTATTCTCTTTCTAACTTGTGGTTATACAAGGTGTAACAAAAATACTGGTGATCCTTTTAAGGGCATAATTGGTATCGTATTCTTATTGTGAAAAACTAAGAAAAAAAAAATACTCGCGAAAAATTTTTGGTTTTGTATGAAGTGTTGGCCAGCTAAGACAACTCGCACCATAAAAAAATTGTTTCGAGTCCAAATAAATTTCTCCTACTACTCGAAATACGATACCAATTATGCCGTTAAGAGTCGCCAGGACGCTCGCGTGTACTCGTGTCCCCATACAAACGTAGTTCAGCTCTCATTTTAAAACGACATGCTTTAGAATTTGGCATGGGCATTCTAGCAGTACAGATCTATGTCGGTAATTCGTTTTCGTTGCTAAAAATTGTAATACAAAGAAAATATAGCAAAAATAAGTTTTGTATGTAAATCTGTATCTGGCTGTATTTTCTTTGTATTACAAATTTTAGCAACCAAAACGAATTACCGACATAGATCTGTACTACTAGAATGCCCATGCCAAATTTCGTGGTTCTAAAGCATGTGGTTTTAAAATGAGAGCTAAACTACGTTTGTATGGGAACGCGAGCGTCCTGGCGACTCTTAAACGGATTACCAGTATTTTTGCTACACCCTGTATATTAAACGAAACAAAACGGGTCTAACGCGAAATAAATTTATTTTACCTTGAGTTCGGACGTTTGACAAAGGTTGCACTGCTCATGGTCGCGGACTACTGAAGTCTCAGCAAATGTCAAAAGAGATGCGGGTCGTTTTTGTTACACTACCCGACGAAAGTTTATGATATAAGGGGGTATGCGTGAAAAAGTCCAACTACCCACTTCACTTACAATATTTTATTCTAACTTTAAGACACGGTTAGATACGTGTTGTGTGTTATTTGTGCTTGAAAAATAATCCGCTGCAACTTTTTTTTATTACTTTATTAAAACTTCAATATTAGTTGATTATTTGTTTTGTTGGAGTTATGTTTGAGATAGATTGTATTGTTAATGTATTGTTTGTGTACTTATTTTAATGTTAGAATACGGCACCACAGATTATATAATAGTTCTTACGAACAGATATGAATATCTCATAGAAAAAGTAAATACCTACCGCTTTAAGTACCTACGCAAAAATACAATGGAGCGACCGTCGACGCGCGCACCCCGCACCTCCCGCGCGGCCGCGCAGCCGCACGATCGCTAGCTCGTTTGTCCCGCCGGCGGTGATCGGGCGGCGAGCGGCAAGTAGGTATTTAACGAGCTCGCGCGGGCAAGTTTCATAGGCCTGACGGCACCTTCGCTATCACTCTGAATAAAGTGCCACATCTTGAGGTACCTATTGAGCGTGAGCGTGAGGATGAGCCCGCGTATTTACTTTTGTTGCTGACTGTACCAGCGTCGTCACAGTTTTCTCTCGTTAAAGTAACTACTGAAGTCTATGGTTATATCAGTAATGTTACTGTTTGTATACATTGGACCCCTTTAGCGCGAAACTTTTGTCTATATGTGACTATTATACATACGAATGTTTGGCACATGTACCGACAAATTTTTTTGGGGGGTTTGTGGTGTCATTTCCTTCCCTTTCTTCCCTGGAACCTTGGTCCTAGGAGCCACGGATCTGGAGATACGATTTTTTTATCTTTTTTCATAAATCATCCAAAATCTGATTTTTGAAGCCCCATAACTTTTTTTATGGTCTAAGGCTAAGGGGGTACCCACACTAGCGTCCTCCGAGCGTCGACGTCACCCGAGAGCCCGCGCAGCGTCAACGCGACGTCGACGCGACGTCGCCCGAGCGTCGGCGTCTCACCAGCGGCGGCCAGCGGCTTCAAAAATCAGATTTTGGATGATTTATGAAAAAAAATAAAAAAATCGTATCTCCAGATCCGTGGCTCCTAGCACCCAGGTTCCAAGGAAGAAAGGGAAGGAAATTACACCACAAACCCCCCAAAAAAATTTGTCGGTACATGTGCCAAACACCCTATATAGTAAGTAGTACACGCAGACTTTTTTAAAATCAATAAAGCGACCCACGTACGCGGCATATAAAAATATTTTTTTACTCAGCTACGTTTCTGATATTTAACTGAGTTTCGTTGTACTTTCCAGACTGTTTATTGGGCTTTTTACTGATACGTAGAAGAAATTATTTGTATTTTACCTACAGTTGCAATAGTGAATATTTGTTGCTCACAACTCAGGCCTGAAACTCAACACTTCGAATACAATGTAAAATGCATAAAGTAGCTACTGACTTTGCGTTGTCCATTGAGAAAGCTTACTGTCCTTTGATTCCTTTAAGAATACTGAATCGCAGGCTGGAATATATGATCCTGCTTTAATAAAAAATAGAGCAAAAACATACTACGCATACTATTATTTTTTTTTAATTAGCTATTATTATAGTTGTAGGTCCTCGCTTTCAATACGGGCGGCCTATAACTATTATTACTTTGTTTCATTCGTTTTATGAATTTATTATTATGCAGTTTATTTAAGATATATAAAGTATTATAAATATTTATACGCATACTACTAATATAGGCACAATATGTGCTTGTACAGAGTCACGCTTATAATAGTTATAATATGGTGTCGCGTCGGTAAAAGAATATTTTATTGCTTAGTAAGAAGTCTTAAACTGTGGACGAGTTCAGTGCAAGGGACCACTTTGTCGATTTACAAGGACACTTTTTTCTTTCACTAATAGATAATGCATATTGTTGTTTTAGATAGTACCAGTAACTCCATATCGACAAAATGGTCCCTTTGTCCGTATACAGACACAATTTTTTTATCAAGTTATCAACAAATCGATTAAAGGATAGTTTGTAAGAATAAAAATAATCTATAAATCGATTTTAGTTCTAATAATCGATTTAGCTAATTTTTTTTCTACTACTCGTCAGTCAAAACTAATCGATATAGTGACCGTACTTATCGTCTGGCGGGGTGTATGCTTTCTTGCTACCAATGAAGTATACCTATCAAGCACAATCTTATTTTTATTAGTAATGTAGACAAAATATAGTTAATCTTCTAAATAAAACATCTAAATAAACCTAAAAGAAACGAAATTAAAAAATAACTAAAAGAAACGAAATAAAAAAATAATAATTAGAGGGCGGCGATGCCGACGATTTTGAGGGGTATTTTTCCAAGGTCGGTCTAAAACTGTTAATGCCGAGCACTGAATAAGCACACTGTGGTTTCTAATAAGTATCTATTTCACACTTCAATAAGTATTTTAAATAACGTTTATTTTTGTTAAAAAAGAGCTTCTGAGAAGACATTCACCTGTATTTGAAATGAGTTTCGTTAGAGATACAATGTTTTTACAACCACCAAAGCGAATTATCGTTAGGCTGACGACAGCCGATGACCTTGATTTTTTTCTTGGAAAATTAATAGGTATCCATTACATGTTGAAAACGTGCATTCGATACACGATTAGACGAACGTCTCCATTAGAAAATAATTCCGTACGTTCTGACTTACACGTTACACGCTATTTCTATTCCAAACACACTATGCTAAAAACCTTATTATTTTATACTATTCAGGTAATGCGTTGTTTTTAAAGTAGGTATTTCTCTTTCAGTCCCGTTCAAATTGTCTAACAGAATATAGCAACATTAGGCACGGTCGTAACTACATACAAGATGTACCTAATCAGTGTAGGTATCTATATGTTTTCTAGACCACACAGTCCCGTATATTTTCACTAGTGATCAGCCAGGAGCCAGCAATCTGCGGTTGCGGGTTATCTGGGGGCTAGATTAATCCGGCATAGCGGTTAGCAGCCACCTGTCTGCAAAAAGGTCTATTGCAGGCCTTTAGTAGGTTTGTGTCGTTCTAGCTAGAGTGGCAAAGCAGGTAATATTAGGGAGGCAAGTAACATTGTTTTGCACGCTAGCTAGTACGCTAGTAAGTATAATGTACTTATGTTGTACCCAGGGCCGGATTAAGACTTTCGGGGCCCCTAGGCAGAACAGTTTTTGGGCCCCCATTTTAGCAAACTCATATCATCCTTCGAGCGTTATGTCCCAGCTTTTGCCACAGTTCGTTGGAGTCTGGGATCCCCTTGGTAAACCCAATCCCGTGAATTGCCGCATGCACTAGTTTTTACGAGTGTGACTGCCATCTATCACTCCAATCCAGAGGGAAAACTAAGCCTTGTCGGGATTACCCAACAAGGACTAGTTGTAGTAGGTTGGATTTTTAAGTGTAATCAGATAATCACTTAGTTCAAGTACGTAACCTAAGTGCCACAAAAATACTTGCTTTGCGTTGTTTTGTTTATTTAATTGTAAAACCATTGTTTAGGTGTGTAATTATACAAACAATAAATTCCCCCGGGTTCAATCCGGAGGTCTCAGGTTCAAACCCCGGCTCGTACTACTACGTTTTTCGTAACGTATCTACGGAATAACATTTGATATTTAGCAGTTGGTTTTCGGTGAAAGAAAACATCGTAATGAAACCGGACCTAATCCCGATAAATCCTAGTTTTCCCTCTGGGTTGTAAGGTCAGATGGCAGTCGTTTTCGTAAAAACTAGTGTCAATGCCAATGCATGGGATTAGGTTGTTAAGCGGACCCCAAACCGGGACAAACGTTAGGAGGAAGTAGAATGAATCGGCAAAATAAAACGGGAATATGCTTTTGTAAGATTTTTTTGGATAAGAAAACTATTTAAGTATAAAATCTTGGATCAAAACAAAACGCCGTGAAAGAGTGGTAAAACTTAACGCTGTCCCCGATAAAAAAAGGACTACTCCACAATATTTTCTGAAAAACCACTACACAGAATAAGGCTCAAAACACACCTAGCGGAATTTTGGCAGTAATGTATGGAGCTTTGTCGATGGTAGCTTAAATTTGTCTATGGCCTCCATACATTACTGCCTCCATTCCGCTAGGTGTGTTTTGAGCCTTATCGTTACGTGAAGAAGTCATTTTCATTTCCCAAATATGGGGTTGGAAAATTAAACGGTTGCGAAATAATTATTTGGTCTAAGTTATTCAGCCAAATGAAACTTTTGCGAAAAATTGGTTGGCAAGTGAAATTCGGCAATACAATTTTCGGCGAAAAGGCAGGATACCACTAGGTAGTCCACTAAATACACTTTTTTGTAGTTTTTATTTATTTTTTACCATTATTATTTAAATGACGCTCGAAAAAGGAAAAAGACCTAAACAAGATTAATATCTGTATGGAACTTACAAACTTTAAATGCATTTTTCTTTAAAAAAAAGTAGTTGTAAATGGAACTAAAAAGTAGTGTGAAGCATGTGCACTTTTTACAAGTTTAACTGTATTAACAAAAAAATGCACCCTTTCTGTTTCCTAAACAACAACTAAACTGAGTTTAAAAATCTCTGAGAAACATTTTCATTCCTCACTGTGTACATGTACAAGCGGGGCCCCTAGCCGCTATGCATACCTAAATTTTGCAATTAAGTAATATCATTTAATGAAACATTTTTATGTCCACACGAGGGGCCCCTAGCCTACATACAAATTTTCCTACAAATATTTCACGTTATGAAACATTTTACTTTTCCACTGTTCATTACGCGGGGCCCCTAGTGGATATCTATACCAATTTTCCAGTTTTATTTTCACTCTATGAAATATTTTATTTCTTTCCTGTGCACTATGGGCCCCAGGGCTACGCGGGGCCCCTAGGCAGTTGCCTACTTCGACTAAAGGCTAATCCGGCTCTGGTTGTACCTAATAAATAGTAGACGTCAATAAAGCTATGTAACAAAGTAATAGTACCGTTCAGAGGCCGTGAAGTAAAGGATTTAAGGACGAGATTGCAGTAGACGGCCGAGGCGTACCCGAGGCCGGATAAAGCGAGTCCTGCAATCCCTCTTCCGGCCAAGGATTGTATAGTGCTTTTCTCAAACATTGTAAGAAAATATTATAAAATAACTACTAAGTAATCAAGTAAAATGTTTACATTGCGCCTTTTTATTTTTTAAACTTGACTTGACATTTGAAAAAGCTATTCGAGCACCATGTTTAACCGCTTAATAAATATAGTTCTTTTTTAATTTTAATGTCGCAAGTATGCTTTCATAGAGAGTGGTCGTTGGCTGTATGTAATATTTCCTTTGTCAGTGTAATCTTAGCAAGCAAATTTAAAAAGTTCCACTGCCACTTCATGTCTTCATTTCGTGACATTAACGCATACATTTCGGAGTATGTTTGAGAAAACATACTTTTGATCAAATACTTTAGATATATTACGTGCCGATTTTACTTAGTAGGTAATTTTGATCTTCGTGGTGAGGTGAAAAATTGTATTTTGTTGGACTTGAAATCCCGACGCTCTTTATTTCACTTTTTGATATATTTTGTTTTGCTCTTGGTTAAATTTGAAATATTTCGCTTCCTCAGCTTTCATTATACTTATATAAACGGTAAAAAGCCTTTGCAAGCTTGCACAAAAAATAACTACACGCGTATTTTGCGAGAGATATATTATAAGGTATGTTTTATGAGCACAAAAAAATACCGGAGACCGTCCGGCCATTTTTATCTGCAGGGTTAGTAAACCTTCGCGTTACTTTTTATTGCTGAGTTACCCAAATAAAAATAAATACAAAAAAAGCAAACAAATGTAGGAACGAAACATTTGTCATGAAGACGGGTTGTTAGAAGGTAGATGCGGTCTGCGTACGACAATGAATATACACATTATAATCCGGCAAGATTCTGTGGGTCAGTGCCGATCAGTCTCCGGATTGCAATACCGAGTAAGACGCTCTACTAATATGTATCGCACTTGCATCACTCTGCCGAGCCGCGGCTGACGATGGTGGAACTGATGGTGTACTCCGGTGAAAACTGGCTTCTAGCCTGCAGCTGGTGCTGCATTCTCACTGTGGCTGGTTAGAGGGAGCTAACGTTGCGATCTCATTCCATCGTATAACTGCGTCCGTATGATGGCCCATCATGTAGAGCAGCCATTACATGCACTTCGGCTAGTTTGTGGTGCCCGTGCCGCGGCCGCTGCAGGACACCGTCACGATTGCAGACTTCTGGCCAAAGGGTGTCGTGTTTGGCGGTTCTGGGACAATTTGCCGAATCCCACGTAGATTTCACGACGCAATGGAGCCACGCAATCACGTCGCCTAAATCAAACGAGTTTTAATTTATAATTCTTATATTATTTTTATTTTTCTCCAACATCGGGGTATACAGCCTTGGCCAGAAGTATTGAGCATAGGTGTTTTTTGTTTACAATTTTGATGTTAAGCATTATTTCCCTATCCTAACAATGTACGGTAACGGTAAATGTTATATTTTATTTATAAATATAGAAAACTTCACTTAATAACACTTTCAAGGTACTTAAAAAATATGAAAACAGAAGGTACCAAAAATGTAAATTTAAGTCGGTGCGACATATTGCAAATATTCTATGCAGTTACTACTAACTTCAACAAAACATGCCTATTAGTTTAAATTACTTGGCAAAATAACTTAAACAAAGATGGAAACGATGGACTAAACTTTCCAGTTTTGTATGAAAATCGCATTGGTGCTCAACACTTCTGGCCAAGGCTGTATGATAGCACAAAAAATCTTCCAAATCATTATAATGGAAAGCTTCGGTTTGTTTCCCAGTTTAAATCACGAATTCAAAATAGCACAACGAACAGGTAACAATTTATTTAGACAGTTTTGACGAGCCCCTAATTATATACTGATGTAGGGTTTATGCGTTTAATTTTATAATGTTTGCTGTGTTAATTACTTTTAGGTAATTAGCAGGTATACATACATTTAAAACTATTATCACTACATGCGGCTGTACTCACTTGTGTTTAGTCACTACGGGCGACATGTTTCGGAGAGCTTAGGTCTCCATCATTAAGCACTAACAATAAACACAAGCGAGTACAGACGCATGTAGTGATAATAGTAGGTATACTAGTAATATAAATACATACATACTCATTTATAATAGATGAAGGTTTTAAAGATGCCTAAATGTTATTTAAATAAAATTTCTTCTTAAGAGTCGCCAGGACGCTCGCGTTCCCATGCAAAGGTAGTTTTGCTCTCATTTTAAAACGACATGCTTTAGAACCACGAACTTTGGCATGGGCATTCTAGTAGTACAGATCTATGTCGGTAATTCATTTTCGTTGCTAAAAATTGTAATACAAAGAAAATACAGCCAGATACATATTTACATATAAAACTTATTTTTGCTATGTTTTCTTTGTGTTACAATTTTTAGCAACGAAAACGAATTACCGACATAGATCTGTACTGCTAGAATGCCCATGCCAAATTTCGTGTTTCTAAAGCATGTCGTTTTAAAATGAGAGCTAAACTATGTTTGTATGGGGACGCGAGTTCAAGCGAGCGTCCTGGCGACTCTTAACATGCGGATACAAAAAATTCCAACTATACATATAGGTTGGTATATATTTAGTATCGTTTGACGGTAAGGTAGCCATAGCTCCGAAAGATGTACTGTGTTGACGTCAAAGCTTCATTTACCAGAACTCGGTAAAAAATATGGTTAACGTCAATTAAAAATAATAACTGTAATTTATATTTACTTATATTGTTAACAGTGAAACAGATAGAATAGTCCGGGAAAAGAAAATTAAATACTAACATTGATGTCAAATTATAATTCTAGGTTATAAAACGTTTAATTATGTACACAATAAAACTACAGAAACAATAAACCTATATATAAAACTAAAATAAACTTATAAATAAAAGATGCTCCCCAAGTCGCCTTCGTGGGTTATGGTTGCATTCAGTTATTAAATAATTGCTCACTGAATTCAGAACTGAATAATAATTAATAATATGTGCATAGGTACGTTAGCTTTGTATTAAGGCGTAGAACTGTATGTGCGTTATTATGATTAAAAATTCTGACATTATATTGTTATTATTTGGATTTAGGACGGTTGCTCTATGGCACTCGCTATATTAGGCTCCGCCTGCTGCATCACTTGTTTACTATTGCTAGTCTATTGAAAACAATCTCGGAGGTAAAATTTATTTTGAAACTAAAACAGTATTTTTCCAAAGAATAAAATAGGCTTTTTCAGCGATTAACGCAAGAAGAAATAATAGACAGACACTTATTTTCGCTTTATAAAAAATAATGGTTACACTCGCGTCTCTTTAGTCACTACGCGCGACATGTTTCGGAGAGCTTAGGTCTCCAAACTCTGAGTGGGCCTGATTTGGTCGTGTCGTGAGTGTAACCTTTATATTTTACAAAGTCAACAGTCAAAGTTTAAATAGTTATTTCGTATTTATAATATTAACTAAGGATTCACGATCACAGGACCTTGCCTTAACAAGTTAGCATGTTCATCAAGAAGGGGTGGTTAGCAGCGCTGTGATGCGGTCGTGTTATAAATTAGGTCAAATTGAGGCTCCTACTGTCCGGTACGTTCCCATCGCTTACTGGACACAGGCAATTTACAGGTGATTTTATAACCCCTGACTTACAAAAAATACATTAAACTGAATGTCATAAGATGCTCATACTACTGGAGTACACACACACACTGGTGTTATTTAGTTGAAAAAGGATTATGTATCCAAGTGATGAGCTTGTGACGTTCCATTACAAAAACTATTTAAAACGGGATATTTACCATGTGAGTTTGTTATTGTGAGCTTCCTATATTTCGGCATAGTTGCATGCGCCATTATCACGCGGAGTTACTCTGTCCGTTACTCCGTTTAAATTGTTTTTGTAATGTTAATGACTATGTTAGCTTAAAATCGTATATTATGACGTTCCAACTATTAGGCATCGATCTACAGATACATACAGGGTGTAACAAAAATACTGGTGATCCGTTTAAGGGCATAATTGGTATCGTATTGCAAGTAAGAAGAAGCAGAAAAAAAAATTTGGATGGAAATCAATTTTTTGTATGTGACACGTCGTCCGAGACGGCCAACCCTTCATACAAAACCAAACAAAAATTTCGCGTAAAAATTTTTTTTTCTTACTTTTTCATAATTAGAATACGATATAAATTATGCCCTTAAAAGGATCACCAGTATTTTTGTTACACTTTGTAGAAGAAAGAAATTGTAATTATTGAACCAAAAATGAGTGGATGAAGAAACCGGTACTTGTGGTTGCATATACAATGTGCTTGCTATATACTACGTTAGAATCCTCTTTGAAACATTCTTTTGAGATTCACCTCTAGGATTGAGACATTTTTTTGGACCCGACTGTTCTGTTATTTCACAGTACTGTTATTTCACTCTTAGTCATTTGTATTGAAATAGTTATGGAATACAAAACATAAAATAATTTTATCTACACCCATATCATAAACCCTCCATGATGCGTTCAAAAACCGCACGTTATAACCACCATAAAAATAGATTGTTTCGTTAGTAGTTAGAACAAATGTCTTATCTGTAACGATGTTATTATTATCAAATAATAAGCAAAAATTCGATATCATTATGAAAATCCGGGTGGGCCCCGCCCGCCGGCACGCGCCTCCCGACCGCCGGCACAATCGAGTTGGCCATGGCGAAGGCAGTGCAATCCGTGCAATGGCAGTCATTCAATCATCATTTCGGGTTTATAATATGTGTGTAGATAAAGCAGTGTATGCAAGTGTACGTAATTAGGCCTTAAAACACTCGTGTGATCTTATTATGAAACTCACTTCGTTCGTTTCATAAAACCACACTCGTGTTTTAAGGACCCTTATTACGTAACAGTTACATAAACTACTATTACACTGGTGAACCTGAAAACTCGACACACTTGCGATCTCGCCACAGAACGGGAATGATCAGGCAGGTAACATAATTCAATTAGATTGCAAGCCATTTGTTAGCCACGCGGTGAGCTATGCCCTGTCGAGGCGTTACGTATGTATGTCCAGTCCAATTTAGGTACGATTCAAGATTTTACAGTGAAGAATTGGTGCCGTAACGTGAACAAGAATGTATTGCGAATCAAATATGCTGTAGAAAATACAAGAGCGATAGAGAAGCAGATAATATTGTTACTAAGTCTTTCGTTTCGTTACTTACGTGAAGCCTGTAATAAAATTCATCTTTATAGATTTAGAGTGTAGATTATACCCTAATCAAGGAAACAACCAAATGCATCTCCATCCCATCGTCTGATCACCTTTAAAAACTAACAGTAGATAAAGAGGTGGACATGTCGAAACAATAGGTATTTTTTATATTTGACTGCACGACCCTAAAAATCGGTTACCCACAGTAAAGTAAGCTTTTAACCTCATTTTCCTCATTTTCGTTTCCAAAATATTTCAATACGTTTGGTGATGGCTCGGAATTTTAATGTAACTCGTAATTGTGCAGCGTAACAGTGGCGTTAATAGCATTATTCATGAGGCCGGCCGAATAAATTGCGATTAATATTGCCCGCCGTATTTTAAATATATATTTCAATAACTATAGAAAATTGTGTAAATAACATACCAATTTGCATCGGCAAATACAGTACACATTATGTCATAACGTTAAAATGAAAGCTGATAAAATACCAAGACAGTGTTTTTTTACGGCATACACTATATTTTTAACATTGAGACTCGAAAAACGCCTATATTCCACTCTATTTTTCTTATATATTCGAGCGACTGAAAGGTAAATGAATACTTAAATTCAACGCAATAAAAATATGTATCACTCAGGTAAACACTAGTTACACTAATATATATCTTTAGTATAAATAAACGTTGATAACAAATACTACGGTATGCCATTGCTTTATAAACTGTTGTTGAATATTAATTAGTACGTACAGTCGCCATCAAATTTATCGGAGCGGCCAGGGTACCCAGAAATATCTGGACATGCACTCTATCGCCTCGACAATAGAGGCGTTGTTCAGATATTTGTGAACACCCTGGCCACTCCGATATATCTGATGGCGACTGTACATACAATTAAAAAATCTAAAACTTAAGGTGTATATGTAGGTGTGTATGTAGTTTTAGATTTTTTAATTGTACGTACGTACTAATTAATATTAAACAATTTTAACTGTTGATAATTCACACATAGCACGGTAAATGCTTAACGTAACTTCACGTATAATACCCATTTGATTACATTGTAAGTAAATACAGTCAGCAGCAGAAAGTATCTAAGCTGGTAGGGTGTTCAAAATGATCTAAACACGCTCTTATTCTCTTAACAATAAAGTCGTGACCAGCTCATATTAAACACCCTACCCGCTTAGCTACTATTGCTGCTGACTGTACATTATTCATTAAAGCATATCCAAAGCGCGCCGCAGGTGCTTAGCGGCCTGTATTTTTGGTTAAAAGTAATTGCAGACTCACTGCTCACTTGATAGTAGGCCCTCTATATTCGTTGTGCGAGCAGTAGGATGTTTGCCCGAACCAACGTAACGAGAACTCTGAAAGAAAATTCTTGAAGAAGTTACTGAACTTAGCTTTTAGCTTGGTGGTAGCTTACAGTGGCAAATTTTACTCAATGTCTTGAATATCAAGTCGATGGCAAAAGCGCTTGTGGCCAACCTAAATCAAATCCGGACGACGTGGGTTCGTACCCTAGATCGATTATTCTAAACTTGTACAAAATGTCACTTGATGAACTAGTAATAGTGTATGCATACATAATACCGTAGTGAGGTTAACCGTTGTGAACTTTATGACTCATACAAGTTTAAATTAAGATCTTTATGTTATTTAGCCTTTAATCAACTCCGCCGTTAAAATACACACAATATGAGTGAATGAAATGAAACGAATGAATGAATGAATGAAATGAAAAACGTTTGTTTTTAGGCAACTAGTGGCCCATAGATAAATACCTTAAAGACTAGCATACATATTACATTATAAACTAAAACTATTATTTTGGTGACACGACGGTTTTCTGTTGTGCCACCTGCTGTAGTGTAATATTTGGCAGCGTCCCCCGGAATCGCCGAAACACTACACCCTTCGGCCACAATATGTGTAAGTTACTACCTAAACCAGGTGCATATAGGGGTGGTGCTACCCCAAGGTTGTCTGGAAGAGATCGCTTTTTAGCGATAAGACCGCCTGTTGTTTGCCTCTTTTTTGTTAATTATATCTTTTTCTACTGTGTTGTAATTTTTGAGGTGTGCAATAAAGCATTTATTCATTCATTCATTCATATGAAAGTGAAAATTATTCAGTATAGTCTAGCGATGATAAATGCAGGCTACCGTCAGAAAACCAACGAAAAATATGGAAAATGCATCTGCATGAGCCTGATTTAAATGCAAAGCTTTGAAATCGAATCGTGACGCCGCAATACTATCATTTATCGGGTTTTTCTGTGCAGGTATTATACTGCAGGGATATTCTCGAAATCTCTAAGGCAGACTCTAAGGTTCTTGGTGCAAGAGGGTGCTAGAATGGAAACCATGGGGACAGTCACGCCCGCAAGGCAAACCAAAAATGCGATAGTGAGACGACACTATTCGAAAAGTTGCAACAAAATGGGTACAAAGGACACAACGGACTCGAGTGGCAACAAAAATTGAAGGAGGCCTACAATCTACAGGATTGAAAAAAAGGTCAAGAAGAAGAAGAGAAGAGATCTAAGATAGATCTAATTGGTTCAGTAATAGCTTGCTTATTGTCAAGAAATATGGTTTACGGGAGCGTTTCCACGGTTGCTAAAGTCTCAGGAATTTACGTGTTTTGGCTACTTTTTATAACTACGAAAGTGCGGTGTTTGTCTGTCTGTCTGTCTATTACCTCTTCACGATTAAACCACTGAACCGATTAAGATGAAATTTGGTACGAAGATAGTTTGAATCCCGGAGAAAGACATAGGCTATACTTTTTATCTCAGAAATCATCTCTTAAGGGGATAAAAATGATTACTAATTCCATGCAGATAAAGTTGCGGGAAAAAGCAATTTTATATATGTTTTGAAATTATAAAAATATTATCTCGGAAGAGACTCGAACTCGTGACTTTTGTAGCCTACTAACTAAGCTATCAGGGATTTTCTACTAACTATTGGTACCAGCAAATTTTCGACGTCTTCTGGCCTACTTTATTTATACTGGTTATTCATAGTGCAACTAACAGCTAGGTTCAAATATGTACCTTATAAATGTACCCTACCCATATATGTCGGGTTTTAAATATGCAGCATTGGGCAGCTTAACATTCGAGGATCTGCATATATTATGAGTATTAAGTAAATCCCCGGAATTTCAATACTCTTTGTCCTTCCGTTCTGTAAATTATAAATTAGGTAATGTATGGATTTATATCGTTTTACGCATATTGGATAGAACGTGTTTTGAGAGTAAGATTTTGTGATTATTTTATTATTTTTACACTTCTGTAAAACACATACATATTAATACTGTAAAATATACCTAACGGTCACACTAACGTTTAGTCACTACACGAGACATGTTTCGGAGAGCCTAGGTCTCCTATCTAGGTCTAATATCGCGACGTGACTAAAGAAACGTGAGTAACCGTTATATTATATCGGATTTTTTGACTTGAAACGACATTCGAACTTCACATTTGATTCCATTTGGACATCATTGCAGTGTATTTCAGAATGTGAAGCTCAAATCACTCACTTAACAATCTTATACACGTTCCGGATCAACTGGAAGTATTTAACGTAACAACATACTTCCAAGCTCCTTGGGAGTTAAGGTTACGTTTCAGTTACGACAGTAAGCAACTTACTTAGGTAGGATAAAACATTTAACAGTGTGATGTGTAATTAAAACGTTTATCGAACGTGTGCAATGAGGTTTCAGGGCCAACTTAGGTGCACTTTTCATGTTCATATTATAAGTAGGTACATATGTGTTTAAAAGATTTCTTCATTAAATAGGCACCTATTGTAAGTAGAAGTATATTTTTTTAAATATCATTAATTATTAAAATTTGGCATGAACACAATTTACAAGTTCGAATTAGGAGAATAGTTCTACAGGAACTAATTTCTAATATATTTTCCTTCCTTAGCGGCAGTAAACTTACTTTGTGACCAGAGCACCACTACGATACTGCAGCAGCAATTCCACAGAAAACCATATAAGCAAGCAGGGCTCGTAACCGGATAAAGCGAAAAACCCCAAAATAACCCAATATATTTAATTATTTTATGGTTTTTATGTAAAACTCAATATTTTTATTTAGGGTTTCTCTTCATATTATAGGATTTTTCGATTAAATATGAAACAGTTATGAAAGAACGAAATAAAACCGGTTTTTACTATGGAGCAAATTCCGGTTTCCGAGCCCTGCAAGCAAGTAGCATTATTTTCACGACGATTGATCGCGATCGCAAGCCGTATCGCTGCCACAATTGGAACAGTACCTTAACGTAATTAATCATTACGCTTCACCATTGATTGTATTACGCACATCATTAGGCAAATTAACGTAAGCCGACTAAGGGAATTTTCTTCGTTAACTTGTTTAAAATGTTAATTTCGAGGGTTGACTGGCAGAAATATGTTAGAGAGTGGGAAGTATACTTATTTAAGCACTTTATGGCAGTTGAATTATATAGGTAAGCCCTTAAACGGCCTTGGTTTTTTAACAGCTTTTATTTGTTCTACTGAATAATTCTTGTATATGTTTTATATGTGTATATTTTATACAGATGGTTATAATTATGTTGATGCCGGCTTCATCTCAAGAAAGCAACTAATAGGTAACTAACTAGCCACACGAAATTAGATAATGCGTTCAGAGGCATACTGGTGACAAGGTCAAGGCTCTCGTGGGATGGAGCAGGTAGCTGTAGATGTGCACACTTTTATTGATGTATTGTTGTACTCGCATAATAGATATAAATGGATTGCTTTGTTTGCACTTAGTTTCGTAAATAATTTTGATACGTAAAAGTAAGCATTGTAAATTCATAGGTTAACTTTAAATACTTACCTACTTAAATAAGTATATATATAGTGTACGAGTAGGTATAACACAAAAATGTTATTTTTATTTTGAGCGCATTATTCGCCAACAAACTGTCCTCAGTTTGGCGAAAAAAAAGATGTACCTACCACTTAAGTATCTCTTTGAAATAAATAAATTAAAAAAAAATTAAAAAAAAATTGTAAGCAAGTTTTAAGCTAGCCCCTCGATGTCCGGTTGGGGTGTAATTTTGTATTTTTATTATGCTAAATATTATGGTAGCATCGAGTTGATATGATTGATAGAGACCGAAGTTGGCTATACTTACTCTTAATAGAACAATTATGCCACTACACGAAAAAAAATAGTTTATTTCAACAAAAGAAATAGTAATAATTACTAGTTTCTTTTTTTGTAATTCCCGGGACAACAAACTTTTTGTAATCGCAAGAAGCTTATTTGTGGAAATTATAAAGTTTTATTAAATATAACTACCAAAGTGTTATTAAAAGCTAGCACCTGTAATGACAACTAAACTTTAGTGTTGATGACAAAAAAAAAGTTGTCACGCCGTTCACAAACATTTGTAATTTTTAGAAAAACATTTTTTCCGTGTACGTAGAGCTAGGGCATTTGTAATGTCTTGATAAGCAGTAAACAAAAATGTTTCTATAATTCAGTCAACAATAAGCAAAAACTTTATAAAATGTTACCCAAGTACGAAAAAAAGAAGCATGTGAATGTAGCTTTATGTTTCCCAGGTCACAAAACCAATCGACACCTTATTCGTCACAATCGGATAAATAGTTTAGACGCTACAGAGAAACATGCGTAAATACAAACAATACATAAGTAACTTTTAGCAGTACCCTTCCTTTTTGATTTCGCTGTAGTCGGGTAACATTTTTTTATAAATTTATTTGTTAACTCTAAGTACTAGTAAACATTTTACATAAGCGCCGTATCCGAAGATCCCTGGAAAAGCTGGATTCGTCACAGATTTAATATACAAGTTTCCCAACCTCAGGTGGGGGCGCTGGCGCAAGATCAAGCCTATGTAGACACGGCGCTGAATTATGCCTACATCCTTTTAATTTACCACACTGATTTCAAAAAGGAGGTGCTTTTGAATTGGATGTTTTTTTTCTGAAAGTTCTTTTATTTTATGTCAAAGTTATAAGGCAAAAATATGGGAGAGGCATGTCCATTTTTGCCTGCGAACTTACTTTAGTTTATGTGGCTATGTGGAATGCCACTCTAGTATCTTCAGTGACCAAGGTCCTTCAGAGCTTAATTATTTTTTATTAATATAACATCTATATCAGCTTATACGGTTTACTGAGTAACAGATTGTTTTTTTGTAATTTTGAGGTAATTAAGCTATGCGTCTACAGCAGGACAGTCTTCCCCGCTAACTGGAGGACCGAATGCAATGGTCTCCGTATGAATAAATGAGTCACCTTCCATAATATTACGCCCCCAACTTTGCTGAAAACTGAACTCTCATGTTCGCCACATGAACCAAGTACAAAATCGCATGAAACAGCATTTTCTTGTGCATTTTGAGGAGAGTTCCGTATCTACAGTATGAGTTTTCCCCCGCTGAGCGAGCACCAGACCCGGCGGTCTCCGTATGAATAAATCAGGCGCCGCCCGTAATATTACGCCCCCGAATTTGCTCAAAAATTAGCTCTTATGTTCACCACAAAGAACCAAGTATGAAATCGCAAAATATGTATATTTCAAGTATAACTCAAGTGATAACATCAAGTTATTTTGTACGACATTTTATGAAACAGCATTTTCTTGTCACTTTGAGGAGAGTTCCATATCTACAGTAGAGTGTTCTTCCCCGCTGAGCGAGCACCGGACCCGGCGGTCTCCGTATGAATAAATCAGGCGCCGTCCGTAATATTACGCCCCCGACTTTGCTCAAAAATGGGACCAATGTACGTCACAGCTAATAAAGGTGTTGTAACTGTTGTAAGAAGGGTCATGTTATATCTAAACAGTGTGACTTTACTATGTGTAAGTTGTGTAACTATATTGGGCATGGTAATACATGTAGATTATGATTTATGATGTAGTTTTTATAACCCGAAATTGTTTTTTTTATACTACTACGGTGGAAACTAGTAAACGGTTCACCTGATGGTAAGCAGCTACCATAACCTATGGACGCCTGAAATTTCAGAGGTGTCACATGCGTGTTTTCGACCTTTTAATAGCTAGGGCATATTCGTCGAACAAATCCTGCGGACACATCTGTGCGTGTATCCCTAGCTAATATAAAGGAGCATTCACCGAAATATCCATAAAAAATTGAAACTAATTTTCAGTTTAATTGAATTCTAATGTAAATTTTGCCCGAGTCGATGCCGTATTTTTTATTATAAAAAAACTATTAATCTTCGTGGTTTCCTGTTTAACAGTATTTATCCAAATTGGATGACTTAGTAACAGTTGGTTATACTAGTACTCAAGAGCAATGAAAATGTCTCACTATTTATAAAAAAAATCATACTAGGTGACCAAGTTTTGCTCATCGTTATGGCGCTCGAGTATATTTCGGCTACACGCATGTGACACCTCTGCAGTTGCAGTCGTCCACAGGCTACGGTAGCGGCGTGATATAAAAAAAATACCAGAATGTTTGCTATTCAGTGGGCTTCTATTACAGTTTTGTTTGTAATATTTTTCTTGGCGTCGTTGCACATTTTAAATTAATGTTTAACAAAGAATGTTGCAACCAGCGAAGCATATTTTCAGTTTTATTTAGTTTTGCTCAAACGTATATAAAGGTACAAAGGTAAATAATACAATGTAAAACAATTTTACTTTAATAATGAAATACACCAACGTGTAACAGCAATTGAAACAAGCACATACGCTTAACATAACATAAACATTAATACTCTTTATTGCACACCACAAAATAAAGACCACACAAAATAAAAGTTACAAAAAAAGTAAAATAGCAGTTTAACAATTGGCGGTCTTATCGCAAAAAAGCGATTTCTTGCAGACAACCTTTGGGAAGCGGAAACCATTGAAAATCACCATAAAGACGTAGATGTTGCAAATGCAAATCAACTAAACATTAATAAACTTACACATGTAAGGTAATAATATTGTATAGTATACTAACAATTCTACAGCCTTGGCCAGAAGTTTTGAGCATAGGTGTTTTTTGTTTACAATTTTGATGTTAAGCATTATTTCCCTATCCTAACAATGTACGGTAACGGTAAATGTTATATTTTATTTATAAATATAGAAAACTTCACTTAATATCACTTTCAAGGTACTTAAAAAATATGAAAACAGAAGGTACCAAAAATGTAAATTTAAGTCGGTGCGACATATTGCAAATATTCTATGCAGTTACTACTAACTTCAACAAAACATGCCTATTAGTTTAAATTAATTGACAAAATAACTTAAACAAAGATGGAAACGATGGACTAAACTTTCCAGTTTTGTATGAAAATCGCATTGGTGCTCAACACTTCTGGCCAAGGCTGTATATAATAACACGGTTACACTCACAGCACTTTAGTCACTTCGCGCGACATGTTTCGGAGAGCCTAGGTCTCCATCGCTGCGCGCCGCGCCGGACGTAGTAGTTTCCTTAAAGAACAAATAAATAAATAAAATAAATAAAATAAATTAATATCATGGGACAATCTTACACAAATCAACCTAGTCCCGCAGTAAGCTCAATAAGGCTTGTGTTGTGGGTACAGTCGCCATCAGATATATCGGCGCGGCCAAGGTGGTCACAAATATCTGAACAACGCCTCTATTGTCAAAGCGATAAAGTGCATGTTTAGATATTTTTGAGTACCTTGGCCGCTCCGATATATTTGATGGCGACTGTACTAGGCGACGATATAATATATATAATAGATAGATATAAGGTGCGTTGGGGTAAGATAGAAAGGTATTTTTTTAGGGGTAAGATAAAAAGTAGTCTGTAATGCTCCGGAATATGGACGATTTTTTGTCTTACCCCTAAAAAATACCTTTCTATCTTACCCCAACGCACCCTAGATAAATAATGAAATACATTGGAAAACATCCATAACTCAGGATTTACCCAACATTACGTAGGGTAAATCGCCAGTAACTGGCCACCTCAAACTAAAAATGAGCTCTATTCACCTACAAACAGAATTCATTTTAGCATGAGGTTTTAATTACTGGCCAACCTTCAATAACTGGCTGCGTTATACTAAAATGAATTCTGTTTGTAGATGAATAGAGTTCATTTTTAGTATGAGGTGGCCAGTTACTGGCGATTTACCCTATTGCCTTTTTAAGCACCTTGAATATACACCAAAAAACAGTGAAAACTTTTGCATCTAATTAAGAGCTTGCTTATTCCAAGCTTGTTCAGTGCAGAAGAATCAGAACTGCTAGAATACTAGAGCGGCATTTAGATTTTATATATCTGATTTTGATTTGACATTGTTTCGGGCAAGTTCGCGCTTATTTAAAACCAGCCGACTCGGCGAACTTCGAACCGCTAACTATATTTTTTCCTGCAATATTTTATAGCTATTCTGCTATTCGGGGTGAAGATAAGCCAAAAAATCGAAAATCATTAAAATCTGTCCAGCCGTTTTCGAGCTTTAAATGGTTTAACAGAGTCTGACGGTCAAGTTTTCACGCCAAGTGTAACGTCAAATGAGGCAGTCCCATATTTTGTCACTACCAAATTATTATTTTTAACCGACTTCAATTCCATTGTTAACCGACTTCAATTCCATTGAGGAAGGAGGTTCTGCATTCGGTTTGGTGATTTTTTTTATGTATGTTCACCGATTACTCCGAGACCCGTGGTCCGATTTTAGTAATTATTTTTTTGTTTGAAAGGATCTACATTCAAGGTGGTCCCATATTAATATGGTGCTGTTCTGATGATGGGATCCATGAGGAATTGAGGGAACTCCTCAATTTTTAAAGGCACACGTATAGTGATTTGGGTGTTTTCTTAAGCAACTCAAGCATTTTCTCACGAAAACCACCATTTCGATGCAGTGGACCTGATGATGATGATTGTTTTGATGATAATGATGAAGATTTTTTTATGCAGGATGTTCAGCGAATACTCCGAGACCCGTGGTCCAATTTGAATAATATTTTTTTTGTTTGAAAGGAACTACCTTGATGATGGTCCCACATTTATCTGGTGCTGTTCTGATGATGGGATTCGTGAGCAATTGAGGGAACTCCTCAATTTTTAAAGGCACGTGTATAGTGATTTGGGTGTTTTCTTAAGCTACTCAAGCATTTTCTCACGAAAACCACCAATTTGATGGAGTGGACCTGATGATGATGATTGTTTTGATGATAATGATGAAGATTTTTTAAATGTAGGATGTTCAGCGATTGCTCCGAGACCCGTGGTCCGATTTGAATAATTATTTTTTTGTTTGAAAGGAACTACCTCAAAGATGGTCCCACATTAATCTGGTCCAGTTCTGATGGTGGAATCTATGAGCAACTGAGGGATTTCCTCAATTTTTAAAGGCACATGTATGTTGATTTGGGTGCTTTCTTAAGCAACTCGAGCATTCCCTCTTGAAAACCACCAATTTGATAGAGAGGACCTAATGATGAAGTCCACATATGATACGTGGACCTTTCCTTAGATAGAATTGGAATGAACTTTTTTATATATCTTTACCGATTATTCCGAGACTTTTTGTCCAATATTGATAAATATATAACCACTAAAAATGGAAAAATAAAAACTTTTTACAAAAAAAGATAAACCGACTTCAAAAAGGATAAAATGAATCATTATATTATTTATATGCGTTACCAACTGATATGTTTGAAGTCGGTGCCAAGCCACAAATTACAAAACCGGTCAAATCAGCTTTAAGTGTGAACATCACAAAACATCGGTACTAATAATGCAAAGGTGAATGCGATTTCATGTGTTACATTTTCATGTCTAAACTACTAATCCTATTTTGATGAATAGCGACAACGATATATATATATATATATATATATATATATATATATATATATTCTGATACACGTCTGCTTTGTCAATAATCAGAAATAGAAAAAAAAAGTACACGCGTAAGATTACTACTTGCCTTACAGTTAACGCATGGTCGAAACGAATGTATATCTACGTGCGATTCATACCGTATTAGATTAGTCATATAGTAAAAATAACAATTTACTGAACACATCGCCTTGTTCGTATTAACTCTTCCAAATTTGGCTTGGCACCGACTTCAAGCATATCAGTTGGTAACGCATATAAATAATATAATGATTCATTTTATCCTTTTTGAAGTCGGTTTATCTTTTTTTGTAAAAAGTTTTTTTATTTTTTATCTTGTTATTGTTGTTATACTAGTTACTACACCTTAAATAGTTTAATGTTGTATACTCGTAGCTTATTGTAAGGTACATTCTTGTTAAATTTCACAGTGCATTAGTACTGTCATGCTGTGTAAATGTTTTTTACAATAAATAATAATGAAATAATAAATCGGTGGAAATATAGCCCAAACGGACTAAAGCTCTCACCTATGGCACAGTTCAATGGAATCTGTGGACGCTCGGCAACCTAATCTAATGAATTAGCGTAAGCACTAGTTTATACGAAAGCATGAGATTACGGGCTTCCTCACGAAGTTTTCCTTTATCGAAAAGCGACAGGTAAACTCATTGGTACGAGCCAAGATTTGGATCTTAGACCTCAAAATTGCACGGACCAACTTTTCATGGACTCATTAGTAGTGATCGGATTTTAGGGTGCAACACGGCGGAAAACAGACACTTATTTTGCGCATATAGTCGTTAAAACGTTATTAAAATGTAACTTAACTAAACTTAACAAAGTATGTCCAAAAATCCCGAAGATTATCCATTGTAGCATAATTTTTGAACTAAAAAACCGTGTTGAAATATCAAATCCATATCATTTTTTTCTGGTCTGAATGGCGCTCTTTGAGCGGTCGGCATTGTCTATTCCGGGCTTAGTAAATAATTTCTCGTGCAAAAAGCCCTTGCCTCCTGAATAAGTTAGCCGCGGCGCTTAACGAGCTGGCTTTGCCATTGTGTGCTATATGTACATGTTCGCTGTGTGCATGATTGTGGCGCCATCTCTTGGGCAGGTGTTCAATCTCTTTTTTATTTTTATAAATAGGTTGTATTCCATGCTTATATGAAATGTCACTGGTTGATTCACTATTTTGACAGCTGACAGGGGCTTTTGCAGTTTCATTTCTTGCCACATTGTGCACCGCGATCGTTCTCGTTACCTACCTCCACCATGCACTTCGCACATAGCGAATAGGTTTATTTGCTACCTACCTGTACTACCTACCTGCTTTTACGATTGGAAAAAATAATGGTCGATATCGCCCGTTTTTTTGCCCATATCGGGTAATTTTTTTGATGAAACATGTAGTTTGATTCTTTCATTGTTAGTGATACGCTTAAGACAATATTTAAGAGGCATTTGTTTTTAAGGTGGCCACCGACTATTAGTCGCCTGCCGTCCGCCTGACGATCTCGGTCAGTTAGAACAAAAATTTGCCGGCTCCGAACAACTGACAGGTCGATATCATCAGGCGGACTGCAGGCGAACTGATGATCGGTGGCCGCCCTTAAATCGTTTGGGGTTTCTAGTCAATAAAAATTACTTACGTTACATACGATTACGCACCTATTTTATTTTATTATTCTTATAGGAATCCAAAGACTAAAATTTATTTTTTACTTCTCATGCTCGTAAAGTTTCACTTTATGCTGGGTATAGGCGGACTAAAACTCAATTTTATGCACAAGTGCATAAAAAATTGCCATTGTCAAAATAGCCTTAGAAGAAGTCAATTTTTTATGCACTTGTGCATAAAATTGAGTTTTAGTCCGCCTATACCCAGCATAAAGTGAAACTTTACGAGCATGAGAAGTAAAAAAATATAAACACTTATGAAAGAAATTCCTATTCTTTTTATTTCCTCACAATCGAAGTAAAAAGTAGAGTGTATAACTCGTCCATAAAACCCATTTTACGCTCGTACTTTATATCCATCCTCGCTCGCAAGCTCGCTCGTATGGATAAACGCCTCGCGTAAAATGGTGCGTTTTATGCACTTGTTGTACAATCTACTATATTAAGTGTGTCACGACTAGGTGAGTATGAAATCACGCTCTCGTCTATAACATACGCTTTCCGCTGCCGCCTCCGCCTGAATTCATGGCTAGACTAGTCCTTAACATAGGAAAAGTGCGGACGTGCTACCAAAAAGCCGCAGCTGGCGATTAGTCGGATTAGGCACTTCGTTTGCAAGGCATCGAACCAAAACTATTCCCTGTGCGGCTATTTGTTTAGAAATCTTGTTCTGGGCCCGGACACAGATGTATTTTTAATGGACCACTCATGTATACAATACAATTACAACAAATACAAATAGCCTTTATTCACTGACTGCTAGTTTCATTGATAAATATAATTAACATTTTCTATTGTTTAATTTGGTTACTCAGGTTGTCGGGACTTCCGACAAAGGCCTCCTCCAATGTTTTCCACTCTTCTCTGTTGCGAGCTGTTCTAATCCATATCTCTGGAAACTCGTCTTCCCATCTCATTAATGGATGTCCACTACTTCTCTTACTGTAGTTTGGAAACCAGTCAGTAATTATTTTTGACTATTTTTCCAATTTTGTTCTTGCCATGTGACCTGTCCATTTCCATTTCCTCTTTCTTATTTCCTTGATGGCGTCTCTGACTTTGGTTTTCTTTCTGATTGTTGTTAGTCTCCATCTGTCATTTCTTCTTACACCTAACATCTAACACTTCACTGATGTACCGCCTCTTATATGAAAGCAAACTGTCTGAGAGAAACCGTGTACAGTTTGTATGAAAACTAATTGTTTGGGAAATTGGGATGTGCTACGTGAAGCGATATCGGGACCCGAACTATATAGTTAGGGAGGCGAGGTAGCTAAATGGCGCAATTCAACGGCGCCGTCGAGACCTATCAAAATCGAAAGATAAAATAATTTCGAAAAGAAAAGCTCGTATGGCAAAAACCATTTTAGCGGTGGGTTTGGCGTGTACGGTTTTTCAAAAATGTTAAAAAAAACAGTTACTTGGGCATTCTCGAGCGCGTCAGATATTCATACTACGTATGCCCCGAGTGCCTCTGATAACAACGGTATACTAATCTGCCGGTTTGCGTGGTGGGGGTAGGCATATAAAGTAGTCAAAAATGCAAAAAAAAAAAAATTTCTCGAGCGCGTCAGATTTTCGGAAGGGGTGTTATGTAGGCCCCAAGGAAGCTCCCTTTAAAAAAACTGACGATTTCGGCGTGACGATAAGTTACGATGAATTTTTGAAAATGCAAAAAAAAAAAGTTTTTTTGAAATACTCGAGCGCGTCAGATTTTCATAGGGGAGGTTTATCTCGGTATCCTGAAAGCATATTTTTTTAATCTGACAAAAATGTTGGTGGGTTCTCTTAATCTGACCGAAAAAGGTTTAACTTTCAAGTAAAAAGTTTTAACTTTGGACAAAAATGTAAAGACACATTTTTTGTGTAAAATAAAATTTCCTTTTTTGTTTATTTAAACTTTTTTTTGTAAAATGTATCGTTCGCGACTTATATGCCGTAACGCGTTCTTAGGAAGACGAAATGGCTCCTCCACACTTCCGGTCATGCGGAAACCGGCAGATTTTGTATTTTTAGTAAGTTTTAGATTATATTCTTCAAAACAAAATAAAAAAAAATCGCGCTCGAGAATGCCGGATTAACGTTTTTTTTTTACAAGTTCGCGACCCTATAACTCGGCGGCGTCAAGGACTTATCGTCAGATTAGTTAAATTTAGTCTTTAAACACTAAAATCAACCCCCAATATCTTAAACTGACGCGCTGGAGTATTTCAGACTATCCATTTTTTTTTACTAATCTGATCGTCTATCCTAGGCGCGCGTCACTACATATAGAGCTAAATACTTTACAAGGTTGTTCTATTAGGTCTAAGTTATCTCTCATATCTTAAACTGCCACGCTCGAGTATTGCAGAAAATTCCCCTATTCGCCTCCCTAACTAATAACAACTGATATTGATTTAATCTGACTATAAAAATTTACGGTTATGTTTATTAATCTCATTGTGATATTACTGGCTGGTGCCGTATTCTAATTTTAAAATGTATAAACAATAGGTACATTAACAACACAATCTGTGTTAAACATAACTCCAACCCTCAACCAATAATCAACCAATATTGAAGTCGTATTGTAGTTGCATCGCAGTAATTTTAAAGCAAATTCCGTCATTTTTGATTCAGACGTGTATGCGTTAGCTGTATTGTATTGTTATTGCATTGGATTTGCATTAAAGTTGGATCGTGTCTGTGCGTGTTTTAAAGTTAGAATACGGCCCCTGTGAGCTTGCTCGCACGAATATAATGAGCGAGATTAATGCTCACTACAGGATTTAAGTGATTAAAACAATTCTATTTTATGAACCTACGTATTAATCGGCCATTCCAATTGAGTGCTTAATATGTGTTTCACTATTCCAGCTCTGAAACTAGTTATTAAAGCTCTTTAAAGCGGTGGGGAAAAATGAATTTTACCCACAAAGTAATTTGGTACAAGTTCTGACTTGTTTTTCATCGTTATCTGGCAAGATAATTTTTGAATAAAAAAATTTTTTTTTTTTTTTATAGTTTATGTTTTTCCTGTGGTGGTGTGGTGAATTGTATTATACTCGACAGCAAAGTTTGTTGTTGTGTTGTTTGTCGTTATGTACAAGAGTACATAACGTATTCCAAATAAAAAAACGACTCTTTTCTTACAAAAGACGCACACAATTTTTTATATAAAATGTATATTCTCATAAAAAATTGAGTTACAATTGCACTCTATGAAATGATTGGTATTTATGGAAATAGCGTTGTCTATTAAAACATATCTGTGTCATAGTCAGACAAGAGCAATAATACGTCAGCGGTAAGCCTCCCAGGGCGGCGGGGCCGAACGTTGGGATATTTATGGCAGTTAAATGCCATAAAAATGTTGGCAACACACATTAGCGAGACTAACTGTTTGCACGCGACACGCATGCCGCGATGGCTTCTTAGTTTATGTGCTTGTTTTGATGTTTTACTGCGTTTTAAGGGCCTATTACGTGTACCTTTCTGTCGGAGACTTGCCGGTGAGGGGGATAGAGAAATAACTTTATACATTTCTCAATCCTCAATGGGAAAATGTACACGCACGATCACGGACTTAGCTCACCAACTAAGGAGTTTGGAGTTCATTTTACACTGGACATTTCATAGAGTAAGTACTGAATAAAAGAAAATAGCTTGAACCGTATATGGCTACGACCACCTTATATCTCAGTAAGTTGGTATAGCGACTGCTGTTGGGGTTAACTATGACAAGGAATATCAAATTGATAAAATACCCCATAACAAATCAGAAAATGTATTACTAGATTTTAATGTTTAACTGATCCTACTTTAAAAGTCGGTAAAATCTGCTACTTATAAGTACGTTAAAAATCACCTCCCTGTGATTTTTTCCATGTCGATGAAGATTTCATCATTTTCACCCCCTTACAAATTAAATATAAAAAATCCTGCTTAATAAGTAGGTACAGTCACCGGCAATAGTATCTTCCTACATGAAGGCCACAAAAATATGTGACACGCTCTTATTTGTAGGGATTTAAGAGCGTGTCACATATTTTTGCGGCCTTCGTGTAGGAAGATACTTTCTATCTTGAATGATTAAGCCCGTGCGACGTCTGTCAGTCTCAATGTAATACGTTACGACAGTTTTGTACATTTAAATAAATGTCAATATAAATATCCCCCAGTGGGTAATTAATACGCTCGCGTGACTTTATTTTTCCTTATTTACTTATAGCGAATAAGTAAATAAGGAAAAATAAAGTCACGCGAGCGAAGTTTGCAACTAAATTGAGTAAAAACGAATTAAACAAGAAAAAAGTATAATAAGGATGCCAGCTACTTCCAAATCTTTATATGTACATGGATAAATAACACGTAATGTCGTTTATATTTAATTATTTACATTTTATAACCTAAAATCGATTTTAGGTTATAAAATGTACTGAGATGACAGGTGTCAAAAACCGCTTCTTGGGTTGCACAAGGTATAGTGACAACAATAAAGATTATTGTTTTGATAAACTATTTTTAACCCTCGATACTTATAAGTTACCGCTTTGTGTGTCTGTCTGTGTGTCTGTCCGTGACACCGTAGCGATAAACCTATTCAATCGATTTAAACACGATTTTTTAAATCGGGTTTTCTATATAGTTATCTATGTTACGTCCACTCTGTTTACGTCTTATAAAATCGATATAGCCAGTTTGGGAATTTTTCTACATTTTTGAATTTGTAATAGTTATGAGGACAATTTGAAGTTTTTTTAGTTTAATTACATACTATTGAATAATCATATATTTTTAAAACATGGAATATATACACACCTACTATTAAATAAGCCCCGCTTAGTATATTGCCGCCAATTATTTTCTTGGCACTGTGGTGTAAAGATTAGAATCGTTATTTTCAAATATTCTTAAGTGCCTAGTAATATAAAAATATTATGAGAATCGTATAAAAATGGACCTAGCCCAAAAAAAAAAAAAGATTTTTGGGCTTGAAACATTGAATTTACGTAATATCTTTTTTAGTCAATTGAAGAATACCAAGATTACCATAGCAATACTCGTTTATCATTGTTTCATTGGATTGACAGCACCCCTTTATCGACTTGACAATACTAATCCCCGACAATTTTAATCCATTTAGGATTATACAAAAAAGGCACACTGGATGTCGACTTGCGGAAAAACGCCCAGGATAACTAACTAACTAGAAATACCGCGTGTATATTTGATATTACCACAAAAGGAAACCAGAAGCAGGTTTTGATGTTTTAAATCGACATTGCAATAAATATTTAGTTAATTGTTAATTAACATCGAGTAATTAATTTTTTAATTTATTTCACTCAACAATGTACTGCGTATACATTACAATGTGACACATATCACTTGTGACGTTTTAAAGGCAAAGTAATCAGGTAGGAACAATACATTGCGTGTTGAAATATTTTATATGAAAAATAAAAGTGGTAAAATTTTAATAAAACATATGGAAGTATGTTTATTAGGGTCTATACTAACTACCCATAGCTTATGTGGTAATATCAAAAATACACGCTGTATACAGGACATCTTACAAAAATCGATTTACTTCCACGACCTACGCTCAATAAGACTTAAATATATTGTGGGTACTAGACGACAATAATTATAAAAATACTGTAAATATTAGTGATTTTCAAATGAAATACTCTAATCGGGAGTCAATCTTCAGACTTGCAGCTTGGAAGGTAACTAGTATACTAATAAATAAATATAAGCTAATTTACACAAACCACCTAACTCCACAGTAAGCTCAACATGGCTTGTATTGAGGGTACCTTCTAATAAAAGAATATTTCACATCGCGATTAGGAATATTCACTTATAATACCACACGAGCTTCAAAATTATCGGGTATTTCCCGATAGGTTCGTTGCAAACAAATGAAGGAGGCAAGTTTTTCAGGTTAAAAAATCACGAGCGCGAAGCGCGAGTGATTTTTCCTGAAAAACTTGACGACTTTATTTGTTTGCAGGGAACCTTGAGGGAAATGCCAGATAATTTTGAAGCTCGTGTGGTATTCGGGGGATTATTTTTCCGTCCCAAATGTCGGCCAATAGAATTGCACCATGAGATGAAATGAACAGTTAACAAATAAACATTTCCTTTGACTTTTTTATCGATGGTGGACAGAGAACAAACTCCAAATCGACTCATTTTCATGCAAAATCTCCAATTTTCACAATTGAATTCAACCTGTCAGTTTGACGTGTGACTACCAGAGAAAATATTCAAAAAATTATCAGTATAATACCATGTAGGTTGTACCACGTGACGTCGAATGGTGCAATTCTATTGGTCGATATTTAGGTCGGAAAAATAATCCAAATAACTATGTATAAGCTTTAGATGACGGACAGCAAATTTAGAATTAGAGTATTATATTTAAGTGAAAAAATATTCGCCTTTGATCGTATATAATGTAAATTAAACTACTTTTGCGATCTTTTGAAATAAGAATTATTCAATTTATAAAAATAACAAGCATTTTATAAACGGCTTTATGGCAAATTCCTCCCAAGTATTCAAATCCTCCTCGCCTCAAAAACACCTGTTAAAACGTAATAACAAAATTCAATCATCCCCTCAAAACATGGTAAACACGTGTACATTATTAAACCAAACATTGGGGCCGTTTCAATAACATTGCACGGAGGATTGGCAGTCTAGTCTCCATTGAATCGTAACTCCCCGAAAATTCCCGGTGGACGCTTAGTTTGGTAACGTCGCTCGTAAAGTGAGGAAACTAAAAGCTAAAAGCTGGCTACTGGTGTGGTGAATTCTTCATTTCTATCGTGAAAACTGAATATTTTCGACGGACAAGACAACAAACAACAACACACAATTTGAAACAATTTAATTAATTGTTTTAATTCATTTTAATTACACAATAGGCAGGTACATGTCTGTCTCTCAAGCTGTTTTGATATGCCTTCTTGAAGAACTACGCATTATTGTATATAGTATCTTTAATGTATTTGTAGTACTGTTTTGAAAAAATAAGTCCCGCCGAGTTTCTTGCCGGTAATAAGTAATACTTCTCGGGTCAGAGGTGTAGGGTTAGAACCGGTGGTAGTTTCTTTTCTCTCTGACGTTCATAAGTGCATTGTAATGTGCCTAAATTGAAGAATAAATATCTTTTATCTTTTATCTTATCTTTTATTGAACGAGCGGAGCGAGTTCTTACAAATAGCTTCTGGCTACTGGGACGTCTCGGTATTTCGATGGCTTTTTGATTTTGAGAGTTTGTTCGAAGTTAACTTTAGTAACGTTTTTCTGATCTTCATCAAATTTGTTGAGGTTGTAGCAGAGATATATATAATTTGAGAGTTCGTATATGAGCAGGATCGATGTGGGGTATTTCCAAATATCAATCCTAGAAGAAAAATTGTGAGGACTGCACTTGTAGAGAATCAAATTTCCTACAATTTTTGTTCTTACGGTTATACTTTAAAATTTAAAATGGCCGAGTTATTCAAGAAAAACCGTTTTTCGAATATACTCAGGAGCCTGATTCAGTCTACTTTTGAATGTACACTCCCATTGATCCCCCCGAGGGACCTACGAAAAATAATCCAAGAACTAATTATGCACGGGTCAAAATCTATAACAACTGAACTATATGGCCACCATTCAAATTAAAGCAACCGTAGACAAATTTAAGCATTTTGTCTATGAAAATTCTTAATTCAGTTCAAGTGTGTGATGTCCCTAAGATTACATTTTTACAGCATTCAATTTTGCTGTTTATAAGTAAACTTTAGAACATTTTAACATATTAATTAAATCCCAAGGGACAGTTTCTCAAAGCCTGCACGGACTTCATTATTGGGATTCGCAAAAGTTTGAAAAAATCGCAAACTCTGGAATATTTTAAATGAGTTCCGCTGAAAAGTTTTTACCTCAACCCATGTTTAAAATTTAAAAAAAAGAGGCCGTATTCGAACTATAAAACACGTTTAGACACGATCCAACTTCAATAAAACTCCAATGTATTAACAACGCAATACAAATATCGCTTAAACGTCTTTTTCAGGAATATCAGAATTTGCTTAAATGTTATTCCGATCCAACTCTAATACAACTTCAATATTGGCTAATTATTTGTTGTATTTTGGAGTTATGTTTGAGATCAATCAACGTTTTTAATGTATTGTTTATGTATTTTAAAATTAGAATACGATATCTGGTTTTTAGCTGCGTATAAGGCCATATTAAAATTCCCGAAAAGCTCACATCATGACACATGCAACTGTGCCGAAATATTCGAAACTGGTAACCACAAATTCATGGTAAATGCCCCGTTTTAAATAGAATTTGTAAAGCATTGTAAAACAATATTTTCGGTGACATTTTGTATGTGTCTGTATTTCCATATGATCTTTAATTGTACCGCCACGTGCTACAACTTTGCCTACGATGCACAATTGCCTTGCTTGGAAAACATGGTTTTCAAGCGATGGCCGCCTTTCTCTCATCTCAGGAATAAGATATAAATAGTTGTTTGGTGAAGAAAACCATGTTTTTTAAACCAGGCAAAGTTGTGCATCGTAGGCAAAGTTGTAGCACGTGACGGTATGGTTTCAGAATTCTTGAGTGCCGTTAAAAGTTATAATTATCAAATAAATATAAAAGGTACCGCCCCTACTCGGAAAGCTATACTTTCTTAAAAACATTCGCGAATGTATTTCTACACATGCCGGTGCGCGAAGTTCTACGAATGAAGGTAATTTGCCTTAAAAAGAAAAACGTCTTAATACATACCGGGTTTTTTAAGTTAAGTGCTTGTATTAAATATACTAAACGACCCGATTACACTTTGAATAAGTCAACGCTGCGACATAAAAGGAATAAAAGGCCAGATACAAAGGGAGTTAAGGGCGTAAACTCGCCCCATATAACACAAAGTATGAACGACAGACAAGGAAATAATAAAGATAGTCAATTGATTTTAACGCATGCGTCACATCTGACAGTTCAAATTTTGTGGCACTACATAAATTTTTAGGTATACGAGTTCAATAAGATTGGCTTAGTCTATGGTGTTTTGTATGTATGCATACGGTATTACTATAAAGCTTTTGCCTACTTCTGGAATGTACGATGACGACACACACACACACACACACACACACACACACACACACACGCACGCACGCACGCACGCACGCACGCACGCACGCACGCACGCACGCACCCACACACACACACACACACACACACACACACACACACACACACACACACACACACACACACACACACACACACACACACACACACACACACACACACACACACACACACACACACATATATCTTCATAGTAAATTCCTTCCCTTTTTCAACCACTTGTTTATTATTACGGCGAACAAACAATGGTCCTAAGCGATCTACTGATACATAGAGGATAAAAGTACGACATCCATATCGCATCGCAACAATTAGTCACGTAGTTTACTTAGGACTGTTCAATCTTACTCGTCTGTGATATAAACTTCTCTAATGCTGCCCCAGCATGCAGATTTTTTTTATTAGCCTGTTGGAGTGAACGACTGCAGGGCAAAGGCCTCCCTCCTGGATTTCTACTCGTCTCTGTCCCTTGCGATTTCCTGCCGCAATATAGCAAATATCCTAATAAAATATTCTAGCTCTAGTGCCCTAGAGAATTTGCTACATGAAGACAGTCTCAATGACTAGCTCGTCTTTTATATAAACTTGTTTAATGTTGCCCGAGCACGCAGTTAACCTCTTCAATGATACAATGTTTTCTCATAAAATATCCTATCTCTAGTGCCCTAGAGTATTTGCTATAGCTACACCACAGATCACTTCAATACAAGATGTAGGATAAGATTTTAGATCACCACACTTTGGTACACCTTGTGTACCAAAAGTGCTAGTGATCCTTTTAAGGGCATTATTGGTATCGTATTCTAATTATGAAAATATATGAAATGCGCTGGGGCTGGGGCAACCTGTCCTATAGAAATTTTTTTTTTTCCCGTCCATAATTTTTTTAACCTACTTTTTCTTAGTCGCAATTCAATTCAATTAAATTCTTTATTGATAACATATTTATGGTGCACGTCATTTAACATTTAACATGTATTGTACAAATACGGAGATTATAATTTAAGACAATATTACAATTTATACTACACATGCACGAATAATCAATATATAATTTTTAATTCTACACCAATTGTGCCCTTTAACGGCTTTAAACGGATCACCAGTTTTTTTTTTTAAACTCTGTATAAGTAGTAGTTGCGTTATTACTTACTACATATGTGAGCGCGCTTTCATTTCGCGTTTAGCTAATAATCTACACAATTTTCTATAACAGCCTTGGTTCACCCCTGAAACTGTTTTTTTATGAGCAGGTACATATAGGGGGCCAATTTTTGACCGGCCGAATTTAAAAAGTTTAAACTCGAAAATAATCGCACACAAAACCTTACCGCCAGTTATTTCTCATGAAATTAATAGTTTAAATACTTATGATTTTAAATTCCTATCGCTGTCATTTTTAAAGCATAATTTCATCGTTTTATTCTGAGTTGTAAATGTCACTTTCGAGTACTCGAATCTCAAAAATCACCCCCCCAGGAGTTCGATTTTTGAATCTCACCGGTGACTTTTTTTGTATGCAGCCGATGACTATTTAGTATGAAATAAGTCACCCGGTGAGATTCAAAAATCGAACTCCAGATCATAAACGTTGTCACAAATTAATTAAATAAGCGATCTAACTTGCATACTAAATTAGTAAAACGAGAGTTCCTATGCATGGTGACTGCAAATATTCTAGTTTAATTGTTTTATGAAATTCAATTTGCGAATATGAATAAACGGGATGAACCAGGTCAAACGTATTTTTCTGCGTCCAATGGTTCTGAAACCGGTACGGGTACAGAAATAATGACATTATTACTGATAGGTGATAGTGTCTGGACAACTTAAATACCTATATAAAAAAAATACAAAGGATATTACTGATATTAGGCACATCATAATTTATATCGTGCCGACAGAGTTTATTTCCCATAGGAAAATATAACTGTTGTTTAATAAAGTAACAAAAATCTTCTTCCTAGCGTTTATCCCGGCTTGGGGTCCGCTTGACAACCTAATCCCATGAATTGGCATAGACACTAGTTTTTACGAAAGCGACTGCCATCAGACCTTCCAACCCAGAGGGGAAACTAGGCCTTTTTGGGATTAGGTCCGGTTTCCTTACGATGTTTTCCTTCACCGAAAGGCGACTGGTAAATATCAAATGATATTCCGTACATAAGTTCCGAAAAACTCAGTGGTACGGAGCCGGGGTTTGAACCGGAGACCTCCGGATTGAAAGTCGGACGTCTTACCGCAAGGCTACCAGCAATAAAGTAACAAAAATAAAGTTTAATAAAGAGTAAGGGTGCTCATCGACTACAGTCCGCCTGACGATATCGGCCTGTCAGTCAAACAAAAATTTGACAGCTCCGAACAACTGACAGGCCAATATCGTCAGGCCGACTGATAATGAGTAGCGGTGGGTCAAATTTTTACTAGGCAAGTCGGTTCTTAATTTGGCTTAAAATTTCTTCATAAGCTGTAGGAAAATTAGGCAGCACCGGATTAGCAGTCGTGAATCGGGTTCTATGGATGCGCCGCCACTGAGGTAGTCAATTGTCGTATATGCTCAGTCTATTTTTAAGTAATCTGCCATGCCCTAGAGTATTTGCTGTCTACACACGCAATTTTAGACTAGAAATAACACTGTAATAAATGTAATAATTCATGTCGCACGTCGTTATTAAATTTCGCCATTAAAACAGAGCATTTTGTGATTTTAACGTATTTGTTCTAGCATGTGGTAGTTGGAGACGTGGAGCTTTATAATACGGAGTCCCCACTTCGATCACAAAGTCAAAAAGAGATATCAAAGTAAAGGACTTTATCTCGTTTTGATAACAAGGGAGTAATGACGACATCATTATATTTTTTTTTCAAGATTTCGGAGTTGGCCCCATAATAAAAGTTGCTTAGTATGGGTTACCAAATCCCCTCGCACAATATAGCTAGTTATTGAAAAAAAAACCTGTATAATATACAGGATATAACAAAAATACTGGTTATCCGTTTAAGGGCATAATTGGTATCGTATTGCGAGTAAGAAAAAATAAGAAAAAATTTTTTTGGACAAGAAATATTATTTGTATGGGACACATCGTCACAGCTAGCCAACTCTCCATACAAAACCATTTTTTTTTTCAGTGGGAATTTTTTTCTTACTTTTTCATAAGTAATTAGAATACGATAATGATTATGGCATTAAAAGGATCACCGGTATTTTTGTTACACCTTGTGTGAAACTGCAAAAACAAACATAATTAAATAAAACTATTTTTTCGGAAATAGGATTCGATTTAGTTTGACAAAATGTGTAACTGGGAATTCCATATTATAAAGCTTCACGGTTGGAGAGCGGTAATATTCTACCATTCCCAACTTGGACTGTTCCAAAGCTGAGCGAAATTAGCAAAGTGCGGTTTGTGGGATTTCGAGTGGTGTGAAATATTTAGATTGTTAAGTGTAGAGGTGCTAAAATTGGCCGGACAGATCAAAGAACTATGCCACCTCCTGATATCAATAATTCACGGATTAACATTGTAACAACGTTCATATACCATATGATACTTTACTTGATTGAGTATAACTCTAAAGTAAGATCTGATCTTTGCTGCGTGGCCCCGGCTTTAGAATAGTGCCACCCCGTTCCCGCGGGTGTCGTAAGAGGCGACTAAGGGATAAGGGAATCTCTGATCCCTTCTGCTCGTGAGAACGCTGCGGTGATTTATTTAATTAATAGTCATCCGCATGGCGGCGATGCGGTTCGCCACCCATCACGTCTCGTTCTTCACGGGGCCGAGAAGTGGCTCAAGGAGAGCCGTTTTGCTGCATTGATCGTAGCAAATGGAAAGCCGTGATCTCTGCCTACCCTTTTTGGGATATAGGCGTGATTGTATGTATGTATGTATGTATGTAAGATCTGATAAATACATTTCGAAAGTATTACATTTTGCGCGCTCCCCGCAAATCTCAGTTTGCTCCATCTAATTCCGAATATGATTGTGAAGTTTCTTGCAAAAGTACTGTAAACAAAAACACAATAAGACATTTATATAACTAATAGCAGTAGGGTTCACACTTGGCGAGTTAACTGCACTTTTAATGAATATGTCCGACAGAGATTACCTCCAAATACCCTTGTTACAATTCCAGACGCGTAAATAACATTTGGACCAGTATAAGAAGATACTCCTAGAGAACCTCCTCCTTTTTTAAAGTCGGTTAAAAAGTGTACAGTCCGTGAGCTTTAAAAAGAACCTTCGGGAATCGGCGATGACACACGAAGGTAATATTGCTGTTCTGCTTTTTCATGTGTCACTGTTGATTGATACCCGACGTCTCTTTCTAAAACTCGAAGGTTCTTTTGAGAGCTCACGGACTGTAAAATATGTGTTTGACGTCACTGTGCTGTAAGAAGGATCTCGAGGCTACATTACTGGCGACTGAAAACGCTGGTGAAAGTTCCAAGAATGTAATCTGTCATTCGGTTGAATTTAGTTTGACATTGACCAGTACCTGTGAAAAGCTGGAGTAGCCATTGTCAGGCGTTCCCCTCTGCCGAAAATATATGACCAGTGGTCATACTCACTGTATGGACTGACGTTTATCTGACATGGCTATTTAGACGTTTCGCATACATTTGACGTTCCCCTCCCCCGCAAAAATCGGCAGACTTTTTTGTATAGAAAATGACAGACATGGCCGGTCCGGTTGTAGTAGTCAAAGGTGAAAAGTGACATTGTATTTACTTAGATAATTTTCTTATCAATTGATTATCGAGTTGATTTTAAAAAAAATAGCTCGACGTTAAAACGGTACATAAACGTTTTAGCGGCACTTTCACAATCACAATTTTTGTAAATATCGTTTTGACAACAAATTAAGATTATTTTTAACCGACTTCAAAAAAGGAGGAGGTTCTCAATTCGACTGAATTTTTTTTTTTTTATCATAATTTTTTTTTTTTGTATGTATGTTACTCCATATCTCCGTGAATCGTGAACCGATTTTCAAATATTTTTTTTTAATCGAACAGGTATAACCCCTAGATGGTCCCATTGTCACCAAGTCGGGATCTGATGATGGGATCCTGGAGAAATCGAGGGAATTCTTAAACTATTATAGGCACACCTATATTGATTTCACTATTTTTTACAGCAACTCGGCCACTTCCTCTTGGAATAGCGGATCCTAAGTGAAGTCGGTTCTTTTTTTGTTTAAAATTATGATAGTAAATACTGCTTCTCTTCTGGGTCTCATTTGTTAAGTTACTTACAAGAATACTTCATCATATGTTAAGTTAGTAAGTATAGGTAAAAAACTTAAGTAAGTCACCTGTTGTATGTAGTTATGGCGTGTTCGAATAGACATTTGTTTTGTTTGTGTGTGTCTTTTAAACATGTATTGTCTATTCGAACACGCCACAACTACATACAACAGGTGACTTACTTAAGTTTTTTACCTATACCTAATTTAAGTCTTACTAAGTGACAGACGTTCCCAGGTGCACGGCTCAGTAATATTACGTCACCGTCCAATTAATTTAAACTTTCGACGGATGCATTGAACACCTAGATTTTACTATTAAAAAAAAGTAGTATACACGATGTCAGCCCTATGTTTAAAGATCTATTAATTTTTGTTTTAAGCAGAACGTCTGACGTGTTATTGGTGAATTCACAATACAACTTGGGACTCCGATGGCCGGTTAAGAAGTGTAAGACATTTTCGGCAGATGTCGCTACCGCTAGGCTCACCCTAAGGCGCATAAATAAAGGATATGGTGGAGAAATTCACAGCCAGCAGGTATAGTCTCAGTAGCTCAGTTGGTCAGAGCGATGGGCATGCTTCCCAGAGTCGCGAGATCGAGTCTCGCCTGAGGCAGTGGATTTTTCTACTTTTCCTTTATTTCTAATTTAAAGATCTGTTCCATTGAGTAACAGGAGATGACATCCCTAAGTTTTTTTTGTCCCAAAAGTTGTAGTGAAAGTCACTACAAGTCTATACTACTCTTTGATTCAGTCGCAGCTGTCAACCACCAAACATGGCGCACAAAATTTGTTCTAGATGTCACATCTAGTAGAATGCATAATACATCAATGACCTGTTCACTCCATTTATGAAGCACCCTGTAGTGCACCATAATGAATGAATGAATGAATAAATGCTTTATTGCACACCTCAAAAATTACAACACAGTAGAAAAAGATATAATTAACAAAAAAGAGGCAAACAACAGGCGGTGTTATCGCTAAAATGCGATCTCTTCCAGACAACCATGGGGTAGCTTGGGCCACATAATAGTGGAGATGATTATGGCAGATGAAAGCGGCAAGCGTTGGCAATCATAGCTCTGGGAGTTGAGAAGTGAAAGTTGAGTCGTTTAAGAGCCATGAGTAAGATAAGTATACTTAAGCATGTGGAAGTGTATAAAGAATCTCGGCAACACTAATTTTCTGAATGAAACGGTCTAAAAGTGGAAATTATTATGTGATACTGTAATCATAACAACTAAACTTTTTTGGTTTATATATTTTTAATTTTCACGATTTTCGCGATGAAATATTGAGTGAAAATCGTGTGAGTTTAAATCAGTACAAAGGAAATTTTGTTGATAATATTTTTTTCGTATGAGTTTTTTTATTTAATTCACAAATCCTTTTGTCTTAATTGGTGCCTCATTTGAGTGTTTGCTATAGCATTGTGTATATTCGTTTTACTAGTCACGTGTAGAGAGCATATGAAAAAGAAATATTAATTCTAAGCAGGCAAAGTTGAAGGCAAAATCTAGTAACTAATAAAATTCCGTAAAACGAATCTGACTTGTTTAAAAAATTCGTGCATTTCACTGGCCATATCTTGCGTTTCATGGCGTGGAAACTCGTTGTTTTTCGTGTCAAAATTGTTCAGACATATCCCGTCCACATAATAAAAGAGCCGTTACAGCCATTGGGTAAGCCGTTCAATTTTGAATCGTATTCTTGTGGAATAAATTTCAAATTCAAACGGCGGTTCGAATGTATATGTAGTGCCAGATAGCTTAGGCCAAAAGGTCAGCATTTTTAACTAAGTATTTTAATAATGGGGGAATGACTAAAGAAAGTTATAGGGAAGAAATTCTTTGAAGCGTTAGTAGTTTATTTGTATAAGTATATACTCTTTATAATATCAGTCACCTCTGAAAATATTTTTTTAATACAGTTGCTCAAAAAAGTGCTTTTCTTGTAGTGGTTTAGCGTGCGGAAAGTTTGATATCGCGCACTAGTGCTTTTTACTTTTCCAGCCAATCACAGCTAATGACAGTGACAGACAGCCAATCACAGCGCCGCACCGCACCGCGCGGAGCGTTCGGATACATGTACTAAAGTAACCTCAAAGTGAATAATTGACAATTTTGTATTGAAAAACGTCGTTCGATACTCGTGCGTAACTGTCATTCTTCACCCGTCCCGAGTCTTGCCACTCGCCTACGGCTCGTGGCAAGATATCTCGGTACTCGTCAAGTAATGACATACTTTCCGCACTAATATCGAAATGTATTTTTTTTAATTTATAAAAATATGTAGCCACGACCCTGAATATTACCAAGGCGTAAAGTCGTGGCTACATGTTTTTCAAATTAAAGGTCTCTACAAACGTAAGTGACTAGTCACCTGCGATTTTTAATACATTGCGGTTTTGATCCATCGATTGATTTCGTTGCACGAGTTTCGAGTTTTGTGTCAAAATTGTGCCGATTGTAGAGGCCATGAATGTATCCATATATTTAGGCGCGAAGCACTAAGGCGGCTTTCACACTGCTGCGGTTTCCGCATTCGACGCCGGTGTGCGAGCGAGATAGCGCTCTGCATGTGTAGGACTGTCACGCTTGCACACCCTCGTTGCATACAGTTGCGGCGCCAGTGTGATAACCACCTAACAAAAACCTTAATTAACATCATAGACCTTGTTTCCTTGAAATAAGATATAAAACTGATCAGTAAAACTGATGGTTGCAAAAACAATGCTGCATTCGGAAAAGCAATGGATTTTGGAGCAGTCTGTGCTAATTAGTAACGGGCTGAGCCAGCGTTTGCTCGTTGGCTGAAGCCACAGATTCACCTACTAGATGCAGCATATCTACTACTATAAAGAGAAGGGCACGTTCTATGAAATGTTTGTGCTCCAAGTTTGAGATTTACTAGATGGCGCTGTACGGTTCCATACATTATGCGGTAACTGTGTTTTGCTCTGGTTTAGCGCTTCAGAGTTACCGCATAATATACAGGGATATACAGGAATATCCAGTACCTAAAGCCATCAAACTCTCCTGAGTCTAAAGTCATCAAACACTCTAAGAATTTTCTGAGTTCCAAACTCAGAAAATTCTTAGAGTGCTCTCTATTCATTTTACATTCTCTTTTACTACTACTTACTTAGGGTGGGTTGCACCACGCATAATTAACAGACTCATCAACGTTAAATATGGCGACGGAGTTGTCATCCCATAGAAAATTGTCAAACTTTTCATACAAGATTTTTTTACGATTACGTTTACGTTCACAAACTGTTTGGTGCAACCGGCCCTTAGTCTACGGACTGAGCATCATTGAAAATTAGCGCCGTGGAGTGCGACATATGAAGACTGAAGTATTCTGTGTGACATTAAGCTGAGTGAGGATCATTAAGCGCAAACGATAACTTTCAATGTACAGTTGTTTTACTTACTTTAAGTTTTTCATTTTATTTTTTGCTATATATTCTTCTTTCTTTCGTATTTCACATGAGACCACTCGCAGCGCAGTCATCATTTAGACTTAAGAGCTGGGGGGCGATTTTTGAGATTCGAGCGCTCGAATCTGACATTTTTAACTGTGAATAAAACGATGAAATGTTGTTTAAAAAATAACAGCGCTAGGAATTCAAAATAATGATTATTTAAAGTATTAATTAAGTATGAAACAATAGCGACAAACTTTTGTGTGCGATTATTTTCGAGGTTATTTTTCTAATTCGAGCATTCGAATGTCAAAAATCGCCCAGCTATGTATTTATTTTAAATATTAAATAATTGATTTAAAGTCGTAATTCCAAAGACAAGCCTGCCGCTCAGTCAACATAATGCGGAGTCGTTCGAAGGTAGTCTATGCGGAATCACGCTACTTTGGCCAAGCTTACCGACACTTAATTCTGCTGAGACTTCTACTGTGTTATTAACGATAACAATGTTTTAAAGTTATCTAAAGTGGACATTGTTATGAAATGTAAACTTGGTGTAAACTTTTTAATTGTATGTCCTTGCTTTCGTTCTATTATGTTACACCGAATAAACATTTTTCATTTCATTTCATTGCAAATGTCAAATTATTAGTTTCAATAATAATGAAAAAAGATATTTAAATGTATAGAATAGAATAGAATAGAATAAAAGACAGAGATGATATGATGAGATTGTATGGCAGAGATTGTAAAATAAAACAGCTTAGGTACCTCTATTTTAACGTTTTTAGGTAAAATAGAAGTATAATGCGAATAAACAGAAATGCGCTGTATATGGGAAGTTATAAATCTTCATTAAACTTCGGAGTAAGTAAATATTCCATATCTACACCATTTCATATAAAAAAATACTGGCGAGTTAAGGTAGGTACCTGTTATAATTGTATACCTTTTACTTTATATATAAGTAATTTCAAAATTAAAACTTCAGCGTACGAAACTGTTAATGTTTAATAACTGTTGCAATTAATCCCACTAGACAGACTTAGGGCCGGTTGCACCAAACTGTCTGTGACCGTAAACGTAATAGTAAAAAAAGTCTTGTATGAAAAGTTTGACAGTTTTCTATGGGATGACAGCTCCGTGGCCATATTTAACGTTGATGAGTCTGTTAATTGTGCTTGCTGCAACCCACGGTACCCTTAGCCTAGGGTGGTCATACGTAAAAAATGTACTTACTGTTTTGGGAAATCTGGTCTTTTCGATCTTTTCGTATGGCGCCGAGACTTGGACACTGAAAGCTGCAGACCGCAGACGCATTGACGCCTTTGAAATGTGGTGCTGGAGAAGGATGCTCCGGATCCCCTGGACAGCATTTCGGACTAACGTCTCCATATTGCTAGAACTTAAAATCTTCTCGCGGCTATCATCCGAGTGTCTACGCAGAGTCCTTGAATACTTCGGTCACGTTGCTAGGAAAGATGGTGACAACCTGGAGAGACTCATCGTGACCGGCAAAGTAGATGGGAAAAGACCTCGTGGACGCAGCCCTATACGTTGGTCTGACCAGATCCGCACCGTCCTTGACTCTACTTTTCACAACGCTCTACACACCGCCAGAGACAGGAACAGATGGAGAAAGATTGCACGAGAGAGTGATGCAGAAGGGAGGTCACGACCCTCAGTACTGAGGAACACGAATCAAGGAGGAGGAGGTCAACTAAGGTCACTTACTATGGTGAACTTCTTACTAGACCACCACCTATTAACTAGCTGTTAGCCAATTATATATAGATAAATATAGCCAAAGCGCATTAACCCCATAGTCGCATTTAACCCAGCTTGTCATTAAGCTTTCGCTTGAACCCATTAAAATAGTCACTAAAGAGATAAAGATAAGCTTTGAAACGTTCCCGTAATGAGCTCGCACGGCCTAACTAACCGGGCGCGTATTCAGATATTTTAAGTATTAACACATTCAGCACCGAGAACCCGACAATCGGGTTCTCTGTTCGTAGCTATTACGCGCTACATACGAAGAATACCTGGCTACACGCTACGAGCGTAGGGCGTAGCGCTACGCGGTTGCGAAAGTGTTAATATAATTTTAAACAAAAAATGAACCGACTTCACTTAGGCTCCGCTTTTCCAAGAGAAAATGCCCGAGTTGCTGTCAAAAATACTGAATTCACTGTTAGTGTGCCTATAATAGTTGAAGAGTTCCCTCGATTTCTCCAGGATCCCATCATCAGTACGGACTTGGTGACAACGGGACTGTAAATTATACTCTTTCAAACAAAAAAATAGTTTTCCAAACGGTCCAGCCGTCTTCGAATAATCGGTGAACGTACAAAATAGCAAAAAAAAAACAAAGATCCCGAATTGAGAACCTCCTCATTCGACGTCTTGAAGTCGGTTGAAATCCACACAACTATAGTTCACAAGCTCCCTAGTGGTCCAAACCGAGCTCAAATATTACGTTAAGGTATGACTTTTATTTCAATGACTCAGCTCTAAGACAAAATTATGTTCATACGTGAACATGAATGAAAAAACTTGATTTTGAGTACCATAATTGCAGTACTACTTAGAATATAGTTAAGCGGTTTTTCGGTATCTGTATCGAAACTCTGTTCTTTATCTCATGCAACTATTAGATTGTGTGGAAGAGATCGCTTAGAAGCAACGAAAAGACTATCTGTTGTTACCACTTAGTCTGTAAATCTGTTTCTTTATCTATAGTATAATTAAGGTATAGTGCTATTACGAAATCAATGCCAATGTTAAAAACATAATATTATTAAATTCTGAATGCGCCCCCGGTTGTATATTTAACGAGATTTTTACTTTGCCCTGTATTACGAATAATGAACTTACGTTCATTTGCATTGTATTCGTTAATTTTAAGCGGCTAAAGCATATTGTCGTATATTGCGATTATGTTGACACTCAAATTGGACTAAGAGCTGGCCACGTCATATACCTGTATATGACGTGGCGTGGTGACGTGGCGTGACGTGGCTTAGAAGTTAAGAGACCAGGGCGTGAATATTCTAGTAAATTTTTAAAGTGACCATAATTTTTGAAGAACATGTGATAGATTTTTTTTGTATTTTTCTGATAACTGTTATAACTTGGTCTATCATCCATTCACGGCTTGACGTCGATTTCTGGGACACCCTGTATGCCCGGATCTAGCTCAGGATAGTATTGCAATCTTGCTAGATGGGTTTCGTTGCTCTCATTATTGTGTCATAAGTATATACTCTCATCGAAACCCATCTAGCAAGATTGCAATACTATCCTAAGCTAGATCCGGGCATCTGGCATCTTTTAATGGGTGGATCAGGTGGATGTCAGACAGACAAGCAAAATTTTTAAATTAGAAAATAGGTAAAAACTGCCGAAATTGTCTATTTTTAAAGAGGACGGGACCTATATTTTTACGTGAGAAAAAAAAACATTGAGTTTTATTTCGAAAACAGAAACAGTAGGCGAAAAACTATAAATTACATCAAACGTCAATTTGGACTACTTTCCCCATCAGAAACTTTTGCCAATGATATTATCTAATTATTTATATAATTTCTCATTTTTTTTATTAGCCTGGTTTAGTGTCCCACTGCTGGGCAAAGGCCTCCCCTCTTTTTCTCCACTCGACCCGATCGTATGAATTTTGCCACCATTCTGTGTAAAATGCGTCCAAGTCGTCCCGCCATCTCCTTTTCGGTCTACCTGCACCCCGGGCTGCTTCTTCCATGGTGTGTCGTGGGTCCCACTGGGCAACCATGTTAGCCCACCTGTCCGGATGCATGCGGCAGACATGCCGAGCCCAGTCCCATTTCACCTTGGCGGTCTTGACACCTACATCCATCCATAATTTCTCATAATACTGCATCAAAATCAAATTTTCAATATTCTTTGACCTCCATCACTTTAGCAGCTGCCAGATGTCCGGAACTAGAAAAAGGCATACGCAATTACGCATAGTATAGCAAACTAACGGCAGGGGTTTCATCGCTCTCATTATTATGTCATGTCTGACGTGGTTAGCTCTTCGTCTTTGGCAACGCTTGAAGAAGGGAAAGTAGGTTATTTATTTATCTCACACGGAGAGAAAATTTTACTAGAAACAAGTAAAAAATAGTAATTCCCAGGACAAGTAAACGTTAATTAATTTTTTTTTTAACTTTTATTTTGTTTAACTTTTTAAGTTGTGTGTTTTTTTAGTATAGTTTGTGGTGCGTTGTAAACGATTTTTAAATTAAGTTTAGTGGTAACTTTAAGTTGATTTTATATGTATTGATTTGACATGTTTTTAATGGAATAAATGGTTTTATTAAAAATAAGTAATAGTTTACTAAAAACAAGTAAACTTTACTAAAAACAAGGAAATGATTTACTTGTTTTTAGTAAACGTTTACTTTTCCTGGGAATTATTATTTTTCACTAGTTTCTAGTTAAATTTTCTCTCCGTATATAGAAGCAGGGGGTCCAAACAAAAAGATACTAGAGATAATTCAATTTCAAATTCCTATTTGGCTGGTTAATCATTTTAGCCACATATTCCTTACCGTACAATGTATTCGCACTATTGAAACGTGCTCATTAATTTGGTGTTGCCGGCTGCAAACGGATCACAAAGCCTCGTGGTCATGCAGTAATGTAGCCATGGCGAGCCTCACTCGTGCATTTAATTTGATGAAATCTGCATTTGCTGCTGATGTAGTCACTCCTGAAAATATGGATACCGTAAAATGGGGTGAGTAGGTTTCGCGGGGAGAGTTGGGTTATAAACGAAGGAATGAAAAGGGGGGTGAGAGGGGATTTTAACGCTACTGCTACAAAAATAATGTATTGCAATTTAAAATGGAGCTATAGTAATATCTACTCATAACAAAAAAATCGATCCAACAATCTTCCAAAATCACCTATGTATGAAAACCCAGCTCACCCCAATTACAAGGGACTACGGGATGAGGTGACAATTCCTCTTTATCGTCAAAGTTATGAAATGGAACTACCCAAAATAAAATCAAATCTAAATTACAAACGTCCGGAACACTTATTATTATTGGGCAAACTGGCCTGAAATAAAGAATTGAATTGAATTGAATATTATATACAACATTCAGTTTGCATATGTAAAAATAAAATGTTATTGTTTTTTGAATGTCAGTTTTGACCCTACTCACCCCATTTTACGGTACATTTAATATGAATTAAATATTTAGCCACGACACCAATTAGTAGCCTTGGATAAATGCTTTTAACCGACTTCGAGATTTTGGCTGCATAGGCGGTCGATTGTGAGTTACTGCCGCGGTGGTAACTCGTCCTTCCCTATCCCAGAGCGTGTCTCCTCACAAACTTGTGCCCCCTGTTTGCCGGCTGGTCCGGAGCAGGCATGTCCCTGGTCGCATGTGGTACTACCTAGCAATGCATCAAGGAGAAGTTTCCAAAGTTGCAAAATTTTCCATACGGAATGTTCCCAGAATTATATAGGAAGTCGCTGGACACCGCCGTTATCAATTATTTTAACTGACTGTCTCATTTATGAGTTATGAGTTTATAAAATTAATACTAATAAAAAAAATAACTTTTATTCATAAAAAACACATTAAATTAACATTTTACATTATAGCTTACAAATATGCAATCATAATTAACTACTAAATAAGATAGAATATGCCTATTGCCTACATAAAATACAACTAAAATATGAACTAAAATTATCTGGCATTATCCTATTATCTCGTCCAGACCACCCCGTGACCCCCCCGACGCAAAGGTGCCCATCACGCTCGCCGCGTTGCCACGTTGAACGGCGATAGACAACCTTTGCATCAGGAAAGACCCGGAGCGAGGGTCCAGACCTCTCTCTCGCAAACGCCTCCCAACTTCCCTCAAAAATACCACTAATAATATATTTATTTATCTGCCGGAAATAAAATTAGATACCGTTTTATTAGGCAGGCGTCCGGTTCTTCATCCAATAGCCCATTAATCAGTCCATACTATTCACCCAATAGCCTAGTACATTTTAGACTCCATTAACTCTCAATAGTCCTTACACCATGGCGGGTGCTGTCTCTGTGTGCGTCCAATGACACGGGCAGGGGCAGCATCCGCTTAGTGTACCCCTCTCTTTTCATTAAATTGTCGAAAGGGCCTCTGCGCGTTGGCTTCGGCTCCGCAAAGGTCCGGAGCACCATTGTTCCGTGGTCGGGAAAGACATATTTATGTATTATTAATATATTTCATAATACTAATAATATATTTTTTGATGATTCCCATTGGAAAATTTATTTAAATTCTCGTGTTTGTTTCCGGAAAATTTCGAGAATGTTACAGAATTTTTGAGAATGTTCTGTAACTTGTACATTGCTAGTTCTACCTACCTCTTAAACTAGTCTCCAATCTCTTTAACTTTCTGCGCTGAAACTAAATCTTTAGTAGTTAAAAAGAAAATGTCTACACAATCCTATCACGTATACAACCCGTAAGTACAATGTAAAATGAGTGTGAATTTGGAACTTATTGCTCTGGAATATGCTACACAATTGCATGAATTCCTCATTGGCGTTTACGGCTCTTTTGAGTGGTGGGTGGTGGGGCAGTATACTTTACACTCGAAGAAGTCACGATTTACTGCCGTTGATGTCGCGATGTTTGATACTGTTGAATTTATTAGCTGTTCTAGTTAACTTTGTGTTTTACGAAACAGTAAACGCGGAAGATGGGATCTAGTTTATGTGTTTTTAAATAAGAACTTTATTTTATACTACTTATAGAAAATACAGGGTGTAACGCCAATACAGGTGATCCGTTAAAGGGCATAATTGGTATGATAGATCCAGTCTGATTTGATATGTAACATTATTAATTTTAAACTAAAAAAGAACCTACTTCACTTAAGATCCGCTATTCCAAGAGGAAGTGGAGTTGCTGCAAAAAATAGTGAAATCACTATAGGTGCGCCTATAATAGTTGAAGAGTACCCTCGATTTCTCCAGGATCCCATCATCAGACACCGACTTGGTGACAATGGGACCATCTAGGGGTTATAGCCGTTCGAAAAAAAATTGAAATGAAAAATTAAAAAATTAAAAAAAAATTGAAAATCTGATCACGATTCACGGAGATATCTACTCGATATCTCCGTGAATCGTGAACCGATTTTACATACAAAAAAATGATGTTAAAAAAACCAGTTGAATTGAGAACCTCCTCCTTTTAAAGTCGGTTAAAAAAGGCTACCTATATTCACCAGTAGAATTATGTATATACCATTAATATTAAACGGAATTATAAAATTTATGAACAGTGCTATTAAAAAGTGGTTAAATACCTCTGAAGCATTAATACAATTAGGAAATATAATCGAACTCGCGGAGCGTAAGCGAAGTGAGTTCTTACAAACAACTCCAGACCGAACTGTCACCTGGCTACTGGGACGTCTCGGCATTTGGATGGCTTTTTGATTTCGATAGTTTGACCGACGATAACTTTAGTAACGTTTTTCTGATCTTTATGAAATTTCTTGGGAAGAGATACATAAAATTTGTAAGTTCGTATATGAGCAGGATCGATCAAGTGGTTATGCAGCTAGAAGGAGAAAAAAAAACCTCCGAAGGGTCTTGTTATATTGGTGAACTCGTTTGCAAGTAAATCGCGAGTTCTCCGTTCGAGGCGGACTACTAGTATAAATAATGACAGCAACAGGAGCACGTCTGTTTGGATTTGTCCGTGATCTCAGTCGGTAAAGAAACAAACTAACTGATACTAAGGTTGTTACGAGTTCATCCAGGTGCGGCTTTCAGACTTTAGATATTTCATCTTGATTTGATAGTATTTGCAGAGACTATAGAGATATAGACGACCACAGCCTAAGAACATTTTGAAGCTTTTGTTAATTGCACCATCTATGTCAAAGCCACCTAAAGATCCCGAAAATGTAAGAGCAATGTCACCTGCACTGCTACTCCACCTAGTAACAAATAGCGTACTAGTAGTACACTAGTAGCTACTGGGTTGAGTAGCAGTGCAGGTGACATTTCTCTTACATTTTCGGTATCATTAGGTGGCTTTGACATAGATGGCGCAATTGACATGAGCTTCAAAAAGTTCTTAGGCTGTGGTCGTCTCTATCTCTATAGTCTCTGGTATTTGTAATGCGCGTCCACATATCTACCCCAACACGCATATAGAAATCGCTATGGGCAAAAATAAATTGTTTTCATTATACTGGCCCATGAGTTAAAGTAAAGTATGCGAATTTATACAATGGTGGACGAATATTTGAAATCTCACCCTTTTTATGTGTATATTTTTTTTATTGTTCAAGCTTTACCAACAATTATTTACACCAATACTTATTTTTAATTCACATGCTTGTTTGTTGAGAACAGTTTAATAATTACTTAAAGGTAAACTCCACATGCGACACAATTTAAGACCGATACAATATAAGTACTTAAAATTAATATAGCATCAAAGACTTATTTGCTATAGATAGGTTATAGACCCCCACAAATATGTATGTATATAAATATAATTAAATTAATTAATTATATTTATATACGTATACGTAATATGCAAACTTAAGTCACTAAATCACTTCCGCCTTGCCATCGTGATTCAATGATATAGACTCTCGTTTGTAATATAAATTTTACCCTATAACAATATAATTATTATGCACTTATAATTGTTTGTCATATTCTAGCGCAACTTTCAAATGTTAACTGATTTTCCAAATACAGATTTTTATGCGTGATGCGAGCTGCCATAAAAGTAATGTTTGACAATGTCAAATCAAGATCATAATTATAAAACATAAATGCAGGTGCTGCTCTCGATACTGGGGTACTGCATCTACGCTAAACTTTTCAATATCCAGCTCTATGTTTTTTGGTCCTTGTCCCACTTTAACATTTACTAAATAGAGAGAAGTAGACGACATGATCAAATTTCTTCAAGCGATGCTGGGTGATCTAATTTTAAATTAGTACTACAAGCTATTTTACCAGCAAGTTTCACAAGTGCATACATACTCGTACATACAATCACGCCTATATCCCAAAAGGGGCAGGCAGAGATCACGGATTTCCATTTGCTACGATCAATGCAGAAAAACGGCTCTCCGTGAGCCACTTCTCGCCCCCGTGAAGAACGAGACGTGATGGGTGGCGAACCGCATCGCCGCCATGCGGATGACCATTAATTTAAATAAATCACCACAGCGTTCTCACGAGCAGTAGGGATCAGAGGTTCCCTTATCCCTTAGTCGCCTCTTACGACACCCGCGGGAAGAGACGGGGTAGCGCTATTCTAAAGCCGGGCCACGCAGCAAGTTTCAGAAGTGCATCCTCAAATAAATAAGACTCGATTCGATTTTAGTTTATTAATTATTATGATAAACGATTAACGGTCTCCTAGCGAGTATGGCGATATTTTAGCCAAAATCTTTTTTTTCTGTTAGTAATCTTTCCATTCGCAAAATTTGCCAATGTTTTTTTTTTCTGTAGCTTATTCCCCGGTATGCTTTTTTTCCCAGTAGTAACAATCCCATTCTCATAATTTCTCAATCTTTATGTATCCGAAATTATAATTTCCATTCTCTTTTGTTCTTAAAAGCACCGTTTCTGTTCGAGTTGTTTCCCAATGTTATATTTATTTTGGGTGCCTTCTTGCCAGTCCTGTTTATGATTATTTTAGCACCAGAAGTATAAGTAAACTATTTTAGTTTCCGAAACTTAGGTAAGAATTTTCATATCAAAAGTACAGTCACCGGCAATAGTATCCTCCTACATGAAGGCCGCAAAAATATGTGACACGCTCTTATTTGTAGGGACATAAGAGCGTGTCACATATTTTTGCGGCCTTCGTGTAGGAAGATACTATTGCCGGTGACTGTTGTACAGTCACCATCAGATATATCGGAGCGGCCATGGTGGTCACAAATATCTGAACAACGCCTCTATTGTCAAGGCGATAAAGTGCATGTTCAGATATTTTTGAGTACCCTGGCCGCTCCGATATATTTGATGGTGACTGTACCTTGTCAACAATCCTTTGATTAATAAACCAACCGGATGCGACACGTGCTCTCATTCCTATCGGAAAAATGTCTGCCGTTTTTGCGGGGGAGGGGAACGTCAAATGTATGGGAAACGTCAAAATAGCCACGTCAAATAAACGTCAGTCCATACAATAAGTATGACCACTGGTCATACATTTTTGGCAGAGGGGAACGCCTGTCAATGGCCACTCCGCTTGGCTTAAAGCTCTAAGTTTCACCAAATTGATAAAAAAGTGCTCTAAGGAAAAATAAAGCATAGAAAAAATAAAGAGTCGAAAAAAAAAAGAAGGGAACTTAGCTATTGTTAGAAAAACATATCTGGTAAAATATGCGAATGGAATTATCGCATTCGGTAAAAAAAGATACCAGGAAAATAAACTTCGGCAAAACAAGCGAAAGGATACAAATCGATTGGCAAATTTTGCGAATAGTGTGGATTGCTATTAGAAAAAAAGATTTTGGCTGAAATATCGTCATACTCCTCCTAGCCTGGTCGGTAGTGACCTTTCCTATGAAACTGGAGGTACCGGGTTCGAATCCTGGAGAGGTCATTTATTTGTGTATTTAGCACGGACACTATGTTCCTGAATAATAATGGATGTTTTCTATGTATTTATATATGTCCATCTATTATACATATATATATCGTCGCCTATTACCCACAACACAAGCCTTATTGATGTAAATTTATAGAGGTTATATGTGCTTTGCAAATAAGTAGGTAATTCAATAATAATATACCTATTTTTTCTTTCCTTTCCTCACTGTAATCGAGCGCGTCCATGTATAAATGTACAATTGTTTTCACGTAACCACCATTTTATTCTATTTTGCTGCTTTCTGTCACTACTAAGTGTGTTGTTGTTTTCTGTGTAATTTGTTTTCTTGTCTATTTATTTCCAAATTGTACTGTACAGACTCATAGCATCGAAAAACCAGGCTCATTGCATGGTTAGATGTAGAAACTTTCATCTTTGGTAATTTTGTAAACTTAAATCTCCTTGGTAGTTTATTAATGTTGTATAATCGTTATTTGTAGTATAATCACTTCTTTTCCATGTATTTAGCACTCAAACTAATAATCTTTTTCTATTTATTTAATGTAAGGTATTTATAATGATTGAGGTTGTACGGCATGGCCTTATGATTATTTGTCAATGTCACGCAGTTATACACCCACAAACTAGGGGGCGCTGACCGCAGGCGTGGAGCGGCTGCGTTCAGTTTTAAGGTAAGGCCGTGCCACACAACACAATTGTCATCGTGGCCCACAAATGGTCTCGCCGGAAGATCAGCGCTGGCTTTCGGGTCAGCATTATGCTGAGGCGGGTCCATTTCGTTGTAAACTCTATTTTTATGTTTAAATTCTTTTTTCTGTATATGTAATTTTTTTTACTTTTGTATGCACTAAGTTTACTTCGAATACATTTTTTTTTTGATTTGATTTGATTTGATTTGATTTGATTGAGCTTACTGTGGACTAGGTTGATTTGTGTCAGATTGTCCCATAATATTTGTAATAAGTACTTATTTATTTATGTATATTGGAAAAGTAAGTATCTACTTCAACGGTTTTCACACGTATCACATGCTCAAGAAAGAGTTATGTTTCATACAATTGAGTTGAATAATTTACAGATTGTATTATATTTATTCGACATTTTTATGCCTTTTATTGACAAGTTAATAAACAGAACATAAACTCATTCTTTTTATACCACATTTCGGTCATTTGAAAATATGTATTATTATAATTCTGAGTCGTAACAACCCTAGATACAAGTACCTACGAATTGACTTCTAAATTGAAAATCGATCTCGTAGGTAATAAGGTCCAAATTAGATTGGCACTACGACCTCTGAATACATACGATCCTATTGATAAATTGAACTAGAAAATTAAATTATTCTCACCTTTCACGGACCCTTTTAAAGTCAATTACTATCAATTCGGTTACTAGTCTATTGATTAAATATATTTTTAGTTTAAAAGCTAACAAAATACTAAGACTATTTTTGCATAGGATGCTATGGGATCTGGTAGTTATTACTAACCCAATCGGAAAATCCACTCCGTATAGTTATTTTAACCTAAATACGAATTGGACAGGTATGGGGATATTAACAGAATTACATATGGGGATCAATGTTACTTAGCGTCCGTAGGAAGCACCTTCTACAATACTACACGTGATCCCTGGGTGGTGCTAAAAGAGTAAAAAACTTGGCAGCTGCACTGTCCCATCTGGACCTCGCAGCACTCACTGGATTTTCTTCATCATCTGCTTTCTCACTACTACTACCCCAGAGAAAACTAATTTTAAATACACAACAAAAACAGGAATATAAAAGAAATATGCAGTATACAAATAATTTAAACAAACAAACGGCTCCCTGCCGTTCCCGGTGCAAAGGTGCCCATAATGCTTGCTGCATTTCCACGCTGGATTACTATGGACAGCCTTTGCACCAAGAACGACTCGGAGCGGGGATCCTCCCCGTTTTTGCCGGAGACGGCCCAGAGGGGTGATTTTTGAGATTCGAGCACTCGAAAGTGACCTTTACAACTCAGAATAAAATGATGAAATTATGTTTTAAAAATAACAGCGATAGGAATTTAAAATAATGAGTATTTAAACTATTAATTCCATGCGAAAAAATTAACGACAAACTTTTGTGTGCGATTATTTTCGAGCTTTAATTTTTTGAATTCGAGCGTCCGGCTGTCAAAAATCGGCGCCCAGTTCGTGAACAAACCGCTTAGCGTCTACCAGAGAATAAATGCCTATCTATACCTATCCAGTGACATGTAGCCATACGATAAAAAAATAACAGAATTACAAAAAGGTGGTGATAGAAAAATAAAATTTCTATCAGGGTTAAGTCTCTTAAGTATTTTACCGGTTTTCTACCGGTCTTAAAAACCGTAAGTTTGGTTTAACAGATCGGTAATTCAATTTTCCAAACGCTGACTCTAAAGTGAAACAATTTGTGCAATGCCCGCTTTATTACTTGCGAAGCCAAGATTTTACTGCGTTCTTAACACAGACCATACATTAGACTAGATGCCGCAAGACTACCAACAAACAAGAGCATCTCAATGAGGGTTTCTTTGATCGATTTTTTCACCAGTTGGAAGAACCGTGGCGTGAGCTCTTTTTGACAGCAGCTGTTAAAATCCACCAATAGAATGAAAAGATTAAACGTAATTGGTGGATTAGGACTAGCTGTTGCGTCGATTCTGCCACTTGTTGAAAGCAATCGCTCGAAGAAATCCTCATTACTTGTACCAATGTCACAAGAGGAATTTATGAATGGAGAACTGATTTTATGGATTAGTTTAATTTGTAACTACCCAAGTATAGCACGAAGGGGCATATTTAATTAGGTATATAAACAAACATATTATTACACGTGAAATGGCGTGAAACAGAAAGGCGACCAAGTGCTTATTAGTAAATTTCTGTCTAAATTTGGTGTAAATAACTATTAGGTGTAAATAACCCTTTTGGGTATCCTGCCTTTTCGCCGAAAATTTTATTGCCGAATTTCATTTGCCAACCAACTTTTCGCAGAAGTTTCATTTGGCCGATTAACTTTTACCAAATAATTATTTCGCAACCATTTCATTTCCCAACCCCATGGTTGGGAAATGAAAATTGCCTACTAGGTTGGGTTAGGTTAGGTGGGATTATGTAAAGTTGGGAAATGAAATTCGGCCAAATGATACTTCTGCGAAAAGTTGGTTGGCAAGTGAAATCTGGCAATATGATTTTCGGCGAATAGGCAGAAAACCGATTTTTTTATAGGAGCCACAATTATTGCAATTGTCATTCATGTCTATAAGTAGTATTACTTTTTCGCAGCCATCAGGTATAGTCTCAGTAGCTCAGTTGGCAGAGCGATGGGCATGTTTCCCAGAGTCGCGAGTTCGAGTCTCGCCTGAGGTAGTGAATTTTTCTACTTTTCCTTTATTTCTAAACATTGTGGTATCGTTAGCAGACGTTCTGCTTAATATAAAAATAAATAGTATTACTCAATATTAAATTTAAGCTTTGAACGTAGCAAGTACTTCAAAAAGTGAAAACTTGAGTGTCATAAACTTTTTTCACCTAACCACCACGAGATAAATACCAGCTAATAAACAGTTATATCAGTATTTAAAGGCTCTGCGGGCAGGTCGTGTAGTAATCTATCCAAGTGTATGGTCTGCGGTTCTCAAAGAACTAAAAGATTTACGTTCTGTTATTATTGCTGAAGTTTCTTTGCCGCCACATTTCCACTGGGGTCCGAGAGAAAACCGTGCGAATGCAATTTTATTATTTATGCGAGTTAGTTTTGTTTTAATGAGACGGAAGATAGAGCGGTTTGGAATGGTAAAATACAGGGTAAGGTAGTCCCACCCCACAGACTACACAGACACCTCATCATTAAGCTTTTACAGGGAGCACGAGGTCACCACACATCAGTGCAATTTTATTCGTAAATTTCTACGATTCGAACAGCACATCTCAATAGTATTATACACCAATTTGTAGTATAACAATCCAGGTTCATCCCTGTAACTTGATTTTTGTGGATATTTTTAATTCACATGAGTAATGATAAAAAACGTTAACTCGATTGAAATAAGCGGTTGCGCTCTCATACAAAATTAGTACGGGAGCACTGATGCGTGGTGACCCCGAGTTGTACTTATGATCTATCTAGTGTTTGAGGTTATCTGTGGGTAGTCCCGACTGAAAATATGGATACATCGAATGTGACAAAAATATGTAGCCACGACTCTATTAAGACGTACACTGAGAAAATGAAACAGCTAGAAATAAATAAGTTTTTGCTATTTACAACCGAGTGACTCGCTTCGCATGGAGCCTGCAAAGTTCGTTGCTAAAATCATAGAAGTCAACTTGGCTAACGTACGTACGTGAAACTATACCATTAAATTAGTTAAAAATAAATAAGAGAATCAGGTAAGTGTTATATTACTAGGGCACTTATTTGGTTTTAAATGAGTGATTGGTAAAAATAACCAAGAATATTTAGCAATAATTGCTTGTTTGTCATTAACAAAGCTTTATTCCGTGTTTTAAATATGTCTTGGTTGTATGCAACCAAAAATATCTTAACCGAGCCAAATTGGTACTTTGCTATCACACAATTTTTTCCGTGTAAGGTCTTAGATATATGTTTTTATTACATTAAATGCATCCATAATTTTTTTTTCTTACACAAATCAACCTAACCCCAAACTAAGCAAAGCTTGTACTATGGGTGCTAGGCGACGATATACATACTTAGATAGATAAATACATTCTTATATACATAGAAAACATCCATAACTCTGGAACAAATATTTGAGATTAGCACACAAATAAATGCCCTTACCAAGATTCGAACCCGGGACCTCCTGCTTCGTAGGCAGGGTCACTACCAACTGGGCTATGGAGGATATGGAGGTATTTTGAAGTCATTTGTTATCTTTCACAACGAATAGGTAATAGAAAAGGTCGGAAAGTTGAGGAAATTGACACAAGTACTCATTATTATTGAGACGGCATATTCGAATTTCTAAATTTATGTCAAAGTACTTGGGTTTGTGGTGTTTCAGGTTTATCATGTTCACACTTGAAGCCGATTTGAGCGGTTTTGTAATTTTTGGCTTGGCACCGACTTCAAACATATCAGTTGGTAACGCGTATAAATAATATAATGATTAATTTTATCCTTTTTGAAGTCGGTTTATCTTTTTTTGTAAAAGTTTTTATTACATATTTAATTACTGTAAATATAGAATGGCTTTTGCTGAAACTAACTTACACTGTATCTTATCAGAACCGAACTGAAGTAACATTAGTTATAGCTTAGTGTGAAATATTTCGTGGTTTCACCGAAGAATAGCGGATGCTACGAACATTGTAGCGGTCGTAGATCAATCGTGCTACGCCGTAGCGCTACGAAATACGTAGCACGATATTAAATTAAAGTTTAAAAGTAAATTCTTTTGTAAAGTGATATGGCCTCGTGGGGAAAGTAGTATGTAGTTTAAAAGGCAGACACTGTAAGTATTTAAAATCCAGAATAGACAACATTATCATATCACTACATAGTATAAAACAAAGTCGCTTCCTGCCGTCTGTCTATATGTATGCTTAGATCTTTAAAACTACGCAACGGATTTGGATGCGATTGTTTTTAATAGAAAGACTGATTCAAGAGGAAGGTTTATATGTTTATCTACACCCATATCATAAACCCTCCATGATGCGTTCGAAAACCGCACGTTATGACCACCATAAAAATGGACTGTTTCGTTAGGAGTTAGAACAAATGTCTTATCTGTAACGATGTCATGGCGATGGCGGTGCAATGCATGCAATGGCAGTCATTCAATCATCATTTAGGGTTTATAATATGTGTGTAGATAAAGCAGTGTATGCAACTGTACGTAATTAGGCCTTAAAACACTCGTGTGATCTTATTATGAAACTTCGTTTCGTGTTTTAAGGACCCCTGTTACGTAACAGTTACATAAACTACTAATAATTGCACCCATGCGAAAGCCGGGGCGGGTCGCTAGTATTACATAAAATCACAAATAATAAAGAATGGAGCTGAAAATAAAACTAAAAATATTTACAGTTTAATTGACGTATATTTAGTCACGCACGTCATGTTTCGGATAGCCTAGGTCTTGATCCTCAAGCACCTAGAGTCTCAGGGAACCGGTCCGCAGCAGGCTTGTTGCTGGGGTGCGGTACTGATAGTGTATATCTACTGTCGATTTTTTTTAATGTAACTTTTGTATTATGTATTGCAGCAAGCGAAGCCACGAGAACAACTGATTTTAATTTAAAATATCTATCTATTTTTTTATACAACGGCGGTGGCAAACAAGCATACGGCCCACCTGATGGTAAGCAGCTACCGTAGCCTATGGACGCCTGCAACTCCAGAGGTGTCACATGCGCGGTGCCGGCCCTTTAAAAACAGGAGGATTCACTGTGTTGACGGCTAAAAGAACAAGAGAGGTCCATCGTCGTCAACACACCGGGTCCTCTTTGAGCTCTTTGGCTCTTTTTTTATTTTAGTTTTGTATCAGTTGTATAGATAACTGTTATACAATCTCTACAGCTATAAAATTTCTAATATCCGTGAAAATGTATTTCAGTGAACAAACATAAACTTTTTACGTCCAAACTTTCTCCATATGAATATTAAAAGGGCCCCATAATACCGCCGAAAGCTCCCAGTTTTATCACCCATTTGTAGCGACGCTGAAACGTGTTGTTTTATGGATCCTATCAAATCAGTTCCTTTTAGGGACCATGACATATCTGGACTACAATGTTTATCAGTAGCGGTGCGTCAAAATAATTCTAAGGGAATCATCATCATCATCTAAGGCTCTACAGCCCGGGATGGGCCTTGGCCTGGTCGAGCAACTTTTTCCATTCTGGTCTGTTCATGGCTTGTTTTCTCCAGCATCTAACTCCTAGGGTTTTGAGGTCTTTCTGAACGCCGTCCAACCACCGGAGCTTAGGCCTGCCTTTACTGCGTAAATTCTAAGGGAAGCCGGGGCTAAATTTGGCCTTTCATTTCCGCATGACTCCCATAAGCTGTCGTAAAAGTACTCAACCGGCTGAAAATAAGGGAAGCCGGTGGTAATAGAGTTCTATGGACACTCCGCCACTGATGTTTATACAAATCACGTTTCGTCAAAATTCGGGCAATATGTTTTCAATGTCAGATACCGCGGCCACAACTATCAAATGATTTTTTTCCAGCAGAGCTTGAAACCGGTTTTCGCAAAAACAACCGAAATAACCCAAAATGTTTAATTATGTTACAGTTTTTATATACAGCCTTGGCCAGAAGTATTGAGCATAGGTGTTTTTTGTTTACAATTTTGATGTTAAGCATTATTTCCCTATCCTAAGAATGTACGGTAACGGTAAATGTTATATTTTATTTATAAATATAGAAAACTTCACTTAATAACACTTTCAAGGTACTTAAAAAATATGAAAACAGAAGGTACCAAAAATGTAAATTTAAGTCGGTGCGACATATTGCAAATATTCTATGCAGTTACTACTAACTTCAACAAAACATGCCTATTAGTTTAAATTAATTGACAAAATAACTTAAACAAAGATGGAAACGATGGCCTAAACTTTCCAGTTTTGTATGAAAATCGCATTAGTGCTCAACACTTCTGGCCAAGAGTTCGATTTTTGAATCTCACCAAGTGACTTATTTCGTACTAAATAGTCATCGGCTGCATACAAAAAAAGTCACCGGTGAGATTCAAAAATCGAACTCCAAGGCTGTAGAATTCAATATTGTAGTTAGGTAATGACTTCGTATTATAAGGTTTTTCGATTAAATATGAAATAGACGAAAGAACGAATAAAATACTTGTATTTTAGTATGATACAAATACCGGTTTCCGTGCCCGGTTTTCCAGCGTCAATTTTTTTATACCACAACGGTGGCAAAACTACAAGCGCTCGGCTCGTCTGAGGTAAGCAGCTACTGCAGTTTATGGGCGCCTGCAACTCCAGAGGTGTAGTTGACCCTAAAATTAGCCGTACAAAATTAATGTAATGTAAGCGATAGATGGAGCTAGTGCGTTTGAATTACAGGAAGCCGATTTTATATTCATACATGTCGGCGGCCGATTGTAATGTTCCTGTGTAATGTCTTAACGATAGTCACATTAAACCAATGTATAGGTAGGTTAGGTTCGTTAGGTTGCTTCAGATGCCCGAAGGGCAAATTGCCCAGAAATAGGAGCCCCTCATAGCGGGGCTCCGTCGACTCAGGGAACGAGTCAAAGATTTTCACATTTCACGATATGCCTGATCTTACTATCGGCCGCCGACATACACATTCAGTCCAGGAATTATATGGTTTTTGGTTGCTTTGAAAACTTGAGTTTCTCTGCATAACAGCCGTGAGAGCCATTTTAAAACTCATTCAATTCTGTGCCTTATTTCTAGCGCTGTAAATTCCTAAATTCAATCTGGTTTTCTAATGGCGGTTATGACGTTTATCCTGAGGTAATATTGTCGACATATTCTGATTATTTCCACACAACACGCACAGTGACAGTTTTTTACGATAATCACTTTTATGGGAGTTTTCATAAATAATGATTCATTGTTTTTTCAAGGTCGTAAAAAATTTAGGTGAAAAAGGAAATAACATATTATTAATGATGTTAATGCTACAGTCAGCAGCAGAAGTAGCTGAGCGGGTGAGGTGTTCAAAATGAGCTGGACACGACTTTATTGTTAAGAGAATAAGAGCGCGTGGAGGTCATTTTGAACATCCCAACCTCTTAGCAAGTTTTGCTGCTGACTGTACAAAGTCAATCAGACAAATGGCGACCACTTAATTACTACAGAGTTACTTTATCCCCGAAATAAGTGAGTAAGTAGAATTGCTGCAGCCGTAAATTGATCGAGACATGTCGACCAAAAAGCGACCTAATTTACATGAAAAACGACTTAAGTATTTTTATTGTTAGAGTGTCACGAGAGTTTTACAGGTAGGTATTTGAGTAGTCCGCCTCGAACTGAGAACTCGCGATTTACTTGCAAACGAGTAGACCAATATAACAAGACCCTAAGGAGGATTTTTTTTCTCCTTCTAGCTCCATAACCACTTGATCGTTCCTGCTTATATACGAACTTACAAATTTTATGTACCTCTGCTACAGCCCCAATAAATTTCATAAAGATCAGAAAAACGTTACTAAAGTTATCGTCGGACTAACTATCGAAATCAAAAAGCCATCCAAATGCCGAGACGTCCCAGTAGCCAGGTGACAGTTCGGTCTGGAGTTGTTTGTAAGAACTCCCTTCGCTTACGCTCCGCGAGTTCGATTATAACGGTTTAGTAGAGAATGAAACCAACTATTTTTTTCAAACAGTTTGATTTATTAATATATTCCGTTCTATTTCAGTTTGTAGTTACCTTTTTTATTGTATTCACCGTTAAAAATAAACGTAGGTACGTTTGAAAACAGACAGATATTTAAAATACGACAGGAGTATGCAAAATCTTAACTAACTAATCTAATGAAATAAAGCAGCGGATATAGAGAAGTCACTGTCAGCTAATATAGCCATTTACTTTTACAGCAGGGCGAAGTTGTCGTCATGTCTAACCTCAAATTGTGTGGGGGAGACACTCGTAAAACTTAACTGCTTTTTGTTGTATGACTCGCGTAATTCTCTGTTCTCTAACTAGGTTTGTCTCTGCCTTTAACTTTACATGTACCACAAATTATAGGTACCGTAGAGGCCATGCATTCAAAAACATATGTTAAATAAGACTCTCAGCCTTTTTTTAATTAAAAAATCTTCGTTTATTTTGCCATGCGTTCAATTCACTTTTTTCCAAATTGCGGGACTGTTACCTTACTATTTATACGCGAATAAAAATGATTCTATAAGATACTTCGAGATCTAATGAGTCTAACTACAACAGCTTCTTTTCGCTACTTAGAACTTGATCTATACCTACCTCCGAATTTCTTTAAATTGACCTTAACTAGTAGTCCGCCTCGAACTGAGAACTCGCGATTTTACTTGCAAACGAGTTGACCAATATAACAAGACCCCAAGGAGGATTTTTTTTCTCCTTCTAGCTCCGTAACCACTTGATCGATCCTGCTCATATACGAATATACAAATTTTATGTATTTCTGAAATTTCATAATGGTCAGAAAAACGTTACTAAAGTTATCGTCGGACAAACTATCGAAATCAAAAAGCCATCCAAATGCCGAGACGTCCCAGTAGCCAGGTGACAGTTCGGTCTGGAGTTGTTAGCAAGAACTCACTTCGCTTACGTTCCGCGAGTTCGATTATTAACCTAGCACATTATAGCCCAGACTTTAAGATATATTAAGTACGAGTATAGTAAGTACAAAATTACAAAGTTTCAGACCCCGACTTACTTAAAATGTTCAATTTGTCACAATTTATCATCGTATATTTTCTTTCGCACTTCGGATGCATGGAAAACTTAACAGTAATAGTACCTTTTTATTGAAAGGTCATGGGTTCAAACCTCGGCTCGAACCACTGAGTTTTTGGAAACTTATGTACGAAATATTTGATATTTACCACTAGTTTCCTGTGAAGGAAATAATTGTAAGGAAAGCGGACTTAGGGCCGGTTGCACCAAACTGTCTGTGAACGTAAACGTAATCGTAAAAAAAATCTTGTATGAAAAGTTTGACAGTTTTCTATGGGATGACAGCTTCGTCGCCGTATTTAACGTTGATGAGTCTGTTAATTATGCGTGGTGCAACCCACCCTTAATCCGGTAAATCCACGTAAGAGCGTAACGCCAGTTACCAATTATTCGCTCACTGTTTTATTTATGGTACAAATTTAAGTGAAAATATATCTATGGATCTATTTTATTATTACCTAGCGATAAATTATCGTTCACAATATCGTCAGAAATAAATAAACAATGAATGAAATCGTAACTGGCTTTACATTTCCATGGAATTACCCAATCCTAATTTTTGTGTCGGATGGTCGAGATGCCAGTCGCTTTCGTATTATTACTACCTTTTGCCAATTCAAGAGATTAGGTTGCTAAGCGGACCCCATGCTCAATTGAGCCGTGGCAAAGGCCGAGACAAAACGCTAGGAGGATGATGACTTGACTAATTTATAAGCACTAAACTTTTTGTCATATTGTAGAATGACTTGCCTAAAATACTTACGTACAAAATAGTCTATGGCTGCGTTTCCACCAGAAAAAAGATGGATGTGTTGCGAGTAATGTGTTTTTGAAATATAAGTAATATATAATCACTTCAATATTCACTTCAAGCCTACAAACAATAAACAAAAAAACTACGCGCGCCAACCCGCCTGCCAAGCGTGGCGCGTATGGCAAACCCCCTCAAGGGGGAGGCCTATGTTCAGCAGTGGACGTCTTATGGCTGAGATGATGATGATGATGATGAATCACTTCATTTGTTTATCCTCGCACAGCGCAGCTCTAGTATTGGTTCTTAAGAGGATGATAAGAGCTAAATTCCCTCTCTATCTTTTTCAGCGCGAGTAAAAGAGAAACACTGCGTTACGATTAGTATGGGAGCTCATTGCAAATTTTGCAAAATGATGAATAAAAAAAAACTATGCATTAATTGAGAAATATAAGGCAACCAAGTTTTTAGTATTAGTGTGGTGGAATTTTGTCCTTAATTACAGACATATAAACCAAGAAACTAAAGACGTGCAATTATTTAAAGCTAATTTTAAGATGTAACTTTGGAATTATTTTCTATCGAGCCGATTTCATCCAATCGTGTATTGGAATTAACGAAGTTCTTTTAAATATAATGAATGTTATCATATTTTTTTTTTACATTTCCAAAACAAGTAGTTATAGCTATATGACTGTTTAAGTAAAGTCAATTTGAAGGTCATCGGGTGTTGTCAGCCTCTTAACAAACACATTTCCCGCAACACATCCTCGTTCATCTCTAGTGGAAACACAACCTAAAACGAGACCTATTATTATGTATGAAACCGTCCTAAGGTCACAATTACTGCTCTCTTTATCAGGTAAAGGGTGAGGGTACCGTCGCAGACCTTGCAGTGCTCTTACGGCTATTAAAATGTTAATCAACCTTTTTTGTACCTGAGCGATGCTGGATTTTTCATTATAAAGGACTCGATTTGCATAATTATGCTGACGTCTGAACTTTCATTTACGTAATATATACACACTTGTGGATGTATGCAGGTATATGTTATATTTTCTCTGTACCTATAGCTCGAATTAGCAAGATGTACCTACTCAAATAACGGGTTTCACCTCAGAATCTGAGATAATAAACGGAAAACTCGTATCTTAATTAAAGCGTTCTATCGTGTGTTTCCTGTAATAGGAGCAATAAATTAAAACGTAGATTCTACTCCTCACACCTGACAACGTTTGTTCAGCGACTTTTAAAAATAACTTATGGTTTGATTTTTATTACACTTTAAAGTTTATTCGAACACGCAATGTATTCCGAAATTGATTATGTCTGTAGGGTGACAAGACTGACAAGCAATGTCAATTAGACGGATTTTACCGTACATTGAAAATACAATTTAGTTTGTATGAAAAAATGATAATCTAAAAAATACATATTTTTTAAAAGTTGTTGAACAAAAGTTTTATTGTTTGATGCGTAGAATCTACGTTTTAATTTATTGTTCATATTACAGGAAACACCCTGTATAAGATATTTCAAGAGTCTCATCAAAACTCGTGTCTGTGGGCCGTATTCTAAATTTAAAACACGTTTAGAAATATCAGAATTTGCTTGAAAATTATTCCAATGCAACTTCAATACAACTAAAATATTGGTTCATTATTTGTTGTATTTTAGAAATCTGTTTGAGCTACATTATGTTTTTAATGTACTCGTATTGTTTAAGTATTTTAAAATTAGAATACGGCACTGTGTCATAAGTTATTTCTAGTAAAATCTCACGAATAGGGGATATTACTGCATTATTCTGCCACCAGAGTGCAGCACTAGCACACCGGTAAACCATAGAGTTTTGAATACATACTAGGCCTTAAACAGTTTTTTTACATGTTTTCATAGATAATTTATAACGAATAAATATGTCATTTGCGCACCAAGGCGGTTTGTTTACAAAGGGCCTATCGTGAAACGAGAGAATCGAAAATTTCGATTACCGGTGTGCTAGTGCTGCACTCTGGTGGCAGAATATTGCAGTAATATCCCCTATTCGGTTTATTCGAGCTCGATCATACACTGTTTTGCATGACGCCTAGTAATAACCGACATATAAAAACTACGAAAACCGCAAAAACTGGTCGTGTTTATTTTCAATATCTGTAAAAATATTTGCGGTTTGTCAACAGCCTAAAAAAATCCGAAGCTCACTGAAAAAGTTTATTGAAAATAAAACTGAATGATTGTGGTTTATACACACACACACACAAACAAACAAATAAACATGAACATATTTGCAGTGACTCTATTTTCGAATGCATTTATGAAATCCAAACAAATTATTTTACCCACGCCAACTAACAGCATTAATATCATATCATAAATGATATGAAACTTAGGAATAGTCGATGTCAAAGATATATGTTTACACTTTTGCACTTTCCTCCTTTGTAATAGCAGAGACTATGTAATAGGCACTAAACTGTAAATACCGGGTGTTTCCTGTAATAGGAGCAATAAATTAAAACGTAGATTATACTTCTAAAACTAGACAAAGTTTGTTTGTTCAGCGACTTTTAAAAATAACTTATGGTTTGATTTTTAGGACAATTTGAATTGACAAGCAATGTCAAATAGACGGATTTTAACGTACATTGAAATTACTATCTAGTTTGTATGAAAAAGAGGCAATCTAAAAAATACATATTTTTAAAAAGTTGTTGAACATAAGTTTTGTTGTTTGAGGAGTAATAGAATGTACGTTTTAATTTATTGCTCGTATTACAGGAAACACCCTGTATATCTTTCACGTTGACTGTAACTACCTGAAACTCTCCATAGACTCTTACAACAATGACATTTATTTTGACAGCGTGCGCTAAAAAGTGAAATTATTTTATTTAATGTACGTTTTTGGTGCTATAGTATAGATTTTTAACACTATAAACTCATGCATGATACCTTCAAGCATACAAACTCTCATTCAAACATAATCAAATAATGATAAAATGAATCATTATATTATTTACACAATAAGCAGGTAACAAGATAAATCAAACAATTAATAAATCAAATCAGAAATCAAAACCACCGTTTGTTTTCATCATCATTTAATCGGTTTCATCGTTAATAGTTATTTGTGCAACAAGAGAGGAAAGTTGGTTTTTCTTGCGAGTGTTGTTTTGAGTCCCGAGCAAGCGAAAGATTCTATAATTGAATTACGAGCGAAGCGAGTGATTCTATGTTTGAATCTTGAGCGTAGCGAGGGATCTCAAGAACACGAGATGTAAAAAAAAACCTCTCGTGTGACACATACAACTTTTCACCTCAGTAGTGAGAACATTTTAAAGTTAAAAAACACATTTATTTACATTCCCGAATGAACGGCATCATCATTATGACGAAAACCTTCTAGAAACAAATTTTCACTCCCTGGAGTGAGTAAAGTAGGCTTGTTCGAACTGCTGAGGTGAAAATCAATTTGCAATGTATTAAAATTTAAATTGAATCCAAATCAAATGTATTGTAAGTAGCCGAATAAATATAAGAGAGACGCAAAATGAAAATTATTTTAAGCGTGCTAACATCAGTCACAGTTAGAGGAACATTCAACGCCTAAAAAATGTATACACTTTTGAACCTTATTACAATGGAGTAAGGTGCAAACGTACACATATTTATGGCCTTGACTGAACATTTCATTTCGTGGACTATGAGCTTGATATTGCCGCGAAAATTATTGTTTCTGTCCAGGCATAGAGCCTAATTAATGGTTTCTTGGCTGGTTTAAGAAGGAAAAATAATGAGTATAGAGTAGCAATGCACCGAGGAGAAGTTTCCAAAGTTGCGAATTTCCCATACAGAATGTTCTTAGAAAATAAATTTTACAAACAATAAAAAAAAATCAACAAGTCGCTGGACACCGACTGTCATTTTCGAGTTTATAAAAATAATATTAATAATATAATAGTTCGGCGCGTATAGTCCGAAGGTTCCTCTCTCCGCGGCCCTGACCACCGGCAGCCTGGGCCTTGCTCCGTTGCTGGCGGCACCCTAGGTTAGGTTTTTTATAATGTTTTTATTTCTTTTGTATGTTTTAGATGTATTTTGTATTTTACTTTTGTAAATATATTGTAAACAACCTGACTTAAGAGGAAAGACCAATAAAGAAAATATTGATAATATATTTTTTGATAATTCCTATAAGGAATGTTCTCATTAATTTAAATTTTCGTGTCAGTTTCCGGAAATTCCCGAGAATATTATTGAATTTTTGAGAATGTTCTGCAAAATTTGGCAGTCTTATAAGAAGCAAGTCATTTAAAAAACGAAATAATAATGTGTGATTTAGAATAAAATAAGGAGCGAGCTTTTAACTCACTCTCACAGCTTCCTTCTTAAATATTATATTTGACGTGGGCTGTACATTTCTGAAGTAAGTATTGTTGAAAAATCACATATGAACTGAAAATTTACTTGATAGTTGCGATATTCTTTAAAAAATACAGCGTAATATTAGATTGTTAATTGAAAATCATATTACATTTAGAATATACCACAGATGCTCTTGTTACTTATAAATATTTAATTACACTATTATTTGTATTGAATTTTATGCCTTATGACATTCACCATAGCGGTTACAATCCCAACACATAACTCGTGTAATGGTCGAAGTTCCCCACAATACTACACCGTATCGGGCCGTTCTGGAGCTCTGAGCGTAATCCACAATAATAACACAGGGGGCTCGTAGGAGATTATGTCTGCTAGTTTCGTGTCGCAACAAAGAGCAATTCTACCACCACAAATTATAAGTCGTAACAGATATAAACTTCATTCAATTTTATACCTCAGTTTCGTGGCATAAGTTCCAAATTCAAACCAAATTTTCGGTGGCTGTTATGTTCGTCACAGTTTGAGCATGTTTGAGACGGTTGCTGTATAACGTGACTATAATAATTATAAAGTGGTAGTCACAGTCTATTTTGAAGTTTAGAAAGATCTTGTGTGTAGGTCTTAAGAGCGCTATTCGAAAATGCCTTTCATAAAATATCTTGAAATGAATTAATCCCCTTAAAACTGCGTCGGCCGTCCAGTTGCGCTGTCATTAGAGGGATTGTATTTCCTAATAAACGAATCAATTTCTGCTACTGACACTGCTAATGACGACACGTTGTCGCCACGGCTTTACGAAGCATTTTCGCTACATAGCGGGAAACCCATGTTATCGGCTACGACGTAGCGCTACGCGCCTAGCATAGCGGTGAATGTGTTAACATGAGGGATTTTACAGAAATTGATTCGTTTACTTATTAGGAAAAAATCCGCCCAATGAGGACGCCACTGGACGGTTGACACAGTCATAAGATAGTTGGTGTGTAATAGCTATCATCAAACTTGGTAACTATACTTTGCGATCTTTGTAAGACAATATACCGTATGTTTCCTGTAATAGGAGCAATAAATTAAAACAAAGATTATACTCCTCAAACCAGACAACGTTTGTTCACCGACTTTTAAAAACCACTTATGGTTTGATTTTTAGGACACTTTAAAGTTTTTCCGAACACGCAATGTATTCCAAAATTGATTATATCTGTAGGGTGACAAGCAATGTCAAATAGACGGATTTTAACGTACATTGAAAATACTATTTAGTTTGTATGAAAAAGAGGCAATCTACAAAATACATATTTTTTTAAAAGTGGTTGAACAAAAATGTTGTAGTTTGAGGAGTAGAATCTACGTTTTAATTTATTGCTCGTATTACAGGAAACACCCATTATACTGTATTCTGAGAGTTAAATAAGAAAAAGTTGCATATAAAATGTAGGGAAGGATTATCATCAATCATGATCATCCTTCAAAGAAATAGGCGGCGATTCCTAATAATAATAACTAATAGTACATTACGTACCTAGGGCGGTAAAATAAAGAACGGCTCAGATCGCGGGTATTTGTGGCCCGAACCGAAGGTAAGGGCCATAAACAAGCGATCTGAGGCCTTCTTTATTACCGCCCGTAGTGCGTACAGAATTTTACGTCTTCTCCTGGGTGTGAAGTGAGATTTGCTGTTGCACCCGTGGGCGGCAAATCTCACTTACCGCCCAGAGTGACGTAAAAGACTTTATCCCTATCCGTAGATGAGCTTTTGACAATAGCTAGGGTACATACAGGTCTATTCACGAGGGTTAGCGCGAGATTTGACAGAATGGGGTTGGCCGGTGAAAACTTTTGCAGAGGGCGCTGTTCCAGATTCCATACAATAAGAGAAAGAGATACAAACAATAATAGAAAGAAACAGACGATGAATGGTCCCTAACTTGTATGCAGGCATAAAGCTTTTCTTAGGCAAAAACCTTCCCTAAGGCGTTAATCTACATCATTTTAATTTTACTGTATTCCAAAAACGGATAGATTTCAATTTCGGAGCAATTCGAGACAAAACATTGAGTCATTTTCGCGAAAATAAATAAAAACTACTTCGCGCCATACAAATTTAGCTTTTTTAGGGACCAATTTTGAAGATGTCACTTTGACAGTTGCCAACCCCATTTCTATGAAAATGGCTGTCACTCAGTAGAAAAATCTCGCGCCAACTTTCGTGAATATACCTGTACTTGTTAGAACGTGACCGTGGTGACAGGTCATAAAGACCCGACTCTAGCAGGTGACAGAACGGTATCAACTATTGGGCAGTTAGCGTAGCGTAGCGTAAAGTCGATGTCGATTTCAGTGATGACTGATGAGAATCCACTAGAAATAAAATTGTCTGTTTCATAACAGACTCAAAATACATTTCCATACTTTCCAAATTTACCTTTCTAAGCCTATTTACCAACATACTTTTTACAAAAGCGAAATTTGCGGCTATTGTCGTGTACAAAAAGGGGCTAAAAGTTTTTCTAAGTTTAGGCTGAGTTAGCGAGGGTGTGAATTTTCATACGACTCCAAGAGGCTAATTTGAGCCTTAAAAGGGCAACTTGATTTGTTACAGATTTTATACAATGTTGACATGACCGGTAACAGTTACAAAAAAACTCATTCAAAGAGGTTAAAGTTCATAATTTAGACTGTGTTAGGTTTTAGAACCAGCGTTTGATTACAGCGACCTAAAAAAACGATAAACAGCCTGTTAAATTAAAAAATATATATTCATTTATTCGATGTGCGAGGTGAAAATTATACAAATTCTAACTGATTTTCATAAGCTCTTAAAAGTCTTATTTATGAATATTGTATCAGTTTCTTCTAGTAGATACACAAGTCCAATTTGGGTTGTAAATATTAAAATAGGCCTCAAAGTACTTAACGAGTTGACGTTAATAAATGTTTACGTAGACGACGCCTTTTGAGGCGGGGCCACTGACTTAGGAATAAAGAGACACGGTCTCATCGCGATTTAGTACCGAAACCAGTGTCGCCACGGTCAAACATGTGTGCATTTCATCTACATATATAATATTGTATGTATTAGGGTTACACACACATAGATCAAGTCCACTACGTGGAGTCTTATACTGTGGTTGGTGCACATACAAGATACATGGATTATAATTACACAATAACCATGTCAACGAACGCTTCCGTGTTTGTGTTCGTACCTCCTTGAGCCAAAAAGTCATATCTTCATACGATATTTTTATCACATACGACTTTTTACTTTAAATGGAAATTTGACAAACATTCAAACCTTCATTCTTCCATTCATTCATTCAATAGAGATGGGAAGTGCAAAAATATTTTCTATCGATACCAAATTTTATAGACTTACTTCGACTTTGAAACTATCTCCTACTAAGGTTAACTAGAATCGATAAGTTCGCCTTTGTACCTACTTTGTTTCTTTCCTACATCATGTTTGTATTCTTACTTCTTTTGTGTAAAATAAAGTGTAAACATACGTACAGTACGTATCTCGTCTAGTAGTAATAGTAGTTAAGTTAAGTATGTAGAGCATGACATTTATCTTTACTTCACAAGTCCTGAGATGTCGAGACCGAAGACGAGTGAAAATGGTAAAAAAAAACATACCCGCTAGTGTGTCAATCGACGATTTTCACTGATGTTATAAAAAAATTACAATATAACAAATCTTGTTTACTTTGAAATTAATTGAGTAGGTAGGTACAGTCAGCACCAATAGTATCTTCCTACACGAAGACCTACAAATAAGAGCGTGTCACATATATTTACGGCCTTCGTGTAGGGTCTAAGGTAAGTATTATTTTATATTTAATGAAAATCACACCCCGGTGAATTTACTCATTAATTATGTATATCTGACTACATATTTTAAATTTTTAACTAAACTTCAAAACTGAAGTCCCCTGCAAAATGTATAATGCTAACTCTTTTCCTTGTTAGCACTGTCTTCACTGATTTAAGTAATTATCATATTTATTCTACCTGTGTCTGACAACCTATTAATCCTAAAATATCATCTAATCGCAAAAATGTATAAAATATATGGTCTCATCCGGTAGAAAGCATAAAAAATGTGACCAACAAATACTATAGTCACGGAAACGACACGTGAAGTGATTTAAAATCAATTACATATTCGTACATAATTGTGACGTTTTCAAGTCAAAGGTACTTACATAATTATCGGTTGTCAATAAGGCGTTAATGTCTTAAACGTTCATTTAGAAATAAACTTTATTAACAACTGACAATGATTGTACCTTTGACTTGAAATGGTCACAATTACATATATCTTATTTTAGTACACCAAAATATCGATACATTACAATTAAACATATCGACTTATTCGCAGCTCTATTTCGTTCATCACTGACAATATTTTGACACGTTATTTCAATTTTGCGAGTACTGTCATATTCCACATGTTTATTGTCCATTGCGTGGTAGCCTCGATAACATCAAAAGGAAATGTACACAAAACAAGCAATCGATGTCATTTGAATGCCAAGCAATGGAAAACGTATTTTAATATTTTTCGCTCTTACCTTTATTTAAATAAATTGTGATTAGTCTTACCAGTGATAACTAACGTCACAGTTTCGCAAATTCACAGTCGTACTGCGGTTTTTACACGTAATTATGGCACAAATCGGCATTTTATTTTGCTATTTATACCATATTGGTTGTCATGCAACTGACAATATATGATCACGTTTCTTGATCGCCTCGATCAAGATTCAGAGACAAGCTTGCAGCTGTCAAACCACTTCTCTTTATAATTCAGATTTCTATGGGCGGGGCTCACGGTGTGTGCTTTGGTTAAATAATGTCGCTAGGGTTTATTGAAATAACACTCGTAGACTATAGCAGCTCGTCCCGTACGGGAGCTAAAAGTAAATAAATAAATGTTTGGGGACAATGCTAGACAGAATTGATCTACATACCTCTATACAAAGCAAAGCTTGTGCTATGGGTGTACCTAACAAAAATATTGGTAATCTGTTTAAGGGCATAATTGGTATTCCTAGTAAGAAAAAGTAGAACTTTTTTTTGACGCAAAATAAAAGTTGTGTAGGACACGTCGTGCCAGCCGGCAAACCCTCTTTACAAAAACATATTTTTTTGCCGTAGGTTATTTTTTTCTCAGTCTATTAATATTATAATTAGAATACGATACCAATTATGGCCTTAAAAGTATCATCAGCATTTTTGATACGCCTCGCCTTGTATTTATAAAACCTAATTTCATAATAATATAATGTTTTTTTGAAAGCCATGAAATCCGCATCTTGTAATATTTTATGTTAAATTTTTAAATAAAACAAAGAAAAGTAGACAGCTAAGCTAACTGCATTATCATCGCTCTTGACAACCTATTACGTTACAAATTATGAAAATGTACAAATGGAAAAAAAATGTTTTGAAGTTTCAATACTCATAATACATTTAATTTGTCTCTGGGTAACAAAATTACGAGTTACAATAAGTAGCTTTTATTAGTAAATACTTTGGTAAGATAAGGTATCTAAATAATAAATAGCCAAGTAAGCCCAGAGGAGACTTAAATAAATCTCTAAATACCTACAAGTAGATTTGCAATCAATATAGATTACATACCTAGGTATTATACCTCTATCTATAACTACGCCGATACGTCTGGTAAGAGTCCGGGCAAGGCTGTTATTATCACAGCTTACCAAACACAGGTGGCCGCTTTGACTGTCGTTCAGGAATTGGTTATCTTTTAAAATCTTTTACTTGTTTATTAAAAGTAAAATAAAAAAAAACATTATAAATGAATTCCCCACCATAAAAGTCTAAACTACTTATAACTATTGATAAAAAAAATATATATACACATACATACAACATACATACAATCACGCCTATATCCCAAAAGGGGTAGGCAGATATCACGGATTTCCATTTGCTACGATCAATGCAGCAGAACGGCTCTCCGTGAGCCACTTCTCGCCCCCGTGAAGAACGAGACGTGATGGGTGGCGAACCGCATCGCCGCCATGCGGATGACTATAAATTAAATAAATCACCACGGCGTTCTCACGAGCAGTAGGGATCAGGGGCGCGATTCGACAAGACAAAAAACGAGACGTGGACGTCACAGTAGAATCGCTAGGTGATAGAGTGATATCCATCTGTCCTCAGATGGACACGCCTAACTGTCAAATTTATAGTAGGTCTCGCTAGAGTGTTTGTCTATGGCTATTAGCCACCATTTTAGATATGTTGACAGGACATTGGGAATCCCATGGCAGAGACTAAAAGGCGGGTTTTTTTATACGAATATAGATAACACCATGTTAGTACTGGAACTGGAGCCCACCCTACTGTACATTTATCAAAAAACTTACCGGTTAGCTTCCATAGCGTTCCGTAGCGTTGTAGAACCCATCTCGGAGATCATGTAAACATACTTAAATTGTGGCTTTATGTATGGAGTCTAGTTGAAAAGCGTTGGTAGCCTGGCGGTTAGACGTCTGACTTTCAATTCGACTCGTACCAATGAGTTTTTCGGAACTTATATACGAAATATACTTTAGTATTTGGTGAAGGAAAACTTCGTGAGGAAACCTGCATACATATACGCGGAGAAATCCAAAGTTGTATGTGAAGTCGACAATCTGCTTTGGACCAGCACAGCATGGGGACTATAGCTCGATCCCTCTTGTGTATGAAACGAGGCCTGTGTCCAGCAGTGGGACATATATAGGCTAAAATATTTATTTATTTATTTCGATGGACGCATAAGATGTTAACATTTTAAATCGTAATTTTTTGCTTTTCTGGTTCTGGGTGGGGCTGCCACGATATTGCAGCGCGTCCGGCATGTTTGCCGAGGCACGAACTGATGGCTTTGCTGCCATTATGAGAAAAAGAAGTGGGATCCTGTTTCGGCTTTGCGGTAGTCTCATCCGTATCCTCGGCGTTGAGATAGCCCTATACTAGCCCGGTCGACGTCAATACACGTTGTTAAAGATAGGATATAAGGAGCGTAATTTAATACGTGTTAGAGTAGGCTTATTAGCTTGGGTACATACACATATTAGATAACATTAAATTATAGGCAAATTACTATAACTAACAAGATGTATGGACTATGTGTCCATAATAAAGTTTTATTTGTTTATTTAATTTATGTTTGAGCTTACCATTCCAAATTTTCACTTCACATTTATACAGGGGTCCCATGCAAGGACCGGTACCGATTACCAATGAAGGGGTATACGGTTATTATTAACCGACTTCAAAAAAGGAGGAAGTTCTCGATTCGACTGATTTTTTTTATCAATATTTTTTTGTATGTATGTTACTCGATATCTCCGTGAATCGTAAACTGATTTTCAATTTTTTTTTTATTGAACAGGTATAACCCCTAGATGGTCCCATTGTCACCATGTCGGGGTCTGATGAAGAACTACGCATTATTGTATATAGTATCTTTAATGTATTTGTAGTACTGTTTTGAAAAAATAAGTCCCGCCGAGTTTCTTGCCGGTAATAAGTAATACTTCTCGGGTCAGAGGTGTAGGGTTAGAACCGGTGGTAGTTTCTTTTCTCTCTGACGTTCATAAGTGCCTTGTAATGTGCCTAAATTGAAGAATAAATATCTTTTATCTTTTTATCTTTTAGGATCCTGGAAAAATCGAGGGAACTCTTAAAGGCACAGACCTATAGTGATTTCACTATTTTTAACCGACTTCAAAAAAGGAGGAGGTTCTCAATTCGACTGTTTTTAATCATTTTTTTGTATGTATGGTACTCGATATCTCCGTGAATCGTGAACCGATTTTCAAATATATTTTTTAATCGAACGGGTATAACCCCTAGATGGTCCCATTGTCACCAAGTCGGGGTCTGATGATGGGATTCTGGAGAAATAGAGGGAACTCTTCAACTATTATAGGCACGCCTATAGTGATTTTACTAATTTTTACAGCAACTCGGCAACTTCTTCTTGGAATAGCGGGTCCTAAGTGAAGTCGGTTCTTTTTTGTTTAAAATTACTACAAATCCTATCAATTCGATAAGCACATCATTGGTTTAACCCAAAGGTAAGCGCTTACCGAAATCGAAAACCCCCAATAAGTTTACCCTATCAACTGTTTTTAGAATGCGATCAAACTATTGTAAACTATATCGTTAAGACATTCGATAGAGAAATCACATTGAATATGGTTAACCTTATTTAAAATGGTTTCCGTAACAATAGGCTAACCCTAGTGATAGGGTAACCATATCATTATGTAACCATTTGATAGGTTTAATAGGTTTATCCTATCGAAAAGATTAATTAAATGGAGGGGTTTTCTGGGTCTGGTCCCATGCAATATGTTAGTACCCTCTGGTTAAAGCTGCTACGGGTTGTGTGGTGTTATCTTCGTAAAAAAAAGACTATATAAGTTATACAATTTTCATACAAAAAACTTCTGTATAAATAATAAAGAAAGAATTGTAAAATGTAGCTTACGTTAAGTATCTTAAACAGAAAACGGACAACATATGAATTTCTTGTAAAAATTCATAAATTTTCAGTACATATTCATAATTTTGTACAAGTTCTATAAGTGGAGCGTAGTTATATTGTTTATTGCTATGCTATTGCTACATAATACAAACTGATAATATATATACAGGTAAACAAATTATGTAATATTAATTTTCAAGCCATAAGATACAATTCATGTGACGTCGAGAAATTACTAGCTTACGGAAATTCTCACCATAAAGGGAGAATTCTCGGTAACATTTTCCTCAAGTAAATTTGACCACGATTAAAACTGGCTTAACTTGAGGTGCTAAAGGCGCTAATAGTAGTTTATGTAACTGTTACGTAATTCCTTAAAACACGAGTGTGGTTTTATGAAACGAACGAAGTGAGTTTCATAATAAGATCACACGAGTGTTTTAAGGCCTAATTACGTACAGTTGCATACACTGCTTTATCTACACACATATTATAAACCCGAAATGATGATTGGATGACTGCAATTGCACGGATTGCACCGCCATCGCTATGGCCAACTCGATTGTGCCGGCGGTCGGGCGAGCGCGTGCCGGCGGGCGGGGCCCACCCGGATTTTCATAATGAAATCGAATTTTTGATTATTATTTGAAAATAATAACATCGTTACAGATAAGACATTTGTTCTAACTACTAACGAAACAATCTATTTTTATGGTGGTTATAACGTGCGGTTTTTAACGCATCATGGAGTGTTTATGATATGGGTGTAGATAAAGCATTTTATAGCTCGTATTATTAAGCAATAATGTTAATAATTTGCAATTATGTCGATGTGATCGGGTCGGTGGTTATCAGTTAGCGTTACGTTCTTACTTCAGGTACGAAAAAAAAACAACTTCTTGCAGTATTTTTTCTAAAATGACGAGAATGAAATGGAAGATACATGGGGGCGGGGCTTATCTTTAGAATAGTTTAGAACGATGTCAATTGCGACACAAGCGGATTTTTACAAAGACATAATGCACTTAAATCTTAGTGTCGCCTGATTGGCGTTCACAATATCAGGCAGAAGAGGGGAAAATACAGGGTGTTTGGCACATGACATGACCCAACAAATTTGTTTGGGGTGTGGGTGGTGTCATATCCTTCCTTTCCGTCCTTGGTCGTTCTGGAGATACGATTTTTTAAATATTTTCCTTAATTTCCCAAAATCTGATACTTATTAGAAGCCCCATAACTTATTTTTGTGTGTGGTTTTAAATGCATAATTTATTTTCTTGTCTTACGTTTTGTCTGTCTTCTTCCAAATATTCGTTTTTTGTTACAAATATACCACAAAATGAACACAGGGGCCGGTTTAAATCCGATTATATTTATATCAATAAATAAACAATAATGTTGACTTATCGTGCATACATACCAATATTTTGATTAAGAATTAAAATGATATAATGTTGAAAAAGTAAGAATATTTGGAAATTTAAACTATTTCTCGATAATTACCGCCGCGGAGAATTTTACCGAGAACTTTCCCCTTAAATTCTCTTCGTTTTCGTAAATTTCGGTAACGGCATATCACTTGAGTTGAGTATACCCTAAAAGTTCGTAAGCGCAATTTTTTTCCTTGTGATTAAACAACAAATTTTAATCTCTTTCGATTTAAGTCTTTAAGACTTATGTTTTTACGATCTCCGAGATTGGCTGTACATCGCTGTGGAAGCCGACCGATAAGATTTTTGATAAATTTACAGTATGGCAGGCTCCAGTACCTATTATGTTTATTTATGTGAAGTATATCAAATGTCAAATAATTATTTTAGGCATTGACATATAATCATGAAGAAACTTTAAACTGGAGCAATAAAAATATCAATAAGTCAAATATACTCTAATGTGATTACTTTAAGGTTAATTTTCGCTCGACATAGGTGAAGGAGGAAAACGAGCCGAGAGAGATGCTAAAACGGGGAGACCTCTGTCCCTCTCTAAACGTTGCAATTCGGAAAAAAATTAATTCTGTGGTAAAAAGTATTTAGCGTGAAATTAATAACAAAAAAAGTTTTTAAATATATTTGATTACAAGAATTACGTATGCTTATCATACTTTTTTATTTTTAACCGACTTCAAAAAAGGAGGAGGTTCTCAATTCGACTGAATTTATTTTATTATTTTTTTTATCATTTTAATTTTTTTATTTTTCTTTATTTGTCATTTCTCTTAAGTCAGGTTTTTTACAATATTTTTATAAAAGTAAAATACAATATACATCTAAAACATACAAAAATAATAAGAACATTATAAAAAACCTAACCTAGGGTGCCGCCGGCAACGGGGCAATTTTTATTATTATTACTTTTTTGTATGTATGTTACTCGATATCTCCGTGAATCGTGAACCGATTTTCAAATATTTTTTTTAATCGAACGGGTATAACTAGGGTTGCCAACCGTCCCGCTATATGCGGGACGTCCCGTTTCTGGGGCCCTAGAGCATGCGTCCCGCAAGGGGCCACGCGGGACGCCGATTGTCCCGTTTTCAGACTAGACTAGATCATCAGTACTTCAGCACCAAAACGAGCGTTGATTTGCATGTTAGAATCATTTTAAAGCGTGTAATTTTACTTGAATATACCGCGAGTAACGCGCGCTAGCGCCATCAACGCTCACTCGCTCGCTCGACACTCCCTGTCGCTGTGTATGGCGGCTATTATTTAAGGTTGTGATTTGTGAATTTAAGAATATTTCTTCTTGGGGAGGGGGGAGGGGTGCATTATTGCAGTGAGAGTGAGGCCGCGTGTAGGTATCCCGCGGTTTTAAGCCTGGTCCCGCAATGTGATCGTAAATGTACCGCGAATCTCTGAATCACAGTTGGCAACCCTAGGTATAACCCCTAGATGGTCCCATTGCCACCAAGTCGGGGTCTGATGATGGGATTCTGGAGAAATCGAGGGAACTCTTCAACTATTATAGGCACATCTATAGTGATTTCACTATTTTTTAAAGCAACTCGGCCACTTCCTCTTGGAATAGCGGATCCTAAGTGAAGTCGGTTCTATTTTTGTTTAAAATTATCGAACTCGCGAAGCGTAAGCGAAGAGAGTTCTTACAAACAACTCCAGACCGAATTGTCAACTGGCTACTGGGACGTCTCGGCATTTGGATGGCTTTTTGGTTGAGTTTGTCCGACGATAACTTTAGTAACGTTTTTCTGATCTTTGTGAAATTTCTTGGGGCTGTAGCAGAGATACATAAAATTTGTAAGTTCGTATATGAGCAGGATCCATCAAGTGGTTATAGAGCTAGAAGGAGAAAAAAAATCCTCCTTAGGGTCTTCTTATATTGGTTAACTCGTTTGCAAGTAAATCGCGAGTTCTCAGTTCGAGGCGGACTACTAGTTTTAATAAATTAATAAACTAGCACGAAAAATCTTTAATAATTATTTTATAACTAGTAGTCCGTCTAGTAGTAAGTAAAAATATCGTTAAAAATCTTAAATCTTGAAATAGGGTGTCCGCTTCATATGACTAATGAGACAAGTTTAAGGTTTGAGTTTTGTTCTTTATGAGAATAATAGACCATCTATCTCCGGTTTTGATGCACAGTTGTCATAAAGCTCTATACCTGGAGGAGCCATCGCCTCATATTTCCAAACAAAAAAGTCTGCCAAAATCTGAGGGGGGCGAGGAAGCATACGTATGGCGTTTTCAATTTAAAGGTACATCATTGTCGGTTGTTAATAAAGTTTATTTCTAAATGAATTTTTATAGCAGCATCGCCTTATTGATAAAGGACAATGATGTACCTTTCACTTGAAAATATCACGCATATTTGACAGTAAGTCACGACACTAAATGGAGCAACAAATAGTTGATTTTACATATGTTGAAATATGGTTCATTATTGGATGCAGTCTTTGCAAATGTCAAACAAAAAAGCCAAGGATCATTTTTGCTTGTATTTTCAAACAAAATATAGAAGGCAGTAATCCTTAGGGGAGTTAAATATGCATAAGTGTCAAACGTCAAAATAGTTACGGCCCGTCAGAAAATAAACGATTATCTTTGAATCGATTCAGTAAACGACGCTGGATTTTCGATATGGATTAATTTTTAAATCATAATAGTAATGATAAAAAAAGTAAAACTATAATTACATGTGAAATTATATTTCATATTTTTGTAAACTAGACATAACAGAACATTTTTTACACCTAAAAACAATACATAAAGGCATTTTCACGGAGCTCTTTACTCACTGAAAACGATGAACTGAATGCGTGTAATCGATTTTTGAAATAGTTTTTATAAACCTATTAGATTTTCCTGCTAATAACGTTGACAGAGGGGAAATGTACCTAAGCTTACTCCAGGTATATAGCTTTATGACAGTTGTATTTTGCTGTGCTGTCAGCATTATTTTGATAATCGACTTAAATATTTCTAGAATACCTACCTATGGTGTGTTTTATTTCCTTATGTTTTATTTTTCCAACGATAATAGATAATAGGAGCCTCCACACATCCAGTCAGTAGCAGAAGTAGCTAACGCACTGTTTTCTAAATTCAAACAACACTAACTGCAGCTTTCCCAATGGGTATGTACCTACTAGGGCTTGCAATTGTTTAACGGCCTCCTAGCCTAGTTGGTAGTGACCCTGCCTATGAAGCAGGAGATCCCGGGTTCGAATCCTGGTCAGGGCATTTATTTGTGTGCTAATCACAGATTTTTGTTCCTGAGTTATGGATGTTTTCTATGTATTTAAGTATTTATCTATATCTATCTATATCGTCACCTAGTAGCCATAAAACAAGCCTTATTGAGCTTACTGTGGGACTAGGTTGATTTGTGTAAGATTGTCCTAATATTTATTATTATTATTAATTGTCCGGATAATTCCATACAAATTACTATTCAAAATATCCGGATTGCAAGTCCTTGTATGTGCAGTCGCCATCAGATATATCGGAGCGGCCAAGGTAGTCACAAGTATTTGAACAACGCCTCTACTTCCAAGGCGATAAAGTGCATGTTCAGATGTTGAGTAACCTGGCCGGTCCGATATATTTGATGACGACTGTACCTATGACGCGCCGCCGCTGAATCTTGCCAATAAGGTGGTTAGTACAGTATTGCAGTATTTGATGGCGACTGTATCTAATAACCGCCTGCTCACTCTACAGCAAGTTGAGATAGTTGCGTCCTTGTCAGTTATGTTTTGGTTGTGATTTTCGGATGCGAATGCGTAGGTGGACTAATTGCCAAGACTTTACCGAAACCCTCAGCCCAAAAATGGGAAAAATCATTACGTAGACATAGACAAGTAGCAGAGGAATGGTTGTTCGGAAAGATAAGTGTCGTGGCTGATATGAAAGCTCATGCATTCTAACAACACTTCTCTTTCCGAACTTCTACAAAATATCATTATGACTATAGGATTTAAAATGAGTTGAGTACCTACGAATAAAAATTTGTTAGGACTGAATATTATAACACATACTTAGCATTCATTGAACGAGGATTTCCCAAGGAATTCCTAACTTTTGAAATTAACGTGGTCACCCTAATAGAAAGAGGTGAAGATGAAGGTCTCCCCGTGTGCCATCTCACTCGGCTCGTTTTTTCAAGGCCTGTGTATTATCTTGTTTATCTATGCTAACTATATCTATGAAAATTACTACTCAAATGACAGACGATGACGGCATGGGCGCACAATACGGCGAATTTTTCGGCCGCATTGGGTTTTTACGTAAATACCCGTCTCTCTTTTTGATTATGGATATAGAGGTGAGTTAAAACGAGACGAACATATTTTTATGTGTTTTCATTTTCATATGTCGCGTCCCTTATATACAAATCTCGAATACAGTGCCACCAAAAAGAGTAGAAATTAAAAAGTGGCAACATCGTAGTGTCGTCCCGTTTTTTTAGATTGATTTGAAAGGGACGACACTACGATGTAGCCACTTTTTAATTTCTACTCTTATTGGTGGCACTGTACAAATAGATGTCGCTTTCAAATGACTTTTCATAAAATGCTTCAAGGGGGCTGGCTCTCTTTACCTACTTTTACTTACTTTACTATTTGCTACGTGGGATTCCCCTAATATACTGACGTCTACGTCAAAACTAATAAGATGGCGCCCATGCCCATAGAGGCAATCCTCTAGCGAGACGTGTTGATTTTGACGTAGGTGGATATCACTTTTGAGTGATTCCATGGCGATTGTGGCTGTCACAAAAAAGTGATCTCGCAGTGGTCTCGTCAGCTAATGTCAATTATGCCATGTCGAATATGGCTCCAGAGGTTTCCTTATCCCTTATCCCTTAGTCGCCTCTTACGACACCCGCGGGAAGAAGACGGGGTGGCACTATTCTAAAGCCGGGGTCACGCAATTTATATATATACAGGGGCGCGATTCGACAAGACAAAAAACGAGACGTGGACGTCACAGTAGAATCGCTAGGTGATAGAGTGATATCCATCTGTCCTCAGATGGACACGCCTAACTGTCAAATTTATAGTAGGTCTCGCTAGAGTGTTTGTCTATGGCTATTAGCCACCATTTTAGATATGTTGACAGAACATTGGGAATCCCATGGCAGAGACTAAAAGGCGGGTTTTTTTATACGAATATAGATAACACCATGTTAGTACTGGAACTGGAGCCCACCCTACTGTACATTTATCAAAAAACTTACCGGTTAGCTTCCATAGCGTTCCGTAGCGTTGTAGAACCCATCTCGGAGATCATGTAAACATACTTAAATTGTGGCTTTATGTATGGAGTCTAGTTGAAAAGCGTTGGTAGCCTGGCGGTTAGACGTCTGACTTTCGAAGGTCTCGGGTAACCCCCGCTCGTACCAATGAGATTTTCGGAACTTATATACGAAATATACTTTACTATTTGGTGAAGGAAAACTTCGTGAGGAAACCTGCATACATATACGCGGAGAAATCCAAAGTTGTATGTGAAGTCGCCAATCTGCTTTGGACCAGCACAGCATGGGGACTATAGCTCGATCCCTCTTGTGTATGAAACGAGGCCTGTGTCCAGCAGTGGGACATATATAGGCTAACATATTTATTTATTTATTTCGATGGACGCATAAGATGTTAAGATTTTAAATCGTAATTTTTTGCTTTTCTGGTTCTGGGTGGGGCTGCCACGATATTGCAGCGCGTCCGGCATGTTTGCCGAGGCACGAACTGATGGCTTTGCTGCCATTATGAGAAAAAGAAGTGGGATCCTGTTTCGGCTTTGCGGCAGTCTCATCCGTATCCTCGGCGTTGAGATAGCCCTATACTAGCCCGGTCGACGTCAATACACGTTGTTAAAGATAGGATATAAGGAGCGTAATTTAATACGTGTTAGAGTAGTCTTATTAGCTTGGGTACATACACATATTAGATAACATTAAATTATAGGCAAATTACTATAACTAACAAGATGTATGGACTATTTGTCCATAATAAAGTTTTATTTGTTTATTTAATTTATGTTTGAGCTTACCATTCCAAATTTTCACTTCACATTTATACAGGGGTCCCATGCAAGGACCGGTACCGATTACCAATGAAGGGGTATACGGTTATTATTAACCGACTTCAAAAAAGGAGGAAGTTCTCGATTCAACTGATTTTTTTTATCATTATTTTTTTATTATTTTTTTGTATGTATGTTACTCGATATCTCCGTGAATCGTAAACTGATTTTCAAATTTTTTTTTATTGAACAGGTATAACCCCTAGATGGTCCCATTGTCACCATGTCGGGGTCTGATGAAGAACTACGCATTATTGTATATAGTATCTTTAATGTATTTGTAGTACTGTTTTGAAAAAATAAGTCCCGCCGAGTTTCTTGCCGGTAATAAGTAATACTTCTCGGGTCAGAGGTGTAGGGTTAGAACCGGTGGTAGTTTCTTTTCTCTCTGACGTTCATAAGTGCATTGTAATGTGCCTAAATTGAAGAATAAATATCTTTTATCTTTTTATCTTTTAGGATCCTGGAAAAATCGAGGGAACTCTTATAGGCACACCTATAGTGATTTCACTATTTTTAACCGACTTCAAAAAAGGAGGAGGTTCTCAATTCGACTGTTTTTAATCATTTTTTTGTATGTATGTTACTCGATATCTCCGTGAATCGTGAACCGATTTTCAAATATTTTTTTTAATCGAACGGGTATAACCCCTAGATGGTCCCATTGTCACCAAGTCGGGGTCTGATGATGGGATTCTGGAGAAATAGAGGGAACTCTTCAACTATTATAGGCACACCTATAGTGATTTTACTATTTTTTACAGCAACTCGGCCACTTCTTCTTGGAATAGCGGGTCCTAAGTGAAGTCGGTTCTTTTTTGTTTAAAATTACTACAAACCCTATCAATTCGATAAGCACATCATTGGTTTAACCCAAAGGTAAGCGCTTACCGAAATCGAAAACCCCCAATAAGTTTACCCTATCAAGTGTTTTTAGAATGCGATCAAACTATTGTAAACTATATCGTTAAGACATTCGATAGAGAAATCACATTGAATATGGTTAACCTTATTTAAAATGGTTTCCGTAACAATAGGCTAACCCTAGTGATAGGGTAACCATATCATTATGTAACCATTTAATAGGTTTAATAGGTTTATCCTATCGAAAAGATTAATTAAATGGAGGGGTTTTCTGGGTCTGGTCCCATGCAATATGTTAGTACCCTCTGGTTAAAGCTGCTACGGGTTGGGTGGTATTATCTTCGTAAAAAAAAGACTATATAAGTTATACAATTTTCATACAAAAAACTTCTGTATAAATAATAAAGAAAGAATTGTAAAATGTAGCTTACGTTAAGTATCTTAAACAGAAAACGGACAACATATGAATTTCTTGTAAAAATTCATAAATTTTCAGTACATATTCATAATTTTGTACAAGTTCTATAAGTGGAGCGTAGTTATATTGTTTATTGCTATGCTATTGCTACATAATACAAACTGATAATATATATACAGGTAAACAAATTATGTGATATTAATTTTCAAGCCATAAGATACAATTCATGTGACGTCGAGAAATTACTAGCTTACGGAAATTCTCACCATAAAGGGAGAATTCTCGGTAACATTTTCCTCAAGTAAATTTGACCACGATTAAAACTGGCTTAACTTGAGGTGCTAAAGGCGCTAATAGTAGTTTATATAACTGTTACGTAATAGGGGTCCTTAAAACACGAGTGTGGTTTTATGAAACGAACGAAGTGAGTTTCATAATAAGATCACACGAGTGTTTTAAGGCCTAATTACGTACAGTTGCATACACTGCTTTATCTACACACATATTATAAACCCGAAATGATGATTGGATGACTGCAATTGCACGGATTGCACCGCCATCGCTATGGCCAGCTCGATTGTGCCGGCGGTCGGGCGGGCGCGTGCCGGCGGGCGGGGCCCACCCGGATTTTCATAATGAAATCGAACTTTTGATTATTATTTGAAAATAATAACATCGTTACAGATAAGACATTTGTTCTAACTACTAACGAAACAATCTATTTTTATGGTGGTTATAACGTGCGGTTTTTAACGCATCATGGAGGGTTTATGATATGGGTGTAGATAAAGCATTTTATAGCTCGTATTATTAAGCAATAATGTTAATAATTTCCAATTATGTCGATGTGATCGGGTCGGTGGTTATCAGTTAGCGTTACGTTCTTACTTCAGGTACGAAAAAAAAACAACTTCTTGCAGTATTTTTTCTAAAATGACGAGAATGAAATGGAAGATACATGGGGGCGGGGCTTATCTTTAGAATAGTTTAGAACGATGTCAATTGCGACACAAGCGGATTTTTACAAAGACATAATGCACTTAAATCTTAGTGTCGCCTGATTGGCGTTCACAATATCAGGCAGAAGAGGGGAAAATACAGGGTGTTTGGCACATGACATGACCCAACAAATTTGTTTGGGGTGTGGGTGGTGTCATATCCTTCCTTTCCGTCCTTGGTCGTTCTGGAGATACGATTTTTTAAATATTTTCCTAAATTTCCCAAAATCTGATACTTATTAGAAGCCCCATAACTTATTTTTGTGTGTGGTTTTAAATGCATAATTTATTTTCTTGTCTTACGTTTTGTCTGTCTTCTTCCAAATATTCGTTTTTTGTTACAAATATACCACAAAATGAACACAGGGGCCGGTTTAAATCCGATTATATTTATATCAATAAATAAACAATAATGTTGACTTATCGTGCATACATACCAATATTTTGATTAAGAATTAAAATGATATAATGTTGAAAAAGTAAGAATATTTGGAAATTTAAACTATTTTCTCGGTAATTACCGCCGCGGAGAATGTTACCGAGAACTTTCCCCTTAAATTCTCTTCGTTTTCGTAAATTTCGGTAACGGCATATCACTTGAGTTGAGTACCCTAAAAGTTCGTAAGCGCAATTTTTTTCCTTGTGATTAAACAACAAATTTTAATCTCTTTCGATTTAAGTCTTTAAGACTTATGTTTTTACGATCTCCGAGATTGGCTGTACATCGCTGTGGAGCCGACCGATAAGATTTTTGATAAATTTACAGTATGGCAGGCTCCAGTACCTATTATGTTTATTTATGTGAAGTATATCAAATGTCAAATAATTATTTTAGGCATTGACATATAATCATGAAGAAACTTTAAACTGGAGCAATATCAGCCAAAAATATCAATGAGTCAAATATACTCTAATGTGATTACTTTAAGGTTAATTTTCGCTCGACATAGGTGAAGGAGGAAAACGAGCCGAGAGAGATGCTAAAACGGGGAGACCTCTGTCCCTCTCTAAACGTTGCCATTCGGAAAAAAATTAATTCTGTGGTAAAAAGTATTTAGCGTGAAATTAATAACAAAAAAAGTTTTTAAATATATTTGATTACAAGAATTACGTATGCTTATCATACTTTTTTATTTTTTACCGACTTCAAAAAAGGAGGAGGTTCTCAATTCGACTGAATTTTTTTTATCATTTTAATTTTTTTATTTTTCTTTATTTGTCATTTCTCTTAAGTCAGGTTTTTTACAATATTTTTATAAAAGTAAAATACAAAATACATCTAAAACATACAAAAACAATAAGAACATTATAAAAAACCTAACCTAGGGTGCCGCCGGCAACGGGGCAATTTTTATTATTATTACTTTTTTGTATGTATGTTACTCGATATCTCCGTGAATCGTGAACCGATTTTCAAATATTTTTTTTAATCAAACGGGTATAACTAGGGTTGCCAACCGTCCCGCTATATGCGGGACGTCCCGTTTCTGGGGCCCTAGAGCATGCGTCCCGCAAGGGGTCCACGCGGGACGCCGATTGTCCCGTTTTCAGACTAGACTAGATCATCAGTACTTCAGCACCAAAACGAGCGTTGATTTGCATGTTAGAATCATTTTAAAGCGTGTAATTTTACTTGAATATACCGCGAGTAACGCGCGCTAGCGCCATCAACGCTCACTCGCTCGCTCGACACTCCCTGTCGCTGTGTATGGCGGCTATTATTTAAGGTTGTGATTTGTGAATTTAAGAAAATTTCTTCTTGGGGAGGGGGGGGGGGGGGGGGTGCATTATTGCAGTGAGAGTGAGGCCGCGTGTAGGTGTCCCGCGGTTTTGAGCCTGGACCCGCAATGTGATCGTAAATGTACCGCGAATCTCTGAATCACAGTTGGCAACCCTAGGTATAACCCCTAGATGGTCCCATTGCCACCAAGTCGGGGTCTGATGATGGGATTCTGGAGAAATCGAGGGAACTCTTTAACTATTATAGGCACATCTATAGTGATTTCACTATTTTTTACAGCAACTCGGCCACTTCCTCTTGGAATAGCGGATCCTAAGTGAAGTCGGTTCTATTTTTGTTTAAAATTATCGAACTCGCGAAGCGTAAGCGAAGAGAGTTCTTACAAACAACTCCAGACCGAATTGTCAACTGGCTACTGGGACGTCTCGGCATTTGGATGGCTTTTTGATTTCGATAGTTTGTCCGACGATAACTTTAGTAAAGTTTTTCTGATCTTTGTGAAATTTCTTGGGGCTGTAGCAGAGATACATAAAATTTGTAAGTTCGTATATGAGCAGGATCCATCAAGTGGTTATGGAGCTAGAAGGAGAAAAAAATCCTCCTTAGGGTCTTCTTATATTGGTTAACTCGTTTGCAAGTAAATCGCGAGTTCTCAGTTCGAGGCGGACTACTAGTTTTAATAAGTTAATAAACTAGCACGAAAAATCTTTAATAATTATTTTATAACTAGTAGTCCGTCTAGTAGTAAGTAAAAATATCGTTAAAAATCTTAAATCTTGAAATAGGGTGTCCGCTTCATATGACTAATGAGACAAGTTTAAGGTTTGAGTTTTGTTCTTTATGAGAATAATAGACCATCTATCTCCGGTTTTGATGCACAGTTGTATTTTGCTGTGCTGTCAGCATTATTTTGATAATCGACTTAAATATTTCTAGAATACCTACCTATGGTGTGTTTTATTTCCTTATGTTTTATTTTTCCAACGATAATAGATAATAGGAGCCTCCACACATCCAGTCAGTAGCAGAAGTAGCTAACGCACTGTTTTCTAAATTCAAACAACACTAACTGCAGCTTTCCCAATGGGTATGTACCTATTAGGGCTTGCAATTGTTTAACGGCCTCCTAGCCTAGTTGGTAGTGACCCTGCCTATGAAGCAGGAGATCCCGGGTTCGAATCCTGGTCAGGGCATTTATTTGTGTGCTAATCACAGATTTTTGTTCCTGAGTTATGGATGTTTTCTATGTATTTAAGTATTTATCTATATCTATCTATATCGTCACCTAGTAGCCATAAAACAAGCCTTATTGAGCTTACTGTGGGACTAGGTTGATTTGTGTAAGATTGTCCTAATATTTATTATTATTATTAATTGTCCGGATAATTCCATACAAATTACTATTCAAAATATCCGGATTGCAAGTCCTTGTATGTGCAGTCGCCATCAGATATATCGGAGCGGCCAAGGTAGTCACAAGTATTTGAACAACGCCTCTACTTCCAAGGCGATAAAGTGCATGTTCAGATGTTGAGTAACCTGGCCGGTCCGATATATTTGATGGCGACTGTACCTATGACGCGCCGCCGCTGAATCTTGCCAATAAGGTGGTTAGTACAGTATTGCAGTATTTGATGGCGACTGTATCTAATAACCGCCTGCTCACTCTACAGCAAGTTGAGATAGTTGCGTCCTTGTCAGTTCTGTTTTGGTTGTGATTTTCGGATGCGAATGCGTAGGTGGACTAATTGCCAAGATTTTACCGAAACCCTCAGCCCAAAAATGGGAAAAATCATTACGTAGACATAGATAAGTAGCAGTGGAATGGTTGTTCGGAAAGATAAGTGTCGTGGCTGATATGAAAGCTCATGCATTCTAACAACACTTCTCTTTTCGAACTTCTACAAAATAACATTATGACTATAGGATTTAAAATGAGTTGAGTACCTACGAATAAAAATTTGTTAGGACTGAATATTATAACACATACTTAGCATTAATTGAACGAGGATTTCCCAAGGAATTCCTAACTTTTGAAATTAACGTGGTCACCCTAATAGAAAGAGGTGAAGATGAAGGTCTCCCCGTGTGCCATCTCACTCGGCTCGTTTTTCAAGGCCTGTGTATTATCTTGTTTATCTATGGTAAGTATATCTATGAAAATTACTACTCAACTGACAGACGATGACGGCATGGGCGCACAATATGGCGAATTTTTCGGCCGCATTGGGTTTTTACGTAAATACCCGTCTCTCTTTTTGATTATGGATATAGAGGTGAGTTAAAACGAGACGAACATATTTTTATGTGTTTTCTTTTTCATATGTCGCGTCCCTTATATACAAATCTCGAATACAGTGCCACCAAAAAGAGTAGAAATTAAAAAGTGGCAACATCGTGTCGTCCCGTTTTTTTAGATTGATTTGAAAGGGACGACACTACGATGTAGCCACTTTTTAATTTCTACACTTATTGGTGGCACTGTACATATAGATGTCGCTTTCAAATGACTTTTCATAAAATGCTTCAAGGGGGCTGGCTCTCTTTACCTACTTTTACTTACTTTACTATTTGCTACGTGGGATTCCCCTAATATACTGACGTCTACGTCAAAACTAATAAGATGGCGCCCATGCCCATAGAGGCAATCCTCTAGCGAGACGTGTTGATTTTGACGTAGGTGGATATCACTTTTGAGTGATTCCATGGCGATTGTGGCTGTCACAAAAAAGTGATCTCGCAGTGGTCTCGTCAGCTAATGTCAATTATGCCATGTCGAATATGGCTCCTGGGTGGATTTTCTATTTGGGTCAGTGAGGGCAGCTACCAGGAGTTCGATTTTTGAATCTCACCGGTGCCTTTTTTCGTATGCAGCCGATGACTATTTAGTATGAAATAAGTCACCCGATGAGAATCAAAAATCGCACCTCTGATCCCGTGCTGCTACGTGAAAATGGTCCTAGAATACCTTCCCTCGTTTTCAAATTCATGGAGGACCGCATTTACAGATTTTGGAAAAAACATACAGGGTGCGAGAAAAAGGTCATTTTTGACGAACTTTTTTTTTGATGCCATTTGATCCCATTCCTATCCAGGAACAAAAGCTTGTATGAGTACAAAAAAAATTCCGACTAGAAAAGCCACAAAAGGCTACTTTGAAAAATTATAGGTTTTTTCAAACGCTCTATTGACTAGTGGTTCTGTGAACCGTATACTTCGGATAACATAAATAACGCGACAGCAAACTTTCCCCCTTTCCCCCCCTCATTTTCCCCCCAATCAAAAAAATGGCTCGACAATTTTTGGCAAATAGATCAAGGAACGTACATGCCAAGTTTCATCGAAATAGGATGAAAAATGCGACCTCTAGACCGACACTGACCAACCAGCATACCAACCAACCAACCAACCAACCAATACACACACATCAAAATGCCAAATCGTCGTACCAGTGAAAACGGAGACGTTCGTCGCCTCGCTACGCTCGGCTCCTCAGTCAACTAAACGGGAAAAGGGACTAAATTTATTTTCGAATATATATTATTAGACTATATACTCTTGTTCATGGCACAAGCCGAAACACGATTGCTGAAAGTTGCCTCGATAGAAAAGAAATCCGAATTTGGGTCCTTTTCCCCCTTATTTTTCGTAGCTTACGTACACTAGAGATTAAGCAATAACACTAATTAAAAAGTATGGTATTCTGGTTTATCTAAAAAGTCACAGAAACAAAATTAGACAAAACTTTATAGATTCGCTTATTTATCGTAGCTTAGTCAAAAAGTCTGATCCTTAAGAGCGCTGCATCTCTTTATTTCGTGCACGGGAGCCATAAACGTGTCTCTAACGCATGGGCGTGGCTTGTCGGAATCGAGGAACGGCCTTAAAATAGTATATTTCAAGCTAAAGCTCGGTAAGTGATAGGAACCCAGGGCCAGGCCGGCAAACTTGAAACTAATTTCACTAATCGGATTATGCTATTATCGGCGTGTAGGGGGTTAAATTGTTCCCGGCGCAGTTGGATGAGCTCTTTAATTGATGTTGAGGTATAGCCTTGACACGCTTGAAAACGCGCCTTAATCTAGGGCAGATGCCCCGGTTTTGGCCACTTTAAGAAGAGTTTGTCTGTTCAGACGTCCGTCATTTTATGTCAATAAGGAATTATGACACTATTTTTGTACTAAGTCAGTGAAAATATATTACTATATTTATATGAATCTCCGCTGTTAAGATTCTTACGTTAGATCTATTTCTTTTCTTTAATGAAATGTCAGAAACGGGTCCAGGAGCCGGTTTTGGCCACTTTTTTCCATAGCCCCTGACAGCTGAATGACAACTTATACATGACAAATAACAGTGCCATCTGTACTGCCATATTTTACTCTTATATTAACCACAAACCATAGACTTGTAAATGTGTCTATACCTTAATAAATTTGAAAATGGCCAAAACCGGCACAACCAAAAGCTCGGAAAATCACATCCAGATATTTTTTTATACAACGGCGATGGCGAACAAGCATGCCTGATGGATGGCAAGCAGCTAACGTAGTCTATGGACCCTGCAATTCCAGACAAACCTTTTAAATAAAGTAGGATTCACTTTGTTGACGGCTAAAGAGACAAAAGGGTCCCCCGTTGTCAACACACTGAAATCCTCTTTGAACTCTTTGATTTTTAAGATAAACTAAAAAAAATACAGTCCACGTCAAAGATATGTTTACACTTTTGCACCTTACTAGTTTGTAATAAGGTCCAAAAGTGTAAAGATATCTTTGACGTCGACTGTACTTACTTTATTATAATTTTAACATACATAAACAATAAATTAAAAACACAGTCTATTTCCAACAGCCCACACCAAATAATGAACCAATTTTGGAGTTGTATTAGTTGTTTAGGCTTCAGAGTTGAATTGTGTCTTAGTGTGTTAGGCAGAGTAGCAGCTACTCGTACCTAATACTCAAAGGCTACAACGCTTTCGTTGCAAGTTATCACTTCTAACTTAAGAAACCAAAGTAAAGAACACATGTCAAAAATCAAACGCATGCAGATCACGTCACGCTTCCACTTTAGCTAGTCTCAAAAGGAATGCAAATCAGAGCACTCTGCGGACTCTTGTAACTTCTTTCTGAACCAGCCGCGCGATTAATGTGACTTGTAACTGATAACATGACGTTTAGTGGTCTATTTTACAACTTTTCTTAAGAATTCTCCAAGATGGAATTATGTACGCACTCAGCATGGCATGACGCAAATGCTTGATATTTCAATGTTTAGATATACAGGGAATTTGAAAACCTGCAACCAATTTTCAATAAGTAAACAGAACGGGAAAAACAAGTTTCAGTTTTAACTGTTTTGCATTAAAATTACTGTTATTTTAATTCGGAATACTTTATATATATAAATTTTAACTGTTTGTAAAACTAACATTAGTTAACCTCGATCTTTATATTCACTACTAGCCTTTCCCAGTGACCACAACTTTCCTCTGCATACCTACGTTAATGTCGTTCAAAACTTTTAACTCTTATTTCACCCCCTATAAAAAAATTTTTTGTAGATTACCTACCTACTAAATCTTTTGAGATTAGAAAAATAAGGGTTGATTTCGCCATGCTTTTCAGCACCTTAAGGGCTGATTTCTGGGATAAAAAGTATTCTATGTCCTTCCCCGAGACTTAACCTATCTTCATACCAAATCTCATCTAAATTAGTTCAGCGGTTTACGCGTGAAGAGGTAACAAACAGACAGACACTTTCGCATTTATAATTTTGTAGATACAAGTTTTCTTGAGATGTTTTCCTTCAGCCCAGAAAGCAACATAATAAATAAACCACAGGTAAACTTGGCGTAAACGTAAACACATCTAAAATTAACGTTATAAAAACCCCACAGACCGTGACGTGACGTGACACGCGTGTTGTGGTTCACGTAAGCGGTTGTCACTCTGGATATAAATAGCTGACTCTAGATAGTTAAATATGTATGTTTTGTAGTTCAATGTTTAGCAAAGTGTTCATGAAGAAATCTATATATTTTAAAGACAGTAATCATCATCTCAGCCATATGATGTCCACTGCTGAACATAGGCCTCCCCTTTGGGGGGGTTTGCCATACGCGCCACGCTTGGCAGGCGGGTTGGCGCGCGCAATTTTTTGTTTATTGTTAGTAGGCTTTCGGAAGATGCTGCTGCCCATCTCCCGGTATATTCCCTTAGCAGACTCCTACTGCAACCACGGGACGATATGGTGGGGGACAATTCTAAGTCCGGGCACGGCAAAAAGACAGTAATAGCGAGAAACATTTAAAACTCTCACCTGACCATAGCTTATTTTCCAAGGATTAGAAAAATAAGTGTCAATTCCGCCCTTGTATGTATAAGTGTACGTGTATTTAATTGTTAATTTACAAAGTTTTCCGCTTCCCAAAGGTTGTCTGGAAGATCCCGCCAATTGTTTTACCTCTCCTTGTCTATTTGTAACTTGTGTAATTATACTCTGTTTCTTTAATTTGATTACACCTCAAATAGTACGAATAAAGAATACGAGTATTTATGTTATGCTATGTATCTTTTTTAATACATATTTACCCGTCTCTTTTCAGTGAAGGAAAACATCGTGAGGAAACCGAATTCATGGGTTGGAAGGTCAGAATCTGATGGCGATTCGCTGTCGTAAAAACTATTGCCTACTTAATTCATGGGATTAAGTTGCCGAGGCATCCCAGGCTCAAAATTGAGCCGTGTCAAAAAGCCGGGACATACGCTAGGGGGATGATGATTCGCCTGATCTTCAACTAGTTCCTAAGTACAACGAAGAAGCTCTTAACATGCACTAGCAGGATTTTCGCGTCCAACGGCCTGTTGTTCTCATCGTCGCCGGTCGGATTGGAAACCAGTATAAGTACAGCTTCAAAGCTCAAAGCAAAAACTGAGGGGGAGATGGAAGGCTTGTGTAGATGGCGCACCAATTCTTCCGCCCCGTCTTCAGGTTACCGTCAACTGATATAACTTTGCGTACGATGCTCAATTTTTCCAAGCTTGAAAAACATGGTTTTCTTCATTATGTTGACAAAAACAGGACTTAATCGCAAAATGTAAGTCCCGTTTTTGTCAAAATAGTGAGTGAAAATCGTGTAAGTTTTGATCAGTAGGTATGGTTTTCTTCACCTAATAGCTAGTTATATCTTATTCCTGAGATGGCCGCCTTTCTTCTATCTCATGAATAAAGATATAAATAGCTGTTTGATAAAGAAAAACATGTTTTTCAAGCCAGGCAAAGTCTCGAGCATCGTATGCAAAGTTGTATATAGCAGTTGACGGTACGTAAATAAACACATTGTATTATGGAGTAGGTATAATATTTATGACCAACTCAGGAAAAACCGGACACTATTACATGTTGATCCAACGACCATAAGGTCGAAAAAAAAAGCAAATTGGTCCCCATCACGTACACAACATTCCCTGGTTTTCGTAGATCATGAGCTCAATAAGCGATTGTAATGGAGCTGCACTTCTTGGATGTTCGTAGTTGCAGCGTAATCATTATTTATTACTTAAGTACGTTATAATAGAATCTTGCAGCGAAGCATGCAGGTACTCGCCTCTTTAATGTTCAGCGAGTTTGCTCATAATTAATAATATAAGCGAAAAGTGGATTATGACAACGGTAATTTGGTTGAGTCCTTCTAAGCACAGAATGAAACTTTGCCTCCTTACGGTGTTCTAACGCTAATTATCTTGGTACCTATCAACGAGTACAATGGACAGCTTTGGGAAACTGTTCAATTGACACGATACCTACGGCCATCCTCTTTGCTACGGCCCTATTTTACCTCTCGCAGGTAGGGCGTTCATCCTCAGATCATGGAACTTAAATGGTCGCGAAATGTACCTGCGGTTTTCGAGGAATTTTCTCCCGCGAACGTTCTGGCTGTATGGGCTCCCGACTGAGTCTTTTTCGAAAGAGTTCTTTAAAAAAAGCAAGTGTAGGTTTTTAGTCGAAAACGCGCAAATACACGTTGCAGGCATGTATAGGCTAAGAAGGTATGTTATATGCAGTAAAATCCCTTTTCGGGTGCTTATCCAGATATTTGTCTGCTCCGCCAAATCATACGAAAAGTTTGAAGAAATCGGACATAAAATTTGAAAATTTTACGTAAATAGGCACTTTTTCAAAATTAGCCTAACCAATGTTAGAATATTATGATACTGCATTTCAAACCACTAACAAAACAATGCGGACAGGGGCTTGTCTCTTGTGGCATACGTGTGCGGACAATTATTCCATTTTCAGAAACTAAGGCTTCCATTCTAGGAACCTTTACATCTCACGACTACAATTCATGGCGTTATTTATACACGTTTGTCGTTATCTAAAATAAGTAGGTATCGTTGATAATCGTATGTTTGATAATTTGTGTTTAGAATTTTATGAGGGGGCACAGACACGTAAATTGGCGCAAATAAAATTACTTATTAATAGTTTAATTGACAGCTGATGTAAGTGAATCTCTACGGCATGGTGGTGATTCGACGCACTTAAATATAATATAATAATATGTTAGCCTCTATACGTCCCACTGCTGGGCACAGGCCTCCTCTCATGCACGAGAGGGATCAGGCTATAGTCCCCACGCTGGCCCAAAGCGGGTTGGGAACTTCACATACACCTTTGAATTTCTCCGCGGATGTATGCAGGTTTCCTCACGATGTTTTGCTTCACCGTACACTTCAAACCGTCCGAACCGTTCCGTCGAAGCACTTATTGTCCAGTAAATAGATTACCTATGTTTGGTTACCTCGGTTAAGGTTGGTACCTATTTATTTTGATAGCATAGAGATTTATCAATAACTTACCTACTCTCATCGTTGGTTTAAAATAAGACAAATTCAATCTACGTTTTAATAACGAGTTACAGTAAAGAAAAGATAAATTTGAATCCAAAGTTAGATAATATTGCCTGATTCGAGCAATTGTTTTAAGATATAAAATTTAATGAATGAATAGGCACTCAGTAACAATATGACAAACGCGTACTTTCATTAATAAAAAAATATACCTAAATAGGTACAATTTCCACAACAGCGGTATCTTTTTAATCTCAATACTCAGCAAGCGTCTTTTTAGCAAAATCGCTTTTATAGCAGAATTTAAATGCAAACGAACTGAAAGATATTTCCTAAGCCCTCGATTTTTAGATGTTCTATTGTGCGCTGTTTCTCCAATGTTCATTGTATTTCCTTAATCGCTATTCCATCGATCGGGAGATATTTGAAAACTCATCCTGAAAAAGTTGCCTTTTTGTGCGACTAACAGTTGTTATTTTGTGCTGGAGGCATATTGATGTTTTAAAAATATGATTCATTATATTAATTAGTGCGTCACGCTTTCACGTCATGTAAATCTATCGTAATCCGAGATTGATATAATGTTGGCATTTTATTTAAAAAATATGAATAAGCTTCCTTATGCTTGCAATGTCCATGCAGCTTGTGGAGTTAGCGCGATCGCACTTTACAATTTTTTTTTTATCTTAAGTTTTTAATTTAAAGGTCTCAGGGATTATCATAAAAAATCCTAGGTTTTTGTTTTTTACCATATCATTGAACGTTGTACTTATATAAATATCATGGAAAACATCGTGAGGAAACCGGATTTTAATCCGAATAAAGCCTAGTTTTCCCTCACGGTTAGAAGCGCCTGCCTTATGCCAGTTGGGATTAAGTTGCCAAGCGGACCACAAGCCCAAATTAGTTGTAGCAAAAACCGGGACAAACACTACGAGGACGGGCAGCTTCCGAAGTTATCGGAAAAGTCGTACGACACTCGTACGAACCGGATGCCCTAAATAGCACACAATTAAACGACGGCTAACTAAACTAAGAACCTTCGTACTGCTACAGACAGCTCCACAGACAAACTTGCAAGCAGTTTAGACAAGGAATTACTCATATGTGAAACTTACTATTGTTCATCATCATTACACGCCCATAATACGTTCCAGCCTTACTAATAAGTACTACCACAGAGAAAATAATAGTACTACTGTGTCGTACTAGTACTAATAGGTCTTACTGTGTCGGATATATCGGATACGTCCTGTGAAACTCAATTTTTTTGACAGGTTTACACACCCTTGGTACTACTACTGCCGAGTAAAAAAACTATAACCCGACTATTAGGCACGGAAAAAAACATTTGAAGTCGATTAAAATATACCCTATGTTGTGTAACCCTTAATCATCCCGACGACTTGATAACCTCCTTCGAAATCTTGAAGTTGGTTGAAAAATACCGGTGATATCGGTATTGTATGAAAAAGTGCCATCCAGCTCGCGTTTCGCAAACCAAAAATGTATAATTGCTACAGACAGCTCCACAGACAAACTTGCAAGCAGTTTAGACAAGGAATTACTCATATGTGAAACTTACTATTGTTCATCATCATTACACGCCCATAATACGTTCCAGCCTTACTAATAAGTACTACCACAGAGAAAATAATAGTACTACTGTGTCGTACTAGTACTAATAGGTCTTACTGTGTCGGATAATATATCGGATACGTCCTGTGAAACTCAATTTTTTTGACAGGTTTACACACCCTTGGTACTACTACTGCCGAGTAAAAAAACTATAACCCGACTATTAGGCACGGAAAAAAACATTTGAAGTCGGTTAAAATATACCCTATGTTGTGTAACCCTTAATCATCCCGACGACTTGATAACCTCCTTCGAAATCTTGAAGTTGGTTGAAAAATACCGGTGATATCGGTATTGTATGAAAAAGTGCCATCCAGCTCGCGTTTCGCAAACCAAAAATAAGTATAGGTATAACGAGTTGACCCGCACCGACGACCCGTAGGTATGTACATAAATGAAGAGTTAGGTCTGAAATTCAAGAAAATTAAGCTCGATAGTAATATTAATAATCGCACAGAAAAAATTTAGCTACAATTTTTTCACATTCAATTTATAGTTTAAATAATCATGATTTTAAATTGTTCAATACGTTCTAAAACTAACACCGATAAGAAGAAAAATCTCCTCGAGCGCTCTCGCCTTAGATTGCCGGTATAGGGTCACCACACACCTAGCGGTTTTCCTCGCGGAATTAGCGGAAGTAGCGGAAATTCATAGACAAAATGCTAAATTTGTCTATGGCTTCCATACAAAAAATCTGCTGCCATAGACAAATTTCCGCTACCATAGACCAATTTCCGCTACTTCCGCTAATTCCGCGAGGAAAACCGCTAGGTGTGTGGTGACCCATACATTTACTTTACAAAGTTCGCGCTTCCCCTTCGCGCCATTTTTATTATTGGGTTGCAAGGGTGAAATACGAATCATATACGAAACGAATAATCGGAATCGCGCTCTTTATTTTCAATTATTAATCATAATATACTTACAGTTGCGTAATACTGCGTGCAGAACAGTAAATAGCCAACTAATTTTGCAATAATCGCAATAACGCCAATTCACCTTTTAACTGTTTTAATTATACCTCAAACAGCTTACGTCAAAAATGACGGCTGATGACATAAATAACCATTCATTTCATTCGTTCATATGAAATGAAATCCCCATTCGCTCAACGTAGTGAAAAGAGCTTGGCTGTCGTAAATTCGTATTTATTAGTTTCTAAACTGTTTACGTACTATTTTCTAGATAAATAATGTATAAAACTGTTCTATAAATTGTAGTTTACCATGTGTGACAGCGACGACCCCGCCGACCAGGACCGCGGTGGCGTGGACCTGACCGGGTTTCTGTTTGGCAACATAGATGAGAGTGGCCAGTTGGAAGACGATGGTCTCCTCGATGGAGACTCCAAGCGAATGTTGTCGTCACTCAGTCGGCTGGGGCTTGGCTCTATGCTGTCTGAGGTGCTGGATGCCGAGGAGAAAGTGAAGGATGAAGAGGAAAAAGGTTTGTAAAACAGACTGCAATAGTCGTAGCTTGAAATTTCAAAGTTAGGGGATACTTTCTTACTTTACGGTACAAAACTACACTCAGCTTGTACATAAACAGCTACTGACTAGAAAGAAACCTGGTATCGAAATTTCAAAGCAGGATTATATGTAATTCAATTGATATTATTTAATACCAGCTCATCTTAAGTAAAAAAAAAACAATGAGGAACTTAGATATGACCCCGGCACTTCACTATTTTGACTGCTTTCATTGATTAGTATAATAATTAGTCTATTATTTAATTGGGGTTAGTCAGGTTGTGGGGATTTCCGACAAGGGCCTCCTCCAATATTTTCCACTCTTCTCTGTTAAAAGCGGTTCTAATCCATATCTCTGGAAACTCGTCTTCCCATCTCATTAACGTAATTGTATTAAGTGGGTTCTATTGTATTATCATAAACCATGTGAGAGGAGGTCTTCTTCCAGTTTCGGGATATAGGTTGGCTATGATTTAAATATAAACTATGTTTTTTATTGATTTCAGATTACACTATCAAAAGCCCGTCTGCCGTAGACTTTTTCGATATAGATGATGTGGCCGAGGATGTTCAAGTAAGACTAGAAATAAAGCTATGCTTATGTAGCTGGAATATACTTTTTACTAGAGATGCACCGAATATCCGGTTACTATCCGGTATCCGGCCTATCCGGCCCTTATTTTAGTATCCGGCCGGATACCGGATATCTTCGTACTATCCGGCCGGATACCGGATGTAGTCAGAGTTGCCCACTAGTCATACAAAAAAAAATTTTTACACAAAAATACGCGAGCGCGTGTGTACTTTTGAAAGAAGTTACTCCGTACTGACATAATAAAATTCGTTTTGTTGCCTAGAATTCCTAGGAATGTATCGGCGCGAACGTTCACACGACGCAGGTCGAAACCTGCACGACGCGCACCTGCGAAACTCAAATTGTAGGTATAGTACCGCCGGCCGAATATTCGGCGGCCGGATACCGAATATTCGGCGGAGGGTCAGGCCGAATATCCGGTATCCGGCCAAACCACTATCCGTTGCATCTCTACTTTTTACTAACCCTTCACTCTTCGGAAAACTCATTTTAACATTGCTTTAGTAAGGCTGAATCTACACGGTTCATGAGATACAGCCTGGTGACAGATGGACAGACAGACGGACGTACAGTGGAGTCTTAGTAATATGGTCCCGTTTTTGCCTTTGGGTACGGAACTGTAAAAAGTGATAGGCTGACAAGTTTCTTTTACATATTGGGATACCTCGGAATCTGATCTTTTTAAATGTTAGCAAGATCATATCATATCTATGGTATTGATGTGGTGGCTGGCTGGATTATGGGCAATAGGTTTTTAATGTAATCCTTGTTATTGTAATCTGGGTGATGTCTTTCTTGTTTTCAAACTTCATTGCACCACAAATATCACTGTATGAATAATCACTCTATCACATCAATCATTTCATATCCTTCACAAATCACCGCTAATCGCTACACCTGTGCTAAACCACAATTGTCCTAACAGTTTGTGTTAACATTAGGAAGACACACCTAACCTGGCACCCAACACAGACACAAAACCCGATGAGGCTATGGACACATCGGGGTCGGAAGTAAAGACCGATTGTCCACAGAATGAAGATTGGAAGGAGAAAGAGATTTTTCAGCAGGAGGAGCAGAGGCCGGGGGATGATGGGTACGAGGGCGATATGGAGGGTGATGGGGGACTCATGCCGCCGCCTTCGATCATTCCGTAAGTGTATTGTTGAATTTTGTTATTACGAAAGCTTGATAATGTGTGGCGCACAACGTATCCGATAATAGTAACCCCCAATAGGAAACATGTTGCATCAACCTATAGGCTTTTCCACTTTCACGGGGTTGAGGTGCGGAAGATGCTATAATGGATTCCCTCATGTCCCCTCTCATCTCCGCCTCAGTGAAAAGGCAGCCTTACCGTTAGATCATCAACACTTTAGTTTACTTAGGTTATACTAGTTGGATATGTAATCAAAAGTTTGTTATTAAATAAATACAAACTTTGAAAATATTGAAAAAATAATAAACCCAGCAGGAATTGAACCTGCATTGATACGCCTTGCCAGGGCCTTACGATGCAGGTTCAAGTCCTGCTAGGTTGATTATTTTTTCAATGTTTTCAAAGTTTGTATATATTTAATAACAAACTTTAATAATATAATATAAGCCTTTTTTTACAGTCAGTGACTGTCTTGCTTTGCAGCATAGGCCTCCCCAAGCTTTTGCCATGCCAATCTGTCTCTTGCCGTTCTCATCCATGTTGGTCCTGCTACGTTCTTTATATCGTCCTCCCATCTACGATATTGGCCTCCTTTTTAGGGTTCCGTAGCCAAAATGGCAAAAACGGAACCCTTATAGTTTCGCCATGTCCGTCCGTCCGTCCGTCCGTCCGTCCGTCCGTCCGTCCGTCCGCGGTCTAGTTCAGTGACCGTTAGCACTAGAAAGCTGAATTTTGGTTTGAATATGTGCATTAACCAAGCCGACAAAACGGTAGAATAAAAACGCGAAAAATATATTTTGTTAGGGTACCTCCGGTACACGTGAAGTGGGGGGCGAAATTTTTTTTCGTTCCAACCAAGTTGTGTAGGATATCGTTGGATAGGTCTTTAAAAAAAAATTAGGGTCTTTTAAACAGTTTTTGGATAAAAGTAATACTCTCGGAAATAATAGCTCCGAAAGTTTAAAACAGGGCGTCCCCCCCCATCTAACTTTTGAATCGTGGGTCCTAAAATTTTTAAAAAAATCATGAAACTGAGGCCTAATGAGTACCTTCAATGAAAACTATATTGAAATAAATCGGTTGAGCCGTTTTTGAGTTATCATTCAAAAACCCATAGTGAAAGGACGTAAGTAAAAATGACGTAAGCGCCGCCAAATTTCCCGTAAGAAACGACCTTTTGAATTAATGGTCTCTGTTTACGGAACCCTACACTGAGCATGGCCCGACATGCTCTTGGCCGGTTTTTTTCTCTTATTGTACCTAGGGCACCACTCTGTCACATCTTTAGCCCATTTTTCTTTTTTAGTTCGTATCAGGTGTCCTGTCCAGTTCCATTTCAGTTTTTTTATACAGTGTTTTATGTCGACAACTTTTGTTCGTTTTCTTATTGTTTTGAGTCGTATCCTGTCTCGTAATTTAATGTTTAACATACTTCTCTCCATACTGTGTTGACATGTTTGTAGATCTTTAGTGTTTTGGCCTGTTAGACTCCATGTCTGGCACCCATATGTCATACTCGGTAGAAGTAACAAACTTTAGTTTGAGTGGAATGCACCAATTTAAAAACATATAAAAATAATTATGGATATTTGTAATTCCTCTTTCAGTGAAAAATTTGAAAATGTAGATAATTAAAACATTTTGTTTACATTACAGTGATAATAGAACATTAAAGACTCAGTTGTCAGAGAGTAAGAAACTCGAAACCCCGCTGGCTGCCATGTTGCCATCGAAATACGCCAACACTGACGTCACGGAACTTTTCCCAGACTTTAGACCGGATAAAGTAAGTTTCTCTCTTCTTTTCATCCTTTTACCCACTGATCTCGGCTCGAACTAAATTCTTTCACTGGCTTCCGTCCAGTGCGGTCTCATACAACTCCTCCCATCCCATCCCCAAAACACCCATCTATTGCTCCACGATACAGCGCCAAGTAAATTTGGGGCGGCCCCTAATCCGCCTATAAAGTAAGTTGATGGTTTGAAAAATAAGGGAGTAGATAAAGCACACAAATTGGCTGAAATATGGTTAGCCACCAACAAGGCATAAAAGATCTGTAGTAAAAAAAGTAAGTGTACAGATTTCTTAGAAAAACCTCGTTTTTTACAGTTAGAAAAATGTGTGTATTTTTTGTCAGCCATATCAGGGAAAAATGTAAACGAGACTTCTTACTAGTACTACCATTATTAGTGACACGCAGAAACGAAAGGGCGAGTCTTTAAATCGTTTTCCCAGAAATCGCACGATTTTTATAATCTTAAAGAACCAAGTTACAGATATTAAACTTATCTATACAGATATATACATACCATTGTAACTCTATGATTCGGCAGTGTCAGGTGCGTGTGAGTCGACCTTGAAATCAGCTAATTCATCTAACTTCGATCTATTTCAGGTACTACTCTTCTCCCGACTCTTCGGCCCAGGCAAGCTATCGAGCCTCCCCCAAATATGGCGTTACGTCAAAAAGCGGAGGCGGCGCCGGCGCAGCGGCAGTACTAGTAGCGACACTCCTGCGCAACCATCCGAGAACTATGAGCCGCAATATGCTAGTGACGATGAGGATAAGCTTCTAAGGTAAAATAGGAGTTGTAGGCAATTGTAGACCTTATCTAAGTGTAGTAAGGCTTATCAAAGCAGATTTTTAGGCGATTGCAGATCTTATCTCCTCGCTTTAAGGTAAAAAAATAATAATGCTAACGTACTATACAGAATTACAGACACATACATAGACAGACATTCGTAAGGCGATGCTAGCCCTTATGTTCTGTTAGCTAAGGTTTAAAGTTGCATCAATATTAGTAGTGATACTCCCGTGTAGCCGCCAGATAAGTATGAGCCGTGAGCGCAGTAGGTACGACACAACACCAATATAAATTTTTCATATTTTCAAGTGACAAAACTCACTGTCAGCTATTATAAGTTCAGAGTAATAGTGAACCGTACGGCTTACATAATAAAGTTTATTTCTGTATAATATGCTTTTTGCTTTAATTTACTATTGACTGATTTTATATAAAAAACTTTCTAGACCAATGGAAGAGAACCAGCAGACAAACAATGACAACAACAACAGCCAATCCGGCGACAAATCGCAGCGGCCCACGCCGGCCCATTGGCGTTTCGGGCCGGCCCAAGTTTGGTACGATATGTTAAACGTGCCTGAGACGGGGGACGGCTTTGACTACGGCTTCAAAGTCAAGGTAATGTGTATATAGTCTGATAAACTAGTATTGGGATAATCGTTTGAGCTCAAGATGGCGATGGCGCCTTTAGAGTAGTTCTTTGTTTTTTGCTCATTTACGTAGTTCAGTGTGTAATATTGATAGCTTATTGTGCGGTGATCTAACGAACAAGTGGCAGTGAATGAAGAATTAGTCTCAAAACGCGCGTAACCACCCTTTAGTCGAACGAACGGTTATCCGGGGTCTCGGCCGCCCACATGTTTGTAAGGAGGCTATCACTTTACAATCACCAAGGCCTTCACCGAACAACGTTGCCTATATTTTATTAAAAGTAATAAAAGTGAGATTAACGTATATACTCGACATTGGAAAAATTCCCATTGCTTTAGACAAAGGGAGAAAGCCATTAACTAAAAAAAAAAAAAAAAACTAGTATTGTCAGTAACTACAACAACAACAGCCAATCGGGCGACAAATCGCAGCGGCCGACGCCCATTGGCGTTTCGAAAACAGTATTGTTATCATATTTTTAGGTATATGCTTCAGTGACATTGCATTTCCATGTCATTTCTACCTTAACAGCTCTAGCTTTTTGAGCATATAATCAGAAGTAAAAAGTCATTAGATTATAGAATTGGATTGAGGATCATCGAACTCGCGGAGCGTAAGCGGAGTGAGTTCTTACAAACAACTCCAGACCGAACCGAACTGTCACCTGGCTACTGGGACGTCTCGGCATTTGGATGGCTTTTTTATTTCGATAGTTTGTCTGATGATAATTTTAGTAACGTTTTTCTGATCTTTATGAAATTTCTTGGGGCTGTAGCAGAGATACATATAATTTGTAAGTTCGTATATGAGCAGGATCGATCAAGTGGTTATGGAGCTAGAAGGAGAAAAAAAGTCCTCCTTCGGGTCTTGTTATATTGGTCAACTCGTTTGCAAGTAAATCGCGAGTTCTCAGTTCGAGGCGGACTACTAGTTATAGAATAGATTTACTAAATTTACACGCGGGGTTCTAGTTTCGAGGTAACTTCTTCCTAGCGGTGCCATATAATTTTCCTCGGTAGATAAAATCTCCATATTAAACCAGTATTTTACCTAAATCTACAACTTCTAGGCGCAATCACCCGACCGCGAGGCCGAACCAAAGGAGAGGCCGGAGGAGACCAAAACCGAAGAAGAGACAGCAGACAGTCCGGATAGCGGGTTCCCGGAGGACTCCTTCTTGATGTTGTCTCAATTGCAGTGGGAGGATGACGTCATATGGGACGGTAGCGAGATTAAACATAAGGTGCGTAGACTTCAAATATAATTAATAATAAACACTGTAGTGTTACGTATAACAGGTATGTTACATTGATTTACTGCTATGGCCTTTTTATATGGGGAAATATGATAAGCATATTATTTTTAGGGTTCCGTACCTCAAAAGGAAAAAAAACGGAACCCTTATAGGATCACTTTGTTGTCCGTCTGTCTGTCTGTCTGTCTGTCTGTCTGTCTGTCTGTCTGTCTGTCTGTCTGTCTGTCAAGACCATTTTTCTCAGGAACGCGTGGAGGTATCACGCTGAAATTTATACCAAATACTTGGGTCTATTGTCCCTTGAAGCTGTGAAAAAATCGAACTTAAAAGCCAACGCAATCAATAGATACAGTCGTTTATGTTGCAAAATCTAGAGTTTTCGGCACTCGCAAAACCTACGGGTTACTTCCCATGAACTCAGAAACTTGAAATTTGGCACGAAGCAATGTCATATAGCATAGACAAAGGAAAAATTATAAAAAGTAGACATTTTTAGTTAAACCATACAAAAATATATATTTAAAATTTTAAACGTACTACCTTTTTCCTCGTAAACGCGTGAAGTTATTAAGTTGAAATTCATGTCAAATACTCAGGGCTATAGGACCTTTCAGATGTAGCAAAACCAAATTTTTATTTCAACGCAATCAAAAGAAATAGCAATTTAAGTTGCATATTTTGAAACTGTGTACTCGCAAGAAACTCAAAACCTAAAGGATACTTCCCGTAAACTCAGAAACTTGAAACTTGGCACGAAGAAACTTCATGTAGCACAGACAAAGGAAAAATTACGAAAAGTAGAAATTTTTTGTAAAATCCTACAAAAAAATATATTTTAAATTTTAAACTTACTACCATTTTCCTCGTAAACGCGTGAAGTTATTAAATTGAAATTCATGTCAAATACTCAGGTCTATTATATCTTTCAGTTTTGGCAAAAACAAACTTTCATGTCAACGCAATCAAAAGAAATAGCAATTTAAGTTGCATATTTTGGAGATGAGTACTCGCAAGAAACTCAAAACCTAAAGGGTACTTCCCGTAAACTCAGAAACTTGAAACGTGGCACGAAGAAACTTCATATAGCAAAGACAAAGGAAAAATTACGAAAGTAGACATTTTTAGTAAACTAGTACTTAAAATATTTTTTTTTTAATTTTAAACTTACTACCTGTTTCCTCGTAAACGCGTAGAGGTATTAAATTGAAATTCATATCATATACTCAGCTCTATACTATCTTTCTGCTGTAGCAAAACGAAACTTTTATGGTCACGCAATCATAAGAAATAGCACCAATGAGTTTTTCGGAACTTATGTACGAAAATATCATTTGATATTTGCCAGTCGCTTTTCGGTGAAGGAAAACATCGTGAGGAAACCGGACTAATCCCAATAAGGCCTAGTTTACCCTCTGGGTTGGAAGGTCAGATGGCAGTCGCTTTCGTAAAACTAGTGCCTACGTCAAATCATGGGATTAGTTGTCAAGCGGACCCCAGGCTCCCATGAGCCGCGGCAGAATGCCGGGATAACGCGAGGAAGAAGAAGAATCATAAGAAATAGCAATTGTTTTAGGTTTTTACGGAACCCTCGGTGCGCGAGTCCGACTCGCACTTGGCCGGTTTTTTTTATTTTGTTAAGGCCTGGTGGAAATATTTTTACCTTCACTGCTACTCCACTTAGTATCTACTAGTGTACTACTAGTACGCTATTTGTTACTAGGTGGAGTAGCAGTGAAGGTGACATTTCCTCTTACATTTTGGGTATCTTAGAGGGCTTTCGGACAGAGGGCACAATTGATTTGAGCTTCAAAAAGTTGTAAGGCTGTGGTGCTCTACTATATAAGTTAGTCTATGTTCTTGGTTATGCACTATACGCTAGGGTAGTCACCATGTTTAGGTGCTGGCGCGCCTCAACAGTAAGAGCAATGCGGCGGGCTGGGTGCCGACGTCGGTGAGCCGCACGGCTCAACAGTTCTCGCACCCGCGCCCGCAGCCCGCGCCCATCCCTACCAAACCCACTACGTACGTTCACCACACCAACATTTCTAAAAAAAATACTCTCTTATTCATAAACATCTCTCAGGCCTCAATTAGTTACATCCTTATCTGTCACTTTGACAGTTGTGTTTGCTAGAAATAGACAAAACATTAATTATCTAATTGAGGGCTGAGAGTTATTGTCACAATTTTTGCTGTTCCCACTGTCAACATTCCTTTTATACAATTCAGGACGACAGGTGGAGTGTCAAAAATAATGATAAAAGTACACATTAGGCAGGCCGATACCATTATATTACACGAAAAAGTTTCTAAATTTTCATCAAATACGCGTACGTAAATACACAGCAGGAAGAAGAAGTAAACTCGAGATATAAAATTGAAGAAATTTGAAGCTTATATAATTCTATTCAAATCCCTTCTACTTTTTCTCTCGACTTCTCAAATTCTTCCCGCCATATACTATTATAATTTTTTTTTAGTTCATCGACGTCTACTACAAATCCCCAACCATCCGCGGCGGCCGACGGTGAAGACAACACTTGGTACAGGTGCGTATTCTGTACATTTGTGCTGTGTAACGGTGTATATATACTTATTACCTTAACAATAGAGTTCAATGCAAAAAAATTAAAAGTATTATAGGTTGGTATTGCATGCCAGATGTTTGTTTATTTTGAATTGCTGTGATTGATTTATTTAGGTTGCACACACGAAAACACGATGCGAGTTTTCTATCCAGATAGGCAAATAACCAAAACACTCAAATATGTAATTGACTGAGGAGCCAAGCGTAGCGAGGCGACGAACGTCTCCGTTTTCACTGGTACGAAGATTTGGCATTTTGATGTGTGTGTATTGGTTGGTTGGGTGGTCAGTGTCGGTCTAGAGGTCGCATTTTTCATCCGATTTCGATGAAACTTGGCATGTACGTTCCTTGATTTATTTGCCAAAAATTGTGGAGCCAATTTTTTGATTGGGGGGAAAATGAGGGGGGAAAGGTGGAAAGTTTGCTGTCGCGTTATTTATGTTCTCCGAAATCTACGGTTCACAGAACCACTAGTATAATAAGGTTCAATAGTGTAAACATATCACTGACTTCGACTGTACCTAAAACAATTTATTCTTACAGTATATTCCCCGTCGAGAATGAAGAGCTAGTATACGGCACATGGGAAGACGAGGTCATCTGGGACGCGGAGAATATGAGCAAGATACCGAAGCCTAAAATACTGACGCTGGACCCCAACGATGAGAACATTATACTGGGGATACCTGACGATGTTGACCCTTCGAAGATTACTAGAGGTTTTATACATTTGAATTTTTAGTTTATGCTTCAACATAACCATTGATATTTCGACTACGTTATGATTGGGTAACGTTTTTAAATTGTACCTATAAAAGCCAATTGTGTAACTTATATGTAACACGATTTAAAAACAGACTAAAAATCGTACCTGCATTACATGGCGACCCTGCCAATACTACCTTGACGAGCCGATCAACTCCCCTCCCCACTCGTAAATTCTTGTAAATAATCCCAACTTTAATATTCCCAGAACGCGGGCCACAGCCCAAAGTGAAGATTCCTCATCCTCACGTGAAGAAGTCCAAGATCCTGCTCGGCAAGGCGGGCGTCATCAACGTTCTGCAGGAGGACGCCCCACCACCACCGCCTAAGTCACCTGATCGGGATCCCTTCAACATTTCCAATGACGTGTAAGTGTAAAACTCACGTCCAACTCGAAACATAGAATATGTTCTACTTAAATAGTAAGTAGTAGTAATTATTAAGTAGTAAGTATACTTAATAATTTTAAACAAAAAAGAACCGACTTCACTTAGCCTCCACGTTTCCTAAAACAAATGCCCGAACTACCGTAAAAAATATTGAAATCACTATAGGAGTGCATTATATCCTGACCTGACAATGGGACCACCTGTGAAGTATACTTTTTTAAACAAAAAAAAATATATATTTCCAAATCGGTCCAGCCGTCTTCGAATAATCGATGAACGAACATACATAAAAAATACCAAAAACAAAGATCCCAACAAATTGAGAACACCCTCCTTCGAAATCTTGAAGTCGGTTGAAAATATCAGCATTTTGAGATTATAAATATGGTAACTTTTTAAAGAGCATGCACTTATTACCTTTTGGGATATTCGTTATGTATTGAGGTAAGGCTGTAAGCATTTGTTAGCATTAGTTTTAACGCGTAACATCTGCGAAATTATGATAATTGTGAACAATTTGTTCTAGATTCTACCAACCTAAATCTCAAAACCCGCGGCTCAAAGTTGGCGGAGGCCAGCTCATACAACACAGCACGCCTGTCGTCGAGCTTCGAGCGCCCTTCATACAAACACACATGGGGCCTGCGAGGTTTGTTGTTGTTATCGTTTACTTAATGATAAGCAGTGATTGGAATCATCGGAGTGAAACGATAACAAAAAAGAGTGCTTAACAGCCATAAAGTATTTATATCCATATACCCACACATTATAAATTAGAGATTCCAGATTGATTCGAGAATCTAGACCAGTTTGCTAAAAATATTCCTAATTTTCTTGGTTGAAACTTGTCCCCTACACGTTATGTTATCGTTTCACTCCGGTGATATGTTTGAATGTTGTTAGATAGCTGTTACTAATAAAATCTTAATAAGTGAAAGCGTCGCCATAAATGTTTTCGATGAAATGTGACGTCAATTTTAGATGCTATAGTTTAGCAGTAAAATGTTAATTCAGTTTAAGCTTTTTTTTACTTTGTTTGCTATGCTATACATAATTGTTACCTTAAGGGGGTACCAAATCAAATAGATGTTTCTTTTTTATGAAGTATTGGTAAGCGATTGAGAGGATTTGTAAGCGAGGTTTAGACTAGCTAGTTTACTTACGGCAAGTAGACGCAGCTATAGTTCAGAATATCACTTTTATTTTTATTTATTATTTAAACTTTATTGCACAATACAAATATAAAGTACAAATGGCGGACTTAATGCCTAAAGGCATTCTCTACCAGTCAACCATCGGGATAAACAGAAATGGTTGTAAGTGCAGGCAGTTAACAAAAACAGAAAAAGGGTCACTTCAACAAACACTATACTAATAGGTAGCCGAAACGTAATATTATATACATTTAATATACTTACATATATACATTATAAATATTATAATATAATAAATACATACATTTTTTATGTACTCGTACCCAGTGATAAATATACTATACCTACCTACGGTGGACAATTATACCGAGAGCTTGTCGGAAAAATGCTTTCCAAACATGCGCTTAAACGAGAATTTACTTTGTGCCTGTCTAATACTGAGCGGGAGATCATTCCAAAGCCGGATCGCCTGTACTGTGAAGGAACTAGAGACAAAACCAGTATGATGAACGTGAACAGAGAGTTTAAGACACTTTGTATTTCATTCTAGCATATAGTCGCGTCCCTACTTGCCGCAAGTAAACTTGCTAGCCTAAACCTCGCTGAAGATATACCATAAACTACAGATTCGTGTATCGTCTCATAATTAACAGTTGAAAATGATGAAACCATCATAATTTGTATATTTTTATCGTCAATGAATGTTATCCCTCAGGTTGCGCGCGTTCCACCGGCCGGCGCTGCGCAAGCTGGCGTGGGGGCCGCTGGCCGACGGCGGCCCGCACGCCGTGCAGCCGCTCATCAAGCACATACGCAAGAAGGCCAAGGTACGACAATTAACCTTCGTGAATTGCAATATGGATTAGTTTGGCCCGATCGTAGAAAGGTCAAACACATCTGCGAGTATTTTGAGCCAATCGTGCTTTTTCGTGAAGTGTCGGTTTTTTGACGCTCATTAAAGGGTAAGAACTTCGAAGCTTCGCGTAATATCATTCACATTCGTGCATCCATCATCGTCTGTCAAAATCATGAACCATTTTCCATCCTATTCATTCTTATAAACGGGATAGGCTATCTGAAGTCAAAATGCATAAAAATATCCCTATCTTGCTTTTTGGAAATATTCAGTATGCGGGAACTTATACTACTAAGCAACACAGGAGCCTTGTTTTTTAACCACGAAATACTAAATTCTATCACGCCCAAAAACAGCCCTGATCTACAGAAATTTATTTATAGCCTTAAAATATTTATCTACACCCATATCATAAACCCTCCGTGATGCGTTCATAAACCGCACGTTATAACCACCATAAAAATAGATTGTTTCGTTAGGAATTAGAACAAATGTCTTATCTGTAACGATGTTATTATTAACAAATAATAATCAAAAATTCGATTTCATTATGAAAATCCGGGTGGGCCCCGCCCCCGCCCGCCGGCACGCGCCCCCCGACCGCCGACACAATCGAGTTGGCCATGGCGATGACGGTGCAATCCGTGCAATGGCAGTCATTCAATCATCATTTAGGGTTTATAATATGTGTGTAGATAAAGCAGTGTATGCAACTGTACGTAATTAGGCCTTAAAACACTCGTGTGATCTTATTATGAAACTCACTTCGTTCGTTTCATAAAACCACACTCGTGTTTTAAGGACCCCTATTACGTAACAGTTACATAAACTACTATTATGTCTAGTTGTGATAAAAGTAATCTCAACTTACAGTACAGTCAACTTTAATAGCTTGTATTTTATTTAATTTACCATTCCTTCAATTTCTCAAATATTTTGCAAATCTTTCCAAAGTTGCCATTTAGTGTTTATCTTGAGAACAAAAGCTAATATATTATCATTTTTCCAGCAACGCGAAGCCGAGCGCTTAGCCTCTGGAGGCGGAGACGTATTCTTCATGAGAACCCCAGAAGACCTGAGCGGGCGAGACGGAGAGCTGGTGCTGGTAGAATTCTGCGAGGAACATCCACCGCTTATCAGCCAAGTTGGAATGTGTACCAAGATCAAGAATTATTACAAACGGAGTGCCACAAAAGTAGGTCAAATTTAAATTTTTCAATAGATATGGTGTCGCACTGTCTAATTTGTGTCAAGTTTTAGGTATAGTTAATAGACTATTTCTCAATGAATTTTGATAAATTACAATACAACTGCGGGTGAACACCGATAAATGGTGGGCTACAGTTGTTGTACGAACTCAATTTTTGTATTGTTAAGTAATTCGAATACAGACTGTTTTTATAACAATTAAAGTCTTCGCCATTGGAATTTGCTAACTATGTAAACAAAAGACGTAACTTTGTTTTATCACAGTTTCTCCTTGAATTTTCACACAACCTCATCAAGCAACATTGAAACCATACACTATTGAAATGGTTGTTACTGTAAAATACAAAATCATAACATAAAATATATAACTGTATCTTGGATATTTTATTAAAATTTTAATATGGTTTCATAAGTTAGGTTAAGTATATGGACCTGATGGAATGACATTTTTGTTTCTTTTAAATTATACAATTGTCTATGATGGGTAGTGTTGTGACTAAAGTTGGTGATATTTTAAGGCGCTACACACTACCCAACTCAAGCTCTATTCCTGCCAACGCGGTTGTATACACTACTTGGTAGTTTTGACATACAGCCTTGGCCAGAAGTGTTGAGCACTAATGCGATTTTCATACAAAACTGGAAAGTTTAGTCCATCGTTTCCATCTTTGTTTAAGTTATTTTGTCAATTAATTTAGACTAATAGGCATGTTTTGTTGAAGTTAGTAGTAACTGCATAGAATATTTGCAATATGTCGCACCGACTTAAATTTACATTTTTGGTACCTTCTGTTTTCATATTTTTTAAGTACCTTGAAAGTGTTATTAAGTGAAGTTTTCTATATTTATAAATAAAATATAACATTTACCGTTACCGTACATTGTTAGGATAGGGAAATAATGCTTAACATCAAAATTGTAAACAAAAAACACCTATGCTCAACACTTCTGGCCAAGGCTGTATATACAAATGAGTTTAACATGTAAATAAATAAGTACCTACTTGTTTTGCACTTTCGGTATATTATTATTCGATATGGTTTTACATAAGTAAACAAGGAAGTAAGAGTCTTGCCCATCACTAGTAAATTCATCATTCAGAGACAATTTCAATATGGTGGTTTGTTTACATAGTTAGCAAGTTCCATTGGCGAAGACTTTAGCCATATTGTGCAAGTGGATTAGGTAGGCCATATTGTTTTTTTTTTTCTATGGGACTAAACCACATATAAATTCAGTATATGCGATATAATCCGTTCAAAGTTGTTTTTCATGAATAACTATCGCGGCAACCGTAGACAATATTAATAATTTAGCTGTTTCATATATTTCGACCAATCAGATGTCGACGTTTTCTATGGGGTGGGGCGGCCAATTTTTTTGGGATTTCGGGGTTGTTCGCATAGAAAACATTCAGTATGACCTATTATTATTATTGAATTAACATCCCATATAATTAATATAAATGTTGTATCCAGGACAGCGGGCCGAAACCTCTAAAGTACGGCGAAGTGGCGTACGCGCATACTTCGCCCTTCCTCGGAATATTACCGCCCGGCGCCACGCAACCAGTCGTAGAGAACAACATGTACCGAGCACCTATCTACGAGCATTCACTACCGCCTTCTGACTTCCTCGTCATACGCACAAGGTATTCACATCATCAATCTATAATATCATTTCAACACTCCGGGCAGTAAGTAAGATTTGCCGCCCGCGCACAGCGGCAAATCTCACTTCACACATGGGAGAAGACGTAAAAATGTATACGCACCATAAGCAGTAAAGGTCTTAGCCTCACCTTCGGTTCGCGCCACAAATGCCCACGACCTCAGCCGCTTATTTTACTGCCCCGGTTTAGTAAATGTTTTATTTGATCTCAATACAATGAAGTGATTTTGCGAGGTTTGCGATTACGAGTACACAATAAATAAAATGTTTTTAGTAACAATAGTAAGCTAAACCTTATCTAGGAATTAGTACTTTTGTGCATTGAATTTCAACCTTAGCATTCAAATTTAAGGTTAAAAATAGTTTGGACTCGCCTTGAAATGAATTATAGAATGAATATTTGGGAGAACCTGGATTAGTGCGTCCCAGAAAAGTGTAAACACTATTAAAGGTAAATATGTTATTGTTTCAGACAAGCGTACTACATCCGTGAAATAGACGCCCTATACGTGGCGGGACAGGAGTGCCCGCTATACGAAGTGCCTGGACCTAACTCGAAAAGAGCCAACAACTTTGTTAGGGATTTCCTACAGGTTTGTCTGCACTATATTATCCTCAAACCAAACGGACGACTGAGGTCATAGCGCTGTCTCCTTCACTTTTGCTGCGGCTGTGCAAGTGTGAAAGAGAAGTTTTATGACCGCAGTCGTCCGTTTGGTTTGAGGATACTTATAAGTATTTGTAACTTTGTACGGTCCGTGAGATTTAAGAAGAACCTTCGGGAATCGACGATGACACACGAAGGTAATATTGCTGTTCTGCTTTTTCATGTGTTCCTTGTGATTGATATCCGACGTCTCTTTCTAAAACCCGAAAGTTCTTTTTAGAGCTCACGGACTGTATGCTATTACCAAATAGTAGTAGTAGTAGTAGTAGCACTTTATTGTACACAAAGAAAAATACAAAACAATTTTAAGAGATATAGGTACAAAGGCGAACTTATCCCTATAAGGGATCTCTTCCAGCTAACCTTAGAGTAACTGAGTGGAGAATGTTAAGAAATAGATAGACAAACTATCAACGTACAACAAGTGTGTCCAAATATAGTAAACTCATATGTCATACAATACAATAAATAAATAAAAATAGAAATATACATAAATACATCAAAATATATAAAAAAACACAAATAAATAATCGCAAATAATAAATAAATAAATAGAAAGAAAAAACAAATAAACAAATACAATACTCAACCAATTCACACTTCAGTGGAGAGCCATAACTTCTTCAGATTCACCTTCAGCGAAGTTAGTAATATTCGTAATCATAGAGAAGTCTCCTTGGAATCTAAAGCAGCCCAACTAGGACAGTAGCTTCATCGTAAAAGATCACAATCACGACTGGGATGTTCATATAACAGTCGCGAGTTTGAGCCTTGGTCAGGGCAGTGTTTTTTTTTTTACATTTTACCTTAAATTTTCAATATTTATTTCCAGTGATCGGAATCACTGGAGTGAAACGATAACAAAACGAGTAAGGGAACAAGTTTTAACCAAGAAAAATACGAATATTTTTAGCAAACTGGTCGAGAATCTCGAATCAAACTGGAATCTCTAATTTATAATGTGTGGGTATAGGGATATGAATATTTTTATGGCCGTTAAGCACTCTTTTGTGTCAGCTTGGCAAGTTTTGTTATCGTTTCACTACGGTGATTCCGATCACTGTTTATTTCCGATTTTTAAGAGTCGCCAGGACGCTCGCGTGAACTCGCGTCCCCATAGAAACGTAGTTCAGCTCTCATTTTAAAACGACATGCTTTAGAACCACGAAATTTGGCATGGGCATTCTAGCAGTACAGATCTATGTCGGTAATTCGTTTTCGTTGCAAGAAATTGTAATACAAAGAAAATGTGGCAAAAATAAGTTTTGTATGTAAATCTGTATCTGGCTGTATTTTCTTTGCAGCGAAAACGAATTACCGACATAGATCTGTACTACTAGAATGCCCATGCCAAATTTCGTGGTTCTAAAGCATGTCGTTTTAAAATGAGAGCTAAACTACGTTTGTATGGGAACGCGAGCGTCCTGGCGACTCTTAAGCGACTTTTTTGTCGCTCAAATGAGCCTGGGGTCCGCTCGAATTGACGTAGGCACTAGTTTTTACGAAAGCGACTGCCATCTGACCTTCCAACCCAGAGGGAAAACTAAGCCTTGTTGGGATTAGGTTTTCTTACGATGTTTTCCTTCAAAAGCAACTGGTAAATACCAGGTGATATTTCGTACAGAAGGTCCGAAAAACTCAGTGGTAGAAGCCGGGGTTTGAACCCCAGACCTCCGGATTGAAAGTCTAACGTTCTACCGCCAGGCCACCAGCGCGTTTTAACCAATAATAGTGCTCATGTTATGAGTAGCGAAGTATTTATAATAAAACATTACTTTTAGGTTTACATCTACCGATTGTTCTGGAAATCGCGCGACAACCCGCGCCGTATTAAAATGGACGACATCAAGAGAGCTTTCCCATCTCACTCTGAAAGCTCTATAAGAAAACGTCTGAAGCTTTGCGCAGATTTCAAGCGTACCGGATTGGACTCTAACTGGTAAGTATTTTACTAGGCCTACCTTATGTTACTAAATAGGCTCGCTTGAATCTATCATATCTAAAATGACATCATTTTCTTAAAGAAGTCATCTTGCTGTATTAATTATATCTCAAGTTTTCTCAAGATAACAAGACTCCGATTAAATAATGACCGAGAAGTTTAAACCCCTGAAAGTGAAGCAAAAAAAGGATCTTTTTAACACAGTTGCTCAAATCTAGTAGTAGTTTATAATGCGAGAAGTTGGATTTCTCGCACTAGCGCGTTTTACTTTTCCAGCCAATCACAGCTCAGGATTCATGATCACCGCCCCGCATCGCACGGCGCGAGTGTTCGGATGAAGTAACCTCAAAGTGACATATTGTCCATTTTTATAATTTTTTCGCAACTTTATTAAAAAACGTCGTTCGATACACGGACGGAATGTCATTCTTCACTCGTCCCGAGTTTTGCCACTCGCCTGCGGCTCGTGACCAAATGTCTCGGAACTCGTTGAATAATGACATCCTTTCCGACCTAGTATCGAAATGTACTATTCTATACATAAAATGAACAACCATGCTTTTAATAAATAAGCCGCATTAAAAATATTGAAAAACCCGACTGCGGTCGAGTTCGTAATGAATTTAATTTTTGGCACCATTGTGTTAAAAATGCTTTATCACTCCCACAATTGAGATAAATCGAAAGACACGTCATTCGGCGTAATCCGTCAATGGATGCAGGCTACAATGTGTGCCAAAAATATACATACAAACCCCTTTTCCGCAGTCGCGTAAAAAGGTAAATCTTGGATTTAGTGATACTTAGAGTCTTTGGAAAATGATGTTGTCACTATTTTTATAAAAATTCAACCTTTGAATTATAATTAGGTATAAAACCTATTTACTTAGCAGTTATTTCTCCCTAGGTGGGTGATCAAACCCGAATTCCGTCTACCATCCGAAGAGGAGATCCGCGCAATGGTATCCCCCGAGCAATGTTGCGCGTACTTCAGCATGGCGTCCGCAGAACAGCGGCTTAAGGACGCCGGCTACGGAGAGAAGTTCATCTTCACCCCGCAGGAGGATGACGACGAGGAGCTGCAGCTGAAGATGGATGATGAGGTAATATTGTCATTAAACTCTATCGTACGAACTGGCGGTCCTTGCAATGGCATCGCAATGTTACGCGTACTTCAGCATGGCGTCCGCCGAACAGCGGCTCAAGGACGCCGGCTATGGAGATAAGTTCATCTTCACCCCGCAGGAGGATGACGACGAGAAGCTGCAGCTGAAGATGGATGATGAGGTAATGTTGTCATTCATTAAACTCTGTCTAACATACGATTTGGAGACCACTTCAGCATGGCGTCTGCCGAACAGCGGCTCAAGGATGCCGGCTACGGAGAGAAGTTCATCTTCACCCCGCAGGAGGATGACGACGAGGAGCTGCAGCTGAAGATGGATGATGAGGTAATATTGTCATTAAACTCTATCGTACGAACTGGCGGTCCTTGCAATGGCATCGCAATGTTACGCGTACTTCAGCATGGCGTCCGCCGAACAGCGGCTCAAGGACGCCGGCTATGGAGATAAGTTCATCTTCACCCCGCAGGAGGATGACGACGAGAAGCTGCAGCTGAAGATGGATGATGAGGTAATGTTGTCATTCATTAAACTCTGTCTAACATACGATTTGGAGACCACTTCAGCATGGCGTCTGCCGAACAGCGGCTCAAGGATGCCGGCTACGGAGAGAAGTTCATCTTCACCCCGCAGGAGGATGACGACGAGGAGCTGCAGCTGAAGATGGATGATGACAGTGGTGTGCACAGAGATTTAAGACTTAGTAGGCAACAGCGGCGGCATCCATATAACACGATTCTTGTCGGCTTGCCTAAGTTTCAGGCGCCTGAGCAGTTTTCCTACAGCTCATGAAGAAATTTTAAGCAAAAATCAGCATCGGCTTGCCTACGAAAATTTTTGACCACTCGTCACTGGTAGGCAAAAAAATGAGAGCTACTAACTTACCAAAAAAATTTGGCGGAGAGGCTACGGAGAGAAGTTCATCTTCATCCCGCAGGAGGATGACGACGAGGAGCTGCAGCTGAAGATGGATGATGAGGTAATGAATCATATGAATTCAGGACTTGCAATGGTGTATGGTGTCGTCGGAGCAATCGTATCTTGTAATTGTATTAGTTTTATATTTTTTACACGAGAACTTTCGACGGCCGCTGTAATCCGGGTAGGATATAGGTTAAGGCGTCTGCTGCGAACGCTGATTCGATTCCGTCTCCAGGCACTTGAAGTTTTGGTCAGTTCCTTTCGTATATGTCATATATTTCAGTTTATAATTTATATAGAAGTGTTTCTACTCAAATGGTAAAACAAATATTCTCGCAACTAAAGTGGCCGCTTAGTACATTGCTGTACACAGATAAAAGGATATCTTAATCCAAGATATTTCATTCTTGTATATAAGGAAAATCGATAATTTCTTGAACCAAGTATGATTTTGTTGATCCAAGATAGAACTTACTTGGTTCAAGATATTTTTTACTTGATTTAAGAAATTATCGATTTTCCTTATATACAAGAATGAAATATCTTGGATTAAGATATCCTTTTATCTGTGTAGGTACATATGATTTACTCAGGAAGTTAGGATTATTTGTTGTGATATGAAAAGTTAAGTAACATGAATGAGTGTTGTGTTGTGGTGCAGGTGAAGGTGGCGCCGTGGAACACGACGCGCGCGTACATCCAGGCCATGCGCGGCAAGTGCCTGCTGCAGCTGTCGGGCCCCGCGGACCCGACGGGCTGCGGCGAGGGCTTCTCCTACGTGCGCGTGCCCAACAAGCCCGCGCAGCAGCCCGCCGACGAGGCCGCGCCCAAGCGCACCGTCACCGGCACCGACGCCGACCTCAGGAGGCTCAGCCTCAACAATGCTAAAGCTTTGTTGAGGAAATTTGGAGTTCCTGAAGAGGAGGTATGTACAAACTTAGTTTTAGTGTTACAAATGTAAACGGACTGGACATGAGAAGCTTCAACAAGCCAAAACAAGATCCCACTATTGAGGCTCAGCTGAAGAAGACTGTTACTGGTTCTGATGCTGATCTCAGGAGGCGTAGCCTGAAAAATGCTAAGGCTTTGTTGAGGAAATATGGAGTGCCAGAAGAAGAGGTTTGTTGAAACTTAGTTTTAATGTTACAAATGTAAACGGACTGGACATAAGAAGCGTCTATAACAAGCCCACGCAGCAGCCCGCCGACGAAGCCCAACCCAAGAGGTCTGTCACTGGGACGGATGCGAATCTCAGGAAGCTTAGCTTAAACAATGCTAAGGCTTTGCTGAGGAAATTCGGCGTTCCCGAAGAGGAGGTATGTTGATTGTATTAACTGACTTTCAAAGACATTTATAACAAGGCTACGTATTAGCTCACTAATGAGGTCCAGCCCAAGAAGGATTGATACTGATTTAAGGAAGCTTATTGTGCGAGACAAAGGTAGGCGGCGTCGAGGTGACCTCGAGCGGCTGCATCGGCCCCGCAGCGGCGAGGTCATGGCAGTCGGTGCTGGCCATGTACCTGACCTTAACGATGTATAAAAGCGGCTGTAGAGGTGAGGACCTTGAGGGGATACCTTGCAGAAGAAAACTCCGTTGTTGTATTGGTAGCTTGCTTGGTAAGCACACCAACCCGATCACTGCGTAACTGGCAAAGAGACCGCGAGCGGGCTCGTTATTTATAGGCGATGCTAGGCGTCGCCGCGGGGGGGTCCGCGGGAGGCGCGGCCACAGAGTGGGGATAGCGCGTGCGCAGGGACGGCGCATGCGCAGATCGAGTTGCCGTACTTATTAGGCATATATCTTTATTTATCAAAATATATTTATCCTAATAGTACATAATTAATATTCTAATATTGCACTTGATGCCTACAATACGCCTAGGCATCCTGGCGTGATGACTAGATCACTTAAGTTAGGGGTTGAATGAATAGACTAGGGCAAGTATTGTTTATTAAGCATTCAAGGACTTATTAGTCTAATATGATGAGTACAAGGTTACTGTGTTTACAATTTTACAAGGTTACGGCGTTTACAAGGTTACGTCGTTATAACTAAGTTTATACATAAATATATCACGTAAACGAGAGACAGTATGACCTCGTGCGGCACACTTAGCTTGGATAATGCCAAAACTTTGTTGAGGAAATTCAGAGTTCCGGGAGAGGAGGTTTGTTTAGTATTTATTTTAGTGTTATAAATGTAACCTGACCAGTCATGAGAAGGTTATTATATAACAAGTATACTAGTTAAAAGATTCTTATACTTCAGCTTAAGTTTACCGATCGCAGCAGACCACTAATGAGACCTAGGCGAAAAGCAATTTTACTGGGACTAATGCTAATTTAAGACTCAAAATTATAAAAATGGAAATAATAATTTGAGGTTATTTGGGGTTCTATAGTTGTTATCCTGTTTGTTGATAGATCAAGAAACTGTCTCGCTGGGAGGTCATAGACGTGGTCAGAACGCTGTCGACTGAAAAAGCGAAGGCTGGCGAAGAAGGCATGACCAAGTTCTCTAGGGGAAACAGGTTCTCCATCGCTGAGCATCAAGAAAGGTAAAAACATAAAAGGTATGTGAGTTATTGTTTTGAGGAAATGTGGAAATTCGTTCAACACTAAGGTGAGAATCTCAAAAAAAACTATCATTTGGACGGTAGAAAAACGGGATTTTGATATTTTTTCAAAGTACTATTTGCTAAGAACCCTAACAGTTTAGTAATTGATGTAACTGAATTATAGCCAGTGCCCTTCTAAAATTTAAAATACGTTGACAAACACACGTATTTATCTCGCAGCCTATTTTAAAAGATTTGTCAAAAGTGATACGCATTTGCAGTGAAATAGTTTTTTTACTAACATTGCAATCTTAACTACAGATACAAAGAAGAATGCCAGCGTATATTCGAGCTACAAAACCGGGTGTTGGCGAGCGCGGAGGTGCTCAGCACGGACGAGGCCGAGAGCTCTGTCAGCGAAGAGTCCGACATGGAGGAGATGGGCAAGAATCTAGAAAACATGCTGGCTAATAAGAAAACCACAGAACAGGTGATTTTTATATTGCACCAGTTAAATGGCTGACATATGTATTAAAAGGGTATACATTACGATAAGTATCTAAAAGTAATAGTATATTTTCGCACAACGTTCTATCGCTGTTTTTGTTGATTAATAGTAGGTAACTTACGACAACTTCCGTATACTAGCCCCGATGCATATGTTTTCATCTACTCAGACCATTTTCTTAAGTTTTCCCATTTGTACAGAAAAGTAGTTTTAGACCAATATTCAACACCGTTTTATAAAAAAATGATAATATTTAGATTATTCATGAAAATATCCTACACAAATGCAATTAAAGTACACGTAATACCGTTCTGAAAAACGCAAAAAAAAACTGATTTTTGTATTCCAAATATTTTTATTACAAAAACATATGGTGAGACTAGGGTCATTCATAGGGAAAGCATCATGGCCTAGCTATATATTGACCGTTTAATTATGAGTCTACAAAATCAAATGTGCAAGAAGAGAGCCCAACTTTATTTGGGCAATGGTTTTGGAAATTCCATTTTTTCAGCAACAAAAGTCTCTTAGTGTTTTCATTATACAATTAAATTAAACTACATTAAACACTACTATTATTGGCCCCAATCATTAATCATCAGAAGTATCCGTGTAAGAATTATTCCGATAAATGTAAAAAATTCTTCGTACTAGACGAATTCCATTGCATCGGGGCTAGTACTACCTATACCACCATTTAACATTAGGACTTTAGTAGAAAAAAAATCATGTTTTAACGACCCTCATTATGTACTAGTTGTATAAACTACTATCAAAAGTGAAAGGCCTTTAAAACTAAAACTACTCTCGCATGTCTGTTGCAGTTGTCAATGGAAAGGGAGGAAGCCGAAAGGGCTGAGCTGAGAAAGATGATCATGGGTCAAGACAAGAAACCGCAGATCAACCAGCCGGATCAACAACAGACTTCCAGTCAAGGTATAGATTGTTTTATACCAACTTACCATGATCTTACCTTTTACAAGATCTTAAAATTTGTGCTAAAACTAGGACTGGCGAACAGATTTTAAAACCAAGTTCTTATTCCCCTTAGATGAACTCATTAAGTGGTTAAGAGAGATCTTTCATGAAATGTGGTATACGTAAGCTGCCGCTCCGTTGGTGGATTAAGTGATGGTGATGGTTGCTACTAAATGTTTTACCCACCAGAAGTTTCCTTTTCCGACCGTGGAATAAAAAAAAATTGCCATAATTTTCCAGTGATGTAGCTGTGGAGTTCCTAAAAACAACTTATTTTCCTAAAAAGCTTGTGACACTTGGAGGTCTCAGGAGTCCATAGAACTTATCTAACCGTGTAATCTAAATTTCCATCAGGAAGTACGCATTCTTGTTATAATAAATACTATTACGAAACTAACTTTTACAATCAGGTCGAGTCCTCCGCATAGTCCGCACATTCCGCAACGCGTCAGGCCAGCGCTACACCCGGGTTGAGTTCGTCAGGAAAGCTGCCGTCATAGAAGCCTACACTAAGATACGGTCGACCAAGGACGACGCCTTTATTAGGCAGTTCGCCACCATGGACGAAACTCAGAAGGAGGAGATGAAACGAGAGAAAAGGAGGATACAGGTTTGTTGTGAACAATGTAAACTTCCTTTTTTAGTGCCAATGAGTCAACCCGCGTTGAGTTCGTCAGGAAAGCTGCCGTGACCGAAGCCTACACTAAGATACAGTCGACCAAGGACGACGCTTTTACTAGGCAGTTCGCCACCATGGACGAAACTCAGAAGGAGGAAATGAAACGAGAGAAAATGAGGATACAGGTTTGTTGTGAACAATGTAAACTTCCTTTTTTAGTGCCATTGAGTCAACCCGCGTTGAATTCGTCAGGAAAGCTGCCGTCATAGAAGCTTATACTAAGATACGGTCGACCAAGGACGACGCTTTCATAAGGCAGTTCGCCACCATGGACGAAACTCAGAAGGAATGGAAGGATGAAACGAGAGAAAAGGAGAATTCAGGTATGTTGTAGACATCTTAATAGTATTATACAATAGTGACAATGAAAAGCTTTTCTGTCTAGTACCATGTTTAGGCCACGAAGTTTGCTGAGTGGCCTAAGTAAGGTACGAGATTGAAAATCTTTATTATGTTACTATTGTATACAATACTTTTTCTACGAGTGCGTAAAATAGGCAAGTCGGCAAGGATTGAGTTCGACGAATGACCTGCTGCCTCAATACAATTTAGTAACTTCAATCTCCCGCCCGAAAAACAAACAACACATACGTGCTTCAGTGAAAATACGTCTCGATATGGAAATTTCTATACAATGATCGATAATTCGTTGATTATGCTTTACTGTACATATACACCCTGTCCAATAAGTTCGAATACACATTTTATGCGTTGACCCTGAAGGCATACAGGCTGCAGGCCATCCAATTATTATATTAATCTAAAGAATAAGCTAACTTGAACATAATATAACATTTAAAAAAACCAATGACTTGTTATTTGTCTTCACTCCTCGATGAAGTACTTTCGATCAACTATCGTCACCAAATTCCGTAATGGCGACTGCTAAGGTGTTATTTACAAGGGGTTAAAACTTTTTGTAATCAAACGCAATCTAGTTTACAGTACAATGAGAAGGTCTTAAAATAGCTCCTCTTTGGAAGACAGGATAAAATCTGGTCAGCTACATTCAGCTAGAACCAACAAAATACTAAACACCGTGAGAGTGAGAGTTTAGAGGAAAAATGCCCATTTATCCGAAACTCAACTGCTGATCTGAAATTTTTGAGGAGATCCGTTACATGGTACGTTGGGGTGGACCTTGGATGTCATAGCTATAATAAACGTGGAGTTCGTGGTTTTTCCGTAGCAATTGAAAAAATTACAGTACATAATCCAACTCAATACATTCCTGGCACGCAGGAATAAGTTGATTTTCTGACGAGAAACTCTTGAATTCAAACAGCCTCAGAATGCTCAAAACGGTCGTTTGTGAGCAGCAAGTATAGCAAACATCCTAAACTATGAGGTTAATGTTCCCAGACTCCAGAGGGAACCATTGTTGGTTGGGTGTCAGTTAATATGTGAAACCAAATTTCCTTAACATTGTTCATTTTGTTCAACCTTTGAGAAAAGCTAATTTCATTGATTATTTTGCCGAAAGTAAACGGTCACTCCCGTTCTCCGGTTTTGCGCTTATTACGTTGATTTGTATGTTTTCACATGCCTTGAAGTCTACATTATAATAAAATAGCAAATCTGGACAGTAAAAAAAAAGACATCGAGAATATTTGGGACGAAATAACCGCAGAAGCGGTGCGTGCCGCGTGAGTCTGAGTTGAAAATGTAGCCAGCTAGTAAAATAAGTTACAGGTGGAGTTAATTCTAAATATTTGAAGCACATTTTGTATATTAGTATAGCTTTAATAAAATACAGATTTCACTACAATAACTATTCGTACAAAAAAGTTCTAAGACTTCTAAAGTGTATTCGAACTTTTTGGACACGGTGTAAATGTTTTGTATTGATTTAAACATACACGATTTTTTGTCATATTATATTAATAATGAATTCCTCGCTGCTCTCAATTTAGCCGTGGCTAAAACGGTAGAAGGATGATGTTGCTTGATGATTTTGCTAATGATAATTCTTGTTTTAGGAACAACTGAGACGTATCAAACGAAATCAGGAGAGGGAAAGGCTGGCTGGCAATGTCACTACACCCGGGACCTTTAACACTGATAGTAAGTTTATTTAGACGCCATCAGAGGCCAGTTTTATAAACCTACAAGTTACAATTTACAAGCGGAAGTCTCTTTCTAACACATAGGGTTAGAAGTAGACGCTTGAAAATTGTAACTTGTAGCTTTATAAAACTGGCCTCAGGATAACATAACTTACATTTAAGAGTCGCCAGGACGCTCGCGCTCCCATACAAACGTAGTTTTGCTCTCATTTTAAAACGACATGCTTTAATCAATCAATCAATCAAATCGTTTATTTCGTGTAACTTTGACACATATTATATATCTTATGTTAGTAAACAAACAATAGTTATTAAAATTACAATAAGGGTTAGTACCTAATAATTAACTTTAGCTTTAGAACCACGAACTTTGGCATGGGCATTCTAGTAGTACAGATCTATGTCGGTAATTCGTTTTCGTTGCTAAAAATTGTAATACAAAGAAAATACAGCCAGATACAGATTTACATACAAAACTTATTTTTACTATGTTTTCTTTGTGTTAAAATTTTTAGTAACGAAAACGAATTACTGACATAGATCTGTACTGCTAGAATGCCCATGCCAAATTTCGTGGTTCTAAAGCATGTGGTTTTAAAATGAGAGCTGAACTACGTTTGTATGGGGACGCGAGTTCACGCGAGCGTCCTGGCGACTCTTAATTGCTATATAATTGCAATTTGGATAGACATAATGTGACGTTTGATTTTCTTTATATCCATAAACTGAAATTGATGTCATATACTTCAGAAGAAGTGACCAAATGCTCGGGTGTCCGAGGCCAGATTTGAACTGGCGTCTTCAGCTTTCGCGGGTGACGCCCTGACCACTACACCACCCGGTCACGGCGGAACAAGTCGAATTTCCTCAAGTATATGCAATCCTCTGAATTTGAAACGGATAGGCCGGGCTAAGGTAAAATCCACAATCCCACGGACTGATTTGACAGTTCCTGGCATACAAAGCGATTGTCAAATGTATGAAAAGAGCTGTCAAATCAGTCCGCGGATTTATGAATTCTACCTTAGGCGTTGGTTGATTTATATATAGAAGTGTTCCTAACTTAAAAACTGCAAACCAAAAAATATTCAAAACAATAATTTGATTGTGATTTTGTAAAGCCATTAGCCGTTATCAGTCCAGTATATTGTGCATGATTTTAACACATTGTTTTCTGCTTTCACAGGTATGAGCATGTCGTCATCCAACGACTTGGGCTCAGCCTCCCCAGGACTCATACCTCTGGGCCAGATCAAGCAGGAACCAGACCTGCACACTCCTAGCCGACGCCGCGCCAAGTTGAAGCCGGACTTGAAGCTCAAGGTAACTGACGTCACAGGTATGAGCATGTCCAACAACTTGGGTTCAGCGTCTCCGGGACTCATACCTCTGGGCCAGATCAAGCAGGAACCAGACCTGTACACCCCTAGCCGACGCCGCGCCAAGTTGAAGCCGGACTTGAAGCTCAAGGTAACTGACGTCACAGGTATGAGCATGTCCAACAACTTGGGTTCAGCGTCTCCGGGACTCATACCTATGGGCCAGATCAAGCAGGAACCAGACCTGCACACCCCTAGCCGACGCCGCGCCAAGTTGAAGCCAAACTTGAAGCTCAAGGTATGTAACTAGTGGTTCTGTGAGCTGAGGATCTTGGGACCTCTACTTATCATTATGTTTTAACAGAATAATTATTACATAAAAAAATGTAAACAGTTTTCATTAACATCGAATTCACAATGATCTTAAGTGCCGTAGATTTCAATGGCGCTTAGGTCCTTTGTGCCTATTCCGTTATTTTGAACTTCTGTATTCTAAATTTGTTTAATAAATTAATCAAACTGAATACAAAATATGACATCTGTTTCAATTTATAATAAGAAAAACCTTGTTGGTTATACTTCGGATATGTCTACTCCATATAATTCATGGCAAAAAGTATCTAAAAGTATTTAGGGGGCCAAGAAAACAAGCTAGAACTATTTACGATTTATTATTATTTTAACCCCCAGTGCGGCGCATGCGGGCAAGTCGGACACATGCGCACCAACAAAGCCTGCCCGCTGTACACCGGCTCCATGGGAGGGGGCCCCGCCTCCCCGCCGGAGATGGACGTGGAGCCCGTCCCGGAGCCGGACGAGGAGGACACCGGGTACGTGGACGGGGTCAAGCTTACCCTGCCCAGTAAGGTTATGAAGGTAAGTTAATATTTGACTCTGATTTGCATATGGACTTTTTTTTCTGCAGCCACTTTATCCCATTACATGCATTGTAGAAGATTTTGTTGTGTTTTAAAATGTGATTAAACAGTTAAACAACATAACATAGCATGATCTAAGTGAATTACTCTTAGCTTGTCGCAACATGACATCACATTTTGCGGCCATTTTTTTCGGGGTGCATTAAAACGTCCCATATATTGCGTCGGATATTTCGACGGAGGGCGTTTTCAATTCGTCCGGATCTTAGTTTTTGCTTTTTTTTATGTATTATTCGAAGATGGCTGGACCAAATTGGAATTTTTTGTTTGTTTCAAAGAGTACATACTTCACAGTTGGTCCCATTGTCACTAGGTCAGGATCTGATGATGGGATCCTGGAGGAATCGACGGAACTCTTCAAATATTACAAGCACGCCTATAGTAATTTGAGTATTATTTACAGTAGCTCGGGTATTTGCTTGTGAAAACTTGGAGACTAAGTGAAGTTGGTTCTTTTTTGTTTAAAATTATATTGATCAAAGATGGGGCTTGTTACCGATCTCATATATAACATTATTTACAATTTACAAGCGATTATCTCCCTAGCAATCGGCAGACGAGCTCAAACGTCGCGGCAGCGGCCGTCGCAGTGAAAACCGTCCCGGCGGCAGAAAACAACGGCGCGGCACTCTCAGCGAGTCCTGCGACTATCTCGTCAAGCGGCCGGCTGAACGGCGGCGGACAGATCCATTGGTTACGTTGTCGTCTTTGCTGGAAGACGTGCTCAACCATATGAGGCATCTGCCTGATGTGCAGCCGTTCTTGTTCCCCGTTAACCCCAAGGCAAGTTTCACTTTGTAATACTTGAAATAATAAACGGCGCGGCACACAGCGAGTCCTGCGACTATCTAGTCAAGCGGCAGGCGGAACGGCGGCGGACAGATCCATTGGTTACGTTGTCGTCTTTGCTGGAAGACGTGCTCAACCATATGAGGCATCTGCCTGATGTGCAGCCGTTCTTGTTCCCCGTTAACCCCAAGGCAAGTTTCACTTTGTAATACTTGAAATAATAAACGGCGCGGCACACAGCGAGTCCTGCGACTATCTCGTCAAGCGGCCGGCGGAACGGCGGCGGACAGATCCATTGGTTACGTTGTCGTCTTTGCTGGAAGACGTGCTCAACCATATGAGGCATCTGCCTGATGTGCAGCCGTTCTTGTTCCCCGTTAACCCCAAGGCAAGTTTCATTTTGAAAGACTTAAGCCATAGCTCTGGGAGTCATGTAAAATCATGTGTAATGTCTGGCTGAGAAACGACGAACAGATCCATTGGTTACATTGTTTTAGCCTCTATCTGCCCAGATACTTATATTATAATAAGGCCTCTCATTCTATTGTATTTTATATTCTCATTTTGACAGATCAAAATTCCATTTGTCTTTGCAATTTTTCTTTGTCGGCAGCTGTTTTTTTCCATAAATTTCAAGGCTAGTTTAATTTTTATTATGTCGCCTATTAGTTATTAGATACATAAATCAATAATTAAATCAGATAATCGTTCGTAATCTGAAAATGTCAACGAAAGACATTAATAATCATATTATTTTTCATGGTTTAATAAGTTTTGATATTTACTTACGGTTTTTATTGTTTATCCAGTTGGTAGCGGACTACTACCGCATCATATCGCGACCAATGGACCTTCAAACCATCCGCGACAACCTGCGGCAGAAGCACTACCACAGCCGAGAGGACTTCCTGGCCGACGTCAACCAGATTGTGGAAAACTCGACCTTGTACAACGGTAATACGGTTCACTCTAGTATGTATCCACTACTAGTTATTATCTTATTATCTTATTGTATTCTTCGACCCAAAGGGATCTTTTGTGTAGTTGCCCCCTAGTACACCTACTCGAGAGCTTTCTCAACCATCTCCATGTGTTGGATGATGGAGCTCAAGGGCAGTGCTTTGAATTCCTCTGGATCTGGATAGCCAGTACCAAAGTCCTTCATTCTCTGTCTGGCTAGAGCGTGACATTCACACATTAAGTGTTCCATTGTCTCTTCCTCTTCACCACACATCCTACAATCAGTATTATCTGACAATCCCATTCTGGCCAATACTCCTTTCACAGCGTAGTCCACTACTTGTTACTAAATACTCTAATTTTGGTACAGTTTTCAAATGTCAGGAAGTCATTTAGTCACTAACTGTACGAGTAAATGGGCTTTGGTCGGTGGAACGTCTTGGCGCCAGCTTAACTTGCACCTGTCAGTCGTACCAATAGTGTCAAATCCTAGTTTTTTTTTTCTGAGCTGGATGCTAGCCCTTTAACAATACTAGTAACAGGTAGTCAGTGTCAATAGTATCTTCCTACACGAAGGCCGCAAAAATATGTGACAGGCTCCTATGGCTCTACAAATAAGAGCGTGTCACATATTTTTGCGGCCTTTGTGTTGGAAGATACTATTGATGCTGACTGTACAAGCTATACTGGCCAAACTGTTGTCAGTTGCCAACCCTATTAGATTCCTAAATGTTTACTTTTTTAAAACAAAACAGGCGAGTCTATGGGTTGAGCTCATCATGGTCGCAGCTCGTTGTGATTAATTATTTGTCTTTTGTTCATTTTCGTGGTTCAGTGTGTAATATAGATAGCTTATTGTGCGGTGGTCTAACGAACAAGTGTGCGGATAATGAAGAATTAGTCTTAAAAGGCGTGTAACCATTGATTGGTTCCGAACAACCTGTAGCCTCCTCGAGCCTTTTGTAGGGAGCTATCACTCTACAAACAGCAACTAACAAGGCTTATGCCACTTCTACTGAACAACGTTGCCTAAAACTTATTTGATTAAACAAAATACTTATCGATTGAAGACATTGTACCATGCATTGTACCTAAAGATTGAATCTTACAAGCTCTTATTTCCCGCCTTTTTATACTTGACATTGGCTACAGGCAATACCGCCTAAAGTCCATAAGAAGAAAAAAAAAAACAAAACAGGCAACTTTAATTTGTTTAAATGTTACCATGTAATTTGTTGTAGGCCCGACAAGCAGCCTCACAGTGGCAGCGCAACGCATGCTGCAGCGGTGCGTGGAGAAACTGGCGGAGAAGGAGGAACAGCTGATGAAGCTGGAGAAGCAAATCAACCCGCTGCTGGATGACAACGATCAGGTAAGGCAGCGGTCGGCAACCTTTTAGCAGCCAGGGGCCACATAGTAGCTAACGAAATTGACGCGGGCCGCACTTAATGATTTGTGACGGCAAAAGGTACCACGGTTGTCAATAACGACGACTTCTAATTCCAATTCGGGCCGCTTGTTGCCGAGGCACGGATTATAAAGTCAAACGCGCAAAAATGTGCAAATGACGTCACAATCGCAAAGAACAAACTCTAGAAGCCAGAAAAACCGAAACCGCTGAAACTTACAGTAGTGAAATAATGCTGCATTTATCTTCGTCTTCGCTCTCAATTTTAAAACTAAAGATATATGACTATTTTGTATATTTCATATTGATTCAAATCTATGAAGCATCCCCAGAACACGACTCCATACCACGAAATACACAGAACATGACCGTGATACGCTAGAAGTACTCTGGCACTCAACTGTTAACATTGTAGACTTTCATAGAATTTTTCATCAATTTCATAAGTGAAATTGTGTTTTATACTCGATATAACAGAAAGTTAACTTAGCCCACTTATCGACAATTATTTGTAGTATAAATAAACAGAGTTTGAGTTAAAACAAAGAGTTAATCCCTACTGCTCGTGAGAACGCTGTGGTGATTTATTTAATTAATAGTCATCCGCATGGCGGCGATGCGGTTCGCCACCCATCACGTCTCGTTCTTCACGGGGGCGAGAAGTGGCTCACGGAGAGCCATTCTACTGCATTGATCGTAGCAAATGGAAATCCGTGATCTCTGCCTACCCCTTTTGGGATATAGGCGTGATTGTATGTATGTATGTTGAGTTAAAACATTGTTTTGATACAGGTGGCGCTCTCGTTCATCCTCGACAACTTGCTGGCCACGAAACTCAAGGTGATGCCGGAAGCCTGGCCGTTCCTGAAACCCGTCAACAAGAAGCATGTCAAGGACTATTACAGCGTTATCAAGAAACCCATCGATATGGAGACTATGGGGAAGAAAATACAAGGTAAACAACCGGTTAACCATACACCATTTTTTTATACTTATCATATGTATTATGAAAACTCCGCAGCTATTTGTCGGCGACAGACCCATCGTACCCAGTTTCCAGTGAGCAAATGAGCATAGGTACTTACACTTAGAATTTCTTATCAACTTTATATAATAATTTTGCCCATATATTTTTGATTTTTTTTCATACATCGTGCCGTATCGAAAGGATGTATCAATTACGTGTGCGTTACATGTAAACGCGACACATATATACCTTCTTGTTTATATTGAATTGATATTAAATTCTCGTTTTTCGAGCAAGGCCTGGCAAAGAACTTACATACGTAGGTATCAATGACCAAATTAAATAAATTTATCCAGTGTCCCATTCCTTGTCTAAGTACCTACTTATATGTAGATACCTGCCTACTTTACTTAAGTGTGCAATTACATTTATCTAACTACTTAAGATAAAATTAGTTTTAAGAAATATTGCTTTACCCTATCAGGGTCCATGTGCTAATCTTTGTCGTGTACTTGATTGGTAATTTTGGTTGCAAATAAAGATCCCTATCTCTATCTCTAACATGCTAGGATACAAATTATGAAAACATAACAAATATAACTAAAATGAATCTCAATGATTAATTCTAGAAATAAAACTAAAATACATCTAAAAGAGGCCCCTGCGGCATGGTACCGAAGACGCTGGCAGCATTTCCTCTCTGGATTGCTAAACTAATACTTTGAGCAAGATAGCTGCGAGCTCTTCGGTCTCCAAAGACCATATTATTTTGATGATGTGTTTTTGGTCTCATGTTGGGAAAGCGGTGAGGTAATAAATAGCACATTGCACAGGCCGAGTGAACAGGGATTACCGGCCAAGTAGGTATAGACGGATATAAATATAGATAAATATTTGGGAACAATCTTACACAAATCAACCTAACCCCAAACTAAGCAAATCTTGTACTCTGGGTGGTAGGCGACGATATACATACTTAGATAAATAAATACATACTTATAGATATCAGAGGCGGCGGGTCCATAGAACTCGATTCCCGCCGGCTTGCCTAATTTTCAGACATCTGAGCATCCTAAAGCTCATGAAGAAATGTTAAGCCTAATTAAGCTTCGACTTGCCTAAGAAAATGTTTGACCTTTCCCTCATATTGGTTGGACGAAAAGGGACAAACGATTATCAGAGACCTCTTAACTTTCATAGACGTTTATGAATAAGAGGGTTAAGAGTCGCCAGGACGCTCGCGTGAACTCGCGTCCCCATACAAACGTAGTTCAGCTCTCATTTTAAAACGACATGCTTTAGAACCACGAAATTTGGCATGAGCATTCTAGCAGTACAGATCTATGTCGGTAATTTGTTTTCGTTGCTAAAAATTGTAATACAAAGAAAATAAGTTTTGTATGTAAATCTGTATCTGGCTGTATTTTCTTAGTATTACATTTTTTTGCAACAAAAACTAATTCCCGACATAGATCTGTACTACTAGAATGCCCATGCCAAATTTCGTGGTTCTAAAGCACGTCGTTTTAAAATGAGAGCTAAACTACGTTTGTATGGGAACGCGAGCGTCCTGGCGACTCTTAATCTATGAGTTTTGCCTGCAGCTCACAAATACCACAGCCGTGCCGAGTTCCTGCGGGACATTCAGCTGATAGTGGACAATTGCAAGGCCTACAACGGACTCAACTCGCAGTTCACGAGGCAGGCCGAGGCGATACTGAAGGTCACACAGGAGGCGCTTGAACAGGTTAGTCGTTCATTCTTAACGCATTCCGGGCGGTAAGTGACATTTACCGCCCGCACGCTGCTGCAAATCTCACTTCACACCCAGAAGTAGATGTAAAATTGTGTATGAGCCCTCAGATCGCTTGTTTATGACCCTCGCCTTCGGTTCCGGCCGCAATGCCCAAATTTTAACGGCCTCCTAGCCTAGTTGGTAGTGACCCTGCCTATGAAGCAGGAGGTCCCGGGTTCGAATCCTGGTCAGGGCATTTATTTGTGTGTTTATCACAGATATTTGTTCCCGAGTTATGGATGTTTTCTATGGCATTTAAGTATTTATCTATATCTATCTATTATATATATCGTCGTCTAGTACCCACAACACAAGCCTTATTGAGCTTACTGTGGGACTAGGTTGATTTGTGTAAGATTGTCCTAATATTTATTTATTTATTTATTTTATTTATGCCCGCGATTTCAGCCTCTTCTTTACTTTACAGCGCTGTGTGTAATGTCAGAGACTATAGAGATATAGACGGCCACAGCCTAAGAACTTTTTGAAGCTCAAGTCAATTGCGCCCTCTGTCCGAGAGCCGCTCCTTACATTTTCGGTATCTTTAGGAGGCTTTCGGACAGAGGGCGCAATTGACTTGAGCTTAAAAAAGTTCTTAGGCTGTGGCCGTCTATATCTCTATAGTCTCTGGTAATGTACTATTAAAGGATGTCTTTTTTCTTGTAATTTAAGGTTTATTTGGTAAGCATAGCGTTAATTCACGTTTCCACGACAGTTTGGCGAGAACGTGAGCCAGCTAGAGGCGAACATCGCTCGCGTTCAGCAGAAGATGCTAGAAGAAGCCGAGCAGTCCGACGAGCCGGAGGAACCGCCGCCTCCTTCCGATGAGAAGCGAGGCCGGGGACGCCCGAGGAAATACAAACCGCCCGGCACTTCTGTAGACGGTATTTATGCTTTTTTTAAGTCAAAAATGCAAATAATCTGGTTTTTGTGGATTTAGCCTTTGTAGGTATGATAAACGCTATGTTGATGCCAAACTTCAAGGCTTTAGGTCGTTTGTAAGTGCCTTAAACTTTTGATGATCGCTCAATGATGGCCACCAAATAGAAATATCTTAGAAGCCGAGCAGTCCGACGAGCCGGAGGAACCGCCGCCTCCTTCCGATGAGAAGCGAGGCCGCGGACGCCCGAGGAAATACAAACCGCCCGGCACTTCTGTAGACGGTATTTATGCTTTTTTTTAAGTCAAAAATGCAAATAATCTGGTTTTTGAGGATTTAGCCTTTGTAGGTATGATACAGGCTATGTTGATGCCAAACCTCAAGGCTTTAGGTGGTCTGTAAGTGCCTTAAACTTTTGATGATCGCTTAATGATGGTCACAAAATAGGAAGATCTTAGAAGCCGAGCAGTCCGACGAGCCGGAGGAACCGCCGCCTCCTTCCGATGAGAAGCGGGGCCGCGGACGCCCAAGGAAATACAAACCGCCCGGCACTTCTGTAGACGGTATTTATGCTTTTTTTAAGTCAAAAATGCAAATAATCTGATTTTTGAGGTTTTAGCCTTTGTAGGTATGATACAGGCTATGTTGATGCCAAATTACAAGGTTCTAGGTGGTTTGTAAGTGCCTTAAACTTTTTATGATCGCTCAATGATGGTCACCAAATAGGAAGATGTTAGAAGCCGAGTGATCTAACGAATCGGAGGAACCGCCGCCGCCTACTGATGAGAAGCGGGGCCGCGGACGCCCGAGGAAATACAAGCCGCCTGGCACTTCCGTAGACGATATTTATGATTTTTTTAAAGTCAAAAATGCAAATAATTCGGTTTTTGGGGATTTTGCCTTTGGGCGTAGAGTAAGGGCTACGTTGATGCCAAATTTCAAGGCTCTAGGTGGTCTGTAAGTGCCTTAAACTTTTGCTGATCGCTCAATGAGTCGGTCACCAAATAGAAAATGTTAAAAGCCGAGCGATCTAACTAATCGGAGGAACCGCCGCCGCTTAGTGACGAGAAGCGAGGCCGAGGACGCCCGAGGAAATACAAACCGCCTAGCAGTTCCGTCGACGGTATTTGTGTTTCCTTTTTATGAAAAATGCAGCTAATCGAACTTTTAGGATTTTTTTCCTTTAGGTGTAAAAATATCTAAATCTCTTCTTAAGATATATATTTTTCTCAGGAGCTACACCGAGAAAACGTGGCCGACCAAGAAAAGACCAGAACAGTTTGGAAGAAGGTAAAAAATCTAACATTATTCGACCGCGTATTATAATATTATTTTAGGCATACGCAGTGCAATATTAAACTGTTAATATTTTGTATCAAATGCTTTTACTTGTAAATAAAACTTTGTACAGTCCCAGCACTACCTTAGCTAACACGATGTCTCACTGTGCCTATTAGTTTCCTAACCTCGCATGAATTTTTAACAACTATAGTATTTAGTAGATACTTTTTCCCACCTCACCCTTATTTAAATATTGTAGTGTATTTATAAAATACTAACTAGTCCGCCTCGACCTGAGAACTCGCGATTCACTTGCAAAGGAGTTGACCAGTATAACAAGACCCCAAGGAGGATTTTTTTTCTCCTTCTAGCTCTATAACCACTTGATCGATCGAACTCACAAATTCTATGTATCTCTGCTACAGCCCCAATAAATTTTATAAAGGTCAGAAAAACGTTACTAAAGTTATAGTCAGACAAACTATCGAAATCAAAACGCCATCCAAATGCCGAGACGTCCCAGTAGCCAGGTGACAGTTCGGTCTGGAGTTGTTTGTAAGAACTCACTTCGCTTACGCTCCGCGAGTTCGATAACGGCTACACTCACGTCTATTTAGTCACTACGCACGACATGTTATGAAAAGATTAGGTCTCCATCTTCAAGCAATAGGAGTGGTATCCGAACCTGTCCGTGCCTCGCTACTGCGAGGCGCGTTACCGACTGCCGACCGGTGATCGGCGCTCTCTCTAATAATATCACATGTAGTGTATACGTTCTCTTCTTCTACCCAGCGTTATACCGATTCCCGGCTATAGGCTAGATGATTTTTTTTCACGCGTGGTATCATTCGATTCGTTTTGTTGTGAGGATCAAATGTCTATATGGGGCCAATTGCCTTAAATCAACATAAAAGACAGAAAAGAGACTCAAAGTCTGTGATTTGCTTTTGTTTCTCAAAACGCTCCTAACAAAATGATATAAAGCCGTGACGTCATGGCTTCATAGATCTATGAAGCCATGACGTCACGGCTTTATGCCCTGTTTAAAGTATGGAAAAATTATGAAATTGCTATTTTTACAGTGAAATATTGCGTTTATGTATATGGTTGCCATACAATTTATTTCACAGTAAAATGTTAGAAATCGAATGGTATTATTGGTTTTTTTAAATTTTGTACTTTCAAAATTCGAAAAAAATTGTAATTTTGAAGCCTGATAATAATCTTTGCACCATTTCAATAGATTTTTTTAATGTTTACTTTATTTGTATATTTTGATCATTTTGCATCCTATCAACTAAATTTCATTGCCTAATTCAACATGTGTCATCATCCCTATTGCCAGGGTCCGCTTGCCTGCTCGCTTTCCTCCACTTTGCACGATCCTGGGCGTCTTATTTCTAGTGTATAAGTTAGTCTTCTTAATTAATTATTTATGTAGTATATTTACTAGTTAACATAAAGCTTTAATTGCATGTCTATATCTGCCTTTTTCTACCACTTTATTATAGTGTCTCTTGACGCAGATCTGCAATACTCTGACAGCGGCAGCTCCGGGCTAGAAGAGGTGGAGACTAAAGACGACACCATACAACTGTCCGTCCGTCCAGGTAACTTTCTTTTTATTCATTTTATTGACCAATTCAAAAATAAAAATATTTCTTTGCACTGTGGCGAGACCAGAAACCCTATAATTTGCTACTTTTTAAACGAATTACAAAATCGATTCATTCATTCATAACTGTGTCATTTTATTTAAAGTTGGCTATTGCACTTTTTTTTCATTTGGAAAATTTTATCAGAATCACGAGCTCTTTCTATTTTGAAATCGAAATAGAAATCACCTAAAATTATCCAAATTAAAAAAAGTGCAATAGACAACTTTAAATAAAATGGCCCAACTTAATAAATCCTTAATCATCCTAAATCGTATCCAAAATGTAGCATTCGTTTAATCAGTACAATATAAGTTGTTATCGTATTTACTTTTACAAAACACCAGTCGTTTGCTAACTGGCTGTTGTAAAATAGTATGATAGCCAAAAAAATTATATAAAACCCAATGAATCGTAAATTCTCATTTTTAAGCGATAAATTTGTTGGTCAAAAGCTGTTCATGGGTTTTTTCTGGGAATGAGTGGATGGGTATGCTATTTAATAAAGCGACAAGTGACAATTTTCAAACGGAAGTCGCTTTCTAATGCGATGAAGAGAGAGACTACCGTTTGTAAATTGTCAATTGTAGCTTTATTAAATAGGCCACAAAAGTGTAGCGTGTAATTGTGTTCTGAGGCTGGTTTTATTGAACTGTTTACAAAATGAGTTATATAATACCTAAATTGTGTCCACAGAAGACGACTCGACAGTAGAACCATTCGACACATCTGAGTTCCTTATAAAACGCGAGCCGGTCGAACCCCAACAGCAGGACTTCGTGGATCTCGACCAACATTCGTCGCAGTACACCTTCCCCACTGTCGTCAAGGTAATTTGTGACACAGTAGTAACAATCTATTCGTATCACTTCAGAGTAATGATAAATCAGGAGGCCTACCTTATTTTTTTATACTATTATTTTGTTTTCAAACCAACCAAAAGTCTGTCATATATGATATAACCTCCGGTCCGCTAGGTTGCTAATTAACCCTTGACCGCCAAAGCCGTCATATCACGCGCACGGAAAGTCGTGCCGTCATCGCCAGGACGTGTTGTCACGTCCAAAATATAACCGGTTTGCCTTGCGCGTTCGCGCGCGCTGGCGCTGAGCGCACGATTTTTCCGTCCGATGCTTGGCGTTCAAAAGGTTATTTCGTAGTCTCAAGAGTCCTGATAAAAGGCTAGCGTTTACAAACACTTAATATGCTATTTTTTGCCGGACTACGGCGAAGTCAAAAGGATGAGTTATGATTTTAGCAGTCTATGTAGGCTTACGCATGTTTTCCGTAAGCGCTTAAACTATTCATCCTGTTTTAATCAATAAGATTTCAATCAATTCATTATTATGGTCCGGGTAACAAATATTACGTTTTAACCGACTTGGTGTATTATTATTAATATTCTGGGTTCGATAATATCTATTATGATTCATGATATCACAACCTTCCCACGCCCAAAGCAAACTGTCTCATCTTTATGTAAGAGCGTTAAAGTAAATATTTGGTAATAAAAAATGTTATATCGAGAGCTTACTTATTTTACTTAGAAAATGATTGCCTTCTGTTGACAAACATAACATAACAGAGGATATACGCAATAATATTTGCCAAATATTGAGCCGAGTAAAGTGCCACTTATAGTCGAGTTCGCCAATATTTGAACACGACGTTCAAAAATACGTGAACACGACCTTAAAGTTATACAAATAAGTTTGAATTTGAATTAAACTTTCGTGAGATATACTAACGCTATAAAATATAACGGTTAACTCGCGTCATTTCGCGCGACATGTTTCGGAGAGCCTAGGTCTCCATCTTCAAGCACTAAAAGGGCTATTTGTACCGGCCCGTAGCGCACACTTCACGTCAATATAACGGTTACACTCACGCCACTTTAATTAGTCAGTTTCGCCACATGCGACATGTTTCGGAGAGCCTAAGTCTCCATCTTCAAGCACTAAGCGCCGCGCCGGACGCAGGCCGCGACGTGCAGCAGTGAGCTACGGGCCGGTTCAAATAGCACTCTTAGGCGGCTTTCACACTTGCAGTTTCCGCTTGCGGCGCCAGTGCCAGAGCGAGATAGCGCTGTGACGCTTACATACCGTCGCCGCATGCGGTTGCGTAATACAAATACAAATAATTTATTGAAAAAAATATAGTACAATGGTTGCTCTTACAGACTAAGATTTTTTAACGACAAGTGGATTATACAAATACCTGAACTAGGATTCCCTCTAAATAATATATGTATTGTTTGTGTATTTTAAAATTAGAACACGTCATCTGACATTGTATTGTGTGTCCAGGAGGAGCCGATCGAGCCCGACATGAATATGGAACCACCCATGATGGAGGGGACGTCCATAGAGCCGCCGCAGTTCAAAGAGGAGCCGCCTGAAAACTGGCAGGTTAGTATAACCATAGACACCAGATTACTACTAAATAGTTGTATAAGTGAATTGTCTCAGTGGCGAAGCAGGAGGTCCCGGGTTCGAATCCTGGTCAGGACAATTATTTGTTGTGTTTGTCACGGATATTTGTTCCTGAGTTATGGATGTTTTCTATGTGTTTAAGTAGCTATCTATATCTATATGTGATCATCTCTCTTCTTTATACCATATCTCATATTTTTTATACCACTACAGTGGCAAACAAAAATACAGTCCATCTGATGGTAAACAGTTGCCGTAGCTTATGGACGCCTGCAACTCCAAAGGTGTCACATGCGCGTTGCCGACCCTTTAATATAAATGATTCACAGTGTTGACGGCTAAAGGGACGTCAACACACTACATCATCTTTGAGCTCTCTAGTACACTCGCCATCAAATATATCGAAGCGGCCAAGTTACTCAAAAATATCTGAACATGGACTTTATCGCCTTGACAATAGAGGCGTTTTTCAGATATTTGTGACCATCGTGGCCGCTCCGATATATCTGATGGCGACTGTACTTGCAATTCCTATCTAATTTAATGTTGTATTCTTCCAGCCGGATCCAGCTATACAGGATGATCTTCAAGTTACCGACAGCGAAGAGGAGGCAGAAGACGGGTTATGGTTTTAAATAAAGATTCACTTTTATAGACACGACGTGACAGATGATTGTAATATTGAATTTATGTTGTTGGCCAATGATCTATTATGGTTGTAAGAATAAAATAAATAAGTATAATTTGACATAATTTAAGTTTGTATTGTTACTTGTGATACGCGAATATCCTATCAACAATAAATTATATTTAAAATTAAATGTGTTTTTGACTCTTTTTTATTTAGTAGTAGTATAAGACAGACCTGCTAGCCTAATATAGTCGGGTTTTTATCGCCTGTCAACATTGCTGTCACTTTCTCACAAGTATATAAGTGCGAAAGTGACGCATGACGCGATAGGCAAAAAAATTACAACCATGGATGGCCTTCTGGCTCGTATGATAGTTCCGCAATACTCTTTGCGTGATTTTTCTGGTTATATAGGGTAACTAAAAGTCACTGTAATTAATCTTATCCTTCTTGTGAAGTCGTCGTCACATATATCGGAGCAGACAAGGTGGTCACAAATATCTGAACAACGCCTCTATTGCCAAGGCTAGAAAGTCCATGTTCAGATATTTTTGAGTTACATAACTTACTTAGTGGCAACAATTAAATATCAGTTAACACTTCCCGTTCCTGTGCCGTGGGGTGCACGGCCTTAGAATTGTCCCCCACCATATCGTCCCGTGGTTGCAGTAGGAGTCTGCTAAGGGAATATACCGGGAGATGGGCAGCAGCATCTTCCGAAAGCCTAAACAACAATAAACATAATAAAACTGCGCGCGCCAACCCGCCTGCCAAGCGTGGCGCGTATGGCAAACCCCCCCTTTAAAGAGGAGGCCTATGTTCAGCAGTGGACGTCTTATGGCTGAGATGATGATGACTTTCCGTACCGCGTAGCGCGTAGCCAGGTATTCCTCGTACGTAGCGCGTAGTAGCTACGAACAGAGAACCCGACAGTCGGGTTCTCGGTGCTGAATGTGTTAATGCCTGGTATCGTAGGCAAAGTTGAGGCAGTTGACGGTACCTTGTATCACTTACAAGCAAAATATGTAACTTACTCTAGTACCTAAATGTTTCTACAATACACGTAAACATGAGCAATTACTAATTCAAAAACTATAGAAACTATAAAAAAACCGGCCAAGAGCATGTCGGGCCATGCTCAGTGTAGGGTTCCGTAGACTGAGACCATTAATTCGAAAGGTCGTTTCTTACGGGAAATTTGGCGGCGCTTACGTCATTTTTACTTACGTCCTTTCACTATGGGTTTTGAATGATAACTCAAAAACGGCTCAACCAATTATTTCAATATAGTTTTCATTACAGGTACTCATTAGGCCTCAGTTTCATGATTATTTTCAAAATTTTAGGACCCACGATTCAAAAGTTAGATGGGGGGACGCCCTGTTTTAAACTTTCGGAGCTATTATTTCCGAAAGTATTAGTTTTATCCAAAAACTGTTTTTGAAGACCCTAATTCTTTTTAAAAGACCTATCCAACGATACCCCACGCAACTTGTTGGAACGAAAAAAAATTTTGCCCCCCACTTCACGTGTACGGGAGGTACCTTAACAAAATATATTTTTCGCGTTTTTATTCTACCGTTTTGTCGGCTTGGTTAATGCACATATTCAAACCAAATTTCAGCTTTCTAGTGCTAACGGTCACTGAGCTAGACCGCGGACGGACGGACGGACGGACGGACGGACATGGCGAAACTATAAGGGTTCCGTTATTGCCATTTTGGCTACGGAACCCTAAAAAGGTAGGTATATAATTTTCCCTATAATCCCGGCACACCACACACCTGAGCTGAATTAACCCATTCACTGCTAATGACACGTTGTCGTCACGGCTCTACGAAGCATTTTCGCTACATAGCGGGAAACCCACGTTATCGGCTACGGCGCAGCGCTGCGCACGTAGCATAGCAGTGAATGTTTTAAGAAAATACGTAGACATAACGCTTAAATTTGTCTATGGTTGCTTAAATTTGAGTGGTGGCCATAGAAAAGCAACTATAGACAAATTTAAGCATTTTGTCTATGAATTTTCTTAATTCAGCTCAGGTGTGTTCATAATACCTTAAACCCACAGACTACACAGACACCTCATCATTAAGCTTTTACAGGGAGCACGAGCTCACCACACATTAGCGCAATTTTATTCGTAAATTTCTACGATTCTAACAGCACATCTCAATAGTATTCTACACCAATTTGTAGTATAACAATCCAGGTTCACCCCTGTAACTTGATTTTTGAGAATATTTTCAAATTCACATGAGTAATGATCAAAAACGCTCAACTCAATTGAAATAAGCGGTCGCGCTCTCATACAAAATTAGTACGGGAGCAAAGATGCGCGTGGTGACCCCGAGTTGTACTTATGATCTATCTGTTGAGGTTTTCTGTGCTTATAATCAAACTGAATGAAATCCCAAACTAATGAATATTATGCATATTGCACCGCGGCTAAATCAGTCTGGCGTATCCATAATCAGTCTGATAGCCAACGCGTGCAACGAATTTAGACCATATTTTGTAATTGCAATCGCGGTGCACACCAGAAATATCTCGCCAGTCGATCATTGTTCAATGAATATAATGTAAATGGGCCGTTTGTTAATGTTATCGATGGAGCAAAGCGAAGATCTTATACCATAGATACCTACTGATATAAAGTAATAGTAATCTACAAAAAAAACTGGTCAAGTGAGAGTCGGACTCGCGCTCCGAGGGTATTTAATATTGTAATTAAGAAAATAACGAGTTGATTAATTTGTCCAACTACTGAGTTTTCTCGAAATTCACCTAGCTATTACATGAATACAGTAAAGCCTATCGAAAAAAATGTTACAACCTTCTTGTTGTTTAAAATTTAATATGGATTTTTTTTTCATATACATTACTTCTCTAACATTAATATTCTTTCAAAAATCACATTTCGTGCTCGGGGCGGGGGGGGGGGGGGGGGGGGTAGCGTCAGGGGGAGGGGGGCGGACATTATTACCTAAAGCACAGACTATACTTATATAATATTATACTAAAGGTATGATAGTATAACAGTTTCAAAACTTTATTAGTTTGTTCTTCAAAATACGTAATTTAACCGGATCAATAGGTTGTGAGTGCGGCTTATCACACGGCCTACACGCTAACTTGCCACCGTCGAGGTTAAAAAGGTTATACTCAATTTAATACCAAACCCTATAAGTTGGAAATCGTATACCTAAGCCCAAAACGATTCCCTTAAAAAAAACTATACCTTTTAAAACAGTCACGTACTTCAAAAGCAATGGTAGCAATTTCTAAAGAACTTTCGCACCCTCTCGTTACCGAATGTTCCCTTCCTATTGTCATGGTTACGGCACGCGTGCGAGAATGATGTGTGAAATGAACTTTAAGTAGCGAGATTAGACCAAACAGCACAATTTACCACTTGTACAACTACGCTTTATGTTGCTAGGCTACACCCTAAAAGGGTCCATATCAAAGAGTAAAGTAAGTATGTGGTCCATGTACAGTCACTTATTTTAATTGTTGAGCCATTTACGGTTCAAGCTACCCAAGTAACACAGGAAGCATTATAACATATGAATAGTTAACTTATTTAGAGCTTAAGGACCGCATAAAGTCACTGGTACGACGATTTGTCAGATTGGTGTGTGTATTGGTTTGTTGGTTGGTTGGTCAGTGTCGGTCTAGAGGTCGCATTTTTCATCCGGTTTCGATGAAACTTGGCATGTACGTTCCTTGATTTATTTGCCAAAATTTGTCAAGCCATTTTTTTGATTGGGGGGAAAATGAGGGGGAAAAGGGGGGAATTTTGCTATCTCGTCATTTATGGACGGATTTCAATCATTTTCGGGTAAAAGGTCAAGCCCATACTTCCTTAGAGGTTTTTGTAAAAGAAGTTTCAAGGGAGGGGGAAAGGGGGGAAATGCTCCGAAGTCTACGGTTCACAGAACAACTAGTTATTATTAATTAATGTTTTTTTTGCAAAATAATAAAAAAGTAGGTACAAAATGCGGACTAAAAGGCTTAGTCCCACAAATAAATGTCCTGATCGGGATTCCCTCTAACCCATAACTGCGTCCCTATGATGGCCCATCATGTAGAGGAGCCATCATGTAGCACATCACGCCAGCGTGTACTTGTGGATAAAATGAAAACCCATGGTAAAAAAATCTGCTTATAAAATTGTATGAGTCAAAATCTCGTACAAAAGTGTATGAGATCGATGGTGTCCTCGTACCTCGTACAGAAGACCACAAATCCTGTATTTGTACGAGAATTCTAGTACGGTTGGCAACCCTGCATGTCACACACACAACGCAATTGTACAGCTTTTAGCTTGTTATAAGCTGTTTTTAGTAGCTTAGGGTTTACAATAGCTTTTTTAAGTCTTCTCTCTGGCCTCTTGATAAAATTTTACGTGTCAATACTTATACTGCTCTAGGCACTAATTAGCTTTTTTTAAGGGTCGCTGGGCTGCTATAGACCAACGCCATTTTGTAAATAATGTATAACCTAAAAATTAAAACATTCGGACCTTTTTATAAAAGGAAAATACCATTGTAATAATAAAATAACTTAATTTAAGACTGCTCAACCAACACTATTATGTTTTTTATACACAATTCGTGCTATACAAGGATCACACAATTGTTTTGGTTATTTGACGCATATCTTTATATAATATGAATTCTGGTTGTTTTTTCTCTCAGTGTATAAACTACGAAACTTTTCATTCCAGATAAACTCTATGTCATTGACTGAGTTAGGTAATATTGTTGCTTAATGTTTATATATATTCTCTGAAAACCATTGAATAAACAATACTAAGCTTAGCGACGCGACGCCGACGCTCACTAAGCTATGAAAACACCCTACAGTGTTTAATATTCATGGAGCGGGGTTTCGATCCGATTAGCTAGTTTTTGCACCTGTGTGAAGAAGCATCTTCCAAAATTCATGATGTTTGCTTACTTACTTTATTATTACATGCTTGATGCTCCTTGCCAACGTCCGCACTCTACCCAGTAACTTATAAAAGCAATAAACTTAAACATGCAGTCCCTGCAATAGTATACTCAAAAACCGGCCAAGAGCATGTCGGGCCATTGAAAAGAAACGAAGCCAACTAACACTACACCTACGCTACTACTGCTAGAAAACCCCTCGCTAATGTTAGAGACATTGAAAATCCTTATGAAACATTGAAGATGCTCCATGCAATAGCCCACTCTACTCCTACGGAAACCCCTGAATATTTAGATTTTCCCTAAGCTCTGAAAACTCTACATACTTACTATCAGAAAGTGAACCTACATCCCTGCTATAAATACTACAACCCCAATAATCTAATTTCCCAAATAAAACATGACTTGGCAGACAACTCCAGCGGCTTTTCCTAACATTGGCACGTGAACATCTAGTGGTAGATCCCTATGTTTTGTAGTAACCTGATACTTTTTAGGAGACTGAAGGATGTTGTTGAAACAACTACTGTATTTAATTAAAACTTTATTGCCTATAAATAATACAATACTAGGTAAGTAATATGAGCACATAAAATCATTCAATAAATTAAATATTCGGTTATAAATTCAAGTTATTGACACAGAAGTTCCAGTTGCAATATGGTAGGGTGTTTGTTGGATTTGTACCTGGAATTAAAAGCTAAGCCGTAGATACCATACAGGTAATACCGTAATAATATGAGCTAAGAGAAATAATGTTAGAAAATGAGTTTATTATAAGTTTATTTTTAATGACAATTAAATTAACTTTTATTTGGAAATATTCTTTATTTTTAGACAAATTTGTTTTTTTTTTTATTTAACCCCTACGCCTACAAGCAGCAGTGTTAACGGATACAGGCAAATGAATATAAAATTAGTTTTTTTTAACATAAGTTAATTTTATTAAATATAAGTTTATATGTTAACCTAGACTTAGGATGGTTAGCTGTTGTGTGATTGAGATTCCTTTTCTCAAATCCACACGCCTATAGTCCGTGCGTTGGGGATTACTGCTTCAAAATCTATTATTTTTGATTTTATTTTATTTTTGTCTCTACTTTCGCTTCGGAACCTACTGGCCATGAGGGAAGAAGCGATAAGAAACCCTCTGGATGCCTAAAATTCAACTTAAGTGATCGATCGTATCGAAATAAATTACAGGAACATGCCGTATAAGTAGTATTATACCAATTCAAACATCATGAAGAGCGTATGGTTTAGTACATGGGATGAGGTTTTGCTTCTTTAAACAAGCGGTGTACACCATAAAATTGAGTGCTTGAACTAGTTTATGAACATTTTTCGTTCAGATGTAGGTACTTATTTGACATTGATTCCCACAACTCACTCCAACACAACTCAATCTCTCGGTTGAATTTCAATATTTTGTTTTAATGATTAGCACTTTTATGTTGCCAATAGATGTAATTCCAATAATTTACTAATAATTATTCATCAATTATTATGATTTGTGATAAAAGTCTCACTATATCAGAGAACATCATTAAATCTCTTTATTATATTTTGTTTGCAACACAGTAACATGTGTATAAATGTAAGATGCAATTATTTCAGCTCAAAATGAATAAAATATTTCAATTAAATAAATAACACTTCAAAGATAGGTTAAAATATAGGTTAATGAAGAATGAACAAATAATTGCTCAATGGTTGTTGAGTTAAATAATTAACACTTCTTAGAAGGTTTAAGATCAGGTTAATGACGTATGAACATTTAAATGCTCAATAGTAATTGTTTGTTACACACATAGTGCAAAGATATATAGTGTCACATCACATAAATATAATTTTATCTATTCAAATTAAAAGCACGCTAAGGAACATTACCAAAGTAGGGTAATCCCCTTATTATTCGTTCAAATATCAACGCAACGCACGCTAAAGGATTGCTCCCAAAGTAGGGTAAGCACCTTAGAAATGTTCAAATATCAACGCAACGCACGCTAAAGGATTGCTCCCAAAGTAGGGTAAGCACCTTAGAAATGTTCAAATATCAACGCAACGCACGCTAAAGGATTGCTCCCAAAGTAGGGTAAGCCCCTTAATATTCGTTCAAATGTCAACGCAACGCACGCTAAAGGATTGCTCCCAAAGTAGGGTAAGCACCTTAGAAACGTTCAAATATCAACGCAACGCACGCTAAAGGATTGCACCCAAAGTAGGGTAAGCCCCTTAATATTCGTTCAAATGTCAACGCAACGCACGCTAAAGGATTGCTCCCAAAGTAGGGTAAGCACCTTAGAAACGTTCAAATATCAACGCAACGCACGCTAAAGGATTGCTCCCAAAGTAGGGTAAGCCCCTTAATATTCGTTCAAATGTCAACGCAACGCACGCTAAAGATAGCTCAATGGTTGTTGAGTCAAATAATTAACACACGTAAATAATAATATCATCAATATAAATTAAAAGTTTGTATATGAAAGCACACTTAGAAACGTTCCCAAAATAGGGTAAACGTCTCAATATCCGTTCAATAAACATCGCAAAACACGTTTAGGATTGTTCCCAAAATAGGGTAAACACCTTTTTATCCGTCCAAATATCAACGTAACGCACACTAAAGATAGCTCAATGGTTGTTGAGTCAAATAATTAACACACGTAAATAATAATATCATCAATATAAATTAAAAGTTTGTATATGAAAGCACACTTAGAAACGTTCCCAAAATAGGGTAAACGTCTCAATATCCGTTCAATAAACATCGCAAAACACGTTTAGGATTGTTCCCAAAATAGGGTAAACACCTTTTTATCCGTCCAAATATCAACGTAACGCACACTAAAGATTGCTCCCAAAATAGGGTAACCACCTTAATATCCGCTCAAATAAATTCATAACGCAACCTTAAAACTTATCATAAACAACGTATCCGCAGTACATAACAAAAATAACGCAAACGCAAAATATAGGTACCAAAAACAACATAAACGTAAACATATCAAAAATAACGCAAACACAAACGCAAGTATAAACCGTTAAATTCCGTACACATAAACCGCATAAAATAATTCAAATATATTCCGCATAAATCAAATACGACACACACAAAAGTAAATAAAACATTCATAAAATAACAGTCAATTAAAAAGCACTTACTCAATTCCAAATAAGTAGGTACCTAAAGAAAATACACAGAAAATAATTACAATTTAGAGTGATTAAAATTCATCTCACCAAATTTTTCTTCTACTGTTGACTTTTTCTTCCCTTACTGCTGGATCTTCTTTTCAGGCTCTAGTTGGAGATGTTGCTCGTAGCTGGATCGAAGGCAAAGTGTCTCCCTACTGAACGCCCATCCCTTATATAGTATATACATTTTCGTATTTAGACTCCCTCTAAGTATGTGACGTCATCTTCGTCCGTTTTGCCGCGCAATCTGTCGTTACGCGCAATACAATTTTCAATTTTAAGCCATTTTGAACCCTACTGATCCTCTACTTCATACTACTATAAGGGTCTATTTCCTATGCACAATAATTACCTTAGAAACATCGTATCTTCAAAGGAAATTAATTTCTTTGATTTTTACCTAAATTATGCAATTTCCAATGAAAATTAATATGAAAATAGGTAAAAGCCTTTCCCCCGTGTATAATTTAATAATCCTATGTAGATATTAAAGCATATTTTACCCGTAAAATGCCAATATAATTTTTGTTAGAAACTGACTTTTTACCCAATTTTACATAACTTTCCTTTATTTGTTCTTATTAAAATTAGTTATTTATTAAGTTTAGAAGCTAAAACTAGCCTTCAGGCACAAGTTTCCACATAATTTCTTCAAATAACCAATTTTGTATGAAATTCATATTTCTCAATTTTCCCGTCCTGAATTTGGTAGAAATCACTAATATATTTACTGCAATTTGATTTTAATTACTTTTCTTTTCATAAAAATAACGATTACTTACAAAGAATTGTAATTTAAAAATTTAACCTCTAAATTTGAACAATTTTCCAAACAATTCCAAAATATTATTAAGTACTATTCTTTGTTTTTAAGTTAATTATCATTAGCAAATTTATTCTACACAATAAACTACATTTCAACTTGAAAATCCTATTAAATCTATCAGTTTTCATCATTACTTGATAAATAATGTTCCCTATTGTCGGTCAATTTCAACTCATAGATTTCTCACAATGAAATTCGTATGAAATTGTTATCAAAGTACTTTAAATGGAAAATCCTACTATTTAAATGACTTGTTATAAGTAAAGAATCCTATTTATGTTATTAACAGGTGTTAGTTTATCATAAAATCCTTCTTGCAACAACATGCTTTTTTATGTTATTTACAAATGACTTGAGGAGAAGTAAATATTTCTAAAACATACAATACAAACAATTCCCTACTATTTTATGACTCCAATTTTATCTATTCATACTTTACTTATTGGAAGAATCAATCACAAAGTTGCTAAACTTCTAGGCTCATATGACTGAAATCTAGTCCGGTAACCAAAATTCTGTTTATCCAATGCAAATGATACAAACACATATTACATATAAAGAATCCCCCAAATATTACATACTTATCCTGCAAAGATGTTAATCATATCCTGTGTTCCTGTGAAAACTAAAACATTCATTAAATATCTTCATAACCTGCAAATATGGGTTACCATATGAACGCCCCTTATAGTCATAATGCTAAACAAAATACCCAAATAATAATAATAATAACCTTTTATACTGTTTAAAATACTACTATGTAAAATACATAGTTAACCGACCATGATTTTTAATGTTCTAAAGTTTTGCCAATATGAACGGTGAACAATATTTGACAAAACTTCATGTTATCGATTGTATATGTAATAATGTAAAAGTCAGTATTCAAATAAATATAAACATAATTGAACATAATATAAGTTATCAAAACTGTGAGAATTCCTAGTAAACATCTCAAGTATTATATTTTTTTCAAATATTTTTGTTCCTTACATAAATAAGAACAGCTTATCATAAAAGTTCAGGTATGTGCGATTATTAATAAAACACATGATTTGTATAAATATTCATATTATATTTACTTGCTCATTCATAGCCATGCTACGTGTGTAGCGCTACGCCGTAGCAGATAACATGGGTTTCCCGCTTTGTAGCGAAAATGCTTTGTAGAGGCGTGACAACGTGTCGTTGTGGGTACTGAATGGGTTAAATCATTAACTAGATTTTCCTTACATACTAAAATAAAACCATTGTGTAGTAAAATGAATCTGCAGTCTCATACAATTACTATGTGGATCATTTTTTTACCATTTTCTTTCTTAAGTTTGACTCATGAAGGAATCATGAAAAAGCTTGCAAGTGAAGCTTCAAAACCTCCTTCAACATCATTTCCATACTTTCCCTACATAGAGACTACTATGACTTGTTACACCATGCTCAGTGTAGGGTTCCGTAAACTGAGACCATTAATTCAAAAGGTCGTTTCTTACGGGAAATTTGGCGGCGCTTACGTCATTTTTACTTACGTCCTTTCATTATGGGTTTTTGAATGATAACTCAAAAACGGCTCAACCGATTTATTTCAATATAGTTTTCATTGAAGGTAGTCACTAGGCCTCAGCTTTATGAATTTTTTCAAAATTTTAGGACCCACGATTCAAAAGTTAGATGGGGGGGACGCCCTGTTTTAAACTTTCGGAGCTATTATTTCCGAGAGTATTAGTTTAATCCAAAAACTGTTTTAGAAGACCCTAATTATTTTTAAAATACCTATCTAACTATACGGGTTCCGTTTTTGCCATTTTGGCTACGGAACCCTAAAAAGGCCCCAATAATATGTGACACGATCTAATAGCCCTACAAGTAACGTGTGTGTGTCAGATATTGTTGCTGCTTTCGTTGAAGAAGATACTATTTTATAAGGTTCTTGCAGTGACCTAAACATTCATATCCAAGGATTTTAATCTCTATAGATGTTGCCTCTCCTATGAATTATTGAAAACGTGTTTATTTTGTGTGATTTGGAACGTGCTACGGTTGTCAACGTTCGTAACTGTTGCCAACATTTTCTCGCTATGTGGAACGCACAGAGAGCTTGCCTAGCGGGCTAGATTTACCCGCCGGATTTGTCCGGTGGATATGTCCGGCAGACAGATCCGTCCATCGTTCTATTGCTGGGTTTAAGTCCCGCAGTCCCGTATTAGTTCCCAAAATTCACTGGTTTCCATGAGAACTCGTTTCACCATCCTCAACAAATAGCAAACCACCTAATCTCGAGCCCATAATACTAAACAATAGACCTAAATCCCATTCGGCTCAAGTAAAAACATCGCGATACCATCCTTTTATATAGAGTTACATTTGTCCTGTTTCCCGTTCCCTTTGTGTTACATTTCTATTATGAAAGTCTGTTTGGTGAGAGTATTACCTGAGTACACAACCACAGTAAAAGGAAGGTGGTCTTTTGGACCAGTAACCCATCTACGAACAAATAAAGATTCACGTTCGCAATTCAAACTCCGGACGCAGGGCTGTACCAAGCATGTTTCGTGGAACGGTAGCACCGCAGTGGCAATCCAACTACGAAAAAAAAACTGAGCGGCCTGCGGCCATAAACAACTGATGACGCGAGTTACGCGACCGAAATAGACATGAGTAGACATGATAAAATAAGGGGTGTGCCACTTGACTGCGGTGCTACCAAGCCACTATTTACCATGCTTGGTACAGCCCTGCATCCGGAGTTTGAATTGCGAACGTGAATTTTTATTTGTTAGACAAAATGTATAGCTCCTTCAATCCTTTCAAGACCTGCGTTCATTTACGGGTCATGCAATATCTACAAAAAGGCATATTATATGTCTGTCAAAGGCGTACTATCATTGTTAAAAGCCATAATCAGAATACATATGAGTCAGAAATCAATAAAGCACTAACGGACGTTAATAACTGGATACTTAATAATAATCTTCTTATAAATCTCAGCAAAACTCAGTTTATGCAATTCCATTACTGTACTTCTATCCCCCCACAAATCAATATCAATCTCAATAATGATCTCTTACAGAAAAGCAATACAGTTAAATTCCTGGGACTAAATATTGACTTTGCTCTAAACTGGAAGGAGCATATTAATTCCATATGTACTAGACTTGACCGCTTCTTTTTCGCTTTGAGAAAACTAAGACAATCTGTATCTTACGAAGCAGCACTTACAGCATACCATGGGTACGTGTCATCCATCCTCAGCTATGGTCTTATCTTATGGGGTAACTCTGTGGATGTAGAAAGAGCATTCATAGTGCAAAAGAATTGTATTCGTCCAATATCTAATGCTTGGTCAGACAGCAACTTCAAACCTTTATTTCAACAGCACAACATTTTACCTTCATCATGTATGTACATTTTTAAAATCTGTAGTTTTGTTAAGTGCCATCTAAATTATTTTGTAAAATGGTCCGAACTATATCGAGCAAATCCAAGAATGCAATATCAAAACCTTCTGAATCAACCACGCTGCAATATATAAAAGAAACGCGTATAATATGAGCATTAAAATATACAATCAGTTGCCAGGCCAAATAAAAGCACTGGAAGGTAAAGAATTTCAGCATACGTTAAGACGTTGGCTCCTCGACCGATGCTTTTATCATGTCAAGGAATATATGAAATATCATGAATGATGTGATATGCGTTCTGAACGCAATATAAAGAAACTATTTCTGCTAATTAAGTATATTATAATTAGGAAAGTTACTTATGTCAGTAGGTAATTTAGTTTGTTAACACATATTGGTTAGTTGCATTTTATAAAAACGCACCTTCCTGCCCTTTATAATTGTAACATTTGCATACTGTTTGTCAACAGTCGAAAAAGGTGAAACTATGATTACACAAACACATGTAAAATTACCCTTCTTCTGCAAATAAATGCTTTGTTTGTTTGTTTGTCTGTGCCCCAGAAGCCGCGTTGTGAAGGGAATCTCCTTTGCGCGGAGCCAGTCTAAGCTTTTCACGGCAGAATTTTTGAGGAGATGGAACAACATTCTCAGTTTAGAGTGTGAAATAGGTTGTATGGAGTAATTTGAGTGAAAAGGCTTTGTGGGAAAATTGTGTACCTAACTGTTGAATAAAAGATGGGTAATGCTAAAGCGACGGGAGGCTTTTTCCCATCAGTGCGATCCAATGTAGATATGTAGGTTACGGAAAAAAGTGTATGTGTGTGTTTGTGTGTGATACCTACAATAGTTTTCAATTATCCTTGCCTCCGTATGTGCTAGTAATTATTATAAAACCAACTAAAATAAATACATTATGAACTTATATAGATGTCATATACAAAGGAATAAGTGACCTAGGCTGGGATCGAACGAGCATCTTCTGCATTCGCGGCAGATGCCTTAACCAGCAAATCAAAATAGTTAATAAATAATTTGAGTTGTTCTTCAGTTAAAAAAAATACCTTTATATTCTTAAATTACACGTGGAATGCTAATGTACCTTAAACACAATTTACACACAGTCTTATTTTGGAGACAGAAGTTGATTGTCACAATAACACCAATCCAAAAATAACACCCTATTTACTACATACATCAAGGTTTATTAGTTTTACTAAGTAGTTTATAAATTGGGATATAGAGCCCGAAATGTAAAATAACATAAAGTTTTGATAGGCTTGTGGGCTGGAAATGGTCTGTCTCTTGGGACAAGTGTGTTAATTTTAACCCCGGACTTCCAACTAAGAACACTTCAGTGAACTCGTCAAAATCAATTTGAGAGCATGTTCTGTACCCGCCTCTATCGCGCGTAATATGGGGGGAGGGGGAATGGGAATAATGATGAAAAACCCTATTCCCATCAGTCTCCAGCGGGCACGGATGGGAAAACAACAACTAGCGAACCAAACTTCGTCCGCGAGTTATTAAACACTTTGCACCTCATTTTGACTTAGTTATTTTAGAATTCAACTGAAATTACCGAATAAAGCGCGACTTGTAAAAATCTTGATCCGGATTTACTGAACAGTCGCTATCAAATATATCGGAGCGGCCACGGTATTCAAAAATATCTGAACAAGCCTTAACAATAAAGGCGTTGTTCAGATAATTTACCTTGGCCGCTCCGATATATCTGATGGCGATTGAACATACGTTTTACCTTCAAAGGTTTGGGAGGTGCATCTATAAATTGCACGACTATTTTCTATTTTAGGCGCTCCACTGACGTCGCAACTAATCACTTGCAATTTTCAATACATTGTGGTTTTTGATTCATCAATTGATTTCGTTGCACCTACCTAGATAGCGATGTATCGAAATCGCACGGCGATTTTTGCGTCAAAATTGTGCCGAGTTTTGGATTAACTCCTTAAGCGCTAAAGACCGTAGAAAGTTTTTTACAAAATTTTACTCAAGTAGTTGTTACCAAAAGTGGTTTAATTTGTCTCTTTTTACCGCGGCGATATGTAGTTAAGTCTATACATTAAGTAATTTTGACTCCGATCCAATAATCCGACAATCCGTTAATGTAATCCTTTATATATCACGTAAGTATAACAATTTTAAATACAACCTGATGTTTGGGCTCATTACCGCATGCTCACGGGGTGTATTTGAATATTATTCACGATTTTCGATTAAAACTATTTTTCAACTTTCACGATCTATCGGAGATAATTTTTCAAGTTTATGTATACGCGATTAAGTCCCGTTTTATATAATAACTATAAAGGTTTTATCAAACAGTGTTCTAGAAATTCGTAACCTAAAAACGATTAGGGCATTTACTTTGAGCGTTACTTAATTGCTACTTAACTAAAAGTCAAATACAATTTATGAAATGTTGGTATTTCTTTGTCAAATACAATTTATCGACCAATAAATCAATTTCTCGTTCCCTTTGTGGTGGTTTAATCATATCTTCCTCAACTTCCTTTGACGCTGTTTGGTAGAGAGTACCTAAAGCTTTTATCATACTGATACAGGTTGTTGGGTCGCTGTCCGTCTGTCTATCTGTCTGGTCCCCTATTCGATATGCCAAGTAAATAAATTAATATTTCGACCTAAATTCAACACGCAGAGGCTCTTTGGAAAATGTTGCTATGTTCATGCTCCTGTTCGAACCCATTTACGGGTACAATAGTTAAGTTTGGCTAGGGTTTGTTTTACTTCAAGCATCATCATCATCATCATCATCTCAGCCATAAGACGTCCACTGCTGAACATAGGCCTCCCCTTTAAAAGCGGGGGTTTGCCATACGCGCCACGCTTGGCAGGCGGGTAGGCGCGCGCAGTTTTTTTTTGTTTATTGTTGTTTAGGCTTTCGGAAGATGCTGCTGCCCATCTCCCGGTATATTCCCTTAACAGACTCCTACTGCAACCACGGGAAGATATGGTGGGGGACAATTCTAAGGCCGGGCACCCCACGGCACTTCAAGCATAGACATAGAGAATCATACTATTTCTTTCTTACGCTGGTACCCTCGCTACTGAAAAAGGGATGAGTATAGCTTATTACTTCCACTGTTACTGCACTTATTGGCCAGCCAGACTATACATTAGATATTCGTGAACCGGTCCCAGCAGGCGTTGGGGCTAATGGAAATAGAAATAGAAAGAGTATTGTCTGAGTTCGGCTGGGTGACCTAAAATATATATTATCATTGTACTATGTTCTACTTTTATAACCAACCTAAAATAACTAAACCTATATTCCGACCAAAAAGTGTAGAAATAAAAAAGTGGCAACATCGTAGTATCATCCCTTTCATATCAATCTAAGAAAACGGGACGACACTACGATGTTGCCACTTTTTTATTTCTACACTTTTTGGTCGGAATATAATAGTAGCGTACCTAGTTGTATTATGTTGTTGAAATAAGTACCATCAAACTTGGCGACTAAGCAACTTTACCAATAGACTGCTTAATCGAGAAATTAAAACCTGTAAATGCAACGTTTAGCTAGGGATACACGCACAGTGGTGCCCGCCGGAGTTATCCGACGGTTATGCCCGGCGGACAAATCCGTGCGTGTATGGCACGAATTGGACACGGATTTGTCTGCGGACACATCTGAATAGCGCCATACACGAACGGATATATCCGCCGGGCATATCCGTCGGACAAATCCGGCGGGGACATCTGTACGTGTATCCCTATATAGCTATCATCGATTTAGCTGTACATAACATATTTTCTTGGTAAAGTAGAAAACTAGACCACGGTAAAGTTACTTACAGAAGGTAATGTTGCCACGTTTGACGGTACGTCTCTTTGAGACCGATCGACAAAGGAAAAGGCTCATTTCGGTACAAACGGATGCTTTTCCAAGCTTCCCGGAGTTTCCGCTGTGTCATTATTATATTAAAATTCCTTAATGTTTCCTTTTTTGATCTATTTCATACTAGTTTTTGCTTGCGACTTCGTTCGGGGAATAGTTAAAGGTGAGTAAAAAGGTATTTATACCGAGTAAATAGAGTCAACTTGTTGTGTACAACAGTAATAACTAAGCAGCTAGGTGTTCAAAATTCTTCTCAGAATATATTATGTAAGGTCACGTCTGAAACTATGTATTTTGAAGACTTTACGCCTTGGTAATAGAGTCGTTGCATATTTTTGTCACCCTAAATATTAGGGTGTCCCTTATATTGCGATTTTGAGAAATTAATAACGCATACCCCCTAAATATATTTCATTTACCCCAAAATACTCTACAAAAAAGTTTCAGGCCATTCCTGTAACTGTAACCCGTGCCGACTTTTATCCGATTTTCCTATACAATGTATGAAAATGACCAAATTTTTTTTATTTTCCTTTAGTAATTTTTTCATGTCATCAGTGCATCCTACTCCTATATGAATGTTTTTTATGAAAAATATCGCGTTGCGAATCGAAAACCGATATAAAAGTAGCAACTTATGTTCTCCCTTTTCTTGATAGTAATTTGTATGGGGAAGTGACGACGCAAGTCGGCACGGGTTAGAGTTACAGGATTGGCATGATTTTTTTTTGTAGACTATTTTGGGGTAAAACCAATACATTTGGGGGATATGCGTTATTAATTTCTCAAAATCGCAATATTAGGGACACCCTACTAACTATATCCATATATTCAGATGTGCCTGTAATAACTTCTATTAAGAATTACGTCAAGGATTATTTTAGTAAATTAAATCGGTAGGTAAATAAAACTGAAACTATAATTAGAAATATATAACTTCCTCGGGTAACCTAGCTAGTATCTAAATTGTATGAATTTGGTTAATATTTTAACTAACTATAAGTTACTTAATAATTTAAATTTCGAAATTGTGGTGTTTTCATCAGTTATTCCGTTAAAAGTTATAATTGGTCAGACGGGCTCCATTATGCAGTTCTGGCGTTGTTTACTGTCTCGCCACGCATAAGAGCCGTAAGTACATTTTGAAAACGAGTTCGACTTTGGTATTTATTCCGCAAGAGTACTTACAATTAAAAGTTGAATGAGTTTTCTAATGGCTGCTACGGTTCTTACTTACGCATGGTAAGATATTTTAATGCTAAACATTCTCTTGATGAAATTTATATTACACATCAGGAATAGAAAAAAAAAATACAGTATACAAATAATTTAAACAAACAAACCGCTCCCTGCCGTTCCCGGTGCAAAGGTGCCCATAATGCTTGATGAAATTGTTAATTGATATGATTTTTACAGCAAGTAGGTAGTTTGAATTTTTGCTTGTGGAATTAATTTTTTAATGCAGTTCGTTTATTTTTAAATGTCAAGGAAAATATCGTTATTAAAAAATGCAAGGAATTTAACTACTACCGGAAAATGTAACCTAAATATAAGATTTAGACAGCAACGAAAATTCACACTTTACTATCCTTATTACTAGATCCGTGCGTCTAGCAGCTGTTCATCGGTGGAGGCCATAGTGACGATTATTTGTGCTAGAGCACACATTCTTGGGCTATTTATATACATACATTCATAGTATTCATACATACATCATTTATACTTACCGTGGACACATTAACAATCAAATGAGTAGGGTAGTAATTTTTTAAGACGTCGGAATCTTAACTGCTAAGAATACCTACCTAAAATTCCGATATCTGAAAAAAATCATACTATAATGTAGTATGGCATTTCGTCCTTGTACCTACAGTCAGCACCAATAGTATCTTCCTACACAAAGGCCGCAAAAATATGTGACACGCTCTTATTTGTAGAGCCATAGGAGCGTGTCACATATTTTTGCGGCCTTCGTGTAGGAAGATACTATTGATGCTGACTGTACATACATACCTAGTCTGTTTAATTGTGCGTTGGGGTAAGATAGAAAGGTATTTTTTCTCTTCATTCTCGTTTCCTCATGACTGAGGGTCGTGACAGCAATCGATGGCAACTTTTTTCACGAAAGCTTTCCACATGGTTCTATCTTCAGCTTTTCGGATAGATGTCTGCAGGTTTGCTTGGCAGACTTCCTCCACCGCGTCGGTCCATCGGGTGGGTGATCTAGAAGTGTATTTTTTTTAGGGGTAAGATAAAAAGTAGTCTGTAATGCTCCGGAATATGGACGATTTTTCGTCTTACCCTTAAAAAAATACCTTTCTATCTTACCCCAACGCACCTTAACACGATTTATGATTTAGTAGCGTAGCCCAAATTTATGCTGCCACAACAGTAATGTAACAACTATTACTGTCCAGTCCTAGTTTCAGGGTTTGTTACAAAATTACTATTAGAATTCAACACATAAAACGTATTACGCAAACTTTGGGAAGCAGCAAACCAGAACGGCGACAGTTTGAGAACATATATTAGCAAGTTCCGGTATTTGCAACCATTATGTTGTGTTTCGAAGTTAAGTGCGCCCGAGGGGATCACATATTAACTAGTAGATTATTTGTATCGCGATTGTCCGAGGCTTTCTGGAGTTTCATATTACAAAATGACACAGAAAATCCTTGTACAAATTTTGATAAAAAGTGATGTTTTTATCCTAGAGTGTAACAACCTAACAACAAATGTTACGTTAAACAATTATTTTACTATTATCTATTATAGCAGACTAGGACAGACATGCTGACGTCATCGTCACGAAAACGAAAAACCATACGATTGAGAAACATGTAAAATGAAATGCAAAATGTAAATGCGAAATAAAGTGAAGTGAAGTGTGGCGAGGTGAGGTGAGGTGAGTGAAAAGTGAAACAGTAGAAAAGTGAAAACTGAACAAGTGAAAAAGTTAAGTGAAAGTGAAAAATTAAGAAGTGAACATTTATATAATTAATTTATTTCCTAAGTTCTAAGCTAGTTTTCACTTCTATCGGCAGTCCCTATAACTCCCAATATTATTTTTCCTGACATTTTTATACTGCAACGGTGGCAAGCCTGCAACTCCTCAAAGGTATCACATGCGCGTTGCCGAACCCTTAATATAAAGGAGGCTTCACTCTTTTGATTATCTGTGAGCCTCATTCAAATACTTATGTATCTATAGCTACCCACTTCACTTCAACAAATCGCTGTTCACTTGACCGACATTTTCAGGGACATTGGGAATTGTTCACTGAGAAGGCTTGGCTTTATTATTCAAGCACCTACCTTTCTTAATAAGGCTTTCACCCGGTTATACCTGAGATCCTCTTTTAGTGAAACATCTCGCAAAGGTTAAATAAGTATTAGTCACTAATAATTAGTGGATGTAGATGTATCCACTTATTTAAATGGACAAGTTTTCAAAATCGCAAATAACAAGTTTTTTCAACCGACCTCAAAATTTCGAACGAGTAGTGAACTGTCTGGTCGGATTCGTGGATTCGGAGGATCTTCGTCGTGTCACTGTCTGTCGTCGGCTGTCGGTTGTCTGGTCTATTGTTTTGTCGTGTCTAATTTTGGATTTAAAAGTCAGTCGTTCTAGAAGAGTACGTCGGTCTGCCAGTCGGTCAGTTAGTGTCTCGTCGGCAAAGAGGTCGGAAGCCCCGACAAGTAGGTTCTCAATTAGTTGGCATCTTTGTTTTATAATATAAGTTTAGGCAGGTTATTTGTGCATTTATTTTCGCCGTGGGAGGGTGACAATATTATTTCTATGCAGAAGCTAAGAAACAACTGATTGGCATTATTATATCGATACAGCAAAGCAATATTGTAGCAATTATAAACTACGAGTGGTAAAAGTTGTATTGCTTACTAATCAATCATTATAATTATATTTACAATGTTAACATAAAAAAAAATGCGTCGCTTTAATTTAATTAAACAAAATGCAATTAACTTATGCATTGGGCGCTTTATCAAGCTTCATCGTTTAAAACTTTTCAGAAGTTGGCAAACATCACAATCTGATTCCATTTAAAGTGAGGTTTTTCATGACTGAATGTACGCAGTAATTGGATGGAAACTTTAATGAAATAAAAAATTTTGTAGTAGGTAACCGACCGAATAAAAATTTGGCATATTGGAATTTCGGCAGCTGTAGATCTTAACTACACTCGAGAGCAAAAGTTTCGGGTCACTAGCATTTTCTTGAAATCAAAAGATATTAATTTTAAAGATATTTATTGTTAAGATATTCAAGAAAATGCTAGTGACCCGAAACTTTTACTCTCAAGTATATGATTGACTAACTCAGTAGTTTCAACCAGTGTTGAATGCTTATCCACGTACTCTCTCGAAATCTACGTAGTATGTACTTAATAACTAGTAGGGACTAGGGACCACACATACAGCCTTGGCCAGAAGTGTTGAGCATAGGTGTTTTTTGTTTACAATTTTGATGTTAAGCATTATTTCCCTATCCTAACAATGTACGGTAACGGTAAATGTTATATTTTATTTATAAATATAGAAAACTTCACTTTATAACACTTTCAAGGTACTTAAAAAATATGAAAACAGAAGGTACCAAAAATGTAAATTTAAGTCGGTGCGACATATTGCAAATATTCTATGCAGTTACTACTAACTTCAACAAAACATGCCTATTAGTTTAAATTAATTGACAAAATAACTTAAACAAAGATGGAAACAATGGACTAAACTTTCCAGTTTTGTATGAAAATCGCATTGGTGCTCAACACTTCTGGCCAAGGTTGTACATATGTCAACTATTATAAGTTCATTTTATTAAAATAAAAATCACCTAGGTACTTCTAAATTTTATTTAAGAGGCAAGAGGTATTTCCCCCCACGAACGCTGCGTCTGTGGAATGAACTCCCTGCCGAGGTTTTCCCTGTGGGCTACAGTATGAGATTCTTCAAAAAAGGAGCGTATAGGTTCTTAAAGGGTAGGCAATGCGCATGTGAACCCTCTGGGGTTGCAGACGTCTGTAGACTACAGTAAGTGCTTGCCATCAGGCGGGCCGTATGCTTGTTTGCTACCGTCGTGGTATAAAAAAGGGTCCCATAGCTGGGCACTACAGGGCAGGGCTCCCTCTCTTCTTTCCATGTATCCCGGGATTCCCGGGCTTGTGCAGGTCTCCTACCAGTCAGCACGACTGGCGTCAAGTTCGGCTCCCAAACCTTCATCATCATCATCTCAGTCATAAGACGTCCACTGCTGAACATAGGCCTCCCCTTTAATGGGGGGGGGGGGGGGGGTCGTTTGCCATACGCGCCATGGCAGGCGGGTTGGCGTGCGCAGTTTTGTTTATTGTTGTTTAGGCTTTCGGAAGATTCTGCTGCCCATCTCCCGGTATATTCCCTTAGCAGACTCCTACTGCAACCACGGGACGATATGGTGGGGGACAATTCTAAGGCCGGGCACCCCACGGCACAAACGTTCTTGCATGTTATTTTCTAGAGTTAAAGCGGTACCATATTGAAGTAACAAAGTAAACGTAAGTCTGTCAATTTTTACGAAAGTGGCGATAAGGTTGGTGCCATTGTCACTAAAGCCCCAATTACACGGTTCCAGAATTTGAATGAATAATTTTAAATTTATAAACATTGCAGCGTCCTGAGGTAGTGTGCAGGACACCTACTCGATGTCACAAAACTGACAGTGGCTAGTGAGACGACTATGATATCACACTTTTGGACAGCCGAAGTCTCTATGGTTTCACAAAAGAGTGATATCCACTTACGCCAAAATCAATACAAAAATATAACGAGACTACTGTAAATTTGACAGTTAGGTCTGGACACGTGCGGATATCACTCTATTCTAGTGATTCAAGTGTGATCTGATATCCACGTGTCACAGTTTGGCATGTCAAATCGGGGCTGTTGTACGGTCAGCATCAGAAATATGTAAACATTTCGGCACTTATGTTTGTGGGATAAGACTCAAATTCGTATACATATTATTGATGCTGACTATACAGGGCCAACACATTTAATCGATCATTTAAATGCAGCCAGATATTGCTTAAAAGCAATTTTAATTGCCTTTATATCCACAGCGTTACGGTCAGTGCCTGTCACTAGCAATCATTAAAAAAAATTGTCTTTGCGACTAAATTACCCGCGCTGCGTTTTGTTTGTGTGGGTGATAAAACATTTTCAATTGTGCCAAGCATCGCTCTGCATGTGACATCGGTGTTTGATTGCCTGGCCATTACACTCAAGTTCAATAAAAAGGGACACTTTTGTAGATATCCATACTAAATGAGCCGTTTTCATTGACCTGAGTACAAAGGTGTGAGGCGATTAATGCTACTGCGAAGTTTTTATTTAATTGAGCGGTAAGAGTGGAATGCCAAAATTGGGATCTCAAAGCTATTCTCTAAATACTATTCTTATATTCATTAATATTAACAAACTTGTCTTAATTGCGTTTTTTTCTAATTGGCTTGTATGTCAAAATTACAGAGAGGAAGACAGGATTATTTGGTTTGTAATACCGTGTGCATCAATCTAATTTATACACATATATGTACACATGTAGTTACTGGGCTTAGACCAGTTGCGTTAGTGACACGATAGATGGCGATAGTTCGTTTTCCTGGATTTAATGAACGCGATTTTATATGGACATTGTGAGTCCAGTATTTCTTGGTCCATATAATACATTGTCTTCCTAACATACAAACTGTCCCGTTGCATTTACTACAAAAGAGCATTGAGCGCGCCTAACTCGAATATACGGTCAAATTTAAATCTGAGATTCCAAATTTGAATCTTATTCCTCTGATGTAACGTCTAAAATGTAAACACTCTAACAAAGGCACTCGTGTCTCGTTCATATAGTACTCAGCCAGTGAACTACATCCCAGATGAGTTACTACTACCATCGCCAACACTGTTAACTAAGCTGACCATTTGTAATCCTTATTGCAACGGCGTAAGGTCTATCGATGGTCAGTTAGGTAAGTGTGTTGCTGTTTGTACCTACAATGAGTGCTACGATCGACTGCATTCTTGCTGCGTTCATGGAAAACCTAACTTCAATGTATTCATCGAAAACCATTCAATTACAATTTAATCTGGTATCTGGTTGATACAGGAAGCCGCTCTTTGAATTTACAGCTATTTAGACGGAACCGCTTAGATTAACATTGACTGTTTTAATACTGGTTTTCATTTTATTTTCAAAAATATGTCATAGTCATCACTACCCTGACTTATTTCTGACACAAATGCCAGTTCATAAGCAACAACAACTCAAGTGGTGAAGATATGCAATGTAATGATTCCTTCATCAGCTGTAAATATATTTTTCACCTCAGCAGTTCGAACAAGCCTACTTTCCTCACTCCCTGGAGTGATAAAAGTGCGACTTTCGTCACTCCAGGGGGTGAAATTTTGTTTCTAGAAGCTTTTCGTAATAATGATGATGCCTTTCATTCAGGAATGTAAATAATTGTGTTTTTTTAACTTTAATATGTTCTCACTACTGAGGTGAAAAGTTGTATGTGTCACACGAGAGGATTTTTTTTTACATCTCGTGTTCTTGAGATCCCTCGCTACGCTCAAGATTCAAACTTAAGAATCTTTCGCTTACTCGGGACTCAAAATCAACACTCGCAAGAAAAAACAACTTTCCTCGCTTGTTGCACAAATAACTATGTTTTAATAGCTCCTTTTTCTAACGATAAAACTCCAGAACAATATTTATAATCAGCGGTGTTTATAACGATCTTAGTACGACTTTATTGTTACGAGAATAAAAGCGTGTGACACTCCAAAGCCTTAAATGTTACTTCAAATCAACTGTTAAACTACCATCAATTCTCAAAAGTCGAGATTTCTACCATTCCGAACCTGGAAAAACATGGGGGCTTAAATAGATAAGTTAAAGGAACTGTCACCGACGGTGGCGGAGATAAATGATGGCCTCTTGATGCGGTGGCATACTGACACAATAGCTAGGGATACACGCACCGATGTGTCCGCCGGATTTGTCCGACGGATATGCCCGGCGGACAGATCCGTTCGTGTATGGCGCTATTCAGATGTGTCCGCAGACAAATCCGTGTCCAATTCGCGCCATACACGCACGGATTTGTCCGACGGATGTGCCTGGCGGGCATATCTGTGCGTTAATCTCTAGCTGAATTGAGTTTGGAGCGGATATTTTGCTACTGTGAATCCTTTTTGAAAAGGGTCGGCAACGTGCATGTGACCCCTCTGCAGTTGCAGCCGTCCATAGGCTACGGGAGCTGCTTACCATCACGCGGACCGTATGGTTGTTTGCCACCGTCGTAGTATAAATAGATCACAGAAGGGTCGTTTTTATTGTGATGAGCCGGCAACTACGGAAATCTACATTGAAAATTAACATGTATGATTATAGAATGCAAAATTTTAATAGTACTTAATTTGTGAATAAATGAAAATGTAATGCATCTAGGTATTTGAATTTAACCTTACTTCAATGAACATAACAAAATCAATCCATAACACATTACCAAGTGTTAAAAAAAATATCAGTAGAAACCACTGAGAGGAGATGACATTCATAAGATTTTTTTAGTGAAAATTACTACAAGTCTATAACTACTCTTTGATTCTGTCGTAGCTGTCAACCTCCAAACTTAGCGCACATAATTTGTTCTAGATGTCACATCTAGTATAATACATAAATAAATGGTATGCATAAATCAATGGTACAAACATAATTTCGAGACTATTCAAGTTCCGAGTGCGTTGAAATGACCGCCCCTCCTAACTCCGCATACTCTACGATCACACATGCCGAATCCATCCGGATTATTGAGTCCACCGGATTAGAGGAGGTCCGGATTAAAGAGGTGATGTAGCTACATCTATACTATCAGCACGTCAAACTGTTTTACTCAAAAAAATATCTCGCAATCGGCTCGCATACCAGCTAAAGCTTTTCAAACATTCAGCTTGTATTTTTGTTTTGTTGAAAAATAGGGATTACTGATGTATTACCAAACATTATTTGCCAGATTGTCACTTCCCAAATAATGTTTCCCAAAAATATAAATACCAAATTGGGTTGACAAATGTGCGGTTGGGAAAGTTTGGTTGGGAAATGAAATTTGGTCAAAAATATTTTGGTCAATAGCCAGGTATAATGGCAGGATCCCGAAAAATAGATAAACATTAATTGAAATCCAGCCAACATACAGAAACTAATAAACTGCACTCCAACCGTTTCTAAACCAATGAAAAGTTATTTAAACCCCTTTAAAGATATCAAAGTAAAACATTTTATTTCCTCGATACGTTATCGTATGTCACTTGCAGAGCAGAGCACTTGCCAGCGGATTTGTCAAGCGTAGAGATAATATTATTTTATGGATGCATTAAATTTATATTCGCGGAGATTGGATTCGACTTTGTAACTGTTGTTTAGAACAGATATCGCATAGGAGTAAGTTTGATGAGTGGTTTCGAAAAACACAAGTTCTTAAAAAAAGCAGCAGTTGTTAAAAGAGCGTTTGTCCCAGCTTTTTGCTCTATTAGGGTCCGCTCGGCAATGTAATCCTGGGAATCGGTGTAGGTTCTAGTTTTAAAGCGACTGCCATCTGACCTTCCAACTCAAAGGGGAAACTAGGCCTTGTTGGGATTAGATCCGGTTTCCTTACGATGTTTTCCTTCACCGAAAAGAGACAATCATATTTCGTACATAAGTTCCAAAAAATCAGTGGTACGAGCCGGGGTTTAAACCCCAGACCTTCGGATTGAAAGTCTGATGTCTTAGCGCCAGGCCACCAGCGCTTTTTTATCAGTATTCAAAATTATTTGGCTCCGAGATTATTGTTAACAAGATAATCCAACTTTGTTTAAAACAATGCTTTTAATTTAAAAAAAGATGCATAAAGCATTATCTAAACATAGCTTTATAGAATGTTAACTTTATATTTAAATAAGTACTTTTAGATGTTTTAAATGAGACTGCGGATCCCACAGTCAAACTATTATCATAGTTTGCAACAATGTAATAGTTTTTAAGTTAAACATGTGCTTATTCAATAAATTAAATAATAATAAATATTCATTTTAACTTCAGGTATGCAATAATAGTACATTACACAACTAGGGTGGTAAAACAAAGAAAGGCCGAGATCGCAGAAGTTTGCGGCCCGAGCTGCAAGCGAGGGACGTAAATATGCGATCGAGGGCTTTCTTTATTACCTCCCGTGTTGTGTACATCATTTTATGCCTACACTTCCGTACGCGCAGCGTGCGGAAAAAGCCACTTTATGGCCAGGTGTGGCATAAAGAGTATTTATTTTCAAGCTCCTTCCTTGAAGGCAGTGCGTTTTCTTTTTATAAATAATGTGTTATATTTATATTAAGATCATAAATTCTTAGTAAACGTGATTTCTTCCTTTAAGCATAAAGATTTTTGTTGTCCTTACAAAATTAATTACCTTCCTACTGCAACATTATTTCATAGCAGAAAAGAAATTAAAAGTAACATCAGAGTTCGTTTGTAAAACTTTTTAACTTTGAAAAATGTTATGCAATTTGAATAGAAAACGAATTTTCCTTAATTAAATACCCACCGCAATGTCCTCTATAACGAACCTTTTCTTTTACCCACGTTTTTACAATACACATAAAGGTGTAACAACCATTGGCCAATTCAATCAAATATGAAACTTTATTCTTACGCAATAAGTTCGTAATTAAAACTGGTTTACAGGTGAAAGTTATGCGTGGTTTCCGTTTGTAAGATTAATTATAATGCTTAATACCTTTTGGGCCCAACCCGTGTTAAAAGTCGAAGTTTTACCAGTTTTAAGGGATTAATTTGTATACAAAATATATATTTTCCGCACTGCCACTCTTAATGGGTTTCACACATGTAGAGTGGAAGGGATATTCCACTCTTACATGTGTGAAAGCCATTAAAAAAATTTGTAAAGAGCGTTAAAAAATATTTCGCTGAATTGTTATTATGTAAGTTGGTCCACATGATTGCAAAATCATGTGCAGGGGCAAAAGCATTTGCAAAATCATGTGCCATGTCAGTGTCACGAGTATTTTTCTATGAGATTTGGCCAATGATTTTATATATACTAGATAAGAAATCAGCACTCCAAATGTGGCACAGTAAAAGCGGGTGCAACGCGACAGATTTTGCCGAAGAGAGCCGAGCCCGAGCCGAGCGAAGCCCGATCGTCCCGACGAGTATATTTACAAAGGACTAACAAACGTTTCGTTAAAATATTACCAGTGTAAGTGAGACTAGGGATTAAGCTTAAATGCTACAGCATGAAGGTCAACGTACTATAGGCACAATTGGCGATAGGAAGTAAAGGTTTCGTAAATTTCAACCGAACTGACAGCATTGAGGCATAAGGCTAGTGGAGTAGTTGTTGTTTTTTTTAAATTACGAAACTCAGAAAATAATTAAAACTTATTTAGTAAATTTTATTATTATATTATATTTTATAATGTTGAATAGTTTTTTATGGTTCCGTGGCTCAATTGGCAAAAACGGAACCCTTATAGTTTCGTCATATTCCGTCCCTCCGTAAGTATGTCACAGACATTTTGAGACGTATCCTTATAACATTTTAACACAAGGTGTATTTAATGCGCCACTAGTGAAATTGCTAAAAAAAATATTTGAACATTATCGGTTAAGGAGTTTTCGAGTGATCTCCAAAAAACTACGTACATAGGCAGATACGACCTTGTGACTTGTGATTTTTTTAAATAATTCTCTGTTATGCGTGGTCCGACACGAACTTTAGCCGGTTTTTGTAAAATATACCTCAAATGATACCGTAATATCCTCATATCTAATCCCAAGAAAGCAATTATAAAATATTTTCGTTTATTATTTTTTCATTATTTCAAAGTGTGATCTATCAATTTTGGAATTAAAGATTTAAAAAGAAAGCATGAAATACTATGTTTACCGAGCTATTGTGTTGCTTTTGATTCTAAATTTGTCTTGAGCATGTACTTCGCCCCCGCATGGGCCGCATGCCTGCTTCCCTTTCTGCTCGCTCGGCGGCCAAAAAACTCAACCCTCACCCGCCACCCATTGTGCCCGTACGGTTTACACCGTCAGGAATACGTTAGGTCAGAATGCAAACAAGTAAACATAACCGACCGTGTGCAGTTTTCATTCCATTCTGGAGTCGAATCAGGCAACCGGTCTAGGTACCTGACGTTTGCCTCCAACTTTTAACATTCGCCTCACAAACTTAGGTAGAAAATCCGTCCGATACGTCATTTTAAATATGTTATTATAAATATTATGTCGATCTTTAATCGATTATTATTTGTTCAGAATTAAACACTAATACATAATCACAAATAGTTTTATTTTTATGCTGATGTTGTCAACCTACGCGAAAATAACTATTATGGAGATATATGAACCCTTAGCTTTGGAAAGCACAAACATACATAAATATATATATAGTTAATAATTTCCTATTTTTATCAACAATATGAAGGCAATATAATACAATACACACTATACAAATCTATTAAAACGAACTAATACGCGAAATAGGTATAATTATGAAGTTATCAATATTTATTACAAAAGTTTCATAATTTTTTTTATTATAAATAATAAATTAATTAATACAAGAGCGACTCCATTGCTCTTATGTGCCATGTGATTTTTGAACGCCAGATGAATGACAGGTGAAATTTTATCATATCTTTCTTCTAATTTGTAATACAACCTTAACGATGTTAAATAATTCGCACTGGCCGGCTACACATTTTTTTGTGCTATATTTTCGGAAAATCTTGTTTGTGTCTGCGCCTCTATTATATTATAACTCAATGGATTTGGCTTAAAGAGCTAGCCTTTAGATCCAGGTAAAAAAACCCAATAAAAAAACAAGAATTTGACACTATGGGTAGGACTGACAGAAACTCGCATGCTGGCGCCATCTATGAATACTTTCGACTAATATATCCTATTTGAAAATAGCGCCGCGTCGCTTCACATTCAATTTGGTCTCCTAACAAAGTTCCTGGGCTGGATAATCTGGATATACTTAGGTACTCGTAAATCGTAAAATCGTATCCGCACCGCATCGACCTGGCAGCTTTGCGGTAGTTTGAAGAGGACCAGGATTGTTCCGATATTGCATATCGAGTACGCTCTCTTCTTCCTAGCGTTTATCCCGGCTTGGGGTCCGCTTGACAACCTAATCCCATGAATTGGCGTAGACACTAGTTTTTACGAAAGCGACTGCCATCATGACCTTCCAACCCCGAGGGGAAACTAGGTCTTTTTGGGATTAGGTCCGGTTTCCTTACGATGTTTTCCTTCACCGAAAAGCGACTGGTAAATATCAAATGATATTCCGTACATAAGTTCCGAAAAACTCAGTGGTACGAGCCGGGGTTTGAATTTGAACCCGAGACCTCCGGATTGAAAGTCGGACCTCTTACCGCAAGGCTACCAGCAGGCTATCTTTCGGTAAGACGTCCGAGTACGCGTCTTTTATTTATCTTTTAATATGTGAACATTCCGTTTCATATAGTGCGTAGTTATTTTGGCTGGTGATATGTTTAAAAAACGGACTTCTGCCCAGCTATGTCTGTGGCCCTGGGTTGAACAAGCAAGCAAGTGCCCCACCCTATACCTCATAAAACCATATCCAATTAATAAACAAAATTAAATAAATAAAAAATATTAATTAGGTACACCCATCGATTAAATGCTAGGGATAGTCAGCTCAAAAAACGGCCTTGGCTTATTACGGTAAACTGGCCGGTTACAAATGTTCACAAGCCATATTTTCAGTATATGTAAATCTTGTTTGAGTCTGTGCTTTCTTTACATTATTAGTCGTTAGCTCACCGAAGGAAGCCCACTAACTGCTCGATAGGAGAAATAATTTGTGTATAGCTGAATTTTGGTGAAGTTGTAGATAAAGGTGTCTTACACAACATACTAAAAGATGGGTGCCGCTAACGGGGAGAGGGGAGTGTAAAGGTCCCCTTTTTTGGCTTTTCGTAAATAACTCAGTAGCGGTGGCTCATACGAAAAAATGTTCTGCTACTTAATTAATCCACAAATGATTTTGTACAAAAAAGGTTCTCTACACTTTTTTGCTGCGATCAATGTATAATGAAATTTCGAGGAAATACGATAATCACTTTTAGAAACTTTCGGAGCTTTTATTTACGAAACTATTAGTTTTGTCTAAAAATTGTTTTAGAAAACCCATATTTATATTAAAAGACCTAGTTAGGTTAAGTATAGCTAAGAATAGTTAAATATAGTTTTAAGTTTTGGTTGCCCTGAAACCAGCGTTGTGGCTACTCTGTCATAACACATGCTGTGTAGCAACCATTTTGGTGTAAACTTTTTAATTGTATGTATAGTATGTATGTATGTATGTATGTAAACACTTTATTGTACATAAAAAAGTTATAGTCCTATAAAAAAAAGTCCTATAAAAAGTTATAGTGATAGTCCTTGCTTTCGTTATATTATATTACACCAAATAATTTTTTTCATTTCATTCATTTCATTTCAAATAAACACTGAAACACCAACATAAGAAACTTCGACAATTCAATACATTCTGTTTCATACTCCTTACATTATAATAATCCCACCCTTTCTTACATACTCTTAGGTATAAATCAAATGTAGGTACCAGAAAAACATCATAAATTGGCTGGCGATAATCCCTCAAGTAAGCAAAACGGAAGAACTTCTCGATTTCCTGCGGAGTGTAATTACAACTACTTAACGAGTACAAGCCGTGGGGTGTCCGGCTTTGGAATTGTCCTCCACCATATCGTCCCGTGGTTACAGTAGGAGTTTGCTAAGGGAATATACCGGGAGATGGGCAGCAGCATCTTCCGAAAGCCTACAAACAATAAATAAAAAAACTGCGCGCGCCAACTCGCCTGCCAAGCGTGGCGCGTATGGCAAACCCCCCCTTAAAGGGGAGGCCTATGTTCAGCAGTGGACGTCTTATGGCTGAGATGATGATGATGATGATGAACGAGTACAAGCGAGTTTAGTCTTATCTTGCTCTTGGTCGGTTTTAAGATTAAAACAAATTTCAACACATTTCAAGTTTATAGAACTTATTGCGACCTACTCGAATTTTGTAAATCTTAAACTTTGATTGATCTTATTTTGATTTCGATCTCGTCATGTGAAACCCACTCCGTTAAAAATAGTACATTTCCATACTAGGCCGGGAAGGATGTCATTATTCCACGAGTTCCGAGACATTTTGCCACATACAGCGCCTACGATGGCAAAACTCGGGACGATCGAGTCGAATGACATTCCGTCCGTGTATCGAACGACATTTTTAATATAGTTGCGAAAAAATGATAAAATTGACAATTAGTCATTTTTAAGATGAAGTTACTTTAGTGTTATATATCCGAACACTCACGCGGTGCGGTGCGGCGCTATGATTATGAATCCTGAGCTGTGATTGGCTGGAAAAGTAAAGAGCGCTAGTGCGAGAAATCCAACTTCCCACACTTATCATAGACTCCTTCTGATTATTGCTTACTTCCAAAAGGCCCTAAGTACAATAGAACGTTTATTATCTTTCACCGCTCTTTGAAGGGTAACAATGAAACCGACTAAATTATGTAGGTTAGTTACGGTATGCTATCAGCCATCTTGAAACGTGTTTTAAAATCAGTCGCGTTGCGTGTATTCTGTCCTTTTTGGTGGGTCGAGTGTTTAAGCTCTAGAGATAGGACCCCCTTGAATGACCCTTGACCTTGAATAACTTGAGATATGACCCCCTATGACAGACGTATGACCCCCTTTAAATTAAATAATTTCTGTGAATGCATTAAAAATTACGACTGGGAAAATATCATGACATCAGGAAAAGCACCTGATCAGAAGCTTGATTCCATCAATGTAATTATAAATACATTTCAGCAAGCATTTCCTAAGCGTAAATATCCAAGAAGAACAATAGACAAATGAAGTCGGTTAAAAATGGGTTTCCGATGAAATAATGTCCAAAAAATATATATTAGATGATTTAAAAAGCCCTTTTAGCATAGAGTAACTTCTTTTAGTGTCGCAAGCATTGGGAATCGGCCCTATATCAGCCTCCAGGCTCCTTTGATCCAACTTCGCTAACAGGTGTCATATTTCAATGGAAGTTTCGCGTTCATCTTGTAACGATTTCGCAAATGAGTTGGAAACGGGCGATAGCTTACAACCTTATTATGTTAAAGGTACAGCTGACGTATTTTTTCCGAACGAAATATTATTCTTTGGTACAGTCTGCGAGCTTTTAGAAGAACCTTCGGGAATCGGCGATGACACACGAAGGTAATATTGCTGTTCTGCTTTTTCATGTGTCACTGTTGATTGATACCCGACGTCTCTTTCTAAAACTTGAAGGTTCTTCTGAGAGCTCAAGGACTGTACGACTTTTAGATAAGAAAACAGTCATGTTACCCATACAGATGAAGATAGACAAGAAATAGCTTAAAAACTATTAAAAACGGGTGAAAGTAGAATCTTGAATTTTGAAACATACCGTTCAGCTTTAGCATTTTGTAATAAGTGGTGAGCTCCACTAACAGCGGTTTTTTTAAACTTGACTCTTAACAGGTTTGACTAAATGGTTGGAACTTTTTAACCCTTTACCGCATGCGTAGCCAAATGTGGTTGTTATTAGTTTCAATTCTGTTGGCATGTAAAGCCTAACAAGTTCCTTTTTAGCCCTCGCCATGTTGCGGGTTTTCGATGGAACTATTTAATTTATATAGCAATGAATTTTTTGACAACCAGACGTTGAAAGTCATTGAATGTCACCGATGTAAACAAATCGAAAATAATTGTAAATATTTCAGGATAATGATAGATTTTGCAATCAAAATGCCCAAATAATTTCACACCGATGCAAAATAAATAATTTTAAATACTTACATTAAAATACTTGCGACAGAAAATGGATGAGGGATTCTGTAGAATTCCATTAAACAATGTTGTGAAATTAGTTGTTGACATGACGGGTACTGATATTCATTAGTGCGGTTGTAATAAACTGCTTAGTTTGGTGCTAGACATACTTCTACAATTCACAACTACATAATTGCTATAATATGTAAGCTGTTTGTACCGGCACTATATCAGAGCTAAAAAGGAACTTGTCAGACTTTATCAGAGTTCAAATTTGAACATATTTTTATATTCATGCATTAAAGGGTTAATAACTTCTTCCAAGCAAGTTTTGGATTAGTTCCTGGTCCTTGCTTTTTTTAGATTTGGTGCACAAGAATGTCAAGAATGTAACATCGGTACCAATGTACCTAATTGTACGGTTCCTTACTTGTGTTGTGACATATGTCGGTAAGTATAGTATACTAAATAATTATTATTTATGGCAGTAATATATTTTATTAGGTAAGTATTATTTTAAAATAAATCCATTTTTTTCAGTAGGTACCTACCTAGCAACCGCATTCTACCAATGTGTAAATATTCATAGCCAGGGGCATAATTTCAGTTGTCATTAATTTGATACCAATATAAATTTGAATACTTTCTGTATACATTTATAACCATATTTGTCCATATACGACGTACAGATTGAAATAAAATTATTATCGTATTTTACATACTATCTGAATATGCCGCAGGGAGGCACGATGGTGTCTCCAATTTGGAGCAATTTCCGGGACATTCCGCCTGCCGATCGACGGAATTATGGTACATGCTGTCCCATTGATTCAGGTGCAAATTTATGGTAACTGTATTTATGTAAGGGGAAAAAGCTTTGTGAATATCCATACTGAAATAAATTGGCGATTCTGTGCTTGTGTAATGTACATTTTGATGTAGGTGCAAAAGGTATTCGTTTACTTATGACATGTATGTAGGCGAAAATAATGTTAAGTAAGTAAATAATTTGGTAACATAATTTCTTGTAAAGGAGCGTTACGTAACCGACATTTTAATCCGTTTTTTCGACTTTCCGAGCTTTTCTTTTTTGGCTTGCCTTTTGTATTGCAATATTGGTACTTATCATCTTAAAGCTGCTTGTTTTCTTGATAAACAGTTTAATTTACTTTTACTATAATATTCAAGTCGACAAAGTAGTGTTACGTAACCGACGATTCAAAGAGAGGAGACATTGCATAAATAATGAATTTTGTTAAAAAAAACTTAAAATTTACCGTTTTCTTGGAATGCCCCTAAAATACATTTACGTAATAAAAAATAATATAAGAGGCTTCGAAAATATTTTAGTTTTTATTTTGTACGAAAATATTTAATCAAGTCAACTCCGCTACTGATCAAATTCCAGCCACAAACAAGATGAAACGCAGCCCCGTAGCTAAACAAATCATACCAAAATGGAGCCCTAATTTAACGTTATTGACGACCTTCCGAGACATCAAACAGCCCAAAAACCCTAATATCACTAATAATTCAAGCGGAGAAGTGGCGTTTCCTGGTTCAATCTAAGTTCTTAAGCTTTGGGCGAAAAAAATTGACGTTAAAATATTCACGAAGACGTGTTCGGTTGATGCGAATCCCGAGCCTTTTGAGATTTTAATGCTGAGGCTTACAAGAAATATGGTGATCGCTGTTTGCAAAATTAAGCAATTTAACCTGAAATAATAAATGTCTAACAGTGAAACAAACACGAGAAATGCAATAAAATATCGATAAAAACGTATAAACGGACGATATAACTAGCATAAAATGGGTTTTTATCTTAGTTACTTAAAGCATCGGTTCATTACTTACTTAGAATAAATCAAATTCAAATAGTTTTGAAATATATGTACCTAGTTTGCGGGAAAACACTACATTTATATGTTTTTATACGCAGGATTATTTGAAATTTTTATGAATTTTAATAATTTAGCGCCTTTTAATACCTATTGTTTTAAGAATTTATTTTGCCGTTTATTAGCTAGTTTTGGTATTCCAGGATTGGCAAGGGTACTAAAAAGCCACAAATCAAATCAAATACACATATACATATACATTACTTTCCACGTTTGGATCTAGATTTTAATAGTCCTAGGTGACCTAAATGGCATTCGAAACGCGTGATATTGCCCCCTTGAGACGCTGTAGGCAAGCCTGGAATACCTCACGTAAAGGTTGCACGGACGAAACTTCGCTAATATTTTATTTATTTATGCAAAAGGTATGAAAAGCTATGTATTGGCTTCGAGTGAATAAAATATTTACTGTTTTACAAAGCCTGATGTGATGTTGCTATTGGAAACGTATGTATACATTACTGGTAAAAAAGTAGTAAAAATACCATGCAAATACATGAGTAAGTAAGTATAAGTATCTACAATTAAAACGAGGACTTGACTGATAGACTAAATCCTAAGTGGAGGTAGTATTTAATAAAATTGAAAACGTCATGGATGATGATAACATTTATAATTCTATATCTCTATAATTATGCTAAAACACATGAATAGGTACCATTTGGCGAAAAGCACTTACGTCGTACTTTATATAGATTCTGTTCAGCTGTGAGCTCAAGCTCTATTAATTCTGGAAAAAATATAATAATTCCCTGCATAAAAACCGGCCAAGTGCGAGTCGGACTCGCGCATGAAGGGTTCCGTACCATTATCTATAATAAAAACTAGCTCCTATAGAATAAATTAATATCGCAAGGTCGTATCTGCCTAAGTACGTAGTTTTTTGGAGATAAATTAAAAACGCCTAAACCGATAATGTTCAAAATAATTTTCGTTGAAAGAATATTCCAAGGTATCTTCTTGAATTTTTCCATAATTTTTAAGACTTTCGGAGTCATTATTTCTGAATACATCCAATTAATCAATTTTTTTTAAAGAAACGTCAATGTTATTTTTAAAGACCTATCGATTGATGTGCATCATGTTGATATTTGGTAAAAAAATATTTTTTGACAATTACTTGCATGTGCCCCCCCTAAAATGATTTTTTTTTTCAGAAAGGGTATAGCCGGGTTAGTATGGCACAACTGCCCTTAGCGAAAAAAAGAATTTCCTTTTAGTGGATTATTAACCTTTACATATGTAGTGCTTTCACCAAAAATTAAGCCTCAAATCCTTCAGGTTACAAAAAAAAACGCATAAATTGAAATATATATTTTATTTTATTTTAGCTAAAGTACTGATCCGATTTCTTTGTAATTTGGATATGTTGTAAGCAAAATTAAGGTCGCTTTTTAGAAAAAATAAAATAATAATTTTTAGAAAAAAAAAAGAAAAAAAATTGAGATAACAATATTCAAAAAATAAATAAATATAGGTACGAGATTGCGACAATTACCTAATTTATATATTTTATGTACAATTTAATAATCTTTAACATATATTTTTTTTAATAACTAAAATTGGGATTAACGATGTGAAAAATTCGAATTTGTAACATCCCATACTTTTATTCCCATACTTGTATTCCCAACAATCCCAATGCATTTTGAATTTGAATTTAGAATGTGACAAAATCAAAATCAAAGATTTATTCAGCAAATAGGCCACAAGGGCACTTTTACCGGTTAACCGGCAGTAATAGACATAAATCCTACGAATGCTGCTAAATCACAAAAGATTGCTTAGTTTAAAGTAAAACATTAACGAATTTAAGTACCTAATGATAAAACTTACATTTTCCGCCAAGGAGTAACGACTTTCTTCTTCGAAATACTCTGTCACGTATCTTCGTAGTTTTAGACAAATATTATCATAAGCGAGACTATACAACGATTTTACGTGGTATTTTTTCGAAAAAAGTATTTTTAAAGCTTCATATTTATTCAAAGAAGGAACAGACATCTTGAAATCGATATTCGTTAACATTCATTATAAAATAAAGTTCTTACAATTCTCCCCTTCCCGCCTTTTTGTTCTTTTTTCAGCCCTAGCCGCATACAGCCACGGATTTTATTAAGGCCCGCACTCAGCACAATAAGTCGCGTTCCAAATTCAAAATGCATTGGGATTGTTGGGAATACAACTTCACAGTGTAATACGTAGAAGTTATCTTGTTTGAAAATAATGTATGGGATGTTACAAATTCGATTTTTTTACATCGTTAATCCCGAATTTAGTTATTAAAAAAAATATATGTTAAAGATTATTAAATTGTACATAAAATATATAAATTAGGTAATTGTCGCAATCTCGTACCTATATTTATTTATTTTTTGAATATTGTTATCTCAATTTATTTCATTTTTTTTTCTAAAAATTATTATTTTATTTTTTCTAAAAAGCGACCTTAATTTTGCTTACAACATATCCAAATTACAAAGAAATCGGATCAGTACTTTAGCTAAAATAAAATAAAATATATATTTCAATTTATGCGTTTTTTTTTGTAACCTTGTGGATTTGAGGCTTAATTTTTGGTGAAAGCACTACATATGTAAAGGTTAATAATCCACTAAAAGGAAATTCTTTTTTTCGCTAAGGGCAGTTGTGCCATACTAACCTGGCTATACCCTTTCACTACATAACTATAGGTAAGTAGCAGTACATACAATACACTTTATGTAAAAATTTGATAATGATACGTCTTATAGTTTCCCAATAAAATGGCTGTGACACGGACGGCCGGACAGACAGACAGACAGACATGACGAATCTATAAGGGTTCCGTTTTTTGCAATTTGGCTACGGAACCCTAAAAACAGTAGTAGTATTAAAAAATTGACTTTATAATATAATCCACTAACACCCACAGATAAGACAGCACTTAAGCAGTAAAATTAAAATCTAAAACGGAAACTGCACAAACTGCTATAAGTGGCATATTACAAACTTACCCTGGAGACTCGACAAAGCCAAGTTCTGATAAAACTTGTACACTGTACAGTATTAACTAGCAGCGGTACATTAGCATATAGAATGGCCTGTGGCTGGTGTTATTTTTCCGGAGAGGCTGACATTAGAATGTAAATAAGCAGCATGTGCATACTTTGGATGCAGTTTATCGTGTGGCTAGACCAGTATTAACTAGATTTCGTGTGATTATGGCCGCAAAGATAGGATCGGGACATAATAATGGGGCTCCGAGCATGTTTACAAGTTTTATTAAAAGGTACTTAAATATACCTAATAAACAATTATTTATTTAATAGGAAGTTATATAGAATTAGCATACTTATTTTATGTTTAATTTAATTTTAAACTGTACCTACTAAAAATGTATTTAATATTTTAATAGTAAGACCCCGAAGGTAGACTTCAGATCTTGGTAAATTATAAACATGCATAAAGCTGTCCTGCGTTCTGTGAATCGGTTCATGCAGGTTATAGGTAAAAAAAAATTGCATTCTAAGATAAGACCTAACTAACAAAACTCTAAATCTATTTCTATTAAGATTTTTAGTGAGTTAGGTCTATGAAAATTCAATGCCTTATAATATTTATGGTAAGTATTAATCGTTATTTTATTTCACTTGTTACATAATTAGGTAGCCTATCTATTAACATTTTATTATAACACTTTAAAAAAGGTAGGAGTAGGTATTTCCTTACTTATATTTACTATTCCTCCCGCGTGCTCCTGAACTTGGTTCATCTTTCTCCAAAAGCTCTTCATCAATGAGCAACTCAAAGCTCCCCAAAGCTTCAGCATTCGGCAGCTTGTTCCACCTCACGTCCGGCACTCCGTCCGGCGGCAGTACCACTGACAAAATGTTGTCTATCAACTTATATTTCAGTATTCTATCGTTTACTGTCGTAGAGGTTAAAGAAGGTGAAGCGTTTACTTCAACCAACCAAGGTTTCAATTGGTTATCTATGATAATATCGTACCCGTAGCATTCAAAGCAATGCCTGTCATTCGCCATCACAGGCGCGACCGCTTTCAATGAATGCACAATCAACCATTGCATTGCCGCAAATAACTTTTCTGTCACCGCTCTTCCTCGCGTTCCTTCCAGATATAACCTCAAATTTTCGACACTCATCTTCCCCCCGTGTATGCTGTTGTAATCACCTCCATGTTTTTGCACACTTACATTAGTAAGGTGCACGTACATGTTGTCTAACTCTGTAACACTAGTATCGTATTTTACTGTGCAAAATCTACAAAAGCCGAGTTGGAATAGATAAGCCTTAAGAGGGCGGAAAGAAGTGACCAACACGTAAAGTCTTAGATCGAACTTTTTACCCCCAATCAGGAGCGGATTGTCAATGTATCGGGAAATAACGTAGCTTTCCTTGCTTAACTGTGGATGGAATGGAGTTTTCGCTTCACGCGACCATTTTTTCAATTTTGATAGTTTGTTTATCAAGAAAATTCCAGTGCCTTGAGATTTTCCGCACGGCTTCATGATCCAAGTGCTCTGCGGTGACTTGCGGTATTCCTCCACGAACATATTATAATCCGCCGGTAGGACGAACGTTATAGGTACAAAGTCTAGATGGATATAACGCGTGGCTATTTGACCTCCTGGTAATACAACTTCAGCTTTTTCCGCTAGCAAACTGCCTTCTCTTTCAAGTTCTTTTCGGTATCTCTTAATATTTTTCACGAGCAAATCCTTTCTGGACAACTCATAATGATTGGGGAAGTGATTTATAATTTGGTTGTCGTTCATTCTGTAGCCGCTTTCCACGCTGAATAGGTTTCTACAGGTTTGTGTGGATGCCCAGTAAAGATTCCATTCGTCGTCTTGCCCCACCTGGCTCCATCCGCGGCGCTCGAAGTTGCTCAACAAAACCGACTTTTCTAAATCCGTGCAAAAGTTAACGCGGCACCTCTCGACAGCTGGCACGTTCACTCTCCCGTACAGGCTGGTAGCTATTTTTTTCGCTTCCTGATTCATTGTTGCTGGTCCCGTGTAGTCAGGCGGAAAGTTCGGTCCATTGGCCAAATATTGGAGGCACGGTTGGGCGCTGTTGTCATGACAGTCGGCAAACAGCGCGAGGATAGCGAATAGCGTTCAGTTCACTATGACTACGTGTAAACACGGGCCCGTATTGATTTTTGTTGAGTTATCCGGGATTTGTAGGTAACTGTTATATAAACAAAAGCATTAGGAGGCAATATTTGAGTGAAACGGGCTACTTTTATACAAAAATGTCGGTCTCAAATTTGAAAAAGTTACTCTCAATTCAAAATCCATCAACTAAAATAAATTACGGATATTTATAAACAAAATCTGTGATATTACACGTGATATCACGAGTTCAAATCAACCAATTTACATAGAATTGCGCCTGCCTTGTTAACAATTGTGTTAACAAATTATACTAGCCATTTTCGTTTCCTACATTACATAAACCTGTAATTACATTTCCTTATACAAAAATAAGAAGGTACAAAAGATGATAACAACTTACCTTTTTACCGCAAAAAAGCCAAAAAGAAAACAAAATTAGTACAGAAAATAACAAAAGAAAAACAAGCCGGATAAAACATGACACTTTTATTGCTCCAACCGAATTTTCTCGTTCCGGAGTATTAATACCCAAATACACGTGTACCGTTTTTGCGTATCGGTTACGGTGGCATATTTAGAATATAAAGTACAGAAATATGTTACACGAGAGTCGGGTAAATGTGTTTATGCCGCAAACTCAACCTGCACTCCTGCCATATAATGTTGCGTAATATTTCATACCGGGAACTACATGCAAAATACATTTATAAATCTAGTGACTCTGAGAGATGTAAGCGAGCTCTAGTTATATTGTTATTAATTACTCATATTATCGAACGAGCGGATCGTTAGCGAAGTATAGTTTTTTTTGTTACAGATAATTTCGGACACTACGGAACCATTAGCTGACTACCTAGATGTCACATTATACGCTTTACGTTGAGTTATAACATTGACATTTTCGAGAACGAGTATCGAGTGTTTTATCCGTGCATCTTGCTTGTACAGTCGACGTCAAAGATATGTTTACACTTTTTCACCTTAAGCCCTTGTAATAAGGTGCAAAAGTGTAAACATATCTTTGACGTCGACTGTAACAGATTTAGTGTAAACGAGATGCACAGATAGAAAAGTTACTCGTTAACGAAAAATGTCACTGTTAAACTCACTCATCTTTATGTAATTTGTTGAGGTTGTAGCAGAGATATAATTTGAGAGTTCGTATATGTATAAGCAGGATAGATTCAAGGAGTTGTGGAGCTAGAATACACGAAAATCATCATAAGGGACTTGTTAGTTTGATCAACTTAATTGCATGGAAATCGCTCGCTCTCAGTTCGAGGCGGACTACTAGTATATATGATTTTATTGTATTAAATATGGTGTAGTTTTTAATTATTTGTGTGTAGTCGTTATAAATAGTGTTGAGTTTTAATGTTAATATATATGGACTGGTTCATAGTCTTATTACTGGCCATGCGAATGTCAATGTTATGTACTTACATTTGAATTTGAATACATTGTACTAAGTTCTGATGCGCTGTCTTTGTGACACAAATTTTTCTGTTTACTTTTCGGAAACATGCTATCTAAAATATATTGTTAATATACGTATTCCTCGTCTCATTTTACCACTGCGTTACTCTAGAATTAGCCCCGTCACAGTGGTTATGGGCCCAGCCCACTCGAAGTGTTAAAATAGGAGACGATTTTATTTTAGGGGTAAACGATAAGGTAAGAAGTTGTTGATAAAGTGCGAGAAGGCCAGCAAAAATGAATACGGTTAAAATAGAGCCGTTAACTCAAGAAAATTATGAAACGTGGAAGATTCAGGCTGAAGCTGTTCTTGTCAAAAACGACGCTTGGAACTACGTGAACGGGAGCAACCTGAGGCCTACTGAACCAGCAAATGCGGTAAATAAATGGGATGTTGGAGATGCAAAAGCTAAGTCAGATCTTATTCTTAGTATCAGCCCGAGCGAGTTACGACATCTACGTGATTGCAAAACGTCACGAGACGTGTGGTTGAAACTTGAAAGCGTGCATGCGTCAAAAGGACCTGCCAAGAAAGCCACGTTATTGAAGGAGCTCCTGCTCCACAAAATGCACGAAGATGGTGATATAAGAGAACACGTTATGCGATTCTTTGATGTTAGAAGTAAGTTAGCCGATATGAAGATAGACATGAACAATGATCTAATATCCATAATGCTCCTCTACAGCCTTCCACCCAGCTTTGAGAATTTCCGATGTGCTATAGAATCTAGGGATACCTTGCCAGATCCTGAGGCACTAAAAGTCAAAATTATTGAAGAAGCCTCTTCCAGACGTCAAAAAGAAATTGAAGAAAGAGCTAACCTTGTGAGATCGAAGAGACCCTTTAGACCTATGAATAATATTGGGGGAACTTTCTTTAAAGGTAGATGCTGGCAATGTCAGCAATACGGTCATAAAGCCTACGACTGTAGGGTAAATAAGAACAAGGAACTGGAGAAAGATAGTGCTAAGTATGTCTCGGGACCAGAATGTGATAAACAATACTATGACGTCGGCCTTGTAACATTTAATTGCTTTTCAGATGAGGTGGCTGCGCGCGTCGGGAATGAAGGCTGGATCATTGATAGTGGGTGTACATCACATCTCTGCAATAATGCCAGTAAATTTGGGAATTCTTTGATTACCGTATGCGGTAAGCTGAGTTTAGCGACAAATACATACACTACCGTAGAAGGTAAGGGTACCATAAGGTTACTTTCACGAAATAATGATTTAAAAACAGTTGTAGAGTTGAATGATACTTTATTTGTTCCGGATTTAAGATGCAATCTAATTTCAGTTTCCAGAATAACAAAAAAAGGTTATATTGTTGAATTCCGAAAAGACGTAGCTTATGTTAAAGACTATTCTGGGAACATAGTGCTGGTCGCGAATCGGTTAGGCAATCTTTATTATGTAGAGGAGCAAATTGAATCTGCCGCAGTTATTTCAACAGTGGCAGATGATGTTATGCGGTGGCATGAGCGATTGGGACATCTAAATGGAAGAGATCTATCTAAATTATTAAATAGATTTGGCATAAAAGTGACGATGAAGGAAATAAACCAATTGTATGATTGTAATGTATGTGCGAGTGGAAAAATGAGTGCGTCCCCTTTTTTGAGGAGTGGTGGAACGTGTGAAGAAAAATTGAGGATTGTTCATTCCGATATTGTAGGCCCAATGCGTCACGAGGCATTAGGTGGAGGAAAGTATTTTATTACTTTCATTGATGACTCGACACGATGGTGTGAGGTATTTATATTAAACAAGAAGAGTGAAGCGTTTAAAGTTTTTAAAATTTACAAAAATCATGTTGAAAATTTGACAGGGAAGAAAATAGTTTTCTTACAAACGGACAATGGAGGCGAGTACTGCAGTCGGGAATTCAGTGAATACCTACAGAACGAAGGTATAAGAAGGAGGCTGACGATCCCTGGAACTCCTCAACAGAACCCTGTGGCAGAAAGGATGAACAGGACCCTAGTAGAGATGGCCAGGTGCATGTTATTGTCTTCAGACCTTTCACCAGGTTTTTGGGGTGATGCTATACTCACTGCATGTTACATTCGAAACAGATGTCCAACGAGTAGCCTCGGAGGTGAGACGCCATATGAAAAATGGTATGAGAGGCCTCTTCAAATTAACTATTTACAAACGTTCGGTGCTAAGGTGCATGTTTTAGACAAAGAAGAGGGCAAAGATAAATTTGCCCCTCGAAGTGTCAATGGGATTTTTGTTGGCTACCCTGCGGATAGAAAAGGATACAAAATATGGTTACCACAAGACCGACAATTTGTGGTATCTAGAGATGTTAAACTTCACAAAAGGATGGAATGTGGAAACGAAAATGAGATCTCTAAGGCTGATCCATTTGAAGTCGTAGTTGAAGAATTGCTGATCAACAGTGATCAAAAATTAGAACCCACTTCAGTTGAAATGGAATTCAACTTCAATAGTAGCATGGAAAACCTTCGCATCGGCCCTGAAGAGGAAGACGTAGGCGTAAAAGAAACAGATGTAGAAAGTGTTCAAAGAACTACTAACGAGCCCACAGAAAACTTTCAGCAAGCCACGAATGACTTAGTTAGTGAGTCAATAGAAATGCTCATAGCTCAAGAACCTGCTGTTGCTGTCGCTGGCACATCACGTCATCTGGAACCGATTAGTTGCACAGAAGAAAATAAAACAATGAAGAGAGCTCCAGGAAGGCCTCGACTGGAGAAAGGAAATATTGGACGTCCAAAGAAAATGTATCGAATGGTTGAAATCAATGAGATTCCCGTAGGTGTGGAAGTGGCGGTTCCGTCAACAGAAGAAGAGGATATTATATCCGAAATGGAAAAAGCGAGTCCAGTAGAAGTGAACGTGCAAGTTTCAGACGTGGAAGATGTCCAAGCGGAAGTTAGTACGGAAGAATTCTCAGATTGCCAAGACTTCGCGGGTACTGCTCAAGTAACATTACAACAAGCCTTATCTGGTACTGAAAAACATAAATGGGATGAAGCAATTCAGTCGGAAATAAGAAGTTTGGTAAAAAATGATACATGGGACATAGCTAAAAGACCAGTGGGGCGTGGCGTAGTAGGTTGCAGGTACGTCTTGACAACTAAATTAAACATTGACAAAACGGAAAAGAAAAAGGCAAGACTTGTAGCAAAGGGTTACAGTCAAAAATACGGTATCGATTATCATGACACCTTTGCTCCTGTAGTCAGATTAGACACCATACGTTTGTTGACAGCACTCGCAGTCGAACTTGACATGGAGATTCATCAAGTGGACATCAATACAGCCTATTTAAATGGTTCACTGGATGAAGAAATATTTATGGAGATTCCAGAGCTTTTAAAGGAAATTCTACTTAAATTATTGAAATCCGAGAAACAGGGATCTGTGGTACACGAACGAGCTTTAAAAATGTTAGTTGACATGAAGGCGGGTGGTGATGCTTGTAAGCTTAAGAAATCATTGTATGGCCTGAAACAGGCTGGACGTCAGTGGAATGCCAGACTCGATGAACAGCTCCGAAAAATGGGGCTAAAACCATCTTTAAATGAACCATGTTTGTACTTTCAGAATATTGACTGCAGTACCAAACTCTTTGTTGCGGTTTACGTCGATGACATTTTGATCGCGTCGCAGAAAAGAGTATACATAGAAAAGTTTAAAAAAGAACTGGCCACCGAGTTCGAACTAAAGGACTATGGTGTCGCGAAGTATATTTTAGGTATTGACATCGAACGAAGTGTCAGTGAAAGAATAAAGCTGTCACAACAAAGATATGTAGAAAATCTACTGCAAAAATTTGGTTTAGAAAAATGTAAAGAATCCGTGTCTACACCCATGGAGATCAACTTTAAAATTGAACCAATTCCGCAGCATGCAAAGCTTGAAGATCGATATCCGTATCGTGAATTAATCGGAAGCTTAATGTATTTATCCGTGGGGACAAGACCCGATATTACCAACAGTGTTTCCAAATTAGCGCAATACGTCGAAGAACCCTGTAAAGAAGCTTGGGTTGCCGCTAAACGTGTTCTACGCTATTTAAAAACAACGAAAGAATACGGTATCACATTTACAAAAACAGGTAAGTCTTTAGAGGGCTATTGTGACTCGGATTGGGGTGGTTGTATAATTGACAGACGATCTTACTCTGGGTATGCTTTTATATTAGGTGGTGCATGTATATCGTGGAAATCACAAAAACAGAAGTGTACTGCCACATCCAGCTCCGAAGCAGAGTACGTTAGTTTAGCGTCAGCGATGAAGGAAGCAATGTATTTGAATAGCCTGGTAACTGAAATTGGATTGGGTGAGTTCGCAAAAGTAACCTTAAATGTCGACAATCAAAGTGCTATTAGTCTAGCCAGTGATCCAGTTTTTCATTCCCGAAGCAAACATATCGATATAAGACATCATTTTATAAGGGGTGTCCTAAAAGAAAACGATAGTATTAAGTTGTTATATCTGTCAACCGACCGCATGTTAGCAGATATGTTGACCAAACCTTTGCCGAAAATAAAACATTACGTATGCATGTCAGGGTTAGGTATGAACTTGTAATTTTTTTATTTTTATTATAATACGTGGTTGTTTTCAGTTTATTACTTTTTGTTTTGTGTGCTTGACAGAACTGTGTCCATAATATACACATTAAGGGGGTGTGTTGAGTTTTAATGTTAATATATATGGACTGGTTCATAGTCTTATTACTGGCCATGCGAATGTCAATGTTATGTACTTACATTTGAATTTGAATACATTGTACTAAGTTCTGATGCGCTGTCTTTGTGACACAAATTTTTCTGTTTACTTTTCGGAAACATGCTATCTAAAATATATTGTTAATATACGTATTCCTCGTCTCATTTTACCACTGCGTTACTCTAGAATTAGCCCCGTCACAAATAGAAGATAGCTAAAATTCTGGAAAAAAAACGCACCCATAACAACCGGAAGGAAAATGTGTCATTCGTGATAGAAAACAGAGGAAAGACCAAAATCTCGATTTTAATTCTTTATTTTTGCTTTGAGTAATTAAGAAGTGTCCGTTGGAATTTATTATAATATGTACAATAAAGCAAAAAATCTGCTATAAATTGTCGTATAATAGCATGGTTGTTGAAGTGTAGAACAAACTCGGCATGATCCATTAATAATTTTAAACAAAAAAAGAACCGACTTCACTTAGGATCCGCTATTCCAAGAGGAAGTGGCCGAGTTGCTGTAAAAATAGTGAAATCACTATAAGTGTGCCTATAATAGTTGAAGAGTTCCATCGATTTCTCCAGGATCCTATCATCAGACCCCGACTTGGTGACAATGGGACCATCTAGGGGTTATACCCGTTCGATTAAAAAAACAATTTTGAAAATTGGTTCACGATTCACAGAGATATCGAGTAACGTACATACAAAAAAAAAATTATAATGATAATAAATTATACCCGTTCGATTAAAAAAAATATTTGAAAATCGGTTCACGATTCACGGAGATTTCGAGTAACATACATACAAAAAATGATAATAAAAAAAAAATAGTCGAATTGAGAACCTCCTAATTTTTTGAAGTCGGTTAAAAAAAAACAGTCGAATCGAGAACCTCCTTCCTCCTCCTCATTTCTTTTTTGAATTCGGTAAAAAATAGGTCGCTTGCTGTTTCATAAATACAGTGAGTAATTTCACGAGAATTTGTTGTAATAGTAATAACTAAAAAATTAATAATGCAAGATCCACTCGGAGCTCCTTATTAATAGGATAAGCTATAATAAACGAAAATCTAACGATAAACATTATGTCTCACGTAATAACAACGCTCGCAATCCCTTGATTAGTTTTGCTAATCGGATTATTCATCATTTTATATAAAGGAGAATAATGCTTTGTGTTGTATATTACCTACAGAGAAAAATATGCAAAACTGCGCCATTGCGCGGTTATGGCTTTACCTATAGGATTTTTTTAAATTAATTAGTTTAAGTCTTGTTAATTTCACAACAATCATATATCAAACAGGGTGTTTTTTCAATAACTAGCCTTATTGTGAGAGGTAATTAGTGAAGTCGTACGAAAAAACCGAGCGACGACCGACGAGAATCAATAACCAAGCCATTTTTATTATTTTGTTGACAATTAGTAGTCCATAAATTGTAATATCGACATTTTGTTATCTGTAAGTTGTGCTATATATTTTTTGTTGTATACAATCCCTTGATAAAATTGAACTTGACATTATATAATTTGTAATATGACATTCTCTAATAATTTTGATACCTATAGCTATATGTACATATATTGCTCTAATAATTTTACTGACATATTGTATATAGCTTTTGCCCGCGACTTCGTCTGCGTGGAATTAGTAATCCCCCGTTAAGTAATGAATTCTGGATATCAACTATTGTATATCCTTCCCCAGAACTCAAACTATCTCCAGCGTTCAACGGTTATTGATTCCCGATACAAACTTTCAACCTCGTTTTTATCCCCTAAAGGGTTGATTTTCGGGATACCTATAAACTATAGTATATTATTTCCGGGACTCAAACTATCTGTGTACCAAGTTTCATCTTAATCGTCGGTTCAGCGGTTAATAATTCGCCATACAAACTTCCAACCCCCTTTTCACCCCCTCTAGGGTTGATTTTTGGAATGAAAACTATCCTATGTCCTTTCCCGTGACTCAAGCTATCTTTACACAAAATTTCATCAAAATCCGTTCATGCGTTTTCACGTGATGCGCGGTCAAATAAACAGACAAACAGATAAACAGACAAACAGATAAACAGACAAACAGATAGACAGACAAACAGATAAACAGACAAAAATTCTAAAAACTGTTGGAACGTGTTCTGTTATTGATTCTTAGTATCCCCAGCCAATTTTTTTGCGAATATCTTCCATATACAGACTTTCGACCCTCTTCAGCTTTATTATATGTATAGATAAATTGCTTGCTTGCTTGCTTGATGCTTGCTCTACTTTACATTGCATGCCTATTATTAAGGTAGAACATAAGGACATCTGTTTGTTATAAGACCACCTATGTAAACACTATGTTCTAGAAATAAATATTTCATATTTCAGAAATAACTTTTTCTCCGGAACTAACTCCGAAATCCCAAAAAACGAAACAGCCATAATATTTTTGTGATTTCGGAGTTGGCTCCATAGTAAAAGTTGTGCAGACGTGAGCAGGAGTAACACTGCGGGTTCAGTTAATGGCAAGCTATTGTTTGATACCGGTATAAGTGTAATTAGCGCTATTTTTTTTTTGTTTTTGTAGGGTGACCATGATTACAGAGAACAAAATTTCAACCTAACAAAAAATAAAAATTCGTCGTTATTTCACATAAACATGACGGCGGCCGATTCATTATCGTTAACTAAGTATGTAGGGTTGTTCTTGCTCACGTTTTCTGAATCACCCTGTATATGTCTTAAAACAATGGAAGCTCATTGAGTTTAGTTTTTTTACAATCATCTAGATTCTTGAGCAGTAGATGACTTTTTCAAAAAAATTATAGTCGGCATTAAAAAGCTTCTTTATAAAAGGTCATCATCATCATTATAAAAGGTACCAAACCAATTAATACTAGTATGTATCAGTAGGTTATTGCCCTATAATTAAATTTGTATTGAATTTATAATCTATAAAAAGATGTATACAAATACTACCCCTAACAAACAAAATCATTTCAAATAATTTTAAACAAAAAAAGAACCGACTTCACTTAGGATCCGCTATTCCACGAGGAAGTGGCAGAGTTGCTGTAAAAATAGTGAAATCACTATAGGTGTGCCTATAATAGTTGATGAGTTCCCTAGATTTCTCCAGGATCCCATCATCAGACCCCGACTTGGTGACAATGGGACCATCTAGGGGTTATACCCGTTCGATTAAAAAAAATATTTGAAAATCGGTTCACGATTCACGGAGATATCGATTAACATACATACAAAAAAATTATAATGATGATAAAAAAAATATTCAGTCTAATTGAGAACCTCCTTTTTTGAAGTCGGTTAAAAATAATTTCGTAACAAATTACAAATTGAAAGTTAGAATAGCGCTCCAGCAATTGCAAGTATAACCGATTAACTGACTCGCGGCAACTTTCCTGGCCGCGCGCCAACGACACACGCTGTAAGACTCCTCCAATTGAACCGAGAGCAAAACAAAGCTTCTATTTGTCTACGGGTCCGAGGCCACAGACCGCATTGAATAGGCACCACATAAAAAAGCGTTTAGTTTATACTCAGACCAAGACTGCACTGACGTTTATGGCGGCATGTTCTCATTTTGAAAGAAAAGAAAGAAAGAAAGAAAACATTTATTCATGACAACACATACAATGGAAACAAACAGAAAGAGACACACTTGTCACGAAATGGTTGCACCTCAGCGTTAATGCTGGCAAGGCCAGCGCTGGTCTTCCGTTGCAACCATTTTGACGACACGGCATAATGACGCCGCGATCACACGCGCTTATATACGGAAAATAAAATACGGGTAAACTAATAATTCAAAAATAGAAAAGCCAAAGCAAAGTCTCTCGGTGCAAAGTCTCTGCAGACGACTGCAGAGTTATCGTGGTTGGACTCAATGCTATTTGATTCACAAAACTAAGTGGTATGCTGCCCTATTTTTATACTAGGTACTGTACCGGTAGGTTAACAGCACTTCAAACAAGTGTTTGATACGCTGTTCAATAACCTATGTAATAAACCCACTTACTTTAACTGTCAATATTTTTAAAGCGGTTTCTGTCGCGTTTTCTGTTAACTAATCGTAAATTAAAATAATCGATTATTGTATGGAATTTGATAGCTGGTTAAACGAATAATTGATAGCGCTCGCGAAAATGGTTCTTTTTGCATCGAATTTGACATATGCCATAGCCATAGACAGATTACATACAAACAATTGACAGTTGCCTTCTCCATTACTGGAGCGCCAGTGTGGTATGATTTATAACCGATTGTCTTATAAATCTTGTAATGTGCCATCTAATAATAATTGAATAGTGATCTATGTATCGAGAAGATTGGTCGTAGATGTTGTCCTTTTACTAACTGCAAAAAGAACGATTATTCTTTGTTGTTCTTATTTCGCTTTGGTTGAGAAAAACTAGGCATATCACGAGATCTACACATATGTCAAAGTGTCCACCCAAGTTCCAAGGTCACAAAAATACAGTTTGTAGGTCTGTAGGTTATATTTACCAAATCACTTTTAATTTCGTACACTTAGTTTATTTCTTCGTATTAATTAGTAGCACTTTTCATTTTATAAGGAATTTTTATTATAAATTTTATTCTGATACAGTCCACTGAGTCCAGCCCAAATCTCTCGTTATCTATTGAAAAGTCAATATATTTTGAATTATGTCGAGTGTATAGAATTTACTCAGAATCCAATTCTAGATTGATGCTTCTCGATCAGAAATTTCTGCCAACCGCCGCATATTCGGTTGATTGAAGTGATTCGCAATAAGTTCTATAGAGATGCTATTATATGCCTGTGCCGAGCACGGGTTAGTTCCAGGTATAAATATAATATTATAAAGTCTTTGGTCCAAGTTAGGTCAGGTTAGGTCGCAAATAGGCCCTCAATATGACCTAAAAAAAATTATTACAGTAAAACTCGCTTACGTAGTCAAAATCGCGTCTTAGCGGCAAAGCGTTTTGCAGACAGGGTTACAGGGAAACCTCACTAATTAAGTTTAGCTTTACTTAAATTCAATCAATTTCAGTTAAATACTTTTCACGCATGTTCTTAAGAGTCGCCAGGACGCTCGCGTTCCCACACAAACGTAGTTCAGCTCTCATTTTAAAACGACATGCTTTAGAACCATGAAATTTGGCATGGGAATTTTAGTAGTACAGATCTAGGTCGGACATTCATTTTCGTTGCTAAAAATTGTACTACAAAGAAAATACAGCCAGTTACAGATTTACCTACAAATTTTATTTTATGCTAATATTTTCTATGTATGTATTAAAATTTTTAGCAATGATAATGAATGTCCGACCTAGGTCTGAGGTCTGTACTACTAGAATGCCCATGCCAAATTTCATGGTACTAAAGCATGTCGTTTTAAAATGAGAGCTGAACCTCGTTTGTATGGGAACGCGAGTTCACGCGAGCGTCCTGGTGACTCTTAAATTGTCCCGGTCCTGAAATTTGCAATTTATGATAAGAAAATGTAAATAAGTTTGCGAAAATGATGATAAGTTAAGTATGAAGCCTCTGACCAGTCTAGCCCACATTGGGCTATTGTGTGGCCTTATTATCTACAGTAGCGGCGCGTTATAAATATTTTTAGGGAAGCCTGAGTTAATTTGGCTTTACTTTTCTCCATGAGCCATAATAAAATTACTGAAGTCACTGCAAATTAGGCAAGTCAGTAGGAATTGAGTTCTATGTGTGCTCCTCCACTGATATCTACAGGGTGTCCCAGAAATCGACGTCAAGCCGTGAATGGATGATAGACCAAGTTATAACAGTTATCAGAAAAATACAAAAAAAAATCTATCACATGTTCTTCAAAAGTTATGGTCACTTTAAAAATTTACTAGAATATTCACGCCCCGGTCTCTTAACTTCTAGTAAATTTTTAAAGTGACCATAACTTTTGAAGAACATTTGATATTTTTTTGTATTTTTCTGATAACTGTTATAACTTGGTCTATCATCCATTCACGGCTTGACGTCGATTTCTGGGACACCCTGTATAACAACCTACAGCTGTGTTCCCACGGTGTATTGGCAGCAAAAATTCTAAACGCATTTCTCAAAACGCGTCAGTTTTCTTTTGACGTATATTTACCTGATACCCATCGCGGTCCGTTCCGGACAAACAAAGGACGTCGTGAAGTCCCGGAGCCCGGAGGAGTTCAGAATCGCAACGTTTTGCGACCAGAAATAAGCTGTCTTACTCAATAAGGGCTTAAGTGTGTACAATTATAGAAGTATTTAATCCTTTTGATATATGGAGGTAAACTGAGCCCTTAGGGTGATTGATGTAGTTCGAGACAGAATTCACGCCGTGAAATACAGAGATTAAATCCTTTTGTCGTCCGGGAAGTTTATTCATGGGATGAAATTTTGAAGTATTCTTATTCGAACCCGAAGCGCATATTTCCTTCCACCTGTGAGGTGTTTATTTACAAACTTAGGTTACTTGTTATAAAAAGAGCAGTGTCAAAAGCAACCTGAATGATGCTCCTGTAAGTTGGAACTGTAATGTATCTTGCACATACTCCAAATGAACTTACAAGTGAACTGTGTACTTATGCGTGGTACGACACGCACCTTGCCGGTTTTTTTAAACTAAAACAGAGCGTGTTCAGCTCATTTTAGGGTTCCATACCTCGAAAGGAAAAAACGGAACCCTTATAATGATCACTTTGTTGTCCGTCTGTCTGTCTGTCAAGACCATTTTTCTCAGGAACGCGTGGAGGTATCAAAGCTGAAATTTATATCAAATACTCAGGTCTATTGTTCCTTGGAGCTGTGAACAAATTAAGCTTAAAAACCAACGCAATCAAAAGATACAGTCGTTTATGCTGCAAATAATAGAGTTTTTCGGCACTCGCAAAACCTACGGGGTATTTCCCGTGAACTCAGAAACTTGAAGTTTGGCACGAAGCAACGTCATATAGCATTATACGACAATGGAAAAATTACAAAAAGTAGGTAGACATTTTTAGTAAAATCATAAAAAAAAAAGTTTTCAAAATTTTAAACTTACTACCTTTTTCCTCGTAAACGCGTAGAGGTATTAAATTAAAATTCATATCAAATACTCCGCTCTATAATACCTTTCAGCTGTAGCAAAACGAAACTTTTATGTCCACGCAATCATAAGAAATAGCAATTGTTATTGTTTAACACATCGCGCACCGAGGGTTCCGTACAAACCTACGGAACCCTCGGTGCGCGAGTCCGACTCGCACTTGGCCGGTTTTTTAACAAATCCCGCACTTAGCAAATGCTGACTGTACAACCCAACTATCGCAATTCCGAACCATTAAACACCGTGAGCCGTCGCCCGCGGGAATTATACTTCCGTAACAAGCATTAAAGATATCCGGTGTAATGTAGCGACGCATGGGACACGGTGGAATTTTTCACTCGGTTTATGTAATGATGCCTGCAACACGCTTGCTACTGTAAGCGCAAATATAGCCATATTTACGCATCACATCACTTTAGCTACTAGCGACCCGCCCCGGCTTCGCACGGCTGCAATTATACATATAAACCTTCCTCTTGAGTCACTGTATCTATAAAAAAAACGCATCAAAATCCGTTGCGTAGTCATAAAGATCTAAGCATACATAGGGACAGACAGCAGGAAGCGACTTTGTTTTAATACTATATATAGTGATGAAGAGATGTTACAACGAATACTAATAGACCAAGTTATTAAGCAAGGCAGAAAAGACACGCATTTCTGAGAAGATATTCTGAGGTTCAAAAGGGTGGTTTTGAGGTTCATGCACGGACCAATAGTTTGAGGTAAATAGGTGCCTTTCACACGACTTGAACACTCTACTTTTCATTTCTGATACGACGAAAGGACGATGTGTAAAACAAAAACAAGCATATACTTTAGTACAGTTACTTAATATAATTAGTTTTCATTGAACAATCGAGGCAAAATATCATCATTTTGGTACAATAATTTAACCGCAAATTAGGAAAATAAAATATCTTAACTTGGGTCTTGGAATGTAAAACGCCTTGGGGCGGAAATTAAAACTGCGTCGACAGTCCATTGGCGCCCTCGTTGGGCGGATTGTATTTTCTAATAAACGAATAAATTTCTGTAGGTATAATCCCTCATGTTAAGTTGTAGCAGGTTTTAGTCCTACTAATTCCGCAACTTATGATCTATGTGATACAGTTTTAGATTACTTATATTTGGCTTCATCACCTAAACGGAAAAGAGTGGCCACCATTTGCCGTGTAGGTAATGAAGCAAACAATACGCAAAATGAAACTATGTGACAAAGACCTAAAGTTGCAGAAAAAAGCGCTGGTAGCCTTGCGGTAAGACGTCCGACTTTCAATCCGGAGGTCTCGGGTTCAAAGCCCGGCTCGTACCACTGAGTTTTTCGGACCTGACTACGGAATATCATTTGATATTTACCAGTCGCTTTTCGGTGAAGGAAAAACATCGTAAGGAAACCGGACCTCATCCCAAAAAGGCCTAGTTTCCCCTCGGGGTTGGAAGGTCTGATGGCAGTCGCTTTCGTAAAAACTAGTGTCTATGCCAATTCATGGGATTAGGTTGATAGGTTGTCAAGCGGACCCCAAGCCGGGATAAACGCTAGGAAGAAGAAGAAAGACCTAAAGCTGCAGAATCAGTAGGACTACAACTTAACAATGAAGGATTATACAGAAATTGATTTGTTTATTAGGAAATACAATCCGCCCAATGAGGGCGCCACGGGACGGTCGACACAGTCTTAACGTTCCAACCACTATATAGATAATAATTTAGTAGCATGAAAAATTTAAATAATAATTTCCAAGTGTATTACGACTCAAGGTAAACCAGCTTTCTTGGATGCGGATCGAAACTCCGCACCGGTATGCTACTGTACAATTACATACGTGTACAGTCGCCATCAAATATATCGGAGCGGCCAGGGTACTCAAAAATATCTGAACATGCACTTTATCGCCTTGACAATAGAGGCGTTGTTCAGATGTTTGTGACCACCTAGACCAATATATCTGATGGGGTACAGTCGCCATCTCACTAACACCAGCTCTTCAAACAGATTTCACCGCTGGATTAAACAAAGACTTAAGCCGTGTGATAATTTGCGTTCGAGTTTCAGATGAGCATACAACGGGCTTAACTAACCAGCAAAGATAACACTGACACTTGACATTGGCAAAGGTTTTCCGTATTTAGTAGGAAATTTTGTTTGCATTTGATTGCATATTCCAGTCCTCTGTATTCCTTGATAAAGCAAGAGTTTGTTTTTCCACATGAGTACGATTTGGGTGTCTTCAAAGCGAGAGTAAATAGGTATCCCATAGGTAAGTAGACCGCATCATCATTTACCACCAGGTGAGATCGTGGTCCAACGCCTGCCTATAATGTATAAAAAAGTGAATAGGTACTCTTACTCAATCAGTCGAGCTACAAGTGAGAGTAATCTTCTTCTTCTCGTGTCGATGGTTTCAGACTGTGCGGGACCAGAAGGTAGCGACATTTATCGCCCTGTCTGTCGCATCACGGAGGTCCCGCTCGGAGCAGGCGTGAGGGCACGCTGGACAGGATAGCATGTGCTCCATTGTTTGGGAAGCCGTTCCACATGGACATCGGGCGTCCGAGCCGTTTAGAGTGCCCCACTTCAGCATATTCTCCTTGCTACGGGCGACCTGGGAGCGCAATCTGTTTAGGGCTTTCCAGATCGGCCACGGCTGCTTATGCCCAGCGGGGAGCGACTCAGCGGGGCGGACGTAGTCGTCAGGGGGGGCGCGAGCATTGTTCCGGTGCTCAAGTCGACTCCCGAATGGGGGAACCCGGATGGAAGTGAGAGTAATGACGATAGTCGTATCATAAGACTATTTATATTGTCAATAGCTGGTTATTTCCTAATAAAACATCTTATAGGTATAATTGAGCTTAAATAGAGAAGTTAACCCTGTCTGGACTTTCCAGTCGCAAAATTTGAACTTCCATAAAAATTCCATGCCATTAATTTGCTAATGCTTCTCTTTTTTAGGACCTTTGAACGCATTACCGCTGTGATTTACATGGGGCATATAGATTAACCCCCTAATTTATAAATGTCTCATTATTATTATTATTCATCTTGTAGGGCTATCTGTGTGCCGCTTCGACCAGATTTGATCTATTGTGGCAGCCCTTTATAATTCATTACTAATTCCCGTTGAGTCTAGAAACTTCCAGATTCTTTGGGCTGTAATGTGTTGTACCTCCTCGGGTTGCAGTACATGCCTCCCTTAAATGTCTCATGGCTCAATTAGTTAATTTGTGTTTTGTCCTCATCTGTCACTTTGACTTGTGTTAGTTAGAAACAGATGAAACTTAAATTAACTAATTGAAGCCTGAGAGAAGTTTATAATGAATAAGGGGGTAATAATTTAATTAGTCAAAGCTTTGGTTAGTTAAACACTAACCAAAGCTTTGACTAATTAAATTATTACAATAGGCCTAGGTCTACAATTCTACATATGATTATCATCATTATCATCATCATCATCATCTCAGCCATAAGACGTCCACTGCTGAACATAGGCCTCCCCTTTGGACCTCCATAAGTATCGATCGGAAGCGACTTACATCCAGCGTCTTCCGGTGACCTTTATAAGTTCGTCTGTCCATCATGTGAGTGGACGTCCTACGCTGCGCTTGCTAGTCCGTGGTCTCTACTCGAGCACTTTTAGACCCCATCTGCCATCTGCTCTGCGTGCAATGTGGCCTGCCCATTTGCCACTTCAGCTTGCTAATCCTGTGGGCTATGTCGGTCACTTTAGTTCGTCTACGGATCTCCTCATTTCTGATTCGATCACGTAGAGAAACTCGTTGAGCGACTTCGAGCTTTGAGATGAGGCCGATAGTGATCGATATCATTATCCCCAGGATTTTTTTAAATTCTATTTATACTATATATATACTAAACACTGCGGCATATTTCTCTATATTCATAAGCATTGCGACGTAGGATAAAATAACGTAGGCTCCCCTATTTGCGGGATACGTGCGGCATCGATCAAACCCCAACGTCCGGATCCAGCCCAATTTCCACGTACACATGCCTCCATTGCTGTTCCTTGAGACATGTTTTAACAGTTTCAGAAGTAATAGTACAAATACAGAAGATTCTCCTTCCTTAATTCCATATTTCGCTACAAAAACGAGAACGATAGCTGTCAAAAATAAAATAGGGGTTTCAACGTGCTTCATATTATCGAACGCACTCAAGGAATTAACGTTCCATATTCTCTTCACTCATAATAATTACAGGAAAAACTACTTTCTTCTTAGAGCTGCTCGTTCTTGTAATAAGCTCTGTAAAAATCAAAATCTCATCAATCTGTTCTGTGATAGCCTTATTAGTTAAATACGTAAACTAATGCCCTAGACCCAAGAATTCTCCTTTTAATATCATTTGTATGTAATTATATATGTTTTGTTTTTTTTGTTCCACTCGTTCGTTGTCTGTTTAATTACATTATTGTTGCGCATTTTCTTTCGTCTAGATGGCGCTAAAGACTTGGAGCCTCAAAAAGTTCTTAGACTATTATATCTATGGTCTCTGATGAAGTGATGATAATAAGCTTTTGTTGCATGTTAAATTAAAGTTTTTATGAAATGAAAACTGTGAACCTGATCTAGATTGTCAAATAGGTTAAGTCATTATATATGGGAAATTATGCCCTAAGGTGGTGGTACAGTCGCCATCAAATATATCGGAGCGGCCAGGGTACTCAAATATACAATATCTGAACATAAACTTTGTCGTCTTGACAATAGAGGCGTTGTTCAAATATTTATGACCACCGTGACCACTCCAATATATCTGATGGCGACTGTAAAAGAAAGAATATTTGTTTAATAAGTTCTTCGAAGATATACATGCCTTTAATATGATTCGGTTCAACTCAAGCATTCATACATATTTCAATTAAAACCTTCATTTTCCGACTTCAAACAAAAACTGAAAAACTTACAACGAACCGTAATTACAGCTACAAATCCAGAACATTCGCTACGTAATGTAATAAAGTGGGTAACCCTTTTCCGAGTGCACCCACATAAACCTCGCCAGGAAGTTAATACGTGTTATTTTTACTGCACTTACCAGGCTTCAAAACTGCAAAGTGGGAAGTTCAGCTTTTCCGCCCCATGAATGCTGACGATCTACTGTAATGAGGTGTTTCGCGCGAGCGTATTTTCTTTTAATTATTAAAAGTGTTGTTCCATTTCTGACAGCACTCTATCCATGGTCAAGAATTCACAACTTTTTCTTAATGCACACAATTTTTTCAATTACATGCTAGAGGTAGCGACTGTATATTCTGCCACATTCTAAACCAATAATCGAGGACAAACGTTTCAATTTGAAGTGGAATTTTATACCTGTAATGTTACATTCCAATTGCGTTTTCAACGAGTAATGCAAGACTGCCTGCTTGTAGCAGGAATAATTCATTTACATATGAATATCCTTAATAAAAATAATTTCCCCCGGAAATGTCACTATTACGGAAGACGCGGGTAGAATTTGCGGTCCCTGCCTGCTGTCAAAAATGGCATGTTACCTTAACGTACGCTGTTGCAGTTTTGGAGGGAAGTAATGCGTACATTACCAGCGTCTTTTTAATTAAATGTCATAATGGCTCCAGCGTATGCAACGGGAAAAGCACGATTTTCATTAACTAAAATGGCTTTCTGGAAAATGGGATAATAGAAAATGCTTAACTTAATTAAATGCGTATCATTCATATCATCCCAAATATCTGTACGTAAATCTTTAATTACATGATTTTACGATTTATTTGCATGCAAAATATGCAATCATAAATGAAAAACACAATTTGTAAAACAATGTTAAACAATTAATTTATAATTACGTTGCACGTTAAGACAATGTAGATTATTTTATACAATATTGATGGGCTGTGCCTACTTATTATAAATTATTTTTCAACCAGACTTCAGCTATTTAGCTAAAAGATATCAGCAACTTTTCGGTGATATTTTAAATGATAAATCGTGATATAAATCATCATCTTTAACATACATTACATATATACTTCTCAATTAATTTACAAAACAGAAACATATAAATTTGTACGTCCAAACGATTCATTATTTTGATTAATAACATTTCCTATTAAAATTGTGCAACATTTCTCCTACAAGAGTTATCCCACCGTTATTCCTAATAACCATTAACTATTCGCCTCCGAGCAAGGCCTGAGTGGACGCTCGGAGCGGAGCGTTCGGCGGGGCGTGCAGCGTGGCGGGCGAGCGTCCATACACTGGGTGCAGCGTCGACTCAGGACACCAGTATTACTTTAATTTGTTTGACATGTACGCTGCACGCCCAAGTCCAACTAGAGCGTCCACTCAGGCCTTACGCTAAGGCTACAAAGGCGAACATTTTAGTGATCTTTGACTACGCATCTGTTTTAGATTTATATGTTCTAATTACAGCTATTTAATTACACACACTCATGCCAATTAATACTTTCCACACTCGCTCAATCAATTCAATTTTTAAAATAAATGGCATTCTGTCCACAATATTGGGACAATTTTGCCAATGTCGAAGTAGAGACGACAAGTGTACGGTTAATTAGTTAAAATTTCGCTCCAAGAGCTGGACGTTGTACGGTGAGGTTAGGCTTTTTATAAGGAGATAGCTACTCCCTACAAACAGCACGTGGACTAACGGATATCTAACTCAAACAGGGGTTACACTTGTTTTGAGATTAATTCTTCATTAGTTGCACACTAGTTCGTTAAATCACTGCAGAATAAGCTATATATTTCACACTGAATCACGAAAATGAACAAAAAATAAGAAGTTAATCACAAAACCTAACCACCTTGCTCGCCAAGATGGCCGCAAGTCCCACACTCGCTCGCTTTGTCTGTTTCTACCAAACACCGCTGTCAAAGTGACAGATAAGGACAAAACCTAAATTAACCAATTGAGGCTTGAGGGACGTTTATGAAAAATGGGGTTAGTGTGTTTATTTTGGGTAGGATTTTGGGAACTTGCCATTCAAAGTATGAAGAGCCCAATATATCTACCGACTAGTAGTGTGTGAGCCTACGGTGTAATGGCTCCTCCTAATGGGAGCTAACGATATTGCGATCTCGTTCCGTCGTATAGCTGCGTCCCTATGATGGCCCATCATGTAGAGCCAGCCTTAGATTTCACGCCTGCGATCGCCGAGTAGTCTGCGCCGTCGTCCAAAACGACTACAAGCTTTAAAAATAGTTGTTGAATCTTGATTTAGGTATTAACACAGAAAAAATATAAAGCTTAAAGAAGCAAGCACTCTCAATACTATGAAGTACATGATTTTTTTATAGCCAAATGATAAAACATCACTATATATAGGCCAACATTTTTGGATGAGTAATTACAATTATTTCAGTGTCATGCAATTATTAAAGGTTGACTGGTAGAGAATGCCTCATAGCATTAAGTCCGCCTTTTATACTTTAAGATTTTCTTTTGTGCAATATAGGTTAAATAAATAAATAAATAATTCAGAGATCGATGCCTGACAGTCGGGACATCACCAGTTTATCATTTGGATATTTGATCCTCGGTCAACTAAATAAAACGTTAAAGTATTTTTCACCCCTTTTTTTTTATTAGCCTATTTTCGTGTCCCACTGCTGGGCAAAGGCCTCCCCTCTTCTCCTCCATTCAGCCCTGTTTGTAGTATTTTCCCGCCATTCTACAAAGAATGCGTCCAGGTCATTCCGCCATCTCCTTTTTGGTCTGCCTTTACCCCGGCGGCCGTCTATGGTGTCTCGTGGGTCCCACTCAGTAGCCATTTTGGCCCACCGTTCAGGGTGCATGCGGCAGACATGCCCGGCCCACTCCCACTTTAGCTTAGCGGTCTTGACGCCCACATCTACAATGCGAGTTCTGGAGCGCAGTTCCGTGTTTCTGATTCGGTCAGTTCTTCGAACACCTAATATACTGCGCTCCATCGCTCGTTGGCAAACCTTGAGTTTGGACTTTAAAGCTTCTGTTAACGACCAGGTTTGAGCACCGTAGGTTAGAATGGGAAGGATGCACATGTCGAGGAGTTTGCGCTTAAGACACAAAGGAAGGTCACCCTTCATTAGCGCCTTCATAGACCAGAAGCTCTTCCAAGCGTTTTCGATACGTCTATCGACTTCGATAGACTGCCTATTCTCGAAAGATGCTATCTGGCCCAAGAAAACATACTCATCGACATATTGCAGATCCTGCCCATCCACCACTACCCTAAGTTTAGTTTGATTGGTCATCAACTTAGTCTTTGCTCTATTCATTGTGAGCCCAACCTCAAGGCTCTCTTTGCTCATTTTTCACCCCTACTATTCGAAAAAGGGTAATTTGTTGCCCATTTACAGGGAGCAAAAGTGACTTTTGTTCCCTCTGCGATTTGATGCCCATTTACAGGGAGCAAAAGTGACTTTTGATCCCTCTTCGATTTTTTGCCCATTTACAGGGAGCAAAAGTGACTTTTGATCCGTCTTCGATTTCTTGCCCATTTACAGGGAGCAAAAGGGACTTTTGATCCCTCTGCGTTTTTTTTTAATTTTCCTGGTCTTTGCAACCGATTAAAATGAGACAACATTATATAACTTCTCTTTCTAGCAGATAGCTAGTTTAGAGTACCTTTGTTTTCGTTTTTCTCATAGGAGGAGTGAAAAGTAGAGTGTACTACGCGGTAGCAAAATTATTTCGATCTCGGGTCACTTGAATCCCTCACTACGCTCAGGAATCCTTCGCTTCGTTCGGAATTCAACACGCTACCCTCGACCGAAATAAGTCATTTTGCTCCCTTGTAATACAATCTACTATTCTGTGGTTATGACTCTCTATTGCTCTGGTAGCAACAGGAATTACTGCCTGCACTTTTAAAATATCATAGTAATCGCGGAGCAAGATATTAAATTCCACGCCGGCTTTATTTCATTTAAGGTTATGGGTTAAACTAGTAGCAGCTAGAACGCAAACGGCTTTTAAATTAAGAAAATGAAAAAATTGTGTTTTTATGTTGATTTCTGTGCTGATGAATTTTGTTTAATTGTGTGTTAATCGTTATAGTAAAGTTACTAGTTCATTTACCACCCAATGGACTGATCAAAGTACAGTCAGCAGCAAAAGCAGCTAAGCGGGTAGGGTTTTCAAAATGAGCTGGATATGACTTTATTTCCAAGAAAATAAGAGCGTGTGTAGGTCATTTTGAACACCCTACCCGCTTAGCTACTTCTGCTGCTGACTTTCCCTAACTGTAATTACTGTATAACGTAAGGCCGCGGACTCAAAACACGTGATCATTACTGACGATGGTCTTATAAATTTGGATACAATATTATAACACGTTCGTTGAAGACGACAACTTCTTCCATTAAGACATATAGTCCATATAGACGGAGATATGGCCACGTCAGAAATGACACAATAATGAGAGCAACGAAACCCGTCTAGTTAGTTTGTTATACTATGCTTATTTATAAATCTGGCAGCTGTAAAGTGGTGGACGTCAAAGAATGCAAATAACTTGAAGAAAATCAATCCTGAAGTTCTGGATTTTTTCAATGTTTTCAAAGTTTGTATTTCATTTAATAACAAACTAATGACACAACTTCCGCAAGTATTACCTACCTACTTTTTTTCAACTTAAAAACTTTGTTGGTCTGTCACTCTGACCTCCACCCATTAAAAGCTGTCAGATGCCTGGATCAATAATGATGGTAAAGCAATCTAACTCGACAAGATTAATTGCTTCCATCTGGTTAAAACTGACCTAATTTCATTACATCCATTCTGACCTCACCATCCACAGGCATTTATTTAAAAGCATACAAATTGCATTAAAAAAACAGCTGTACAAGCACGGCCCAGATAAAATGTGGGGCATTTCTGTCTTGTTTTCATTAACAAAACAAGGGCCGAATCAGGGGTCCCAACCGCTTGCATGGCTCATTAGACGACCCCCCAATTTGTTGAGATTTTCACTCCACTTCGCAGAAGACGTTGGTTTTTATACATTTTGAGGTCAAGGGTGTTATTATAGCGGCTTTGGCATGTTTTTTAATGAGAAGAATTTGAAGGACTGTTTACAAAAACAACATAACTGCTTAGAGCGGTTGACACTTTATTAAGAACATTGTTAATCGTTTCAGGTGTCAACCAGTGTAGTCAGTTATGTTGTTTTTGTAAACATCCCTTCAATTGTTTGCGACGTCGCCTTCAAAGTTAGGGTTTCCGCGATCGAGTTTTTTCACTAGATGGCAGCATGTGGTGAGAATAAAAAAAACATGATTATAGTGTAAAATCTGTAAGAATGAACTTTTGACACATCGCAACACCCGTAGAACGTAAACGCGCAAGACGCTTTGAAATTATAAACAAAATCCTATAACGATATTAAAGATTGTCTTTTATGTAAACCTAATATTTCACTTTTCATAAACATAGCTTAATGTATGTTACATTTTTTCATATCTTATTTATTGAATCTTTTATAATAACAATTTAGCATGCAAACAGTTACGGTCTACGTCTTTTTGTTTTTAAATTTAGTGTTGTGATCATGTCTGCTGTTCCGATTCATGTAACATTTCCGTAAGTCGATAGAAATCAATTATGTAATCAATATTGCCTAATATACATATAATAATAAATAAAAATAAAAACTAAATGAAAATAAAGTGAAGTACGATGTTAAAAATGAAACATCCATATTGTATTAATAATGGAAATATTATCATGTCATACATAAATTAGTAGATAACAATTATTAATTTGAGAAGATTTGTGATACTAAATATATATAGTCATATAACAAGAAAAAATCGGTTGTAGTAAAATCGATTCGAACGATTCATAAATAATCGCTAAATCTGACAAACGATACGTCTTAACCCCATCACTAATTACGTCAAGACTCGAGTGTCAAAAGTTCATTCTTACAGATTTTGAACAATAAACTTGATTGGATTATGACAGCTAGACCTCTCGCCACGGTGCTGCTATTTAGTGAAAATCTCGATTGCGGAAGCCTTATTCAAAATACAACTTTTATAATCAGAAAATTTAGGAGTTATATAGGATTGCTTGGGATCGTTTTGAAATTCGTACGTTCCATTTTATCGACACTTGGCTCTTTCCACATTATTATCTGAATACAAGTTTAGTCATTGATGAATAAAAGCAAAAGATGTTTTGGGATTTCGTAACCTTCTGAGATTTAAGCGCGAAAGTATTCTGAAATAAAACGCGATCCGAAAAATTGTCAATCAGGATGAGATCGCGATTTCCTTACGCACTCACCAATTCTTGTCCTTCGTCATACGACTGTCAAGCCTTTCTGCGTCCCTTTTGATTTTATCAATATGAAAAATTGAGCTGATCTTTTGGGTCCGTTTTGACGAAAAGGTCCCGAGAAAATCCTTCGATTGCGGCCTTTGTCAAGGGAATTTTGGCAATATTATATTGTACCTACTGGCTTTACTTCTAAATGCCGGAAAACAGTCTTCATATTTTCTCCCTTTCCTTTTTAGGGTTCCTTACACAAAGGGTAAAAACGGGACCCTATTACTCAGACTCCGCTGTCCGTCTGTCTGTGCGTCTGTCATCTAGGGATGTCACGAATATTCGCAATCGCATTCGTACAATGCGAATATTCGCATCATTTTTCACATTCGTATCAACATTCGCATTCGCATGAAATGATACGAATGTTTTCCGAATGCGAATGTGGGCAGAACGCATTCTGTTTTGACCGCGCTGACCCGGCCGATGGTCATATGCTTGCTCATACACAGGAAGTGAAAACGACGGTATCACTTGTCTCCTTTTGATCAATAATATAGAACTTCATCACATATCATGTAGTGTATTTATGAACTATGGAAGCATAAAAATGATAAGCAAGATAAACTTTTTTGAATCTACCCCGTAACATTCGTATTCGCATTCGCATTCGGACATTCGCATCCTGAATATTCGCATTCGCATTCGCATTCGCGAATGTGAGGAAAATGTCATTCGTGACATCCCAGTGTCATCAGGCTGTATCTTATGAACCGTTATAGTTAGACAGTTAAATTTATAACAGATGATGTATTTTTGTTACCGCTATAATATAACAAAAAATTATAAAATTCAGAATACAGTAAATTTCTTCCTGCATCCATTTCCAGCTTAACCCTACAAACATATCTGACTTTAATATGCTTTAATGTTAGCACCCAGCTGCACTGCTGAACACGAGACCTCAAAATATCGTAAACAGCAGATCCAAAATATAGTTCAGATAAAAACGAAATGTAAGACAAAAAAATATTGAGAGAGATTTCCTTGGGGAATTGAAGTTGGCTCGTCTGGAATTGGATAGTGAACAAAGCGTTCGTTTCTTCAGTTTTATTCTGGCTGAGCGGTGAGCAAATCCCTTTCACCGCTTGACTATCAATCAAGATTTCATTTGTATAATTTGCCTTTTTTGCTGCAGCGCGCTCTGTTTTCTTGATGCGGAACGATGAGGATGTTTTAGGCTGCGTTTACATCAGAGATGAACGAGAATGCGTTGCGAGGAATGTGTTTGTTTAGAAGAGCTAAAGCTGCGTTGTGCGACGATTAATATATAAAGTATATTGTATTGGATTTGTAAAACACATTAATCACAACACATCCTCGCTCATCTCTGGTGCTGGTGAAAACGCAGCCTTAAGTGTAAGTCAAATTAATATTATTAGAACAAAATAATTGTTTCGCTCAAAAAGGAACGTTTCGTGTAAAAAAGGCTAAAACTAATCGTAAAAGTCATAGTTACAACTGACAATGTCATGTCAAAAAATAGACAGGTTTTAGTACATTACACTCTATTTATTATTTTATTTTCTTTGTAAATTAATATTAATATTGCAACCATGACTCAGGAGGCCAAAAAAAATCTACCAAGTTTTAGCAAAGCTCCGACCAACGAGAAAACCAGAGTGACCTATTGTACTGACCTCGAAAAGTCGGTGATCATGTCCAACTTCGAGAGGCGTGGCTGGGTCCAGGTCGGGCAGGACGACGAGTGGAACTTCTACTGGTCCTTCACCACCAACTGCCGAAACATCTTTAGCATCGAGAGTGGCTACCGAATGAACGATAACCAAATCATTAACCACTTCCCTAATCATTACGAACTCTCCAGAAAGGACTTACTAGTAAAAAATATAAAAAGATACAGAAAAGATTTGGAAAAAGAAGGTAACCCGCTGGCAGAAAAAGCCGAAGTGCAACTACCAAACGGTCACGTGGTCATTCGGTACATCCATCTAGACTTCATTCCTGTAACGTATGTACTGCCCGCAGACTACAATATGTTCGTTGAGGAATACCGTAAATCTCCCCAAAGTACGTGGATAATGAAGCCGTGCGGTAAATCCCAAGGCGCCGGAATTTTCTTAATAAACAAACTTTCCAAACTAAAGAAGTGGTCGCGCGAAGCGAAAACTCCTTTTCACCCTCAATTCAGCAGCAAAGAAAGTTATGTAATATCACGTTATATCGACAATCCGCTTTTGATTGGTGGTAAAAAGTTCGATATGAGACTGTACGTATTAGTGACGTCTTTCCGTCCTCTCAAAGCTTATTTATTTCAGCACGGATTCTGCCGCTTTTGCACGGTCAAGTATGATACGAGTGTAACTGAGCTGGACAATATGTACGTTCATTTAACTAATGTTAGCGTACAAAAGCACGGCGGAGATTACAATAGTATGCACGGCGGAAAGATGAGCATCCAAAATTTTCGCTTATATTTGGAAGGGACCCGGGGTCGAACGGTGACGGATAAACTGTTTGCGGAAATGCAATGGCTTATCGTGCATTCATTAAAAGCAGTTGCGCCGGTGATGGCAAACGATCGCCATTGCTTCGAATGTTACGGATATGACATAATTATTGACAATGCACTCAAACCGTGGCTGGTAGAAGTAAATGCTTCGCCTTCGTTGCAGTCTACGACACACAATGACAGGATTTTAAAGTACAAGTTGATTGATAACATAATATCTGTGGTTGTGCCGCCGGACGGTGTTCCCGACGCGAGATGGAACAAGACCCCGCACCCTGACGCGCTGGGAGACTTTGACTTGCTAATCGACGAAGAATTTATAGAAAAGGAAGAATGTAACTTGCGTCACTTCATAGCGAATTCTCGCCGCTTTAGACCGTGAGTTTATATGATTGTCAAATTAGTATTTTGCAGTTATTTTACAAACAAGTTATTTTAAAATCTCTACTGGTGTTTTATTATGTCGTAGGTTGGTAAGCATATACATTCTACATATATGATACTTTTAGTCTTATAACATAAATATTGGTTGTAAATAATCATCCGGTGTACAGTCGCCATCAAATATATCGGAACGGCCAGGCTACTCAAAAATATCTGAACATGCACTTTAACTCCCTGACAATAGAGGCGTTGTTCAGATATTTGTGACCACCTTGGCCGCTCCGATATATCTGATGGCGACTGTACCATCATAATTATACGCTATCGTCACGCTTCTGAAAATTAATTGTCTTGACCTTTCAATTATTTTTCGACGATGGTAATACAAATAAAGTCACTATAATGTTAATATTATTTATTGTAACATTTGAAGAAAACTAAGTAAACATTATTCTTCTGTACATAGCTTACTTTCATCTATTAAAAGTTCAAAGTCCTCTAAAGCTCTATCGCTCGGTGACTTTTTCCAGCGCGCATCGGGTCTGCCATTTGGAGGCAATATAACAGACAACATATTCTCAATCAGTTTCCTTTTTAGAATACCATCATTTCGTGTAGTAGCCGTCATCGAAGGCGATGCGTTCACTTCGATCAGCCACGGCTTTAACTCCGCATCTATGATGATATCGTAACCGTAACATTCAAAACAATGGCGATCGTTTGCCATCACCGGCGCAACAGCTTTTAGCGAATGCACTATAAGCCATTGTATCTCTCGGAACAACCGCTCAGTAACCTCCCGGCCTCGCGTGCCTTCTAAATACAGCTTTAAATTTTGAATGCCCAGTTTCCCGCCGTGGAAACTATTATAATCCTCACCATGTTTCTGAACGCTCACATTTGTCAAGTGCACGTACATGTTGTCCAACTCTGCGACACTTGAATCATACTTGGTCGCACAAAACCTGCAGAAGCCTTGTCGGAACATGTAAGCTTTTAAAGGCCGGAACGACGTAACGAGGACGTAAATCCGCAAATCGAATTTCTTCCCTCCAATCAAAAGCGGATTATCTATGTAGCGCGATATAACGTACGAGTCCTTGTTGGTGAATTGATACTGTAAGTATTTTTTCGATTCTCTGGACCATTTCTTCAGTTTCGTTAGGTTGTTTATTAGGAAAATGCCTTCGCCTTGAGATTTGCTCGTTGGTTTGATGATCCATGTCGTGTTTGGGTATCGGCGGTACTCCTCTACAAAAAGATTATAGTCTGAAGGTAAAACGTAAGTAATTGGAATAAAATCTAAATGCAAATAGCGAGTGATTTTGTGACCGCATTGGATAACTTCAGATTTTTCTGCTAGAGGGTTTCCTTGTTTCTCCAGTTCTTTTATATATTTCTTGATATTTCGGACTAGTAAGTCTTTTCGCACTAGTTCATAGTGTTGTGGAAAATGGTTGATAAGTTGATGATCGGTGAGTCTTATACCATTGTCTATGTTGAATATAGACCTGCAGTTGACAGTACTTGACCAGTAAATATTCCAGTCTTCTGTAGGCCCAACCTGCTTCCATCCACGATTGATGAACGCGTTGATAACTATAGATTTGTCGAAATCCGTGCAGAAAGTTAGTTGTTTCGGTGGTTTGTTGTGTAATGGTTTTATTTGGCCGTATTTGCTACACCCTTTTGAAGATGGAACCATCATTTATATGAGTAGGTAATCCTCAAATGCTGCACTATTTTAAAATAAATTAACGAATTATAACACACAGGGATAGGCAATTTCATCAATTGATTAAAGTGCAACTGACATGTGACATCTGGACCGTATTGAATTGTCGTTGAGTGTTTTTTTTTTTGTTTTTTTTTCGTCAAAATGGACAGGCTAAAGCAGTAAAGCCATACTGCTTCGTCATAAGTAGTTTTTCCCGCTGTGACATTGCTTTTTGAAGCGGTATAGCTACTTCCTACGAACAACACACGGCAGCCCAATGTATACAACAGGTTTTTGAACGACAAAGCTACTGCCACAGCATATACAGTGAGCAGCAGAAGTAGCTAAGCGGGAAGGGTGTTCAAAATGAGCTGGACACGACTTTATTGTTAAGAGAATAAGAGCGCGTGGAGGTCATTTTGAACCTTAGAGCTTTAAACCAATCGGAGTAGCCATTGACAGGCGTTCCCCTCTGCCGAATCAGTATGACCAGTGGTCATACTCATTGTATGGATTGACGTTTATTTGACGTGGCTATTTTGACGTTTCGCATACATTTGACATTCCCCTCCCCCGCAAAAAACGGCAGACTTTTTCCGATAGAAATGAGAGCGCGTCTCGCATCCAGTTGGTTTAATAATCAAAGTTTTGAACACCCCAACCGCTCAGCAACTTTTGCTGTTGACTGTACGCTCTGAGCTTATACACTCTCGACGCTCGACCAATTTATAGTGGTCAGCAGACGTCGATCGTCATACAGTCGCCATCAAATATATCGGAGCGGCCAGTGTACCCAACTACTCACATATATCTGTATATTGACTTTATCGCCATGACAATAGAAACATTGTTCAGATATTTGAGACCACCTTGGCCGCTCCGATATATCTGATGGCGACTGTACAGAGCACCGAGTACGCACAAATCGTGCGTTTCGTCATACATAATAGTCAAAGCCGAGTCGTAAAATCTGCAAAAGTCAACGTTATACTTTCATGGAAAGTTTTATCTGCAAATTCGCTCGCCATCAGATATATCGGAGCGGCCCAGGTGGTCGTACATATCTGAACAACGCCTCTATTGTTAAGACGATAAAGTGCAATGTTCAGCAGATATGTTTGAGTAACTTGGCCGCTCCGATATATTTCATGGCGCCTGTATGGTCAACGTCAAAAATATGTTAACACTTTTGCACCTTACTCCTTTGTAATAAGGTCCAAAAGTGTAAGCATATTTTTGACGTTGACTGTATCTACCGGCGAATACGTAGGTGAGATCAAAAGATTAATACCAATTGGGATATAAATAAGTATAATTGGGAAAGATTAATTATCTCACATGTCCATCGCTCTGTTATGAAATAATAAATAAACAACAAAATAATAATGAGCTCATTAGTTAACGACGTCTATAATAACAAGAGTTAGGATTTGTAAAGATATTTTATTTTCTCCTCGTGAGCGTTAGTAAATGCTTGAAACCTCTGGAATCATTTATATAAAAAACCGGCTAACAGCATGTCGGGCCATGCTCAGTGTAGGGCTCTGTAGATACCTCTTTACATCCGTTCAAAAGGTCGTTGGTTAAGGGATACTTGCCGGTGCTTACGTCATTTTACTATGCGACACTTACGTCCTTTCAGTATACGTTTCTGAGTGATAACTCAAAAACGGCTTAACCGATTTTATTCAATATAGTTTTCATTGAAAGTTACTTATCAGGCGTCTCATTCATCCCCTACTTCATGTGTACGGGAGGTACCATAATAAAATGTATTTTCCAATTTTTATTCTAACACTTTGTTGGAGTGATTAATGCACATACTCATACCATTTTTCAGCTTTCTAGTGCTAATGCTCAGCGTATAGCGAGCTAGACCACGGACAGACATGGCGAAACTATAAGGGTTCTTAGTACTTACCCTAAAAAATCACTTGATGAAACTCTTCTACAAAATATTATTTCTGTAGTCTAAAATAATATTACAATAGTCTTTAAAGCTTACTCAAGTGACGCGTACTCAATGAATCAGCTTAAACGATGAAACTGAAGTTTTAAAGGTCGTTAAACAAGTGTCTGCTTCAAACCAGAGAACTTTTGATCGAACTTCACTTAACTTTGGACCATAAATTATGTCTCCTCCGATGAACCCTTGCTGTGAGATTTTAAGCAGGCCATCCATCTTGAATTTAAGACTGTGTCGACCCTCCAGTGGCGCCCTCATTGAGCGGATTGTATTTCTAAATAAACTAATCAATTTCTCATAATATTTTTTTAATGTTTTTATTAAAGTGGTGCATTCCGCTCAAACTAAAGTTTGTTATTAAATAAACACAAACTTTGACATAGAAAAAATAATCAACCCTTGACTTGAACCTCAACGTTTTCATAGTTTGTATTTATTTAATAACAATTATAACAAACTTTAATCAATTTCTGTGTAATCCTCATGTTAGATTCATTTTGCATATTTTTTGCTTTATTACCTAAACGGCAGATGGTGGCCACTTTTTTCCGTTTAAGTGATGAAGCCAAAAAAGTAAGTAATATAAAACTGTATCACGTAGATAATAACTTGCGGAATTAGTAGGCTACAACTTAACATGAGGGATTATACAGAAATTTATTCGTAAATTAGAAAATACAATCCCCCCAATGAGGGCGCTACTGGTCGGTCGACAGTCGACACAGTCTTAAAAGCCGTCCCGTCAAGGTCCCGAGTCTAATAATTTTGTTACATGCGCCATTACTCGCAAATCTCGAAATACTCCAAATAAATACTTTAATATCCTTTTCCAGTTACTAGAAATTTATTAAGCATTAAGACAAGGTGGGCTTAGTAAATGCAAAATAATGTTGGCGTTAGAATTTTGAACATAACCAGTCGTTGTAATTCACGAAACGTATGTATCGTAATACCAGAGTAATACCCAATGAAGAACCATCCCTACCGCTGGGCATTGTTGAATCCAAATTTATTTTCTTTCTTCTGAATGCAGGCAATAAAATTTACTAGGAATTATGCATATATATTCTTCGTAAAATTTTAACGCCTATATTTTACAGGAAGTCGGTTTTTGGCCCCAAACTGTAGGAAATTTTTAAAAAATTTATTTATCAAAAGTACAAAACATTTAACAATTTTATGTTACTCGCCAAACTAGCAGAGCTCGAATTTGTAAAAATTGTGCGCATCGAGAAAAAGTTGTGAATTTTTGACCATGGATAGAATGGCCCACGATAAATATTTTTTAGTATTGGAGGTCCGTAAAATTTTTGGACCTTCACGTCAAAATCAGAGGTCCTGTGAAATACGTTATTACTCTATGGTTAAGGCTGTAACATACCGTACCCTATTTTAGTAAAACAGTTTTTAAGAAACGTTCGCACGATTTCCTATGATCCATTTCAGGGGCGCTGTCTGTGATTGATCGGTAAATGTTATTAAACAGACAATAACAAGGATCTAATTTATTGCTAATGTTAGGAGATGGGACCCTTCAAACATTACCTTATACTGAATTAAAATATACTTTCAGATAGCAAGGCTAACAGGGTTCCAGCATTGGGAGTGAATGCAACATTGGATTCTAGAATTAGCTTCTTTTAGTTACCCAATTATTGAGACACATTCCTACTAATTAAGCAAATTTTGATAAAAACGATCTCATACACTTTTACATAATGCAAATCGGCAGTGAATAATAAAATTTCACATGACAGGACGTCATTCGGATTGACAGATAACAAGCACTGTTTGAAGTTACGTTTTAAAAGCTATATTTTAGTAAAGAGTTTAAATTAGCGGGGTTTTATTTACAAATATAATAAATAAATAGTTATTTTAATAGGTTTTTGTAATAATTATTTCAAATTAAACATGATATTATGAATTTCAGTTACATGCTAAAGGAAAAATAACTCAGAACTATCTCATCATTTGATCGTGCATATATTATCTAATACGTGGGTGTGTGTTGTATTTTTATATGAAGTTTTCTTCTATAGTTGCATTATTTTAAGCAATATTTTAGAAAATAGCATAAAAGTTTCAAATCAATTAGAATCAAGAAAAAATGTAGGTACTTGTTTCATTGTGGCATCGGGGAATTATAAGATACTCACATTCTGACAGATTGCAAGAAGGGATTTTGTAATTTAAAAATTAACAATAAGATTGAAAATTGGATACATGGCAAGAATCGTTCTCCAAATGGTCTGCAGACTAAGAAAACATGGTCATCAGCGTGTGGAAGGGGTAAAATGGGAAAGTATATAACGAATGGGACACCATTGGATAGAACTCAGTTTGGAACAAGACCTCGGCCACTCAACAGCTCCAGAAGAAGAAACAAAGGGGGTGAGTTTTTATATTATCACTAATTGACAAAACTTACTTTGTCAATTGTCTTCATTTATTGATATTATTTATGATGTACTTATTAAAGGATTAATTAAAAACGTGTATGTAACCTCAAGTGTGATAAATTTAATTAACCTTTGAAGATATTTCTATTTAAAATCATTTAATATGGCAATAGGAGTGAACGCTTAAGGAAAGGGGACCTAGTAGATAAAGATTAAAGGGGTTTAGGAATGCTTATAGTGGATCTGTATAGCTTTTGGCCCGGCCTTATGGATCTAATATAAGTATATTTATTTTGAAAACTTTCAATTGAAGGATCTCAGGAATTAACGCTAGTATTAGTAACTTATGCCATCATTAGAACCAGTCGAAGACCCTTAATCGGGAGCGTATCGGTTCCATGACCTATGTGAGTGGTGACAACACGCCTGGTGCGCTTAAGCTCCCAGTCGCGCTTCGGCGTGCTGAGCGGGTAGAACCATAGCTACTTCGACCCTTCTCATGAGACGATGCATACAAGGCAGGCAGTTCAGTTGACCCCCATCAATGGGAAATTTCCCCACCGCTGGAGAAGGACTGAAAGTCCCACCGCTGGAGGACTATGTGAGTCCCACCGATTTCATCAGGGAAGGCTGTCTTGCTGTGCCATTTGCTTTAATTTGAACATAATCACATTTTGCTGAGATTCTTCATTTGGACTAAACTACGATCTGGTCAGGTGGGATTGGGAGGCATTCCGGAGCCTGCTTTGTCATTTTTCTGCAATAACCTGATTGTACGTGAAGCTGATATTATTATCTCTAATCGTCAACATTATTGCATATTGGTTGTGAATCAGGCGATGGGACCTGTTGAACCTACTTGAACCTATTAGGGTTTCAATAAATAAATATAAGAGTAAGGCTGCATATTCTAATCTCCAAAAGTTCTTATTTCAACAAATTAAGGGGAAATTATTTACACATATCATCAGAGACTGATATACTTGCTGAATCTTCTTATTATCACTTTTACTGAGACGCTGTTATAAAGAGTATGGCTCGAGGTGACTGAGCAGGAATCCCGCACTATTTTCTTCATTAACTGGATATTATCAGACATCATGCTGCAATACATACTGTATATCGACGTGTTTTACGACGTGCCACCTTCTTCATATGAATTGCTGCTGCTGCTCAACATTTGGATTATACCATGATCATCAAGTACGGAGTTTATATCAACATAATCATCAATCGACGGTTCCTGCTGAGTCGCCTCGGACCTATCAGATTATACATACGTCGAGAAATTGCTGTTAAATCTAAACATAGTACTTGTATTCATCAATGGACATAGGTTAGGGAATGATTAGGTAGATAGGCCCTAATCCAACCGGTAATCTTTATTTATGAAGAATGTGGCTTATACCGGATTCCCATAACCTTTCCTCATCCTAAAAGGGCAGAACACAAGTGGAAAAGACGAGATGGTTTTGACTGGGATATGCGGTGGCGTGAGCATATTCTACTCCCAACCCCCTTCCTTTTTTTAAATATATTTTTCATCTTTTATTCTAAAATATATATGTCTATATTTTACTGGTCTTTGGTAATTGCACACTTATTTAAATATAATGTTGTACAGTGTAATTTAATTTAATTGACTGTTTCAGGATTTACATTTAGGTATTGTGTACGCAAATGCACGAATGGGTTTATTATAATTTATGTTTAGGATAACTTTCACCTTTCGAAAAGAACCTGGGTAATCTACAAACACACAACGAAGGGTCTCCACTAGACAAATACGATCATGTGCCAATTTAATATCAGAGCAAGCTACTTGTACTAATTGATAGAATTATTTTAATTAATAAAGTTTTCTTTCAGTTTTAACTTTCGTTTAAAATTTTACTTCCCAATAGTTAGCGCCTTTATTTAGATAGCAACTTTAGCTATTTATTTCAGAGTTTTTAATATTAGGTAGAGTAGGTGATAGAGGGAAATCATTACAATTTGGTGGTACCGTGACCAGTATGGGTTTAAAGTTAGGTTCTAAATTTTAAATCAATTGGTTTCTGTCAATGTTAGGCTAAAAATAAGGTAGGTAGGTAATTTTATTTTGATAGTAGCTTGCTCTGTAGTGGGTCTATAAACCCACAATTTGTTGTTGTGAATGGATAGAAAGGTGGAAGTGTGACAATTTTTTTATTATGAAAGATACAAGTCTTTAATTTTCATTAGGTGGGTTACACGCGAGGGGCAGTACCTAAAACACAGTCTATTTTATTTCAAGATCTAAATGCTTGCATTGTAGATTATCTATTTAAAGGTACTTGTACGTTTTTTTTTAAATCAGTGGCAGTGTATGCAAATTTTTACATCCTTGTCAATAGTTAAAAATATGGGGGGCAGAGTAGACTGGTTTAAAATAAATCTAAAAGGAGGGTTTACTTAGATATTGTGTGAAAGTTATAGTTTAGTTCACGTAAGTAGGCACGAATTATCTTACGATACGGTCACAGATACGGCGTTTGTTTAACACGTTTACAATATTTGTTTTGTTTAGAGAATATTCATACAATCACCTCAAGGAATGTGATACACATTAATCCTGTCGGTTTTATTAAGTTTCAACAGTAGTTACAAACATCCGTAGGCTACGACGCTACTTACTGTAGTTAACGTTTAGCTCAACAGAAAAACGATGGACATTCGTGCTAGGTAATTGTCGTAACTCTTATCTTTTATTATTTATAAAATTCGATTCCAAAATCACGGACTGAATTCGTTGCATTACATTGCTGGTATAAGTTGACCCCGAGGTTCATAATAATTGTGCGTATTAGGAGATCAGGTTTATGTTGGGCAACAAGAGCAAAGTTTCGGGTGACCGTTAGTAATATAGAAATTCTTTAAAGGTAGGTTCCACCTCAAACTACATGCGAGAGCAATGTAAGCGGGTCATTTGTATTGAAATTGCCTAATTGGGAGACCCATTATTCTTGCCCATGAGTGTAGGGGTTTTATGTGGTATATTGGATATGGCAATTTTTTAAGTAGGATAGACTTTACGAGCTTTTATTTAACTTGCAATATTTGTTCATATGTAAGTAGGTATGTATGTTGGTTATGTTTTAAAAATTGCAAACTATGGCTGCGCTGGTGATAGATTGAGCACAAATTATTTTATGTACGTACATTATTTGATCTGATGATGAAGATTGCAGGTCGCGGTGGAAATCCAAAAATGATAATGATTTAAGGGTGTTTTTTAAAATGAAGATTAACAGCATTCATTAGAAACGGGTATGGTAGTAGTAAGTTAGTGTGTAGGTAGATTCATTCATGGTAGTAGTAAGGTAGAATGTGGGGAGACTTATTCTCGAAGTTTTTATTTACGAATATTAATTATAATAGTTTCCAGTTAGGCTGACAGATTCTTTTAGAATAGTTATAGGTTCATAGTGTAGGTTATCTTAGTTATAATTTGAAGTAGGAATTATAAGATAAATAGTTAGGCTCGTAGGTACAACTTTAAGTTACTTTGAAGAGTAGTTACCTACTTGGGTAACAATAATTTTTATGTTTATAAACAGACTGAACGTGAGTTATCCATAGCTTCTATACATTTAAGAGGCTGACCAAATTTCAAACCAGTTGGAACCTTAATTAGTTCTTATGCAGGTATAGTGAATTGGGAATATCAGTTTTGACAAACACAAGTGAGATTGGTTCGACTCCAATCTAAATCAAATTGCTGGATGTTACTACTTGTGTAGATATAGTGAATTGGAGATGTCAGCTTTGACAAATACAAGTGCGGTTGGTTCGACTCCAATCTAAATCAAATCTTTGGATGTTGTCTCGACTTGTGCAAATATAGTAAATTAGGGATCTCAGTTTTGACAAACACACAGGTGAGGTTAGTTCGACTCCAATCTATATCAAATTACTGGATGTTTCAACTTGTGTAGATACAGTGAATTACAGATGTCAAACACACAAGTGAGGTTGGTTCGACTCCGATCTAAATTTAATTGCTGGATGTTATGACTTGTGCAGATATAGTGAACTAGGAACGTCATCTTTGACAAAGATACAGGTGAGGTTGGTTCGATTCCAATCTAATATAAATTAATGGATTTTTCGACTTATATACCTATTTATTTATCAGACAGATTAAATTAGGACTTTACTTAGACAACACATAGTCGTCGGTACGTACAGCATGAAAAAGTTCGTGTAGGTTAGGTTCGGTTCCGTATCAGAGGAAAACAAGTAAACCTTTTCAGTTTAATTCTAATACGATAATGCTACGTTCGAAATCTTCGATTCCTGCACTGCGCAATGATCGTGGGGCAGAATGTAACATACCGTACCCTATTTTAGTAAAACAGTTTTTAAGAAACGTTCGCACGATTTCCTATGATCCATTTCAGGGGCGCTGTCTGTGATTGATCGGTAAATGTTATTAAACAGACAATAACAAGGATCTAATTTATTGCTAATGTTAGGAGATGGGACCCTTCAAACATTACCTTATACTGAATTAAAATATACTTTCAGATAGCAAGGCTAACAGGGTTCCAGCATTGGGAGTGAATGCAACATTGGATTCTAGAATTAGCTTCTTTTAGTTACCCAATTATTGAGACACATTCCTACTAATTAAGCAAATTTTGATAAAAACGATCTCATACACTTTTACATAATGCAAATCGGCAGTGAATAATAAAATTTCACATGACAGGACGTCATTCGGATTGACAGATAACAAGCACTGTTTGAAGTTACGTTTTAAAAGCTATATTTTAGTAAAGAGTTTAAATTAGCGGGGTTTTATTTACAAATATAATAAATAAATAGTTATTTTAATAGGTTTTTGTAATAATTATTTCAAATTAAACATGATATTATGAATTTCAGTTACATGCTAAAGGAAAAATAACTCAGAACTATCTCATCATTTGATCGTGCATATATTATCTAATACGTGGGTGTGTGTTGTATTTTTATATGAAGTTTTCTTCTATAGTTGCATTATTTTAAGCAATATTTTAGAAAATAGCATAAAAGTTTCAAATCAATTAGAATCAAGAAAAAATGTAGGTACTTGTTTCATTGTGGCATCGGGGAATTATTTCAGCACATTCTGACAGATTGCAAGAAGGGATTTTGTAATTTAAAAATTAACAATAAGATTGAAAATTGGATACATGGCAAGAATCGTTCTCCAAATGGTCTGCAGACTAAGAAAACATGGTCATCAGCGTGTGGAAGGGGTAAAATGGGAAAGTATATAACGAATGGGACACCATTGGATAGAACTCAGTTTGGAACAAGACCTCGGCCACTCAACAGCTCCAGAAGAAGAAACAAAGGGGGTGAGTTTTTATATTATCACTAATTGACAAAATTTACTTTGTCAATTGTCTTCATTTATTGATATTATTTATGATGTACTTATTAAAGGATTAATTAAAAACGTGTATGTAACCTCAAGTGTGATAAATTAACCTTTGAAGATATTTCTATTTAAAATCATTTAATATGGCAATAGGAGTGAACGCTTAAGGAAAGGGGACCTAGTAGATAAAGATTAAAGGGGTTTAGGAATGCTTATAGTGGATCTGTATAGCTTTTGGCCCGGCCTTATGGATCTAATATAAGTATATTTATTTTGAAAACTTTCAATTGAAGGATCTCAGGAATTAACGCTAGTATTAGTAACTTATGCCATCATTAGAACCAGTCGAAGACCCTTAATCGGGAGCGTATCGGTTCCATGACCTATGTGAGTGGTGACAACACGCCTGGTGCGCTTAAGCTCCCAGTCGCGCTTCGGCGTGCTGAGCGGGTAGAACCATAGCTACTTCGACCCTTCTCATGAGACGATGCATACAAGGCAGGCAGTTCAGTTGACCCCCATCAATGGGAAATTTCCCCACCGCTGGAGAAGGACTGAAAGTCCCACCGCTGGAGGACTATGTGAGTCCCACCGATTTCATCAGGGAAGGCTGTCTTGCTGTGCCATTTGCTTTAATTTGAACATAATCACATTTTGCTGAGATTCTTCATTTGGACTAAACTACGATCTGGTCAGGTGGGATTGGGAGGCATTCCGGAGCCTGCTTTGTCATTTTTCTGCAATAACCTGATTGTACGTGAAGCTGATATTATTATCTCTAATCGTCAACATTATTGCATATTGGTTGTGAATCAGGCGATGGGACCTGTTGAACCTACTTGAACCTATTAGGGTTTCAATAAATAAATATAAGAGTAAGGCTGCATATTCTAATCTCCAAAAGTTCTTATTTCAACAAATTAAGGGGAAATTATTTACACATATCATCAGAGACTGATATACTTGCTGAATCTTCTTATTATCACTTTTACTGAGACGCTGTTATAAAGAGTATGGCTCGAGGTGACTGAGCAGGAATCCCGCACTATTTTCTTCATTAACTGGATATTATCAGACATCATGCTGCAATACATACTGTATATCGACGTGTTTTACGACGTGCCACCTTCTTCATATGAATTGCTGCTGCTGCTCAACATTTGGATTATACCATGATCATCAAGTACGGAGTTTATATCAACATAATCATCAATCGACGGTTCCTGCTGAGTCGCCTCGGACCTATCAGATTATACATACGTCGAGAAATTGCTGTTAAATCTAAACATAGTACTTGTATTCATCAATGGACATAGGTTAGGGAATGATTAGGTAGATAGGCCCTAATCCAACCGGTAATCTTTATTTATGAAGAATGTGGCTTATACCGGATTCCCATAACCTTTCCTCATCCTAAAAGGGCAGAACACAAGTGGAAAAGACGAGATGGTTTTGACTGGGATATGCGGTGGCGTGAGCATATTCTACTCCCAACCCCCTTCCTTTTTTTAAATATATTTTTCATCTTTTATTCTAAAATATATATGTCTATATTTTACTGGTCTTTGGTAATTGCACACTTATTTAAATATAATGTTGTACAGTGTAATTTAATTTAATTGACTGTTTCAGGATTTACATTTAGGTATTGTGTACGCAAATGCACGAATGGGTTTATTATAATTTATGTTTAGGATAACTTTCACCTTTCGAAAAGAACCTGGGTAATCTACAAACACACAACGAAGGGTCTCCACTAGACAAATACGATCATGTGCCAATTTAATATCAGAGCAAGCTACTTGTACTAATTGATAGAATTATTTTAATTAATAAAGTTTTCTTTCAGTTTTAACTTTCGTTTAAAATTTTACTTCCCAATAGTTAGCGCCTTTATTTAGATAGCAACTTTAGCTATTTATTTCAGAGTTTTTAATATTAGGTAGAGTAGGTGATAGAGGGAAATCATTACAAGGCTGCTAGGGGTTGTGTGGTATCATTTCCGTGTAAACCAGACATGCGGAATTCATTTGTGATATTAAAAATGTAAAATTTCTTATTAAAAAAAAAGTTGTGTGGCGAGGAAAAACACATTTTTTTTTTTTTTTTAGAACGTCATATAACTAATATATATCATTTTTTTCTAATAATAAAAAATATTATAAAGGAGCATATTTAATGTTGTTTCTAAATATATACAATTTTTAGGCTTATAGTATACAAAAACTACGCGAAAAAAAATGTTTGCTTCGTGGTGTATATGTTTTCTCCATAGTAAGTATCGATAATCAATGTGAACGTGAACATCCGTAGCGTATTGACCTTAAAATGCATGTATTGCTTGTTATTAGTAAATTTTATTCATAATAACTTCACAAAATGCAGAAATAAAAAATACAATAAATAAAAACATATTTTTCCTCCTTAACTTTAACATAAACCGTCACAATTCAAACGACGCGACGTCTGTTTTCCGTTACTCAACTTAAGTAAAAAAAAAAACCAGAATCTTTTTGTATTAAAGGTGTATAAAATGTATATGGTTCTATAATCTATATTAAATATGCTTCTTTATAATATTTTTTATTATTTGAAATAAAGGATATATATTAGTTATATGACGTTCTAAAAAAATAAAAATAAAATTGTGTTTTTCCTCGCGGCACAACTTTTTTTTTATACGAAATTTTACATTTTTAATATCAGAAATGAATTCTGCATGTCTGTTTTACACGGAAACGATACCAAACAACCCCTAGCAGTCTTAACCAGAGAGTAATAACATATTGCACGGGACCCCTGATTTTGACGTGAAGGTCCAAAAATTTTACAGACCGCCAATACTAAAAAATATTCATCTTTGCTCACTCTATCTATGGTCAAAAATTCACAACTTTTTCTCGATCCGCACAATTTTTTTCGCATTTGTACTGAGACAAAACCCTACTAAACTGCGATAACAGTTTCTTCTGACACACCACATAGGCCAACGAGGATGACTTTTTTTGTTGTTATTGCCTATTTTCAGTTCTATTGACAGTGTGAGGGTGTAATTTACGTAATCATTATCTTTATTTTTATTTATTTTCAGTTGTAGGTAGCAATATTTAAATCGGTCTCAGTATTACTATATCAACATTGTAGCGAGTGGATAAACAATTGCTTCTCGCATGACTGGAGGGATATATGGGAAGACAAACAACCGCAAACTTGTGAAATATTGCTCGGGTGATAAATGGAGTGACGTTGAACATTATTACTGTGGTTTGTAAACATGCAAATGATGCAGAACATCTGTCACTTCGCTTGTAGATTGATATATTTTCAATGGTACAATTAAGAGTTTATTTTTCTGTATGTGTTTTAGCTATGTCCAGGTTAAACGTAACATGGCGCGCCGCTTAAAATAAAAATAATCACATGCTTGCACAATAAACCATCCAGATTATACGCGGCAATAATCTGGATGGTTTAATGTGATGGTTCTCAGATGGGAATGCAATAACCGATTAAAATATTATAACCGGTTATGCTTTCGGTTATGACCGAGATAACCGAAAATCGGTTATAACCGGTTACGATTATTTTTATTAAAATGTGATAAAACAACCCTCAAAATGCCAAAAAATAATAGGATAATTGTATAATGTAATGAATAATGAGAGATATAATGGGTATGTAATTCGAAAGAAAGTGGAAAATATGTGCTTCAAGGCCAGTCGTATAAATTTCTTAGGTGGTCATGCTGGCTGCAAATTGCTCGCCGAAATAGATTGAAAGGAAATTAACCCGATATTATTATAAAATATAGTATAGGATTCATAGTTCAAGACAAAAAACTATGATTTTATAACTTTTTATGTTTCAATTTTAGGCAAAAATAGTATTTAATATATAACCGAAAATAACCGAGCCCGGTTATTTGAATTTTTAATAAGCGGTTACTTCATTTTCACAAAATAACCGGTTACAACCGATTATTTCGGTTTCGGTTATAACCGGTTAGCATTCCCTAGTGGCGGCATTGCTGCTTGCAGTCGACCGGTAAGTATTTCCTGGGCCGTATTTTAATTCTAAAATACATAAACAATACATTAAAAATATAATCTGTTTCAAACATAACTCCAATACAAAACAAATAATCAACCAATATTTATTTGTAATGGAGTTGCATCGAAATAACTTTCAAGCTAATTCTTATACCTATTTCTGATTCAGACGTTTAGGGGCTAGCTGTATTGCGTAGTTAATGTGTTGCCGCTATATAGTGCCCCTTGTATACAAAATAAAGCCGCAAATCGATGTACAGTTTAGCCGTTTGGCACACATATACTAGAGGCCAAAACAAAATTTTTGATCCGCAGTTCTTTAAAAAATTTCCCTTAGGAGGGGGGTGCTGATTCATCATTTTTTTTGTATGAGAAAAAAAAATTTTTTTTTCAAAAACCTATCGTGTGTGGTATCATATGGAAGGGCTAATAGAGGCGGTTCTAAAAATATACCACATCGTTACATTTCAGCCGTTTTTTTTTATTAAAACAAAAATAATTTTCAAAACATACCAAGTTTGGGCTCCTCCAGATACGATATGGCTGATTATCTTTTTGTACAATATATCACAAATGATACTTCTTCTTCTTATGTTGCTATGTCCTAGCGGACGTCAGCGACCACCTTTGCCATTTGTTCTCTGCTGCTTGCGATTCTCGCCAGCGAAGCTGCGTCTTTAATGTTTGTCCATTTTTTTATGTTGTCAAGCCAGTTTATCCTCCTTCTCCCCCTTCCCCTCTTTCCCTCGATTTTTCCCTCTATTATTGTTTTCAGTATAGTATATTTTTTGTTTCTATAAAGGTGACCAAAATAAGCTATTTTCCTTCTTTTCACTGTTTTTAAAATCTCTGTCTTCTTATTCATTCTCGTAAGGATTTCTTCATTGGTTACTTTGTCAGTCCAGGAAACTTTAAGCATTCGTCTATATAGCCACATTTCAAATGCTTCCATTTTACGTTCCATTGCCTTGTTTAAAGTCCAAGTTTCCGATCCGTAGAGTAGAATAGAAAGAACATAACACTTCACAAGTCTCCATCTTAGCTTTAGGTTTATATCTTTGTTCGTGTAGAGGGATTTCATCTTCATAAATGAGCTACGTGCAATTTCTACTCTGGTGCGGATTTCTTGCTCCATATCCCATTTCTCGTTTAACCAGCAGCCCAGATATCTATACTTGTGTACCTTTTCTATTGGTGTATCGTGAATTAAGAGCGTACTGGACACTGCTTCAGATTTGCTGACTACCATAAGTTTGGTTTTGCTGATGTTAATTTTTAAATTATATTGTTCTATCTTAACATTAAGGCGGTTTATCAAATGTTGTAGATCTTTAAGGTTATCGGCTAGTAGTACAGTGTCGTCAGCATATCTTAAATTATTTATATATTTACCATTGCATTTTATTCCCAGATCTAACTCATCGTAAGCCTCTGCGAAAATGCGCTCTGAATATAAATTAAAAAGACTGGGTGACAGAATGCAGCCCTGGCGTACTCCTTTAAGTATGTTCAACTCCTGAGAGACCCTTTTTCCTACTCTAATGTGCGCACTTTGGTTCCAGTATAGGTTTTGGAGTATTCTGGCGTCTTTACTATCGATCTCTGTTTCATTGATAACCTCTAGCAATCGTTGATGGTTTACGGTATCAAACGCCTTTTCAAAGTCAATGAAGCACATAAAAACGTCTTTCTGGTGTTCTAGGCAATTCTGTACAAGTATCTGGATTGCTAGGAGCGCCTCCCTAGTACCAAGACCATTTCGAAATCCAAACTGTGTGTCACTTATGCAGCAATCTATTTTACGGAAAATTCTGGAGTGAAGTACTTTTAGAAAAACTTTTAAAGCGTGACTCATGACACTTATCAGTCTGTACTCATTGCAAGTTTTAGCGCTGGGTTTTTTGGGGATTGGCAAGAAGGACGATTTCAGCCAGTCATCAGGTAGTTGCCCTGTATGGTATATCTTATTAAATAATTCTACTAGTATATTAATCCCAAATGTATCTAATAATGACAATAGCTCACTATGTATATTATCGGGTCCTACAGCTTTTCCACTTTTTAGAGAGTTAATGGCACTGACTACTTCTTCCTTCATAATCGAGGGACCTTCCACTATACCAAGGTCATTATCCGACATGTCAGGTCTCGTATCGTGGAATAGTTCTTTAATATAGCGTTCCCATTCTTTTGTTTGGTCATCTATGTCTACAAGAAGTTTATTGTCGCTGTTAAATAGCTTGCCTGTTGTTTGTTTACGTCCGGTATTAGTAAACTCTTTGACCTTTTTATGAAGATTGAAGCTGTCGTGTTTAAGGTCTAACTCCTCGATCTCAGCGCACTTAGATTCCAACCATTTATCCCTTTCACTTCTTATTAATGTTCTTATTATGTTAATTAAATTTGTGTATTTGTCTTTGTCTATTTCTTTATACTTTCTTCTTTCTTCCATTAAGTTTAATATCTCTTTTGTAATCCAAGGATAATTTACTTCATTTTTCCTGTATCCTAATGTTTTTTCACTAACCAAATGTGTAGTCTCTTTAAAAACTTCCCATATTCCTTCTGGACTCATGGCTTTCGTGTCGTTATTGGCAAACTTTTTCTTCAGTTCGTTGTCATAATCCGATTTAATTTTACTTTTAGTTTCAGGATCCTTAAGTTTTTCTATTGCGATTTTTCTATGATGGCTAGCTGAATCTTTTTTCGGGATTTTGAGTTTTAAGTCTAGTTTGATAGCTAAGGGATTATGGTCAGAACCCACATCAGCACCAGGGAATGTTTTAGCATTTACAACAGAGTTGCGAAATCTTGCTGGAATCAGCACGTAGTCTATTTGATTCCGGATTATATTTTCTGCTGTGTGCTTGGGCGATGTCCAGGTGTATAGTCTTCTTGGTGGATGTTGAAACCAGGTGTTTGTAACTATGAAGTCTCTTTCTATGCAGAATTGTACTAGCCTATCACCCGTCCAATTTCGTTCCCCTAATCCGTAATTACCAACATGCTTCCCAACCGCTCCTTTGCCTATCTTGGCATTCATATCTCCTAGAATCAGTGTTAGTTGCTGAGATTTCAGAGAGTTAAGGACTGTATCTAGCTCCGCATAGAATTGTTCCAGGAGCTCAGGGTGTTTTTCTGCTTTTTCGGTTGTGGGCGCATAGACTTGAATGATATTAATATCAAAAGGTTTCCCACTAAATTGTAAAAGAATACAGCGTTCGGAGACGGGTATGAAGTTAGTGACATAGCGATTAAGTTCCCTCTTTACAAGTATCCCAACTCCTTGATAATGGTCAGTGTCTGCAGATGGCTTTCCCGCGTAGTAGAACACTGCATCGTCTCTTACGTGCTTGCCATTATCTCTCCAGCGCACCTCGCTGAGGCCCAATATGTCCAATTTTAACCTTTTCATTTCTAAAATTACATTGTCGATTTTACCTGGTTTAAGCAGACTTCTAATATTCCACGTTGCTACTTTTAAACAATCTTCTTTTCCTCTTATCAGTTTTAAACTATCTGTAGCTTTCTTCATGTCTTCTTTGGTTTCTTCTAAATCATCGGTAGTATATTTTACATCATAAGTCCCGGTCAACTCATGACGCCGGGGGGAAACCGGGTAGCATCCTACTGGCTTTTCTTTGTAACTTTTTGGCATGGTGGTTTTCTTGAGGCAGTAGTAGGTGTAGTGGGGCCTCGAGTCCTTCTACACCGGCTGTACTTTTCACAAAAGTTTGGCCGCCATCGTTGGCTCTGCTTCGAGCTCATCCGTTGCCAGTCCTTCTGCCCAATCCAGCTCTAACCAGACAGCACAAGCACGGTCTCTACTCCGGATACCAGAGAAGCCCGTGCGAGGGGTTTGTTAACAGAGTGACCATCTCCGGCTTGTTTTTGTCCGCGCCGGGTATTTGATTTCCCCGGTACCACCCATATCTGGGAGGCATTCCCCTATCCGCAACCCGGGGACGCGCCCGATGGGAGACAAGCAACTCCGCACGCAAATGATACTTGATACCCTCATATCTAACCCCAAGACAGCAATTTTGAAAATAACTTCATTTAGTATTTTTTTTTAATTTATATGCTATATTTTTAGAACCGCCTCTATTAGCCCTTTCATATGATACCACACACGATAGGTTTTTTTAAAAAAAATTTTTTTTCCTCATACAAAAAAAATGATGAATCAGCACCCCCCTCCTAAGGGAATTTTTTTAAAGAACTGCGGATCAAAAATTTTGTTTTGACCTCTAGTATGTGTGTGCCAAATGGCTAAACTGTACATCGATTTGCGGTATCTCTGTAAAATTAGACTCGTGCAGGGTCGACTAATATGGAAGTAGAATTTGATTGTATCTAAGCGTGTTTTAAAGTTATAATACGGCCCCTTTGGCATACACGCGTTGTAGGTACGAGTACAATAATTATATTTTCACCTCCCTAGCTCGGAAAGGCCTTTTTTATTCTTTAAAAACAGATAGCAAAACTGCATTTTATTCACAAGGGAGCAAAGAATATTTGAAATTCGAACGTGTTATTAGTTAGGTTTTTTGGAACGAAGTTCCTTATCGGACGGTTGGCGGAGTAGTAAAAAAGTAAAAAATCAAAAAAGTAAAAAATAAAAAAAGTCAAAAAAGTCAAAAAAAGTCAAAAAAGTTAAAAAAATACAAAAAAGATGTAAAACTCAAAAAGGACAAAAATGTAGTATTTTCCTCGCTTTAGTGAGGTGAAAAGATTTGTGTTACACACGGCTGCAAAGTTATTTTTACGTCAACACTCACTACGCTCAGGATTCTATATTTGCTCGCTTCGCTCGTGGTTCAACCCTAGAATCCATTCGCTAGCTCGTAGTTCAACCCTAGAATCCATTCGCTAGCTCGTGCTTCAAGTCCACACTCGCGGTTAAAATACAACTTTGCACCCTTGTATTACAAATAACTATTATACTATAAGAAGCTCCATAGATTCCAAGCTATATCTGAGTAACATCTTCCGTAGACGTAGTTAAGTAACAACTTCTTGATATAATCAGAGAGAGATTGTTGAAGTAAACAAACCTTTTATCACGAGTATTATTCTGATGTCGAAAGCGTATTTTGCAAGCAAAGCTCATTTTTCGCTAGAAAAATACCGTTGGAATTTCCCTATTTCAACTGAAGTTAGTCGTATTCACAATAGAGCTGGCATTGCGAGGTGTTAAATTCAAAGTTGGTTTAAATTTATAGGAGGAAGTTATTACACTGTGTGCCGCTTAGTTATGACTCCCAGACTACTAGAACATTGTGTTATGAGACAACTCGGAGTCATCACATAGGAGCTAATATACTAATATAGTATAGGCGCTCGATCCTTAATTCAACTGCATCTATACGTTTGCTATAATTGTGTACTTTTTAAATATAAAATAATTAATAAATTTTAAGGGTAAGCTCTGGCTGTTAACCTTGTTAGCGCTGGTAGCCTTGCGGTAAGACGTCCGACTTTCAATCCGGAGGTCTCGGGTTCAAACCCCGGCTCGTACCACTGAGTTTTTCGGAACTTATGTACGGAATATCATTTGATATTTACCAGTCGCTTTTCGGTGAAGGAAAACATCGTAAGGAAACCGGACCTAATCCCAAAAATGGCCTAGTTTCCCCTCTGGGTTGGAAGGTCTGATGGCAGTCGCTTTCGTAAAAACTAGTGTCTATGCCAATTCATGGAATTAGGTTGTCAAGCGGACCCCAAGCCGGGATAAACGCTAGGAAGAAGAAGAAGCTCTGGCTGTTATATATTTGATGGCGACTGTACTCGCTATCAAATATATCGAAGCAGCCAAGCTACTCCAAAATGTATGTACATGCACTTTATCGCCTTGGCAATAGTGGCGTTGTTCAGATACCTTGGCCGGAAAGAGAAGTGTAGTAAAATGTATGAGCACCCATATACTTACACTACGACACTTCTCTTCCCGGACAAACTCTACTAAATTGCACTATTAAAATCGGAGCGTGCACTCAGGTGCCTCACATTGGATTGTGGTATCTGTGTAGTCTGTGAGGTATGTAATTCAAGCTGAAGGAGAGGCAAAAACTCATACGACAAATATTGTAACACATCATCATTCTCTTAAGAGCTGGGCTCTTGTCGGTGTAGCTTGATGTAGTAGTCTCCATCTTTGTCGGTCCGAGGCCAACTCCTTGATGTCCTGGTACGACACGACGTTTACATGTTCCTTTATCTGGTTCATATAACTTTTCCTTGGTCTTCCTCTCCCTCTCTTTCCGTTTATCTTCCCTTCTAGTATGTTTCTAATGAAATCGTCGTGCCGCAGCAGGTGCCCGAGCATTTTTTCTCTTCTGTTTTTAATTGTGCTCATCAAGTTTCTCCTCTCATTTATTCTATTTAGGACGGCAAATATCGTAAAGCTGCCTGAAAATGCCATTTCGGCATTCGGCTGTGCGAGTTCACAATAGTTATTGCATTGCTACGAGTTCTTTGAATGCTTTGTGCGACGACGCGAGGTGCGAGAAATTCACAGGAACGTCAGGAACGTATCGTATAAAAAATCGCGAGTTTAAGTACTGTCGAGTAAAAGTGTTTCATTTTTAGATTTTGCGAAATGCAGAGCAGTTGTACAGTCAGCATCAAATATATTGTAACAGCAAAAGTGATCAAATAGTTCTTCACACCATATATTTTGTATGAATGTAAGAATGTCAGGCGATAGAGCAGCCAAAAGGGCTTACATTTAACGCCCTAAGTACCGCTGGAGAGACCAAGTCGAGAGAGATCTACGCGCCCTGCAAGCAGAAAACTGGGAGGAGATCGCACTAAACAGGACGCGCTGGCGCCAACTCGTATCGGAGGCCTTGACTAACTTCGGGTCGCTGGGCCAGCGGAGTAAGTAACTAAGTATATTTTGTATGGTGTGACGAACACTTTGGCTACTCTAGCTGTTACAATATATTTGATGTTGACTGTACGAGTAAGTGTTCGTTTGTTTTCGTGATACAAATTATTTTAATAGCAAACAAGTTAACTGTACCTACAAGCATCATAAAATAAAGAGTGTGTTTCCAAACTGGATATGTGAATGTTATAGGGATCACTCGATTTTTCTGAACAGATATAATCTGGGCGTGTTAAAATACTTTAATCCAGAAAAAAATGGTTTCCTCTACATTCAGCTGGAGTGACGATCAACCGCCATCTTGTTATTTCATAAATACAAAATTGAAGAAAACACCAAAACGGCTGAACCGATTATGATAGCATGCCTAAAAAACCTGCTTAAAAACACGCATTTAAATCAGTTCAACCGTTTAAGCCCTACGGTGCCACATATTTACATATACACCGACAGGCACACACGGCGGTCAAACTTATTTAACCCCTATTTTTGCGCCGGCTTTAATAAAAGCGCTCTAGGCATTAAGTAGGGTTTTCTTTTTCATAATAAAATACATCCAATTTACTCTCAATAAAACCATATTCCACAAAAGCTACCCGTATGGTTACCAAGTCACGTTCCGTAAAAAAAAAACTCGAAATTGCATATTAAAGTCCTTATGAATCACGGCCACGGGATCCCATAAAAGCATTTCACGTTCTGCAAATGGCGTTTCTGCAAAAAAAACCTGCTACGCCAATTTCCCTCGATTTTAATGGACAACTCGCTCGTAAAGACGTATTCGCTTTTGCACTGCAATCCGATGTGTTGTGTTTTATTTTGCGAGAACGGTCGGGATGCGAGAAATGGAAAAATTTCTTTCTGTACAGGCGCCATCAAATATATCGAAGCAGCCCAGGTACTGACAAATATCTGAACAAATTCGCTATATGTATTTTAAGCAGATCAGAAGGATGAATAGAAAAATAATGTCATTATTATTATTACTGACAATGTCTGGTGCATACCTGAGGTTAACAAAAAATTAAGGTTTGACTAAGACATATCGTATGCATGCACAAAATAACTAGGTATCGTTTTACTACAACTCTGCCTACGCTTCACAACTTTGCCTGGCTTGAAAAACATGGTTTTCTTCACTAAACAGCTATTTATAAAAGGTGAAAAGTATAACCGACCATCCCGTTTAATCAATGTGAAGAAATGTAGCCGTCCTTTGAGTAATTTTCAGTTCTATTGAACCGGGTTGATTTTCTACCTCAAATGTCGATCCATAATTTGATCTGATATTAAATAATGGCAGCTCCTTGATCTCCTTTGATGCCACCCCTGTCCAATCAGAAAACAATTTCCTTGCGCTATTCCGGGAAAGTATAAAAACGACAATATTTTAAGGATGAACTCGAGCGTACGAATGAGTTGTAGGGGTGGGAAAAATAATCGATTATAGAAAGAAAACTATTTTCATCATCAAAATATTTTTTGAGAAAAACCGAATAACAAAAAGAAATTTAAAATCTCATTAAAGTATCAAAGAAAAAAAATTATAAGCCGATATTTTTTTATTTACTAAAACTACAAAAAAATTAACAGTGTTATGTTATTCGCCAAACTGCGATAACAGTTTATTGACGAGACCGCGTTCATTTTATAAAACAGAAAAATATCGATTCTAATAAAATAAAAAACCGAAAGCTCTTAAGTATTGGTAGACGTTTATGTGTAAGCAATCACTTCTATTTAGGTGGCTTTTGTCTCATCATCATCATCATCTCTCTAGCGTTTTTTTCCGTCGTTATAGCCAGGGCTCAATGGAACCTGGTGTCCGCTCGGCAACCAAACGGCAACGGCAACAAAACTAGTGGCCTACGCCAATTTATGGAATTAGGTTGTCAAGCGGACCCCAAGCCGGGACAAACGCTAGGAGCAAGATGTCCAACTAAACATTTAATATTCTTAATAAAGCGATGTATTGATATAAAACATTTATTACTAGATTAGTACAATTTCATAATCATTTTTCTTGCTGCACCGACCTTAGCAAATTTCTGTTTGGCCCTATGGTTGACTGGTAAAGAATGTCTTGAGGCATTACGTCCGCCGTTTGTGCTCTTTTATTTTTGTGCAATAAAATTTAAAAAAATATTACTTGAGATGTCCCATCTCTAAATGAGTTGGCACATCACCGGAATCCCGGTAAGCTCTTCAAATCCAGCCATGTGTTTTCCAAACACTTTCTGCTATTATTCTCTTTTGTTTTCAAGGAAGTACAATCAAGGGGAATTCTTAGTTTGAGAAATTGTTGTTGGGGCTTTTGAAGCCATCATTTTGCGGGCCCTGACTTGAATTTATGTGTGTGGAGTTAAGCCCTCACGTGACTTGACTGGCATATTGAGTTTATTCGACGCGTTCTTTGAGTTTCATGTTGTGAGGGATCACTCGACTTTCTGGAAACCCCTTTTTTGTAAAAAAAATATGGTTCGTATTAAAATAGCCAGTATAAAAGGGCGGCCTACAAAAGTATCTATATATTAGGATTCAGGTACTTGACTACAAAAATAGGTAATAATATTTATTACAATTAAACCTATTTCTGACGTTTTCAAGTCAAACACTGAGAGAAAATTACAAGTAAAAAAATGGAATAGTTAGTTTTTAGATTATACTAACGGTTATAAACGTTCTGTATTTCCTAGGTCTATACTACGGAATTAATAAAACTTCCTTGAAATTAGTATAATTTTCTATTGCCTAGAAAAAAAATAAAAAAAACTTAATAGAGTTTGATATTCCCGTCTTTTAGATATCAGGTTATTAATTCAAAAAAAAATTTTTTTCTCCGTGAAGAGCTTATTTCTAAGTGAATTTTTATGGCAGTAACGCTTTATTGATAACCGACAATGATGTACCTTTTGCTTGAACAACTCTGGCACGTTAACGTTATCGATAGAGTTTAAAAATATGAATTGAGGTTTTGATTGGCTGTCGGTGTTAAACTGCTAGTTACAGTTTTAAAAATTATGCATTAATAATAGGTACTTGTATAAGACTAATGAAATAATTTCACTCACAAATAACTGTTTTATGTGGTAGACCTATTAAACGACTCTTTCAATAACGAAGGATATTGGAACGTGAGATAAGAAATCCATAATAACATTGTATAAAATCTAGTGCTCGCAGCTAGGTTCAACCCGGCTAACACCATAAACCTCTAAGTAACACCATAAAACGGCCTCCATAGCCTAGTTGGTAGTGACCCTGCCTACGAAGCTGGAGGTCCCGGGTTCGAATCCTGGTAAATCTCAAATATTTGTTCCTGAGTTATGGATGTTTTCTAAATCTATATATATAAGTATGCATATCGCCTAGCACCCATAGTACAAGCTTTGCTTAGTTTGGGGTTAGGTTGATTTGTGTAAGATTGTCCCCAAATATTTATTTATTTATTTAAGTCATCTGCTTACAGCGGAACCCATCCAAATTACTCAATTATTATGTAAGTATGGCGTTACCCCCGAAGACTCAGTGATAGATACCGGCATGGTGACTTTCTCTAAATGTCTAATTCAATTAATATATCTAGTAGCGTTGCTGCTTTGCAGAAACCAAAAGAGGCATTTTAAGAGTACCTACAAGTATAATTTAACCGTGTGTTGTTTGTTAACTTCTTTCTCCTTTTTTAGTCGTTATCCGCTATCACACCGGCGTTTTATGTCTGACATGTTCTGTTTTTATTTTACGCGACACATGTTGCCCGGCGCATATTTAAAATGTTCAGCATTCTGTTTTTCACGTTTCCTGTGGTCAGTTGCGGTGGGCAATGAAACAAAAATAACTTTTTGAGCGTTGGTAAAGGGTGTTTTTTGTCAGTAGAGTGTTTTTCTGGCAGTGTTGTTTAGATATAGGCTTTTTTTCAATCATCATCATCATCATCATCATCCCAGCCATAAGACATCCACTGCTGAACATAGGCCTCCCCTTAGGACCTCCATAAGTTGGTGATAATGGAACTTATCATTAAAGGGGGGGTTTGCCATACGCGCCACGCTTGGCAGGCGGGTTGGCGCGCGCAGTTTTTTTTTGTTTATTGTTGTTTAGGCTTTCGGAAGATGCTGCTGCCCATCTCCCGGTATATTCCCTTAGCAGACTCCTACTGCAACCACGGGACGATATAGTGCGGGACAATTCTAAGGCCGGGCACCCCACGGCAATTTTTTTTAATAACTAGCCATATTTCATACACATCGGCCGATTATACGTCGACGTTTTCTATGAGGATGGCAATTTTTTTTGGGATTTCAGGGTCAATCCCATAAATAAAGTTGTTCAGTAGGTATGACCTACCTAATGACCTCTCAAAATATGACTATATAGTTATTGACAAAACAGTCAGTATAAGCTTTATTACGCGGGAGGTATAAGTATGCACGTTTTTGTCCGCCGGATCTGTGTGGTGGACATGTCCGAAGGACAAATGCATCGACGTGTACGATTTCTTTATCTAATACATACAGGTTTGGTTTGCATCAAAAAACAAGAGTTGTCTATTAGAAATCTATTTATTTTTTATGGACTTTTGTTATTACGTAATAGCAACCCATGGTAAAGTTACCTACAGATTGTTCAGTGAAGTGCAGAATAATTGCATGCTCTCTGTTGGTTCGGCGAATGTATTCTGCAGTAGCACACAATACAGAATTAACTTAGTTTCCTCTCTAGTTAGACTAACTACACAATAGACTCGCCCAAATTAGAGTTTAAGCCGGGATCGGAACTCAATTTCAGTTACTTAAGCATGTAAGTACACAGAAGGATATAGTACGAGTAATAATAGTGCATACGTGTCTTGGTCGGATCTTAAGGCCATTCCTCGATTTGGACAAGCCACGCCCATCCGTTAGAGACACGTTTATGGCTCCTGTGCACGAAAGAAAGAGATGCAGCGCTCTTAAGGATCAGACTTTTTGACCAAACTACGACAAATAAGCGAATCTATAAAGTTTTGTCTATTTTTGCTTCTGTTACTTTTTAGATAAACCAGAATACCATATGTTTTACTTGGTTATATTGCTTAATCTCTTAAAGTTTACGTAAGCTAAGAAAAATAAGGGGATAAAGGACCCAACTTCGGATTTTTTTTCTATCGAGGCAACTTTCAGCAATCGTGTTTCGGCTTGTGCCAAAAACAAGAGCATATAGTCTAATAATACATATTCGAAAATAAATTCAGTCCCTTTTCCCGTTGAGTCACTAGAGCGTTTGAAAAAACCTATAATTTTTCAAAGTAGCCCCTTAAGGGGCCACCCACTATCAGTCCGTCGGACGATATCGATCTGTCACTTGTTCGGAGCTGTAAATTATTTGTTCTAACTGATAGAACGATATCGTCCGACGGACTGATAGTGGGTGGGCCCTTACAATTTTCGGTTCCATGAAAGGTTAGGTTAGGTATGGCCATATAAAGATATGATTAGAAATGGTTTTGGCCATATAATAAAGAACAATAGTTTTAAATTATACCGCCTTTAATTAGGAAATATTTAGATTTTTTTCATTTAAACCTTTTTGTTTTTCAATATTCCACATAGTACCGTCACGTGCTATAACTTTGCCTACAATGGACAACTTTACCTGGCTTAAAAAACATGGTTTTCTTCACCAAACAGCTATTTAAATTATATCTTATTCCTGATATGGAAAGGCGGCCATCTCAGGAATAAGATTTAAAATTTAAATAGATGTTTGGTGAAGAAAGCCATATTTTTCAAGCCAAGCAAAGTTGTGTATCATAGGAAAATTTGTAACACGTGACGGTACCTCGATGGCACCTAACATAACATAACATAAATATTCTTTTTACTTCTCATGCTCGTAAAGTTTCACTTTATGCTGGGTATAGGCGGACTAAAACTCAATTTTATGCACAAGTGCATAAAAAATTGCCATTGTCAAAATAGCCTTAGAAGAAGTCAATTTTTTATGCACTTGTGCATAAAATTGAGTTTTAGTCCGCCTATACCCAGCATAAAGTGAAACTTCTTATGAAAGAAATTCCTATTCTTTTTATTTCCTCACAATCGAAGTAAAAAGTAGAGTGTATAACTCGTCCATAAAACCCATTTAACCCAAAATAGTGCGTTTTATGCACTTGTTGTACAATCTACTATTATTGCACACCTCAAATTAAAGAAACAGAGTATACACAAGTTACAAACAGAAAAGTAGAGGTAAAACAATTGGCGGTCTTATCGCTAAAAAGCGATCTCTTCCAGACAACCTAACCTACCTAACCTAATTATAGAGCAGGGAGTAAACTTTTTAGATTGTTTTTTCTTACAAAAATCCACTTTCTTACTGCTATCATCTGTCTTCTACACTCCATCTGGATCCCCAAACACATTACGCCACATTGACGTGGGAAGATTACATGTGTAAATATTTATGCTCGGTTCGTCTGTCAATAACAAACAATCTAATTCCCTCCCAACGATTACGGGAGGCTTTATTTTATTTATATGTGTTACAATGGTACTGTAAACAAGTTCGGGTAGATATAAAATCCTTTTTTATTTCTAATAGTACCTGGGGGGGTGATTTTTGAGATTCGAGTACTCGAAAGTGACATTTATAACTCAGAATAAAACGATGAAACTGTGTTTTAAAAATAACAGCGATAGGAATTTAAAATCATAAGTATTTAAACTATTCATTTCATGCGAAAAAAATGGCGGTAAGCTTTTGTGTGCGATTATTTTCGAGCTTAAACTTTTTTAAATTCGGACGCTCGAAAGTCAAAAATTGGCCCCCTGGTTATATAATACTTGTGTGAAATAAATGGTTTGTTAATGGTTGAGTAATTAACATACATTTCGATCTTCATGGAATTACTTAAATGAGGATCATAATAGTTCACAAAATATTTCTTTGGATACCGTCACGAGCTACAACTTTGCCTAGCTTGAAAAACGTGGTTTTCTTCACCAAACAGTTATTTATTCCTGAGGACAGAAAAGGCGGCCATCTCAAGAATCAGATATAACTAGCTGTTTGGTAAAGAAAACCCTGTTTTTCAAGCCAGGCAAAGTTGTGCTGTTAGGCAAAGTTGTAGCACGCGACGTTATATCAAATCCATGCAATTAAGACGAAAATTACTGTTAGCTGCGTAGGTAGGTATTATTCCAGAACACAAAAACATTTTAATCGCATCAGGCCGAAATATGCCAAAATCTAGCAATCAGTTGTATTGGTGCCTAACATCATAAGGTCAAAACTTTAATTGAGTAGTTTATCAGTTAGAGTACTTACAGTCGCCATCAAATATATCGAAGCGGGCAGGGTACTCACATATATCTGAACATGCACTTTATCGCCTTGACAATAGATAGGTCAGGCAACGAACAGATATAGAGGGAAATGCTTGGAATACAATTTTTGACTTCGTAACTTTGTTTGGACTAGTTAGGAGGTGAACATATCCAAAGTCCTCGGCCTTAGCCCTTGAGCTGGGGGGAGAGGGGGGGTTCGAAGGTCCCATTTTTTGGATTTTCGTAGATAACTCAGTAACGGTGGGTCATACGAAAAGATGTTCTTCTACTAATATCATCCACATCAAATTTTCTACAAAAAAGATTCTTTTCACTTTTCTGCTGGTATCAATATTTAATGAGATATCGAGAATATACCATAAACACTTGGTTAAACTTTCGGAGTTAAAAAGTATTCGTTTTAACCAAAAACTGTTTTAAAAAACTCGTATTGTTTTTGAAAGACCTATCCAATGATACCTTACACATTAGGGTTGGAGCCAAAAAAATTACCCCCCACTTCATGTGTAAATGAGGTACCATAAAAAATCATATTTTTTCAGATTTTGTTTTAAGACTTTGTTGGCGTGATTGAATCACATTTTCATACGAAATTTCACTGTTCTAGTACTGACCATCACTGAGCAGAGTGAGCAGGGTTCCTACCCTTATAGTTTCGCCATATCCGTCTGTCCTTCCACAGCTTTGCTCAATGATGGTTAGTACTAGGAAAATTAAATTTTGTATGAGTATATGATTCAATCACGCCAACAAAGTCTTAAAACAAAATCTGAAAAAATATGATTTTTTAGGGTACCTCCCGTACACATGAAGTGGGGGGTAATTTTTTTGGCTCCAACCCTAATGTGTAAGGTATCATTGGATAGGTCTTTCAAAAAGAATACGAGTTTTTTAAGACAGTTTTTAAATAATAACTCCGAAAGTTTAAACAAGTGTTTATGGTATTTTCTCGATATCTCATTAAATATTGATACCAGCAGAAAAATGAAAAGAATCTTTTGTAGAAAATTTGATGTGGATGATATTAATACAAGAACATCTTTTCGTATGACCCACCGTTACTGAGTTATCTACGAAAATCCAAAAAATGGGACCTTCTAACCCCCCTCTCCCCCCCAGCTCAAGGGCTAAGGCCGAGGACTTTGGATATGTTCACCTCCTAACACAGATAACCTCAACCACTAGATAGATCATAAGTACAACTCGAGGTCACCACACATAGGTGCTCCCGTACTAATTTTGTATGAGAGCACGACCGCTTATTTTAGTTGAGTTAAAGTTTTCGATCATAACTCATGTGAGTTAATAATATCCACAAAAATCTAGTTACAGGGGTGAACCTGGATTGTTACACTACAAATTGGTGTAGAATGCTATTGAGATGTGGTGTTCGAATCGTAGAAATTTACGAATAAAATTGCGCTTATGTGTGGTGACCTCGTGCTCCCTGTACAAGCTTAATGATGAGGTGTCTGTGTAGTCTGTGCCTCCTAACTAGTCCAAACAAAGTTACGAAATCAAAAATTGTGTTCCAAGCGTTTCCCTCTATACCTTTTTTCGAGCATTCAATGACTGACCTAAGAGGCGTTATTCAAATGTTTGTGACCACCTTGACCGCTCCAATATATCTAATGGCGACTGTACCAATGTCATCATTGGCTTTTGTCATTACTACAGTCGGAAAGGGTGAGCTATTTTAAGAAATCACCTGCCTAAATATTACTTTTTCACCTCAGCAGTTCGAACAAGCCTATTTTCCTCACTCCCTGGAGTGACGAAAGTGCGACTTTCATCACTCCAGGGAGTGACGAAAGTTGCGACTTTCGTCACTCTAGGGAGTGAAATTTTGTTTCCAGAAGCTTTTCGTCATAATGATGATGCCTTTCATTCAGGAATGTAAATAAATGTGTTTTTTTAACTTTAATTATGTTCTCACTACTGAGGTGAAAAGTTGTATGTGTCACACGAGAGGAAAGTTTTTTTACATCTCGTGTTCTTGAGATCCCTCGCTACGCTCAAGATTCAAACTTAGAATCACTCGCTTCGCTCGTGATTCAATTATAGAATCTTTCGCTTACTCGGGACTCAAAATCAACACTCGCAAGAAAAACCAACTTTCCTCTCTTGTTGCACAAATAACTATTAAAGTGTTGCCATAATTAAAATATATATAGACATCTTAGCACATTCACTGCTATGCTACGCGCGTAGCGCTACGCCGTAGCAGATAACATGGGTTTCCCGCTATGTAGCGAAAATGCTTCGTAGAGCCGTGACGACAACGTGTCGTCATTAGCAGTGAATGGTTAAGAACCCAATACTGTGGACCATTAGGGTTTCATTATGATGGCATCGGACAGCTCATCAGTAATATTTAGTTAGTATAACGTGAATAAAACAGCTCACCTATAATTATCTAAACAGCAATAGCTAGGATACACGCACAGATGTGTCCGCCGGATTTGTCCGACGGATATGCACGGCGGACAGATCGCAGACAAATCCGTGTCCAATTCGCGCCATACACGCACGGATTTGTCCGCCGGGCTCATCCGTCGGACAAATCCGGCGGACACATCTGTGGGTGTATCCCTAGCTAATGACATCCCTAAGATTATTTTTGCAATGTTTTTTATTTTAATGCGACAATATAGGCCCTGGGGGGTGATTTTTGAGATTCGAGTACTCGAAAGTGTCATTTACAACTCAGAATAAAACGATGAAATTATGATTTAAAAATAACATTGGCGGATTTTAAAATAACATAACAAACGAAAAAATTGGCGGCAAGCTTTTGTGTGCGATGATTTTCGAGCTTAAACTTTTTGAATTCGGGCGCTCGAAAGTCAAAAATTCGCCCCCTGTCCTCTATGACTGATACAACTTCGGCAGTTTTTGCCTATTGTGGTAGTACTATTTTCCAATTCAAAAATTTAGCTAGTTTGTAACTTTGACCTATTAAAAGCTGCCAGATGCCCGCCGGGATCTATCAATAAGGATAGCACAGCAATCTTACAAGACGGGTTTTGTTGCTCTCATTATTGTATCATATCTGACGTGACTAGCTCTTAGTTCAGAATATTCTTTTCATTTATGCGCATAGATAATGAACAGATAATATAAATAATGAGGCTTGATTATAGAGATTGTATAATTAATTTTTTCTCCCCCTATTTCGGAATGTTTCGGAAAATGCTTAATTGCATATCGAATTCAAAGTAGAATTATATTCAAATTAGATGGAGGATGGAGTCGTATCACGTCTTCGTTTTTCCGTCCTTATTATCTTAGTTTATCAGCATTGGGTATTCTCAAACAGCTGATAATCTCTCGTGCATTTCGTTTTCTTATTGCTTTTACCATAGACTTAAATATATAGTAGACGGCCATGGTCTAAGAACTTTTTGAGGCTCCAAATATTTAGCGCCATCTAGTTCAGAGCCACCTAAACACCTGGTAACGACTATTGTACTACACTAGTACGTTATTCGTTACTAGGCGGCGCTGATTTTATCTCATACATATTGGCTCTGTTTAGGTGGCTCTGAACTAGATGGCGCTAAATATTTGGAGCCTCAAAAAGTTTTTAGACTATGGCCGTCTACTATATATTTAAGTCTATGCTTTTACTAACCGAAAAGTTTGCCCTGGGAAATCATCTTTATACCTATCTATTAATAAGACTTCTGTCAGCTGTTCATCGATTGAGGTCTGGAAGTGGAGGAGGTTTCGGATAATACTTCGACAATAATGGCGAAAGGAACCGTAAATCGTTTATTGTACTCGTATATATTATAATTTATTTATTTATTCATGTGTTGATGTATTTATTTATTCATTTGTTGATGTATTTATTTATTTATTAGTTGATGTATTTATTTTATTGTAATTTTAATGGTTAAAAACATAAATGCTTGAGCAGGCTAAGCCCTAATGATTTAATTATAACCCTCTAAAATTACTTTCCACAAAAGCTAAAAAAATACCTGCTTTAGAGTATAACTTAGGAAAACCATTATAACTTATTCATATTTTTATAAAAATAACGAAGCCAAAGGCTTTGAAAGTTTAAATTATACAGACCTCACCTCAAAGAGTCTCACGAGTACCTTGACCTTACGAGGCGCCGTCCTTAATTCGAGACAATTTATAAGTTTCAAATGAATTAAATTTGTAAAAGTGTCGAGCGGTTTGAGAATGCGCCCCTTTCACAGACCACAGACATATCATAATAAGACTTTATCTACCTCGAATGTGAATCGATCGCGAGGCGGTGGCTTACCGCGAAGTTCGAAAATCGACAAAACGATGGTCTATCGCTCTTGCATATACGAAAGAGAGTGATGCAAATAGATGATTCGATGAACGAAGTGCTTCGCGGTTATAGCACTGGCTCGCGAGCCACGCAACCGAGGCTGCCGTTTGGGCCTGTGCGCCTAGTGGAGATGCGGCTAATCACGTTCTTTTGAGCACAATTTTGTCCATCGGATTTCGTTTAAAGTTCTGAAAACTTTAAAGCTCGAGCAAATTTAAGCTCGAGTCACGTCAAAGCCATGGAGAATCTCTTGAGAATAGTGAGTCCCCTAGAGAATTCTCGGGGACAAAATGCCTTGCAAGTTTAGTGTCGCAAACCTAAACTTTGTATCGATGTATCTGCTATATTGGAGCGACGTTAGACAAAGTCGAGACAAAAAAAACCGGCCAAGTGCGAGTCGGACTCGCGCACCGAGGGTTCCGTAAAAACCTAAAACAATTGCTATTTCTTATGATTGCGTGGACATGAAAGTTTCGTTTTGCTACAGCAGAAAGATATTATAGAGCTGAGTATATGATATGATTCCGACAATTTTCTTTTACGGCTCTGAGTTGTGGACTATCAAGGCAGACCTTAAAAGCCGTATTGACGCGTTTGAGATGTGGTGTTGGCGACGGCTTTTGCGGATACCTTGGACTGCGATGCGCACTAATCAATCCATACTAGAGGAATTACGCATAAAACGCCGGCTGTCGACGACGTGCCACGACCGCATACTCACATACTTCGGACACCGCTCACGACGTTCCTCGAATAGCTTGGAGAGAATAATCATGACGGGAAAAGTTGAAGGCACAAGACTTAGAGGCCCTCCCCCCGCAAGATGGAGTGCCCAAATCACTGCACCCATGCAATTAAAACTGCAAGAAGCCATGCGCTTAGCGAGGGATAGAAGCCTATGGAGGAACCTGATCTTCAACAGAAGGATATGATGTCACGATCCTCAGCTCTGAGGGAACGACTAATGATGATGATGATATGATATGAATTTCAATTTAATACCTCTACGCGTTTACGAGGAAACAGGTAGTAAGTTTAAAATTTAAAAAAATATTTTAAGTACTATTTTACTAAAAATGTCTACTTTTTATAATTTTTTCTTTGTCTGTGCTATATGACGTTGCTTCGTGCCAAGTTTAAAGATTCTGCGCTTGCGGGAAGTACCCTTTAGGTTTTGAGTTTCTCGCGAGTACTCAGTTTCAAAATATGCAACTTAAATTGCTATTCCTTTTGATTGCGTTGACATAAAAATTTGGTTTTGCTACATCTGAAAGGTACTATAGCCCTGAGTATTTGACATTCACATGAATTTCAATTTAATAACTTCACGCGTTTACGAGGCAAATGGTAGTAAGTTTAAAGTTAAAAATATATTTTTTTGTATGATTTTACAAAAAAATTCTACTTTTCGTAATTTTTCCTTTGTCTGTGCTACATGAAATTTCTTCGTGCCAAGTTTCAAGTTTCTGAGTTTACGGGAAGTACCCTTTAGGTTTTGAGTTTCTTGCGAGTACTCAGTTTCAAAATATGCAACTTAAATTGCTATTTCTTTTGATTGCGTTGACATAAAAGTTTGGTTTTGCTACATCTGAAAAGTCCTATAGCCCTGAGTAATTGACATGAATTTCAACTTAATAACTTCACGCGTTTACGCGGAAAAAGGTAGTAAGTTTAAAATTTTAAATATATATTTTTGTATGATTTTACTAAAAATGTCTACTTTTTATAATTTTTCCTTTGTCTATGCTATATGACGTTGCTTCGTGCCAAATTTCAAGTTTCTGAGTTCATGGGAAGTACCCCGTAGGTTTTGCGAGTGCCGAAAACTCTAAAATTTGCAGCATAAACGACTGTATCTTATGATTGCGTTGGCTTTTAAGTTTGATTTTTTCACAGCTTCAAGGGACAATAGACCTTAGTATTTGGTATAAATTTCAGCTTGATACCTCCACGCGTTCCTGAGAAAAATGGTCTTGACAGACAGACAGACAGACAGACAGACAGACAGACAGACAGACAGACAGACAGACAGACAGACAGACAGACAGACAGACGGACAACAAAGTGATCCTATAAGGGTTCCGTTTTTTTCCTTTTGAGGTACGGAACCCTAAAAACGAAACGCAAGAAAAAAGAATGTTTATATGATAAGACAAGGATAAATTAACTGTACATGCGATGCGATATCTAACCAGATGGATGTCTGTTGCCCCGGCCCTAGCAATCCAGAGGCGTTCCAGACTTATTCGATTATGGAAAAGAGCTTGTCTTTGTGGTACCTACACGATGCTCGCCGAGTTATCGACGGCCTCCATTAGGGTGTCATTGCAAATTGCCCCCTTGCAGTCTTCATTGAATTTGCACCGAGTAGCACAAAGTTGACGTTACTTAGGCTGCGAAATAGTAATTCCCAGGACAAGTAAAAAATTTTCTCTTTGGAAAAACTTGTTCATAGTAAACAGTATTGTTTTTCCAATGAGAAAAATGTTTTTGGTGTACGTGTAAGTAAATACTATTAGTACTAGTAGTCCGCCTCGAACTGGGAACTCGCGATTTACTTGCGAACGAGTTGACCAATATAACAAGACCCCAAGGAAGAATTTTTTTCTCCTTCTGCTCATATAGGAACTTACAAATTTTATGTATCTCTGCTACAGCCCCAAGGAATTTCATAAAGATCACAAAAACGGTACTAAAGTTATCGTCGGACAAACTATCGAAATCAAAAAGCCATCCAAATGCCGAGACGTCCCAGTAGCCAGGTGACAGTTCGGTTCGGTCTGTACTTGTTTGTAAGAACTCACTTTACGCTCCGCGAATTCGAAAATTGGTTTATAACCGTTAGTATAATTTACTTGTCCTGGGAGTTACTATTTTTTACTTGTTTCTACTAAAATTTTCTCTCCGTGTGTGGATGCGTAGTGGGGATGTGGAAATGTGTGAGTGTTTCCACCAGAGATGTGCGAGGTAGCTGAGCTGTGCGAGGATGCGTTTCGAAGTTTGCTGAACGGTGCGACCTTTGTCAATCGCCGTCTAGTAACCCAGCAACACATTCCTAGCAACACATTCCTGGCAACACATTTCTCTCGCAACACGTTCCTCCCACACACCCTTCACTTGTTTTGTATGTGCAAAAAACCGCGCCCCGCTGAGCTGTTTCCTCCAGAGCTATGCTGAGCGAGGACAGGTAAATGAAGCGTCTCTATTAGTTCATGACAAACACATTACTTGCAATACATCCTCGCACAGCTCTGGTAGAAACACATCCTTACTCTTGGTGTGAAAATTTTAAATAGCCGTACTAAGCATACTATTATAAATGCGACACTTTGCATATTTGTGACGTCCCACGGGTGAAAGTACCTTAAGGCGGTTGGCGCTTACGTTGCGAAGCATCGCATTAGTATTGCAGCGTCGATAGAAATAGCATAGCCCCAACCGCCATAAGGTACCTTTTCTCGTGGAATGTCACATTTAAGTATTGTGATATTTGGATATATTTGTTTAAATGTTTGTTTTTCTTAACGCAATAAGGGATTTGGAAGTTTGGCACACAAAGTATCAAGTTACAATCCATTTACGAGTATAAGCAGATTCGTTCTCTGTTTTCTTTTAAAATCTCATTTTTATTTTCTCTAAGTGTCTGAACATATTATTTCATGAATTAAACTAGATGCTTTAAATATATTTTGTATTAAATACTTTTCTGTATTATAAATTACGATTATTTTCTAATTTTGGCTTAAGGTTGTAATTAACGGTTCGATTGTACAATTTCTTCATGTTATACATATAATTATGTTTTGTACTTAAATAAACAGTTGGATTTGCTTGGTTAGATAGCAATTAAATTACAGATTTATCTAGCTTTTTTAAAACTAACGATAGAATGGAGTAGACCAAGGGCCGGTTGCACAAAACAGTCAGTTAACGTCAACGTCATCGTTAAAAAAATCTTGTATAAAAAGTTTGACAGTTTTCTATGAGATGACAGCTCGATCGCCATATTTAACGTTGATGAATCCGTTAATGCGTGGTGCAACCCACTTTAGGGCGTCTTCCACACTGCTGCGGTTTCCGCATGCGTTGCCGGTTCGCGAGCGAGATAGCGCTTTGCGTGTATATAGAGCTGTCACGCTTGCACACCGCCACCGCATGCGGTTGCAGCACCAGTGTTATAATCTCCTAAGTCTGAATAATAGTTGGAACTGTCATTTTAGTCTATGGAATATAAAAACAGACTTTATACAGGGTGTCCAGTAAATAATGGATAATCTTCTAACCACCAATAGGCCACCTAAGGCTGGTCCAGAAAATCCACTTTAGGGTTTAGTAAAAGTCCCCTGGTTTTCGAGATTTTCACACTTTTCATAATTTTAAGTTTTCGGTTCCTTATTTGACTGTTATCATCGTGGTAACGAGAAATGTAAAGATTATGAAGACACTTTAATATCAGTTACTTAGTAGCACTATTTGAGACAATTTTTCAAAAAACAGAACGGAAAAATCATTACATTTCTCGTTACCACGATGATAACAGTCAAATAAGGAACCGGAAACTTAAAATTATGAAAAGTGTGAAAATCTCGCAAAACCAGGGAACTTTTACTAAACCCTAAAGTGGATTTTCTGGACCAGCTTAAGGTGGCCTATTGGTGGTTACAAGGTTATCCATTATTTACTGGACACCCTGTAGACACATAAATTCAGTGGACAGGGAAAGCCGCTCCATATTCTTTAAATATGCCTATTATAATAACCCGGGTTATAAATTATGTATGTTTTATGAGCAAAAACATGTTTGATGCCGCGAAGATCATAAAATATTTTAATGTTGTTTTGGAGTTGAATAGTAAACTAAGTTTTAGCAGGGCGGGGTAGGTATTCGACGCTAAAAATGTATTTTGAATATTTTGCTTTGCTATAGAGGAATCAGGTGTAAAAGTGATACTCATTTTAACAAAAAAATCGGGAAAATTTTACGCAATCCGCCTTACCCCAATTATAAGCAAAGCATGTAGATGTAGTTGTTAAGCAAAAAATATACAGGGTGGAATAAGGGTCGTGTAGCAAGCGATCCAGGCATGATACAGAATCATTGGAGTTGTATTTAAGTTGCTTCGGAATAATTTTCAAACAAATTCTCATATTTATGATATTATGATTCAGACAATACAGCTGTATTGCGGGGTTAATGCATTGGAGTTGGAGTGTCGAAACGTGTTACAGAGTTAAAATACGGCCCCAGATATGAGTTTACCCGACGCAGCAGTGAAATATCGACGCTAGTTCAGCACATTATGCGTCAACAAGTTGAATGGGGACTCCTGCTTATCTTTTTTATTTCAGCATAACTGGCTTAAAACTTTAAATTGGCTGGCAGTATTCCCCAGGGCTAATTTTAATTGCATACCGGGAGTTTGCCTCGCACTTACTGCATCCGACTATGCAATTATACTAAAGTGCAAACCGGTGCTTTTTAATATGAAAATAACCAGTTTATAACTGAAAATAACGGTTATTTTCATGCTAAAAATAACCGGTTTGCATTCCTTTTTGCATTTCAAGCCAGAGACGTCGGACATCCGCCGCATGAAGCCGCGTGAATGACAGCTGCCGCTCCGTTGGCGGGTTGAGGAACGGCAGCTATTCAAAAACTTAAAAAATGGCCAGCTATTAATTAATACATTTACAAAAAACTACCTACTTAATCAAACACAAAATTAAATTTAGAAACACAAAAACGTCACTAGCAAATAAACTCATGGGCTCATGGCTATCAACGGATAGTCAATAACTCAATACGTTGTACATTTATTTTAGCATGTCTTCTATACTTGATACAGTCTAAAAACCAAACGGTACTTTTGCTAAGTCGAACCACATTGGGCAGTAATGCGGGATCCGCAAGTGAATGACCCCCGATTCGTTAATTGACTTCGGCAGTTCCATGTACGTTTTCGTAGCGTCTTCCGAGCGTCGTCATCGTCTGGGCGCCGATGTTAAGCATCGTAGGCATTGTTGCAGGACTTGACACAGCTGATTGATATGTTTTCTTGAGCTCATGTCTACTAATGTACATCTTTCGGCTGAAATGTTGATAATTATGGCTGATTACTTTATAAAACCATATACCGTGTAATCTGAAATGCTGTTGATAATCGTGTCTTTATTTTTGATTGGGCATTTATTTTTCAAGATCGAGACATTAACAGAAGCAACAGCGAAGTCCTTTATATTAATATGAGGGTTATACTGGATTCCCTGTCTCGTTGACTTGCCTAAATATTAAGTAAATAAGAATATCACCCCGGTGACAACCGAGGCTTGACACCTTGCTCGCCATGAATTTTAATGACTAAGATCCACGCGAATTATGCCTTTCAAACAAATGAATGCTTAAACAGTCCCCACGGATTAAGGTTTAGGATTTAGGCTTTTGTCCGAAGACTTTACGAACAAATGAGTCGAATGCTGTTGAAGGCTTTCGACTCTTTTGAATTGGACTTAATGCTGAGAATTCTGATACATTGAAGATCGAGACTGACGAACTACATTTTTTAAATGTAAAATCAAGTGGAGTGTGTGTCCAAAGTTCAAAGTCCAAAGTTAAAAGTGAAAATTTAAATCATTTATTTCCTAAAATAAAAAGCTCTAAGTTTTCGGCAGTCCCTATAACTGCCATTTTTTTACACATGAGAGTGGTTTACACATTGTCTAGTATACCTATGTATCGTACACTATACAAATACATAGGTACATACTTTTATCTAAATTATCAATGTAGAAGTTGTTGTGTTTTATTCCTCTTCTCCTTTTTTATACTTTTACTACTTCTTTACTAGATAATTTTAACCCCCTAATGGGTTAAACGGATGTTAAAAATTAAGCCATCGCTATGCAAAATTTTAACCAAGTTTATAAAGAATGAGGCACAAACATCTGAACATCCTTCCAGGAAATAAATAATCATTAGCCTGTGTTTGTTATATAATACTACATTGCCGGCTTGTCTATAATGTTTTGTGAGTGAAGCATAAAATTGACATTTCTAAAAATCCGAGAATAAAACATTTAAAACCGTTGATGTAATCCAAATGTTATTGTCAGTATCATTCTGTGAAGCAGATTTAACTCGAAATGTATTGTTCTGTAAATAATACAACCCGTCGTAAAAAGTAATGAAATCCCTGACCCCTAACATGATGTCGCGCTTATTTTACAAAATACGAATTCTATTTTCTGGAAAACTTATTTTCTATCAATATATCCCTAATAATATTGTGAATGCTGTATGTCTGTTACCGCTGAATCATTTTAAATGAAATTAAGTAAGTATGGTAGATTGTTTCAGTCCCGCGGGTGGACATATTTAAGATATATATTTTGTTATTAAAATCACTCCTTTGGGAAGGTTTAAAAGTAGAGATCAAAGTGCCATAATTAAGTTATTTGAAGCACAAATTCTACACTTACTAAGCTACATATACTGAGGTTGCAGGCATCAAAAGACGCCAAAATGATGTAGTTTCTATTCAGAAGTTTGTTAAATAATATATGAAGAACTTCGTATAGGACATTTACAAGAGTTTCAATAGCAGATGTTTGAAGCGCTGGTATATTAGCCTTGCGGTAAGACGTCCGACTTTCAATCCGGAGGTCTCGGGTTCAAACACCGGCTCGTACTACTGAGTTTTTCGGAACTTATGTACGGAATATCATTTGATATTTACCAGTCGCTTTTCGGTGAAGGAAAACATCGTAAGGAAACCGGACCTAATCCCAAAAAGGCCTAGTTTCCCCTCTGGGTTGGGAGGTCTGATGGCAGTCGCTTTCGTAAAAACTAGTGTCTATGCCAATTCATGGTATTAGGTTGTCAAGCGGATCCCAAGCCGGGATAAACGCTAGGAAGAAGCAGACAAGAGTTTCAATAGTACTTCCAGAATCCAGTCTACAGAGCATTATTACTTAGTACTGTAATACCTAATTCGTATTCCGCGCCCGTTTGCGGCCCATGTTGCCATTTATAGGTTCTGCGTTATTAACAGTAGTAGGGGACCGCGGATTAGGGAGCCCACGTTTAGCGATGTAGGCAGAGGATGTTGATATAGTCGGTTGGTTCATTATTAAAAAGCATTTTTTAGCTTCTTAACAAAATGGGTTTTGGAATGAAATGACTATTTAGCCTTTTTTCTAATCAAATCAAACCCAGAGTTGTTAAATTGCATAACTTCAAATGATTTAAAAGCTTTTTTCGCCACTAAATTCCACCAAGTTTGGTGGATCTAAATATTTCAGTAGCGGCGCGACCATAGAACACGATTCCCGTCGGCTTGCCCAAGTTTCAGGCGCCTGAACAATTTCCCTACAGCTCATGGAGAAATTTTAAACCAAATTCAGCACCGGATTGCCTAATAAAAATGTTGAGCCACTGGTCCATATCCTTATTTTCCGGGGAGAATAAAGCTATTTTGTACGGAGAACCCCTATTCTCTAACAGTAATTTATAGAATCGTGACATAATGAATAGATTTTCAGTCGAGTACCGCTGTCCGTAAACATACAAAAAAAACTACGAGTGCTCAAAATAGGCAAGCCGATAAGAATTGAATTCGACTACCTTTATATAATTTAGTAACCTCCCTGTGGATTGTGTCGGTGATCGGGGAGGAGGTTATTCTGACAGATTACAATGCTGGAGTCATCGTCATCATCATCATCTCAGCCACAAGACGTCCACTGCTGAACATAGGCCTCCCCTTTGGATCTCCATAAGTATCGGAAGCGACTTGCATCCAGTGTCTGAATGCTGAAGTAGACAAATAATATTAAAAGAAGACAGGTAACACTAAGATGCTTTCAGAAAAGCTCCATTATTTGAATTCTATTCCAAAACACTTAAGAAAATTAAATACTTAATTCTTTAAACATTTAAGCCGACGCATTCAAATTTTATTGCGATATAGATTTCAGAGGAAGGAATTAATTAGCCTAAGGAGCTTTATATAGGTCATTAAAAGCTTCGGTCATAATTCTGAAATGTAGTATTTAAATTCAAATTAGGTGCTAAACTTAACGATCGGACCGTCATGGAAATGGACTGATACAGCGGACTTCACTCTTTGTTTCATAAAATTTAAATGGTTTTTTTCTCAATAAAATTCTGTGCCAACATTTGATACTTATATAAAAATAATTGGCTTTTTGGAACTTAATAGTCATATATTTCAGGTCTTAATACAGATTTTAATTCTGCTTGTGCCAGTTTAAATAGAGGACGAAAAACTTTCTTAAAGATATATTAATTAATAGACAGAAAGTAGTCTTTTAGTTAGTTCTTAATTAACGACAATCTTTAGTATAATATATGAATAGTAAATGTTATGTTTGAATGAAAGTTTCTAAAGTTAATTAGGTTGCTATCGTCTTGTTTACTTAAAGAACTTTTACTTAAACAAACAACTGCAATGGTATCAAATGAAAATCATCTGCAAAATATATTTATTCATAGTTTTTGAGCATTAGTTTTCATCTTTTGAATTTACACTTGTTGTTGGTACGACCTGCCAAATTGTTTTACAGATTAAAATGTATGAAGTGACGTATTCGTCCGAGTTATGGGAGTGACATAGGGTATATTATATTAAAAATGGTTACGTAACCTACCTATTTATTTGACATATGAACAGCCACGTACTTTAATTTAAATTAACATGTAAATAAATCGCAATAAGTCAATTATTAATAATAGTATTTAATAATATACGCGATTGGTTCCTACTAGATTTAAAATCGACACCCCTTAATACAGTAAAATGTACTTAAAATTCACGTAAGCTCTTCTAAAAGGATAACGGTGTCTCCATTATATTAAGTGTTCAAAACACGACTATAATCCTCTTTTCCTACAGTAAAATAATAGGCCTCCGCATTGGCCGGAGCTCGATTTAAGGCTACCCCCATACTAGCGTCTTCCGAGCGTGACGTCGCCCGAGCGTCGGCATCTCACCAGCGTCGACGCGACGTGGACCGATGATGGATGGATGAAGGGGTACGGGGGCGGGGGGTTGACGTCGCGTCGACGCCGCGTCATCGCTGGTGAGACGCCGACGCTCGGGCGAGTCGACGCTCGAAAGACGCTAGTGTGGGGGTAGCCTAACGCGAATTATTGAGGGCGTCATGAAATCCGCGTGCGGCGAACGTGAGCAGACTTTATATGGAGCTGTGCAAAATATGTCAGATTTTATGGACATATGTGTAGGCAATATGTAGTATAAGCCTTTGGTTGTGGGCACGGAGTAATTTTCAAAGAATGAAGTATATAATTTTAAATAAAAGTGTCAATGCACCATCGAGGGGATTAATATCCATCATTTTGTGTGATTATCTACTGAATGTATTTACCTACTTATTAAAATTATGAAAATTAGGTACATTCAAGTACGTTTTAGTGACATTGGTCGTCAGATTTATAATTTAGTTTAGATATAAATTTGATGACAAGAAAGGAACATTTCCATAACAAATATTCCTCTTACCGTTTATCTTGCTTGGGGTCCGCTTGACGACCTAATCCCATAAATTGGCGTAGACACTAGTTTTTACGAAAGCGACTGCCATCTGACCTTCCAACCCAGAAGGGGAACTAGGCCTTTTTGAGATTAGGTCCGGTTGCCTTACGCTGTTTTCCTTCACCGAAAAGCGACTGGTAAATATCAAATGATATTCCGTAGGTACAAAAAATCCGAAAAACCCAATGTTACGAGCCGGGATTTTAACCTGAGGCCTCCGGATTGAAAGTCGGACGTCTTACTGCGAGGCTACCAGCGCTTTTTTATTACAAATGATTTAAAAATGGGACTACTGCTCCTACTTTTGTTTCCGATCTGGCGACAGTAGAGTTACCTTGCAAGCTCACGCTGGCTCGTCCATCACAATCCATCAACGGTGTAACTGTAATCTGGTTTGCACAAAGCCGGTTAATGAATATTCTAGGAATAGGGTAATATAGGCCAAAGTCGGTGATACGTCCCAAAATATGCTTGGATCCAGTCACCGATCCACATCACAAATCGCAAGTTAATAACTTAAATATACATAGCCGATAAAGCAGCTGGATAAAATTTAACTAAAGACTAAATGTATAAATTATTTATTTAGGAACATACAAAGACTAGCAACTACAAACTTAGATATAAAAATAAAACTAAATAAACTAACTAAAATAAACTTAAATATAAACTTACAATAAACTTATATATAAAACTAAAATAAACTTATATATAAAACTAAAATAAACTTACAGATAAAATATGCTCCCCAGGTCGCCTCGCGCCTTCGTGAGTCATGGTACCCAGAAGGCTGGCAGCGTTGCCTCTTTGGATGGCCAGGCTTATCCTCTGACCAAAAAAGCTGCCAGCCCTCTGGTTGCCTGAGACATCCACGAGGCGCTTAGAGATCTCTTTGAAGAGAGATTTTGCACTGGGCCCCCACGGCCCTAGGGTTTCAACACCAAACGGCGCAAATATATAGCCCTCACCGAGAACGGAATATTTGCGCCGTTTGTGCTGCTCCGCAACTGTAGCCGCAGCTCCTGCCTTGGAGGAGGTCGCCTGTAAGTGGGACGGTGCGAGCGTGTCAACGCAGGTGGCGTCCCACACAAGCGTCCTCCCCAGCCTCCACGGAATGAGTGTCATCCCGTCGGGTCGCTTGCCGTCGTCGCGCACGATACCGTTCGGCTCGAGAATAGCCGGTACGCTAACGGAAGCAAGCGCCCTCCGGATAACATCGTTCAAGGAGGCGTGGCGGGAGATGCGGCCTGCGCTTCGTTGGCAAGACAGGCCATGGTGGCCCAGCTCATCAACTGTGGCGCCACAGCGGCATCGGTGTGATTCATTGGTTTTGGTGCCCAGTCGCAGAGAAGTGGCTAGTGTTAGTGTGGATTTGTCTAAGAGAGTGCCGATGTTGGGTGAAGGCAAAGCATGAAGCCAGTAGCCAGCTTCCGGTTCTATAACTGCTAGTAGACGAGCCCGCTCCGCTGAATTTTGGGCCGTGTCCAAAAGTTCTTTAAGAGTTGACTTGCAAAGCGGCTCGTCCCACTGTCTTTGTGAGTTAAGGAAAACCGGAAGCTGGTTACCGGGGCATGACTCCACCCATATATCTTTAGCTTCGTTCATCGTGGTACTACACTCGTTGCTGGCAGATGGGCAAAAAACTCGGTTAGCGAGATGTTGTGTGCTGTGAATGGAGGACAAAAATGCAGGGAGGGCCACACTGACTACTTGTCGGATCCCCAATTCCCCATGACGAATAGGCAGTGAGGCCTGGGTCCAGGCGCGGTTGTCTAGATGAATATTGAGAATGGATGAGAGGGTGTTTTTGAGGGTGGAGTCTAAGGGTTCGATAAGGTGGGGATGTTTCCAGACAGGGCTACATCTGAGTATGTATGTGAATTTAGGAACAAACAGACAGAATTTAATGATGATTAATGCCATGTGTGCACTGATTTTTAGAAGGCGGTCCGAATAAGCTTTATGAGTGTTGAGATGTTCGTCGATGAGTGCAGGAATAGATTCAGGGAAGATGGGAGCACCTAGGAGTCTAAGGGAATTTTTATCGATTATTTTTATATTTGGAGAAATGGTATTGAAGTTTGAGATTATGTGTTGTAGTTCGGTCGCAGGTATGGGCTTGTTGATAAAAAGTTCACATTTGGAGAAATTTAACTCCAGTCCGATGGAACTAAATGAATCTGTAAGGTTTTTTAGGTCGTCTAGAACGGTTTTCCAATCGCCTCCTAGGGTCCCATCATCAAGGTACCAGGTGTTAAATTTTGATTTTAGGTTTGAAATGGTTGGGTGGATGGCGAGGCTGAAAATGGCAGGTCCTAGTGGGTCGCCTTGCTGACACCCCACTGCTGATCATAAACGGTGGGTTTTGAAGAGAAGGTGAGTCGGTTCGTGTTAAAATTGCCATAAGTATTTATATATCAATGGTGTGGCATCTTGAACTTGTGTTAGTAGGGCACCTCTGTCTACCGAGTTAAACGCATTCTTTACATCCACTTTCAGCAGCACCTCGCATGACTCGTCTCCAACGAAGGCGCGTGCTGCGTGTACAGCAGCTTCACAGCCACCTTTGCTTCCGAAGCCGAGTTGAAGGGGTTGAAATTTTGCGGTAAGACTAAATAGGACTGGTGATTATACACTTGTTTAATTTACGTATCCCTTGAAATTAAACTTTCGGGAGACATATTTCACTACACGCGGCTGTAGTCACCTGTGTTTTGTCACTACGCGCGACATGTTTCGGAGAGCTTAGGTCTCCATCCTCAAGCACTAAGAGTGCTAGGCGAACCGATCTACGATCCGTCACACACATACACAATTGTGACGTGTATAAGCATTGCATGCTTCCTACTCTCATAAACACTTCATAATTCCGTAGCCGCTTACCCGAAATTACCTTTAAATAAAACGATATGCCACATGCCTAACCTTTAATTCACTTTGCCTGCTGCCCCAAAAAGATGTAGCAGTGAACAGCGATTTCCTTTCACACTGCCCAAGCGTATTGCACCTGATGGCCGCCCCAAATAAATTTGCCGATAATAATAGAATTACCAATTTCAACCCGCAGCGTCCAAGTTCCCCGTGGACTATTTTCACTTTATTGAGCTCATTTGTGACTTTCACTTGTAAAATGGAACTTAAAACTTGTTAATACAGTTCAGATCTCGTTGCATTTTAGAATGCGGCATGGATACAGCTATATGGTTGCAGTCATGACGTTGCTGACAGCTTCGTTTGCAGAGTCAATATTGGTATGAAGTGGTTGCTCGGTAGGAGTGATGCAAACTGTTTGTGATGCGGCTAGTTAATCTAGCCGATAGTTGGGTAATTTTATACGTATACTCGAGGGAAATTATCCTCTTATTTGCTTTCACTGACGTAGTTGGCTTTATAAATTGGTACTCTATAGACCTACGAATCTAGATACCTAGCCTTGGTATAATCAGCGCCTGAATGTGACTTGTTTGCTTGTAGATGGGTGGTTGTGTGCCGTGAATGCTTGAGGTTTGTAAGTTGATGGATGATAGGTTATCCAGCACTTGTTCATAATCAGTGGAATGTCGTTAGTCTTATTATGTAATGCTATTATTACACTTTTAATATAATTAGCATTAGTTACTCGGCGCATTGGTGCACACTGTAATGCCGACTGTATACTGATATTGTTGTTGATAAATAAAAATAAAATAAAATAAATAATAATATTAGAAAACGTATCCATAGTACAACTTCCTACTTAGTTGTGGCAAACTAGGTGTTTGAAGTGCAATATGAAATAAACGTGTTGTTTGGTAAACGTGTATTTTTTCAAATGTCTCTCCCCTGCCATACCCCCCAGATAGAGGTAGGACTGGACGGTTATCACGTAGACGTGATTATCATGAGCAAGTCGAGCTAGGTAGTCACATTTGGATTGTGACATGCCTTCAATATTAATCTGAAGTATAAAAATAAGGACAGAAGGCCCTAAACTTTTTGTCAATGAGCCCACTAAGGGGCAAAATGTTGAGCGCATTGTGGATATTTCGAGAATTTAGAACACAGGATTAGCTGGGAGACTCAGAATAATAATAAAGGGTAGGACTCTGCAGATCGATCCTCATTCCTAGTGCCAAGATAAAGCTATAAAGCAAAGTTTCATTGATGTACATATTTTGCCGCCAAAAAGGCATATGCAGTCTTACTTTACATGTATTACATAGGTACGTTTGTTTTGTTTCCCAAGTTCGCGGCCAGCAGCGTCAAAATCCGAGCGAGCGTTTTTCGTGAAACAGGCAGCCATCTTTTCGCCCCCGGAAAAAGGATGTGACGTAACGATCTCTAACAATAAAGGTGTGATAAATGAAGTCGAGTGCTCCTAAAGTATGCCTGCGTAATATCTCCGCGCGAACCTTACGATGTAATTCACTTTCAAGCCGTTGCCATTTTTCAGCAACTTTCATTATTTTTCACGTCTGATGACGCTCAGAGAGATTTTTGAGGTCGTTTACTCGTTACAAACGTTTTGATACCCTTTTCAGCAGGCTACGGTGAAGCGAAAACGAAGGGTTATGTTTTAGCTGTGTACATACTTACGTATGTTCTTTTCTAGCGCGTAAACTATTAATTTGATTCTAATGAATAGATATGTTATTCAATCGATTCGAAATTAAGTGTAGCCAGGCTAACATTGGCTACATTTTAATTAAATCTTAATTAAATGTCAAACAAACATACATCCCGCCTGATGGGATGTCTGTGACTCCAGATGCTTGTTACTATCCCTTTCAAATCTTTTTTTAATATGCATGAATGCCTACGTGACAATAGTATAGGTATACAAAATATTTTAGATCCATCTTGACAGACAGAACTTTCGTATAAATAATTTTAAACAAAAAAAGAACCGACTTCACTTAGGATCTAAGACATTATATTCTGAGCAAATAAATATTTACATTACGAGTACATTCATTTGGAATAACATTATTTACATATGGACTTAGAAAACTTAACTAACTTATGCTAAGAAATCTAGACCTAACTTAAAACCTATTTGGACCTAAGCTATATGTACTTAGGATCCGCTTTTCCAAGAGGAAATGCCCGAGTTGAAGTAAAAAATACTGAGTGTGCCTATAATTGAAGAGTTTCCTCGATTTCTCCAGGATCCTATCATCAGATCCAGACCTGGTGACAATGGGACCAACTGTGAAGTATGATCTTTCAAATAAAAAAGAATTTTCCAAATCGGTCCATCCGTCTTCAAATAATCGGTGAACATACATAAAAAAAACAAAGATCCCGACGAATTGATTACCTCCTCCTTCGAAATCTTGAAGTCGGTTGAAACTCGCACTGAAATAATCGGTTTCAGACTTGGAACTTGGAAGCTAAGTAGTTTATGTAGATAAACGAAATTACCTAAAGTTGGTAATTAAGAGGCTGACAAGACCCGATGACCTTCAAATTGACTTTACTTAAACAGTCATATAGCTATAACTACTTGTTTTGGAAAAGTAAAAAAAATATATGTTAATATTCATTATATTCAAAAGAACTTGGTTAATTCCAATACACGATTGGACGAAATCGGCTCGATAGAAAATAATTCCAAAGTTACATCTAAAATTAGCTTAAAACAATTGCACGTCTTTAGTTTCTTGGCTTATATGTCTGTAATTAAGGACAACATTCCACCACACCTAATACTAAAAACTTCGTTGCCTTAAATTTCTCAATTAATGCATAGTTTTTTTTTAATTCATCATTTTGCAAAATTTGCAATGAGCTCCCATACTAATCGTAACGCAGTGTTTCTCTTTCACTCGCACTGGAAAAGATAGGGAGGGAATTTAGCTCTTATCATCCTCTTAAAGGGGCCCAACTGGCCCAAATCTTTAACTTTTGTTAACATCAAAGACACTTAAGTTAAGATCAAGTTATCCCAATATTTGTCTAGAGTGTACATTCTATTTGTCTTACCAAGGCAAGAGAGACTAATGACGTAAATTGGTCCCAAATCTGATTAAGGCCGTGTCAGTTATTGGCTAATTTGATTAACAGTTAAACTCTATTGGTTAGTTGGGCCCGGGTTTACATATAATATAATTCAGTTTCAAATTCAGTCACTATTGATAGGGGTGTCATAAATTGTCATTTTTGATTTTATACGATAGTGGCAAACAAGCATACAGACTGCCTGATGGTAAGAGGTTACTGTAGCCTTTGGACGCCTACAAGTCAACATCATTTCTATTGCTAGAGAACAAATCAAATTAAAAAAACGGTAATTTACGTAGTTCCAAAATTCGACCGATAGCCGGGTAGCCTATAGAGCAGGCTCCAATGAGATGTTCGTTTGCAAAAATAGCGGACCGCGAAATGTTTTGTGATTCGTCTATCTGATACCCTAGACATTATAAAAAGCCATGTTGCCGCGCGCGCTCATGGTTCTTTGTCATTCAGTCCACCCCCGGCCCTTTACCGCTGCTCTAGACTCACCGCGCGCGCTTGTGACGTTGCCAGCTCGTCGATAGGGTAGAGAGAGCTTTGAAGACGAAGCAGTATGCATTGGGCTGCTTTTATAATACTACCCACAGTACTATATGGGGCGATCTGTGGTCGAGTCTGGTGGCACAGAACCCATGTTAAAGAATACCAAAGATACCTAATGAAGGTAGGTATACCTGATAGATGATAACGGGGGCAATGAGAACGACCCCAACACACGCAATGGAGGTAATGCTGGGCATGAAATCACTTCATATTGAGGTGGAGTGGAGGAGAGCCACGGAGCAGTGGTACAGAATAAAAGCAAAGAATGGAGAGGGAGCTGCCAGGATAAAAGACATGCACTCATACAAAGAGACGCGCTGTCAAGAATGGAAATAATACCTTCTTTCCCACAGTCCAGAAAGTGAGATTTCAGCATGATGCCTAGTACTCGTATCTTTTCTGGTTCCCTGACTAGCCCCCACTCTCAGCCTACCCAGTTGACACGATCGTTTCCCTGCCAGCAGTTTTACAACTCGTGCCCCTCCAAATAGCTGTAAATTTCCCAGCTAGATTTCTCTCTCAGTTTTGTGTAGGTACTTATTCCTAATTTCTCTACATATTTGCTTTGAGAGTCGTCCTTCCTCAACGCTACCCTCATTGCTCTCCGCGTTCTCTTCTTCAATTTTTGTACCATGTCAGTCAGGCGCGTATACAGAGGGGGGGGGGGGGGCAACAGGGGTATCCCCCTCCCCCCGACACGGAAGTTTTGCATACTACGGGGGCCATAGTATAGGTGCAGCCCACAAGATTTTTTGTGAAGAATTTTTTTTTCGTAAATTTCGTAATATTTCATCAAAATAAAAGTTATCTATTGGTGTAATGGCTTGTATTTTATTTATGACACATATAGGCACCCATAAGGAAAGGATTGCTAATGAAATTCCATAATTAAAACCAAAAATCTTTGTAATTTACTAATAAAATTTGTGAGGGTGGGGAGGGGAGGGGGGACCACAAAACTGGTTGGCAACATCTGTTAATTGGATGTCTGGGATCCATACAATATATATCAGAAGTCAGAATGAGGTCCGCAATTTTTGCAAACGGGACTCCACTGAGAGTCCGGTCTACTAGGGGTTTGGCGTCCGCCGCGAATGCAGAAGACGCTGGTTTGATCCTAGCCCTGGATACTGGAGGCCTTGGTCACTTTTTCCTTTTCTATACGACATTTATCACTACATAGTATAAAACAAAGTCGCTTCCCGCTGTCTGTCCCTATGTATGCTTAGATCTTTAAAACTATGCGACGGATTTTGATGCGGTTTTTTTTAATAGATACAGTGATTCAAGAGGAAGGTTTATATGTATAATTGCACCCGTGCAAAGCCGGGGCGGGTCGCTAGTTTTAAATATATTCAAAATTCAAAAATTCAAAATATATTTATTACATAAATTTGTATTACAGTGCGAGGCAGTACAGTGATCCCCACACTAGGCTGAGCCTGTGACGTGGGGATCTTAGCGAATACAGTATGTTTTAATAAATTAATATAAAAAGCTAAAATTAAAATAATTAATCATTTTGATTAAATGACCGAGAAATTGTCTGCTTAAGTACAAAAAGTCAGTTAAAATGGTCTTAGTAAGTTATAAGTAAGTGGTGTTTATGTGAAGTTAAGTATAAGTATATGTGTTTGATTGTGAGTATGTATGTATGAATGTATATAATCATATCTATTGCTCTATGCCACCAATTTCTCCCTTTTTAATATATTCTGTATTGCACACATTGATAAATAATGGAGACTAGTGAAGCGGAGGTACATTTCATGGATGTTATTCATTTTAAATGGCGGACGGACGGCCGCTTGCGGTTGCTGCCGGTCCACTAAATAATTTCATAACCTGTAAATCACTGTTTTGGGCACTAACCGTTATTAACAACGACAATTTGTGACAAGAGAAATTTTTCAACACTTTATCTAGGTTATGATCTACTAACGACGAATTGGAGATGAATTTTTGACTTTGCGTGTTAGTGGTTAAGCGTAAATATAGTACTAAACAAGATTTTGGCGTTGAGTTCGTTGAAATTTTAAAACCAGTTTTGACCGCCTTAGCCCATATATGGCCAGTGGGTCGTTTTCGACCCTTGTCTATTGGGGTTACGGGCTCACTGTAAATCAAACACATTTCAATGAGTAGGAGCGAGTTTTTTCCATAGGGTCAAAAATGATTCTGGGCATATATGGGTTAGGGAAGATTTTAAGCAGATAATTTCTTAATTTATATTATTTAAAGAATAAAATTAGGTTCTAACTTCTAAGCCTCTAAGTTGTACCTTCAATGGTTTAATTTGTGTATCACTCTATGTGCCTATTTTATTTGTATGAAAATATTTTACATTTAAAATTTTATAATTTTGTGATTACTTATAATATATAGAAGATTTTGTCCCTAATTAAATAAAATATTAGTCTCCCTAAATACATATGTAGTTACTTAGGTAAGGTACCTACATAATTTATTATAATGATTTATTTAACGTATAATAGTGTTACATGTGTATTTTAATTAAACATTAGCCAACAACAAGAACGTGGCGCTATCGCTAGTGCAGGGCAGAGGTAGACGGGCTGGCTAGGGCAGCACCGTCGATGAAACTGAAGAAATGTTGGATGGATTTGAATCTGTGCATAGGTAAGGTAAATAATTGCCTGAAATATCTTTCACGTTTATGTTTTCAGTAGGATAATATAAGAATCCATATCTTTAGACATCATTAATTCTTTTCATCTTTACAAAACCGGTATAAGCAAATGTATACATCGATACAATCCCAGGTAGGTTTCCTTTATATTTCATTACATTGATAAATGGTTTTTTCGTTCTTTAAGAATATAATGTTTATAAAATAGGGAAAATGTCGAGCCCATTCATTGGAGACTCGTAAGATGCTATTCATCATCGTAGGTAATCATTTTCGTTATTTTTTAAACAAGATTTTTTTTATGTTTTGACATGGCTACGGTACATTATTCCCGGAGAAATCTCCCTGAAGTTTAATACGTACCTCATTATCATCATTGGCCACAACATCTTGACAGATGATTGTTGCAGTGAGTGGATTGGATCAGTTGGTGGTGCCGGTACATCGTCTTCTGTGGCTTAATAGTCCTATGGCAGCACGACATCTCTTGCCACATCTGTCACAAGTGAAACGTGAGTCAGGAGGAGCAGCAGTGCTGCGAAGCCTTTTCTGTCTTAGGTTGTCGAGCCAAGCTTTGTCATGCTTCGACACTCCGTCAGATATGTCACGGCGCCACTCTGGTCTCATACAGGCGCGTACTTCCCAACTGTCTGAGTTTATAGGAAAGGATTATATATCCCGATTACAAAAATCCTTAAACCCTAACATAGACCGTAACACATAGGTAACATAAAAGGTCATTAACATTACAAAAACTATTTAAAACGGGATATTTACCATGTGAGTTTTTTGTTGTGAGCTTCCGATATTTCGGCACAGTTGCATGCGCCATTATCACGGAATATCCCGTTTTAAATAGTTTTTGAAACATAAAAGGTTTGATAGGATTCCTTGAGGAGTTGGGCTGGCTGGACTAGCCAACTACCTACCTACTCACCCATCACGCAAAATAGACGTTATCACTACTATACATAAATAATAGGGTATCACCTTTTAGAACTCTCTAAGTCTTAATAATACAATGGTACATTACGTACCTAGGGCGGTAAAATAAAGAACGGCTCAGATCGCGGGTACTTGTGGCCCGAACCGAATGTAAGGGCCATAAACAAGCGATCGGAGGCCTTCTTTATTACCGCCCGTGGAGCGTACACAATTTTACGTCTTCTCCTGGGTGTGAAGTGAGATTGCCGCTGCGCCCGTGGGCGGCAAATCTCATTTACCGCCCAGAGTGACGTAAAGATACTTCTTTGTTTTACTAAGATCTTTGATTTGGGTATGTACTTACCTTTACAAACCCTTTTATTTGAAATTATTTAAGGTGTGTCACAGTCGCAAACAAGTATACATCAAGCACCTGCTCGACGTCAAAGATATGTTTACAGATTTGCACCTTATTAGAAAGGGGTAAGGTGCAACAGTGTATATATGTTTTTGACGTAATGTACCCTACCTACCTCCACACCCCTCCTTAACGACCGTAATTCCAGTGAAGCCGCAGATGTGGGTATACCATAGATTGCTTTCCACGCGATGGTCTATAAAGCAAATACGTCCGTAGAATACGGCATTGGATTACCTGGCGCATGTGAAAGGTTCATAATAACGAACTATCGGGTTCATAATTGCATACCCAATGTATGAATGAAAACAAGTTACTTATTTATATCAATAAAATATATACAAAACAATAATAACACAATAAGAATACAGTCTCAACTTAAGACAAGCTATTTATGAATGAATTCATTGATAAATTGGGAATGCAATTATGACCCCTCTGGTACATGGTCATGGTTGTAGTCATAGATAATCAACTAAGAACAGCGGTCACATTCTCATTTTTAATTCCCGCTTAGGGTTTGAACGACGGATCCGAAATGTATGGGAAGATCCGTGGATGCGGATAATTTCATACATTTTGGATCCGGATTGCAAACCCTACTCCCGCTGCACTAAAGGAAAATATGGGCAGCAACTCACATAAAAAATGTCCCTTAAACCTACTCATCTGACAACTGCCACAAACACGCTCCTTCAATGGAGCGTAAGAAACTACGATCGCACGAGTTGTCATACGCTTCATCTAGTGAGTAAGTCTGTGTGTCGCAATGACGTTTACGGGCAAATTGCATGTGCACCACGCATTAGGGCCGCTCGCAATCTCGCGACGTTCCATGCACGTACGCAATTCTTGCACTTTTTGCATGACGCTGTTTTGCTTATCCAACTTCCTCAAAAGATCCGCATAGACTCCCAAAAATTTAAAGTTTGACAACAAGACATTGACCCGGGTATGTCCTTTAACTACGCCCGGACACGGGTACGTCCTTAAACTACGTCCAAACAAGAGATGTGGACACTGCGAATGTCATCTCGCTTTGTGTGGTAGGGCACAGCACAGCGAATGTCATCTCGTTCAAATCAAGAACAGAGTTCGACTGGGGAATTACGTACACATTACATCCCCTGCGCATTACGCTGTACATCCCTGGTGCGCAGGGTTCGGGCTAGCTCCAGCCGCATCCTGAGGGCATTAGCGGAGAGATTCGACTGTCAGTACCTGAACCATTGTTATATGATTCATGTGCTGACATCGAATCTCTAAATGACATGTAAATAAGTTCTGTGTTGTCAATTATTACCTATTTATTTATTTTACTTATTATTAATATTAGGACTGTTAGATTAATTTTAATGTCAATTAATGTGTTTATTATTTTTAATATTTAATTGTAATTAAGTTATTATGTTATTTGAATTGTTATTTGAATTATTTTATGTACCTATTTATAATGAATGACCCACGTTGGTTGATGAATATGAATTGAAATTGAAATTGAGATTGAAATTACAGAAAACCAAAGCCAAATAGCACGAGGCCCTACTCATAGTGTTGTGTTCCTGCTGGTGAGTAAGGTTGCCAAAGAGCTCAAAGAGGACCCAGTGTGCTGACGACGACGGACCCTCTAGTTCCTTTAGCCGTCAACACAGTGAATCCTCCTTTTCGTAAAGGGTCGGCAATGCGCATGTGACACCTATGGAGTTGCAGTCGTCCGTAGCTACAGTAGCTGCTTACCAATTAGGTGGGCCGTATGCTTCGTCACCGTCGTGGTATTTAAAAAAACACAATATGTGGCCGAGTTAAGAAAAAACACTAATAGATTGCGTAGGTACATTGTATAGTTTTAGAATGTACTAATAACTCCATATCGACAAATTGGGCCCTTTTGCCCTCCATATGTAAAGATAATCTTCTCAAACATGCAGTGAAATATCGTCATTACGTTCCATATAAGGCTTTGGTCTTAGAAGTGCCTATTTTGAGCGTAGCAACACAAAAGGACTGTAATGGGATTTCACACTTCATTCAGACTTGGGCCTGAAAGTAATCGTCTTTTGTTTCAATGTCACACGTAATGTCAGTACTTTATTTAAAACTACGAGTATATTGTATTCATACTTAGCCAACTTTTTCTACTCCTGCATTATAATTTGCCAATAAAATGACTGACATGTATATTCAAAGCATATACTTTATGAACGTTGTCATAATATGACTCAAACGTCGATTCTTAGAGATATAATGGGTCTGTTGCCGGGGCGGGCCCCGCGCCGCCGCCACCCGCTGCTGTAGGCAAGGGAGGCGCTTGCACAATCCGCCAGGAGATTGAAGACAATTGTATAGAGGCAGCAGGTCATTCGTCGAACTCAATCCTTACCGGCTTGCCTAGCACTCGTAGAACCAACTAAATATACATATATAAAAAATAGGGTATTACCATTTAGAACTCTCTAGATCTTAGTACAATAAACAAAAAAAAAACTGCGCGCGCCAACCCGCATGCCAAGCGTAGCAAAAATCGACTTCAAAATACAACAATCGGCATGCCCAAATGGTAAGCTCCGAATTCGGAATACCTCGACTAAAGCCTCCCGTGAGACGAGTAATTTATGAACACGACAAGATGTCTCCGTAAATTATTCCCTCTCGTGTCAAACCCTGTATTTACTCTTGTATGTACATTTCTACAATTTTAAAGCTATTCAAAGTCACAAAATAAAACCCTGCGTTTGATATTCCAGATTTTTATTTATGAAAACGTATTTAATTTGTCCTTTTGAATATTTAAATAAAATTCAAAGCACTCATTTGTGGAATGGAAATCTCGCATTTTCTTTGATTGAGAGATGTATTAAGAATCTGACCGGACCGTTATTCAATGCTGAATGCGGGCCCTTACATTATTGTAATTTGTAACTGTCATCCTTTGTGACAGTATGAATTTGAAATTTTAGATTAGACATGATTAAGTTTTGCGTTACATTATATCTAGTTCCATTATATAATCACTTTGTAAGTAATTATACCAAAAACATTGAATAGTTATAACTGTTATAAGTCACAAGTTATTTGTTTGTATTTCACTGTTAATTTAACCCATTCAGTGCCCATGACGACACGTTGTCGTCACGGCTCTACGAAGCATTTTCGCTACAAAGCAGGAAACCCGTGAGCGGTGAATGTGTTAAATACCTACCTAATTAATCAGTCACTTTTCAAACAAATTCTGATATTTCTGAATCAGACGTTTATAGGCGCTAGTATTGCTTGGTTGGATGATAATAACCCTTGCCTCTTATGTTGTTCATTTTCTAAAGGGGAAATACTATTCATTATACTCTATGGTTGGATGGTAAACAGTTTCCGTTGTCTAGCCTGGAGTGTAGCCTGAGAACCCAGGGGATTCACATGCGCATTGCTTACCCTTTAAGAACCTATACTGCTTTTTTGAAGAACCTCGTACTGTAGCCCGCTGGGAAAATTTCGGCAGGGAGTTCATTGCATTTATTTATTTATTTAAAATTTATTGCAGAACAAATGAAAATGTACAAATGGCGGACTTAATGCCAAATGGCATTCTCTACCAGCATGCCGTGGTTTGCATTGCATTATTATTATTTCGAGTGGAGTTTATTTTAGCTGGATAGTCTCTGGACTATCGTCCAGGATTTCGTGCAGAGGGGGCACTTTCCTAATCCCCCATAAAAAACTTGCGTGTGCGGGGGGGGGGGGGGGGGGGGGTATGTGCCTGCTGAAACGTGTTTTAAAGTTAGAGTACGGCCCCTAATGCCCCCTATTCACCGCGTGTCTGCCGTTATTCCTGCTCTGTAATATCAGTATCGGTGGTAAATGTCGGTACTTAAATAACTTACAATTTGTTCGCTCGTATTTCACCCCTCTGTTTGGTTCTTACACGATGTGTGGGTTAAATTTAGATTCCCCTTCAGTTCAAACACCTATCGTACAGTCGACGAAATGTTTACACTTTTTCACTGTATTCCTTTGTAATAAGGCGCAAAAGTGTAAATATATGTTTGACGTCGACTGTACATCGATGATAGGTACCTGCGATATTCTTGTGTAGGTTTCCGTATAAAGTTGTGCTTATCGAAATGTAAATGCATGGAAATTATCACGTATCGCTTGCCCCTGTATTATGATACATTTTTACTAGTAGTCCGCCTCGAACTGACAACTCGTGATTTCCTTGAAAACGAGATTTATAAATATAATAATAATATAATAAATAATAGGACAATCTTACACAAATCAACCTAGCCCCACAGTAAGCTCAATAAGGCTTGTGTTGTGGGTACTAGGCGACGATATATATAATAGATAGATATATAGATAATACATAAATACATAGAAAACATCCATAACTCAGGAACAAATATTTGTGATAAACACACAAATAAATGCCCTGACCAGGATTCGAACCCGGGACCTCCTGCTTCATAGGCAGGGTCACTACCTAAGCACCCTCTAGGCTAGGAGGCCGTTAAATTGGCCGAGATTTGATGACATATGTAACAAGACCCATATGATGATTTTTCTCACCTTCTACATAGCTCCATGACTCCTTTATCGATACTGCTCATATATGAACTCTCAAATTAAGTATATGTGTCTGCTACAATCTCAACTTCTTCTTCTTCCTAGCGTTTATCCCGGCTTGGGGTCCGCTTGACAACCTAATTCCATGAATTGGCATAGACACTAGTTTTTACGAAAGCGACTACCATCAGACCTTCCAACCCAGAGGGGAAACTAGGCCTTTTTTGGGATTAGGTCCGGTTTCCTTACGATGTTTTCCTTCACCGAAAAGCGGCTGGTAAATATCAAATGATATTCCGTACATAAGTTCCGAAAAACTCAGTGGTACGAGCCGGGGTTTGAACCCGAGACCTCCGGATTGAAAGTCGGACGTCTTACCGCAAGGCTACCAGCGCTTCTGCTACAACCTCAACAAATATCATAAAGATCTACTCAAGTTATCACCGAAAAAACTCTCAAAATCAAAAGAAGTTGTGCACCGCTCGTTCAATAAGCTTTTCTTTAACTCGCAGTATTTGTCAGATAGTTTGTTGCTTAGATTTTTGAACCAGTTCCTGATGTCTCTGGAGCTTCTCAATATTTACATAAAGTGAGCTAGAAAACACGGCCATAGCTTTGATTGTGGAAATTCAGAATGTTTGCGGTGCACACAACCATCGTAAATTTACTTCATATTCCTAGCATGTTCTAGGAAACCAGGGACCATAATAATATCTGTACAAAATCACATTCCCGAAACTCAGGTGCTCAGTCGAGTGCATGTAACGGATCAATAATGCAGCAAATATCAGTTTACAATCCACCAGTTTCACGCTGTGTACCTAATACCTATATCCGTTTATGAAATGACGCTGCAGCATACCAGGTGGCTTAGCATGACATGCGTTGTCGCGCGCGACTCCATACTTCGAGTCGCGCCTGAAGTATGGAGAGTCGCGCCGGAACGTAAGTCATGCTAGACGTACAGTACGCTTACCATGACTTATGACATTGACGTTTTCGAGAACGAGTATCGAGTTTTTTAACTGTGCATCTTGCTTGTAAAGTATTAGTGTAAACAAGGTGCACAGATAGAAAATTCGTTACTCGTTAACGAAAAATGACAATGTCAAACGTATGGTAGCGGTACTGATACCGAAAACAGAGATAATATAACTTGAGTTTTGAAGTAACGCCAATTAATTTCGACATTTGCAGTCCAGGTATTTTCTGGTCCTTGTAGGAAATATTGACGGAGTAGTACACAAATCCTGCAGTCTGAGCTCAGTCGTAACTTACCGGTAGTAAAGAATAATACAGAACTAAAGAAATAATATTTTATTATATGGCTTCTTTCTAGAAAGTTATAAAGAACTATTTTTTCGTGACATGCGTAATATTTATTCTAAGGTAACTTTTGAATTCACGGGGACTTAAAATATCAAACATATACCATATTATGAAGTAGTACATACATACATACAATCACGCCTATATCCCAAAAGGGGTAGGCAGGGATCACGGATTTCTATTTGCTACGATCAATGCAGCAAAACGGCTCTCCGTGAGCCACTTCTCGCCCCCGTGAAGAACGAGACGTGATGGGTGGCGAACCGCATCGCCGCCATGCGGATGAATATTAATTAAATAAATCACCACAGCGTTCTCACGAGCAGTAGGGATCAGAGGTTCTCTTATCCCTTATCCCTTAGTCGCCTTACGACACCCGCGGGAAGAGACGGGGTGGCACTATTCTAAAGCCGGGGCCACGCAGCAATATGAAGTAGTATGTAGGTTTAACGTCGCTCAGGGTTTAGTCTAAGCCCGCTGCACTGACTTTAGCGCTTGTGTTGAAGTAGCAATATCCGTAAACCAGCATTGCAGTTTATCTCGAGCTGTATTCTGATTTCAAAATTCAACTTGATTTGGTAAACTAGTATAAAAATGGTCTATGCTCATTACTTTCATATAACTATTAGCCAGTATAAAAGGCAATTAAGCAAGGCAAGTAAGGCAGGTAAGGTAATTTTAGATATAAGGATTTTTAATGTGACTATGTATTATATTGTATTTAAATAATTAAAGCTGGATTAAAACAATAAGGTATAAAAGGATCCTATGTTAACCGCCTTTAAGCCTACTAGCACCTCAACCCTTGATCGATCCTGCTGAAGTATATTAAAATCAATAAAATGTGTCAATTTCTTATAAATTTGAACAACCATTTTCAATTTAATGTGGTTAAAATAATGAACTTAATAAATCGATAAAACTTCGTAATCCAGGAATGAACCGGTAGCCAACACAGATTAAGTTAAGTGCAAGAACTCACTTCGCTTTCAGCTTGTTTGCTCGCTTGTTCAATTAATAATATGTTATTAGTATGAATTGTAAAATGTATGACATTGTATTGTATTTGTACATATAAATAATATTGTATTTCCATGATACCTCAAATTAATAACTTCAAACTACACAAACCTATAAGTACCTACTAGGCGACGATATATTCAGCTCGTTTGTGGTGCGCGTGCCGCGGCCGCTGCTGGAGACCATCGAGAGCGCAGGCTTCTGGCCGAAGGGTGTAGTGTTTCGGCGGTTCCGGGGAACACTGCCAAATATTACACCAGAGCAGGTGGCACAGCAGAAAACCGTCGTGTCACCAAAATAATAGTTTAATCCCCTTATTCATAAACGGCCTCTAAAGTTAAGAGATCGCTGATAATCGTTTGTCCCTTTCCCTCATATATGTTGGACGGAAAGGGACAAACGATTATCAGAGGCCTCTTAACTTTAGTACACGTTTATGAATAAGGTGGTTAGTTTATAATGTAATATGTATGCTAGTCTTTAAGGTATTTATCGATGGGCCACTAGTTGCCTGAAAATAAACGTTTTTCATTTCATATATACTTTTATGTATGGTAAACACACGTCAAATTCGGGTCGTAATCATAAAAGTCAAGTTGCGATTTCAAACATAGAATCGGCTCGTCTGTAGTGTAGTACTTCATAGGCTAGATTTAACGGGCCATAGTTATAAGCCCCTGCGTTATGCTCTCAACACGTGCCAAATTATGATGTTAACGGGTCGTAGATGTGTTAAACCGTTATATCAGAGACTAAGACGTAAGGGCGCAAAATGAGGGTTTCTGAATCAATATTTTCTCTAGGTGGCAGCACCGTGGCGAGAGGTCCAGCTGTCATAATCTACCAATCATGTGTAATCACATTTTTTTTATTGCTGAATTTTGACAGCTGCTGTCAAAAAGACCTCGTCAAAGTGCCGCCACATGGATTTCTTAATGAGGGTATCGGACACCCTCATTAAGGAACTGTTAAATTTTAAACATGGCGGCTAAGCTGTCATCACTTAGAAAACTGTGAAACGACGATGACGTTAAAATACGTTAAAAGATGGACGGACGGTAAGAGTTACCAGAGTTACGATTTAAGGAGAAGCGATACCGCAGTTAGTTCGCAGATATTAGGTATCTGGCAGCTGTTCATCGGTGGACATCAGAGTTACGGGCAAGGAAAACTTTTCAGACAAGAGCTATAGAGCACTGTGATGCGTCTAACCCCGATTACTGTCAAGTCAGTTAGTCGGACAGCAACACTGCTCCACCAAGCATAAGAACCTTAATAAACATTGGACAACTTAATCAATTATGGGTAATTTGCAGAAAAAATGTACCTTTACTTTTTTTTTATTTCATATATATTTTGAGTCTATCGCATGCAGAATCATGAGCTCTATCGAGTCTGATAGAATAAAAAAAATGACCCAACTGTCCCAAAATTTACATACAAAAAATTCGTTACGTTCATAAAAAAAATGTAACGAAACTAATAATTTCTCAGTTTCGTTACACTTTTTTTATGAACGTAACGAATTTTTTGTATGTAAATTTTGGGACAGCTGGGACTAAGTAAAGGTAAATTTTTTCTGCAAATTACCCTTATACGAGTAGTTTATCGTGTTCTTACAAAATAAATTAGGTAGAATTTTGCCTTAATTTTACAATATGTGATGATTTTTTTCCCGACCGGCATCGATTTTTTTTACTTTGCAAATCGATCTCATTTTGATGATTTGAGCGAGTCAAATGTCAAAATTATATCTGAACGAAATCAATTTATAAAACCCTACTATTACTACTACTTACTACTACCACTACACTGCTAGTGATGCTAGTGTCACGGGGACTTTTGGGCCGGCTACTGTAACGTAACGTCTCCCTCTGACGTAAGCAAAAAGGAGTAACAGATGGAAAGATTCACCGGGGTTGAGTAAGCGTCGATAGCACAGTTGGCAGTGCGATCGGACCGGTGTTCCGAGAGGTCGCAAGTTCGAGTCTTGCTCGACGCGGTGAATTTTTCCATTTTTCCTTTCAATTATAAAATTGAAATATCGTTTGCAGACGTTTCTGCTTATAACAACAATTAATCGGCTACTGTAACGTTGTGATTTTGATCACTCAATCTTTAATGCGTTTTGAAAGGTCTCTCAAATAGTTTCGTTTTGATAACTAGCAAGTATGTCTTGAACTGGCAACAACATGAATGACAATTAATTAACCAATCAAAACAAAAAGTAATTAGTGGGGTTGCTAATTAAAAATAAAGTAAATGTTTATAAACTTACATGTATTTAGAATATTGGAATAAAACATTGTTATAAATAGCAACAATAGTTAAAATATCAATAGAAAGAGACTTTTGATTTTTATGTCTAATATAAAGATAAATAATTAAATGGTTAATTAGTGTCATAATTAAATTTGGTTGGATGCTGACATCCCCAGCATCAGGTCGTATGGAGGTCACTTCCTTGTTGTCTTCAGCCGATACAGGCTGTTTTGTATTCCAGTATTTAGCCCATTTCATCGTCACATGAAGTGATTGTTTTTGAGAAAAGGATACCAGGAATCCTAACCGCAGGGGGCGGAATAACTGATGGATTGAACATTTCTCAGTTGATGCCGTAAGTAGAGATAGTGTTGCTTCAAAGTTCTTTCACCATTGGTGCCCATTGTATTGTTCTGACCACATGGTTCCTTTTCAGTCTGCTGGTGGGATTCCTGAGGCTGGGAGGGAAGCCTGCAGCAATGAATTAGATACACGTTTCGTATCTCCTGCTGGTAAGAAGCCAGATATTTGCTGGATCAAGTTTAATGAGTTTAATCCTGCCACATGGCTAATGAAAACAATTTCTTCTTTCAGCTGGCGGGGTATTTTATTTGTATCCATATTGGTCTTCTTTATAAGGCGGCGTCTCTCGCTTGCCTAATGGCCTTAAGCCACTTTAAGTTTCCGGCTGCCGTGTGAGGCAGGGAAGGAGTCCACCGGCTGCAGCCCAGGGTCCTGTGGCGGTGTCGCGGTGAAGGGAAGCTGCCGGTGTTGTCTGGTGCAGGAGCCACGTGTTGGTAGCTCAGTCAATGTCGCCTTGGAAGCTCCCTGGTCCCAGCGGTATGCGTGTGATCTGAGGTTGGTGGAATATTTCCTTTCCTGAAACATAGGGCCATAGTTAATTTAAAGAATCTGTGGTATGATGGCATTGAAACGGTAGGGATTAACACCTGCTAGGCACTGTGTAAAATAATATGTAACTTCAACGACCCAACTCTACCATTGAGCTTTAAGCTTTAATGTAAGGTAATTAATATTAATAGCATAAGATTGGTTTTACACAGTAAGCTTGTTGTTGTATACCTTCGCTAAATAAAATATATGAGTCACAAGAAATACTAACCTTTTATTAATCTCCCAATTTAGACGACCCGAATTTGATGGAATGCTCTCTAGTTAGTACCTTACTTCCGCATTTAGTTTTGTGTAATAATTAAGATATCATTAAGTACTGCGACAGGCATTTCCTCGTTTGTCATAGCCGGCCGTGGAAACCGCTTGTTACACTACGGTCCGGGGTGGTCTGTGTAATTAAGGTTTAGTGTGTACTTCTTATTGACGAAGCCTGTGGCGGATTTCATCTTGTAAAGTTTGATTGTTATGTGACGAACCCTGTGGTTGACCTATTTTTGTATCTGTCTGATTTATAAAACTCAAATAGGCGATTGTGTAAGATTTTCTCATATTGTCACAAAGTGTGTATTACTTCGTAGATTGCTGTAAATGGAACTTTAAACCAATGCTTATTCATTCTAGATTGGTTACACTCTAACATTTTTGTGACATTTTCAAATGTATTTTATTAATCAGTCTATCAATGATTCAAAGTCAAAGTCAATATTGTCTTTATTCAAGTAGGCATAGCAACAAGCACTTTCGAATCGTCGGTAACAATTTATCTTAAATAATTAAGAGCAATATATTGATACAATTGTAAAAAAGATATACATGTTGTATATGTCAAAAAAAAAAATCTCTTTGATTATAATAAGCTTGTCCCTTTCAGATGAGAGATTGTCAGCACGTTTAGTTTTCTCACTTGCTGGTACAAGACTTAAAAGAGACAAGGCAATTTTCTCGTTTCAAGGTCACTTTTGGAGCATGCAAAACATATCTATAGTTATTATGTATCAAAGACTCTAAACTAGCAAATACAAACACACCATTTCTGTAGACAAATGTAAGCGGTTTCCTAATGGCTTTTTAATGGAGTAATCATAAAGACTACGAGGAAAGCAATTTAGGAGTAAAATAAATAGGCTATTTCATTTCAGATAATGTTAAAGTGATTTGTGTTCAGACGTAGAGATTTGAATGAAAATTTCATGGACAACACAGAAGGCCAATTCCTCTTGATTAAAACATGATACGGTATTGTAAACTAGTAGTCCACCTCGAACTGTGAACTCGCAAACGAGTTGACCAATATAACAAGACCCCAAGGAGGGTTTTTTTTCTCCTTCTAGCTCCGTAACCACTTGTTCGATCCTGCTCATATACGAACTTACAAATTTTATGTATCTCTGCTACATCCCCAAGAAATTTCATAAAGATCAGAAAAACGTTACTAAAGTTATCGTCAGACAAACTATTGAAATCAAAAAGCCATCCAAAAATGCCGAGACGTCCCAGTAGCCAGATGACAGTTCGGTCTGGAGTTGTTTGTAAGAACTCACTTCGCTTACGCTCCGCGAGTTCGAAAATATAGCACACAGAATTTTTTTTTTTTTTTTTATAAATGTCAATTTTTTATTTTTTTATTTTATTAATTGGGGAGAAAAACAGATACAAACCGGCAACAAGTACAAATAATACAGTATAGACGTGAATAGGTACAGCTTATATCCTAATACAAATCCCACTAGGATTTCACGCAAATTATTGTAGGGTGGCATTGATGTCGGAACAAAACAAGTATCCTAAATAACCTTAAACTACATAAATACTATCTCAGAGGGTTAAACTGTTATCTCAGAGACCCACCCTGGGTTGCACCAGACACAAATAACGGATTCATCAACGTTAAATATGGCGACGGAGCTGTCATCTCATAGAAAACTGTCAACATTTTAATACAAGATTTTTTTAACGATGATGATGACGTTAACAGACGGGTTGGTGCAACCAGCCCTAAGAATTACTGAGGATACCATTTTGAAAGAATTCTCGTGGTTATTTTGGCAGCTATTTAACCGTGGACGTGAGACTGATAGGCCAGTAACACTTTTAGCCAAAACTGTCGAGTAAACTACCCAATGATTGAGAATCTCTCTGGTCATTGTCGCATAATTTTTTTTTTTTTAATCATACTGATATACTAATATTAATGTATAAATTTGAATGTGCGAACACTTGGGTGTAGGGTGGTTACGAAAATAGGGCTATTTATCCTACTAGTTTAAAATAAAAATAAAAAAAGATAAAAGATATTTATTCTTCAATTTAGACACATTACAATGCACTTATGAACGTCAGAGAGAAAAGAAACTACCACCGGTTCTAACCCTACACCTCTGACCCGAGAAGTATTACTGTTAGGGCTTAAAATATAATTAAATTCGTAAATTACTCATTTTGAGCCTGTCCTGCGGTGTCATGATTAAAATACAAAATTGAATAATAAATAATCCGCTCAAGTAATCCAAACGTAATTATTTTGGTTAACAATTTCATATTAAAATTAACAAAATTGAACTTGCGCTGTAAATCAGTTAATGCCGAATTTTTTATTAAGACTGTGTCAGCCGTCCAGTGGCGCCCTCGTTGGGGGGATTGTATTTCCTAATAAACTGGTTAATTTCTGTATATTCCTTAATAAAGCAAAATGACGGACGTCTGAACAGTCAAACTATCCTTAAAGTGGCCAAAACCGGGGCATCTGCCCTACTAGTACACTAGTAGCTACTAGGTGGAGTAGCAGTGCAAGTGCAAGTAGAATGATTAGCTGACTACTTTTAAGTAATTGATTAGATTTAATCGTAATGAATAGGCCGGGCTGGGTGTCAGGCGCCATCCGTCTCCACCGGGCAGGTGGCCATTAATATAGCCTATAGAGGAGAGCTGGGTAATATTATCCTCAGTAAAACATAGATGGGGGTCGTTAAATAGCTCATTTTATTTTCAACTACTATCATTTTTATTCCTGCAAGACATATTTTTACCAAGTAAAATAATAAATCGCTTATTGCGCTCTTGCTCTAATGAGCTCTTTACCAAGGTTAAAACTCTTTTTAAAAAAAGGAGTGTACAGTTTTTTTAAGGGCGTTGAGCGCCTATCATCAGGTAGAATGTATGCTTTTTTGCCACAACTATTAAAAATAGAGTAGAGAAATCCCACTTATGATGCAACTAAAAGCACTGCATCAGTGGCGGCGCGTCCATATAACCCGATTTCCGTCGGCTTGCCTAAGCTTCCGGCGCCTGAGCAGTTTTCCTACGGCTCATGAAGAAATTTTACTGCCACTGCTATGCACGCTAAATCAATGTTACATCGGCATTTACATCTCACATCATGGCAAGTTTTTAATGACTATTTATCACACGCGTAAGAAGCAGTTCAACTCTCTTTTTTCGGTTTTTTCGTCATGCTTTGAATAATCATTTGTTTATCATATCGATAACAAACGATTGCCCGTTAATGTCTGCTATTTCAGTTGTGTTACATGTGCGAATCTCATCTGCTTTGGTTGACAATTATAGAATTACACGATATCCCTAGTTGACCTAGTTGTAAGAAGAATAGTAGGGGTCTCATTTTGTCCTCTCAATGACAGATAAAGTATTTTCAAAACACCAGTTTTTAAAGGACATAAAGAAAATGTGTGGGTTCGTTTCACATAGGCTGAACCGATTTAGTGTGCGAAAAGCACTGGTTAATCCCTCGCCGTTTTGAGACAATCTTGCCCCCTGCACAGTTTCACCCCACTATCCTCTAGACGACCTCGATACCGTGAGGGGATTTACTGACTAATGTCCGCACGATACCGTTAGTATAGATGTGAGAGCTCTACACGTGGAAACTAAGATGCCTACCATTAACTAAAATCCCAAAATTGACGTTATTATATTTCTCGAAATTCTCGATCGCTCTTGCATATGTGAGTAATTAATAGAAAGGCAAATAGAAAACTAACCAACAAAGTGTTTAGAGGAGCCTTGTCTATAAATAGGCCTGGCTACGGCCTTCGAGTCTGTTACAGGCTAGGTATATGTAGTTAAGCAGTGTCAGGACGGGTGACCACATTTTCTATGGATGTCAATGCGGGATCGATAAACCCAACTGCAATGCTGGTAGGTGTTCATTATCATTCTATAAACTGGCTAATCGTTTAAAAAACAATCATCATCATCATCTCAGCCATAAGACGTCCACTGCTGAACATTGGCATTTGGCCTCCCCTTAAGGGCGGGTTGCCAGGTAAAAAACAATAAAAATATTAATGTTATTTTAAATGTCAAGTGGTAGTTTTGGTAATATTTTTGATATTATATGACAACATGATCTAGTCTTAAGTAATTTTATATGTTTTGTTTTGTAGTTTTATTTATTTATTTATTTAATCTTTATTGCACAAAAGAAAATCTTATAGTACAAAAGGCGAACTTAATGCCAAGAGGCAGTAGAGGTAGTAGAGGTAGTTGGCAGTGCCTTGGTTTTTACTGTAATGCTGTGTAACGAATAATTTGAATAAATAAATAAATAAATAAATAAATTATACTGCCGTAGCCATAGGTTATGGATGCACGCAACTGGTGATAGTAATAGCATACAATGAGCTATGCTCACACTAAACCAATGCTCATTTTAATTAATAGTGGCAATAAAGGAAAATGTAAGCAGAATTAACTTACCTCTAAATCTTTATGCCGTCCATAGTGGGAGGGAGGAGGGTGAGTAATAAGTGGTTAACGGAAGCGGAAGTAAGCGGATGATAGTTAACAACCGGGCAGGAAGGGAAGTAATCTAGCCGGTACGTACACCTTCTACATAATAAACAAACGAAATTGTAACTGAAAACTTTTTATATAATAGTTAATCTTATCCTACACAAGACGGACTTCATCACATAAAAAATCTATCAGTCATCCTTAGGGCAAAACAGAAAAACTGTAGGCGATGCATTTGAGCATCTGACGTAATCAATAACGGAAAAATAACATCCGGATAAAATATATAAACAAGCATTCACCAAATACATACTTAAATAATAACTTTAAACAAAAAAAGAACCGACTTCACTTAGGATCCACTATTCCAAGTGAAAATGGCCGAGTGGCTGTAAAAAAAGTCACTATAGGTATGCCTATAATACTTGAAGAGTTCCCTCGATTTCTCCAGGATCCCATCATCAAATCTGGTCCTGGTGATAATTCTTTCAAACTAAAAAAGAATTTTCCAAATCGGTCCAGCCGTCTTCGAATAATCGGTGAACATACATAAAAATAAAATAAAAAATAAAAAAATGCAAAAAAAAACACGATCCCGACGACTAAATAACCTCCTCCTTCGAAATCTTGAAGTCGGTTCAAAATGGGTATACATATGTCCATACATACACACAAATACTTATACCTACCCGTATATACATTTGTCTCCTTAAAGCATTTTCAGAGAAGATACAGCAATTTAACATTTTAACTGCCAGCAAAGAGAGCTCACACAATCCTTTTAAAAGCGAAGCTAGATGGAGCTTTTCTAATATCAGAAGGAAGATCGTTCCAGAAACGAGCCACCTGAATTGCAATTGAATTGAAGCCGCCATTTTATAAGTTTTAAAGGCATATTAAGCAAACATGTGTATATTATACCCACTAAGCATAAAACCCTACTCATAGTGTTGCTTGTGCTCCTGCCGGCAAGTAAGCTCGCACGAAAGAAAAAGCTAGGGTAGGCAACGCGCATGTAAACCGGCGTCCATAGGCTACCATATCCATAGGCGTAACTGCTTACCATCGGGTGGGCTGTATGCTTGTTTGCCACCGTCGTGTGTAAATATGTATTATGAATAAAATTAATACCTTCTCACACTATTTTCGCATCTCTTTCTGCATTTCTTAAGAGTCGCCAGGACGCTCGCGTTTCCATACAAACGTAGTTTAGCTCTCATTTTAAAACGACATGCTTTAGAACCACGAAATTTGGCATGGGCATTCTATTAGTACAGATCTATGTCGGTAATTTGTTTTCGTTGCTAAAAATTGTAATACAAAGAAAATACAGCCAGATACAGATTTACATACGAAACTTATTTTTGCTATATTTTCTTTGTATTACAATTTTTAGCAACGAAAACGAATTACCGACATAGATCTGTACTGCTAGAATGCCCATGCCAAATTTCGTGGTTCTAAAGCATGTAGTTTTAAAATGAGAGCTGAACTACGTTTGTAAGGGGACGCGAGTTCACGCGAGCGTCCTGGCGACTCTTAAGTAATTCATCATTTGCTTGAAAACGAATACCTAACCACAAAGTTACAATACTTTCAAAATCATCCAGCAGAAAATGGAAATTTGAAATGGTATTATTCTAGTACATATTTCGCACTTCGAAAAAGTTACTAAGACAGGACATCCGGCTTGAATAAAAGGCGCTGGGCCGCTGCCAAGTCAGTGAAGACTTACCTTTCGTAGGCGAACCTGTAGGACCTATAGGTATAGTGTTAAATATAAAGCCACATTTACATATGCTTTCGACTGGCTCGAATAATGCGACGAATATTTTATAGCAAGCGAACTGATGTAGACTCACTCCATGCACATTGTCATTGATATTTTCGCTTGCCTGATCGTGTCAGGTTAAAGAGGTCATAGACAAGAGTTTATCTAGTATGACGTAATCCTTAAGTTAACATCGTCATATACCTACATCTTAGATCTTAGAGCATTTAACCAACCGGATTGGCCATTAACAGGCGTTCCCGTCTGCCGAAAATATATGACCAGTGGTCATACTCATTGTATGGACTGACGTTTATCTGACGTGGCTATTTTGACGTTACGCATACATTTGAAGTTCCCCTCCCCCAAAAAAATCGGCATACTTTTTTTGTATAGAAAATGACAGACATGGCTGGTCCGGTTTGTTGAATAGCCTGAGTCTTAAATACTCTATGACATGTTCCTTGTTACAAATAAGTAATTCGTTGACCTAGAGATAAACTGAAGCCCCTAAATGACGGTCGGTCATCATTTAATCAGAGTTTAAGTGAGGGTAGCGACCCCGAGTTTCTTTAGAATGTAATTAGAAAATGGCTACGATGAAAAGGACAAGGTCTTCCTATTCATATTAATACCTTAATCTGTTTGATTTGTTGGATTTTTATAAGTAGGTAGAAGGCAAACGAGCAGAATGAATCGCCTGATGGTAAACAGTTACCGCCGCCCATGGACGCCCGCAAGAATTAAACGATTAATTTATCTCACTACAATTTCACTTAAAATTACGGCAAAGATTTAGTTTTTGCTAATATTTTCACTTTATTTAGTATGTATATGTATTTGATGTTCATTCCTCATTTACCACCAAAAGCCTACACGAGTTTGGATGTAATTTTGGTAATAGTGACAAATATAATATAAGATTCCACTCCTCACCTCAAAAAATAAACAGTATTAAAGTAGAGAGTAGAGACACACAACAGGCGGTTTTATAACTCGACCGATGTCTCTTTCAAGCAATCAGAAAACGAAAAATCCTGAAATAAGACCCAGAAATCCTAGAATTCAAAACACACCCAAAATGCGTTGCTTAAGAGTCGCCAGGACGCTCGCGTGAACTCGCGTCCCCATACAAACGTAGTTCAGCTCTCATTTTAAAACGACATGCTTTAGAACCATGAAATTTGAGCTTGAGGCGCTCGAGTCAGTCGAGAGGAAGGCCAAAAGAATGATCAATGACGACGATCTTACGAATGCTCGACTTCAAAGTCTGGAGCATCGTCGCAATGTTGCCAGGTTATCGATCTTTTATAGGATACATTTCGGTGAGTGTGCCGAGGAACTGCATAACCTTATTCCCCCGTCCCCATTTTACCATCGGACTACCAGACAAACGGCACTCCGGCATCGCTTCATGGTAGGTATTCCACATATACGCAAGAAGCGTTTCGCTTCAACATTCCTTATGCGAACTGCCAAGGAGTGGAATGCTCTGCCCGAGTCTGTGTTTCCACATGAGTACAATTTGGGTCTCTTCAAAGCGCGAGTAAATAGGTATCTCATAGGTAAGCGTGCCCCACCGTAGACCGCATCATCACTTACCATCAGGTGAGATCGTGGTCAAACGCCTGTCTATTCTGCATAAAAAAAAAAAATTTGGCATGGGCATTCTAGCAGTACAGATCTATGTCAGTAATTCATTTTCGTTGCTAAAAATTGTAATACAAAGAAAATATAGCAAAAATTAGTTTTGTATGTAAATCTGTATCTGGCTGTATTTTCTTTGTATTACAATTATTTGCAACGAAAACGAATTACCGACATAGATCTGTACTACTAGAATACCCATGCCAAATTTCGCGGTTCTAAAGCATGTCGTTTTAAAATGAGAGCTGAACTACGTTTGTATGGGAACGCGAGCGTCCTGGCGACTCTTAATACGGTGATATTTACTGAAATTACTACGGGAGTACTAAGGGCCGAGGCTAGTATATATACATTTTTACCACTTTAATTTTGGCTAAACCTAAGGCTGTGTTTCCTCCAGAGATGAGCGAAGCTGCGTTGCGAGGAATGTGTTTCTAAAGAACCAATCGTAGAGCTGCGTTGTGCGAGGATAAAAAAATTAAGTGAATCTATTGGTGCATGTATACACACATAACTTTTGTCTAGTGGATACATGTCAATTACAATATTTTATAGTTATCAGTACAATATTTTATAGTTATCAGTACAATTCATACCTATTGTAGTACTAACGATTTTGATATAACCAGAAAAGTTTTGTTCTGTTTACAAAGTGTTTAGTCGTCACATATACAGCAAGACAACACTGTAGAGATAACCGGATTCTGGTTACCAGTACGAGACTTTTTTTTCAGTGTGCTTAACAAACAACAACAACAAACGCATCCTCTCTCATCTCGGTAGAAAGTGTGCAAACTGGAAACGCAGCCTAAAACAAATACGCTCAAATTCAGTGCACTGGCTTTTTATGTTATGAACGGTGTACGTGTAAAGTGCTCATTTTAAAACAGGGACAAAGTGAATTTGAATCAGGCAATTTATTTTGCATAGGTCCTACACAGGCGTATCTGACTACAAAAACTGGCTGCTCAAAGCGTTTTCAATTTAGTTAACGAATTCAAAGCTTTAAGGCGTTCATTTAGTGAACTTACTTTTTGTTCGACACGAGTTTAAATCCCAACTGCAGTCAGCTGCATATTCTCATTGAGAAGCTAGCGAGGGCGAGTCGGTTTCTGTCGAATATCGTCTGTTTTTGACGGCCAAGTGTTTGGTCAAAAGTAGAATGACGTTCATGTAACAATTTGAGATGATATTTTATACTTATAATAGGATATAAACTAACATCTAATAAAGTTTTAATTGGGTCGATGACCATTTTTTTATTTATTAAATGGCTGCCGTTCCTCAACCCACCAACGGAGAGGCAACTGATCTTGACGAAGCTTCATAATACATCGCCCTTAACTATTTCAAAACTTATCACCTGAGACGCGATGACCTACGAAATTTGTTCCTAGTTTACGGTTTATAAGTATAGGAAGATTTATACTCGCCAGAGCGATCAACTAGGCAGGGGATTAGAATTACATTCCCACTCCTTTTAGCCGTATTTTTATTTCCCGCCATGTTTTCCACTGAAGCGCCAGGGATGTTTATTTTCAAAGGTTTCATGCCCGTATCTCGAATGTGTGTTAAACGTAAATAAGACTGTTTTATTTAGAAATGGTTGATATTGGTAGTTACCTACTACGTTCGTTCAAGCTTTCATATAAATTGTAATGTTTATGGATGTTTTCGTATTCGTGGAACCAATCTGTATATTTTATTTAACCATTTGCTTGAGTTTCGCGTCTGGTTGAGAAGAATTTTGGCGTTATGTATACAGTGTGTTTCTGTAATAGGAGCAATAAATTAAAACGTAGATTCTACTCCTCAAACCAGGAAACGTTTGTTCAGCGACTTTTAAAAAAAACGTATATTTTGATTTTTAGGACACTTTAAAGTTTTTTCGAACACGCAATGTATTCCGAAATTGACTATGTCTGTAGGGTGACAAGCAATGTCAATTAGACGGATTTTAACGTTCATTGAAAATACTATTTAGTTTGTATGAAAAAGAGACAATATAAAAAATACATCTTTTTTTAAAGTTGTTGAACAAAAGTTTTGTAGTTTGAGGAGTGGAATCTATGTTTTAATTTATTGCTCCTATTACAGAAACACACTGTATGTATTTATATTCGGTGATAAAACAACTATAGCGATCTACCCTCTTTCGAGTTCGCTTTTTTCGTCCGCGAACTCGAAAGAGGGTAGATCGCTATGGTGTGTGGGTAGACCACAACTGACACTCGCAGCAACTTCAGTTACTCCGTGATAATGGCGCATGCAACTGTGCCGAAATATCGGAAGCTCATAATAAAAAACTCACATGGTAAATATCCCGTTTTAAATACTAGTAGTTTTTGTAATGTTAATGACCATGTTAGCTTAAAATCATAACTTAACACTACATCATCGCCTCATATTCATTCCGGTTAAGGTGGTGGCCATTATGTAGGATCACAGAGATCGTATACTAGTAGATGATGTAGATACAAATAATATTTTAAAACGAAAACAAGATTGTCAGTTGTCACCATTAATAGCTTCTGCGTAAGATATAGTAACTTGCAACAAGTTTCTCATTAACCTCTTATCTACTGAGGTCTACTTTAACCACGCTATACTTTTTCATGTTTTATTAGTCCTTTATTTCAATCTGTAAGTAAAACTGAGCGAACTTCTTAGCGTCGGAAGTATAAAAAGGATCAAAGACACTTAATGGCAAGGCCTAAGGAAATAACGTTGGCGCTATCTAAAAGCTAATAATGCAAATTAAAGCTTGCTCCTGCCGACGTGACTGGCTTACACCGCAGGACGAATGGCCCGGTCCAGATGCAATGACGCAGGGCTCCATCGATCAGCCTTTAGCAGAGTATATATCGAGGAATTCACCTTCAGGATGTGTGGGAAAGGTATAGTTTTAATTTTAGTTTCAGTGATTCAACGGATATATAAACTAGCACATTAAGTAACTATTGCACGAATTTGTGCGGCGGACATATCTGTGCGTATATAGCTAATTAGGTCTGTCTTAGATTAGTTTAAATGTATGGCCAATGTGGCTAATTCCGTCATCCATTAGCGTTTTTCTCGATCAACGAACACAATTGGTAAATTCATTGAAAAATCAGCGAATGCTTTTAGTTTCAGCACGAAAAAACAAATGTTGTTTTATCCTACGATTGAAAATCAAAGAAATATATGCTCGTGGGCGGAATAGGCCCTAAGCCAAATTGACCTTATTCGACAAAGATGAAAAAGAAGAACGCGAACTAGTTTACATCAACTATAGTAGATTTCTTCATCGTCATCTATTTTGCAAGGCAAAAAAAAATATTCAAGAAGAATAGGCAAGCAAAGCTAGTCTAGATACGTCGGAAGAATTATTTACAGGACGGATAGACGGGTCGTATCGTAGTATAAAACATTCCTTCCGTATAAGTTCCCAGTCAGATATATATCTTTTTTCATTCCCTGTCCCCTTTTAAAATTTTAAGACTCATTATAAAAAGACAAATATCAATCCTATTTCCTTATATAACTTAAAAGGGATTCCACTTCAAAGCTCAAAGCTAATTACACTTCCTTGACATTATATTATAACCCTCAAATTCAAAGAAAAACGATGTTATATAAGGTTTTAAGGGTATATACAAAGGTATCATTCGATTTATTACAACTAGCGGTAATGACCTATTCTGCTGCCTTACTCTTTTAATAACAAGGATACACGGAAAAAGAAGGTTCCGGGATATTCTCAATCTAAGACATTATTATATTATGTTGAAAATATTTCCTCGTGACAAGCATTTATTTCCTTTAACAAAAATAAATTAAAGTTTTAAATATAACGAAGCGAATATATTCTTACAGATTTTCTAGTTTTCTTTTACCTAAGATAATACTTGTTTGATTAAAGTACAATCTCTGCTATTTACTCAATATACTCTTGAAACAATATTGTTTAGAGAAATACAACAATATATATTATTGTATTTCTATTTTAAGAAAAACGTGGTTTTATTAAGCGAAGAATCATATTTTTGGTAAAGGAAATAAATACTTGTCACGAGGAAATATTTTCAAGAAAATAATAATGTCTTGGATTGAGATTACCCCGAAATTTTTTTTTGCCGTGTAGCTGTAGCCTGTTTAATTTTGTAGCCGCTGCCATGCGATGATGTCACGTCGCTGCTGTGAGAAATGGGATCACACCTTAAGGTGGAAATGCGGTGAAGGAAAATAATCGAAGTCCTTTGATCGCTCACTGTAAACTGGGGGTCCTTAATAAGGGTGTGATGTCGCTGAGGGTGACACGGGATATGAGGGAACTTCAATGTCGATTGCACTTGTATATACCTATTAAGATCATATCATATGATAGATATACACTTTATTTGCTTGCTACAATATACACACAATTAGGTAGGTTACATAATTTACAAGAAGATACAAGCTAGGAAAATAGTTTGTCATATGAAACAAAAAAAAGAAACGATTTCTGTGTGCGTTGCAGCAATACAAAAGGGTTCTGACTCAGCGATACGCTTCACACTTTCGGGCGAAGCACTGATATTCTGCCAGAACCTAGGCCACGTAACATGAATGATATAAGTATAAATATATATTAGTTTTCAATATAATTGACTGAAAACATCTACTTGCGTGAAAAATAAAGGAAAATGCGGTGTATACTGATACCAATATGTAATGTAGTGTAGGTAGGTAAGTAGTATAAGAAGATAACAAAAATGCATGAGAAAAAACAAAAACATAAATTTCCCGACATTCAGGCTAGATTCGGTAATCTGAAACCAAGTATCCGTGTGGAATACCTATTTTTTGCTTATTTATTAAAACTTTTTTAAAATGGTATTTAAACGTTGCCTTTGTTTTAAGGCACCTGACAGGTGGGGGGATATTGTTCCAACACTTGGTTGCGAGATACCGAAAGCTGCCTGTAAAAGCAACAGTTCTGTGTGGATGTACTTCCAAAAGGCAGCGTCGAGTGGATCTAGTGCCATAACGTTTGTGAAAACATGAAATTTGTATTTTTGAGAAAAGGTAACCGGGCTTTTCGTCATTTAGAATGCCAAACAGTAGGCTTGCAAGATGCAAATGTCTTCTAGAAGACATGTTCAAAATAGAAGCTTTATTTAAGTATGGCGTGATGTAACTTCTAGGTGGGATTGAATAACAAAAGCGGTAGCAAGCATTTTGGACCCGCTGTATGAGGCGGCGAGTTTTCGCTTGTAAACGCGGCCCATAAACTATGTCCCCATAATTTAATTTGGAGAGGATGAGTGACTCACACAAAATTGCACGTATTTTCTCACTTAAAAAATTACGTATTTGGTACAAGACCTTCAATCGGTAAAAACAGGATCTCACCAACTCACCCACGTGCTTTTCGAATCTAAGCTGACTATCCATTACTAATCCGAGGTTTCTAGCCTCCTCAACACGTTCTATTAGTGAATTTCTAACAGTTACCTGTGGGTTAATATCTAAGATTTTAGATATTTGACACTTTGTACCTAATATCATAAACTTTGACTTATGAGGATTTAGCAGTAAACCATTATCATCAGCCCAGGAGGAGATACTTTCAAGGTCTTCGTTTATTTTATTAATCGTCTCGGTGATATCACAAGGTCGGGCTGAAAGGTATAATTGCACATCATCTGCGTATAAATGGTATTTGCAGTGCTTAATCTTTTTTATTATATCTGCACTGTATAATATAAATAGCAAAGGTCCCAGAATAGAACCCTGGGGGACTCCTCGTGTTAACAACCTAGCGTTAGATACCAGTTGACTGCCATCTTCTTTTGAAATTCTGACAGATTGCGTGCGGCCATTCAGGTAACTATTGAACCAGGCCAATGATTTAAAATCTACTCCATAATAACGCAGTTTAGAGAGTAGCAGACTAATATTTATACAATCGAAAGCGCGGGAAAAGTCCAATAACACTAAACATGTGCCCATGCCGGAGCTTTGATCGCACAGAATATTATCGACCACATCAATTAAAGCAGTTATCGTCCCCATTCCCTTGCGAAAACCTGACTGCACTTGAGGCAAAATATCGTTACTCTCTACATATTCATATAATTGGTCATACACAGCTTTTTCTAAAATTTTTGAAAGGAAGGGCAGTATACTTATTGGTCGAAGGTCTTTTAGTTCTAATGGATTATCTACCTTCGGCAATGGAGTTACTAGCGCCGATTTCCATATAGCTGGTACCTCGCCAGTCAAAATGGATCTGTTAAATAATACCCGTAATTACAGGCAAAGTGCGCGGAAGAGTCAGCACTACCATATCTCTATTGATACAATCCTTACCCATTGCATTTGTATTAATAGATAATATATATTTAGCCACTTGGTGCTCCTCTAATGTCTTAAGGCTGAAAATAGAATCACCGAATTGGTCACATTCAAAATCTAACACTGTAGGTAAAGAAACACCGTCACTACCAGGCACATCCAAAAAATTATCATTGATTCTATTAGGATCATTAAAGCGATCAGGAAGGCTATCTCGATTATTCGAGTCAGATAAAACAGTTTTCTTGAGATTCTTCCATAATGTTTTAGAATCTTTGTGCTGTGTATTTATATGGTGATTATAGTAAGCTTGTTTTTCGTTAAATATACTCTGTTTAACAAGTTTTTTCAAATCATTATAATATATTTTGGTACCCTCTGATTTTGACTCTCTATATCTTAAATAAGCCTCATTGCGCTTCTCAATCATAATCCTAATAGTATCAGTAATCCAAGGTAAGTTATGATTGTGACGAATAGTGATGGACTTGACTGGTGCGTGCCTATCAAATAGAGAAAGCATTAAAATATTGAAATTCTCCAGCATTCTCTCAACAGAAGGAGAACATAATATGGATTCCCAATTAATAGACTGAAGGTCATTATCAAATTCGGTAATATTCATATTTTTTATTGGCCTATAAGTAATTGTTTTTGTTTGTTTTTTGGGTCTTTTAATTGGAACAGTCGCTATAATCATGCAATGGCCGAGAGAACCCGTGATATTTGAGACGCACACATCAGTGATAGGAGCATTAGTGCATATAACATCTATAAGTGTTTCATTGTTGATGGAGTAATGGGTAGGTTCCGATACAACTTGTACCAGATCTAAGTAGTTAAGAAAGCTGTTGAGTTTGGCGGTATTACTATTAGTTGTGTCCAAAATATTTATATTGAAATCCCCCAATAAAATTACATAATCATACTTAGAAAAGAATGTCACAGATTCTGTTAAAGAATCAAAAAATAAGTCCGCATTAATCCAATTTGGACGGTACGCTGTGCCTATAATAAAACTACGTAGATTAATTGTCACAGATATCCATAGTTGCTCAACGTTTGCAACAGGGTGGGTAGTTCGACGCGCACGCACGTTATCTCTAATATAGAAGCCTACCCCGCCACCGCGGCCTCCGCGCATGGCAATGGGACGCGGAGCGTTCATAAATTTATATCCAGGGACGAGCGGTGCGCGTTTTGACTGCCCCTGTCTGATCCATGATTCGTTTATCGCGACTATATCAGCGTCAAATTTGTCCATTGCAATTAGAAAGTCATCATGTCCAGTTGCCAGTGAACCCGCGTTAAAAAGACCTAACTTAAGGAATTTGGTTTTAGTACCTATCACAAATTATACCAAATAAATCTGGCGAATATAGTAATATAATAAAGGACAACGCGGTTCTGTAACCTCTAAAACTGTTTGAATTATACTTGAAAATCTTGAAATAGGTAAACATGTTTTTTAAAAGCGAATGAATCGGGTAATTTGAGTGTTGTGTAAGAATAATAGTGTTATAAAGTGCATTAATTGTGTTGATGTAATAGTATATTACAGTGTACGATCTACTATAATCTTTTTGATGGCATCTGATAGTTATTTTTGCTGCAGCGCACACTAGTGAAAAAATCAACAAAAGGCTGCTGTAAATCAAAGAGTGATGTTTACAAATCAAAAAACATATAAAACCAAATACAACTAAACATTTTTTATACAAACGATCAAATATCGAGTGTACCAAAAACACGGCTCAAATCCAATTCCGTTCGTATGCGATGTCGCGGTGACTCCATACCAGGACGTTGGCGCGCGTAAATCCTACCATCGCGGGTCCATACATATCGCCAACCGTGGTGTACCTTGAGCTGCCTTGCCTTTTGGAACAATCGTCGATTGAAGGAGGTTAGCCGCTCGTTGACATAAAAGCGGCAGTCGGGGCCCGGCAGGCCGGTGCCCTCCGTGGTCGCGCCGCGCACTCGCGCCGCCTGCAGCAGCCGGTCGCGCACGGCGCGGCGCGCCAGCCGCACCACCAGTGGCCGTGGGCGGGCCGGCGGGCCTTGGGCGCCTTCGTCCAACTGCGACGGGCGACCCACGCGAGTGGCATCGACGATGTCGTGCTCAGACAGCGTGACACCGAGCTTCAGTCCTAAGGTAGTGACTATATGAATTGTGTTTTCACCCTGATGCTCTGGCACATTAGACATCTCTATGTCATTATGTAATAAATCTTGGTCGCGGTCATTCAACTCCATTTTTAGCTGGTCGAGGGCTTCTAACAATGAATCATTACTATGTTCGGTTGTATGTGCGGCCTTGCTTTCCAGAGCGTCCACACGGGCACATAAATTATCCATGCGTCCATCAAAGCTGTCGATCCTTAACGATATGCTTGACATTTCTTGACGGAGAGCCTGGATATTGTAATTCATCTTCCGGATTTCCTCGCGAAATAGACGAAATTCCGCCACTAGCTGGTGAACGCCGGCGGACTCAGACCTGATAGTGTCGTTAAGTTGATGACTGTCCGTGAAAGACATATCCATGGCGGAGTTATCAAGCTCATGAGTCGCTGCGACCCGAGGGCGTGCGGCACCCCGGTGCATAGTTACATTGTCGTGAGCACCACGCACCGGTGTGTTTGTATTGCCGGTCCGAGGTTCGGTACTTTTACATTCCACACACGTCCACGGATACTTATGTTCAGCAACCATCCGCAAAAAGTCTAGGGAAACGTTCGCGCAGAGATCACAAAACCATTTTTGGCAGTTGATGCAGTTTAAAAATCGTTCAACGACAAGTGTAGTTTGACATCCCGCACAGGTCGCCATTGCAAAGTGGTCTCTATGGGGAGATTGTAAGGTCCAATTTACGACGACTGACACTGACACACTGTTATTGCGCGCGCGCAGACACCAACAGCTGATTCGCTGACAGCCGGTCAGCTGACCCGTACGATCGATGCTTATGAAGTCCCGTTAGATGAATACACTTCGATTTTGAAACTGTATTGTTTATTATACGTTAATGTTTACGCACCAACCACTATTAACTTCGATAGCCACTAATGCTAGGTCTTTAATTTTACACCAACTGTGTATGTACATACACTTTTTATAATTTTCTAACGCAATTTACACGGAGCGAACGAATAGTACGTCTGACAGTTCTGACGTTCGTCACGTGACCCAATACCAACCCGTATCATATCGCTGTGGAGTACGTATACCCACCTATTAATATATTATGGTATAAGCTACACGTGTTTTACTATGTACATATACAAAAAGCATTTGTTATAATCACATAGAACACATAATTTGTAGTTCTAAGCGCTGCCCTATATAAGTATATGGTTTATCGTTTATTTCCATTTTCGTGGTTAAAAAAAATCCGACTGAAAAATCTATAAATGAACCTGCTCATATAATTTCACAATGCGTATAGAGAAGACATGATGGACATACATACTTAAAAAAATTGTCCGAGCTAACATTTGGTCTTCGGTCACTTAAGAGTCGCCAGGATACTCGCGTCCCCATACAAACGTACGTAGTTCAGCTCTCATTTTAAAACAACATGCTTTAGAACAACCACGAAATTTGGCATGGGCATAGGTCTGGCTGTATTTTCTTTGTATTACAATTTTTAACAACGAAAACGAATGTCCGACCTAGATCTGTACTACTAGAATGCCCATGCCAAATTTCGTGTTTCTAAGCATGTCGTTTTAAAATGAGAGCTGAACTACGTTTGTATGGGAACGCCAGCGTCCTGGCGACTCTTAAGTCGCTTGGTCAATACGAGTACTAAATGGCAGATTATGAACCAGCAGGCTTATGATGGTACATATACTTATATAACACTTAGGATAAGTTATAATCATAAATACTTAGATAAATAAGTTGTTAAGATAAGATCGGGTACACAAAAACTGTAAATGAGTGCAACATTCGCCGATAAACATTATGTTTGGCGAAACTTAATATAAATTTAAATTGTACCAACTTTGTTAATAAATAAATTGAAAAAAAAAAAAACCCGTTTCCCTAAGTTTGTAGTCATAATGTAGAGCTCCGGATATGCTCCCTTTAATTAATGCCTAATATAAATAGTAGCAGTTTTCCAGGCATAACGCAAACGAAATAAAAGAAAAATACAACTCCAAGACTATCTAGAGAAACAAGAAACTTTAGCCGTTTTAGAAGTTTTATATTTTAATCTAACCAGCACAAAACGCAGCGGGACGACGATAAATCACTTCGAATAGCTTTTAGCTCGCGTCGAGTTTTTCTTCTCGTCACACATACGTATAGTTTTATTGTGTTAAGAGTGATGTATGTGGGTGTGTGACAGGACGAAATTGAGGGTGTGGCGCCAGTGCGAGCTGGGGCAGTATTCTAACTTTAAAAACTTTTAGACCAGATAATCTTCAAAACAACTCCAATACGTTAAGGCCTCTACAAACGTAAGCGACTAGTCAGCTGCGATTTGTAATGCCTGCAGTTTTTGATCCATTGATTGATTTCGTTGCACCTACCTCAATGCAATGTCTCGAAATCGCGCCCGAGTTTTGTGTCAAATTTTGCGCTGATTGTAGAGGCCATTAAGAACGCAATACAGCTAGCACCTAAATAGCAGTTGCTAATCGTTAAAACCGTCAGCCTATGTACACCTATTTGATGTTCATTAATTGAGTACTAACATTGCTTTGCGATTTTTTGCTCATCCCTCACTGTCCTATAATTGACACCTGATATAGCTCGCTGACACAAGGCCACATCTCAGCTTAAACGGATAAGCGAGGTCGCTGAAATCCATCCATTCACATTACGAGCGGCGGGAGTCTAAGTCGCTGTCAGGGGGTTGCAAAACGTTAAAACCGTCAGCCTATGTGTACAGTCGCGATCAAATGAGCGCGAGCGGCCAGGGTACTCAAATATATCAGATCATGGACTTTATCACCTTCTCAATAGAGGCGTTGTTCAGATATTCGTGACCACCATGGCCGCTCCGATATAATTATCTGATGGCGACTGTACAGTACGTTAAATTCGACAGCTCGATAAGTATGTTTTTTTATAACTTTCTTGCAGGCACGGATTATTGTAAGTCCTAGAACTAGAGTTTAACGGAGTCGGTGTTTTGTTGAAGTTAGAATCTCGTTAAGGACATTTATTTGATGTTTTATGTATCTAAATGTTATGTATATCTCTCTAAATATACTATGTAAATATGTATATCGTCGTTTATTAGTTTATTGTCATAATAGTACTATTAATTATTTAACTGGATTCACACATCGAAAACAATCAAAATCTATTCTTTTTTTCCAATTAAAGACCAGATTTAGTAAAAAAAAAAGAGTTTTATTTATAGTAATTTCCCCTGTACATTTAAAAAATCTACATTACCACAATTAAAACAGACACAAACCTCGATAAAAATTTAATTTCCTGAAACCCTAAATTTTTTGGAACGAAAAGGTTTTTAGAACTCTCCAACCATAAAGGTGTCTATTACAGTTAGCCATTATAGTACACCCCCGGAGATAACGAGCGAGCGTGAGGGTTTTATGAAACAGGATGGATGTCCAGAAGTTTAAATCACGTTTTGCACATAAACTACGAGACGCGCCAAGTTCTGAAATTGCCTCGGAATTGATTCTCGCCGCTCGTACTTGATTTTTCGTTTATTGTTATTATCCGGGATTTAACTGAGTCGAACACTTAATTAAGTGAAACTGGTCAATTGGTAGGATTAGGACTGGACGCAGGATTTTTTTCTAGAAATTACAAATGTTTGTAAACGGCGTGACAACAATTTTTTTTGTCGTTAACACTAAAGTTTAGTTGTCATTACAGGTGCTAGCTATATTTAACAACATTGGTAGTTATAATTAATAAAACTTTGTAACTTCCACAAATTAATTTGCGATTACAAAAAGTTTTTTGGTCCGGAATTAAAAAAATTTTAGCAATTATTACAATTTTTTTTTGTTGAAATATTTTTTTTTCGTCCGCTTTTTCAATATTTTGATATTAAACTTGATTAGGTATAAGTAGTAGTTTGTGATTGATAGATTTAGCTATTACCACCCATTACCTTTTTGAAACCCATTTGGTTTTCTATCTTATCAATCTTATCATAATACCTAACTAACCTAACTTTACAATAGAGACCATATTTTAAGTGTTTTAATACTTCAAAGTACTTAAGTAAGTAGTATTTTGTCGACACGTTGTACAATTATTCGAACAAAAGAAATTGTCAACAGACTTGGCCCATATTCTCCAAAGTTCATTAAAATAATAACATTATGTTTTGTTACCCGTGTATAATGAAGGTGCGGGGATAATGCTAACTCATTTGACCCTTCATTATTGTTTATTCAAATTCACGTCGAATTGACATTCAGTGTTGTTTGGATTTAAGTAAGGATCAGAGGTTCGTAAATATCTGAAATGAGACCCGGCTCTAATACGCAGGAATTACCAGTTTTAATAAAATAAAACCGGCCAAGAGCATGTCGGGCCATGCTCAGTGTAGGGTTCCGTAAACTGAGACCATTAATTCAAAAGGTCGTTTCTTACGGGATATTTTGCGGCGCTTACGTCATTTTTACTTACGTCCTTTCACTATGGGTTTTTGAATGATAACTCAAAAACGGCTCAACCGATTTATTTCAATATAGTTTTCATTGAAGGTACTCATTAGGCCTCAGTTTCATGATTTTTTTCAGAATTTTAGGACCCACGATTCAAAAGTTAGATGGGGGGGGCCCTGTTTTATACTTTCGGAGCTATTATTTCCGAAAGTATTAGTTTTATCCAAAAACTGTCTTAAAAGACCCTAATTCTTTTTAAAAGACCTATCCAACGATATCCCACACAACTTGGTTGGAACGAAAAAAAATTTCGCCCCCCACTTCACGTGTACGGGAGGTACCCTAACAAAATATATTTTTCGCGTTTTTATTCTACCGTTTTGTCGGCTTGGTTAATACACATATCCAAACCAAATTTCAGCTTTCTAGTGCTAACGGTCACTGAGCTAGACCGCGGACGGACGGACGGACGGACGGACGGACGGACGGACATGGCGAAACTATAAGGGTTCCGTTTTTGCCAGTTTGGCTACGGAACCCTAAAAAGCTACAAATGTGAATTTAAGTTGGCTAAGAAATAAACGTATATTTTGGTGATTTTTAAAAACTTGCAGTGGGACCAAGAGTCGCCGTGTTTCGTTTTACTAGTATCTGTGGTTATCTTGGTAAAAAGTACCTATAGTTGAATTATCGAGAGCGTGGAATTGCATATGTAGTGGTTGTACCGTGTTGTGCCTCTTTGTGTGCGGATTCAAATATAGAATGCCTGCACGGAAAAAAAAGCTTCCGGGACATTCTCAATCTAAGACATTATTATATTATGTTGAAAATATTTCCTCGTGACAAGCATTTATTTCCTTTAACGAAAATAAATTAAAGTTTTAAATATAACGAAGCGAATATATTCTTACAGATTTTCTATTTTGCTTTTACCTGAGATAATACTTGTTTGATTGAAGTACAGTCTCTTTTATTTACTCAATATACTCTTGAAACAATACATTTTTGTATTTCTATTTTAAGAAAACATGGTTTTATTAAGCGAAGAATCATATTTTTGGTAAAGGAAATAAATACTTGTCACGAGGAAATATTTCCAAGAAAACAATAATGTCTTGGATTGAGAATATCCAGGAAGCTTTTTTTTCCGTGTGTACACAAACAATACTACTACATATGCAATTCCACGCTCTCGATAATTCATCTATACTACTCTTTCCGTGTGTACAGTCAGCAGCAGAAATAGTAAATCGGGCAAGATGTTCAAAATGATCTTGTCGCGATTTTGTTCATTAAAGAATGGCATGGCGAAATATCTGCGAAATAACCTCATATCATGGTCTTGGTCAAAATATAACGCTTACAGATAGAACCAGCCATGAAATTGTAAAAAAACGGATTTTATACAACGGCGTTCTATTATAAGAATAAATATTTCTAAATTTTGTTTTAATGCAAATACCTAATGAACGATTTGCCTTGATAATTTTGCGTCAATAGTGTCAAGACTAACATTGACATTATTGATTTTCTTTTTAAAGGACTTGTAAACGGCTTTAAATGATGTTGACAATGTTAATATTTTTTGGAAGTAAATATTCGTTCTGTTCAGCTTCGCAATTATAAAATTTTCTCTTTAAATATTAATTTACAAAAAAAATGTCTTCAGTAATTAATTGTAGCTAATATTAACATGAAAAGTAAGGACGCCATTACTTACTAGGTTTTTAGTGCGATATAAACGAATAAATGTAAATAAAGTTGTTTAGTAATAGGGGTAGGTAGATACACACGCAAATACTGTGTCTTCATTTTAACAAAGCATAACCTTATGTTTTTTTTATTAGTTATGTATATATTATATATAAGTATATCCTTTCGACTAAAAAGCGAGTATTTTAACACTACATGCCTAAAACTAGAACACATTTGCTTGTGGGAAGCTGCTCGCATATCAGCCAATATGCCGCACAATATCCGGCCGATATATAGCGCCGGGAATTCAATACCAGCTCAACTTTAACAAAATATTGGGAACTGTTCGGAGAAGAAATTTATAGCCCAACTGCGATTTTTCAGTGTGGCTGTGTTACTGGGACTGTGCTTTTGTAATTTGTACCGACACCGTACAGAAGTATCACATGTGAATTTGTAACTGCATTTTCATACCATGAACTGACTTGACACTATATCAAAGTTAGATGCAATCTTGAGTCACTCATATCTATACAAAAAGATTTTTGCCGTAACATGACACCGGCGTTTTAGCAATACAATACTGTAATCGATCTTTTTGACAACATATTTAAGTTAACAACCAAAATTTCACGTCATTAAAATATTGCATGCTTATTTGCATATGGAAATTGCAGCTCGTATGTCAGCCAATATGCAGTGTAATATCCTGTCGATGTATGGTGCCGAGAATTAAATACTGGCTCAACTTTAACAAAATATTGGTAACTGCTCGCGGAGTGGAAATTTATAGCTCAACTGCGACTTTCCAGTTACAGCCTGCAGCTGAAACGGTGCAGTTGATAATGATGATACGAGTATTAATTATAATTGAAAATTGCTAATACTAACACGAGATTCTACTTACCCGAAAATTCATGATAAGCATCAAATTAAACCGTGATTATTACCACCGCACTGTAATCTAAAATCAATAATCGCAAATACATGCAAATGGGATATTGCTGTAAAATCCTTTATCAATTATCCTGAATCAATAATACGGTGATGGAATTAGCCACGTGTGGAGCCGAGATAGGTAATAATTGAAGTCGTGACGGGAGCTGACATTATTGGTTTTGGAAGTCTATTCGACGTTCCAAAATTGTAACCATATTAGAATTTGGTATGTGACATAAGGAAGACTGCAGGACCAGTCTGGATGAGGGAAACCAACAACCACTCTAAATGGAGAGAGATTGGAGAGGCGTATGTCCAAAGGTGGGCGAACACACGCTGATGAAAAAGAAGAAGAGATGTGTACACTTGTTCATTATATTATGGTTATTTCCTATACATAAATCGTTTCACAGCGCTCATACAATCTAATTCATAGAAATATACAGGTGGTTCATTTAGATCGGTCAGTATGGGAAATTCTGAAACTATAAGGCATACAAAGATCTGCTCTTAGGAACTATTTTATCGACAAGAAAAACTGCTTTCATACATCATAAAAAACTCAGCTAAGGAACCAAACCCGGACGTTTTGAAAAATTAAAGTAAGAATATGAAAACAATGCATTTTATTCACTTTAAACATCATGTTTCATAGTAGAAGTGCTTAAAACTGCTTAAAACCTACACACGAAAAAAACTTTACCGGACTCTTAGTAGTAACAAATCACTTCCATTTAGGAACAAATTACATCCCAGGATACAGTCATTTCAATGTACTCAAGAACAATACGAACGGGTCGTGTTATTAGGACATTTCTATACAAAGTGACTTGTTTTGATTGGTTTTAAGTATATATCTCAGTAATTCAATTACTACGCGTCAGACCTAGGTCTGCTCCCTCGTTCGATGGCTTGGTAAATTTGCCATTGGCCCGACCCGAGGAGATTAGAACCGGTGGAGTCTGCATCGGTTTAGCATCTCCTTTATCGGTTGAAGAAGAGTTTATTTATCCGTTATTAGTTTAGTTTGTCTATAGCAATTGAGCTACTATAGTTTGGCCAGAGTTTGTTCCACTTCAAGCATAGACAGGGAGAATCATACTGTCTTTTTCTAATGCTAGTACTCACACTACTAAAAAAGGAATGGGTATAGCATGTTACTCTGACTGTTACTGCGCTTTTGGTTTGCCAGACTATATTAAGTGAATCACGTGCAGAAAAGAAAAGATTTCCAGTTGAACCGCAAGAGGTTTAGTTTCGTGTTGTTTAATGTGTAATATTGTAGCTAATTATGCAGGGAACAAACGAAGAAGTGGGCTGTTAATGCAGAATTAAAACTTGAAACCAGTATTTGGTCAACTCCTGAAAATCCTGGGGTCGTGGCCGCTTAGTGACTATTTTGTTAAGTTCAGCTAATTACCAATTTACTAAAACAAGACCTTGCCAAACAAGCGGCATCCTCTACGAGCAACGTTGAAGTTGAAACTTTGGTTATCTCACTTTGACGTTAGCGAAACATCGATAGTATGTAGCCATAATCGAACCAGCGGAGCGTAAGCGAAGCGAGTTCTTACAAACAACTTCTGGCTACTAGAAGGTCACGGCATTATGATGGCTTTTTGATTTTGAGAGATTTTTCGACGATAACTTTAGTACTTACAATTTTTCTGATCTTTATGGAATTTGTTGGAGTTACAACCCCCTGCTACAGCAGACATACATAAAATTCGAGAGTTTGTTTATGAGCTGTGAATCGATCAAGGGGTTGTGGACTTAGAAGGCGAAAAAAAATCTTCATGTGGGTCTTTTTATGTTGGACATCTCGTTAGTCGTTAGTAAATCGTAAGTGCTCTGTTTGAGACGGACTACTAGTACTCAAGCCAAAGCAGAAATCATAATTCCGAAATATTGATTGATTGATTGATTGAAGGCACGACAATCCCAACGTGAGTCATGAAATGACCGCTTATGGTGCTTCAAGTTTTGCTTCTACATGCGAACCCCATTGATTATAATCTCCTTGGCCAGACCACTCTGGGAAAATGCATAGTCAAACAGCTCTCCCGTGTACAAATACCCTTTACGAAATTAAGCGGCGATACGTTCGGCAAAAACAACAGAGTGAATGAATTGGTTTTTATTCTTTTTTATTAATCCTCATCAATATATAGTCTATGGCATGTATTTTTACACGACTAGCGATTGCTAAAGGAGGATTAGGTTTTTCTATAGTATACAGCCTTGGCCAGAAGTGTTGAGCACCAATGCGATTTTCATACAAAACTGGAAAGTTTAGTCCATCGCTTCCATCTTTGTTTAAGTTATTTTGTCAATTAATTTAAACTAATAGGCATGTTTTGTTGAAGTTAGTAGTAACTGCATAGAATATTTGCAATATGGCGCCCCGACTTAAATTTTCATTTTTGGTACCTTCTGTTTTCATATTTTTTAAGTACCTTGAAAGTGTTATTAAGTGAAGTTTTCTATATTTATAAATAAAATATAACATTTACCGTTACCGTACATTGTTAGGATAGGGATATAATGCTTAACATCAAAATTGTAAACAAAAAACACCTATGCTCAACACTTCTGGCCAAGGCTGTATATAGTCTGGCTAGCCAATAAGTGCAGTAACAGTGGAAGATAAGCTATACTCATCCTTTTTTCAGTAGGTAGCGAGGGTACGGGCGTAGAAAGAGACAGTACGTCTATGCTTGAAGAACAGAAGAAGAACAAACCCTGGCCAAACTATATGTACATATTGTACAGCCACGAACCCGGATTGTTGAGCCACGTGCCATTGTTCGTAATTTAGCCGTGTCATGAATGGCCGATGTGCCCGACTAGCTGTCAACTGCCGGTCACATCGGTCATTTGTTACACGGCTAAATTACGAACAATGGCAAGTGGGTCAACAATCCGGGTTCGTGACTGCACGTAGGTATGTGTTTATGACTAATTCATTGGCACGCCCTAGTGGCGTATTCTAAGCTTAATTTAAATAATTATAATACATTAAAACACAATATATCTCCAACACACGAACTATAATCAACCAGTATTGAAGTTGCATCGGAGTTGCATCGCAATCTTTTTCAGCAAATTCTGAATCAGACAACGTGTATTCAGCTTAATTACGCAATACGGCTAAAGCTTAAATGTCTGAATCAGAATTTGCTGAAAAAAGATGCATTGAGTTGATTAATATAAAGTGTATTTAAAAACTATGTGTGATTAAAAATGGTGACTAACAAGAATAAAAATAAAAATTAATGCTTGTAAATTATTATATTAAATGAGCACTGTTAAATATTCTGTTAGCATTTTACGGCAACCTCGGGGGAGAGACAATAAATTATCATACTTTTTATGTATTTAGTCATAAATAAAAGGGACTGCGATCGTATAAAATGCTGAAATTGAATCACAAATGGAATATAGGTTTCCTTACCTATTTCGTTTTTATTTTCGTTATATTGGCTTTAGCGGGGGATTATTAAATATATCAACCTATGTATTTTTGATATGAATCGCAGTTATGTCATTCATGAAAAAAATCCTGTGTTTTTTTAGATTAAACATATTTACCAGTATTCTTTTTAGGCTTACGACTATTAAGAGAAATAATTAGTTGTATTAAAAAAAAAAAAAAAATTAAAAATTATTTATTTTCTTAAAATATACAGGTGTTTATAAGATAGGGGATAGTATACTACTGTTACTGTTACTGTTGTATACTTATGTTAAAATTGTATATTTAGATATACCTAGGTATTATAAATGCCTAGGAGGGTAGGTACTTAAAAATCTACTGTCACGGATATACGCGTAGTCCATTCACAACAGCCGAGGATACAGCTTGCGTCCCCCCGACACGAAAGTCAGTATAGGGGGATACGTGCAGTGCAGCCCGCAAGATTTTTTCGAAGAAAAGTGCCCGCCCCTGAACGAAATCCTGGATCTGCGCCTGTGAAGTGTACGGCGTTCAGGGGTTATAACAACAACTCAAGAGTCGAGAAAATACTGTTTATTCATTGAGAAAATACTCAGTTCATATACTAATACACATATGGGGCCGTATTCTAACTTTAAAACACGCACAGACACGATCCAACTTCAATGCAAATCCAATAGAATAACAACACAATACAGCTTACGACTACACGTCTGAATCAAAAATGACGGAATTTACTTGAAAATTACTGCGTTGCAACTACAATACTACTTCAATATTGGTTGATTATTGGTTGAGTGTTGGAGTTATGTTTAAGACAGATTGTGTTGTTAATGTATTGTTTATACATTTTAAAATTAGAATATGGCACATGGTAATACATATGGTTTGATGCATTGGAAGAGATATCATGGAATATCAAGGTTTATAGGATACAGATGGAAAGTAGTATCAAGTATATATCAGCTGTGGATCAGATGTGGGTCAGCTGTGGATCAGCTGTTACAATGGTGGTCACTACTCACTACACCTGGTTCGGAAAGAGAAGTGTCGTAGAATGTATGAGCTCCCATATATACTACGACTCTTCTCTTTCCGCACAAACTATCTATTATCACTACATAGAGTACATAGTATAGCCGAGCCACCAGCATGTGTATCCGTGGGACACGGCACAGATTCAAATCCATCCAACATTTCTTCAGTTTCATCGACGGTGCTGCCCTACCCAGCCCGTCTACTCTGCCCTGCACTAGCGCCACGTTCTTGTTGTTGACTAATGTTTAATTAAAATTGTAACACTATTTTACGTTAAATAAATCAGTATATGTATAGTATAAAACAAAGTCGCTTCCTGCTGTCTGTCCCTATGTATGCTTAAGTAGATCTTTAAAACTTCGCATTGGATTTTCTTTTAATAGATTTAGTGATTCAAGAGGAAGATTTATATGTATAATTGCACCCGTGCGAAGCCGGGCGGGTCGCTAGTGTGTGTATAAACATTCCTATTGTTATATTTTACTCGGTGAATTCAAAAACAAATTAAGTCAATAATAACTTTAGCGACGCAACCCATCCTATACAATGGCGAGGACCTATTTTTATTGCCCTGGAGTGTATCAAATTCATTTAATTAAAATATATTTTACATATTGTACCTATTGTGTGTTAGTTACTTAATTACTATCTACAAGGATCACGTGTAGCATTAAGTCAACAGGTCAAAATAACGCTATTTAAAGCATATTGTCAAGTTTTCTACACGTGCAGCCTCTGGACTAGTTTTACGCAGAAGACCATCAGTTCCCTGCGCGTCCAATATAATAATGGTTTCAGGATGTTGTTGGGGCTGCCCCGTTTCTGCAGCGCTTCAGGCATGTTTATGGAAGCTCGAACGGATGATTTCTATGCCATAATCCAAAAAAGAATGACCTCGTTGCTCTGCAGAGTGCGGGCCAGCTCCAACCCCATCCTGGCTACCGTGACAGGCCGATATGACTCACCTTTTATGCGACATTTCGATTGTGTCATGAACTCATGACCGCTACTAGGTGATTGTGTTTTATGTACCGTTTCTGTGTTGTTCTGTGTTATTTACTTTAGTTTTTACTAACAGATACATATTTTTAAGACATGAATGTAACTAACAATTATGGGCCATTGTTGCCTTTTCACTTTTGAATAAAATAAATTAAATTAAATTAACAGCAACACCGCTCTATCACACATGAGAGGCGTATGCACATTACAAGATCAGTTTTAATTTAGAATTTATTGCGCCAGAATATCAAACACATCTGAAAGAGTTTCTAACTCATTGTATGGCTCTTATGCGTGGTACAGAACTTACTTGACCTAATATTGGATATGCAATATAGGTGCGTTGCTATTGTGAGATGATTGTCAGTAGACAGTCAATTAACTAGCTATTTGTTGGTTCCATTAGCCACGTCCCTATCTCGCTACTAGCTATTAGTTCAGATGTACTATAATAATGTATTATAGCGAGAATATCGACCAACATCTCGACAGACTCTAGGGAGTTGTGGTTGGATTATGGGTCAGATAAAGAAGGCGGTATTTTAAAAAATCCCGGATACGCCGCGCATAGTCCATCGGCATCCCCAGATTGGCTTGAGGGCAGATTTTTGAAATTCGAGCGCTCGAATCTGATATTTAAAACTCTGTCTAAAACTATGAAATTGTGTTTTAAAAACAACAGCTATAGGAATTTAAAATCATGATTATTTATCTCGCTCGGATCTCAACAATCGCCCCCCTCTACGCCTAGCATATCTTGACGTGTGACGTGCGAGTTCATACAGTCTGTGAGTTTTTAGAAGAACCTTCGGGAATCGGCGATGACACAAGAAGGTAATATTGCTATTCTGCTTTTTCATGTGTCACTGTTGATTGATACCCGACGTCTCTTTCTAAAACTCGAAGGTTCTTCTGACAGGCGACAACGTAAGATATGCTGCCCTACTTGGTCCCGAGTGCCGGCGGCACCCTAGGTTAGGGTTTTATAATGTTTATGTTTTAGATGTAATTATTTTTGCGTTTTACTTTCATAAAAAAACTCTAATAAGCCTGGATTAAGAACTAAAATGAATAAAGGTGAATTTAAAAGTACATTTTGTCACACTTTCGTATCCGACGTTATAGAATTCGCGTAAATAAATAATGTCATGAAAATAATCTCAACCTCACTCACTAGACGGGCTTACGGGCTTATAAATAAGAATTAAGGTCTCCTCAAAGAGAAGCCGCCTTTATATCTAATTAACTTAATGTAGAGAAAAAGTAAGCAACATACGTATTAATACACAGAAAGGCAACGAAAAAAGTGTAAGTAGAATTTTGGGTAAAAAAATTTAAGAATTACGATATATTTGTTGATAACAAGCACACCGTCCGCCTAATGGTAAGCTGCTGTCGTTAACGCTTGCAACTCCAAAGATATTGCACGCTGCCGACACTTTATTATATGCAAAGGAGGATTCACGGTGATGATGATTCAAGATACAAGAGAGTCATCGTCGTCAACACGCACATATCTTGCATATTTTTTAAATTGATGTCAATATTATAAGTACAGTCAATCAAGAAAGTGATCTACCAGTTTTGACAAAAGACTCTGCGAGATCCTCTGAGAGACCTTGTTGTCTGTCTCATGGCGTTCAAACGAACCTCAACCGTAGGGTGGTAGACCACATTTTTAGCCGACTGTACATGAATCGAAATGTCATTTGATATTTACCAGTCAGTTTTCGGTGAAGGAAAAGATCGTAAGGAAACCGGACCTAATCCTAATAAGGCCTAGTTCTAGGTTGGAAGGTCAGATGGCAGTCGCTTTCGTAAAAACGAGTGCCTACGTCAATTCCTGGGATTAGGTTGTCAAGCGGACCCCAGGCTCAATTGAGTCGTGGCAAGATCGGGATAAACGCTAGGAGGATGATGACATAAATCGATTGAAAAAAATAAATAAATTCGATGACATGTTAATCTATGATGGCCTTATGAAAAATGTCCATTATGACCGTTAAAAATGACCGTGTCAATAAAATTATTAAAGGATTACAAAAACAAAGTTGCAAATAAGAACTTAATAAACATATTTCACAGTTAACACGAGCACATATGTACGTTTAAAGAGTTAATCCATTTTAATTGCAAGCCGTACGTTAACCGATCCAATTTTATAGCACTTTTATCCCCCGTTTATCACCGCGAACAAGTTTTATAGCCGAAAAGCGAACACAGAATCCGTTGATGAGTACTTGGACAAATTCGTTTTTTGCTGACCATAAATACATCAATAGTGACATTTGTATCACCATGCATAAGGCCGTATATACATCGGAAATCCAGTTTGAATTTGGATTATATTGCTCGAGAATAAGATATAGAATTGAATGACTTTTCTTTGACTGCTACGGCTCTCTGTTGTTAGTTGAGTATAAAATGTATTTCGTGTATTTCGGGTTTGTTTCGAAAAGTAAATGGCTGACGAAGTAATTTGTTGAAGTCTGATATAGTTAGCACGATCTATTGTATAATTTGGGACTGTTCAAGCTGTTGAAACTGACATGTGTAGTACGTTTGAAAGTCAATTTAGTCTAGAGGCCTAACTTTTGTAACACGTAGTATCGAAGTCTCAAGGGGACGCGTACCGACATAATTTTATTATTCACGGAGAGAAATTTTTACTAGAAACAAGTAAAAAATAGTAATTCCCAGGACAAGTAAATAATTTACTAAAAACAAGTAAATGTTTACTAAAAACAAGTAGACGCTTCCCTGTTTTTAGTAAAGTTTACTTGTTTTTAGTAAACGTGTACTTGTTTTTAGTAAAAGTTTCCTTGTTTTTAGTAAACGTTTACTTGTCCTGGGAATGACTATTTTTTACTTATTTCTAGTAATTTTTTTCTCTCCGTGTTGAAATAATAAGTCTTTCGACTTTCAACTTCAGTGAAGCATGTCAGGTAAGGGTTCAATTTTAAGAGTTACTTTGTCACAAGTTGTCCCGCAGAGTAATGTGAGTGTGACTCTGACTATCATACACACCATATCCAACAGTAAGTATACAGGGTGGAAAGATAAGTCAGGCCCTGGAGGGAAACTACCTTAAAACGTTGAGATAGCTCAATACACTGAAAGGAAACATTCCTTTATTTTTCCTAAAAAGTAAAACTGCATTCACAGATTTTTTTCTAATTTTCCCTTTTTTCGATACTAAAATTGTATGATTTTTCTTTTTTCATTATTTATGGCTTCTCTTGTGCCGTAAATTTGGTTGGTATTAAGAAGTTTGTATTCTTGTTGGAAATAGGATCGTTTGTCATGAATTGTCATAAAAATTCCTTGTGACAAAAATTACAAAATGAGTAGTTTTTTTGTAAATTGTACATTTTCTCGAAAATTTGTAAATGCAGGGATCTATATCTGAATCCCTAAAGTTTTTTGTCCTATTTTTGTATTCCCTAATGCTATTTGTCCTAATGATCATTTGCCCTAATGCTCATTTGTCCTAATTGTTGTTGCCCTATCATCGTATCGATGAATTTTATTTTCCCTAATATGTTATTACCTAATATCATTTGACCTATACATCACTTGCCCTAACTTTTTTTTCTATAATATTAATTTGTCATAATTATTATTTGACCTAAAAGTTATTTGTCCTAATGATCAAAACACCTAATTTCAAATGAACTAATATTATTTTTCCTATTATTTCATACCCTAATATTAAATGTCCTACTGGTAATTTTTCCTAATTGTCACTTGCCCTAATGCTCATATGTTTTTAGGGTCATAAAAATAACCCTAACCAACCTATCTCTGGGAGCAGTTTTGTTTTTAGGGTCATCAAAAAAAAATAACCCTAACCTACCTATCTCTGGGAGCAGTTTCGTTTTTAGGGTCATCAAAAAAAAATAACCCTAACCTACCTATCTCTGGGAGCAGTTTCGTTTTTAGGGTCATAAAAAATAACCCTAACCTACCTATCTCTGGGAGCAGTTTCGTTTTTAGGGTCATCAAAAAAAATAACCCTAACCTACCTATCTCTGGGAGCAGTTTCGTTTTTAGGGTCACCAAAAAAAAATAACCCTAACCTACCTATCTCTGGGAGCAGTTTCGTTTTTAGGGTCATCAAAAAAAAATAACCCTAACCTACCTATCTATGGGAGCAGTTTCGTTTTTAGGGTCATCAAAAAAAAATTACCCTAACCTACCTATCTCTGGGAGCAGTTTTGTTTTTAGGGTCATAAAAAAAATAACCCTAACCTACCTATCTCTGGGAGCAGTTTCGTTTTTAGGGTCATCAAAAAAAAAATAACCCTAACCTACCTATCTCTGGGAGCAGTTTCGTTTTTAGGGTCACCAAAAAAAAATAACCCTAACCTACCTATCTCTGGGAGCAGTTTCGTTTTTAGGGTCATCAAAAAAAAAATAACCCTAACCTACCTATCTCTGGGAGCAGTTTCGTTTTTAGGGTCATCAAAAAAAAATAACCCTAACCTATCTATCTCTGGGAGCAGTTTCGTTTTTAGGGTCATCAAAAAAAATAACCCTAACCTACCTATCTCTGGGAGCAGTTTCGTTTTAGGGTCATAAAAAAATAACCCTAACCTACCTATCTCTGGGAGCAGTTTCGTTTTTAGGGTCATAAAAAAATTAACCCTAACCTACGCCGTAATGGCAAATAAAATTAGGATATTCGAACAGTATGGTAAGAATTTTTAGGGCAAATGAGCTTTAGGGCAAACATTACATTATGACAAGTAATTGTTAGGATAATTGATCATTAGGGCAAATGACAATTAGGACAAAACGGTTAGGGTAAGTAATTTTAGGACAAATGTTATTAGGGGTTTCAAATGTTATGGCAAATAAAATTAGGATTTTTAAACATTATGGTAAACAATTTTAGGACAAATGAGCATTAGGACATTCATTACATTATGACAAGTGACTGTTAGGGTAATTGATCATTAGGGCAAATGACAATTAGGACAAAACGGTTAGGGCAAGTGATTTTAGGACAAACGTTATTAGGAATTCCGAGGTACACCCGTAAATGCAGATATGTATCTTTTTAAAAATAAAAGAATGTTTCCTTTCAGTTAATTGAGCTATCTCAACGTTTTAAGGTAGTTTCCCTCCAGGGCCCGACTTATCTTTCCACCCTGTATATAAATCCACTGCCCAACACTGCACTGTCCAGGCCTTCCACTGTACCAATGTAATTATTTAGTTTAACTTTCATAACGCATTAGTTCTTACTGTAATGTTATGTAAATATGTTTCACAATAATAATAAAAATAAAAAAATTAATGACTACGACTTTAGGTAAAATTCACCAAAATAAATTATTCTTCTTTAAAAAAGTTTTCATGCTTTTGGCACATGAAAAGTAAATGAAGGGTACACGGAAAGAACATGTCTAGTCACTTTGACAACATTTTGAATTATAGCGGTTTGAAGTTTGGAACGATTCAATTAACCATACTATTTTCGTAACTAGATGGTTTTTATGAATTAAAAAGTGTATTTATGTTAAAAAATCCAGCGGTTACAGAAGTGTTGCTAATAGTTCATTGCAAGCTCTACATTTTGATACAAAAATCTCATTTTACGAAAAAAGGGACGGTATTTTTTATTGGTATTTACTCTGAAACTAGGCGTATTCCATAAAAGTTTATAGGACGTTTTAGTCTCTAAATATGACCAGGAATACACTTTCAAAATCTTTCCAGTTTAGGGCCCACGGTGTATAATATATAGAAATAGATAAATAAATACTTAAACACATATAAAACACCCATAATTCAGGAATATCCGTGATAGACACACAAATAAATGTCCTGACCAGGATAAGAACCCGGGACCTCCTGCTTGACGCAAACACTATAGCTTGACCACAACCGCTGTGCCGCTCCTGAGGTATGCGAGCGGCGAGACGGGGGGCCACAGCGGCGGAGAGGCTCAGAGAGGGGGGCTGCTCTGCCTTACCCGTCTCGCCGCTCGCATACCTCAAGAGCGGCACAGCGGTTGTGGTCAAGCTATACCAACAAGGCTAGGACGCCGCTTGGCAGCAGATGGACGTAAAGTCGCCATCAAAAATATCTGAACATGCACTTTATCGCCTTGACAATAGAGATAGTACAGATATTTGTGACCAACTTGACCGCTCCGATATATCTGATGGCGACGGTACATTACATAAGTGTAATAAAACCGAATCCTCAAAACTTCAAAGAAGCTTTTAGGAGAATCTAATATCAACGTACCTAAATAAATCCAGTTGAAAAGCATCTCAAGATTAACCCACTCATCATCCAAAAAGCCAATCCTTTATCAGACTAACGTCCATTTATTAACTAGAGTGCTGTAATATCATTAAACGTAGTTTTTATCTATTCATACAGTTAGTTTACTTAGTTATCGAGGAGAGTTGAGCATATTTGCCTTTTTACTGAAAGCCGAGTTGCGTCTGCAGTTAGTAAATATTAACTTTTTATATTTTACTTCCTGATTGAATGCTATGAAGAGAATTTTAAAGTAAGTACTCACATCTATCCTACACGTTGGTCACGGCTTTATGCAGCTCAATGGATCCACTTAACTACCTAGTCCCAAGAATTGGCGTAGGCGCTACTTTTTATGAAAGTTACTGTTTTTTGACCTTCCAACCTGAAGAGAATCTAGGCCTAGTCCCAAGGTCCGATTTCCTTACAACTGGTTAAGATCAAATTTTATCAAAATGAAATCAAGATGTAAATTCCGCATACTGAATGCCGCATACACCGCATATGGAATAAAGTTGTTTATAAAGCTATGGCTCAATTAAAATTCAATTAACTCAAACTAGCCCAGCGATCAAAGTAAAAATATTAAGAGTCGCCAGGACGCTCGCGTCAACTCGCGTCCCCATACAAACGTAGTTCAGCTCTCATTTTAAAACGACGTTGTTTAGAACCACGAAATTTGGCATGGGCATTCTAGCAGTACAGATCTATATCGGTAATTCGTTTTCGTTGCTGAAAATTGTAATACAAAGAAAATATAGCAAAAATAAGTTTTGTATGTAAAACTGTATATGGCTGTATTTTCTTTGTATTACAATTTTTAGGAACAAAAATGAATTACCGACATAGATCTGTACTATTAAAATGCCCATGCCAAATTTCGTGGTTCTAAAGCATGTCGTTTTAAAATGAGAGCTAAACTACGTTTGTATGGGAACGCGAGCGTCCTGGCGACTCTTAACGTTTCGAATTGGCAGTTATCAAAATATTGCAATATAATATCGATTCCTGGATAAGTCGGATTCATTCAATTTACTATTCGCAAAAATAGTGATATTTGGAAAGTGCTCGCTGCATCCAATTGGTACGAGTAGGTATGTTGTTTTTTTGGGATCAAAAAGGTTATTCAAAATCAGTTCATTCGTTATTCTAGAGCGACATTCAGACTTTAACTTTCTGTGTTTGATATTATACCTCGTGCAACCTAAGAAGCGGTTTTTGACACCTGTCATCTTAGTACATTTTACAACCTAAAATCGGGGATAATCATTTGAGGTCAAGATGGCGGCGACGTATTTTTAGAGTAGTTCTTTGTTTTTTGCTCATTTACGTAGGTCAGTGTGTAATATTGATAGCTTATTGTGCGGTGATCTAACGAACAAGTGGCAGCTAATGAAGAATTAGTCTCAAAACGCGCGTAACCACTCTTTAGTCGAACGAACGGTTATCCGGGGTCTCGGCCGCCCACGTGTTTGTAGGGAGGCTATCATTTTACAATCAGCAAGGCCTTTACCGAACAACGTTGCCTATATTTTATTGTACCTAATAAAAAAGTGTGAAACGTCGTCATTGGCAGAATTCCCATTGCTATTGGTCTAAGAGCTGGCCACGTCAGATGTGACACAATAATGAGAGGTTTGTAATCAGTCCAGTTAGATTGCATAACCATCCTTATTGCTAGATCCGGGCATCTGGCAGCTTTTAATGGGTGGAGATCAGAGTGACAGACCAACAAAGTTTTTAAGTTGAAAAAAAGTAATACCAAAATAGGCAAAAACTGCTGAAGTTGTGTCATTTATAGAGAACAGGGCCTATGTTTTAACATTAGAACAAAAGACATTGTGAATTATTGCGGAAACAAAAACAGTAGGCGAGTAACCAAAAATTACATTATACATCATTTGGCACTACTTCCCCCAAACAAAACTTTTGGATATTATATAATCTAATTAATTACATAATTCTTCATAATATTGGATCAAAACCAGAACTCTAGAATTTATTTTCTTCAAGTTATTTGCTTTCTTTTACCTCCACCACTTTACAGCTGCCAGATGTCCGGATCTAGAAATAAGCATAGTATAGCAAACTAACTAGAGGGGTTTCGTTGCTCTCATTATTGTGTCATATCAGACGTGGCCAGCTCTCCGTCTATATGACAAAGGGAGAAAGCCATTAAATATAAAAAGAAAAACCTAAAATCGATATTAGGTTATAAAATGTACTGAGATGTCAGGTGTCAAGGTATAATTTGACGCGAATCGCATCTTGCTGGTACAGTCGCCGTCAAAGATATGTTTACATTTTTGCACCTTACTCCAATGTTATAAGGTGCAAAAGTGTAAACATATTTTTAAAGTCGACTGTATATACAATATAGATATGCTTCAAATGATTATACCTAGTAGACATTTTAAGATTGTTAATGCAACTTTTTGTGATACTAAGTATGCCAGGTAAAACTAATACGTCAGGTAAAACTAAGCAATCATAAAAGTTAAAAATGTATAAACTCTCAACTAAAAAAACCAGCGCTGTCTGATCAGCAAAGTCCTACCCAAGAACCATCCAGATACACTAGACTACTCAAATCAGTTTATCGGTTTAGGATCTACCATGCAACAGACAGACAGTTACCTACACAAACACGCAGAACTCAGCGTAAGTCCTCTCTTTTATTCGCGGGACTCAAAATCGGTCAAGTACTACACAACGAAAAGAAATCGGTCGAGTACGCTGTTCTAATTAAATGCCGGCGCTTTCTCTCATTAGCGCAAAAATTCGTGAATTATGCATTGATTGAACTAAAATGGAGCTGGGCGGGACATGTTGCTAGGCAGACTGATAACATGTGGACCAAAATGTTGACAGAGTGGTGGCCGCTTTCAGATGAAAGAAGCCCCTGGCGTCCGTTAACTCGATGGGTAGACGACGTTCGGAAGGTGGCGGGTCACTTTTGGATGAGGTTGGCGCAGAACCGGGACAAGTGGCGTATACGACGAGAGGCCTATGCTCAGCAGTGGGCGATAAAAAAGGCTGAAATGAATGAACGATGATGCATTGATTTATTATGTAGGTAGAATAGAACCTGCCTACTAGATGTGACATCTAGAACAAATTTTGTGCACCATGTTTGCCGGTTGACAGCTACGGCTGAATCAAAGAGCAGTATAGACTGGTAGTGATTTTAACTACCACTTTTGGGACAAAAAAAATCTGCAGTTTTATAAAAGCGCAAATTTCGAATACTGTATTCGCAAATACATTTAACGCGTAACAGTAGACGTATGGATGCAATAGGATTCTACACGGATCTCCGAGTATTGTACCGAGTCAATGATAGTACAAAACATTCTAATAACTGTTCCCCAACACTTGCGGGTTCGCGTAGTTTTTGTATGTCAATGAGAGGGATAAAACAAGCGTAACTAATAAACAGACATTCGAGAAAGAGATTTAGCAGTTCTATGGATTTTAGTACATACAGCCTTGGCCAGAAGTGTTGAGCATATGTGTTTTTTGTTTACAATTTTGATGTTAAGCATTATTTCCCTATCCTAACAATGTACGGTAACGGTAAATGTTATATTTTATTTATAAATATAGAAAACTTCACTTAATAACACTTTCAAGGTACTTAAAAAATATGAAAACAGAAGGTACCAAAAATGTAAATTTAAGTCGGTGCGACATATTGCAAATATTCTATGCAATTACTACTAACTTCAACAAAACATGCCTATTAGTTTAAATTAATTGACAAAATAACTTAAACAAAGATGGAAACGATGGACTAAAGTTTCCAGTTTTGTATGAAAATCGCATTGGTGCTCAACACTTCTGGCCAAGGCTGTAGAGTAAAAGGTGACGAAGGTGGTCGATTAGTTTAAGTATTCATGCATATTAAACGGGAGTTGGAAGTTAAACTCTAATACTATTAGAAAAACAACTAAATGACACTGCTGCTGCCTGAGGTATAAGCGAATATCGAAACAACAGCGTAGTTATTAATTGAGACGACGATATCCAGTAAATACCTCTTGTATCGAAAAATTTAAGTATCGTTTGAAAAAAGATGAGCCCATTAACAGACGCTTGTGTAATCTTTTAGACGCTTAAATAAAAGATAGACAAATTATACACTTAGCAGAAGCGCCGTAGTTTATTTGAGTAATTATTCAGATACCTGTCTACTGAATTATTTAGTAAGATACAGAAAATAGAATGCCTATTTTCAACTGACTTTTAGATTTCAAAGTAGGAGGTTCTCAATTTGTCGGGTACTTTGTTATTTCATTTTTATTTTATGTATACATAATTAGGTTCACCGATTACTCAAAGACGGCTGGACCGATTTGGATTTTTTTTTTGTTTGAAACTTCACAGGTGTTTTTATTGTCACCAGGTGCAGATCTGATGCTGGCATCCTCATGAAATCGAAGGAACTCTTAAACTATTATAGGCACCTATTGTTATTTCACTATTTTTTACAGCAACTCGGCATCTTCCTCTTGGAATAGCGGATCTTAAGTGAAGTCGGTTCTTTTTTTGTTTAATTTTTTTTTAGATAACAATATCCTTTGCTGGGTCTGACCTCTGCTACACGGGAACATTGAGATACTAGTAATTGTTCGTAATTTAGCCAAGTAATGAATGACCGGTGTTACCGGCTAGGCTGTCCGCTGTCAGCTAATATAGGTTATTCATAACACGGCCAATTTACGAACAATCGCAAGTGGCTCAACAATCTCGTGTGGTTACTGAAGTATGTACAGTCGACGTCTGTATGACTAATATTGTACTTTGTTTTCTCTTTAATCATGTTTTATTGTAACTTTTTTATCTACAATAAAGTGTTTACATACATACATACATACATACATACATACATACATACATACATACTAATTAACCAAAAAAATATAAGAACCTCTGCAGCTGGTCGAAAGAACTATATGGATTGGAAATTCGAAAATATAATTATTTGCTTGGACTTGACAGTATTCAGGTTCTTAAAAATAAAAATCTGTTTGAAATATCTCGATAAAAATGCCATTTTCAGTCGGGCCTGCTATATCTTGTAGCTCAGCAGCTGTTCTATCAGTCCTTTAAATCTTGACGTTGGTTGTAGGGACAACAACCAGGGCTCGGACACCGATATTTGATCTATACTAAAATACCGGTATTTTTTTCTTTCTTGTCGTTCTTTCGACTACTATTTTCTATTAAATCGAAAAACTTTATTAGTACATTACGTATCTAGGGCGGTAAAATAAAGAAGGGCTCAGATCGCTGGCATTTGTGGCCCGAACCGAAGGTAAGGGCCATTAACATGCGATCTGAGGCCTTCTTTATTACCGCCCATGGTGCGTACATAATTTTCGTGTTCTCCTGGGTGTGAAGTGAGATTTGCCGTTGCTTCCTATGGCGGTAAATCTCACTTAGCGCCCAGAGTGACGTAAAATATAATATTGATTTCAAGATAAAAACCATAAATTAATTAAATATTTTTAGTTATTTGGGGATTTTTGCAAAAACCAATTTCAAGCCCTGGGGACAACTGTATATTGGAATGGTCACGTGCCCCGCACTGCCGCCTCAAAGCTTGTCTATACCTTGTGCAATCTAAGAAGCGGTTTTTGACACCTGTCACTTCAGTACATTTTATAACCTATAATCGATTTTAGGCTATAAAATGTACTGAGATGACAAGTGTCAAAAACCGCTTCTTAGATTGCACAAGGTATAATATATAAAATTGTACAATAGAATCATAAACTTTCGCCAATCCAGCTTTACAGCAACAATGGCCAGACCAATATTATATCAAAGAATATAAATATCAGCGAGTGCAGTCTGCTAAGATACGTATCGTCAAGGCAGAGTGGATGTTCATACAGTAATCCATCTTTAAAAACCTAAAAAGGCTGCGGGTAAAAATCAAGCGGTGGTAGACGTTTGCTGTTGTGCTTGTTCATTCTAGGGCTCTCCGGGGGTACATAGGGCTTCTACAAGATCCTCCCACGCTTTTCTACCTTGAGCAACCGACTGGGTCTCTCTCCAGCTCAGTTCTACGGCTCGCAGCTCGCTTTCTACGCTCCGCCGCCCCGTATGTATGAGATGACTGCCGGTTTTTTTCCACTTTGAGGCCGCCACTCATAAGCTATACTGGCGCTGTTCAATGCTCCTCCTTGGTAAGTCGAAGGGTATGTAGACGTTTAGGCAGTCACTAGCCTAGTTTAATTTTGTTGAGTGAACAGTCGTCGGGCCTTGACTTATTTGTATGTATATATGGGATTCTATATGTTTAAAAGCATTACGAATTCTATTAAAAATACTTCCAATTTATGTTCCACCATGAATTTATTTTATTCAATTCCAAATACAAAATAAATGTCAACTTATAACTACCTTACTTAAATATACACTAACCATAAACTTACAAACTATTACATATGAAGGAAACAAGACCACCAACATAAAAAACAATATGTCCAAACCTAAAAATTAAATATAAGTCCGTTCAATCACTCAAATAAACCACCCCGCATCATTCCCGGCGCAAAGGTGCCCATCACGCTTGCCGCATTGCCACGTTGAATCGCGATGGACAGCCTCTGTGCCAGGAACGACCCGGAGCGGGGGTCCAAGCCTCTCTCCTGTAGGCGGCGCCCCAATTCCCCAAGAAAGACCTTGGCCTCCGCACACCAGCACCCCGAAGTCTCAACAGCATGAATGGAGTTCAATGTTATTTTAGAGCTATCTGTATTCTTTTTAGTTTTTATGTTCGAAGATAGTTTACTTTCATTTCTACACTGTGCTTCAGTCGAAGTGGTCTGTGGAAAATATTTCCAATTCTATTCAGCTCTACGGAGCTCAACGTCGTCTTAGAGCCCTCTATTATTATTGTATTGCCACAATGGAAATAAGATCATAACAGTTTACTTTGACGGTATCCTTTGTGTGGTAGTTGCAGAAAAGAGAAAATTGAGGACAGTATGCTACTGTTTAATGATCATCATCATCATCAGCCCTTTATCGCCCACTGCTGAGCATAGGCCTCTCTTCGTGTACGCCACTTGTCCCGGTCCTGTGCCAATTTCATTCAGAAGTGACCCGCAACCTTCTGAATGTCGTCTACCCAACGAGCCAACGGACGCCCGGGGCTTCTTTCATCTGAAAGCGGCCACCACTCCGTCAACATTTTAGTCCACCTGCCGTCATTCTGCCTACTAATGATATAGTACTTATATAATTAAATTATTTAGTTAAATAATAGTTTGACCTAGATGACGACCTAGGGAGAAACAGCATCAAGAAATACTAGGGTTGGTTTGGTTTGCCTTTATAGTCGATCTTTTCTAAACTGAAATCAAATTAATATTCACCGTCTTACAGATAATGTGCGAGTGCTTATTTTAAACTATTTAACCTATTAAGCTATAGATTGCTTCTTTATGCCCCTCGTCTTTGGCTCGGGCTACAAATGCCCGCGGTATGAACATTTCTTCATTTTACGTCACTGGGCGGTAAGTGAAATTTACCGCCCGCATCTCATTTCACACCCTCGTAAAATTGTGTACGCACCACGGGCAGTAATAAAAAAGGCCTCAGATCACCCTGACATTAGGTTCGGGCTACAAATACCCCCTGTCTGGACCGTCTATATTTTACCGCCCCGAGTGCGTAATGTACTATTACCGCCCTAGGTGCGTAATTTACTATTGAAGACCTCACCCGCTAAGCTACTCCTGCAGCTCTGCAATTGTTACGAGTATTTTCATCGTTCAACACAGAGATATAGTTCATATTGTTACAGAATCGAGTTCAAAGTTGGAACCGCTACACTTGGCGGTTGGAATGCCAACACACTCGCAGTTCAACCTAACAGCTAACACAATGATACTTATAAACATACTAGAATAAAAGGTATAGACGGGGCATGGTGATAATACTGATAATAATACCACGATAGAACGGGAGGGTCTTATTACACTTTCAATAGGTACGGCAGAGAGATGCTATTATCGTTGGTCCTTGCCATAGTTTCTATTACCCTCCACGCGTTCGTTACTTCTTGCAGTGGAGGGTAACAAACAGATATAATTCGCGATTTCTTCAAGAATTTCTGTGATTGCTACGAGAAAAGCTGTTATTTTTCCTAGAATGTTGTGTCGGCTAAGGAAAACAATGGTAAATTGTTCTATTTTGTGCTGTAGAAGTGATTATGGCCATCTATACCGGGTGTACAATCCAAATGTGTCAGTATGGAGAAGTCGGAAACTATGAGAGATAGCGAGATCTGTTCTTAGGAACCATGACGTCGATTTTAGATTTAATAATAATCACATTCAAACTTTTTTATTAACTCTCATACATAACCGGGAATCGAACCTGGTCAAAATCAATGTGTATAAATTCTGCAAGTCGCAAGAAGCACAACACTAATGGAATCTTGTGTAAATAATTGAAAGAAAAACCCACCGATAAGATAATTATTTTATTTCAGTAAATGACTTGCAGAATTTATACACATTGATTTTGACCAGGTTCGATTCCCGGTTATGTCTGAGAGTTAATAAAAAAGTTTGAATGCAATTATTATTAAATCTAAAATCGACGTCATGGTTCCTAAGAACAGATCTCGCTATCTCTCATAGTTTCCGACTTCTCCATACTGACCCATTTGGATTGTACACCTGGTATATCTATCCCTTACGGGGGTACACGTATGCGGGCTCTAGTTAATGCTTGCTTTGAGCATAGACTTAAATATATAGTAGACGGCCATAGCCTAAGAACTTTTTGAGGCTCCGAGTATTTAGCGCCATCTAGTTCAGAGCCACCTAAACAGAGCCAATATGCATGAGATAAAATCAGCGCCACCTAGAAACGAATAACGTACTAGTAGTACACTAGTGGTTACTAGGTGGCGCGGATTTTATCTCTAAGTATATAGACTATATACTTATAGTAGACACTATATATTTAAGTCTTTGCTTTGAGCTTATAAACAATAAAACGTTGAAGCTACAGGTACTTAAGTTCGCCTTTGTACAGTCGACGTCAAAAATGTATTCACTCTTTAGCATTTTACTCCTTTACAATAAGGATCAAATGTGTAAACATACGTCTGACTTTAACTGTACTGTATTTATAATTGACTCGTGTACGTTTCAGTGCAACCAAGTGTTTTACTACTATTAGGGTCAAGGAGGGAACAGTGGCTCAGTCTCCCAAATATCATGCTAGTTTACACTGTAGCACCCTCGTGTGTTAGAATAAGCATTATCAGACTTTTGAATTTGTCCGGTTACTGAATGTAGCAAATAGCCTCACTAGTGTTGTAATTAGATAAGTGAGCGACTGTTTGCGCTGAGCAAGTGTTACCTCATTGAACCTACTTATAATTATTAATGGTACTACGCTACGGCACCATTTTGAAGCAAGCTGTTTTTTTTTAATGACTAATATTATTACGCTTGTTTTAATTTATCATGAATCCAAAATATTTCACGTGCTATTTTGTAACTTTTTTCTTATAAATCTTACTTTTAAATTTAATAGGTATCTTACGATATAAAAATGTCGTACTGGAGTTTTATTTATAGGTTTAATTCCTCTAGTTTACACGGTTAACGAACGAGCCAAGCGAGTACAACTCTGCCAAGCGAGTCTGGCTACTGGGACGTCTCGGCATTTCGATGGCTTTTTGATTTTGAGAGTTTGTTCGAAGATAACTTTAGTAACGTTCTTTTGATCTTTATGAAATTTGTTGGGGTTGTAGCAGAGATATACATAAGATTTGAGAGTTCGTTTTTAAGCAGGATCGATCAAGGGGTTGTGGAATTAGAAGGCGAAAAAAATATTCCTATGGGTCTTCTTATAATGGTCAACTCGTTTGCAAGTCAATCGCGAGTTCTCATTTCGAGGTAGACTACTAGTAGTACAGTTAAGGTGCATGATATTTCACCGAAACAATCGCAGTCTGATTGAACCGTTCGGTTGAATGTTTGTCCAACGAGATGGAAATGAACAAATGAGGCTGTTGGTTCGTTATTGAACTACATGATTCATCATCATCATTATCTCAGCCACAGTTTTTTTGTTTATTGTTGTTTAGGCTTTCGGAAGATGCTGCTGCCCATCTCCCGGTATATTCCCTTAGCAGACTCCTACTGCAACCACGGGACGATATGGGACTACATGATTCCTTTCCATCATTTTGCAGTCCGGCCTTTAATCTTTGTAATTATTGGATTATATAGTACATTCCATTGTGCGAAGCAGTCAGATTTGTTTCTGCTTCTTTTTTACACAATTAGGCAGGCCTGGCACATTGCTGTCTCTCTAGCTGTTTTGATATGCCTTCTTGAAGAACTATGCATTATTGTAAATATATACTATCTTTAAGATTTAATGCATTACTGTTTTGAAGAAATAAGTCCCGCCGAGTTTTTCGCCGGTAACTAGTAATACTTCTCGGGTCAGAGGTGTACGGACTGTAGGGTTAGAACCGGTGGTAGGTACTAGTTTCTTTTTCTCTCTCTGACGTTCATAAGTGCATTGTAATGTCCCTAAATTGAAGAACTTTGTTTTAATATTTTTTTCTCAAACATGCAATGAAATATTGATGTTATGTTCCTTATAATAGTATGACGTTTCAGGTGCGGCTAGGGCAAAATTCTTATGAATATTTTCTATAATAAAATTAATAAAGCATAAACACAGACTATAGACAATATTTGTAACGTTCTGAATTTATTCAGTCACCATGATACATTTTTCTTCTTAATTTCAACTCGTGTACTTAAGGCCATTCTTAAGTTCAACCTCTCGAACAGCGCAGATACTGTGAAAAAAAAAACATAAGTGGGATTTTGTTTTTAAAGATTCTCAATATTTTATTGCGCATATTGTTGTGAATTATAATGTCGATTTGTTTTATTCTATAATAATTTGGCTATAGGTAATATAAAAGTGAAATATGTTTAGATGTTGTTCAAATGCAAGTGAACAATTATACTTAAATGGCTGATGTACGTAATAGTTACACATTTTTAAAAGCCGTTCAGTGACAATGGTATGCAAAGTCAGAATTTAGCAATTCAGACTTCATAACGTAATGTTTTTACACATGTTTTTGATAACGTGGTAAGTCTAATTCATGTTTTTTTGTTGTTGATAGGATAATTCATTAATAACAAGATGAACATATGTAATTAGTCGTAATAGTGAATAGGAATAGGAATGTTGGTTTAGCATGTTTCCTAGAAACTAATGCAAATTTTGGTTGTACGTTTGTGGCTTATTGAACTTTTTACATAAAAACCGAAGTATGAAGGTGTTTGAAGTGCATACAACATACAATATATGTTATTTGTTTGTCTTTCCCGACCACGGAACAATGGTGTTCCGGACCTTTGGGAGGAGTATGCGGAGCCGAAGCCAACGCGCAGAGGCCCTTTTGACAATTTAATGAAAAGAGAGGGGTACACTAAGCGGATGCTGCCCCTGCCCGTGTCATTGGACGCACACAGAGACAGCACCCGCCATGGTGTAAGGACTATTGAGAATTAATGGAGTCTAAATTCTACTAGGCTATTGGGTGAATAGTATGGACTGATGAATGGGCTAATACAATATATTATTATTAAGTAATACAAGTTTACGAGTAGACTTTTGACTTACGTATGTCGGAAAAAAATTGGTAAAGTTTCATATTTATTTCATTGCATGTTTGAGAAAAGCACTATACATACCTCGGCGTGAAAAAGGGTTGCCAGCCTCGTAACTATCCGGCCTCGCTACGCTCGGCCGTATATATGTACTCGACCGGCAGCCCCCTACTTCACGGCCTCTGTAGTAATGTAGGTACGATTATATATCTATATCTTTTAAATCTGAATATACTTAGTTAATGTACAATAAGGTAGTATTTAGGTACATATTTATATAAATTCTAAATATTTTATTTTTATATTCTACCTATAAGATTTTTAGGTAGGTTCACAATGGATCCAAATGAATATTTTTTGCTATTCTTTGTCATGTCTCTATTTAGCCCTATTGTTGACTGGTAGAATATGCCAATAGACAAGTCCGCCACAAATGTACCTTTTCGAGTACTTCATGTAACGATGCTAAGCAAAAAACGATAAGGTTTTAAAATTAAACATGCTTTTTACTAAAAATCGATGTCTTTATAGATCGAAAAGTTTAATGTATTTTAACAGGGTGTCCGAAATAGTGTTTTTTTAGGGTTCCGTACCTCAAAAGGAAAAAACGGAACCCTTATAGGATCACTTTGTTGTCCGTCTGTCTGTCTGTTTTTGCTTTAAGTACGGCACATAAAAACATAGTTAAAGCTCTTTTGTTTCACCATGTTTGTCCAGCGAGATGAAAGCGAACAAAATGAAGGCCGCTGTCGATACTGTTTACTACGAGTACATTCCGTAAGCTTCCAATCATCGCGGCGGCCTTTAATCCCTCATTATTGGATTTTAACCATTTTCCCTGTGTAATGAAAAACAAGCACGTTATTTTATTTATAACTGAAATTGAATGGGATGTTGTTATGACTTACTTATACAGCGTGTTTGGCACATGTACCGACAAATTTTTTTGGGGGGGTTTGTGGTGTCATTTCCTTCCCTTTCTTCCTTGGAACCTTGGTCCTAGGAGCCACGGATCTGGAGATACGATTTTTTTTTATAAATCATCCAAAATCTAATTTTCGAAGCCCCATACCTTTTTTTATGGTATAAGCTTAACCCCACACTAGCATCGGCGTCTCACCAGCGTCGACGCAATGTCGACGCGACGTTGACGCGACATCGACGCGGCGTCGACACACGGATTTGTTGGACACGGATTTGTCTGCGGACACATCTGAATAGCGCCATACACGAACGGATTTGTCCGCCGGGCACATCCGTCGGACAAATCCGGCGGGCACATCTGTGCGTGTATCCCTAACTTATCAAGCAACTGATGCGAACAAGAGGAGAGGCAACTAAGGCAATTATCACACTGGCGCCGCAACCGCATACGGCGACGGTGTGCAAGCGTGACAGCGCTATACACACGAAGAGCGCTATCTCGCTCGGGCACCGGCGCCGCATGCGGAAACTGTAGCAGTGTGAAATACGCATTATAAGTGCCTTTTTAATTGTTTCCCAAAAAATCTACGTAAGTAAGTATAACCTACTTTTCTAACTGAATTTATATTGTTTATATCACAACCAAACCTCCCCGTAGAATAATCAACAACGTACATTAATATTTAGGTAGGTAACTACGTTATTTATCAAGCGTATTTCGAGTTATCTCGTTCTGTGAAAATGAAAACAATAACGGAAATTTCAAATAGGCCATTAATCATGGACAAAATGTAACGAATTTGTCAGTTTTGGTCGTATGGCCACATTCACAATGCGAGCGCGTGTGAGTCAATTTTCTCGGGCGCCAGTGTAACATGATCTTTTCCATAAACTTTTTTTTACTACAAAATAAAGTAGTGTTCGACGTTAGAGCTTGGTTATTAATTATTTTGACAACAAAACGGGACTTAATCGCGTACACTTACTTTTGTAATTTTCCTGACGTTTTGAGGGTGTCGTAACGCTCGTGATCGCAGGCAGACTGGCGAGGAATTGTATCAGCATCTCCTAGCCGCGCGGGTTTTCCGAACTCGATGATGTCAAAATAATGAGTGAAAATCGTGTGAGTTAAAATCAGTACATTGGTTGTTTATTAATTCATATAAAATATTTGACTGGAATACAGAACTATGAGAAGTAAGCGTGTACTATGAGAGGTAAGTTTCGTGCGATAAATAGAAGAAGGCTGGTCGCATTACCGCGCTGGATATGTACCTATCGATCCGCTGGGCGAAATATTAACCAGCCCTCTGGTCACCAGTAGCCTTGATAAGACGCGCCGATTTCCCCTTGTAGATCCAGCATACACACTTAGCCCCCACAGCGCCAGGCTTTCAACCTCAAACGCCGGAAACATGTAGCTACTGCCCAGGGCAACATGCGACGCTTAAGGTTCTCGGCTGAAGATGCACCAGCATCAACTCTGGTGCCCGGAATGTGGGTTATAAAGTCAAGTGCCAAGTTAACCTGAGCGTCTGACTCGCAAGAAACGGGAATAACCCAACTGGCCGTGGGCTGACGTAGCGCGATAATAATTAATGAACCTATCTCGAAACAAGTCATTAGGGTCCCAGGGGACGCTTATTATACCATACCGCAGAGGTCACGGTTTTAGGAGTGCCTATCTTCCTTTCCTTTTCGTGACTGGTAAAACGGGGTCAACGCTTTGATAAGGCAAGTCACAATGATTTTATATAACTACGCAATATAAGGAACAGAAAGTTTATAGAAATGTAACCCTACTACGGAAAAAAAATGTTGATTTTTTTCAATTTTTCAATTTTATTTATTCACCATAAAGTAATATGATCATTACATGGTATGTCATTAGGTACAAACATCAATATAAAAATGTATAAAAATATTTCCAAATTGAAATAGGATTAGCATTACCTAATCGAAATTATTAATGTCAATATTGCTATTTAAATATTCAGTGACAGAGTAGAAGGCATGTTTCCTGAAATATTTTGATATTTTATTCTTAAAACTATTCAAAGGCAAGTTAGTTAGATCATATGGCAACTTATTGAACATTTTTATTTTTAGGTATACGCTCTGTTTCTTGCGTTTTTTAATTCGCATCTTTCGTTGATATTGGTTAACCTATGTTACCGGGTCATAATAACGAATCGATTGACATAATATTAATATCAAAATCGGATGAATAGTTTAGGCGCTAAGGCGGAACATACGAAAATACATCCATAGACTGCTAAAATCATAACCTTACCTTTTTTCTTCGCCATGTTAATAGAGAATGTACTAATTTCAAATAAACTTTATTTTTCTTTCGCAGCTAGGTACCCGAATACACCTTACTTTTTAAGGTTTACATCCACAAGCAAGTGTCCAATAGTTGACACCCTGCTCTCACGTTTACTGTGAATCATTTAATTTTTTTACCGACTTCAAAGAAGGAGGAGGTTCTCGATTCGACTGTTTTTTTTATCATTATAATTTTTTTGTATACGTGGGTCAGGCCGTAGTTTTTGCCGAAAAAAGTTCAGATTTCGGTCCGCTACTTTTTTTTTACTGTAATCATTTTATATAGTAATTAACCATAGCTTTGTATTTCTGAAGACCTGTTTACCCACGGCCACTGGAGATATTTAAATAAATTGATATATTTGCAAAGTTGTACGACTTTAAAAAATAAAAACAACGAAATATTCATAAAAAATGCAAATCCGCTTCGGTCGGGTGCACTTTGCGCATCCATTAAAATTAAAAAAAAGACAACATTTTCATGATCTGTTTGATTTGACGTTATCAAATAATAGTTACCTAGCCCCCTTTTGAATATCGTTTCGTGCTTCCTAAGAAAGTACATTAAATAAAAAAAACGAAAACAGCCATTTCTCTGCGCTATTTTTTGCGCAACCATCATGCCCGTTTTGTGGCCTTTAAGCTTTGGTAGTATTTGTATTCTGAATAGTGGCAACACCAAAGCAGCTTTGTCTATGGTCAATAAGGCGGCAGCGGCTATATTTTTGTCAGACCGATGTAAACTTTGTTCGGAGTGAAAAGTGTCACATTTTTCGCGGCGTGCATTTTTTGAGATTACAAGATAAGTTTTAAATTAATGTCTTTCATTGTTATTGTGGACTATTAAGTAAGGCGTGTGTAATCTTCCTAGGTTATTTTAACTAAAAAAAAGAGCTTATTCATAGAGTTATTATAGATTTTCTTTGCGCCACGGTCGCCACTTTGCGATACCAGTTATATTGCGCTACTGAATAAAGGTTCATGCACACACCATAGGTTTGCGGTTTCCGGGTGTAAGTTTGCTATATAAAATCAACCAAATGGAACCGTGGATCACCATGGAACTATTTTTAATCTCTTAGTATTCGGCAATTTGACATGTTTCTATAGTTCCATTTGGTGGACCGTTCAGCCTTTTGTCTGCAGTGATTAAAAATGTAACCTTACCATACCAAATCGTGTTTTTTTTGTACCTACATATGAGCGCCAAAATATTTCGGCTGTGGTGGGTTCTTTCCATCCCTCGGTTAACAATCGAATGTTCATTTAAAATATATTATGTCAAAATCATACAATGTATGCGCAAACCTTAACTATTTTGCGTCACTCTGCGCGACCGACTCAACTATTTTGCGTCACTCTGCGCGACCGAATCGTAGAATATTTTACGTCACCTTTGCGCTATTTGTGGCAAAAACTACGGCCTGACCCATGTATGTTACTCGATATCTCCGTGAATCGTGTACCGATTTTCAAATATTTTTTTTAATCGAACGGGTATAACCCCTAGATGGTCTCAATGTCACCAAGTCGGGGTCTGATGATGGGATCCTGGAGAAATCGAGGGAACTCTTCAACTATTATAGGCATACCTATAGTGATTACACTATTTTTTACAGCAACTAGGCCACTTCCTCTTGGAATAGCGGATCCTAAGTGAAGTCGGTTGATTTTTTGTTTAAAATTATTAACATTATCTATATAGGTATACCTACTGACACAGAGATAAGCTTTTTGTTTACCTTAGTGTTCTGTGCCAAATAATATTACAGTTTACGAAATTCATATGAGATAAACTTCAAAAACAACATGCATTATTAAATCGAGGACAAATCAATAGATTCGCATCACAGAATCACTAAGTTATTTATAGCTAAAGCTGTCATTCTCAACTGGGAGCAGTAATGAGGTTTGCTCGTTTTCCAATCCATTTCGCAGTGAAATCAGTAAATACGACAGATAAATCAGTCCCAGAGATCCAGCAGAGTCACAGAATAATATATTAGTATTTCATACAGAAGCACATAAGGGTATCTGATTAAAAAAGCTGGCCGAAAGTAAAAAAGAAAAAAATACAAAATTCAAAGAAAAACAGTTGAATATCTGTAGCTGATGACATGACGCTCACTGCCCACATAGTTTTGTTCTGGTGGGCTTATCAGAAAATAACCATTTAGTCGTCATTTGTGTGCTTTGCTAAATGTCCGGGCATTACGAAAGACTAACCGTAATAAATATAATTTTAGTAAGCTATATTAAAATACGAAAGCAAGTTTTATTCAGTGATGGCTGCAATGGATAATATTGAACCAGGTATGTACATGTTTTAAGTATCATTCAATTCGCTTTCTAAGATCACGTACTCTCAAACTGTTTAGTTTTATAAACTACCTTAAAATGCTGATTTATTTGAAATTTATTACTAGCACTGGTAAAAAAGTTATACTTCCGGACCTTCCCCGGTTGTTTTTTCTACTTTATCTGATAGAACGTTTTGTAATGATTTTAATAATATAAAAATTAGGTGCCGAAAACTGCCGAACGTATTTTTTATTGATTTTTCAATTAAATATGGATTGTACCAAACAAACTTTGTATTGCAGCCATGGTACTATACTTTACATTTTGCTGCCAACAGGTACTTCTGGCGTGAAAATTTTAACTCGAGAAGCCATATTTCTCATGACCGAAGACTTCAATGAGTGTGACTTCTCAAAGAAGTTGGATTCAGTTGAGCATACGTTTGTCAGTGAGGCTACGTGCTCAGTACATGAGGCAGATGAATTTCGTCGCAATTTTTCTCGATTGAAATCCGAAATGAAGGCTAGATGGGCCAATTCAAACAGATCTAAGCATGGGTTCTTAAAAAAGAATCAAAGCTGGTTACAAGGAACATAAATTTGCAATATAGACAAAGCTTCTCAAGAAAATTTTCTAGGGAACAATGCAATTACATTTTAAATCGATTGCTCCTAACTTCTGACCCATACATTAGTAGTATCAGACCCAGGCCACGCAAAGCAGCCAAGAATTTTAGTCAGGAAGCTAGAGAACTAATGATTCCACCTGAAGTAGCCATTCACAGTGACGACGACAACGACAATGAAGAAACTTCTGATACAAAAGATGATTCTTCAGAGGAAGAAGAGTAGTAGTGTCATCAAAGTGATTATGGAACATATTTTTTTGAATTTTTTGTTTTTTTTACAATAAAATGTCATGAAATGCCCCAAATTGTATCTAAACTACCCCAAAATAACGTGTTTTGTACAAATCGATACATCCAAGTGATAATAATACCAAAAATGAAAAAAAATAGTTTTGGCCAGCTTTTAGGGTCAAATACCCCTATGTGAGAAGGTTCACTTCCCTACAAAATCAGTGCTTGACAGAACTATGACAGATGAACGGTGACACATGACGTCTCCATACAATTTTGCCTTCGACTTTTAGGGTTGACTAGTACGCGACTAGTTTGATTGAACGGCCTGCCCTAATCCGCCTAATCTATCTAATCTATCAGTAATAGTAATACCAAACTAGATAAATGTCAGTTTTATTACCTAATTTGCCCAGTGTTGAGTAGTGATTTTACAAATACCCGCGGTCTGAGCCGTTCTTTATTTTACCGCCCTAGGTGTGTAATGTGCTAATATTTTGATAATTTTGATTCAACTGGTAAGCTAAGTGAGCTACATTATTATGTCACCAAGCCAATACGTGTCAGCAGTAGTGAGCTGCATTGTACGGCTGTGCATTTGTTAATCTAGGCCCCTCGCTTATTGATACATTCATACATTATTGTTTTATAATTCAGGGGTAATTCACTACGAGTCATGTATAAATAAATTTATTTTAATTATTTATTTAATGCTAGTATTCGCCCGTGACTTCATTCCCGTAGAAGCCGAAAAATTGCCAAACCCTCCTCCCACCTCACTCCTCTCGCTTGGTACTCTCGTACTCTTGATGTGTAGATTTAATGTATTACTGTTTTGAAAAAATAAGTCCTGCCGAGTTTCTTGCCGGTCATAATACTTCTCGGGTCAGAGGTGTAGGGTTAGAACCGGTGCAGCGGTGGTAGTTTATTTTTCTCTCTGACGTTCATAATGCAATTTATTTAGTCGTATGGCATAAATACAAAAATAGGCAAATAATTATATTAATAGCATTCGGAAATGGTATTTTAAATGTCAACATTCAGGGCGCTGAGCCAAGCAGCTATGTCGGGAGTGAGATGCAGTAGATCTTCCGGTGGTCCCTGGTATGAATGCAGGCGGCAGCGCTGGATAATATGTTCCACTCCCACCACCACCCACCAACCGACTCCCGACTCCCAGGGTTCGACCTCCCGAGAAAACAATGGTGTCGCCTTAACAGGCTCTGAACAGGTCACGGCCGATGTAACTACTTCTTACACAAGTGGGGGTGGAAGGATTCAGCTCTGTGTGAGTGCGGCGAAGAGGCCCAGACCATAAAACAATGTGATGTGTTTAAATTGAAGAATCTATTATATATTTTTTTAATGAAAATCCCAGGTTTCCGAGACAAAAAGTATCCATTTTCCTTTTTAAACTATACCTAATCTACTTTTTTTTTATTTTAACCAAATTGCGGTTTTCGTGTGAGGAAAAACAAACACACAATAATCCAAATATCCTAACATCTATTCTATACCTACGTAGAAACTTTTGCATTTACGGGTATGATATTATTACTAACCAATGTACTAACCAATGCCTGCAGTGTAATAGCCAGTCGTTTTCTTAGAAAAATCGAAACACTAGTTAACTTTGTGAAACATTTATTGCTGAAGTTGCTGAACTTTGAAAGTTAAAGGTTATTGATCACACGTGTTTAGTTCATTTTTTATTCCATTCTTAGTTTTGTAACAGATTTTCAAAAGGCACTGATTAATTTCTAATAAAATTCATTATTAATTTAAAGCGCTACAATGATTTGTGCAGATTTTCAAACGTTTGTGTTTAATTTTATTATTATACCTATTTAAAATTCTTTCGAAGTTTGTAGTAGGTATGACTATCTTGAAATATTTCCGCCCACCTTTAGAAAGAAGAAGAGACATTCTAACTTTTAAATTATTATTTATTACACATTTGTAAACAATAACACTGTATAAGTTCAATATACAGTAGGTACAATAAACTTGGTCAATATCGCATATCGTATCTAGATACCTACGGTCGCCATCAGATATACATATCGGAGCTGCCAAGTTTATTGTCAAGACGTTAAAGTGTTTGTTCAGATATTTTTGAGTACCGTGGCCGCTACGATGCATTTGATAGCGACTGTACCTAAGGTAGAATTCATAAATCCGCGGACTGATTTGACAGCGCTTTTCATACATTTGACAATCGCTTTGTATGCCAGGAGCTGTCAAATCAGTCCGTGGAATTGTGGATTTTACCTTACACTACCTACCCAGCTTTGACTTAGCACATTTAAATATACAAGGTAGTAACAAAAATACCGGTGATACGTTTTAGGATATAACTAAATCAAATCAAATCAAATCAAAATCAAAATATTCTTACAACTACTGTATTAAAAGAAGAGGATATATTATTGGCCGGGTGCACGACGCAGCGCCGCCTAGCGTTCGCAACTTGGACGGCTCTGTCATAACTGTCAAACAATGGATGCAGCAAAATAAATGTAATTAATTTAAATTACTGATTTTAGAGCAGTTGATAAGATTAAAATCCGTTTGTTTTTAATGTGAAACACTTACGGCTTATAGTTTTAGTGAAAAAGTAATTAGTGTGCGAGTATTTGTAATATTACGTCAACTTACTTCTTTGTTGTTTTCTTGAAAATTCAAGAAGAAAATGAGTGTTTTCTATTGTTGTTTCCAGGAAATTTAATAATGACAACCTTCATTAGAACTGGCTTTGTAAGCATCCACCACAAAATCTCATTTCAGCCTCAAACTGTGCATAAAGGAAAGCTGTTAGCTTTGGCACAGCATGTCCGAAATGTGGAGGAGTTTCGGTGCAACAGTCGGAGTTGTTGGATACGTGCGGAGATAATAAGACAAACTTCTGTCACTTTAACTCCATACAAGACACGTTTAAGTGTAAGTCCACTTAATTTTGTCCACTAGTTCACTATTTTATCGGAATCTGGATACAATATTACCTACTACTTACTTGAAATTTGTGTCGAGAAGCCTTTAACTATTTTGTACTTATCAGTATTTTTTTATAAAGTACTTTTTATTACAACATTTTTATTTATTTATTATAGATAAATGAAGCCCGAGAAGTTACAGCTGTGAAATGCACTTGTGTCTACAACCAAAGTGGGAAATGTAAACATGTTGCAGCATTAATTTATTATATTAACCATGATGAGAGTCAAACTCAAACAAGCGAGGAGCAGCAGTGGGGAAAACCTGGCACACGACAATTTGTAAAAGAAAAGTATGCTAAGGGTAAATTTTTCCGCGAAATGTTTCCCCCACAAAATAAAGTACGTGGTGATGCAGGACCAGTTCATCTTACAGAGTTAGTGCAAGTATCTTCCTTAAAAACGGTGTTGGAAGCAGCATCAATGACTGAGAGTATGGTTACGGTGAAAGACATATTAAAGGTATTATTGAACAACGCGGAAACAAAAATGGAACAAGAAGAATGCGAGGCATGTTTAAGTAGCTTTTTTATTAATAGAGAAGAATTTGAAGTCTATCAAACAGATCAAAACCTTGAAAATAATTTGAAAAACTTTTATGATGAAAACATTGTAATGACGGATGAAAATATTCTCAATATCTGTTGTAAAACAGTTACACAATCATCCTGTCCAATATGGCATGATGTAAGAAAATTTAGGATTTCAGCCAGTACAAATGTACACAGCATCAAAAGCCATTCTCTTCAACAAACATTCGAAATTACCAAATGTTACGCCAGCAAGGTCTGTCAGTTGTTCATCATTTTGAATAGATGATATACCAATAAATTCATTACTCTTTGTTGTAGTTGACTGATCAGTATATATTTTACAGTCCGTACTGCAACCTTTATCTTTTTTGTAAATATAACTTGACACAACTTTTGAGTTTCTTGGTATCTCGGTTTGAATTTCAGCATGGCAAAATTCACTATAAATATATCTATTACTAGTAAACGTCATTTCCTTATTTTCTAACTCCAAAAACATATCAATTTGGCAGCCCTTATCTACCTTTGAACCTTGAGTCGAGTTTAATTCAATAATTTCCTCTGACTGTGAATTTGATATTAAAACGTTATCTCGTGTCTCGTGTGTAAAATTCCTGTTATATCGTGCCTTAAAACGTTCATGTCTTTTTACAACAGTGGCTTCATTAATCTTCTTCGATCCATATACTGAAGGGAATATTCGAGGAATATAACTAGGGCTCGCTATCTCATCAGACTTTTTTCCACCAATGAAATGTGCACTACATATACAATCTCGAGCTCGAGGGGTCCATGGAGATCCATCCGTACTAAAATGACAAACATAATAATTATTCTACTTTTGATATTTTCAAAACATTAATCTTTTAAGGATTACGGGGTTTTTTTAGACTAACTAATAGGGCCCTGAAACTGCCGTCATGAAGACGGCCAAGAGCAACATCGGTGCGAGGTATTCAGGGTGTCAAGAGGGAGGCTCTACTTTCTGCCCAGTGACTGTAAAAGACCCAGCCACTGTGCCAATTCGTTACTCAAATAATATTTATTATTATTGTACTAAATAGATAAAATACTAATAAGGGATAAGTTCATTACACTTACTTTATTCTCCTTACAGCAGTTATCCATTTCACTCTCTGATCCACTTTCCAACTTGGTGTAGGAAAACGATAGAATTTGTAATTGCTGTTTCGTCCAGTATTGTTGCAGTTTACCACACAGCAGCTGTCATGACCCATTTCTACTTTTCCTCTATCCTTTCGTGACCTATCTCACTTTTATTTTACTGCAAAGTATAGCAAAATAGCATAAGGAACAAATAAGGAAATTAACCAAGACGTATGACGATTGACACTTTTGACAGCAACACAGCCGTAGCTATTTCCACTTTTGGCCACATCAAGCGCTGCGATCGTTTTCGCTTTTCCCGCCCATTCTCTGCACCCGGCCAATAGTAGAAAAAAATTAACTAATTTTTTATACAGGTGGCCCAAAAATTCGTTGACAAAGATTTATTTTATTTTATTAAGTACTTACATAATATATACATACAATTAAATTAAAAATGAAAACTGCAGTGTTTTTATATTTTACACACATTAATTGTCTTCAAAATGTGTAAGAATATAACAGAAGACTAACTGAATTCGAATAGCGTTCAATTTCAAAATTATTACTTTTTAATTTTGTCAACGTAATTTTGGGCCACCCTGTAGGTACAGTCGTCCAAGATAATAATATACAAAACATTTTTTTGCGTATTTTTTTAGTGTTTTCAAATCATTCCACTATTTAATCATGAATTCTGTACTCTACTGGTCTCTTCTGTAGGTAAAGTTGGGCTCGGGCAATGTTGAGATACTACCTAAAATATCTGACAAAAACAAAGTTTCAAAGTTTCAGTTCTTTAAGACAAAGTGTGGCTTTGCAAGTCATACCCGAGGCTTCCATAATCCTGCAAGAAATAATTGACGGAGTCTCTGTCGCCGGATACGGCGTGGAGAGAATGATGATGATCAGAGCTCGGATTTTTCACGGCAAAACAAAACACTAGCGTAATTTAGCCAGTGCTTGAAATATTATTTTATCGATATCGATAATTCAGAACTAGAAGAAATAAAAGTCACCAAATAAAATTAATATGTAATAAAACTAATAAAAACGTTTGTATAAAGTTACTATATATTAGAAACAGACGCAATTTCTTCTTCAAAATCTACGTCAGTACACACAGCAGCACAAGACATTTTATTTGGGTAATAGTGATAGGAGTAGATGATCATTATCTTTTCAACATTCTCTGGGAGTAAACAGTTGCGTTTATCACTATAAATCCATTTATGTACACTAAATGTACGTTCAACTTCAGTTGACGTCAAGGGAGCAAATTTATAGAATTCATTATCAGTTCGGGTAATATTTTAGGTGTACCATCGAATAAAAAAAGAAAAAATGTACTGAGGCAATACCTGTCATATACTCTAGTAAGACTCGATAGGTGTCGATAAAATAATATTTCAAGCACTGGCTAAATTACGCTAGTGTTTTGTTTTGCCGTGAAAAATCCGAGCTCTGAATTGATGATGATGATGAAAATATCTGAAATTAAACAACATTCAACAAACAGCCAAACTGCTAAACTCAGATTAATTTAGGCTCAGCCAAACCAATTAACTGAGTTGCCTAAAATTCCAGCGCCGTTTCAAATAACACTCGTATCCAGAACACATGTCGGCGTTTCGGGAATTATGCCTATTTCGGCATTAAAGCTGTCTCCTGCTTGCTACTGCAATTACGTAGCAACGCGATTTGCATAAAGTACGGAGTTACGTGTATGAACAAAACGATTAAAGGATACCCGATGTCAGATACGCCACTGTACACTATGTGCGAAGTGCATGGTGGGGGTAACGAGAACGATCGCAGTGCACAATGTGACAAGAAATGAAACTGCAAAAGCCCCTATATGGATGAAAATCTTTATATTTTGCGATTGTTCCACCATATGAGATTGTCATCCTTTACGCTACCATCCATAGGCTCCTACGATATGTCACCCTCAGATTAAATATACCCCGCGTCACTTGTTCTCCTTGACGTCGTAAGTTGCTCTCACTTCTTGCTGCTCACTCTTACAACAAATGCCATATCATAAGTAAGACAACTATATTTTGACAATTCGCAAGCATGGTGGCTTCACTGAGAGCCGAGTTTCCTCTGTCTATAATGTCTATGATGTCACCTCAACTCGGTCAGCTGTCAATATAGTGAATCAGCCAATGACATTTCATGTAAGCGAGGAGTACATTGTACAAGCTATTTATAAAAAAGAAAATAATTGAGATTAAACACCTGCCCAAGAGATGACGCCACAATCATGCACATAGCGATATCCTCAAAAACATCTTTTTATACGACGACGGTGGCAAACAAGCATACGGCCCACCTGATGGTAAGCAGCTACCGTAGCCTATGGACGCCTCCAGAGGTGTCACATGCGCGTTACCGACCCTTTAAAACAGGAGGATTCACTGTGTTGACGGCAAAAGGAATAAGAGAGGTCCCTCGTCGTCAACACACTGGGTCCTCTTTGAGCTCTTTGGCAACCTTACTCACCAGCAGGACCACAACACTATGAGTAGGGTCTAGTGCTATTTGGCTGTGGTTTTCTGTAAGGTGGAGGTACTTCCCCAGTCATTCATCTTCCCGCGCCACGCCGCTCGTTGCTACTGGTGTTAAAACTCCTCTACACCACGGGCTACCTTGGGGACGCAACTATGCCTTTGAGGGAACAAACGCTATAGCGATCTTGTTCCGTTATATTAGTTTACTATTTTTTCTACTCCTGCATTCTAAATTACCAATAAGATGACTGAAAAGTATATCCAAAACGTTGTCATAAGATGATTGCTAAAGGATGTTCTTAGGGATTTTCATACAATACTGTTGCCGGAGCACTCGAAATCTGCCAAGAGATTGAATTTACTAAATTGTGTAGAGGCAGCAGGTCATTCATCGAACTCAATCCTTACCAGCTTGCCTATTTTAAGCACTCATAGAAAAACTATTGTACCTTACTTAGGCCACTCAGCAAGCTTCGCGGCCTAAACACGGTAATCGACTGAAAAGCTTTTCATTACGTCACTATTTATAAAATACTATTACAGCATTGGGTTAGGTACTTAAATGAATTACGAACCATTCGTGCGGTCATAATTAGATGGCACAAGATTAAGGTAAGACAATTACTGAAACATATTGTTATGAAGAGACGTATCTGGAAGTATTCAATGTAATCGTCGGTATGAGGCTCTGCGTCGCGGTTATATAAATTCTTCATGACGCGACGTAACGCGATAACACTAGCATAATCGCCATGAGTACTACCACACCAAGCATAAGAGCCATAACAACCATTAGAACTTTCAATTATATACCTTATTCTCGCGCAATAAATTTCAAATTCAAACTGTTTCCAATAGTTTTTGTGGTTGTAACGCATGGTGAGAATGCAGTAGTCATCTAGGTATTATACTTGTAAATATTCTAGTCTTAAATCTAGACGGAGTATTATACTAGTAGGTTTTATAGCAGAAGATTAGCATCTCTTTTATCTAATGCTTTAACTAGTAAATTAAAACATAACAAATAGTTGCTATCATGTCTGCCTGCACGACATACATTATTCTAATCATATAGCAACAATAGATATTTGGTTTTCCATTATTCTGCGATCCAGAACTAATATCCATATTTAGGAACAATAAAATTATGTTTTCTTTTTTTTTGGCATATGGTCAGATGGAATATTTGTAACCGTGTAACCGTGGGGCAAATCATCATCATCATCATCTCAGCCATAAGACGTCCACTGCTGAACATAGGCCTCCTCTTTGATAAAGGGGGGGTTTGCCATACGCGCCACGCTTGGCAGAAGGTTGGCGCGCGCAGTTTTTTTTTGTTTATTGTTGTTTAGGCTTTCGGAAGATGCTGCTGCCCATCTTCCGGTATATTCCCTTAGCAGACTCCTACTGCAACCACGGAACGATATGCTGGGGGAGAGTTCTAAGGCCGGGCACCCCTTACGGGGCTACGGTGGGGCAAATGCAAATATGTAGAAATACTATAAAAAATATAGTTTACTAAAAAAACAAGTCACAACCCGCGACGTCGTCCGCATGGATCCGTTATTAAGCGATATATTTCAACCGCATTAATAACTATAACCAAAATTCATATTAGCTTGAACAATCTTCATCATTTGCTCCTTCTTTTTCCTTTTCCGCTTCTTCTTCTTCATCATCTTCTTATTAGGCTTCTTCATTGTCTTATTTAGTATCTTTTTCATCGTTTTCTTCTTCATCTTCATCACCATCTTCTTCTTTATCACCTTCTTCTAATTCTTTTTCATCTTCTTCAATTTCTCGACCTTCATCTGCTACTTATTTATCATCATAATCTTCTTCTTCTACAACTCCATCGTCTTCTTATTCTTCAACGTCTTCTTTTGTATCTTCTTCATCGTTGTCTTAATTTTCATCACCATCTTCTTCTTCAGCACCTTCATTTAATTCTTCTCATTCTACTGCTTTACCTTCATCTTCATCAACATCTTCATCTTTATCATTTTTAATCTTTATTTAGTAAAAGGCGTTCATCGCTTTGCGATGATGTCGTTGTCGGCCCTATAGTTATTACAATTACTTATTATCTAGAATCAACTAATTTAATTATCAAGTAGTACAGCTAAAAACTTCAATATTGGTTGATTGTTTGTTGTATGTTGGATATGTTTAAGATAGATTGTTTTTAATGTATTGTTTATGTAATTTAAATTTAAAGTACGGCTCCTGATATCTCTCGATAATTCAGGATACGAGGGCTGTCTACCGGCTACGCCGTAGCATGATGCATGTAGACCAGTTATGCTACGGCGTATAGCAGTCGTAGGACTACATTGTAGTCACTACAATATGTGTAGATCAGTAACGGTTAGACTCTAGTACAAGAAGATTCGAGGAGAAAGTGAGGGAACGCAGCCGGGACAGTAACCTGCAGCTCCAACTCCAGGGAACTGGGCTGAATGAACGCGAACAGCGATCGACAGCCCGCCTGAGTCCGGCCAGGCGTCCCTACACTACATCTACATCTAGACTCTTGTACTATACTTTCCACCCAAAAGCCGAAAGTACCAAGAACCAAGTTAATTATGATAAATTGATAAAACGTGACTTTTTCTTACACGAGCGGTATTCAAATTGCAAATCTTTGATCTTGATTTAGTATATATTTGACTGCACTTTCGCTGCACCTTATATATGTATAGAAGTATGACAGCTTGAGCCAGATTTATGTCCAGAGCGAGTAATGTCAAAGCAACACAGTATTACAATTCAGATAAAATGTATTACAACATTCCTACGCCGCTCCAGGGTTTGTACCAAATTTTATCGCTATCGTTAAGTTTAGTACCGTATCGATCACAGCTTGCTAATGTGCAGCAGTGGGAATGGGCAGGCCACATTGCACGCAGAGCAGAATGGCCGATGGGGTCGAAAACTGCTCGAGTGGAGACCACGGGCTAGCAAGCGCAGCGTAGGACGTCCACCCACAAGATGGACAGACGACCTTATAAAGGTCGCCGGAAGACGCTGGATGCAAGTCGCTTCCGACCGATACTTATGGAGGTCCAAAGGGGCCTATGTTCAGCAGTGCACTGCTGAAGGCTTATGACAACGTCTTATGACTGAGATGATGATGATGATGATCGATCACAACTCTTCCTCACATGTTTTCTTCAATTGCAGATTTGCCTAACTGTGTTATAGATACATTTTGACATACCTACTATACAACAAACATCTGATAGCAAATCTAAAAATAGTTACCTAGATACTTGATAAAAATTAGTCTGTTTACTTTTGACTCCTTCCTGCAATCAAGTACGAACTGAGTTATGTGGGCGCTTCGCCACTGCTAAGTACAATCACCGGCAATAGTATCTTCCTACACGAAGGCCGTTAAAATATGTGACACGCTCTTATCTGTAGGGCCATAAGAGCGTGTCACGTGTTTTTGCGGCCTTCGTGTAGGAAGATACTATTGCCGGTGATTGTACTTAGCAGTGGCCACTGCATTGTGGCATTGGTAGTTTCATACATTTCGGCCGATCGCGATCACATGTTGTCGTTTTCTATGGGAAGGCCAATTTTTTTTTCGCGATTTCGGAGTTGGTCCCATAGTAAAAGTTGTTCAGTGTGGGCTTGTGTATTATGCCTTGATCGCTGGCTCACGACCCCGGAATCACCCAGTAGTATCTAAGTATGTATATCGTCGCCTAGCACCCATAGTACAAGCTTTGCTTAGTTTGGGGTTAGGTTGATTTGTGTAAGATTGTCCCCAAATATTTATTTATTTATTTATTTATTTATTGCCAACGTCACACAAACGGCCAATTATGTCGCTCTATGTCCACTTCACTCTTTACAAGTACCTACTTTTATCTTGTTGCCATAATATAGCAGATATCACTCAGTTCATATTATTTTAAGAAGCTACCGTACCAAATAAGCTATGTAATAGGTTACATAGAGTGAGGACAAGTGTTGCCCACATAACTGAACTATAATCACTATCTCAGACTTGTTATATTCGAAGCTAGGGATGTCACGAACACTGGGCCGGCTATTTATTGCCAACGTCACACAAACGGCCAATTACGTCGCTCTACGTCCACTTGACACGCCTAGGTACACCTTGTTGCCAATGTAAGTCGCTAGATATTGTTTTGGGAAGCTATGATATCATTCAATAATATAGTACAGTCGCCATCAAATATATCGGAGCGGCAAGGGTACTCAAAAATATCTGAACTTGCACTTTATCGCCATGACAATAGAGGCGTTGTTCAGATATTTGTGACCAGCTTGGCCGCTCCGATATATCTGATGGCGACTGTACATCAGTGAAATGACACTTTAGTAAAAGGAAAAGTTAACGTCACACAAACGGCCAATTACATCGCTTCTTGTCTATTTGACACGTTTACGAGTAGGTGCATTTTTGTTGCTACAAAAAGCCTGATGATTCGGTTAAGTGCAAAATCGGTATTATATTGCGAGTAAGAAAAAGTAGCGGAAAAAAAAATTTACGCGAAAAAGAAAACTGTTTGGTATGGAACACTTTACCTTAGCCGGCCAACCCTCCATACAGAACCAATTTATTTTTTCGCTGTTTTGTCTTAGTTTTTCATAATTAGAATATAATATTAATTATGCCCTTAAAGGGGTCACCACCACCAGCATATTAGTTACACATTGGAGAGCTAAAAGGGCTGTACAGAAAATATTATCTTTAGAACCTACGGTTCCCTCCAACAATATTTCAATACCTAAGTAATAAATATCACTTAAGCCAATATAATTGCAAGTCAAAATATCACATAACAATTAAAACAGTATCATTTAAGTAAACTAAATAAAAAAATAATCATCACATGTCAAATAAAAACATATTTTCAAAATTAGATCTGGTTTTGATACGCTTTCGAGCTCATTAATATGCGCAAGGTGCCTGGCACGTTGATCACAAAATATTTAATCCACCAAATGTTTCTTCCACCTTTACCAATTTAATTTGAGAAACTATACCGCCCAATACTTTAGTGTTCATAAATTACCGGAACTGCCCCTAAAATGGTCTTCAGGATCGTAAAATTAGCCCGTACATTTTTATGTTTGGCATTCATCCCTCCTGCAAATGGCTCTGACGAAATGCCGTTTCCTCTAAGAGCATTCAAACGATCGAATCGACCTGGATTTTAAGGAATATTCGAATATTGCGACATGTGAGCGGCATAAAGTATCTTGACAAAGCGGGGAAGACCGTCATATAGGACGCTAGGTGGTCTAAATATAATGGCAAATATTGAATTCGTCGCTACTTTTCACCACCTTAAGGGATGATTTTCTCGATCATTTTGTGCCCTTCCCCAGAGCTCAAACTATTTCCATACATAATTTCGTCTAAATTAGTTTAGCAGTTTAATCGTTAAAAGCTAAGCAATTTTAATAATTACTTATATCATTTCATTGACAAATACTCGTCTTAAATATAATTCCCATTTGCCATTTTCTTATAATTGTAGAAAAGACGGATTCACCTCAACTGACGCAATTTCCCCGGTCGGCCATAATTTAAAAGTGATTTTTTATCGTATGGCTACAAGTCACTGGATATAGAGAGGCATTTCTTCTTTCCGGTGGTAATACACTCAAGAGCAAAAATTTGGGGTCAGTAACATAAACTTTAATATCTTTAAAATTAATATCTTTAAAATTAATATCTTTTGAGATATTCACGAAAACCGCTTCCGACCGATACTTATGGAGGTCCAAAAGGGGAGGCCTATGTTCAGCACCACTGCTGACGACCACACGTCTTATGGCTGAGATGATGATGATGATGATTCAAGAAAATTCTAGTGACCCGAAACTTTTGCTCTTGAGTGTAGTAGTGGGAAAGTAGATGGTGAAGAAATTCCAGTGAGTGCTGCGAGGTCCAGATTTAAAAGTGATTATTCATACACACAAAATCTGAAATAAGCCGTTTGCATTGACACCCTTTTGAATCTCCGCTGGATTATGTATTAATCCCTAGAAAACTTATTTACCACTCATGAAACCTCGACAATATCCGGTAAACCCTTCAAACGGTTAATCCGGAGTAAACAACAGTAACCCGCACTAATGAACGTCACGATAAACAAAACGAATGCTATAAAATAACTTGCGGACGGTACACACGCTGTACTGTCCACTAATTTGTTGCGAGGATTGCGGATGGTAATGATAGAAACATATGGACAATCCCTCTATAGGCGAATCGAACAAGATCCATAAAAACCGTTTCAAGGAATTAATTCCCACCAGACTGGAAAACGTCTAAATTTGATTGGCCTACAAGCATGATTTACATTGTCGCCCGCCACTGCACAGTGCTATACCTCGTTTTTTATAGATTAGAAAAAAGTAACGGTCGATTTCGCCAAAATATATCTTTTTTTCTCATCGATATGAGTGATTTTTTATGAGAATTTATATAATATATTTTTTTCCATTATTAGTGACACGCTTAAGCAAATAAAATTCAAAATGGCGAATCTTAAAACAGCACGAATAACAAATCCGAAAAAAAAGAAATATAGTCGCGCAAGTTAACTAGTTAAATTCGTTACAACGATGACTTGAAGTCAATGCTTTGTGAGAAGTAAATACAACATTATAATTGATAATCCCAGAGAAAAGTGTGAAACTAATGTGTATGAGAAGTGTTTACATAATAAGATAAGTAAGGATGAATTTAGTCTTACCTCTAACTTGCATTTGTTCGCTTTTTGATACCTAAATAGTCAAAGCAATACGTGACTCGCTCTCATTTTATTTTGCGAAAAACATAAAATACTGGATTCATGTGTACACAACTTTTTTGCCCTGCTGTTTTCTGCACAATAGTGCACAAAGGCTACAAAGCACATGAATGCTAATTTGTTTGCTAAATTAATATAATTATTAACCCGGTAGCGTGGTGCTTACTCGTAACACTAACTCATTTGGACGCTGCGATTATAAACGACAGTTCTGTATTGCGGCATTATTTGAGCATCGTTTTCATATACATAATTCAAACACAATTAATCCTATGAAGCCTGCATGTGAAAAACAAAATGATCAGTCTACTTCTGGTGGTAAAATCCTAAAATCACCATGTATTTCAAGTGATACACGGTACACTCCGCTTTTGATTCTATAAGCTCTAGCTACCAGTAACCCTTATTTCCTAGGCAATAGAGTCCAATGAAAACTATCAATCAACTGGCGAATGGCGTATCCATACAACGCGCATGTCTAGGCTACTGGTCTAAGAGCTGGCCACGTCAAATGTGACACAATAATGAGAGTTTTGTAACCAGTTCAGTTAGAATGCATAACCAGCCCTATTGTTAGATCCGGGCATCTGGCAGCTTTTAATGGGTGGAGCACAGAGTGACAGACCAACAAAAAGTAATATCGAAATAGGTAAAAACTGCTGAAGTTGTGTCATTTATAGAGAACAGGGCCTATATTTTAACATTAGAACAAAAGACATTGTGTATTATTGCGGAAACAAAAACAGTAGGCGAGTAACCAAAAATTACATTATACATCATTAGGCACTACTTCCCCCAGACAAAACTTTTGGATCTTTTATAATCTAATCAATGACATAATTTTTCATTATATTGGATCAAATCCAGAACTCTAGAATTTGTTTTCTTTAAGTTATTAGCATTCTTTGACCTCCACCACTTTACAGCTGCCAGATGTCCGGATCTAGAAATAAGCATAGTATAGCAAACTAACTGGAGGGGTTTCGTTGCTCTCATTATTGTGTCATATCTGACGTGGCCAGCTCTCCGTCTATACGCAGGTTAATTGCCTGTTCCTCGTCAAGCGTGGGGATTGGGTATGATTTAGGACACTTCCGACGCTGAACGGTTAATTCCACATTTAGCGTTCCAATTTCAAACTGTGGTTGTGGTTACCTTACTATTATTGTGAGGTATAACGGCATAAGGGTAGATTCTAAGGCGGGTAGAATTTGGGAATGTAACTTTGGATGTACCATTGACCAGCAGAGGGTCTCTAAAACAGGCTAAGAAAAGTTTGAATGAATATACATTTATGTAAGTAGAAGTTAAATAACTACTGATGCTAATAAAGTTATAATTTTGTTAAAGTTATACCATTTTGAGGACGGTGCTTTTATTACAATATTGTGTCTGTATAACGTGCGACGTAAGTGCCGGCGTCCAAATGGTACCTTTCCCAAAATAACGGCACATAAAAATTTACTATTAGTTGACTTGATTGCCTTATTGCAATCTCTAGCATGTCAACCACAGGGCTAACCAGAGATAGGTATTCAATAATTTATATATATATATATATTTTTTGGATTTTAAGGTAAAAAAACTGTTAGACGTTAATATTTTACTAAAAACAATACTTTTAAAACATAACAAACATACAAAATTAAAAAAATCTAAAATGTTGATTTGTTGTAATGTGTTCTTGAAAAGTAGAAACATTAGTTGTCGAAGTCCTGGAAGCCGAGCGGGTGCGAGGTCTTGTAGTGCCGCACGGGCGGCTGCGCGTGCGGCATGATCGACGCGCGCCGACCGCTTGTCGTCACCTGCGCCGGCGCCGCGTCCGTACGCACGCCGGGCATTATTGAGAAGCGTCTGGAACATTCGTAAATATGTGAGGATTCGCGTTCCCATACAAACGTAGTTCAGCTCTCATTTTAAAACGACATTCTTTAGAACCATGACATTTGGCATGGGTTTTGGGGTGTGGTAGTGGGTATGGGTATCTAGGTCGCACATTCGTTTTCGTTGCTAAAAATTGTAATACAAAGAAAATAAGGCAAAAATAAGTTTTGTATGTAAGTCTGTAACTGGCTTTATTTTCTTTGTATTACAATTTTTAGCAACGAAAACGAATGTCCGACCTAGATCTGTACTACTAAAATGTCCATGCCAAATTGTTTTAAAATGAGAGCTGAACTACGTTTGTATGGGAACGCGAGCATCCTGGCGACTCTTAATAAATAAAGTTATGTCTGGACAATTTTATACAGATCGACCTAGTCTCAAACTAGGCGTGGTTTTTCCTAAGTCTGCGTCTAGTAGCGGTAGTGCGACGATATGTCCCGATTTCCTTACTATCAATGCGAAAGTATCTATGGCTGTCTGTTACCTCTTCACGCTTAAATAGCCGAATCGATTTAGACGAAAATAAGTATGGAGACAGTTCAGTCTCGGGTTGATTATCAGGTTAGAATAACTACGTTATTTATAACCTCTGCTTCTCTAACAAATCTAAAATGCGGAGCGAGTCACTCTGTTGCAAATAGCAAAAACTTATTTATGCCACACCTGGCCATAAAGTGGCTCTTTCCGCACGCTGCGCGTACGGAAAAAGACGCTTTCTGGCCAAGTGTAGACATAAAATGATGTACACAACACGGGAGGTAATAAATAAAGCCCTCGATCGCATATTTACGTCCCTCGCTTGCAGCTCAGGCCGGAAACTTCTGCGATCTCGGCCTTTCTTTGTTTTACCACCCTAGTTGTGTAATGTACTATTATTACTAGCTGTTTCATTTCTCAGTGTTATGTCAACCATGGATAATGACGTCACAGTGCTGGTAAGCATAAAAAGTCATAATACCCATTACCCAACGAAACGTCTTGACATTTCATTAGGAATCCCTGCAACCCGGTTTTTTTAATGAAAAAAACCGCGTTTTCCTGTATTACCTACTAGAGTTTCTTCATAATAAAAAAATCCTGTGTTTCATTCCCTACATTTCAAAAAGAGTATCTGGGTCAACTAATTCGTTTTGATTTCGTTTTAGGCCCAAAACACACCTAGCGGAATTTTGGAAGGAATGTATGGAGCTTTGTCGATGGTAGCGTAAATTTGTCTATGGCCTCCATACATTGCTGCCTCCATTCCGCTCAAATGTGTGGTGAGCCTTATATGTATCTTTTTTAGTGACCCACTATTGATAAAATGTCGCAGTTCAGAATCTCGTAACTTTGTAAAAGTTTCAATCTAGCGGAACAAACTCGGCTATGCAATAAACTGAATCTTTCGAGTTCCTAGTAAATACTTGATTATGAAGTTATTAGTTTTCTTCAATAATTTTACGTAAAAGGTATCCCGGGAAACTTTGAAGCTGTAATTTTCTGGAACTTGCAAAGCGATTATTATGAATCAGGCTTTTTTTTCAATTCTTTTTTAAATGCCATGGCAGTTTGAAAAGTATTTATTTTAAATCGTTTAAGAAATGAGTCATTTTCGTGTAGAATTTTATTTTTACTCAGTTTTATTTAGCTTGACCCCGTATATTTGTTTGTGTCATTATGCGGTTCGCCACCCATCACGTCTCGTTCTTCACGGGGGCGAGAAGTGGCTCACGGAGAGCCGTTTTGCTGCATTGATCGTAGCAAATGGAAATCCGTGATCTCTGCCTACCCCTTTTGGGATATAAGCGTGATTGTATGTATGTATTACTGTGGCCAAAATCATTCAACAGCTCGGTCACTTCGGATGACTATAGGTACCTAAGTAAAACAAGATGTAGATACCTTGCTACAGGAACCGTGGACATCCTCCTGAAGAGATGTTCGGCGGCGGACTTCAAGTCCTCGTCTTGCATGAGGCCCACCATGTCTTTCTCCCGTTTTGATAAAGGCTCTTCAGAGGCCAGTATTTCTCCCTCGGTTGACACGTTGGCGCACTGCAAATAAGATTAATTATATAACCATACATATAGGCCGTTTACAGCGCGACAAGATGTACAGGTTATATTTTTCAGAATACGTTAAAATCTAATAACTAAATGCGTTCTTGGCATCAGTACCAGAGTGTGATCTGTTTGCGTGGCGATGGACGACTGTTTATTGTGAATGTTTGAAATTCTGTGAAGGGATGGATAAAAGATGTTCAACTGTTATGTAATCTGTTATTATGTTGTTGTCTAATGTTATTTTAAAATGTTTTTGTGATCTCATTAGAATATTAGTTTCATGGCGCATTAGTTATACTGTAATGTCATGTAAACGTGTTGTTTGATTAAAATAAATAAAATAAAATAAATAAATAATGCTAATAGAATGAGTAGGTACGAAAAATGCGACCAACAATATTTTATAACCTAGCGAAACCAGTATCTTTCCTACGTCAATTTATTTATTTTCTCCTTTCTCTGTAAGAATACAATATCAATTATATTTATTTACGGATCACCAACCAGCATTAGTCTCTTGAATGCCTAGGTAAAAAATCTGTGAAAAAAACAGTAACATAGCCATTTTGGAAAAAACTGTGCCAGGCAAGTCTTAAGTTTTTTTGTCGTTCCGATACCATTTTTTTATAGATTTCTTGAACATATTGAAAAATTTTGGGCACTTTTTTAGGCCTAATATTATTGAAAAGGCTCGTGATTCTCAGTCAAAATCACGTAAAAAGTAGTGTAAAAAACTTTTAATAAAATGGCCCAGATACTACGATACTGAATGTCATTAAAACAGTCGAGTCTTGCCGTCTAAATGCTGTCATTCTGGGACCAAGTAATCAACTCCAGAGCACAATAAAGGCGTAATCATGGCGTCAGTCGGGCCTTAATTGTTCTCCTAGTACACTTAGCCTACTTGGTTTAATAAGGTCACTGGCAAGCGGAGAAATCTAACTACGAGACTGCATTAAAGAGTGATGAAAATGGGTTAAGCTGTATGTAAACTGAACAGGTTTTTTGTAGACTAATGTTTATCGTATTACTTATAAATACTAGACAGATACTTATAGTACCATCCAATTTAAAAAGGGTAAAGCGTGTCTTAAATTGCAGACCTGCAAATTTTAACGTCAAAAATCATTGACAAATCACATACTTTGGCCCTTCTATGTCGCCTTTCAATTAATACCGCGTTTCTAAGAAATATCATGCCCATATCAAAGAATCTGTGAAAAGTCACCTTGTTTACGTGACATGCAAACACTGTGCCAGCCTAATATGGTCGTGTTTTTATTTTATCGCCTGTCAGCTCTCACGAACCAACAAGTATGTAAGTGCGAAAGTGACAAAATAGCAACCATGATAGCCGGTCATAAAGCGTCAGATCTGTTGTACTGTAGGGCAACGAAATAGGGGAAAGTCTCATTGTAATACATCGAAGTAAAGTCAATAGGTACATATCGTGTTAAAAAACCCAGAAACGTCTCCAAATCCGAAGGCCTGAGCCATAAAAGAGCTTACTAGCAACACCGCACAGGCGTCAGGTCTATTGTTTTGTAAAACATGGCATTGAGCTAAAAGGAACTTAGCCTGAAGAAGCATCATATAAATACATACTGTGACAAAGAACTCAGAAACGTCTCCATAACCAAACGCTCGAGCCATAGAAGAGCCTTCCAGTAACGCCGCCCGGGCGTCAGGTCTGTTGTTTTGTAAAACATGGCATTGAGCTAAAAGGAACTTAGCCTGAAGAAGCATCATATAAATACATACTGTGACAAAAAACTCAGAAACGTCTCCATACTCAAACGCTCGAGCCATGGGAGAGCCTTCCCGCAACGCCACCCGGGCGTCAGGCCTGTTGTTTTGTAGAACATGGCATTGATCTAAAAGGAACCTAGCCTAAAGAAGCATCATAGAATATACATACCGTGACAAAGAACTCAGAAACGTCTCCATAACCAAACGCTCGAGCCATAGAAGAAACTTCTAGCAACGTCGCTCGTGCGTCAGGTCTGTTGTTTTGTAAAACATGGCATTGAGCTAAAAGGAACTTAGCCTGAAGAAGCATCATATAAATACATACTGTGACAAAGAACTCAGAAACGTCTCCATACTCAAACGCTCGAGCCATGGGAGAGTCTTCCCGCAACGCCACCCGGGCGTCAGACCTGTTGTTTTGTAGAACATGGCATTGATCTAAAAGGAACCTAGCTTAAAGAAGCATCATAGAATATACATACCGTGTCAAAGAACTCAGAAACGTCTCCATAACCAAACGATCGAGCCATAGAAGAGCCTTCCAGCAACGCCGCCCGGGCGTCGAATCTGTTGTTTTGTTAGATTTAGCATTGTCTTAAAAAGAAAAAAGCCTGAAGAAGTGTCATAGAATATACATACCGTGTCAAAGAACTCAGAAACGTCTCCATATCCAAAGGATCGAGCCATGGAAGAGCCTTCCAGTAACGCCGCCCGGGCGTCTGGTCTGTTGTTTTGTAGAACATGGCATCTTGCTAGGAGGAAAGTAGAGTTGAGAAGCCACACTCTTTCCCCTGACGATCGCGCTTCTGAATCAAACAAAAAATATTTTCATGTATTTTTTATAACTTATAAAAAATACTGTGCTCACATAGTTCTTATAATTGTATTGTTCTTTTTTACTTACTCCATTAGATCGATTTGAAATAAAAGACAATGCTAAGAGAGGATATATAATTAAGTCATATGATTATTAATCATATAATGAAAGCCTCGAAGAGTACCTTAATACTGCCAACATTGTTTACTGCAAAAGTAATTAAAAATTTGGTGCCGGTGGCACTTTGCGGTTTTATTTATAGAGATCTTATTATATTATTATATTGATGATGATGAGATAGTATTATATTTTTTTACATCACATATTATAGCTTAGTTTGGGATGAAATTATTACCTGAAGTATAATTGTCTTACGGAGCCGAAAAGGGAGTATGAATTTTACATGCCAGATGTACTTTTTCAAACCGACATCAAGATTTCGAAGGAAGGTTCTCAATTCGTCGGGATCTTTATTTTGCTGTTTTCTTATTTATGTTCACCGGTTACTCAAAGGCAGTTGGACCAATTCAAAAAAATAGTTTTTTGTTTAATGGAGTTTACCACAGTTAGTCCCATTATCATCAGGTCAGGATATTATGATGAGATCCTGGAGAAATTGAGGGCACTCTTCAAATATTAAAGATGATTTATAAGTATTTTTAGAGTAACTCGCGCATTTGTTTTGGAAAGGTGGAGTCGGTCGGTTCTTTTTTGTTTAACACTTTCACGACCAGGAACCCGCTAGGCGGGCTCTCCGTTCGTAGGCGCTTTCCGCTACAAAACGGGAAAACGTTAGGATCGGCTACAAGCGTAGCGCGTAGCGAAGTGTGGTACGGAAAGTGTTCATGATTATTCAGATGTGTACAGTCGCAGGCAAAAACTATATAATTAAGCTCTGTTAGCCAACCAACCTGCTTGGCACTTAATCGAATAGAAGCGTGCCTTCTGGCTCTGCTTAGTGTCGGCGTACAGGCGCGCCAGCTCATGCAGAATGTAGCAACGTTCGGAAGCCCTTTCGGCGAGCGTCACGTAGCGCTCAAGAGTGCGCAAGCGAGTCCTGTTCAACAAAATTTAAGCTTTCAATGATAAGAAATATTATTACTACAAAGATTTGGGGATCAATCGTACTCTGCGTCCGTAGGAAACACCTTAGACAACCCTACACGTGATCCCTGGGTGGTGCTAAAAGAGTAACAAACTTGGCAGCTGCACTGTTCCATCTGGACCTCACAGCACTCACTGGATTTTCTTCACCATCTACTTTCCCACTACTATTACCACCTGATAGAAGAAATGCCTATCTATCCAGTGACGTGTAGCCATACGATAAATTAATCAAAATGAAGCAACATTCGGAAACGCGTACAGCGAGGGCCAACGAGGACTTCAGAGCGCGCAAGCGAGTGCGAAACGTGTGTTGATAAGGTCCCAATTACAAGCCACAAGTGTTGTTACACTCCTAGATTAAAAATCACATGGGCAATTTATGAATGAATTCATTCATAATATTTCCATGCAATTTTGAACCTTACCTACTGTACAGATCGTATAACATTTATTTACATAATTAAATATGTATACAGAGGCACTAGAGTACAAATATTAAACTAAATTAATAACTAGCTCAAATCTAAACTAGGCCCTTGCAGCATTGTACCAAGATTAAAACTTATATAAAAATAATTTCAGTTCTTCTTTCAGTTCTACTAACTGTACAGATTTTCACTCAATCAAAAATTAATTGTACAAAAAAAATCTCAAAAAAAAAAATCTCTTTTACATTTGTATAATAAAGACTAAATCATGGGACAGTCAAAAACCTAGGTTCATTTTTTTTATATAGCCTATGTTGTGTCCCACTGCTGGGCAAAGGCCTCCCCTCTCTTCCGCCACTCGTCACGGCCTGGTGCATGTTCCCGCCAGTCGCTACAAAAGGCATCCAGGTCGTCCTGCCATCTCTTTTTCGGTCTGCCTCTACTCCGGCCCTCCTGCGGGGCCCATTCAGTAGCCTTTTTGGCCCACCGTTCCGGGTGCATTCGGCAGACGTGTCCAGCCCAGTCCCACTTGAGCTCATTAATATATTTTATCCTAAATTACTCATAATAAAATTGTTACCCTACTATAATAAATACTAAATACAAAAATTAGTCGTACTCATAAGTAGACACACGTCACATTAACAAAAAGGACGTTTGACATTATACAACATAATAACATTAATAACTGATCCCACTAATCATAATAGATCAAGAATATGTAGGTAACAATCCGTTGTAAACTAGTTTGAATATGAATTTTATCGCCCAGCAATAAGGTAAACAATCCAATGGGTTTTTCGAAGGCTGTTAAGACTCTTTTGTGTAGAGCAGAAACTTTGCAATTAATCAAGCATAGTAACTGAGCATTAGTCGACGCAATTATTCGTGATCGCAATACAATAGGAAGGACAATGAAGCCCTGAATGGTATAATAGAATATTATTGCTCAAACGAGAGCTGCATTGGAACGTTACATATTGATACCATTTTTATGTTTTTATGACATCAATGACAATGACTCGAGAGCGAAGGACAAAATGAGGTGAAATTTTAGGTTTAGAAAAATTGCATGAATAAACAAAAAAAACGAAAAACTATCTGGTCGAAATTTTTTAAATCGTTAACCGATCGCGATTGTTTCGTAAACTACATAATTTTAAATACAGTTGCTCGATAAGATTTCTAGTTGTAAAATGTTTTTTAACATGTGGAAATTTTCATTTCGCGCAAGACCATCTAAAAGCAAAATTTTGATGCGACGTAAGAAGTCACGTCTTTCTGCAAGTTGAATAGAATTTCCCTGCAAATAGACAAAATACGAAGCACGAGGGAATAAAACTTTCTTCAACAAAGTAAACCAGAAGCAATCTCCATAACATAATCTTTTTGGGTAAACAGGAGTGTCACGTTGTCAGGTCAGAGGTGACTTATTGTTTGGAAGCAATTCACCTTAACCTTTAACAAAATGTCAATGTATTCTGACCATCGCTATATATAGGACAAACTATCTATCATTCCAGGTCCAAGGACTGTCTGTTGATTTATTATCTGTCTCTGAAACTGTATAAGTATTCGTTGTGAAACTTACAGCAGTTTTTTAAGACCAGTAATCTATCTTTATACATTTTTATTTCACGGTTTAGTTAAAAAACGGCAATAAAATCATGTCTGTTGTATAGGAGCCCCTCGATTTTTTTATTAATTCCTGTTTTTTGGTATTTATAGTTATTCTAGCGGCTTGAAATCGGAACACAAAGGGTACCATTTGGCGCCCGGCGCTTACGCCTTTACTACACGAATCGGTACAATGTACAACGTAAGCGAATTCTCCACAAAAGTGTACAACTGTAAAATGTACATCATTGTCGGTTGTCAATAAGGCGATACTGCCATAAAATAAATCATTTAGATATAAACTCTATTAAAATCCGACATGACGTACCTTTTATTGAAAACGCCACAAATGTTTTTGAACATACACAGATAAAAGGATATCTTAATCCAAGATATTCATTCTTGTATATAAGGAAAATCGATAATTTCTTAAATCAAGTAGAAAATATCTTGAACCAAGTAAGTTCTATCTTGGATCAACAAAATCATACTTGGTTCGACAAAATCATACTTGGTTCAAGAAATTATCGATTTTCCTTATATACAAGAATGAATATCTTGGATTCAGATATCTTTTTTTTCTGTGTAGGTAGAGCAAGGAATGATTTTTTGAAATTCAATAGCTAAGAGAGTGAAAAGGGGTTAAATAGCGCCATACACGAACGGATCTGTCCACCGGGCATATACGTCGGACAAATCCGGCGGGCACATCTGTGCGTGTATCCCTTGCTAATATCTTTAGGGCATGAAGTTACATTATACACTGTTATTTAAACAATGTTTCTTATGGCAAACCAAATAATAATAAAATTTAGTTGCCCCGCAAAAATTGCGATCGATCAAATTGTCTACTTTCACCAATATTAAAGTATGTCGTCAGGGTAGATCTATAACTTGAGAAAATAAATGGACGGCTGCTAGAAAAAAAACATGATTTCCACTGGCATTGAACGCCGGTTTCGTTTTACGCTAGAACCACTCACTCGAGTACGAAATGCGGCCTGAGTAGGTACCGTACAGACAGATTACTTCCCTACTAGATTGCTTAAAAACTTGGCGTTCCTATATTAAAACACTCGTGGACACGGATGCTATAGCATTAAAGATAAAAAAGATAAAAGATGTTTATTCTTCAATTTAGGCACATTACAATGCACTTACGAACGTCAGAGAGAAAAAGAAACTACCACCGTTTCTAACCCTACACCTCTGACCCGAGAAGTATTACTTATTACCGGCAAGAAACTCGGCGGGACTTATTTTTCCAAAACAGTAATACTAATACATTAAAGATACTATATACAATAATGCGTAGTTCTTCAAGAAGGCATATCAAAATAGCTTGAGAGACAGACATGTACCTGCCTATTGTGTAATTAAAATGAAAAATAAAAATAAAATCCAAATCTGACTGCTGCTTTGCAATGTTGTTGTTCCTATGGTACCCCAGAGGTACAAAGGGCCTTCACGAGGTCACGCCACGTCTCACGATCCCCAGCAGCGCTCCTAACGTCACTCCAGCTCATCCCGATGTCACGTAGCTCCTTCTCAACAGAACGCTTCCAGGATTGCACGGGACGACCCGATCTACGTTCACCTCCTAGGGGTTTCCAGTTGAGGGCAGTGCATGCGATATTATCATCGCCGCGGCGGATCGTATGCCCGATCCAACTCCACTTTCGCTTTGCGATTTCTTGCCCCACCGGGATTTGTCTACACTGGGCCCACAGTTCCTCGTTGCGAATCCTGTTTGGCCAGAAGATACGGAGGATCGATCTTAGGCACTTGTTAACAAAAACTTGTAGCTTGTTTGTTAAACCTTGCGTTACTCTCCAAGTCTCGCAACCAAAAAGTAGGACCGATACGCTTCGCAATACGTTTGATATTCTTTCTTACCTGAACTGTGTCCTCTAAATGCTACTGTGCTAAGAGGATGGCAACAGCCAAATTCCATCCCTATCTTTTTCAGCGCGAGTGAAAGAGAAACACTGCGTTACGATTAGTATGGGAGCTCATTGCAAATTTTGCAAAATGGTGAGTTGGAAAAACTACGCATTATTTGAGAAAAATAGGACAATGAAGTTTTAAATATTTATTAGTGTGGTGAAATTTTGGCCTTAATTACAAACGTATAAGTCAAGAGACTAAAGACATACTCGCTAATTTTAAGATGTAACTTTGGAATTATTTTCTATCAAGTTGATTTCGTCCAATCATGTATCGAAGTTAAGAAAGTTCTTCGAAATATAATTGGGTCGCGTTACGCGCGTCGTCAGTTGTTTTCTTTACCCGCGGCCCGCTCAGTTTTCTCTACTCTGCCTAAATCATCCCTTCCCACTTCCTGAATCCCCGAATTTACTTTTTGAACTATAAATATCTGTATACCATGGTTGTCATTTTGTCACCTATCACGTCATGCGTCACCTTCGCACTTACCTGACTTACTTGTTAGAAAGTGACAGCTATTGTGACAGGTGATTAAAATCCGGCCATGGTAGACTAGCTGGTTGCTTTTATGTATCTATGGGTGGTGATCTATAAGGGCATACCTGCGAGTGCTTTGCGGGTTTCCATCAGTATGTAACCCGAGTTAATCGTATACAGGGTGGTAACAGGTTTAATCGGTTTAAGAAATACTAATACTTAATTACGTAAGCTCATTAGTAACGTTTGAACTAACCATGTTGTTCATGTATGTTTAATTAATTAGATGGTAGATAACCTTGAGCCGTTATTGTGAGGAAAGTAAATCACATTTCACCGTTCACTGCCCATTTTAAAATGACGGTATCTAATCAACGAATAATAGTACATTTCGATATTAGTGCGGAAAGTATGTCATTACTGAATGTCAAGAATGACATTTACGCACGAGTATCGAACGACGTTTTTTAATACAGTTGCGAAAAAATTATAAAATTGTCAATTATTCACTTTGAGGTTACTTTAGTACATGTATCCGAACGCTGCGCGCGGTGCGGTGCGGCGCTGTGATTGGCTGTCTGTCACTGTCATTAGCTGTGATTGGCTGGAAAAGTAAAAAGCACTAGTGCGCGATATCAAACTTTCCGCACGGTAAACCACTACAAGAAAAGCACTTTTTTGAACAACTGTATTAAAAAGTATATTTACGGAAAATTAGTTGTCATAGTCATCATTTATTAAAATTTCTTCGGCAGTGGGATAAAATCGGGTCACTCAAGTTTTTAGGTGGAATATTTATTATGTCTGATTCTTATGAAAGTTTCGTGTTCATGTTTTTACCACATAAAAGTTTTATTTTCTTGTGAAACTTTTTTGTCTTTTTTACGGATCAGTGTCTTAAAAACTTTTTATGACTTCCTGTAGGTAAACAACTGCCGTTTAAAGTTGAACAAATATGTCAAACCACAAAATTTCCCAAGTTTCTCGCAATTCTTTGAATTTTTTATGCCATAAAAGATTTTTTATACATTGAAATACGAGTAGAACACTCATGAAATAGAATCATTTTATTTAATTTATCTACACCCATATCATAAACCCTCCATGATGCGTTCAAAAACCGCACGTTATAACCACCATAAAAATACATTGTTTATTTAGTAGTTAGAACCAACGTCTTATCTGTAACGATGTTATGATTATCAAATAATAATCAAAAATTCGATTTCATTATGAAAATCTGGGTGGGCCCCGCTTGCCGGCACGCGCCCCTCCGACCGCCGGCACAATCGAGTTGGCCATGGCGATGGCGGTGCAATCCGTGCAATGGCAGTCATTCAATCATCATTTCGGGTTTATAATATGTGTAATAGATAAAGCAGTGTATGCAACTGTACGTAATTAGGCCTTAAAACACGAGTGTGGTTTTATGAAACGAACGAAGTGAGTTTCATAATGATCACAAGGACCCCTTTTACATAACAGTTACAAAAACTACTATTAGTACTCTCTAACTGAAATATTAATATGTGATCTTAATATTTAATCTGTTTTTTTTTTTCTTTTTAAATCAAAATTAGGTCTATTATCACTGCATGCGTCATGTAGTCTAGTTCCATTTTTCAAAAAATCCATGTCGAGAAGCAAACGATATTACTTTTGGGCCACCGGGCTTTTTACCTGATTTAGACCCTGCTGTATCCGAATCGCCGGTTGCCTTCAAAGAAAATTTGTCCGGAAGTGAGATATTCAAGATGGCGGCCAAAAAAATTACCCATTTTTTACTTTTTCTTAAATAACTCGTAAACCGTGACGCCTACCAAAAAATGTTCTTTTACTTAAATAATCCACATAAAATTCTCTATAAAAAAGGTTCTATACAGTTTTTTGCTGGGATCAAAGTTTAATGAGATATCGAGGGTATAAGATAGACCTTAAAAATATAGACTAATTACCCTTTTCCCGCGACTTCGTCTGCGTGGGATTAACATTCGCTATAATACATTTATGAAACACCTTAGTGAAATCTTATAGCAAATATAAATTTAACGTACATACTTTTTTACGTCTACAGTGAGCAACAATTCCATACAAAGTTTCACCCCCCTTTCACCCTTTCAAAAGATGATTTCTGAGATAAAAACTATTTCATGTCCTTTTCCATAACTCAAACTATCATCATGCCAAATTTAATCTAAATCGGTTCAGCGGTTTAAGCGTGAAGAGGTAACAGACACACTAACTGTTTAAAGATAAATTATATTTTAAATACTCTGGTTGAGGCTGCTAGGGGTTGTGTGGTATCATTTCCGTATAAAACAGACATGCACAATTCATTTTTGATAGAAAAAAAATATAAATCTATATTTAAAAAAAGTTCTGCGAAGAGGGAAAACTCTCAAATCACATCAGAGGGGATTTTGACGTGAACGTCCAAAAATTTTACGGACCTCCAACAGTAAAAAATATTCATCGTGGGGCACTCTATCCATGGTCAAAAATTTAAAACTTTTTCTCAATGCGCACAATTTTTTCATACTAATATTATAAATGCGAAAGTGTGTCTGTTACCTCTTCACGCTTAAACCGCTGAACCGATTTAGATGAAATTTGGTATGATGATAGTTTGAGTTATGGAAAAGGACATAAAATAGTTTTTATCCCTGTAATCATCTTTTGAAAGGGTGAAAAGGGGGGTGAAACTTTGTATGGAATTGTTGCTCACTGTAGACGTAAAAAAGTATGTACGTTAAATTTATATTTGCTATAAGATTTCACTAAGGTGTTTCATAAATGTATTATAGCGAATGTTAATCCCACGCAGACAAAGTCGCGGGAAAAAGCTAATTAGTCTATATGTTTAATGGCTGTTTTATACCCTCGATATCTCATTAAACTTTGATCCCAGCAAAAAACTGTATAGAACCTTTTTAATAGAAAATTTTATGTGGATTACTTAAGTAGAAGAACATTTTTTGGTAGGCGTCACGGTTTACGATTTATTTAAGAAACAGTAAAAAATGGGTATTTTTTTTGGCCGCCATCTTGAATATCTCACTTTCGGTCAAATTTTCTTTGAAGGCAACCGGCAATTCGGATACAGCTAAGTCTAAACCAGGTAAAAAGCCCGGTTGCCCAAAAGTAATATCGTTTGCCTGTCGCATCGAAAAGGAGAGCGATTTTGAAATTTTGTGCCCTGTCTAATGTACTCCCTTGTGTTTAGTCACTACGCGCGACATGTTTATTTATTTATTTATTTATTTAAACTTTATTGCACAATAAAAAGAGTACAAACGGCGAACTTAATGCCAAAAGGCATTCTCTACCAGTGCAGTGTTTCGGAGAGCTTAGGTCTCCATCCTCAATACAAGCACTGAGAGTGCTAGGCGAACCGATTCACGACCCATCATACAGCCGCATGCAGTAATAATATTTCTCACGAAAGTTTAAATTCAAGATTAGGTATTTAGGTATTTATTTTATTTGCTTGACAGTTTAGCAACAGTATCCTGGGGGTGATAGCGGGTAGACTCGATAGTCGCTACATGCAGCACTGGTCAAACCTACACCGTTCCCTAGTGCCTTATGAATTATAGTTAATTAATTAATGTATTAGCCAACATAGTTTTAAGTATCTACTTGCTTGTTGACTAACCTATTTTATGGATTTTGGTCCGAAATAAACGTTTTTTTTTTAATTATATTTTATGCTTGACATGTTTGATGAATTTGTTATAGGTTCAATTTCAATTTAAGTAGACTTTTATTCATATATTTGTTATGTGTGAATTGTATTGGATCTATGTTTTCTTAAATAATATACCCCATTGGTCGGCCAGATCAAATCTCCTGTGAACCATTGCACTTACTTGACATCAGTGAGGGGTACCATAGGTCGCGATCTCCACAGTGACTCCCTACTCGGTTCCCTTGACAGAGCGATGCCAAGCATAAGGAATGCTTTCGTCTCGCGGTCTGCCTCGCTCATGCTTTCTGCAACTCGTTTCTGGAATAATTACAATCTTGTTCGATTTGACTCCGACTGATGAACTGCCGTGGGGTGCACGGCCTTAGAATTGTCCCCCACCATATCGTCCCGTGGTTGCAGTAGGAGTCTGCTAAGGGAATATACCGGGAGATGGGCAGCTAAACAACAATAAACAAAAAAAACTGCGCGCGCCAACCCGCCTGCCTAGCGTGGCGCGTATGGCAAACCCCCCCTTTAATGATAGGAGGTCCAAAGGGGAGGCCTATGTTCAGCAGTGGACGTCTTGTGGCTGAGATGATGATGATGATGATGATCTAACTGATCGCTAACTTATTGGCTTTTGATTAGGGTGCGTCCCATAAGATATAACTACAAAATATATAATTTCATATTAATAACGTTCACAAGATATAATGAACGTTTGCTATAACAACAAAATCTATATTTTTATTAGGAATAACGGTCAATTAATATAACACTCATTTTGTATAATAACTTATCATATAACACTCAAATACTCTAAATTTGTTTAATATAACATACATAACGTATATCGATCATAAGATATACTTCTTTTAGTATAATAATTACAAAATATAATAGCGTATGATATACTAAATAGGTTATAAACTCCATTCCAACCTTTTTCCCCAAAGTGTAATGTTTTCACGGATTTCAAACTAAATCAATAGGTAGAATAGGTAGGTTAGGTTCGTTAGGTAGCTTCAGATGCCCGAAGGGCAAAACGCCCGGAAATAGGAGCCCCGCGAAGCGGGGCTCCGTCTAGTTAAGTTGAGGATTGAACATTTTGAGAATTTTAGAATAGCTAATTAGACTAGCTGCTACTTAAAAAATCGTGTAGACCAGTTGCTTTTAGGCGAGTTGATATGTACACGAGCTGCGATTTAGACAACCCGTTATTCTATACGAGCATTATGTATTTTGGTGTTAGATGTATTGAATATTATACATTATAAATCTAAGGTATTATGAACGTTATACATTATGACCGTTATATACAACGATATTATACTTAAACAACGTTATACTTAACAAAATTAGATATTTTGATGTTATATCAAACGTTCATTATAGACTTTGAACGGTATACAAAACAAGCTTATGCAATATGAGCGTATATAATATAAATATTATACAATAAGTTCTTATATCTTTTATTACTTACCCCTGTATACCTATATTATTGTAAGAGTTTGTTTCGGGTTTTTCCACGGCTCTATTTGAGCTTTGGGTCCAATTGAGAACCTAATCCCATGTATTAGTATAGGCACTAGTAAAGTTGCTACGAAAGTTTTTGCCATTTAACGTTAAAATATAAGGGAAAACTAGGCAATAATAATTCAGCAGTCTAGCTCGATAAGTTAATATGGAGAAAAACATTGCCGCATTTTTACAGTGCTATTCAATTCATATCGATACTAAAGACTGTATATATACGTTAAAATCCGGCCACGCATGATCTGGTAAATCTCCCTTTCGGATACACATTTTCAAGCAGTTCTGTTTTATAAATAATCTGTAATCATAGTAATATATAATAAAAATAGAATCATATTACAATTGTATGGGCTTGTCTCAGTTTTTACTGAAGGTATTCCATCATATCTTTAATGTTTTGTCCAGCGTTTTTTGATAATCTTCACTCGCTTCCTGCTACAATAACACAATTGTATTTATATTTTCACAACCGGTTTTATGGTCAATGGAATGTCGTCTTACAAAAAAAATGTTTTGAAACTCTATTCTACTTGAGGTAGTCAGGAAAACTTTCTACTCCAAGCACTGAAAGTAATTTTTATATGGCAGCCATTTTTTTGTCCAAAAGTCAAACTCACCAAAGTTAGAACACCTCCGAACTATATCAATCTAAATACACTTAGAAAAATGTTAGCTATGGTGAAAAGAGAATTTAATAAGGTATAATTTGATTTATCTTATTTATAATAAAAAACTATTTTTAACACGAAAATTTGGTAAACACTGTCAGAACACTGTGGACAACAAAATATAGGCACTGTGGAATATATAGTGATCAAACTCATAGACAACGTAACGTTTATATTATGTTTTCAATTTTATTATGTAGCTTGACAACCCCAAATTATTAATTAGAAGTGTTGGTTGAATATGCACATTCAATAAAAAGATGTACCATACCATGCGTGGCCGGATTTTAACGTATACAGTCTTTATATTTATAAAAAAATAGATTATATTTCTAGATATCACATTTTACTTACTAACTAGGATAAACTAAGGCAAATCAAACGGATTAACCAATTTTATCATACCATGGCGGCCGCTACCGCGACGTGTGGGCAAGTCAAGGCCTATTGGCTACTCGCGATCTTGTAACTTTGGCCCAATTTTTTTATCTTGATCCATTTCACCCTGCATCCCGATTTACCACGTCGGAATCACAAAGTCCAACATTGAAGTTAAACTCTTCAACAATTTCATTACTTACCTGGTCCAGAAAAGCCATGGCGACGGTATTGTATAACTCCTGCAGGAACTTTTCTTTGTCCGGTAGCAGGTGTGCGGGCTTGCGTGCGATTTGTTGCATTGCGAACTCAGCCAGCTCTAAACACCTGGAATGTAACCCGTGTCATATATGTACATACAAGCAATATCGGATAGTTTTCTTATGCTTATCGGATAAATATTGCGAATGCAAGGTGCTATTTCGTAGCGAGCGACCGGCAATGCATTCAGCGACGCTATGAGCCCTGCGTCAAGCTTTAAGCAGCGTTCACTGAGGCCACTCCCATACATTCTCCTTTGTTTGCTATGAACGCGTTGCCGGTCGCGTAATCAGTTGCCGCCGTCCGTCGGCCACTCAGAACCCTTAGTTCGTTTCACTAACGTAACGTAACGATTGTGTTTGCGTTAGGTCTCAATTTGTATGGGATTTTTTGACACAGCACACCAAGCGGAACGTATAAATCTAAATCACCGAGTACAGATACTTCTATAGATACTTTTCGTTACGTTACGCGTTTTCTACGGGATTCTTTGTGAGACACCATTTTCACGTAATAATACTAAATGATACAGTACTTGTAAGTGTTCTGCTTCTCCTGCATGGCCGCAGCCGCGCCGAGAAGGCGTACAGCGTCAGTGACGTTTTGACGCCGGGCGTTCTCCCGCTGTTCCTTGCGCGCCTTCCGAAGACGCTCGCGCGACGCGCTCTGGGCGGGGGACGATGCGTACATAGGACGCCGCTCGCGTAAGACTGCCTGTGGAGGTAGTGGTGTAAAAAAACGTTAATCCTGTATAATGCGTGAACAGGCATAATGTAAGATGGACACGATAACTCGACCAAAATTCGCGTGAAAAACAATTTGATTTTGTATTGTATGAAGGGTTGGCCACCTGTCCCATACAAAAAAAAGATTTGCGTCCAAAATGTATTTCTCCTATATTTTCTAAGTCGCAATACGATACCAATTATGCCCTTAAATAGATCACCAGTATTTTTGTTACACTTACACCCTGTATGTGGGACACACATATGAAATATAAAATAAGATAATAAATATTTACGAGTAATTCACTAACAAGGAGTTCCATATTTTAGTACACACTACTGTGCTTATTCAGGCAATTTTACGAGACATACAAAATGCAACACACAAATAAGAGCACCGGCTGCCTCCAAATAAAACCAGAGCCTACATTCTCCTTGTCTAAATCTAATATAAATCTCAATCCAAAATAACCAGAGTCCAATATGACTCGCGAAAATAGCTGACATTACGGTAGCAACAATTTCATGTATATGTAATAGCAATGGGCCACTAACTTTGTGATTTATAGAAAACGCTCTACGACGAGTAGATTAGAAGACCGTAATGCGACTTATAGAGTAGATACCAAAATGTTCACGAGTTGCATAATTATGCCCCGACCGATTGAGATCCGAGGCCCCGACCGATTGAGATCCGAGGCCCCGACCGATTTAGATCCGAGGCCCCGAGTGCATCGTCACCGCATGTATTACGTTGAAAAGACAACACACGATGACCTTCAAATTTTATTTACTTATACAGTCATATAGCTATAACAACTTGTTTTAGGAAAGTAATAAAATATATGTTAGTATTATTAGCCGTGGGGTGCCCGGCCTTAGAATTGTCCCCCACCATATCGTCCCGTGGTTGCAGTAGGAGTCTGCTAAGGGAATATACCGGGAGATGGGCAGCAGCATCTTCCGAAAGCCTAAACAACAATAAACAAAAAAAACTGCGCGCGCCAACCCGTCTGCCAAGCGTGGCGCGTATGGCAATCCCCCCCTTAAAGGGGAGGCCTATGTTCAGCAGTGGACGTCTTATGGCTGAGATGATGATGATGATGATTCATTATATTTGGAAGAACTTTGTTAATTCCGATACACGATTGGACGAAATCGGTTTGAGAGAATATAATTCCAAAATTACATCTTAAAATTAGCTTTAAACATTTGTATGTCTTTAGTTTCTTGACTTATACATTTGTAATTAAGGACAAAATTCCACCACATAGTACTAAAAACTTCATTGTTTTATATTTCTCAATTAATACGTAGTTTTTTTTTATTCATGATTTTGGAAAATTTAAATCTATTCAACATTTTATTTATTTATTTTATTATTTATTGATTTTTTATATAATATAACCTTTTGCAAAAATAAATACAAATCGTAGCGCAGTGTTTCTCCACTCGCGCTGAAAAAGATAGGGATAGAATTTAGCTGTTGCCGATTATTCACGAAACAATACGAATCCAATCCAATACTAATACGATTCATTGTCATTCTCAATTCTACCTCCAAATAAGCCAGTGCTAAGTAAACTCGGCTCGCAGAAACGGATGTCTTTCCGTGCCAAAATGTTTTTGATTTTTCATCTATTCCACGGAGATAGCTTGGCTCTGTGCCTTCTGAATTAAGTCCCCGCGGATTGTCTCTATTTGCATATATTAAACTTTGCATAATCATTTTGTTATTGCCGTAATTTCCGAATATTGTTTAAGATTGGTGAGACTAAAGCACATCGTCTCCGCTGGCTCGGCCACCTCGAGAGGATGGGAGAGGATCGCTCAGTGAAAAGAGCATATTTGGGTCGACCGACTGGACGCCGTCCTGTCGATCATCCTAAGTATCGCTGGGTAGACAAGGTAGGAGCTGATTTTCGTGAGCTTGGTGCCGGTGAAATCTGGCGTGAAATAGCGCAGGACCGAGCAAATTAGCGTGCTCTTGTATCGGAGGCCAGGACTCATTTTGGGTCGTTGCGCCAAATAAGTAAGTAAGTTTAAGATGTTTTCTGTCTTATTTATTTTATCATCGAAACTGTATTTTGTTGGTAGTTTAACTTTAGCTTACACAGAGTTAATTCGCAATCTCAAGCCTAGATATTATTTATCTATCTACTAACAATGTGTGATTAAACATAACAAAAGTGTGGTAGATTTAGTTTTATGTTCACTTAAAAAGCGTCGTAGATTTAAAATAAGTATGATTCATATACTTTTTTAAATAATTAAATTCTATGGAGCTAATGTAAGTATAAAACATAAATTACCCCTTATGCAGACCTCAGTAATCTAGAAGTAATATTTGAGAATTGAATACATATTAAAGATAATTATTAATTTCATCGCAAGTGACTTTCACACTTTCAAATCGAACCTTAAGTCACAATTCTAAGACAGAAATTTCTAGAGTAATTGTGATCTATAAAACGCCTTTACTATCATAGCGGTTAAATTAGCACTAGAAAATACAAACTAATTATTAAATAAGCACAAGAAGATAAATTTCTAGTGTAAAACTAGGTTAACGAGGCAAATAAAGCGTTGCATGCCGTTTGTGGGCGAACCCAGCTCAATTCAAACTGATGCTATCTGCAAAGGCCGATTGCGATTCGATTTAATCAAGATTAGAAGAATTTCTTTCTAAAAATAACACCTTATTAAGAAATAAAACAACTTTGAACGGATTATATCGCGTATACTGAATTAAAATCACATCCCGACGTTTCTAACACTTTACAGCGTTCGTGGTCAGGGGTTGACTGAGGAAATAGTACATTACGTACCCAGGGCGGTAAAATAAAGAAGGGCTCAGATCGCCGGCATAAACAAGCGATCTGAGGCCTTCCTTATTACCGCCCGTGGTGCGTACATAATTTTACGTCTTCTCCTGGGTGTGAAGTGAGATTTTCCGCTGCGCCCTAGGGCGGTAAATCTCACTTAGCGCCCAGAGTGACGTAAAATATATTTACCCCCATCTAAAATTACAATGTACAAAGACTACCCACATGTATAATATTTACATGAATATTATACATGTGGGTAGTTTTTGTACATTGTAATTTTAGATGGGGGTAAATAATTTGTCCTGAAATATAAAAAAACAATTGTAACACACAAACAACGTTGTACTTGAGAAATTTCGACGGGTTTTGCCTTGACTGAATGATATCATATTAGAAGTTCAGCGAGTCGGCCGCGATAGCTGAAGACATCGGTTCAAATCAATTGCTCGGTCACATTTTCTGTAGTATTATTAATATGTTTCAGTTCAGTGTACAATATTTTTATTTACGATTTTAAGCTAACATGGTCATTAACATTACAAAAACTATTTAATACGGGATATTTACCATGTGAGTTTGTTTTGTGAGCTTTCGATATTTCGGCACAGTTGCATGCGCCATTATAACAGCTGATACTCGCAGCAACTTTAGTTACTCCGTGATAATGGCGCATGCAACTGTGCCGAAATATCGGAAGCTCACAAAAACAAACTCACATAGCCCGTATTAAATCGTTTTTGTAATATTTATATACTCTGTTTCTTTAATTTGAGGTGTGCAATAAAGAATATTTATGTTATGTTATGTTATGTTCTTATGTTATATTGTATTACGGTACCTGTCTATTCTCAATATCCAACCGAGCTTTAGTAGACAGATCCTGCAGCTCAACCGATCCCTTCTTGTTCGCCGACGCCAGCCTCTCGTCCTTACACAGTTTAGTGAGGAAGTATTTGTCGTGAGCCATCCTCTCTAAGTACTTTGAAGCCATCAGGCGGGTCATTTGAGTTTTCTTTTGGTGCTCGATGCGGGACATGTCTTTGACCTAAAATATTGCTAAATTGAAAATCAGTGCATTTACTGAAAGGATAAAGAACATTAGTTTTAAATGTAGCTTTCTTAGATCTAAATTAATTTACATAATTAAATATACAGAGGCACTACAGTACAAACATTAAACTAAATTAATAACTAGCTCAAATCTAAACTAGACCCTTGCGGCATTGTACCAAGGATGCTGGCGGCATTTCCTCGTTGTATCGCAATGCTGATACGTTGTGCGAGGAAACCGCCAGCTCTTCGGTCAGCTTTCTTAAATTAATTTTCAATCTAGGTAGATACATTACAGACATTAGAGAGGTACATTTACAAGTTATGTTCTTCTACTTGTACCTAGATTGAAGATTATTAAGAATGCTACATTTACAACTAATGTTCTACATATTTTTTGCAAATGCACTGAAAACAACAGTTCTAGTTTTTAGGCTAGCCAACTAGGAAACCTTATATTTACACCAGTTCTGTTGCTTAGCCCGACTATAAATTTTACATGGCGCAGTAGCAATTTTCTTCAGGTAAGCCGGGGCATACTTTGACTTAAAATTTCTTCATTTCAGGAAAACTGCTCAGGTGCCTAAAAATTTATCAAGCCGACGGGAATCGTGTTGTATGGACGCGCCGCCACTTTAGATTGCTACCTTATGAGCAGCCTGCTGGGACATTCGACTCTGATGCTTAATGACGATGGGCGTGTAGTCGTCTGAGGCAGCTTTCTCGAACGCTTCTGGACGTAAAAGATGCACCAGCTGCAGCACCTTGCCTGCGCTCTCTCCGGTGCATACTCGAACCTGGAGGTGGAAGGAAGAAAGAAAGAAAATAATGAAAAGAATCTATACTAATGACCTCACTTATGGCGTAATGGGGCCTAAAGCGTTATCGATTTTAGGCTATAAAATGTACTGAGATGGCAAGTGTCAAAAACCGCTTCTTAGATTGCACAAGGTATAGTTAATAAATTAATGAATAACGTGTTTTCTTTTTTGCAAAAAGACTGCTCGTAGCGGTCGTGAGCGTGTCTAAACAATGCCAGAGACATACTATATAGAGATTTTCATCGCTGTATTTAAAACGCACAGTTTATGATTATATTAATATTTTTTTATACTCTTAAGGTGAAACACCAAAGCTTCGTCAATATATCTATTGGTAACAACTTTAACATCATTTTATTAATAAAATAAGAATTACACCAAAACAAAATCCAGTTCACATTTTTTTTAAACGGAAAATAAAACTATTTATTCAGTTTTAATAGGGCTTGTTTAAATGTTTAGTGTTCCGGTGGTTCGTACCACAGCCTTCGAATATCAAGTCCAATAAACTTAACTGCTGATATTCAGATAACAGTGATAGGCAGGGCCGATTTATTTCAAGTTGCTTCTGTTGTTGCTACACTAGCTACTAAGAGAGAATACAGCTTACTTTTATATTACAGCAACTGAAGTTCTAGTACTCCTGTACCTCTTTATTACATCGTTGTATGTAACTTTAAAAACTTGTTCACCCCTATTTTGCTGAATCCCATAGACTACAACTTCTTCTTCTTCCTACTAGCGTTTATCCCGGCTTGAGGTCCGCTTGACAACTTAATCCCATGAATTGGCGTAGACACTAGTTTTTACGAAAGAGACTGGCATCTGACCTTCCAACCCAGAGGGGAAACTAGGCCTTTTTGAAACCCATAGACTACAACTAATTATTTTTGATGATGAAAGAATATTCATCATCATCATCTCCTAGCCGTTTTCGGCTACAGCGACTGCTTTTCTACAGCTGAGAGCGTCGCTGGTGCGCTCTCAGGTGACTGACGTAGCCAATTTTTGCAGCAAATGTGCGGCCACATTCGCTGCAGGTCAGCACCCCTCCGACGTAATTGTACGTGATGGCCACAGGTGGTCTGGCCTTTAGCTCGTCACGCTTAACGTCGAGCTCTGTGCGTCGCCTGGCTTCAAATTCACGCACCTGCGTCTGCACAATATGCCTCCACTGTGGACGGTCACCAGCTAGTGTCTCCCATGTTGATGGCTCTATATGAGCTCTCTTCATATGCCGCTTCAACACATCTTTGAACCGCAGAAACTGGCCGCCTTGCTTTCGCTTACCAGTTTGCAGTTCGCTGTAGAAGATGCGTTTCGCGACTCGGTCGTGGGACATGCGGGAGACGTGACCACTCCATCGTAGCTGTCGTCTTATTAGGTAGGCCTCTATTCCGGCGACATCAGCACGTCTAAGGATCTCCGTGTTCCGAACACGGTCGGACCAGTGGACGCCCATAATGTCGCGGAGGCATCTTAGGTGGAAGCTGTCCAATGAGCGAATATGCTTCCGATATACGCACCACGTTTCTGAGGCATAAAGGAGATTTGGCAGGACAATAGCCATGTATACAGCAACCTTTGTAGAGAGCTTTATGTCGTGTGACCGAAACACCTTGGCACGAAGTTTTCCGAATGCTGCTGCAGCGGCTCCTATTCGGCAGTTTATTTCATTGTCAAGGTGGCACTTGGCTGTAATAGTGCTACCCAGGTATTTAAATTGCTCCACATGCTTAAGCGAGTCCCGGCCGAGTTTAATGTCAATCTGGGGATTGGCAATTATGTGAAGGGACAGAACTTCAGTCTTTTTGACATTTATTTTTAGGCCAAATCTTTGACATGACTCATCAAGACTCGACATAAGCTGTTGTAGAGCATCTGGAGATTCGGCCACAAAACACAGGTCATCTGCATACATCATCTCCGTTATTACTGCGTGAGACACCTTGGTGCGCGCTTTTAGCCGGGCTAGGTTAAATATGCCGCCATCGGTGCGATAGCGAATACGAATGCCATCAGAAGAAGTTTGCAGTGCCTCCCGAACTACTACTGCGAAGTACAAGGCGAACAGAGTGGGCGCAAGCACAGCCCTGCTTCACGCCACAGCTAACATAGAAAAACTCTGATTGTTCGCCCTTGACACTTACGCAGCATTGCATGTTGTCATGCAATAGCCGGACCATCCTAACAAACTTTTCCGTACATCCCAGTTTCGCCAAAACCACCCATAAAGCCTCGCGAGGCACGCTGTCGAAGGCTTTTTCTAGGTCAACAAAACACAGATACATTGGTTGACCTTGCTCTCTACATTTCTCTTGCAGTTGCCGTATAGAGAAAATAGCCTCACAGGTGCCTCTATCTGGCCGGAAGCCAAATTGGGTCTCAGGTAGAATGCTTTCCGATAGCGGTATCAAGCGGTTTAGTAGAATACGGGCAAAGACTTTCCCCGGAGAAGTTAGAAGGGATATGCCTCTGTAGGAGTTACAGTCAGCGCGGTCTCCTTTGTTCTTGTATAAGGAACAGATACGAGAGACTCGAAAGTCAGCAGGTACTCGCTCTTCATCCCACATTTTAGAGAACAGCTTCCAGACCACCTCATGAAGCTCCGTCCCTCCGTACTTTAATAGCTCTCCGGGTACATTGTCGACGCCCACCGCTTTCTTGTTTTGTTGTTGCTGTATGGCAGTGACAACCTCACGCAATAACAAAGGCTCATCCAGTTTTTGTTCAGTAGGCAGGGCTGATATCGAGTCAATATGCTGCATATCTGCAGCACGGTCAATATTTAACAAGCTGTTAAAATGTTCTGCCCACCTCTTGAGCACGTCAAGCTTATTGGTTACAAGTAAAGTTCCGTCCGAGGACTTTAGCGGCACAGAACTTCGCTTTATCGGACCAACAAGCTGGCGGATATCGTTATGAAACGCACCCAACTGGTTCGTGTCAGAAAGCCATTGCATGCGCGCGGCTTTGTCATGCCACCACTTGTCCTTTACTTCCCCGATTTTTCTCCGAAGAAGAGTTCCATTCTGCTTGACTGCGTCTGCTTGGTCACTACGATTCAAACGCAACAGGGCCCGGTGTTTCCTAAGCGCTTCAGTCAGAGTTTCGTCGTTATCGTCAAACCAGTCCTCACGTCTACAAGATTTAACACCAAGTATCTGAGAGGCGGTGTCGACTACTCTGGACGAAACCAAATTCCAGGTATCAATGGGGTCACCACTGTCATAATTTAGAGTTTGAATCGCATTAGTGACTGCCTGAGCATAGATCTTTTTACTTTCTAGAACTTCTAATTTCCCTACATCTAGGCGCTCAGGTTTCACTCTTTGAGATCTGCGAGGTAAGTGAAGACGCAGTCTTAACTTAGTAACTACAAGCCGATGGTCACTCCAACAATGAGCTCCTCGCATGACGCGAGTGATACGGACTTGGGAAATATTATTCTGCCTCACAATTACGAAGTCTATTAAGTGCCAGTGCTTGGATCTAGGGTGCATCCATGTTGTTTTATATTTAGCGGGTAATCTAAACATAGTGTTAGTAATAGCTAGATCAAATTTGGCACAGCGTGCTAGTAAAAGCAAGCCATTACTGTTCATATTCCCAACACCATGTCTTCCCAACACCCCAGGCCAAGCCTGACAATCACGGCCGACCCTTGCGTTAAAATCGCCCAGCAGCAAAATCTGTTCCCTGGGTTGGATCTTAGAAAGAGTTTGAGTGAGCTCTTCGTAAAACTTATCTTTGACGTCATCGCTCCTTTGCAAGGTCGGTGCATAGACGCCGATAATATTGAGGAAATTTTTATTTTCTAAGTGTATACGCAGGGTTGTCACACGGTCAGAGATGTGAATAGGACATTCCTCCAATTTGTTGACTATACTGTTTTTGACCGCGAAGCCAACACCTGATCGCCTAGGTTCTGTAGATGGCGTGCCTTTCCAAAAGAATGTGTAACCACCACCGTGTTCCACCATTTCACCCTCGTCAGCTAAGTGAGTTTCACTGAGTGCAGCAACATCAATATTGTAGCGACGGAGTTCACGGGCCACGATGGCGGTTTTGCGCTCAGGACATTGGTTACCTTCGCGGTCAAGGAGGGTACGGACATTCCATGCGCCAAAGGTCATATCACGGGATTTAGGTTTTGCTTTATTATTATCTTTCTGTTTTCGACCACGTATAAGGTGATGCAGAAGCAGCCGCGGTTACTACCTCCGTTGTTAGTGGGTCAAGCCTTTTTTGGGACACCTTTTCTAGTCCCTTCCCCGGCTGAGCGAGGGAAGCAGGGCCTCCCTAAATAGGGCTGCTTCGTCACTCAGGGTGCTGCCGAATTCGCACTGTTAACCCATTGCAGTGCAAAAGCGACCACTCTCCCTGAGCCGCCCATGTGCAGACATCATCCACAGCCTGGTTAGCATCATAACCCCTCCCCTAAGACCCCTCTGACTTTGTCCATCGCCACAGGACTTACAAGTAAATCGGAGTTCTTTGAGAGAAAGCAGTCAGATTGCGCAGGACATATTAAAGTGCATAAACGTTCGCGCAGACACAAATGCACTCTCTCGTCCTTACCCCTCTGATTCTGATGGAACGGGAGACCGCTACGATCAGAGAGAGGCTCGGATGCAGACATCTACGGAGATGTCACTCCGGGTTTTTGTTCGAAGTTTGCCTTCTTCTAGGTGCTATTTTAAGAGCCGAAGCTGGGAAGCCCACCAAGCACAGATAGGGAAATAGGGCAGGTGAAGGGGAGAGAAGAAAGAAATTAAAGGATACCGTCGTTGCGGAGAGAAAAGGAGTAAACAATGACAGCAGCTTGAGTAGGCCGGGGTCGCGTACCCGTATATCCATTTACTTCTGCCGGACAAGCAAAAAGTAGTGGATACCTCTGACCCAAAGAATATTACATATCTTGTATTTCAGTGTTCTATCTTATCTTACAATATCTTGTTTACGTTCACAAATATAACTGGAAGCAACATAGGTTGGCAATCAGAGAGTTTGTGCAACTTGTGACAAAGTTAGGACAACAAATGTGAACTCTCGGAGGCCCGAGGGAGTTGCACAGTTCGCGCTTGGCATTTAAAAAGTTTGTGTTTTTTTTACGAGTATTACAAGGTTATATTTAACTCACACCGTTAGGTAGTGCGTTATGTTCTTTTTTGGGAAATCTTGCAAGCCAGATTTGTACCAGTTTCTGGTCACAAATTGAGCTGAAATTTAGTACGCCTGGGTATCTTGGATGACAATACAATATTGTGGTGCTCAGGTGGTCTGATAATGGAGGTCATAAGAAATCTGTGATAAAACAAATGGAAGCTCATTGTGTTTGAGTTTGTTAGAATCATCGCGTGGAGCAGTAGATTGCTTGTGCAAGAAAAGTATTCGCCGTTGAAAACATGAAATATTTGACAAAACATTATTATTTTGGATTTATTATGAGACATTGTTGGCACACATGAGCTCCTTCGAGCATAAAGGATCTTCAAGAAAAACATACTTACAGAAATACATATTGATATTAAAAGCAAAATAGTGCATCTGACATTACGCCAGAAAAAACATTTTATTACGCCTTCTAGGCATTACTTGCGCAGTACGCTAGCTAGCCTAGCGCTTTTAATATTTTTACTGTAAGACAGATGTCGTACCACTATTAGAGAGAAACGTTCTCGGTACATATAGCTTCTTCTTGCGATTAGAAAGCGAGGGTTATAAACGGCCTCCTCAGCATTCCTAGCGCAGTCCGGGAAGTCTGGCGGCAACTTTCTCAGTAGTTGCCCGCGGTGGTACAGCACTAGCAAGCGCTCAAAAGCACACGTCTCATACGCGGTTTCAGCTCCGACTGTGTCCATACATTCTCGTATTTACAGTAAAACAGATATAGAATGCATTGCGCTCTCAGCGCTGTCTAGCGTAAATTGTTACTGTCTCGCAGATGTCGTGACATCAGAAAGAGAGAGAAACATTATCGGTATACGTACGGCCTCCTCGGCATTCCTGGCACAGTCCGCAAAGTCTGGCGGCAACTTCCTCAGTACTTGCCCGCGGTGGGACAGCACTAGCGAGCGCTCAAAAGCACACGTTTCATATGCGGTTTGAGCTCTGATGTACAGCGCCGATACATTTTCAGGTTCGATTTCTATTAAAACAGTATAACTTGGGTTCAAAACTTTAAAGAAAAATAAATTTGCAGTTTTTTTTTCTAAAGTAGTATTTTTAATTTAATACAATATAGTACCACTTTGTATAGCAAAAGCTGTCAGACTACTACTGTATTTTAATTAAAAGTACTAGACTTAAAAAATTACTATTTTGGTTGCGTATATCCTCTGAAGTGCCATCTGCATTAGGTTTTTAATTTAAATAAATCTAACGCACCTAATAAATTAGTCTTACGAAAGTTTTAAAATTAGAATTAACTAAGTACCTATAGTAAGGTTATCGTACAGTCAGCAGCAGAAGTAGCTAAGCGCGTGAGGTGTTCAGAATGAGCTTTATACGGCTTTATTATTATAAGAATAAGAGCATGTGAAGATCATTTTGGATATCTCACCCGCTTAGCTACTTCTGTTGCTGCCTGTATGATTAAGCAATAAATTAAGTCAAAGTTAAAGTCATAATGATACCGGTAGCTCGAATGGCATCCGCTAAAGCACCGCTATAGTATGTCGCCTTCGCTCTTGCTACACTCCGGCCGAGAAGTGAATGAACGTCATCTTTCTGTAACACGTACATTGTTCTTTAAGGCCGTTCCTCGATTCGGACTACCCACGCCCATCCGTTAGAGACACGTTTATGGCTCCCGTGCACGAAAGAAAGAGATGCAGCGCTCTTAAGGATAAGACTTTTTGACTAAAATACGATAAATAAGCGAATCTATAACGTTTTGTGTAATTTTGTTTCTGTGACTTTTTAGATAAACCAGAATACCATATTTTTTACTTAGTTATATTACTTAATCTCTTATAGTTTACGTAAGCTAAGAAAAATAAGGGGAAAAAGGACCCAACTTCGGATTTTTTTTCTATCGAAGCAACTTTCAGGAATCGTATTTCGGCTTGTGCCAAAAACAAAAGTAGTCTTTTGCATTTTTTTTCCATATGTGATATCAGATTGTATAGTCTTATTAAAAATCAAACGAACTTACCAAGTGAAGTTCGATGATAATTATGTGAACAGCTTCATTCGACGCGATTTAATAGTGTTTAACGTATTGTAGTAGCATTACCAAGCAACTAGCCTTGCACGGTTTGTTTAATTTTTTTTTTTTTTAAACGGTTACCGATTTCTTTTGAGCTGACAACACTTGTTTCCCCCACCAATGACTCCCACTACCAACAATCCAACATGACGCCGGTGCAGTCCGCCATTGCTCATTTTGTTTATAGCAATTTGTTTCATATTTAACGGGTTGGGATATTTTTTATATTTGGGAGGGTATCTGTAAATCGCGTCGAATGAAGCTGTTCACATAATTATCATCGAACTTCACTTGGTAAGTTCGTTTGATTTTTAATTATGTTTCACAGCTTCATTCTTTGCGATTTAATAGTGTTTAACGTATTGTAGGATGTTTAGAGCCGACTAAATTAATATGAAACAAAAGGGTTAAAAAATAATAATCAGTAAGGTATGTATTTTATTTTTTACTCCATTTATTAAACCATGAACATCATAACAAGTACTTATGTTATTATAATCAATGACATATTTATTAATTATTCTTAATTATTGTTACAGGTTATTCGACGACAGAACAGACATCGCAAATTTATTGGGATCAACAATAATCTCTTTGTTGTAATATTTTGCAAATACCGAGGAGGAATTAGTCCAGCCTGCAGTTTTTCTAATTAAATCTAAGGAAACTCCAAGTTTATTAGCAGAAGTAGTAGCAGCGTGTCTTGTGCTATGGGCACTAAATATCGAGGTGTCTATTCCAGAGAAGCTAAGAGTGGTTTTTATCCAGTGGCTAAGTGTTTGTGGTGATAACTTATTATGTGGCCGTCTATAACTAATAAATAAATAATCGTGTTCTTTACGAAGTGTTGTTGTTTTATTGATATACGCTTCAAGGCACCTAGCAGGACAAATCTCTGGGCGTGTGTCAAAATACGGTAAACGTAAAATAGGTTGGTAGGAGTTTGGCTTTGTTGTTTTTATAGAATCTGGGATGTGTATAGTTATATCGACAGGAGTGTTGACCTTGATATTACTTAGTTTAATTAATGAGAGGGTTTGAACACGATGTGCTGTTACTAAGGCTAATAAAGGAAGACTTTTTACCTAAGATTTCTAAACTTAGAGTTTCATTAGGCCATTTGTGTGACAAATAATTTAAGACTATATTAGGGTCCCATGTTACATTGTACCTGGGTTTTGAAGGTCTGAGCTTAAAAACACCTTTCATAAAACGTTTTATTATTTCACAATTAACAATTTCACCTAAAATTAAAGACAAAGCCGATTTATAGCTGTTAATTGTACCATATTGCGCCCCGTTATTAAACACCTCGGTTAAGAAATCAACAATTTGAGGAACAGATGGATTCGTATAATCAACACCTTTATTATTACAATAGCATACCCACTTTTTAATACATCCGTCGTATTGTTTATATGTAGAATCCGATAGTGAAGCTAACATTATTTCTATGCATGCAATCGAAAGGGACTTTTTCAGTAATGTTTGCCTGAAAGCTTCGCGGCAATCAATTTGAGGGTTTTGTGTAGGTTGTGACTCGTCCTGAAAGGTGATATTAACAAATTAGCATTTGGTTCGAAAGTAATACATTCAGAAACAGTTAGTTTTTTAAATAACGGGAACCATGGTTGCATCGGCCAATATGGTACAACTACTATACCCTCGGCTTTATCATTTATTATTTTTTGCATTGTTTTAGCAAGTAACGCGAATGGTGGAAACGCATAAAAATATTTATTTTTCCAAGAGATCGTAAAAGCATCTATAGCCCAGGCGTCGGGGTCATTTTTCCACGTTACATAAATAGGACATTTAGCGTTGTGGCGACTAGCAAACAAATCAACCTCCGGGTATCCGTAATTTGATGTTATTTCGTTAAATGCATAATCATTTAATTCCCATTCAATATCGTTACACTTTTTACGTGACAGTGAGTCTGCTTCATAATTTTCTTTTGACTTAATGTACGATGCAAAAATAAATATTTTACGACATTCACACCATTCCCAAATTTTTCGGGTAATATTATTTAAATATCTAAACTGTATGCTGCCCATTCTATTAATGCAGGAAATTGCAGTAACGTTATCTATGCGTAAAATAATTCTACAGTCCTTTAGGTTCCTTGCAAAACTTTTAAGTGCAAAGAAAGCAGCCTTGATTTCTAACTCGTTAATGTGGAGATTAATTTCATCGTCTTTCCAATGGCCATAGGCTTTGTTATGATCACAATAGGCACCCCAACCAGTCGTAGACGCATCAGAAAATATTTCTAATTTATATTCTTCAACGCATAGTGGAGTATAACCCTGATCTATGTTATTGAGCCACCAAAACATATCATTTCTTAGTGCTATGGGTATTCGTACAGTTTGCTCGTAACTAGGATTATTCAATAGACATGAATATTTGAAATGTTCAAATTCCTTGGTGTAAAGCCATGAATATTGAATTGCTGGACATGTCGACACTAAAAGACCTAGAAATCTTGCAAAGTCACGTAGTGTACACGTATGGATATTTAAGAACGTCTGTAATTTCTCTTTAATTTTTGTTCTTTTAGTGTCAGGAAGTTTCATAATCATGTTTTGAGAGTCAAAGACAAAACCTAGGAATTTGCATTCCGTTTTTGGGACCAAACAACTTTTATCGAAGTTTAGTAAGAAACCAAGCTTTTCTAAAGTGTCTTTCGTTATGTTAACATTAGTCTTACATTCAGAGTATGAAGTGCCTATCAAAAAAATGTCATCCAAGTATATGACTGATAAGAACCCTCGTGATCTTAAATATTCCATTACGGGTTTCATTAATTTAGTAAACGTATATGGACAGGAACTTAAACCGAATGCTAAAGAATTAAACTCGTATAAAATATCGTTATATATAAAACGCAAGTACTTTCGATGCGATTCATGAACGGGTAGTAAAAAGTATGCATCCTTTTGTAGTGTGTGCATCACACCACACTCACACTCTCATAGCATAACATTATATATAAACATACGTAATGTCATATTATCCAGAATAAAGGCATACTTATAACCTATCGGTTGTATCCATTAACGCCCCACATCACATGGCGACCCTGCCAGTGCGGCCTCGTGCTGCACTGGCGGCGCGCTGCGCCAGCCGGTTGATTAGTTATTAACTTTAATTAAATGAAGGACTTGTGAGCTTGTGAAAAGAAGCGGAACTTTTTTTATTATTAACGGGACGGTGAACCGTACCGTAAAGTGAATTCATCTTTTTTTTAACAATGTAATACTAATTAAAGGACAGTGGCAGTGTGCGTAAAATTGAGAGACAGTTTAAAAAATGTGGTAGTATTGAAGGAACCATAGGGGTTTAAAATCCGTTAAGATTTCAAAACCTACACAAGACAGTACAGTGTTATTTACAAGGAAAAAATAATAAGGCAATCGCTGCGGTCAGTAGCCAAAGTAAAATGTGGTCGTGTTTGCTGCCGGGAGTGGTTGGTGTCCGTGGCCAAGGACACCACAGGCTGAGGTTGAAGACGTAAGGGCCCGTCCCCATGTCCGCGGTGCGGCGCCGCCACCGCAAAGCGGTGCGGCGCCGCAGGATTTTGCGACGCCGCGCCGCTTTTGCGGCGCTGCAACGCGGCACCGCTAATTCCCGCGGTGCGGCGCCGCACCGCACTCGCGGCGCCGCAAAACGGCATTGAGGCGCCGCGCTGCGGCGGCGGCACCATGCAGCTCCAAGGCCTCGGGAAAAAACAATGTTGAATACTTATGTTGCTGTTAAGGTTAAGAAGGCACAGAAAAAAAATGAAGATGTAGATGGAGGTCATTTCAAAATAAATTATCAGGCGTTGAAAATAAATGGCAACTAATTCCAAAACGTCGTCCGTCGTCCCAAGAACGCTTTCTTGACAGCCCGATCCTCACCCATTCTCTGTAGGTGACCGAACCAGCGAAGTATATGGGCTTTTGTTTCGCCTATAATATTGGGTCCGGCCACCAACTCTTCTATCTCGGCATTCCTTCGGATCCTCCAGGTACCGTCATCTCTCTCGGTAGGTCCCAGAATCTTACGGAAAACTTTCCTCTCCGCTACCAACAGCTGACTTTCTTCTTTCAGAGTTAGGGACCAGGCCTCACAGCCATACATAATGATAGGTCTTATGACGGTCTTATATATCCAAGAAGAAGAAGAAGAAGTTGCGCAGGATCGGGATAGGTGGCGTGCTCTCATTTCGGAGGCCAAGATTCTCTTTGGATCGTTGAGCCAAAATAGTTAGTTAATAACAAACTAACGGTGCCGCAGTCGCGGCGCGGCGCCGCACTGCTATTTTGCGGCACAGCGCGCGCGGTGCGGCGCCGCACCGCAGAAATTTGCGGTGTCGCGCTGCGGCGCCGCGAAAGCGGCGCGGCGTCGCAAATTCCTGCGGCGCCGCACCGCTTTGCGGCGGCGGCGCCGCACCGCGCACATGTGGACGAACCCTAAGGAGAGCAAACACAGTGATTAATGTTGAGTGAAAATACTAAAACAGCTAGTGTGTAAAGCATTTTCAAGAAAAGTGGGTAAAGTTTAAGTATAAAATCAGTGTAATTTTAGGTTCTTTTTTGTGAGTGTTATGTAGTTGTTGATTTTATGAATTATATTTTATAATTGCCGTTTGATGATGAAACACTAATATGGTTAAAAGGGCGACAAGTCGTAAATAATCATTTTATATTTATTTTGTTATACAAATTATTATTTTTACAAATTCATTTGCAAATTCATCATTCGTTTTAAGAAGTAAATTAGTAGTTAGATACAGGTAGCAACAATGCAGATATGGCGAAACGCTGACGCGTGGCCACCTGCATAAAGGATTAGAATGCATCATCTGCAATTACATCTCAAATTTCACTCAGTTCTCGAAGCATTATGCACTGTTTTTGATTATTTAAATGTTGTCGTAATGAAACATAATTGCTATGCCGACTTTTTTTACCATACATTTTATATTATGTATTTATTGTATGTTTTAGATAATTATGATGTACTAGTTGGAGTTATATAAGGTTAAGTTTCTAGTTATTACATTTGTCCGGATTTTACTTTAATATTTTAACATGGACGTGACAATTTAAAAAAAAACATGGTGATTGACAAAATAATAATATTAAGTGTAAAATGAAATAATGTATTTATGATAAAATATTTGGATCGCGAGTGATATAAATAGGTTATTGATGTTGGTATAGGAATGTTGACTTAGAAGAGTTGGTATTTTTTTGGATTGAAGCTTTAGATAATATATGTTTGCAATGGAATGTCTAGAAACTCTAGAATATGTTTAGAAAAGAATGGTTGTGTTAAAATATTTTGTGTAACGAATTTTGAAAGGTTTGTAATTGACATGGGAGGAAATCGAATGATATTTGAAAAGTGCTTGAAGCGTGATGTTTGGGAAAGCTGAAACAAATAATTATTTCACAGAACAATTAGCCTGATCAGCTAAAAGTTGCTGAAATTCTTATATGTTTTAAGTTTTCACTGTGTTTGAGTAATTTGACTGAGATTTTGGATGTTTTTATTTTTAAATGGAAGGTTAGGAATGAATAACTAAATATGAATTATTATATATACACTTTAAATCTATACATGCCATGTAACAGTAATTAGTAATGAATTTGGAGGCGGTACGGTAATCCTCCATTTTAAAATGTTTAGTATCTACGAATTTGTTCAAACATTTTAAGTTTAATATGAAGCGTTTGTCGCCATTCGGTTTAGGCACCAGAAAAACTGTGGATATAAATTCATCATCAACGTGATCACACTTTGAAATCGCGTTGATGTCTAGTAATGATTTTATTGACTTTAGAAACTCCTGATGCTCTTGGTCAGTTTTAGGGTAGACACGGGGGGTGTCGGGGCGATGAGGCGTGGAAGTAAAGGGTATTAGATAACCCTTAAGCCAAGATAAAACGACTGGATCATCAGTTATTTTAGTCCATTCATGATAATAACACCGAAGTCTACCAGCGTATCGTACCTCGTAGTCTATCTCCGATAGTGAGTCGTGCGACGCGGCGGCGGCGAGCGGGCACGATTCGGCGGCGGCGCCCGGCGATTGTACGAGTAGCTGCTCGTGCTGGGCTGATAGCGTGGAGGCGCGCGTGGTGCGCGAGCTGTGCGCGCCGTGCTGCTGGCGCCTGGTTTGTTGTCCGTCCTGCGATGCGGCTTGAAGTTTAAATGACCTTTGTTTGCAATAAAATTATTTTTGTTAAAAACAGACTTTTGTTGTTGTTTTAATGATTCCCCGGTCTTTTGGATGCTTTTAGCTACTTTTAATTTTTCGCTCACGTTTTCGCCGAACAAAAACTTATCTCTTCCTGCTTCAACCAGCGTTTCTTTAAGTGCAGCATCTGTTGATGTTAAGACGAAGTGGCGTCTCGTCGCTGTTTCGCTGTGATGGCTATCGCAGAGAATTCGACATGCGTCACTCAGGGGTTTAAGAAGTTTTTGCTTATTACTCTCTCCTGAAATTATAAATTCTGTAACAGAGGCCAGGGCCGCAAGGGCCACGCCCACTTGATTTTGCTTTTGCATAATACAGAAGTCACGTTTTACAGAGCCGTCTGACAAAGCGGCTTTTGCTTCGGGGTTTAGTACGGGGGCTAAAAGCATGTCACAGTTTTTAGGGATCATATACTGTTTCAACAGCTTTTCTTTTGTCTCTTTGTCTAAACCCTTTGAAAGTATCTCTTGCCATCGATTGGCAATATCTTTGTGTATAGGCGGCCCAAATTGATGGTCATTTTTAGGGGCGTCACCCAGTAATGACAAAATCTCGTCGTAGAGTTCTTGTTCTTCCGGACTAGGTACTTCGACTTCAGTCTGAGCTGGTGTCGGCTGCTCCGGGGGCGACGGCATGTCCTGCGGCGAGCACGGCGGCGGCGGCGAGGCGGCACGTGGCGGCGGCGAGACGGCACGTGGCGACGTGACACGTGGTGAATTTGGCGACGGGCAACCGGCGCGAGACGAGGCCTCGCAGTGGACCATGGCCACTGTAGTTTCTTTGCGTGCGGCAAGTTGACTTGCATCGTCTGGAATAATGAAAAGGTTTCAATATTTTTCGTGACAGTACCTGCCCTACTAGCAGTAACGTATCACATAAATTATGACGAAGACAACCCGGTTTGGTTGCTCGCATCACTGATCCATTTGAATATGTAGCGGTAAGCATACGCAGAAGCCATAGCTTACCGTCTGATTCTATAGACGAATCGGATGATGAGTATATAATTCGCCGTCTGGCGGGTTTTCTCGCCAATTTATCTTCCAATTTTTGTATTTTTCTTCGTATCTCGTTGTCTCGGTGGTCTTCTTTCCTCTTGCCCATGTTGAAAGATTTTTGTAGCGGCGGACTTGGGACACGTGCGAAGGCTTGAGCACGGAAATACAGAATGAGCAATGGCGGACTGCACCGGCGCCATGTTGGATTGTTGGTAGTGGGAGTCATTGGTGGGGGAAACAAGTGTTGTCAGCTCAAAAGAAATCGGTAACCGTTTAAAAAAAAAAAAAAATTTAAACAAACCGTGCAAGGCTAGTTGCTTGGTAATGCTACTACAATACGTTAAACACTATTAAATCGCAAAGAATGAAGCTGTGAAACATAATAATATATATTCGAAAATAAATTCAGTCCCTTTTTCCGTTTAGTGAATAGAGCGTTTGAAAAAACCTATAATTTTTCAAAGTAGCCCCTTAATATACTATGCAACAATTGGTGTATATCAGTGGTATGTGGTGGGTAGTTAGATTTTATGAAGTTTACCTCAATTCTGTTATGGACATTCGTCGGGTAGTCAAACAAATACAACTCGTATCTATTCTTCACTTCACATTTGCTGAGCCGTTCATTATCCACGAAACTGACAATTGGAGGTAAACCTGGACCCTTAGTGTAAATCGTTTCACTGGATAATCGTTTGAGGTCAAGATGGCGGCGACGTATTTTTAGAGTAGTACTTTGTTTTTTGCTCATTTACGTAGTTCAGTGTGTAATATTGATAGCTTTGTGCGGTGATCTAACGAACAAGTGGCAGCAAATGAAGAATTAGTCTCAAAACGCGCGTAACCACGTTTAGTCGAACGAACGGTTATCCGGGGTCTCGGCCGCCCACGTGTTTGTAGGGAGGCTATCACCTTACAATCAGCAAGGCCTTTACCGAACAACGTTGCCTATATTTTATTGTACCTAATAAAAAAGTGTGAAACGTCGTCATTGGCAGAATTCCCATTGCTATGACAAAGGGAGAAAGCCATTAAATAAAAAATTAAAAATAAATCGTTTCACTAACGTAACGTAACTATTGCGTTTGCGTTAGGTCTTAATTTGTATGGGATATTTAACACAGCACACCAAGCGGAACATCGAAAACTAAACCACCGAGTATCTATAAAGTATCTCCACTCGGTGATGTAGTTTTCGACACGTCCCGCTTGGTATGCTGTGTTAAAAATCCCATACAAATTAAGACTGCAAACGCAATCGTTACGTTACGTTAGTGAAACGACTAGGTACACTAAGGGTTCTATACCGAAACGTCGAAATGGAAGGCATGGAATCGAACCAGCGTCTTGCATTTTTTTTCCATATGTGATATCAGATTGTATTTCAATGTAAAATTGTATTTTTCTTACATTCCACCGCAGAGCTTCATTGTATGCCTGTATCGCTTTATCAAAAAGCTCAAGACGTTGCAAGTAATGTCTGCGAACATTGTAAAGTGATTCATTAAGCCACATTCAATAAATGGTGCATAGCATACCTACCATTTTCTTAATTAAATTAGTTATAATTTATATTTATTAAACTACAGATGTAGCGCATTGCGTGCGTGAAACCTCGGATAAGTTCCTATTTTTTACTTTCTTTAATTATTCGTGTTTCAGTTAGTGCTATATTTTTCAAATATCGAACGCAAAATCATTACTCCCTATGACATACTAAAGTGAGCAAGTACTATGAATGCGATAAGTAGTATCTGTTTGAATTTTTGGAAGTTTGTTTTTAAAGTACGCCATATTTGCACAAAAATGGCTACCGGAACATAAAATATTTTTTATTCCGAATTAAAGTGAAAAGAGGGAAGATGGACGTAGAGAGGAAGTTTCGCAGTTTCAAGACTACGTATAAGTTTCAGATGAAGATATTAAATAACACGTTTCACAACCGATCTATCCCGACAAGCTTAATTAAGCCCTTAAAGATCCACGATGTAAAAGAGGACGTAGCTGGGTCATTTTATTAAGTCATTAAACAGCTTTTTATATAAGAATAAATTGATTACTTAATAATAAATCTCTTTATCCCTACTACTCTTATTATTATAATGCGAAAGTAATTTTATTAACTCTGCCTGTCTGTTACGTTTTAAATTAGGAGCCCTTAGTGTATTCGTTTTACCAACGTAACGATTGCGTTTCCGTCAGGTCTTAATCTGTATGGCATTTTTAACATAGCACACGAAGCGGAACGTATCTAAAACTAAACCACCGAGAAATACTTCTAAAGATACTCGGTGATTTAGTTTTCGATACATTTGAGTTAGGTCTTACTTTGTATGGGGTTAAAAATCCCATACAAAGTAAGACCTAACTCAAACGCAATCGTTACGTTCCGTTAATATAATAGGCGTTCTGGTAAAAGACTAGTTTTTATTACAAGAATAATGTGAGTAGAGAGGGGATAGGGGAAGAAATCTGTTACTGACGTGTGATTAGCACGTACTCTAATTGACTGGCGAGTATTTCTGAACGAAGTTGTATTTCTACGTCGAAAAAGTCGTATGCAAACGTTAGTATTATTAGTATCTACATACCCTCTCGATCTATAATGTCCTACTACATTACATATTGGTCTCTCCTCAAATTCCAATTTCTTACGAACCATATTGATGTTTGAATTGTTAGTTTTGGTTTTTCAAAGCATTGACTGTAGTGATGAGACATGATACCCACTCATCGATAATCTCTAAAATTTTCTATTCGTTACCATCGTGTAACGTAAAATAGGAAATAAGTAGTTACTTAGGTTACTTACCGTACTTACCTACCGATTTTACATTTATAGTTTGCGATTTATAATTAATCTCCACGCTAGCCCAATCCGGATTAAAAACTTCACACATACTCGTATTTTCAAATTTCTTTGTCAAATAATGCAAGCTGGCGGCCCTCCTAAGTTAGGGTAGGACGTATCTGGAATTCAGCGCCCTTTTTTGGATTTTCAAGAGGAAGAGAGGTCCCCTACACCGCAGTGGGTGAGCTAAAAGATAGCGTCTGATGATTTTTGGGATTACACTGCCCCTCAAAATTTAGTAAATAGAACGATCGGTCCTACAATTTTTTTTCTTTACGCAAGAGCAACCGGCACCTATTTACCAAGTTAAGGCCGTTCTTCGATTCGGACAAGCCACGCCCATCCATTAGAGACACGTTTATGGCTCCCGTTCACGAAAGAAAGAGATGCAGCGCTCTTAAGGATCAGACTTTTTGCCCAAACTACGATAAATAAGCGAATCTATAAAGTTTTGTCTGATTTTGTTTCTGTGACTTTTTAGATAAACCAGAATACCATATGTTTTACTTAGTTATAAGTTATATTGCTTAATCTCTTATAGTTTACGTAAGCTAAGAAAAATAAGGGGAAAAAGGACCCAAATTCGGATTTTTTTTCTATCGAGGCAACTTTCAGCAATCGTGTTTCGGCTTGTGCCAAAAACAAGAGTATATAGTCTAATAATATATATTCGAAAATCAATTCAGTTCCTTTTCCCGTTTAGTCACTAGAGCGTTTGAAAAAACCTATAATTTTTCAAAGTAGCCCCTTAAATACATTTCTTAGTTAGCTCTAATAATTGACTGGACAGGTACAGAACCAATAATTGACTGGTACAGAACGCCCTCATTTCTACGTTTTCATATTCTATAACAAATTCAGTATTTCCCTACGGGTCATTTTATAATCGATACACAGTGACACAAATCGAGTTAACATCACTAGAGCACTAATAATACACTTGTCAGTCATCGACTCGTCATTTTCAAGTATAATCCAGTTGACCACGGTTCATTCCAATTCCGAATAGGAAATTGCAAAATTTGCCAAGTTTTATAGAATTGGAACACGAAAGCGCTGAAAGGAAAGGCTGAATTTAAGTTACATAAATCTCGAATGCTGACAAACTTTGTAAACTTCTTGACTTAAACGCTGATAGAGAAAATTTGTTATTCGCCTTATACCAGATTTCACTTACGTTATCCTAGTTAGTAAACTATAATTTAATATTATTATGGGACAATCTTACACAAATCAACCTAGTCCCACAGTAAGCTCAATAAGGCTTGTGTTGTAGGTACTAGGCGACGATATATATAATAGATAGATATAGATAAATAAATACTTAAATACATAGAAAACATCCATAACTCAGGAATAAATATCTGTGATAAACACACAAATAAATGCCTTGACCAGGATTCGAACCCGGGACCTCCTGCTTCATAGGCAGGGAATTATTAATTAAAAAAAAATCCATAATGAATAGTTTAAAAAAAAATTAACTAAATAGAAGACTGGGATTGATATTTAGATTACGTATTGAAGCTGTGGACCATAGTTGCAGTACTGGACTATAGTTGTGTAGTTTTACGGTACTCGGAAAAAATTGTGTGATAGCAAAGTACCAATTTGGCTCGGTTAAGATATTTTCGGTTGCATACAACCAAGACATATTTAAAACACGGAATAAAGCTTTGTTAATGACAAACAAGCAATTATTGCTAAATATTCTTGGTTATTTTTACCAATCACTCATTTAAATCCAAATAAGTGTCCTAGTAAATATAACCCTTACCTGATTCTCTTATTTATTTTTAACTAATTTAATGGTGTAGTTTCACATACGTACGTTAGCCAAGTTGACTTCTATGATTTTAGCAACGAACTTTGCAGGCTCCATGCGAAGCGAGTCACTCGGTTGTAAATAGCAAAAACTTATTTATTTCTAGCTGTTTCATTTTCTCCGTGTAGGTAATAGGGCACTGGGTCGATCCTAGCGCCCCCTTGATGCGGGCTGATCTCTTGGTAAACTTGGGTAGTCCGCAAACAGCCGTGTTTGCGTCCGGCCTGAGTCAACAGTAATATCCTCATCGCTTTCAAGAGACACTTGTAAGACATGCTCATCATGAGGTTGTAAGGAAGGGAAAAATGAGGATTAAAACATGGTGTTTAAGGGGCATTGGGATAATTTCAGAATAGCTATATTATCTTATGGTTTTTATACTTTGCTTTATTTATTATACTACATACAATTTATATTCCGCCTGTAGCGGATTTTGATAATAGTTACCCATCTTTCACTACGTCACTACTCTTTTCTATGAATAGGAATTAAAATCCTGACTTTCTCTTGAATGAAGAAGATTACATATAAGTAAGTAAGTAAGTAAGTAAGTAAGTAAGTAAATATTCTTTATTGCACCAAAATACAAGAGTAATAAAAGAAATATTACAATAAACTTAAAATTAGGTAACAACAGGCGGTCTTACACATACTTATACACACATACATAGTAAAAAAGAGAAGTTTGTTGAAAACCATAAATAATAGAAGAGGAAAGATGACTGAACAGTTTACCTACTACGACTTAACACCATAAGCTAGGGATACACGCACAGATGTGTCTGCCGGATTTGTCCGACGGATATGCCCGGCGAACAGATCCGTTCGTTCGTGTATGGCGCTATTCAGATGTGTCCGCAGACAAATCCGTGTCCAATTCGCGCCATACACGCACGGATCTGTCCGCCGGGCATATCCGTCGGACATATCCGGCGGGCACATCTGTGCGTGTATCCCTAGCTATTGTAGGAAGCCTTAAATCAAAATACCTATATTCTTATCTAACGAAATTCATGTTTGTGCATGTAAAACATAAAATTAGCTTGAAAATGATAATTTCAAATCGTACTAAAGAGCTAAAATTCTTGACATTCCGACATCATAAAAGATTTTAACTATAATTATCACGCATAACATTAACGTGAAACTAGCATAACTACTGTATGGAACGGTTGATTTAAATGGCATCTTTGTAAACATTTCTAGATGATGGCTTCTTGTTTATAATTTTGTGATTTTCGAACTTACCTCAGTGCACTTTACAAAGGCTATTTATTATTCAGGAGTTTGGTCAGCTTACAGCTCGTTGTCAGATATTTGACAGGTTAACAGACGGGTCGCAGCTGGGCCGGTACAGTAAGATAATTTACGTGAAATGTTACGGTGCAGACTTAAATAAATCTGTGAATCTATAAAATCATCTAACATTTAGAGGACACAGTTCAGGTAACAAAGAATATCAAACGTATTGCGAAGCAGTCAGATTTGGATTTTATTGTTATTTTTCATTTTCATTACACAATAGGCAGGTACATGTCTGTCTCTCAAGCTGTTTTGATATGCCTTCTTGAAGAACTACGCATTGTATATAGTATCTTTAATGTATTAGTATTACTGTTTTGAAAAAATAAGTCCCGCCGAGTTTCTTGCCGGTAATAAGTAATACTTCTCGGGTCAGAGGTATAGGGTTAGAACCGGTGGTAGTTTCTTTTTCTCTCTGACGTTCATAAGTGCATTATAATGTGCCTAAATTGAAGAATAAATATCTTTTATCTTTTTATCTTTTATCTTTATTAAATACTCTGCTTTAGGAATCACGGCAATATTTTGTATTGATTTCTAAATATATATTTCCGTCATTTCCCTGATATTTAAAAAGGCTGGATAACAAAGAATGTACGATTATTTCCGTCTAATGACATAACGATTTTTAAATTGCATTCACTAACATTTTTTTCTACATTATACATACATACAATCACGCCTATACCCCAAAAGGGTAGGCAGAGATCACGGATTTCCATTTGCTACGATCGATGCAGCAAAACGGCTCGCCGTGAGCCGCTTCTCGCCCCCGTGAAGAACAAGACGTGATGGGTGGCGAACCGCATCGCCGCCATGCGGATGACTATTAATTAAATAAATTAAATAAAAACCACAGCAGCAGGGATCAGAGGTCCTCTTATCCCTTAGTTTCTACATTATACTTACTATAATAATTACCAAAAAAAATCTCCAATCGGACGACTTACTGCTTTTGCTTCTAGCGTTTGTCCCACCTTGGGTTCCGCTTGACAACCTAATCCCATGAATTGGTGTGTCTACACCTACACTAGTTTTTACGAAAGCGACTACCATCTGACCTTCCAACCCAAAGGGGAAACTAGAGCTTTTTGGTCCGGTATCCTTACGATGTTTTCCTTCACCAAAAAGTGACTGGTAAATTCAAAAACATAAGTTCCGAAAAACTCAGTGGTATGAGCTGGGGTTTGAACCCGATACCTCCGGCTTGAAAGTCGGACGTCTTACCGCAAGGCTATCAGCGGACGACTTCCCCACTGCGAACCTCGGAAATTGAAATATCGCTATCGGCGTCTTTTTCACTCTAATTAGCACTTGCTCGCGATAGGGTAAAGATAACGAAATTTTGAAAGTTCGCCTTAGGCCCTCAGGTTTAGAATGATGAATGGAAATGCCTATACCTGAAAATAAGTATCTCTTCTCTTTTCCTTGAAGTCGTTGTACCGCAAAGCACTTGAATTTTTATTATCCCAATACCTAGTGTAGGTATAATTAAGTTTATCCATCATCTCTCCAAGTACCCTGCAATGTAGTTCCATCTCGAAAAAAACATTTCCTACAAACTAGGCGAAACACGAGCATGAGCCATTCGAAGAACATATTTTGTTCTTATTTTGATTTTCATTTGATGTTGAACGGGACTAGGCCTATCAGACACGTTTGGTTCTCACAATCGTTTGGGTATAGGGTTCTTTTAATGATAAAGAAGGATCACATGAGTAATAAAATAAATTTGAATCAGAGGTCACTAACACAATTGATATTTGACGTACTACCTATCGTACTGTTTCCTTTTGAAACGCACGTTTTACAAACTAGGCGAGCGAAGTGTCATTTTTTTTCTATGTATTTTTGTTCTGAATCGAGTGAGTATGTTCGGTAGTTTCGCTAAGCTAGTGTCAATATTTTAAGTTTTTAGTGAAAACCCTTTCATTTGGTATATCAGACAGTGCATTTTTTTTAATTTTCTTTACCCTGTAAAATGAATTTACGTTCAAAATTTATTATTTACGTTACACGTACGCATTCAAGTCCTCGACTTACTTAAAATATATGTGTACAAAGTTTTAGATCAATAGGTCCAGTAATTTTAGAAATTGGGTCTGTGACAGACAGACAGACAAAGTCAGACCATAATTTTTACCATTTCCCTACGGAACCGTAAAAAGGATAACCTGAACCAACCAAACGTCACTTCTAACATGTCCAATCTTAATCAATATCAAATAGAAATCATACCAAAGTATTCGAATAGGCCTCCAGAAAAGGGCATGCTAAGAAATTCGAGTCATATTCGCGGATCAATTTTTCATAGACATGTTTGTCCGCGACCTGAAACTCGGCAATTTATCAAACCCATATGTTGCGGGCTTACGTAAAAATCTGAGAATATTTTTATAAAAAAAAACAAAAAGGTACGTCATCCTACGCGCGTACGTGCCTAGAATGCATGGTATTAAGCGAAAATGAGTTTATGATTTTTTGCGAGTATGCTAGTCTTCGGTACTTTACCTGGGTTTCAATTTGTGGTGTTCGTTATCGATATATCAATTTAGTATTAAAAGATTCAGTTACCTACTAGAAAAATAAGTATGTCACTTTAGCTTTAGCATTTTAATCGAACTCGCGGAGCGTAAGCGAAGTGAGTTCTTACAAACAACTCCAGACCGAACCGAACTGTCACCTGGCTACTGGGACGTCTCGGCATTTGGGTGGCTTTTTGATTTCGATAGTTTGTCTGACGATAACTTTAGTAACGTTTTTCTGATCTTTATGAAATTTTCTTGGGGCTGTAGCAGAGGTACATACAATTTGTAAGTTCGTATATGAGCAGGATCGATCCAGTGGTTATGGAGCTAGAAGGAGAAAAAAAAATCTCCTTGGGGTCTTGTTATATTGGTCAATCGTTTGCAAGTAAATCGCGAGTTCTCAGTTCGAGGCGGACTACTAGTTATGCTTTGTCTATACGACTATAAATAAGTATTCATGGAAAAGTAGCGTCAATGGATTCAAAAATATCGTGAATACTTTTTGATAACCCCCGTTCCGTGTCGGCCCTGATGGAAAGACTGTCCAGATAAATCTTGGAAATACCACTAGCGTGATGGGCACTTTTGTACTGGGAGCGGCAGCTTTTGCTATTCTATTAGTATAGTAAGTAGGCAAAGATAAATACGAGTATAGTCGGTATTCTTGCGTATTTTAGAAACATACAATAATTGTTATTGGCTATTTAACCTATTATTAAAATTCAAAAAATTATAGTTGAATAAAAACGATATTTTTTATTTAAACTTTATTGCACAAAAGAAAAACTTGATGTACAAAAGGCGGACTTAATGCCAAAAGGCATTCTCTACCAGTCAACCTTAATTTTACGTTTATTGAACGACTATAAGACCATAATAGATGTGTTAAAAAAATAACCTAGTAGCTAGTAAAAATATGAGAACATTTTTGGAAGAATATATCATAAAAATGGTAGCTCTATAAAAATGTCGTCGTAAATTTAATTTTATGCATCGAACGAACCGCTGTGTAGTAAATTTAATATTCGAGAATAATATTATTTTTCATATTGTATATTCAAGAACCGATGGCTTTCTACAATTTTGTGCAGAAATAATTGATCATATTGATACTAGAATATTTATTACTGAGAAGATCGGAGAAGACATTTATAGGTACAATATGATTATTGATATTACAATGTAAGTTGTGTATTTACTGTCTAAAAACCGGCCCAGAGCATGTCGGGCCATGCTCAGTGTAGGGTTCCGTAAACTGAGACCATTAATTCAAAAGGCCGTTGCTTACGGGAAATTTGGCGGCGCTTACGTCATTTATACTTATGTCCTTTCACTATGGGTTTTTGAATGATAACTCAAAAACGGCTCAACCGATTTATTTTAATATAGTTTTCATTTAAGGTACTCATTAGGCCTCAGTTTCATGATTTTTTTCAAAATTTTAGGACCCACGATTAAAAAGTTACATGGGGGGGACGCCCTGTTTTAAACTTTCGGAGCTATTATTTCAGAAAGTATTAGTTTTATCCAAAAACTATTTTAAAAGACCCTAATTCTTTTTAAAAGACCTATCCAACAATACCCCACACAACTTGGTTGGAACGAAAAAAAATTTCGCCCCCCACTTCACGTGTACGGGAGGTACAACGAAATATATTTTTCGCGTTTTTATTCTACCGTTTTGCCGGCTTGGTTAATGCACATATTCAAACCAAATTTCAGAATAAAGATGTAGCCAAAAGTTAACGTTTGACAATTAACTACGTTACCGCATTACATTATGGCCCCCAATGAGCACTGCCTACTAGCCAGGGATACACGCACAGATCTGCCTGCCGGTTTTGTCCGGCGGATGTGCCCGGCAGACAGATCCGTCCATGTATGGCGCTATCCAGATGTGTCCGCAGACAAATCCGTGCCATACATATACGGATCTGTCCGGGCATATCCGCCAGACAAATTTGGCAGGCAGATCTGTGCGTATATCCCTAGCTAATGCCGTCAAACTCGGGGCACGTCTATTACTTTAAGAGTAGACTACGCCTTTTTCTTTGGCACTACACAATAAAATATTATTGAAAAAATTATTATTTACAGGCAGTTGGCATAACAATTTGTTATCTAGGCACTCGCTAATAGCCCTCCAAACGAAGGAAAACTTAGGGGAAATAATTCGTGTATAGCTGAATTTTGGTATAGTTGTAGACAAAGCTGGTGTCTTACACAACATACCAAAAGTACCCATGGATAGGGGTGCCGCTAACGGGGAGAGGGGGGTGTAAAGGTCCCCTTTTTTGGCTTTTCGTAAATAACTCAGTAGCGGTGGCTCATACGAAAAAATGTTCTGGTACTTAATTAATCCACAAATAATTTTCTACATAAAAAGTTCTTTACACTTTTTTGCTGGGATCAATGTATAATGAGATTTCGAGGAAATACGATAATCACTTTTTGAAACTTTCGGAGCTATTCTTTACGAAACTATTAGTTTTGTCTAAAAGTTGTTTTAGAAAACCCATATTTATATTAAAAGACCTATCCAACGACACCCCACACATTAGGGGTGAATTAAAAAACATAATTTACCCCCCCACTTCAGAGAATATAATACAAGATTAACAAACCTTCATGGATATCAACATATTTTGTTTGTAATGTATAAGCAAAAGCTTTAACCGAAATCGAAGAATATTCGGTAATAATGGTAATGAATGCGCATCTTAAGGATTTATTGGATATGCCTGTTTGGAAGAAGGTATCACACAGACCACCCTCAATAGACAGCATATGAGACAAACAATTCGTGGTCACCACACAAAAGCCCGTACTATAGTAGCCCTCAACCAATGTGACGACCGGGGCCATAAAACCCTTGAGCTCGCGTTATCAGTTATCCATTGTGTTGCATTGTGGACTTTTATGGCCCCGGTCGTCACATTGGTTGAGGGCTACTATAGTTAATTAAGTACCCCGTATCAATATATGTAGTTTTCAGTTGAGTCCACGTTTGCGACGTTCAAGTACTCGTGCAAATTACATATATTTACAAAAATGGCGTTTAAGGGATGAACTAAAGCTGTTAATAGTACCTATACAATGGTGTAGGATGGGCGCCCTCAGTTTAATTGCTCATATCGTGACATTTTACAAGATTATAAGTAAAATTATGTGTAGTCGCCTCGTGATTATTGGCAACAATTATTAATATTGTTTACAAATATTGAATTTAATTATTAATTTATTGCAGACCCTGGACTGGGATTTATAATGCAGAATCCATGTAGACTACCGAAGCTTTTACAAGCGTCGCACATAGGCTCAATTTATTAACTAAATGCTGCGATCCGACCAACACAAATGAATAGTAGGTACTTACCATTTTAGGCTGTAACAGTCTGAGTTTACCCTAAACGTCGAATTGATAGTATTTTATAGACATTCTTTATTAATATTACGGTTCTAAAACATGTGAAAGTATACTAAATGACACCTAATATGTGTGGTAACTACAAATAAGCCTTAGTTTACTTTACATTTTTTCAATGTTTTATTTGAGACATATATAAAATAATACTATGTGATCGTACTTGGCGTGATAAAATACTGTAATTCAAATTTTATATAATTTATTATTGTAGATAATTAAAAACAGATATCCATTATAAAATGAAAATCAACCATGAGGAACTCTGGAGCATGGCAAGAATCGAACCTGAGACCTTCGGATTGCCGGTCCGACGTGCTTCCATGTTACACCACACGATCCCAATTCAGCCCGAAAACCCGATGCTGCTGCTGCAAAGCCGATGATGTAGACTAAAATAAATACAAAAAGATGTTTGAAGGCATTGAAAATTTCGTCAACTTAGTAACTGAACCCATAGCTTAATTGGTAAAGCGATCGAGCCCCGGCAAGGCGTATCGATGTAGGTTCAAGTCCTACTGGGTTGATTATTTTGTGATACGTCATCTTGTAGTTGAGGTGATCTATGTTATACACTGTGTCCATTAAATATTCAACATGGACGTGGGTGCGGTGCTGCTCAAGAAGTTTAACTCCGTTTATTTGTGCTAATACGGAACGGATCGTTTGGGTAAATTTATTTGCCACTTGGCTCCGGCTGACCTTTTGCTGTTTGCAAATAAAATTGGTAATACTGATACAATATTGGTACCTGTTTAAGTTGAGTATATGGGTATATTAGGAGATTCGTTAGATTGGTATCATCATCAGATTTTATACAAAAAATCATTATAAATGGAGGTACAGTCAGCATCAATAGTATCTTCCTTCACGAAGGCCGCAAAAATATGTGACAGGCTCTTATTTGTAGAGTCATAGGAGCGTGTCACATATTTATGCGGTCTTCGTATAGGAAGATACTATTGATGCTGACTGTACAGTCAACATCAAATATATTGTAACAGCTAGAGTAGCCAAATAGTACGACACACCATACAAAATATATGGTGTGAAGAACTATTTGATCACTTTGGCTGTTATAATATATTTGATGCTGACTCTACATTGCACAATACATAGGTTGACAAAAATCGACTCGTAAATCCGACAAATGGAGGGAAAGAGGGGTTAAATAAAACCTAAAATTAGTGCATAAGCCAGATCCGCCAGATAAGCTAGAGGGTTGATTTAAATATCGACAGTATCGTCACTAGCTAGAGCCGAGCCGCCACAAAATAATCATTAGCTAACATGTAATTTTATCAGCCAGTCAACAGTGACCGCAGTTACCACGTGACCTATGGGATTAATTAAAAAGATTATATCCCATGAACATTTCACAGAATGAAAGTTTATTCATCTGTCATCATCATCATCTCAGCCATAAGATGTCCACTGCTGAACATAGGCCTCCCCTTTAAGGGGGGGTTTGCCATACGCGCCACGCTTGGCAGGCGGGTTGGCGCGCGCAGTTTTTTTGTTTATTGTTGTTTAAGCTTTTGGAAGATGCTGCTGCCCATCTCCCGGTAGTTTAAATTTTACATTGCTAGCTACCAAACCAATCTTGTTTATTCAAAATTAGTTCCTAGTTTGCTCACCTAGCGCCATCGCCACTGTCTATGTACATTTCTTCTTGCAAAAAGTTGTCGAAATACCTGTCTCGAATAAATACTTATTGTAGAATTTCCTGCATTTAACTAAATTGAGTTGCCTAACTTCAAAATCGGATAAATCCATCTGATTATGCGATTTTGGTATTAAGAAAAGGTAATAAGATAGATATTTGCTGAGAGGGTCGAATGGATTATCCGATTTTGAAGTTAAGCACCACAATTAGTCGTCGATTTCCTATAATATTTAATAGTCTGTCCTCCGTGTTTTGTCTCTGCAGGGTGACTCTTGTTAAATGTAGCGTAAGGTTCTATTTTCTTGAAAGCCACTGTTGGACTAATTTCAAAATAATCACCTTGCAGAAAGACACGGCAGTTTGAATGTGACATCATTAAGTACAGCCAAATTTTGCGCTCACATACAGGCTTCATAGATGTTAATGCTGTCCGTACCGCAGTTTGCCACGTGCTACGTTACGATTACGCTGCGTTACAATTACGCTACGTTACGATTATGCTACGTTACGATTCCAGCGATTTCCCGCTTTGTAGCGAAAATTTTATACAGAGAGCCCACTTAGCGGGTTCCAGCCAGCTTAAGATGATCGGCTTTTTATCGTTTTTCACCATAGCGGTTACGGTCTAATAAATACGTGCGAAAGAGACGCAACACGAGATAGGCGATAAAATGGCAACCATGCTATCCGTCGGTGCGGTATACTCGTTAGTTCATCAGAATTCATAGAAAAATTAACAGAGTATTGCTAAGTTCAACAAATAAGGTGGTTAATGGCTGAGTTATGGGTATTTTCTATGTATCTAAGTATATATTTATCTATATAAGTAGGGTATATCGTCGCCTAGTACACATAGTACAAGCTTTGCTTGGTTTGAGACTAGGTTGATATGTGTAACGAATAGTGAGGATGTCCTCAAATATTTATTTAATTACATGTAACTTGGCTAACTCATACGCAAGATCGTATATTTTATCACTGTTGTTCTTCTCAACAACAGTCTGTGCTAACTTGAGAAACAAAGAAAATTACCTCGTCAGAAGGGCGGCTCAACAAACATGACTGCTTCCATAAATATCTATACACTTCACGCCTTATTACCAAGGAATAGGGTCCACATGTGTGTACATAACATCGAGTGTTCCTAATGAAATATTTTCATTAGACGAGTGCCAAGTGGGATCGTGTAGGTAAATATTCGTACGTTTCTTCACGTATGGTGGTTCCTAAAGTTTTCGGCCGACGAATACAATGAGGTCTTATGAGGGTTTAGCGGTCAAACCTGATAAGTCTATGAAGTTGGTTTTTGAAATTCGAACAATACGTGACTTACGTTGAGTTCTTATTACAAATACAAATACAAATACAAAATTCTTTATTTTATAAATTAGGTATACAAAATGATCTAAGGGATGGAGCCGCCCGGTAAGCAAAAAAATGCCTGTGTCGGGAGACACCGCTCTTCCTTAGGCACTATGTTTAAAAAATAATTACTGCTAATATTATAAAGTAACTAATTCTAAGACATACTCGGTAAGTAGGTATACTATTCTAACACTAACACTATGCTACAAGCTATGTAAATAAACTAACTTTTTATACAAACATAATATTCAATGAAGATGATTACGTAGTTATGATTTCAGCTATGTATATAATTAATATGACTAACAGTAAAAATAAAGAGCGAGATCATCGGTGTGTCTGTGTGTGTGTGTGTGTGTGTGCGTGTGAGTGTGTGTGTGTGTGTGTGTGTGTGTGTGTGTGTGTGTGTGTATGTGCGTGTGTGTGCGTGTGTGTGTGTGTGTGTGTGTGTGTGTGTGCGTGTGTGTGTGTGAAAGTAGATGCTGCTGTTGAGATTTATCGTATTAAAATCTCTGTCTCATCATATGTTTTTAATTTTAACCAACATGTTAGGAGCTTTTTACAATCATGATAAGGTTTTGAATGGATGTCTAGTAATTTGTTGATTTTATTATAAAGGTTTGAGGACTGTATGTTAAACTGGGAGCTAGCAAACGAAGTCCTTGTATTGGGTGGGTTAACTATGTTGGCGATAAGTCTTTTCTTTTTGTAGTTTGGGTTGTATGGTAGAGTCCTGTGTTTTTTTAAAGTAGACTGTAGAATATACAATTTTCTAACGGACAGGAGCCCGCTGATTTCGTATAGCAATTCAGTAGAAAATCGGCTTTTTTTAAATTACAATGAAATATGTTCTCGACTTATCGGGTTTCGCCGCTAAACCCTGGATTATGTATGACTTAGGCGTTACTTTTTACAGCATTCTCCTAAGTTGATGGATTATTTTATTGGAAAGGGTATATCTATAAGACATATGAGTACCTATTTGAAAATACGACCGCTAATGAGAGTGTAAGATAACTTTCAACTCATCATCATTAACTTAAGAGGGATTCTCTTGTCGGTGGAGTATATTCCATCTACTTCTATCCTGCGCTAGTTCCTTGACCTTTTGATACGAGGCGGCTCTTACTTTTTCCTTCACTTGGTCCATGTAACTGTGTCTGGGTTTGCCTCGACCTCTCTTGCGAATTGGTCGTGTCGTATCAAATGGCCAATCATTTTTCCGCGTCTGACCTCGATGGTTTTCAACTAAGCGAAATTATTTAACAAACCATACAGGTAAAGCCGCTTATGTTACTAATGAATTTGAATTACACTGAAAACCACTAATCGTTATTAATTGTTTTACTGTGTTACAATAAACTAGTAGCAAACTTTAGCTTAATCAGATACAAAGTACTTACCTGTTTAATGAAATATCTGTTATTCTATGTCTACAGGTAATACCACTTAAGCGCCGGAATTTTTTCATCATTATAGAATAAATGGAATATTTATGAAAATTTAATACAAGAATTTAATTTGTTTACACTTAATGATCTTCAAAGTTACCATATAAATATCATAATATTATTTTGTGTTTTCGCGTAAAGGCGATCACTTAAAATTTTAAATCTAGTTTTCTAAAGACGATGTTTGCAGTAATAAGACGCTGCTTTTTTAAAAGATGGATACGATTTGATTTGCCACCTTGACTTTGGACTGCCACTGGGCAGAATTTGTAGAAAGCTGTGGTATCTACACCCTGAGCCACTCACTCACTGGCCGTCGTTATGAAGGCAGTTTTAGAGCCACCTAGTGCCGATATTCTAATTTTAAAATGTATAAACAATACATTAACAACACAATCTGTCTTAAACAGAACTCCAACACTCAACCATTAATCAACCAATATTGAAGTCGTATTGTAGTTGCACCGCAGTCATTTTCAAGCAAATTCCGTCATTTTTGATTCAGACGTATAGGCGTTAGCTGTATTGTGTTGTTATTGCATTGTATTTGCTATGAAGTAGGATCGTGTCTGTGCGTGTTTTAAAGTTAGAATACGGCCCCTATTCGGCGGCAGGACACCGCCTGTCTCGATAACACGTAGAAGCTAAAGCTAAATCTTTTACCAAGGTATTTTTCCGCCCAAGGTTGAGAACCACTGGGAGACGCAGTTGAATGGGATTACTTGAATCAAGCCAGAAGATAACGGTAAGCATGTGGATGTCTATAGAAATTGATTTGATTAAGGCTATATTACTTACGGGTTGGCTTTATGTAAGAAGTTAATTTTGTAGGACGCAACTTACTTTAGGGACGTAAGGACCTTTTATAAGATTTTTTTGGTATTTATTTAATATATAAAAAATGGTGATAAGGTATTTCCTATTTTGAACAAAACAGAGACATACTCGTAAATAGATAATATTTATATAAAACAGTTTCGTTAACTAGATTAAACGGAAGATATTTTAAACACGTACATTTTCGAAATATTGTGTAACTCTTCTAAAAAAATACCCCAATAAATTGATAATGGAATGAAAATTTGAAAGAATTCTACGCGAACTAATCAATTTCGAGCTACAAAATTGGTGCTAAAGAAAGGTCAATCCTCTTTACAGGCGTCCATAGGCTAGCTGCCCACCACCTTCTCTGGAGTTGCAGGCGTCCATAGGTTAGCTTGTTAGCCACCGTCGATGCATTAAAAAAATCTTAGAAAAGGTTTCGACACTTGTACAATGTACAGAATGTAACAAAAATACTGGTGATCCGTTTAAAGGTATATTTGGTATCGTATTGCGAGTAAGAAAAAGTAGAAGATAAATTTTTTGGACGCTAAAAATATTTTTTTAATGGGACATGTTGTCCCAGCCGGTCAAAACCAAAAAAAAATTCCCGCAAGAATTTTTTTTCTTACTTTTTCATAATTCGAATACGATACCAGTTATGCCCTTAAAAGGATCACCAGTATTTTTGTTACACTTTGTAATCTTCTTTCTCCTAGCGTGTATCCCGGCTTGGGGTCCGCTTGACAACCTAATCCCATGAATTGGCGTAGATACTAGTTTTTACGAAAGCGACTGCCATCTGACCTTCCAACCCAGAGGGGAAACTAGGCCTTTTTGGGATTAGGTCCAGTTTCCTTACGATGTTTTCCTTCACCAAAAAGCGACTGGTAAATATCAAATGATATTCCGTACATAAGTTCCGAAAAACTCAGTGGTACGAGCCGGGGTTTGAACCCGAGACCTCCGGATTGAAAGTCGGACGTCTTACCGCAAGGCTACCAGCGCTTTTTTTTGTTACACTTTGTAATACAATTCTTAAATGTGAGGCGTTAGGCGTTACCACACATCCTAACCCCGCAGCAATCAAGTTTATGTTTCCTGTAACGCTACATCTAACGAAATGGCTGCGACACTCGTATATCGTCAGTACAGACAGTACAGTTTACTCACCATTTTGAACCTTATTTCGAAGACATACAGCCTACCAATGATCAGTCAAATATGTTAATGATAGCTGAGAGGATAAATTGAATTACCTATCTACCAGTACCTTAGGAATTTATTCTCGGATGTGTTTTTAACATGTCAAAATTATACTGAAATTGTGTTGTTTTAGGATATAAGGCTTGGTTTTATTTTTAATTTATTCTTGACTTAGGTACACTGTTTCGTCTCTACAGGCTAATTCAGGAGTCGTGAGCAGGAACAACCCTATACAGGGTGGCTCATTCAAATCGGTCAGTATGGGAATGTCTGAAACTATAAGACATACGAAGATTTGTTCTTAGGAACCATGTCACCGATTTTGATAAAAAGAAAAACTGCATTCATACATTTGAAAAAAACTGTACCCAGCTCGGGAATCGAACCCGGTTGTTTTGAAAAAATTAACTTACACTTTTTCTATTTAAATATCGATTGTGTAGGTCTTAAGCAGTAAATGTCTCTAAGAAACATGATGTCTAAAATGAATAAAATGCATTATTTTGACATACTTTAATTTATGATAGTACTTAGGTGTTTTATTTTTATACACTAAAATCGATTTTAGGCTATAAAATGTACTGAGATGACAGGTGTCAAAAACCGCTTCTTAGATTGCACAAGGTATAGTAGTAGTGGAAGTAAAACAATTTTTTGTATATACATATGTAAATCTAATACGGGCGATAAATTAAATTCTATTCATTAGTGTAATCATTCATTAAGATGTTTTTTTAAGTTACACTTAACTGTGACCCAATAATTATTAATTGAAAATGTTATCAGCAAGAATGTACTATAAACATGGTATTGAAAGCAACTTTCAACGAGCGTTTAACGCGAGTGTGTTTGCATTACATTGCGGGCCGAATTATTTTGTATGGATAAAATTTTGATTGCAATTATAAGTAAAAGTTATCTAATTACATTTCTAAAAAAAAAAAAAAACAAAAAAAAACAAAAAAAAAAAATTACATTTCTTATGTCCTATACTAATCACCATTAAGGGAATTGCCCGTATTAGATTTACACACTGTATACTACGTAATTATAAAACATACAATTTGTACAAATGGGAACTAATCCCTGATGATCTATTTCTGCTAACCATTTAATTCTAATTTTAATAAAACCTTCCAATTACTTTAATAAAATAAAAATAAAAATTACTTTGATTCCATAAGATTAAATTCGCCTGGATGTGCACCGCGTAATAGACCCTCGCATATTTACTCCTAAAAGTTGCCTAAAAGGGAAATTTACTATTCAGGGACTTGGAAGGAAACGTAATAGAGCGAAACCAAAAACATTTTACCAGGAAGTATATTACCAAAGGGTATAAGCTTTATTCCAGATTCTCGATATATTTGGTAAAGGCTAAGAAAAAGACCGATTTCCTTGTGAAATTACCTACAAAATGAGTTATGGAATTAGGTGTTATTTTGCGGTAGTCCATATTATCAACTATAATAATCATCATCATCATCATCATCTCAGCCGTAAGACGTCCATTGCTGAACATAGTCCTCCCCTTTAAAAAAGGCACGCTTGGCAGGCGGGTTGGCGCGCACAGTTTTTTTTTTGTTTATTGTTTGTAGGCTTTCGGAAGATGCTGCTGCCCATCTCCCGATATATTCCCTTAGCAGACTCCTACTGTAACCACGGGACAATTCTAAGGCCGGGCATCCCACGGCTTCGACTAACTACAATAATATTGCTTTGCTATTCCGCGGTATATTAATGTGCTAGTTAATTAGTGACAACCCGTTATACTTATTTGTTATTTGTCAGACCGACAACATCCAGCAGCTCCTGAGGATGCCTCGTAGAGAGGCGAAACACGTGTCGAGTTTTGGTATTATTGGTGGTGGTTTGTTGTATTTGTTTTCGTATTTATTTTTGGGGCGGGAGGGTAGGAACATCTGCATGCAAAAATACGCAAATAAGTATAACAGGTTGTCACTAATTAACTAGCACGTTAATATACCGCTGAATAGCAAATCAATAATATTGTATGTAGTTGATAAATTACAAAATGGAAGCCTATTTAGTTTTTACTAAAAATACCTAAATACTTAAGAGAGATGAGAAGAGATTCACTCATTAATGAATATTTAAAACTTTAGCTTGTTATTCGATACTTAAGCCGTCTGAGAACATCGTTTGAATAAATATGAAATTCAATAGAAATGAGTAAGCGGATTGTAGAACAAAGGATAGTTACAAATTTATATAAAAACAGGTTTTGGTATTATGGGACCAAATTCTATCGGTCGTACCTACGTTATATATAACCATTAAAATACTTTACGTCACTCCGGGCGGTAAGTGAGATTTGCCGCCCACGGGCGCATCGGCAAATCTCACTTCACACCCAGGAGAAGACGTAAAATTGTCTACGCACCACGGGCGGTAATAAAGAAAGTCTCAGATCGCTTGTTTATGGCCCTTACCTTCGGTTCGGGCCACAAATGCCCGCGACGTGAGCCGTTCTTTATTTTACCGCCCTAGGTACGTAATGTACTATTACTTCCACTATACCTAAGTCTACCACTTTGCTGAGGTAAATTTTGAGAGTAATATGTAGGTATGTAATAATACATTTTGAAGAATTAGTTCGCTTAGCTACTTTACTTCTGCTACCGACTGTTCGGGATCTATACTATCCATCCATCCATTATCCATAGTTTTCATTCCAAAATCATCCGCAGCGAGCGTGATGGGTACCTATGCGCCGGGGACGACACGGGGTGGCCTTTTTGATTAAGCTTTTATAGTTTTTATACCTTCATATTTAATTTTAGATTTATTTCGATTTAAAATATTTATTTTTAAGTTACTTAGTTTACATAAGTTTATTTAAGTTTGTGTATATCATATCATGTAATAAATTACATTAGTTTTAATAAAAAGGGGGGGTGGATTACTATAGTAATTCCACGCAGACGAAGTTGCGGGCAAAGTATAGTTTCATGACTATACAGGTTGTTTTTTCAACCATAGCCATAGTTATTGTGGGAGGTGATTAGGTAAGTCATGTCATAATGAACAACTATTTATTATTATTTGTTATACACTACTATTATTATTTCGATGTTATAAATTAAGTTTCTTTGCAATAAATACTATTACTTTCTACGGGACCAACCACGAAACGCGAGAAAAATTTTGGCGTCCCCATAAAAAACGTCAACGTCTGATCGGCTGAAATGTATGAAACAGCCAATAATTTTGGCCCCATAGTAAAAGTCGTTTAGTATGGCCTACCGATTCACTTCGCACAATATGGCTAGTTATTGAATAAACACCCTGTATAGAATAGTTACATGATAACTTAAAAATCAAACAAAGGTTAGAAATACAAAAAAAAACCTATTACTAATCAGATTGATCATACCCTCCCCTTAAGAGAAACTACCCTACTTTGAAAAATTATAGGTTTTTTCAAACGCTCTAGTGACTAAACGGGAAAAGGGACTGAATTTAGTTTCAAATATGTATTATTAGACTATATACTCTTGTTTTTGGCACAAGCCGAAACACGATTGCTGAAAGTTGCCTCGATAGAAAAAAAATCCGAAGTTGGTTCCTTTTCCCCCTTATTTTTCTTAGCTTACGTAAACTATAAGAGATTAAGTAATATAAGTTAGTAAAAAATATGGTATTCTGGTTTATCTAAAATGTCACAGAAACAAAATTAGACAAAACTGTATAGATTCGCTTATTTATCGTAATTTAGTCAAAAAGTCTGATCCTTAAGAGCGCTGCATCTCTTTCTTTCGTGCACGGGAGCCATAAAGGTGTCTCTAATGGATGGGCGTGACTTGTCCGAATCGAGGAATGGCCTTAATCCTTAAAATCGTGCTGTAGAAAAAACGAGAACGGTCTTGCCCCTGAGTAACATTGGCCATAAATTTCAATGCAATAAAAGGGGAAAAAATGCTGTGGTTCGTGTAAAACACGGTGTATACTCTAACCTGCAGAAAATGGTAAGACGCGTGTTGAGGGGTCATTGTTACCCAACTTAAATATAATAACTACATAATTTTTTCTATTGTTAGGAAGTATCAAAGGCAACTGAATATGAGTATATTTGTAGAAAATGGTGGTTTACATATTTTTGCATATATTTAGTTATATCGTTTGATTAGTGTAGGCATGTTTTAGTTTGGCATTATTACTTGGATGATAAAGCTAAAAATTTGCTAAATGGCGCCGCAAAAAAAGTCTAAGAAAAGTTTTTTAACAACTAAATCAATTTTACTAAACATCCAACTTGTTGCATTCAGTGTTGTCTTACTAGTGCTAAATTATAAGTATACATCCTATCTAATTTTAACTCAATAACTATTCGAACAAACTTAGATTAATAATTGGTTTATTTATGAACTTAATTAGCACAGCAAGCAGCAGATATCCTTACTAAACTTTAAAATATTTTTGACTATGAAATTTCCATGGAAATGTTATCACGATTAGTATAATTTATTATACTATTAGAGAGAGAGATTATAATGAAAACTATAACAGTATAATCTATTATACTAATCGCGAAAACTCATAATAAAATAAATAAATAAATAAATAACGGTGGTGGTTATATAAGTTTACGTCACTCTGGGCGCTAAGTGAGATTTACCGCTTTAGGGCGCAGCGGAAAATCTCACTTCACACCCAGGAGAAGACGTAAAATTATGTACGCACCACGGGCGGTAATAAAGGAAGGCCTCAGATCACTTGTTTATGGCCCTTACCTTCGGTTTGGGCCACAAATGCCAGCGATCTGGGCCCTTCTTTATTTTACCGCCCTAGGTACGTAATGTACTATTTCGCCGATTTCAAAATCATTGAAAGCGCAAAAATATGTATGACCTTTTTTTTATTCAAGTGTATTTCCATAAGTTTAACTTCATGACTGCTACGAAACAATTAAAGTGTATAGGAAAATAGCCAATTTTGCAAATTGCGCCTGAAGTATCTACCTGCTAATTTCGCGTAACTGATGGAGCCATATCGCCGTGCCACCAATTTGTCAAAGTGCTTTGAGTGATCACGCGCAATCAAAGCTCGATTGTGTCACGTCCAGATTCACTGTTGACGATATAGTTTCGTCCAATAGTTAATTGCTTACTGAAAATAGATGTATGTAAAAAACAGTCTGTAATTACAATACAGGGGATTTTTAAAACGGTATATAGTTAGCATAGGACGTAGGAAGTCTTATTTAAATAATTTTCACTTGGAATTACAGTGAAAATTGACGGATACAGAAATATCGGCCTGCAATGTATAATGTGTGTAACGCTCGTTGACCGACATTACTTCAATCATGTTAACAGTTCATTGCTAAGTACTCGATAATTACCGTGGTGTATAATTAAGTGTAACTTAAAAACCTCTTATATAATTAATGATAACACTATTTAATCCCTTCATTAATTCTCCTAGCGTTTGTCCTGGTCTTGCCACGGCTCAATTGAGCCTGGGGTCTGCTCGGCAACCTAATCCCAAGAATTCACGTAGGCACTAAATTTTAAGAAAGCGACGGCCATCTGACCTTTCAACCGGGAAACTGGGCCGTGTTAGGATTAGGCCCGGTTTCCTTACCACGTTTTCCTTCACCGAAAAGCGACTGGTAAATATCAAATGATGACTATTTAACGATAACTATTTAGTGAATGAACACTGTTTAAATTTAATCCCTTATCTGGTTTAATTCATTTCTCGTATTGAATTTACGCACTGAATAATAGTGGTAATGGATATGGAGAATTAACACACGTAACGCATGTGAATTATTAATGTGCACTCTCTCTACTTATAGCCATGAGGTCGTTTTTTACCCTAATATAGTTATTTGCCATCCCTTAAGAATACTAGCTGCAAAGTAACCTAATTATATTGGTCGTACGAATACGAAAAAATTACTGGCTAGCCGAAATGTACTTAACAAGTCTGAGATGGAGGCCTTCACAAGCTACGGTGACCGAGTACCATCAGGTGAGCTGTAACTGTTTACATGTTTGCCACCGACATAGTTATAAAAAAATGTTGCAATATTGTATACCTTAACTGATTATTGATTAATCCATAAGCTGTTTGCTGCTATATGTAGAAAGATAAATCGACTACTTGAAGGGTACACGGAAAGAACATGTCTAGTCACTTTGACAACATTTTGAGTTATAGCGGTTTTAAAGTTTGGAACGATTCTATTAACCATACTATTTTCGTAACTAGATGGTTTTTGTGAATTAAAAAGTGGATTTATGTTAAAAATTCCAGCTGATACAGAAGTTGTTGCTAATAGTTCATTGCAAGCTCTAGATTTTGATACAAAAATCTCATTTTACGAAAAAAGGGACTAGACATGTTCTTTCCTACTTACCGACTTCAACTAGCTACGTGGCATAATGACTGCATCCATTATATTGAAACGGTTGTGCTCTTTGATCTGGTGGTTAATTTATGCAATTAAGAGTTGGCAGAAGTCAGGAGCCGGGTAATGACGAACGTTACTTTATGTCTAATGGGACTGGGAGATGTAACTAATTATGGCAGTTAGGAGTGTTATAATGTAATGTTATATAATCTGTAATTTGAGACAGGTGTGCTGAATAGTATGTGTATATCAAAGATGAATATATAGAATATATGATTTGAAATTTCGAGACGCGACTAGCACTGCTTCTGGCTATAAGCGCTGGTAGCCTTGCGGTAAGACGTCCGACTTTCAATCCGGAGGTCTCGGGTTCAAACCCCGGCTCGTACCACTGAGTTTTTCGGAACTTATGTACGGAATATCATTTAATATTTACCAGTCGCTTTTCGGTGAAGGAAAACATCGTAAGGAAACCGGACCTAATCCCAAAAAGGCCTAGTTTCTCCCCTCTGGGTTGGAAGGTCTGATGGCAGTCGCTTTCGTAAAAACTAGTGTCTATGCCAATTCATGGGATTAGGTTGTCAAGCGGACCCCAAGCCGGGATAAACGCTAGGAAGAAGAAGAAGACTAGCACTGCTTCGAGTTTCAGGGCTATAGCCACGAATGTTAGTTCGTTTATCTTTGTATCTCTGTCTTTCGAATATGCAAGAGCGATAAAAAGGGAGACAGTGAAATAGAGTACGGTCTCCTCGCCTGCTCTAATTGCCATAAATTGCAAGTGCGAAACAAATCTTTGATAAACACAATATTCGTACCTAATCTCAAAGTTTCCTTGTTTCCTTCGAAAATATATAACTTATAATTTACGAGATCTCGCCCAAAAGTTATTATCCTTAAAGTATCGAGTTTGAGGATTCTCATTATCTTATCAAATTACTCCGCTCGATACAAACTCGCTGATCTTTAAAAACAATTTTGTATCTGGTCGGAAAATTGAGATTATAATGTTACGCGTAACTGGATATTTTTGGTAATAAGATTTTCTTTTGTTTAGACTAAATTTTTGGAGGAAAATACAGGTAGAGTCGGCCGCAAAAGTAGTAACTAGACATTTCAGGTTTCAAAATGATTTCGCCACGACCCGACCTTACCTTACATAAGGCGGCTTTCACACTGCTTCGGTTTCCGCATGCAGTGCCGGTCTGCGAGCGAGATAGCGCTCTGCATGTGCATAGCGCTGTCTTGCTTGTAATCGCCGCATGCGGTTGCTGCGGTTGCATGGGGGTTAAAATTCACTGTGCATTAGTAAAAACCAAGCGTAGTGACCCATTTCTCTCGTTCCTGAATTTATGTAAGCTATAGCCAGAGACTATAGAGATATAGCCGACCACAGCCTAAGACTACTTTTCGAAGCTCATGTCAATCGTGCCATCTATGTCAAAATAAATGTCACCTGCACTGCTACTCCACCTAGTAACAAATAGCGTACTAGTAGTACACTAGTAGCTTCAAAAAGTTCTTAGGCTGTGGTCGTCTATATCTCTATAGTCTGTGCTATAGCTTTCATTAAAATTTCTCGCATGACGTTACCTTTCCTGCATTACATGAGGCATATTTACTGACACAAAATATGATTTTGATGTGAAACATATGCGTTTAGCTTGCACTTACTACAATTAAGAGGGGTGCACTAAAATGAAAATAAATATCATATTGTTTTTATCTGGATACGCTTCCTCGCTAATAGGCCATAGTCCTTCAGAACTTCGGATTTCTATACCATAATCATATATTTTGTAATTTACTCTGAAATTCTTGTACATTTTAATAAATAAACATAAAATGTCGGACGACGACCTTAACAGTTCATTGCTAGGAATAAAGTCCCATTTTGTTGCGATGGTTCCATAGAACGGGGTCCGCTCGGCGTCCTACCTCAAGTTTTAATGTAGACATTATTGTTTACTTGCTCAACATGACCTACATATTCAACCTCGGAACTCTGAAAAACCATTTTGGACCATGTGAAGTGTCCTCTTTCTAGCAAGCCTACAATTACGAAAGTGGTATGCACTTTATCAGCGCAGCATCACAGGTGACTTCAAAGCTTTGACGGACCAACACGACCGTCACAATTAGACAGAGAGGCTTTTAACGGAGCATTTTGTTCAACCTCATGAACCGAGACGCTTAAAAGTAATATTATACCGTGTACAATCTAAGAAGCGGTTTTTGACACCTGTCATCTCAGTACATTTTATAACCTAAAATCACTTTTAGGTTATAAAATGTACTGAGATGACAGGTGTCAAAAACCGCTTCTTAGGTTGCACAAGGTATAGTTTAGTTCTCATTTACGATGTAGTGATAAAATATGCCACAATAATAACATTCATGTTATCTTCATACTTGAGTTTCATGCTATAGTTGACGTCAAAGATATGTCTAAACTTTTGCACCTTACTCCCACTGACGTAGCTACCAAAGAGCTAGGAGGGATACTGCCCCGGGGCCCTAAAAACCTGATTGACAAACCTCTCCAGAGCTGTGTGTGTGTGTGTGTGTGTGTGTGTGTGTGTGTGTGTGTGTGTGTGTGTGTGTGTGTGTGTGTGTGTGTGTGTGTGTGTGTGTGTGTGTGTGTGTGTGTGCGTGCGTGCGTGCGTGTGTGCGTGCGCGTGTGTGTGTGTGTGTGTGTGTGTGTGTGTGTGTGTGTGTGTGTGTGTGTGTGTGTGTGTGTGTGTGTGTGTAGTTTAGGAGTCCCAATTTTTTGCTCCAGGGCCCTTGGTCACCTAGCTACGCAACTGTTGACTCCTAAGCAATAAGGTACAACAGTGTAAACATATCTTTGACGTCGAGGACTGAGGAGGGGGAGGAGGTCGTTTTTTCATAACGAATACTTGATCAGCAACTATCTAATTCCCGCAAATGAATACATGAAGAACATAATTAACTAATGTATTCATTCGGAAAATTTTCTACAATATTCGGAATTTCGTAACATCCATTTTTTTCAAACATTTTTAATCATTTGAACAAAACTGGGCATAATAAAGTAGTGGCAAAGAAAATCTATACATATAATAAAGGTGAAGAGGGTAAAAAATCTGTACATTGGAGATATTAGTAAAAAAATGAGTTAGTAGCTCTTAGAATCGATAACAGAACACGTTTCGACGATTTTTAGAATTTTTGTCTGTTTGTCTGTTTGGATGGGGAGAGTTGGCGTCAAAACGCCTGAACCGATTTCGATAAAAACTTCATTAGCAGGTTCAACAGACCTCTGGTCAGGACATAGGCTATAAAAAATACGAACATTTTGGATTTAAGGGGGTTTAAGGGGGGTTTAAACTTTGAATATGAGTGTTAAGCTCAAGCAGCAAATTGATATTTGTTTAACTACTTTCGGTTAGTTTATATTCATTCATATATAAATAAATAAATGGGTTAAATAATAATATACTGGTTAAATATAGTGGAAAAGTAAAAAATACGTACCATCAAAAGGGGTATCTAGATATGTCTTTGGCTATACGATTAGGTAACGCTATCTCTCGCAGGACTTTTTCACTAACCGAGTCCTCCCTACGCAAAATCTGACCACTACATATGTAGTTTAGGTGCATACTAAATGCAACACGAGTTCGCAGAGATTTCCCTAGATGGCTATAGTAGGTAGGTACTATCTATGCTACCTCTTTCTTTCTTCTTTCTGTTCAGGCCTGGCGCGCTAGCACGCGGTTGCTTAGCAACGCCTATCTCATCAACAGAGCTGTTGAAAACACTGATGTTTGTGTTGAAAAGACGAATGATTGCTGCGGATACGAATTTGTATATTTTTCCTTTTCATCGGAAAATTACTCGATCACCTCTGTATTATAAATGTTTGTGAATAGTTTGTAAATCTTCTATCTATACCTACATATAATAAAGCTGAAAAGGGTCGAAAATCTGTAGGTACATTGGAGATATTCGTAAAAAAATGAGTTAGTAGCTCTTAGAATCGATAACAGGACACGTTTCGACGATTTTTAGAATTTTTGTCTGTTTGTCTGTTTAGATTTGAACTTTGTATGGGAAATGACTTTATATGGGAATATATGCCATCGTATTTTAACTATATATTTTTTATACCACGACGGTGACATTGAAGCATACTGCCCGCCGCCTGATGCCAAGCAGTTAGCGCAGCCTATGGACGCCTGTAACTTCAGAGGATTTACATGCACGTTGCCTACCCTTTAGAATATTTTATTTATTTCATCTATATTGCACGAAATGGCGTGTAAGTATAATACCAAATTGTATTCTCTACCAGTCGTCAACCATAGGGCCAATATAAGCCTATGCAAGGGGAAAAAATAAATTAGAAATACAAAATTCAACAAACTGTTAAGTTGAATGTTAAAGACAGAAGAAAAATCAGTTTTGATAGAATTTACGTAATAGATGGTTAAAGGGGACTCGCATAAAGAAAAACACACTACTATTGCTATTGTTACCAAAAATGTTTGAATGTTCAAGATGGGAGAATTTTCCACGAGGTGGTTGGTAGAAGGGGGAGGGGGTCGGGGAGCACCCCGCGAAAAAGGAAAACACACCGTAAAATTGCTAATTATACCAAAAATTGTTAGGTTAATCATTTAAGATGGGAGAAAAAGAGTTACCACGCTTACCACGGGATAGGCGGTAAACAAGGGGGGCTCGGGGGGCGGAGCCCCCCGCATAAAGAAAAAACACCCCGTACTAATGCTAAGTATAGCAAGAATTGTTAGGTTAAACATTCAAGATGGGAGAAAAAGAGTTTTGATAGGGTTTAGCACGTGATGGGCGGCAAAGAAAGGGGGGCTCGGGGGGCGGAGCCCCCCGCACAAAGAAAAAATTCACCGTACTATTGCTAAGTATAGCAAGAATTGTTAGGTTAAACATTCAAGATGGGAGAAAAAGAGTTTTGATAGGGTTTAGCACGTGATGGGCGGCAAAGAAAGGGGGGCTCGGGCATAAAGAAAAAAACACCGTAGTATTGCTAATTATGCCAAAAATTGTTAGATTAATCATTTAAGATGGGAGAAAAAGAGTTTTGATAGGGCTTACCACGGGATAGGCGGCAAACAAGGGGGGCTCGGGGGGCGGAGCCCCCCGCATAAAGAAAAAATACCCCGTACTATTGCTAAGTATACCAAGAACTGTTAGGTTAAACATTCAAGATGGGAGAAAAAGGGTTTTGTCAGGGTGTATCACGTGATGGGCCGCAATTAAAGGGGGGCTCGGGGGGCGGAGCCCCCCGCATAAAGAAAAAACACCGTAGTATTGCTAATGATACCAAAAATTGTTAGGTTAATCATTTAAGATGGGAGAAAAAGCGTTTTGATTGGGCTTACCACGGGATAGGCGGTAAACAAGGGGGGCTCGGGGGGCGGAGCCCCCCGCACTATTGCTAAGTATAGCAAGAATTGTTGGGTTAAACATTCAAGATGGGAGAAAAAGAGTTTTGACAGGGTGTATCACGTGACGGGCCGCAATTAAAGGGGGGCTCGGGCATAAAGAAAAAACACCGAAGTATTGCTAATTTTACCAAAAATTGTTAGGTTAATCATTTAAGATGGGAGAAAAAGAGTTTTGATAGGGCTTACCACGGGATAGGAGGTAAACAAGGGGGGCTCAGGGGGCGGAGCCCCCCGCATAAAGAAAAAACACCCCGCACTATTGCTAAGTATACCAAAAATTTTTAGGTTAAACATTCAAGATGGGAGAAAAAGAGTTTTGATAGGGCTTACCACGGGATAGGCGGTAAACAAGGGGGGCTCGGGGGGCGGAGCCCCCCGCATAAAGAAAAAACACCCCGCACTATTGCTAAGTATACCAAAAATTTTTAGGTTAAACATTCAAGATGGGAGAAAAAGAGTTTTGATGGGGTTTAGCACGTGACGGGCCATAAAGAAAGGGGGGCTCGGGGGGCGGAGCCCCCCGCATAAAGAAAAAACACCGTAGTATTGCTAATTATACCAAAAATTGTTAGGTTAATCATTTAAGATGGGAGAAAAAGAGTTTTGATAGGGCTTACCACGGGACAGGCGGTAAACAAGGGGGGCTCGGGGGGCGGAGTTCCCCGCATAAAGAAAAAATACCCCGTACTATTGCTAAGTATAGCAAGAATTGTTAGGTTAAACATTCAAGATGGGAGAAAAAGAGTTTTGATAGGGCTTAGTACGTGACGGGCGGCAAAGAAAGGGGGGCTCGGGGGGCGGAGCCCCCCGCATAAAGAAAAGAACACACCGTAGTATTGCTAATTATACCAAGAATTGTTAGATTATATAAAGAAAGATGGGAGAAAAAGAGTTTTTATTGGGCTTACCACGTAATAGGCAGTAAAGAAAGGAGGCCCCGGGGGGCGGAGCCCCCGCATAAAGAAAAAACACACCGCACTATTGCTACTTATACCAAAACTTTTTAGGTTGAACATTTAACATGAGAGAAAAAGAGTTTCGATAGGTTTTACCATGTGACGGGCGGTAAACAAAGGGAGGCTCAGGGGGCGGAGCTCCCCGCATGAAGATAAAAAAACACCATACCATTGCTAATTATACCACAAATTGTTAGGTTAAACAATTAAGATGGGAGAAAAAGAGTTTTGATAGGTTTTAGCACGTGAAAGGCGGTTAAAGGGGGACCACCAGCATAAAGAAAAAACACACTGCGCTATTGCTATTGTTATCAAAATTGGTAAGGTTGAATGTTTAAGATGGGAGCAAGAGTTTGACAGAGTTTTCCACGCGGCAGACGGTACAAGGGGGGCTCGGGGGCGGAGCCCCCCGCATTAGACAAAAACACCGTACCATTGCTATTTTTACCAAAAATGGTAAGGTTGAATATTTCAGATGGGAAGAAAAAAGTTTTGATAGAGTTTGCGTTATGGCATAAGCGGCAGAAGGCTTGCATAAACCAAAAACGCACAGCACTTTCACTATTAATACCAAAAATGGTTAAGTTGAATATTTAAGACGGAATCAATAACAGTTTTGATAGAGTTTACTACGTGAAAGGCTGCTTGGGGGCCATTTTGCTTACACTTTAACATCAAGGTTGTTTTCTCTGGGACGCTTCGGGTTTTCGACTCTAATTAGTGTTTAGCTGTCGGCCTACGCAGACCTTACCACTAAAGCTGCCTTGCTATTGATACGGATACGATTAAAGATAAGAGGGGACATGCGGGAATCGATCATCAGCAAGGCATCAGTCATGGTCACGGTGACGGTTCTTAGTTAATTCCCGGCTATTGGTTGATTCCCGCACGTCTCCTCTCATCTCCGCCTTAGTGGAAGGGCTGCCTTATTATTGGTCTTTCCACCCTTCGGTTTACTTTTAAGACTTATCATTAATTTGTGTTCGATCTCTGACCTCCTGCTGCACTTTCCTCTGAGATACTTCGGCCGTTCGACTCTACATGACTCTACAAAGGAAGCTCTGACTTTTTAGCTCGCCAGATCTTCCCACTCACATGCTTCTCTTCACCATGGCTGACACAGTCCAATCTTAGACGCTTTCCGTCGATCTTTTGGGATGTCGAAGTTATATGGAAGAAGTCGGTTTTAGCTAAACTGCTAAACTGACTTTATAAAATTTTACAAGTAGAAACCGTTCAGCAATGGACTGTTGAGGATAACGAAAAGTAACAGAATCAACTGCAACACACGCGAGCGAAGCCGCGCGGGTACAGCTAGTACACAATATACAAGAAACATGTGACACGCCTACAATTAGGATAGAGTATGTGCTACATCAAGCCCGTCACAGATACGCGTCAAAGCTTTGACGTAGCACCAAATCACCCGGTTACGCTATCAATAGAGTGATTTAGCCAGCGTTGAAACCTTGAAAAATTATAGGTTTTTTTCAAACGCTCTATTGACTAAACGGGAAAAGGGACTGAATTTATTTTCGAATATATATTATTAGACTATACACTCTTGTTTTTGGCACAAGCCGAAACACGATTACTGAAAATTGCCTCGATAGAAAAAAAATCCGAAGTTGGGCCCTTTTTCCCCTTATTTTTCTTAGCTTACGTAAACTATAAGAGATTAAGCAGTATAACTAAGTAAAACATTTAGTATTCTGGTTTATCTAAAAAGTCACAGAAACAAAATTAGACAAAACTTTATAGATTCCTTTATTTATCGTAGTTTAGTCAAAAAGTCTGATCCTTAAGAGGGCTGCATCTCTTTCTTTCGTGCACGGGAGACATAAAAGTGTCTTTAACGGATGGGCGTGGCTTGTCTGAATCGAGGAACGGCCTTAACAGGCTAGGGGCCTTTATATCTGAATTAGTAGCAATTTAAATAAAAATCACTATTCGGATAACTGCGTATTACTTTAATAAGCATTCTTAACGTACGTAAGGGAGGATTGGGCAGTCGGGACGTTGTCATAATTTATAACAACGCCCTTAATTTACTGATTTTTTAAATATCTTAACGTGGGTAGAGGCTTGAGACATTAACAAGATTGCAAAGTAATGCCCAAGCCTCCGACGGCTCAATACTCCATTACGTCCTGTCATCGGACAAATTACGGTATAATTATGATTTGAGCAAAAACTTCTCTGTAAGAGTGTGTGCGTCTGTAAGTATGAAAATAGTCGATAGTATACTTTATTATTAAAATTTGTTACTTAGAGCTTTAACTTTATTTTAGTTTAGTTTGGATTACTTAGTATTGAATAAGTACTGTATAGTGTTGGTTATATGTTCAACCTCAACTTGTATCTGGAAGAGCGGGGTCTCCTGACACAAGTATTCCCATACTTACTAGGAGGTCCCAACCCTTTCTCAATTTCGAAACACAATGATTGTGACCAATAAAACTATTTTCATACTTGCCATCAGAATAGACATCTAATTTAAAAAACACGAAAATGATTCTCAAACATGCGCGGAATATTTTAACTTTATTGATGAGAATTGGCTTGAAAGCTGTTTGCTTTTGGTAAACTTGACATGTAAATGAATACCAAATTACTACTACTAAAATTGCCTTTAAATGTAGGCTTTCTTCAACCGGCTACATGTTATCAAAAAAAATCCGAGCAAATTCCGAATGAAAATTCTCTATTTACCATCCAAAATGTAACGAAATCCGCATCCACTTACCTTCAAACGCTCTTAAAGAGCTCCTGTTTCAAACAAACGTCTTCACAAAGTGACAACCGTTATTCAAAGAAACAACAGTGGAAACAGCTTAGCAGGTGTCCTGACTGTAAAACGGCTTCTCGAAAATTTATACGTAACGAAATACCTCAAAGTGGGTCATATTTTATCGCGGGAAACCGCAAACGGTACATTAGAGTAAGTGAAGTAGTTTAGGTGAAGGAGTGAAGGCCGTGCCGTGGTTAAATGTGTTGGAACAGGGGTACAAGGGCGAAGAGGTCTGAATTCTGCTGCCGCGAAGCAATAAAAAATAAATTTTGTGAAAAATTTTGTTCATTCTATGAAAACTTCGTATTAAGTTTTGGGTAGAAAGGTTAGATGTCCCCGCTTTCGTAAATTACTTTGGGTTGCCAAACGGATTCCAGCTTTATCGGGCCGAGGCGAAAATTCATAAAAAACTCTATGATGATGATTTTATTCATGCAAAAATCAGACGAAAAGACCAACGAAACTAATAAAATCCAAATCATAAGATAGAAATAATCACTCTTTTTCTGTGCTGCGAAATGTGTCATCTGAATTCAACTTTCTGAATTCAACTTTCTGACTTCAAAGTAAAAAGATTTAAGCTGATGGAATCTGCTGCATGTTGCAACATATACCATTGGAATTGCAGTCTCTTTCTACCGAGGGGTTTTCTCGAAAGTGGCTTAAGAGCTGCTTTCTAGCAAATTCAATATTACGTGTACGTTACGCTTGAAGCACTTTCAAAGGGATGTATCTGCAAAGAGCAGTGATTAAACTCATCTTCAATAAGATGCATTTTCCATCTGGTATAATTTTAGTTTCAAAACTTATAATTGTTTTGGAAAGTCACCATCACTTCTGAAATTAGATATGCATATGGGGTGTTGTAAAGAAAACAGGTTTTTTTCAATAATCATCCATATGATGCGAACTGATTTGGTAGGCAATACTAAACCACTTTTACAACCTCCAAACTAACAAATAAATTATTGGCTCAGACGTCGACCTTTTTAATGAGGCGGCCAAACATTTTTTGTGGAATTTCGGAGTTGGTCCGATAGAAAAAGTTCAGTATAGCTTACTAAATCACGTCTCTCAAATATCTCCTCCACATCGATTTCGATGACGGCGACCCCAGAAAAAATTAAGGATTTAGCCTTTTATGAGCTCTTATGTGGCTGGCTAGGCCAAATTTCCAAAATTAAAGACTACTGCACTCGTGGCAGTAGAGTTGACCGGCAGTGTTGTATGTATACGTCTCACAATATGGCTAGTTATTGAAAACACATCCTGTATATCTGATAAAAGTGCTCTCATTCTTCGTCTTTACAAAGCAGAAGCAATATTTCTTGCAATCTTCATAACGCCCTTCAAATGGAAACCTAATGAACGGGTAACGACCTCGTGGATCTAATATGATACAGAATTCAATAAAACTGGGTGTCTGGTAAAGTTTTAAAAGGATTTACAATCTATTTACATAGATATACGGTTTAGTTTCGATCGGAGAAGGGGCAGGTAACATAATGGAAAACGTAAATAAGTGTGTTCACCGCGTGCGGTCCGTTTCGCACCCGAGGGTCATTATGCCGCCTTTATCACAAAATAACGGAGGGAGGACCAAAACCTAATCAGGGACCGTCATCGTGTAAGAGGATTGTGAGGTGCGTTGGGGTAATCCCGACAGTTTTTCGGAAAGGATAAGTTGGGTGGGCAGTTAATCGGACTCGTCACAAAATACAATTTACTACCTACAATGATGTTGTCATTGTTTTCTTAAATATTCAATTAATGCTTTATGAAATTACTGTATTGCTGGATTTATAAAATAAACAAGTCTGTTTTATGCTACAAATAGGTATATTTCAAAATTTCATAAACTAGGTACAAAAAATGTCACACTTACGTTACGACACGCTGTACATATATGTTTAACACACACCACACTGTCGTAAGACCTGAGTTAGTTTCGAAAAAACCTGCAAACTTGATCGCAATATACCTATACCTAACCTACCTTTTTTTTTTTTTTGTCCCAGAGAAATGCTTTACGCATACCTATACGTAACATTAGGCCCCCGGGGTGGAGCCAAATATTACGCATAAGTTATGTGGGACTCTCCGGTCTGGACCGGCCTACCCACTAAAACTCTGGGATGCTGCCATCTCCGTGCCTTAATGGTGGTGCAACGGGATCGAAACTGCAACCGCGACACCACCAGCACTGTCGCCCTAGGGCGAACCCACTCCGCAAATAGAGCACGCTGTAGCATGACCAGCGTGCTCTCCGCCAACTGGCCTCTCTTAACCCCGGAGAAGCCGGGACCGGTATTCCGGTCCCACCCGCACAGCACCAGGAGGACAAACGCCCCTACCCCGGCACCCGTGTAGTGGGGATGCCTTCCAGGAAAACGTCCCTTCCAGCCATACCACCACTACACTCCGCCCCCAATCAGACGTGGAATCTGCCTAGGCAGAGGCACGCTGATATACCTAACCTACCTAACCGATGCTACCAAGCATAAGTTTCAGAAGACTATAACTGCATTCCATCATCATCAAATAATAATAATATAATAATAATATGTTAGCCTCTATACGTCCCACTGCTGGGCACAGGCCTCCTCTCATGCACGAGAGGGATCAGGCTATAGTCCCCACGCTGGCCCAAAACGGGTTGGGAACTTCACATACACCTTTGAATTTCTCCGCGGATGTATGCAGGTTTCCTCACGATGTTTTCTTTCACCGTATAGCGATTGGTAAATATCAAATTATATTTCTGGTTTAAGACATTTATTTCTCATAACGAATTTACAAAATTCACTTAAATGAGATACACTAATATATTAAGTATACTTTTAAAGCTAGCGTGCAGTTAACAATTATATTTTTACAATAAAAATAATCTTATATAAATACTATATTATTATTTGTTATACATCATAATTATCATAAAGTGGGTAGAAATGGTTTGTAGCATTAACAACGGCTTAGAGAACGAGTTACTTCGACCGTCTTGTTCAGATCAGATGCGTCACGTCACAGTGTAGATAACAAACAAAAATATTCAAGAGTTATAATGACAGCGGCAAGGATGGATGCGGTATAGCCGTGCACACTAGTGATGTAATACATTATTTGAATTATTATTTGGTATTAAATTTTTCATTGTAACGGGTTATGATATGATATTTCGTACATAAGTTCCGAAAAACTCATTGGTACGAGCCGGGGTTTGAACCCGGGACCTTCGGATTGAAAGTCAGACGTCGTTACCGTCAGGCTACCAACGCTTCAAATATTGATTGATCATCAAATATTGATTTAAAATACCCCGCAGTTATTTTCGCTCGCACTGTAACAAAATACCGCGACTAATGCAAATTCTATTCTACCAGAGATATATAAATGCCAGCGATTTCAAATGCTGTTTCTAAATAGCGTGTTGGTAAGCAGTAGGTACAAGAGTTTCATGGTGCTTATTATTCAGTAGAAGTTTATAATGATAAAATCTATCGTATATCCTATTTCTGAATTTACCCCAACGCACCATACCCCTTCTGTACTCAGGGGACTATGCTCAATTCCTTCTTGTAACACAACAAACTTCGCCGGGAACGACTATTTTCCCCCCAAGTTTAATTAAAAAGGTTTTTTACCTTCCGGCAGTGCTGAAAGACTACAATTACCTCCAGGAAACTTTACGCCAATCTTATTTATTTACTTACTTTGATCAAGTTACAGGAAAATAGGCCGAAAAAAATCTTTCCTAGTATTCTTTTAAAAAACTGGTAAGTAGTCGAGGTAAGTGCGCCTATAGGAACAACTGCACCATGGATTAAACCTTGAAGAAGGTTAAAGATTTGACGCAGTAACCCTGTCCTTACTAGTATTAGTTAACCAAACTGATATCCGGGGTCATATTACAATCTCTTTCACTCTTCCTGAGAGTGTGCAAGTGTAAGAGAGAAATTTTAACGACCGTGGTCGTCAATTTGATTCAACGGTACTATAGGAAAAGTTGACACATTGGAAGGGCTTTTAACCCTGTATTTTAGATTATATTTAGAACAAATTAAATAATTAAAAGAACCAGTTACTTACTTCAAGTCCAAATCATCTGTTAGCATCAATATGTTCTCTAAATTTGATTGTATGTGTAGACTACACTCCCGTCATAAATCTTCTATTCTGCGTTCGAAAACTGTATGAAATTACCACCATTATTGCAACTAGTATTGTAACATCAGTGTATTATCTGTGACCGTGGGTAAAAACTTATGAATTACCACATCGTATAACGATACCGTAAAAATCCAGTTCTGTCCCCCGACCGCCGGTACAATCGAGTTGGCCATGGCGGTGCAATGACGGTCATTCTAAGGGTTTCCGAACGTGACATTTTGGATTTATAATATGTGTATAGATAAAGCAGCGTATGCAACTGCACGTAAAGACTCTACTACACACACACACACACACACACACACTCTTATTTTAAGGACCCTTTATAACGTAACAGTTACGTATTACTGAGCAACGTTGATTAGTTCAACAATAGTGTTAAGTACAAGTAAAGGTGGGTCCTTGCAAGCTAATATAACCGGTTAAGTTAAACGTGAAGACTGTACTTACACCTTTGTGAAGTTAGCACGTCATCACTTTAGCATCTCCTTTACTAAACCTAAACTGTACATGCTAATTTTGTCCGCATCTTGTAGTTGAGGAGCGCAGACATTTTAATTAATCTAAGTATAGTTGCTTCAGCTCCGTATACTAAACTTAGAGGTGCACTAATACTAAATTTGCAGCCAGTCAAACCTACCTTTCAAGTTTCAACATCAAATTTTAAGGGTCTCTCTTATCTTCATTCTTAGTTTATTAAAATATAAGCACTACACTAATATTTTAACGGTTACAGTATAAATGAGCACATTGTCGTTCTCCAAAAACCTAAGGTAATCAAATTTATTTTAACCACCGCTTTTTTAGGTCAGGTCAATATGGCTAATTCCGTCACATGGTCTATTCCGTCCGCTTTTCTCGAACAACGAACAAAATTGATAATTTCATCGACACACCAGCGATTGTTGTTGCTTGTGGACTGAATAGTCGCTATAACGGAATTAGCCACATAGACCTTACCTAGTTTAAAAGGGTGCGCGCGTACCAGTCAATATACTCATAAATTGGATATAAAGCAATAACTTTAAGCTAAATAACCTACGTTTAGTGGTCTTCACTCTTTAAAACTGTAGTTATATCGGCGCAAAATTTGTATGGAGCTAAATGTTCAACAATGGGGTGATATTGCTCCAGCAAACCAATTTTATTCGGAGGCAAAGTTACCCCAAGACATGGGTAACACTGCTCCCAAGATAAAGTTTGTATATTTATATCAAAACGGTATCAGGATGTCATGTAAGTGTCGCAGAATGATAGGTGTAGTGTTCTATGTTCTACTATACAATACATCTATCTTAAACTCAACATTTATAGTACCTCTTTTTTAAAATAATTTAGTGATTTTAAATGCTGGAGCAAATATTGGAGCAAAGTAACACCATTTTACGGTACATACACTTCTCCATCCTCAATTCCTCACCGATCCGTGGCCCGTTGCTGCAGCGCCGCAGAAACTTACTACCGGGCGGTATTCAAAGGGTGCCTTCAAAGGTGCCCGATTCTGACGCTTCTAATGATAAGAAGCTTCCCCGCGACGACGACGGTCTCACACCGGTGTCGAAGAAAAATGGGGCGCGCAAGGCGCCTCGTAAAAGCCAGTGTGGTACTGCGGAACCGGGTGCTACCCCGGGTCTGCGGGTTGTCACACCGAATAAGGCGCTATACGTGTCGCGCCTGCATTTTTCCGCCACGGCAGCAGATGTGGTGGATTACGTTTTGAAGAAGACTGGCTACGAGTTGAGGGTGTTCCAGCTGCGATAGCGCCACTACGTGCACTTCAGCTCGTTTGTGGTGCGCGTGCCGCGGCCGCTGCTGGAGACCATCGAGAGCGTAGGCTTCTGGCCGAAGGGTGTAGTGTTTCGGCGGTTCCGGGGGACGCTGCCAAATATTACACCAGAGCAGGTGGCACAACAGAAAACCGTCGGTCACCAAAATAATAGTTTTAATTTATAATGTAATATGTATGCTAGTCTTTAAGGTATTTATCTATGGGCCACTAGTTGCCTGAAAATAAACGTTTTTCATTTCATTTTCATTTCATTTCATTTCATTCTAACTTTAGAAGCATGATTTGATATATGGTAAATATTACTTGTAAATAATGAAGTTCATTTGCCATCAAAATGAATTTCAAATAATTAGATTTGACATGCTTCACTTTTGACGGATCAAATCCTGACTTGAATATCAAATTTAAATCAAACTATTATGAAATATATTCTTCGAATAGACCTCTTTTTTATTATGTCCATATATATCGACACCAACCTATAAGTTATTTCCAATCAACGCCATTTTATTTTTATTATACTTAAAGGCATTTTTCACTATAAAATAAAGCAGAGCAGATTTCGGACAGCCTAAGGGTGGGTTGCACCACGCACAACTAACAGACTCATCAACGTTAAATATGGCGACGGAGCTGTCATCCCATAGAAAACTGTCAAACTTTTCATACAAGATTTTTTTTACGATTACGTTTACGTTCACAGACAGTTTGGTGCAACCGGCCCTATAAGTCTACATCTAGGTCGGTTCAAGTAGCACTCCTAGTGCTTGAAGATGGAAACCTAGGCTCTCCGAAACATGTCGCGCGAAGTGACAGAAGTGCCGTGAGTGTAACCATTTCATTTTATAGTGTTAGTATGTCTCACGAAAGTTTAAATTTAATAAGGCATTTTTCGTCAAACATAATAACCATAGAAATTAAAAAGTGGCAACATCGTAGTGTCGTCCCTTTCAAATCAATCTAAGGGTCACAACAGACCTAGCGCAATTCCTCGCGGAATTAGCGGAAGTAGCGGAAATTTGTCTATGGTAGCGGAAATTTGTCTATGGTAGCGGAAATTTGTCTATGGCTTCCATACAAAAAATCTGCTACCATAGACAAATTTCCGCTACCATAGACAAATTTCCGCTACTTCCGCTAATTCCGCGAGAAATTCCGCTAGGTGTGTTGTGACCCTAAGAAAACGGGACGACACTACGATGTTGCCACTTTTTAATTTCTACACTTTTTGGTCGGAATATAGCCTTGCGTTTATTATTCTGAGAAAATTAACTCTCGGGAGTCTTGTTCCCCGCAATGTTTTGTAATAACACTTTCTCGTTTTTATAATTCACAACCTGCCTGGAAACGTAAAATAAACCGTGTTTTTGTTGTAATATTTTCCTTACATATTTTTCGATCGTAGCGAAGGTTTCGTAATAAATTTCTCGTTCGCGTGCACATTTTTCGGAACTGTAGCACGGCTCTGTCATTATGTTAAGTACCAATCTCGAGCCATTTTCGCAAAAGCAGAGCTTTTTTGCATATTTAGTAAACAATTTGGAAAGATTACTTTAGTATTTCGTGTGAAAGTTTACTTTAGTGAGTTTTTTCGAACTACTAACCCATCTCTCCACTACATTACGAAAATAAATTAAGTATTAAATCTGCCACGGAGAAAAGAAAATTAAGTAACCTCAAAGCATCATGAGAAACAAATAAAATAAAATTTACGAACTCGTCAAAAAAAATTTTTGTGTTAAGTGATTTCGATATTTTGTATTTTATCATGACATTTGAGAACCCAAATTGCATATTCACCTCGTCATATTTATTATTCATTTCAAATTAGAAGTCTTTAATGAGGTAACAGAACTCGGTTAATGAACACTAAGCCGTTATTTGAAAGTAAACACATCTGTAAACATTTTCCTTACATCTTACGAGTACATACCTGATTTCTTCAGAATACAAAAGAAGCTTTGACATCCACTTATCCTTATTACACATACACAAAGCAACATAATTAGGAAAACTCACATCTGTCGTCCCCAAGGCGAGGGATAACACATGTCTGTAATAAATAAAGGGAATGGGATAAGGGAACGTACCCAAACTACGTGACCCATTTTTATCAGTTTTTGACCCCCCTCCCCCCCCCCCCTCGTTGTCACGGAGTAAAACTCACATATATGGTTTAGAGTGATGTTTTGGAGATAGAAAACAAAAAAACATAATTTTGCATACTTACTGCGTTTTATTAACACGACACTGGCCGCGTGACGCCAAAAGTGCGTGGAAACCAATGATTTTATAACTCGATGGTGGAAACCTATAATTAGAAGCGCGAGATTTGAGTATAATTATTGACTACGTGACAGAACCTAAGACTCCCCTCCTCCCCCCTGTGACCTAGAGTAGTGTTTTGACGACTAAACGACCCCTAAACGGGTCACGTAGTTTGGGTACGTTCCCTAAGACGGGAGTTGAAAAAGAGGTCAGGGATGAGTATGATAAATAAGTCAATTATTTCACCTTACACCCTGTTTCCATTACTTGAGGCGTAGAACATTGAATCTTAAAATTTACATGACAAGAATCATTTTTCAAGTCAAAGTGGAAATTACTCTTCGTGGCTCAGTTTGTAATTTGTAATGTTGTTATTACATTACATGGGTTTGTTTGAATAATACAACACAGGTGTAAATAATAATTTATTTTTAATGTGTAACATTTCATTGTGAGAATCACTAAGGCCATTGCTAACCGAGAGCGCGGGGCGGTAGCGGCGCGGCGGCGGAGCGTGCGCGGCGCGCTGTATAGCATTGAATTGAATACGGTGATTCACACCGCCCCGCGCGCCACGCGCGAGCCCGCTGCGCTGACGGTGTGTATCACAGTATTGAATTCAATGCTAGGTACACAGCGCGCCGCTACCGCCCTGCGCTCTCGGTGTGCATTGGCCTAATACCTACTCCTTTTTTACAAGCTTTTATTTTGGTATTAAAATTATTACACCAGAGTAGTGTTGAGTTTATTGTTGAATTGAACTTATGTACTTACTTATATTAGATAACAGATCTACTAAACATAATTTATGTTATTTTATATGTGAAAATATAAATTAAGTGTTCAGGAAAAAACTAAAAGAGTTAATCCGATTTAATGCGATAATTAACTTTTCACTTCCAAAGTTCAGTAGTTATTCAGCATGTTTCGAGCTACTCGTATATCAAAAAAAAAATGCGTATATTTGAATTACCTCGTTTATTTCATTAGATAGCAGGTAAACTATATATTAGCTTTAAATAAAACAATTGTTATAATTTTTCCTCGAACATATGGTATTTCAAGCAATCGTGAATTATTTCAGGCTTTCAATACGACGGGGGTAATTAATTTAAAATGGCATAACTATAAGAGCGAGACAAAACAGTTCAGAAAACCTAACAATTTTCAACGTTACAAAACCGCTAATGGGTACACTTAGCCATTCCTTTATTCCAGAATTCCGAATGCTACGATTCAATATTGAAATACCGACTAGACATGCTTTGGTCCCTCAGCGACTAATAAAAATAGATTTTTTCTAACAATTCAGAGACCCGGGGCCGTATTCTAACATTAAAACACGCACAGACACGATCCAACTTCAATGAAAATCCAATGCAATAACAACACAACACAGCTAACGCCTACACGTCTGAATTAAAAATGACGGAATTTGCTTGAAAATTACTGCGATGCAACTACAATACGACTTCAATATTGGTTTATTATTGGTTGAGTGTTGGAGTTCTGTTTAAGACAGATTGTGTTGTTAATGTATTGTTTATACATTTTAAAATTAGAATACGGCACCCGGACGCGTTGGCACGTCCTATCTTACCGCCGTGACTGCTATCACGACGTTGCGTCTGCTTTTGCTTCTATTTAATTTCACAGTTTTGTAACTAAAATGTCTTTCGTGGAATGCTAAATGATTTTCTTCACTGGATTGGTTGACTTTCTTTTTTACTTTGATCCATCTATCGTTTTTCCAATCATACTTTTTCCCCATGTCGAGTAAAATATCTTCAAATTTTGGCCATTTCGAGCTAACTGTATCAGCCTTTTCAGTCGAACTTATTTTTATTGTGTCAATTTTAGGCATGACATTTCCTTTTGTTGTACTTTCGGGCGCAGGTGTTTTGTCACCCTCGATTACATTGTTCGTAGAATTACCAATCAAATCAAAGATATTGATATTGTTTGTATTCCGAGCATTGTTCGAATCAGATATTACGGAAGAATCTTCATTGGAATAATATTCGTTCTTGACCCAGTTATCAGAATATTCATCGTAAATGTCTTCAATTTCATCTTCAATTTTTTCTGTAAAGAAATTTATTTCTGAATACAAATTAAATACAAAGCACATGAAAACAATCTTTTTTTTAGATATTCGTATAAAATGTCATCAATTTTGTTTTACAAATAGCAAATGCCGCCAGCTCCATAAGCACCTTTGCATCGGGAACAAAATGCATGTGTAAATTTTAGTTATGTATAATTCATTGATTTAGACAATGTTTTTATCTCTAATCTAATCTTTAATTATGTTTTATTGCACTTTACCGTTTATTGTAATAAATAAGTATAGTGGTACTTTTTTCATTCCGTATTTTATATTCTCTAACAAATATTACATCCTTTATCCCAGCAGTATTTTTTTTGATATCCATTGATATGTTCGACATAATAAAAGCATCAAAGGAGTCCCTCAGCCAAATAAATGTTAATATTATTACCCGCCATTTCCTGGAACTTAGCGATGTCTTTCCGGAGATTTTCCCTGTTTTTACTTTTCCATTTTCCATTACCCTCATCTGTGAACAAAACCACATCATCATCATCTTTTCATGTATCCGTTTCAGTTTTTTTTTTTTTGTATACGAAGTCTCGAAGGAATATCTCTGACGTAATATTTACATTAAAAAAATCAATTAGGTAGAGGAGGAATCTTAGTAGAGTAGAGTATTCTTTTAAATTTAATACGACAGTTTAAAAATGGACTAAAAGATAATTAATATACTGAAGCAGATTGTTTACCTATAAGCGAAGTGAATACAATAATCAGGCAGCAAGTGAATGGCGCCAATCGCGGCATGATTGCTTCTCCCAATCTCCACCTGGAACAAATGAGAATAATGTTAACATCAAAATTATGAAATCTAACATTTCTAATAAATGGATAAATAGCGCCAGAGGAAGTAATGTTCTGATTAAGTAAGTCATCTAAACCATCCTCGTCATCAGCATCACGTCGGTGCACCATGTGTTTCTTCACTCGGTATCTCATCACTCATATCTTTTCTTTTTATATCACCTCTCAGACAGTTCATCAACCTTTGCGTAAGTTTACATTCTTACATCCCTTTACACTCATTGAATCATACGAACCAAGGGAGTTAAAGATTCAAATGGTTCTTGAAAGCGGAATTATACTTAGTTGACATGATTTGCAATTGTAACCGTATGCTTAGTCTTTGCTTTAATACCAAAGTCAATAATTTCAAAAATGATGTAAATAATAGATATTCCTCGTTTCTGTTGTAATAAAATTTATTTTTATACAAATGTTTTTATTTTCTTACTTAAGAATATAACTTTTCTCACAAAAAATATTTTATCTAAAGAAATCTTGTTTGGCAATGTCGTTATTACACGACGGCCCAAAAAAGGAGTGTTTTGTTTTTTCTGGTATGTAATTTGAACATGAACGTTGCAATTTTGTAAGTTGTCCTATTTAATACTCTCCATATTAAATAAATATTAGGACATCTTAAAAAAATCTTACTATCATAATATTATAAGTGTACGAGCCATCATCATCCTCCTAGCGTTTGTCCCGGTCTTGCCACGGCTTAATTGAGCCTGGGGTCCGCTTGACAACCTAATCCCAGGAATTGACGTAGGCACTTACATATTTAAGTTCCGCGGTACCAGACGGGGTTTGAACCCGAGACCTCCGGCTTGAAAGTCTAACGTTCTACCGCCAGGCCCACCAGAGTTATAAGTGTATCTAAATGAAATATAATCTCATTCTCATTACACAATATCAGAATGTTTATACAGAATTACACACACTATTACTATATCGGTCAGCAGAGCGGACGAAACCGATCGCGTCGAAAATTGCAATATCTACAATTTTCGCTTCCTGCAACCAGACAGGTCGATAGCAGGTAACGAGAACTTGTTTCTATCCGAAACAGAATTTATTTGTAGCTCTCCAGTGATATTGCTCCACCTCTCATGACTTTTCCTCCGTAATTTACACAAATGGTATACGAGTACCTACCAAGTGAACTTTCGGTTTGGACTGGTGAAGTGATTCACTTGATATGAGCTCAACTATACCCGAGCGGTAAGAGACATGGTTGGAAAACTTATGTCCTAACGTCATGCCCAACGTCATTTTTATTTAAGTTAGTGCTTTCTTTAGCTGTTACTCTAGTTCATAATATTATTTTCTCTCAAATAATGTTCTAAAAAATAGCAAATGCATACAGATTTCGTTCATTATTCTAATCGAGCTTATTTTAAAATTGGTTTGATTGAGTCTATCAAGTATCAAAGGTTATGTTTGGCTTATTTAGATCATCCTTTTCTGGTTATCAAATAGATTATGATATGAAAAGTTAAACGTTATAACATTATTGATATGACAGTTTTTATTTTAACGTCATTTTGAAGACAAATCAAATAATTTTGATAACAAATCATGATTCTTGAATTAGCGCACCGTCCAAATTACGGATCCGTCAAAAGTCGCCGCCTTAGTTATTTCCCTTCATATAATTACTTCACAATACAATAGCTGTTTTATATTTATAACACAAGGCCATCAAAATAAATTACGATACGTGTTGAAAATGTTGTCTTTAATTAAAGAGGAGGTAACGATGTGGCAATTTGGAGGAAACAATTACTATCGTTGTTGGTAGAAAATTGGATTAATTGTATTGTTTCTTGTTACATAGTAATTATATGTCACAATTATAATTACTTTCCGAATTTTTACGTAGAAATAAGTTTAGTTCAGTTTATCAAATTATTATAATATGTTATTAACGTGTTTAAGTATGCTCAAACCTAAGTTTTGTAATTGTTGCGTGTTAGACGCTCTTAGCAGCTTCTATTTCATTGAAGGTTGTTTTATGTGTATTGTATTATTTTATATTAAATAAAAAAAAATGATGAATATTAATTTTATTTATTTAAATGAGGATAAACGCACAACGTAACGTGTAAATAGCGCCACTATAATAAAGTTATGGTACCGGCTCCCTCTTTTAGACGCTGCTTTCGCGGGACATTATTTTCTCCTAAAAATACGAAAAGCATGCCATCAGTAGCATACTCCTAAGTTAACGCTTTAAGTGACTCCCGAAGTCCCGAATATAGTCCTCAGCTTGTTTTTGCATAAGTAATACTCTTTTTGCATCACTCTAGTTACCCCACAATACCACACCGTGAGTGAAAATTGAGTTAAAGTATACAAAGTATGCCTGAGTTGGCACAGCGCTAAAAACTAGTGGTTTCTATCTACGCAGTGCTGGGGGCCAATTTTTGACTTTCAGGCGCCCGAATTCAAAAAGTTTAAGCTCGAAAATAATTGCACACAAAAGCTTACCGCCAATTTTTTCGCATGAAATGAATAGTTTAAATACTCATGATTTCAAATTCCTATCGCTGTTACTTTTAAAACATAATTTCATCGTTTTATTCTGAGTTGTAAATGTCACTTTCGAGTACTCGAATCTCAAAAATCACCCCCCACTCCCCCCAGGAGTAATCATAATCATCATTATTTATTCATAATATGATTAGATGTCAGTGCGGACATTTCATCACAGTGAATCTTTCTCTATCTAGAAAACGTCATCCCACCTAAAACATTTCACGTATTGGGGGCCAAGACAAATAAGCTCATAACATTTTCATTGTAAAAAAGTTACCAAATCCCAGGAAAATCTATGCCCCAAAACCATTACTTTATTAATCCTACACCTTAGATTTTAAAAAAGTTGTGTTTTCATAGACCTATATTGTCTACGTTACGGACAACAACTACAAACCGTGAAGTTACATCCTTCATACTTATTTATGTAAGACTTTAAAATTTTTTACGTCGCTCTGGGGGGCGATTTTTGAGATCCGAGCGCTCGAATTCAAGAAAATTAAGCTTGAAAATAATCGCACACAAAAAATGGTGACTATTATTTTTACATTAAATTAATAGTTTAAATAATCATGATTTTAAATTTCTATCACTGTTATTTTTAAAACACCATTTCATCGTTTTACGCACAGTTTTAAATGACAGATTCGAGCGCTCAAATTTCAAAAATCACGCCCCTGGGCGTTAAGTGAGATTTACTGCCCTAGGGCCCAACGGCAAATCTCACTTCACACCCAAGAGAAGACGTAAAATTATGTACGCACCACGGGCGGTAATATAGAAGGGCTCAGATCGCTTGTTTATGGCCCTTACCTTTGGTTCGGGCCACAAATGCCCGCGATCTGAGCCCTTCTTTATTTTACCGCCCTAGGTACGTAATGTACTATTTCATAATACCAGACTTTAATAGGTAAGCACTTTATTTTCAGTACGCTAATACCTCGAGAGTCACTTATGTAATAGGTTTGAAACAGTTTCACCGGAACTGAGCCTCTGTCTCCCGAACTAGGCAGATGCCTGTGACTCGGATGCATGATATCTATTAGTAGACTGGGAGCAAAATCTCAAATTCGCTCTCCTTCTCCATGCGACGGGCAAATGATATTACTTTTGGGCAACCGGGCTTTTTACGTGGTTTAGACCCTGCTGTATCCGAATCACCGGTTGCCATCAAAGAAACTACAACCAGAAGTGAGATACGGCCAAAAAAAGGACCCGTTTTTTAGCTTTTCTTAAATAACTCGAAAACAGTAGCACCTACCAAAAAATGTTCTTCCACTTAAGTAATCTACATAAAATTCTCTATAAAAAAGGTTCTATACAGTTTTTTGCTGGGATCAATGTTTAATGAGATACTAAGGGACTAAGATAGACATTAAACATATATACTAATTAGCTTTTTCCCGCGAGTTTGTCTGCGTGGGATTAACATTCGCTATAATAAATTAATGAAATGCCGTAGTATAATCTTACAGCAAAAATAAATTTAACGTATAAGCTTTTTTACGTCTACAGTAAGCAACAATTCCATACCAACTTCAACCCCCCGTTTCATCCCTTTAAAAGATGATTACTGGGATAAAAACTATCTTATATCCTTCCCCACAACTCAAACTATCATCACACCAAATTTCATCTAAATTGGTTCAGCGGTTTAAGCGTGAAGAGGTAAGAGACCCACTGACTAGTCCAAAATTATTAAACTCTCTCTCCTTCTCGATGCGACAGGCAAAGCATATTACTTTTTGTTTACAGAAGGGTCCAAATAGGGTAAAAATCTATTTGGACCCTACTGAGTTCGAAATTTAAAATATTTTTTTACCGGAAGTGAAATATTTAAGGTGGCGGCCAGTATAAACCTAAGCGTCGAAAAATCTATGTTCCTCGTATGGATACCCCCATTCATTATGCTTTATTTTTAACGATTGTTATTTTTGGGAATAACAGTTGTAATTATAATATTTTGCAATTGCCATCAAATAATGTTACATTCTTTACACCCACTCTTTACACCTTTACAACAGCTCCATCATTCGCCTGAAAGGTTCCGAGCTAGAAGGCCCTCAAGTATTCCGAGGTGCCGTCAGCGGAGGAGATTGCACGAGCAGAATTACAATGGGCCCGTAAGAGCAACGACGACGGGGTACCGGAGGTCTGCAGACGTGTTCCCAAAACTTTAAAGACCAGTATATTTGGAACCATTGCAAATAGGTAATCTTTTTTTTTAAATACGTGTCATTACAACTGTTATTCCCAAAAATAACAATCGTTAAAAATAAAGTATTATCAATGGGGGTATCCATACGAGGAACATAGATTTTTCGTCGCTTAGGTTTATACTGGCCGCCATCTTAAATATTCCACTTCCGGTAAAATAAATTTTTAAATTTCGAACTCAGAAGGGTCCAAATAGGGTAAAAATCCGTGTAAACAAAAAGTAATATGCTTTGCCTGTCGCATCGAGAAGGAGAGAGAGTTTAATAATTTTGGACTAGTCAGTGGGTCTCTTACCTCTTCACGCTTAAACCGCTGAACCAATTTAGATGAAATTTAGTGTGATGATAGTTTGAGTTGTGGGGAAGGATATAAGATAGTTTTTATCCCAGTAATCATCTTTTAAAGGGATGAAACGGGGGGTTGAAGTTGGTATGGAATTGTTGCTTACTGTAGACGTAAAAAAGCTTATACGTTAAATTTATTTTTGCTGTCAGATTAAACTACGGCATTTCATTAATTTATTACAGCGAATGTCAATCCCACGTAGACAAACTCGCGGGAAAAAGCTAATTAGTATATATGTTTATTGTCTATCTTAGTCCCTTAATATCTCATTAAACATTGATCCCAGCAAAAAACTGTATAGAACCTTTTTTATAGAGAATTTTATGTAGATTACTTAAGTGGAAGAACATTTTTTGGCAGGTGCTACTGTTTTCGAGTTATTTAAGAAAAGCTAAAAAACGGGTCCCTTTTTTGGCCGTATCTCACTTCTGGTTGTAGTTTCTTTGATGGCAACCGGCAATTCAGATACAGCAGGGTCTAAACCAGGTAAAAAGCCCGGTTGCCCAAAAGTAATATCGTTTGCTTCTCGACAACGATTTCTTGAAAAAAAAAACCAGACTATAGTGAAACAATAGTATCCATGTAAATCAACAAAAAATGGCCCCTTTCACTAAACTCGCCCACAAATATACATCCCCTCATCATCCTTCAGGCATTTGTCCTGGCTTCTTTTCATGTCTCTTTGGAGCCTAGGGTTAGCTCAGTGACCTAATTCCAGAAGTTGACGCAGGCACTAGTTTTTACAATAGCACTTGTCATCTGACCTTCAACCCAGAAGGCAAACTAGACCTATATCCCCTATCGATAATGAAATACTTTAATGAAAGTCAAATTAAATTCGAAACCTATTCAGCTGCAGAGAATCTAAATTAAAACTTAAAGTACCTACGTACTTAAACTCCACTTATAAAAGGTCGAAATATTCCAATTAAAAAAGCAGAACAAGGTCAAGAGCATTTAAGTTGAAACAAAAGCCCGCTTTAGAAGAAACCTTAAATACTGCCTAAATTAATTTTATAAAATGGCAATTTTAAGTAAAAAGCGGCAGGTGTAGCAATTGAATGAGAAAGAGGAAAGTCCACATTTTAATCCTTAAGACGCAGAAAAGCCAACATAAATTAAAAGTTGGGCCAGCTTTGGCCTACAAATTTGCATACTAGTTTAATGAGCAGGGTTTGCTTTGAAAAAAATATACGTCAAGAAATACTCGTTACGTTGTAGGTAACACTTTATTAACACAGTAGATAAATACAGTAAATAAAAGATGTAAAGTACAAAGGCGGACTTATCCCTTTAATGGATCTCTTCCAGTTAACCTTTGAGTAAATGAGAGTGAAATTAAAATTAGGTAGACAATTACAGCATCATATACAACAAGGTACACAATAATATATAAACAAGATCGATTGAAATATATTCCGACCAAAAAGTGTAAAAATTAAAAAGTGGCATCATCGTAGTGTCGTCCCGTTTTCTTAGATTGATTTGAAAGGGACGACACTACGATGTTGCCACTTTTTAATTTCTACACTTTTTGGTCGGAATATACATAGGTACATAAGGTACATTAAAGGAAAAGTATAAATATTACAACAGCGAGGACCGAAGAGACAACACAAAATAGAAGAAAAAGAAAGGAACAGTATTAGGTTAGGAGTTTATACAAGGTGCAACAAAAATACTGGTGATCCTTTTAAGGGCATAATTGGTATCGTATTCTTATTGTGAAAATCTAAGAAAAAAAATTTCTCGCGAAAAAATTTTTTGGTTTCGTATGGAGGGTTGGCCAGCTGGGACGACTCGCCCCATACAAAAAGAAATTTTTTTCGCGTCCAAAAAATTTTTCTCCTACCGTTTCCTACTCGCAATACGATACCAATTGTGCCCTTAAACGGATCACCAGTATTTTTGTTACACCCTGAATAATTTTATTACTTATTGAACTTAAACTTGTTGTATCGCTACTATGCAAGACTTTTATTAGAAAACTGATGTCTGCTTCTATTGACTAATAGATCAAGGGGCTTCAAGCTACCAGGTACTAAAACACATAACATTTTATCACGCATCGCCCTACATAAGCCGAATTCTGCTACTCGATGGGGTAGGGTCGCCTACAGCCTACTTTTTAACCGACTTCGAAAAAGAAGGAGGTTCTCAATTGGACTGAACTTTTTTTTATCATAATTATTTTTTTAATATTATTTTTATGTATCTATATTACTCGATATTTCCGTGAATCGTGAACTGTTTTTTTTTTTAATCGAACGGGTATAACCCCTACACAATCCCATTGTCACCAAGTCGGGGTCTGATGATGGGATCCTGGAGAAATCGAGGGAACTCTCCAACTATTATACACCTATAGTAATTTCACTATTTTTTACAGCAACTCGGCCACTTCCTCTTGGAATAGCGGATCCTTAGTGAAGTCCGTTCTTTTTTTGTTTAGAATTATGATCTATAAATTGTCTAAGATTACTATTGTTAAAAACTTCTTTCTATAACTAGACGATATACCTACATGTAAAAAAAAAATCTTGCTTGTTTTCATAACAAATTATGAAACAGCAGCATTTCTTTTTTATTCTCGCCGTAATAGGTTCCTACCAGCAAACTGTACAATTACTGTATAAAATGGCATAAAGATGAGGTAGATGTTGTAACTCCAAATACAACACACCAGGAATTTCACATTCACGATATTACAAGCCATAAATAACTTCGTAGAATTACGTTCCAATATTATTATTCTTATTAGAATAAATACCACACATGCTATAGATGAATTATCGAGAGCGTGGAATTGCATATGTAGTAGTATTGTTTGTGTACAGGCATTCTATATTTGAATCCGCACACAAAGAGGCACAACACGGTACAACCATTACATATGCAATTCCACGCTCTCGATAATTCAACTATACCTAACATATTTAAGACTGCGTCGACCGTCCAGTGGCGCCAGTTAGGGGGATTGTGTTTCCTAATAAAACAATTAATTTCTGTATAATCCCTCATGTTAAGTTGTAGTCCAATTGCGCAGCTTATGATTCATGTGATACAGTTTGATGGGTACTTATTTAAAACTCGCTTTGGTGGAGGAAAACATTTTGTGGCAACTGGACCTAATTCTGAAGGCCTAGTTTCTCCTCTGAATTGCCTAAACTAGTGCCTACGCCATTTTACAGGATTAGTAGTAGTAGTAGTATAACACTTTATTGTACAACAAATAAAAATACAATAGTAAGAATACATAATATTTGTACAAAGGCGGACTTATCCCTTAAGGGATCTCTTCCAGCCAACCTTTGAGCAGTTGAGGGAGAATTGGAACTGGTAGACATACCTGGCATTAGGTAGTCGTTCGAACTCCGGGCTCTTTGGAGTCATGGCAAAAAGCCAACACAAACGGTAGGAGGATAATGAGGTCTAGGTTGGTAATGAAATTACACTTCGTTTAGTTGTAGGTACTGGGCCTTATTCTAACTTTAAAACACAATAAGACACATATATCCAACTCGAAAACATTAATTACGCAATAACTTCTGAATCAGAAGTCACTAGAAAAATACTATATAACAACACAGTTACACTCACATTATACCTTGTGCAATCTAAGAAGCGGTTTTTGACATCTGTCATCTCAGTACATTTTATAGCCTAAAATCGATTTTAGGTTATAAAATGTACTGAGATGACAGGTGTCAAAAACCGCTTCTTAGATTGCACAAGGTATAGTATGTCTCACGAAAGTTTATCACTAGAAAAATATTCCGATGCTACTCCAATACAACTCCAATATTATTTGATTAGTTGTTGATTGGAGTTGTGTGGAGAAAGATTGTGTTTTTATGTATTTTAACACATTCAGCGCCGAGAACCCAACTGTCGAGTTCTCTGTTGGCATTCGCAGCTACTTATAGCTACATGCGAGGAATACTTGGCTACGGGCTACGTACGTAGCCCACATACATGATGGTACTGTATGTGTTATAAGTGCAGTATTTTAATTTTAAATAATGCATTAAAAACACAATCCATCTCAAACATAATTCCCACACACAATAAAAAATCAACCAATATTGAAATTGTATTGGAGTTGCATTACAATAATTTTCAAAAAAATACAGATGTTTCTGATTCAGGCGTTTAGGCGCTAGCTGTATTGCGATGTTAATGCATTGGAGTTGGATCGTTTCTAAATGTGTTTTAAAGTTACAATAAGCCGAGAGCTGTACATAGTAAGCGCTAACACTTCCCGTCCTCGTAGCCAATTCCTGCTTTGTAGAGAAAATCCCCTATACACAGCAGAGAGGCCACCTAGCGGGCTCCTGGTGCTCAATCTGTTAAACTATTACAGTAACTTTCTACGTACTTAACATATTATAACACTTTCACGACCAGGAACCCGCTAGGCTGATGAAACTTGGCATGTACGTTCCTTGATTTATTTTCCAAAAATTGTCGAGTCATTTTTTTAGTTTGATTGGAGGGAAATGAGGGAGAAAAGGAGGGAAGTTTGCTGTCGCATTATTTATGTTTTCCGAAGTCACAGAACCACTAGTTTCATATAGACAAGCTTTTTATGCGCACCTGAACGTAACATTGGACGTATACGTAAAAAGTTGATTTTATAAAAAAATACAGAGTTTAACTAAAATACTGGTGATCCGTTTAAGGGAAGAAATATTTGGAGAAAAAGTTTTTGAGCGCGAAAACAATTTTTTTTGTAGTGGACACGTCATCACAGCTGGCCAACCCTCCATACAAAACCAATTTTTTTACTTACTTTTTCATAATTAAAATACGATACTAATTATGCCCTTAAAAGAATCTCCAGTATTTTTGTTACACCTTGTATATCATGAGCCCGAATCGACCGACACACTTTAACTTCATTAGAAAGTCTAATTTTGTCATTATACAACATAAATCGGTATTGTATTAAAGATGAAAAGTTGGAACTTTTACAACCACAATTTAAGATATGCTCAATGACCATGTGATTGAGCGTTTTTTTGTGCAGGTAAATTGAAAATGTGTTTTTACTTTAAGAGTAAAATTCAAGTTTGTTTTCTTATTCAGAGCTATGGAACTATCGAGGCTAGTAATTTAATCATTATCAATATTTAATTTCCTAATTTATTATATCATATTCACACCGATCCCGAAAATACGTAACAATTGGATTTTTATGTTAACGAAGGAGCATAAAAAGAGATTTAATTTTACGGTACACATCTAATGAAATCAGATCCCCTAAATGTATCAATTCATATCAAAACACTAAATACAAAATAATGTCTACCAATATTTTATAAAAACTAAACAAACCTTCAAATCACCCGTATAACTTCCAAGATGAACAAACAGCAGCAAAAACAACTGCAAAGTCTTGAAGACAGTAATCCTTTATCCAAATCACGAAACTTTATTCAAAGTACTTCGTTACGACTTGGCTCCGCTACCGCACAACGCGTGGTCTCCCCCAGAGAGTTCGTGGCAGACTGAAGTCTAAGCCAATGTATAAGTCGACTGAACCACCCTTACCTTCAATACTACTACGCTCTGCAACGTAACACACACATTGCCTGTTTCAGAAGAAAGTATCACGCAACATGTGCGTTTGATACATCAATGGATATGAAAATAGGTAATTTTTCCGCTTGTTTGAGTTACATGGTACGTTTTCCACCCGCTTTGCAGCCCTCATATTCTCATATTCAAAGTGGTTAAGCTTGTATGGTGTCTGCAGAAAAGGTGGGCTTTTCAATCAAATGCGCTGCCCTTAAGCCGGTACTGCCGGTAGAGTTCCAAGTAGGTTGCATTCCAAAGTAAAGTTAATTAACTCTGGGCTGCAATGTCCGACAGGTAGAATGTAATGGGATTTTTTACCTTCTTTGTGCTGCCAATTTCCAATATAATACCTATGATCGTATTCATTAACGTACAATTTTCCTTTTCCTTTCACCTCCACATTCTTATTTTTCAGTATGAAAAGATTCAGAATAGTAACACGTATTTATTAATATTTATTTATTTAGTTAATTTCTTTAATCATTATAGCTGAATTATGAAATCCATTAAATTATGACTGCTATTTGTGTCTCATAACATAAATACATAATGTTCATTCGAAGTTTTTTTGACACACGATATTGGTCAGTCATTTTACGTAAATGAGACTACAATCTTATTTAAATTATTTATGTTAAATGCCATCAATCTAATAACATTTAAAATCATAAGCTCAATCTACCTGTCGTCATTTTTATAATTTATATATAAATCCCACCATTATTATATCATTTACGTCGGCTGAACATTTATTATGTCCGGTCCGGGAAATAAAACGAAATCATTAAATGCGGTCCCCGTTTTAGCAAAAATGTCCATTAGTAACCCTTCTCAAATGCTACGTAAGCTCCCAGCTTTGTTTTTTGTGATATTTTTTGCGAGTCTTTTTTTTCCGCGACTTTTGTCGTGATCCCATGCGATGGGAAAATTGGAATTTAGCAAAATGTTTTATTATTATCGGCCAGTAATTTGCATTATGGTTGGATTGAGGGGATGAGCTAAATGAAAAAGGACAGGCGTACCCCGGAGCTAATCCGTATGATTCTGAAATTTCGTAGGTATTACAATGTTTAGAAATAAAGGAAAAGTAGAAAATCCACTACCTCAGGCGAGACTCGAACTCGCGACTCTGGGGAACATGCCCATCGGTCTGATCAATTGAGCTACTGAGACTTACCTGATGGCTGCGAATTTCTCCACCATATTCTTTATTTACGTAGGTATTATCACAAACTTGTTAACACGTGAATTAAGTATTAAATATAGGTACAATTGACCCAAAAAGGTGGTCTACCATCTTACGGTTGAGGTTCGTTTGAACGTCATGAGACATGTCGTGCATGTTTTAAACTCCGTTAGAAAAGTCAACCTTAGCGATCGTTAGATCTCGCAGAAACTTTTGTCAAACTGGTAGACCATTATCTTGGTCGACTGTACATACGTTTTTGACTTTTTGTACGACGACGACGTCGTTGTTGGCTATTCCCGAGCACAACCTAAATACTTAAATACATAGGCAATAAATAATGCGAAAGTGACGCTTGTTATCGTATTATTTCATCTTGTTTCCCTGTCTTTCAACTTGCCTGTCTTATCGTCGGGTTCATTGGATCCCACGTTATATACACTACTTATTCCTATCTGCCTACTGGTGCTCGAGGTCCGCTCGGTAACGTCTGTTTTCCAAGTACTCTAGTTGAAATTTAGCAAACATTTTGTATGAAGGATGACATGAGGCTATAACAGCTGTAATATTGTAATAAGACAAAGAAGCGATGGCGGCCTGGCGGTAGGACCTCAGACTTTCAATCCGAAGGTGTGGGTTCAAACCCCGGCTCGTACCACTACATTTTTTGGAACTTATGTACGAAATATTATTTGATATAAATTTGCCAGTCGCTTTTCGGTGAAGGAAAACATCATAAGGAAACCGGATCTAATTACAACAAGGCCTAGTTTCCCCTCTGGGTTGGAAGGTCAGCTGGCAGTCGCTTTCGTAAAAACTAGTGCCTTCGCCGATTCCCGGGATTACCCTGCTGAGCGGACCCCAGGCTCAATAGAGCAAAAAGCTGGGACAAACGCTTAGGAGGAAGTAGTTGTGTTTTTGAGTTTCCAATATTTTGGCACAGTTACATGCGCAATTATCAGCTATCGCGGCTTAACACTTTTTCAACCGCGTAGCGTGTAGCCAGGTATTTCTCGTATGTAGCGCGTAGTAGCTACGAACAGAGAACCCGACTGTCGGGTTCTCGGTGCTGAATGTGTTAATTTACATGTTATACTATAAATTATGTAAAACACATGTATTTAGATCTCATGCTAAGTACACACAGATTACCAGATTCGGCCGCTTGCCAGTTGGCAGCTATCTTTACCCCTGTGCATTATTACGGTCTTAATTATAACGTAGCGGCATGCCGGAGCTCCGGCATTGGCATCCCTGGGGCCTAGTGGGACATCTGGCCGTATTCCTATAGTCCATCGCTTGCAGACGGTCTTGTTTCAGTGTGACTATGACCTCTAGAATATTAAGCTAAGAAATCCCTATTAAAATGTCCAAGTAAAAATAATATTTTAATTTGTTACGATTAAGGGTAAATTGCGAGTTCAATAACTGGCGATACACCCTACGAAGTTTACGAACACTTATACCCGACTACTGACTAAGGAGAGTAATAGTTTCGAAAAGTACCTATCTATATGTATGTATGCACTCAAAGTGTAGTCAATGATAGCTACACTCAACAATATTTGCCGTTTAACACTTTCCGTACCGCAGTTCGCTACGCGCTACGCTCGTAGCCAATCCTAGCGTTTTCCCGCTTTGTAGCGCCTACGAACAGAGAGCCCGCCTAGCGAGTTCCTAGTCGTGAAAATGTTAACACTTCCCGCACCTGAAACCCGCTAAGTGGGCTCTCTGTGTGTAGCGAATTTACGCTACAAAGAGGTAATCGCTGCAATCTGCTACGGGCGTAACGCGTAGCAAACTGATGTACAGAAAGTGTTGAACAAATACGAAGAAAGAAAGGAGTCGGTACACACTGCAACAGTCTATTACGGGCCATATTATAACTTTAAAACGTTTAGGCACAATCCAACTTCCATACAACTCCAATGCATTAACTACGCAATACAGCCAGCACCTACACAACTGATTCAGAAACATCAGAATTTTGCTTGAAAATTATTCCAATGCAACTTCAATACAACTTCAATATTGGCTGATTATTTGTTGTGCGTTGGAGTTATGTTTGAGATAGATTGTTTTTAATGTATATTTATTTATTTTTTTAATTAGAATACGGCACAAAGTTGGCTTACAAATTGTCAATTAACACATACGTGCTACGCTCGGAGCCCGTAGCCACGTATTAGCGCGTAGCAGCTACGAACAGAGAACCCGACAGTCGGGTTCTCAGCGCTAAATGTGTTAAGTGTGCCATCGTCCACATTTAAAGGACAATTTGTAATATTTAATACTAATTGACAATTGTTTATATGAAGATTATGTCACCGACAAGAGAGCTGCCCTTTATGCAGTTACCTATGACATTGACGTTTTTGAGAACAAGTATCGAGTGTTCTATCTGTGCATCTTACTCGTACTTGTAACATATTAGTGTAAACGAGATGCACGGATAGAAAATTCGTTACTCGCTAACGAAAAATGTCAATGTCAAACTCATGGTAGCCGTACTTATAAGTCTATAACTATAAAGCGAAGAAGCGCGTGAAATACCAAAGTCCGAATATTATAGTCTCCTGCGCTCGGCAAGCAATCAGAATAAGTCCCCCGGACTCACGCAACGCGCCGTGAGTCGAATTTCGCACACAATAAATCACACCATTCTGACACCGGGCATACGATACACCGTTATTTATAACCCGCCGTCTGATCATCGTTATTCAGCTATTTTTTCGTAAAACTACAACGGGCCTTTATTATTTAATTAAGGTTATTTAAAGCACTTTGATTAATTGGTATTTTTATATCGGAAACTTCGATCACTATTTATTATTGGATATTTTTGTGTTATTAATGATATGTCAGGGTATGATTTATTAAAATGGTTTTTAAGTTAATATGTAGCTAATAAAACTTACTGTAGGTAACTATTTTGTTTGCGGTATACCACTCATGTTACTCATGTATTATTTGGGTTTCCGCCCACGAATCTAAAAGGTTTCCTAAAGGTTAAACACTCTGTAGTATTAGTTTCATCATTTTGTTTAAGTTCATTCATCATTCCTTCAGTACGGAGTATATTACACGCGCGTTCTCTCTTAACACATTCAGTGCAACTTAGTGCTACGTGGCTACGGTCATAGCCCGTAGCCACGTATCGTCGCATGTAGCTCGTAGTAGCTAAGAACAGAGAACCCAACCGTCGGGTTCTTGGTGCTGAATGTGTTAATGTAGTATGTAATAGTAAAGTAACTCTAAGTTTTAAGTTACACATGTTATACGGGACTTAATCGCGTACACTTACTTTTAATTTTCCTGACGTTTCAAGCGTGTCATAACGCTCGTGGTCGCAGGCAGACTGGCGAGGAATCGTATCAGCATCTCCTAGCCGCGCGGGTTTTTCGAACTACCCGCACTTGGTCTTGATTATTCACATTTACGCTAGGGTTGTCACTTTGCCTACACACGACACTCACAACATCCGATGGTTTGGAAATGCACGTATTTCGACGCTTACATTTGCTGATCACTGGATTCCACGAAGAAGAAATCCCCTGCCCCTCGTTCTGGTTGAAGTTTTTATACTTTCTAATTTCAATTGCTTCTCGTAGTTTCCTGCTATAACGACGAGGTTCCGTGGAGAGCACTTTTGGATTATGGAGCTCAATCCAGTGGTTTGGTCCAGATTCTAACAAATGTTCAGCCACCGCAGATTTCCGCAGAAGTCCCGTGTTTTGTCAAAATAATGAGTGAAAATCGTGTGAGTTTAAATCAGTACACATGTTATACACTGTGTAACGATAGTCACGTACATGTAATATCAACAACATGACATCAATATTTGGGACTGGGTCGGTCACATCATTTTTTTTTTTTTTACATTAAAGTTTCATACACATTTACATAATGATAAGCGCCGTGAAACCCCATATCGGGTTTGTATCGACACCTCATTCGCGGAAATGAATATACATTTTTAAAACAAGTTGACAATTTAAAAATAAAATAATGATAAACTAGGAACCAAAGTGATAAAATATAAACTTAGGTATAATTTTGAAGGGAGGTAATTGTTGGATAGCCTCACTCAGGTATGAAGGTAGGTACTCAGCCGTCCCGTCCATGCATTTGCTTATCGCTAAACAGTGTGCATGGCAGGAACGTCTTAAGCGGCTTGATTTTCCTTAACAAGAATGCCCTTAATCAGGCAGGATACAATACAATAGGCCGAAGTTGTTTACGCATAATCCGAGTGGGGCTAGTTGCGAGATACAGGTTGATTTAAACTGTCGACTCCAAACAAATATTAGTTCGTTTTAGCTATTTTAGTACGTTTTGGATATAGATGTTATTTGCCAATAATTACAAAATGTATGTCGTAGTGATTAGCCAATTATGATATTATTATTTAGTATTAGTTATCAGTATTACTGGATATTGTTTATTTATAGTTCCATTAAATTCTATCGAAAAAATATTTTTTTAGGATGTTCTTTTTATTCTTTTCATTTATTGTGTCCTTTAAATTCAGAGGTATTTCATTAAATAGTCTAGGAGCTATATACGCTAACGTTCGTTCTCCGTATTTATTATTTTTACTGATCGTTATTAATAGTTTTTGCACGGTTTTTCTCAAATATCTTTTGAATTGAATTGGTTTCATTATTGATTTATTATGTATGTTTTCCAATAAAATTAAGTAACTGATTTTAGAATGTACAGGCATTACTCTACAGGATTTGAAAAATTTACTATAGTCGTCTCCAAATTCGAGTTTGATTTTCTTAGGTACTATTTGTTTTAGCAATCTGAGTTGTAGGTTATATATTTTGTCTAAATAACTTTTGAATGTTCTACCATAACTTGTGAGCCCATATGATATGATCGATTCTGCTAATGCATTGCACATATTTATTAATATTTTGTATGGTACCTTATATTTTATGACAGAAAACTTACAGATAATAGCTCGCAGTTTATCACATAAAGCATCTATATGTAGGCCCCAATTAAACCGCTCATCTATGATGACTCCGAGGTAGGAGGCTTGGTTAGTTCGTTGTATCGTAGGACATGCGCAACTTGGAGAGTTTCCATTCAGTATATGAAGGCAATTGTGATTATGCGCTACTAAGTTAATATTGCTTGGTGCTAATCTACGTCCCGAGCTTATATATAAGAGCTGAGTTTTTTTGGCGTTAAGCACCAGCCCTGCGTCATGTGACCACTTGCATATGGCATCGAAATCATCTTGCAATTTCTTAAGGGCCATGTTCATATTTTTATCGGATATGACCAGGCATGTGTCATCTGCATATTGGTAGATGGAACAGTATTTAATAACATTTTCAGCGTCATTTACGTACGACAGATAATGTAAGGGACCCAATACAGATCCTTGTGCTGTGCCAATTGTCACTTCAACTTCTTCGCTCATAGAACTGCCTAATTTGACTTTGTAGTTTCTGTCACTGAGATAATTTTTACACCAGTTTAAGACAGGCCCTCTTATGCCACTATCCTCTAGTTTATCTAATAATAGGTCATGCTTCAGCATATCAAATGCTTTACTATAGTCTATCAGTACGAGAAGTACATGCTCTTTGTTATTTAACTTAGTGTTAATTTCGTCTGTAAATTGTGAAAGTAATATTGATGTACTTTTTTTGGCCTAAATCCAAATTGCCTGTCTGTAAGTATATTGTGCGTGTCATAGAAGTTAAATATTAATTTAGATATATATTTTTCAAAAAATTTGTCGATTATGGGTAAAATAGTTATCGGTCTGTAGTTTTCGTAAACATCGACTTGTCCTTTTTTGTAAATTGGTCTGACTATCCCTGTCTTTAAATTTTTAGGATATATCCCTGTCTTGATGCTACAATTAATTAGGTTTGCTATTGCATTCGATATGTACTTGCTTGCCAGTTTTAAATCTACAGGACGTATAGAGTCACAACCAGGACCTTTGTGCGGATCTATGCGGCTTATTATTTTATGAACACTAAATTCGTCACATTTTTTATAAAACATTGACATATTGGAACATTTCGAGTATGATGATTTCTTTAAAATCTCTTTGTCACACTGAGGTATTATCTCACGAACTGAGTTGTGGAACGTTTCCGCAAAATTGTCTGCAATATTTTTTTCGTTATAGGTATTCGAACTAAAAGCTTTGTGTATTATATTTTCAATCGTATTTTTGGTTCTGCCTGTTAATTCATTTAATATTATCCATAGGTTTCTGGGATTATTTTTGCAATCGTTGATTTTTTTATTTATGAATTGGTTTTTAGAATTATTAATCCTTTTATGTATTTTGTTTCTTTCTCTGTTATATTCTGTCCTTAGAATTCTGTTAGTGGGGTCCTTTTTCCATTCTTTATATAGTCTATCTACGTTATTACATTTGTCTTGTATTTTTTTTTGTTACCCATTTTTCTTTATTTCGTTTTGATCTAGTCGATATTTTAATTTTTTGACTTCTTGCATCCGGATAGACCTTGTATCTGGTCCGGTACCGAATAGGTAGTGTGGCCCGGTAGGTTACTCTAGCCACTAAGTGGTGACCGGATTAAAGACGTGACCAGGCCCAAACGAAGATGGGGGAAGACTTAAATACTTTCTATAACAACAGGCGAACGAGCAGAAAGTCAAAGAATACCTTTGCCCAGCTGTGGGACACTATAATGCGCTAAAAAAGATCATAACATAATATTTTGCCGTTTGAAACTAGTATTTTTTACGCTAAGATAATAATAATCCTAAGAAGGCAGGCGTCCGGTTCTTCATCCAATAGTCCAGTTGTTATGAACTAACAACTGGACTACTTTTCACCGAATAGCCTAGTAATAGTGTACGCGAGGTTTACATTAAATTGTCGAAAGGGCCTCTGCGCGTTGGCTTCGGCTCCCTTGGCTCCCAAAGGTCCGGAGCACTATTGTTCCGTGGTCGGGAAAGACAACAAATAATCCTAACAACAACTGTAAGCGAGCGGTGTAAGGCGTTTCAATATTTAAAGATATGTTTCCCAAGACTTTTTTTACTAGTAAAATTACTAGTAAAAAAACGATATATACTCGTATGTATTTTTTTCGAACCAGGAACCGGAATTTACGTTCAAAGTTTGTCGGGATATCCTAGCCCCGCTGTATAAGCAGAGTATCATCCGGTCTGAAATTACTTGGGACTTTCGTGTCGTATAAGAAGACATGCCTCGAAAACTATCTCGGGTGGCGCCATCTGTCGCGCTGCTTCCGCAAACGACCTAAGTTTGTGGGCGATCCTTATTTTTAAACTTGTTAATTTAAGTTTAGACTAAGTTAGATATCCTGGTATAAAATGCGGTATTTTAATCAAATTGACTTATTATTTAATACCTACTATAATAAGGAGTGCTAAATAATAATTGGAAAGCTATATTAAGTAAATAAAATCGGGTAACTCATGTATTTTAAGTCGAATATTGCTCAACATGTGTCGCTCCATAACGAGGAGCTTATTCATGAGCCATTCGCGTTGGCTAACCGACGCAGACTGCGGGTTGGCTAACAGACGTAAGACGTGAGTTACCCATTATTATGTATTTAATATGTCTGATTCTAACGAAAGTATGGTGTTTAAAATTAGAAAAGCTATTTGTGGAAAATTTCGAGAACACTGAAAAAATGAAACAGCTAGAAATAAATAAGTTTTTGCTATTTACAACCGAGTGACTCGCTTCGCATGTCGCATGGAGCCTGCAAAGTTCGTTGCTAAAATCAAAGAAGTCAACTTGCCTAACGTATGTATGTAAAACTATACCATTCAATTGGTTAAAAATAAATAATAGAATCAGGTAAGGGTTATATTTACTAGGACACTTATTTGGATTCAAACTAGTGCTTGGTTAAAATAACCAAGAACATTTAGCAATAATTGCTTGTTTTGTCATTAACAAAGCTTTATTCCGTGTTTTAAATATGCCTTGGTTGTATGCATCTAAAAATATCTTAACCAAGCCAAATTGGTTAGCTAACACTATTTTTTTCCGTGCAGAAACTAGTTTTTAAATAAGGCCTTTTAAGTATTTTACTAAATACTTAAAAAGCCGGAGAAAACGGTAAAAGTCTATTTATTCAGTCTACTGCTACTGAATGCCGGCTGCTTATTCATGAAGTAATTATAAAGAGCCTCCGACCTAATTAGTATAAAGTAAAATGTTTAATGACGCATATAATCTAGGCTGTCTAAAGACGTCTTTCAGTTTTAACCACGATGGTCGTACTAATTTACTAAATATAAAATTTACAAATTGGATATTCGTTAATTAAAACATCTAGATGGCTATCAAAAGTGTGATATCGATGATAAAACGGAATACTTTTACATATATAAGCTTAAAAATGATATAATAGGCTGAGCAAATTAGATTTTTTCGAAGAATTAATTTCCACCAGCTGAAAATCCTTTTAATACCCACATTTGGTCCTAAATTCGTGTAATCCGAGTTTGCCCAATCCAAGGTGTGCATTATTTTCCTTTCTGGGTGGAAAAGTCAGATGGTAGTCGCTTTAGTAAAAACTAGTGCACGTCCTGGGTTTAGGTTACCGAGCGGACCCCACTCATGGCTCATGGCAAGAAGCCGGGACAAACGCTAAGAGGATGATGATGATCATTTATTTGGCTAATACTTTACATTATCTTTTGTTAAAACAATTCACCAAAGTTGAGGCAATTAGTTTATAATTACCTGCCGAACCCCACCATAAAATTTGTTCTCATTAAGAGCTCTTAGAGCATTTTGTTCTTGATTACAAAAGGGTTTAACCCTTCTCCGGTTTCTGTAGAGCTGACTTTACACCGAACCGTGTCAGACAAGGGCTTCGCGCTCGGGTAACATCAAAATCATCGGGTGACCACTAAAATTCACTAAATTCTACCTCAAGTTCATAGCCATAATTAACCGTACTAGTAACAAAATAAGGTTGATTATTATTTTATTATGTTTTTGCAATTAGTAACTTTTAGTTGTCACCCTACGAAATACGCAAAACAGTCGCGTTACTTTCAGACTCATATAACAACGCACAGCCTAAGCCGTTGAAGAATAGATATAAACTTGAAAATTGGAATATATCATTACAAAATCTATTTTAAACGGGTTATTTGCCATATGTGTTTGTTTTTGTGAGTATTCGGCAGAGTAGCATACGCCATGATCACGAAGTAACTGAACTGAAGAACATATCGTCGGGTGACAACCTAATCTCGCTACTTAAAACTACTGTCCGCGCGCGAGAAACGTGCACGCGTAAGGAATGTGAGGAATGTTGGGCGTCATAACCTAGTGTTGCGGGTTAGTCGATATTACGTTATCGATTCTGTGTAACTTATTTGCCGCCACTGTGGTCAGGCAAATGTTTTGGCATTCTCACGCCATAATGTGCCGACAAATGAAATAAGACAATGCACTAAAATATATTGATAATAAATACATAAAATAGTATTGCATGCTTACGGCTTATTAAACTATAAAAGTTTATGTCAATAATTCAAACGTGCATATTGTTGCGTAACGGTATAAAATACAATTAACATTTAACTACAAATATTTATTTTTAAATTAGTATCATTATCGTTATAAGAAATCATTGTTTTGGGCAAGTACATATTCACACTAATCGACAAAGTGTCGATAAGTGTGGTGCTGTGCACTGCGGCCAACACTCGTGTAGGGCGAGTGCGGGACATGTGGCGACGGTCGGGCGCGGCGCACACCCTCCCGCTTCCTCGGCCCCCGAGTGCACGTTACTCCCGCGCGGACAGTAGGTACTACAATAAGACGATATGTTTGACGACGAATTGTATTTGTAACAAAACGAGGTTGTTGTTCGTTTGTTTTTCGACTACTGAGTTTTGGTAGTCAATTTTATTCAATTTTTTCTTTAAATATCGTGGTATTCCTAATAAAATATTAGATTTCAATTTCTAAAAGGAGAAAACTGGAGTGAAGGTTTTAAGAACTTCTTCGCGGAATGAGGCTCTCAGGTTTAAATTAGTTTCTTTCCATTAGCCTGTGTACGTCGGAGCCACGCTTGAATGTAAAATAAAGGCATCACTCAAAAACGAAGGAACTGTTACAAGTAAATTACGAAGCAAAAATGCAATTCTACATTTCAGCCGATCAGAAATATTTTAGAACCCTTTTTTCCGTTTTCGGTTAGATCCCATTTAGCTCACCGAAGGAAGCCCACTAACTGCTCGATAGGAGAAATAATTCGTGTATAGCTGAATTTTGGTGAAGTTGTAGATAAAGGTGTCTTACACAACATACTAAAAGTACCCATGGTTAGGGGTGCCGCTAACGGGGAGAGGGGGGTGTAAAGATCCCCTTTTTAGGCTTTTCGTAAATAACTCAGTCGCGGTGGCTCATACGAAAAAATGTTCTTCTACTTAATTAATCCACAAATGATTTTCTACAAAAAAGGTTCTTTACACTTTTTTGCTGAGATCAATTTATAATGAGATTTCGAGGAAATACGATAATCACTTTTAGAAACTTTTGGAGCTATTATTTACGAAACTATTAGTTTTGACTAAAAATTGTTTTAGAAAACCCATATTTATATTAAAAGACCTATCCAAAGACACCCCACACATTAGGGGTGGATTAAAAAACAGAATTTATCCCCCACTTCATGTGTTCGGGAGGAACCCTAAATAATAATATTTTTTCAGATTTTGTTTTAAAACTTTGTCTGCGTATTCAAAACACATACTCATACGAAGTTTAACTATTCTAGTACTAACCATCACTGCGCAAAGCCGTCAACGGACATACTGGGACAAACGGACAGCGAAACTATAAGGGTAGGAAGTTGATTGCAGGCGCCCATAGGCTATGGGAACTGCTTACCATCAGACGGGTCGTATGCTTGTTTGCCAACGTCGTGGCATAAAAAATAAAAAGTAAAAAAATACCCTCTTCAACCTGCTTAGTGATGGTTAGTACTTGAATAGTTAAACTTCGTATGAGTATGTGTTTTGAACACGCAGACAAAGTTTTAAAACAAAATCTGAAAAATATTATTTTTTTGGGGTACCTCCCGAACACATGAAGTGGGAGGTAAATTCTTTTTTTTTACTCTATCCCTAGTGTTTGGGGTGTCGTTGGATAGGTCTTTTAATATTAATATGGGTTTTCTACAACAACTTTTAGACAAAACTAATAATTTCGTAAATAATAGCTCCGAAAGTTTCAAAAAGTGATTATCGTATGTCCTCGAAATCTCATTATACATTGATCCCAGCAAAAAAGTGTAAAGAACCTTTTTTGTAGAATATTATTTGTGGATTAAATAAGTAGAAGAACATTTTTTCGTATGAGCCACCGCTACTGAGTTATTTACGAAAAGCCAAAAAAAGGGACCTTTACACCCCCCTCTCCCCGTTAGCGGCGCCCCTAACCACGAGTACTTTTGGTATGTTGTGTAAGACACCTTTGTCTACAACTATACCAAAATTCAGCTATACACGAATTATTTCCCCTAAGTTTTCCTTCGTTTGGAGGGCTAATTGTTTTTGTTTCCTATGATCTACCTCATCGCTCTTTAAGTGAAAAACTCCTTACCCAAACTAGTGCGGCAACGACTCAAGCTCTGTTCGGTATAGCACAACTCACCCTTTGCCCCCTTTGCAAAACAAATAATCGATGGCGCTCAAAATAAATCTTAATAAATGAATCAATTACTTCAAAGTTTCACCTAAGACAGCTAACAAAGGACCGGAGTTCGCGGCTTGAATAGGTATTTGCTGCTAATCACCCAAGTTTTAATTAATGACATCATTTTGTGAATAAAAGTCAGCCATCGCTGCAACCACTGAACTCATTTAATACAGAGAATCATAATCTGCACGCAAAACGGCACAGTACAGTCACGTCTGAAAACATGGATACATTTCTCACAAATACTTATATATAGCCACGACTCTTTACCAAGACGTAAAGTCTTGAATACAATGTTTTTGTCACATTAAATGATACCATACCATACCTCCAGACATGGCCGTACCTGTACAAGACGTCCTGTGCGACATCATTTTGCCGAAAAGAGGCGATCATTCTGAAGACATTGCTGAATTGCTAGTCACAATTGTCACAAAGGACCGATCGATCGTTTCATTAAATATTAGACCAAAATAAGCGTGAATGCTACAAACATGAAGGTCAAATTATACTAGTCTTTTCTCGCGATAGAAACCATACGTTTTGCGATTATAACAGGAATTGGCTTACCATATTTTAGGTAACTTTTGCTTGAGTCTGTTCGTCTATAATCTTTTATGTCTGAGGCTGTAACGCTTATTTTAAGAGGACCCGATTGTTCCATTCTGGGCCCTTTAATCTCTATTCAAAGTGAGAACTTGTGAAAGGCCTATTCTAAAGGAAAATGAGGTTTCCTTTGATTTGGCTGACGAATATTCTGGTCTATATTCAACTTTAATGAATTGTTAGTCTCAAGTAGTCAATTTGGTAGTTTTACATTTTCTTCTAGCCTCAAGAAGTCAATTTGGTAATTTTATATTTTCTTTTTAGCCTTAAGTAGTCAATTTGGTAGTTTTATATTTCATTAGCTTAGGGTAAGTGAGCTTTTTTGTTTCTTTTATACCACAACGGTGGCAAACAAGCATCCTCTTTAACTTTGATATAAGATTAAAACTTGTTTATTGTAACCAATTCTATGAAATTTATATTCTTCTATAATTTAATTTAAAAGTTGTTAAATCATAAATGAGTTTCAATTTCAAATTTTTAATACTCTCAATCTTATTTCTATTTTACTTGTGATCCTGCCAAAACTGGGTACTAATTATATTAAGCTAATCAGTAGGTAGACGTACCGCCCTTGGATCTAGCAAAATAGACGTACTTAGTTTAAAATATATTTCTAATTATCAGCTTAATCAAAGTAGAATATTAATTACACCTAAGTATCAAAAGAATAAGACTATTGAAACTGCCTTTGTTCAATTTGGAAGGGTAAATCCATGAATATTCATGATACTAAAACAGCTCCAGCAGACACTGCGTTGATTATTTTTCACCCCTAACACCCGGCCTTTCTTCGAAATATTAATAAAAAGAAACAAGTGCCGAGTAGGTAGCGGTCGTCTGCGGTAAGTTTGCACGGACTTGGTAGTGTTAATATATTTATGGAAGCACTATATTTGAAATAAAAACTTAACTTTATCTTATACAGAGTGTTTCCTGTAATAGGAGCAATAAATTAAAACGTAGTTTCTACTCCTCAAACAACACAACTTTAGTTCAACAACTTTTAAAAATAATGTACTTTTCAGATTGTCTCTTTTTCATACAAAATAAATAGTATTTTCAATGTACGTTAAAATCCCCTTATTTGACATTGCTTGTCAGTCTTGTCACCCTACAGAAATAATCAATTTCGGAATACATTGCGTATTTGAAATAACTTTAAAGTGTACTAAAAATCAAACCATAAGTCATTTTTAAAAATCGCTGAAGAAACGTTGACTGGTTTGAGGAATAGAATCTATATTTTAATTTATTGCTCCTATTACAGGAAACACCCGGTATATGTGGGTCGTTTTTTTTAAACCACGACGGCATGACGGTGACAATAAAACATACGACCCGCCCGGGTGGTAAGCAGCTACCGTAACTTATGGACGTCTGCAACTGCAATTGTTGTCACATGCCGATTGCCAACCCCTTTAGAAAAGAGGATTCACTGTGTTGACTAAGGAATCTCGCATCGTCAACACACACTGTATCCTTTAACACTTCCTGGTGACCTTACCCACCGGCTGGAACACAACATTAAGAGTAGGGTCTAGTGCTATTTGGCTGTGGTTTTGTGGATTGAGTTGTCATGAGGTGCAAAATTGACAAATTGAGCAGTCATTATAATATGGATGATAAATAGATATTTGTACAAGAGAAGAAAGTTAATTTTTGCTTCGAGTGCTAATTTTGAGTCCTGAGCAAGCGAAAGATTCTATAATCAGCCTAAATTCAGTGAGCAAAATCGAATTTTGCTCAGTGAATTTAGACACAAAGAACCCTCGTTTGAGCTGCTGAGGTGAAAAAGACCATTAAAATTCCTATCCATCTCGATAAATAACTTATCTGCTTGAGAATCACCGGGGGAATATCTGATTGCTTTGTACAATTAATCCGAAAATTTATCGCATTAGCGCTGTCTACCGTGAAAAGTACAGTCAGCATCACAAGTAGTGAGAAACTAGAAAGTGTTTTTTTTTTACCAAACCGTAATTACTTAATATTATTTAAAATACAAAATTTCGCCAAACTGCAAAATAGTTTTTTGGCAAACAGCAGCACTCAGCCCACTTTCCTATCTACATACTGTGTAAATATGTTATTAACTAATTATTTAGATTTTAGATAAGTTTTACTTTAATCAGCATTTATTTTTAATATTAGTTTTTGTTTATAGGTATAGCTTAATTTTATTCTCTTATGTATCTTGTTTTCTGCCAATCAATTTATTCGTAACATGTAAGGTAATTTTAAATATTTTTTTACGAGAAACTCGATCCATGAAAGTAAGCTGTAATGGTCAACAAACTAGCTAAAAATCTGGTTTATTAATTCTCGAAACTGTTAGCGGCAATGTGAAAAGAACGCTTTCACAACGTTGTAGTACGGGCGGCGGCCGTAGGATCTGCTACGTAACGTGATACAAAGATAAACCCTATGGCACATGTTCATAAAAGTGATGCTGAGTTCCGGAAAAATAGTAAAAAAAAATTGAATTGGAAGAAAGCACAAAAAAGTGCCACTTCCGGTTTAAAAAATGGATGGTATTTACCTACGTCATTGGATACAAAGATGACACTTGTTGCAACAAATAGTAATTTATTTTTAGGTATAGAAAAACCCAGTCTGCCAGTGTCTGCATGGCCGGAAGTGCCCGGCAGACTAGTTTAAAAGTAACTAATTTGACTCCAAACGTACGTCACTTTTGAACCAGTCTGCCGGGCACTTCCGGCCATGCAGAAAATGGCAGACTGGGTTTTTCTGTACCTAAATACAAATTACTATTTGTTGCCACAATAATCAGCTCAGTATCAAATACCGTAGGTAAATACCATCCATTTTTTAAACCGGAAGTGGTACTTTTTTGTGCTTTCGGCCAATTCTAATTTTTTTTACTATTTTTCCGGAACTCAGCACCACTTTTATGAACATGTGCCATGGGGCTTATCTTTGTATCACGTTACGTAGCAGATCCTACGGCCGCCGCCCGTACTATTGGTAATATCAAAAATAAAATAGCTCTATCTTAAAACAGTTTCTTCCAGCTTTTAATATGGTGAAAAAAAATTATTATATTTTATACAGATTTCAAAGACCACTTTATGGAGTGAAAACTAAGGGTGGGTTAAGTAACGCATAACTAACGAACTAATTAACGTTAAATATGGCGACGGAGTTGTCAACCCGTTATGAATAGAAAATACACGATAGAAAATTGACAATCTCTTAATACAAGATTTTTTTAAAGATGACGTTGACGTTAATAGCCTATTTGGTACAACCGGCCCGAAGTCAGTATGAAGTGAGCACTCTAAGCTTGTTTAATTCTCTATGGTAGCGCTGAAGATGCCAACGCGTCCATGATAACGGGAAATATTGTCCGATAGCAACCCAAGCTATTTTCGTAAATCGTTAATCAGTCGCCGGAGCGGAAAACTGATAAGGCAGACCTTTTGCCAATTAAGTTAATGGCACAGACTGCACAAGTGCACGGACACCGCATTATGAAGCGTAGTTATAAGCTATGATATATAATAATCACAGATGGGTTATGCAAGCTCCAAAAGTGAAGCGCTTAAAATGAGTGAATTCAAACAATTGTCACTAGTCGCGCACCGGCAGGCGAGAGATGCGGACGTGCCAATGACTACCGTCAGTAGCGAGAGAAAGAGACAAATTATACTTTTCTAACAATGAGAGTGACAAAGATGTAATGATTGTCAAAATAGATAAACATAATGCTATGCTAGGTTATGCAATAACTTTGGAAGTAGCTTGTTAGAGTACAACCCACCCATAGTAAATATCATTGGTTATATAAGAGCATTAGAGAATTTTAACTATGAAACTCTCGTGACAGACATAATTAATATAATATTTTATACAATAGTGATATTGATTTGTTTATTTCACATTTAATTGTAATTAAAGCGTACGCCAAAACATTACAATTTTAATAAATATTTCCTCCTAATAGTAATTAATTAGCCTAATAAATTCATGAAATGAGTACCGACCATAAACTCAAATTCATTTAACTTACTTTTTACACTCTTTTATAAGCATAATGAAGAGCTTTTCAGTTGAGTACCGTGTGTAGGCCACGTAGCTTGCTGAGTGGCCTAAGTAAGGTACCAGATTGAAAAGCTTAATTATTTATTTATTTATTTAAACTTTAATGCACAAAATAGGAAAAAAAAGTATGTACAGAAATTATGAAACTATTGTATACAATACTTTTTCCCCGACTGCGCGACGCAAAAGAGGGGATAGTGTTTAACAGTCTATAGATGTATGTTTGTTCCTTTGTGGCACTCTAGAAGCAAAACGAGTGGGCCGATTTAGATGATTCGTACGTCAATCGATTCGTCTTGATTGCGCGAGTGTCACTAAAGACAAAATAGCAATCCAAATTCAATATGACGGCAGTTAGACGTCATATTGTAAAAATTTAAAAAGTTAAAATTGACGTACTATGCCGAGTAGGGTATCATTGTTTAGAACTTTGAAAAGTATTATGAGGTCTCATTCATCATTTTTGATTTTGAATGACCGTTTAGGAATTATTATAATTTAAAATTGTTTAGCAACCATCTTACTTACATTTCCATTTTATTAGGTATTTAGTTATAACAAAAATACGATGAACATATTTTAAAGGTTGTTATTATTAACGTGAACATAATAATATGTGAATTTCAAGTAAAAGGTACGGTCGACATCATAAATATGTTTACACTTTTGCACCTTACTCCTTTCTAATAAGGTCCAAAAGTATAAACATTTTATGTGAATTTCAAGTAATAAGTACGGTCGACGTCAAAAATATGTTTACACTTTTGCACCTTACTCCTTTCTAATAAGGTCCAAAAGTATAAACATTTTATGTGAATTTCAAGTAATAGGTACGGTCGTCGTCAAAAATATGTTTACACTTTTGCATTTTACTCCTTTCTAATAAGGTCCAAAAGTGTAAACATTTTTTTGACGTCGACTGTACATCAAGTTAATATTTTGTTCAACTAAGAGTGAAGGAGCTGGTATGTACCTCTGATATGGAGACTATGACTTGTCGATGATTAATCAATGACGTGCGTCAGAAAATTGTCATATCTATACATATAATAAAGGTGAAGAGGGTCAGCGAATTAGTATCGCCATCCAGCGAGGCAACGCAGCCAGCCTTATGGGAACCTTGCCAAGTGGGAGCGATATGGGGGATATCTGTACATATAGCTTAGGTCCAAATAGGTTTTAAGTTTAAGGTCTAGATTTCTTAGCATAAGTTAGTTAAGTTTTCTAAGTCCATATGTAAATAATGTTATTTCAAATAAAATTAGAGGGTCAAAAATCTGTACATTGGAGATATTAGTAAAAAAATGAGTTAGTAGCTCTTAGAATCGATAACAGAACACGTTTCGACGATTTTTAGAATTTTTGTCTGTTTGTCTGTTTGGATGGGGAGAGTTGGCGTCAAAACGCCTGAACCGATTTCGATAAAAACTTCACTAGCCGGTTCAACAGACCTCTGGTCAGGACATAGGCTATAAAAATTACGAACTTTTTGAATTTAAGGGGGTTTAAACTTTGTATGGGAAATGCCTTTATATATGGGAAATAAATTTATGCCTTTGTATTTCCACTATATAATTTTATACCACGGCGGTGACAAAAATTCATACAACGCGCCTGATGGTAAGCAGTTAGGGGTAGCCAATGGACGCCTGTAATTCCAGAGGTTTTACATGCGCGTTGCCTCCCTATAAGAATCGTTTATTTCAACTATAGTGCACGAAATACAAAACTGTGAGACCTAATGGTGGACATCATACCAAATGGTATTTTCTATCAATCAACCATGGGGCCTATACAAAAAACATGTACAAAAGCAAAAGGTGCAAAAATAAAACACATCGTACTATTGATAATTATATCAAAATTGATACGTTGAAAGGGGGGCTCGGGGGGCGGAGCCCCCCGCAAAAAGAAAAAACGCACCGTACTATTGCTTATTATACCAAAAATTTTTAGGTCAGACATTTAAGATGGGAGAAAAAGAGGTTTGAAAGAGTTTAGCACGTGATGGACGGTAAAAAAGGGGGGCTCGGGGGGCGGAGCCCCCCGCATAAAGAAAAAACACACCGTACTATTGCTAATTATAACATTCAAGATGGGAGAAAAAGAGTTTTGATAGAGCTTACCACGTGATGGGCGGCAGAGAAAGGGGGGCTAAGGGGGCGGATCCCAGCGCAAAAAGAAAAAACACACCGTACTATTGCTTATTATACCAAAAAATTTTAGGTTGGACATTTAAGATGGGAGAAAAAGAGGTTTGAAAGAGTCTAGCATGTAATGGACGGTAAAAAAGGGGGGCTCGGGGGGCGGAGCCTCCCGCATAAAGAAATAACACACCGTACTATTGCTAATTATACCAAAAATTGTGAAGTGGAACATTCAAGATGGGAGAAAAAGAGTTTTGATAGAGTTTACCAAATGATGGGCGGCAACAAAAGGGGGGCTCGGGGGGCGGAGCCCCCCGCAAAAAGAAAAAACACTCCGTACTATTGCTAATTATACCAAAAATTGTTACGTGGAATACCAAAAATTTTTAGGTTGGACATTTAAGATGGGAGAAAAAGAGGTTTGATAGAGTTTAACACATCACGTGGACGGCGAAATAAGGGGGGCTTGGGGGGCGGAGCCCCCCGCATAAAGAAAAGACATACCGTACTTTTGCTAATTATACCAAACATTGTTACGTTGAACATTTACGATGGGAGAAAAAGAGTTTTGATAGAGCTTACCACGTGATGGGCGGCAGAGAAAGGGGGCTCGGGGGGCGGAGCTCCCCGCAAAAAGAATTACATGTAGGTACTTTTCATGATACTAAAAAGTAGGAAATAAAAAATAAATTAAAAAATTAAAAAAACCCGCCTGCGTAAAATACTAAAAGGCCGTAAACAAGGCCAATATACGTTACGAATTTGCTTAGTAGTATTGAAAAGCATAAGATACATATTAAATTCTAATGTGGAACATAGCGGCATTAAACAGTCGGGACCCATTTTAGGGAAGGTTTGTGCCAACTAGATTTCAAATGGGTCCCGACTGTTTAATGCCGCTATGTTCCACATTAGAATTTAATATGTATCTTATGCTTTTCAATACTACATAGCAAATTCGTAACGTATATTGGCCTTGTTTACGGCCTTTTAGTATTTTACGCAGGCGGGTTTTTTTAATTTTTTAATTTATTTTTTATTCTACGTGTGCTTACAATAGGCAAGCCGGTAAGAGTTGAGTTTGACGAACGGCTTACAACCCGCCATCTGAATAAAATGTAGTAACCTCAATCTCCCAGTGTATTGTGTCGACGCTCGGGGAGGAGGACGGTGTCCTGCCCCACGAATTTGTTATAATATTTTACGAAAATCCTTTAGACCCTTTGTTTTCCTATTCAATTGAATGCATTGAACCCTCTATTTTGCGTGGTCTGATACATACTTGGCCTGTTTCTTGTTAATATTTTTAATTTATACCAGTGGGTACGATACGATTGTTTTGAAAATAAGCTTGACACGATTTTTAAGCAAGCAAGACAGTATCATATCAACACCATTTGAGCACCTCAACCACTTAACTTTACCTACTTCAGCTGCTGACTATAGTAACTAAGTAAATGAAAGACACGGACGCGTTCCTTCCCATGTGTAGTAACCGCAAGTTGTTACATGCTCCATCTAGTTGTTGTATTGGTCTGTGGTTAATGGTGATTCTTTTTCGCTGGCCTCGCCGGGAATGTGGCAATTTCCTGTGTGTCGTATGTTAGTTAGAGGGTAATCGAAAGTGAGATAGGTGTGAAAAAATAATGGGATCCAGATAGCTTCGTATTGCAAAAAATCGAGCTGCGACGCGTTCCAATAATGCCTAGTCACGAAGATGTATGAACCCGAAATTCCGTTTTCGACCAAAAAGTTAAATAAGTATGTAAACAGAGAGATCAAAGTAAGAGACTGCATCCTAGGTATAATAAGGTGAAGTGATGTTGAAAGAGGTCTAGTTTCAATCAAGGATAACGTGATATAAATAAGTAATAAAAAAATGTTTTACTCAGAATTAAATTGCATAGTTCACTGAAATTATTTCTTACCAGTGGCGGCGCGTCCATATAATTCAATTTCCGCTGGGTTACCTAATTTTCAGGCACGTTAACAGTTTTTCTATGGCTCATGAAGATATTTTAAGCCAAAATAAGCTAAGAGTTGCCTAAGAAAATTTTAGACCCACCGCCAGTGTTTCTTACTATAACTTTTAAATCTTTCGCGTTTTGTAGACATATTAAACGAAACAAAACAGGTCTAACGCGACCGCGGACTGTTCGCGACCAATAACGTGACCAATTAAACCTGTGTCGAACGAAACGTCGGAACTCCAGGTAAAATAAATTTGTTCCGCGTTAATTCTTACTTAAAAAATAGTTATGTTAAATTACTTACCCTAAACGAATAAAATATAGGATTGACCGCCCACCATCCTCCACCCAGAGGGATTAACCCCCCGATACGCAAGTGCAGATCCATGAAGCGAATCCAGCCTATCCACGATAAAATTACATTTGCCACCAAACTGTCATTTCATATCACGGTATCCGACGACAACAAGAACAAGATATAGTAGATTGTATTACAAGGGAGCAAAATGACTTATTTCGGTCGAGGGTAGCGTGTTGAATCCCGAACGAAGCGAAGGATATATTCCAGAATAAAATCCCGAGCATAGCTAGGGATTCTAACATGGAATCCTGAGCGTAGTGAGGGATTCAAGTGACCCGAGTTCGAAATAATTTTGCTACCGCGTAGTACACTCTACTTTTCACTCCTTCTATGAGAAAAACGAAAACAAAGGTACTAAACTAGCTAGAAAGAGAAGTTATACATATAATGTTGTCTCATTTTAATCGGTTGCAAAGACAAGGAAAATAAAAAAAACGCGGGTGCGTCCCATAAGATATAACTACAAAATATATAATTTCATATTAATAACGTTCACAAGATATAATGAACGTTTGCTATAACAACAAAATCAATATTTTTATTAGGAATAACGGTCAATTAATATAATACTCATTTTGTATAATAACTTATCATATAACACTCAAATACTCTAAATTTAGTTAATATAACATACATAACGTATATCGATCATAATATATACTATCTTTTAATATAATAATTATAAAATATAATAGCGTATGATATACTAAATAGGTTATAACTCCATTCCAACCTTTTTCCCAAAGTGTAATGTTTTCACGGATATCAAACTAAATCAATAGGTAGGTTAGGTTCGTTAGGTAGCTTCAGATGCCCGAAGGGCAAACCGCCTGGAAATAGGAGCCCCGCGAAGCGGGGCTCCGTCTAGTTAAGTTGAGGATTCAACTTAACTAGACGGAGCCCCGCTTCGCGGGGCTCCTATTTCCGGGCGTTTTGCCCTTCGGGCATCTGAAGCTACCTAACGAACCTAACCTACCTATTCTACCTATTGATTTAGTTTGAAATCCGTGAAAACATTACACTTTGGGGAAAAAGGTTGGAATGGAGTTTATAACCTATTTAGTATATCATACGCTATTATATTTTGTAATTATTATACTAAAAGATAGTATATCTTATGATCGATATACGTTATGTATGTTATATTAAACAAATTTAGAGTATTTGAGTGTTATATGATAAGTTATTATACAAAATGAGTGTTATATTAATTGACCGTTATTCCTAATAAAAATATAGATTTTGTTGTTATAGCAAACGTTCATTATATCTTGTGAACGTTATTAATATGAAATTATATATTTTGTAGTTATATCTTATGGGACGCACCCCTTTTATTACTTACCCAAAAAACGCAGAGGGATCAAAAGCCACTTTTGCTCCCTGTAAATGGGCAACAAATCGCAGAAGGATCAATAGTCACTTTTGTTCCCTGTAAATGGGCAACAAATCGCAGAGGGATCAAAAGTCACTTTTGTTCCCTGTAAATGGGCAACAAATCGCAGAGGGATCAAAAGTCACTTTTGCTCCCTATAAATGGGCAACAAATTACCCTTTTTCGAATAGTAGTGGTGAAAAATATATTGCATACATCCACTGATGGCCAGTAGGATTGAATCACACATTCATCACGATAAATATAAAGAATTATTTTTACGAGTAAAATCACACCTGCCTTAATTTACAAACTCCCGTTTACGTCACACGCCATTTTTGATACGGGTACATTGTCCTAGAATATATATTAAAAAATTAGTCCCTAAGGGACACCACACACCTGAGGGCCTACCGCGAAGTTCGAAAATCGACAAAACGATGGTCCCGTCTCTATCGCTCTTGCATATATGGAAGAGAGTGATGCAAATAGACGATTCGATGGACGAAGTGCTTCGCGGTTATAGGCCTGAGCTGAATTGAAAGAAAATTCATAGACAACATGCTTAAATTTGTCTATGGCCTCCATACAAATAATAGACAAATTTAAGCATTTTGTCTATGAATTTTCCTAATTCAGCTCAGGTGTGTGCTGACCCTAAAACTGGAAATCTATCAAGGGTCAAAATCTGCACGAAAATGCTTTATTTTACAATAATGAAACTTAAAAAGTTGTATATCCTTGCGATTGTTTAGTGACTTACGCTTTTTAACTGCTGGGAACCAGAGGGCCTAACGCGAAGTTCGAAAATCAACAAAACGATGGTCCCGTCTCTATCGCTCTTGCATATACGAAAGAGAGTGATGCAAATAGACGATTCGATGAACGAAGTGCTTCGCGGTTATAGGCCAGTACCGTAACTTAAGGTCACATTTCAATTACGAAAGCAAATTCATAATGTTATTTTTAGTCTTGTGGATGAAATTAATTGATTTGAGAAAAAAACTGACTTACTCCCATTACTGAGACCAGCGAGATAGCGCTCTGCACGTGTATAGCGCTGTCACGCTTGCACACCGTCGCCGCATGCGGATTAAGGTTTGACTTATATTCCGACCAAAAAGAGAAGAAATTAAAAAGTGGCAACATCGTAGTGTCGTCCCTTTCAAATCATTCTAAAAAAACGGGACGACACTACGATGTTGCCACTTTTTAATTTCTACTCTTTTTGGTGGCACTCTTGTTGATGTTTGGCATCGCTTGTTTTCCCGCGCAGCCATGCTTTCGCAATCGGAATGTGAGCATTATTGTTAAAAGGGTCCAAAGCTATAAAACTGTCAATTATTAGGACCTTCATCAAACCGCTCATAAAGAAGGGCTGAAACACTTTACAAGTTGATGAGAATGTAACGAATGTAGCATGGTTCTCTTTTGGACTATTTAGGTCATTTTTAGTCTTTCCACGTACCTATTCGGCTACTCCTATCGGTAAATTTTAAATTAATTTCATCATCATCATTTCAGCCGAAAGACGTCCACTGCTGGACATAGGCCTCCCCCACTGAACGCCACAATGACCGGTCCTGTGCCACCCGCATCCAGCGGACTCCAGCGACCTTCACCAAATAAATTAAATAAATAAATATATATAAATAAATAAATATATATAAATTAATTTAAATAAATAAATATTAAAGATAAAAGATATTTATTCTTCAATTTAGGCACATTACAATGCACTTATGAACGTCAGAGAGAAAAGAAACTACCACCGGTAAATAAATAAATATTAGGACAATCTTACACAAATCAACCTAGTCCCACAGTCAGCTCAATAAGCCTTGTGTTGTGGGTACTAGGTGTCGATATATATATAATAGATAGATATAGATAAATACTTAAATGCCATAGGAAACATCCATAACTCAGGAACAAATGTCTGTGATGCACACAAATAAATGCCCTGACCAGGATTCGAACCCGGGATCTCCTGCTTCATAGGCAGGGTTACTACCAACTAGGCTAGGAGGCCGGTATAATTTGCTATTGGACAAAGGCCCTGTGCGATAGTATAATATTTAAATACATAAACAATATATTAAGAGTCGCCAGGACGCTCGCGTGAACTCGCGTCCCCATACAAACGTAGTTCAGCTCTCATTTTAAAACGACATGCTTTAGAACCACGAAATTTGGCATGGGCATTCGAGCAGTACAGATCTATGTCGATAATTCGTTTTCGTTGCTAAAAATTTTAATACAAAGATAATATAGCAAAAATAAGTTTTGTATGTAAATCTGTATCTGGCTGTATTTTCTTTGTATTACAATTTTTTGCAACTAAAACGAATTACCGACATATATCTGTACTACTAGAATGCCCATGCCAAATTTCGTGGTTCTAAAGCATGTCGTTTTAAAATGAGAGCTAAACTACGTTTGTATGGGAACGCGAGCGTCTTGGCGACTCTTAAAAACATTATCTAACCGCAACATAACTCCAACACACAACAATTGATTAACCAATTGAAGTTGTATAGAAGTTACAACGAAATAATTTTCAATCTGCTCCATAGTTCAAATATCGTAAATAATGAATATCTGAATTACCCACAATCCAAAGATTTTTTTGGTGAAACCTAGTAAATAATTACCGATTAATTTAATATAGGTAACTAGGTTAAACCATTAGTTCGTTATCTTGCATTCGCGTACGAATTGTTACATTAATGAAACATGACCACATAATCAAGGGTTTCATTCCACCCGCTTAGCGACGAATTTGTATTGGGATCTTCGGTGTCGACATTTCCAGGTACGTCCAATTTCGTAGTCACCTTGAAGGGAAGGTTACGCTGGCATCCAAAAAGGTCGGTGTGCTCAATAGAGTGCGGAGATACTTCACTCCGGGGCAGAGACTGCTTCTGTACAAGTCGCAAGTCAGACCCCATATGGAGTACTGCTGTCACCTTTGGGCGGGAGCACCTGGATACCAGCTTGGGCCCTTTGACTCGGTGCAAAAGCGCGCTGTGCGGATCGTCGACGATCCCAAACTCACGAGCGATATTGAACTTTTGAGTCTAAGGTGAGACTCCGCCTCCTTATGTGTGTTCTATCGCTTGTACAATGGGTTGTGCTCTGAAGAACTGTTTGGTATGATGCCCACGGCCGCTTTTTATCACGGCACCGCTCGCCGTCGGCAGGGTGTTCATCCTCACACTCTGGAGCCTAATGGGTCGCGCACTGTACGGTTTAACAGGAGAGAAATTTCCTCCCGCGAACACTCTGCCTGTGGAATGAACTCCCTGCCGAGGTTTTCCCAGAAGGCTACAGTATGAGGTTCTTCAAAAAAGGAGTGTATAGGTTCCTAAAGGGTATACGCGCATGTGAATCCTCTGGAGTTCCAGACGGCTATAGCCTAAGGTAGCTGCTTACGATCAGGCGGGCCGTATACTTGTTTGCCACCGTCGTGGTATTTTAAAAAATTAGGTAGCTATTTGGGGTCCACATTCAGCCCACGTCTTCTTTAGTCGTTATATTTTATCACACGTCTCACGAAACTTTAAATGTAATAATGGAAAATTAATATTAAATCATCTAGAAATTGAAAGATAATTATTCAAATGCGGCTTTCAACTTGAAAACTGAACTCTCGGCAACACGGGAGAGTACTATTGTGGTTTTACTCAATTCAAGCCTCCTGCGAAACTCGTACAACGAATAAAGTTTGCCGACATAAAGGGTCCTGGTTACCAAATTTACATTAGGGCTCTCATATGGAACATGCAGAACTACCACAGAAATTATAACTTGTGGACTCCGCAAACGATTTATTTAATCAAAGATGTGCAGTAAACATTATACTCGTAGTACAATCATAGAGAAATAAGTAAACATAGAGAGCACTCCATACAAGTGATCATTAGCTCAAAAACTTGACGTTATAAAGGCTAAACAACAGAGGGCGTGAGAACCAAGTTTTAGAATTTGTTCGGAAAGAAGAGTTTCGTGGTTTATATGGGAGCTCATACATTCTACGACACTATTCAAAATTCAAAATCAATGTTGTTTTTAGTTTTGAGAAGCTATTCACTGTATGTTTATTAATTTCTATATATTTTTCGATTGTATTCCTCTTTCTTTGTGTTACCGATTGTTGTCGTGATTTTCTCATCTAATGGTCTCATCGTTAGCACCATGCTGAGATGAGATCATTTCGTGGCACTTTCTTTTTTTCTCTTTACTTCTTTCTCTATGTAAGTATTATATATGTGTCTGTGTCTACTAATAAACTATTCTAGTCTATTATATTCTTTCTGAACAGACTCTACAACGGAAGTGGTAGCATGGAGTATGACTAGCCCTTTTCTGTCCTATCTATATACTCGTACAGTACGCTTACCATGAGTTATGACATTGACGTTTTTGAGAACGAGTATCGAGGGATCTATCTGTGCATCTTGCTTGTAACATATTAGTGCAAACGAGATGCACAGATAGAAAATTCGTTACAGATATAGAATCTTAAGTAACTAAAATATCCTTGCGTAATACATAATTTCACTTATGAGCCCAATGCCGACCCATGCTAGGCCATCATGTAAATTGCAATACATACATGTACATTTTATTCAGAAATTTCAGCATGAACAACTTTAAGAGCTTCTAATGTGAGCCTTAGTCTTAATTAAAAGTGTACAAATTGTTTGGTAAATACAACTTCATTAAAAGTCTCCTAATTCATCGAAAATCGTTAGAAGGTGAGTACAGTCGCCATCAAATATATCGGAGTGGCCAGGATACTCAATAGTATCTGAACATGCACTGTATCGCCTTGACAATAGAGGCCTTGTTCAGATATTTGTGACCACCTTGGCCGCACCGATATATCAGATGGCGACTGTACCACGCGGCCTAATCACAAGCATTTGAATAATTACTTGATTTTTTGATATCATATAAACCTTACACAACTTGCAATAAATCTCGCTCGCGCCCAATCATGTCAACAACGTCTCACATAAAAAAAACTGAAGTTTTGCAAAATCTGAATGCCGCTCAAAGAAGTTTAAACAAGTCCAATTACTTAAGCTTGCTATCGGAGAATCACGATTGTTCCGTCTTCTTAGGAACTTAACTTCCAGTTAAAAGTGATTTCCAATAGTTAAATGTTAAGAGCCGCCAGGACGCTCGCGTGAACTCGCGTCCCCATACAAACGTAGTTCAGCTCTCATTTTAAAACGACACGCTTTAGAACCACGAAATTTGGCATGGGCATTCTAGCAGCACAGATCTATGTCGGTAATTCGTTTTCGTTGCTAAAAATTGTAATACAAAGAAAATATAGCAAAAATAAGTTTTGTATGTAAATGTGTATCTGGCTGTATTTTCTTTGTATTAAAAATTTTTGCAACAAAAATGAATTACCGACATAGATCTGTACTACTAGAATGCCCATGCCAAATTTCGTGGTTCTAAAACATGTCGTTTTAAAATGAGAGCTAAACTACGTTTGTATGGGAACGCTAGCGTCCTGGCGACTCTTAAACGGCTGCAGAAGTACCTATTAACTAAGAAAAGTAACTCCCAAAAGGAGGATTTTTTTTCTCCTTCTAGCTCCGTAACCACTTGTTCGATCCTGCTCATATACGAACTTACAAATTTTATGTATCTCTGCTACAGCCCCAAGAAATTTCATAAAGATCAGAAAAACGTTACTAAAGTTATCGTCGGACAAACTATCGAAATCAAAAAGCCATCCAAATGCCGAGACGTCCCAGTAGCCAGGTGAAAGTTCGGTCTGGAGTTGTTTGTAAGAACTCACTTCGCTTACGCTCTGCGAGTTCGATAAATTCAGTCCCATTTCCCGTTTAGTCACTAGAGTGTTTGAAAAACCTATAATTTTTCAACGTAGCCCCTTAATTAATTAGACACCGGGAAGCGATAGAAAAACTTAAAGACTCGAAGAAAAAAATTATATAAAAAACAGAATTTAATGTCTTACTTATTTTTATTGAACTCGCTCGCCTGCTCTATTTTGTTGCTGACAATAAACTCAACAAACAAAACAGGTAAACTTGTAAGAAATTTGCTACAAGAAGCGACCCGTTTTAATCGCCCTACAGTATATAATCCTATTCAATTCCCAACTTGATTTACAATTAATTTTTCAGTTTACCTTTGCTTTGGGATTAAAATACCTAATTAAGAACAAAGGCTTTGAAGTATAAACGGTTTATGGTGTAAGCTGTAGAAAACAGAGCAAAATACCTATTTTGGTACCAATTTGCAATGTTACAACACGATTTAAGCATGAAGCAATGGGTAAATAGGTCAATTATTTGCTGAGCCAATGAGTTAGGTACATTTTCGGCCATTTGCTTTATCACATCAAGCCTCTAGTAGACCACGTTAGCACAGTATTGGGAAGGTGGTCTATTAGACCAGTAACCCATAAGCCATCTAGGAACAAATAAAAATTCACGTTCGCAATTCAAACTCCGGACGCAGGGCTGTACCAAGCATGTTTTGTCCAACGGTAGTAGCACACCCCTTATTTCGTCATGTCTAAGGTCGCGTCACTCGCGTCGTCAGTTGATTTTTGCCCGCGGCCCGCTCAGCTTTTTTGTTCGAAGTTGGACTACTCGTTGTAAATGGGTGTACTCTGATGTTAGTCTACGTCAGCCATTCTCAAAGAGGTGCCTATACCTCTCTTATCGACTTACTTATCGTAAGTACAGATTGCAGCAATAGTATCTCGCGCGCGAGATAGTCATCAGTCACTTACTAACTGTATTCATCAGAAAGCGACAGATATCTATCTCATCTGCGAGATACTGTCGCTGCACTGTGCTAACCGTGCAGAAAATGAACAACAATTAAGTGAGCAACCCGGAAAGTCAACCTAAACGGGTTTCGGCCCCGAAAGTATCGGACAATTTACTTATGCTAATCCGATGTCACCCTAAGGACAATAGCCAATTTCGGCAGCGACTTCCAATTAACATTATGTTTGGCAATTTTGTCTCCTTTTCCGTTTTCGGAGACTTTAAGGTATTTAAACAAAACACAGGAAAGCCGAGCAAAAAACGAAAAGTATTTGTTCGTAATCATGTTCCCTAATAGGTTGATAAAATGTAACTACCGTAAATTGGGGTGAGTAGGGATAGCGGGGGCAGTCGGGTCATGAATGGGGAGAGTAGAGACGACTGAGGGGTAAGGTGGTTTTTATAAGCTACGGCTACGAAAATAATATACTTATTCTTGATACAAATTAAGCTATTGTAATTTTTATTATTGAAAAGAATAGTATGGACTTGTAGTGATTTTCACTACAACTTTTGGGACAACAATTTTCTTAAGGGAACGTACCCAAACTACGTGACCAGTTTAGGGGGGGGGAGGGGAGGTCGTCAAAATACTACTCTAGGTCACAGGGGGGAGGGGGGGAGTCTTAGGTTCTGTCACGTAGTCAATAATTATGGTCAAATATCGCGCTTCTAATTATAGGTTTCCATGCACTTTTGGCGTCACGCGGCCAGTGTCGAGTAAATAAAAGGCAATAAGTAGGCAAAATTATGTTTTTTTGCTTTCTATGTCCAAAAAATCACTCTAAACTATATGTGCGAGTTTTACTACGTGACAACTGGGGGGGAGGGGGGGGTCTTGGCAATTACTACGGATGGTCACCGAGGGGGGGGGAGGGGGGTCAAAAACTGAAAAATGGGTCACGTAGTTTGGGTACGTTCCCTAAGGATGTCATCTCCTGTTATTCAATCCCGTGGGCTGTTAAAACCCGACAGATCTAAAGCACGCATTTCTGAGACCAAAAGAAGGAGAAAACGTAATACGACTTTAGGTCAGTTTCGCCAAAGTTTTTTTTTTTTTTTTTTGGATATTTGGTGCAGATAAAAGTAAATTTTATTATTAAAATAATCGCCTAAAAGGAATTCTCAATAAGGATGTATACATTATGCCTAATAGTGGCAACACCGCCATCAAAAAGACGTTTTGAGCTGAATTATAATAAAAAAAAATTTATTGGTATTAACTCTGATACTAGGCGTATTCCAGAAAACTTTATAGGGCATTTTACTCTGTAAATATGATCAGGAATACTGTTAATAATTGTCGGATTGTAGCAGCCCACAGCATATGTTTCCTTCCGTAGATTATTGCGGTCTAACTTAAATACGTCTTAAACATAATTAGACTGACTTGAATTTCCAATTTATTGGCAATTGCCTTCTACGAACCTCATATTAGCATGGCCATTACCAAAAGTGCCTGCCGGAAAGGTTATTGATATAAACATACTTACAAGCCGTTCAATATAAGTGGATCGCCAACGAAATCAGAGTCGCGGCAATCAGTACAAGTGCTTTTCGGAATTGCCCCGTAAAAGCCTACTTGACTTACATCGGTCGTCTTTTGTTCAAGTTTTTGGTCGCTACACATATTTACTTGGATAAAAATATGTAATACATTAGATACCTTTCTGTAGAAATAATATACAGACATTTCTCGGAGTTTAAGCCACGATATTTAAAAATAACGTTTAATTTAGGTTTTTTTCGTTTTGTCAACTTGTTTTGTTTATTTATTTTTTTATGATAAAATAAGTAGTTTACTGCCATCTGACATATATTTTAAAAAAATACGTTGGTGTGTCAGTCTTGTAGAATTAAAAAAAAAACCTTAACAGACCTCGCTTAGCTCGGCCTCCTAACTGATGACATTGGCGCTGCTATCTTAATGCAAAGCGGCATGCTTCCATACCTAAAAGCAGCGTTTGGACAAAAAAGCTTCATAACTTGTATACTATAAATTGAATTGCTTCGTGGTTGTCTTGTGATAATAACAGAATTTCGATAGACTGTGTTGCCAGCCAGTAGTGGCTTATAGAACAATAAGTATGATGTAAGTACGTAGGTACACTGAAAAAAAGGACAGACGAACTACTTCAGCTATTTCATAAATAACCAAAATTCAGTTATTGAAAAAACATCCCCTATATTTCATTTCATTTTATTGAATAGTTACATTCTTTACTTTGAGAAATACATAATACGGTTTTCTTAGAATGAATATAAAGTTTAAAGGCGGCAGTAGTAGTCTATTTATTCAGGCCGTCTGCAGCTGAAGATAAAGTTGGGGGCTGCTTAAAACTTTCTCTGGAAGTGGGGAGCTGTCATTAAGCTGTTTAAGTTTATACAGCGCTTATATGTATAGCTTGAGGCTTTAAATACCACCTTCTGTCGCACTGCACTTATTATAAAAACTTTTTACAAAAAAAAGATAAACCGACTTCAAAAAGGATAAAATGAATCATAATATTATTTATATGCATTACCAACTGATATGTTTGAAGTCGGTGCCAAGCCAAATACGAACGAGGCGATGTGTTCAGTGAATTGTTATTTTTACTATATAACTAATCTAATACGGTATGAATCGCACGTAGATATATTATACATTCGTTTCGACCATGCGTTAACTGTGAGGCAAGTAGGTGAAGTAGGTACAGAAAGTATAATCGTGCGTCCTACGTTTGTTTGTTAACACATTGTTGGGACTATCCGTATGTCGAACGAAGCCCGTGGTTCGGTTTGAATTATTTATCCTTCTTCATCTAAGGTTTAATTCTAAGTATAAAGGAATTCAATTGCTAGATAATTTTTTCTATACTCACATATACCCAGTACACACGCCGTGTCAGTAAAAAGGCACGATATTCAAATTTTATATTCTTTTCTGATTCTTGACAAAGCAGACGTGTATCAGAATATGTTTATATATCATTATATATAGGAAAATGGCGACACGCGAACTTTGTCTACTCCGTGTATTAAATCAGTTATAAAGAGTTAAATACAATTATATGGACTAAAAAGTGAATAAATGTGTGGAAAACACAATAAATATCAAGCATTAGTGTTATTTCGTCGTATAAATACAAACTTGTGAAATTAGAAGTGTTTAAAATACGGCCGTCCAAAACAATGTGTACCTACTAATAAAACTTAGTTCTGAAATATAAAAAAAACTATATCAACCCATTTAGTGAGTGCATTCTGAACTATGAGACAATAACAGTGCTTAAGTATAGACAAAGTGCAAATAAGTGAAAAAAATAACCTCATTCAAATCAAGTTTTAGCCACACCCAAGTTTGACATTTATTAACTAATTTCGCGCTATTTTGAATATAGCAGCGACATCTATGGGTTTATATGATCAACAATTAAGAGCTCTGCCTAATACTAGAGGGCGCTGATCTCAAAATCCCAATTATCGAAAACAGATGGCGCAAATCTCAATATAATTTATAGATTTAGTTCATTGTCTTACCAACAGAAGGCATAAAACTAAAAATGGATACAAAATGTTCAGGATGTTTCCAAAAATTACCAAATAAGGAATTTTTAAAATGTTCACGATGTGACAAAAGCTACGATTTAGAATGTACAAATGTCACAACGACTCGTTTTTACAATTTGATGAGCGCAGAGAGTAAAAATTCATGGATATGCCAGATGTGCCACTGCTCGACACCAAAAACAGGTAACACAAACATTCCAGCAAATCCAGCTGATCGCGAACCCATTCAGGAACAAACCCCCTGTTCTACAAATAATATAAAGTTAAGGAAAAGAATAGATCAAGCATTGAACAATTCAATTAGTTCAGATGAAAGTAGCATTCTTGGTAACACATTAATCGAAAACCCAGAAAATGAAATGAAACCTGAAACCCAAACGGAGTTAACTCTGCAAAATCTGTCCGAATTAATATCTAAGAAGCTGAGGGAAAACAACAAATCTATTGTATCCGAATTAAAAGATATTATACATATTGAGATTAACAAAGCTATTACAAATTTAAGAGAAGAGTTCAAGCAAAAAACGGATACACTAAATAGAGAAAACAATCAACACAAAACAGAAATATCAAAGATAAACTCAGAAATAATAAACCTCAAAAGAGAGAACGAGCATATCCAAAGAGAAATAATTGAGTTGACCTCTAAAATTAATTCATCTGAAATTAACTCCGTTGCTTTAAGCCCTATAACTGAGTGCAACAGCAAGAAAATAGTAATATATGGCTTTACTGAACTATACAAGGAGCCTGAATGTAATCTACATGACAGAATTATTGGAGCATTCCGAGAAATCTTACAGGTGGACTTGCTTGGTTACATCGAGGATACTCACAGAGTGGGTCGAAAAACTAACAGAACCCGCCCACTGGTGGTCGAGCTGATTAGCAAGCGGATGTCTAAATTTATATTACAAAACAGCCACTACTTGCAAGGAACTGGACTATCTGTATCCGAATTCCTGGACCCAAGTGCACTAAAACATCGAAATGCTTTGCGTAATGAAATGTTCGAAGCCCGAAAAAATGGCCTACACGCTGTAATAAGAAACAATCAGCTGATTGTAGAGGGTGAAGTAATAGATTGGAAAATACGTAATGAAAATTCTGTCCAAAAACCCATGCACGCGACGGACGCGAACGAATTAAAAAGCCCCGCACCAAGGGAAAACAACCAGTATCAACCCATATCAAACCAGAGAGACGAGAACCAAGAAAGTGACTTGTGTATACGACAGGGCGCCGCCGCCGCCGCAAGTGCGCCGGAACAGAGGAACCATACCCATAACTTGCGAGCCCGTAACACAAAACATAATTTTCGTGCATACAAATAACTTTAAGCTATTGTATCAAAATATCCGAAGTATATGCAATAAGCGATATCTAATAGAAGCTGCAACAGAAGAAGACAAGGACATCCAAGCAATCTGCCTCACAGAAACCTGGATAACACCAGCAAAAATAGACCTACTACAATTAGAAGACTACCAGACAACTTCAATGTTTAACAGGAGCAATCAAGCAGGAGGCGGCGTTTGTGTGTTCCTACGAAATAACATACCCTTTGTTGATCGCAAGGATATAACCAATTTATCTATAGAATCCATTTTCGAAACTTGTGCAACTGAAATTCCTAACTTAAATCTTTTACTCATAGTAATTTATTGGCCTAATAGTAATAAAGACCAAAGTATATTTTATGACTCACTCGAAAAACTCTTGCAGATAGTAATAGTTAAAGACGCCAGAAAAAATGTAATAATTGGAGGAGATTTTAATGTAAATGTTTTGGAAGAATCTTTATCTTCTTTCACATTAATCAATCTGTTAAAAAGTTACAACTTTCAGCAAATTATAAATGAACCTACCCGAGTTACAGAATCCAGTTCTTCCTGCTTAGATTTACTCTTTACTAACTTTCACAACAAAAATAATATAGCTACTGTCCAAGAATACGGCTTTTCTGACCACAAAGGTGTCACATATGTCTTACCAAATAAAATATTAACCCATGAACGAAAAGTATGGTTTACAGAAAAAAGAAAATTTACCGATAATAATATACAAAACTTTAAATCTTATCTAGCAAATATAAACTGGAACTTAATTATCGACTGTCAGAAAAACATTCATGATAACTTCACATCATTTACAACAACTATAGAAACAGCTTTAAATAAATGTATACCAAAAACTCGAACAAAAATAAAAAAACAAATTAAAAAGAAACCTTGGCTGACTACTGGCATTAAAATATCATGCAAAAATAAAAGACTCCTAAAACTATTAACCTATAATATTAATTCTCCTATTCTAAATGAATATTATAAGCGCTATGAAAAAATATTAAAAAAAGCCATAACATTATCAAAAAAGTTACAGTACATACATCAAATTAAAAATTCGGACAATATTACAAAAACAATGTGGCATATAGTGAAAGAACGAACAAACAAACTACCGAAAAAAAGTAGACAAAACATAAAATTAAAAATTGACAAAACTGTAGTTGAAGATCCAAACATACTTGCTAATTACTTCAACGAGTTCTTTGTACTTATCAGTGGGCGCTGAGGAGGGAACGTGCACGGACGGCGCGGGCACACCGCGCCCGCGTGCTGCTGGCCGTCCCGTGCTCGGCCCTATCCCCAATTCGCTATACCTACACCCAGTCAATGAAGATGAAGTGGCCAAAATAATACACAACTTAAAAAATAAACTTAGCTCTGGTCACGATGAACTCCCTCCCGTATTGATAAAAAAATGTGCTGATGAAATTACTCAACCTCTAACCTTTTTAATAAACCAGTCTTTTACTGAGGGCGAATTTCCAGATTCCTTAAAACTGTCTATTATAAAACCGATATATAAGAAAGGACAACACACCGATTGCAACAACTATCGTCCAATTGCACTTCTACCCACCTTTTCCAAAATTATCGAAACAGCCATGTCATCACGCCTATACGCATTTCTAGAAAAATACGAAATATTTAGTAGTTGCCAAAACGGATTCAGAAAGAAACATTCCACAACCCTAGCAGTGTATAAATATGTTAACCAAATATTAGAAATAATTAATAATAGACAGTATGCTGTGGGAGCCTTATTAGATATGAGTAAGGCGTATGATAGGGTCTCTCATAATATTCTTCTAAATAAGCTGCAAGGTGTCGGTGTACGAGGAATCGCAAATAAGTGGTTCACATCGTACCTTAATAATCGCGTACAATACGTAGAAGTCGAACACTATGATAAAATCACAGGGAACATCATTAATGTCAGATCAAAAAGAGCAAACGTTGAAAGATCCATACCCCAAGAAAGTGTGTTAGGTTGTTTATTATTCATAGTCTATATAAATGATTTACCAAAAATTATTAATTCACCAAGCGTATTGTTTGCTGATGATATATCTGTTGTCTTTCCGTGCCCAAACGAAAGTCATACAAAGCAATATCTTGACAATATCCTTTTAAAATTAGAAGCCTGGCTAACTGACCACAATCTTGAAATAAATTATAATAAAACAAAACTAATGCAGTTCAGACCGTATCAGAAACAACCCCTTAATATCGAATATTCATTTAAAAATATTAAGTTAGAGACCGTAGACACCTTTACATTATTAGGAGTAAACATAGACTCGAATATGAATTGGAAAGACCAGATACAAAAGTTAATTAATAGATTATCCAGATTCACATATGCTTTGTATGAATTAAAGAAAACAACAGACTTAAAAACTGCCATGTCAGCCTACTATGCTTATGCCCACTCCTTGTTCAGATACGGCATATTGCTTTGGGGTAACAGCACAAACGTAAATAATTTATTTATTGTTCAAAAAAAATGTACCCGAACTCTTGCAAATATTAAACCAATGCAAAGTTGTCGTACTCACTTTAAAGATCTCGGAATATTGACACTTGCGTGTTTATACATCTTTGAAATTTGCAAGTTTACAAGAACATACAGCCACTTTTTCTTGCAAGCTAAAGACCGACACACAAAGCCACTAAACCTGCGTCACAATAACAATCTTGCTTTATGTACCTCCAGTTTAACATTATATCATTCAGGTCCCCATATGATGTGCATAAAAATATACAACAAAATACCTCAAACCATTAAATGTATAGAGAAATCCAAAATGTATGAAGCTACCTTACATAAGTATTTATTGGAAAAGAGCTATTATACACTGCAGGAGTTTTTCGATGATACTACTTGAATTTAAACAAATATAAATATTATGTTATTAAACAAGTTCCTAATATTGTATAAGATAGACTTACTTAGTTGTAAGCTTTAGGTACTTATTAGCTTTGCTATGTACACATTGCTGTGCCCTTACAGGGTTCGTATTACTGTATTGTAATATGTTTGCAATAAACGTTTTGAGTTTGAGTTTGAGTTTGAGATTGTCGCATTTCATCAAAATAGGATTCCTAGTTTAGACATGAAAATGTAATACATGAAATCGCATTTCCCTATGCATTATTAGTACCGATGTTTTGTGATTTTCACACTTGAAGCTGATTTGACCGGTTTTGTAATTTGTGGCTTGGCACCGACTTCAAACATATCAGTTGGTAACGCATATAAATAATATTATGATTCATTTTATCCTTTTTGAAGTCGGTTTATCTTTTTATTGTAAAAAGTTTTTATTTTTCCATTTTTAGTGGTTATTTTTAGTGGTTATAAAATCGGACAAAAAGTCTCGGAATAATCGGTAAAGATGTATAAAAAAGTTCATAATACATCCATTTTATCTAAGGAAAGGTCCACGTATCATATGTGGACTTCATCATTAGGTCCTCTCTATCAAATTGGTGGTTTTCAAGAGGGAATGCTCGAGTTGCTTAAGAAAACACCCAAATCAACATACACGTGCCTTTAAAAATTGAGGAGTTCTCTCAATTCCTCACGGATCCCATCATCAGAACAGCACCAGATTAATGTGGGACCATCTTTGAGTTAGTTCCTATAAAACAAAAAAAGGAATTGTCCAAATCGGACCACGGATCTCGGAGTAATCGCTGAACATCCTACATAAAAAAATCTTCATCATTATCACGAAAACAATCATCATCATCAGGTCCACTCCATCATATTGGCGGTTTTCGTGAGAAAATGCTTGCGTAGCTTAAGAAAACACCCAAATCACCATACACGTGCCTTTAAAAATTGAGGAGTTCCCTCCGTTGCTCATAGATTCCATCATCAGAACAGGACCAGATTAATGTGGGACCATCTTTGAGGTAGTTCCTTTCAAACAAAAAAAGAATTATTCAAATCGGACCACGGGTCACGGAGCAATCGCTGAACATCCTACATTTAAAAAATCTACATCATTATCATCAAAACAATCATCATCATCAGGTCCACTCCATCAAATTGGTGGTTTTCGTGAGAAAATGCTTGAGTAACTTAAGAAAACACCCAAATCACTATACACGTGCCTTTAAAAATTGAGGAGTTCCCTCAATTGCTCATGGATCCATCATCAGAACAGCATCAGGTAAATGTGGGACCATCTTCGAGGTAGTTACTTTCAAACAAAAAAATAATTATTCAAATTGGACCACGGGTCTCGGAGTAATCGCTGAACATCCTGCATAAAAAAATCTTCATCATTATCATCAAAACAATCATCATCATCAGGTCCACTGCATCGAAATAGTGGTTTTCGTGAGAAAATGCTTGAGTTGCTTAAGAAAACACCCAAATCACCATACATGTGCCTTTAAAAATTGAGGAGTTCCCTATATTCCTCATGGATCCCATCATCAGTAAAGCACCATATTAATATGGGACCACCTTGGATGTAGATCCTTCCAAACAAAAAAATAATTACTCTAATCGGACCACGGGTCTCGGGAGTAATCGGTGTACATACATAAAAAAAAAACACCAAACCGAATGCAGAACCTCCTTCCTCAATGGAATTGAAGTCGGATAAAAAGAACTTTAGCCACATAACGCGGTATTAGGTGGTATATTTTTTTCTCTACGTCATATCTTTATCCTTTATCATGCAACTGCAAAATTAATATAGTTACCAGTGGCGGCGCGTCCATAAAACTCGACTCCCGTCGGCTTGCCTAAGTGTCAGGCACCTGAGTAGTTTTCCTAAAGTTTTAAGCCAAATTCAGCACCGGCTTGCTTAAGAATAAATTTGACCCGCCGCCACTAATTGGTACTTAGGTATTGTAAAAAATCACAGTTAATCATCATTAGGTACTTAATCATATTTACATCTAAGAAATTTCACTTAAATAAGAAAATATTTGTAAAAACACCGCATAAGAAGACTTTATTAATATATTTTGCCTGAGTTGAAATATAAGTAGGAGGAAAAATACCCCATTACGTAACAGAAAATACCGTATGAGAAACACCTGACTTTTTTTGATGTTCTAACAAGTGCGATTACGATCTCTTTTCATCGCGAAATTAAAGTTAAGTAATTAATTTATTTTACATACTAAATAAGACCGTAATGCAACTCTGTTGAAGAATTTTTGTGATCATATTTTTTTATGGATTTGTTATAAATATGGTTTGCTTTTGTCATCATATATTGTGATTCTGACAACCAATCACTAAAACATACACCAAACATACAACCGGCCGAAATAGTACATTACGCACCTAGGGCGGTAAAATAAAGAACGGCTCAGATCGCGGATATTTGTGGCCCGAACCGAAGGTAAGGGCCATAGACAAGCGATCTGAGGCCTTCTTTATTACCGCCCGTGGTGCGTACACAATTTTACGTCTTCTCCTGGGTGTGAAGTGAGATTTGCCGCTACGCCCGTGGGCGTAATATCTCACTTACCGCCCAGAGTGACGTAAATATTATTATCGTAAACTCTCTGCCTAATAGGTTGTAATGGTATAGCCATTGCCCATATCTGACCAGGCTAAATAACGGATATCGTGACTACCTATAGATAATAGATGGATTTCAGTTTTAGAGGCAATAAATTTAAATAGAAGCATTCCTCGAACTTCATAGCGAAAGCCGGAAACAATAAACTTCGTTCAAATTTTATTTTTATATTTATGGTATGAAATGGTCGGCAGAGTTTTAAGACAATGACAGGGTCCCTATCGCTTTAACGTGGGGTTTTTGTACAATACAGAAATTACTCTGTTTCTTTAAAAATCCATTCCAGAGAGATCTGCAAGTGTACGCCAGATGTGGTCAAAGGCAGTGCGTGTGACCACCGAGTTAGCTGCGGGCCAGAACGAGACGAGGCGATGTGCAATTCACGGAGTGCATGCGCAATGGAGGATCATCGGACGCTTGCACAATCTCACCAATCAGGACGCTGGAGGAGCAATACGAAGGATTCTTAGAGTGGAGGGATGAAAAACAGCGAGTTAACGACGCGCGATACTGAATCTTTTGTTATTGTCAAATAAAGTCTAAAATAGTAAATAATTAGAGATAAGGATAATAGAGGTCTCACGACGGCTTTGGCGGGAAGGAGACTGGAGACTGGACACTTGATTCTGGGAGCTGGACGGTGGTGCAACGTTGAGATATCTTGGTTTTATTGTAATTTTGTACAGTAATTATTGGTCATTAATTAAAGTATCAACATTGGTTTAATAGAGTCAGTGGTTGCTGAATAGCAGTTTGACACAGCTAAGTACTTTGCTATTAATTGAATCATAGTTATATGCTATTAAACATACCTAGTTTATGTAGCATCTATAATTTAATTGCAGTATACATGCATATTTTGATACCTTAACACATACCTGCGATAATGTTCTATTGTGATTCAAAACCTTTGTAGAAGACGAGTTCGATTCTCGTACCTTGATTTATCAGTTAATCACTGGGTTTCGTATTTGTATAATATAGCATAATACGAGATAAAATTGCAGTATTGATGATTTGTTAAATAAGAGCATAAGCCGCTCATTATTGAAGTAGAGTCCATATTGAGACCTTTCTTAGTTGCCGTGTTTCACAGCACTAATAATGGTTGTTTATATGTAAATTGCCCTCCTGTACATTTCAGATGTTTGTATTCATATAATAGCCTTGTGTCTATTAAAGTATGTGTGATTGATCACCATATTATTCTAAACGAGTTCGATTCTCGTTTTCGAATGTGAAGGAAATCTATATTTTACCTAGGGTTCGATTCCCTGAGAAATACATTATTCTGGACAGATTCATAATCCTAATGTCCCCTATCTATTAATAATGTGTTACATTAATTGGCTTGTTCATGTTTGATTGGTGTTATATTTAATTAACGTGCATATATTGTCTTGGAAATTCCACATATGTTGTTCTACTATCTCTTAGTAATTTTTATAAAGTTGTAATAACTAAGGTGAATAGGTAAGGTCGATTAAGCTTACTTACGTTAGATGATAATCAAGTAGCAGTAGGCTGGTTTGACCTAGGTTTTTCCACGGGTTTCCCTGGGTCCTAAACGTGTTGTTTAGAGCAAATGCTAAACCATTAGGGTAGGCCCGTTTTTTTTATTGCGATAATAAATATCCATTATTAAATCGCCATGTGACATTTATTTCTATATACATCCCAGTAATTCAGACAGTTAATTCAATTTCAATTTAATTTAGTTCATTTAATAAAAATAATAATATTTAAATTCAGTAGTTTATATACCATTTCTCTTCGTAAGTCATAAAGATTTAGTTAACCCAATATAAACAGGTATAGAGATACATAGGTATATACATAGGTATATATGGGTGGCCCGATGCCGCTTCACCTGGCGCCGCGTGACCAGGATTCTAGACTTTGTGTCTTTAGTACATACATATAAATAATAATTTAAAAAAAGTCACAACTAGGAAAGAACCTTTAATTTTACATACAAAAAAATAAACACAACGTAGGAAACTTTAAACTGTATTTTATAGACGATCACTAATTTATTTTTTATACTTATAAAATGTTTTTGTTGATTTAAAACCGTCCGTGCGTGGTTATTTACATGTGTCGTGGTTTTAATCGTGTTGATATGGCTCACGAATGTTTTAGTTAAATGATATAAATATATTCGTAGAATTTTATCACCCGTTTTTAATCGAAACGTTGGGGAGGGGTATTTTGGACTTTGGAGTAATTATTTTAAAAGTAATAATATTATTTACTACTTTAGACAAAGTTTATGAGTGGAAATTCCAAGACATTGTACATAATTTTATTGCATTTATCATATCTTGTATGTCATTGTCATATCATATTCGTGTGTGTTGTTAGGGTCACTATATTTTGGTTGTCGTAGACCGTCGAGGGCCGAGTAAGATAGGTTACCGACTTGCAGTTTTAGTTAGTATTAAACATGTTGAGACAACGAAATGTAAAACGTAGAAGTGGCCGTGGTAGCAATAGAAATACGGATTCAGAATTACAGAGACAGGAACTAACTGATCAGGGAACAGCTAGCTTAGCGAAAGCCTCTTCTAGTACAAATTCTTTACAAACAGAGAGCGATTTAAGGCAAGTGCCACAGCAACATGATAATTGTGAATACGCTCAAAACGTATAGGTACGTTATTCAGCCTTCGTTAGAGAAGCCTATGTTTCGCAGGATGGCAGATCCAAATCCTATGCAGTTTATAAAAAGGTTACGTAATTATATTAAGACCGTACATGCACATGATATGGCGTTAGATATTGCGATGGACTGTTTAACAGATACGGATCAACGAACAATGCAATTATATAGTAAACGTTGGCAAACGTTAGATGATTTTGAGGTCGATTTTAGACATCGTTACTGGAGCGATGATCGTCAATTGGACGTGTTAATAAAGTTACTCAGTGGATCGTTTGACCCTAGTGGTGAATTAAGTAAGAGCGAATATTTTGCGACTCAAATAGAACCTGTTAGTTCATTTACGATAACTTATGACGAAAAATTGATAGTTAAGGCGGTAATGAACCATTTTTCAGACCAGACGCGAAATTTATGGCATATAATTCTAAGAATGAGTAAAGCCGAACCAAGTATTTCGTTAGCGATGGGATTTCTTACAGATTTAGATAGAAACGTAGCAAAAGATGAGGACGGTACACGTGGTAGTTTACAAAGTACGCCCATTTCCAATAACACGCAAAATGTACCTATGGCAACTACAAGTAACCATGGTAAAAGGCGGAAATATAGACCGAGATGGATGCGGAGACAATGGCGTGAACAGGGTCTTAGTTTAGGAGGTCAGTTAAATAGGACCAATTGTTCGTATGATCGATACTGATAAGGATTGAGCGATACTGGAGTAGTTATAGATGATTAATTAGTTTATAACTAAAAGAGTAAGTAAGTAAGTAAATATTCCTTACTTTAAAAAAAAAAATATTATAAGTAAGAGGGTTATTTATATAACATCACATATACAAAGGTATATTCGTATAAGTGTAGATTTGAGTAGACGAGTATTATGTGTATAATTGTAATTATTAAAGTACTGAAATTACAATATTTCTGGCTAAAGTTTTGCTATTGCTTGAATACTAATGAGGGAAAAGTGAACACTTAAGGAGCAGATTATAAATTATATATTCATATATTTTCAACAACAAGGTAACAGTTATCAGCAGGTGTGATTTATAACTTTGAGTTTTATTTGATTATTATCTTCTTTATTGGATAAACAACAGAAGTTTATATTGTTTGGAAAACATATTTAATGAATTTATGTGTGTGCGTGTTTTAGTGTGTATGAGTTTATGAGATTTTCATCACGAGAGTCTGGCCAGACTAGTAGGCGTATTTCAAAATTGATTGGATGGATTGTGAATGTGAAGGATGAGACAGGTTGCAAGTTTAAGACACCCGTTTGCGACGGAGTAAAGCCAAGTGTTACTTCAGAAAAGTAATGGTATTTCGTAGCGTTACTATCGAGTGAAACCAAATGTATTGATCCCCGGTTGATAACTGTCCAACAAATCAATACAAGACCGGCTATTGCTAGCTGTACGTTACTATTGATTTAAAATCAAATATACCCACGAATATAAACTCCGGTTGATAACAACTGTGCGAGAAATCAATATAAAACCGGCTACTAAGCTGTGCGTTACTATTGATTTAAAACAAAATTTAGCTACAAACATAAACTCCGGTTGATAACAACTGTGCGAGGAATCAATATAAAACCGGCTACTCAGCTGTGCGTTACTATTGATTTAAAACAAAATATAGTTACAAACATAAACTCCGGTTGTGTGTACAAAAAAAAAAAGGCCCCATGTTGATAATAGCCACTTAAGCACAAGTAAGGTTTGGTGTTTTTGAAGTTTGAATTTTGGTATATTATGAAATATAACATTGATAATATTTAGATTTCAATCTTGATACTTTACGATGCACTTATATTATATGTCATATAAACCACGTACGGTTTTAACATACATATCTGGTTCGAGAAGCAGTATTACCGGCACGAAAGTCGACAGGACGTATGTTTTGGAAACATACCTAAATACATCTTATGATTATTAAGTATAATACTTGGATTAATGAGATATAGTATATATTTCAAATATATTACATTACTTGATGATTTTTGTAACATGCTCGCAAAATTAGTTTTGCTTTACAATCTATTTGAATTAATTCAAAGACCATGAGCTCATTGACACTTTTCAGTATCTTAATATATGATTTTCCACTAATGACTTATTTGTTTTTACCAGTCTATGATACTTAGCCACTTACAGTAAAGATTCTAAAAGTATATGTTATCCAATTTTGTGTAGAGAGTCAAAAAAGTTTTCATTTTTAACTATCCACAGAGAGGGGGGTGTAATGGTATAGCCATTGCCCATATCTGACCAGGCTAAATAACGGATATCGTGACTACCTATAGATAATAGATGGATTTCAGTTTTAGAGGCAATAAATTTAAATAGAAGCATTCCTCGAACTTCATAGCGAAAGCCGGAAACAATAAACTTCGTTCAAATTTTATTTTTATATTTATGGTATGAAATGGTCGGCAGAGTTTTAAGACAATGACAGGGTCCCTATCGCTTTAACGTGGGGTTTTTGTACAATACAGAAATTACTCTGTTTCTTTAAAAATCCATTCCAGAGAGATCTGCAAGTGTACGCCAGATGTGGTCAAAGGCAGTGCGTGTGACCACCGAGTTAGCTGCGGGCCAGAACGAGACGAGGCGATGTGCAATTCACGGAGTGCATGCGCAATGGAGGATCATCGGACGCTTGCACAATCTCACCAATCAGGACGCTGGAGGAGCAATACGAAGGATTCTTAGAGTGGAGGGATGAAAAACAGCGAGTTAACGACGCGCGATACTGAATCTTTTGTTATTGTCAAATAAAGTCTAAAATAGTAAATAATTAGAGATAAGGATAATAGAGGTCTCACGACGGCTTTGGCGGGAAGGAGACTGGAGACTGGACACTTGATTCTGGGAGCTGGACGGTGGTGCAACGTTGAGATATCTTGGTTTTATTGTAATTTTGTACAGTAATTATTGGTCATTAATTAAAGTATCAACATTGGTTTAATAGAGTCAGTGGTTGCTGAATAGCAGTTTGACACAGCTAAGTACTTTGCTATTAATTGAATCATAGTTATATGCTATTAAACATACCTAGTTTATGTAGCATCTATAATTTAATTGCAGTATACATGCATATTTTGATACCTTAACACATACCTGCGATAATGTTCTATTGTGATTCAAAACCTTTGTAGAAGACGAGTTCGATTCTCGTACCTTGATTTATCAGTTAATCACTGGGTTTCGTATTTGTATAATATAGCATAATACGAGATAAAATTGCAGTATTGATGATTTGTTAAATAAGAGCATAAGCCGCTCATTATTGAAGTAGAGTCCATATTGAGACCTTTCTTAGTTGCCGTGTTTCACAGCACTAATAATGGTTGTTTATATGTAAATTGCCCTCCTGTACATTTCAGATGTTTGTATTCATATAATAGCCTTGTGTCTATTAAAGTATGTGTGATTGATCACCATATTATTCTAAACGAGTTCGATTCTCGTTTTCGAATGTGAAGGAAATCTATATTTTACCTAGGGTTCGATTCCCTGAGAAATACATTATTCTGGACAGATTCATAATCCTAATGTCCCCTATCTATTAATAATGTGTTACATTAATTGGCTTGTTCATGTTTGATTGGTGTTATATTTAATTAACGTGCATATATTGTCTTGGAAATTCCACATATGTTGTTCTACTATCTCTTAGTAATTTTTATAAAGTTGTAATAACTAAGGTGAATAGGTAAGGTCGATTAAGCTTACTTACGTTAGATGATAATCAAGTAGCAGTAGGCTGGTTTGACCTAGGTTTTTCCACGGGTTTCCCTGGGTCCTAAACGTGTTGTTTAGAGCAAATGCTAAACCATTAGGGTAGGCCCGTTTTTTTTATTGCGATAATAAATATCCATTATTAAATCGCCATGTGACATTTATTTCTATATACATCCCAGTAATTCAGACAGTTAATTCAATTTCAATTTAATTTAGTTCATTTAATAAAAATAATAATATTTAAATTCAGTAGTTTATATACCATTTCTCTTCGTAAGTCATAAAGATTTAGTTAACCCAATATAAACAGGTATAGAGATACATAGGTATATACATAGGTATATATGGGTGGCCCGATGCCGCTTCAAGGTACTTAGGTAGTTTAGTTTTTTGGAGATAACTCAAAAAAGCCTTAACCGATAATGTACAAAATAATTTTACTGACAAAGGAATACATTCTTCAAACAAGCCTCTTGTTCCTTTGTAGCTTTACCTTAGAAACACCATTAAAACCCTCTCTGTTGTTAAAAGTTCCACTTTTATAGCTGTTATGTTGCTAAAGAAGTCCCATAACTCCTATAAGCCCACGGTTAACACGCAACTTGCATTTTCTCGGGGCCTTAAAACCCTTTAAGGGCTGTACTAAAGTTTGCCTAAGTTCTGAGTTAAGTTTTGTACTTATTGGTTTAAAAATTTTTGAAGCGTGAGTTGCTTACGAAAATAAGTAGGTATAGCTCAAGTCTTGAGTAACAAATTCCATTTTGCAAAAAAAGGTTTTGTAGTCTGGATCTGTATTAGCTTCGTTTTACCTATGAATATTTATGACCTGCCGCCACTGATGCTCGTGCAAATTACAAGTATATTCTATAAAGTAATTTTGAAGGAGAAAGATTAGTGCAGGCGAGTTCATTAACTTAACATAAACAGTACATTTGCGTTGACAAAGTTACACGGAAAAAAAGGATATCTTCAGCTAAGAATATCAATGTGAAAATATTGTTGTTTAAACATAAGTAAATATTTTCTTGGACTAATTTTATATCTTTAGCCCAAGATACCTATATTTTACTTCAATAAAGACATTTTACTTGCACTTTCTAAGCAAACTATTTTCGTTATATACAAAACAATATTGTTTTGACAAAGAGGATTTATCTTTCCGTGTATTATTTTTTTCCATGGAGTCTAGAATTTAATAAGCACAATTATTCTCAGCAATATAAACCTGTGAAGTAGGTCAAGTATTTTAGATATACCGGAGTATTTTATCACTTTTAAAGTTTTAATAAATCAAAGTAACGTGGTTTTAATTATGTCAAAACCACTAAAGAGCGGTGGGTAGCAACAAGCAGCTCTCAGGATATTGAAACACGATGATTACAGGAAAACATATGTATGAAAATAATCTGCGTACAAAATTAAAGCCTCATTTGAACTAGGCTCTGAGCAGCATTCAGTTTATAAAGCCTGTTTTTGATTTGAGTTCAAGCAAAATTGTGGAATGAACTGTCGCCTGCGGTATTTCCGGTCCGATACGACCTTCAAGAAAAGAGCGTACTCCCATCTTAAAGGCCGGCAACGCGCTTGTGACCCCCCTGGTGTTGCAGGCGTCCATGGGCGGCGGTAATTGCTTACCATCAGGCGATTCGTCTGCTCGTTTGCCTCCAATGTCATAAAAAAAACAAAAAAAAAGAGTTCAAGTCCCACGAGATTGATTTATATTTTAGTATTTTGTTGGATATTTGCCATTTGTTTTTTACCAACCCAAACGGAAACTAGGCCTTGTTGGAATTAGGTCTGGTTTCCTCACATTTTTTTCCCTCATTAAAGGCGACTGGTAAATTTCAAGTTAGGTACACATATAACATTACACATTTAATCTTAGTGGTACAGTCACCATTACATATACTGGAGCAGCCTAGGTACTCAAAAATATCTGCACATGCACTTTATGACCTTGACAAGAGAGCTGTTGTTCAGATATTTATGACCATATTGTCCGCTCGGGAATAACGAGTCGGGGTTTGAAACCGCACCCTTTCAATCGATATAACGACCTCGGTAGTGACCCTGCCTATGAAGCAGGAGGTCCCGAGGTCGAATCCTGGTCAGGGCATTTATTTGTGTGTTTATCATTGGTATTTGTTCCTGAGTTATGGATGTTTTCTATGTATTTAAGTATTTATTATATCTATGTTTATATACAGGGTGTAATCTAAAACGTGATACAAGATAATCAAACCTGAATCTATTCATGATATTGAACAACTTTTACTATGGGCTCAACTTTGTAAATTTCCAAAAAAAATTAAACTTCTCATTCATTTTCGTCTACCTATCCTTGACTTTTTCTATGGAGCAGCTCAATTTTTTTATTTTTTTACAAAGTTGCTCCCATAGTAAAAGTTGTTCAGTATCATGAATAGATTCAGGTTTGATTATCTTGTATCACGTTTTAGATTACACCCTGTATATCGTCGCCTAGTACCCACAACACAAGCCTTATTGAGCTTACTGTGGGACTAGGTTGATTTGTGTAAGATTGTCCCATAATATTTATTTATTTATAAATATCGAGTCGTTAACATATTTTTAAAACTCAAACGCCGCCCCGCAACCATTATAAATAACGAAGCTCCGTTCATTTTCTACGCGTCATATTTCTCCTCATAAATTAAATTTCGTTTTAAAACCGCAACGTCTCGAGATTTATGTGGGCACGTCTGATGTAATCAGATTACAGGATACCGCGAACTTCGTTCGTCGTTCGTCTATTAGTCTCTATCACTCGTATTAGCAAGAGAGGGACGCACGTAGTAAATTTTCGAATTTCGATGTTCGCGATAGGCCCTCAGGGTTGAGTCGAAGAGGAGGCTACGAGTGAGTTGAGGAAATTATTGTTTGGGTGCGCGGGGAGTTTGTATAGTGATGTGACGACCGGGAAATTCCCCTGGAATTGTAGCTCGTATGGGGATTTTAATCGTATTTTTTACGGATTTGTTATAAAGACGATAATTTTTCATTAAAAAAGCATCTAAACAAATTGTGATTCTGATAATGTCACTGAAACCTCCGTATCGCATTGAAGTTAAGCAATTTATTTTTTAAATAGGTATTAGAATAAGCATGCGAAAGGCCGGTGAAAACTTATTGTAGAGGGCGCTGTTCCAGATTCCTTAGCCAAAAAGTTTTTTTTAGATAAGAACATTCCCTATGGCGTTAATTTTAAAAAATTTAAAGTACCTATTTTAGAAACCGGGAGATTTTATTTCATACATAAACATACCACCCATAGACCTGACACGGAATTAATAATACCAAGATTAAACGGGATGGTCTTACACTTTCCATAGATATGACAGAGAAGGCGCTATTATCATTGGTCCTTATCATAGACTCACCCTTGTGATTATTGCTTACTTCCAAAAGGCCCTAAGTACAATAGAAACGTTTATTACTAGGCTTGGGACTTTTGGATGCTCGCTATGGATCCGCATCCGCAGAGTCGCCATTATGTTAAAAAAATTATTTCGAAGTCAAAGTCAAAGCCGGGAAATAAAACATATCAGGTGTCATGATCTATACGTATACCTATAACAATATGCAATTAATTTTATCACAAATCTATTACACACACGTGTCGAAGTTCACAGTTGACGCGATATGCATAATATATACTTTAAAGGTACGTACCTACGATTTACTTTACTATGCATCCTCTTTGATACTTGTGTTTTGTTTGACAGACTATTGACATCTATTTCAAATAGAAATAAACACTTGAGTTAAGTTGTCAGTTCAGATTAAAGATCGTTTACGCAATTTGTAATAAAATTTTAAAATGAATAATTTTACAACTTGCGAAATTAAATCCTGGTTAGAGCCGTATCAGGAATTAAAATATGACGATTATGACGCACTGATTCCTAAAGCCAGTACCTCATCGGCAATTTAGAAGTATCGACTAATATTAGATAGAATAAGAGATTTTTGTTATTGTTATTTAAAGGTTTTTTTATTTATTTTGTTTACTAGCGGTAGAATGTTTTATTATAATTACATACTTACATACAAATTATTGTGTACTTTGACTTTGACTTCGAAAAAATTTTTTTTAACATAATGGCGACTCCGCGGATGCCAGAACCATAGCGAGCATCCAAAAGTCCCAAGCCTATTTATTACCCTCCACCGCTCTTTGAAGGGTAACAATAACGCCATCTTGAAACGTGTTTTAAAATCAGTCGCGTTGCGTATGTTCCGTCCTTTAGGGTGTGTCGCGTATGCGGTCTCTAGTTAAATCCTTGCTTTGAGATTTCATAACAATTTGACACAAAGATTGAATCACTTTTGCGATTTAATAAAAAATACTTCCCGCCATATAATTTACCTTTTCTATTTTCTTGTAATTTTGGTGCGTTTATGCGAATATAACTTTATTTTCTATTTTCGCCTTCAGTTTGTGTTATCTGTCGTGGCATGACCAAGTGGGCCCTATCCTATGGAAGACCAGCGCACTAGCTAGCGTTTTGGTGCTACACCAAATACGTCTTTGATTTGTTTATCTGTAAATTTGTACGTAATACTGAGTAGGTACGTTATGAATAAATCTTGAATATTTCTGACAAATATCTAAATAATTTCGAAAACGCAGTCGGATATTTGTTAGTTTATCCATGCGGTTGGGAGCTTTCAGTATGTGTTCCGTGGATATTTGATCGCAGAAGCAAACCTAAATGCCATTAGTATCTAATGGCGCTTACGACGATTCAGTTAATACAGCTCTTGGTAAGGTGGATATTTGGTATATTCAACCGTTCCTTGGTTGGGAAACATAACCGGAAAAATATAGTCTTTCCGCAACGTCTTACTTACGTCTTATTCCCAATTAGTATTGGGAATATTTCTAAGACAAATTTCCAGAGGCACAACACTATTTGTAATACATTTAGGGGCTGAGGTGTAACTCCGAATAAGGAAGAATATGACGCAAATTTGGATCAGTGTTAATGAGTTTGCTGGATTTACAAAATACAGTCTTTTATATAGTCCGATGGGTCGGCCCAGATATCGTTGGGGAGACAGTGTGGCAGCGGATCTGCTGCAGCTTCGAGTCAACAACTGGCAAGAAGTCGCGCAGGATCGGGATAGGTGGCGTGCTCTTATTTCGGAGGCCAAGATTCTCTTTGGATCGTCGAGCCAAAATAGTTAGTTAGTTAGTTAGTCTTTTATATATTTTGCAAAAGGAAAAATTAATATTATAGAGCTAAGAAAGTGTTTTATATTTTTGGGCGCTTTATTTTACCAGTTATTATTAAGCGTGACTACGTATTTGAGCACCATGTTTTATTAAGTACATTATGTAGTAACTAAATACCGTTTTGCTGCAACTTACCTTAGAGAGATTTTTTATTTTTCATAAGAAATCAGTAATCGTTTTTTCCTACTAAACAGTACCTATCGCAACAAAAAACCGAAAAGAAGACGTTGCACTACACCTTTAGAAATTACATTTTCCTTTTTTTTATACAAATGTATGCTTGGGTAAATACAAACTGCACGTTATCATGTTAAATGAAAGTGCCGCCATCTACTCAAAACGTTTAACTTACTGTCAAAGCCATCAGTGGCGGTGGGTCAAATTATTTCTGAGGCAAGCCGACGGAAATCGTGTTGTATGGACGCGCCGCCACTGAAAGCCATAGAAACATAGAACGAAATCTCTACCTATTAAATGTACAAGTTACTTAATTTACTAACTACCTATTCTGAAAATCTCGATGATAGCTAATTCCATTTGAAACTAGCTTATTACTTAAACGTCCTAAAAATAGAAACCACCATCTTTACTGACCGTACCTACATCACCTGGCACCTCTTTAGGTGCCATCTATTGTTTGCAAGGTATATACAGGGATTCAAGGCAAAGGCCCTAGTTCCCACTTCTTCACGCATCGGCACATACCGAATGCTTCTGAGAAAATTGCATGTTAGCAACATAAACCACTAAATATTACTTTTCACCTCACTAGCTCGGAAAGCCCTTTTTGTTTGTTTAATATCTATTGTGAAAATCGCTTTTTATCCACATGTGGTGAAAGAGTTTTGACATAAGTGACAAGTGGCTTAAGTGACATTTGACAGGTAACAAAACGTAAAATTTTAAAAGTGCAGAATTTTTAACATCGCAATTAATGAATTGCATCGAGTAAAAACACTTAATACAGTCTTACAACTTTATTTTAATTCATAAATATCAGCATTCAACATTAATCTTCATTCTTTTTGTAAAAACGGATAAATTGTTCTGACAGCCGAATAAGTCTACGTACGAACAAAACGCATCTGACATTTAATAAAACCTTTTACGTCAAAACTTTTCATTTCAATTCATCCATCATATCAACGTTAAATATTCGCATGTTTTTCTAGGTTGTTTTGTTAAAAATTAGTGATTCGAGTGATGAAGAAGTATTAAACACCTGAGGAATTACGGGAAACCGAGCAAAATGCACCCTTTTTCTTATTTTCCTCGCTGTAGTGAGGTGAAAAGTTTTGTGTTATACACGGGTGAAAGTTATTTTACGTCTCGTGTATTAAAGCACTCGCTACGCTCAGGATTCTATTTTTGAACCACTCGCTTCGCTCGTGGTCAATAATAGAATCCTTTCGCTAGCTCGTGTTTCAAATAACACTCGCACGTAAAATACAACTTTCACCCCTTGTATAACAAATAACTATTGTCAGTATCGGTGAGGACCTATAATTGGCTCCATGTTACAAATTCATTCTACCATTATGTTATGTATAGCTGTTGGTTCTCCATGTAATAAATAAATAAATAAATTCTGCTTATAGCCGTTTCGTTCACTCTTGCTGCAACTATGAAAGTGTGACAGGAAGGTACAGTATGAGATGGTATGAGTTTTCCAATCCAATTTGATCACACTATTTAACGGAAATCGAGCGGGAGGTAATCGTATTTTACTTGCAAGGGAGTAAAAAGATTTTTTATTATGCCTCTAACCAGAGACTATAGAGATATAGACCACCAAAGCCTAAGAACTTTTTGAATCGCCATCTATGTCAAAGCTTTTCATAGGTTTTACTTTTCAATGACTGACGTCTTTCATTTAATTTTCTTGTTGATTAAAAAAAATATGATTAATTTAAAGTTAAATTAACAAACTAAAGGTAATAAAAGTACTTAATAGACGATAAAACTACCTAGTAGTTCTGTGAACTGTAGACTTCGGAGCATTTCCCCCCTTTTCCCCCCATTCTCCCTCCCTCGAAGCGTTTTTTTTACAACAGCCTCAAAGGAATTGTCGGTTTGACCTTTTACCCGAAAATGATTGAAATCCGTACATAAATAACGCGACAGCAAACTTTCCCCCTTTTCCCCCTCATTTTCCCCCCAATCCAAAAAATGGCTCGACAATTTTTGGCAAATAAATCAAGGAACGTACATGCCAAATTTCATCGAAATCGGATGAAAAATGCGACCTCTAGACCGACACTGACCAACCAACCAATACACACACATCAATCTGCCAAATCGTCATACCAGTGAAAACGGAGACGTTCGTCGCCTCGCTAGGCTCGGCTCCTCAGTCAATAAATACACTCACGTCTGTAATATCTCTTTTACCTACTTGATGCACCATTGTGACAAAAACATGTGACTTTACGTCTTGTTAATAGAGTCGCGTCTACATATTTTTGTCACCTTAAAACGTATCCATATTTTTAGCCGTGACTACTATTGTGTATGTGGCAGAATTGAAACCTGTTATCGTGTGAATGAGCTTTGAAAATAGATTGAAATCCGAACCGAAGAGTGATGCCGAAATGATTCGGCGCGACACCGGCTAACGAGAAACATAGGGTATAGAGACCGTCCGCGACAGGCGAAATTCAATTATTTCTCGACAGTATATTGTTTCCATTTTGTGCAGTGGAACTGGAAGGACCGGAACTGAATGCCGTTCTGAAACTTGGACAACAATTTAAGTGAATAGTCGACGTCAAAAATATGTAAACACTTTTGTACCTTACTCCGTTATAATAAAGTGCAAAATTGTAAATATATCTTTGACGTCGACTGAACTATCTGGCAGAATAACTAGCCTTGTAAATTAATGCTCAAAAACGGGTCTAGCTGGAAAAGCTGAAAGCAGAAATTTTGACTTTTGAACTTTGTTAAGACTAGTTAGGAGACTAACATACTAAAAGTCCCCAGCCCCCGGAGGTGAGCCCGAGGAGGGGGGAGGCAAAGAATGTCCCGTTTTTTGGTTATTTGCTTACATCTTTAAAACCATACGTCATAGACAATATTGTTGTGGTACATATTTAAAGCTGATAAAATTCTATACAACTCTTATGAACTCACTTTTTACCTAACACTAATGGTTGTCCAGATATGAGCTCCAAAAAACGGACGATTTTGTAAAGTAGGGGGTATTATCTACAATTCGTGTCATACTAACTGGCAAAAGTTAATAAAGTAAACACAAGTGAGTACAGCCGCATGCAGTGATAATAGTGTTAATATGTCTCACGAAAGTTTAAATACAACAAAATTGTCTATGACGCATGGTTTTAAAAATATAAGCAAAAAACCAAAAATCGGGACCTTCTTTGCCTCCCCCCTCCTCGGGCTCACCTCCGGGGGTTGGGAACTCTTAGTATGTTAGTGTCTTAACTAGTCTTAATAAAGATCCAAAGTCAAAATTTCTGCTTTCCATTTTTCCAGCTAGAATCATTCGTTCACCACTCTAAACAGTGCACTTTTCTATTTTCTATACACACAGGAAATGTATTTATGTGATGTTAATTATGTAGTTAAACCTGTTAAGATAAATAAAAATCGAATGAATGAAGTTTGCTAACTTTGTAATATTTGAAAACAGAGATATAAGCCTGCATTTTGGAAATACCTACGCGACATTGTGTATATGTGTAATATGGGTGCCCTCTTTTTCGCATAAAATGGATTGTCATATTTGCACATGGCATAACACGATTGGCATAATGCCATTTCACATAAAAGTCACTATAATAATGCATATATTCGCCTAATAAGTAATTTTCATAACGTTATATGAGCATAAAATGTTCTGGTATAACATGAAGAAGAATAAAATTCAGTTCGCCTAATTTCAATGTGCATAACATATACTAACTCTAACATCTTATCCTACTAATTTCGAAAATCATAACATCCTTGTGCGTAAAATATACTAAGTCGAACATTTATTCCTACTAGTTTAGAAAATCCTAACATCCTAGTGCACTAATTATTTACGTCGAAAATATATTCCTAATAACTTAGAAAATCCGAACATCCTATATGTAGTGCATAACATATACTAAGTCGGACATACTCGTACATACACATATGTTCCTATTCATTTAGAAACTTCTAACAACCTTATACTGAACCTTAAAAAACATACTGTTTACAGAAAAGTAGGTGTAGGTAAGGTTAGAACTGTGATAACACAACCGAATTGTGTCAGAAAGTAGGTTTAGGTTAGGTTAGAACTGCGAAACCTCAAAAACCAAACTGTAAAAGTTAGAAGCGATTGGTTAGGTTAAAAGTCTAAGGCGGAAGCAAAGGGAGCCTTGGTAGAGATTATCATGAAAAGGGTGTACCCTTGTTTTGTCGACAACCTTTTCATCGAATATTATTTCATCGACAACGATTCATCGAAACTTTAGTACTAGTAATATTGTTTGGCGTTATTTTATTTCAAGTACTATTTATTTAAATTTATCTTACTACGTAGAAATACTACTCAACGAATATTACTTAATCGCTCATTTGTTTCAAATTATGTTAATTGGCACAACTACAAAACATTGCAATTCATTTCTTCGACTTATTACTTTAATACAATTTTATAATATATGTCCCTGCGTCCCGCAAGAAAACGAACTGTTGCCAGAAGTGGGTTAGGTTAGGTTAGAACTGCGACCCCCAAGAAAACGAACTGTTGCCAGAAGTGGGTTAGGTTAGGTTAGAACTGCGTCCCTCAAGAAAATAAACTGTTGCCACAAGTGGGTTAGGTTAGGTTAGAACTGCGACCCCCAAGAAAACGAACTGTTGCCAGAAGTGGGTTAGGTTAGGTTAGAACTGCGTCCCTCAAGAAAATAAAGTGTTGCCACAATTGGGTTAGGTTAGGTTAGAACTGCGACCCCCAAGAAAACGAACTGTTGCCAGAAGTGGGTTAGGTTAGAACTGCGCCCCCCAAGAAAATAAACTGTTGCCAGAAGTGGGTTAGGTTAGGTTATAACTGCAAACCCCAAGAATACGAACTGTGGCCAGAAGTGGATTAGGTTAGGTTAGAACTGCGTCCCCCAAAAAAAACGAACTGTTGCCAAAAGTGGGTTAGGTTAGGTTAGAACTGCGATCCCCAAGAAAACAGACAGGTTTAATGCTCCTCTATTTGATTTAAATTCTTCGCATACAAGTGTCTCCTCTGTATCACTCATTTTTCACCATACTATAAATACTATAATATACACAGGTAATTAAATCACTTCAGACGATCAACTATTCGATCAGAAAAACAATTTCATATCTGAAACTACCCACATAGCATCGAATCGTGCAGAGGCAGCCGACTGACGTGATTGCGTTTAGTTTCGATAACGAAATATAACCAATTGAAATAATTTTATGCGGAATAAATATTATTGAATACATGTAAAAAAAATATATTAAAAAAACCCGATAGATAGCTTTAGGTTAGGTTAGAACAACAGATTTAGGCTTTTCGGATTATGCGTAGTGGTGATTATGAATTAGACTACTTTAGAAAAGTAAGTATTATGTCATATTTTATTAGTCGTGTAAGTTTTAGGATATTCAGATTTAGGCTTTTTGGGTTATGCGTATGGATGGATTCGATATGGGGATTTTATGACATTAAACCAATAGGACGGAGATCTCTTAGGATTTGCAAGCTTATGCGTATAACCATTAGGACAATCGATCTATTCGGATCAATAGTTATGCCAAACGTTGTTATGCCAATGGTTGTTATGCTAAGTAAAAATAGTCAAGATGAATTTATGCGTTCCAATATAGACCCGTGTAATATGACGAAAATATTTCAGGATATGCAGTGTAGTATTTTATACATTTTGTTATAAAACGAGTTGTCGAGATAACATTTCGCCTGCACTCTGAGTGGATTACGGCCAAGATTGGAGACAGGCTACAGAGTAAGCATGACAGTTAAATGGGTTTGATGCTATCAGAACGTCGCAGGATTTGGCTTACTTTTCTAAAGCGAGAACATTTCGGGATTCTTCGTTTTATTTTAACAAAATATCGCCACTTTTATCAGATAATGATGTTTTTTTTAGCCAAAAAGTTTTTTTTATACCATGACAATAGTAAATAAGTATACGGCATGCCTGATAGTAAGCAACTACCGTAGCCTATGTACGCCTGCAACTCCAGGCGTCACAAGCGCGTCATCGACACTTTAACATAAAGGAGTATTGACAATGGACTTTGAGAGTTTGTTCGACGATAACTTGAGTAGCGTTTTCTTGATCTTTATGAAATTTGTTGAGGTTGTAACATACAATTTGAGAGTTCGTATATGAGCAGAATCGATAAAGGGGTCATGGATCTAGATGGCGAAAAAAATCTATTATAACCTTTGATTATTAAACCAACCGGATGCGAGACGCGCTCTCATTTCCATCGGAAAAAGTCTGCCGTTTTTTGCGGAGGAGGGGAACGTCAAATGTATGCGAAACGTCAAAACAGCCACGTCAAATAAACGTCAGTCCATACAATGACTATGACCACTGGTCATACTCATTCGGCAGAGGGGAACGCCTGCCAATGGCAACTCCGCTTGGTTTAAAGCTCTAAGATTATAACCTAAAACGTCGAGTGCTTAGCAACCGTGTTCCTAACTTTACCACTTGTTTGTAGTATTCTCTCACTTGGATACCCAACTAGCAAAATCATGGTGGAGTAAACGTTTCTGCCGCTACTTTTTGGTGTTTGTGTATGGTCGAATAAGAGTCGAATACACGTTTATACGACGGCGTTTGGGCACAATTATACTGCAATAAAGTGGAGTAGAAGTTCTATAAAAGTCGCGCAATTACAAATTTCGTGTAGTAGTGGCTTTTATCGCAATATTTATTCGACTTTTATGTCGAATTGCAGCAACAAGAAATCCACTATGCAATTATTTGGTTCAATAGCGAAGTTTGGAGCAGTGGCAGTATCAACACGCGCAAAGTTCGTACAATTTAATTGTCACAAACCATAGACTGAACGTGAAAAAAAAAAAAATATGTCGACGTAAGTAAAGTGCATTTTGATTTTGTTATATGTTAAGTACCTATAGTGACTTGAGGTCGATTGTGGTAATATAACAGTGAATTTTACCTGCACTCTTATTTTTGTGACGAAATATATTATAGTTTATTCATAAAATTTTAATGCGCCTTCATGATATTAAGTTTTAAGTGATTTTTATTTAATTTATTTTTTTATTATCTGAACAAATGCATCAGTAAGCGACATTAAGCATCTTCGTAACACTTACGCGACCAGTATGCGATTTACAACCAAAGACGAGTGCCTCGTTACTACATTATTCGACTATTGTTTCCGCTATAATGCAAACTTTAGGGTTCTTTGTAAAGAATATAAAAACCCTTGATTTCCGCGCACATCAAAGAAAAACTGTGTTTTTTTTAAATTAGTTGCTAGTAATGATTAAAGTTTTTAAGTATTGGAACAGTTTAAGTCCAATCACAGTTCCGTATGTAACAAAAATGCTGGTGGATCCTTTTAAGGGCATAATTGGTGTTATATTATAATTATGCAAAATTAAGAAATATGTTTTTCTCGCAATAAAAGTTGGTTTTGTAGGATGCGCCGCCTCTATACCTTACGCCTTTTTCCCATCTCAGGAATAAGCCCACAGCTATTTTAGTTACACTGTATTTTTTTATGTAAAAAGTCTGAAAATTTCTCGTGTACTACGCAGCAAACACAACTTTATTTGCATGAAAAATAAAATTTTACATTCTTCTAAGGGACCCTAATAATAATAACATATAAAAATGTAGCCTTACATCGCGCTTTCCGTGATAAATCGACAATTTGACTGCTGTATGGTTATGTTTTCTGTAGAAATAAAAAAAAAATGTACGGAACCCGTACTCGCATTGAAAGGTTCTGGTTGACAAGTTTGATGCTGAAAAGATGGCAGACATGCTATGGTTATACGAGTTGTGGATCAGTAAAAGTTATATTTTGGCATCTTTATAACACACGCTGTGAAATAAAAGTGCTAAACAACTACACTTACACAGCATAAACAATAATTAGTCGGATAATTATCTCCAAAGCAACACTTATATCATTATAGACTCTATAGAAATCAGTATGAAATCTATTACTCGATTGTGTAGTAATCGTATTTATTTACTACATTTACATTGCTACATGTGGAGTAAAAATTACTCTAAACTCTTTTATACAACAGTTTCCTGAATAAAAGTTGCAACTAACCATGGCAATATGACTAGTCATATAATGGCAATATTAGAAACGTATAAACGGCTGTTTGTAACATAGCTAAGGTATAATACGCTGTTACGTGATCAATGAGCTGTATAGAAGTAATATTGATGATGGCTACAAAACTGTAGTAAAACAATCGCATAACAAGGTCAAATAAACGTTTATTCCACTTACTATTTGACTGAATTGTTGTATAAGCCAAATTGTAATATAATCAGCTACTATACGACATATTATCGCAGCGACTACTGTTACATTACCTTTATCTGACTAAATAGCTCTATATCACCGAGCTTATTCGGCATTTTTGCTAGTTGGGTAATAAACTGTATACATATCACTATAAGGTTTCTTATGCTTTAATACAATCACGTTTCGTACGAGTTTATTGGAACAGTCTAAATCTCAACGCGTAGTGAACGTTGAATTTTGTAGCTGTCATGTCATGAATTAAGATATTATGTTCCCATCGTATGTGAAAATCAAGGTCTGACGTGGCTTCACTAATGTACAGAGTGGCAAACAACATAGTAAAGAGATAGATTTTATATGAACGTTTTTTATAGATATTCTAATGTTAATAAATAGATTTGGCCATTTTTATATACCGTAAAACTACACAACTATAGTCCAAAAGCTCCCAACTATGGTCCAAAACTGACTCGATTATCTACGATTAGGTGTTACTTTTATTTGAATGAAGCGTTTAATTTAAAAAAAGTTTCATAAATGAATAAATAAAAAACTAAAACTAAAAAGAAGACTGGGATTGATATTTAGATTACGTATTGAAGCTGTGGACCATAGTTGCAGCACTGGACTATAGTTGTGTAGTTTTACGGTACCTAGTTGTGAAGAACTGGCCACGTCACGTATGACACAATAATGAGAGCAACGAAACCCGTCTAGTAAGATTGCAGTACTCCTTAGAAGAAAAAACATTGCGTATTATTGCGGAAACAAAAAACAGTACATAGGCGACCAACTATAAATTAAAATTGGCGTGGTTTGGGAATAGTTTCCTCCAACAGAAACGTTTGGCAATGAAAGATGTAGATTCATAAATAAACATAGTATACCAAACTTACGAGAGGGGTTTTATTATTTATTGATCGAATATTGATTATTATTTTTCAAATGTTAGAAAATATTTTTTTCCATGTAATTTGGACCCTATTCAATGTGACGTCTCGTCATATCTCATACAGCATATGTCAAAAGACCTCGGTGTGTAAATGGATTCCCGGCCTCTGCTTTAATGTAGGTACTAATTATTGTACAACAAAAGTAAAATACAACACGAAAAATAACACATATCTTATACAAAGTCGAATCCATCGCTTTAAATCCCTTCCAGTTAACCTAATATTAATAGGATATGGTTAAAAAACAACATTTCAAATTACTAATGAGGTCACATTTCAAAAGTATCTCGTCAGATAACCGGAGATAGCCTCGGAGGCCCGTGTCCGGCTTTTTTGCCTCCCGCTGACATATGACGGCACTTATCCCTCCGAACTACTGTCGCATGTCGTTCCGCAATCTCATTTAGGGATTCCGTTAGAAATGATTTAATGTAGGACGGCAATTGATTTTGAATATTATTTTACTTTCTACTATTTTGACAAAACACGGGACTTAATCCCGTACACTTACTTTTTTTAATTTTCCTGACGTTTCGAACGTGTCGTAACGCTCGTGGTCGCAGGCAGACTGGCGAGGAATCGTATCAGCATCTCCTAGCCGCGCGGGTTTTCCGAACTACCCGCACTTGGTCTTGATTATTAACATTTACGCTAGGGTTGTCACTTTGCCTACACACAACACCCACAACATCCGATTTTATTTCACTTTGCTTCATCGAACGAGCGGAAGCGAGTTCTTACAAATAATTTCTGGCTCTGGCTACTGGGACGTCTCGGCATTTCGATAACTTTTTGATTTTGAGAGTTCGTTCGACGATAACTTTAGTAACGTTTTTCTGATCTTCGTGAAATTTTATGGGGTTGTAGCAGAGATACATATAGTTTGAGAGTTCGTATATGAGCAGAATCGATCAAGGGATCATGGAGCTAGAAGATGGGAAAAAAACATCATGGGTCTTGTTATCATTGTCATCTCTTTTGCAAGGAAAACGCGAGTTCTCAGTTCGAGGCGGACTACTAGTATATAAACAAACAGGTACCCTCGCCAACACTGTTAGGTGACCATTTATAATCCCTATTGCAACGAAATAAGGTCTATCGATGATCACTTAAGTGTGTTCCTGTTTGTACAGGCACTTTTTGTACCACGAAGCGAAAGCAAAATATTAACTTTAATCTTTTACATCTAGCTTCCGATTTGTGATACAGCCGGTATAATAACTGTTATCAAAATACGGGATGGTATAAATATTTATCTTTATCTTTCCAAGATACAGGTTCGCCTAGTTTGGATTACACCAGAAAAGCCATGTAAACTGTTAAATTGTGTTTGAATTAATAAATTTTACTTACTGTGAAATGGTGTGACTTTAGGAAATTTTGGGGCTACTTTGATAGATTTCAAACGGTCATAAAAGCGGCGTCATTTATAATTTACTTAATCTATATTGATAGATGGCTAGAATAATTTACATTCTTACATTCTACTAGACGTCTACAGGTGGAAAATCCATACTTTGGCATATAAGTCGATTTTTCAAACTCGTGCCTGTATTTTAAAGCCACCCCGTTTGACGGTACTTTACTTTTAAGTAGGTACTTATATCATTTAAAACTTTTACATTTTGTACTCATACCTATTCTGACTAACATAATACGAGTATAACGCGAGAAAATATTGAAATTTCAGTAAGTTTATTTTGTACCTCAGCTTTTTCGTCGAGTAATTAAACACATACGACCCGTATAACTATTATGTTCACATATAACTGAAACTTCACTGTCCGCGAAAAAACCAGTGTAACCCTATGTCGGAATATCGAAACGTATAAATACATTGTATCCACGAAATAAATATTATCGTGACACAAGAGATATTTTTAATTTTTTTTTTCATGAATACCCGTTTACTGATACATGTAAATATATCAGAGTCATTTTCGTCAGAATCCATATACAAAATCATTGTTAGAATGAAACAAAGGCAAAGTTAACGCGTGTTTTGTGAAATGTGTACTTGTCAGCAGAATATTTATCAGATTCGCTTTAATATCTGGAGTTGTCTGTTACATGTCAGACGGCAACACATTGTCTATGACAGTTTTATTGAATCGCTGCCAAATGGAAGAAATCTCTATCTCATACGTATTCAGCTATTCACATTTCAGGTTTTTTTTTGTAATATAGCACTCAGATAGTCCTTTTTATATGGATTTGACAACATGAAAGATAACCTTAATTAAAAAAAATACCTGTTACATCTAAAGACAAATAATATACTTAAGTACTTCGTTTATAATTTTTTACTAAGCAGAAACGTCTGCAAGCCAAATTTCAATTATGTAATTCTCTCACCGCGTCAAGCAAGATTCAAACTTACGACCTTTCGCTCCAGTTCGTTTGAAATTAATTAATACCTACTTCTATTTTAAAGCATAAAATATGTCGGTAACTTTTCGGTATAAAAATTGAATTTTTATCCCAATAACTTCTTACCTGTCCCATTTTTGGTTATAATTTATTTTCATTAATTGACCATTCATTTCATTTAATTAGAAATCTAGCTTCTCAAGTTTTCGATTTCATATCTAAAATACTTACTTGTACTTATTAGTTAGGTATTTCATTTCGAAAGGTTTCTATTACATCCATTAGTATCAGTTTCTAGTTTCTATTTAATATATTCTCAAAACCCATCTCAAACAATCCAGGAATGTTATTATTAATTAACGTATCACAAAGTCAATTTAACCACATTATTTTCTGTCTGACGAGGGTTTTACATGTTCAAGTACATGTTGCAGAGAGAGGCCGAAACCCAGACAATTCTAGATTTGCCAAGTGAAATGACATAATACGAATATAATATAGATCCATTTGAAATAAACGGGACTTAACCGCGTACCTATATAATTTTTAAATTACCTTCGACGTTTCGAGGACGCAATTGTTCCCGTGATCGCGAAGAAAGACAAGAAGGAGAGAAAGTATAAAATATATATATACGCGGTTAAGTCCCGTTCATTTCAAATAGTTATGTGACAAAGACCAAAAGTTGCGAAATTAGGAGGACTACAACTGAACATGAGGGATTCTTTAGAAATTGGTTCGTTTATGAGGAAATACAATTGGCCCAATGGGAGCGCTCGACACAGTCAGTCATACAAAGTGTGAGTGAAAGCTTCGTTGACTTCAAGTAAATTATCAGTTCATATCCCACCCTAACCGTTGTTAAAGTTTGAAAACCCATACCCTAACGGTGCAGTGAGTTTGAGCACTTCAGGACCCCACTAGTCAAATGCCTGAATATCGCCAGTTTTAGCAAGGACTAAACTAACACCAGTGTCAAACTTATTGGAGGTTGCATATGCGTATGCTGGCTATTTAGTAATCGGTATTACGACATATCTGACACGCGTTTAAATTAAGCGTAGTAACGGCTTGTTTATATGTTTTGTATTGCATATACTATTCACCACGTAAACTAGTGTTTGGACTATCTGACTCCACTGACTCTGCTGAAAGCCCCAAATCTTCTTTTAAAACTGAGGTTTGATGAACAAAGCTAATGACAGCGCCCGAGACTATTTGACGAAGTATTTTGGCAAGTTCGTGAGTATGTGGCACTTTGAAGTTTTACTGGAACTCACATATTAAATTAATACAACATGTTATTTATAAAATCGACTCCGCTACAGAGAGCCTCGTGTAGGATATTTAATTTTGACTAAGATAAAACGCTTGTAATAAGAGACGTCTGGCTGGTTTTCGTTTCAAATTAGCTCCATAATTACGATCAACAGAATATTAATTGTGTTTTTCTCGTTAATGGTTTGAATTTACGATAAATATCCATAGGTAAATGCTTGTTAAGTACGGGGATTACAGAGCAAATATTTATTTATGTTATTAGCTGTATAAGGAAAGAAATACTTTTTTGTTTATCGAATTTGCCAATTACTAATAATATATATATTAAATATTATGAAATAATAATTCGCATATCAAAAAAATACCGACTTGCACAGCGAAAAATCTAATCAAAGCGACGAGTTGTGATCTGAATTTGGATTTCTTTTTTGTTGTGTTTATAGTTCGGTTGTGATTCTTTCTTTGTTGTGCCTTCAGATATTTACCTAAGTAGTTTTCGGTGAGGAAAAATATCGTGAGGAAACATGCGTACAACTGCAATGAAATTCAAACGGGTTCTGCATAAATTAGGTAAGATGAGGGACAGCCCTCAACCGTGGTAACGCCACCTACTACTTAGTGTCGTTACTTATGTGTTAAGTTTTTTCCACGGTTTTTTCCGTAAACGGTGCATCAAATAATATTAATTATCATAATGTAAAAAAAACATGTACCTATATCGAAAGAAGTTGTATATGGTTACTTATAGTTTGTGTTCCGAAAAAAATAGTTTTATCTCCGAAATCATCCTTAAAGAAGGGAAGAACAGTATGTGCTCTAATAACATTTTTGCAATCACATAAGATGTATAATATGTGTCAAAGTTACACGAAATAAACGATTTTGATTTGATTTGATTTGATTTAGGCGTATATGAATACAAAAGCTAGTAAGAAATAAATTAATAATGTTTACGGAGTAAGCAAAGTTCTAGCATGTTATTTAGGTACTTGGCCATTTTAAAAAGCATTCAATTATATTTTCATCCTTGAGTGGCATTGTTTTCCCGTTCTTTCCACTTTATTAGTTAGAAGCCTTTACTTCAGGAACAATAGAAACTACATAACAGCGCGACTGAAAAAGCTAACTAGAATCGAAGTTTTTGCGCATTCACTGGGCGCCGCAGACTACTAGAATTAGTACCTATATACAATATAAATGGGAAATAATATTTCGTTTATCAAAAAATACTGACTTACGCAGAAAAAAAATCTAAATGCACATCAAAACGATGTTTAGATGTGAATTTGGTTTTTTTGAACATAATAATCAGCTTAGTTAAAAGTTTTTTGTTAAAGAAAGGCAACTTAAATAAATAGAGCTTTGCTAAGTTTTATGAATAAGTAAGGGAGATAGTGTCCTCTTGAAAAGCCGATTTAACTCTTTATTTAGTAACAGTCTAGTTTCTCCAATATAAAGCAAACCACATTATAATCTGAGTTTGGCTCAACTTGCTATGAATACACCAAACTTCTGCCGCAACACCGCACTGAAGATTTTATCTCGGTAAATGCCTAACAACATACTTGATTAAAGATTATATTAGTTTCAAAGTTTTCGAGTTTAAATTGAGTGGTTCTAAGTGCTTGGAGATTATCTAGATATTCTAACCAACCCTTGCGTAATTTTTTTGCAAAATGATATGTGTAAGAGGTACCTACAATCAACAGAAGCGGTATGTTGCTAATTAGTAATAGTGGAGACATATCAAAAGCTCTGGATCATGACTACCATGAGATACAAAAATGATTACTCGTAGGTACCTAGGTATTCAAATTTAGCGATCTTTTTCTATTTTCACAGCACCCGCTCGGGACACCGCGCTTTATCCATTGAAGCCAGTTGGGAAAGTCATATTTTATCCACTAGCATAATAGAAAGTAATATGATACAGGTTTTGATTTATTTCCCCATATCATCTGGTACGATGAACTATAATTTTTAATCACTTAATTGCTGCGCTCGTGGTTCAACTTTGTAATATTTCCCTTGCCTATAAAGCACGAGACACAGGTAAACAGCAACTTTCCTCTTTTGGATACACACAAGTTAATACTTAATATAAAATAAATAGGTAACTAGTAAGCATTAAATAGAGGGTTTGAAACACTCTTACAGACCACAAACTAAATCGTCGAAACAATAACAATCATATTAATGGACATTTCAAATAAATTATTTCACGCGTTTACCTATCATTGATTTAAGCATTTTTTATTTTTTTGGAATACTAAAATATCACCAAATTCAGCAATTTCTCATAAAATTTATCTAGCTAAACCTATAAAAAAATATATATGAAAATGAAAAAAACTGTTCCACTTATTCCTCAGACGACTCGTTTTTCAACGTATTGGTATATTTTACAAACTAGTGTAACTTAATTTTAATCAATAAAATCCTTAGGTACTCTTCTAACCTCTCCAAAAGTCGCGAAACAGGTGTTAGATTAGGGTGAATTATTTATAAATGAAGCGTAAAAAAGCGTTTCACTTATACAATTAAAAAAGAAACGTGCTTTCAACATATATATACAAACCAATGGAAGTTTTGTTAACTACTGCAAAATATCAAAATTTTTTGCGAAATCAAAAAAAAGTTTAACGTACTTTAAGCTCAATCCCACCATTATACAACGTATATCTTCAAAATCAGCTCCCAACGCACAAAAGCAAACCCCTCTAATATCAGATAACGAATATGACTCCGCAAAATACGGTTTTCATATCAATTAACCAAATCGCGGAGCGATGAAAAAGGATTTTTTATCTTTTACGTTTCGATTCACGCTCGTTAGAGACGGAATGAGCGCTCAGCACATTTAAAATCATTCGATGGGATTGGGAATCGTCGAGGTAAAAAGTTACCTAACTTCATTACTTTGATTTTACCTGCATTTAAATTGAACCGATTTTAACCTCTTTGATAATTTATGTTCTACTAAAATAGGATTTTGAGTTTTTGCATTCCAGCTGCACGAGTAACTGAATCGTTATTACATGTATTTAATTTAATCATAGAGCGATATAATCGACATTTAGAAACTTATTGGGATTTGTTTCAAAACAATGAGATAATTAGAATATTGTCTAAATTTAATCTAAAACAGATTTAACCGATCAAAAGTACTAAGCGTCTTTTAAATCACATCATGCGCTTCAGAACACGGTATAACCGCAAGCAATTTCAAGTTCCCCTCAGAAGTTTGTCAATCTCCACTAAGCACCGACATCAACATTATTAATGGTTTGATTTAAGACGTTACCTTCAATTTGGAACTTTGTTATAAGGTTGTCATCATTTTGTAACACCTTTAATGTCCCAACAAAGTTTTATGAACTTACAAATGAAACACGATTTGAACAGACTCGAGAAAATTGTTAGAACGAAGTTTCGGTTTGTTGATACATTTCTAACACGAACCGCAAAGTGAATGAAGAAAATTTAGGTATTTGCATAAAAATAATAACATAAAAATCTCTTTCAAATATTCATTGAAATTTGTAAGTACACTCACCTAGTTTGCTAAGATTTATGAAGAGGTACTCGTACTGAACTTGAACCGTTATTTTATGAATTGGCTATGTTTCAGAGAAATTTATTATCACAAATAAATTAAGCTTTCATTATTATTTAGAATGATATCTTTTCTTAGAATATTCTAAAAGAGTATGACGATAACTGTGTAGTGTCCTATTTATAAAACGACGTTGTAAATTTTTTTTGAAAAATCCGCAACATGGCGAGGGCCAAATGTAAAGTTACCAAAATGTTGCCCTTAACATTGTTGTTCCAATACAATTGCCCGCTTGTTGTATAAGTCACTGCTGGCTGGCAATACAGCCTGTTTATATTATCTGTGTGAGCTGTCATCTATCTGTCAAACTAAAATATAGTTTTGTAATAAAGTGCGGTTCATGATTTATCTGGTCGTATTAATTAATTACAATCCAGTAAATTAGAAATACAACATTGGCGACGAGCGCGAAACGATCCACATAAATAAATTAAACTAGTGTGTGATAAAAAGTTTATTACCCGTATGTACGGTTTCGGTATACATGCGGCGACATAACCTCAAAACTATCCAATGTCGGAAGAGATTAAGAAATTAATTAAGGCAGGAAAAAAGTCTTGGATTCAAGAAAAGAACAAACTAGAACTAATAGAAATAGCTAATAATTTAGCTCTAACTCCCATATTTTCGAACGAAAAATCAAAGATTGAGGAAGTTCGGCAGTACCTACGGGATTTCGTGGACGACGCTAAAAATCTTGGAAAATAAACATACTAGTACAAACATGGCATCGATTACTACGTTGGAAGCCTTCAATGGAGACAACTGGATCGCATACCAACAACAATTTGAATGTTTCGTACTTATGAACGATATTCCGGAAAGCAAAAAGGTTCCACTACTAATAACAAAACTGAGCACGAACGTGTACGATTTATTAATTACCTTGTGTACGCCAACCTCCCCTGTGAACGAAACATATGCTAACATATGTGATAAACTGAAGAAACATTACAATCCAGTTAAAAACTATGCACTGCATCAGGCGGAGTTTTAGGAAGAGATGCCAAAAAGCAGATGAAACCATAGACCAGTATATAATAGAACTGAAGAAACTGTCTAAAAATTGTAATTTCACCAAGTTAGATGAAGAAATCAAAGAAAGGTTGCTAAATGGAACATATCGTGACACCGTAAGATTTGAACTGTTAAAACAAGCCGACCAGTCACTGGAAATGTTGACCAGCATTGGTAAGACAGTTGAAACAGCATACAAGTTAGCATTTGCTCAGGAGAAGGACGAAAAGGATCAACCTCAGATGTTTAAATTCCAAAATAAAAATTCCTCAAGAAACAAGGGCAGTAGTTTTCGACAAAGTAGCCAAAGTGCAGCGTCAACAAACAAACAGGAGCAGGCAATAACTTGTTTTTGCTGCGGAAAGAGTGGACATTTTAAGGCTCAGTGCACCCTACGTGATAAATTCTGCAGTGAGTGTGGTGCTAAAGGACATATTTTTAAAATGTGCAGTAAAAATAGGCAAACAAAGGTAAAAAATGTAAACTTAGTACAGTCATCAGATTTACAAAATGGTCAATGCAGTGTAGTAAAGGAAAATACCTCAGATGATACTGATTATTTTGATGTGTTTTATTTTAGCAATAGCAGAAAAATCCCACCCGCCATTTTAAACATTTCTGTGAATGGTACAACCATGGATTTTGAAGTTGACACAGGGGCAGATGTAAGTACTATAACCTTAACTGAAAAACAGAAATATTTTCCAAATTTTGAGATTATACAACGAAATGTAATTTTTACCAATTTTGATCAGTCAACTTCAATGCCCTTAGGTGTTATAGAAAACTTATGTGTAGAATATGGGAATGTAAAGGTAAATAACCAAAGATTATTTGTTGTGAAAGATGAAATGCCTAAAATAGTTGGAAAGGATTGGCTATCTTCATTACAGCTATGGCCCCCAAAGTTTGAACAAAAAATACTTGAACAAACAGAGCTTAAAGTTTGTCAAGATATATCACAAAAAGATAATTTAATTACAAGCATAAAGAATGAGTTTGCTACTATCTTTGAGCCAGGAATGGGTGTATATAAAGGTGAGCCAATCCACTTGTCAATGAAACCAGACGCTAAACCAGTTTTTATGCCTGTTAGATCTGTTCCATATGCATTGAAAGATAAAGTTAAAGAAGAAATTAAAAGATTGGTTGAGCAAAAGCGTATTGAACCGGTGGAATACTCTGAGTGGGGTACCCCAGTGGTACCGGTGTTGAAACCAGATGGGACGGTTAGGTTATGTGGGGACTATCGGATTACAATAAATAAATATTTGCAGATTGATCATTATCCATTGCCGACTATCGATAACATTTTAATGAAAATGCAGGGCAATAATTATTTTTGCGAATTAGATTTACAAGAGGCATATTTGCAGGCCCCATTAGACAAAGAATCTCAAAATTTAGTAACCATTGTCACAGAGGAGGGAATATACAAATATTTATATTTACCTTTCGGGGTCAGCACCGGCCCAGGGTCATTCCAAAGGTTAATTACACACAAACTAAATGGCCTTGACATTATAGTGTATATTGATAACATATATGTATATGGAAAAACTTTAATGGAAACTAACTACAAATTAAGGGAGGTATTGACAAGACTAAGGGATTCAGGGTTGAAATTAAAATTAAAAAAGTGTAAATTCTTTGAGGAAAAGTTAAATATTTTTGGTTTTGAAGTAAATAAACAGGGTGTAAAGATTATCAAAAGCAATATTGAGCCTCTGCTATCATTACCACGACCCGACTCTGTGAAAATGCTGAAAACTTTTCTAGGTAAAGTTAATTATTTTAACAGATTCTTGCAAAACATGGCAATAATATTAAAACCACTGTATGACTGTTTAAGAAAAGATAGGTTTGTGTGGACTGAGGAATGTGACACTGCATTTCAGAATATAAAAAAGGCCCTTGCAAACACATCCTCTCTGTCACATTTCGATCCAAATGCAAGCATAATTTTAACATGTGACTCATCAGATAGCGGGGTAGGTGCAGTCTTATCTATAAAGGACCAAAATAATGTCATAAAACCAGTAGCATTTGCTAGTAAAAAATTTAATGATACCCAAATCAAATACCCTATACTTGAGAAAGAAGCTTATGCTGTGATCTTTGGTGTAAACAAGTTTTACGAGTACTTGTTTGGGAAAAAGTTTATATTACAAACCGATAATGAGGCGCTGACAAAAATATTGGGCCCAAAGCATGGTATACCAAAGATGGCAGCAAGGCGCTTACAGTACTGGTCAATTTTTTTGAGTGCATTTGATTACGAAATTCAGCATGTCAAATCACAAAATAATCCTGCTGATTACTTGTCTAGAGTTACAAAATGCCAGGATAATAATTTCAAAAACTCAGAAATAATACAAAAAGACTATCAATGTAATACTGTTAACTACATCAATGATTCAAATTTAAATACATTACATTGGAAAAATGTCCAAAATGAAACAAGAAGGGATAAAATTCTGTGTGATGTGTTACGATATTGTAGAGATGGCTGGCCGCAAAAAAATGATTTAGGTGAAGACTATGAACCATATTTTAAAAAACAAAATGAGATTTCAATGGAAAAAGAATGTTTACTGTGGGGATACCGCGTTATAGTACCACAAACCAGGGCTTGTATACCGGTTAATTTTTCGTACCGGTTAGAGCCACATTTTAAGAGCCTAACCCATAATAAAGGTTACGCTCGCAGGGAACGAAATCCTTTTACCGGTTAGGGGAGCGCTCTCTCCGTGTGAGCGAAGACTAGGGTGAATGACCGCTCGGCGCTCGCTTTACTCGATTTGTTTGCTATGGTATTAGATTTGATTTTTAATCGACTTCAAAAAAAAGGAGGTTTCGCAGTTCGACCCGTATGTTTGTATGTATGTTTGTACGTATGTTTGTATGTATGATTGTTCGCGATTATCTCGCGGTTGGCTGAAACGATTTTGATGCGGTTTTCAGAACAGTATACACACTGCAGAAGGTTTTAGAATAGAAAAGGGGTCGTTCATTTATTACGTAAGCCAATTTTTGCCATTTTTTGTTCCCTTCTGCCCCTTCGGAAGAAAAAGATCCTCCTCTTATAAGTAGGAATAAGGCATGGTCAACCCCCCCCCCTAAATTGTTAAACGTAATAAATGAATGGCACTGAAAAGGATACCCGTGACGTCGTCCGCACAGACACAGATCCTTTATTAAGCGATATATTAGTTCAACTCGACCGATTTTTCACCGCATTAATAACTATGAGCAACAAATGAAGTCGGTTAGAAAAAGGGGTCGTCCATTTATTACGTAAGTAAATTTTTGCCACTTTTTAACCGACTTCAAAGGAGGTTCTCGTGGTCTTTTTCATCACCGTCTTCTTCTACTTCTTCTTTATCTTCGTATTTTTCTTATTATTCTTCATTATCAATATTAGCATCATCTTCTCCATTATCACCATATTCGCCTTCTTCATCATCATCATCATCATCATCATCATATCTTCCTTTATTATATTTGTCGTCTTTTCGTCCTTATTCATCGTCATCTTCATCATTGTATTCTTCTTCGTCACCATCATCATCATTATTTTTATTATCTTATTGTTCTTCGTCTTCTTCATCTTCATCATCTTAATCTTCTTCGTCGTCTTCTTCTGATATAGCATAGAATCTTTCGCTTATGAGTATATTAGTGGTTGCCCTGTTATCAATGCAGGTCATGACATACAGTTTCTGAACTATTTTAATACGGTTTATAGTATGTGTACAGAGGCCTGCCATCCGTCCGGGTTTCCCCGGATTTGTCCTAGTTTGGAGGCCGTCCGGGGTGTGTCCGGGGGGGTTTTCCCCGGACACTTATTGAAAAATAAAGCGATTTTTTTTCCATAATTTTAGGACACGTCCGGGGGAAAAGTACTATTTACGCCAAATGTCCGGGTTTTTTAAATCTTTGTCCGGGTTCGGCGAATTTAGAGATGGCAGCCCTATACAGATAAACTAACGTATGCAGCTGTGCGTAATTAGGACCCTTATTACAAAACAGTTATATAACTACTACATTATCCGCGATTATCTCGCGTTTGGCTTAATCAATTTTGATGCGGGTTCCATAAAGGTATTAGTTTCATTCTGGAGAAAGTTTAAGTATACGGCCAGGTGGGTGACAATGGAACGCTGTGTTTTTAGTGGCCATAACTCCGAAACCAATGATTTTTGAGGTTGCTATTAAGAAGGATATAATAGTACATTTTATGTAGTATGTTTGTAAGTACGTATGTATGAGTGTATTTGTTACAATCTGGCTGGAGGTTTTGGTTTAGGGTCAGTTGGACGACAGTCACTTTCATTTTAAGTTGCCACCATTATTTGCATAAAAAGATATAGTTTACTCATTAGTTAAGTTCTTGCACTATTGACCCAGTCCAAAGTGACAGAGAAGTGGTTTGGCACAGACTTCAAAAATTAAGTAAATACCCAGATCATTATTAAATTACTTTTTATCTCTTAATAGCAAACCTCTAAAATCATTGGTTTCGGAGTTATGGCCACTAAAAAAAACAGCGTTCCATTGTCACCCACCTGGCCGTATACTTAAATCTTCTCCAGAATGAAACTAATACCTTTATGGAACCCGCATCAAAATTGGTTCAGCCAAACGCGAGATAATCGTAGATAATGTAATAGTTATATAACTGTTCCGTAATAAGGGTCCTAATTACGTACAGCTGCATACGTTAGTTTATCTTAACATAAACCATATTAAAATAGTTCAGAAGCTGTATGGCCTGTATGTCATGACCCGCATTGATAACAGGGCAACATACTCATAAAGAAAGATTCTATGCTATATCAGAAGAAGACGACGAAGAATAAGATGATTAAGAAGACGAAGAACAATAAGATAATAAAAATAATTATATTATGATGGTGAAGAAGAAGAATACAATGATGAAAACGACGACGAATAAGAAGGAGAAGACGACAAAGATAATAAAGAAAGATATGATGATGATGATGATGATGATGATGATGATGATGATGATGATGATGAAAAAGAAGACGAACATGGTGATAATGTAGAAGATAATGCTAATATTGACAATGAAGGAGAATACGAAAAATGCGAAGATGAAGAAGAAGTAGAAGGCGGTCATGAAAAAGACCACAATGAAGTTGAACAAAGGGAAGATAATAATGATGAGGAAGAAGACAAATAAGAAGAATAAGACGAATTTGATGAAGAATATGATGATAATGAAGATGAAGAAGGTAACGATGAAGAAGATATCAAAGAACAAGATAAAGAAGAAGACAATTATAACGATGAAAATGTTGATGAAGATCAAGATGTTTATCAAAAATAATAAGAATTAGACGAAGATGATGAAGAAGAAGATGCAGAAGACAACGATGAAGAAGGCTAATGAAGAAGGGAAAGAAAAAGAATAAAAAGGAGAAGACAGGGAAGATTGTTCAAACTAATATAAACTTTATTTATAGTTATTAATGCGGTTAAAAATCGGTCGAGTTGAACTACTTTATCGCTTAATAACGGAACCATGTTTACGACGTCACGGGTGTCCTTTTGGATCCCATTCATTTATTACGTAGGTATGAAAATTTTTCTCTAAAGTGGCAAAAATTGGCTTACGTAATAAATGGATGACCCCTTTTTCTATTCTAAAACCTTTCCAGAGTGTAACAAATACTTTTCTGAAAACCTCATCAAAATCAGTTCAGCCAAACGAGAGATAATCGCGAACAAACATACATACAAACATACTTACATACAAACATACGTACAAACATACGGGTCAAACTGAGAACCTCCTTTTTTTGAAGTCAACAATTAAAAAGTGGCAAAAATTTACGTACGTAATAAATGGACGACCCCTTTTTCTAACCGACTTCATTTGTTGCTTATAGTTATTAATGCGGTTAAAAATCGGTCGAGTTGAACTAATATAACTTAATAAAAGATCCGTGCGGACGACGTCACGAGTATCCTTTTCGGTGCCATTCATTTATTACGTATAACAATTAAGGAGGTGGGGGGGACCGTACCTTACTTCTACTTATAAGAGGAGGATCAAAAATTGGCTTACTTAATAAATGAACGACCCCTTTTTCTATTCTTAAACCTTCTCCAGATTGTAACAAATACTGCTTTGTAAAAACCGCATCAAAATCGGTTCAGCCAAGCGCGAGATAATCGCGAAGTAACATACATACAAACATACGGGTCAAACTGAGAACCTCCTTTTTTTTGTCGGTTAAAAAATGAATTATTAATTTAGTTGACTATCGTCCGTTACCAGCAATAACAATAACGAGTGCTCGTTATTGTTATTGGTATAGTCGCCATCAAATATATCGGAGCGGCCAGGGTACACAAAAATATCTGAACATGCACTTTATCGCCTTGACAATAGAGGCGTTGTTCAGATATTTGTGACCACCTTGGCCGCTCCGATATATTTGATGGCGACTGTACATAAGCAAGGTTATTTTGCCTACCATCATCCCAACAATAATGGACATACAACACAAGCCGCAGGGAGCGGAGCGCCACCGCCGCCACCGGTCATTGCTCCCGTCGAATTACCGGTTAGAAAAGGCTCCGACATAACGTTCCCAAATCATTTCGTTCGAACGTAACCCAAATAGAAAAACCGGTTTAACCTCTTTCATACCGGTTTATTTGTAACCGGTTACAAGCCCTGGTTTTTAGTTATTATAGATGCATATTCCAAATGGCCGGAGGCTGTGGCAATGACAAATATAACTGCTAAAAAAACTATTGACGTGTTTAAAAATGTATTTATACGTTATGGGTATCCTTTGACACTTGTTACTGATAATGGCCCAACATGGACCAGTGGGGAATTTAAACATTTTTGTAATTTAGTAGGAGTTAAACAAGTATTCACTCCACCTTACCACCCTGCTACAAATGGTTTAGCAGAACGATTTGTGGACTCATTCAAGTCTCATGTAGTAAAAATTGTGGAGAGTGGACATACAGTCGAATATGCATGTAATCTGTTCCTTTTTGATTATAGGTCCACAATACATAAAAGCACAGGTCAAAGTCCAGCAAAATTAATGTATGGTAGAGAATTGAGATGTCGTTTCTCATTGATTAGACCTAATCCTGTTAGTGATAAAATAGATTCAGACCAAGTAAAATTGACTTTAAAGAGTAAGGATGTTTTTAAGTATTTTTCAATGGGTGAAAAGGTGATGGTACGAGACCAACGAAGAAACCAGAAAAATTGGTCTCTAGGAAAAATAATTGAAGTGTTAGTTCCAGGTGTAACTTATATGGTGGAAGTAGATGGACTAACATGGAAACGACATGTCAATCAACTACTCGAATGTGGTCAAACTTTAGAATAGGTAGCTAAAAAAAAATTGTTAAAATAAGTTTTCGAATTTATTATGTAAGCCGAGGGAGAGTGTTGTATAAGTCACTGCTGGCTGGCAATACAGCCTGTTTATATTATCTGTGTGAGCTGTCATCTATCTGTCAAACTAAAATATAGTTTTGTAATAAAGTGCGGTTCATGATTTATCTGGTCGTATTAATTAATTACAATCCAGTAAATTAGAAATACAACACACCATCTTATAGTTTAGGTGCTGTGAAGTAACATCACAGTAGTCTTGAGCTGAATACCAGAACTTCATGCATACAAGACGCAATACAAAGTTTCTACCACAATCTCAAAGACAGGTTTAACTCATTTTACTGTTGTAAACCGCAGAGTACAAATAGGTATCGGAGTTGTGATTCAAGCCCGCGGTGCAATCCGGAAACTTCGAGCCGTGTTCGAACATAAATCTATACTTGATTTGATATTAACCTGATCTCTCGTATTCTCCTAGTGTATTTTGCATGTCGCAGTATGAAAATACGACCGAGATATTGCTGTCGTCAATAGAACAGGGATTGAGATAGCTGTCAATCCATATTAATTTTCACGTTAGTATCTTTGTATATTATAAATGGAAATTCGATATAGGTACTCTACTATTGTAAATTCGTTATAATTATACATTGGGCGACCTATTAGTTGCCAATGTTGCCATGGTGATTTGTGAAATATTGCGCTCTTTAAAAGTACCTAATTATAATATTAAAAAGTAAAGCAATATAAAATAAACTGATTTATAAGTAACCAATAGAATATCATGAAATATTCCGACGGTAGCCGAGTAGGAAGCATTATCATAAAAATCGCTCACGTTTGTCAATGTTGATTGATCCTAATCTAATATCAAATCAAGTTAACATATTTAATGCAGAAATGCAGCTTTTAGCATCTCCCGGACAACAATGGCACTTCAGCAGAGGACTCGATTTCAGATGGTTGCAGGGAATAGTTAATTAACAGTGTAACAAGGAAGCTGTAGGTACTTGATTGAAGATTATCTTCAAGCGTTCTATATACAGCCTTGGCCAGAAGTGTTGAGCACTAATGCGATTTTCATACAAAACTGGAAAGTTTAGTCCATCGTTTCCATCTTTGTTTAAGTTATTTTGTCAATTAATTTAAACTAATAGGCATGTTTTGTTGAAGTTAGTAGTAACTGCATAGAATATTTGCAATATGTCGCACCAACTTAAATTTACATTTTTGGTACCTTCTGTTTTCATATTTTTTAAGTACCTTGAAAGTGTTATTAAGTGAAGTTTTCTATATTTATAAATAAAATATAACATTTACCGTTACCGTACATTGTTAGGATAGATAAATAATGCTTAACATCAAAATTGTAAACAAAAAACACCTATGCTCAACACTTCTGGCCAAGGCTGTACGTTTAAGATGCTCGTAGGTATGCATTGTTATTTAACAAAATGTATAGTGGTAGTAATAATTCAATAAAATACTTTATTGTCCCACAAAAGAAAAACACAACATGAAAAATAACACTTAAGGGATCTCTTCGATTTAACGTTTGACCAATTGAAGTGAATTATTTAGCGAAAATAAAGTGAAAAATGTTTCGATCACCAAATGAAAAGAAAAATTACTATGTTAGGTAACAAAGTATTTTTGTCTTTTCCTTCTTTTATAGCCTTCATATTAGTACTACATTTTTTGATTTGATGGTCAACTATACTACCTATAACCTTAGTAAGTAAGTGTGAAGCTACCAAAGTAGAAGAGTTTAGTGAAATTACTAAATAGGTACCTACTAAATATCACAAAGGGAGCGAGAGGGTCAAAAATAAGGCAAAATATGATCACAGGATTTCTAGATCCTAGACCAATTACATACTAGTAAAGGCTTTAAGAAGTCCAATTAATTATAACCGACCCGCCACATACCGTAATATAATAATAACAAGCCAGTAATACCGTGCTGTTGCTACTTGAAAAAGCTTTAAGAAGTCGAATTAATAATTACCGACCCGCCACATATGGTAACATAATAACTGGCCAGTATTACCGTGCCGTTACTACTAGTAAAGGCATTAAGAAGTCAAAAATAATAATTATTAATTACCGACCCGTCACATACGGTAATAGAATAACTGGCCAGTAATACGTGCTGTTGCGTTGCGGCCGTAAATTGCAGTTTTTCCGCGATCGCAACCGAGCGGCACCCGACGCTAATTACAATTTAAGCGGACTGTACTGCACAGTGATGTTCGAATGCGAAGTGTTTTCTTTGTTTCTTGGAATATTAAAAAAGCTGTATATTTAGGCTTGTGATTAATTGTAGGTATGCCTCGATGCGTTAACTATGCCCGTGGTGTCAATAAAGTAAGCCTATTGTGAAATACAAGATAAACACAAAAACTTGAAAATCAGCATTCAGTAAGCAGCAGCAAAAGTTGCTCAGGAAGGAGGTTTCCCAAATCGTCAGGTGACAAGCAAAATTCACTTATAAGTACTACCACAAGCTCGTAGCCATTATGAATTATGTATGTATGTATGTATGTAAACACTTTATTGTACATAAAAAAGTTACAATAAAACATGATAAAAGAGAAAACAAAGTACAAAGGCGAACTTATCCCAGTAAGGGAATTATTTCCTTGTAATTAGTAAGTTCTGCTCATCACCTGACGAAATGTTCTTGACACAACTTAATTGTTAAGATAACAAGAGGACACAACATTAGATAATAACTAAGTACATATATAATATTAGTAATTACCAGCCCGTCACACGCAATATCATAATAACCGGCGGTCGCGGCCGCAAATCGCAGTTTTTCCGCGATCGCCGGCCGGCCCCGACGCTAATTACTATTTAAGCGGACTGTTCTGGACAGTGATGTTTTCTCGTCCCTGAAACATTAAAAATAGTACACTTTGGTGCAAGGACGGAAAGCAGTCATTATAAGGATGATGTGTCCGTCATGCAGTGCGTCAAGCGACGCTTTTTAGTACTGTTACGAGAAAAGATTATTAAAGCAACATCAATCACAATAGCTAATTATTAAAAAAACTATAAATAGGGCTTGCTATTCGGATATTTCGAATAGTCATTTGTATGGAATTATCCGGATACTGGCCATATTATCCAGATAATATCCGTATAATTTCAATCCCTAAATGTAAACGCTGAAATAGGATAAAACATTAGTTTTTTTGTCGACTCTCCGATTTTTTTTCTACGGCACATCACTAAGTCTGTACTTCCACAGATAAAAAACGCAGCCATTATGCTGTGGCCTTTTACACTAATGAAGGATTAAAAAATGCATTATCACGGCCTCCTTCTTCATCAAGATTCGCTGTTGCGAGGATCTGGCCATTAATCAGGCGGCAGATGGCTATCGTGAGTTGACTAAAGAAACTCGATGACTTTTTCTCTATACATAGGTACATATTCCTTATATCATGCAAGATAATTACATACGGTTTTTTTTCGACGGCAAAAGTGATTACTTTATATTTTATATTTTTGATTCAAATATTAGGAGCATCGACAACTACGAAAAAAATCTCAATAAAACGTTTTTTTTTTGCCCGCAATACACTTGGCTGTTGTAATAGGGAAAAAGCTGTGTCGCTGTCTTCTGCAATATCCAAGAAAGAGATGCATGAGTATTTCGACAAATGTGTTGCTTAACTTCCAACTCGGATAAATCCATTCGATCCTCTCAGCAAATATCTACCCTATTACCTTTTCTTAATACCAAAATCGTATAATCTGACAGATAGATTAATCAGAAATACAGTCAAAAAGGAAGTCTAAGTATATAAAAATACTCCGAGCATAATTTAAAATAGGAGTTTTCAACCATAGGCTACGAAATTAACTTGCTACAGGATACGGTGCAGCACTTTGTAGCAAAGCTACGCTTTTGAAATCTTCTTGATTAAATGCTTTGCTAAATACATGTCATGTAGGTGTGAGCAAAATGCACTACGATAGATGTCAAAATGCAATCCATTTCATTCAAAATTAGCGAAAGCATATATATCTTTGGGACCAAAATTAATGAGATTATTGAATTAAAGTTACAACTAAACTTCATAGTCCTAGAGGTCGATTACGAAACATGATATGGTTATGTGCCTTGAAGTGACTCTCATTGTCTGTACCAAATGCCAACTACACAACACGAGTGTAGTCCTCTCACGCGCACGATGCCGATTATACCATAAATTCACAACCATAACACATTTTTTTAAATAAATGCTTGTGTAATTATAATATTATTTTTACCACATCTGATTCAACTGAACCTTTGTTGATTAACAAGCAAGCGAAATAATATTCCCAGCAAAGTAAACACGATATATTTATTATTTGCGTAACACATGAACAGTAAACACGTAAGTTGCGTGTTTAGTACAACAACATTATTACGGGTCGTAAATCAAACACTTTCATAAGGCGCGAAACTCACGGGGCGTTCATACCTACACAACACGGCCATAGAGTCTATCCGGAAAGAAAAGTGTCGTAGAATGTCGGAGCTCCCATATAAACCACGACACTTTTCTTTCCGGACAAACTCTACGCGATCTAACGATTCGAAAAACTGTGGTTTGAAATTATTCGAAGTTTGACGTTAAAGTTGATGTTTAAACGTACAATTTCCAACAACGAATGGAGCATGATGAATTGACGAAGTAACTCTGAAGTGGTGCGATAAAGTGTGACGCTTTCTTCGTGAAGCTTCATAGGCGTTCATTTTATAAAATTTTTATCACCGGGAAGTGAGAGGAGGTAACGCTGCGTATATTCAGCGAAGTGAAGTGGCGCGATAAAGTGAGATGCTTTCTTCATGAAGCTTCGCTAGTACACAGTTTGCCTTCTAGATTTCAACATTTATATAAGATTTATCACCGCGAAGCGTGACGAGGTTACGCTTCGTACGTTTTCGTAGCGAAGTGAAGTGGCGCGATAAAGTGAGACGCTTTCTTCGTGAAGCTTCGCTAGTAAATTGCCCCGTATCGGATGTTGCCGTCTAGGTGTTGAGATTTATACATTAAGGGTGTTTGGAGCCACGAGACAGAGTGACTAGGAAAACAAACTTGCAACGTACTTGGCAAGTTTTAGTGCCTTTATGTTGGGCTTGGATTTTGTATTGAGAGTGTGCCAACGGCGCTTGTTATACAGTAAGCAATACATAAATTAGTCTTCTCAAATCGTACGACAGAGGTTTGAATAGGCAATTATATGGACACATGTAAATTATAGTGAAGCTGAAGTTGGGTCGATTTTGATAAAGCTGCCTTCCGAAAAGTGGTTGCTCACTATTAACCAATTTTTAATTTAAATTTATACAGGGTGTTTTTTCACTAACTAGCCATATTGTGCGAAGTGATTTGGTATGCCATACTAAACAACTTTTACTCCGGGACCAACTCCGAAATCTCAATTTTTTTTTAATGTATCATACATTTCGGCCGATTAGACGTCGACGTTTTCTATGGGGAAGCCGAAATTTATTTTGGGGTTTTGGGGGTTGGTCCCATAGAAAAAGTTGTTCAGTATGACTTACCTATCACCTCTCACAATATGGCTAGTTATTGAAAAAACATCCTGTATAAGTGGAACCTATCCATAGTTTGTTTATTTTTCTGACTCAACGCGATGTTCTCTCCGTTATTTTTTATATTCTAAGACTTACTCTTCATAAAACGGATGTTTAAACTCCAACTCGCTTCTTTACTCTTCAGTTGCATGGAGAGCCTCTAGAGAAAATATTTTATACGCCACTGCACAAGTGCAGAATTACCGATGCAATTTTTTTAATAATTTCTCTAAGAAACAAACTTTGCTGTTAAAAGCCTCGAATACAAATGTATTAATTTCGGAATTCGTACTAGTAGTAGTGACCTTATTAAATTTAAACTTTCGTGAGAGTTTTTTTTTATCTTTTTATCTTCGAACATGTCGCGCGAAGTGACAAATGTGACGTGAGTGTAACCGTTATATTTAATAGAGTGATCTTATGTTTTAACAAAGTTTAGCTGTTTCAAAGGTACTATTTTAGTTTATAATGTACCTGTAACAGATATTTTGAAAAAGAATAGCGACTTGTTACCGTTATTTTAAAGTGTCATTAGGTAGAGTTGAAAGAACAAGTCTGTCGCTATGGTAACGGGGCGAGTTTCGCTCATTTAGCAAACAACTTTAAGTTTGCAGCAAAGGAACTTGTTCAAACAAAAACTTTGTCGCTATCTGTTCCGCTCGAGAATTATAGTTGTTGTCATATTTATCGCTGTGGGTGGACGTTCATCATTTTCCCGTGTTCGAAGAACAAGATAAGAGAAAGTCCGAAGAGAGAAACGTTATAGATAAATTCATTTTTTTAGTCTAGAACTTTCCTAGGCAAGTTATATTGTCAGTGCAGTCTGTGCGGAAAGAGAAGTGTTGTGGAGTAAGTACAGTTGCCATCAAATATATCGGAGCGGTCAAGGTACTCAAAAATATCTGCACATGCACTTTATCGCCTTGACAATAGAGGCGTTGTTCAGATATTTCTGATCACCTTGGCCGCTCCGATATATCTGATGGCGACTGTAGTTCCTCGTGCATATACATACGCAATTGTATCGATTAGGATACTTTCCAGTAGATAAACTTAATTGTTTCGTTGCATTCATAAAATCAGAATTTCAAAAATACATGTGTAACACACAATGTGTTTGCGCTGGTTGCTTTGATTTGTTTGGAGGGTTGGCCGGCTCGTACAAAAAACGTCCCGTACAAAAAAAATTGCATTCCAAAAATCCTACTTTTTCTTAGTCCCAATACTATACCAAATATACCCTTAAACGGATCGCCAGTATTTTTGTTACACCCTGTATGCAGCATGTTTTCAAACAACACGCAAAGTAAATTTTTCCTAAATTTACCGGAAGTTTTTCTTCGTTTTTCTTGTTCTTAAACGCACTCTTTGATAAGGGAATTCGCGATCAATTTCCCAACAAACTCGGCTAAGTGGGTATTAAAGCATCATTTGTTTAAACTTTTCTACGCCCCGAGTTGAACCTATTTGTTGGCGCGATTTGCAAAATTGCTTCCACGTAAGTTTGAAGAGCTCTCGCGGGGTAGGGAGCCGACTCTTGGTGTATAGATATTATGGGTGAAGTTGGTAGTTTACGTACAATATGCTTTCGTGTCACGATCGGTCATCAGATCGCGCGTCGCAAGTCGCTCTTATAAGGGATCCCGATCACATCCCTAGGGGAGCCTTAGCATGGACCCCACAAGGCAAGAGAGGAAAAAGGTCACCCTAAACAATCCTGGCGACGCTCAGTGGCATCCGAGTTGAAGGCGATCGGGCTATCATGGCCCGATGTGAAGCATGCAGCTAGGGTGACCAGACGTCAGGAATTTTCCTGACATGTCAGGAATTTTGGACATAAGTCAGGAATGCGGCCGGAAAAGGGAAATGTCAGGAATTTTCGACAAATAGACAATACAATAAAATTGTATACACTGTAAACTATTTTATAATTAAAAAAATTGGTGATGTAAAAATTTCGACGAGCTTAGAACTAACTAATAATAAATTTAAAAAAATAAACACTTACTTAATTAACTTTAAACGTTGGTTTACAATTGAGATCCGCTTTAATTCGCATTTACCTATACTTAACGTTTAACTATCTGTAGTGTCTATAGCATAACACATAGGGGTTTTCGTAGGTACGCTAGCTAAAACATAAATCATCGGGACTTTTTGACTAGGATTTTAGTTTTTAAACAAACGTTAGTTAGTTTTAGGCCAATAGAACCCCCTCCCCCCACGGCTCAGCTCAAGCTCGTGTCAGGATTTTTGGCCGAAAATCAGGAATTTTGTCAGGCCTTTTGAAATTTGTATCTGGTAACCCTACTGATGCAGCCCAAGATAGAACGCGATGGCGGCGCACTGTGGACGTCCTCTACCCCACCTAGGGGACTTAGGAGTCTAAGTCAAGTAAGTCATGCTATCGTGTAGTCTTTAAGCAGAATATGTTTAGAAATAGTTAGTATAAAGTTTAGAAAAAAATATCTTCAGTTATGTACTGGAAGCCAGGAGCAAACATGACCAATCGCGTCCCAAGCGATAACTAGTGAAAATGGTTAAGAAAGAAATATAATGATGTCTCGTGAAGGTTAGCTACCGCTCCCATAGTGAGTGGAGCGTGATAACATAAGAAAATTGCGGCCCGATTGAGTTTAGGTCCTAAAATTACTTACTTTATAAGTAATTTGGATATTAAGTAATTTATTTTATTTTCTATACTGCCTAAATATTGGACATTATTTATCCATAAATAATAATTCATATTTATAAAAAAAGCCTTGAAACTATTTGAGTGTTGTTGCACACCCGTTATTGGTGCATCAATATATAATAATAATCCATTTTTGTACCTAATTTTGTGCTTGTACTTATATGGACGCCTGTGGTCTGAAATAAATGTTTTTATTTTATTTTTAATATTTTTATTTTATTTTTAATATTTGTGGACGATTTTAGTGCAAGAGACCACTTTGTCGATTTACAAGGACACTTTTTCTTTCACTGATAGATAGTGCATATTGCGTGGTTTTAGAGAGTACTAGTAACTAGTAACTCCATATCGACAAAATGGTCCCATTGTCTGTACACTGACACATTTTACGTGATGTTAGCTCGCTTTGCATGCTTTGTTTAAGTACCTACTGTTAGTGTGTCTCTATAATGAAATAAAATATTATAATAAAATAAAATAAATAAATTATTCAAACTATTAAAATAAATTATTAAAATAAATTATTATTTTAAATATTTTTTTAAAACATGCCAACATTTTTACCTTTTCAGAAAGCTTATGAGTTACGAAATTCATTTTTGTAATTTTTACGTGAACTGTCATAAACATTTTTTTGAGGAATCGTCCTTGATGTGAAAAGAACCATAAAAAAATCTTAAACTTTTAATTTCTAACCTTTTATTTTTCATGACTGACTTTATTTTTAGTCAGTTTTTTTAATTCAAAGTATTGCTGTGTTCACTGGCTACAAGATAAATAAAAAAAAAGTAAGTAAATATCAAAGTCTGCTTATATTCAGCAGGGCTAGCTACTTCGTAGATGTTCATTAATTACCTGTACAACTTAAAGGCTCAAAGGCTGCCCTAAGACAGCCTTAGCGCCTTGCACAGTAAATATAAATTGTTCTTATTGCCGACTACGAGTTGTCGTAATTTGTGGCCCGGCTGTTTGTTTTACTTTACGCGCGTAATAAAAAGTGTCTGACACAATAGTCGGCAAACAGGGTAACGTGACCAATGAAAGAAGATCCGCAGTTCGCTTCTCATTCATTACTCACAGAGTTACCCCTAGACACTGCATTTTTACTAGTACGGAAAGGTTGTCTGGAAGAGGTCGCTTTTATATAAGACCGCCTGTTGTTTACCGCCTGGTTACAAACTTGTAGAGGAGAATTTTACTTGTGAAATGTTACTATTCTATAGCTTTGAAACAATTTAAACTTTTATTACCACGAGCTTTTGGTAGAAACTTCATTATTCAGAAAGAAATTCATTATTAATTTCGTGCAAATATAATGGTTATATCCAGGGACCGGAACCGGTTACCAATGAAGTGGTATTGTATTAGATAGGGTATTTGGTACGGTTGTTTTTATAAACCCTATCAACTCGGTAAGCAACAACATTGGCTTACCCTGCTTACCCAAAGGTAAGCGCTTACCGAATCGAAAGACCCCAATGAGGTTACCCTATCATTTGAAGGGTACACGGAAAGAACATGTCTAGTCCCTCTTTTCGTAAAATGAGATTTTTGTATCAAAATATAGAGCTTGCAATAAACTATTAGCAACAACTTCTGTAACAGCTGGAATTTTTAACACAAATCCACTTTTTAACTCATAAAAACCATCTATTTACGGAAATAGTTTGGTTAATTGAATCATTCCAAACTTTAAAACCGCTATAACTCAAAATGTTGTCAAAGTGACTAGACATGTTCTTTCCGTGTACCCTTCATTTGTTTTCAGAATGCGATTAAGCTATTGTAAACTTTATCGTTAAGATGTATCGAACCACATTGAATATGGTTAACCCTATTAAAACGGTTACCGTAACGATAGGGTAACCCAATAATAGGGTTACCCTATAGAAAAGATTAATCAAACGAAGGGGTTTTCCGGTCCCTGGATCTCTGTCTGATTATTTGTGACCTTTAGTCGATCGAAAGTTAAAGAATTACAAAAACTATTTAAAACGGGATATTTACGATATGTGTGTGTGTGTGTGTGTGTGTATGTGGTTTACCATGTGTGTGTGTGTGTGTGTGTGTGTGTGTGTGTGTGATGTGATGTGATGTGTGTGTATTCACAATAAAAAACTCACATGGTAAATATCCCGTTTTAAATAGTTTTAGTAATGTTAATGAATGAAAATGAAAAACGTTTATTTTCAGGCAACTAGTAGCCCATAGATAAATACCTCAAAGACTAGCATACATATTACATTATAAATAAATAAATAAATAAATATTAGGACAATCTTACACAAATCAACCTACTCCCACAGTCAGCTCAATAAGGCTTGTGTTGTGGGTACTAGGCGATGATATATAGGTATAATAGATAGATATAGATAAATACTTAAATACATAGAAAACATCCATAACTCAGGAACAAATATCTATGATAAACACACAAATAAATGCCCTGACCAGGATTACCTGCTTCATAGGCAGGGTCACTACCAACTAGGCTAGGAGGCCGTTAAAACTAAAACTATTATTTTGGTGACACGACGGTTTTCTGGTGTGCCACCTGCTCTGGTGTAATATAGATCTTTATGGGTGTAATATTTGGTTAATGACCATGTTAGCTTAAAATCATAAGTTAAAGAATTTCCTCAACGTTATCATTGATATCAATCTAATTGTTGAGGTGATCTGTGTACGTATAGTTGAATTATCGAGAGCGTGGAATTGCATAATGTAGTGGTTGTACCGTGTTGTGCCTCTTTGTGTGCGGATTCAAATATAGAATGCCTGTACACAAACAATACTACTACATATGCAATTCCACGCTCTCGATAATTCATCTATAGCAATGCACCAAGGAGAAGTTTCCAGAGTTACGAAAATTTCCATATGGAATGTTCTCTGAACCGTAAAACTACACAACTATAATCCAAAAGCTCCCAAATGTGGTCCAAAACTGACTCAAATATCTACGATTAGGTGTTACTTTTATTTGAATGATGCGTTTAAATAAAAAAAAATAATAAATGAATAATTTTGAAAACTAAAATTAAAAAGAAGACTGGGATTGATATTTAGATTACGTATTAAAGCTGTGGACCATAGTTGCAGTACTGGACTATAGTTGTGTAGTTTTACGGAACTTAAATTTTACGAACAATAAAAATTATTCAGGAAGTCGCTGACCCTCCGGCTACTCCGGTACCATCGGTCCACTTTCCGACACCGCCGTTTTTAATTATTTTAACAGACTGTCTCATTTACGAGTTTATAAAAAGAATACTAGTACCTAATACATTTTTTGATAATTCTTCAAGTTTTTAATATTCTCATTGGAAAAATAATTTAAATTCTTGTATATGTTTCCGGAAATTTCCGTGAATATTACTAAATTTTTGAGATTGTTCTGCAACTTGTAAATTGCTATTTGAACGCCGAACGACAACAGCATCTGTGTATAGACTTCAAGAGAGAGCTCAGAGAGACCATGATAAAGTGGTCGTCTGTAAGAGGAAATTGCACCCGCCTCAGGCCGAATGATTAGGTGTGTACTTATGTGCTGTACCGTTTGAACCCTTCAGTGCTAACAAGGCGGGGTGGTTAGTCATTTGCTGGCCTCCTCGTTTCGTTTGCGTTTCTTTTATTTTGGCGTTAGTTTATTTTACGGGTATCCCTTCGTTTCACTGTAATAGCTAGGGATACACGCACAGATGTGCCCGCCGGATTTGTCCGACGGATGTGCCCGGCGGACAGATCCGTTCGTGTATGACGCTATTCAGATGTGTCCGCAGACAAATCCGTGTCCAATTCGCGCCATACACGCACGGATTTGTGCGCCGGGCATATCCGTCGGAGAACTCCGACGGACACATCTGTGCGTGTATCCCTAGCCAATAGGGTTGGCGCAATCAGGTTTGTTTAAGTATTTTTTTGTGATATTTAAGTACATTTAACTGTGAAAGGAGTAATGGCTAGAATGGGATTGGCAGATCCCACTTAATGCAGAATGTGTGGTGAAGAAGAAGAGACAATGAAACACTTAATGTGTGACTGTCATGCACGCTGTAGCCAGACATAGAATGAAGGACTTTGGTACCTACTGGCTATCCAGATCTAGAGGAATTCAAAGCACTACCCTTGAGCTCCATTATACAGCACATGGAGATGGTTGAAAAAGCTCTGGAGTAGGTGTACTAGGGGGTAACTACACAAAAGATCCCTCTGGGTCGAAGTGTATCTATATTATAGGCCCCCATTACAACAGGATGAGATCGCTTTGCGATAAACACACAAAATGCCCTTATCTGGATGAAAAATCTTCTATCTCTTTTACGTCGACAATGTTTCGATCGTCCAAGTATTACCATATACAACTTATGGCAGAAGTCTCTACTACTACTTTTTTATGTACAGTCGCCTCAAATATATCGGGCAGCCAGGGTAGTCAAAAATATCTGAGCATGCACTTTATCGCCTTGACAATAGAGGCGTTGTTCAGATATTGTTACCGCCTTGGTCGCTCCGATATATCTGATGGCGACTGTACTTATATGTGTATTTATTGCGATATAATTATAGTGTGTAGTCTAATTGCCTTTTAAAGCGGACTTAATGAACTAATTTGTCCTTCCTTCTTAACCGACTTCAAAAAAGGAGGACGTTCTCAATTCGACTGTTTTTTTTAAATTATCATTTGTATGTCATTCCCGACCACGGAACAATGGTGTTCCGAACCTTTGGGAGGCGTATGCGGAGCCGAAGCCTAATAGCATAATAAGATAAGCTGCCCTGCGTTGACTGATTGCGCTGGTGAAAACCAGTGGGCGATGGGGTTGTCACATCCTTACGCCTTATTATCATTATTATTAGTATGTCCTTTCCATATCTCGGGGCCATGGGGCCCCGGACCTTTGGTAGGCTTGCGTGGGGCCGAAGCCAACAGCGCAGAAGCCCTTTAAGACAATTTAATCTAAAAGCAAGGGATAGACGTGACGGATACGAGTACCATCCCCAAGCGCACAATATGATACATCCGGAGATGGTCCCCGCCAGGTGCAAAGACTATTGCAGTGCAGCACTTTTGTGCTGCTATGGGAACTAAGGTCATAAGGCTATGGATTTGAAAGTTGGGTGGACTGGATATCGGGCTATGGGGGAGACTAGCGGACACCTGCCGTGACAATCAGTCTCAAAATTGTAAAAGGCAGGTGGTGACTCGCCAACTCATTGAGTAGGCCCCGCAATGGCCGCATGCACGGTGCGACAACGGCGCAACACTTGAGAGTGGCTGTGAGGTTGTCGAGAGGTGAGTCTGCGGTAGCCAGATCCCGGTATTCCGTTCAGCAGGCCGCCGGCGTTAGGACATTTTACACTTCCAACCTGGAGCATAGGTCCCGCTCTTGCGACTCCTATCTAGCCGGCTAGTTAAGGCAAGCACAGAGGCGAGGGCCAGATGGAAAGGGCCCTCTGGAATAGGGGTCCGCGGTGTCGCCACTCACTGTCAGCTCGCCACAAGCTGCCCCCTAGTGTCATCATCATCAAATCGAGGGAACTCTTCAACTATTTTAGGCACACCTCTTGGAATAGCGGATCCTAAGTGAAGTCGGTTCTTTTTTTTGTTTAAAATTATACTATTCAGTAATAAGTACTACCTACGTAGGACTATAAATAAATATCAGTAGCGGGACGGCCATAGGACTTCATTTCCTTCGGCTGCCTATTGCAAATAACTTCACATTATTCTACAATCCCTTGAAGCAAACATAAAGCAAATAACCTCAAGCTTGCCCCTAACGCTCTAAAGTCTAAATATATTGATGAAAGTATCGAAAGTGGCAAGAATCGGCACAGATGGCGCCAAGACAATTTCTCGGGCCGTTCTTGCCGGCCAACCTTCCCCGTGATATATCGCTGACCCGATCCCCTTCGCGCTTTTTAATCTCGTGATTTATGGACGCACGAAAAACGATTTTTGAATACAATGAAATCCATTTCGTTGGGATCAAATATATTTTCTTGTCTAAAGGTTTGGAGATGTTTTTGTTATGTATTGGGGGTAAGGGTTTGTTTGATTATTTCTTTAATAATGAAGGGTGTGTATTTCATTTGATGGATTTATAATCTCGTAAAATTCATTGATGGTATAGATTGTAACGTATTGTTTCTATGTGTAACGTAAACTAGATGATTTGTACACTCAAGAGCAGAAGTCCACCACGCCTGCCTGCGACCACGAGCGTTACGACCCCCGTACGCGATTAAATAAGTCCCGTTTTTGACAAAATAATGAGTGAAAATTGTGTGAGATTAAATCAGTACAAGAGCAAGTGATTAAGCGAGCATGTCCAGAATGATCTCGGCTAGTGTTGCCAGGTGTGTTTAGTTTACACGGACTAATCAGGCTAAATATTTTCTAGTCCAGCCTGTCCGGCTTTGTTAGGCTTTTCATTTGACATGCGAGCGGTGCGAGCGGAAAGTCGAGCGCATTAAGCAAAGCTGCGATATACTATTATAAATAAAGTTTAGTCCGGCTTTTAGGGTGAAATGTCCGGCTAAATTAAGCCCAAGGCCAAATCCGGCTTTGCGTTTTCGGGCCGGGGGGGTGATTTTTGAGATTCGAGCACTCGAAATTGACATTTACAACTCAGAATAAAACAATGAAATTATGTTTTAAAAATAACAGCAATAGGAATTTAAAATCATGAGTATTTAAACTATTAATTTCATGCGAAAAAATTTGCGGTAAGCTCTTGAGTGCGATTATTTTCGAGCTTAAACTTTTAGAATTCGGGCGCTCGAAAGTCAAAAATTGGCCCCCTAGCCCTAATCTCGACACGACTTTTAAGAGAAAAAGAGTTTATGAATATAATTTTTAACACCTATAGTCTATACCACTTCGCTAAACTGCTGACTGTCAATAGATATACTTTTTTATAATCTACGTAAATATGAATAGAAACATAAAGTATAAAATCATAAACTACATAAAACTCTCAATAACTTCTACATTATAAACTAATATAGGTAGACGTCATATACAAAGGAAAAAGGGACCTACACAGATAGAAAAAATCTCTTCAACCAAAGAAACCTATTCGAATCAAGAGATATCCAGTTTCCCATATAAGGAAAAAATAAAATTATTTATTTTAAGATATAAAATGTTTCAAAGTTTATTACTTAACCTAATAAATTCAATACTTTATCCGAGATATAAAAATCTTCTTTTTAAAATAGCTTAATATTCTCACGAAGGGCGTTTGAATTTTGTTTTTGTATTGTATTTTTTTTAAATTGAACTTTATGTGTCTTAGTGCAATACATAAAGAACTTAAGCCAAGAAACTTTGTTTCTTGGATGAAGACTCATAGTTTAAATTGAGAATTGAATTTCTCCACGGAAACAAGAAATCGCATTAGTTCAAGAGCATGTGTTACTTGATGTAAAATTTGATATTTTCACACCAAGATCTAAAATTTCTTGGCGTATGAAATCGATTACTTGAAACAAACAATAACATTTTCTAAGGCGGTTATCACACTGGCGCGGATCCGCATGCGGCACCGGTGCGCGAGCGAGATAGCGCTCTGCATGTGTATAGCGCTATCTCGCTCGCACACCGGCGCCGCATGCGGATCCGTCGTCAGTGTGATAATCGCCTTAGTGTCTCAGTGCACTACTTAAAAACCTAGTAGCAGAAACTGTGTTTCTCGGGACTAATCGCAAGAAAGGAAGTTTAACTAAAAGTAGATAATACAAATATAAATTATGATTATTTATATACTCACAATTTATAATCGTATTAACTAGAGCTGAGATTGCTATTGTGAATCTCAAATAAGCCCGGGTAAAGCGGCGAGGGTCATGAAGTTACGTTGAACAAACGTTCGCGTGTTCTAACCTACACGCAGAGACATCTATTGATGCGCAGGGTAACTAACGTCCAAGATTTAAATGTTTCAAAGCAAAAATTATGTGCTTCTTCTTTGGAATAGCTGTGGCTCTTGATTGTAAGTTGAAAACATCAAAGCAAAAATTAATCTCTCTTGCCTAAAAACTTAAAAATCTCAAATCTAACTTTTGGTGCTACTTCTTTAAATTAGCTTTGGCTCTTAGCTGTAGATTGAAAACATCAAACCAAGAACTAATCGATCTTACGTAAACACATAAAACTCTTAAAGGAAAATGTTGGTGCTTTTTTGCCGTAAATAATTATTATCTTAACTCAAATCATTACTATTCGCTTTAAAAATAGGTAAAGTTAAAGCTAAATAATTTTAAATCTTCTTTTAAAAATCATGATATTTTTAACTCAAGTCATGTTTATTGGTCTAAGGTATTTATTACTCTCTTTAAGAAACCGCGTGCAAGAGAGTTTTGCGTTTTGAATTAAGATATTATTTCTATCTGTGTAGGTACTTAAAATAAACAAAGCAAAGTATTTTATTAAACATAATTTGATTTGTTCTTCAGTAGTAACTTCTACATTGTTCAAAATGTGTTAGTGACAGGCCAGAACGTTGTTAATGGTAGGTACCTTTTTTCATGGAACGACGTTAGTCGACCGCGAGGCATGTTGGGCACGATGGTCGTTGATGGAGTTCATTTGCAATGCAGATAAATGCATCGGCTGCAGGCTGCACCGACTTCGTGCAGTCGCCATCAGATATATCGGAGCGGCCAAGTTTACAAATATCTGAAAAACGCCTCTATTGTCAAGGTAATAAAGTGCATGTTCAGATATTTTGAGTAGCCTGGCTGCTCCGATATATTTGATGGTGATTGTACACATGACGGGAATTTTGGATGAAGTGAGTCGAGTGACTATCTGAAAATTGTTGAAATTCAATCGAAATATAAAGTTAATATGTTTTGTGTGAAGTAAATATAATTTTCTCAAACGTGCTATAACATATATGACAGAAAGTTTTAATCACTCTGTCATTTAATTGCACAGGCTGATTATTCAATTAAATTAAAATTTTAATTTCATTTCTTTCTAGTAACAAGGACTCATAGGTATACATAATTACTGTTATTAAATCTAGTTAACATTAAATTATGTTAAGTTAGATTTTTTTCCGGATATATATAAAACAAATTAAGGAATATATTAAAACAAAAATATCGCATAGCAAGTTTCCTTAATTTGTTTTAAAGTAAATTGTGTTGTGGTACTTTGGTAGGTACTTTGTGCCTTTTTGAACCAAGGCCAATCAGAAACTCGTCTGCTTCACCCATTGCGCATAACTGCCTTTTTTTAACCCTTAAATTTAAAAAAGTATGCCAGTTAAATAGAACTTACGACGACCCTTTTTCGCTTAACTGTTTTAAATGTCCCTCATCTCAGAAATATGGCGCCATTTTATACTTTAATGAGTGGACGTTTACGATTTTTTTTGCTTATGGGGTTAAGCTTGTTGGAATCCTTCATTATGAAATTAAAACGGTACTTAATCCGGTATTAAAACAGAATTGAAAATTATCTTGAACGCCCAGTATTCTCACATATGTTTTGCGAAGCAGTCAGATTTGGATTTTATTTTTATTTTTATTACTCAATAGGCACATTGTCTCTCAAGCTGTTTCGATGTGCCTTCTTGAAGAACTACGCATTATGGTATATATTATCTTTAATGTAGTATCTTTTTTTTATGTTTTATGCGCGGAAATATTGTTGTTAAATATGTTATTTTTGTTATGTATTTGTGTTACGGTATTGAGTAGCAATGTACCATCATCATCATCAATTTATGAATGAATTCATTGATAATTTGATTGGCCATACAATTATGAATCCGATGGTACAAGTTGCATAACATTCTCAAAAATTTAGTAATATTCTCGGAATATTCCGGAAACTTAAATGAAATTTTAACTTGTAACGAGAATTTAAATTAAATTTTCAGTAAGAACATTCTCTATTGGGAATTATCAAAAAATTTATTGTATCAAGCTCGTAAATGAGACAGTCACTTAAAATGGGTGCGGTTCACTTTTCATACAAACAAAATTCATATTTTCAGTTAGCGTACGCTTGAAAAGCATAATAAATGATTTTCATAACAACAAAATTCATAATTTTATATGGCATAACGATTAATTAGCATAATACTCATTTGTCATACCAAGTCATACCAACATTTGGTATAATGTTTATTTTCACTAATGTCATTTAGTAATTTCATATATCATAATGTTTAATTAGTATACTGCTCATTAATTATAATAACATTAAATATAACGTTTATTTTGAATAACAAAATATGATATATTATATTATATTAACGACTTTAACGAGTGTCCCATGCAATCCATGCACGTACGGAAACGAACTTATGACAGATAAATAGGCTACTTTAGGTCGCAGTTCAAACATACGAACTGCGACCCCCACTGAAACGAAAATCTGCCCAAAAATAAGGTTAGGTTAGAACTGCGACCCACACGCAAACGAACTTCTACCGAAAAGTAGGTTAGGTTAGGTTAGAACTGCGACCCCATGGAAACGAACTTCTGCCGAAAAGTAGGTTAGGTTATAATTGCGACCCCCACAGATACGAACTTACTTCTGCCGAAGAGTAGGTTAGGTTAGGTTAGAATTGCGACCCCTACGGAAACGGACTTCTGGTGAAAAGTAGATTAGGTTTGAACTGCGACCCACATGGAAACGAACTTCTGCCAAAAAGTAGGTTAGAACTGCGACCCCCACGGAAACGAACTTCTGCCAAAAAGTAGGTTAGAACTGCGACCTCCAAGGAAACGAAGTTCTGTCAGAAAAGTAGGCGTAACGCATTTTCGTTTTATTATGAAATTTAAAACTATGCAAAATGAGTATTATAAGTAATGAAAATATGAAAAAAGTTGTTATGCATTTTGTTTTTATGCAATGTAATCCATTATAGAAATTGAAATTATGCAATTCGTTTTTATGAAAAATGAAATTATGCTATTTGTTTGTATACAAAACATTACACACCCACTTAAAATAGATGATAAATGAAATTTTATTGTTCGTAAAATTTAAGTTCTGGGACATTCCGTATGGAAAATTTCGCAACCTTGCAAACTTTTCCTTGGCGCATTGCTAGTTTTGACAATAAGTGTTACTTTAAGTACAGTCAACGCCTCACTTAGGTATACACTTTTGAACCTTATTCCGCTGTAATAACGTTCAAAAGTGTATACCTAGTGAGGCGTTGTGTGTACATATTGAGGATTTTAGTTGACTTGTATTAGAGTATCTGTACGTAGCTTGTTCAGTGTAAATTAACATCATACTCATGACATAATAAACTAAATATGTAGGTACATAAGGATCTTTAAACAATGCCCTACATAAACTTGGAATGCCCCATGCCTAGCCGCTTAAAAAAACGATACAATTGTTCTATCCAAAACTGCCTATACAAAATATTTAAATTCAGATTGTTTCCAGCTAAATCGGATTCAGCAAACTTCCATACACCTAATTAAATCGCGGATTTGCAAACTCAACGTTGCCGGAGCAAAAGCGAATGATTCATAAGAAGGGTAATTAAATTCTTGCGGTCGGACTTATAAAATAAAATTGAATCATCCTCTATCCTAATTGCATACATCGCTTGCCTCTCGTGCGTCTCTTTATGTGCATAGTGAATAATTATATAATAAGAAGCAGTACTTTTCAGCCTGAAACACAGGATTTCCTAGTTCAGGCATATATGAACCTCAGCTCTGTAATAATAATGCATAGTTCTAAGAATTATCTGTACAATTATTTTTGAATAAATTATTTGATTTGATTTGATTTTGATAAAGGTGCTGGCACTGCTGGCTCACAATTACAGTGGTTTCTCTCATTCCCGCTTTACTAGTGGAAATAGAGTGAAAGGAAGGTCTTGTCATAATCGGCAGGGTTATATAACCAATTTATGAATTTTCATTTAAAATGTGCGCGTTTTTACAGCTGGACCTAACTGAAGTGTAGTTGTCAAGAGACGAGTTTTCGACTAACTATTTCTATAGTCTCTGGACTAACTTATGATCTGTGAATAGCATGATGGACTACCATTTACTTACAGACGCGAAGCGGTTACAAAGACAAGTCACCATCAAAATCAAACTCAAACATTTATTCAGTAAGTAGGCCACAAGGGCACTTTTACACGTCAGATATTATAGATAAAAGACAGAAGAAAAAAAAACAAAAAAAACAAACTACACCGGTTCTAACCCTACACCTCTGACCCGAGAAGAATTACTTTTACCGGCAAGAAACTCGGCGGGACAAATTTTTTCAAAACAAGAGTACATAAAATCTTAAAAATATGTATAAATAATGCGTTGTTCTTTAAGAGAACATCAAACCACTTTAAGAGAAATACCATTTGTAAGAAAAGAGAATGTTTAAGAGTCCAAATCTGACTATTTAAAAACGAAGCATACAAAAGTTTGATATACTTTCTTAACTGAACTGTGTCCTCTACTTATTATCAGTACACTCTTCTGTTTGTGACCCTTAGCTCTGAATGGGGTTAGCCGGTCCAATGTCTTTACAGATGGCGCCAGCATAGCTTGTACCTGTCAGTCCTACCAATAGTGACAAATTCTTTTTTTTTTTCTGATCTGGATGCTAGCCTTTAAGCTAAATCCCATACAACAATACTAGTGGCAGGTACAAGCTATGCTGGCGCCATCTGGCCAAACCTTTGACAGTTCCCAACCCCATTGTAGTATAGGAACGCCAATACGTACCTTAATACCTTGTATGCTATATGCTCTATCTAATAATAAGTTATCTGCATCGCCTAGGTCTTACTTTATGTCCTAAATAGTCGAAGTGGGAGCTAATGAAAAGTTTCTTGTCACGTTACTGAGCCAGTGAAGAACGTAGTCGCACAGGAGCCAAATTAGATTCCTCTCTACTTTTTAAGGCAAATTGGTTGCGTCTAGTGATGTGCCGTAAACGGGAATTTTTCAATAATAGTTCATTACAGCAGAGGCTGGGAAAATGAGGATTTCCGGCCAAGTAGGTAGGATAGGCATACGAGGCCGGGAATCCGTTTTCACGCCGAGGCATGTATAGTGCTTTTCTCAAAAAAAATGCGTGAAAATAAGACCTAAAACCTAATACTTAAAGCCTAGTCTATCGCACCCGCCCGCGGGCCTGCAAAGTAGTATGAAAATCCTTTTCATATCAAGTGTCACTACGGCGCCCGAAACGTGATACTTCCGAGTCCATTTTCACGAACGTAACGACAACATTTCCGCGCATGTTTGAGAAAAGACTTTTTACACCATGACCGTGGCAAATAAGTATAAGAGGCTGTAAATTACAAATAAGCAGCTACCGTAATGTACGCCTCCAACTCCAAATGTCACAAGTATAGTCATCATTCTCCTAACGTTTGTCGAGGCTTAATTGAGCCTGGGGTCCACTCGGCAACCTATTCACAGGAATTGACGTAGGCAGTAGGAACTAGTTTTTACGAAATCGGCTGCCATGTGACCTTCCAACCTAGAGGGAAAACTAGGTCTTGTTGGGATTAGTTCCGGTTTCCTTAAGATTTTTTCCTTCACCGAGAAGCGACTGGTAAATGTCAGGAGATATTTCTTACATTAGTTCTGAAAAACTCAGTGGTACGAGCCGAGGTTTGAAACCGAGACCTCCGGATTGAAAGTCTAACGTTCTACCGCCAGGTCACCAGCGCTTGCGTTATAGGTAGGTACCTATATGTACCTAGTGAAAAATATTTTCCACGGGCCAGGAAAAATCAATATTAACTGGCTTACACACTTTGTCATGGATAAACTTTTCTCACTGCAACTGTACTTTCTTTGACTACACTTTACGGTCTCTACAATCGGCGCAATTTTAACACAACTCGCGCGCGATTTCGAGACATTGCCGTCTAGGTAGGTGCAACGAAATCAATCGATGGATTAAATCGCAGGTGATTAGTCGCTTACGTTTAAAAAAAATTTAATCTGTTTATTTCATTAAAAGTTAGGTACATTAACTTAAGAACTTAACTACTAATCTTAAATTATAAAGATTTTTTGAGTTAAGGAGTCTACAATTTTAATATATTAAATATACAATAATATTAATTAATTTATTACAATACATAATTGTTTATTTACTTACGTCGCTAGCTCTTATTTCAAACATGTGTTTCTTTATCATTTTTCTGGCTTGCCCGCATGTTTTACCTTCTAATGAGTTTAATAGTTCAGGTGGAAATCTATTCAATATACGCGGAACAATGCATTTCCATACTCTTTTACCGTATTCGTTGTTCGTGTTTTCGATCTCAAACGTTGGAAGGTTATCTAAGTTACGTAAGCGTAAGGGTCGCGTATTTTTCTTTAAGTGTTTAATGTTATTGTAGTATTGGGTTAAAATGGATAAATCAACTTTTTCAAATACAGTTAGCACTCTGCAGTAATTGAATAGATTTTCATAATTATTTTTAAATTTATATTTAATTTTTGTGGGAACAATTGTCTTTAGTATTCGTAATTGTATGTTATAAATAGTTTTTAGGTAAGTCTTGTATGATCTTCCGTAGCTTTCTAGACCATAACTTATAACTGAATCCGCCAGAGACATATAAAGGAGTCTTAGAGTATTAAATGGGACTTTGTGTTTTAATATGCATAGTTTAGATAATATGGATCTAAGTTTATTACATACCCGGTTAATTTGTGGGCCCCAGTTAAAGTTGTGGTCTATGTTTAGTCCAAGGTAGGTATGTTCTTTAACTATATCAAGTTGTGTACATTTACAATTTACGCTAGGCATGTGCAGACACTTGTGCTCGTGGGCTACGATTTTAGGTGTGTAATTGATTTTTTTATAAGGTGAGTGAATGTGCATAAGTTTAGTTTTGGCGTAATTTATAGACAGACCTAGATCGTGAGCCCACTTGCACAATGTATCAAAATCATTCTGCATCATGCTCTGGGCAGTTTCCAGGTTCTCATGAGCTGTGATTATACAAGTATCATCTGCAAACTGGTATACAGAACCATGCCGGAATATTTTACACATGTCATTTACGTATAGCAAGTATTCCGTTGGGGCCATAATTGAGCCTTGTGCCGTTCCACATAAGGTCGGAATTAGGTCACTCTGCTCGCCCGCTATGCTAACGGCGCTGTATCTGTTATCGTGGTAATTTTGTAAACGCCTTTAGGGTCTCACCACTATTCCCCACGACGTCCGGCACCAATAAAGCCCGGTACAAATATGCCACATAAGCTGGCGGTGTTACCTTACTACTGCACAAGGTATACCCGGCCATTGCATGCATATTGCACTATTTTTTAACATGGACCACTCTCGTTACCAGCTCGCTAGATTTTAAGTCAACTACGATGCATGATACTCGTAAATGTAAATTTAAAATTCCCTTACTTTGCCAATGGTACCAGGAACATAACAATGTCCGGATAAAAAAAAATAAACGGCACATCACTAGTGTCTGCCGCCATTTTCCGAGTTTCATTAGATGGGGTGATTATATTCAAAGTATCTTTGCTCATGAACTTTAAATGAAACTCGTTACTTTGTAGCACTTATTACAGTAACCCATTTTTCTGCAACAAGGTTTTTAAAAGTCAACTTTTGAGTGTTGGTTGAAACAGTGGGCCCACCGCGAATGTCGTAAATCGAAAGGCCTCTACAAACGTAAACGACTAGTCACCTGCGATTTTTAATACATTGCGGTTTTTGATCCATTGATTTCGTTGCACCTATATACCTAGACGGCAATGTCTTGAAATCGCGCGCGAGTTTTGTGGCAAAATTGCGCCGATTGTAGAGGCCATAAGTTTACGTTTTAGTGATCGTTATCAACGTGCAGTTTTCGTAGCAAAGTATATGGTTGGCAGAAAAATGTATTCATGTATATAACCAATAATATTTTTTACTATAAAGTATTAATATCAGGATGTATTTTATTTACATTAGTATACTTTTCACGACCCAGCATACAGGGTGTTTTTTTCAATAACTAGCCATATCAGCTGAAACGTATGACACAGCCAATTTTTTTTTGGAGTCGGCCCCCATAGTAAAAGTTGTTTAGTATAGCCTACCAAATCACCTCGCACTATGGCTAGTTATTGAAAAAACACCCTGTATAAAAAAAACAATGTAATGTCACAGGTCAATCCGTCAAATAACATGCGTTCATTTCATATCACAAAAAATGAACTCAGGCTAAATATTACGTTATCTGAGCGCATGTAAATCAACCATTTATATTATGGTTTATGGTTTAAGATATTTATTTTCTCAAAAAATTTACATGTAAATCACTTACAGAGAAAAACATAATTTATTAATTTGCTTAAAACTAGGTAAGAATAAAATATTGAGGATTCTTATTTATTTATTTAATTGATAGTGGAATCTTAATGAACACGAGGGATTTAATACAATACCCGGATTTTGTAATGACAGATGGAAGCAAGCGATTTACGATTTGCAATGTAAATGTCAAGAGAAAAAAACACAATACTTATAGACACGTCCATAAGTCAAAATGTCACCAGCTAAAATACTCGTGAATATTTTTTTTGCAAACCATACTTTGCTACGAAAACTGCACGTTGATAACGATCACTGTAAATAACACATGTTTTCAACTAATATTAACACATTGCCGAATAGTTAATAGCTAATATCAAATATGTATTACGACTTTATTTTTAAGAGAATAAGAGCGTGTGTAGGTCATTTTGAACACCCTACCCGCATAGCTACTTCTGCTGCTGACTGTTATCACGTTGTTGTATGATAGGAAATAAAATAAGTAACCTGTTAAATCCCGCCGTCTTCTTTGACTGGGGTATGTTCGCGACGTATTCCAACAGGGTGCATCCACAAATTACGTCACACCAATTTCATGATTTTTTACCCCTGCCCTATCCCTAGTCCCACATTAGCATGTTTGTGTGGTGTGGGGATACAAATTGATATTATTTATAAGCAATTATTCTAAAATTAAAAATTAAAATAATTAGTTAAATATGATTTGTAATGATTTTATTGTAAATAGCTAAATATGGAACATTAAAAGCTCATAGACCACCTTGTCTGTCAAGAATAAAACAAAAAGTACTTACACCATGTCTGTATTTACATCACAATGCTTGTGACTCCTCCCACCCCTTGTCACAACTTGTCACATTTTGTAAACCCCGCAACATGTGACGTAATTAATGGACGACCCCACATCACTATGCACTCGAACAGTGCTATTAAGCCTCGGGTCTTCTAATCAGCTCCAACTTTGATTAGAGCAGAGCCCCGACATATTCAGTCTTTGAGACTGCGTCTGATTAACTTTAGACACTGGTCCCACCGCGAGCTAGTAAGCTATGAGCTATCGGCTATAAACACGAACAAAAGATAAGCACTCCCGTGTAAATAAAAGAGACACGGCGATATTTATAGCTCACCGCTGGGTGAGTAACTATAAATATCGCCGTGTCTCTTTTATTTACACGGGATAGCCTGTTAAACGAAGGAAAACTTAGGGGAAATAATTCGTGTATAGCTGAATTTTGGCATAGTTGTAGACAAAGGTGTCTTACACAACATACTAAAAGTACTCGTGGTTAGAGGCGCCGCTAACGGGGAGAGGGGGGTGTAAAGATCCCTTTTTTTGGCTTTTCATAAATAACTCAGTAGCGGTGGCTCATCCGAAAAAATGTTCTTATACTTAATTAATCCACAAATAATTTTCTACAAAAAAGGTTCTTTACACTTTTTTGCTGGGATCAATGTATAATGAGTTCATAGTCCCAGTAGTCTCCCTAATATGTCTACTATGGACAATTCATTAGTTGTAGCATTGAAAGTGCAAGTAGAGGAACTAACCACTGAGTTATCGTGCGCTCATGAAGAAGTTGCAAGGTTAAATATAGAGAATAGTGAACAACAACAACAAATAGAGAAGCTAAATAAAAAAATTAGTGTGTTATTATTGTTAAACAAAGAACCTATAAGAAGTACAACACCAACAAAAAATTCTGGCCATAGTCCAAAGACAAAAAATATACACACAGAGGACAACATTCAAATTTATGAAAATAAAATAAAAAATTTAGAGGACGAAATATCTACCTTAAATAATAAAATTAAGACACTCCAAATAAAGCTAAGCAAGGCTCTCAAGTCAAATACTGTTTGTAAACGGAAATCAGAAGCATCAGTAAACAGGGAAGTGACTCTTTCACGAATCCAACACTCTACCAAAGCATTGCAGAAGACAGTAAATAAACTAGAACAGCACATAAACAATACTATAGCTGAGAAAAGTAGTCTTGACATGTCGGGAAGACCTGTTTTACCTGTTTTACCTAGAGAATCTCATTCAACACAAGCGACGTTAGTTAAGACACCGATAAACCATAAAACTAATAACAAACCAAGGTTGTTGCTTTTATCAGATTTTCATGGAGCTGAACTTCTACTACCTTTATCGAAAATTCGAAAGAACGATTATGACTTTACGGCCGATATCATTCAATATGGAACAACCCAGCGTGTATTGCAAAATATACAAGAGAAAATTAAAGATTTCAAGAGAAGCGATTGTGTAGTAATTATGTGTGGCGGGAGTGACTATAACATTACCCCGTTAAATAAAATTATAAGTACTTTGGAATATACAGTCAAAAATTGTACTCATACAAACGTAGTTATCTGTGACATCCTCCATAGCTTAAATAAGTATGCTGAAGACTATAATGATTTTGTCAATAGCTTTAATATAATGTTGCATAAAAAGTTTGAGAAATATTCCCATGTTTGGCTGGAAACACCTAATAGTGTCTATTTTGGTATGCGAGACTACGATACAAAAGGTTACCAACTAAACTATAGAGGGAAATATAAACTAGCTCGCAGCTTGAATAATGTTTTGATTAATGTTAACAAAGCATTTTATAATCAGTTAAATTTTTTAGGTACAATGGACCATCAATTAGTAAATCGGTAAATATGATAAATAATGACCTTATTGTATACAGTCATATTAATATATTACATCAGAATATCAATGGTATTATAACTAAATCTGATTTGTTAAGTATACATATACAAGAGCTTATGGATAAGGAAACTCAAATTGATGTTATTTGTGTTACAGAGCACAATATGCAGATAGGTGATGAAATATTTTTGTCTATTCCTAATTTTAAATCAGCAGCTTTTTACTCGAGAAATAATCGAAATGGTGGATCTTGTATTCTAGTTAGGAGTATTCATAAATATTGCATGTTAACCGAATTAAATTGTATATCGATACCAAATGTAATTGAATGCGCTGGTGTAGAATTAATTGACCACAAATTAATTATAATTAGTATTTATAGAGTACCGAGGAACAATAGACATAGTTTTGATATATTTTTTCATAAATTGGATCTTATATTAAATAAATTATGTTTTAGCGGAAAGAAAGTAGTAATATGTGGTGATTTTAATATCGATATGCTCAAGAGAACGCCACAATCGGTAGAATTTAAAAACTTGTCGTGGTCCTATAATTTAAGAATGGCAATATCTGAGCCAACTAGATTATCTAGCAACACATGTATTGACAATATTCTTCACAATGTGCGAGGCAGTAAAGCTGAGGTGATTGACCTTGCCCTCTCGGATCACACAGCCCAAATCATAAAATGCCCCGTTAAAAAAACATGTGTTCTTGCTTACTGGTATAAAGAAAAGAGACATTACAGTCAAGAAAATATAATTAAGTTCAAAGATCGTCTATTAGAGTTACAATTTAGTGAAGTTTATATGGCAAACAATCCTAATGAAGCATACAACTGTTTTGCCGACCTATTCGAATTACTTTATAATCTGTGCTTTCCTATTAGAAAGATTAAAGTTACTGCGGCTACAAAACCAAAATGGATTACCAAAGGGTTAAAGGCCTGTTGCAAGCGAAAACGTCAATTACTTTGGAAATATAGATTTTCTGATGATAAACTTAGAGACAAAACAATATTTCAAGGTTATTCAAAGCGATTAAAGAAAATTATTAAACTTACTCAGAAAACACAAAATAATTATTATATTAAACAATCTAGCAACAAAACAAAGGCATCATGGAATGTTATAAATAAATGTAGATCTAAACAACCCATAGACAATATCCAGCAGATAGTATCTAATGGTGAACGTATAAAATCTCCTCAAAAAATCGCGGAAGCTTTTAATCAGTATTTTATTAATAATGTTACAAATAACAATAATCTCAAATATGACCATACGAATACAATGACATGCAATTTACCTAATTCTATATTTATGAATCCTACTAATTCGAAAGACATTGAAATTATAATTAACTCCTTAAAAAATAGCCATAGTACAGGCTACGATGGTATTAGTACAAAAGTGGTAAAATCTGTATCCAGTATCATTTCACCATTAATTAGTCATATAACTAATTTATGCATAGAGAAGGGTGAATTTCCAGAAAGATTAAAAACAGGCATTGTGAAACCACTATTTAAAAGAGGCGATAAGGAAGACTTGGCTAACTATAGACCTGTGGCTCTGCTACCCATTTTTTCAAAAGTAATAGAAAAAGTAATTCACAATTCTATTTACTCATACTTCGAAAAAAATAATTTGTTTTCACAAGAACAGATGGGATTTAGAAAGGGTAAGTCTATCAACATGGCTATTTTTAACCTAATGCGTGAAGTTATAAAAAATATGGACAAACGAGTACCGATATCAGCACTCTACATGGATATGTCGAAAGCCTTCGATTTTGTAGATCATAAAATATTGCTAGACAAACTATATAAATATGGAGTTAGAGGTAATGTACATAGTTTAATTAAATCATATTTAAAAAATCGACTACAGTTCACACAGATAAATAGACTATGCGTTAGAAAAAAAACCGAAGTCACCTATTCATCGGATGTTCGACATGTTCATTACGGTGTACCTCAGGGAAGCGTTTTAGGCCCTTTATTATTTATTATTTATATCAATGATTTGCCACGAGCTGTCGAGTATCCCATGGTCCTTTTTGCTGATGACAGCACTATAATGTTTACTTGTAAAGACCCAGAAACATATGAAAATGATATATGCAAAACATTAGAAACAGTAATTATCTGGTTAGAGAACAATAATTTAAAAATTAATATTGAAAAAACTAAAATTATGACATTTAAGAAAAGACGAAATGATACCTATAATTTAAATATATCATATAAGGGACAACAAATTGAGGAAACAGATGTGACAAAATTTTTAGGAATAAGCGTAGATCATAAGTTGACATGGAATAATCAAATTGACATCATATGTAAGAAACTGAATCAATTCTCATACCTTCTACATAATTTAAGGAAAATTGTTGATGAACCGGTTATTCTAACGGCCTATCATGCTTATGTAACTTTAACACTAAGGTATGGTATCATGTTCTGGGCAAACTCAGTTGAAAGAGAAACAGCATTTAAAGCTCAAAAAAGATGTGTTAGATCTTTATGTGGAATTCAGCTACCAGGTTCATGTGTACCATGCTTTAAAAAGCTACGAATATTGACTTTACCTTGTTTGTACATTTATGAATTAGTTACTTTTGTTAAAGGCAACCTGCACTTGTTTAAAAGATTTAAGAGTATTCGTTTAAGAAATAAAATAGCTTCAATGTCTTCCAAAAAAGGATTATTAAAGAAAAGTATACTTGGCATGGCTCCAAAAATCTATAATAAAGTCCCGAAACACATAAGAACCATAGAAGATATTATAAGGTTCAAAAAGGAGTTATTTAATTTTTTAGCGAATAAAACATATTATACAGTTAAGAGTTTTTTGTCCGACTGCGATTAATAGTGAAGTAACATGTAGTTACAGATAAAATAAAAAACTAAAATTTGTATGCCCTGTGGCCTGACATGGTGATGCAACATTATTGCTGTAAGACCTGTACCTTTGTACTATAAACCCGTGTTGAACAAATAAACTATTTTGATTTGATTTGATTTGATTTGATTTGATTTTGATGAGATTTCGAGGAAATACGATAATCACTTTTTGAAATTTCGGAGCTATTATTTACGAAACTATTAGTTTTGTCTAAAAGTTGTTTTAGAAAACCCATATTTATATTAAAAGACCTACCCAACAACACCCCACACATTAGGGGTGGATTAAAAAAAGAATTTACCCCCCACTTCATGTGTTCGGGAGGTACCCTAAAAAATAATATTTTTTCAGATTTTGTTTTAATACTTTGTCGGCGTGTTCAAAACACATACTCATACGAAGTTTAACTATTCTAGTACTAACCATCACTGAGAAGGTTGAAGAGGGTATTTTTTTACTTTTTATTTTTTATGCCACGAGGGTGGCAAACAAGCATACGACCCGTCTCATGATAAGCAGTTCCCGTAGCCTATGGATGCCTGCAATCAACTTCCTACCCTTATAGTTTCGCTGTCCGTTTGTCCCCGTCTGTCCGTTCACGGCTTTGTGCAGTGATGGTTAGTACTAGAATAGTTAAACTTCTTATGAGTATGTGTTTTGAACACGCAGACAAAGTTTTAAAACAAAATCTGAAAAAATATTATTTTTCAAGGTACCTCCCGAACACATGAAGTGGGAGGTAAATTCTGTTTTTTAATCCACCCCTAATGTGTGGGGTGTCGTTCGATAAGTATTTTAATATAAATATGGGTTTTCTAAAACAACTTTTAGACAAAACTTATAGTTTCGTAAATAATAGCTCCGAAAGTTTCAAAAAGTGATTATCGTATTTCCTCGAAATCTCATTATACATTGATCCCAGCAAAAAAGTGTAAAGAACCTTTTTTGTAGAAAATTATTTGTGTATTAACTAAGTAGAAGAACATTTTTTCGTATGAGCCACCGCTACTGAGTTATTTATGAAAAGCCAAAAAAAGGGATCTTTACACCCCCCTCTCCCCGTTAGCGGCGCCTCTAACCACGAGTACTTTTAGTATGTTGTGTAAGACACCTTTATCTACAACTATGCCAAAATTCAGCTATACACGAATTATTTCCCCTATCGAGCAGTTAGTGGGCTTCCTTCGGTGAGCTAGAATGCTTATCTTTTGTTCGTGTTTATAGCCGATAGCTCATAGCTTACTAGCTCGCGGTGGGACCAGTGCCTTAGACTTGGAATCATTACGTGCAGTCAGTGCATCGGAACGTTACAACTTGATTAGTGCCTTTTGACAACTAATTGGACCTATTTTGGGTCTTTGTTGGACTTTAATTTGACGGGGACGGAACTGCTGGGTAGTTGAACCACCTTTAATTTTCTCATCTTTCAACCAGCACGAATGAATGGTACGAGTATGATTCCTGTTTTCGTCAATATCAAGGGGTTGTATAAGAACACTTTGGTTTATTGATTACATTACTTATACCTTAGAGGATTCAACCAACCGAAGCGCCCATTTACAAGCGTTCCCCTCTGCAGAAAATATATGGTCATCTTATTGTATGGACTGACGTTTATCTGACGTGGCTATTTTGACGTTACGTATATTTGACGTTCCCTTCCCCGCAAAAATCTGTCTTTTTTTTTTTTTTTTTGTATAGAAAATGACGGACATGGCCACTCCAGTTAGTTTAATCTTCTAAGACTTAACATGCATACACTTTCAATCCTACGGTCCGGCCTACTCGTAGTTATACCTTGTGCAACTTAAGAAGCGGTTTTTGACACCTGTCATCTCAGTACATTTTATAACCTAAAATCGATTTTAGGTTATAAAATGTACTGAGATGACAGGTGTCAAAAACCGCTTCTTAAGTTGCACAAGGTATAGATAGGGGGTTAATCGTTTGAGGTAAAGATGGCGGCGGCGTCTTTAGAGTAGTTCTTTGTTTTTTGCTCATTTACGTAGTTCAGTGTGTAATATTGATAGCTTATTGTGCGGTGATCTAACGAACAAGTGGCAGCTAATGAAGAATTAGTCTCAAAACGCGCGTAACCACTCTTTAGTCGAACGAACGGTTATCCGGGGTCTCGGCCGCCTACGTGTTTGTAGGGAGGCTATCACCTTACAATCAGCAAGGCCTTTACCGAACAACGTTGCCTATATTTTATTGTACTAAATAAAAAAGTGTGAAACGTCGTCATTGGCAGAATTCCCATTGCTAAGACAAAGGGAGAAAGCCATTATTTAAAAAAAAAAAAAAAAAAAAAAAGGTATAGATACAAAAAAAATCCAACAATTTCCTTTATTCTGGCAGTTCTGGCACCTACCCAAATTGTAAGTAGCGTTTGCACAGAAAAAATAGCAGGCTATGAGTTTCTCATTAAATCAAAATACTTATACCTACATAAATCATGAATAGCTATCGCAATGTTTATTGGTATTTATATTTATTTTACTATTCGTGTAATTATGTACGTAATCCGTTTGCGTTTATTAATTTTCGCGATTATAATTAAAAGTTCGAGATTTTGTCACTTCTCCGGTTAATATCGTCAATAATCATATCCTATAAAGGTTATATCGGGGTGTCAACTATTCGGTATTAGCATGTCGAGCATCGGAATGTTTGCCTAATTCGATAAATCTCGTTCGTCGTTGGTAATGATGACTTCGCCATTTCTAATGGAAATTTTCTGCAAACTTGGCAAAAGTGCAAAATTCTAGTCAGCTACTCAAGGATTATGCAAATATGTGGGTGAAAAATCCAACGCATCTGGAAATAGAGACATGCAAATTGAAAGCACGATAGTGGTTTGGAATCAGTCCGATGAGAGCGTCATTTATTGAGAGTCCATGTTTTCAGTGTAAAAACTCTTTCACAGTAAAATGTAGGATAGAAAATTCGGCAATAGCGAAGCTTGCTGGATTTTGAAAAATACGAAAACTGGGACAGGTGCGGGATAAAACAGGAATTTAATAACGCGTTGCAACGTGCGTTGGTGATAAGATAACCCCTGAGGCGGCTAGCTACCTCGCATGGGACGCCCTCTACTACTAAAAGCACATGCGCCATTTTAAAAAATATGGCGGGTGCGGCGTGGCCGCGCATGTCTGTAATAGTACATTACACAACTAGGGTGGTAAAACAAAGAAAGGCCGAGATCGCAGAAGTTTGCGGCCCGAGCTGCAAGCGAGGGACGTAAATATGCAATTGAGGGCTTTCTTTATTACCTCCCGTGTTGTGTACATCGTTTTATGTCTACACTTGGCCAGAAAGCGTCTTTTTCCGTACGCGCAGCGTGCGGAAAAAGCCACTTTATGGCCAGGTGTGGCATAAAATATATTTTATTGCAAGTGACTTTAAATAATGTTTGAACCAATTTTGACGTTTTGACGACGTGCTCGACGATTATATTGTTTCCTTTTCTTTTACTCTACCTATTTTTCAAGTAAGAAAGTGATAGAAATAGATATTTGCTGAAGTTTACGCGCGAAAGCGCGGGAAGCACGTTTTGTCCCATCCGAGGTAGCATGGCCAACCTGCAAACTTTGACAGCTTGCCTCACCGAGGAGAATCGCCGCACCGCGCGAAAATTTAAAATTTTGCGCTGCCGCCTGAGGGAAAATAATTCAATCAGTAAATTATGGAATTTAGTTACTGCACTGTACAGTCGACGTCAAAGATATCGTTACGGACAAAGTTACAAAAATATGTTTACGCGACTTTATGGCTAAGACAATAAAGTCGTGTAAACATATTTTTGTAACTTTGTCCGTAACGTTATCTTTAACGTCGACTGTTACGTAGAGGCTACGCAACCACACAAGCACACACACAGATTTTTTTTTCCTAAAAATTACAAAATGTTTGTAAACGGCGTGGATTTTTTTTTACGTGCAACACCAAGTCAAACTAATTAAGGGTCACCACACACCTACCGCTAGGTCTGTGGTGACCCTAAAGTTAGTCTGTTTTGTCTTTGTTCTTTTCTTCTCTTGTGCTTTGAACACCTCTGTGTGTCACTTTGCATATGAGTCCATAGGCTGTGTTACCGTTTTCATCAGAATAAACCAGAAGATGCTTGATAAAGAAAGCTAAAATAACAGATCTCCACTCTGGCTAGTATAGGTCAATTTGAAAATCTGAAATTAACATAGATACTTAAAACTCTCACCCAGTCCACAATTATACAGACATTTGTGACACCCGGCAATATTAGAGCATAATGAAGTCATATAAATTCCGAAGTATCTAGGAGTAGTAAACGTGAGCGGAATATAGAGTGGAAAGTCGGAAATCCAAGGCACTCCTGATATTTAGTTTAATTAAATTTCTATATTTAACAAATATGCTGGCATTTCATTCCTTGATGAGTCGTGTTAGATAGATTAAGAAAATATATTTACTGCTGGATTTTGAATTACTATTAACAGATGATGAAGGTAACGTTTTCAGCCATCAAATATATACCTACTTGTGGTTCCATGGACAGCATTTCGCACTAATGAGTCCATTCTTAGAGAGCTCCAAATAAATCGACGTCTCTCTTCCATAGTTCAGGAGCGAATACTGACGTTCTTTGGTCACGTGACCCGACGTGGAAATCTCTCGATCGAACGTCTTGTAATGCAGGGCAGAGTTGATGGTAGGAGACCACGTTGTAAGCCTCCCATGAGATGGACCGATCAGATAAGGACTGCAACGAACTACCGCGTGAACCAAAACTCCAGGCGCGCACAAGAACGAGGAGAATGGCGCCGGGTGGTAAAGCTTGCCACTAACACATGACAGCCACGACCACTCTGTCAAGAGTGTAACGACGAAGAAGAAGAGACTTGTGGTAAACCAAAATCCGCAATATGATATAGTTATCTCTTTTTTAGTGGTGAGGGTTTTAACATAAGAAAAAAAATATTATTATTTTACGAAGATTTTACGAAGTCGTGGCCTAAACATTACTATCGTAGTTTTTTTTTTAAATTTAGTATACGTTATGTTTTATTTTGTATTTTATTCATAAAGCCTATTTTTCCAAGCAATCATCAAATGAACGGAAGTGAATCTCTCGCCCACAACAAACCTTTGCTTTGCAAGCCTAAACCATTAAATTTCAAAATTCTATTTTAAAATGTTGTTTTTAAATTTTAAGTTCTGGTTGCCCTGAAAATCAGCAGTGTCCTGTCATGACATTTTGGTGTATTGTACTCGTACCTATTGTCGAACGGGCAAGTTTCCGCAACTCGACGTCTAGCGCCTATTTTGCGTGATGGGTGAGTGGCTAGTCCAGCCATTTTGGTGTAATTTTTTTACACCGAATAAACATTTCTTCTTCCTCCTAGCGTTTATCCCAGCTTGGGGTCCGCTTGACAACCTAATCCCATAAATTGGCTAGACACTAGTCTTTACGAAAGCGACTGCCATCTGACCTTACAACCCAGAGGGGAAACTAGGCCTTTTTGGGATTAGGTCCGGTTTCCTTACGATGTTTTCCTTCACCGAAAAGCGACTGGTAAATATCAAATGATATTCCGTACATAAGTTCCGAAAAACTCAGTGGTACGAGCTGGGGTTTGAACCCGAGACCTCCGGATTGAAAGTCGGACGTCTTACCGCAAGGCTACCAGCGCTTAAACATTTAAATTTCATTAATTTCACTTTACATCATTTCAAATAGACTCAATAAAAGGATTTCCATCACAACAATACCATTTTACTTAATATTAAAAAAAAGAGCATTGACTTTAACCCAGTAGATACACTTTGCATAAGGATTTCATAGAGAACCCACTCATTTTCAGTGCTGTTAACCATATTGAAAGGTTAGGTGGCCACTTCCCCTGCAATCTATTAAAACGACCGTGAATACGAAATACTCACAGCTCTAGTGGGCACGAAGGGGTTATCTTCAAAATTTATAGGGTACGAAATCGGGACTATAGGCGAAAATATGAAAACGCTTCACTTTGCACCGAATAAATTATCGTAAATTGCTGGACTTCGGATTGCGGTCAACCCTTAAAGGCCTATTTAGATGGTACGAGTTTCTCATAGGGTTTTAGGTGACAAATCGAGAGTAAGATATATAAATATACTCAAGATCAATTAAAGTGCACAAATGCAGTGTTTTCACGACCAGGGGGCCAATTTTTGACTTTCGAGCGCCCGAATTCAAAAAGTTTAAGCTCGAAAATAATCGCACACAAAAGCTTACCGCCATTTTTTTCGCATGAAATGAATAGTTTAAATACTCATGATTTTAAATTCCTATCGCTGTTATTTTTAAAACACAATTTCATCGTTTTATTCTGAGTTGTAAATGTCACTTTCGAGTACTCGAATCTCAAAAATCACCCCCCAGGGGCCCTTTATCTCTTTAGTCGTCAACACGGTGAATCTTCTTTTTTTTTTCCTTCAAGCTTAGGAACGTGCGTCACATGACTCATATGCGATAAATGTATGCATTTTTTTTTCAATGAGACTTCTAAACTTTCCGAGCTTTACGATGCAACCCCAAAAGCTAAGATGAGGTGTGAAGTATTTGTTCGAGTTACATAATGAGCTTAGTTTAAGTAGGGTTGGGTCCACTTCACTAAAGTTGCATTAGTTGACCTGCCCTTTACCCTTCTTAGTAGTTTTAGGCTGCTGATGCGGCTTTGATCGAGGCAAAGTGCACGTCCATTCAATTATTGATTATTTTCATCCAAATTCATGCAGCCGTTAGTGCGTGAACCAAGAATATACATTAAAATAAACAATCATCTACATACATGCAAATGGGGTAAGTTGAGACACGCACGCGGGGTAACCAAAGACAATTGTTATCAAAGAAAACTAATGTTTTAAGGAATGAGTACAGTCGCCATCAGAAATATCGGAGCGGCCAAGGTAGTCACAAATATCATAACAACCCCTTTATTGTTAAGGCGATAAAATATATGATCAGATATTTTTAAGTACCCTGGCCGCTCCGGTATATTTGATGGCTGCTGTACTAGAGACTGTTTGTCCAAAATGCGTAGATAATTCAGTAAACTTCTCAGTAATTGCCAACTTAGCGCTCTTGCAATGGGCTTATTAAATTCCTTGTCTTAAAGTTACCCCGGGCCCCGGGAGTCGCAAGTTACCCCATTTGGTATTTTAGTAGCATTTGATTGATATAACGTTATATTATATGTTACTTTACGAAAAAAATATACATACCAATTAAATTTAAGCGATGGTTTATTATTATGTAAAAAAACAATAAGTCGAAAGGTATTGTTTTTGGTAAAATTTACCTAAATTCAAATGTGTGTTCCTTCTTTTGCGTGCTTAAAATCATTTGGTTTCCTCGTAATACATTGTAGAAATCTAGGACACTGATAATTCTAAAGTCTTGGTATATATTAACTAGAGCAAGCTAGAATAGCTCAAGTGTACAATTTGCATCAAGTTAGATCATTATCCTAGCATAATACAAGCTTCAGACAGCTCATTAAGCTTTCTAGCGCTGAAATAAGCTCCGTCTAAGCCTTTAAGCCCTGAAACATGTATTTCTTAAAACAATTAACGTTTGCCATTTGTCGCGATACATGGCATGTTTGAATCATGTACCGCGAGAGTTAAGTTGGGTACACAGTTGGCATAGTAATATTTAACTTTGTTAATGTGGGTAGATCGGGTAGACTTACATACGAAAGGTTTCCGTGGGTGCGCCCATTTGTATGTTAACGGTCATAGCAGTCTGGACGTGATAGACAACGTATTAGTGTTATAATACGAAGTGAGTGTGAGAAGATACCTAATGCAAGAACTGGAAATACTACGCCAGCACACCGAGATACGAGAGCTAAGTGTCTTACTAGATATGTTATATCAATCTCGACAGACTACAGAATCACTTTAATACTATCATTGTAACAGTACTCGTGGTTACCATAAAGATCATCCATGCGTGGTATCGGGTCCATAATCTTATCCTAGAATGATATAATCCATGCTTAACAGTTGAGTTGACCCTACCGAACATCCGTGAGAGAGTTTATTTATATAATCATACGGGGCCACGTTGAGGAGTTATCCGTGCATGCCTAGGGACTTAGATTAGGTAGAGAGCGACGCTAGCTGTGGAGTATTGCCAGCATAGCCCCTAGGGAATAGGCGCGGTCTAGAACGGCGCTAGCTGAGGTGTTTGCCAGCGTAAGCACGTAGATGGTTAGGCGCGCGGTCACTACGCTGCTGAGTTATCAGCGGGTGCATAGGCATCTCCTAGGCGCGAGATCAGGTAGGAGCGGCGCTCCGCTGACCCGTGATCAGCGCATGCAGTAGGTGACGCTTAAATGCGGTCTCGGTACGGGGCTACGTTGAGGAGTTATCAGCGTATTAGACATGTAACGAATATTCGCATTCGCATTCGCATTCGCGAATATTCGCATGTTTTTAGATATTCGCATTCGCATTCGCATTCGCACAATTAAATGCGAATATTTTGCGAATATTATAGCACCTTATTTGTGCCGAAAATGGAAGAAAGTATCTCACTATCTACCGCTATGTCGGTTGGCTTACATTTAAAACCCTGCAATAGATAGATAGCGCTCTGCATGTGTATAGCGCTGTCTCGCTCGCGCACCGGCGCCGCATGCGGATCCGTCGCCAGTGTGATAATCGCCTAAGATACGCCGCCCGGTTATGAACTGCGTCAATAAAATGTTACCGCGATACAAGCAAAATGTGGTGAAATTAAATACGAAATGTATGAAAACCCAAATATTCGCATTCGCATTCGCATTCGCGAATATTAATTACAAATATTCGCATTCGCATTCGCATTCGCGAATGTTCCAAAACTGACATTAGTTACATGTCTACAGCGTATGCCTAGGGACTTAGGCGCGGTCGAGAACGGCGCTAGCTGAGGTGTTTTCCAGCGTAAGCACGTAGATGGTTAGGCGCGCGGTCACTGTGCTGAGGAGTTATCAGCAGGTGCATAGGCATCTCCTAGGCGCGAGATCAGGTAGGAGCGGCGCTCCGCTGACCCGTGATCAGCGCATGCAGTAGGTGACGCTTAAATGCGGTCTCGGTACGGGGCTACGTTGAGGAGTTATCAGCGTATGCCTAGGGACTTAGGCGCGGTCGAGAACGGCGCTAGCTGAGGAGTTTGCCAGCGTAAGCACGTAGATGGTTAGGCGCGCGGTCACTACGCTGCTGAGTTATCAGCGGGTGCATAGGCATCTCCTAGGCGCGAGTTCAGGTAGGAGCGGCGCTACGCTGACTCGCGATCAGCGTATGCAGTAGGGGACGCTTAAGTGCGGTCGTGAGTGGATCCACGCGACGGAGTTGTGAGCAGAAGCAAGGAGGACGCTCGTACACGCAGTCGTGACACGGAGTTAAGGGGAGGAGTTATTAGCGGATGCCTCGAGGAAACTAAGGCGAGCAGCAGCGAAATAGTTCTCTTAGAGCCAACGCTGATTATCGTGAGCGAGTCGAAATACTACATCACATTATCATTGATCATAAAGATTACAGGCCTTCGTAATAGTATTCACCCTAATTTAGACTTCCACAGTAATATACTTAGTGACTTGGGATCTCATAGATTGTTTAATCCCCTTAGATGGAGGAAGCGAGTCTCGCCCTCAGGCTGGACACCAGGCTGTCGTGGTGATCTACGAAGTGATCACTCGTCACCACTCCACAAGTAGATAAAAGGAGTTCTAGTCTGCTTGACCTGAGAGGTGAGATTTGATCATCTATGTTTCTTTCCATCGCGTTGTGCCTTATTAGACCTGAATATATTAGTCACAATGCAATTGGTGTACATGAGTTAATTCCCAAAAGGCACTTCGCGACATGGTGGAGACTGGCTGCGATGATTGAATCTGGTTCAATTTCGAGTTATGCGAAGCTTTAGAGGTTACATAGACCTTATTTGAAATTAAAGTTAGGAAAGCGCTATAAGGGGTTCAAAATAAAATACTTTATGTAAGAATCAGATATAAGGGTGGATTCACCATTAACGTGTCTGTTTAAATAATTTCTTTATTAATTTTGGCCTTATTATTACCCGATTCACTGGTTTCGAAGTAAATTCCGTTCTAACGTTGTACAAGAGTAGCAAACTCAACTTATTACTACAATAACTCACTGTGCTAATATAAATAAGTATGCTATCGTAAAAGTATTGGTACTCGCATCTTCACCTTCACTCATCTTCTTTATATATTTTTTACTAAAGCTTTGATTAGTTAGCAACAACAATATTCTCTTTCCCAGCCGCGGCATTCCCTCCTAGGTGTCCTTATTTGCCAATGATAGAGTAAAGCGATGCTTAGGTTGCGTAGTTGAGTACCTACAGAAACAGAGAGAATGTAGGTCAAGTGATTGTTCCATACCTGTTTGCGCGGGTAATAAACTAATAAATAACCTGTTAGATGTGTCAGACATTTTCAAACGATTTAAATAAAATGGGTATATAGACCATTACTTATCCTCCCTCTTATTTAATCCAATGACAACCTACAATTGTTCTATATACCCCATCACTTATCCATTCCAAACATTAATGAAATTCTGCGCGAGGATAACGTGTGAAGTACCAACCTATTTTATTTTGCTGTGATCGAATTCGAGTTTATCTTGGAGGACTCGATATATGTATGTAACACCTCATTTTATGATATTTACCATCAATAAAATGAAATAATCCAAGTTACTTTCTTAAACAAACTATGTTGCACTCGGCAGGCCGACATATACACAAACTTCCTACACCGCACTCACAAAATTATCATTGTCAATGTTGTCAATCATCTGTTCAATATATGTTTAGTTAGGATACATAATTTATAATGAGAGATACGCATAGGGTCCCTTCATAATTCTTCTTTAGAGCGGGCCCTGCTTGGCTTCGTAATGACACTATTGACACTAATGACATCTGACAAAACACAAAAACATAGCGTTCCAAATATTCATTATTCCAATACGTTTGCTTTGTTACTTTAACAAAACAAAAAAAATCTACTTTGGCAAACCATTTCTGTCAGTAGAAAAGCGCGGCAAATTTGAAAATTCGCGAGTTGGCAACACCAGTCTTTGAATTATTTGAAAATTGTGCATAATTTGTGTTATCTGTGGAATTGAACTTTTAATTTTAAAAGGTTAGTTTGTTTACTTACGTTTTTAAGTTACAAATGCATAATTTATTATTTATTAATGTGATGTCTGCCATTTCCATTCGATAAATGTACTAAAAAAAAAAGGGGGGTTTAGCTTAGCTACCTAACTGATTCAGGTATAATAACATTTGCGTGATAAATACGCGTTTTGAGGTTATGCAATTTTGTATGGAATTATCATTTGAAGTTTTTTCTTACAGTGTATATAAAACGAAACAATCAAAGCGAAAACTGGTGCCAAATTAAGTCCAAGAACGTTTGTTGCATAGAATGGTGCTCAATATTGTCACAGAGCGATGAGAAAAACGTGAGATTTAACAAGCAACAAGCACTCCGCTGCCTTCAGAATTCTATCAAGTTTTTGATGTTTCCCTTCATATACTTAAGGGATGTATAAAATAAATAAACGCCTGAATCTCACTTGCGTTTATTAACTATACACTTCATACAATAATAAAGCTAAAATACGAGAGTAGTTTTTAAAACAAATGACGAACGGGAATCATAACATAATAAATACTCGTAGATGTATTACACTTATATTCGTACCTACAGATTATGCAGTTAATCCGATTCCATTCTAAACTGAAAAGTTGTGTTTTCTGGTAGATACGCTCATTTCCTCGCCAAACTAATGATTTTAGCATTCAATTTTGATGTATATTGCTACTGCGTTCGTTGGCTGGCCAGAGTTATATATCACCTAACTGTTTCATCATCGTTATCATTTTATACATCATTCTTTAAATTCTCCACGCGTAGGTATGTTTATTTCAGAACATGTATGTACCACGTGATAGCTGATAAATGTCCTGTGGGAGTAAATGTCGCTAAAGATCTAGATCCTGCCTTAATACGATAATTTTAAGGTTCATTATGGATTGCACAAAATTATTAACGTCATATACCTACAATTTACGAATATGTGCATTTTACACAGGTTTATTTGGCTTGACCCATATATTTCTTTGTTTATTTGTTTATGTTGTTATATGTGTCGGGTCTTCAGAGTTAAAGGTCAGCCGCTTCCCGGCTTCTGCTTGAGCGGTGGTTTGATATGCTTCCTAGGTTTGCATCACAGAATATATTGAATAGTAGGTTTGCATGACAGTGCTACTGGGTACAGTCAGCAGTGGAACTGGGTACCTAAACAATTTTGGGCCTTAACAAAAGGTCACACTTGACATATGTTGACTTATATCTGATGACGTCATTACCACTTTAGTCAAAGCAAGACACAGTCCTCTAGATAACACTCTCTCCTTTTGCATCACTTGTTACCGCGGAGTCAGCCATTCTCAAAGTGTGCTCCGCGGAGCGGACCCCTAGGACTCCGCGACGCATCTGTGGGGTTTTACTTTTAATATTGAACTTTAAATGACTAATGACCAGCTCTTTTGTTTGACTAGCACATAATAATATAATTTATTTTAATGTTGAGGCTCCGTTAAGTATTTCGCTTTCCGAACGGGTAACGTCACCAAAAGGGTTTGAGAACCGCGGCGCTAAGCAAAATCGGGTTGATCTTCAATCATGAAAATAAGATAAGATATCTACCTATTTGACAAGGAAATAACCGACTAGGTATAAATCGTTATATTAAGCTATTACTAATGAAATGAAATTTAGCTGATAACAATTATACACAAGAGCAACGAACTGGTTAATTTTCCGTACGTGTGCTATAAACACTGTAAGTTCACGACATTTGCTTATCCTTTTGCTTAAGCTTAATTAATTTGATGATAATTAGAGACGTGGACCATTCATTTATTTCTAGATACTTACTAGTAGTACATGTAAAGTGTAAACAATTCAATGACTTTACAAGGGACTTAGGACATGGAACCAGCAGGCCTATTCGACAATGCATCAATGGCGGTGTCATGCAGTGGCACCACGATACCTCCGCGATATCTCACTTTTGGGTGACGCAGAGCTTTACTGAGGTGAGATAGATACTTGCGTCAAAGTCACAAATCAGCAGTGCACATGTGCGGGCGCTCTTAGGACTGGATACGTTGTTGGACCTAAGATGCTTGAATATCACTCTTGAGCTTTGTGCCCCGTTGGCGCCAATGTCAGTTTGAGATTTGCGGAGTTAACATTGTCAGTAAGACAATAATTTAATTTTTTTTTATAAATGGGTGAAGCAGGTATATTATGACAAAAGTTCCATAAATACACATTATTATACAAACCTTTGTTACAGTTAGTTTTTGGATAATATTACGGCTGATTGATTATAATGATTTCAGATTGTCTCATCAAATATCTATAAACGTATAGGTCTGTACCCCAACGCTATTAGCACAGATATCTGACAGCTAAGACAAATACTTCTCAAATATACTGACACGGTCGATTCTATAGAAACCCTAGACAGGGGATTTCTGACAGATGTATAATTGAGGAAGATAAATACCTACATAATTTATTCACGACGGAGTATAAGCTTAATGAATCGATTGCTGCACCTGGTAACGCCATCCGGTTATCAGTGTTATTTTGTTAATGTCAATTGTGCAATTCTATTATTTTCCATTCCCTATTTTAACGTTAATCAAATGGTTAAACATAAAAATAAATGAATGACCGTTTTAATACCATAATAAGAATCATAAGTTTGAGAAATAGATAATCTGCTCTATGTAGGTACTTTAAATTGAAACCTAACTAAATTACCCTAACAAGAAACATCTCTGTTAGTAAATGCAATAATTACTTATTATGATAGTTCTAAGTATTAACCGCTCAGGTCCTTAAGACATCGTTCACTTAGGTTTGTTCACGCCTTTCTATTATAGACATACTATCCCTGGACCTGCCATGGTGATAGCCATGCTGAAATTGAAAGGGATGGTCTTGTTGCACTTTCCATGGATGTGACGGAGAGGGCGTCTTTATTGTGGTCCTTGTCAGGGAATCGACCTTGTGATTGTTGCTTGCTTCCGGGGAGCCCTAGGTACAATAGAGGCGAGCTCCGCCGCTCTTGAAAGAGGTAAAGAACACGACTGGATTGTTTGCGTTAGTTGCAGTGTGCTGTCAGCCATCTTGAAGCATGTTTTGGTGTCTGTCGCGTTGTGTGTATTTTCTCTTTTGGTGGGTCGCGTGTCGCAACTCTAGAGATATACTGACTCTTAGCCTCATAACTAACTCTTCCACCCTTTACCTTCAGTGAATACGCTTAAAGTTCATGTCGAACGTTTGGCCCATACCCAAGAATTATAACTGCCGTACGAAATTTCCTTATAGTTTATGGTTCCTCTTCCATCCCGCCATACGCGTCGCGTCCAGCACGACTACGGCTCTAAAAGTGTAATGAACACCATCATGTACTCCGCTTTCACCAACAAGCGAACAATTAAGTATCATGATATAATTCGAAAGATCCTTTAGATCTTTAACAGTTAACATCACCTTCAAGTAGATCTATCTAAGTCCACGAGTCACTCGCAAAAATGATATAGCTGTTCACATTCGATTCCTTATTGAATAGGAGAATTTATACATCGTGAATTATACCTATTAATACCTAAATTATACTTAGTAAAATAAACGATTATTTAATTTTAATATTCAATAAATACCTGAATTGAAGTTGGTATACGTATCGTATTTGGTCTCTGGATGATAAATATTATTAATTGTATGAAGGAGGATAGATGGAGAATCCAACATAACACAAGTTACCATTTCATTGACTCTTTGTTCATTGTAGCCCACATGTGAACAATAATGTATTTCTGCTTAAAATTTAAATCATTCGCCAAATGCTCTTTAATAACGATATTACTTAGTTAAAACTAGAAGGTTGCTCATCTTTGATTGGAATAAACGCGCGATCGTATATAACTATACCCTGCTAAATAGTTCATTTGCACAATATAATTCCGCCGTATGCCTATGGTGTACGAAGGTGCCTTCATTTATGCGTCTACATTCGATGTATTGTTACTATTATTGTGAACGCGAGTATTGTTGTTATAATTATTATACCTATCACTTTTGAGAATTTCCCTAAACATTGACGGATAATTTGCGTATAGGGACCATCGTTTGACTATTTGCTCGTGTACGATCGTCATATATGTCTTCTGATACCTTTTAACTAAATCAATTACGAAGAGTCATTACTGATATCTAAATATCCAAATTTATACAATTCTCTCATGCCTGCATCAGGCACGTATTAAGATGAGAAATGGTTAGCTATACGAAGCTACAAAACCAATCTGAAATCTGGTTGTCTGTAAGAGATTACCTTTGAGCGGTGAGACCGCCGTTGTTTACCTGTCAAGCCTTTAATTTTCCGTAGTTTCTACACAGGTTTATTTCTCGGGGTCCAGTAAAGATTATTTGTCTTGTGTTGTAGATCTAAAATAGCGGTCACTCATAGGCAAGATGCAGTACTTTCGTTTATGCTTTCGTTTTGAGAAATTGCACATGCAATGGACCACGAGTGTATTGAAGGATGAGAATATGCACTATAATATATGGACAAGAAATGCTGTTACAAACTGACAATTTAAGTTTTCGCGCCTGACCGGATCTGCAGTTCCGTGCGACATCAATTATATGACACTTGTCATATTTGGTCATATTTGGTTCTTCCCTGTCAAACCTACCAACAATAGTAATACGCGTACTGAAAGTAATAAAATAACCCGCCAGGTACTCAGGATTCCATACGGAACACTCTCTATTCTAAACACATTAAACTATTTTCTCATCTGAGAACCCAGTCACTTCGACACCAACACGAGTGAATCAAATCCATAACTATACTTAACTATGTGATGAACCTTATGACATATCGACTGCGTAAAGTATAATTAACAAGTTAGGTTATTTATTACAAATATAATCGCAGTCTCCTGCATCCCCTTATTGGAGACTCTAAATAGTTAAGGGAATAATTCAAAGCCTTTATTGAGTTTCATCTCAAAATCAGTATATCTGGTTACTGTTGATTATATTTCATCCTTCCATGAATTATTTGTTAAAATAATAAAATAAAAGATAAGTCTCAAATTGGATCTCATTCTCAATACTCTCAATGAAGTTCGACTCATAACATTTGTTTGATTGTTTTGGTTACGTGGTCTCACGTTTATAACTTCATTGAACTTGAATATTTTATTAATCTAGAAACATGTAAAACTAAATCGAGTACTTAAATACTAAGATTTGTCTGATTGATTGAACTTGAGACATAACAAAAGTTAGGTAGTGTTTTTTACGAAGGGGCAAGTTCAGTAGAGACTGACCATCAGCAGAATGACACGAGGCATAATTGCAAGTCAGCAGAACATCTAATATTTAGAAAACCTATGCGATATCTTGAAGAAGCATCTCGTCACGTCATGGCATTTCTTTGGCGTTGGGAGTGTCGCGATACATGGCATGTTTGAATCATGTACCGCGAGAGTTAAGTTGGGTACACAGTTGGCATAGTAATATTTAACTTTGTTAATGTGGGTAGATCGGGTAGACTTACATACGAAAGGTTTCCGTGGGTGCGCCCATTTGTATGTTAACGGTCATAGCAGTCTGGACGTGATAGACAACGTATTAGTGTTATAATACGAAGTGAGTGTGAGAAGATACCTAATGCAAGAACTGGAAATACTACGCCAGCACACCGAGATACGAGAGCTAAGTGTCTTACTAGATATGTTATATCAATCTCGACAGACTACAGAATCACTTTAATACTATCATTGTAACAGTACTCGTGGTTACCATAAAGATCATCCATGCGTGGTATCGGGTCCATAATCTTATCCTAGAATGATATAATCCATGCTTAACAGTTGAGTTGACCCTACCGAACATCCGTGAGAGAGTTTATTTATATAATCATACGGGGCCACGTTGAGGAGTTATCCGTGCATGCCTAGGGACTTAGATTAGGTAGAGAGCGACGCTAGCTGTGGAGTATTGCCAGCATAGCCCCTAGGGAATAGGCGCGGTCTAGAACGGCGCTAGCTGAGGTGTTTGCCAGCGTAAGCACGTAGATGGTTAGGCGCGCGGTCACTACGCTGCTGAGTTATCAGCGGGTGCATAGGCATCTCCTAGGCGCGAGATCAGGTAGGAGCGGCGCTCCGCTGACCCGTGATCAGCGCATGCAGTAGGTGACGCTTAAATGCGGTCTCGGTACGGGGCTACGTTGAGGAGTTATCAGCGTATGCCTAGGGACTTAGGCGCGGTCGAGAACGGCGCTAGCTGAGGTGTTTTCCAGCGTAAGCACGTAGATGGTTAGGCGCGCGGTCACTGTGCTGAGGAGTTATCAGCAGGTGCATAGGCATCTCCTAGGCGCGAGATCAGGTAGGAGCGGCGCTCCGCTGACCCGTGATCAGCGCATGCAGTAGGTGACGCTTAAATGCGGTCTCGGTACGGGGCTACGTTGAGGAGTTATCAGCGTATGCCTAGGGACTTAGGCGCGGTCGAGAACGGCGCTAGCTGAGGAGTTTGCCAGCGTAAGCACGTAGATGGTTAGGCGCGCGGTCACTACGCTGCTGAGTTATCAGCGGGTGCATAGGCATCTCCTAGGCGCGAGTTCAGGTAGGAGCGGCGCTACGCTGACTCGCGATCAGCGTATGCAGTAGGGGACGCTTAAGTGCGGTCGTGAGTGGATCCACGCGACGGAGTTGTGAGCAGAAGCAAGGAGGACGCTCGTACACGCAGTCGTGACACGGAGTTAAGGGGAGGAGTTATTAGCGGATGCCTCGAGGAAACTAAGGCGAGCAGCAGCGAAATAGTTCTCTTAGAGCCAACGCTGATTATCGTGAGCGAGTCGAAATACTACATCACATTATCATTGATCATAAAGATTACAGGCCTTCGTAATAGTATTCACCCTAATTTAGACTTCCACAGTAATATACTTAGTGACTTGGGATCTCATAGATTGTTTAATCCCCTTAGATGGAGGAAGCGAGTCTCGCCCTCAGGCTGGACACCAGGCTGTCGTGGTGATCTACGAAGTGATCACTCGTCACCACTCCACAAGTAGATAAAAGGAGTTCTAGTCTGCTTGACCTGAGAGGTGAGATTTGATCATCTATGTTTCTTTCCATCGCGTTGTGCCTTATTAGACCTGAATATATTAGTCACAATGCAATTGGTGTACATGAGTTAATTCCCAAAAGGCACTTCGCGACACCATTGACCTATACAAATTAGTTGATGTTCCAGCTAGTTTTAGTCGTCGTCTACCCACATACCGTAGCGCTTTACCTTAAACCAGTATTAGACATTGCAATTTGTAGGGCCCAATCTGTCAGATTGAGACGTGTATTAAAAGTTAGGGCACATAGAGAGCTGAGGAAGGGGTTGGGAGAGGCATGTACATGGCATATTGGGCCCCACAAATTGCAATGTCTAATACCGGTGTTACTCTTGCTAGAGTGCTAGAGAAAGTTACAATTTTAGTGAACAACACAAGTTGTTGTGCATGCACGAGGATGCGTCCTAAAACAGTCCATAACATATAAGTCGTTGAGTAAAGCAGGAAGTTTTAACGAATTAACAAGCTTGTTGTTTTCGTAACAGATTAGTTAAACTACTTCGTTAGTCCCGACTTTGACTCTGCTGACAACTTGCCTTGCTTCCGGCTTAATATTAAGTATATTACATTAAGCATCTGCAATATTTAGTTAGACGGAAGAATAAGAAAAGTCGGCTAAAAAGAAAAGTTATAATAAATAATATTAAACCAAAGTATTTTTTGCGTTAAATGCATAGGAGTCATTTTATATTATAATTTTACAACATGGGATTGCAGTGAGTAGCCTGAGTGAATATATTGTAATGTAAAGTTGTATTTTTTCGAGAACGTTCTCCGATTTGTATGGGGAATATTGTCGAGCAAGAACGTTCTCCATTCAAAACGGAGAATATTCTCGGGAACGGCACCACTACACTTAATTGAAATGCAGGGTCGCCATGAGAAGATTGCTTTGCTATAAATTGTAGGATTATATTTTTGCGTGTATCGGAACGAGAGTAAGGGATGAATGAATGGGGAAGAGAGAGAGCGGAGATTGCATATGGCGGCGTGATACATAAAAGAGTTTGCTCGCGGGTGTAATTAAATAATTAAATATACTACATAGTTTTAGTGATCTAACCACTGACTTAGGAATAAAGAGACACGGTCTCATCGCGATTTAGTACCGAAACCAGTGTCGCCACGGTTAAACATGTGTGCATTTCATCTACATATATAATATTGTATGTATTAGGGTTACACACACATAGATCAAGTCCACTACGTGGAGTCTTATGCTGTGGTTGGTGCACATATAAGATACATGGATTATAATTACACAATAACCATGTCAACGAACGCTTCCGTGTTTGTGTTCGTACCTCCTTGAGCCAAAAAGTCATATCTTCATACGATATTTTTATCACATACGACTTTTTACTTTAAATGGAACTTTGACAAACATTCAAACCTTCATTCTTCCATTCATTCATTCGATAGAGATGGGAAGTGCAAAAATATTTTCTATCGATACCAAATTTTATAGACTTACTTCGACTTTGAAACTATCTCCTACTAAGGTTAACTAGAATAGATAAGTTCGCCTTTGTACCTACTTTGTTTCTTTCCTACATCATGTTTGTATTCTTACTTCTTTTGTGTAAAATAAAGTGTAAACATACGTACAGTACGTATCTCGTCTAGTAGTAGTAGTAGTTAAGTTAAGTATGTAGAGCATGACATTTATCTTTACTTCACAAGTCCTGAGATGTCGAGACCGAAGACGAGTGAAAATGGTAAAAAAAAACATATCCGCTAGTGTGTCAAACGACGATTTTCACTAATGTTATAAAAAAATTACAATATAACAAATATTGAATTTAAACTTTCGTGAGACATATTAACACTATTATCACTGCATGCGGCTGTACTCACTTGTGTTGTGTGTGACTAAACACAAGTGAGTACAGCCGCATGCAGTGATAATATAACAAATCTTGTTTACTTTGAAATTAATTGAGTAGGTAGGTACAGTCAGCACCAATAGTATCTTCCTACACGAAGACTTACAAATAAGAGCGTATCACATATATTTGCGGCCTTCGTGTAGGATCTAAGGTAAGTATTATTTTATATTTAATGAAAATCACACCCCGGTGAATTTACTCATTAATTATGTACATCTGACATGATCTGACTACATATTTAAAATTTTTACCTAAACTTCAAAACTGAAGTCCCCTGCAGAATGTATAATGCTAACTCTTTTCCTTGTTAGCACTATCTTCACTAATTTAAGTAAGTATCATATTTATTCTACCTGTGTCTGACAACCTATTAATCCTAAAATATCATCTTATCGCAAAAATGTATCTAAAATATATGGTCTCATCCGGTAGAAAGCATAAAAAATGTGACCAACAAATACTATAGTCACGGAAACGACACGTGAAGTGATTTAAAATCAATTACGTATTCGTACATAATTGTGACGTTTTCAAGTCAAAGGTAGTTACATAATTATCGGTTGTCAATAAGGCGTTAATGTCTTAAAAGTTCATTTAGAAATAAACATTATTAACAACTGACAATGATTGTACCTTTGACTTGAAATGGTCACAATTACATATATCTTATTTTAGTACCTACACCAAAATATCGATACATTACAATTAAACATATCGACTTATTCGCAGCTCTATTTCGTTCATCACTGACAATATTTTGACACGTTATTTCAATTTTGCGAGTACTGTCATATTCCACATGTTTATTGTCCATTGCGTGGTAGCCTCGATAACATCAAAGGGGAATGTACACAAAACAAGCAATCGATGTCATTTGAATGCCAAGCAATGGAAAACGTATTTTAATATTTTTCGCTCTTATCTTTATTTAAATAAATAGTGATTAGTCTTTCCAGTGATAACTAACGTCACAGTTTCGCAAATTCACAGTCGTACTGCGGTTTTTACACGTAATTATGGCACAAATCGGCATTTTATTTTGCTATTTATACCATATTGGTTGTCATGCAACTGACAATATATGATCACGTTTCTTGATCGCCTCGATCAAGATTCAGAGACAAGCTTGCAGCTGTCAAACCACTTCTCTTTATAATTCAGATTTCTATGGATCTAACGGTTGATTTTATTGACTAATAAGCCTCCCTACATGCATACAGGTAGTGGTATGTAGAGTGTTGTCAATTACTCCACTCAATTATGAATTCTACTGTGTCACCAAAAAGAGTAGAAATTAAAAACTGGCAACATCGTAGTGTTGTCCCGTTTTTTTTAGATTGATTTGAAAGTGACGACACTACGATGTTGCCACTTTTTAATTTCTACTCTTTTTATTGGCATGGCACTGTACATAACCTACACCTACCTTAGAGGATGATTGCTACTTTACTTCTACCTCAATATTTTTCTGAGGTTTCTACCACAGTTTCTACACACTGTCATTGCTATTTCAAAATGAGTGACATACGTGTATTTACTTTTGTGACTTTTTTGAGTTGTATTTATTATTAGGTTAATTTATTTTTTACCAATATGATAAATTCTTTATCTAAAACTAAATTTCTCAAGTAATAATAAGTTTCTGACTCGTATAAATGTGATTTTCCTAAAATTTATTGTATTTAAGTGATTATTGACGAAAATTCATAAGTGAAGATTTTTTACAAGAGTTATGGTTTTTAGAAGTTCTTTTAATTATATCGTAATTGCCAAATATTTCATGTTTGTTGCAATTGTGATTATAGTTGTATTACAAGCACATTGGCTGCTGCCATCATATGAAACTGAAAGTCTGCCCATGACCGAGTATAGCATAGAAACTATAGAACAACATGAAAATATTGTCAATAATTTCTTTGAACCCCGAAAGGTAATGTTAATTCATGTGTATTAAGAGTCGCCATCAGGGTCGCGTTTTATAAAGTTACAATTTACAATTTCGCTGTTTGCCTCTCTTTCTAGCACACATATTGGATAGAAAGAGAGGCAAACAGCGAAATTGTAAATTGTAACTTTATAAAACGCGACCCTGGACGCTCGCGTGTTCTCGCGTCCCCATACAAACGTAGTTCAGCTCTCATTTTGCATGGGCATTCTAACAGTACAGATCTATGTCGGTAATTCGTATTCGTTGCTAAAAATTGTAATACAAAGAAAATATAGCAAAAATAAGTTTTGTATGTAAATCTGTATCTGGCTGTATTTTCTGAACGCGAGCGTCCTGGCGACTCTTAAGTAGATTAAATAACATTATATTTTTTTGTGTTGGTTGTCTGCAAGAAATCGCGCTCTAGGGATAAGACCGCTTGTTATCTAACTGTGTAATAACACACAATGAAATATCATTATGCATACAATTTTGTATTGTGTATTATTGTGTATTTTTATCAGATTAATAAGGACGGGCAAACCGTGAGAATTACGGTTAGGAACATTAAAACCAGAGTTTTTCAACCAGAGGGGCGCGCCCCACTTGGGGGGCGTTGTGACCTAAGTGGGGCGCAGCGAGCGGCTCCAGATTTAAATTGTATAAGTACCTACGGCCTGTACCGCGGCGCGGACGGTGCTCGGTTCGACTAAAAAACTACGCCCCCCTTGAGGCAGAAATGGGAATTTCTGCCTCAAGGGGGGCGTAGTATTTTAGCATAACATTGTGTGAGGCGCATATGATAAAACGCTGCGAACCACTGATTTAAACCATGGCAGATTGGGACAAAGTTCAAACTTAACCATTTGAACGCTCCGTCGGCAATAGACGACAGCGGAAAAGTCGACTCTACAACTCAATTGCTGACGCACATTACTGGGTCAAAAATGTACTTATAGTAGAAGAGCCCATGACACTGAACCTAGTTCGATAAGTCTCCCGGATGATATATATATATAATTAGACGCGTTTTTAATAGCAGAACACGAAATGCCTATGCTGCAATGCAAAAAAATGGGCGGCGTATTAAAAAAAAAACTTTGAAAAATTAAAAAAAAATCGGTCTCTAGTACGATAAATCTCCCAGGTTTCCTTTGTTCCTCGAATCAGAGGAGAGTTAGGGCTATACGATAATGCGGTGCTGCAAGCCCCCATGACAGGCCTTGTCAGTTGCTGCAGCATCATAAGATTGTAGATGTACGCAAAAACTTTGCGCCTACTTATTGATCACTTATGTTCTCTTCTACTATTAACCGTCTAAATTAATACCATAATTGTCGGCCTGGTCAACAGGAATGGGTGATGTCTAACTTGGGAACATATTTATTCAAGTATTCTGACATTCAGTTAAATGCAGTATTTTCGAATAAAGGCGGCCGGAGTTTTTATCACGTTCTCATATGGAAGTATTGGAACTGGCTGAAGCGTAGACATACTGGAGGATTTCGTGATCACGGGTAAGTTATCGAACACCTACACTAGTTTTGTTCTTGTAGAATACTACTCAAACTTAAATAAAAGTCTTAAAGATAACATACCCTGCCGTGCAAAGTTGCGTCACGACTGTCGCGTCACGATTCGATATCTCTTTCATGCATGACCTTAGAGAATTCAACCAAACGGAGTAGCCATTGACAGGCGTACCCCTCTGCCGAAAACATATATGACCAGTGATCATATTTATTGCATGGACTGACGTTTATCCGACGTGGCTATTTGTAAGTTACGTACGATTATACGTTTTACGTTTTGACGCAGAATTTTTTGTATAGAAAACAGACAAGGCATTCAAGGCAAGGCACACTCTCTCACTCACTTACACAATTTTCTCGGAGCAGACCCCGAGCCGAATATTCCATACAGAATGTGTAATATCAACCCGTTATATGACATATGTACTATTACGTACCATACCCTTGATACAGTTAGAGATAAGAGGGTAGAGCTCCAAAGCACAAAATCAGCATCTGGTCTGGTCATCTGGTAGAGAGCTTATACACGGGAGCCTAAGTACTACTTATAGATCTCTATAACAGTGGCGGCACGTTCATAGAACCCGATTCTCGACGGCTTGCCTAATTTTCGGACACTAAAGCAATTTTCCTACAGCTCATGAAGAAATTTAGAGCCTAATTAAGCTCCGGCTCGCCTAAGAAAATATTTGACCCACCGCCATTGCTCTATAATGAGTTAAGTAGGTAGTAGATGTTCAAGTAATTTGTACCAGGTCTTGTTAGACCTACTTTAGTCTTATGTATAGCTAGTGCAACTGCAATACCCTATCAGAGTGCCATGTGTGTCTCTGAATATTTTTAACACTTCATAAAGTAAAGTAACATAAATGTAGGTACCATGGTTTCGCAATAAACGATTATATTCTATTCAGCCCTGTACAGGCGCCGTCAAATATATCGGAGCGGCCAAGGTACTCAAACATATCTGAATATGCACTTAATCGCCTTGACGATAGAGGCGTTGTTCGGATATTTGTTATACTGTACCTACCAAACAAAAAAACATTGGATGGATTTAATGATCATAAGTATCATAACTTTTTTATTTCTTCAATTACAGGAACAACCCGCTATACGGATGCAGTGTAACCAATTGTAGATTTTCAGGAGACATTGCCTTGTCATTCGCCGACGCCGTAGTGGTGCACATACAAAAAGGGCTCGTGCCCAACGTCACAAAACGAAATCCACGCCAACTATGGATATTCTGGGTAGACGAGTCACCGATGAACGCTTTCACTTTGGCAAAAAAGCGACCCAATTACACGGAGCTGTCTAATATTTTCAACTGGTCTATGACATACAGGTAATCAAAACGTAAATTTTAGCCTATATTCATACCTAGCCTTTTCTAGTCTAGCATTAGTGTCAATGCGGGGTAAATGATGGCTGATTTGTAGTTTCTCCCCCAGTTAGTTTTTAAGGAAGGCCTATATATACCTACCGTCCTACCTTTCCCAATTTCCCAACTGCGCCTGCGTCTCCCGTCCCTTGGCATCCACCTCATGGCAACATTTACCTATCTATCCGACCGGACGCATACGGCAGACATAATATATCTTTATCATTTTCGTATCGTTAGCGTGTGTGCGGAAAGAGAAGTACAATGGTTTATACGAGAACCAAATTAATTTTATGATTCTAATCTTACCGAGACTCGAGCAGTTCTGAAGTTCTGCTAGTATTTTCAATAAAAGGCCTTTACAGACAAACCAACCTGAATACCTTGGAAATTGACGTTGAAAATATTTGCATTATTCTAATTCGTTTTTAGAACAAATGCCGATGTGCCAATCCCTTATGGACGTACTGTTCCTCTACCATTTCCTAAGGCAAAAAACATAACAATCAGCCAATTAAGGAACCTTGTGCCTTTCTGGAACGAGAAACGGAGGGATGTATTGGCAACTATTCTTACTTCCAATTGTTATCCGTCTCGCATGCGCTTCTTATCGGAACTAACGAAATACATGAATATTGACATTTATGGAGGATGTGGAAAGAACGTGTACATGAAAAAGAGGTACGAATATACATTTAGAATTAGTTTTAAGTGGTATGCTAAGTTCGCACAGACATGAACGCCATACTTGGCGTGAAATCCTCATGAAACATTCACGGAGACGCATAGTAGTTCTTTTAGGGAGCACACATTATACACATGCGCAGAATTGAGCAAAAATAAGAGCTGAAAACAGAACTCAACCTGGCGGTAAGACTCTCAAACCTGGGCTCATTGTTGTGTGTGAGTTTTCCGGACCTTATTGGTCCTACGAAATATCATTTCATACTTATTTACAGTATTTACCAGTCACTTTTCGGTGAAGTAAAAGATCGCGAGTAAACCGGTACTGATCCCAAAGGCCTACATTCCCCTCTGGATTGGAAAGACAGATGACAGTCGCTTTCGTAAAATCTAATACCATTATGCTGAAAATTGTCTATGGGCTCCTCACAAAAAACTAATTTTGGACTGGCGGTGGTTAAATAAACACAAAAACCGGAACCCATAGACAATTTTCAGTAGGTACCTACAGTGCTGATTTTTTTATCAGTATGCTGAATGCTGTTCAAGTCAGTATGTGATGTCCCCCAATTTAATTACATAAGGTCACGTTGTGGGTGTCAATGTTGTCATTAATCACGGGTGAAGGAAACTTCTTTTTCAGGTGCCCAGGACATTTTCATTCAGAATGTAAAGTCATATCGAGATATTTGTTTTACATAGTAATGGAGAACTCTAAATGTCGACAATATTTAACCGAAAAGAGTTTTCATCACGCCTACGGCAAAGGCGCCATACCTGTCTTCGTAGGGCCTTTGATAGAAGATTGCCGCACGCTACTACCACCCAATTCTTATCTCCATATAGAAAATTTTACAACACCTGAACATCTAGCGATAGAAATTACTTCTATCAGCAAAGACGTGACTAAACTGCTTTCATATCACGCGTGGCGAAATCATTTCGAAGTTTTGAACGAGCACGGATATTTTGGGACCAAGTCCTCGCAAATGTGCAGGTTATGCGAGGCCTTAAATTATAACCAGCGGTCGCAGAAAGTATATGGTGCCTCCGACCTCCAACGGTTCATAGACCCAAAAACACAATGTTTGTGAGTGCACCAGTCTGTATTGATTCAATATATAATAAAAATATAAAATCCATGATAAGTAAGTAGGGTGCGTTGGGGTAAGATAGAAAGGTATTTTTTTAGGGCTAAGACAAAAAATCGTCCATATTCCGGAGCACTACAGACTACTTTTTATCCTACCCCTAAAAAAAAGACCTTTCTATCTTACCCCAACGCACCTTAGATACATGTTTTAATGTTCCATACTTGTGCTTTTTGCTTAAAAACTAGCTTGCTAATGATTGCTTTGGGGCTTTGGGTCAGATATGTATTATTCGCCTGTAGATTGTAGGTTCGTTATACGGTCGAGGAAACACGGAATAAGGCGATAATCCGCAGCTAACTGGAGGTTTAACTGTTGGGGTACTAAAACTAATAAGCTGATGACGGATTAATGAGTCGTTTATCAATCTTTCGATTAATTAAAACGGGTCCTTCTAATGGCCTCTATTGACCTCACAACCCATCATCTGCGATCATTAACACATTGCGGTATTTGATTGATTTTGTTACACCTACCTAGAAGGCATGTATCGAAGTTGCATGTGAATCGTACGCGCAAACCGCGTCTTGTGTGGACACCGTAAGTAGTATAGTCATGTATTATTTGGCCGTGCATTAACCGGACTAGTTTTTGACATTGACAGTGACACTGACATCCGATGGATTGGCGATAGGCGATCGGGACTTCGGGAGTTTTCGTTGCATCGCACCAGCATAGCACCAGCATTGCACGCATGTGATTTTGTGCTTTTTGTTATAAATTTATGCTGGTATAACTAAACTGTAGAAATATAAACCCTGAATTTATTGTTGCATAGAATACTACAACTTGTTCAAAGTAAGTTTTTATATATTACTCACAAACATAACCTGTCTTTAATGTTAACCTCAAAACATTCATAAACAAACTTATTTCAGATGCAAAAAGTGAAAAGAAAAATCGTCGAAGGCGACACTCCTTCTCCCAAAAAGAAGAAAGTTCAGTTCACAGAAGGTGTGAAGGAAAATAAGTCTGAAAACCCTACTGAAAAGAAGATTAAAAAACAAAAAAATACGGAAGCAAAGAGCGTGCCCAAAAAAGACTTTCAGAATAAGTCTAAGAAAGATTTTAAAAGCAGTCCTAAGAAAGATTTCAAAAACGGACCTAAGAAAGATTTCAAAAACGGAGCCAAGAAAGATTTCAAAAACGGACCTAAGAAAGATTTCAATAAAGGAAAACCAGGTGACAAATTCAATAAGTTTGGCAAAGGAAAGGGAACGTTCACAAAAGGAGCCAACAATAAGTCGGGTAAAGAACAGAACAGCAGTGAGAAGCCGATATGGTCAGAGATGAAGAAAGAGAAGAAGCAGCTGCGACTGGTGAGACGTAAGGCCAAGACGTCAGCTGAGGTGTTTGAGATTGCCAACAAGGCTAAACTGCTTGCCGCTCAGATTCAGAGGTGAGCTTAGTACGTAACTAGCTAATAATTTAGACCAGTGCTACCACCATAGGGAGGTTGCGAGTACCGGTGAAACAGATAACAAAAAGACAAATATATAATACACATTACAAATAGCAGATGCAAGCGCTTGCAAATTTATTATTGTACCAATAGGTTTGCACTTTTTGCAATGCCGTCTTTACTATAAGGGTACACGGGGACCGTGCCCAGGGCCTTCATTCTCAGGGGGGGCCTGAAAGATCGTAGTTGTCGTTTTTTTACAATCAACGTTGGCCCTAATTGAGCGCCTGAGGGCCCCTGATTTCCAAGTGTCCCAGGGTCCCCATATTCTTAAGTGCCTTAGGGCCCCTTCACATATTAACCTTTTCGACGCCATGTCAAACGCAAAACCTACCACTCAGACGCCACGAAATCTAAATGTCAAAAATGAACTTAAACTTTATGTGTGTGCATGTAGGTTTATTTTGCTCTGTGGTCGGAGACCGATATATCGGTCTTTGGCGTTGGACCTGTGGTGCCGCTGCCGATATATACGTCTTTGGCGTGGAAAAGGTTAAAACTGCCTTGACTTTGTGAATGGTTGAGTAACATTGATTTAGACCTTTTATGGGCTAATTCCTTGCATCATTATCATTCCTAAAACTTAAACAAAATATATAGCATACTGTCACAACTAGTTTTGACAAAAGTTAAATGTAATTTTGTGGCAGATTTTGTGTTAGGAAAATGATTGCTGATTTAGGACACTCTTTTCGTAAAGGTACCATTATTCAAGTGATGCGTGATATTTCTATGAAACTTTCTTTTGTACCATATTGTTTTTTAATATTTACTGTTAGATTTGTTTAAGTAGCTAATATTATTTGTATGTGTTTTATTACAATATAAAACTTTATTTTAATCTAGTTAATGCCATTTAAAGCCGAAACTTCAATAAATTTTCAGGAAAGTAGTAAAGCCTGACTTCCGTCTAAGCTCATGCAAAGAACTTCACTCCGTGCTCAAAGGGCAATACAAAGCCATCGCTCTCACCCACGACCTGAGCCGAGTCATTCAAGTCCTCCTCAAACACAGCCCGGAGGACATCCGGAACGAAATCACCGAAGAACTGCTCGATCTCATGGTGCCAATGGTGCAGTCCAAATACGGTCATCATGCCGTGAAACGAATATTAAAATATGGATCGGACAGTATTCGCCATAAAGTTGTAAACAAGTTTTACGGACACATAGTATCGCTGGCTACACATGTAATTAGTGCACCGGTTTTGGACTATGCTTATGGCGAGTTTGCGTCGAAGAAGGAAAAGACACATATGCAACAGGAGTTCTATGGAGACATATATAAAAATGTAAGTTGTATAGTTTGTTTATACTCTCTGTGCACCAACTTGGCAGCAACAAAGTGTTATAGCTTCACTATATTTTCGAATTGAAACTCTTGTATGGTCAGGCTCCATACAACAGTAAAATATAGTAAATAAATATGGGTAAATTTCTAGGCAAACAAAGCATTAGACACATTACAAAATATTATTAAAGATATCCGTTTTCACTTAAGGTAAATATAAGTAATGGATATTATAACTAAAAATTTATGTAAAATAACAAGTTCATGTGTATAAATTGACGATTAAACCATGATTGTTCTTTAAAAAGCAATGAAGTTATAAGTATTTGTAGTTTTACTTAAGGAAACTACAAAATTAATTCCATTAAAACTTTTGCCTGCGATTAAACATTTATAAGTGTTTGAGCCTTTGGGGCAAGACAACCTGCTACCATTTATAATATGATTCTGAGAATTGAATAGTTATTTCTTACATTTTCTATACATTATTTTCAGACAAAAGATAACAAGGTGCACACACTAAGTGACACATACAAGGATAGTCCCGAGATGAAGACGGCCATCCTACAGTCCTGTAAGGCCAACATTCAGAAGATCCTGGACAAGAATCTGCATGACGGGGAGTATGTCAACTTTCATATAGCATGTATACTAACTGTAGTTATTCGGCGCCATTCACTTATTACGTCAAAAAAGGCGACTTTTTGAACCCCTTCCATTCCTATGTAGAAAAAAAAATGAATCAACTGAACTCGCTCAAACCGCCTCAAATATCATATTGAATGATGTCACGTGCTTTCATTTAAAGTAGTGTATTTCTTTTTGACGTGTTCGATACAGAACAGAGTATTTGTATTGTATTCTACTCTGTACCTTTGGTGACTCAAGAGAACCGTCTTACAGAAAAAAGAATCAACAGAGCTGTGCCCAGTGCTGAATATCCTCGTTTTTGAATTCTTCTTGGAGAATCTATCCAATTGATGTTTCATGTGTCTTTGTACTCTTTGTATTATCAACGTCAAAAATTACTTGACACTTTTGAGCCTTATTACAAGGGGCTTAGGTGGAAAAGTGTAAACATATATTTTACGTGGAATGAACTTACTTTAAACCAATACTTCACAGATTGCTTCACTCCGTGTTATACGACTACATCCGTGAATGCAGTGACGAGGAACGGACAGAACTCGTCTCTACTCTGGGGCCTCTCATAGTGCCGCTCAGTAACTCGCTGCCCGGTGCCAATGCCGCCAGCATGTGTGTGTGGCAGGGCACTAACAAGGACAAGAAGGTATGGCATTTATAGACTAAACTGTCCGGAAAGAATAGTTTCTTCCAATGTATGAGCTCCCATATAAACCACGACACTTTTCTTTCCGGACAAACTCTGTGTGTGATCACCCTAGCTTTGTAATGTTTTTGTTTAGATTTCATAACTAACGTTAGATGGCACTGTTCCGTTCAAATATATGACATTCCTAAATAGCACTGTGTGCTTGTCTGTGGCATCACGGACATCGTAACATTCGAAACACCCACATATTTTATTAAGTATCGGTGCGGTTCTTATCAATCATCATCCTCCTAGCGTTTCTCCCGTGCAGTGAGGAGGTCCGCTTTTCTACTTCCACTTCGCTCTATCCTGGACATCGTTTTCATTCTACCCACAGGCGTTCAGGTCTTTGATGACATTCCGCCGCCGTTGCCACGGCTTGCCTCTTCTATTGTGCCCGGGCAAGGCGATGCCGAGGGCTCTATTGCCTACGTACTCTGCGGTTATAATCAATATTTAGTTCAAATGAAATCCGTCCTGTCATTCTTTTCAACCGACTTCAATCTTACGAATGATGTTCTCAATTTGTCGGGATATTCGTTGTTTTGTGCAATTTTTTATGTTTGTTCACCGATTATTCAAAGACGGCTGGACCGATTAGAATTATTTGTTTTGTTTGATACTTCACAGTTGGTCCCATTGTCACCAGGTCCAGATCTGATGGATCCTGGAGAAATCGAGGGAACTCTTCAACTATTTTAAGCACACCTATAGCGATTTCACTATTTTTTACAACAACTCGGCCACTTCCTCTTGGAATAGCGGATCCAAAGTGAAGTCGGTTCATTTTTTGTTTAAAATTATGAATTTAATGCTTTTTCTTTGACAGACAATACTAAAAGTGGTGAAAGAACACGCAGTAGCTTTAGCCAAGCACAAGACGGGCTACCGGCTTCTGCTGGCCATATTCGACTCCGTGGACGACACGGTGCTGGTCCGGAAAGCCATCGTCGCAGCCCTGGAGCCCCACATTCACGAGCTGGCCAAAGACCACTGGGGGAACATGGTAATTAAGCTTCAATGGGGTTGGGCGGTTAAAAGTATATTTACAAATGGCGCCAGCACGCCAATAGCCATGACTACACCTGACGCACCGCCTCGAGAGGAAATAGCCGCGCGAGGTGATGCGCCAGGTGTAGACACGGCTAATAGAGTCAGATTATGTTTTTTTTCGGTTTTTCTTCCAATGGAAAAAGATGGAGTAGGCTTTCACCCTCAGGGGATCACAATACAAACATTTAAACCTAACAGACCTTAAAGATGGCGGTGTGAGACAATAGCTTAAAATAAATAATGTCAGGATCGGATTATTTACAGAACATGGCACTCATTTAGATCGGCAGCCTCGCGGCCCTTCAGGCCGTAAGTCTGACCTTATCACTACCCCAGACTCGTAACTGGCCCTTAAGGCCAAACAAGTTAGTCATGTTAAAAAAAGGCACTCATTTAGACATAGACTTAGGCAGGCGCGGTCGCAGCCTAAAATATTAGGGGGGGGGGGGGGGGTCACTAATACAGAAATGAATCTTTGAGGGGGTCAGTAACGAATTTACCAATTTGACGTGTACCGGACCGCGCGTGGACTTAGGAATACTTATGTATTCTCCTAGCGAGCACTTGGCAACGTAATGCCAATACTTGTCGCCACTCACGAGGTTTCACCGGTTTCAAGAGCGACTAAACAATCAAAGAAGTATAACAGAAACCTTTGCTTCCAGACCCTCCACTGGCTGGTCAAGCCGAAGGACCCCGGCGCCTTCCACCCGAGCCTGATCAAGTTTCTAGAAGAGGGCTTCAAAAGCGGCACGTCCAAGAAAGACGCCGCGTTACGCGTCTCAGAATTACGCGACGCGATATTGCCCGCGTTGGTTGCGGATATCGCCGCTGATCCGCAGTTTTGGGTCAGCGAGAAGAGTATAATGCTGTTGGCTGTTGCTGTGCTTTCGATAGGTAAGTTTGGATTAGTTTGGTTATTTATCTCTAGGTAGCGCTCTTTGTGTTTTTTCGCCATGCAATCCTCAAGTTTGTAAAGCCTGACCAGAAATATATATTATGACTATTGTCAAGAGGGCGCTTTATTTCTCACGTTGGTGACAATTTTGTTCCAATTAAATTCCGCAACATGGCGCTGCGGTACGCACTTTCCAAAAATAGCGCTGTAGTGCTCTCCCTTATGGGAATATAGTTCAGAGCTGGATACGGTTACCTTCTTTTAGTATGTTGTTGGGCACGACACTAGGACCCCAAAACTGCCCAGAGACCGGGACGTCGATGAATGTCTCTCGAGTAATGACGTCATAAAAATGGCTGCCGCTTCGTTACGAAAAGTGTAAATTTCATCCAAACTGTGCATTGCACCTATACGTGTGTAGTATCAAACGAAAGAAGATTAAATGTGCTATATTGTTGTAATACATTATATACTACTGTATATTACAGTTTGACAGCTATAAACGAAAACCCAAAATCAGGCTAAAAAATAATTCGGATATTTGCATTTTACAACAAAATTATAAGTCCAACTTTAAAGCCGAGTACTACAATAACAAAACAGGCTATTTAAGCTATACATTGCTATAAAAATTATTAAAATCTGGTAATAATTGTGGCAGCTATGTTAAAAAACATGTCGGCAGTGCCGAGCTATTTCCTTAGAGAGAAAAAATAACAATTTTCACAATTTACAGAATATCCGCAGAAGCTTCGAGTATATTGTTGGTCAAATAATTTGGAGCCCTTAAATGTCGGAAATATATCTCTATAGTGATTGAGGTCCAAATAATGACGTTATGAACGTGACCACTACCGAAATTTGTAAAACATAAATTAAAGCTATACCATGACACATACACACATGTGTGTAGCATCGATCAAAAGCTTATTAAATTTACTATAATACATACATACATTTTTTGTGAAAATAATGTACAGTTTAGGAGTTGTTGACAAAATAAAATATTTTTTTAGGAAAATAAAATGTATATGTTAATTCTGTGGCCAAAGAAAATACAATACACGAATGTTTTGTATAGCATTAAAAACACCAACTATTCAGCTTTAAAACACAGTTTGAATGTATAAAATTTGATAAGAACTATAAAAGTTGTGCTTACAACTCTAAAGCACACTAACTATTTTACCTACAATGCACTCATACTATGAGAAGCTTGGGCCTAATTATTGACTAGTTTTTTCTAAATTTTGTAAGGATTTAGGGTTCCTTGTCATTAAAGTAAATAAAAAAATCGGCCAAGTGCGAGTTGACTCGCGCTCCGAGGGTTCCATATACATCACACAATTTTAACAATTTGTATTTTTAAGACCAACTTACGCTTGACCGCAGACTTTTTAGTGTTTTTTTCTTTAATGTACAGGCAAAAAACTATATTAGGTTTTTTTTTCTAAAATGTAGGTTCGTCGGTTTCCGGGGGACGGAGAGCAATGGAAAATTTTAGCCTTATTTCTTAAATAACTTCAAAACTATTAAAATTTAAATTATAAAAGTTATATATTTGTAGTTTTCACATCAAATCCTTTCATTTGATATATAACAAGGTATAGTTTGTAAGTAATTTAAGAAATAAGGCAAAAATTTTCCATTGCTCTCTGTCCCCCGGAAACCGACGAACCTACATTTTAGAAAAAAATACGTAATATAGTTCTTTACCTGTACATTACAGAAAAAAACACTAATAAGTCTGCGGTCAAGCGTAAGTTGGTCTTAAAAATACAAATTGTTAAAATTGTGTGATGTATATGGAACCCTCGGAGCGCGAGTCAACTCGCACTTGGCCGATTTTTTTATTTACTTTAATGACAAGGAACCCTAAATCCTTACAAAATTTAGAAAAAACTAGTCAATAATTAGGCCCAAGCTTCTCATAGTATGAGTGCATTGTAGGTAAAATAGTTAGTGTGCTTTAGAGTTGTAAGCACAACTTTTATAGTTCTTATCAAATTTTATAAATTCAAACTGTGTTTTAAAGCTGATTAGTTGGTGATTTTAATGCTATACAAAACATTAGTGTATTGTGTTTTATTTGGCCACAGAATTAACATATACATTTTATTTTCCTAAAAGAATATTTTATTTTGTCAACAACTCCTAAACTATACATTATTTTCACAAATAATGTATGTATGTATTGTAGTAAATTCAATAAGCTTTCGATCGATGCTACACACATGTATGTATGTGACATGGTATAGCTTTAATTTATGTTTTACAAATTTCGGTAGCGGTCACGTTCATGACGTCATTATTTGGACCTCAGTCACTATAGAGATATTTTTCCGACATTAAGGGGCTCCAAATTATTTGACCAACAATATACTCGAAGCTTCTGCGGATATTCTGTAAATTGTGAAAATTGTTATTTTTTCACTCTAAGGAAATAACTCGGCAGTGCCGACATGTTTTTTAACATAGCTGCCACAATTATTACCAGATTTTAAAAATTTTTATAGCAATGTATAGCTTAAATAGCCTGTTTTGTTATTGTAGTACTCGGCTTTAAAGTTGGACTTATAATTTTGTTGTAAAATGCAAATATCCGAATTATTTTTTAGCCTGATTTTGGGTTTTCGTTTATAGCTGTCAAACTGTAATATACAGTAGTATATAATGTATTACAACAATATAGCACATTTAATCTTCTTTCGTTTGATACTACACACGTATAGGTGCAATGCACAGTTTGAATGAAATTTACACTTTTCGCAACAAAGCGGCAGCCATTTTGATGACGTCATTACACGGGAGACATTCATCGACGTCCCCGTCTCTCGGCAGTTTTGGGGTCCTAGTGTCGTGCCCAACAACATACTAAAAGTTGGTAACCGTATCCAGATCTGAACTATCACTTAGGCCCTCTCCCATAACGGAGGGGACTACTGCTGAGTGCTGATCCAGTTTTTATTAGATGCCACTTAAATTCGCACTCGTCACAGTGTACAGTCGCCATCAAATATATTGCAGCGGCCAAGGTACTCAAAAATATCTGAGCATGCACTTGACGATACAGGCGTTGTTCAGATGTATGAGACCACCTTGGCCGCTCCGATATATCTGATGGCGACTGTACCAAAAGAGATTTGAAATTTTTTAAACCAAATTGTTAAGCGTTTGAATTAGAGATGCACCGAATATCCGGTTATTATCCGGTATCCGGCCTATCCGGCGCTTATTTTAGTATCCGGCCGGATACCGTATATCTTCGTACTATCCGGCCGGATACCGGATGTAGTCAGAGTCGCCCACTAGTCATACAAAAAATTTTTTTTTCAGAATCCAAGGAAGAGATCATATCAGGTCTGGCCGACGCGATCTGCCGCCCCGACTGGACCGTGGGCGAGGGTCTGGCCATCGAGGACGCCGGCATGCACATGTGCCTGAAGAAGCTGGCTGCCCTGGACCAGGGGAAGGAGGAGCATACCCTGGGGGAAGCGGTGTGCAGCCGGCTGGACGAAGATACGGTCAGTATACAATATAAAACTTTTTTCTGCCGCCCGGACTGGACCGTGGGCGAGGGTCTAGGCATCGAGGACGCTGGCATGCACATGTGCCTGAAGAAACTGGCTGCCCTGGACCAGGGGAAGGAGGAGCATACCCTGGGGGAAGCGGTGTGCAGCCGGCTGGACGAAGATACGGTCAGTATACAATATAAAACTTTCTTTAGACTCAGGCATATGCGTAATATAATGCTCAACATCAAGCTTCAGGACCGAGTAAGGAATGTCGAGATCCGGCGTCGCACCAAGGTGCAAGACGTGGGATACGTCATTACCAAACTAAAATGGAGCTGGGCCGGACATGTTGCTAGGCAGAGTGATGACAGGTGGACCAAAATGTTGACAGAGTGGTGGCCGCTTTCAGATGAAAGAAGCCCCTGGCGTCCGTTTACTCGATGGGTAGACGACATTCGGAAGGTTGCGGGTCACTTTTGGATGAAGTTGGCTCAATACCGGGACAAGTGGTGTACACGAAGAGAGGCCTATGCTCAGCAGTGGCGATAGAAAGGCTGAGATGATGATGATGATAATGGCTCGTGTAAAATCTCAATTAGTTCAGTTTAAATCGGACTTGGAAAACAGGGCTGTGTCTTGTGTGGCAAAGAGGAGTATTTTCCTAAATAACTAATTCATTCTAGATCAAAGTATGGCTGCCCACCAACCGCGGCTGCTTCTTCCTTCTCAAGCTGATCGAGAGCAACCGCCCAGCAGTCGCCAGTAAGATCAAGAAGATGCTTAAGCCACATGTTGAACTGCTTAAACAGCAGAAGACAGAAGGAGCCAAGTTGCTGTTACAGAATGTGCAGAGTAAATAAAAGTGTTTGGTTACGAACTTTGTTTTTTATTTTACATGTTTTTACAAATTTTATTAGGTTTATGGTAAAAAGAAATGACCGATAAATATAAAACTTAACTATTGTAATTGATGAGTTAATCTAACTTATAACTTTGGTACAAATTAGCAGTTGTGGCAAATAGTAAAAAAATGGAATCATTATATTTTTGGTCATTTCTATTTACCTTTGTTTTAACTAAGGCACCCATTCGGAATCTATAAGACTTAAACATATTTTTATACAGTAGTAATAGTACATTGTTGCCGACGTACGGAAAGAAAGGAATTTTCTGACGAGGTACTTGGGTGCCAGGGCGAGGCTTGCCGAGGCCTGGCACTAGTTCCGAGTCAGAAAATTCCTGTTTCCGCTGAGGTATACATAGTGCTTTTCTCAAATATGTGAGGAAATAAAGAAAAAATTTAGAAAAAACTACAAGTATTTTATATTGGAAAAGTTGTGTTGATACTGTGTTTTATAATAGGTAATACGGAGGTACTTTTAAACATAGCATAAATAAACCACACCATAGTTGGCTTCTTGTTTTTTGATAACTGAAATAAGCTAAAACACATTTTCAGAAAAGATATTAGCATTTATGCTCATCTTCGAATTCATACATAGGTACGTCATAAACATAACCCTTCATCTCTTTACCTAGCAGGAAGCAAGTAATCCACTATTATTCTTTCAAAATTAGGTAGAGCGCTATCAATTTCCGCACTACATTCATTTCTGAAAATCATTATTTAAGTTTATTTTGTACTATAAAGTAAATAAACAACGTAACGAAGTAAATTACCATAACAAACTAACTTTTCCGCTTTTTAAATTTATTTTTAATAAACCATAGACAAGATAGCCCGACACAGTACGCGCATGCGTATTCGCGCGCGCACTTTGTGAAGCCCTCTACACACGGCTGTTTAAATGAATTATTTTACTTGGCTGAATCCGTTTTTGCCTTGTCCCATTAGATTTATATGCAAATATGAGAATTTTAAAAGTTTAACGCAGCGGAAAAAAATGGAATTTCATACATTCATTTTACTCCTAGGAGTAAAATGAAGCACTTTCCGTGTTCGATTTAGGAATAAAATGCGGCCATTTCCGAGCATGTTTGAGAAAACATTTTATCAATTATATAACCTCATAGCCGCAATTAGACTAGGAGCGATGGCGTATGATCGGATAATTCAATTATATAGAAACTTACCTGTGTTTTTCAAATGCAGACCACATACCTTCAAAAAAAACTGAAGGCTAGTCAGTTGCAAAATCACACCTATACCATAGTAGTAAAACGAGTAGTCTACACAGCATGATATGTGCGGGCCAGGGATGTTACAGAGCTCCGGTTCCTTTAATTCGCTTCCGATTGGTTTAAACATCCGCTTCGGTTCCAGTTCTTTCAAAACAGAAATATCGGATGTCATAACAACGCAGCGGGGGGAAATGAGAGGCGTACATCAAAAACAGCTTATACCTGTCATTTAGAATAATTTTATTTAAATTTTATCAATCCGTAGCTGACCTTTTAATATATTATTCGAATTTTTAAGTATTTGATTTTTTTAACTCCAATTATAATATTTTATATTTGACATGTTTGATGAATTTGTAAGTTTTAGTTAATGTTAAGTATAATTAACCTAAAATATGCTGGGCTCCCTAACAGCATGGAGTTTTCTGCTTTTGCGGTGGAAACTCTTGGTCCGTGGGGTCCAGGCGCCCTCAAGCTGTTTAAGGAACTGAAGAAGAGGTTGGTGGAGGCATCGGGGGACCGTAGGGCTGGCTCATTTCTCGGCCAAAGATTGGGCATCGCCATTCAGAGGGGAAATGTGGCCAGTGTTATGGGCACCCTTCCCCAGGGCAGCGATTTGGGTGACATCTGGGGGCTCGGGTATTAGGTTAGGTTACGGGCTTTTTGTAGTTTTTAAGTGGTTTTGTTTTTTGTGATTGTGTAGTAAATATAAATTGTATTGTTAATGTACGTGGTTCATATAAATTGTAAATTGTGTGATTTTTATCAAAATAAAATATATTACCTAAAATTTCTTAAGAAATTGTATGTGTAAAATTGTATTGGACCTATGTTGTCTTGAATGAATAAATAAATTGAATTGAATTTACTCAGTTCCCCGCTTGCCACGTCCACCTCATCGTCCTCATCAATCGGGCTCCGATTCTGGATCCGCTTCCATTTTCGGTTCCGATTCTGTTCCGGCCTATAACCGTGAAACACTTTCATCGAAACGTCTATTTGCATCACTCTCTTTCGTATATGCAAGAGCGATAGAGACGGGACCACGTTTTGTCGATTTTCGAACTTCGCGGTAGGCCCTCTGGTTCCGATGAAACCACATCTGTTGCATCCCTGGTATGTGCGACTTTGCTTATCATTCCATATGCTTAATTTTAATGATAAACAATAGATATTAAACGTCATTATTATTACTTTTATCTACATCCATATCATAAACCCTCCATGATGCGTTCAAAAACCGCACGTTATGACCACCATAAAAAGAGACTGTTTCGTTAGAAGTTAGAACAAATGTCTTATCTGTAACGATGTTATTATTATCAAATAATAAGCAAAAATTCGATATCATTATGAAAATCCGGCCCTCGACAGCCGCGCCGCGCGATCCTCCGACCGCACGCGATCGAGTTGGCCATGGCGATGCAATCTGTGAAATGGCAGCCATTTTAACAGTTTTAGAACGCGTCATTATTTCGGGTTTATAATATGTATGTAGATAAAGCAGTGTATGCAACTGTACGTAATTAGGCCTTAAAACGTAACAGTTACATAAACTACTATTTATTTACTTTCCTAGTAGGAACAAAACGTGTACACTACAGTCAGCATAATTATTATAATTATCAGTAAGTAAAATTTAACAACCTTACAGTTTCTGAAATACTGTTGTTTATATGTATTCCCGTCTTATTCTATTAAGTTAAAATACATAGTTTAAACAGAATTATATCAAGATAGCTGTACAGTCGCCATCAGATATATCGGAGCGGCCTAAGTGGTCACAAATATCTGAACAACGCCTCTATTGTCAAAGCGATAAAGTGCATGTACTGTATGTACATATATCAGGGGCAACTATCTATTTACCAATTAATAACTAAGGCGGCTATCTTCTGCTGCGGTTTCTGCATGCGGCGACGGTGTGCGAGCGAGATAGCTCTGCATGTGTGCGCTGTCTCGTTCACTCGGTTACGGCGCCAGTGTGATAACCGCGTAATGATCACATCAGGATTTAATCCACACCTTGCCAATAGGCTGGCCGGCAGCTTTCTCTACTACTTGCAATGATTTATCCAAAATCTCCTTTTGGATTTCTTCAATTGATCTGAAAGTCGCACAAGTCATTTAGAAATTTGTAATGAAATAATTGAATGAATGAAATAGCCTTTATTTCAGACAAGTGTTTTTGTAAGTAAATTTTATTTTGTTGATAACATATAGGGTGCGTTGGGGTAAGATAGAAAGGTATTTTTTTAAGGGTAAGACAAAAAATCGTCCATATTCCGGAGCATTACAGACTACTTTTTCCCCGACTGCGCGACGCAAAAGAGGGGATAGTGTTTAACAGTCTATATATGTATGTTTGTTCCTTTGTGGCACTCTAGAAGCAAAACGAGTGGGCCGATTTGGATGATTCGTACGTCAATCGATTCGTCTTGATTGCGCGAGTGCCACTAAAGACAAAATAGCAATCCAAATTCAATATGACGGCAGTCAGACGTCATATTGTAAAAAATTCAAAAATGAAAATTGACGTACTATGCCGAGTAGGGTATCATTGTTTAGAACTTTGAAAAGTATTATGAGGTCTCATTCATCATTTTTGATTTTGAATGACCGTTTAGGAATTATTATAATTTAAAATTGTTTAGCAACCATCTTACTTACATTTCCATTTTATTAGGTATTTAGTTATAACAAAAATACGATGAACATATTATAAAGGTTGTTATTATTAACGTGAACATAATAATATGTGAATTTCAAGTAAAAGGTACGGTCGACATCAAAAATATGTTTACACTTTTGCACCTTACTCCTTTCTAATAAGGTCCAAAAGTATAAACATTTTATGTGAATTTCAAGTAATAGGTACGGTCGACGTCAAAAATATGTTTACACTTTTGCACCTTACTCCTTTCTAATAAGGTCCAAAAGTATAAACATTTTATGTGAATTTCAAGTAAAAGGTACGGTCGACGTCAAAAATATGTTTACACTTTTGCACCTTACTCCTTTCTAATAAGGTCCAAAAGTATAAACATTGTATGTGAATTTCAAGTAATAGGTACGGTCGACGTCAAAAATATGTTTACACTTTTGCACCTTACTCCTTTCTAATAAGGTCCAAAAGTATAAACATTTTATGTGAATTTCAAGTAATAGGCACGGTCGACGTCAAAAATATGTTTACACTTTTGCATTTTACTCCTTTCTAATAAGGTCCAAAAGTGTAAACATTTTTTTGACGTCGACTGTACATCAAGTTAATATTTTGTTCAACTAAGAGTGAAGGAGCTGGTATGTATCCTCTGATATGGAGACTATGACTTGTCGATGATTAATCAATGACGTGCGTCAGAAAATTGTCATATCTATATACATATAATAAAGGTGAAGAGAGTCAAAAATCTGTACATTGGAGATATTAGTAAAAAAAAGAGTTAGTAGCTCTTAGAATCGATAACAGAACACGTTTCGTCGATTTTTAGAATTTTTGTCTGTTTGTCTGTTTGGATGGGGAGAGTTGGCGTCAAAACGCCTGAACCGATTTCGATAAAAACTTCACTAGCCGGTTCAACAGACCTCTGGTCAGGACATAGGCTATAAAAATAACGAACTTTTTGGATTTAAGGGGGTTTAAGGGGGGTTTAAACTTTGTATGGGAAATAAATACTTATGCCTTTGTATTTCCACTATATAATTTTATACCACGGCGGTGGCAAACATTCATACAACGCGCCTGATGGTAAGCAGTTAGGGTTAGCCAATGGACGCCTGTAATTCCAGAGGTTTCACATGCGCGTTGCCTACCTATAAGAATCTTTTATTTTTATTTCAACTATAGTGCACGAAATACAAAACTGTGAGACCTAATGGTGGACATCATACCAAATGGTATTTTCTATCAGTCGACCATGGGGCCTATACAAAAAACATGTACAAAAGCAAAAGGTGCAAAAATAAAACACACCGTACTATTGCTAATTATATCAAAAACTGTTACGTTGAAAGGGGGGCTCGGGGGGCGGAGCCCCACGCAATAAGAAATAACACACCGTACTATTGCTTATTATACCAAAAATTTTTAGGTTGGACATTTAAGATGGCAGAAAAATAGGTTTGAAAGAGTCTAGCACGTAATGGACGGTAAAAAGGGCAACTACAGAAATAACACACCGTACTATTGCAATTATACCAAAAATTGTGAAGTGGAACATTCAAGATGGCAGAAAAAGAGTTTTGATAGAGTTTACCAAATGATGGGCGGTAAAAAAAGGGTGGCTCGGGGGGCGGAGCCCCCCGCAATAAGAAAAAACACTCCGTACTATTGCTAATTATACCAAAAATTGTTACGTGGAATACCAAACATTTTTAGGTCGGACATTTAAGATGGGAGAAAAAGAGTTTTGATAGAGCTTACCACGTTATGGGCGGCAGAGAAAGGGGGGCTAAGGGGGCGGAGCCCCCCGCAATAAGAAAAAACACACCGTACTATTGCTTATTATACCAAAAATTTTTAGGTTGGACATTTAAGATGGGAGAAAAAGAGGTTTGAAAGAGTCTAGCACGTAATGGACGGTAAAAAAGGGGAGCTCGGGGGGCCGAGCCCCCCGCATAAAGAAATAACACACCGTACTATTGCTAATTATACCAAAAATTGTGAAGTGGAACATTCAAGATGGGAGAAAAAGAGTTTTGATAGAGTTTACCAAATGATGGGCGGCAAAAAATGGGGGGCTCGGGGGGTGGAGCCCCCCGCAAAAAGAAAAAACGCTCCGTACTATTGCTAATTATACCAAAAATTGTTACGTGGAATACCAAAAATTTTTAGGTTGGACATTTAAGATGGGAGAAAAAGAGGTTTGATAGAGTCTAGCACGTAATGGATGGGAAAAAAGGGGGGCTCGGGGGGCTGAGCCCCCGCATAAAGAAATAACACACCCTACTATTGCTATTTATACCAAAAATTGTGAAGTGGAACATTCAAGATGGGAGAAAAAGAGTTCTGATAGAGTATACGAAATGATGGGCGGCAAAAAAAGGGGGGCTCGGGGGGCGGAGCCCCCCGCAAAAAGAAAAAATACAGCGTACTATTGCTAATTATACCAAAAATTGTTACGTGGAATACCAAAAATTTTTAGGTTGGACATTTAAGATGGGAGAAAAAGAGGTTTGATAGAGTTTAACACGCGATGGACGGCGAAATAAGGAGGGCTCGGGGGCGGAGCCCCCCGCATAAAGAAAAGACATACCGTACTTTTGCTAATTATACCAAACATTGTTACGTTGAACATTTACGATGGGAGAAAAAGAGTTTTGATAGAGCTTACCACGTGAAGGGCGGCAGAGAAAGAGGGCTCGGGGGGCGGAGCTCCCCGCAAAAAGAATTACATGTAGGTACTTTTCATGATACTAAAAAGTAGGAAATAAAAAATAAATTAAAAAATTAAAAAAACCCGCCTGCGTAAAATACTAAAAGGCCGTAAACAAGGCCAATATACGTTACGAATTTGTTATGTAGTATTGAAAAGCATAAGATACATATTAAATTCTAATGAGGAACATAGCGACATTAAACAGTCGGGACCCATTTTAGGTTAGGTTTGCGCCAACTAGATTTCAAATGGGTCCCGACTGTTTAATGTCGCTATGTTCCTCATTAGAATTTAATATGTATCTTATGCTTTTCAATACTACATAACAAATTCGTAACGTATATTGGCCTTGTTTACGGCCTTTTAGTATTTTACGCAGGCGGGTTTTTTTAATTTTTTAATTTATTTTTTATTATCTTATCCCTAAAAAAATACCTTTCTATCTTACCCCAACGCACCCTATATATATATATATCTAATTTCTATCTGTATGCCTTTCATAGGCAAAGGCCTCCCCTAACTCTCTCTGTTTATCCCTATCCTTTGTAACTGTAGTCCAGCAACCTCCTGCTGCGCTCGTAATCTCACCAACCCATCTTGTTCTTGGCCTGCCAGTCCTGCCACGTTTCCTCTTTTTGTGTTTAGTAAACCAGTACATTATTGCTTTTTTTTTTAATAATCACCGAACGGAAATAAGATTATCAACAGAATTCAAGATTTCCAAGGAGGTTCTCAATTCGTCAGGATTATTATTATTATATCATTTTAGACAGGCAGCTCGCGCTGATACGTCTAAAACATAGTTCACTAGGCACTAATTCACTGTTTTAGATAGTTTGTCGAGTCTATTTTTAAACTGATTAACACTGTTAGAATTCACAACTTGGGAGGGTAATTTGTTCCAAGGATCAACAGGACAAGGATCTTTGTTTTTTATTTTATTTTTTATGTATGTTCACCTAATTATTCGTAGACGGCCTGGACCGATTTGGAAAATATTTTTTTTGTTTGAAAGAGTATATTTCACAGTTGGTCCCATTGTCACCAGGTCCGGATCTGATGATGGGATCCTGGAGAAATCGAGGGAACTCTCCAAATATTGTAGGCACATAGCGATTTAAATATAATGGCAGTCTAAAATGTACTAGGCTATGCTAGGCTAGGCTAGCTATTGGGTGAAAAGTATGAACTAATTACCGGACTGTTGATATGTGGGTAAAAATTACAAACACTCGCAGTTACCTCCTGGCATCTAACACCTCCCAATCATCTTCTTTTAACTGGTGATACATTTCTGCTACCTTCTTTTGGAAACTTAACACCTCATACCTAAAAACAAGTAAAAATATTTTAACATCTAGAGTATCCATGATACCTAAGGCTTGTTTACACTGTTGGCGATATTTATCACAGAAGGCCATCCATGGTTGTCATTTCCGCCTATCGCGTCATGCGTCACTTTCGCACTTACATACTAGTTAGAACGTGACAGCTATGGTGAGGGGCGATAAAAACCCGACCATATTAGGCTAGCAGGGTCTAAGTATTGGCGGTAAGACATCCGACTCTCTATCTTTTCGGATCTTATGCACGAACTTCATTTTTAACCGACTTCAAAAAAGGAGGAGGTTCTCAATTCGACTGTTTTTTTTTATCATTATTATTTTATTTTTTTTGTATGTATGTTACTCCATATCTCCGTGAATCGTGAACCGATTTTCAAATATTTTTTTTTAATCGAACAGGTATAACCCCTAGATGGTCCCATTGTCACCAAGTCAGGATCTGATGCTGGGATCCTGGAGAAATCGAGGGAGCTCTTCAACTATTATAGGCACACCTATAGTGATTTCACTATTTTTTACAGCAACTCGGCCACTTCCTCTTGGAATAGCGGATCCTAAGTGAAGTCGGTTCTTTTTTTGTTTAAAATTATTACTTGTATATGTTCCAGTCGTTTTCAGTGGAAGAAATCGTCATCAGGAAATTGGACCCAATGCCAATAAAGCCTAGTTTACTCCATAGGTTGAAAGATAAAATGGCAGTCGCTTTCGTAAAAACTAGTGCCCAGCTTGTCCGCCATTTACTGGGATTAAGTTGCCGAGCGTACCTCAGGCTCAAGAGTCGTGGCAATGATATGATGAGTGGCATACTCACGAATGTTTAAAAATAAGTTACCTTTCATTTCCGAAGCCATTTCTCTGCTCTATGCTCTCTATGGGCATCGTCAGAAAGAACACCTGGTCTGGCTTGGGCAGGCCCATGTCAGGGGCTTTGCAGAAGTTAATGTCGAGACCTGCCGAGAAGTTCATGGAATCAGTGTAATTGAACATTATGATGCCCTATGAGGTTATTACCAAATAAGGAAAATCCTTAAAATCAGTCCAAAGATCTTTGAAAGTTATTATATTTACAAATACAAATGCGTTTATTTCATTACTTTCTACAGAACGTTGTATTTAAGTTACAGAGCGCTGGTAGCCTTGCGGTAAGACGTCCGACTTTCAATCCGGAGGTCTCGGGTTCAAACCCCGGCTCGTACCACTGAGTTTTTCGGAACTTATGTACGGAATATCATTTCATATTTACCAGTCGCTTTTCGGTGAAGGAAAACATCGTAAGGAAACCGGACCTAATCCCAAAAAGACCTAGTTTCCCCTCGGGGTTGGAAGGTCAGATGGCAGTCGCTTTCGTAAAAACTAGTGTCTACGCCAATTCATGGGATTAGGTTGTCAAGCGGACCCCAAGCCGGGACAAACGCTAGGAGGAAGAAGAAGAAGTATTTAAGTTACAGAGGTTAGGTAGGTAAGCAGTATATGTTAGGTATACAAAGTTAGGTAACAATTTAGGATCATGTAATGAAAAAGGTACAGCTACAGCTTGTTGGATTTAAACCTGCCCTTGGTCAGGTAATTGCAGAGGTATTAAGTTACATTACAAATTATATAGTTTAAATGAAATGAAAACATTTAAAAAAAACAATAATAGTTTCCTTATGGGAGGTTTATTTACTAAAATTGCTATATCTTTAATCTAACAATGTTTACGATTTTAATGAAAATATCTTAGCAGTATTTCATACCTTTAGCAGCCGAGAATGCTACCCCAGAGTAACAATATCTGTCCACTATGATGCTGGTGCCTTCCTCCAGAGTTTTGATGATCTCACCAGCTCTCTCCCAGCGGTTAGCCGAGAATAGCAGGTGTATGGCTTCATCAGATAGCTCTTTCTGAAATATTTATATCAATATCAAAATATTGAGAGCATTAAATGCAAAGGTTGAATCATAGAGTTACATTTATTGGCATAATATGCTTTTCTTTATGCATTCTAAAATAAAACTCCCAAAAAAGGAAAAAATATCCAAAACTTTAAAGTCTCAAGACAAGGGGCCCTTAACCCCAACCGATTTCTGAGCCCAAACATAAGCTGAGCATCTTTCCTTATCAATTTGTTTTTAAGGGCTCTTACAGACGAGCGACAGTACGCGACTCACTGTCGGCGACAGCTGGCGACGGTCGGCGACGATCGGCGACGGCCGGCAATGGTCGCTGACGGTCGCCGACCGTCGCCAGCTGTCACCGTTAGCCGTCGCAGGCGGTCGCCAGCGACCGTCGCCGACAGTGAGTCGCGTACTGTCGCTCGTCTGTAAGAGCCCTAAGCATTGTTACCTACTATAGTTACTATACTCTATTATGTTTATGTACTTGAGCAAACTTATTGTATAAACAGTCTTATATTTATTTATTTGAAGTGCAATTTAGATAACAGGATCCATGTAAAATTAAACCCTACTCCGGAAACCATACAACTTCAGTAGTTGGGGTATTCCAGAAGCTGTCCCGTACAAATGCATCTGTATCTCTGTCATTAGAGTTATCTTTGCAATTTTAATTGGAATATTATAATTCTGACCATAACTTGACTCTATTGATGCAGATAAAGGATCTACAAAACCTACCAATTTTCTGAAAATTTGTGTTCGTACTTACGGACTCAACGGTCAACGGTGGACTTTTCCATGGAATGCTGCAGTTTTGTTTTTTGTTAATAAATTACATTGCACAAATGCACCAAACAGTGGCAGCGCGTACATAGAATACGATTCCCATAGGCTTACCTAAGATTCAGACGCCTTGAGCAGTTTTACAGCTCATGGAGAAATTTTAAGTTAAAATGTAAAGTTTTGACCGACAGCCACTTTATACACCAAACCACCCTATCTACATTGCACTATACCAATAACAATTCTAGAGATCTTTGCACATTATACTGATAATGTTTTAGTCTCACCTTGGACATAAGATAGTTATTAATAACTTTTCCAATCTCTGTCTGCCTTGCTGGAAAGTTGGTGTACTCTGCTTTGATTTCTTTCTTCTGTAGGCTTTCCACTGGTCAAAATAAACACATCTTAGATCATTATGGTTTTCAGGTCAAGAAAATACACCATATGCTAATTTCAAGGGAGAAATGCGATGATAATAAATAGTAACCTAGGGCTTTGCATTGTGTTGATTTCCCCGTTCTATCTAGTCCTTCAATAACTATTAAAGCTCCTCTCTTCATGGTTCTCTTCACTCAGTAGGCAAATGTTCACTTTATTTAACTAGGATTATCAGCAGAAAGGTTATCATGTAAGGTATTTAGTGGAACTCGAACAATGTATTGATTATATTCACCAGGCGTACTTAAGATAAGGCAAATTCAATACTTAACCTAAATGGCTAAATTAAATTGGCTAAAATGCTGATAAAAATGCGCCAAAACGTAAATTTACAGTTACACCGGCTGACAAGCCCATTCTATCAAGCAATCGATCGGCCAACTGTCAACATTGTCAAAAAATTTGTTCATTCAATAAAATACTGTATAACAATGTTAATAAGTACTATTATCGCATACATGCTTGGTTAAGGTATAAGCGACTAAAGAACGTTTAAATCGGTATCTCGAATAATTTTTAAAATAAGTTTTTTTCATGTAGCAGCAATCAGTATCAAGTGTCATTTTTCTGACATGCGTCAAATGATCCGGAAGTACTTTGTCTCGTCGCGTAAATCGTAAATTACATCGCGGGCGGTCGTTTTGTCCATTTACAATTTTCTTTGTCTAATTTATTTCCCATATATTAATTTAATTCCGTTAAAAACCACAAAAAAATACCATGAAAAAAGGATACAAAGTGGCGGATGTGAAAAGGGAGAAGAAAATTGGCGTCGCCGCCGAAAATCTTCAAGAATTAATTGAAAAATCATGCAAAAAGCTCGGTGTAAGTGTTATTCTTTATTTATATTTACTTTTAAACACTAGCTACATGTTTTTTGACCGTTTCAAGTGATAGTTTCATTCATAAATGCATTATTTATCCTTGAAAAGCGTAACCTTGGCCCATATCGGATCGCCTTGACCTGATTTTGTGTGTAGTTCAATGCCAGGTGCGCGGCGCTGTACGTGGCGGAGGACGGGACGCAGGTGGCGGACGACGATTACTTGGACACGCTGCCGCCGCAGACCCTCTTCATATTGCTCAAGGACAAGGAACAAATGGTAACTGGTATGTTTAAAGATTATAGGCAAGCTGGAACTAAAATAAAGATAATTAAAGAATTTGCCAGAACCTCGTAAGAAACTGAAAGCAGCAAAGGGGTATTAGAGCAGTACCTAGGCTGCAACAGCATATATAATTCACCAATACACAAATGTATGTAAACATATAGCCAGGGACCGGAAAACCCCTCTTTAGGCTTAACCCTATCATTTCGGTAACCCAATCAATTTGGTAACCTCATGATACGGTTACCGTATCATGAGGTTACCGAATCATAGTGGTAACAGGTATTGAAGCGGTAACCGTAACCTCTAACACGGTTAACCTCAAAACCCCATCGCGATAGGGTTTTTGTTAAGGGTTTTCATTGGGTTATTGTAACCTGGGTTGTTTTTTCTTTACTACATTTGAATACTATTGAAAGCAAATGTCGAGATTTAGCATTTAATGAAACTAGCTAACTATCCGTATAGAGCTGTTATCGTAGTAGTCGCGTTGCTCAAGCATGAAAATATAATAAAGTAAAAATAAAATAAAATAAAATAAATGAAAATATCATAAGAATGAAAAAAAATGTAAATTTTAAAGTAAAATAAAAATAAAATAAAATAAAATAAAAATAAAATAAAAATAAAATAAAAATAAAATAAAAATAAAATAAAAATAAAATAAAAATAAAAATAAAATAAAAATAAAATCAAAATAAAATCAAAATAAAATCAAAATAAAATCAAAATAAAATCAAAATAAAATCAAAATAAAATCAAAATAAAATCAAGATAAAATCAAAATAAAATCGAAATAAAATAAAAATAAAATAAAAATAAAATCAAAATAAAATCAAAATAAAATCGAAATAAAATCAAAATAAAATCAAAAAGTTGTTTCTATTGCATGTCATTGAATATATTTTATCATATTATATTTTATTTTATTTTTTATTTTATTCTACTTTAATCCTTTTTTTATATTGTATTTTACTATAGGTATTTTATTGTTTTTCAATTTTTATTCTATTTTATTTTTATTTTTTTATTTATTCTATTTTTATTCTATTTTCATTCTATTTTCATTCTATTTTTATTCTATTTTCATTTTATTTTTATTCTATTTTTATTCTATTTTTATTCTATTTTTATCCTATTTTTATTCTATTTTTATTCTATTTTTATTCTTTTTTTATTCTATTTTTATTCTATTTTTGTTATATTTTTGTTATATTTTTGTTCTATTTTTATTCAATTTTTATTCTATTTTTATTCTATTTTTATTTTATTTTTATTTTAATAAAAAAAAATATATATTCATAATTTATTGTACACATACATGTATATACTTGATAATTACAACAATACATTTTAATTCATATGCACATTATGCACGAATGCCACGAATCCGTATCCGTAATTTCTCCAAAGTTAGTATAGTAATAATGTAACTAAACGAAATGCAGCCGCGCTCCAATTTCAACCTAAAAGTACAAATATTGTTAAAGATGAACACAATAAACGACGCGCGACGTTTCCGGCAAAACCTGTTTGTTTGTACTGGGAGCTTAGTTGACCAGCCCCGTGCTCAAAGCCACTACAGCAATTTAATAATGAGCCTAATCAGAGTGTTCGTAAAGATTACATTCGTTTGAGCTGCCTCAATACCCTATGATTCGGTAACCGAATTGATTGGGTTTTTAATGCGGTTAGTGTTACCTTAGGTTAACCTGATCGATACGGTAACCGTATCAATACGGTTACCTCATCATAAGGTTACCGTTATATGAGGGTTTTTAAAACAACCTCAAAAATAACCCTATGAAATACCCAGGTTATGGTAACCGGTTCCGGTCCCTGCATATAGCTAAATACAGGAATTAAGTTATTGAATTGGTAGACAAATGTACAGGTTGGATTTTCTAAATAAGTTACTTAGGACAGCTACCAAATCTTATGAGCTACACAAATGGTCTTAGAAGATTTTTTCCAGCTTTTGAATCAAATTATCAAAGAAAAGCACAATTATTTCAAGAAACTTTTGGTGCCAATGGGTAGATCCTGATCATATTAGGGATCATAATTACAGACCACCCAGGTTATGGAAACACATTCACTGCTATGCTACGCGCGTAGCGCTACGCCATAGCCGATAACATGGGTTTTCGGCTTTGTAGCGAAAATGCTTCATAGAGCCGTGACGACAATGTGTCGTCATTAGCAGTGAATGGGTTAAAAAAGCCACAACTCAAAATTGACTAGGTCAATTCAGTTCAGTGTTTAAAGAGAATAGGTATGATATATTTTTTTGTTTCATTTTAGAATTGGTTACTTACGTTTTGGTCACAAACCTCGTAGTGGTCCCAAAATGTATGCACACTTTTTACTCATTTTAGGTCTACATTTTACCCAAATAAAACAATTAAATAATCACTTTCTTAATTTCCAGACTTTGACCACTACTACAGCCTAATCCGTTCATCCAAGAAGGATTACATCGACACAGGCCTGGCCGCCAAGGAGTTCCTCACCACCAACATCAAGGAGAAGTTCAAGGTGTTCCAGAAGTACATAGCAGCTGCTGATGACGCACGCACCATGCTGAGCGAGCGCGCGCAGGACCCCAAGTGGTTTGAAGGTAAGTTTAGCCTTCCAGGTTTTCCAGGTGTAAAGCTAGAATAGCAAAATCTATGTGGCATGATGGTTAGTAGACTTGTAGCAGCATTCTGAGACACAATACGCACGTTAGAGGCTCTCCAGCACACGTTCAAGGTGTTCCAGAGGTACAAAGCAGCTGGTGATGACGCACGTACTATGCTGGGCGAGCGCGCGCAGGACTCCAAGTGGTTAGAAGGTGGGTTTAACCTTCCAGGTTTTCGAGGTGTACAATCGAGATTGCAGATCTAAGTAATAATTAAGGTCTGACAATGTTTTGCGATGGCCTTTTGAGACGCTGCTAATATCATAATCAAAATATTTTTATTATTTACGTTTTGATAGGTTTAATTTTCAAAGCACTTAAACAATACTCCCATTACTCCCTGTCCCTGTTACAGGTCTCGAATCCTCAGAGAAAACCAAAGAGCAGTCAATGTGCAAACGCGTCAAAGATCGCATGCGGGGCTACTTCTACAAAACCAAGACCGCCCTCCAGGCCTCAGACCTCTACACGCACTCTAAAAACAACCGCGGTAAGAAACTAATCGAACAATTCCTCACAGACTTAAGAAAACTACTCGATACTAACAAATACAACGAGGACTACTTCAACAGAAAAGCAGAGAAAAATCGCCTTTGCAACCAACAAGGACTCTTCGAATGTGGTGGCCTATACAACGACACCACATGTTTATACGAAGGCGACCATGTTATAAACCCTTATAGGAGTCGCGAGGAACGCATCATATTCCAAACGTGGAACCTAGATCACAAAATAGAGCTCTCCCGCTCTATAATACCACAGATCCTGAAAGCTATCGAAGCGGTCTACTCCGGGAACATCACTTGTGTTATCTGTGAGCATGGGAGCGAAGGAACGGTGGAATCAGACCGGTATTATTTGCAGATATTTACGAAGGATAACTTGAAGTTGGTGCATATTGTGTGCCATTACAAAGGTAAGCATGATGATGCCGTGTCTGGAGTTTATACGCTTTGCAAAAAGTGTAGTGCGCATAGCATTGAAAATAAGTAAAATGGGTAAAAATGTAAAGTGTATAAGCCGTGTCTACACCTGGCGCACTGCTTCGCGAGGAAATTGCCTCGCCCGAGGCATTGCGGCCGCGCGTGCGTTTGTCTCGGCCGAAGCACGTCCACAATAACCGAGCTGCGCGGCGATTTCCTCGCGAGGCGGTGCGCCAGGTGTAAACACGGCTTATAATTTAAAATATTGTAGGCGCAAACCATACAGTTGATCATCACCGTACATAACAGAGATATAAAGATGAATTTACCGAGAATGCTATTTTTGCTATAAGTATCTGCTATGTTTAATATTGACATGTGATAGATCGCAATTTATTTACTTGATGTTATACATATATGGCGGTTTGACCGCATTGGTAGCCGAAGGTTGCTTTAATCTCTATATATCAAGTTATATTAATTAACTTGTGTAGCGTAATGAATTATATTATCTAAATTAGCTATCGAGACGAATTTAAAGTAGTTGGCCCTGTGTAGTAATTCATTTAGTAATATTAATTAAGTGAAATACCTATTTCTAGCATCTAGAACCACAGAACCATTCATTAAAACTGAGTCTACTGGCTTTGGCAGTGTGGTCGATATTTAAATTGACCATTTTGTTTATGAATTGATGAGTGTCTAAATTATTATCCGATCTATTTAATAAAAAACGGTTCTACATGTTTTAAAATTTGCTACCATGATATTAAAAATAGCTCCATCTCCTATTAGACGGACCAACCCAGGGTTAACTACTATTTCTCAGCCAAATGTAGACAAGTCTAATTATAGGTATAATGTTGTTGCATTTACTAGTGAGAACATTTTATATTCCTCCTTTGTCTCCTTTCCTTCGAGTAGCGTAGATATAAGACTGTAATTATGTTGTTTTTTATTAATATTTAATGGTATAAATTTAAAAAGAAGACTGTTAATTTGTACACAAATTTATTTCGTTTTAGAAGAACACAATATTGTATAGGAATTTACAGTCTAAATAACTGGTCTCTGATTCGTATAATACCGGTTGTGTAATCAAACGGTTGTTCTGGTACTCGTTTCTGATAATTATTAACTTATACACGTTTTAATTGTACCATCATAACCTCATCGATGTATACAGGGTTCTAGATAGCCGATAACAAATCAGAGTTATGAGGGTTGCGGGTTACCTACAGATTATGTACCATTATCGGGAATATTAAAAATGTTGGTACTTATTATTCTTATGAAATATGCAAGATTCAGTACCGTACAGTAAATATATCGCAGCGGTCAAGATACTCAAAAATATCTGAACATGCACTTTACCGCCTTGACAATAGAGGCGTTGTTCAGATATTTGTGATTGCACCTTGGCCGCTCCGATATATCTGATGGCGACTGTACGGTCAGGTCTGAAAATATTGATACATTTAATGTGACAAAAACATGTACCTAGGTATCCAAGACTTTATGCCTTGGTAATAGAGTCGCGGCTACATTGAGTACATATTTTTGGCAGCTTAAATGTATCCATATTTTCATATGTGAGTATGAAGAAATACTACGCCGTACTCCGTAAAGGAATGCAACGGCGGGTCCTGTGTTACGACGTGGTTTACCGCGGTAACCCCCGCGTGCCGTGAGCATGAGCAGTAACAACTTTTTGAAGCCCCAAGTCTTAACAAGAGCAACGCAAAGTTAGTGTAGTAATATCGTAATAATAGTAACGGTATTAATGATTAGATGGCGCTGAGGGGCAGAGAGTACTCAGCCCTTCTTTAGACGGTAGCTTTGGTTGGTCTCGTTCTGGTGGCGCTTCAGTCTTGGAGCCTCAATAAGTTCTTACACTATGCCTGTCTATATATATGTGTAGTCTCTAATTATACTAAACTATTTGTATATTAAATTCAAAACAATTTATGGATTGACCATAGACCATATCACAGACAGAAGGTAATCAGCATAATAAATCGCTAAGAATATTTATTAATAGGTAACCCTGAGAAGGATGAAAGTCGAATTTGCGATAGATAGAAAATAAAGTTGTTACGGAGTTTGTTGGAGGTAATCTGTCCATGTTTTGTTTTATCAAAATATGAAGTTACGAATAAATAGCTACTGAATATAATAATTTACTATGTTAAAGTATGTTAGTCAATATTTCTACATTGTTTATCTTAGTTTTAACGCGTAATCTCAAGATTTGATATAAACAAAAATTTGTTTGCTAAGTGGTTTGATTGACTATTTATCTATTGAGACGTTTTTGTCAAATTTTACAAATAAAGGACAAAGAAAATGGGTGACGTTGTATGCATATTTTTATACGAAACAACCCGTTTCATTAGCCGCGTCTACCTACACCAGGCGCACCGCCTCGCGAGGAAATTGCCGCGCGCGGCAGCTCGGCTAGTGTGATCGTGCCTCGCCCGAGGCATTCCAGCCGCGCGTGCGTTTGTCTCCTCGGCCGAGGCACGCCACACTAGCCGAGCTGCCGCGGCAATTTCCTCACGAGGCGGTGCGCCTGGTGTATACACGGCTATTGACTTTATTTCCGTAGCGTTTTTACACTTTATTTAATTATTACAAACTATTCAGTTCATTGAATTGTGCATAATCAACTCCAATAAAAATAAAATATATAAAAAAAAATCTGTTCTGCAGCTTTGTTATAGAACCTGTATATAGTTTATCAAGTATTTTTATAAGTTGAGCGAGAAAGCAAGATATTAACATGTTGAAAGTTGTGAAATGCTAGAATTCTGAAAGATATCCTAAAAAAAACTTTTACACATTATAAAATGATCAACCAATAAAGAATCGATATCTATTATAATTAGGTAATTACATTTTACAACTTACTTTATTATGTATAGAATTCCTCAAACATTATACATACCTAATGAATTTTTCTTAAATAATGTATGTGTACTTTACATTCCATACACACACTCCACAAATTTTCACTTGCGATTCGATGTGTGAGATATTATTAAAGGTGACTGTAGATAGATACCGATCTAGTACCTACTCAGCTCAGAACCATGTTCAATTTACATACATACATACAATCACGTCTATATCCCAAAAGGGGGAGGCAGAGATCACGGATTTCCATTTGCTACGATCAATGCAGCAAAACGGCTCTCCGTGAGCCACAATTCAATTCAATGCAAGATTTTTGGTTAAATTGTTTGAATTATGTACTCAAATTCCGAGAATTCCATAAGTTCTAGATATCATCATCAGCCATCCTAAGATAATGTTCTCATTACCTATACCAGATTAGATAATGTACTATACCAGAAATCTATTTTGTGACAAATTGTATACTAATATAACTAAGTAGAAATGTATAGCTTTAGAGCAATAGCAATATTAATGTATAAGAGTAGTTTGTTAAACGATGCGTGTTGCAGATGATTAATAACATAATACAGATTTTTCTATAATCAATAAAGTGAGAGTAGGTAGATAGGACTGTTACTTGGTTAAAAAATAAACAAACAATATACAGGTTGTTTTGAAAGTTGCAAACTCCAACCGCATAGTCCACATTTGAACACATTATAAAATTGTAGTTTTATTTTTAATTTTTAGGCTATTTCTAAGTATCGTTAGGAGTTTTCAGTATGTTTTCCTTAGATCTGTATAGTATAATGTCCTAATTATAAAAAAAAATATATTAAACGAAAATCAAAGCTGCAGTATGGTTCATTATGGTTATGAACTTGTAGTAGTACTTAGTGAGTTTTGCTTGTCACCTGACGCCTATATTCAATTTTCAAATCCCTGTATATATAAACAAAATAGCGTTACATCCGCACGGGCATCGTTAACGTTAATAGCAATAACGTGGTTGTAGAACGTAGACGCTTCCATACATTTAGTCCGCTTGTAGTTATAGTCGGATATACGCTCGATATACAGTATTACACCTTCTCCTTATAGCTAGGCTCTGTGAGGGCTTTACCGCACTGACTGGTGAAATTTTTAATACTACCCTTTATTTCAAAGTGATAGGGTTCAATTTTGTGCAGTCTAATCCGTTAACCGTAGACTAAGACGTGTAAATTTTCTATAAAAAAATGATATTAAAGTAGTCTTTTTAATTGAGTACGAGTAATCTGACAGCTCTTTCCATACAAAGTGGTTTACAATCTATGGTAGGAGCTATAAGATAACTATTCAATTAAAATAGTACTTTAAGCAATTTTTTTAATGTTGATCACTAGTATACTTTCAGTGCATCTTATTTTATAATTCCTTCACCTGTATACCTTACCTACATAGACTACATATTCAATGAAGTAATTTTCTATCTAGTTTTATCTTGACCAACATAATGTAGTGCCTAAGTTACTATTAAAAGTTGTAATCACCGTCCATGGCGACAAAACGTTTTAAATATTAAGATTAATAATTCTTGAACATGTGTTAACTGTACTGGATTTTTTCTGTGTAAGTTTATTAAATTATGACAATAAGAAATTGGGGAGACTGAGGTAAGTACGGAAAGAGATACATATTATTAGGTGATATAAGTACTTAAATGTACAGCAATGTCGAGATTTCGAGTGCTTTGTTTAGTCTTTCAAGTGAGCCTCAACAGACTTAAAAATGAGGACTTTAAGAGTTGGCTGAGGTCTGATTCATATCATCAGTCTATATTGATGTGTCCAATTGACCCCAGTCTCCCCTACCCGATCTAAGGGTCACCACATACCTAGCGGTTTTCCTCGCGGAATTACCGGAAGTAGCGGAAATTCATAGACAAAATGCTTAATTTGTCTATGGTAGCGGAAATTTGTCTATGGCTTCCATACAAAAAATCTGCTACCATAGACAAATTTCCGCTACCATAGACAAATTTCCGCTACTTCCGGTAATTCCGCGAGGAAAACCGCTAGGTGTGTGGCGACCCTAAGTCAGATTAGTGTGCGTAAAGCCTCTCTGTTCCTCTTCGACGGTAGATGGCGGTGTCTGTAATGTGAACTTGTGTTTAGTCCAACGTTCATTGTTGAAGGAATAAATATTTAACAAAATTATGGCTTTTTATTTTTAACCGACTTCAAAAAAGGAGGAGGTTCTCAATTCGACTGAATTTTTCATTTTAATATTTTTTTTTTGTATGTTACTCGATATCTCCATGAATCGTGAGCAGATTTTCAATTTTTTTTTAATCGAACGGGTATAACCCCTAGATGGTCCCATGGTCACCAAGTCGGGGTCTGATGATAGGATCCTGGAGAAATCGAGGGAACTCTTCAACTATTATAGGCACACCTATAGTGATATCACTATTTTTTACAGCAACTCGGCCACTTCCTCTTGGAATAGCGGATCCTAAGTGAAGTCGGTTCTTTTTTTGTTTAAAATTATATGATTGTAGATAAAACCTTCAAAACTGTCGACCTGAAAAATAACTAAAGGCCATGGCATGTATAATGCAAATGCTGCACGGCTCCTTCAATAGTAAAGTCGACAACAAAGGTTTTTTCATAATTTTGCACCTTATCACAAAGAACTAAGGTGCAAAATGGTAAACATATTTACATATATTAAAATAAAAATAGTTTATTCGTAAAAACATACACATTAAAAAAAGGAAAGAAGACATGAAACGAGAAAGTGCCACGTAATGGCCTCATCTCATCAGACCAATATTTGGCTAGCATTTTCAGTATCAAGAACTCCCCTATGGAGTTCTAAGTAACTTTGCTCACATGCCGCACGACTCCCGAGGGGAGTTCAATCTATACTAGCTATAGACGGCTAGAGGCCATGCCAACCGACTCCCCTGGCGAGTCCTTTCGGTGCATACAAATAAATGGACTCCCCAGGGGAGTTGTCGGCGTGCAGCCTTGCTTACGCATCGAGTATGCGTTTGGACTCTCCTAGCGAGTTCTATTCTATGTAGCTATTTGTCTTTGCACTGGCATACGGGGTTGGTCTTATAGCCCAGTAAAGATACGTTTTTTTCAAACATTAATTTATAATAGCGATTTTTTTGTTTATATAGTTTTAAAATGTCATTCTAAGATGACTGAACGAAAAATCCTACAAACTTTCCATCGGGAAGTAAATATTCATCAAAATATATATGAAGGGTTTCTTTTTTTTTGTCTGATTTTCCGCCATCCATAAATAACGTGTCTTAAGGAACCATAATACAGCTTCAGTAAGAGCGCACGACGAATAGATCAAATAATGTTTCCTGAATCCGTCTTAGATATTTATCAACAAGGTCCCTTTTATAGCTCAATTAAAATATATAATAAAATACCCAACACTCTAAAAGAAATAAAAAAACATAGTCTTTTTACCAACTCATTAAAAAGTTTTCTAAAAGAAAAATGTTACTATTCGGTATCAGAATTTATGGACGATGATCTATAAGAACTTATAGGCTAAGTATAATTTGTTTTGTTTATTAATATAAGGTCTGCTACACCCTAGTCAGGGTCCATGAGATACTATTACTTTAATATTTATAATAACTGTTATGTACAAATACCATGGTTGCAATAAAGAATTACTATTACTATAATAAATAATAAAATATTGATATATTTATTTAGGCGATTGTTTAGAAATTAATTAAATGAGGATTTTTTCAAGGTCAATTTTTTGTAGGATTTTCTGTTTACGCAATGATTAACATGACTTTTAAGCCATACAACTAAATACTTCTGCTATTATGAATTATTTCCAAATTTGACATTTTTCCCATACAATTGAAAATAAAATGACTGTAATATTAGGTTTCGGCGTGGCAATGAAAGTGCTACTAGCTAGCAGCCAATCATTCTTAGGGCTACTAGTCACGCTAATGATCCCTAATAATAAAACAACTTAATAGTCTTAAATACTTTAATAAAACTTAGACCAAACACTACAGCACTACCTCCTCTTCCTGCCTCCGGTCTTCTTCCCCGGGTTGCGTTGCCCGGCGCCAGCCTTTGGTTTCTTGGCGGTGAACTTGGTCGGGTTACCGGTCTTTCCTTTGCGTGGTTTGCCCTTCGGCTTGGAAGTCTTCTTTTCTTCTGATCTCCTGAAAAAAGAACATTAAATGACAACACTTCTTTACTTGTTATTATAAATTATAATTGAGTTTATCTTTTTCAGATTCAGTAAAAATATTTATATAATTTTTATTTTAAGTGAAGATCGTAATAGCTGGACCGCAATGTCTATAGGAAATATCGTTCACACAATTCAGCCAAAACACTGACACGGTCCGAATTAAATTCATTTTGTTTGGCGATTACACGCTGCCAAAATAACTCCCGTTCAATAGACAGCGCTGTACCTAACACGAAAAACAAGAGGCATACCCTGAATTTCTGACGACAGTAATTTATTAGCCTATGATGCAATCCAAGTATAGGCTACTTTCCATTCTTTCCAATAGATAAACTTAATTGTTCCGTTGCATTCATAAAATCAAAATTTCAAAAATACACGCGAAAATCCAGGTGTATCATGATTTTATAATGGTTAAAACTCTTATAAAGGAGATATATTCATTTATCATATAGTATTGTGACATCACCCCCCGTATAAACTCCATATAACCAATTGTTTTGGCGTTTCCTAAAGAGTAGCTGATTTGACTTCATGGGAAAGTAGCCTATTACTCGGCGGTCCGTGTGATAAACTAAGAAAATCGCACTTACTGCACTTGTTCACTAGCAATATGTTTCGCCACCGCCTTATCCATGTCAATCTTGGGCCGCTTATTCAGGATACTGTCCAGCAAATTGAGGTTATTTTCCCTCTCCACCTTCGCGGTTGGTATGGGCAGCTTTCTCTTCCTGTCCTTGCCGGGGATGAGTTCATGAACACCTTTGCCGCGGGCACCTTTTTCCTTGGGCAGACGGTCTTGGAACTTGCCGAGGGAGGCGGTGGACGCTCGGGCCACTGTTGCTGCAGTTGCTAGCTGGAATAAATGATGTTGTTTTAGTGTAATCTTCCTTGCTTGGAAATATTTTTATTTGTTGTGCTAATAAATACTAGCCTAAATCTACTATAATAAGAATACCCGCGAAAAGCAATTCGATGGTGATACAATGGTAAAATTAATGTTTTGTTGTTTATGATTTGAATATGTTGAATCCATACAGTGTATGGTAAAAAGTCTAAACATATTAAGGGAGCCAAAAAAACAGTTGAACAAGTAACTATCTGTGGGTTTTTATCCTGATGCTGTAAACTGAACATAGGATGATCTCCTTTCCTAGTTTTTTCCATCTCTCTCTCTTCTTAGTCGTTCCCTCATGCCTGAGGATCGTGACCATATGCAATCGCCCTCCATGCAGTCCGGTTTTTGGCTAATTTTACTGCCTAGTAGAGGCTTCCATTAGCAGCCCTCTATCCATAGATCTATCATAATTTTCCCAGCCCACTAGAAATATTACAAGCTCCATATGTTGTCTATGTCTCATCTTGCATGACACTAGTTTCTATAATGATTACAAAAATTCTCTTACCTGATTAGCAGAAGCTTTATCTGATGTAACGGGTAGTCCCACCCTAGGAATCTTGACCTTCCTGGCCCGCGCAATATTCTTGAGCCTCTGCAGTTCATTCTTGGCCACCTTCTCTGACTTGGCCTCTGCTTTCTTCTCGTACATGTCTGTCATGGGGTCTACGTTCTGTGGGACCTCTATTAACCAATTCTTCTCTTTCTCTGCAGCTGCCTTTCTAAATCTATGACAAAAAGATAGTTATTAGAATAAGATTTTACTTAGCTTGAAATTTCTTTTTTGATTTGCATTAGAAATTATTATTATTATTTCTAATGCATTAGAAATAATAATTATTATTATTTCTAATGCAAATTTTGTTAGCAATTATAATGCTTTTAGAAATCAATTTATTGAACAAAAATGAGATGAAAATCTGAATCTTATTATTACATTTATTACTACCCACAAATGATTATCATATTTCAAAATCAGAATGTTTTTAAAAATATTTGCCAAAAATTATCTCAGAAATTGTCCATCAATGCATATTTTTCATATTGTCTGAGTTGGTTTAATAAAAATGTGGTACAATTAGCCTTTAAATAATTTATATAAAGTTGAAATATAAATTTTTTGGAAATGTTAAACTAATCCACATTAGACAAATATCCTAAATGTGTTACAATCCTTACCCATAAAGTGGCACCCATTTCTGCAACTGTTCATCCCATTCTAGCTTATCCTTCTTCTTTTTCGTGATGCCCTTGGCCTTAGCAAACTCCTGCCATTTGGTCAGCGGCCTCGGCTGGGGTACCGGCTTGGCTCTCGGAAGTTGAGTTGTGGGCTCGGGCAGCCTCACCACTATGGCTTCTTCCACCTTCTCGGTGGGCAGCTCCCAGACCTTGTTGAGTAGCAGTTGAGTGTTATCGCGGGATAACGATTGTAAATATACATCTCTGCTTTTGTTTGAACTGTAAGGAAATGTGTAATGTGTAGCTGATACAGTGGCTATTTGAATATTAGTATTGCTAAGATAACTATCGTAAAATAGAAATACTTACTTTAATTTTTTCGTGTCCAAGTCATTTGAGTCAAATGCAAGAAGAGTTCCAATGTCAAACTCTACATCCAAATGCTTTTCTACAGTGATAGGCTTATATTTCTCCGCTTTTTTCTGTTCTTTTTCTAGAATTTCATTAACTATATCCATTTTAGTGCGTAGAATCAACACATTTCACTGTATACAAATGTTGAAAGGAAGTCCTAACCTAACTTTTTTGACGTTACTGTCAAACACGTGTGGAGAAGTATAAACCATTTGAGCTTTGTTAAAAACTGCTAGTATGTTGTACAACTTCCTTAGCCTAAATATTTTATGAACGCTACCACTTCCGGTGTTTAGTGTTACCATACAGTACCAAAATCCTGGGTATTCTGTATTAATTGTGTAACCACCAAAGATTTTCATGAACCATACAAAGATGTTTGAGAAGAAATAATACCCTGTCTGCTATGTTAGTTTTGATACTATGTATTCACTGATGGAAGTGATGGAAGATAAATACTCTTAAATATTGATTAAGCATAATTTCATGCGTTTCCATTTTTTGTTTTTTGAATATGGTGTATTGGCTGAGGATTTTGTTTAACATGGAGCTGGTATCATTTCAACTGTCATAACAAAACATATTAGTAATCTGTGACATGACAAACCCCTTTTACCCCTTGAAGGGCCTTGAATGAAGCTGTTGAGTGTTGACGAAGCTATCGTAATAAAATAAGCCTAAAACAAAATAAAATAAAGCATTTCAAGCTTGGAATACAATATAATATAGTGTTGAAAACATGACTAATGCAGATAAAGTTTACACTTTTAAAACAGAGAACAAATTCCTTGTAAAGAGTGGATGCAAAAAACGCATGTGGAGATCTTTGAAACAAATATTAACAGCAGAACGGAGTTTGCCATGGCCCAACGATATTGTCCTGTGTAAGTAAATACTATTTGAAATCCCTACGCTATCTTCAAGGTGCATGATTTGTAGTATAATGGTATTTCTACTCTCCTCGCTTAATAGAAATAGTATTTCTATTAAGCGAGGAGACATGCAAGTTTACTTTCGGCAAGTAAGGACGCAGCTATAGTTCAGAATGAGACATGAATATCACTATTTCATTCTAGCATATAGCTGTGTCCCTACTTGCCGCAAGTAAACTTGCTAGTCTAAACCTCGCTTTAGAAGGCTTTTACTTATGTTTTTGAGATTAACTTTGTTTGTTATGATATTTACAGATTATTCAATAAATGCCCCTCCAACATTCAAGCCGACTAAGAAGTACTCCGACATCTCAGGACTCCCCGCTCCATACATGGATCGCCATTCTAAACTGTTCTACAGCAATGCGGAGGAATTTGCAACGGTGAGGAGCTTACCCATGGATATTACCGCTGGCTTTTTGCAGTTAAGAGGGGCTAACACTATTGTTGGATAGAAGGTGACGCTGTATAACTCTCGAAGAGAATTTTGTGATGAATTGGAAGCTATCGGCAAGATACATGGAGTTTTGCAAATTCCTGGTGTTTTGTTTCTGAGAAATATAAATGTATTGAAGGAAGAACTGAGTATAAATCTGTATTAATAAATTATTAGATGTGTATAATTATTTTTATGTTCAATACCACACCTGTTTGTGTGGTACAATTGCCATCAAATATATCAGAGCGGCCAGGGTACACAAAAATATCTGAACATGCACTTTATCGCCTTGACAATAGAGGTGTTGCTCAGATATTTGTGATCACCTGGGTCGCGTTTTATAAAGTTACAATTTACAATTTCGCTGTTTGCCTCTCTTTCTAGCACACATATTGGATAGAAAGAGAGGCAAACAGCGAAATTGTAAATTGTAACTTTATAAAACGCGACCCTGGCTGCTCTGATATTTGTGAAGGTACTGACAGACGTGCTCATTACTAGCACGAAAGCATGCTTTTATTGAGCAAGTGCTGATTATACGGACAGACGTGCTAAAAAAAAAGCATGCTCATAAGCTTGCTTAAAATTAGCATGCTCTGCAAGTGTTCACATTTGCCAGCAATAAGCATGCTTGTTTTAAGCATGCGCATAAACCTGTTCAGACGCCGCGTGGAGCACACCCCCTCCACCCGCGCCTCAGGTAGCATGCTCTAAAATCAAACGTCGGTCGATTTTTAAGCATGCTGTAAATAAGCATGCTCATTAGTTGCTAGCAATGTGGTGACATACTTGCTAATGAAAATTTTAATCCCGAACAGCTAAATATATAAAAGGACGTTTTTTACTAATCCTCGAACAGACCCATTTTGACAGTTGTGAATGTGACAATTTGACAAACGTCAAACGAAACGTCAACGAATGTCGTCTACACGTGTGGTTTGTCGTAATAATTTCGAGATTTCTTTATAAAAATATAGGAATAGAGTAAACTAATCCAGAGAAATGTCTTCGTCCTTCTTTTTAAAAGGCAAATCGAGACAAGTTCAAAAAAGAAAAGGCGAGAAAATAAAGAAAGTCAAGCCAAAGAAACAAGATGTTTCTAACCTCGAAAACGGCCACGATTCCTCCGGCAGCGATGTAGATTTTAAGAAGTTTTCCGATGCAGAAGAGTCCGAAAGTGATCACGAAACAGCGGAGCAGAAGAAACTACGGCTTGCGAAGAAGTATCTAGAAGAAATTGAGAAAGAGGAAGCGAAGCGTGCAGAGCTAAAGGAGGTGGACGAAGATGCGATTGGAAAGCGCTTGCAGAGAGACTACTTGGAGCAGAAGGGCAAACTACGCGTGGAAGTTGCGGACAACTACGTGGCTCCTACTGAGAGTGATATTAGACTGATTCGTGCCCGGGAACACAAGCTCCCGTTAACGTGTGTGTGCGTGAGTAGCGATGGTCAACTCGCCTTCACGGGTAGCAAGTGCGGCACTATAGTCAAGTGGGGGATCAAGGAGAAGCGGAAACTCGGCAGCCTGACCTTCAAAATACATTCCAAGTACATCAATGGGAGTGTATCAGCAGTAACCCTATCCTCAGACTCCAAATATCTCGCGTCCGCAGACGGATCTAAAGACGTGCAAATATGGGACCCTATCACATTAAAACACGTTCACACATTCAGAGGACACAAGGATAAAATAACAGGACTGGTATTTAGGAAAAATACTCATGAATTGTATTCAGCAAGCAAAGATCGGTCTATAAAAATTTGGTCTTTAGATGAAATGGCGTATGTTGAAACTTTATTTGGTCATCAGTCCTCGATTACATCTATTGATGCTTTAACGAGAGAAAGAGCTATATCGGCTGGTGGAAGAGACGCTTCAGTTAGGATATGGAAAATAGTAGAAGAATCACAGCTAATTTTCAACGGACCCGTGGGTAGTTTGGATGAAGTGAAACTTTTAGATGAGGAACATTTTGTCTCGGGGAGTGACAATGGTTCTTTATGTGTTTGGAGTGTGTTGAAAAAGAAACCACTGTGCACTATCACAGAGGCCCATGGCTCGGAGAACAACGTACCCCGGTGGATAACCAGTTTAGCAACATTGTTAAATTCTGATGTATTCGCATCAGGTTCATACGATAACCATATCAGACTCTGGAAAGTCAGTGATGCATATAGAAAAGTGTCACCTATGTTTAGTATAGAAATCAATGGCTTTGTGAATTCAATGCATTTTACTAGTGATGGGACTCAGTTGTATGCAGCCGTAGGGCAGGAACATAAGTCGGGGAGATGGTTCAAAGTAGGGAGTGCCAAGAATGGTGTGTTAGTTGTAAATTTTAATATTAAGTCATAGTATATTGTTAATTATGTAACAATGAATCATTTTATTTTCAAGTTTGTTGTTTCTCTTTCATACCCTGACTGAAGACTAAAATGATATTTTATTCGATAATTTTAAACAAAAAAAGAACCAACTTCACTTAGGATCCGCTATTCCAAGAGGAAGTGGCCGAGTTGCTGTAAAAAATAGTAAAATCACTATACGTGTGCCTATAATAGTTGAAGAGTTCCCTCGATTTCTCCAGGATCCCATCATCAGACCCCGACTTGGTGACAATGGGATCAACTAGGGGATATACCTGTTCGATTAAAAAAAAATTTTGAAAATCGGTTCACGATTCACGGAGATATCGAGTAACATACATACAAAAAAAAATCTGTCTAATTGAGAACCTCTTTTTTTGAAGTCGGTTAAAAATAAAATTCATTTATTTTGAGTGGGTAGGTAACTAGGTAGTTGTGAGTTCCAATATTAACCTTTTGAACGCCAAGCATTGGACGGAAAAATCGTGCCCTCAGCGCCAGAGCGCGCAAGGCAAACCGGTTATATTTTGGACGTGATATCACGTCCTGGCGCTGACGGCACGACTTTCCGTGCGCGTGATTTAACGTCGTTGGCGGTCAAAGGGTTAACTCAAACTGCTAAATCGATTCAAATGAAAGCTGACTTGGAGAAAGCACAGGTAAGGGCTCTTCCAGACGAGCGACAGTTCGCGACAAACTGTCAACGACGGTCGCCGCTAGCTGTCGCAAGCGGTCGGCGACCGTCGCCGATAGCTGTCGCAGGCGGTCGCCAGCGACCGTCGCCGACAGTGTGTCGCGAACTGTCGCTCGTCTGTAAAGCCCGCTCTACACTCGCGCGCGAAGTCGCTCCGTGAATTCACGTGAAATGCCGCGAACAATGCGATTCTTAGGCGTGAACACCATCTACACTCGTGTTTCGCGGCTTTCGCGGCGCGAGTGTAGAGCGGGCTTAAGAGCCCTTATGACAGACCCAATGCCACGCGGCGCGGACATAGCCAAGTATTTATAGAAGTCATTATTTACTTTCCCTCGCCCAAACTTACGACCGGTGCAGCATGTCGTTCATACTTCCCTCTTGTCATGCTGGCCTCCTCCGATGAACAGCTGCTAGATGCCCAGATAGTCACTACAATAGTATTGCAAAAGGCGGCTTTCGCTGCTCGGTGAATTATCGAACGAGCGGAGCGAGTTCTTACAAACTCGCTACTGGGAAGGCTCGACATTTCGATGGCTTTTTGATTTTGATAGTTTGTTCGACGATAATTTTAGTAACGTTTTTCTGATCTTTATGAAATTTGTCGGGATTGTAGTAGAGATACATAAAATTTGAGAGTTCGTACATGAGAAAGAGCCAGAAGACATGTCTTGTTATATTGGTCAACTCGTTTGCAAGGACATCGCGAGTTTTCAGTTCGAGGCGGACTACTACTTGTCTCGGGACTCTCGGGTTTTATAAAGGTTGACGACTGGTGCCCAGAGCATGCAATAGCGGTATTTTTATATGGCTAATCCGGAATTGACCAAACATAAAATACCGGTAATGCATGCCCTTCGTAAGTACACACGCACAGATAAGGGGATGGGTTCATCATCATCACCAATCTTTTCTACCATGTTTCTACCTTCAATTGTACGTCTAGCATGACTTAGGTTGCGGCGCGACTCGAAGTATGGAGTCGCGCGCGACAACGTATGTCATGCTAAGCCGCCGGTTTTGCGAAAAGTTATGATGGTAATGCGAATTTTAAGTGTACAGTCGCCAACAAAAATATCTGACCATGCACTTAATCACCTTTACAATAGAGGCGTTGTTCATCTGAACAACGCCAAGAGCGCCAAAGCAAATATCTATTTGTGATTACCTTGGCCGCTCCGATATATTTAATGGCGTCTGTACTATTTAGAAATAGATTGATTGATAGAGAAATAGATTGGAACTTGAGTTTGTTTCGTATTTTAGTAGGGTTTTGTCTCAGTACAAATGCGAAAAAAATTGTGCGCATCGAGAAAAAGTTGTGATTTTTGACCATAGATAGAGTGAGCAAAGATGAATATTTTTTAGTATGCTTCTTTATAATATTTTTTATTATTTGAAATTAAGGATATATTAGTTATATGACGTTCTAAAAAATATATAAAATTGTAATTTTCCTCGCCATACAACTTTTTTTTTAATAAGAAATTTTACATTTTTAATATCACAAATGAATTCCGCATGTCTGTTTTACACGGAAATGATACCACACAACCCCTAGCAGCCTTAACCATAGAGTAATAACGTATTTCACAGGACTGATTTTGACGTGAAGGTCCAACAATTTTACGGACCTCCAATACTAAAAAATATTTATCGTGGTCCATTCTATCCATGGTCAAAAATTCACAACTTTTTCTCGATGCGCACAATTTTTACAAATTCGGGCTCTGCTATTTTACAAATAAAACCATAAAGTCGTGATAACTCTATTTATTTACGACAGTTTAACCTACATACATAATCCAAATCCCAGGTGTCTTGTCGATGTCTTCTCTCTTGCCACTTCAAAGAAACGTCTTCAATCTAATTCTAAACTAAATCTCAAAAGAAAATCGGGTGTACTTATAAAACTCTTATCGGCGGGGGGCGTAGCATCCTCGTATCCTGTATATGAAACCTAGACGCATCTGGAAAGTCTGCAAAACAGCAATCAGCACAGGAAACTGCCACAGCAGGCCAACGGCATGCTCGCGGCCTGCCAAACAAATGTATACGTTAATCCGCTGCTTCACGTACGTCTATTACTAGTTTCAAACGCATTAAAAAAGGTGTAATTTTAGACTTGAAATTGAAAATAATTAAGGGTGCTGTTTGATTTTGAAATATTAAAATACTGTAAAATTATGTTGATTATTTTGGGTTTAGTACCTAGATGAGACAATGTCTGGTTGGTCAATAATATAAAAGATTACTCATAACTTTAGAACAGCAACAACAGCACAACAGCAGTTGTCTCCCGCGCCCCGCGCCTCCCTCCTCCCCCGCCCTGAGCACACCAATACATACATTAATATTGTAATACTATTACAGTTTAAGCTAAAATAACATGTCCTGGTTAATACTACACTTGTGAAGCTCATCTATCTTATGTTTTGATCATACTTTTTAGTAAGTAAGCTAAGGAATGAAATACCGATATTTTTTGTATGGGCAATCTCGAGATACTGGTATTAAGCCATACAACAAATTCCGGTATTGCATTTCTAGCTTTATGTGTAGATATGTATGTGAAGTTAGTTTGAGTATAATTTCTTCATCAAGGACATAGTACTTTAGCAATTTAACATTAAAAAAATTATACAAAAAGAAAGTGAACTGAAGGCATTTGGTTGTTATAATTTCTGTTACCACATCATGAGGTCCCAAATAAGTCCCAATTTAGCCCATAATGCCCACTGGTGGACCATGAACTCCTGGGTAATTGAATTTATACCTGAAATATATCTAACGACCTTTATGGTCTCACCTAATTGGTGATTAATTACACAAACTGATGAATTCATATTTTATACATTTCTAATACACAATTATATCTTCATATTTTTTTGAGGATCACACAACACAATACACAAGCATGTGTCTGAGGAGTTTTGAGTTTGTAGTAAATTAATATTAGAACAGAACTGGAGTCTAATGCCATACGAAAATTAAAAATTAATCATGAGAATTTGTTGTATGAATATCTGATAAGTTATCAAATTGCTACATAACAGTCTGATAATGCAAATAATAAAAAAGAAGACAAAATCATTAAGTTGTACTGTAAATCTAAGTTAAGAAACTTAAAAGGTAATTTGTTACGTTAAAATTTGCCACTATGTTGCACATAGTTAGGTCTGAGGGCTAGAGTAAGTGAGAGCAAGTACCTTGGCCGAAGAGTGCACTCGATAGCTGGCACAGCTTCAGCTCTAAACCGGTACTCTCAACCTGAAACACACAAATACACTCATTTAGTCTACATTCAAATTATACAAGAAAGGGAAAAACAATTGAGTTTCCAATTTTTTTTGTAACTTTTTGAAAGAGTATCTCATCATCATCAAAGTGTTATACCTCTTTTTCAGAAAAAGGGCAGATATAACTTATTTTTTCAGAGAGAATAGGCCGTAACTGATTAATGTAAGGCCTGATTTACACTTGTAAGTTTTGCTTACGTAAGTAGGGACGCAGCTATGGGTTAGAATGAGATACGAATATCTCCATCTCATTCTCGCCAATAGCTTCATCCCTACTTACGTAAGTAAAACTTACAAGTGTAAATCCAGCCTTAGATCATAATTATATCTGGATGAGAAAAAAACTTTTTCCGTGGCGCTTAAATTGCAAATTTTAAGTATTAAAAAAATCTATGACTTAGAAAAATCTGTCAGTTTAGTGTTGTGGTGAAGTCTAGCTTAAAACTTACTCAGCACTTCAATGCCTAGAGCGGGACCTGGAATGCGAGCGGCTGCGGGAGCGCCCGCGCGAGCTCTTGGAGTCCGAGCGGCTGCGGCTGCGCGAGCGCGACCGGCTGCGCGAGTACGAGCGCTTGCGGGAGCGGGAGCGAGAGCGCGAGCGGCGGCGAGAGCGGGACCCCGACCGGGAACCACTGGAAATATACGTGGCGCTCAGCTGATAGTGGTTAACAAATGTAAGGCCCTCAGTACACGGCGGCGTGGCGTAAGCGTGTCGTTAGACGTGAGCCGTACGAACACGTACATGTTCAAGGAACACACACGGAGCGTCGATTTACGATTACGATTCGCTTCAACGACACTTCGTGTGCGGACTTGTTCAAACATATACATGCTCGTACCGCTCTCGTCTAATAGTGCTAATAGACGCCCTGTTGAGAACTGGACATACGCACGGGAGGAGACGTGCGGGGAGCGGGCAGAACGCGACGTCACCGCGGCGGGCCGCGGGCGACCCGCGTACGACACTCGGCTTTACCCACTCCGTCGGCAACGGACGACACCGAAAATTAGCTTTTTTATAATTGTTTGGCCGGGATTCCCATTGTAATTGAGGCGGAATAAACCAGCCTATTTTGATACAGTCCTCTTTAATTTATCGTCCCTGTAGGACCCTAACACGCCCGAACCAAATCTTCCCATCTATTTGCACTATAACAATGTGTTTACTGTTCGGCATGAGGCTAGGCGTCCACCTAAGACACATATCAAATAAAGGATATGGTGGATAAATCCACAGCTATCATTTGTCAGTAGCTCAGAGTGATGGGTTCCAGAGTCGCGAGTTCGAGTCTCACCTGAGGCAGTGGATTTTTCTACTTTTCCTTTATTTCTAAACATTGTTGTAGCGGTTAATTTCTTACTTGCCATCTTGGAAAGAAAATAACATTTGTGCGGTAAAAAGATTACACACCCCACATTGGCATATTATGACAAAACTTCGTAAAGGTGCCAGTTGAAACTTGATGATCAGCAGCAGACAGGGTGTCGCTGCAATGACTACTAGTTTCTACGTTCATATTTCTATAGTAACTTCATGTTGATAACTACAAATGGTATTTCAAACATAGAAACTAATAGTGTTGCTGTGACATACTTTTAATATGATTGCATCAGCGACTTCATTGATCTAAAATAACCACGTTCATGTAAGTAGTAATACTAATAGTTAAAAATTATGAAAACACAATTTCCAAAAGTGAACAAGAAAATTTACTAAAATGAAAGTCGTTGTTTCATCATTTTCATAGACATAATTGTAAATACAAATAAAGAGTAAAAAAAAACACAAGTCAGAGTCACCCACTAATTTGACGGAACAAATTACTAGGACACTGTACCTGCGCCTTCGGTCGTACCGGCTTCTGTAGGGCGACGAAGGCCTGCCGTAGCGAGCCATCTGCACGCGGAGCTCCCTCCCGTCCAACATGCGCCCATCCAGGGAATCCAGTGCTTCTTCTGCATCGCGCCGGTCGTAAAACCTATGCAAACAACCAAAGCAAGGTTAACCCAAGCGTGGCCATTTTAAGCCGGCTAAAATCACTAGTATGAAGGCAAAATAATACCTGACAAAAGCAAATCCTCTGCTCTCCCTTGTGTAACGATCACGTGGAATATAAATATCTCCTACTTCTCCACATCTTTCGAAAACGCGGCGTAAATCTTCCGGGGTTGTACGGTATGTGAGATTGTCCACTTTCAACGACACCATGCCGTCAATACGCGGCGGAGGTCTTCCGTAACTCATTTTGAACTTATTTATCTTTCACTTATTTCAAATATAATAGTTTTCACTACAAATAATCAGAAAAACTGTTTTAATAAAATGGCGCCCTGCAAGCACACGACTTATGACTTCATTGACAGAAAAATGGCGTCGGTGCTGCGCATTTGATGTCGTTGTCGTGCCGGGCGTTGCGTTGCGTCGTTGCGTTGCGGTGGTCAGCGCTGAGTTGCCATGTGCTTTTAAAAAATATCTTAAATATCCTCTTCCAACGGTAGAACTTTTTGAAAAGTCAAAAAATAAATTAGAAAAATTTGTAAGCTGTTGTGGATACAATTGTAATGTTATGATGATTACTGTGGCTTTTGATTTGGCCAATAAATGTCATGTTAACGGCCAGGTAAAAAAATCCTATATTCACACATTTCTTGCACAAGCTGCAACATTGTATTTAATTAGGAAACGGAAATTAAACTCACTAAATGAAAGTGCTGCCGCTTTATTACGTTTAGTGTCGCAAGCACTAAATATTCGTCCCCTCGGCGCTCCACACACAATGCGGAATTCAGCTATTTATAGACAAAATCAGAGGGAAATTTGTGTGTATAAAGGGAGCTGAATTGTTGTATGTATGGAGGTCATAGACAAATTCCACATTTCTAACTGGTTTTGTTTTGTCTATGAATAATTGAAATCAGCTCTGAATTCAGCTATGTGTGTGAGGAACCTATTTGATGCTTTCTGTCTCCTCTCCTCGTTGTATGGTCATAGATTAATATGTATATAACTGAGATAGATGGGCAACTCGACGGCTTCTACTTGCAGCAGCTAGAGCCGCCATCTAGTTTTATAGTGGTACATTTGATCCCGTTACAGGGGGACGGGGGACGGGGTTAAAGGGGTGAGGGGGACGGGGGTAGACCCCGTCCCCCTCGCCCCTTCCTGACAGCCATTTGGCGGGAAATCTAAGTTAAGACGTCCTGTAAAGAAAACTAAGTTTATGTCAAATGCAAACAATATTTATTGTACATATTAAATTAGGTAGGTACATGCTTTTCACAAATAGTCCACAATTTAGCAATATTACATATTGACGCTTATAAGTAGGTACCTACATAGGTTAATATCTAACAAAAACCTAACAAGCGGAAGTCTCTTTCTAACCTTATGTATTATTAGATAGAGACTTCCGCTTGTAAATTGTCAATTGTAGCTTTATTAATTACTTTAATTAGGCCACAGGCCATCGGTTCCGTAAATTCTGGCTCGTCACAATAAATACACACAATACTATAGACAAAACCATGAGCAGGAAATATTTATGCGGCATTGTAGTATATATTTATATAAGTAGTTATATCGTCGCTTAGTACCCATAGTACAAGCTTTGCTTGGTTTGGGCCTATGTGGATTAATGAATATTTTTTGTTATTTTTCAACCGACTTCAAGATTTCGATGGAGGGGATATCCAATATACAGGTTCTCAATTTGTCGGGATCTTTGCTTTTGCTTTTTTTTATGTATGTACTTACACCGATTATTCGAGCTCAATTTTCATACAAACAAAATATATTCATTTAGCATACGGCTGAAAAACATAAGAAACGTTTTTTATAACAACAAAATTCATAATTTTATATGTCATATCATAATGATTAATTTGCATAATGCTCATGCATGCATGTTTAACAAAATTCACTTGCCCGGTCCATAATGGCAGTATTTTTTTGGTATGAACACAGTGTAGGTATGATTCTCATATTTAGTTATAGCAATCAAAATATAACAAGGCATCCCACAAGACACAACATTATAATAAAACTATGTACCTATATAATACAAATGGGCGTATCACAAAATGAAATACTTAATTTAGAATTGCCTATTTCACAAGGAAAAATCCATAACTTGTAAACAATTATGAGTCATGAATTAGTTACCTATGGATTTTTCCTTGTAATTTATTGTACATGTTTTAGCTTCGGAACGGTGTCAAAATTATACCATAAATTAATTCGGCATCCCTGATTTATACGAATACGATACCAAACTTGCCCTAGTAGCTGTCAAGATAAAGCCTCCACTAAAAATTTACATCATAAATATTGGTGGCTCCACTTCTCAAATCCATCCTTGGACCCCAAGGAATAATCATGCCATCATAAGTCGATATGTTGTGTCGCAACTAAGACAATTAAACGTAATATAGCGCAAAATATTTTTTCTTATTACAATTTCAGAACTCAGTAACTGTTAATACTTATAAAATGGTCAATTTTTACAAATGTGTAAATTCTTGTGACAATTCTACAATTCAGCGTAGGTGCTTATCGCAAAAATGCACTTACCTACTACAAGTGAGTCGCTTAACTTTAAACTCGGATAAATCCATATGTCAGATTATGCGACTTTGGTACAGTCGCCATCAGATATATCGGAGCAGCCAAGGTGGTCATAAATATCTGAACAACGCATCTATTGTCAAGGCGATAAAGTGCATGTTCAGATATTTTTGAGTACCGTGGCCGCTCCGATATATTTGATGGCGACTGTACTAAGAAAAGGTTAGGTTATTTTTGTCATTAAATTACAACTCTGTGTGAACAGATTAAATACGGAAGTATTACAGTTTAATATGTAAATTAAGTAGCCGGTCCCTTGCTTCCGGTGTTAATTTTAATAAGTAACGCATGCCTCCCGCAAAACGTCTTCTGGGCACATTTCTACGATGTGTTGCACAGTTTGTATTGATTGGCTCCCCAGTCGTACTCTGCTGTCGGTGACAGGCCTCGTCTGTGTAGGTGGTAGTTACAGCGCCCTTCTCACGTCTGGATGCGGTTTATGGTGACCCAAATTTTGCGTTGCTCCTCTCCTTAAGGCCAGTTGGCACTTTAGTGGGATCCATAACACAACAGAATTACCACTCTGTTCCTGCCACTGCTTCTTTCACTCCGCGGAGACGTTGAATGGTACTTTGCCCCCGTAGTTGACAGTCAGACCAGATAGGTTTATGAGACCTCTCTGACCGGCGTTGTCGCCGTAATCCACTCCCGTGCAGCAGCCTGAGTTCGTTGATATCGGGTGATTCATTCAGTACATGATTCTTTGTTTCCTTTAGTTTTATTCAGGAAGTGGCCTTGGAGTGATGAGGTCAGCCAGCCTCGGTTCAGCCTTTTATGTTGCTACATCACCGTATTCTAGTGAGTTTATAAGCCGACTGAGTTATACCTAGAACAAAAAAAAAAATTTTACTCGGAATTAATGACTTGTACAGTCAAGGTCTAATATGTCGAGTCCACTTTTTTTACCAAAGTATGTGTACGAGACCATATTGTTAAGGTATTAATCATTGAGGTAAGTACCACAATATGAAAAACACAAAAAAGTACACAAAAAGAGGCACAGTGAAAGGCGTCGCACATGCTGGCTTTTGTCGTTGACAGCCGGTCGTACTAAGGACATTGATAGTGACAAAGAACCAACAAAGCGCTTCGTTAAAACTAAACCTGCGTATTCCGGATAATTCACTAGTTATTAGGTATTCAGTAAAAAAAGGAAGTCTGTCGCTTAGACGTGACATCATCATAGAATCACCATGGGTCCATCAGTGAATCACTGTGCTCGTGTGTTGATCCTAAATATATGTATATCTAGACAGGTTTAATTTTAATTATAAACTGATAGTAAAATGATAATATTTACGCAACACTACCTTAAGTCACGGAGCGAGTTCTCCGCTAACCCGTAGATACTGGAGCTTCGGCAACGGCATGTAAGTAGATAACGACGATTACATAAACCTGAAACAATATAGAATAGTCTCATTTGTGGCTTTTTGGTACATTACCGTAAGTTGACCCCATGGAAACTATTGATACTAGATAGGAATGGGATCGATTGACATAAAAAATAGCATTTTAGTCCCATAAACGTTTTTGATCCTGGATACAAATGGGATCGAATGGCATCAAAAAAAAAGTTTGTCAAATATGATCTTTTTCTCGCACCCTGTATGTTTTTTCCAAAATCTGTAAATGCGAATCTTCATTAATTTTAAATCGAAGGAAGGTCTTCTAAGGCCAGTTTCGCGTAGCAGCTCGGGATCTGGTAGCTGCCCTCACTGACCCAAAAAGAAAATCCAGCCTGTATTGGAGGCAATCATACGGTATATAATGTACCTAAATAGTCACTCTCAAAAAGAAGCAACGGCGACTTATTTATTTAATCGTATAGCAGGATAAAATACAATCGTTCTTTACAACACGACACCCAATGGGGTTGGCCGGTGGAAAGTATTTACAGATGGCGCCAGCATAGCTGGGTCCCTGTCAGTCGTACAAAAGTGTCAAAATCACGGTTTTTTTTTTAAATTTTTTGACCTGGATGGGCTAGCCTTTAAGCCAAATCCCATACAACAATACGAGTGAAAGGGACCTAGCTATGCTGGCGCCATCTGGCCAAACCGTTGACAGTTGCCAACCCCATTGCTGGATCAAGTGGATTACATCATTTTCAAGGGTGAACAAGTCCATTGGATTGCCCTGATATTTTGTGAGCAACGGCAACTGAATTCTTCAGATGTGAGAACTTCAAACATAGATAGATAGTCGGGTAGCTAGATAGTGGGTGTCATACTTTATTATAACCTATGACATATTATGGTATGGTGTAGTTTTGCGGCGAATGGTTACATATTTACCCATTTGGTTGGTTATTTTTTTTATTTTTATTGGCTACCTAAAGGTTGTCTGGAAGAGATGGCTCTTTAGCGATAAGACCGCCTGTTGTTTACCTCTAAATTTGCTGTATTTTCTGTACTGTTTCCTTTTTTGAGGTGTTCAATAAAGAGTATTTGTATTGTATTGTATATTTGACAGTTTATATGATACATGTTGAAATATTTGACGAATACCTATATGCCTCGCCTTAGTTTGTCAATGCATTTAGTTAGCAGTTGGGTGGGTATGTATGTATGTACCTACAGTCAACGTCAAAGATATGTTTACACATTTTCACCTTATGCCTTTGTAATAAGGTGCAAAAGTGTAAACATATTTTTGATGTAGACTGTACCTAGTAAATATATTACGGACTAAAGTTTTGTTAACAATTTGAACAAATCTTACATCAGAGCAGCATGCAGCAGATATGGGGTGCGACGTAGTGGCGGTAGAGAGGGTGAAGCGCGTGCGCGCGTACCGTGTGCACCACACTAGCCTGCCACACCACACACATAGTAGCTGGTCTAAACACGTCGACCGCCCGTTATTACGTAAGCCACCTGCAGGAATAACAAAACTATACAGACGTCAAGGTATGCATTGCTTTCAGAAAAGTATGGTGCATTGCTTTCAGAAAAGTATGGTGCTTTGCTTTCAGGTAATAAAAAACCAGGTCCAACCGTTCTAAAAATAACATTCGTTTATATGCACAATGCACAGACGAACTAACAACCCAACAGCCTCTCACCCTAAAGGCATGTACGCATGGCTGCAGTCGAGCCTCCGTTTGGTACCTACAACTTCTTCATGTAACAGGGTCGTTTTCAAAATCTGGCGAAAGGTTACGTTTTGGTCTTTAAAAAAAAAACTAAGAGGTTTTTCTGTATTGTAACTATTGTATTCATTTTTAAGGGGTAACGTCTTAAAGGCGCATCAGCTAATATATTCGATAACTACACAGTTTTTTTTTAATAAAATGATTCATGTGTCTAAAATCATCACCGTCTACCAAAAAAATCTGAATAGCTACGTTTGTAGTGAAAATTAGGGCATACCAAACGTACGATTGCGATTTTAATTTTAGTTATAATTATTCCACATTGTCTTTTTACGTAATACTTAATATAAAGCAAATTCTTTACCAAGTAAGCACATTTAAAAATATTTAAACTTTTAGCACGAAAAATCGTCATCACCGTCATGATCAAATCATTTCGGATTTATCTCCGTGTATAAATAACAAAACGCAGTAAAAGGTCCCGACTCTATTTTTTATTTATTATTTATTTCAACTCGGTAAATGGTTTCCAGGGTCGAGGTAGGCTGCTCTTCGGGAACTGTCTGAAAGTATAATTAAAATTAACCTATTCATTATTTTATCATCGAGAAAAGGTCTGTAGGTCTTTATAATTATTGAAATATAATTGAAATGCACCTTTATTATGATTAAGTACTTAATATAATCTCATTTTGTACAAGTACAAGAAGCGGGTAACCTAAGAGACCCTGTATCTTATTTAGTTATTTTACATCCGCCCGCTCTATGAAAGTTGTTGTCTTGCAGGTAACCTTGGCGAAAGCATAACAGCTTCTGTAGCCTATAGACGTTAGTGAAACTGCCTACGTACTAAGATGAGGACCCGATGAGTACGAATATTTTGCTCCTATGTTATGAATGTTTACCACCTATACAGGATCGATTTCCTAAACGGCAGCAAACTATGAGGGCAGCTGTTAGATCTCGTAATGCTATGTGCAAATGGTTTTAGATGACGTCGATCTTTGTCTGTTGGGTGCTTTACATGATGGGCCATCAAAGGGACACAGCTATAAAACGGAACGAGATCGCAATATAGTTTAAAATTATTTATTTTGTCATAATCAATCCTTGTTACTAGTAATGCAACGAACACGAATATTGATATTCGGCGAATATTGGTGTTTTTACGAATATTCGTATTCGTCGAATATTTATTAAGGTAACCTTCAATAATGTCGCTTAGAGATTTTCTTCTACTGACCCACTACTCTATGTGGTGTTGTTTAGGTTCATTCAACTTCATTCAGTATTTGATTGTCATATGTGTTATTGTTATAATACAAGATGAATTTTATTAATATTCCTTAACAATAAAACGTAAAGTAAACACGTGAAGGAAGCCAAGACAAAAACGTGGCCAAAGTGACATTTGGGAATATGTCGGTAAAAAGCCAAGTAAATATGACTTATTTTATTAATTGCGTGATGAAATCCTTTACCTAGTGTGGCTCTTTGTCCTTAATTTTTTTTTCAATTTAGATGAATGTCACTAGATCAGCTTTGTAGAGGCCTTCTGGCAACCAGCAAAGTGTTCACTATAAAGTTTATTCTCTAGAGTCTGTGCAGTAAGAAAAGTGTTTTAACTCCTATATAATATGTTGCTTATTCTCTTTCCGCACAGACTATCTACAACATTTAAATTTTACCTGAATAAATAATTGCCATAATACAAGAGCAGAGCCCGGGCGTGCCCGCGCGCCGCGGTACGCGTTGGACGCAAACACACTCTGTGGAGAAGTGCACCAACTGTGCTGTGCTTGACGGCTTCACTCGTGTGATAGTGCCTTTATTACCCTGAAACACACAACATTAGAAATATTAACTCTTATTAATTGATACAGTTAACAGTATGACTGGTAAATTGAACAATATTGTATTATGTTTATAAATGCAATTAGTAGAGTTTTAGCATCAATTGTGTTAGGGACACCAGTACCACACACCTCATCTGAATTCAGCAAATTTATAGACAAAATGCTTAAATTTTTCTATGGTAGCTGATTATTTGTATGGAGGCCATAGACAAATTTAAGAAACCATAGACAAATTTAAGTATTTTGTCTATGAATTTTCTTAATTCAGCTCAGGTGTGTGGAGTGCCTTAGAGGCAGAAAAAAATGTACACTCACATTGCATTTTTATAGAAATACAAATAGAAACTCATTTATTTGTGGCAAAAAAATGTTATGTACTTAGTATATAGGACACATGTAACACAAAAACTTTGTAAGCCACTCAGCATGATGCTAGCGTGCATTGTTGTGGCTTCCTATAGCAAGCTCAATGGTATAATGGTGGCAAGGTGTTAGTTAATTAGGACGGAGCGTAGCATCAAACTATTACCTGCTAAACAAACAGGTACCTAACTGTTCATAACTCCTGCCAAAAGCGTAATTCGCTCGGAAGCCGGCGTGATTGACTTGACCGCTTCTATGGTGAGTTCGTATGTACCAGGTCTCTGGCGTTAGGTCGCCCGGAACGTGGCTAGCGCTTCAACTGAGACGACAGCCCACCTGGGAAAAAAATGTTGAAACGTACGTTAAACCATAGATATAAAAATTAAGGTCGAGAAAAATCGCTAGTTTTTATGAAACCAGTATAACACAAAACTTTTCACCTCACTACAGCGAGGAAAATAAGAAAAAGGGTGCATTTTGCACGGTTTCTCTGTAATTCCTCAGGTGCTATTAATACTTCTTCATCACTCGAACGAATCACTAATTTTTAACAAAACAAACTAGAAAAACATGCGAATATAACGTTGATGGCTGAAATTGAAGAGTTTTGTTTTGAAGAAGGCCAGTTGCGTTTTGTTCGTACGTAGACTTATTGGGCTGTCAGAACATTTTATCCGTTTTTACAACAAGAAAGAAGATTAATGTCGAATGCTGATATTTATGAATTAAAATAAAGTTGTAAGACTGTATTTAGTGTTCTTTACTCGATGCAATTTATTAATTGTGATCTTAAAAATTCAGCACTTAACGTTTTACGTTTTGTTAGCTGTCAAATGTCACTTAGGCCATTCTAAAACGGCTATTAGACATTGCAACCTTCAGGGCCCAATCTCTTGTGTACCCTGACTCTCCCTACCCTTCTTCAGCTCCCTACGGGCCCTACCTTTGATTACACCTACCAACCTGACAGATTGGGCCCTGCAGGTTGCAATGTCTAAAGGTAGGGACACACTGATCCCACGTACGCAACGTATGCAATCATAGACATACATATAAGGTATAGACAGGACATGGTGATAATAATACCAAGATAGAACGGGATGGTCTTATTAAATTTTCAATAGGTATGACAGAGAAGTTGCCATTTTTTGTTCGTCCTTATCATAGACTCACGTCTTTATGTCACCCTCCACCGTAAGTACTTTCTATGAGTGGAGGGTCATGAACACATTTAATTCGCGTTTTCTTGCAAAATATCTGTATTTGCTAGGTGAAACCAAAATATATTTCGTGGAAAGTTGTGCCAGCTACGGAAAACAATGGTTAATTGTTGTGTTTTGAGCTGTAGAAGTGATTATCGTCGATATTACGACAACATAACCTTTCACAGGTAAGTACCACATTTTACAGTTTCCTCCTGTTGTTTAGTGTATAAATAGTATCCTACAATCTATTACGCGATATAATCTTGTTAATAAATCTATTCTCGTGAAGAATAATACATAAAATCGTAAAGGTAAATAAAACATTCGAGAACATATTAACCGACTAATTTATGAACGCGGTTAGCCGTATAGCTGTCAGTAATTTAGAACCGCATAAGCAATTTAGTCGCATTACATACGCCTTAGGGATACCAGTGCGTGATTTTTATACTTACCCTAATATTGAGGTATTTTTTGTTTTAAAAAAATCATCATTTCATATCATTGGCAAAAATTTATTTAAATAAAGATGTTGATATCTGCCAGTAATAAAATTTACCTGTTTTATTTTTCCATACTAAAGAAATTAGAATTTAACAAAATTAATTCCTAGTGTTGGTTTTGCTATGGCTCAGTAAGTCTGGGGTATGCTTGGCATCCTAAGTCCAAGATTGGTACTAACTAGTTTTAATGAAAGCGAAAAGATCTTCCACCTGATTTGATTTCCTTGCAATATTTTTGTTCACCGTAAAGGAACTGAAATAACAAATGAAAGTTCGATCATAAGTTTCGAAAATCTTAATGTACAAGTTGGGTTTGGAACAGCGACCTTAAAAATGAAATTGCTATACAGAATGTAGCAAAAATATTCATGATCCGTTCAAGGGCATTAGCATGGTATCGTATTGCGAGTTTGGAAAAGTAGGTTGAAGAAAAAAAAAACGCGAATTTTTTTTTATGTGCGGAACAAATTACTATTGTGTCCGTAGTCGACACAACTTTCTGACAAAACCATCAGGTTTTCTCGTAGTAAAAACGCTAATTTCATCTGTTCGTTACCCTCCACTGTCAAAAAATAGGTGAGACTATGACAAGGACTAACGATAACAGCTCGCTTCTCTGTCACACCTGTTGAAACTTTGATAAGACCATCCCGTTCAATCTTGGTATTATTATTTATTTATTTCCATGTCAGGTCTATGGGTGGTATGTCTATGTTCACATCGCTCCGGGCCTGCCCGGAGTGCTCGGTGCTCGCTATATGAAATAATGGGGTAATTTTCTCTTACTGGTATCCCCACGAGTTAGACGTCATCATGACGTCATTTATGTCTATCCCTTACGGTGCTACGCGGTGTCAGGCCCTTGTATGCAATGCATTATGAAATCTGGACCCTGATATTTGTATGCTTAGAAACATACTTGTCATACGCGATGCTATGCCACGCGTCCCATGCAACGTTCGATCTGTCGCGCCAGATCGGCGTGGGAACGTGGAGGGGATATCACACGCTTTCGCACGCGTACGATCAGTGTGTTTCTAGATCTTACGCTCCCAGCGCGTCATTCCCACGTGGTAATGCATACGTTGCGTACGTAGGTATAGTGTGTTTCTAGCGTCTGATGTCAATACACGTCGTATACGTGGGACAAGTGTGCACACAATCTCTCCGACGTTGCATTGCGTGCGTTGCGTACGTGGGAATAGTGTGTTTTTACCCTAATACTGCTTTATGAGAGATTCATATCAGAGGGCCTACCGCGAAGTTCGAAAATCGACAAAACGATGGTCCCGTCTCTATCGCTCTTGCATATACGAAAGAGAGTGATGGAAATATTATATTGATAGCTTAAATTAGTCTATGGCCTCCATACATTACTGCCTCCATTCCGCTAGGTGTGTTTTGAGCCTGAGGGTCACCACACACCTAGCGGAATTCCTCGCAAAATTAGCGGAAGTAGCGGAAATTTGTCTATGGTAGCGGAAATTTGTCTATGGTAGCAGATTTTTTGTATGGAAGCCATAGACAAATTTCCGCTACCATAGACAAATTAAGCATTTTGTCTACGAATTTCCGCTACTCCCGCTAATTCCGCGAGGAATTCCGCTAGGTGTGTGGTGACCCTTAAGCTGCGTTCAAATGTCAAAACTCTTTCACCACATATGGATAAAAAGCGATTTTCACAATAGATAAAATAGATAAATAGTAGATTGTATTACAAGGGAGCAAAATGACGTATTTCGGTCGAGGGTAGCATGTTGAATCCCGAACGAAGCGAAGGATTCCAGAATAGAATCCCGAGCGTAGCGAGGGATTCTAACGTGGAATCCTGAGCGTAGTGAGGGATTCAAGTGACCCGAGATCGAAATAATTTTGCTACCGCGTAGTACACTCTACTTTTCACTCCTTCTATGAGAAAAACGAAAACAAAGGTACTAAACTAGCTATCTGCTAGAAAGAGAAGTTATATAATGTTGTCTCATTTTAATTGGTTGTAAAGATAAGGAAAATAGAAAAAAAAAACGCAGAGGGAGCAAAAGTCACTTTTGCTCCCTCTGTAAATGGGCAACAAATCGCAGAGGGAGCAAAAGTCATTTTTGCTCCCTGTAATCGCAGAGGGAGCAAAAAGTCACTTTTGCTCCCTGTAAATGGGCTACAAATTACCCTTTTTCGAATTTCGAATAGTAGGGGTGAAAAAGGGTTTTCCGAGCTAGTGAGGTGAAATAGTAGATTGTTTGACAAGGGTCTATTATACACTACACGAGGTGGTTATTTTCCCGATCGAGGTGACGGAAAATTGTTCAGGTGGTAATATGGCTTTTTTGAACTTTGATTGCGAGAAAATAATGAAATAAAATATAATAAAAATAATGATTATTTACGCACAATAACTAATCTAAGGTGAAAATTTGGTTTAACTTGACCAAATTTAATAAAGTCTGCCGGCGCCCAGCCCATCGCCGCCGCGGGCCCCGGGCTCGCGGGGATGGGCTGTACGCCGTGCAGACTTTAAGTACATAACAATAAGAACTATGAGAAGTAAAATTAAGTATACATATTATGCTTGCTCTACACATAGGCGGACGCGTCCGCGGATGGTATCTGCATCTCGTTCTTTCGTCAACGAGTAAGAACGAGACGCAGATACCATGCGCGGATGCGTCCGCTTATGTGTAGAGCTAGCATTAGCACTAGGGGTTACATGTACTACTTTAGTCCGCTTTCGTAAGCCTAATACGACAGACTTTTTGAGCATGAGAAGTGAAAAATTATAAAAATAGTTATCTTTGAAACACACGTTTGTTATTCCTGCTGACAGTGAGTCATCTGTGATACTGATGAGCATTGAGTAATGCTCAAAATTGCGCCGGGAAGCTTTGATTTGGAGCACCTTTCAACACATGAAACTTCATAACATAAGGCATGAAGTAACATCTTCACATTCCACTCTCTATGATTGAACACAGGCCATTACCATATAAACAATTAACATGTATCTGAAACAGGGTAATACTATTAGTGCGGGCTTATGGGTCCAAATCTTCAAGTCTGGTCCCACTATTATACAAGTTTGTTTGTTTTAATTTATTCCTCTTTATTCATTTTATATCTTAGGTTAGGGTTTTTGATAACGATGAATACTTTAACCTTTTGAACGCTTTCTCTCTCGCATCAAAATGTGGCATACACACCAACATCTCAACTAGTGAGAAACTAATTTAAACCTTATCTGTCAACAGTAAAATTGCTTCCCACAATTCTGCCGTAGCCTTTTTAGTGGTTGTTGGTGTGGCAGCACAGACTACACAGACACCTCATCATCACCACACATCAGTGCAATTTTATTCGTAAATTTCTACGATTCCAACAGCACATCTCAATAGTATTCTACACCAATTTGTAGTATAACAATCCAGGTTCACCCCTGTTACTTGATTTTTGTGGATATTTTTAATTCACATGAGTAATGATCAAAAACGTTAACTCGATTGAATAAGCGGTCGCGCTTTCATACAAAATGAGTACGGTACGGGAGCACTGATGCGTGGTGACCCCGAGTTGCACTTATGATCTATCTAGTGGTTGAGGTTATCTGTGTGTGGCAGGCACGACAGTACTCGACCACTTGTTCGAACTGCTGAGGTGAAAAATACGTTATCGCGTTATCGGTTAGTTTTAATCAGCCTCATGGCAATTTGCCATTATTTCAGTTCTTTTATGAAGTCTGAGCCAAGTAAATTCCAAAGGCCAAAGTTACCCTACAGGGCTACAGGCTAAAGTACCCCGGGGTTACGGTACACGTCTACATTACACGACGGTATATAGCAGTGTCAGTGTACAAGTTAAATAAACGTCTTCACGTCTATGCATTGGAAGTTTTTGATATTTATAGAAGAAAATTACAGGACTTATATGTCTACCTGTTTGAGAACACCCAAGAGCATGTAAACGGGTCTCTTTGTATGGAAAATGTCTATGGAAAGTGACCTGCATTCATTGTTCTTGTGTGTATGCATCAGCCTATTAACACGGCGGTATGCATGGGGTTAGATAGTCAGGTTTTTCTTATAGACTAAAGTCTTACCTTGGACAGGTGAGGGCTTTGGATGCACTGGAACAGCGTTACTACTGCATCCTGCAATATCCATTGGCAGGGGCACATCTGCAAAATATTCATACATAGAAGTAAATCACAGGACTTATATATATATATATGTCTACCTGTATGAGAAACGAATCTCTTTGTGTGTAAATGTCTATGGAAAGTGTCCTGCATTCATTGTTCTTGTGTGTATGCATCAGCCTATTAACACGGCGGTATACATGGGGTTAGATAGTCAGGTTTTTCTTATAGACTCAAGTCTTACGTTGGACAGGCGAGGGCTTTGGAGGCACGGGAATAGCGTTACTGCATGCTGCTGCGATTGTCACATCCATTAGTAGTGGAACATCTGCAAAATATTTATAGAAGAAAATCATAGAATTCATATGTGTGAAAAACGGATTTCTTTGTATGGGAATGTACATGGAAAGTGTCCCGCATTCATTATTCTTCTATGAATTGAATTATGAATTACGGCATTTCAGACAATTTTATCATTTAAAGATAACAAACTCGCAGGTTTGATTTAATTATATTCTGAGGAGCCTGCACACTTGCACAGAGGAGCAACCACTCTTCCTATACCCGTAGCAATGCTGAATTAATATGCCACGTCAGAATCACGTGGAGGTCAGTATGGATTGATTGCACATACCGTATTAGATTCATTCATTAATTTCGACCATGCATTAACTGTTAAGCAAGTAGGCACAGAAAGTAACCATGGCATGCGCCTTATGTAAATATACATATATAGTCATGGTTCTCACATTTCATCAAAATTAGATTAGTAGTTTAGACGTGAAAGTGTAGCAGATAGAATCAAATTAACCTGTTGCATTCTTAGTACAGTCGCCATCAAATATATCGGAGCGGCCAGGGTACTCAAAAATATCTGAACATGCACTTTATCGCCCTGATAATAGAGGCGTTGTTCAGATATTTCTGACCACCTTGGCCGCTCCGATATATCAGATGGCGACTGTACCGATGATTTGTGAAGTTTAGACTTGAAGCTGATTTTACCGGTATTGTACCGCATATTAATAATATTCATTTTATCCTTTTTGAAGTACCTTGACATAATGAGTGGAGATCATTTCAGTGACGTCTTTAAAACTGTTTATTGCTAATTGTCTGAAGTTATTTTGTAGCGTCATGAATAAATTTATTTTCTTTCTTCTGTCTTTCTTATAATCGGACAACGAGTCTCGAATAATCGGTAAAAAGATATAAAAAAAGTTCTTAATACACCCATTTAATCTAAGGAAACTTCCTCGTACCTACTTATCATATGTGGACTTCATCATTATACTCTATCAAATTGGTGGTTTTCGAGAGTAAATGCTTAAGTTGCTTAAGAAAACACCCAAATCACCATACACGTGCCTTAAAAAATTTAGGAGTACCTTGAATTCAATTCCTCGTGGATCCCATTATCAGAATAGCACCAGATTAATATGGGACCACTTTGTAAATACTTAATATCAAACAATAATTTTAAACAAAATAAAAACTTTTTACAAAAAAAAGAGAACCGACTTCAAAAAAGATAAAATGAATCATTATATTATTTATATGCGTTACCAACTGATATGTTTGATTGAAGTCGGTGCCAAGCCAAATTTGAAAGAGTTAATACGAACGAGGCGATGTGTTCAGTAAATTTTTATTTTTACTAGATAACTAATCTAATACGGTATGAATCGCACGTAGATATACATTCGTTTCGACCATGCGTTAACCGTTAGGCAAGTAGGTACAGAAAGCATAATCATGCGTCCTATGACTATCCGTATGTCGAACGAAGCCCGTGGTTCGTTTTGAATTATTTATCCTTCTTCATCTAAGTTTTAATCCAAAGTATAAAGGAATTCAATTGCTAGATTAATTTTTCTATACTCTCATATACCCAGTACACACGCCTTGTCAGTAAAAAAGGCACGATATTCAAATTTTCTATGGAAGGTCAATCTTACGTGTCTACATTTTTTTTTCTATTTGCCGCCTTTTTCTGATTATTGACAAAGCAGACGTGTATCAGAATATATATAATCGTTGTCGCATTTCATCAAAATAGGATAAGTAGTTTAGTCATGAAAATGTAACACAATATGAAATTACCTTTGCATTATTAGTACCGATGTTTTGTGATGTTCACACTTGAAGCTGATTTGACCGGTTTTGTAATTTGTGGCTTGGCACCGACTTCAAACATATCAGTTGGTAACACATATAAATAATATAATGATTCATTTATTATCTTTTTTGAAGTCGGTTTATCTTTTTTTTGTAAAAAGTTTTTATTTTTCCATTTTTGGTGGTTATATATTTAACAACAAGTCTCGGAATAATCGGTAAAGACATACAAAAAAGTTCATAATACACCCATTCTGTCTAAGGAAAGGTCCACGTATCATAATAATATGTGTACTTCATCATTAGGTCCTCTCTATCAAATTGGTGGTTTTCAAGAGGGAATGCTCGAGTTGCTTAAGAAAACACCCAAATCAACATACATGTGCCTTTAAAAATTTAGGAGTTCTCTCAATCTCTCACGGATCCCATCATCAGAACAGCACCAGATTAATGTGGGACCATCTTCGAGGTAGTTCCTATCAAACAAAAAAAAGGAATTGTCCAAATCGGACCAGGGGTCTCGGAGTAATCGCTGACCATCCTACATAAAAAAATCGTCATCATTATCACGAAAACAATCATCATCATCAGTAGTACCACTCCATCAAATTGGCGGTTTTCGTGAGCAAATGCTTGAGTAGCTTAAGAAAACACCCAAATCACCATACACGTGCCTTTAAAAATTGAGGAGTTCCCTCAGTTGCACATACATTCCATCATCAGAACAGGACCAGATTAATGTGGGACCATCTTTGAGGTAGTTTCTTTCAAACAAAAAAAGAATTATTCAAATTGGACCAAGGGTCTCGGAGCAATCGCTGAACATCCTACATTTAAAAAATCTTCATCTTTATCATCAAAACAATCATCATCATCAGGTCCACTCCATCAAATTGGTGGTTTTCGTGAGAAAATGCTTGAGTAGCTTAAAAAAACACCCAAATCACTATACACGTGCCTTTAATAATTGAGGATTGAATTCCCTCAACTGCCCATGAATCCCATTATCAGAACAGCACCAGATAAATGTGGGACCATCTTCAAGGTAGTTCCTTTCAAACAAAAAATAATTATTCAAATTGGACCACGGGTCTCTGAGTAATCGCTGAACATCCTGCATTAAAAAAATCTTCATCATTATCATCAAAACAATCATCATCATCAGGTCCACTGCATCGAAATGGTGGTTTTCGTGAGAAAATGCTTGAGGTTCTTAAGAAAACACTCAAATCACCATACATGTCCCTTTAAAAATTGAGGAGTTCCCTCAATTCCTCATGGATCCCATCATCAGAACAGCACCATATTAATATGGGACCACCTTGGATGTAGATCCTTTCAAACAAAAAAAGAATTACTCAAATCGGACCACGGGTCTCGGAGTAATCGGTGAACATACATTTAAAAAAAACACCAAACCGAATGCAGAACCTCCTTCCTCAATCCTCAATGGAATTGAAGTCGGTTAAAAAGAACCGACTTCACTTAGGATCCGCTTTTCCAAATGGAAATGACCGAGTTGCAGTAAAAAATACTGAAATCACTATAGGTGTGCTTATAATAGTTGAAGAGTTGCCTCGATTTCTCCAGGATCCCATCATCAGATCCGAACCTGGTTACAATGGGACCAACTGTGAAGTATACTCTTTCAAACAAAAAAAGAATTTTTCAAATTCGCGTAATTAAATAAATATATGGATATGACTATAATATTTTATTTAAGCTAGTAATGTCCATATTAAAATATAATAATAATAAGAAGCCGGGTTTCTATAATATGGTATTGCACGGTCAGTGCTGACGCATTACGGATTATTTTTGGGTTTTGCCTGCTCCTTTTTAGAAGTTGGATAATATGTTGTCTGGGCCATACCTGTACAGTATTTCACAACTTTCCTTTGCTGACTTTATAATTAAAAAACCGGCCAAGAGCATGTCGGGCCATGCTCAGTGTAGGGTTCCGTAAACTGAGACCATTAATTCAAAAGGTCGTTTCTTACGGGGCGGCGCTTACGTCATTTTTACTTACGTCCTTTCACTATGAGTTTTTGAATGATAACTCAAAAACGGCTCAACCGATTTATTTCAATATAGTTTTCATTGAAGGTACTCATTAGGCCTCAGTTTCATGATTATTTTCAAAATTTTAAGACCCACGATTCAAAAGTTAGATGGGGGGGACGCCCTGTTTTAAACTTTCGGAGCTATTATTTCCGAAAGTATTAGTTTTATCCAAAAACTGTTTTAGAAGACCCTAATTCTTTTTAAAAGACCTATCCAACGATACCCCACACAACTTGGTTGGAACGAAAAAAAATTTCGCCCCCCACTTCACGTGTACGGGAGGTACCCTAACAAAATATATTTTCGCGTTTTTATTCTACCGTTTTGTCGGCTTGGTTAATGCACATATTCAAACCAAATTTCAGCTTTCTAGTGCTAACGGTCACTGAGCTAGACCGCGGACGGACGGACGGACGGACGGACATGGCGAAACTATAAGGGTTCCGTTTTTGCCAATTTGGCTACGGAACCCTAAAAAACATACATACAGAGATGTTTTCCCATAAATTCATGGTTGATAGAAAGGAAAGCAAGGTAAGCCACTTATCACACGATAAAATATTATTTCAGAAATTCATTTTCACTGAAATATAAGTAACTAACGGTATTTTTACTTAAAAATGAACGAACGAACAAGTTCATGTGTATAAATTGACAATAAATGTATGTAGTTGTTCTTTTATTTTATTTTTCTATTGACTTCGAATTTAGGTAACTTGATCTTTTTTAGACTTCTTATTTTTGCACTGAAATCCCGCCTTTTGTCAACGTTGGTTCAAATGCATTAAAAAATAATGACACCTTATTCATCTCATAGCCTCAATCGTTTTGACACCTAATGGCCAATGGGAACAATCCTAGTTTTTCTAATTTACTCATGAACAGACATTATAGCTACCACTGAACCGCTGGAAGCCTGGCGGTAAGACGTCCGTCTTTCAATCCGGAGGTTTCGGGTTCAAACCCTGATCGAATGCCTTTTTATGAATTCTTGTACAAAAATAATTTGATAGTTTATTTATTGGATTTACTTATTCGCCACTTTTTGGTGAAGGAAAATATCGTGAGGAAAGCAGAAGTCCTTCTAGGTTGAAGAATAACAGACACGGCAGACACTTTCGTCAAAACTAGCGCTCACGCCAATTCATGGGTTGCCGATGGTACTCAGGCTCAAAGGAAGCTTGGTGTCATTTGTTTCTAATTTGTGATGGAACAGAGAATACTTAACTTTCTTACTTATATACAATCATACATGCATACTTATATTTCAATCAACGCTAAATCGATAATCATTGCACTTGGTAGAAAATAGTTTTCCTCCACATGGGTCAGTTTTCCGTCCATAGGTACTTATTTTTATATTTATATTCAATTAATTTTCTCTAAAATAAATGCTTAATATTAAATGCTCAGGATTCAGGTTTTGCGCCCGGGTATATCCTTAAAACTACGCCCGGATACCGGGTAATATGTCCTTAAACTACGTTCAGAAGAAAGGTATGGGTACTGCGAATGTCATCTCGCTTTGTATTGTAGGGCACAGCACAGCGAATGTCATCTCGCTCAAATCTGGAGCAAAGCCCGACTGGGGAAGTACCTCCACCTTACAGAAAAATGTTGTGTTGCTGCTTGCTGCTGGTGAATCAGGTCGCCTCAGAGGACCCAGTATGTTGACGATGAGGGACTCACTTATTTCTTTAGCTGTCAACACAATGAATCCTTCTTTGGAGTTGCAGGCGTCCATAGGCTACGGTAGTACGGCTTACCATCAGGCGGGCCGTATGCTTGTTTGCCACCATCGTGGTATTGATGAAAAAAAGGGGGTCGGTAATCCGGACCTGAACGGGAAACGAGCACAATCACCCTACACTGTTTTCTGCAAATAAATAGACTATTGGTTAAAAATACCAACTGTTGGTAATTCTAGAAACATCGGGGTATTTCGCACAACGGCACGCAGCACTTTGGTGGCGACATATTTATGGTGATTATAACACTAAGTATGCGCCCAAAAACTAAGTAATTCTTTTAAATTGAAAACGTTAAATCTAGCGCTAAAACAAAGAAAGACAAGTTTGTCAAATTTGACTTCGCCGCCATGAAGACGCATTTTTTAAAAAATTGTAACAAATGTTGCCACAAAACCTAATACTTTATACTCGTCTTTTAAAATCATTTGTAATTCTTGGAGAAACAAACTTTTTAACTATTGAATCGTAATTTTAGATTAAAATGCACGTAAAAAATATATTTCAATAATAAACAAATTTAACAAAACTTAAAAGCAGAATATATAAAACTGCTACGTTTTTCAAACAGCCACACCGCCGTCAGGTGCCGTACAGCGCTATCTAGCGTAGGTTATGAAAACCATAATCACTGGTAGGCACCTATTGACTAGATGGCGCAGATATTAATAAATTTCAAGGCTCCTGTCATAGTTCTAAGAGACCATAGCATGTGTATGGTTGCTATGCAACACTTGCATCAGCGTTGTGGTTTGGTTGTGGTTTTTTACAGCTTTTTATTTCGGTAGGTTAGGTAATGAGTCCAAAATTGGGGTAATTTTATTTAAATTCCATAAATTATTACGTTAAACCATGACCCCTACAGAAAAGGATGGTCAAATTAAGCAAGTGAGGAATAAAAAGCTCCTTCCCGACCTGAGGAAGGAGGGTGAACTCACTAAAGAAATAATTCTTGCCACGAAGGAGAAGCACCAAGGTTCGACTGGATATCGGTTGTTCTCTCACCACACACTCGCTAGTGTTAGAAAAATGAGTTACTTCCATCCGTTCCAGTAAGTTTATCTCATTGTCAATATAATTTAAACTGTTCAGTGGCGGTCCTAGCGATGTTTTTATTTAGTGACATCTTGTCTATTAGCCATTGGCGCCCAACCCTTAATACTGGCGCCCATTTTTAAAAGTTCTTTTTTTGCATTGAGCATTTTGGTGCTTACAAAAGGCTCGAGGAGGCTACAGGTTGTTCTGAACCAATCAATGGTTACACGCCTTTTAAGACTAATTCTTCATTATCCGCACACTTGTCCGTTAGATCACCGCACAATAAGCTATCTATATTACACACTGAACCACGAAAATGAACAAAAGACAAATAATTAATCCCAACGAGCTGCGACCATGATGAGCTCAACCCATAGACTCCTTTTGGTGGCTTGAGTGCCCACTTGGACACAACCAGCTCTCTGATGATAATAGGTATGGTATGTATTGCACCGAACAAGCCCACAATAATGGCCTCTACAATCGGCGCAATTTTGACACAAAACTTGCGCGCGATTTCGAGACATTGCCGTCTAGGTAGGTGCAACGAACACAATCGAATATCGATGGATCAAAAAACCACAATACGGGTCACCACACACCTAGCGGTTTTCCTCGCGGAATTAGCGGAAGTAGCGGAAATTTGTCTATCAAATCAAATCAAATCAAATCAAATAATTTATTATCAGACAATGTCCATAGAGTTAGTATACATTCCCTTAAAAAGCCTATGTTAGTCAAACTTATACTATATTATACACTAAGCCTCTAGAAGACATATGTAAAGAGTCCCAATGTTTCCAGAAGGCGCAAGCAGGTGACTCTAACACTAGGCGCAGAAGGCTGTTGGAACTGTCCCGCACGCGACGAATCAGGGAGGCCGTTCTCTTACGTAATATCACACCGAGACAGTCAGTGCGCGCCTCCGTGAGCATACCTGACGCACTGCAAAAACGAGGCAGTCCCAACAGCATTCTGAACCCATTGTGGTATTGGACGCGCAGGGCATTGAAAGCCTTTTTTGTATAATTTGTCCACAGGCTGCACGTGTAAAAGGTCTGGCAAAATGCTTTAAACAGCGTTATTTTGACATTCCCATTACACCGTCTATGGTAGCGGAAATTTGTCTATGGTAGCAGATTTTTTGTATGGAAGCCATAGACAAATTTCCGCTACCATTGACAAATTAAGCATTTTGTCTATGAATTTCCGCTACTTCCGCTAATTCCGCGAGGAAAACCGCTAGGTGTGTGGTGACCCTACAATGTATTAAAAATCTCAGGTGACTAGTCGCTTACCTTTGTAGAGGCCTTAAGCGCATGTATTTACAAAGTATATCTCGTAAAAAAAACATGTTGTATTTTAAGCCCCGCAAAGCAGGAACAATAAATACATACATACAATCACGCCTATATCCCAAAAGAGGTAGGCAGAGATCACGGATTTCCATTTGCTACGATCAATGCTGCAAAACGGCCCTCCGTGAGCCACTTCTCGCCCCCGTGAAGAACGAGACGTGATGGGTGGCGAACCGCATCGCCGCCATGCGGATGACTATTAATTAAATAAATCACCACAGCGTTCTCACGAGCAGGATCAGAGGTTCCCTTATATCCCGCCAAACGAAGAAAAACGTAGGGGAAATAAATAATGTATAAACAACAAATAAATAATGTAGGTATAAAAGAAATATACCTAATATCTACATCCGTGATTCCTTGCCATCCATGGTTTCGTTCGCGTTGCTCCGGCATCCAGGAATCCTGTTTAGTTTGGAAACGTGCTGAACCTATTACGATGCTGTTTCGCTTAGATTTTTGGCAAATATCCACTTCGCATGTGCCGCTGTGGGAATATCGATTTATCAGTTTTAAAGCGGTATTACACATTGCAACCTGCAGGGCCCAATCTGTCAGGTTGGAAGGTGTAATCGAAGGTAGGGCCCGTAGGGAGCTGAAGGAGGGGTAGGAAGAGGCAGGGTACACAACAGATTGGGCCCTGCAGGTTGCAATGTGTAATACCGCTTTTAATTTGGATAGAAAGTGATTTTAACACATAACGTGATTTCCAGTATTCCAGATGATAGTCTCGACATAGTGCTAGCGGGCACATACAACCACTCGACGGAGCGGTTTGCAGACAAGGAGGACTTGTACATTCAGCCGGAGACCATCGGCTGCGAAACCTGGCGCAGGCTACGGAACACTTACGATAAGCGCCCTGCTATCAAATTGGTAATTACTCTTAGAGACATCAAGTGTGTGGTAGGCCCTTAATTAGATATCCGACTTGGTCACTCACAGAAGTCACGAATTCGGAATTCCGATCTCGATCGTTTTCGGATAGTAGCATTCAAATAAGGCATCAGAATGACCGATTGCGACTCACGCGCTTTAAAACGCGCATTGCTGACGTTGGCAAAATAACCACCATCAGGCTCGTAACAGTCGTAAAACGGCTATTAGACATTGCAACCTGCAGGGCCCAATCTGTTGTGTACCCTGCCTCTCCCTACCCTCCTTCAGCTCCCTACAGGCCCTATCTTTAATTACACCTACCAACCTGACAGATTGGGCCCTGCAGGTTGCAATGTCTAATACCGCTTTAACCCGTTGACAGAGGCCCAATCTGTCAAGTTGGAAGGTGTAATTAAAAGCGGTATTACACATTGCAACCTGCAGGGCCCAATCAGTCAGGTTGGTAGGTGTAATTGAAGGTAGGGCCTGTAGGGAGCTGAAGGAGGGTAAGGGAGAGGCAGGGTACACAACAGATTGGGCCCTGCAGGTTGCAATGTGTAATAGCCGTTTAAAGGTAGGGCCTGTAGGGAGCTGAAGGAGGGGTAGGGAGAGGCAGGGTACACAACAGATTGGGCCCTGCAGGTTGCAATGTGTAATACCGCTTTTAGTATAGTAGGCCCAATTGGAGATGGCGGGATGAGATGACTTGACACCACAAGGTGCAATACACACTTAGCGAATTTCAGTCAACTGTAGATGAAGGCGGAATATTGTCTATCTGCATTTTTGTATGGAGCCCATAGGAAATATTAACTCTTAAGTCTCTGCTGAATTCAGTCTATCGCCGACTGAGTTCCGCTTGGTGTGTGTTGCACCTGGTCGGAAAAAGTACAAAATCGGGAGTCATGGATATCTAAAAGCCCTATTAGACTTGTCCTAGTTAGCGTCCTAAATGAGTTAGTTCCTAAATTTAGTCAAGTGTAACCGCATTTAGCAAGTAAATTTACTATTGAAAAAAGTTAGGATCCTAATTAGGATGCTAGTTAGGACACTAAAAAATGTAAAGTGTAACATGGTTTTAAAGCCTTTGTCCAGCAGGGGGGGGGGGGGGACACTCAAATATTAACCTTTTCGACGCCATGTCAAACGCAAAACCTACCACTCAGACGCCACGACATCTAAATGTCAAAAATGAAGTTAAACTTTATGCTTGTGTATGTAGGTATATTTTGCTCTGTGGTCGGTGACCGATATATCGGTCTTTGGCGTTGGACCTGTGGTGCCGATATATACGTCTTTGGCGTGGAAAAGGTTAACACATTCAGTGCGTCCACCGTCATACAAGTTTGTTCCTAGGCCACGCCCCCTGGCAGTGAATGCGTTCCGAAAATGGCAAATTCCTGTTCTATGAAACCGATTTAACATGTTTATTTTGTTTGCCCAGGATCACCCGTTGAAGCGCGGCGGGATGACAGAGCGGCGGTCGCCGTTCAGCGTGAAGCTCATGAACTCTGGCGTGCACTCCTCGCAGACTAACCCCGGCTACAGCCGCAAACCGGCCGGTGGAGCTATCTTCTTCTACTAATATCTAAATTTCAAGATCAAATAGGTTGACCATCGATGCGAAGCCTAGTTTATTTAAATCAGGAAAGTTGTGGACGGTTTTTGGATAGAAGATTGAAATGTACGCAATAAGGCGGAGAATTCATAATTTAGCTGCTAGGATTTGTAAAAAACGTTAGCTTAAAGATTATTCAACATTCAAATGTCTTAACTAAATATCTTCTATTCTACTTCTTTGTAAATATTGTAATAAATGTAATAATAAAAATAGTCACCCTAATGTTATTTTCTTTTTTTTAATATCTCGACGGTGACAAACAGGTATACGACCTGTCTGATGAACGTAGTGTTATATTCTCTTTGGTCTGATGGTAAGCATCAGCTATCGTGGCCAAAGCGGCCAAATGGACGCCTGCAACTAATTGCAGCTGCCCTTTACGAGGCTTCAGACATCTTAGCCACTTCACAAGTGTATGAATATATTGAAAAATAACAAAATAACGAAAAACAAAACCGGACACTTTTATTTTTTTGGTTTATGTACTACATTTACTACACATTTTTGGACACATGGACTAATAATACAGTACTGCATTTACAGTAGAATAGCCAAAGCAGCAATCGTAAACAAACGGGTTTAGTAGAGCGCCGGGCCACAGCCGACGCCGCCGCACCACCCATAGTAGTTGACCGCGCCGCAGCACCCGCCGTACAGCCCGCTCCTGCCGCAGGGCCCGAAGCGCGGCCCGACGAAGGCGCTGCGGCAACACCCACATGGGCCACAGCACATGATTAATAAGTAAGTAGCCTTAATGTTACTTAAATGCAGTTGGAGAAATATAATGTTATTTTTTTATGTTTTATTTTTAAATATACATAAATTTACTCAGTCTATCATCTCATCTTAAAAAAAATTTGAAAATGTCACAGTTATTTTTAATTTATTCTAATATCAAGAATAAAATTTACCTTCAACCTTCATATAGAAGAGTCATAACTGCTGGTTGTAAATTGTTGACGCACTCTTTAGAATAAAAGTGACAGAAATAATGTTACGTATGGTTACGCATATCGTATTTTAAATTTTCTACACAACCTAATATGTTAATGTTTTGATAACAATGTAATTTTCACTGAAATATAACAAGGGGCAATATTACCACTTTTAACATTAACAGCATTTTAATGGATTTTCTTGATTCATTAGGTAAGTTATCACAAAAACTACCTAAATCCCCGTTTGTGTATTCGTATAATTGTAATTTCAAATCTTAGATTACTGCAATGTGACAACAATAATGATGGTCAGTGGCGGCTCTGGTCTTTTTTGTCATTAAGGGCCTTCAGGCAAACGTTACGGCTTCAGGTTTGCGGGATACGGTTACCGAAGATTGCAAACAGGTCAAATTAACTGACGTGTGCGGAGGCCATCCGGTCGGGATCCGGCAACCGGATCGGGTACCGAACGTTTACTTCAAGCCTAAGACTGGCGCCCCTTTGTTCTGTAAATATTGGCGCCCCTCTCACCTTGAAGTTTAAATGCCGAAATTATTTTGTATAATAGCTTTATATCTATTGCTCGTAGATCATCAAATTCATAATCATCAGAAAAAGACGGATCGCATGCGTTCATGGTACTTATACGAGCAGTTCAAGACGCTAGAGCAGCATGAGCTGGACGCAGCGCAGGTGCTGAAGAACCGCTGCACGCAGGAGCGACTGCTGCAGCAGGAACTCACGGAACGTCGCGCTCGACGCGGTCTATACGATCAGGTACAAAAATATATATATATCTAACTTGTTCTCCAATTTTTGTGAAAGAGAAACGATTTAAAAGCGTTACAACACCCATTTTAGAAGCATCATTGAAAAGATTTACACTGTCGAGGCAACTTTATTTATTTATTTAAACTTTATTGCACAAAAGAAAACCTTATCATTCAAAAGGCGGACTTAAATGCCATAAGGCATTCTCTACCAGTCAACCTTAAGGCAAAGCAGAGAGATTGTGGGCGGTGCTACAAACGGGCAAGTAAAAAGAAAAAACATGTACGAATTTAAACAACTAACCTAAAGCTAATATGGAAGGATACTCTCTCTCTCTCTCATTTCATTTCTCAGTCTTTTGTGAAGTGAAGATTAGGACTATTGGGAGACGTATCAGACGTATCTAAGAGTGACATGTATCAGTTATGTAAACTTAATTATTTGTGAACCATCGCAGTTTTGCAGTATAAGGCAGGAAATGAGGCCAGAAAGGTACATAGACAATCGTCTTCCAATCAAACTTGAAAATAAAAATTACATTACATTAAAACTATAGTTAAGACACAACTACACATTTCATTTGCCTCATGCGAATAAAGGTACCTATAAACGTATCCAACCTACCTATAATTCACTTCCCAGGCCAGCGCCTACGTCAGCAATCCAAAGTTAAAAAGCAGCCAAGTCACCAACCTCAGCAGCACCACCGATGATTTCTGTGAAACATTCTGCGAACTCCACGACTTCGAAGCCGACAATTACAGCCTGGACAACAGCAGTCTTCCCGGCTCAAATGTCTTCTTGGACAATAAAATGTTAGAAGAGTTTGAAGAAGATACCAGCTGCGCTGACAGTATGCCTAGCGCTGGTGTGAATATGGATGCTACGGATAGATTCGTGCAACGAACGATCGTGGAGAATATTAAATTGAACCTACAGACTGTTAATGAAGACATGGTGAGCCTCGAGAGGTGGGTCGTACACAGATTTATATTAGGCGTCAATAGAAAAGCTAAATGAGGTCAATATGGCTGCGTTTTTAGGCTAGATAAGCATTTGACACATGTGAAAATATTATTAAAGTAAGTAATTCGTTTGCACTGAAATATAAGTAAATGTCGAATAATTTTACTAAAAATGAATATTAATAACAACTATAACAAGTTTATGTGTATATACAGAGTGTAACAAAAATAGTGGTGATCCATTTAAGGGCATAATTGGTTTGGTATCGTATTACGACTAAGAAAAAGTAGCAATTATTTTTCTTTCTATAGGATAGGACAGGTGGTCCCAACCGGCCGACCCTCCATACACCAAATTTTTTTTTCGCGCGAAAAAGTTTTTTTCTTACTTTATCGTAATTAGAATACGATACCAAATATGCCCTTAAAAGGATCACCAGCATTTTTGTTACACCTTGTCTACTGACAATAAAACCATAGTTGTTCCTTAAAACTCTTAAAAGTGCATTATTGCAAAGAAATTAAGGTAAATGCGTTTGTTTACCTTATTTTACTTTTCTATTGACTCCGAGTATATGTTCTAATGTATTTTCTGTATTCAATTATTACTTTTGCATATTGATAAAATGAATGCACTATGTAGGAAGTATTGGAACAGTGAAAAACTTTTGGGCATGTTTTTGCTTTACACGTCACAGCCTCTGAAATAAGCACAGCACCGCCGGGAAGGGATGTAGAGGGGTTTAGCACCAAATACAGGTTATCAGATTACGGTTTATATGACTATACTGTTCACTTCCAATCTCCTCTATTCTTACAATACATCACTATATATACTATACCGCTTATTCATAAACGTATTGCAAACCTCATTTAACTAAATCATCTTTTGTCCTTACCTGTCATATTGACAGTTGTGTTTGTTAGAAACAGACAAAATACATTTTAACTAAATGAGGTTTGAAACACGTTTATGATTATGAATAAGCGGGTAAGACTCTACGTGCTTATGAGAGGAAATCCCTTCTCGTATGGAGAGGTGTTTTATCTGTTTGCTATGTAAATCGCTCTACTGCGTGGTCTACGTGCATTACGTGTACTACGTGTAGATATGCGCATCTGCCTATCACACTCACAGCCAGAAGCTATTCTCTTTAACTTTAAGTAACAGAAGAAAAAACTTGTATTTTCTACTTACTCAGGTACACAAAGATAACTGATGGAGATCGCTCGTCGGAGGCTAGCCGCCACTCCTCAAGCTGGTTCAAACTACCGACCGTTCGGAAGCATGTTGACGATAATCAATTATTCTACTTGTGGAGCAAATTGGTAGCGTTCGCGTATCATATTATCCAGCTAAATCATGGTAAGATTTGAACATTGTTTGACATAGATGATTCAAGAATTAAATTCCATCCAACCATAGCCGTAAGTATTCATAGCATCAATTTAGTACAAAGAGTAGGAAGGCATACCGTTAATTTAAATAGGTAGTTATACAAGCTCAAATATATAAATACATATAAATATTATGGGACAATCTTACACAAATCAACCTAGTCCCACGGTAAGCTCAATAAGGCTTATGATGTGTGGGTACTAGGCGACAATATATATAATATATAGATATATATATAAATACTTAAATACATAGGAAAAATCCATAACTCAGGTACGAATACAATACAAATACTCTTTATTGAACACCTCAAAAAAGGAAACAGCACAGAAAATACAGCAAATTTAGAGGTAAACAACAGGCGGTCTTATCGCTAAAGAGCGATCTCTTCCAGACAACCTTTAGGTAGCGGAATTCATTAAATAATTGATATCAGTAGGCGTTGCAAAGCAGTGGAGAAAAGTCTAGCAGAAAACATAAAAAAGATAAAATAAAATAAATAGGTAAAACAAAACAATATATTAATAGATAAACAAATAACCATATACTTAATATACAATACATTTTAACATTAAGTAAAAATAAATAAAATAAATTATACATACGAATATTTGTGATAAGCATACAAATAAATGCCCTGGCCATGATTCGAACCCGAGACCTCCTGCTTCATAAGCAGGGTCACAGTGGCGATGGTTCAATTTTTTTCTTAGGCAAGCCGATGCTGTTTTTGGCTTAATATTTATTCATGAGCTTTAGGAAAACTGCTCAGGCGCCTGAAACTTAGACAAGCCGACGGGAATCGTGTTCCTAAATTCCCAATTGGACGCGCTGCCACTGCTACCGACAGTACCGAATGGGCTAGGAGGCCATTTAATTGCTCTTATTACCTAAGTCCTTTAGTCTTACTTACACCAGTTTGGCGGGCAATGATCTGCTTTATCGTGGCGTAGAACCTGCTGCTTTGACGTCCACAGTAAAGTATATAAGTGACTAAACACTAAGGTGGAATGGTTTCAGGAAACTGCTACTATGACTACAGCTCACAGCTGCTCACGGCCGTGCTCGCGTGTGACGCGCTGCGCCGTGGCGTCAACCGCATGTGTAAGTGATCATCTTCCTTCGGAACCTTATATTATAACAGATCCGTACAGCTTCAGTGTGCCCAGAGGCCCAGATTTGGTCATCGCAATCACCAATGATCACTGCTTACGAGCGCGGATCCTCGTTACAGTCGCAAACAGAAATTAATTATGTATAGTACTGTTTCAGATGTTATCTTCAAAATTCGCCTTTATAATACGATTAAGTTAATAGGGCGCGCATAGACATAGGAAATTAAAATTCCTGTGCGTTTCCATTCGAATTTTAACTAAAAGTTAGCGGTGGGTCGAATAATTTCTTAGGCAAGCTAGTGCTAAATTGGGCTTAAAATTTCTTCATGAGCTGTAGGAAAACTGCTCAGGCGCCTGAAACTTAGACAAGCCTACGGAAATAGTGTTCTATGGAAGCGCCGCCACTGATAGGTAGGTACAATCGTGTGTGAGATGACAAGCATTTCGGTAGATTTTGAAGCACTTTATACATATTAGGTGGCGCCCTTTTTAGGGTTCCGTAGCCAAAATGGAAAAAACGGAACCCTCATAGTTTCGCCATGTCCGTCCGTCCGTCCGTCCGCGGTCTAGCTCAGTGACCGTTAGCACTAGAAAACTGAAATTTGGTTTGAATATGTGCATTAACCAAGCCGACAAAATGATAGAATAAAACGCGAAAAATATATTTTGTTAGGGACCTCCCGTACACGTGAAGTGGGGGGCGAAAATTTTTTTTCGTTCCAACCAAGTTGTGTGGGATATCGTTGGATAGGTCTTTTAAATAAAATTAGGGTCGTCTAAAACAGTTTTTGGATAAAACTAATACTCTCGGAAATAATAGCTCCGAAAGTTTAAAACAGGGCGTCCCCCCGCCATCTAACTTTTGAATCGTGGGTCCTAAAATTTTGAAAAAAAAACACGAAACTGAGGCCTAATGAGTACCTTCAATGAAAACTATATTGAAATAAATCGGTTGAGCCATTTTTGAGTTATCATTCAAAAACCCATAGTGAAAGGACGTAAGTAAAAATGGCGTAAGCGCCGCCAAATTTCCCTTGAGAAACGACCTTTTGAATTAATGGTCTCAGTTTACGGAACCCTACACTGAGCATGGCCCGACATGCTCTTGGCCGGTTTTTATTCGGTCTGTCTACCACTGAAAATCAGATGTGCCAGAGCCAATTTTCTGATTATCGTGCTATAGTTTGGCCAGCCTTTGAGTTTGAGAGTATCACTTCAAGCATAGACAAGGAGAATCATGCTGTCTTTTTCTAATACTAATACTCTCACTACTAAAAAAGGGATGGGTACAGCATGTTACTCTGACTGTTACTGCGCTTTTTGGTTTGCCAGACTATATATAAATTCTTAAAAAATAATGATATTTATATCATATTATTTTGTAACAAAAATTAATTTACGGCATATTGGCCGTGGTGTTGACGCAGTGGCCTGTGTATTCCCAAGATTACTTGTTGTCTGTTTTCAGTATGCGGGACGTTTCTGTGGGTCGTTTATGCCGCTGCGGATTTACTTTAACATCTTGTACGTTAATAGGTTAGTATAATCTGCTTTTTTTTAAACGATTTTGGGTAAATCACCAATTACTATATTAGCCACTAAGGGAATGTCGTTATCATTATTATTATTATATTAGGTTAATGTCACTCCTATAGCAATATTAAACGTGTGCGTTCCCATTGAGGGTCCAAGTTGGAATTTTGAGCTTTTAAGCTTACCAGTCTTTAGTAAAAGTTCTCAAACCATTGTAAATTCAACCAATAATTTGTAAAAGTCGTTACTCAAAAGTTACGTTCGGTTAAAGGTGGACCCTCAGTCGTGCATGCCAGGTATCCATATCTAATAAACTACTTAAAATGTATAACTGCTGTAAATGACTGCTTTTAGTAAAAGATTTGTAAAACTAATTTCATTAATCGTGACTCCATTCTGCTAACTTAATACGAAGAAATAGCATGCAGAAGGTGGTCCCTCAATTGAACATTACAATTTCTTAGAATATCACATTCAGTGAGAACAAGAGTAATATTTAAAATGTATATGTGACTGAGAGTTAGTAAAAGTACTTGAATCATTGTAAATTCAATGGTTAGTTTGTAAAAGAAGTCATTCAAAAGTTACAATCGACTAAAGGTGGTCCCTCAATTGAAACGCTTGTCATAAGTAAAACTCAATTTACAAATCACTGGGTTGGTAATTAGACAATGGCTATAGCCTATCCTTTAGTAAAATTTTTTACTAACTATTGCTCTATCGAACAGTATAAACAAATATACCGTTTTACGAGAAATTTGAATCAAACATCTGCGAAGAAATACTACGGCCCAGGTGACCACATATTAGGATTTTGTGGGATAAGTACCTAAATAAAAATTAAAATTGGCAGTTATAGGGACTGCCGAATTGCCGATAGAAGTGAAAACATAGAACTTTGAGTATTGACATTTCATAATGTTTGAATTAAAATTATCAACATCAATCTGGTTTTCACATCCACTGACACTCCGAGCAACAATTATATTATGCATGTTTATATGGTTTTTAGGGTTTCGTACCTTAAGAAAAAAGAACGGAACCTGAACTGAAAAGAACTGCTTGCCCACTGCGAAGCCTACGCCTTGACCCATGGACTGGAGTACAACAACAAAAAGAGTGAGATATTGGTATTTAAGGCGGGCAAAATCAAGCCATACCGTGTACCACCCATTATGTTGAACTCCAGCCCATTAAAACCCCAACCTCAATCGTGCAATGCATTTTTTTCTTTTCTTTTTCTTATTGTGATGATTAGCCAAGATATATTATGTCAAACTTAAGAATAAAAAATAAATAACATCACGAACAGTAATTATTTTTATTTAGGTACTTATCCCACAAAATCCTAATATGTGGTCACCTGGGCCGTAGTATTTCTTCGCAGATGTTTGATTCAAATTTCTCGTAAAACGGTATATTTGTTTATACTGTTCGATAGAGCAATAGTTAGTAAAAAATTTTACTAAAGGATAGACTATAGCCATTGTCTAATTACCAACCCAGTGATTTGTAAATTGAGTTTTACTTATGACAAGCGTTTCAATTGAGGGACCACCTTTAGTCGATTGTAACTTTTGAATGACTTCTTTTACAAACTAACCATTGAATTTACAATGATTCAAGTACTTTTACTAACTCTCAGTCACATATACATTTTAAATATTACTCTTGTTCTCACTGAATGTGATATTCTAAGAAATTGTAATGTTCAATTGAGGGACCACCTTCTGCATGCTATTTCTTCGTATTAAGTTAGCAGAATGGAGGCACGATTAATGAAATTAGTTTTACAAATCTTTTACTAAAAGTAGTCATTTACAGCAGTTATACATTTTAAGTAGTTTATTAGATATGGATACCTGGCATGCACGACTGAGGGTCCACCTTTAACCAAACGTAACTTTTGAGTAACGACTTTTACAAATTATTGGTTGAATTTACAATGGTTTGAGAACTTTTACTAAAGACTGGTAAGCTTAAAAGCTCAAAATTCCAACTTGGACCCTCAATGGGAACGCACACATATTAAACCACTCAAAATGTGTCTAAAGGGTGGTCCAGATATAGAGGCCGCTATTTCTCGCGGTTGTTATGGCAACGGGAATAAACAACAAAAATAAATATCAAATGCATTTTAATGGGGTTGGCAACTGTCAAAGTGACATCTTCAAAATTGGTCCCTAGAAAAGCTAAATTTGTATGGCGCGAAGTAGTTTTTATTTATTTTCGCGAAAATGACTCAATGTTTTGTCTCGAATTGCTCCGAAATTGAAATCCATCCGGTTTTGGAATATACTAAAATTAAAATGATGTAGATTAACGCCATATGGAAGGTTTTTGCCTAAGAAAAGCTGTATGCCTGCATACAAGTTAGGGACCATTCATCGTCTGTTTCTTTCTATCATTGTTTGTATCTCTTTCTCTTATTGTATGGAATCTGGAACAGCGCCCTCTGCAAAAGTTTTCACCGGCCAACCCCATTGTTGTTTCTTCTAGTTTTCATTTCATTTGCATGTTTTCATAAAATACATTACAATGAAGCGTGCCGATGCCGAGCACGAATGTCGAGCTTAGTTAATAATAGACTTTTACAAACTCCATTCTGAAAACCGTCTACAAATACAAATATTAATTTGCTCAAAATGTGGTACATAAGTACCGACTTTGCATCATTTTCGCAAGCAAAACGTACCTGACCGGACCATCCGAAACGTAATCAATCGGTACGTAAATAATCATCAAGTGGGATTTAGGTCACTTCCTGGTCAAAAACCAACTATAAATACGCCTAAGGGTCGCCACACACCTAGCGGTTTTCCTCGCGGAATTACCGGAAGTAGCGGAAATTTGTCTATGGTAGCGGAAATTTGTCTATGGTAGCAGATTTTTTGTATGGAAGCCATAGACAAATTTCCACTACCATAGACAAATTAAGCATTTTGTCTATGAATTTCCGCTACTTCCGGTAATTCCGCGAGGAAAACCGCTAGGTATGTGGTGACCCTAAATTGCAAAAAAAAGTATTACGGAAGCCGATAGAAAAGTTTTGGGCTCTGTGCAAGCAAAGTTATTTCGACTTAAATAAACCAGCAACTACCATACAAGCGATGAAAAGAATCTGGAAACGCATTTCCAAGGAAATTGCGAGAAAATCTGGAAAATCGTTGTTTAATCGATTCCGCCCCAAACTATTACAATGTGCTAAACAAGGACCCGTTGGGATATTAATTTATTTATAAGTTTTACTAAAATATATATAGTAAAATACATCATTCATATTCTCATTTATTCTTCTCGTTTAATGGCAATCAACACTTTCATAGGCGGCCTCTATATCTGGACCACCCTTTATGTAGCTTTTTTGTCTTTTTAGTTTTATATCCTCTTATTCAGAAAATGAAATATATATGAAAATTTTCATTTTAGGTGATATTTTGCAGTATTACGTCTCACCCGTGAAATACGCTAGTGATACTGAAGATCTTTCTACAAACTGCGGCAAAAAACTTAAAAAGAAGAACTCTTTCAAGTCAAAAAAAATACGGAAATCCTCTAAATATAAAGTACCTATCCAAGTCCCATTCATATATATATGTAGTAGGTACCTATAGTATAGGTATACACTATATCTGTAGTTTTAAGTACCTATTGTAATATAGTTTAAGTTTACATTTGCAATACCCTATTAGGGTATCATGTTTATTGTTATTCTGTAACACCAACGTGAGAGCAAATAAAGTTATTCTATTCTATTCTATTCTAAACCGGGACCGGGACTACGTACTCATCAGAAACGCTGGGCGTCAGCGACATCGGCAACTCTATTCCTCGCAAACATTTTATAATTGACCTGACATTGCCAGCAAGCCATGCAAGTTGATGTCGTTGGTGCCCATTTTACCAACTGGTACTAATAAGGCGGGTTCACGCTTCACGCCTGACGCACCACCTGACCTGACTGCCTCGCGAGAAGGCCTCGGGCGAGGCACGCCACACTAACCGAGCTGCCACGTCAGCAATTTCCTCGCGAGGCGGTGCTTCAAGTGTGGACCCGCCTATCTACGAACCCACTTGATTAAAGAAAGAGATTTAAACTCTTCCCTGGAGTTTACTTTACTTAAAGCCATGCTACACTTTACGTTTTTTATTGTCCTAACTAGCATCCTAATTAGGACCCTAACTTTTTTCAATAGTAAATTTACTTGCTAAATGTGGTTACTTACACTTGACTAAATCTAGAAACTAACTCATTTAGGAAGCTAACTTGGACAAGTGTAATAGGGCTTTTAAAAGATATTAATCCTAAGGCGGTTATCACACTGCTGCGGATCCGCATGCGGCGCCGGTGCGCGAGCGAGATAGCGCTCTGCATGTGTATAGCGCTATCTCGCTCGTGCACCGGCGCCGCATGCGGATCCGTCGCGTGTGATAATCACCTAAGAGCTTACTTTTTAAGTTTTTTTTTTAACATAAGCTCTATTTCAGATAAATTCAAATTTGGAGAGAACATTCGCAAAGCGCTACGATTGTGAGTATTGTGACGATTACCATGCGGAATATTCGGGCTGCTGCTGGCACTGGCAGCGCCATGGAGAACGTTGGCTTGTGAAAAAAATGAAGCAAGACAAGAAACGCCGGCAGCTAAGGAAACGAAAGGTGTGTACTTCACTTCAATGTACCTACCACAGATTCTGTATATAAGGGCAAAAAGGGATGACGAGTATTTACATAAATACCTAACGTGGCCGAAAAATCCGCCATATTTTGCGCTCATGACGTCATTTTCTGGTCTGTCAGTTGAGTGGTAATGGGTTGTACTCTACTTAGGGTTGTACTCTACTTATCGAAATTGATATCGATCTATTATTATTGCCTATACCTACCATTTCTTGTTTCATTATGCTACCCAGCTTAAAACCCACACGAATTATCTTATCTTAATAATAATAATTTCATAATAACACGGCACGCATAGTCCCAAGGTTCCTCTCTCTGCGGCCCTAACCACCGGCAGCCTGGGCCTTGCTCCGTTGCCGGCGGCACCGTAGGTTAGGTTTTTTATAATGTTTTTATTGTTTTTGTATGTTTTTGATGTATTTTTGTATTTTACTTTTGTAAAAATATTATAAAACAACCTAACTTGAATGAAAATAAATAAAGAAGAAATAATTTCATAATAAGATTAAAACTACACATTAAAAAAAACTAGCGATCACTGGGGAGTCCCATCTTGTCAAATCCTTATTGAAATAGTAGCGCCTGCCTTGGCAATTGTATTTAACAAAAGTGTTGACTGCGGTGAGGCCTTGACAAAACCTAATCACAGTAAAATCTTCTCGGCAGCACTATACAGGGTGGAAAGTTAAGTCGGGCCCTGGAGGGAAACTACCGTAAAACGTCGAGATAGCTCAATTAACAGAAAGGAAACATTATTTTATTTTTAACCTTTTCAACGCTTTCTCTCTCGCATCAAAATGTGGCATACACGCCAACATCTCAACTAGTGAGATACTAATTTAAACCTTATCTGTCAACAGTAAAATTGATTTGACAGCGTCTGCCATAGCCCTTTTAGTGGTTGTTGGCGTGGTAGGCACGACAGTAGTCGACCACTTTAATGGCTCTTGGCGTTGAAAAGGTTAAAAAGATACATATCTGCATTTACAAATTTTCGAGAAAATATACAGTTCACAAAAAAAAAACAACTCATTTCGTATTTTTTGTCAAAAACAATTTTTATGAAAATTTATGACAATCGATCCTATTTCCAACAAGAATACAAACTTCTCAATACCAACCAAATTTACGCCACAAGAGAAGCCATAAATAATAAAAAAGAATCATAATACAATTTTAGTATGGAAAAATGGAAAAATTAGAAAAAAAACTGTGAATATAGTTTTACTTTTTAGGAAAAATAAAAGAATGTTTCCTTTCAATGAATTGAGCTATCTCAACGTTTTAAGATAGTTTCCCTCCAGGGCCCGAGTTAATTTTCCACACTGTATTTTCCACACTGTATATATTATATGTATGTAATAGCTCCTTAATCCTGCTGATTGTATTCAGAGAGCAAAACGGAGCGTTCTCTTGTCCCTCGGGCTTAAAAAGTTGGACAGCGACTCCAGCCACGGTGGTTACGACTCAAGACGAACGCTTCGCGAACGCCATGTCCAAGGTCGTGCAATATTTGGACAACGTCCTCAAAACTGACATGAAGACTTCGCTTAGATCTTTTGTTTTCTATGCCGTGTTATATTAATAAAACGCAATAGACAATAATAATTGTTTTATTATCGTATAATGTTATGTATTTATATCTACGGATCATTGGCATCATTTTCCGGGTCTGTAATCAAAGAATCGTCACTATTCGAGGTTTCTGATTGGACATCCTCAGAACCTACAGGCACTTTATTAAGCAACTGTAATCGTAAAGATTGTATGATATCCGCCATTTTCGTAACGTTCTTGGTTAATCTTCTATTTTTTTCTCTGAACCGCTTTACTTCAAGTTTTCTCAATCGGATCATTTCATGAGCTCTCCTTAATTCTAATTTTAATCTACGAATTTGAGGGGAATCTTGGTCGTATATTTGAATGAAATCGGCGACGGGCTTATTAGCGACTGGATTTTCTGCATCCTGAAAATAGTATGATGTTTTTGTATTAGGGCAGGGGTTTCCATGTTTAAAGGGCCCCGGCCTCTATGGTAACTGGTGAGCGTGATTGCCTCACGGCGCCCTTCAGTACTTTCAACGGCGCACTAGAGCGCCGTGGCGCGAGGCCGGGGCCCGGTTTTTTTGGCAAGAGCGAAGTGCGCCGCGGACTAAAAAAGTTTGAGAACCCCTGGATTAGGGTTTTGGATCTCTCTCATATATGGAGAAATAATATACACAACATGCTTTTTTGGCTGTTATATCAAGCTGGTACTTATTAGACTTATCGAAGACATATACAAGGTGTAACAAAAATACTGGTGATCCTTTTAAGGGCATAATTGGTATCGTATTCTTATTGTGAAAAACTAAGAAAAAATAATTTTCTCGCGAAAAAAATTTTTGGTTTTGTATGGAGGGTTGGCCAGCTGGGACGACTCGCCCCAAACAAAAAAATTTTTTTTTTCGCGTCAAAAATTTTTTTCTCCCACTTATTCCTACTCGCAATACGATACCAATTATGCCCTTAAACGGATCACCAGTATTTTTGTTACACCCTGTAGAATGATGTAAGTATGATAGTTACCTTGATAGTAACGGTATAGGAATCTCCACTGTCGCTATCGGATCGGCGCCTCTTTCCACTCACAGAGTGTATATCGGCTTTGTCTTGAATATTTTCGTTGGAAGCTTGTGAGCAAAACTCTTCTGTGATCTGACAAGATTAATAATATGTTAGGTTTAAATTCAATGATATTGGGTGACCGAGAAAGCTAGTCCTATTTGCCTCTGCTAGAGAAAAATTATACATATGTATATGTACCTAAGTATATTAGCAGAGCTGCCAGAGCTTAAAATTGAAGAAAAAATGTGCGCATTGAGAAGTTTTGAATTTTTAAACATGGATAAAGTGCCCCACGATGAATATTTTTTAGTATTGGAGGTCCGTAAAGTTTTTGTTGGACCTTCACGTAAAAATCAGGGGTCCCGTGCAATATGTTATAACTCTCTGGTTAAGGCTGCTAGGGGTTGTGTGGTATCATTTTCTTATAAAACAGCCATGCAGAATTCATCTTTGATAGATTAAAAGTAAAAATCCATATTTAAAAAAAGTCTTGCGGAGTTAAATACTTGTCAAACTAAAATACAAGCAAGCCTGGCGTCAGCTAGGGATGTTACAATGTCGATTCGCTTAATCGATATATTACTAAGTACGTTAAAAAAATCCGATTAATTTAGTTCATTGAAATAATGAATTACTTACAATTCATATAAATAATATTACATATCAAGTGAGAGTAATACACTATATTGGTTAATTTGAGGGCAACCAAAAGACCAAAACTCACTAATTGCAAATAAAATTATTAGGTTAACATAACTCTAAACTTGTTGTAATACTACTATTATTGTTATAAACCCAAGATTTAGTTGTCTGGTTGTCACCTAATGAATTATTATGGTTATATTGGTACCTTTTCCTGTTTCACTAATGCCACGTCAACAGTTTTACTTGTGGAAGGTTTTATCTGAAAAAAATAATTAAGTAAGTAGGTATTCGTTTATCTAGAAAATAGTAAAACGCACGAATTTGGCTAGGAATTGTCCTTACCAACATTGGTTACGTTAGGCAGTGCTATAGTTGACGTAGGACGATTGCCCTAGTTTCCCGTCCAGGACCAGTTTACCGTCCACCTGATTACTTTGCTGCAAATATATGGGGAAAACTTTAATTGTTATTATTTATTTATAGTTTATTTTTAGTAGATTTTTTAATTAAGAAACTTGTATATAAACAAGCATGGACGGAAAACTGACAAATGTGGACGAAAACTAGCACGATCACCACCTAACCTAGCAATTGGCGTGCAAACTTAGCATAGACGGATGGACGCTATCCATGCCGTGTATTCTTTTAAAACCAAGCTATTTGAGTTGAGCCACACAAAAGAAACTTGTTTACCTTAATTAGATCACTAAATGAATATTCACAATCGCCATCGTCCTGTTCCTCCCCCTTGATAGAACGTACGTCAGTTATACAAGCCTCGACGCCATCATTGTCCGATTGTGAGGAAGTCTCTTCTTCGGTGGACTGAAAACATACAATTTAGCATTTATGGTTAATTCGTTATGGGTAAAATTGATTTCTATTTTAAGAGTCGCCAGGACGCTCGCGTGAACTCGCGTCCCCATACAAACGTAGTTCAGCTCTCATTTTAAAACGACATGCTTTAGAACCACGAAATTTGGCATAGGCATTCTAGTAGTAAAGATCTATGTCGGTAATTGGTCTTCGTTGGTAAATATTGTAATGCAAATAAAATACAGCAAAAATAAGTTTTGTATGTAAATCTGTAACTGGCTGTATTTTCTTTGTATTACAATTTTTTGCAACGAAGACCAATTACCGACATAGATCTGTACTACTAGAATGCCCATGCCAAATTTTGTGGTTCTAAAGCATGTCGTTTTAAAATGAGAGCTGAACTACGTTTGTATGGGAACGCGAGCGTCCTGGCGATTCTTAAAGCTACCCACTAACTCGTCAAAACCAAACCGAACCGTTTAAAAACAAATACTTATAATTATTTTGATTGTTTTTAGAGTGGGCCATTCTACTTATTAACTTAAAACATTGAAAAATAATCGACGCAGTTGGACTTGAACCAGCATCGCTTTGCCGGGGCTCGATATGATATGAGTCAAGTAACTGAGTTGACGAAATGTTCAACGCCTTCGATCATCTTCACTTTTGTAAAGTAGATACTTTTGGCTTGACTCATTATACCTGTTCCTGCTTCACTGGTGCTAATTCTGTGTGGCTCGACGAGAGTTTCATCTGGAAAAAACAGAATTTTTAAACACTATTTTTATTAAAAGTATTTTTTTATAAAGCGACCGTGTCAAACAAGCAAACAGCTTACCTGATGGACCTTTTGGAAAAGAAGATTCACCAGGAGGAGGACCAATGTGAAAATTGTGAAAAGATAAATGTGAATAAATTCAGAGTCCATAAAGCTTCGCTATCGCTAGGAAAAGAAATGCAATCTAACTGAAAGCCAAATTCTTTCAAAGCACCTTAGATAACTGTTTCTGTCATACATAACGTTTATCAATTGCTTGAAATAATTTGTTGTGTTATTTGCTACATAGTTCTTGGCAATGGTGACGAAAGTGGCCCCAAATGGTTTGTGTAAATAAACTCAGGGTGTGTCGCTTCTTTGCTCAGTGAACTTGGTTGATATACTACCGTGCTTGGTGTTAATGTTAAAATATATCGATATAGAACGAAAGAGTGTATCGATCGACACTATCAAACATAAATATATCGAGATAGGACGAAGGAGTTTATCAACCACAGAAATATATTGAGATAGAACGAAAGAGTGTATCAACCATAGAAATATATCGAGATGAAGAAAGGAGTTCATCGTCATGTCATCATCATCGATTTTTAGAGATCGAGTGGCCGTGTACACAGAATGTAAAAAAAATACTGGTTATCCATTTAAGGGCATAATAAGTATCGTATTATGAGTAAGACAAAGTAGGAAAAAATTCGTTGACGCGAAAAAAATTTTTTTTGTATGGGAAACGTCGTCTTAGCCGGCCAACCTCTTCATTCTTTTTAATTATTACAATATGATACCAATTATGCACTTAAAGGGATCACCGGCATTTTTGTTATACCTTGTAGATATAGTGAAAAATGTTTTGTCCACAGGCCAGGAGAAAATCAATCTTAAATCAATCACTTTGACAAGGAAAAACTGACTTTTCTCTCTGTAACTATAACATTTTACTACAATACAGACCAGCGATGGGCATATGTGCGAGCGGTAGGACTAGACTAGGAGTATGTTTGACTCAAGAAGCTTGTAGGTAGGTATCACTCTTGCGCCTTGCGCCCCGTTTGCGCCAGTGTTAGTTCGAGATTTGCGGAGTTAATATTATCATAAAATGGGTTCGAAACGCCATTTTGTACCATAAATTGGTGCAATTATTAAAGAAAATACGGAATAGTAACATATATATACGAGCGTATTAAACAAAAATTAACTAACTAAAAAATATTCAAAAATGCAGTACAAAGGGGGAAATAGTAATATACGAGTAGCACATATACTATTGCCCGACTCAGAGGCGAATGCTGTGAAAGTTATGAAACTCGTGTCATGTTTCTAGGTCCTAGTTTCCGTAAATAAATACTCATTATTATACAAACTTTTGTTACAGTTAGTTCCTGCGTAGTATGCCTGCTGATTTATTATAATAATTATTAATTAGCACAGATATGTGACAGCTAAGACAATTACTTGTACACGGGTGCGTACACCCGCAAGAAGTGATATTAATGTTAGTATGTCTCACAAAAGTTTAAATTCAAAAATAACATAAGTATATGAATGAAATGTGATTTCATTTCACACACACGAGCGCGCGCAAGGGCACTCACACGGACATTTTTTTAAATAATATTTTGCCTTATTATGTGATTGTGTACCTTTTCATTAGATGACATTATGACTACATCAATAGTCGGACAAGCTGTACTGATTACTCGTCGGTACTTTGAAGGTCCAGTAAAGGTGTCTTCGTGGAAATGTACAGAACAAATCCGGCTGTTTTTTGAAGGATACCATTTTTTACGCCCCGTTGCTTCAATCCATTTATTTTTAAAATAAGGATCAACCGGAAATCTGAAATAAAATCTCAATATATTGTTTGTTAACAATATTTGTTTTTCACTACGTACAGTATATATTTATATAAGTAGCTACTTATATAATAATATAAAAAGTATTTATCTTAATAATAAATCCAGTGTGATGTACCTGGCAACCCAAGGGTTGTCAGAATGGCCGCCAATAACTGACATAAATAATAAGATCTTGTTGTGAAATTGCAGAGAGTAAAGTAAAGCATTTAATTCTTAAAGTTGTGTATTATTCAATAACTTATCATTGACGACGAGGATGACGTTGATAGGAAGTATTGAACATTTCAATCCTGAAAAGGATTTCGCCGATTATAGTGAACGGATGGAGCAATTTTTCATAGTGAATTGTATAGAAAAAGAAATGAAAGTGCCAATGCTCATCACCTTGATCGGGCCAGAAACATATAATGTGTTAAAAAATCTCGTTTCACCTGCGAAACCATCACAGAAAAGTTATTCAGAGCTAATAGAAGCCCTAACTAAGCATTACGTTGTAAGTAAATCTGCCATAGCTTGTAGATACGAGTTCTACATGTGCAAGCAAAAAGAGGGCCAAAGTGTGAACGAATTTGTTGTTGAGATAAAGGGAAAAGCGGCTTTATGCAAGTTTGGTACTTTCCTAGATGAAGCACTACGAGACAGGTTGGTGTGTGGATTGATGAAGGAGCATCTAGTAAAAAAGTTGTTGACTGTGGGAGATGACTTGTCATTCCCGGAGGCAATAAAAATTGCGTCGGCTTATGAAAGCGCGGAAAAGGAGACGAAGAACATTCAACCAGTTGGGAGTGTGTCTGCAATTAAGAAGCCAGTCTCAGGGCAGAGTCGCACACCAGTGCAAGTAAAGGTACAAGCTCCAATGAAACACAGAGATAACATGCAAGGAAATGATACCAGAAAACAACAGATAAAGGAAGCAAATCCTCATTATGCCAGAGAATGCAGCCGTTGTGGGGGTAGTCATACTGCGGATAGGTGCTTTAAGAAAACCTGGGTTTGTTTCAACTGCCAAAGACAAGGACATATTGCTACTAAGTGTCACTTCCGTCCGGCGGGGGAAAGAAATGTACTGAGGCAGCTGGATGAACAGGACCAGGATGGAGAAGAAGTAATTCTGGGAAGCATTCAAAACATTGACAGCGATGATGAAGAAGCGGCGTGGTTTCCTTTGTGACTAGGAAATCGAAAATCTCTTAACATGCAAGTGGATACAGGAGCATGTAAATCAGTGATACATTGTAAGGATTTTAAAAAGTATTTTGGTGAAAGTGATTTAAGAAAATGTACTACTAAATTAAAGTCTGTGTCAGGGGAGCCCTTAAAGATTTTAGGAGCGGTGAAATTATGGGTAAAGAATGTAAAAAAAGAATTATATTTAATAGTGATTGACTGTGAAAAATATTTCGAGCCATTAGTGGGCAGAAACTGGTTAAGAGTTATTTTCCCTAAGTGGCAGAAGTATTTTGAAATTAAACTGCTTAATTCGGAAGGTATGGATAAGAAAAAACTAATTCAAGACATTAAAAAGAAATATGCAAAAGTTTTTGAGAAAGATAGATCCTCTCATATTTTGAAATTAAAAGCAAGTTTAAAACTTAAGCATGGAGCAGAACCTATCTTTCACAAAGCTTATACTATACCTTATTCAAAGAAAACGGAAGTAGAAAAAGAATTGTTAAGTTTAGAAAAGGCTGGTATCATAGAAAAGGTAAGGCATAGTAAATGGGCTAGTCCAATTGTAGTGGCACAAAGAGCTAACAAGAAAATACGGGTTTGTGTAGATTATAAAGTCACACTGAATCAATTACTGGACAGTGAACACTATCCTCTTCCGATACCTGAGGACATTTTTACTGAATTGTCTGGGGGTAGTGTTTTCTGTGTTTTGGACTTATCAGGTGCATATCAACAGTTATTATTAGAAGAGACCTCTCGAGAATATATGACCATTAACACCCATTTAGGCTTGTTTAGACCAACTAGATTGCAATTTGGGGTTTCAAGTGGACCCTCTGTATTTCAGTGTGCTATGGACCAAATTTTAGAAGGATTAGGAAATGTCAAGTGCTTTATTGATGATATTGTAGTTAAGGGCGAGAGTTTTTCAGATTGCTATCAGAATTTAGAAAAAGTGTTGAAACGTTTACTATGCTACAATGTAAGAATTAATTTAGAGAAGTGTCAGTTTTTCTCTGAGGAAATTAAATTTCTAGGCCATATTATTAGCAAAGATGGGGTAAAACCATTACCAGAGAAAGTGGAGGCTATATTAAAAGCACCAGAGCCCAAAACAGTAACTCAAGTGCAGGCTTATCTCGGTTTATTAAACTACTATGGGAAATTTTTACCTAGGTTATCTGAATGCTTAACGCCTATTTATAAGTTATTAAAAAATGACACTCCATTTGAGTGGACGGAGTTGCCAAAGAGCTTTTGAAAACAGTAAGAAATTATTATTAGAAAATCAATTAATAGTACATTATGATTGTAATAAAGAATTATTTCTGACGTCTGATGCTAGTACATATGGCTTGGGAGCAGTACTTAGTCATAAAATTGATGGTGAACCAATCAGTTTTGCATCCGGTACTTTAAACAGTGCACAAAAAAATTATTCTCAAGTGGAAAAGGAAGCATTGGCAATTATTTTTGCAATAAAAAAATTTCATAAGTTTTTGTATGGCCGCAAGTTTGTTTTGGTAACGGATCACCAACCTTTGAAATTCATTTTTGATCCTCTAAAAAGAATACCAGTAACTGCTAATGCTAGGCTTCAGAGGTGGGCCCTTTTACTCTCGGGTTATAATTATGAAATTAGATATAGAAAGGGCACACTACTGGCTAATGCGGATGCTTTATCCCGTTTACCCTTACCAGAAGTAGCGGTGGAAACTGAAGAAATAAGTTATTTGAATTTTTCTGAAGAGTCACCATTAAACTATAAAGAGATTGCATTATGTACTAAGACTGATCCAATACTGAGTAAAGTGTGTGAATATGTGACTAGTGGGTGGCCCAAAAGTGTAAGTGAGGACACACTTAAACCTTATTTTGCTAAGCGAGCTGAGTTATGTGTAGAGCAAAAATGCTTACTATGGGGTAGTAGAGTAATAATTCCGTTAAAATTAAGGTCAAAAGTACTAAGTAGTTTTCATGAATCACACCAAGGGGTGGTACAATCAAAAATGTTTATGAGAGAATTCTGTTGGTGGCCGAACATCGGGCAAGACATAGAAAATTTGATTTTGAGTTGTGACATCTGCCAATCTTCTAGAAGTTTTACTAATTCATGTTCACTTAGTTCCTGGAAGCCTACAGAAAGTAATTTTGAAAGGGTACATATTGATTTTTTTTATGTAAAATCGACTACCTATTTATTGATTGTTGATTCAAGATCTAAATGGTTAGATGTACATATTATGCCGAGTACCACAACCGCACAAGTGATTGAAAAATTATGTGAGACGTTTGCCTTTATAGGGATACCAGCTCAATTAGTCAGTGACAATGGTCCACCTTTTAACTCTAAGGAATTTGTAAGTTTTTTAAAAGCGAATGGATGTGAAGCTCTCAAAACTCCTCCGTACCATCCTCAATCCAATGGATTAGCGGAAAGAACTGTTTGTACTGTAAAAAAATTCTTAAATAGATTAGAATGCCTTAACCCTAAATTATCTAAAGAAGTACGTTTGCAGAACTTCCTTTTCACTTACAGGAACTCCCCTAATGCAACTGGAATGTCACCTAATGAAATATTATTTAAGCAAAAACCAAGAACAAAATTTGATTTAATGAAGCCACACAATATAATTTCTAGAAAGGCTATTAAAGAAAACAGTGAGCGAGTAATAATTAACTTTAAGATTGGGGATAGAGTATGGTGCAAGGAGTTGACTAAAGGGACGGGTTGGGCTAAAGGAATTGTCTGCAAGCAATTGAGTGCTATGAGGTATGAAGTAAATGTAGAGGGCATTCGAAAACATTACCATGCGTCCTCTCTGAGGCCTTGTTTTAGTTCTAATGTAGAATATGAATCAGATGTACATGTTGAAAAGGAAACTAGGCCGCAAACCTTGAATGAGGAGCTAGCAGTTCAGCCTTCTATTGCCGAAAATTTTGAAAATGGAGGTGCACCTCTAGATCCTGACACAAGTGGTGAACATGTTAGAAGTTCAATACCAGAGGGTAGTCCAGCAGCAAGGGAAGAAGAAACGGATGTTAATGTGCAGAATAATGCCAGCCCACCTTTAAGGAGATCAGTTAGGCAGCGAAGAGCACCAGATAGGTTAAATTTGTAAACCCTTTAAAAGGGGGACGAATGTGATGTACCTGGCAACCCAAGGGTTGTCAGAATGGCCGCCAATAACTGACATAAATAATAAGATCTTGTTGTGAAATTGCAGAGAGTAAAGTAAAGCATTTAATTCTTAAAGTTGTGTATTATTCAATAACTTATCATCCAGTACTTGAATAATATTTTAATAATTAATATACAAATATATCGTGTGAGAATCGCAGCGTACAGCGGTACAGCGTACAGCACTATTCCTACTTTGGAGTCCAAAGTAGGAATAGTCCAAAGTTTGGACAGAAAAAATGATAAATCGACCTTGATTGAACGCGAGAATGCGACTCGGAGAGTTTGAATAGCTTATTTTTACACCGCTGGTTTTGAACGCATGCCAAGTCTGACTTATCAAGTTAAAACCGCAATGGAAAACTAGCGTTGGATACACAATCGCCCGCTAATGGTCTGATGAAATTGTAAAAAGCAGCAAAATAAATTGTTTTTTTAATTAATAACAGATTTTTAAGGATTAATAATACTTACCTATGAAAGGAAATACCTCTATTAGGATCTCCATCTGTATTGGTGTTGTTTGAACAGTTAATAATCGCACAACGAGTCATTTTGTTAAAAGGTTAACTTGACGTTGCATGCGCACCCTGCGCACCGCGGTCGGGTCGGGACGGGAGCGGACTGAAGTTCGTGCCGAGCAATTTAGCTGTCGGAGCTACTTTCGGCCTTTTCCTAGTTTTCCTACTCTTTCGCCTCGCGTCACGAGGGTGCGAAAGTGATAAACTCTATCGTTCTATCTCGCTAAGGGTCACCACACACCTAGCGGTTTTCCTCGCGGAATTAACGGAAGTAGCGGAAATTTGTCTATGGTAGCGGAAATTTGTCTATGGTAGCAGATTTTTTGTATGGAAGCCATAGACAAATTTCCGCTACCATAGACAAATTAAGCATTTTGTCTATGAATTTCCGCTACTTCCGGTAATTCCGCGAGGAAAACCGTAGGTATGTGGTGACCCTAATACTGTAGGTATACCTACAACCTGCAGGGCCCAATCTGTTATGTACCCTGCCTCTCCCTTCCCCTCCTTCAGCTCCCTACGGGCCCTACCTTTAATTACACCTTCCAACCTGACCGATTGGGCCCTGCAGGTTGCAATGTCTAATACCGCTTTAGGGTCACAACAGACCTAGCGGAATTCCTCGCGGAATTAGCGGAAGTAGCGGAAATTTGTCTATGGTAGCGGAAATTTGTCTATGGCTTCCATACAAAAAATCTGCTACCGTAGACAAATTTCCGCTACCATAGACAAATTTCCGCTACTTCCGCTAATTCCGCGAGGAATTCCGCTAGGTGTGTTGTGACCCATAGGCCAGACCTAGCGGAATTCCTAGCGGAATTAGCGGAAATAGCGGAAATTTGTCTATGGTAGCGGAAATTTGTCTATGGCTTCCATACAAAAAATCTGCTACCATAGACAAATTTCCGCTACCATAGACAAATTTCCGCTACTTCCGCGAGGAATTCCGCTTGTGTGTTGTGACCCTATGGCGTTAGGGTCACCACACTCCTAGCGGTTTTCCTCGCGGAATTAGCGGAAGTAGCGGAAATTTGTCTATGGTAGCGGAAATTTGTCTATGGTAGCAGATTTTTTGTATGGAAGCCATAGACAAATTTCCGCTACCATAGACAAATTAAGCATTTTGTCTATGAATTTCCGCTACTTCCGCTAATTCCGCGAGGAAAACCGCTATGTATGTGGTGACCCTTATTCCGTTTCCGCTTTCTATAAAAATATATTGACATAACATTGACATATGTCATGCTATGCCATGACATGATACATCAATTTAAATGTTTATATTTAACTGGATTATTTTAAAACTACAATTTAATTTAATTTACACTGAAACCTAAGTCGTATGATAAAAAACAGCATGTCCTATGTTTAAAACCTCTAATAGCTACCAGTCGTCGCGAGATTCAACTTTGTTTACGAACTTTTACTACTTGAATGTTTCAAGTTTAGTTTAAAAGGTAAACGTTCACGTAAAGATAACATGTTTGCGTGTGATAACACGTAACGTAATCTATCTACAGGAGATAGGCCTTTTTGACGTTCAATTGAAATACAAATAATACTCCGTTCAGCTCTTCTTTCTACGAGAATAACATTTTGTAAAATATCTAAATTTTAATCGTAATATTGTGTTCATAAACCAAGATGCTGGTAAGAAGACTGACCAACTTGCGGCAGTTATGCATGCCGTGGCGCGGGCTAGCGACGGCTCCAGAAGGGCCGGTGGTGTTCCAGAAGCTCGCGGGCGAAGACAAGGGCATCGCGGTGTACGGCCTGAACGCGCCGGCCAGGCGGAACGCGCTCAGCAACGATATGGTGGACGCTATGCGGGAGGTCAACCAGCTGCTTCGCGAGGACACTAAGATTTCTGTAGTTATCTTACATAGCTTGGTACCTGGGATTTTCTGCGCTGGTGAGGCATTTTTTGTGTTGAAGTTGTTCAATAGATTTCAAGGTTAACCTAGCAAATGATGTTGCTCTATTATAGAAAAATTAATGTTGGATTGCAGATTCAGATTAGACTAGTTTATTTCAGAAAATTAAGTGTGTTCTTCTTTGTACAGTCACCATCAGACATATCAGAGTGGCAAAGGTGGTCACAACTATCTGAACAACGCCACTATTGTCAAGGCGATAATGTGCATGTTAAGATATTTTTGAGTACCTACCCCGTATGTGCTGCTCTGATATATTTGATAGCGACTGTACCTACTAGCAAAAATGGTATGTTTTGGAGACTCCCAAGTTACAAACAAAAAAAAGGTTCTGTATTTACTCATTCACACTCTTACCATATGGTAGTTATAGAAACATAATGTGTGCAGGGATAAAGGTCCCAATTCAACGATATGGAGCTATTAGATGTTCTTAAAACTACCAAAATATGTATGATATATGCGGTTTTGATTATGTATGTAGGTATCTATGTATGAATGCATGTATATATTTATTTATTTATGGATATCGTAGAATATGTATGTATTTAGTTAGATATTTATTTTAGTCTATGGGTTTTTATATGTATTTAATAGTTAGGTTAGAATTTAGAATTTTCAATCTTGTATTACTATTTTATTTATTGCCGTTTTGTACAGCCAGGTATGTCTACCAGTTCCAATTCTCCCTCAACTGCTCAAAGGTTGGCTGGAAGAGATCCCTTAAGGGATAAGTCCGCCTTTGTACAAATATTATGTATTCTTACTATTGTATTTTTATTTGTTGTACAATAAAGTGTTATACTACTACTACTAAAATATTATATAATAAATGGACGTCTCTATGTGTCCCGCAGTGGCGTTGGGTAAAACTTTTTCTTAGGCAAGCCGGTGCTGAATTCAGCTTAAAATTTCTTCATAAGCTGTAGGAAAACTGCTCAGGCGCCTGAAACTTAGGCAAGCCGACGGGAATCGTGTTCTATGGACGCAGCGCCACTGGTGTCCCACCAAAGTGGCACATTCCAATAAACTTGTCCACATACTTATGTTCTTTATTTATCTTTCAGGTGCTAACTTGAAAGAGAGGTTGCAGATGTCAGATGAAGAGGTAGCCAAGTTTGTCCGAAGATTACGAGAAACATTCATAGAAATAGAGGATCTTCCGATGCCAACAATTGCAGCTATAGAAGGCGCAGCTGTCGGCGGAGGCCTGGAATTAGCACTGGCTTGTGACATCCGTGTAGCTGCAGAGACAGCAAAGCTGGGGCTGGTGGAGACAGGCCGAGGACTGATTCCTGGGGCTGGAGGCACGCAAAGGCTGCCACGTGTCATCCATCCTAATATTGCTAAGGAGCTTATCTATACTTCTAGAATAATTAGTGGCAGTGAAGCTAAGTCTTTGGGTAAGATACTTACTAAAATATTAAGTGATGTAATGGTTTTTCAGTGTATTTCATCAATAGGCTTTTTCTTATGAAATATTTCCATTTGTCCCCGCCTGGCATGCAACCAAAGTGGGGACAGAAGGTAATATACCAGTTATGTCAAACAAATTCATTGGAAGAGCCAGAAAATAACTAATACAGTAACGATTCAATGGGAAGGTCAAATATTCAAATCATTGGTTTGCTCAGATGGCGCTAGCATAGGTTACACACTATATTGTTCTATTCCCATAGGGCTTAAAAGTCTAGCATCCACAACCTACGCCACAAAATAAAAATAAAAAAACAAGAATTTTACACTATTGGTAGGACTGACAGGTACAACCTTACTACGCTGGCGCACTCTGTGAAAACCTTCGACCAGCCAACCCCATTATATCATTTTAGTTTTTTCTGACCCACAAATTTTCAGTAGCGAGGGTATTAGCGTAAGAGACAGTATGATTCTCTCTGTCTATGCTTGAAGTAAAAACCCTGGCCTTAATAACCCTAATATTTGGTTTCAGGCATCGCCAACCACGTAGTCCCGCAGAACAGCGCCAAAAACGCAGCCTACGAGAAATCCCTAGAGCTAGCCCGAGAGATCATCCCCAACGCCCCGATCGCGCTCCGCTGTGCCAAGCAAGCTATCAACGAGGGTGTGCAGGGCAGCATCAAGGACGGCTACGAGGTGGAACAGAAGTGCTATGAGCAGAACATCCCCAGTAAGGATAGGATTGAGGGGATGGTGTCGTTTATTGAGAAGAGGAAACCGGTGTACAAGGGACACTAAGTGTCAGTTGTAGAGTTGTATATATATCGCACGAGAATATTTTCCGTTGAAAACAGAGATATTAAATTAAACAGAGAATGTTCTCGAGAAGAGCACAGCTCAGTTGCACCAAGTCTGTCACCATTAAAGTGTTCGCTAATTTTTTTTATAGTTTTCTGCTAAGTTACGTTAGTTAGGCTGTTAATTCTGACTGGCCCTAAGTTGGGTTGGTGCTAATTTTGACCTCTATCAATATGAAGTGCTATGTAAGAGTTACATTGTAAATTCAATAGGCGTTAGTGCACCTGGCGCACCGCCTCGCTAAGTATTTGCCGCGCGAGGCAGCTCGGCTAGTGTGGACGTGCCTCGGCCCGAGGCATTGCGGCCGCGCGTGCGTTTGCCTCGGCTAGGGATTGCAATCCAGCACCATTTTCAATCCAGCTGGATTAACATAAGACCAGCTGGATCCGATTTTTTCCGATGTTGGTCACATTACTAGTGTCATTTTTTCTGCTTTCCTACAGAAGTACATGATAATTCTTATGTTAAATGGATATGTATGGCAATTACATTACCAAAATATAATTGGTTTAACAAACATCCTTCTACATAACTTTATTCAGATGAAAACACATAACTAATTGAAAAGTCTCAAAGGTTTACATGTATATTTGACAGTAATCACATGAATCACAAGGCTATTAAAAGAACTGAATTTGACTATTGAACAGAAACTTTTGTGGGAAATACTAACATTACTACTGTAAAAGTTTACGGTTGGCATATTTAACGTGTATTTAGTGTAGTTTACATGTTTCTACAAACGTTAAACGTTTGAATATATAAATTAAAACAATTTTTGCTTGATTTTTACCAAATGCGGTGCTAAAAATGTAGGTTTAGGCGCCATTATTTGGAAATTTACTATCCGCAACGCTGGATCCAGCGCTCGGTGCTGGATCCAGCAGACCGAAAAAAGCGCTGGATCCAGCTGGATGCTGAATCCAGCAATTGCAATCCCTAGCCTCGGCCGAGGTACGGCCACACTAACCGAGCTGCCACGCGCGGCAATTTCCTCGCGAAGCAGTGCGCCAGGTCTAAACACGCCTAATGAGGCGCGAAAATAAACATAATATTTTTGTCATAATGTTATGGCTTTACAAAATTGATTTTAATAAATTGCTAAGGAATCGCTGCCTCGCGCGGCAATTTCCTTGCGAGGCGGTGCATCAGGTGTACAGCCGCCTATTGTGTAAGAAAGAATCGCAGGTGACAGGTCGACAACACAATAACGTCATATTCATTAAACGAAAATCAACCTTATTTTGTTACTATTACGATTCATTATGGCTATGAACTTGTAGTAATTAGTGAATTTTGGTTGTCACCTGACGATTGTATTTCCCATTTTTCTTCTGTATAAATCAATATAATGACGATATTAATAAATAGTTATCTTTTTGACCAGTTAAATTAAAGCTATGAAGTGTATTATGATAATACTCAACCAGATTGGGACCAATTATAAAATCAAGTAGCTAAGCTATAACCAGGTAGTAGAACTATAGTAATCTTAGTGAGTGGACTTTAAAAGGAATATTATAAATAATTCTACTTCTAAGTAGAATTCATAATTCAGTGGTGTTATACATACACCACTATACATAAATTTGTCAATACAACCGCTTGGTATGTCAGCCCTTGAGAATGGTGGGCGAACGATATCGAAAAAAACTGCCGACAGAAACTGAGATCGAAAATCTTGGAGGCTATTGCAGGAGGCCTATACCCAGAAAGGGGCCTTAGCTTAAATAAGTTACTTTGTAATTCAATTAAAATGTGAACATTAGTTACAGTTAAGGAAATAAAGGTTTTTTTCGAGCCGTTTTGCTGCATTGATCGTAGCAAATGGAAATCCGTTATCTCTGCCTACCCCTTTTAGGATATAGGCGTGATTGTATGTACAGCTAGCCTTGGCCAGAAGTGTTGAGCATAGGTGTTTGTTGTTTACAATTTTGATGTTAAGCATTATTTCCCTATCCTAACAATGTACGGTAACGGTAAATGTTATATTTTATTTATAAATATAGAAAACTTCACTTAATAACACTTTCAAGGTACTTAAAAAATATGAAAACAGAAGGTACCAAAAATGTAAATTTAAGTCGGTGCGACATATTGCAAATATTCTATGCAGTTACTACTAACTTCAACAAAACATGCCTATTGGTTTAAATTAATTGACAAAATAACTTAAACAAAAATGGAAACGATAGACTAAACTTTCCAGTTTTGTATGAAAATCGCATTGGTGCTCAAACCTTCTGGCCAAGGCTGTATGTATGTATTTTTTTCTTTGTATATCAGGAGTTATCAAATTACTTCACAGAATTATGAATTCTACTTAAAGTGTGTTATGCGTTTAAGTTAAATGATTGATACACGAATTCACGGATCGTGAGTAATAATTATTAAGTACATTGTTATTTTATTAAATGTTATTGGGCCGTTATGTAATTAGTGCAATATTATACATACCTTATTGAATTTTTATTCTGTGTATTTTGTATATGATATACACTGTTATGTAATTTTAAATAAATTGTTTCTAATATATTACTTAAAAGCGATTTTTTTTCTAACAATTCAGGTGTTTTTAAATGGTTTTTAAGATATAAAGAAGAATTGCATGCAATTGCACATGCACATTTTCTATAAGTATAATTTCAACTAAGGCCGGCTTACCATGCCCATGACCATATTCGTTCATATATTTGCCTCTCAATTACTTAGAATAGTAGTGGAACAGAGGTAATTTTACAAGAAGAGTGGGTGAACTCTCCCAACCTAACAACTCTAACAAGGAATGACGAAATAATACGCAACATAACAAATACTTAACACTTTAATACAGTTACAAGTGCCACCGTAGCAGCAAATATTAGTTACAATATATTTACTACATATAATGGAGTCACAAAACCTTCATAAGAACAGAACGCTCCATCAATTGGGCGGCTATCACATTGCTGCGGTTTCCGCGTGCGGCGACGGTGTGCGAGCGAGACAGCGCTCTGCGTGTGTATAGCGCTGTCTCGTTCACACATCCGGTTGCGGCGTCAGTGTGATAACCGCTTTAAGTATAAATATTTGCACTGGATATAAAATTATTCATTTTAAATTATACATATTTTTTTAATAACTTATGGTCTTGAGACAAAGCGAAGTTTCCCGTCGTGTCTTATTATAGATATTGTAAAAATCACTCGCTCCAAATATACCAGGAAAGTAGTGTTTTTTAAACAGTTCTGTAAACATATTTTTACCTGACCACGGCGAAAAGGTTTTTTTATGATTTTAGCAGTGACGTTTGTGTCATTATTTTCGATGTATCATCGAAACTACTAAGCCAATATTGATGAACAAGGCAAAATTATGATAAACAGTTTAACAGATTTCCAAATTGAGGTTATAAAAAACAAGACACCGTAGCCTGGTTAAGTTTTCTAGTTTTACTTGTTTTATTCATAATATAGTGTATTGTAAAATTTTTCGTTATTATCAAAACTGTTAAGCTGCTATTTGTTAGGAGACCTCAAAGAAAAGGGGGGCTTATATGTTCGCGTGCATATTTGTTTGTATTAGCTATGAATATCATTAAATTAATTTATACTACATGGAACTCCCTGCACTTCAGTAGAATTCCGTACAAGGCGGGAAGAAGTTGAAAAATCAAGATATAAAATTGAAGAATATTGAAACTTATTAATTTTTTAAAGTTTTTTTTTTTCAAATTTTCGCCTCGAATTATCAACTTCTTCCCGCCATGTACGGAATAAATACACGGTGAAAGTGAATCTTGTACCACAAGGTATAAGGTCTAATCTAGTACAAATCATTTTGAAACTCAATCCATGATTTTATGTCCTCATTGAGTTTTAGAATTATTTGCGACAACTGACATTATTATGCATATAGCGACTCGCATGTTACACCTTATAATGGGACTGTATTCTTTTTTTGCCGCCGACAGTAATTATACAGAATTAACCCTTTCACCGCCAAATACGTCAAATCACGCGCCAGGACGTGATATCACGTCCAAAATGTAACCGATTTGCCTTGCGCGCTCGCGCGGGCTGGCGCTGAGGGCATGATTTGTCCGTTCAAAAGGTTAAGGTAGAAAAGTATATGGGCTAAAATAAAACCATCCGCCAATCACAAGTTCCATTTAAAATAAAATGATGGCGCTATTTAACAACTCTATGTTTAAAACGGCTATTAGACATTGCAACCTGCAGGGCCCAATCAGTTGTGTACCCTGCCTCTCCCTGCCCTCCTTCAGCTCCCTACGGGCCCTACCTTTAATTACACCTTCCAACCTGACAGATTGGGCCCTGCAGGTTGCAATGTTTAATACCGCTTTAAGCTATTGTGCATGCGTGTTTCGTATTAAAGAATCTAGTTCGTTACAGTCAACTCCATGAATATGAATATTGTATGATGTATATGTATACACTTTTGCACCGTTATAAAATCAAAATTTTTACCTTCAAATGTCAGTTTTAGTTTTTGCGTGTTTATGACCCTATTGGTATCTATACATGGCGCAATTTCGCCGCAAAAATCGCATGCGAATTCGATATTTTGCTGTCTAGGCAGGTGCAACGCAATTAGTTGATCAAAAGCCGCAATGTATTGAATATTGCAGGTGTTCAGTTGCAAGATCAATACAGCCCTTATCAGGGACTTTCTTAATAATACAAATATCCAATAAAATTGACTACCACTATTTTCAAAGGCGCCTCAATTTTTTTTAATCCATACTTCCTTCTCCCTCACACTTACTTGTTGGAAAGAGGCAAATAATTTATGCGTTGAATTTGACCGTAACATGTCCTTAAAAATACTCAAAAGAATCGCCGCAAAATATAACAATAAAAATTCTCACAACTCACAACCAGCGAAAAAGTAAATTAGGTAGAAATCTTAAATTTTAAGTAAAATAATATTATTAAGGTGCCACAGATACTTGGGGGAATTCAGTTTTCACAGAAGAAAAAGCGGAAAAAGGTTCCGGCTGAATTTTGTCTGTAAAAAAGTTCAGACAACATAAACAAATTTCCACTTTCCAGCTGACTTTTGTCTATGACAACTGAATGGAGGTTTCTACAATCGATTTTCACCAGGTGCCAGCACCGTGGCGAGAGCTCTAACTGTCAAAATCCACTATTCAATTCAATTTTTAAAATATGGCATTCTGTCCACAATATTGTACAATTTTGCCAATGTCGAAGTAGATACGACAAGTGTACGGTTAATTAATTAAAATTTCGCTCCAAGAGCTGGACGTTGTACGGTGAGGTTAGGCTTTTTATAAGGAGATAGCTACTCCCTACAAACAGCACGTGGACTAACGGATATCTAACTCAAACAGGGGTTACACATGTTTCGAGACTAATTCTTCATTAGTTGCTCACTAGTTCGTTAAATCACTGCAGAATAAGCTATATATTACACATTGAATCACGAAAATGAACATAAAATAAGAAGTTTTTCCCGAAACCAAACCACCTTGCTCGACAAGATGGCCGCAAGTCCTCAAAATCCACTAATCACGTTTAATATTTTTTTGGTGGACTTAGACAGCTGCTGTCAAAAAAACCTCTCGTCACAGTGTCACAATCTCTTTCTAACACATAGGGTTAGAAAGAGAGTTCCGCTTGTAAATTGTAACTTGTAGCTTTATAAAACTGGTCTCTGGTGTTGTACAGTCGCCATCAGATATATCGGAGTGGCCAAGGTGGTCACAAATATCCGAACGCCTCTATTGTCAAGGCGATAAAGTGCATGTTCAGATATTTTTTAGTACCCTGGCCGCTCCGATATATTTGATGGCGACTGTAGAAACCTACACTCAGCTCAAATAAGAGAAAGCCCATCGTACAAAAAAATAGCAAATTAATTTGAAATTAACACTACATAATAACGTTGAATTTAAAAATCGAATGAATGTAAATTTCAATTCGCTTCCAATCAAACTAAGCGCGAAAAAGCAAAATCAATCGACCATAGACAAAAAAGACTGTCAACTTATGTAAGTTTTTTAAACTAAACAAAGATTGGAACTAAATCTGTGTCTTTTACCCCATTACTTAGTTATTAACATGAAGGTACAGGATGTAACAAAAATACGGGTGATTCGTTAGGGCTTAATCGATATCGTATTTCGAGTAAGAAAAAGTAGGAGAATTTTTTTTTGGGACGCCAAAAATTTTTTTTATACACCTGTCGACACAGCTGGCCAACCCTCCATAAAAAACCAAATTTTTTTCGTGAGAAAGAATTTTTTCTTCCTTTTTCATAATTAGAATACGATACCAAATATGCTATTAACCTTTTCGACGCCATGTCAAACGCAAAACCTACCACTCAGACGCCACGACATCTAAATGTCAAAAATGAAGTTAAACTTTATGCGTGTGCATGTAGGTATATTTTGCTCTGTGGTCGGTGACCGATATATCGGTCTTTGGCGTTGGACCTGCGGTGCCGATATATACGTCTTTGGCGTGGAAAAGCTTAAAAGGATCACTAGTATTTTTGTTTTTGTTTCTCTCTTCCACCGAAAAGTGTGTTCAAAAGCACGAAAGGCCCTTGATCTCCAAGCTTTACTCCGGAATTTTCCTGATTTTGATTTATATGCACGGTTATATGCACACCGAGTAAGACTCGTAAGCATCTAGAAAATTCCAATAGGCTACTTTCCTATGAAGTCAAATCACCTACTCTTTACAACGTCAAAACGATTTGTTATATGAAGTTTAAATATACGGGAGACTAATGTTGTGACGTCACACTATATGATGAATACATCTCCTTTATAAAAGTTTTAACCATTATAAAATAATTTAAAGCGAAAACACATGTTACACCTGGATTTTCCCGTGTATTTTTGAAATTTTGATTTTATGAATGCAACGAATCAATTAAATTTATCTACTGGAAAGTACCCTATTGCAAATCATTACAATATTGTCAGTCGCCATCAGATTTGGTCGCGTTCATAGAGCGCTTTATGTTAAATTTATTTGTAAATGTTTTGTTAATGATCAATTTTTATTATGTAATTTTCTGTATATGGGTAGTTTTTTCATTTCGTCATTTTAAGTTTTTCATTTAAATTGTTTGTGTAAATTATAACTTTACTATTTTTTTTGTCATGATTTTTGTGTTATCTGTCTTGGCATCACCAAGTGGGCCCTACGATAGGCCAGCGCTAGCTTACATACTAACTAGCATTTGCTGAGCAGGGTCCATTTCGGAGTGCTACACCAACGCGTTTTTGATTCGTCTGTTTGTAAATTTGTTTTCACCTCAGCATTTCGAACAAGCCTACTTTCCTCACTCCCTGGAGTGACGAAAGTGCGACTTTCATCACTCCAGGGAGTGACGAAAGTTGCTACTTTCCTCACTCCAGGGAGTGAAATTTTGTTTCTAGAAGCTTTTCGTCATAATGATGATGCCTTTCATTCGGGAATGTAAATAAATGTGTTTTTTTAACTTGAATATGTTCTCACTACTGAGGTGAAAAGTTGTATGTGTCACACGAGAGGAAAGTTTTTTTACATCTCGTGTTCTTGAGATCCCTCGCTACGCTCAAGATTCAAACTTAGAATCACTCGCTGCGCTCGTGATTCAATTATAGAATCTTTCGCTTACTCGGGACTCAAAATCAACACTCGCAAGAAAAACCAACTTTCCTCTCTTGTTGCACAAATAACTATTTCTCAAACATGCGCGGAAATGTTGTCGTTACGTTCGTGAAAATAGACTCGAAAGTATCACGTTTCGGGCGCCGTAGTGACACTTGCTATGAAAAGGCTTTGCAGGCCTAGGCCTGTCGGCGCCCGCCACGCGCTCGACCGCGAGGGCTTGCCGGGCGCGGCCGGTCCCTGCCGGGCGGCGCCGGCCGCGACACGGTCCCCGCATTATACCGAGAGATACGCACTATACATGCCTCGTCGTGAAAATGGATTCCCGGCCTCGTATCCCTATCCTACCTAGTATATACCTACTTCGCCGGAAATCCCTGTTTTCCCAGCCTCTGCTGTAATGTACTATTGTAATATTGTGTACGTCATTAATAAATATCTTGAATCTTAATATATCGGAGCGACCAAGGTGGTCACAAATATCTGAACAACGCCTCTATTTTGAGTACCCTGGCCACTCCGATATATTTGATGGCGACTGTCCAAAGACATTATTACTCCCTTGATCAAAACGAGATGCACCACACTGTGGCTTCTCTTTCGGTCTCACTTTTCGGTCGAAGAGAGCTATCCGGATATCCGTGCCTGCTCACACTTTTGCACCTTATACCCTTAACAATAAGGTGCAACATTGTAGACATATCTTTGCCGTCGACTGTAGCATGGGTCTAGTTGTCTGGCGGGTTGTCGAAGTAGTCAATCTTGGGTTTCTGTTGTTGTTGTTGTTGCTCGGCCTTCTGCGCGCGCGCTGCCCACGCGTTCGTGGAAGTTAGTGTGGCCCAGCCACTACCGGTCCTGCAAAATTGTTGGTTATATGAGTGTTTAGTACGGAATTAGTGGGAACAAGTGGTAAATGCGGTGGGAACAAGTGGGAAATGGGTAGGAAACAAGTGGGAAATGGGGTGGGAACAAGTGGGAAATGGGGTAGGAAACAAGTGGGAAATGGGGTGGGAACAAGTGGGAAATGGGGTAATAACAAGTGGGAAATGGGTAGTAAACAAGTGGGAAATGGGGTGGGAACAAGTGGGAAATGGGGTGGGAACAAGTGGGAAATGGGGTGGGAACAAGTGGGAAATGGGGTGGGAACAAGTGAGAAATGGGGTGGGAACAAGTGGGAAATGGGGTGGGAACAAGTGAGAAATGGGGTGGGAACAAGTGGGAAATGGGGTAGGAAACAAGTGGGAAATGGGGTAGGAACAAGTGGGAAATGGGGTGGGAACAAGTGGGAAATGGGGTGGGAACAAGTGAGAAATGGGGTGGGAACAAGTGGGAAATGGGGTGGGAACAAGTGAGAAATGGGGTGGGAACAAGTGGGAAATGGGGTGGGAACAAGTGGGAAATGGGGTAGGAAACAAGTGGGAAATGGGGTGGGAACAAGTGGGAAATGGGGTGGGAACAAGTGGGAAATGGGGTGGGAACAAGTGGGAAATGGGGTAGGAAACAAGTGAGAAATGGGGTGGGAACAAGTGGGTAATGGGGAGGAAACAAGTGGGAAATGGGGTGGGAACAAGTGGGAAATGGGGTAGGAAACAAGTGAGAAATGGGGTGGGAACAAGTGGGTAATGGGGAGGAAACAAGTGGGAAATGGGGTGGGAACAAGTGGGAAATGGGGTAGGAAACAAGTGGGAAATGGGGTGGGAACAAGTGGGTAATGGGGAGGAAACAAGTGGGAAATGGGTAGGAAACCAGTGGGAAATGGGGTGGGAACAAATGGGGAATGGGAAAGAAACAAGTGGGAAATGGGGTAGATACAGTATTATTTGTCTCCGTTACAACCACAACAAATTTTATAAAGATGAGAGAGAAGAAATGCTGGTTGTCGTGGAAAAACTGATATAAAAGAATGCAATGACGTCCCAGCTCACAGTTCCTTTGTGTCTGCAGTTGTCTGTAAGAACCTCACTTCGCTTACGCTCCGCTCATCCGGCTCATCTGAAAACGAAGTATAGTGATACTGACTTGTTGCTGGTCGTGCTGGCGGCGGGCGCGGCGGCGGGCGGCGCGCGCAGCACGGGCCCGGGCACGCGGCGCTTGCCGGTCTCGCGCGCCAGCACCTCCAGCACGCTCATGGCGGGCAGCCACGACTGGAACAGTACTCACTAGTTATGCTATTATATTAAAAAACGAACTCGCAAATGGATTGGAAATTCCTAGCGGAATTAAGCCAATCCATAGACAAAATGCTTAAATTTGTCTATGATAGCGGAAAATTGTCTATGGCCTCCATTTTCCTCCTCCATACAAAAATATCAGCTACCATAGACAAATATCAGTTACCGTAGACAAATTTAAGCTACCATAGACAAATTTAAGCATTTTGTCTATGAATTGGCTTAAAAAAGACTGTGGAACGAGTTGGGCGAGGTAATGAATCGCCTGGTGGAGGAACTAAAAACTCCGTACTGACGAACGATCACAAAAAATGATACGGTGTTAGGATACGATGCTACGATACGATGCTAGTGATACGGTATGCCAAAGTGAACGTCCATACTTAATGATACGGCGTTACGATACGATACGCTGATACGCTACGGTTAGTATGGACGCATTTTTTCACGCCACGATGCTAGTGATACGGCATGCGCACACAGATAAAAGGATATCTTAATCCAAGATATTTCATTCTTGTATATAAGGAAAATCGATAATTTCTTGAACCAAGTATGATTTTGTTGAACCAAGTATGATTTTGTTGATCCAAGATAGAACTTACTTGGTTCAAGATATTTTTTACTTGATTTAAGAAATTATCCATTTTCCTTATATACAAGAATGAAATATCTTGGATTAAGATATCCTTTTATCTGTGCAAAGTGAGCGTCCATACTTAGGATACGGAAGCTCGATACGATACGCATGATCGTGATCGGCAAAAAGATACAAGTGTGGACGAAGCTTTAAAATGAGAGCTGAACTACGTTTGTATGGGGACGCGAGCGTCCTGGCGACTCTTAACATAACAAATAGTGTCTCCAACTGCGCCTCTTTTAAAGAGGACAGGAACTGGAATATCCGTATTTCGGCTTTGACTCCAGTGTCAAGATAGCTAAAACTATGTTAATTAATGGGGTAGTCATTTAGGGAAAAATCTTAACAGCGCGATGTAGGATTCCGCACACGCGGTACAGCGCCATCTAGCGTGTGATCCGTAAACTAACCTTTTCCTTGTCGGCGGTGGCGACAACGTTCCGGTTCGGCTCCGCGTCGTACGCGACAGACTCGCAGCCGAACTGCTCGCACATCTCGTGTATGAACTGCCGCTTCTGCCAGTTGCACGATGGGAACGAGTGAGCACGTGTCTTCTGTTTTGACTGCGAAAATACAAAAAATAATAAATTTTAATAGTTAACTAACAATTTTAACATTATGACCGCATTTTTTTGGAAAAAAAAATCCCGAAGCGTTTATTTCTTGTCGAAGACTAGAGGGAGCTGGTATTTCTTGTCACCTTCGGCTAGAGCGGAGCTAGTATTTCTTGGCGATTAGGAGAGATTGTATTTCGTCTTCGTCGACATATAAGAGGAGCTGTAGGAACCTTCTTGGCGAGCTGCACGAGCTCGGTGAGCTTGTCGTGCACTTGTCGTGCGAAGGCGGGCTCGCGCGCGGCGAGGGCGCGCACGTGGTCGCTGTAGCGCGGCTGCAGCTTGGCCGACACGTCGGGGTTGCGGGTCTGTATCTGTCTCGTACGTCTCACATACCTTCTTGGCGAGCTGCACGAGCTCGGTGAGCTTGTCGTGCACTTGTCGTGCGAAGGCGGGCTCGCGCGCGGCGAGGGCGCGCACGTGGTCGCTGTAGCGCGGCTGCAGCTTGGCCGACACGTCGGGGTTGCGGGTCTGTATCTGTCTCGTACGTCTCACATACCTTCTTGGCGAGCTGCACGAGCTCGGTGAGCTTGTCGTGCACTTGTCGTGCGAAGGCGGGCTAGCGCGCGGCGAGGGCGCGCACGTGGTCGCTGTAGCGCGGCTGCAGCTTGGCCGACACGTCGGGGTTGCGGGTCTGTATCTGTCTCGTACGTCTCACATACCTTCTTGGCGAGCTGCACGAGCTCGGTGAGCTTGTCGCGCACTTGTCGTGCGAAGGCGGGCTCGCGCGCGGCGAGGGCGCGCACGTGGTCGCTGTAGCGCGGCTGCAGCTTGGCCGACACGTCGGGGTTGCGGGTCTGTATCTGTCTCGTACGTCTCACATACCTTCTTGGCGAGCTGCACGAGCTCGGTGAGCTTGTCGTGCACTTGTCGTGCGAAGGCGGGCTCGCGCGCGGCGAGGGCGCGCACGTGGTCGCTGTAGCGCGGCTGCAGCTTGGCCGACACGTCGGGGTTGCGGGTCTGTATCTGTTTCGTACGTCTCACATACCTTCTTGGCGAGCTGCACGAGCTCGGTGAGCTTGTCGTGCACTTGTCGTGCGAAGGCGGGCTCGCGCGCGGCGAGGGCGCGCACGTGGTCGCTGTAGCGCGGCTGCAGCTTGGCCGACACGTCGGGGTTGCGGGTCTGTATCTGTCTCGTACGTCTCACATACCTTCTTGGCGAGCTGCACGAGCTCGGTGAGCTTGTCGTGCACTTGTCGTGCGAAGGCGGGCTCGCGCGCGGCGAGGGCGCGCACGTGGTCGCTGTAGCGCGGCTGCAGCTTGGCGGACACGTCGGGGTTGCGGGTCTGTATCTGTCTCGTACGTCTCACATACCTTCTTGGCGAGCTGCACGAGCTCGGTGAGCTTGTCGTGCACTTGTCGTGCGAAGGCGGGCTCGCGCGCGGCGAGGGCGCGCACGTGGTCGCTGTAGCGCGGCTGCAGCTTGGCGGACACGTCGGGGTTGCGGGTCTGTATCTGTCTCGTACGTCTCACATACCTTCTTGGCGAGCTGCACGAGCTCGGTGAGCTTGTCGTGCACTTGTCGTGCGAAGGCGGGCTCGCGCGCGGCGAGGGCGCGCACGTGGTCGCTGTAGCGCGGCTGCAGCTTGGCCGACACGTCGGGGTTGCGGGTCTGTATCTGTTTCGTACGTCTCACATACCTTCTTGGCGAGCTGCACGAGCTCGGTGAGCTTGTCGTGCACTTGTCGTGCGAAGGCGGGCTCGCGCGCGGCGAGGGCGCGCACGTGGTCGCTGTAGCGCGGCTGCAGCTTGGCCGACACGTCGGGGTTGCGGGTCTGTATCTGTTTCGTACGTCTCACATACCTTCTTGGCGAGCTGCACGAGCTCGGTGAGCTTGTCGTGCACTTGTCGTGCGAAGGCGGGCTCGCGCGCGGCGAGGGCGCGCACGTGGTCGCTGTAGCGCGGCTGCAGCTTGGCCGACACGTCGGGGTTGCGGGTCTGTATCTGTTTCGTACGTCTCACATACCTTCTTGGCGAGCTGCACGAGCTCGGTGAGCTTGTCGTGCACTTGTCGTGCGAAGGCGGGCTCGCGCGCGGCGAGGGCGCGCACGTGGTCGCTGTAGCGCGGCTGCAGCTTGGCCGACACGTCGGGGTTGCGGATCTGCAGCGCCAGCGCCAGCCGCCGCGTGCGCGCCTCCACGCGGCACTCGTCGTCGCATTCCAGGCTGACAAAACAGAAATATCAATCAACTCTAAATAACATTTCTAAGTAATTTACCTATGGAAATATGACATCGTTACAAGCGCATCGCGCGGCAGCCTCGCGAGCCAAATGCTCGGTCTGTGTGCGCGTGCATCGGAGTCGAGCCGTCGGCTGTCCGTAAATGCGACATGCTCAAAGGTGCCTTCGGTGTGCGTTGTTCGTTTAGTGTGGGCAGTGGTGATGGTGGTGGTATATAGTTCGGACTTCTGATGGATCGGTCTGCCTCGCGAGGCTCGCCTCAGTGGCTCCGGGCTGATCGCGAAGCTGGCTCGCTTGCGCAATCCAGTGCGTCCGGTGAAGACGCGGCTAAAGCAAAATCTCGTGGACGAGCGATTTTTACTACCAAATAGAACTAGGCCCTACTCAAAATGTAATGTTCCTGCCGGTAAGGTTCCCAGAGAGGATGCCGTGTGTTGACGACCGGGGATCCTCTTGGCCCTTTGGCTCGTGAATCCCCTTTATATTAAAAGCTCGGCAACGCACATGTGACAGCTCTGGAGTTGCAGGCGTCCATAGGCTACGGTATCTGCTTACCATCACGCGGGCCGAATGCTTCTTTGCTACCGCTGTGGTATAAAAAAACTGACGTCGTTGTAGGTTTGTTGTAGTATGTGTATATCCCTGCGATTTATCGAGGCTCGTGTGCAATGTACTTTTAGGGTAAAACCACCAAAAACCATTTTAAATACATGATTTACTATTATTGAAATATATTTAAGAACCAGATGGGAACACAAATATAGTTCTGAACAGAGATATCTGAAAAGGGCGCGGTCGGCGCCTAGTACTCGAATGACAGTTGAAGCGACGCTGCTAGTGAGGAGACACGGCGATCACAGCTGTCAATAGTGCGGTGCTGTTGGAAGTGTCCCTAGCCTTTTAGTACTTACGTTTTGAGCATGGTGGCGGGGCGCTGCACTTCCGACAAGTCCACCGAACCGCCTTCTTGCATCTTGGACGCGGCCAGCGCACTCATTATTCTGAACAAAAACAATACGTTCATCGGATGAAAATATGCACTGTGAATTTAAACTTGTGAGAAAAGTAAGCGCTCTAATGCTTAAAATCTGAAGAATAAATTAATAAAAACCGGCCAAGTGCGAGTCGGACTCGCGCACCGAGGGTTCCGTAAAAACCTATAACAATTGCTATTTCTTATGATTGCGTGGACATGAAAGTTTCGTTTTGCTACAGCAGAAAGATAAGGACCGTATCGTTAATTATGGGTACAGATAAAACGGGCCCTAAATAATAAACATTACAATCCACAATTACAAATCACAAATACAATTCGAAAATCTGTTCATTAAAAATTACAATCTACCCACAAATATGTCATTGTCACACTTGACAAATTTGTTTAATTGTAACTACAGTTGGACATAATCGTGTTTAATAAAGCGTTGTAATTGTTATATGTAATTGTATATTGGCTCATTTTCTATAGAAATTCATGACAATTTTTGAATTGTAGTTGACAATGACAATTTTGTAGCCGTCAGAATTTTATTAAACACAATTCACCAGCTACATTGACACAAGTTCACCTGTCACCCTGTGACAAATCTGTAAAGTTTATTGAACGCAATATGAGCACAATTGGACAAATTTGTCGTTTTTTGACATATTTGTCGGGTTGTAATGTTTATTAAATAGGGCCCTGGTCTAACTGAAAGCATGTGTATTATTTTGTATTACTATGTTCTAAGAGTTTGATCTAAGGATATTTTTAAGCAATATCATATCTAAGTAGGTTTGACATTTTTTTTATTTTAGGGACTTCATGATGATTTTAATACCGTATAGCAAATACAATCTGGACAAGCCTATCGAGCTGAATTTGAGACTATTTCACCGACTCTTTGGTACGATTTAAAGTAACAACAGGTTAATGGGCTGCCAAAACATGTTATCTAAGTGTCCTCTTCATGATTGTTCAATTGAGCAGCTGCGGAATAAATGTGGTCAATTTTTATTTTTACATAAATACGATTTTTCACCCCACGTTTTGCAACCCCTTCAATTTCTGATGGAAGCGAAATGAAAGAGACAGCTAGAAGAATAAGCTAAAAACCAAAGCCTAATCGACATTCATGGCGTTGATCCATCGCTAGAGCGGGTCGATAGAAACGCTCCGTGATAGTTATATTAGATGTCAAAGTCAGAGTTGTCGTAAGTAACATGCCATATTCTCTAAAAGGCCCCCATGCACAGATCATAAGCTTTTTTTTTGCTAAAAGAAATGGTTAGACTATGTCCAGATGTTTCGCTATGCAAATCATGTGTAATTGCTGTTTACATAGTACGATTTTTTTTTGTATGATATTGTATTGTTTGAAAACCGCAAAATGGCTTGTAGTATTTGTCCAGAATCGTTATTGTTACTCGAGAGGATTGGGTAAATTTCGTCCAAACCATATGCTTTACGTCGAGCTCCCATGACGAAATGTGTACCTTATTAAAGCACTGATTAAACACATGTGTGATTTTGAAATAAAAATATAATAGCAAAAAAAAACGGCTAAGTAAAGTTGTACCCATAGTAAACGATACGGTCTTTATTATAGAGCTGAGTATATGATATGAATTTCAATTTAATACCTCTACGCGTTTACGGGGAAAAAGGTAGTAAGTTTAAAATTTAAAAAAATATTTTTTGCATGATCCTACTAAAAATGTCTACTTTTTATAATTTTTCCTTTGTCTGTGCTGTATGACTTTGTTTCGTGCCAAGTTTCAAGATTCTGAGCTTACGGGAAGTACCCTTTAGGTTTTGAGTTTCACGCGAGTACTCAGTTTCAAAATATGCAACTTAAATTGCTATTTCTTTTGATTGCGTTGACATAAAGATTTGGTTTTGCTACATCTGAAAGGTACTATAGCCCTGAGTATTTGTCATGAATTTCAATTTAATAACTTCACGCGTTTACGAGGAAAATGGTAGTAAGTTTAAAATTTAAAATATATTTTTTTGTATAATTTTACTAAAATTTTCTACTTTTCGTAATTTTTCCTTTGTCTGTGCTATATAAAGTTTCTTCGTGCCAAGTTTCAAGTTTCTGAGTTTACGGGAAGTACCCTTTAGGTTTTGAGTTTCTTGCGAGTACTCAGTTTCAAAATATGCAACTTAAATAGCTATTTCTTTTGATTGCGTTGACATAAAAGTTTGGTTTTGCTACATCTGAAAAGTCCTGTATCCCTGAGTATTTGACTGAATTTCAACTTAATAACTTCACGCGTTTACGAGGAAAAAGGTAGTAAGTTTAAAATTGTAAATATATATTTTTGTATGATTTTACTAAAAATGTCTACTTTTTATAATTTTTCCTTTGTCTATGCTATATGACGTTGCTTCGTGCCAAATTTCAAGTTTCTGAGTTCACGGGAAGGTTTTGCGAGTGCCGAAAACTCTAAAATTTGCAGCATAAACGACTATATCTTTTGATTGCGTTGGCTTTTAAGTTTGATTTTTTCACAGCTTCAAGGGACAATAGACCTGAGTATTTGGTATAAATTTCAGCTTGATACCTCCACGCGTTCCTGAGAAAAATGGTCTTGACAGACAGACGGACAACAAAGTGATCCTATAAGGGTTCCGTTTTTTCCTTTTGAGGTACGGAACCCTAAAAATGATTGAATAGTACATATTTACAAATTAAAATCCTTGTTTCTGAAACGATTGTATTCGACATTTTTAATCGTCTGTTGTAGTTCTAGTCCCAAAATCAGCTACCGTCTATTCTAAAATCGGCTTGGGAAAACTGGTATTATGTACATTTTGACCGATTAAAAATGCTGTTTCTCGTCGAAAGCTATCTTTTGTCGAAGGCTAGACAGTAGCTAGTATTTTTTTGTTGAAGTGTAAAGGGAGTCAGCCTATATGGTCGGGTATTTATAGCATGTCAACATAGCTGTCACGTTTTAACAAGTATGTAAGTGCGAAAGTGACACATGACGCGATAGGCGATAAAATAGCAACCATGATATTCGTTGTAGAACTTACTTGGCCAGGTCGCGAGCGTTGTCGTGGCACGAGCGCTCAGCCGCGCGCCTGCCGCACGGACACGTGGCACGCACGAGCTTGCGGCACGGCGCGCTGCTCGGACACGTCTTGTCACTCTTGTCGCTCTTGTCGCCCTTGTCACCCTTGTCACCCTTGTCGCTGTCGCCAGAGTGGCACGGCGCGGCGCATGGGTGCCCGCAGCTCGGGCGTTTCTCGTTGCACGGTTGAGTGCATCTATGCAGAAACGTGACGTTACTAAAGATCATAAGGCAGTCTACCAACGCTAAGGCCGGAGTAAGCTGGAACATGTCTGTTTAATTAAAGGAATTTATAATTTGAAATCTTTTACTCGTATTTCAGAAAGTCGCGAGTTCGTATCTCGCTCAATTATATTCATTTTGCTCATTGAACGCATACAGTACGGATAATTAAAGTCAGCATTCGTTCGGCTCTGTTCAGCAAAAGGGGTCGTATTAGAAAAAGAGCACTTTTTCTATGCTACTTTTGTTTAAGTTTTCTTTAAGAGCTTAATAATTTTAAGACAATTTTCAGATGACGACTCTGCCTAGCAGAAATAGCACTTACTTGCCGGCGTCACACGGGCCCTTGTGGCACGTCTTCTGGCACGTGTGCTTGCCGCACGGCAGAGGCTTGCCGCACGGCAGGCCGCACGAGAACTCTTCTTGCGAGCACGGGATCGTCTTACGCTCCTGTAGAAAATGACACACAGTTATTGAGGCGAGTAGTTCACCTCTAACAGACCTAGCAACATATAAGCTTTTTGATCCATCCGCCTGCAAAACTTAGAATGCAAATAAAACAATTTTTTTTTTGATCCAGCATCATGACAGGTATATACAAAGTGTACCAAAGTTACCGGTGATCTTTTTAAGGGCATAATTGGTATCGTATTTTAATTATGAAAAAGTAAAAAAAAAAAATCGAAAAAAAAATTGGTTTTGTATGGAGGATTGACCAGTTGTGACGTGTGCGATAAAAAAAAATTTTTTTTCGTGTCCAAAAAATTTTTCATTTATTCTTTTCTTACTCGAAATAACATACCAATTATGCCTATCAGATCACCGGTATTTTTGTTACACCCTGTATATTAGAGAAATATCACTCATAAACATTGTATACACATGATATACCATAAGAACATCGTCAGCGGTGTTGTTATGTTCTGACTCCATACATACCTCGTGCTGGCCGTGGCAGCGCTTGGCCGTGAGCACGACGCAGGGCGGGCACGGGCCCTCGTGGCACGCGTGCAGCGCGGGGTGCCCGCACGAGCGCGCGCGCCGGCACGGGGCGCTGCACGCGGGCCGCTTGGCGCCGCACGGGACCGGGGGTAACATCACTTCGGCACCGCACTCGCAACTTAGCTCTTCGAAACCTGCAAATAGTGGGATCGTTATACAATAGCTTGACAATAACGCACATGTCACAGCGGCGTGCAGTGGCCGGCAGCAGGCGGTCCACTGTGTACAGTACTCACTGGCTCGGGTACAAAGGGAACAGTGGCCCGTGTGGCAGAACTGCTCGCAGCGGTGCAGCTGGCAGGTGAGCATGCGGCCGCACACCACGCCGCAGCGGTGTGCGGTGGCCGGCAGCAGGGGGTCCACTGTGTACAGTACTCACTGGCTCGGGTACAAGGGGAACAGTGGCCCGTGTGGCAGAACTGCTCGCAGCGGTGCAGCTGGCAGGCGAGCATGCGGCCGCACACTACGCCGCAGCGGTGTGCGGTGGCCGAGCAGCACGAAGCGCGGCAACGGTGACGGCCGCAGGATAGTTTCTGTAAAAAAATAACAGGTTAAAAAAATCTTATATTACAATATATATAGATACAACTGAATGGAAGGCCTTTTCATATGCCCATAGGACGGCTAGAGATTGAAACGGCATTGTTTACGCTTACCTTGTTGCACTTCTTCTGGCAGAACACGTTGTCCAGCATCTGCGGTAGCTCGGAGCAGGGCACCTCGCGGCTGGAGTGCCCGCAGCGGCACGGCAGCAGGGTCTTGTCGGGGCACACGGGGCACGCACCTGTATAGATTTTATGATCCTCGATTATCGAATTATCAAGGAGTGAAAGCGAAAAAAGCGGGAAACGTCAAAAAGGCATGAATATTACAGCAAAACCTCACCTTCATGGCAATCAAGTTTGCAGAAGTGTTTGTCGCCGGCGGGCCCGCACGGCAGCGGCTTCGCGCAAATGTTCCCGCACAGCGGGATCGGGTCCGTGCACGACTTGCGCTTGTCCTTGGGTAACCTGTGCGTGAGAAAGATGGCTGTTAACCTTTTGACCGCTAAAGACGTTAAATCACGCGCACGAATTGTAGTGCCCTCAACGCCAGCGCGAGATATCATGCTCAAAATTTTACACAGATAACAAAAATCAGATCAGATTATAATAAATTAATTTTACATATGTACATATCAATGCAAACGTGAATTTTATTGACATCTCCCAACTGCTAGAAAGTTATTCTTTTCTTTCAAATGAGCTTTGTATCTGGAACAGCTGGGAACTACGGTTAAAAAAGATAACAAATCTGCCATTTTTTTCATGTTTCTTACACTTATGGAAAATTCGGTCAGCGAAATTGGTAAAAAACGTTTTACTCGGCAACAGTTTGACGTGGAAATTTGAATAGGTATAGAAAATATGGACTTTAACAATGTGCCCAGGTCTTAATTGCTTATCTCTGATATTAGAAGGCAATTAAGGGGGATAAAGGGGGACAGCGAAGTAATTTTTGAAGAGTTTTGTGTTTTTGTTTGCATAAATCACTCACTTAGTTCGTCCGCAGGGGCACGCTCGCACGCTGGCCGGCAGCAGCGCGCACGGGGCGCACGGCGGCGCGTGGCACGGCGCGCGGCACACGTGCGCGCCGCACGACAGCACGCGCGCGCACTCCGCGCCGCACGACCACGTCGCGGACCTCCCGCTCGCCGCGGTGCACGGGACCGAACGGGTCTTCGCCGCTGGGCAGTAGCATACTAGAACAAATATTCAGCATCATTTAAACATAGGTCATAAAAATAAGACAGCTAAAATGGCGTTGGACAGGACATATGACAAGAGATAGCAGGACAAAATGGACAAAAATTATAACTGAGTGGCTCCCATCAGATGGAAAAAGGAAACAAGGTGGCCAATATAAAAGATAGGGAGACGATATTAAAAAAACCGGAGGAGCAGAATGGCCCAAAAAAGCAATGAACAGAGAAGAATGGAAGAAGCTGGAAGAGGCCTATGTGTCACGAGACACGCTGATGACTATACTCGAAACTGGAATTCAAGGCCAAAAAATCTACGACAGATACGTCAGTGTCATAACCATCATTGTCGCTTATGTCACTGTCAAGTAAACTTTTCAGGTTTCGCCAACCTTTTTATAATATGCTGCTTTATAAATCTATATTGGCCAACATTGTCATATTATTTATTCTGTGACATTATCTAAAGAGTGGAGCGTAAGCCAAGTGAAGTACTTACAGACGTACGGATACAACGGAACTGTCAGCTGGCTACCTAGACGTCTCTGCATTTCGATAGATTTTTGATTTTAAATAATTGTTCCACAATAACTTTATAAAATATCTTGGGGATGCAGCATAGATAAATAATATAATTTGAGTGTTCAAATATGACCAGATTGATCAAGGCGTTATGAAGCTTAGAAGGCGCGAAAAAATCATCATAAAGTGTCTTGTTATATTGGTCCACTCGTTTGCATGTAAATCACGAGTTCTCGGTTCGAAGCGGGCTACTAGTTAAAATAAGGTTTTTGTAAAAAAAAAGGTAGGTATGAACTTTTGTCGCCGACTGTACTCTACTTTCAACAGTAAACTAACACGGAGACAATTCTAACGAACATATTAATCACGATAAGGTTTCGTTTTTGACTTGATGTAGTTCTAAACTTAGTCGTAAATTATTGTACCAAATGTTATGAATACCCGAAGTAATACAAGTGCAATACCAGCTTTGCAACCAAAAATCACGGATGTTTAACTTTTTATTAGGGCGTCTTTTATTTATGTAAAATAAGTAAATACAATTACTTCTTTAAATTATAGGATTGAAATTACCAACAAATAAATTATGTTAGCGTGTTTTTAATAAAAAAGGGAATATACCATTGTACAAACATTTTACTGCAGTGGCAACATTGTAGTAACTTTTTTGGCCTTGAATTACAGTTTCGAGTATAGACCGGGAAACCGATGTGTGATACGCGATGAAATTGTAATTTAATAAAAGTTGTGATATGTTTAGTACCAGCAATAAAGGCTATAAGAAGAAACATAGGTGGGTCATTTTCCTATCCAATGTATCTCGGGAGACTTTAACTATATGGCAAGGTTCATCTGTAGTTTTGCTGTGATCGATCTAATACTATTATAGAAATAGTCGTTAGTATTTAACGTATTTTTTGGCCAGCTAAAGACAAGGTCCCCGTCCCCCTTTCAGCTCCTAGACATACTTAATTACCAGCAGGAACACAACACTATGAGTAAACAGCTAGTTGGTAACATCGGCTAAATGATTAAATAATAGGCTAAATGATGAACAAGGGCAGGTGGCTCAACAATCCGGGTTTCTGACTGTTCTTTCCCAGTCGGGCTCTGCTCTAGATTTCAGCGAGATGACATACGCTTACCACACATAGCTAGATGACTTTTATAGTGCCCATGCCTCTTTTTTGAACGCAATTTAAGGACATACCCGGGTCGGGTCCAAAAACCAGGTACTAACTAAAACTTTTTTTTTTATTAAAAAAAATGTCCGACCACACACTTGTGGCGTGCTGCTCGCACGAGTGCACCCCACACTCCAACTTGAGGGAACATGTCCGACCACAACTTGTGGCGTGCTGCTGCTGATGTACTGTAGGTACCTTGTTCGACGGACGCCTCGCAGGAGTCGCACGGGCCCTCGTGGCACTCCTTCTCGCACGTGTGCACCCCACACTCTAACGTGCGGGAACATGTCCGACCACACACTTGTGGCGTGCTGCTGCAGATGTACTGTAGGTACCTTGTTCGACGGACGCCTCGCAGGAGTCGCACGGGCCCTCGTGGCACTCCTTCTCGCACGTGTGCACCCCACACTCTAACGTGCGGGAACATGTCCGACCACACACTTGTGGCGTGCTGCTGCAGATGTACTGTAGGTACCTTGTTCGACGGACGCCTCGCAGGAGTCGCACGGGCCCTCGTGGCACTCCTTCTCGCACGTGTGCACCCCACACTCTAACGTGCGGGAACATGTCCGACCACACACTTGTGGGAGTTTGCTGCTGCAGAGAATCGAGCGGGTTTCGGCGCCGCAGCCGCATTGTCTAGGAAAATAGATAATAATAATTTATATTATATGTATACGGTGTTGTATCTAGCCCCCGCTGGGTCCGCACCTGCGGTAGTACTTACTTGGCCACCGTGGCCTGGCAGGGCGGGCAGGGCCCGGGGTGGCACGGCAGCGTGCACGGGTGCGGGCAGGAGCGAGTCCGCTGGCATGTCTGCAAGAAAAACAAGTAAAGTCAGCGATATAACTTTGTATCTGAAATGCACTGTCTTAGCAGACTGAAAATATTAGCATCTAAGTCACAAGTTGTCAAAGTAATGGTGCAAATTTTCTGATGCCTTTGTTTTTTTTAGAAATCTAGCTAAATATACTGTTTATCATTAACAGGGCCGGCCCGACCATTCCCGGCGCCCTAGGCAAGAGACTGAAATGGCGCCCCATTTTAGAGAATTCGTGACAAAATAACGAGCAAATTTTTTTTTCAATTGAATAGGTAGGTAACTGTTATTTTACGCCAATATAAAGTGCTAACTTTTTAACTTACTAAATGGAAGTGCTAACTTACAATTCACGCTTGCACCCTTTCTCGTTGTAGACTGCCATCCCCCCCCCCATAGCCCATACCCCATACCCCATATACCCCCTTTTTACACCCCCATAGGTTATCTTTACCCACATTTGCGCCCCATAGTAAAGAATGAAGGGTAAAGATGACACCCGCATTTATTTGCGTCCAGAGGAAATAAATCGTTTTTATTCGTAATGGACATCTGCCTTTTTAGGTTTCCGTAGTCAAAATAACTAAAAATCTTATAGTTTTACTAGACCGGTCTGCGTGTCCTTTCTTAGCTCAGTAAACGTCACTACAAGCACAAGCCAGCTGAAATTCTTGATGAATGTCAGGGTGGAAAAAAATAACGAGCCTGGAGGAGAAATACCTTATAAAGAAAGAAAAATTCTTTCATTTTTAGGGTTCCGTAGTCAACTAGGAACCCTTATAGTTTCGCCATGTCCGTCCGTCCGTCCGTCCGCGGTCTAGCTCAGTGACCGTTAGCAATAGAAAGCTGAAATTTGGTTTGAATATGTGCATTAACGAAGCCGACAAAACGGTAGAATAAAAATTGGAAAAATATATGTTGTTAGGGTACCTCCCGTACATGTGAAGTGGGGGGCGAATTTTTTTTTCGTTCCAACCCAGGTGTGTGTGGGGTATCGTTGAATAGGTCTTTTAAAAAGAATTAGGATCTTCTAAAACAGTTTTTGGATGAAACTAATATTTTCCTAAATAATAGCCCCCCCCATCTAACTTTTGAACCGTGGGTCAAAAATTTTGAAAAAATCATGAAAGTGAGGCCTAATAAGTACTTTCAATGAAAACTATATTGAATGGCCCGACATGCTCTTGGCCGGTTTTTTTATATTAGTTTTTTTTTATTGTAGGCACGAAGAAAACCCCCATTAACTTTTAAACTTTCGGAGCTATTAGTTACGAAAATATTAGTTTTATTCAAAAACTGTTTTAGAAGACCCTAATTCTTTTTAGAAGACCTATCCAACAATACCCCACACAACTGGGTTGCAATGAAAAAAAAATTCGCCCCCACTTCACGTGTACGGGAGGTACCCTAACAAAATATATTTTTCCAGTTTTTATTCTACCATTTTGTCGGCTTGGTTAATGCACATATTCAAACTAAATTTCAGCTTTCTAGTGCTAACGGTCACTGAGCTAGACCGCGGACGAACGGACGGACGGACATGGCGAAACTATAAGGGTTCCGTTTTAACTCTAAAAAAGAAGGATAACTCGAAAATGACTTAACGGCTAACGGTACGTTTCGAATTTACGTTGAAAGAATTTACAGTGATGTATCTTCTTGTATTACTAGAGAGAAACATTTCCATGCACAATATGTGTCCAGCTCTAGACATACCCTCACCAGACAACCAAGTAATAGTTAACTGTTTATACTGTGAGGGCGGGTCGATGACAGAAGGTTCTACTAATTGGGTTCAGTTTGATACAATGCCATATATGGGTACATCAACGATGCGCCAAACAAGTGGACAGATGTAAATTACTCGACTTATGTACCAAAGATTTTATTTGTACACGCTGCACTGCTAATGCTAACGACTTCTCCGAGTGTGTTGACAACGTAACCAATTTATCAGTTATACAAAAATTTTAAATATTGACAAACGGTTTACTTGACGACCTCCATTACTATAATTTTTTTTCGATGCCGCCGTTTGGCGCCCCCCTAACACGAGCGCCCTAGGCGATCGCCTAGTTCGCCTATATGGACGGGCCGGCCCTGATCATTAATATATAACTTCTATATAATAAGCCTCAGAGATGTCTGCCCCCAAAGTGAAAAAAACTCGTGTTTACGGGAAGGTCAGATGAATATGCAGCTAATTAATGTGCTTCTAGCATACCTGGCCGCAGGTGTGGGCGCCATGCTGCCCCCGCTGGTAGTCGGGGCTGCGCACGGCGCCGCACATGCAGCGGTACTCCGCCGGGAGCTCGGAGGAGGTGTTCTGACAGGCGGGACAGCGCCATTTGCCCTCTGCAAAAATACAAAGTTTTTCAAAACAGGCAAAGGTGTGCATCATAGGCAAAATTGTTGCAGTTGACGGTAATAAAAGTTAGGGTTCAGACAGCCGCTCAAGCTTTGAGTCGTGTCACAAATATTGGCATCTCTTGTCTTACCTATGATGCTGCTCATTGCCCACTTGCGGATGCAGCGGAGATGCAGCACATGGTAGCAGTTGCCGCACGACCACACCGGGTCTATCTGCCTCACTCGCTCGCAGCACACCAGGCACTCCAGCGTGCCTTTGTCTAACTGTTCAGAAAGGCGCTCCCTTTGGGTCATGTCAGTGTTTCCTGAAGAAAATACGAGTATGTAGGTGTTAGTGTGAAATTCGACGCAACGCTGGTCGCGTCGCCGAATGCTTGAGGGCTACTTTGTATTGTTAAGAATTTGTTCATGATTAATTTATTTGTTGACTATTATATCAGATTTCCTAACTGGTTTTGTAGGAGTGCATACCTACTCTTTCAACAACAATAAATCTTCGAAATTATAAAAGAAAGTCTGCTACATATTTTAATAGTTTTGGGCACATTGACTGGAAATGTATACAGTACCTACTTTAAAAGTACAATATAGTTGTCATGTTTCATGACCACTGACTAAGGGTATTCTCTCAAACAATGAGTTATATCATTAAAATTTTATATCAACAAAATTACACACAAAAAAGAAGATGGAACATAAAACATGTAAAATTTTACTTACCTCCATGATCCATTGGTTTTTTCCTGTTCCTCATAGGGCTGAAATTGGAGTCTGACCGTGAACCTTTGGCATACCTATCCTCTCGATTCTCCAAGTATCCTTTAGCAAACTGCTCATCGTCATCCCTTTCTACTGGTTTCACCCGCTGACTCCCCGGCCAGTTCCTGATTAAAGATTAGCATTTATTTGTAAAATAGTAGCCTGTAACTGCAACGCATGTGTATGGTCATGGACTTTAAGGGTTCCGTTTCTATTGGATATTTCATAGAACATGTATTAAAAAAAAATTTGCTTGAACCATACATAGCTCGACATTTAAAGTCTGTGACTGTACCTGTATAAATCAAATATGTTAATTATAAAATTACTGTTAAAAATTAAAACTTGTGGTTTTACCTGCTCCTGTTTGATCCTTCTCCACGTTCCACTCGTCCACTCCTGACATCCTGGCTACTCTTAGCTGTGTTATTATAAAACGTACGATTATCAGCATCTTTACTCTTAGACTTGGACTTATTTCCGCGATCGTAGCGATCGTAGCCGCGCCCGTTGTAGTCATTACGACTATAGTCCTGATTACGGCTATAATCACGATCTTGATTGTAGTCGTTGTTACGACTATTGTAGTCGCTGTCTCGGCCGTTGAAGTCGCGACGGTTGTAGTCGCGGCTTGAATCAGCGCCGCGACTGTCGTAGTTGCGACTACTAGTATCGTAATTTCGACTATTGGAATCATAGTTCCGACTGCTACCTTCTTGCTGACGATTACTCGAGTCGTAGTTACGATTATTGTATTCGTAGCGTTTTTTCGAGTCGTAGTTCCGGCCGTTGCCTTCATAGTTACGACTGGATTCGTAGCGAGTATTAGAATCATTATTCCTATTTGAGGTACGGTCTTGAGAGTCGTTGTTACGTTCAGAATCATTATTCCCACTGCTTGGTTCATTGTAACTGTTTGAGTCATAGTTACGGTTGGACTCATTTTTACGACTACTTCTATTAGACTCATATTTTCTATTACTGCCTTCATAATTACGGTTGCTAGACTCAGTATTGTGTTTACTTGAATCGTAACTATAAGTATTTGATTCATATTCACCACCATCAGGATCAATTTGACTATTAAGCTCTTTGTATTGACTATTAGGTTCGTTTTGACTACTTAAAGTATTATTACGTCCCTCGTTACGCCGCCTGCGGTCTTTTTCTGGTTTTCTTTTGGATTCCGGATCATTCCGAGGTTCATTATAGCTTTGGGAACTACTTGGTTCGGAAGACTTTTCTCTCCAGTTTCCGGCAGTGCGATCTTTATTTTCTGGCAGTTCGTTGTAATTGGAAGAGTTTTCAGGAGGACTTGGTGGCTTCAGAGTTCCCTTTGGCACAAATTCAGTAGCCGTCGCTGTGAGATTTGATTTAAATACCATTTGATTGTTATAACTGGGTTCTGATACAGCATTCATTTGGTTATGTGATGTTTGGAAATCTGTGCCATTTGTAGCATTTGATGTTGGATAGTATGAGTTTTGAGTGGGATTTTGAGATGTAGAAGGCGTGGTTTGGTATTCATACTGGTTGTTAGGGTAGTTTTGATACTGAGTGTTGTTGTACGAGGCAGAACTCGAAGCGCCGGCGCTACTGCCTTGCATTTGAGAGAGAAACTCTTGAAAGTCTACATACTGGTTAGGTTGCTCGTAAGTAGGTTGTGTGGTGGGATAGTATTGTTGATTTGAATATTGATTGCCTAATTCACCATTCCAGGTGTTGGAGCCCTGGTACTCCTGGTTGTAGGCGTAAGAGTTGTTCCACTGAGACATCTTAAAGACGGTAGAAAAATATTGTGAAATTAGAAATGAGGGGTGAATTGTAACGAAGAATTTAAAGCTTTATTGCGGTTTATTTTGTAATTTATGGGTATTTGACCACAGGCCGAGGCCTGGGGCCTCGGGTTTTAAGTGCTAGCAAGTCTGAAAAATCAAGAAAACCAGATGTTTATCAATTGTGGTGAAATTTAAATGACGAATAATCAACGTGGTACTTTACGCGATAACGAGTGAATGTTTTGTACTTACCACTAGCTTGTTTTGTTGAGCACTTTTATTTGTTTATGAATTACTACAAGTAGAAAAAAAAGAAACGAAATAAATTGAATTTATTGCAAAAACTTAAGCTGTATGACAAGATGATCGGAATCGGATGAGGGGTAGGAGGTCAACGTTGACGACTGCTTGACGTTGACAGTTTGCGCGCGTTTGAGGCATTGTTAAAATCGGCGGAAGTAGGTATGACATCAGCATCACTCTAATAAAATGTATATGAACAATTTTTTTATTCTTATTTTAATTAGTATTTTCATGCTTTGCTTTGAGTGAAATATATATTTTATTCATATATAAGTTTCTCGTTATTTTAACAACCGGATGTCTAGAACAGGCGGCTTAGCATGACATGCGTTGTGGCGCGCGACTCCATACTTCGAGTCGCGCCTGAAGTATGGGGAGTCGCGCGACAACGTAAGTCATGCTAGACGTACAGACCTAAGGTTTTTAAAAGTTAACTGCTGTTAAATCTTTCGAAAATTAACGAAGTAATTTTTTTTAAATAACGGATTCACGAATAACGAAGCTGAATGAGCTGACTAATGGGGTTGGCAACTGTCAACGGTTTGGCCAGATGGCGCCAGCATAGCTAGGTCCCTTTCACTAGTATTGTTGTATGGGATTTGGCTTAAAGGCTAGCCCATCCAGGTCAAAAAAAATAAAATAAAAAACGTGATTTTGACACTATTTGTAGGACTGACAGGGACCCAGCTATGCTGGCGCCATCTGTAAATACTTTCGACCGGCCAACCCCATTTATAAACGGTACCAAAGTCCCAACTGCCAAGCTGCGCGACTGTCTGTACGTCTGCTACTTCTTCAGACAGTATAATATAATGAACCGATTCATGAAATTTGGTATGGAAATACTTTGAGCCCTGGCGGAGGTCATAGGATATTTTTTTATCCCAGAAATCGTCCGTTCAGAGTGTGCAAAGGGGGAAGAATTGACTTAGGATCTAATTATCCTAATATTTTGAATGTTTGCCATGCATTTTATACAGGCGTTTAAAATAAAAAGGGAATAGAATAGAATAATAGAATGATTAACTTTATTTGCTCTCACGTAACCTACAAAAGGACTTAATTCACTCGTGGCATTGTTAGCCTGGCGGTAAGACATGCGAATTTTAATTAATTAATGTCTAATAGTTTCCCTATGGGGTTGGAAGAAGGGGGGTTAAAAAGGATGGGAGGAGGGGGATGAAAGGCAGAAGCTTGAGTGCAAAGCGATAGCTTAGATAAGTTACCTACAGCCAACGCCTAAAAATATGATTACAATTTTGCACCTCACTTCATTGTAATAAGGTTCAAATTGGTTGGCGTACATATGGTTGGCGTCGACTGTACCTATAATATTCATGGTTCGTGTCTAATGTAACTAGGTATTTCGAATAACTCGTGGTATGGTGCAGTAAATGTATTACTCACCTATTTCGTTAATGATGTGTCGTGATTGTGACTAATTTTATACCTATTTGCTATACTGTCGTATCACATGGAGCTACGAATTCAGGGTTTTGGACATGTCGCTAAAACTCCGATTTAATTAGTACCGTAACATGGGGTGAGTAGGGACAAAACTGAAGTTCAAAACTAGATAAAAGTTTAAATTTACATGTGACACGTTGATTTTTACAGAGTTTTATTTAGCTTGATCCCGTACCTATGTTTGTTTATTTATTTGTGTCTTTATATGCATCAAATTTTGTAAGTTAAAATTCAACCACTTCCCGGTGTCCGATTGAGCTGAAATTTGGTATACTTACTACCGTTTACACTAGGTACCAGAGTCAGCAACAAAAGTAGCTAAGCGGGTAGGGTGATCAAAATGAGCTGGACACGACTTTGTTGTTAAGAGAATATATAAGAGCGTATGTAAGTCATTTTGAACACATTAGCTACCGCTGCTGCTGACTGTAATGACTGTAGTCAGCAATAAAACTGTGTACCAAAAATGTTTTTTTGGGAATTACTTGTTATACATCCGGTCGTATTTATGCATTTTATTTTTTTTATAGATTATCTGTCGATTAATTTTATATTTGTAATGAAAAACACAAAATAGTGGGAAATCCCACCTCACCCTGTAGTTGGGGTTGGTAGGGATAGCAATGAGGTAAGTTAGAAATAATGCTAGGATTAAAATATTCGGATTATAAACATAACAATAGCTTGAATATTTTATTTACGTAGCGATTTGAAAACCCTGGTCGAAAAACACCACCTTACTACTGCTGTCCACTGTACTATCCAAAAACTGCACAACTGTGGGCATTTCTAATCTTTTCGCCAATTCTCTTAACTTTCGAGAAATTAATGATCACAAATGAGTGTAATCCAACTGCATGATACCGCAATTACCGCATTACCTTATTCGTACATCCTGTCAACTATTTATTAAAAAAATAGCAGGCACTCGGTGCCACCCGACACGGCTGCCCCATTGTCCGCGGATTCCCTGGTATTTGCCAAACAATATCGTAGTGACCTTGGCACATTTACTCATTAACTTGCAGTTAAGATTGTATTTACGCAGTTCTCAGTTGGGCGGGGATGGTCCTGATATGGGGTGCGTGCCGAGCACTCCGAAGGTTCATGCGGATATATCCTCACCAGTAAGTCCTTTATTTAAGTATCACACACACACACACACTCACACACACACACACACACACACACACACACACACACACACACACACACACACACACACACACACACACGTGAGTCATGTTTATATTTATATGCATTTGTTTTAAAGCAGCAGCATGCCAGTAACTATTTGTTCGAAAGAAACCCAATATTTTTTTCAAATTGCTCCGTTTTTTTTTGATTATACTCGACTACTTACCTACTTAGCGAAAAAATAACAGTCTAAATACAAAATGCAAATGCAGTGATTGTTATTTACGCATGAAATAAAAACGTAAAATAGTTTTCCCAACAGATGGCGTGGAAGTCAGCAGTTAAAGGCGAGACTTTGGTGGCGGCGTTGGCGCGGCTGGACGACGAGATCGCGAGCAGCGAGCGCACATACCCCGCCGCCAGGCTCGCAGTCGTGTCAGCCGAGCTGGCTAGCATTCAGGAGGTACAACTACAGATGGCGTGCAAGTCAGCAAGAGACGCTGGTGGTGGACCATGAGGCGAGCAGCGAGAGCACATACCCCGCCGCCAGGCTCGCAGTCGTATCGGCCGAGCTGGCTAGCATACAGGAGGTACAACTACAGATGGCGTGCAAGTCAGCAAGAGACGCTGGTGGTGGACCATAAGACGAGCAGCGAGCGCACATACCCCGCCGCCAGGCTCGCAGTCGTGTCGGCCGAGCTGGCTAGCATACAGAAGGTACAACTACAGATGGCGTGCAAGTCAGCAAGAAACGCTGGTGGTGGACGACGAGGCGAGCAGCGGCGCACATACCCCGCGGCCAGGCTCGTAGTCGTGTCGGCCGAGCTGGCTAGCATACAAGATGGCGTGCAAGTCAACAAAGTTCTAAAATAGCGTGGCTAACAAATAGTCCGCTAGATGTCGCTGTACTCGATGTTTCTATTGAAGCTGTTTGTACATCGCGCTAATATTTATTAACATAAATACCAAGGGATAACGATTAACCATTTCTTTATCAGGTAATTTTATAAAAAAAATGTTTCTTTTTAGGAAATCAAAAGTTTCGAGGACGCCACATCTACTATGGCAAACAAAGACAGCTATGCCAAGACGCTTCATCAGGTAAGTAGATTATCAAGAATACCTAGCAGTTTCAGCAATATTGATAATCAGTATCACTACTCGCACTGTACAATTGTCTGTGGTCATTGAAAAATTTCTTTTGATTCATATTCTCACTATTCGTGCTCCGATATATTACCATTTTTTTACCATTCAGTTACCTAACCTATGGCGTCCTAGGAAGCGCCATCTAGTAAAGCTATCAAACGAGCATGCGACTAAATATTTTCAACATTTTCTATAACTGTGCGTTTGTACCTATTACACAGATTAAATATATAATAGTTCTTACGAACAGATATGAATCTCTCATAGAAAAAGTAAATACCTACCGCTTTAAGTACCTACGCAAAAATACAATGGAGCGACCGTCGACGCGCGCACCCCGCACCTCCCACGCGGCCGTGCAGCCGCACGATCAATAGCTCGTTTGTCCCGCCGGCGGTGATCGGGCGGCGAGCGGCGCGTAGGTATTTAAGAGGATGATAAGAGCTAAATTCCCTCCCTATCTTTTTCAGCGCGAGTGAAAGAGAAACACTGCGTTACGATTAGTATGGGAGCTCATTGCAAAGTTTGCAAAATGATTAATTAAAAAAAAACTATGCATTAATTGAGAAATTTAAGGCAACGAAGTTTTTAGTATTAGTGTGGTGGAATGTTGTCCTTAATTACAGACATATAAGCCAAGAAACTAAAGACGTGCGATTGTTTTAAGCTAATTTTAGATGGAACTTTGGAATTATTTTCTATCGAGCCGATTTCGTCCAATCGTGTATTGGAATTAACCAAGTTCTTTTAAATATAATTAATATTAACATTTTTTTTTTTACTTTTCCAAAACTAGTAGTTTTAGCTATATGACTGTTTAAGTAAAGTCAATTTGAAGGTCATCGGGTCTTGTCAGCCTCTTAACGAGCTCGCGCGGGCGAGTTTCATAGGCCTGCCTATTACTTATTTTTTGATCTAGGTATGTATTCAGGGCGGTTTTTGTTTTACTGTTGGTGTCTGTGGCTTCACTAGCTGGAATTAACGCAGCATTCTATTCCAGGTCTTCGTCAGTTTGGACATATACAGACGCCCGGTGCTCGCGTCAGAGAACGAAGATTTTGTAGCCAATATAAATCGAAAGGTTCGAGTAAAGAAAAGTTATTTTTAGTCACAGTGTAACACTGGGTTTCAATATTTTATGGGAGTCTGTGAACGTACTGCTAACCCCGAAATTTCGTTGTCTGCGTCTGAGACGCAGCGTCTCTTTCGAATCAGCAAATGCGATTAAATGGGATGGGAGATAACAAAATTTCGAGTTTCGAGGTTCGCGGTAGGCCCTCAGCTTGTGACGCGGGTATTTAGGAACTTATCGTACATTTTTGGGCTTGGTGTGTTCAGGAAATGCGCCGACTGGAGCTAAGCTGGCTACAAACACGACTGGGAGAGCTGCAGCGAGAGCGTCGTACGCTGCACGCGCAGATTCTGCGCACACGAGCACTGTACGCGCAGCTGCAGCAGCTGCTAGGTACATTTCCTGACCAAATAGTATCTCTATCTAAACCGACTAGTATTGTAACCCAAGTCAACAATAATTGAGAGTCGCTAGTGAGACCACTTCTGTCAGATAATACTGATTGTAGGATGTGTGGTGAAGAGGAAGAGACAATGGAACACTTAATGTGTGAATGTCACGCTCTAGCCAGACAGAGAATGAAGGACTTTGGTACTGGCTATCCAGATCCAGAGGAATTCAAAGCACTGCCCTTGAGCTCCATCATCCAACACATGGAGATGGTTGAGAAAGCTCTCGAGTAGGTGTACTAGGGGGCAACTACACAAAAGATCCCTTTGGGTCGAAGTGTATCCTTACGGGCCCCCGAATACAATAAGATAAGATAAGATAAAGAGACCACTTCTCACGCATGAATCCACGTGTCATAGTTTGGAATGTCGAATAGGTGTCCTGGAGGTTGTGATGGTCAGTTTTAAGCGTGTGTATTATTCTACGTACGAAGCGAATAATTGAGCGAAGCGTGTTTGTCGGGGGTGGCGTTCATGTTTGTATGGACATAGACATAGACATAGACATCATTTATTGGTAATAACTCATTACAGGTCGCGCTTAACAACTAAAATCTGTTTCATTATAAAACATAATCGAACGAGCGGAGCGTAAGCGAAGATCGTTCTTACAAACAACAACTGTCACCTGGCTACTGGGACGTCTCGGCATTTGGATGGCTTTTTGATTTAGATAGTTTGTCCGACGATAACTTTAGTAACGATTTTCCGATCTTTATGAAATTTGTTGGGGTTGTAGCAGAGACCAACAAAATTTGCGAGTTTGTATATGAGCTGGATTGAGACGGGGGTTCTGAAATTAGAAGGCCTAAAAAGGTTTTGTAAAGGGTTCCTGATACATTGGTCATCTTATTTGCTACTTTTACGAGCAAGTATGGTTGAGTTTGGTATCAAACGAAAGGTATTGATTAACACTCTCGTCAAATCGTTATTAACTGCTTACTGTTTCATAACAATTAGCAACATAAAATTGATTTCAAAAATATTTTCAATTATATTTTGATTTTGGTGTAAATATTTTGACAACTGACTTTTTTTTAATTTATTAGAGCTTTGGCTGCTAGCGCTATCAGCATACTGACATTAACACATTACATTAGTTTGAGAGAGTTACCATAGACGCATAATGATGGTGACCGAAACCTATATAGTTGGTCCACAGATGAGAACGACATGCCAAGGCAACAGAGTGAGAGGCATGTGAGAGGTGGATTTAAATTAAGATGAGACAAAAACTGTTAAATCTGAAGCGATTTCGTCGCGGTAAAATTTTGCGCATAAACCGCACAATTTAATATGGACGTTTAGTTTCACCGTGATGGTTAGTTGAGAAAAAAATACCCGATACCTATTTTTGGTATTTGTAGTAATTCTACTATTGCACATTTATGGCGAAACACAAGATTCGCGAGTTCACAGTTCGGGGCGAACTACTAGTTTAACATCATCATATATTATTCTTCATTAAATAACAATATTAACACTTTATTTGTTTAATTCAATGTCATATACTTTAAATTCTTTACATTCTATAAATTCCTTATAACTATAGTAGCATTGATGGATGAGCCATCTTTTTAATTTATGTTTAAATGCTGGAAGGCTAATAGCTTCTGTTATAAATTTAGGCAGATGGTTGTATACTGGGGCGCCCGTGACATGTATTGTCTTTCCAGTTTTTGCCAATCTGTGAGCCACTGTATTTAATTTATGGGCATTTCGAGTGACCCGCGTTTTTCCATCTCCTCGTCTCCCGTATAGTTCCAAGTACTCCCTTGCGTAGACTGCCGCTTGGAATATTAGGAGTGATGGTAGCGTAAGGATTTGCAGCTTTACGAAATACGAGCTGGCGCTTTCATCGAACTTGGCCCGGGCCAGTATGCGTACGGCGCGCTTCTGTAGAATAAACACGCGCTCCCGTTCAGCAGCTCGCCCCCAAAACTCTAGCCCATACTGCATAATAGATTGTATGGTAGCGAAGTAGCATGTGCGGACTGCCTGGCATTGCAAGGTTTGGCTTAACCTTGACAATGCGAAACAAGTCTTACTTAACTTGCTACACACTGCATCTATCTGGAGCTCCCAGGTAAGGCCTTGATCAAGCTGGAAGCCCAGAAAAGTAGTAGATGGCACTTGATTTATGATGGTGCCCTGATGGTGTACTTTTAGCGAGCGACGTTTTCTGCCTGACAGGTCGAATTGTACGAACTGCGTTTTGGTCAGATTGAGCAGCAGTCCGTTCAATCGGCACCATTCTAATATTTGCCGTGCAGTTTTATTTAATTTCACTTCCAAGTCGTCCAAAGTTTCAGCAGTAATAACGGCCGCCACGTCGTCCGCATACATGAACACTTCACCAGTGTCTACGGCGTTGGGAAGGTCGTTGAGTAAGAGGGAAAACGCTAGGTTGGACAAAGATGAGCCCTGTGGTACACCTATTTCCGTGGACATGCCGTCTGATTTTAGGTTTCCTCCTTGGCCTACTACGTATTGCTGTCTGTCTCGTAAGAATTCCACCACAAAGTTTAGTGCTGGTCCACGTATGCCATAATGATGCATTTTGCTAGTCAATGCTGCTATGTGAGCGGCTTCAGTGTATGCTGCACAAAGCACTGACCAGAGCCGTCTTTATAAGTGACGGACACTTGGAAATCAGGGGCCCACAGGCGCTCAATAAGGGACAACGTTGACTGTAAAAAAACGTCGTCTAAGAGCTTTCGGGGTCCCCCTGAGGATGGGGGCCCTGGGCACGGGCCCCGTGTGTTATGGCAAATACGGCATTGACACTGAATGTTGAGGATGTGGGTACACAAGTGGACTTTGTTATAGATAGCGTATGGGCCAACACGCTACGCCCGGGCACGCCGCTCGAAGACGCGCTGTCCCGCGCACGCGGACTGCGCGACGCGCTGGCGGCGGTGAGCGCGCGCCTGCGTGCCGCGGCTGAGTACGCGCACGCCGCTGTGAGGTTGTTGGATGACGCGCTGCCGGCTTGGAAGCTCAGTGGAGTGGGCAAGTTAGTATACCCAGATAATCTGTGGTTTTGCATACAGCGTATATATGAGCCAACATACTACGACCCTTCATATCTAGGTACAATATGGTGGTACTTATATAAAAACTTTAACTAGGTACTATAAGTATTTACACTTTGTGTTATATAACATGTGCTGAAGCAGTTCTATAAAATAATACGCTATCGCAAACAACTTATACACAATTTTTGCATTTGTATTCGTAGAAGCGGTTGGGAGCGCACAGCAGCTTGCGCCGACGCATGCAGACTGTTCGTCCAAGCGCGCTGCCTCGAGCGCGGAGCGCGGCGCGTACTCTCAGCGCCGGCGGCTCCTCGCGCGGCCCGCGCTCTGCGACTCGCGCTAGACTACGCATTCACAGACACATCTCACGACTACAAGTGAGTAGATTCCCATTTGAATTTAATGAATTGACATGTCGGCGGCCGATCTTAAAATCAGGCATATCGTGAAATTCCTAGCCATATCGTGAAACGTGAAAAGCTTTGACTCGTTCCCTGAGTCGACGGTGCCCCGCCACGGGGCTCCTATATCTGGGCAGTTTGCCCTTCGGGCATCTGAAGCAACCTAACGAACCTAACCTACCTATACATTGGTTTAATGCGACTATCGTTAAAACATTACACATCAGGAACATTAGGATCTGCCTGATTTTACGATCGACTGTTCGCCGTGCCGCAACTACGCTAAGCTCGTGGCAAATTCATCACATGTGGAGTTGTGGACCCTTTCACAGAAAATATTAGGGTCCGTGGCATTTTGCCAGTCATCCTATAGTTAAGCCACTGACTGTTCGTCCAAGCGCGCGGCCATGAATGCAAAGCGCGGTGAGTATTTTAAGCTGTGGTCCCCGTGTCCTGCGACTTACTCTATACTATATTATAGGTTACGCCTTCACGCGCTCACAGCTAATTCTCAGGGCTACAAGTGAAGTAGAGTACCTATTGAACTGACTATAATAAATTAACCTATGTATTAAAAATAAACTATTATTCTCAATCCTGCACATGAAACTATTTATTTTCAGATACCAAAGGGCAACCGAAATTTTTGTTCAGTTTAAAGAAGCGCTTGTGCAAATGATCAACTCCATTCATCAAGTAAGTGAATAATCAATGTTGGCTAGTTGGTACAACACTATTAGTCTTTTAATATTCGATTAGTAATCAACTAATCCAGCGGTTCTCAAACAATTTGGGTTCCCCCTTTGGAAAGCGAAATATTTGACGGAGCCCCAAAATTATAATATAAATGAATAGATAGATAAATAAGCGCGGGACTCACGATGCGACGAAATGCATCAAGTTTATACCAACCTCCTTTCAAACAACGGCAGACCTTTAGATTTGTCAACAATTTAAAAAAAAAACCTAGTTATCGTGTCATTCATGTCATGTCAACTTTACATATTGCGAACACGTAAACACAATAAGAATTTATAATTTTTTTATAATTATACTTAATTTATAAGGCACAACGTGTTCAAACAATGTTCAAAACATCTAGAAATTTATTAAAACGTCACATAATAACACTACAAAAGAGACAGCAGCAGACGGCGATGACGCCGATATTTATAAACGGCAAGCCGGTGTCGGTACCGAGTTACTACAGCATCCTCCAGGCCTGCCGCAGCCAGGGTATTGCCATGCCTAGCTTCTGCTATCACGAGCGGCTCTCCGTGGCCGGCAACTGCCGCATGTGCCTCGTCAAAGTTGAAGGCATGTGGAAACCGCAGATAGCCTGCGGCGTCCAAGTTGCAAAGAACATGAAGATACGAACTAACGACGCTGTTACCCTAAAAGCCCAAGAAGGCGTGCTGGAATTCATTCTCGCAGACCATCCCCTCGATTGCCCAATTTGTGACCAAGGAGGTGAATGCGATCTACAAGACCTATCCATGAAATTCGGGAACGACCGCACTCGGTTCACCGAGATACATTTTACAGGAAAAAGAGCGGTCGAAAGCAAGGATTTAGGACCGCTGATCAACACCGAGATGAACCGTTGTATACACTGCACTCGGTGCATTCGGTTTGCCTCTCAGGTCTGCGGGCTAGATGTCCTAGGTTCAACCGGCCGTAGTCACGCGATGCTCGTAGGGACCTATGTTGAGAAAATGTTTTTATCAGAGCTTTCTGGTAATATAATTGATCTATGTCCTGTTGGAGCGTTGACATCAATTCCTTATAGATTTAAAGCTAGGCCCTGGGAGCTGCAAACAACAAATTCAATCGATGTTACCGATGCTACTGGAACTAATATTGTACTTAACAGTAGATACAACAGAGTAGTAAGAGTTTTGCCTCGAGAGCATGAAGAGATCAACCAGGAATGGCTTTCGGACAAGGGTAGATGGGCTATAGACTCTACAGAGATGCAACGATTAGTTACTCCAATGATTAGATGCGGTAATCTATTAAAACCCACCGAATGGCACACTGCATTATGTGAAGTCGCTAAAGTCATTTGCAAATCTGACCCTCAAAATATAGTGGCCATAGCTGGTCCCCATACTAATGTGGAAACCTTAGTAATTACAAAAGATTTTCTGAATTTAATGAACTGCGAGAATACTTTCATAGATCGTAACTTATACAATTCTGGGTCCGGCATAGATATAAGAGCTGCGTATGGGTTGAATATTAACATGAAAGATATTGCAACTGCTGACAAAATCTTACTTATCGGTACCAATCCCCGCTTTGAAGCGCCCATATTAAATGCCTGGATACGCCATTCTTACAGGAATAACGAATGCGACATTTATGTACTCGGACCGCGCTGTGATTACAATTACCATGTCAAATACGTAGGAGAGAGTGAACAAGACTTGTCATCGGCAGTAAATTGTTTGAAAGGTGCTAAAAGACCTCTGATATTTGTAGGGCTTTCCCAGCTGGCAACGCTTGCGAGCTACGAGCTAATGCATGACGTATATAGATACAGTATGGCGTATAAAAGTGCTGATAAGTGTGATTGGCCAATCGTACACATAATTACAAAAGATGCCAGTTTTGCTGGTGCTTTAGAGGCCGGTTGGAAACCCAATGTGCTGCAGGAGCTGAGTAGGCTATCTCCGCAAGTAGTAATATCTCTAGGAGCTGATGAATGCTTTTATAACTGGTGTCCGCCGGCTAATTGCAGCGTCATATACATCGGTTTCCAGGGTGATCGTGGCGCTCAGTTCGCGTCAGTGGTGTTGCCAGGCTGTGCGTATACGGAAGCCGGGGGTACATATCTGAACATGGAATGCAGATCGCAGTACGCATACCCGGCGGTGTCTCCTCCTGGGAAGGCTCGCGTTGATTGGAAGATTATTAGAGCTTTAGTAGAAGTATGTAATTTGTGCATTTCTTACAGTGATATAGGAGGTTTAAATGTGAGAATGGGTCAAGTGAGCCCGAACTTCAACTGCCTGGGTACCTTCCAGCCGAAGTTGTTCTCCGAGACTGTTAGGTCCATGTGTGTGAGTTCGTGTCCTGGCAGAATGGACAAAAACTTGGACGTGTGTATGAAGGTGCTGCCAGACTACTACTGCTCCGATATTTTCTCGAGTAATTCGTGTACCATGATAGAAGCAAAGAAGGCAGCTATTAAGTTTATGCTTATGCCATACAACAAAATCTGATGTAAGTCGATAGGGTTTGAATGAAAAAGAAATTAAATACCTGTTCTTAGAAAACACGTGATTGGTTGCAAATTATTTCCACCTTTATTACTTGTTAAGGAATTAACCTATTATGATTTCAAAGTTATAATACTAAATAATTTTAGTCAAAATATCAAATAAATCTAGTTACGTATCGCATGATGATTTTTTAACGTCCTTTTGGCCATTTGGTCGCTACACAAGCGTACTTCATATACTTACTTACAAATAATTTTAAACAAAAAAAGAACCGACTTCACTTAGGATCCGCTATTTCAAGAGGAAGTGGCCGAGTTGCTGTAAAAAATAGTGAAATCAATCACTATAGGTGTACCTATAATAGTTGAAGAGTTCCCTCGATTTCTCCAGGATCCCATCATCAGACCCCGACTTGGTGACAATGGGATATACCCGTTCGATTAAAAAAAGAATTTTGAAAATCGGTTCACGATCCTCGGAGATATCGATAGTAACATACATACAAAAAAAAAAAAATTAAAAAAAATCGGTCGAATTGAGAACCTCCTCCTTTTTGAAGTCGGTTAAAAAAACGCCATTTACACGCCAAGATGTAAGCGAGCCAATATAAACCTTACTTCAAAGTATGAAGGTTACTTAGACAGTGAACGCTACAACGTTTATCGAACTCGCGGAGCGTAAGCGAAGTGAGTTCTTACAAACACCTCCAGACCCAACTGTCACCTGGCTACTAGGACGTCTCGGCATTTGGATGGCTTTTTGATTTCGATAGTTTGTCCGACGATAACTTTAGTAACGTTTTTCTGATCTTTATGAAATTTCTTGGGGCTGTAGCAGAGATACATAAAATTTGTAAGTTCGTATATGAGCAGGATCGATTAAGTGGTTATGGAGCTACAAGGAGAAAATAAATCCTCCTTGGGGTCTTGTTATATTGGTCAACTCGTTTGCAAGTAAATCGCGAGTTCTCAGTTCGAGGCGGACTACTATAGTATTATTATAGGTGTCCTTGGCGCTGTGGCTACGGCTACCTACTCATGACACCTTTAGGTGCTATTAGCGTTCAACAACTTCAAAATGTTTAGAACAAGATTGTCATTGAGGTTAGACTGTAGTATCTATATATATATTTATTTAGTATGTAACTCCTCTCAGGTCCTCCTCACTAACTTGGAGAACCTGGCTCTCGCGGCGAAGGATGTGAAGGAGCGGCGGCGTGAGCTTCGGGCCGCGAGGGTCAACGCGATCGCCGGGAAAGGCTTGGCGGAGCTTCGCTATGAGCCCTCCAGTTTGAAGACAGCTCTAGATTAGCACGTGCACAGTCGTGTCCCATACATGGGTCACGAGTGTCACGATGAACTATCTCCATAAATCCGTGCCCCGTACATGGGTCACTATAGCCCACCAGGTATGCACTTAAATCACTATAATTCACTTCCTACAGCATTCGATAAAAGGCTTATAAAGACAGATACATAAGTAGTTAGATATGAAACAGCATTCTATAGTGACCCAAACGTGGAGCACGGATGTGGGATGGAAGTAAATAATTTGCTTGGACGTCCAAGAAAATTGATACATTTTGTATGGGGACTGTGAACGTGTTAGGCTGGGATCATAGACGGAGAGCTACTGGCTACCAGTGGCGGTACGTCAGACGTTTTATTAGGCAAGCCGGATCTAATTTGCTTTAAAATATCTTCTTGATCTGGAAAACTACTCAGTTGACTGACATTCAGGCAAGCCAGCGGGAATCGACTTCTATCGAAGCGCCGCCACTGCTGGCTACTAGAGGAACGAAACGCCTTCAGGTTAATATACTATCCTTATTTTATTGATCCGGACATCTCACAGCTGTTAGGTGGAAGTAAACTGATGCAAACCATGTGAAGAAAATACATCCTAAATATGTACTGGGTGGGGACAACTACATAGTGACAAACAACGTGTACAGTCAGCATCATATATATCGCATCAGCTAGAGTAGCCAAATAGTTCGTCACACCATACAAAATACATGGTGTGACGACCTATTTGATCACTTTGGCTGTACAATATATTTGACGCTGACTGTACTTTAATTTATAGTCACTTTCACTGTTGAATAGCTGCTAGATGCCGGATCTAGCAATAAAAATAGTATAACAAAGTAATTAGATGGTTTACGTTGTTTTATTATTGTACTATCAAATCTGACATGGTCAGCTTTTAATCTATTATCGAGGGTTTAGCGATGAAACCCGATAAGTCTTTGTAATTGGAATGATACGTGACTTACGTTGAGTTCTTATTAAAATGAAACATTTTCTCGACTTATCGGGTTTCACCGCTAAACCCTCGTTATATTAGATTACTTAATCTAGCCACTAATTGGTAGTGAAAAGTGCCAGTCATTTATTTTTGTAGGAATGTTAACGCTGCCTTGGAATGTGGTTAACTGGTGCGGTGGCGATAATAGGGTAGTTTACCTTATTGACACTAACTGTTCATCTCAAAAATACCTCCGACTTGTTTGTTCAATATCTACAGGACTAGGAAAGTTTCCATCTCTCGCCTTTTTAACCAGAGACTATACATATAATAGACAGCCAAAGTTTAAGAACTTTTTGAGCTATTCGTTACTAGATGGAGTAGCAGCGCAGGTGACATTTCTTTTTGGGTATCTTTAGGTTGCTCTCGTCCAGATGGCGCTACAGACTTGGAACCTCTAAAAGTTCTTCAACTGTGGTTGTCCATTATATGTATAGCCTCTGTTTTCTGATGGAAAAGGATAAATCTAAAAACATATTTTCATAATTTTAGAGGTGATTGTTATCGTAGTTATATGATAGGTACTAGTATATTTCATGTTGTATGTTGAAAATAAAAGTCACGTTTATCAAAACACAATCAAATTTTATTAAATATCAAATATTGTATTGTCTAACACGATCCCTTAACTATCATGTTTTCACATCAATATCTTGTATGGCGTAGGTACATACCTAATGATATACATGATTATAATACGGTACACAATCCACAGGCGGAAACTATAGTAAAGTGACAAGAATAGAAAAGTAGACATAGTAGCGAATCTCTCAAACAAATGTTGCTTTATAAAAATAAGTTATTTCAATATTGTCGTAAAGGAACCAGATGAGGCGAACGATTTGTCGTAAGCAATAAATATAACATTAGATTTTATAATAGACATTATAAAATAACTTATGCGTAGCATCAAATAAGGTAGATTGGGACACGAGGGATATTAGACATTTTTTTTTCACTACCTATATGTTTGTTGAAAGGCTGAATTCAAGGTTTAAACTGTTCAAAGAGTGAAACATTGCTAAGGATTATTTGGGAGTAGGTACTCGTATTTTCCGTTGTTTCATGTTATCCCGCATGTCCCATATTACCCCATTTGATTGAAAAAATAGGTTGATAGACAGAGATTCCCTCAGACAGACGAAGACCGAAGAACGGAAAAGATGGCATTTGAAGGAAGTCGAGAACACACTCACATTATTAAACACCCGTCACAATACATGGGTTTAAATGCAAAATCTACAAAAAAGTGTTATACACGATTATTATCTCGAAACTGTATGATCAGGTTAATATACTTAATCTATTCATAAATCAGTTAGGTATTTGTGCGCTAAAGCTCTACGCAATGATATCAGAAGCTGTCAGTTCTGCGGGCAATACGCCCGGCTAACGTTTCCGTCGGCACAGAAGATACGACTTTATAAATTTAGCTGATATGTGGAATGATGTGTCACGTCTTACTTGGTCTCTAGGACAATCTAATCAAATCTCCTGCGGGCCTTACGCTATCGATCTACGCCCAGCGCTTGGCGGATTACACACGCCACGAATCTCCACACCTTTAGTCCACTCGGTGTCTGTACTAAAGGGTCCTCCCTCCTTACTTCATGAGTGAAAACCGTTGCGAAGCCTTTGCGCGCAAGCGCCAATCCGCACATTATTCGCACCTTGAGTTCGTGTCTTTTTCCTGAAATTTAGTCTGTATTTCATGCCGCGTTAAAGAGAGCGGAGAAAATACTATAATCCTCCAAATTGGTTCACGATTCGCGTTCCACCATAGCTTTCACGCACTAACTAAGGAGCGGGCAAGTAACCTTGCGAGTGGTAGGTATCGTGTGTAACCCGTCACACGCTGCCTTTCAAAAACAAGTCTTAAGGACGAGGGACATCGGGTGACCCTAAGTGGCTACACCACACGAATACATATTGTCAATCCAGACCCGAACGGCCGTCACGTGATCGTTTGCATGGAAAAGTTATCAAAACCGTCTAAATTAGCATACGTCGTATAATGGAAGCACTCCTGCGGACAGACTGTTGCTGGCTATAGTTGATATATCAAATATAATACTAACGTTACATACTGTCAATACTCAGTGTAAATGCATATCGTTTATGATATGGCGTACGGAATCCCTTATCAATACTTAGTAATAAAGAGCAACATATCACAAAACGTTAAACTTAATCTTTGGTAAGCGAAAAGTAAACTTAACAAATGTACAGACACTTTTAAAACTTAAGGGGTAAACAGACAACAGAAAGGACCTCCTGGTGGGGTCCAGAGTGAGGGGCCTGGCTTACGCTCAGGGTGACTAGACACAAGAGTGAGTCCTGCTTGGCTTACACCTTGGTGACGGTCTTCAGCTTTCGGCTCCGCAGAAGTCTGCGCAGAGATAATTAGAATTATTTCATTTCTTGTGCGATTATCTAGGTATTTACTTCGTTTTTGAAGTCGATGCCAAACGATTTCGCTGTCACTTTGGATTTGGAGCGGGATACTACCTAGTATAAGAACTAAATGAATGTCTTTTTTATGCAAGTAAGTGCAGTGTTCCTCGTTTTCCTAAAATTTGTAATTGATGTGGAAATAAACCTTTATCTTTTCTTATCTTTTCCTAAAATTTTCGTTTGGCACCGACTTTAAAAACGAAGTAGATACCTACCACGATAATTATTGAACTTATTATTAATTACTTTACGGGAAATAAACAGAGACGGTATAAAAACTGGATAATATACAATTATTTACAGCTTTTCATAAAAAAAAACAAATCAAATTAAGTTATCCTTATTGTTTAGGTAAAAAAAAAAAATTCGTTTGGCTTTGATTTTTTTGGTATAGAGGTAAGGTCTGTACGGAAACAGTTCCTTCTCCTGCCATAACACACATTCATAAGAGCTTATCAGTTATCACGTACCCCATCACTCCGCGGTACACCATGAACACCCCGTATATGCTGAGCACGATGGTGGCGGTCCACACCACCGCCAGCAAGGAACTGCTGCCCTCTGTCAACAGAATAACATATGATACGGAGTGCGGCTGATGCGTTATGTCAAGGGTGTGCACGGTGGATCAAGAAAGTGGTCTACCAGTTTTGACAAAAGTTTCTGCGAGATTTAACGATCGCTAAGGTTGACTTTTCTAACGGAGTTTAAAACATGCACGACCTTGTTCTCTCATGACGTTCAACGAACCTCAACCGTAGGGCGGTAGACCACATTTTTGGCCGACTGTACAGTCAACGCCTCACTAGGTATACACTTTTGAACCTTATTCCGCTGTAAGAAAGTTCAAAAGTGTATACCTAGTGAGGCGTTGTGTGTACCTATGTAAACGCGAGCACGGGTTGAAATCAAGGGGCGATTGGCTGAAGTAGTCAGGCCAAACAAAGAACACGATGAACTGTTATTCGGGTGCCGTAGGAGGATGTCAATCATCAGCAGTTTATATGCGTCCCATTGCAGAGCACAGGCCTCCTTGCACAAGATTTGAGCTATAGTAGTCTCTATATGCTAGCCAAAGCAGATTAGGGTCCCTAGTAGGCCGGGAAGTTATAACATACCGATATAACCATCGTGGTAGTCGGTGTCGAGCCAGGCGCGGCGCGGCGTCTCGTCTCGCGGCTCATACACGAGCAGGTCGGTCTCCTCGCCCACGGTGCAGTTCGCCCACTCGATGGTCACGTATCTAAAAAAAAAGCATTTTACTACAAAACATTTCATACAAAAAACTAATTTCAAGTAGGAAAATTGGTGATTTGAGGCCTGAGGAAGCAGGAGCGCTGTGTGCTGCGCTGCATCTGTAATGAGGCGAGGAAGAGCAGGCACTATCAGCTAGCTGTATGGTTTCACACTAGTCACAACTTTCTCCCCACATGGTGCCTGGATTACTCTCTTACTGATGGGTATCACTGGTGAGCCTTGTTTGCCTGGATGGGGTTTGTAAGTGATTAGTGTGGGTACCTGGCAGGTGTGCGGCAGGCCTCGCGCGGCGGCACGAGCAGCTGGCGCGAGCGGCTGCGGGCGCCGGCGCGGCACGGGCCCCACGCGCCCCACGGGCCCGGCTGCCCCACCTCCGACTCCTTACACCCACACTCCACTTCACATGACTCCTCCTAAAAGCGGATAATCACCCATGATCAATACGATTTGTAGCAGGAGGTACAAGAATTTAACTATTTTCGATCCACAGTTTCGATCTTAACACTTTCCGTACCGCGTAGCGCTACGCGCTACGCTCGTAGCGCGTAGTCAGGTATTCCTCGTATGTAGCGCGTAGTAGCTACGAACAGAGAACCCGACTGTCGGGTTCTCGGTGCTGAATGTGTTAATTTTTTCTGTCACGATCCTTTAATACCACTTAATTTTGTACTCGGCATACTTGATTTTTATCGATATTTCGGGCGAGACCCGAATTCTTGACTCCATGAGATCCGCCGCCGCTATGCCAACTTACCTGATAATGCAACGGTGGTGCCACGATGCGGCCGGGCAGCGCGGGGGCGCAGCGCCATGGCTCCAGGTACGTATCGGAGCCGTCGTCAGCGCTCGTCAGCTCGCAGCGAACTCGGGATATTTTCACGCCCCAGCCACAGGCCCCGTCGGCTTCCTGTCCTGATGATGTCTGTGAAAAGGTAATTAATGGATTTGGTAAAATATTTAAACCATTACATATCTAGCACAACGGATCAGCATTGCAATTCAACGGGGCAATGCTGCGAGCCTTCTGATGGGCACGCTGCCAATCGACGGCGATGTGGGGCAAATTTTTTACTTATAGTTTATTCTTAAGTTTATTTTTTAATTGTTAGCTTTTAATTTTTATAATTACTTATGTTTGAATAAAATTACATCCTAGTCCGCTTTTGATGGAACTAGAAAGTCCGGGTTCCTAATTAAATTGAGAGGACCAAAAAACCTGCTAGTGTATGTAACAATTGGTAGAGCGAGACCCCGGAAGATCGTACTACTTTTCACTCGCTAAGGATAAGACAATATTAAATTTGCTACGGCTTGGCACTCTTCGCGATTTAAGGCTACTTACTCTGCGTTAAAGTTGGCGACGACTTAGCGTGGTAGTTAGAGTTGAGAGTGTCTATTACCTGGACGTGGCAGCCGAGCACGGGTCTTGCCAGCAGGCGCAGGCACGGCTCGCGCGGGCACGGCGCGCGCTGCTCCGTGGGCGGGCACGCGCGCCCCGGCCACACCGCCGCCGTGAGCCGCTGTCTGCAAAACACACACCATATCGTTGAGTTAGTCAACCTGATCTAAGGGCAACGGAAAGCACATTCGACCAATTTATGGTGGTCGACAGATGCCGGCGCGCCGATCACTTCGCTCGGAGCGTGAGTAAGACTGAGATGACGCAGACAGCTTTAACAGCACAGTTACCTGATGCGCCGCATGTGTCGCGCCGAGGACGCGTCCCCACAGGAGCAGGCAGAGGTGTCCCAGGCGCTCCACTCGCTCAGCTCGCAGTCCACTCCGCAAGGCACGTAGCACCAGGACTCACTAGCCTCTGTTGATGTTGTGTTCTGTAATGGGATGGTCATTGAAACGAGGGCTCTCATCAGACTATTTCATTTTAATAATAGTTAATGTTATTCATTCAATCCTCCTACCAACCTAAAAAATATCTGTCAATCGCACCTTCTTTTAATGGCGACGCCAAAAGGTCTTTCAAAGATCTGTGCTAATAAATAAACAGTACGAGTTGATATGGTAATATTGATGATGATGATTATCAAAACATAACGAACATTCTTACGAACAAGCGCTTAAAGACTTTCAACGAGTAGGTACGTTGTTGAATTTGTGAATGACTTACGGGGCAAAAGGTGTCGTTGACAAAGACGCCATCACTTCGCAGGCAGCGGACGGATCGTCTCTTCGTTCCTTCACCACAAGGTGAGCCACCTGTGTATGGATACAAACATTTTAATACCGACAGTAAACTTAAGTATCTATATTCGTTAGCGGCAATGTCGCACATTAGCAAAAATTTCGTGACTTTTGTATAGATAGTTAAAGGCCTGAAAAAATACATGAGGAGTCAGCTAGAAATGTCTGTTTCTCACGTACCGCAGATATTGATTTACATACAGTATATACAGTATCGCAGGCGGTACTTTCTTCGTCAGTTCTTATGTAAAGGATTGGTTGTTGTTCATACCAAGCGGCTGGCAGTCGTCCCAGGGCGCCACGTGCCAGGAGTAGGAGTGCGGGGAGCAGGGCTCGGCGCCGACGAGCGGCGGGCACGCGGCGCCGCCCTCCGCCGCCGGCCGCAGCACCACGCGCGTGCGGTCGCGCCGCCCGCCCCACTTCGACTGGAGCACGTCGGGAGGACAGTGAGAGAGTGTGTGTTAATGCACAAACATATTAGGATCCTTTGGTCCGATATGATTGTACTAGACCAGAAAAAAAGGCAACTAAGTAGTAAAAATAATAAGCCACACGTTGGACGCCATTTTGTAATAAATGGAAGACACAAAGTGTAAGATGCGGAAATGTAGGAAGTGGCAACCACAGAAAGTAATCAGTGACCCATTCAAATGTGAAGAATATATGATCTACGCAAGTTGCAGATTTTTCTTTAAATTAAATTGAATCAATATAAGTGGCGTAGCGTCAAAAAAGCCAGCCATCTTTATACAGTTCAGTAGTGTTACTATTTCTGAAAGAAAAACCTAAAGAGCTCCGACGTGCCACCGCTGCGCAATATAGAAACATCTTGTGTATAACGCAATATAATCATCAAACCTGTTCGCAAGGGCTCCAGTCCGACCAGGCGCTGACCACACAGTCCCCAGGGCAGGGCGCCCGACAAGTCGCGTCACGAGATGGCGCGCCGCCAGCGCCTGCTGCCTCACATGCTGGGTCCTCGAGGGTGTTGCCTTCGCCATCCTCGCATCTGCAATATTACCAAACATATCAGCACTGCTTAAGATTGCCATTACCGTTAAATTGCCAAATAAAAAACCCATTTGTGTGCAATCAAGTTTTGTATTGGCATGGCATACCCCTGTCTTCTTATCCCTAGGTCAGCAACGCATAAGCGGCTCCTTGGTTATTGCTTATGTTCGTGGGCGACGATGCTACTGATTATATATAAAAAAGTTGTTCTTACGCCACGGTTCTGTTGATGATGGCGCGTCCGCACAGCACGCGGTGCGGCGCGCACACCGCCCACTCGCCGAGCACCCAGCGCGGCTCCGACACCACGCACGTCGCGCGCTGCAGCGTCGCTCCACATTCGCGCCCGCCCGCTGAGCCTTCCTCCAGCACTTCCCTACAAAAATACGTTTATGTATAAGTAAATCTAGGTCTGGAAGATAGGTGTCAATGCAACGATAGATCTGGTTGCGGTTACAGCTTATCTTCTCAGGTCATCAGAAGTTACCTGGTCCGGTAGCGGAAGGCGGCGCGGGAGCCGGCCTCGGCGGCGCACGGGCCCCACTCGCCCCAGGCGCCGGCGCCGCAGTCGCGCGCGCACCGCACGCTGCACGCGCCGCGCAGCAGAGACGGGAACTCCTCGTCGTACGTGTACCCGTCCGTCGATGCTTCACGGACTCGGCGGGGGCCTGATGGAAACCAGGAAACGTCAAATAAAAACACCGTAAGCTTTAAGATCCATTGACGTAAGCCTTCTTAAATGTTTATTTAAAGCTCTCTCTCTATTTCCCGATTCCCATTGCACGAAAAACCTCTGATAATCTTACCGGTAAGAGGATGGAACTTCTTGCATACGTCCATGGGCACATCTCGTCCTCCGAACATGCAGCGCGCGGCTCGTAGTGCTCTTCCTTCGCCACATTCCGTGCTGAAACGTTATACGAAAAAATGTTATTCCGTTATCCACATTTGTTCAAATTGTCACTAGAGGGAAAGTGCTGTCACTGCTGTCTAAAGGTAAAGGCAATCTTCTGGAAAAAATGGAATGGCGAACGTAGAGGACTTGACATTAACACTTGAAGCTGGATTGCTAGTTATTCTGCCGCCTATAATTCATGCATTATCCCTATTACCAAGCAATACAATTACCCAGGAGGAAGAATGCAGTCAGAGTCAGTGGGCAGGAGTTCTAGAGATATGTTCTTGCAAGTGCAAGTAGGAATGTCTGGGTCCGATGCGTCCAGGTATCTGCAACAAATTATTGATATTATTTTATCTATTCGACAAAAAATAATTCTTAAATAAAATAAGTAAATGACACGGCCCCGAAAAAGTATTCTTAAAAGGCATTCTTCTAAAACAACTATCATTAAAACGTTATCACTCATCGTGTCAGTACCATGCACACAAATCTTTTTGGGTAAAAAAAGATAGAATTTTGGATTGCTTGATGTTTTGATAGCCTGGTTGTTGGTTCGATTCAAAATGAAATCTAGGATGGCAAGATTTCTTAATATATGACTTTGATTCCAGAAGTTGCAGGCAGTGGTAACGTCAATAAACTTACTTCAAGGGCTCAGCGCAGACGTGATCGCACGTGACGGCGGCGACCACAGCGTCGTAGGGCACGCGGCACGCCGCGACGCTCTGCGGCACCAGCTGGCCTGCGCACGCGCCGGCGTTCACGCGGTGCGATGCCGAGCCACACCAAATACCTGCGAATAATGAATTAGTAGATTTATAAACAATAGTTGAACATGGTCTATTGCAACAAATATATCTTGGAGTTGAAGTGAAGAAAAAGAACACATCAAAAATAAGAAGGTGGAATAAGTAGGTACTAATTAATAAACTGAAATACTTCAGAAAAACAAGTGTATCAAGTTCGCCTGTACCCGAGACCGGAATCAGCATCTTCAGCTTTTGCCACGAGGAGAGATGAAAAAGTAAGATAGTTTTATCGAAGCCCGTTGACTTAGCGTCGAATCATATATTCAGTGTAATAGCAGACGCGGTCGGTGTCTCCAGTGCAAGCTTACAGCTCGGCTATCACGCACTTGATAACGCTTGTTGCAACTTACTCCTGACTCTATGCCCTATGCCCGCGCGCTCGGCGGGCGGCAGGCGACACGTGCTCCACTCGCCGGCGACCCACGCGGCGTCGCGCGCGCGGCACGAGCGCGCCACCGGGCACGCGCGCGACTCCTGCGCCGGCCCGCAGCTCGGCCCTCCATGCACGACGCGTACGCGGATCTGCTTGCCGGGATCTGTGAAATCGACAATCATTTAATTTTATTTCAGGATCAAGGAAGTGTATTTATTTCGATAGTTACTTGTCGATTAAAAACGTCTTTATTTTAAGGGGCGTTCTTAAGACCAAAGGGCATTGCAACTTATTTGAACTGTTTATTTGGTGTAACAATCACCTTCTTTTTTGTAATTTACAACAATACTAGCTTTGCTTATTTAAATCGGCAATTGCAATGTGTATAAACAAATAGATTATACCGATCGATGTTCTTATTTTCTGACAGTGTAAATTCTAAAAGGCATTAATCGTACCACAAGTATTAGGGCACGGAGACCACGGCATCCAGGCCTCGACGCGGCAGCCTCGGCGGCACCGCACCGTGCAGGCGCGGTGGGAAGCTGGTCGACGGAGAGGCGCACATCTGTACAAAAGCACAAAATCTAGTTATAGGAAAAAAGTAGAAGGAGAATTCTAAACAAAATTTCGCTATTCGTGAAAAATGTTAAAATAACTAGTAGTCCGCCTCGAACTCAGAACTCGCGATTTCCTAGCAAACGAGTTGACCAATATAACAAGACCCTTTTAATGATTTTTTTACGCCTCTAGCTCCACAACCCCTTGATGGATCTTTCTCATATACGAACTCTCAAATTAAATGTATCTTTGCTACAATCCCAACAAATTTCATAGAGATCAGAAAAACGTTACTAAAGTTATCGTCGAACAAAATCTTAAAATCAAAAAGCCATTGAAATGAGACGTCTCAGTAGCCAGAAGTTGTTTGTAAGAACTCTCTTCGCTCGTTCGAAAATTTTGGGAGGCTTCTAAACGTCTGATATAGAACAAGAGTTGAATGTAGCTGGTACTCACAAAGCCTCTCGAACAACGTCTGCGTTGTTCTGCACACACATTACGTCTCTGGTCATCTCTCCTTCTTCAACGCATGGCTCTTCGTCGTCGCTGTCGTTAAACGTTTCTCCGTCCTACAAAAAATACGGTACATATAGGTTCTGCTGTTCTAGCTCATATTTCTGTTCTAACTCCTGGGCTGCGATCACCCGGTCAAACTCACCAGTAAGTCAGTGTAATTGGAGACGGGCATGTAGTCTTGGCGGCGCTCGCAGGGCCCCCAGGGTGTGGCGAGCCAGGAGTAAGTGGCGCAAGCGTGCGTGTTGCACGTCTCGTGCTGGACTAGTTGATCTTCGGATGGACAGGGCCAGCCATCTGTAACAGGATTTGATGACCCAGGTTAATGAGGCAACCGGTAGACAAAAACAAATGTGAATGTGAAACTAATGTGAAAATCATTAGGACCTATTTTAGTAGGGGGTTTACTAATATGTGGCTGAAAATTGTATGGGAAATTATCACTTCCTATTTTTACCATAGTTTCATTAGGCAAAATCATCAGATGGCATAATATCGCATACTAATCTAACATAATCTATGCCAAATAGAAATAGGCCATTTAAAAGTATGCGAAGCAATAATTTGGTAAACGTTGGTAGATTGCTATGCTAACGTTCTGTGATAAGTTGTTTGGGAAATGAAATTATGCCAAATGTTTTCGGCAAAATGGCAGTACACCCCTGATTCTTATATAATTAGGGAGCCCAATGCCGCATACTTACCAGGGGAAGCATGAGCTAGTATGTGCCTCCTCCTGGTCCGGGTAGGTGGGGGACGAGCAGCTGCGGCACAGTTGGCGCTGCACGGGCCCCAGGAGCCCCACGCCGAAACCACGCAGTCTCCTGCGCATGCGATGCGGCAGCGCTCCGTGCGCGCCGGCGCGCCGGTGTCGCTGCACCATGCGCGAGGTGCCTCTTTCTGTAAATTAAGAGAGATTGGTTATTTGCACCGTAGTTCATTGGTATTACGAGTATAACTACAACATATCACAAATCGGTCTTTACGAGTCCTATAAACGCAAAATTGTACCATATCGCTGGTAAGCCGACATCGAAGTTAGTTGTCAAACGATCATAGTATCATTTGATTTCCAGAAGAAATCACACAAGTTGTAAAAGACCATGTTCACTGATTTGATGGTGATTAACTATTTACTTATATTAAAAGCACTCCGGATTTCAAAAGGCACATGGGGTGCCCGGATTAGAATTGTCCCCCACCATATCGTCCCGTAGTTACAGTAGGAGTCTGCTAAGGGAATATACCGGGAGATGGGCAGCAGCATCTTCTGAAAGTCTAAACAATAATAAACAAAACAAAAAAAAACTGCGCGCGCCAACCCGCCTGCCGAGCGTGGCGCGTATGGCAAACCCCCCCTTAAAGGGGAGGCCTATGTTCAGCAGTGGACGTCTCATGGCTGAGATGATGATGATGATGATCAAGAAGTATCACTAAGTCCTGGTACGCATACGATACTGTGTATTGGAGATACACCTAAGCGTTTAAAATACAAAATCTACACTAACTCCATTATGCCCCACGCATCTCAGCTCGCGGCTCCTCCGTCCAGGGCCACAAGTAGTGTGCGGTTGGTTCAGTACACACGAGCCCCAGGGCAGGGGCTTCCACGCCGCGCAGCGCGGGGCGGCGCAAGTTCTCTTCTCTTCTAGAGGCGGGCAGGGGGCTCCGCCACCAGACGCGGCAGCAGTCACGCGGCGGCGACGGACGCTGTAACCTTTGGGGAAATATCACACGATCAATACATATTTGTGATGATTCAGGTAGAGTTTAAAGCTTTTGCTACAGTCTAATTATCTATTTATCTCTATGGTAAGTAAATGTATTTTATGTATTCATTCATGATTCATCCGGGTTCAAAAACGGGGTTGTTGCCTAGTGCGTAAAATTAGCAACACAAGAATCTGACCATTTGGCATGGTAAGAAAGGTTTAAGTTGTTTAAAGAGCTGTTCCTTACTATTTGGGCTTCTCAATTTTTACTGCGTTTAAAAGTTTAGCAAATCGTCAATTAATTAAGTCTACGACAACACTTACCACTGCTGGTTAGCTGCTGCACCGGATTCAAGGGGCATTTGTCCGTCGGTTGGCAGGCTTCCCATTCGCTCCACTCTCCCACTTCGCAGTCACGTGGGCAAGGGATCTGGAGACATAAATTATCATAGATTTAAAATGATAGTCTAAAAGAACAACATATGTGATTACAGATATCAAAGAAAATGACGTCTTTTCCACGCTCTAAAAAGTTTGCTGGAGTGGGAATGCAGTCTATCTAGCGCTAGACACTCATGCAGTGTTAGAGTACGGTGTTAGTGTTAGAGGCTGAAGCCTTGGTTAAATGAAACTATCAACACCACGCAACATCTCCTTAACCTCGCGGCCCTCGCAGGACTGCAAAAGTATGAGCACACTGCATCGGATGCCCTTCCAATGCCCTCACACAAGTCACCTCAAGTCGCCGTAGCAGCTCGCTCGCTCACAATACAGATATGAAGCAATCCTCTGTCTTGCTCTTACCTCGCAAGATTGAACAAGCGTAGGCATGTGAGCATAGGCACACTGCACAGTGTATTCCGTCGGCCATCACCTCCTGCGCTGCACGTCACCACCATGGATAGCTAGCTCGCTCACACTACAGACATCAATCAGTCTTCCTCGCTCTTACCTCGCAAGGTTGAACAAGCGTGGGCATAGGAGCATGGGCACACTGCACAGGGTGCAACGCTCTTCCGTCAGCCCTCACACACGTCGCCTCCCGTCGCTGCACTCCACCGCCACAGCTGGCCGGGCTGGAGTCGCGGTCGTCCATGTCGTCAGCCTCGTCGTCATCGTCGTATATGGCGTCGTCGTCCGTTTCGTCGTTGTCATCATCGTTGACTGGAAATTAGAAGATAATTAATTACGAGCCAGGGCACGTGCAATGTGAAATGCCCCAGAATACCAAATTAGTAACTGTACTACTATATACTTGCATTTGCTTACACACTCTACCGGTTGGATCTCTTCCACAATGGTAAATATCTTTTTTTAATACCACGAGGGTGCAAACAAGCATACGGTCCGCCTAACGGTAGGAATTTACCGTAGTCTATAGACGCCTGTAGCTCCAGACTTGGCCACCTTTTTATATAATGGAGGACTCACTTTGTTGACGGCTATAGGGACAAGAAGGTCCGTCGTCAGCACACTGCTGTGGTAACACCCACCGCCTATTGACTATAGGCGTCTAAAGCGTGTGAGTAGTGTTGTGTTCCTACTGGTTCTGGACCCTACTGGGTCTAGCTAATGCTTAATTGGCTCTGGTTGTATTTAGTTAGTAACTCCTGCAGCTCACCGGGTTTAGGCGTAGCAGTCATTTCAACGGCGACCTGGCACTCGCCCCAGGGTCCTGGCGTCCAGTGCGCTGTTGCTTCTAACGCTGCTGGTCGGACCTCCTCTACCACGTCGCATTCCTTGCCATTGCCTGGAAACCAATTACAGAAACACCCTTATTCATAAACGTTTTACAAGCCTCTTTTATTTCATTGCTTTTTTATCGGTTTATAATGAACACAATTGTCAAAATGACCGATAAGGATTATTGGTTATTAGTTAAATGAAGCTTGTTTGTAAGATTATGAATAAATACAGACTTTTGATAGCTCTTTATCCTCCATATGTATGACAATAATAAGAGTAGGTAGTAACCGACGTTCGTGCTCACTTGCGTGATTGAAAACTCACAATCGATGATTTTTTACCGATAAAAATCTTTAGTGGGAGTGAAGAACTGCACCATAATTTCGCTGTTTCGAAAGAATGGTTTACCGTGTGCTAACCTCCGAACGAGCCATCCGTGCGGGGACTCCACGGTATCCACTCGGCTAGGGAATGCCACCCCGATGCGGGCTAGGGATACTCGCAGACGTCAATTCGGGTCTTACCGTGTGGTAACCTCCGGACGCGCCGCGTGCGTACCAGCGCGCCGTCCGTGCGGGGCCTCCACGGCATCCACTCGGCTAGGGAGCAATCTTCACGCAGTATACAGACGCGGGAAGTCCCAACGCGTGCTAAGGCTGAACCACAGTACCTGTAAGGATTTCAAATAAATTAGGTAATTAACATGAAGAGATAGTCAGGGGCAGTATTGTAAACTTTAAAATCTCGTAAAAATCAAACCATAAGATAGTTTTAAAAGTCGTCGAACAAACGTTGTCTGGTTTGAGGAGTAGACTTTACGTTTTAATTTACTGCTCCCATTACATGAAACACTCGGTAAATGTACACCCAGCCCAGATTCAAAATTGCATGGACAATTTATGAATATATTCAAACTTAATATATCCATGCACTTATGCAGCTCTTTCCAGCGTTTCCAAGTAAATTACTATATAGTTGGAATGTAACTGGACATTATATGGAACAATATTCAAATGTAACTAACCGTAATCAACTTTACCTAACTTTCAAAAGCTCCCATATAGATGTAAACCACCAGTTCTAATTCCATTCTTACGCAGCACTATTAGAGTACATATTTCAACGAAATGTTCCGTGGATTTGAGACAATATGTTGTCGGTACATAGTGTAACATTGTAGTTGTAGCTGCACAAAGGTTCTTTGTAGTCTGCACTCTGGAGAAATACAAATACTGACCGGCTTACGTAAGGCTTTATGTTATGTTATACAGGGTGCTTGTAAACTTGGAGAAATTAGAGCTGAGGTTATTGAAACGTAATGTTGTTATAAACTAGTTGTCCGCCTCGAACTGAGAACTCGCGATTTCCTTGCCAACAACTGGACCAATATAACAAGACCATTTTAATGTTTTTTTTACGGCTTCTAGTTCCACAACCCCTTGATCTTTCTCATATACGAACTCTCAAATTATATACCATAAAGATCAGAAAAACTTTACTAAAGTTATCGTCGAACAAACTCCCAAAATCAAAGAGCCCTCGAAATGCCGAGACGTCTCAGTAGCCAGAAATAGTTTGTAAGTACTCACTTCGCTTGCGCTCCGCTCGTTCGATTATTTTAAACACCTTGTCACGGTATCCATGCGACATTATGTCATTCGTAATCATTGATAACGTCAAATCCACTATAGGCCTGTTTTATTTATTTATTTATTTAAACTGTATTGCACAGTATAGAATATACAGTTACAAGGGACTTAATGCCGTAAGGCATTCTCTACCAGTCAACCTTTTCCTATAATCCTTGTAGCAGACTTTTAAGGTTCATTGTTGCCAAGCAAAATAAGTTCGTAACCACCCTGTATAAATTAAAACTCAACCCGGTCCGACTCTGCTGAGTTTTGGGTTCTATTTGTCTTTCGTACTGTTTTACATTCGTATACACAAATACAAATATGACCTTATTTTACTTGAAACAAAACTGTATACATGTTTATCCTCGTGAACTACGATCAATAAGGTTACCCGTGCAAATTAAATATTCCTAATTGTCAGCGCCGCGGGTACAGTCCACGTCAAATATATGTGTACACTAATGCACTTTATTACAAAGGAAAAAGGTGCAAAACTGTAAAATGTCTTTGCACACCGAGTATGCTAAACGTGGCACCGTTATGTAATGGGTTGCTCTACTTTGTGAATTATTGCTTCAAATTACAAACTACGCTGTGGGATTAGGTTTTTGTAACAATAACCCTAATTGCTATAAAAATTATAACACAGACAAAGGTTATAGAGTTTAATACGGAATGTTATTATTATTAATATATGTGGACGAGTTTATTGAAGCGCTGGTAGCCTTGCGGTAAGACGTCCGACTTTCAATCCGGAGGTCTCGGGTTCAAACCCCGGCTCGCACCACTGAGTTTTTCGGAACTTATGTACGGAATATCATTTGATATTTACCAGTCGCTTTTCGGTGAAGGAAAACATCGTAAGGAAACCGGCCCTAATCCCAAAAAGACCTAGTTTCCCCTCGGGGTTGGAAGGTCTGATGGCAGTCGCTTTCTTAAACACTAGTGTCTACGCCAATTCATGGGATTAGGTTGTCAAGCGGACCCCAAGCCGGGATAAACGCTAGGAGGAAGAAGAAGAGTTTATTAGAAGGGACCACTTTGTCGATTTCCAAGGACCCTTTTTTCACTAATAGATAGTGCATATTCCGTAGTTTTAGAAATCTAAGTACTAATAGTAACTCCATATCGACAAAGTAGTCCCTTGGTTCGAACATGTTTGCTAAAATGACGTATCCCTAACGTAATAACGGCCTCCATAGCCCAGTTGGTAGTGACCCTGCCTACGAAGCTGGAGGTCCCGGGTTCGAATCCTGGTAAGGGCATTTATTTGTGTGCTAATCTCAAATATTTGTTCCTGAGTTATGGATGTTTTCTATGCATATAAGTATGTATTTATCTATCTAAGTATGTAAATATATCGTCGCCTAGCACCCATAGTACAAGCTTTGCTTAGTTTGGGGTTAGGTTGATTTGTGTAAGATTGTCCCCAAATATTTATTATTATTATTTTACTCTTTATTCATTTTTCATCTTAGTGTAGGTTTTTTACAATATTTTTATTATTATTTATTATTATTTATCCCATAAAAAAAATTAAAGTTCAAAGTTTCTTTCCCAGACGGAATACGATACGACATCAATTACGCCCTAAAACGTATCACCAGTATTTTTTCAACAACCCGTATAACTTTATTTCCAACTTATTCTGTATGTAGATGTGTTCCGAATTTCATTTTATCTTATAAACCAAACTTTCCGATTTATAATAACTAGTCGGAGAACCAGCTGAATAGACTTGAGCGCATCCAAAATCTCTGCATTAGGTTCATATTCGGCTTGCGCAAGTTTTTTTTTAATACAACGACGGTGGTAAACAAGCATACGGCCCACCTGATGATAAGCAGCTACCGTAGCCTATGGACGTCTGCAACTCCACACATAGCGAGATGACATTCACAGTGCCCTTACCTCTATACCTATTTTGGACGTAGTTTAAGGTCATACCCCGGGTCCAAAAATTAATAAAATAAAAAATTAATAAATTAATAAAGAAAAATATGGCAGATATAGGGACTGCCGCTAGAAGTGAAAACTTTTAGTGTTAAAATTTGGAATTATCAATATCATCTGGTCTTCACATTTATTGCCACTCCGAGCACCATTTGATTATAATAATATGCATGTTGATATGGTTTTTAGGGTTATATACCTTAAAAAGGAAAAACGGAACCCTTATAGGATCACTCTCTACGCCTACATACGACGGGAAAAGCGTGGGACCGAGAGTTGTGGAAGTCAGCGGGAGAGGCCTTTGCCAGTAGTGACACTACTTTAGGCTTAAAAAAAAAATTGTACGCCTCGAACTGAGAACTCGCAATTTACTTGCAAACGAGTTGACCAATATAACAAGACACATGTTTTTTGCCTTCTAAGTACAATCCCTTGATCGATCCGGGTGCCGTATTCTAATTTTAAAATGTATAAACAATACAATGTTCTGTGAAGCTGTGTCTAATTAATTTAATTTAATGTTTAATTTATTTGATTCCTATTTCATTTAATGTTTAACTATACAGCGCAATGGCGCTTAGCTGTAAGGCTGTATTGTATTTAACTAAATAAAAAAAAAAAAAAAAAATTAACAACACAATCTGTCTTAAACATAACTCCAACACTAAACCAATAATCAACCAATATTGAAGTCGTATTGTAGTTGCAACGCAGTAATTTTCAAGCAAATTCCGTCATTTTTGATTCTGACGTGTAGGCGTTAGCTGTATTGTGTTGTTATTGCATTGGATTTGCATTGAAGTTGGATCGTGTCTGTGCGTGTTTTAAAGTTAGAATACGGCCCCTACTCATAAACAAACTCTCAAATTTTATGTATCTCTGCACAACTCCATCAGATTTCATAAATCAGAAAATCATTACTAAAGTTATCGTCGGACAAACTATCTAAATCAAAAAGACATCGAAATGCCGTTCCAGTAGCCACAAGTTCTTTATAAGAACTCACTTCGGTTACACTCCGCACGTTCCATCATTATTCAGTAGCACAGGATAACCTGCTACGAAATACGTAGACCTCTACGCTCAACATTCTACGCCGTAGCTCGTATCAGTCGTAGCTTCATTACTCTGTACTTTTTCAAACTACTAAAACACGGGTTCAACTCACTTCAATGTTCACAGCCACTTACAACCTTGTCCTACCAAGTTATCGGGAAAAAGGCGAATGCAAATGGCGGCCATAAAACAAGTCCCAAGTTCGGGATTGTCCTCAATAAAACCAGTAAGTGGTTACTGTAAAGTTTCTTGGAACGGGGATTTAGTTCTATATTCAGTTGTGACCCAGTTCTTAAAGTTGTAATGCACATGAACTGAATTGAGATTAGCTGAACGTTTATAGTATTTTTTATACTCGGCGACTGTAATACTCGAATTGAGATTGTGGTGGCGGAACTACTAGCGCATACTTTTTGATAGAGCTTGTATGGTCGCATATTGTAGCATCCATAACAATCACAGAAAGGATTTCCATACAATATTGTGAAGCTGTTGTCGGGCCCCGCATTGCGTGTCGCCGCCGGCACAATCCACCGGGAGATCGAACGTTACTCAATTACATAGAAGCAGTAGGTTGTGCACGGCTTTCGTCGAACTCAATTCTTACCGGCTTGCATAAGCACTCGTATAAAAACTATTGTGTGCAACGGTACATAATAAGGGTTCTTAAGATTCGAGGGTCGAAGTTACAAAATGAGGCGAAGCCGAATTTTGTAAAAACAGACCCGAGAATTTTAAGACCTAATTATGTACCGTTGCACACAATAGTTTTTCTACGAGTGCTAGGCAAGCTGGTAAGCATTGGGTTCGACCATTGGGATGATCTGCTGCCTCTATACAATTGTCTTCAATCTCCAGGCGGATTGTGCCGGCGCCCCCCTTGTCCACAGCGGCGGGTGGCGGCGGCGCGGGGCCCGCCCCGGCAACAGACCCATTATATCCCAAAGAATCGACTTTAGTCATCTTATGACAACGTTCATAAAGTATATGCTTTGAATATACATCTCAGTCATTTTATTGGCAAATTAGAATGCAGGAGTAGAAAAAATATTATGTAAGCTAGTTTAAGATACGTAAAAGATGCTGATGCATTAAATGGAATATTATTTTAGACTGTTTTTAATACTACGACGGTGCCGACGGTGCCGACGGTGGCGAAAACAAGCACACGGGCCACTTAGTGCACCAAGGAGTCTGCCTCGGCGCGGACATTGAACCTGTGGCAACAAGCAACTTACATGTTCTCCACAAACTGCCCATCTTTCTTGCGGCACTGCACCTGCCGCCGCTGCAGCCCCAGCCTCGGGGAGTGCACCAAGGAGTCTGCCTCGGCGCGGACATTGAACCCGTGGCAACAAGCAACTTACATGTTCTCCACAAACTGTCCATCTTTCTTGCGGCACTGCACCTGCCGCCGCTGCAGCCCCAGCCTCGGGGAGTGCACCAAGGAGTCTACCTCGGCGCGGACATTGAACCCGTGGCAACAAGCAACTTACATGTTCTCCACAAACTGTCCATCTTTCTTGCGGCACTGCACCTGCCGCCGCTGCAGCCCCAGCCTCGGGGAGTGCACCAAGGAGTCTGCCTCGGCGCGGACATTGAACCCGTGGCAACAAGCAACTTACATGTTCTCCACAAACTGTCCATCTTTCTTGCGGCACTGCACCTGCCGCCGCTGCAGCCCCAGCCTCGGGGAGTGCACCAAGGAGTCTGCCTCGGCGCGGACATTGAACCCGTGGCAACAAGCAACTTACATGTTCTCCACAAACTGTCCATCTTTCTTGCGGCACTGCACCTGCCGCCGCTGCAGCCCCAGCCTCGGGGAGTGCACCAAGGAGTCTGCCTCGGCGCGGACATTGAACCCGTGGCAACAAGCAACTTACATGTTCTCCACAAACTGTCCATCTTTCTTGCGGCACTGCACCTGCCGCCGCTGCAGCCCCAGCCTCGGGGAGTGCACCAAGGAGTCTGCCTCGGCGCGGACATTGAACCTGTGGCAACAAATAGGTCCATGAAAATTCAACATAAGACAAATGTTGTTAATTAATGTTCTTGTAGTTGTTGAGTGGTAAATATCTTTAAAATTGAACGACATTTGGTTAATTATCTCATAATTTAGAAATAATCTTTGCTGTCCGTTTTGGAAGGCTGTATAGCCCGCTACTATGTAGGTTTACAATAGTTAAAAAAAGGAAAAAAGCTCACACATTATTAATACTTCCACATGTGGAAACCGCACAATAGTTAACAAACTATTTTTATTTTATTTGACTGTATTCATTTCACACATGAAAAGAGATTTTTATGCGACTGCCGTAGCATTGAGCTTTTAATCTCACTCGGTCTACTTTTATAGTCAACATTTTAAGGATGGTTCACGCTGTTCCGTACTGCATCCTACATGTCACTTCCGACACTTCTTGTTTATGTGACTTCCGAGGATCACGTGACGCTTTCTATACAAAATGAAATGTCGTGTAGTCATAGGTAATATTTAGAGTACGGCCATCCCACCACTTTAGGCTTCAACTCCTTCATTATTAATACAAAGGAAACAGAAACAATAGACATGTTAGACCCGAACACGGTCTTCCAATAAATTAAGGCAATAAATTAAATTAGGTCCCGTTACTGGGCACGGGAAACAAAAGGCAAAGATGGCGGTTACAATTCTATAGCCAACACAGAAAATACTGTATTAGGTTGTTTAGAAGAGGTCATTATTAGCAATATGTGGCATTTTACGAGAAAAGGTACCTTATGGCGGTTTGCGTTTACGCTATTTCTAACGACGCTGCAATACTAATGCAATGCGTCGCAACGTAAGCGCCAACCGCCATAAGGTACTTTCACCCGTGGAACGTCACATATGACTGCGTAATCTGTCCAGTCCACTGCCTCATATTTATTTATGTGTTTTGATGTTTTTGTACTTATACTGTTTAAATTATACTCGAAAAGTGACCCATTTTAATTTCTCTTGCTTGAGTCATGTACGTATAAACGTTTCGATAAAAATCGACATTAGGCGACTTTTGATGATTAGGCAAAAGTATTTATAAAAATCTTTTTAATAAACAAAAAGACACGTTTTGGTATACATTTTTAGGGATTCTGAAGTAGAATTATATTGGCTTTTCAGAGAAATCAATAGAAAAGATAAAATCTATCCGACAAATATCAGACAGTGGAAAGCGCCACACCGGTTTCAAGTGACTTAGTCCGACTTAGTTGTCGAACGTGAGGCAAAGCCCTCGCACAAACACCCGCCTCTATCAGCTCTATTCTGAGATAGGTGACTACTATACTAGTAAGCTTCTTAGCCTCTGTCTCATTCTTCATCCACAATATATCTACAATTGTACTTCTAGCTGCAAATTGCATGGAAAATTTATGAATATATCCATTCATAATGTCTTATGTTCTTAAATATAAGTTAAAAGTTTTGTCGATATTTTTAAGACGTAAACAACTAAAAAACGAAGCCTAGTACAAAAATGTATTACTATTTATAGCTAGAGCTACATACCTACACGTTTGTATACTGTATAGCGATAAAATATATAATTAATCAGTCGAATAACCGGTAATAACTTTAACAATCTTGTATTATAAATGCAAATCCATTCATTTGTGATGTGGGACGTAGAGACAAACACTTAGGTTGGAGTAAAGGTTTATTCTGTCTTAAATAACTCGTACATGCCATTATATACTAAGCTTTGCACGTGTATGAGTAAGGCGTAGTACACACACTACACATTACTACAAACATTGTCTAAGATGTGGGTTAAAATATTTCTCGCTTTAAAATATGATATTTGAATAACAAAACTCTAAATTATGTTATGAGATAATAATAACATTATTGAACAAAAGTTAAGCTGATTTTCCCTCACTTAATAGTCCAGTCGAACGCCCCTGTATGGAATAACTTGGTTTCCAAGTTACGCTAAGCTTTAGAACAAAGACTGCCGCCATCGCCGTTCTATACGTAGAAATGGTAAACATGAGGGGAATTCTACAAAACCGTGGGCTGTCGGATCGATCGAAGGACGTATCTAGAGAATCTGATACCTAATTCACGACTCACAGGTACATACCCCTACTCACATACACACTTACATACCCACACACAACTTACACACACACGCACACACACACACACTTAGGTTAATCTTAGTTAATTAATTTTCATGTTTTTCTACTAATCAAATTTCATGTTTTATTTATAACTACAAAACATGGTGCATTCCAAGATACAGGCTTCAGCCTAGTTTGGAATGCACCAGACAATCCGGTAATCTGTTAAACTTTCTTTGATTAATAAATATTACTTACTTACTTACTTCATTACTTAGCGTATGACAACTCGAGACTCTTCTTGGAAAAAGTAATTGCCATTTGGCGGAAGACCATCCGTTATACGTTGTTAGAGATACACCTACTAATAATAATCAAGTAAGTCGATGATTTTTTTCAATGAATTAACTAAATTATACCTAATTACGAAATAGGAACCATCTATCTTTTCTTTTTTTTGGAATCCATATATCTATAATCTATATACCTAGATCTAGAAAAAATAAATTAAAGAAGGCCACGATACCAATGACCTAAATCGATGAATAGTTAAAATAATTCCATTCTTCAGAATATCAAATGTGCGCCCGTTGGTTACAAGAAATGCATTGCAAATGCACATAAAAACTTATAATTTTTTTAGATTGAAAATGTAATTATTACCATTACATTTCTCCATTCTTTTCTATTCTTTAAAGAAAACAACAGCAGGAAGTCAAGTTTTCAATAAAACGAACGACCGCTGAGAGCATTTTCCAATATTGATGCAAGTAACTGAGTTACCGAGCAAAGCCATTGGAAGCCAGGCCAGGCCCTCTCATTCTATTTATAGCTTTAAACATTATCTTGGAAACGTATTCCAGAATCATAACCTTAATAACGAGACGGGATCCAATTTGTTAAATTGAACTAAATCCTATTACTGAGCTCGCCTTTTGTTATCAGCTTACGTTTTTGCGTTGTTATTTAGGTATTCAATTATAAGAATTTTCACGTACCTACCTTTACCTAACTGTGTGCGAAGCCACTTGAGACTAACTTAAAATTAGAAATTCCTTGTAAAATATACAAATATGTAGCTTTTCTGCGAATTAATTTGTTGAAAATAAAAGGATGTACGGCTTCCTATCTCCCGTTGTTCACTGATTCACAAGAGTTTAATTTCCGTACGGAGCGGAGTGTGCGGTCGCTAGGCTGTCTCTGTGTCGTTATTTATCAATCTTGGGGCAGCTGAAATTGCCTGCCGTGTTGAATATTTGGGTATTCGACAATCAAATGGTGGTCTTGAGGTATATTCAGTCACCAACAACAAATATGATACCCACTTAATTTCAATGTTAAATTGTTTTATTTCAGATCAGAAAGGGAAAATTTACGTATATAGATACAACATTCTTTATCTTTACATTCTCTACTACAAAAGAGATAGCTGTTTAGCAATAAGACTGTCTGATATTTAACCTTTCATAACCTTGTCTGTGTGTTATGTTGTTGTCGTTTAAGCTGTGCAAAAAAATAGTATTGTATTGATGATTGTAAGCAACTTGAAAGTCTTTTGATGAGCGATACTTTAAATCCTCGATGACACAGACACAGTTCAGGTAAGAAAGAATATCAAACGTATTGCGAAGCAGTCAGATTTGGATTTTATTTTTATTTTTCATTTTAATTACACAATAGGCAGGTACATGTCTGTCTCTCAAGCTGTTTTGATATGCCTTCTTGAAGAACTACGCATTATTGTATATAGTATCTTTAATGTATTAGTATTACTGTTTTGAAAAAATAAGTCCCGCCGAGTTTCTTGCCGGTATTAAGTGTGCGGCTCGTAGGTATTAAGATAGTGTTATCGGATCGCGCGCTGCTAGTGTTTTCTGTCTACATGCCCGTCGACTCACCAGAGACTCTTACCGAGTTCACGGAATGCTTAGGTGAGATTGCCGCGATCGTGGAAGAGTGCCAGATAGACTCCGTGTTCATCTTAGGGGACTTCAATGCTCACCCGGGCAGGCGGTTCGGTAAGGAGTTGCTGGACTTTTGTGCGGATGTTAGTTGGCAGTGTGCGGACATAGACATGCTGGGGGAGGCTTCGGATACGTATACATATGTTAGTGACATTAATGGCGCAAAAAGCTGGTTGGACCACTGTGTCGTATCTGAAGCGGCTCGCCGAACGATACGGAATGTAAAAATACATTATGATGTGTACTGGTCGGACCATCATCCCTTAGAATTAACTTGCAATTTAAAATTGATTAGAAATAAGAATGTAATAAATAGTAACGTATGTAATAGGATTATTTGGGGAGAGCGCGACCCTGAACAGTTGACATTATATGAGAATTATTGTAATGAAAATTTAAAAAATATTGACTTCCCAATTGAATTTACTGAATGTTGTGATAAAAAATGTAATAATATTGATCATAGGTTAGTTATTGACAAGTTGTACGCAAATATAATTAATTCACTCCAAGGTGCCTCTAGCTTAAGTTATATTGACAAGACATCGAATAGAAAGAAGCGTCATGTGATAGGATGGAACAAACCTGTACGTCAAGCTCACGTGGAGGCTCGGCTCGGATTTCAAAATTGGGTCATGTGCGGAAAACCAAGGGTCGGGGTTGCGTACACTAATATGATTGAAACCCGGAAAGTTTTCAAGCAGAATTTAAAATGGTGTCAGGACCATGCAGAGCAAATTAAAATGGACATTCTAGCTACACATCATTCTAATAAAAACTTTAAAAACTTTTGGAAGCAGACCAACAAATTGAGTCCGAGGGCGGGCCTACCTGTGAGTATTGAGGGTGTTAGCGAGCCTAAGAAAATAGCCGATCTGTTTCAGAAGCATTTTAAGGTTGAGTCTCCCTTGGGGCCCTGCCGGGAAGCACCTCCAACGAGGTGTATGCCGTCGGGACCTCTGGTGAGAGTCACGGCTAAAGAAGTAGAATTGGTGGTGAAGAACATGACGCGAGGAAAGTCACCTGGTTACGACTCCCTTAGCATTGAACATTTACAGCATGCGGGGGTACATTTGCCAAGAGTACTCGCCATGTTCTTCAACTTGTGTGTGAGTCATACTTATATACCGAGCGATATGATGAGAACGGTGGTAGTACCAATCATAAAAAACCGTACAGGAGACCCAGCAGACATTAAAAACTATAGGCTCATTTCGTTAGCGACTATTGTAGCGAAAGTGTTGGACAGTGTGCTGGACAAACAGCTGGACAAGCACACAAAGCTTCATGACGCACAGTTTGGTTTCCGGTCTGGCTTATCCACCGAAACAGCAGTCCTTTGTCTTAAGCACACTGTCCGATACTACACAGACAGGAAAACACCAGTATTTGCGTGTTTTCTTGATCTGTCAAAAGCTTTCGATCTGGTGTCCTATAGAAAACTTTGGCAAAAACTGTATGATGAGACTTCACTGCCCAGGGAATTTGTGGAATTGTTTGAATTCTGGTACGGCCACCAAACCAATGTTGTAAGGTGGGCAGGCTCGCTATCAGATGAGTATGGGTTGGAGTGTGGGGTGAGGCAGGGGGGGCTAACGTCACCCAGGCTCTTCAGCCTATATGTAAATCAGTTGATCGAGGAGCTCAGTAACACTAAGGTCGGGTGTTCAATAGATGGCACATTTGTAAACAACATCAGTTACGCGGACGACATGGTGTTGCTGAGCCCGTCGATCAGCGCCCTCAGGACGCTAGTGAGTGTGTGTGAGCGGTATGCGGAGTCCCACGGCCTCAAGTACAATGCCTCAAAGAGCGAGCTGCTGTTTTTTAAAGCGCGAGGAGTCAAAATAGACGACCTGTCATTACCCCCCGTTAAACTTAATGGCACTGCTCTGAAGGTGGTACAAGAATTTAAATACTTGGGGCACTGGGTTACCGCTACGCTCAATGATGATATCGACTTGGAGAGGGAGCGTAGAGCGCTGGCTGTCAGAAGTAATATGTTGATCCGTAGGTTCGCAAAGTGTACTAACGATGTAAAGATTACTCTGTTCAAGGCGTACTGCCAGTCTTTTTACACTTGCAGCCTATGGATCAACTTTACTCAGAAGGCATACAGCGCCCTACGCGTCCAATATAATAACGCGTTTAGGATGTTGTTGGGGCTGCCGCGCCACTGCAGCGCGTCAGGCATGTTCGCGGGGGCGCGCACCGACGGCTTCCACGCCATCATGCGCAAGCGGGTGGCGTCGCTGGTGCGGCGCGTGCGCGGCAGCGCCGACAGCCTCCTAGTCACAGTCGCGGACAGGTGTGAAGGGGCTTTCTGGCATGCTTGGAATAGCCTACATGTTTTAAGTGTAAGTTATGTTTAGGTATAAGACATTACTAACGTAGGATAAGTTTCACAATAAAAGTTGTAGTACTAACACGATATGGAAAGCTTCCGAAATAAATAATTATTTAATTTATTTAATTTAATTTAAGTAATACTTCTCGGGTCAGAGGTGTAGGGTTAGAACCGGTGGTAGTTTCTTTTTCTCTCTGACGTTCATAAGTGCATTGTAATGTGACTAAATTGAAGAATAAATATCTAAAAAAAAATCCTTTTACTCTGCCTCTACGCCATTGAAGATTTTAATCAACAAGCTCAGACTTTTCAAACTATCAATATTTTTAACGGAATTGCTGCAAAATTGAAGGCTCACCTCAGCAAAGACTTAGTGGCATGTTCCCCTTCTCCTAGCGGGGAGCATTCCGTCCAGCGGCCCACGTACACCGAGTAGACTGTGCTGGCCGGCTCTGTAACCAACAAACAAACAAACAGATGTTAATACCTGACTATAGAGGCTCCGATAAAGATAACATAAAGATAATTTATTGTCAAAACTGTGTACAAAGGTATAACATGTCAAATATTTACAATATATTAGGTAGGATCGAACCATATAATGGATGGAGTCGATAATATACCTATATTACCTATGTATAATTTAATACACGCAACGATAATATTTCACAATTGGTAAATATTATACATAATAACATAAAAATAGAAATATTCATCTCGATAAAAATAACTATTTTTTTGTTAAGGTAATAAAAATAAAACTTTCATTGTGTACTACTTATAGTTTATAATTAAGTGAATAATTAAAAGTTGATTAATTAATTTTGTCCTTCGCTGCCTGAAACACAGGGAATCCTAGTTCAGGCATTTGTAAACTACCTGTCGTTAAAAAATCTTAGCCTGTAAGAGCAACCACTGTACTATACTTTTCTCAATAAATTATTTGTATTTGTATTTGTAACTGACAACTAATTTATGTAGGTGTATTGAAGGTTAAAGTAACAGATCAACCGTTAGCTCTATTAAAGCTCGCTGCTAGGCACTTAATTAATTAATTAGTACGAAAACTACGTGGGCTTTACGAAGCGCTCAGTAAAATAATAAGCTAATAAGGAGAAACAACTACACGGGTAAATGTTTTGTTATTTTTGGAAAAACTGCGTATATATCAGCTGATTTAAGTCTGCACAATGTGATTATTAGTAGACATGAAACTTTGTTAATGCGCACTTGCAGAGCAATACAATACAACGGTGCCTACTGACTATTTGTGTGTTATGGTGGTATATATATTGGTTTATTTTTGTATTAAGCAGAACGTCTGCTAACGATAACACAATGTTTAGAAATAAAGGAAAAGTAGAAAAATCCACTGCCTCAGGCGAGACTCGAACTCGCGACTCTGGGAAACATGCCCATCGCTCTGACCAACTGAGCTACTGAGACTACACCTGAGGCTGCGAATTCATCCACCATATCCTTTATTTATATATGCGCCTTAGGGTGACGCCTAGCGACATCTGCCGAAGAAATATCGAGTTCGAGTCTCTCCTGAGGCAGTGGATTTTTCTACTTTTCCTTTATTTCTAAACATTGTATATATTGCTGTTATAGAATTTCTCAATCGCTTTAAATCGTTAATCAATCAATCAATCAATCGTTCGTCAATCGTTATCAATGTAAGATTCATGTAGTGTGTAAATCTCTCTACAGTGTGTAAATCTAATACGGGCGATAGATTAAACCAGACATAGAACTCATTAGTGTAATCATTAATTAAGATGTTTTTTTTTGTTACACTTAACTGTGCACCAATAAATATTTTTTTTAAATTGTATGAAGCAGCAATGTACTGTAAACATGGTATTGAAAGTAACTGTCAACGAGCGTTTAACGCGAGTGTGTTTGCATTACATTGCGGTCCGAAATTTTACTTGCAATTCTAAGTAAAAGTTATCTAATTACATTTCTTATGTCCTATACTAATCACCGGTAAGAGACTCGCCCGTATTAGTTTTACATACTGTATATTTATATAGGTACAATACTGTATAATTATTATGTATTAAGATTATGTTTTTTTTTTAGGATGTGTATTTAATTTTCAACTTTAACAATATTATGCAACAAATTAGTTTTTACATATACCTGAAACTGTAGTGAAAATAACAAATAATAAATAGGTACACATATTGTAGGGTAACGGCACCAGTGGTCAGCCAGGAACCAGTGGTCAGCCGTTGCATCGTTTATTGGTCATAAATATAGCAATAATTTGTATAAATAGATCATATGTACTTAACTAGCACCTCTGATTCATCGTTGTTTCATATGCCTTGCTACATAAGTGGAAGGGGATCAAGTGGCTGAAATAAATTAGTACAAATAGGTGCTGTCGATACACAAGAGCAGTAGTGTCATATCCGCCATATTTTTTACTACACGTGGTGTTCTCTTAACACTTAAGAAAAAACATGCTATTTTATTAAACGTGATGCACTTTTATAAAAATTGGCTTTGTGAATACTTTATGTATTGAATTCTATTACAATTGATTAAAAATATCACTGATTTTGGTGTTATTTAAGGGGGCTGACTATTGGATACCACTTTTTTTACAAAGCATCCAATAGTCAGCCTCCCGGGGCTGACTACTGGGTTTTTCCTAATTGTATGAAAATCCAGTGGTCAGCCGCACTTAGAACTCCTAAAACCCAGAAGCAATTGTTATGTTTTTGAATTTGGAACCCTTTAATTACTTAATAAAAGCTGAAAATTGATTGTAAAATATGTACAAAATGTTGTACAAGGGGTCTTTGGAGGTTATATTATTTTTTTCACAGCCGACCACTGGGTGTAGTGGATCCAGTATTCAGCCAGTATCTTGTTGGGTTAAGTGGTATTTTTAAGGATACAGGTACATATTTGTATGCGGATCTATGAACAATATTATACTATTATTATAATTCTGTTGTTTTTGACTTAAATATCTCATTATTATTTATAGTTTAAACGGCTGAGTACTGGGTATACAAAGGTTGATTACTGGATTTTTGAGGCTGACTACTGGAAAAAAGTGCCATTTTCTGTTTAAACTTAATTATAGCTATTTTAAAAAGGATTGATATTTTTTGACATACTTATATTTTGTTTTAAAACTATGCTAAACAATTGACCTAACCATGTTATTCGTTTAATTATCCGACTAATCCTGTAGAAATGCTGAATGTTCAAACTTTAAAAAGTCGTTATAAGGCTGACTACTGGTGCTTTTACCCTATCTGCTAGGCGTGGAATTCAAACTTTTTTAATAATCTGGATTAGGCATCAGGGGTTGAACGTAAGCAGCATGAGCGTCGTAATTTTATTTAACATAAACAAGTTTCACTATTGTATACGAGAACGTAGATAAACATCAAACTTGTATGTCCATAAAGAGTTCAATACACGCCACGACTTGCGGTCGGCAAACAATAAAACCTGAACTCTAGCCCTAGGTCACACGTAGAACGCTATCACGTGTGTATTTACATTCCACACACGCACTAGGTGGTTCAAACACCTCATTAGGTGGCCGCTCTACGATGACTACCACATGCAGCTTGTTTATGCTTATTTTTTTTTCTTGTGTGTAGGTAGCGATACATTGCGTGCTGAATAATTTTATAAGGAAAAAATGCCGTAAATTTTTAATAAAACCCGTGAAAGTATGTTTATTAGGGTCTATATACTATACCTACACGTGGTATAAACCTCGATGACATTGCCTAGGTCAATTCTACACCTGTTTTAAGCGATAATTTCCACGATATGGTAGAAAACTTAGGTTGTGAGCTATCACTGTCTAAAAATGTACCCGAATTCGTTGTGACGTTTTTACATGTTCGAGTGACTGGTGTCCAAATCCAAATGAAATTATTTTAGTACGACACGCTTTAATATATTATGTTTGTGTGAATTACTTTATTGTAATTTGTAAACAGTGACGATATATAATTAGTACAAATAAAAATCTATCTATCTATCTATCTAAATTAGGTCCAAAGCCGCGTACCTACAACCTACACTTATTTTGCTAGCAATCCAATTTCCACCGTTCTTTGTAGTCTGTAGTTAACTACTCACTGCACAATGTTATACAACACATTTATTTTTGACTTGATCCTAAATAAAAGTTACAGCATTTTAGTAAAAGAAGCCCGTGTGAATTTTTGGAGACGCGGTAGGTAATTACGTTGTGCACTTTGCGAGTAAACGCGCGAACGACGGTTCCCTAATTCAATTTCTACCGTGTCGTGTTTGTTACAAGCAAATTGATTATGGCAGGTTATTGTTTCTTGCACATTTTCACATATACTTAAGGCACCAAGGTAGATTTCATCAATATTCATCATCAGTTACATGAGAGCCGAGGATCGTGACATTGTGTCCTTCTGTTGAAGACCAGGTTCCTCCACTGGCTACTATCCCTCGCTAAGCGCATGGCTTCGGGTAGTTTTAATTGCATGGGAGATGATTTCTGTTGAAAGTAGAGAGAGATCCACTCTCCAAAGATCTTTAAAGAAAATGCTCTCATAAGAAAGATATAGCATTTCCATACATCTTCCTTAAGCAGGCAAATGAAACGCTATCCCATAGAGTACCTTTACTATTTTTAGTCCATGGAAAAGCACCGTAAGCCATTAGGAATTACGTATTTCGTATAGGTATTTAGGCTATCGAGATTTCATGACCATCGCCTATAACTTACGAATATGAAACCAAATTAGGTTAATGTTGGCAAATATTTATAGGCACTGTTGACGGAAGCTAACAGGCTATATTAGCAACCCCTATTTAGGGGTTGCCAACCTTTATATTAAACAATGGGCTCACACGAATTAGGGCGAAATTTCTGAATTTAATGGCCGAAATATAGAATTACTTCGTAAACAAAGTGCGTAAATATCTGTGGCCTAGACGTAGTAACGAAATGATTTAGTGTTTCTAGAATTTTCATGCAAGATATTCGATGCGCAGCCAGCTATGGTAAGATCCTAATAAGCTGGACTGACAATCTTGTCAATAAACGTTAGTTATCTAATGGGATCCCATCCCAGTCGTGATATTAATCCCAATAATCCAGTTCACGTGTTTTTGATTATAAGAGCTGGCTAGGATTGTATAAATATTCACATACCTTGCCGCAGTTCGCTACGCGATACGTTCATAGCCGAATTCAGCATTTTCCCGCTTAGCCGAGGAAAGCGACTACGAAGCGAGCCTACTTAGCAGGTTCAAGGCACTTAACGTGTTTAATACTTTATTATTAACTTATTAATCCTTATGGGAGCTTGGCAGAGAGGATTTAGATATAGGTAAGGTAAGTATTTATAAGTCTATTTTAAAGATTGTATGAAGCTACATAAATAAGTTAGTACCGTCTATCTGAACTTAAAAAATTTACGCACATCGACAATTTTCAAATTCCTCGAAATCCTTCCCAAGTTTTAACGAAGCAATTAAATTAGCAGCGTCCGCGAATTTCATTAAGAACGTCGAACTCTGTCATTATGGAACGAACTAAACTCGGACTAAACTTGTGTTATGAGCATTTCTGAAGACGTATTCAAGTCCTAAAAATACGATAGGAATACAATGTCACGCCTGGAATTATTCACACTAGTAGTCGTGTGACCTAGAAGACAGACAGGCATTCTTTGAAGTAACTTAAGTATCTTGATATGACATGTGGAGCTCCCATGGAGGTCGATTAAGAAAGATTTTTCGAAATTCAACCCTTGTTAGTTGTTGTTACTTGGCCCCAAGGGGCATCCTCTTTCTTTGACCCTTTAAGCAATTCGGTACAGTCACCGGTAATAGTATCTTCCTATACGAAGGCCGCAATATGTGTGAAACGCTCTTATTTGCAGGGCCATAAGAGCGTGTCATGTCAAATATTTTTGCGGCCTTCATGGAGAAATGTACTATTACCGGTGACTGTACCTACCATCTAAGCTCAAAACGTGAGTTTCCAATTTAAAAAAAACATGTTAAATATAATTAGAATTGTCGCTAAAATTATGCATGTAATTAAATTCTCTAACGACATATTGGAATGAAATGGAAGATTTCAAGTTCCACAGAACGTTGTGGGGCTGTGGCTGTGAACTTTAGTTCCATTTAAAGGGATGAATAGGACAACTTGGAATTAATTTAACGTTTAGTTTGCGTGTTGGGTTAAAGTTCGGGTAAGTGCGAATTGATGTATGTTATTTAATAGTTATGGTTATGGCAGCAAGTTTTGTTTTAGAATAGGCTTTGGTATTGTCACTAGAACTTTATACAGCATAATATAGATATAGTGCTATTGTCTTTATATATTTAATAATAATATATTTTATCTACACCCATATCATAAACCCTCCATGATGCGTTCAAAAACCGCACGTTATAACCACCATAAAAATAGATTGTTTCGTTAGTAGTTAGAACAAATGTGTTATCTGTAACGATGTTATTATTATCAAATAATAATCAAAAATCCGGGATGGGCCCCGCCCGCCGGCACGCGCCCTCCCGACCGCCGGCACAATCGAGCTGGCCACGGCGATGGCGGTGCAATCCGTGCAATGGCAGTCATTTAATCATCATTTCAGGTTTATAATATGTGTGTAGATAAAGCAGTGTATGCAACTGTACGTAATTAGGCCTTAAAACACTCGTGTGATCTTATTATGAAACGAATGAAGTGAGACTCACTTCGTTCGTTTCATAAAACCACACTCGTGTTTTAAGGACCCCTATTACGTAACAGTTACATAAACTACTATTACTCTCTGCAAGTCGAGATTATGCTGAGCCTAATAAATGTAAAACTGTGCCATTTTATTTATAATAAACAGATTAAATTTTAATTTTAATTTTTTTTTTTTTTACTATGCATGTGCTCGGAAAGTGCTCTTTTAAGGGTAACGTTATGTATAGAAAGCGATTCTTTTCCTAACATGTAATATGGCTAGACAGCCATTACACGGCAAAGGACATTAAATGCTACATTTGTAGCATAAATCACTATTGTAGTAAGTTAAGTTATTGTATTTCAAGCATCGGTTCGTCAAATTAGATTTGTAAGTAATAACACATGACGGATGCTATTTACGAGGTTTCAATCGATTGCCAGTATTGCTCCTGAGCCAGAAATTGTTTTATAAAAAGCTGAAAGCTAGGATTTTTTGTTGAAAAATTTAATATTTGAAATGATATTTAAAATATGTAACAAAAATAATAATAAAGGCAAGTTATTAAAAATCGTGCCTACATTTTTGAACAGACTTTAAAATGCAAAAAACCAGACGATAATGAGGCAGCTGCATAAATTCACTGTGAATATTGAAATTTTTCATGCTACGAAAACAGAAGGCATTTCGCTACATTCTACTCTTCATTTAAAATTTAAATATTACATTTATGGAGTCAAATATTTATGAAATTATGCTCAATTTTCCCTCTTTTATCAGCACTATGCATTTGGCGAAAAATTGTGACTATGCTCAAAATAAAATAATAATTTTAAAACCATGTGATGGAACGATTTAGCTATTGAGCCATTGAGCCCGGCTGTAGATTTTTTAAGCTCATCGATTTTAAAAGCTATTTTTCGGATTATTAATTTGAAACATTATGTAATTTAATTCTACAAACTTATCCTAAAATTTTCGCAATAAAATTTCAATTACACTAAGGTCAACTCGGCGAACACCGTCAGTCGGCGAAGATCGGATAGCAAGCAATTACAGCAAATTCTGCATAGCTTTTTTAAATATTTTTACCATTTTGTAAAAAAAGCCACGTAGAATTTGCTGTAATTGCTTTGCTATCAGATCTTCGCCGAGTTGACCTTAATTCAAGTAACTACGCACCTAATACACTCGAGAGCAAAAATTTCGGGCCAGTAACATAAACTTTAATATCTTTAAAATCAATATCTTTAAAAATTTATCTTTTGAGATATTCAAGAAAATGCTAGTGACCCGAAACTTTTGCTCTCGAGTGTACAATTTTGGTACTTGTTAAGTAACTCTACTTTATACTATGTCCAGTACCGAAGCCTTATTATTACCAGCATCTTTTTCTGCGTAGTGAAGGTGCTTGAACGATTTTTCTTTAAAAAGAGTATACTAAAAATTTTCATGAGTTGGTTTAACAGATAATGTTACTTTCAAATTTGGTATATTTATATTTGAATTAAGATATACTATGTTATTTATTCATTTATAACCAATAAACTACAAAAATAAACTAAATTAAAATAAATTAAAACTAAATTAAAACTAAATAACAACTAAAAACTAATTAAAAATATTTAAAAAAAAATTACTTACCTATAAAAAGAATACCCCGTCTAGAAGATCGGCCTGCGGCATTGACCCTATAACGCTGGCGGCGTTACCTCTCTGTACCGCTAGAGCGATACGTTGGGAGAGGTAAGCGCCAGCCTTTTGGTCACCCGTAGTGTCGACCAACCGCGCCGACAGGGCCCTCATGAACGCCTTCATGTCGGCCGACCAGGGACCCAGAGTCTCTACGGCGAGCGCCGCAAACTCGTAGTCCTTGAGCAAGAACGAGTATTTGCGGCGCTTGAGAATCTGAGCCTGGTCCGCCGCAGCACCGGCCTTTGTACGGGTCGCCTGGATGTGGGACTGCGCAAATGTGTCAACGCACGTAGCGTCCCACACCAGAGCTCTACCCAATTTCCACGGCACCAGTGTGGCTCCGTCGGGCCGCCTGCCATCGTCTCTTGCTATACCAGCGGGTTCCAGAATTGCGGGCACAGAGACGGTGGCAAGCGAGCGGCGGACCAAGTCATTGATGGTGCCGTGGCGATACATGCGGCCGGCGCTTCTTGTACATGAAAGGCCATGCCGACCCAGCTGGTCCACACCTTTCCCGCAAGCGCACGTGTGAGGCACACACATACTGGACCCAAGCCTTAAGCATACCGCTATACGCAAAGTACTTGAGTCCAGTACAGTACCAATCTGCCTCGATGGCAGTGCATGAAGCCAGTGGCCAGATTCAGGGACTGACACCGCAAGAATGCGGGCACGTTCCGAATCATTCGGACTACTTTCGAGAAGCGAAGTATGGACAGCCATTAGGCGGGGGGAGTCCCAGGCCCGCTGCATTTGACGTGTAACTGGTATGTCCGCACCCGGGCACGACTCACACCAGGCCTCCCTGGCCTCCTTCAGGTTCGCTATCTCATCGTCGATTATCTGTGGAAGGTTTAAAATGACACCTACGAGAGATAGCGAACCGTATGCGGAGGCAAGGAAGGCAGGCAGAGCCGAGCTAGCCGAAGTGCGAACACCCAGGCCGCCAAATCTTATCGGGAGAACCGCTTGGGTCCATGACTTGGTATCAAAATTAATATTTAGAATTTTGGTTAATGTGAGTTGAAGGGAGGAGTCGATGGATGCTAAAGTGGCGGGAAATTTCCAAATTGGGCAGCTCCGGAGTAAATACATAAATTTAGGGGTGAATAGGCAGAAACGGATGATAAAGAGGGCCATGTGGGGGTTAATTTTAAACAGAAGATCTGATGTATTGTTAAATAAATTTAATTTGGAGCTGATAACAGAAGATACTGATTCATCAAATATTGGTGAGCCTAAAAGGGTGAGGGATGATTTTGAAAGAACCGAAATATTAGGCAGAACTGCATTAAAGTTTGTTAAAATTTCCCCTTTTTTATCTATCGAGAGGTCATCTGGCATAAATATTTCGCATTTTGTGAAATTTAATGTAAGTCCGATTTTAGAAAATTTGTCAATGATAGTTTGTATGTCTTGGAGTACAGTTGAAGCGTCACCACCAAGGGATCCGTCATCTAGGTACCAAAGATTAAATTTTGAATTTAGACTTGCAATTATAGGGTGAATAACTAGACTAAAAATGGCGGGCCCAAGCGGGTCTCCTTGCTGGCAGCCCATACTTGAGGAGATAATTTTGTTGCCAAAGAATAATTTTGAAGGTGCTCCGTAGCATTGCCAAATGTATTTGTAAAGATCGGGAAGTTCTTTTTTTACTTCTGCTAACAGAGCATCACGGTCAATGGAATTAAAAGCGTTTTGAACATCTAATTTAACAAACACGTCATAGTCCGGACGATTCAGAAAGGTACGCGCAGCGTGCACCGCCGCCTCACAGCCGCCCTTGACGCCAAAACCCAGCTGCCGAGGCTTGAAAATATTAAGTAACTTTTGACTAAATTTTCGGCAGCAGAGTTTCGACGCCAAGCGTCTAAAGGTACAACCTACGGCTATCGGGCGGATACCGCCGTCTTTTTTGGTCAGGGCCACAAGGTTAGCTCCATATAGTAGCGGGACAATCTCCGGGTTTACGTGGCCGGATAGCATGATGTTAATTAAAGCTGTAATTTCCTTCAGTAAATCTGACCTCGCATCGCCAAGTGACATCGTGGTTAAGTCTTTCAAATGCTGCGGTGACAGAGCATCTATCCCGCCGGCGGAACCGTTGGGGAACGATGCTATAGCTTGGATGACTGCATCTTCGGACACGACGATCGAAGGGTCATCAGCGGCGGGAGGATCTGGCAGACTCGAGGAGACGGATGGGACTGGGTGCTTTTGTTGTAAGGCGGCGTAGGTTTCGGCAGAGTGCGCAGCCAAGTCGTCACGAGAGAATAAAAGCCGGGCAGCGCCACTCACGTTACCTTCGGAGAGTTTATTTTCAATTGATTTTATCTTTACATTAAGCGAATGGTGAGGCATACGTGTATTGTTATTATTACAGATTTGGGGAATATCTGGTAAATCGGAGATAGATGAGGTGTTATTTTTAATTTGAGAGGTAAGGGATGCTTTGTTGGATTTGTCTGCGTGTAAAACTGTAAAAGGGAAAGTAAGTAAACGCTCCCATGCCCTGGCCGAATTCTCCGCGACGACTCTAGCTACACACTCGGTGAGGCAACGAGCGACGGTGATGCGAGCCCCACGGGGTATTCTTTTTACAATATGAACGTTTGTCTTTAACAACCCAAGCCTCTCTGTCAGCGAAATTTCAATTGACGGAGATGGAGCCGCTGTAGGGCCTCCAGTAGAGGTAGATGGTGCAGGTTGGGAAGCGCTGGTCAACGGGGGATCGATAGCCGTACGGGTACCATGCCGGTAAGCCGTATGGATAGCGAGCCCCCGCCGACCTTTGTATTGCTTATCGTCCTTGCAGATGGGGCAATACAGCAACTCTGGCGGGTTAAAGTAGGGTTGTGAAGGCATAACATAAATAGAAAATAAAACAATATTACCTATATATAAAGTTAAAAAACTAGCGTATAAAACGTCGACAACTTGGAAAACCTACAAAAACAAAAACATGATAGTTCACTGGACCGGTATTTGAAGTTTCGGCTAAACTAGGGGGCGGTGTATTAAATTTCTGGATTCACCCCTGCACTTTACTGCACAAACATTACATCACAAACATAAACAAATATCATTTTTTCCAGATTTGTTGTGAATAATTTCTTGATTATATATTTTCTTGATTGACAACCACTTGTCATGCACGACAATCAAGTAGAGCGGGGCACTATTGTTGAGCTCGGGCTGCGGTCTCGGCGCAGAGGTTTCGATGCACTTTAGGTTTAGCCAGAAACTAAAGGCTGGACAAAGTTTTGAACAGTTTTGATAAACATATCTTGAAAAGAAATAATTTTTCAGTGGAAGGCTTTTACGGACCGTGTTTATCCGTTGCTAGGTATGATATAATGTACTTGTATACCTACCTAGTTTGAAGGAATCCACAATAAATATATCTACCCTTATACGCTTGAAGTATCTCATAGCTATCGATAACACCCCTGCTTCATATTTTATCACGTCTTCAGACACGTGACTGTATTAATACGATCGTTTTTTCCTCCCCCAACACCTTTTCCAAAAGTCGTAAGTTAATACAAAAACACATTTAGATAAGCCGTTTTTACATCGAATGCCAGAATATTTCATAAATATTTTTATACTGAGGGTACTTAACGTAGGGTTACCATATCTGCAAACTTATTTTTCGGGACAGCGATATTCCGTTAAATTCAGGATTCAGGACAAGTTAAACTTTAATTGTGCTGTCCATGACCTGAGTTAGATTAAATACTTACGGTTAAATGGTGCCGTATTCTAATTTTGAAATACATAAAATACATTAAAAACAAAATCTATCTCAAAGATAACTCTAACACAGAACAAACAACCATCCAATATGTATTGCAGTTGTATCGGAATAATTCAAGCAAATTCTGATATTTCTGATTCAGACGTTTATTGCCCTAAAAAGCTGTACCTATTGTGTTGCTAATGCATTGGATTTGTATTGAAGTTGGATCGTGTCTAAACATGTTTTAAAGTTAGAATACGGTCCCAGAACGTCCCAAAAAGTACGGGTCTATTGGTCATCCTAACCTAACTAGAGTATCCTGCTTGAGTGAGGCACGGCCTCTTGGCTGAATTTATGAGGTTTTTTGCCAACCGGTCTTCCGCGCACGTAATATACTGCGCCGCATTTTAATTACTGTTTTCTCGACTTTCCTGCGGAACTTTAGCTTTAGTTATGTAAAGTTTATTTAAGAATAAAAAAGTAATCCCATTTGGCCGGATGCGTAATCCTTGTTCGTTACGTTTTAATCCGCATCCCAATAAGATAACATTATTTTTGAAAAAGAGAGGCGAAGATGGTTACAAATACATATTATTATCTAAACAACGCCTCTATTGACAAGGCGATAAAGAGCATGTTCTGATTTGAGTACCTTGGCCGCTGTACCGACTGTACCTACACATATTTTTTTTGGCCTGTAATACTATCATAAAAAGACAATCATATTTCACTCTATTTATCGAGCACTGCAACTCTTGCCATACTACATTTTCTTTTTAAGAGGTAAAAAATTTAACAGTAAATAAATGCCTCGAAAAACCTAATGGGCCCACCCATCATATCGGCCATGGCTATGGGGCCGACTGATAAGTCGGCCTGACGATATTGGCCGGTCAGTTGTTCGAAGCTGTAAAATTTTTGTTGTAACTGACAAGCCGATATCGTCAGGCGGGCTGATAGTCGGTGGGCCCCCTAATGTAATTTAATTTAATTTAATTTAATTTATTCAAAAGGCAACAATGGCCCATAATTGTTAGTTACATTCATGCCTTAAAAATATGTATCTGTTAGTAAAAACTAAAGTAAATAACACAGAACAACACAGAAACGGTACATAAAACACAATCACCTAGTAGCGGTCATGACACAATCGAAATGTCGCATAAAAGATGATAAGATGCAATATGTAGGTGAAGGTTTAGTTAACATAATGGATAAATGGGTTCCCAAAGGTACCTCCAAAGTATGTAATTTAGTCGTCGAAATCGAGGCGATCACCATGATATATTAGGGTATAATGGCTTTATTTGAGCCATTCAATAAATTAAATCGGGGGTAGAATTACACATTTGAAAATGAAATGTATTCGTACGAAATAGGATTGAATTTAAATTGGTGAATCTGATACGCATATTCAGAATTGATTGAACATGAACACGAGCGTTACCTACTACATTAATATTTTGTGCAATACTAGTTCTATGAAATAAAATGAATTTTCATCACACCTGCTCGTAAATGGTGTTATTTCATGCGGGTGTACTGAAGGACAAAGGCCTACTTTGATCCCGCGGGAGTTAGGAATTCTTATAACTCCACAGTGTGGAGTTATAGGTTTAGTTTTAAAAATATTGACCCACTCGTACATTACTTCAGACTCAGGACATTTATATTCAGCCAGGGTTTTTTGTTATGTCACCCAAACTTGACTACAAGCAAATTTTAAAGTATATAAAACTAATACGGTATATTTCTTCATTATTTTTAATATTTAAAAGTATTTATCATTAATTTTGGTAAATATTGTTATAATAATTTTGCAAAATCTAGTTCGAAAACTATGTCGTAATAAAAAACGCACGGAATGTTTGTACCGCGTTGCTAAGCAACGGCGCAAGCAAAATGGCGATCGAATACCTATTTGAAACGTCACCGTATTTAAGAATTATTTCGCTTAAATTTTAGTTTTTTCCTCGCAAGTGTGATGAAAAACATTGTGTGTAACTCGGGGCGTAAGAATATTACAAACTCGAGTCTTTAAATCGCTCCGGCAAGCCGTCGCGATTTAACTAGACTCTCGTTAGTAATATGCCTCTTACCCCCCATGTTGCACAATGTACTATTATTATCTAAGTCTTAGATTCTAACAGGGGCCGTATTCTAACATTTCTAACTTAAAACCACATTTAGAAACTATCCAACTTCAATACCGGCATTAGAAATATCAGTATTTGCTTGAAAATTATTCCGGTTTATAAACAAAATTTCTGATTATTTCAACACAATCAGTGATGGAGTTTTCACGAACCTTATTTCTAACCAGTAAAATATGGATAAATCATTGCAATTTTATATCACTCAACGCACCTTGTTCGCACTGATATAGATACATACGGATAAGTTGCTAACAACTGATATCAAAATTAAATGTGATAAAAAAGCCGTTCAAGCCTATGCTGCAAATCACCTCATCTGATTCGTACAGCTCAGTTTTATGCCCCACTTATTTCATTGAAATGTTTTGTTGCCCTGTCAACACTGTAAATGAAAAGTTTGTCAAAACATCTGTTCACAACTTTCGGACCTTTTGTTCTATTGTTCCTCATTTCTTCATTAAAATAAGCGAAGTTAAACAAGTTTACCCACAACTTTTAATAGCTAAAATATTAAAAGTTTGTATCTGTTTGTAAAGATCGTTTTTAATTAAGAAAAACGCGGTTAAGTGGGAAAGTTATTAAAGGGAAGGCCCCCGCCTAATGAGGTTGATTAGACTTTGCCCCGCTTTCGATTACGTCTCGTCAAACTGACGCCCTACGGCTTCCTTGGTGTAACAATTTTTGGGAAAATTTTCACAGACCATTTTGTTCCACGTCGATGGCAAACAAGCATAAGGTCCGCCTGATAGTGAGTGGTCATTGTAGCTATGTAGTATTTTTATAACATCACATAGAATAAGAAAGAGGAAGCATGTTAAGGGCTCTAAATGAATATTTTCCGTTCTTTTACATTTTATTGAAGCGCGTACAAAGTCATGGGCTAAAGCTAATATAATATAAGGGTTAATTCACTAGATATATTACTAGAGGGGACGTAACTATTGGCGATCCGCCGATATTATTGGGGTCGTTTGTTACCTCTTAAACAATTAGTATAATCAAATGAGTTAAGCTTATTGCATATTGAATGTCAATACGGTATTTTCCATTTACGTAATTAATTGTAATGTATCCATTTGTGTACATTATCAATATTAGTCAGTTTTATTATTGTTTGTGCACCATGTTGGCACACACGCGTGTGCACTTGGTATAAGTTGTCAAAAATGACTCATAGAATACACAACATCACAATCAACAAACAAAACTTCAACAGTTAGGCTCAAAACACACCTAGCGGAATGGAGGCAGTAATGTATGAAGGCCATAGACAAATTTAAGCTACCATCGACAAAGCTCCAAACATTACTGCCAAAATTCCGCTTGGTGTGTTTTGAGCCTTAAAGTAGCTAAGCGGATCGGGTGTTCAAAATGAGCGCTCTAATTCTCTTAACAACTGAATTGTTAAGAGAATAAGAGCGTGTGTAGGTCATTTTGAACACCCTACCCGCTTAGCTACTTCTGCTGCTGACTGTACGCGCCCTAAACGACGCCTATGGGGTTGGTAACTGTCAACAGTTTGGCCAGATGACGCCAGCATAGCTTTTACCTGTCACTAGTATTCTTGAATGGGATTTGGCTTAAAGCATCCAGGTCAGAAGTTTAAAAAAAAACAAGATTTCGACACTATTGGTTGGCCTGATAGGTACAAGCTATGCTGGCGCCACTTGTAAAGACTTCTGAATGGCCAACCCCATTGACGATGAGAAACGATCGCTTTTAAGAAATTTCTAGTCACAAAGAATTGACCGAGTGAGCTGTGACGTTAAAGTTAGACCAGCGTAACAGACAGAGTTTATTGAATGGATATTACGAATATGGAGGTCAAGATATAAGTGTTCTTGTAGAGTTAGTCGATTATTTCTAGCTATGGTCAATTTTTTTTTTCAACAGTCACCTAATACTCATCGAGGCGGTTCTAACCACTAGCTCTATGGAATGCCATTGATTTATCACAGTGTAACCCCTATACGATAAATAAATACTCAATAGGCTCCAAACTGGGAACTGTGTTTTAAGAGTCTGGTAAACTTTTTTTTCGGATTCGCTCAATTTTTTGATGAATTTCTATAACTTTGTATACATATTATAAAAAATCGTTTCTTTTTTAATGGAATAAATACAACAATTTTTTAATTTTATGCTTCATTTATAAATAATTCACTCTAATCTAACACCTTTTTCGCGATTTTTGCTTGGAGAGGTGAAAGGAGTAAGGTTTTTATTGATTAAAATTAAGTTATACAAGTACGTAAAATATATAAATACATTGGAAAATTAGTCGTCTGAGGAATAAGTGTGACAGTTTTTTTTAATTTTCATATATATTTTTTAAGGGAGAGTATGCTTTGTTAGAGCAATTTTGCTAAAAATTACCGAAGTATAGGTGGTATTTTTGGGAAGATATTAAATTATTTTACAAATATAGAAATACAAAAATAAACTTCATTTCATGCTTTATTCAGATAGTATAAAACATATGAGGGTCCAATAAAAATAATAATTAATAATCATACGACAATACCTATTGCATGAATCAACGTCCTGACTAAACATGCTCTGTAAGAATTGAGTTTTAAGGTATATAGACCTAAATTACTTTTTTGCAATAACAAGACTTTAAGCTATCTTACCAAATACAATTCATGTGCATAATGTCATTATTAGCGATTTTCGTTTTCAAATCATTACCGGACTCTTAAGAGTCGCCAGGACGCTCGAGTTCCCGTACAAACGTAGTATAGCTCTCATTTTAAAAGGACATGCTTTAGAACCACGAAATTTGGCACGGGCATTCTAGTAGTACAGATCTATGTCGGTAATTCGTTTTTGTTGCAATAAATTATAATACAAAGAAAATACAGCCAGATACAGATTTACATACAAAACTTATTTTTGCTATATTTTCTTTGTATTACAATTTTTAGCAACAAAAATGAATTACTGACATAGATCTGTACTGCTAGAATGCCCATGCCAAATTTCGTGGTTCTAAAGCATGTCGTTTTAAAATGAGAGCTGAACTACGTTTGTATGGGGACGCGAGTTCACGCGAGCGTCCTGGCGACTCTTAAGGACACTCTGCCACTGGACTACACAAACACACACACACACACACACACACACACGCGAAAGTAATTTAATTAACCTGTGTTAGAGGCCGACCGAGCAAAGTACAACAATTCACAATGTTAACTGACTATACATTCGTAAACCTTATTTCAAAGGCATAAGATGCACCATTGGTCAAAGAGTGTTGTCAGCGCCGGCCCGAGCCCTCGATCAGGGTAGAGCGAAATCGGGTTTTGGCGCCCCTCGTCGAAGCTTTTTACCCAAAAGCGTTAGAGAAATAGGGTTAGGTCATAAATGAACGATTAAGGGACTACCCCAACTTTAGTATTTTTGATGTAGGTTATGTTATAAATAACCAATTTTCAACAAGTTTTAAATAAAAAATAAATTAAAAAATTAAAAAAACCCGCCTGCGTAAAACACTAAAAGGCCGTAAACAAGGCCAATATACGTTACGAATTTGTTATGTAGTATTGAAAAGCATAAGATACATATTAAATTCTAATGTGGAACATAGTGACATTAAACAGTCGGGACCCATTTGAAATCTAGTTGGCGCAAAATGGGTCCCGACTGTTTAATGCCGCTATGTTCCACACTAGAATTTAATATGTATCTTATGCTTTTCAATACTACATAACAAATTCGTAACGTATATTGGCCTTGTTTACAGCCTTTTAGTATTTTACGCAGGCGGGTTTTTTGAATTTTTTAATTTATTTTTTATTTCCTACTTTTTAGTATCATGAAAAGTACCTACATGTAATTCTTTTTGCGGGGAGCTCCGCCCCCCGAGCCCCCTTTCTCTGCCGCCCATCACGTGATAAGCTCTATCAAAACTCTTTTTCTCCCATCGTAAATGTTCAACGTAACAATGTTTGGTATAATTAGCAAAAGTACGGTATGTCTTTTCTTTATGCGAGGGGCTCCGCCCTTCGAGCCCCCCCTTATTTCGCCGGGCCATCACGTGTTAAACTCTATCAAACCTCTTTTTCTCCCATCTTAAATGTCCAACCTAAAAATTTTTGGTATAATTAGCAATAGTACGGAGTGTTTTTTTCTTTTGCGGGGGGCTCCGCCCCCCGAGCCCCCCTTTTTTGCCACCCATCATTTGGTAAACTCTATCAAAACTCTTTTTCTCCCATCTTGAATGTTCCACTTCACAATTTTTGGTATAATTAGCAATAGTACGGTGTGTTGTTTCTTTATGTGGGGGGCTCCGCCCCCCGAGCCCCCCTTTTTTACCGTCCATCATGTGCTAGTCTCTTTCAAACCTCTTTTTCTCCCATCTTAAATGTCCAACCTAAAAATTTTTGGTATAATAAGCAATAGTACGGTGTGTTTTTTCTTTTTGCGGGGGGCTCCGCCCCCCGAACCCCCCTTTTTTTACCGTCCATCATGTGCTAGACTCTTTCAAACCTCTTTTTCTCCCATCTTAAATGTCCAACCTAAAAATTTTTGGTATAATAAGCAATAGTACGGTGTGTTTTTTCTTTTTGCGGGGGGCTCCGCCCCCTTAGCCCCCCTTTCTCTGCCGTCCATCACGTGGTAAGCTCTATCAAAACTCTTTTTCTCCCATCTTGAATGTTCCACTTCACAATTTTTGTTATAATTAGCAATAGTACGGTGTGTTTTTTCTTTATGCGGGGGGTTCCGCCCCCCGAGCCCTCCTTTTTTACCATCCATCACGTGCTAAACTCTTTCAAACCTTTTTTTCTCCCATCTTAAATGTCTAACCTAAAAAATTTTGGTATAATAAGCAATAGTGCGGTGCGTTTTTTCTTTTTGCGGGGGGCTCCGCCCCCCGAGCCCCCCTGTCAACATGACAGTTTTTGATGTAATTAGCAATAGTACGGTGTGTTTTATTTTTGCACCTTTTGCTTTTGTACATGTTTTTTGTATAGGCCCCATGGTTGACTGATAGAAAATACCATTTGGTATGATGTCCACCATTAGGTCTCACAGTTTTGTATTTCGTGCACTATAGTTGAAATAAAAAAAAAAGATTCTTATAAGGAGGCAACGCGCATGTGAAACCTCTGGAATTACAGGCGTCCATTGGCTACCCCTAAATGCTTACCATCAGGCGCGTTGTATGAATGTTTGCCACCGTCGTGGTATAAAATTATATAGTGGAAATACAAAGGCATAAGTACATATTTATTTCCCATATAATATAAAGGCATTTCCCATACAAAGTTTAAACCCCCCTTAAACCCCCTTAAATCCAAAAAGTTCGTAATTTTTATAGCCTATGTCCTGACCAGAGGTCTGTTGAACCGGCTAGTGAAGTTTTTATCGAAATCGGTTCAGGCGTTTTGACGCCAACTCTCCCCATCCAAAGAGACAAACAGACAAAAATTCTAAAAATCGTCGAAACGTGTTCTGTTATCGATTCTAAGAGCTACTAATCCTTTTTTTTCTAATATCTCCAATGTACAGATTTTTGACCCTCTTCACCTTTATTATATGTATAGATATGACCATTTTCTGACGCACGTCATTGATTAATCATCGACAAGTCATAGTCTCCATATCAGAGGATACATACCAGCTCCTTCACTCTTAGTTGAACAAAATATTAAATAAATAAATAAATAAATATTAGGACAATCTTACACAAATCAACCTAGTCCCACAGTAATATTAACTTGATGTACAGTCGACGTCAAAAAAATGTTTACACTTTTGGACCTTATTAGAAAGGAGTAAAATGCAAAAGTGTAAACATATTTTTGACGTCGACCGTACCTATTACTTGAAATTCACATAAAATGTTTATACTTTTGGACCTTATTAGAAAGGAGTAAGGTGCAAAAGTGTAAACATATTTTTGATGTCGACCGTACCTTTTACTTGAAATTCACATATAATATGTTCACGTTAATAATAACAACCTTTATAATATGTTCGTCATATTTTTGTTATAACTAAATACCTAATAAAATGGAAATGTAAGTAAGATGGTTGCTAAACAATTTTAAATTATAATAATTCCTAAACGGTCATTCAAAATCAAAAATGATGAATGAGACCTCATAATACTTTTCAAAGTTCTAAACAATGATACCCTACTCGGCATAGTAGGTCAATTTTCATTTTTGAATTTTTTACAATATGACGTCTGACTGCCGTCATATTGGATTTGGATTGCTATTTTGTCTTTAGTGACACTCGCGCAATCAAGACGAATCGATTGACGTGCGAATCATCTAAATCGGCCCACTCGTTTTGCTTCTAGAGTGCCACAAAGGAACAAACATACATAATATATAGACTGTTAAACACTATCCCCTCTTTTGCGTCGCGCAGTCGGGGAAAAAAATATGATTTGGCATATAATATAGTTAGGATAAGCTATTCCAAACCCTCTTAGAACCGTACAGCATTTTTATAAGAATGTTTGTGCCAAAATATGCCAATTCGCCCAGATGATGAACAAAGTGCCCTGATTATGAACGGTTTGATTCAAAAGATGAACCAGTACAAAAGCAAAATCAAGTACCCAAAAATTAATGATTTGATGCCAATAAATGAACAGTGGCCTCCTAAGGCCTATACAAGCAAAATTAGGAAATTTGATTGATTTAGCTTTGCGCAATAATTGAAGTGGTATCCTGCCTTTCTGTCGAAAATTGTATTGCCGAATTTCACTTGTCAACCAACTTTTCGCAGATGTTTCATTTGGTCTAATAACTTTTACCAAATAATAATCTCGCAACCATTTCATTTCCCAACCCAGTTGGGAAATGGAAATTACTTACTAAGTTGAGTTAGGTTAGGTTGGATTGTCTAGATTTCTTAGCATAAGTTAGTTAAGTTTTCTAAGTCAATTTTATTTATAGGTATGTACCTACATAATATTATGTAATAAAAAAAAATTATCTATAATTAAATAAAAAATGTAAAGTTGGGAAATGAAATTTGGCCAAATGAAACTTCTCCGAAAAGTTGGTTGGCAAGTGAAATTCGGCAATACTATTTTCGTCGAAAAGGCAGAGCACCAATTGAAGTAAACAAAGGTAAATCAACTGTTTCAATTTAAAATGGTTTAATTTTTTTCGAACTTAATAAACACTATAATTAGGACCGTGGCCTTCAAAAATAGTATTAGCAGTGGCGGTGGGTCAAAAAATTTCTTAGGCAGCCGGAGCTTAATTGGTTTAAAATTCTTCATGAGCTGTAAAACTGGAAATGCTGGAAAACTGGTCAGGTGCATGAAAATTAGGCAGCCGGGAATCATGTTCTATGGACGCGCCGCCACTGATAGGTAGAAGATTTCTCTGAACATTTTCAGTTTTGAAATTGTTACCTAAAACATGAACGGATAAATTTAGTTAGTTCAAGTTTTGAGCATGATATTCATGAAATGAAGTAATAAAATTCATGCAAACTGCATGTTTTGGAATGCAGCCTAAAAGATGAACTAGTAAATTCTCGTAGTTCAAGTTTTAGGTATAGTTATAGTTCTGTTAGGTGAACAGTCCCGTTTCCATATTAAAGTAATCCACATGATAATAGAGTGAAACAAAAAAAAGTTTTGTTCATGTTTTAGTCATAAAATCAAGTAACAAAAAGCAATTTAAAACATAAGTGGTGTATGTTTTTTTTGAGAGTAAGAATTTGAAAAAAACTAACCCCGGCCCAAAAGTTGAACGCTATTAATCCATTGCAAGAATGACAAAATATTAGAACCATTACTTGAACAATGAATATTTTATAACATAAGTTAAAATATGCTATACAAAGTCATGTAAGTTCATCATTAAAATTTATAAATTTATACGCAATTATATCTTTAAATTTTGAACCATGCTTAATAAGATTTCCATACAAAGGGTGATTTTGGCGAGAGGTATAGATTTGGCGAGCTCTCACGACCTCATACTTGGATTTATTATTTTAGAAGTTAAAGTCAGTATCGGGAAAGTAATGCAGTTTCAATAAAATAAAATATATACAATATTAAGGCCGAATGTTCATTTTCTAGGGGTCGTTAAGCTTTATATTTGTTTTGCCTTCTTTACGTTTTCGGCGCCTTTATAAGCCTTTCGAGATCGCAAGCAGCGATTTAAAAAAATATAGATAATAAATGTAACCCGTTAGTCGGCGCCTTTATCAGGTTTCATTTCGCGCCTTTCAAGATTAAAAGCAGTGATTAAAAAAATAGTCCTAAAATTCCCAATTGCTTGAAAAAATTAATTACAATGAACGTTACGTTTTCATCGCCTATATCAGCCTGTATTTCGCGCCTTTCAAGATCAAAAGCAACAATTTATAAAATAAATAATAAAATGCAATCCTGATAAACCAAATCGCTTAGAAAAATATAAAGAACGTTTCTTTTTGGCGCTTTTATTTCGCGCCCTTCAAGATTAAAAGTAGCGAGTCACGTCTGATGAAACAAGTTGAAATAATAAAAATACCAAAAATTATATACCAAAAGGTAAAGGTACCACCCGCCGTCGCACCACTCCACTCCAAAGTCCAAACGTACATATTTTGCGCCCGCGCCACACTCGCTTTAAAACTTTTTTTTTTATTTGTCATTTTGGCGCCCCCCTGCCATCCGGCGCCTAGAGCGCCCGCTCCACTCGCTCTACCCTATGACCGGCCCTGAGTGTTGTTCTTAGTACTTGGAATTTTCATTTAGAAAATTGAGCAACTAATATGATTACAGGCTGAATAGCTTATTCACGTGAAGCTAATGTCTCTATATTGAACTTTATACACAGGAAAGTATCACATCTTGGTCATCTTGTAAGAATGTAAGTAATTATAGTTTTTTTTTGCTTTTGGTAATTTATCGAGCGAAGCGTCGTGGATTAAGTGAAACTGTAGCACTATTGGGGTCTAGGCACTGATCAATAATTCTAGTCTACAGTCTAGGTAATCAGCCCAAAAATAGCCGCAGTTTTTAAGTAAATGCTACATCATTGTTGGTTATTAATAGCGTTTATTTCTAAATGAATTAATGGCAGTAGCGCCTTATTGGCAACCGACCATGATTTTTGCCTTTTACTTGAAAATTACACATATTGTGCATAGGTACATACCATATATGTACCTCATATTTCGTATGTTTGATAGTTGAAGTGCCCCCCGTAGCGCAGTGCACGGTCATTTGCGGGCAGATTGGCGCCCAATTGATTTATCCAGTGCACTCGATTGCGGCATCGAATGACGAGGGTTAGGAGGGAGCCAGTTTTATGGAGCAGGTACAGGGCACTATTTTATACAGGGTGAAATAGTTTGTGTAGCAAGCGATCAAGGCATGATACAGAATTGACTGATGTTAATTATAATTATTGTCACCAATATTGATATGTATTTTTTCCGATTTTGACGTATAATTTGGGCACCCTACTCAATGTGACGTTGTTTTCCATACAGCGTCAAAACTAAAAAGGTGACCATGATTTCCTTAATTTAGGATTAATGTTACTTGAAAAGAATATTTATATTTCAATTCATTGTGTTTTGATCAAGTACGTCGTACTACCTTATGATAATAGGGACCTGTTACAAAGTCAGAAAAATGGTCAGGATCATGACCCAGATTTCACTCTGCTGTACTGATACAGTCAGCTGCAAAAGTAGCTAAGCGGTTGAGGTGTTCAAAATGATCTTGGCACGGTTTCAGTGTCAAGAGCGTGTGAAGGTCATTTTGAACTCCTTATCCACTAGTTAACCTATTTCTGCCGTGGACTGTACTTGAGTGTACTTACCTACTCACGGAAATCCCACTGCCGAACGTGTAATGTACGGAAAACCAGCAGTTTTATACATACAATTTACTATGGCCAGGGTCGCGTTTTATAAAGTTACAATTTACAATTTCGCTTTTTGCCTCTCTCTCTAGCACACATATTGGATAGAAAGAGAGGCAAACAGCGAAATTGTAAATTGTAACTTTATAAAACGCGACCCAGGATTACGGAGTTATATATTATGTTGAAAAATCGCGAATTCGGGTAAAAAAATATGATTTTAATTATTCCGCCAGTAAGTAAATATACCGTAGTTTCTTAGTCATTACCTACTTATAAACTTTACTGAGATTTCTCACTTTACCGAAAACTCAGCAGCCGTCTAATAACAAGTAAACTACAAAACCCCGAAGGCACGATGACAAGACCGAACACTTCAAGTGGAAACAGCCAATCATACATCCAAACAAAAGGAATAAACCTGCGCGGTTCCAAATCCCCTATTGATGTTTATATCAATGGTTAATCAGAGCGAATCGAGGTTTCTACCCCTTCTCTTTGGCATTTCAAAATTAATCTTAGGTGGAAATGATAAAGCAGCTTTTGCTTTGAGGTATGTGGAACAGAAAGGAAGCCGATATCGCCCTTCATTAAATTCGCCGGTTCGATGAACTACGGTTGATCGCGGAGTTTAATGTCTATCTGGATATTTGGGATAATGGTTGGATTAATTTAATATTCAAGGTATAACGGCGGACATTTAAATGTGTGGTTATTATTGGAATTGCCCTTTGTGGAATAAAGGAATATTGATTCCATATTGGTCATAGAGAAGATTTGGTCAATCCCATAAATGTTGGTTAAAACAGTTTCTGAAGAAGAAAAAACACGTTCTTGATGATATAAAATTTAAATGCGCTCAATATACATACATACACTGCTACTTTTCAATCTGCATTAGTATGAAACTAAGATCAAGGCTTAAAGTCACTGGCTTTATTTACTAGGTTGAATTATGAAAAAAATTTCGCGCGTAAAAATATTGCTTTTGTATGGAGGCTTACCACCCCCATACAAAAAAATTTTTTCGCGCCCAAAAATGTTTTCCTACATTTTCTAACTCGCAATATAGTAGAAGAGCCCATGACACTGAACCTAGTTCGATAAGTCTCCCGGATGATATATATATATATAATTAGACGCGTTTTTAATAGGAGAACACGAAATGCCTATGCTGCAATGCAAAAAAATGGGCGGCATAATAAAAAAAAATTATTGAAAAATTAAAAAAAAATCGGTCTCTAGTACGATAAATCTCCCAGGTTTCCTTTGTTCCTCGAAGCAGAGCAGAGTTAGGGCTATACGATAATGCGGTGCTGCAAGCCCCCGTGACAGGCCTTGTCAGTTGCTGCAGCATTATAAGGGATCGGTTTTTTTTAGGTATCTAGTACGATCGATCTCCTCTAGAAACCAATGCTCATCTGAAAGATCATTACTTTCTGTGTAAGAAAAACCACTGCTGCATTTCCCAAACATGGGAGAAGGTGGATGCTGCAGCGATTGAAGGTCGCCCTCCGAGCAGTTCCATACGGCGTTGCAATTCAACCGATTTTATTCAATATAGTTTACATTGAAAGTACTTATCAGGTCTCACTTCCATGATTATTTTCAATTTTTTTGGACCCACGGTTCCAAAGTTAGATGGGGGAACGCTCTTTTTTTAACTTTCAGAGCGATTATTTAAGAAACTATTAGTTTTATCTAAAAACTGTTTATGAAAGCCTATATTGATTTTAAAAGACCTATCTAAAGATACCCTACACGATAGGGTTAGAACGAGAAAAAAAAATCACACCCCACTTCATGTGTAAGGGAGGTACCCTAATAAAAAATATTTGCCAGCTTTTATTATCCCACTTTGTCGGCGTGATTAATGCACACACTCATACGAAATTTCAGCTTTATAGTGCTAATGGCCACTGAGCTAGACCGCGGACAGACGGACCGACGGACAGACTACGGAACCCTAAAAAGCGCTGGTAGCCTGGCGGTAAGACGTCTAGCTGACTTTCAATCTGGAGTTCTTGGGTTGAAACCCCGGCTACCACTAGCACTGAGTTTTCCAGAACATAGAGAAATAATAAGCCTTATAGAGTGCTCACTCCATACAACTGGTTATTAGCCCGCAAGCTTGACATTTTGAAGGCTAGATGAAAATGAAAATGAAAATGAAAAATTTATTAATAACATAAGGTTACGCGTCATAGTTTGGACATATCAATAAAGAATAATCGTATTACAATTGTCCAAAAGCAACTAATAGTTTCTTAAATAATCGCTCTGAAAGTTAAAAAAAGAGCGTTCCCCCATCTAACTTTGGAACCGTGGGTCCAAAAAAATTGAATAAAATCATGGAAGTGAGACCTGATAAGTACTTTCAATGAAAACTATATTGAATAAAATCGGTTGAATTGCAATGCCGTATGGAACTGCTCGGAGGGCGACCTTCAATCGCTGCAGCAACCACCTTCTCCCATGTTTGGGAAATGCAGCAGTGGTTTTTCTTACACAGAAAGTAATGATCTTTCAGATGAGCATTGGTTTCTAGAGGAGATCGATCGTACTAGATACCTAAAAAAACCGATCCCTTATAATGCTGCAGCAACTGACAAGGCCTGTCACGGGGGCTTGCAGCACCGCATTATCGTATAGCCCTAACTCTCCTCTGCTTCGAGGAACAAAGGAAATCTGGGAGATTTATCGTACTAGAGACCGATTTTTTTTTAATTTTTCAAAAAAAATTTTTTATTATGCCGCCCATTTTTTTGCATTGCAGCATAGGCATTTCGTGTTCTCCTATTAAAAACGCGTCTAATTATATATATATATCACCCGGGAGACTTATCGAACTAGGTTCAGTGTCATGGGCTCTCCTACTAATACGATACCAATTTTATTATGCCCTTACCGGATCAGCAGTATTTTTGTTACAGCTTGTATTTGGAAATAGTACATTACGCACCTAGGGCGGTAAAATAAAGAACGGCTCAGATCGCGGATATTTGTGGCCCGAACCGAAGGTAAGGGCCATAGACTAGCGATCTGAGGCCTTCTTTATTATCGCCCGTGGTGCGTACACAATTTTACGTCTTCTCCTGGGTGTGAAGTGAGATTTTCCGCTGCGCCCGTGGCCGTAAAATCTCACTTACCGCCCAGAGTGACGTAAAAAACTTGAAATAACGGATGCTCTGAAAGTGTATGTAGATGTATTTAGCAAAGCAAGGAATATTCTGTAATTGTTAAATTCAAAACGAACAGTAAAAACATGGGTAGATTGCAGATAGAATAACGTTCTCTTTGATATTCGCGTGCAGATTATCTGGCCGCTTGCCTTTGTCTCCTTATTTAATAACCGTTTCCAACAATGCTTTAATTTACAAAGAGATAAGCTCATAATTCTTATTCCAAAGAGACCTGGAAAGGAAACTACTATAATACTTAATATAATGATCTGAATTTATTTGGATAAAAAATTAAAAACTGAACAAAGAAGAAACAAGGGGCCAATATTTAAAATGTGATTAAAGATAAAATCATTTTACGTCCTATATAATCATTAAATAAATGGGGTGGTAAAATGGGACTGGGCAGGACATGACTGCCGCATGCATCCGGAAAGATGGGTTAGTCTTGCTGATGCTACCCTGCCTAGGTTGATCCCACAGAATGCTAGGTACCGGGGCAGGGGCAAACCAAAAAAGAGATGGTGGGATGGCTTGAGCGCACTCTGTAAAGAGTGGACGAATAGGTAATAGTTAGGGTCGAATGGGGAAAAACAGGGGCGACCTTTGCCAGAGTACGAGTACACCCATTACAACCCTTTCCCAGCACTGGGACACCAAATACGCTTACAAAAAATAAAGGAGCATTTTAATATTTTGAAAAGTCGCTGATTTAATATCTAATACAAATTCATATGTTATTTATCCTTTCAGGAAAAATACCCCGAGCGTTTTACGCATCGTTCACGAAATAATTTGACCAAAAAAAGAACCGACTTCATTTAGGATCCGCTTTTCCAAGGCATTTCGCCCGAGTTACTGTAAAAAATACTGAAATCACTATAAGTGTGCCTATAATAGTTGAAGAGTTCCCTCGATTTCTCCAGGATCCCGTCATCAGATCCAGACCTGGTGACAATAGGACCAACTGTGAACAAACAAAAAAAGAATTTTCCAAATCGTTCCAGCCGTCTTTGAATAATCGGTGAACATACATCAAAAAAATAGCAAAAAAAAAAACAAAGTTCCCGACGAATTGATAACCGCCTCCTTCGAAATCATGAAGTCGGTTGAAAAACGCAGCTTATAGCTTATAAAAATGGTGATATAGATAAATGAATTACATTAATGGACCCAAAGGTACGACATAAGGTACGACCTACTGCGATGTAACATAACATAAGTCAAATTTTGATGACCCGTCGAATTGTAAATATGGCCGCCATGTTGCTACTTTTTTTACGTCACCTCATTCTTATACTGTTTTGCTTGAGGCAAAAGCTCGACTCCAGTTAAGAGACATTGGGAATAATACTCCAGTTGTCGGAAATAAAATGCGATATATTGGTCAATTCCAATAAATTTAATAGCTTCAAGCGATACGGTGGCGGGAAATATAACCAGCTTGTATGCAGATTCTTTGAAAATCTAGATATAACCTATAGTATAAGTTTGGTACGTTTCAGTATAATAATCATTTTAATATAGAAACAAATCTATAACCAATCATAATTTTAAAGTTAAACTACCGCTCCAGCTTATTTCCAGGTAAAACACACACGTCGTATACCTATCTCCTACGATTAAGTAAGGCTTGCATTGTTTAGCTTAGCATACACTTCCAACGCTTTAAGGCTGCGAGTATGAACCAGAATAGCGGATGCACCGGGGGATTTATGCAAATGCCCTCACCTTGGATATCTGCTAACGTTGCTATATACAAGTATTAATGCTCGAGAGACTGTGCAAGTGTATATGGTGTGTATACTATACTTGTATCTAACGATTAGTATCCGCAAATCAAGTGGGAATGTATCATAAGTAATAGTTGTGAGCTAATAAGGGTTCGGAATTTTGTGTTAAAACATATGCTTCGGTATAATAATCTGCTAACAATGATTACCTAACTGTGAGCATATCCGACATATGTCCAGACAGTGTACCTACTAACAAAACTCACCATATATTGGAAACATAAACTGTATTCCGGTAATATTTTTAAAAGGGTAAATTTTGGATGAAAAACAGTTGAAAACAGAATCAACTGAATATTTACACATGTTTCAGTGATTAAAGGCCTAATTTTTCAAATACCTATCTATATAAAACCGATTCCTAGGACTACACTAGCCTTGCCTTAACTGTAAATATAATTAAAAATGTTCACGTTTTCAAGCACTACTAATGAATAATAAAACACCAACTAACTGGCCTCACAAAATTGCATATTCACCACATCCTGACACGAGTCAAATATAAAACCTTCATCCCAACCACAAGTTGGAGTCATATTTTTAGTTTGTTTCGTTATACAGGTGTTCTACGTGAAACATCGTCTAATTTTGCAACGTATGTCTGTGGGGTAAGGTTCAAAGTTGGCTTCGTGTTTGTGGCAGTACAAATTCATATGCATTGTCCAATTTCCGGAGGTTATCTCATACGGAGGTAATTGTGATATACGCGAGACTGCGAGAGACGTGTATGCGTTGCACGTTCATGTGAGCTGGAGATGAAAATATTGCGATGAGAATTTATATGGTAAAATTTCTTGTTAACACTTAATATCGGTATATATTGTTTAGTACTACAATTCTGCTAAACTAGCTGCCTGTTTACGTGGAAATAGATAAACATACATAACCTGTTTCGCCTAAGTCGGGTTATAAAGAAACAAAAACAACCAACATGATGATGGGTAATTCCACGAGACTGTAACGTCAGTTACCAATTCTTTCGTGTGTTCTATGAATGAATCCAGCAAATGTAAGAGTTCATATATCTTCCCTATGCCTACAGGTAGATATATGGATACTTAAATTTGCTTAATTTATCAAATAACACAAGAAATAATTCATTACCGACGTTACAGTCTTGTGGAATTACCCTGATTACTTTGCAGAAATTACTGACAACATCCCAATGATGTTGCAAAAACATTGTAATAACAACTTAAACATTTTAACTGAACATTTTATACTTTCTTTATGGACTTACAAAGTGGGCTTTACGGGCGCTAGTAAGTTTATTACCTTCGAAAACTTTATCGCACAATAACGCTAATGGAAAACCATTGTATTCACCAAATCTATACAGAGTTACATTTATATATAAGGAAGTGTTTCCAGTCAATATTGTGCCGAAGGTTTTATAAAAATAGCTACCAAGAACTTTGTATGAAACAGTATCTTTCTTCCTGAACAATCTAATATTCTCGAGAGATGAAATGGAAGTATGCCGTTTGTTACTTTTCATGTAGTTTAGTCTTTCAGAGTAGGTATCGTCGCCTATAGTACCCATAGTACAAGCTTTGCTTAGTTTGGGACTAGGTTGATATGTGTAAGAATGTCCCCAAATATTTATTATTTATTTTATCGTGATTCCTATTATGGGTCGTTTTTAGACGTATTACATTTATATTTTAAATACCTAATAGGTATTTTGTACTTAAAATTAGTTTATATCAAATTTTTCGCAAACTTATTAGATGTATAATGAAAATTACCACAACAAATTTACTAATTTTGATTAGATTTGCAGAAGTATTTATAAGTAGGTACCTAGAAGAGAATTAATTGCTGGATAAATTGGAAATTGTAATTGTATTAATTAGTACCTAATCAGCAAATAAAGCGTGGGCGAGCGTGTTTATTGTGAAAACTCGGTAAAAATGGATTTAACTCAGTTGAGGATTTATATTTAAAACACAATTTTCCAGTCATTAACGATAAAGTCCGTAGCGAATTTTAAATTTAAAATGAAACCAGCTAATTAATTATTATTTATTGCTTCAACTAACAGGTCAGAAAATGGCGCACGCAACCATTTCAAAATTTAATTGTCATCGCCACATGAACATTTTGAAGAAATTTATAAAGTTATATTTATAGCAACGCCTTTAAAAAAGGTGATTTTATCGACTCCATTTTACTGAGCGAGCTACATATTTCTACGAGCATTCTTTTACGTAGCATTTACAATTTTTACGCATGCACTTGTACACAAATTATCAACAAACAAAACGATGTAACTTCGTCATTTGACCTAGGCGATACAAACTTTAAGGTTCCAAAATGCCCAGAAGAAACATTGCTCTGAAAACGGTATATAATAACGTTAACATTGATTGCTTCTGTCGTCCCACGTAATGTAATAAGACGGCACGGCGTCAAACGTGTTAATATATTTGATACTCGTACCATCGCCCACACTGTTAACTGCCCATCAGTGGACCTTATGCCTTCTGTAATAAGGTCCACCGATGTACAGTTAAGAGTGTTGCTGTTTGTACTACTTTGTACCTATAGCGTTACTCCGTGTTAGATGCAAATCAGGTTTCTCTTGTGGGAAACTGTTATTCAGTTTATGCAGTTTTATGCTTTTATATCTAGGGGTAGAAAAATACTTTAAAGCTTATAATAGCTTGCAAGATAATTATATAATTTAGCCCTAAATTACACAACTTTTTATTGCATTGCCGTGAATAAATGTGACGTCCCACGGGTGAAAGTACCTTATGGCAGTTGGCGCTTACGTTGAGAAGCATCGCATTATTATTGCAGCGTCGTTAGAAATAGCGTAAGCCCCAACCGCCATAAGGTACCTTTTCTCGTGGAATGTCACAAATATGCCTACTATTGAGGTAAACCTACCTTAGTAGTACGGTTATTAGCTTACTCAAAGTTAAGGGTAGTTGTTTGACATAGTTGCTGTCATAAAATCACTAGAAACTTGAGCGATACTGATCGAAATTCATTGTTCAGGTGCCCCTTAATTCTGAAAACTATATAATATACTAATACACATACTCATTATAACATTTATAACCGTATATTAATATTGTATTATACATATATATGACAAAGTTCTCAAATCCATGTTTCACAAAACCCGCAAAGCACTGGCAAACCCATTAATTTTCCATTTTATTACGGTGCCCGTGTAATATCTGCCCAAAATAACTTTGCACCTGAGAAATGTAAATGAAAGCGGCCGAATAGGAGTTTAAATATGTTTTAATATCTATACCAGTGGGTGTAGCACACCTGGCTACGTGGCACTTTTATTCTCTATCTTTATCAGTGTACCGTAGAGAAAGAGAGACGGGGATGTCCAAGCTATGTTGTGGCCAGTTGTAGTTAACCTTTTGGTATAATATAAAGGTAGCTTAGCATTTTTGCGGGCGACATTTTCGCAAAGTATTTTAGGGTTTTCGAGCATTAGGCAAAAAATAGGTAAAAAAATATTAAATTATGCATTTAAATCCGCTCAAAAAGTACTTATATAGTTTTAGTAAAAATTAGTGGTTCTCTGGGTAACAAAAACAAAGAACACCTGCTGCCTTAGCCATGTCTATTTATATAATAGGCAATGAAATATGTAATCAGCTTTTGTAGGCTAGGAGCTAGTAAAGAAAATTACAAAAACGGCCAAAGGTGCAGCTTATAGATTCACTGTAATTTCTTTACACTTTTTTCTTCATATTTAAGACTCAAATTTTGAGGTGAAGGACAACATGAGTACAAAAAGCTTTCAAGGAAAAGAAAGAATCTTTACGAAAAACTTACTACTTAAATATATTTTGCTTCTCTGAGTTTACTAAATGAAGTACCCCGGTTTCACTAAAGACCCTGAATTAAGTCTCAAGCGACAAACTAAATGAGCCGTAAATAAACCAGCCTCGTAAATTGGTGTAAATTACTTACCTTTGTACAAAATCTTGTATAATCTGACCTTTAGCTTCATAACAGCCAGATATATACGGAGGTCAAGGTTTTATTGGTCAGTGTGTAGAGAAGCAGTGGCGGCATTTTTGGGAATGGCTTGGTTCCCTAAGGCGCCATTGTAGAACATTTGTGTAATTGGAACGTTAGAAAAAAAGTTTAGTCGGTTGACATTTAGGGAATAAAAGAAATATAAGAAGAACCTACAACAAGCCTTCACCTGAGGGGTTCCAATATAAATAGTAAAAAAAAAATTGTTTTACATTAAATATAAAGTAACTAACAAATAAATACATTTCTAAAAATAATATAAACTACTAACCACCAATGTAAGAAATAACAGGAAATAAAAGGCTTTTTTTTTTTTTTTTATTTATACCTACAACAAAAAAGTCTACTATTTTTTGAACCATAAAATATACGGAAAGTACTCAGATTTATTTCTATTTTTAATTACCTATTGATTTCTAGAGAAAACGTAAGTGCTCTATACATCTTTATTCACAGGAAAGTTTGTTGGTAAATAGTGCACTCTAAAATAAAAATAATAATTTGTGTTATACCTACCTACTAATAGATTATAAAAACTTAAGTATGCAAGTAGGTACTGAGTTAACTTATGAATTTACAATGCTTACTTGTAGGTATCAAAACTTATTTACTTACTAAAAAACAATTACTACGAAACAATTACTATAAAAATGATTTTGTACCTTCCCTAATCAAGCTTGCCGAATTCCACTTAAGTTTTGCATTAAAAATTAATTAGAATTTTCAAAGCACTCGTGACATAAATTTAAAAATAAATTTATATAAAAGTCACGTAGCGCCGTCCCAGACAGCACGAAATCAAGTCAACAATGTTCTCAACAAGATACAATAGTATTTCATCTCATAAAAGTCATTAAGAACCGAACATTCAATAGAATCATGGTACTGTGGATACCTAAGGCAGAACAACACCGTATGGACAATAAATAAAAGAGCGCCATTAAAGATACCATTCCGCCAAAAATATGTTTACACTTTTGGACCTTATTACAAAGGAGTAAGGTGCAAAAGTGTAAACATATTTTTGACGTCTACCGTAGTAAGCACGTTTTATGGCCGTCGCTTACTCTACGGGTCTGTTATAAGGCCGCAGACACACTGTCACAGGTGAAATCGCTTTTCGGTGAAGGAAAACATCCTGTAGAAGTCAGACGTTAATACCAAAGAATATCTAGTTTTAATATCAAGCTGCTTTCGTAAACACTAGTGCCTACGGCAAATTTGTCAAGCAGACCCCAGGCTTCATTGAGCAGTGGAAAACACCGGCAAAAACGCTAGACGATGAAAGGAGTATGCGAGGAAAATCCAACATGTAAAATATTACAATTGCAATGAAAATTGATGGTATTCAATAATTCATCGCATAAAAGTAATATGCAACAAGCTAACGCATGAAAAACAAGCCCAATCTCGTACCGATATGACTTTCTACTCCACTCTATAGCGGTTGGAAACTTTCCACACACATCCCTCGAATATTCAAGGCTCCATTTGTGAGTTTTTCATAGCGGGTGTGATAAAATATATTGACACGTTTTTGTTTTTCTGACGATAAACTCGTGTTAATTTCAAATTGAACACCTTACTCGGTTAGCTTTTTTGCTGCTGACCGTATGCTTAAGTAAGTAAGCCTTTTTGCTTACAATTTTCTCTGTTGATGTGTATCATCCTTAAATCTCCCGCCGGGGTATTTATCCCCCTTGCACTGTCCTATTTCAAAAATGACTTAATTTAATAGAAAAACATTAACAGTTGCGTCTCTTTATGCGAAGGACGATAATCGATCGACTGTCAGTGTTTCCGGTAAGGAACTAATTCCGTGCCGTATTAAATTAAAATATCAAGCATTCTTTCTGATGGCAAGTATTTGAAACAAGTAAAATTTAATTGTTCCACCATTTTGTAAATGTATTTTAATCGCTCTTAGATATTGTACCTGTAAAATTCTGCGCTTACTTGTAAAACATGCTGTGTATACTTCCTTTGGATATCGTGCTAGTTATAACACATTTAACGCCTACTATATTGTTATTGGAGTTTGTATGATATCTGTTTAGTGTACCTAATAAAATAAAATAAATAAATAAAATAAAAGAAGATTCAAATGTTTTAAAATAGCTATGATTTAAAGCAGTAAAAAAATACGTTAATTGCAAGGTATAACAAACGTCTAAAAAATTGTAGGTATGCAAAATCGTATTTACGTGTGCGGTCGTATACGACAAGTGACTGCATCGCGACTGTAGCGCGGCCGTATTGCTACTGCATCGCTACTAGCCATGAAAATTACATGAAATATACATGTATCTTTCAAAAGCCCTTGTATTTTTCAATAAAATACAGTATCTTTCCTTGCGGATCTTCGTTTGTTTTTTTCGAAATGTATGTATAATGTATTTTATAGGAAAGATACAATGTTTCGAAAGAAACAACATGAATCTTCCGCCATTTTCATCGCTAATCGCTACTGAATCGCTGTAAAAAGCCGCAGTGTGCGACGCGCGACTTCCGAGCGGAAGAAAAACCGAAGTTGCTATAAACTCTGTCGATTAAAAAGTGTCCCCCGGCAGTTTTCGCCAGCGTGAGGCTAATGAAAATTGATGTCAATCGGAATCCTGTCGAAATCGACGCGGCAAAATGGCCGCCATTCCCGAGCCATTATGGGAGTGTGAAACTGTATAATGAAAGTAGGCGGTAATTCGGAGTTTTCAGTAAATCTATTATACGATGAAACTGAAGGTGTTCACATTTTATCATGCAAAATGTATAAAGTTGCTTTGGAACCATGAATAAAAAAATCGTGAGAGAGCTTCGCGAAACTGACAAAAAATTATTAAGCTTAAATTGTTTTATGAGTTAACTAGCCTTCGAATACTTATTACGCATAGAAGTCGTGTATTTTTAACCCCATTTCCATACGATAAATATCCGATTGATTCAGAAAGACTCAATAAAATTGAAGTAAGCAGAGAACAGTTATTTAAATACCTAGACGGAGGACAAATAAAAGGACAAAAAATTGTAGCAGGGTCTATTTCAACAGTACTAGTTTTTTGTGTCATTCCGGTGTAATTCTTCATCTACGTTTTTTTGATTTTTCTTTTAATGTCAATCGACACCTCAGACTGTTCTTTGATAAGCCTCTTACAGAGCACTTGATATCTTAAGCCTTTTGAGAATTATCGGAGATTTAAAAAAATTACTCGCACGTGAATGATAAGTATACACAGGTATGATATAACACTCCACCTGAATGACATTTTTCCACCGGAATGAAAAAAATGACTCGCACGTGAATGATAAGTATGCAAAGGAATGATATAACACTCCACCTGAATGACATATCATTCCGGTGTTATTTTCATTCTAGTGGGTATTAAAGTCATTTTACTACACCGAAATCACCGGAATGAAATCGGTGGAATGATAAACCGAGGTGAAATAAAATTATAAAAAAATAACTAAATCCCACATTCTTTAACTATCGCGATATTTAAACTCACAAGTACAAAATGCACGATCTGTAAATATTTGAAAAATAACAAATATGAAACAAAAAACATATAGCAAACTCCGGAATGATATTTTTTTTGTCCCCGTAACATCGAAATGACATGACCATGTGTGTAGCAGATCTATTAAGCATCACGTCGACATCTTCTTGCGGTGAGAGCCTCGGCACAACTTACTCTCAAAGTGCGCAGGAGGCGGGGGGGCGTACGAAGTCAAACTTAGCCAATAAACGTCGATGAAATTTGTCCGCGGTAATAAGGATTATTTTGCCGGACAAATTTCTTTACGCATAATAAGGGGGTTTATTAAAGAGTTAGTAAGCAAGTAATATTTTAAAGGATTCATTATTGATATGGTATTATAATGAACTAAAAAATAATTTGATATCTTGTATAGTTTTAGAGTTATGCGGCATTAAACAAGTACAACTGGGTTCCGGACAACCCACCTGAATGAAAAATTGGGCCTTTATTTATTTTTCTCAATGATTAAATTATTTAATATTTTAATATTAGTTAATGCCCGAGGTCGGTAGCTAAGAGATGTTTCCAAAAAAAATTAGTATATGACTATTTTGACTTTCTGCACCAGCGTTTTCAGTCTTGCCATCAAATTTTAATGCTTGGGATATTCACCCAGCTCAGCGTGTAGCTTAACGTTTGTTATGTTTTTATGTTAAACGTAATAAATATTCACTTTACGACGGGGTTATGGGGTCATTATATTTATTCCAAATTTATTATTCTCAAAGTCATTTCCTAGCGCTTGACGTATTTAATATTAAAATTCCAACCCGCCCTTTAAAGAAAGAGTAAAAACCGGTCGCAATTCCATTCTTCCGCAGTTATTTTTATATTTCATTAAAACTTGAGAGAAGGGGTGTAATCCCCAAGAAAAACGCGGGGGAGTTAAAGTAGGCCAAGATTAATGAGACCCAAGGCGGGGCAGATCGGCGGAATTCATTACTTTCACCAGGTTACCTATCACTAGATCGAGTATGAAGTATATTGTAACTGTATTGATGTAATTCCCATCCCATTAAAACTTGAAACGTAGTAATTATATATCCTACTCATCTAATATTTGCCTAGTAGTCACAATCATCTAGTCTGTCTTAAAAGATAAAAGATTATTTATTATTCAATTTAGGCACATTACAGTGCACTTATGAACGTCAGAGAGAAAAAAGAAACTACCACCGGTTCTAACCCTACACCTCTGACCCGAGAAGTATTACTTATTACCGGCAAGAAACTCGGCGGGACTTATTTTTTCAAAACAGTAATAGTAATACATTAAAGATAATATATACAGTTGCTTAGAAATTGCAATATGCTGTCAGCCATCAGTTTAGTGTATTTACGTTTTAGACGTCTGCAAGCATTTGAATGGACCGTCATATTGGTGCTTCAAATGTTTACCGCCAAAACCAGTCCTCTTGATTCTGAGTGGCTGAGTAAGTAAAGTAAAGATTTGAGACGACTATTTTCTGAAACCCCCATAACATGGCGTGACTAAAAATACAAACAACTTGACAGAACATAACATTCTGGGGTACGGGTACCTAACACCAGAAGGCCATCCATGGTTGCCATTTTATCGCCTATCGCGTCATGCGTTACTTTCGCACTTACATACTTGTTAGAACGTGACAGCTATGGTGACAGGCGATAAAATACCCGACCATATTAGTTAACTGTATATCTATAGTGATTATGTTTGTGCGGGGATTTTTTTTTATAAGTATGTTTGAGTCACAGTGACATATTTGATCGGGTACCTGAGTAAATAACGTACAAGCACTACAGGCTGTCGGTGTGCTGAGTAAGAGTATACCTGTCCTAAGTCAACATAATTTACGCAGCGTCGGTGTGCGATGAATTGAGTGAAAATTTGGGCATTTGAATTGATATTATATATGTATAATATGATATGTTAGCCTCTATATGTCCCATTGCTGATGGGCACAGGCCTCTTCTCATACACGAGAGGGATCGGGCTTTAGATCTTTGAATTGCTCCACGAATGTATGCAAGTGTCATCACGATGTTTTCACCGGTTTGAAACTCATACTCATAAGTGAGTCATAACAAACAAAAAATACTGGATAAAAATATGCGCATGTAGATAGATAGATAGATAGATAATGTCTTTATTCATTCCCACAACATACATGGCATAAACATCAACAGAAAGCAATTTACAAGAATATAGGTACACGATCATGTAGGTACACGATCTTGATAGCAATGATAGCAATAAGGTCATGTACACAATTTTTGGCCAATGAACAATCATCGCTTCGATACTGACTTATCTAGACTTTCAGTAAACAAGGTACCTGACACTTATATTATAGTGTCCTAATAGTATAATCGATTTTACTCAAGATTTTGATACCATAACATATAAATTATAAAATACTTTTTTTTCGGAGTCTGAATAATGCATGAGCTCGCAAGCATTTTTAATAAATAACATATTAAAAATGAATAGGAACGGGTAACTCACGTTTTAAGTCGAATTTTGATCCACATTTTTCGCTCCATAACGAGGAGCTTATTCATGATCCATTCGCATAGGCTGACCGACGAAAGTGGGTGAGTTACCCGTTCCTATATAGAGCTTTGTGTTTAAATTTTTTAATTACACCCAAGAAGACTGCTAAAATCATAGTCGGGTAAAAGAGCATCCCATGCATTTTGCAGGACCTAGCAGACACCCACTAATGAGTCGTGAAAATTTAAACGCGGGCGTCCTGAAAGCCTAAAAGCCGATGATTAACCATTGTCTGCTCACAAAAGAACAAGCCTTCCTTGCAGCTCTTTATCTAAAAGCAAGTTTACGTCGCGGATGTAATTGAAAATCGTCATACTTGTTCATATGATCTTTGTAAGTCCCTTTGAGAAGACCTTTTTTCACTTCACATTTTATTTATTTATTTAAACTTTATTGCACAAAAGAAAATCTTACAGTACAAAAGGCGGACTTAATGCTATAAGGCATTCTCTTCCAGTCAACCTTAAGGCAAAGCAGAAAGCACTAATCCACTTTGAATAAAAGTTCATAGTTACCTGGAGTTCGATTTTTGAATTTCACCGGGTGACTTATTTCGTACTAAATAGTCATCGGCTGCATACAAAAAAAGGCACCGGTGAGATTCAAAAATCGAACTCCTGTTGTATAATAGGAGTTATTTACTTAGTACGTTTTTGTTGAAAATAAGCTATACCGAAAGTGCTACTACGGGGAGAAGTTCGTGGCATGAGATCACGAAGGTCCTGTTCACCTTTGGGATGTTCTGTGATAACGGAACTAGGTCGCTTTTTACAGAAATCAGTGTTGAGCTCTTAGACTACGGTGTCTTTAGAGTATAGTGCAACACAGATGTCTATCGGCCGAATGTTTCACTCTACTACATATTTACTTGTTCCAACTACCTTCACAGCCAACAGTTATTTCTGGTCAGCAGAATAAGTATACACTAGGTATAGTTAGTATTACATAAGGCAACAAATACGTGTACAATTGACTACATATTTATGAACTCCAGGATTCCTAACAAGCCAGCTTCATATGTACTTGTAATTTGGCCGTGATTTATGATGCTGCCAACACGTCGAGTCCAATTTTACACTTTATTTTTCACATGAAATGAAATTTAGCCTTCGTGGAAAATGAAACTCTGCTTCGTTTGTCAGCATTTTCGTCTCTTTTTAATCTGGCTGATTAACAGTTTGCTTGAGAAACTTTGTTGGGATCAGAAGGGAGATTTATCATCCTGAATGTGTCTTAAAGATATTCTACCGAGTAAGAACTGAAGAAGGGTCTTATAATGAGAACTTTAGCATGAGACATAGTATAATCCTAGTTTGTGATATAAAAGATATTGAGCTGTACCTGAATTCCCAATTTTCGCAAAATATATCTCACTTGAATGATTTGTCACTAAACAGATCTGTTACGTTCTAACACACACTCAGAGTGTCAGAGTAAGTACGTACGAGTTTAGTGCAAGGGACCACTTTGTGGATTTACAAGGACTATTTTTTCTTTCGCTAATAGATAGTGCATATTGCGTAGATTTAGTAACTCCATATCGAAAAAGTGGTCCCTTTGTGTACGACACCTATAAAATCCTTGGATATAGTTGCCAACTTACACTAAAGAATCTTAAATCCAGTCTAAAGGCACCTTGCTTGTTATCGCTTGCAAATAAGAAATCCGCAAAAACACCAAATAAGCCCGTTCACAAAGTTATCTTTGCGTTTGTTAAAACATTTGCTGTTCAATTTTGAATCTTAACACATCGCTAAAAGACGTAAGGCTGTTTTGTGGAAACTTTTGCAGTGCTGAAGGAGTAAGCTTCTTTCCTAGATAGGCCGTATGACGTTCAGCTAGTTATTTTTACCCAACGCGAAGCGGGAGATAATGTGTTTGAGATGAGAGCACGTGTTTTCATATTTGTTAGTTTTTGTGCAATATTCTCATATTTATTAACGTTATCATGTAGATTTCTTCACAATGTTTTCTATCATCGAAAACGACTGAAACGTATACTGCGAAACACGCAATTATCGAAATGGAGTATGGCTTACGAAGTAAAGTTTGACCTCATAATAATAAGAGTAGGTAAAACACAAGCACCTTCGTCAAATGTATTACAGGTAGATACACACACATCATATCACACATTGTATACATAGGTACAATTATTCTCGTGCCTACTTTAACCCATACTTAGAGACTTTGACAAAGTCATCTGTGAACTGAAAATAACACAATGAAGCAAGATTAAATATCTGACACAATCTGCTTTGTCACATATATTATGTTTGCGGTCTAAAACTATGCCCACTATTTTCTCCGAATGGAACAGTCAACGCCTAAAATATGTATACAATTTGGAACCTTACTACAATGGTGTAAGGTGCAAAAGTGTACACATATTTATGGCGTTGACTGTACCTACTCTATTTTACTATCTCGTGCCTTAGCTGATTAACGAGCCGTCATTAGTATGTAAATTGAGCAGGCTATCAAGCCGCCATATTGAGCATTTAGCGCGGTGGCGGTATTGACCCGTGAGTTATGTCTCGGCTGTGTTGCGTTATAGCCTTGTCACTTTTTGAGTTACCCATGGCTGCTCTACATGATGGGCATAGGGACGCAGCTATACGACGGAGCGAGATCGCAATATCGTTAAGCTCCCTCTAACACATAGCTGCGTCCCTTTGATGGCCCATCATGTAGAGGAGCCATACATATATCGCTAATAAACTTTCGACTGGTCGTTACTGATTCCAGTAGCTGTCAACTTTAAAATTAAAGGTCAGTGGCACCTGGAAACCATCTACCACCGTTAAAAAGTTAGATAAATGTTATTGTATGAAACTATAAAAAAAGGGTGATGCTGGTGAGTAGGTCAAAAGTGGTTGGTGCAACTGATCCTAAGTCTTGGCCAATAAAGGTGACACCAGGGTCTAAATACTATTGGATATAAGCATGTCGAGTACTAAGATATCACTTTACCTGGTTATTTATTCATTTTTATTTTTGAATTTAAATGAAGAAATTTAACTAACGAAGCTCTTATTATTGTAAGCCCCTATATGCAGATGAATGTAGGTACACGGAAAAAAAAACTTCCGGGATATTCTCAATCCAAGACATTATTATTTTCTTGAAAATATTTCCTCGTGACAAGTATTTATTTCCTTTACCAAAAATATGATTCTTCGCTTAATAAAAACACGTTTTCTTAAAATAGAAATACAAAAATGTATTGTTTCAAGAGTATTTTGAGTAAATAAGAGAGATTGTACTATAATCAAACAAGTATTATCTTAGGTAAAAGAAAACTAGAAAATCTGTAAGAATATATTCGCTTTGTTATATTTAAAACTTTAATTTATTTTCGTTAAAGGAAATAAATGCTTGTCACGAGGAAATATTTTCAACATAATACAATAATGTCTTAGATTGAGAATATCCCGGAAGCTTCTTTTTCCGTGTACGTCACTCTTAAGATAGGTATACAATCGCCATCAAATATATCGGAGCGGCTAGGGTACTGCAAAAATATTTGAGCAAGCTCCTTATCGCCTTGACAATAAAGACGTTGTTCAGATATTTGTGACCACCTTAGCTGCTCTGATATATCTGACGGCGACTGTACCAAAAATTAAACGAGATATCCACAGCCCAAAAAGGTTACTTTAATCAGTTCCTTTGAAACTTCTTTTCAGCGCACAAAAATCAACCCTTGTCTACAGCAGAACAATAACCACGCATACAAAGCATTCGAAGCGCCCGCAAATGGCACAATTGCAAAAAACGGCCGACTTTACGAGCATAAAATATATGAACGTGGAAATAAAATGGCGGACATGTAGGGTCGTGTCCGATTGCGGTAACAATGGGAAAATATAGAGGAAAAAACCGGAATTCGGACCGAATCTGTGGTATACTTAGGGGCCGCTGGAGCGAAACATTTTGATGGATGAATTACAAACTTGTTAGTTAAAACGACACAGTTGTTATAGCAGCTTTTATAAACATACGACGTTTTGAAATAAGGGGATGAGGGGTTCTAATAGACGCCATGATCGACGGATTCTTCAGTTTAGAGGGATGTCGCTACAAAACGTATCAAAATGAATCGGCGTCGGGACGTGACGGCTCATAATGGGATGTTCCAATGTTTATAAAGTTGAGCTTTTCCAGTACTTAGGGGCTTTTCTAGTACTTTATTCGGTAATATTGATTTAGCAATGTGATATTTTTACGTAAGTACCTATTTACAAAAATACTAAAACAGTAAGGTGCAAAAGTGTAAACATATTTTTGACGTCTACCATAAGAGTATATAGGTTTTTAACCTCATTCAATTTTTTCCTAAATATAATCTGCTACTGCTGGAGGTAAAAATAACAACATTAACAGTATTTCCTGCATTTTCCTTCACAAACACTAGAATCAAATGATCTGTGAATGCGATTTCTCCGTATAGACCGAGAGCCGGCCCAAGAAAAAGGTTTGCAATTTATGGAGCACCCAGACCCTTCACACCTATCGGGTTGGATGGCCATAAGTTATTTCTTGATCCGGCCCCTGGCAGCTGTTTATCAGTGGCAGATAGGCAAACCAGGAGTTGTAAAATAACTTGAAGTTGTGCGAGTTATGGAGTGTTTCACTGATTTCAAGTGGCATTATTGTTTGTTTTAATATCCTCTAACCATGTTTTGGATTTTTAATACAAATTAACTTTAACCAATGAAATTAGAATAATATTTTCTTTTGTTGTAGTAATGTAAATATAATGTACAGAATAATGAAAATGATTTGAAAACTAACCACGTCTATAGTGCATTTCATATGCATACTTGTATTACATTATCAACATACTATAAGATACTTCCATTAGCAGAAATTAAAAATGAGTCTAATTGGTCAAATGACCTAATCCCGTGGTTTATTTCTTTACATTCTTTAAAAATACCTACATAATGGAATGCACTGCTGTTGACAGTTATACACTTCAGATTCTAAATTGCAGACCTTTATCTGGGGCGTGCTCTTAGCCACCGAGCAAGTTTCACATCGCGTCCACAACATTAAAGTTTCCAATAAAACGGGAACCCAGAGCCGGGACAGATGTTATTAAAACTTGTGCGACAGAGTAAAAGACATATTTCATTTATTTGCAAGTATACAGTCTGGAATTTTTAAGAGGAAGAAGGTTTTTGCCGATTATAATTGAATTTGCGGATACGCTTTTCGTATTTTTTTATTTAGTAGCAATTTATTACGCCATCCTAATGTAAAACTTTTTACATAATGGTTCCGTTTCTTAGGTAGGTACCTATTTACTGAGAGACAACGCACATCCTACAACATTGTGCTTATCGAACTCGCGGAGCGTAAGCGAAGTGAGTTCTTACAAACAACTCCAGCCAGACCGAACTGTCACCTGGCTACTGGGACGTCTCGGCATATGGATGGCTATTTGATTTTGATAGTTTGTCCGACGATAACTTTAGTAACGTTTTTCTGATCTTTATGAAATTTCTTGGGGCTGCGGCTGTAGCAGAGATACATAAAATTTGTAAGTTCGTATTATCAGCAGGATCGATCAAGTGGTTATGGAGCTAGAAGGAGAAAAAAATCCACCGAAGGGTCTTGTTATATTGGTCAACTCGTTTGCAAGTAAATCGTGAGTTCTCAGTTCGGGGCGGACTACTAGTTTAATAAATTAAATACCTATAGAATAATAATAAACCTTGAAGTTAGAAAAAGGAATAAGAAAATTTCAAATATAGTAGATTTCTACTATATTAAGTATTTACTTATTTGATATTAAACCCCAAAGGGCGTGTAGACGTAAATAGTCCACGATTTCAGATGAGTTTTATGCAACGGCATGGTATTTTAACTATTTTACTCATGTTTCTCAAGGCCTGTCGCCATCAGCTCAGCATTTTAGCTACCTATCAAAGTAATATTACTATGAATATAATTATATTTATCTGTGTAGAACAAAACAAGCTATGAAGCTTCTTTCATGACCATGGATCTCGTTTTAAATGGCAGTGATACCTAATTTCTGCGAGCATTGCAATAAACTTCTACGTTTGTACGTCAACGCCTCACTAGGTATACACTTTTGAACCTTAGTCCGCTGTAATAACGTTCAAAAGTGTATACCTAGTGAGGCGTTGTGTGTACCAGCTATAGTATACAGCAAGTGGCTCCACTGACACAATACATCAAGAAAGCAAACTCCTCCTAAACCCTTTCAAAAGCCAAACGATAAAACTTTTATCTCGTCAGCTCTCAAATAGATTACCAACTCGTTGTGCAAAATACAAGGCAGGCGGCGATCTACCGTCTGACTGCAAAACGTCGTAAGGAGAAATACTATTTAACTGGATTACTAAACTTTACTTTATAAATTCAAATTTATTCATAATTTATTGGAACGCTGGCCTCAGATTGTTGATGTTAAAAACTTTCAAGTGTTGGATTTACAAGAATCTATTTTAGTGAAGCAAAGATTTCTTTTGAGATTTTCTTCAATAGACAATCTCAAATAAAATCTTTGTTCAAATTTAAACTTAACTATTGTAATACATTGAGTGCCAGGAACCTGCTAATCGGACTCTCTGTTCGTATTCGTATTCGCTTTACTTTACACTACATACGACTATTACTACAATTGTAGCATGGAAAATATTAAAAAGTTTTAAAGGTCAGACCAAAAAATCAAACACGCGCTTAAAATTGGGCCTGAGAGAACTTAGAAAGGGTAAACTTACATTTTCAATTAATAAAAACGAAATATTTAGATGCATGCACACGATTGTAGGTTAAGGTTTAAGATTATTCTCACTAAGAAATTTTATTCACTTACATGAGAACCTATAAATACTTAAAATTTACGTAGGCAAACCATTGTACATTTCTAGCTGTAAGTAACCTAATGTTCCATTTCTTTCAATTTCAAATAACAAATGAGTGTAATACTGGATCCAATTGACTGTTATTTAAAATTGTATGTATTTTCCTCAAATGAATAAATTTCATATATTAGTTTTCATGGTTAAACCAGGAGATAAATAATCTAGTACTTACCATCCGATATCTAAGAATATGAACTCTAGCCATTAGATATTCGTTTTTGCCTACTTAACTAGTTATTTGTCGCTATTCGTATTTATGCTTCTATTTGATATACCTACATATATACCTGCCGGAACATCTTCAGTAACAAGTACCTACTTTAAAAGTTTACCGTGAAACGGGGTGACTTTAAAATTCAGGGGCGACTTTGAAAAATCGACTTAATTGCCAAAGTATGTATTTTTAATCTCTACACGTCTAGTGAAATGTAATGAATGTACAATATTCTAGCCATTTACCAATATAAATTAAGAAAATTGTAAATAATGCCGATATCAAAGTGGCCCCAAAATTTCCTAAGGTCACCCCGTTTTACGGTATAGTTTTTTTTACTAATAAGCACAAAAAAAACAACCAACACTAGCCATCCAGTCTAAACTTTAAAATCAAAGAATTTTACTGCCTTCTTGATCCAAGCAGGAGCCCTGTCGTGCAAAACTTTATTATTGGAGAATCCATCTCGTCAATTGACGCGTGTACGGCGCCGAGGCCATTCACCCCGGGCTATTTTCACAAACAAGGAATCGGAAAAGTTTCGCGTCTCTGAGGACTTGCCTTTTGAAAGATGTTTTTGTAAATTAAGGTTGGGCTGACGATTTCTAAGCGGACGTGGGTTCGTTATTCAAACTGCTGTTTATGTTTTCCTTATACTTACCTACTTACTTGATGCCGCTTTCATTATATTACTTACAAATGTTACATAAACCGCATAACCATCATGTTTGTTAATTACCTGTAACAATAATAATGTAAATATTAGTTTCATTTTCAAAAGGGTTATTTAAAAAGGGCGATAAAAACAAATGTCGAAATAATGGGACAAAACTCAGAGACCGATGGTTTCCAAAAAAATATGTTTAGAATACCGAAACAAAAAAGGAGGGAAAGTTATATAGACTGTAGTCGTTAAAATAACATTTATATATCCTGCGCCACTTTATTGCTTCGACTTATAGTTTGAATATAACTAAATATACAGAGGTACTACAGTACAAATACTAAACTAAATTAATAACTAGCTCAAATCTAAACTAGGCCCTTGCGGCATTGTACCAAGGATGCTGGCGGCATTTCCTCGTTGTATCGCAATGCTGAATGTTTGAATATTATATTTTTGCTCTAATTTTTATCACTTCATAAATCGCGTCCCTTCCACAAGTGACGTCTATTGATAGCATTGCACAGTCGCCTGTGACTAGTCTCACCAGCGCCCTAGAACGATTGGCAGTTGCGGGTGCGACGTCACGCCACCATCGGGACGCGTATTAAATTCTCTTCGCAAGCTTTACACGCTCCGCTAAATTCATAAATAGTCATAAAACAACTACCGAACACTTTTTAATGGGAATCACCGTTTTATAATATGAAATAGACAAACCAAATAGTAAAAAATGAGGTACTTAGTACAGAAAACCGATTCGCACTTAACCAAATAACATCAACAAAATCGTATAAGTATTTCAGCTGCTAACTGTACTTAAGAGTCGCCAGGACGCTCGCGTTTCCATACAAACGTAGTTTAGCTCTCATTTTAAAACGACATGCTTTAGAACCAGGAAATTTGGCATGGGCATTCTAGTAGTACAGTTCTATGTCGGTAATTCATTTTCGTTGCTAAAAATTTTTTTTTTTTTTTTTTTTTAAAGTTCACAATCGCCTGACTCTTTCTTTAAATATGTACACAATAAAACTACAGAAACTGTAATACAAAGAAAATACAGCCAGATACAGATTTACATACAAAACTAATTTTTGCTATATTTTCTTTGTATTACAATTTTTAGCAACGAAAACGAATTACCGACATAGATCTGTACTGCTAGAATGCCCATGCCAAATTTCGTGGTTCTAAAGCATGTCGTTTTAAAATGAGAGCTGAACTAAGTTTGTATGGGGACGCGAGTTGACGCGAGCGTACAGGCGACTCTTAAATAGCAGAGCGTAACTCCCGACACTCCCGACCTGTGCTCCCGACGCACCCCACATTAAGGAGTCTATCAAATTGTTTGAAATATGAGAACAAATAAAATATCTGAGCCGTGAAAGTTGGAGTGCTTTCTTCCCGAGGCTTCTTGTTACCTACTCGGTAACACCCCAGCTTTATACCTATCTATAGGTATAGGTACCTTTATAACAAAAGTTATTGTGTTTGAGAGACAAAGTCCGCACACGGAAAAAAAGGATATCTTCAGCCAAGAATAGCAATGCGAAAATATTATTGTTTAAACATAGGTAAGTAAATATTTTCTTGAACTAATTTTATATATTTAGCCCAAGATATATTTTACTTCAATACAGACATTTACTTGAATAAAGATCACTTTCTAGGCAAATTGTTTTCGTTATATACAAAACAATATTGTTTTGACGAAGAGGATTTGTCTTCAATGAAGATACTTTTTTCCGTGCATTTTAACTTATCTTAGCTTCGTATTTTTTGGACTACGACCCTATGACCGTAAAACCACCATACCGTTACGTATGTATGGTACGGTGGTTTTTCAGAACGTTATGTATGCCACTGAATATATTGGTCAAATATAGTTAAAAAAGAAACAACAAACTCATTTTAATTTCATAACTCCGTACTTATTGCACAGGTGAGACCATGGTGAGACGCATAGCAAATAATATCAAATGATAATAAAATCAAAAACATATTTTTTAAGTTCCAATGTTACTCAGTGTGTAGCCTCCGCCATAAACCTCGTTGCTATTATTCTCCTGTCACACGCAGGCCGCCGCGTACGCACGAAATCTCATCATTGATACATTTCGCCAATTTGCCGGAAAATTGCGGTATTCGAGATATGACATTAATAAAATAAGTATATTGGTTATGCTTATACCAAAGCTATATTTAATAATCTCCAGCATAACATTGTTTTGATGTACGAAGCCCCAAATATAGCTGAAAGTTAATAAATAAGTTAGTATAGAACTAAGGAGTTTTTAAATGACAGGTCTTTCAAAACCACCCAAAGTGTTTCGTCAATATTTCGAAGTTTTAAGAAGCCTTTTAGGAGTAGACGTTTTCAATAACCACGCCTTTTAAAGAAAAGTTTCTTTTGAATAAACTTACTTATAGTAAGAATTTTTTAAGATGTCGGAATTGTAGGTAGAAATCCCTAGTAAGATTCCGACATCTTAAAAAATACTACCTTAAAATACTTTATTTTTCTACTCCTGCATTCTAATTTGCCAATAAAATGACTGACATGTATATTCAAAGCATAGACTTTATGAACGTTGTCATAAGATGACTCAAAAGTCGATTCTTAGGGATATAATGGGTCTGTTGCCGGGGCGGGCCCCGCGCGCCGTCGCCCGCTGCTGTAGACGAGGCGGGCACCATCCACCGGGAGATTGAAGACAATTGTATAGAGGCAGCAGGTCATTCGTCGAACTCAATCCTTACCGACTTGCCTAGCACTCGTAGAAAAACTATTGTGTGCAATGGTACATAATTAGGTCTTAAAATTCTCTGGTCCGTTTTTACAAAATTCGGCTTCGCCTCATTTTGTAACTTCGACCCTCGAATCTTAAGAACCCTTATTATGTAACTGTTGCACAAAATACTATTATAGAATTGTAAATTGAGGTAATACGAGTATCACCTTAAGTACATTTTCAAATGTATTTTTTAAATACCGCTAAGTATGACAAACGGCTAAGGTTCTCAAATAAAAGTGGATTTTATTTTTAAGTATAACATTACGCAAGCAGATGTAAATCTAAAATAAATGGCACATTGTAACTGAGTTCGGTGTTATTACGCGAACACGATAATATTTTCTATGTACATTTATGGCCAAAGAATAAAAATGTTTTACTAATGAATTCGTAATTTTAGGCAATTGTTGGATTTATATAAAACGCCAGGGTTAAAATTTTAAGTATAAAACGCGAGGAATTTGGAGTGTTTAGTTTAAACGAATTACAAATTTAAAACACGGTTTTGAATGAAAATACGCGTTTTTAAGCCGAGGGACTATTTAGCAATATTTATTTAGAAATAATTACTTAAACTGCTTAAGCTTCTACGATTTACTTACTGCTTTTAAATTAAGTTATAATCATAACTTTACAATCTTAAACGCAGGGTTCTCCATGTTGTAAACATTTTAAATATTTACCTTATTATTATATATGATCAAATTGAGAATCCAAATTAATTACCGGGTATTTTCCCAGACAGTATTAAGTATATGTGAAGTTTTCAAGCAAAAGGTACATCATTGTCGGTTGTTAATAGAGTTTAGTTCTGAATGAATTATTATGAAAGTAATGCTTTATTGACAGCCAACGATGTACCTTTTACGTGAAAACCGAACATATACCTAATTGAAGACCAGTTTCTAAACAGGATGTTTTTTATTTATTTATGAGGCTGAATTTATCAATAGCAGTTTTCTAAGAAGAGGGTGAGCACCCCACGCCATACACTTTACAAATATCTACCATTCTATTCGGAAATGAGACCCTACACATTGAGCAGCGACAATAGAGTGATTGAAGCGTTTGGCTTCCTGACACTGAAATTGGAACAAGTTGATGTGATTGGACAATTCTTCTTTGAAATAAGAAGCATTATTCCCATTTTAAAACCTTTTTTTGCCACGGATTTGTATCAAAATATTTTAACATATGCAAAGTGATTAGGTAAGTTATACTTAGTGAACAATTTCTATGGGACCAACCCCGAAATCCCAAAAAAAATTCGCGTCCCCATACAAAACGCCAAGGTCTAATCGGCTGAAATGTATGAATTTTTTTTTTGAGATTTGGTTACATAGTAAAAGTTGTTTAGTAGGAATGCCCTACCAAATCCCCTCGCAAAATATGGCTAGTTATTGAAAAAACACCCTGTATTACTCTCTCAATCTTCTACAAACGTAGGAACCTAATTTTTTTAAGCATGTTTGCGACGAGAAAGTACCCAATCTACAAACGATCGTCTCCACAAACCCTTTCCGAACATTTAAATTGAGTTTTCCTTTGTGTATCATCCATTGTGCCATAAATAGGGCACTCGGTACGCGCATCTCATAATAACCTACGCGGGTGGTTTTGACAGGCTATCTCCATACGATCCCGATTGTACAAAACGGCGTATCTTCATGACATATTCATGTGACTTTGTGACCTTCTTAGCTATGTTTTACAGGCGTGTGGACGCCATTAGTTATCTTGGAAAAGTGTCAGGTTCAGTAAAAATGTTTTAAGTAAAAGGACGACAACTGGGATGGTAAAATTATGTGTAATATGTAGGTACAGTCACCATCAGATATATCGGAGCGGACAAGGTGGTCACAAATATCTGAATAACGCCTCTATTGCTAAGGCGATAAAGTCCGTGTTCAGATATTTATGAGTACAGTCGCTATCAAATATATTGGAGCGGCCCGGGTACTAATAGGTACCTCACAACAGATCTGATTGACTGACTGTACCTACCTAACGTAAGGGCAAATAAAGACTCTTACCACACGCAGCCATTTTGAGCCGAGCGGTCACATGCATGTGCAGCTCAGATCCACCACAAAAGCCTTACCAACCGCTAACAACCACTTTAAATTTGGAATCTATTGCACGGGAATACTGTAAACAATTGCATGCACACCAATGGCTATTACGACAGTTTATCACGGGGGATCGGAGCTCTTAAACACCCAGTTGATTTACCGGCAGCTGCTGTGTCCGTCGCTGTGATACGTGAATCGCAAACGCAAACGAGCCGTGAATTTACGCCCAGTTTACGCTGAGCTGTGTAAAGTTCAGAGGTCGTCATCATTTAGGTGTAGAGCGGTACTTTTAATGGAATACTGTCCAAAATTGTTGATAAACGTAAATATATTTTGGTTAGAATTGGAGTGGAGAAAAAGGGAGAAGGCCTTTGCCCAGCAGTATGATACAAAATCAGGCTACATAAGTAAAAGAAAAATGTAGTGTTGACAATGTGTTGACAGTGTGCTATGTACATCAATTATAAATAGTTTTGTTTATGGCGTTTAGAAAACTAACTCCAAGATTTGGCATAAATAGACCTTAGTTTTTATGCCAACTCAGAGGGAAAACTAGGTTTATTGGGATTCAGGTTACCTCAAGAAGATTCGGGGGTCGAAGACATGACCTTCGATTGAAAGTCACACGTCTTACCGCTAGGCTTCCCAACGCTCTTTGCGAAAAATTTAACATTTTCTTAATTATAATCTCGAACGAGCTCCAAAGATCCGTGACGAAAAGCATGCGGGACATAAAAGTGCATGTGTCAGACATGTTACTATAAAATCTCTAACATCCGTTCCCAACATATTTCATTAGGTAATTCAAAGCATCAGTATCAAAACAATCAACGAGTTGATAAGCGCGGCGATCAGTGTACCAAAATTTTTATAGACATAATTAATTCATTAATATATTATACTCATCTTTTACTACTGACGTGGTCGATAATGAGGCATATCTATTACCTCCGATCTACCATGACCAACATTACTTCGAGCAAAATGACATATTTTACAAGCTATGAAACGTGTGTGGGTTAGTGAAGCGTGAAGCGCAGCGGGCGGCCGGCGTGAAATTACGCTCGAATGGCACTCGCGGCAGAAATATATTAATGGTGTAACTTTATCGGCGACATTCGCCATCAAATATCTCATCTTCTAAGGAATTTCCTTGCGAACCATTTGTGGAATGAACTGCCTGCCAGCCTGCCTATTAGGAGGTAAAACTATATAGATTCCTCAAAAGAAGTGTGTAGATTTTAATCGGCAACGCGCATGCGATACTATTGAAGTTGCAAGCGTTCACATACAACAAATACATGTTCACCCAGTTTATAAACTCTAACTGTAGGAATTTCTTCACTTTTGTAACATCACATTGGTAACATCTAACGTCTTTTTGGGATATATCTTCTAGTCTATTTTGGGATATATCTTCTTATTATTACACGACTGCCCAAAATAAAATAATTAAAAATTAAAAAACACGACTGCGTTTGTTTTAAATGAACTGAAAAGTTAAAAATAAGTTCTAAACATTATAGAGAATGTCTTTGAAACCTTATTATGGTTGAGACTGTGCCTTCCTACACCCTGATGTATGCTGGATCTTTTAAAATCTTATTTTAGTTCGATCGCAGTCGGGGGACCTTTTTATAGGTATTGTGTTATACAGTTTAAAAGGTCCCCCGACTGCGATCGAACTAAAATAAGATTTTAAAAGATCCAGCATACCTACATCAGAGTGTAGGAAGGCACAGTCTCAACCATAATAAGGTTTCAAAGACATTCTCTATCATGTTTAGAACTTATTTTTAACTTTTCAGTTCATTTAAAACAAACGCAGTCGTGTTTTTTAATTTTTAATTATTTTATTTATTTAAAACCTTTTAGTGACATAGAATAATTAAACGAACTTTGGATTAGTATTTAGTCGAAAGTATAAAAACAGTTCAAGAACATGTCGTTTCTTACGGGAAATTTGGCGGCGCTTACGTCAATTCACTTACGTCCTTTCACTATGGGTTTTTTAGTGATAACTCAAAAAAGGCTCAACCGATTTAATTCAATATAGTTTTCATTGAAAGTCCTTATTAAGTATGCCTCACTTTCATGATTTTTGCAAAATTTTTGGACCCACGGTTCAAAAGTTAATTAGATGGGGGGGACGTCCATTTAAACTTTCGGAGCTATTATTTACGAAAATATTAGTTTTATTCAAAAACTGTTTTAAAAGACCCTATTTTTTTTAAAGACCTATCCAACGGTACCCCACACAACTGGGTTGGAACAAAACAAATTTCTCCCCCCACTTCACGTGTACGGGAGGTTCCCTAACAAAATATATTTTGCAGTTTTTATTCTACCGTTTTGTCGGCTTGGTTAATGCACATATATAGGTATATTCAAACCAAATTTCAGCTTTCTAGTGCTAACGGTCACTGAGCTAGACCGCGGACGGACGGACGGACATGGCGAAACTATAAAGGTTTTTATATAGTTGACTACGGAACCCTAAAAAATTGTTTAATTACTTTTTATCACGTAAAAAGCGCTGGTAGCCTGGTAGTAAGACGTCCGAAGATCTGGTATTCAAACCCCCGGCTTGTACCACTGAGTTTTTTAGAACTTCTGTACGAAATATCATTTGATATTTACCAGTCGCTTTTCGGTGAAGGAAAATTTCGTGAGACAAACCGAATAACCTAATCCCAATAAGGCCCAGTTTTCCTCTCTGTGTTGAAAGAAAAGATGGCATTCGCTTTCTTAAAAAAACTAGTGCATACGCCAATTCATGGAATAAGGTTGCCAAGCGGACCCCAGGCTCAATTGAGCCGTGGCAAAAAGCAGGGATAAACGCTAGGAGGATGATAACTTTTCATTTACATACGTACCTCTTTACTTGTTTTTTAGGATCCAAGAGGCTAATTACATTCAGAGTAATGACGCGTAGTTGCAGTGTCCGTGAGGCAACCGGATGGCTCACGGTATTAGAGGTCATTAGAGCGCCTCGGCAGCCGACTGAGCCGACCCACATCGCCTCGTCGCACAGCGTCCACTCGTTGTCGAGTAGATGTAGTGAGCGCATGGTCATACAAATTCATATAAAGAATAACTATTTAACCGCTCGAAGTGACGCGGTGACGGTCGGGTGCCGAGGCGCTCTAATGAGCTGTGACCTTTAAGCTCCCTACGTGCTGTGGAACCACCCTATGCAACCCGAAATGACTCACGTTGGACTTCGTTTTTCAACCTCCTCCTCTCAATTTCCAATATTTTTATGTGATCCAGATCGAGCATGCAAATCGCCCTATGCACCGGCTGGTCGGTAATCGATTCGTCAGCCATCAGAAAAAGGAGGGGGGGGGGGATGAAACACAAAGTACAACGTGGGTAAATCTGGGTTGCATAGGTTTGTCCCACAACATGTAGAGAGCCGTTAAATACCGCGAGCTATCCGGTTGCCTCTCGGATACTGCAACTACGAGCCATTGCTATAACTATTATTATTCCTCCCTAGTCTCTAATATTTATTACAACTAAACATGTAAGTTTTATACATCTTTCGACCCAACTTCCAACGCCCTTCCTTTGGACTTTTAATTAAATTTCTAAAATATTCGTATTCACGAAAGAAGAATTTTATATATATATTATATACGTTTTTGTAATCAGCGTGAAAAGCTCTTCATTTTGATACCCCACTCAATAGGTTTGCAAGATTTTTTTTTCTTAGGTTTGCGCAATCTGGAATATTTTGTCCGCCATATTGTTTTTACAGTGACGTCACATAGCCTATGTTTCTTGGGATAACGTAACGATTCTAATGATACCCCATACATCTAAATCGGTTCAGCCGTTCAGTTGTTCTAGTGGAACAAAGAATTTTATTTTAGCCACATACATACATGAACCCTGAAAACAATACACTCCTTTTTTTGGGCAGTCGTGTAAAAAGGAGTGTATTGTTTTCAGGGTTCATGTATGTATGTGGCTAAAATAAAATTCTTTGTTCCACTAGAACAACTGAACGGCTGAACCGATTTAGATGTATGGGGTATCATTAGAATCGTTACGTTATCCCAAGAAACATAGGCTATGTGACGTCACTGTAAAAACAATATGGCGGACAAAATATTCCAGATTGCGCAAACCTAAGAAAAAAAAATCTTGCAAACCTATTGAGTGGGGTATCAAAATGAAGAGCTTTTCACGCTGATTACAAAAATGTATATAATATATATATAAAATTCTTCTTTCGTGAATACGAATATTTTAGAAATTTTATTAAAAGTCCAAAGGAAGGGCGTTGGAAGTTGGGTCGAAAGATGTATAAAACTTACATGTTTAGTTGTAATAAATATTAGAGACTAGGGAGGAATAATAATAGTTATAGCAATGGCTCGTAGTTGCAGTATCCGAGAGGCAACCGGATAGCTCGCGGTATTTAACGGCTCTCTACATGTTGTGGGACAAACCTATGCAACCCAGATTTACCCACGTTGTACTTTGTGTTTCATCCCCCCCCCCCCTCCTTTTTCTGATGGCTGACGAATCGATTACCGACCAGCCGGTGCATAGGGCGATTTGCATGCTCGATCTGGATCACATAAAAATATTGGAAATTGAGAGGAGGAGGTTGAAAAACGAAGTCCAACGTGAGTCATTTCGGGTTGCATAGGGTGGTTCCACAGCACGTAGGGAGCTTAAAGGTCACAGCTCATTAGAGCGCCTCGGCACCCGACCGTCACCGCGTCACTTCGAGCGGTTAAATAGTTATTCTTTATATGAATTTGTATGACCATGCGCTCACTACATCTACTCGACAACGAGTGGACGCTGTGCGACGAGGCGATGTGGGTCGGCTCAGTCGGCTGCCGAGGCGCTAATGACCTCTAATACCGTGAGCCATCCGGTTGCCTCGCGGACACTGCAACTACGCGTCATTACTCTGAATGTAATTAGCCTCTTGGATCCTAAAAAACAAGTAAAGAGGTACGTATGTAAATGAAAAGTTATCATCCTCCTAGCGTTTATCCCTGCTTTTTGCCACGGCTCAATTGAGCCTGGGGTCCGCTTGGCAACCTTATTCCATGAATTGGCGTATGCACTAGTTTTTTTAAGAAAGCGAATGCCATCTTTTCTTTCAACACAGAGAGGAAAACTGGGCCTTATTGGGATTAGGTTATTCGGTTTGTCTCACGAAATTTTCCTTCACCGAAAAGCGACTGGTAAATATCAAATGATATTTCGTACAGAAGTTCTAAAAAACTCAGTGGTACAAGCCGGGGGTTTGAATACCAGATCTTCGGACGTCTTACTACCAGGCTACCAGCGCTTTTTACGTGATAAAAAGTAATTAAACAATTTTTTAGGGTTCCGTAGTCAACTATATAAAAACCTTTATAGTTTCGCCATGTCCGTCCGTCCGTCCGCGGTCTAGCTCAGTGACCGTTAGCACTAGAAAGCTGAAATTTGGTTTGAATATACCTATATATGTGCATTAACCAAGCCGACAAAACGGTAGAATAAAAACTGCAAAATATATTTTGTTAGGGAACCTCCCGTACACGTGAAGTGGGGGGAGAAATTTGTTTTGTTCCAACCCAGTTGTGTGGGGTACCGTTGGATAGGTCTTTAAAAAAAATAGGGTCTTTTAAAACAGTTTTTGAATAAAACTAATATTTTCGTAAATAATAGCTCCGAAAGTTTAAATGGACGTCCCCCCCATCTAATTAACTTTTGAACCGTGGGTCCAAAAATTTTGCAAAAATCATGAAAGTGAGGCATACTTAATAAGGACTTTCAATGAAAACTATATTGAATTAAATCGGTTGAGCCTTTTTTGAGTTATCACTAAAAAACCCATAGTGAAAGGACGTAAGTGAATTGACGTAAGCGCCGCCAAATTTCCCGTAAGAAACGACATGTTCTTGAACTGTTTTTATACTTTCGACTAAATACTAATCCAAAGTTCGTTTAATTATTCTATGTCACTAAAAGGTTTTAAATAAATAAAATAATTAAAAATTAAAAAACACGACTGCGTTTGTTTTAAATGAACTGAAAAGTTAAAAATAAGTTCTAAACATGATAGAGAATGTCTTTGAAACCTTATTATGGTTGAGACTGTGCCTTCCTACACTCTGATGTAGGTATGCTGGATCTTTTAAAATCTTATTTTAGTTCGATCGCAGTCGGGGGACCTTTTAAACTGTATAACACAATACCTATAAAAAGGTCCCCCGACTGCGATCGAACTAAAATAAGATTTTAAAAGATCCAGCATACATCAGGGTGTAGGAAGGCACAGTCTCAACCATAATAAGGTTTCAAAGACATTCTCTATAATGTTTAGAACTTATTTTTAACTTTTCAGTTCATTTAAAACAAACGCAGTCGTGTTTTTTAATTTTTAATTATTTTATTTATTCTTACAAGTATGGCACAGGCCATTAAACTTGTCGCGAATTACTCTCATCTCATCAGACCACTTAGTTCAGTGTTGCCATGGTTTTAGCCAAGTCTTTAAAACTTGGCCACGGAAAGCACTCTCAACAATCGTCCAAAGTTTTATACGACGGTCGGCGTCTACCGGCGTCTATCGGTGTCTGTTATAATTTGTCGAGCGTCGAGTGTGACACTCGGAGCGTGATTTTTGTAACCTTCGGAGTGGAGTGCATAAGTTTTACCTACTAGGATAATTTACCAAGATGCTTCAGGTTAGTGTTTAACTTTCATTACCTAGAATAAAACTTGGGGCCGCTCTAAAAGTTGATGATGCATCTCCTAAATGTAACCAGCAAAGTGGAAATTACTTTACATTAGTTTAAGCTCATTAACCGACCAAGTTTCTAAGTTTAGATGTTTTATCTGTATCAAGGCGAGTTCATACTAAGTACGTGCTATTAATATTTCAAAACATTATGTATATATTATCTTAAATGTATATTTTTAAGAAACGATACTTTTTCACATACTAAACTTTATTCCAGCGACGATATATCTATCTATTATATAATTATGTACTTATATCGTCGCCTAGTTCCCACAACAGAAATCTTATTGAGCTTACAGTGAGACTAGATCAATTTGTAATAAACTGTTCCAAAATATTTATATAATTATATATAACTGCGTTTGGCATGCCCTGACATACTTATTAGTGTGAGAGGAATGGACTACAACAAAAACAAGAATATTACTATTATCATCATCATCATCATCATCATCTCAGCCTTTACTATAAGTTGATATCATATTTATAAAACAACACAACACATTTTTAACCAAAATTGCGTTAGTCTGTCTTAAATAAAGGCAAGGAATTACCTACATATTACAGCTATATCAATTCAATTACTCAGCTACAGCAACATTGCAAACATTTTCATAAAATTTCAAGAGTTTTCCACTAACGTAAACGACCCCTAAAGGAATACCTGAAGAATAATAAATTTGATCTTTCAATATCAAACTAAAATAACTTTACTCGAGCATTAGCGTAAAGTACGCAAAAGCCTCTGATCAAAAGACTTTTATACCGTTTGATCTCACGAGTCCTTTGTGTCATATCGAATTCATAACCTTGTAAGAAAACGTTCCCGAATTCCCTACGCGTAGTGATACCTACATTATATGTATATGTGCATGTAAAATAAATACCTACTTACTTACTTTTGAAGTAATGTTTGGTTTGAATAAGTAAGTACTTAGTAAAGTAAAAATTGAAAACAGTTTGTTTCATTTTATTGGTTTCAGGGAACTTAACTGCAATTTAATCACTGGCGGTATTTAAATAAGTATATTACTAGTACATATAACCCATTGCTATTAAATTCGTATTGTCGTAGATATATTCCTGTTTCTGAATGAAACCATATCATTTCAATCATTGTTGTGACAATTGTATTAGCGTAAATGTAATTTAATTCTTATTTATTTACTAGCAGTTGCCCGCGGCTTCGCCCGCGTACTAAAAGTACTAAAAAGGAGATTATCAGTTTGACCCTCATTTCTGTATTGTATGTATGTTTGTCCGCGATTATCTCTCGTTTGGCTGAACCGATTTAGATGCGCTTTTCAGAGAAGTATTTGTTACTTTCTGGAGGTTTCGGTACATGACATTTTGATGAAGGCTTTCCCTTATTTTTTTAATGAAATGGTTGCAATATTTCTTTTATTGTTACGCCATCGCCAGCAACGACTTGCTTGTAGTAACTTATTTACTAAGAGATTATGATTAATGCAGATTTCTACTCTATTGAATAAAAGTTTTTCCCCGCAACTTCCTCTGCGTGGAATTAGTAATAGATCCCCCTTTTTACCCTCTTAGGGAATGACTTCTGGGATAACAACTATTATGTATCCTTCCCCAGAACTCAAACTACCTTCCATACCAAATCATCTAAATAGGTTAAGCGGTTATCAATTCCCGATACAAACTGTCAACCTCCTTTTCACCTCTAAAAGGGTTGATTTTCCGGATAAAAGTGTCCTATGTCGTTTTCCGAGACTCAAACTATGTCTATACTAAATTTCATCTAAATCGGTTCAGCTGTAAATAATTCTCTATAAAACTTCCAACCCCTTTACTTTGCACCCCGTAAGAGTTGTTTTTCGGAATAAATACTATTTTGTCGCTTCTCGGGACACAAACTATCTCTATACCAAGTTTCATCTCAATCGGTTCAACGTTTAAAAAAGCCCCATTAAATCTTTCAACCCCCATTTCACCCCCTTAAGTAATGATTTTAGGAAATAAAAAAAAACCCGGCAAGTGTGGGTCTTACTTGCGCCTCAAGAGTTTTTCTCAAGAGAACATTTTTTTATTCAATTTTTTTAAAAGACGCTTTCAGCATGATATATTTTGTTTAGGTATATATTTTTTTTATTATATATTTTGGTTTGTAGTTCGGAGTGCCTTGGTTTTTACTGTAATGCTGTGTAACGAATAATTTGAATAAATAAATAAATAAATAAATGATTTCATAAGAATTTATCGCGGCTGAGTGCGAATCGGAGTCGGTACCCCGATTTCAATAAATCCCATAGAAACTTCCAAACCTCTTTTCACCCCTTTAAGGGTTACTTTTTTTTCAATGAAAACTACCCTTAGTCGTTTCCCAAAATTTAAACTATCTATTATACCATGTTTCATTTAAATCAGTTCAACGGTTAAAAATTATCCATACAACATTCCATTCCAATCACCTTTTCAGCCCCTTAAGGGCTGCCCTAATCTATGTCTTTTCCCGGGATTAAAACTATTTCTATACCAAAATTTCAAAATCGATGCCATTTTCGTAATTAACGTCCCAAAATACTATAAATCGACACCCATATTGATATTTAGCCATTTCAACCCTATCGCACCCTAACAGGGGGATGATATTTCACGCCCACCACGTTGTATTATAAAATCATTGTTTTTTTCGTAATCAGCTACCCAATAAACCATAGAAACGATACCCATGTTGATTTTCAGACTTTGTCACCCCCATTTCCCCCTTTATGGGGTTGAATTTTAAAAAACCTGTAACACGTGTTTACGCATTTATTGTTAGGAATAATCCTGTGAAGTTTCAAATAAAACACAAACTTTGGACCCCCATTTCACCCCCTGGGGGATAATATTTCACGCCTGCCACATTGTATAATAAAATGGTTGTTGTTTTCTTAATCAGCGACCCGATAAACCATAGAAACGATACCCATATTGATTTTATATTTTTTCACCCCCATTTTCCCCTTAAAGAGGTTGAATTTTCAGAAAAGCTGAAACACGTGTTTACTCATTTATTGTTAGGAATATTTCGGTGAAGTTTCAAATTAGATAGTCAAACTAATCTTGTTTCCCCATACAAACTTTGGACCCATATTTCACCCCCTGGGGGATGATATTTCACGCCTGCCACGTTGTATAATAAAATGGTTGTTGTTTTCTTAATCAGCGACCCGATAAACCATAGAAACGATACCCATATTGATTTTCAGACTTTTTCACCTCCATTTCCCCCTTAAAGAGGTTGAATTTTCAAAAAAGCTGGAACACGTGTTTACTCATTTATTGATGGGAATATTTCGGTGAAGTTTCAAATTAGATAGTCAAACTGATCTTGTTTCCCCATACAAACTTTGGACCCCCATTTCAACCCCTGGGGGATGACATTTCACGCCTGCCACGTTGTATAATAAAATGGTTGTTGTTTTCGTAATCAGCGGCCCGATAAACCATAGAAACGATACCCATATTGATTTTCAGACTTTTTCACCCCCATTTTCCCCTTTAAGGAGTTGAATTTTTAAAAAAGCTGAAACACGTGTTTACTCATTTATTGTTAGAAATACTCCGGTGAAGTTTCAAATAAAATAGTCTAACTAATCTTGTCTCCCTATACAAACTTTGGACCCCCATTTCACCCCCTGGGGGATGATATTTTACACCTGCCACGTTGTATGATAATATGGTTGTTGTTTTCGTAATCAGCGACCCGATAAACCATAGGAACGATACCCATATTGATTTTCAGACTTTTTCACCCCCATTTCCCCCTTTAAGGAGTTAAATTTTCAAAAAAGCTGAAACACGTGTTTACTCATTTATTGTTAGGAATACTCCGGTGAAGTTTCAAATAAAATAGTCTAACAAATCTTGTTTCCCCATACAAACTTTGGACCCCCATTTCACCCCCTTACGGGGTGAATTTTGAAAAATCCTTTCTTAGTGCACCCCTAGACCTTATAAGAGACCTACATGCCAAATTTGGAAACTCTAGACCCAGCGGTTTAGGCTGTGCGTTGATATGTCAGTCAGTCAGTCAGTCAGTCAGTCAGTCAGTCAGTTTCTTCTTTTATATATTTAGATTATGTACTTCATTCTATGGACATCTGGTCTGAAATAAACTATTTGAATTTGAATTGCATTTGAAACTATTTAATTGTAATATACATATCCTAGTTATAATATCGCTTATTATTTATATTCATTCACTCTCTTCCATTCTGCAACTAACACGCTCCGCATCAGCTCTATAATTTTTTATTGAAATACACATTTAATTGTGTTTAAAAGTGACTTGTATATATAAATAGTTTTGTTTATGGCGTTTAGAAAACTAACTCCAAGATTTGGCATAAGTAGACCTTAGTTTTTATGCCAACTCAGAGGGAAAACTAGGTTTATTGGGATTCAGGTTACCTCAAGAAGATTCGGGGGTCGAAGACATGACCTTCGATTGAAAGTCACACGTCTTACCGCTAGGCTTCCCAACGCTCTTTGCGAAAAATTGAACATTTTCTTAATTATAATATTTATAATCTCGAACGAGCTCCAAAGATCCGTGACGAAAAGCATGCGGGACATAAAAGTGCATGTGTCATCAGACATGTTACTATAAAATCTCTAACATCCGTTCCCAACATATTTCATTAATTCAAAGCATCAGTATCAAAACAATCAACTAGTTGATAAGCGCGGCGATCGGTGTACCTAAATTTTTATAGACATAATTAATTTAAATGAATATATTATACTTATCTTCTACTACTGACGTGGACGATAATGAGGCATATCTATTACCTCCGATCTACCATGACCAACAAAATCAAAAATGACATATTTTACAAGCTATGAAACGTGTGTGGTTTAGTGAAGCGTGAAGCGCAGCGGGCGGCCGGCGTGAAATTACGCTCGAATGGCACTCGTGGCAGAAATATATTAATGGTGTAACTTTGTCGGCGACATTTTGCCAGCGATGCGACAATCGCCATCAAATATCTCATCTTCTTAGGAATTTCCTTGCGAACCATTTGTGGAATGAACTACCTGCCAGCCTGCCTATTAGGAGGTAAAACTACTATATAGATTCCTCAAAATAAATAAGTGTGTAGATTGGTTCTCACCCTTTTCGCTGAAAATTGTATTACCGAATTTCACTTGCCAACCAACTCTTCGCAGAAATTTCATTTGGCCGAATTTCATTTCCCAACTTAACATAATCCAACCTAACCTAACCCAACCCAGTAGGTAAGCTTCATTTCCCAACTATAGGGTTGGGAAATGAAATGGTTGCGAAATAATAATTTGGTAAAAGTTATTCGGTCAAATGAAACATCTGCGAAAAGTTGGTTGGCAAGTGAAATTCGGCAATACAATTTTCGGCGAAAAGGCAGGATACCGTGTAGATTTTAATCGCCAACGCGCATGCGATACTATTGAAGTTGCAAGCGTTCACATACAACAAATACATGTTCACCTTGTTTATAAACTCTACCTGCAGGAATTTCTTCACTTTTGTAACATCACATTGGTAACATCAAACGTCTTTTTGGGATGTATCTTCTTATTATTTTTCTGTGCCATTAAACTTGTCGCGAATTACTCTCATCAGACCACTTAGTTCAGTGTTGCCATGGTTTTAGCCAAGTCTTTAAAACTTGGCCACGGAAAGCACTCTCGACAATCGTCCAAAGTTTTATACGGCGGTCGGCGTCTACCGGCGTCTATCGGTGTCTGTTATAATTTGTCGAGCGTCGAGTGTGACACTTGGAGCGTGATTTTTGTAACCTTCGGAGTGGAGTGCATAAGTTTTACCTACTAGGATAATTTACCAAGATGCTTCAGGTTAGTGTTTAACTTTCATTACCTAGAATAAAACTTGGGGCCGCTCTAAAAGTTGATGATGCATCTCCTAAATGTAACCAGCAAAGTGGAAATTACTTTCCATTAGTTTAAGCTCATTAACCGACCAAGTTTCTAAGTTTAGATGTTTTATCCGTATCAAGACGAGTTCATACTAAGTACTTGCTATTAATATTTCAAAACATTATTTATATATTATCTTAAATGTATATTTTTAAGAAACGATACTTTTTCACATTACTTAACTTTATTCCAGCGACGATATATTTATCTATTATATAATTATGTACTTATATCGTCGCCTAGTTCCCACAACACAAATGTTATTGAGCTTACAGTGAGACTAGATCAATTTGTAATAAACTGTTCCAAAATATTTATATAATTATATATAACTGCGTTTGGCATGCCCTGACATACTTATTAGTGTGAGAGGAATGGACTACAACAAAAACAAGAATATTACTATTATCATCATCATCATCTCAGCCATTACTATAAGTTGATATCATATTTATAAAACAACACAACACATTTTTAACCAAAATTGCGTTAGTCTGTCTTAAATAAAGGCAAGGAATTACCTACATATTACAGCTATATCAATTCAATTACTCAGCTACAGCAACATTGCAAACATTTTCATAAAATTTCAAGAGTTTTCCACTAACGTAAACGACCCCTAAAGGAATACCTGAAGAATAATAAATTTGATCTTTCAATATCAAACTAAAATAACTTTACTCGAGCATTAGCGTAAAGTACGCAAAAGCCTCTGATCAAAAGACTTTTATACCGTTTGATCTCACGAGTCCTTTGTGTCATATCGAATTCATAACCTTGTAAGAAAACGTTCCCGAATTCCCTACGCGTAGTGATACCTACATTATATGTATATGTGCATGTAAAATAAATACCTACTTACTTACTTTTGAAGTAATGTTTGGTTTGAATAAGTAAGTACTTAGTAAAGTAAAAATTGAAAACAGTTTGTTTCATTTTATTGGTTTCAGGGAACTTAACTGCAATTTAATCACTGGCGGTATTTAAATAAGTATATTACTAGTACATATAACCCATTGCTATTAAATTCGTATTGTCGTAGATATATTCCTGTTTCTGAATGAAACCATATCATTTCAATCATTGTTGTGACAATTGTATTAGCGTAAATGTAATTTAATTCTTATTTATTTATTATGTACTTCATTCTATGGACATCTGGTCTGAAATAAACTATTTGAATTTGAATTGCATTTGAAACTATTTAATTGTAATATACATATCCTAGTTATAATATCGCTTATTATTTATATTCATTCACTCTCTTCCATTCTGCAACTAACACGCTCCGCATCAGCTCTATAATTTTTTATTGAAATACACATTTAATTGTGTTTAAAAGTGACTTGTATTCTTCACAAACAATACCTATAACATGTCTTCACAAACAGTACCTCATCATCATTGGCCACAGCATCTTTACAGATGATAGTTGCAGCGTCTAGGAGGTATTTTGAGGTGGTAGTCTACATCGACTACGATGGCTACATAAACCAATCGCCGAAAACCTACACAACACCTACACAGTACCTACGAGTATAATAACAATCTGCTAGAAAAATCACAAAAAACAATAGCTACTTCTGCTATTGACTGTCGGATATACAGATGTAGAATAGTAGATTGTATTACAAGGGAGCAAAATGACTTATTTCGGTCGAGGGATTCAAGTGACCCGAAATTGAAATAATTTTGCTACCGCGTAGTACACTCTACTTTTCACTCCTTCTATGAGAAAAACGAAAACAAAGGTACTAAACTAACTATCTGCTAGAAAGAGAAGTTATATAATGTTGTCTCATTTTAATAGGTTGCAAAGACAAGGAAAATTAAAAAAAAACGCAGAGGGATCAAAAGTCACTTTTGCTCCCTGTAAATGGGCAACAAATCGCAGAGGGATCAAAAGTCACTTTTGCTCCCTGTAAATGTGCAACAAATTACCCTTTTTTCGATTAGGGGTGAAATAGTTATTTGTTATACAAGGGTGCAAAGTTGTATTTTAACCGCGAGTGTGGACTTGAAGCACGAGCTAGCGAATGGATTCTAGGGTTGAACTACGAGCGAGCGAATGGATTCTAGGGTTGAACCACGAGCGAAGCGAGTGGTTCGAAAATAGAATCCTGAGCGAAGCGAGTAGTTCAAAAATAGAATCCTGAGCGTAGTGAGTGTTGCAACACACGAGACGTAAAAATAACTTTGCAGCCGTGTGTAACACAAATCTTTTCACCTCACTAAAGCGAGGAAAATACTACATGTTTGTCCTTTTTTGATTTTTTTTAAACTTTTTTGACTTTTTTTGAATTTTTTGAATTTTTTGACTTTTTTGACTTTTTTGACTTTTTTTGACTTTTTTATTTTTTACTTTTTTGTTTTTTGACTTTTTTTACTTCTCCGCCAATCGTCCGATAAGGAACATTGTTCCAAAAAACCTAACTAATAACACTGTAGTAGATAGATAGAGTAAAGGTTACCTACCAGCAGTTGGACGGCAGGTTGTTAATTGAAGTAATAAATGCGCAGGCGGAGTATTTACAGTATATTTACACAAGATGGTTATATACAACACTAATAATTAAATTGAGAAAATCAGCAGAGTAATTCATATATAACGTTTAGGTAGCGTAGTGTTGTGTGTCTCGTTGCTAGGCAACCGCGCGCTGCAACACGGGCGCGGGGACTTAGGTAGTGGCGGGCGAGCAGGCCGCCACAACACGTTCGAATTTCAAATATTCTTTGCTCCCTTGTGAATAAAATGCAGTTTTGCTATCTGTTTTTAAAGAATAAAAAAGGCCTTTCCGAGCTAGGGAGGTGAAAAGGTATTTATTCATTCAATGTGACAGGTCCTATCGCGAACGACCATTACGTACGGCAGCAAAACGAAAAGTTTGTGATACATTTCAGCTCCAGACTTACAAATGTCTGGACACGTTCCAAGAACTTCCCTTTCTTTACAAACTATAGAACCTAAATACCTAGTAGGTATATGTACAGTCGATACCAAAGGTATGTTTACACTTTTGCACCTTATTCCTTTGTGATAAGGTGCAAAAATGTAACGGACGCCGACTATTGGTATTGTGAACAGGTGAAGAAAGCGACGTAATTTTTTTTCATGAGTACCTATTTGCATTTATTTTCCCAGTGTTGTTGTAAGGCTAGGTTTACATCAGTGTTAATACCTATTAATGAGGGTCCCAATGGTTAGTTAAAAAAAAACGTAGAACACAATGAACTATCAATCTCTTATTTTATGTAAACATATAACATTTTTTTAACGCAGTAGGTCATGCCATGCGTTATTAATCTGGCTTCAAATACTTAACATATTTGACTCACATCACCTTAAAAGAAGATGATTGATCGTTGTATAGGCACACAATTAAAATTAGATGTCTGTATATAAGTCAAATAAGGAAAATATCATGTTCACTAAAAACTCTAAAATGTACAATATTGAATGTAATTACTACGTGAATGTAATTACTACTCTTCTTCATCCGAGCGTTTATCCCGGTTTTGGGGTCCGCTTGACAACCTAATCCCATGAATTGGCGTAGACACTAGTTTTTACGAAAGCGACTGCCATCTGACCTTCCAACCCAGAGGGGAGACTAGGCCTTTTTGGGATTAGATCCGGTTTCCTTACGATGTTTTCCTTCACCGAAAAGCGACTGGTAAATAAATATCAAATGATATTCCGTACATAAGTTCCGAAAAACTCAGTGGTCCGAGCCGGGGTTTGAACCCGAGACCTCCGGATTGAAAGTCGGATGTCTTACCGCAAGGCTACCAGCGCTTACTTAGTGAATGTAATTACTACTACTAATCATTAATCACTAAGCTCATGTAAACCCAGCATTGCGCAGACGAGGCTTACATCGCTTGATTAATTACGTAAATTACGTAATTTACGCACTCTTGTGCTCAAATATACGGAAAAATAAACAGGCTGCTAATCAACAGGGCTCGGTATCGTTTCAAGTGCTTTATTCAATTAACTTATTACTGTCACTTATTTAGGAGCTGCTTTTTCGCCTTTAAATATTTACAAGTATGTCTTAATGTGCGTGTTGCTTTTTTCAACAGTTACGAAAAGGAGAGGATCTTAATTGGACTGTTTATGTGCTTGTTATTTAATAATTTCACAGAAATCTGCTTTATTCACAGGATTTTTTACCAACATGACATTTTTAGACAATGTCCAATGTATTGAAACAGTATGAAAAATGTAAAATTCAGAATTCATATTAGAGCCACAAGTTATTTGACGCATACTATCGTATGTAACGTAGTTACATGTAATCTGATTTATATTTAACGATTGTGTCGTTTTGTTACATTGTCACTCACACTACGAGTACACTCGTGCACAACACATTGCTTCGCACTAATGAGAATCTCCTCGCCATGTGAATTGAAAATGATACTGTTTTGACGCGTCACAACCCACTGCTAGTTAGATTAAATCCAGCTTATACACTATGTAGACTAGACGTGCTATGAATTAAATTTAATCTGTAATAATGACGTAGAGACTCCATTAGTTTAGGTATTATTATACTATCTACCTATAGTAGCGCGTGTCTATCTACCCATAGTATAAAATGTGCTGGGTATAAAGATAATAAATAAATAATAAATAAATAATTAGTTTAGTTATTAACTTATCAGAGAGATCAATTTTTTACTTTCATACTATCCCGGAAAATTGTTTGCACAAGTTAAGGCAGTCTAAAGTTTATATCCAACCGACTGCGCCAAATAAATAACTCTAAGGCCTAAAGATCTGCAATGATAGTTACTCAACAGAATTAATGAAACAAATAATAAATAACAATAATAATAATTAGGCGGTAATTCTGGACACGGCGCGCATAGTCCGAAGGTTCCTCTCTCTGCGGCCCTAACCACCGGCAGCCTGGGCCTTGCTCCGTTGCCGGCGGCACCCTAGGTTAGGTTTTTTTATAATATGTTTATGTTTTATATTATTTTTGTATGCTGTATTTTATTTTACTTTTATATTCATATTGTAAAAAGGCCTAATCTAAGAAAAATAATAAATAAACGAATAATAATTGAATCCTTTTAAAATTCATTGATCAGATCAGAACTTCAATCATCACAGCCCCAAGTTTAGTGCTACAAAGAGCTGGGTATTAACGCTCTGAATCTATTTATGGCACCTTCTCGGCTTGAGGTTTTGGTCCAGCAGAGTAACTATACCACTGCTATGACCCACAGTTGGTCCATGATTACAATTTTGTCCCCATAGAACCACCGCTCGAGAATGGTATTTATTTGCTAGTTTTTAAGGGCACAACAAAAAAGAAACAAAAACCTACCTATCCTATTAAAAAAGACTAGTATTTAGAGGCATAATTTATGTGAGGAATGGCCCGTGGCCGCACGAAAACTGTAGTGGGTCTATGGGGAAAAAATGAGTACTCGTGGATCCACTGTGGGTCATAGCAATGGAACGACGGTTAATACGCCCAAAGAACAAATACCTAGAGGTAGTCATATCTATCTTGCGCGAGCGGCCTGTCACCATACTTAATGCGCTCTAATGGAACCAATTTGGCGTGTTTTGCCATTAGGAGCCAATTTGGCGTGTTTTGCCGACGTTACGCCCCGTCCACCGCTTGGCGGCGTTACGCCCCGTCTGCCGCTTGCCGGCAGCCGCTAAATGTTAGTCTGCGGTAAAAGCTCGCTCGGTAACGCGATTCCTATTCTAGTTAAACTGGCAACACGTTATGAGACATGTTGGTATACTAAATACTCGATTGGAAAACATATGTGGGAGGATCTTCTTTGGGGTACAAAATAAATAAATATTAATTTCTCTAAAAAAAGTATTTTAAAGGTACAGGGAAAAAAAAGCTTCCGGGATATTCTCAATCCAAGACATTATTATTTTCTTGAAAATATTTCGTCGTGACAAGTATTTATTTCCTTTACCAAAAATATGATTCTTCGCTTAATAAAACCACGTTTTCTTAAAATAGAAATAAAAACATGTATTGTTTCAAGAGTATATTGAGTAAAAAAAAGAGAGATTGTACTTTAATCAAACAAGTATTATCTTAGGTAAAAGAAAACTAGAAAATATGTAAGAATATATTCGCGTCGTTATATTTAAAACTTAAATTTATTTTCGTTAAAGCAAATAAATGCTTGTCACGAGGAAATATTGTCAACATAATGTCTTAGATTGAGAATATCCCGGAAGCTTTTTTTTCCGTGTAAGTAGTGTTAACAGCAGAAATAGCATTGCGAGGGTTATAAAATAAATTGCTTCCGTCGCAATGCAACGCATGGAAAACATGATACTGCCAATGATATTAGCAAAAAATTAAAACATCAATTAATTCAAGTAGTATTCTGCTCTAATAATATTTTATGTGTACCTTTATACTAACTTGCTTATTTTGTTTTTAAATTACTTAATTTATAAAAAGCCCTTCATGTAGTTTAGGTCGTAAATCACTCGAATAAATGCTCGCAACGAATCATGTTTACTATCGATCCGTTAGATACGAAAATCTTCGACAGCAGCACCAAAAATATTATTTGTGGTCTGTTACAGAATATGGACAGTTTGTTTCATTTCAAACCTATCGGAAATGAAATATCCCGGTATCTAAAAGGGCAGTCACCGACGGCACCATTTGCCCATTTCTTACGATTCTCACCTGTCATCTGAGACTTCGGGCGGTAGTTTCCCGGGCACTTCATTTCCTCACCATCCGGTGTTCGAGTTGTATTCTTCACCAATCAGGAACCAGTCTATGATAGATCTCTGACTACACATACTTGTTACTGACCTGAATCACAATTAGGCTGGTTTAATTGATTCGGTGCTTTGAGAAGAGAATGACAGTCCTGTATAAAAACGTTGGACAAAGAATCGCCGTGACATTTAGCGTGGCACTTTATAAAATCAAATAAAATGTTGGGAAGGAATCAGCCGCATTCCGTAAGGTTTTTGTGTGTGTGTGTGTGTGTGTGTGTGTGTGTGTGTGTGTGTGTGTGTGTGTGTGTGTGTGTGTGTGTGTGTGTGTGTGTGTGTGTGTGTGTGTGTGTGTGTGTGTGTGTGTGTGTGCGTGTGTGTGTTTGGTAAAGAGATGAGTCTGGCAAATTCTAATAAATTTAGGTCATACATTTCATTTACCGATCGACTAAATGGAAACAGTGTTTAGGTTGACAGGATTTTCCTGCACAAATGGACACATGTGATAAATTCATAATTACGATTATGTATGAAATTATTGTATATTCAGTTCTGTTGATTTCAGGAAATTAGTCAAATCAACAATGTTTCTTAGATAGATCTGAACTGACAACAATGCTGTTAATGTTAGATGAATATATTTTTGTTAATGTATGATGTTGTGGCGTTAAATAAATAAATGTATTTACTTTCTTTCTTTCTTGCTTTTGAGAAACTTTAACTATTACAAAATGCAAACAAAATGCAAGAAACATAATGTTAAACGACCACGAGCCAAACCTAGTTCTCTAGTACCAATGTACAGTCGACGTCACACACCGACGTAACGACGTACACTTAGTCCTTAGTCCATTGTAAAAAGGTGCAAAAATGTAAACATATCTTTGACGTCGACTGTACAATGTTGTTTGTCAAAGCCGTAGACGCAGCTCTTATTTCCCACAGGAATCAGACAGCAGACAGACGGAGATATCCTATTTGTATATCGTACTCACAAAGACCACAGACTGTACAGTGTACAGGCACCGATTATTAGCCTTACCTCGACGCCATATGTAAACACTATGTTCTAGCAATAAATATTTCATATTTCATTTCATATTTCATATTTCATATTTCATATTTCATACGCGACGAGCTGAAAACACGCCAGCCTGCTACCATTCACTACCACTACGTGGCTGTCTTCAGGTGCCCTAAATGTGCACGGGGGTTCACCTCGAAGATCGGCTACGTCAGTCATCTTCGGGCGCACGAGCGCCGAACTATTAACTAGGAGTTGAAGTGGTCGCCTTGGTCGAAATCGGCCGGAAAGATCATCATCATTAGCCTTCACAACGAGCGGCAGGTTAAATACAGGCACAAAAACATAAGGTATAATTATTATAACAACCATATATGCAGGTTTGTATTGCAGTTCTTGTGCAAAAGCGATCCATGAACGCCGAGAACGGTTGTTCGTGCTTTGCATTAAATGTGTAGTTTAATTTATTTTGCCTATGAATGTATGATATACGCGTTGCAACTTCTTCATCTTGTGCACTCCGTCTAGTACCTAGTTGAGGATTTAGTACTAGAAGCCTAGGTGATCCCGGGTATTTGCAGTCTTCGGGGTATCAATGTAAGTCAGCGTTTTTACTGCAATATGGACTTCCGTATCCACTTTTATGACTTTATTCGCGATTCAAACTGTTAGAAACTCTTGTTAGCTTTAACTCTTATAAAACTTAAAAAGTTAAGTTTAAAAGCTTGAGCTGTTTGATGTATGTTTAAACTTCAAAGAGAGTTGATCTTAACTTTAACGATTTTCACACATTATTTTAAATAAACTTACACGATTTTAACTCGTTAAATATTCACATAAAACGGGACTTCAATAACCGCTTACCTTACGTTATTGCCTTAACTTTTGGAACTGCTGGCCGATTTGAATAATCAATAATGAGTCTCATATACAATACTTAATGATTATTCACTTATCGTTAGCCCAATATAACAGGGTTCTATGTTTCACTTGTATCGAATTGAAATTTAAACATTATGCAAACAAGTCTAAATTTATCTACCCTGAAGCATTGATTTAGTATGTATTCTACTGGATGTGACATCTATAACAAATTTTGTGCGCCATGTTTGGCGGTTGACAGCTGTGACTGAATCAAAGAGTCTATAGAGACTTGTAGTTATTTTCACTACAACTGTTGGGACAAAAAAATCGTAGGATATCATCTCATATGATGTTATGCAGCGTTATGTAATTTCACCTGTTTGCACCAGTGTCCCTGCGACTAAAATGTAATGCAATCAACTTTTCAGGATATATAATTAAGTGTACCTACATTTACGTAATTTAGTCCCGTTGGATTTAAAAAGTATTATCACAAAACCACTTTTGAAACTGTCGGCTCAGTGGCCGCACCTGCAAATCCTGCTATGTGATGTTGACGTCCGTTCGCAGTTTTATTACTTTTCTGAGAACGTTTAAACTCTCACAGTGGTATATAACTTTACAAGCGAAGTTTAATAGCTTTAGTAGTTTGATTAGTGGCAAGTTTAAGTAATAATGTGGTATTATAGAAAGTCTAAATTTCAGCAGCTTCCATAACAAAGGCGAAAGTTAAAACTTTGAAGTCCATTAGCATTAAAAACTTTTTCGTTCCAGTCAATTATGTTTTTCATTGGTTTAAATAAAATATAAAAATAAACTTTATTTAAGTTTTCAGGGCTTTACTAAGAAATATTTTTGTTATGAAACTTTATAAATTGATTTGAAAGTTATTAACTTTTACTTGGACAAGGTACTGGGACGAAATCAAAGGCGTTGTCTAGTGAATTATAGAATAATGGAACTATATAAATCATTGCCTAAGCTTAACATATAACAACAAGACACTTTGAGCTGCTTAAATTTAAAGAGTTAAAACTTATTACAACAAGATACTATGAGTGGATCTCACCTTAAGAGTCGCCAGGACGCTCGCGTCCCCATACAAACGTAGTTAAGCTCTCATTTTAAAACGACATGCTTTAGAACCACGAAATTTCGCATGGGCATTTTAGTAGTACAGATCTATGTCGGTAATTCATTTTCGTTGCCAAAAATTGTAATACAAAGAAAATACAGCCAGATACAGATTTACATACAAAACTTATTTTTGCTATATTTTCTTTGTATTACAATTTTTAGCAACGAAAACGAATTACCAACATAGATCTGTACTGTTAAAATGCCCATGCCAAATTTCGTGGTTCTAAAGCATGTCGTTTTAAAATGAGAGCTGAACTATGTTTGTATGGGGACGCGAGTTCACGCGAGCGTCCTGGCGACTCTTAATTAGAATAAGTTTACAACAAATAATATTGCTGCTTCCGCGTGAAGCCGGTTTTAACTTTTATTACTCAAAGGACAAAGACGGGAACTTCTTAAGTTAAGATAAGATAGCATTATGAGGAACTTTAAGATGTCTGCGGGTTTTGTAATAACGCTGAAATTAGTTATCAACTACAAACAACAAAGGCAAGCAAGAAATAAACTAGTTCTCCAGGTCGGCTGCTGAGTATGCAGCTAGACAAAACCATACTATACGTTGTGCAATCTAAGAAGCGGTTTTTGACACCTGTCATCTCAGTACATTTTATAGCCTAAAATCGATTTTAGATTATAAAATTTACTGAGATGACAGGTATCAAAAACTGCTTCTTACATTGCACAAGGTATAAGTAAGTATTCTGACTTGGAGACGACGTATGACTTTATACTAAGTGTATTGTGAACGAGAAAGACGACAAATTGGTAAGCTTTTTGTTATAAGTTGAATGGAAAATTTCGTGATAATTGTCCCAGTTATATCACGAATTATCAGATACCTTTTTACCTTTTAATATCTATTTGTATTTAACATTAGTGCGCTAACATTACCGGCCAAAGCTTTGGGCAACAGTGCGTCAGTTGTGAACATGTCCTACGATAATCAACGGGGGCTCAATACATGTTCCATTTTCAGCGTGACTGGCGACCCTCGCTCTTATCGCTCAACGCAGGCCACTGCCTATACGTATACCCGCTATAGACCAAGAGCAGAATGGAAGAATACATGTGTCATTGATTGTACGAACCGGGAGGCGTTTTCCGCAAAGTACGAGCAATTCAGCAGTGCGAGCAATGATATAAATCCATATATACAAAAGGTTTTAGCTCATTAATTTAATGACCGAGTAATAAGGGTTCAAATTTTTCTAATGTCTTGTGTCGTGACGTACAATAATGTCATGCACACTGCGTCAGACAAACGCTGCCATATTAAATGCGTGAAATCGCTTACTATTCTATTACTTCACAACAACACATCAACAAATGTGATCCCGACTTCACCTGGTTTTAAATTATTGCCTGGATTCTTTAAAAATGCATATAGAATATTAACCAATGACTGTGTATACGTTATGGCACTCTTACAACCTGCAATACAATATATACTTTAATATGTCGGTAGGTATGTTTGTGGCTCGGCCGTGTAAGTCCATTAAAACTTTCCAGCTAAATATTAAATGGGGATTAAACTACTAATGGACACATATATATACCTACAACTTTTGTCCGAGTTTTTGCCTGCATTGGTAGAGAATATTTTGTGCTGCAAGATTGAACAAACAGCGAGTTTAATATCTGTGCTGGTAGGTATAAAATGGTAGAAATCTTGTGAGCATTTGCTCGTATACTTTGTAAAGACCTCGTGAATTAATTATTATGAAAAAGGTGCCGGGATCATATACAGATACGTTAAGGTTTACAATAGGCTTAGCCTGTAGTACAGGCCCTGTACTCTAAAAGATAGTCACAAAAAAACAGTTCATGAACATTGTTTCTTGTGTAGAAGAGTAGGTACAGTCGACGTCAAAAATATGTTTACACTTTTGGATCTTATTACAAAGGAGTAAGGTGCAAAAGTGTAAATATATTTTTGACGTCGACCGTACATATGCCAGAAGTTTGGAAACCGTCCACAGGCTGGTCACTGTATTAATGACATATTAGGCTGCGAGTTATAAGATTACGTTGCCTAGGTTACCCGTACAATAACATAACACATAAACATCCGAGATTAAACATTAAATATAAAAAGCAGGGCAAAATATCAAAAAGCGAAAACAAGATCCCATGGCTGTTTTGAATAAATAATACTCCAAAGGCTGGGCTAAGAAGCACTCGCGATGGGAATGAATACGATAACGTTTCGGAAATATGTCGCTAGCGCGGAAAGTATGGGTTTCCACCCCCGTGAGTAGGATCAAGGGATTATTCGATTGAGCTGCGTAAACTCCCCTGAATATTAGATAGATATGGAGTTACACCGTCGTCAAAAAAGTTGTACGGTATAAGGCCGATATTATTATTATTTCAAGAAGATAACTGGTACAAAACGTACCTATAAATAGGTACCCAGCATTACATGTTAAGCTAGCCAGAAAATAAACGACTTATTTGCAGGCTACACTGAGAAAAATTAACAAATTCGACTTGTTGCGTGTTTATCAGTTTGAAACTAAAGTATTTTAGTAAACAGAATCGATCACCAATATTGATAATACAAGTCGAATTTGTACGAACAACAAGGTTAAACTTGTTAAAAGATATTGGATTGAATCAGCCAAATATATTTTTAAAAAAATATGTGCCATGTTGGTTTTATATAATCGAGTTGTTGATTTAAATAACACTTGAACTAAAATGACAAGTAACTTGTAGAATGAACTAATTAAACTTGACAAAATCGAACTTGTAGTTTTAACCAAAGAGCTTGTATAGGCGCTATTTTAAAATGAGAGTAAAAAGAGAGGTTGAACGAACGTGAATTCTGGTTGTTTTTTCTCTCAGTGTACCTTCAGTTCACCTTATACCTCCTTAGCGACCTCTATAGATTGTACCTACATACATAAGAATCGATATTTCTTCTCAGCTCCGTCAACTGCTACAACTTAGTCTATGATGCACATCTTTGCCTGGCTTGAAAAACATGGTTTTCTTCACCAAACACCTGTATCTTATTCTTGCGATGACCGCCTTTCTCCCATCTCAGGAATTAAAGTAACAAGAAAACCATGTTTTTTAAGTCAGGTAAAATTATGCATTGTAGACCTAGTTGTAGCAGTTGACGGTACCTACAATATTTTTCATTGCGAACCTATTATATATTCATTTTGATGTTATATGTAAGAACAATTTCATAAGTGTAATATCATGTCCATTGATTACAGTTGGTCATGTCATGTCATGTCACTAATAAACGTTTGTAGATGGACAAACAGTTGAAACCACACGTCAAATCCAAAACGGTTTCCCGTGTCCCATTATGCGGGAGCCGCGGGTTGAGCCCGCGTGCCAGTTCCACGCTTTTGGTGCGCGAGCGCGTGGCGGGCACCGAGTTCGCCAGTGTAACTTGACCTCAAGAACAAGATCCTTGACTATAGGTGATTAACCACATATTTAATACACATGCTGAATAATTATGCGTTTGACAACATTTCAAATACAATAAAGTAAAGTGAAAACCGTAAAGTTTACAAATTTAAAACATTTTCAGCATGTTTGTCTAGTCCATTTCATGTTTGCAATATATACAATTGTAAATATAGTCTAAGGAGTCTTTCACTCTCATTTTCGACTTTTTATAGCTCTAAAAACAAGGTCGCAAAGAATAATGAAGCACTATGACACAAGCCTATTATAAGATCTCATAATCAAAGCGTCCTTATACTGGTTTGCCTCGCCCTACAACTCATTCGCCGAGGGCTTGGAATGGTAGGATTTGCATAAGCTGCCGTTAAGCCTCACTCTTTTGACGCACTTTTCAGGGCACTCTTCTGGGTTTAGTGGCTTATATTATATAATACACCAAAGGCCACATTAGGTGCGGTGGGCAAAAACATAATATCAATTCGAGAAAGCTTTCAGAGATGTAATAGGCTACCGGGGCGAATCGGATCACAGGGCGAAATGGATCAGGAAAATATTTTTTGTCAAATCCATAAGATGTCGAGTAGCCACTGACGGCAAATCAGCGTTTCGCGTCGGATTTGATCCGCCCGCCGCGGTTGCGACCGCCATGGCAGGACAAAAATGCTTGCCGCGGTTTTTGCGATCCGATTCACCCTGTTTTACGCTATATAATGCATAAATAAATAATACTGGTGTCAAATTACAACTTTCTAATACTAAAAAGTTTCTAATCCTGATAGAGTTACATGTTCTTAATATACCTAGTACGTAATTATGGATACCTACCGTTTTGGCTACGAAGCCCACTCAAAAGCCATCTGGCTTCTCTGCTCCCAAACGGGATTGGTGCCAGCTCAATAGACTTACAACCGAGCATGGCCTCTGCCGAGAACACATGTACAAGTGGAACCGTGGAGTCGTTCAATCCATACACCACATCATCTTCGATTGCCCAAGGAGGAAATATGCTGGAGACAATCTGGACTTGTTCTTCCCTGATGTGAACGCAGCCCGCTGAGTGAAGGACCTAGCTTTAGTAGTACAGTCACCGGCAATAGTATCTTCCTACACGAAGGCTGCATAAATATGTGACACGCTCTTATTTGTAGGACAATAAGAGCCTGTCACATATTTTTGCGGCCTTCGTGTAGGAAGATACTATTGCCGGTGACTGTACTTGTTAAATTATAGTACTTGTTAAGTTAATTTCGCGAATAAATATTGTAAGCGACCATAAACTCAGTAGCCATACGATTAAATAAATCAAATAAACCCTAAAAAGTATTCCGATCCGGCTTATACAAAATCGTATAAATAATAACAAAACGATAAAGCCTAAGGATTAAACAATGCAGGATGGATGAATACTAAATCACTAAAAGCCCGCTCTTTTGTGTAAATGGTTTTCAATTCCAGTTCCCACAAAGCACGGAAATACTGTATTTTTGTAAAATGTTGTCCATTCAGCATCACTTAAACATGAACGCTTTTTTAAAAGCTTTTATATATCCTCCTTTTTGAGATCGCAAAAAAGTACGAGTTCATGTGAAGCTGAGAAAAAGCAATTTGATATAATGAGACCGGTTTAACAAAAGTCGTTTGTCATTCGATAGATAGGTACGTCACCAAAATAATTTGTTATATTGATATTTCCCGTGAATCTATTTACATAAGATCCTCCATTAATGGTTAAAACGCAAGCAAGATGCTACTGTTCCATAAAAGATAGTACTTTATATGGATTTTTTTAAGATTTTTTTAAAGGACTTTTTTAAAGTGGTAGTTAATATGACTTTTTTACCGTGACGAGTGTAAAAAAGGTATGTGTCATATTATACAGCAGTTATAAAATAACTGCATTTCGCCACTCGAGATAAACCACGGGGGAGTCAGGTTATAAGGTCTCGAAACACGATTATCTAGGCTATTGTACAGCTCGATGTAGTACTCCTTGCACAACAAACGGCTTATTTTACCAAGCCAAGTATAGAGTAGCTGTCAATATAACCAATAGAGCAACTGCACTTCGCCACTCGAGATAAATCACGGGGGAGTCACGTTATAAGGTCTTGAAACATGATTATTATATAAACTATTACTTATATAGCTCGGTGTAGTACTCCTTGCACAATAAACGGCCTATTTTACCGAGCCGAGTACAGAGTACTACTAACTACACTAGTGTAGTGTAGTTAGTAGTACTCTGTACTCGGCTTAGTAGTGACTAATACTAATCATTATAGAGCAACTGCATTTCGCCACTCGAGATATATATCTGCCCGTGTGCTTGCGAGCGCGAGTAAATTGAAATCTCGAGGGAATCACGTTATAAAGACTTGAAACACGATTATCTCGGCTATTGTACAGTTCAGTGTAGTGCTCCCGCACAACAAACGGCTTATTTTACCGAGCCGAGTACAGAATATCTGACAATATAATAATTATAGAGCATTTCGCCACTCGAGATATACGCCCGTGTTGCCGCCCGCTTTTCTCACAGTGCTAGATACAGAGTCGCGTATATAAGCATCATAGTAGAATTGCACTTTGCCACTCGATATATCTGCCCGTTGTATTTGCGAGCGCGAGTAAATCTCGAGGGAGTCATGCAGGTTATAAGGACTTGAAACACGATTATCTAGGCTATTGTACAGCTCGGTATTACCCACTGCACATAAAGGCTTTTCTCACCGTGCTAGTTGCAGAGACACATATAGAAGTATCATAGTAGAATTGCACTTTGCCACCCGAGATATCTGCCCGTTGTTTTTGCGAGTTCGAATAAATTGAAATCTCGAGTGAGTCAGGTTATAAGGACTTGAAACACGATTATCTAGGCTATTGTACCATCAGGTTCATAATTTGGTCAATGAATTCATTCATAAATTGCCCATGCATTTTTGAACCCGATTGTACAGTTAAGAAGTAGGTACCCACTGCACATAATGCTTTTCTCGCCGTGCTGGTTGCAGAGACGCATTGAATATCAGCATCATAGTAGAATTACATTTCGCCACTCGAGATATATGCCCGTGTGTTTGCGAACGGGAATAAATTGAAATCTCAAGGGTGTCAGGTTATAATGTTCGAAACACATTGTACAGCTCGGTAGTACCCACTGCACATAGAGGTTTATCTTACCATGCCAGGTGCAGTGTGGTTGTCTATATAGGTATCCGTTATACAAGAGCTGAAGAGCGAATAGTTTTCTTGACTTAACCTATGTAACAAGACCTCGCGCGTCTAAGGAGTTGTACTGTAGCAATGGTTCAACACGCGTACACCAGGTCAATTGTGTTGCTCAGTATACCCAACACTGGCGTCTTATCTTACCAGTACCGGGTGCAGTGTAGCTGTGAACATAATCGTTATAGAAGAAATGCACTTCGCCACTCGAGCTATTGCGAGACCGGGCCAGAGTATTCGAGCAAACAAATATAACATGATCTTTGAGCTCTCTCTTTTATCTATTGGCTTCAAAAATTTGAAGTCAAATTAAATATATTTTAATAAACGGATAGATATATCATTTTTATATCGTATTAATATTTCTTAGTTGCATTTAGGTGGATGAAAGTATAGTGAGAAAACTTGTATATTCGAGTACATAACAATGTTTCATTGGATTAGTGTGGAAACGATATCCCAAAACCACACCTAACTAACTTAAAAGTAATCTAACTTTTAAATACGTTTAGATACAATCCAAAATCAATACAACTCAAATGCATTAGCTACGTAATAACGCTAGCGCCTAAACGTCTGCATCAGAAATGTCAGAAGAATTGCTTGAAAATTGTTCCGATGTAACTCCAACACAAGTTGATTGGTTAATTATTTGTTGTGTGTAGAAGTTATGTATAAAAATAGATTATGTTTTTCATGTATTGTACATGTATTTTAAAAGTTATATGAATTTTTAAATTAATGTAGATGCAAACCTTTTTAATATTTACATCTGTAAGGTAAAAGCATTTTTGTAATGTACCCAAATCGTAAACTGTTATATTGTCTACAGAAATGTCTCCCGTTTTCCTGCTAGCCTAAATATGGTCGAGTTTCTGTCATCTCTCACTACAGCGGTCACATTCGAACAAGTACGTAAGTGAGTATGTGACGCATGGTGATAGGCGATAGATAAACTATGCTATCTGAACTTTTTGACCGAAATTCGCCAAGTCTAGGCTAGTATCTGGAATAACCCTGCACTTCGCCACTCCTTGCTATCTGACTGGATTTAACAGCTCGTTTACGATGGAACTCGTGGGTGTAAAGTTAACTTTTACGTCGAGCCATCAAGCTAGTGCCTTAGTGCTAACGTTTATAGGTACGCGTTTAGTATGAAATCGCTGCAAGAAATAGTAGTAGCTTTGTATGTTTGCATGAGAATTCTATAGCTTACGCTTTTGGACATTTTCTGGTAAGAGAGATTGAGAAATAACACATAGGTACAGTTTTATTCACTTTTTACTAGATAATTTTAAACAAAAAAAGAACCGATTTCACTTAGGATCCGCTATTCCAAGAGGAAGTGGCCGAGTTGCTGAAAAAAGAGTGGAATCACTATAGGTGTGCCTATAATAGTTGAAGAGTTCCCTCGATTTCTCCAGGGTCCCATCATCAGACCCCGACTTGGTGACAATAGGACCATCTAGGGTTTATACCCGTTCGATTAAAAAAAAATTGAAAATCGGTTCACGATTCACGGAGATATCGAGTAACATACATACAAAAAAAAATCAGTCGAATTGAGAACCTTTTTTTGAAGTCGGTTAAAAATGTACAACCAAAAATACCTTATATTACGCAAACTTTGGCTTGTTTTTATTTGTAACTTAAATATGACATAAAAATCTCGCTAAATAGTTACCCTGCCGCGTTTTCCCTTAACAAAATCCGTGGCATATGGTACGCTGTGCCACAACGTTTGTGACGTGGTCAGGTCAGCCTCTGGCTGCATAATGTATGCAAATGCGTCCTTGATTACGTCCACCATAAATCCTTTTATAGCAATTAAAAAACTTTGCCACTGACTTACTCCAGTCAATGGGAACTATTTTATTATCCCACCCGCAGGAATGGAGATGGTGCCGTATTATAAATTTAAAATACATAAACAACACATTATAAACACAATCTGTCCTCAAAACAACTCACTACAAATAATCAACTAATATTAAAGTTGTATTGTAGTTGCATCGGAATAAATTAGTTATTCTTATATTTCTGATTCAGACGTGTAGGCGTTAGCTGTATTGCGTAAATGTATTGGAGTTTGATTGAAGTTGAATCATGTCTAAACGTGAATTAAAGTTGTAATACGGCCCCTGAAGAAGAAGCTAGAGTTAAAAAAAATAGCTGAGGTCAGTGTCCTCGTTGATTGGAGTAAATCCCTGCACGTAATTGCAGCTTATCGCTGTTTGACCAGCGGACACGGACTGGTGCACATTTTATAAAAAAACGCCTTTTATAAAACACAGGCTTAATGCACTCGCTATTTTTGTTTTACTTGATTGCGGATTACGACCAAATTGCTTTTAATAATAAAGTTATTGAACCACATTTTTAATTTGGCAAAATTTTTAGAATACTTGAATCAGAGACTATAGAGATATAGACGGCCACAGCCTAAGAACTTTTTGAAGCTCAAGTCGATTGCGCCATCTATGTCAAAGCCACCTAAAGATGCCGAAAATGTAAGAGAAATGTCACCTGTAGCTACTTGTGTACTACTAGTACGCTATTCGTTACTAGGTGGAGTAGCAGTGCAGGTGACTTTCAAGTTTTCAAGTATTCTAAAAAAAATTAATTACAATCAAGGATGCATATATGCATCAGAGTACTCAGATTAAGTTTACGTGATATATCTTACAGGTTGCACCAACGTACTTATAGTCACCATCAAATATATCCAAGCGGACAGGGTACTCAAAAATATCGGAACACGCACTTTATTGCTTTGACAATAGACGCGTTATTCAGATATTTATGACCCCCTTAGCCGCTCCGATATATCTGATGGCGATTGTACTTATATCCATGTGGTGAGATTTTCGGATTCTACTTTACTCCGTAGTCGGCACCACATGGCGGTTAAACTTAACTGTTTCAATTTGATATCATTTCGATATTATTCGCCCGTGCGTCTTACTCGCATCACATCAATATACCTAAATCATTTGGTAAGTTCAAATCGCCATTTGAAATGCATTTTAGTATACAATAAGGAGCCGGTGTCACCTTTAAAATACGGTATGTTAAGATCCAACGTCAATCAGCTAACACTTATTTAAGCGTCTGGATCAGAATTTGCTTAAAAAATATTTTGATGCGACTCATTGAGTAACAGGAGAGATAGATAAATGAGTAGATAGATTGCTAACTCCATACATAGCAAAACTACTTATTAAATAATAAGTAGTATGAGAGGTATGGTTAAACTAATTTTTACTAACTTTTAAGCACACTTAAATCGTAATACGTATTAAGCTGTAATCTTTGGAATAATAACTTTTAGCAAAGCTCGCTTAATACTAATTATATATACCATTTAGCCCAGGAGATGACAGCCCTAAGAAACTTTTTGTCCGTAAAATTGTAGTGAAAATCACTATAAGTCTATCTTTTTTTTTTGACTCAGTGACAGCTGTCAACCGCCAAACATGGCGCACAAAATTTGTTCTAGATGTTACATCTAGTAGAATACTTTAATAATAAATCAATGATGCAACCACAATTTGTTGATTATTTGTTGTGTGTTGGAGTTGTGTTAGAGATATATGTGTATTTAAAGTATTTTTTATTTATTATAAGTAGAAATGGTAGAATGTAATATATAATTTCAATAGGTATGTCCAAAACAACCCGTAGCACGGTGCTACGAAAACCTGTAGACCGCTACGGAATAAAACTTGCTACGAGTTACGAGAAATCGTTTTAAGCAATCTACTAACGATAACGCTCATGATAATACTATCCCGCTTTAATTCCCAGATAAAGCTCGTATGTGAGCAGGATAGACATAGTTTTATTAGCTTGAGATTCCGTAATAAACCGCTTTATTGAGGAAACGGTCGGGTACTCCATTTGCAGTTATTATTTAATCGTATCGACTTTATTGCATTCGGAGGCATCTCAATTTCAGTTTTATTACCTTGATATTAAAATCTAAAATATTATAACGCTGTTAATGTTAAGCAAATTACCAATTTCGCCTAAAACGTTTAAATTATGTTGAATAAATACGTAAAATTTAAAATTATTAAGGGCAATTTCTTCAACTTAAGAGCGTTTATTGGGTAGAAATGAAAAAAAGCTTGTAAAGAACCCACGTTCTTACTTGACGCCTATAGCGCTCTTTCTTTCTTGAAAACGTTCTTCAATTTGTATGGGGACACTACTACACAGATAAAAGGATATCTTAATCCAAGATATTCATTCTTGTATATAAGGAAAATCGATAATTTCTTAAATCAAGTAAAAAATATCTTGAACCAAGTAAGTTCTATCTTGGATCAACAAAATCATACTTGGTTCAACAAAATCATACTTGGTTCAAGAAATTATCTATTTTCCTTATATACAAGAATGAATATCTTGGATTAAGATATATTTTTTTTCTGTGTATAAGTGCAAGCCAGGACCTACCTGCAGCAACGTCGAGCAGCCCCTCGGGGTCCTGAGCCTCGTCGGCGGAGGCGGCGGCCAGCAGCACCAGCACCAGCCACGCCCGCATCGTGGTGTCTGCAGACAAGAGAACAGCATGAAGATATGGAACAAAGATGGCAGCACAGGACGCCCCTGTTTATTGTCGCCATAGAGTAACTTAAATATATAGTAGAGCAGCACAGTCTAAGAACTTTTTGAAGATCATGGCTGATAGCGCCGTTTGCGCTAACGCAAACGCATCTGTAACGTTGCGTTAGTGAAACGATTATAATAAGGGTTCAGATACAGATTAATTCAAAATTCGGAATGCAGATATCAAACCAGTATAATCGGATTTAAATTATCCAGTGCATTAATGTGATTCATGGCCGAAACGATAGTGTTTATCGAACGTTTGCGGTTAACGCTTTTACCAAACAACACCATTGATTTAATATGAATTCTACTAGATATGACGCCAGAACAAATTTTGTGCGCCTTGTTTGGCAGTTGACAGCTGTGACAGAATCAGATTTAAACTCACACGATTTTCACTCATTATTTTGACAAAACACGGGACTTAACAACACAATGTTCAATAGTAGCCAGTTAGTTGGTAATTCATGTTATGATAAGATTTGATAACTTTAGTGATAACGGGTCAATTTGTATGAAGACTGGGCGGAGGGCCCACGACTTTGTCTGCGGGAAAGTCATTGAAAACTTTCAACCCCTTTTTTCATCCCCCTAGATAATATGTTTAAGATTTTTTAATTTTCTAACTGGATCTGCAATGAACCAATAATGGATTATACCGATTTGGTGCGTTATCGTCTCTACTTAGTTATTTCATGATATGTTGGGCTAAATCTGAAGCATATCACAACAAAAAAGTAGGTTAGGTTAGGTTAACACTGCGACCTCATCACCTCATCAGAAAGAAAATGCTGCCAGTTTGTAAAATTGTTAGACAAAACAAAGGTAAACTTACAGAATGTCATATTATCATTATATGATTTTAGATATAATAGACGTCCATGAATCCGTTACAGTGTGAACGACCACGTTCCACAAACCATTATTCGCAGAAATCCACCGAATATCACATTAAACCACAGATAATTTAAATTCGATTAAGCCCGTTTCACACGCTCCGATTGTCGCATCCTGCGTCCTGAGCATTAACGTTCGAAATTTGAACGGTTGCCAAGGACGCGTTCCAAAACGGGTGAGGCCATGAACGACTAGTCATGTGCCGTTGTGGGAACGTTTGGAAGAGATTGGTAACGCTTGGCAATGTTTGACAATGTACAGGATCACGTATTTAACACTTACATGACGTCTCCCGTTGTACAACAAACCATTAAATCCCTAAAGCATGATCAATGGGGAAGGCCAGTGTAAACTTATTGTAGAGGGCGCTGTTCTAGATTCCATAAAACAGAAAGAGGCAAAAGATGCATGGTCCTAAACAATGAACGGAAAGTATATACAATTATACACCGAGAAGGCTTTTCTCAGGCATTTTTTTCCCGTAGTTTTATTCTACAGCATTTTAATCTTTAGAGTATTTCGGAAACCTGCGTATTTCCCTTGAGGAACAATTCGAAATGAAACAATGACAAATTTTCGCTAAAATAAAATAAAAATTACTTCCTGCCATACAAATTCATTTTGCTTTCCCTATTGATCAGCATACTGAAATATTTTATTTATTTAGCGGCGAGAGTGGCCTACAGTAGGTACCTCTACGGCTACAACTTGAAAACATATAGCAAAGCACGCATTTCTCATGAGGTAGGTATATCTACTTAAGACTAATATTATTAGGTGTTTGTCATGGAAACCCATATGATTTGACAGATAGTTAAGTAATAATAATAATTAATAATCTACGACGATTAAGTACTTACCTCTTCGATAACGATAATCGTATAAGTTTCTATGACAACGAACTAATATATAATATTAGTCTAATACTGTTCGATAAATGGGCCCCTGAGTATCTTCTGATAAATAATGAGTCTTTGCTTCATAACATAACCGGCACAACACTATGAGCGGCCGACTTTTTATTATTAACGCGTTTTTGAACTTTTTGAACGCGCCATTAACCTTTTACAAATATGTCTGATATAATTTAAATTTAGCATGTTTTAGTGGCCTTTCTACAATAGTGCCTACTACCGGTTAACCCAGGTTCCCTAGGTATCAAGATGAGATCAATTCGTAGAGTTCAAAACCGCTCAATGTGTTTTCTCAACAAACATTCACTCAATCCATCCTTTTTGTTGAATTAAAAGCAAAATAGATACCTACAGAAATTGTTGAACTTGCAGATTTATGAATACAAAGTGAAATTGTTTAATAAAACTCTCAAACCACTTCAAAGGCTTTTAGGTACCCCGTGATTGCTTTAACAGTTCAGCTGAACACACTTCAAACTATTCAGCTAACATTATTAGTTAACTTTAAATTAATCTTCTCAAGTGTAGTAAACTCTCATTATTTTACTTAAGGTTTAAACCTGATGCATTATCAGAGTTTAATTTATGGAAATAGCTATGCACTCTATATATATGCTGTGGTGAATTTTTTTTTTCTTTATCATTTACATAATATAGTATTTTATACAATCGTGAATAATTAATAGCTTTTCAGTCGAGTACCGTGTTTAGGCCACGAAGCTTGCTGAGTGGCCTAACTAAGGTACGAGATGGGCCTTAAAGCTACTATAAAAAATCTATTAAGAGAATACACGTAGTGAGTATTCCCCAGGAAAACGTTGAACTGGAGAGAAAAAGTTGAAAAAGGTGAAAACAAAATTGACTTTGGGTAACCCAAAGTCAATTTTGTTTTCACCCGACTGTTAGATTTCGAAGGAGGATGTTAATTTTCAATTCGTTGAGAAACCTTTTATAACACACGATCAAATAAAAAAATGACAGCTATAGGGACTGCCGATAGAAGTGAAAACGTAGATCTTTTAGTATTAAAATTTGAAATAACATAATGTTAAATTATTTTTGGACTTTGGACTTGAGACTTTGAACTTTGGACTTTGGACTTGGGACCTGGCTCCCTCACCTCACCTCACCTCACCTCACCTCACCTCTCTTCACTTCACTTTATTTTACATTTACACTTTACATTTAATTTTACATGTTTCTCAATCGTATGGTTTTTCGTTTTCGTGACGATGACGTCAGCATGTCAGTATCTCGAACCCATAAGATTTTTCCCCACCAAAAAGTGCCCAACGCGGCTAAAGAAGTATTCACTTCAAAAATAAAAAATATGACATACCAGATACTCGTAGCTATCTAACTCCACATATTTTCAACAACAGTTCGCATTCCTGTTTCCGTTCGTCACGCTTTGAAGGCTCCATTTTCATATTTGTCGCTCTGCGCACATTTTTCAAAAAGCCGGATGCGTTGCTTTGACACAGATCTCTCATAGACTCAGCGTTAACACTCTTTTACCGAAGGTTGTGAGTCTTCGCCTGGGCTCCCTATTTTCACCTAAATACTATGAAATTATTATAATATAATATATTTCACTTCTACTACTACACCACGAGCAAATCTCTTAAATTTTATGGCATTACGTACAACATGCTATTTGCACAGTGAGTGACTGCTGCCACTGAATTAATATTATAATTTATACTTAATGACTCTTCATGGCTCTAAATTTCCAGCTTAATTTTTGCGATTTAAATAAATTTATATTTTTCTTCAACGTTTTTAACTTTCTACAAGTCACATTTTCATCCTATTTTTTTTGTCGTTTTTGCGTAATAATTGCTCACAAGATGCAAACATGAATGAATTAACATGAATGAATTCATTCATAAAATTGGTATACAATTTTGTAGCTAATAGTACAACCTTCACATTTGTGTAATTAATATTGGAGAGCCACGGTTACCGCATCACATCTTAAATGTACTGAGTAATCTGTGACACAATTCTTTCAGCATTTCTGCCGTGACAATAGGGAATATTACGCAAAACTCTGCGTAGTGGGCGGCACTAGCACATCCAGAGGGCCTACCACGAAACACGAAAATAAGAATTTCGTTACCTGGTTCTCTGTCACTCTTTCATATTCGAGCGATAGAGAGGCACATGTCAAAATTTCGATTCTCTCGTTTCACGATAGGCCCTTTGTAAACAAACCGCCTTGGTGCGCAAATGACATATTTATTCGTTATAAATTATCTATGAAAACTTGTAAAAAACTGTTTAAGGCCTAGTATGTATTAAAAACTCTATGGTTTACCGGTGTGCTAGTGCTGCACTCTGGTGGCAGAATATTGCAGTAATATCCCCTATTGTAGCTGGCGACAATTCCTGGCTCGTGACAATTCGAGTCCCGACAACAATTCCAATGCAGGCGCTTTAAGGTTGTTAGATGAAGCAGTGACCTAGTTTAGTACAGTAAAACGTAAAAATAAGACCCGACTATGATTTAGATAACCCCTGCCTTTTTGGTGTCAGCTTCACCTGGGCCCGAAATGAGGATATCATCATCCTCCTAGCGTTTGTACCGACTTTATAACGGCTTATATTGAGTCTGGGCGTATAGTTTACATATGTAGTTTTTTTTATCTACTAGCAAGCTTATTTTAGGGATTAAAAAAAATCAATTGACTCCACATTGACTCAAATCATTTCAACTGGCGTCAACGTACGATGCTATACTGAAGATATGACGTTGTTTGCCACCAGCGGCGTACCAGAGACCAAAGCCTTACAACTAAACTGTACACTTCTCAATAGATGAGTTCTGACGCTTTGTGAGGGATCTTTTATCGCGACCCTCTCCGCCAGGGCCTCTAATAGACACCCGTAAAACCGGCCTTAACCTTTTTTCTAATTTATGTAAGTGCCCGTTTTTATAATCCCGGATTTCGTTTTGCTGTCGCTTCAGATGGAATTAAAACGAGTTTTAAGGCGATTATTGTACTTAAAAACTTTTACTGAGATAGCTCGACCTTTTGGTAAGTATTTCATATTTTGGAGTAGTAAACTATAAATACTTATACACAAAAACCACTTCCAAAACGGAAATGAGAGCTTGTCAACACGTCCATGTCTCTCGTTTTCCTTAACACCTAGATACAATCTTGCCAATTGACTCCATTTTAAAGCTTCGTTTCTGGAAACAAGAAATAGTATAGTTGTACAAAAACTTGATATATTTTTAAGCATCTTGTCTAAATAGGTTTTATACATTTTTTTTTGATACTGATATGGGTTGACTGCCTGAAAATTCAACTTTTTTTATATATGATATCAATACAAAAATACTCGGATGCTAAGACATATTCTAGATAGTATCACCTTTGCTACGTTTGGTGGTGGAATAGAATAAAAACAAGGTTATAAAACACTAAATTTATTTCCACCTAAATCCGTCGCTAGCACACGAGTAGGTCGTAGGCTATGAGTACGTAAAAGCCAGTGCGTCGCAGAAATATGGAACAAGTTGAGACTTGATCTAGGTTGTGATTTATTTATTTTTAGTATCTTGTATTTTATTATTTTTAGGTAAGTGCTTTAAATTAACATGTTATTTTAATGAGGATATTAGTTACTATTTTGTTAATAATTTATTTTGTATTAAATTTTAAAAAATATAATCTAAGTTATGTAACGCTATTCGTTACACCTTAAAACCTGCCTAAGTAAAATACCGGGTAAAGTACCTCGGTTCGCCGGGGGCATTCCTGGAAGTCGTCGGCAATATAAAGGGTCTGCTAGGCTTTCTGGAGGATCTGGGTTGGCACGAATGAGGCCACCCGGCACGCGAAATAGGCGCAATATATGACGTCGAGTCATAGAGCAACAGGAGATATTTCGTTCCAAAGGCTATAGTGAAAATCACTACAAGTCTATACTATCACAGAGTAAATGATACTATACCGTGTGCAATCTAAGAAGCGGTTTTTGACACCTGTCATCTCAGTGCATTTTATAATCTAAAATCGATTTTAGGTTATAAAATGTACTGAGATGACAGGTGTCAAAAACCGCTTCTTAGATTGCACAAGGTATGGTCTTTGATTCTGTCACAGCTGTCAACCGACAAACATGGCGCACAAAATTTGTTCTAGATGTCACATACATACATACACATACATAAATCAATGCGTCGAGTTGTGGAAAACAGTCCGCGTTAACCTTAACCTATTAGATGTCACCTTTACGTAAGAGTATACTTTTCCAATAGAGAGGGAGATCATATTTATTAAGACCAGTTAATTAATATAAGGATTTTCGCACTCGCACTCCGACACCAAACGTAATCAATCTAGATTAGATAGGCTCGAGACAATATCATTATTATTTCAGGTATAATAACGAAAACAACGTTGTAATGTAATAATAAAATTGCGGCTCTGCTTTAATTAATTCTCGTAGTATACAAGTACCCAAAACGATACAATATACACAATTTCATCTAGTTAGGTATGGTGGCACGCCCCGGGGATGGTAAGACCAAAACTATATCATTATAATAGTCAGAAGAGATGCTCCGGCTAGCTGGCACGCGAGCCTGTTGTGTTGTATATTTTCAACGAAACTTATAATCAACAACAAATCCCTTGACAAATATAACTCTAAAAATAGTTCTGCTGATATTTCTTTTGGCAAAATATTTGGCTTAACACATTTTTTTCAAGATTACATTTGTATCCTTTTCAAAATATAAACATTAAAAAAATGCATCTGACCGAAGGAAAATTAAAACTTTCGGTATTTCCAATTGAAATCAAAACTTCGATACGTACATTTAAAGCTCAATAAATTTCACACATGTACTTACAGTACGCATAAACGTCAAAGGTAGGCACCTACTCAATATAGAAACCAAGCTTAGCAGACTTAAAATGCTAGTAAAATTATTAAAGCTACCTTTAATTTTTTTAAATACTAGCACAACATAAACAATAGAAACAAGCAAAATATCCCAAATTACTGTAATCCCAACTTTTCGAATCTAAAACTGGGAACTCCATGATTCAACTCTTACAGTCTATTTAGTTTTCCTTAATCCTTCGACTTGAATATTTTAGTGGAAACCGACCGCTGTCGAACTTTGCCGATCGTTGCCGAACTTGCCCGAGCGCCTGCCGAAGTTTCTACGGACCAGTTTAATTAAACTAACATTAGAACAACTATTTGCAGATTGTGGAAACGCGATAATAAACCGTAATCAAGGATAATGAAAATGGATCTTATTATTGTATAGTAATTTACCCACAAGGTGATCAGTTTCTATTGTTCTTAAGTGTATATTGGAGGACGCGCAGATATGCAATATTGATAAGGGTATTTAATGAGGATACGACAGGTAAGATGGAAGTCAAGTTACAGGTAAGTGTTTGGATTAGACAGTTGCTTACGCTGTTTACTAAAACTAATATACAGCCTTGGCCAGAAGTGTTGAGCATAGGTGTTTTTTGTTTACAATTTTGATGTTAAGCATTATTTCCCTATCCTTACAATGTACGGTAACGGTAAATGTTATATTTTATTTATAAATATAGAAAACTTCACTTAATAACACTTTCAAGGTACTTAAAAAATATGAAAACAGAAGGTACCAATAATGTAAATTTAAGTCGGTGCGACATATTGCAAATATTCTATGCAGTTACTACTAACTTCAACAAAACATGCCTATTAGTTTAAATTAATTGACAAAATAACTTAAACAAAGATGGAAACGATGGACTAAACTTTCCAGTTTTGTATGAAAATCGCATTAGTGCTCAACACTTCTGGCCAAGGCTGTATGTAGGTCACTTTGTTCATGCAGAGTAGAGTAGGTACACTAGGTACCATCGGGTTCATAATTGCATATCCACCCAATTTATGAATGAATTCATTGATAAATTGAGTATGCAAAAAAGTACGCTGTAATTCATATTAAGCATTGTGATTTTCCCCCTCAACCTTCTCCTCCTCTCCTCTTCCTTTCGACATACGATGAGCAGATTATTTTTCAGATTCTGATATATAGGTACATATAACAAATCAACCAATCTGTTTGACAAATATACACGTTCCCTCAGTGCAGGGCATGAGTGGACGCTTGGAGCGGAGCGTTCGGCGGGCGAGCGTCCATACACTTTGTGCAGCGTCGAATAAGTATGAGTTTCATTTGTTTTACTTGCACGCCGCACGCCCCGCCCCGCTGGACGCCCAACTCGAGCGTCCACTCAGGCCTTACACTGACGCTGACGTCAAGAAATGACAGATCATTCAGAAAAAAACATAATTTTCAGACATTTTGACATTCTAAAGAATACTTTTGGTGTAAATACTTATATTTATATACAATTTATACTCATACGTAATACATTCATTTTCTATCTGCACAATAAATGTTGTCTCGTTACCGATTTAAACATTCTGCAATGGAGCGATCTGTGAAAGAGGTGTATTATACCTAATCAGAATTATCCGATTGAATTTATACTTTAATATTCTGTGCAACCACTAACATGACCGAGAATATCGCATTTAGTTCTCGGAGGCAGGGTTAAGTGAATCAGGCGCCGTGGGAAATTCTATTAATTACGATGAAACCTAAACAGTGCCGTTCCTCCTTACTGTCCAGCCAGGCAGACCCATCTAGACGGAAAGCTGGCTAACATCAGATATGACCAGTGATCGGATTTTAGGGTGCAACTTAGCAGAAAACTAACAAACAAAAAAAATGGTTGTCTGTAAAGTCGGTTTACGGACTATAATTTTGCGAGATTTTGTGAGAGCGATGGCAGTGCAATCCGTGCAATGGCAGTCATTCAATCATCATTTCGGGTTTATAATATGTGTGTAGATAAAGCAGTGTATGCAACTGTACGTAATTAGGCCTTAAAACACTCGTGTGATCTTATTATGAAACTCACTTCGTTCGTTTCATAAAACCACACTCGTGTTTTAAGGCCCCCTATTACGTAACAGTTACATAAACTACTATTATATATGAATTAAATTAAATTATTATCACTGAACTATCATTATTAAAATTAAAATACCAACCCACCTCTTATACAACCATGGTACCCTAGTACCTCGATAAAATGAACAGTCGTGTGGTAATCTATCAACAAAAAATCATCTTCGTCTATTGCTAGTGAATTTCTGAGCCCCTGGTAGGCTTCATACACAAAAATATTTGTCACGTGACGTTATCTTAGCTTAGCAATTATACAGCTCGGTGTACGGTCAACCATTTTGTTTCCTAGACTACTATAGAACCTTGTCTTAGTAGCTAATTTAGTAGTGCATGGTTAGATGTACGTGCCCACGGACGACTGCCAATATAACAAGGTTCTAGTGGCTTAGGAATCAAATAGCTCGACCCAGGCTCATCACACAAGACAGTTATAAAAACGTATACAAACAAATACATGCGTATTACAAACAGAGTGTATACACGACAGCAAAAGTTACTAACTAGAGCGGCGTGGTGTTCTAAATTATCTACATCTACACACGCTCTTGTTGCCTAAAATTCTAAACGATAAGGTCGTGTCAAAATGATTTCAATAGGTAGGTACAGTCACGCTCCGTGATTGTTGAGCCATTTAGGGTTCTAGCTAACTTGGTTGTACAATACTTGCGCTATGGAAGGTCCAATTTAGCTAGAACCCTAAATGGCTCAACAATCACGGAGCGTGACTGTACCATCGGGTTTAGAATTGGCCATGCAATTCTGAACCCGGGTAGTACCTTGGTTAAAACGTAACACTCTCTACATACTGCTCTACATATTTAAACTAGTATTTGTTGAGAACGTGAGCATGTTTGATCAATTTACCTTTGATATGTACACTCGTACATGCGCATATCGATCTACGTTCAATAAAACATTCGGCATTCAGTTCGTTTTCATAACTTTTCATCTAAATCCCGCGCCAAAGCCTTTCATTTAGGCATTTCAATATCGAAGCGGTATTGGTAGTGATGTGTCATGGGAATAATGCAGTCTCGGAAACGTTACTCTGTAGTTTATTATTTACCCATTGTTTTACGGCAACGGCAAATAAGCTTTTACATTCGAAAACGCATTAAAATATGGCTTTGACTTTCCTTTTTGGTAAGCCGACGGAAATTAACAACTCCAGAGATATACAAAAGCGTGTGTATCGGAATGGTTAGGATTCATTATGAGAAAACGTGGCAAGAATTCGTTTTATTCGTTAAATGTTTATACAAATAGTGAGCTATAACTCATATAACGTCCATGTTTTGAGTAAACTACAAGGTAAACGTTCGAGTATTCGTGGATGTCTCAGTACATGTCATCTTTAAATTTAACTCTAATATTTTACATTAAGATAGACACAATAGTCCAGGAGAGGACACTGACCTCTGTAACACAGGTTCCGATCTAGCACAGAAGTAGGGACTTCAGCACCTTTTTGTAACACTTTTGATAGGTAATAAAAGATTTTATTTATTTATTTTATTGCCATAACGTAGACAGCTGGGTGTCAACAATTGGTTATTAGCGTGTCGAGTACTAGGATATTCACCTTTTAAAATGAAGGAACAGCAAAATTCCCGAATGTTCTCTCGAGTTGGTAATATTCGCGAGCGCGTCACTAGATATTGAATATGATTCAGCAGCAATATTGCAAGCTCAGTAGTGATTGAAATTTTAATATTGCCCAATCAGTCTGGCTGTGCAGGCGTCCTGGGAATAACAATTAGAGACAGTACCTATTCCACATTTAAAACGTGACGTAAACCATGTTTGTACATAGTGAATGCAAACCGGTTAATCTTATATGAAAATATCATCGTCATAATCATCTCAGCCATAAGACGTCCACATCTGAACATAGGCCTCCCTTTAACGGGGGAGGTTTGCCATACGCGCCACGCTTGGCAGGCGGGTTGGCGCAAAATAAAATATAACCGGTTATTTTCATACGAAAAATAATCAGTCTGCATTCCTTAGTTATACCTACACTGAGCAGCAGCAGTGGCTGAATGGGTAAGGTGTTTAAAATGATCTTGACACGTTATTGTTTCCTTGAAAATACATACACACAATACACACACTGGCACACTTCGCCTACTTTAGTTAATTACGATTTTTCTGGTCACTGTGTCGTTTTAAATATCATGTACACACAACGCCTCACTAGGTATACACTTTTGAATGTTATTACAGCGGAATAAGGTTCAAAAGTGTATACCTAGTGAGGCGTTGTGTGTACCTACTTGTTAATATTCTGTAACAAAGATGCTGGTGACCCTTTTAAGGGCATAATTGGTAGGTATCGGATTCTAATTATGATGAAGTAAAAAAAAATCACGCGAAAAAAAATGGTTTTCAGTGGAGGGTTGGCCGGCTGGGACCACCTGTCCCATACAACAAGTATTTTTTAAATTTCTTCGGATCACCAGTATTTTTGTTACATCTTGTATAATAGTAACTCAATTTAATTATAACTAACATGGTATTTCAATTTCACTTTTGTTTGTTATAACACTTTGTTTTGGAAAGTGTATGTAATCCACATGTAATCGTATTACGTGGTTGATTACTTTAGAAAATGAACGTGCTGTGCAAACACTCCAGTTTGTTGACGAACACATGCTCGCAGTAACGACACGAAATTACTAACTTACTTCATATTTCGACAGTCAATATTTATTTTATATAAATAACTTTTCCATCATATTAATTTATTTGTTTCAGTTTCAATTATACAGGGTGTCCCAGAAATCGACGTCAAGCCGTGAATGGATGATAGACCAAGTTATAACAGTTATCAGAAAAATACAAAAAAAAAATCTATAACATGTTCTTCAAAAATTATGGTTACTTTAAAAATTTACTAGAAGTTAAGAGACCAGGGCGTGAATTTTCTAGTAAATTTTTAAGTGACCATAATTTTTGAAGAACATGTCATAGATTTTAGTTGCTAAAAAATCAAACAAAACTTAACAAAAAAACCAAACCGAATGCAGAACCTCCTTCTTCTATGGAATTGAAGTCGGTTAAAAATAACAATATATTATTCTGTTTACCACATACGACCGGACACGACATAAATTAATTAATTTAAGTTAGTAATAAAAATTATAATTGCATGAATCAAATATGGATCATTGTTGTCTGAAAATAAATATAAAATAAAATAATATATAATAATAAAGGCACGTTTCAACTTACAAATTGATGTCCAATAGTTATTAATCGCTCATGCGTTTGGCTCGTACCAATATACAAGTACGAGCGAATAACGGCAAAATAATATAATTTTTACATTAGTAAGTTTAATAACGTACTACGTCCGAATATGCCACCATATCCACGGTTATATGGCACCCAATACAGTGTCTATTAGCAAATGTTGGAGTCGCTCGAGTGCCCGTTTGGCAAGTCCTTCACGCCCGCGTCGCTTGCCAACTCGGCCCGGTGCACGGTGGGGACCCAAGTACCCATTCATTATTCCTGGCTAGGTACAATTCCGTTACTGTTTGGTACATATCCTCTGACTTAATTAGGAATTAATAATGTAATTTTAGGTAATGAATTAATTATGAATTTAGTATTTTTTCGACTGGAAAATTAATTATTTCCTAGTAGTAGTTTTTAGTAGCTCAGTTAGTCAAAGCGATGGACATGTTTCCCAGAGACGCGAGTTCCAGTCTCGCCTGAGGCAGTGGCATTTTCTACTTTTCCTAATATTTTCTTTTTTTTTTCTAACGTTGTGGTATCGTTAGGAGACGTCCTCCTTAATACAAAATTAATTGTAATTATTTTCTTTTTTAACCTTATGTTTGAAAGAATTGAAAGTTCGTACCATTCAAAGGGCTGTTTCGAAACCTTAATATATAAACAAAACGTTAAATAAATACATGCTAAGGAATTTACGCATTACGAGTAATTGCATTACACCACATCATGAATACACACATAAAATGATTATACACATTATAATTGGATTAGGCAGGCATTATTTCGGCGTGACATCAGAACACATAATTCACACTTGGAGACATGGTATGACAGGCAGATAACAGACAGCGAGGCCTCTCAGAACATTGAAAATTTCAATTTGATTTTAGATTTATTGCTCATACATACTCTTAATTTTTCATGGACGCACCTAAACCCCACAGCGAGATGTTCTGCAAAAAATATCAAATCGGATTTTTAAGTCTGAATAGGACATTTTTTCCCAATAGATTTTACTTGTATTTTAGTGCAAATTATTTTAATATTAAGTGTGATTTTATATATGGTTTTCGTGATAATTATTTTAATATTAAGTGTGTTTTTATATATGGGCTGTCCAACCTGAAATAAAACATTTTTATTTTTAGATGATTTTAAATTGAAAATTAATAGGGTTGTATAAATGTATAATTAATTATGTATCAGTTTCTTCTTATCAAGTCCATGTGAAACAGATATTAAAATAGTTATTTGTGCAACAAGAGAGGAAAGTTGGTTTTTCTTGCGAGTGTTGATTTTGAGTCCCGAGTAAGCGAAAGATTCTATAATTGAATCACGAGCGATGCGAGTGATTCTAAGTTAGAATCTTGAGCGTAGCGAGGGATCTCAAGAACATGAGATGTAAAAAACTTTTCTCTCGTGTGACACATACAACTTTTCACCTCAGTAGTGAGAACATTATTTAAGTTAAAAAAAAACACATTTATTTACATTCCTGAATGAAAGGCATCATCATTTTGACAAAAGCTTCTAGAAACAAAATTTCACTCCCTGGAGTGATGAAAGTCGCACTTTCGTCACTCCAGGGAGTGAGGAAAGTAGGCTTGTTCGAACTACTGAGGTGAAAAAGATATTGCTTAACTGAATTCCGTGATATTGGTTTCCAGGATCATAATTTTTTGTTGTCATTCTTATGACTAATGAATATTATTTTGATAACAAATCATGATTTTAAAGTTAGAACACAGCTAGGGCTCTGCGTGAGCAAATTTCAGCTCAAGTGGGGAGAAGCGGGCTCGATGGCACTTTGTCGTGTCGCGAAACAAAGGACGGGCGGATATTGTGCATTATTGTGGATTATCAGCATTCCAGGACATTGTTGACGGGTTTGAAACGTGTAAATAATGATTTACGGTCTTGATAATGTTACCAGATCTTTGGCTGTCTGGCGCTTATATACCTTATTTTATAATTTGATGCTTCAGATAAATGCACCATTTTTGAAAAAAAATTGCCTAATTAGTCACAAAACTGAGTGTAAAAATTTGGGACACTTTTTAACCGACTTCAAAAAATGAGGAGGTTCTCAATTCGACTGAATTTTTTTAACATTATTTTTTTTATTATCATTATTTTTTTTGTATGGATGTCTCCGTGAATCGTGAACCGATTTTCAAATATATTTTTTAATCGAACGGGTATAACCCCTAGATGGTCTCATTGTCACCAAGTCGGGGTCTGATGATGGGATCCTGGACAAATCGAGGGAACTCTTCAACTATTATAGGCACACCTATAATGACTTCACTATTTTTTAAAGCAACTCGGCCACTTCCTCTTAGAATAGCGGATCCTAAGTGAAATCGGTTCTTTTTTTGTTTCAAAATTATTATAATTTAAATCGATAGTTAAACTCACACGATTATTAATTAATAAAACAACCTTTATACTCGTATAATGTGAAAAGTAAGTAATGTGAAGATTCATATAATATTTATAGAAACCAGAAAAAATGCTCAAAGAATGAGGACAATGTAGATGTAGCGTGTTACAGTTAGCGGCAGAAGTAGCTAAGCGGGTGAGGTGATCAAAATGTTCCAGACACGACTTTATTGTTAGGAGAATAAGAGCGTGTGAAGATCATTTTGAAAACCTAATCTGCTAAGTTACTTCTGCTGCTGCCTGTACTTCCACTGTTATGACTGTTATGAGGCGTTCTGGTAATAACCTCCTTTTGACATCATTAAGCATCTTCTACAGATCGGGCCACAATAGGCCAGTTAAAAAGACACAGCTATGCGTTAGAGGGAGCAAACGATAGGTAGTTATTGCGATATCGTTATCATATTGTAGCTTCGTCCCTTAGATGACTTAGTATGTTATGTTAATGTTGTATTATGCCCATGATGGCCCCAACGTGTGGAAGAAGCTTTACCCCATGCTCTGTTGGTCACGGCAATGCGGGTAATGCCTAAAACTTAGAGCTTTAAACCAAGCGGAGTAGCCATTGACAGGCGTTCCCCTCTGCCGAATGAGTATGACCAGTGGTCATAATCATTGTATGGACTGACGTTTATTTGACGTGGCTATTTTGACGTTTCGCATACATTTGACGTTGCCCTCCCCCGCAAAAAACGGCAGACGTTATCCGATAGAAATGAGAGCGTGCCTCGCATCCGGTTGGTTTAATGATCAAAGGCCTAAAAGGAAAAATTCAACCGCGCGGGAACCCACATAAAAAAGGAAACCCTAACGCTAGCCCCGATTTTTTAGTCCCTTTTAATTAAGATTTGTGTCTTCGCTTCGTTAGCAAACGCTTTTTTGCTTTAAATTTAACCGTTTTTAAGTTTGCCTTCGATCCATTTATAATCAAGTTTATTTGTGTCGGTAAAGTATCCCATTATAAAAGTTATGGCTTCGCTTAACAAATAAAAGAAATAAAGTATTTTTGAAATATCAACCCCTATTAAAAGGGTGAAAGTTTTATCGGCCTCTATGCGGATTAATAAAGTTGCAAACTACTTATATTTATTTTCTTTGAATATTTCTCTAATAATGCGTTGCCTGTCACGATAAAGGTAATGCGACTAACTTTAATATCCATGATACTTTTTGTTAACCCTTAGCTATATAGAATTAAATAAAAAAATATGGCTTCCTCATAGAAAACATCGACATCTAATCGATCGACCGACCGAAGTATACATATTAAACAGTCAATAAAATTTCGAGATTTCACAGTCCGTAATGTTATTCAGTAAGACCTATCCAATTAACTCGTACAATATGACAAGTTGATAAAACACCCTTTATTTAGGTTCTCTAGTTGTTTGGTTCGCAACAGGCAAGCGGTTATTAATCGCGATAATGCTCAACATCCGCTCGCGAGGCCTTTGTTTCGCTCGCTTCCATAAAAGGGTAAAAGGCATTAAATTCGAATTTTTGAGCAAAAATTTATATGATTTGAAATGGATGAGCAAAACAAATCATAAAGCACTTAGCAAAACCAATAAGGTAACACTTTTTACAAATTGTTGTAAGCTTTTGGATGAAATGTTCTTTGGATTACACAAAATTTTAAGTTATTCCTGCTTAGAATCGGATACGTGTGTGTTAAATAAATATTAATTGAACTCCAGTAAATAGGTATTTTCGAGGCTTCAATAAAGTAACTGACTTCTATAAAGTATCCATGTAAAAGTAGCGTTAGTAAAGAGATTTAAAAAAAAGTTTGTTTTTTATATCCTACAAAAGTGAGTTATCCTTGTTCTGAGTAGAAATAAACATTAGTTCACAATCCGAACAACGCGAAGTAACAACGATGTTTGAAAACGTCTAAATTCCCGTTCAAAAGCACAAATATTTGTTAACTATAATTATTTTGAAGTTAAAATAGCGCCACGAAGCTTAAATACGTTCTCTATTAATCACAATCAGGCACATTTCGCAAACCCATTGTATGGCCAACACGGTGGAGTGCCGCCGAGCCCGCGTCTCCCCGCACTCGGATTCTGCTACGATTAGAGGGCTGACAGCCTCGTCATAACTATTTTAATTAGTTCAAGTATTTGGTATGTTATGACGGTTGAATTGTATGTTGCTTTAAGTTGCTTAAATACGGGTATGAACAGTTGATTATAACTTCCAAAAAAATTTTCCAACGCCAATGACGCTTAAAAGCGTCACGAGCTGTACAATTGTACATACTCGTATATGGCGTAGGCTGTCAAAGTAACCTTCATGTTTCTAAGTAAGATTTATATTGGCTCGCTTGCATCCCTGATCTGGCGTGTGAGTGACGTTTGCTGTACATTTGGCGTAAAGGGCGAAAAGAGGGATGTTATGATATTGTTTTGATTATAATTTGATATTTTATAAAATTTGACCTGGTAAAAGACGATTGTTGACTTCGATTTGATCTATTTTAACAGTTCATCCTTTTCTTGGGGTGCCCTCTTTTTCGCATAAAATGGATTGTCATATTTGCACATGGCATAACACGATTGCCATAATGCCATTTCACATAAAAGTCACTATAATAATGCATATATTCGCCTAATAAGTAATTTTCATAACGTTATATGAGCATAAAATGTTCTGGTATAACATGAAGAAGAATAAAATTCAGTTCGCCTAATTTCAATGTGCATAACATATACTAACTCTAACATCTGATCCTACTAATTTCGAAAATCATAACATCCTTGTGCATAAAATATACTAAGTCGATCATTTATTCCTACTAGTTTAGAAAATCCTAACATCCTAGTGCACTACTTATTTACATCGAAAATATATTCCTAATAACTTAGAAAATCCGAACATCCTATATGTAGTGCATAACATATACTAAGTCGGACATACTCGTACATAGACATATGTTCCTATTCATTTAGAAACTCCTAACAACCTTATACTGAACCTTAAAAAACATACTGTTTACAGAAAAGTAGGTTTAGGTAAGGTTAGAACTGTGATAACACAACCGAATTGCGTCAGAAAGTAGGTTTAGGTTAGGTTAGAACTGCGAAACCTCAAAAACCAAACTGTAAAAGTTAGAAGCGATTGGTTAGGTTAAAAGTCTAAGGCGGAAGCAAAGGGAGCCTTGGTAGAGATTATCATGAAAAGGGTGTGCCCTTGTTTTGTCGACAACCTTTTCATCGAATATTATTTCATCGACAACGATTCATCGAAACTTTAGTACTAGTAATATTGTTTGGCGTTATTTTATTTCAAGTACTATTTATTTAAATTTATCTTACTACGTAGAAATACTATTCAACGAATATTACTTAATCGCTCATTTGTTTCAAATTATGTTAATTGGCACAACTACAAAACATTGCAATTCATTTCTTCGACTTATTACTTTAATACAATTTTATAATATATGTCCCTGCGTCCCGCAAGAAAACGAACTGTTGCCAGAAGTGGGTTAGGTTAGGTTAGAACTGCGACCCCCAAGAAAACGAACTGTTGCCAGAAGTGAATTAGGTTAGGTTAGAACTGCGTCCCTCAAGAAAATAAACTGTTGCCACAAGTGGGTTAGGTTAGGTTAGAACTGCGACCCCCAAGAAAACGAACTGTTGCCAGAAGTGGGTTAGGTTAGGTTAGAACTGCGTGGGGTGTGGGACAGGAAACCTCCTCGAGTGCCAGGTCCCTTCTCATTCCTCTTGATCAGGTGGATCCGGGGGAATAGGGAAGGGTTCCTGGACGGTGCACCCTGGGGGCCGCGGTAGGTAATATCGGTTCGGTTGGTATTGCCTACCGTTGCTGCCAATATCCTGTCAGTCCCTCCACGAGCTCTCTGGTAACAGAGTAGATTAGTGGGGTGGGCGCTGGGGAGGAGGGAGGCTGAGGACGGCCTTATGTACTGCAGTTCCCGAACCAGGTACAGTGGTGGAAGAGGGCGGGGCGCCTCTTCGGAGGTGTGCCATGGCCTGGACTCGCGGAAAAGAGCAGTATTTAAGGCTGGGGCCATGGGTTGGTACTATGGGGTGCCAACTCATCGCAAAAACTCAGTCACGTGGCGGAGGGTGGTTGAAGTATCCTAGATGTTGCAGATAGCTATCATTGTCTTGGTTTGCACTCTTAGGTACCCGTCTCGCCTAGACCAGACTTTGTTTGTTATGGGCAGCATTTGGGTGGGCATTGGTTAGCTTACTAAACTTTGCTCCCATGGAGTGGCCGATGAAGGGACGCGGATAGGCAGGTGGCCGGTGACCCGCTCTTGGAGGCTAGCCCAACCACCCGGAGACCCATCAGCGTGACTCTGCCTAGGCAGATTCCACGTCTGATTGGGGGCGGAGTGTAGTGGTGGTATGGCTGGAAGGGACGTTTTCCTTGAAGGCATCCCCACTACACGGGTGCCGGGGTAGGGGCGTTTGTCCTCCTGGTGCTGTGCGGGTGGGACCGGAATACCGGTCCCGGCTTCTCCGGGGTTAAGAGAGGCCAGTTGGCGGAGAGCACGCTGGTCATGCTACAGCGTGCTCTATTTGCGGAGTGGGTTCGCCCTAGGGCGACAGTGCTGGTGGTGTCGCGGTTGCAGTTTCGATCCCGTTGCACCACCATTAAGGCACGGAGATGGCAGCATCCCAGAGTTTTAGTGGGTAGGCCGGTCCAGACCGGAGAGTCCCACATAACTTATGCGTAATATTTGGCTCCACCCCGGGGGCCTAATGTTACGTATAGGTATGCGTAAAGCATTTCTCTGGGACAAAAAAAAAAAAAAAAAGGTTAGAACTGCGTCCCTCAAGAAAATAAACTGTTGCCACAAGTGGGTTAGGTTAGGTTAGAACTGCGACCCCCAAGAAAATGAACTGTTGCCAGAAGTGGGTTAGGTTACAACTGCGCCCCCCAAGAAAATAAACTGTTGCCAGAAGTGGGTTGGGTTAGGTTATAACTGCAAACCCCAAGAATACGAACTGTGGCCAGAAGTGGATTAGGTTAGGTTAGAACTGCGTACCCCAAAAAAACGAACTGTTGCCAAAAGTGGGTTAGGTTAGGTTAGAACTGCGATCCCCAAGAAAACAGACAGGTTTAATGCTCCTCTATTTGATTTAAATTCTTCGCATACAAGTGTCTCCGCTGTATCACTCATTTTTCACCATACTATAAATACTATAATATACACAGGTAATTAAATCACTTCAGACGATCAACTATTCGATCAGAAAAACAATTTCATATCTGAAACTACCCACATAGCTATAATCGTGCAGAGTCAGCCGACTGACGTGATTGCGTTAAGTTTCGATAACGAAATATAACCAATTGAAATAATTTTATGCGGAATAAATATTATTAAATACATGTAAAAAAAATGAATTAAAAAAACCCGATAGATAGCTTTAGGTTAGGTTAGAACAACAGATTTAGGCTTTTCGGATTATGCGTAGTGGTGATTATGAATTCGACTACTTTAGAAAAGTAAGTATTATGTCAATTTTTTATTAGTCGTGTAAGTTTTAGGATATTAAGATTTAGGCTTTTTGGGTTATGCGTATGGATGGATTCGATATGGGGATTTTATGACATTAAACCAATAGGACGGAGATCTCTTAGGATTTGCAAGCTTATGCGTATAACCATTAGGACAATCGATCTATTCGGATCAATAGTTATGCCAAACGTTGTTATGCCAATGGTTGTTATGCTAAGTAAAAATAGTCAAGATGAATTTATGCGTTCCAATATAGACCCCTTTTCTTGTTATCAATTTGTTATTAATATCACGAGAAATATACACATAATACCTACATATCAATTTTACCTATTGTTTAATACTAAACTAATACGAGTATGCGTCAAACATATTAGTAGCATTGGTTAACAGAATTACACTTTGTTACGATGTCATTTTTTTATGACTAAAGAAGATCATAATTTTTCATCTTACAAGATCATATAACACACCACGATTGAGTTAGAATTAGAATATTGCTCAAGAAAGCTTGAAAAATTTGTATTGAAAAGAAAAACACCAGGCGCAACTACTAAAATCTAAAAACTAAATTCATGATTGCACGTTTGTAATTTGAATAATTACTATATACATTTCAACAGTCTCGGTAGTGTTATAAAATTTTCATTTCTCTGCAAAAACAAGCAGAGCAGAAACTCTTGAATTGCCAAGTCCAACTTTAATAAAATACTGGACGGCTTTTATCACGTCGCTTAGCGAGTAACCGGCTACTGTGGAACCGGTGTAAATGTAAGCTGTGAGACCTTAAGGATATTATGAAATAAATGAAAATGAAAATAGTTTATTTCATAAACAATTGGTACATAAACTAACAACAGGGTTCGGCCTTCCTAGTAGGTAAAAGGATACCCGTGTCAGGAAGTCCCGCTCCTCCATAATAATCAGTGGTTGTGTTGATATTACATCTTATTATGTTCTACCTATAGATAGCTTAAATTACTATTATCTTAAATTCTAAATTTTAAATTAAGTTTAACATATAATAAATGAAAATGAAAAGACCTAATGTAATGTCGTGAGTAAGTGTGTGTGTATTAGGCGCGCGCATGCGTGTCTGCGTGTGTGTGTGACGATGGAAATATTTACTGCAGTTTAGTTGGTGGAGCGGTGGCATCGAATTTCGGCTTACGAGGTTTCTTATTTAAAACAAATGAAGCATAAATGATATCTTCAATATACAATACATTGAAGTAAGCTGGATTTTCTGGGCCTGTAAAATTAGTTAAATAAAAGATTTTTTATCAATTTGTATTGCTTATGGCAATTTTCAATTGAAATTTTGGTAGCATTTGATTACTTAAACAAAACAAACAGTGGTCTTATAAAGTCAAGCCTTTTGTTCTTAATATAAGCCATGCTATTACAGGTATTACAGGTATACAATAGCGCAAATTTATTCTTTTTGGTTGCTTTATCTTGCTCATGGCGTGGCGCCGCTAGATAGATTTCTTCAATTGTTTATGTCATATGACATGAACAATAAGCGTAAAAATCGTAAGTAATAGTAAACAAACCGAATTTTACAATAGCAGGAGTTTCGCCAGGACTCCTGTCACGATAAATTTATAAAGATAACCCTTGCACTGCGCACTGGTTTTCCTTGTACCGGGTACTCTTCGGCGAGCTACGAGAACAGTCCCGGCACTGAATGTGACCCAACATTTAATCTGTTTGCCTTCCTTTGTCCCGCCGGTTGTCGCCCACAGCACGGCCGCGTTTAAGCCCTTTAAAAAAAACAGATTCTCATTTTGACTAAATTTTTTTAAGTTTAACGTTGTTTCCGTGTCACGTTTTTGTCCGACTTTAGAGGCTGGAGTGTTCTTGATCGCTGTATTTTTGGCTTTTTGCGCAAAAAAATTGACGTACCCATTATAAAGTAGCTTACATATATTGTATACTTTAATATATGTTTGTTGAATGCCCATTTTTGGGTTCTTTAAACTTACTTCCAAAAAATTCAAGAAAATTGTTTAGTTGCAGCTGTCTAGTTCTTTGTCATGCAATCAAAAATCCCCTTTACATAACGTAGGTACCTACAAAATATTGTTATATTTGTCTGAACTTCAAGGCAGGCAAGGGCCAGAAGCACACGTTTTTTTGTAATACTTATTTGAAGGTACGACAACTAATGGCACTTATAATCGTCCTTGGCATTGAAAGGGTTTAAAATGTCACTTTTCTTTTCCGTCCATTTTTGATACGCCATCGGACATGACATGACGGATTCAGGAAACCCATTTTGGAGAGTGAATGCGTAATTTGATTTGTTGCTTTAGTTGCACTCTTCCCTCGCGTAACTATTTTAGTGATTTATGTTACTTCCATTATCTGTACGCTCTTTGTTTTAAAATAGGATGTTTTTTGTTTTTCACAGCTCCATTTTTAGATAAATTGATAAATAAACTAAAAATGTGCCCTTTGTAATGATCGATGTAGCTTTGAGTTATATTTCATGTTATATTAGAATATTTACTACTATTTCTGTAAAATTGCATACAAAACAAAAATTCAACGTTTTTCTACGACATTGCACAAAATATTATGTAACAAAATCGTTAAAGAAATCAAATGTATCCCTATTTTTTATAGTCCTCGAAGGAAAAACTACTAAGTTAAACAGTTATAAATAGTTCCCGCGGTACCATCGCAAGAGAAAGGTAGCTAACGACTAATATACGCGGTGACTTATTTAAAGGGAACTATTTTAGAAAATTCAGAAAATAAAGACAAATATATTGCATAGGTATAAACAAAAAAAACCTAGCCAAGCGTGAGTAGGTCTTCGGAGGGCACTTTGCAAGGTGGGCCGACGACATTGCCAGAGTGGTGAGAAATAACTGGATGCAATAAGCCTAAAACCGTAGGAAATGGCGTGCTTATGAGGAGACCTATACTCAACAGTGGGTGAAAAAGGATTGAAGAAGAAGAAGCAGAAGTACTGTAGGTCTTGAAGAAAAGAATGAATATTGAAAATGTTTTATTTTAATACTTTAGATAATTTGTTTTGGTAAGTTTCTTATGTCAGCTTTTGATCATATTTAAATAGATATACTTTGTAATACTTATTCCTTATCTTCTACATTCATATATTACGACAAACTATTATTGACCTTTTTTGTCAACAATAGTTTACCCTTTGCCACAAGACGATGGATTGGTAACACTGTCGTTTATATCTCGCATCAAAGTAAACTTCTTTTGGTCCTTAACAAGAGTTAATTTGACACATTGAGCCTCAGGAACCCGACAGGAGGGTTCCCGTGTTCTTAACCAACTCCCTCTCTAAGGAGGGAAAACGCTGGGATCAACTGTTAACGTAGCATGCAACTAACTGTGTTAGATAAAGCGTAAAAAAAAAATTAAGTCTTTAAAAAGTAATGACGATTTGCATTAAAGTCCCCTAGGTTAGAAGCACCCTGTATGAATCCCACCGTTAGCTGCACTTTTTTGCTTGTGTGGCGGTTATTTACTGCTAGTAATTCTTGTGCACTGCCTCGTTACAGATACGGATAGCTTGAGCATTGCCTTTCAAGTAACATTAAACCGTGCTAGAAAATACTGTTAGTCTGTGGTTACTGCTTGCACAAACAAAGGAAACATTTATAGGTATGCACAACCACCAATAGAAGTAAGCATATACAGGATAGCCCAAAAATACGTTGACAAAGATTTATTTTATTTTATTGAGTACTTACATAATATATACATACTAGAGATGCACCGAATATCCGGTTACTATTTGGTATCCGGCCTATCCGGCCCTTATTTTAGTATCCGGCCGGATACCGGATATCTTCGTACTATCCGGCCGGATACCGGATGTAGTCAGAGTCGCCCACTAGACATACAAAAAAATTTTTTTACACAAAAATACGCGAGCGCGTGTGTACTTTTGAAAGAAGTTACTCCGTACTGACATAATAAAATTCGTTTTGTTGCCTAGAATTCATAGGAATGTATCCGCGCGAACGTTCACTACGACACAGGTCGAAACCTGCAAGACGCGCACCTGCGAAACTCAAATTGTAGGTATAGTACCGCCGGCCGAATATTCGGCGGCCGGATACCGAATATTCGGCGGAGGGTCAGGCCGAATATCCGGTATCCGGTATCCGGCCAAACCACTATCCGTTGCATCTCTAATACATACAATTAAATTAAAAATGAAAACTGCAGTGTTTTTATATTTTACACACATTAATTGTCTTCAAAATGTGTAAGATATAACAGAAGACTAACTGAATTCGAATAGCGTTCAATTTCAAAATTATTACTTTTTAATTTTGTATCAAAATGGATCTTATAGGGGTGGGCGTACCGTGAAGTGGATAGGACCTGTGGAGGTATAGCGAACTATAACGCTCACCGCCATTTTAAAATTAACATGTTATGTACCAGTAGTCCGCCTCGAAGTGAGAAGTTGCTATTTACTTGCAAACGAGTTAACCAATATAAGAAGACCCATATGAAGATTTTTTTTTTTCGCCTTCTTTTCTTCACCCCTAGATCGATCCAGCTCATAAAAGATCTCTCAAATTTTATGTATTTCTGCCACAACCCCAACAAATTTCAGAAATATCAGAAAAACGTTATTAAACTTATTGCCGAACAAACTTTCCAAATCAAAAAGCCATCGAAATTCCGTAACGTCCCGGTAGCCAGAAGTTGTTTGTAAGAACTCGCTTCGCTGACGTTCCGCTCGTTCGATTAAGTAATTACAACTATTATTTTCATTTTATTTTAACCTGAGTGTAAATTTAAATGTTAATTGAAAATGCATTGTATTCGTCGCTTTCCAATCAATTACATGACTTTCAAAAATGGATAATTTATTTGTATTTGTTATATTTAAACTTTATTGCACATAACAAAGGGCGGACTTTAGGCTTTATATCAATATAATTAACATTGATATTTTTTAATTGTTTATTATATGGTTTAAGAATTTATTTCTCTAAAAGAATTATAATTCACTTAACTTATTATTTATTTGATTACCTACGTATTGGCACCAGCTTAACTATTAAAAATGCCCTTAGTTACTGAATAATTTATTGTTCTTGATTGTGCCATCAAAACACATTCAGTTCACTTCACAATTACCCGCTCCTCTAGTTGTCATGCAGGCCGCCTATGGCCGTCTAAATGCACATTCGACGTCACTTGAATGCAGGCCAGTTCCGACTACTTGGCGAACACTGCGCGGAGAGAAAAACAAGTAAACGTTTCCTTGTTTTTAGTAAAGTTTACTTGTTTTTAGTAAACGTTTACTTGTTTTTAGTAAACGTTTCCTTGTTTTTAGTAAACGTTTACTTGTCCTAGGAATTGCTTGTTTCTAGTAAAAAAAATCTCTCCGTGTGAGGAATCAGACGCTGAATCTTCGCTGAATGCATGTACAGGTATGTTGAATGTATTTAAGGTTAGCCGGAAGAGATCCCTTAAAGGGATAAGCTCACATTTGTACACATTTACCTTAGTTTTTACTATTAAAAACTAAGTACATGACTATTCATGTACTTATTTTGTGCAATAAGTGTTTAGTACTACTACTACAGTGAAGTGAGGTCATTTTTCAGAGTGGGGAAATGTCTTCTTGTGTTCTTTGTCTTGTAAGATTTGATAGCACGATGGTGGCAAACAAGCATACAGGCAGCTACCAACGCCTGCAACTCCAGAGGTGTCACATAGTAAACAAATGTGTCTAAATGATAAATTAGTTCATTATTTCCTAAATGAAAAACTTTTCGGATTTTTTTTTTGTGTCTTATCGCTCTTCTGACCAATGTAAGTGGCGTATGGCACAAACGTATTCTCACCCGACGATATGCGACTCGAAATTCACGGCAAGCAATGGCAATGCTCTGCAGCTGTCATGCCTGCAGCCACTCACTTGCTCGAGGGGGCTCCACGTCTGCCATCTCGGATCTGTAGCTACTGACACTCGTGTATGACCGTTGGACGGATACAATTCGAGAGATAGTTATAACAGCTTGTGTATTAGGTCGATATTCGGAATATTTGTTATGGAAGGTTGGATATTTTCATATAAATGACTTTAAATTATGATGCGCTTCCGGTCAGAGAGATATTTTACCAGATGGTAGAACGTCTAAAACCTCAACGAAAATAAGTTAAAACGTTTGAAATCTACAACGGAAAATATATCCACAAAAGTTGAGACGAGACAACACTTTGAGCAACTCAACTTTGACGGCAGAGTAACACAACTTTTGTATAATACTTTATTCCTGCCCCAATATACAACTATACCTAATATGTATAATTCTTATATTTGGAAAATCCCAGGTCACTTCTGGATAAGATGAGACTAGCTCAGCATTGGACAAGTAGAGTACTCGAAGAGGCCTACGCTCAGTATTTTTTTTATGAAACTATTAGCAAACGAGCAGACGAGCTGCCTGATGGGAAGCGGTCAACGCCGCCCATGGACATAAGCAACATCAAGGGAGCCGCTTATGCGTTGCCGATCTTTGAGAGCCCTGTACGCCCGCTTCTTGAAGAACCCCATGTCAAAGCGCAATGGAAACACCTCGGGATTGTTGACAAAAGGCTTTAACCTTTTGACCGTCGTAGCCTGATATATCAGACAAAGTAACAACGTGACTGACACCTTCGTAAATTATGGAAGAGTTCAAAATTGAAAGTTGAAATGTTGACGTAAGGTTAATGATTATGAACGCTGATCTAATATCAAGATAAATTAAATAATTATGTTTATGGTACAACTATGTCTAACTCACTAGGCTTCGTGGATCTTAGTTAATTTGTATTTATTCTTGAGTAAATAGGTTAATAAATCAAACCATAAATAATGAACTCATTTCAAAATACAACACACATCACGTAGGCAAATTCCAGTGATAAAATCGATTCATAGTCGAAATTAAACTTACTGTTTGCTTTCGGTACATTCCAATACCTACAGCAATTGGATCCCCCGAATTTCATTCCACTAAATGTGTTTACTTGGCTAGACAAAACGCAGACATTGACGGCTCGTAGAGCTACAGCCTTGGCCAGAAGTGTTGAGCACCAATGCGATTTTCATACAAAACTGGAAAGTTTAGTCCATCGTTTCCAACTTTGTTTAAGTTATTTTGTCAATTAATTTAAACTAATAGGCATGTTTTGTTGAAGTTAGTAGTAACTGCATAGAATATTTGCAATATGTGGCACCGACTTAAATTTACATTTTTGGTACCTTCTGTTTTCATATTTTTTAAGTACCTTGAAAGTGTTATTAAGTCAAGTTTTCTATATTTATAAATAAAATATAACATTTACCGTTACCGTACATTGTTAGGATAGGGAGATAATGCTTAACATCAAAATTGTAAACAAAAAACACCTATGCTCAACACTTCTGGCCAAGGCTGTATATGTTTTGATTTTTGAATCTCTAAAATATTCTGTAACATATTGATGTAGGTAAGTACATAACATAACATAAATATTCTTTATGCTACATCTGGTCATAAAGTGGCTTTTTCCGCTCGCTGCGCGTACGGAAAAAGACGCTTTCTGACCAAGTGTAGACATAAAACGATGTACACAATACGGGAGGTAATAAAGAAAGCCCTCGAACGCATATTTACGTCCCTCGCTTGCAGCTCGGGCCACAAACTTCTGCGATCTCGGCTTTTCTTTGTTTTACCACCCTAGTTGTGTAATGTACTATTATTGCACACCTCAAATTAAAGAAACAGAGTATACACAAGTTACAAACAGAAAAGTAGAGGTAAAACAATTGGCAGTCTTATCGCTAAAAAGCGATCTCTTCCAAACAATTTTTGGGATGCGGAAACATTTGTAAATACAAAAACTTTGGTTTTGTGTTTTGTACGGAGTAGATTATTGTGTATTCTATATGCAAGTACTATCTATACTAGTACAGTCGCCATCAGATATATCGGAGCGGCCACGGTGGTCACAAATATCTGAACAACGCCTCTATTGTCAAGGCGATAAAGTGCATGTTCAGATATTTTTGAGTACCCTGGCCGCTCCGTTATATTTGCTGGCGACTGTACCTATACTACTAGCGCTCAGCTAGTTGCTCAGTTATTCCAAACGGTTTTTCTCTAAACAATAAAGTCGTGTCAAACTCTTTTTGAACAACGCCCGGTTAGCTATTTCTGCTGCTCACTGTACGTTAACATGCATCAGTACATTTTTTCTACTCAAATTATGCCTCCCTATTTCACTGGGAACAACGTAGGTAACACTTCGCTGGCCCAATATTACAGGGTTCTATGTGTCACTTTTATCGAATTGAAATTTGAACATTGTCATAGTGACACTAAGTCTAAATTTAACTACCCTGAAAATGTAACATAGAACCCCGTAATATTGGGCTAGCGACTTATCGTATAACATAACATAAGTACTCAGAGCGTACGACGCATCCAATATGTAAAGAATGCACTTTACTTATCAATGCAAAACAGGCACTCCTCCATCTCATTCTAACACGCAAACGTTACATAAGAGCGAGCTAGAGCTTCTTCACGTCGTGTATTGAGCACTCGATAAGGCCCCTGTCAGTGGGCCAATAAGGGTAAATCTATACAAGTGAGTATAGTGAAGGCTTTGGTATGTATATTACAGGTTCCGACACGCGAGACCCCACAAAGCACTGATTTACATTAACGTTGGAGGACATGACGTGAATCCACGTGATATTGCTTAGCTACTATATTCCTGACAGGTTAATTCTAAGGACCGCCGAGGACACAATAGACAATCTAGCTCTGAGAGAATCCGTGGCTGCGGTGGCCATAAGTGGCTATTGTACAGTCGCCATCAAATATATCGCAGCGGCAAAGGTACTCAAAAATATCTGAATAATATGCACTGTATTTCCTTGACAATAGAGGCGTTGTTCAGATATTTGTGATCACCTGGGCCGCTCCGATATAACTGAAAGCGACTGCACACTGTCATATAACATTATAGGTAGTTGAAATTTAAAAGCTGTGATGTTAACAATATTAGTCCGATAAAAAGAAAAAAAAACTCTCTATTCCTAACGCTTTTTAATCACTACCTGAAAGCACCTTCAAGCCAGATTCTAGATTTTATTGAAATTAATTCAATTTCAGCGCAATTTTTTCCTTCATCAAATCATCAAAGATACTATTAAACACCTACATGCACTTTCTAAATTAAATTTCCAAGGAGAATCTGAAAATTCTTTTAATGAGGCACTTTTTAATTCATCCACCATAATTTAAAGTAAAAACTGACGCAACTATGTATGTTCTCCTCTCCCATTATTTTCTCTACCATCCATCACCTCATCATAAAGAATAAATTTTATCCTAATTTGCCGTGCCGGCTAAAGTTGAAATATCCTAAATACATGAAATGTAAATAAATACCTACAAGTTTTTGTTTAAGAAGAACGGATTATGCACCTATGTAACTATAGTCTTAAAACGTTAAGCCCCTCGCAGACATCTTTCAACATTATATAAAAGTATTTCCACAAATGGAGGGATATTTTTCCTGCACACTGCCGCATAATCTTCTCGTTTCATGCAAGCGAGAATCACGTTACTGCCACACCGGGGATGGGTATTTATATGTGAAATGCCGTTGTTACCTACAAAAGATTTGAAATTATAGTTCTACTTCTATTGATAAAGTTTATTAATTCGTGATTGATAAACACGCCTGACTTTTTGTGTTAGTCTCTACATGCCAAACAAACATAATAAAACATTATTTTTAACAAAAACAACTTAAATTAACAAAAAAAGTCTTAACAATCGCAAGAACTCGCTTGATGTAGGTAGGCATGTAATTGTCCAAATTGATGTCATGTATATTTTTTTTCTAAGAACCTAAGAACCTGTCTAATAAAATAATAAAAGAAGTTAAGATACATTGTGTGTCAAGGAATCATTTTCCATATACCTAAGTAACGCCCGATCTGCCCTACAAAAACCGGGACAACTGACCTGCGTTTTCCCCGAAGATACCTTTCCCCAAACAGACGTGTTCGTAACGAGCGGACGCCTCGGGTTTATTTTTAGAACCTTTACGTAAGGGTGAGGGCACCGAGGCATCCGAGATACCAGGCTGGCAGGATGTTTTGTAAGCTTGGTGCAAGAAGAGTTTACATGAAATGTTTTTTATAGATTTTTGATATATATTTTCCTATGTATGTTAAGCTGGATAAGCTGTATAATATACACCTAGACGATTAAGTTGATAAGGAAGATCGTAGGGTTGCCATACGTCAGGATTTGTCCGGACATGTCAGGATTTTTGACCCTTTGTCAGGATTGCGGCCGGACTTGGCAAGTGTCAGGATTTTTAGAAATTACCTCATTATAACTACGCTTATTACAAAATTTAAGTACATACAAAGTGTACGCACCTACCTATTAAATTTTCAACAAATCAATAATGAATTTGACAATATTTTGCTATTAAAATCTTTATTAAATATGTACGTATTATAACTTCAAACAGTTAGTTTAGCAAAATACGTATTAAGCATTTTTTGGAAGGCTTAAAGCCGAAAGTTAAATAAGTCGCTCTACAACTTAATGACAACTGTTGAATGTCTTCAACAAACTCATTAATTAACTGCTCTTATGACAAATATAAAAATCATCAGGGGATATCAAAAACTATAACGTTTCTAAATGTAAAAAAATGTGGGAAAGAACGCGAATACTTTTTGACCAGTAAACTCTGAGTCATGTTATTTATAATTATGAGCTCAAGCTTTACTGCGTATAAATGTCATGTGAGGGCACACCTCAGCTAATGTGAACTCGATCAAATATGGAGCAGAGCCCGACTGGGGAAGTACCTCCACATTACAGAAAAATAGCACTAGACCTTACTCATAGTGTTGTGTTCTCTGGCGTCCTTTCAGAGCTCTGAAAGGATGTAGTTTGTTGACGACAGGGACTATATTTTCTCTTTAGCCGTCAACACAGTGAATGCTCTTTTCTAAGGAGTCGGGTCGGCAACACACATGAGGCACCTGGAGCTGCAAGTGTCCATATGTTACGGTAGCTACTCACCATCAAGCAGGCTGTTTGCCACCGGCGTAGTGTTTAGAACGAGTACGCTAAATCGCTGTTATTAGAAATGTCAGGACTTTTGGGGTGATGTCCGGATTTTTATCAGGACATTCCATTTTTCCATATGGCAACCCTACGTGGGATATACTTCATCAATACGGTTACTGTACTTATATTACATACTCGTAAATACCTAATAATTATTAATGGCCTCCTAGCCCAGTTGGCAGTGACTGCATGGTAAGGGCATTTATTTGTGTTTATCACGAATATTTGTTCCTGAGTTATGGGTAGCTTTCTATGTATCTAATTATATACTTATCTATATAAGTAGGTATATCGTCGCCTAGTACCCATAGTACAAGCTTTGCTAAGTTTGGAACTACTTATAGATTGATTTGTGTAAGATTGTCCCCAAAATATTACCTATATGAATGCGAATTTGTAAAAAAACATGCTAGTATACGAATATTCGTTACATTCAGGGACTATGAACGATATTTAATTCAATTCTACGTCCCAAAACTTTCAGCAAAAACGACCCAACACGAGATTTAATTGAAAACTAGCGAATTTCTAAACGACCTCGTTTCGGCTCGCGCTAACAGGGATAGACCGCTCCCGATCGAGTTGTTATTAAGGTCCGCCTCTGGAAATTAATGAACACGATACAATTGTGCTGGGTTAGATGGGTTATAATCATTGAATTCATAATATACAGTGTGTAAACCTAATTGGGGCGCTAAATTAAAACAGACATAGAACTCATTAGTGTACCCATTAATTGAGATGTTTTTTAAGTTAATAATAATAAATAATAAATAATAAAAATGATTTATTCAGTAACAAGCAATTTTTACAAAATACAGGTTGGTGCCCTTTTTTAAGTATGGAAATACCTGTGTTAAAGGACACCGCTCTTCCTTAGAGATTAACTAACAGCCAAAATCAAGATTACAATAACTATGTAGGGTATAAACTAAACTTAGGTAGTAAACTATGTACCTAATAATAGAACTAACATCTGAGTTGCAAAGATAAATACTATTAATTTTAAGTTTTAAAGTGTAATATTTAAAAGCCACTTTTGAAAATGGTGTATGTGTGTGTGTGTGTGTGTGTGTATGAGTGTGCGAGTGTGTTTGTATCAACTTTATGTACGTGAGCGTTAAGGGAATGAATGGTTGATTTAGGTATAATAATTATATATTTAATTATGTTTTAACTAGTTTTTCTATTTCGGTGTAGCTTTTGGTTTTAATCCAGTTTATTATTTTAATTTTACATTCTCTATAGGTAGAGGTGTATATGTCAATTTCTTTATTTAAATAGTTGTACAATCTTGCAGATTGAGCAATATACTGTCTACGAGCAAAGGCAGAGTTTGTTGGTGGAATATGAATTATATTCGTTTTTTTCCTTCTAGAGGTGTTAGAAACAGGGTAGTAATACGTAGATTTATGTTTTCGTAGGATTACATTAAGCACATACAATTTTCTTACTGATAATAGGCCACAAAGATCATACAGATCATCGGTTGGAAACCTAAGAGGCTTAAAGTACATAACTTTTAACACAAGTTACACTTAACTGTGACCCCATAATTCATTTTTGAAAATTTTATCAGCAGCAATGTACTGTAAACCTGGTATTGAAAGTAACTGTCAACGAGCATTTAACGCGAGTGTGTTTGCATTACATTGCGGGCCGAATTATTTTGTATGGATAAAATTTTAATTGCAATTCTAAGTAAAAGCTATCTAAGTAATTACATTTCTTATGTCCTATACAAATCACCGTTAAGAGATTCGCCCGAATTAGATTTACATACTGTATAATACTCAGAACTACATCGGCTCACTTTGGCAAAAGGAATCAAATTAGGGCTCTGTGATACTTTTGCGTACTGACTGGAATTCTCTGCAGAGTTCTTACTGGCGGATATGCCCGGCGGCCAGATCCGTCCATGTATGGCACGATTTGGACACGTATTTGTCTGCGGACAAATCTGAATAGCGCCTTGGTATTATTATATTGCCTGATTGTATATAAAATAGTAAACGAAAGAGCCATAAAGAACGGAAAAGTACCGAAATTTTAGTATGGAGTCAATATCGGCTTCCGTTTCCTAATGACCTATGTTAAATGAGATCAGTGATTTAATTTTTTTCCGTTTATTAGTTTTTTTTGGCAGGCACATGATTTCATTGAATTTCTTCTACAGTTTCATTTAAATAGATAGGTACCTATCACTCATATTGTCAAGTGTGTACTAATAACTTCATTACATAAGAAAGAGGCAATATAAGGTTTAACGGTGAGCGGAATTCGAAACCTACATGAAAATCGGCAGCAAAGGAAACTAAATTCATATAAAACCTGAGCAAAAAGTAATAAATGATACAACAACGAACGTACTGGAGAATACGCCTCGGCTCCCACTCCATAACGCAATTAAATCCCCCTGTTCATTACCCCCTAAATTTCAACTTACATACCACAAGGACGTAAGTGCAGATCCGGCTACGTGAAGAAACCTTATGTGTAGCACTTACAATGTTTAAGGTACTTACGACTTTTAGTTCGGGTTACAAATATTGCGGATGTTGGCAAAGTTTGCCTCATATTTTGTTGCGAAATGTCGTTAGAGTCCAGTAATTGATTAGGTTTTCAGTTCCATTGATTGGTTTTTGATAAAAAGTGATTGAATAGCAGATATATTATAAATATCTATCCAGTTATGTTCTTTAGATTAAACCTATTAATGGCGCACCAAATAGGATAGGTTACAATCGGAAATCTTAATAAAATCTATACGTAACCTAACTGCTAACATTTTATTAACCACAAAAAATATAGGTATATACTAATTTAAGTTTACCCGAAGGTTCAAAGCAACTGGAGAAATAAATAAATAAATAAATAAAATAAATAAATATTATTGGACAATCTTACACAAATCAACCTAAGTCCCACGATAAGCTCAAGAAATGTTTTTTTTTTAAGTTTGGAAGTTTATATATTTATAGTATTCAGACCGTACCGAAACCGGCCGTTGACTACATCTACCAAATATAATATTCATAATATGATAACTCATGCAAAGGGCAAAACGATCCAAAGCAACTTATCTTATTTCAAATAATTCAAGTCCCTCAATTTATTCCAATCCTATTTTCAGTAAATATAGTGAATTGAATGTTCAGTATTAAAGTTCTCTTTACATAAAAGGAAAAATGCTGTTAAGAATTTTCATAAAAGTTTAAGGTCTGGGTTTCAATGAGTATAAAATGCTGACGGAATGAATGGCGCAAATCTTTGTTTTATCTGGCGCTTTCAAGTCTCACCTTTGACCTTAGATACTATAAATGGAAATCAAAGTGTATTTTAACCCCCGACGGAAAAAGAGTGTTATAACCGTTATGTGTGTCTGTCTGTGTATCTGTCTATGGCATCTATCTGTAGATGGGCTATCTAGAACACATTTTGTGCTTTGTTTGTTGATTGACAGCTGTCACTAAATCAAAGAGTATTTTAGACTTTTAGTAATTTCTTCGGTAATTTTCGGCGCAAAGAATTTCTTAAGGATGTCATTTCGTGTTACTCAATGTCCATTACTTAATAAAAACAACCCAAGGCTTTTTACTAAACACGAAAAAACCGGCTTGGTTCCCTAATCAAAATGGCCGCCACCAAAGACAGTATCGATCCTCATTACTTACCATAAAACCATACAAGACGTGCTGACGGGGCTCAATTAAACCAATCTTACTTTGCCAGAGGTCAAGGGGCAGAATGGAAAGGACTGGACTGAAAAAGACTGGAGAGGGCTCGAGCGAACCTCGGCTCGCTCTCGACAGCAATGTGCTCTGATTCTTTTATTGTTAGTGCCGAATTTACGGAGACTAGAAATGAAATATCTTTTGTGTGAGTTTTTGATGGCATTTTTATTTTGATGTCATTTCAGTTAGTCATTAAAAGCGGTTACAAACAGATGATTCACAATTATTGGTACGTACGATAAATAAAAATCATCAGGTATATTGGATATTGCAAAAATGGAAAAAAAATGTTTAAATATGAATAATTAATTTCAAATTTACTTATCAATACACAACGAAACACAGTTCTTGCTGAGTTCACTATCTAAGTGATTTTCGAAATAACCCAATGAAAGGAAAGCTATCTCTCAAAAATGACAGAGTAGAGAGCGGGTGTCTGAAATCGGGCAGTTACGACATTGTGCCTTATATCTGATTATATGTAGAATATTCAAGAAGCTATTTGGGCAATTCCATGGAAATGTAGCGCTAGTTACGATTTCATTCATTGTTTATTTATTTCTGACGCTATTGTGAACGATAATTTATCGCTAGGTAATAATAAAATAGATCCCTAGATATATTTTCACTTAAATTTGTACCATAAATAAAACAGTGAGCGAATAATTGGTAACTGGCGTTACGCTCTTACGTGGATCTACCCATTTACATTTCACTAGATACCGCCGTCTAAAGTCCCCTTAACAGTGGGACAGACAGACAGAAGTGTCCAACTAAACGTCGAGATAAAAGTTTCTCCTCGCATACAAAGGAATAGAGTGGTCTAGCCCTCGAGCAGCATTTGAACATTAAATTCTCATCTTGATTTGTTTTTTTTTGCCATTACTCTCTGTCGAACTTGCTCGCGTAAATATACAAGGTGGCCAAAAAAGAACTAAATTCCCGTTGGCTGTAAGGTTTTGGGACGCTACCAATCCTCCCTAGATGGTTTTGGAACTTCTCAGATCGATTTCATTTTTGGACTTTTGTATGGCCATTCATTACCCACCGCCGCCGATCAATGGCGTTCCAACCAGAAGTTCCAACACCATCTAGGGAGGATTGGTAGCGTCTCAAAACCTTACAGCCAACGGGAATTCAATTGTTTTTTTGGCCACTTTGTATACCTATCTGCAAGCCAGATGTCATAGTAATACATAGGATAAATAACACATAGGATCGAGTTACAGAAGTTGGAACGCCGCTTAAAATGTTTTACGCAACTCTAAATTTTCTAACACATTTTTATCCACCGAAATCACGTTTTGGATAAAACTTTTGATGTAATAACAGCGGAACTTTCATTGCTATCATGTTGAGATTCGACTTTGAGTTCAGAACATGAAATTGTTGAAAGCCCAACAACTTTCTATTTGGCCCTGAGAATGTGACGCTACAAACAGCTATAGCGATAATGTGCTTACGTCTTGTATAGTCTAAAAAATCATAAAAAAATCACTATCAGTCATTTCAACGCCCAGCTTCGAAACATTGTTTATGGTTTTTTTTTTTCGATGTAAATAATTCATAGCATAAAGAATATTTTTAACATGTTTGTGGTAAAATCATTTTTAATTGCGAAATCTTTTCTTCGTATGGTGTCAAACAAAAAGTACTACTTGCCAGTAAAATTAATTAGTAACACTGAAATTCCGCAACGTGGCGAGGGTTAAATAGAAAGCTGTCGGGCTATAAGTCATCATCATCAAAATTTAAGAGCATGGCTCTTGTCGGTGGAGTATGCGCCAGTTTTCGCGGTCCTTGGCTAGGCTTAAGCTATAAGTAGCTATACTATATTAGTTGTTAGTATATACACAGGCTACACAGTCTAAAAGATATTACCTGCAAAACAATCACTTACATAACGACTAAAGCTCAAGGGTTTGCAATCAATGGCGCGAGAACGCGCGTTGAACCAAACAGCTTCATTTCGGAACGGACCCTAAATGGGTAATTTTCTAGAGTAATCGTTCACCCAGTAATGTAGCAAGTAAATAGAGAATTTGAGCTGTACAGTCAACAGCAGAAGAAACGGGTGAGAACACCTCACAAAACACCTTCAAAGTGATCTTATTATCATAAAAAATAAATCATGCCAAGATCATGGCGCTAACTGTACTGGTTTAATTTATTGCATATGACATTATCCAATGAAATTTGCTTATAGCTAAATAAGTAAAATTACTTCAAATTTTAAAAGCATTATACATCAGCAATATACCAACATATTACTAGTATCGAATCCGTCCATGCAAAAAACATTCATGGTTCACGGAATAAATGGAAATTTCATAGAGGTAATTTATATAACACCCTTTTTTCATCGAAACGTTTAAAAAAGGTTTGCAAGCGAAAACATTTGTTTTATATGGGAGTCATTTTCCAGAATGTGTTTCATTTTGATAGCTTTTTGAATCGAGTCGTTATATGTTACGTCACGTATTTAATATTCGCTTTTTTATTTCATACTCATTGTTTGAACCACGATTGTCTACCTAAATGCCTGCAAAGATATCGTTGTAACAAAAGCGATTGTAGCAGTTATATAGGTATTTAAATGAGGTATTTACCTTTTGGTTTTCTCTTTCAATCTGAAGTTTGCGAATTTAAACCAATAAATTTCTCGGAACTTCTTGCCTTTTAGGTAAGTCGCTTTTTGACCGAAGCGTGAGCGAAGGTCTCCGTATAATTTTCAGCAAAAATGCTTTCGTTTGTCAGTCCTATGCCCGGCTGTTCTCCTCTACAGATCGTATTTCTCAACCGATTCCCGTTGTGAGGAGGTTCTACAGTGGCTTAGAATTACTTTATTTGTTTATTTCTTGGAAAATGTTCAAAATAGGAGAAATTCGTACACAAACGACTTAAACATCATAATAGTCAAGAAATGGTAAGTACCTATCTATTCAGTTTAAGCTATGCTTGCGACACCTACCAAAGCTACTAGTTGGTAAAGGATAAACATTGTGAAGAAACCTAACCTAAATTAATCCAACATGGCCTAGATTACCCTCTAAGTTGAAAGATGGCAGTACGCCAATTCTTGGGATTATGTTGCGTCGCTGAGCTAACCCCAGGATCCATTGGCCCAGAGCAATAAGTCAGATCAACCATTTACTCGTATTTCTTGTACTAAAATATACAATGCACTAAAATAATTTCATTTGGAAATGAATAAAATAAAATAATAATCATAATACATTGAATTAAAATGAAACCATTACATTTGAATGTCATGATAAAAATATTTACATGAAGTGAGCTACTTACTGTAGCTGGTAATTGCCACCTGTCGTCCATTAATTAGGTACTTCATATTATCAAACATTGTATATCTATACGGGGCTGGATGTAACGTTATACTGTAGATAAGCCGGTAACAGGCGAGCGCTTATCCGGAAACGAGAGCTGACTAGAATAATTGCTACTTTATGTAGACCAACGGCACGAGCCGACGAGTCATTATTTAGACCAGTCGAGGAAGCGCTAACATTATGCTTATGAAAGAAATTAAGTTTTTTTTTATTTTTTTTTATTTTAGGCGAGATGATTCTTTCATAGCTTCCAAATAGGTATATATAGTAGGTATTAAAAAAGCATATTGCTCGAAGATGGACACCTAAGCTATCCAAAACATGTCACACGTAAAGTTACGTATAGTAGAATGTAAGGATGACAATCTCTTATATGAGAACCGTCTAAAAAGTGTCCAGCAGCGGGAACTAAAAGCTCTAAATCTCTCCACGTAGCGCCATCGTAGCGTAGCGCTAGTATTGCTTTCGTGTATGAACCCGGACTAGCTAAAGCTAAAGTGGCGCCACCAATTCCACGCCTTTTGAATTGAGCTAACAGATGGCTAACAGAGAGATTGTCATCCTTACCTTCTACCATCCATACATAAAGTGATGAAAGAGACGTGTGTGTAACTGTTATACTTATTATATATTATATTTAATAGGGATTTAGGGATGTTTTAATATATTTAAAAAATGCTGAAATTTTACGTTTCAAAACTTCCATATATTTACAAAATTGTTAAAATTTAATTGTTGACCGTGTTTAATAAACAAACTATATATTATGGATAATTTTTCACGCACGCTCTTTATTATATACGGAAAAAGCCGCAGGCAAACGCTAATTCGCAATATATTTATACATGACCGCAATCATGACGATTCATTAATAACGGTTCAATTGATATTGAACCGATAGAGTAATTTTCCATTCTGATCGGTGATAAAAACTGCGATAATGATTTAATTACTCTAGCAACAATTTGAGTGCTCTTCAGCCCTTAATTGGATTTTAATATTTGCATTGTAAAGTTTCTTTCATTCGGCAGAGTAATTAATTTTGATTAATTAATTAACATAATTAGTAAAAGGAGTCAGTAATATAAGGTGTTCATTATGTATATATACACATTTTTGGTCGTAATTTATACAGGTTGTAACAAAAATACTGGTGATCCGTTTAAGGGCATAATTGGTATCGTATTTCGAGTAAGAAAAAGTAGGAGAAAAATTTTATGGACGCGAAAAAAAATTTTTTTTTGTATGGGACACGTCGTCACGGCTGGCCACAGTGGCCACCCCTCCATACAAAACTAAAATCATTATTCACGAAAAATTTTTTTTTTCTTTTTCATAATTAGAATACGATACCAATTATGCCCTTAAAAGGATCACCAGTATTTTTGTTACACCTTGTATAACACTCTTTTAATTTATTAAGTAGATATAGGTACATATTTTTTATACTTATCTAACATATATAGCTCACAGAATAACCTAAAAATAACAATAATTGAACAAAGCACCACCCAATCAAGCTTGGGGCACCAAATACAAAAATATGTAAATGTTTTCGTATTTAAACTCATTTCAATAAAGCAAATAAAACGGATTATACTTAGCGATATTTCGAACTTTTTTTTCATCAACCGTTGAAAATGCTCGATTTATCGATAAGATCAATAAACAGTGGTGTTCTTTCCCTAGCATTTATCAGAAGTCGCACGCGAAATAACACGTAGACAGTAAAATAAATAAAATTTATGAACATTATTACGAACCAACAATAGTACATTTTTCCGAAACTTTTTTCAGATTCCAAATATCTCTAAGTAGAAAAAAAATTTGAAACAGATAACCAATTCAATTAAGAAAAACGCCGCCTCTGCATTGACAGCAATTTAAATTGTATACTGAGCGACTTGGGCGACTCAAACAGAATACATTTGTATCTCCTCCGCTACCTTAAAGTATATAAATTTTCAATTCTTAAAGGAGTTTTTATAGAAAATAAAGTGTACAAGTGGGTAAACAGCCACATTAAGATATAAAACTTATTCGCTTATTTTTTAAAGTTAAAATATATCAGTTACGAAATCAAATTTTCAAAAACACACGGTAAAATATACTTTTGCGCTTTCAATGATTTTATTGAAGGCTTATAAGAGTATGAAGAACTTGCATTTATCATAATATCGAACCGTCACAGTTTAAGAATCCCATACAAACATAAAAACAAAAAAACGTTTTATGAAGAATAGCCAGTAGGTAGCCAATTTGACTCGTTCGAAATTAAATTCAATTTTAAGAAGTAGTTACCTTCAACATAAAATTGAATGTAACCTTAATTCTTATGTTACCATGTTATGACAAATTTCATATAATCAGTAACCATATAGTAGGTGAAGACACCATTGCCTGTTTAACAAACACATTTCACAAAAATAACAATCAACATTTACAAAAAAACTCACCTATAGATTCACTCAGTCCACATACTCTAAAACACAGAGTTAATATCGTTTACGGCGGCGGTCACAGGGCACACGACAGACGAGCGCGCGGCTACGCTGCGCGCGGGGCACTGGCCGAGATGCGCAGAGGGTGAGGGTTAGGGGTAGAAAAGGTGATTGTGGCAGTGGAGTTTAGGTTCTGGCTGGAAACGCGGAGGTAATAATGATTGTTTTGGAGAATAAAGAGATTAGGTGAGACATTTGTAACACAGCAGATATTGAAATTATAAAATTCTGTCATGAAAAAATCTCACACCAGCTTTTTATTTGGATCTCTTTGAAATAGGGTAGCATTTCGGTTAGGTTTTAGTTTTACAAATCAAAATATGTGTGATATTAATACAAATAAGAGCAATGTAAACGAGTCACTTTATAAAGAAATTTAAACGAAATCATTTGCTTCTTCATCGCGCTTCAGGATAGGATCCACATCCCATTCTTGTTGAAATCATGAAATGGACGCAGGTTCGGATCCTACCGACTGCGCCATGTAAAGGTATCGGGAGTGCATCAATTAAACGACAGCGTCCAATTATGACTTACTGTATACGATATCGAGCGAATATAGCGTCATTAAATCCTGTTCCCTAATTTTTTTTTAGTTAAAGTCAGCTCGGCAAAAGGGGTTCTTATACGACTCCTTTGCCGTAGAGAGCCGAGCAAATCCTGTTTTAAATTCGCTGTATTACTAACATAATGAGTTTAATGATTGAACGTAACTATGACTCCGTTCGATTACTAATTATCTCGTGGACAGTCTGCGCACCCTAATCTGTGGGCGGTCAGTACACGCACGGGCGAAAGGCCACGCGTCCTTTGACGGACCTTTGTTTTGCACGGCCCTATTCCACCCGCATATCTTGTCATATGACCAATCAGAAGCCGATTTGGGAATTTTATTCCCAAAAGCCAATCAAGGGTTTTTTGTGCATATTTCTGACTACTGACGCTAGATTTCAAACAAAATGTACACACCATTTGTAATAATATATTGATTGTGTGACGTGTGACGATGTTATGTTCACAAACATTTTTTTTAAACTGAAGTAGATGTCATATACTTCAGAGAAAGTGACCGGGTGGTGTAGTGGTCAGTGCGTCAGCCGCGATAGCTGAAGACGCCAGTTCGAATCTGGCCTCGGACACCGGAGGACTTCGTCACTTTTTCTGAAGTATATGACATCTATTTCAGTTTATAATTTATATAGTAGTGTTACTACTTAAAAATTGCAAATCAAAAAATTTTTTCAACAATAGTACATTACTACAGAGGCCGGGAAGTAGGGGGTTGGCGGCTGAGTTATATAGACGGCCGAGCGTAGCGAGGCCGGATAGTTACGAGGCTGGCAACCCCTTTTCACGCCGAGGTATGTATAGTGCTTTTCTCAAACATGCAATGAAATAAATATGAAAATTATCCAATTTGTTTTCCGTCATACGTAAGGCAAAAGTCTACTCGTAAACTTGTATTAATAATGTATATGGTGACTGAATAAATTCAAAACGTTACAAAAAAAAACAAAAATATTTTTGGTGTAAAAAAATTTGGCAAAAAAAAAATTAAAAAAAAAAAACAAAAAAAAATAATTAAAAAATTCAAAAAAAATAATATTATGATGATTACTGTTTTTTTATTAATATGCATAAGTAGTGGCAGAATGTCAAATGAAACAAAAAGTAAATATCGCTTATAACCTTAAATGGCTGAATGCCATGATCCTGTGCCACAAACATATGTGGATGGAAATTAAAAAAAAATTACTTCCCGGCCTAGGCCTTCAATTTTATATGAAAATCGTTACCTGTTCTCTGGAGTTAATCAGCCCTAAACGAACCCTATACTTTGAAGCCTATTATGACGCACATAACGAAGACATTTCATTGCATGTTTGAGAAAAATAATTTTATTTTCTTTAAGATGCATTTTTTTTCAATTCTTATTTCCCTTATATAAAACTCTAAAAATGCTTCAAACAGCGCCAATTTTATCAGTTGGCAGGTTTTGATGATAATAAAAAAAATGTATCGTAATCTTATGCTTCACAAACATTAAAAATGCAAGCCTCGAATGATTCACCGATACTTTATTTCACGGCCTGCAATACGTCGCAAGGCTGAGTAATAATATAATACAATAGTAATATAAACCAGCCAAGTGACGTCACGTTTTCCAGTTACCCTTATTCACCGCTGACTCAGCTATTATTCACCCAGAACCCGTAATGATGGAGTAATCTACGCCATTATACATGCTAGTCACGCGAAGTATCTTGTAAACAATTAAAAGTAAGTCACAGTCCGTGAACTTTAAGAAGAACCTTCGGGAATCGGCGATGACACACGAAGGCAATATTGCTGTTCTGCTTTTTCATGTGTCACTGTTGATTGATAATCGAAGTCTCTTTCTAAAACCCGAAGGTTATTTTTAGAGCGGACTGTAAAGGGAAAGCTTCAGTTTAAGGGAATGGATTCTGACAGAATAATTCAGTTTTTGAAGTGAAAACTTCTTTATCCGCGTCTGGCATTTTTTGGTAGGGGTAAATCTTATAGGTTCGCGTCACCGACACAGTCACGAAAACAAAAACGCATCACAAGCGATACGATTGAGAAACATGTAAAATGAAATGTAAAGTGTAAATGTAAAATAAAGTGAAGTGAAACAAGTGAGTTGAGGTGAGCTGAGGTGAAGTGAGGTCAAAAGTCAAAATTTAAATTATTTTTTTCCTAAAATAAAAAGTTCTAAGTTTTCACTTCTATCGGCAGTCCCCTGCCAATTTTTTTATCCTACTACGACAAAACTAAGAGAGCAGTATATATTCCATATATATGTAGTTTCTGTATGTAGTTACTCTTACTTTATAACATTTTACGCCAACGTAGGCCTACCACCAAAGATGTATGAAAATCTATTATCGGCTATTGAAACGGTGTGTGATAAGCATACTTAATAAACAACTCTTATAAAATTTGACCGTATGTAACGGACAAAACAAATTGTAATAGCCGTTTTTAACCGACTTCAAAAAAGGAGGAGGTTCTCAATTCGACTGTTTTTTTTTATCATTCTTATTTTTTTGTATGTGTGTTACTCGATATCTCCGTGAATCGTGAACCGATTTTCAAATATTTTTTTTAATCGAACGGGTATAACCCCTAGATGGTCCCATTGTCACCAAGTCGGGGTCTGATGATGGGATCCTAACGAAATTGAGGGAACTCTTCAACTATTATAGGCACACCTATAGTGATTTCACTATTTTTTACAGCAACTCGGCCACTTCCTCTTGGAATAGCGGATCCAAAGTGAAGTCGGTTCTTTTTTTGTGTTATGTATGCATGTTCTGTATAGTATAAACCAATGTGTCATGGCGAATAAACGCGAGTGCGTATCAGAGCAGCCGTCGTTTCACTTGTCCCGTCCCGATATCTAACATTTTGTTTAAAATTATCAAATTTTAAAATGAAAAAATATTAGAAAAAAGAACATTCTGAGTGCTGAGTGCGCTACGCCAACATAGTTCGTAGCAGCAGCATTTTTCTGTTTTTATGCGAATGTCCTCTTCGGACCTGTGACATACACTGAACAAAATGTTTTGTTACCAGCACGTTACCAGTAACCAAACTTCGTCTAACAGTAACTTAAGATTTGGGACTTCCAAACTCAGGTTTATTACTTACAAAAGTGTTTTGTTCTTTATAAGTAAAGTTTGAGTTATAGACTAACTAACTTTGAGCAAATACATTTTATTAACTCCTTACCGAATTTTGGTTATTAATGAAATAGCCGAAGTAGTTCGCCTATCCTCTTTTTTCAGTGTAAGTAAATCTGTCTTAGTCTTATCTAAGTTTCATTATAAATGTGTCTAATGCTTTTTAATGCCTACCTAACCTGCGGGTAATTTATCCCTACAGGGGTAATACTTATAGAGGTAGAGCAAGAAAGTAAATCAAAACTGTACTTTCAAATCATAGGAGAAAAATCGGTTCTCCGTATAAATCGTAGGGTTAACGTTACCATAGACGTAAAGATATAATAGAGGGCCATAGTCGTAGAACTTTTTGAGGCTCCAAGTCTTTAGCGCCATCTTGTCCAGAGCGACGTTAACGTAGGAACCATAAATGTCACCTACTTTAGTACGCTAGTCTTTACTAGGTGGAGTAGCGGAGCAGGTGACATTTCCTTTTACATTTTGGCTATCTTTAGGTCGCTCTGGACTAGATGACGCTAAAGACTTGAAGCCTCAAAAAGTTCTACGACTATGGCCGTCTATTATATCTTTAAGTCTATGACGTTACTAACAAAGTTAGGACCGCTGACTAATTGGGTTAACTTAAACCAGAGACAATAGAGATATAGACCGCCACCTGCACTGCTACTCCACCTGCACTGCTACTCCACCTAGTAGCTACTAGTGTACCACTAGTACGCTATTTGCTACTAGGTGGAGTAGCAGTGCAGGTGACATTTATCTTACATTTTCGGTATATTTAGGGGTCTTTGACATAGATGGCGCAATTGACTTTAGCTTCAAAAAGTTCTTAGGCTGTGGCGGTCTATATCTCTATAGTCTCTGCTTAAACATATAAAACAACTCCCCAAATCGATAATTGTCAGCGTGTTAATAATATAGAACGGAGGAGTCATAAATATCGCAATCTCGGCACTGGCATGAATTTTAATGAGACGTTTCACGTTGTTTGGCTGAAGCCAGCTTACTACCTCTTTACTGGCCTATACCTTATGTCTTTGTAATAAGGTTGACAATGAAGCTGATGGTATGTACCAGCCTGCTGCTCGCAGACCCGTAATGAGTTCGGACTCTTTAGATAGTCGAGGGTAATGAACTCTGGTGCTTTTTACTGGAGTACATCAAATTCAAAAGGAATCGATGATTTTAGCAAGCGTTTACAATACACAAGAACTATAAAAACGGGTCACTTTGTATGGGGGATGTTTTCATTGTCCTTTAGTGTAGGGTATAATATAGCCTATTATAGATTTTAAACACGTTGTCAAGTTACAACAGTAAAAAAGAATTAATGTGAAATTCTATGCAAATCAGAAAGTATATTATTCTTTATAATAATGAAGATATTTATATTAAGCATCTAAATTCTAACCCTAACACTCCAACAATAATTAAAATTTGCATGTTCATTCCCACGAGGCCTATTCGAAGAATAAAATGTATTATTGATATGATTTTAATTTGATATTATATTATGTGAGTAATTTTGTAATATATATATATTTTTTAATTTTAATTTTTGACGTGTTGCTTGATTCAATGTATTTTTCTTGACTGTTTTTTATAATGTATGTATATTTCTGAATAAAATGTTATTAATTTGATATTTAACAAGATATGTCAGCAGAAGCGTTTGGCGTTTGAATTCAAATAATCTGTTTCTTTGTTACCACTTGGTTATGAAGTTCAGTCAAAAAGAGATTTCCTAACATCAATACGATACGTCGAACGTTTTTGTGACATTGATTGTCAAAATTGTAATTTTATTAGATGTAATTTTGATGACCAAAGATCATATTGATGATAAATCCAGAAGAAACCAAAAAAATTGAATTAGAATTACCGCTCCCATTTGAGAGTATACCTATTTAGTGAAACGTAACGCACCTGAGAATTTGAATGTAAATTGTTTCCAACTAAGCCCCATGCTTGCCGTGGGGTGCCCGGCCTTAGAATTGTCCCCCACCATATCGTCCCGTGGTTGCAGTAGGAGTCTGCTAAGGGAATATACCGGGAGATGGGCAGCAGCATCTTCCGAACGAAAGCCTATACAACAATAAACAAAAAAAACTGCGCGCGCCAACCCGCCTGCCAAGCGTGGCGCGTATGGCAAACCCCCCCTTAAAGGGGAGGCAGTGGACGTCTTATGGCTGAGATGATGATGATGATGCCCCATGCTTAGTAAATACAGGATGGATGTTTCAAACAGGACAGTAAGGGCAGCTACCAGATCCTGTGGTGCTTTGTGGTCTTATAAGACCTTCCCGAACTTTTATATTAATGACGATTAACATTAACAGATTTTTTTAAATCACACAAAAATGTCTGAAAGATTGGAATGAGACCTACAGATTTTCGAATGAGCGGAGCGTAAGCGAAGCGAATTCTTACAAACAACTTCTGGCCACTGGGACGTCTCGGCATTTCTATGACTTTTTGTTTTGAGAGTTTGTTCGAGAATAACTTTAGTAACGTTTTTCTGATTTCATGAAATTTGTTGGGATTGTAGCAGAGATACACATAATTTGAGAGTTCGTATATGAGCAGGATCGATTAAGGGGTCATGGAGTTAGAATGTGCGAAAAATCATCCTAATATGGCTCTTGTTATATTGGTCATCTCGTTTGGAAGGAAATCGCGAGTTTTCAGTTATTTATTATATTCATTAAGTAACTACAGTCCGCGAGCTTTAAGAAGAACCTTCGAGAATCGGCGATGACACACGAAGGTAGTATAGCTGTTCTGCTTTTTCATGTGTCACTGTTGATTGACACCCGACGTCTCTTTCTAAAACCCGAAGGTTCTTTTTAGAGCTCACGGAGTGTACTTACGTGTAAATTTAATATAACTAAAAACTAATGATACTACTAAAAGAAAATATTTAGACATAAAACTTACAAACTCCTTTAAGTCAGAGCTCGGTTTTAATCTACCGGTAAAGTAATATAAAGTAACATTACCCCCACCATTTACTTCATGTCTCCCGGATAGAAAGACATATGGCGAGAAGTAATCAATCCTCGTTTACCTCAGCCCAGTGTCACAGTGTACTCAGAGTACAGTCACCGGCAATACTATCTTCCTACATGAAGGCCGCAAAATTATGTGACACGCTCCTATGGCCCTATAAATAAGAGCGTGTCACATATTTTTGCGGCTTTCTTGTAGGAAGATACTATTGCCGGTGACTGTACACACAACGCCTCACTAGGTATACACTTTTGAACCTTAATCCGCTGTAATAACGTTCAAAAGTGTATACCTAGTAGGGCGTTGTGTGTACACCTATTTATAATAAGTATTTCAACGTCGAACAAAGTAATTTTAAACAACAAAAGAACCGACTTCACTTTGGATCCGCTATTCCAAGAGCAAATGGCCGAGTTGCTGTGAAAAATAGTGAAATCACTATAGGTGGTAATAGTTGAAGAGTTCCCTCGATTTCTCCAGAATTCCACCATCAGATCCGGATCTGGTGACAATGGGACCATCTAGGGGTTATACCCGTTCGATAAAAAAAAATTGAAAGTCGGTTCACTATTCACGGAGATATCGAACTTAGTAGAAAATCGAAAAATCTATGCTTTGTCTATGCCCAAACATATTTCTCTACTTAAAACCGAAAGATATTTGATGTCGTGAATCTATAAGTGAGGTAGAAACTCAATGAGCCTCGAGGTCTATTCGAAAAAAATATTTTATATTGGTTTGATTTTTTATAATCTTGAACGGGGTTCAAATTCTTGAAATTAGTCTTATTCAGCAGTGGCGGCACGTCCATAGAATACGATTCCCGCCGGCTTGCCTTATTTTCAGGCATTTGAGCAGCTTTCCTACAGCTCATGAAGAAATTTTAGGCCCAATAAAGCCTTGACTTGCCTAAGAAATTGCTTTACCCACCGCCACTGTCATTCAGATATTTTTTTCTCTTTGTTAACAATAGATCGTTAAGCTTCTGTCAAATGGGTATCAAACAGAAATAAACTACGAATACCGTCAATACGACACTTACATTTTTCACAGAAATTGTTCTCAGAATTACACATACTTTTTTTTTATACCACGACGACGGCAAAAGAGCGTACGGCCCGTCTGATAGTAAGCAGTTACCGTAGCCTATCGACGACTTTAACTCCAGAGTTATCACATGCACGTTGCTGACCCTTTAATATAAAGCAGGATTCACTGACATTGACAGCTAACTGGACAAGAGGGTCCACACTGTACCCTTTTTGAACATTTGTCGATTAAAAGACATCATAACATTGATATAAAATCTGAAACAAATCAAAATTGTGAAATTGGAATATCGCTCTTCCAAAGAGCCTCAGAAGAAGTGGTTCGCAATGCTTGACGTAGCACAGGAGTGCTACGGCGTAGCGGTGTAGCATTTCGTAGCGCGTAGCAGATGGATCGGAGTGCTTCATTTTATTCGATATAATTTAATTTTACTACTGAAATGGAAGTGAAAGGGGTTTTGTTTTTATTTATTGTCTTTACCTTTTGTATGCATCTATGAAAATTTTATATTAAAGTAAAATAATGACTTTTGAAATATAAATTAGATTGTAATATTTGTTAGAAAAAAAGACTTTTTACAGACAACAAACAATTTTAAAGTGGGAAACACAATTATTTCATAATTTTTAATACACAATAAAGCTGCAAAAACATTAGATTAAAAAGAAGAAATGCTTAGTAAATCGATTAAAATCGTTAATACACAGTTGTGTGTATGAAGTGCGCTCGAGGAGGGCCCTCGACGCTCTTTAAAAACGAGGGCCTCTTGATGGCAGATGAGGCCCCGATTGTTCTCCATTCCCTGCCATTTGGAATTATGACAGGTGCAGAAAACCATTTACGCTGTATAGAGTTTGGTCACAGAAAATGCGTTGCAACTTCAAAAATTTAATATATCGAAATCGCTAATGCACCGTTCTGTTGATGAAGCCCGCTCGAGGAGGGCCCTCGAGCGGGCCATTAAAAATGTTCGTTAAAAACGAAGGCCTCTTGATGGCGGCTGGGGCCCCGACTGTTCTCCATTACCTGCCATTTGTACTTATGATAGGTACAGACAGTCTTTTTGGCGTTGTATAGTTTCGTTAAGTCTAGTATAAGTTATAAAAAGAACAGCATAAAAGTAACAACAATATTGCGAAAGTTCAAAATATTCATTGTATGTATCGAATCGTTAATGCACAGTTAGTGATGAAGCGCACACGACGCGAGGCCGAGGGCCCTCGACGCTCGTTAAAAACGAGGGCCTCTTGATGGCCGCTTTGCCGTTGTTCTGTATCTGCCATTGGGAGTTGTGACGTATGATAGGTGCATAGAGCGTTGGGCTCCATCATTTTGGGTAAGTTGGAAAAAGGTGAAAAAAAAAATTTATTCATAATTCCCAAAGGGAATGTGCTCATTGGAAATTTAATTAAAATTCTGGTGTAAGTTTCTGAAAATTTCCGAAAATGTTACTGAGTTTTGAGGGAAGTTCTGCAACTTGTTCATTGCTATGCTTAGGTACATATGAAATAAACAAAGTAATCTCACAAAACAAAGCCTTTCACATTCCAGTTACATATTAAACATTTATATACTTATGTGTCACTTCATCTTTTAAAAAATATTTATTTTAGCATGTTTAAAAAACATTGCTAATTATTTTACTTATATAAGTGTATCATACAGCGATCTTTTCTATTTATTTATTTAAATTTTATTGCAAATAACATAAAATGTACAACTGGCGGATTTAATGCCTAAAGGCATTCTCTACCAGTCAACCTTTGGGCTAAACAGATACAGTCAGCATCAATAATATGTATACGAATTTGAGTCTTATCCCACAGAGATAAGTGCCGAAATGTATACATATTTTTGATGCTGACTGTACATGACGTAAAGGTGCAGAGAAAAATAAGATATTAATCAATTAAATTCATCGCAAACATAGCTAGCTCAAAAAAGGTAATAAACTATTTACATAAAAATACACGAATAGTAAACTAAGAATATATATATGCACATTTTAAAGCCAGAAAAACCTCAGCATCCAATAATTTGTTTTTAAACCTCCAACATCAGCAGCCAATCTCTCCGTAGATGAAAAATCTATTTGTGCAAACAAGATGGATGCACACAGATCCATCGACAGCCTGTGAAATTGGATGCACGCGGCAGCTGCACCACGCTCAACTTCAAACAGGCTTATATCACAGGGAAGTTGTATGGAGGCGGGATGTTATCACATTGACAGGTAATGAACAAAACAAGCGAGCCACACGATTTCAAAACAGGTTTATATCATAAGGGAGTTGTGTAGACGTGAGACCTTTTTGTATAAGCAGGTGAGAATAAAACAAGTGAGTGACGTGTGTGAAGAAATGGCTGCAAAATGGGGTTTGATCTTGCAGATTTGTTGGCGTATTATCTGAATAAATAAATAATAAATAAATAAATATTAGGACAATCTTACACGAATCAACCTAGTCCCACAGTAAGCTCAATAAGGCTTGCGTTGTGGGTACTAGGCGACGATATACATAATAGATAGATATAGATACATAGAAAACATCCATAACTCAGGAACAAATATCCGTGATAAACACAGAAATAAATGCCTTGACCAGGATTCGAACCCGGGACCTCCTGCTTCATAGGCAGGGTCACTACCAACTAGGCTAGGAGGCCGTCAAAATCTAAAAGTTATCTGAATATATAAATATAATATCTTTATCTAGAGACTGATGGACAAAGCACAGTCTAAACTATTGGAGATAGAACATTAAAATATGTATGGAACATGCATAATATGTATTGAAATTTGAAATGTCATGGAGTTGTACTAAGAATAAGTTTTAGTAAGAATGAATCCCAAACGGCCTGCTGGAGTCTGTGTTTCCACATGAGTACAATAGATCTCTTCAAATGAGAGGAAATAGGTATCTCATAGTTAAGCGTACTCCACCATAGACCGCATCATCTCTTACCATCAGGTGAGATCGTGGTCAACGTCCCGCCTATCCTCCATAAAAAAGGGGTATAAAATATTTATGACATTATGACAGTCTAAGTTGCCAGCCAATTTTGCTAGTTAGTAAATAAAGCTCAAGCAGAACTGCTTAAAATGTTGCTTTCAACAGTCAACTCAACTATCAATCATAATTAAACGCCGTGTCTAACTAACGAACACACATAAAACACAATTAAATGAGTTCAGCCATGACGCAGCCAAACTAGCAAGAAGCAAGAAGCATCGGCGGACTTCGAACCCGGGACCGACACAAGTTTCCTGCATGCAATTTAACTTCGAGACGCAACCGCAACTAGTGATGGGTGGATTGGCAATATTACTAGCGGGAAATATTACCCAAAATATCATCAGCCGGACAAAAACAGCAGAAGTAGTGAGTCTGGTGTTCAAAATTAATCACATAGCTCTTATTGTCACACTGTTAACCGTTCAAGTTCAAAGTCTACCCACCGCTTTAGAAATAAAACTTTTTCGCAACGAATAATATTATTAATGCAAGCTTTTAACATCTAAAATAAAATGAGTTTTTATTGTTTTATCATAGAGTTCTTAGAACTACTTTCGGTCTCCATCGCCAGACTATCTCATCTATAAAATATTTATTTTACCGTCTATCAACCGACTTCAAGATTTTCAACCGACTTCAACATTTCGAAGGTTCTCAATTCATCGGGATCTCCGTTTTTTTATGTATGTTCACCGATTATTCGAATGCAGCTGGACCGATTTGAAAATTACTTTTTTTTGTTCGAAAGAGTATACTTCACAGTTGGTCCCATTGTCACCATCCGGATCTGATGAAGGGATCCTGGAGAAATCGAGTGAACTCTTCTGCTATTATAGGCATACCTATAGTGATTTCAGTATTTTTGCAGCAACTCGGGCGTTTCCTCTTGGAAAAGCGGCGCCTAGGTGAAGCCGCTTCTTATTATTTAAAATTATTTAGGCAATATATCGCCATCGGCACATCACTTACCATTACTATTGCTTACCGAGTGATTTTGCTGTTAACATTAGATGTCTTTCCTTCGAAACTTATGCATATAGAGAGCGACGATTTTTTAAATTCCTTTCAGGGAATAATCAATACCACGAGGGGTGCAAACAAGCATACGGCTCGCCTGATGGTAAAGCAGAGATTTAATCCCAGAGGTGTCACATGCGCGTTGCCGATACCTTAATAAGGAGGATTCACTGTGTTGACGGCTAAAGTGACAAGAGGGTCCGCTGTCGTCAACACACTGTAATCCACTTAAGACAAGTCTTAACAGACAATAACAATAATGGCACTAATAAAGACACAAAAAGTATAGTTATGAACCCTGATAGTTGAGCCACTTACCGTTGTTCGTAATTTAGCCGTGTTATGAATAACCGATGTTACCGGCTAGCTGTCAACTGTCAGTTACATCGGTAATTTATTACACGGCTGAATTACGAAGAATGGCAAGTGGCTCAACAATCTGGGTTCGTAACTGTACGATAATTTGCTGCATCTACTTATATTGCACGTTTGGATATTGCTTAGAGATAACATCGCGACGCGACTAACTATGACGAGGTCTCTCGGGATTCACGCTTCAGAATTCTGATTGAGCCCGTTTATTGGTCTCACGTGCTCGAAACTGCTAATTAAGACCCCGTTCAAGACTAATCTGCACATACGTTACGAGTAAATGCCGACAACATCTCTAGCAGCACCTGAGCTGAGGACGCCTCGTCCAGATTTGGTAGGTATTGGTTAGTGTGGTTTGTTATATGTATTTATTAGCATATGTATTGATGCCGTGAGAGGGCGGGAACATTAATGATTGCATAAATACGCAAATATAACGGGTTGACACAAAATTGACTAGCACGTACAGCAGAATAGCAAAGAATAGAATAGAATAGAAGAAACATTATTCAGAAACACTTAACCAGAATTTAAACATAGTTTTAACCATATTATAAATTTAAGAAAAAAAAAACATACATGGATTATTATTGTTAAGCGTCACTGTAATGGTTCGTCACAAAGCAATAGTATGTAGTAATTACACACCAAATCTTTTGCAAGGACAAATAGCAGTGACTCCCGTGAAGTAACTTAGGCGTTTTTCTTAAATTTATGTCTTCAGTCACACTCACCTCCATCAAATTCTCGTATTTCATACATTTAGTATGGTTTGTCACTCCTCGACAAGGCCTAATAGTTTCACCTACGGATTATCAGATGGTATTCGCTTTTGTAAAAACTACTGTCTACGCCAATTCTTTGGATTAGAATGCTCAGCTGACTCCGGGCTCCGCTCCACTAGGAACATGAAAATAATTTCATGGAGTTAAGGCCTCGAATCTGAGAAAGACCTTTAATATACAAAAGCCTTGTACAGTCGACGTCAAAGATATGTTTACACTTGAGCACCTTATTACAAGGGAATAAGATGCAAAAGTCTAAAGATATCTTTGACGTCGACTGTACGTGCTGAGACTGGCTTTGTCAAACCAAACTCGGATCGGAAATCGATTGGCATTATGCTAATGAAGCAACCGATTATTTACGCTTTGAACTTTAATTAACTGGGAATTGTATATATTCCATTAATAATTAAGGGTACCTCAGGGCCCCTACACTAGGGGCCCTTTAATTGCCTCTTTAACTTAGCATCATAGGAGACTTCTTAGGTAGGTACGTTAAGATTTTCCAAATCAACGTGGACCGGTTGCCTGAAAACTATTTTGGTACATCTGTTTCAAGTCATTACTTCATGTTGTCTTAATAATTTTGAAGTAAAAATAACCGACATTACTTACGCTGCTCCACCCTTTCAAGATTTGCAAATCCCCGTACTCCGGTAAAAAAACTGCTCAAATCAGGTGTGCCTATTATATTTGACAAGTTCGAATAATCGGTAAATATACTTACATTAAAAAAAATTGCAAACACGAAAAATTCGATCGAATTCGAAAAAGAACATCTTCCTTGGAAATCTTGAAGTCGGTTGAAAATAAGGTTGTGGCAAGATCTTTTTTGACATCTCACCTATGTGATGTTACGTAGCTAAGTAACTTTGATGCCGACTTAACTGGTCATGAGGCATACCTTACCTACCGGGAATAATATCCTCGTTATATTGTTAGCTCAAGCTATGATGCCCACAGCAATGTCCAAAAACGCAACCACGCCGGATATTGTACCTTTGTCAGAAACTTCGGGGAGAATTCACATGAAAATAAATGGTTCGATATAAATATAGCAGTAAAGTTTTGTCAAATTTACTTATTCCCAAAAAGTTAAACTTCTCTACCCAATCCGCCCTTCACTCATAATTACCAAGCCCAAGATTTCCAATGCGGGGAATTATTCAAAACATCCAGATCAAAAGCCAAATTAAATTCCAAGCAGGCGTTGAACGAAAGCGAACGAGAATGGCGTCGGACGGAGGAAATTAAATCAAAGCCCCGGCATTTTCTTTAACAGGTTTGCTTCGATTGGATAAGCTGTCGATACGATGGATGTCCGGGGTCGGATTTGTTGGGTCGTAATGAGGTTAAAACACAGAAATTAGTTCATTTTATTCACTGTCAAGGTTACGGGCCACTCCTGGCTAGTAAAGTACAAAAACAGTGTTCCTAATAATTTGTCAACGGCCACTAGATCATATTTAAAAAAATGTGTACTTATATGTAAGTTACATACCTACCTAGTATATCGTTTAAACCATTGCGTTTAACTTTGTACAACATTGAACAATTGTTTTTTCGAAAAGATGCAAATTTTGAAACTTTAAGTTTTCAACCGACTTCAAGAGTTCTCGATTCGTCGGGATCTTTTAAATTATTCGAAGTTCTTCACAGTTGGTCCCTTGTCACCAGGTCTGGATCTGATTATGGAATCTTGAAGAAATCGAGGTAACTCTTTAACTATTACAGGCACACCTACCTATAGTCATTTTAGTATTTTATACAGCAACTCGGGCACTTCCTCTTGGAAAAGCGGAGCCTAAGTGAAGTCGGTTCTTTTTTTGTTTAAAATTATTTTACTGTCGGCATTTTTATTTTGCTAAAAATAACTTATAATCGTAAGTTTGAGTATGTTATATAAGTTATATTACTGTAACTGAACAATGTTCCATCACCCAAAAACGATCACCTATCTATTTCTCCTGGTCACGTAAGATCGTAAATTAACCGTATGGCGTAGGTACTGGCTAGACAGACCAGGTGGTCTAGAACATTAACACGGACTGACCGTAAAATTTTATGTTGTACACTGACCGCCACTCTGGTAATACCGAACTGAACTAGTTAATTCCATAAGCATTCAACGTGATTTATATTAGCATTAAGATATAATAAAGAGTAAACTGATAAAACAAAGTTTACTATTTATTAGGGATATTGCCGTTTAACTTTTGCTTGTTTGATTATTTCATTACTTAATTGTTATTTTATGAAAGAGACCTGTAATACGTTACATTTGTAAATTATATTTTAATAAAAATTCAGACAAAACAGTTTTATTCAAGGAAAACAATGTAAGAAATCGGTAATATTACGAAAGTTTTCAGTAGGATTTTACCTGTTTTCTTGACAAGCCAAGGTCGAGGGGGAACACTATTAAAGAACGTAGTAGAAGTAGGGGAGAGGGGGGCAGCTTAGTACATTTTTTACATTTATCGACATAAAGAAAAATATTATCTATTTAAATTAGTTTTAGGCCTCTACACACAAACCTATGTTATTAACCTATGTAATTACCATTATCCCACATACTTAAAGCTAAAAATAAAAGTAGTAATCACATTTTTGCAACTCAAGGAATAATGTTCAAAACTGCCCCAAGATGGGGTGGTTTTGAATTTTTATGGGGTAGTTTTGAAATATGGGCTGTAAAGGCCATAAAATTGAGATAACGTTTTTTTTTTATCTTTACTTAGTACAGTTTGTTAGTAGAAATAATTGTGTAGCATTTTACTCCTTCAATTCGCAGTAACAAAAAAGATGGGGCAGCTTTGTATAGAAATGTGTTCTGAAGTGTTCAAAGGTGCCCCCAGGGGGCACTATTGAAAAATATTGAAATCTTATTAAAGCTACCCCTTGAGGCAGTTTTGCACACAACATTGTTCAAAACTGCCTCAATGCCGATGGAACACAGGATTGTTTGAGAAAAAATTACATTCTTTTTGCAATAAATAAATATCGGTATGTACAATATTAGGAATAATCAGAAATTATTTATTATAAGAAAAACACAATTATGTCAATTATTTATTTTAACCTCCTGGAACCAAACAACTATAAAAAAAGTATGAAAATTATTAATATGTAGCTTCATATATTGGCACACAATAAAATCAACAAAAAATTCCAATCTCCTGGAACCAAACAACCATAAAAATTATTAATTAATTAATTAATTTTAGATAAATTCATTACTAGCATTTTCTAATATTAAACAAATTATTATTACTGTTTGAATTTACGTACCTACATGTCAGTTAATATCGGGGCAGATATGAACATTTGTTACGGCCGGGGTAGGTTTGAACAAATTGCTAATCAAAACCGCCTCCTATTTTTTTCTCAAAGCTACCCCGACCACTGTTAAAAACATTACAGTTGTTATTTTCTAGAAACATTGGAAATTCTGATTATTCATACGTGATCACTAAACATAATAGATTGTTATATCTAATAAATTAAGTTTCACTTACCCCTTCCTTCAAATAAAGCCTCAGGAACCTTAGAAATCGTCACAAATTATACTAACGGTTAGCGCCGAAAACACACTAATTCAATTCAATTCAATTTTTAAAATATGGCATTCTGTCCACAATATTGGGACAATTTTGCCAATGTCGAAGTCGCTCCAAGAGCTGGACGTTGTACGGTGAGGTTAGGCTTTTTATAAGGAGATAGCTACTCCCTACAAACAGCACGTGGACTAACGGATATCTAACTCAAACAGGGGTTACACATGTTTCGAGACTAATTCTTCATTAGTTGCTCACTAGTTCGTTAAATCACTGCAGAATAAGCTATATATTACACATTGAATCACGAAAATGAACATAAAATGACGGCGTTTTACATAAAATAAAACGCTAATTATGAAAACTTACAAATTTGAGATCTAAAGTAAACATTGAGAGTGGCAACACTGTTGTTGGTCGTTTCTGTCCCTTTCTAGCATATACATCCATACGCCCTTTCTCGCTCACACAGGACCCCCTACCACATTCCACCAGGTGCAGCACTGATGTTAGACATCACCGCTAATTTTTACTTCATTGTCTCAATAATTATATTTTTTACCAGGCAGGTTTAAAAACTTTAGATCTCAAATTTGTAAGTTTTCATAATTAGCGTTTTATTTTATGTAAAACGCCGTCATTATAAAAACTGTACGAAATTTGAGATCTAAAGTAAACATTGAGACGTGTTTGTTATCGCCTGGTGGAAGCGTAAGACGCCAAGCCAATGTGATAATACAACAGCAATGAATGTTCATTGCGATGGTGTATGGCAACACCATGAATTTTAATAACTGTGTAGCGAGAGGTGGGTAGATTGTAAATTTATGTGGCAGTGTACAGACAAAGGGACCACTTTGTCGATAGAAAGTTACTAGTAATTTCTAAAACTACGTAATGTGCACTACCTATTAGTGAAAGAAAAGAGTGTCTGTATAAATCGACAAAGTGGTCCCTTGCACTAAACTCGTCCACATATGTTGTACCCAAATAGTAGTAACTTTATAAGTTATTATCGAACGAGCGGAGCGTAAGCGAAGATCGTTCTTACAAACAACAACTGTCACCTGGCTACTGGGACGTCTCGGCATTTGGATGGCTTTTTGATTTAGATAGTTTGTCCGACGACTACTTTAGTAACGATTTTCCGATCTTTATGAAATTTGTTGGGGTTGTAGCAGAGACCAACAAAATTTGCGAGTTCGTATATGAGCTAGATTGAGACGGGGGTTCTGAAATTAGAAGGCCTAAAAAGGTTTTGTAAAGGGGTCCTGTTATATTGGTCATATTATTTGCTACTTTTACGAGCAAGTATGGTTGAGTTTGGTATCAAACCAAAGGTATTGATTAACACTCTCGTCAAATCCTTATTAACTGCTTATTGTTTCATAACAATTAGCAACATAAAATTGATTTCAAAAATATTTTCAATAATATTTTGATTTTGGTGTAAATATTTTGACAACTGACTTTTTTAAATTTATTAGAGCTTTGGATGCTAGGGCCATCAGCATACTGACATTAACACATTAGTTAGAGAGAGGGAGAGAGTTACCATAGACGTATAATGATGGTGACCGAAACCTACATAGTATAGGTGGTCCACAGATGAGAACGACATGTCAAAGCAACAGAGTGAGAGGCATGTGAGAGGTGGATTTAAATTTAGATGAGACAAAAACTGTCAAATCTGAAGCGATTTCGTCGCGGTAAAATTTTGCGCATCAACCGCACAATTTAATATGGACGTTTGTTTAGTTTCACCGTGATGGTTAGTTGAGAAAAAAAAATACCCGATACCTATTTTTGGTACTTATTTGTAGTAATTCTATTATTGCACATTTATGGCGAAACACAAGATTCGCGAGTTCACAGTTCGGGGCGAACTACTAGTAGGTACCTGTAAGTATTCAAGAAATGTTTCACCAGAAACACTTTCGCAATGGTGATCTAATTAAAAACAAGGTAAAACAAAATGTTTTATCTTATGTAAACTGACTGAGTATGAAACTCCCGGAAGAGATATCATTATTAACCAGCATAATGGTAAAGGAATGTAAGTGGTTTACTTAATAACCTTATAATATGTTATCAGATATAAAAAATAAATAAAACATAACAGTTGTCTTTGTAGTTTTTATTTATAATTTCTCCTTTCCTTAACAGATATGTTAGGAAATTACAATAATTCCCAATTGCTCAATGACAATTTGTAGAAATAAAATAAGGTGCTTACTTTTATTTCCAAAGTTTCTAGGATTTATATTACATTAGGTACGTATACACTGAATAGATAATTGTGTACTTAATTGGTAATGACATTATGTATATAAATCACTCAATAAAAGGGATTGTTGAAAACTAATAAAGAATAACTTTACGATATACATAAATGAAAATTAATAAAGAAATGAGTTTGTTTAGTTGTAACAGCAATTAATTATGAAAATAATTAAACTATTTCCGTAAATAGCTTGTTAAGGAATAAGAAAACATTTATCCAATTGTTCACATGCCGTTACCAGGTTGCTAAAATATCATTATATTGATTATCATCGTATTATGAGTATGCATTGTTACACATTACATTCACCACAGTATATCAATTTAATGTACAACGAGTACTTAGTAATTTTAAAAGAATTCATTTTAGTATAGGTAGTCTCCTAGTGGGTTCTGCATCTTCTTTTTTAGTAAAATGTTACCAAGGACTTGGTTACTTTTTTGTTAAGACTTATAACAAGTTTCTTGGCTCTGGCCAAATGACCACACCTGTAGTTGAGACTTAACTTTATTTACAATCATATGTGTACGCTGGGTGCACTTGAGGAACGTCACAGTAAGAAATGCTACTTCTATACTTTTATAGAAATGTAGCCAGAGGGCCTACCGCGAAGTTCGAAGATCGACAAAACGATGGTCCCGTCTCTATCACTCTTGCATATACGAAAGAGAGTGATGCAAATAGACGATTCGAAGAACGAACTGCTTCGCGGTTATAGGCCAGGTTCTGTGCCCTTGCAGGTTATTTCTTTTTTAGTTGTGACCATTTATTTGTTTGTTCATCAGCCAAAACATATCAGAATAGACCTCACGCCGTAATCAGGTATTGCGAATAACTATATTTGGGCCAGTTTAAAACAGGCTCAAGTCAAAACAAAAAATAAGTTATTATGGGTCGGTCGTAACGTTTGTATTGGACCTAGATATAAATCTGGGATCAATTTAAAGTAGGTTAAGTTTTAAAGTAGGGGGCCGATGTCTTTCCGTTTATTCCTTATTACTAAGTTAAGGATGCTATTATTTGAACTACGTAGGTTCATAGGTCAACTGACTTTTAGGAAAGTGTAGTAGTGAGTTCAGGTTTTTAATGTCTAGTTTACGGCCAGAGCTTTGGCTTAACGAAAAGATAGCTGTGGCTAAGTTAAGTCGAATTGCTTAATAAATGTTATGTTTATGTATGGCGCTCCGAAACTACAAAAGTAGTTTTACAAAGTAGGTAGCTCCTTAACTGTTAAAGTGCATGAGGTTCTGATAGGAACCCAATCATATCGATCCTAGACAGGATTTGAATGAACTCACTCAGTTATAAAAATTTCAGGCGTCTTCAGGCTGTACTGTGTAGAAAAAACGCCAAGTTCTGTCAACATTTTCTTGTGTGTAAACACCGCCACATTTCCTTAAAATTTAGTAAATGGGTACTGACATGAGTTAACATACTTTGGCATTTACGAAAATGCATTGTTTACTTAACGTATCAGACAATGATTTCATGAACAAATTACAATATCCGATTAATTTGGCTTGTACACTTGGCAAGGCCGTAATTAACCATGGACATGGGGACCTACTATCATTTGAAATTCAATTTCACTGATGTATGTGATTTTTCCTGTAGGTACAAACTTTACTTAGTACTTTGAATGAAATCACTTGCGTAGTGAAAACAAAGCTTTAAGCTAAACAATGAGCTTAGAATACTTGTATTTATATCAACAAGTTAAACTAACCTCCAACTGAGGTTTATACTGGATTTCGGGAGCTTGACTGCTCCTGATTTTATTTATTCCCACTTGCCCAGGTGTTGACCTGGCAAATTAACATACTCGTAGCCCGAGAAGGCTTATCGTCTCATCCTTATTTTAACAAGGTCGAAATATTAGAGTACTTAAAATGCGAAACGTTTCGCGATTTTGCATGGACGACTCCTTGCGCAGGGGTCATGCAATCTAAATAAACAATTGTTTAAATAGACCAAGAGTCTCATACTTAGTCAAAGTCAAAGTCAATATTGTCTTTATTCAAGTAGGCATAGCCACAAGCACTTTCGAATCGTCAGTAACAATTTATCTTAAATAATTAAGAGCAATATATTGATACAATTGTAATCTTAATCCATTGCAATTCATATTTCCAATTTTTTACTATATTTATTCAGAAATAAACCAATGATGGTTTATGCAACAAGGTATGCGAAAACTTACATTTAATTGGAGTATCGTTAATGTCACTAAAAACTTCGATGAATGGGGTGTTTGTTAACCAGAGACTGCTTTCTTGGCACTCTTTGCTGTAGCAAAGAAGGCTCCAGTTCTGGGCTAGACCGTTTAGTTTATAGGTTTTTGAGGGAGGTTTGGTCCAAACCTTCTGTCCCAAACCATTAGAAGATAGTTTTAAGAGCATTACGTACATAGTTTGTGTCCTCATTCAAGTCATTCATGATGTCTTAACCCTTTAAATGAGGTATTGATTAAATAAAGTCTTTGTGTGCTCATGACAGCACTTGCCCCTGAGGACAGATCACAGAACCCTGTTGTACTACTAGCATTTTTACAGTACAAATATTATGAGTAAAGTCTCAAAATATTTACAAGAAGTGTGTAGCCAGTCGACTTGTAAGGCCAGTTTTGTACATTTAGTTTTCAACATGCTTGCCTACGTAGCAGCATGATAGTTTACCTGCATCGAGGATAGGTAGTGAAAACCAGTCATTATATTATCAGTTATATTTGGGAGGCGGAACAATGGCTTTAACCTTTTTACCACCATGACCCCATTATATGATAAGCAGAAGAAATTGCTACTAAAATGCACGGACGTCCAACTGAAGCTGTAAGCATGGTCGTCGGTTAGTTCCGACTGCTCCAGTTATAGGTTAATGAGGATAAAAACGCTTAGATTATAAATGGTGCTTTATAACCATGGATTTGAGATTCCCAAACCATAACCAACTTCTTTGCGCGTTTATCCTCGTTGACCGACCAAATTATAAATTTAATAGTGTGCCTTGCGAAGGCAGAATATCATACAATATTGTCGTAATAAATAGAAGGCAGATTCCGATCTGAATGACTATCATATTTTTATACACCTTTGCGCAGGTGGTGACAGTCAATTTTATTTGCACTTTTGTTATAAATCAAACTTAATGCCCAGGAGGCAGTTTATAGTATTCCTTGCTCAGAAGAATAGTCGGCCTTGCGCAGGCAGTGAAAAAGCTTATGAGCCAGTCAAAATATAGCCCAGGAGGGAGTTTATAGTATTCCTTGCTCAGAAAGATAGTCAGCCTTGCGCAGGCAGTGAAAAGGCTTATGAGCCTGTCAAAATGTAGCCCAGGAGGCAGTTTATAGTATTCCTTGCTCAGAAGGATAGTTAGCCTTGCGCAGGCAGTGAAAAGGCTTATGAACCTGTCAAAATGTACTCCAGGCTTACTTAGGAGGATAGTCAGCCTTGCGCAGGCAGTGTTTGAAAAGGCTTATGAGCCAATCAAAGTGTAGAACGCTTTCATTGGAAAGCAATTCAGCATTGTCATCCTTGCGCAGGCACCATGCCTATTTTATCATTCAATTTTTACTAGAAATACTGCCTAAAGGGACGTATTCACATGTACTTCAATAGTACTTATAAGAACCCCTCGTTAAAGATGAAACATAAGAACTGTCACTCGCAGTATGCAGTTGCATATCAAGTTAATAAGAAAGTAACTCAATCCAATTATAAAGCAAAAAACCGTACAGTACGGTTACTTGTAAATTACATTATAGTAATTACAACTGCACACAAGAGTATTTCTTATACTTTTCTTAACAATTTAAGCATACTAAGCTATTTATTTTGACAAAAAAAAAATTCGTTATAGTTTCCGTTGTTACTCAGCTTGTGCCCCTGCCCCGAGAGTAGAAATACAAGACCATTAAGAGGAGCTTTATCAACTCTCTAGCGGACCCACACTTTTTAACAAAAGTATATATTCTTTAGGGTACACAATTGTAACGTCAACGGTAATAGCGTATTGATGTGCCGATCCTTAAGTTCAAATCTTTTTCAACTAAAAAGTTGAGGGTATGTCCCTCACACAGAAACATTTGATATAATTTCCTGTCATATTTAAACAACTATCGATAAATAACGCGATGCATAATAACACCAATTACAATGACAGCCATGTCATAATTCAATAAATGAAAATTCTAAATGTAAGGATTTAACACGCCTTAAGAATAGTGCGATACGCAATTACACTTGTAAAATAGGAAAATATATCAAATATTGAAATGTGTATTATTAATAATATAATCAATAGGACTGCCGCGATGGCGCGGGCATCATTTTAATTTACTTAAGTAATTTTATTAACACTTCACTATTTTGGATCGGTTCATATTTGCTTAGGAACAGTAACTTCAAAAATATATTTCGAACGGTAAAAACCGTTAGAAACTGTTTTTCAAAGTATAAAGCTAAACTGGGATATAATTAAAAACCTCACCAGCAGTTTAGCTGACGACCTTTCGCATTGAAAAACAGCAAGCCAATGAAGTAAAAATTAGCGGTGATATCTAACATCAGTGCTGCACCTGGTGGAATGTGGTAGGGGGTCCTGTGTGAGCGAGAAAGGGCGTATGGATGTATATGCTAGAAAGGGACAGAAACGACCAACAACAGTGTTGCCACTCTCAATGTTTACTTTAGATCTCAAATTTCGTACAGTTTTTATAATAAGAAGTTTTTCCCGAAACCAAACCACCTTGCTCGACAAGATGGCCGCAAGTCAAAAACACACTAAGCAACTGGCTTGTTCATGTTCTGTCAATTTTGACATCTGTCAGGTGACGGTTGTGTGGGTCAATGTTGCAAGCCTAAAATATAGATTTGTACCAATATTGCACGAGAAATAAATGTTTAAACGCATTTGTTCTAAACTGCCTCTAGTGATAGCTGCCCCCCTCTCCCCTAAAGTTCAAACCATACAAGATATAATTTTTGAATTTGAACTTTAAGGCTAAATGAAAAGGTGATATTTATAAAGATAACATTTGCGCATTGGAGCTATGTCCCACTAACCTTAACCATGACAAATTGCAATAGCATTACAAATTCAAATTCAATTTTAATTCAAGAGACGAGACTAGATATTCATATAAAGACACATAAGACGTTTCGTTTATTCGGATGTGCGGTTTAATTTCAAGTTGCATTCTATCGCGTGATGTGGCGTGGCATAGTTTCGTGTTTACAGCAAAGTCCTGACTAATAAGAAGGTCATGTACATAAACTTTCACAAAATGTAACGTTTTCAAGCAAAATCATACATCATTTTATGGTACATCATTGTTGGTTGTTAATAGAGTTAATATATTCTAAATTAATTATTATTACAAGTGTTCTTTTTGTATTATTCTGTGCTCAGGTGAATATAGGTCAATTTGGTGATTCCGACAAAGGAGTTTCGCAGCGACAAAGAGAAGAGTTGAGTCGTTTCGTTTTGGGCGGAATGCCCCAAATGAGAGCATTACTGCGTAACGTGGGAGGGCCTAGCATGGGGCTAATTTAGTTAAAGCGGCGTTTACGATGTAGTAACTAACTTTTAATTACCTATCACTTTCTTTACCGCGGTTTACTAAGCGCTACGCTTGTTGCCGAGTCAACCGCTTTACCGCGTTTCAGATATCCGCTACGCACAAAGAGTCAAGGATAGCATACATGGATCAAGTCAAGGAAAAAATTAACGGCGTGTCGTATCAGGCCATCAAGGAGAAGGCAAAGGACAGATATACATGGAAAATGCTCCACCGACAAGAGCCCAGCTCTTAAATAATTGATGATGATGACAAAGAGTCCGCCTACCAAGTTGTTTGCTGCAAGAGTTTAGAACTTTGATCCTGTCCGCCGAAGTCTTTATTTATTGAAACTTTATTTCACACGTTACATTAAAAAACTCATATAGCACAGTCAAATAATGGGCTAACAGAAACCGTCATTCGTATGTTTCGCCCTTATATAAAATCTTGGCTGGAAGCTGAAGGTTCAATAAAGTGAAAAGTGGAAAACCCTTCTGCTAGTCTTTGGGTCCCTAATAACAGGAAGAAATTATCATCCTGTATAAATTAGAAATCTCATGCTAGCCCGGAAGGATTTATAGAGATGCTTATGAGCACTTTCCAGAGATTCCACCCAGAATGATAAATGAATGCCACATTTAAGATTAATGCAGTTGTTGAGATTCATCTTGTATATTTTATGTGCAGGCATCAGCAGAATTGGCTGAGCGGGCAAAGCGCTCAAAATTATCCGAACCGCTTTTGTTTTCTACAGAGTAGATACGTAGGTATAGTCACGAACCCGGATTGTTGAGCCAATTGCCATTGTTCGTAATTTAGCCGTGTAATAAATGACCAATGTAACTGACAGTTGACAGCTAGTCGGGAACATCTGTCATTCATAACACGGCTAAATTACGAACAATGGCAGGTGCCTCAACAATCCGAGTTCCTGTGTGGCTGTAGGTACCTAACTATTATGAACTCTAATGTTTATAATTCATAAATGACGCATTGGTAGTACAATTCACTGCCTCGAGCGAGTCAAGCTACATGCACACAGGTCTACCAACTAAGCTACCGAGACTTACCCGTTGGCTGCGAATTTTCACCATTTCCCTGATGAAAGTGGTTAAAAATGTATGGAAGCTGTCAGATAACTGTACCCACTCAATTAAAAATTGTACAACTTTAGTTAGACTTTAGGTAGGTACAGTCACCGGCAAAAGTATCTTCCTACACGAAGGCCGCAAAAATATGTGACACGCTCTTATGTCCCCACAAATAAGAGCGTGTCACATATTTTGCGGCCTTCATGTAGGAAAATACTTTTGCTGGTGACTGTACTGTACATTCATGTATTGTTGAATAATTTTAGGGTTCACTTAGACATTGGACATTTCATAGAGTAAGTATTAAACAAAATAAAATTGCTTGAACCGAAAGTGCCGTGAACCGTATTTGCATATGTTCGTAATAGATACCACGATTGCTGGTGCAATCACTTGTGCAAGCCCTGTCCGTCAACCCTCTCGCTTGACATCTTTGACACTGCGAGTATAACAAGCCAGGACGGCTAGTTATACCAAGTGTCAGAAAATGAATAATTCATGCCGCCTTTGTGCGTCGACGTTTTGACTAACGACGCGACCCCGGGTGTCGCGTTACGGAAGAAAAAGGCTTTTTAGGTTTTATTTTTAAGATTATAATTGGGACAACCCTTGGTTTTTGGAACTTTTGTTTTGGGCTGCTGAACGGTTAACCTTAAGTTAAAAACTTAAAATGCATCTTCTGTTATTGTTATTAAACTCAGAAATGTATCTTGCTCTCTTGTTCTTTTGACAATAAAGTCGTGTTTAGCTCATTTTAAACACCGCGGGTTTTATGGGTTCTTCTGTTAAATATACAGTATGTTTCTGTAATAGGAGCAATAAATTAAAACATAGATTCTACTCCTCAAACTACAAAACTTTTGTTCAACAACTTTAAAAAAATATGTATTTTGTAGATCGTCTCTTTTTCATACAAACTAAATAGTATTTTCAATGAACGTTAAAATCCGTCTATTTGACATTGCTTGTCACCCTACAGACATAGTCAATTTAGGAATACATTGCGTGTTCGAAAAAACTTTAAAGTGTCCTAAAAATCAAACCATACGTTATTTTTAAAAGTCGCTGAACAAACGTTTCCTGGTTTGAGGAGTAGAATCTACGTTTTAATTTATTGCTCCTATTACAGAAACACACTGTATGGTAAATCATAAGTGTGTAGGTACGTGTTTATATATGTGTACAGCATAAATATTTCACTTAAAATTTCTTCATGAGCTGTACGAAAACTGCTCAGGCGCCTGAAACTTAGGCAAGCCGACGGGAATAGTGTTCTATGGACGCGCCGCCACTGGTGTACAGCTACAATGTACCGTACGGTACAGTCACCGGCAATAGTATCTTCCTACATGAAGGCCGCAAAAATATGTGACACGCTCTTATTTGTAGGGCCAAAAGAGCGTGTCACATATTTTGGCGGCCTTCGTGTAGGAAGATACTATTTCCGGTGACTGTACCAACCTAAATTCAAAAAATACACGCCTAAGGTAACCTACCCAACGATTGACACTGAAAAGCACCATACATATTTTGAATAACTCATCAGTGCTGCCATTGTAATGTTGATGGTTCTACAAATATTAGGGACGATATTGTATTCCTTATTCAATATAAATATTAATAAAATACCGTAGAGATCCACACCGCAGGCTTTATAAATTCACAGAAATTAAACGTTACGATTGTAATTGTAACAAGTCAGCCAATATCCACAGAAAACCGAAATACTTTTTAAACCATGTCAGGCTTCGGAAAATGTATGTATGCTCGTAACACAAATAAAAGAGAAAATTCCCACACCAAGGTTCGAACCCGGGCCAGCCTCATTAAGCTTTTGGAAATTACGTAAGGGTTATTTGTGAAGGAGGGTGGAGCAACGATGGGCCATTTTGGGATGCTAATTTAATTTAATTATATATGCAATTTTTTGCAATTCACGTGAATCAGGGATAAGGATAACGCTTCTAAGGCTAAAATTCAAAAAGTACAAAAAGACGCATCAATCACATTGCCTCCTCATGCGGTTTACACATTATAAGCATTGATAACTGTAATATTGTATTCTGTTGCCGCGGTAAAAAATCACTATAAATTTACAATAAAACCGGATAAATCGCGTGTTTCTAGGAATTTTAATTATCTCGACGTTTCGACCCTTTGCAGCGCTCGCGATCACGGGAGAGACAGATATATTGATAGGTGTGTTATAATTATGTATATTCTATATGCGTACTTAATGGGGTTTTTCTTGTCAAGAGCATGAAGGTAACAGGGAGTTATTCGGAGCAAAAATCTACTGGAACGGACACTGTGGCAGGTTCTAATTATACGCGGTGTAACATACAGTACGGATCAAATAAAGAATGATAGAAGACCTGAAGAGCTACAAATTGGACCCCCATGTGTGTTCATCGAAAATAAATAGTTTACGAAATTATTATCAATATTTTGTATTTTTGTACTGACTGACTCCATTTTTGATCATAAAGATACTCCCACTTCTTTAAATAGAAATCCAATTGAAAGTCTCATGTAACTTTATATGCCTTTTTATTAGGGTTCCGTAGCCAAAATGGCAAAAACGGAACCCTTATAGTTTCGCCATGTCCGTCCGTCCGTCCGTCCGTCCGTCCGTCCGTCCGCGGTCTAGCTCAGTGACCGTTAGCACTAGAAAGCTGAAATTTGGTTTGAATATGTGCATTAACCAAGCCAACAAAACGGTAGAATAAAAACGCGAAAAATATATTTTGTTAGGGTACCTCCCGTACACGTGAAGTGGGGGGCGAAATTTTTTTTCGTTCCAACCAAGTTGTGTGGGGGTATCGTTGGATAGGTCTTTTAAAAAGAATTAGGGTCTTGTAAAACAGTTTTTGGATAAAACTAATACTTTCGGAAATAATAGCTCCGAAAGTTTAAAACAGGGCGTCCCCCCGTCCCCCCCATCTAACTTTTGAATCGTGGGTCCTAAAATTTTGAAAAAAATCATGAAACTGAGGCCTAATGAGTACCTTCAATGAAAACTATATTGAAATAAATCGGTTGAGCCGTTTTTGAGTTATCATTCAAAAACCCATAGTGAAAGGACGTAAGTAAAAATGACGTAAGCGCCGCCAAATTTCCCGTAAGAAACGACCTTTTGAATTAATGGTCTCAGTTTACGGAACCCTACACTGAGCATGGCCCGACATGCTCTTGGCCGGTTTTTTAAATAAATGATGATTGTAAGAGTTGTAAGACGTTTACAAATAAGCGGGTGTACCTATTTATCTTTATCATAACTTTAAAAAGAACTTTCCAGTCGTCCGTACAACTTTATAGATCCGTGAAGAAGGCTGCGTCTGGCGCGGTAGCCATGGCAACATCGATTGAAGCGCATCCTACACAACACGACCTAAGACCGACAACTCACAACCGAAACGGCGCAAATACACCGCAACGTTGACCGAATAATTAACACCCTGAAACCTTAATACAACGGAGTAAAGGCTACTAACGGTAGGTTAAATATTGTCTGTTTTGTACTACTTACGACGTTATTCACTTGTCTATCTAAACTTCTATCTGGAACCAGAAGGAAGCTTTTGTAGGAACTTGTATAACACAAAGGCCCTTTGGAAAGCAGGAAGTGGTCATTTACCGTGGGTGGATGTGTCTGTGGCCACCTGTTTAGTAATAAACGGCTTGCAGTTAATGGCTCTTTGAACTTCTATAATTCATGCAATCGCATCTTTCATAGTTAAGAAGAGCTTTGAAATGTTCTAGCGTTTTTAGACTTTTAATAATATTATTGTTTTTCCAACTAGAACAGATTTTTGGTATTAATCGATGGCGCCTCGTCTGCTCGTTAATAAGTAGCCAATTATAAAATAAGCCTTTTCTCATAAATTTCATTTAAAAAAGCTTTTCACCCCTACTATTCGAAAAAGGGTAATTTGTTGCCCATTTACAGGGAGCAAAAGTGACTTTTGATCCCTCTGCGTTTTTTTTATCCTTGTCTTTGCAACCGATTAAAATGAGACAACATTATATAACTTCTCTTTCTAGCAGATAGCTAGTTTAGTATCTTTGTTTTAGTTTTTCTCATAGAAGGAGTGAAAAGTAGAGTGTACTACGCGGTAGCAAAATTATTTCGATCTCGGGTCACTTGAATCCCTCGACCGAAATAAGTCATTTTGCTCCCTTTGTAATACAATCTACTATACTTTTCTTGCAAAAACCATCTACTGCTCAACGAGAGAAGTCTAAGAAAACCAAACGCATTGATTTTTCTTTGTTTTATCACAGATAAAAAAGATAAAAGATAAAAGATAAAAGATATTTATTCTTCAATTTAGGCACATTACAATGCACTTATGAACGTCAGAGAGAAAAGAAACTACCACCGGTTCTAACCCTACACCTCTGACCCGAGAAGTATAACAGAGTTCTTATAACCAGCTTTAGTCTCCATTATCAGACCAGCTCGGTGACCAATATGTCGTAATGTCATCCAACTTACGCGAATATGCTTTTCAGTTCATCAGGAGCTGATTCAGGTTTGACTTGCAAGATTCTACTTAACCTTTTCAACGCCAAGAGCCATTAAAGTGGTCGAGTACTGTCGTGCCTACCACGCCAACAACCACTAAAAAGGCTATGGCAGACGCTGTCAAATCAATTTTACTGTTGACAGATAAGATTTAAATTAGTATCTCACTAGTTGAAATGTTGTCGTGTATGCCACATTTTGATGCGAGAGAGAAAGCGTTGAAAAGGTTAAACAATAATTAACCTAAGAACCTAACTAACAAACATTATTCGTGAGCTTGTAATTAAAATTCAAAACAAAGCCCAGAATCCAAGGCATATCTATATATGAACGCATAATTATATATGAACGATTTAGGTCATTCACTCCCTTTGGAAACCAAATCCATGTCCATTGCTTATTCCACTACATGTACTGGAAAAATAAATGAAGTGCCAGCTTATTTTTACTCGTAATTGCACAAAGAATTAATTAAATAGAATTTAATTAACGTCTCAGAAGTGGTTGTTGGGTCTGGCTGGGCAGGCGTCGCCACGGCAACATCGATTGCAGTTTGCAGTGCATCCCGCACTACAACTTAAGCAATGTCTGTCTACCTTGTTCAGACGTTGTACAGTCAACATCAGATATATCGGAGCGGCCAAGGTGGTCACAAATATGTTAACAACGCCTCTATTGCCAAAGCGATGAAGTGCATGCTCAGATATTTTTGATGGCGACTGTACTTCAGACTTATACTTTATTATATTTGCTTGCTTATGCAACTTCTGCTCATGACGGTAACATTCAGCCCAGACACATTTACTAAATGCGAGACTAAAGGTATGCGTCGGCAAGAGGCTGCCGCGACCCGGCAGTCGCTGCCCGGCAGTCACTGCCCGGCAGTCGCCCTACTGCTTTATAGGGATTTGTATGACACACCGTCCGCAGCAGGCGGCTGAGCGGCGCGGCCGTGGTCGCGCGACCTCGGCAGCGCCGCCGAGCCGCTCCCGTAGCAGTACGGCAGCGCTGCTCGCTCGCAGCGGTCGCAAAAATGGTGTCTTTTAACAGTTTTAACGAAGAAAACGACGAGTATTTAGTGGAGCTTATTGCTAAACATCCAGTGCTTTATGATTTTCGACTGAAACCTTCTACTCCTCTTTGATGAAAGTAAAATCATCATTATTTCATCAATTTCATCATCTTATTCTTCGTCTTTAAATTGTCAAACATCATTATTTTTAATAATACGCAACCGAATCGCACAACTGCTAGCACTGACTCCTATGTGACTACTGCGCGTGGCAGTCGGCAGCCGCCGCCCGGTCGCGCCTATCCGAATGCTTACGGCGGCGCTGCCCAGCAGTCACGTTCGGCGGCGGCGGTCGGTCGCGGCGGTCGGGTCGCGGCAGCGTCTTGCCGAATGCTATCTTAACACACATAAGTACACACTCATTACATCTACAATACATTACAGTATGGTGTTATTGGGTAAATACTACACATACAGTACTTAGGTAACTTATACGTTTCTATGATCAATCTTCTTCGGCTAAATAAGTAATATAGCTATAATATAAGTATGCAAGTACTTTGCGATGGTTAATTCAAATAAAAAGCAACATCAAGCAAGACAGAGAAATGAGATCTTACCTTATAAATATCCTTCCAACTCCAAATTCAATTTGTCATAACCGCACCGCACACAATTGGCCATACAGGTTCATAATACAGAAGCCCCGGGCGCCTGCCGCGCGTAATATCTTCATCGAAGATATATTGCTCGTGACTTTGTTGCAGGCGCTGTGGGATTTTAAATTGTAAATATGATGGCTTCTAAAATCTTTAACTAGATTGATTTATATACGTGTGAATTTCGTTCTGTTAAAGTTGGATTCATTATTATTGTTCAACCTCATCAATTGTTTTAATCATATATGCATATTTGCAAGTTTGAAGTTTTGGTTTTTACTGAAGCGTCTCTCTTCGTGGACAAATCAGATTTAATTTGGCAATTCGTTCTTTTCTGCTCTTATGTGCAGGTACAGCTTAGTCAGCAGCAGAAGTAGCTAAGCTAGTAGGGTGTTCAAAATGACCTACACACGCTCTTATTCTCTTAACAATAAAGTCGTATCCAGCTCATTTTGAACACCCTACCCGCTTAGCTACTTTCGCAGCTTTAAGTGCAATTTAAAACAAAAATGACTTGATTTTTTTCGTTGTCAAAGGTGATATTTGGTTGAAGCCCACTGCAGGCCAGTGTCGTGATAAAGCACCATGAATATTCTGACCAAATTGGGTCAGTGCCGTTTCGATCCCTTGCGATTCATTATGTGAAGTTTATGGGTAATGCGGGGGTTAATACAGTAATAACAATCCAAGGTATCCGTTGTTATGATTTGTTTAACCTTCTACTGTGTTACAGCGAATCTGCGGTTTCCACATGCAGCGCCGATGCGCGAGCGAGATAGCGCGTGTATTAGCGCTGTCACGCTTGCACACCGTCGCCGAATGCGATTGCGGCGCCAGGTGTGATAATCGCCTTAGAATACATATTACTGTATGACTATAGGTATTACCTAAATATCACAGAATAATTTATTAATAAGCCCAATAAGCAGACGACTAAAAACTAAAAGAGGACAAGTTATTAGGTAATTAATAAGAAATTAATATAATTAAGTACCGTTTAGAAAACTAGAATCAATAGTGTTTTTCGGAATGACTCCATGACTAACAACAGTCGTCTACGAGTATATAACCGCTTCACGGGGGCGAGAAGCGGCTCACGGAGAGCCATTTTGCTGCATTGATCGTCGTAGCAAATGGAAATCCGTGATCTCTGCCTACCCCTTTTGGGATATAGGCGTGATTGTATGTATGTATAAAACCACTTACCACAGCTTGGTTCCATCATCAGATTATGTATGATAAATTCTAGTGCGCGGCCTCAGTGGCGGCGTCCGGCGGCGCGTTCAGCGCGACCAGCGTTGCGTCGAGGTTCCAAGGGATATGAGCAGCGTTCACTGAATCCACTCCCATACGTTCATTTGCTTGCTATACATTACATATATATATGGCAGCGCTGTCTGTATGTACAGGGTGAAATAGGCTCGTGTAGCAAGCTAACAACGCTTGATATAGAATCGAAAGATGAACCTTATCCGTTAGGAATCATAATGTATTTATTCTTTGTCAATATTATTTATAATTATTTTTCAGATGATAAGCGAAAATTTCTTGGAAAGATAAATTTTGGCAAGTCAATGTGACGTCTTGTCTTTTTTTTTCATTTGGATACAGCGTATGTCAAAACTAAGTGACCATAGTTTAAGATACATTTTACTTGAAAAACGACAATGGTGATCCTTCCTGATCAGTTAGAAAAAGCGTTTCAGGATCACGAACCAGATTTCACCCTGTATAGACGTGCAGTCGCCGACGCTCGAGTACTTCAGTATCCTAAGGGTACACTCAAAGAGTATATACATATAGAGCGCAACAGTCTAAGACCTTCTTAAGGCTACAAGTCTGAAGCGCCATCTGAATGAGACCAACCAAAGTTACCGTATAGTGTATTGGGTAGTGGAGGTGGGTCAACATCTTTATTAGGCAAACCGGTGCTGAATTTGGTTTAAAATTTCTCCATGAGCTGTAGGGATTGCTCAGGCGCCTGAAACTTAGGCAAGCCGACGGGAATCGTGTTCGATGGACGCGCCGTCAACTGCTGGATAGGCAATTCTGCAGCTGATAGTACATTACTACGGTAAAACGGTAATGTACTACGGTAATGGTTGCTCTCGTTCATCCCTCAAAAAGTTCTTAGAGTCGCGCTCTATATGTTTATACTCTCTGGTACAATGTTGTACAGCAAATTCCGTTTTAGTACTCAATCCCTAGACTTTCGCCTGAAACACACTCTGCACACTCAAAGTGTTCGAACAAAGAGAAAATCGTGGCAACAATTTGTAGGGAAATAACTATTCCGTATCGGGGGAATTTACATAGTAAGCGAGGAGCTTCATGCAAGGACTCATCAAACTCGCCTTCATTGTGGACGCTGGGATATCAAATGACTCGTATTTACTGATGTGCCTGCGGAAAATTTCCAAAATCGCAGAATATTTCACATAAATTTTCGGGAACTTGTCATGATTTGGGAAATTGAAATTTTCCGTTTCTTAAATTTAAATTTCCTTTATTTCTTGTGAAAGTTTCTGGAAGTTACCAAGAATTTTTCCATCTTTTTTTAAACTTTCCACAAATTGCATATTCATTTTCTATGTTTCCTCTTCTATTGAACAGCATGGTTTAATATTCTACAGTTTGGGATATGATGTTCAAGTCCGGATCCATTTTCCTTCAGGGGGAACGTGCGTGCCGGGGGGGAATTGCCCCAGTTGCCCCTACCCCCTCCGCACCTGATGTTTTTAGAGAGAGGTAAGTACCTAGCGTAGCTACAGTTTTGGCGGATGAAATTGTTATTACTAATACACAGCCCATAAAAATTACGGCTAAAACTCGCTAGGGATAAATTCACATAGCTTATCTTGGCCTTTTGTACCGGTCTACAACGTTTTAGTACCCTTAGATAATTAAAACAAAATAAAAAATTTATAAACTCGTATCTAAATAAATTATGCCATTAAACATAAACCTAAAGTCCAAGTAATAAGGTTACATTTCGAATAACATAAATGTGTGCTAGGTACGAGCTTGCGTTAATTGATAGAGTCCCTCTAAGTTCCAATTTCAATTTCGCTTCAACGATTCCTTTTGCCGCCGGACAGGAAAAGGTTTCCCCGAGGTCAATGAATCCTGTCATCTGGCCTTTCCCATCCCTAAAAGGTAATTTTGTGTGATAAAACTGGTTACTACGGTTGAAGTATACAGTGTGTAAATCTAATACGGGCGATGAATTAAACCAGCCATAGAACTCATTAGTGTAATCATTAATTAAGATGTTTTTTTTAAGTTACACTTAACTGTGACCCAATAATACTTATTTTTTGAAAATTTTATCAGCAGCAATGTACCTACTGTATACATGGTACCTATTAAAAGTAACTGTCAACGAGAGTTTAACGCGAATGTGTTTGCATTATATGTATTGCGGGTCGTTCGTATTTTGTATGGATAAAATTTTAATTGCAATTCTAAGTAAAAGTGATCTAATTACATTTCTTAAGTCCTATACTAAATACTAATCACCGTTAAGAGATTCGCCCGTATTAGATTTACACACTGTATACTTTGCAATATTCTATACCTACCTCACACTTAATTTGATTTACGTCACTCTGGGCGGTAAGTGAGATTTTACGCCCACGGGCGCAGCGGCAAATCTCACTTCACACCCAGGAGAAGACGTAAAATTGTGTACGCACCACGGGCGGTAATAAAGAAGGCCTCAGATCGCTTGTCTATGGCCCTTACCTTCGGTTCGGGCCACAAATATCCGCGATCTGAGCCATTCTTTATTTTACCGCCCTAGGTGCGTAATGTACTATTATGTAGAGACGTACTAGGCGGCCGATCGTCAAATCCGCCAGATCACGAATTTCCTAGGCATATCGAGAAACGCCGCCATTTAATGATATGCTTAAAAGTTGGCCAGGAATATCACGTTGTATCGTGTAGAATATGTTATAATAAGCATCTTTTGTTATTTGATATTTTTCTCTAAAATTAACCGCTAAGGAAATAGGGACACTAATAATAGATAAATATTTTTAAAGGCGTTTGGGAATATAATCACGGAAGACTGTTGTGTCACAGAGCCAAGATAGGTGCGACGACGAGCGAAGGGAGCGTGCCGCGACAGAGGCCGGCGAGCGCCAGAAGCCAGAACTGCTATCTAATGTACAATAAAATGAAAACAATATCCATCGAATTTTTGCCAAGTCCTAAAAACGGTGAGTACTGAACGATATGGCGGCGTTTCATGATATGCCTAGGAATTTCATGATCTGCCTCTAGGCAAATCGATGGTGAATTATGACACGTGGAGTGGATGACACTCAGCCAAATCATGAAATGGCGGCGTTTCATGATGTGCCTAGGAAGTTCATGATCTGCCTAAACGTCTCTAGGCAAATCGTTAAATGGTGAATTATGAACGATATGGCGGATGTCACTCAGCCAAATCATGAAATGGCGGCATTTCACGATATGCCTAGGAATTTCGCGATCTTCCGGATTTTACGATCGGCCGCCGATATATCCAAGCATCTGACAGCTGTTTATCTGTGGAGGTAGAGGGAGCATACCAGTAAGTTTAAAATAAAGAAAATTATTTAATTACCTTAGAGTTATGAACTTTTACGCAGTAGGTATGTTAAGGGTAGAGGTGCGCCGAATATAGACTTTACCGAATACGAATATTCGGCCGAACGTTCGGTTCAGATCTTACCGAACCGAATATTTGGCCGAATTATTCGGTAAAACTAAACAGGTTTATGCAGGTTCGCGTGGCTCGCTGAATGCGATTTTTTTTATTTCTAGTAAAATAATATGTGTATGCGACCTTGGCATTGTCAATGAAAATGTCAACATTTGCAATTGTTATTGATAATATTGATGGTCAATTGGTGACAGACGCTGATATGGTGCTTAAACTGAATAATAAAGCTTACAAGTTTTCTATATATCTTTTAATAACTTAACTTTTAAGAGCTAAAAATTGTATGAATGATTAATTTATGATCAAATAAATATCATATTCGGTAAATATTCGGCAGTTTTACCGAATAATTCGGCCGAATACCGAACTTTGAAAAACACGCCGAATATGCCGAATACCGATACGAATAATTACCGAATATTCGGCGCATCTCTAGTTAAGGGTAATTACTTAATTAGGCGCATCTTACTTTGGACAAAGACATGGAGTTTTGGAACAGCACTGTCCTAATTCTTTATCCGTATGCTGAATTCAGCTCAAGTGTGTGATTCGCCTACTAAATGCTGATACCTAATCTAATATATACAATAAGTACATACATTTTGGCAAATCAATTGTGTTTAGTTTATAAAATTCCGCTAATGTCTGTGATTTGGTGATTACCGTGATTAGGGTCACAACAAACCAAGCGGAATTCCTCGCGAAATTAGCGGAAGTAGCGGAAATTTGTCTATGGTAGCGGAAATTTGTCTATGGCTTCCATACAAAAAATCTGCTACCATAGACAAATTTCCGCTACTTCCGCTAATTCCGCGAGGAATTCCGCTAGGTGTGTTGTCACCCTTACAGAGTTGCCGCATTTTTTTAAGTATAAAATTGTGAACGCAGATTCGCAGTATAGATTTTCTTTTCTGAACGCATCGTGTTTTCGATGTCGTTCAAATTTCAAATACACGTTTTATTATTCCACGGTAAAAATTTCTTTTAACACGCATTAATGGGGTTGGCAACTGTCAACGGTTTGGCCAGATGGCGCCAGCATAGCTAGGTCCCTTTCACTAGTATTGTTGTATGGGATTTGGCTTAAAGGCTAGCCCATCCAGGTCAAAAAAAATTTAAAAAAAAACGTGAATTTGACACTTTTGTACGACTGACAGGGACCCAGCTATGCTGGCGCCATCTGTAAATACTTTCCACCGGCCAACCCCATTATAAGGATATTATTTTGATGTACATAATATAACACATCATATTTTAAAAATACTGGTATAATATTATTTCAAATTATGTGATTTATTATTAGCTAACACCGTCCCTAAAAGTTTTAAAAAACTACCACGATAAACATAATTATAGTTTCAGAACGCTCCCGTTAGAAGTGCTGCCAGCGTAAAAAGATTTCCACAAATTAGGGAGATAAGAGTAATAAGACCAAGTTTTGTTCATATAAAATGTGTGCCTACTTTTTTTATTCGTCTATCAAATCTGTCGTTTTAATACAAAACCAGATTTTACTATGTACAGATATACAGATTAAGAAACTACGGGAATCGAAGTGATGTTTTCGTATACGGCAAATTAAGGGACACCACACACTGTCCAGGGAGCTGAATTCAGCAAATTCATTGACAAAATGCTTAAATTTGTCTATGGTTGCTCAAATGGGGAAGACCGGTGAAAATGGGATTTGAAAGCTGGATCAACGAGTTCTAAAACGGCTATTAGACATTGCAACCTGCAGGGCCCAATCTGTTGTGTACCCTGCCTCTCCCTACCCCTCCTTCAGCTCCCTACAGGCCCTACCTTTAATTACACCTTCCAACATGACAGATTGGGCCCTGCAGGTTGCAATGTCTAATACCGCTTTAAGTGGCGCTGCGTACGATGGGCCTTTTTTGTATAGGAGTTGACATATACCATAGACAAACAAATTGACAGTTGCCTTCCCCATTTGGCTATGGTGGTAACTGATTAAGGCTCAAAACACACTTAGCGGAATTTTGGCAGTAATGTATGGAGCTTTGTCCGTGGTAGCTTAAATTTGTCTATGGCCTCCATACATTACTGCCTCCATTCCGCTAGGTGTGTTTTGAGCCTATTTGTATGGAGGCCATAGACAAATTCAAGCAACCATGGACAAATTTAAGCATTTTGTCTATGAATTTGCTCAATTCAGATCAGGTGTGTGGTGTCTCTTATATAGAATTTAATACATAAGCAATTTTAGTACATAGTGTTTATTTTTTTTTAGTACATAGTGCTTGTTTGTCTATCTTATAGTTTTCTCTCATTTGCTCAAAGGTTAACTGGAAGAGATCCCTTACAGGGATAAGTTCGCCTTTGTACTTTGTTTTCTCTTTTATCATGTTTTATTGTAACTTTTTTATGTACAATAAAGTGTTTACATACATACATACATACATTTTCCAAATAACTGAATAAAAACCCATTTATATAATTAACAAAATAGATATATAACAAATTCTATAAATTTTAATTATTTTTTTTATATAAGTAATAATAGGATAAATTACAACGCTCATTTAAAATAACTCTTACCCTGCTTACAAGTCGATTGCATTGATTTATTGTATTGAAAAAAGCGTAACTCGGTTTTGATCAGGGATGTTACAGAGCTCCGCTTCTGGTTCCTGTTAAGTCGGAACTTCCTATTGGTTTTAAACATCCGCTTCGGTTGCGGTTTAGTTACTTTCAAAACGCAAGCTATATGTCAAAGCAAAACAGCGGGAAATGAGCGGCGTCCATCAAAAACAAATAGGTTTATGTTTATATCATTTGCTCAAGCCACTTGGGCCCTGATTCTGGTTCCGCTTCCGTTTTCGGTTTCTGATTCCGTTTCTGGTTCCGATAAACTCAATTTAAAACATCTGATTCCGCTTTCGATTCCGATGAAACCTAATATCTACCTAAATGTTATCTTTTAATACTTTTATCTTTTTTTTATGCAAAATGGGATTTATGTATGGCAACATTCCAAACCAGTCAGTCACGCCACTTCGCTAGTGTGGGTGTGTTGCGTCGCGTGCGTGCGTCCGTGAAGTGAATGCATATTATTCATGTTTGTGTGTATTTCTGACGCCGCTTGTGAGTTGTCATTCCTCTAATTTTGGATTTTATCACTAAAACTCTTCAAACTGTCGTCTCCAGGTACGTAATGTGGTGTTTTCAATGAATGAGCGTCTTTATGAGTACCGCGTATACGGGATCTAATGTCGTGCATATAACCTCAGTCAGGCGTTGTCTCAGTACCGATGATAATCTCGTTCGGATTTTGGTATGCCCAAATTTCCATGTTTTAAAAGTGTACGGTGTATCGGTCGGTTTATCGGTGAGTTATCTAAGTTATCTGCTGATTCTTTGGAAATGAAGTGTTTATCGCGAAGGATAGGCAAGCGATGTTTTGGATCGCTTAGTCAGTTCAGTCGGCAGTTCGATGCCGGTCGGTGCGGTAGTGTCGTGCGTAGCGTTGAATCATGGTAGGCTGGGTGTGTGGGGTGGTGCGAGCTCGTGGTTGTGTGTGGTGCTAAGTGGTGTTTCTGTTGCAGGCCGGCAGGATGTTAAAGTTCATCCGAGGGAAGGGCCAGCAGCCCTCCGCCGAGAGACAGAAGCTGCAGAATGAACTCTTCGCCTTCCGCAAGGTAAGTGCACATTGTTTGCAAACATAAAAAGTATTGTTTTTTTAGTTTTTATGCGAGTTCGGTAGACTGGAACAAGCGTTACTTCATAACTATTATAGTTAGTAGGTATAGGAATGTTAATTACATTCCACATTTGTTTTGCTTTTATGATTGAATTGGCAGTTGTATTTATGTGAATATAGGATAGCATTCATCTTTCCCAAATGTATAGTGGTTTCAGTATTTACTTCGAAGCTTATAAAGGTGCGCATTGTTTGCAGTAATCTTGTTTCTTGGCAATTCCTGCTACATGTATGAATACCAGTTTAAAACACTTTCTAGTTTATAACACAATGTCTCTTACTACTTTGATGTCACTCAACATTGTTCCAAGTTTGGTGGAATTTAAATGGTCAAGGGGAAAAATATTTATTACAAGAGATTTACCAAAACCATGACGTCCATTCTACAAAGAGATGTATCCAATTTTTCACCTAATTGCTTTGTAATATGGTCCAAAAGTGGATAAATCTGTTTGTAGTCAACTGTACAGTCACCATCAGATATATCAGAGCGGCCAAGGTGGTCACAAATATCTGAAAAACGCCTATATTGTCAAGACGATAAGGTGCTTGTTCAGAAATTTTTGAGTACCATGATGTGTACTTATACACGTATGCTTGTACACATATGGAATACATTGAAAATCAAAAAATCATAAATCTAAGAATATAAGCGCCAGCTATTTTAACAGGTTCTGAATGGATTGTCAATTATGCAAGATAATGGCCATATTCATTAACATAACTAAAATGTAGAGAAAAATTAGTGTCAACTAGACATGGGCCATTCTCTAGAATGCTCTCCGTTTACTATGGAAAATATTATCAAGTGAGAATGTTTTCCATACAAAATGGGAAATATTATCGAGTATGGCACAACATACATTTTATTCTAGTCAGAGGTAGCCTTAAGGGGTGACGAACGGGGCAGTTGCCCGGCCTTGCCTCACACTTGCAAGGGCCTTGCAACAACCCGATTAAATTTTTAAAGGGCCTTACGAGCAGATTTTTACAAAGGTTACCCCTATTAATAGTTGTCTGGAGAGAGCTGGAAGTATTTGCTCAAGAGTGTGACACCTGGAAAACTCTTCTGCAAGCCCTATGTCCCTAATGCGGGGTATTTAACAGGTAGACATCATCATCATCAATTCGATTGCGCCCTCTGTCCGAAAGCCGCCTAAAGATCCGAAATTGTAAGAAATGTCACCTGCACTGCTACTCCACCTAGTAACAAATAGCGTACTAATCATCATCAATCATCATCATAGAGTTTGTTTTGGATATTTATCCCGATGTTGGGAGCCCTTTGCCAGCGCTCATGACCACAGGATAGACATCTGTCTATATTTATGTAAATATAAAAAATGTTATTGTCAAGAGTACAGTTGACATAAAGCAGCTAGGTACAGTCACAATCAAATATATTGGAGCAGCCAGGGTACTCAAAAATATCTGGACATGCACTCTATTGCCTTGACAATAGATGTGTTGTTCAGAAATTTTTGATCACCTTGGTCGCTCCGATATATCTGATGGTGACTGTACTTGCCTATAAACTGAATGAGTGAATCAGAGATACAGTTTTTATTACTATTCTTGATTCAGAGATCCAAAATTTATTTTCTTCAAACATGTTGAAAATGAGAATGAGAATGAGAATGAGACATTTATTGATAAAAATTTTCAACAATTTTTACACGTCAATTAATATAACACTATTATCACTGCTTGCGGCTGTACTCACTTGTATTTAGTCACTACGCGTGACATGTTTAAATTCAATGTTGAAAATATATTTTTTAATACAGTTGCTCAAAAAAGTGCTTTTTTTGTAGTGGTTTAGCGTGCGGAAAGTTTGATATCGCGCACTAGTGCTTTTTACTTTTCCAGCCAATCACAGCTAATGACAGTGACAGACAGCCAATCACAGCGCCGCACCACACCGCGCGGAGCGTTCGGATACATGTACTAAAGTAACCTCAAAGTGAATAATTGACAATTTTATAATTTTTTCGCAACTGTATTAAAAAACGTCGTTCGATACTCGTGCGTAAATGTCATTCTTCACTCGTCCCGAGTCTAGATATCTCGGTACTCGTGAAGTAATGACATACTTTCCGCACTAATATCGAAATGTACTATTTCAGGCATAATATACTCATCAATACCTGTAATCATAAAAATATATTGAACAATGATTAATCCATACACTGATAAGTGTAGCCTTAATATGAAAATGTTTATTTTGCACTATCTTATCCACCCTACGGTGTTTGAGCTGATTAGATAGAGCTGTCAGTTCATTTTTACAGTGTTCAGTGAAATACACTAAACACCAATAAAAATGGATAATTTAGTATAGAGCTTTTTTTATATAGTGACCAGTTTTCATTGCTCCTGAGAGTTTTGAGTGTACCTAAAATGGGCCATGGTCAGAGGAATTTTACAGTTTTTATCAAATGTAAAGAAACCATACGTTTTCCATATCTTATTTTGTTTTGCAATAGTAATGTACTGTACACAATGTTTGGTTTGCAAATATAACTAACATATTAACTTTTAGGGTCATTGGCACCATGTAATCTGACCTGACACCATTAAAATTAATTTCTAAATGTTTATTTATGGGAAGCCTCTAAGTAAGGTTGATCAGTCTATCAACGGGCCCTTCTAGGGTAGGGGTACCATTAATTAACTAGTATTAAAAAATGAAATGAAATGAAAAACATTTATTTTCTAACTACGCATTATAGTATATAGTATCTTTAATGTATTAGTATTACTGTTTTGAAAAAATAAGTCCCGCCGAGTTTCTTGCCGGTAATAAGTAATACTTCTCGGGTCAGAGGTGTAGGGTTAGAACCGGTGGTAGTTTCTTTTTCTCTCTGACGTTCATAAGTGCATTGTAATGTGCCTAAATTGAAGAATAAATATCTTTTATCTTTTTCAGGCAACTAGTGGCCCATAGATAAATACCTTAAAGACTAGCATACATATTACATTATTAACTAACCGCCGAAACACTACACCCTTCGGCCAGAAGCCCGCGCTCTCGATGGTCTCGATGGTGGTGGATGGATGGGTGGTGGTGGTATTAGTTCCATATTGTTTTTTTTTATTATGAGCTTAGGTTACTTATTACTAAATGATAAATTAGGTATGCAAAGCTATTTAAATAAAAAATAAATGTATCTTGTAAACCACATAATAATGGTTAATAGTGTCTTTGCCATTCGTCGATACTGTTTGACAATTAAAACCCTTATTGTAAACCAAATAAGATACATAATCAGTAAAGATTGCTGTCAGTACGTGCTCCGATGACCAATGATCAACCTTGACAAGTTGACAGCGCACAGGTGGCACCACTATTTTTTACCCCGATTTTATGAAACGTGTCAAAACCTCCACCATCACATTTGCTTTAAAGGGAGCTTTAATACGATATTGTAAGATCGGTTTTCTAATGACACGAGAGAGAAACGAGCTTGCTAGAATTATAGTTTTCTTTTCTTCACCCAAATTGAAACATGTATGATCCAGAACCATTGGAATCTCGCATAGCTCTGCTATGTACGCTAAAGTAATCTTCAACTCCATGTAACATGGTTGCTTTTCTATCAAAGATTTGAGTGAGAAACGAGTTTGCTAGAGTAATCGGTTTCTTATAGTGGACCTGATTGATGTTGTAATTGCTGTGAGCAAAAAACATTGATTGGGTCAATGACCCCTACAAGTGTATGTGCCCGAGTATGATCAGGGACGAGGAGATGATAAAGACTGACAACCTCCATACAGGCGTTTGTGATCATTATTATTTTGGCGCAGCATTAACGAGACCTCCATTCTAAATATCTATATTATGACCTCCACGATCTTCATTTATTCTTGATATCTCAAGAATATTCTTGCTGCAATATTTTACAGATATAGGTAAAAGCGCTGCATACCTACACTTAACGACGAAAATCAGCTCGAAGAGTCCAACTTCCAACAGGTTTTAATAAAATTCCGCACTGAAATCCGCTAAGGGTGCGTGTAAAGGCCTCTACAAACGTAAGCGACTAGTCACCTGCGATTTTAAAATACATTGCGGTTTTTGATCCATCGATTGATATCGTTGCACCTACCTAGACGGCAATGTCTCGAAATCGCGCACGAGTTTTGTGTCAAAATTGCGCTGATTGTAGTGATTGTAGAGGCCATTATGACCAGTGACCACTGACCCGGGACCTCCAGCTGGCGCTTACGAGGGCTTTAATATTAGCACGTATTGATAGTTGCTGTCAGTTACTGGTCCCTGCTATGTAGAATTAATAATGTGTAATGGATAGCGAATGTCCTTGATTCCCTGTTGCTCCAATTGGGTACGTCTCGCTTCGCCACTCATTTGGGAGATCGTAACATTTAAATTGTTATGTTTGTCCAGACAATTTGTACTTAATATTTAAGCTCTAAAGTTGAGGCAGAGTAGCCAGTAATACAGAGATGTCTGTGCCTTCGTTTTTGTAGTTCAGAAGATAACGCAGTGAATACATTTTAGACGTTTAATTTCTGCCACAGAAGAGATACAAGTATTTCATACAGAATCGCCACGCTCCGCCCCGCCCCGATAGGATTACGTTTTGTAGTATGACGTGACCGCCCTGTAATTTCTGCCCGCCTAGTATTACTATCTAAACGTGCTGTTGCTGTGTGTGTATAAAAGCTCCTCTCCGTCTCCAATCTCCACCATGGGTCATCATGCTGGTCCATGATAATCCATCTAAGGGACGCAGCTATACGGCGGAGCGAGATCATATCATTTGCTCCCTATGTTGGCCCATGGTGGACAGGAGCCTTTAACGTTGACTTGACAGATTCAGAAATTAAAAAAAACGCATTCAAATCGATACATCAGATATATCGGAGCGGCCAAGTTGGTCACAAATATCTGAACAACGGCATATTTTTGAGTACCCTGGCCGCTCCGATATATTTCTGGCGACTGTACAACCGTTTTAGCGGTACGGTGCCACAGACAGACAGCAGTCAAACATGTTAAACTTATAACACCCCTCTATTTACGTCGGGAGATGAAAATAAAATGAATGAATGATATGAAGTATGTATATGAAAGTTTAGAGGTCATACACCTGTTCTTGAGGACATATTGACAGTTATCGATTCGTTGCTATCGCTATCAGCTCGCTGATAACGGTTGCACCGGCTTTCAGGATCTTCGTACCTACATGTACTTAATACATATCGTATGTGTATTTATTTTATATTTATATGATAAACTAACGGTTTATTTTACTATTACGATAATATTTACCTACTTAGGTATCCTTGAGATTGATGGCAGTACTGAGTTTTTTACTTACAGTACAGTCAAAGCCAGAAAAAAATTTATAGGGTAAGGTGCAAAAGTGTATATATATATATTTTTGGCGTTGACTGTACAATACAGTGTTATCCAGATTTGGCTTCGGTTAACTACTTTCATACCTATGCAGTTCATTTAATTTTAATGAATTGTGTAATAGCTTACATTATGTCCCCCGTCCCCCCTGACCTGTGTCAAAGGTGTACCTACAAAACTAAACCAATACTTGTAGTCATAATACAGACTTGTATAACAGGATATCAAATCAATATTCACTACATGTTATACCGGTTTTGCGTACAGTCAGTAACAGAAGTAGCTAAGCGGAGCGTGATCTAAATGATCTTGAGAGGACTTTATTGTCAAAAGAGTAGGGGCGTGTGAAGATCATTTTGAGCCCCTGCTGCTTAGAAACTTCTGGTGCTGACTGTATGTGTATGAATATGCTATCGTATTTACTACCCATAAGCCGCACCTAGCCACAAATGTTTTATTAATAGCTTATTATTAACTACTTAAGATCTAATGCCTCCTGACCTGTGTCAAAGGTACTCTATAACATCTTAGTAAGCTATTATATTTCTAATATCAAATCAGTGCCTAAGTATTCTAATTATGTACAGTCGCCATCAGATATATCGGAGCGGCCAAGGTGGTCACAAATATCTGAAAACGCCTCTGTTGTCAAAGTGATAAAGTACATGTTCAGATATCTTTGAGTACCTTGGCCGCTCCGATATATTTGATGGCGACTGTACGGGTAATACCGGCTCGTAAATTATTGTAATTACAAGCCGCACCCAGAATCGCCTGTTGATAATAAATATAATAATAATCATAGCCATAGATATATGTACCACTTACCACCTTAGTGAGCTATCAAAACTTTAGTTTTCTATTATTAAATGTCCCCTAACCTGTGTCAAAGGTCTTCCTCTAGAACATACCCATTTCTAAGTGGAGCACAATATCAAATCAGTCCTCTAAACTACAAGATATACGGTTCGTAAGCTATCGTAGTCATAAGCCGCACCCAGGCTCGCCTGTTGATAATCTATATTGTCTGATAGCCCTATCACCTTGGTGAGCGATCTGAACGTTCCTTTGTTTTCTATTCTATCATTCTAAACGACTGGGGTATTAACTGCTCAATTATTGGCTTTGAACCAGTAATTGGCACCTATTTTTGTAGCCACCACTGCTGCACTGCAAACATTTACAGTAACCGAACGAGTGTGCGTAGCGAAATGAGTTCTTAAGGCAACCACCGACGACGACTTGTCAGTTAGAACAAAAATTTGCCGGCTCCGAACAACTGTCAGGCCGATATCGTCAGGCGGACTGCAGGCGGACTGATAGTCAGTGGCCGCCTTTACATTAAACTCTGAACATATATATGAACATACCTGGCCTGTGTGGCCGGCTACAAGCTTAGTCTATTTCCGCTGATTATGGTTTTCATAACTTTCTCTCGCATTTTCTCTCAAATCTCCGACAAACATAAAAACCCTAACAGAGAACATGTAATTTTTCTTGTTCACCTTATAAATGTAAACGTATTTAAATCCGGGCCCATTTCCAATTAGCCCAATGTACCGTGACGGCATTGCCGTGGTCTGCTCAGATTTCACGGCCCATCGACTCCTGCGCAGCTGACGGCTGGTGGGAAATTATTTACAACCAATCAATGACTGTGTAACTGTTAGTGTTTACATTGAGGTCGTCTGGACGTCTCCTAAGGAATTTCTGTCTGTGTAGCTAATTTGGAAACTTTGTTTTGACATTGACAATGAGTCAATCTTACATAATTCGATATAGTCCTTCAATAAGTTCATTTCAAATAAGACTTGTGTTGTGAATACTAAGCGATAGCGAACTTAAATTCCGTTCTCGGAATTCGAAGTATTCAAACGCAGTACCTTCACTCTTCAGCTTTTTATGAGGATCACTACTCACTCGTCTACGGAGGCCGTTAAATTTGATTGATTTGTGCATACAAATTCGTAAATAAACTCAAGAGAAATGAAATGGGTAATTTTATATGAAAATTCTATACAAACTTTATTTTATCTCTCCCTTAGGACAGATATATTTTGAGATCCTTTTATGCCCTTTGTGTTCGTAAAGTAAAAGGATCTTGCCGTCTGATCATGTCAATCAAAGGCTTCTATCTTCCCGTATATTTGTTTGGGAAAGTTAACCCCAATATGAAAGACATAAGGTTGGTTTTACCTTGATCTGAGCGAATACTACGAAAAGTCGGGGTAAGTCGATTGGCCTATATTGTCAACTTTATCGTATTAACAGGGGTTTCTACGGGGTATTGCGATGTTCGCTTTTATTTTAATGTATTAGGGTAGAGAATCGAATACTGCTGAGTTTCAGTATAAAACCTATTAGGTTAAGTATGGTGTTTGTGGCCTTCCTTGTTGCAGTTAATTATTTATTAGGTTTTCTCGAAGCATAAGATATGGGAAAAAGTTAAACTTTGGTCACCATCAAAGCTTACCCACGTGTAATATGTTTTCTGGTAAACATTATTACTAGTATGCAGGGATTTTTAGTATTCTATAAATTTGAAGTACCTATTCCTTATTGTATGTACGAAAAAAAAATGCTGACTAAAAAAAGTTGTTTACCTGTAATAATCTTCTCGTGGATGTGGAGAAGGTAGTGGATAGGTAGAATCAGTCTTATTTTTTACAAGCTTTTATTTAACTCACAGTGTTTGTCAGTATGTTAGATGTTTAGGTAGAATCTTGCGAGCCAGATTTGAACCAGTTCCTGATGTCCGATTGAGCTAAAATTTTGCATACCTGCGTAACTTGGATGACAATACAATATTTTGATACCATCGAGCTGGTCTGATGATGGAGACAGGAGGTGGCCATAAGAACTCTGCCATAAAATACCTTAACCAGGTTGAGTTTAGGTTTGTTAGAAACGCCTCGATGAGTATTCCTTGATTTTCTAAAGAAAAGTACAGTCAGCCACAACATCAGAAGCTGATTTGGTTACCTATTTCTCCTAACAGATACTAGAATTAGAATCGTCTTAATAAGTCGCTGTTTGGGCTCATTTGACTTGTACTGGTAAGGAGTTGGGACCGATATCACAAGATGGAGCTCATGCTGAACCCTGGGGGCACCTACTGGATCTCAGGTTTGGGGCAACATAGACTCATGCTGTTTGAGCTCATTCGACTTGTACTGACGAGGAGTTGGGACTGGTATCACAAGATGGAGTTCATGCTGAACCCTGGGGGCACCTACTGGATCTCAGGTTTGGGGCAACAGAACTAGACTCATGCTGTTTGAGCTCATTCGACTTGTACTGACGAGGAGTTTAGACCGGTATTACAAGATGGTGGTCATGCTGAACCCTGGGGGCACCTACTGGATCTCAGGTTTGGGGCAACATAGACTCATGCTGTTTGAGCTCATTCGACTTGTACCTACTGACGAGGAGTTGGGACCGGTATCACAAGATGGACTTCATGCTGAACCCTGGGGGCACCTACTGGATCTCAGGTTTGGGGCAGCATAGACTCATGCTGTTTGAACTCATTCGACTTGTATTGACGAGGAGTTGGGACTGGTATCACAAGATGGAGTTCATGCTGAACCCTGGGGGCACCTACTGGATCTCAGGTTTGGGGCAACATAGACTTATGCTGTTTGGACTCATTCGACTTGTACTGACGAGAAGTTGGGACCGGTATCACAAGATGGAGTTCATGCTGAACCCTGGGGGCACCTACTGGATCTCAGGTTTGGGGCAACATAGACTTATGCCGTTTGGACTCATTCGACTTGTACTGATGAGCAGTTGGGACTGGTATCACAAGATGGAGTTCATGCTGAACCCTGGGGGCACCTACTGGATCTCAGGTTTGGGGCAACATAGACTTATGCCGTTTGGACTCATTCGACTTGTACTGATGAGCAGTTGGGACTGGTATCACAAGATGGAGTTCATGCTGAACCCTGGGGGCACCTACTGGACCTCAGGTTTGGGGCAACATAGACTTATGCCGTTTGGACTCATTCGACTTGTACTGATGAGCAGTTGGGACTGGTATCACAAGATGGAGTTCATGCTGAACCCTGGGGGCACCTACTGGATCTCAGGTTTGGGGCAACATAGAGTCATGCTGTTTGAGCTTATTTGACTTGTACTGATTTGGGCCTACTGTGACATCCGATGGGTTTATAATTTTGAATGTTCGTTTCGCGAATATTTTAGTAACGTTTTTCTGGTCTTCATGAAATTTGTTGAGGTTGTATCGGTGGTATATAATAAGAGACTTCAATGAGCTGGAATGACCAGGGGGTTCTGGAATCAGAAGGCCTAAAACAGTTTTGTTGAGGGGTTTTATTATAATCGCAAGTTCTTAATTCGAGGCGGACCACCAGTTCTGTTAGATTAGAATAGAACCGTCTAAATAAATAGTATATGATTGTTAAAAGAAAATTATACGTGCATAACTATTATCGAACGAGCGAGTGCAGCGACGCGAAGTTCTATCATTCAACCTCGGACACAACTGTCAGTTTGGGTTTTTAGTAGCTGTTTCTCGAAATTATGAGGTCTATGTTAACTTAATTAGGCTTATTGTTTTGCAACTTTAATGTGTCATTAGGGATTTTTCCGTAACATAATGTTCTTTTTGAAATATAACAAAAATGTTTGTTTTTCAAGAATTTTTAAATTACCTGATATGGTTTAGCGGACAGAAATAGCATACCCGTAAGTGTTTCATCACTATTATGATAAAAAAACTACATGCAAGCATGCCTACCTTGATGCCTATTGCCTACTTTGATATCAGGTAACACACCCAATGACCATTTCTATTAGCTAAAATTAACAAGCAATAAGAAACCGGTCAACACAGCGAAACGATGTGTTAGTCGAAATATACAGGCTACGGAACATGTCTCTTAAAAACTAAAAACATAAAAATAAATTTAAATAAAAAACTTTTAAAAGCAAGCTTTTATGTGAATGCTCTAAAAAGAGAAAATAAGCTTTTGAGTCAATCAAACTTTTTCTATAGGAATTTTGTACAATTTTATGTCATAAAAGCTTGTCGCGAGACTTTCCCGTGTAAAAGAGATTGCACATATTTTAGGTGAAACCATGGAGCCAAGTAATCCTATGACGGTAGTGTAAAATTAATTAAAATATGTAATGTGCCCAGCCCATTATTCATGAATTAAAATTGTAATTATCAATGTATTTCTTAAAAAACAAATTCACGTCAAGTGTTATTTATGTGCTTTGGATGTAGTATATAGTACATATAAGATAGTGCTACTTGGCGGTTTGTCATTTGTCATTGAGTTAATGAGTTGTTTTTGTTTCGCTAGTTGCATCTTTTTAATATGTCAAACGAAAGCGACACAAATTTGCAATGCAATAACAGATCACGAAGTGAATTTTGAAGTCAATAACGAGTTATATGACAATATATTGGTATGTGTCGAAGCCTGTTGACCTACTGTTGTATCTGTCTGACGAAGCCTGCGGCGTGGATTATAAAATTGTAAATCAAATAATTTTTAATGACAATAATTAAATGTACTCAAAGAATAAGTACTCAACATCGGACTGAATGAAACCAATGATTTTGTTATAATATTCAATATTTACATAAGGTTTCCTCGATATAAATGTGCAATCTCTTTTACACGGGAAAGTCTCGCGACAAGCTTTTATGACATAAAATTGTACAAAATTCCTATAGAAAAAGTTTGATTGACTCAAAAGCTTATTTTCTCTTTTTAGAGCATTCACATAAAAGCTTGTTTTTAAAAGTTTTTTATTTAAATTTATTACATGCATAATTGCATTATACTGTGCCTCAATAGAATAATAATGAAGACCCTTTCTTTACGCAGACACAGCATGACAGCACTCTACGCATGGGTACTCAAAACTGCCTTAGTTTTCTAGCATCTCAATAACTATAGACTCTTGAACCTCAATAGGAGACGCGAGTCACTGTCTCTGAGTCACTACGCGTGCATGCCGTGGTGTACCGTTGTTACGTAGGCTGTTCTGCATAAACTGTACATAAATGCAAAACCACCAATGCCATAGTTAAACGATGACAGTATATTAACTGCTTATAAACGCCGCGAGCCTGCTGTGAGTTTTATTCTTATCTTATGATATGATGTATAAGAACAAAGTAGTAAAATACTTTAATGATTTGATTTACTCGACATAAATAAAATAATGAACGGCAATATTGCCAGAAACCGCAACTAAATTGGAAAGGGCGTTTTAGATATAAATGGGAAAATTTGATAACATATATACACGAACTAACAAACAAACAGCTGTAAGATGATGATTTTATGAAATGATGATGATGTCGTCTTCTACTGTTACTTGTTTTACATCAATTACACCAATTGTTGGCTTTGCTGTATTGTTACTGTTCACGAATTTCCAGATGCTCAAACCTTTAGGCTGGGAGTCGAGAACGACAGGCCAGAATCTCCACGTTAAACTTTCTCGGGGTCACAAATAAAAATCGCGGATCGCGAGCCGGGCGCGTGCATATCAGTAGGTGCATCGGTTATCGTCTGTCATGTCATGTCATATGTCTGATTTAATAGCAATGAGCGGCGCGGGGGCTGAGATTGAAGGGGGTTTTTAAAACTATAATGAACAGTTACTATTGATGCTTGACATACTGCGTTTACTTGACTACTGCAAGGCCGTAAACAATGAATGCCTGAATGGCATGAATGAAATATTAAGAAGCACGCGATTGAATCCATACATAGCTGACGCACAAAACTTGCATATTGTCTATTGAAATATCGGCTCTTGTCTTCTCAAATTGTCATGTTTAAAAATCACAGAAATACGCGGTTCTCCTCAGCCTCCTAGCGGTTGTCCCAAAATGTAATCAACCTACTGATCCGGCAAAGATTGTAAAATAAACTTCAACTAAATAATACATTTTAGACGTAGAAAAAGTTTTGAACGCGTATTAGATAGAGTGTTCTTACAGTGAATGATTAAGTTCTCCATTCATTAACGTGGCTTCACGGAGATCCGCGTAATCCGAGAAACATGGCGGGATTACTACGGTTCAGTGGATGGATTAGCGACTAATCATTAGTCTATTGCTTTGGTTTTCATGAAAGTACATACCTAGATAGAGTTATTAAAAAGCTACAAACAACAATCATGTTTAATCAGATTATTTGATTGGTGGATTTTGACAGATGCTCTGCTAAAAAGACCTCTCGTCACAGTGCCGCCACCTGGATTTCAGGAAACCAAACCCACTGCAAAGGCTACGATTTTAATACTTAATTTTCTTATCCAATGCTCGAAAAATATAGAGAGAGTTCCAAATTGAAATGACTAAACGCCATTTCAAGCAAGCGAGGAATTGTGGCCTCACACTTGCAGACAAATCGCGAATGGGCAAGAAACAGCATAGCGAAAGTAGAGATAGATCGTGTACCCCATCTGCCGGGGTGATGATAATATTACACTGCTCTCAACTGGAAGCCGGCACGATGGATCGCCCCGTGCACTGACAGAGGGCCTACCGCGACGTTCGAAAATCTACTAAACGTTGGCCCCGTCTCTATCACTCTTGCATATAGGAAAGAGAATGATGCAAATAGACGATTCGATGAATAATGTGGTTCGTGGTTATAGGCCTGGTGTTCAGATGAGCTGGAGCAACGCCAAATCGCTGCTGGGGATCGAAAGACGTGGCGTGAGCTCGTAAAAGCCCTTTCAAGCAAGGAAGCCTTGGGTCGTCTATCCTCAGTACTCCCCATTCGCTAGTCCATGTGGATTATTCATGCGTGCACCGCCGTGTAGCATTTCCATTATCGGAGTGGTCAAAGGTGAATTAACATAGATTCATTCACCACTCCTCTACATTCTATTCGCGTGTTCTCCAACTTTCGCACCCTCGCCCTTCAATTTGGACTCTACCTCCCTACGATTGGGTCGCTTTTTGCAATCCTCCAACCAAAGAGCTTTATAAAGTTAGCGCATGCTAGACAGCCTGTCCTAGTTACACCGCACCTTGAACGGGAACATAATGCTCTAGTAACAAAAAGAACTATGTGCTATACATTTGGTGTGTAGTTAGAATCTTTTACTACTAAAGATAGTATTCTAGTGATGTTTGTCATTCATTGTGTTCCTAGGACAGTTAGGGTGTGAACCTAATAATGGATCGCCAGGCTTATTTTACTTAAGTTAATTCTTTCTGCTACTATAAATACATATTTGAATACTTACCCGGTTATTCATAAACGGATATCAAACCTCATTTAACAATATCATCGTTTGTCCTTATCTGTCACTTTGATAGTTGTGGTTGTTAAAAACAAACAGAACGTCATTTAGCTAAATCAGGTTTGAAACACGTTTCTGAGTAAGCGGGTTAATATAACAGATAACTTTGTATGTAGAGCTAGAGACCGACTATTAAACAATTTTGTGAAATTAAATAGTAATAAATCAAACTTGTCAAATTCTTCTTACGCTCTGAGCCGTTAAAATGGTCTGGCGGGGCTACCTGAACGTCCTCCAAAGGTCAAATAATATTTCCAGGAAGGGTCCCTTGCTTTAACCAATACTGCACAAAAATAGAGGGAAAACATGGTATCGCAGATTTATTTGTGAAGGGCTTTATTTGTGGGCTTATCACAAATATTTCTGGCTGAGTTATGGCAGGCATCGAAGTATGCATTCATCTAGTACCTCCAAATATTAATTCACATAAGGTGCAGAGGGGCAATCTCGACTTCAGATAAATTTCAATTAAATCGCAATAACTTATGTGTTTTATCATTAACTATATTGGCATCTATATCCGGATAGCGGAAAAGCGTTTTTGTCGTAGTCGTGATTGCCCCTCTGCACCTTACATATGTAGGATTAGATGCAGTGCAACAAAATGACCACTGCGTTATGTTTATTAAGAACCTGTCAATATCAGTTCTCTCATCGCTATTCTAATCTGTATCAATTATATGCCAGACCGCATTCCTCACCCGCAGTTCTTCTCAGTCTTTTTATAATGCTATCTCGCCTCGTTCCCATCTTTTACCATGCGCATATACATATGTATAATATATGTAGTATACTATAGAAACCACTATATGTGTGACCTTTTGTGATTTGTAACAACATGCGTAGCCGAAAATGACAAAGTGGCGATCGGAACAGATACCAGTTTTGTCTTGTATATCCCAATACAATCATTTCTAATTTGATCTTTGTTACGTAAGTTGTAAGGTTTGTTTTTAATAATTAATAATAGTGCAATGAAACTATTACGAATCGTATTGTTAAATAAGAAAAGGTTTATTTTAGTTGAGCTTTTGTTTCCCCCTTTTGCGTTCGAAAGATTGGGTTTGCTCGCAGTAGGTAAACCTGCTGACTCATTAGTTTAAATTCATGGTATTTTTTTAGTTACAAAAAAAACATGAGCTACAGGTATTGTAGTTCTTATTATTGATTTGTAAATATAAGTATGTATATTTTCACCATAAGTATCTTTATAACTAGAGGCGAATTAACGTTAATTTTTTATGCTTGTTATTTTTATAAGCGTTTCTTCGTGTAGCATTTTTTATGCCAATTGATTACCTTTACTTTTCTTTATGATGAAACCGTGTATACTAGTTTATGGTACCTAACAATAAATATTAAGCAATTTTTATTTGCCTTAGAAAATTGAATACCCTAGAAACAGCTAAATATAGCACGCAAGCAAAGCAGTCTAGAGATCCTCGAAACCATTTCACAAGCACCCGGCCGCTTGTTACGAATTTCAGATCGCCGAATTAAAATGCCGAAAGGTGTAATCAATGCGGTGTCTGGTCAGTATCACGGCCCGCGTGTGCGCAGACTTAACAGTGGCAATCGAAATAGCATTCCTCGGTGCTATCTTTAAACAACAGTGGCTTGTAGATTGCTACAGCTGTCAATAACTGTCGAAGACGCGGGATGATGGAATTATGATAACATGCTACAAAGTTTGGCTCTATTTACTCTTCAATTTGTTGTAAAAAAAAATCTATTTAGAAGAGAGCGTAAATTACCAAACAAAATAGCATCTTTAAATAACGGTAAATTTTTGATTGCCTCTTTTATTAAAAACTGTCGAAGACGCTTGATGATGGAATTATGTAGGCGCCCTCTATTCTTTTCAAATTCAATGTTTGACTCCTAAATCTGTCTATCATTAATGCAATTTGTGGTCATGATGACTACGACAAACACTCCAATTCTCTTAATTTATCTGTTGACCAAAATATTTAATCATTATCACGCGCCACATATCCTATATGATGCTGATGCATCAAGCAAGATGATTCGTAGTTTCGTCAAGGATACCATCTATTCATATGATTCTTGTTGAGTCATTTTGAATTCGTTTTGTTTTGGTTCACTCGGTAATTGGGTGGCTATATGATTGGTGGAATGACTTGTCTGGTCTTTAGTGGTTACTGGTCAAAACTACATAAAAAAAGAGTTTAACTTATCTAGGTATTTCTATAAGAAGTGAGCCATTTTTATTGCCGTTGGGTATAGGCAAGGTACTAGTTAATTTATCTAGATTTGTTATTATTCCCGTTTTTAGATAAGTTAATTATAATTCCTTAGAAAAATCTCTTTGTTCCGTCGCTTTAAAATGGAAGGTCTTGTAGGTCATGAATCGCACTTCATCTTTTTAAGATTTTTGCATACGTTCTCGAATGGTATCGTGTGAAGTGTTATTTGGAAGTGAATTAGGTACTAAGTCTCCGCTACCCCACGTTTACGAATATAACATAGTAACATACCCACTCTTCCTTGTTATACATAAAAGATAAAAAGATAAAAGATATTTATTCTTCAATTTAGGCACATTACAATGCACTTATGAACGTCAGAGAGAAAAGAAACTACCACCGGTTCTAACCCTACACCTCTGACCCGAGAAGTATTACTTATTACCGGCAAGAAACTCGGCGGGACTTATTTTTTCAAAACAGTACTACAAATACATTAAAGATACTATATACAATACATAACATAATCGCAATCCCTATCTCAAATATAGCTCGTCATCCAATTTGGCCGTCAAACAAGCTTGTGTCTCGGGGCACAACTTAACCTCCATTACGAATGCCGTCACTGCCAGAATAGGCGCCTCCCACGACTTCCTACTTGACATTTGGTCTAGACTAGGTTTTATTTTATAGTCCTAGGTGACCTAAGTGCTTTTCCTTTATGGAACAATGGAGTTAAGACGGTTCGTTGGGATACGACATTATAAATTGGCACAAACTAGGTACATACTTGTAAATAAACAAATTTTATTTTGGCTTTTGACTGTGACTCAATATCAAGCAGCCCGCGATATAGTTATAACTCGATGATAAATTATTATATCCTGTCTAGAGGTAATCTTTCTTACAAATTCCAGCCATTTTTCAATGACATTAACAAAAATAGTAGCCAAATTTACGGTTTTCTGAAAATTATTTAGTTACCATTTATTTTTATCTTATCACAATCAAACAACAAATTGATAGGCAAAGTTGCAGTATTTGCATTGGTTTCCGCAACCGACATCACATCGGACGATAAGAGCCGGATTAGCGGGTCGTTCACTCCCAACCGTCGCGGCTGCGCCCGCGAAACTAAAAGGACTAAACTACCTGATGGTCACATGTTACATACGACTTTTGTAGTTAGACGGAGCTTACATTACATTACCTGCTTTATCTCGCCGAACCTCAATATTTGCTCGAGGGTTTTCTAAAAAGTGCCTTGCTGTATTTGGATAACCGAGAATCGTACACGTTTTATAAAGGGCTCGCTGAACTGGCCACGAAACCTGTCAAAAAGGCACTGCCATTGTCTTTTAATAAGTATATTGGATGCGGTTTTCAGGCATAAGGTCGTTACAGTTACAGCCAATTATAAATATTTAACCACCATATACATATCCTATCAAGATACATATTTAAGTACATACATTAAAATACTTTAGCGCCCATCTTTTTCAAGACAATATAGTATGCCCCAAATATTTAAAGTAAAGCCCCTCCTTCCTGAAGGAGAGGCCATTTAAAAGAAATGTAATAATAAAAAGTATATGTAAAAATTAATTTAAACTATGAATATCTAAAAATGTAAACAATATTGTATAATGTAAAAACGAATAATTGGCTATTCTTATTCTGATTTAAAGTAATGATCAAGTCAAGGTGTGGAAACATTTAAAAATTCTAATATACATATATCGCGCAAATTTTAATGAATTTATCCAGAGTCATATGAAGCTTACATATTGCAAAAATACCGCTAATAATAAATCAAACTCCCGATCGTCCATTCACCAATTCTGCTATAATGCCTCTAATGCCATTCCCCCCGCCTTCCTAATGCAGTCAAGTTATGGAAAGTCACGAATGCAGCATTGGCGATGTTTAACTTTGATATCGAACCGAAAGTATCCTCTTTAGGCCTTGTGTTCCTACATTGAATTTGGTACTTGGTAGTTGACATTTGAAAAGATACGATTCCTTGTAACATTTTGAGTGATGAAGCGAGGACCACACGGTTAACAGTGGCTCAAACCTTACCAATTTAAAATCGGGATGAAGACATACTTATTTTAGGTATCGTATAGTAGGAGCTGTTAAAGTACTAGTCGTCAAACATACCGATTGGTATGCAGGAACCAAATTGGTTTGCTTATTCTTAGAAATCACGTTTAAACTTTTCGTAGACTAGTATAGCTCCCTTCACTATTTCATCTTCATGCAAGCTGTACGAAACAGTCATTTTGCGCGCCAAGAAAGATTATTTTACTTTTTCTTAATCAGCCTGACGAAATACTACGACACCTATTATGCTTTTAAACGGATCATAGCTGCTTAAACTTTTAAATATTCAATATACATGTATACCTTCGTAGCTAGTATCTTTTTGCCCTTGCACGCCGTCTAAGTTTTTTCTCCAATGATTAATAGAAGTAGTCGGTGCCTCGCGCCTTTGTGATCGGCCACTCACCTTTCGAAGGTCGTGTGTGGAGACCTCGTGTCTTTTATACTACCGATAGCGTACTCCATTGTTTTTTAGGTATTTTACTAAAGTTTGTACTGACGAACTTACTACATACTACTAAACAAAGTTTAAATTGTCATCAATTTTCAACACGATCCATAAAAGAGACGAGGTACCCATCAGTGGACCTACTACCTATTGAAGAAATAGCACTAACAACTGGCAACCCAAGCACTAGCGAGCTCTGGTAACTCGGGAGGCCGTGGTTTCTGGTGGGAAGCGGTCATAATCGCCGCCAATGACGATAAACAACATCAAAAGAGCATTTATACTTTACAGATCTTTGAGAGCCTTGTATACCCATTTCTTGAAGAACCCCATGTAGGAAAGGCGGTAGTCAGGAGATATCATATTCCACATTCTGCACCTTGTGGAGGAAAACGAGCAAAATGCCAGCTTAGTCGTCAAGTCTGCTTGATTAAAAAATGCATAGACGGGTGTTAGCAATCGATAGTGCGACGACCGCGGGGCTTCTGACGCTGCGGTGTGTTCTGATATCGCACTACTAAGGTTTCCTCTAACACTGCTAATCCTTATAAATTGTGGAAATGCCTTTATTTGCCTCTAATTACTACCGGGACAAGAAGTTTTGTGGCCGCATTTATGCTAGCGAAAGTATGAAGATGAGAAAATCTACTTGTACTTCGCTGTTTTTCGTTATGTTCAATATTCAGTACGTGAACTGATAGAACAAATCAAATTCTTTTTTAATGAATATTTTGATTTGTTTATTTTAAGTAGTCACACTACTATATGTATGTATAAATTATAAACTTGTATAGATGTCATTTACAAAGGAAAAAGTGACCAACGCCTCCGGTGCCCAAGGCTGGATCCAGCCTTGGGCACCGGAGGCGTTGGTCACTTTTTCCTTTGTAAATGACATCTATACAAGTTTATAATTTATTCAGTACGTGTCTTAAATTTAATAGCGAAAAGATAGATAGCGCTTAAATTAACTAAAGTTGGATTTTGGGGGTAGTCTAGCATCTAAATCAGAGGTCCGCAAGAAAGACGAGTGCATTCGGCTCTTTTATTTTCATGGTTTTTTTTGTCAATCGGATAATGCGAGACTATTGTCAAAATATGAGTAAATAAGTATCTCCGTACCTACTGACTGAGAACCAGACTGACCAAACTTTATTATATTTTGCACGCGATAATAACCTTAATTTCTAGCACTGTATATCCTAAACTACCATAAATATTTAAGTAAACATCGTTTTACGATTGTTTTACGATTCCCACGGCTACATTTACGTTAGAACGTAATGCGTTTAGCAAAATGAATGGCACCACCCATGGCTCTGTCCGCGAAACAAAATGACTCTTTTTCTTTTGTTTTTCTTTTGATGTTGCGTCTAATTAACGACGGTTTACGGTTTAAAATGGCGTAAACTATCACTTGGAGTTAGGTCATTTGTTGTTTTGCTAAAACCTAAATACAAAATCCCTTATTTAACGGGATAAGTGGTTTAACGCTACATTAACTTTCCTAGAATATAACTTACTAGCACACATTTACGTTCATGTAAGTAGGCATATAAGAAGCTAGCCTACGTATTTGCTTAGGCTAGTTCATCGTTTCAAACTTACGATTATCTTTCTGGTTCATTTTAACGCTTTTTATAATCTTCTCTGCAACTTCTCTGCTTTGCCTTAAGGTTGACTGGTAGAGAATGCCTCATGGCATTAAGTCCGCCTTTTGTACATCAAGTTTTTCTTTTGTGCAATAAACTTTAAATAAATAAATAATGGTCTCAGCTATTTCCTTGCCATATACGTCCAGATTTGTCAGTCTTGCGACAAATCGGTCAGCGTGTGGCAGTAATTTGGCCCAATTTCTGCAAACAGATCTCCAGTAGCATGCATTTCCTAGGCCTATCCCAGAGTTGTTTATAACTTTGCATTTTGCATACATTTGGTAACATTGTGGCGAGTTTAGAACACATTAATCCCACATAATGAGGAGGAATGTATCCTGGCTGCGTCATGCGTGGAATTACAGTTATTACGCAATCTGATGCATTCCTGGCACATTTCGGGTTACTAATGTTTACATACAGAACATAACGTATGAGTTTATTACTGTAACATTTGTATGTTTATATGTGACATTCCACGAAAAGGTACCTTATGGCGATTGGGGCTTACGCTATTTCTAACGACGCTGCAATACTAATGCGATGCTTCGCAACGTAAGCGCCAACCGCCATAAGGTACTTTCACCCGTGGGACGTCACATATGTTTGGATATTTGTTTTATTCCTCCTTTACATACAAAAATCATTTGATAAATGAATTTTGGATGGAAAGGGACATTGGATACTTTTTATCCCCGAATTGACTCCATAAAGGGGTGAAATGAGGGTCCGTGGCAACGAAGAACTAGGTGACAGCAATATCGTGACAGCAATATCGTGACTCGTGTGGTGACAAATGGCTGACAAATTGACAATCAATAAATATAAGTATGACTTGTGACACTTCAATGGCAACTAACTTTCCCAGAACACCATATAACTAATCCTGGTTGTATAACGAGTAACCGTTGACGTGTCCCGTGTATCGGATAACGTTATCGCTATCATATCGTTATCTCGGTGCTCTGCCTCGCCCTTCTAGCGATCGATTGTAAATACCATTCCTTCAGCCAGGTATCTTGACCCATGGTCTCTTAACAACCGTTCAAATTCCGAGACCAAGTACAATCCTGTCCAAAACATAGATGTTAATTTTTAAAGAGCGCTTAATGTTTATTGAAAATTGCGTAGTAAAGGCAATAACGTTAATTCACTTGAATGAAGCTGTTGTGCTACTTCCTTCAGCACATGGCAACTCTAACATGACGATTTTGCACACATTTTGCACCTCCGCCAATTTTGCTTCTTCATGACCACTCCGTAGGGTATAATCTTGTACTATATATACCTGATGAAGTTTTTAGTTGTCAACCTCCATCAGCCGTCCTAGAGCTATTACATGTCCAACGTCACACAACTGTGGGAACTTGTCGTTGATGGCTAAACCTCCATGTTTATTTCCCAGGTCAATATTTGTATTTGAACAGAACGGCACGGTCTCTATATTGGGCCCCGGCAAATCACACGGTTTAATCGCTTTTCACTTTTTCGAACCAATGCCTGTCCTCTCTCTCTCTCTCTCTCTCTCTCTCTCTCTCTCTTTCTCTTTCTCGCCTTAGCATGATTATTCCCATATGATTGTGGAGTCTACCTTTCTTTTTTCGTTCTTTTTCTCCGGACGTGTCGTCTACTGAAACTTCGCAGGCTCTGATGTCTTTTGCTTGTACCAATGCCTGTCCTACATACAAAATAAGAATGGGTTTATATTCGTTTAGAACATATGACATGGATATTGTGTTACTTTATTTAATGCTGTTAACATCGATCATAAACTAGTATACATTCTTATAATGTTATAATTATTAACTGTTTTTTTTTTGTTTACAGGTAAGTCAAAGCTCGACAATAACTTATCCACGGGTTGTAGGAGAAAATCTTCATCAAGATGATGATTTACTGTAAGTTGAATGATTACAATATGTTTTTTGGAATGTCCCAGACTTAAACAAGCAATCTACTACATGGTCGAGAAGATAAAAGCAAAGCGTCCTAAGCAAATATTTGGCTCATATTTACTAGATTTCGAAAACCCGAATACTTGCTACAGACGGTAGAACCCATTTTTTAAACAAGACACGACGTTGTTGGAATGTTCTCGAAAAGTGACATACTAAGTTACAATCTGCAATATGAATTTTATTTACTTTATTTCTTTGTAACATAGTTGATAATTCTTTCAGATGCTTCTTATAAAATTCGGCAAAACTTGTCCGTCTTATACGAATTCTTACCAACAACCCACGTTAAAAAGTTCCTCGTAACTTTAGTATGAACTTGATATTCTTAACACGTTCTTCTAAGGAAGTGGGGGCGGAGTTATTTGCATTATCGCGGCGGGTCACGGAAACTATAGAATTTCGACAAACAACGTCTTAACTCTTAACATTATTCTAACACACAGTTCTGAGGAAAATAAATAAATCTCTATGGCACATATCGACCTAGCACCTAGCTCAGCAAAGCTTTGACTATTGGTACTAATGACGATTTAGCTATGTACTTGCATAGAAATTCTTAATAGAAAACAATCGTACCGGGATGTGAACCCAGGACTTCCAGCTTTGTAGGCAGGGTCACTATCGACGGATAGGTTACGTTACAGTCAGATCTGTAACAGCGCAGTGCCGTGTTTTTTTTAAAACAAAGCTTATCTAAACAGAATTAACTTTCGATTAAGTCGGGCGCGTTAAGGCGCCTAATCTTCACACCCATTATGATAGGGAGAAAATCTAGGGAACAGGAGTTCTTTAACCTTTAAGTATTTAACCTAACTTGGAATCAACTTCACAGATACACAGTCGGTAGCAGATGTGACTAAGTGATCTTGGCACTCTCTTGTTTTCTTCACAATTCTACAATAAACTCACTGTGAGCTCATTTTGAACTTCTTGCTTGCTTAGTAGGGTTTGCACCCGGTTCTGATCATGGATGGCGAGAACCGGAACTTTTGATCAACTTTTACTATGGGAGCAACTTTGTAAAAAAATAAATAAAAGTTGATCAAAATCATTAATAGATTCAGCTTTGATTATCTTGTATTACGATTTAGAAGTCACCCAGTAGTGTGCATTTTGCGCAGAAGTAACAACAAAATCGTGTCAATGTCAAGCTCTTTTGAAAACCTCGCCTGCTTAGCTACCTCGATTGGTAATAGCCTAAGCGATTCGCTGACAGCAGTTTATCCATGTAATTTGTCAACGGTTGAAAGTGAAAATCGATGCCGTGTGCATGCGCACCTGGATTATGCAACGCGGGAAATAGAGCAGAGTCGGCGCCCGCGCCGCGGAACGGCGGGTCTAGCTAGATCCTGCGTAAGTTAGCCATTTGATGCTTTATAACTGACTTGACAAAGAAGGGCATCAGAAATACTGAAACTTACAGAAGCGCTAGTCGCGTTGCGGCACGACTTTGAATGGTTCTAATCCTAATCCCAACAAGGCCTAGTTTCCCCTCTGGGTTGGAAGGTCAGATGGCAGTCGCTTTCGTAAAAACTATGAGTGCCAACGCCGATTCCCGGGATTAGATTGCCGAGCGGACCCCAGGCTCAATAGAGCAAAAAGTTGGGACAAACGCTAGCAGGAAGTTTGTAAACAAACAAAAAACATTTTGTATTTATCACACGCTTTTTAATTAAAGAAAACATCGCGAGAAATAGGACCTAGTCCCGATAAGGTCTAGATTTCCCTACCCATAGGTTAGAATTCGGACGTAGCAGAAATCTTACGTATTAGTCCCATTTTTAGAGCTGCCAAGTCAAGCATCAATCTTTATTATTTGCTCCGTCCGTGGCCAATCAATGTCTCGGTCCGATAGGTATGCATATCAATTAAGCGGATATTGAAATTGTTGAATTATTAATGCTACATATTAAGTTTTTACACATCATTTCTCTAAAAACTGAATTTATGTACGGAATCGGGTAGGTACTCAATGTACTCATTGTCCTTGATTATATCTATATATATAAAGTTATATAAACTTCCATTTCTCTTCAGCCACATACTTGAATGTTCGCGTCTTAACACTAGTTCAGTTAGAACTCACATTCATTATAAATATAATATTATATTATAATAAAGTACGTTTCATATTATGAAAATCTCTCTCCATACACTCGGCTAACAAACCGAGGCTTATGTTATGATTGTTGTGAACTGAGATGGAACCCGTATGTAGGGTAACGGTACACGCCTCCTTGCACGAACTTTCTGTGGGCCGGTGCATTGTACAAATGTACAGTACGAGTACATGCAGCCTTATTAGGACCGTGCCAAAACCAACCCAGGCTTTGTTGCAAAGTAAAAGTGTGGTTCTGTCAACCAATATGTCACTAAATAAGGGCAAGATGAGTAATGGGGCCCACCTACTACAGTCGGCCTGATGATATTGGCCTGTCAGTTGTTCGGAGCTGCCAAATTTTTGTTTTAACTTACAAGTAGATATCGTAAGGCGGACTGATAGTCGGTGGGCCCCCTAAGGCCCACCCTGTAAGCATTTTAACTACTACTCAACTCCAGTTTTTAACCGACTTCAAAAAAGGAGGAGGTTCTCAATTCGACTGATATTTTTTATCTTTTTTTTTGTATGTATGTTACTTGATATCCGTGAATCGTGAACCGATTTTCAATTTATTTTTTTAATTGAACGGGTATAAGTCGGGGTCTGATGATGGGATCCTGGAGAAATCGAGGGAACTCTTCAACTATTATAGGCACACCTATGATGGTATATATGATTTCACTATTTTTTACAGCAACTCGGCCACTTCCTCTTGGAATAGCGGATCCTAAGTGAAGTCGGTTCTTTTTTGTTTAAAATTATTACACTTTTTACTGCGTTATCTGCTAATACAGCTAACTATGCATTGATGTGTAAATCATTGGTCGACTCACGGTAGTTAATCCTAAATGCACTATTGTGCCCACATCATAAATCTAAGCCTCCAGGAGAATACTAATAACGAACGGAACGAATGACAGGCGGAACCGGCCGAAGGATGCATAACTTAGGATGATTTTACTTTTATTAATTTATAACAAGCTTAAACCACTATTTTGTACAGCGTCGGTGAAAACCTCGACAGGCCACTTCTTTTGTGGCGGCCACCTAATATCAGTCCGCCGGACAATATCGGCCTGTCAGTTCAATTGACAGTTCCGAACAACTGAGAGGCCGATATCGTCTGGCGGAGTGATGGTAGTGGGTCGCCACCCTGACATCATGCCACAGCCGAGCCGGTGCAAAGATGGAACAAAAACACATGGTCCCGCGGTGGTATGCGGGCGGTGTCGGTGTGTATCAGACCGCGCGTGTCACGCGCGCCGGGCGCGCGCACTCCGCGCCGCCGGCGTCCCGCTACCGCCCCGCGCTTCGGTGTGCAATGGCCTTAAGTAATACTAAAGTTAAGTAATTTGACAGCACTTTATATGACTTTGTAAACCACTGTGTATGGTAGGGTTGTCAGATTACTTCACTCGATTAAAAATACTGCTTTAGAAGTTGTTGAAACGAAATGCACCATCAGCACATCACGGTCACGTTATTCAATACCATCAACACTAAGTTAATATGATAGAGCACTCAACCGATTTATTTTCAAACCACAGCTGCCGCGTTTTTTAAAACCGTGTCTCGATACTTCGCGGTGCCGGGTCAATGGGTCGGAGGTTTTAGTGAAATAATGCATGCTCTGATACTCTGCGTAGGTGGATATTGCATTCGACATGAAGTAATCATAGAAATCGTGGCGCTATAGCGGTAAAGTTGTTTCTTAGAATATAGTGATCGCGGTCATAAAATTTTATAAGACAAAAAACTAAGTTATGTATTACGTAGACTGACAGACTTATACCTTCCGAACTTAAACCACCTTTTGTGGACTCCCTGGTGCCTTTTAGTGTTGTACAGGCGCCATCAAATATATCGGAGCGGCCAGGGCACTCATAAACATCTGAACATACACTTTCTCGCCTTGATAATAGAGGCGTTGTTCAGATATTTGTGACCACCTTGGCCGCTCCGATGTATCTGATGGCGACTGTGCCATTCTCTAAACCGCTTTCGATTTATTGGTAAATTCATAAGATCTGGCGACGAGTCTCTGAAAATTTTACAGTTCGGCGGTACGGTACTGAGCTCGCGTCAGTTTTCATGAATCAACCTATAATGTGAGAATATAATAGAGCGAGAACTTAGGCTAAGGCTGCATTTCCATCAGCTCTAGGATTGGTACTTAACAAACACATTCCTCGCATCGCATCCTCGGTCATCTCTGGAGGAAACGCAGCCTACATCACATCTTGTATTGTACTCAAAAACGGCTTATCTCTACTGCAAATGATCTTCGATTTGAATCCCTCATCTTTCTAGTGTTTTTCTACCTACTTTAAAGCCTTTAGGGGCATATGTGCCTATGTGTCAAAAAGGCTAAGGGTCATAATGTCTACTGTCAATAAGGCCGAAAGTTATAATGTCATGATGTCGAAAGGTCCAGAGGTGTAATAATATCATTTTGTCATAAAGTTACAATGTTATGTTACCCTAATGTCAAAATGTCTAGGTGTCACAATGTCCAACTTGTCGAAAAGTCCACATGTCATATTTCCCTTATGTCGAAAAGTCCTGGTGTCAAAATGTCCACCTGTTATATTACCCTTACCTCGGGAAGTCATAAGTCGGTTCTCGAGTGGTGCATCAAAAGGTAGCCAAAGAAACTACGACTAGAAGGTGTCCATAAGAACCCTGTAATAAAACACCGCAACCTCATTTTGATACATTTGATCACAAAGGTTTGATAATTAATAATAAATAATCATTTGCCGGGAAGAGTAAATGTGGTCGGGCATAATTATTGTGCCATTTCTTATGTTATTTATATAACTTATATAATGCAAATAAAAACGCAACATTAGAACTTACATAATTGAAAAGTAGACATTCTGACTCCTAGACAATGTGACGCATAGCCATTTTGACACATGGGGATTCTGCCAGTAGGGGATTATATCATTCGAACTATTTGACTATTGACATTGTGACACCTGGTCATTTTGGCAATAGTCCATAATGACAGTTTAACCTAATGATAAATAGATGTTTTTACATCTGCACCATCCGACATCAGGGTATTATAACATTCGGGTTAATTGTCTAATAGACACTACGACCCTTAGCCTTTCTGACACTTGGACACGTATGCCCCTAAAGGCTTTAAAGACCACCTTGTTAACTTCTAAACATAAAGCTCTTCTAAAGCATCGCTAAAACTTCCACTTCCTTCTTATTGCAAATCCAAGCTAAAGTAGATATTATCGCTCGAGGCTCGGGAAAAATCAAACACGGTACTACTAAGAACCAATATTTGCACTTGGAAGGCAAATATTTCAGTTAGTAAGAGCCGAGTAAGGAGCTTTTATTTTTAAGAGCAGTAAGATAGTACAAAGTAACCGGCATTATTCTAGTGCAGTCTATAAGTTTATTCCGTTTTTAAATAAACAATCAAAACCAACAAACTTGGTAATTTGGCCAATGATATACAGTCGCCAACTCGCCATCAGATATACCGGAGCGGCCAAGGTGGTCACAAATGGGTCAATTGCACAATTTTTGTATCATTGTCCCATCCTTTCGTAATTTTCTCAGTTTCGTTACGAAAATAAGCCATACATTTGTATGGCTATTTATCGTAACGAAACTGAGAGAATTAAGAAAATTTAATTTTTACTTTTCTTCATTTTCTCAGGTTCGTTACGATAATTAGCCATACATTTGTAAACTGAGAAAATTAAGAAAGGATGGGACAAAGGTACAAAAAATCTGCGATTGACCGAAATATGCTCTATTGTCAAGGCGATAAAGTGCATGTTAAGATATTTTTGAGTACGTTGGCCGCTCTGATATATTTGATGGCAACTGTACAACCTTTTTTACACGTGGTTCATTGTTTGCATTCTTCAAAAAATCCTATAGAATAAATTTTAAAGTTTTAGCTTTTATTTGCATAATAATAATTGTTACAAATTTATACTGGGACATTAAAGAGACTAAATCGTATACTGAATCAGTGTATTCTATGAAATAAGCATAAAAACCGCATGCAATGATAACAACTGTCCTTCTAAAAGTCTTCTTGCATATTCTAAGTTCAACCTTAATTTTATTTCAACAAAGATCATTTCACCAAAACAGAACTTGCACTGAGTAGTCATAGTCACTCGCAAGAAGTCACTTACCTGCATTACTAATCGTGATTATCTCATTTGAGTCATGATATCCTTTTCCCTATAGTAAAACCCCTACTAGCGATGCTAACCAAACATGATAAGGACTATAAGGAGCTTATTTCTTTTGATGTCCCGGAGCTGTGCAAATACTACTTGTACCTAAAACATAACACGTTTATTTAATGTCTATTTCTTGTTTCGTATCGTATATTACTTTACAATAGCTCTTACGCAGCATTCTGTCTCGTATTCTACACTGTTCTCTACCGAGATATTTGTTTTAATTGTTATTTAAATACGTGTTTTAATTCGAACGATGGGAGCAGAATTTGGTTAGGAGAAATTGGGTGACATTTGGCACTGTCTTCGTTATTGAAATCTACCCCTGTTGAAGACTATTATCATTCCACCTTTTTTATATTCACTCTTAATAACAAAAATAGGTATAGTACCTTCCCTAATGATATTGTATTGAAAATTGTTGGCTTTCGTATTCCGGACGTTAAAATTAATGGAATCCTTATAAAGCCCGACTAAAATTTATAACCATTAGTGTAACCCTGTAAAAAACCATGTCAAACTATACTGCACTTTATTTTGTTGCACCAAGGTCTTCATAAAATATATATAGCAGAAAATAAAGTCTTATGGACTGAAAAGTTGTATAGCGGATATGACTATTTCTAAGTTGTATGTGACATACGTCATTTAGATAATAGGTTGGTGTAGTACGAGTAGCGAATGTCAATGGTGATGACTCACGCGCAATCACCTGCGTGCTTCGACGGCTCTTTGCGGCGTTATCGGTTAAACAAGAAATACCGACAGTTCTTGGGATTTACCTGTATTTTAGTCAAACACCTTGAGTTCAAAGACTTAAATGCCCATTTTAAACACACAAACATTACAATTAAAGTAGCAAAATCTTAGTTACTGACGACAGATTGTCGCTTTCCTCGCAAAATGAGGAGGCGATATAAATATGCTGGTTCAGTTGGACTCTGGAAAGAGAAGGCCGGTAGAGATCAAGATAAATGGATACATTTTGTCTTATGAAAGGGGAATAACAGAACCACGACATCAAGATGACAATTTTACAGCAATTTGAATTTTTTGCTATATGATTAGTACGAGCGACCTGCTTAAAGTGTCTTTCGTACCGTAGAATACTATCATTTCCGCGAATAAAAATATACTGAATGCTGCAGAATAATAGTCAAATCTCTGACATGACTAAACACAAACAAAATCAGTAGGTACACGCGTTTTAAAAACCTTCAATACAAAAGATTTAATTGACTGCCAAGTCAGTTAATATAAACAAAAATAAACATTCGAGGTGTGAGATCGATTGATTACATAGGTCAGACAATCTGACATTTTGTGGTGACTCACTGACATTTTCTGGTCACGTAGAAACGTAGATAGACCGTCGTTGCTCGATGAACTTTGTATGGAGAACGATCAACGTCTGTTGAGCGTAGTTGTGCTATTTCTTCGCTATCTGCACAGATGAAACAGGTGACTCTCTGCATAACGATAAAGGGATGTTTGGTGTGGCAAAGTTGTTCTACAGACTACATTTTACTTATTAATAATAGCTATTTTTTATACTAAAATACATTTGCCGGCGAGATTGGGGTTAGGAGTTTTCTATTCAAATTTAAAATCTATGAAAGTACTAACTTTTTATCGTATTCTGTGCGGTTTGACTCGCGAACGGTAGCTAGTATTATCCAATGGCACCTAAAATGCTTTACTGACATGTCCGCTTATTTAATATAATGTTTTATTATAGAAAACTTATCAGTTCCGTTTCACTTGACTGGCTCACTGGAACGTTGATGTCATTTACCTAGAAATACACGATAACTGATACGGATCAGATTTGCTACACTCATGTGAACGTCACACCTATATAAAGTAATACGTGTTGTTAAAATGATTTATTGATTTATCCATTATTCATACGTGAGCCGTGGCAAATACCGGGACAAGACAAACGCTAGGGAGATAATGATTGGCTTTTTATATGTACTTATGTACCTGTTTAATAATACCAAAACGCAAACCTCCCGCCCGAGGAAGCACTGTCCGCTGTTAACTAACTGGTAAAGGGCCTTTGTCCGTTAACCAATCAAAACGACACATTGAATACTAGTGACTTAAAAAGTGACATAAACGCGCTTATAAGTGGATATAGGTATCGCTCAAGTAGCAGGCTTTACGGCTATCAGACGGCCATTACGCTCTCTTCTTTGACATCAGCGTGATAAAAAAACTCACCGGGAGCTCGAAGATGCAATCACAACGTGTACAACTCGTTGTTTAACTTCCCATGTAAATCTCACAACAATCGTGCCGCGCCGGTGATTATCAACAGCGCACGTACCACTGACATAACACATTTTTTCTCAGCGTGATCGCGCGCAGATCCATACAGATTCATGTGCATGCCATGTTCACTTCACATCGGTTGATACTGTAATACATGGGCTCTTTTGGATATATACGATTGAGCGTGTATGGGATGATAAAAAATATGGTTGCGTAGATAAATGTGTTAGATATTGAGATCGATATGTAGAGATGTTATGTCAGAAAGTTGTTGTGTATTTTTTGCTGGTGAAACTATAGGGGGCGAATATGCAGCTGACACCCGCATTTCCTAACGTCTGGTGCATTCAATAATTTACTAAACAAGAGTCAAAACACAGGGCAACCATATATGATGTGAAATGTGTAGTTTTGTTCAATATGTAGCGTAGGTACTTTGTCTTTTACACGGCTTTATCGTGTAATTTAACACGTATACGGCAGGCGGACTATGCTGTGTTACAGTTCTATAACAACATGCAACAACCTACTATGAGGTCGCTAGTAAAAGTACTATATACATCATTGATATCACCAACGTGTGAACAGTTTTATTGTCAAACTGTGGAGTTAAACAACAACTATATGAAGCCTGACTGTAAATGAAGACTTTAAATGGTCACGGTCGACACGTGTGGAGGTGTCGCGCGGCGCGCCGTTTCCTGCCAAATTTCCGGTGCGCGGGCGCCGGTCTCGCTTCTTTCTGCTGACCGTGCGAATATTAGTTATTATTTCTAATAAGTATTATGAATTCGATAGTAACTGTCTGTAAGGCAGAAAAGGCTTCGCAGCACTGCTGCTCCTCCTGACTCACGTTTCACTTGTGACAGATGTGGCAAGAGATGTCGTGCTGCCATAGGACTATTAAGCCACAGAAGACGATGTACCGGCACCACCAACTGATCCAATCCACACACTGCAACAATCATCTGTCAAGATATTGTGGCCAATGATGATGAGTAACTGTCTGATACCTCTTCACGCTTAAACCGCTGAACGGACTTAGCTGAAGTTGCGTTAGTTTTAACTCCGGGCAGAGACTATAGAGATATAGACGACCACAGCCTAAGAAATTTTTGAAGCTCATGTCAATTGCGCTATCTATGTCAAAGCCCCCTAAAGATACCGAAAATGTAAGAGAAATGTCACCTGCACTGCTACTCCACCTAGTAGCTACTAGTGTAGTGTACTACTAGTACGCTATTTGTTAGGTACTAGGTGGAGTAGCAGTGTAGGTGACATTTCTAGGACATAGGATAGTTTTCATCACTTAAGTTATCCTTTAAAGGGGCGAAAAGGGGACAGATTTTATAATGGAAGTATCTGTGTTTGATAACTTACTCCGCTTAGCTTGACTACCAGAACCGAAGAGTGTATTGATTTACATCGGCTTTAGTTCTCAGACAAAGCTTCGGGAAATATAAAATTTTTGACGCGCCGCCAGTTTAGGCTACAAACTTTTTTGTATTGTTATAACTAATACTTTCAAATGTATGTATTACACTGCTGCGCAACTGATTCACTTAATTCTACAACATAGTTCTTAGGACATAAAAATATTGACAGCCAATAATCATAAACGCTCGATAAATCTCAGCAGTGAACGCAAACCGTTCACTTAAACCTAATAGGGGAAATTGACTCCGCTATTTACACATGAACCTCGTTTAGCAATATTGACTTTATTCGGTCGGATTAAGGTAGAGATTACAAGCGACAAGCGAAAGGAATCAACATTGTTGCACACAAAGTCTGAGAAAATTTTGGCGCAAACTGCATCGTATTAAAATTGATTTTGCCACATTTGCAACTTAAACAGTGAGATTTGACAATGATGAAAACTTGTAACGTAAGACAATTAGTAGGGTGGGCCTACCCATTATCAGTCAGCCGGACCATATTGGCCTGTCGGTTGTTCGGAACTGTCAAATTTTTAACTGACAGGCTGATCGGACTTATAGTGGGTGGGGCCCCTTATATATGCATTATTCTTATAACTTTTCCCAAATTCAAATTGATTTTTTAAGTAGGTAATATCTGTAACCTTACTGTGTATAGGTAAGTAGTACTAGTAGAGTTCTATGAGAATCAGTGTAACCTTAAATTTGAGATCCTTATCCGTCCTCGGAGATAGCACTTGTAAGTTGTATACAGCAAGAAAGACGACCAAGGAAAAAGCGGGTAAAGTGTGTAAGTGACAATTTGAAAATCGTAAAAAAATTTATGAGCAACATAGGTATTGTGCTGGGTCGAAAGAGCAGAGATAGTATGAGATAAAGGCAAAGTTTCGAAAATAAGTTAATCTGAGCTACCGAGTTGCCCGTGCACGCTAGTCGACTGGAATTGCGCAACTGGCCAGGCCATGTGTGACGGACGACCTGACGACGCCGGCGCTTGCGTTGCGTGTCGCGTCGTGCGAAGCGGACTTAATTATGCCGTATTAGGCTCGGATAGTGCGACTATGATAATGAGAACAATTAGCTCATGAGGGAGTTTGCGATGTGTAGTTATGTCATGATATAACTCGTAAGTATTTCTCTTATACTGAATCTTGACGCGTTAGGCGATTGTAATGACATTATGGCCAAGTATGACGACGCCGGCGCTTGCATTGCGTTTCGCGTCGTGTGTGGCAGTCTTAATTATGCCGTATTAGGTGCGGATAGTGCTACTATGTCAATGAGAATAATTAGCCGACGATATGGAGTTTACGATGTGTAGTTGTCGTGATATGACTCAGATGTATTTACTCGTCTACTGAATCTTGACTCGCTTTGTGATTGTAATGAGTAATGACACCATGGCCACTTATGACGACGCCGGCGCTTGCGTTGCGCTTCGCGTCGTGTGTGCCGGTCTTAATTATGCCGTATTAGGCGCGGATAGTGATAATGAGAACAATTAGTCTGAAAGGAAATTAGCCATTTGTAGTTCTGTCATTAAATGAGTCACAAGTGAGTTGACGATATTACGGAGGTATTCGTGCAATCCCGCGAGTATGTGAAGAATTATTAAGTACATAATGGATACAGTCAGCAGCAAAAGTTGCTAAGTGGTTGGGGTGTTCAAAATGACGTTCACGCGCTTTTATTCTCTAAACAATAAAGTCGTGTCAAGCTCATTTTGAACACCTCACCTGCTTAACTACTTCTGCTTCTAACTGTACGTGTACATATCATCTTTTCATAGACGGGCCATTTCATCTTAAACTTTATTTTAAATTTGTTCATACTACATATATCTGTATATTCCGGCGTGGGAATGTCTCACACAACTCCATACTCGATTTTCACGTTATTAAACTTTATTCAATTCATCGACAGAAATAACTTCGACTTCATAATACGCAAGAAACGAAATAGCAACTTGCGAATGGCTTTCTAACAAGAACCCAACAGGTGTACTGGCAAAGCCTCTTCACAAAACATTGTATTAGTTCCCTTTAATTTTATTAACGTTTTGACCTCGAGATTCGTACGAGTTAACGACTCTGTACAGTCGCCATCAGATATATCGGAGCGGCCAAGGTGGTAACAAATGTCTGAACAACGCCTCTATTAACAAAGTGATAAAGTGCATGTTCAGGTATTTTTGAGTACCTGAATTCTGATATATTCCGATACAATAGTCGTACAGTGTACACTGCACAGTATAGAAATCTTTAAAAAAGCTCCTGAAAGTTCTGTTCAAACGGTTGCCTTTTAACATTAAAATCTCATTTACTCGTAGTGCGATAAGATTTTCTTTTATGAAATAACGATTGATAAATAAATAAAGGGTTGAAAATAATCAGTTAAAACTCTAATTCGATTAATTTGCAAGTAATCATAGATCAGTCGTACACCGGTCCACCTGTATTCCTGTCGATATGTTTCGCGAATAATCCCCGTTCCCGGTGCTAAGTTATAATAAGGTTTCCGAGCCTGGAACTTGGAAGCCGTATTGGTTATCCTCCTGTCGCGTAACCCTATTTACTCTGCTTGCCTTTATAGGGCTTGTAGGGGTTGTGAATTTACAAGGAAATAGGGAGGTACATAGTATCTATACCTACATTGAAGAAAATAGATACCTACTTTATATAAACTTTTAGGACCAAGTACATGCAGTCACCAGCAATAGTATCTTCCTACACGAAGGGCGCAAAAATATGTGACACGCTCTTTTGGCCCTACAAATAAGAGCGTGTCACATATTTTTGCGGCCTTCATGTAGGAAGATACTATTGCCGGTGACTGTACCTAAAATAACGTAATCACCAAAAATATAAATGTTGAGGTATTGAATCTGCACGTATTTTTAAACGCGACTACGATGCAACTACGCACTACCTACATGCTAAGGACTGCATTCTGTGTAGGTTCAGTTTTTTTTCTCGAATGACAGCGTTTTTATTTTATTTTTGGCACGCGCAGCGGGGCATCGCCCGCGCAAAGGTGAAGTATGCTTAAGTTTTATAAAAATTGTGTATTTACTTTTCATACCCTATCCTAGGCATGCCAACTTCGTATGTAGCCTTATTAATTTCACAAAAACAAATAAAAATGTAACACCGATAGCGATCTCCACACGCAAGTCAATTCTACAAGCGCACACCGACTTGAATGACCGCTCCCCGCAATGATATAAAATGACGTCACACCTGTCACGGATGACATCATGGCTACCTGACCGTATACGAACATGGGTGGAGAGTGCGGGCAGTCAAGTTCCCAGAAGAAACCAGTATAACATGACCTCCAAATCCGAAAGAGACTTCCACTAGAGTGGACGGTCTTAAAAGCTAGGAAGCCAGTATTTATCATTAACTTTATATATTTAGCTTTACTTAGACATTTGGCTGGTAATTTTAGCTACTTTCAGCTAGAATGCTCGATCTGTACATATTACGGGGCTATCGCGATCTATTTTGCTAAGCTAAGTGATAGTCGAACTCGTATAGAAATTATCACGAGACATATCGATACATTTTTGATTATCAGATTAGCCTTGCCGAGCAACGATTGTCATCTTGGCTCCCACCTCTGAGCCTTCACTCGTGCTCAATGCAGCGATTGGAACACCCCTGGCCATTACGCTGTGATGACATATAGTCGGTCACTGTCCACCTATTACCTAGCCCATATAAATATTTGAGCGGGGGCCGGATAGTTTGGACTTCCGCTGTCACATAACTACATTAACTGGATAGTTTGTATTTGAACGAACTCACTACATTGGTAATATTTGCTCTTTTCCGTTGCCATCCCCTTTTCCTAATTGCCAATGAGAAGTTGCGAAGCAAAAAAAAGCAAAGATAGTTGTAAGATCAAGATAAGCAGCTGGAAGTGTTCTTGTGAGTTACCTTTACCTTCTAGCAGATATCGAAGTTGAAGGTTTTTATTGGCAGCGTGTGTGGCATAACAGCCATCTACATCGGTTACTTCTTGGAAGCACAGGGGAATAAGGAGGTAGGATAAAACGCTTGAGTGTTCCAATGCCAACGAAGTTTCACCCACAATATGTGCAACCGATGCTGCGGCTATTGGAAATGTGCCAAATCATGTCCTTTATACCGTACTTGTGTTGGCATCCACACATCCTGGCTCGTGTAGAGAAATTAAACTATATTATGCGTAACTGGCCATATATTAGATATCCTATACAGGCAAATAAAGAACTAAATTCCCGTTGGCTGGCCATACAAAAGTCAAATAATCAAATTTATCTGAGAGGTTCCATAGCCATCTAGGGAGGATTGATAGCGTCCCAAAACCTTACAGCCAACGGGAATATAGTTCTTTTTCGGCGCACTCTGTATAGGTACTTTGATAAAGCTTTAGTGCGCTAGTCGTTACTACACGCAGTAGCAGTCCTCTTACGTTTTGGCTATCTTTAGGTCGCGGGTCGCTCTCAACTTAATGGCGCTAAAGACTTGGAGCCTCAATCTCAAATCTAAGGCTAGAATTAACGATGCCCTATCTTTATACAGATGTTACACATAAATAGATGATGTACCTACACGCATACTCCGCATACATCTAATGAAGTATGCCCATACCGCATAACCACGCATTCTAATCAAGCCGGAATAGAATGTAACGGTGCGTCTACTCGTAGTAATTACGGTTTCGGATCGGATGCGTACCTATACGTATAGTTATTAATGGTTCGGCTATGAGAACAATGGTAAAAGTTTGTGTGACCTGATTGCAGTATAAGTTGGACTTTAACTAGAGCTCGGGTCGGGTCAGTTAGGAAGTTATGTAGTTCGAAATATTGCTCTTTTATTTGATATTAAGACTAGAGGTTTTTTTATATGTATGTAGGTAACTTTTCCCGTTAGGAAATCTTTTTTTTTTTTTTAATAGTCTAACTTTACATAAATGCTTTTTTTGTAGTAATTACCTAGTGCTTCTGTTTTGGAAAGCTCCATCTAGTGAATTGTAAATGCCGCAGAGGGCCATAAAACATTAAAGATGAGCGATTTATTGATTATGAATGAGCATCAATAGCTACAAATTAGAAGTGATTTTCCTATTGGTCGGTATGGATTTGTATCCCGTTACCCTTGTAGTCCAACAAGTAGTGTAGTTCGTATCTGCCATTAGGACGAGGTAGTTTGTAGCTTATTTATTCATCGCAGTATTAGCATTACAAATTATACAGGAGCTCTAATGCAAGGAATGTCTAGTGATACGTATCAAAGATTCCTTAACTACGTATCATAGTGGTATGCATAACAACACCCGTCTGAGAGGTCATCACTTAAAGATAGAGAAGGATAGGTCCCACAGTAACCCATACAAACATTTTCTGAGCAACCGAGTAGTGAGGGTATGGAACAGACTCCCAAAAGACGTGATTTCGGCACAGAATGTGAACCAGTTTAAGAATAAATTAGACAAACATACATCTACATGTTAACGATAACTGTCATAATGATTTCTGGATACAGCACGGAGTAGGATGGAGATGGCAAGTAGGCGTTCCCGTGTATCCGACAGTAAGTAGCGGCCGACTCAATTTGTGCACAGACTATGATCAGTTGTTTTGTAAACTTCATGCCCGAATGACTTTCACGTCATACGTACGCTCGTGTAACAAAAAATGATTATTAAATTTAAAATGCCGTATTGTGCAATATTAAGCTGCACAAATCATAGTGGTTTAAAATATCTTTCAGGTGGATGTATTTCCTATCACCGTTAGGTATTTTTTTAAACATAATCCAAAAAAACGAAATAACTGTTTGTTTTGCATTATTTGCGAATGTATGTTAAACAAAACTATATTTTATTTGTTAGAACTTAGAGTTCATAATATTTTGTCACTGTTCTTTATGTTTATCTAGAAAATTCGCTATCCTAAATGTCAAATCACTTTCGCTACTCGAGTGCCGCGCAATGTCGATATTTATATCGATAAAGTTAAAGCTAGTCTTACGACATTTCAAGTTTAATGTTATTATTTTAGATAAGTTTTAAGTTCAATATATAATTTAGCGCATATTTGTATTTATCAAGACGGCGGTTGCCGTTTAACCCCCTAGAGGTGCGTGCAAACCATAATTAAAACAGTAAATAATAATAAAAGGCGTGAAATTTCCCTAGAGCATAATTACAATAATAATTGATAACGTGACGAAAACCTAAGATCCCACAAGTACAGATCACATCAACATTTACTTCAAATCTCCCACAGTAATATTAAATTTCGCGTCTTTTAAAATGAGAAATTGGTTTATCAGACTACAAAATTCGCTTTTATCTAAGCGTAGAAAATTGTTCAGTTAATATTATATTAGTTGTTTATTCGTCGTTTTCATTTGTACGGTATCAGAAATTAAATTTACATACATCACATCTAGTCCATATCCACACGTACAAAACTTAATTAGCTATTTTGGATTTGTTAGTGGAAATAACCACGCAAACTAGCGTCAAATATTGGAATTTTGCCGCCCCTTTCCTGATTTAATGGTCACAATTTTACAATAAAATCAAGTGGAATCGATCAGCCTTCATATGTATGCATTCACACAAAATTAATTTGACAGCTTAATCGGGTTGTCCCGTCTACACTGGCCTTAAATGCGTACTACATGTTGTTTTTCATACAATTACGATTAGCATTACCTAGCACCTACCTATAAAAAATTATAATCTTAAGTAAGGTGTAAATGGTGTAATATAATTGTTTTAAGTTATATATATATAAATAAAGTGTGATCCCATTATTTTATCGATATTTTTGTGTTCGGATAGGTATTTAAATGCATATTTTATCACCTAACCTAATACCTAACCGAACACACAAATATCGATAAAATACTCGGATCACACTTTCCCCTTCCTATATCGAATGGCAAATAGTCATATCATTATAAGAAGTTCACAGTCACATGGGACGTTTTGTTTTTGGATGTTATGGGTATGCAAAAAAAGTTCCCAACCTTTAGCTACTCGCAGGCAGGCACAGATCTCGAATATACCAGTATAACGTGACCGTAAGATCCGTAACAAATTATGCATAGTGAGACCTTACATACACTGGTTTCTTTAGCCCTTTTCTCGCCTGTAATAAGAAAGTGATTTTAACTATTAAATTTATTTAAAATAGTGCCATCCAGTGTTAAGTAGTTGTATTAAGTGAATGTTGAGCGAGATTTAGTAAGATAATTAAATAGTCATATGTCTCATAATTTTGACATTATATTTTAGATTGTAGCTCATGTAGCCTACAGTTGAGATTCGTTCGAGAAATATCCATAAGTAACAGCCTATCGGTATGGAAAGTTGCTACGAATCAAAGCATTTTTGTAATTGTGTGACGTATTTTAACGTACCTATGAATGTCTGAGTTTGGCGACACTGGTTTTCATACTAAATAGCAGTCATTTCACATCCACTAGTTTATTAATTCGTGGGATACAGGCTATATCAGTTGTCATAACTGCCTGCCTGCTTAGTAAATAATAATAATAATAACATCACTCGCCTGTTTATTTTACGATTAAGGAATCGTCAGAGCACCTGCAGCTGTGAAACATGTTCAGAAGGCGAGCTCAAAATTCTCTTTATGACTTATTTTTCAAGTCGAATAGCTTTATACCAAACTAGGTTTAGAATATGGCGCATCGAAGTGAGCGCGGTCCGGACCACAATCGACAGAATCATTGCACATTCCGCGGCGGCACGACCGTGACTGTTGACCTATCTGCTAGTGCAGACAATTATAAAGTCTAAGGTGATTGTCATAAAGACTAAAGTTACACGAATAAGAAAGGCTGGTATTCTCACTGAAAACTTAATGGAGTTGTTAACTTCTGTGATTTAAACTTAAAGCACAGTACAGTCAGCAGCAGAAGTAGCTAAGCTGGTAGGATGTTCAAAATGACCTACACACGCTCTTATTCTCTTAATAATAAAGTCGTGTCCAGCTCATTTTGGACACCCTACCCGCTTAGCTACTTTTGCTGCTGACTGTACAGTACAGTGAGGTTTTCAAAGTGACCCAACTCCAGTCTAGTCAACAAAGGCGCGTCATGATCATTTTTATTAATCTCGCTCTTAGCCATTTCTGATGTATCTACGCAGAACAATCTTATTTAAGAAGGTAAAAACCATTCTTTAAATACACGCACCTCCAGTTGGGTTTGCAATCCGGCTTCAAATCTTACAATAGTATACATATGTCGGATACCTATGGATCCAAATCCGTATATTTTGACGCTACTTCGATTCGGACGGAACCTCTAATCGACACGTTTAAATTTGAGCTTATCGATATTGGCGGAGGGACATGCAATTTAAGATTGGTGACAAATGTGTTCACTAATGTATTGCGAATCTTACTGTCATTAATAGTCATTATTACTAAAAGACTGCATGTAAAGAAACCTGACGAAACAAATGTATTAACTAAAAGATTGTGAGCCTTACTGCAAAGACCTAAGGACTACAAAGTTAACCTGCGCGTCTTCGCACTGATTCAGGCTAGACCTCAGCTATTTGCGGCTGGACCGGTTCCGCGCACCGTTAGTGTTCTCGGGCAGATTTAGTTCAGATTAATTGTTTTTGCCAAGCTGGTTTTCAAATCTAGTAAATCCCTGGGATTAATAGCGTTGCTAATGGTCCAGTATCTCCCGATGTTTTCTTCTATAGTTGTGCGTGGTGTGGTACTTAATAATTAAGTTAGAAAGGGGGTCAGAAATTACCTAAATTGCTTTCGGAAAAGGATGGTTCGGCCTTAGTTGTGTCTTTTGCTCGGCTTTGTGGAGGCAAGCACGTTGCCAATGTCACGTAACAAACAGTTCTAATTATGGCCTTAAAATGAACCAGCTATATACATATTTGTCACAAGTCGTATTTACTAATGTTAGATTCCGGCTTTACTATCAAATGATGTAATTACGTAAAACACAGACACGCGGTGAGTCATCTTGTCATCTGTTGGATTAGTTAGGTAAACAGTTACATGACATGCCCATTCATTATAGGGGAACGGGAAACATTATCTGTTGAGGTAAATTCGTATTTTTCTAGAATGCTTGCAAGTTGCAACCGCTTGTGAATTTAGAAATAAGCGCATTTACCTCAACAGTCGCATTTTTCCCGGCTATTTGACCGTACACGTTATGTTTCATATGCAATGAAGACCGTTATGTAGCAGATAGTTTTTGAAGTTTTCATAGTCTTCGTGACCCAAAGTGTTTATAGTTCTCGGAAAACTCCAAAAGTCTGTAATTAGGTTATTTTTACTATAAGATAAATAAATATGCCTTGAAACAGGTTACTTCGAATTTGAAGCGACCGATTTTTTTCGCGAGAGTAAAATTCAGAATAAGTAATAAATTTATTACTCTCGCAACAGTTGGGAAGTACCTACCGTAAATAACGTAGACAGTTTACACTTGGTATTGCTGGCAACAAGCGGTGAATCAGCGCTCATATGTTAGATGAGTTAATTAAATAATGTATATAAATACTTGTCCATTCATACTAACTGCGGAACTGGATCCGAGCGGTAATGGCGTTGTAATTTATTGTTCTCTGTTTTGTTGCATTGTTTGGATAGTTTTGTCATATTATTTTACCGACTTAACGGCCCGTCCGTTTGTTATTATAGTTTATAGTCTTATAGCATTTAACCAACCGAAGCGGCCATTGACAGGCGTTCCCCTCTGCCGAAAATATATGACCTGTAGTCATATTCATTGTATGGACTGACGTTTATTTGACGTGGCTATTGTGACGTTACGCATACATTTGACGTTCCTCTCCCCCGCAAAAATCGCCATAATTTTGGTTTGAAAATGACAGACATGGCCGGTCCGGTTGGTTGAATAGTCTTAAGTTTATAGTAGGTACCGAAGCGTACCATACTGTAAAATGAAGCGGTGACATTCTTCCGTTTATATGATTCAAATTATGGATTCAAATATCTAACAGGTAAATAAATTGCATGAAATCATTGTGACACCTGTCCTACTAGATGAAAATTTATTGCGGTGACGTGGAACTTAAATCTTCTTTCAGAGATATCTCTAGGATTCATAAAAAACATTACATCAATATTCAGGATCTCTAACTTTACTGGCAGTCTCTAGACTCTCTAGGAACTATTAACTAAGCTAACCACCGTAAAAAAGGAAATAAAGTAGCAGTAAGAACATTAACCTTAAGTCTTCATAACGTTACGGCTATCATGTCTAAGACGGAACCTGATCCTAACTTACACTCAAGCTACCCTATGCCTACTGTTTTAGGGTTCCAAATTGCCTAGCAAAGACTCCGCTGAGTCATACATTTGATATACATCATAAACGTTCATTGTATGGGAGTCCGAGGTGTCAAGTTGGCAACAATAAGAGCTTTTTATCGTTCCGATAGCCAGCCTTTTAGCGTTGTTAGCACTTGTCCGAAATTGACGTTCCCCAGCCGAGCGTACCACTTTGTCAGTTCACGGTAAGAACGATTTTTCATGCCATCTTTATGCCAATGATACCCTAATGACAAACGTAAGAAGGTACCTTTTTGTGCGCGTTTGTAAGTTTGTAACATTGTTGCTTTGTGTATATTTCGAGATATGGTTGATATTGAAGTTTGATGCTGTAATAATATTTTTGTTACTTTATGAAAGAAGTACATACATATCAATGTTGCAGGTTTATATTAGTATTACTTTTAAGAATCCGATAACGATACTAAAGCAATCCGGTCTCTTGCCGTGAAGCGATAATTTTTCATTCTCAACTTAAGTACTTGGAATTTCAGTTGTTACAAGATGTGTTATTTTAAAACAGTTTAAAGATGGATATATTCAAGTTAGAGGCAGAAAAGATCTTTTAGCTCACATTCTAACAGAAACTTTTTCAGAACAAACATCATATAAATAACACCAAACTACTACCGCTAACGAGTTTAGCAGTTAAGAGCGTTTAACGTACAGTCATCGGCAATAGTATCTTCCTACACGGAAGCCGCATAAATATGAGACACGCTCTTATGGCCCTACAAATAAAAGCGTGTCACATATTTTAGCGGCCTTCATGTAGGAAGATACTATTGCCGGTGACTGTACCAGCAGACAATAAATTAAAACACTAATTCTCTTGTTCACAGACAGTGCAGCATGGCTTCCCACACAGAGCGTCCGCCCTCGCGTGGGACCCTCTCCTGCGGCTCGCGGCCCTCGGCACCGCCAGCGGCGCCCTCAAGGTGTACGGCCGGCCCGGCGTCGAGCTGTACGGACAGCACACCAACCCGGACGCGACCGTCACTGCGATACAGTTTATACCCGGTAAGGGCTCCTTGTTCACAGACAGTGCAGCACGGCTTCCCACACAGAGCGTCCGCTCTCGCGTGGGACCCTCTCCTGCGGCTCGCGGCCCTCGGCACCGCCAGCGGCGCGCTCAAGGTGTACGGCCGGCCCGGCGTCGAGCTGTACGGACAGCACACCAACCCGGACGCGACCGTCACCGCCATACAGTTCATACCCGGTAAGGGCTCCTTGTACACTGGACGCTTGATTGAGAGACGAGAACCTCCATGAGGAGCGTGATGGGAGTAAGGATACAAGATCAAGTCTATTAGTCGTTAATTATCTTCCCGTAACTCTGTTGAGACCCTAATCCTTTCCCAAGGCCTAGGATCTGCTCCCGGTACTTTGTTTATTATTGCCGTTCTGGGAGGTTCCCATTTCGTGTCATACAAAATCAGAACCGAGGGCAGGCCCTACCAAGGACACTTACAATTTTTTCCAAAACTTTTGACATAGTGAAAACATCCCATATTTAAACTTTAATCGAATTTATGGTATATTCTTCCAGGCACGGGTCGACTAGTATCCCTATGCGACGACAACAGTCTCCACTTATGGGAGATCAACGAGAAATCCCTAGTGGAGCTCAAGTCACACCTCCTCGAGGGCAAGAACAAGAAGGTCTCGGCGCTATGCGTCGAGTCTTCCGGCAAGAATCTGCTGCTCGGCACGGAGGGCGGGAACATATACACGATGGACTTGAACACGCTCGCGATCAACGAGGATGTTATATACCAGGAGGTTGTCATGCAGAAGTGAGTACTATTGTCTTAATGTAAAGCTCAAATCTTATCGAAAGTCAGCGCTATGCGTCGAGTCTTCAGGCAAGAACTTACTGCGGGCACGGAGGGCGGGAACATATACACGATGGACTTGAACACGCTCGCGATCAACGAGGATGTGATATACCAGGAGGTTGTCATGCAAAAGTGAGTACTATTCTCTCAGATATAAAGCTCAAATCTCATCGCCAAGGCAAGAGCAAAGTCTCAGTGCTATGCGTCGAGTCTTCAGGCAAGAATCTGCTGCTTGGGACTGAGGGCGGGAATATATACACGATGGACTTGAACAAGCTCGCGATCAACGAAGATGTGATATACCAAGAGGTTGTCATGCAAAAGTGAGTACTATTGTCTTAAATGTAAAGCTCACCTATCATCTTGAAAGTAACATCTAGGCGTCAGAGATAAACGTCGAGTCTTCTGTCAAGAACCTACTGCTCAGCAGGGAGGGCGGGAACGTACGTCTAGAATAAATAATAACATTGTCGCATAAAGTAAAACAAGAACAGTATAATATTTAAAATGTCTTATACACTATTCCATTCCAGCTGTCCAGAGGACTTCAAAGTGAACCCAGGCGCGGTGGAGGCCGTCTGCGAGCACCCAAAGACGCCCGAGCGGATCCTCATAGGCTACAGCAGAGGCTTGGTCGTGCTGTGGGACCGCGCCACCTCCGTGCCCACACACACGTTCGTCTCCAATCAACAGCTGGAGAGCTTGTGCTGGAACGATGACGGTAACTATCCCATTTTCTAATGGAAGAAGGCACTCTTTTATGAATTGATTGGCCCTAAAGACGCCCGGCGGATCCTCATAGGTACAGCACAGGCTTGGTCGTGCTGTGGGACCGCGTCACCTCCGTGCCCACGCACACGTTCTTCTCCAATCAACAGCTGGAGAGCTTGTGCTGGAACGACGACGGTAAATATCCCATAATAGAAGGAGGCTCTCAATGAGAGTGGTAGGACGAATTGATTTTTTTTCTTGGAATTGTCTTCTCGGTTGTATATTCAAATGACATTTTTTAGTTTTATTCTAGACTCTTCGTTGTAAATAATAATTCGCTTTTCGTTTACAGGTGACCACTTCACATCATCCCACAACGACGGCTCATACGTTACATGGGAGGTCGGTGGCGGCGCCAGCGACCGACCACTAAAGGAACCCGTCACACCCTACGGCCCATATCCCTGCAAGGCCATCACCAAGATCCTCAACAGGACCAGTGTCACTGGAGAAGAGATTACTATTTATGCCGGTAAGTTGTACAACGACGGCTCATACGTCACATGGGAGGTCGGTGGCGGTGCCAGCGATCGACCACTAAAAGAACCCGTTACACCCTACGGCCCCTATCCCTGCAAGGCCATCACCAAGATCCTCAACAGGACCAGTGTCACTGGAGAAGAGATTACTATTTATGCCGGTAAGTTTTACACAAAGACGGCTCTTACGGCACGTGAAAGGTTGGTGCTGATGAGCAATCGACGACTAAAAGAATCCGACAAGGCCCATATCCCTGCAAGGCCATCACCAAGGTCCTCAACAGGACTAAGGATTAAGTTTTACACGACGACGGCTCAACTTTTACCAATCACATGACGCCCCGGCTAATATGATGAAACCAAATGACGGAACAACAGACATCAACGAGCATTTGCAAGTAGGTTCTGCACTTCGTTACAGCTAGACTTAGAATACTTAAGTATTCAATAGACATTCTAGTTAGTTTGATCATGCACTTATCTTCGTAATGATTTTATTGTGAACATGGCTTTGCTATATTTTGTTTATTAATGTTCACAGGTGGCATGCCAAGAGCGTCGTATGCAGACAAATACACAGTCACAGTACAGCAGGGCGAGAAACACGTCGCGTTCGATTTCACTAGCCGGGTATGTACATATCAGCAAAGCGCCAGTCACTGCATGTGTCACCAAATTTTAATGTTTCCCTTATGGCTGAGAAAAAATAAAGATGTATGGGCAAAATCGCCCGTTATTAACAAAAAAAGTGTAACAACATGTTATGCTTATACTGCAGGTGATAGACATGTTCACGACGACGGCGGTGCCGCCCGACGGCGCGCCGCTGCAGGCCGCGCGCCCCGACACGCCGGCGCGCCTGCTCGCGCACACCGTCACCCAGGTCGCTGCTGCCCTGGTACGTTCATTGCCATTTACTTTACTTACATAATACTCTATCACGCCATCTATCCGAGACCCACTTAAAGATACCCAAAATGTAAGAGGAAATGTCACCTCCATCTAGTAACGAATAGCTTACTAGTAGTACACTAGTCTTTACTAGATGGAGCTGATATTCCCTCTTACATTTTAGCTATCTTTAGGTCGCTCTCAATTACATGGCGCTAAATACTTGGAGCCTCAAAAAGTTCTTAAACTTAGCCTGGCGAATGACCATAGAGCTAGGCTTACCCGACACTATACCGATGACATCCCGGACATCAGCTTGTACGAGATCAGAATGGCCCTGAAGCAGCTCAAAAATAACAAGGCGCCAGGTGAAGATGGAATTACAGCCGAACTCCTGAAGGCGGGTGGAAAACCGGTCCTTATGGCCCTTCAGAAGCTGTTTAATTCCGTCTTACTTGAAGGGAGAACGCCAAAGGCATGGAACAGAGGGGTGGTGGTGTTGTTCTTCAAAAAAGGTGATAGCACCTTGCTGAAGAACTACCGACCCATCACACTTCTGAGCCATGTCTATAAGCTGTTTTCTAGAGTCATTACAAATCGACTTTCGTACAGGTTAGACGACTTCCAGCCTCCCGAACAAGCCGGTTTCCGAAGAGGGTTCAGTACCGTAGACCACATTCATACGCTGCGTCAGGTTATACAGAAGACTGAGGAGTATAACCTGCCCCTCTGTTTAGCGTTTGTGGACTACGAGAAAGCCTTCGATTCGATCGAGACTTGGGCTGTACTACAGGCTCTCCAGAGGTGCCAAGTGGACTACCGTTATATCGAGGTAATGAAGTGTTTGTACGAGAACGCCTCTATGTCAGTCCGACTCCAGGACCAGAACTCGAGATCCATACCGCTGCAGCGGGGAGTCAGGCAAGGAGATGTAATTTCTCCAAAACTGTTCACCGCTGCCCTGGAGGACATTTTCAAGGGTTTGGACTGGGGAAGGCTTGGCATCAACATCAACGGCGAGTACATCACTCATCTTCGATTTGCCGACGATATCGTAGTCCTGGCTGAGACCATGGAGGACTTAAGTACGATGCTCGACGACCTCAGTAAAGGCTCTGAGAGGGTTGGTCTAAGGATGAACATGGATAAGACGAAAGTCATGTCTAACGCCCATGTAGTACCAACCCCTATTACAGTCGGAGACTTTACGCTCGAAGTTGTAGACGATTATGTATACCTCGGACAGACAGTCCAGCTAGGTAGGTCCAATTTCGAGAAAGAGGTCAATCGTCGAATTCGTCTCGGTTGGGCAGCGTTTGGGAAGCTGAAACATATCTTTTCGTCCAATATTCCGCAGTGTCTCAAGACGAAAGTCTTTGACCAGTGTGTGTTGCCAGTGATGACCTATGGCTCTGAAACGTGGTCGCTCACAATGGGCCTCATTAAAAAGCTTAAAGCCACCCAAAGAGCAATGGAGAGGGCTATGTTAGGAGTTTCTTTGCGTGACCGTATCAGAAACGATACTATCCGTAGCAGAACCAAAGTAACCGACATAGCCCGTCGGATCGCTAAACTTAAGTGGCAATGGGCAGGGCACATTGCACGGAGAACCGATGGCCGTTGGGGCACTAAGGCTCTCGAATGGCGACCATACACCGGAAGGCGAAGAGTTGGTAGGCCCCCTACAAGGTGGACTGATGACCTGGTGAAGGTCGCTGGAGTCCGCTGGATGCGGGTGGCACAGGACCGGTCATTGTGGCGTTCAGTGGGGGAGGCCTATGTCCAGCAGTGGACGTCTTTCGGCTGAAATGATGATGATGATGATTTTATAAGGCCGCAAAGTCGACGCATTGTCGTCTGAAACAAGTTGATACAAGTGTATACATTTTGATCGAGTCGCGCGGACCCGCCGCTCCGAGCGGCACGATCAGAATGTATAGACTTGTATGATCCTGTTTTGGAAGACGGCGGTGGCCGGCCGCTGTGCAAGTTGTGTGCGTAGAATCTGCGGCCTACGTGCGCTTTTACATTATCCGATCCGATATCGGATGTCGGAAAGGACCACGAAGAAGACAAATTTAAAACTGGTACATTTCTATTTTTTTTTAATACCAAATGTCCATTTCTCGAAATAAACCACTAACGCAAGGCGAACTTAATGTCATATGGTACTCTCTAGCAGCTTTTTTCCCTTGGGCCATTCGATACCCGATATCGGATTGTACAGTGTGAAACGCTCTAAAGTTCTTTACTCATTTGAAAATACGAAATTAGTAAACTATGCAATGTTTCTTTCTAACTACAACGATATTTTACTACCAAATCTGTAGAGGACCTTAAGTTTTATCCAGGCAAGGCTGGTTGCTTAGTTCAAATCAATTGCTACAATATTTCAAAAATGTATTACGTTCTAGGTGGTACTAGCAGAAGAAGAATTGGTGGTAATCGACCTATGCGACTCCCGTTGGCGGCCATTACGGTTGCCGTACCTGGTGTCTATACACGCGTCGGCTGTCACCACTGCACAGCTCGTCGACAATGTCGCTTCTAACGTCTACGACAACATTGTGGCGGCCGGTAAGTCAATACATTTGTCATATAAACATTTACTATTGATCCATCAGTAAAATCTACGACCCGTGGGTCAGATCCGGCTCGCGAACCTGTCAATCGAAAATCTCGCTCGCGAATAGAAAGCTAGAATCCGGCCATGGCCTTCGGCTCCAGAATGTAGAGAGACCTCTGGATCAAATTCAGTAAAGTGCCATCGGGTTCAGAATTGCGGTACCTATTCATTGATAAATTCCCCATAAAAATTCTTTGTCACATAAATACAAATAAATTGACTAAAGCTGGTTTAGAATAGATGACCAATCGACGAATCAATTAACGTTAAGCGTAGCGTCGATAGCTATAATGTCACAGCCGTCTGTAATCGTCATTTGTGTGGCTAGTAATGTACGTTACCCAAAGTTAATCAGTGAGTTAAGTCAGTAAACATTTCATTTTTCCAAACAAAGAAACATGCATAATTCAGTTATTATTTATTTAAATATTAGCGCATGCGTGAATGCATTCAAGTTTTGACTCACTCTCTTCCGTTGGTTCGGTTTTGCATTGAAGTCTGTAGTAGCTAATTTTAAAGGAAATAAAATATAAATAAGTGTTTGCCAGTGAAGTGATGTGTATCAATTAATTACCGTCCTGCTGCGGCACCCAAATATACAGAGTGTCCCAGAAATCGACGTCAAGCCGTGAATGGATGATAGACCAAATTATAACAGTTATCAGAAAAATACAAAAAAAAATCTATCACATCACATGTTCTTCAAAAATTATGGTCACTTTAAAAATTTACTAGAATATTCACGCCCTGGGGCCCATTTCTCAAAAGCTTGTAACTTGTAATACAAGCGGAAGTCCCTTTCTAGCAAAAAGTGTCGAATAATGACATCCGCTTGTATTACAAGTTACAAGCTATTGAGAAACGGGCCCCTGGTCTCTTAACTTCTAGTAAATTTTTAAAGTGACCATAATTTTTGAAGAACATGCGATAGATTTTTTTTTGTATTTTTCTGATAACTTTTATAACTTGGTCTATCATCCATTCACGGCTTGACGTCGATTTCTGGGACATCATGTATAATATGGAATTATCAGAAACTTTAAACGAATTTGTGTTAACTGTTACCAGGGCAACAGCAAACCGAGAACATATACTCGACGGGCGCCTGGCCGATCTCGGGCGGCGTGGTGACGGGCGAGACACCAGGTGAACGTCAGCTGCTGCTGACGGGGCACGAGGACGGCTCCGTGCGCTTCTGGGACGTCACCGGCGTCGCCATGACGCCGCTCTACAAGTACACCACCGCTCAGCTTTTCAGGTTGGTCACTTACAACAACTTCTATACTAGAGTAATTATCTTATGAGATCTTTTAAAGCATTTTAACAGTATCCATCCCGATATCGGGTGTCAGATAGGACTGGATCGTCCCCCCCATCTAACTTTTGAATCGTGGGTCCTAAAATTTTGAAAAAATTCATGAAACTGAGGCCTTTTGAGTACCTTCAATGAAAACTATATTGAAATAAATCGGTTGAGCCGTTTTTGAGTTATCATTCAAAAACCCATAGTGAAAGGACGTAAGTAAAAATGACGTAAGCGCCGCCAAATTTCCCGTAAGAAACGACCTTTTGAATTAATGGTCTCAGTTTACGGAACCCTACACTGAGCATGGCCCGACATGCTCTTGGCCGATTTTTATTAAATTATCAAAAAGCATTACAAAAACTATTTAAGACGGGATATTTACCATGTGTATTTGTTACCACAACTAACACTCGCAACAAACTTCAGTTACTCCGTGATAACAAATACACATGGTAAATACCCCGTCTTAAATAGTTTTTGTTATGTTAATGACCATGTTAGCTTAAATATCGAAAGGCAATAACTCAAAAAATGCGGATATAAGGCCATAGAGGTAGGACACTCTTTAACGCCTGCATTTCTCCTGGGGCCATCCGACTTCCGATATCGGTCGGATAGGTGTAAAAAGCATGTAGGCCTATGTTCAGTGGACGTTTTTATGGCTGAGAAGATGATGATGATGAGGTTTAAAAATGCTCTAAAAGGTACTATGGAATTCATTCATAAATTGGAAATGCAATTCTGAACCCGATGGTACATCGACATTTAACGAATGCTCCGCTCGCGCGGTATTTGCAAATCCCTCAATTGCGCTACAAATCATAATGATTCGTAAATAGCGCGTATTGATAATGTTAACTTATTGTTCGCTTAAAAATAACTATAGTTATAAAATACATTAAGTATTGCATGCTAAGTAAAATACAAATAAATCTGTATAGTGTATAGTTAAGTGCTAAGCTATAAGTGTATGCAAATACGCTGTAATTGTGTTGTTCGGTACAAATACGCTGTGTGCTCGCTATTCAGTCTGGACGCACCTTCATTCCAGGTTGTTTGAACTTGAACCATTTGCTGAGCTAAATAAAATAACCGGATCACATGATACAGCGCTATACCTAAATTAGTACCTAATTTGTGTGAATTTTTGACTGTGCGTTGTGTTAAAAGAATCCGATTTTCGATTATTTTCTGACCAACTAATGAAGTTCACGCTTATGAACAAAACTGATTCAGTTTTATATCATATCATAAAATGAGAAAATCGGCCTCTTTTGAATAATCTCACAATGTCAGCGTGAGCTAACCAAACTTTTGCTTATCATTTGCTACAAAGCGGGCTGAAAAGATCGTCGCCGAGGTAACACGAACATTCTGTATGCATGATTTTTTTTTAAATATTTTATTATGATTTCATATGCGAAATAGTTGCCAACTGCTTCTTCTATATATGTTTTAATACTGTTTTTTTTAACAAATGTCAATATAATCAAATATAGAATATATATACGAAAATGAAGCATAACAATTTGTTTTTCTCAAAAATGTCCCGCAAGGTTGACTTTTACGGTTTAATATCAGGCGGTGAAGTGCTTCGTTTATGGTCAGTTAAAAATTTAAAAAGTTACGGAAATTGCAGTCTCGATTTCGATCCGTAAATTTCCAATACAAATTCCATTATTGTCGAGGTACATACTTTTTTTTAAAGTAGTAACGGCTATAGAACTAGGTGGAACAGTTCCTAAACAGCCAAAATAGAGAACGAGTTACAATTATTTATAATGTTGGTACCGCGTGTTTTTAGCCGTCTCAAATAGATTGGCGTTGTTCGGCAGAAAAATACACTTCTATTGAATATTTAAAAAAAGTAAAAGGCGGTAAAGCAAATGTTTTTACTTTTTCTATGAAAATTTTATAAGTAGCTAACGAAGTAAACGAAATACTAATAGTAGTAAAAGTGAAAGTATTTATTTAAAGAAAATGAGTTCCACTTCATGTGACGAGAATATGGAATATACGCCTCCAGAATTAAGAGCAGAGGCGAATTCTGCAATGAATAACTTGTTTCCAGCGAAATCTAAGGACACAATTTATTTCGATTGACATACCTACTTATTTTTATTTTCTTGCACCATTTTTGAGAAAAGCACTATATTTGACTCGGCGGGAAGAGCCATTGCCGGCTTCGTATTAACTTAAACGGACTCCCGTTCCGGTCGTCCGTTTAAACATAATACTCAGCCCGCAATGGGCTACTTCACCTCCTCGACAATAATGTACTATTCTTGCAGCGGTGAAGAAATAGCAGAAACGAATGACAGTCAGACGGACGAGGAGGAGTGGCCGCCCTTCAAGAGAGTGGGCACCTTCGACCCCTACAGCGACGACCCCCGGTTGGCCGTCAAACGGGTAAATGTTGATTTAAACTGTAATACGCCTCTTACCATGTCGTATGCGAAATAAACAGTGACAAAGGAAGAAGATGATTGAAGATGGAGTTTCAAGCACTAAGAGTGCTATTCGGACCGGCCCGTGGCCGCACTACTACCCGGGCCGTATTTAATAAACATTACAACCCGACAAATATGTCAAAAAACGACAAATTTGTCCAATTGTGCTCATATTGCGTTCAATAAACTTTACTGATTTGTCACAGTGTGACAGGTGAACTCGTTCCAATGTAGCTGGTGAATTTTGTAATAAAATTCTGACAGTTACAAAATTGTCATTGTCAACTACAATTCAAAAATTGTCATGAATGTCTATATAGAAAATGAGCCAATTTACAATTACATATGACAATTACAACGCTTTATTAAACACGATTATGTCCAACTGTAGTTACAATTAAACAAATTTGTCGAGATTGTAATTTTTAATAAACAGTTTTTGAATTGTATTTGTGATTTGTAATTGTGGATTGTAATGTTTATTATTTAGGGCCCAGCCTTGCCTTCGTACGTGTAATATATAAGATTTGGAGCTAAGTAAAACACCCGCTTGGTTGATAGATTTATTCCCACTGACGGTCGCACAAGAATATGTATCTACCTACATAAGTAAGTACATACTTATATATGTACTTACTTATGTAGTATATTTATATATGTACTTACTTATGTAGTACGGAGTACGGAGCTGCGCGCTCTGGGCCCTAAATAATAAACATTACAATCCACAATTACAAATCACAAATACAATTCAAAAATTTGTTTATTAAAAATTACAATCTACCCACAAATATGTCATTGTCACACTCGACAAATTTGTTTAATTGTAACTACAGTTGGACATAATCGTGTTTAATAAAGCGTTGTAATTGTCATATGTAATTGTATATTGGCTCATTTTCTATAGAAATTCATGACAATTTTTGAATTATAGTTGACAATGACAATTTTGTAGCCGTCAGAATTTTATTAAACAAAATTCACCAGCAACATTGACACGAGTTCACCTGTCACCCTGTGACAAATCTGTAAAGTTTATTGAACGCAATATGAGCACAATTGGACAAATTTGTCGTTTTTTGACATATTTGTCGGGTTGTAATGTTTATTAAATAGGGCCTTCATAGAGCTCGAGGGTGATCTTGCGCCTGCGTTGCTAACGTGTTTTGTGGCGTATTTGGTTCATCCGACGTGAGCGACGATAAACAAACGTTACTCATTTTGTCCACTACAACGATGTCCATTGATTTATAAAAAAAATCGAGGGGAATATTCATGTAACTCAATACGATGTCGATGTGACAATCTGATAACTTCATTGTCTGTCTTTTAAGTCTCACGGTGTTAAAAAGTGACGTTTGCTTTATCTCATGAATAACCTCGTCTATGATACGCCTGCTGGAAAATACTACGAATCTTCTCTAGCAATAACATGTTTACAATCTATTACGCAATAAATAAACGAGCATTTCTAGCGTTACACTGCACTGATGCTCCCGGAAAAAAATCGTTTAAAAAAAAAAAAAAATAATCGTGTAAAATTAAAATCGTTTAGGATTCAATCAGTGACGCATATATGAAGAACTAAAAAAATCCAAAGTGTGAAACCTTTTCTCCGTTATAAATATTGTAAAATACACGGTTATACTCACGGCACTTTAGTCACGTCTCGCGACATGTTTCGGAGGGCCTAGGTCTCCATCTTCAAGCACTAGGAGTGCTACTTGAACCCTTGTACTTCTCCGTTCTGCCGTATCAACCCCTAAACATTATTCGTCTTTTAGGTAATCCTGTGTCCGCTGTCGGGCATGCTGACGATCGGCGGCGCGGCCGGACACATCGTCATCGCCAGCCTCAAGACCTCCTCCAACACCGCCGAAGTCAAGGTACGAATGGCTCTTATCCCGCGGTAATAAGGTCCATAATGTCAGGTCAGGTGACCCTGTGTCCGCTGTCGGGCATGCTGACGATCTGCGGCGCGGCCGGACACATCGTCATCGCCAGCCTCAAGACCTCCTCCAACACCGCCGAAGTCAAGGTACGAATGGCTCTTATCCCGCGGTAATAAGGTCCATAATGTCAGGTCAGGTGACCCTGTGTCCGCTGTCGGGCATGCTGACGATCGGCGGCGCGGCCGGACACATCGTCATCGCCAGCCTCAAGACCTCCTCCAACACCGCCGAAGTCAAGGTACGAATGGCTCTTATCCCGCGGTAATAAGGTCCATAATGTCAGGTCAGGTGACCCTGTGTCCGCTGTCGGGCATGCTGACGATCGGCGGCGATACGAATGGATCTTATCCCGTTGCAATAACGTCCAAAATCAAACCCCAGCTAGCAAAATGTCTGTGCAAATTTCCTCGCAGGAATTTATAAACTCTGACGTTTGTACAGTCGACGTCAAAGATATCTTTACACTTTCGCACCTTATTATAAAGGAGTAAGGTGCGAAAGTGTAACCCTATCTTTGACGTCGACTGTACAACTCTTGCTCGATGCAATCAAAATCGTTGCCTAACAAATATCTGGACAACGCCTCTATTGTCAAGGCGATAAAGTGCATGTTCAGATATTTTAGAGTACCTTAGCCGCTCAGATATATTTGAAGGCGACTGTACATTTGTATAAACCGGGTGCTTGTATTACAGTCGGTGTCAGTGAACATCGTGTCGGATCGTGACGGTTTCGTGTGGAAGGGCCACGACCAGCTCACGCTGCGGGCCGGCTCCCTCACATTTCCACAGGGTTACCAGGTAAGTTATTTATAGTTACCTTTTTTATAGGTTATAATCGCGTGTGTCAACTGTGTTGACATGTGTCACTTAGGAGCGAAATCTGTTGACATTGACAGGGGCTGTCAAGTGCTCCGAATCGCGCTCACAGTGCTCAGACGCTAACGGTGGTCCAAAACGAAACACCACTCACACGGCCTTGAGGGCGCCGTCAGCACTGTAAGCGTTGTGAGCGCTATTATTTTGATTCGGGACAGTGGAGGTCAATCCAGTGGTTTGGTCCAGAGTGTACGCGATTCAGTTCCGTTCTTAACAAAATAATGAGTGAAAATCGTTTGAGTTTCCACTTTCGAAAACCAAACAAAACTGTCTTAAGTGATTCTTGAATGATCAAATAGTGCCACCAGGTGTTTTGTGTGTTGTTATATTTTTGTTCCGTCCTTAGCTTTTGAGAACTATGGAGCTAAAGCCATGATTCCTGTAGCCATGTAGTGTTTTTATTACGTCGGCGGTAACTGACATTTACCGCCCGCGTGCAGCAGCACATCTCACTTCACACTCAGGAAAAGACGTCGAATTGTATACGCATCACTGGCGGTAATAAACATTGCCTTAGTTCACTCGTTTATGGTCCTCAACTTCGGTTCGAGCCACAAACGCAAGCGATCTGAGCTGTTCTTATTAATATTTTTCTCAAACATGCGCGGAAATGTTGTCGTTACGTTCATGAAAATAGACTCGAAAGTATCGCGTTTCGGGCGCCGTAGTGATACAAGTATTTTTGGTAAGGGTACTATAAAGGAAACAAAGAAAGTTTACTAATGTAAAGGTATATTTAATTATGCAAATTCCCCAAGACCCTCGTACAATGGTGTCCCACCGGCTAGCTCTCTATAGCTTAAGACAGATATTTCTTAAATTAAATTTAATTAAATTAATACTATGGGGCTTCAGGGAGAAATCGTGGGTTAGCGAATTACTTATACTGCTTTGAGAATAACCACTACCGGACTAACTGTTAAATCTATTTTAGAAAAATACGGTAATTTACAACTTAAAAGGGCGCCAGCTCCACGTATCGTCGAGCAAGTAGATCGTGAAGGGGACAAATGGAAACCTCTGACCTCGAGACAGGTTTGGGAGACCCGGTGCTGCCGGGGTGTGAGGTGGCCAGCCGCCACACGCCGCAGACCAGCACGGTGCTCACCAACGCCGCTTTACCCGGAGGGTCACCAATATGGCGGGGACGCCGGGTCGGAACTTGGGTACTAAACTTATCCTACGTTGAAGACCCTGCAAACAACAAAACCTATAAGTATGGAATAAACGAATCCCTAAACAGGTTGACAACGTTTAAATGAGGCAAACACGCTTACCCGATGTAGAAAAGTGGCTCACTTATTAGGGAGGTGGCGACATATCAATACACTCGGGGTCTTCCATGCATTTCCCAGGGAAACTTCAACGGCTTAATATGCCGGGGCTGAAAAATAAACATGACAACAATCAGGATGACGCTTACTTGTGAGGAACTATTATCAAATCACTCAAAAGACTCACTCAAAGGGCCGATGCGACCCGCTCGTCTCAAAACGAGAGGCGCCTCGCTTGCGCCACAAAAACAAAGTCCTGCCTTCCATCTCGAAACCAGAATGCATGACAAGTCAAACGTCAAACGCCCAATGTTGCCAGTGTCTCAACCATAGTTCGCCAACGCTAGACGAATTACAAACGTCGGACCCCAATTTACCTTAACTATTTTTTAAAACGATACTAATCTACCGAGAAGCTTCGAATACATCTTGTTTGTAAGGAATTAAAATTAATAAGTATCGAGATACCAGAAACCTTCTAGTAAAAGTAACCTATTTTAGTGCTGGCAACCCGAATACCATAAATTGCAAACCAAAGTGGCGTTTATTTAACTATTAAATTAAATATGGAAACCAGGAAAGGGAAATAATTGATTTGTTTGATTTTCTATTCAAAATTTAGGTTTTCTCAAAATAGAATGCTTAATTGACAAATCATGCGACGATCACACTAGCGCCATCTGTCGGCAGGCCGTACCGACATCCTGTTCGCGCAGGGTGTCGATACGGTGGGCCGAAGATCGATAGAGGGCGCTAGAGGTCTTATTTAGGGACCGGAATTGAAGCTACTAATTAAAGGACTTTGAAAAGGTATTGATTTTATTTTATATGTTACAGTGCTCCCTTCCCCGGATAAAATTTTGACCTAGACAAAATTTTGAGCTGGTCTCCAGCTCGCAAAACCTCCCATTAGAACTAGAACTTACGAGACTACTGAACGAACAACCAAAATCGAACCCACGCACTACAATTCTAACACTTACTATATTTTACCAAAGGAGCGGCTACGCCGATAAACTAATTATATAAGACACCAGAGGTGCATAGAACCCAAAAGGTTGGCGTCCGGAAGTCGAGCTTCAAGGCTAGGACTTCCTGTCGACACCCTTCACAGGAACGCTGGCCGTGCAGGATGAAGTCAGAGCCTTCACTCTGCACGTCCAACCCTCACTGTGGAAGACAGCATATAGCTAATTAAATTATGTTAAGGAATAAACCTTTTAAGGTGCTGGACGTGCCAGGACCCTAAATTTTTACCACTCTCGTAATCCTCCAGCTCGTATACCAAATTCGAAAGTTTACGAACTACTCTACATTTAACAAACTTAGGAGCCAGCTTAGCCATGAAAAACTTACTGGCGTCACTTAAAGGAAAAGTCTTCTTCATAACGGCATCACCCACATTGAACTCTACTGACTGCCGACCCTTATTGTAATACCGAGCGCCTCGGTCATGAGCCTTAACGAGGGACGTTTTAACCTGCGCGAATACATCTTGTAGACCGCCTAAAGACTCTGCATACCCGTCGGGAGAGGCGATAGTTAGGTCTAATCTGGAAGTTTGAGAATCTCTATAAACTTTACCGCAGGCGACCGCCTCCCTACCATGAACTACGAAAAACGGGGAATACCGAGTTGTCTCACTAGTGGTGGTATTCATGGCGAACTGTACCTTAGGTAAGGCCTGATCCCAAGCTCTATGGTCGTTCTGGATCACAGTGGAAACGGCAGTCATCAAAGTTTTGTGGTAACGTTCCACGGAGTTAACCTGAGGACAATAACGTGGTGTATAATGAATTTGAGGAATGGAATACCTCTGGAACAAGGCTTTGAGCTCGTTACCAGTGAACTGCGTTGCATTATCCGCAATCACTGTGCGCGGCACGCCATGCTTAAGAAACACTTCATCTTCGAGACGCTGAGCGATGGTTTTCCCCACGGCCCGTCGAAGAGGGAAAAACATTACGTATTTCGAGAAACAACATAATACCGACAAAATGTAAGTATAACCGGCTCGAGAGCGTGGTAAGGGCCCTACTAAGTCTATGCTTAACATTTCAAAAGGACGCGAGCAGTCCTTGGGATCGCCCATTATACCAGTAGGAGGTTTCTGCGAATTCTTATACTTAGCACAGACCTCACAACTTCGAATGAAATTAACTACATCTTGGTACATGGACGGCCAGAAGTAATGTAAAGACAACCGTTTGTAAGTCTTAAAAATCCCTAAATGAGAAAGCTCCTCACCATGACATGTCTTAATTAGAACATTACGTTGGTCGGACGGAATCACCTCCTTCCAGTCAAACTCGTCAGAGAGGTTAAATTTGCTCTTAGAGTAGCGCATGAGCTTATTGTTTTGAATCGCATAGTTCGGACAAGAAGCTGGCGATTTCCGACACTTATCGTAAAGTTTATTATACCATTCGCAAGTATGAATCTCCATCACGGGTACACTACGAGATAAAGCGTCTGGAACTACATGTTCCTTACCCTTACGGTGAACAATTTCAAAATCATAGGGTGACAACCGACAACCCCAACGAGCTAATCTTCCCGTCGGATTAGTTAAATTGAAGAACCATTTTAAGCTGGAATGATCGGTAATTACCTTGAAACGGGGACCTCCTTCCAAATAGGGTCGAAAATGCTCAATACTGAACACTACAGCCAGAGCCTCGCGTTCCGTGGCGGAATAATTACGTTCAGCGGAGTTCAACGAACGGCTCGCGTAAGCAATCGGGTGTTCCAACCCATCCGACATTACTTGTGTTAGGGTACCGGCTACGCCATACCCGGACGCATCACAATGCAAAAGAAAAGGTTTAGAGAAATCAGGGCACGAAAGTATGGGTGCGGAGACTAACGCGGACTTCAACTCTTTAAATGCCCTATCGGCTCCCTCTGACCACGAGAAAGGGGGAGCATTTTTACGGGTACTCGTTAAGGCATTTAAAGGAGCAGCAATATCACTAAAATTTTTGATAAATCTCCGATAATACGACGCTGTTCCCAGAAATCTCTTGACCTCCTTACGGTTATTAGGCGAGGGGTAATCTTCTATGGCCTTAATCTTGGAGCGATCGGTATGCAATCCCTGTTCATCGACTACGTACCCCAAATATTTAAGTTCACTACGGAAAAATTGAGACTTCTCATAATTAATAGTTAAATTCGCAGCGTTCAAGCGATCCAAAACACGAGTTAACAAGGAAATATGTTCCTCGAACGTTTGACTTACAATTATTATATCATCCAGATACACGAAAAGCCTGTCATTAAATTCAGGTCCAAACAACCTATCCATTAAGCGCTGCTGGGTTGCTGGTGCGCCTGTCAACCCGAAACACATGACCTTGAACTGAAATAAGCCGCGTTTAGGCACCGTGAAGGCCGTACGTTCGCGCGAGGCCTCATCTAAAGGAATTTGCCAAAACGCGCTCTTCAAATCTATCGAAGATAAAAATCTCGCGTCTCTTAACTGATCCAGAATACGCGATATGTAGGGTAAAGGATACGCATCACGCTTGCTCACCGAATTAAGCTTGCGGCTGTCCAAACAAAAACGTAACTCTCCATTAGACTTAGCGGTAAAAAGAGTTGGATTGTTCCACGCACTAGTACTAGGTTCGACTACGTCCTGCTCCAACATTTGATCTAATTGACGGTTAAGCTCTACTAAGCGGTGTGGAGAAATAGGATAATAACGTTGTTTAATCGGAGGACTATCACCGGTGTCAATAGTATGATGAAGCAAGTGAGTGCGGCCCAGGCCTTTTTTCTCAAATGAAATTTCTTCGAAACTGCGAATAATCCCGTCTGCTGTTGATCGCTGTTCCGGGGTTAGCTCCTGGAAGGAGTGCAAATGCTTCTCGGGCACGACCTCATTTACGGTCGCGTCCGGCACCTGGTTACCATACAGGCGGAACAGTTGCGGTGCTATGTCGAACGCCTTCCAGAAGTTAACTCCGAAAATCATGCGACTCCCAACCTCTGGTATCACGTAGAATTTAATTTCACGCGTCATATTCTTAGCGATCACCGTTAAGTATATACAGCCAAGTATCCTCGAACGAGTTTTATTAGCAACTGTGACGTGGGTGATACCATCAGAAGCCGAAACTAGCTGGGCTCCTAAAGACAAAAATTGTTCATGCGAATTTGACCCTAAGATACTGATACTAGCCCCTGAATCCAAGAGGCCACGATAAGAACGATCAAAAATCTCCACTGACATGTGAGGACGCTCATCGTTATTGATAAACCGACCCCGAACCACCGAAACGGGAAGAGACATTAAAGTATTAACTATAAGTGGGTAATCAGGAGAAACTTTACTAACTCCAATATTATCTTCACCAATATCGACCATATTGCAAGAGTTCCTACGTTCCAAATCGTAGGGACTCGAAACTCGGCGGTCCGGCTTAACTAGTTTTTTGAGATGTTAGGTGCGGTTCCTGCATCTCCAGAGGTAGAAGTAGAAGCGCGCGGGGAGCAATTAGGACAATCTGGATAGGCCGCGCCGGCCCTACCGCATTTGAAACAAACTATACGTTTAGATTTGCAATCCCTTAAACTGTGGGAATCCACCCGACAACGAACACAAAACGGTTTCTCCAACGTATTAACCGCCTCCACTTTAGGCCGAGAGGAGGGTTTACAGCTCAAGTCGGCAGCCAAGGTCGACGACGAAGATTTTGGGGGCTCTATGAAAGCATTGGCCCGTTGCCAGCCGTCCTCCAGCACGCGACACACCTTCTTCAGATCCTTTAAATTTGAAACCGATTGAATAGCCAAAGGCACAATGTACTCCGGTCGAACGTTAATCGAGACAACGTCGAATTTTTCCTGATCCGATAACTCACTATTCAACCTACTAAAATAGTTTTGCATAACGCTAATGTACGTTGAAATGTTCTCGTTAGGACCCTGAGTACGGTTCCTAATTTCTTTCAGTAAGCGCCTGTCATAATCGAATGGCAAAAACTCGTCGATCAAAACCGTCTTCAATTGTTCCCACGTGGACACCTCAGCGCGTATCCCACGGTACCATAACAACGCATCACCATCAAACAATTCCACAGCTGAAGCCAACAGCCTGGCCTCCGTGATACGACGAGAAGCAGCTAACTCCTCGACCCGCTGCAAAAAAGCCTTAACACATGTCCGACCGTTAAATTTAAGATTCAGGGAGCTAACCGTTTGATATTTGTTAAAGCAAGACGAAGAACCCGTAGGCGTATCCTCAGTTTGACCCGGACTGGCTGATCCTTCTCCGGCATCCTCAAAACCAGCATTGGAACGACTCGACATAAATATTGAAAACATGTTATCAACTTTAGAGAGGATGCGCATCAGTCGCTCCAACAACCCTGAATGTGCGGTGACATCTGCGGACTCTTCCGGGGTAATCCGTGTCAAACGATGATACAAGTGATGTCCTACGGCTTGCACCCTATTAAGTGACTTAAGTGTAATTGGTGTTTTCGCGGCAGTGGTCAATTTCTCCAATTCACTAAACTTCTTTTGAACCACCGTTAATTCGGTTGATATATCCCCTTGAAATTCCTCGATATCATCAGATGGCAGTTCTTTAGCTAACTTTCTAATTTGCTCCCTTAAACCCTTCACATCCTTAGCCGGGACAGCGTCCCTTACAGACACTTCATACTCCAACTCATCCTTATGTAATAAATTAAAATTAATTGGTCGGTCTTCCATGTTGAATACAGTTCTACTCTTTTAAACGTAAATAGGTACAGTTAATCCCTTGCCAAAGCAAAAGAAAATTTCAACTTTTAGAAGTTTTTGAAATTTTAGAAAAAATCTTAACACCCGTACTGGACTATTTCGTAAAATCTATTTATATTCTATTTAAATTTTATATTTATGTTTAAGCGGCGTTAAAGCACAATATTAACTTATCAGTAACACTACACTGTTCATAAATCAGTACTTATTATGACATGTGCCCAACTTAACCTCAAAACTCAAGCACACAAAATATTAACACTAACATCAATAATTGGGCAGTAATTATCTATTTAATCTATAAGAACTTGACTCTACGTATACAAAGTACAATAAGAAACAACCGTGCAAGTGGACAAAGCAGTATAATTCCCTTCGGCTAACAAAACAATGTGACTAAAGATAATTCGCTAATTATTAATGCCTCACGTTGGGCCGACACTGATACAAGTATTTTTGGTAAGGGTACTATAAAGGAAACAAAGAAAGTTTACTAATGTAAAGGTATATTTAATTATGCAAATTCCCCAAGACCCTCGTACAATGGTGTCCCACCGGCTAGCTCTCTATAGCTTAAGACAGATATTTCTTAAATTAAATTTAATTAAATTAATACTATGGGGCTTCAGGGAGAAATCGTGGGTTAGCGAATTACTTATACTGCTTTGAGAATAACCACTACCGGACTAACTGTTAAATCTATTTTAGAAAAATACGGTAATTTACAACTTAAAAGGGCGCCAGCTCCACGTATCGTCGAGCAAGTAGATCGTGAAGGGGACAAATGGAAACCTCTGACCTCGAGACAGGTTTGGGAGACCCGGTGCTGCCGGGGTGTGAGGTGGCCAGCCGCCACACGCCGCAGACCAGCACGGTGCTCACCAACGCCGCTTTACCCGGAGGGTCACCAATATGGCGGGGACGCCGGGTCGGAACTTGGGTACTAAACTTATCCTACGTTGAAGACCCTGCAAACAACAAAACCTATAAGTATGGAATAAACGAATCCCTAAACAGGTTGACAACGTTTAAATGAGGCAAACACGCTTACCCGATGTAGAAAAGTGGCTCACTTATTAGGGAGGTGGCGACATATCAATACACTCGGGGTCTTCCATGCATTTCCCAGGGAAACTTCAACGGCTTAATATGCCGGGGCTGAAAAATAAACATGACAACAATCAGGATGACGCTTACTTGTGAGGAACTATTATCAAATCACTCAAAAGACTCACTCAAAGGGCCGATGCGACCCGCTCGTCTCAAAACGAGAGGCGCCTCGCTTGCGCCACAAAAACAAAGTCCTGCCTTCCATCTCGAAACCAGAATGCATGACAAGTCAAACGTCAAACGCCCAATGTTGCCAGTGTCTCAACCATAGTTCGCCAACGCTAGACGAATTACAAACGTCGGACCCCAATTTACCTTAACTATTTTTTAAAACGATACTAATCTACCGAGAAGCTTCGAATACATCTTGTTTGTAAGGAATTAAAATTAATAAGTATCGAGATACCAGAAACCTTCTAGTAAAAGTAACCTATTTTAGTGCTGGCAACCCGAATACCATAAATTGCAAACCAAAGTGGCGTTTATTTAACTATTAAATTAAATATGGAAACCAGGAAAGGGAAATAATTGATTTGTTTGATTTTCTATTCAAAATTTAGGTTTTCTCAAAATAGAATGCTTAATTGACAAATCATGCGACGATCACACTAGCGCCATCTGTCGGCAGGCCGTACCGACATCCTGTTCGCGCAGGGTGTCGATACGGTGGGCCGAAGATCGATAGAGGGCGCTAGAGGTCTTATTTAGGGACCGGAATTGAAGCTACTAATTAAAGGACTTTGAAAAGGTATTGATTTTATTTTATATGTTACAGTAGTGACACTTGCTATGAAAAGGATTTTCATACTACTTTGCAGGCCTAGGCCCGCGGGGGGCCGGGCGCCGCCGGTCACTGTCGCGCGGGGCCGGGCCACGAGTGCGATAGACTTTTAGGCTTTAAGTATTAGGTTTTAGGTCTTATTTCCACGCATTATTTTGAGAAAAGCACTATAGATGCCTCGGCGTGAAAACTGATTCCCGGCCTCGTTCCCTACTTGGCCGGAAATCCCTGTTTTCCCAGCCTCTGGTGTAATGTACTATTACCGGCCTTGGTGCGTAATGTAGTTATTTTGTCCCCTAGGCGACGTCAGTGGTGCAGCTGTCGCCGCCGGCGGCGGTGACGGCGCTGGGCGCGCAGTGGGAGTGGGGCGTGGTGTGCGCGGGCACGGCGCACGGCCTGTGCGCGCTCGACGCCGTACAGGCGCGCCAGCTCGCCGTCAAGTGCACGCTCAACCCGCACGGTCAGTACGAGTACATTCACAGACACTTCAAATTGTTAGAGGTGAAGCGTACGTGTAAGAAAACAATTCTATGGTTCCCTATTCATACAATATTAAAAAAATACCATTATGAATTGTATAGTTACTAAATAAATGGATTGTTTTTAAAGTCATTATCTCTTAGCTCTTATTTTTATAGCCATACGCTTTATTTGCAGATCACTCCGGAGCTGGGGACACGCCCATTTCCCGGCGCAAGTCGTTCAAAAAGTCCCTCCGAGAATCCTTCCGGCGCCTGCGCAAGGGCCGCTCGCAGCGCCGCGCCACCACCGCCGCCTCCCCCGCATCGCCCGTACAGGTAATACCTAGACTCTATGTCCAATACATAACTCTAGCTAACTAACAATGCCCAAACAAAAACGTGTTTTATACTTGTATCCATTCATTCACAGGAAACCACTAAAAGAAATCAATCGAATGCGCTCAGGACCAATAAAATTTTGATCATAACAAGCCCGAAAATTACTCATTTATCAATTTCGAAGGGATTTATACCTGAATAATGTTTTTTTTTACTCAGCCCGCCAAGAAACCCATACCGTCCCCAGTAGAGGAGGCCGACGTGAAGCCCGTGGAGCGCGCGGTCGAGGCGCGCTCCAACGACGACGGCTACGGCTCCATGGTGCGCTGTCTGTACTTCGCACGGACGTTCCTCATCAACAGTGCGTACAATACTTGTTGACTAACATGCTGAACTTGGCAACTTGTGTAGCTCACATTTTTAGATCGAAATATAGCTAATATAGTGTTTATATATTAATAATGTGATTGTGTTTTGCAGCACAAAGCTCGACGCCGACGCTGTGGGCCGGCACCAACAACGGCACCGTGTACGCGTTCACACTCAGCGTCCCCAGCACCAACAAGAGGAAAGACGAACAGGTAACATTTAATCGTATTCCGCAGTACATAGTTCGACTCTTTTTCAGTGTGGTTCTTACTGGTGAAAGCTCTTATGCAATTTGGGTAACTTTTTTCAGTTGAGGCTAACCAATATCTTTGTTTATCAGGTGACCTGCACGCTGGCGAAAGAGATCCAGCTGAAGCACCGCGCGCCCGTCATAGGCATCACGGTCCTCGACGGAGCCGCCGTGCCTCTGCCCGATCCTTTAGAGGTACATCTACGCTTACACCTTCTTTTATTATAAAGCATTATTATGATGACTCATAATTTTTGTTACGTTTTATAAATCTTTACAAAATCCTTTAGTTAACTTCATTATTCGTGCATATCACTTGAATGGTTCTTACCGTTCTTGGTGACACACATTCATTACATTTGGCGCCCAATGTGGGGCACATAACAACAATATTGAGAATAATGAAATGAAATAGCTTTATTAGTTAGTACCTACAGAGGAATATTTTAAGGCTGCCTTATGCTAACGCGGATATAAATGGCGGATGATGCTATTGGTTGATTCCGCACGTCTCTGCCTCAGTGGAAAGGCTAAAACCTAAAGGTGTAAAACCAGTATACATATTATATCAACATTTTTTACACACCTGTTATTGGTGCATAAATATTTTATGTGTCAGCTTGCTTATTGTAATTTGAATGCTTTGTTTATGTACTGTTGGTAGTGCTGGTGTGTCTCTATAATAAAATAAATTTTCTTCCTTTTTGGGCACAGGTCAAACAATATGCTGAATCAAAAAATGTGCAAAAATTGAAACGTTCCTAAACCGTCTATTATTTTATTTCTGTCAGGTGGAACGTGGCGTGGCACCCCTGCCCGAGCCGGGCACGCACCGCGTGTGCATCACGTCGGAGGAGCAGTTCAAGGTGTTCACGCTGCCCTCGCTCAAGCCGCACCACAAGTACAAGCTCACGGCGCACGAGGGCGCCAGGGTGAGTGTCGCCACTAATATAATACTGCACATACAATAAACTACCTAGCCAATTTCAGAATGGCCCCGGCTCATGAAGCTGTTTACTCTATATTTGTGTTTCGTCTTGGCCCACACCCACACTAACATCTCCCGAGCATCATCGTCTAATCAACTCTATGACTGCTGCTTGACACAATGGTGACGCGACTTCATTTTCCATAGCGCTGTTTAATCGCTGACTCAAAAGACACTAATGTGGGGTGTTGCAAAGGTCACCGCAGATAGTTTCGGGTGAGATGGTCGTTTCTGAGAATGTCGCTGTTTAGGCAAGTCGTTTGGCACCACAAGTTTGCCGTACGCGGATTAAATAAAGGTCCGCTATATTTGGTCATCTTTGGGCCTTGAAATACTGACAGTCGATAATAACTCGCAATCCATATCGCAGCATTCGCGGAGTCTTTGGGGGGCCGCTCAAAGCTAACAGCTCATGCGAAGCGATTTGATGCGGTCACATGCGAATTCAATGCGATATGTTGCGAGGCGGCAAGCTTATCGTTTTGGTTCGCCCGGCCCGCATTATCGGTGCCGCGTCACAGTATCGCATATACAGGGAAACATTCCACCAACTAATTGCGTTCGCTTCGTTTCGCAGCGCGGCGCCTGCACTCCGCGTTTGTAGTTTGTATCCGTAGGATACTTCAACAGGTCTACTGTTTGATGCTACGCGCCGCTTCGTGTTCGCGTCAAATTTGCTCACCGAAGACAAATTAGTCATGAATTAGAGTTTCTATAACTGTTGTTTTTTTGTCAGGTCCGGCGGACAGCGTTCGCGTGGTTCGAGTGCCCCGCGGCCGGGGGAGAGCCGCACCGCGAGTGGTGCCTGCTGTGCCTCACCAACCTCGGCGACTGCCTCGTGCTCAGCCCCGAGCTGAGGAGGCAGCTCAACGCCGCCGCCGTGCGCAAGGAGGACATCAAGTCAGTATACTACCATAACAAACTACACTTAGCAGTAATATTCAGCCTGGCGCATCAAACGCAGCAACTATAGGAGCATAAAAACAATACTCCTTCCTTTTTTGTGATGCTACAATCACCATGCGTTAGAAAAAGACAGTGTAATTCTGGCTGTGCTCTAACAGAAACTCCCTAGCCAAACTACATATACCATTAGGTCTGCTGTTGACGCCGGACACAACGCACAATGTTAAGTTCTATAGAAATGAAGGCCTGGAGGTCTATATTACAGGTTTTACCTAGTTTAGACTCTAGTCTCTAACAAAGGGTATAACTTCAAATGTAACTTACTCTTTCATATGTTAAAACTGAAAATGTATCCTTTGTGAGGTGAAAATAAACATATAAAGTTGGGCTATGACCATACAATTCGACGCAGTGCAATGCTTTTGCCTTCAACCGTAGATTAAATGAAAAAAATCATAGAAACATAGCGAATTCTACTCTTTCCTACTATCTTAATTTATGGACTTGTATTGATCGTGCTTTATTTTGCAGCGGCATTTCGAGCCTGTGCTTCTCGAAGCGAGGCGAAGCTCTCTACTTACACTCTTCGTCGGAGCTACAGCGGATCACGCTCTCCGCCACTAAGGTAATTGTGATGCCGGCGCGTAAAGTGTGATGAACGATTTCTTCTTGCAAAAAACTTTTGTCTACCTGTTGTTATTAACCCACGGATTATAGTTGGTTTAGGCGATTATCACACTGGCGGCGGTGTGCCAGCGTGACAGCACTATACAGAGGCAGAGCGCTTTCTCACTCGCGCTACGCTACATTCGGAAACCGCAACAGAGTGAAAGATGCCTAAATCTGTTGTTTTTGAACCCTCAACAAGTTTATAGTGCTCTTATACTGATGTTTTATAATATCAGTCTAAGTAGTACCACTATTACAGTATTTTTTGGACTATATGCCTGTGTAGTAGCGCTATCTGCGCGTTGTTTTGCGCGTATATCCTCTATGTAGATCCTGTGTGGATACAAGATATGCGCATGTTAATCATAGACCGCTAACTTTTCAGTGTTTAATACTGCCGGCGAGTACTTTTACCAATAGAAAACACTCAGACCTAGCTTGCTCACATTGATCGAATCAGGTAGCTAGGGGGAACATTACCGGGCAATGCTCTACCTTAAGAAATACCATCGACTGTGACAATAAAGCGAAGCGCATTACCACTGCCCTATCTTAACCTTTTGACCGCCAAGCGTTGAACGAAAATGACGCGCCACCGACGCTACGTAATCGCGTTTTGTCAAGCGAAATTGAACTTTGCGGAAGCCCGCGTAGGTCCCTATTGCATTACAAAGCCTGTCGGCTGTAGCCGTCGTTGGCGTCCATGGCACGACTTTTGTGGCGGTCAAAGGGTTAAATCAACTCTGTAGATCGAAGAAGCGTGGTGTTGTTTGTAAACAACCTCGAGAGATATTGACTAACGCGTAAAGATGCGCGCGCCGATTCTTCATTGCATAACTCTTAACTCGCACAGCATCCGGAAAACTAGCAGTTCCGTGACGAAACTCATTTTTCTTCAAATTAATTAAATACTTTTCGGAAATGAGTGAGTCGGAGTACAATTTGCCAGATGTTGTATTGGAAAGTACGAGGTCTTTTGCAGTAACAACTGATTCTTCGGTATTTATTTGAAGAACAATCTTTTTTTTGTCATAATTTACTTTCTCCCTTCGACTTTTTTAGTTTTCTTATGGGATGTTAAAAAAAGGAGTATACATGTTTTTAAAGCATCGGCAACGCGTATGTAACACCTCTGAAGTTTTAGGCGTCCGTATGTAAACGCTTGTGAGACGGGCTGTATGCTTGTTCATGTTACCACCGTCGGAGTATAAAAAATAATAATTTTGAAAATGACATTTTTCAGAGTCGAGCTTCATTCTAGACTAGATGAAGTTAAAATACTAATGTTACTCAAAATTAATATTTTTTGTTGGTTCTAGGTGACGATAGCGCAATGCCACGTGTTGCTGGCGCCGTGGGCTGTGGAGCTGCGGGGTCCAGCCGAGGAGGCCCCTTTAACTAACGGGGAACACAAGGTCAGTTGTCTATTGTATTGGCCCTGAACGAAATGCGTGATAGGGACATAGCTACTAATGAATCCCTGCAAACCCAGCCTACCCAATTTAAGTTGCGACAGGTTTACAGCTCTGGCTTTTCTTATCGTTATCAATAGGAAAGGCAACCTTATAAACAAATAGAATGATACCTTTTATAAACGTCGCTCTGGTCTGTATGCGCAGGAGGAGGCGGTGGAAGCGCCTCACGACGTGACGGCCGCGTCGGCCGACATCACCGTGGACTCCGTGCGCGACCACACCGCGCAGCCCGAGCCCGAGCTCAACATCAACCTGCAGGTATACCTACGTTGTTTAGCCTAATCATTTTAAACACAAAAATAACCGACTTCACTTTGGATCCGCTATTCCAAGAGGAAGTGGCCGAGTTGCTGTAAAAAATAGTGAAATCATTATAGTTGAAGAGTTCCCTCGATTTCTCCAGGATCCCATCATCAGATCCGGACCTGGTAACAATGGGACCAACTGTGAAGTACCTATACTCTTTCAAACAAAAAAAGAATTTTCCAAATCGGTCCAGGCGTTTTCGAATAATAAAGATAAAGAAAGATAAAGAAATTTTTATTTGGCATATTTTGAATGATTTACATTTTCTTGAATAAACTAATGTTATAATAATAATTACACCAAAATGGGTGCCGCTCAGCATTTGCCATGACATTTGCCATGGCGCTGGTTTTCAGGACATCCATGTAAATAATCTGTGAACATACATAAAAAAATGGCAAATAACAAAGATCCCGACGAATTAATAATGTCCTCCTTCGAAATCTTGAAGTCGGTTGAAAACACTCATTTGCGACTTAAAAAAGTCGGAAAATATGGAACGTATAACGGAACTTAATTTGTATTCGACACGGCCATCCTGACATGGTACATGTCCTCTCGTGTACACGTAAAGAAGGAAACAAAAGGAGATAAATAATTAACGCAATTATTCGATTAATATTAATTGTACCGGAGCTCGAAATAAACCTACAGGTATAATAACTAATTAAATGTACTTAATTTTGAACCATAAAAAATAAAGAATATCGACACGGCCATCCTGAAATTTACATGTCCTCATGTGCACTTAAACAACTAATTAAAAGCCGACAATAAATTAAAAATTTCTTCTACATTTTTTTATATGACTTTAGCACATCTCTTCATATTTTTTTTTAACTTGCCATTTTCTGCAACAGAACTCGCAAGTGAACACCAGCTCAATGGTAGTGAAGACCACGACGCGGACGGCGGTGAACGAGAACAACACGGACAACGGCACCACCACCAACACCACCACCACCACCACCATCTCGGAGAACAGTGAGTACACGCCAAAATAACACCTAGCACTGATTACTTAAAGAAGACAACCGTATGACAATGATAAGCCACTTACGGCCTTTCAAAGAATGCTGTTGTTTGTGCAGTTAATAAAAAACAAATGCACATCAGAAAGTCCTCTTGAACTTATGAAACAGCAGCGTTATGTATGTGATCCAACATTAAAGCTATTTAGAAATAAAATAATAAATGTTTTATCAATTGTCACTTACTGCTATACTGGAAACAAAACACTCCGTACCTACTTACTTAGTTTATTTGTATGCACTGATTTCCTTTTTCCAAGGAGCTTGTGCTGTGCCCCTACTAAGATATAGAGCCACTCGGAATTCGCATGAGCATACTCGCCTTGCAATGGCTTTATATTGGATTTTAATTTAACCCTAGCAACTCTTCCAAGCTAGATATTTATTCTATACTATTTACGATTTATTTTATTTCTTGTTAATATTTAAATGTCATTCAAATACATTGATTTTGTGTTAAAGTTATATCGGCCACGCATTTAAAGTTAGACTTCATAGAAAAAAATCTATGCGAGTCTAAATCTATTCTTCCCGTAATACCTACTAATAATCAGGGATCGTTACCGGTATTACTAAAAATCAAAATAGCGCCCGATTTTCGCAATATTTAAGTGATATTCTGAAATGTAATTTAGGTAAAAGCATTCCATTATCAAATTATCCGAAAAGTATTCAAAAACAACCGAGATACCGAAATTCAATACCGGTTAATATGTGTGAAAATAATACCGGTATGCGATCCCTGCTAAAAATCTAGCTCGTTATCAAATAAATGAGTGTAATATGCTTAAGTATCCTGTCCTGTTCTTCTAACTAGCTGTATGCTAAAAGCGTAGCCAATGTAACTTGCTTCATACACCATATATTATTTATGTTTGATGTTTGTTTGTATGTATGACGGGCGCTTTATGTTTTTGTTTGTAGTCCTAGAACACAATCGCGAGGAAGGAGTCATCACCCGTATCGAGGTATCCCACACTTTGCTTTAATATCTACCTTATTATTACAATTTTAAAGCTTAATATTCCTTGCATGATATTTAAATTAAATTAATTATTTGGCATGAACAATATGATTTTATTAATGTCGAGTTTATTTAACTAAAATAGAGAGTTATTTATGCCTATTTATTAAATAAAAAATAGCTTTTCAGATGTTCCTAACATAAAAAAAATGGCCGACCAATATTTATATTGTCTTAAGTTTTAACAGTTTCCTTCAATTATGGCCTTCACATTCGTGTAGAGTAGAAACTAATCTGTGTATATAACAAGCCAATTTTGTATACTAACACTATATATGACGATATAGTTATATTGTGGCGTCCGCAATGTGTCCGTTCTCGACGATTCACCCATCAATATCATTACCACCGTTACCTGTCGTATAAAACAGTCTAAAACTTCTGTTATGTGAACATTAAAATCGTCCAGAGCCGGGTACATCGCGGGCGCCACGCGTAGCGGAGAAGAACGTCCGCTGGTACTCATGAGTGGGTCACTATCACTGCCGCCCTCCACAGACGGGCACCGTGACCGTGCCGGCCGGGACTGACCCCAAGCTCATCCTCGAGATGTTCGACCGCCAGCGCGAGCCGCTCGCCGTGCCCGTCGCGCCCGCCGGCGCCGACACCAACTAAACACTAACATCATAGACAACATCCACGTCGACCCAGACAGAAACCTGGACCTCGTTTTTAGAATTATAAAAGTAATGGCCGAATTTGCCCACGTGTTTTTTTAATCCAGCGCAGGGCTCGTAACCGGTTAAAGCGAAAAACCCCGAAATAACCCAATATATTTAATTATTTTATGGTTTTTATGTAAAACCCAATATTTTATTTAGGTTTTCACTTCATATTTTTTCGATTAAATATGAAACAGTAACGAAAGAACAAAAAAAAACTGTTTTTACTATGGAGCAAATTCCGGTTTCCGAGTCCTGATTCAGCGATTTCAGAGAAATATTAAAATAAATTCACTTATTTCTATTATTATAGATATGCTTCAATAAAAGGCATATTAGCCAATTTTAAATCGATTTCCTAGAAATTGATCTTTCTAATCTTAAACAACACGAAGTATAGTAAAAAAGGTCAGACACAAACTAAATATCTCGAGCGTATGTATCGATGCTCGCTCGAAACACGCTTAAAATATATATTCAGGGTCGATGTTTTTATACATATAAAACGAATTAATGACGTGAGAGAGAATCATATTCATTAATTGATATTTTAATCTAATCGAATGTGACGTAACAGCGGGGCTTAAGAGTCGCCAGGACGCTCGCGTTCCCATATAAACGTAGTTTTGCTCTCATTTTAAAACGACATGCTTTAGAACCACGAACTTTGGCATGGGCATTCTAGTAGTACAGATCTATGTCAGTGATTCGTTTTCGATGCTAAAAATTGTAATACAAAGAAAATACAGCCAGATACAGATTTACATACAAAACTTATTTTTGCTATGTTTTCTTTGTGTTACAATTTTTAGCAACGAAAACGAATTACCGACATAGATCTGTACTGCTAGAATGCCCATGCCAAATTTCGTGGTTCTAAAGCATGTCGTTTTAAAATGAGAGCTGAACTACGTTTGTATGGGGACGCGAGTTCATGCGAGCATCATGGCGACTCTTAATGGTCAAGTAAATATTAATTGCCCGCCTTTGTTACAGTTAAATTTTTATAATATAACCAAGGTAAATCGAAAAATCTTAAGTTACGTTACTAATTATCAGTTTTTTTTATGAGCGAATATCGATAAAAAAACTACGTAATATCAACGATATTTGTGATTTCTAGATGTTCATCTGGTTATATTATAAAAGATCAACTACTGCATTATATATAACTGTATTTTATAATAGTATATGCCATTTCAAAATGGTTGCACCTTTGCGTTTGCCGGTCACTGACAGCTGTTTCCTTCAATTTTGTTATTGCAAAAATAAACAAATAAAACATATTTTTCGTCAAAATGGCAGTGGTCGGATTAAGTAAAGATAAATATCGTTTTGTGACTATCTTATTAATTATTTCAAGTTATAACATTTTAGAGGCAAGTTAAGCAAATGCCGATTCATTGTATTGTTTTTTAATAACAATATTCGACTTTTTAAATTGTGTTATTTTATTGCAAAGTTTGTGTTTTTACTTTTCACTAAATTTCAATAAGAATTAACTATTCCTGCTCTTACTGCCAATATACTATCTTTTTCTGAAATAATTGCCTACCGATATTTTAGGACTTTATTCTTAAGAAATTCCGCATTTTATTTTTATTTAAAGTTTCGACTAGTTGTATATTATTGTTTTGTATATTATCGGGAGTATTATTTAACGCAATGTATAGTTAAACTGCCTGTTTTAGCCTGTGTGTTTCTTGTTAAGCTCTCGGTGTATTCTTTGTGTAACTGGCATTTACAATTTTAATTCCAAAATACACTCTTAACTTGTACTTAACATTGTATGAAACCTGAGACAGGTTACTTATGAATTTACCCCGAAACACGGTTGGACGTTTATTTGAGTACAAAGCCGAGCCATAGCAACTTACGTTGTACTGCAACCTGCAATGAGATTGTGGATTGTCTAATATTTATAGTTAAGGACATGTGAATTGATGTACCAATCTAGTTAAGTTAAGCTTTCAGACATTCAGAGTGAATGCGATGTGCCTATTTATTTCTTTTTTATAATGAGAATTATATTTAGGTGAATAGTAATAAAGTTTTTGACAAGTAGATAATGACTAGAGTATTTTATTATAGTTAGCGTTTAAGTTCCCATGTCAAATCAGAGCAAAACCACGTTTTTATTGTCAATTTTTAAACTTAGGCTTTTTACGTAGCGTTTACTTCGAATTCGATTGTATATTCAGTAAATTAAATTTTATTAAATTATAATAAATGGAAAGTTTTATGCAATATTTTTTAAACTTTTTTTGTAGAGATTTTTTTAATTTTATATTTACTGTTTTGCGATTTTAACACTTTGTACCTTATACGACTTGATTCGGTGTCGTAGCGCATGGTCGCGCGTTTACAGTACAACCACAATTTCAAGTTAGATATCGCGGCGACCAATAGAAGAGTTTCGCACTTAGATAGAGCCTCACGAATCATGATTGGCTAAACCAATAATGGCGGCAACAATTCTTGACAGTGTGTAGTTGTAACTTGTAAAGTGTCGATACTGTGCGCGGCCGTGCGAAGAGCGCCGAGCGAGGCAGCTGGTGCGCGCGAGCGAGACAACATCACAACTTGTGATAAGGGTTGAGCTTTCTAAAATATATCTTTATTTCTAGCGTAACTTAATGACTTAACTACGTGATGAATAGAGCAGAACAGCTTTTTTACTGTAGGTACAATCTTCTATCTAGCAAGGCATTTTTAAATATTTGATACGGCAATTTGTATCCAATGTTCTTACGCAAAATAAATGCTAAGATTTAATTTAATTTGGTTTTCATTTTACCCCACGCCCCCTTACCATAAAAATACTACTATTGTGTACTGAGGATAGAAATGGTTTTTCAAACTATAGCCAACAAGTTTAATTTGGCTTTCATAAGTACCTACATACATATTATACAATATGGTATAATATGATGATTAAATAAAACATCATGTAACAAATATAAATAGAAATTTAATAAACTGCTTGACTTCATCACATTCTCACAATGGAAATATCAACAAAATATAGATTTTAGTATAAAATACTTTTAACATTTAGCTTAAAATATAACATAATATAATAGTAGTTTATGTAACTGTTACGTAATAGGGGTCCTTAAAACACGAGTTCATAATAAGATCACACGAGTGTTTTAAGGCCTAATTACGTACAGTTGCATACACTGCTTTATCTACATACATATTATAAACCCTAAATGACGCGTTCTAAAACGGTTAAAATGGCTGCCATTTCACAGATTGCATCGCCATGGCCAACTCGATTGTGTCGGCGGGGCGCGTGCCGGCGGTCGGAGGATCGCGCGGCGCCGCTGCCGGATTTTCATAATGATATCGAATTTTTGTTTATTATTTGATAATAATAACATCGTTACAGATAGTCTCTTTTTATGGTGGTCATATCATAACGTGCGGTTTTTGAACGCATCATGGAGGGTTTATGATATGGGTGTAGATAAAGAAGTTAAGACGTCTGTAAAATTATTACAACCTTACTTTGCTTAGGTACATAATAAATCTACACAACTATAGCTATAAGGTTTTCCACACAATGTAATTTTCAACAAAAGCAAGTATGGGGACATCCACGAGATCACGATGGACGAGTGTACCTTTTTTATATGATTTGATTCAGCTTCTTTCATGTAGAAATATAAAGGACTAGGACGAAAAATACGAAAATAAAAGTAAGTAAACCTATTAATAAAAGTGTGAGTTTTATAATATAAATAACTATTAATGAGCTCATTAAGCGCACACAGGTTCTCTAACTTTTTTTGTGACGGAACCCTTTTGAAAAGCGAAATATTTGATGGTCGAGTCCCAAAATTATAAAATAAATTATATGTGCTAGACAGATAGGTTCATGTTTTTTTTTCTTAATATTAAAAATGTTCTCGCAGAGCTCCTACAGAGGCTTTACGTAGCCCTAGGGCTCCGCGGAGCACACTTTGAGAATGGCTGGATCAACTTATTATTTGTAAGGGTGTCGCGGTACAAACCGTCCATAATCTAACCTAACATTTATCACAACATAATTACGTATTACTTTAACAAAATTGCACTTGATATGTACATAGAAATAATCAAAGAAATCAAAGTTTAACCCTGTGAAGGCCTCCTCACCATGGCCGCAGCCCTTTGGGAGTAATTTTTAACCGACTTCAAAAAAGGAGGAGGTTCTCAATTCGACTGAATTTTTTTTTTTTTTTTTTATCATTTTTTTTTTTTTGTATGTATGTTACTCCATATCTCCGTGAATCGTGAACCGATTTTCAAAATTTTTTTTTGAATCGAACAGGTATAACCCCTAGATGGTCCCATTGTCACCAAGTCGGGATCTGATGATGGGATCCTGGAGAAATCGAGGGAACTCTTCAACTATTATAGGCACACCTATAGTGATTTCACTATTTTTTACAGCAACTCGGCCACTTCCTCTTGGAATAGTGGATCCTAAGTGAAGTCGGTTCTTTTTTTGTTTAAAATTATTAGTTTTTTGTTCATTTTCGTGGTTCAGTGTGTAATATTGATAGCTTATTGTGCGGTGATCTAACGAACAAGTGAAAGAAAAATAAAGAATTAGTCTTAAAATGACAAAAATACAGTCGAAAATTGGCCAGCATACCCCATGTACGCGGCAAAATGATCTCTGCTGCCCTGATGATATACAAATTTACCTCTGCACCTATTTACCACTTCCCGTCAATTTTGAGCCTTATCCCATAGACATAACATCGTCAGTCGGCCCGCAAGTGTTTCTGGTGCGCGGTGAACTCGTGCCGGCGGCGGTGGTCGGAGCGGCCGAAGCGCACGCCACAGAACCCGCACGGGTAGCGCTTCTCCTTCGTGTGGCTGATCATGTGGACCTTCAGGTAGCTGTACAAACAATTACATATGCGTAAGTATCTCCTTAACTCGGGTTAGAGGTCTAGTACTATACGCTCAAAATAGTGGTTATAAAACCTATCACGAAAGTAAATAAAATTTAAATTTTGGGGCTCAATGTTGTTTCAGCAAACTTTTAGAAACGTCTTGTCATATGATGATCGCATCGGTATCCTAACGTGAGTAACGTACAGTTGCACACACTTCTTTATCTACACACATATTATAAATCCTAAATGGCGTGGTCGGAAACCATTTCAATAACCGCCATTGCACCGCCATGGCCAACTCGGTTGTGCCGCGGTCGGGGAGCCCGATTTTCATTACGTAACCGTAGGTAATGAATTTTCATACGTTTTTACCACTCACAAATAATACTCTGATGTTACAATAATGCTGGTAACATACGGTTTTCGAACGCAGGATAGAGGATTTATGATACGGGTGTAGGTTTATGCTATCTCAAAAGGCGATCTTTACCCTGCCTTCATAAAGCTCATGTCACACAGACTGCAGTGGTACTGCTTGACGTCTCCGTGGATAAGGCGGTGGTCTTTGAGCGTGCTGCTGGACGAGAAGAACTTCCCGCACTCCGCGCACTCGTACGGCCGCTCTTTAGTGTGCGATCTGCGGGGAAAAGCGAACCGTAAGGCTAGGTATGGTGAGAGATAAATTAGTACAGGTAACAAATTGTAAGTAAGTACCTTAATCTTGTTTAATACCAGTCAATATACCGTAGGGGTTTTTTTACCAAACTTATCTAAAAAAATAAAAATAAAATGTCAGGATTATAAAATGTGGCTAACATGTGATTTCAGCAGCCTCAAGTAGACTTTCACTCAGATGTTAAGTTTAAAATAACTTAATTCATAAATCTTTTACCATGGCGTGATCACGGTCAGTTTGCGAATAGAAAGTTAACTTTTTGTAGATAGTTTTAGCTAGATTAACGACGCTAAGAACGAACACGAAGAACATCTCTTCTTTCAGAAAGCCTTTGTGTGAGCGGGACAGAAATATAATTATCCGAGTGTCATAGAGATAGGAAATGGCGTGTTCAATTGTTTATTTTAACTATAAAACTTTCGTGAGACTCTAACATATTAAAAATATTTATAACGGGTTACTCACGTAATTTTTGTCGCCGACGCGCTGCCATCGCGGAAGGCCGCTCGTGAGAATGATCATCGTAAATTGATCGAAACATGTCGAGCAAAAATCGACAAAAATTACGTGAGTAACCCGTTATAAATATTTTCAATTGTTTATGTATAAAATTCTTCATGCTCTTTCTTTCACATCTTTAGTTTACAAAGAATTCTGAAGAAAAAATATAAGTAGAGTGAATTTTGTTAAGGTTTCTAGTCAACTTTAAAGTAATTTATAAATAATAATCCACATTAAACTAATGCCAACTTTTTTACCTTAAATGTACTTGCAAATGGTACTTCTTGAAGAAAGTTTTTGAGCAAAATTGACATAGATGTGTTTTCTCCTTATCATGGACCTGTCGTCTGAAATAAATATAACTTTAATTAGAGTCTATGAAAATAATATAACTTTAATTTAGAGTTAATTAACTCGGCACTCATTTACTCAACTTACTTATGTATGTTGACATGCAGCTTGGAGCGGAACTTCTTCTCGCACACTTCACACTCGAACGCGCGGTCCTTAGTGTGTGTGGTCATGTGAACGTCCAGTGTGGACTGGGATGGGAAGCGGCGCTCGCACGACACGCAACCGTATTGCAGGGCTGACGGGTTGTGCACGCGCAGTCTGTGTGTTGATAGGCAGACCACCTCTGGACGAGGAAATATAAAACACTTGCAAGGATGCTTTATGAATAAAACTATTTGTATGGGCGTGGGCCGAAACAGGAATACCGAGATTGCCCATACCATAAATATCGGTATTGCATGCGCTAAATAAAATAACACAGTTGGCAGTAAAAAAAAGATACCTTAATGTTAACAAGGGGTCAATGGACAAGATAAACACAGGATAAACACAAATGGTGAGAAATTATCCACTTGGGGTTGCTGAGCCAAAGCTATGTTACGATCAAACATCTTTTATTTTTATTCTAGTACCAGCACTGAACAAAATGAATAAATAGTTAAAAAAAGCAAAATTCTGATTTAGCTTTATTATGAATAAAATGGCAAATAACTGAAAATGTGTTTTATTTGGATTACTAATATGTCGCCGAAAACTTTATGGCATATTATCACTTCCCAAACTATTTTTCCCATAGTTTCATTTGGCAGAATCATCAGATGACAAACCAATTTTTGGCATATATAACATATCGCAAATGATTATTTAGAATATTATTATTTGGCAAAATATTTACTTGATCATGTTTCAAAATCTCTTTTAATGTTTTGTCGAATGTATTGATTGGCTTAAGTAATTTTTCTCATAACATTATGATGCATAATACTAATGTACCCTAATCTTGTAGTACTTATGGTGCAAAGTTACATGAGCATTATATTTCGTTATGTAAGTAGTTTTTCGCACTGTGCAGTTCAATGGTAGTACTTTTGTTTACTACATCCCACAATTTCAATAATTCAGTTTATGTGTGTTAAAGTGATACGTAACGAAAGTATTAAGTCATCTGGGAGCAGTTTCGTTTTGAGGGCCATACAAAATAACCCTAACCTACCTATCTCTGGGAGCAGTTTCGTTTATAGGGTCATAAAACATAACCCTAACCTACCTATCTCTAGGAGCAGTTTCGTTTTTAGGGTCATAAAAAATTACCCTAACCTATCTATCTCTGCCCTCTGGGAGCAGTTTTGTTTTTAGGGTCATAAAAAAATAACCCTAACCTACCTATCTCTGGGAGCAGTTTCGTTTTTAGGGTCATAAAAAAATAACCCTAACCTACCTATCACTAGGAGCAGTTTCGTTTTTAGGGTTATAAAAAAAATTACCCTAACCTACCTATCTCTGCCCTCTGGGAGCAGTTTTGTTTTTAGGGTCATAAAAAAATAACCCTAACCTACCTATCTCTAGGAGCAGTTTCGTTTTTAGGGTCATAAAAAAAAATAACCCTAACCTACCTATCTCTGGTAGCAGTTTTGTTTTTAGGGTCATAAAAAAAAAACCCTAACCTACCTATCTCTAGGAGCAGTTTCGTTTTTAGGGTTATAAAAAAAATTACCCTAACCTACCTATCTCTGCCCTCTGGGAGCAGTTTTGTTTTAGGGTCATAAAAAAAAATAACCCTAACCTACCTATCTCTGGGAGTAGTTTTGTTATTAGGGTCATAAAAAATAACCCTAACCTACCTATCTCTGGGAGCAGTTTCGTTTTTAGGGTCATAAAAAAAATCTAACCTACCTATCTCTGGGAGCAGTTTCGTTTTTACGGTCATAAAAAAAATAACCCTAACCTACCTATCTCTGGGAGCAGCACTAATTGCTACACAATTATTTACCATATAAACTTTGACAATATGTTATTTGCCTTAACAAATCATTTGCTAAACAATTATTTACCACATAAAATTTGACGTAATAAAATTTTGCAATTTAAAAAATTTGCGAAATAAAAAAATTACGAAGTAAAATTATGCCAAGGATTGGTTTGCGAAATTAAACTTCGGCGAAAAGTTGGTTGCTAAATGAAATTTGACGAAACATAATTCGGCAAAAAGGCAGTACACCGTTTTATTTTAAAGGTGCAATAAAATATATACAGCGTTTGCAAAAACATGATTAAGAATGGAGAAGTCTTTCATGTACTATTATTTATGACTAGTTTTACTCACTTTTATGACATATATCACACTCATTCTTGATGCCTAAATGCTTGACCTTATAATGCCTGGTCCGAGCTCCATATGTCGAGAACAGTTTCGGACAAGCCTTGCACTGCAGCTTCCGCCGCTCACATTCAGGCAGATGCTGCAGCGAGTGCTCCTTGAGGTTACGGACCGACTTGCCACACTCCTCGCATACTTGCCTCTCTTGTTTGCCATTTTCTAATTTTATTTTCTTTGGACGGCCACGTTTTTTATGTATTGGTGCTAAAAATAGGAAGATGTAGTGATTACTTATTTTAAAATGTTTAATAAATCTTGTCTATTTTTTTTGCATAATTTTTTTGAATTTTACTACTCAAAACTTGTTATTACAAACAGAATCTTGGTGCTAAGATTGTGTGAATGATATTTAATCAAATTAGTAGTGTGATAAAAATTAATTCAGGCTCTAGAAACTTTAAACTATTATATTATTGTCAGGTGACAAGCAAAACTCAGTAATTACAAAAAAAAACGAAAATCCACCTTGTTATGTTGCCAGTATGGTTCATTATGGCTATGAACTTGTGGTAGTACTTAGTGAGTTTTGCTAGTCACCTGACATTATGAATTTTACCATTTTCTTTGGTCTCATCCTTAATATTTTCATATTTAACTCTCTGTATCACGCTTAGCAGCTCTTCATCTGATTCTGCATCTAGGAAGGTGTCTTCATACTTAACATCTAATTCCTGTTTAACTTCAATCTGGCAATTATCACTACTTGTCCCATATTCATCAGAATATTCAGAATTTTCGCGTTTGATGCAGTTTTCGTCCACGTATACGGATACTTTGTGGTCAGCTGGAGTTACTTCTGAACTAAGAGATTTTAAATAGGTATCATTTTTTAAAGACAGTGCCTTAAATTTGTAGAATGATATGATTTTTCTATAGCAGTTATTACATAGCCTCGTTGTAATTTTAGAGTCTTGCTGAACCTGTAATTAGAGTGAGATATGTAGCAAACCGTAACAAACTTACGTCTTTTAAAAAACATACTTACTCATTATTTACCTTGATATCTAAACAAAACTTCATGATGTCGAGGTAGTTTTTGTTATCCACTGCTACACCTATTTCGAGCTCTGATATATTCTTAATCGCCGGAGTTTTGAGGCAGGTACGGCAAATATTCATTGTGATGGAGTTTCGTACCTTGTTTATAAGTAAAAAATAGATAATATTCTAAAAACAATAAACCATTGTACTCGGAACTCCAAACACGTCAACGTCACATTGTTTTGACATTTGTTTTTTTTACAATTGTGCCTGAACTGGATTGGATTCTAGGGGAAGAGACGTTTTTAAGATTGACATAGGGTCACCACACACCTAGCGGTTTTCCTCGCGGAATTAGCGGAAGTAGTGGAAATTCATAGATAAAATGCTTAATTTGTCTATGGTAGCGGAAATTTGTCTATGGCTTCCATACAAAAAATCTGCTACCATAGACAAATTCCCGCTACCATAGACAAATTTCCGCTACTTCCGCGAGGAAAACCGCTAGGTGTGTGGTGACCCTTACCTCGTCTTCGGTCTCATTCGTTGCTTATCGGTCCGTAGTTCGGTCCGCTCGTCTGTTGCGGCCTTAGGCCGACTTTACAGTATGCCGTAACGAAACGCAATATTCTGTCATGTCAACAATGTCAAGTGTCAGTGTCTCCGGTGTCTCCCCTCCCCACATATCCATTCCATAAATGTTGATAGAATTTGTTGAATTTGCTCATGGAAGAAAGTACTTAATCGTTTTCAATATTTTGTTACAGTTTTCCTATAATACGTGACACAGAATTCTACAACAATGGACTTGTGCCGAACGTGCCTCGTAACTCAAGCGGATAGGGATATTTCAGAACTAGAAATGGGCATAAATGAGGGCAACAAAAGCTCCTCGGATATCATGATGTTTTGTTTAGATATCAAGGTAAATAATTGTATGTCAAGGGTATTTGAAAATAGTTTTGCAATTATTAATATCTTATGTTCTTCCTCCCATCACAGGTTACTCCAGACTCTAAAATTACTACAAATCTATGTAACCAATGCTATGTAAAAATCATATCATTTTACAAGTTCAAGATTCTATCCATAAAAAATGATATATATTTGAAGTCGTTATCAATAGTGGATAAAAAGCCGTCTGTGTACGTGGACGAGAACGGAATTAAACACGAGAATAACTTAGATACTGATGGATACGGTCCATGTCTGGTTGACGGTGGTGATATAATTAAAATAGAAGTTGAAGTGAAGGAAGAAAACACGTCAGGAGATGTTGAAAGAGGTGTGAAGGAGGAGGACACAACAGAAGACGCAGAGTCAGACATAGAGCCACTGAGTGTGATGCAAAAATTAAAAAATAAGAATATAAAAAATGGGACTAATGAAAATGGTAAAGAAAACTTTGTTTGCAGCAATATGGTTTTTTTTTCGTCTTCATATGCATAAAAATCTGTTTGTAATTATACTAATTATTATTGTATTACTATATTTTAGCAATAATACGTAAAAAACGTGGCCGACCCAAGAAAATACACCAATCAGAAGATGCTAAACAGGGATACCAAGTGTGTGAGGAGTGCGGCAAGTCAGTCCGGAACCTAAAGCAGCATACTGCTCAGCATGTGCCTGCTAGTATTCGCAAGACAGTGAAGTGCGACGCCTGTCCTAAGGTGTTCTGCACAAAAGGCGCTCGGCAAGTGCACTACAAAATTGCACATTTAGGAATGAAATCCAAATGTGAGATTTGCAGTAAAGGTAAATTACTTTTATTGTTTTTTACAGTATAAATTTAACCCTTTAACCAAAGACGTTAAATCACGCGCACGGAAAGACATGCCCTCAGCACCAGGACGTGATATCACATCCAAAATATAACCGGTTTGCCTTGCGCACTCGCGCTGTGGGCACGATTTTTCAGTCCGATGCTTGGCGTTCAAAAGGTTAAAAATAAAACTAATACAAGTAGGGTTTCTGGTTTCTCGACCTTTTTTATTTCTCGAGGCACGGGAATTCTCGACCACGATTTCTCGAGTTTCTCGAGTATCTCGAGAAATTTTAGAAGGTCTTTTCCGACCACGGAACAATGGTGTTCCGGACCTTTGGAAGGCGTATGCGGAGCCAAAGCCAACGCGCAAAGGCCCTTTAGACAATTTCATGAAAAGTGAGGGATACACTAAAAGGATGCTGCCCTTGCCCGTGTCATGGGACGCACGCAGAGACAGCGCCCGCCATGGTGTAAGGACTATTCAGTTAATGGAGTCTAAAATGTACTAGGCTATTGGGTGAATAGTATGGGCTAATTAATGGGCTATTGAGTGAAGAACCGGACGCCTGCTTAATAAAACGGTATCCAATTTTAATTCCGGCAGACGGTGACTCGCCCTCCGCATGATGGGATCCCATAAAAAGCGACATCAAAGATGGCTCAAGGGCAACAACGGTGCGGGGCTGGGGGTAGAGAGGTGTCACTAGACTTTAAACATATAATATAGCCAACTCGCCACTTAGGTTTCCACATCTACCCTCGAGAACGCAGCTCTAGCGACCCCACTCTGGACTGGACAGCCGGTCCTACAGTCCCACTCATCCGACAGGTTAAGCACAGACAGCATAAGCTAGACGCATTAAGTGTTAAACACGTGTTTTTTTTACTTATCGCTCTTGCGATTTATTTCTCGAATTCTCGAGGCATTCCGGTTTTTTTTCCCTTCTCGACGAAGGACAAATTTCTCGAGATTTCTCGCCTCGAGAATTCTCGAGCAGAAACCCTAAATACAAGAGGCTTATACTGAAGTTGGATTTAATTCAAAAAAGAGGCTTATACTGAAGTTGGATTTAATTCACAATAGAGGCTTATGCTGAAGTTGGATTTAATTCACAAAAGAGGCTTATACTGAAGTTGAATTTAATTCACGAAAGAGGCTTATACTGAAGTTGGATTTCATTCACAATAGAGGCTTACACTGAAGTTGGATTTAATTCACCATCTTAACTCCTCAGCTATCACACACAGTGCCACCTTGCTCACTCTTTTTCTTTAGTACAGGAACAGGGATTTATTTATTTATCATATGGCTGGATATAGATAGGAATATCTTCTCTCGTGTAGTGGGAAAGTAGATGGTGAACAAAATTTAGTAAGTGCTGCAAGTCCCAGATGGGACAGTGCAGCTGCAAAGTTTGTTACTCTTTAAGCACCACCTAGGGTTCATGTGTAGGGTTGTCTAAGGTGTTTCCTACAGATGCTTACCTTGATTTAACCTACATTAAATGGTATTGTTATACATAATCAATTAATCATACATTAACTGTCGCCTGCGGTATTTCCAGGCCGATACGACCTTCAAACCTTCGAGAAAAGAGTGTACTCCCATCTTAAAGGCCAGCAACGGGCTTGTGACCCCCTGGTGATGCGGGCGTCCCTGGGCGGCGGTAATTGCTTACCATCAGGCGATTCATCTGCTCGTTTGCCTCCTATGTCATAAAAAAAACATACAATTTTCATTTACACATTTTGCAGAGGTAACGGACCTGTCAAAGCACAAACTTATATCGCACAACAAGGAGTCCCTGCAGCACGTCTGTGTGTCGTGTGGGCGGCGCTTCCTCTCGCAGTCCGCGCTCGCCACGCACATGATCACACACACGAAGAACGCGGAGGTGTATGTGCATGAGTGCGATGTCTGCCATATGAAGTTTGCGCGTAAAGGGTTTATGTCGAAACACATGTAAGTTCAAGATGTTTTAAAGGCGGCACTTACACTTAGCCTTCGCGAGGAGGGCGACCCTTGTAAAAATCTGCTTTGTGAGACTTTAACTATTCTTGATTTAATCTCTCTCAAAACACATCTAAATCATATTTGTATATGCTTAGCTTTCTTATATTTGCAGACAAAGATTATGAATGAAGTCTTGTAACTTACATTTTTCTTAAATAATTTAAACTTCACTTTGACAAGGGTTGTGATTGATTTGGAATTTGAAGTTACGTAATGTTAATGAAAATAAGTAATATCATAATTTAGAACTGATTACAGTCAGCAATAAGTGTTTAAGTATATTTTTGTGTTATAACTAATATCTGTTTTGTAACTGTTCTAGACGGCAGGTCCATGACAAAGAAAGGAAGTATCAATGCGAATTTTGTTCAAAAGGTTTCTTCAACAAATACGCACTTGAAAGACACATAAGGTATTCAAATCCATAGTTATAATATAGTTCATATAATACAGATTGTTCATGTACACTTGATATGCCTGCATCTTTGTTCGTATGACATTGTGTTGTTTTTTACGTGTTTATTTGGTACAATAAAGAGTTATTCTAAAAAACCTATAAAAAAACATCTTAAAAATAATTGAAATACCTATATAAAAAAAATATATAATTTTTTTACGATGACTTGATGTAAATATTTGATAACATTTTTCACCATAATATTTTTTTAAAGAGGATTATAATTATTATAAATCAGTTTCTTTAATTTATAATTTTCCCTCAGTGCACACAGCCATCTGCTAATAACTCCCTAAAACCAGCTGTACTATCGTTTTTGTCACTACTTACAGTTCACACACGAACGAGCGTCCATACAAATGCGAGGAGTGCGGGAAGGCCTTCTCGAACATCATCTCACAGAAGAACCACCAGCTTATACATACAGGGGTCAAGAACTTCCGCTGTCAAGTGTGTGACATGGCCTTTATGAGAGCCGAGTAAGTTGCCATTTTCAACTATTTACTTACTAGTCCGAGCGCGTATAAAATATAGGTAATAGCGGTATTAGACATTGCAACCTGCAGGGCCCAATCTGTCAGGTTGGAAGGTGTAATTAAAGGTAGGGTCCGTAGGGAGCTGAAGGAGGGGAAGGGAGAGGCAGGGTACACAACAGATTGGGCCCTGCAGGTTGCAATGTCTAATAGCCGTTTAAGTAACATAGCACAGAAGAACCACCAACTTACCTAGACCATAGACTGAAAGATAAACTAGTAATAGATGGCCATAGTCTAAGAAATTTTTTGAGGCTCCAAGTCGTTAGCGCCATCTAGTTGAGAGCCACCTGAAGATAGCCACAATATAAGAGGAAATATCACCTCCATCGGCTCCATCTAGTAACGAATAGCGTACTGGCGTTACATATATAAACTACTAATATTATATTAAAGTCGGGCCTTTTTCAATTATTAGCACATTCAACCTTTTTCTTAGGCGATCCGTAATCTGTATAATAAAATGTCTGCTGTTGTTGCAGATACCTTCGCAAACACATGATCAGCCACACGAAGGAGAAGAAATACCCGTGCCGGTACTGCGGCAGACGCTTCGGCCGCACGGACCATCGCCGGAAACACGAGATTACTGCACACCAGAAACATTTGACAGCCGACTGAGCACCTTATGTCGTAGGAATACGGTTCAAATTTGAGCAGCTGATGTAACAGAGCTGCAGCGGCATCTTTGTAATCAGTGCTTCGGCCGCATGGACCGTCGCTGGGATCACATCGCAACAGGAACATCTGATAACCGACTGAGAACCGATTGGCATCTGATAGCCGATTGGGCGACTGTTTTTACAAAGGTGCAGCATAAACTTTATATTCTGGATCACTCCCGCTGCAAATACGCGTCGCGACACACTTGAAGCATCTATCAGTTAACTGAGCAACCTATGTCACAACAAATAACTAAAAACCGATTGGAAACCCTATGTCTATGCAATACGACTTAAACTTGAGCAGCAATCAGAAACTCATTTATTTATTACGCCGTACAACAGAAAAAGTAAATGTTAATTACATTCATATGTATTTTAATTACATACTTCTACTTCCCTGACTAGTGAGTCTTATACCACCTTTAATGGAAACATTAAGTTGATACTTTAAGCCTTAGCGCTCGCTCTTGTTCTGTACTTTATAAATCATGCAGTTTCACTTGCAGCGATTCCAGTATGTAAACGTAACATGAACGAACACCCTTACTTGCTTCAGCTACATGCACCGTGTGGAAGCACTTTAATAATGACGGTTGTTAAAGTGTGCGTGCAGTATCGAAACGCAATAAAACCAAAACCTAGACAGCAGCTGTCAATGTCAAATACAATACAACAATATTATGGTTTGTGCCAGTTTGTGGTGTCTGTCTACTATTGATTGTAAATAATTTATTACGTTTGGACCACGTATCAGATAGTTAAATACTTTATCTTACTAAAATTCGGACGATTTATAACATAATATCGGTTTCTTTTATAATGGATATGTGCAGAACCTGTCTTAAAACTCCGGCCAATAAGGCTATGTTGGAGCTGGAAAAGGGAATAAAGAGTGATAACAAAAGCTACTCAGAAATCATGATGTTTTGTTTAGATATAGAGGTAAATAGTGGCCTGTGAATGTTTATCTACGATGTATTTACAATTACTATATTTCGTTTGTAATTTTCAGGCAGCAGAAGACACAAAAATAACAACGAATCTTTGTAATACATGCTACAGAAAAATCATATCGTTTTATAAGTTTAAGGTTCTATCTTTAAAAAATGATGCCTATTTAAAATCCTTGAAGCCAGTTGCATCGTTAGAGGATAAAAAACTATCAGTGTATGTGGATGAAAATGGAATCAAACATGAAAATCCGTTAGGAAATGATGAATATGGTTCTTGTATAGTTGAAGAATACAAAACTGATATAAAAGTAGAAGTAGAAGTTAAAAATGAAAGCAATGTTGGAGATATTAAGAATGAAGAACCATTGGGAGGAATTGAAATAGATGCTGCAGATGAAAATACAGTGGAAGATGCAGAGTCAGATAAAGAGCCGCTAAGTGTGGTACAAAAAAGAAAAATTGAAAAGATTAAGAGCAAGCGCAAAGTGAAAAGTAAGGAGATACTTTTTAGGGTTCCGTAGCCAAAATGGCAAAAACGGAACCCTTATAGTTTCGCCATGTCCGTCCGTCCGTCCGTCCGCGGTCTAGCTCAGTGACCGTTAGCACTAGAAAGCTGAAATTTGGTTTGAATATGTGCATTAACCAAGCCGACAAAACGGTAGAATAAAAACTCGAAAAATATATTTTTTTAGGGTACCTCCCGTACACGTGAAGTGGGAGGCGAATTTTTTTTTCGTTTCAACCATGTTGTGTGGGGTATCGTTGGATAGGTCTTTTAAAAATAGTTAGGGACTTCTAAAACAGTTTTTGGATAAAACTAATACTTTCGGAAATAATAGCTCCGAAAGTTTAAAATAGGGCGTCCCCCCCATCTAACTTTTGAACCGTGGGTCCTAAAATTTTGAAAAAAATCATGAAACTGAGGCCTAATGAGTACCTTCAATGAAAACTATATTGAAATAAATCGGTTGAGCCGTTTTTGAGTTATCATTCAAAAACCCATAGTGAAAGGACGTAAGTAAAAAAGGCGTAAGCGCCGCCAAATTTCCCGTAAGAAACGACCTTTTGAATTAATGGTCTCAGTTTACGGAACCCTACACTGAGCATGGTCCGACATGCTCTTGGCCGGTTTTTTATGTAGCCGGTTTATTATCTCCATATTGACTTCAAAAATTTACACTTTTGCACCTTACTCCTTTGTAATAAGGTCCAAAAGGGTAAACATATTTTTGATGTCGACTGTATGGTATACATAGGTAAGCTGTCCTATGTGAGTTATGTGCACAGCAACATGGCTTTTTTATCTTCTACTTATTCACAATCTTATAAACCATACAAATATGGTTGTGTTCCTATATTTTTGCATGTCCATGTGTACAGATATTGAAAAACTCGACATAATGGATTGCACCTTCTTGAATAAGTCTATCTATTTGAGTATTTAAATGTATAACATTATTTTTATTTTTTAGCAGCTGAACTAAAAAAACGTGGTCGTCCACCGAACCTGAAACCAGATTATCAAATGTGTGAGGAGTGTGGTAAACCTGTCCGTAACCTCAAGCAGCACCTGGCCCGGCACCAGCCCAAAGGAGAGAGGAAGATGCTGCCGTGCAAAGTCCCAGACTGCCCCAAACTCTTCTTTACGAAGAGGGGTCAGAAATACCACTACCAAAGTACACATCTGGGTTTAAGGTTCAAATGTGATATTTGTAGTAAAGGTGAGTTTAGAGTTGACATTCATCTGTTTTTGTTGACAACTTTGACATGAATACTGACCGCCAAAGCCGTCATATCACGCGCACGAAAAGTCGTGCTGTCAGCGCCAGGACGTGATATCACGTCCAAAATATAACCAGTTTGCCTTGCGCGTTCGTGCGCGCTGTCGCTGAGGGCACCGATGCTTGGCGTTCAAAAGGTTAAGTTTAAAGTCCTACAAAAGTTATAGTTATAACCAGTTAGCTGCATATTACCACTTTCAATCAGATGAGCCTTAGGGCAAGTCCTGCTAATGTAGAGAGAAAGAAACCCACACATCATTCCAAACAAGACTTTGGAAGTGCCCAATATAAACCTTATCATTCCATACCCTGCTGGAATATAACAGCCTACACTACACTTTCAGAATTAATGTTGCTGCCAAGAACATACTAGGTGTGTTCATTTTGTGCTCTCCTATTAACGCCATCGGCCGCTTGCAGCATCTGCGCCACGATGCTTTCTATAGAGATGTACTGGTGTGGTCTGTTTCAGACGTCGACGTTGGCGTCTTTTTTGTATAGGAACGTTGACGCTGACGTCAGACGTCGCGTATAGCATAAAATAGGAGACCAAAGCCTTAGCCTTTTTGAACGCCAAGCATCGGACGGAAAAATCGTGCCCTCAGCGCCAGCGCGCGCGAGCCCGCAAGGCAAACCGGTTATATTTTGGACGTGATAACACGTCCTAGCGCTGAGGGCACGACTTTCCGTGCGCGTGATTTGACGGCTTTGGCGGTCAAAGGGTTAGAATTTATTGGCACTCAAAGTGTAAACATGTTCCAGAGGTAACAAGTCTGCTAACCCACAAGCTGCTGTCCCACAACCAGGCCGCGCTGCCGCTCGGCTGCGCGCTGTGTAGCCGCCGCTTCTTGTCGCAGTCGGCGCTGGCCATGCACATGACGTCGCACACGCGGCACCACGCGTTCGAATGTGATGTGTGCCTGAAGAAATTCCGATCTAAATGTTTCCTTACAAGGCATATGTGAGTTCTTCTCTTTATAATTACACGCCATTTACTTATGACATCATGTGTTACAAAAAATTTCTAGCTAGGATTCTCCTATATTTTTTTTATCAGGTTTTTTTAAAGTGAAACTTTTATTCCATCGCCTCAAAAATTTAGTCCTGTCTTCCGCGCGACATGCGTTACAAGCTGTAACGCTGATTCTCGTTTGTAGTAAGGTGAGGCTTATTGCATAAGCAATAAGGTTCATGTCATGTTGGCAGTCAACCGCGGTATACAAATCTATATTTGGCGTCTTAGCGTAACTGCAGCAGTGGCACTGTGGTATGGCATGAGACTTACGATCGAATGGGCGAGGGTTCAAACCCCGTGGGACGAATTATTTTTTTCTAAATTTTAGAAACATATTTCGATTATATTTAATGAATTACATCTGGCAAGTCATTCCAGCTCTGTACGTCTAGCATGACAAACCAATTGGGCACCAATTTCTAAGCGCCATGCTAACATAGTAAAGTTTCACTTGCATCGTGGTTTCATAAAACCACACAATGTTTTTTGTATTTAGTGTATGTCTGTAAAATTAATACCTTTTTTCCAGACGGCAAGTCCATGAAAAAGAGAGAAAATTCCAATGTGAATTTTGTTCCAAGGGATTCTTCAGGAAATCTGCACTTCAAGAACATTTAAGGTAACAAGATTTTAAGTCCTACCCATACATGTTTCAAAATTTCCGCCGTTTCTTCAAAGTACCAAGCATACACAATTACACACAGGCCAAACATTTTTTAATACAATGTTTAAAATAACTTGTATAAAATGTAGTGTTGTTTTGAAGTTGTAATAACTTTTAGGCGCAAAGCACACTTGAGCGGAATTTAGCTATCATAGATTTTTCTGTATTTTTTTCTTTGGCAGATCAGTTCCGCTTCAGTATAAATTTAAAGTTTGATTGTCTCAAATTGAAACTCGCAATCAAGCTGGCTGTTCGCCTGCCACTCGAAATATCTATTTCAATTAGGCTAGCAGGTGACCTCGACTCAAGTATCAATTGCCTTACAGGAAGCACACAAAGGAGCGTCCGTACAAATGCGAAGACTGCGGCAAGTCGTTCTCCTGGAGCACCACGCTGAACAGCCACCGCCTCCTCCATCTGGACGAGAAGAAGTTCCATTGCGAACTGTGTGACAAGAGCTTCATAAAGCCTGGGTAAAAGTGGCTTCCTTTTTTAACCTTACAGGCCTACGCTTACCGACTCGAATCAAATCAAACCCGAAGGCCACCACTCATCCAAAACCGTCGTTCATTCAATCCAAGTCTATGCATTGTAATCGACTCGCGCAAACCACCGTTTTGGGCGGTAGAGGGAGCCTTCGTCTCGCAAGTCGCGTGGTTCGAGTCCGGGACTTAACTGCCAGTCTGAATAAACTTGAAATGGTAATTTGCTGGGCATCATAACATAATGTAACGCGTACTTTATAGGTATCTCCGGGCACACATGATCAGCCACACGAAGGAGAAGCGCTACCCATGCGGGTTCTGCGGCGTGCGCTTCGGCCGCTCCGACCACCGCAACCGACACGAGTTCACCGCGCACAAGAGACTTGGACAGTCGACTGACCTTATCTCGACGCACTAAAGTTCAAATTCGTATCCTTAAATTCTTAAAAACAAATGTCATATTAAAAATATACAATTTATACAAGGTACTTAGGCCTTTCCCAAGCATCGACTTTTTTAATGAAATGCGGCATTGTTATAAATTTTAGCATTTTTATGGAATGGTACATGTTTATTTATTATTTATGAAATATAAAGTAACATTTTTAATTGTATTTTCTTTGCATCAACAAATTAGTTAATTTTTAAACTCGAAAATGTTTTTATATTTATTATAAACCTAGGAACACACATGTTCAAATTTTGGGCATGCTTTTTGCGTCTGAATCCTAGTTTTAATCATGATAATAAATAAATAAGCCTGCTTCAAACAATTTGCTGTTCAGATGTGCTTTAGAAGGGTGCTTCTACCCGTAACTCAGGTATAACAGCAAGCTCAAAAATCAAAACAACTCAGGCCTAACTTGCAATAAAACCGCCCGAGAAAATGCCAGTTTCAATAATTATTCACGGCCACGCGCCTTATTCCAGCAACTAGCATCGTGTGATAGCACTATAAAAGACAAATATGATCGAATGCGAACTAAACGCAAACGCTCTGCTGGCCTGTTAACTGTCACTGTCAAATCAATGTCCATCCATTGTATTGTTGTTGTGAATGTTGTAAAATGTTTTTATAATTAATAGATGTTGTATATTTAATTACTTCCAGTCGTATTTTCGACAATTACTAAGTTTTTCTTTGGAAATACGTGTAACAAGATTTATCATAATGACTTTGTGCAGAACTTGCCTTGAAACACCAGCAGCTAAGAATATTTTGGAGTTGGAAAAGGACATAAACGAGGACAACAGAAACTGCTTCGACATCATGTTGTTTTGTTTGGATATTAAGGTAAATGGTTTATAATTATGACACTTTATAAACCTCTATTGTAACATTTCTCTGGATTTGAGTTTATTATAAAATAAACAAGTAAGTCTGAGATGATACCAATAGAAGTATTTTATGTTATTAAAAAAAAGTAGAACAAATGTCATGGGTGTCTAAGACCTGGTCTAATTTTGCACTCGCGGCTCTAGTACCGCCATTGCTGGTCGAGGGTTGCAGAAGGAGGGTGCCGCTTTCCTCACTTTATCTGGTAAAAGACATCAAATTGCAATTGTAGACGTTTTTGTTTTCTGAATAAGCTTGTTTTAAAGTTCACTCCAATTACAGATTTGCCAGTACTCCTCAATAACAACAAGCCTATGTGACAGCTGCTACGGAAAAATCATATCGTTTTACAAATTCAAGGTGCTATCATTGAATAATGATGCATATTTGAAATCTCTGGACCCCATACAATCACAAGTGGACCAAAACCTGTCTGAATATATTGAAAAAGAGAGAGCTACAAATAATCTTATGGAAACTGATGTGTACAGTCCCGGTTTAGTTGAAAATTGCATTAAAATAGAAATGCATATTGAAGATGAAAAGATATTAAGTGATGTAGAGAAAGAATCTGAGTATGAACAAACGTCAGGAGACATTACAGATGATAGTGATGATGACACGTCAGAGGATGAAGTTTCTGATGAAGAACCACAGAAAATAAAACATAAAACTGTCTGGGATAGGTTTAAAAAAAATGGTGAGATGATTTTAATCATACAGGTGCCATGTCTCTTTGTATGGTATAGTAAAATGCTCTAAAGTTGGCCATCATGATAAAAAAGATCACCTCAAAAGTAAAAAATCTTTTATCTTTGCTAGCTGTGGCGGCTTATAGAGCACCTTATGCTTTTACTGACTCAAAATTCAAGTTCTCAAGTGAATAATATACTTGTGTTTAATTTTTTTCTTTAATTTATAGCACCAAAACGTAAAAAACGCAGCAGTTCCAAAAGAGCAAAGCCAGCTACCAAAAATGTACCACAAGGCCGACAAGTATGTGAAGACTGCGGCATGTCTGTCTTAGACCTGAAGGCGCATGCCCTCACTCATCAGCCTAAAGAAAAGAGGCAGATGCTGCAGTGTAAGGCGTGCCCCAAGATGTTCATCACTAGAGGGGGGCGACGCAGACATTATAAGATCAGGCATTTGGGTGTCAAGGCCAAGTGCGATATTTGTGATAAAGGTATGTTGGGGATTTTGCAGTTTGCGTAACTGTAGTAGTTCTAAACTTTGTTGATACTGAATGTGGATAGCCAGGAAAAAACAACATAATGGTGTATAGCCACTCCATTAACAGAATTAGTAGATTTTATATTGCAATGATAATAAATAAAATAAAAATAATAAATAAAATAACAATGATATTGACTACAATATTCATAGAGACTGAAATTTGATAATGTTGAGTTGTTAGCTAAATGTAATACATAGATTTTGGCTAACCGGGAATGCTAGTGTAAGCAAATGTGTCCCCACAGTAATCTTCCCTTTTTCTTACTTGAATTTCTTTTTTTTACATAATTGAAAAAAAATATATATGTGATTTAACAATGGACATAATCAAAAAAAATTAACCATTCGAACACAATAGGGTCTGTCTCCCAGATGTCAGCCGTACGAATATGTCAGCACCTTATCGCGTATCTCGGATTACCGTCCGTTCCCAGCCGCCCACTTGCACGTGGCGCGCACTCAGCAATCTTGGGCCGCTTCTACGAACTCGTGCGTTGCTCGAATGTTCGTAACTGGCACCTTTGTAAGACAAACAACTACATACAACTTACAGGAAGTATTATGAGCTATAACTAATAACACAATGGTCTCTCTTGCGGGACCAATCGAAAACAAACTTTAAGATGATCACGGTACAGTACTAAATACTTGGCACTGTTAGCCCAAGATAATACGGCCTTTTATCGTTGCCTAACGTATGAGACTGAATATTTGGAACCATGACTTTTCCCTATCAGCGCGTATGTACGCCGTACTATCAGTTTATGAATGAATTCATTCATAATGTGGGTATGCAATTTTGCAGCGCGCTGTACCTCTGCGGCATGTACAGTCGACGTCATAGATATATTTACACTTTTTTACCGTACTCCTTTGCAATAAGGTGTTAAAGTGTAAACTTATCTTTGACGTCGACTGTACATACTTGCCTAACTTCACTTGCCAACCAACTTTTCGCAGAAGTTTCATTTGGCCAAATTTCATTTCCCAACTTTACATTATCCAACCAAACCTAACCCAACTTAGTAGGTAAGTTTCATTTCCCGACTATGGGGTTGGAAAATGAAATGGTTGCGAAATAATAATTTGGTAAAAGTTAGTCGGCCAAATGAAACTTCTGCGAAAAGTTGGTTGGCGAGTGAAATTCGACAATACAATTTTCGGCGAAACCGTGACGGTTTAACAGATAGGTAGACACTTTCGCAAATATTTTCAATGACCAAAACAACCATTCCAGAGGTAGTCCACCTAGCGGTCCACAAGATGCAGGTGCACGACCCGGCGGCCATGCCGTTCGCGTGCGCCACGTGCGAGCGCCGCTTCGTGTCCAAGCCGGCGCTGGAGCAGCACGTGACCAGCCACACGCTCGAGGCCGCCTTCGACTGCGGGATCTGCCAGAAAAAGTTCCGGGCGAAATCACATCTTTCTGCACATATGTGAGTCACCTTCCCCTGTATTTTTGCAACGGCTCAATTTTGAACCTAGGGTCCGCTCAGCAACGCCATTAGGCACTAGTTTTTACGAAAGCAACTGCCATTAGAAAGGAGAACCTTAGGGTTCCAATATGTCGGCTTAACTAATTTTCAGGCACCTGTGCAGATTTCCTACAGCTCATGAAGAACCAAATTAGGCTCCCGCTTGCCTTTGAAAAACTTTGACCCTCCGCTACTGTTATTCAATTACCATTCCATTAAATATATGGCGTCAAGTCATCTAGTTAAGCTTTCAAACCTGGTAACAGGCTTTAATTTTGAGCCATTAAGGCGGTGCGGGGATAGCTGAATGAACTGATTTCATTGGTTCTTAACAAACATATTCCTCGCAACACATCTTTGCTCATCTCTAGAAGAAACGCAGCCTTAGGGTTCACTTTATATTGGACATTTCTTTCCCCGTCTCATATATATAAACGTCTACTAAAGTTTAAGAGGCCTCTGATAATCGTTTGTCCCTTTCCTACTAACCCGTATGAGGGAAAGGGACAAACCATTATCAGTGATCTCTTAACTTAAGTGGCCGTTTATGAATAAGGGGATTTGTCTTCATTACTTTGTTTCAGCCGGGGAGTCCATGAAAGAGAAAGGAAGCATATTTGTGAACTTTGTAATAAGGGATTCTTCTGCAAAAGTACACTTCAAGAACATATGCTGTAAGTTGTGCACAATATATCTACTCATACAAATTGGTAGTGTCATAAGGGTTACCGCAAACGTCAATCAACATCTCCGTCTCTATCGCTCTTGCGTATCCGAAAGAGTGATGCAAATAAACGATCGAACGACCAAATGTGCCACGTTCTTTTACCCTCTAATCCCTCGTTATTGTAAACCCAACCGACCGACTCTGACATAAGATGAATTTTGCCACAGCACGCACAGCAACGAGCGCACCTACCAATGCGCCGAGTGCACCATGTCCTTCATGACCAAGAACTCGCTCCGGAAACACGGGCTCGTGCACAGCGACGTCAAGAAGTACAAGTGCGAGTTCTGCGACATGAGCTTCAAGTTGGCTAGGTAAGTCGGCGGCCATGTTTATATGTTGTCACAGCACGCACAGCAACGAGCGCACCTACCAATGCGCCGAGTGCACCATGTCCTTCATGACCAAGAACTCGCTCCGGTAACACGGGCTCGTGCACAGCGACGTCAAGAAGTACAAGTGCGAGTTCTGCGACATGAGCTTCAAGTTGGCTAGGTAAGTCGGCGGCCATGTTTATATGTTGTCACAGCACGCACAGCAGCGAGCGCACCTACCAATGCGCCGAGTGCACCATGTCCTTCATGACCAAGAACTCGCTCCGGAAACACGGGCTCGTGCACAGCGACGTCAAGAAGTACAAGTGCGAGTTCTGCGACATGAGCTTCAAGTTGGCAAGGTAAGTCGGCGGCCATGTTTATATGTTGTCACAGCACGCACAGCAACGAGCGCACCTACCAATGCGCCGAGTGCACCATGTCCTTCATGACTAAGAACTCGCTCCGGTAACACGGGCTCGTGCACAGCGACGTCAAGAAGTACAAGTGCGAGTTCTGCGACATGAGCTTCAAGTTGGCTAGGTAAGTCGGCGGCCATGTTTATATGTTGTCACAGCACGCACAGCAACGAGCGCACCTACCAATGCGCCAAGTGCACCATGTCCTTCATGACTAAGAACTCGCTCCGGAAACACGGGCTCGTGCACAGCGACGTCAAGAAGTACAAGTGCGAGTTCTGCGACATGAGCTTCAAGTTGGCTAGGTAAGTCGGCGGCCATGTTTATATGTTGTCACAGCACGCACAGCAGCGAGCGCACCTACCAATGCGCCGAATGCACCATGTCCTTCATGACCAAGAACTCGCTCCGGAAACACGGGCTCGTGCACAGCGACGTCAAGAAGTACAAGTGCGAGTTCTGCGACATGAGCTTCAAGTTGGCTAGGTAAGTCGGCGGCCATGTTTATATGTTGTCACAGCACGCACAGCAGCGAGCGCACCTACCAATGCGCCGAGTGCACCATGTCCTTCATGACCAAGAACTCGCTCCGGAAACACGGGCTCGTGCACAGCGACATCAAGAAGTACAAGTGCGAGTTCTGCGACATGAGCTTCAAGTTGGCTAGGTAAGTCGGCGGCCATGTTTATAAGTGTTTTTTTAAAGCTGCTGTTAGGAACAGATTTAATATTGTGTTCGAGTAATACAAGCGTAAGTTCCGGTCGCCAAATGGTACTTTTTGCTCTAGACTATGACATATTATTTTCGTTACATATATAAAATAAAATGGCCTTTATTCAAATATAAAACAAGAAAAAAACAATAATTATATTTCCTATAAAGTACAAATTAAATCTAATGTATGAAAGTTCCCTTCGCGGCCTAGGCCTCCCCCATTATTCTCCACTCATCTCTGTCCATTGCTTTTCCTCCTCACCTTTTTATTACATGCTTTTATTCGATTTAAATTATTAGTTTGCTTAGCCCAAATCTTTCAAGCAGGAATCGGTCCAAACTAAACTATAATTTAACGGAACACAACACTCAACATTCCATTCTCTTTGAGCACTCTGGCAATCTTACTCACCAGCAGAAGTACAACACCATGAGTAGGCTCTAAGTACTATTTGGCTGCGGTTTCCTCTAAGGCATGTTTAATTGAGACAACGGAAATATATCGAGACTTTCTCATTCAGTCAGTCGAAACTAATCATCATTTTCTCGGTCGGTTCTTATCGATTGCACTTACAAGTGGTTCTAATCGATGCTTTTGAATCGTTCTCACCATAAATCTAGATTACACTCGCGACGTCAAAGTACCTGCGCAAAATGTTACACGCTCGGTCTGTCTACAAATCGATGACCTCTTTTCTTCTATCTCGATATGGTCAGGTGACAACCAAAAGTACCATTACAAAAAATAATTAAACGTAATAAATCATTATGTTGTCAGTATGGTTCATAATGGCTATGAACTTGTAGTAGTACTTAGTTTTGCTTGTCACCTCACCTGACGATATGTTTCTGTGTTTTTTTTTTATATAGCCTATGTTGTGTCCCACTGCTGGGCAAAGGCCTCCCCTCTCTTCCGCCACTCGTCACGGCCTGGTGCATGTTCCCGCCAAAAGGCATCCAGGTTTCTGTGATTGAGCCTATATTTTTTTACAGCTGCCTCAAGTTGCACATGATCACGCACACGAAGGAGAAGCGCTACTCGTGCCAGTACTGCGGCAAGCGCTTCGGGCGCCCCGACTCCTGCCGCCGGCACGAGGCAGGCCATCGGAAGCACGACGCCGACTGAACCCTATGCATATTGTAATACGACCTAAACTTGGATGGCTGTTTGAATGCAGGTGCAGTCATAACTTTGCAAGCAGTTAGACTTTAAATAGTTAATTTTTTTAAGGTGTCAGAGTGGTAGAAAGATATTTTATTTATTTAATCTTTATTCCGTATAAAAAAAAACTTAACGTACAAAAGGCGGACTTAATGTCATAAGGCATTGTCTACCAGATAATAAAATCTTGAAGATTGAATATATTTTTATTTTGTTAGTGTTAAAACAGATACAACATAAATAATAATGTAACAGTGCACCCTTTTTTAACCGACTTCAAAAAAGGAGGAGGTTCTCAATTCGACTGAATTTTTTTTTTTTTTTTTTATCATAATTTTTTTTTTTTGTATGTATGTTACTCCATATCTCCGTGAATCGTGAACCGATTTTCAAATTTTTTTTTTGAATCGAACAGGTATAACCCCTAGATGGTCCCATTGTCACCAAGTCGGGATCTGATGATGGGATCCTGGAGAAATCGAGGGAACTCTTCAACTATTATAGGCACACCTATAGTGATTTCACTATTTTTTACAGCAACTCGGCCACTTCCTCTTGGAATAGCGGATCCTAAGTGAAGTCGGTTCTTTTTTTGTTTAAAATTATCCTATATAAATATATTGATTTGTGAGATCCATGCACCTTTTAACCCTTTGACCGCCAAGCATCCGACAGAAAAACCGTGCCACATTACATTTTGGCTGTGATATTACGCGCTGGCGCTGAGCGCACGACTTCCCGTGCGCGTGAGAAGTCTGGCGGTCAAAAGGTTAAAGCCCTAAAAAATTATTTAAATTTCAAATGCAGTTGTTGTAATATATTTTTGCACTTTGTTTTAGAGGATACTGTCGCCGCGCGCCAGGAACTGATGAAGGCTAATGGAATCTTGAAACAAACTAATTTGGAGGCAGCAAAGTTCTATGATTCCTTGTGGTAGTCTTCGTCTTTTCAATTAAAATAAAAAATATATTTAAGTTGGTTATATGTATGTTAATTCCTCTGTAGGGATATACCTAAATATTTGAATAAATTGTTTGTGACTGATGTCGTTTTTCTATTTAAAAGTAAAATCATGGATTCCCTTTGACCTCGCGAGTCCATTAAACTATTAATTTTGTACATTTGTGATTAAATAGCTGGTAGAGTACATTTACAAAAGCTAAAGGCCACTCTTACGTAAAGCAGGAAAGGGAACTAAAATTTTATGTTGTTCGGTCGACGTCAAAAATATGTTTACACTTTTGCACCTTACTCCTTTGTAATAAGGTCTATAAGTGTAAACATATTTTTGACGTCGAAATATGAGATTGTATGCAGACTACCTACTTACTCAAGCAACATGCGCAAATTACTCAAACAAGCTAGAGTCTGTGAACATGTGAGTCAGTATCAGGGTCACCACACAGCTAGCGGAATTCCTCGCTGAATTAGCGGAAGTAGCGGAAATTTGTCTATGGTAGCAGATTTTTTGTATGGAAGCCATAGACAAATTTCCGCTACCATAGACAAATTTCCGCTAATTCCGCGAGGAATTCCGCTAGGTGTGTTGTGACCCTCAGCATGCTTTTTTATACCGTTGTTTAGGCATGGTTTAGGCGCACAGCACAACACATTAAAGCGGAATTCAGCTATTCATAGACGAAAACTATAACTTGTTTATGGACTCCATAGAAAAATTCAACTACTATAGACAAATTTCCACTTTTGTCTATGAATACCTAGCTGATTTCCGACGTGAGTCGATACGCAAGCTACTTGCAGCGTGTGTAAGCTCCATTAGTTGTAGAAGGCGTATATAATAACGAAACGCAGTTTCTAGTTGTCATTGTCATTAATGTCATTGTCATGTCAATTTTATTATTGTAAGATGATTGTAAGTATTGTAACATTATGCGATGCACGGATTCATAGATAGTTAAAGGTACTATATAGTAAATTGTAGCTACTTTTGCTGTACAGAAATTACTTATAATGAGTTGTTGCAGAACATGTTTAAAAATTCCAGCTGATAAAAATATTTTGGAACTACAAAAAGGCATAAAAGATGACGACAAGAAGTGCGTCGACATTATGAAGTTTTGTTTAGATATTGAGGTAAATAATCTTGTTGAAATCTTTATAAACACGTATACCTGAAAATTATTAATAATTGGGTTTAATTGCAGGTTTCACACGACTCCAAAATAACTACAAATCTATGTACCGACTGCTATTTAAATATTATATCATTTTACAACTTTAAGGTGCTATCCTTAAAAAATGATGCATATCTAAAATCATTAGATCCAGTGATTGAGCCGACAGACCAGAAGATATCTTTTTATGTGGACGAAAATGGTGTCAGATATGGAAATCCCTTTGAGCCGGATCAATTTGGTCCACAATTAGTTGAAGATCCTCATACAGAAATAAATAGCCAATTTATTATTAAAAATGAATATCCTTCAGGAAATATTGACGTAGAAGATGTAAATATTAGTAATAAAGAAACATTGGTAAATATTGGAGCATGTACTGATAAGCGAGACACAATAGAAAATATTGCTTCTGATGAAGGACGATTGAGTGGTGAACAAAATGTTGACAATGAAAATGTTAGGAAGCAGGCTAAAAAAACAGGTAAGGAAATTAATTCTGCTTAAAATGCAACATTTGACATTAAGGAATCCAATCCTGTTATTTTTATAATACAAGTAATTGGTTTTTCAGTTAAACTGTTTATTTTCATACTAAACATAACCGGTTTGCTTTACCCATTCATTTAACATACCTTCTTCTTTATATAATGAAATATACCAGCGGTTCTCAAACTTTTTTGGTGATCAAAATTAAAAAATAAATTATGTGCGTCCAAAAACTCTAGATAGAAGAGCTGTTTTATGATTTTTTTCTTAATATTTAAAGTATTCTCGCTCCGCGGAGCATACTTTGAGAATGGTTGAAGTAGACTATAATTGCATTAATTGCCATTCAACACTTAATGGAACATAAAACATGATGCATATGCACTTTGACAACATGAGTTTTTCATACTATATAACTAGCATTCCGTAATACTCAAAACACTGTTAACTCAGTTTGTTTTGTTATTTCCATAGTAAGCAGTAAGCAGAGTAAAAAGCGTAGCCCCAAGAAAAAGACCCAAACAGCCACAAAGCCAAAAGACAAGAAAACAAATGTTGGGACACAAACGAGACAAACCTGCAAAGAGTGTGGCATGTCCGTCCTTGACTTGAAGTCACACTCAATAAGCCACGTGTCTAAGGATCAACGGCCGACGTTGAAGTGCAAGGCCTGTCCGAAGCTGTTCTACTCCAGAGGTGGTAGACGCAGGCATTTTAAGATCAGGCATTTAGGACAAAAGCCCAAGTGCGATTTATGTAATAAAGGTAGGTTAAGACTATCTCTTATTTTTCCCTCGGATACTAAAATGACTGCTTAATCGCCTTAATCTGCTCCAGTCAGCAACTGATATTACCAGTCGCTGGCTCCAGTCTGACCTGATCTGCCCGGTTCTGACTATATTGGCCCAATCCAACCATTATTTCAGTGATTATTGTGCAATTTGAGCTGTTGTTTTAGTATCTAGTCTATTGAAGAAAAAACAGAGTTTAACAGTTTGTAGAGACTGTACAAACAAATACCTTTATATGGTACAGTACACCATAAAAATGTATTTGTTAAAATATATCAGGGGCTGTGTGTTGCTTTCAACCCTTTATGAACCCTTTGATGCCAAGAATCGGACGTAAAAATGTGCCCTCAGCGCCAGCAAGCGCGCATATTTTGGACGTACACGTGATTTGACCTACAAAATTTTTAATTTACAATAGTTATTTTGTTTGCAGAGGTAGTCCATTTGTCCGTGCACATGATGCAAGTGCATGACCCGGCGAAGCTGCCATTCAGCTGCTCGGCTTGCGAGCGCCGCTTCGTGTCCCAACCGGCTCTGAACTCGCACATGCTCACTCACTCAAAGGCCTTCCCATTTGAATGTGATGAGTGCCACAAGAAGTACCGGACCAAGAACCAACTTACTGTACATAAGTGAGTTTTGCATGTGAAATTGTGTGAAACAATTAAAGTTTCCATTTTCATACAAATTTTATGGGAAAAGTTTTCCTTTATTTCTGGCCCAATAATCTTTTGATCCTTTACCTTTTTCTCGCATCCTGTATCTTTTTTCTAAAATCTGTAAAAGCCAAAGGCCAATCTTCTAAAATTTGAAATCGAGGGAAGGTCTTCTAAGACCATTTTCGCATAGCAGCAAAGGATCTGGTAGTTGCCCTCACTGACCCAAAACGAAAATCCATCTGTATGTGTATAATGAACTGATATTTTTGTTCTAGACGGCAAGTCCATCAAAAAATAAGAGATTATTTTTGCGACATCTGTTCTCAAGGTTTTTTCTACCGAGTACACCTTGAGGATCATATAAGGTAAGAATTTTCATAAGAGATTATGAAATGCGTGGTTATGGTGTGGGAATAAATAAATACCTACAGAAGAATTTTTCGCAAGAAAGCTCCTAGATGTGACATCTAGAACAAATTTTGTGCGCCATGTTTGGCGGTTAACAGCTATGACTAAATCAAAGAGATAAATCTCTTGTAGTGATTTTCACTAAAATTTTTGGCATAAAACATTTCACACTCAATATGAAAGAGAACAATAATTTTACACTATTTTCGGGATTGACAGGTACGTCCGTCCGTATCCGTATCTGGCCTATAACCGCGAAGCACTTCGTTCATCGAATCGTCCATTTGCATCACACTCTTTCGTATATGATAGAGACGGGGCCAACGTTTTGTCGATTTTAGAACTTCGCGGTAGGCCCTCTGGTGCCATCAGTAAATACTTTCAACCGGCCAACTCCATTTGATTACAGTAAATTCACCCTAATGCTTCACAAATTAAGGCTCACATTCGCCCGCAGGTCGCACACGAAAGAGCGGCCCTTCTCCTGCGAGGTTTGCGGCAAATCGTTCGGATCCAAGACGGTATTGAAAGCCCACCGGGTCGTCCACACCGAAGTCCGGAACTACAAGTGTGAATACTGCGACATGAGCTTCAAGACTGCTTCGTAAATATTTATAACCTAAGTCTAGTCATACACATTCTTGTACATATTACATCGCTGATCCAGCCAATTGATCGGCCAAGCCAATCTAAAGGCAGTACGACACGGTCATACAATGTAACTTAAGGGTACAATTGGACAGCAAAAAAAATCTTTTTTTGAGTCTCAAGAGTATAAAGGATCGCCCACGCCGGTGCGGTGCTTAATAACGCCATGTACACACATGAGGGACAAAACATACCTGAGCTGAATTCAGTAAATTCATAGACAAAATGCTTAAATTTGTCTATGGGCTCCATACAAATTTAAGCCAACTTTTTGCAGCCAGCATTTTGTCTATGAATTTGCTGAATCCAACCAACTCAGGTGTGTTTTCTCCGTAAGTGTCATTATTTTGGAACTCCTTAAATAAATATAATTAAAAATAAACGTATTAACGTACCATTTGACGCCCGGCGATTGCTAGAATAAAATATTGAATTGAAAAACACACGTACGATGTAAGAGCAGGCCGCCGAATGGTACCTTTACCAAAATTATAGTCAAATTACAGTCGCATGTCTTTTGTATGGTCGTAGCGTTGCGAAGTCACATATGCGCAAACACTCGGAGAAGAGCTACTCGTGCCAGTACTGCGGCAAGCGCTTCGGCCGTCCTGACTCCTGCCGCCGGCACGAGGCCGGCCATCGGAGACCTGCAGAGCCGGAAACATCCACCCTATTGTCATTGTAATAAGATACAAATTCAAAGGACTATTCAGGTGTGGTAATAACTATTTTACATGCGGTAATAACAGTTGTTCATAAACGAAAAGCAGTTGTTGTAACACGTTATACTTTCTTTTAGAGAATACTTTCGCTGCATACCAGAAATTGCCGAAGCCGGACAGAAAACTTCATAGATTTGGAGGCAGCAAAGTACTTATTTACATTGATTTATCATTTAAAACAATACAGTTGATTATACCATTATTTATATACGTTGAAACTTGAGACATTTGTGTACATTCTTATTATAATAAAAAATGTTATTTGTGAATGATTCTGTTTTTTTGTAGGTGGCTTGTATTAAATAATTCATTAAGGTTCGCGCTTTCTGCACCACATTTCGCTATGCTCGTAGGCCTACCACATTACTCGTATGGAGAGGGAAGCGATATCAATGGGAGAGCCCGCTTAACGAGCGAGTCCCTGTCAATGTACGCAGCGGGTACGCGTAATGTTTACGGTTCTTGTAGTCGCTTGTAGTCTGATCGCATAATACATGTCATGCGTTGCGTGCTTATTTGAAACGAATGAGTCACGCTACTACGCAATCCAATCCATGCAGCAAGCTAGAATATTAACGTTTATGCTGGTTTTTACCACAATTCAATTGAGCCTAGGGTCCGCCTGGCAACGTAATCCCGAGAATGGCGAAGGCAGTCGTTTTGTGGTCGTTTTTACGGAAGCCAAGACAAGATCTCCGGGCCTTAGGGTTGAAAATCTGATGTCTTACTTACCGGCATACTAGGGCTTTATACTCAGCGCAATTTAAACGCAAAAAACGCCTGTGATTTCGATACGTTGCCGTCTTAGGGTCACCACACACCTAGCGGTTTTCCTCGCGGAATTAGCGGAAGTAGCGGAAATTTGTCTATGGTAGCAGATTTTTTGTATGGAAGCCATAGACAAATTTCCGCTACCATTGACAAATTAAGCATTTTGTCTATGAATTTCCGCTACTTCCGCAATTCCGCGAGGAAAACCGCTAGGTGAGTGGTGACCCTTAGGTAGGTGCAACGAAATCAATCGATGGATCAAAAACTGCAATGTATTGAATATCGTAGGTGATTAGTTGCGAGGTTAGTAGAGAGCTTTAAACATGCGCAAGTTACTTGCTACGTGTAAAAGCACTTTTATTTTACCTAATATTGAGATAACGAAACGCAATGCTTGACTGTCAAAATTTGTTGTCATGTATTTTTTTTGTACATCACATCGTCCTAGTATATTTCCAAGTAGTTTGTTTATTATGCCTCAATTTAACTAAATACGCTCAATTTAAGTCCATTACAATGAATACTTGCAGAACATGTCTGAAAACTCCAGCCGATAAAAATATTTTAGAACTGGAAAAGGGTATAAAAACTGACAACATAAAGTGCGTCGATATCATGCTGTTTTGTTTAGATATCAAGGTAAATTTACCCTGTTTGTGTTTTGGTAAAGGCTTATTACACTCGTTAAATGACTTGTTCCACTTACAGGTTACAGAAGACTCCAAAATATCATTGAATTTATGTAATAACTGCTATAGAAAAATCATATTGTTTTACAAGTTTAAGCTTCTCTCACAGAAAAATGATGCATATTTGAAGTCTCTGGACCCTGATGACGGGTTGGTAGACGAAAAACTTACTGTATATGTGGATGAATATGGAGTTAAACACGAGAATCCCTTAGAAATAGATGACTATGGCCCAAGTTCAGTAGAATGCAATGCAGAAATTAAAGTTGAAATAAGTGTTAAGAAAGAAACATTAGATGTTGAGGTGAAGGGTGAAGAATCATTTGGAGATGTTCAAACAAATGATAGAGATACAGATGTAGAGTCTGAAGAAGAGCCACTAATTGTGGTACAAAAAGTTAAAAAAGAAAATATTTGCAGTAGGATTAAAGAAAAAGGTAAGAAGGTAGCAGTGGCGGCGCGTCCATAGAACACGATTCTAGTCGGCTTGCCTAAGTTTCAGGAGCCTGGGCAGTTTTCGTACAGCTCATGAAGAAATTTTTAATCAAATTCCGCACTGGCTTGCTTAAGAAATTTTTTGACTCACCGCCACTGGAAGGTAGTATATATTAATACACTGTACACACATACAGAGTTGAAATTATTACAATTGTATTTGAAACAGAACTTAAGTGTATGCAAAAAAACCAGAAGTTTTGTCTTTTTTAGCTCTGAAACATAAAAAACAATACTGTACAAATGAGAAAGTTAAACAAAGCAAAGTCTGTATTGAAAATGTGGCTCAAGAACGGCAAATATGTGAGGAGTGTGGCATGTCCGTGCTGGACCTGCAGGCACACTCTGTCAGTCACCGGCCAAAGGATGAGCGCCGCATGCTGCAGTGCAAGGCATGCCCCAAGATGTTCGTCACTAAGGGGGGCAGGCGGAGACACTACAAAGTTGCACATTTAGGTCTGAAATCTAAATGTGATATTTGTAATAAAGGTATGTTGAGATTCCCCAATCCTACAATATTACAAATCAATTTAATTTATAAGATTACGAATGACATAAAAGTTAATACTGTTTTTTATACACTTTATTGCTATGACAGTACAGTATATTTTGAACCTCTATAATCATACAGCTATGAAAAAAAAATTATACAAACAGAATATTTAAAAAAAACTTTCTCCTCAACTAAATTAGCTAAAGAGACTAGCAGGATTTTCTTCTATAAAACCTTCTGGTAAAATAGCATCTTCTTAATTGAACATCATGATCAAAAATAGCTTCAATGCAAAACATATTCCAGAGGTGGTAAGCCTGTCTATCCACAAGTTGCAAATGCACAACCGCTCTGCGCTGCCATTCTGCTGCGTGACATGCGAGAGACGGTTCCTGTCCCAGTCAGCGCTGGACATGCACATGATCAGCCACACCCGGGACCTGGCATTCGAGTGTGACGTCTGCCATAAGAAGTTCCGCTCTAAAGGCCATGTGTCGAGGCATATGTGAGTGATATTTAGTTTTCTATTAACATACTATGCAACCGCTCGATGCTGCCGTTCTGCTGCGTGACATGCGAGAGACGGTTCCTGTCTCAGTCAGCGCTGGACATGCACATGATCATTCACACGCGGGAGCTGGCGTTCGAGTGTGGCGTCTGCCTTAAGAAGTTCCATGCGTGACATGCGAGAGACGTTTTTATTTTATATTAATCTATTACCCCCCACCCACAGGATGATTCTAATAATGCTAAGGGTCAACTATCCAATGTAAATATCAAGGATTGGCCCATTTTTTTGGTAGAAACGTCACCAGAAGTTCTATCTATTGGTAAAGTAGCGATAATATGGCAACTTACCCTACTTTCTCATTGGCATCTTTATATTCTTAATTATTGTGAGTTTATCATGTCTTTGTTTGTTTTAGACGGCAGGTGCACGTGAAAGAAAAAAATCATCAATGTGAAATATGTTCAAAAGCTTTCTTTGACAAAAATATGCTTCAAGAACATTTAGGGTAAGCCAACAATGCATCCATACTATAATATTGTACAGTCGACGTCAAAAATATGTTTAGACTCTTGCACCTTACTCCTTTGTAATAAGGTCCAAAAGTGTAAACATATTTTTAATACAGTTGCTCAAAAAAGTGATTTTCTTGTAGTGGTTTAGCGTGCGGAAAATTTGATATCGCGCACTAGTGCTTTTTACTTTTCCAGCCAATCACAGCTAATGACAGTGACAAACAGCCAATCACAGCGCCGCACCGCACCGCGCGGAGCGTTCGGATACATGTACTAAAGTAACCTCAAAGTGAATAATTGACAATTTTATAATTTTTTCGCAACTGTATTAAAAAACGTCGTTCGATACTCGTGCGTAAATGTCATTCTTCACTCGTCCCGAGTCTTGCCACTCACTTACGGCTCGTGGCAAGATATCTCGGTACTCGTGCAGTAATGACATACTTTCCGCACTAATATCGAAATGTACTATTTTGACGTCGAACATACTATATTTTCTTATTAAGTAAAACAATATGTTAACCTTTTTCTATTAAATTTATGAGAGCCGCATGCATTATGAGGTTCAATAATAGTTAAAGGACACATAAATGAGCTAAATACTTATTTGGTAACACATCAACTTTAGATTAAGCCAATATAGCCGTACAACGGAAAATCAAGAACATGAACTAATGCTAGTTGATTCAAAGCTCTGTACATTCGCTTGCAGATCACACACGACAGAGCGTCCGTTCCAGTGCAGCGAGTGCGGCATGTCCTTCTCGACCAAGACCACGCTGCGGAAGCATCGCATCGTCCACAGCGACGTCAAGAAGTACCACTGCGAATACTGCGACATGAGCTTTAAAACGAACAGGTAACAATGGCCGCCGTTTTGAACTTTTTGCTTATTGGTTCGATAGCACCGCATCGTCCACAGCGACGTCAAGAAGTACCACTGCGAATACTGCGACATGAGCTTTAGGTAACAATGGCCGCCGTTTTGAACTTTTTGCTTATTGGTTCGATAGCACCGCATCGTCCACAGCGACGTCAAGAAGTACCACTGCGAATACTGCGACATGAGCTTTAAAACGAACAGGTAAATTGGCGGCTGTTTTGAACTTTTTGCTTATCAGGCTGATCGCGTTAAACCGTAATTTGGAAATGTTTGATATTTACAGAATAGTCTTGTTTTGTGATACGAAAATGTAAAAAGGCATTATTGTTTGCGTTTTTGCTCACAATATTAGTCTCTAAATGTGCAAAATTGTCTTCTGTTGTCGCGATAATTATTCAGTAGTCACAAGATGTACCAATAACGCTGGCACTTGAAACGTCCAAATTGATATGTAACAAAAATGCTGGGTGATTTTTAAGGGTATAATTGGTAGGTATCGATCGTATTCTTATAAAGAAAAATTAGGAGCAAGCATTGTATATCACTTTGTATGGAGAGAACAGTTTTACTGTCTTGAAAACAAAACAAGGTTGGTTTTAGTTTTTTTTACAATTAGCGATTATAGATTCTCATCTGCAGTAGTCAATTGTGTAAAATATTGGTGCAGTTACCTGAAGTCGCACATGATCAAACACACGAAGGAGAAGCGCTACCCGTGCCAGTTCTGCGACAAGGCGTTCGGCCGCTCCGACTACCGCCGGCGGCACGAGCTCACCGCGCACCAGAAACACCTCACCGCCGGATGAACACTTATTCCTATAACAATAAGGTTCACATTCGGACGACTGGTTGGATCCAGGTGAGGTGCAGTAATAACTTGGTTATCAGTATCACAAATTAAGCTTAATACCTTATTGGTACTGAAATAGGGCTCAAAATCGGATGGCTGGTTTAACCAAAGCCGCTAGCTGTACTGGCGACACAACGAGCTACACTGCTCCAGAAACACTTCCCAGCTCGATAATTATCTTATTTTCATAGCAATAAGGTTTAAACTTAGACATCTGATTGGATTCAAGTGCAGTAATAGGTTTTCCAGAATCTGTGTCATTTCAAGCATGGACAGAGATAATCATACCGTCCTTTTCTTACGCCAGTGCCCTCACCACTAATAAAGGAATTGGTGTAGCTTATTACTTCCATTGTTACTGCAATTTTTGGTTTCCCAGACATTAACTTGAGTTTGAGAATTCATGTTAAACACTATGTATACTGACATAGAGGTCAAAATCGGGCGGCTGGTTAAAGCTAATGGAGACCACCCACTGATTATTCGGCCTGACGATATTGGCATGTCAGTTGTTCGCGCGGAGCTGTCAAATTTTGTTGTAACTGACAGGCCGATATCGGCAGGCGGACTGATAGTCAGTGGGCCCCCTAACAATAGCGCATTCACATTGTATCAATTTGTAATTACATTTTGAAACTAAAATTTTATTACTTATCTAATTAATTTGTACGATTTCAGGCAAAGAGAAATGGAAGTGCAGCACAGACACTAGGTAGCTGAAAACAGCGTTGGTCGGACGTGGAAAGGTTTACCCATCTATTTGAGTATAGTGATGGACTCGTACTATCGACAGCAAATATATTTTCACGCCACCTGCTCGGAAATGTGGCAAAAGAAGATCAAAATCCAAGCTGGAAAGTAAGCAATTGCTGTAGCATCTGAACAACCACTACAAGAATTGCTATTTTGCAGCAATGAAATGTCATAGTAGAAAAGTAAAATCCAGAAGTCATTGCATTGGACCCGCCAATGAGAATCATTTAAAACATTAAAAAGGTCTTTTTTTGGCACCACTTTTTCATTCTAAAATAAAATAAGGTTGTTTATCGAACCAATTTACTTGTTTAAAAAAAAGAAACGTCAAAATCATTCAGATCACCCTTAAGGCGTTTTTACCTTTTTAACCGTTTGTGGTTTTCTATCAAAAAGTGGGTAAGGAGTGAACCGGCTTTTAGACATGGCAACTTGCAGGGCCCAATCTGTTGTGTACCCTGCCTCTCCCTCTCCCTCCTTCAGCTCCCTACAGGCCCTACCTTTAATTATACCTACCAACCTGACAGATTGGGCCCTGCAGGTTGCAATGTCTAATAGCCGTTTGAGTCGGATTGAAGCAAACATCGTAAAACGCTTCTTAAAAGTGAAAAAAAAAGTAATAAAGGTGGAGCGAGAAAAATACATATTGAATTGGATAATGTTTGACTGAAAAACAAGAAAGTTGTATTTGTGCAGTAAAAATGAGTTCAATAAGTGTAGAAAATGTTATTAATACGCTGGCGCCCACCGAAATTCAAGAAACTGCACAGGCGTAGAAATTTGTTACCAGTGAAATCGCGTCCTAAATAAGAAGGCCCATGAACAGTGATATTTTGTATACAATATAATATCCGACGAACAATTCATATTATGGAAGGATGGCGAAAAGAAGCATTTATTTGCAGAAAGTTACATGCTCGTTTACTTTATCGTGCTTGTTAAAAGCATATGAACCGTCAATATACCTATAAATAGTAGGTATCTATTAAAGTGTTTGTATATGCCAATTAATTTTTTATTTTATTTCCTCACAGTAGTCGTGAAAAGCACTATGTAATGTCTCGGCCGAAAGCGCTATAGGTGGACTCGTATCTTCGAGGGCCTCCCCTGGCGGGTCGGCCCTCGAACTAACTCGATCCACCTATAGCTTACTTTCCAGCCTCTACAACAATGTACTATTGCACCTTATTACAAAGGAGTAAGATGCAAAAGTGTAAATATATCTTTGACGTCGACTGTAGAGCTCTTTCCTCTGAATACATGTAGTCTGTGGATAAAATTGTTTTATTTTAAACTTTCCGATGAGCAGACTAAAGTATCAAAAGTTAATACTTGTCGCCATATTTCCAATCAGCCTACAAAAGTTATACTGGTCGGATGTGGATATTCTTAAAATATGCTGTAACCGTCACACTCGCGAATGGGATGCATCAGTGGATTCGGAAATGCGTTTTGATAGTTGATGTGTGGTTGATGTATGGGTGCACGGCATGCACGCATGAGTGGGATGGGACTATGCTAGTAGGACTAGGCGAAGGTTCGACGTTCGTGTTTTTTTATGTGGCGTCACAGGTGGCAATTTCTACGGCTCAGTCTGTCATATTACTATATAAGTACTTTTATTACACCTCCCAATGGAGGTGTAATAAAAGTTACGGCAATGGGGTTGGCAACTGTCAAAGTGACATCTTCAAAATTGGTCCCTAGAAAAGCTAAATTTGTATGGCGCGAAGTAGTTTTTATTTATTTTCGCGAAAATGACTCAATGTTTTGTTTCGAATTGCTCCGAAATTGAAATCCATCCGTTTTTGGAATACACTAAAATTAAAATGATGTAGATTAACGCCATAGGGAAGGTTTTTGCCTAAGAAAAGCTTTATGCCTGCATACAAGTTAGGGACCATTCATCGTCTGTTTCTTTCTATCATTGTTTGTATCTCTTTCTCTTATTGTATGGAATCTGGAACAGCGCCCTCTGCAAAAGTTTTCACAGGCCGACCCCATTAGGAGGCAAAAAAGGGAAGGCAGGATACACGTCAGATTGGGCCCTAGAAATTGCAATGTCTAGTACCGGTTTGATACATAATAATGTTTTTTTTTTTAAGTCAATGCCTTAGCAAAAACGAAACGCAAGCGCTTGCTGTCACGTGTCAATGTCATTGTCAAAGAGGTTGACATTTACTGAGAAAGTGAGAGTTTATTGTTGTGTTGTCGTATCGTAGAAAATAGTTATTTTACATGTATTGAGCTTTCTTTATTTAAAAACGCGAAACAGAAATCTATCGCGATGAATAATTGCAGAACTTGTCTCAAAACTCCAGCTAAGAAGAATATTTCAGACCTGCAAGGGGGTGTACAAGACGATCAGAAGAAGTCCATCGACATTATGGCATTTTGTTTAGATATAAAGGTAAATGTTAGCATAAAGAGCTTTTATATAAGAGTATTGCAATTTGTTATATTATTTTTCCAATTACAGGTTACAGAAGATTGCAAAAGAACAAAGAAACTATGCAATAACTGCTATAAAAAAATTATTTCGTTTTACGAGTTTAAAGTTCTGTCATTGAAAAATGATGCCTATCTGAAATCGCTGGACCCACTTGAGGACTCTGAAGATCATAAACTAACTGTGTACGAGGACGAAAACGGAATTAAAAATGAGAACTTTCTAGAAATTAAAATAGAGTTAGACAAATTGGTAGATTTTAAGGACGACGACAAACTAGGTAAATCAGAAATCGTAAGTAATATTAAGGATGAAAATATACTTGAAGACCATTCATTTGATTCGGATGAAGAGCCATTGAGTGTGGTGCAGAAAGTTAAAAATGAAATTGATGAGGATGACACCAATGAGCAAGAAGAAGTAACAGGTGACTATATACTACATACTCAACACCATTACCTGTGTAGACAACCCCAAAATCACAATAAACATAAGTGATGCAGCAGTGTAGGTAGTCCAATGTGCAAGTGGCCTCAGCCAAGGTGAATCTACACCGCCCCAGCTGCTGCAAGCAGCTATTGGGCTTGCTGGACCCACCTTTTGGCTATTCCAAGGAAAACTTCAATATCTAATTGGTCAAAATATAGTGATCATTCAGTGCATGACCATTGCAGCAGCAGCGGGTTGTCCAGACAACTAGATTTCCATCTTCCCTAATTTTGAGATGCTAGAACTCTTGCTTAAAGACCTACCACTTAAACTAATACTCATTATTTATTCAAACTCTATATATTTGTTAGTTCCAGAACCAAATAAAGAGAAAATAATGTTGAAGTGTAAAGCCTGCCCAAAGATGTTTGCTTCTCCTGGAGGACGGAGTAGACATTACTACACCAAACATTTAGGCAGGAAGTCCAAATGCGACATTTGTAATAAAGGTAAGGCTAGCCCTAAGTGGATGCTCGAGTTGGGCGTGCAGCGGGCGGGGCGTACGGCGTGCATGTTAAACAAGTGAAACTCATACTGGTGTCCTGAGACACCACTGCACAAAACGAATGCACACTTGTCCGTCACTTTGAACGCCCCGCCGAATGCTCCACTTTGAGCATCTGGCCTTGCATTAAGGTAGAATTCATAATTCAGTGGAGTAATTACACAGCTCCTGGCTTACAAAGCAGTTGTCAAATGTATGGATATTGCTGTCAAATTAGGTCCCACAGTTATTCTCCCTTATGAAATTGTTAGATTGCCACATGCGCAGTGCGCAGTGCGCACTATACATATGTATTATAGCACCATTTATACAGATAGATTTGGACACTTTTCTTTCCTATTTTAAAGATAGAATCATCAATCCCTTATCAGGAGCATTTTTGGTAATAAAAAAAATTCAAAGATACGTAATATAAATTGTCTTATTCAAAATTCTTTTTTTTTTTCTTCCCTGTTATTCCTTTCTTTTTTCAACGTTCTACCATCATCTGTTTCTATTTCGCTTAAATTTCTGCAAGTCATGTATTGCGTCTGTCTGTGACGTTAATAATAATTAATTGAGTTAGGTATCCGACAACAAAAGTTTATGATTTAACTCACATTTAGTCGTTACATGTTACACTACGCGCGACATGTTTCGGAGACCGCATCAATGGACTCCCTCGATCACCTTCAACAAACTCTATCAGAGAAGGGTTGCGCCTTCAGTTGGTGGCGCGCCGTCGTAGCTAACATTGTGGCCAGTCCCTTGCACTCTTAGTGCACGCCAAGCATCGGACGAACACCAGGAAAACCGGTTAAATTTTGGACGTGATATCACGTCATGGCGCTGAGGACACAGCTTTCCGTGCGCGTGATTTGACGGCTTTGGCGGTCAAAGGGTTAAAATGGAAACTTAGTTTCTCCAACACATTTTATTTAATTTACACTAAACTTCTATGTATATTGTGTCATTTGTGTGTTAATATTTCAGTGGTAGTGTGCCTGTCAGTGCACAAGTTGCGCCTCCACAACCCGTCGGCCATGAGTTACAGTTGCGCGACGTGCGAGCGCCGCTTCGTGTCGCAGTCCGTGCTGGATCTCCACATGGTCACGCATACCAAGAACTACCAGTTCCAGTGTGATATCTGCCAGAAGAAGTTCAGCTGCCAGGGTTTTCTGACCAAACATATGTGAGTAACTAGTGCACCATGTAATAATGCTACACATGTACACAACCCGGGCATGTGCTCAGTTACATATTATATTTAGGGATTTGTGTGTATGATAATATTGATAACCTAAGTGTAACTTTAGTTTTATTTTATGAATCTTGATGTGTAAACTTTGTGCTTGTTTCAGGCGGCAGGTGCATGAAAAAGTAAGGGACCATAAATGTGAACATTGCCCTAAAGCTTTCTTTGCCAAAGATAAACTACAAGAACATATGAGGTAAATCTTTACTTTAGCATAGTCTAAAATAAAAAAATAAAAAAAGAAATTGAAAATATTTTTTGACGCCTTACAATGATCGAATCTTAGTGCTTAAGTGAAAATTTGAATGTGGATAAAGTAGAAAAACGTTGCAAAAATACGTCCCATTCTGCAGTAGGTAACTCTGATTGTTTAAAGTTAACGTTTGGCAATTCATTAGCCACTAGTGAAGCTGCTCCTTTCTGGACACGATTTTTTCTACACTTTCAAATATGCGAAAGTTATATTATATTAGCTAAACTAGTAGTCCGCCTGGCCGCCTCGAACTGAGAACTCGCGCTTTACTTGCAAACGAGTTAACAAGACTCCAACGATGTTTTTTTTTTCCTTCTAGTTCCGTAACCACTTGATCTATCCTGCTTATATACGAACTTTAAAATTTTATGTATCTCTGCTACAGTCCCAACAAATTTCATAAAGATCAGAAAAACGATACTAAAGTTATCGTCGGACAAACTATCTAAATCAAAAGCCATCCAAATGCCGAGACGTCCCAGTAGCCAGGTGACAGTTGGGTCAGAAGTTGTTTGTAAGAACAGAACAGAAGTTGTTTGTAAGAACTGGCTTCGCTTACGCTCCGCTCGTTCGATTCAGTTTTTTTTTATGACGTAGGACACACTCCGACGGCAAAGACCGAGAAATTTGCGATCAATGTGGCGTCTCCGTTGCCAATCTCAAGGCCCACATGCTCCGCCACCGACCCAAGGAAGAGCGCCGGCTGCTCCAGTGTAAGGCGTGCCCTAAGATGTTCTACACCATCGGGGGAAGGAAGAGACACTACAGTACCGTGCATTTGGGCAAGAGGGACAAGTGTGAAATTTGTAATAAAGGTATGTTGAGATTTGTGACCCGTGTGGCATCGAAACACGCGGTCCACTACCGGCCGAAGCACGAGCGCCGGCTGCTGCAGTACAAGGCGTGCCCTAAGATGTTCCACACTACCGGTGGACGGAAGAGACACTACAGTACCGTGCATTTGGGCAAGAGAAACAAGTGTGAAATTTGTAATAAAGGTATGTTGAGATTTGTGACCAGTGGGGCATCGAAACATGTGGTCCACTGCCGGCCTAAGGACGAGCGCCGGCTGCTCCAGTGCAAGGCGTGCCTTAAGATGTTCTACACTATCGGGGGAAGGAAGAGACACTACAGTACCGTGCACTTGGGCAAGAGGAACAAGTGTTAAAGTAATAAATGTATGTTGAGATTTGTGACCAGTGTGGCATCGAAACAAGGGGTCCACTGCCGGCCTAAGGACGAGCGCCGGCTGCTCCAGTGCAAGGCGTGCCTTAAGATGTTCTACACCATCGGGGGAAGGAAGAGACACTACAGTACCGTGCACTTGGGCAAGAGGGACAAGTGTGAAATTTGTAATAAAGGTATATTGAGATTTGTGACCAGTGTGGCGTGTCGTTTTCTAACCTCAAAATCAATGTGTTACATAAATGCTGCTAAATAAGTCTATTCGTCTGTAGGAAATATCTTCAAGTAATTAGGTGATAAACAAACAATAAACAAGCTCACTCTCATTTACCGTAGAATTCTTTGAACGTCAGATGTTAAATATTGGCGTCTTAATAATGCGCTAACGCTTAAGTGCCTAACCGCATACGATTTGAAAGGCCAATTGTGACGCGCAAATCGCGCAATCTTTTGAACGCCAAAGACGAGACGTCCAGTCACGGCATTGGCAAGTCGGGCCTCTGACGTCACCGCCGTCAATAGACATCCGTTCGAAACTATGAAATACCACGGCTAGAACCCTATGATGCTTGGCGTTGTTACTTAGCTTATCAACCGACTTCGAGATTTCGAAGGAGGAGGTTCTCAATTCAGCAGGTCAATAGGTTAAACCTTTGTCGTATTCCAGAGGTGCAGTGCCTACCGCAGCACAGGAAGCGAATGCACGCGTCGGACGAGCTGCCGTACCCGTGCCTGGAGTGCGGGCGGCGCTGCGTGTCGCAGTCCGTGCTGGCCGAGCACATGCTGGTACACTCCCGGGACTTCCAGCACGAGTGCCAGCTCTGCCAGAAGAAGTTCCGCGCGCAGACCTTCCTGCAGAGACATGTGTGAGTTGACGACGATTGTACAGCTTGATGTCAGAGATATGGTTACACTTTTGAAGCTTGCTCCGTTGTAATAAGGTGCAAGAGTAAAGATATCTTTGTGCATTAGCAATTAGAGCATTGAGCGGTTAATTCACTACAGACACATATTAACCCTTTGCCGCATACGTAGTCATATATGGCCGTTATTATTTTCAACTCTGTTGACATGTATCAGATAATTCAAATTTGAACAATTATTTTTTATTAGTATTCTTGCGGTTGATGGGTTAGATGTGATTTGACTGATAAGAGTGCTTATTTATTCGAGGGCGGAAAGTGTATCATTACTTCACGAGTTCCGAGTGATAAATGACGTTCTCCCGAGTACTAAACGACAAGTTTTAAATTTTTGAATGTAGTTGCTACAAAATAACAATCCAATAGATATCAGTTACATTAGTAACGATTTTATTCCGGAAAATACATCAAATTGCACATTCTGTACACTCATTACATCCGGCGATGTTACACGCTCAAAAAAATATCACAATAGCAAAGACACTTACATAATTGCCACTTTAACGAGCCGGTTTTTGAGTAATATCTTGTTTTCAGCCGGCAGGTGCATGAAAAAGAAAGGAGCCATCAATGTGAACTCTGTCCAAAGGCATTCTTCAGCAAAGATAAACTACAGGATCATTTAAGGTAAGATCATCATGCTGCACGTTATGAAGTACGAAAGTGTTAACATATCTTTGACGTCGACTGTACGAAGTTGCGCAGCATCGGGACGGGTGGCATGCTCTCGTTTCTGAGGCCAACTTTCTTTCTATCCAGCTGAGATAAATAGTGTTAGTAGTTTCGCCAACAAACTGTCCTCAGTTTGGCAAAAAAAGTTGTATACCAATTAAGTTTCTCATAAAAAAACACTACTAGTGTGTAGTAGTTGAGTTTTCAAAAAGTGTACACGAATTCCTCGCAGATCACACTCGAACGACCGGCCGTACACCTGCAACGAGTGCGGGCTGTCGTTCAAAGTGAAGCACGCGCTCACAGCCCACCTGTTCACGCACAGCGCCGACAAGAAGTTCCACTGCCAACACTGTAGCATGCGCTTCAAATCCCCCGGGTAAGCTGTTGTAGCACGACTCTGAAATACATGTTTCTCTCACAGATCGCATACAAACGAACGGCCGTACACCTGCAGCGAGTGCGGGCTGTCTTTTACGATGAAGAACGCGCTCACGAGGCACCTGTTCACGCACAGCGACGTCAAGAAGTTCCACTGTCAGCTGTGTAGCATGACCTTTAAATCTCCCGGGTAAGCTGCAATGCTACTTGCTCGTTTCTCACATACTTACGAACGGCCGTACACGATGGCTGCTGTTCACTGTAAAGCAAGCGCTAACGAGGTACCAGCTCACGTACAGTGACGCCAAGAACTTCCACTGTCAACTGTGTAGTATGAGCTTCAAATCTCCCGGGTAAACTGCAATGCTACTTGCTCGTTTCTCACACACTTACGATGGGCCGTACACAATGGCTGTCGTTCACGATGAAGCACGCGCTCACGAGGTACCATGTACAATTGTACACTGTCAACTGTGTTGCATTCGTTTCAAACCCCCCGGGTAAGCTCAACTGAACTATGCGTCTACAATAATACATGCTTCTCGTTCACCTGTAGTACATACCGCCTGTCGTTCACAGTGAAGCATGTGATCAACAGGCACCTATTCACCCACAGCACAGCGCCGTAAAGAGCTTCTACTATCCGTTATAGCATGACCCTATGGCGACACATAAGTTAAAAAAACCCACGAACCCCTAAATCGCTTTTTGAAATTTTTTTATAGTTTAATACATTAAATTATTCGTTATATACAGGAACTTGAGGTCACACATGGTCATCCACACGAAGGAGAAGCGCTACCCGTGCGCGTTCTGCGGCGTGCGCTTCGGCCGCTCCGACCACCGCAACCGACATGAGTTCACCGCGCACAAGAAACACGGACAGACCGTGAAACAGGAGGACTGCTGAGACTACGAGTTTCACAAGCTTTACCTTTTGACCGGTGGCGAAGTAATACGCCGGGCCCTTGACGCCAGAGCATAAAAACATAAGAAAATAATACATCATAAAAGCGGTGATGTTTCATAGTTTTTCAACGGACGGCTATTGACGTTTGTGGCGTCAGTGGCACGACTAGCCGTTGGCGTGACTAGCCGTCAATGGCGCTCAAAAGGGTTGTTCTGAATAATTACGCGTGTTTGCGCGCAGATGCCACTCCACTTTTTAATGCGACTGCAACAGAATTACGAATCACAAAATAGATAGTGATTGAGTGGTAAGATGTTCATCGCGTAATTACAGTGTAACGGCATTGTATGTGTAAGACACGAAATAATTTTTATTTTATTTTATTTATTAGGTACACTTAACAGATATCATACAAACTCTAATAGTATAGTAGGCGTTAAACGTGTTATAACTAGCACGATATCCAAAGCAAGTATACACAGCATGTTTTACAAGTAAGCGCAGAATTTTACAGGTACAATATCTAAGAGCGATCATTGAGAAATAAAACATGTTTTTGAAGAAAAAACTAACTAACTAAAGCAACATTTGCATTCACAGAATAAATACAACACGAACTCATATTAAGGTAAAAACTAAACAAAATATATTTCAGCGTTTAAGCGTTTAACATTCATCCACTGAAGAGGAGGAGGAGGATTGAGAGAAACGAGGGAAAAGGATGTCGGCCAAGCCCTTCCTAAACCTAGCAAAGTGGGGGTCAAAAATATCTATCCGAACACTATTATTACCGTCAGCCACTAACTCGTCATACTGGCGGCACATTCTTGTAATTGGGTTGTAGAATGAGGTATTATTTTTATAAATTCTAATTGAAAAGACTCTAGTGGTGCGACCTCTGAATCTAGGTGTATTAAAGGTAATGTACGATAAAAGAGGAGCAGAATCTATTTTAGAATGTATAATTTTGTGCAAGTATAAAAAGTCATACATCTTACGACGAGTTTCAAGTGTAGTGATGTTGTATTTTTTTAGCCTACTGGTGTATGACCTATGCGTCCGCCCCAAGTTATATCTAAATGCAAGGACTCTCAAAAGTAGCTTTTGTACAGCTTCTATGTTAGAGCTATGTACTGCGTAACACGGGGTCCAGATAGGAGACCCATACTCGAGGACACTTCTCACTAAGCTGAAGAATAATGTGAGTAAACTATTTGGGTTTTTGAAGCCCTTGGTAGTTCTGAAGATGAAACCCAACAATTGCCTACCCCTGCTCACTATGTAGTCATAATGTGGTCTAAAGCTAAGCTTATCGTCAAATAATATTCCAAGGTCTTTGACAACGGATTTCCTATCCAGACTCTGACTTGATAATTCATAGTTAAAGATGTGTTTGTTTTTCTTATTCGAAAATGATATTACATGACATTTGCCCACATTAAGATACATATGATTACGAGTACACCACTCAGATATGAGACTAAGGTCTTTTTGCAGCAGCAAGCAGTCGCTTACATCATTAATTGACTTAAAAATCTTAAGATCGTCAGCATAGAGTAAGCAGGGACAGTGCAGGCGATCCACGATGTTATTTAAATAATATTTTTAAACACTACACTTGCCTTTCAATTTCAATCCCTTGGTTATCCCTCCTTTCACAGTATCTTTGACACACACATGTAGGTAAAAATGATATTTCTCTTTAGACAAGATATAAATCCAAGATCACTCTCTAGAAAACGTGATTTCAAGTTCAACCATACATACTTTGTCAAACTCCCCTTTTTGCGTTGGGGGTTAAAAATGGGTGAGTGCATTTTGACTGTATCAGGATTCAGGAACGCAGCCGCAGTGTAGTACCTTCTGGTGCTGTGCAGTCTGTGTTTCCCTACATCTATCGACGCGGAATCGGCAAAAAACGCTACAAAAAACTTTCATGTTACGCAATAAGAGCTAATAAGGCTTGGTTGGACTTGGATCGGCCGAAGTGTCGACGTCTTTTCCGCTCTTATTACGTAGTCATAAACCTTTTTTTATGTCGGAATGCCGATTCCGCGTTAATAGGTGTGGGGCAAATCCTGAAGTGTGCGGTCTTAGTGTAAGGCCCTCGTGGACGCTCGTGGCGGGGCGTGCAGCGGGGCGGGCGAGCGTCCATACACTTTGTGCAGCGTCGACTCAGGACACCAGTACGAGTGTCCTTTGTTTGACATGCACGCCGCCCGCCCCGCCCCGCTGCACGCCCCGCCACGAGCGTCCACGAGGGCCTTACACTTAGCCTTACTGCTTCTCGGTTTTCGAAATGAATGGTTGCACGTCAAATGGTAGGGACGCTCATAAATATGTGACCATAGAGAAATCTTACCCTTTGAACCCCAAAGCCGTCATATCACGCGCTAAAAGTATAACTAGTTAGGCGCTGAGGGCACGATTTTTCCGTCCGATGCTTGGCGTCCAAAAGGTTAAGGGCGCTTGTGGACGATGCCGCCACGCGCCGCTGCGCTGTATACGCGACATAAAAGCCGCTGGCGTATCCTCTTATCGTCCACAGGCGCCCTAAGAAACTGCTCTGCGAGATGCATAGATACAAAGGTAAAATAAAATTACTTTTATTTGTGGTAGTAATTTTATTTATTAAGTAAAATATCACAAATATTAAAAACTTAGAACAAATAACTTACTTAAACTTAATACTTATTTACATTATAATTAACATCTGCCTGTGGAAATTAAAATTAAGCATAAAGTAGGCATACATTAAAATATAATCTTATGAAAAATTCTATCGTTTTAGGGCCTTTATTTTCGCGTCCATAGTCGACCGCAACCACTGTCGTAATGATGAAAAATACTGACAAGTGTGTGGAGAGATGTTGTCATTACTGAACGAATGTATGACAGTACTGCAGATAGTGTCTGGCCCGCTTTACGGCGCGTTTGTATCGACACAAAAAACGCAGTGTGCATAGCCCTTACGACTTTCCCCGGGACGGCAGGTACCACACGCAATAGACCCACCCTACTGGCTTCGCTATCGCTTCCGTTACCGTTCGACAATTATTTCCGAGTTTTCTTCCTTAACGATCAGCTGTCCGGCTTGCTGTCCAGTTCCTGTCCGTGTTTCTTGTGCGCGGTGAACTCGTGCCGGTTGCGGTGGTCGGAGCGGCCGAAGCGCGCGCCGCAGAACCCGCACGGGTAGCGCTTCTCCTTCGTGTGGCTGATCATGTGCGCGCTTAGGTTCCTGCAATGATACACCAAACTGTTACTCTTTTGACCCTCAAAGACGTCAAATCACGCGCATGGAAAGTCGTGCCCGCAGAGTCGTGATATCACGTCCAAAATATAACCGGTTTGCCTTGCGTGACAGCGCGCGCTGGCGCTGAGGACACAATTTTTCCGTCTAAGTGCTTGGCGGCCAATGGGTTTACAATGATATGCATTCTTTGACAGTTCTTCTTAATGCATGTGAATCAGAAACTTTACTAGAGATGTTCCGACTACTTGGAAAAGCCGACTATCCGGCCACATTTGTAAAGTCAGCAGCAGAAGTTGCTAAGCGGGTAAGGTGTTCAAAATGACCTCCACGCGCTCTTATTCTCTTAACAATAAGTGTCAAGCTCATTTTGAACACCTCACCCGCTTAGCTGCTCCTGCTGCTGACTGTACTCCGCGACTAGTCGACAAAAAAGACGGATATCTGGCGGTTTAAATCCTACTAAAAAGTTAGAAATAATAACTATCAATATTTCCCAATTTTCACCAATCGGGCGGAGTCGACGCGCGTTTTACTAGAACCAAAATAAATTGGACCTCATGTAAGGAGTTACGTTGCATGTTTAAATAACAGCTCCGCGCCACGCGCATGCGGCCATTACTGCTGCCATTAGAATATGAAATGTAACTGGTGTATAGATGGTTCAAATTCCTTTACTGCTAATAAACGCGCGACGACTCCGCTCATTCAGTGGGAATCGTTCAAGAAGATTCCTAATGTCACTGGGTCAACTGTGTGTGAACATAAGTGAGACATCTTACTCCTGAATCACAGACCGCATTCAATGCAAGATGGCCGTTCGAGCGTGTCCTGTCAGTTCTGAAGGTAATCCGACCAGCAATAAGCATGTTGTAAACGGCGGCTTACCCAGCGTCTTGAAGCTGCACAGCTTGCAGGAGAAGTTCCTGGCGTCGCTGTGTGTAAGCATGTGTTTACTGAGCGACATCTTACTCCTGAACCACAGACCGCATTCAATGCAAGATGGCCGTTCAAGCGTGACCTGTCAGTTTTGAAGGTAATCCGACCAGCAATAAACAGGTAGTAAACGGCGGCTTACCCGGACGTCTTGAAGCTCATGCTGCACAGCTTGCAAGGGAAGTTCCTGGCGTCGCTGTGTGTAAGCATGTGTTTACTGAGCGACATTTTGCTCGTGAACGCGAAGCCGCATTCGTTGCAAGTGTACGGCCGTTCGTTCGTGTGAGACCTGTAGGTGAAATTAGATAAGTTTTCATAAACGCTTTATTTAAACTTAGTAGTCCGCCTAGAACAGAGAACTCGTGATTTACTTGACGAGTTGATCAATATAACAAGACCCTTATGAAGATCACTTTTGCGCCTTTTAGCTCCATAACCACTTTTATCGATCTTGATAATTTAAGAACTTTCAAATTATGTTTGCTACAACCCCAAATAATTTCATAAAGTTATCGCGGAACAACTATTAAAAATTTATTTTTGTATTAAGCAGAACGTCTGCTAACGATACCACAATGTTTAGAAATAAAGGAAAAGTAGAAAAATCCACTGCCTCAGGCGAGACAGTGGATTTTTCTACTTTTCCTTTATTTCTAAACATTGAACTATTAAAAAATCCATCAAAATGCAGAGCCGTCCCGTCCCGGTAGCCAGCTAACAGTTCCGTTGTGTCTGAAGTTGTCTGTAACAACTTCGATGAAAACGAAATTATGCGGTAGGTATTAAATTGTTTATGCATAGATAGATAAGATAGATAAAGCATTTATTTGGATTACTGCAATAACACACAATACAAAAACTGTGAAAATATAACAATAACACATCAGAGAATAAATAGAAAAATAAATTGGGAACAGATGTGATAACAAATTAGACAGGTTGTGTGCGTTGCAGCAAAACAAAAGGGTTCGCGGCTCAGCTATACGCTTCACTCTTTCGAGCAAAACACTGGCATTCTGCCGAAACCCAGGTCATAAGCATAGGTACCTGTACCTACCTTAAATGTTCTTGTAGTCTATATTTGTTGAAGAATGCCTTAGGACATAATTCACATTGATGGCTCTTTTCTTTTTCATGTACTGCCCGCCTGAAAACAAACAGTCTTGATCAATAAACACGTACAGTAAAAATCGATTAAAACGATTTTGAAGGGACCTAGCCAAAAATGGGTCTTAAGCGGAAAACCGTGTTTTCCGGGCCTGTCCTGCAGGACCTCATTACATATCGGAGTATCAGGTAAACATTGCAAAAGTTGGGCGCCATTTTGATCCCTCGTTTAAGGACATACCCGGGTCCAAATATTGTTGGGACTCACTTGTGCATGGCCACGAAGGTCTTCCTGCTGAACCTCTTGTGGCACACGTCGCACTGGTGCCGGAAGTCCCCGGTGTGCGTGACCGTGTGCGCGAGCAGCTGCGACAGCGACACGCAGCGCCGGCCGCACTCCAGGCACGGGTACGGGAGCGAGTCCGGCGCGTGCATGCGCTTCTTGTGCTCCGAGAGGGACACTACCTCTAAAAACAGCAATAATGCGGATTACAACATTTACAACCCACAGATTGTATTGGTTCCTAGGATTATAATATTATATGTATAACGGTTACCGTACGCATACTGGTTTTGCTTACGTGATTAAGGGTATGTAGGTATACTGGTTTTGATTACGTGATCCTAAACCGAAATTAATATCGGTTTGGTTTCGATTAAGAGTATTAAAACGGACTTGAAGTAGCCGCGTCTACAAGATGCACTTCTGTATGAAATACTATTATATTATTCTGTGGTATAGCTTTAAAAACCAAAATAAACGTAACACAAGCCACGGCTGTTAACACATGTGACGCCATTTTGAACAGCTGACAGAGGGACGCCATCTTGCCGAGCAATTTGGCTCGGGCTTTCCTCGCGAGGCAAACGTCCCTACTAAAAATGTACACAAACACGCTGCCACGCGAGGAATGATCGATTGGTCGTTTGCCTCGCGCGGCAATTTCCTCGCGAGGCTGTGCGCCTGGTCTGAACACGCCTACACTTACGTTTATTACAAACATCACATTCGGCCTTCCTGCCCAAATGCGTGGTCCTGTAGTGTTTCTTCCGACCACCGATAGAGTACGTCTTAGGGCACACCATGCAATGCAGCAGACGCCACTCGTCCTTGGGCCGGTGACTGAGCATGTGCTCCTAGAAATTGATGACGGACTTGACTTACGTTTATTACAAACATCACATTCGGCCTTCCTGCCCATATGCGTGGTCCTGTAGTGTTTCTTTCGGCCACCGTTAGAGTAGAACGTCTTAGGGCACATCTTGCATCGCAGCAGGCACCGCTCGTCCTTGGGCCGGTGGCTGAGCATGTGCTCCTTGAGATTGGAGACGGACTTGCCACACTCTTCACAAATTTGACCCATTTTTTCGCTCGTGTCATTCGAGTGTAATCTGTGGCTCAACACAAGTAAAATAGTAAGTCTCGATGCAAAGGCGGAAATTACATCGCGAGTATCGATATTTTTAAATGTAATTTGGAATGAGTAGTAAAAACGATTACTAAATAGTTTAATTACTTAAAAAAATCTTACCTCATATGTTCTTTTAGTTTATCTTTGCCAAAAAATGCCTTAGAGCATTGTTCGCATTTATGGTTCCTTTCTTTGTCATGTACCTGCCGTCTAAAACAAAAATAGAGGAAGCCTACAATAAAACAACAATTTTCAAATTCATTTCGGGCACAGTTGAAATGTACTTAATACTATACTGAAGCCAATGAAAAGTAGCATTTGGTTAAACCAGCAGAAGACTAAATTAAACTAAAAAATGGGGGTATATATTTTTTCCAACAGCCCATCAATATTTTACTTATATATGTATGCCTTTGACCTGCACTTCTTCTGGGAGACTTGGGAGAGATCACACTGGAACGTGGTGAGTGAGACTACGTGGAGGTCCAGCACAGCCTGCGACACAAAGCGGCGCTTCAAGTCACGCAGCTGTACCACATGCCCGGATTGTGTACATGTGTAGCATTTCTACACGGTGTAAGACAGAAGGTGATTTGTACACGGTGTACTTACATAAGTTTGGTCAGAAAAGCCTGGTAGCCGACCTACTTCTGATAGACATCACACTGGAACTGGTAGTCCTTGGTATGCAGGTCCACGTGGAAGTCGAGCACGCACACCGGCACGCGCAGCCCGGGTTGTGTACATTTGTAACATTATTACGTGGTGCAAGTTACTTACATATGTTTGGAGAGAAAAGCCTTTGACCTGAACTTCTTGTGGCAGACATCGCACTGGAACTGGTAGTCCTTGGTGTGCGAGACTATGTGCAGGTCCAGAACGGCCTGCGACACGAAGCGGCGCTCGCACGTCGCGCAACTGAACCGCATGCCTGACGGGTTGTGGACGCGCAGCTGGTGCACTGACAGGCACACCACCTCTGAAATATCAATGAGGTTACATGATGTTCATTTCGTCATACTGACTTCTACAATAAAAACATAAAAAAACAGTTTATTTTTCAAAAAGATACAGAGAGGTAGTTTTTACTGACCTCAACACTAGACAAAGCTTGTCCTGTGGAGGAAAAAATAACGGTAACTTTAGATATTTCCAAGTTATTGATAACCTACATTTTATCTACTTTTTATTTAGGAACTTATTACCTTTTTTTTTATATATCACAACAATAACTAATAGGCATACACTGATTTAGATTTTCAAGGTTTTACTCATAACTATTTGAAAAAAACGGAATTTTTAAATTTCCTTCGACGTTTCGAGGACGACATTGTCCCCGTGGTCGCGAAGAAAGACTGGCTCCAGTTGACATCAACATCTTCCAGCGCGAGTTTTTCGAACTACCCACACTCGGTCTTGATTATCAACTTGAAAGTCGACACACAAATCTCACAATGTCCGGCTTCCGAACCGGCGGTATTCGTTGACGACTAATTTGTAAGCCTAAGAGTAAGTGACAAATAAAGTTGATTCAAACACTAAATCCCAAATTACCTTTATTACAAATATCACATTTGGATTTTTTGCCCAAATGTGTGGTCCGGTAATGTTTGTTGCGTCCGCCCACAGAAAGAAACTGCTTTGGGCAGGCCTTGCACTGAAACATCCGCTGCTCACCATTTTGTTCCGTAGCTGGAAGAAATAGAATGAGCACAAATTTCTGAGTATGGTATATGCCATACAGAATGACTATCTCTATAAAATCAAGAATAAAATTAAAGTCAGACCCGTGCAAATCAGACTCGCGCACGAAAGGTTCTGTACCATTATTTATAAAAATGGCACAAAAATCATGTCAGTTGTACTTACATATATTTCATTTTAGTTTTTAAAGTGAAACTTTTAGTGTTATAGCAGCAACAGAAATACATCTTCTATGAAAATTTTAACTGTCTAACTATCACGGTTCATGAGATACAGCTTGACAGTGGGACAGCAGAGCCTTAGTAATAGGGTCCCATTATACCCTTTGGGTACGGAACCCTAATATTTAAAAAAATGATCATTTTAGTCCATCAATATTTAATATCATATTTTGTGTACATATAGGACAGTTTCAAGTCTATGTCAGTGTATGTAAGTGTATGGTCTATAGTCAGTAGTATGTGGTGTTTATAGTGTTAAACATACATTCAGTAGTCCTTCTTACCTTCTTTTTTAGAATGTTCAGCAATATTTTCATTTTTAACTTCTTGTGTCACACTCAGTTCTTCACTCGGCTCTTCACCTAACTCTACATCTTCTTTAACACTTATTTCAAAATAACCTGGTCTGTCTTCATCATCTTTGTCTATTTCTGTTTTGATTTCTCTATTACAATATTCGATAACATTTGGGCCAAATTCATGAGTATCTGAGTAACTCTCATATTTAATTGTTTTTTTGTCCACATGCACAGTTAGTTTTTGATCTGAGGACTGTTCAAGTGGGTCCAGAGATTTCAAATACGCATCATTTTTCAAAGATAGATTCTTAAATTCATAAAACGAAATGATTTTACTATAACAATGATTACATAGTTTTGTTGTTATTTTGGAATCTTCTGTAACCTGAAATTGAAGTGATTAATGTAACATTTTAAATACGTCAAAAAGTTAAAGAAGTGGTACACGAATATTTACCTTTATATCTAAACAAAACATGATGATATCGACGCTTGTTTTCTTATCATTTGGTATGCTACTTTCCAGGTCAGAAATATCCCTTTCAGTTGGGGTCTTAAGGCAGGTTCTGCAACTATTCATTATGATGGGTCCGTGTCCCTCTTTTGGAAGCTTTTCGACTCACCAAAAATAAAATACAAAACAACAACCACATCAACTTTGCGAAATTCAAGTGAAATGAAATTGTAGAATTTGTAGATGTAGATCTCAAAGCAAGCATTAACTAGAGCCCGCACACGTGTACCCCCGTATGGGATAGATATATAGATGCCCATAATCACTTCTACAGCATAAAACAGAACAATTTACCATTGTTTTCCTTAGCCGACACAACTTTCTAGGAAAACTATCAGCTTTTCTCGTAGCAATCACAGAAATTCTTGAAGAAATCGCGCATTATATCTGTTTGTTACCCTCCACTGCTAGAAGTAACGCGTGGAGGGTAATAGAAACTATGACAAGGACCAACGATAATAGCACCTCTCTGCCGTATCTATTGAAAGTGTAATAAGACCATCCCGTTCTATCTTGGTATTATTAGTTCCGTGTCAGATCTATGGGTGGTATATCTATGATGTAGATGAATTGTAGTGAGGAGCTGTCATTTACACAGTCATTGTCATTGCGTTTCGTTTTCTAACATTGGTTCCTGGGATTCTTTGTTTCTGGGCTCAACAATCGGCGCAATTTTGACATAAAACTCGCGCGCGATTTCGAGACATTGCCGTCTAGGTCAAATCAATCAATGGTACAATAACCGCAATGTATTAAAAATCGCAGATGACTAGTCGCTTACGTCTGTAGAGAGCCTTAAGCTTTGTCGCAAAATCTTAAAATCCTTTGTATTGCAAGATGGATTTGATTCCAGCTACTAGCTCAGTGTGAGTACAATTTCTTACCTTTGTGTCGAATCAAAACGCAATTACTGTCAAACGGCTGTCAAAGCGAATCTGTCTGTGTCCGTGTCGAATCAATGTTGATTGTTATGTGATGTTGTAATACTCAATTAATTATAAGATTATATTATAGCTTTTCTAACTTAATTTCGTGCCAAAAAACACACTATGAGCGTGTGTAGAACTTGCCTCGCAACTCCAGCTGATAAGCAAATTTCGGAGCTGGCAAATAGCATAAAAGAGTGCTACAAAAACAGTTATGATATTATGCTGTTTTGCTTAAATATCGAGGTAAATATTTGTAAATGAGCTTATGCACAGGCGCATCTATAATTATAACACATTTTGCTATAATTACAGGTTACCCAAGACTCCAAAATAACAACTAATTTATGCAGCTATTGCTTTAAAAAAATCATCACATTTTACAATTTTAAAGACCTGTCCCTGAAAAATGATGTATATTTGAAGTCTCTGGAGCCCATTGTGCCTTTGGAAGACCAGAAACCGTCCGTGTACGTGGATGAAAACGGAATTAAACAAGAGAATCTCTTAGAAGCTGATGAATATAGCCCAAATCCAATAGAAGACTGTAAGGCAGAAATTAAAATAGAAATTGAAGTAGGGAATAATGAAACGCAAGAACATTTAGAAGTGCATATTAAAAAGGAAAAACAAGAATTTTCAGAAGATGTAGAATTGTATGATGAGCCCCTGTGTGTTGTACAAAAAGTTGAGTCTACTCCAGAAAAACAAAATGGTAAGAAAGAATAGAAAGCATTAATTAGTTATTGAATAATTGTTAATAATTTATACATGCAGGTTGGAAATGAATTACTGCATGGTTAGTGCAGCGGCAGTATCTCTCACTTTATAACTTCATCAGAATCAGATCGCTTGCTGCACGCTTGTACTAACCATGCTAAATAGCTTAAGAACTTGTTATCATATTAATGTCAAATAAATTATTTGATTGGTTGATTGACGCGAGCTCAGTGTATGGTTCTATTGCGTTTAGTAATGTATGTGCTACATTTCATATACTAAGCAGAAGTATTTTTGAACTTTGCCATTCAAGCAAGTAAAGTTGATTGAGTAAAAATAGTGACAAGTTTAAAATTATGCATATGGAAGTAAGTTAACAAGTCACAAAAGGCTTCTATGTCCGACAAAATGAAACGGCATAACTGTTTTTCTTTCTAGCACCAGTATCCAAAAAATGTACCCCGTCCACAAATATAACGCCAGTAAAGAGACAACGAAAACGGGAAGTCTGCAAGGAGTGTGGCAAGTCTTTTCGCAACATTAAGGAGCATGCGCTCCAGCACCGGCCGAAGGCGGAGCGCCCAATGCTCCAGTGCGAGGCCTGCCCCAAGACCTTTATCAATATAAAGAGCCTGAAAAAACATCATAAGAGTACTCATCTGGGTGTGAAATCTACATGCAATGTTTGTAATAAAGGTAACAAGAGTTCAAAGAATCTTACCTTATATTTATGTTTTATGTAGGATATTACTAAGTGTGGTTCATACATATAAATGTATTAGCCCTTTAATAGACAAGTAAAAAATAATCGTTTAAATTTGTAATTCGCACACGGTTACGGTGCTATAGTGGTAATCGCCTTATAACAGAGTGGGAATATATATCCCCATTAATTGAACTTTATTTCAAAGTGCTAGGGCTCAATGTTGCCTTACTTCCAGAGGTGGTAGATCTGAGCAAGCACAAGTTGCAAGTGCACAACCCAGGGCTGCGGCCGTTCGGCTGTCCGTCGTGCGAGCGCCGCTACTGTTCGCGCACCGAGCTAGACTTGCACATGACCGTGCACACCAGGGATATGAAATATGAGTGCGACATTTGCCAGAAGAAGTTCCGCTTGAAGAATTCTATTTTGTTGCATATGTAAGTATTTTCGCGTTTTGATTCGGTAGCGTGGCGGTAATATGATGTTGATGATCTTCAATTCGGAGGGTCTGCGGTTGGGCGGCGTGGTCCGTACTAGCTGGGATTTGAACCCGCAATCTCAAGTTGAATTTTAGCACGTCTTATATATCGCTAGGCCACCAGTGCGAAGGGCTTTAATTTAACTAAACTTAAATGAAATGTGTATAGTTCCTTAAAGTTATTGATGTGTGACTGATTTAATCATATTATTTATTTTAGACGAGGCTTCCATCAAAGAGAAAGGAATTGTGCCTGTAAAATATGTGGAAAAGCTTTCTTCAGCAGTACATCGCTTAAGACACATTTAGAGTAAGTATCAAAAATATCACATGAAGATTATTTTACTTTTAAAGAGTCATAATTAACTGCATATGAATTATAATTTTACCTTGACCCTGAGTAATACGAAACTATGTGTCAGTGTATGGACAAAGGGACCACTTTGTCGATAATAACTGTAACTCAAGGTTCACTTTGGCTTGCAGGTCCCACTCTCAGGAACGGCTATATAAGTGCAAAGGGTGCGATAAAAGCTACAAGACTATGGACTATCTCAGGAAACACTACCGCATAACCCATAGCGACATTAAGAATTACAACTGTGCATTCTGTAGCAAGACCTTCAAGAGATCCTCGTAAGATCGACACACATTTAGAATTTATTTTAGTTTGTGAAAAACACTTGTTTATCAGTACATCACTTAGGGTCTTTGTATATATTCGTGACGGAACTGACAAGGCGTAAGCGAAACGCAAATTCGTGCGGTGCGGTTCAGCGATGTCGTTTCCGCGGTATCCTGCCTTTTCGCCGAATTTCACTTGCAAACTAACTTTTCGCAGAAGTTTCATTTGGTTTAATAGATTTCGTTGCGTGTTCCATTTTCAAAACATTTTGGCGGTAGCGGCGAACAATTATTTCATGGCACGCTAGGCGTGTCACACGCCACAAGTTAATAAGTCATCCGCACAGTATCGGTTAACCTGACTTGATCACATACTTGCGTCCTATACGTTATTTATAATTTCAGGGATAGAAACGATCACATGCTCACACACACGACGGAGAAGCCGTACCAATGCCGGCACTGCGACATGACCTTCAAGCGCACCGGCAGCCGCCTCAAACATGAGCGCGCGCACGCGAAACGTCTGCAAGAAGGCTTGCCGCCGGCCACCAGTTGTAGCACAGGTACAGATTAAATTATGAACCTTATTACAATGGATTAAGGTGGAATCGAATATACATATTTTAGTATTGACTGTACTATACCATGTTTACTCTGGACAGGCCTATAAATGCGAACTACTTCGTTTGTCGAATCGTTATCTCCGTCTCTATCGCTCTTGCATCTTCGAAGGTGATGCAAATAGACGATTTGATGAACGAAGTGGTTCGCGGTTATAGGCCAGTTCTAATTGCCATTACGACATGCTTTCTCATCAAAGTGCGGGCGTACCGCGAACGTCGAAAATCGATATTTCGTGATCTCAGTCTCTATCGCTCTTGCATGTTCGAAAGACGGTGATGAATATAGGCCGGAGTGGCCGCTCGACCGGTGACGCATCCATAGCAAACAAATGCCTGCAAATGTATGGAATTGGTCTCGGTGAACGCTCCTCTAATCCCTTGAAAACTTAAAGCAACACTGGTGGCGCCGCCGGTCGTATGTACACTTACTCTGAATTTTGTTTCAGGCAATTCAAGTCCAGCACCAATAACTGCTGTTTACCTTCCAACCGACAATGCAACAGATCTGTGAATTATCTATGTGTTTCCTCCTTGCTGAAATAATATTATTGGATGATAAAGAAGTTATGTTAACGCTTACTACCTATATCCTATGTTTTGTTATAATAAAATGTAATTTATTTACTTCAATCTCGTATTTCTTCTATCCTGTCAACCCAATATTGTTGAACCTACTAAGTTATATATGGTTAAACTTAGGACAGAGTTGATAGAAAACTGTTAAAAACTGTTGAAGATACACCAACTACCTACAGATGAGAACCCATTAGGGTCTTTGCATATATCCGCGTCCGCGACAGAACTGACCCGCCGTAAGCGAAATAAGCGCAAGCGTAAATTCGTGCGGTGTTGTTCAGCGATGGCGTTTCCGCACTTAATTCACTCTCGTCTCGATCCACTGGTTTCGACTTTCGCGGCGAAACGGCTCGGCCTCGGTACCGCGCCGCGATGTCTGTAAAAGAAAATAATTTTAACAAAGATGAACCGACTTAGGATCCGCTATTCCAAGAGGAAGTGGCCGAGTTGCTGTAAAAAAAAAGTGTAATCAGAATCACTATAGGTTTGCCAATAATAGTTGAAGAGTACCCTCGATTTCTCCAGGATCCCATCATCAGATCTGGACCTGGTGACAATGGGACCAACTGTAAAGCTCTATCGAACTGCTCTTTCGAACGAAAAAGTTTTTCCCAAATCGGTCTAGCTCTCTTCGAATAATCGGTGAACATAAAATACATTAAAAAAAACAGACCTTCGAAATCTTGAAGTCGTTTAATAGCATTTTCATTATAAAAACCGTCTTTATCTGTTGACAAATTGGTTTCCCAGCACGCCTAGCACATGACTGATGCGACAGTATCTCGGGCGCGAGATAGACTACCCGTCTCTTTCTAATTGACACAGTCAGAAAAGCATCAGTATCTCGCGCGCGAGATACTGATGTGTCAATCATGTGCTAGGCGTGCAGTATGCGTATGTTCCGTTCCATGCGCAAGTTGAGCACGACTTTACTTGCTCCAGTTACTTGCGTCGTGTACTTAAACCTTGTGCAAGTATGTGCAATAATTTAAAAAGAAAGGTAACGAAACGAAACGCAAATCTTCTGTCAAGTCAAGTGTCAATGTTGACTTTTGACTTGTTTTGATGTTGATTGTTGTGTTATTTTTTAAATATCTAATTACAGTTAAATTTACTTCATTTAATAGTGAAATAAAATACATTATGGACATGTGCAGGACTTGCTTAGATACGCCAGCAAATAAACATATTTCGGAACTTGAAAAGGGTATAAAAGAAGGCAATAGAAATTGTTTCGAGATTATGAGGTTTTGCTTAGATATTGAGGTAAATATTAATCCACAAGCGTTTTCAAAGGCGCATTGACAAACATTACTAACATTGGTTCAATTTTAGGTTATCCAAGACACGAAAATAACAACGAATTTATGCAACAAGTGTTATAGAAGAATAATATCATTTTACAAGTTTAAAGTGCTGTCTCAGCAAAATGATTCACATTTGAAGTCCCTCAATTCAGATGTGCAGTTGGAAGACCAGAAACTGTCTGTGTACGTGGATGAAAATGGAATAAAACATGAGAATTTCTTAGATTCTGATGATTGTGGTCCATGCGTAGATGAGGAGAGCAATGAAGATATTAAAATAGAAACCGATATTAAGAATGACAATTCACCAGGGGATTTAGAGGCAGATGTAAAAAATGAACATTCATTACAAGACGTAGAGAAGGATAATGAGCCTCTATGTGTTATACAAAAAGTTGAAAGTGAAAGTAGTAAGGATAGTATCAAAAGAAAAGGTAAATGCTCGTTGCTTTATCATAAACAGTATTCATTTATAACTCAACTGCAAGAGACAAATAAAAAAAAGAGACCTTGCTAGAAACTGTGACCAAATTTAGGATAAAATCATCCTGTTATTCTAGACCAGAGATGGGCTTTAATTGATTAAGTTTTTAAACAACTAATTAATCCGCTAAACAATCAGTCGTCACAAAAATGGACACGTTTTTTTTATTCGAATTGATTTTATCATTAAAATTTACGATGAAATAAGATGCCTATGTATGCCTGTAAAAAATTAATGTGCTGTTGTGTTGGAACAATCTAGTATAGAAGTAATTTTTATTTAAAAAATAATTCTATGTGGCTGGGGTCAAAATTGAAAACTGTTATTTTTGATTCAAGATTTTTTTTTTCTTTTCATAATAGATATTTATCAAGAAATTTATCAATTTTGTAATTGATTATTCACATATAAATTTCGACAATTAATTTAATTGAGACTTAATTAAACACATTTGACTAAGTTTAATTAATTGTTATTGGTGATTAGGTAAGTTAACATAATCATTACATGATTACATTTTGCACATGTCTGATCTGACTTTGGCATAATGCTTGACTTTATGATATTATAATTATCCTTTGTAGTTATAGTACATTACTACAGAGGCCGGGAAGTAGGGGGCTGTCGGCTGAGTTATATAGACAGCCGCGCGTAGCGAGGCCGGATAGTTACGAGGCTGGCAACCCCTTTTCACGCCGAGGTATGTATAGTGCTTTTCTGAAACATGCAATGAAATAAATATGAAAATTATCCAATTTTTTCCGATATACGTAAGGCAAAAGTCTACTCTTAAACTTGTATTAATAACGTATATGGTGACTGAATAATTTCAGAATGTTACAAACAAATTTTCAAAAAATAAAATAAAAAAATAAAACTACAACAACAACAACAACAACAAAAACTAAAACAAAAACAATGACTAAGACTAAGGCTAACGCTAACGCTAACGCTAACGCTAACCCTAACGCTAACGCTAACGCTACGCTGACGCTAACGCTAACAAAAGCAAAAACAAAAAACAAAAAAAAGATAATGATAATGATGATTATTGTTTTTTTTTAATATGCATAAATAGTGGGCAGAATGGCAAATGAACCAAAAAGTAAATATCGCTTATAACCTTAAATGGCTGAATGCCATGATCCTGTGCCACAAACATGTGGAATGGAAATTAAAAAAAAAATACTTCCCGGCCTAGGCCTTCAATTTTAAAGCGGTATTACACATTGCAACCTGCAGGGCCCAACCTGTCAGGTTGGTAGGTGTAATTGAAGGTAGGGCCCGTAGGGAGCTGAAGGAGGGGTAGGAAGAGGCAGGGTACACAACAGATTGGGCCCTGCAGGTTGCAATATGTAATACCGCTTTTATATGAAAATCGTTACCTGTTCTCTGGAGTTGATCCGCCCTAAACGTGATACTTTGAAGCCTATTATGACGCACATAACGAAGATATTTCATTGCATGTTTGAGAAAAAGTTTATTATTTCTTATTTATTTTAGCTCGAGTGTATAAAAAGCGTATCCGTCCAAAAAAACTAAAATCAACAAAAGAAGGAAATCAAGAGCAAGAGAGGCAAGTGTGTGAAGAGTGTGGCAAGTCTGTTCGGAACATCAAGGAGCACTCCCTCCGCCACCAGCCCCAGGAGGAGCGGCGGATGATACAGTGCAAGGCTTGTCCAAAGCTCTTTGCCACTTTTAGTGGCCGATATGTTCATTACAAGATCAAACATTTAGGTTTAATACCTAAATGTGATATTTGTAATAAAGGTAAGCATTATGTATGTATAAATTTTTTTTTACTTATAACTGAAACATGTAATACTTAAGTTTGATATGAATAAACGGCTTTTTTATTTATTTTACATATTATGTATGTATGTATGTAAACACTATATTGTACGTAAAAGTAACAATACAAACATGAGAAAAGTAAAACAAAGTACAGTCGCCATCAGATATATCGGAACGGCCAAGGTGGTCAAAAATATCTGAACAACGCCTCTATTGTCAAGGCGATAGAGTGCATGTTCAGATATTTTTGAGTACCCTGGCCGCTCCGATATATTTGATGGCGACTGTACAAAGGTGAACTTATCCCTGCACTATAATTGATAGCATTATAATGTCAATCATTATTAGGTTTTTTGTACATTTTACCACACCTTATCAAATAATCTTATTTCTTCATACAATAGGACATTCCTTAATTGTAAAGACTTTATTGTTTTATATTTTTTATTTCATTATTTTTCTGAATTTGCGATGAGCTCCAATACTAATGTTACAGTGTTTCTAATTCACTCCCATTCAAAAGGGATGTTTCAGAGAGGGACTGAATTTAGATGTTGTCTGCTTCTTAATAAATTAATATCAAATCATCCATCACTACACCCGGTAGGACCTTTCTAAAAATTGTGAATTTGCAGTGGTGCGAAGCCTGAAGACCCACAAGCTGCGCGTGCACAACCCGGCGGCTCTGCCTTTCGGCTGCGTGTCGTGCGAGCGCCGCTTCGTCAACCAGTTCTCGCTGGACCTGCACATGGTCTCGCACACCAAGGACCCAAAGTTTGAGTGTGACGTGTGCCAGAAAAAGTTTCGATTAAAGCACCAAGTCTTGAAACATATGTGAGTTCCATTTAATTGTAATGCTTCAACCACATTTATTCTTGAATTAGAATTGGTCATTTCTACTAGGGCGCTCGTTGTATAACGTGGTACTTATTCACGCCCCCCGCCAGTACCCTTTGTCTTCATACCTTCACAATGTGAAGTTTTATAGTAAGTATGTGTGGACTCTATACGGAGTTAACACTCAAAGCTAACTTATTTCTCTATGTTTCAGTACCTATGTTGAATGTTTGTATGTTTTTTTCACTTATAAAACCCGGCGGAATATGGCTAAGGGCTTCCCCACACCTATCGATGCGGAATCGGCTAAAAGCGGTATTACACATTGCAACCTGCAGGGCCCAATCTGTTGTGTCCAACTTCAGTCGGCCCCGTCGCCCCTTATTACACTTTCACTACAAGTTGCCCCTACCGAGTTACCGACCCTACGTCACCTACAAATCGTCCCTACCGGCCAGTGTTGCCAGATCTACGGAAAAATCCGTAGACCTACTGATTTTGGCTTTGTGTCCCAGACCTACAGAAATGTTTGGTGAACATACGGAATTTCAGAGTAATCTTATTTATTACAAAAAAATATATACCTACACGGTGCCCGTGAGCATCTGATGAGGATTACTAAATGTTATATGAATTTAGGTCGATTTCGCGAAAAAAAATAGTTTTGTTGCTTTTTTCGATTTGTTGAATGCTTTTGAACATAAAAAGGTATGTCATTGTTAAAACTATCCATTAAAATAAATAGGTACATTTATTTTTATAAAAATGGTTTACGCAAAGTATTCCTTGGCATTTTGATATCTGTCAAGTCAATAAGGATGTCTAGACTAGACCCCATAAAGAATGACTTTAAAAAAAGTGGTTTGCACTGACTTTAATTCTATTTCTGTCATGCGGCATGACTCATGCCAGCGTCACTATCAAAAAACCAACTGGCTTTGGCCGTAGTAGCCACGATAATTAAAAGAAAGAAAAAGACCTGGGTCATGCCGCATTATCCCATGAATAAGGCATATCTATTATAGAAGATAGGACTTCTTTTCGACGCGCGGCAAATTTCAAAAGTTCCCTAATGACCCTAACCTCCCTACATGCTATTTCACTTCACAATCGGCAGTGCGTGTAGGGGGGTTGGGTGTCGGGGCACTGCCGACCGCCCTAGATCGGGACTCCTACTCACAACTTGCTATTACACCTACCAATCTGACAGGTTGGGCCCTGCAGGTTGCAATGTGTAATACCGCTTTAAAGCCGACAGAAAAAGCATTATGATTTTTGAAGTTCGCGGTACTCCCTCATCGCTCATTACCCATTTCGTTTTTCTTTTCAGACGAAAGATCCATGAGAACGAGAAGAATTATCAATGTGATGTATGTGCTAAGCCTTTCTTCGAGAAAGATTTACTTAAGAGACATTCAAGGTATTAAGCATGTAAAATATCATCCACGTAAAACATCATCAAAATTGACTTATGACCATAATTCATTAGGCTAACTCCTGTTCGTTTCGTTATCAACCGACTTCAAGATTTCGAAGGAGTAGGTTATCAATTCGTCGGGAATTTTGTTTTTTTTTTTTGCAATTTTTTTATGTATGTTTACCGATTATTCGAAGACGGTTGGACCGATTTGGAAAAAATATTTCTTTGTTTGAAAGAATATACTTCGCAGTTGGTCCCATTGTCACCAGGTCCGGATCTGATGATGGGATCCTGGAGAAATCGAGGGAACTCTTCAACTATTATAGGCATACCTATAGTGATTTCAGTATTTCTTACAGCAATTAGGGCATTTCCTCTTGGAAAAGCGGATCCTAAATGAAGTCGGTTCTTTTTTCGTTTAAAATTATTGACTTAAAGTTGCACTTTAATTCGCAGGACGCACTCTAAGGAGCGGCCATACAAGTGCGAGGAGTGCGGGCTGGCCCTCAAGACGAAGGGCACGCTCAGTGCACACCTCGAGACCCACAGCGACACGCAGTTCAAGTGTGAAGTGTGCAGCAAGAGCTTCAAGAGAACAGAGTTAATATTTACTACCATTTTGATCTTTTCAACCGACTTCAAGATATCGAAGGAGGAGGTTCTCAATTCGTCAATCTTTGATTTTGTTATTTCTTGTATGTTCACCGATTATTCGAAGATGGCTGGAGCGGTTTGGGAAATTCTTTTGTAGTATACACACAGTTGGTCCCATTGTTATCAGGTCCGGATCTGATGATGGGATCCTTGAGAAATCGTGGGAACTCTTCAACTATTATAGGCACACCTAAAGTGATTTAAGTATTTTTTACCGTAGCTGTGGCATTTTCTTTTGGAAAGGTGGAGGCCAAGTGAAGTCGGCTCTTTTTTGTTTAAAATTATTAGTTTTAGCAAGGTACCGTATGCTTAAATTCAGCACCTTTCTGTGGATGCTCTGCCACCTTGTGGCAACAATTTTAAAGCGGAGTTCCTTTGCTAATTGTCTCGCCCGCTCTTTGTAGTTTTCACTTACATTGAAAGGATTATTTTTGGAGTTGCTAAATGGGGCAAATACTGACATTCTTTTATATTCGGTAAACAATTAAATCGGTTTGAAAGTTTCAACTGTAAATTTCCATTGTATCGAATATGTACAGGCGACGTCATAGATATGTTTACACTTTTTCATCTTACTCATTTGTAATAAGGTCCAAAAGTTTAAAGATATCTTTTACGTCGACTGTATAAGAGGAGAAATAAAATTTTCATGGTTTGGAAATCGGTATTTGCTCCATAATACTAAAATAAAATTAAGCAAACACCAAGGAAATACCTAAATACTCGTACAATATTATTAAGTTCTACATAAAGCCCATAAAATAATGAAATATATCGCGTTATTTCGGGCTTTTTTTAACAAACCGGTTAAGATCCCGGAATTTTCTAAAAATGAAAAAGAAATTTTATATACCTACCTTTTACATGTGTTGTGATTTATGGATGGATATTGGATTGGCCGTTTCAGGTACTTAAGAGTCCACATGGTGACGCACACGAAGGAGAAGCGTTTCGAGTGCCGCTACTGCGGCGTGCGGTTCGGCCGCTCTCACCACCGCAGCCGGCACGAGTACACCGCGCACAAACAATATGTACAAGCCAAATAAACCTGTATCTAAATGGAATACCTACATCCCACATAAATCACAAGCAATTGTAGACTAGGAAGAAACAAGCTTACTGGAGTAATTAATGCATCTGATAATATTGTAAATATTGCTTAATAATTGCTGGACAGGGAGATAAAAACACCATAAATTTAAATACACTTTTATTTTCTGCCAGTCAGGAGTATTCTTGTCATATCTGTCGACGGAAAAGATACTACACAAAAAATATGTTAGGTATTTTAATTTCGGTTTATTATTTAGTTTGTGAATTGCATTCAAGTTTATTAATTAAATTAATTTTATTCAAGAAATACTTTCATTTTTTCTCAATGCCCGTAATATACTAATAACTATCCCGTCAAATAATCAATAGATGTTTACTGCATCCTACTAGACTAGGGGCATCATCTGATTCCAAGTAATTCTCATGTTTAATTCCGTTCTCATCCACATACACAGACACCTTCTGGTCTTCCAACTGCACAGCTGGATTTAAAGACTTCAAATAAGAATCATTTTTCAAAGATAGAGCCTTAAATTTGTAAATTAATACAATTTTTTTGAAGCAGTTGCTGCATAGATTGGTAGTTATTTTGGAGTCTTCGATGACCTGTAATTAAGACGGATAAATATAGCAAGTAATAGTAAATTCATTCTTTAATTTCAACCAAATACTTACCTCGATATCTAGGCAATACAACATAATCTCAAAGCAGTTTTGATTGCCTCCTTTAACCGCCTTTTCGAGCTGGGAAATATGCTTATCAGCTGGTGTTTTGAGGCACGTTCTGCACATATTCATAATGTATAGTATATTTGCTACAAAATCTGGTTCAATAAAACTGTAATTCCGAAAATAGTAAGCAAGTGAGTGAACAAACACAAATGATCACAAATCTCACAACACATGCACAACACCAACATTGATTTGACAGTGACACTGACAAGTTGACAACCTAAAAACGTGCGTTTCGTTACGACACAAATTCGCATTTTAAGGGTCACCACACACCTAGCGGAATTCCTCTCGGAAGTAGCGGAAATTCATAGACAAAATGCTTAATTTGTCTATGGTAGCGGAAATTTGTCTATGACTTCCATACAAAAAATCTGCTACCATAGACAAATTTCCGCTACCTCCGCGAGGAATTCCGCTAGGTGTGTGGTGACCCTTATAGTTACCTTAGGGACAAAACACACCTGGCTTAATTAAACAAATTCATAGACAAAATGCTTAAATTTGTCTATGGCCTCCATACAAATTTAAGCAACCATAGACAAATTTAAACATTTTGTCTACGAATTTGCTTAATTCGGCTCAGAGGTCAAAACGATGGTCCCGTCTCTATCGCTTTAGCATATACGAAAGAGAGTGATTGAAATAGACGATTCGATGAACGAAGTGCTTCGCGGTTATAGGCCAGGTGTGTTTGTCCCTTAGCTTAGTTTTCTCTCTGGGTTGGAAGATCTCTTTCGTTAAAACTAGTGCCTACGCCAATTTTTGGAATTAGGTGGTCAAGCTGACCCCAGGGTCAATAGCTCGTAGTCAACTAAAAATCCTTATAGTTTTGCCATGTTTGTCTGTTTGTCCGCAGCATAACACGAGAAAGCTGAAATTTTGGTATGAATAATTGAATAATTGTATTAATCACGCCAAGAAAAACTCAATAAAAATTCAAATTAAATTGGGTTGCCTCCCGTACAACCCGTTTTTTGCTTCAACCCTATTGTGTAAGCCTGTAATGGGTGCTCTACATGATGGGCCATCATAGGGACGCAGCTATTATTATATTATATTTCTTTATTTACACATAAGTTAACAGTATTACACCAAAGCACTTACGTGGTAATATAAAAAAAAAAAAAAAAACATTTTGGTTTTAGTATGACAGTTTGGAAAAGTAAACTTAAAATATAAAAAATAAAAACTAATAACAATGAGATCATTCCTTAAATTATACAATATTATGTATGCACCTTAAAACCTTCCTGTAAAATACACCAGCATTGTCTGCAAAAATGTCGATATCGTCCGACTCTAATACGATGCCTATAACCGCGAAGCACTTCGTTCATCGAATCGAATATTTCCATCACTCTCTTTCGTATATGCAAGAGCGATAGAGACGGGACCATCGTTTTGTCGATTTTCGAACTTCGCGGTTGGCGCCGCGCCGCGTGCGCACATCAGCGACCGCGAACAGGGCGCCGACGTCGCCGCGCCGCCACCGCGCCGCCCGCGCCCGCGCCGCTCGCTACGCCTGCTATACGACGCTATCTATACGACGGAACGAGATCGCAATATTGTTAACTCCCTCTAACGCATAGCTGCGTCCGCGCCCCTATGATGGGCCATCATATAGAGGAGCCATAAGGTGTCGTTGGACGTGGCATAAAACAATCCCTGTGACGAAAATAAAACAAAGATAAGGTATGCACATAGAGTTTTTTTTATGATGCATTAGAAGAGGGCTTTTTGGCTCTTAGAGTATTTTTCTTGTGTGCGAGCTCGTGTCGCTTGAGGTGGTGGAGGCGCCTCAATCGCATGTCGCAGAATTGGCACTGGAACGGCCTCTCTTTCGTGTGTGTGAGGATGTGTGTCTTAAGGACCCTGAAACGATATCCAAATTTACCAATAAACATATACACATATATATACAGATACGGAAAGCGGTCTAATCTTTGGGTTGAATGGAAATTGTTCACAGAAAAAAAGTTGTTTTGTAACTAAGTACTTAAGTACAACTACGGTACGGTAGTTGTACGTATAATAAAAACTGTTTGGATTGATGGACCGGAACTCGTGCCAGATAAATAAAAAAACCGACTTCAAACATGATACATTAAAATAAAACATTCACGTTATTTTATGAGCTTCCAAATAATATACTTAAAGTCAGTGCCAAGCCAAATCTTACAGTTCAAACACTAAATCGAACCCGACCACATTTTATACGCTACCCGCACTATCAGACTAAGGCTCAAAACACACCTAGCGGAATTTCCGCAGTAATGTATGGAGGCCATAGACAAATTTCCGCTACCATCGACAATTTGTCTATGGCCTCCATACATTACTGCGGAAATTCCGCTAGGTGTGTTTTGAGCCTAAGTTTGAACTTCAAATGACAAAAATCAAAATCGCGGTAAAACATACGAGGGTCGCTTGAAGCTCTTAGTGCACAATGTACAGTGGAAGTTCCTGACGCCTTTGTTGTGTACGACTTTGTGGTGACTCCAGAGGGTAGCCTGTGTCTTGAGAGCGAGCCCGCACTTGTTGCATTTGTATAACGGCTTATCGGTGTGCGATCTGCGGGGAAAATTGTATTACCTTGATTTCAGAAACACCCTTTCGTTGTTTTTGCTTCCTTTGAACTGAACGTAATAAAAATATACCTCCACGAGCAGTACTTTTTGTCAAAAAATAGGGTAATACTTTGCTGACTGTACAAGATGCTCTAACTTTTGCTAAGGCTACCAAGTACTAAAATACGTAACATTTGACCGTGCCTTGCCCTACATAAGCCGAATTCTGCAATTCGATGGGTAGGGTTGCCTACCACCTACTGTTGATCTATATCTAGGTAATATGTGGACCAGTTTAGTGCAAGGGACCACTTTGTCGATTTACAAGGACAATTTTTTCTTTCACTAATAGATAGTGCATATTGCGTAGTTTTAAAAAGACCTAGTAACTCCATAAAGACAAAGTGGTCCCTTTGTCCGTACACAGACACATATATTCAAATCTAACTCTTAGATACTTACTCTAAATGACATATAAATGGTTGCTTATCGAAGAAGGTCCTAGAACAGATATCACATTGATATTTTCTTTCATTTTGATGAATTTTCCGTCTGAAAACAACAACAACATACTTAAACTGTCTGTCATACTAAAACCAGTTATACTAGTACTATCAGTAACAACTCTTTTAGGGCATGTAACACGGTACTTACGGTATTTTTAGGGTTCCGTAGCCAAAATGGCAAAAACGGAACCCTTATAGTTTCGCCATGTCCGTCCGTCCGTCCGTCCGCGGTCTAGCTCAGTGATTGTTAGCACTAGAAAGCTGAAATTTGGTTTGAATAAGTGCATTAACCAAGCCGAAATAATATTTGGTAGAATAAAAACTGGAAAAACATATTTTGTTACGGTACCTCCGGTACACGTGAAGTGGGGGGAGATTTTTTTTTCGTTGCAACCCATTTGTGTGGGATATCGTTGGGTAGGTCTTTTAAAAAGAATTAGGGTCTTTTAAAACAGTTTTTGGATAAAACTAATATTTTCGTAAATAATAGCTACGAAAGTTTAAAACAGGGCGTCCCCCCCACCCCCCATCAAACTTTTGAACCATGGGTCCAAAAATTTTGAAAAAAAATCATGAAAGTGAGGCCTAATAAGTACCTTAAATGAAAACTATATTGAATTAAATCGGTTGAGCCGTTTTTGAGTTATCAGTTATCACTCGAAAACCTATAGTGAAGCGCCGTCAAATTTCCCGTAAGAAACGACCTTTTCTTACGGTCGGTAAAAGGTCGTTTCTTACGGGAAATTTGACGGCGCTTCACTATAGGTTTTCGAGTGATAACTGATAACTCAAAAACGGCTCAACCGATTTAATTCAATATAGTTTTCATTTAAGGTACTTATTAGGCCTCACTTTCATGATTTTTTTTCAAAATTTTTGGACCCATGGTTCAAAAGTTTGATGGGGGGTGGGGGGGACGCCCTGTTTTAAACTTTCGTAGCTATTATTTACGAAAATATTAGTTTTATCCAAAAACTGTTTTAAAAGACCCTAATTCTTTTTAAAAGACCTACCCAACGATATCCCACACAAATGGGTTGCAACGAAAAAAAAATCTCCCCCCACTTCACGTGTACCGGAGGTACCGTAACAAAATATGTTTTTCCAGTTTTTATTCTACCAAATATTATTTCGGCTTGGTTAATGCACTTATTCAAACCAAATTTCAGCTTTCTAGTGCTAACAATCACTGAGCTAGACCGCGGACGGACGGACGGACGGACATGGCGAAACTATAAGGGTTCCGTTTTTGCCATTTTGGCTACGGAACCCTAAAAATACCGTAAGTACCGTGTTACATGCCCTAAAAGAGTTGTTACTGATAGTACTAGTATAACTGGTTTTAGTATGACAGACAGTTTAAGTATGTTGTTGTTGTTTTCAGACGGAAAATTCATCAAAATGAAAGAAAATATCAATGTGATATCTGTTCTAGGACCTTCTTCGATAAGCAACCATTTATATGTCATTTAGAGTAAGTATCTAAGAGTTAGATTTGAATATATGTGTCTGTGTACGGACAAAGGGACCACTTTGTCTTTATGGAGTTACTAGGTCTTTTTAAAACTACGCAATATGCACTATCTATTAGTGAAAGAAAAAATTGTCCTTGTAAATCGACAAAGTGGTCCCTTGCACTAAACTGGTCCACATATTACCTAGATATAGATCAACAGTAGGTGGTAGGCAACCCTACCCATCGAATTGCAGAATTCGGCTTATGTAGGGCAAGGCACGGTCAAATGTTACGTATTTTAGTACTTGGTAGCCTTAGCAAAAGTTAGAGCATCTTGTACAGTCAGCAAAGTATTACCCTATTTTTTGACAAAAAGTACTGCTCGTGGAGGTATATTTTTATTACGTTCAGTTCAAAGGAAGCAAAAACAACGAAAGGGTGTTTCTGAAATCAAGGTAATACAATTTTCCCCGCAGATCGCACACCGATAAGCCGTTATACAAATGCAACAAGTGCGGGCTCGCTCTCAAGACACAGGCTACCCTCTGGAGTCACCACAAAGTCGTACACAACAAAGGCGTCAGGAACTTCCACTGTACATTGTGCACTAAGAGCTTCAAGCGACCCTCGTATGTTTTACCGCGATTTTGATTTTTGTCATTTGAAGTTCAAACTTAGGCTCAAAACACACCTAGCGGAATTTCCGCAGTAATGTATGGAGGCCATAGACAAATTGTCGATGGTAGCGGAAATTTGTCTATGGCCTCCATACATTACTGCGGAAATTCCGCTAGGTGTGTTTTGAGCCTTAGTCTGATAGTGCGGGTAGCGTATAAAATGTGGTCGGGTTCGATTTAGTGTTTGAACTGTAAGATTTGGCTTGGCACTGACTTTAAGTATATTATTTGGAAGCTCATAAAATAACGTGAATGTTTTATTTTAATGTATCATGTTTGAAGTCGGTTTTTTTATTTATCTGGCACGAGTTCCGGTCCATCAATCCAAACAGTTTTTATTATACGTACAACTACCGTACCGTAGTTGTACTTAAGTACTTAGTTACAAAACAACTTTTTTTCTGTGAACAATTTCCATTCAACCCAAAGATTAGACCGCTTTCCGTATCTGTATATATATGTGTATATGTTTATTGGTAAATTTGGATATCGTTTCAGGGTCCTTAAGACACACATCCTCACACACACGAAAGAGAGGCCGTTCCAGTGCCAATTCTGCGACATGCGATTGAGGCGCCTCCACCACCTCAAGCGACACGAGCTCGCACACAAGAAAAATACTCTAAGAGCCAAAAAGCCCTCTTCTAATGCATCATAAAAAAAACTCTATGTGCATACCTTATCTTTGTTTTATTTTCGTCACAGGGATTGTTTTATGCCACGTCCAACGACACCTTATGGCTCCTCTATATGATGGCCCATCATAGGGACGCGGACGCAGCTATGCGTTAGAGGGAGTTAACAATATTGCGATCTCGTTCCGTCGTATAGATAGCGTCGTATAGCAGGCGTAGCGAGCGGCGCGGGCGCGGGCGGCGCGGTGGCGGCGCGGCGACGTCGGCGCCCTGTTCGCGGTCGCTGATGTGCGCACGCGGCGCGGCGCCAACCGCGAAGTTCGAAAATCGACAAAACGATGGTCCCGTCTCTATCGCTCTTGCATATACGAAAGAGAGTGATGGAAATATTCGATTCGATGAACGAAGTGCTTCGCGGTTATAGGCATCGTATTAGAGTCGGACGATATCGACATTTTTGCAGACAATGCTGGTGTATTTTACAGGAAGGTTTTAAGGTGCATACATAATATTGTATAATTTAAGGAATGATCTCATTGTTATTAGTTTTTATTTTTTATATTTTAAGTTTACTTTTCCAAACTGTCATACTAAAACCAAAATGTTTTTTTTTTTTTTTTTTATATTACCACGTAAGTGCTTTGGTGTAATACTGTTAACTTATGTGTAAATAAAGAAATATAATATAATAATAGCTGCGTCCCTATGATGGCCCATCATGTAGAGCACCCATTACAGGCTTACACAATAGGGTTGAAGCAAAAAACGGGTTGTACGGGAGGCAACCCAATTTAATTTGAATTTTTATTGAGTTTTTCTTGGCGTGATTAATACAATTATTCAATTATTCATACCAAAATTTCAGCTTTCTCGTGTTATGCTGCGGACAAACAGACAAACATGGCAAAACTATAAGGATTTTTAGTTGACTACGAGCTATTGACCCTGGGGTCAGCTTGACCACCTAATTCCAAAAATTGGCGTAGGCACTAGTTTTAACGAAAGAGATCTTCCAACCCAGAGAGAAAACTAAGCTAAGGGACAAACACACCTGGCCTATAACCGCGAAGCACTTCGTTCATCGAATCGTCTATTTCAATCACTCTCTTTCGTATATGCTAAAGCGATAGAGACGGGACCATCGTTTTGACCTCTGAGCCGAATTAAGCAAATTCGTAGACAAAATGTTTAAATTTGTCTATGGTTGCTTAAATTTGTATGGAGGCCATAGACAAATTTAAGCATTTTGTCTATGAATTTGTTTAATTAAGCCAGGTGTGTTTTGTCCCTAAGGTAACTATAAGGGTCACCACACACCTAGCGGAATTCCTCGCGGAGGTAGCGGAAATTTGTCTATGGTAGCAGATTTTTTGTATGGAAGTCATAGACAAATTTCCGCTACCATAGACAAATTAAGCATTTTGTCTATGAATTTCCGCTACTTCCGAGAGGAATTCCGCTAGGTGTGTGGTGACCCTTAAAATGCGAATTTGTGTCGTAACGAAACGCACGTTTTTAGGTTGTCAACTTGTCAGTGTCACTGTCAAATCAATGTTGGTGTTGTGCATGTGTTGTGAGATTTGTGATCATTTGTGTTTGTTCACTCACTTGCTTACTATTTTCGGAATTACAGTTTTATTGAACCAGATTTTGTAGCAAATATACTATACATTATGAATATGTGCAGAACGTGCCTCAAAACACCAGCTGATAAGCATATTTCCCAGCTCGAAAAGGCGGTTAAAGGAGGCAATCAAAACTGCTTTGAGATTATGTTGTATTGCCTAGATATCGAGGTAAGTATTTGGTTGAAATTAAAGAATGAATTTACTATTACTTGCTATATTTATCCGTCTTAATTACAGGTCATCGAAGACTCCAAAATAACTACCAATCTATGCAGCAACTGCTTCAAAAAAATTGTATTAATTTACAAATTTAAGGCTCTATCTTTGAAAAATGATTCTTATTTGAAGTCTTTAAATCCAGCTGTGCAGTTGGAAGACCAGAAGGTGTCTGTGTATGTGGATGAGAACGGAATTAAACATGAGAATTACTTGGAATCAGATGATGCCCCTAGTCTAGTAGGATGCAGTAAAGTGGAAATTAAAAAAGAAGTAGATGCAAAGGATTACACATTTGATGATCACGTAGATGTAAAAAATGAGGACGTGTTCCAAGATGCAGGGTCCGATGAAGAGCCACTGAGTGTTGTACAAAAAGGAAAATGTGATGATGTTAAGGAAAACGGTAAGAAAGACATAATATTTTACAATTTATTAGCTTTAAGCCTTAAGTATTGTAAAGCTGCTTTACTTTGGCCCGGGAGGTAAGCTTTGGCCATTGAGATAAATTTTGTGCAGATTTCATGATAAACAGTAGTTGGTTTTAGTTTGAAATGAAATAGCCTTTATTTCAGAAAAGTATTTTGTAAGTACATTTCATTTTATTCTTAACATATCACTACATAGTATAAAATAAAGTCGCTTCTGCTGTCTGTCCCTATGTATGCTTAGACCTTTAAAACCACGCAACGGATTTTGACGCGGTTTTTTTTAAAGATATAGAGTGATTCAAGAGGAAGGTTTATGGTCATATTTATTTCCTTATTTTAGTATACCATTATTAGTTTTAGTTTCCCATTGTCATTTTTATGTCAGTATTTTATTGGTTTGTGTTAAGAACTTCATATGAGTCAAAGGTGCAGTCCATTGTGTCAAGTAAACCAGCTTTTGGGTAGTGCTGCTTACATTAGTGCAAGTATGTGTAAAACTTGACATTTCTGTAAAATGAAAGTTTTTTACCTAGTATTTTTGTATTTATTTGCCACTAATCTCTATCTTTTTTCTTTTATCTAGCACCAGTATTTAAAAAACGTAAGGATTCCAAAAAAACAAAACTTTCAAAACAGAGAAAGATAAAACAAGAACAGCAAGTGTGTGAAGAGTGCGGCAAATCTGTCCGTAACCTCAAGGAGCACTCGCTCCAGCACCAGCCGCGGGACCAGCAAGTGGTGAAATGCGATGCCTGTCCAAAGTACTTTGTTACTAGACAAAGACAGCGCAGACATTATAAGTATGCGCACGCATCAGCCCTAAAATCACAGTGTGATATTTGTAAAAAAGGTAAAAAGTGTTTTGTCACAATTTTCTTATTTAATTTGCTAAGGTCCTGTATTAGTGAAGTTTTGTAGCGTCATAAAATACACTTGTAGATTTTCTAGTTTATAATATTGAATGAATGAATGAAGAAATAGCCTTTATTTCAGACAAGTATTTTTGTAAGTACATTTCATTTTGTTGTTAACATATATATACACAAAATGAAATGTATATATGTATGTGTGTATATATATATATATGTGTGTGTGTTTGTAACTTGTGTATACTCTGTTTCTTTAATTTGAGGTGTGCAATAAAGAATATTTATGTTATGTTATGTTATAATATATATCTAATTTCCATCTGTATGCCTTTTATAGGCAAAGGCCTCCCTAACTCTCTCCATTTATTTATTACATTTCTTTATATCTATATTTATAATATTAGTGGGATGTAATTGTCAGAGGTGCGGGATGTAAAGACACACAAAATGATGATCCACTACCGGGAAACGTTGCCGTACGGGTGCGTCTCGTGCGAGCGCCGCTTCCTGTTCCGCTCCGCGCTTGAAACACACATGACTTCCCACACAAACGAGCTCCTGTACGAGTGTGATCTCTGCCAGAAGAAGTTCCGCTCCAAGTACCAAGTCTCAATCCATATGTAAGTTCTATTTTATGTACAAACAGCAACACTTGTTAACCGTACATTGGAGGACCTTATTACAGAAGGCATAAGGTACACCAATGGGAGTTAACAGTGTGGGCGATGGTACTTGTAACAAATGTGCTGCTTAACTTCAAACTCGGATAAAGCCATTTGACCCTCTCAGCAAATATCTACCCTATTACCTTTTCTTAATACCAAAATCGAATAATCTGACAGATGGAATTATCCGAGTTTGAAGTTAATCAACTTAAATACATTTAGGTTTGGTAAAACTACCCTATAGTCCAAAAACTCCCATCTATGGTTCATAACATAACTAATTAGAAATATAGTAGGGTTTATGGTAATTATCAAAACAATAATGAGGTCCTCAGTTCATATTAAATTAATAGATTTTTTTTATTATGTTAAATATCTTTTAAACAATCTCGTTTCATTTTTGTAATTTTATTTTTACCAGATTCCCTAGCATTGACCAGAGATCATTGATGAAATAATAGAAATATTCCTTTCAACAAAGTTGTAATTTTTTCGCCTTTTATAACTTAAATGATGAGTATAATATGTCCACCATGTACTTATATCGGTTTATTGCATTACATTTCAGACGGGAGATGCACCTGCAAGAAAAGAATTTTCAATGTGAATTTTGTTCTAAGACTTTTTTCGGTAAAAGTTCATTTGAACAGCATTCCAGGTAGGCATCGTCAATGTCTAATAAGAGGAAATATTTGGTAAAATAATGTTAAAACCTATCGAGTTAATAACTGGTCAATACATTTTTTAATTACACAATTCTGAACTTAACAGTCTGTAAGTCAAGGTGCATACTTGCAGGACGCACGTCAAGGATCGTCTATACAAGTGCGAGGAGTGCGGGCTAGCGCTCAAGACTATAGAGACGCTCAAGAAACACCGCGCCGTGCACAGCGGCGTCAAGAAGTTCCACTGCACCCTGTGCACCAAGACCTTCAGGTTGTCCGGGTAAGATTCACTGACATTTTTAGGGACCCTATTACTAAGACTCCGCGCTGCCTGTCCGTCCCTCTGTCACCAGGCTGTATCTCATAAACCTGGGACACGTGGGATTAGGTTTTTTCTCAGGAATCATTAATATTTTGTCCTGAACGAATTGCACGCAATCGATAACAGAAGGAAGTTACCTTTAAAACAGATATACAAATGCGAGGCCGTGATTTGTGATAAGCAAATAATTTATTTTAAAAGATTTGGGCTCGCTTGATGTATGCGGTAGCGCTGGTAGCGAAAAGTTAACGTTTACGTAACCGCAAATAATATGCCACCAAATAAGCGCCACAAGGTATTTACACCTCTATTCCGTACTCCATAATCACTACATAGTATAAAACAAAGTCGCTTCCTGCTGTCTGTCCTTATGTATGCTTAGATCTTTAAAACTACGCAACGGATTTTGATGCGGTTTTTTTTAATAGATAGAGTGATTCAAGAGGATGGTTTATATGTATAATTGCACCCGCGCGTAAGCCGGGGCGGGTCGCTAGTTTTTGACTAATTTTAACAATTAATTTAGTGCATTTTCTTGTGAATTATTTTCACTAAACCACCATATTCTATATTTCTTGGCCACAGGAGCCTGAAGTCCCACATGCTGACCCACACGAAGGAGAAGCCGTTCCAGTGCCAGTTCTGCGACATGCGGTTCCGGCGCACGCACCACCTCCGGCGGCACGAGTTCAGTCTGCACAAGAAACTTGGAAAGGCCGAGTGATATCACGCTGTACTGTTACCTGGCCAACCGGTATAACAGGAACCACAGGTATATAACTAAACCATCATATTCCATGTTGCTTGTGGTCTCAGGAGCCTGAAGTCCCACATGTTGACCCACACGGAGAAGCCGCTCCAGTCCAGTGCCAGTTCTGCGACATGCGGTTCCGGCGCACGCACCACCTCCGGCGGCACGAGTTCAGTCTGCAAAGACACTTGGAAAGGCCGAGTGATATCACGCTGTACTGTTACTAATCGGCCAACCGGTAAAACTAGAACCACAGATAATATTGGTTTCATATAGTTATAGTCTAAGGAAGTCCTGCCTCAATTTTACAGAATTTCATTTCCGGCGGAAAAAAGGCAACTCGCTTATATTTTGGACGTAACATCACGCGTTGGCGCTTGGCGTTGAAGGCACGACTTTCCGTGCTCGTGATTTGACGTCTTTGGCGGTTAAAAATTAAAAAAAAAATCTAAATATATTTATTTCATAATATATTTTAATATATTTATAAAATATATTAAAGGGTTAATGTTCAGTTGAGATCTAATATAATTTATCAATAGACCTTTTAAGATGCTTTTATTGACATACTGAGTTCAGGCCAGCTATCTAAGCTAATAATAATAATTTGTGTCATCCTAGGTTGTTGCGTAGGTAGAAACTTAGACATTTCTATCATTAAACATTATTCAGTAAATAGAAAATTAGAGATGAAAATTCTTTTTTCACTGTAACAGCAAATGTGTTACTGACGTAACCACGCGTTTTGTGTAACTTTAGTCAACGGGAATACTGTCGTTCAATCGGCACGTAATATGTAAGCTATTGTAAGCCTATATAAAATTAAAGTTGACCAAGTAGGCACTGCGCTTTCTGAAAAAATGGTGTCTATTATTCGAATAAATTTGTGTCATATTCATGTATGATATTTATTTATTTTCAATTATTTTTCTATTATGACCCCGTTAGCGGCACAATAGAATATTACAGTTGTTAAAGTTTACATCAATATTTTTATTAAAGCGTATCAAAACCCTGTTTAAAATTTGTGTCGTTATAATCAATGAATTATTATATTTTGTATAATAAAAACTTGTTGCTCTTAAAGGGCTAGCGCGGGGAAGGGTAAGGCGCGGGCGGGGCGCTTGTCCGGCCAAGCCACCTAGCGACTTGTCAGTATCACTCTGAATAAACGACGGTGTGACAAACTGCGATCTTTTCAGTCGTTCATGTACGAGTATTTGGCTTTCTTAGGAAATAACTAGCGTTATAAATCTCAGGTAAAATTGTGTTACATATACTGCGAAAAAATGCGGTTTAGTGGCGATAATTTATACTAGATTTCTAACGTTAAAACGGTCACCGTTTTCTTGACGACATACAAATAAATATATCTGAATCTCTATAGTTATTCCATGCAATGTTTCGTAGAAAAAACATACAGTCATGCTCAAAACGCCACAGCAAATAAAACAACTTAGGTTTTATATCTACAAAAGCGCGTGATAGATGGCGCCGCACAAGAAATTAACAAATATTGATTTGAAAACATAAATAATTTATCAATAGGTCAGAATATAATATAAAAATAAATTTTCCGCTCATTAAATATTACATTAATGTAAGATTAGTTGTTATATTTTTCGAATCGAAAATGTTCGTCCAGAACGGATTTGACCTTGGTTGCCATGCAACGCGTCGAGACTTGAGCGTCGGTGTCATGTCGCCCACAGTAGGTATAAATAATATAGTAGGTAGTATAGTTGTATAGTCTCCAACGTAGGTTTATCTACCTACGGATGGGTTTTATTAGACCATTTACTAATGACTAATCTAATGTGCTGTTTTACTTTTTCTTATTAAATTATGCTCATTGAAAACCATAATGCATCAAAAATATATAATAAGAACACTTCCAATGGTACGATTATTAAGTGGTAAAACTTTTAGATGTAGATAGGTATCGAATACATTTTTAAAATAGATACTCAAAAATGGTTGTGTTGTAAATTTCATCATTATCATTACTCATATTATATTGGTATACATATATGATTTTAAGCGAACATGGTCATTAACATTACAAAAACTATTTAAACTCACATGGTAAATATCCCGTTTTAAATAGGTTCTGGTATACATATGTTTGTACAGTCGACTACAAACAGATGTATCCACTTTTTCACCATATTGCTTTGTAATTTGTAATATAGGTATTAATTTTATAAAATTATGTCACGAAATTGTGGACAGCAAGTTTATCATCTGAAGACTCTGAAGTACTTACTCTAAAATCATAGTATAATTTGAGTAACTACCTACTGTAGATTATTATCTACTGTGACGTGACTGTGACTTGCCGGGGCCGTATTCTAACATATCTAACTTTAAAACACGTTTAGACGTGTCGTGCGATTTGAGGGCGACGCGGTGCTAATTTGAGGATTTTGTTAAGTTTACAACATTATATGTATAGTTCGACACTAAAGAAATAAAGGTATTGATACTTGAATATGAAAAAAAGAATGGAACAACTCGAGACCTATAATATTTTATACTTAAATAAAAATAATATATCTATAAACGACTAATTTAAGTACGTATACAGCATCGTGTGTCAAATGAAATAAAGTGGCTTTTATTTGATTATACACACAATGTCGTTAGCGAAACTTTATATTAAATAAATAAACACGGGTTACTTACGTCTTTTAAGTCGAATATTAGATTATACTTTCTGTACCTATACGGTCGAGACGAAACGTGCAATCCATACCGTATTATATTAAAAATATAGTAAACACAAATCGCCTCGTTCGTAATTCGTATTAAATCTTCTAAATTTGGCTTTGCACCGACATCAAACATATCAGTTGGTGACGCATATAAATAATATATTGATTCATTTTATCTATTTTGAAGTCAGTTATCTTTTTTTTTGAAAAAAGTTTTTATTTATATTGTCAAACATAAGGCCAGCTTGATAGAAAGTGGTCACCTTAGTCTTATATTTGTGTGTGTGTAGTTGTACTTCCTCGTACCATTTTTTGAGTCAAGTGGAACAAGGGGTTTAAAAATATAAAGAAAGAAGGTTGTTCAAATAACAGTTCGTCGTGCACACTTGGAGAAAAACTCTCAGCTAGTTTTGAAGCATTGAGATAGGTGGTATCAAATATTCAGACTTTGATAACGATACACATTTTTTTGTCAAACAATTTTTATTTTTATTTTAGGGTTCCGTACTAGAATAAAACGGAACTCTTGTAGTTAAAGCAAAGACGTGTAGTCAGGCGACCGAGAGGTAACCGGATGGCTCGCGGTATTTAAGCTCCTGAAGTGTTGTGAAACCGCCCTGTGCAAACCGTACTGACCCAACTTGGACTGGAGATGGAGCGGAAATAGAGGGGGGTATAAAAATATTATCGCAAAGCAACCGATTGAAACTGCGGTTGCCGGAAAGTATGTACGCTGCTTATATATAATACAATTTAAAACCATCCCTTCAGGTGCATCGTGCATCTGGCGTCCTGTACGAGAGCAAAGATTTTTTTTCTTAAGTTGTCAGTCCTGAAAATTAGCATGCTTGTTCTTCATCACGTATAGATATAAATAAATCACGTATAGATAAAAATTGCCATCCGCTCAGGCCGGACAGTAGTAGTAGTAGTAGTAGCACTTTATTGTACACAAAGAAAAATACAAAACAATTTTAAGAGATATAGGTACAAAGGCAAACTTATCCCACACCGTTACAGACACAGTTACACAGTGACAGTTATCGAGCCATCGAATTTTCCGGCCGTTTCCACTGTCAAATATCGAATTTATCGATCGGTAGACGACAACTTAGGAAAAATGCAATTACAATCATTGGAATCATTGGAATTTAATCGGATAGCATTTGTTTTTCGAGTTTTGTAAATACGATATGTACAAATGCTAGTTTGGGTCAGTTCGGTTTTCACACTTTTCACAGGGCGGTTTCTCATCACTTCAGAGCTTAAATACCGCGAGCCTGACAACGTGTCATTGCTCTGAACATTTTAGGATCACTTGCATGTCTATCTGGTTCTGACAATTTGTTGTGAAAAAAATGGATGCCTGTAAAGTCAGTTTACGGACGATAATTTTGCGTGATAACGTCATAAGGAAACATTGATGAAAAATTGCATACTTTTATTTAAGAATTGAATTGCATTATTATCAATGAATTTATTCAGGAAAATAATCAAATAAAATGTAGCACCGTCACCATCAAATATATCGTACTCAAAAATATCTGAACATGTACTTTATCGCCCTGACAATAGAGGCGTTGTTCAGACATTTATGGTCATTTTGCACGATTTCAATCGTATGGTTTGTGGCCGTAATATTACCATGGAGATCCGCCCACGTGACCGGAACAGAATGTGACACTTTTTCGTGCATGCTACCGGTGTTCTTCAAATTATAAAACTTTATCACGTCAAAAAGTTGCGCTTACTGGATTGTATCTATCATCAAATAAATGCCACTTTATTTAATTTGAAACACGATGCCGTATACAGTTTGTTTTTTTTAAGTGGGCCTGCATGGGGAAATCCTAAAGTATAGGAGATACAGGGAAACTGTCGTAGGAAGTTGTTACGGGAAGGTGGCCAAGGTTAGGCGACGCCCGCAGCGGCGCGACAGCTCAGCGCCGTTGTAGAGACTAGTGGACTTGTAGGGAGGCAAGGTTACTGGATTAAAACTTCCTTCGTACTTCTTCAGGTTAAGGCACCTCCACTGGAACTCACTTGACGGAACCAATTTCGGGCCGCAATGGCCTCTCTTATATGCCAACTTTTGGGCTGTCAACTAGTGACTAAAACATTCCGGGAGGGGATGATCGCGTGTGAGCCAATCAGTGAACGTCCTTTATTGATATTAACACAGAATAAACAGAATTACAAGCATTTCTCTACTGCTAATATTATTACCAATGATCGGACACCGGTAGCATTTTTCCGACGAAAGTATTACATGGATATGATTTTATTTAATTTTGTACTGAATTTATATCCCTATTAATTGTTTTATCCAGTTTTATTATCGAGGTTTTAACATTTCTATTATTGTTATGAATAAAGTATAGGCCACTTACAAATTATCTATCGAACAAATGTGTCTGCGTCAACTCTTGTCTTGCACTTGTCTCATTGACGGTCCCATCATTATTTTATCCATCAATTGAACACGTAAAACGGAATAACTGAATTGTTTATTTCATTAAGTATATATCGGTATAATGTTTGGTGTAACGTAAAATATGCCTAACGAATTTACCATTCGTAAATGGTTACAAGATCAACCGGATCTTAAATACGACAAAACGAAAGGTTTAAGATGTTGTACAAAATGTGAAAAAAATTTGTTTGCTAAACGCAAAACAAATACTCAAAAACACCATCTGGGTGAAAAACGTAGAAAAATAGACCAAGAACAATTTAATTTTGATATATAACATTTTTTGATTCTATGTTGTAATATTCCGTGGGATCGGCTGAAAAGAGATGAGATTGATAATTTACTATAACAAATTAAATTCAGTGAATCCATAAAAACATGAGATTTTATTTTGAACAACATAGGCTTATCCATATTAGTTATTACGTTGGAAGTCAAAATGACATAAAATGCTACCGCCGGCCGATCATTGATTATTACTATGTTGTCTATTACTTATTTACTAGGCATTTATACTTGGTGGTACATAGGTTTTTAATTTGTAGGACATTTCAACTACGGGTTATCACCTGTCTCTTTTACACATGAGAACAGAGTGATGGCGTCGTCTCTTTCTCACTAGTGAGTCTCAGCCGGCGTTATTGTCGCACATTCGACAATAGAAAGGTACCCTACCTATGTGTCTAGGTTTCCTAGGTAATAATTAAACAACAAAGTTAAATGATTTAATGGTCACACGCTATAAATTAAGGTTTACAGTCCTTAGATAAAATATCAATATGCTTACAGTTTCAGTGCCTTAAACTATCCTTGACCGACCTTGATCTCGTAGATACTGCGGTGCTGTACATGCTCCCCTTTGCTTAGGCTTTCACGACTAAGCACCATAAAACTTTGGGTAAGCGGCGCAGTATATAATCGTCTTGATTTATGTTCGCTCCATTTAAAATCCCCGTTTTTTGTTATTTTGAATGCTTTGACTGTGATGTTCTGATACCGAATTATTGTCCTTAAAAGGACTGATTAGCATGTTAAAAACTGTCAATAAAATTTCACATTTTCTCCATAGTAAATGTATGGAAAAAGTTTCTTCAATTTGTGGCTGTTTGGTACATTATCGTAAGTTGACCCCATGCAAACTATTGATACTGAACAGGAATGGAATCGATTGGCATAAAAAAAAATATGTAAAAAATAAAAGTTTTAATTTTCGTACAAAATGTACGGGAAAAGTGTTACTTCGATTTGTGCCGGAATTTTTTTTTGGTCCCATACAAGCTTTTGATCCTGGATAGGAATGGGATCAAATGGCATCATAAAAAAAGTTCGCCAAAAATTACCTTTTCCTCGCATCCTGTATGTTTTTTCCAAAATCTGTAAATGCGTGCGATCCTTCATTAATTTGAAAAAGAGGGAAGGTCTTCTAAGACCATTTTCATGTAGCAGCACAGGATCTGGTAGCTGCCCTCACTGACCCAAAAAGAAAATCCATCCTGTATAGTGTATATGAGCTTTCATATAAACCACGACACTTTTCTTTCCTGACAGACTCGCACCTACATTACTCGTATTTAAGAATATTAGGTATTTAAGGATAAATTCAGTTTTCGAGTTGTTACATTATCTTTTTCATATTCAAGTATCAAGATCTCTACTGTCAAACTATATTGTGTTGTCAGGCTAACAAAATCCTCAAATTAGTATCGGGGAGCTTCTTTTTTCCGGACAGAGCCTAAAATTTTGAAAACTGTCGCAAAAAAGAAAGATAAGTTAATATTTGGGCTGCGTTTCCACCAGAGATGAGCGAGAATGCGTTGATAATGTGTTTTATTTGTTCAGAACCAATCCTAGGTCTGCGTTTTACGAGGATAAACAAATGAAGTGATTCCATTAATTTTCAAAAAAAAACCATTACTCGCAACACATCATCTCTCGTCTCTGGTGGAAACACAGCCTTACATGGCGGCGGCTGGGTGCTTACTGACGCCGTGCCGTGGCACTGGCACATCACATACGATTGATACGGTAATACAAGATGGCTGCACTCGCCAGCGCCTGGTTGATCCATGGATTAGCTTGTTATGAAGTGAGCCGGGGGTCTACCTTTAGTGGTCATTATGGAAGTACGTCAAACATGCGTGCATTCAAGGTTACCCACTTTAGTAAAGAAAATAAAATAAAAATGTTTATTTGAAAATTTCGTTTTAAATGACATTACGTTAGAATATAAATAAATATATTATTAATTAACGACTCAATAAAGTGCATGTTGTCAGTCGAAAACGCGTGTGATATAAATCGACAAGTTAATGCGACTTGACCTTTAAATCTCGCGGCGGCGTCGATATATAGCAAGCATTACTTAAAGCTGAAAGTATTGATACCTACTATAGATAGGTGCTTATCTCTACGCACCGCACCGACGATGTCAGCCATTATTACCTTTGAAGGCGAATATTGACTCTCTTTAATTTTTGACGAAATATCATTGATGACAGTGACACAAATTGAAATACCTAGTTTGAAATTCCTTTTCGATTATCAGAATGTGAACTCTGATGACTTTAATAATTTATTAAAACGCTAACAGCCAAAAAACACGAAATTATCAAGAAATTTAAATTTTCATTGGTTAATTTGACACAAATTAATTTTATTGACATATTTTAAGGTAATGATATAGTTAATCTTAATTTTATGGACTCTAATTATTTATACGTTGTTTTTTAGCGTTATCATACTATATCAAATCGCACTCGACCGTCAATGACACAAACTGGTTTTGTACAACAATACAACTGTTTTAAATACAAAACAGTTATATTTTTTAACTTTAATATTCTATTACTCAAGTTATGGCAAGTTAAAAAAGTTAACCTCAAATTATTGAATTACAAAAAATGCAACAGTTGAGTATGGCACAAAACGTACCGAAACATTCTCATGTACACACTCTATTTCCAACTTCAATAATAAGTGTCTTTAGAATTGTTGAAACTTATACCTCAAAATATTGCCAGCGCCGCGGGACTACAAAGAGAATTAAGTACCTAGAGTGTTCTTTCCATACATGGCTAAATGCGTATATGTAATAAGTTTTAAGCGAGCTTTGCTAAAAGTTATTATTCAAAAGATTACAGCTTAATACGTATTACGATTTAAGTGTGCTTAAAACTTAGTATAAATGAGTTAAACCATACCTCCCATACGACTTATTATTTAATTAGTAGTTTTGCTATGTATGGAGTTAGCAATCTATCTACTCATTTATCTATGAATTTATCAATGCGATTAATTGCACAAAAATATGTGTACACGTCGTACACAACCTTAAACCCATGCGAATAATCAGGGTATATTTTTGTCCGCGTATATTTTTGTCCAATAAATCTCATCTATATTCGAGAACTCGATTGTCCAAGGACAAAGAGTCCATGATTTGTGAAAAAATGTAAAGCTTATTTTCGTTTTCAAACGGCATCTTATTTCTTTGTTCTAATAGTATTTGTTGGTATAATGTGTGTATTGTTTTGTTTTAGAACCCCCAAGATTCACAAGATTGACACAACACGATAGAGAAGGCGCTCGACAATTCTTCACGAGCTCGGTTCCGAAGAAATAACTACAAGCAAAATTGTCAACTTCAACATTGCGTGCAACAATCCACCGGTACGACGGTGCCAATTATTATTAGTGACCTTTTCAAGCTAAAGTTACATCATTATCGGTTGTTAATAAAGTTTATTTCTAAATGAATTATTATGGCAGTAATGCCTTATTGATAACCGACAATGGTGTACATTTAACTTGAAAGCGTTTTTAGAATTAACCCTTTAACCGCTAAAGACGTCAAATCACACGCACGGTCTCGCGTCCTCAGCGCCAGACCGTGATATCACGTCCAGAATATCCTTGCACTCGCGCTGCGGACACGATTTTCCGTCCGATGTTTGGCGGCCGAAGGGTTAATACGTCGTACAACGCAGTTACAATTTTGAATTCGATTTCAGGTCTAATTTTTGAAGTGCTCAACCAGCGAAGATTACAATCGATTTTCAAGAAATTGCCCAGAAAATATCACATACTATATAAATTGGTTATGGTATAAAACTGATTGTAAGAGGGATAATTTAAGAAATATTTCTGCTTACTTTCCCAGACGTACAAGAAAGCAGAATACAAACGTTAGCTGCCATAGCATTGAGGTTTAACGTTTCCAGTGCAATCCGAATGTCCCTCTAAGAAACCCTAAGTGTCCTAAAACACGAAGACATGACTGTGAGTGGCGGAAGACAAGGCTGAGCAGCATCGATTTTCAAGGTCTCGCTAACAAGTATTAGGATAGTGTTTAAACCGCCCAGTGGATCGCTAGTCGACATTACTTTAACTAATTCAATATTAACTTTTCTTGAAAGATAAAGATAAGCAAAGGAACTTTTAACTGGAAGAGAATTGCCTTTGTACTTTATTTTTCGTTTACCATGTTGTATTGTTATTTTTCATGTACAATAAAGTGTTTGCATATGTACATACATTGACTTTTGTTTATTGTATCTAACTGCTGCTGTTGCATGTATTTTGCTATTTATATTTCCATTTTATCGATGGACTTGCTCTGTTCGTGGTCGTCATATTTACGAATAAATAGACTTAAAAATAAGGGGTTTAGCTGATTTAGTGGGGGATTCAAAGTTACCAAATAAAATCATCGTAACTGTTTACTTCATTCATAATTTTTAATCATATGAAACAAGGTAAATCAACAAATTGAAATAATTATTTTAACATTTTAAACATACTTATTGTTGGCGGATTCAAGTTATCTTACAACAATCTTAAACGAAAACTTATAGGTCTTAAAACATTGACGTGACTACTACCCATGGCGCCTTACGGTCGAGTGAAGCAGTTCATCACTGTGGTAAAATACGGTGGACTTGAAAAATCCTGAAAAAAAAAACAAATGTTTACACTTTTTGTTTTTCATTTTGTAGGTATATAGGATATTGGGGGCTTGGCACCAAAAGTATAACCCGTTTACCCATAACGTATTTCAAACCTCATTTAGCTAAATAATTTTAAAATAAATCGACGAGTAAGATGCGTAACTGTATCAGAGGTATTCAAAGCGAATTGCAAATCACTCACATTGGGCCCCTCTTAAATTTTATTAGGTACAAATTTAGGGTTGTTCATTCTTAGGACAGGGCTCAGTGATTTTTAGAACATTCATCATTAATTCAATGTCCGCCACTCAATAAGAGGTAAAAATAAATGATTACTCACAACCGCCATCCGTCACCAGTCTTGGAAGGAATAGATTTCTCAAAACGAATTATTGTGCTTTTTGTTCGTCTTCTCATATATCATCCTATTTGGCACTCTCGTTCTTAAGTTATAACTGTTTCTGCCGAGACTAATTATATTATCTAAAACAATAATACACAAGTAAAATATAAGACTTCGGGTTTGCAATGAGGGTTTCCGCGATCGAGATTATCACTAGATGGCACCACCGTGGCGACAGGTATTTTGACAGCAGCTGTCAAAATCGACCAATAAAAATAAATGATTTAATATGATTGGTGGATTTTGCCATCTAGTGAAAATCTCGATCGCGTAAACCCATATTGCTGCATGACGAATGATTACAACAAAGTACAAAGTTATAGCTGCACCTGTATCAGACCCGCCGCCCCAGTGTGAGTCGTATGCCGTAGCGACAAGGTCGTCAGTCGGCTGCGCGTTGTTTCTTGTGCGCGGTGAACTCGTGTCGGTTGCGGTGGTCGGAGCGGCCGAAGCGCGCGCCGCAGAACCCGCACGGGTAGCGCTTCTCCTTCGTGTGGCTGATCATGTGGGTCTTCATATTTCTGAAACACCAATTCTATTAGACTAGTATTTAAAGGTACCGTCGCCATCACTGTTAATTGATCCTTTCTAATCCTTATTGCAATGGCATAAGGTCTGCCAATGGTCAGTTAAGGCTGCTTCTGTCATAAAAATAATTCTAAACAAAATAATTTGAAACAAAAAAGAACCGACTTCACTTAGGATCCGCTATTCCAAGAGGAAGTGGCCGAGTTGCTGTAAAAAATAGTGAAATCACTATAGGTGTGCCTATAATAGTTGAAGAGTTCCCTCGATTTCTCCAGGGTCCCATCATCAGACCCCGACTTGGTGACAATGGGACCATCTAGGGGTTATACTTGTTTGATAAAAAAAAAAATTTGAAAATCGGTTCACGTTTCACGGAGATATCGAGTAACATAAAAAAAAATATTATGATAAAAAAAATTCAGTCGAATTGAGAACCTCCTCCTTTTTTGAAGTCGGTTAAAAAGAACCGACTTCACTTAGGATCCGCTATTCTAAGAGGAAGTGGGCGAGTTGCTGTAAAAAATAGTGAAATCACTTTAGGTGTGCCTATAATAGTTGGAGTTCCCTCGATTTCTCCAGGATCCCATCATCAGATCTGGACCTGGTGACAATGGGACCAACTGTGAAGTGGTGAACAAAATAATTTTCCAAATAGCTCCAGCCGTCTTCGAATAATCGGTGCTGATGTTACTTTTATTAAGTGATAAGGTTTACAAATCTAAAGTAATAAACTAACACTAAAAAACTTAATATTAAATCAACTAAACAAAATTTAAAACTCAAAATCTAAATTTACCTAAAAAATAAACCCCACTTATAAAAAGAAAACCCCGTCCAACAGGTCAGCCTACGGCATGGATCCCATTATGCTGGCGGCGTTTCCTCTCTGTACCGCCAAGGCGATACGTTGAGAGAAGTATGCGCCAGCCCTGGGATCCCCTGTGGTTTCGATCAGCCGAGAAGACAGTGCCCTCACGAATCCTTTCATGTCGGTCGACCATGGACCCAGCGTCTCAACTGCGAGCGCCGCAAACTCGTAATCCTTAACTAAAGATGAGTATTTGCGGCGCTTGAGAAGCTGGGCCCGGTCGGCCGCAGCACCAGCCTGCGCGCGGATGACCTGGATGTGGGACTGTGCGAAGGTATCAACGCACGTTGCGTCCCACACCAGGGCCCTACCTAGTCTCCACGGCACCAAAGTGGCTCCATCGGGACGCTTGCCGTCGTCTCTCGCCATACTTGCGGGTTCCAGAATCGCTGGCACAGAGACGGTGGCAAGCGACCGACGTACCAAATCATTAATAGTGCCGTGGCGATATAGGCGGCCGGCACTTTTGACACAGGAAAGGCCATGCCTACCCAGCTGATCCACACTTCTGCCACAGGCGCATGTGTGTGGACACACATTTTGGACCCAAGTCTTAAGCATATTGCTATTCTCAATGTACCTGGGTCCAAAACGGTGCCTATTTGTCTGGACGGGAGTGCACGAAGCCAGTGACCCGACTCGGGTGCTGACACGATGTTACAATACTGGTTGCAATAATGGTGGTAATTAAATTACATACGGTTTTCGAACGCAGAATAGAGGATTTATGGTGTGGATGTAGATAAAATTACAAATGGCGTTAATTTTACCTCTGTTTCGTGAAGCTCATGTCGCAGTGCTGACACTGGAACCTCTTGACGCCAGAGTGGATGTCCAGGTGTTCCTTCAGGTACTCCTTGGTCGTGAAACCCTTGCCGCACTCCTCGCATTTGAATGGACGCTCGTTTGTGTGAGTTCTGAAAGGGGATTAGGTTTTAACCCTTTTACCGCCAGTCGGCTGTGGCCGACATCAAAAAGTCGTGCTATGGACGCCAACGACGGCAACAGCCAACAGGCTTTGTAGTGCAAAGTGGGACATACGCGGGCTTCCGCAAAGTTCAATTTCGCTTGACAAAACGCGATTACGTGGTGTCGGTGGCGCGTCATTTTTGTTCAACGCTTGGCGGTCAAAAGGTTAACCCGCCCGCCGAAGACGTCAAACACGTGTACGGAAAGTCGTGCCCTCAGTGCCAGCGCGTGATATCACGTCCAAAATATAACCGAGTGCGCTCGTGCGCTCTGGCGTTAGGGGCATGATTTTTCTGTCTGATGCTTGGCAGTCAAACAGTTAGTTTAAACAACATTATAAGTACGAGACTTACCTATTAACATGTGCCCGCAGTCGTTCTGCTCTAAAGAAAGCTTTTGAACAAAACTGACACTGATGCGATCTTATTTTTTCGTGGACGTGTCGTCTGTGAACAATATACTTATTTGTTTATTTGGTGTGGCCAAACGAGCCGCCTCGCGAGGAAATTGCCGCGCCATGCAGCTTCAGCGGCATTGCAGCCGCGCGTGCGTTTCCCTCGGTCGAGGCGCGCTACACCGGACCACGTGTTACCCAGCCTATTACTATAGTCATAATGAGTTCCTAAATGCTATTTCTTAATTAAATAAACTTAGCACTTTATATTGCTCTTTTCTGTACAGTAGAGTTTAAGGAGCCATAATGAAACATTAACATTGAGCAGATTTGACGATAAAGACCAGGGTCCATTGACCTCTAAACATTGTGTCAACAAGTTTTAAAAGAAAATTACAGTTGGGTCGGTTTCAACAGCATTGAATGCCATCAGTCATTTTTATTAATTAAAATAAAAAATTCAGTTTCATAAGAAGCGTGATGAATTGTAGTTCCATTGAAATTTACATGTCTCGTTAAATGGTGTTTTGCACCAAACATCTTGTCGCACTGGAACTGCAGGTCCCTGGTGTGCGTGACCATGTGCGCGTCCAGTGAGGACTGCGCCACGAAGCGCCGCGGGCACTGCATGCAGCCGTGCGGCAGCTGCTCCAGGTTGTGCGCTACTTACATATGTCTCGTCAACAGGTGTTTAGCACCGAACATCTTGTGGCACTGGTCGCACTGGAACTGCAGATCCCTGGTGTGCGTGACCATGTGCGCGTCCAGTGAGGACTGCGCCACGAAGCGCCGCGGGCACTGCACGCAGCCGTGCGGCAGCTGCTCTGGGTTGTGCGCTACTTTCGTGTGCAGTTTTAGATCGGCCACCTCTACAAAATATTAATGTTTTAATAACTTCAAAATGCTAATTGGGCGTGTTTACACCTGTCGCACGTGCGTTTGTCTCGGCCGAGGCACGTCCACACTAGCCGAGCTGTCACGCGCGGCAATTTCCTCGCGAGGCGGTGCGCCAGGTGTAGCCACGGCTATTAAGGAATAAAAAAATTGGAGGCCAGAGAGAACCAGAAAAGAAAAAATTTTTTATACAGAATTCATCCTTACCTTATTAATTATTATGTAAACAAACACTTCTCAAAGACAATCTCACTTTTCTCTGGGATTATCACATAAAATGATGTTATATACTTAAAAAAACTCGGAGTCTATTGAATTAAACCAACCACTGCAAAATATCATTTCTAAAGAAATTTTCTTTAACTATCTAATAATGAACTACTTCAGAAATAAACAACATATTGATGTGTAAGACATTGTGTCAAACACATTTGTTTACATGATAGGACAAGTAAGGATGAATTCAGTTTAAGTATGGTTTATGAATTTAATTCTCTAATAGTAGTTTATGTAACTGTTACGTAATACGGGTCCTTCTCACTTCGTTTGTTTCATAAAACCACACTCGTGTTTTAACCTTTTCGACGCCATGTCAAACGCAAAACCTACCACTCAGACGCCACAACATCTAAATGTCAAAAATGAAGTTAAACTTTATGCATGTGCATGGAGGTTTATTTTGCTCTGTGGTCAGTGACCGATATATCGGTCTTTGGCGTTGGACCTGTGGTGCCGATATATACGTCTTTGGCGTGGAAAAGGTTAAGGCCTAATTACGTACAGTTGCATACACTGCTTTATCTACACATATATTATAAACCCGAAATGATGATTGAATGACTGCTATTGCACGGATTGCACGCCATCGCCATGGCCAACTCGATCGTGCTGGCGGTCGGGGGGGCGCGTGCCGGCGGGCGGGGCCCATCCCGGATTTTCAGAATGAAATCGAATTTTTGATTATTATTTGATAATAATAACATCATTACAGATAAGACATTTGTTGTAACTACTAACGAAACAATCTATTTTTATGGTGGTTATAACGTGCGGTTTTTGAACGCATCATGGAGGGTTTATGATATGGGTGAAGATAAAAGAATTTATAATTAAGAATTTAGAATCTAGAGAAATTTAAAACATTATCTTATTATACAAGTAAGTACATAGTACTTTTGTATTTTATTTTGCTACAACCAACTTACCTTTACCACAAACATCACATTTTGACTTCACACCTAAATGTGTGACCCGATAATGCTTTTTTCTACCGCCAATACTCAGAAAGGTTTTAGGGCACAACTCACAGTGCAACCTCCGCCGCTCGTCCTGGGACTTGTGTCGGAGCGAGTGCTCCTTAATGTTGAGGACGGACATGCCACACTCCTCACACACTTGCCTTGCAGGTTTCCATTTTTCTTTATTTAGTAATTTGGTTTTTTTGGCACGGCTACGTCTTGCTTGAACTGGGGCTAAAATATACAAATATGGTTTATACTTCATAATATTAACTATTTAAGGAAATTTTTTATTTTTTATAAAAGGTGTTACTTACAATTTTTTTTGGTGGTTTCTCCAAAATTTTTACATTCAACATTTTGTTCAACTATTGATGGTACTACATCTGCCCCCAGATCATCTAACATGTTTTCATTCTTAATATCTATTCCTACATATTCATAGGAATCGTCATCCTTTACTACTATATCTTGATTGAAGTTATCACATTTAACATCTATTTCGATCTTATAATCTGTATCACAGTCTTCTATTAGGCTTGGGCCAAATTCATCAGAATCTAGTAAATTCTCATGTTTAATTCCGTCTTCATCCACATACACGGACAGTTTGTGATCTTCCGACTGTACAACCGGGTCAAGAGATTTCAGATATGAATCATTCTTTAAAGCCAGAGCCTTGAACTTGTAAAATGATATGATTTTTCTATAGCAGTTGCTACATAAATTTGTTGTTATTTGAGAGTCTTGGGAAACCTGTAATTAAAAGGCAGTGTGTAATAATTGTAAATGTATCCTTGGAAAAGATACAGTGTAAAATTTACCTCGATGTCTAAACAAAACATCATAATTTCGAAGCAGTTCTTGTTTCCCACTTTCATGCCTTTCTCCAGCTCTGGAATATGCTTCTCGGCTGGCGTTTTAAGGCAGGTTCGGCACGTATTCATAATGTAGACCTTTTTTTTATCACGATTAAAACAGCGTAAATTTTAAATCTTAAAATAACAACATTAAGATATTGGATTTGATTAAAAATAAAATCTTACAATAATGACAAAAGTGACAGTGACAGACAGATGATTTTTTTTTGTGACAGACAGATGAGACAGGAACAGACTGAACCACAAGCTTGCGTTTTGTTACGACACAGTTTAGCTCCTTGCAATTATTGCACATGATACATGTAGCTCGTCGTAGGTCGTAGCTGCGTGTTTCTCACAAGCGTTTCAACCGCCGGTTCATTTGTGTTAGAATTTATGAATTATAACAATATATATTATATTAGAACAATTTTCAAATAATTATGTGCTTCTTTTAAGTTATTATTATTAGGAACTTTTATGTCAAAAACTCGGTTGAAGATTGATTGAAGCACTTGTGAAATATGCCCAGCTAGAGCCAGAGTATAATGAATAGTATTATTAGCTAGAGCCATGGACTATAGGGACATCCCCCGAAAATGAAACTAGGATTCTATGATAGAGTTTGTACGGAAAGAAAAGTGTCGTGGTTTATGTGGGATAGTAGAAGAGCCCATGACACTGAACCTAGTCCGATAAGTCTCCCGGATGATATATATATATAATTAGTAGCGTTTTTAATAGGGGAACACGAAATGCCTATGCTGCAATGCAAAAAAATGGGCGACATAATAAAAAAAAATCTTTGAAAAATTAAAAAAACTCGGTATCTAGATATCTAGTACGATAAATCTCCCAGGTTTCCTTTGTTTCTCGAAGCAGAGGAGAGTTAAAGCTATACGATAATGCGGTGCTGCAAGCGCCCGTGACAGGCCTTGTCAGTTGCTGCAGCATCATAAGATTGTAGATGTACGCAAAAACTTTGCGCCTACTTATTGAAAATAGCAACGTGACAAAGAGCGCACATCACCGCATTTTGCAATAGGCGTATAACTTCATCACGTTGCTATGATCAATAAGTAGGCGCAAAGTTTTCGGGTTTTAACCGTGGTACCACGGCCTTTGTACCACGGGGGACCACGGGTAAAAATTTTTCCCCGTAGACCCACAACACCGAAATGGGACTATGGGTAATTGAAAAGAACCGGGTATTAACCGTGGTCCCACTGCTATGACCCTCAGTGGATCCACGAGTACTAATTTTGTCCCCATAGACCCACTGCTCGAGAATGGTATTCATTTGCTAGTATTTAAAGGCACAGCAAAAAAAAAAAAACCAAAACCTACCTTGCCTATTAAAAAAAGAATAGTATTTAGAGGCGTAATTTATGACATATCTATTGCTGTGGGACTACGGGAAATATTTATTTTCGAGGAATGACCCGTGGGCCCACGGACAGTTTCGTATTCAAAAAGATAACTTAAAACTGGAGCAAGTGGGGTCTACGGGGAAAATACGGGAAAAAAAAATTCCCGTGGTCCCCCGTGGTACAAAAACCGTGGTACCACGGGTAAAACCCTAAAGTTCTTGCGTACATCTACAATCTTATGATGCTGCAGCAACTGACAAGGCCTGTCACGGGGGCTTGCAGCACCGCATTATCGTATAGCCCTAACTCTCCTCTGCTTCGAGAAACAAAGGAAACCTGGGAGATTTATTGTACTAGATACCGATTTTTTTTTCATTTTTCAAATATTTTTTTTTATTATGCCGCCCATTTTTTTGCATTGCAGCACAGGCATTTCGTGTTCCCCTATTAAAAACGCGACTAATTATATATATATCATCCGGGAGACTTATCGAACTAGGTTCAGTGTCATGGGCTCTTCTTAGGAGCTCATAGATTCTAAGACACTTCTTTCCAGACAGACTCTAAGCTTCGGACCCATATATTACCGCTCGTCTACGAGTTGTGTGTCCCAAGACTATGGGACATCAAGGGAAAATACCTTAAATACCGTAGATGGGATATTTTGATGTAACAAGACTATGTTATTTTTAAGAGTTAGTAATTCTGTATTTAAACATGTGCTAAGAATTAAGCATGTGTAGCTAGAGCAATTTTATGAAAATCGATAATAATCGATATTAGTTCAAATTGTTATCGGACTCGTAAGGAATAAATTCTTATGTTAATAAATAATTTATGTAAATAAATAAAAAACAGTTACAAGACAATAAATATTTAGTTAAAATCGTAAAAAATACAATGTTACACATTACGCTCACAACCACACAAAACAACTAGATGGCTATCATGGTTGCCGTTTTATCGCCTATCGAGTCATGCATCACTTTCGCACTTACATACTTGTTAGAACGTGACAGCTATGGTGACAGGCGATAAAAACACGACCATATTAGGCTAGCTGAAAGAAAATGTAATTATGATACATCATAAATATTGGGCACAAATCACACATTATAATCAACCTTTTTGCCTTTTAGAGGTATTGGGTTTAAACCCCGGCTTAAATATCACTTGTATTGATAATTACCACTCGCTACCACCGTAAGAGTTCGGGTTATCCGCATTCGAACATAGTTGTGGCATGGTTGAAGATAGCTGCTACTATCTAGTAGTTAAGTTTTGTTAAGAGTAAATGCAGAGTGGTTTTTCAGCGACATCACTGGCTTATAGCGCGGCACACCCTACCCTCATCGCAAGAATTCAGGCTTCTCCTGGGGCTCAAAGATGTACAGCACATTGGGGATGGCCTATGCTACATCTACTTAGTTTTAGTTATGTTTAGAGTAAGGGCGGAGTGGTTTCTCAGCAACATCGCTACCCTTTAGTTCGGCCACTCTCTCCCTCACCTCAGAGCTGTCGTGTCCCCAGGGTAAAAAATGTTCAGCATGTTGGAGTCTCCAGCTTATGATACATAAGGAAAATTAAGGAGTGTTTAAGGGCACAGTGGTTTCTCAGCGACATCGCTGGCCTCCACCTCCAACGCAGTAACACACTCGGTCTCTCCGATGAGCTCGGGCATGTCACCGGGCTCGAAGATGTTCAGCGTGTTGGAGACGATCTCCAGCCTCTCTTCCAAGTGGGGGTACTCGCGGGCGAGCTTGGCCACTATGAATCTGAAAAATGGACAGTTAAATCTGTCATACGTGTGAAATTTTGTAGACAATTAACTCGGTAAGTAAAGTAATTTGTTGTTAAGAAAATGAGTCCTAATATACTTAGATCCTTGGGAACGCTACAGGTCTGAATTGTAAATTATGGATTATTAGTCTACTACACACTTTATATTCTGTGTATAACGACGTGTAGATGTGCTCAGTAACTAATCAGAATCCGATTTGTCCTTTTCACCACGTAAGACTGAAGCATCAGATAGGAACCTAATCCCACCCAATCAAAGGCCTTTGCCTGTTCCACGAGCATCTACCTTATACGTTCGTTGAGAGCAGTGGCTTGCTTATATTCCGCCAGCACGGCGGCCTTGGGCTTCTTCACTCGCAGCGACTGCCGTTTGATGACCGTGCCCAGCTCAGTGCCGAGGCGCTGAGCGCGCACTACGCGCTCCAGGAGCTGTCGATGAAGCGTATTTTATAAACAGTCGAGTTTTAAGGTATTGATTCGCCCAGTGAGCGTTCTGGTAGCTTACAGGCAAATTTAATTAATGTAAATAAATACGTCTTGAATAGGTATATTTTTTTTATACGAAAGTCGTGGGGCCATAGCTCGGACCACTAAAATTCTCGGAATGTGTTGTGAAATGTCGGAATTCAGTCGCTTATCCTTGAAGGAAAACATCGTGAGTAAACTCGATCTTAGTCCCAATGAGGTTTAGTTGCGCTTTGTTAGTTGGATGTGTCCGATCAGGAATCAGATGATGATAGTTGCTCTCTTTTTTTTTTGGGATTAGCTAGGTTGCTGGGCAGACCCCATTGAGCTGCGAAGATTATGAAAACTCGCGTTAAAATCTACGTCTACTTGTATATGTACTACGGTACTACTAACCCACTGCTTGTGCCGCCGTGCCGCGCGGCAGTCGCCCAGCAGCGCCGCAACCTGCTCCTCAAGCTGCGCGTTGAGGGCGCTGGCCTCTTGCATCTCTTTCTCTAGCCGCTCCTGCTCTTGTTGAAGACTTTTCATTTTCGCGTTGGCCTCAGCCAACTCCTGCGAATTTAAATACATGATAACTGCAACTAGCGTGAAGGTTAATGGGCTCTAACCGTGGTACAATATGGTGATTTGCATGTCGATTCTTGTCAGTTGCAGTTTGCCATTTTTAGGACAGACGATATCCAGCAGATTTAATTCAGCTTTATTTTGTTGCCGATAATTATATCCTGGGACTTGGTCCGATGGTCTCAAAGCCGGTCCTAGCCTAGAGGTAGAGCGAGATTGGCATGCGATACCTTTTTAGTTTTTGAAACGGGAGAAGGCTCCTCGGAGCATAATTTCAAGATCCTTTTTGAATTGGACTCTCCTTCGTCCTTTAGCTCCTACGCCTAGAACAACAGCTTCTCTCTCTGGGCCGGCCCTCAGTGGATTTGGCGTGACTGTTACCTTGGTGACGCGCTGCACATCAGCCCGCGCCAGCCTCAGCTTGTGGTGGTACTGCGAGTGGGAGGTGGTGCCGTGGGAGCCGTGGGCGGCCTCCAGCGCTGCTTGGGAGCGGCTCTTGTCCATGGCGGTCTCGCGGCGCGTCACCATCAGCGCCAGGTCGTCGGACAGCTTCTCGGCAGTGCGCCGGAGTTGATCGCGGCGAACCTACTCAAAATTACAGTTAGTGGCTTAGGTACTTACTTTTTGGCTCGGTTGCACCAAACTCTCTGTCACCGTTAAAACGTACGCTAAATTGTATTGTATGGTCATAGTAATCTGCCGGTTGACGCTGATGAGTCCGTCAAAAGTGGTTGGTGCAACTGGCCCTTAGTTGTGGTTTTTTTTTACAATATATCGCGCAATATATTTTTGTATCGCGTTAGTTACTCATCAAATCGCAGATTGTGCTGTGGTCCTTGATACCGAAACAAAATGATTTTTTGACGAATGCGATGCAGGATGATCATGATAAATTAGAAGAACAATCTGTGCTAACCGTGCCAGTCTGTTGCTGGTGGAGTACAGGAACAGTTTTGAACTTTTATAATTCACAAGTGCGATTTTCATTTTTAGTTAGAAAATTTAATATGATTAGTGATAGTAAAAAATATTTTCTAACAGTTTTTGACGATGCGCTAGGTATTATATAGATATTTGTTAATAACACCAAGAAATGATTATTCAAATTATATTTTTCTTTACCACACTATGCATTCAAACTATTTCAATATCATCTGTCATTTTATAACAGTTTGGTTAATAGATTATGTGAGCATATTCGTAAACAATTTGTAAAAATATGCGTGACCTTGAATTCTAAACGAATGACAAATAGCTAAGACGACGAATGCTATTGACAAAACCATTATAAAATGTGAAGTTATGTAGCAATAATAAAAAGCGATAGCCTGGTAGAGAAAAATAAAACTTGCATAATCTTTTCTTTATGAAGCAAACAAATACGTGTATTATACCTAGCGCAATGCTAACAATTGTTAGAAAATATTTGTCATTATTAGTACTTAACGTATTCTAACGGGACACAAAATAAAATCAGACTTGTGAGTTTTGTCATTTTTATAGGTTAAAAAGGCGTTAGTAGGATTAGAAGGAAGAACTCCCTTACTTCCATCCTGTGAATCTCGGTCCTCATCTGGCCGATTTCTCCGGCTGCAGACTTGGCGTTTTGCATGTTTTTCTTCAATTCAACTGCCATAATACCCTGTTAATAAAACATAGTTTAGTGTTTGCTCCACCAAATTTTAATTAATAGCCACGAGAAGCTGAATCTTAATTTTTAAAACAGTTGCATTATCTAGCTAATAGAAATTCTAAACCAGACAAGATAAAAAAGGAAGCAGTCCTCTAACATTTTTGTATACAAGTTTGATTTTGCTAATAATTTTCAGAGTAGGTCGGTCGTAGGCAGAATCAAAGGCATCTATAGACAGTGCAGTGGTGGGAAAATACCCGACAAAATATTTAGGCGAAAAATTGTAACAGGAAGTAATAAGAACATGCCTTCCGCTGCCAAATGAGCGCCTCTCTCTGGACGCGGTCGAGATCCTGCGCGAGGTTAATCTTATCTTTGTCCATTGTCTCTATCGAGTCTTCCAAGTCGAAAACCTCAGCTTCCGCATCCTGTAAAAGTTAACTAAGTTAAGCAATGTTTTGGTTAATTTAATTATAACCACGAAGATATTCATCTATTATAATTCGTATAGGCGTAGTTTGTTACGAATCCTGTTTTTGAGATAAATAAGGTGATGGGCACATTCAGATTTTTTGGGGATTTACAAAAACTGTCAAAAAATCATCAGTGGTTTAAACTTTAACATACACGCAGGCGCGTAACGTAGCAACTGTCTTTATGTCAACTTGCACGCGCATGAATTTTATTGGAGTATTAGACGGAGAGTTAGCCTACGTCAGATATGACACAATAATGAGAGCAATGAAACCCCTGTAGTCAGTTTTCTAACTTATTATTATTTATGGATCTGGACATTTGGCAGTTGTAAAGTGGTGGAGGTAAAATAATGCAAACCGCTTCATAAAAAAAATCCTAGAGTTCTGGTTTTGATGCTAAGTATTTATCAGAAATACTATAAATAATTAGATTATATAATTAGGTCTCTGTTGGAGGAATAGTGCCAAACGACGTATAATGTAATTGTTAGTTTACTGCTTCTGTTTCCGCAACAATATGCAATGATTTTTGTTCTAATGTGAAAATATAGGCCCTGTCCTCTATAACTGAGACAACTTCGGCAGTTTTTACCTATTTTGGTAGTACTATTTTCCGATTAAAAAAATTTGTAGTAGAAGAGCCCATGACACTGAACCTAGTTCGATAAGTCTCCCGGATCATATATATATAATTAGACGCGTTTTTAATAGCAGAACACGAAATGCCTATGCTGCAATGCAAAAAAATGGGCGGCATATTAAAAAAATTTTTTTGAAAAATTAAAAAAAAATCGGTCTCTAGTACGATAAATCTCCCAGGTTTCCTTTGTTCCTCGAAGCAGAGGAGAGTTAGGGCTATACGATAATGCGGTGCTGCAAGCCCCCATGACAGGCCTTGTCAGTTGCTGCAGCATTATAAGGGATCGATTTTTTTAGGTATCTAGTACGATCGATCTCCTCTAGAAACCAATGCTCATCTGAAAGATCATTACTTTCTGTGTAAGAAAAACCACTGCTGCATTTCCCAAAAATGGGTGAAGGAAGGAGTGAGCACTCTATAAGGCTTATTATTTCTCTATGTTCTGGAAAACTCAGTGGTAGTGGTAGCCGGGGTTTCAACCCAAGAACTCCAGATTGAAAGTCAGCTAGACGTCTTACCGCCAGGCTACCAGCGCTTTTTAGGGTTCCGTAGTCTGTCCGTCGGTCCGTATGTCCGCGGTCTAGCTCAGTGACCATTAGCACTATAAAGCTGAAATTTCGTATGAGTGTGTGCATTAATCACGCCGAAAAAGTGGGATAATAAAAACTGGAAAAATATTTTTTATTAGGGTACCTCCCTTGCACATGAAGTGGGGTGTGATTTTTTTTTCTCGTTGTAACCCTATCGTGTAGGGTATCTTTGGATAGGTCTTTTAAAATCAATATAGGCTTTCATTAACAGTTTTTAGATAAAACTAATAGTTTCTTAAATAATCGCTCTGAAAGTTAAAAAAAGAGCGTTCCCCCATCTAACTTTGAAACCGTGGGTCCAAAAAAATTGAAAAAAGTCATGGAAGTGAGGCCTGATAAGTACTTTTAATGAAAACTATATTGAATAAAATCGGTTGAATTGTAACGCCGTATGGAACTGCTCGGAGGGCGACCTTCAATCGCTGCAGCAACCACCTTCACCCATTTTTGGGAAATGCAGCAGTGGTTTTTCTTACACAGAAAGTAATGATCTTTCAGATGAGCATTGGTTTCTAGAGGAGATCGATCGTACTAGATACCTAAAAAAATCGATCCCTTATAATGCTGCAGCAACTGACAAGGCCTGTCATGGGGGCTTGCAGCACCGCATTATCGTATAGCCCTAACTCTCCTCTGCTTCGAGGAACAAAGGAAACCTAGGAGATTTATCGTACTAGAGACCGATTTTTTTTTAATTAAAAAAAAAAAAAAAATTATATGCCGCCCATTTTTTTGCATTGCAGCATAGGCATTTCGTGTTCTGCTATTAAAAACGCGTCTAATTATATATATATCATCCGGGAGACTTATCGAACTAGGTTCAGTGTCATGGGCTCTTCTACTATTGCTAGTCTGTAAGTTTGACCTCCACCCATTAAAAACTGCCAGATGCCCGAATCTACCAATAAGAATAGTTCAGCAATCTAACCAGATGGGTTTTGTTGCTCTCATTATTGTGTCATATGACTGACTCGGCCAGCTCTTAGACCGTATCGGTTGACGTACCTTGAGTTTGGCCTGGTACTCCACAGAGAGCGCGGCGTGGTCCCTGGCGAGGGCGTGTGCGCGCTCGCCGGCGTCCTTGCGCGCGTTCTCCAGCACGCCGAGCCGGCCGCGCAGCTCCCGCAGCGCGCGGTCCACGCGCGCGCGCTCGCCCGCCACCGCCTCGATGTCGGCTTGCACGCGCATGCACTTTTGATCGCAGATTTGGATTTCTTGAAACAAAATTGTAATTTCGCTTGCAGGAAGGAACGCTCGTCGTGATAAATTATCAATAGGTATTTAGAACTACTCACTAATGTGGACAAACGTAAAGCAAACTAACACAGATATTGCACGCGTTAAAAATAACTTTGGATATGTCTAATCATGTTAGATACTATTTGAACAATATAAATTTGGAACCAATTACAACCTGTTAGGTGTTAACATTGCTTCGCTTTTCTTTGCCTATTTTTTGTTGACGTCGGTCCGCGGCAGTATATTTTAAGTCCGTAATCCGCAACCAAAAGCGGCACCTACTGTATGTCACGCACAATTCTCACTCCATGCAATTGGCTATTAGCCTGAAAGTTTGACATGATGAAGGCATGACGACAAAGGGGACTGAACGAGGAGCAGGCAGGGAGCGTGAATACCCTGTCTGATGTAAAACTTCAGTACTCTAAGGTTACCTACTTATTTCTTGATGGTGTTAACTCACGTTTGTTGATGAGGTTGACGTCGGTGACCACCTTCTGGTGCTGCTGCGACAGCTTGACCACGTTACTCTGCAGCCGCAGCCACTCGTGCTGCATGGCTTCCGTGCGCTCCCGCAGCGTCTTAATCTGCATCTCTAGCTCGTCTATGCGACGTTCTTGAGGTGATTTCATCTGCAAACCAGACAAACTGTTTTAATACCTTATAACTAGTAGTCCGCCTCGAACTAAGAACTCGCTATTTACTTGCAAACGAGTTGACCAATATATAACAAGACCCTAAGGAGGATTCTTTTCTCCTTCTAGCTCCATAACCACTTGATCGATCTCTCCAATTTTATGTATCTCTGCTACAGTCCCAACAAATTTCATAAAGATCAGAAAAACGTTACTAAAGTTATCGCCGGACAAACTATCTAAATCAAAAAACCATCCAAATGCCCAGACGTCCCAGGAGCCAGGTGACAGTTGGGTCTGGAGTTGATTGTAAGAACTCGCTTCGTATGTACGGTCCGCTAGTTCGGTTATGTAAATTAAGTAACTACCAAATGGGTCCCACAAAACCGAACCGCGGCAATCCTCGACGGCGATGGCGAGACGACCTTGACGCCTTCAATAGAAACTGGTGGGAGACGGGTCAAGACTGGGACACGTGGAAGGGAAGGAGGGAGGCCTTTGCCTTTGAAGTGCAAATATCTTTTTTTAAATGTACGTTCAGTTTAGTCAACATTATTCTAGCAGTTGAGAAAACTTACGTCAAATATCTCCTTCAATGAAAAGTATTTCTTTGTGACGATGTCGAGTTCTCTTTGCTTTTTTGTGAGGTCCATTGTCTGTAAAAAGAAGAAAATTGGGTACATTATTGCAGTTCGGATATCAACAATGTTTTTAGTCTATCATAAAGTAAAAGTAAGTACCTACAGCTAACCTCTTCTAACTCCTACTTGTTGGTTAGGCTGCGGTACACTATACCTCGATATCCAACATGACCTTGGCCAGAGCATTTTCTACCTGCACCTGCATCTCTTTCAACCAACTCATCTCAATCTTCTGCTCATACTTCACCCCTAGCTATCCATCTTGTTGATCGAATTGCTGGTCGATCTCTCTCTCTCTCCGCTCACGCATTTTCTCCTCGACCTCCTCTAACACCTACTTGTTGCGCATGCTCAGGCTGCGGTGCACCTTGATGTCCAGCATGACCTTGACGATAGCCCCATCACTACACCTATTTCAACCAACCCTTACCTTCTGCTCATACTTCTCCTGTAGCTGGTCGAGCTCTCTCTCCCGCTCGCGCACCTTCTCCTCGACCTCCTCTAACACCTGCTTGTTGCGCATGCTCAGGCTGCGGTGCACCTCGATATTTAGCATGACCTTGGCGTGAGCGTTCTCCATTGTTCCCAGTCCTATTTCCTGGAACATTTCAAAATGGTTATGGGCTTCGTATTCCCGGGCTATATTTTTTCGTCTATTTGCCGCTTTCAGCGATAAAGAAGCAGAATTTGATTAGGTACCGATGTTTGCGCTTTGCAGTTATGCAGCCAGGTCCCAGGCCATAAAACAAGTTGCATTTTAATGTAAATTAAAATACGAAATTAATAATTGCCAATGCTTAGGGATCATATATAAATTCTTTAAGTTATAGTGATTAAGAAATATCATCGGCTGGGGCGTCCCAAGACTATGGGACGTCAAGGGAAAGTACCTATTAAATATCATAGATGGGCAATGATTTTAGATGGGATATTAAATATGTTATATTTAAAAGTTAGTAGTTTTGCATTTAAAGATTTTCTAAGAATGACTTGCTTCGTCTGGGAATCGAGCCGACTTAAATGTGAAAAAAATCACCCAATTTTTTTTATGATGCCATTCGAAAGGACAAAAAATAATAATTCTTCTTAAGTAACATAGTATTTTAAAAGAAAGGAACAACAAGAACAGGAATATTGTTTTCTAAGCGTAGTATACAGGACGTACCCCTAGGTTATAGCACCCTACACGAAAGGGTACATCTGAAATTATAAAGTACCTGGGTATATTGCCTGGGATCGTGGAGGAACTCGGGTGGAAAAATGCAGATACATACTTTGAAGCTATACACTTTCACAATGTGGATGTAAACTAACTGAAAATCTAACTAACCTGTTTCCTGGACATCTCCCTCAACTTCTTGATGCCGTTAGCCATGGCCTCTACAGCCTTGTCGTTCAGCAGGCAGTCCTGGATGTTCTGCAGGATCTCGGCCTCCAAATTTAGCTTTGCTTGCGTCTTATGGGCACAGTCCTTCTCTGTCGTGGTCAGGATGTTTCGCATTGTTTTATTTTCCTGGAACCGGATGATAGTTGTTAAACGTCAGGCCTATCAACTGAAAACTTCTAGTAGCCTAAGCGGTAGGGGCTATGACGAATATTTAAAGTTTCGTTATCTCCGTCGCTTGAATTTGCAAAAGCGATAGAGGCAAAACAAAAAAAAAACAATGTCTTCGATGGATCCAGGCCTGTAGGAATATTTATATGCTGTAAATTCAAGTATCTGGCGGTAAACTTTCTTTGACCTTAACTGCGAAATATCAGTTATTATTTTTCAAAAAGGTACAGACGTTTGTTGTAAAAAAACACGATTCAACCGGGGAAGCGCCCAGAGAAGAAATCTATCGACTAACAATAAATTATATAAGTATAAGAATTGTTTTATCGACCATGGAGTGTAATGTTAAGATGATACCATTATGATGAGCTCCTGGTCCCGTTCAGTCATCTCGATGGATTCGGCGAGTTCTTGTAGCTGCGTCTCCAGAGCAATACGCTTCGCTTCCTCCCCTTCCACTGAGGAGTAAGAACAAGAGCTTCGTTAAAATAATATGTCCTGTTAATTCACGTTTGTTACTCTATCAATTACATATCGTGAATGATTTTGGCAGACTAGATGCTCTCCATTTCGAAACATTTTCAAGGGAGTTTTCTAAAATGTATGATTACATTTTCCGACTACTTTTATTATAGGTAGTGTGTAATTATTGCATTCGATTTACACACAATTGCATAGAAAGGTCACATTTAAATTGCCACTATGTGGTTTAAAGATTACTACCTAGCTAGCAGCTAGCCTCGGGCCTAGGGGCTAGCCTAGGACTTGCAGTAAGCACCAGCTGCCCCTAATATGTGGCCGTCCTAGGCCCGGGCCTACTGGGCCTTAGGGCAGGCCACTGTCAGTACCTACCGAGCTTTGTGAGAGCACTGATATCGTACATCAGCTTGTCCTTGTTCATGGCCAACTCGGCGCTCTTGCCCATTTCCTCCATCGCGGCCTTCTTCATCACCTCCAGGTTGCATAACAGCGTGTGGTAACTCTCTTTCAAGGTGCTGAAAGTGAAACATCAAATACACTGAGAATGTTCACACCACTGAATTAAACTTAATCCACTTAGCGCCGTCACAGTAAGACGCACCTTGCTTCCAGCAGTTTTAAATAAAGCCCTCCGTCCGTCTCCTGGATAAAAGTCTCACTCACTTAAGTAGTCGTTCGATGTCACGCACGGAGTCGAACACCTTGTCCCGCTGTGAGATGTTGACGAGCACCGAGTTCCACAGGCTCACCAGCCGCCGCTTGTCCAGCTCCAGGTCCTCCAGCTGCGTCGAGTACGCCGTCACCTGGATACAGGTCTTACTCACTTGTAGTCGTCACGCACGGAGTCGAACTCATAGTCCCGCTATGAGGTGTTGACAAGCACCGAGTTCCACAGGCTCACCAGCCGCCGCTTGTCCAGCTCCAGGTCCTCCAGCTATGTCGAGTATGGCGTCACCTGGATACAGGTCTCACTCACTTGTAGTCGTCACGCACGGAGTCGAACACCTTGTCCCGCTGTGAGATGTTGACGAGCACCGAGTTCCACAGGCTCACCAGCCGCCGCTTGTCCAGCTCCAGGTCCTCCAGCTGCGTCGAGTACGCCGTCACCTGGATACAAGTCTCACTCACTTGTAGTCGTCACGCACGGAGTCGAACACATTGTCCCGCTATGAGATGTTGACAAGCACCGAGTTCCACAAGCTTACCAGCCGCCGCTTGTCCAGCTCCAGGTCCTCCAGCTGCGTCGAGTACGCCGTCACCTGGATACAAGTCTCACTCACTTGTAGTCGTCACGCACGGAGTCGAACACATTGTCCCGCTATGAGATGTTGACAAGCACCGAGTTCCACAAGCTTACCAGCCGCCGCTTGTCCAGCTCCAGGTCCTCCAGCTGCGTCGAGTACGCCGTCACCTGGATACAGGTCTCACTCACTTGTAGTCGTCACGCACGGAGTCGAACACATTGTCCCGCTATGAGATGTTGACAAGCACCGAGTTCCACAGGCTCACCAGCCGCGGCTTGTCCAGCTCCAGGTCCTCCTGCTCCGTCAAGTACGCCGTCACCTGGATACAGGTCTCACTCACTTGTAGTCGTCACGCACGGAGTCGAACACCTTGTCCCGTTGTGAGATGTTGACGAGCACCGAGTTCCACAGGCTCACCAACCGCCGCTTGTCCAGGTCCAGGTCCTCCAGTTCCGTCGAGTATGCCGTCACCTACATGACAGTTTCAAAAACTGTTACAAAACATGTTGACTGGACGATGTTAAGTTAAGAGATAACTGATTGTTTGTGTTAGGTTAGGACATTTTATAAAAAACTATAGCCTTTCGGACTCCAAGAACACCTCGGAGTGTTGTGTTGTGAGAGAGACTCGTCCATAGAACACCTAGTATAAGTGTTATGGGCCATTATATCTTACTAAAGACACAGAAGTTGCGCGACGTACCCTGTCGTTAACCTTCTCCATCTCGCTGTTCTTGATCTCGAACTGCTTGCGGAACATCTCCAGTTTTGACTCCAGTTTCCACACCTCGTTGCTCATCCCGTATATCACCATATCCTAAAAGAATACAATTTCAAATAGAATTTATGCATAGGGTACTAACGGGACCTAATATAAAATGTCCCACTGAGTCTGTCTACTCTGTCTATCACGCTATGACTCATTCACAATACAGAGATTTCGTCTCATCGATGACTCATTCTTTAAATACTTGAACTCACCAGTTGTCTCTTCTCGTCGGCCATCGCCTTCTTCTCGGCACGCATCTTGTCGGACATACGTTGGCTGACTGTGAGGTCTGACTCCGTCTCTTCGCGCCACGCTTCAAGTTGCTGACAGAGCGATGTCAGCGCCTCCATTTCTTCTATTGCCTCTCGCTCTTTAATAAAAATGTTATGTTTAGAATGAAATGTGGCTTTTCATATAAAAAAATTTGCAACAGCCTAAACGCTTGATCCTTACAACTTCACGATGTCTAAGAAAGTTAGAGCAGAGGAAGATGGAAGTAGGGTATAATCCCTAAATCAGGATTTTAAACATATTTATGTATGATCCATGGATTCGCATGTGGGTTATTAAGACTAAGCGGATGTGTGCTGTGCTGTGCACCGACCGCGGAGATGTTCCGTTGTTGGTAAACGCCAAACCTTACGACTCCTAGGATTTAAGTACCCAAGGGCCACATCACACAAGCCCTAAGCGTATATGCTCGACGCGTGCCATCGGCTCTGTAGTCGACATACACAGGCAAATGCCGCCGGCTATATGTTACAAGAGCATCCTCGAGCTGCGTCTCGTGACTGAAGCGCTATAGTATCCGCAGAATTAAGTGGCGACTGAGGTCATAAAACTACTCTTTCACACTTGCGAGAGAAGGAGACAGCGTTATGAACTCAGTCGCCACTTAATTCTGCGGATACTATAGTGCGCGAACTATTATTACTTACCCGCGATCATGTTTTGATTCAGCTTCTCCTTGGCTCGCTTGTAGTTCTCGGTAGAGTCCTGCGCACGTTTCTCAGCCGCGATACGGAGCTCCGTGTTCTTGGTCAGGGTAGCCTCATACTCTTCTATCAGGGTCTATTTATAACACAATCAGATACATTAAAGGTATAGTTAGCAAAAAGTACCTAGCCATTATATTAAATTAGGCAATCTTTCTTTTCTTCTTAGTGCTACATAGTACCTTAGTGAGGTGAGGTGCCAGGGTTCAATTTTAATTTGTTTCCATAGGGTATTTACCAGTTGACAGCACATTACCCGCTCCGATGTATCAGGATGCACTGACTGACTGTGCATAAATATAATTTCCTGAAATATCGAGGTAAATATACTATAATAAATTCTTACCCGCTGAGCATTAGTATCGTGATCGTTTTTATATATTTTTTCCAAATCATTATCGTACTCCAGTTTACTCAAGCGGAGCTTCTCTTTCTGTAAATCACAAAATAACACACTGGGGTTAAGTTCAAAAACCCATAGGTATACGTATATTGAAATTGGGCACCAACGGTTTTTTGTATTGGAAAATTCTAAAACTCTGCGTCTTTGGTGTAAGATAGCCGTGTCATGTCAGCGTTCCCTTAAATAAAAAATAACTTAAGATGACGGTGATCACTAAAAATAAGGAACAAGCCAGCATGCTGGCTGCAAGGGACCGGTACCCTAGTAGCCAGCATAGCAGTGACCTAACAGGGTTCATAGCCGAATTTTCTATGTAATGTACCACCTTATTGTACCTATGCAAGCAATATTTATTTAATTGTATGGCGTATTTAACATTGTAGGATTAATACAATTATAAATCGACATCCAGGTTGCACGACCAGTCGATTGCGTCAGATGTTAAGTTAATGTAGAGGTCCTCCGGGTCGCCTATAAAAGCAAATATATGAAAGCAATAAATAACTGATAACTGATATCGGTCCAGCATTTGGGTTTTCTAACTGTGATGATACCAATCAATTATTCATGGAGCATGTACGAATGAATAGACACCGTAATAACTATATGAAATCTCAGCAACTCCTGTGTAGTCAGTGTAGTACAGTCACCAATCAGGGTGCGAGGGCCTTTACGTTTGACAATAGGACGGTTCCTAGTCGATAGTTTATAATCTAACGAAAAATAATCCGTTGAATTGTAAGCAGTACGTTACGGTTCACAATTTTTCGATAGTTTACAATCGCGCTAGTTAGATTATAAACTAACGGTATTTACAATTTTACGGTGTCATATCCACATTTTCTCACCTCATAAGCTACAACCACAGAGTATATTGAATGCTACAACTATTGATGACTATACCGCTCAATAGTAGAAATAGATAAACATACGAGGTCTAGAATCTCCTCCGCGGCGATAGCGTTCTCTCTCTCGAGGAACTGCTTGAGCGAGGCCTGGAACTTCTGCATGAGCGGGTGCGTGGACTCCAGCACAGCTGGCATGGCGCCCACATCACGGCTAGCGCGCCATCTGTTGGTACATGAACATATTGAAGTCAGCATTCAATCAATCAATCAATATTTATTTCGTCATCATAGGTACAAAAGAAAGTTGACAGGTTTGTATTTTATGGGCAATGCTATGATGAGCCCTTTGGGCATACGAAATTTAACAATTATTTCTTAAATATAACACTTTTTTATCCTTTTTTTATTATACATGCTATGTACAATGTTTTTAATTACTAAATATATATACAGTTTTTACAAAGGCACACTATTATCCTGTAGGTACTCTTCGACACTATAGTAGCACTTATTAGACAGAAATATAAATAGTATGCCTTTAAGTCGGTTTACATTTAAAATTTGCCATGCTTCTGGGAGTTTATAGTGGGAGTGGGATGTTATTATATAGCTTTGGCGCCATAACTGGAACGTTTTTCTTCCTCAATGCTGTTGAGCTTATACTATTTATAAGCGCCCTCGGTTTCCTATGCCGTAAGTTTGGTCGCTTTACAGACTGCATTTCAAATAAGTCAGGATTACACTTAACAAATAGACAACATTCAAATACATATAAACAAGGATAGGTTAATAACTTAAGAGTTTTAAAATGTGGTTGGCAGTCTGCTAAATAATGCAATCCTAGTATAGATCTTACGCACCGCCTTTGTGCTTTAAACACTGTTCTCCGACATACGGAGTTACCCCAGAACACAATACCATATCGCAAAGTACTGTCTACGTAACCATGGTATGCCGTCAACACCGTGGGAAGGTCACAAAATTTTGACATTTTATGTAGCGCATGTGAAAATCTGTACAATTTTTTTGAAACTTCCAAGGCGTGTGTCTCCCAAGACATATTGCTATCTATGTGCAATCCTAAAAATTTTGTAACACCTGTTTTAGCTATTTTCTTATGCCTATATACAACATTTAGTCGTGGTGCTGCTTTTTGTTGTCTAAATTGCATCACGAATGTTTTATCAATATTTATCTTTAAGATATTGTGCTCTAACCAACTAATAATATTTTTAATGCGATTTACGTCATTTTCGTAATCGGAATTTGTATCATGTTCAATAAAGATGGTACTGCTATCGTCAGCGAAAAAAATCGTAGGATGTTGAATATTTATATTTGATAGTGTCATTTATATAAATTAAAAATTATAAAGGCCCGAGAACACTGCCTTGCGGCACACCATACTCATTTTTTCTACGATTTGACATGTATATTTTTTCTTCCTTAGATTTCACGCATATTTCTGTCAGTTCTGTATATTGTTCTCTATTTTCCAGGTATGATTTTATAAGCTCTAATGCATTCCCGCGTATTCCGTAACATCCACCTTGGAAAGAAGAATGTTATGATTTACATAATCAAATGCCTTGGTCATGTCCATGTAAATAGCACAAGACGCTTTCTGTTTGTCAAGAATAGAGCTTTACTTCTCTGATCATACCTAATACCTATAAACATGGACGACCAGCCGCAGTGCGGCTAACCGGACAGTGCGTACGTACCCTAAGCTAGGACGAGGCGGACCAATGGGGTTGGCCGGTCGAGTCTTTACAGATGGCGCCAGCATAGCTTGTACCTGTCAGACCTACAAATAGTGTCAAAATCTTGTTTTTTTTCGAATTGTCTGACCAGCCTTTAAGCCAAATGCCATACAACAATACTAGTGACAGGTACAAGCTATCCTGGCGCCATCCGGCCAAACCATTGACAGTTGCCAACCCCATTGACATCACAACGTTAGCGAATTATGCGTATAAAATTATACATTTTAATCATATGTCACTTTTAAGTTTTGAATATACTCACGCATCAACCGCCTCCCTGCCTGCCTTCTTGCAGCGGCACTGGTCGGGCGGGCACTGGCAACTGTCGCACACCTCGGGCTCCTGTGCCTACCCAACAATAGAAAACTCGTATAATTTCCAAATCCTGTACATATTCTTGGAAGTATACACATTGCGATGATAAAATCATATCAAGTTCGAAATAGCGAAAAAAATGGTTAAATCCTATCGATTGCGCCACTATTATAGGAATGAAAAATCAAGACCAATAACAGAAAAGTATGATATCATCACGATAAAGCAAGGGACCTAACTAAATGTATGAGATTACATTTACTAGTAAAAGAGCAACTAAAGGAAGATATCGTTTCCTTTTACGAGTATTAGTGGAATGTCAAAAGACTCAAAAGTCAGTCCGTTACCTCGCTTTCATTTAACCTAAGTAACTATATCTTTGCCAAGCAAACCCATGATCTATGGAGCAGCGAAAACGAGTCTTGCTATTTCTATTCGTCTCTGTCGCGTGTCGCACGCGCACAGTAATAGTGCCCTCACGCTCGCACAGTAAGCTTGATCGCCGGCGGCAGAGATTGTAATTGGTTGTAGATGCAAATGTCAACGTTCGATTTTCGCTGTGCCGGCCTTACAAGGAGAAAAAAAAAATTAGTTATCGCTCACCAATCGGCTCAGCACGGAATAGGCGCGGGCTCGACAATATTCTAATATAAAAATAGGAAGAAAAAATTACATTGCGTCGCAGTGACATCTAGGAACGAATAGCGTGCCGTAGTAAAGCTAGGTGTTTTCTTTCATTTTAATACCTTTAGGTGGATTTCGAGTAGATGGCGCAATCAGACATGAGCTTCAAAAAGTTCTTAAGGTGTGCTGCTCTACTATATAAGTTACTATAAGTATGATATGGGTGATGAGACGAGGTCGCGTCTATGCCTTGTCGAGCCTATTAGTGTGCGAAAACCTTGACGGAGACATGGCTAATAGCAGAGACTATAGACATATAGACGAGACGACCACAGCCTAAGAACTTTTTGAAGCTCAAGTCGATTGCGCCCTCTGTCCGAAAGCCGCCTAAAGGTACCGAAATTGTAAGAAGAAATGTCACCTGCACAGCTACTCCACCTAGTAACAAATAGCGTACTAGTAGTGCACTAGTAGCTACTAGGTGGAGAGCAGTACAGGTGACATTTCTCTTACATTTTCGGCTTTGACATAGCAGGCTGTGGTCGTCTATATATCTATTGCCTCTGCTAATAGCAATAATACTTACGTGTTGATAAATAATTGTCTCATGTTTGTACATGAGACATTGCTCTTCATGGATAACGATGCCGAGTTCATCTCTAGGACACACGCAGTTTGGTGACAGCAGGGCCGGAGAAGATTGAGGTTCGTCGGTGCAGGCACATAGCGGGGAAGACGTCCGGCTGGAGTGAGACATGAAGACTGGAGAACAAATACATGTTTAAATATTAACCTTATAAATAATAATATAATAAAAATAAAAAAAGCCTTTATTTCCCATTTAATTTACATAACATTTATATCTTAAACATAAAACATTTATTTACATAACTAAATATACAGAGGTACTACAGTACAAATAGTAAACTAAATTAATAACTAGCTCAAATCTAAACTAGGCCCTTGCGGCATTGTACCAAGGATGCTGGCGGCATTTCCTCGTTGTATCGCAATGCTGATATCTTGTATCTTAAACTAAGTAATTTTAATAAGTACATAACATTTAAAAAAAGGTACAAAACATAGGTTCATAGTGCTTCCAAGAAGATTTTACTGTGTAAGGTTTTGTCAATAAATCGATATCGATAGTGACTAAGGCCTCACAGGCCACGAGGCCTCACCGCAGTCAACACTTTTGTTAAATACAATTGCCAAGGCAGGGGTTACTATTTCTAGTAGGGATTTGACAACATGGACAGAGACCACAGATTATTTAGATAAGATAATTCGTGTGGATTTCAAGCTGGGTAGCATAATGAAACAAGAAAATAGTAGTAGGAATTAATAATAGATCGATATCAATTTCGATAAATAGAGTACAACCCTAAAATTACCACTCAACTGACAGAAGATGACGTCAACAGCTCACAATATGGCTGTTTTTCGGCCGCATTAGGTTTTTACGTATATACTAGTCATCCCTTTTTACTTATGAATATAGTGCTGAGTTAAAACGAGACGAACCTGTGGGCTAGGCGGGGCACTGCCCCGGTGGCCCCAAAACCTGAATAGCAAACCTCTTATCTTATTGAATATAAAGAGTGTGTGTGTGCATAGTTTAGGGGTTCCAGTTTTTTTTTGCCACAGGGCTTCTCTTTTCCCACTTGTTCCACGTAGAGCAGAGACTCAAATTACCGGTCCTTGAGAGCTTTACAGCGCCTGTATTTTACTACTAAAATGTTGATCTACCGCCTCTGATCTGTCTCTATTGTCTCTAACTACTCTAAGATCTTTAACGTAAGTATCACAAGGTAGTTTATATTATAATTATAAATATCAATATCAAAAATAATGTGGAGTTGTATGTATCACCTACTTATTTAGATATGCTTTAATAATAAGCTCAAAATGAAATCGATAATAAAAACTTAAATGAAAATGAACACAAGAATGTATTATTTTCACAATAAATAACTTACATGAATAAATAATTCACAATTCTATCAAAAATATTTTCAATTACTATTCGACAGGCGGTGTGTGTCTCCAAGCAACTGTTTTCGTTCAAATTGACTAAACTTTTCGCGCGAAGCGTTGTCATGGCAACGCGAGGGCGGCTTATGTCAACAAATAAATGTCTCGTCATTGCTCGTGGGTGAACCAGTGCTGTTGCCAAATATTATGAAATAATAAAATGGTAAGTTTTATCATATAATAATAATCATATCATTAATTACCGTTTTATTAGGCAGGCGTCCGGTTCTTCATCCAATAGCCCATTAATCAGTCCATTACTTTTCACCCAATAGCCTAGTACATTTTAGACTCCATTAACCCTCTGCAACTGAGGTGGGATTCTTGTAATTATTCCACTGAGGAGTAGTCTGTCAGACGTGCAAATGTAAGTGTATTAGTATTACTTTTTAATAATATATAGAACCGATAAAGGTTAATTTGTTGGAATAAAACTCATAAATCAGTAGAATATTCAATATTGTTTATAGTCATCATAATATAGGAACTTTTAACACAGGCCTCTTTAAAAAATATATAAAAAAAAAACAGAACCATAAAAACAATAATTATAACTTAAATTTACCTTCTTCTGGCATAAAATTAACAATAAAAAAAATATTAAAATAATCCTTAGACCAGTTTTTTTTATGAGCAGGTGTTTTCGACGTCCTTAAAAAATCTGTTTTAGACCAAACAAATCCATTTTTGCTACGATAACAATCTCGATTTGACGTTTTCTTTTCCTCTAAGTCCTAGTCTGAGCCTCGCTCGCCATTATCGAATTATATACCTAACAATATACTGAGTTGCACCTAGAAAATATTTTCACAATAATTTACTGAGGTTACGACTGGTAGACACTATCTATATGAATATAATTATTTTACTGACGTGACGTATGTGAGACAGTATGAGTTTATAACAATATTACTGACAACACGTCTGCTAGACCCATCACTTATTACTGACCTTACGTCCTGTGGACACCAAACAGCTCTAACTCCGCCAGAGCGCACGCCGCTGCTGCCGTCGCTGCACCTGCGGGAGGCATGCGTCCACGCAGGAAGGTACAGAGAGAGACGGAACCATATGCCGATAAATGGCGACGTAGCAACAGCGCGTAGGTATTTTGGTGTCTGTCAGACGTAACGTCAGTTGCAGAGGGTTAATACTCAATAGTCCTTACACCATGGCGGGTGCTGTCTCTGCGTGCGTCCCATGACACGGGCAGGGGCAGCATCCGCTTAGTGTACCCCTCACTTTTCATTAAATTGTCGAAAGGGCCTCTGCGCGTTGGCTTCGGCTCCGCATACGCCTCCCAAAGGTCCGGAACACCATTGTTCCGTGGTCGGGAAAATCATATCAATTATTTTAAAGAAAAATGAATATTCACAATAGTTAGAAAGTAAGAGTAGGTACCTATAATAATCCATCATCTCTATCCTAGATCAGCAGCAGAAGTAGCTAAGCGGGTAGGGTGTTTAAAATGAGCTGGACACGACTTTATTGTTAAGAGAATAAGAGCGCGTGGAGGTCATTTTGAACAACCGAACCACTTAGAAACTTTGGCTGCTGACTACGTACTATATTAGCATGATCATGAACATGGACCAGTGGTCTAATAATACAAACGTCTTAGTTTAGTTAAGAATTTAATTCGTATGAAGATGAAGCCCTTCTAAGGTGTCTGGTTAACATAAATAGTACAGTCTGCAACAAACTGGCTTAGCGGGCAAGGCTACGTGACAGTGCGCAAAATGTGCGCAAATTATGTTGAAGCGCTCTCTTGTTTTGCTTCTCCTGCCAATAGCTCAAAACTCCATTTTGTATGGGAAGACATCATAAAGACCTGAATCCTAATGTTTAACAGACAACAAGGGATCAGATTTTGAAATGAAATGAAAAACGTTTATTTTCAGGCAACTAGTGGCCCATAGATAAATACCTTAAAGACTAGCATACATATTACATTATATTTTGCTCGTAGATCCTGTCAAGATCGAAGCCCGCGACCGACAGCCGCGCTAGCAGCAGCTCTGCCAAGCATGTGCCCCAGCTGGAGGACTTCGTCCTGAAGCGGGATTATGTCGGAGCTCTCACGATGCTTGAGGTACATATACCTAAGGTCCCTAAGGAGACCTGTGGCCGGAGTTAATCTGGCTTTCTTTTTCTTCATGACCTTCTGCTAAACTATCTGAAAAAAAAATAGGCAAAACGTCGGCTATCGAGTTCTAAGGACGCCACTGCTGGAGACTGCCCTCTGGGGTGTTATTATTATACTTTTATCATTAAGTGAAACTGCAGCCCATTGGGTGAAGAATCTAGATTCTAGATATTAATTTGTAAATGTGTAAAGCGACCAAGACATGGCATATGTTTTAATGAGAATAAGAGTTACCTGAGGCCTGAGAGTTATTTTTTCATACCACGTTGGAGGCAAACAAGCATACGGCCCGCCTGATAAATGAGAGAAAAAGAGTCCATCTAGTAAGACAAGGCTCAATCGCTGGTCATGCAGTTTCTAATCTATCTATATCTATCTTCTATATACATATAATAAAGCTGAAGAGGGTCGAAAGTCTGTACATGGAAGATATTTGAAAAAAATTAGGCTGGGGATACTTAGAATCGATAACAGAACACGTTCCAACTGTTTTTAGAATTTTTGTCTGTTTATCTGTTTGTCTGTTTATTTGACCGCGCATCACGTAAAAACGGCTGAACGGATTTTGATGAAATTTTGTATAGAGATAGTTTGAGTCCCAGGAAAGGACATAGGATAGTTTTCATCCCGAAAATCAACCCGGGAGGGGGTGAAAAGGGGGTTGAAAGTTCGTATGGAGAATTTTTTTCCGCTGAAACGATTTAGATGAAAATTTGTATGGAGATTATTTGAGTCCCGAGAAACGACATAGAATAGTTTTTATCCCGAAAATTAACCCTAGAGAGGGTGAAAAGGGGGTTGTAAGTTTGTATGGGGAATCAATAACCGATGAACGCTGGAAATAGTTTGAGCTCTGGGGATGGATATAGAATAATTGATATCCAGAAGTCATTCCATAAGGGGGATTACTAATTCCACGCAGACGAAGTCGCGGGCAAAAGCTAGTTAAAAATTAAGTTAAATTCATACAGGTGGACTTGCTCCGACTGACGTTATTTACGTTGTTCAGCTTGCGTCAAGCCTTTACAAAACAACGATCAAATTATCTGGAACCATATTTATCTCAAAAATTTGGTAAAACTCGTGACTTTACCCCATTCCAGTTCCTCAAGCATGAAGGCAACACGGATGTGTGGCCGGACGTTTGGGCGGCGTGGTGCTACTTCCACCTGGGCGAGTATAAGCGAGCGCTCGACGCGTACAAGCGCGTGTTAGCGCGGAGCCCGCTGGATCCGCGCATAGCTGATACTGGGCGCATGGACCTGGCCGTGTGCTACTTCTACCTAGGTTAGTCTAAACTTCAGTTCCTCTACGACAGCACACATGTGTAGAGACGTGTATGCCTGGTGCTACTTCCATTTGGGCGAGTATAAGCGCGCGCTCGACGCGTACAAGCGCCTGTTGGCGTGGAGCCCGCTGGATCCGCGTATAGCTGATACAGGGCGCATGGACCTGGCCGTCTGCTACTTCTACCTGGGTTAGTGTAGACTACACTTCAGTTTCTCCGACTCCGAGTAAGCGAGGTGCTACTTCCATTTGGGCGAGTATAAGTGCGTGCTCGACACGTAAAGCGCGTGTTAGCCCGGAGTCCGCGGGACTAGCGTATAGCTGCAGGAACACTGGGAGTATGGAACTGACCGTCTGTTATTTCTACCTAGGCAAGTATACGTAAAGTAACTGTCATCAGTATATGACTTCCACTTAGCTTCTACTTCCGACCCAAGTAACTTTTTATTTTAGGTATTGTAGTAACGCTTTTTTTTGTAGGAATGTACAAGGAGTCACAAGAAGCGGTAGAGGAAGCGCCCAATTGTGCACTCAAGGTAAAACCATCCAGATATCAATATGTTATTAGATAGATATACCCATATACCTATTTGCTTAATAACTTATTAGCTTAACACTTGAATGTTTCGTAAATTCTACGTGGAAACCATGTAATGCGTAGGCACCTCTATTAAGTGCACTATGAGTGATCCCTTTTAGGGATAAGCTCGCCTTTGTGCATCTTTTTTTTTACTGTTGTTATATTGTTAAACTTGTTTATGTGCAATAAAGTGATATATACATACATACTATGTGTTGGATGAAACTAAGTCATCGTAAAGGTACCAACTATTTCTCGTAGTAGTAAATAACCTAACTAGGTAACAGCAGCAAAATTGAGTTAATTCGCGAATGCTAAATATTCTGAATTACTGCTTAAAACAGCCACATGCATGGCTCTACTGCATCATGGGTCATTAATGTCATTATAATAATTTTCGCTCCCCAGACTCGGCTGCAGTTCCACCTGGCCCACAAGCTCGGCGACGAGGAAACATTAATGACGGCGCACGCGGCGCTCCGCGACGTGCCGGAAGACCAGCTCAGTCTGGCCTCTGTGCACTATCTGCGCGCGCACTATCAGGAGGCCATCGATGTTTATAAGAAACTCCTGCTGGAGAAGAGGTACTTTACCGTTGCTCAATAACACAGACTCAAGTCGTCATCATCGCTATTAGTTCTACGGTACTGCTATAGGCACAGCCTCCCTCACAAGTAGATTTAGGGGAGGCTGGGATACACCTCCTAAGAATAAGAAGAATAATTTATTCAGGACGCTTGGGACGGCTTAGTTAGGGTGCGGGTTGTAGTACTCACGCCAGGCCTATGCCTAGATATACATATAATCAAATTTCTCGAACCTACACACGCTCTTATTCTCTTAACAATAAAGTCGTGTCAAGCTCATTCTAAACACCCTACCCGCTTAGCTACTACTGCTGCTGACTGTACATGTACCTAACCGACTTATATAGTTGAATTATCGAGAGCGTGGAATTGCATATGTAGTGGTTGTACCGTGTTGTGCCTCTTTGTATGCGGATTCAAATATAGAATGCCTGTACACAAACAATACTACTACATATGCAATTCCACGCTCTCGATAATTCATCTATACATGATTGCCAAAAAAGAACTAAATTCCCGTTGGCTGTAAGGTTTAGGGACGCTAGTGACGCTACCAATCCTCCCTTGATTTTTGAAAATGAAATCGATCTGAGGTTCCAAAACCATCTAGGGAGGATTGGTAGCGTCCCAAAACCTTACAGCCAACGGGAATTTCGTCCATTTTTGGTCACTTTGTATATGTATTACATATCAAAGTGAATCGTTAGGTACCTACTTGAAAATACAAAGGTTGTTTTATGACATCATATTCGCAGAGTGCAGAGTTGTCACATTGACATTGTTAGCTAGTACAAAATGATTGTGCCTATTCTAGAAAGTGCATGCCCTGCATAAGCAAGGACACTGAATCGTTATGTAATACAATCTTATTCTTCATGTATTATCTATTGTAGATCGGCCCAATACTAATAAATCAGTATATTCACAGATGCTCTAAATATCAAAACGATGACGCTACGGACTGGATTAAATTGTTGCCATTTGAATCAGGGTAACTTTGCTTAACTTTATGCCTCGATTTTGTAGTCGAAATAAAAATTTATCAATATACCTAATGAGTCTAGTTATTTTTTTACATTTGAAAATAGAGAAGTAGGTACGTAGATACTAGCTATAGGAGTTATGTTACTTGTAGACCTATGTATACATAAACATAGAAAGACATGATTTTTCTTGTTGGATTAAATATTATACCGGGCTAGTTAGCAAGTTCAGTTTACCTACAAGAAATATATGAACGGATCCATGGAAAAAGTTTCTTTAATTTGTGGCTGTTTGGTATATTACCGTAAGTTGACTCCATGGAAACTATTGATACTGAATATGATTGGAATCGACTGGCATAAAAAATTGCATGTGAAAAATATTAGTTTTCATTTTCATTCAAAATATATAGGAAAATGTTTTCGATTTGTGCCTTTTCTAGTCGGATTTTTTTTCTGGTCCCATACAAGCTTTTGATTCTGGATAGGAATGGGATGAAATGGCATAAAAAAAGTTTGTCAAAAATGGCCTTTTTCTCGCAACCTGTATGTTTTTTCCAAAAAAATAAATAAATAAAAAACATTTGAAATCGAGGGAAGGCTTTCTAAGACCATTTTCGCGTAGCAGCACGGGATCTGGTAGGTGCCCTCACTGACCCAACAAGAAAATCCATCCTTTATATATTGTTTGTAGCTTTAGCTTATCATAACTTGTGCCTTAATTTTCACTATCTAAAGTTGCATGTTTTCTCCTAGGAATTACATGGCTCTGAACGTGTACGTGGCTCTGTGCTACTACAAGCTGGACTATTACGACGTCTCGCAGGAGGTGCTGGGCGTGTATCTGGCGCAGCATCCCACCTCCACCGTGGCCGGGAACCTGAAGGCCTGCAACCTATTCAGGTGATCACTGACCATCTTCTGCCCTTTGAGGGATAACAGAGGGCCTACCGCGAAGTTCGAAAATCGACAACACGTTGGCCCCGTCTCTATCGCTTTTGCATATACGAATAGAAAGAGAGTGATGGAAATAGACGATTCGATGCACGAAGTGGTTCGCGGTTATAGGCCTGGACCCCAATTTGACATATCAAACTGTGTCACGTGTGGATATGTGGATCACTACCGGCTAAAGTGACATATACCTGCAGACTGAATTTTAAAACGGCATACTAAAGTGCTGGCAGAATTTACATTTCTCTTTACTAAATTGTATTCACTCTGAATTAAATATTTCCAAAATCCTGGTTTTAGAAGTGAGGTAAGTACCTACTGATTACCAAACTAGTATTTAAACTGTGGCGCCCAACGTGGGGCTTTGTTTTGCAAAACAAGGAAAATATTGGCCATCCTTGCTTTTTACAAGATACTATACACTACATCTTTTTATATACTATGAATATAGGCACACATTCTAACTATGTAGTAACTTTCCATTGACTAATATTAATCAACGGTATATCTAATAGACTGTACAACGGGAAAGCAGCAGAAAACGAGTTGAAGCAGATCGCATCAGAGCAGCACACGTTCGGGCAGGACCTGGTCAAGCATAACTTGGTCGTGTTCAGGAACGGGGAAGGAGCGTTGAAGGTATATAGTACATTATGATACAAGTGTGCTAAGTTGATCATTACATATGAGGCGATATTGTGCGCACGAAGCAGAGTCACGAGGACTATCGATTTACAGGTTCTACCTGAGCTGGTGGACGTGGTCCCTGAAGCGCGCCTCAACCTGGCGGGGTACCGGCTGCGCGGCCGCGACGCGCTGGAGGCGCGCGCACTGCTGGAGCCCCTGCAGCCCACGTCGCCGCTGCACTACATCCTGCGCGCCGTGGTCGCGGTGCGGCTGTACAACGACACTGGCGACGTGAGCACACCTGGCTATACTGTACTCCACTCCACCTGACTCAAGCTACGACAATCAGAGCTTGGAAACACAATCAACTTGACACTTGTTCTTCTCTTTCGTGTTCGCAATGCAAGACAAAATTAAAAATCTCGTGGCAAGACTGACAATTCTCAAGGAGAAACCGTTTTGCACTCAAATATAGGTACAGGAGCTGCAAAACTGCTAAAAACACATTAATGCAACGGGGTCTCGGTTATACTTCTACCTACGCCAACATTTCTTTTCTACCTTGTGTAAACAACAAACACGGAAGTAATGATTGCTTCATTTAGGAGGAGCAGATGAAGCTGGCTCAGCAGAGCTACCACTTGGTGGGTAGTTCGGCGTCCGAGTGCGACACCATTCCCGGCCGGCAGTGTATGGCCTCCTCCTACTTCCTGGCCGCGCAGTTCGAGGAGGTGCTGGTGTATCTTAACTCCATCAAGAGCTTCTTCGTCAACGATGATACTTTCAATTTCAACTATGCTCAGGTTAGAGACATTCAAGTGTAGGTACTACTAGGTACTTACCTAATTGTTGAACCGACTCTTGGTTCTGGAGATTTGAGGACAGAGGATCAAATTCGACCAAACCACGCCATCCGTAGTATAGGCAAAAGCTGAGATGGAGCTAATTATGTTTATTAATAACCTTAGGGCCTTATCACACTTGAACGATTTGAAAGCAATTTCTATACAAAACTCCTACGCGGCGAACTCGCGGCGTGTTCGCTCCCATACAAAACTCGCTAGCAAATCGCAAGTGTGATAACACTCTTACTATTGAATCGATATTGATCTTACATTTAATTATTATTTACCACGATGTATCCGATTATGAGCTATGCCAAAAACCTCAGTGGTTACCGTGAATATCAGAATTGGAAGAATGTAATCTTCAATTTTCATTCGGTACGCACCGCAGATACTTAGCTCTTTGAATTTCGATGTTCGCGGTAGTGCTACTTATTGATATTTTCCTGACAGAGATTGTGTAACGTTTCTCAGGCAAAAGTGGCATCGGGCTTCTACCGGGAAGCCGAGGAATGTCTCCTGGCTATTCAGGATGACGCTATACGCAGCTCCTTCACGTACCTCGCCTGTCTGTGCCGCTGCCACGTCATGAATAAGGACGCTCATCTCGCCTGGGATATCTGTGCTAAGGTAATCAATATCATTATTACATATCTTAGATATCTTGCCTACCTAACTTACTAGATGGATCGTACAAACGGACTACTCGTGGTCAGTGTGGTCACATTAATTAATTGGCAGTCCTATACCTCCTATACCTCCTCTATGAAAGGCCAACATCAAAAATGTAATTCCAGAAGAAATCATGGACTACCGTAAAAAATTGTGGTCGAGTTCGTAGGTTGCTTTGCCTCGTCAGATAGAGCCACTACATGTAGGTATGTAGCTCTATCTGACGAGGCATTAACTTATCTACTACACATGGAACACGTTAGATCTACTTTCATGACTAATAATAATAATAGCTCCATAACCGGTTTCGGTCACGGCGACTGCTGTCAACTCCGATGTTGTCTCTGATGAGCTCGCATGTGGCTAACGTAGCTATAACATTCAGGTATTAGCTATGTAATTTTTAAAATCATCCAATCAAGGTGAAGACCTAGTTATTGGGAAGCCAATTATAGGATGTTGTGAGCCTCTGCCGATATATTTTTTTTATTCGGTGTTTCTTTTAGGCGGCCGGCACTCCGGACAGCTTCGCCTTGTTGCAGCTGGTAGCCAACGACAGCTATCGCATGGGGCAGTTCCTCGTGGCTGCTAAGGCCTTCCACATGCTCGACAAGTATGTAACTGAAGCTTATTATACAGATTTATTAGAAATTTTCAATAACTCGGCGGTGGGACCGAATTCTTGAATGACTCGGGATCATTATCTTCGGTCCCACCGCCTTGTTCCAAGGGGTACGACAAAGAGTATAAATTTGAATGAACTTGTTATGGACGATAGCGGCGGCCTTGGCCACACCGCAATTCGCGCCGCTCGCGCTTGCGTCGAAACTGCGGGCATGGCATAGTGTGTAGTATTCAAAAACAAGTGTTTTTTGGGTTGTTATGGCCCAGTGCTCAACGAACCGAGCTGTCGAAACTTACCGAAGCTTATGATGTGGTCAGGCTGGACGGCGGGCCGGAGATGTGGGAAGGGCTCCGCGGCGCGGTGTGCGGGTGCGCGCAGGCCGCCGCGGCGGGACGGGCGGGCGCGGGCGCGGACCTGCGCGACGCGCTGGCGCTGCTGCGCGGCAGCCGCACACCCCGCGCCGACCACATCCTGCGCCCCATCGCGCGCTGGGCGCAGCAGAATAGGATACCGGTCTAAGGAAATAAACTTGTTTAGACATACATTCGTTTTACTCCGTGTGGTTTTGCATGTCTCCTTTATTCTTTTCCATAGGATATACCTAGTTCAATAGTTGTCGAGGGACAGAGATGTAATAAAGAATGCATCTTGCGCTCATGATTTGGGTAGCCTCTGCGGCCCATGAGTGCACCCATTACCGGCCACATCCTGGACCCCATCGCGATGACGCGCAGAGCGCAACAGAACGGGATACCATACCAGTCTAATGCAAGTTTTAATAAATGAAATAGGTACTACTAAACAAGCACCACAAGGATAAGATTATGCGCCAAAAGTCCTTATTCTCATTATATAATAGCTCTACAAAAAGAGACATGTCTATGTGTAGCAATTGTCTCAACAGATACTTTTGATCGAAGCTAAAATATGTAGGTTAGTTTTCCTTAGCAGGGCGTCCCACAAAGGGCCAAAGGCTCTCTTTTCTGCCAAATGTTTCTTCCTACTTTCGTGCTCTACCTACCCACTTGATATCAGTAAAAAAATACAGAATACGAATATGCATTAAGCTGATTGTCATTTTGATTGTTTCCTTACATGCCATACCTACTGCACGTGCACAATCAACTGCAATGTGTTGCGTCAAGTAATTAATCAATTACGGGACCTAAACGTTCCGACGGGCCTTAAGAGTCCGGTAATGTTTTTTTTCGATTTCGCTCAACTTTTTGATGCGATTTTGCAGTAACTAACATAACTTCTATAATTTTGTATACATATTATGAAAGGTCGTTTCTTTTTGGATGGAATAAATACAACGATTTTTTAATTTTATGCTTTATTTATAAATAATTCACCCTAATCTAACAACTGTTTCGCGATTTTTGCTTGGAGAGGTGAAAAGAGTAAGGTTTTTATTATATATTATGTAAAATATATAAGTATGTAAAATATATAAATATATTGGAAAATGAGTCGCCTGAGGAATAAGTGTAACAGTTTTTTTCATTTTCATATATATAATTTTGAGAGAGAGTGTGTTTTGCTAGAGCAATTTTGCTAAAAATTGCCGAAGTTTAGTTGATATTTTTGGAAAGATACTAAAGTATTTTACAAACATAAAAATACAAAAATAAACTTCATTTTATGCTTTATTCAGATAGTATAAAACATATTAGGGTCCATAACAAATAATAATTAAAAATCGTACGACAAAATTACACGAATCAACGTCCTCACTAAACATGCTCTGTAAGAATCGAGTTTTAAGGTATTAAATATTAATATAAATAGACCTAAAGTACTTTTTTGCAATAACAAGACTTCAAGCTATCGTAACAAATGCAATTCATGTGTATAATGTTATTATTAGCGATTTTCGTTTTCAAATCGTTACCGGACTCTTAAAGCTGTATCTATACTATAATGTAATGAACGACCGATAACATATCACTCGCTCGGTGCGGACCTGTCCTTGCAACATACGTCTAGATGCATGTTATCTGTAGACCCGTCGATCTAGCCATATGAGTCTAGCTAGGCTATTATTTAGTTTAGTCATTTCGCCGCTCTATAGGGTACTTTCAGTAGATAAACTTAATTGTTTCGTTGCATTCATAAAATATTAATATTTCAAAAATACACGGGAAAATCCAGGTGTAACATGTGTTTGTGCTTTAATTGATTTTTTAATGGTTAAAACTTTTATAAAGGAGATGTATTCTATTCATCATATAGTATTGTGATGTCACAATATTAGTTTCCCGTATAAACTTCATATAACAAATCGTTTTGACGGTTTACTAAAGAGTAGCTGATTTGACTTCACAGGAAAGTAGCCTATTGTATGGGATGTCAATGTCATGCATGTATACCTAGTTGTCCTATGAAAACTTAATTTTTTTCGTACCGTGCATGGTCGTCGCTTAACGCTACCCTATCAGTCCCATCACGCAGGATAGCAAAAGCACTGTACAATTTCTATTTCTACAACGGTTTATTTTGAGGATCCTGCAGACTCTTACTCGACTGCCAAAAAAGGAAGCAGGGTTATTTATTTGAAACAGTCAACGACGTGTACAGTAGTGCAAGATATTGTATGCGGAAATCTGACAGCTCGGAGCAGCAAATCAGCGGCATAGAACTCGGCTCCCATCGGCGTGCCTGATTTTCAGACAGTTAAGCACCTACCTTGTGAAGAAATGGAAAAGAAAATTAGTTCCAGCTTGCCTTAAACCATATAGACTTAAATATATAGTAGACAGCCATAGCCTAAGAACTTTTTGAGGCTCCGAGTATTTAGCGCCATCTAGTTCAGAGCCACCTAAACAGAGCCAATATGTATGAGATAAGATCAGCGCCACCTAGTAACGAATAACGTACTAGTAGTACACTAGGCGTTACTAGGTGGCACCTTGTGTGCCGTATCTACGCAATACCGTCATCTCATCAGGCACTAATCCTTGGCCGGCTACAGGGCGCGGCAGATATGAATTTAAACACGCACCATGTGGCATGTGCACCGGAATCGAGTGTGACCCACTTCTATACAAACGCTGCTTGTACTACCTCGTATATGGTTCGGCTTTTGGAAAATGTACTTTATCTTCACGGGTCAAGGATGATTATAATAATTACGAGAGATTATTATACGAGGTTAATTGATTATTAGTTGATACAGTTTTCGAGATTGCGAAATTCTTTAGAACTATGAACGTTGCTAGTTTAACTAAGTCCGAGCTAAATTTGATATGTCGCACGAAACGGACAGATGAAATCTGATGATTTTTAAATCAGACTCGATGTTGTAGCATGAATGAAATTATGATTTAATCAGTATTTTATAGTATACCCAATGGTGACAGAATATTGATAAGGATATGAAAAAGGGCATTTCGGAGGAGAAAAACCCACAAAAAATATTTAGAAAGGGAATTAATGAGTTATAGTAGAAATCTTGAACTTTATTCATTTATTCATTATTTAGTTGATATTTATTCGTAAAAGTCATTATTCCTCGACTGAGGAGGAAGTACCCTTAGGAGCTATTCATAAATTACGTCATTTCAAAATAGGGGGGGGGGGGGGGGGGGGTCTGGACATCGGATGATGGTAGCATACGTAGGAGGAAACGGGGCCATTCGAAGCATAATATTTGGATGATTTTTGAGGGGGTCAAAAATCGTCAAAATTCGATGACGTAATTTATGCACAGCCCCTTACCTTACAGAAAACTGTAGCCAAATAGCATTAGACCCTACTCATAGTCTTGTGTTCCTAGTGGTGAAGTAAGGCACTCCACATGCTCCACGGACCAAGTGTGTGGAGTGTCTAAGGTCGACAGAGAACTCAAAAGAGGGTGTAGTGAGTAAAATGGATTGACAGTGAATCAACCTTCATATTAAAGAAACAGCAACGCGCATGTGACACTTCTGGAGTTGAAGACATCCATAGATTACTTATGTAGGTATATGTTTGTCTTAATAAGTTAGTATAGGTATTCGCTATTCGCAACCCAAGTGCAATGAATGATACGTGCCACCCACGTACTAACGGCCGGCGGTCTCCTAGCCTCGTCGCTAGTGACCCTGCCTATGAAGCAGGAGGTCCCGGGTTCGAATCCTGGTCGGGGCATGGATTTGTGTGTTATAATCACGAATATTTGTTCCTGAGTTATGGATATTTTCTATGTATTTAAGTATTTATCTATCTATATTATATACATATATCGTCGCCTAGTACCTACAACACAAGCCTTATAGAGCTTCCTGTGGGACTAGGTTGATTTGTGTAAGTTTGTCCTAATCCTAATACTCATAACTAACATAATATTTATTTATTATTTAATGATAATATGTGATTGGGCCCTCGAATCTATCGTGTGACCGCCCGACCGGCCTTACCGGCACAATTAAACGCCGATAGAAATGCCCGGCATTTTGCCGCGGACCGTGCCCGCATTACATACGTGACTGAAACGTTAACTCACACCTGGAGCCGGATTCGGATGTAACAGATTATATATTGATTTGATACATATTTCATGAGTTGATGATCTGTTTGATTATGATGAGTCTTTTTTATAATTGAAAGAAAAATTAGAAAATTGTTGAGAAATTGTGTCGAGCAAGATAAGAACTTGTGACTAGCGACCTTTCGGAACACCGGTCCGATTGGTTCCGAAAGGTCGCAACTCTATGTAGAGTAGGTCTACGACACCACGCATAAGGACCGTAACAAATATAGGATAACTTATCCAATTGTTTCTCGTATTATCACGGAAAAAGGGGCCTCTGGAAAAAGGGGTAAAGGTCGCCCTCGTACCACCTGAAGCCAGTTTTATAAAGCTACAAGTTACAATTTACAAGCGGAACTCTCTTTCTAACCCTATGTGTTAGAAAGAGACTTCCGCTTGTAAATTGTAACTTGTGGCTTTATAAAACTGGCCTCTGGAGGCGCACAGTTGAAATGGAGGCCGCATCAACTGGCCTTGGTTGGACGGAGCTGGAGGAGGCCGCACAGGACCGTGAACAATGGAAATCCCTTCTGAGAGCCCTATGTCCCTGATGAGGGATAACAGGATACCATCATCATCATCATGATCATTATCACGGAACAAATTCGAAATACAAAGCTCTTCAGCAGACTTATGGCTGAGATAGTGAGATGAGATTATTAACGAACTCCCTCCTACCTACTTTTCAAATCTGAATACGCCTCGTAAATAAAAATACGTGAATATAAGGATCTAAAGACAATGAAGTACTAAAAACGTTTACCTAATGTACTTACTTAGTTTAAAATATTTGAAATAGTGTAGTCGCAAAGTATGACGGTGACCGATTCGAGTAAGTAGGTACCTACTTAGATTCTTTTTCGGTCGATTCTTAGTCGTAATCCACTAGTCCGCGCTAAGTACTTAGGCGATTATCACACTGACGACGGATCCGCATGCGGCGCCGGTGCGCGAGAGAGATAGCGCTCTGCATGTGTATAGCGCTGTCTCGCTCGCACACCGGCGCCGCATGCGGATCCGCACCAGTGTGATAACCGCCTTACATTAAAATTTAGTACTTGTACAGTCAGCATCAAATATGTTGTAACAGCCAAAGTGATCAAATAGTTCTTCACACCGTATATTTTGAATGGTGTGACGAACTATTTGGCTACTCTAGCTGTTACAATATATTTGATGTTGACTGTACCTATTTACTATGTAGGTACAGGTACAATATTAAGTACCTAACGGTTGCGTAGGTATGGTATTAGTGTCATTTATTTGTCTCAATAACATATGTATATGTAGAACTTAAGAGTCGCCAGGACGCTCGCGTGAAGTCGCGTCCCCATAAAAACGTAGTTCAGCTCTCATTTTAAAACGACATGCTTTAGAACCACGAAATTTGGCATGGGCATTCTAGCAGTACAGATCTATGTCGGTAATTCGTTTTTGTTGCTAAAAATTGTAATACAAAGAAAATATAGCAAAAATAAGTTTTGTATGTAAATCTGTATCTGATGGCTGTATTTTCTTTGTATTACAATTTTTTGCAACGAAAATGAATTACCGACATAGATCTGTACTACTAGAATGTCCATGCCAAATTTCGTGGTTCTAAAGCATGTCGTTTTAAAATGAGAGCTAAACTACGTTTGTATGGGAACGCGAGCGTCCTGGCGACTCTTAAACTGTAGACGTAGGACCAATGTTTTAGTAACGAGTTGTATTGCGACTGTTCGTAATTTCGATCGTAAACTATGTAAATTGACTAGTATATGTTGCCCTGACCAAATACGCACGGTAACGATATCAAGCATAAATGTTATGTGCAGTTTATCTTGTCTAATATGTGGTTGTAGCGACATACTCGCAAAAGTTGGTGGGTATTGAGTCAGATTTCTACTTAGAGGTAGATATTATAAAACTACTGTTGCTATACCCTATCAGGGTCCATGATGTACCTAGCATAAGTACCTGGCAATGCAATAAAGATCTCTTATGTCTTATCTTATCTCTTATCTCTAGGTTAGTAGAGTTTTAAGAGGTATTTATTAACTGCAGAATTGAGGTGTTTAATATACACCGTGTTTTTTATTTCTTTTAATTTCAGCATTATGGTTAGGTACGGAAAAAGAATTGGCATAATTAGCATAACTCGGACAATTCATCGCAATAACGTCGCAAAACGAATATAACACCGAAATGATACAAGATATATTAAATTCGTTTATGTACAGTATTTTAATAATATATTTCTATGTAGGTATATTACATTCATAAGCACAAGCCAAAAAGTGTCCAAAAGTGTGCATCTTGTTCTATATAATATTTATTTTTGCGATGAATTGTCCGAGCTATGATAATTATTAAAAAGAAATAAAAATAATAAATATATTTTTCTTATAATAATTGTTACATCGGTCACTAATGTAATTAGGGTATTAGGTGTTATGATTAACTCAACCAAATAATAATAAATAATGACATGTAAATGTATATTCCGACCAAAAAGTGTAGAAATTAAAAAGTGGCAACATCGTAGTGTCGTCCCTTTCAAATCAATCTAAGAAAACGAGACGACACTACGATGTTGCCACTTTTTAATTTCTACACTTTTTGGTCGGAATATAATTTGGAACATTACAATAATCTGAGATACAAAAAACGCTTATTTACTTGACGTAACAAACAAGTGAATCATTTATTGCGGTGTCTCAGAGTACAGAAACAATTTATATAGGTTTAATTTAAGCAATCCGAAAGCCAAAATTAACTATCGATTATCTCAGAACTGGAGCTAATTAGGACACTGGTGTGTTTGAGAAATATACTTAATTTGAGCTCAGGAATTGCCCTTGCTATTAAAGGAAATAAAAAAAAACACGGTGTAGCAGGTTTTCGTTTATTAACGTTTTTTCAAATAAGGAGGGTATAGGTCCTTAAAGGCTCGTTAACACGCATGTGCTATTATAACAAGCGTCCATCGGCTACGATAACTGCTTACCAACAGTCGAGCGGTATGCTTGTTTACCACCGTCGTGGTATAAAAAAATAGGCACACTAAAACCAAGTCCAACCACTTATTATTAACATACCATTTCTACATACGTACGAGTAAGTACTTGTATCTAACTAAAGCAGCACCTATTTTGCACTAAGAGCTAGCTACGTCAGATATGACACAATAATGAGAGCAACGAAATCCGTCTGGGTTGATTACTGTACTATCCTTGTTGCTAGATCCGGGCATCTGGCAGCTTTTAATGGGTAGAGCTCAGAGTTAGAGAGTAGCAAAATTTTTGAATTGGAAAATAATACAACCAAAATAGGTAGAAACTGTCAAAGTTGTCTCAGATATAGAGGACAGAGCCCATATTTTCACATTAGAACAAAAAACATTGCATATTATTGCGGAAACAGAAACAGTAGGCGACAAACTATGAATTACATTATACGTCGTTTGCCTACTTTCTCCCATCAGCAACTTTTAATTGTTTATATAATTTTTCATAATATCAGCATCAAAACCAGAACTCTAGGATTTGTTTTCTTGAAGTGGTTGGTTGCTTAATGCATTATTTGACCTCCACCACTTTACAGATGCCAGATGTCCAGATCTATAAACAAGCATGGTATATGAAACTGACTTAAGGCGTTTCATTGCTCTCATTATTGTGTCATATCTCACGTGGCTAGCTCTCCGCCTATTTAGACAAGTCTACAGTGCCTAAACCTATAAATATTCCGTAAATATTTAAATTAGAATATAGACATGCAATCAATGCAGGTATTTGTTGCACATGTATCGAGAATATCGAGATCTAGAACTATGTGGTTAACACACAGATAACGCATAAGTGCTCCCGTACTCAATTTGTATGAGAGCGCGACCGCGTATTTCAATTGAGGTAACATTTTTGATCATTACTCATGTGGATTAAAAATATCCACAAAAATCAAGTTACAGGGGTGAACCTGGATTGTTATACTACAAATTGGTGTATAATACTATTGAGATTTGCTGTTCGGATCATTGGCGTATATAGAGGGGGGGCCGGGTGGGCCGTGCCCACCCCAGAATAGTCTGGTGCCCACCCCAAGATGATAGGTTACCGATTTGAAATTCTAGGCTGGGCACAAAAAAACTGTCACAAAATAAATGACCTATTAATTCCTAAAACCGACAATTCCCTATTACCTACCTATGTAGGTATATAGTACATTCCGTACCTACGCAATTATAGTTTTCATTTATTTTATGTCTTGAAGTAAATACGCAACACTTGACGGAGATTTGATTTTGGCGCCATAACTCAACACGTACGCGATTAGCTGAGGAATATTGGCGCCGCTTAGTTTCGTCGCATACTTATACTACGTCAGACGCTCGTGCGCCAGGAGTTGTGGCTTGTGGTCAAACGGAATGTTTGATTATGAAAAATGTATTTAATAATTTTAAACAAAAAAGAACCGACTTCACTTAGGATCCGCTATTCCAAGAGGAAGTGGCTGAGTTGCTGTAAAAAAATGTGAAATCACTATAGATGTGCCTGTAATAGTTGAATAGTTCCCTCGATTTTTCCAGGATCCCGTCATCAGACCCCGGATGATGGGATCCTGGAAAAATCGAGAGAACTATTCACAATTTTTTACAGCAACTCACCCACTTCCTCTTGGAATAGCGGATCCTAAGTGAAGTCGGTTCTTTTTTTGTTTAAAATTATTAAATAGGTACATTGGTGACAATCTAGGGGTAATACCCGTTCGATTAAAAAAAATTGAAAATTAGTTCACGATTCACGGAGATATCGAGTAACATACATACAAAAAAAAAGATGATAAAAAACAGTCAAATTGAGAACCTCCTCATTTTTGAAGTCGGTTAAAAAAAGTCACCATTGAAGACCTGAAAATCAATGTTAAACAAGATATTTGTCCAAATCTGTCGAAATTAATCCAAGCTGCCATAATTATTCCAGTGAGCTCAGCTGGATCTGAGCGGAGTTTCTCGGCAATGCGCAGAACAAAGACCTGGCTCAGAGGGCCTACCGCGAAGTTCAAAAATCGACCAAACGATGGCCCCGTCTCTATCGCTCTTGCATATACGAAAGAGAGACGATTCGATGAACGAAGTGCTTCACGGTTATAGGCCTATTATGGGAGGAAAGAGGTTCTCGAGCACCTCACTTCCCCATATAGGATACAGAGTGTAACATAAATACTGGTGATCCGTTTAAGGACATAATTGGTATCGTATTGCGGGTAAGAAAAAGTAGAAGTTTTTTTTTGGAATTGTGTTTTGTGAATTTTTTTTTGTATTGGACACGTCGTCCGACCCGGCCAACCCTCCATACAAAAATCCGTCCCCGCAGCCCGATTTTGTCATCACGATAGCGGTCACATCTTTGCTCCGATTGTTTTCATTTTTCAAACTTGGTACAAAAATCGCCCTGGTTGATACCTAGGACAAGTTCGTGCACGGGCTAGGGCCTCACTTTTTATGAAATCAGTTTTTCGGAAATAACTTTTTTCCTATGGAAAATATACCATCCGTTTTTCTTTTATATGGCGTGGGACCTGTACCTCTACCATGAGTGTGACATTGTCATTTTTCGTTAACGAGTAACGAATTTTCTATCTGTGCATCTCGTTTACACTAAAATGTTACAAGCAAGATGCACAGATACAACACTCGATACTCGTTCTCGAAAACGTCAATGTCATAACTCATGGTAAGCGTACTGAATATTATAACTCCCTAAATCATATCTTTAAGAAAATATCGTTAATTTTAGTCGAAATATTAAAAAAAAACCTAAATTTTTCTGGAGAAAATTCATAACTCCTAAACTTTGAATAATTTTATGTCAGCAGTATTTTTTATCTAAAGGTCAGTTTTTTTCTCTAAAATATTCATGGTTTTCGAAAAAAATTATTAAAAATATATATCTGAAAGTGCAGATTTTGGCCTTGTTTAGCAGGTCAAAATTCTTGTGCCCGACTTTTACTGTTAAATTCATGTTAAATATCGCATAGGTACCTATGTACCTGTGTACATAGGTACGTCGTACTAAAAAAAATTGTAAAAAAAAAACTTTGAACTGGTATCCCATGCGGTACGATGCAGCGCTATTCTTTATTGCACACCTCAAATTAAAGAAACAGAGTATACACAAGCTCTAATCTAAAGCTCTAATCCATTCATCCCATGCGAAATCTACCTGTGTGTTCCCCCTGCGGAGACGGATTTTTTTTCATTGATCGAGCATGTAAAGTAAGGCATGAACAATGAACATGATTTATTGCGACAAGGTATGCCTACCTACATTAGAAGTGTAAGTAAAGCTATTTAAATTACGAATTATTATGCTGGCTGTGCTCTGCTTTTTTTAATTTCAAATTATTTACTTATTTTATATAATTAAACGGAAAAAAGGATATCTTATTCAGCCAAGAATACCAATGCGAAAATATTATTGTTTAAATATAAGTAAATATTTTCTTGGACTAATTTATATCTTTAGCTCAAGATACATTTTACTTCAATTGTTTTCGCTATACTTATACAAATCAATATTGTTTTGACGAAGAAGATTTGTCTTCGATGAATATACTTTTTTTCCGTGTATGATACTCGTACACCACTCCATTCACCACATTCTGTCATTGACCACTTCAGATAGTCGAGGGCTCCCAATGTATCTGAACAAGACAGGGGCCAGGCCCACCCTGGAAAATATTTCTAGATACGCCAATGGTTCGGATCATAGATATTTACGAATAAAATTGCGCTGATGTGTGGTGACCTCGTGCTCCCTGTAAAAGTTTAATGATGAGGTGTCTGTGTAGTCTGTGGGTTAACATCTAGCGTTTCTCCCTGCTTGGGGTCCGCTTGATAACCTATTGGCGTGGCGTAGGCAGTAGTTTTTACAAAAGCGTCTGCCATCTAACCCAAAGGGGAAACTAGGCGGTTATCGGGATTAGGTACGGTTTCCTTACGATGTTTTTCTCCACCGAAAAGCGACTGGTAAATATCAAATGATTTTCCGTAGGTTTTTATTTATTTATTTATTATAAACACAAGTTTACAAATTTAATTATCGAACGAGCGGAGCGTAAGCGAAGATCGTTCTTACAAACAACAACTGTCACCTGGCTACTGGGACGTCTCGGCATTTGGATGGCTTTTTGATTTAGATAGTTTGTCCGACGATATCTTTAGTAATGATTTTCCGATCTTTATGAAATTTGTTGGGGTTGTAGCAGAGACCAACAAAATTTGCGAGTTCGTATATGAGCTGGATTGAGACGGGGGTTCTGAAATTAGAAGGCCTAAAAAGGTTTTGTAAAGGGGTCCTGTTACATTGGTCATCTTATTTGCTACTTTTACGAGCAAGTATGGTTGAGTTTGATATCAAACGAAAGGTATTGATTAACACTCTCGTCAAATCCTTATTAACTGCTTACTGTTTCATAACAATTAGCAACATAAAATTGATTTCAAAAATATTTTCAATTATATTTTGATTTTGGTGTAAATATTTTGACAACTGACTTTTTTTAAATTTATTAAAGCTTTGGCTGCTAGGGCCATCAGCATACTGACATTAACACATTAGTTAGAGAGAGTTACCATAGACGCATAATGATGGTGACCGAAACCTATATAGGTGGTCCACAGATGAGAACGACATGTCAAAGCAACAGAGTGAGAGGCATGTGAGAGGTGGATTTAAATTTACATGAGACAAAAACTGTCAAATCTGAAGCGATTTCGTCGCGGTAAAATTTTGCGCATCTTCCGCACAATGGGGTTGGCAACTGTCAAAGTGACATCTTCAAAATTGGTCCCTAGAAAAGCTAAATTTGTATGGCGCGAAGTGGTTTTATTTATTTTCGCGAAAATGATTCAATGTTTTGTCTCGAATTGCTCCGAAATTGAAATCCATCCGATTTTGGAATACACTAAAATTAAAATGATGTAGATTAACGCCATGGGAAGGTTTTTGCCTAAGAAAAGCTTTATGCCTGCATACAAGTTAGGGACCATTCATCGTCTGTTTCTTTCTATCATTGTTTGTGTCTCTTTCTCTTATTGTATGGAATCTGGAACAGCGCCCTCTGCAAAAGTTTTCACCGGCCAACCCCATTTAATATGGACGTTTAGTTTCACCGTGATGGTTAGTTGAGAAAAAAATACCCGATACCTATTTTTGGTATTTTGGTATTCTACTATTGCACATTTATGGCGAAACACAAGATTGGCGAGTTCACAGTTCGGGGCGAACTACTAGTTTACAGTGCTCCACAAAACTATATTAAGTTTGACTGTGGAGTCAAATATCAGTCTCAAGTTTTCCTATATATATATTACAGTAAATATTCAGGATAATATTACATTAATTAAAAGCACATTCGATAATCCGAGCCACCAGCATGTGTATCCGTGGGACACGGCACAGATTCAAATGGGTGTCATTTAATCGATCTGCAGAATATTTCTATTATGGTAAGCAAAAATATATATTTGGTCAGCAAAATTGGTCACTTGGTAAGCAACTTAAGGTCAGCAAGTATTTGTAAACCAGTTCGCAATTAATGTCAAATTGAGCTGCTCTAAAATAATTTGGTTGGCAATTTAATTATTTGAGCGGCAGTAAGTTATCTGCCTTAAATCAGATTTCTTAAAGCAATCAGTGGGTAAGCGAATTATTTCATTTTGGATTACAATTGGACTGATCCGCAAAAAATGATTCGCAAAAAAATCTATTAATCAGCAAATGCCTTACCAACCTAACCTAATTTTTGCTGATTAGGTGATTTTTTAAACAAAAAACACAGGTTTAGGTATTTTAACGAATCTTCTACGATTCATGAACTTTTTTCGAAAATTTATATATGATTTAACTAATATAAGACATTAGATTCAGTCGGTTCTCGCGCTGTTAGGTCACGGTTCACCTAACACACTCCTCCTCGCTTCGCTCGTCGTCGCACCTACCTTGGCTCTGTGACACGACAGTTTTCTGTGATTATATTCCCAAACGCACACATTGGCTGCTCATGTCACGTGGACCAATTTTACTCTGGTTGCAACTCTGCCGATTTTTCAAACCAAACGCCACCAGCTTTATTATATCAGATTACCATTGCTTTAATCTGCATACCTCTCAATAAAACTGGTTACAGTCATGTTTTTTCTACCCACCAATTTTTAAATCTTGCTGACCAAATAATGGGGTTGGCAACTGTCAACGGTTTGGCCAGATGGCGCCAGCATAGCTAGGTCCCTTTCACTAGTATTGTTGTATGGGATTTGGCTTAAAGGCTAGCCCACCCAGGTCAAAAAAAAATAAAAAAAAAACGTGATTTTGACACTTTTGTACGACTGACAGGGACCCAGCTATGCTGGCGCCATCTGTAAATACTTTCCACCGGCCAACCCCATTATTTCGCAGCTCAACAATTTATTGAGCAGATAAAGTATAATATAGGCAGATCAATATTGGTTATAGTCCCCTCCGTTATGGGAGAGGGCCTAAGTGATAGTTCAGATCTGGATACGGTTACCAACTTTTAGTATGTTGTTGGGCACGACACTAGGACCCCAAAACTGCCGAGAGACCGGGACGTCGATGAATGTCTCCCGTGTAATGACGTCATCAAAATGGCTGCCGCTTTGTTGCGAAAAGTGTAATTTTCATCCAAACTGTGCATTGCACCTATACGTGTGTAGTATCAAACGAAAGAAGATTAAATGTACTATATTGTTGTAATATATTTTATACTACTGTATATTACAGTTTGACAGCTATAAACGAAAACCCAAAATCAGGCTAAAAAATAATTCGGATATTTGCATTTTACAACAAAATTATAAGTCCAACTTTAAAGCCGAGTACTACAATAACAAAACAGGCTATTTAAGCTATACATTGCTATAAAAATTATTAAAATCTGGTAATAATTGTGGCAGCTATGTTAAAAAACATGTCAGCACTGCCGAGCTATTTCCTTAGAGTGAAAAAATAACAATTTTCACATATTACAGAATATCCGCAGAAGCTTCGAGTATATTGTTGGTCAAATAATTTGGAGCCCCTAAATGTCGGAAAAATATCTCTATAGTGCCTGAGGTCCAAATAATGACGTCATGAACGTGACCGCTACCGAAATTTGTAAAACATAAATTAAAGCTATACCATGACACATACACACATGTGCGTAGCATCGATCGAAAGCTTATTGAATTTACTACAATACATACATACATTATTTGTGAAAATAATGTATAGTTTAGGAGTTGTTGGCAAAATAAAATATTTTTTTAGGAAAATAAAATGTATATGTTAAGTCTGTGGCCAAAGAAAATACAATACACTAATGTTTTGTATAGCATTAAAAACACCAACTATTCAGCTTTAAAACACAGTTTGAATTTATAAAATTTGATAAGAACTATAAAAGTTGTGCTTACAACTCTAAAGCACACTCACTATTTTACCTACAATGCACTCATACTATGAGAAGCTTGGGCCTAATTATTGACTAGTTTTTAATAAATTTTGTAAGGATTTAGGGTTCCTTGTCATTAAAGTAAATAAAAAAATCGGCCAAGTGCGAGTTGACTCGCGCTCCGAGGGTTCCATACACATCACACAATTTTAACAATTTGTATTTTTAAGACCAACTTACGCTTGACCGCAGACTTATTAGTGTTTTTTTCTGTAATGTACAGGTAAAGAACTATATTACGAATTTTTTTCTTAAATGTAGGTTCGTCGGTTTCCGGGGGACGGAGAGCAATGGAAAATTTTCGCCTTATTTCTTAAATTACTTACAAACTATACCTTGTTATATATCAAATGAAAGGATTTGATGTGAAAACTACAAATATATAACTTTTATAATTTTAATTTTAATAGTTTTGAAGTTATTCAAGAATAAAGGCGAAAATTGACCATTCTCCTCCGTCTCTCGGAAACCGAAGAAACTACATTTTAGAAAAAAAAACCTAATATAGTTTTTTGCCTGTACATTAAAGAAAAAAACACTAAAAAGTCTGCGGTCAAGCGTAAGTTGGTCTTAAAAATACAAATTGTTAAAATTGTGTGATGTATATGGAACCCTCGGAGCGCGAGTCCAACTTGCACTTGGCCGGTTTTTTTATTTACTTTAATGGCAAGGAACCCTAAATCCTTACAAAATTTAGAAAAAACTAGTCAATAATTAGGCCAAAGCTTCTCATAGTATGAGTGCATTGTAGGTAAAATAGTTAGTGTGCTTTAGAGTTGTAAGCACAACTTTTATAGTTCTTATCAAATTTTGTAACTTCAAACTGTGTTTTAAAGCTGAATAGTTGGTGTTTTTAATGCTATACAAAACATTAGTGTATTGTATTTTCTTTGGCCACAGAATTAACATATACATTTTATTTTCCTAAAAAAATATTTTATTTTGTCATCATCTCCTAAACTATACATTATTTTCACAAATAATGTATGTATGTATTGTAGTAAATTCAATAAGCTTTCGATCTATGCTACGCACATGTGTGTATGTGTCATGGTATAGCTTTAATTTATGTTTTACAAATTTCGGTAGCGGTCACGTTCATGACGTCATTATTTGGACCTCAGGCACTATAGAGATATTTTTCCGACATTTAGGGGCTCCAAATTATTTGACCAACAATATACTCGAAGCTTCTGCGGATATTCTGTAAATTGTGAAAATTGTTATTTTTTCACTCTAAGGAAATAGCTTGGCAGTGCCGACATGTTTTTTAACATAGCTGCCACAATTATTACCAGATTTTAATAATTTTTATAGCATTGTATAGCTTAAATAGCCTGTTTTGTTATTTTAGTACTCGGCTTTAAAGTTGGACTTATAATTTTGTTGTAAAATGCAAATATCCGAATTATTTTTTAGCCTGATTTTGGGTTTTCGTTTATAGCTGTCAAACTGTAATATACAGTAGTATAAAATGTATTACAACAATATAGCACATTTAATCTTCTTTCGTTTGATACTACACACGTATAGGTGCAATGCACAGTTTGGATGAAATTTACACTTTTCGCAACGAAACGGCAGCCATTTTTATGACGTCATTACTCGGGAGACATTCATCGACGTCCCCGTCTCTCGGCAGTTTTGGGGTCCTAGTGTCGTGCCCAACAACATACTAAAAGAAGGTAACCGTATCCAGCTCTGAACTATATTCCCATAAGGGAGAGCACTATTAAAACGTTGTCCGTTTGTGAATTTTTTGCTGATAAGAGTTGCAACTCCATATTTATTTATTGCCAGCCAAATTTTTATAAGCTGACCAAGTGATTTAATGGCTATTTTTTTTTTGCGAATCAGTTTTAAAAACGGCTGATCAAATAATTACTTCCCGATTCAAATCCACCCAACATTTCTTCAGTTTCATCGACGGTGCTGCCCTGCCCAGCCCGTCTACCTCTGCCCTGCACTAATGCCACGTTCTTGTTGTTGGCTAATGATTAATTAAAATTGTAACACTATTTTACGTTAAATAAATCATTTGAAAATTACATTAACAGCACATAATATTAAACTAAGATAAAATAACATGAAATAAAATGTACATAGTAAGTGTCGGAAAACTCAGTGGTATTACAGATACTGACTGAATATTAGTAAATACCGGGTTAAATTCGTATTAGGTATAACACAAACCACTTAGTTTTGACAGACAATATAGACTAGACTGCTATATGCCTTAATGGAACTGGTGGTGGAATTTATTTATGAATATGTAGTCCCTACGACCATTTCAGTTCGTTCACTGCCCAAAGTCACAGTATATACAATAATGCAGTAAGAAAGAAAACTAATAGCGCTTCGATACGCACACAAAAGTACAATTGCGAACCTACTTCAAATTCTATGGTAGAGATATTTAGGTAGGGGTAAATATGTATATTAACAAAAGTAACAAAACCTTAATTACGTTACAAATTTTATATTTATTTATTTAAACTTTATTGCACAAAAGAAAAACTTGATGTACAGAAGGCGGACTTAATGTCAAGAGGCATTCTCTACCAGTCATTAACATTAAGGCAAAGCAGAGAAGTTGTGGGCGGTGCTTACTAGAACATAAACAATGCATACAATATAATACAATGTATAGATAATTATACAATATATACAACAAAAACAATCCATATATCATTAAATAGATGAAACTATATAATATAATTATATAGATGAAACTGATCAATCAGAACTGTAATCTTTCGTTTCACGAGCGAAAAAGGCACGAACAGGGGGTGATTTTTGAGATTCGAGCACTCGAAAGTGACATTTAAAACTCTCAATAAAACGATGAAATTATGTTTTAAAATTAACAGTGATAGAAATTTAAAATCATGATCATTTAAACTATTAATTCCATGCGAAAAAATTGGCGACAAACTTTTGTGTGCGATTATTTTCGACCTTAAATTTTTTTGAATTCGAGCGTCCGGCTGTCAAAAATCGGCCCCCAGCTTTTTTACTTATGAATAGAGATGCGCCGAATATAGACTTTACCGAATACGAATATTCGGCCGAACGTTCGGTTCAGATCTTACCGAACCGAATATTCGGCCGAATTATTCGGTAAATCTAAACAGGTTTATGCAGATCCGCGCGGCTCGCTGAACGCGATTTTTTTATTTCTAGTAAAATAATATGTGTACGCGACCTTGGCATTGTCAATGACAATGTCAACATTTGCAATTGTTATTGATAATATTGATGGTGAATTGGTGACAGACGCTGATATGGTGCTTAAACTGAATAATAAAGCTTACAAAAATCAAGTTTTCTATATATCTTTTAATAACTTAACTTTTAAGAGCTAAAAATTGTATGAATGATTCATTTATTATCAGATAAATATCATATGTTTATTCGGTAAATATTCGGCAGTTTTACCGAATAATTCGGCCGAATACCGAACATTGAAAAACACGCCGAATATGCCGAATACCGAATAATTGCCGAATATTCGGCGCATCTCTACTTATGAATACTTGTAAAAAATGAGGGGGGAAGGATGAAAACCCAAGTCCAACGTGGGTCAATACGACGCACCATTTTTTAACTATGTATTTGTAAAAATGAAGCACTCCTTATTGACTATAGATATAACTACAAAAAAAAACCATTTCGTTTACTGCTTGAAGCTTAGAACACTGCGTGTATGTTGCGAAATGTGTCTCAAGTGCAGGCTCCTGCGCACATATATAGCATGTGTGGCGCCGGTTCGCCACACGTGTGTTCTACCTCGCCGCAAGATCATGATCGCTAAGGTACGATATCTGTTTTTACTTATTTTAAATTGTTTTTAATAGTTATATTGTTATTTATTTTAACAGAAACAAAAATAAAAACAGGGGAGTAATATTTAATAAAAGTTATAAAAGAAAACTTCTATTACCAATCTTGACAAAAGAGCCAAAAATACTGGCAGCGTAGCGTTAGGCCCGGTTTCCTTACGATGTTTTCCTTCAATGTCTGGTAAAATATCATATGATATTTTGTACAGTCGCCATCAAATATATCGGAGCGGTCAGGGTACCCAAAAATATCTGAACAAGCACTTTATCGCCTTGACAATAGAGGCGTTGTTCAGATGTTTGTGACCATCTTGGCCGCTCCGATATATCTGATGGCGACTGTACATACATAATTAAGTTCCGAAAAACTCATTGCCATGAGTATGAACAGGGGTTTTCGAAATATTGGCACGTTGCATTTTGTTCCGGAATATTGGCATTTTGCTAATTTGATTAGGTAGGGGAAATTTTGTTTGATCTGATAACCTATCAGCCCTTTATTTAAGTCTTGGCTGGTTTTAGGTAGACCTAATTAATTGGTATTTTGGTAACATATTTTTAAATCCATCATGAAGGGGTAAGGGGGGGCTTACCTTAAGAAATACCATCGACTATGGCAATAAATTGAATGCCCTACCTTATAAATTACCTACAGCCCTAGGAGTGTCCTCAGTCATCTTAGACTTCATTTCAAATGAGTGTTTGTGCAGTTGTTAGTGGTGGCGTGCGGGCTGGCGGCGGCGGCGGCGGTGCCGGTCTACGCGCCGCTCGGGCACGGCCTCGCGCCCGCTTATGCGCCCGCGTACGCGCCCGCTATCGCCCCAGCGTATGCGCCCGCTATCGCTCCTTATGCGGCGCACGCGGCACCAGTGAGTATTATTTTAATAAAAACTCAATCTGAAGGACGCGGGTTCGAATCCCACGATGATCCAGAGTTCTTCAGAGTTAATTTTTTCATTTTAATGGACTTCTGTTTCCAATATGTGGTTTATTAAAAAATGTCGATTATAGTTTATTTCCTTATACAGAGTAGAGTTTCCAAATGGGTATGTGGGGGCAGTTACCAGATCTCATGATGCTACGGGAAAGTGCTCTTAATAGGAGTCCGGAGTCCCTAACTTTTTATTAAAGACAAATGCTATTTTGGAATAGTTTATTTTTGGAAACATTTATAGTGGGTGAGAAAACCCTATTATTTCAATTTTTTTTTAATGCCATTTTATTTCAGTTAAGGGCATAATAACTATACAAACCCGAATCTTAATCAAAGCCCGACAAATAGACATTCAGAATTTAAATTCAGATGTTTTTATGGTGGTCCTTATAGGTACATACAGATAGACTCTACATATACTAAATCGCGACTAAATAATTTAATTCTGTGACTTACTGATTCTCATGATTCTCATGAATCTTAAGTATGGTCCATTCTGTACTGTACTGTACCTATTTTTTACCAGATAATCCGCGCCGAGCCAGTAGACCCGAATCCAGCCTACAGCTTCTCGTACGGCGTAGCGGACCCGTCCACGGGCGACCAGAAGAACGCTGCCGAAACATTACAGAACGGTGTCGTGCACGGCTCCTACAGCCTGGTGGAGCCTGACGGCCATGTCCGGAAAGTGACGTACACGGCGGACAAGATTAACGGGTTCAATGCTGTGGTGGAGAGGACTGGCGCTTCTCATGCGGTGAGTTAGACTAATAAGAACGCTGCCGAAATGCTACAGAACGGCGTCTTGCATGGCGCCTACAGCCTGGTGGCGCCCGACGGCCATGTCCGGAAAGTCGGACACGGCGGACAAGATTATCGGGTTCAATGCTGTGGTGGAAAGGACTGGTGCTTCTCATGCGGTGAGTTAGACAAGAACGCTGCCGACACGTTGCCAAACGGCGTCGAGCATGGCTCCTACAGCCTGGTGGAGCCCGACGGCCAAATTCAGATGTCAGAAACTTTTTGACCTGTTACTTATTTACATTACTCGAGCAACCGAAACCCTTTGGAGGTATGAGGGATACAGAGCTTTTGTTTGTGATGTACCCGAAAGACATGTGAGTCCATATTTTCAGACGTGACCGTACTAATTCGCGTAGTATCAATAATGCTGTACAGTCACAGTACATACTTGCTTTACATGAAAATCTTCTAAAATAATTGTTTGATCCCCAGGGTCCCGTGGCCGTAGCCCACGCCCCGGTGGCGCTGGCGCCGGCGCCGGTGGCCGTGGCCGCCCCCGCCGCCCGTTACACCCTCCCCGCCATCGGACACCCCTGGGGTTAACCGACCGACCCGCCCTCGCATTGTTGACCAACACCCGCTCTAGTTATAGGACACTTTGAATGGTTTAAGCAAGGTTAGTCTGTGATATTTTGAAAATGTGTGACATGAGGCGTTTTTCCGACTGCGCAAACATCAAGCGACGTTTATTGGAAGTTTAAACACGTTTGTGTTTTGTTTGAAGTCGAAAAAACGCCCAAGTTCTGTGAGAGCGAGCGCAGAATGGAAAGAGAATAGAACGGTTTTTGAATTTTGTCGGTTAGGTTTAAAAGTATTATTTAGTGGTTGTTGCTCAGCAATGCTCGCCCATGGACCGAACGACTCGAATATTGTTTATTTATTTCAAGCTGCTTTGACTGTTGCCTACGAACATGATCTTGACGCGTTTATGTATGTAAATATAATGTATCTAATAGTTAATAAATAAATGCAAGTTTTGCACCGACTTCTAATATTTTAATTACTTATTTTATTACCTTCAAATTATAATTTTAACTCGAAAATCGATTATATAGTAGTGACACGTAGGTAAGTAAGTGGTATTCTTTTCCCATCGTACGTGTGCCTACCTGGTATACCTACGAATGACTTGCCTAGTAACCTAGTATTCGTTGAATCACTCAAGGAAAACTTGAATATTTTAGCGAGATCTCTTCCAACATTTACGAGTGATAAATCAATCAAGCTGACGGAATCCTGACTAATTACAGCTTTAAATTGCTGTCAACCTGATGTTGTTGACCTAAAAATTATTACAAGTTTCTTGAACTTTGGCATCGATGAAGTTTTTTGCAGTGATGTTGTTAAAACCTGCTGCTTGTCTTGGGAAACGCTATGTAGGGTCAAATGATATTCAAGAGTCGCCAGGACGCTCGCGTTCCCATACAAACGTAGTTTAGCTCTCATTTTAAAACGACATGCTTTAGAACCACGAAATTTGGCATGGACATTCTAGTAGTAAGGATCTATGTCGGACATTCATTTTCGTTGCAAAAAATTGTAATACAAAGAAAATACAGCCAGATACAGATTTACATACAAAACTTATTTTATCTATATTTTCTTTGTATTACAATTTTTAGCAATGAAAACGAATTACCGACATAGATCTGTACTGCTAGAATGCCCATGCCAAATTTCGTGGTTCTAAAGCATGTCGTTTTAAAATGAGAGCTGAAATACGTTTGTATGGGGACGCGAGTTCACGCGAGCGTCCTGGCGACTCTTAAGAGATCGCAGTAAAAACCTGCCATAATGCAGTCGGCGTGTCGTTTCTCAGTAGTGTGTGGTTGATGATGATTTCTTCCTGCTATACCTAATTAGGTATGTAGTCCACCAAGATCCCCTAGTCAGAACCTCTCAGGGGATCCTGCTATTCCTGCTGAACTCTGTGTTTCTTTTCCAAAAACATTTCCTTCACAATTTAAATAGACGGAGCCCCGCTCAGCGGGGCTCCTGTTTCTGGGCGATTTGTTCTTCGGGCATCTAAAGGTACCTAACGAACCTAACCTACGCTTTACCCTAGGGGGATCCTGGTGAACTCATGAGTTCAGCAGGATCCCCTGGGAGATTTGACTAGGGGATCTTGGTGGACTACGCGTAATTAGGGACATCGGCTCGCAGCAGAGTTTTCCAAATGTCACGTTCTTGAACGGTTACTTCCAGCCTTTCCAGGCAGTATGGGCACTATGGCAGCTAGCGGTGTATTAGTGATTTTAGTGTGTGGCTATTAACAAATATTCATATCGATTGATCTTTTAGCAGGATATACCAACAAGAGCAGGATATACCAACTGAGAAAACGAATCGATTAAAGACACTGACGCCTAAGTCCTGACTCCTGATCATAAAAATTAGTAGATGTACCTATGCCTATTCCGCGAAACGATTTCTTTTAGCCTTGCCGTAACCAAGTCGGGTAAAAGTTTAAACGTGAGGCCGAGTAAAACTGAACCGGATTTTCCGTTTAGTCAAGATATATTTAGGTAGATTACATGTATATACCTATATTATATGTAATTATTAGGTAGTTGGAAAGGAATGTTTATGTTACTTGGATAGAAGTTTTAAGGCAAAACAATGTTAATAAGGTATATCTACCTTATTTAACATAATACAAACAACCTAATTAAAATAAAAGTTTATAACTCACTGGGGAGTAAGTATTTACTGTAACTCCCGCTACGCCTGCGTGGTAATCTCACGCTGCATGAACAAATGTGATGTATTCTACTCTATGAATGATGATGATGAATGACGTGTTCTATAAAATACCTGATTTATACAAGGTGTAAGAAAAATGCTGGTGATCCCTTTAAGGGCATAATCTCTGAGGACATAATTGGTATGGTACCGTATTGCGAGTAAGAAAAAGTAGGAGAAAAAATTTTTGGACGCAAAAAAAAACTTTTTTCGAATAGGTCACGTCGTCACAGCTAGCCAACCCTCCATATATTACCAATTATGCCCTCACAATTTTTTCTTACTTTTTCATAATTACAATACGATACCAATGCCCTTAAAAGGATCACCAGTATTTTTGTTACACCTGTATCTATCTACTGCTGGTTATCTAGATTGACGGCGTATATTGTGCGGGCTGAACGAACGCTGTCTAGCTTGAGGAGTAAAATCTACGTTTAAATTTTTTGCTCGTGTTACAGCATAAACACACACACGCAGTAGGTATATAGGCCATACACAGTATATCATTTACAAGTCGGTGAGTAGAGCTGCTGTGTGCTGTGGCTGTGAGGCTGAGACCGGCTGTGGGTGAAGTTTCCGTCGTCTAATGAGCTATTAGCATCTGGTTAGGGCAAGACTTCCTCTCTCATGTTGATAGAAGGGCTAACTTACTTTACTTACTACGTAGATTATTAAACTAAATTGGTACCGCAGATTATTCACGAAACAAAATAGGTAGTGAATAATATTGTAGTAACGTTACTAAAGTTATCGTCGGACAAACTATGTACCTAAATCAAAAAGCCATCCAAATGCACAGACGTCCCAGTAGCCAGGTGACAGTTGGGTCTGAAGTTGTTTGTAAGAACGAGCTTCGCTTACGCTCCGCTCGTTCGATTATATAATAGTACATTACTACAGAGGCCGGGAAGTAGGGGGTTGCCGGCCGAGTTATATAGACGGGGGATAGTTACGAGGCTGGCAACCCCTTTTCACGCCGAGGTATGTATAGTGCTTTTCTCAAACATGAAATGAAGTAAATTTGAAAATTATCCAATTTTTTTTCCGACATACGTAAGGCAAAAGTCTACTCGTAAATTTGTATTAATAATGTATATGGTGACTGAATAAATTCAGAACGTTACAAAACAAAAAAAATCCAAGAAAAAAAAATTAAAAAAAAAACGAAAAAGTTTTTTTACAAAAAAATAAAAAAAAATTGCTAAAAAAAATTTAAAAAAAGCCTAGGCCTTCAATTTTATATGAAAATCGTTACCTGTTCTCTGGAGTTGATCCGCCCTAAACGTGACACTTTGAAGCCTATTATGACGCACATAACGAAGACATTTCATTACATGTTTGAGAAAATTATATTACCTGATTTTTCCAAATTTGAAAAATGGCTCGGAGGACAAAGAAATTGACAAATATGAGGATTGTATCGCAGGCGTGAACGGATATTTTACAGACCTAGCTGGAATACATGTTGGGCGCTATTATAAGGAGATTATGTTGAGAAATAAATGTAATCCTCCGAAAAATGTCGCGTGTAGTGACTAAACACAAGTGAGTAAAGCCGTATGCAGTGATAATAGTATTAGTATATCTCACGACAGTTTAAATTCAATAAATGTAATTTGTATAAAAATATGTTTTTGACTTTTTTTTAAACTTATCAAACGGCCTTCGTAGGTAGGCTTTATATAAATTGGTTTAAAAATAGCTCATGTACGAGATGGGAAAAAGCTGCCCATGCCATATTAAGACCAAGAGCCGGGTCAAATACAATGTTACACCAGCCTCACAGGACACACGGTAACGTTTTTTATGGTTCCGTATACCCAAAGGATAGAAACGGGACCCTACTAAGACTCCGTCTGTGTGTCCGTCTGTCACCAGGTTGTATCTCATGAACTGTAAATAGTGTCTAAATATGATCAGGAATAAACTATAGAACTTTTTTTTATTGCAACTTAAACATCACATTCTGCCATAAAATAAAACTTAAACTGAATTACAATTGGCTACGCTAATAATAAAGCTCTGTTGACACCCAATCGCTAAAGTTATTTCTAATGATGTATCTCCTAAGTTCATCTCCAAGGATCATTATCAAGCAGAACGGCATCGAGAGAAAAAAGTTGTACCAGACGAGGTATTCCGTACCGAACACTTCTTGACATCCTGGGACATACGTGACAACAAGAGCCGCGAACAAATCCACAAAGATACTTGCGTTCAACATGCCATTCCACATGCCCTTCTTGATCAACGAAATCCGACGCGTCTTGCAAATAATAACGTCGGCGATCTGGGCCCAGCATATAGCAACGAAGTAAGCGGTTTGCGCAATTCTCTCTAAAGTCTTCCTTTCTGCAAAAAACCAAGTACGGCCGCGCGTGTCTACTACCAACGCATCCTTCGACTCCCACTGATTACGAATGAAGAACAGAGTCGACGGAAAAAATCCGTGTTCGGCAAACACTACGAAATAGCTAAACATGCCGGCAAAGAATTGTATCAGCCCAATCTGGAAATAGGCCATATACAACAAGTATTTGTTGACGAGGTGATCCGAGAGAGCTCGAGGCGGATGATGCATGATGTCTTCCTCGGAAGTCTCGTAAGCCAGGCTGATGGCGGGGAGCAGGTCCGTACCCACATTAATGACCAGGATAAGCATCAGGGTTAACGGTAACGGTATGCCTAAAATCGCATACAACACAAACGGTAGCATTTCTGGCGTGTTCGATGTGAGCGTGTAAGCAATAGTCTTTTTTAAATTATCGAATATCCTTCTCCCCTCTTGCACGCCTAACACTATGGACGAGAAATTATCGTCTAACAGAATCATGTCGGCCGCTTTTTTAGAAACCTCTGTGCCTGTGATACCCATAGCTATGCCTATATCTGCTTTTTTCAGCGCTGGCGAGTCATTCACGCCGTCCCCAGTCACCGCTACGCAGTATTTCAGATTTTGGAAGGCTTCAACTATCATCAGCTTCTGTTGTGGACTGGTGCGGGCAAATGTGATTTCGTTGTATCTTTTCATACAATTCATCAGGTCCGATTCACCCATTTTCCTGAGGTCGTCACCGGTGATAACGGCGGCGTGGAACTGCCGGCTCACGTGTGGCGGCACGTCCACCACTTCGATGTGGTGGTCGAAAGCGTAGTCGTAGGCGGTGGGCTGCGTGATGGTGCCGCACATCCGAGAGATGGCCAGCGCTGTCACAGGGTGGTCTCCTGTCACCATCACCACTCTGATCCCAGCCCGTCTGCATATATTTATGTACACTTCGATGTCCTCTCTCGGTGGATCTATCATTGATATCGCACCGATGAATGTCAAGTTCTCTAGAGGAAAGTTGTGCTCTTCCGTATTGAAATAGTAGTTGGCATGATATTTAGTCAGTGGTAACTTCATCTCGGCGTACCCTATGACGCGTTCGCCCATGTTGGCAAGTTTTATAAAGTTACCTTTTAGATCTCTCTTGAGCTGCACGGTCAAACGCATATTCCCGGAGCTGGTTGCTATTTCCGAGCAGTGCTCTAGAATTATTTCGGGAGCTCCTTTCATGGTCAAAGTAAAGTTAGCAGAAGGCCCGTGCGTTTCATGCAGGCGATGAATCGTTACTTGATATTTCCAGGCTGAGCTGAACGGTATTTCGGCGACTTTCGGATTTTCCCGCTGCGTTTTCGTGGCCGAACGCTTATCCTCCATATATCGTAATATGGCACATTCCGAGGCGTCTCCAATAATCTTTCTCTTTGAAATAGGCAACGTGAGAGTGTCGTGAGTGAATTGGGCTCTAAGATTGAGGGAGGCAACAAAACATAACTCTGTATATATAGGGTCAGACGCTTGTGAAAGGTCCGTTTTGTCATATATTTGGAAGTCGCAAAATAAATGAGACACACTCATTCGGTTCTCCGTCAACGTTCCCGTTTTATCTGAACAAATGACGGAGGTCGAGCCCAAAGTTTCTACAGCCTGCAAACTCTTGGCAAGACAATTTTTTTTCTGTAACTGCTTGGCGGACAAAGTCATGCACACGGTCAAGGTGACAATCAGGCCTTCGGGTACGTTTGCCAAGATTATTCCAAGCATATACTGTAGTGCGCTGAGCCAGTTTCTCTGGGCCACATATACCATAATGAAAAAGATAATTCCAAAACCAAATGCGACGATGCATATTAGTTTGATAAAACGAGTGATCTCCTTAGCGATGGGAGTTTCGACTTTCTCTAGACCAGTGACGAGGCCGGCAATCTTTCCTATTTGCGTTTGTTCTCCTGTATCAACGACTATTGCTCTCGCACTTCCTTCTACAATTGGGCAAGTGAAAAAAGCCATGTTTTTCGATTCCATTGGATTGGTGTGCGTGAACTCGGGACGATGAGTGATCGGCTTCGACTCACCAGTCATTGAAGACATGTCCGTGGAAAAGTTGGAACACGATAAGATGCGTACGTCGGCCGGGACCGTTTCTCCCGCCTTCATCTCGACTATGTCACCGATCACGATCTCACTATTACGTATAATTTTTACAACGCCTTCCCTAACGACTGTAGCATCCGGTGGGATTAGATTTTCGAATCCACTCATGGTGGCCACGTTTTGGACTTCTACATAAAATCCGAATACGCCGGTTCCGATGATGGTTACCGTGATTACGATGCCCAGGTAAAGGTATTCCATTTTAGAATGTCCGCCGCCATGGCCCGGATCGATTAAATCCGCGGTGCCGAAGGCAATGAAGTTTAGGAGTGCGCCTATCCAGAGGACGCACTGGAACCACCCGAAGAAGTTGTGTCGGAAGAGCTTCCAGTAGCTGGTGCCGTGAAGGTCCTTGAGGGTGTTGGGGCCATGCAGCGCAAGCAGCTCGGCGGCTTTGCTATCGGTGAGCCCGTCCTAGAAAAACATTAAGGGCAAAAACATTAAGATACACAAAGAGATTATTTTGTTAAAGCAAGTAAAAAATATTAATCATTAGTAAAATTTTGTGAATCCCAGGACAAGGAGATTATACACTATTTACACTAACGGTTATAAACCAGTTTTACTAATAGTATATACTAACACCAAAAAAATTACATTTTTCCGAAAAACATGATGTAGTAGGTAATCTAGTAATTTTACGTACTGGATCACACCATTTATAAACTCAAGGAAAGTTCTATAGAATTTGTACAACTCTATTATTCCGAGTAATAGTAGTTTATGTAACTGTTACGTTTTAAGGCCTAATTACGTAAAGTTGCATACACTGCTTTATCTACACACATATTATAAACCCGAAATGATGATTGAATGATGACTGACATTGCACGGATTGCACTGCTATCGCCATGGCCAACTCGATTGTGCCGGCGGTCGGGAGGCGCGTGCCGGCGGGCGGGAGGCGCGTGCCGGCGGGCGGGGCCCACCCGGATTTTCATAATGATATCGAAGTTTTGCTTATTATTTGATAACAAGACGGGCCGGCTTCGCTCGCGTATGTAAAATAAAGAGTTTATCTTATGATTACTCAATTACCGTCACCTTATTATGTTATCTATCATTATGTAACCTTCAGCATTCAACCCTGCTAGGGATCATGACTGTCGTACTTCTTATTTGTAACAGTTGTATAATGTAACTTAGTTCGCTTATTTCTCAATAAAAAAGGAAAGAACTACCTTTTACATTAGATCCATTAATTTTAAATAAAACTTGTGTACCCAAAAGTTTGTTTTTCTAAGTACTCAACCTTTCGATTTGCTCACGTTTGTATTTTTTGCATAAATTTATATAATTTATTCCTATTTCGAATACAATAAGGTATTAAATTTTAATGATCTGACACCAACCTCGGAGCATCACGGAGGATTTCTCTCCGCGGTATTGACCTTAGAGGATACCGCGGTGGTAGGCGCCGGCATGCCACGGCATCCACCAATATGCAACGGAGTCTTCCGAGTCTGAAACGTCGGTCCGCCTGCGGTATGGTCCCCATTACGCTGGCAGCGTTAACTCTCTGTACAGCTAATAATATATGCGGGAGAGGTACGCTCCAGATCTACGATCCCCTGTAGTATCGACCAACCGTGCCGACAGGGGGGCCCCTGATCCTGATGAAACACTTCATGTCGGCCGACCTGGGGCCCAGTGTCTCTAATAGTAAGTTAATACATATAATTCTTGGTATTTCCACTATAATCACTTATAATTATTTCAGGAATCATTTCAGGCGGCCGGGAATGTAGATATATTATTTTAAATAATCAAAACAAACAATAATTATGATATGACACAAACATCAATTTATGTTCATTTGACATTTCTCACAGAGTAGGTACCTTACCTATGCTTTACCTTCATAAGTCACTTGTGTAGACTAAGGTTGACAATGGGTTGACAGCACTTTTAATTTCATTTCGAGTAAAAAAACACCGAGATATCTAGATACCAACATGACAAACATAATATTTAGGCTACTTGAACTTACGTCAAATAATTTTGGGCTATTTAAACGCACTTTAAGTTTAGCGAAACGAACCGAGAGCTGCCGGAAATGACCGATGGTCGTAAAATTAAGGAATTTATGAAAATTTCTTTAGCTAATCATTAAATAAATACGCAGCGCAAGCGGTAGTTTTTATGTTCTTTTTCTATTCTCATTTATAGATAATAGATTTAAACATTTTTTTCTTATCATACGTGCGCCGTATTCGAGATACGTGTCAAAAACTTTTTTAGAAATTTTTAAGGCGCCATCTCGCTTCTTCGCTCGTTTTTTATCCCGTTCTGGTTTAACGATTTTATATATATGATGATAATAACATGGTTACAGATAAGACATTTTTAACCGACTTCAATTCCATTGAGGAAGGAGGTTCTGCATTCGGTTTGGTGTTTTTTTTTAATGTATGTTCACCGATTACTCCGAGACCCGTGGTTCGATTTGGGTAATTCTTTTTTTGTTTGGAAGGATCTACATCCAAGGTAGTCCCATATTAATCTAGTGCTGTTCTGATGATGGGATCCATGAGGAATTGAGGGAACTCCTCAATTTTTAAAGGTACATGTATGGTGATTTGGGTGTTTTCTTAAGCTACTGAAGCATTTTCTCACGAAAATCACCAATTTGATGGAGTGGACCTGATGATGATGATTGTTTTGATGATAATGATGATGTAGGATGTGCAGCGATTACGCCAAGACCCGTGGTCCGATTCGAGTAATTCTTTTTTTGTTTGGAAGAAACTATTTCGAAAATGGTCCCACATTAATCTGGTGCTGTTCTGATGATGGGATCGATGAGCAACTGAGGGAACTCCTCAATTTTTAAAGGCACGTGTATGGTGATTTGGGTGTTTTCTAAAGTTACTCAAGCATTTTTTCACGAAAACCACCAATTTGATGGAGTGGACCTGACGATGATGATTGTTTTGATGATAATGATGATGTAGGATGTGCAGCGATTACGCCAAGACCCGTGGTCCGATTCGAGTAATTCTTTTTTTGTTTGGAAGAAACTATTTCGAAAATGGTCCCACATTAATCTGGTGCTGTTCTGATGATGGGATCGATGAGCAACTGAGGGAACTCCTCAATTTTTAAAGGCACGTGTATGGTGATTTGGGTGTTTTCTTAAGCTACTCAAGCATTTTCTCACGAGAACCACCAATTTGATGGAGTGGACCTGATAATAATGATTGTTTTGATGATAATGATGAAGAATTTTTTAAATGTAGGATGATCAGCGATTACTCCAAGACCCCTGGTCCGAATAGAATAATACTTTTTTTGTTTGAAAGGATCTACCTCGAAGATAGTCCTACATTACTCTGGTGTTGTTCTGATGATGGGACCCATGAGCAACTGAGGGAACTCCTCAATTTTTAAAGGCAAGTGTATTTATTTCCTCTCGAAAACCACCAATTTGATGGAGTGGACTTAATGATGAAGTCCACATGTGATACGTGGAACTTTAGATTGAATGGGTGTGTTACGAACTTTTTGATATATCTTTAGCGATTTTTCCGAGACTCGTTGTTCGATTTTGATAAATTATATAACCACTAAAAATTTAAAAATAAAAACTTATTACAAAAAAAAGATAAACCGACTTCAAAAAGGATACAATGAATCATTATATTATTTATACGCGTTACCAACTGATATGTTTGAAGTCGGTGCCAAGCCAAAAAATTAAATCAGCTTCAAGTATGAACATCACAAAACATCGGTACCTACTTACTAATAGGTACATAATGCAAAGGTGAATGTGATTCTATCTGTTACATTTTCATGTTAAAACAACTAATCCAATTTTGATGAAATGTGGTACCTATGTATATATACATATATACTCTCATACACGTTTACTTTGTCAATAATCAGAAAAAGGTGGCAAATAGAAAAAAATATGTACATAGACGCTTAAGATGGACCTTCCATAGAAAATTCGAATATCGTGCCTTTTTCTACTGACACGGTGGGTGTACTGGGTATATCTGAGTATAGAAAAATTAACCTAGCCATTGAATTCCTGTATACTTCGAATCAAACCTTAGATGAAGAAGGATGAATAGTTCAAACGAACCACGGGCTTCGTTCGAGATACCGATAGTCCGAACAGTGTCCTAACAAACATAAGACGCATGGCTATACTTTCTGTACCTACTTGCTTAACAGTTAACGGTCGAAACGAATGTACCTATACCTAAGTGCAATCCATATCGTATTAGATTAGTTACATAGTAAGACTAACAACTCACTGAGCACATCGCCTCGTGCGTATTAACTCTTCCAAATTTGGCTTGGCACCGACTTCAAACATATCAGTTGGTAACGCATATAAATAATATAATGATTCATTTTATCCTTTTTGAAGTCGGTTTATCTTTTTTTTGTAAAAAGTTTTTATTTCTAACTACTAACGAAACAATCTATTTTTATGGTGGTTATATTATAACGTGCGGTTTTTGAACGCATCATGGAGGGTTTAACTTTATGATATGGGTTTAGATCAAGAATATTAATTTCACGATTAAACCAATCGTTTTGTTTCCTATACCATGAAATTGATAAAATTCCCTTGAAATTATTATTCTTTCCACCGCCTAGAAAAAAAGTGTAAAAATTAATTTGATATTCCCGCCTTTTAGATATTAGGTTTGTAATTTGACCATTTTTTTCTCCGCCGTGTAGGAGTCGCACGACTCCTACACGGCGGGTTACTATCGAATTTACCTTATCGCAAACTGATCATTTCAGCTAACTAGATGACGTAATAATTTTAAACTTTTCCAAGTCGAAATGCCCGAGTTGCTGTAAAAAAAACTGAAATCACTATAGGTGTGCTTATAATTGTTGAAGAGTTCCCTCGATTTCTTCAGGATCCCATCATCAGATCTGGATCTGGTAACAATGGGACCAACTGTAAAGTATACTCTTTCAAACAAAAAAAGAATTTTCCAAATCGGGCCAGCCTTCAAATAATCGGAGAACATACATAAAAAAAATAAAAAAAAAACAAAGATCCCGACGAATTGAGAACATTCTCCTTCGACATCTTGAAGTCGGTTGAAAATAAAATACAAGCATAGAGTCAATTCAGCTAGACGACATGAAAGTAGAATCAGTCAGCAAAGAGTGGAGCTGGATGGCTAAGAATTAGAATGAATAGGTACATACCTAAGTAGCCAAACGTCTGGAAATATAAATAGTCCGTATGATTAGAATACCTAATAAGCCGAAAGTGATATTATTTGATTGACATTAACACAGCCCGAATTAATAGCAAAACGTCATGAAATATTATTATAATTCGTCTGTATAATTAGAATACCTAATTTTATAATGTTAGTATGGATTAAGGGGTGTCCCATATTTTGATATTTTCACTTGTTAGTAACGCATACCCCCTAAAAAATTGGTTTTACCCCCATCACACTCTTGAAAGTAAATTTTAGGTCATTCTTGTCACTTTAACCCGTGCCGACTTGTATTTCTCCATACTAATTACACTCCGAAAGACGAGGTGCTGAAGGACCTCACCGCGCTGGGAGCCGTGTCTCTGTCCAGTCAGAGACGGGGCTGTGATGTGAACAGTGAAGCCTGGCGATCTTTAGTGACGGAAGCCAAGATCCACTTTGGGTCGCTGCGCCACTGCAGTAAGTAAGTAAGTAATTACACTCCATTCCAGATAGATTTAGATTTAGATTTAGATTTATTTATTTCATAATAATAAATTATAGTACAAATGGTCTTAGCCTAATTTATACAAATTTATATTATGATCGTCAAAGTAGTGTAAATAAACATATATTGTAGATTGATTACATTTAAATTTCGCAAAATTTCAGATTGAAAATACATAAGACTCTAGAAGGTCACAAAATTAGGGATTGTTAATCAAGCAGTTTTGCTACCGGACCATTTATTAGCGTTTATGTCTATTAAGTAACAAAGACGTTTTGCTGCTAGATCATTTTAAATTGTAACATTCTAAGATCCAGACGTTTTGCTAGAGGCATTTAGCTTAGCATTTCATGTCTATGTAGTCACAAAGACATAAGTGAACATAACACAATCCAGACATTTCAGCCATATTGTCTTTTAGCGATAAGGTAAATTTGATAGTAACCCGGTTTTTTTAGGAATCATTCCCTATTGTCCCCGCCCTCGCCAGTATTGCCAGTAAGCACGCTGTCGAAGCGCGGACAGATTGGAATACGCAATTAAATTTAAACTTGTCGCCTTTTTTGGGATAACTGATACTTTCAGAGGATTCCTCGGATAGTTTTGAAATCAATTATTTAGCCCGTGGAAATGAAAGATAAAGAAAGTATAAAATCACGAACTACCACTTGACAGAGTCAAGATAGGTGCGACTACGATCGAAGCGAGGAGCGTGTTAGGTTAACTGCGAACAAACAGCACGACCAAACAGAATAAACAAGATACCTTGAACTGTAACCATAAATATTTCCCAAACCAAACAATTCCTCGAGGAGGGGAGGACTGTAGAAGTTTCCTACCCTCCCCCTCTGCCCACCAACAGCCCTCCCACTCCTATATAAAGGCGACTCGTTTTAAGACTTTTGTCCAATTTACTTAATACCTTAATGCTGGTACAGTAAAGCTCCTCCAGTTGCTGTGGCGACAAGCAGTGGTCTCCATGGTGGGTCTCCTCCATGGCATGCCCCACTTCCGCCTTAGGCACATGACCTGAACTCATGCTGAGTCTCGCTCCGCTACGCGCATGTTGTTTTTTTTTTACATCGTCAGGCATTTTAAATTACTTTTATATTTCTTCTCGTTAAATTAACTACTGTCGCAGATCTACGAAACAAATCTAACGTGTCTTCTTGTTTTCTTCTTGAAATTTATGTGATAGATAGAAGAAAATGTCAGACTACAGAATGTCACTTATAATTATATTCTTCTTTGGGGGAAAAAACAGTAAAAAGAACTCCATGGAGTAGCTGATGTGACGAATTGTCACTGGGTTTCATTGTATGCAATCAGAATTCACATAAGGATCGAGTGCTGGTTGGGCTAGGCATTAAAACATCTTCTTCGGAGTCACATGTTTATTTGAGAGGTGCACCACTCACATTATTAATTAAAGAATAGTTATTTGTTATGCAAGCCTGCAAAGTGATTATTTGGCGCCAGTGTTGAAATTGAAAGCTGAGCGAGCGAAGGAATCTAAGATTGAATGATAGATTCCTGAGCGTAGCGAGGCTTTTAAGATACGAGACGCCAAATAAATTTGCAGCCATGCGGAACACACAACTTTTCACCTCACTACAGCGAGGAAAATGCGAGATGCAAGAAAAACAAGCTTGTTTCCATTATTCTGTATGTGTTGAAATCATATCTTCATCACTGCTAGAATCACAAATTTTTTATAGGTAGGTCAAAGAGTTTAACACAGGAGATATTTACGTGAATTGTGAAAACACTAGGTAGGTATGCCCTAAAAATATTTTACTTCTAACAAAAAATACTATTTTTACGGTTAAGTAAGTAAGTAAAGTAAGTAAAAATTCTTTATTGCACCAAAACAGAAATCGTTACAGAGTACAGTTACATACAATTTAGGTAACAACAGGCGGTCTTATCGCTATAAAGCGATCTCTTCCAGACAACCTTAGGGTAGCAGGAAATGTTAACATGAACTATGAGACAGGCAGTGCACTATTCAACACAGGAGTTTAAAAAACGGTGACTTTACAGGGTATTATTTTTACATACTCAAATGGTTACAAACATAATGGACAGGACTTGATACTTTGATAGTAATATTGGTACCTATAGGTAGGTACCATTATATGGTATTAACATGTACATGAAACTAACATTTTTGCATTTTTTTCAACTACGAATGTACAGTCGGCATCAAATATATCGGAGCGACCAAGGTACTCAAAAATATCTGTACATTCACTTTAACGGCTTAATAATAGAGGCGTTGTTCAAATCAGATGTTTCTGACCTCGATGGCTGCTCTGATATGTCTGATAGCATTTGTACCCACACAAAACCTGGCACAAAAAAGTTACTCTCTAGTATGCAGCAGTAAAGTATGTCAAAAGTATATTAATTTTGGTTTGTTATTCATAATTGCTAGAGGTTTGTACAGATCGGTAATGTTAAATGGATTCGGTGTATTTCCATCTATTCTGTTCTCTCTACGGTCGCGGGAGGCGGGGGGCAAATGGGAATGATTTCTGAGAAAAAGCTATACGGTTTTCCCCTATGTACCCTCCGGGGACATGCCCAAATATACAACAAAATCTGCATTTTCAACTTGGCAGTTATCTTTTATACTGACTTACCAGAATGGAAGGATTTTAAATAAAGAAGGATTAAAAAAAATCATACATATATTCAGTGCTAAGCGCTAGTATATTTTTATTATATTTTTATAAACAACTAAATTCATGCAGACTTATCTTGAAACTAAAATCACTAAAATACTTCATTTAATCGTATATTCAAATTTAGGAACAAATACATATACCTATATGTTAAACTATAATTAAAAAAGTAAATTGTTCATAATATCACATTAAACAAATCTACAGTAATGTGTATTGTGTAAATAGCATTTAGTGTAAAACTTATAAATCGCTTTAATTCGCATCGGTGGCGGGCGGGAGGTCGCAGCGATATTTTGCGACCTCTCGCGCGCCTTCGAAATGATAGACCATTCACTGCTGTTAAAAAAACTTGCTCACTATGGTTTTGAAGGGAATTTTCTAAATACGATCGCCTCATTCTTATCCAACCGATATCAGAGTACATCTGTTCTTGGTGAAAAATCAAATCTGGAACCTATCGGAGATTGCTCTGTTCCTCAAGGATCAATAATGGGAAATAACCTTTTTTTAACGCTAGTGAACGACATAACAACTGCGAGCTCGGATCCTGAATATATTATGTTCGCTGATGATACCTGTATAATTATTAATGCAGATGATATTGATAGCTTAAAAATTAAAACAAACAGAGTAATGCATCAGGTTGCCCGATGGTTTTCATCAAATGGCATGCTACTAAATATCGAAAAAACTAATATTATGCACTTTAAACTACGTAAATGCGACATATGCCAACTTGATATTGTTGTCAATAACATGATCTTACCTCAGGTTAATCAGGTGAACTACCTAGGCTTCACAATGGATTCAGGTTTGACATGGTCTCACCATATAGACGCAATTTGCGGCAATTTAGCATCGGCCTGTTTTGCTCTTACCAGGTTAGCACCTACTCTGAACTCTGATAACCTAAGAACCGCCTATTATGGGTACTTTCACTCGATACTCATTCGAGGTGTCGAGTTATGGGGTACGGCAGCGGACTGCGATAGACCATTCGCATTGCAAAGACGAGCCCTCAGAATAATTTCGGGTAAACCTTATTGACTACCCTGCCCAACCATTATTTAGGAAGCATAAAATCCTCACTCTGCCGAGTATCTACATCTTGAAGGCTTGCCAGCATGTGAGGTCACACTTACAACAGTACATGACCCGCGGGCAGTGCCACGGCAGGAACACCCGCGGAGCGCGCCTGCTACTAGTCCCGTACCGTAAACACGATAAAGCTCGGAAGTCACTCCCTGTCCTTGGCGTTAAGATATACAATACTCTTCCTAGTGACATTGTTGCTTCAGCGAGTGACAAAATATTCTCAGCCAAGCTTAAAAATCTGCTAATTGACCTGTGCTGTTTCAATATAAATGAATTCATTTCAAGGGACATGCTAAAGTTATAGTCTTTCACCTAAAATGACACAATTACAATGATCACTACATAAATTAATGTATTAAATATTGAATAATAATGCAGATATACCTGTGAAAATGTATTAAAAATATATGTTAAGTAGGTACATATGTGCATGTGAATTTGTCAACAAAAAAAATGTAAATAATAAATTATACTAGGTATACACTTTTGAACCTTATTCCGCTGTAATAACGTTCAAAAGTGTATACCTAGTGAGGCGTTGTGTGTACAAACGACATAAGGACCAGATACATGAAACTATGATTTTAGTAAAGAGAACATATTTTTCTTTATATTTTATTTTAAAAAAGGTATTTTGCAGTACTTTTTTAAGTATTAAAAAACTTTGAACAAAGTTACACTTGTGACTAAAAAAATCGTGGGGCAAGATAAACAGGTTATGGGCTAAGATCGAAATAGTTTTTAAAATAGTTTATATGTATCGTAGGTGTATTTGATGCATACTCTCCCACGCTATGGCAACGTAGCTATTTAAAACTTTACTTCAAATTTGAAAAAAGCCGTTAATTACAGCTAAAATTCGATTTTACAAAAAGTGATATTTCAATCTTATCCCATTTTGCGGTGAAGTGGAGAAGGATTCTCAAACTACTGCCATGTTCAAAACATAACCATAATTTTTTTTAAATAAGTTTAAAATAGAGTCCTATTTAGTTTAATTAATGTACTGTAGAAGTATAACCAATCTCGACAATACTACGTCTACTCGTAGTACCTAGGTAGGTATATTGAAAGCAACAAGTTAGCCCCCTACAGTTTGAGAACCACTTGCTATCACTATGAGATTTGAAAGCGGGTTAAGGTAAAAAAAAATAAGTATTGCCGTCTTACCCCACGAAAAGTCACAGGGTCAAGATAAAAACTCAGCAAATAATAAAGATAATTTTAAATCCACATTGACAGGTGAATAAAATAACAATAACGAGCAAACGTATCAACTCAGAATATGGACTTGCGGCCATCTTGTCGAGCAAGGCGGTTTGGTTTCGGGAAAAACTTCTTATTTTATGTTCATTTTCGTGATTCAATGTGTAATATATTGCTTATTCTGCAGTGATTTAACGAACTAGTGAGCAACTAATGAAGAATTAGTCTCGAAACATGTGTAACCCCTGTTTGAGTTAGATATCCGTTAGTCCACGTGCTGTTTGTAGGGAGTAGCTATCTCCTTATAAAAAGCCTAACCTCACCGTACAACGTCCAGCTCCTGGAGCGACTTCGACATTGGCAAAATTGTCCCAATATTGTGGACAGAATGCCATATTTTAAAAATTGAATTGAATTGAACTCAGAATATTTATAGCTGCACTGAAAAAGAAGTTACAGAACACGGGGTAAGATAAAAAAACAGGATTTGATGGCGAAAAATACACCTTGTCGAAAATAGCCAATAATTTAACTCATTTCCACTCTCACTTAGCGGAAGGAACCGACTGAAGAGCGGGGAACAACAAAATGGAGTTCCAATTAAAGGGAATGTTCCTGACGGAACAAAAAATGTGCTATAAGTTGGGAGCTACAAACGGTTTTTTATCTTCCCCCATTTTTCATCTTAACCCAACGCACCCTACAAGATTTGATGCATATAATGACACAAATAAATACTTAAATAAACAAACAAACATCAAGGCCATGCTAAATAAAACTGTGTAAAAATGCGAACATTATTCTATTTGGAGTAGCCTTTACATGTTATGTTATTAAGTTTAAAACAAAAACTTTAATAACACGTTAGAATTTCAAATATCCTTTGCACTCTCATGAATAAAATGCCTGCATGTAAACATAGCTCGGACAATTCATTCCATTTCTTCCCGCTCCTGTCGTTAGTTTTGGAAAATTATGAATTTACTTATAATTCTTATAAATAACAATTTTTAAAGAAATTTTCAATAAATTATGGAAAAACAAATAATAATTCAGCTAGCTTCAGTACCATTAATAGGGTTTTGAATTTGGCAGATTGGATTCGTGTCAGGCCTTTTTTGCGACATTATTTGCCTTATTTGCGTGTTTTGCGACATTTTTGCGATGAATTGTCCGAGCTATGTTTATTATTTAGAAACTGATAGCAAAACGGCATTTTATTCATGAGAGTGCAAAGAATATTTGAAATTAGAACGTGTTATTAAAATAAATAATAAATAAAATGAAATCGCTTTATTTTAGACAAAAGTCCATACAAAATTACACAATAAAAAATGAAATAAAGTAAAATAAAATAAAATAAAATTAATCATTCGTACAGTAGGTATAACGTGTCTTAAATAACTAATACAGAGGCAGAATACCTATTAATATTAATATTTTCTGTCACAATATTTACTTCCGGTTCTCATTTTGATGAACGGACGACCAGTAACGGAAGATTGGGCTGTACAGGCTCTCAGAGATGCTTTTGAGAATGCGGTTGTCTGAGCTTCTCAATCTCTCCCAGAAGCCTGCAATTTTCCCTAGGATAATGGCAAAAAAGTCGGGCACCCCCGCCTCTGCGAACATGCCCGACGCGCTACAGAACCTGGGCAACCTCAGTAAGATGCGAAAAGCGTAATTATATATATTTTTTTTAATTATTGGAGCAATTGTTAGTTCCAACGGCCCTCGCTTGGGATACGGGCGACCGTCGGACTTTTCATAGAAAGGTTCCCGCTGTTGTATTAATTTGTCTATTTGTTATGTGCTACTTTGTATTTTATTTCTGCGTTCGTTTAGGCTAAGTATTATTAAATTTCTTTAATTATATTGAACGCATGGTTGAGAATGCTTTCCTACTGAAGTTGACCCATAGTTGACAAGTGTACAAACACTGACAAAACGCTCGCAAAAGAGTCACCTTAACACTGTTTGTACACTTTGCGAATTTGCGCGCGAGCATGTTACACCTGACGGATAAAGCCTGTCTTTCCCTTTCCATGTCAGGTCGTCTTTTAGGTCACTGCATAAGATATGTCCAAGGTATTTAAACTTATTAACAACCCTCACTGGTGAGCCATTCAGTTCCAACTTAGGTATCCTCTGCCTGCCCTAAAAACCATCATCTCAGTCTTTTGAACGTTATACTTCAGGCCATGGGCCGCTGCACACCGTTCACAAACCGAGAGTAGCCTTTTTAGGCCGCTGACAGACGGACTCAGCAGCACCATGTCGTCCGCATAGCTAAGATTGTTTAAACAAACACCCCCAACATGCCAACCGACCCTGGTGCTACTCAGTTCGACTATCAGCTGGACCTCTTCAATCTCTATGTAGGTACATAGAGATTGAAGAGGTCCGGAGAGGTCAAACCACCCTGGCGTACACTGCAGTCTAGTCTGTACTGACTAGATGTCGCGTCGCCCCACCTTACACAATTAGTTTGGTTCTGGTATCTCAACAGCTCAACAATAGGTTTAGGTACCTGTGTGTCGAGCAATTTGTTCCAGAGAATATTATAATTCACTAGATCAAATGCTTTATTAAGGTCCAGGAAACATGCACAGACAGATGTTTCCCGGTCCACGTTGTAACTAATTTACAGCATGTCTTAAACGTAATATTACCGCGTCTGTTGAGAGCCCGGTACGAAAACCAAACTGAGCATCGTTAATGTTTAAATTGCTCACCAGAGGGGGCTGTATAAGTCGCTCCAAAATTTATCCAATTATCATGCCCAAAGAAATCGGCTGGTAGGTAGTTGCTGGCAGATCCAAGGTCACCCATCTTATTTATAACCACTGGCACAACGACAGTCCTCATCATCTCACGTGGTAAATAGGAGTATTTGACGCACATGCAGTATAACGCACATAATTTGCCATAAAAAAATATCGCCAGCATACTGCACATGTTCCAAACTCAACCCATCGTGCCCAGGCGATTTACCCCTGGTCATTTGGGTAACTGCTTTTTTGACATCCTGAGGGGTAAATTGCACCTAGGGTTGCCATACCATCCCGCGGCGCCGCCATTATTATTTTTTCGTGCACGGCAACAGACGCACGCGTCCACTACCGTACCCTCAAAAGAAACCTTGGTTGGCAAAAATGCCGAAACGTAGCTTCAGTAGCAACTTTAACCAAATAAGCGTAAGTATATTACTCGTAAATTCTCAACAAAACAATAATGAATTTGACAATATTTTGTTATTAAAATCTTATAAAGTCTTTATTAAATATGTACGTACATAGGTATATAACTTCAAACAGTATAATATTTAGTTTAGCAAAATACGAATGAATTTTTTGGAAGGCTTAAAGCCGAATTTAAATAAGTCGCTCTACAACTTAAAGACAACTGTTAAATGTCTTCAACAAACTCATTAATTAACTGCTCTTATGACAAATATAAAAATATTGGGTATATCTAGAACTATAACGTTTCTAAATGTAAAAAAAAAATGTGGGAAAGAACGCGAATACTTTTTGACCAATAAACTCTGAGTCATGTTATTTATAATTATGAGCTCAAGCTTTAAGAGGGTATGGATACTGCGAATATATGTTATGTGAGGACACAGCTCAGCTAATGTGAACTCGATCAAATATGGAGCAGAGCCCGACTGGGGAAGTACCTCCACCAAAAAATCACAGTCAAATAGCACTAGGCCTAACTCATAGTGTTGTGTTCTCTGGCGACCTTACAGAGCTCTGAAAGAATGCGGTGTGTTGACGACAGGGACTATATTTTCTCTTTACCTGTCAACACAGTGAATGCTCTTTTCTAAGGAGTCGGGTTGGCAACGCACATGAGGCACTTGGAGCTGCAAGTGTCCATATGTTACGGTAGCTGCTTACCGTCAAGCGGGCTGTTGTGTCACCGGCGTAGTGTTTAAAAAAAAGTACGCTAAAACGCTGTTATTAGAAATGTCAGGACTTTTGTGATGTCCGGATTTTTATCAGGACATTCCATTTTTCCATATGACAACCAGGGGCGGATCCAGGGGGGGGGGTCAGCAGGGGCAATTGCCCTCCCCCCCCCCCCCCCCTGACACGCAAGTTTTGCATACTATGGGAGACATACGGGCGGACCGCAAGATTTTTTGTGAAGGAAGTGCCCCCCCCCCCTGAACAAAATCCTGGATCCAGGCCTGATGACAACCCTATCTACACTGCAAACAATATTTATTGTTAGCCGTAAGTCGCATTCTATAGCCATATGGGTAAGTGATCCGACCATAACACGTCCTGCAAGATTGTAACGGAATTTACAGTTTGCCAGGCTGCCTCGGTTGTGATGTGAGACAGTGGTCTTTCTTAGCCACCTTCGACTCCCGTGCGCCTCGCTAACATACGTAACGTAGGTACATACGTCCGAGTCGATGCTTAACATGTTTATGTCAGCACATAGCCAGGTTTGATCTTTACAGAAACTAATCATTTCGCGCCCAAAATTAGCATTAGGGTGGGCATTATTTTGTATGTATATTATGTTACTCGATATCTCCGTGAATCGTGAACCGATTATCAAAATTTCTTTTTAATCGAATGGGTATATCCCCTAGATGGTCCCGTTGGCACCAAGTCGGGGTCTGATGATGGGATCCTGAAAAAATCGAGGGAACTCTTCAACTATTATAGTGCACCTATAGTGGTTTCATTATTTTTTACAGCATTTCGGCTACTTCCCCTTGGAATAGCAGATCCTAAGCGAAGTCGGTTCTTTTTTTGTTTAAAATTATTAATATGTACTAATTATCAAGTCAAGTACGATATTAGAAAAAAAAATTGAATAATTTTGATCTCGTAGGTACAAACGTATTTGATACTACTGACACTTCTGTTATTTCTTATTTATCATAATCTTTTAGTTCTGTCAAATCGTAGTTGCACCCGCGATAACGACGTATGATTATAGCACTCATTTTAGCTAGACAGTTCGTAAATTCTTGGGATATGTTCTAGTAGGTCCACCGGCATATAGGTACACTGAAAATACTAAAAAAGTATCCCAGCAGCCGTATCAACGGAGGATGTCGCCATATCGCGTCTGTTTTAAACTTAATAACATAACATGTAAAGGCTACTCCATGTTCGCGTTTTTACACAGTTTTTTATTTAGCTTGACCTTGATATTTATTTGTTTAAGTATTTATTTGTATCATATATGCATCAAATCTTGTAAGTTAAATTTCAACCACTTCCCAGTGTCCAATTGAGCTGAAAATTATGTTGGTATACTTCCGTAGTTACATGACAATGCTACTAGGTACAGTCAGCTGTGTACCAAAAAAAATTTTGGGAGTTACTTGTTTGTAATGTATTTTTTTTCTATTTTTTTAACACTCGCTCCGCTCAGGATTCTATTTTGAAACTACTCTCGAACTTCGCTCAGGATTGATCCATTCGTTCGCTCGTAGTTCAACCCTAGAATCCATTCGGTAGCTCGTGTTTAAATTCCACACTCGCGGTTAAAATACAACTTTGCTCCCTTGTTGTATAACAAATAACTATTAAACGTGCCCCAAAGAAAGATTTTTTTATGACCCAGAAAAGGGAAAGCCTACCACTGGCCGTTATTACGCAGACTTATTGGACCGTTTAAAGCCGAATTGTTGGAAAAGCGATCAAAATTATGGGTGTCATTTAATCGATCTGCAGAATATTTCTATTATGGTAAGCAAAAATATATATTTGGTCAGCAAAATTGGACACTTTGTAAGCAACTTAAGGTCAGCAAGTATTTGTAAACCAGTTCGCAATGAATGTCAAACTAAGCTGCTCTAAAATAATTTGATTGGCAATTTAATTATTTGAGCGGTAGCAATCAGTGGGTAAGCGAATTATTTCATTTACGTCACTCTGGGCGGTAAGTGAGATATTACGCCCACGGGCGTAGCGGCAAATCTCACTTCACACCCAGGAGAAGACGTAAAATTGTGTACGCACCACGGGCGGTAATAAAGAAGGCCTCAGATCGCTTGTCTATGGCCCTTACCTTCGGTTCGGGCCACAAATATCCGCGATCTGAGACGTTCTTTATTTTACCGCCCTAGGTGCGTAATGTACTATTTGGATTACAATTGGACTGATCCGCAAAAATTGGTTAGCTAAAAAATCTATTGATCAGCAAATGCCTTACCAACCGTACCTAACTTTTGCTGATCAGGTGATTTTTTAACCTTTTGAACGCTTTCTCTCTTGCATCAAAATGTGGCATACACGCCAACATCTCAACTAGTGAGAAACTAATTTAAACCTTATCTGTTAACAGTAAAATTGCTTTGACAGCGTCAGCCATAGCCACTTTAGTGGTCGTGGGCGTGGTAGGCACGACAGTACTCGACCACTTTAAAGGCTCTTGGCGTTCAAAAGGTTAAACAAAAAACACAGGTCCGCCTAAAGCAAAAAAGGAACTTGACTGTTTTTCCTTTAAAACATGTCTATTTTAACGAATCTTCTACAATTTATATTGTACATTAGATCACGGTTCACCTAACACACTCGTCCTCGCTTCGCTCGTCGTCGCACCTGTCTTGGCTCTGTGACGCGATAGTTTTCTGTGATTATATTCCCAAACGCACACATTGGCTGCTCATGTCACGTGGACTAATGTCACTCCGGTTACAACTCTGCCGATTTTTCAAACCAAACGCCACCAGCTTTATTATATCAGATTAGGATTACCATTGCTTTAATATGCATACCTCTCAATAAAACTGGTTACAGTCATGTTTTTTCTACCCACCAATTTTTAAATCTTGCTGACCAAATAATTATTTCGCAGCTCAACAATTTATTGAGCAGATGAAGTATAATATAGGCAGATCTATATTGGTTAAAACGTTGTCCATTTGTGAATTTTTTGCTGAACAAGAGTTGCAGCTCCATTTTTATTTATTGTCAGCCAATTTTTTATAAGCTGACCAAATGAATTAATGGCTATTTTTTTTCGAATCAGTTTTAAAAACGGCTGATCATTTAATTACTTCCCCAAAATGATTCCCTAGGAAAGTCCTCTTTCATCAAGACAATGCCAAAAATTAGGCTTCGCGCTGCGCTGGATCCTCATGCTACGTATTTACCCCGCTTAACTCCGTGTGATTATGTATTACCTATTTCCGAAAAAAATGGCTCTGAGGACAAATAGCCCAATAAAATTAGATCAATAAAAAGCGTTTTGAGGAATTAATTCCCAGCAGACTGGAAATCGTTTATTTACCTGCATGTGGTCCTAAAGGCATGTCATCCGAGTTCGCACCGTTTCAGGAGGTGTGCATAACTTTTTAGCGACATTTTGTGCTATCTTTCATTTTTTTGCTTGTACCTCAAAAACGGTACGTCCGATGGAAATAATGTTATTTTAATATTAAAGAGGGTTAAATTCTGCGTCGAATGAGTATATTAAACTTCTCATTTGGTTCAGCGGTACAGCCAAAATCAAAAGTTATAAATAGGGAAAATGTCTCATTTAATTGAAAAACTCATATTTTGACTTCGATGTCACATATCTTTGAAACAGACTACTCCTGTTGAAAAACTTATAGAATAAAAGTTGTAGAGAATAAAATTTCACGTTATTTGGATACTTCAATTTTCAAAGTCAATCATTTGAAACCCTAAATTCGGTATGTATTCAAAATGGTAATTTTTTGTTAAATTCTTACAAGTTGCATATTTTCCATAAATATGAGGTGTGAGGCCTACATTTAATGCATCTGTACGCTTACCATGAGTTATGACATTGACGTTTTCGAGAACGAGTATCGAGTGTTTTTCTGTGCATCTTGCTTGTAACACATTAGTGTAAACGTGATGCACAGATAGAAAATTCTTTACTCGTTAACGAAAAATGACAATGTCAAACTCATGGTAGCCGTACTGAACAACTGAGAACATTTCAGTGCAAATTTCTAAAAAGTATTTAAGAAAAAAAAATATACACCGTGTTTTTTTTAATTCTATTAATTTCAAGGGTACATTCCTGAGCTTATCTAAACTATATTTTTCAATGACGTTAGTGTCATAATCTCCTAATTAGCTACAGCTCTGAGATATTTCATTTTTGTCTTTGTGATTGTGTAAGTAAACCTACATTAAATTATTATTTTACTCTAAGAACCCACTACAAAATGATGCACCGGTATTTATTTTTTTATTTATCTAAGAAAAACCTACACCTGTGTGTTAGGAGTCGCCAGGACGGTCGCGTTCCCATACAAACGTAGTTTAGCTCTCATTTTAAAACGACATGCTTTAGAACCACGAAATTTGGCATGGGCATTCTAGTAGTACAGATCTATGTCGGTAATTCGTTTTCGTTGCTAATAATTGTAATACAAAGAAAATACAGCCAGATACAGGTTTACATACAAAACTTATTTTTGCTCTTAAGAGTCGCCAGGACGCTCGCGTGAACTCGCGTCCCCATACAAACGTAGTTCAGCTCTCATTTTAAAACGACATGCTTTAGAACCACGAAATTTGGCATGGGCATTCTAGCAATACAGATCTATGTCGGTAATTCGTTTTCGTTGCAAAAAATTGTAATTCAAAGAAAATATAGCAAAAATATAGCAACTATATTGATGGGATCCTGACATGTAACAAATGCGGACGTACTTTCACTGCAAAAGTTGGCTATGTGAGTCACGTTCGAGCACATCTGAGGAGCCCAAGATACCAGCAGCAGTCGCCGTAGCCGTATCGGCTAGGATGAGATGATGATGATGATGATGAGCAAAAATAAGTTTTGTATGTAAATCTGTATCTGGCTGTATTTTCTTTGTATTACAATTTTTAGCAACGAAAATGAATTACCGACATAGATCTGTACTACCAGAATGCCCATGCCAAATTTCGTGGTTCTAAAGCATGTCGTTTTAAAATGAAAGCTAAACTACGTTTGTATGGGAACGCGAGCGTCCTGGCGACTCTAAGTAATTACAATATTATGCTTCCTTTGTATCTCGGACTGTGCAAAATTACATTGACATGTCATCATTTTCAATTGTTTGGTTATTGAGTTAATATAATATCCTAAAAAACACGGTGTATTAAGAGTTTTCTTATTGGGTACGTTTTAGGAATTGCAATGAAATGTTCTTAGTTGTAACGATGCATTAAATGTGGGCCTAACACCTCGTATTTATGGAAAGTATGCAACTTAGAAAAAATTACAAAAAATAACGATTTTGAATTCATACCAAATTTAGTCTTTGGAAATGGCTGAACGTGAAACTGAGGTGTCTATATAACGTGAAATTTTATTCTCTACAACTTTTATTTTATAGGTTTTTCAACAGGAGTAATATTTGCAAAGATATGAGGTATGTAATGTAACTCAAACTTATGAGTTTTCAATTAAATTAGTAATTTTCCCGATTTTTAAGTTATGATTTCAGCTATACCACTGAATCGAATTAGAAGTTTAAGATACTCATTCGACGCAGAATTTAACCCTCTTTATATTAAAGTATGACATTTTCCATCGGATGTACCGTTTTTGAGCTAGAAGAAAAAAACTGACGAAGAGCAAAAAATTCGCTCAAAAGTTATGCACACCTGCTGGAACGGTGCAAACTCGGATGACATGCCTTTAGGACCACATGCAGGTATTAAAACGATTTCCAGTCTGCTGGGAAATTAATTCTTCGAAAAAACCTAATTTTATTAGCCTAAAACAATTTTGATAAATCGTCTGCTGACAAGCAAAACTCACTATATACAAAAAAAATAACTAAACGAAAATCAACTTTGTTATTTTGCCAGTATGGTTCATTATATTATAACTATGAACTTGTGGTAGTACTTAGTGAGTTTTGCTTGTCACCTGACGAAATGAGGATAGCATCGCAGGCGTGAACGGCTAAGTATTTTGCAGACCTCGCTGGAATAAGTGGGCCCTTGAAGGAGATTATGTTGAGATTGTTGAGAAATAAATGTAATTTGTATAAAAAGATATATTTTTTGATTTTTTTTAACTTATCAAACGGCCTTCGTATGTAGAGGCTTTATAGAAATTGGTTTAAAAATAGGGTTTTACCCGTGGTACCACGGTTTTTGTACCACAGGGGACCACGGGATTTTTTTTTCCCCGTGTTTTCCCCGTAGACCCCACTGCTCCAGTTTTAAGTTATCTTTTTGAATACGAAACTGTCCGTGGGCCCACGGGTCATTCCTCGAAAATAAATATTCCCCGTAGTCCCACAGCAATAGATATGTCATAAATTACGCCTCTAAATACTATTCTTTTTTTAATAGGCAAGGTAGGTTTTGGTTTTTTTTTTTTTTGCTGTGCCTTTAAATATTAGCAAATGAATAACATTCTCGAGCAGTGGGTCTATGGGGACAAAATTAGTACTCGTGGATCCACTGAGGGTCATAGCAGTGGGACCACGGTTAATACCCGGTTCTTTTCAATTACCCATAGTCCCATTTCGGTGTTGTGGGTCTACGGAGAAAAATTTTTACCCGTGGTCCCCCGTGGTACAAAGGCCGTGGTACCACGGTTAAAACCCGTTAAAAATAGCTCATGTACAAAGCTGCCCATGCCATATTAAGACCTAGAGCCGGGTCAATTAAAAACCATGAGCTGGGTTAATTACAATGTTACACCTGTCTCACAGGACACAGGCCAACGTTTTTTAGGGTTCTGTGCCCAAAGGATAGAAACGGGACCATATTACTAAGACTCCGTCTGTGTGTCCGTCTGTCACCAGGTTGTATCTCATGAACTGTAAATAGTGTCTAAATATGATCAGGAATAAACTATAGAACTTTTTTTATTGCAACTTAAACATCAGATTCTACCATAAAATAAAACTTAAACTGAATTACAATTGAAGGGGTGTTTACAAAAACAACATAACTGACTACACTGGTTGACACCTGAAACAATTAACAATGTACTTAAAAAAGTGTCAACCGGTCTAAGCAGTTATGTTGTTTTTGTAAACATCCCTTCAATTGGCTACGCTAATAATAAAGCTCTGTTGACACCCAATCGCTAAAGTTATTTCTAATGATGTATCTCCTAAGTTCATCTCCAAGGATCATTATCAAGCAGAACGGCATCGAGAGAAAAAAGTTGTACCAGTGGAGGTATTCCGTACCGAACACTACGTTACATCCGGGGACATACGTGACAATAACAGCCGCCAACAAATCCACAACGATGCTTGCGTTCAACACGTTATTCCACATGCCCTTCTTGATCAACGAAATCCGACGCGTCTTGCAAATAATAACGTCGGCGATCTGGGCCCAGCATACAGCAACGAAGTAAGCGGTTTGCGCACGTTGCTCTAAAGTCTTCCTTTCTTCAAAAAACCACGTACGGCCGCGCGTGTCTACTACCTCCGCTCCCTTCGACTCCCACTTATTACGAATGAAGAACAGAGTCGACGGAAAAAATCCGTGTTGGGCAAACACTACGAAATAGCTAAACATGCCGGCAAAGAATTGTATCAGCCCAATCTGGAAATAGGCCATATACAACAAGTATTTGTTGACGAGGTGATCCGAGAGAGCTCGAGGCGGATGATGCATGATGTCTTCCTCGGAAGTCTCGTAAGCCAGGCTGATGGCGGGGAGCAGGTCCGTACCCACATTAATGACCAGGATAAGCATCAGGGTTAACGGTAACGGTATGCCTAAAATCGCATACAACACAAACGGTAGCATTTCTGGCGTGTTCGATGTGAGCGTGTAAGCAATAGTCTTTTTTAAATTATCGAATATCCTTCTCCCCTCTTGCACGCCTAACACTATGGACGAGAAATTATCGTCTAACAGAATCATGTCGGCCGCTTTTTTAGAAACCTCTGTGCCTGTGATACCCATAGCTATGCCTATATCTGCTTTTTTCAGCGCTGGCGAGTCATTCACGCCGTCACCAGTCACCGCTACGCAGTATTTCAGATTTTGGAAGGCTTCAACTATCATCAGCTTCTGTTGTGGACTAGTGCGGGCAAATGTAATTTCGTTGTATCTTTTCATACAATTCATCAGGTCCGATTCACCCATTTTCCTGAGGTCGTCACCAGTGATAACGGCGGCGTGGAACTGCCGGCGCACGTGTGGCGGCACGTCCACCACTTCGATGTGGTGGTCGAAAGCGTAGTCGTAGGCGGTGGGCTGCGTGATGGTGCCGCACATCCGAGAGATGGCCAGCGCTGTCACTGGGTGGTCTCCTGTCACCATCACCACTCTGATCCCAGCCCGTCTGCATATATTTATGTACACCTCGATATCCTGTCTCGGTGGATCTATCATTGATATCGCACCGATGAATGTCAAGTTCTCTAGAGGAAAGTTGTGCTCTTCCGTATTGAAATAGTAGTTGGCATGATATTCAGTCATTGGTAACTTCATCTCGGCGTAGCCTATGACGCGTTCGCCCATGTTGGCAAGTTTTATAAAGTTGCCTTTTAGATCTCTCTTGAGCTGCACGGTCAAAGGCACATTCCCGGAGCTGGTTAGTATTTCCGAGCAGCGCTCTAGAATTATTTCGGGAGCTCCTTTCATTGTCAAAGTAAAGTTAGCAGAAGGCCCGTGCGTTTCATGCAGGCGATGAATTGTTACTTGATATTTCCAGGCTGAGCTGAACGGTATTTCGGCGACTTTCGGATTTTCCCGCTGCGTTTTCGTGGCCGAACGCTTATCCTCCATAAATCGTAATATGGCACATTCCGAGGCGTCTCCAATAATCTTTCTCTTTGAAATAGGCAACGTGAGAGTGTCGTGAGTGAATTGGGCTCTAAGATTGAGGGAGGCAACAAAACATAACTCTGTATATATAGGGTCAGACATTTGTGAAAGGTCCGTTTTGTCATATATATGGAAGTCGCAAAATAAATGAGATACACTCATTCGGTTCTCCGTCAACGTTCCCGTTTTATCTGAACAAATGACGGAGGTCGAGCCCAAAGTTTCTACAGCCTGCAAACTCTTGGCAAGACAATTTTTTTTCTGTAACTGCTTGGCGGACAAAGTCATGCACACGGTCAAGGTGACAATCAGGCCTTCGGGTACGTTTGCCAAGATTATTCCAAGCATATACTGTAGTGCGCTGAGCCAGTTTCTCTGGGCCACATATACCATAATGAAAAAGATAATTCCAAAACCAAATGCGACGATGCATATTAGTTTGATAAAACGAGTGATCTCCTTAGCGATGGGAGTTTCGACTTTCTCTAGACCAGTGACGAGGCCGGCAATCTTTCCTATTTGCGTTTGTTCTCCTGTATCAACGACTATTGCTCTCGCACTTCCTTCTACAATTGGGCAAGTGAAAAAAGCCATGTTTTTCGATTCCATTGGATTGGTGTGCGTGAACTCGGGACGATGAGAGATCGGCTTCGACTCACCAGTCATTGAAGACATGTCCGTGGAAAAGTTGGAACACGATAAGATGCGTACGTCGGCCGGGACCGTTTCTCCCGCCTTCATCTCGACTATGTCACCGATCACGATCTCACTATTACGTATAATTTTTACAACGCCTTCTCTAACGACTGTAGCATCCGGTGGGATTAGATTTTCGAATCCACTCATGGTGGCCATGTTTTGGACTTCTACATAAAATCCGAATACGCCGGTTCCGATGATGGTTACCGTGATTACGATGCCCAGGTAAAGGTATTCCATTTTAGAATGTCCGCCGCCATGGTCCTTATCGATTAAATCTGCGGTGCCGAAGGCAATGAAGTTTAGGAGTGCGCCCATCCAGAGGACGCACTGGAACCACCCGAAGAAGTTGTGTCGGAAGAGCTTCCAGTAGCTGGTGCCGTGAAGGTCCTTGAGGGTGTTGGGGCCATGCAGCGCAAGCAGCTCGGCGGCTTTGCTATCGGTGAGCCCGTCCTAGAAAAACATTAAGGGCAAAAACATTAAGATACACAAAGAGATTATTTTGTTAAAGCAAGTAAAAAATATTAATCATTAGTAAAATTTTGTGAATCCCAGGACAAGGAGATTATTCACTATTTACACTAACGGTTATAAACCAGTTTTACTAATAGTATTTACTAACACCAAAAAAATTACATTTTTCCGAAAAAAATACTGTAGTAGGTAATCTAGTAATTTTACGTACTGGATCACACCATTTATAAACTCAAGGAAAGTTCTATAGAATTTGTACAACTCTATTATTCCGAGTAATAGTAGTTTATGTAACTGTTACGTAATAGGGGTCCTTAAAACACGAGTGTGGTTTTATGAAACGATAGAAGTGAGTTTCATAATAAGATCACACGAGTGCTTTAAGGGCTAATTACGTACAGTTGCATACACTGCTTTATCTACACACATATTATAATCCCGAAATGATGATTGAATGACTGCCATTGCACGGATTGCACTGCTATCGCCATGGCCAACTCGATTGTGCCGGCGGTCGGGAGGCGCGTGCCGGCGGGCGGGGCCCACCCGGATTTTCATAATGATATCGAAGTTTTGCTTATAATTTGATAATAATACTTTCTAACTCTCACATACTTTCTCTTCTCTATTCTATACTTTTTAACCCTGCAACTCCCCGCTATCTCAAAGAGCGTTTCTCCTATCTTAATTCCGTCAGATCCTCTCAAAAACTACTCCTAAAAGTGCCATCTTCATCTTCCAAATTTTATAATAGCTCATTTACGTTCCAGGCCGTTCGTTTATGGAATTCTCTTCCTCTCCATATAAAATGCGCACAATCTATTGGTAGCTTTAAACTGCAACTTAAGGAATATTATTTATCTCTTCCTTAGGTTTTCAGATTGACACTGTTGTTTCTTTACTGTGTATATTATGTATATGTACGTGTATGTATGTTTATGGTATATTTATTTAAGTATGTGTATTTTTGTTAATGTGTTGTGTTATTTATTTCGTATCTTTTCTCCCTGCACCACCTACTGCTTATTATTTTTCTCTTGTCTCCACTACCCAAAGGTTGTCTGGAAGAAATCGCTCTTTAGCGATAAGACCCCCTATTGTTACCTCTACCTAGAATTATTTAAGTAACTGTTTAATTTTTGTACGTAAACTGTATGAGTGTGCAATAAAGAGTATTTATTATTATTCTCTTTATTCATTTTAAATCTAAGGCTAGGGTTTTTATAGTATGAATATAAAAGTAATATAAAATACAACATACAAAATACAATATAAAATATAAACACATTATAAAAAACCTAACCTAGGTTGCCGCCGGCAACAGGGCAGGGCCCAGGCTGCCGGTGGTTAGGGCCGCAGTGAGAGGAACCGGCGGACTATCCGCGCCGTATCCATGACCACCGCCTTCTGCATCTGACCCTTGATCCAGCCACCTAGCGAGAGTCTCTCGAGGTGTTGATCGAGACTCTTCGCTATGAGACCATTCGCTGAAACGATTATAGGGACAATGATCGTCGAGTCAACGTCCCACATTGCGGTTATCTCGTGAGCCAAGTCTAGGTACTTGCTGGACTTGTCCTTCTCGGCCTTCACGAGATTCTCGTCATGGGGGATAGCGACGTCGACGAGCACGGCCCGGCGCTGCGACCGATCAATCAGCACGATGTCAGGCCTATTGGCTACAATAGTCCTGTCCGTGATGATTGATCGGTCCCAATAGAGCGTGACACGACCATTCTCGAGAACTGGCGCAGGTAAGTACATGTAGTATGGCACTTCGCGGTTCACAAGACCGTATTGAAGAGCAAGCTGTTGGTGTATAATCCTGGCTACGAGGTTATGTCTGTGCAAGTACTCGCCGTTAGCAAGATGAGAACAACCGGAGATGATATGCCTGAGTGATTCTCCGGGACGGCGGCATGCCCGACATATGTCGACCGTACCGTCCTTCAGGATATATCTCCGGTAGTTATTCGTCATGATAACTTTATTATTATTATTATTTGTATGTCTTTGCCATATCTCGGGACCATGGGGTCCCGGACCTTTGGTAGGCCTGCGTGGGGCCGAAGCCAACAGCGCAGTCGCCCTTCAAGACAATTTAATCTAAAAGCAAGGGATACACGTGGCGGATACCATCCCCGAGCGTACAATATGATACATCCGGAGATGGTCCCCGCCAGGTGCAAAGACTATTGTAGTGCAGCACTTTTGTGTTGCGATGGGAACTAAGGTCATAGGCTATTGGTTTGAATGTTGGATGGACTGGATACTGGGTTATGGGAGGAGACTAGCGGACACCTGCCGTGACAATCAGTCTCAAAATTGTAAAAGACAGGTGGTGACTCGCCAACTCATTTAGTGGGCCCCGCAATGGCCGCACGCACGGTGCGACAACGGCGCAACACTTGATAGTGGCTGTGAGATTGTTGAGAGGTGAGTCTGCGGTAGCCAGATCCCGGTGTTCCGTTCAGCAGGCCGCCGGCGTTATGACATTTTACACTTCCAACCTGGAGCATAGGTCCCGCTCTTGCGACTCCACTCTGGCCGGCCAGTTAAGGCAAGCACAGAGGCGAGGGCCAGATGGAAAGGGCCCTCTGGAATAGGGGTCCGCGGTGTCGCCACTCACCGTCAGCTCGCCACAAGCTGCCCCCGCGGGTTTATTATTATTATTATTATAATAACATCGTTACAGATAAGACATTTGTTCTAACTACTAACGAAACAATCTATTTTTATGGTGGTTATAACGTGCAGTTTTTGAACGCATCATGGAGGGTTTAACTTTATGATATGGGTGTAGATCAAGAATATTAATTTCACGATTAAGCCAATCGTTTTGTTTCCTATACCATGAAATTAATAAAATTCCCTTGAAATTATTATTCTTTCCATCGCCTAGAAAAAAAAGTATAAAAATTAATTGAGTTTGATATTCCCGCCTTTTAGATATTAGGTTTGTAATTTGACCATTTTTTTCTCCTCCGTGTAGGAGTCGCCCGACTCCTACACGGCGGGTTACTATCGAATTTACCTTATCGCAAACTGATCATTTCAGCTAACTAGATGACATAAGGTATGTTCGCCCAATAAGGACCGGTTCCTAATAAGAGCCACCATTTCAAAAATCCCGCTCCTGATACTAAATCGAAATCAAGTCTCGCGCCGATGCTCCTCATTAACCAATTATTGAAGTGCATTGGCATTACTTGGGTTTTACGCCGCCATTCTGTCATTATGCCTGTCGATGTAGTTCACGTCACGACGCGTAGGTCGTTTTGTATAATTTGTTGGTGTTATTCGATTCATTCAAGGGGTTCTGATTCGTTTTCGCAAGAACTTAACACATGAAAAGGAAAAAGTAACATTTAGGCGTGGATTGTGAAGATAAGGTTATTGAAAGAACTATTTTTTTTGTCAAATTAGATTGGTTTGCTCCGGGATGGCGAAGTGCCTAACAAGGACCACCTCCTTGTCGCCAAATAAGGACCAGGCCTTTTTAATATCATGTTTAAAGACTTAATAAGGACCAAGGGCTAATGACTGAAAATGTTCATAATTATGTTGTTTTATGCTTAAAATAGTTTCACTTAGTAAATATAAATACAATACAAAACTGTGTTTTATTAAAATACATAAATCAAGTCAATTATTCTGCGTTTAAGTTTCTGTATACTTTTTAAGGACCAACAGTACAATTCATGTGAATTTTTAGATTAATCCATCGGGAATGACAAAAACAATTGTTACAATTAACAAAAAATATTAAATAAAAAAAATAAATTATGTAGTTTCGGAATTATCTACGGAACAGGAATGACCCTTATTGGGAACACCCATTCCTAATAAGGTCCATTTACAAGTTTTTTTTAAACAGTGTTTGTCATTAATTTACTTCAGATTCGTGATTTTTACTTAATGTTTGTACTTCTAATATAGGCAATTTGTACATTTCAAATGTTTTTTAAGTTAAAATACTTCTTAAATCAGATTTATAAAGATTTACAAAAACCTGGTCCTTATTAGGCGAACTTACCTTAATAATTTTAAACTTTTCCAAGTGGAAATGCCCGAGTTGCTGTAAAAAAAACTGAAATCACTATAGGTGTGCTTATAATTGTTGAAGAGTTCCCTCGATTTCTTCAGGATCCCATCATCAGATCTGGATCTGGTAACAATGGGACCAACTGTAAAGTATACTCTTTCAAACAAAAAAAGAATTTTCCAAATCGGGCCAGCCTTCGAATAATCGGAGAACATACATAAAAAAATAAAAATAATAAAAACTTTTTACAAAAAAAAGATAAACCGACTTCAAAAAGGATAAAATGAATCATAATATTATTTATATGCGTTACCAACTGATATGTTTGAAGTCGGTGCCAAGCCAAATACGAACGAGGCGATGTGTTCAGTGAGTTGTTATTTTTACTATATAACTAATCTAATACGGTATGAATCGCACGTAGATATATTATACATTCGTTTCGACCATGCGTTAACTGTGAGGCAAGTAGGTGAAGTAGGTACAGAAAGTATAATCGTGCGTCCTACGTTTGTTTGTTAACACATTGTTGGGACTATCCGTATGTCGAACGAAGCCCGTGGTTCGGTTTGAATTATTTATCCTTCTTCATCTAAGGTTTAATTCTAAGTATAAAGGAATCCAATTGCTAGATAATTTTTTCTATACTCACATATACCCAGTACACACGCCGTGTCAGTAAAAAGGCACGATATTCAAATTTTATATGGAAGGTCAACCTTACGCGTCTATATTTTTTTTTCTATTTTCTGCCTTTTTCTGATTCTTGACAAAGCAGACGTGTATCAGAATATGTATATATATCATTGTCGCATTTCATCAAAATAGGATTCCTAGTTTAGACATGAAAATGTAATACATGAAATCGCATTTCCCTATGCATTATTAGTACCGATGTTTTGTGATTTTCACACTTGAAGCTGATTTGACCGGTTTTGTAATTTGTGGCTTGGCACCGACTTCAAACATATCAGTTGGTAACGCATATAAATAATATTATGATTCATTTTATCCTTTTTGAAGTCGGTTTATCTTTTTTTTGTAAAAAGTTTTTATTTTTCCATTTTTAGTGGTTATTTTTAGTGGTTATAAAATCGGACAAAAAGTCTCGGAATAATCGGTAAAGATATATAAAAAAGTTCATAATACATCCATTCTATCTAAGGAAAGGTCCACGTATCATATGTGGACTTCATCATTAGGTACTCTCTATCAAATTGGTGGTTTTCAAGAGAGAATGCTCGAGTTGCTTAAGAAAACACCCAAATCAACATACACGTGCTTTTAAAAATTGAGGAGTTCTCTCAATTCCTCACGGATCCCATCATCAGAACAGCACCAGATTAATGTGGGACCATCTTCGAGTTAGTTCCTATAAAACAAAAAAAGGAATTGTCCAAATCGGACCACGGGTCTCGGAGTAATCGCTGAACATCCTACATAAAAAAATCTTCATCATTATCATGAAAACAATCATCATCATCAGGTCCACTCCATCATATTGGCGGTTTTCGTGAGAAAATGCTTGCGTAGCTTAAGAAAACACCCAAATCACCATACACGTGCCTTTAAAAATTGAGGAGTTCCCTCAGTTGTTCATAGATTCCATCATCAGAACAGGACCAGATTAATGTGGGACCATCTTTGAGGTAGTTCCTTTCAAACAAAAAAAGAATTATTCAAATCGGACCACGGGTCACGGAGCAATCGCTGAACATCCTACATTTAAAAAATCTTCATCATTATCATCAAAACAATCATCATCATCAGGTCCACTCCGTCAAATTGGTGGTTTTCGTGAGAAAATGCTTGAGTAGCTTAAGAAAACACCCAAATCACTATACACGTGCCTTTAAAAATTGAGGAGTTCCCTCAATTGCTCATGGATCCATCATCAGAACAGCATCAGGTAAATGTGGGACCATCTTCGAGGTAGTTACTTTCAAACAAAAAAATAATTATTCAAATTGGACCGCGGGTCTCGGAGTAATCGCTGAACATCCTGCATAAAAAAATCTTCATCATTATCATCAAAACAATCATCATCATCAGGTCTACTGCATCGAAATAGTGGTTTTCGTGAGAAAATGCTTGAGTTGCTTAAGAAAACACCCAAACCACCATACATGTGCCTTTAAAAATTGAGGAGTTCCCTCAATTCCTCATGGATCCCATCATCAGAAAAGCACCATATTAATATGGGACCACCTTGGATGTAGATCCTTCCAAACAAAAAAAGAATTACTCTAATCGGACCACGGGTCTCGGAGTAATCGGTGAACATACATAAAAAAAAAACACCAAACCGAATGCAGAAACTCCTTCCGCAATGGAATTGAAGTCGGTTAAAAACAAAGATCCCCACGAATTGAGAATGAGAACATTCTCCTTCGACATCTTGAAGTCGGTTGAAAATAAAATACAAGCAAAGAGTCAATTCAGCTAGACGACATGAAAGTAGAATCAGTCAGCAAAGAGTGGAGCTGGATGGCTAAGAATTAAAATGAATACCTAAGTAACCTAGCCAAACGTCTGGAAATATAAATATTAGTCCGTATGATTAGAATACCTAATAAGCCGAAAGTGATATTATTTGATTGACATTAACACAGCCCGAAATAATAGCAAAACGTCATGAAATATAATTCGTCTGTATAATTAGAATACCTAATTTGATTATGTTAGTATGGATTGAGGGGTGTGTCCCTTATTTTGATATTTTCACTTGTTAGTAACGCATACCCCCTAAAACATTGGTTTTACCCCCATCACACTCTTGAAAGTAAATTTTAGGTCATTCTTGTCACTTTAACCCGTGCCGACTTGTATTTCTCCATACTAATTACACTCCGAAAGACGAGGTGCTGAAGGACCTCACCGCGCTGGGAGCCGTGTCTCTGTCCAGTCAGAGACGGGGCTGTGAACAGTGAAGCCTGGCGATCTTTAGTGACGGAAGCCAAGATCCACTTTGGGTCGCTGCGCCACTGCAGTAAGTAAGTAATTACACTCCATTCCAGATAACATAAGACTCTAGAAGGTCACAAAATTAGGGATTGTTAATCAAGCAGTTTTGCTACCGGACCATTTATTAGCGTTTATGTCTAAGTATTAAGTAACAAAGACGTTTTGCTGCTAGATCATTTTAAATTGTAACATTCTAAGATCCAGACGTTTTGCTAGAGGCATTTAGCTTAGCATTTCATGTCTATGTAGTCACAAAGAACATAACACAATCCAGACATTTCAGCCATATTGTCTTTTAGCGATAAGGTAAATTTGATAGTAACCCGTTTTTTTTAGGAATCATTCCCTATTGTCCCCGCCCTCGCCAGTATTGCCAGTAAGCACGCTGTCGAAGCGCGGACAGATTGGAATACGCAATTAAATTTAAACTTGTCGCCTTTTTTGGGATAACTGATACTTTCAGAGGATTCCTCGGATAGTTTTGAAATCAATTATTTAGCCCGTGGAAATGAAAGATAAAGAAACTATAAAATCACGAACTACCACTTGACAGAGTCAAGATAGGTGCGACTACGATCGAAGCGAGGAGCGTGTTAGGTTAACTGCGAACAAACAGCACGACCAAACAGAATAAACAAGATACCTTAAACTGTAACCATAAATATTTCCCAAACCAAACAATTCCTCGAGGGGGGGAGGACTGTAGAAGTTTCCTACCCTCCCCCTCTGCCCACCAACAGCCCTCCCACTCCTATATAAAGGCGACTCGTTTTAAGACTTTTGTCCAATTTACTTAATACCTTAATGCTGGTACAGTAAAGCTCCTCCAGTTGCTGTGGCGACAAGCAGTGGTCTCCATGGTGGGTCTCCTCCATGGCATGCCCCACTTCCGCCTTAGGCACATGAACTGAACTCATGCTGAGTCTCGCTCCGCTACGCGCACGTTGCTTTTTTTTTACATCGTCAGGCATTTTTAATTACTTTTATATTTCTTCTCGTTAAATTAACTACTGTCGCAGATCTACGAAACAAATCTAACGTATCTTCTAGTTTTCTTCTTTAAATTTATGTGATAGATAGAAGAAAATGTCAGACTACAGAATGTCACTTATAATTATATTCTTCTTTGGGGAAAAAAACAGTAAAAAGAACTCCATGGAGTAGCTGAACCATTGTAGAGTTTGTAATGGAAGTGCAAATATTATTCAGAGCAATGGCGCCTAGTTTCAGTGTCTGCGAGGTAACCGGATGTCTCGCGATATTTAAGCTCCCTACCTTAGTGTTCTTGTGAACCTTGAAGGTTCAAGCTTTGAAGACTCGAGCGTTAAAGGTTTGAGCTCAGAAACGGTTCAGAACCTTAACGACTCAAGCCTTTTTTGAGCTCTTAAGAGAGCTCAAGCTTTAAAAACTCGGGCCTATTGAAAGCTCAAGCCCCCGAACCTCGAAGGCTTGAGTCAAGCGTTAAGAGCTCTAACAACGAGCGTTATGGGCAGAAAGTATTATTGTGTATATATTTTTAACCCTTAATTTGACGGTGTCCGGTGTGGCGGTCTACCTAGTTTTTAGGGTTCCGTACCCAAAGGGTAAAAACGGGAGTCTATTACTAAGACTTCGCTGTCCGTCCGTCCGTCCGTCCGTCACGTCACCAAGCTGTATCTCATGAACCGAAATAAATTTATATGTAATAGCTGAAATTCTGTTGCCGCTACAACAACAAATACTATTTAAAAAGTAAGGAACCCTCATTGAGCGAGTCTAACTCGCATTTGGCCGGTTATATTACTTCTAACGACCTGAAGATTATGCTGTTTAAATCTCTCGGGTTCCTCGTGGACACCCTATATAACTATCAAATATGGCATAGATTAATCTAATTTTTAAAAGCTTCTAATACTTTAATGCTACGAACCTTATTGACTTAAACCTTCAAAGCTTAGGAGGCTTTAAAGCTTGAGGCCTAAAGACTCGAGGTTTCTGTGCTCGTAAGCAGCAACGCGAACTTACTAAGTTGAGGCTTATATGGTCGAGGCTTTAAGGTTCGAGGCTTCTAGACTCAGAAGTCGCGACTCGAGTCTTTTAGTTTACGCCTCGAAGCTTAAATTCACAACACTCCCTACATGTTGTGGAACCACCCTGTGCAAACCGAACTGACACACGTTGGATTTTCATCCTCCTCCCTCATTTTTCTGATTTCTGATGGATCGACCACAGCCGGTATGAATGGCCATTTACATGCTCGTACCTACTGGAAATTGAGAGGGGGGGGGGGGGGGTGAAAAACCAAGTCCAAATTCAGTTCGGTTTACACAGGGTTCCACAACACGTAAGGAGCTTAAATACCACGAGCCGGCCGGTTGCCTCGCAGACACTTGAGACACTGAAACTATGCGTCATTGCCTCCCGGACATATTCTAAACTTAAGCGGGCCATACACACTAGGGTACGCCTGCGCAGTTTTACCTGTAGGTACAGTTTAAAACCTGGCTGGGATGGCAGCGGTACAGTTGAACAGTCGCCATCAAATATATCGGTGCGGCCACGGTAAGCAACGCAAAAATATCTGCACAAGCACCATTATCACTTTGACAATGAATGAAGGCGTTGTTCAGATTTTTGTGACCACCTTGGCCGCTCCGATATATCTGATGGCGACTGTACGTACTTAGTATTAGTACGTAACTTTATTGCACTAAAACATTGTATTGTAGGTACTCATACACGAGAAAACTATAAAACATAATTTGTACAGTCAGCAGCAAAAGTAGCTAAGCGGGCAGGGTGTTCAAAATAAGCTGGATACGACTTTATTGTTTAGAGAATAAGAGCGTGAGTACTGTGTAGGTCGTTTTGACCACCTTACCCGCTTAGCTACTTCGGCTGCTGACTGTACTGTACAAATGCGAACCTTTCATGGCGCCTCTACATGATGGGCCATCATAGGGACGCAGCTATGCGTTAGAGGGAGCTAACGATATTGCCATCTCGTTCCGTCGTATAGCTGCTTCCCTATGATGGCCCAGGGCCAGCCTCAGATTGTGTACGCAGTTCTTGAATGTGAAATAAAACACCAGTATGCCCTAAAAATATTTTATTACTTACAAAAAATACTATTTTTACGGTTACGGTGACTTTACAGGGTATTTTTACATAGTTACAAACATATGGACAGGGCTTGATAACTTTTTTGTAGGTACCATATATGGTATTAACATGTACATGAAACTAACATTTTTGCATTTTTTTCAACTACGTACCTATGTACAGTCGGCATCAAATATATCGGAGCGACCAAGGTACTCAAAAATATCTGTACATTCACTTTAACGGCTTAATAATAGAGGCGTTGTTCAAATCAGATGTTTCTGACCTCGATGGCTGCTCTGATATGTCTGATAGCATTTGTACCCACACAAAACCTGGCACAAAAAAAGTTACCCTCTAGTATGCAGCAGTAAAGTATGTCAAAAGTATATTAATTTTGGTTTGTTATTCATAATTGCTGGAGTTTTGTACAGATCGGTAATGTTAAATGGATTCGGTGTATTTCCATCTATTCTGTTCTCTCTACGGTCGCGGGAGGCGGGGGGCAAATGGGAATGATTTCTGAGAAAAAGCTATTCAGTATTCCCCTATGTACCCGGGGACATGCCCAAATATACAAAAAAATCTGCATTTTCAACTTGGCAGTTATCTTTTATACTGACTTACCAGAGTGGAATGATTTTACGCAAGAGACGGGGTTGGGACTGTTGGGAGCGCTTAGTAACTATGCCAAATCCATATCATCGGGAAATTACATATATTCAGTGCTAAGCGCTAGTATATTTGTATTACATTATTTTTTATCAACAACTAAATACATGCAGACTTATCTTAAAACTAAAATACTTCATTTAATCGCATATTCAAATTTAGGAACAAATACATATACCTATATGTTAAACTATAGTTAAAAAAACTAAATCGTTCATAATATCACATTAAACAAATCTACAGTGATGGATGTGTATTGTGTAAATAACCGTTTTCACGCCACTGCTCGGAAATATGGCCAAAGATGGATTGAAATGAGAGTAGAAAGTAGTTCTTAGTAGTACAATTCAAAAACAGTCAAACAATGTATATTTGCAAAGTAAGTGTTTAGCGGCCTTTTTTACTTTCTACTCTGCTATATGTCGATTATTTTTGATATTAGTAACTCGTTCAGAAAATACCAAAATTATTAGAGCAACATTACATTTGTGCGTTTAATTAAAAAATTAAAACGTCAAATTCACTCAATGAATGTGTACTTTTGAGATTGTAAGCGTGTTTTATTTAAGTATGTGAAAAACGCCTTTGCATGCTTAAAAAAGTATAAATAAAAAATTTGAAAAGGCGGGAAGGAAAATTTCTTCTGTCTGTTCTTTAGATCGGAAACAAACATTCAGATAATTGTGTTAAATCTGTACGATTTGAAATAAAAATAAATAACAATAAGTGACACGAGTACGGACATGGATCTTACACCGCCGGAAATTCAAAAGTGATTCGAAATTTATTGCCCATTAAATCCCGAAATAAATATAAGAAAGTATGAAAATTTCAAGACATGGCAAATAAATATTTCCTTACATTAGGCGTGAAAAGCACATAGTAATGCCTCGGTAGAAAGTGCAATAGATGAACTCGTCCATCTATTGCTTACTTTCTATACCTGGGCAACAATGTACTATAGTGTAAAACTTATAGATGTCCAAAAAAATCACGTCATATAATCATTAAACTACTGATAATCATTAATAAGTACAGTAGACTCTCGTTAATTCGAAACTCAAGGGACCTTCAAAATATTACGAATTATCGAGAGTTAGAAATATCAAATGGTTCGAAATTATCGAGTAAAAAAAAAATTAAGTTCGAATTATTGAGTAATAATCAAATATGCATTAATTACTTATTAACAACATTGCTATAATTTGAAAAAAAAACAAAATTCAAAGTTATCAGAGGTCTTTTCTATGCAATGTAAAAACTTCGAATTGTCAGGTATTTGATGCCAATGAGTTCGAATTAACGCGTGGTTTTGTTACGAAACGCTGAGTTTTTTGTTCAAATTACCAAGTGTTTAAAAATGTATTGATTTTATTCGAAATATTAAGAGATTTTCTAGGGACCCCATGATAACTTCGAATTATAGAGATATTCGAATTATCGCGTGTTCGAATTATTGAAAGGCGACTGTAATAACACAAAAATACACTGACTGCTTAGCAAAATGAACAATGTAATAAAAACTACTCAAGTATTCAATAAAATATCAATGATGATCAAACTTTACTTTGGTAACGGGGAATTTGTACTTTTAATATGTTGTTTGCTTCGTTTCAGTATCTGATATATAATATATAAAATCATGATTACCTAAAATCATCATTCCTAGCAGCCCATCTTTTTTTTTAGTTAATGGCTTTCTCCCTTTGCACACGAACAATGGGAATTCTGCCAATGTCAAGTTGACGACGTTAATCACATTTTATTTGTTAAATAAATATAGGCAACGTTGTTCGGTTTCAGCCTTGCTCTTTGTAAGGGTGATAGCTGCTCCTTACAAACAACACGTGGCGGCCATGCCAGGTCAACTGTCTATTTAACTACAGAGAGTTTACACGCGTTTTGAGATTAATTCTTCATTAGCTGCACACTTTTTATTAGATCACCGCACAATAAGCTATCAATATTACACACTGAACTACTTAAATGAGCAAAAAATAAAAAAATGTTTCTCAAGACGTCCAAACTACCCTGCGTTACGAACAGAAGTCCTAGCAGCCAATCTGTTCAATGGTAGTTATATTGACAGCGTTAAATTGCTGAACAAACTGTAAGTATGTAAGACTGCTGCCTTAACTATGCTATACATAGATGGCGTAATGCGTTTGCCTATTTCAGCATTATTATGATCCTCGCTTTTCATTAGTTGAACAGTCACGGACTTTAATTATTTAGCCATTAAGGTTCACTTTACATTGGACATATTCGTAGGATACACTCGTAGAGTAAGACAAGTATTAAAGAAAAAAATATAGCTTGGACCGTAAATAGCTCAAAAAATAAAGTCTGGAACTGTACAGCAGGGATGTCGAGACATGTTTCTAGCAATTACAAGATATACATCATTATTAAAAAAACTATTTATTGAATAAAATATAAACATCGATTTTATTTAAGTTGAAAGAAACCTACTAAACATTTTAACACAATCATTACACACTATAGTCCGTTTACGTCAAGTCCACGCGCCAAGTTCTGCAACTTCTACTGCGACTATACTTTGTTAGCGCCAAGTCGGTGCAAAACTAGCGTTAACAAACTATACTATATTTTATTTTTAATATTTATTTCTGTATATTTGTGTACTTTACGAAATTAGGAATGATATAATGTTTTTTTAGCATGATTTTGAGATCATCTTTACGAGATAAAAAAAAAATATATTAAACAAAATAATAAAAATACTTCACACTATTTCTCGCTTACATTAAACCATTAAAAACATTTAAAAAAAATTAAGAAATCTCTACGGTATTTTTCAAATAAGTTTTTTTTTATACGAGCTATTTATTTGCAACGTTTTCCGATCAATGACTAACATGACTATACAATGTCATTATATTCTACAACTACCGTAGCTTACATTAAAGCTCTGCATTCTTATTATTTCAAATACATTGCACTAAACCACGAAACGTAAAACAAAGGAATAAGAGTATTATATTTCATTACGTTTGTAACATTTTTACATTTTATAAACAATAGTACATTACGTACCTAGGGCGGTAAAATAAAGAAGGGCTCAGATCGCTGGCATTTGTGGCCCGAACCGTAGGTAAGGGCCATAAACAAGCGATCTGAGGCCTTCTTTATTACCGCCCGTGGTGCGTACATAATTTTACGTCTTCTCCTGGGTGTGAAGTGAGATTTGCCGCTGCGCCCTAGGGCGGTAAATCTCACTTAGCGCCCAGAGTGACGTAAACTATATATTTTTCTCACCTGGGTATTTGTCTAAAGGCGCATTCACATATGCGTGCGATTGGCGAGTCGAATAGCAAGCCGGACTGTCTCTATATAATTCAACTTCCATATTTTATTGTGGTTTTTAGTTTATCATGATTTTTTGATTTCCAAGTTGTGTTAAGAATGTGTGATTTATTCATCATCCGCGAATGAGGTGTAGGAACAAAGCCGATATACGGTTACGCATTCGCCTCGTCGCTCGCGAGATCGTGTTGGGGAGCGGTATTTTGACGCGGATCAAAGGAATCATAGACAAGATATTTTTGCCTTATATAGCCTACATTATAGACTGACACCGCTTGGAAAGTCGGTGCTGTTCTTGAATATATGTACCATCACATTAGACTTAAAGTGCCATTGGCACTGTCCAAAAGAAGCAGTCCATTTAACGGCAATATTGACATACAAATGAGGACCTCTCTAAACGTGTCGGACCTCAACTTGGTGCTTGAGAAACTGGCGTCCTGGTCGAGTGATGTGTGGACCCCGATGCGGTTGTTGGTGGTGCCTGAGATCAGCTCGTTGTAGAACAGTGATGTATCAGCACAGAAGACTTATAGTCCCATTATCGCTTCCCAAAAGCAGCAGTCTATTCAACGGTAACACTGACATACAAGTGAGCACGCCTCGAAACGTGTCCGACCTCAACTTGGTGCTTGAGAAACTGGCGTCCTGGTCGAGTGAGGTGTGGACCCCGATGCGGTTGTTGGTGGTGCCGGAGATCAGCTCGTTGTAGAACACGGAAAGGCAGTGGACGGGCTCCGTGGTCCCCCTGCGGGAGTTATTAAGTAGTTTAGTCTCTACTCTCAGAGGCCTACAAGGAGTTCCATGTTCCATGCCGTTTTATTTTAAAGCTTAATTTTCAGTATTAATTTACATTTACCTTGGCAATTTTCGATTTGGAGACGGCAGGAGACTGGTTGTAAAGATTACCAAGAAAACTCAAAGATTTGATTTGTTTAAAATAATAAGCTCAATGGTCGCTTTTATATTTACCGTGCCGTGTTTCATTCATAAACCGACGACGAAATATAGACGTTTGTGTAAAGTCTGTAGCCTATGGTATATTTATGAATGAAACCATAGAGTTTTACAGTATATAAGCGACCAATGTCTAGGGCAATTTGTAAAAAGAGGGGAGGCCTTTGCCCAGCAGTGGGACACTAAATAGGCTAACGATAAAAAAATGTTTCAAAATATCTGAGTGATTAAACGAAACAACATCGCTAATTCATCTTTGTTATTGTGAAGCCTGTGGTTTTTATTTATCGGTAATAGGAATGAGACTCAAAAACCTCATATCCTGCTTCGAATGTTTCGATATATCAAACTGGAGCAATGAGCAATCTGCATATATACTTATGCTAATAATTTTATAACTTATGCAATAGACGATAAAGTATAAATTCACTTGAGATGCGCAATATGTTTTTCTAAAGCAACGCGACGGGTTCTCTAAATTTGTTATCACCTGCAGTCGTCGTAATACCTGCTATCTTGAACCTTATGCAGTAGATGATAAAGTATAAACTCACTTGAGGTGCGCGATGAGCTCTCCGTCGTCGACCTTCCACAGCGCGGTGACCTGGTCCAACCCCGACGTGAGCAGCCTGTTGCTATCAACGGCCGCCAGTCGTAACACCTGCATATTTATAGTATTTGTATAATCACGTACTTCACAATTATCATAGAAAACTAGCACCAAACTCAAGTAAATGAATTAAAATTGAAATAATTTATTTTCAGACAAAAACAATACCCCGAGGCCAGCCCGCAGGCTATCCAGCACGTGTGCACACACAAGCGGCGGCTGCACGTGCTCGCTACTACAGTATAGTGTTACCTCTCCGTCGTGAGCGCGCCAGTGCGCCCGCGGCGTGCCGGCGCGCGCGTCCAGCACCACCACGTGGCCCGAGGCCAGCCCGCAGGCTATCCAGGAGGTGTGAACGCATAAACAACGGATAAACGTGCTCGCGGTTGCCGGTAACTGAGAAATAAAAACGATATTGGAAAACTATGCTACAACTACAACAGCTAAAAACCGATTTCTTATTAAATTTTTTGAGAAAAGCAGTAAATTGCTGTGCTATATTAACAATTGCTCGCTTCATATCATATTTATCTCAGCCAGCATTTGCTAATGCGGGGAAGTAAGGCACTTACCCGCCTCAACAATAATGTCGCTATTTCTTTCTAAATTGTTAGTAAAACATGTGATGCAATTGTAAACTTTATGCATTGGACAGTAGATTTAATGACTACATTCGCGCATCTCTCTTCGGCAAATGGGGTCATATTAGGCTATGTTTCCACTAGAGATGAGCGAGGATGCGTTGTGCAAATGTATTTATTAAGAACCAATCCTGGAGCTGCGCTGTGCGAGGATATGTAAATGCAGTGATTCTATTTTTCTTAACAAACAAATTCCTCGCATGGCGTTTCAGAAGGAAACGCAGCCTTAAGACACATTTGCATGCTGATTCTTATCCTATGTAACAAACGAATTCAAATAATTTTTCATACCTTCAACTCATGCGTAAAATTGCACGCCCTCGCATCGATAACCTTGAGCGTGGCGTCCGTTGTCGCCGCTATAACCACCGTCGCCGGCCCCGGCAGCGTCCGCACAATACTAACGGGCGACTTGATGTTATCCAGCTGGGACACCACGTTCTCCATGAACGGGTCCCAGATGTGCACCACGCTGTCGGTGGACACGGCAAGCCGGAGGGACTCGAGAAAGGTGAGGGATAGGACGCCCTTTTTGTGGCCTGTGTATGTCCAGTTGCATTGGCTTGTGGCGTTACCGTCGCCCTGAGGACAAAAGGCGTTGTGAGGTTAAACTTCGACAACAAAAGTCTCCAAGACATTCATAACCAGTGATAGACAACATAAATTTGATTCGATAGGAAGACGGTCTCGGGCCGCCGGCGTCGACATGAACTTGCAGCAGGTTACTCACCTAATTTAGGCCCCTTTTCGCTCTACATATTTCTATAATTTACGATGATTATTATATTATAATAATTTTAAACAAAAAAAGAACCAACTTCACTTAGGATCCGCTTTTCCAAGAGGAAGTGCCAGAGTTGCTGTAAAAACACTGAAATCACTATAGGTGTATCTATAATAGTTGAAGAGTTCCCTCGATTTCTCCGGGATCCCATCACCAGATCTGGACCTGGTGACAATGGGACCAACTGTGAAGTAGACTCTTTTAAACAAAAAAATAATTTTCCAAATCGGTCCAGCCGTCTTCGAATAATCGGAGAACATACATAAAAAAAAAAACAAAGATCCCGACGAATTGATAACCTACCTCCTCCTTCGAGATGTTGAAGTCGGTTGAAAAGCGCCCACCGCGGCGAGAGCGGTCCGAACACTGCGTGCGGGGGTTGGGAAGGAATGTGAAACCTGTTGTAATAGTATATTACGTATCTAGGGCGGTAAAATAAATAAGGGCTCAGATCGCTGGCATTTGTGGCCCGAACCGAAGGTAAGGGCCATAAACAAGCGATCTGAGGCCTTCTTTATTACCGCCCGTGGTGCGTACATAATTTTACGTCTTCTCGTGGGTGTGAAGTGAGATTTGCCGCTACGCTCTAGGGTGGTAAATCTCACTTAGCGCCCAGAGTGACGTAATTAATATGTTTGACTCGCACGGGATTGTTACAGTTAAAACTAACCTGGTTCCTGAGGGACCACAGCCGCACAGTCTTGTCCTTGCTGCCGCTCAGGAAGCTGTGCTCGTTGTCGAGGCAGTGTATGGACTTGACGGAGTGCGTGTGCCCCGGGAACGTCTGCAGCTTGATCTGCTTCAGATTAAACCTGGATTCTTTGTCTGGACGGCCGATTTCGTGCTCCCAGTATATCAGCCAGTCGCCACGGAGATGCCTGTAGAAAATAATCAGTCTGTTTTCAAGAAAAATTTGACACAAATAAATATTTCATAAAAATCATGGACTAAATAATTCATAACTAATGTATAAAAAATGGTTTATAATCTAGGCAAGCGCGATAGCGCCATCTATCGCGTCACGTCTTAAGCCTACTAAGCTACCAGTGGCGGCGCGTCTATAGAACACGATTCCCGTCGGCTTCCCTAAGTTTCAGGCGCTTGAACAGTTTTCCTACAGCCCATGAAGATATATTAAGCCAAATTCAGCACCAGCTTGCCTAAGAAAGATTTTGACCCATCGCCACTGTAAGCTACTCACATACCCCCTGCAAAGCCAATATTGGAATCGGAGCGTAATTGCCTCCTTATTTGTGACGTGGATAGGCTAGCTGGGGCAAATTTTAGAATGGACCTGCGGCAGGGGTGCATGACCTTCCAAGCTCGTAATATCTGCCGCTCTGGTAGGTTGTCATCTGTGTAGCTGGATTGAGGAAATTCTTCAAGATTTTTGTTGTAACAATTCAATGGGGTTGGCAACTGTCAAAGTGACATCTTCAAAATTGGTCCCTAGAAAAGCTAAATTTGTATGGCGCGAAGTAGTTTTTATTTATTTTCGCGAAAATGACTCAATGTTTTGTCTCGAATTGCTCCGAAATTGAAATCCATCCGTTTTTGGAATACACTAAAATTAAAATGATGTAGATTAACGCCTTAGGGAAGGTTTTTGCCTAAGAAAAGCTTTATGCCTGCATACAAGTTAGGGACCATTCATCGTCTGTTTCTTTCTATCATTGTTTGTATCTCTTTCTCTTATTGTATGGAATCTGGAACAGCGCCCTCTGCAAAAGTTTTCACCGGCCAACCCCATTACGCGTCAATACTGGCGCGATTCTCATGACGTGCGTTCAGCCGGTTCAGCGGCACATGTGTGGAGAAAATAAAATCGAAATTGCTCCGGCCGCTGTGCGGCAGGAATGTGAAGATTCATGACGCAAATGCAGGCCGATATGAATTAGTATCAAACCAATGCCTCGGACGTTTCAACTGACCTGTTAGCCTTGCCGTTGTCCATCTTGTAGGCCACCACGTCGTGGTGCGAGGGCTGCGCGCGCACGTCGTCTACTGCTGCCACGTCGATCCTATATAATACACATTCAAGACATTAGTTACTAAACTTAAAGGAAACAAGAACTGGTCATATTAGCCTGAAATGCCTGAATCATCATAGGTTGCATTACATGAATACTTGGCAACACATACATACATACATACAACATACATACAATCACGCCTATATCCCAAAAGGGGTAGGCAGAGATCACGGATTTCCATTTGCTACGATCAATGCAGCAAAACGGCTCTCCGTGAGCCACTTCTCGCCCCCGTACTTACACTTACTTATACCAGGCCTATGAAACTAGCCCGCGCGAGCTCGTTAAATACCTACGCGCCGCTCGCCGCCCGATCACCGTGGACGGTACAAACGAGAGTCAGTTGGTTGGCACACGCGCTTACCGACGCACGCCGCTCCGCTCGCTCGCGATGAATATGATGACTCGGAACGATAAAATGTTTTCGTCACGTATTAATTCTACGTATTGCAGTGTAGATGGATGTAAAAACGATAAACGTAATAAACACATATCGTTTTTTGCTTTACCGACGGACGAGGAAAGGTATAGTACATTGTTGCCGAGGTACGGAAAGAAAGGAATTTTCTGACGAGGTACTTGGGTGCCAGGGCGAGGCTTGCCGAGGCCTGGCACTAGTTCCGAGTCAGAAAATTCCTGTTTCCGCTGAGGTATACATAGTGCTTTTCTCAAATATGTGAGGAAATAAAGAAAAAATTTAGAAAAAAACTACAAGTATTTTATATTGGAAAAGTTGTGTTGATACTGTGTTTTATAATAGGTAATACATAGCATAAATAAACCACACCATAGTTGGCTTCTTGTTTTTTGATAACTGAAATAATGTAAAACACATTTTCAGAAAAGATATTGGCATTTATGCTCATCTTCGAATTCATACATACGTCATAAACATAAACCCTTTGTCTCTTGACTTAGCAGGAAGCAAGTAATCCACTAATATATTATTCTTTCAAATTAGGTAGAGCGCTATCAATTTCAGCACTACATTCATTTCTGAAAATCATTATTTAAGTTTATTTTGTACTATAAAGTAAATAAACAACGTAACGAAATAAATTACCATAACCAACTAACTTTTCCGCTTTTTAAATTTATTTTTAATAAACCATAGACAAGATAGCCCGACACAGTACGCGCATGCGTATTCGCGCGCGCACTTTGTGAAGCCCTCTACACACGGCTGTTTAAATGAATTATTTTGCTTGGCTGAATCCGTTTTTGCCTTGGCCCATTAGATTTATATGCAAATATGAGAATTTTAAAAGTTTAACGCAGCGGAAAAAAATGGAATTTCATACATTCATTTTACTTCTAGGTGTAAAATGAAGCACTTTCCGTGTTCGATTGAGGAATAAAATGCGGGCATTTCCGAGCATGTTTGAGAAAAGTAAATACCTACTTCTTGCTAATAAGTAAATATAGGTAACAACGCTTCGTAAAAACATTACAATTTTAGAGAAATGGAATAAGTACCTGTATCTACCTACCTATCCATTTTTAATGTTGCGTATTCCTACTTAAGTACTTATTCCATTTCTCTAAAATTGTAATGTTTTTACGAAGCGTTGTTATGTTACCTATATTGACGTTCATTTCTAAGCATAGGCAACCCTAGCGATCGTGCGGGCTGCGCGGCAGCGCGGGAGGTGCGGGGTGCGCGCGTCGAAGGTCGCTCCATTGTATTCTTGCGTAGGCACTTAAAGCGGTAGGTATTTACTTTTTCTATGAGAGATTCATATCTGTTCGTAAGAACTATTATATAATCTGTGCTTATACTTCCCATTACAGTAAATAATCGCAACGATGCGGCACAAATATTACAAATGTAAAAGTAACTCAGTCTATCCGTCTGTATGTTACCTCTTAAGAGTCGCCAGGACGCTCGCGTTCCCATACAAACGTAGTTTACCTCTCATTTTAAAACGACATGCTTTAGAACCACGAAATTTGGCATGGGCATTTTAGTAGTACAGATCTATGTCGGTAATTCGTTTTCGTTGCAAAAAATTGTAATACAAAGAAAATACAGCCAGATACAGATTTACATACAAAACTTATTTTTGCAATATTTTCTTTGTATTACAATTTTTAGCAACGAAAACGAATTACCGACATATGTAGATCTGTACTGCTAGAATGCCCATGCCAAATTTCGTGGTTCTAAAGCATGTCGTTTTAAAATGAGAGCTGAACTACGTTTGTATGGGGACGCGAGTTCACGCGAGCGTCCTGGCGACTCTTAACGCTCGAATGTACATAACATAGTCCCGCTCCCGGGGAAGGTCACAAGATATTTTTTATTATGGAAATCATGGCTTACAAGGGGAGGAATTTTATGTCCTCTTATTTAGGAATTCTCAATCTTTTCGGTCCGGCGCACTTGCCAGTATACAAAAATATTGCGGTGCCCTAACCTAGTTAGAGTAGTTAAGGTGCTCTTACACGGGCGATTTTTCGGGCTATTATTGCCCGGCGATACGGTGCCGAAACTAATGGAGCAATCTGGAGCAATTAATTTAGCAATACGAGGCAATTTCTAGATATAGCGGCAATTAGTTCGGCAATCATTGCTCCTTTCAGGTGCCTTTACACGGGCAATATTTGGGCAATTTGCCTAGTTTCCCGAATTGCTGCATTAATATGGGGCAATTAAGTGGAGCAAGAATGGCGCCATACTGAAGCAATGATTGCTCCACATTGAGCAATATTTCGTATTGCTTGAAATTGCTTGATATGGCCGTGACGTCAAAAATGCGGCAATTCGGCAATTTTTATCGCCCGTGTAAGAGCACCTTTAGGCTACTTGAAATAGACAGGTATAGTATGGTGAGGAGGATTGCCTCACGGCGCCCCTCTGTACTTTCAACGGCGCACCAGGGCGCCGCGGCGCTTAGTTTGAAAACCCCTGCTGACCCTTCTCTATTTGATTATATTTTATTTAAAAGCTAGTATTTGCTACTTATTGCCAACGAGAGTAACGTTGGATCCGAAGCTATTTGAGCTGGACATGTGCTCGACCTCGGGGCGAGGGGGGATGTCGATCTTGCGGCTGAGTGGCTCGTTACTGAATCATTAGGCATGAAATATCATATAAATACCTATTGCCAACGAGAGTAACGTTGGATCCGAAGCTATTTGAGCTGGACATGTGCTCGATCTCGGGGCGAGGGGGGATGTCGATCTTGCGGCTGATTGGCTCGTCACTGAAGGACGACTGCACCCGGTTGCGTAGTGGAGAGCTGAAATCAAAGATCACTTTGGAGTCTATGCCATGGATCGCTTGATTTTGAAGTACTAAATGTCTTTCTATAAAAGGCTAAAAATTTATGAGGATTCTGAAATATGATCCAAGTCTTATTTACTAAAGGACCTAACAGCAGTCTCCTATACAGGGTGATTTACGTCTCCTAAATGACGATAAATGATTATCTATTTCTTACCTAACCGTGAGTGAGGCGCTTCGCTCGTACTTCCTGCAGAGCCCTCGGACGGTGTCTCCGTTCTTGAGGCACCGCTCCATAGTGTCGGCGCCTATGAACCGCGCGAAGGTGGTGTACGCCTGGTAGGCTAGTTCCTCGTTGAACACTATTAGCAGTTCTTCTTGGGCCTGAGACATTCAAATATTATTATTATAGAATTGAATCATCGTATGTATGGGTCCGTGCGCGTTGGACGGTCTTTTCGTGTCTTGTGTCAGAAGTGACGAATGCTTTATATCTTATCGGGCTCTGTACTCACGTCGGGTGGTCGGTCGGCCAGGTCGGGGGGAGTGCAGGCCAAGTCCGGCAAGTCTGCTCGCAGGACTCTGCCGTCGCGGACGGTCCACTCCGCCGTGGTTCCGTCACGGCAGAGCTCGAGGAACCCTTCCTTGCCTTCGGGTGCTTCTGTCTCCGCCTTCAATGAAAGTGCCGTGTTTAATCTTTGAATAAAATAAGATGTCAGACGCTTGAATTTAATAGAAATATTTTTAACTTATGTTTGAAATTTGAGTGAATCAATATGGAAATTAATTAAGGGAGACCGAGGTGAGTTGTGACGGAGGAGAGTTGTGACAGTTGATTTTCGGAACCTATATATAGTGAGCTCACAGCAGCGCGCGTTTCTTAATTCGAGGCTTTAAATCACAAACGCGCACCACCTCGGTCTCCCTATGTATTTAATTCATATATAACCTCTTGTGAATCCCAGGGCAAGATTACTTCATATGAAAATTACACATAAGAAAACACACACATATCACATAATAATATACATGTTCGAAGTATACCTTTTCAACGGTGGATTCGTCTTGTTTTGGCCAATTGTCTAACTTTCCTGATGCTTTATCGAACGCCAGGAAAAATCTGAAATAAAGTAAAATAATTTCATTCCACGTCAAAAAAACCCTTTTACTTTTTTTGCGAAATTACATTGAACCTTAACACTTAGCATGAAAATGTTTATTTGAGAATAGAGAAAACGATGCGAAGAACTTCAAAGTGGGGGCGGTGTCTCACTCGCACTCATTACAACATTGAAATATTGATTTATTGATGACGTCATTACTCCCTTAATCAAAATGGGGTCTTTAACTTTGACTTTTCTTACGACCTTACTTTATGGTTGAAGTATTCAGGTTTGGAGACCCTGCACTAGAGCGTGCTTCTAATCAACTATAGCATTCCTATTTGACACTAGACACTAACCTCTGCAACGCCGGCACGCATAAATGCTTCCTCGTCATCTCCGGGCCCACGCGCAGCGCGAGCGCGTGCAAGGCGTCCAGCAGCTTGCGCGCTAGCGCTCGGCGCGCCACGGAGCCGCTCGGGCACGCCGTGCGCGTGGTCGACGCGAGGCGCAGCGCCGGTTGCAAGATCATTTTTAGGAATGTGTCCTGAAAACAACACGGAGTTAAAATCCGTTTTTTAAATAAAAACTCGTGGACAAAGTGTCGTCCACGATTTGTTGTCGTTATATAACTTATATTGTATTCTACCTAAATAACAAACTAACTGTCAAACGCGGTGAGTAAAAGAAAAGCTTGTAAAATAACAAAAAACGCTGAAAAGGTAAGCACTAGTACGAGAAATTATCCGCTGACTAAACCAATACTAAAAAGGCCACTTTTTGACCAGCTGCAGTAAACCTTTTTTCACTAACCTGCAACTGCTCCATGACCTTGTCGTCACACCTGTAAGGCACCAGGTACTTGACCAGCTGGAGACAGGCCACGGCCCCACCCTCCAGAGGGGCTGACAATCTTCTTCTGCTTGAGGCTATGAGCTCCCCCATGTGGGGTAAGTATTGCTACAATATCACTGACCTGCAGCTGCTCCATGACCTTGGCGTCGCACATGTAAGGCACCAGGTACTTGACCAGCTGGAGACAGGCCACGGCCCCACCCTCCAGAGGGGCTGACAATCTTCTTCTGCTTGCGGCTATGAGCTCCCCCATGTGGGGTAAGTATTGCTACAATATCACTGACCTGCAGCTGCTCCATGACCTTGGCGTCGCACATGTAAGGCACCAGGTACTTGACCAGCTGGAGACAGGCCACGGCCCCACCCTCCAGAGGGGCTGACAATCTTCTTCTGCTTGCGGCTATGAGCTCCCCCATGTGGGGTAAGTATTGCTACAATATCACTGACCTGCAGCTGCTCCATGACCTTGGCGTCGCACATGTAAGGCACCAGGTACTTGACCAGCTGGAGACAGGCCACGGCCCCACCCTCCAGAGGGGCTGACAATCTTCTTCTGCTTGCGGCTATGAGCTCCCCCATGTGGGGTAAGTATTGCTACAATATCACTGACCTGCAGCTGCTCCATGACCTTGGCGTCGCACATGTAAGGCACCAGGTACTTGACCAGCTGGAGACACGCCACGGCCCCACCTTCCAGAGGGGCTGATAGTCTTCTTCTGCATGAGGCTATGAGCTCCCCCATGTGGGGAAGGTATTGGAAGATGATCAGTTGCTCGCCGTACATTGCTGAAAGATACATCTTGTTTTAACACTAAAGGACAACGAATAAGGATCATTTTGAATAGAAATTTCTAAAGATCCCCAGTTCGTTGTCATTGTTTGTAATCTCGAAACTGGAATTCAAGGCCAAAAAATCTACGACAGATACGTCAGTGTCATAACCATCATTGTCGCTTATGTCACTGTCAAGTAAACTTTTCAGGTTTCGCCAACCTTTTTATAATATGCTGCTTTATATAAATAATTGTTCCACGATAACTTTATAAAATTTCTTGGGGATGCAGCATAGATAAATAATATAATTTGAGTGTTCAAATATGACCAGATTGATCAAGGCGTTATGGAGCTTAGAAGGCGCGAAAAAATCATCATAAAGTGTCTTGTTATATTGGTCCACTCGTTTGCATGTAAATCACGAGTTCTCGGTTCGAAGCGGGCTACTAGTTAAAATAAGGTTTTTGTAACAAAACGTAGGTATGAACTTTTGTCGCCGACTGTACTCTACATTCAACAGTAAACTAACACGGAGACAATTCTAACGAACATATTAAACACGATAAGGTTTCGTTTTAGACTTGATGTAGTTCTTAACTTAGTCGTAAATTATTGTACCAAATGTTATGAATACCCGAAGTAATACAAGTGCAATACCAGCTTTGCAACCAAAAATCACGGATGTTTAACTTTTTATTAGGGCGTCTTTTATTTATGTAAAATAAGTAAATACAATTACTTCTTTAAATTATAGGATTGAAATTACCAACAAATGAATTATCTTAGCGTGTTTTGAATAAAAAAGGGAATATACCATTGTACAAACATTTTACTGCAGTGGCAACATTGTAATAACTTTTTTGGCCTTGAATTACAGTTTCGAGTATAGATACTTTTGACAAATAAAACAACACTCTACTTTTTATACGACGAAAATAAAATGGGCGTACGAAAAAGGACAGTTAATTATTATTAGTGTTGCATTCTGATGAAAATTTAAATAGTAATGGCAATAGGGCGGTGTCTCTCAATATCGCATAATAAAACATCTTGCAAATACCAAAACAAAGTCCAGTCAGCAGCAGAAGCTAAGCAGGTAGGGTGTTCAAAATGACCTACACACACTCTTATTCTCTTAACAATATATTAGCTACTTTTTCTGCTGACTGTACAATAGTAAGTAAGTAAGTAAGTAAGTTCTTTATTTGCGTTAAATGTGGTAACAATAGGTCAAAGTTTTACAATATGGTTTACTCACCTACAATAGTCGTGAGGCACTTAATCACCTTCGCCGCATTCCTGTCGCCCACCACTTTGCTGTTCGCTATCGAGATCTCATCGAACTCGTCCTGCCCGTCGCCCTCCCACGGCGCCAGATTATCCTTCCCGATATAGCAGAGCGTCAACATCTTTAACAAGTTCCTCGTTATGTACCTACAAGTCAACACTGGACCTAGTCTATGAGCCAGCCAGATTAAACTGTCTGAACTCATATCAGAAATCTTACATACATTCTGTTCTTCTTGGGAATCTTCGCCTATGCTTGGTGAAGCGTCTTGTCTATTCAAATCTAGACTCTTTATCCTTCTACCGTGAGCGTCATTTGCATCGTCGTCATCAGCGAAATGTAAGTAGCTTGTGAACATGCTTTTCTTAGGGATTTCTATTGTTGGCGACATTGGGCCTCTTGGAGTTTCATGCACAGGAGTTTCGTCTTTAGTGATTAAGACATTCAGTTCTTTAGCAGGTCGATTTGCGGAAGGACTAAAATCCTTAGCGAGTTCTGTTGAAGGAGACGGCGTATGCAAATTTCCATCATGATTAACGTTCAAAGTGTAGGAATCTATAGAATCAGCAGGAGATTTGCTCCTACTGCTGCGACTTGGCAGTCTTTCCTTATCAGTTTCGAAGTGGAACAAGTCATTCTCGCTTCGATTGTCTGAGTCTTTCTCTTTCGAGTCACTCATCTCAGTTTTATCGACGCTCGGCGTCATGACATGTTCAGATCCGTATGAAGTATCCGGAGAGAATATGTCAGTATTTGAAAGCGCGCTTTTCAGGTTGTCATCGGAGTATCTAGGTTTTTTGTTAGCCATAGACCGGTGATGGCACAGATGTCCCGGCGAACCGATTTCTGCCGTAACGTCTTTGTAACCACCGACAGCTTCCACCAAATGCTGAGTGAAGTTATCTAGGAAGCATTGCAGGCCGAGTCTGACCATGAGTTGGAGCAGGAATATATGATGGTACAGCTTTACGAATTTCTGCTTATTGGCAAGAACTGTTGTGGAAACTGTGTCGCTGTCAGTCAGTTTGTGTTGGTCTGGCTTGTCGACGACAAAATCGTCATCTTCGTATAGATTCAGTATATGTTTGAGGAGTTTGCTTCGGGTCGCGGCTGGGCCTAGCGCCTTGCTCATCGTGTCAAATAGATACCACGCCGCTAGCACTGAGGTATCCTTATTTTTTAATAACTCTATGTAGTGTGTCAAGAAGATGTCTAAGACATCGAACTGGTTGTTGCAAGTCACTTGGTTGAGCATTACGTCTAAATGCGTCGCGCATGCTTGGACTTTTCCTTCGGCTATTCTTTGGCTGAAATACAGCTTAGTTTTGTCAACATTTTGATATTTCTCGCATTGTATGCCGTCACAGTCATAATTGTACAAGATGTTCAAGTCATGGGCAGCTAGTTCGTATTCGTGGAGGGTACTTAAGAGCTTATACAGGGTGGAGAATGATTGTGGGAAGGGGATTAAATGTTGCGACAAGAGTGGCTGTAGCAATTGGGCTGGTGTTGGTGGAGGAAGACCTTTATCTGTCACTGTAATCTTCTTCAAAGGTTCGTCTTTCTTTAAACTCATTTCGTTTTTGAATCTCAAACTCGGTGGCGTCACATTTAGAAGCAACGACGCTACGTAGCTAACGCACTTCGGTAGCGCGCCAAAATTATGTTTTAACACTGTTCTGCAGCTGTTATAGCGCTCTATGAAATTCCCGCTATCCGTCCTCAAAGGCCTCATGTGGACATGCATAAATACCTCCACTATAAGACACCCTAACACCAGCATGTCTTGTCTTCTGCTCTCAGTCACAAACTGTTTATAAACCGCAGCATCGGTGGTGTAGCGAGTGTTAAAACTCCTATTCTTCCTTTCTTTCAAGACATCTAGATGTCCATCGTTAAACTTCTTAAAACCCTGGTCGTATAAGAACATGTGATTCGTAAACGCCGTATCATCTTTGGAAGTGCTGACAGTTTCACTCCTATCAACTAAATTGAACGTGTTGGCATTTTTATGGCGCTCTTTCTCCTCGGCTTTTGAGAAGAAAGTGTTCGTTCGGAAGTTGTCGAGAGCCTCCAGGGCTTGGATTGAGGCGACCGGGTTGAATTCTTTAGGGAGGTAGATTACGCCTTTGCCTAGCTCTGATCTTTGGACCCTGTAGTGTCTGGAATGTGATTGTGAGGACCTAGAAAAGAGATAACTATGTAAAATTTATCAAATCAAATTACAATCGTACTATTGACGATTCGGCAATAGCTATCTTATCAAAATCAACAATAATATACAGTTTAATAATGTTTATCCAGTCTGTCTAGAGTATTATAGTTACCTCCATAAAATTTTGTAATATGGCATACTTATCTGGGGCAAAACTAATAATGTATAACACTTTTTTTTAAATGACCAATCAGCAATTACAATTACGATTTGATTCGTAAGAATATGTGATGAATTGTGATGATTTTCTCACCTATCAGTGCTATTAGAATATTCTTCGCTCTCCTTGCTGTGTGACCAATGGAGAGTGTAAGTATGGAGTCTAGCCGGGCTCAATTACTATATGTATTTCCGCAGAATCTTTTGCTATGGCGTTTTTTTTTAATTTAGAAACAAACTGTCTTACAAAACATATATGTAAATTGTCAAAACTAAATTTATACTTTATAGACCTATAGTTTCCTTTCTTAACAGTAACAACAGTAAACATTTTACCATGAAAAGTAAACTTATAGAAAAAATATATACTTACAATTGAGTATACTTTACACCAACTACTTTAACAACTACCTTAATGATGAATAAACATGTTTTTTGAATAATCCTAACGAACTGCCAAATAAATCACATCTTTCATCATACAACCTGCATGAAATTTTATCTGGGGAAAATCTACCAATACATTTTCAGATACTTTAGCTGTCTATGTTGCTCTTCTTTCCTTTTCCAGTTTGTGCTATTGAATAATGGTATACCTCACCAATACAATTTCGAGAGTAAAATTAATTAGGAACGCGAGTTCACGCGAGCGTCCTGGCGACTCTTAATACCAAAATCGTATAATCTGACAGATGGATTTATCTGAGTTTGAAATTAAGTGACTCAGATAGAAACTATATTTTTGTTATGCGATAACATTCGGATAATATGGCCAACCTGTCAATGCTATTGGAATGTTCCTCGCTCCCCTTGCTGTGTGAGCGTGCCCGGCTCGTGCTCTTGTGCCGGGCACGCACACGCGCGGGCACGCTCAGGCGCGACACGTGCTGCGGTAGATGCTGGGAGTCCTCTTCGTCGTCAGACGCTTCGTCTGAGCTGTCGGGTTTTATCGATTTTCCTGGAAAGAACGAATACCAAATTTAAAGATTTTTTCTCAAAAATGTCCCGCAAGGTTGACTTTTACGGTTTAATATCAGGCGGTGAAGTGCTTCGTTTATGGTCAGTTAAAAATTTAAAAAGTTACGGAAATTGCAGTCTCGATTTCGATCCGTAAATTTCCAATACAAATTCCATTATTGTCGCGGTACATACTTTTTTTTTACGTAGTAACGGCTATAGAACTAGGTGGAACAGTTCCTAAACAGCCAAAATAGAGAACGAGTTACAATTATTTATAATGTTGGTACCGCGTGTTTTTAGCTGTCTCAAATAGATTGGCGTTGTTCGGCAGAAAAATACACTTCTATTGAATATTTAAAAAAAAGTAAAAGGCGGTATAGCAAATGTTTTTACTTTTTCTATGAAAATTTTATAAGTAGCTAACGAAGTAAACGAAATAGTAATAGTAGTAATAGTGAAAGTATTTATTTAAAGAAAATGAGTCCCACTTCATGTGACGAGAATATGTAATATACGCCTCCAGAATTAAGAGCAGAGGCGAATTCTGCAATGAATAACTTGTTTCCAGCGAAATCTAAGGACAAAATTTATTTCGATTGACATACCTACTTATTTTTATTTTCTTGCACCATTTTTGAGAAAAGCACTATATTTGACTCGGCGTGAAGAGCCATTGCCGGCTTCGTATTAACTTAAACGGACTCCCGTTCCGGTCGTCCGTTTAAACATAATACTCAGCCCGCAATGGGCTACTTCACCTCCTCGACAATAATGTACTATTGCTGTAGAGAACTTATCGCATTTATGAATTCTGATTCCAGGACCCCTAGGTCAAACCAGTTCATATAAGTACTCTTTAATTATATTTATCACAGCCAAATAGCACTAGACCCTACTCATAGTGTTGTGTTCTTGCTGATGAGTAAGGTTGCCAAAGAGCTCAAAGAGGACTCAGTGTGTTGACGACAAGGGACCCTCTTGTTCCTTTAGCTGTCAATACAGTGAATCCTCCTTTTTGTACAGGGTCGGCAATGCGCATGTGACACCTCTGGAGTTGCAGGCGTCCATAGGCTCCGGTAGCTGCTTACCATTAGTTGGGCCGTATGCTTGATTGCCATCGTCGTGGTATATAAAAAATCTGTGCTACAACTCCAACAAATTTCATGAAGAAAAACGTTACTAAAGTTATCGCAAACATTGAAAATCAAAAAGCCGTTGAAATGCGCGGACATCCCAGTTAGCCAGCTGACAGTTCTGTGTCCGAAGTTGTCTGTAAGAACTTCGCTTCGCTCATTCGAAAATTCTGAAATATACTCACGGCTAGTCCAATGCAACGCCGGAGGGGAGGGCCTCGCGGCGCGGGGCGCGCGGGCGGGGTGCGGCGCCGCGAGCAGCTGCACCCCCGCGCCTCTCCTCAACGTCGTGTGACCATCTACTAGAGACAGCCACACGTTCTTGGCCTTCACCGACGCTGGCCCGGACATCCTGCACACACCAGACATGAGCAGTTAGTGTTTGTAAATGCAGTTGGCCCAGTAAGTAAACAATTCAAAACGGCGGCTACTTATTTATGTATTTATTTTTAACTTTATTGCACACAACAGAAAAATTTACAAATGGCGGAGTTAATGCCTAAAGGCTTCTCTACCAGTCAACCATTGGGGTAAACAAAGACATGGCAAAAAGGTGCAGAGAAAAATAAGACATTAATCAATTTTATCAATTAACATATAATTCTTGTTTTAGCAGGTGCTTATGAGGCATCCGCTACTTATTTTTGATGATGATGATTTCTTCCTGTTATCCCTCATTAGGGACATAGGGCTCGCAGAAGAGTTTTCCATTTGTCGCGATCTTGAGCGGCTACTTCCAGCTCTTTCCAGTCGAGACCAATTGAGCCAGCCTCCGTCTCAACTGATCGCCTCCATGTAGTAAGGGGGCGTCCCGACCTTCTACTGCCAGTAGCTTGCCAGCGGAGACTCTGCTTGGGCAAGTGGTTGTCCGGTCTACGGAGTGCGTGTCCGATCCATCGCCATTTCCTCTCCAGGATTTCCTGCCTTATGGGCTTCTGGTCAGTCATCTCCCACAGCCTCACGTTTGAGATGGTTCGCGGCCAGTATATACCCAGGATACGCCGCAGGCACTTGTTGATAAACACCTGCAGCCGATTGGTGATATCTTGTCTTACTAGCCACGTCTCGCATCCGTACAGTAGGACTGACTTGACGTTGGAGTTGAACACTCTGATTTTTGTACGCCGCGTGATCACACTGGACGTCCAGACAGGTTTCAATTGCGCGTACGCTGCTCGTGCCTTGTTGATGCGCGCCTCTACATCGCTGTCTGCACCCCCTGTCGGATCGACCACACTTCCCAGGTACGTGAATCGCTCGACTTGTTCGACTGCCTCCCCGTTGACATATATCGACGCCGTGTCCGAAGTGTTAAGACGCATGTCCTTCGTCTTCGAGCAATTTATGCGCAGGCCTTCTTCTGCAGCGAACTTAAGAGAGGTCCTGCGTCTTGGACTGAAGATGCTCGCGTGACGTTGCAAACAGACAGAGATCGTCGGCGAAGTCAATGTCTTCAAGGTTTCCTCCGTTTACCCATGGCAGCCCTCTGGTCTCGTGTCTTGTCACTCTGCGCATCACGTCGTCCAGGACTATCAGGAACAAAAGCGGCGATAGCAAACAACCCTGTTTCACACCAGCCGTGACAGGTATAGGGTCAGACATCTGCCCTTTATGCATACTTATTTTTAACGCAAGTATTTTATTTGACCACAGCCAATGTAGCATGCACAAAGTCCCACTTGTACAGTCGCTATCAAATAAATCGGGGTGGCCAGGGTACTCAAAAATATCTGAACATGCACTTTACAACCTTGACAACAGAGCCGTTGTTCAAATATTTTACAGTCGCCATATGTTGGCCTAGGCCAACAAATTATAATGGGACGTATTTTAACAAAAAAGATTCAATCCGTAAAAAACTAGCTATTTTTTTACTTTCTATCAAAAACTTACTTTATTTCAAAAGCAAAATTTAAGGATATTTCACTAAAGTACATCCTAATTTATACCTATAACAACTGTCACTTACTTGTATCCAAACGTGATGTCGATCCAATGATGCAGGTTCTCAGAAACGTGCGCGCTCTCCAGGGCCTCCCTGTGCTTCGTGATGAAGTCCTCGGCACACGTGGCCCACGAGGGAATGCCAAGATCCTGCAAACATACTTCACCATTATTGCGTTTCTTGGGTCGCGTTTTATCAAGCTGCAATGGAGTTGGCAACTGTAAACGGTTTGGCCAGATGGCGCCAGCATAGCTTGTACCTGTCACTAGTATTGTAGTATGGGATTTGGTTTAAGGCCAGCCCATCCAGGTCAGACAATTCCAAATAAAAACAAGATTTTGACACTGTTTGTAGGACTGACATGTACAAAAGACTTTCGACCGGCCAACCCCATTAACAACAAGAAAATTCTTCCTTGACACGATTGTAACTTGTAACTCCAATCGTGTATTAGAAATTTTGCTAATGAGCCACAAAAGAAAGTGAGAAATCGGTGTAGTTAGGTACTATAAAGTCCGACTATTTTGTATTTAATTAAGCATATATGATGATCTTATATTCTAGGATATCTATTATATATCAAACCAACTGATAAACTAATCAAATTATTTTTAAAGCAGCGCCATCTCTCTCACATTCAATGAACTCCTAAGAGCTCAGAATGGAGGTAATGACTCATAATGTTGTACCTTAGATGATTGGCCAAAATGCGCCTTAGCATTTACAAAGATTTACAAGAGAACTCGACCAGTGCTTCTGTGACCTAGGTGGCCAAGTTGGTTAAGGCGTCTGCCGCGAATGCAGAAAATGCTGGTTCGTTCCCAGCCTTGGGCACCGGAGGCCTAGGTCGCTTTTTCCTTTGTATATGACATGTATATAAGTTTATATCAAACCAGTAACATACCGGCAAATCTTCGTGTATGCTCCGGAAGACCGCCGGATCGGTGTAGAACTCTGGAATGCATTCATCCGGGGTCCATTCCTGCATGCGCTGGATGGACGCCGGGTACTCGGCCGGCACCCACTTGTTACGGACGTGCTTGCAGAGAATCTCTTTCGGAGTTCTGTTAACAAATTTCATTTTATTATTAAAGGAGCTTGCGATTCGGGTATTAATAAATTTCGTAAAATCCAGCCGCGAAGAGAAAGCCCTCAGCAAAAAAATTTGAGACCACTGATTTAAGGTGTTTTAATGAACGTAAACAAAACCACGAGACTATCATTCAGACAATGAGATAATATCATAGCCACTTTTTGTACTGGTCTAAATAGGTGACTGAAACCGCACAGAACCGTACACGTAGCAGGTGACAGGTGATGTCCGAGAAAGCATCCGTGACGTGGTGCGGCATTTGCTCGGCGCAGGTGACGTCATACGTCAGATCTAGCTATCGATCGCCCTTTTTCAGGTACTGTGACCTACCTTCTGGCCAGGTACACGTAGCAGGTGATGTCCGACAAAGCATCCGTGACGCGGTGCGGCGTCTGCTCGGCGCAGGTGACGTCATAAGTCAGATCCAGCTATCGATCGCCCTTTTTCAGGTACTGTGACCTACCTTCTGGCCAGGTACACGTAGCAGGTGATGTCCGACAAAGCATCCGTGACGTGGTGCGGCGTCTGCTCGGCGCAGGTGACGTCATACGTCAGATCTAGCTATCGATCGCCCTTTTTCTGGTACTGTGACCTACCTTCTGGCCAGGTACACGTAGCAGGTGATGTCCGACAAAGCATCCGTGACGTGGTGCGGCATTTGCTCGGCGCAGGTGACGTCATACGTCAGATCTAGCTATCGATCGCCCTTTTTCAGGTACTGTGACCTACCTTCTGGCCAGGTACACGTAGCAGGTGATGTCCGACAAAGCATCCGTGACGCGGTGCGGCGTCTGCTCGGCGCAGGTGACGTCATAAGTCAGATCCAGCTATCGATCGCCCTTTTTCAGGTACTGTGACCTACCTTCTGGCCAGGTACACGTAGCAGGTGATGTCCGACAAAGCATCCGTGACGTGGTGCGGCGTCTGCTCGGCGCAGGTGACGTCATACGTCAGATCTAGCTATCGATCGCCCTTTTTCTGGTACTGTGACCTACCTTCTGGCCAGGTACACGTAGCAGGTGATGTCCGACAAAGCATCCGTGACGTGGTGCGGCATTTGCTCGGCGCAGGTGACGTCATACGTCAGATCTAGCTATCGATCGCCCTTAAGGTACTGTGACCTACCTTCTGGCCAGGTACACGTAGCAGGTGATGTCCGACGAAGCATGCGTGACATGGTGCGGCGTCTGCTCGGAGCAGGTGACGTCATACGTCAGATCTAGCTATCGATCGCCCTTTTTCAGGTACTGTGACCTACCTTCTGGCCAGGTAAACGTAGCAGGTGATGTCCGACAAAGCATCAGTCACGTGGTGCGGCGTCTGCTCGGCGCAGGTGACGTCATACGTCAGATCTAGCTGTCGATCACCCTTATTCAGTCGGTACTTCGACTTGCTAAGGTCGCGCCAGTTCTTGCCTACAGACATGAAAGGAAATGTCAATTCTCTCATTATAAATTGATGTCTAATACCCGGGCAGACAGAAACAACCATATACATATAATTGCCCCTTGAGAGTTGTGAGCGCGGCGCTGGCAGGCCACAAGCGTGATGCGAGCGCGACGCGCGCAGCTCTCATCGCGCTCCACTTCCGTCCCGCTAACAAAACGCGGTAGTCTGACAGAGCCTTCAGAGTAACACTTGAGATAGTTATTAAAAAAATGGATTCTGTTTTTGAAGAATGAAGAATAAATTGTGTAATTAATCCTAGTTTGAGGGACAGCCAAGTTCCTTGTATAAAAATAGCCATTTAAAAATGAAAAGTTATATTCAATTACCACATCTAGATGCGAAATCCGTGACCCAGGGCACCATGAAATGTGCCTGTGGGTCATTGGCCGATCTCCCAGCCAGGCTGTTTAAGTGGAGCAGATAGTCCAGATTCGATATCCGGCCACGCACCCACAGCATACACAGCTTCTCAAACTGCACCACCTCGTTCCTGCCCCATTCCTCCCCCCACTTCCCCTGACTCACAGCTGGTGTAACTTGTTTGCTCCTGTTTTGCTCGTAGATTAATGAAGCGTCTAGAGTGTGAATGTTATTCGTAACAGCGGGCAGTATCTGTAGCCACATGTTCTCCGTCAAATATATATCTTGCAAGGAAAGTGTACCTAGACTTAACCCTCGGTCACTCATAGCTTTGAATACATTTAGTAGTTGGTACACTAAGAACATTCCCCGTCCATAATTCATATCTATAAGATTAGGGCTAAAATTCAAACAGTCTAGCAAGTTATTCTCATAGTGGCCTCTGTATACTATATAGTAGTTATTGTCAGTCTCTAATATGAACATAGCTGCTAATAAATTGACGTGGGTTTCATAAGATTTGGAGACATGTTTGTTAGGAATGATTTCTTTGTACTCTGTGATCCTGCCGGAGCCGTCACTCTTTATCCTAATTATGTTACAGCCGTACAGCCGGAGCAACACCTCCGACAATAACTGGTCATGCTCTAGTAAATTCACTATAGCACTTTCCTTTAGATTCTCATTATTCTGACAATATTTCTTATATGACTCCTTCCATAGATTTCTGTGGTTATTTTGTGAAACATATTGGAGTAGCTGCGAGAAAGTTAAGGGACTTTCGGGACTCGCTTCATGAAGTTTATAACGGGGAAGGGGCAGTACCTTGGACAGCTTTTTATTTAATACCTACAAAAGAAAGAGGCGTTAATAGTTACTCATTCTATACATTTATAGGTTGTTATAAGTTATGAATAGTTACGAACCCTTATGAATATATTCCGCCAGGGATAAGGAACACTTTCACCAGCTTGTAACGCAAAATTTACGTTGTTCACTGTGTTATCTACTTCAGAGTTCTTCAACCATTTCTTAAGCCAACTGCTATGCACGACGACACTGAACAAGTTTGCTGAGGCAGTCGTAAATATGTTCTTATTGCTTATGCCTAATTCCTTAATAATATTTTCCATTTCTATAAACTATAATCTTTTGTTTTGGTTTCTTTAGGGAGGTTAACAAATTTGACATTTCACGTTTGTGTTTGACAGATCGATTAGATTAATTGATATGGCAACACTCATGAATGGAACTTTGTCAGTATCCGTGGTCAACAACACATAAAAAAAATTGTAAGTAGTGAGAAGTGAAAATATCCCAAAAATCCATTAATTTTAAAATTAAAATTAATGGATTCTTGGAATATTTTAAAATACCATTATAATATGGTACTCATTTTATTTGACTTAATATTCAACCGGATTATTCCAAAATTATAAAAACGTTTCTGTCCCTTTCTAGCATATACATCCATACGCCCTTTCTCGCTCACACAGAACCCCCTACCACATTCCACCAGGTGCAGCACTGATTTTAGACATCAGCGCTAATTTTTACTTCATTGGCTTGCTGTTTTTCAATGCGAAAGGTCGTCAGCTAAACTGCTGGTGAGGTTTTTAATTATATCCCAGTTTAGCTTTATACTTTGAAAAACAGTTTCTAACGGTTTTTACCGTTCGAAATATATTTTTGAACTTACTGTTCCTAAGTAAATATGAACCGATCCAAAATAGTGAAGTGTTAATAAAATTACTTAAGTAAATTAAAATGATGCCCGCGCCATCGCGGCAGTCCTATTGATAATATTATTAATAATACACATTTCAATATTTGATATATTTTCCTATTTTACAAGTGTAATTGCGTATCGCGCTATTCTTAAGGCGTGTTAAATCCTTACATTTAGAATATTCATTTATTGAATTATGACATGGCTGTCATTGTAATTGGTGTTATTATGCATCGCGTTATTTATCGATAGATGTTTAAATATGACAGGAAATTATATCAAATGTTTCTGCGTGAGGGACATACCCTCAACTTTTTAGTTGAAAAAGATTTGAACTTAAGGATCGGCACATCAATACGCTATTACCGTTGACGTTACAATTGTGTACCCTAAAGAATATATACTTTTGTTAAAAAGTGTGGGTCCGCTAGAGAGTTGATAAAGCTCCTCTTAATGGTCTTGTATTTCTACTCTCGGGGCAGGGGCACAAGCTGAGTAACAACGGAAACTATAACGAATTTTTTTTTGTCAAAATAAATAGCTTAGTATGCTTAAATTGTTAAGAAAAGTATAAGAAATACTCTTGTGTGCAGTTGTAATTACTATAATGTAATTTACAAGTAACCGTACTGTACGGTTTTTTGCTTCATTATTGGATTGAGTTACTTTCTTATTAACTTGATATGCAACTGCATACTGCGAGTGACAGTTCTTATGTTTCATCTTTAACGAGGGGTTCTTATAAGTACTATCGAAGTACATGTGAATACGTCCCTTTAGGCAGTATTTCTAGTAAAAATTGAATGATAAAATAGGCATGGTGCCTGCGCAAGGATGACAATGCTGAATTGCTTTCCAATGAAAGCGTTCTACACTTTGATTGGCTCATAAGCCTTTTCAAACACTGCCTGCGCAAGGCTGACTATCCTCCTAAGTAAGGAATACTATAATCTGCCTCCTGGGGTACATTTTGACAGGTTCATAAGCCTTTTCACTGCCTGCGCAAGGCTACTATCCTTCTGAGCAAGGAATACTATAAACTGCCTCCTGGGCTACATTTTGACAGGCTCATAAGCCTTTTCACTGCCTGCGCAAGGCTGACTATCTTTCTGAGCAAGGAATACTATAAACTGCCTCCTGGGCTATATTTTGACTGGCTCATAAGCTTTTTCACTGCCTGCGCAAGGCCGACTATTCTTCTGAGCAAGGTATACTATAAACTGCCTCCTGGGCATTAAGTTTGATTTATAACAAAAGTGCAAATAAAATTGACTGTCACCACCTGCGCAAAGGTGTATAAAAATATGATAGTCATTCAGATCGGAATCTGCCTTCTATTTATTACGGCAATATTGTATGATATTCTGCCTTCGCAAGGCACACTATTAAATTTATAATTTGGTCGGTCAACGAGGATAAACACGCAAAGATATGGAAAAATTACGTCGCAAGTTGGTTATGGTTTGGGAATCTCAAATCCATGGTTATAAAGCACCATTTATAATCTAAGCGTTTTTATCCTCATTAACCTATAACTGGAGCAGTCGGAACTAACCGACGACCATGCTTACAGCTTCAGTTGGACGTCCGTGCATTTTAGTAGCAATTTCTTCTGCTTATCATATAATGGGGTCATGGTGGTAAAAAGGTTAAAGCCATTGTTCCGCCTCCCAAATATAACTGATAATATAATGACTGGTTTTCACTACCTATCCTCGATGCAGGTAAACTATCATGCTGCTGCGTAGGCAAGCATGTTGAAAACTAAATGTACAAAACTGGCCTTACAAGTCGACTGGCTACACACTTCTTGTAAATATTTTGAGACTTTACTCATAATATTTGTACTGTAAAAATGCTAGTAGTACAACAGCGTTCTGTGATCTGTCCTCAGGGGCAAGTGCTGCCATGAGCACACAAAGACTTTATTTAATCAATGCCTCATTTAAAGGGTTAAGACAACATGAATGACTTGAATGAGGACACAAACTATGTACATAATGCTCTTAAAACTATCTTCTAATGGTTTGGGACAGAAGGTTTGGACCAAACCTCCCTCAAAAACCTATAAACTAAACGGTCTAGCCCAGAACTGGAGCCTTCTTTGCTACAGCAAAGAGTGCCAAGAAAGCAGTCTCTGGTTAACAAACACCCCATTCATCGAAGTTTTTAGTGACATTAACGATACTCCAATTAAATGTAAGTTTTCGCATACCTTGTTGCATAAACCATCATTGGTTTATTTCTGAATAAATATAGTAAAAAATTGGAAATATGAGTTGCAATGGATTAAGATTACAATTGTATCAATATATTGCTCTTAATTATTTAAGATAAATTGTTACTGACGATTCGAAAGTGCTTGTTGCTATGCCTACTTGAATAAAGACAATATTGACTTTGACTTTGACTAAGTATGAGACTCTTGGTCTATTTAAACAATTGTTTATTTAGATTGCATGACCCCTGCGCAAGGAGTCGTCCATGCAAAATCGCGAAACGTTTCGCATTTTAAGTACTCTAATATTTCGACCTTGTTAAAATAAGGACGAGACGATAAGCCTTCTCGGGCTACGAGTATGTTAATTTGCCAGGTCAACACCTGGGCAAGTGGGAATAAATAAAATCAGGAGCAGTCAAGCTCCCGAAATCCAGTATAAACCTCAGTTGGAGGTTAGTTTAACTTGTTGATATAAATACAAGTATTCTAAGCTCATTGTTGAGCTTAAAGCTTTGTTTTCACTACGCAAGTGATTTCATTCAAAGCACTAAGTAAAGTTTGTACCTACAGGAAAAATCACATACATCAGTGAAAGTGAATTTCAAATGATAGTAGGTCCCCATGTCCATGGTTAATTACGGCCTTGCCAAGTGTACAAGCCAAATTAATCGGATATTGTAATTTGTTAATGAAATCATTGTCTGATACGTTAAGTAAACAATGCATTTTCGTAAATGCCAAAGTATGTTAACTCATGTCAGTACCCATTTACTAAATTTTAAGGAAATGTGGCGGTGTTTACACACAAGAAAATGTTGACAGAACTTGGCGTTTTTTCTACACAGTACAGCCTGAAGACGCCTGATATTTTTATAACTGAGTGAGTTCATTCAAATCCTGTCTAGGATCGATATGATTGGGTTCCTATCAGAACCTCATGCACTTTAACAGTTAAGGAGCTACCTACTTTGTAAAACTACTTTTGTAGTTTCGGAGCGCCATACATAAACATAACATTTATTAAGCAATTCGACTTAACTTAGCCACAGCTATCTTTTCGTTAAGCCAAAGCTCTGGCCGTAAACTAGATATTATGAACCTGAACTCACTACTACACTTTCCTAAAAGTCAGTTGACCTATGAACCTACGTAGTTCAAATAATAGCATCCTTAACTTAGTAATAAGGAATAAACGGAAAGACATCGGCCCCCTACTTTTAAACTTAACCTACTTTAAATTTATCCCAGATTTATATCTAGGACCAATACAAACGTTATGACCGACCCATAATAACTTATTTTTTGTTTTGACTTGAGCCTGTTTTAAACTGGCCCAAATATAGTTATTAGCAATACCTGATTACGGCGTGAGGTCTATTCTGATATGTTTTGGCTGATGAACAAACAAATAAATGGTCACAACTAAAAAAGAAATAACCTGCAAGGGCACAGAACCTGGCCTATAACCGCGAAGCAGTTCGTTCTTCGAATCGTCTATTTGCATCACTCTCTTTCGTATATGCAAGAGTGATAGAGACGGGACCATCGTTTTGTCGATTTTCGAACTTCGCGGTAGGCCCTCTGGCTACATTTCTATAAAAGTATAGAAGTAGCATTTCTTACTGTGACGTTCCTCAAGTGCACCCAGCGTACACATATGATTGTAAATAAAGTAAAGTCTCAACTACAGGTGTGGTAATCTGGCCAGAGCCAAGAAACTTGTTATAAGTCTTAACAAAAAAGTAACCAAGTCCTTGGTAACATTTTACTAAAAAAGAAGATGCAGAACCCACTAGGAGACTACCTATACTAAAATCAATTCTTTTAAAATTACTAAGTACTCGTTGTACATTAAATTGATATACTGTGGTCTGTGGTGAATGTAATGTGTAACAATGCATACTCATAATACGATGATAATCAATATAATGATATTTTAGCAACCTGGTAACGGCATGTAAACAATTGGATAAATGTTTTCTTATTCCTTAACAAGCTATTTACTGAAATAGTTTAATTATTTTCATAATTAATTGCTGTTACAACTAAACAAACTCATTTCTTTATTAATTTTCATTTATGTATATCGTAAAGGTATTCTTTATTAGTTTTCAACAATCCCTTTTATTGAGTGATTTATATACATAATGTCATTACCAATTAAGTACACAATTATCTATTCAGTGTATACGTACCTAATGTAATATAAATCCTAGAAACTTTGGAAATAAAAGTAAGCACCTTATTTTATTTCTACAAATTGTCACTGAGCAATTGGGAATTATTGTAATTTCCTAACATATCTGTTAAGGAAAGGAGAAATTATAAATAAAAACTACAAAGACAACTGTTATGTTTTATTTATTTTTTATATCTGATAACATATTATAAGGTTATTAAGTAAACCACTTACATTCCTTTACCATTATGCTGGTTAATAATGATATCTCTTCCGGGAGTTTCATACTCAATCAGTTTACATAAGATAAAACATTTTGTTTTACCTTGTTTTTAATTAGATCACCATTGCGAAAGTGTTTCTGGTGAAACATTTCTTGAATACTTACAGGTACTGTTCACTCACGACACTGCACTGCACTTACTACTATTCGTAATGAAACACTTCACTTGACAACTTAAACTCATTTATTTGATGTTCTACTGAACCTATATATGTTGCGTACAAAAATCTCTATAGCGTGTTTGGCCGATAGTTCAGCGCCATCTACTGGCATATTGGGCAACTACGAAACTAAACATTACAACTTTACAGCGTTTAACATTATCGGCCCCCAAGGACGAATTGTCCTTTATAAAGATCCATGTAATTGAAACAAACAATAACAGTGAAATTATCAACATGTGTGAACATCTACACGAATCATGAATCATAAAATTCAGTTACACAGTAAAACTCAAATAGAACTCTTCAAAAAACTAAAACACGTGAAACTTCTTAACAGTTCATAGCTAAGGATCCAGAGGTAGAGGGCAAATTTTAGCCATGGGTCTGCGTAAAGTACCATTCTTTACTTTTAGTGTAACCACTCGTGTTAAACCATCTCTACCAGGATGCTTATCTATTATACGACCTAATAACCACTTTCATCTATATATGGGGCAAGTGGGTCCAATCTACTAAAATTCAGAAGCCTTTGGCCTTATCTCAGCATTTGTAATTCATCCTGAAACCAAAACTCTTGAGAGAGTCGAATGCAAATGTTTGTGGCATATCTTAATTCAATAACTGTGAGATGCTGAGGAAAAGTCTCAGGAACTATTTGATTACGTTTGGCATCAATTCGTGCTTTACATATCTTTACAAATCGCAGTAAATATACTGTAACGCGAATCAATTTTGACAGGATCTAGTCAAATGTGCAAGTCGATCGTCACTCTCGTTCGATACACCAGTGTGAAGTGCAACTATCTTACTATCTTTCCCTTTCGCATTTTCTTTGGCTTCAAGTTCTGTAGTTGGTATGTCGAGAGAGAGCGAGCGACATTCATCAAAGTCATTAGTTTGGTGAAGTAAACTTGGTCCGCGCCACCACAAATCGCAGTCTTTCAACAAGTTATCTGCCGATTTGATGTGGTGCCACCGGCCACTACTAACATTATTAACAATATAAGTGACTCTATTAGCTACGTACGTCTTCCATGTGTTAGGGTTTCTTCGAAGCCACGCTAGGACAATCATAGAATCTGTCCACGCAAAGACAGACTCCTCAGGCAATCGAAGACTGTGCTGTACATCTTTGAGTAACTTAGAAAGCAGTACCGCGCCACACAGTTCCAAACGTGGTACAGACACTTGTTTAACTGGTGCCACTTTAGTTTTAGCAATAACTAGTGAGACGTGGATGCCGTGAGGCGTGATAACTCGCAAATATACCACTGCAGCGTAAGCTAAACAAGAGGCATCACTGAACCCGTGAATTTCCACTCTTTCCTTGCCGTCAAATTGTGTGTGAATCCAACGATCTAAATGTAAAGTTGGCATGTGACAGAGTTGGTCCCTATAGCTTGACCACTCTGCGGCAAGTTCGAGAGGAAGTTCATCAGTCCACCCAATACCACTTAACCAAAGTTTCTGCAAAAACATTTTCGCAGTGATGATCACAGGCCCTAAAAAACCTAAAGGGTCATATGATTTAGCAATATCTGACAGTACTGACGTTTTGGTGAAGCTTTCTGTGGGTTCTGAAATATCTACTTTAAGTTCGAAGACATCGTGATGTGAGTTCCATTTAATGCCTAAAGCTTTGATGGTATCATCAAGCTTAATCTCAACACTCGGTTGATTTGTTTTTTCAGAGCTAGGAATATTCTTCAAGACGGCATGACTGTTCGATGCCCATTTGTGCATTTCAAATTTACCTTTTGCCATAGCTTGTGTGATACGACTTTGTAACTTACTAGCTTGTTCCACGTCATTCGCACCTGTGAGCAAGTCATCCATATAAAAATCATTACTTATGACTTCTACTAGGTCTGGAAACTCCTCTTTCTCATCCTGTGCAAGCTGCTTCAGCGTGCGAATAGCGAGGAATGGAGCACACGATGTGCCATACGTTACAGTTAACAATCTCTTCTCTATGACTTCATCTTGTGGAGAGGAGCGCCATAGTATGCGCTGATAGTCAACATCTTCTTTAGCCACGAGTATTTGGCGATACATTTGCTTGACGTCCGCAAGCAGACAAATCTTGTGAGTACGCCATCGAACTATCAGGTCTCGTAGGTCTTGCAACAGTGATGGTCCAATGAGAAGTTCGTCGTTAAGAGATGAACCATCTGACGGCTGTGCTGTTCCATCGAAGACTACTCGAAGCTTGGTCGTGGTGCTGGATTCTCGTATCACTGCATGGTGAGGTAGATGATAGACTTTGTGAGTTGGCTTGTGTTGTGGGTCTACATCTTCTAGGTGGTTCAGCTTTTGATACTGATCGATAAAGTCCGCATAATCTTTTTGAAATTTAGGCTTGTGTGCGAATCTTTTCTCCATGTGCATTAATCGTTGTAGTGCGATATGTCGAGAGTCGCCTAAGTTCTTTTCGTGATCTTCTTTAAAAGGTAAGTGTACGACGTAACGACCATCGTCTTGTCTGTAGTGAGTTTCTTTATAGTGCTCTTCACATTGTCTCTCAAGATGCGTAATTGGTTTCTCATTTGGCTTGTACTCTTCAGTCTCCCAGAATTTGCGAAGGAGTTGATCTACCTCGACTTGTGCGTGGTATACTTTTATATTGTGAGGTGGTAGATCGCTTGACGATTTCGACGCTCCAGAGATAAACCATCCCAGTTTCGAGTTTTGTGCTATGAGCTTCTCATCATCATATTTCTGAAGTCCTTCTAGTATTATACAAGCATAGACCTCGACACCCAGTAGAAGATCTACAGGTCCCGGTCGTTCCAAGTAAGAATCCGCTAGTTGCAATTGAGACAGGCCAGGCCATTGTGAGATATCGAATTCTTTGTCAGGTACCAATCCATTAATCTTCGAGAGTACGTGAGCGTTAACTTGCATTAAATGGTGAGTGTCTATCGGTGAGTAAAGATCTAAGTTAACGACGTGCTGTTTCTTTGTAGTTTGATCCTCAAGACCTGTGATATTTACTGGCTCTAGTGTTTTCTTCAGTCGCAGCAGTTGCACTGCCGACTCCGTAATGAAGGTTCCTTGTGAGCATTGATCGATATAGTGCTAGCGGTACACGCCGAAATTCAGTATAATGCTGCAAATGGTGTTAAAAGCATAAAAATCGGACCGATTGATCTTTAGGCCAAATGAATCGATTCGGCCCGTAGCAGTAAAAAAAAAAAAAAACAGAGTGCAGTTATGACGTCATCTTTTTTTTGTATGGAAAAAAAATAATTTTTGTTCTGAAACCTATCGTGTGTGGTATCAAATGAAAGGGCTTTCTGAGCTAATTCCAAAAATATGTCACATCATTACATTTCAGTCACATGTTTGAAATAAACATAAAAAACATTTTCAAAACATACCAAGTTTGGGCTCCTCGAGATACGACACCAAGCAATATTTTTTTGTAAAATATATCTCAAATGATACCTAATATCCTCATATCTAACCCCAAGAATGCAATTTTGAAAATAATTACATTTAGTATTTTTTTCTGATTTTTAATGTTTACAAAGTGCGTGGTATTACTCAATACGAGTACGAGTACCGTAATATCCTCCAACTTTGCCCCCAGGCGAAACTTTGCCCAACATTTTGAACAAATTCATTAATTTACGTAATTTTATAGTATGTATGTATGTATGTACTTTATTGCACATAAACAAGTTTAACAATATTACAACAGTAAAATAAAAAATAAAAAAGATATGCACAAAGGCGAGCTTATCCCTAAAAGGGATCTCTTCCAGCCAACCCATAGTATAGTATTCTGGTGCGGGCAAGTGTTGATGTGAATCTCACAAAATGGGAAAGCATGGTGAGTAAAACCCATACTTATACTTATACCTGTATATAATAAGGCAATGGGGAAAGCCAGTGAAACCTTATTGTAGAGGGTGCTCTTTTAGATTCCATACAATGAGGAAAAGAAACAAAAGATGAATGGTCCTTAACAATGTACGGGAACTATGTACAGTTAAAAGGCTTTTCTTATGCAATTGTTTCCCTATACCTTTTTGCTTCAGCATTTTTATTTTAGAGTATTGTGACAGTTGCCATTACTCTAGATTGTTTATATCGTAATTCGATTTCAAAAGGATAATGAATGAAGAAGTCTTGATGTGGGCAATGTTACGTTGTAATGTAACAACTAGTGATGGCCAACTTTGCCCAAGACACAAAAAATCTTAAGGCTATCGGCTTTTTGTATTAACCACTCGGCACAAAAAAAGGTGATTATTGTTTTTGAAATATATATATGACGTTTTGGAACTGTTTCTTTATTTTTTTAATGTAATTGTTAATGTGAAACCATAGTATTCAATATATACATAATTTTCTTTGGTCTGCCGATTTATTTGTAAACATTACTAAGATAGGTTCGTTATGATTTGTTTCTATTATAAATAATGAAATATAACTCATTTAATTATGTTTTGTTTAATATACATACTAATGCCTGAAAAATAAAAACATGACTAAATTAAAAAAATTAAGTCAAATGAGACAACCCTTGTACTTTGGAATGCTTGTATGCACCTTGTACCGTAAAGATCAAAAACGCGTACCTATCATTGCCCACCTAATTTGTACAAAAGTTCACGTACTTATCGCTGAACTATTTAAAGGGAATGATAGGATTACCCTAGAGATTTGCTGTAATTCTTGTTTCAATACTATAATCGCATTATTTAAGCGCAAATCGACTTGAGCAATGTTGGGTAAAACTCGATATTACTTTACCCACCCTCAAGTTCGCAAAAAATGGGATAAACTTAATTCGCTTTAAGTAAGAAAAATCCTGATATGTGCAACCCGGGTTCCTCGAGCTCACCTATCACGTTATATCAAAAGAACGTGTAAACAGAGTTTCATTACTCCGAGAATTATTAGATCCCACATTCGTAATAATGAAAAATTAAAAAAAAATACTTAGTGAAATTATTTTCAAAATTGCTTTCTTGGGGTTTGAAATGAGGATATCAGGTATCATTTAAGGTATGTTTTACAAAAAAATATTCAACCGTATCGTATTTGTAGGAGCCCAAACTTGGTATGTTTTGAAAATTATTTTTATTTTCATTTGAAACAAGTGACATAAATATAATGATATGATATATTTTTAGAATAGGCTCAAAAAGCCCTTTCATTTGATACCACACACGATAGGTTTCAGAACAAAATTTATTTTTTTTCCATACAAAAAAAAGATGACGTCATAACTGCACTCTGTTTTTTTTTTTTTTTTACTGCTTCGGGCCAAATCGATTAATTTGGCCTAAAGATCAATCGTTCCAATTTTCATACTTTTAACACCGTTTGCAGCATGTTTAAGGCGTACCGCTAGTACTAATAAGGGCTCTGAGTTGTACGAGAGTACCACTACTATCCTTTACGAGAATCTGTGCGGTAGCCACTATAGATTGCTTATCGTTTTGTGTGACCTTCAGACTTGTGAGTTTCTTAGTTTGTGTGTCTTCAGGTTCTGTGAGTGTCTCCGTTGTGAGTGGCTTTTCAATAGTGCTCTGGTAATGCAAAAGCGTATGGTGTTTGCGATTACAAGTTCTACAGGTTGTGGCTTGTCTACAGTTCCGTATGGAATGTCCTTTGACAAGGCAATTGAAGCATAAGTTGTTGTTTCTTACAAAATCTTTGCGTTGATCTAATTCAAGCTGTGCGAATTCGGTGCAGTGACAGATGTAGTGACTTTTCTTACAATATGAGCATTCCGTATCAACTTTAGTGGTGAAAGATCTCACATTCTTCTCTTTAGGTGCAGTTGATGTTTGGCTAAATGTGGTCTCTTTCTTTTCTTTCTTTTGTGTAGCTTGTACCATTTCCATTGCTCTGAATCGTCCTTCTAAGTATGATGTGAGATTCTTATAAGTGGGCAACTCTGTAGATGACCCCAGTGACTGCTCCCAAGCTTTGTGAGTTTCATTATCTAACTTGGATACCACAATATGCACGATAATCGAATCCCAAGTCGTTGTGTCAATCTTCAAATTTGTTAGACTACTGAGACACTGGTTTGTAGTATCAAGAAGATCCTTGAGGCCTTTAGAGCATTCGTATGTGAGTTTCTTTTGATTGAGCAGGCGATTCAGTATGGTATTAGCAATCACTCTATCGTTACTAAAGCGGTTGACTAAGGCGTTCCAAGCCTTCTCATAGTTGGCAGCTGTGAGCTCGAAATGACGGACGACTTGTTCTGCTTCACCTTTCAAGCTTGATCTCAAATAATGATGCTTGTGTATGTCACTCAAACCCGGCTCATTGTGTACCATCGAGGTAAACAAATCTTTGAAGTGCATCCATTCTTGGTAATCACCGGAGAACGAAGGTAGATTTATGGGTGGGAGTTTACTCTTTGTGACAACTTGAGGTAGAGAAGCATGAAACACATGAGGTGAGGCAACTTCTTGAATTGAGAGTGGTTCCGTCAATTCCAATAAACTAGTTTTGAACTCCATGTAGAAATCTTCAACATCATTGTAAAGAGCTTTGAGTTCCTTTTTCTCTTCAACTTCCACTGATGTTTTCAAACTTTCTCGGTGTTCAGTAACGAATTGATTCCAGTACTCTTCGAGCGACTCTATGCGTATTTTCAAATAACTTGCCGTATATCGTGTCGACGAAGTCTTCTTGAAATTAGTGTAAAGTCTTTTAATCTGACTGAAAAGTTCTTCTTGTGATGCTAAGGTAGCCATTATTGTTTAAAATATTCTAAGTGTTTGACAGATTTAAAAGTCTTTATTTTATTCAAAGTTATTTTTCAACCGAAAATACGCTAAGTCCAAGAATTCACAAATTCGACTAAGTCCAAAATTTGACCAAATTTCTTCTAAGTGTTTTTTTCAACGATTTTTTTCTAAGTCCTAAATCACACGAAATTGCACTATGTCTTTTTTCGCACGAAATATTCTAAGTGTTTTTTTTTACCGCGAAATTAACTAAGTCTTTGACACATCACATTTTTTCCACTGTCACTGTACTCACGGTTATCCTAGGTTCCGAAGGACCAATGTTCACTCACGACACTGCACTGCACTTACTACTATTCGTAATGAAACACTTCACTTGACAACTTAAACTCATTTATTTGATGTTCTACTGAACCTATATATGTTGCGTACAAAAATCTCTATAGCGTGTTTGGCCGATAGTTCAGCGCCATCTACTGGCATATTGGGCAACTACGAAACTAAACATTACAACTTTACAGCGTTTAACAGGTACCTATAATAACTTATAGAGTTACTACTATTTGGGTACAACATATGTGGACGAGTTTAGTGCAAGGGACCACTTTGTCGATTTATATAGTCACTCTTTTCTTTCACTAATAGGTAGTGTATATTACGTAGTTTTAGAAATTACTAGTAACTCTCTATCGACAAAGTGGTCCCTTTGTCTGTACACTGCCACATAAATTTACAATCTACCCACCTCTCGCTACACAGTTATTAAAATTCATGGTGTTGCCATACACCATCGCAATGAACATTCATTGCTGTTGTATTATCACATTGGCTTGGCGTCTTACGCTTCCACCAGGCGATAACAAACACGTCTCAATGTTTACTTTAGATCTCAAATTTCGTACAGTTTTTATAATGACGGCGTTTTACATAAAATAAAACGCTAATTATGAAAACTTACAAATTTGAGATCTAAAGTTTTTAAACCTGCCTGGTAAAAAAATATAAATATTGAGACAATGAAGTAAAAATTAGCGCTGATGTCTAAAATCAGTGCTGCACCTGGTGGAATGTGGTAGGGGGTTCTGTGTGAGCGAGAAAGGGCGTATGGATGTATATGCTAGAAAGGGACAGAAACGACCAACAACAGTGTTGCCACTCTCAATGTTTACTTTAGATCTCAAATTTGTAAGTTTTCATAATTAGCGTTTTATTTTATGTAAAACGCCGTCATTGTATAAAAGTAAATTAAATAAAAACACCCTAACAATCTAAACTACTTATAACTAGAGATAAAAAATTTGGCCCAGATCACTGTCAACGGGCAGGGTGCCCAGCAAAGAGAATATAACACTTGGTGCCCAGAAGGCTGCCCTTTTTTTTTATTTGTCTTACTTACTTTAGGTTACTTTTTGCTGTAGTTAGTGAGTTTAATGACCATTTTTATAACATAACCATAATTCTGATCACTTAAAAGGGATATACATATAGGTATACTCCATTATATGTATTAAATCCACATGGTTTTAATAATATTTATTTTATTTTACTATTGACAATGTAAATAATTTTGAAATTAATAAAAATTACTTGGAAAAAAATATATAATACACGTATATTCCATACACTAATTTATTTCTGTAATAGAACATAGTACTACTCATACTATAATACTATCAAAAAACTTTATCTTAAAAACAATCTATAAATTCTATAAATATACTGTTACAAAACGTAGGAATGTATACACTGAATGTATTGTTTGTTGGCAGCAAATAGCACCAAATTGAAGGCATTATTATCACAGCAAATGTGTTTCAATTATTGGTCAACTATACAGGATGGAATTTCCTTATGGGTTAGTGAGGACAGCTACCAGATCCCGTACTGCAAAATGAAAAGGGTCTTAGAAAACCTCCCTAGATTTTAAATTAATGAAGATAGGTGTTTACAGATTTTCAAAATGACATACAGGCTGCGAGAAATTTTAGGAGACTTTTTTTATGCCCTACGATCCCATTCCTATCCAGTATCAAAAGCTTGTATTTGACCAAAAAAATTTCTACTAGAAAAGCCACAAATTGTGGAAAAGTTTTCCCATACAATTTGTAGGGAAATAAACATTTATTTTTCACTTGCAATTTTTTCGATTCCATTCCTATCGAGTATTAATAGATTCCTAAGCGTCAACTAATGGTAAAGTTTTGAATAAAAGTTTTAATTTTCATACAAATGGTATGGGAAAAGTTTTCCTCTATTTGTGGCTTTTGTAGCCAGATTTTTTATTTACTTGGAATCAAGAGGTCTTCTAAGACCATTTTCGCGTAGCAGCACGGGATCTGGTAGCTACCCTCACTGGCCCAAAAAGAAAATCTATCCTGTAAATGCTTTAAGAATGTATCAGTAACACTTATCCTTATATCTTACATTATATTATTTAGCAGATTCAAAACATGATTTTATGGAAACTTCACTCCATTTTCCCGGAGATTCTCTTCATGTAGCACTTCCAAAGAGCATCTTTGTACACAATAGCCTGCGTTTCAGGGCTCTTTGCTGCCACAATGCCTCTGCCCACAACCGCTATATCAGCCCCCTTTTCCAAAATAACTTTTTCCGGTGTATTGTAAATCTGGCCAAGACTGTCCCCTATCGTTTCCAGCTGTACTCCAGGTGTCAGCTGGATTAGACCTGGATCTTTGAAGGTGTCTTTGTTTTGGCAGACAAAGCCAGTGATAAGGTCTGGGTACTTTGCTGACATTTCTACTGTTGCCTTAGTGTAGTCTGGTGTGATGAGGTTGCCCTGGGAACAATATATTTTTTTAAATTATCTCTATAGCAGCCCACACAATTAATAGTGTCAGAAAACATTATTGAATTAATTTTGTTTTTAATGTCAATGGTAACAAATTTAATGCAACACTGTTCCAATTTAAAATTGATTAAAATATAAGGCCCACAACAAGCGAGACGCCTCGCGAGAATATTGCGGCCTATTAAAGATTTTGTTTTACTTGAATTAGAATCTGGACATTACTTATACTTTTATTTACAATTATAAAAAATTGAACCTCTGCTACATACCTCACTACTCATTTCAGCCAGTAAAAAGACACCTCTACTGACTCCATTAGTTGATCCATTCAATGCCTTCAAAATACCTTCCCCCGGCAAGGAATGTACCGTCACACAATCTGCCCACTCCCCAATTTTATACAACCCTTTAAGGTACTGCAGAGACACAGTGTTGCCAATATCAGCATATTTTCGATCCTCCAAAATTAAAAAGTTAAATCTTTGTGCCAGCTGTTTGAGTTGTTTTATAAAATCAGAATTGAAGTCCTCAATGATGTCTACATGGGTCTTTACTAGACAGACATGTTCTCCGACTTTTTCAAGTAGATCAAGGATTTTTGTGGTAGATGTTAAATCTACTGAGATGCAGAGGTTGGTTCTCTTCTGTGCTATTATTTGGAACAGCTGTTTAGAAATCTGGTTTGTAGCAAGCTCAGCCCTCTTCTCATAAGATAATGAAGTCCTGTCCACAGGTTCCTCTGAAAGTATATTTAGTAAATGATTAAGTTTATGAATACTGCAATTTTTGAAGACAGTAAGGACTACAAATATAAATTTAAACACTTCTACCATCGCCAACACTGTTAACTGACCATTTGAAATCCCTATTGCAACGGCATAAGGTCTATCGGACCTCATGCAGATGGTTAGTTAAGTGTGTTGCTGGTTGTACTACTATAATTGTTATAAGTAACATACTGAATTTTGTCAAACTACTGTGAATATATAAAAAGTGACTTCAGGCATGTCTGCACTCTGCAGTAGCACTAATATGTTTAATTAAAAAAAAATACTTACTAGTAGTTGGTGCTTTAGTAGTTCTGAAATATTCTTTTACATTCTCAGCAGTTTCAACAGTGATTTTACTGTGCTTCACCAGAATATCTATAAATTGCGTCATAGTGAACAAAGCTTTCATTTGAACACCATTTGATTCAAGATTTTGCCGTCCGCCCTGCTCCCGGTCCAATATAATCACAGCCTCCTCAGCTTTAAGGCCTTCTTTATGCAAATCTTTCACGGTCTCCAGTACGCTGGATCCCGAGGTCACTACATCTTCGATTATAAGACAAATTTCTCCATTTTTATAATGTCCTTCGATCATTTTCTTTGTGCCATAACCTTTTGCTTCCTTACGCCTCATGAGCATAGGTTTTTTAGCTTGAACACTGAGCAGCGTGGCTACTGGCAGAGCAGTGTATGGCACACCACATAAATGTTGGCAATTACTATCTTTTACGGCGAATTCATAAAGTAAACTTGATATCATTTCCTGTAAATTAATGAACACATTAGCTAGGCTGAAGACATCGTTGTCTAGTGATAAGACCGCATGTTGTCTGCCTCTACTTATAATTTGTGTACTGTACTGCTCTTTAATATTGAAGTGAGCAATAAAGAATATTTGTATTGTGTTATATAATATTGTAAAGCTAGGAAATACTTCAGATAAACATATAGTTTAACTATGAGAACTTTTGTTAGGATAAAACGGGTATAATTACCATCACATCGGGATAACTGACTATAACCCTCAGGTCAAAGTACACCGGTGTTTTTATCCCACTTTTGGTCATGAACTCGCCAAATTTCACGGCATCGATAATAAACAGTTTCACGGCCAACTCCTCGAGTTTATTTTCAAAATTCATTTTTGGTTATATTATTAATTTATGTTTCTTTTTACAAAATTAATTTCAGTAGATACAAGCCACACAACACACGTGAATTTGGCAGATGACTGACACTGACAGTCAGTGACACAACACAGTACTGCCAGGAAATATGAAATTCATATTAGGCTCAAAACACACCTGAGCGAAATTAACCAAATTAGGGTCACAACACACCTAGCGGAATTAAGCCAATTCATAGACAAAATGTCTATGGTAGCGGAAATTTGTCTATGATAGCAGATTTTTTGTATGGAAGCCATAAACGAATTTTCACTAGAATAGACAAATTTCCGCTACCATAGACAAAATTAAGCATTTTGTCTATGAATTGGCTTAATTCCGCTAGGTCTGTTTTGACCCTAAGGGTCACAACACACCTAGCGGAAGTAGGGGAAATTTGTCTATGGTAGCGGTAATTTGTCTATGGCAGCAGATTTTTTGTATGGAAGCCATAGACAAATTTCCGCTACTATAGACAAATTTCCGCTACTTCCGCGAGGAATTCCGCTAGGTGTGTTGTGACCCTATCACGGCTATGAAACCCCGCTCATTCATTCGTTCATACATTCCAGTCAGTGAGTCATACTCATTCTTTCAATCTTTCAGTTCACTGTTCACTTCACTTGTTCAGTTGTTTTGTTGTCAGTGAAAGGTGGTGTTGTGCTTGGCGTTTGTTATTTTTTTTACATCGGCTAATTATTATAAATCATCAGCATGTTTATGATCACCAGTGATTAACCCGGTAAGTACTTTGAGCTAAAATAATTTCAATTCAAACAAATATACAATAATATCAATTAAAAATATATATTAGAATTGTAAACTCTTGGCGCCGAAAAAATGTTACATGGCCCATATAAAACTTTTCAAAATACCTATAATATATTCCTATTCAGTATTATTATTAGTTCCATACGTCGCGTCCGTATTTAGAAACCCAGGTAGATTTTGAATCAATGCAAGGGTAAGGTTTGCCCACCCTCCCTTTCGGTCCGAAGTGGGGAGGGGTCCCCTCCAATTGGGGTAAGCTACGGACAAAGGGTAGTCACCCCTATACGGAGGGGAGCTGCGGCTGTGACGATGTTCGTTGGTAGGAATTAGAGGGGGAGCATCGAGCACCATTCGAGTTCTTTTTTCGAGACGTAACGGCTCGGCTCGGCGCAGGAAAGTTTTATTACTTTTAAAAGTAGTTTCAAGGTCTTGCGTGTTTTCAGGAGTCCTGGGATTCCCGAGTTTTGGCGCAATGGCGCAAATTGAAGGTAAGAATAAGAACTAGTTTCCTTATAATTTTAAGCTCACAAAATGTACCTATTTATCCTCTAACATTGTATTATTTTTAAATGTACATTACTGTAATAATTATTAAGATATCCTGTTAGATTTTTTTCAATTCTTCATAATCATGTATTTATTTGTGACATACAGCCTTGGCCAGAAGTGTTGAGCACCAATGCGATTTTCATACAAAACTGGAAAGTTTAGTCCATTGTTTCCATCTTTGTTTAAGTTATTTTGTCAATTAATTTAAACTTATAGGCATGTTTTGTTGAAGTTAGTAGTAACTGCATAGAATATTTGCAATATGTCGCACCGACTTAAATTTACATTTTTGGTACCTTCTGTTTTCATATTTTTTAAGTACCTTGAAAGTGTTATTAAGTGAAGTTTTCTATATTTATAAATAAAATATAACATTTACCGTTACCATACATTGTCAGGATAGGGAAATAATGCTTAACATCAAAATTGTAAACAAAAAACACCTATGCTCAACACTTCTGGCCAAGGCTGTACTACATTTTTAAACTTCATCAACCATCCTCAGGGCTCAGGTGAGCCTGGTATCCACTACACATAAAAAAAAACTGTCAGAACAACTTTATATGACTACACCACAACACCACACAGCAAAATAAATAAATAAAATATTTTATTCAGATCCTGACTACCAGGACACCATGGATCACAACATGAAGCGTAGCCTGCTAGCCAGGAGCAAGCGCGCCATCATAGTCCGCAACCCGAATGGCCACACGGAGTACCGCTGCGTCGAGTGTCCAATGGGCTTCAATGATAAGGGTGATATGGAGGAGCATTTGAGCGTACATAACCAGGAGTACAGGTTTCTTTGTGGAATATGTGGGACTGCGTAAGTTATTTAAAATTGTATTTTTCACCTCGGCAGTTTGAACAAGCCTACTTTCCTCACTCCCTGGAGTGACGAAAGTTGCCACTTTTCTCACTCCAGGGAGTGAAATTTTGTTTCTAGAAGCTTTTCGTCATAATGATGATGCCTTTCATTCAGGAATGTAAATAAATGTGTTTTTTTAACTTTAATATGTTCTCACTACTGAGGTGAAAAGTTGTATGTGTCACACGAGAGGAAAGTTTTTTTACATCTCGTGTTCTTGAGATCCCTCTTGCGGGTGTTGATTTTGAGTCCTGAGTAAGCGAAAGATTATATAATTGAATCACGAGCGAAGCGAGTAACGACATAGGTCGGTAATTTGTTTTCGTTGCTAAAAATTGTAATACAAAGAAAATACAGCCAAATACAGATTTACATACAAAACTTATTTTTGCTATATTTTCTTTGTATTAAAATTTTTAGCAACGAAAACGAATTACCGACATAGATCTGTACTGCTAGAATGCCCATGCCATCCTGGTTCTAAAGCATGTCGTTTTAAAATGAGAGCGGAACTACGTTTGTATGGGGACGCGAGTTCACGCGAGCGTCCTGGCGACTCTTAATAACCTTATAAAGAGCGCCATAATTTTTCTGTTGCTATTGTAGGCTGCAACCATTTTCATTGACCATTGTACCTTTTAGACTGAAACGCAAGGAGCACCTAGACCGTCACACACTGGAGCACAAGGAGGTCCGGCCGCACATCTGTCCGGACTGCGGCAAGGGGTTCAAACGAAAGGAGCACCTCAACATTCACCGTACCATTCATAGCGGGGAGAAGAACCATGTCTGCCCACTCTGTGACAAATGTAAGTTGAACCTCCACACCCTAGAGCACAAGGAGGTCAGGCCCCACATCTGCCCGGACTGCGGCAAGGGGTTCAAACGAAAGGAGCACCTCAACATTCACCGCACCATTCATAGCGGGGAGAAGAACCATGTCTGCCCACTCTGTGACAAATGTAAGTTGAACCTCCACACCCTAGAGCACAAGGAGGTCAGGCCCCACATCTGCCCGGACTGCGGCAAGGGGTTCAAGCGGAAGGAGCACCTCAACATTCACCGCACCATTCATAGCGAGGAGAAGAACCATGTCTGCCCACTCTTTGACAAATGTAAGCTTCAACTTAAACACGAAATAATTTGAAAATGATGTTTGATCTACAGTGATCGGAATCACCAGAGTGAAATGATAACAAAACTAGTCAAGCTGACTTAAAAGAGTGCTTAACAGCCATAAAAATATTCATATCCCTATACCCACACGTTATAAATTAGAGATTCCAGTTTGATTCGAGATTCTAGACCAGTTTGCTAAATATATTCGTATTTTTCTTGGTTGAAACTTGTCCCCTACACGTTTTGTTATAATGTATCATCATCATCATCATACCCCGGGGTTTTGGGTGCGGGAATAACTTGAGAAAGAGTAGAGATAAACAGATAGGTTATATTGACAAATAATCATATTGTGCCTAATGAATAAATACCTTCCTGCGAATTGTAAACAAACTACAATTTAATTTTAACTTAAGTAGCAGGGACTTTAGCATTTCTACCAAGCCCTTCGAGATAATAATAAAAATAATGTTAATTAATTACCTGCCGTCAATTAGTAGTTAACACGATTTTCAAAATAAACAATTAATATTTTTTCTACATTTGGAACAGTTAAGCTTCGGCGTCTAGCTGTAAATATCCATTTCAACAAACTAAACGATCTTTCTACGTCGGCAGTCGTAATAGGTGCAAATTTAAATTTTTTGAAGAAGTCAATTGTTGCACGATGTGTTTGCGATTGCAATTCTATTTCTTTGCCTTGTAACAATGCATAGGCATGGTATGTATGACAGACATTGAATGTCAAATATAAATCTTGACGTTAGATATCTCTGAAGTGTTTATTAATTTATAAATACATGAGTAAGAACTGAACTGAAGAGGTTGATAATAAATTACTGAGCATTTATTTGATATCATACGAGATGTTATCCGCGGCTTCGTAAGCGTAGTTAAATGAAATATTTTCAAATAAATCAATAATTGAACGTATGTTTTTTTTGAATTTTTTTATTCAATAAATTATTCAGTAGGTAATTACTAATTATACATTCTGTTATTTAATTCATACATATTCTTTGGCTTATGTCATTCATTCCCGCACCCAAAACCCCGGGGTATGATCATCATCAATTATTTAAGAGCTGGGCTCTTGTCGGTGGAGCATTTTCCATGTATATCTCTCCTTTGCCTTCTCCTTGATGGCCTGATACGACACGACGTTTATTTTTTCCTTGACTTGATCCATGTACGCTATTCTTGGCTTTCCTGGCTTCCTTTCTGCTTCAACTTTACCTTCTATGATGTTATAAATTATAATGTATACGAGAAATTATTAGTAAATTTTGTCATAAATTGGTAACACAAATGAACCCTTCACCCTAATGGCTCTGTGAGGTGTGTATTTTATATTAAAGCGGCGACGCGCACCTCTGGAGCTGCAGGCGTCAATAGGCTACGGTAGCTGCATACCAGGCGGGCCGTATACTTGTCTACCACCGTCGTGGTAAAAACAAAAACACTATTGGCTGTCTCAGTTTAATAGCCTAATGCTTTACATTAAACCAACTACATGTGTGTCCAAAAATATTGGTTAGTTTTTTCCACTTTGGCTACAGAGCTAAAAAAGTCCCTCTGAGTGTGAGTTCGCCTCAACGTGATGACGCAAATGACGTCAGCAAGGTAGGCACACAGGTGACACAAATACGTCAACCGAAACTGGGAGATGACAATAAAGTGTAGGGTAAAATTATTACGTACTTAAAGCTTTAAACCAAGAGTACGTACGTCATTTAAACCCGTAACTGGCCTCTATGGGGTATTTAAATCGTCTGATAATTGACGGTTAATTTCGTAAAAATACGCCTTAGATACAACAAACGTATTTTCATCACACCTCCTCGTAAATGGTGTTATTTTCTGCCTGTATACAGAAGGACAATGACCTAAATTGTTCCCGCGGGAGTAATGGCGAGATATTATCCCCACGGGAGTAGTGTTACATTTTACATGGCTTTATTTATTGGCTACAAATTTTTTTGTGTGTGTGTGTGTGTGTGTGTGTGTGCGTGCGTGCGTGCGTGCGTGCGTGCGTGCGTGCGTGCGTGCGTGCGTGCGTGCGTGCATGTGTACCTATTTAATATCACATTATTACATATTATGATTTTCTAATAACTTTTCAATTTCTGTATAAGTTTTTAGTTTTTGCCACTTTGTTAACCTAATTTTACATTCGTGCAATGTGTTCGGGTAAATTTCTAAATCCGTGTAGATAGAATTGTATAATTTGGCAGACCGTGATGCATATTGCCTTCTGGCAAATGCAGTGCTTGTAATATTTAAAGTATTTATCATTAATTTTGGTAAATATTGTTATAATAATTTTGCAAAATCTGGTTGTTCTCTAGTTCGAAAAATATGTCGTAATAACAAAACGCACGGAATGTTTGTACCGCGTTGCTAAACAACGGCGCATGCGCGGGGCTGAGCGCTGTCATGTACGTTCTCAACTTTTGCTGCCTAATTAACTTTCTTTGCTTTGTTTCCTCGCAACTGTGATGAAAACCATTGTGTGTAACTCGGGGCGTAAGAATATTACGCCCCATGTTGCACAATGTACTATTAATTACCGCGAATCAAATCTAAGTTTATTTCTTTCAAATTCGGATTTAACGTTGGCAACACCCATGTGACATCTCTGGAGTTGCAGGCGTCCATAGACTACGGTAGCTGCTTACCATCGGGCCGTATGCTAGTTTGCCACCGTCCTATAATTTTTCCTTGCACTAAAAATATGTTCCCTTTCAGCTTTCTACAGAAAGGATCACCTTCAGAAGCACCTCCAAACCCACAACAAGATGTTTATAGAACAGAATATATTCCCAGTGAGTGACCAGGAGCTGCTGGGCATCAAACAAGAGGTCACCGACGACCAGCCAGGAGATGACATGATGGTTGAGGTTAGTACAGTTAACAGTGTGCTTTAGATAGGATCACCTTCAGAAGCACCTCCAAACCCACAACAAGATGTTCATAGAACAGAATATATTCCCAGTGAGTGACCAGGAGCTGCTGGGCATCAAACAAGAGGTCACCGACGACCAGCTAGGAGATGACATGATGGTTGAGGTTAGTGAAGTTAACAGTGTGCTTTAGATAGGATCACCTTCAGAAGCACCTCCAAACCCACAACAAGATGTTTATAGAACAGAATATATTCCCAGTGAGTGACCAGGAGCTGCTGGGCATCAAACAAGAGGTCACCGACGACCAGCTAGGAGATGACATGATGGTTGAGGTTAGTACAGTTAACAGTGTGCTCTAGAAAGGATCACCTTCAGAAGCACCTCCAAACCCACAACAAGATGTTTATAGAACAGAATATATTCCCAGTGAGTGACCAGGAGCTGCTGGGCATCAAACAAGAGGTCACCGACGACCAGCTAGGAGATGACATGATGGTTGAGGTTAGTACAGTTAACAGTGTGCTCTAGAAAGGATCACCTTCAGAAGCACCTCCAAACCCACAACAAGATGTTTATAGAACAGAATATATTCCCAGTGAGTGACCAGGAGCTGCTGGGCATCAAACAAGAGGTCACCGACGACCAGCTAGGAGATGACATGATGGTTGAGGTTAGTACAGTTAACAGTGTGCTTTAGATAGGATCACCTTCAGAAGCACCTCCAAACCCACAACAAGATGTTTATAGAACAGAATATATTCCCAGTGAGTGACCAGGAGCTGCTGGGCATCAAACAAGAGGTCACCGACGACCAGCTAGGAGATGACATGATGGTTGAGGTTAGTACAGTTAACAGTGTGCTCTAGAAAGGATCACCTTCAGAAGCACCTCCAAACCCACAACAAGATGTTTATAGAACAGAATATATTCCCAGTGAGTGACCAGGAGCTGCTGGGCATCAAACAAGAGGTCACCGACGACCAGCTAGGAGATGACATGATGGTTGAGGTTAGTACAGTTAACTGTGTGCTTTAGAAAGGATCACCTTCAGAAGCACCTCCAAACCCACAACAAGATGTTTATAGAACAGAATATATTCCCAGTGAGTGACCAGGAGCTGCTGGGCATCAAACAAGAGGTCACCGACGACCAGCTAGGAGATGACATGATGGTTGAGGTTAGTACAGTAAACAGTGTGCTTTAGAAAGGATCACCTTCAGAAGCACCTACAAACCCACAACAAGATGTTCATAGAACAGAATATATTCCCAGTGAGTGACCAGGAGCTGCTGGGCATCAAACAAGAGGTCACCGACGACCAGCTAGGAGATGACATGATGGTTGAGGTTAGTCCACTTAACAGGTTGCTTTACAAATGATCAGCCATCAGGTATCTATCTAGGTAAGTCTCAGTCGCTCAGTTGGTCAGAGCGATGGGCATGTATCTGAGTCGCGAGTTAGAGTCTCGCCTGAGGCAGTGGATTTTTGTACATTTCCTCTATTTCTAAACATTGCCTAATTCTTCAAATAATTAAGCACATTTGAAAAAAAAATATTGTGCTTTTCGACGATGTTTTACGCTACGCCATTACAGGACCTATCCAGGACATATACCCAGTCAGCGATCATGAACTGTCAATGTGTATGTTTTGAAGGGTCGGCACCCTTGGAGCTGACTTCCGTACTCGATTACGTGTGGTAAAAAAGTATCCAAAATAGCGTCGTCATTTGGTTCTGAGCTTACAGACCCCTTAATAATAGTACATTACGTACCTAGGGCGGTAAAATAAAGAAGGGCTCAGATCGCTGGCATTTCTGGCCCGAACCGAAGGTAAGGGCCATAAACAAGCGATCTGAGCCCTTCTTTATTACCGCCCGTGGTGCGTACATAATTTTACGTCTTCTCCTGGATGTGAAGTGAGATTTTCCGCTGCGCCCTAGGGTGGTAAATCTCACTTAGCGCCCAGAGTGACGTAAATAAATAAACGTAACGAAAAAAAACTAAACGAAATCCGAACTGGACCGTCGATACATATTTTTTACCAACTAGCTTGTAGCTAGCGCCCAATTTCTTTTTTCGTCCGCCCCTCCTATCGATGGGGGAAAAAACTCCCCTCGCGTAAGCTAGCGCACCGTGCCAACCTAAAATGTCGTATCTTCATATAAATACAGACTTAAAGCGGATGTATTGGAGTGTCAACGTCACATAAGACGTTTACAATTTTTGAATTTAGGTATGAACCGTCTTCTTAACTTCGTTTGGATATTTTTAGTCTTATTTTATTTTAAATAATTTTGGTTTTCGCGTACTTGTATAAGATAAGATGCTTATCAGGTCTCTACTGAAAATTATTAAATACCTATTGGAGAAATATTAATAATTGTAAGTTTGAATTCTTCTTCGAGAAATTAATTTAAATAAAATCACTACAAGTCTATACTAGTCAAGCGCCAAACATTGCGCACAAAATGTATTCTAAATGTCACATCTAGTTGGTTCTACCTACATAATAAATCAATGTATTTCACAGAACATACATACATACATACAGTCACACCTATATCCCAAAAGGGGTAGGCAGAGATCACGGATTTCCATTTGCTACGTTCACAGTACATGAACCAATTTTTGGTACAGAAACGGGATACTAAATCCTAACAAAAGCAGTATCCCTCCTTTTTAAAGTCGGCTAAAATAGGTCACAAAGCCGTTTTTGCACCTTAATTTTAACCACCACTTCTCGATTCTCGGAACGCATTTAGTAAGCTTACGTCGAGCGAAAATTTATAAAAAATGGTCCCAAGACCCCTACCGCGGTGATGTCATCCCCCACTCCCTGCCCTAGACGAAACGTCGTATGTCACTTGAACCCGTGCAGAGATCCGACGTTTTGCGTTGGGGCGTAGTTAATACCTTTAAGGAGGGGTTCGCCGTGGGCTCGTTTTTGTGGATGTGTGTGTATTTAAGTAGGTAGTGTGTGTTACAACACATTATTTGTCCATTGTAAGCAATGTTAAAGGTTTCTTACCAGTTTTGTCCATATTTTACACACCACAACTATAAATCTACGTAAGCCATCAAAAACATTAGTCTAGCAAAAAGCTGAAACAATCACGTGGAGTTCCACCGTCCACTTTGTGGTTCCATCTTCAAATCAAATTGAGGGTAATAAATTTTGAATATTTGCGAGATTTTATTTCATCGGTATTTACTTACATATTATTATTTAAAAAGCGCCGGTGGCCTGACGGTAGAACGTTAGACTTTCAATCCAGAGGTCTTGGATTCAAACTCCGGCTGAACTGTACGAAATATCATTAGATATTTACGAGTCGCTTATTGGTGAAGGAAAACATCGTAAGGAAACCGGACCTAATCCTAACAAATCCTAGTTTCCCCTCTGGGTTGGAAGGGCAGATGGCAGTCGCTTTCGTAAAAACTAGCGCCTACGTCAATTCCTGGGATGAGGTTGTCGAGCGGACGCGGACCCCAGGGTCAATTGAGCCGCGGCAGGATCCAGGACAAACGCTAGGAGGATGACGATGGTATTTATTTACATATGTACCGGGATTGTTGAGTGACTTGCCATTGTTCGTAATACTAATTTAGCCGTATAACGAATGACAAACTGTACAGTCGCCATCAAATATATCGGAGCGGCCAGGATACTCAAAAATATCTGAACATGCCCTTTATCGCCTTGACAATAGAGGCGTTGTGACCACCTTGGCCGCTCCGATATATCTGATGGCGACTGTACATAGTTACAAATCAAGTTAATATGCAAGCTAGTAAGTGTGTTAAAAATGGAATGTTTTCTCAGACCCCCGACGCGGGCCTGGGAAAGCCAGCGGACCCCGAGCGCCCCCACATATGCCCCGTCTGCCACAAGGGGTTCAAGCGGAAAGACCACCTCAAACTACACAGCGTCAGCCATCTGGCGAGGGACAAGCTCTGCCCGCACTGCGAGAAAGGTAAGTCATAATTGTCAGTGCCGAGGATAAGCATAATAATGAGTCACCGTCTGCCGGAAACAAAAAAGGATACCGTTTCATTAGGCAGGCGTCCGGTTTTTCATCCAATAGCCCATTAATCAGTCCATACTTTTCACCCAATAGCCTAGTACATTTTAGACTCCATTAATTAGTCCTATACACCATGGCGGGTACGGTCTCTGCGCGCGTCCCATGACACGGGCAGGGGCAGCATCCGCTTAGTGTAACCCTCACTTTTCATTAAATTGTCGAAAGGGCCTCTGCGCGTTGGCTTCGGCTCCGCATACGCCTCCCAAAAGGTCCGGAACACCATTGTTCCGTGGTCGGGAAAAGCATAATAATAATCCCACTTTGTCGATATTGAGTTATCAGTACTTTCTAAAAGTACATACGCTATCTATTAACTAGTGAAATAATTCAAATAATGAAGTCTCACACGAGTCTGACAAAGTGGAACCTTTCACTAAACTCGTCCACATACGATGTAACTACGATGAATGTTCTTTATAAGTGGCCACATGCATCGGCTAAAGGATTTTTTATATGCAATCATCATCATCTTGGACCGCCTTTGCCGGTCTCGACCATGGCGAACGAATTTGTACTAGCTAGTTATCTAGTTATAACGTCGATCGTAATCTCCCAGTGGTTACATACCAGTGGCGTAGCTAGGGGGGGGGGGCGGTAGGGGTGACACCCGTTCGGACTCAGGTGACTTTCAGGCAACCGCGTTTTAAATCGGCAGCGGGAGCACCCGTCCCCCCCGTGATAGATTTTTGAGGCAACACTAATCGTTATCCGCACCGGGTGACACCCGTGCTAGCTACGCCACTGTTACATACATACATACATCTATCTATAGTTATATCTAGGGTTTCTGGTTTCTCGACCTTTTTTATTTCTCGAGGCACGGGAATTCTCGACCACGATTTCTCGAGTTTCTCGAGTATCTCGAGAAATTTTAGAAGGTCTTTTCCGACCACGGAACAATGGTGTTCCGGACCTTTGGAAGGCGTATGCGGAGCCAAAGCCAACGCGCAAAGGCCCTTTAGACAATTAATGAAAAGTGAGGGATACACTAAAAGGATGCTGCCCTTGCCCGTGTCATGGGACGCACGCAGAGACAGCGCTCGCCATGGTGTAAGGACTATTCAGTTAATGGAGTCTAAAATGTACTAGGCTATTGGGTGAATAGTATGGGCTAATTACTGGGCTATTGCGTGAAGAACCGGACGCCTGCTTAATAAAACGGTATCCAATTGTAATTCCGGCAGACGGTGACTCGCCCTCCGCAAGATGGGATCCCATAAAAAGCGACATCAAAGATGGGTCAAGGGCAACACCGGTGCGGGGCTGGGGGTAGAGAGGTGTCACTAGACTTTAAACATATAATATAGCCAACTCGCCACTTAGGTTTCCACATCTACCCTCGATACCGCGCCTGAAACCACGCTGACAACAGCATGGCCTTAATACGGCCTCCTGCTGTCGGTATGTCCGCAAAGTCCTCGAAACCCCGTAGCCCGTAGGAAACTATTCGCCGGAGTATATTTACCACAGACTTAGTTCACGCCACGGATATCAGAGGTATGGAAGCGGCGTACTTTTTTATTGAACTAACGGAGCGTAATCGAAGACAACTTGGCAACTTTTTTACAAACAACTTCTGGCGACTGGGACGTCTCGGCATTTCGATGGCTTTTTGAGTTTGAGAGTTTGTTCGAAGATAACTTGAGTAGCGTTTTCTTGATCTTTATGAAATTTGTTGAGGATGTAGCAGAGATACATATAATTTGTTCGTATATGAGCACGATCGATCAAGGGGTTATGGAGCTAGAAGGCGCGAAAAAATCATCACATGGGTCTTGTTATATTGGTCATTTTTTTGCAAGTAAATCGCGAGTTTTCAGTCCGAGGCGGTACTAGTAATATGAAAAGTGTAACTCGTCAATTATCAATTGATCACGACTATTTATTACGAACGCTGATATCGTGTCCGTACATTATCGTAGAGTATTTGACATTTTACCCAATTTTACCTCTTAAATCCGATTCCAATTTGTCATTTCTGTGTTCAAAGTTAGGAATAGTCATAACACTAATATGCACCACTTTGTATTTTTGATACGACCAGCTTAGGCGATGTAAACCGAATCTAACCTATAAATTAACCTCTAACATCCTTAACCATTAAAAAATAAATTAGCGTTCTCTCTGTGTGTATAAATAATCCGAGTTTTACAAATACATACGTGGTTTTACATTTGTATTTCAATTTATCGCGTTCAACATCCACGCTGTTTAGTTCCGTGGTTCAACTCGGAGGTACTATTACATACAGCCCCCAAAAGGGTTCCCGGGCTGCTAACAAGGGATAAACGACCCTTACACAGGAGGGGGGGAGCCAAGCTACTTGGCTACATACTTATTTACAATATTATTTGTACTAAGTCACTACGAACACGTTTCTAAAACTTGCACTAAGCATTTGTATTCCTACATTCATAATTTTTCCAGCCTATTTTTCAAATGAAGATACGCGCAAAATTTCGCGCAGTTGGTACTGCGATCATTTATAACGTCCTTTTGGAAAGGTCAAATCCGTTTACCGTAGAAAGATTTGGCAGATTGATGTGTGTGTATTGGTTGGTTGGTCAGTGTCGATCTAGAGGTCGCATTTTTCATCCGATTTCGATGAAACTTGGCATGTACGTTCCTTGATTTATTTGCCAAAAATTGTCGAGCCATTTATTTGATTGGGGGGAAAAGGGGAGAAGTTTGCTGTCGCGTTATTTATGGACGGATTTCAATCATTTCCGGGTAAAAGGTCAAGCCCACACTTCCTTAGAGGTTGTTGTAAAAAAAAGTTTCGAGGGAGGGGTAAAGGGGGGCAATGCTCCGTAGTCTACGGTTCAGAGAACTGTTTTCACTTCATATTATAGGATTTTTCAGTAACGAAAGAACGAAAAAAAACCTGTTTTTACTATGGAGCAAATTCCGGTTTCCGAGCCCAGCCTGATGCTACCCCCACCGATGAAAGTCTTCAAAATGGTCTAGCTAGGTCCTAACGACACTCGAGTGACTCCAACTTTATCATCGTGGGCTCCCCTACCATAGTTAATAGTAACTAGTTTTCTCTTTGTGGATTAAACAAACACTGTTGTAGCGGCGGCCGAGCGGTTAGGCATGCGGCTTTCAAAGCGTAGGTCGGAGTTTTCATTCAAACCTCGTAACTTATGGACTTATGGATAATATATTACGTATATTGTTTGACATTAAATAGCCCGTGAATTTAAATTTCTTATTATTGTTTTTTCTCTCTCTTCTTGTGGTGTATGGTCCCTTGTTGGATATTTAGTACCTTTTACTTAATGTCATATTTACGTTACCATAACGTCGCGCCACATCGCCTGTCTCAAAAGAGCGCCTAGCGTTGCTAGCGAAGACAGTTGTCCCCCCAATTACTGCCCCTCTTTTAGTATGGCACTTATACAAGTTATACAAGCTATGTAGGTTAATTACAAGGGAGCGAACATGAAAACGCTGTTAGCGGTTAGTAATAGTAACCTACTTGTTATGCGAGACCGTAAACGCGTATTATCTTTATTCTTTTTAAGAGACCCCTAAATCTAATAGTGATATGAACCTACATTAGGTTTATTTTATTGTGATTTTACTATTATTGTTGCATATAAGAAAATACCTAATACAAGGTGCAAGAAAAATGCTGGTGATCCTTTTAAGGGCATAATTAGTTGTATTGTAATTATGAAAATATAAGAAAAAAAATCTCGCCAAAAATTTGGTGTTGTATGGAGGGTTGGCCGGCTGGACCGCCGTGTGAAAAAAATACAGGAACCAAAACTCCAAACCAGGAGTTGTAGCGATTGTAGGTAGATTTTGTATCAAATCCTGTCGACATGGATTTAATCAGTTGTCGTAAAACAATGGTCTTTTCGTATCCTCATTTTATGACACTTCACTAAGGTTGAAATTACTTTTTCACCTCACTAGCTCGGAAAGCCCTTTTTGTTTGTTTAATATCTATTGTGAAAATCGCTTTTTATCCACATGTGGTGAAAGAGTTTTGACATAAGTGACAAGTGGCTTAAGTGACATTTGACAGCTAACAAAACGTAAAACGTTAAAAGTGCAGAATTTTTAACATCGCAATTAATGAATTGCATCGAGTAAAAACACTTAATACAGTCTTACAACTTTATTTTAATTCATAAATATCAGCATTCAACATTAATCTTCATTCTTTTTGTAAAAACGGATAAATTGTTCTGACAGCCGAATAAGTCTACGTACGAACAAAACGCATCTGACATTTAATAAAACCTTTTACGTCAAAACTTTTCATTTCAATTCATCCATCATATCAACGTTAAATATTCGCATGTTTTTCTAGATTGTTTTGTTAAAAATTAGTGATTCGAGTGATGAAGAAGTATTAAACACCTGAGGAATTACGGGAAACCGAGCAAAATGCACCCTTTTTCTTATTTTCCTCGCTGTAGTGAGGTGAAAAGTTTTGTGTTATACACGGGTGAAAGTTATTTTACGTCTCGTGTATTAAAGCACTCGCTACGCTCAGGATTCTATTTTTGAACCACTCGCTTCGCTCGTGGTCAATAATAGAATCCTTTCGCTAGCTCGTGTTTCAAATAACACTCGCACGTAAAATACAACTTTCACCCCTTGTATAACAAATAACTATATTACTCGTAAGTGCTGATAAGGATCAAATCAACCCTTTTCGTTTATTGTTGGTTTTTGGACTTTTTGGCTCGATTTATAGAAGTGGTCGATAAAGTTTCTGCAGTTTCTCTAAATTTTTGATTTTGTTAACTAGTTAAGGAGTCTAAATGTAATATGCTGAGTTTTGCCTTTTAAAATATTCTCTGAATACGTTTCAAGTAACTACGAAAACCCAAACAAGACCCTATCTTACGGTCACCCAAGACCCCTCAAATAATCCCTCAGAAACTCAAAATCAATATTCAATATCCAAGACCGGGTTAGCTTAGGCGACCTTTCGGTCCCCCTTATTCTAGGGGAGATCCCCCATGGGCCAAGCGAGGGGGCAGCCATTATGTTCCCATCTTTATATGAAGTCTCTAAAACCAGTGTAAATGTAACCTTAGTTTCTTAAACTCTATGCGTGACAAAGATCGCGCTTTTATTGGTCCAAGCGCCCGACTCGGTCACGATTGAAATATCTCAGGAAAGTAGGGGTAACGAGATACCACACGGCAATACAGACATTAAACTCTTCGATATACGGGTCAGTTTCGTGTGTGCTTGTAGGGTAGGCTAAAAGGGACATAGAGGCGCTTTGGGAATCTAATTTATATTGAGGAGGGGTGACTTGGTAGGGGAGAGTTTTTTTGAAGTTGCTGAGCCGGTTTTTTGGGGAGAGTCATTTGGATTTGAAGTCGTATTTTTCAAATATTGTTATAGGGTTATAAGTGTTATAACATTTTAATTTGGATATTTTGCGCGGTTTTAATATGGATACTATTTCTATCGATTTCGCTCTTATCTCAGAAGTCTCACAAGAGATACCTTTGTTGTTCGCGTTTTATAATTGAAATTCGACTGCAGGCTTCTACATATCGCTGGCCCAATATTACAGGGTTCTAGGTTCCACTGTTATCGAATTGAAATTTGAACATTGTTATAATGACACTAAGTCTAATATTACCTACCCTGAAAATGTAACAAAGAACCCTGTAATATTGGGCCAGCGAATGTAGGGCTACAACTATTTAAATAATATTAAGGGGCTACTTTGAAAAATTATAGGTTTTTTCAAACGCTCTATTGACTAAATGGGAAAAGGGATTGAATTCATTCTCGAATATATATTATAAGACTATATACTCTTGTTTTTGGCACAAGCCGAAACACGATTGCTGAAAGTTGCCTCGATAGAAAAAAAATCTGAAGTTGGGTCCTTTTTCCCCTTATTTTTCTTAGCTTACGTAAACTATAAGAGATTAGGCGATATAACTAAGCAAAAAATATGGTATTCTGGTTTATCTAAAAAGTCACAGAAGCAAAATTAGACAAAACTTTATAGATTCGCTTATTTATCGTAGTTTGATCAAAAAGTCTGATCCTTAAGAGTGCTGCATCTCTTTCTTTCGTACACGGGAGCCATAAACGCGTCTCTAACGGATGGGCGTGGCTTGTCCGAATCGCGGAATGGCCTTAACGGCGCCAACCCGACTTGGTACAGAAATATGTTCTGGCTAACCAAAAAGTAAGAAAAGACAGTATAATTCTTTCTGTCTATGCTTGAAGGATACACTAATTAACTTAAGACCCCGCATAGCCGGGCTTGAAGTAGTTTCACTCTGCAGTGAGAGACTAATTTATTGTTGGAAGTAACAGTAAACAAAGTACGTCACCATGGAAACCATGAATGTCTGACCCTCTCTTACGCCTCACCGAACAATCGCTCGTTCCCTGTCTAGCACTGCGTATTCCCCTCCCGCACCCCTTATTTTTGGCAGCTTAGGCTTCAAAGCAATAACGCGCTAAGCAGAGTATAGAGATATCTTGTATATATATGGCTTGAAGTGAATCAGACCCTGGTCATACTATAAAAACGAAGACAATGCCACCATTGTCAAGCCCGTAAAAGGTACCGGATTGTCGGATGGTAAAAGGCGCAACTGTCATTAAGATTTGACTCAAAATGAACCTTTTTAACCACCGACAATCCGGTACACCATGTATTACTTGTCCTTACGAGACAAAAAGTTGCAAACATTGTTTACGTAATAAATGAATGACACCGGCTTCCAGTGGTCGATTCCCATACAATTTGGTACCTATGGGTATGTACAGTCGAATTACCTTACTCGTAAGATCCAAAAGTGTAAAGATATCTTAGATGTGGACTGTACGTTGGATGACAGTAACATAATAACATTGTGGATAATATGTGACATTCTACGAAAAAGGTACCTTATGGCGGTTGGGACTTACGCTATTTTTAACGACGCTGCAATACTAATGCGATGCTTCGCAACGTAAGCGCCAACCGCCATAAGGTACTTTCACCCGTGGGACGTCACATATTATGAAATAATACTCTCTGAGATAGAATATGTGGTCTCTGTGACAAAAATATAGTTGTATGAAAAGTACAGTCGACATTAAACCTTTGTATCAAATTCTTTTTTGAAAAGGAAAAAAAATATTGCTAGTGCTAGATAATTTTACCCATGCCATTTTTTCGAATAACAACCACGCGTGTTATTTATTTTATACTTAAGGTGGATTTTTCGTTTAATATTAATGACGTGGCGCATGGCGCATACCTACTGTATTGTCTACCTACTGTAAGGTCTGTAAGCTGTCCTTTCCTTCGACGTGACGTATAGTCCGCATGCATACCGTGTGTCCCGCCGGTGCACGCTGCTCGATCGAAGCTTCAATTTGTTCCTGACCTACTTAACACGTAGCCTGGATTACGTGGCGGGTATGTACAGTCGCGTCACTCGCGTCTAATACGTAGCGGCCAGGGTACTCAAAAATATCTAAATATGCACTTAATCAGAGGCGTTCAGATATTTGTAACCACCTCAGGCATTTCGATATATGTGATGGCGACTGTACTAATGTATGTTGTATAGTGGCGTCCGATGTAAAGACTGTCGCCATTTAAGGGTATTGAAAAAAGTAAACGTAGAAAAGTTTACCCTATTACGATAAATCCAAAAGAAGGCTGATTTAGCAGTGTATTTGTCCCGTGTATTCCACTGTAGCGTCAGAACTATTGATTTCGATGAATTAGGTGTGAATTTTTTTTTTCACCTCAGCAGTTCGAACAAGCCTATTTTCCTCACTCCCTGGAGTGACGAAAGCGCGACTTTCATCACTCCAGGGAGTGACGAAAGTTGCGACTTTCCTCACTCCAGGGAGTGAAATTTTGTTTCCAGAAGCTTTTCGTCATAATGATGATGCCTTTCGTTCAGGAATGTAAATAAATGTGTTTTTTTTACTTTAATATGTTCTCACTACTGAGGTGAAAAGTTGTATGTGTCACACGAGAGGAAAGTTTTTTTACATCTCGTGTTCTTGAGATCCCTCGCTACGCTCAAGATTCAAACTTTGAATTTGATTCAAATATAGAATCTTTCGCTTACTCGGGACTCAAAATCAACACTCGCAAGAAAAACCAACTTTCCTCTCTTGTTGCACAAATAACTATTGTGGCCGCGGTGTCTTAGGCTTCTAACTTGTTTTTATATAGGTAAGAATTTAGGGTGAGCTTAATTGAGGGTTAGGGCTTAACCTGTAAAATCACACTGACAGTTTCATACGTATTGACAAAAGTGGCAATCTTTGTCGCCGCCTGTCGGGCACTTCCGGCCATATCAGAACTGGCAGACTTATGTTTTCTAATTCTACAGTGGAAGGCCTACATAATGCCATTTATGGATTTTACCTATGACATAATATGACGTAAGTTTTCCCCATACATTTTGAAATCGGAACTGTGGTTTTTTTGGAGGTCCGACTCAGCACATCTTTTCCATTATGTTGCCATGCATTTTAAAGTGGTGTCATGTTAGGTAGGTATACTCGGCATGGGCTTAAGGACTAGTACGACTGTTGTGTGTGTGGCCTCATTCCACAAGGTAGTATTTTCGTTAAAAATGCCACATAATAAACAACAATTTGTTTCAGCTTTCCGGACAGAGGAGCAGCTCCACAACCACATGATAACGCACGTCAAGCTGGACTCGCCGGCTCACGACGAGGAGTCTTTCCTAATGGAAGAAGGATTTATACAAGTAAGATTGTATTAGACTTATGTCATAAAAACCTGTTTATTAAAAATTACAATCTACCTACAAATATGTCATTGTCACACTGTTTTATTTATATAAACGACCAATTAATAAACATCCGCAACACAGGCTTCGTCTGATGGCTACAAATGCTTATCCGCAACAGGCTTCGTCTCATACCAATCGTCTTCAACCATTGTAGTAGTAGTAGTATAATACTTTATTGTACAACAAAGAAAAAAAAAATATGTGTCATTATTTGGTAAAGGTGTTGGAAGCGCACGTAGCGTGGCGGTAAGACATCTGACTTTCAAGCCGAAGGTTTCGGGTTCAAACTCGGGCTCGTAGGGACCCCAGGCTTTATTGAGCCGTGGCAAAAGGCCGGGGCAAACGCTAGGAGACTGAATTTGGTAAAGGTGTAATTTGGAGTACGGTGTTTACGTAGTATGTAGTAGAGATTCTATATTGGATTCGGGCAAATCGGGCAACCTTAAGCACCCACCTCCAAAACGTACCAAAATAATGACGTATGTATATTAGGTAACATAGCTAAACTTCATATTGATTTCCATAGGAAGAAGACCCCCTCCTACTCCCTCGTGTATCCATGGAAGAGGAGGACGTGCGGACGTACATGGACCCCGCGGGCGACCGGCCCTACTCGTGCAAGCTGTGCGGGCGCAGGTTCAAGCGCAAGCAGCACCTCAAGGTCCACGCCAACGTGCACGAGAGGAACCAGCCGCCGACAATATGGTGCTCGATATGTAGTGAAGGTAAGATGGCAGATCATAATCTAGAAAAGTACTCAAATTTCAGCGTTATACTTGAAAGTATCTGAAAGAGTGAACGGTTCATGGCAATCGACTCATAAGTAAATGACGCATTGCGAAAAAAAAGATATAGGGGCAAATGTAGGTCATATACAGTGATCGGAATCACCGGAGTGAAACGTGTAGGGGACAAGTTTCAACCAAGAAAAATAAGAATATTATTAGCAAACTGGGGGCCAATTTTTGACTTTCGAGCGCCCGAATTCAAAAAGTTTAAGCTCGAAAATAATCGCACGCAAAAGCTTACCGCCATTTTTTTCGCATGAAATTAATAGTTTAAATATTCATGATTTTAAAGTCCTATCGCTGTTATTTTTAAAACATAATTTCATCGTTTTATTCTGAGTTGTAAATGTCACTTTCGAGTGCTCGAATCTCAAAAATCACCCCCCTGGTCGAGAATCTCGAATCAAACTGGAATATCTCTCATTTGGGGCATTCCACGCCAAGCGGACAGGTAAAAAAAGTCGATGTCTCCGATTTCGATAATTTTTGGTAATATTATACCTATGTATGCCCTCGACTCAGATACCAAATATTTTTATCATTTGAAGATATCATTAGAAGTGTGGCCTGATAATAGTTCCAATGGAACGATTGGTTCCTGGATAATAAAGCTGTAGTTTTCGGAAAAATCCAAATATTTCAAATCATTAAAAAATTCACTTAAAAAAGGATAAATAATAATACAATGCGATTTTGCCGAATACTATAGCTTTATTGTGCAGGATGCTGCCAAATCGTTCCATTGGAACAATGATCAGGCCACACTTCTTACATCTGTGTATTATTATAGACAGGGACCAAATTTAAGACACGGGAGTAATGATTTCCAACGACCTCAGACACGACACTAGCAGTTTCTCCACCTTTAAAAAAAAAATACTCCAGCATTCACAGGAAAACGACATAACAGCAAAAAAAAAAATTGCTGTCGGAGCACCGCAGCATTTCAAAAAAAGATTCAACTTCATCATCCTCTTTTATTTTACTTTAAGCAAGACTAGACTCAGAATTCCGTTTTCACGCCACTTCTCATGGCAAAGGACCGTGTGATGGTCTTGGTGGAACCTTAAACGCCTAGCAACACGGGATAGTTTACAGGCGACGTCGAACAAGGATACACTGGCAAAAATAAATCGGGGAGCGTACTGAGATTACGGTAAAGTTTACTGAATAATCAGTTAATCTTACTGAAGGGTTATCAGAAGGTGTTGTGTTGAAATGCACGAGCAACATAGAAACAAGCTAAATTGTGAGAATTTTCAAATAAACGTCTATGTAATTACAAATTATATTCTTTATTTTGACCTTTAATATTAAATTATACTAAAAATACAAACAACCGCCCTATTTTATATACATTTACTGCAACCGCGATCTAGCGTGGCATGACCAGCCGGGCGCTGGCCGCTCGCTCGTCGCCGGCCTCCAGTCCCGGCCGGCACTATATTCGCTCTAGTTCCTAAACTATTTCCGTGCCCATTATCAAACTTGGCAAAGATTATATGCATAATATTAGAAATAATTAGACAAAAAATCAAAAAAATTAAAATGGTCCAAGTTTGTTAAATTTCAATTTAAAAAAATAAATACAAAAAAAAAAAAAAAAATGCAAAAAAGTTGAAATCCAAAAATGCACAAATAAAGCTTGTCTAATGCACTATACACTCCAATATTAAATTTGTAACATTATGTTTTCTTTATACTGAATAATGCTGATCAAAGATACCATATACCGCCCAAAGGTGAAAATTTCAAAATGGCATAACTCTTGAACTATACTTCAAATGATAAAAATATTTGGTATCTGAGCCGAGGGCATACATAGGTATAATATCACCAAAAATTATCGAAATCGGAGACATCGACTTTTTTTACCTGTCCGCTTGGCGTGGAATGCCCCATTTATAATGTGTGGGTATAGGGATATGAATATTTTTAAGGCTGTTAAGCCTTTATAAGGCAGAGGGATTATATTTCCCACCATTATTTGAACTTTATTTCAAAGTGCTAGGGTTCAATTTCGCGTAATTTCTGACACTCTTATGTCCGTTAAAGGGTTAAGCACTCTTTTATGTCAGCTTGACAAGTTTTGTTGTCGTTTCACTCCGGTGATTCCGATCACTGCTCATATGCTTCTACAGTACAGGCATTTCTTTGCTAGTTTAAACTTGTCAGATACATTTAATCCGTTTTAGAGATGCGCCGAATATAGACTTTACCGAATACGAATATTCGGCCGAACGTTCGGTTCAGATCTTACCGAACCGAATATTCGGCCGAATTATTCGGTAAATCTAAATAGGTTTATGCAGGTCCGCGCGGCTCGCTGAACGCGATTTTTTTTATTTCTAGTAAAATAATATGTGTATGCGACCTTGGCATTGTCAATGACAATGTCAACATTTGCAATTGTTATTGATAATATTGATGGTGAATTGGTGACAGACGCTGATATGGTGAATAATAAAGCTTAAAAAATCAAGTTTTCTATATATCTTTTAATAACTTAACTTTTAAGAGCTAAAAATTGTATGAATGATTAATTTATTATCAGATAAATATCATATGTTTATTCGGTAAATATTCGGCAGTTTTACCGAATAATTCGGCCGAATACCGAACATTGAAAAACACGCCGAATATGCCGAATACCGAATAATTACCGAATATTCGGCGCATCTCTAATCCGTTTGATATTTGTCCCAGGGTTTAAAATGATAATTATCGTGATTTTATAGTCTGATCGATTACTCTGAATAAACTAGCGAATACCTGTCCCCATCTGTCATCTGTGTGTTGTCTGTACCCATCACGTCTCGTTCTTCACGGGGGCGAGGCGAGAAGTGGCTCACGGAGAGCCGTTTTGCTGCATTAGTCGTAGCAAATGCGAATCCGTGATCTCTGCCTACCCCTTTTGGGCGTGATTGTATGTATGTATGTACCTGTATTGTATTTACAAACGGACACTAATATCACTCTCTTTTTTAGGTTTCTTCAGCAACGTCCAGTTTGAGAGCCACGAGTGTATGGGCGCCGACCCCGACGAGCAACCCACCAACCAGGAGAACAGCTACCCCACTCAGGACAATGTTGAGGTAAACTGTAACAGTTATTTACCACCACACACACGACACACTACATATAGTTTGTCAAAGTAAAAGAGAGAAAAAAACTACACCCTAAGGCTGCGTTTCCATCAGAGATGAGCGAGGATGTGTTGCGAGTAATGTTCAGGTCAAACATATTTATTTCTCTATGTAAGATTACAAATCACTTAAGCGAGAAACAAACAATAGCTTAGTAAAAAACATTAAGTAAAAGTAAACCACAAGCGAGCGTAACATTTAATGTGTTTTTAAAAACCAATAGCACTTGATTTTTTTATCCTCGCACAACGCGGGTCGAATCCAGGGTTGGTGCTTGGATTTTTTGGGAAATTATTGCCCGGCGATACGCTGCCGAAATGAATGGAGCAATCAATTGAGCAATACGAGGCAATTTATAGAAAGAGCGGCAATTATTTCGACAATGATATTTTCTCGAATTGCTCCAATGCGGTGCTCTTAAGCCGCGTATCGACTGCGCGCGGCTGCCGCGCGAGCCATGTTCGACCGCGGCAAACCTGCGTTTTGGTACGCGAGCCAAATTGAAGCGCACATTTTCATGTAGCGCGGCAGCCGCGCGCGGCAGTCGATCCGGAACAAACATTCATTTTGTGCGCGGCAACCATGGACGTATCACGTCGTAAACGGGCAGCTGCCGCTTTTATTCTTAATGATTTGTTGCGATAATCACTACATTTACTGTTCCATAGAAACTGATTAGCGCCCTATAATTTAATTAAAGTACGACACTTTTCATTATCCACGTCTGTCGCCGCGCGAGCCAACTGAAATATAAAAACATCCGTCCCAACTGCGCGCGAACATGACACTGACGGTCCTTTGCCGCGCGCCCAAAAACCGACACGAACTGGATCGCCGCGCGGCACGTTCGAGCGCGCCAATGTTCGAGCTGCCGCGCGCGGCGGAGCCGTCCCCATTTCGCGCGGCCGCCGCGCGAGCCAATGTTCGATGGTTTGCCGCGCGCAGTCGATACGCGGCTTTAGACGGGCCATTTTTGGGCAACCCCATTTAAAACCTGTCTATTTCAACAACAAGTTTTTGTAGATCAAGCCCAAAACTAACTAGTTACCTCCCCCAGATAATGAACGTGCCGATAGTGACCGAGGAGCCGGACCTGCCCGGCTTGCCCGTGCCGCGGCGCGTGTTCGTGTGCAAGTACTGCGGCAAGCCCTTCAAGCGCAAGGACCACTACCGCATACACCTGCACGTGCACACCGGCGTCAAGTGCTTCTTCTGCGAGGACTGCGGGAAAGGTAACTACTAGTAGTGAGTGACCGAGGAGCCGGACCTGCCCGGCTTGCCCGTGCCGCGGCGCGTGTTCGTGTGCAAGTACTGCGGCAAACCCTTCAAGCGCAAGGACCACTACCGCATACACCTGCACGTGCACACCGGCGTCAAGTGCTTCTTCTGCGAGGACTGCGGGAAAGGTAACTACTAGTAGTGAGTGACCGAGGAGCCGGACCTGCCCGGCTTGCCCGTGCCGCGGCGCGTGTTCGTGTGCAAGTACTGCGGCAAGCCCTTCAAGCGCAAGGACCACTACCGCATACACCTGCACGTGCACACCGGCGTCAAGTGCTTCTTCTGCGAGGACTGCGGGAAAGGTAACTACTAGTAGTGAGTGACCGAGGAGCCGGACCTGCCCGGCTTGCCCGTGCCGCGGCGCGTGTTCGTGTGCAAGTACTGCGGCAAACCCTTCAAGCGCAAGGACCACTACCGCATACACCTGCACGTGCACACCGGCGTCAAGTGCTTCTTCTGCGAGGACTGCGGGAAAGGTAACTACTAGTAGTGAGTGACCGAGGAGCCGGACCTGCCCGGCTTGCCCGTGCCGCGGCGCGTGTTCGTGTGCAAGTACTGCGGCAAACCCTTCAAGCGCAAGGACCACTACCGCATACACCTGCACGTGCACACCGGCGTCAAGTGCTTCTTCTGCGAGGACTGCGGGAAAGGTAACTACTAGTAGTGAGTGACCGAGGAGCCGGACCTGCCCGGCTTGCCCGTGCCGCGGCGCGTGTTCGTGTGCAAGTACTGCGGCAAACCCTTCAAGCGCAAGGACCACTACCGCATACACCTGCACGTGCACACCGGCGTCAAGTGCTTCTTCTGCGAGGACTGCGGGAAAGGTAACTACTAGTAGTGAGTGACCGAGGAGCCGGACCTGCCCGGCTTGCCCGTGCCGCGGCGCGTGTTCGTGTGCAAGTACTGCGGCAAGCCCTTCAAGCGCAAGGACCACTACCGCATACACCTGCACGTGCACACCGGCGTCAAGTGCTTCTTCTGCGAGGACTGCGGGAAAGGTAACTACTAGTAGTGAGTGACCGAGGAGCCGGACCTGCCCGGCTTGCCCGTGCCGCGGCGCGTGTTCGTGTGCAAGTACTGCGGCAAGCCCTTCAAGCGCAAGGACCACTACCGCATACACCTGCACGTGCACACCGGCGTCAAGTGCTTCTTCTGCGAGGACTGCGGGAAAGGTAACTACTAGTAGTGAGTGACCGAGGAGCCGGACCTGCCCGGCTTGCCCGTGCCGCGGCGCGTGTTCGTGTGCAAGTACTGCGGCAAGCCCTTCAAGCGCAAGGACCACTACCGCATACACCTGCACGTGCACACCGGCGTCAAGTGCTTCTTCTGCGAGGACTGCGGGAAAGGTAACTACTAGTAGTGAGTGACCGAGGAGCCGGACCTGCCCGGCTTGCCCGTGCCGCGGCGCGTGTTCGTGTGCAAGTACTGCGGCAAGCCCTTCAAGCGCAAGGACCACTACCGCATACACCTGCACGTGCACACCGGCGTCAAGTGCTTCTTCTGCGAGGACTGCGGGAAAGGTAACTACTAGTAGTGAGTGACTGAGGAGCCGGACCTGCCCGGCTTGCCCGTGCCGCGGCGCGTGTTCGTGTGCAAATACTGCGGCAAGCCCTTCAAGCGCAAGGACCACTACTACTTTGTACTCGGAGAGTTGGCGGCTTCATGAGTGAGGACTGTTGTAACGGTTACAGCTGCACTGTTATATTATGTTATTGACTTGGAAGACCTTTAAAAGGTACGCACCGTCAACTGCTTCAACTTTGCCTGAAAACATCAAACATGTTTTTCAAGCCAGGCAAAGTTGCAGCAGTTGACGGTAATTAAGAGAACGCAAACGCTACATTACATCCATCAACCCTTCATATCATAACCGTAAGTTTATTCTACATGCTCACAAGAAATAGCATCGTGTAGTCACAAACGTTATCTTCATGGACCTCCTAGCCAGGGATGTCACGAATGTCGTTTTTCTCACATTCGCGAATGCGAATGCGAATATTCAGGATGCGAATGTCCGAATGCGAATACGAATGTAACGGAGTAGATTCAAAAAAGTTAATCTTGCTTATCATTTTTATGCTTCCATAGTTCATAAATACAGAACATTATATGTGATGGAATGGAGTCCTATATTATTGATCAAAAGGAGACAAGTGATACCGTCGTTTTCACTTCCTGTGTATGAGCAAGCATATATGACCATCGGCCGGGTCAGCGCGGTCAAAACAGGATGCGTTCTGCCCACATTCGCATTCGGAAAATATTCGCATCATTGATTAAGCTCCCATTGCATGAAACCTTACCTCACACGGTGGCAGAGCAGACACATACTACAGCGATAGATAATACTTAGGAGCACTGGACTATAGTAGGTTGCCATGGCCTAGCCTGGAAGAACATAGTTTTTTTTAAATTTTAAAACGTCAATTTTTTCCAAAATTTACATCATAAGGTGGCAGATCGAAACCTTTACCCATCGAAAGAGACCCCTTTGGTGACCTGAACCCGCATAGGTTGCCAGCCCTAAACCTGGTAGATTTCAAGGTCAGCCATATTTTAGGAGGCCAAAAAATGGGGTAATTTACCTCATCAGGTGGCAAGCTGAAATTGATGCAGATCGATAGCCCTAGACGTGCCATTCACGAATATGTTGGGTTGCCTGCCATCAGCCTGGTAGTTTTTCTGGTCAGCCTCCTCAAAGTATCGATTTAGTAACTTGGACCAACGAGAAATTCATGTACAGACGCTAACATTCGAAGAATATTTTGATGCAAACCGTGATATTTAATTAAAATCTACATATTGACAGTCTTGCACTTCATACTTGTTGAAATAATAGGGTAAATGAACCAGTTCTGGTCATTTCTTACTAATTATATAGGTGACTACCGGAAAACCTAGACTGCGGGTAATATTGAGGACGCCGCGACAGTAAATCATCAGTGTGTGAGGTAAAATTGGTTCCTCACCTCATTTCCGCAGTCTCCTATTTCTGCTTCCCATAAATATGCTCAATCTGTGGGTGAAAAAACACCCTGACTTGTGCACTTCAACTACTGGGCGAGGTCATAATATATACTACCGACGCCTACTAGATCACTCTCTACTACTAGAGGGTAAGCCTCTTTCATGCGCATAGACTAAAGGGCACCTATTCCTTGGAAATTCCATTCCTGCCTTCACGCGGGATGTGGGAGGACTTGACACTCAACCAATGGGCTTATGGGGGATTTATATCTACCCCGACGGTGCCAGTCCCCGAGGTACCACACTCACCCATGCGCAATAGACTACCGGGGTTGCCACAATACCCGCATATGGGCGGTACTTCTTCCCATCACTACCGCTATCTAAAAAGGGGGCCCTAAGAGAGTGGTCACTTTACCCGCAGATGGACGTGCATCGCTTCTGCACCCGTGTACAATAATAAGCGCATAAACTAAGGGACACTAGATATTCATCGCGAGACTATGGTCCGGGCCCGAAAAACTTAACTTTCGATAAACCAACTAATGTGATCACCGTAAATCCGTGCGCCACGTACTGCCCCAGATTCACTCTGTTATTGTAGGAAGACAGCCAACCTTCACTAAGTCGTACGCATATACATAGGATAAAAGGTAACGACAGGGCATGCTACTAATAATACCAAGATCGAACGGGATTGTCTTATTACACTTTCAAGGTCTTATTCACTTTTATTACAGAGAAGGTGCTATTATCGCTGTTACTTGTCATAGTCTCATATTGTTATTACCTTCCATGCTATTACTTCTAGCAGTGGAGGGTCACAAACAGATGTGATTCGCAATATCTTTTACAATTACTGTATTTGCTACGACAAAACCTGATATTATTCTTTGAAGGTTATTCTTAATTAAGTGTTGCATAACTGAGCACTCACTTCTTACAGCTAAAGCCTTCAGGAGGCTGTTTAGGCTGTCACGTATTCTGCTCAGTAATGATGCCATTTTTTAGGGTTCCGTAGCCAAAATGGCAAAAACGGAACCCATAATTTCGCCATGTCCGTCCGTCCGTCCGTCCGTCCGTCCGCGGACTAGAAAGCTGAAATTTGGTTTGAATATGTGCATTAACCAAGCCGACAAAACGGTAGAATAAAAACGCGAAAAATATATTTTGTTAGGGTACCTTCCGTACACGTGAAGTGGGGGGCGAAATTTTATTTCGTTCCAACCAAGTTGTGTGGGGTATCGTTGGATAGGTCTTTTAAATAGAATTAGGGTCTTCTAAAACAGTTTTTGGATAAAACTAATACTCTCGGAAATAATAGCTCCGAAAGTTTAAAACAGGGTGTCCCCCCCCCCCCATCTAACTTTTGAATCGTGGGTCCTAAAATTTTGAAAAAATTCATGAAACTCAGTCCTAATGAGTACCTTCAATGAAAACTATATTGAAATAAATCGGTTGAGCAGTTTTTGAGTTATCATTCAAAACCCATAGTGAAAGGACGTAAGTAAAAATGACGTAAGCGCCGCCAAATTTCCCGTAAGAAACGACCTTTTGATTTAATGGTCTCAGTTTACGGAACCCTACACTGAGCATGGCCCGACATGCTCTTGGCCGGTTTTTTACGTAAGATTGAGTTGAAGCTGTCTACTCGCGCTTCGGCAAACATGGTGGATGCACTGCAGAAACGTGGCAACCCCAACAGCGCCCTGAATGCGTTATTGTACTGGACGCGCAGAGAGCTGAGCGACCGCTGCGTACAGTTCGCCCACAGTGCATTCAAGTACAGCGAAGTGCAATATGCTCTAAAGAGCGTTATTTTGGCTGCATCCGTACACCGAGCGAATCTCCGGGCCAGCATGTTCACCCGGGCTGCCGTTATGTCGGCTAAGGAAAACAATAGGTGATTGTTCTGTGTTGTGCTGTAGAAGTTATCGTCTATGTCCCTATGCCTTACGTGGGTACGCACGTGCGGTCTCTAGTTAAATTCTTGCTTTGAGGTGGTACGTCAAAACGACCTCGTTAATAATGGTAATAAGGCGTAGGGATGTGACGACCCCATCGCCCACTGGTTTCCACCAGCGCAATCAGTCAACGCAGGGCAGCTTGTGGCGAGCTGTTGGAGAGTAGCGACTCCACGTACCTGAGTGCCCCTGGGGTGCCCTGTCGGATGGGTGGGACAGGTCCCCTGCCTCTGGCTTGCCTTAGCCGGCTGTCCAGAGTGGGTTCGTTAGAGCTGTGTTCTCGAGGGTAGATGTGGAAACCTAAGTGGCGAGTTGGCTATATGTTTAAAGTCCAGTGACACCTCTCTACCCCCAGCCCCCGCACCGGTGTTGCCCTTGAGCCATCTTTGATGTCGCTTTTTATGGGGGCCCATCTTGCGGAGGGCGAGTCACCGTCTGCCGGAAATAAGATTGTATACCGTTTTATTAGGCAGGCGTCCGGTCCTTCATCCAATAGCCCATTAACTAGTCCATACTATTCACCCAATAGCCTAGTACATTTTAGACTCCATTAACTCTCAATAGTCCTTACACCATGGCGGGTGCTGTCTCTGCGTGCGTCCCATGACACGGGCGGGGGCAGCATCCGCTTAGTGTCACCCTCACTTTTCATTAAATTGTCGAAAGGGCCTCTGCGCGTTGGCTTCGGCTCCGCATACGCCTCCCAAAGGTCCGGAACACCATTGTTCCGTGGTCGGGAAAGACATACAAAGAAGTAATACGAATATTTGTCTTTGCAAATATCGAAAATATTACTTGACTGAATATGCTTAACTATCAGTCCTGGGTTGTCGATGGTGCGTTATTCGGGACATAGTGAGGTCTATTTATAATCGTAATGCACCTTCTGTTTACGAATGTTGGTTCCGACCTATGTTTATTTATTGTATAGGATATTTAAGTTAGTTGTCAATACCTTGTGTGTCTTACTTACCTCTGTTGTTGCTGGTCTTCATCCACCATAGAGGGAGATGTACGTTGGAATCGGCCCCAATGATGACCGTGAAGACCGCAAGGACTCTTTCGCAGTGATTGACCGGCATTTGTAATTCTAGTGGCGGCGAGGCAAAAACTATGAAACCACTGTCAGACACGCAATGAATCGAGAAGGATCTAATAGTCCTGAATAACGCACCACTAACAAACCAGGGCTGAAAGTCCTGGGACACACGAAGACGCCCTAATCACAATTGAAATGGAAAAGTGGCAGGAAGAAAATACTTAGTGATAAATGATGTGTAGTGATGATGATGTGTGCGATAAGACCGCCTGTTGTTTACCTCTAAATTTGCTGTATTTTCTGTACTGTTTCCTTTTTTGAGGTGTTCAATAAAGAGTATTTGTATTGTATTGTATTGATGTCATATTATTTCTACATAATTATAAAATTCAGCATAACCGTACATCACAGATCAGAAGAATACTATAGATTACCCAATGGGCGGGGCGCGCGTTACACGGCTTATGATCGGATGCGCATAACCTTATCAAATCTTCATGCCGCGCGGTCCAGTCGTCGTTCGACCACGTGTGACGAATTTAGTGCCAAAAAAAATATAAAAATGCGTTGTTGTGCATTTTTGTCGTGTCATATACGAAGCAATGAATTAAAAGAGGCCCCTGGAGTAGTTATTATCCACCGGTAAATATAAAAACCCAGTATTACACATTTTTTTTCCAAAAATTGTAGTCTTCTATTATGACATTCACCTATTATCGGGGACTGGCAGCGTGGGGGTAGCTATAATCCTCCATAAGCCCATTGGTTGAGTGTCAAGTCCTCCCAAAGCCCTCGTGAAGGCAGAAATGCCTTCTGGGTAGATGCGCGGGCGCGGCCTATCTCCAAGGGATAGGTGCCCTAGTCTACGCGCATGAAGGAGGTTTACCCTCCAGTAGTAGAGAGTGATCTAGTAGGCGTCGGTAGTATATATTATGACCTCGCCCAGTAGTCGAAGTGCACAAGTCAGGGTGTTTTTTCACCCACATATTTAGCATATTTATGGGAAGCAGAAATAGCAGACTGCGGAAATGAGGTGAGGAACCAATTTTACCTCACACACTGATGATTTACTGTCGCGGCGTCCTCAATGTTACCCGCAGTCTAGGTTTTCCGGTAGTCACCTATATAATTAGTAAGAAATGACCAGAACTGGTTCATTTACCCTATTATTTCAACAAGTATGAAGTGCAAGACTGTCAATATGTAGATTTTAATTAAATATCACGGTTTGCATCAAAATATTCCTCGAATGTTAGCATCTGTAGATGAATTTCTCGTTGGTCCAAGTTACTAAATCGATACTTTGAGGAGGCTGACCAGAAAAACTACCAGGCTGATGGCAAGCAACCCTATATATTCGTGAATGGCACGTCTAGGGCTATCGATCTGCATCAATTTCAGCTTGCCACCTGATGAGGTAAATTACCCCATTTTTTGGCCTCCTAAAATATGGCTGACCTTGAAATCTACCAGGTTTAGGGCTGGCAACCTATGCGGGTTCAGGTCACCAAAGGGGTCTCTTTCGATGGGTAAAGGTTTCGATCTGCCACCTTATGATGTAAATTTTGGCAAAAATTGACGTTTTAAAATTTAAAAAAAACTATGTTCTTCCAGGCTAGGCCATGGCAACCTACTATAGTCCAGTGCTCCTAAGTATTATCTATCGCTGTAGTATGTGTCTGCTCTGCCACCGTGTGAGGTAAGGTTTCATGCAATGGGAGCTTAATCTATATGCGAATGTTGATACGAATGTCCAAAATGATACTAATATTCGTATTATACGAATGCGAATGCGAATATTCGTGACATCCCTACTCCTAGAATTGGCGTCCAATAAATATACAACTTCACCCATTACATGAAACTTGTCCACAGGCTTCTACCGCAAAGACCACCTACAGAAGCACTCGCAAGTCCACAACAAAGCGAAGCCGAACCCGCGCTCGCCACCGCGCAAACCCAAGAAGGAAATGCCAGAACTATTCCCCATACACATGCTGCCAAAGAAAGCTGACCTGCGTGTCAAACCTGACGCCGACTTTACGAGGGTCAGACCCGAGATCACTATCACTGTAAGTACTAGTTTAACCCAAGAAGGAGGTGTCAGAACTGTTCCCCATACACATGCTGCCAAAGAAGACCGACCTGCGTATCAAACCTGACGCCGACTTTACAAGGGTCAGACCCGAGATAACTATCACTGTAAGTACTAGTTTAACCCAAGAAGGAGGTGTCAGAACTGTTCCCCATACACATGCTGCCAAAGAAGACCGACCTGCGTATCAAACCTGACGCCGACTTTACAAGGGTCAGACCCGAGATCACTATCACTGACACTGTAAGTTCTAGTTTAACCCAAGAAGGAGGTGCCAGAACTATTCCCCATAGACATGCTGCCGAATAAGACTGACCTGCGCGTCAAACCTGACGCCGACTTTACAAGGGTCAGACCCGAGATCACTATCACTGACACTGTAAGTACTAGTTAACCCAAGAAGGAGGTGTCAGAACTGTTCCCCATACACATGCTGCCAAAGAAGACCGACCTGCGTATCAAACCTGACGCCGACTTTACAAGGGTCAGACCCGAGATCACTATCACTGTAAGTACTAGTTTAACCCAAGAAGAAGGTGTCAGAACTATTCCCCATACACATGCTGCCGAATAAGACTGACCTGCGCGTCAAACCTGACGCCGACTTTACAAGGGTCAGACCCGAGATCACTATCACTGTAAGTACTAGTTTAACCCAAGAAGGAGGTGTCAGAACTATTCCCCATACACATGCTGCCGAATAAGATTGACCTGCGCGTCAAACCTGACGCCGACTTTACAAGGGTCAAGGGTCAGATAAAGTGCTGGTTCAGATATTTTGAGTACCCTGGTCCCTGCGATATATTTGATGGCGATTGTACAAGTATTGATATTAGACTCGGCTAGAAGGGTTTGATGACTTTAATAACTTATTGATCAATCGGACTCCCAATGTCGCCCGTTTATAAAAAATACTCGGCCTGCACATTAGCCGTCGTCTAAACAATGAACTATTTGTTTACAGGCTCCATCGAACACAAAACTCCGAGTACCGCTACAAATCAAGGTGCCGTACCAGGTAGTGACGTCACTGGACAACGGCGAGCAGCGCGTCACCACCGTGGACCCGCGCGAGCTGATGTCCTGATACGAGCTCATGTACGGCTAGTCACGGTACGTTAAGTCACGTCTAAAGGCCGACACACTAGCGCGATGCCGGCGTAGTGCGACACCGACGTCTGAATGTGTATCTTACAGTGGCGGCGCTTCAATAGAACACAATTCCCGTCGGCTTGCCTAAGTTTCAGGTGCTGAGCAATTTTCCTACTGCTCATGAAGAAATTTTAAGACAACTTCAGCCCCGGCTTGCCTATGATAAATTTTGGCCCAGCGCCACTGGTGTCTTGAGGCGTTATATTAGGCGTAACGGTGTCGCGCCACGCCGGCTACGCGGTCATGTGTGACGAGGCCCATACTCAAACTGGGATATGAGTCACCTAACTTCAAACTCGGGTAAATCCATTCGAACCTTTCAGCAAATATCTACCCTATTACTTTTTCATATACCAAAATCGCATAATCTGATAGATTGCACATAGTACAAGACCAGACTCAGCAAAGAACTGATTTAAAATAAACTGAGATAGAGGTTCGTAGTTTTTGCGAAAAATTTATAGGGGTCACAAAAAAAATTACTCTTTATTTACGACTTACCATACTAAGGCAGTATCAAAACAATACAATTTTAACTTAGAGCTTTAAACCAAGCGGAGTAGCCATTGACAGGCGTTCCCCTCTGCCGAATGAGTATGACCACTGGGCATACTCATTGTATGGACTGACGTTTATTTGACGTGGCTATTTTGACGATTCGCATACATTTGACGTTCCCCTCCCCCGCAACAAACGGCAGACTTTTTCCGATAGAAATGAGAGCGCGTCTCGCATCCGGTTGGTTTAATAATCAAAGAATTTTAAAGACAAATGTGCTTTGTATTTCGTCTGCTACCGATTATAACATAGTATTACAACTATTTTTTTAAGTTAAAGAGATTTAAAATGTATGTTTGATCTCATTTAATATTAAGTATGTTTAATTAAAACTGTATGTTGATGACTTATTCTAATAGATCTAATGGAATGTGATAGTCCATATCCGCTGTTGATAAACTGACTTAAAATACATAGTCGAATAAAATGTATGGTCATATGGATAAAAAAGTAATACCTTTTTACAGTGAATCATGCATGATAGACATATGACTGTCTGAACGTATGAAACATAAAAACTGGGTCCAAATATTTAAGATCTCGTTAATTCGTAAACTTTAGTTATTTATGGAAACAAGTACGTTTTATATTATTTCGACGAGAAAATATGCGCAAGTTATGAAGTTAGTTATAGTTTAAAGTAGATTTGTAATACGTAAAGGTATCTAGAAAGCGAACAGACAGACACACCTAACTATTGCATTTATATTTTTAGTTTGAGTGATAAATGAAAATTGTCTTTGTAACTTATTAAGTTATTACATTGATTTAGAGGTTTCAGTGAGGGTTTCCTGAATCGATTTTGTCACTAGGTGGCAGCACCGTGGCGAGAGGTCCATCTGCCATAATCCACCAATCATGTTTAATCACATTTTTTATTGGTGGATGTTGACAGCTGTTGTCAATAATTTTAAACAAAAAAAGAACCGGCTTCACTTAGGATCCGCTATTCCAAGAGGAAGTGGCCGAGTTGCTGTAAAAAATAGTGAAATCACTATAGGTTGAAGAGTTCCCTCGATTTCTCCAGGATCCCATCATTAGACCCCGACTTGGTGACTATGGGACCATCTAGGGGTTATACCCGTTCGATTAAAAAAAAATTTGAATATCGGTTCACGATTCACGGAGATATCGAGTAACATACATACAAAAAAAACTGATGAATTGAGAACCGCCTCCTTTTTTGAAGTCGGTTAAAAAGGCCTCTCGTCACAGTGCCGCCACCTGGTTTTCCGGAAACCCTCATTGGGTCTTTTTTCGCCTTGCATGAAATTGTAAATACATATCTTTTAGGATAATGTGACATAAGTTAACTTTAAGATCTGATCATTTGTTTTGAATTTAGCTTGTAAGTACGCAAGGCTCGTTTTAAAAAATACTTGTCGATTGTCACGTTTGGTTTACGTCATGACTTAACAAATTCAATGCCGAAAACCCGACTATCGGGTATTTTATGATTTCGCGCCCAGGCTGCTACCCGATAGTCGGGATCTTGGTAGTAGCTATATCATGACTATATTTTTGCGGCCTGGCGCGGATGTTTTGTCTGGCTGGGTGGCAATGAATGTGTTAAGATTCCAATACCAGTGAATTAAAGTGTATTTACAACTGATATTTTGGTGGCGACTACCTTTGATGTCAACTCGAAGATGAAGCCATTGCGATGGCAACGGAAACCTTGTATCTGAACATTGAGTAACAGGAGATGACACCCGTAAGATTCTTTATGTCCCAAAAGTAGTGAAAATCACTACAAGTCTATACTACTCTTTGATTCTGTGACAGCTGTCAACCGCCAAACATGGCGCACAAAAATTGTTCTAGATTTCACATCTAGTAGAATACATAATTATTAAATTATGCACTAAATTACAATTGTTTTGTTAATTTTAAAGCTTTTTTGGCCAACATACGTGTGTCATTCTAGTGCCATAGTGAACCAAACGATATCTCTATGTAAAGTTCCTCTATTGTATGTAAGAACCATGTGATTTTATCTAGTATTGTAAGTACAATACGTTTTGGAAGTACAAAAGTGAATACATATTTTACGCACCTACAATTTGTTTTATTCAAGGAAGGATTTGAAGGTTTCCTAAGGTACTTTAACACATTCAGCGCCGAGAACCCGACTGTCGGGTTCTCTGTTCGTAGCTACTACGCGCTCCGTACAAATACGTGGCTACGGGCTACGTACTAGGTGGCACTGAATGTGTAAACCTTTTCGCCGCCATGTTAAAAAATGACGTTCGTGTCGGGTCACACGCCAAAATATTTCGCAAGAGTGCAAAAATAAACCTTATGTACCAATATGTAGCTCCAAAGCCTCGACTTGATGTCAAGTCGTGGCGTGTGGGACACGAAATATTCTGATATTATATCAAGTCAATGGCGGCGAAAAGGTTTATTTTAACCTTTTGACAGACATGCAGATAGGTTAGTGATCAATTGGCCATAGTAGATATCGATGGATTCAAGATCAAGAACAGTTATATGCGACATTGTCTTAGCGCAATATTTAACTCACAACAACGCCTTTACAGGTTCATGGCATTCAAAGGGTTAAGGCTTTTTTTAACCTTTTGACCGCCAAGCGTTGAACAAAAATGACGCGCCACCGACGCCACGTAATCGCGTTTTGTCAAGCGAAATTGAACTTTGCGGAAGCCCGCGTAGGTCCCTATTGCACTACAAAGCCTGTCGGCTGTTGCCGTCGTTGGCGTCCATGGCACGACTTTTTGATGTCGGCCACAGCCGACTGTGGCGGTTAAAAGGTTAAAGTCTTTGTCATTCAGGGGTTTAATAAAACACAGTATACATATATTATTTTATTAAGTAAAGCGCATATGTCGAAGTAACGGAAGCACTATCTGCAGAATTGGGTAACTATTACAGTGGCCATCAAATATGGAGCGGCCAGGCTACTCAAAAATATCTGAACATGATCTTTATCGCCCTGACAATAGAGGCGTTGTTCAGATATTTGTGACCACCTTGGCCGCTCCGATATGTCTGATGGCGAGTGTATATCAGTGAAATGAATTGCATAATAATTGAAATAACCTATGGTAGTATCGTAAGGTAAGTTGTAGATATTGAAATTGTTGAAGCTGTATAGAACACTTAGATCTTTCATAGTAAATCTGTAGGTACAGTCAGCGTCATATATATCGCATCAGCTAGAGTACCTAGCCAAATAGTTCGTCACACCATACAAAATACATGGTGTGACGAACAATTTGATCACTTAGGCTGTTACAATATATTTGATGCTGAACTTCTTGACTAAGTCTAGTAGAGAATCTGAAAATCTTATTTACATAGTAAATGTTTCTAAGTATACGTTTGTACTGTAATTCTAAAGTTACGTTAAATAAGTGAACACAGTTGACAAAGCTAGAATTTATACAAAAATATGTACTTTCTACTTTAGTTGTAGTTTCTCATTATGTTATGTATATGTCAGTATACTATGTTTCTGCTATACTATACTATGGCTTACTATAGTTACTATATTTCTCTGCAGAAAATCGTTTACAGGTTCCCACTACATCGTGCCGTCTCAAGCTGTTTAACAGTAAATAAGTAGTCTGACTATAGCCCTCCAAACGAAGGAAAACTTAGGGGAAATAATTCGTGTATAGCTGAATTTTGGTATAGTTGTAGACAAAGGTGTCTTACACAACATACCAAAAGTACCCATGGATAGGGGTGCCGCTAACGGGGAGAGGGGGGTGTAAAGGTCCCCTTTTTTGGCTTTTCGTAAATAACTCAGTAGCGGTGGCTCATACGAAAAAATGTTCTTCTACTTAATTAATCCACAAATAATTTTCTACAAAAAAGGTTCTTTACACTTTTTTGCTGGGATCAATGTGTAATGAGATTTCGAGGAAATACGATAATCACTTTTTGAAACTTTCAGAGCTACTCTTTACGAAACTATTAGTTTTGTCTAAAAGTTGTTTTAGAAAACCCATATTTATATTAAAAGACTTATCCAACGACACCCCAAACACTAGGGGTGGAGTAAAAAAAAGAATTTACCTCCCACTTCATGTGTTCGGGAGGTACACCAAAAAATAATATTTTTCAGATTTTGTTTTAAAACTTTGTATGCGTGTTCAAAATACATACTCATACGAAGTTTAACTATTCTAGTACTAACCATCACTGAGCAGGTTGAAGAGGGTATTTTTTTACTTTTTATTTTTTATGCCACGACGGTGGCAAACAAGCATACGACCCGTCTGATGGTAAGCAGTTCCCATAGCCTATGGACGCCTGCAATCAACTTCCTAACCTTATAGTTTCGCTGTCCGTTTGTCCCAGTCTGTCCGTTCACGGCTTTGCGCAGTGATGGTTAGTACTAGAATAGTTGAACTTCGTATGAGTATGTGTTTTGAACACGCAGACAAAGTTTTAAAACTAACCCTGAAAATTTTTTATTTTTTAGGGTAACTCCCGAACACATGAAGTGGGGGGTAAATTATGTTTTTTAATTCACCCCTAATGTGTGGGGTGTCGTTGGATAGGTCTTTTAATATAAATGTGGGTTTTCTAAAACAATTTTTAGACAAAACTAATAGTTTCGTAAATAAAAGCTCCGAAAGTTTCTAAAAGTGATTATCGTATTTCCTCGAAATCTCATTGTACATTGATCTCAGCAAAAAAGTGTAAAGAACCTTTTTTGTACAAAATCATTTGTGGATTAATTAAGTAGAAGAACATTTTTTCGTATGAGCCACCGCTACTGAGTTATTTACGAAAAGCGAAAAAAGGGGACCTTTACACCCCCCTCTCCCCGTTAGCGGCACCCCTATCCATGGGTACTTTTAGTATGTTGTGTAAGACACCTTTATCTACAACTTCACCAAAATTCAGCTATACACGAATTATTTCTCCTATCGAGCAGTTAGTGGGCTTCCTTCGGTGAGCTACTAAGGCGATTATCACACTGGCGTCGCATGCGGAAACCGCAGCAGTGTGAAAGCCGCCTAAGTATCATCACATAATTATTTTTCAGATATAGTTGGGATTTTGTTTTCTAAACTGTCTTGAAAAGATTTCACCACATATATTTTCGTTTTGCGGTCGGTATGAAACGCGCCACGGCTAAAACCGGCACAGCACGTGTGCACTCACAGACGAGGTAGACATCTTCTTTATTGTCTCTCAATGTATTTGTAGTGTTATGTAGTGAGCGTCACAAATAAATGATTTTACTTACTTACATCTGTCACTTTCGGATAATACAGTTAGATAGGTGAAAAATGTATATCGCAACCGCAAGATTGACTGTCGCTGCACACTTGTGCTAACCGTGCAGGTAAGGACGTAGTAAGTCATCATTTATTAATTAAATATGGAAATGTTTATACGTACGTTAGCTATTTTCGTACAGATTGTAGCAAGCTAGATTTTATATGAATTATAATTATAAACGGTAGTTTGAAGATGTATCTTATATAAAAATAGTTTTAAATGCGCTGTACTAATTATAAACATTAATTTACAATTTTAACCAATTTATATTCACTATAACAAGTAAGATATATAAATTATTACCTAATATTGCAAATGAGAGTATATTACTTAAGAACAACATATTCATATTATTTTAGAATTTCAACATGAAACAGATCGAAACGTATGCGTACGTATAGTAACAAATAGAAAAACCACTCTTATCAAGGTTGCCAACATTACTTCTAAATATACATTTTTCATAAATATTTTTGAAGATCACAGTAAATTAGTAAACAATAATAAATCACATTTATTAAATTTTCATAACATGTATCCAAGTATCCAACATTTATTTAATATTTGAAAATTAATGGGGAAAATATTGTGTATTTTCCAATATCAAGAAAAATTAAAAAAGAATAATTAGCTACAAATAAACCATTACCAACCAACCATTAGAACCATTGAAACAATGATGAATAATCGCATTTTATCAAAATAAGATCTAAAATTATGCGCTAACACAAAAGGCTTGCACAAACTGACAGATACCATTTTTATCAATGAATATTTTTTGCTATTTAAATCAATGAGGTATGAATTTGAATGTTTTGAGACCGACTCCGGAGCATCACGGAGGATTTCTTCCGAGCATTGAGGAGTAGGCCGCGGCATCCTCGCGCATGCGCCGGCGTCCGCTCTAGTGCGCCGGCTGCCGGCCCCGCGCTGACGGCATGGGGTATTTTCCCTCGTCATTACTACGCGGAGGAAATGCTCTGATCCGCCAGTTTGCGCCTTAACTCATTTTTTGTCATAAAAAAAGTTGAAAATTTTCTAAAAGTAAAGATTCACATTTGTAAGCATCAGTATACTATACTTAAACGGGTATAAGGGTGTCAGAAATTTTACAAAATAGAACCCTATCACTTTGAATTAAAGTTCAAATAATGGGAAAGATACTATACACCCTATTACAAAGGTTTAACCTAGTCACCGAGTCAGAAGACGTCCTTGGCGGCCTGTATGAGCGTGAGCAGGTCGGGCTTGTCGTCGTGTCAGGAGGGGGCGGGGGCGGGGGCGGCGGCGAGGGGCGGGGAGGAGCCGCGCGCCGACAGCTCCGCCTTCACGCGCCGCGCGATGTGCGAGCGCGTGTGCTTGCGCAGGTGGTCCTTGCGGTAGAAACCTGACCCAAAAAAGTATGTAAGTTAATAAATAAATCTTTCGATGTCTTTGAGAGAGTTAAAAGTAAATATCTGTCGCCTGCGTTCCACGATGTCTGAAAACTCGCCTTTTCAACCAATGTGTCCTGCCCACCATGATTTACAGAGCCGAGACATTGAGCGCTAACTAAGGAGACCGTGCAGAAAAACCAAGTGGCACAGAGAGCCATGGAGGGTGCCATGCTCAACATCAAGCTTCAGGAACGAGTAAGGAATGTCGAGATCCGGCGTCGCACCAAGGTGCAAGACGTGGGATACGTCATTACCAAACTAAAATGGAGCTGGGCCGGACATGTTGCTAGGCAGAGTGATGACAGGTGGACCAAAATGTTGACAGAGTGGTGGCCGCTTTCAGATGAGGCCCCTGGCGTCCGTTAGGTCGATGGGTAGACGACATTCGGAAAGTTGCGGATCACTTTTGGATGAAGTTGGCTCAGGACCGGGACAAGTGGTGTACACAAAGAAGCACAGCAGTGGCTCAGCAGTGGGCGATAAAAAGGCTGAAAAGATGATGATGATCGGTCTGTCTGTCTCACCCTTGCCGCACTCATTGCACACATGCCGCTTCTCGCCCGAGTGTATGACGAAGTGCAGCGTCAGCTGTTCCCGGCGCTTGAAGGCCTTGAGACAGACGGAGCACACGTGCGGCCGCTCCGGGTTGTGGCTCTGCTTGTGCCGGGTGAGGTGGTCCTTGCGTTTTAGGGCTGCGTTGCAAATGTCACAGATGAACCTGAAAAAAAAATGTATGGTTACCAATCTAAAGCAAAATATACTGAATTCAGCACACAAAAGATCCGCAATAAAAAAAAATGCTCAATATTGCATTTAAGTTGCAGTTAAGTATTACGGCTGTGTGAGACGAGCCTGATTAGAATTGGTCGCTTCAACAGCATAAAATTGTCACAAAACGGTTTAAGCCTTCGGCCGCCACAGCCGTCATATAACGCTCACGGAAAGTCATGCCGTCAGCGCCAGGAGGTGATATCACGTCCAAAATATAACCGGTTTGCCTTGCGCACTCGCGCACGCTGGCGCTGAGGGCACGATTTTTCCGTCCGATGCTTGGCGTTCAAAAGGTTAATACCGGTAAGTCTCCCCGGATTTACCTGTAGTTGTTCAACCACCATTTTTAGCTTAAAGTCACATAGATTTGAAGGCCTACCTTCTCTCCATAGTGTGTCCGACCAGGTGTTGCTCCAACAGCCCCCGCTCCGGGTACGCCATGTGGCATTCCGGGCAGCAGTAGAGCGTGCTGCCATCTGTCAACCAAAAAACAAACGTGCTGTAAAGAGATGCTGTTCTTGGCTGCTAAAAATTAAGAACAAAAATTTTACTCAGATATTTGCTCGGTATTTTCCTTAATGCGATGTATTAGATAGAAAGAAAGATAAGAGATCCTGAGAAAATTTTAGTTTTTTGCTGCCCTAGAGCAGAGACTAAACCGCCCATTAAACTGCACATTACAGAGCATAGCCAATTACCCACTGGGGCATAAAGTTGTATTGCGAGGTTCTTCTTTTTCGTCTGCTGACGTACTGTCCGTGAACGTGTTAAGTTAATTTATCTTTAATAATGGAAATAAGTATTCTGGTCGAAATTTCCACTGATATGACTGAAATAAAAAAAGATAGGTATTGTTCTAATCTCAAAAAATAATGGTATAGGTTAGGTTAAGATTTTTGCTGACCAACTGATATTTATGCTGATGAAAACGTAAATTTTCGCGTAGAAAATCAGCGGACCTAGTGCTGTAGTGAGCCGAATCTCTCCAGGCTTGGGTCTCGGCTTCTTCTCCTTGGTTGGTTTCTTCTTCTTCTTCTTCTTGCTGCTGTGCGGCGGCGACGCGGGCGCCGGCGCCTGCACCACCACCGTGTTCACGGTAGGGCTGACCATCTGCGATCAAAGCGTTCATTCTGATTGATACAGTCTGGCTGGCCAAAAAGTGCAGTAACAGTGGAAGCAGAGACTATAGAGATATAGACGACCACAGCATAAGAACTTTTTGAAGCTCATGTCGATTGCGCATCTCACGTTACGCATCTATGTCAAAGCCACATAAAGATACCGAATATGTAAGAGAAATGTCACCTGCACTGCTACTCCACCTAGTAACGAATAGCGTACTAGTAGTACACTAAGAAAGAAAGAAAAATCATTTATTGCAAATAAACTACAGACAGCACCACAACAATTTAATTTAAACTTAAATACTTAAGACTAACATTATTTTAAACATAGAAAAGAGAAAACACTAGTGAAGAGAAATCAAAAAGTAAATAATTATAATATTGATGCCGTTGTAGTGGGTGCAAAAGGACGCCACTCAGCATGTGCCCTGGCATCTAAGATGCCACAGCGCTGGTCTTCCGTGGAGCCCAGAGACGGAAGGTAGTGCGAAACAGATAACATAGAGAACAAAACAACAAACGTATGGGATGAAATAGGAGTTCCTTCTAAATACAGTAATAAATAAATGTAAAAGTATTTATGTGGTATATCTCTATAGTCTCTGGTGGAAGTAATGAGCTATACTTATCCCTTTTTTAGTAGCCAGGGTAAGGCTCAAAACACACCGAGCGGAATTTTGGCAGTAATGTATGGAGCTTTGTCGATGGTAGCTTAAATTTGTCTATGGAGGCCATAGACAAATTTAAGCTACATACATTACTGCCTCCATTCCGCTAGGTGTGTTTTGAGCCTAAATAGCGTAAGAAAGAGACAGTTAGTTTTATTCGAGTAGTTTAAGTAAAAGGTGTGGTAGGCAACGTTTAAAACAAGGAGTCGGCGACAGTACTTGAGCGAGTGCTCACCTGTTGAGCTACTGGCGCGCTAGGTACTTGCACGAGCACTGGTTCCTCCCGCTTGTCTGAGTACTTGAGCAGGTGGTGAAGTGGTAGCGGCAACGCTGACAAGTAGTCAGCGACGCCACCACCCAGCGACTGCCATGTCGCGTCCGAGACGTCGCCAATACCTGTGATATTAAAACATTCCATTGTTAGATACAAATATGTACAAACAAGGTCATGTGGCTAATTCCGTCATAGAGACTATTCCGTCCATTAGCGTTATTCTCGAACAACGAACAAAATTGATATTTTCATCGACAAAGAAGCTACGATTGAAAATCAAAGAAATATACACTCGTAAATAGGCCCGACTGCGAGCCCTGCTGCAGCTGCCACTCACTGTGCAGCGCAGGCACTAGTCGCGTCACTGTCAGCTCTACCTCAGGTAAAGGGAGGTGAAGGGAGACTCACTGATGAACTCAGCAGGCATGGTCTGCGCGCGCGCCTCCTGCTTGATGGCGCGGGCGAGCGCGGCCGCCTCCTTGGGCTCGTGCAGCACCACCAGCAGCTGCTGCGAGCCCTGCTGCAGTGGAGTACCGCTCACTGGAAACGAAGATACACTTGATGTTAGTTCTTTACGACTGATTCACTTGAGTTCTTACCAAGCTACCCTAAATTAGACTTAAATATAGAGATCCAAATACTTTAGATACATTTGGCGATATCTCTAAACGTGGCTGTCGTTAGGCCCTAATTTAAGTTATTGCAATCACCGTTCGTAATCGTATTCGCACACAGCGAGTGTAGCTGGAGCCCTAAGTACAAAGTCCGGGCTATCTAGCGCTAGGTATGTCCAAGTTTGTCCGAGTCCAAGCGCTTGCACCGTGTGCCATTGCAATAAATAGCCGTCTACCTAAGACTAGAAATATATGCCATGTACCTATTGTACCTCCGATGGGTTACCCTGGGTTACCCGATCAGCCGAGGTCCACACACAACCGGTTAATTTTAATTAATTGTTTGCAGTCTGAGCTGACGGTAAGTTTTGTAACCGTATAGGTGGGATCGTATGTGCGGCGTGTGTGGTATCAAGAACCTTCGGATGGACTAACTATCCGGGAACCTGGGGCCTAATTCGACAATAGAAAACTAAAAAAATAGTGAGACCACTTTAACACATTCAATAGCTAGGTAGTAGTTTTGTCGTACGACAAATTGTGATCTCGTGTCACGGTGGTATATCGAGGGTCCTGGCATCTGCTGCCAGCCTAACAATGTGTCTCAGTAGATACAGGTCAGTACCTGTGATGGTCTCCTGCTGCTGCATCATGGTCATGATGTCCTCCTCGCGGTACTCGCGCTTTTCCTTGGGCTCGATGTACTGCCCGTACGTCACGTTACCCAGATTCACGGTGGATGAGGAGATGGCTTGGTACTTTACGCCACTGTTCACTGGAAAATGTGAAGGAATTTAATACGAAGCTAAGTGCAGTTTATTTTTAAAAAGAGGTAACATTTTGCCTAATTGTCTATTTACCTGTGTGTATAGGAGCTATCCCTGCCAGTGTGACGGCGCCAGCAGGCGCTGAGCTGACCACCACCATCTCGGCTTGTCGGAACTTCACGTCCACCGCCGGGACCACCATCTCCGCTTGTCTGAACTTGACATCTACTGCCGGTGTCACAAACTGGACATTTCCCTGTAATTAATAGATTAACTATCTATTGTTAAAGTGCAAGCTCCACTTCGCAGAGAGTTTGTGAAAGAGGTAGGTATAGGTATTCTGTAAAATTGAGATTCTGCGAGTGAACATTGCTTGCGTTTTATAGGTAGGTGAATAATATTTATCGGTGGACGTCCACGACATCGTCACGATATTGTGGGGGAGCCAAATGTATGGAGTTGTATGCGGACCACATAATTTATCATTTTTATCATCGACAGTAACGTTAACGGGACATTGCGGATATTCAGGTCAACGGTAAGTTAAAAGCGGTCGCATACGTACCATCTCGTACATTTGCTGGCCCCCTACAATTAATTATGCAATATCGGTTGTAAACATTATTACATTTTTGTCGACGTCCGCGATAAAGTATTTACAATAGCGACCATTAAGTAAGTATGCCACCTAGGTATTTTAAATAAGTACTACCTACGAATGCTCAGGGACAGGAAATGGTTGAACGGGGGTCTTAAACATTACGGGAAAGTAACGTAATTGATTACGCACCTGGTATCTTTCCTGGACCGTGCTAGTGCCCTCGTACCCGAATTTGGCGGCGAACTGGTGGATGGTGGGGATGGCCGCCGCCGTCGGAATGTGGCCCGTGAATGGGGCGAAATTCATTGTGATTTACTGCAAACATTATACACTATAGGTAGGTACTTAATAAACAGAGATATTAAAATTTGTCTTTAGGAACCACGAGATAATAAAATGTATTAGAACTAGTAGTCCGCCTCGAACTGAGGACTCGCTGTTTCCTTGCAAACAAGTTTAACCAATATGACAAGACCCTTTTGAAGATTATTTATTTCGCGCATTCTAGCTCTAAGTATAACCCATAAAGGTATATGCTCTAAGCTATAACCCCTTGATCAATCCTACGAATTGTATGCTAATTAACGAACTCTCAAATTATAGAGATCTCCGCTACAACCCCAACAAAGTTCATAAATATCAGAAAAACGATATTAAAGTTATCGCGGAACAACTGTTCATAATCAAAAAGCCATCGAAATGCACGGGTTGTGTCCGAAGTTGTGCGTGAGAACTCACTTCGCTTACGCTCCGCTCGTTCGATAATCGGCCTTGGCCGCCTGGGCAAATAAGTCATCTTAAATGGAATGGAAAAAGATGGATTATTTTATTAGCTGTAATAAATACATATTGCCTGCGATTATATTCATGAGATTGGACCTAATTTTTGCTTGGGCGAGGATCCATTTGGTTTTTCCTTCGCAATAAACTACCTACGTCAACGTATTTCTTCAATTGAATAACGACGATGCATCAGAAGGAACGTGCGCGACGAAATCACATATCATACAGAATGTAATATCACTAACACTATGTGTGGTAGAAAATGTATTTAGCCGGGTTATAAACCGCTAGGTAATCGGTCGAGTCATCCTAAAATAAGATGCTTCCGGATCTGCCACCGAATGTTCAGTTTCATTTTTGAGAGCTAAATCGTAAACTTCGGACTCGAAACTATTCCCGACTATGGAGTGGTTTCGAGAAGGATCAAGAATACGTGCTAGGACGTGGGTATTGGGACTGATAGGGTTGTGTACAGTGGCATGTATAGTGGTCGTTCTGTGCACAGCTAGGAGCGCGCCAAACCCACCTACAGAGAGGCTGCAAATGCTGTCGCCAAGATTATGGGCTCCTATCAACGATCCAAGCAACAATTATTATAACAAGATGAAGGATCACCCCTATTGTCAGCGGCGGCCGCTTATAGTGAACCTGACAGAAATGTTTACCTTCATAACTTCACCATCTACATTCGACGCTGGATACTGTCAGGGCGCATGCCCCTACGCCTTTGGTATGAACGCCCATGGCATGATAATGTCGCTCATTCATGACCATGGACAGAACCTGGAAGTGCCTGCTTCGTGCTGCGTGCCGACCGAGTTCTCATCTCTCCATGTCGTTCGGGAGTCACAAAAAGGAGCACCGGCGGAAGTAGTTCAGGATATGGTAGTTTTAAGCTGTGGCTGCCGATAGTTCCTGATAATCTCAGATGAACTTACTAGATATAGGTATTTACGAGTATGAGTAATTTGGTAAGTACAAAATACCTCAAAAAATCGAGACTCCTCGAACTCACTGTCACTTTTCGAAGACGCATTTCGTCACGAGATTTTTATGTCCGTTCGGGAATAAGGAAAAAGAAACCTCGGAGGAATCCAGAAGAATTCAAACCAGTTGGCAACCCTACCAACTACCGAACCATGTACCTAATCTAATAAGTATAAACCCGTATACCTAGTACCAAATGTACCAATAGGTACCTACATTAAGGAATGTCATGTAACCAAATGCTATTACAATTAAAATTATATAAAATTTCTGTTACTGAGCAATTATTTGTGACTTTAAAATTAAACGGTTACCCCAATAGGTACCATTATTTTTGATTTTGATTCTGTTTAATCTTATTACATTAATGTACCTACCTGATAAGTAGCTAATATGGGAATAAAACCCAAGGGATGTAAGCATAGGATAAAAGTGACACATTCCTGACGAGATATGTTGGCGCTCAAAACGGAGTGGGACTGCTATAGCTCGAGTAAAAACCTAGGTAAATGCTGTGACCAGAAAATGCACCTTTAATCCTTTGTTGCATATATCATTTATATGATACCGTCTTCAGATGTTAGCCGAAACCCTTCGCTACGGAATAAAAACATCTAGGACTATCCCACATGGCGATCTCGCGAGCCAGTCAAGGTTGCTGCATTCCACAATTATTGTTACGCGTGGTGTGAGGTCGAGGAAAGTGATGGGGGTGCTCACTCCCTGCCATAATGCCTCACCCCAGTCGCCACATTTCTATCGCTCTATTTTTACCGGCCCTCCCACACCACTCGCTTTAAACTCCACTTTTCATCGCCGTACGTATAAAGAATTACATTTAAAGAGTTTATATGCTAATTCTTACCTGTTTTGTGGCTTTGGATTAGGTTTTCATGACGTTTTTCGGGTCGGTGTTGGTGAAATACGGTGGTAAAGTAATATGGCGGGGTGCGCAGCCCGCTGCGCGGCTGCGCGCGCATTCTAGTTAAGGGCGCAGAGGGCGAGGGCGCCGTACCGACTGTGGTATGGGTTGTTACTTATTATTTATTAAGTTACTAGCGACTTTTACCTTTTTAACACGTGGTCACTTGTAGAATTAATCAGCTTCAACTAAGTTTACGAGACACCTAATTAACCTGCCAATACCGCTTAATTCGTAATTCACTTTTTACCTATTTTCTTATATTTTTTACTTGATCTTACAATGTTACAGACAGACCAATATAATTCCGGTTCGAAGGACCAATGTACATTGTAGTTTTATAAAAGAAATAATTGTGAGAAGCTTTTATTGCTAAATGCTAACTGTACTCTTCTTATATCGGCGGCCGATAGTAAAATCAGGCAGATTTTAATGTTTTAACGATAGTCATGTCGGCGGCCGATCGTAAAATCAGGTAGATCGTAATGTTCCTGTGTAATGTTTTAACGACAGTCACTCATGGAACGAGTAATAGATATTCGCGATTCTCGATATGCCTAGGAATTTCACGATATGCCTGATATATCTTACAATCGGCCGCCGACATATATAATCCCTTGGTTCTGGTTCTAAAGTCAGAGCTTGTTTACTGCCGCATTGTACAGTCGCCATCAGATATATCGGAGCGGCCAAGGTACTCAAAAACATCTGAACATGCACTTTATCGTCTTGACAACAGAGGCGTTGTTCAGATATTTGTGACCACCTTGGCCGCTCCGATATATCTGATGGCGACTGTATGTATATTAACTATTTTTCTTATGTGTGAGAGATTACGTTAGCAAACCATTCTAATGGTTAATTTGTTGCGTCTATTCAATAAAATAAAACAGAATTGGAAGGGAAATATAGGTACTCCACAAATAAAATATTATATTTAAAAAATCTGTGATTTTATTGTAATCATTACTTTGATGTTATCTTATTAATAAATATTTTCATACAAAAGTTTACAAATACAGTCCGTACGGAAGCACTTAGCCTACTCTTATATTTATAATACTTGCAACTAATTTCAGATACAGTAAAAAAATAAACTAGCCAATATCTATGGACAAAATACAGATTTTGAAAGAAGTGGTTAATGCGAATAAATAAACATTCACATACCACGAGCCATATTCAAATAAAAAAGTTATTTTTATTGCTCTTGTGATGCATTCGTCCTTGTATGTACAAACATACCGTCCTGACCTAACACTAAATGGAAATTCAGATACAAACATAGCACCTGGACAATGTATAATATGTATATGTACGTACACTTGACCCAACAGAGGAACAGAGTCATTCGTTGTTTCATTTTATTATCCCTAAAGCGGCTGCCAGACGGCATACAACAAGCCCCTCCGACAGAGCGACCTTGGTCGGGACGGACCGTGTAGACAGTTGTTGCCAACCAAATTGTATGAACCACCAACCAAGGTCAGGGTAGCCTTGGACCGTCGGCAGCCTTGTTGCCATCCGTCTAGCAGACGCTTAATCGTCATGGTGGCAGAGAACTTTGGTCATTAATTTTTTCTTACTAGCTGACTTTGACAACCAAGTAGCAAAAGGATTAAAATTTAAAACTTTACCCGAAAAAAACTGTGGCCCTCGTGAAAAAGGGTACAAGTCGAAATGGCTCAGCGAATAAGGGTACAAGTGCCCTACATTTTATAGGACTTGTGTATTCGCTAAGCCATTGTGAGCCATGTACCCTTTTTCACTTGGGCCATAGAATTACGACTCTGCCATCCTGACAATTCAACGCGTCCCCAAGTTACAGTTTCTAACGAATAACTCTGTTCCTCAGTTGCGATGTCAGCTGCCAAATCACACTTACGCTAAATAAAAAATAACATTTACACCTACATTAAAGCTGACTTTGTTAATATCGTACGGTGAAACCGCGGGTCATACACGTTGATGACATACTATTGTAAGATTTTAACCTTTTCGCCGCCAAGCGTTGAACAAAAATGACGCGCCACCGACGCCACGTAATCGCGTTTTGTAAAGCGAAATTGAACTTTGCGGAAGCCCGCGTAGGTCCCTATTGCACTACAAAGCCTGTCGACTGTTGCCGACGGTGGCGTCCATGGCACGACTTTTGATGTCGATAGCCGACTGTGGCGGTGAAAGGGTTAAACATTTAGCAGAGAAGAGCGTTTTTCGGTCGTTCTCAAATTTTATGTCTGCAGTCAGACTCAAATCCGTCAAAGTCTTCGTGTGAATTGACGGAGTTTAGACGCAGGCACAAATCTGGAGAACAACCCTTAACAACAAGTTAGTACTAAAGTAAATAATGTAATTTTCTAACTTTATAGAAAAAAAGCTCTATACAGGGTGTAACAAAAGTACTGGCCCTTTAAGGGCATAATTGGTATCACATTGCGACCAAGAAAAAATAGGTGAAGTATTTTTTATGGGACTTGTCCTAGCCAGACAACCCTCCATACAACACCAAATATCTTTTTTTTTCAAGATACCAAGTATGGGCATACTATATCTTGAAAAAAAAGAAATTAAACTGATCACCAGCATTTTTGTTACATCTTGTAGATTTGAAAGGTTGTTTGGATAAGTTGTGTTGTAAACAAAATATCATTAGATGAATTTCTCGCAAACTTATCAGTTTTTTTAAATAATAATATTAAAATAAAATAATAATCCGTCCAAAATCAATAGCGTTTGGAAGATTTGTGCGATATACTTTATTGTCGATATTAACAGTGCGTCGGACCGGCGGTCGTGGTTTAAATATCACAGTAGGACTGATATTTACAATGACCAATGGCTGACGACTTCCCAAATTCCTCGTTCACTAAATATATTTTTTAACAGATTTTGTTCTAACCTTAGAACAGAGCTGCTAATAAATGGGGTTGGCAACTGTCAACGGTTTGGCCAGATGGCGCCAGCATAGCTAGGTCCCTTTCACTAGTATTGTTGTATGGGATTTGGCTTAAAGGCTAGCCCATCCAGGTCAAAAAAAATTAAAAAAAAACGTGATTTTGACACTATTTGTAGGACTGACAGGGACCCAGCTATGCTGGCGCCATCTGTAAATACTTTCGACCGGCCAACCCCATTGCGGCCCAAGTAGAATGCTAACGCAGTGTTTGTGTGAAAGAACATGCATAAATTTCATTCAAGGTGCTTGTGCTGGCTGGGAAAAATAATTATAAATATACAGCGCCCAAAAACAACACCATTCTTGTTATAAAAATAACAAAAAGGATATGAATGAGATTTCAAAGAAATTTGCGAAAATCGCCAGCCGTAAAAAACTCACGAATTATAAGTTCAATTAAATTATGCTTTTTTTACATACAAAAATAATCTCTTAACTAAAAGTCGCATCTTAACCTCCTAATGGCATAGAACTGAGAATATTGATATGTTGTCTCACATTCCTTGTCAGTACAGTCGCCATCAAATATATCGGAGCGGCCTGGGTACTCAAAAAATATCTGAACATGCACTTTAACGCCCTGACAATAGAGGCGTTGTTCAGATATCTGTGACCACCGTGGCCGCTTCAATATATCTGATGGCGACTGTAGGTAAGTCCCGTGATAGACACGTGTATTTCCAACAATAGCACAACTTGAATTCATTATCGGGTGCATTTCACGAAAAGTGTCGGGTACGTGACGCTACATTTTTAGTACTTCTGAAAATGAGAAGCTGATATTTGGCGTGATAACATTTGATAACTCGGCTTTAAGTTCGACGTTATATTCTACAGTTTTATGCAGCTCTTTAAGGTAGCTGCCATATGCGTCACGTCCCTTACAAAAGTTGACCTTTTCGTGGAATGCTCCATCGCGCATCGTCTTAATTTGCGTCGTTTCTGGAAATACATATATAAGCCTCAAATCGTCGAATTCATCAACCGGATTGTACGAGTATTGTCATGTTACAATATTGAGCTAGTATTTACCCTATCACCTTGTCATGCTATTACAAATCCATTCAAATACGATAAAACATAGTACTACTAGCGTAGTTGTCAAAATATTCGTGTCTCTTTCCTTTTTCATAACCTCGCCGAAGCGGACCGAATGATAATAAAATCATGAGCGGTTTTTATCCTCATAGGTGACGTGAAAAGCAGTATATGTATCACGCGGTAGCAAAATTATTTTCATCTCGGGCGCAAACGCTTGAATCTCTCACTATGATCAGAATTATTTTTTAGAATCCTTCGCTCATAAGTTAATAGGTCCTCGCAGTAAAAGTAACTTTGCTCCCTTGTGGCATAATCTACTATTCCTTTTAATATGACGACAATATGATATGTTGAGTGTGAATAATACATTTCATTGAGAACTCGTCAAGAGCATTCAAAATACCATACATAATACAAAATAAATGATTTCATTCGAGAATACTAAACACAAGGTTTCATGATTTTATGAACTACTTTATGATTTACCAGCATCATAATAAAAATATATTTCTTGGTCGATCAAATAATCATATTTCAAAAGTCTCAGATAATTAACATTTAAAATAGGTATTTTATATTTGCCTAGTACAGTTGTATTCAGAATAGGTTAGAGTGAAATGTATGAAATAAAATTATTTTAACCATGCATAAAGTGGATGCAGAATTTTCCTGAAAATGCGCGCGTATATTCGTCAATATCAAATTAATTACTCTACCCAAACTTAAATACGACTGTAATGTGATGATACAATTACACTTTCGAAACGAATGTAATCCATAGCAACTTGATCCAATATAACAAATGAACACTCATCGAAAGCGTCGCGTGTCAATGCTATATTTTTGTTTTAATAAGCTTATCTGATCGATCTAGAAACATGAGGTACAGTCGTAATGTACAAGGATTGGTGTCATGTAAAGATTTCATACCGATTCACAGATATGTCAAAGTAAATTTTAATTATCCTAAGTTCTTATTACAATATAAAGGCAATCTCATCGCGACGGGCGCCTGACCCTGTAGCCGATTTACAAACTGAGAATAGGTACCAAACATGTCCTGATTTTTGCATTTGAAGCACCACCATTAACGTAATCTCTTGTAACAATGAGTTTTGCATATGATACACGTCACACTTGCTAAAAAGTGCACAGGATATGTATATTTAAAAAAAATAGGTATAATGTAATAGTAGTTGTGTATTGATGTAACTCAAACGATTTTCATTTGAATTGTAGTTGTGTGGTAGCAAGTGTGAGTAGTTGTCTTATGTATTTTAATTTTATTTAATATTGCCAGCGTGCTATAATTTGCGCGGTTCACTTCAGAGTTGGTCAATATCGGTCATTATTTAAGAGATCTTCCTAATGTAGCGAGTTGTGGCATTGGCTCAATAATAATTACCGAATCCTGTCACTTATTATTACCAGATTTTCAATGACAGTTAAAGCAACCGTTCATCTGTCCCGTTACGTTCGGGTGGATACGAGTACTTCAGTTTTTTCAATTCTCATCACAGGTAGATGTATCCAGACTATGGGTAGTCATAATTTGCATTGCTTGAATTTATTTCAATATTAATTTTGAATATATCCCGATATATTCAAGCTGATTGTACCTCTTTCCCTAGCTCATATAGTTGCCAGTTAGCTGCTATCAGAATCAAAACTCCATAGAAGTGTCTATTCAATCGACCTAATCCTCGATGATACTATGAAGTCGTTCGCTAGCACCATTTTGTTACGGGTTATCTCATATTGACAGCTTTAAGCCTTTATTTAAAGTAATAAAGTTCAAATTGGCGTAATTTCTGACACCCTTATGCCTTATAAAGGGTTAAGAGTGCCCGTTATGTACGAGTAGTTGCCTCAATGATCGGAGCAGTGTGTGTGTGTGTGTGTGTGTGTGTGTGTGTGTGTGTGTGTGTGTGTGTGTGTGTGTGTGTGTGTGTGTGTGTGTGTGTGTGTGTGTGTGTGGTTACCCGGCGGTGGTCACGAGTGGAGCAGCGCGTCGAGCTGGGCCTGCGCGCTGTCGGCGTCGTGCGCGTGCGCGTGCGCGTGCAGCGACGACACGACGTGCTGCGGGATGTTGATCTGCACCGACTGCATGTTCGAGCTCGTCGGCACCTGTACCCGTACACACCGATCAATATGGACCAACTTTTGTGAGACGTAGGTACTAAGAGCTTTATCACACTTGCGATTTGCGAGCGAGTTTTGTATGGGAAAATCGCTGAAGTATGAAAAGGCCCTAACATTAAAAAGTTTACAGTTTTTACTCACTTATATTTTATGAGTATTGTTAATGCTTGAAAGTGGAGAATTGGATACCGCCTAGGCTCTTGGAAATATGTCACGCGCAGTGACTAAATGTAATTGAATTAAAACCGTAATTTTATTATGATTATGATTACACCGACAAATGGTAATATACAAAGATTAGATTTAGTACTGACCCTTTAAACTTTTTGAAAACAGAACACTATGGTGACCACGTGAAATGTATTGACGACATACATATTTAAATATATCATATATACATACATGCATGCCCTAATTATTTTGTGGTCCCTGTGCACTGTGAAGTGGTTATCCCAAAAGCTAGACCTGCCAAATTAGGTAACGAATGATATAATTTTGAATAAAATATCGACGAATTAATGACTTTCAAATAATAGTAAGCGCGTTAAATGTACAATTTTATTATGGTAAGATATTGCAAAAACTACGATTTATAATTTCTAATGTTATTCTAAAAATATTCAACCAATTTAATCACATTTTTGGAATTGTGCTTTGAAATGTAACAACTATACTAAGTAAGTTTTGAGTAAATAAATATATACTCACGTGTATAGTGATCTCTGGCAGGATGGTGTTGGTGGAGGGCGCGGGGGCGGGGGAGGGGGCGGCGATGGAGGGGGTGGTGGAGGCGGGGGCGAGCTGCAGGGGGGCGTCGGCCGCGTCGTCGCGCGCGCGCTTGCTCTCGTGCGAGCGCATGTGCTTGCGCAGGTGGTCCTTGCGGTAGAAACCTACACAGGTCAGGAGAATCAATGCTTCCGTTCGTGAACACGCGCGTTGTAAATACAGCTTACCACTCACAGATTTTTTTAGCTTTGTAGTGGTCAGATAGCCCTTACACTTGCTTGATAGGGTTGAGTGCGTTGAGATGAAGAAGTAGATGAGTTCAAGTTACACTGGTTTATTACTGATAATAGTTACAGAGTTAGGAAAACTAATTAGCTATTCCTTCTGTTGATGTTAATCGTATGCAAGTTAGGTATGCACTGTCATTTGGTTACTTATAATATAGCATTGAAACGCGGGCTAAATTAGGCCGCGACGTAAACAGAAAAATGTACAGTAATGAGACTGTACAAGCTTTAATGAACTATAGCTTAACTTTCAGCCTGCGGGCCAAGATAAAAGTGCTATTAAAACGGAACTATTTTATTTGAAAAGGTATACTAGACCTTATTGTCATGGAATTCCGGAGACACCGAGAAAACTCTTCATATATTATAGGAATACTATAGTAATTTCAGTATTTTTTACAGTTGCTCGAGTAATTTGCTCTTGAAAAGATGAAACAGCCTAAGTAATCGATTATTTTTTCTTTAAAATTAATATAAGGCCTAATTTACACTTGTAAGTTTTGCTTACGTAAGTAGCAGCTATGGGTTAGAATGAGATACGAATATCTCCATCTCATTCTCGCCAATAGCTTCGTCCCATACACACCTTTGCCACACTCGGGGCAGACCTCGGTCTTGACGCCGGAGTGTATGACGGTGTGCAGGTTGAGATGTTCGCGCCGCTTGAAGCCCTTGCGACACACCCCGCACACGTACGGCCGCTCCGGGTTGTGGCCTAGCTTATGTCGTTCCAAGTGTTCTTTCCGTTTTAAACTGGAAACAAACAAAAAATACAATAGGCTAGATGATTTTTTTTCATGCATGGTATCAATCGATTCGTTTTATTGTGAGGATCAAATGTCTATATGGGGCCAATTGCCTTAAATCAACATTAAAGACAGGAAAGATACTTAAAGTCTGAGATTTGCATTTGTTTCTCGAAACGCTCCTAACAAAATAATATGAAGCAGTGACGTCACAGCTTCATAGTTGCCCTGTTTAAAGTATGGAAAAATTATGAAATTGTTATTTTTACAGTGAAATGTTGCATTTATGTATGTGGTTGCTATACAATTTATTTCACAAAAAAATGTTAGAAATCGAAATCGAAAAATTTTAACTTTTGAAGCCTGATATCTTTGAAAGTTTGAACCATTTCAATAGATTTTTTTATATTTACTTTATTTGGATATTTTGATCATTTTGCATCCTATCAACTAAATTTTATTGCATAATTCAACATGTGTCATCATCCCTATTGATAACTCCATTTATTGTAATTTTTAAAACCATAGACTTGAGGCACGCCGAACTGCCACGCCACGAGACGATTGGCCTCCGCTATCGTCCAAAACAGGTCCATACAAGTGCATACATTTTGATCACACCGCGCGAGCGTACCACTCGCTTTCTCGACACTTTGAGCGGTTCGTTCAAAATGTATAAACTTGAATAAAACAGGTCTGGATGATAGCGGTGGTCGCCGTCGGTCGCGTGCATCAAATCTTCAGCCTATTAAAAAACCCGCCAAGTGAGAGTCGGACTCGCACACGAAGGGTTCCGTATCATTATATATAATGGCAAAAAATGTCTGTTGTATGGGAGCCCCCTTAAATATTTCTTCTATTTTGGTCTTTAGTATTTGTTGTTATAGCGGCAACAGAAATACATCAACTGTGAAAAATTCAAGTGTCTAACTGTCACGGTTCATGAGGTCCCTTTTTTACCGTACGGAACCCTAAAGAGCACATCGTTGCTAACAAAGTAACGCGAACGGCAAACATGAGACATGGGTAATAGTCTTATAAAAACACTACGCAGGATCATAGAATTCATAGAGTAACTTATATAGTAGAACAGCACAGCTTAAGAGTCGCCAGGACGCTCGCGTTCCCATACAAACGTAGTTTAGTTCTCATTTTAAAACGACATGCTTTAGAACCACGAAATTTGGCATGGGCATTCTAGTAGTACAGATCTATGTCTGTAATTCATTTTGCTTGCTAAAAATTGTAAAACAAAGAAAATACAGCCAGATACAAATTTACATACAAAACTTATTTTTGCTATATTTTCTTTGTATTACAATTTTTAGAAACGAAAACGAATTACCGACATAGATCTGTACTGCTAGAATGCCCATGCCAAATTTCGTGGTTCTAAAGCATGTCGTTTTAAAATGAGAGCTGAACTACGTTTGTATGAGCGTCCTGGCAACTCTTTAAGAACTTTTTGAAGCTCAAGTCAATGGCGCCCTCTGTCCGAAACCCCCTAATGATATCCTAAATGTAAGAGGAAATGTCACCTGCACTGCTACTCCACCTAGCAGCTACTACTACTAGTGTACTACTATTTGTTACTAGGTGGAGTAGCAGTGCAGGTGACATTTCCTCTTACATTTTGGGTATCATTATTCATTAGAGGGCTTTCGGACAGAGGGCGCAATTAACTTGAGCTTCAAAAAGTTGTTAGGCTGTGCTGGTGTACTATATAAGTTACTCTATGGTAATAGTCTTGTACAGCAGGATTATAGAATGCGCGGACTCACCCGGCGCCACAGAGTCCGCAGATGAACCGCCGCTCGATCTCGTGCACGGAGAGATGCATCTCGAGCTGCTCCTTCTCGGGGTAGGCCATCTGGCACTGCGGGCAGCAGAAGATGGGCGAGCCGTCGGCCGCGTTGGCGATCACCACCTGTCCCGGCTTCGGCCGCGACGGCTTCGGGGCTTTCTTTTTGTACTTTTTCTTCTTTTTCGGCTGTATTCTCAGGGAGCCGTCTGGAAAAATGGAATTGAATTTAAAAGTGAACCGAGTTATGCTTTGTGATATTCAAGACCAGAGAGTCGATGCTAAGTTTGGTATTGCTTAGTTTACAAAGGTTTCTGTAGTAGTGAAAAAGAGAAGATATATTTTTTTGTGACATAGGAGGCAAACGAGTAGACGAATCGCCTGATAGTAAGAAATTCCCGCCGCCGCCGCCGCCCAGGGGGGTCACGCGCGTTACCGATCTTCAAGATGAAAGTACGCCCTTTTCTTGGAGGTTTCAAGGTCGTATCGGTCCGGAAATACCGCAGGCGACAGTTCATTCCACAGTTTTGCTATGCGAGGCAGGCAGTTAACAGAAGCGGACTTCGACCAAAAAGTGAAGTAGACAAACTAACTACATATCGATTGTTGCTAAGGGAGTAATGTGACGTCATTAGACAATAATGCCAACATGACAATAGTCACCTTTCAAATAACTTAAGTAATTTCAAAAATTACTTGATTTATTTAATTATTTTATTTTCAATTATTTTTAAAACATATTACTTCCACGGGCAGCTTTAAGAAAAATTTTATGCAAAACCATGAATATATTTCTGATGCTTGAATAAACAAGCAACTAAAATATATTTTTATAATACATATACAGAACAAAATTACCTTCTTCGACGACGGCCTCAGCCATGGGCTCCTTTGAGTCCTGGTCCATGGGCAGGACCTCGATCTCCACCGTGGGCTTCTTGCCGTCCGACGGGTTGATGCGCAGGAACTGCTGCAGCGACACCGGCAACGTCGGCTGCTGCTGCGAATACATACCAAAAATAAATAAAGAAAAAAGGCCCGCGCTGACTTAGGCTACTCCACCTTTTCAAGAGCAAATGCCTGAGGTACTGTAAAAGAGACTTGTATCACTGTAGATATAAGAGCGCTGGTGGCCTAGCGGTAAGACGTTAGACTTTCGATCCGAAGGTCTCGGGTTCAAACCCTAGCTCGTGCCACTGAGTTTTTCGGAACTTATGTACGAAATAGCATCTGATATTTACCAGTCGCTTTTCGGTGAAGGAAAACATCGTAAGAAAGCTGGACCTAATCCCAACAAGGGCTAATTTCTCTTCTGGGCTGGAAGGTCAGGCAGTCGCTTTCGTAAAAACTGATGCCTACGTCAATTTCTGGGATTAAGTTGCCGAACGGACCCCAGGTTCAATTGAGCCGTGGCAAGGCCGGCACAAACGCTAGGGGGGTAATGATGACAATCAAAATTTATCTTAGGCAAGCCGGAGCTTAGTTTGACTTAAAAAAAATTCATTAGCCTTAAAAAAACTGCTCATGTGCCTGAAAATTAGGTAAGCCGATAGGAATCTTCGCCACTGATGATGACTATAGATTTTCAATAAGTTCCTTCGATTTCTCCAGGATCCGATCATCAAATCCTGACCCGATGACAATGGGATGTATAACAGTGAACTGAAATTACCTGTGGCTGGAACTGGTTGAGGTACTTGAGCAAGTCCTGCTGGCTACTGCTTATGTGCCACTGCATGTTCTCACTCGTCTCCGTGCCTTGCGAGCTCTCCTGTACAAACAAAGAAAATTTAAGATTTTTTTGTTAAGATCACCCTCAACAAGTTGTATCAGGTAGCGCGCGCCGAGCGGCACGTCGCGCCAACCGCCGGCCAGCGGCAGTCATGTCACGGCGACGGCTCGTGAATCGGTTCGCCTAGCACTCTTAGTGCTTGAGGATGGAGACCTATGCTCTCCGAAACATGTCGCGCGCAGTGACTAAACACAAGTGAGTACAGCCGCACAGCGGCGGCGGGTCAAAAAATTTCTTAGGCAAGCCAGAGCTGAATTTAGCTTAAAATGTATTCACGAGCTTTAGGAAAACCATTCAGGTGCCTAAAAATTAGGCAAGCCGACAGGAATCATGTTCTATGGACCCGCCGCCACTGCAGCCGCAAAATTTATTCAGGACACTATATAATTACTTACGACCAGAGAGTATGTATTAAATAGAGGGGCACAGTCTAAGAAATTCTAGTGCTGAGTTTGATAGCGTTACTAGATGGCGCTGTACGGCCGTCATACATTATGCGGTATCGGTAACTGCTTACCATCAGGCGATTCGTCTGCTCGTTTGCCTCCTATGTCATAAAAAAACTGAAGCGCCATCTGAACCAGCCATCTAGTAAAACTATCTCACTAGGAACATAAAAACGTCCAGGCTACCAGGTACTTAAATACTTAACATTTTAATGTGCATTGCCCTACATATGCCGAATTCTGCTACTCGATGAGGTACACTTGCCTACGGCCTGCTCTTGGTCTACTAATGGTTAAAATAATACTCACGTCGTCATTGGCGTTGTCGTCGCACTCCTCCTTGATGACGATGTTGGTGACTCCCTGGTTGTTGTTGGTGATAGTGTTGTTGTTGTTCAACTTCGTCTCTTCAGGGCCGGTGTACACTATCTGCTGGTTTGGCGTTATGAACACCTAGAACATAAGAAAGCGGTATAAAGGACCAATATCACCAAAACTACAACTACAATAGAAAATAAAATATGAAGAATCGCTACTTAACACTATAAACGCGAAAGTATGTCAGCTTGTTTCTTTTATAAACATATTGAGTGCCAGGGATCCTAAAAAAATATTTAAAAAAAAAAACAAAGTGCAGACTTGCCACTAGCCAAGTTACAGTGGTTAAATGTAAGAACTCACTTCGCTATGCTCACAATGGGGTTGGCAACTGTCCATGGTTTGACCAGATGGCGCCAGCATAGCTTGTATTGTACCTGTCACTAGTATTGTTGTATGGGATTTGGCTTAAAGGCCAGCCCATCCAGGTCAAAAAAGTATGACTGACAGGTACAAGCTATGCTGGCGCCATCTGTAAAGACTTTCGACCGGCCAACCCCATTGAGCCTCCGCCATTTGTAATAGTTCCATAGACTGGGTTTAACGGAGCCATTGATGAATGTCAATACTCCGTACCTGGTGCTGGATGCTCTGCTGGATCTGCTCCTTGTTGTCCTGCTGCATCTGCTGCACCAGCTGCATCTCCTGCGGCAGCGCCGCCAGCATCTGCAGGCCTGTCGACAACCATCAACGTATTACTCTGAGCCTCACCCATTACTAAAATCACTACATAGCATAAAACAAAGTCGCTTCCTGCTGTCTGTCCGCTGGTGATGTGTACTGTTACGTCTTGAACAGAAAATATGGATACATTTAACACTTTCACGACCAGGAACCCGCTAGGCGTCCGTAGACGCTTTCCGCTACAAAGCGGGAAAACGCTAGGATCGGCTACGAGCGTAGCGCGTAGCGAACTGCGGTACGGAAAGTGTTAAGGTTGCCGCACACGTGACCGCTCGGCACCGGCCCGGCGCCGCCTCAGCTCGAGCCGTCCAGCATTCTTCGTAAGAAATTCCATACTGTAGCACACACATAGAACAGCATCGCCCCGGCGCCGGGCCGGTGACGAGCGGTCACGTGTACGGCAACCTTAAATGTATCCATATTTTCAGTTCAGACGTAATAGTACACGTCACCATTTTATCGTGGGTAAAAGGTGTATCTGAGAGAAAATTATCGTCTAAAGGAAGCCGCAAGCAGTGAATCGCCAGCAAACTAATTGTGGGCAGGATTTATAAGAGTGGAGTACTAGTCACCTTCAGGCAGCGTGTTGCCCAGCACCTGCAGCCCCGCCTCGTTGTTGTCGGGCGAGTACGCCAGCGTCAGCACCGCGCCGCCTGCGGCAAAGTGGACAAAAACATTCAAACTCCACAGAATTAAAAACCCCACTGTGTTTTTTATAGGATAGTTTATATTATAAAGCAATGGTAAATATGCTCGAACCATGTGTGCTTTCATTTTGTTTTTTATTTTACACTTTTGTAGAATGACAGCAATAATTGTGAAAGAAAACAGATCATTAAACTAATTATACCAATACAATACCTCTTTTTTTTAGTCTACATAGTAGGAAAGTTTGCGCACTGCGATTATAAAACAACGATACTAAGAAATTCGAAAATTGAAAGTCTACGAGTCAAATACAGTACAAAGTACAATCATCGGCAATAGTATCTTCCTACACGAAGGCCTCAAAAATATATGACACGCTCTTATGGCCCGATAAATAAGAGCGTGTCACATACCACATACAGTACTATTGCTGGTGACTACATGAGATAGGTAGGCCGTGTTTCTACCAGGTATGAGCGAGGACGCATTGACAGAAATGTGTTCGTTAAGAACCAATAATAGTACATTTCGATAAGGTCGGAAAGGATGTCATTATTCAACGAGTTCCGAGACATTTGGTCACGAGCCGCAGGCGAGTGGCAAAACTCGGGACGAGTGAAGAATGACATTCCGTCCGTGTATCGAACGACGTTTTTTAATAAAGTTGCGAAAAAATTATAAAAATGGACAATATGTCACTTTGAGGTTACTTCACCCGAACACTCGCGCCGTGCGATGCGGGGCGGTGATCATGAATCCTGAGCTGTGATTGGCTGGAAAAGTAAAACGCGCTAGTGCGAGAAATCCAACTTCTCGCATTATAAACTACTACTAGATTTGAGCAACTGTGTTAAAAAATCACTTAAGTGACCTATGTCCACACAGCTCAGCTCTAGGATTAGTTCCTAACAAACACAGCTACAACCTAAGACTAGTTTTTGAGTTCAGGTGCACTTTTAAAATCCGAGAAATAAAAACCTCGTACACTGTGCAGTTTCAGCGATGTTGTAAGTTAGCGAAAATACAGCATTCTTGTAGGAAACGGTGCTCGCATGCAATGCTAACATTTATGTTGAAATAGGTGTCAGAAGAATAATATATGGCTGCATAACATGAAAACTTTAACATATGTTTCATAATAACGAAACTAATAATGAGTGAAACTAAATAGACGAATACAATTATAATTGTTTTGAAATTACAGTGCTTAGGAAACACTTAAAACCCTATAAGTCAACTTACCTCTAAGGGAAACTAAGGGGAGGAAACAAACGTTTAATTAGTATGGAAACCACACTTACGGCATGGTGTCTCAATCATAGTACTTATAGAAGTAGATTTTGAATGGTTATTTCATGGTTGGTCATAAATTAAATTAAAAACATATTATATTTTCTATCTAAAGTTTTCATAAAGATTTAGGCAATTATGAGATTATTTGCATATAGAGTAGAGATGCAACGGATAGTGGTTTGGCCGGAACCCGGATATTCGGCCTGACCCTCCGCCGAATATTCGGTATCCGGCCGCCGAATATTCGGCCGGCGATACTATACCTACAATTTGAGTTTCGCAGGTGCGCGTCGTGCAGGTTTCGACCTGTTTATCGTAGTGAACGTTCGCGCGGACACATTTCTAGGCAACAAAACGAGTTTTATTATGTCAGTACGGAGTAACTTCTTTCAAAAGTACACACGCGCTAGCGTATTTTGGTGTAAAAAAATAAGTTTGTAGTGTTATCGTGAGAAGTGAGTGACTCTGACTACATCCGGTATCCGGCCGGATAGTACGAAGATATCCGGTATCCGGCCGGATACTAAAATAAGGGCCGGATAGGCCGGATACCGGATAGTAACTGGATATTCGGTGCATCTCTAATATAGAGCGTTAAAAATGGGCCATATAGAAGCGTTTTGCCAGAGATGATGTATTACAGGTGCTCCTCTAAGAACTCCTTCTTAAGAAGGCCTAAGAACTTTTTGAGGCAAATCTGAAGCGCCATCTGAACGAGAGCAAACCAAACTAGTAACATTTAGTGGACAATTAGTTACGCGTCATAAACAATATTGACTCTGGATTTCGAATCTCTAGTTAACTTTATATGGTGACCATTCAGGGCCGTAGCTTCAGGACCCTACCTTGAAATATCATCGACTATAAATACCTACCATGACAATAAAGTTTAAAGCACACTACCTGAAATTACCAACCTACCATATTAAATACCAACCAGTCCTACCATTCAAATCCGGCTAGGGCTCTGTGACCATTTGGTGGAGCATTCCACGGAAATGTCTACCGTTGTCCCGTACGAACACGAATTTTCAGAAAATAGGCAGGTTTTGTAGATCCTTTATATGCGTCAATATAGTCAAATTATGGTCAGAATTATAATATTCCAATTAAAATTGCAAAGATAACTCTATGGACAGAGATACAGATGCGTTTGTAAGGGACAGCTCGTGGAATGCCCCTGGTACACAGACCAGCAATCCGCATGTGCGAGCACAAGCTGGTCTATGATTGAGTATAAAATTGCAGCCTCACCTTGTTGGAACCCTTGGATGGGAATCTGCATTTGGTACTTCGGCTGTTGCTGCTGGAGGATGTTGGGGTTCAGCACTTGTATCTGGACGGTAGGCTGCGGGTCACCTGGGAAAGAAATAATTATTGAAAAATTGATACAAATAAGGTGACTGCATCTGACTATTGTAAGGAGTAACCATGACTGGTCTTGATTCCATGGGTTATAATACAATTGCGTATCAATTTTGTTTGCGGCTCTACATCTACGACTATCAATCATTCCGCTGGTCATATACCTAGTAGATCTGGTACTGCCTGAAAGTTTAGATTCGTAAGACTAGATTCGTCATAGGCAGGTAGTAAATACTGCAAAACAATTCATGGTACCCATCAAAAGATTTGGTTGAGTGGTCCCTCATTATGGAAAGGGTAGGGACCAATGTACTACATAGAAACTGAGCCAGGCGCGGTCCCAAATCGTACATTTCAAATTGTGAATACTCATAGTCATGTAGTAACTCACCCGGCTTGGCCCCCGGCAGCGAGATGGGCAGCGTGATGAGCTGCGGCGCCTGCAGGCCGTCCGCGCGCACGTACTGCACGTTGCCGTCGCTCCCCACCATGCCCACCATCTGCCAACATCCACACACAACCTTAGCTGGCTGGCGAGACCACGCAGACGCCATTAGGCGTAGTCTACACCTGGCGCACCGCCTCGCGAGGAAATTACCTCGGCTCGGCTGCCGCGCGCGGCAATTTCCTCGCGAGGCGGTGCGCCAGGTGTAAACACGGCTATTAGGCTGCGTTTCGACCAGAGATGAGCGAGGATGTGCTACGAGTAATGTGTTTTTGAAAAGCAATAGAATCATCATCCTCGCACAACGCAGCTCTAGGATTAGTTCTTAACAAACACATTATTCGCAACGCGAGATGAACGAGGATTCATCTCTGGTGGAAACGCACTTACGGGGCTTAACAAAAGCCTATATGACGCATTTAAAGCTTTGTCACACGCAAGTGAGATGCCGTTACATTAGCCACAACGGTGTCGCGCCGGGCTCACGCCTCGCCAGGGGGCCCATTTTTGACAGCCGGACGCTCGAATTCAAAAAATTCAAGCTCGAAAATAATCGCACACAAAAGTTTGTCGCCAATTATTTCGCATGGAATTAATAGTTTAAATAATCATTATTTTAAATTTCTATCGCTTTTATTTTTAACACATAATTTCATCGTTTTATTCAGAGTTTTAAATGTCACTTTCGAGTGCTCGATTCTCAAAAATCACCCCCCAGCGCCACCTCACGCTCGAATGTGACAAAGCCGATATATATATTGTGTTGACAACCTTAGCGTGCTGGCGAGACCACGCAAACGCCATAGAAAAAAGAAAGCTTGCGGGTTTAACAAAAGCTTATATGATTTAAGGCTTTGTTACACATGAACGTGGCGGGAGCGGTCTTATTTTGCAATTTTATGAATTCGACATCTTGCAGTGTGGAGTGTTTCAAAAGGATGTGATACCAATAAAGTCTCCAATGTCAATTTTAGGAGGATTCATCAAAATAAAATTAAAAACTTCATTTGTATAAGGCGTTAATGCCATAAAAAACCATTCAGAAATGAACTCGATTAACAACCGACATTGTTGTACTTTCGTCCTGAAAACCTCACATTTATTAAAGTTCTCAACTCAAATGTTTGCTAAACAGCTCTTGAGAATACTTTTCCCAATATGGAAACCTGAGAAGTTGAAACAGGATATACTATACTCGTAATTAAACTAAGCTGACGTGACAATAGATCTCATGATTCACAATGCCTTTTAAGTGACCTGTAGGCACCTATTTATTATTTTTTCTACTCCTGCATTCTAATTTGCCAATAAAATGACTGACATGTATATTCAAAGCATATACTTTATGAACGTTGTCATAAGATGACTCAAAAGTCGATTCTTAGGGATATAATGGGTCTGTTGCCGGGGCGGGCCCCGCACCGCCGCCACCCACCGCTGTAGACGAGGCGGGCGCCGGCGGGGAGGACATACAGTATAGAGGCAGCAGGTCATTTGTCGAACTCAATGCTTACCGGCTTGCCTAACACTCGTAGAAAAACTATTGTGTGCAACGGTACATAATTAGGTCTTAAAATTCTCGGGTCTGTTTTTACATAATTCGGCTTCGCCTCATTTTGTAACTTCGACCCTCGAATCTTAAGAACCCTTATTATGTAACTGTTGCACAAAATACTATAGTCAAACTCACATAAACCTTGAAGATAATATAATTTCAATCACTAATTAAATCTTAACCAATTTTTGGAAATTTGCATTCAACATTTACTAGCAAATTGCAAACGTGCAAACTGGTTACGTGTTCATACCAAATACATTTTATAATTTATGTTAATCGCGGTATACAACATTATTTTTGTGCTACATTTGCAGCAGAAGTAGATAAGCGGGTGCGGTGTTCAAAATGAGCTTGACACGACTTAATAGTCAAGAGAATAGAGTGTGTGCAGGTCATTCTGAGCACTTCACCCGTTAGTTACTTCAGCTGCAGACTGTACCTGCCGCTGTTTGAAGTGATCCAAGCTAAGCTCATCAAATAAGTTAGACCGTTATTTTCCCTGTCTGTGTATCCGTCTATTGCACTGTAGCTAAAACGGTTGAACCAATTAAAATGCAGTTTTTTTTTTATTTGCAAGGATTTCTAACAAGTGATCTTAGACTAGTTTTATCAAAATCGGTTCAGCCATTTCAGTGGTTTTCCTAAATATTATTTATTAATTTTAAATCCCAAGTTCTATAATAGTTATTTTATAACATATATGTACATTGCAATATATGAATCATACTTGTTGCAATGTGCTTCCATTGCTGGCGACATTCTGCTGCAGCTTGGTAACTGGCAGCTGCCCGGTGGTGGTCACAAAGTGCGTGCCCGCAGCATTCGCTGTGGAGAACGCTGCGAAATTCATCTCAGAGTCTTCGTCACTGGAATATTTAAAGTAGACAGTTAATTTCAAAGTGTTTAATTGTTTTACTAACACTATTGCTACCAGGTTAGTCAGGTTAATTTTGTATTGGATTGAGATACTTGGCACTGAAAGTGTAAATATTAAATTTTAAAACACCATATATTTTAAGATATTCTTCTTTGTTATATCCTCATGGGTGAGGGATGTGACAACTGAATATTTTTCTCCAACATTCTTCAGGCTCATCTTCTCCACCCTGGGCCTCGATGCATGCATGCATTTATCTGCATTGATATAGATATCAAAATCAGATTTACTGGTTTCCTTTTATTACATTTATATTTGATGATAAAGGCATGTTCAGGTATTTCTGAGCAAATCAGCTGTTCCAATTTATATGTTGATACTCTGCAGTAGAAATGTAAAATGAAACGAAATATAATTAATATTTGGATTCATAAATTACTTTGTGTGTGGTAATGTTAAAAATTTTAAAATGTTGAACTAAAGTCGAATTTGAAATATCTAAGGTCTATACAAAACTTAAAGGTAAAAGCCATATATAATTTGCTTCTATGTGCGTAATACCCAAGTGAAAGCAGGAAAGGAACATTTATATAATATTTTAACTGAAGTTTCCTGCTTCTAAGTTATGCTATGCTATGAAACATATTTTGATACCTAAATATTTTAAATGATAATAATGAGCTGAGGAATTAATAGACCTTAATAACCAGTATGCAGAACTTTAGTATTTGGTGTTCCGTAACATCCTTGATGACTACAAAAAAGTGAAAACATGTATACCAAGAAGCATCATCTCTGGTAGGCATTTTCTGCATGTCACACATATCGTCGACGCCGCCGCGCGGGAAAAAACACTGTCCCACTTTACACGATCCCCACGTCCCACTATCCCATCCCACCACTGCCTGGACTGCTGGGATGGTAGGGCTACGGCATACCACTACCGGCCACCAAACGCGACACTACACTAAAATTAATTCAACGAGGGGCCAAGAAAGTAGGTTGAAGAAAGTTTAGTAGACGGGCGAGTTTGCTATACGCGGCGCGCTCTCGTACTGTGCGTGTGTCTAACATGATACTCACTTTCTCTTTGCTGTACTTTCACAAGACACAAGGTGTGGCTCCGGTTCAGTGAGTGCAAACTTGCTTGTTGGGTAACTTGAGTCTATTATTAGTTTCATGCATGCGCGAAACGCGCATTTTTCATACAGTTAACCATTTCAAACATAGCCGTCGTAACGAGAAGTAGTTTTCAGACATAGCTGCGATTAGAAAGTTTAAAAGGTCGACCGAATTGTACCTACATGGCAATGTCAATGACCTCAATACAACATTACAAGTACAGTTTCCAGAGTAACCGTAGATTTGCGTATGGCTTTGTTAGTTTTGGTAAACAAAACAATTCTAATACTACCTATAACAAAGATGAAATTAGATCGAGAGCATCAAGACAAAGGACTAGTAACTAAAATGGCCGTTCATAGAATTTTTAGTTACGCAATTAACGAATACAAAGTACAAGGACTTTAATACAACTTTTCGAAGTTTTGATCATGATCGAGTGCGGGCAGTTCGCGAAAGGTGAGTCACCCCTTCCGACTCCTTGCCGCCGGCCGAGTGCCTACCACGCACGCGACGCATCCCCACCAAGGTGCGGGATCCCCTCCATGTACCTCCGAACACCAAATCACTCCCGCTCCCGACTCCTTCCTCCACCGCCAGGAAATCGCGAGAGGAGGGGCTGCTCCGTCCGGCACTCCGTCGACGGCACTCTCGCGGCCACGCGCCTCGACTAACGGTACAGCAGAGTACCGCTTGCCACACACAACACGATTCGAAAATAAGGTCACGGATATTCTCCCGTCATAAACAAACTCGAAAATAACACTTACCTCTAGTACTTTCGGTATAGACAAGAATGTTTTGATTGTAAGCTCCTTTCGGTCCCTATTTAATTAATTCAATTAACAAACGTATGTAAACAGCATCGTATCCTTTCTCTCAAATGAATTGAAGTCCGTCCGCCATTACTGTTATTGAGATTAGAAATTAGATCGACAGAGGGCGCTAAATTCGAGCTTCTTGAACGCTATTGGCTAAATTTAAGTGTACCAATCGCGTAAGGCGTTTGTTTAAATTTTAAATTATGTGATACCGGATTAGACTACGCTATTTCTCGGGCCCTAAATCTAGATTATGATGGTCCTCTGCGGTCTAATAAGTCAAGATATATTAAGACGTACGCTAGCATGAATAAAGATGATTACTATCTCACTACGAAATGGCTGTCTCCTCTTGCAGCGCGTTGCATGTTGAGGGAGGGTAGAGAAAGGCAGGGTACACGACAAATTGGGCCCTAGAAATTGCAATGTATAATACTGGTTTACACTGGAGCGTGGTGTGGTGACAACTGACACTGACATCCATAAAATTAATCCACATTCAGATAAAAAATTAATATAATTTTATTGATTATTCATAATAAGGTATGATTAATTAATGTTAAATAAAGATACACACATACTATGGCATGCTTGACAATAAATACATTCAAAATGTACACATTCAGTATCACTAAAACGGGTATGGCTGGCCTGATCTTTGAGTTCTTTCTAAATGTAATTCAAATAACAGCTTGTTATCATAGTAGTAACTGCTTTGAGCTGCACTTATTCCTGGATCATAACTAGGTCTTCTTTCGGATTCGGATGATGAGCTGGGTGAGGAGATTCCATTCTCGAGATTAATGTTATTGGCCATGTTCGATTCTTGCGCCTGGGAAGTACTTGTGCTGGCAAGATTGTTGTTATTTATATGCAAGTTGTTGATCCTCTTAGACAGAGGCATAAATTCGCACGTGTCATCCTCCCTAGACCTTTTTCTGAAAACAGAAATTCAATTCCATACTTAATATTTATAAAATACACGTAACAAAGGATACTCTTGTCTGATGGTGGTGTATGATACATACCTATTTTCTGTCATATTTCTGAAGATATAATTCCCATGGTTTACTCCAATACATGTGTTCCAGTTAAAGGATGATATTTTTCCAAAAGTCATGGGCCCTTTATCGTTCTGCGGACAAAAAACAGCTGATTTTTGAATTACGTTATTTTATTTCGTGACAATAATGACAGCTGGTTGACTGCTTCATTCATTTGTTTTTTTTTTATTCCAACAGTTAAAGTATACTTTACACTGTGTAGGTATATATGCAGAGTAGTAAAATGTTTTAAGTTTTTAACATATTATCAATATCATATAGAATTTTACCTTAAACTAAGATTTCATTTTAATCCATAAATTTTCTGTGCATTGCAAATGAGTCAGGTGGCTAGTCGTGTATAGTAGACTTAAATTAAAGAAAAAAACTACCAATAGATGTCGCTGCACGTCCAAGATTCACGAGATTGCCAATAAATGATAATAGATGGCGCTACATGATAAGCAGGAGGACTAAGAAGATTATGAAGAATTGAAGATGCTGTGAACATTGTGAAGATGGTAAATATAACTATAAGGTAAGTCAACATCTGCTAACTAAAATAAATTACTTAATGATAATTGACTTTTATAATGTAGGTACTAAACTATTATCAATGCAAAAAGGGCGAAAAAGTAGGTTACATACTAAGTAATTAGGCTACCTAGGTACTTATGTAAAAAATAACCCTATGTAAAATTTAATTAATTATTTAAATTCATTTTAAATTAAGTGCCCACAAAGGCCACAAATTAAGATGAAATAGGTACTATAGTTTTGAAAGGGCTTGGAATTTGGAATGGAAGGGCTATGTTACGTGCAAGGGCTATAAAATATCACGTAACACCATCGAGTTATCGTAACACATAGGTATGTAACACAGCAGGCATATAATAAATAGGTACCTACACAAGGTAAAAGTTTCGTGAGAATAAATTTTAGATATTAATAAAGGCCATATCTAGCCGTCGGTCGCATTGTTCTACGTTGTCTCATGTTAAAATAAATGTACAACACATTGAACTCAACATTTTGGGAACGTAAACTAAAATGAGTATTAGGTACCTATTCAAATTATTATCATACGGTGAGTTTTCGGTGAGATCTTATCAAGTTATCACAGTGACGTAATTTTAACTAGTTATGTATCGGTGTAAACGTAATTAAAGCGTTTTAAATCGACCATAGCAACCCATCCAGCTGTTAGGAAATTTAAATTACGAACAGCGGTTATAAAATGTGCGTTATTCCAGCGGGGCCTTGTAAAAAACTTTGGGGGGCGTTCCAAAAATATTTGCAGTTGTTTTGGGCCAGCCGTGAGCAATGTAAGGCGGTCGTTGTTCTTTTTATGGTCAACGAGAGCACTTAACAGTCACGAGGTAATCGCGATTGAGTCTGTATGGTAGACATACTTTATTTGCTTATCGTGCCTATTTATATTGTATAAATTGACATGAGATGTTTTTTCTGCGTGATTTGTGTAAAAAAAAAGATTCTATATTACTTAGCCACTTAGTAATTCGTCATTATTAATATATAAGTAACTTAACACATAACGATGAGGAAGTTACAATTAATTAACTAATTATCCTGAACTGCTTATGATGATGTGTCTATTTAAAATTAATACATAAATGCTATATAATTTAATGTGAAAAGGAAAATACAGTCGTTTATTATTGTCCTCGACCACACAATTGAATATGAAAACGATGTTCACAATTAATGTATTATTTAGGTACATTTATTCATTGTTTAAATGTTACCTATAAATAAATAATGTTTTTTTTTAATTAATTGAATTTTACTACTAATTTTGATTTCATGATGCTAATTATTTATAAAATTGTGTAAATGATTTTGTATGTCCTAACATGTAGCTTAAGGATACTAACAATGTTTATGGAATCGCAATGTTCTGAAATAAAAATATTTTATTTTATTTATTTAATATTGCTTGAAATACACATGTTCCCCCATGTATATTTCAATGACATACAGGATAGAATTAGATATCTGCTAGAGAATAGAAAAACTAGTCTAGTCTAGAGAAGAACCCAAAATACCTCCCAATATCTACTTTCTGAGCTGAATTCCGCATTCAAATAGTACTGTGCAGTTTTTTAAACTGCACAGTACTACAAGATGTAACAAAAATACTAGTGATCCGTTTGAGGGCATAATTGGTATCGTATTGCGAGAAAAAAAAATAGGAGAATTATTTTATGGAAGCGATTTTTTTGTTTGGGACACTTCGTCTCAGCCGGCGAACCCTCTATACAAAACAAAAAATAATGTTTTTTTTCTTTATTTTCACGATCAGAAGAATACGATACCAAATATACCAATTATGCCCTGAAAAGGATCACCAGTATTTTTGTTACAGCTTGTATAAGATGAAATCGCGTGTGGCTCTTAATTAGGTTTATCATATAGCAACATTCATTAACGTTGTTGCTAACGGCTTCAGCAAGTAAATTAGTTTTATTTTCAACGTTTCATATAAACCGTTGTGATTTAATTATTTAAAAATGCGTGCAAGTGCAGGCAATTAAGTATCAAGAGTCCGAATTCGTATGTTGAACTCAATACTATTGCAGAGAGAGTCGAGGTAACAAATTAACGAGATGCCGTTATGGTGCGCTTTTCAGATATATCCAGTGGGATTTATCTACTCCGATGATAGCAAATAAGCATTCGCCACACCTGATGGCAAGCGGACGCTGTTGCACGAAGTTGGATTTGGTCGAGTTTGGTTGGATGTGGAAGGGACTATTCAGGTCCGTAACCATGCATCAATACAGTGCCAATTTAAAAATATTATATAAATTCTTAATCATTGCCATAACCGGTGGGTTTCGGTTGTGGTGATCATTACCAGCGATGGTAAGCTGGTGAGTCATGTGCTTTAGGTATCTCAAAAACTTTTGGGCTTACCTAATGTGATAGCACAGACTTTTAAAAATATAGGCATATAGACGTTATGTAATTCTTCTTATCATTTGCTCTACTATGCTGAAAAGTTGCAGGACGGTCGTGAACAAATATTTGTCACTTACGCATCACTTACGTCAACTTTTATTATTTTTATCACACGCCTGCAGCGCTGTAACTATACCATGTAAGGCTCGTTGCACATTCATCCAATATAGGTTAGTCTCACAAATTAAGTAAGAAATGTAGGTTAGATATTTCTGTGCTTTGGACATGGCTTCTTAGACTGGTGACCCGCACCCTCTTCAGCTTATGTCTGGCAATATGACTAAAGTAATAGGAACACCACAATTTACTCTGTATATTTCGTGTGTTCTCGGTTCTTCCTTGGGAGCTCAATTAGCAAATGCACCATCATAATGACTAATGACTTACATTATGTCTATATTACAGCTTTTATTTTTACGTATATAATATACTTTACCACCAGCGGGCAGCGAAAGTCGAAAATCGAAACTTCGTTATCTCCCGCTCTATCGAACTTGCTTAATACGAGCAAAAGAGAGCCAGTAAGTTCGCGATAAGCCGTCAGGTTAGCCTCACCTTTGCCTGTTTGTTTGGTACAAAAATATTCAGAAACGTTTTGTGTTGTTCTCTATGCACGCAGATCTCATATGTATTTAGAACGATTATGCGCCACACAACCTTACTTGGTGGATACAACTGCCATTGAAGTAAGGTGTTGCCTTTTAAGCCACACAAGGTTGTTTCCTCAAGCTTATCTTGTGAATAGGTCATCCAGTACACCAAATTAAGGCTAAACCAGCAGATTGCACAGTAACAAAACAAGTCAAATAGGTATAGTAGATACCTCTATATATCGGATTAAGGTTAAATTTCTCCATAAATGTATATAAGGATAGAATTTAATTGAAAAAAAAAGTTTATTGTATAAGGGCAACATTACAATATAAATTACGATTCTGTGTCCTAAACTCCTAAGCTAGGAAACCGTCTTACGTTAAGACCCAGTTTCATCGTTTCTATCCATTTTCTATCTAAGCCGAGTTAGCCGAGACGTGACAGTATCGGGTTCGGGTGCATCCCAGCGATATTTTGACTGAAATGTCATTTGAAATCAAGTAACGTGAACGCTGCGCGTATCAGCACGCGAACTTTTATCCGGTCCACTGCATACCCGAAGGAATTCGCCATATATGGCAATATCACGCTCCATCCACACCCGTTGCTATTGATAGAAAAAGGGCGTGGGAACCTGCCCAGCGTGACCCATATTTTACTATAGCATTACAATACGAATAAAAACACAATGGTGTCCAAAAAGGGACAGGCTCAATAAGCCCAATCGATGTAAATTTACGACGCAATTCCGAGCAAATTAAGACACGATCAAAAGCCCACAAAGCTTCAGCATTAATGACATTAATGCCAATTTAGGTAGAAGGTTTCGCTCTATTTCGAATGTAGTCAGACACTAAATTATTTGAAGTTACGTACGAGTATTAAAGTACATAATATATATAATAGTTTGTTTTGAAATCAAATAAAAACTTGGGTGGAATGCACCACTTATAAAACCATATATAAAAAAAAAACATTTAAAAATAATTAATTATAATTTGTTCTTGATAGAGGGCCAAGTTCCCAGAGTAAGTATACTGATTTAAACTTTCACGACTTTTACACGTCATTATTTACAATAAATTATTTATTTCTTGCGCCATGCTTATTATTTATTTTTTCGAACCATGAGGGTGATGCACAGGGGTAATGTCACTGTCAACATCGGAGGTCATTTTCAATTTTTTTAGCTTTTAAGCAAAATAAAATGTATATTAAGTTATTTTATATTATTCAAATTTAAGTTATTTTATACACGAGATTACGTTATCAACTTAAGAAGTAGGCTGTAGCGTAGCTACACTTGTAAGCCAACGTGGTAGTCTGGTAGTAAAAAATGTTAAAGCGTTTCGCCCGTCGAAACATTCGATCGCTCGCTTTTTGTGTTAATTAGCGCAGAAATATGGAGATGGGTGTCTAATATGTAGTTACTTTCGTATCGGACTTCGAAGCCGTTCTCATACAGTTCGTAATACTTTCTCTATTCATATATAGTCTCGTCACTTTCACGAGAGGTCTTCTTTAATGAGAACCGCGCGATTGTTCGCGAGTCGTATAATTGAATGTAACGTGGCATTGTTGTGGGTTGTGTAAAGGCGGTGAAAAACTGTAACATTACTGGCACGGATTCTGAGCACGCCGCGTAATTAAAGATAAAGAAAGCGTGCACCGGATACTTCGGAGAACATTATTGCAGATGCTTAAGAGAGAAGTCTGACTGAATATATTCAATTCAACATTTACCTACTCGTGCCTGCACTGTACATATACTACGTATTCATTTATTAGATGATGATACAAATGATACAATCAAAGCAGCTTTTTATTTATTTTCTGAAAACTAAATTATTTAGTATGTAAGTATAGTATAAGTAGTAGGTACTAAAAATTAGATTATGAATTAGGATAACAAATGTCACTAACACAAATGATCCAAATTGGTCGTGAATAAAAATCATTTATTTATTAATTTTGACGAAATAAGCTCAAGGAAACCGATCTATAATAAAAGCCTCCTGTATAATCATAACATGCAAAGTATGCAAACACCTTTATAAAAACTGTCTACGGTTCACGGTCATGGAAAGTCATGGAATATTTGTATAAAATAATTCTGCGCAATTATCAACAATGAAAAGCAATAAGAGTACCTATGTAATTTTTTAATACCTGCAAAGTCAATGACAGCTACTGGAAAGTATTTTTTACACATAATTATAATTTGAAGAGCAAATGAGTGTTGTTTTCAGTTGCGTGAAAGATATAGCGTGGCTCCAGCAGTCGTGCTGCACTTGAAATATCTTTAATCAATACAGAATATCCATCGACCCATTGCCCTAAATTACGAAACACGCAAAACCTGAACGAATGACTTACCTACTTTACAAGTACTAGGTCCAAAGATTTTGCGCTTACATTTTACTTTCGAATTTGAGATTTGTGCCAAGTAGGTACTTTTCTGTCCTACCGGCCAAATACAGTTGGTTTAAAATGATCCAATTATTGTTGTACTAAATTAAATCATTAACAAAAATTCTGCCATACGAATAAATATATGAATTAAATAAGCAAAGTATTAATCATGTAAGTATTTGTATCGATGATATGATCAATATCAACGGTTTTATTTTAAATCCTGTTTTTGCCTGACGTAGTGATGACATCTCGATTGTCTTGATGATGTAATGCTGACGTGCGGCAGATAATGGAGTAACGTTCGAAATTTAAACGGGGCCCGACAGTTGAATCAAGGTCAATGTTAGGAGTACGTTTACTATTTGCTCTGTAGTTTTAAAACGATTACGAATCTAACTACTTACCTATTTACTGATTCATTTTCACACATATCCCACAGTATTGACGCGTTGACGGTACTTATTGAAATAAAACGTACCTAAGTAGGTGAGAGTTCTATCCATATCTAATATAATCTATCGAAAAGTTACCGCATCCCTCTCCTTTTGTAAAATGTTACCGCGTATATTCTTGAAAAAAAATAGGCGTCTTCACTTCCGTTTCCTCATTAGGTATTTTTGACAACATGGCTCTTATGGTTTTACTGGCTTAACGCACTTCAAGCTCAAACTTCAGCTTCAAGCGCTGTAACAAGTAGACGGAGAGCTGGCCACGTCAGATATGACACAATAATGAGAGCAACGAAACCCCTCTAGTTAGTTTACTACACTATGCTTATTTTTAGATCCGGACATCTGGCAGCTGTAAAGTGGTGGAGGTAAAAGAAAGCAAATAACTTGAAGAGTATAAATTCTAGAGTTCTGGTTTTGATCCAATATTATGAAAAATTATGTAATTAATTAGATTATATAATATCCAAAAGTTTCGTTTGGGGGAAGTAGTGCCAAATGATGTATAATGTAATTTTTGGTTACTCGCCTACTGTTTTTGTTTGCGCAACAATACACAATGTTTTTTGTTCCAATGTTAAAATATAGGCCCTGTTCTCTATAAATGACACAACTTCCGCAGTTTTTACCTATTTCGGTATTACTTTTTTTCAACTTAAAAACTTTGTTGGTCTGTCACTCTGATCTCCACCCATTAAAAGCTGCCAGATGCCCGGATCTAGCAATAAGGATGGTTATGCAATCTAACTGGACTGATTACAAACCTCTCATTATTGTGTCACATCTGACGTGGCCAGCTCTTAGACCAAAGTAGGTAACTTCCAAAAACTTGTTTTTGGTACATCTTTTAGGTATTGTCGGTATTGTCATGTAAATTACGGAAGTATACCCAATTTCAGCTCAATCTGACACCGGGAATGGTTGAAATTTGATAACTCTCTAGATTATACATCTTCGTTTCTGTTTACATACCTAATTATCTATCTACATAATATAAAATGCTATGGAGTTAGCAAAACACGGAATATTACGTATTTTGTACATATTAATTGAAGAATGTCATAATTATGCAAAGCCCGCGGCTCTTGCTCATGCAAATTACAATACTTCATGCTGCCCGCCGATTAATCAAGAGTATCAAGACTGAGATCAAATATTAAATTAACGTCTTCGTTGGAAACTATTTGGCAGTGTAGTGGAATTGATCGTGAAGTCACCATCCTAATCGCGTCACCGTCAATCATGTAATAGATTAAGCTCCCATTGCATGAAACCTTACCTCACACGGTGGCAGAGCAGACACATACTACAGCGATAGATAATACTTAGGAGCACTGGACTATAGTAGGTTGCCATGGCCTAGCCTGGAAGAACATAGTTTTTTTTAAATTTTAAAACGTCAATTTTTGCCAAAATTTACATCATAAGGTGGCAGATCGAAACCTTTACCCATCGAAAGAGACCCCTTTGGTGACCTGAACCCGCATAGGTTGCCAGCCCTAAACCTGGTAGATTTCAAGGTCAGCCATATTTTAGGAGGCCAAAAAATGGGGTAATTTACCTCATCAGGTGGCAAGCTGAAATTGATGCAGATCGATAGCCCTAGACGTGCCATTCACGAATATATAGGGTTGCCTGCCATCAGCCTGGTAGTTTTTCTGGTCAGCCTCCTCAAAGTATCGATTTAGTAACTTGGACCAACGAGAAATTCATGTACAGATGCTAACATTCGAGGAATATTTTGATGCAAACCGTGATATTTAATTAAAATCTACATATTGACAGTCTTGCACTTCATACTTGTTGAAATAATAGGGTAAATGAACCAGTTCTGGTCATTTCTTACTAATTATATAGGTGACTACCGGAAAACCTAGACTGCGGGTAACATTGAGGACGCCGCGACAGTAAATCATCAGTGTGTGAGGTAAAATTGGTTCCTCACCTCATTTCCGCAGTCTGCTATTTCTGCTTCCCATAAATATGCTAAATATGTGGGTGAAAAAACACCCTGACTTGAGCACTTGGACTACTGGGCGAGGTCATAATATATACTACCGACGCCTACTAGATCACTCTCTACTACTGGAGGGTAAACCTCCTTCATGTGCGTAGACTAGGGCACCTATCCCTTGGAAATAGGCCGCGCCCGCGCATCTACCCAGAAGGCATTTCTGCCTTCACGAGGGCTTTGGGAGGACTTGACACTCAACCAATGGGCTTATGGAGGATTATAGCTACTCCCACGCTGCCAGTCCCCGATAATAGGTGAATGTCATAATAGAAGACTACAATTTTTGGAAAAAAATGTGTAATACTGGGTTTTTATATATACCGGTGGATAATAAGTCGTATATGACACGACAAAAATGCACAACAACGCATTTTTGAATTTTTTTTGGCACTAAATTCGTCACACGTGGTCGAACGACGACTGGACCGCGCGGCATGAAGCTTTGATAAGTTTATGCGCATCCGATCATAAGCCGTGTAACGCGCGCCCCGCCTATTGGGTAATCTATAGTATTCTTCTGATCTGAGATGTACGGTTATGCTGAATTTTATAATTATGTAGAAATAATATGACATCATTTATCACTAACACTAAGTATTTTCTTCCTGCCTCTTTTCCATTTCAGTTGTGATTAGGGCATCTTCGTGTGTCCCAGGAATTTCAGTCCTGGTTTGTTAGTGGTGCGTTATTCAGGACTATTAGATCCTTCTCGATTCATTGCGTGTCTGACAGTGGTTTCATAGTTTTTGCCTCGCCGCCACTAGAATTACAAATGCCGGTCAATCACTGCGAAAGAGTCCTTGCGGTCTTCACGGTCATCATTGGGGCCGATTCCAACGTATATCTTTCTCTATGGTGGATGAAGACCAGCAACAACAGAGGTAAGTAAGACACACAAGGTATTGACAACTAACTTAAATATCCTATACAATAAATAAACATAGGTCGGAACCAACATTCGTAAACAGAAGGTGCATTACGATTATAAATAGACCTCACTATGTCCCGAATAACGCACCATCGACAACCCAGGACTGAAAGTTAAGCATATTCAGTCAAGTAATATTTTCGATATTATAAGTAGTGTAGATACAAAAATGACAAATATTCGTATTACCATTATTAACGAGGTCGTTTTGACGTACCACCTCAAAGCAAGAATTTAACTAGAGACCGCACGTGCGTACCCACGTAAGGCATAGAGACATAGACATAGTTTTCCTTAGCCGACATAATGGCAGCCCGGGTGAACATGCTGGCCCGGAGATTCGCTCGGTGTACGGATGCAGCCAAATTAACGCTCTTTAGAGCATATTGCACTTCGCTGTACTTGAGTGCACTGTGGGCAAACTGTACGCAGCGGTCGCTCAGCTCTCTGCGCGTCCAGTACAATAACGCTTTCAGGGCGCTGTTGGGGTTGCCACGTTTCTGCAGTGCATCCACCATGTTTGCCGAACCGCGAGTAGACAGCTTCAACTCAATCTTACGTAAAAAAATGGCATCATTACTGAGCAGAATACGTGACAGCCTAAACAGCCTCTTGAAGGCTTTAGCTGTAAGAAGTGAGTGCTCAGTTATGCAACACTTAATTAAGAATAACCTTGAAAGAATAATATCAGGTTTTGTCGTAGCAAATACAGTAATTTTTAAAGATATTGCGAATCACATCTGTTTGTGACTCTCCACTGCTAGAAGTAATAGCATGGAGGGTAATAACAATATGAGACTATGACAAGGAACAACGATAATAGCACCTTCTCTGTAATAAAAGTGAATAAGACCTTGAAAGTGTAATAAGACAATCCCGTTCGATCTTGGTATTATTAGTAGCATGCCCTGTCGTTACCTTTTATCCTATGTATATGCGTACGACTTAGTGAAGGTTGGCTGTTCCTACAATAACGTGGCGCACGGATTTACGGTGATCACATTAGCTGGTTTATCGAAAGTTAAGTTTTTCGGGCCCGGACCATAGTCTCGCGATGAATATCTAGTGTCCCTTAGTTTATGCGCTTATTATTGTACACGGGTGCAGAAGCGATGCACGTCCATCTGCGGGTAAAGTGACCACTCTCTTAGGGCCCCGTTTTTAGATAGCGGTAGTGATGGGAAGAAGTACCGCCCATATGCGGGTATTGTGGCAACCCCGGTAGTCTATTGCGCATGGGTGAGTGTGGTACCTCGGGGACTGGCAGCGTCGGGGTAGATATAAATCCCCCATAAGCCCATTGGTTGAGTGTCAAGTCCTCCCACATCCCGCGTGAAGGCAGGAATGCCTTCTGGGTAGATGCGTGGGCGCAGCCTATTTCCAAGGAATAGGTGCCCTTTAGTCTATGCGCATGAAAGAGGCTTACCCTCTAGTAGTAGAGAGTGATCTAGTAGGCGTCGGTAGTATATATTATGACCTCGCCCAGTAGTCGAAGTGCACAAGTCAGGGTGTTTTTTCACCCACAGATTGAGCATATTTATGGGAAGCAGAAATAGGAGACTGCGGAAATGAGGTGAGGAACCAATTTTACCTCACACACTGATGATTTACTGTCGCGGCGTCCTCAATGTTACCCGCAGTCTAGGTTTTCCGGTAGTCACCTATATAATTAGTAAGAAATGACCAGAACTGGTTCATTTACCCTATTATTTCAACAAGTATGAAGTGCAAGACTGTCAATATGTAGATTTTAATTAAATATCACGGTTTGCATCAAAATATTCCTCGAATGTTAGCATCTGTACATGAATTTCTCGTTGGTCCAAGTTACTAAATCGATACTTTGAGGAGGCTGACCAGAAAAACTACCAGGCTGATGGCAGGCAACCCTATATATTCGTGAATGGCACGTCTAGGGCTATCAATCTGCATCAATTTCAGCTTGCCACCTGATGAGGTAAATTACCCCATTTTTTGGCCTCCTAAAATATGGCTGACCTTGAAATCTACCAGGTTTAGGGCTGGCAACCTATGCGGGTTCAGGTCACCAAAGGGGTCTCTTTCGATGGGTAAAGGTTTCGATCTGCCACCTTATGATGTAAATTTTGGCAAAAATTGACGTTTTAAAATTTAAAAAAAACTATGTTCTTCCAGGCTAGGTCATGGCAACCTACTATAGTCCAGTGCTCCTAAGTATTATCTATCGCTGTAGTATGTGTCTGCTCTGCCACCGTGTGAGGTGAGGTTTCATGCAATGGGAGCTTAATCTATAAGTAGGTAGTATTTTTATCAATCAACTTCAAGATTTTGAAGGAGGAGGTTCTCAATTCGTCGGGATCTTTGTTTTTTTGCTAATTTTTAATGTATGTTTACCGATTATTCAAAGACGGCTGGACCGATTTGGAAAATTCTTGTTTTGTTTGAAAGAGTATACTTCACAGTTTGTCTATTGTCACCAGGTCCGGATCTGATGATGGGATCCTGGAGAAATCGAGGGAACTCTTCAAGTATTATAGTCACACCTATAGTGATTTCAGTACCTATTTCGTTTTGGAAAAGCGGAGTCTAAGTGAAGTCGGTAATTTTATGTTTAAAATTATTTTATAAAAATAGTAGATACGGTGCTGGGAATAAGATCTAGATAATCTTTTTCCCAGCACCGTATCTACTATTCAATTCAAATAGCCGGGTCACACACTTGGTATTAATTCAGCATACTGATAGAATATGCAGCTCAATTAGATTCTGAAAATTTTCTATGCTTTATAAAAAAACAGAAGCCCAACTCATAATTTTCAGAACAATTGTGTTTTTTAAGCCTGTATGCTGAATTCAGACCGAAGTGAAGTGAGATGGCGCGTCAGAGATTATGGCACCTTTGCGCACCAATAGCATGGCTATTTATTGATAATATAAATATTTAAGACTAAATCGGTAGCTAGGTATGTCCAAAAGACACATGTGCTATTTTAATTTTACTACCAAAATGTGTGTTACATACACCTCGTCTTTTTCCATGCACTCTAGAAGTCATAGAACTTTTATAACATCCGCTACCGTAACGTACATTTTAGGCACGACTGTGATTCGAATTTCAAACTCAACGGTCATAAATGGAACTCGCCCAGAGCCCCCAGAGGCCAAAGACATCGTTTTGCGAATCAGTGAGACCAGCCGATCGTTTGAATGGCCACATTTTTTATCGAAACCGGTTGAAACTTTTTATTAAGCTTCGAAAACGAATTCACCCTTTTGCGTGGGAGGCACGTAAATCGGTTGTAAATGCTTAGACGGTTAAGTCACTATAACACTTACTATATCAAATTCCTTACCAATTACGATGAAATTCTCGGTATGTTTTTTGAAAGCCACGTCTACCTAATTTCTTGATCAGTTTGGGTACTTATTTAGCAAATCCCACGTAAAGTTGACGACAATTTTCGCCTTATTACGATGGAATAGAGTGCATAAATGTAAACATTTTTTTGGCGTTGGTAGGAGGTAGATTCGCAGTTGTACGATATGTTTTTCGTATTTGGGCATCGCTAAAATTGAGATTTTTTGTTTGTATAAAGTATTTTATGTATTTTAACATTTTGCTTGGTTTAGGTGTTCACATCGATTTTGGGAAATGGTTTTAACAATAGTTTATTTGATAAAATATTTCTTATACAATACTACACTACTAATTAAATAAATCTACACCTAACTTAAACTAAAGGCCCTAAAGTAAAATTTGGGACGTAATTAGTAGGAAGTGGGAACGCACTTGTGACACATCTGGCCATTCTGGCCTGCGTCCATTACCTGACAGTTTGAAAAACTCATTGGTACTGAGTAACAGTGGCGGCGCGTCCACACAACACGATTCCCGTCGGCTTGACTAATTTTTAGGCTCCTTTATTTTAGCTCCTGGAGAAATTTTGAGTCAAATTAACTTTCTTGCCCAAGAAAATTGTTGACCCATCTAAAAGTCGAGGTCTACCTACCTACCTCGACTCATAAAATGCTATGTGCTTGTGCAGTCCATAGTCCATGTGTAGTCAAGCAAAAATGGAATGGCTAAGCGGGTGATCAAAAGGTAATGGGAGAGTCAAGCCCTATAGTATTGGCTGGTATTGGTATGGTATACCTACTTAGTATGTAGTTATCTATAGTGTCGGACTCTGAACAAATATGACTCATTAGCGGCCCGAGCCAGGGTAAACAACCCCTGTCAATTAAGGGTAGGTATTCAGCAATCAACAAGTTTAACGACCTCGTTAGGTGCACTAATATGTACATTGACATTAGTGTTTTATCAGGTTTTATGAAACCATCCGTTGATCTCTAAACTGACAGACAACAGACATTGTACCTAATACTTTTTTTGAATTGTGCTTTAAAATACAGAGTTTAATAAAAATAGGCACTGATATGGTAAGTAAGAAGTAAGGGAAAAAATTTTTGAACATGAAAATTTTTTTTTTGTATGGGACACGTCATCAGGTCATCACAGCTGTTTAACCCTCCATACAAAATCAAAATATTTTTTCGCGAGACTTTTTTTCTAACTTTTTGATAATTAGAATACGATACGAATCATACCCTTAAAAGGATCACCCTTAATGTAATCCTTGTATAAACAAATACCTAAATATTAAGGACTGTGGAAGTAATACTTATGGAGTCGTTATTGAGCAAACTCGCCCACCTTGACACGCAGCGCTGTTCTGTTGTTATCATTATGCCGACTTCCTTCCGCCCAGTTTTGTCGCCGTGGTACAGTCAGCGACAGTCAGGTATTTTTCAATGAGTTCCTATTGACTAATATGGACTTGACATATCCGATGGAGCGTAAGACGTTTTTTTAATGCTCGCAGCGCCATCTACTCGTTCATTTGCACGTTCCTCATTTAACTATGTAGTTTGAGCGTGAGTTAGAAAGCACCATGTATTTTTATCGGACTTTTTAATAGCCTCCAAATTTATTTACATACACAATAAAAAACATAGGTACCTATAAGCAAGGGTTAACCCTTTGCAAAACCAATACCTATTCGAAAAACGCCCCGTTAGCAAAACGTCCCAATATTTTCGCAAAATATCCCGTAGGTACTTACCTATAAAATATAAAATCAAAGATAAGGAAGGGCCTTTAAAATTTAAAGGCACATTTTGAAAATAAGGCCCATAAGCTGAAAAAAAAACAAAATTTCCCGATACCCGACAGAAATGTATATGTGGGCGTTCTATTTTATAGGTAAATTATATTATTCAAAGTATTTGCCCCACTGGTTTGTTCTTACGGGAAGGAAAACTTAACTAAAAGGTTGTTAGGTTGATCTTTAATAATATTTTACATAGGTATGTCGTAAGCTAAGTACATATTGGAATGTTCTATTCTAGGAATATATTAATTACAGGATAATTAAATTTCAATTTACTATCTCATCATCTTTTTGTATTTTTTTCTGAAACTAATAAAGTACTTAATTAAAGGTACAAAAGGTATCCAACCCTTGTCAAAAATTTGACAAGTATGTTAAGTAATTTAAGTATGGAATACGGAACTATTGCAGCCTTTGCAGCACTATAAGGTCCATAAAGCATTACAGTTCTATTAAAAATAGTCTGTCGAGGCAACACCATAACAGATTACAAGATTTACAAGCCATAAACGGGCATGGTCAGCGGATCATTCGAGTTAGCGTCAATTTTTCCATCGCCAAGTTAAGAAACTAAAACCTCTGTTTATGGTACAGTCGACGGCAAAGATGTGTTTACACTTTTTCACGTTACGCCTTTGTAATAAGGTTCAAAAGTGTAAACATATTTTTGAGGTCGACTGTACAAACGTGTGGTGTCATTGTCATGTTCCAAATGTTCCAATCGCTTTTCTGTTTGCGAAAAGTTTAATCCACAACCTAAATATGTATGTCAATAAACTCAAAAAAATACGGTCGTTAACTATTATAGACAGGATTTATAGTAAGGTACATTTTTCAAATGGGACGTTAAGTATATGAATGGAGATTTGATTAAAAGCCAGTGACAATGAGCCATGGTTTGAGGTCAAAGGCACATATTATTTTTAAGAGTAGGGACAATTGCTACAATTATGGCTTGAGCTCACTACTCTTATGCACTCTAAAGCAATGTGAAAACACAATCTGGATAAGGCAAACGTCGCTTATGTTACGTAGCCGACCAAAAATGGCCGCCGTTGCTTGGTAGGCCTTTTAAGGCTGCTGAATAACCTCATACGCAGATGGCAGTGAAGGTGATCATGCATGATGACAGGCGGACGTTAGTGCAACAGTTTAAAAAAGGTAATAACCTAAATGGTCGTACGGTTTTTAAGGTATATTCACCATTTCGATCTAATTTTGAGTAAAATAATCTTTTCGATCCGATGGGGATACTCAAAGGATGGGGCAATAAGGAACTTGCCGGTTGTCGCAAAATGAGTCCGTACCAGCCCAGGCAACACGCTTATCATAAATCAGTTAAGCGATGTCACAACACTCACAACCGTGAAGGCTGCCACGAATGCGAGAGTTCCTTATGCGGTCATTTCTTATTTCGTACATCGATTTTGTACACATATAGCGTCTGGTGACAACCAAAACTCACTAAGTACTTCCACAAGTTAATAGCCATAAGGAACCGTACCAGTCACAAAAAAAGGTTGATTTTCGTTTATTTATTTTTTTGCAATTAGTGAGTTTTGGTTGTCACCTGACGATAGGATAGTATAGGTACCTACCTCTTTCATTGGCGACGGGTCAAAAATATTCATAGGCAAGCTAAAGCTGATTTCGCTTTCTTATTCTTCATGAGCCGAGGGAATGCCATCTATAGTTTAAAAATTAATCAAGCCGATGGGAGTCGAGTTCTAAGGACATGCACTCCGCTACTATTCCAATGTTAGAATCTTACAGTGACTTAATCAGAAATCTTGACATTCTTGAATAGCTTGCCGGATATCCTGATGTGAGATACAGTATTTGTAGACGTTCAGATGGCAATAACAGAGTGGATATCTTCACTAGATATTCAGAGACGGAACAGTATAACCCTAGTAAGGGGTCTGATTATATTAGGCAAGGCCCAGGAGTATAGTTAATGTGTAGGTGAGTGCCATTCGCATTCGGCGCACGCGCCACCACATAACCAAGGTCGCGATTCGCAACGCGCATATCATAAGCAATGCAATCACCAAGTTCATTGGCTTTACTCACTAGACACACTGGGGACTAATTAATAATTTCAACCAAAAGACTTCCAAGACTGTTATAATTATAATTTGTGGGTGTTTAACCTCATGAACATTTTCTACTTCCGTTTTGCAGAAACCGTTCCAAGTTTTTTTTTCTGGGGCGTACCTAAGTAAATCGCGTCGTGAGCAGTTCTTACGACCACTGCATACTTTACTTTGCCCAGGGTGTATTCCCTAGCAGGAAAATACTTATGATATGAGTTATAAAGTTATAATAAACTTACTTTACAAAGTCAGATTGCTGCCTTGTTGGGGCAACCGGAAAGCAGATAATCCGGAAATAAATACTGCGATGCGATGTCTTTAGCCGGAAATGAACCTCTACCTAGACTCGAGCTTACAATATTAATGACAAGCACTAGAAATATTTCAGGTCAATCCTGGTCAAACGGAACGTGCCCTAAAAGGCGGATGTGTCATCGTCCGTGTCTGCGTACCACACGTTTATCACTGTGTTTATGATTCATTGCTTATATTTTTCCTGTAAACAACGAGCAAAATGAACATATATTTAACTAAAGTAGGTATAATACAAAACTTCATCATTTTATTTAACCCGTTATTAGGCACAATACATAAAAAGGTACCTCCATCGACATATTTATTTTAATTAAAAGTACTGTCATCATGACATGCATTGAATTAGCTGTTAATTGGTCAAAACAGGAAATCCACTCTAGGAAAATATAATTTTTGAGGGTTTTACTGACATAGGCAAAAAATCTTGATAGCCGCCGATTATCGCGTCCGCCCCGTGGGTATTATATTTGGTGCATTTATTATGAACGATCGGGACAAATAGACAGGACTATTGTTTAAAAAAAATCCCCTAATAACAAAATAAAAATTTGTCAGTTACGATTTATCTTGAATTTAGCCAATTTTCCACTCTGTCACCCTCACTAGTAGGTAAACACCTGAACAGTTTTTCGATAACTAAATATAGTATTGCTTTGCAATCCGTCGCAGAATCTACTTTCAAGCCGTAGAGAAAGTTTCCAAATATTTACATTATCAAAAGCTTTGTGAAAGTATGCAGTGCATGTCCATGCACTCAGTACTGTCCACCCGTGCATTAGGCGCAGCGCGCAGGGTGCAGCACTTGTGTGGCGATTCGTCTGCCATCGATTTTCTGCACCCCTTGCAACCGACTGTGAGTCATCATTTGCCACCCTAGTACTTATTACATAAACATTTATATTATACGTAGGTATATAATTTATTTCTACAAATACCTTACCGTGAAGCTGTCCAGACATGACCTTATTTGTACTGAGAATGCGCTCTAGTCTTTGGTTTCTGCGGTTATTATAAGTATGTATTACTAATAATTACTTACGCAGGTACACTTATGAATTACACATGATACATGTAGTCTCTTAAACATTTGTGAGAATTGAATAATAAAAACCATCATTTTTAAAAACCCCGAGGATTTGGGGCAAAGTTTGTGAGAGTATAAATTTCCTAATTTCCTATTCAATTTACGTGCGTAGTAGCACAAGCAAAATACGTATAGAAAGCTATTATAAGGTAGGTACTACATGGCCTGACGAGATGGACTGCAAGTGCAGGCCTAGAGTATAGAGATAAAGTTTTGGAGCTGATCTTCGCAATTTAGTTTTAAATAAGTAATACGTAAAAATGAACTACTTCATCGTACATGCGTAACAATCTTATTAGTCACAATCAAAACAACATAAATAGAACTGTGAACGAATTTAACCGTACCTACTTGTGATTCTTGAATATCACCCGATATTCGTGAATTTATTTAGCTACCAATCATACGGTATTGTAAAATACGGAAAAAAATTGTGTTCCAAAGAACCGATGTCGTAAAATGCTCGTTTCAAAATTTTGTTCGATTCTTCCAAATTGCCCTTTCGGAAAAAGTCCCTTCTTAAAATGTTGATTGATTTTTTGCAAAAAAGGCTTTCTCTAGAACCTTGACTCTTTTTAAATCGTATTTTCGATTTTTATTGTACAATACCATACCTATAGCAAAAATCGATTTTTCTTAATAATGAAAAAGTCACTTAATAATGACTTTTTTATCAGCGGGCCTTTTTGCATACGACACAATTTGCCAAAGGGGCTGTCCATAAATTACGTCATCGATTTTTGACGATTTTTGACTCCCCCCCCCCCCCTAAAATCATCCAAAAATTATGCTTCGAATGGCTCCGTTTCCTCCTATGTCATGCTACCATCATCTGATGTCAAGACCCCCCCAGCCCCTATTTTGAAATGACGTAATTTATGAATAGCCCCAAAGGGACGGTTTAAAATATTGCATTTTGCAAACAGGGCGTTTTACAAATTTTTTTAAACGCCCTGTTTGCAAAACGCCCTATTTAATGGACGTTTTAATCTAAGGGTAAGGGACCACCATATTTTGCAAGAGGACATACGGATGGCTACTTACCTCAGGGGTTTTTTTTTATTCTGTGCTCTAGGTGTATGTTAAATAGTGTATTATGTGTATGTTAAATAGTGTATCTTAAGTATATCATGAAATTCATGTTTGATTCTGTCTTGCTAATTCTGGAAAAAGGGTGAATAAGCGAGTGTGTCGTATGTATGTAATCCTAATAAGTATTATCTTCATCAAAATAGCATTCGAGTCAGTTTTTATGATAATAAAAATGGTCGTTAAGAAGTAATTTGTCCTTATAGATAACTTACAATAATTCTACTAATTGAAACAGGAAATTAACAAACTAATTACGGTATTGCCTAAATTACACGCAAATATGTATTAAGTCAAAAATTCCAAATAGGTACCTAACTGTCTCGTTGCTATAGTATTCCCACTCCGGGATCCGGAAATAACCCCACGGACACTATTTCCGGAAAATAGAATAAAATTACTCATAGGTACGAGTACAGCCCGCAAAAAAGCTGGTTAAATAACCCAGGAGCCCAGGACCAGGACTATTTTAACTTCATATGTAGGTATCAGTACTATCAGTGGACAAGTAAATATATTTATTTGATCATATTTGAGCTTTCAGTAAGATATGTGACGTTGTGAAGTCAAAGGTAGGTACTTACATCATTGTCGGTTGTTAATAGAGATTACATCTAAATGATTTTATAAGGCAGGAACGCCTTATTGGCAACCGCAAATGATGTACCTACCTTTTAGTTGAAAATGGCACACATATTTGGGGGTAATCTTATCTAGGACAGTGTACAAATATATATTTTGCACCCCCTGACGCGCAAATTTTGTACACTATGGGCGGGCCGCAAGATTTTTTGTGTAGGAAAGTGTAGAAATCCGCGCGTGTATTATAGTCATCAATTTCATCAACGAGCACCGATGGCTTTTGGCAGCACTTATTTTCAGTAGAAACTAAAGTCCAAATATCTATGCAGACAACCCAGGACAGAAAATCCTGGCGACGCTAGGAGAGCCGACCCCAAGTAGATGGGATAAAGGCTAGGAAGAAGACTTACTTATAATCTTCGAAGATTTCGAAGCGCTTTCTTGTCTTCACAATTAAGTTAGTACTTAAAATGCGTTAGACGCAAATTAAAGATAATAAAACTATTTTAACGCCAATTAAGTAGTAGCAAGTAGTGACATTAACCCAGTTTAATGAGTATAGAGATAGTTGTTTAAACTAGAACGATGTAAGCGCCTTCCTACGTCATACGTTGTTGAGGCTTTTGGCATGTAGTTGTGGTGCTGAGTCAGGGAAGAGCGGCAAAAATGCCGAATCTTAGAGAAAGCACCATTTTGGTTTGAATGACTGGGGTTTTTGGTAAGTGTACAAACATTATTGGGAAGATTGGCGTTTAATAAGACGACAGACGCCTTTATACAAGGTGTAACAAAAATGCTGGTGATCTTTTTAAGTTATAAGCATGGTAGGTATTTTATTAATTAGGAAAAAATAAAAATAAAATTTTCGCGTGAAATAAAATTTGCTTGTGTATAAAAGCAGGAGGGTTGGCCGGCTGCGATGCGACCACCTTCCCATACAAAAAAATATTTTTTGCGTCCAAACATTTTTTCTCCAACATTTTCTAAGTCGCAAATGTCGCAATACGATAACTTACATTACTAGTATTTTTGTATTTATTTATTTTATTTAATGGAATTAATTCTAGTGTTCAAAATTTAAGTACCTACAGTCAGCAGCCAAAGTAGCTTATACGCGACTAGGTTGTTCAAAATTAGCTGAACACGACTTTATTTTAAGAGAATAAGAGCGTGTACTTATAGATCATTTTGAACACTACCCGCTTAGCTACTTATTTTTTTATTTATTTAAACTTTATTGCACAATAAAAAGAGTACAAACGGCGAACTTAATGCCAAAAGGCATTCTCTACCAGTTAACCGTCGGGCCAAACAGAGATAAAAAGAAGGTAATAGGTGCGGGAAATTATTACAAACGTGGGAAATTCTAAACTGAATATAGCTGCTAATTCTAAATATATATGTTAAATATAAACTAATTCATAGATACATAACCGTAGCATTTGCATAAATAAAACAAATATATAATTAAAAATATATACTTATATATATATATATACATATATATATATACATAAACATATATATATACATATATACCTGCTACTAGACTGTCATGAGATCTAGCTATGAGATTTTTCTAGAAAATGTTTGCGCAACTTGCTCTTGAAAGAGGATTTGGTCTGAGCTTGGCGTATCTGAAGGGGGAGGGCGTTCCAAAGACGAATAGCGTTTATGGTGAAGGAATTAGACATAGAGCCAGAGTGATGAATAGGGATAGAGAGTATTAGTGTACGGGAGGAACGGAGCTCACGGCCTGGCTGTGCCGTAACAAATTGGAATTTAGACCGCAGGTACTCCGGTGCAGCTGGCTCCTTTAATATGCTAAAGAGCGTACACAGAACCCTGAGGCACCTACGTTCACGAATGCGAAGCCAATTGAGTTTTCGCCGAAAGGAAGAGACATGGTCATACTTGCGGAGGCCGTAGATAAATCGGATGCAGCTGTTTAGGAGCCTATCTAGCCTATCCAAGAGTCCTTGCGAGACGTTGGTAAGGCATACGTCGCTATAATCAATTATTGGCAGCACCAGGGCCTGAATGAGAAGAGTCTTTGTACTTGTCGGTAGAAAATGTTTAAATCTGTACAATGCCCTCAAGGTATTAGTGACTACTACTTACTTTTGCTGCTTACTGTCAAATCTGTACATGGTACCTAATTAAAGTTACCGTTTTAGGCCTATAACCTGAAACTGTAATTATTATATTAATATGTGGTTGTTTCTATCTACCTAATTAGAAAACCATATGGCAGCTTTCGAAGATGACATTTTAGATGAATTATCTAATCGGAAAATTATGCGTGAAGAAAATTAAAATATTTACCGTCAATAACAAGCTACTCGTCGAAACATTCGGCTTGGAACTTCGAATGCTAATCAGTAGAGAGGAGAGCAATGACCCCACACGAATCGTTTTGAAATAGCAACGGCGCCAAGCGCCGGTGGCAAAAAGCCATCATTTTTACAGTTTAGAAGAAAATTTGGCAACAAGGGTGCGAAGTACTGCGTTATGATACCTACGAATATTATGAACATATGAACGGTGAGGGACCTGAACCTGAGAGTGACAGCGAGGCAGGATTTCAATTATCATACCTACTATCCATGGGTTAACCCATCTGATTGATAAATAATCTAAGACAGTCATTATTAGAAGTAGCTAAGCGGATAAGGTGTTCAAAATAACCTACACACGCTTATTCTCTTAAAATAAAGTCGTGTTCAGATTATTTTGAACACCCGACCCGCTTAGCTACTTTTGCTGCTGACTGTATTACTTATGTACATGCTAAGTCAATAACATGCTTTGATTAAAATAATGGTTAAAATAATGGCTCATTTTACTTTATCAAAGATAACATGTCATAATCAATAGTGTACATAGGTACCTTTACTTTGACAATGATTACTAAAATTACCTATGACTTACACTACCTACTTGTTAGGTACTATAGGAAATGTTATTCCAATATAGGTACATCTGCATTCTGCATTTACAACTTAAATATCATAATCATAATTAAATATTTTCAAATAGATTCATATAAATATTTTAGCTAGGGACCTATCACCTATCCTAAACATTACTGACAATGACTACAGATAGGTATACGGAGCAGAGAGAGGCACAGAAACTATGGAGTAGGACTTTATTATTCCACTGTAATTTTATTTAGATTTATATTTGCTACTATTTTCCGGCTTTAGATTTATATTTCATGCTTTAAAGGGCATAGATAAAAAGGCATGCAGTAGGCAAGTCTGTGGAATTGAATTTAAGGACACCTACCTATCCTGTAGCATTACTTCACCAGTGTATGACAACGGGTAGGTACAGCTGTAAGTATAGTTTGTCCTCGGTAAAAATATATATATCCTAACCTAATGAATTAATTATTTATTTTTCCTCATTTAGCACAAATGCAAAATAACATTAGCAACATAGGTATGTTAAAATGGCTATCGCTTCGTCCGCTTCATATTTTAATTATTGAAAATATTTTCCTGATTCGACTCTGTTGTAGCAATACGTGACTAAATTATATGTAATACAAAGTGATTTAACATATAAAACGTCATTAAAATTCGTGTTATAATGATATTTATGATTCAAGATTAATATAATTGTAAGGTATTGCATTGACGCGCCCGCTTTAATCCGTTACACGTAAGTTTACGCTTATCATTAGATAAAATGCTTACGGTCTCTTATCAAGGCACTATCAGTATCAGTGGTATGTGAAAATGCCTTTGCCTTCCTAACCATATATGGTCACGAAAATTGAGCTAGTCAGCCATTGGTGGATATTAAATGGTGTTGATAGTGTTAATTCTGATAAGAAACGTTTTATATAGTTAAACTCCCGCCCGCTAACTTCATTTTGCGCGGTGCTTCGCAGGCAACGGTCGTACTTTACTTTATTTATTAAATTAAAAGTAAGTGTTTATATTTTCATAATTAGAACTTAGTGCTTTAACAATCAGTTTTAAGGTTTCTGGGCTTTTACTTTCGTTGTGGATTAAGTGAATTTAAACAAGTTTCTAGTTTCAAATTACGTACAGTTTTATATTGATTACAGTACAGTTACATAACGTGGATTGCTAACGTGTGATGTGATATCGTTTTGAATTAGTATCGGTTACGTACGTTACGTATAATTATTATACTAAAAATGTTGGTTCTCATTTAGCTTGTTTCATAATAAGTCAACAAAAATATTTATTAGTTTTATAAATAAATAACACAGTTTTTAACTGTGTAACAATTTTATTTTGCGCAATATTTTTTTGCCATTTACTTAATATTTTTAAATGGTTTAATTGACACATGAAAATTTCCACTGCCAAAACACGCTTAGCACTGTGCAGGTGCACTGATAATATGGAAAGCAACTTTCTTTTTTTATTGTGCTAATTATTTCCGTACTCTCTGTATCGGTATCCATTTAAATAACATAGTTAACTAGCTTATGCAACTGATTTTTGGACCAAAGTTTATAGGTACAATTTACTATACTCAGACGCTTTATCAACTCACTCGGTATCTTATCGCATCGAGCGCGATATTGTGAAGTAACGTTTTCTGATAGCGAGATAGCGATACGTGACTGATAATTATTACTAAGTAGATATATACACATCTTATATGACTCATAAAAAATATTCCATCGTTAAGTTATGTAACAACAGAAGATAACCATAACGTTCGGTTTAAAATAAAAACGTGAATTAAAAGTTATTTTTTCCTCTTTTGTAGACTAATTCACAATGTGCGACGAGGAAGTTGCTGCGTTGGTAGTGGACAATGGCTCCGGCATGTGCAAGGCCGGTTTCGCCGGTGACGACGCGCCGCGCGCCGTGTTCCCCTCGATCGTGGGCAGGCCGCGCCACCAGGGCGTCATGGTCGGCATGGGACAGAAGGACTCGTACGTCGGTGACGAGGCCCAGAGCAAGAGAGGCATCCTGACCCTCAAGTACCCCATCGAGCACGGCATCGTCACCAACTGGGACGATATGGAGAAGATCTGGCACCACACCTTCTACAATGAACTGCGTGTGGCGCCCGAGGAACACCCCGTGCTGCTCACGGAGGCTCCCCTCAACCCCAAGGCCAACAGGTACGTGTTTCGCTAGCGCCAGAGAGCTTTACTCTCTAGTTGTCATAAAATGTATCAACTGTGGTCGCCCTTCGTACGCTATGCTAACGAAACTTTGTTTTCTTTTCCAGAGAGAAGATGACCCAGATCATGTTCGAGACCTTCAACACGCCCGCCATGTACGTCGCCATCCAGGCCGTACTCTCGCTGTACGCGTCCGGTCGTACAACCGGTATCGTGCTCGACTCCGGCGACGGTGTCTCCCACACCGTTCCCATCTACGAGGGTTACGCCCTGCCCCACGCCATCCTGCGTCTGGACTTGGCCGGTCGCGATCTCACCGACTACCTGATGAAGATCCTCACAGAGCGCGGCTACTCCTTCACCACCACCGCCGAGCGAGAAATCGTTCGTGATATCAAGGAAAAGCTCTGCTACGTCGCCCTCGACTTCGAGCAGGAGATGGCCACCGCCGCCTCCAGCAGCTCGCTCGAGAAGTCGTACGAGCTTCCCGACGGTCAGGTCATCACCATCGGCAACGAGAGGTTCCGTTGCCCTGAGGCTCTCTTCCAGCCCTCATTCCTGGGTATGGAAGCTAACGGCATCCATGAAACCACCTACAACTCTATCATGAAATGCGACGTCGACATCCGTAAGGACCTGTACGCCAACACCGTGCTGTCCGGCGGTACCACCATGTACCCCGGCATCGCCGACCGCATGCAGAAGGAGATCACCGCCCTGGCTCCTTCCACGATGAAGATCAAGATCATCGCTCCCCCGGAGAGGAAGTACTCCGTATGGATCGGTGGATCTATCCTGGCCTCCCTCTCGACCTTCCAGCAGATGTGGATCTCCAAGCAGGAGTACGACGAGTCCGGCCCCTCCATTGTCCACAGGAAGTGCTTCTAAGCGCCATATTAAGACTGTTCCTAAGTTATGATGCCCTACACCGAGACCCAGAACGGGAGGCTCAAATTACGCTTGTGATCTTTATTTAAGTACAGTATTTAAATAGGATGTAAGGTATCGTAATATGCATATTACGTAAACTCAGCGAAGCATGTTCGCTCGTTTTTGACAAAGATTTTTATTTATTGTTACGTGACTAACCCAAGTCTTTTGTAATAAAAGATAATTTATATACCGGTATAAATAAGTATTTTTCTTTACCCCTTAGGTACGCAAATAAATTGAATATTGGATATTCAACTATGTTGATTATGAGTATTATGACTCAGGCTACAAGTATGTTAATGATGAGTCACTCATATCAAAGATATACTGCACTGACCAGCTCTATATCTGCTTAGTATGTGCTTTAGAAACTTAACCGGCAAAGTTATAAAAACGTAAAGATTCTACAAGTTAGAAGAAAGTAGACCACCCGAGATAACTTGTGTTACCTCGAGTCAGAGTGCCCTGTAGCCCCAGCAGTTTTGGAAAGGATTTTCTCTACCTAATGAAATGATACTCTTTCAAAAGTCAAATAGTTCTTCGACTTCCTATTAGTCAAATACAAACATATATGTATATTTTGTTAATATATATATTAACAAAATAAAACATAAGTAGGTACTTAAAGATACTGACATCGCTAACGGTCAACACGCGTGTTCTTGATACGATTAATACTGTTAATGGAGAAATGGATGGAGTGGCTACTGTCTGATGGGAGTAATGGGCGAGGCTATTCCATTGTTTGTTCCCATGTTTAGTTACATATTAATTATACCGATAGGCATAATTGTTTCTTCTAGAACCACCTACATTTAAATAGGTACAACTACTTCCGAGGTTATTTTGAATACACCGATTGCTGACCTAAACATAATCACCCCAGAATGTCTCCTACGATAGTTCAATGACACAATATACGGAGTCAACAATCCAGGTCAGTTATGTAATGTAGGAACGTGTTTACAAACGTAACCCATTTCCGGATGACTTTGATAAAAATAAAAATCTCTGACCTATTGCGGAGTTAATGAAACACCGTGCCCAATATAATTAGATCACAGACACACCCACGGAGAGATTCCGTCTGGTGAGTGCGTGACGTCACGGAATTATTTCTGGAGACGCTGAGAATTCTACGTTACGGACCATCGGTAATAGAGAATGATGGAAATGCAAATCACAGCTAACGATGTAAACACTACCTACGGACCGGACAAAGATGAATCATACGGAAGCTTGACTAATCAGCGGTTTAATCATGTAGTGAGCAACACCGGACGGAACTGAACGGGATGTTACCGAGAGGCAGCCCGAGTCTGTGCTCTGCTGTTGCGTTGCGCTGAATTACTTCGCAAATTTTCGCTGACCGCTTTCTCACGCGTCTCTCGATTTCGAAACGGTAAACTTTTTCTATGCTTACGATAAAATTATAGCTGATTTAAGTTATCAGTAGGCGTTCGCGTGTATTCCCTATCCACACTACACATGTATAGTTACAGGCCACCCCAGCTGCATGGCGACGCGAGGGTCAAGGGCGCAGCGCTGCGCACGATCGATTCCCCTCCGCCTCTCCCTGGACGCCCCCACAATGCGTCTGCTCGACTAGACATGCGTTCCTGTTTGATACAATCAAAGGTGCATCTTATATGCTCTTACTAGGGTAGCTTCTAGTCTAAGGCCGAGCTGAGAGAGATAATGCAATCTAGATATAGTATATTGCAGTAGTTTGCGGTGCATTTGGATGCTAACTGGATAGCGAAGTTTAGGTGCGAAGTATTTACTTAGGTGCCTAATTGGACTTATTTATTAGTATTAAGTACTGTTATATATTATTATTATTACAACACTTATTTGAATAAGTAGATGGTTGATTATAAAGTTTAGTTATATTCAAAAGGGGTTTTTGGTTGGTTTTATTTGAAATATGTAACTTTAATTTCGCATTTTAATTTCGGGTCTATAAAAGGATTGTTCTGTTCATGAACGATGCATTGTATCACAAAGAAGACAGGTTGATAAGTTGAAAGGTTCCATCACCCCCGCTGTCAGTCCTTTGTCAATGCCCTTTTGTATTTTTATCACGCGTCCCAAATCCCAATCCCAACCAGTTATTTTAGGACTTTAGGGGCTAGAGCAATCTGCGGTTCAACAAATATGGTCCACATTCCACCTGTTTAATTTAACTCGATACCAATGCTAATTAGCACCTATTTTACAGTCTTATGTTTTCTTATAAACTTGTATAGATGTCATATACAAGTTTATAATTTATACATATAGTAGTGTGACTACTTAAAATAAAACAAATCAAAATATTAATTAAAAATAATTTGATTTGTTCTTTCAATTCTTATGTTTTCTCTTATTGACAAATCAGCCGCCTACGTTAATATGACCAAAAAATCTGTTATATACCGATTTGTACCTATCTTAGTCACACAGGTATCACACCAAGATTCTACAAACACATGACTCGTTAACACACCAATGAAATCATAAGACGGCCGGGAAACAATGGCATTACAGGCCAATTGAAATTCTGTACGCAACGCTACGTTTCCTTCACTCAGCCTGAATCATTGTCTATATGAGAAGAATAATAGCAAATACCTATGTATAATTTTATAGTCATTTAGATCGACTGTTTTATACTTAACGTCTACGTGGAAACGGAAATCACTCAAATACGCTTCTATTTAATAATTATCATCACTTTTAAAACACAGAAATATTTTTCACTGTTTTATCTTATCAAACCAGTTAGGTATTACTTACATAAGTCCAATTGGAATGTTATCAGCAGTCACATAATCCAATTTTAGGAAGTATATACCTGATTAATAAAACGAATTAAGTAAATAAAACATATTCGTATTCATTATAATCAATTAATCAAGCTCCCATCGTTTCATTCCCGTATGATATTTTTTCGATGACGACGACTTATTTCAGAGAAAATGCTGAATAAATACTAAAATTTATTATTACGGATAAGCAATGAACGGTGACAAAACTGTTGTAGGTACCAAACCGAGGGGAGGGTTACTCATCGCCGTAGTACGCAAACGCATGCACTAGTGGTGAGTCATCTTTTAAACAAGACAGCACGAAGTATAATTATGTATACCTCATTTAATTGTGTTTTTATTTCAATAGTTATAACAAACTTGAACCTTACCTGACCTAACAATTACCAAATTAACAGATTATCTTGCAAAACTAAACTAGCAAATTGTTTCCTTAAATTTTCACCTTTGTAAGGTCAAGTTTTAGCCTTGGTAATATTTTGCACCCGTAGAATTAGTAAGGTTACCTATGAGCCTATGGCGTTCATTACGATGTTTTCGCATAACATATACAAATACGAGAACTGCGATCACATTTAACTACACGTTTCTTTTTAATACCTTTAAAACAAAAAGTACCGACTTATTATTACTACAGGTTCGTATCTATATTAATAATCCCGAGGGGGGGGTACGGAAAAGTCGAACGAGACTATGCTCAAACGAAAGAGCGTAAAGAATAAAGAGTTTTTGAATTGGACACTTATATCGGCAAAATTCGGATTGTCGCGTATTTTACGTTCAAAAGTGTTAATTTCGCGACATAAACGCCGGCCATTTTTGTTGGTTGTCAGTGACGGGTGCGTTCGGAAATTGTGAACAATGTTTGCATTCGGCGCACACGCAATGCACGTCGGACCAAAGATTGTGGTCAAACAAAAGAAGGTAAAAAGTAAATAAATGCTGAGAATAAATGTAATAAAACACGGCTGATTTACAAAATATTATTTTACAGTAAGTCTATTAGCACTATTAAAGGAAAATGTAAAGATGTTTGCAAGTTTTCGAACACTACCTGATTATGTTTTGTGATTGTCATATTCATATGCAATGAAAATAATGAATGACCCGCGGGTTATGTTTATTTACCTACGTATTTTATCTAAATATGTCTCGAAAACTATTGTAGATATTGGTTCTCCGTTGGTTCTGTGAGTGCAGTGTAGAAACTGATGCATTTTCTAAAATGTTCAGGCCGGATATTGTAGTGCCGAGCGCAACAAAAGTTTGTTTACAAATGTAAAGGCTAATCTTTTATTAAAATGACTGTAAGTATGACAAAATTATGTGTTATATTGAATTAACTAAAACGTAAAGTCAATCTTTGCGTAAAAAATTGCACATTTGGTTATATCTTTGAGTAAATAACCATGAATACATTAATGTTCTAAAGGATATCACGTTGTCATGAGGCATGTAGAAGATTATTTCTAAAATGAATACAAATTAATCATAGTTTAATGAAATAGGCTGTAGTCAAAATTAGAGGTGCTCATTTTTTATCCTAGGTATTCACAAATATGCTTATAAACATGAATTGTATGACCAAATGCTGTCATAAGTATAGTAAATAGTGTGTGCAATTGGAATTCTGAAGACTAAAGCTGAAGGCCTTTAAATAAACCCTGGCCACTATGGCTTTACTAAGAAAAAATTCACAAGCCGCCACTGAGAGTTAATGAAATTGGATAGATGAACGTGTTGTTTTGCTACAGCTTACGGCACTGCTAAGACAGCGCAAACGGCGCAGTTATTCTAATGACACAGTGTGCATATGTATGTAAAGTTGATCCGCGCGGTTTTCACTGATGTCTGATCCAGGCCTAAAGCAGCGTGTGTGCAGTGTCCTGTTTTTGTGGTTTTTAATCACAACAACCTCCTTCACTTCAAAGTAAATAAATTTAATGGCTACTGTCTCTGTCTGCTGTAATTAACTTCAACTACATTGAGCCGGAGTTAATTATTGGATCACCCAACTGGTAAAAAATTAAATTAAAAATGCATTATTTGTTGCACAAAAATAGACACAAAAAAAAAGAGTGGTAATATACACTAAAAGTAAACAGAAAAACAATACTCAAGAAGGGAAAGGAAAAAAAACACAACTTGCTGAGTTTTTATTAGTAGTTTCTTTTTGTCTCTGACGTTCATAAGTGCATTGTAATGTGCCTAAATTGAATAATTTTAAACAAAAAAGAACCAACTTCACTTAGGATCCGCTATTCCAAAAGGAAGTGGCCGAGTTGCTGTAAAAAATAGTGAAATCACTATAGGCGTGCCAATAATAGTTGAAGTGTTCCCTCGATTTCTCCAAGATCCCATCATCAGACCCCGACTTGGTGACAATGGGACCGTCTAGGGGATATACCCGTTCGATAAAAAAAACAAATTGAAAATCGGTTCACGATTCACGGAGATATCGAGTAACATATATACATAAAAAATTATAATAATAATGTCTCGATCAACACCTCGAGAGACTTTCGCTAGGTGGCTGGATCAAGGGTCAGATGCAGAAGGCGGTGGTCATGGATACGACGCGGATAGTCCGCCGGTTCCTCTCACTGCGGCCCTAACCACCGGCAGCCTGGGCCCCTGCCATACCCTCTAGGATAGGTTTTTTATAATGTTTTTATTGTTTTTTTGTGTTTTGATGTATTTTTGTACTTTACTTTTATAAAAATATTGTAAAAAACCTATCGCTAAGACCAAAAATAAATAAAGAACATAATAATGATAAAAAGCAGTTGAATTGAGAACCTCCTCCTTTTTTGAAGTTGGTTAATAATAAATATCTTTTATCTTTTTTATTACATGCCACCTAATACCTAAAAGGAGGGCCACGTTTTTTCGAAAGTATATAGAGGTATTACCCGAGCGAGGTAGGACGGACGGAATCCCGGGACTTTCAAAAGCCGGGATTTCAGGATCCCGGGATATTCGGGACTTTAAAAATCCGGGATTCCGGAAATGCTTCAACGGGCTTCCGGGATTTTAGACAGCTGGGGTCTTGAAATGCGGGACAACCGAATTTTAGGGTCCTGGGAGTCCGTAACTTAAGAATACCGGGATACTGGAACTTTCAAAAACCGGGATTTTTGAACTGCACGAAGCCGAAAAACCAGGGATTCCGAGAATGCGAGAAACCGAGATATAAGGATCCTGGGACTCCGGGACTTTAGGCAACGGGTGGGTTTCTTGGATGAAAAAGCCGAGTTCCCGATATACCAGGAGTGCGACGTTCTGGGGTTTTAGGATTTCGGCATTCGGAGTTTTAGAAACCCATGCGGGAAACCAAGATATTTGAATTCCGAGATTAAAAAGCCAGTGTTACGAGTCGTTAGAAAGCCGGGATTCAAGAAATGCGGGCCGACGGGATTTAAAAGTCAAGGGAGTCCGGAGTTTTGATATCCTTGATTAGGAGACTTAAAATACGGGATTTCGGGGGGTGCGCCAAAGTTCACATAAAATTTGTACTTCGATTATTGGAAGTCCGAAATTGTTGTTCATAATTTTTTTAATCATAATGATCATTTCTTATAAGTATTTTTTGTTCATAACTATCGTTACTCCGAATTATTTAAGTTTATAATCTAAATCAATATAAATATCTATTATACTAATATTACTTTCCAGAGTCACCGTTAGGTACGACGACGAGCGAAGCGAGGAGGAGTGTTAGGTATCTTGCGATCACAACACAACATAATTTCGGTTAGGTTAGGTTAGGTTAGTGTGTCATCCTGCCCGAAGGGCATAATTACCCAGAATAGAAGCCCCCGCGAAGCGGGGGCTTCGTCGACCCTGTCACAGAAATGACTACTATCAACAAAAAACGTCTCAAAAAATTCGGACAGCAAACAATTATTAACACTGTCGTTATATGAAAAAATATTATAACCATAAAAATTATGACAATTTTTTTATGACGAATGATAATTCTGATCACAAAACGGTATTACTGAAAAAAATATGCGAAGTAATTTTATGTGAGCCAATATGGGCCGGGATATAAGGCCGTATAATGCCGGACGCCGGAATTTTAGGGTTTTAGGAATCTGGAACTTTAGGGATGCAGGATTCCAAGATTTTTAAAAGCCTAGATTCCGAAAATGTGTCTCTCAGAAATTTTAGTGTTCCTGTCCCAGGAGCCAAGGATTTTATATAGGATTTTATAGGAAATAGTGAAACCGTGATTTTGGATTGCTGTGCGTGTGCACCCGAACCCGGACATAAGGGCATGCGGAATTCCGGAACTTTAGGAGGCCGGAATTCTGAAAATGCGGCTTGCTGGAGTGGTCCCAGCGGTCCAGGATTCCGAAACTTAAAAACATCGTAATTTCGGAACTGCGCGAGGCCGGGATTTTAAGATATTATAAACCAGGGATTCCGGGAATTGAAACAATCGGGATTTTAGGGTCCCGGGTGTGCCAGGACTTAGAAGTACAGGCTTACGGGACTTTAGAAATCCTAGGAATCCTGGATTGCGGGAAACCAGGTTGTTTTTACATATATTATAATATTTTCATTATTTATTTTTTTACATACATAACATTTATTTTACCCGAGCGAAGCCGGGTTTTCATCTAGTTTATTATATTATTTATATTACAACTAGTATATTATTTTTTATCATTTATTTATTTAAAAGGTTAGTAAGTAACTAGGTAATTAAACAAATTAATTTCAAACACTAATAAAAACGAAAGTTTTAGGTACCCAGGTTACTACCCATATTTTCTAGTTAATTTATTAAAATTTTCTAGTTACGGGACGTTACTCTTACTTAATTTTAATAAATATTTAACATAAGTTTCTCTTATAAAACCAAACCGGTAGTGAGACGTGTGTTTATTTTGACTTGTTTTCATTTGTGAATTAAATTAATAAAATTACATACTTAGATATTTACGAATTGTGATTTATTACTTTTATTAGACCACTAATAAATTAGTGAACAAGGCAGAATTTCTTAAATATTGTTTTTGCGGTAATCGTTAATCAATTTACTGATAAAGATCCTTCCTATTTAGTACACATTATACCTACTTAATACAAAAACGAAATTTACGAATTGAGGTAGGTACTAGGTACCTACGCGATAAAATAAATATAGCAAATTCTAATAAAACAGTACCTATCTAATTCTAATAATTTCCATTGATGCAAAAAATGCATTCACGACAATTTCACGTCATTTCACGTAATCGATTATCATTAGCAGTGTCTGCTCTGCAGTCTGCACTCTGCAGTCTGCAGTGATAGCAAATCAATGATAACGTCACGTCAGGATAACGTCAAACTGCCTTGACCTCATACGTCAGAGCTAATTACCTACTTGAATTGAACAAGGAATTTATAATGAAGCCGACTCTATACATTTGTGCGCCCTGTCTACGAAAATTCATATTTTGAAAAATTGTACGCATCGCTATGTTACCAACATAGAAACGCTAGATTCAATAAACTAGATTGAATGAATCGTTGGCGCGCTTGGTTCTTGGTTTGGTCGGTACCCTACACACACCAACAAATACTTGCTTAATTTGTTTGTGTGCAAGTTGTCTGTATTGCGACCGTTGCTGGCTGGAACGAACCAATCACAGTGCAGGATTTTCTCCATGCCCATATATGGTAAAGCAGTCTGTTGCGACGAGTGGGGAGGTCAGGCGAGTCCATAATTTATCGCTGGTCTTGAAACATTTTTGTTGTTCCAATTACAAATTCCGAACAATTGACTGACATTTGTGAGTCAAAATTGTCAGTAGACATATTTTGAAGGCAATTTTATCCGCCTTGGCGACTTATTTCTTCGGTTATTTGAGCTTATTTAGCACCAAACTGAGGTCTGTTGGGAGAGTCGAATATACCGAGGCGCCGGCGTAGTGAAGCAAATCGACCTCCACGAGCGCGCGACAGAAACCGGCCGGCATTTCTCACGGATCGGCGATTGCTGTAGTATTGTTCTTTGTACGCTGCAAATTTTCCTGGTAAGTCATCATTATTTATAGCTTTTTGTTTTTGTGATCAATGAACCAAAGTAGGCCACCAACAATATGTAATTTTACTGTATGTCTTTTTAAAATAAACTAGAAAAAGCGGATTCTCTAACCAAAAAATCGTTACTTACCTAACCTATAAAGTCATTTCTAAAATTATTAATAACCTGATAAGCGAAATTATTAGGATGAATTGTTATCGTCTGACGTATTTATACATTATTTACGTTTATCTTGGCTAACGATCTTTTTCGTCTGCTACGCCGTCTGATACGAACTGAATGAGATTTTTGGACCGATGCCAACCGTAAATTTCGTTTAGAGACCGTTATTTATTTATCGTAGTGCAAGATGCAACTAATTAGAGAGTTCAGTGAGGATCTAATCTAGTTAGTAGAGGGGTGTACTCATCGCATACTCATGTGTGCAATGTGCGTTCTCTTGGAAATCTCGTCGTTATCAAGAGCGGCGCTATCAGAGGGGCGCGGGGCGAGCGAGAGCCTCAACGCGCAGGCTCCTTGCAGCGCAATACCATATATGGTAACGAAACCTCACGTATTGTGCGATTGGCTGAGAGCCTGCGGCGCGGGGAAGGGACGCCCGATAACCACTTTCATTTATATACTCCGCGGGCCGCGCTCGTCCACATTCCACGAAGTGAGCTCGAGTTGAGGCGTTGTACAGCATACCGAGGCTGTGCAATCAAATTAATTTATTTTATTTATAATAGGATATCAAATTAAAAGTAAGTTGATGCAGTATCTAGTGTGTTTAGTGATGAGTGGTGCAAGGATTGAGTGTAGTGCGTGCGGTCAGTGACACGGCGAAGGGTTAAGGGCGGATGCCGGTTGCGGTAGGGCGTGGTCGAGGATCGAGACAGTGCCTTCGAATCAATAAAATAAACTCGCGAAACAATTTCAAATTTGGAAAGTACCGGCTATACCCGCGACCATCTGTGAAACGCGGTCAAGCCGCGGCCGCGTCAGCCGCCACGTTCGCGCCTTGCCTCTAGATCGAGCCTTATTTGGTTTCAGTTCGCTTTGCATCGCCCACTTAGTGTCCCGATAAGGCTTCGTGTGCCTTCTGCCCACGATTGCACTCGTTATTTACTAGTAGAATAAAAAGTGAGCCGTTTGTGTGTGATGAATGAATGCTTTCTTTCTTATTGGATCAGAATCCAATCATGAAAGCAATCAGCAACAATTTTAGAGGTTTCTTGTGTCAAGCTTTAATGATTATTCTCTTCTTTCCAGACTAATTCACAATGTGCGACGAGGAAGTTGCTGCGTTGGTAGTGGACAATGGCTCCGGCATGTGCAAGGCCGGTTTCGCCGGCGACGACGCGCCGCGCGCCGTGTTCCCCTCGATCGTGGGCAGGCCGCGCCACCAGGGCGTCATGGTCGGCATGGGACAGAAGGACTCGTACGTCGGTGACGAGGCCCAGAGCAAGAGAGGCATCCTGACCCTCAAGTACCCCATCGAGCACGGCATCGTCACCAACTGGGACGATATGGAGAAGATCTGGCACCACACCTTCTACAATGAACTGCGTGTGGCGCCCGAGGAACACCCCGTGCTGCTCACGGAGGCTCCCCTCAACCCCAAGGCCAACAGGTACGTGTTTCGCTAGCGCCAGAGAGCTTTACTCTCTTAGTTGTTCTTAATTTTATCAGCTGTGGTCGCCCTCCGTACGCCATGCTAACGAAACTTTGTTTTCTTTTCCAGAGAGAAGATGACCCAGATCATGTTCGAGACCTTCAACACGCCCGCCATGTACGTCGCCATCCAGGCCGTGCTCTCGCTGTACGCGTCTGGTCGTACCACCGGTATCGTGCTCGACTCCGGCGACGGTGTCTCCCACACCGTTCCCATCTACGAGGGTTACGCCCTGCCCCACGCCATCCTGCGTCTGGACTTGGCCGGTCGCGACCTCACCGACTACCTGATGAAGATCCTCACAGAGCGCGGCTACTCCTTCACCACCACCGCCGAGCGTGAAATCGTTCGTGATATCAAGGAAAAGCTCTGCTACGTCGCCCTCGACTTCGAGCAGGAGATGGCCACCGCCGCCTCCAGCAGCTCGCTCGAGAAGTCGTACGAGCTTCCCGACGGTCAGGTCATCACCATCGGTAACGAAAGGTTCCGTTGCCCCGAGGCCCTCTTCCAGCCCTCATTCCTGGGTATGGAAGCTTGCGGCATCCACGAAACCACCTACAACTCGATCATGAAGTGCGACGTCGACATCCGTAAGGACCTGTACGCCAACACCGTGCTGTCCGGCGGTACCACCATGTACCCCGGCATCGCCGACCGTATGCAGAAGGAGATCACCGCCCTGGCTCCTTCCACAATGAAGATCAAGATCATCGCTCCCCCGGAGAGGAAATACTCCGTATGGATCGGTGGATCTATCCTGGCCTCCCTCTCGACCTTCCAGCAGATGTGGATCTCGAAACAGGAATATGACGAGTCCGGCCCGTCGATCGTGCACAGGAAGTGCTTCTAAGCGGCTCGCGGCGGCCGGCCGCTGGCGCTGGCTGCGGAGCTCTGGCTTGTAATCTCCGTTAATTTAATTGTACGTAAGATATTATTGTAATTAAATCGTAACAGTGACGGCTCAACGCGGCGCCGCGGACGCGTCGGCCGCCGGCCTCGGTACTGCACTCGCCAAAGGATCTTTTGTAATATCATGAATGAATCTCATGAATGTATGTGCTGAAACGGATAAGACTACTTTCTTACTAGGTCATTTATAAATTATAAAAAATAATGAAGAAAATACACGAAAAAAAATTTGAAAAATTAACAAGACTTTCACTTTCCCTTTCTGTACCAAATCAATAAATAGGTCGTAAGTCGTAAGATTCCTCGCGGTCCGCGAGAGCAATGACCGACATTGACCTATGTACGGAAATAGACGAGCTTGGCTCCGCGCAGCGCAAGGAAGGGTTGGCCCAAACTTGACGCGAACGCGTTTTGATATCGATTGAAAGGGCTTCGTAGATATTTATAGACTAGAAGCATACTAGAAGCTCATTTTTCCGCCCTAACGATAACCACCCCTGTTGCTAGGAGGCATCAAATTGGCTGAACTAGGAATGAAACTGCAAAGCTCGAACGCAGCCCTGAAAATTCTGTAGCAGCGATCATTCCAGTGAATGCGTGGCCATACAGCGAACATGTACCTATTTTTGAGCGGCAAATACGTCCACATTACACGCGGCTGATGTGAACATACGCAAAGAATACTATACGTGCCGCGCGTGAACGTGGTGGCGCGTTTACACTACGTTTACTATCGGTCGACAGACGTAGGGGATGTAAGTCACATCCCATGAAATTAGGCTCCAATATCATATAGGTATTACTAGAGACTACACTACTAGACGACGACGTTACTAGTAGACGGCTCAGTCTAACCACAGATTAAACAAAAGCAGATCTGAAATTATAAGTTGAACGTTTTGTGTACTTCCGATCTGCTCTTACTAACCTACTTATCAGTAAGTAAGAAAAGATAGACACTATGCTATCTGACAGGTCTTCACCTGTCATTGTCTCGACCTTTCATAACTTCGTGGCCAGAGCTAGTGCAGTGAAAGATAATTTCAAACTAAATATCGACATCGATATTTACTGCTGATATCCGTAACAGGTATTCCAATGTAATAAAAAAAACCAACAAGTGCGTGTCGGACCACGCACAATGGAGGGTTCCGTACCAGACCCAAAAAAATTGTATAAAAAAGCTGTATCTGACTATGAAAGACGTTTTTGGAGTTAACTTTTTCAAAACAATTTTCGTTAAAAATAGGTACAATGTTTTCTCCAATTTTTATTTAAAACATCGTGAGGAAATCGGACCTAATCCTAATCCCAATAAGGCCTAGTTACTCCTCTGGGTTGGAAAGTCCGGGTTTCTTATATTTATCCTGTAACTCCCTTACGTGTGTCAAAATATGACATAAATAAATATATTTTTATTGCATTAACTTAGAAGTTTGCTGTTTTCATAGCACCACCACCAATCAGGCGCGGTCCCAGGGGGGGGGGGGTCACATGGGACATGACCCCCCCCAAAATCCTACATTTCTAATAGAAAAAAATTTTTACAGACCCCCTCAAAAATTTGAAAAAAAAAATCTACATTAGTGTCCCCCCCCAAAATTTTTGTCTGCGACCGCGCCTGCCACCAATAGATTGTAAACCTGAATATTTGAAATTAATTTCAACTTGATACCTCCACACGTTCCTGTGAAAAAGGTCTTGAGAGACGGACAGACCTTTTGAGGTACGGAATCCTGAAAAGGACAAATAGTGGAGGCAACTAAAAAGTCATTCGTTCATTTTTTACGTAATATATTTTATTCCGGAAACCTGAAATTGACAATTAAATATGTGTAAGGGCTTCGACAGTTTTAAAGGTTTATATTGGAGAAAGCAGATGACGGTATGAGTAAAAGTAATGTACTGAACAAAAATATATATTAGTCTTCAGAATTAAATACTAAAATATAATGATATAAAAACATACCCAATATATGTATCAAAAAACTATATACAACCTCAACAGTATGTGAACAATAATTGAATATAATAATAAACATAAACATAAATACTCTTTATGCCACACTTGGCCATAAAGTGGCTTTTTCCGCACGCTGCGCGTACGGAAAAAGACGCTTTCTGCCCGAGTGTAAACATAAAATGATGTACACAACACGGGAGGTAATAAAGAAAGCCCTCGATCGCATATTTACGTCCCTCGCTTGCAGCTCGGGCCGCAAACTTCTGCGATCTCGGCCTTTCTTTGTTTTACCACCCTAGTTGTGTAATGTACTATTATTGCACACCTCAAATTAAAGAAACAGAGTATTACACAAGTTACAAACAGAAAAGTAGAGGTAAAACAATAATATTTTGTCTTTGCCTATATAAATATTACCTATCGATAAAATATCGACATAATTATTTTCATTTAGTTACAACACTAGGGTCGTTTACAAAAGTTGAATTTTACCAATAAATCTCAATAAAATCAACTTGGAACTACGCAAATGGATCTTATTTTATATTATACAGCATCTGCAGTTATCAGAGACTATTATATTACATAATGTGGTTGCAATTTTTGAAATAAAAACAATAGTGTCTTACCGATGAAAAATTGTGTTTTCTCCTGACTTTTTCGCCGGTTTGTACCAGCTGCGGCAGTACGGTACTATGCACGACATTTCGTCTTACATATAAATAATGAATATTCAATTTATATAGCTTAATTTCCAAAAATAGCACAATAACTTGCAAAAAACCGCCTTACGCCTATCTTGTGTTTACGTTTAGCGAAACCAAACTGTCATCAAATTGACAGTTTGTTTTACTTTTAAATCGAGACAATTGATTAACAGCCGAAAAAGGTCGGACTATTTGTGCTGTTCTAACTCATTATGGTTAACCATAAGTAACCAGAGAGACAACTATATGAAAATACGTCTGACTTAAAACTTCGGGTCTGTATAGTCTGTGGCTCCCACAGATGTGGCGGCTCCCAAGTATTTAGCGCCATCTGTACGAGAGCAACCTAAAGATACCCAAAATGTTAGAGGAAATGTCACCTGCGCTGCTACTCCATCTGTAGTTTAACCGGAAAGTGTCGTGGATATAGGTGGCATGGGAGCTCATACATTCTACGACACTCTTTCCGGACAGGCTCTATCAAAGTAGCGTCACAGAGTAAATAATAGTATAACAGAGAGACCTCTGTAATGTCACGTAACGTCACGAATCATGTTGTCCCTTCTTAACGCATGACAAGTACTTTTTCGCACTTATGCAAACGTATCGGATACGTCGTGTCAAACCTCAAAGCAAGCATTAACTAGAGACCGCACACGTGTACCCCCGTATGGGATAGATATATAGATGCCCATAATCACTTCTACAGCATAAAACAGAACAATTTACCAATCTTTTCCTTAGCCGACACAACTTTCTAGGAAAACTAACAGCTTTTCTCGTAGCAATCACAGAAATTCTTGAAGAAATCGCGAAATATATCTGTTTGTTACCCTCCACTGCTAGAAGTAACGCGTGGAGGGTAATAGAAACTATGACAAGGACCAACGATAATAGCACCTCTCTGCCGTATCTATTGAAAGTGTAATAAGACCATCCCGTTCTATCTTGGTATTATTAGTTCCGTGTCAGATCTATGGGTGGTATATCTATGTGTCAAACTCAAATTTTTTGACAGATTTACTTTGAGTTGTACCCCCCTGGTAGCGTACTGTTGTCTCTGCTATGCTAGCAGCATTTTACATTTTTTGGAAATCAGACGAACCATTCACGACAATACCAGAAAGAAAACTTGAGTCACATTTCGGTAAAACTTTATTCGAACATCCATCACAAATATTTCCAAGTAATTATTATAGGATTTATTAAAAACATTTAGTAATATTATCAAAAAGAATAAATAGAGAGTGGACTTAGAAGAAATACATATTAAAAGCTGTAAATTATAGGAAACTGGTGTTACATTAAATGTATAGGAAAACATTGTTATAATTAAATTACAATACATATAAATAGCTGCTGATCTCATACTATTCGTTTTACTCAACATCTAATGAACTATAGTCAACATTCGATATTATATTTTAGTGCTAGTAGACCATTTTCAGTGACATACATATAATTATAACACTAAGTTTACACACATGCCTAAATATAACGTCAAAATCTGAACACAATAGTACAGGCATCTGCAAACATATTTATACAGACGAAAGTCTCAACATGATCCACGTTTATAGTCAAACAATATAGTTTTGTTATCGATTATCATCTATGCAATATTGTCAAGGGTTACTGTTATCAATTCTGTATAAGTGACAGTTGCTGAGCGTCCATAGAACTCGATTGCTACCGGCTTGTGTAATTTTTTACTACAGCTCATAGAGAAATAGGAAGCCAAATTACTCGCCATCGCCATCAAATATATTGGAGCGGCCAAGTTACTCAAAAATATCTGAACATGCACTTTATCGCCTTGAGAATAGATGTGTTGTCCAGATATTTGCGACCACCTTGGCCGCTACGATATATCTGATGGCGACTGTAGCTTCCCTTAGATTCTCTTCGGCCGTGGTCTCCTCTATTTTATGCTATACGCGAGGTCTGACGTCAGCGTCAACGATCCTATACAAAAAAGACGCCAACGTCGACGTCTGAAACAGACCACAACAGTACATCTCTATAGACTCTATAGTAAGCATCATGACGCAGACGCTGTAAGCGGCCGATGGCGATTATAGGAGACCACGGCCTTATCGATGTACTGCCACTTATATAGTTAATCTAGTTCTATTTATGGGTGTTAAAACTGTCAGGAATTTCTTAAGAACAGTTCAACTGTGTTTATGGTGTATAGAGATATTGTAGACGGCTAAATATTTAGTAAGGCACTTGAGTAACTTACTAAGTATAATTTGTAAGTCGCTTTGAAGGAATTTACATCTTTGCATTGTCATTTACTTCATATTTACAACAATAACCCCTCCTTCGTCTACACTCATCCATTTTAAAGAAGTTTAATTTAGAATTGATTAAATATTTGGCATGGAGATTGCACTAAGAGCTTAGACATAGTTTTCTAAAAAAGAGATAGGCTTCATTGAAATATTATGGAAATTGGTAACAGTTATGTTAAGTATTACTTGGTCTGTGTTAGGAATATTTGTCAGTGCTCAGAATTATATTATAGTGGAATAAGCGTCATAAGCGATAGTACAGACAAGTGCCCAAAATTCAAAGATCACGGTGTTATTTTACCCAGCTTAGGAACCACTGATATGGAGGCACCTGCCTTATTAATATATATTAGAAATGATCAACATTCTTTAGATATAGCAATAACATACATAAATATTTGCAAGCAACTTGTTTTATAACTGAATGACGGACACCCATTAAAACGATATATCAATATGTTAATGCGATACTCTAACTTACATCTACTTTCGAGAACAACCTTACATAAATCATTTTGAGTTTCTAATTAGACATGAATGACATGATTGATTTGATTCTACCTTATGACGTAAAAATACGGTTCTCCATGTGTTGTCATTAATTAGAATAGCCGCGTCAACACCTGGCGCACAGCCTCGGGAGGAAATTGCCGCGCGATGCAAACGACCATTCCTCCCGCGGCAGCGTGTTCGTGTACATTTTTAGTAGGGATGTTTGCCTCGCGAGGAAAGCCCGAGCCAAATTGCTCGAGCCGAATACCGACACCGAGCCCATCGGCCGCGGCCGCGGCAAACATGCGCGCCGCCCTCGGCCGAGGCACGGCTACACTAGGCGAGCTACTGCGCGCGGCAATTTCCTCGCGAGGCTGTGCGCCAGGTGTGGACGCGGCTAATGACAAGAAAACTTCCAATAGTTGATTATTTCGTAAATAAGTCTTCGAGAAACAATATAATGGAGTTACAGACTCGAACAAGATTTTCAGAAAATATGGCTCGTGAATTTTTTTAACCGGCCAGTCTTATACCGTAATAAAACTGTCAGAGAAAGTGCTGTACGAGTCATTCTTACAGCACTCTTATGGGGCCATTTTTCTGAGCTGATTTTGTGTCTCTATATTATTGGTCAGTGATAACAGTGATAGTTTTTTTTTAGGAATATAAATGAACATGACCATTGACAAGCATAAAAGGTGCACATTTTGGACGACCATTTACAAAATATAGAATTGACATACATATTTTAGGATCACAACACTCAACATTTACTATAGACTCGATGAGAAATGCAGAATTCTAGCGCTATATTAGACATTTTTGAGACAAATCATTACACATCAACCCTAAGGCATAAAATCTATTAAACCTAACCGGACTAGCTCCTTCAATAACCTATTTAGCCTAATCACTTAAAACCATACAAATTACAGTAAAATATTTTATCAATAACTTAAAACACAATTAAAAATAAAAACCCTATCAATAAACATACAAAATAAGCTAAGCGTATAAAACGGCATTGTGCGGTATTCCTAATATTGTAAAAAACGAGATTTTTATATAATACATAATCACTGGTTCTCATAATACTAAGCACATAATTTTAAGTCACAATAGTTAACAATCATACTTTGTACTTTGGACCTTAATTCTTAGGGCGCATTTTCACGAATATATTACCACACTCCGTCTATTCGGCGCATTTACACGGATGTATTACCACACTACGTCTATTCGGCGCATTTACACGGATATATTACCACACTACGTCTATTCACTAGTCTTATATTCGTACAGTTCATTTCAAGTTCGGATATTATATTGCCCAACGTCATGGGTCTAAGTGTACATTTTAGGCAAACTATTTGAATATAAAAGGTATTGCTATCTCCTAGGAACGAGGCATGATGGGACTTTTGCCTAGTTTCTTCCGTGAAGTAAATTCAAAAAAGATATTGACATATAAAGACTTTTGTGTTATGTATATAACGTGGGCCAGTGCCCTCTTAAATATTGTTTTTTGATGACCCTTCCCAATCTGTAAATTCAATACAAAGCAGTAGGTTGATATTGACACAGTATCTGGGTTATGTTATAAGAGCAAGTTTTAAATTTGATGTTCTATATTGTCGCTACTTTGACCAAATCTTGTAGGTATTTCACACTTCTTATCTAAGTTGAAACGCAGTAACTCTATACGCATCGCATACATAGTTACCACATTTTTCTTTTGAGTGACAGAACAAGTTAAAAGTTTATTTCAAAGTAGGGACGATATACTGTTTTGATGTCATCGAGATAACTCCAAGTACATTTAAATAGTTCTTTAAACCATAGATAAATGAGTAGATAGATTGCTAACTCCATACATAGCAAAACTACTTATTAAATAATAAGTCGTATGGGAGGTATGGTTAAACTCATTCTTACTAAGTTTTAAGCACACTTAAATCGTAATACGTATTAAGCTGTAATCTTTTGAATAATAACTTGTTATATATACTAGCTCGCTTAGAACTTGTTATATATACGCATTTAGCCATGTATAGAGAGAACACTCTAGGTACTTAATTCTCTTTGTTTAAACCTAAACATACACTTACACAGTTTATCAATATCACTTTAAAAGTAATATATATATCAAATAGCTGGCCCTATGTCACATATTCAAGGTAGTTAAATTTAGACTTAGTATAATTACAACAATGTTCAAATTTCAATTCGATAAAACTGAAACATAGAACCTTGTAATATTGGGCCAGCGTAATGTTAAGTCGATATTCTTCATCGTCTTAATGCTTCAGCATTGCACTTGAAATCATTAGTCTTAAACCACAAACACTTGTCACAGTATAAAGTCACTCAGTTTTCACACTTCCGTTCCGTCCAGCCCCAGAGTGAGAGCAATCGCTACGTCTCGCTCTCGCGTATGCTGTCCTCCGTGGCTTTACGGATGTCGGACAGAGGGTTCCCGTGGACCCGGAACCTGTAGGAAAAAAGAAATATTTAATTATATGCGAACATAGTCACTATCTGTGGTCACTATGTAGACTTTACTCGTAAAATAATACCTATGATTCGATGGAAGTGTGTCAACTTTGTCATTAAATAAATAAATATTACGGGACAATCTTACACAAATCAACCTAGTCCCACAGTAAGCTGAATAAGGCTTGTGTTGTGGGTACTAGGCGACGATATATATAATAGATAGATATAGATAAATACTTAAATACATAGAAAACATCCATAACTCAGGAACAAATAGAAATAGGAATTAGTTCACGAGTCCCAAGCTAGTGTAGCAAGACTACGCTAGCATCGAACGATGTTTTTAAGACAGTTGCGAAAACATTACAGAACGGCAAATATTGGTTACTTTGAGGATATTCAGGCCCGAACTGAGAACTTGCGATTTACTTGCAAAGGAGTTTAGGAATATGACAAGACCCTTATGAAGATCGCGCTTGCGCCTTCTAGCTCCCATAACCTCTTGCTTGGTCCTGTTCATATATAAGAACCGTCAAATTATACATATGTCTGCTTAAGAGTCGCCAGGACGCTCGCGTTCCCATACAAACGTAGTTAAGCTCTCATTTTAAAACGATATGCTTTAGAACAACGAAATTTGGCATGGGCATTCTAGTAGTACAGATCTATGTCGGTAATTCGTTTTCGTTGCAAAAAATTGTAATACAAAGAAAATACAGCCAGATACAGATTTACATACAAAACTTATTTTTTCTATATTTTCTTTGTATTACAATTTTTAGCAACGAAAATGAATTACCGACATAGATCTGTACTGCTAGTATGCCCATGCCAAATTTCGTGGTTCTAAAGCATGTCGTTTTAAAATGAGAGCTAAACTACGTTTGTATGGGAACGCGAGCGTCCTGGCGACTCTTAAAGCCCAATTACTGAATTTATCGCGGAACAAATAAAGTCATCTAAATGCAGAGACGTTTTGGTAACCAGCTGACAGTTCCGTTGTGTCTGCAGTCGTCAGCAAGAACATAGCTTCGCTGCGCTCACTAGTTCAACTAGTGTTTAAGCTCTCAGGGCGGTACTTATAGTAATAATATTTAGCAGTCTTTATAGTAATACAAAATTGGCAACATTACCTGTAGACGCACGTGTACGTGGGGTTGCCGTGGTTGCTCTCCACCCGCAGCTCGATGATGTCGTACGCGACGGGGTACTGCACGCCGCCGATGTCGGTCACCTTCGGGTATTGTACGGGAAGTATTGTATGGCAACATTACCTGTAGACGCACGTGTACGTGGGGTTGCCGTGGTTGCTCTCCACCCGCAGCTCGATGATGTCGTACGCGACGGGGTACTGCACGCCGCCGATGTCGGTCACCTTCGGGTATTGTACGGGAAGTATTGTATGGCAACATTACCTGTAGACGCACGTGTACGTGGGGTTGCCGTGGTTGCTCTCCACCCGCAGCTCGATGATGTCGTACGCGACGGGGTACTGCACGCCGCCGATGTCGGTCACCTTCGGGTATTGTACGGGAAGTATTGTATGGCAACATTACCTGTAGACGCACGTGTACGTGGGGTTGCCGTGGTTGCTCTCCACCCGCAGCTCGATGATGTCGTACGCGACGGGGTACTGCACGCCGCCGATGTCGGTCACCTTCGGGTATTGTACGGGAAGTATTGTATGGCAACATTACCTGTAGACGCACGTGTACGTGGGGTTGCCGTGGTTGCTCTCCACCCGCAGCTCGATGATGTCGTACGCGACGGGGTACTGCACGCCGCCGATGTCGGTCACCTTCGGGTATTGTACGGGAAGTATTGTATGGCAACATTACCTGTAGACGCACGTGTACGTGGGGTTGCCGTGGTTGCTCTCCACCCGCAGCTCGATGATGTCGTACGCGACGGGGTACTGCACGCCGCCGATGTCGGTCACCTTCGGGTATTGTACGGGAAGTATTGTATGGCAACATTACCTGTAGATGCACGTGTACGTGGGGTTGCCGTGGTTGCTCTCCACCCGCAGCTCGATGATGTCGTACGCGACGGGGTACTGCACGCCGCCGATGTCGGTCACCTTCGGGTATTGTACGGGAAGTATTGTATGGCAACATTACCTGTAGACGCACGTGTACGTGGGGTTGCCGTGGTTGCTCTCCACCCGCAGCTCGATGATGTCGTACGCGACGGGGTACTGCACGCCGCCGATGTCGGTCACCTTCGGGTATTGTACGGGAAGTATTGTATGGCAACATTACCTGTAGACGCACGTGTACGTGGGGTTGCCGTGGTTGCTCTCCACCCGCAGCTCGATGATGTCGTACGCGACGGGGTACTGCACGCCGCCGATGTCGGTCACCTTCGGGTATTGTACGGGAAGTATTGTATGGCAACATTACCTGTAGACGCACGTGTACGTGGGGTTGCCGTGGTTGCTCTCCACCCGCAGCTCGATGATGTCGTACGCGACGGGGTACTGCACGCCGCCGATGTCGGTCACCTTCGGGTATTGTACGGGAAGTATTGTATGGCAACATTACCTGTAGACGCACGTGTACGTGGGGTTGCCGTGGTTGCTCTCCACCCGCAGCTCGATGATGTCGTACGCGACGGGGTACTGCACGCCGCCGATGTCGGTCACCTTCGGGTATTGTACGGGAAGTATTGTATGGCAACATTACCTGTAGACGCACGTGTACGTGGGGTTGCCGTGGTTGCTCTCCACCCGCAGCTCGATGATGTCGTACGCGACGGGGTACTGCACGCCGCCGATGTCGGTCACCTTCGGGTATTGTACGGGAAGTATTGTATGGCAACATTACCTGTAGACGCACGTGTACGTGGGGTTGCCGTGGTTGCTCTCCACCCGCAGCTCGATGATGTCGTACGCGACGGGGTACTGCACGCCGCCGATGTCGGTCACCTTCGGGTATTGTACGGGAAGTATTGTATGGCAACATTACCTGTAGACGCACGTGTACGTGGGGTTGCCGTGGTTGCTCTCCACCCGCAGCTCGATGATGTCGTACGCGACGGGGTACTGCACGCCGCCGATGTCGGTCACCTTCGGGTATTGTACGGGAAGTATTGTATGGCAACATTACCTGTAGACGCACGTGTACGTGGGGTTGCCGTGGTTGCTCTCCACCCGCAGCTCGATGATGTCGTACGCGACGGGGTACTGCACGCCGCCGATGTCGGTCACCTTCGGGTATTGTACGGGAAGTATTGTATGGCAACATTACCTGTAGACGCACGTGTACGTGGGGTTGCCGTGGTTGCTCTCCACCCGCAGCTCGATGATGTCGTACGCGACGGGGTACTGCACGCCGCCGATGTCGGTCACCTTCGGGTATTGTACGGGAAGTATTGTATGGCAACATTACCTGTAGACGCACGTGTACGTGGGGTTGCCGTGGTTGCTCTCCACCCGCAGCTCGATGATGTCGTACGCGACGGGGTACTGCACGCCGCCGATGTCGGTCACCTTCGGGTATTGTACGGGAAGTATTGTATGGCAACATTACCTGTAGACGCACGTGTACGTGGGGTTGCCGTGGTTGCTCTCCACCCGCAGCTCGATGATGTCGTACGCGACGGGGTACTGCACGCCGCCGATGTCGGTCACCTTCGGGTATTGGACCGGGAAGTATTGTATGGCAACATTACCTGTAGACGCACGTGTACGTGGGGTTGCCGTGGTTGCTCTCCACCCGCAGCTCGATGATGTCGTACGCGACGGGGTACTGCACGCCGCCGATGTCGGTCACCTTCGGGTATTGTACGGGAAGTATTGTATGGCAACATTACCTGTAGACGCACGTGTACGTGGGGTTGCCGTGGTTGCTCTCCACCCGCAGCTCGATGATGTCGTACGCGACGGGGTACTGCACGCCGCCGATGTCGGTCACCTTCGGGTATTGTACGGGAAGTATTGTATGGCAACATTACCTGTAGACGCACGTGTACGTGGGGTTGCCGTGGTTGCTCTCCACCCGCAGCTCGATGATGTCGTACGCGACGGGGTACTGCACGCCGCCGATGTCGGTCACCTTCGGGTATTGTACGGGAAGTATTGTATGGCAACATTACCTGTAGACGCACGTGTACGTGGGGTTGCCGTGGTTGCTCTCCACCCGCAGCTCGATGATGTCGTACGCGACGGGGTACTGCACGCCGCCGATGTCGGTCACCTTCGGGTATTGTACGGGAAGTATTGTATGGCAACATTACCTGTAGACGCACGTGTACGTGGGGTTGCCGTGGTTGCTCTCCACCCGCAGCTCGATGATGTCGTACGCGACGGGGTACTGCACGCCGCCGATGTCGGTCACCTTCGGGTATTGTACGGGAAGTATTGTATGGCAACATTACCTGTAGACGCACGTGTACGTGGGGTTGCCGTGGTTGCTCTCCACCCGCAGCTCGATGATGTCGTACGCGACGGGGTACTGCACGCCGCCGATGTCGGTCACCTTCGGGTATTGGACCGGGAAGTATTGTATGGCAACATTACCTGTAGACGCACGTGTACGTGGGGTTGCCGTGGTTGCTCTCCACCCGCAGCTCGATGATGTCGTACGCGACGGGGTACTGCACGCCGCCGATGTCGGTCACCTTCGGGTATTGTACGGGAAGTATTGTATGGCAACATTACCTGTAGACGCACGTGTACGTGGGGTTGCCGTGGTTGCTCTCCACCCGCAGCTCGATGATGTCGTACGCGACGGGGTACTGCACGCCGCCGATGTCGGTCACCTTCGGGTATTGTACGGGAAGTATTGTATGGCAACATTACCTGTAGACGCACGTGTACGTGGGGTTGCCGTGGTTGCTCTCCACCCGCAGCTCGATGATGTCGTACGCGACGGGGTACTGCACGCCGCCGATGTCGGTCACCTTCGGGTATTGTACGGGAAGTATTGTATGGCAACATTACCTGTAGACGCACGTGTACGTGGGGTTGCCGTGGTTGCTCTCCACCCGCAGCTCGATGATGTCGTACGCGACGGGGTACTGCACGCCGCCGATGTCGGTCACCTTCGGGTATTGTACGGGAAGTATTGTATGGCAACATTACCTGTAGACGCACGTGTACGTGGGGTTGCCGTGGTTGCTCTCCACCCGCAGCTCGATGATGTCGTACGCGACGGGGTACTGCACGCCGCCGATGTCGGTCACCTTCGGGTATTGTACGGGAAGTATTGTATGGCAACATTACCTGTAGACGCACGTGTACGTGGGGTTGCCGTGGTTGCTCTCCACCCGCAGCTCGATGATGTCGTACGCGACGGGGTACTGCACGCCGCCGATGTCGGTCACCTTCGGGTATTGGACCGGGAAGTATTGTATGGCAACATTACCTGTAGACGCACGTGTACGTGGGGTTGCCGTGGTTGCTCTCCACCCGCAGCTCGATGATGTCGTACGCGACGGGGTACTGCACGCCGCCGATGTCGGTCACCTTCGGGTATTGTACGGGAAGTATTGTATGGCAACATTACCTGTAGACGCACGTGTACGTGGGGTTGCCGTGGTTGCTCTCCACCCGCAGCTCGATGATGTCGTACGCGACGGGGTACTGCACGCCGCCGATGTCGGTCACCTTCGGGTATTGTACGGGAAGTATTGTATGGCAACATTACCTGTAGACGCACGTGTACGTGGGGTTGCCGTGGTTGCTCTCCACCCGCAGCTCGATGATGTCGTACGCGACGGGGTACTGCACGCCGCCGATGTCGGTCACCTTCGGGTATTGTACGGGAAGTATTGTATGGCAACATTACCTGTAGACGCACGTGTACGTGGGGTTGCCGTGGTTGCTCTCCACCCGCAGCTCGATGATGTCGTACGCGACGGGGTACTGCACGCCGCCGATGTCGGTCACCTTCGGGTATTGTACGGGAAGTATTGTATGGCAACATTACCTGTAGACGCACGTGTACGTGGGGTTGCCGTGGTTGCTCTCCACCCGCAGCTCGATGATGTCGTACGCGACGGGGTACTGCACGCCGCCGATGTCGGTCACCTTCGGGTATTGTACGGGAAGTATTGTATGGCAACATTACCTGTAGACGCACGTGTACGTGGGGTTGCCGTGGATGCTCTCCACCCGCAGCTCGATGATGTCGTACGCGACGGGGTACTGCACGCCGCCGATGTCGGTCACCTTCGGGTATTGTACGGGAAGTATTGTATGGCAACATTACCTGTAGACGCACGTGTACGTGGGGTTGCCGTGGTTGCTCTCCACCCGCAGCTCGATGATGTCGTACGCGACGGGGTACTGCACGCCGCCGATGTCGGTCACCTTCGGGTATTGTACGGGAAGTATTGTATGGCAACATTACCTGTAGACGCACGTGTACGTGGGGTTGCCGTGGTTGCTCTCCACCCGCAGCTCGATGATGTCGTACGCGACGGGGTACTGCACGCCGCCGATGTCGGTCACCTTCGGGTATTGTACGGGAAGTATTGTATGGCAACATTACCTGTAGACGCACGTGTACGTGGGGTTGCCGTGGTTGCTCTCCACCCGCAGCTCGATGATGTCGTACGCGACGGGGTACCGCACGCCGCCGATGTCGGTCACCTTCGGGTATTGTACGGGAAGTATTGTATGGCAACATTACCTGTAGACGCACGTGTACGTGGGGTTGCCGTGGTTGCTCTCCACCCGCAGCTCGATGATGTCGTACGCGACGGGGTACTGCACGCCGCCGATGTCGGTCACCTTCGGGTATTGTACGGGAAGTATTGTATGGCAACATTACCTGTAGACGCACGTGTACGTGGGGTTGCCGTGGTTGCTCTCCACCCGCAGCTCGATGATGTCGTACGCGACGGGGTACTGCACGCCGCCGATGTCGGTCACCTTCGGGTATTGTACGGGAAGTATTGTATGGCAACATTACCTGTAGACGCACGTGTACGTGGGGTTGCCGTGGTTGCTCTCCACCCGCAGCTCGATGATGTCGTACGCGACGGGGTACTGCACGCCGCCGATGTCGGTCACCTTCGGGTATTGGACCGGGAAGTATTGTATGGCAACATTACCTGTAGACGCACGTGTACGTGGGGTTGCCGTGGTTGCTCTCCACCCGCAGCTCGATGATGTCGTACGCGACGGGGTACTGCACGCCGCCGATGTCGGTCACCTTCGGGTATTGTACGGGAAGTATTGTATGGCAACATTACCTGTAGACGCACGTGTACGTGGGGTTGCCGTGGTTGCTCTCCACCCGCAGCTCGATGATGTCGTACGCGACGGGGTACTGCACGCCGCCGATGTCGGTCACCTTCGGGTATTGTACGGGAAGTATTGTATGGCAACATTACCTGTAGACGCACGTGTACGTGGGGTTGCCGTGGTTGCTCTCCACCCGCAGCTCGATGATGTCGTACGCGACGGGGTACTGCACGCCGCCGATGTCGGTCACCTTCGGGTATTGTACGGGAAGTATTGTATGGCAACATTACCTGTAGACGCACGTGTACGTGGGGTTGCCGTGGTTGCTCTCCACCCGCAGCTCGATGATGTCGTACGCGACGGGGTACTGCACGCCGCCGATGTCGGTCACCTTCGGGTATTGTACGGGAAGTATTGTATGGCAACATTACCTGTAGACGCACGTGTACGTGGGGTTGCCGTGGTTGCTCTCCACCCGCAGCTCGATGATGTCGTACGCGACGGGGTACCGCACGCCGCCGATGTCGGTCACCTTCGGGTATTGTACGGGAAGTATTGTATGGCAACATTACCTGTAGACGCACGTGTACGTGGGGTTGCCGTGGTTGCTCTCCACCCGCAGCTCGATGATGTCGTACGCGACGGGGTACTGCACGCCGCCGATGTCGGTCACCTTCGGGTATTGTACGGGAAGTATTGTATGGCAACATTACCTGTAGACGCACGTGTACGTGGGGTTGCCGTGGTTGCTCTCCACCCGCAGCTCGATGATGTCGTACGCGACGGGGTACTGCACGCCGCCGATGTCGGTCACCTTCGGGTATTGTACGGGAAGTATTGTATGGCAACATTACCTGTAGACGCACGTGTACGTGGGGTTGCCGTGGTTGCTCTCCACCCGCAGCTCGATGATGTCGTACGCGACGGGGTACTGCACGCCGCCGATGTCGGTCACCTTCGGGTATTGGACCGGGAAGTATTGTATGGCGGTGCCGTTGGCGTCATACATGTAGTTGCCGAACAGGTGAGGTTCCGGGTCTTGTTCTCCGTGGAGGCCCTGGAATTTAGGAATAGTTATTTGTTATACAAGTGGTGAAAGTTGTATTTTACGTGCGAGTGTTATTTGAAACACGAGCTAGCGAAAGGATTCTATTATTGACCACGAGCGAAGCGAGTGGTTCAAAAATAGAATCCTGAGCGTAGCGAGTGCTTTAATACACGAGACGTAAAATAACTTTCACCCGTGTATAACACAAAACTTTTCACCTCACTACAGCAAGGAAAATAAGAAAAAGGGTGCATTTTGCTCGGTTTCCCGTAATTCCTCAGGTGTTTAATACTTCTTCATCACTCGAATCACTAATTTTTAACAAAACAACCTAGAAAAACATGCGAATATTTAACGTTGATATGATGGATGAATTGAAATGAAAAGTTTTGACGTAAAAGGTTTTATTAAATGTCAGATGCGTTTTGTTCGTACGTAGACTTATTCGGCTGTCAGAACAATTTATCCGTTTTTACAAAAAGAATGAAGATTAATGTTGAATGCTGATATTTATGAATTAAAATAAAGTTGTAAGACTGTATTAAGTGTTTTTACTCGATGCAATTCATTAATTGCGATGTTAAAAATTCTGCACTTTTAACGTTTTACGTTTTGTTAGCTGTCAAATGTCACTTAAGCCACTTGTCACTTATGTCAAAACTCTTTCACCACATGTGGATAAAAAGCGATTTTCACAATAGATATTAAACAAACAAAAAGGGCTTTCCGAGCTAGTGAGGTGAAAAAGCATGAGCCAAGTTTTACTCCCAAGCTATATCTGTTTACGGTACAAAATAATAAGACCAATTTTTTCACCAGATGGTCTTTTCGGAAGATCAGCGCTTCAGGTTTTGAGAAGAGAACATCGTGATACCTGTCTTATGCTGAGTTTTGTAAGGTTTGTGCGAGAGGAGACCTCGCGTTTTATATGGAAACTCACACATTCTGCGAGGCTTTTCTCTTTCCACACAGACTATAACTATCTCTATTTTATTTGTTGTTTTCTCTCTCACATAACGAATTAAGACTGTTCTATCTCTATTTCTTGTTCATAGAATATGTTCTTATTAATATAAGCTAAGGGAATATGGAGTGATAGTTGATATATTAACCTTTTGACCGCCTTACATCAAAATCTTAACGTTCAATTTTGATCTCTGCCATAATTTATGAAGGTGTCATTCACGTTGTCACTTTGTCTCATATATCAGACGACGGCGGTGAAAAGGTTAAAGTAGTACTCACGTAGACGGAGAAGTTCTTGGGCGCGGACTCGATCTTGCCGTCGACGGCGAGCAGGCGCGACATGTGCTCCACCGAGAAGCCCGTCACCTCCACCACGGCGTACGTGCGCACCACTGGAAAAGGGTCACGTTAATTCAGTGGTTTAGATCAGATGTGCAACTTCAAACCACACTTGTGGTTTTCAGACTAAATGAACCATTTTCGAAAGTTAGTACAATTTCCCATAGAGAATTTATTTGTCAGTTTTGTGACGGAATGGACCATTTCTGAAAATATCTATGTCTAGTTTAGCTGGACTGTATACTGACCCAGGTAGCCGGGGAAGCCCTGGAAGGCCCAGCACTCTGCGGGCATGGCTCCGGGGGTGAGCGCGAACCGCGGCGACGTGTACACCCACCACACCGGCAGCCCCAGCACCGAGTACTGCTTGGTCTTGATCTGATAGAGCTCCGTGCATTTTGTGGATACCACTTGTCCGCCTGGGAAGAAATTAATCAGCAATGCTTTAACGTCCTCCTAGCCTAGTTGGTAGTGACCCTGCCTATGAAGCAGGACATCCCGGGTTCGAATCCTGGTCAGGGCATTTATTTGTGTGTTTATCACAGATATTTGTTCCTGAGTTATGGATGTTTTCTATGTATTTAAGTATTTATCTATATCTATCTATTATATATATCGTCGCCTAGTACCCATAACACAAGCCTTATTGAGCTTACTGTGGGATTGGGTTGATTTGTGTAAGATTGTCCCATAATATTTATTTCTTATTATTATTTATAGAGTTATAGTCATCTCACTTTCTTATACGCTTTGTAGCAATATTGATACATATAAATATGAATAATCAAATTAAATGAATGACTTTTTCATTTGTTCAATAGAGTTCACCAGATTTATCTACTAACACGTCTACAAAAATGTGTACAGGAAAGTAATTCAAAGAATCGTTCAAATAATGACCCTTACATGGATGACCAAGATTTTCTTACGTACGCAAAAACACAACTAATTAATGAAACTAATGAAAAAAAGTCCGGTACTCCAGGGGCGGATATATCTTTCAGGGCTTCGTCGCTCCAGCGGTATCTGGCGTGAAGTGGCGGAGAACAGGGCAGAGTGGCGTTCTCTTGTGTCAGAGGCCAAGATCCGTTTTGGGTCACTGAGCCAGTGAAGTAAGTAAGTAATGAAAAAAAACTTATGGTTTTGATAGCTTAAAACTACAATGAAAATATTTTTGTAAGTTGTATATTTTCCCTAAGCTGTGTTAAAAATAGCGACGCTGTATAACAACAATATAATCCACTCACCCGCAGACTCGAGCGCGTAGTCCACCAACCCAGTCTTATCCGCATCATACACGTCCAGCATCCCAGCCACGATCCTCCTCACCGCCTCCGCGTCGAACCCTCCTTCCCTCCTCACCTCCACCTCCTTCACGTACTCCTTGAACCTCTCCACAATCACCTCCATCTGCCGTTTCTCAAACACGGACAGGTATTGTTGGATTAAAGATCTAATCTTGTCTTCGTCCATTTCAGGTTTCCATGAAGATATGAGCCGCTCATGTATTTCTATGCTCATTTTCTGCATTTGCTCTTTGGTTATGTAATGATTATCGAAGTGACTCTTCAATTTTGCAGCGATGGCTTCGCTGTTGCTACCAGTGTTTATTATTTGGACTAGATTATTCTGTAGATATTTGATCGAGTATTGTTCGATTTGTTGTTCAAGATTGTCGAACTTTGATAGTTTTTGGTCGAAGTATTTGAGTCTGCTGTCGACGTTGAGTGCCCAGTCTTCTAAAGCTGCTACTCTTTTTGTTAAATCTGAGTCCTGAATTATAACAGGAGGTTTGTACGTGTCTTTTATTTCTTGAGGCAGTATGTGGTCCGAATAATTGTAACCTGTAAGAAAAGTATGATTAGTAAAGAGATTTATTTAGACTACTCTGTCCTTCCCGGTATATAATAGCTATAATAAAATAAGGAATAGGCGGGGAAGGACAGAGATATATGAGTTAAAGTAAAGTAAGAGTGACTCACCTAAAGTGTATCAGTACATCTTTGTAAGGTGACCTCTATCCTTCCCCGGTTTGGAACGTGGAAATAAAACAATATTGCGTACGAAAAATATAATTATGTCAAAAAATAGCCCATTATTACTATATGAATACTGACATATAAATATATATAGACTGCGCAAATTAGATACCAACCCGAAATATAATATTGTTGAAGCATACCAACATTCCTAAGTCTTATAAAAAAAACTCAATTATGTAGTAATTCAATTTAGAAAAAAAAAGTCGGTAAATCAGTACCGATGAAAACGTTTAGGCTACGACATACCGTCAGGCGGAATGTGCCCTGGTTTGGATAAAGTAACAGTAGAATGATGTATGAATTCAGGCAACTTTGATATGCGACAACAAAATTAAAACTTAACCTAAACTTAAACTAAGTAAAGCAATGAATTTACCGAATGTAAAATCTTATAATTTGTGACGCCATAGCGTTTAAATTAGAAAACCACAATTTAATTCAAATCAAATTTATGACTAGGGTTAAGTCTTTTTGAAAATTAGCATTTAATTTTAGTCACCGAAGAGGACAAATAATTCTTAAGCTAATTTAACCTCTCAGCCGCCACTCCTAGCTATACGTGCACTACACATAATAAAAGACTATAATAAACAATAATAAATAAAATAAAAACTTCTAAATAATTGGCCACAGAAGCTAGTTAAGTGCAACTTTATGTCAATCTGTCCCCGTTGTCCGAGAGACATCTCCATACTGTTTTATAGAAAATGTTTGGTTGTCCGAGGGACGTAACTATAGCAACGACAGACAATAAAAAGTTTAATTGACTCAGAAACGAATTAACAAAAAAAATTTACATCGACTAATAAGTATATAGCAAAGTAAATAAGATAATTATTCTTAGTTTGCTAGTTAGGGAAATAAATACTGTGTGGCGACTAAAAGGTCAAAAAACAGGTACAGATAAATTACTTCAAATTATGGCCACTCATCACATCAAAGGTACATAAGGTTTTTACTTGAACATAAATAAATAATTTAAATATTTATTTTCCACTGGATAAATTATACTTTAAGAACATGGTAAGCAAGCAGAATATATTATTATTTAATAATATAAATTAAATTTCAATAATAACATTGAATAATTTATACGAATATTGCAGTAATAAAATTATTAATATTTTGTACTCTTAACATAAAATATTATAGTTATAATTATTGTTTAATTTTAGAGTGTATGTAAGCAAAATAAATTCAAAGTTTGACCATATAATTGAAAATAATTATTCTTATTCCTACAGAAAACGGAAGCAAACAAACTAAAAAAAAAATCCTTACACACACTCTTACAGAATTCTATACTCAATACCAATACAACCGAGCAATGAAAAGAGCATGTAGGTCGGTGAATGAAAAGCCAATTGTATTTCTAACAATTATAACCAGAAAGCCACAGAACTAGGATGGCAAAGAATGTTTGATTTGAGGTATGTATGTAGGTATGAAAACTAAATTAAACTAGTAGTCCGCCTCGAACTGAGAACTCGCGATTTACTTGCAAACGAGTTGACCAATATAACAAGACTTTAAGGAGGATTTTTTTCTCCTTCTAGCTCCATAACCACTTGCTCGATCCTGCTCATATACGAACTTAAAATTTTTATGTATCTCTGCTACAGCCCCAAGAAATTTCATAAAGATCAAATAAACGTTACTAAAGTTATCGTCGAACAAACTATCGAAATCAAAAAGCCATCCAAATGCCGAGACGTCCCAGTAGCCAGGTGACAGTTCGGTTTGGAGTTGTTTGTAAGAACTCACTTCGCTTACGCTCCGCGAGTTCGATTAATATGTGATCCACGCTTTTGGATCCGTTGTCTACTAATCATAATCATTTATTTGCGTGAAAAGGGTACAGTTACAGATGTACATGTTAATTGTTGTCCTCCTTAATCAGCCGTCCACAAACTACATATGAAGGGATGTTTACAAAAACAACATAACTGCTTAAAGCGGTTGACACTTTTTTAAGAATATTGTTAATCGTTTCAGGTGTCAACCAGTGTAGTCAGTTATGTTGTTTTTGTAAACATCCCTTCATATACTTCCTCACTCCTAAATATTTTATATTAGTGAAGGCCTCTCTTTTAGACATTACATCCACCTGAGTGAAGATTACCCGCTATTCGATCTGTGTTTAAATTAAAACGAATTGTATGGGGCTGATACATGTCGAAGCTTCATTGAAATCTGAAATGACCTAGTTTTCATTGCTCTGTGTTGTAACATTATACATTTTTGAACAAGTTCAACATAATATGGTGCGAAAATGACACCTATGCGACAATTAAGTACTGTAATGTACAGTCAACATCAAATATCTTGTAACATCTGGAGTAGCCAAATAGTTCGTCACACCATAGAAAATATATAGTGTGAAGAATTATTTGAGCACTTTGGCTGTTACGATATATTTGATGCTGACTGTACCTAAACCCAGGGATTTTAAAACTTTTTGACCCTATGATAGGTTCCATCTTCGTATATTTAGCTTCCATTTAGGTGACCAGATTATAAGGCTTTAAGGTTAAGGTGATATCAGATGGTTCACTCGAGTGAATATCCAAGCCAATATCCAACATTGGACCCTTGAATGTATTTAGTATAGACGGACCACCGTGGCCGCTCCGATATATCTGACGGCGACTGTACCATACCATAGATATCGCAAGTACGCGTTTCACAACCTTCATCACTGGGTTTATATACTCTCTAATAAATCTTAACTTTCTAAATGCAAACTTATAGCACATGTAGAACGGAAGTGACATCATTTCTTTATTTTTCGTTCATTGTATAAATTGATTTATTGAATTGGGCCTTAAAACCTCTAATCTAATTTTATTTATCTTACTAACCTTTTCAACGCTAACGACGGATATATCCGTCATAAGATACCACACGATTAACTCAACTCATTATGGTTGGTATGGTATGCCATGGCGTCGAAAAGGTTAAATGCATAGTTGCACAAACATGTATATTCTTGCTGCCAAATTGTATCCAATCTTATTTAATTTATTTAGCAGTGAAACTAGCTAATTACGAAAGTACTGAAGGCAACATACGGCTACGGACGATTTGTATAACAAATTTTGAAACAGTCCCAATTCTGCCGGGCGGTTGATTTCCTTTTCTGCTCAGTGTTTTGTTACGTAGGTATATCAATTATAAAGTTCACATTTCAAAAAGTCTCGCTAAACTGACAGTTTGATAGCAGGAAAAATTAAACATTCTGATATGGGTCCGCATAAAATCCCCGCCGCGTCAAAACACTCTCATAGTAAGGCCTATCACTTCCGTCCCACTGCGCTGGTTTCAACCCCAATCATCCGAGCACCCCGCGCCAGAAACGACGCATCTCCTCAAAACAGCTCTCGGCCACCACCTTCATATAGTCAGAGGCATCCGACACCCTGTTCTGGACTATATCTCTGTACTCCACATAGGTTTTGGAAACTTCCGGAAATTCCGGAAGGTTCTCCCGTATGTCCGGTAGAGTGATGTTGATGTCCGGGAGAGAGAGGGATGGCATGGTTATGTTGGGGAGGGCTAGGGTGGGGATGGAGGGGGTGAAGTCGGACAGGTCGAGGTGGAAGTCGGTAAAGTTGGGCGCGATATAGTCCAGGTTCTCGTACGTGTAGTATGCTGAAAGTAATTCGGTTGGTTACTTGGTTGGTTCGGTTCGGAACTATATTTTTTTTCATCATAGTACATAACACAACTAGGGTGGTAAAACAACGAAAGGCCGAGATTGCAGAAGTTTGCGGCCCGAACTGCAAGCGAGGGACGTAAATATGCGATCGAGGGCTTTCTTTATTACCTCCCGTGTTGTGTACATCATTTTATGTCTAAATACACTTGGCCAGAAAGCGTCTTATTCCGTACGCGCAGCGTGCGGAAAAAGCCACTTTATGGCCAGGTGTGGCATAAAGTTTATTTCATACAGCGGCGCCTACCAAACCAATTCAAATAAGAACTTAGTCAAATTCTCTTTTGATGGGTTATTCTTTCATGGAGTCATACACCTTATAATTTAAGCAAATTGTTTGCGAATTGCGCGGGAGCAGTTTATTCGCAAGATCTGGACATAACTAAAACTAAGGGCATGAAGCTCTGTTACTTTGTTAAAATTTGTGGCAAATTTTTTATAACCTTGTGTCTGAATATTGATTTATAGGTACTCTTTGCATACTCTACACGAAAATTGCGTTGTGGATATATTTATTGGTCATTGAATAGCTTAAAGTAATGGTTCCTAATCTTTTCAGTCCTTTTACCCCTATGATTGCGAAAAACCTATTCGAAAAACCAATTTTGATCTCCATTGGAAAGCCTGCAACTCATCTGCTTGTTGCTTACGCCGACGGATAAGTTATTCTACCCAGCGAAGTCAATATGTCCAGGTAGTTCAATCGTCTATTCGCATCACTCTCTTTTAAATATGCAAGCGATTAAGACGGATATAACAAATATTCGAAGTTCGCTATAGACCTGCAGGTTAGGAACCATTGGCTTGGCTCCTCAACACCAGCCATCACGGGTCAGTCTAAGTGACGCACGAGCGTCTTATCTAACGGTATCGCAATATCTTTGCTATGCCGTTTAACTGGGTCCACATGAGCCAAACATCGAAGGCTCGTGGCATCTCAGGTAGCATATATTTTTGATACGATAAAATAACCAATGAGTAAGCTAAAAAAGTCTTTGGAAATCGTTTCTAAAATTGAAAAATTATTTTCGTTACTTAGACTGCACCCAAAAGGTAAACTGGTTTACCAAAAACTAAAAATAGTGTTATCAAAAAATCCAGGATATCGAACAATAAAACATATCAATAACTTGTTACAAAACAAAGAAGTTGAAATCACATAACAACAATACACTGCAACATTACAGAAGAATTATTTCCTTACCCATTACGTCAGTCGAAGTTGAGAGATCATTTTCGTACACCAAGTGGATTTTTACAGATAGAAGACGTAGAATAACTTCTTACAATTTAGAACAAATATTAATTGTGTATCACGAATGTCACATATTAAATGGTTGAATTGAAAACAATCTTGTTTAATTTGGGTCCTTTATCGACTTGGCTACATCACTAGTCTGTGATAAACGTCAAATGCTACCTGAGATGCCACGAGCCTTCGATGTTTGCACATGACGGCCCATGGTGTGCCATTATAATGTTAATAGTACATTATTGTCGAGGAGGTGAAGTAGCCCATTGCGGGCTGAGTATTATGTTTAAACGGACGACCGGAACGGGAGTCCGTTTAAGTTAATACGAAGCCGGCAATGGCTCTTCACGCCGAGTCAAATATAGTGCTTTTCTCAAAAATGGTGCAATAAAATAAAAATAAGTAGGTATGTCAATCGAAATAAATTTTTATATTGATTGTGAACTTTAACATTGAGTATTTTGCCCACAGAGTAGATGGCATTTTTGTTTTAGATAGTTCGTTGAAGTATGCCAGGAAAACAGTTTCAGAAAATGATGAGGCTTGCTTTACTTCTCGCCATTTCATAAAATCCTCGTATGCCTTCATATATTTGTCCTTAGATTACGCTGGAAACAAGTTATTCATTGCAGAATTCGCCTCTGCTCTTAATTCTGGAGGCGTATAATCCATATTCTCGTCACATGAAGTGGAACTCATTTTCTTTAAATAAATACTTTCACTATTACTACTATTAGTATTTCGTTTACTTCGTTAGCTACTTATAAAATTATCATAGAAAAAGTAAAAACATTTGCTTTACCGCCTTTTACTTTTTTTTAATATTCAATAGAAGTGTATTTTTCTGCCGAACAACGCCAATCTATTTGAGACAGCTAAAAACACGCGGTACCAACATTATAAATAATTGTAACTCGTTCTCTATTTTGGCTGTTTAGGAACTGTTCCACCTAGTTCTATAGCCGTTACTACTTAAAAAAAAGTATGTACCTCGACAATAATGGAATTTGTATTGGAAATTTACGGATCGAAATCGAGACTGCAATTTCCGTAACTTTTTAAATTTTTAACTGACCATAAACGAAGCACTTCACCGCCTGATATTAAACCGTAAAAGTCAACCTTGCGCGACATTTTTGAGAAAAGTGACTTACATCCGTATCCAAGTGCCGGGAGCAGTAGTAGCAGCAGCCACGGCCACCAGCGCCGCGTGGTCTCGGCGTGGCGCGCGCTGCGTTTGCTGCTGGCGGTAGCTGCGCTCGGCGAGAACTGTAACACAATGGAGCATTACATTACCGACCATACACTGCTCAACTTCGCTGTATGAATACGTCTTTTTTCTACTCCTGCATTCTAATTTGCCAATAAAATGAGTGGCAGGTATATTCAAAGCATATACTTTATAAACGTTGTCATAAGATGATTCAAAAGGATATTCTTAGCGATATAATGACACTCATGCCGGGGCGGGCCCCGCGCTGCCGCTGTAGACGAGGCGGGCGCCGGCACAATCCGCCGGGAGATTGAAGATACTCCATTGTATAGATGCAGCAGGTCATTCCTCGAACTCAATCCTTACTGGCTTGCCTAGCACTCGTAGAAAAACTATTGTGTGCAACGGTTACATAATTCAGTCTTAAATTTCACGGGTCTGTTTTTACAAAATTCGGTCGGCTTCGCCTCATTTTGTAAATTCAACGTTGGAATCTTAAGAACCTTTATTATGTAACTGTTGCACAAAATACTATAGCGTCACTGATAGTGGTTTGAAGGAGAAGAATCCAAGCCACCATTGTTTTAATAAGTCACTGGCAGTCCCTGTCAAATTATAGGGAGTGGATAGCTAGCTATAGTGTAGATGTCATATTTCGGAAGACGCTGCACGCGTGATTATTGATTTCTCGTCATTTTGTTTAATTTAAGTACTTGATCAACTAGTAAAAATTAACTCAATTTTCAATATAGATACCTGTTTTATTTACAAAATTAAATTAAGCAGTAACATTATTGACATTCAAATGAGCATTCGAGATCATGCATTTTATTGCAACAGGATAAGACGTATTCCTACCATATATCGGAGCGGCCAAGTTGGTCACAAACATCTCAACAACGCCTCTATTGTCAAGGCGTTGAGTGCGTATTGAGATATTTTTGAGTACCCTGGCCGCTCCGATATATTTGATGGCGACTGTACATATAAATGTGTTGGTGTTGGTTAAGCGGAAACAAGAGACGGGTTCCATTCAGGGAAGGTCAGATGCCAAGGCGCAATAAACGCTAGAAGGGTGACGAGATACTTACGGTTTCCGTGACGGTGGTGACGGTGGTGGTGACGACGGTCTTGATGATGGAGTAGATCCAGTAGAAGGGCGCCGCCGCCGCCGACGCGGTCCGGGATACAATGCCAGCTGGAATTACATTTAAATCATTCGTATTTCAATTGTTTGCACTGGCGTGCTAGCTATACTAGTAATCATACTTAACGTCTAAGAAACAATGTATTAAATTAAAAAACAAAGAAAAGGAAATTTCACTGCCCGGAATATCGGAATGTTAGCCAGACTAACTGCCAAGTCCAAGAATTGCCCAACTGCAACAAATATTTTAACCAAGCCAGCCACGTTTAAGAAAAATATATAATAACACTGCATTACTAAAGGCGAATTGAGATTCTGTTTTGTTTTTCTAATAGTGTTTTAGTGTACCCCTAGGCAAAGGCCTCCCATTTTTTCTCCACTCAACCTGGTTTGTATCGAATTTTGCCATCAATGTTTGTAAAATGCGTCCAAGTCGTTCTGCTATCTCCTTTTAGGTCGGTTAAAAATTTAAATAATAGTATTTATTTTCAACGTACCTTGCTGCGGTCTCCGCTCCGTGTACGGGTAACGGTGTGACGGACCGACGACGCGACGGTAAGTATTCGACACGGAGGTAGTGATGGTGGTGATGATGGTCAGCCAGCAGGCGGGTGATGCACCAGCGCTGATCCACGGGGGCGTAGCCGCCGTTGTAGCTATATACTAGACACATAGTCACCTTGTTGCGGTCTTCTCTCCGTGTACGGGTAACGGTGTGACGGGCCGACGACGCGACGGTAAGTATTCGACACGGAGGTAGTGATGGTGGTGATGATGGTCAGCAGCAGGCGGGTGATCCACCAGCGCTGTTCTACGGGGGCGTAACCACCGTTGCCATGAAAGTAGGATTCGTCGTCTGAACTGTCTACGGACTGTGGAAGAGAAAATAAAATTATTAAGTCTTATTTTCCATCTACCTAAAAAGGTTACCAAGTTATTCCCATAAGGAGTCTGGTTTCCTCGAGATGTTTTCTTTTACTGGAAACAAACGGTGATCATTTTTATTTTATTTAATAATCGACAAAATAATGTGTGTTTCAATATCTCCGGCATTTAGATGGCAATTCAATGCTTTTAATTATAATTTCATTATAAGAAATTCCTGACTGACTGTGTCATATTTAAACGGTTGCCCACCCTCATTTGTTTGGTTCAATTCTTAAATTAAATCAAAGAAGTCCTTTTTGAATGGTATTTGAAGGAAGAGGCCGAGGGTTCCTCATGAACATAAATAGATAGAGAAGTTGGATCCCTGCAGGAACTGCCACATGTCAGTGTGTACCACAGATAACTTCAACCAGATAACCTAGATACATCATAAGTACAACTCGTGGTCACCACGCATCTGTGCTCCCGTACTATTTTTGTATGAGAGCGCAACCGCTTATTTCAATTGAGTTAACGTTTTTGATCATTACTCATGTGAATTAAAAATTTCCACAAAATCTAGTTACAGGGGTGAACCTGGATTGTTATACTACATATTGGTGTACAATACTATTGAGATGTGCTGTTCGAATCGTGGACATTTTCTAATAAAATTGCGCTGATGTGTGGTGACCTCGTGCTCCCTGTAAAAGCTTAATGATGAGGTGTCTGGTGTAGTCTGTGGTGTGTACTCACGGTGTATCTCTTCCTCGCGGTGGAGCTCCAGGCCGCGTGCGCGAGGTCCACCTCGTCGGCGCTGGTGTTGGGTCCCTGCACTCGGAACTGGGACAGCGAGCGCCGCGACATGTTGGGGACGGCCACCTGGCCGGGCGCGAGCTCCACACGGTCTTTGGAGAGAGGAGAGTACGTGTAGTCCGTCTTGGGGTATTTACTGAAAATAAAAACAAAAATAATTATTTACGTCTCTTTTTATTATGAGATATTCTATTCAGATTTGATTATTATTTTGATTTGCCGCCGTCCTGTGGGTCGGCCCAGATATCGTTGGGGAGACAGTGTGGCGGCGGATCTGCTGCAGCTTCGAGTCAACAACTGGCAAGAAGTTGCGCAGGATCGGGATAGGTGGCGTGCTCTCATTTCGGAGGCCAAGATTCTCTTTGGATCGTTGAGCCAAAATAGGTAGGTAGGGAGGATTCAGATTTGAAATTATAGCAGTCCTTGGAAAGAAATAATTATTAATCAAATTGTTCACTTAGCTAGGCGGAAAGTCTATGCGGAAAGAAAAGTGTCGCAGATAACATTAGTCCTCATATAAACCACGACACTTCTTCGCACAAACTCTACAAACTTTGGAGATCCCTTGAAAATTACTGTGTATTTAGAGGGGTACCTAATTATACTTCTTATATTATATACAATATAAGCACGGTCATATAAATAAGCATATTCTAACCACGTGCTTGTGGAGTTGGATCTCTCCCTCAATCGAACCGACGTCCGTCTCGTTCTCATTATGATGGAAATCCCTATTATTTAATTATTACGTTTTTTATAAATTGTCAACACGCGAGTCTGGTTAAATCGATCACCATTGACCAGAGTAATTATTATAGTACCTAATCGAGAAATTACTATTCGATTCAGCAGACAGTAACAGAATATTTGTATTTGATCTAATGTCAGACTGACAGCAAGTTTCATAAAACAGAGTAAAAAGTTTGTGAAAGTAGTTTGTTTACTTCTAGATTACTTTTTGGCTGCCTTTCCACTGAGGTGAATGAGGAGATGAGAGGAGACGTGCGGGAATCGACCAATATCTGTGCTCATCTGTGCCTCATTGGAAAAGCAGCCTAATATTGGTTGATGCTTGCACATTTTTACTAGACTTTGAAAGGAGAATTATTATTTTTTAAAATTGATGGATTTTAACACTCAAGTCAGACTAGACTCCAAACTTTACATACATACAGTATGATTTAACGGAATTTAGACGCAGACACAAATCTGGATAATGACCCTGAAAGCCTCATGTACACACATAAAGCGTAATACACACGCGTACCTGATGATCTGAGTGCAACGTAGTCCATACATGACTAAGCAGCCGGCGGCGCGGAACCCACGTTTACGCAACCACAATAACACTTGTTACACTTTGCATACGTTACCCACATGCCACATGTAAATGTAATGATCTTATCAGTGCTCAGATTATGTTTACATTGAGTTTGCTGTAATCAGGTAAACTGGGTCAAGGATTTTTTTCTAAAGAACTGCATCAATATTGAATGATGGAGAAAAAAATAGTGATTAATGTCGAAATAAAAGCATTTTTCTTCTAATTGTTACAATATTAAAGAACAAATACCTGAAATACCACTGAAGAACAAATGGAATTATTAATAATAAAATATTTTTGATTCCCAGCCTTAGGCACCGGAGCGTAGGCCTTAGGTCACTTTTTCCTTTATAAGTTTATAATCTGAAACACCACTTATTTTTAGCTTAAGCTCGTGTACAACACAGTTAAACAGCCAATACCAATTAAATCCATGAATTTACTTGTACAAAGAGTTCCCATTTATTACTCTAAGATTATATTAGAAAGTCTATTTAATTGCAATAATGCTTGTTAGTTGCATCAGAAACATAATTTTAAGCTTTGCTTTGGTCACAGAACAAAAATAACACTAATTAAAAACTTATTGTTAAATTGTCTGACCAAAATTCAATTGCGAGTCCAAATCAGTCAAACTGATTCAAGACAATTATGAGATTATTTCCGGGGTCATTCAAGTTTGTCCAATTTTTAGTTCACTCCTTCAGCCCTACCCATCATATTTCAGACACGGTTCAATTTAACACACTATTTATTGAATCCTTACAGCAAATGATAGCTAATTTGATGCCCAAGTCACATTTGCAACATTTAGTCCACTTTTTACCAGACTATAACAAAGCCAAGGTTTTATAACAACATTTTAAAGCAAGATAATTATCTGGTAGCCGAATATTTATAAACACTCGTGCAACTAGTGGAAAGCGTCGCGCGTCGGCCGGCGCCGGGGCCGTTTGGCATTTGCAGTTGCAAATATAGAAATAGAAGTCATTTATTGTGCATGCCGGGAAGCTGTCTGGCTGTGCAGATATATGTCACACAATGTAGCATACGCAATATGATGTTACTCTGTGCCGTGTTCTAATTTAAAAATACTTAAACAATACATTAAAAACACAATCCATCTCAAACATAACTCCAACACACAACAAATAATCAACCAATATTGAAGTTGCATTGGAATAATTTTCAAGCAAATACTGATATTTCTGATTCAGGCGTTTAGGCGCTAGCTGTATTGCGTTGTTAATACATTGGAGTTGTATCGTTTCTAAATGGGTTTTAAAGTTAGCGGCCATCTGTTTCGTTAAAGATAATTTGTGATACAAATGGATGTCATAGAAATTGCTAATATTCACATACACACGTCGTAGGTATTACACAAAATTTTGCTACAATTTCATGTTTTACGAACTATTTGCGGAGTTGTATTCCTTAATTTCATAACATAACACACCAGAATCTTTCTGACATTCACACTTCTACCGGCCTGCCTAATATACACACTCAGCCTTTTTATAATAAAATAAAATTCACGACGTCAAACATGTTTACACTTTTCCACCTTACTCCATTGTAATAAGGCGAAAAATGAACAAACAATTTCATCCTCTCGATGCGCGAATGTTTTTTTCGCCACTTGCGATAAACCGGGTCGTTGGTTTATCAATTATCGCGTACGTTTCGACGCAATTAAAGAACAAGAAAGTTTATTTAAAGATACACTTAAACTCTCGTTCATAAAAACAGCAACATCAACAGCAATACTTAGCTGATCTATGGTAGATCTTATGTGGTTGAGATAAGGTTTGAAACAGTTCAGTTTATTTTGCCCTCGGTCTGTACATGCTCGTACGTACAGACAACCGGGGTCACACAAAACCCGGGGTCAGGTCAGACCAAAGAAACGATGGAGAGACGAACTTGATGACGCCTTTCGGGCTGACTGGTGGGAGACTGCTCAAGACCGGGATACGTGGAAGAAAGAGAGGGATGCCTTAGCCCAGCAGTGGGACACTCTTGGCTCTTAATAATAAATGTATGCACAGTCGACGTAAAAGATATGATACACTTTACGCCTTATTACAAAGGAGTAAGGTCTGTGTCATCATTAAATTTTATGGTTTTGTGGTATTTGACTTTGGAAGCGACTTCAAGAAGGCGCATTAAGTAAAAAGAAATGCGTAAATAATGTCATAACAGCTCTTAAGTTTAGTAGTTTGTTTCAGTAGTGAATAAGGAACCGTGTCGACATCAACTGTACAGTCGCCATCAAATATATCGCAGCGGCCCAGGTACTCAAACATATCTGAACATGCACTCTATCGCCTTGACAATAGAGTTGTTCAGATATTTGTGAACTTGGCCACTCCGATATATCTAATGGCGACTGTACTTTATTAAGGCGCATATGCATTTCGTGTAATGTTACTAAGATTTGTCAAACGCAAACGACACACGCCAGTTAGTAAATTCAATACACGAAATGATACCAAAGCTGTAAATAAATATTATAATAGGTATAAATATGTAGGTATACCTAAGCCGTTAACGTATTTAAGAAGTTAAGAGTCGCCAGGACGCTCGCGTTCCCATACAAACGTAGAGCTCTCATTTTAAAACGATATGCTTTAGAACCACGAAATTTGGCATGGGCATTCTAGTAGTACAGATCTATGTCGGTAATTCGTTTTCGTTGCAAAAAATTGTAATACAAAGAAAATACAGCCAGATACAGATTTACATACAAAACTCATTTTTGCTATATTTTCTTTGTATTAAAATTTTTAGCAACGAAAACGAATTACCGACATAGATCTGTACTGCTAGAATGCCCATGCCAAATTTCGTGGTTCTAAAGCACGTCGTTTTAAAATGAGAGCTGAACTACGTTTGTATGGGGACGCGAGTTCACGCGAGCGTCCTGGCGACTCTTAAGTATGTGTTAATATGTGTTTAATTTTTATACCTTCCGATAATCTTTACATATAAACCGATAGCGTTTTCTTACAGTCGAGTTACTTAATACGATCTTTTCAATGATTTCGGGAAGAAACGGCTACAGAACCCTAAAGATCCTTGTTAAAAAGTAATACTTCCATATTTAGATAGTAACAGGACAAGTTTATTGTTTATTTTCCGCACTTAGGAATGAATGATGCTCTTATATTAAATAAAGCCACTCCAATAACCGTTTTTACAACCTGTGGCCTGTAAATAGTGTTTATTTTATTTTATTGAGTATATATAATATATATGTATGTATGAACTATGTAAGTTTATTTTTATTTATTGTATATGTGTAAGTGTATTAATGTTGATTTGCATTTGCTTTTGCAACACCTACTTATTTGTTAATTTACAAAGGTTTCCGCTTCCCAAAGGTTGTCTGGAAGAGATCGCTTTTTAGCGATAAGACCGCCAATTGTTTTACCTCTACTTTTCTGTTTGTAACTTGTGTATACTCTGTTTCTTTAATTTGAGGTGTGCAATAATAGTACATTATTGCAAAGGACGGGAAAGGGATATTTGTGGATGAGCGATTTTTTCGGACGAAGCGCAGCTGAGTCCGAAAAAATAAGACGAGTCCACGAATTTCTATTCCCGCCAAGGCATATATAGTGCTTTTCTCCAAATGTGCGAGGAAATAAAGTAAAGTAAATGAAATAAATTACAGATTTTGGTTACGTTATTAGCGTTCAATGTCATGAATTAGCTTCCCTCTATATTTTTTTTTAAAGTATTAAGAACTATGTATACTGCCAATTTTCATTCAAATAATATTTAAAAAGAAATTTTCGTCAAAAGCTATTTAAGACAGTATTAAATATGCTCCTTTTATGCAACAGATACAAGATTAAACCTTAAAAATAGTTGTTTTGTCTATGATTGTATTAAGCCTCATTCGCACGATCAGACGCGGTGCTATGACAAAGAACGAGACAACCAAGGTTTTTGATCTAACTATCTCGCTCTATCCTACAGTTTGAAGGGATTGCCCTTCAGACGGTGTATAGACGTCGCTTAAGTATTGGCTGTTTGAAATTATATTTCTTAGTCGGATGAAAAGTTTAAAAGGTAAAAAACAATACAGTAATGGATTTTACTAGTCAACGCCTAAAATATGTATACACTTTGAACCTTATTACAATGGAGTAAGGTGCAAAAGTGTATACATATTTATGGCGTTGACAAATTACTTCACGGCCGCTAAAACAGGTAAATAATGATTTTTATTTTTTTTAATTCGTTTTGTTAAAAAATGAAGAACTTCACGTACTCATTTTGCTACAGTAAGCTGAAAATTTCCGAGCACATTGGAGAAAAAAATATTACACACTTTTATTGCTGATTGTACTGCTGTCAAGTAAGTAAATTGCGGAATTATACCAAATTTGATGATTGGTCTTTGAAGCATATATGTAAATATACAGGGTCAAGCTAAATGTGGACGAGTTTAGTGCAAGGGACCACTTTGTCGATTTACAAGGACCATTTTTTCTTTCACTAATAGATAGTGCATATTACGTAGTTTTAGATAGTACTAGTAACTAACTATCGACAAAGTGGTCCCTTTGTCCGTATGCTGACACAAATAATCGTATGATACAACAAAAAATCTTTACCGGAACTTAGATCTTAGATTCTTCTCTCCATAACAAGTTTCTTAAATTTTCTAGTATAATTTGTAGTCACTTACGTTATGGTCAGTTCAACCGTTTCCACGTCCGTTACTGTTATCACGTCCATTTCTATACTCGTATCTTATCAATTATGTCAATTAATATAAATAAATTAAAACCAATGTCAAAAATTTATTAATTATCATTTAAATAAACATGTCAGTTGCCAGCCAGCTGGTGGATTGAATCGATTGTTATTATACTGATGGTGGGTAGTTTAAATTTGAGATAAGTACCCGTTAAAATGAACTCTCTGCATATCCTTTGTGAAAACTGTATTGCCAGCATTATTTTCATCGTTCGTGCATTTTATGTTGTTACAAAAAATAATGAGGCAAAAAGATTAAAACATAGAGTTTGTATATTCCTTACTCAGTTAAAGATGAGTTTATTCAACCGTGCTTGTTCTTTGATTCGTTTTGCAATAATTCTATTCAAAGTAGCCTTGATTTGACAACAGTTGTTCAGCTTTGATTAAGACCGGTCCGGACCGGAAGAGATTGAGGGCCGGTTGCACCAAACCGTCTGTTAACGTCAATGTCATCGTTAAACAACTCTTGTATGAAAAGTTTGACAGTTTTCTATGGGATGACAGCTCCGTCGCCATATTTAGCGTTGTATCAATTCGTTAGTTATTCATGGTGCAACCCACCCTAAGTAAATATCTTTTTTTTTAACCAATAGATAAAAGTAATAAAAGATTTTTTTAAACTTAGGTAACAACATAACAAAAGCGATCTCTTCCAGACCGCCTTTGGGAACTAGGAAATCGTACTCATTGAAGTAATCTTAACCATGGAGAAAGGTCTTGCTACACCAATGTGACGTCCAAAGCAACCCTCAAAAGTTTGCTTCAACATACGAACTACAACGGTACCAATCTCGTAGAGGATGTTGCATTGCATAAATGTATTAACTAATATCATGTTTAAAACGAAATGTTACCTGCGCATCTTCTGTCCGTCCGTCCGCTAGTAGATCTTTTTACAACTTTTTGAATGAAATACCGAGTTACGAGTTCACAATACACCGTGGCAAAAGCGACACTAACATACATGTTACATATGGGCAGGAAAATGCTAATCCATTATCAAAAACAGGAAAAATCTATTTCAGCCGGCCTTGTGCGAGCACGAGAAATTATAAATATGCATGAATTTTACAGAGAATATACTGCAATGAAACTGTTTCAGGCATTTTAAGAATACTCAAATTTGGTGATTCACGTCACCACCTTCAAATTCCGTGTCGCAATTACAGGCTATGAAATGTATCATCATCATCATCTCAGCCATAAGACGTCCACTGCTGAACATAGGCCTCCCTTTGGACCTCCATAAGTATCGGTCGGAACCGACTTGCATCCAGCGTCTTCCGCAATGAAAAAATAAATATGAAATGAATAAATATGATATATATAAAATGTATGTGTAGCAAAATTAAATGAGCAAGTCTATTGTAGTGCTTATTTTAGGGTTCCGTACCCACAGGGTAAAAACGGGACCCTATTACTGAAGGCCATTGCACACCGAAGAGCGGGGCGGTAGCGGCGCGCTCCCGGTGTGCATTGGCCTTAAGACATCGCTGTCCGTCCGTTTGCCTATCCGTCTGTCACCAGGCTGTATCTCATGAACCGTGACAGTTAGACAGTTGACATTTTCACAGATGATGTATTTCTGTTGCCGCTATAACAACAACTCCCATACAACAGACATGATATAGATAAGGGTACGCCGACCCTTTTTGCGCGAGTCCGTCTCGCACTTGGCCGGTTTTTTAAACAGGAGTAGTAACATTTTGAGTAAATTTTTTTTGGAGAACCGGGTGGTATGGTAATCGTACGAATTACTTCCGTTTGCTATGACCCGTGTGCGAAGTGTGGTAGAGAAAAGTCTAGAAAAAGTGAGAGGTTTCACGACATAATATCGTCATACAGTCAGCAGCAGTAGTAGGTGAGGTATTGTTAAGAAAATAAGAGAGTGTTGTGAAGGTCATTTTGAAAATCTCACCCGTTAAGCTATGTCTGCGGTTGACTGTACTATTTGACACACAGCTGTCAGATAACTAATGTCCTAATAATAGAACAGGGTAAATACTTACTTCCAGTACTTCCCGGCCATCTTGTACAGCCGATAGGGTAGATGCTTCCGGCTCGGGTCGCGGTCCGGCATGCAGCTGGCGTCCGCTAGAGCTTGCTTGGCAATCTATTGAACAGTAACTATACTCACTTCCAGTACTCGCCGGCCATCTTGTACAGCCAGTAGGGTAGATGCTTCCGGCTCGGGTCGCGGTCCAGCATGCAGCTGGCGTCCGCTAGAGCTTGCTTGGCAATCTATTGAACAGTAACTATACTCACTTCCAGTACTCGCCGGCCATCTTGTACAGCCGGTAGGGTAGATGCTCCCGGCTCGGGTCGCGGTCCAGCATGCAGCTGGCGTCCGCTAGAGCTTGCTCGGCGAACGAGCTGTCCGTTGAGCATGCGCTGTGCGCGGGGCTGCTGAATCGCGTCGACCTATAGAAAAGATAGCTTCATTAACACATATCAAATTTTTTGCAAGACATAAATGCGAAATAAATGCATGCAAAAAATTACTACCTAACTAATAACTTAGTTTACAGAAGTTTTTAAGCTATCTCCGAACGAACTAAACCAGATGTTTCGACTAGGTTTAGTTTATTGTATAACCTTGATAGTATATTTGGGTAATATTACAGCATTCATAAATTTGACAGCCGCTAACACCGCCATGACCTATTACTACGATGTACGTCAGAAATTGCACCGTAAATATGTTTGTGGGTAATTTGGCAGCGGGCCAACGTTACTTTGTAGCAGGTCAATTAAAACACCAACCTTCAGCTATCTTGAAACACTATGGCAACGTTAACGGGCAAGCACAAATTTAAAACGGTATTCTGTCTGTACGTTATAATGACGGCCTTTTCACATCTCCGCGGCGGAATCGATATCTTAGTAACGCACTAAGTTTCGCCACGAAACCTAAGCGGATCCAGAGAGATACAAGATTGAAAACAACACCGCGGAGTTCGCTCTTGTTTCGCACAAGATCCGCTCAAGTTTCGCGGTGAAACATGTAGCGCGGTGCCGCGGTATCGATCCCGCCGCGAAGATGTACAACTAAAGTGCTCTTTGGGGCCGCAAGGTCTAAAATATCGATAGATACAAAGCTCGATATCAGCTTTAAGATCAAGAAAGGCAGAAATCCCTTAGACGAACAGCTTGGGTTGCGTTGTCCCCCTGCCCTGCTTTTCTTCAAAACACATCCCGCGAGCCTGCCAATCGGGCCGGAGAAAAGACGAGTCATCTTCAACTTCTATGTAGTTATTTAGCCTTAGAAGTATTATTATATCGGAATAGAAAATAGAAACAGCGGACTTACCGATCGGCGGTGATGTTGGCGTGGATGGGGCTGAGCGTGAGGTCCGCCAGCGTGTGGTACCGGCTGGTGGTCGACACGCGCTCATACTGGCTGTTCACCTCGTTCTGTTGACAAATACACGCTATTATAGTCAGCAGCAGAAGTAGCATGGCTAGCCATTTTATTGGCCCTGTCTACGAAGCGGTAGGTTCCGGATTCCAATTTATTTATTTATTATTTTGAACACCTCGAGCGCATACCTACACTTCATCAGCAGACAGTACCAACAACAACATAGGTAGTTATATCTCAGCATATGATAAATCTCTTTCTGCTAAGTATGTAGTAGTCTGATCAGCCGGTGCAAGAGATCGGTGGTACGCAGCACGCAAGCGATAGTGACATTTGGTCAGGCCATGGCTCTGCTCTGGCCCGCCCTGGCTTGTAGAAAAAAAGTAGCTGTTGCCGCAGCGAGCAAAAATTACCCTAAATGTTGCTCTGGAGTATAAATTGATACTATACATAATAATATGTTAGCCCCTATACGTCCCACTGCTGGGCACAGGCCTCCTCTCATGCACGAGAGGGATCAGGCTATAGTCCCCACGCTGGCCCAAAGCGGGTTGGGAACTTCACATACACCTTTGAATTTCTCCGCGGATGTATGCAGGTTTCCTCACGATGTTTTCCTTCACCGTATAGCGATTGGTAAATCTAAATATCAAATTATATTTCGTAAATAAGTTCCGAAAAACTCATTGGTACAAGCCGGGGTTTGAACCCGGGACCTTCGGATTGAAAGTCAGACGTCGTTACCGTCAGGCTACCAACGCTACTATACATAATTCCATGAAATTATGTGCAGTTGTTTTTGCGTAGTTTGCGAATAAATATAAGTAACATGCAAAGTTTAATTATTACGTGTATAGAAGATAAAGTGTCGAAGTTGAAAATTAATCTAGCAACTAATCTAATAAGTATTACGCACGAGCGAGAACCCACACCCACTAAACGTCACAGCCATTGTAGTGCACGCGGTTGTTCGACCACGCGACTTATCATAAATCCAATCTAGTTAATCCAATTTGGTGGTAAAATGGGTGCATTCAACCTTTAACGATTTTACGTTGTCATGCACCGACCATTTGTATTCTGGCTGGGTCTGTCAGCAAACGCGCTAGGAGTTCCTAGCAATGTTTAAACGCTAAAGATAAGACTACTTTTCAACCAATTTTAAGATTTCGAAGGAGGAGGTTATCAATTCGTCGGGATCTTTGTTTTTTTTTTTGCTTTTTTTATGTAGGTATTGGCCACGGCTGGACCGATTAGGAAAATTCTTTTTTGTTTGAAAGAGTATACTTCACAGTTGGTCCCATTGTCACCAGGTCCAGATTTCATGATGGGATCCTGGAGATATCGAGGGAACTCTTCAACTGTTATAGGCACACCTATAGTGATTTCATTATTTTTTACAGCAACTCGGCCTCGGCCACTTCCTCTTGGAATAGCGAATCCTAAGTGAAGTCGGTTCTTTTTTTTAATTTAAAATTATTATCTTCCATTTTAGCCTGTAGTAGTAGTAAGCACTTTATAAAACATAGGTGCAAACACGAACTTATCCTTTCCAGCCTTTGAATAAGTAGAAAATCTTATCATAGTATATACCTACTTAAATACTATCTATTTAGAGCAGAACGCTAAACAATCATTAACTTTTTAATCCAATTTGAGGATTAAATTACAATCTCGAGCAAGCGAGTAACGTTAATAGTGTAAAACAGGAAGCAGTTAATCAGCTTAACGCTAGTTGGGTGCTACCGGATTTATTAAAAAAAGATTCGTGCGTGAAGATTCTAAAATAAATTGTTTCCCGAGGTGTATCAAGTAAGTTATGATCTACAACTACTTACATGCTTAATCGGATTAGTAGCAAGATTAATCCGATTATTATATATTAACTAGTTTATGTTGTACGTATACTCGTACAAGGCACAGTTACAAAAAAAATGTATCCAAGACTATTAAAATATGTAACACTTTAGGCTTCTTTCATACTGCTGCGGTTTCCGCATGCGGCGCCGTTGCGCGAGAGATATAGCGCTCTGCGTGTGTATAGCGCTGTCACGCTTGCACACCGTCGCCGGATGCGGTTGCGGCGCCAGTGTGATAATCGCCTTATAACTGAATTTAAAACATAACTTACGTGTCGCACGTCAAGTGCACAGTCGACGTCAAAAAGATGTTTACACTTTTGGACCTTATTACAAAGGAGTAAGGTGCAAAAGTGTAAACATATTTTTGACGTCGACCGTACCTATCTACACGTGCTTTCCACCGTTCACCGTAAACTTCTATGATTATTGTCACTAGTATAGTATTATTATGATCGCTCACCTGAATGCAAATAGTAAACAACACAATTGATCATAGTCCATGGATCCGACTTCACCATAAATTACACGGACTACTACGAATTGAAGTGATACTATAACACTTTAAGCAGTGATCGAAACGTCAGCATTTCAAGCAGTCCAAACTTGCCACCGGTCATCGGCTTAGTCTATGACATCATCTGAGAATCCAGTGCTAATTGAAGCGTGGTGTACAGAGTACGATCGGTTGCACTGACTCATGCCTAGATTGTGGGGCCACAGAAATAGAGAATAGCGGTTGACGTGCCGCTCTTTTTATCGCAGATCGCGGTAAAAAGTCCGAGTTGATGGATTCGTGTGTCTTCGCCTTGAAGTATAGAGGAGGGCACAGAGATTCCGTTTCCACCAGAGATGAGCGAGAATACGTTGCGAGGAACGTTAACTAAAGACCAAGATAATAACTTAATTTACTTACGCTTGCACAGCGCAACTCTAGGACGGGTTTTAACAAACTGATTGTAAAGAGACTATCCTCTTCGCTCCTAAAGCTCAGCAAATATCCAATAAGTTTTGTCTCTTACTTACAAACACAAATATCGAAATGACTAATAGGGACAAACGATTATTACAGGCATTTTAGATTTGACAGATGTTTAATGAATAACGCCGTTTGTCTAGCTAGGACAGTGACCACCTGCGGTAACTGAACCTAAACAAATGAATGGAGCGTTCTAAGAGCGTTAGATTATCACACTTGCGATTTGCGAGCGAGTTTTGTATGGGAGCGAACACGCCGCGAGTTCGCCGCATACGAGTTTTGTATATAGAAATCGCTCAAGTGTGATAAGGCCCTAACACCGGCCCGTTTGTTTCCGGTTGAGCATGTAACTGCTAACATCATCATCATCACGCTAAAACGCCGTCTCCATGGCCCGACACCACTAGTTCGGCATGTCGGCAAGCCAACGGTAAGTGCGAAACCGGCGCGGAAGTTGATAATAATCTATCACAGCCGATAATAATAGGTTCGATAAACACATAATAACTATGCATTATGTCAATTTATGTCATAAACACATAATATCCTGAAGATGAAGAGAAAAAGGACCTTATGATCGATAGGATCAAACTGGATTATAGGCCTAATTAGGTGAGAGAGATAGACAGAGAGAGGTACAGTCGACTACAAAGAGATGTATCCACTTTTTCACCTTATTGCGTTGTAATAAGATTCAAATAGTTGACTATACACCCTACGTGACGCTTGACGTTGACTTTGTAACGTTATACAGCCAGCACCAGCAAGATAAGCGAGTAGGGTGTTCAAAATAAGTAAAATGACCTACACACGCTCTTATTCTCTAAACAATAAAGTCGTGGCCAGCTCACTTTGAACATGTACGCACTTAGCTACTTTTGCTACTGACTGTACTTATCCTGGAAAACGTCACGTCATCATGAGTAATAAAATAGAATTCACCCTTTTATCCACCCACACAATACCGACAATGCGCTCTTTTGCTATCCCTTGCAAGCGTATATAAAAAGAAAAAGAAATGCGTACTTTCTTATTAACAAATTACAATGTATTAGAACTTTTGTCGCGATAAATGTTTAAACAAAATCACAATTTCAGAGTTAACTCTCAGATTCCACTATAAGTGTAACAACTCTAAACAAACTCACCAAGTAAAAAGCGCACATCTCAAACACTATCGATTCATCCAAGAATTAAAATATCTCCATAGTAACGTACCTCACAGATAGCATCCTTGATATTCCGCACTCGAAACCAGGTCAATTACCACCGTAAATAACTAGCATTCTAAGTACTCAAAGGTTAAACGTATTTAAACTACGTTAGGAGATACCAGACTGCCGCTTGGCGGGAAATGCCCATATGCGTTTGGTTTTAAAAATAAACCGCGTGGGGGATTCGAAATTCGAATCCATTTATAAATTTCGAGCGTTAGAGAACGAATAAGCGTTGAACTGTTTAAGACTTTAATGTCTTGTGTTTAGAGTTAAAATAGTTTGGTTTCGGTTGTGAGGGAGTCTGTTTTTAATTGCTTGATCGTTATTTATGTGTATTAAATAATTGTAATTGAATGTTGACCAGCGGTTTGTCTGATGCTAAATGGAGCGATAAGAATGTCGAGGACCTATAGTTTGGTCAGGGTCTGTTTAACTTCAAGCACAGATAGAAATAATCATACTGTCTCTTTCTTAAGCTTGTACCATCGCTACTAAAAAAGGGATGAGTATAGCTTATTACTTCCACTGTTACTGCACTTATTGGTTTGCCAGACTATAGGTACTAAATTGTGATTTCCTAATTTAATGTTTGCATTTCAATCTAAAATTCGGCGAAGGGCGCGCAGCTGCGCGGCACACTTCGTGACCATTAGTACGATCATCGTAAACATTTACAAACCGCCTGCTAATGCGATGGTGACTTTTCTGTGCCCTTGTTTACTTAACGTGTCCATCACGAATGATACTTTTGTAACAAGGGTGACTCAATTGAACTACAATCAAGGGCAAACGTTTTAATAAATCTCATGTATGTTTTCTGAACTTCACGATAATCAGAGTTTGTACAGTCGCCATCAGATTAGACCGGCCAGGGTACTCAAAAATAATCATGCACTTTATCGCCTTGACAATAGAGGCGTTGTTCAGATATTTGTGACCACCTTAATTAATTAATTTGAATTTGAAATCAATGAATTCTAAACACGAAGGGCACCTAATTGATGTAAAATGTATATATGGGACGGGACCCTCGGGGCGCCAGTCGCACTTGGCCTGTCTTTTCATTGTATACGCCTTAAAAGACTTTAACAGTGTATTATGGAAAAGCAACTAATGTCCGTGAGCTTTAAGAAGAACCTTCGGGAGTCAGCGATGACACACGAAGGTAATATTGCTGTTCTGCTTTTTCATGTGTCACTGTTGATTGATACCCGACGTCTCTTTCTAAAACCCGAAGGTTCATTTTAGAGCTCACGGACTGTATGTAATGGAACTTTACGTTGGCATGCAATCTATACATGCCAATGATATAACCTCGGACGAGGCGATCTAAAAAGAAATGTACCGGAAAGCTGTACGAGTACATGACGTTGCAACTGGAAAACAAATTAAGATCAAGGACGTATGTTCTCAGACGAGTCTCTTTCTACGTATTCAGACGTCAGTTATACCGCAAATATACACTCCGGGAGGGAATACCAGTCAGAGTAGTCAGACAAGCGATGCAAATGTTTGGGGATTTCAATGGATTGTATCACAATAATTTCATCGTATTAAGGCCGTTCCTCGATTCGGACAAGCCACGCCCATCCGAAAGAGACACGTTTATGGCTCCCGTGCAGGAAAGAAAGAGATGCAGCGCTCTTAAGGATCAGAATTTTTGGCTAAACTACGATAAATAAGCGAATCTATAAAGTTTTGTCTGATTTTGTTTCTGTGACTTTTTAGATAAACCAGAATACCATATTTTTAACTTAGTTATATTGCTTAATCTCTTATAGTTTACGTAAGCTAAGAAAAATAAGGGGAAAAAGGACCCAACTTCGGTTTTTTTTTCTATCGCGGCAACTTTCAGCAATAGTGTTTCGGCTTGTACCATAAACTAGAGTATATAGTCTAATAATATATATTCGAAAATAAATTCAATCTCTTTTCCCGTTTAGTCAATAGAGCGTTTGAAAAAACCTATAATTTTTCAAGTACTTGCCTCAATTCTTTCTGAATAAATTATTTTTCGGTGCAAAGATGCTAAAACGTTTAAAACAAAACAAAATTAACATGAACTAGAGACAATAAAAGTCTATGACTTGTATAGTATCAGTTACACCAATAATATAATCTGTTGGTTATATTATCCTTATTTAACTATTTCGTTATGCTCCACATTCCGTTTCTGTTAAATGTCTCCACAACTCGTGACTATTTCGTCCTTGCAAGGAGCGACCATGTTGTACCTAATACAAATGTGTCAACGAGCATTGTGCCCAACTCTATAGAATACCTACTTGTATGAACTCTATTGTTATTTTGGGAACAAAGTACGTTTGGAGATCAATGCATCTGAATCCATAAAACCGGTTTGAAGTACATCTTGGTTTCTAATTATTGACTATTCCAAAAAAGAACGATGGCAGCCCGGTGGTAAGACATGCTTTCAATCTGGAGGTCTCGGGGTTAAATCTGGGCTTGTTCCACTGAGTTTTTCGAAACTAATATACGAAATACCATTATTTTCCAGTCTCTTCGGTGAAGGAAAACATCGTGAGGAAACCAGATCTAATCCCTATGAGGACTAGTTTCCCCTTTTGGGTTGGATGGTCAGATGGCAGTTCCGTAAATACCTGCGCCTAGTTCATGTCAATAGTTCACCAGTTCATAGGAATCATCAGGATTAGATTGCCAAGTGGACCAATTAGAAGTGGGTAGATTGAACTGTGGTGAAAAAGTCGGGGCTAACACTAGGATGATCATCTCAAGTTGGCTAATCTCAAGACCACAATTATGTAGATATTGTTACGATTCTTATTTACAAATCTGACTATCTAAGGTAGAAACTATTTAAAACGGGATATTTACCATGTGAGTTTTTTATTATGAGCTTCCGATATTTCGGCACAGTTGCATGCGCCATTATCACGGAGTAACTGAAGTTGCTGCGAGTGTCAATAAAAAACTCACATGGTAAATATCCCGTTTTAAATAGTTTTTGTAATGTTAATGACCATGTTAGCTTAAAATCATATATAACTAAGGTAAAATTAGGTAATGCATCCTTGAGGAGTTAGGCTGGCTGGACCACAGAATAATGAATAGTACTAGAGTACAGAAGGTTCTCCTTCCTGATTTTGACATTTAGCTACAGAGATGAAAATGTTATCTGTGCAAAAAATAAAATAGGGTTGTCAACGTGCTTCATTCCATGCACGTGGTATCTACAGATAAAAAGTGACTTGACATCTGCCTTAATCTACCTAATCTATCAGTAAATTTAATACAAAACTAGATAAATATCGGATTTATTACCTTACTTCCCAATCTAATTATTATTTTAGTACAAAACTACTACTATAAACTATTATTCTCGAACGCACCCATAAGATAATAAGCGATGTGCCAACCCTGCCCTCATTAAGCCGCCGGCACGGGGCGCGAAATTTAAAAAACAGGTACAATGGAGAGAGACATAGTGAAACCCCCCTGGCTGGACTAGCCGTCCTTTCCTTCACGCAAAATAGTCACCAGACGTCGAGTTGCGGAAACATGTCCGTATTACAATACAATAGGTAATGCATGCCAGTATTTATCGTTTGGCCAATATTGCTCATACAAAAAATCTGTATTTTTGCATTAAAACATAAAAGACAAGTTTCTAAAATAAACATACCTGAAATATTTCCTTGGTGTGCCCCCTGAGCCTGTCCAGGCTCTCTTCCGAGGAGTAGTCCGAGGTCTTAACGAGGTTCTCAGCAGCGGCCCTCATGGACTGCCGGGTCCGAGCCGCGGGTGGTGAGACCAGCTCTTCCGATTCCTCTCTTATCACCTCGGTAGTGGTTCTTGATGAGGTTTGTTGTAGCTGCCTGAAAAGTGTGGGTTTTTGAGTTTTTGCTGGTTTTTCTTTCTATTAAAAGAGGATTTGATTTGTTAAGGTCCAAGCAAGCATGGAAATATCTTTTAATCTCATTCATGTAGTGTAGTGTGGTGTGAGTTTCATTCATTGTCATCTGAGAATTATGAGCTTTAATTTTTTTATAGAATATTTCCTAGTATTGAATGGATGTCAATGGTTTAATAAAAATTATTCATGTGAGTTGATTCACTGGGAAAATTCAAAGAATGCAAAGATATTTTGCTTTATATAGTAACTTATGAGAAATGTAATAGCCAGCTAATATAATCCAACGACATATCTGTGGAGCACTAACAATGGGCTAGGCAAAGCTGGGTACTGTTTTTTTAATATTTTACAGGGTCTTTTCAAGGTTCAGTTAGGTAGGTCAGGTATTTATGATATCAGTTTCATTCAACATACAAATGTAAAGACCAACAATTAAAAATCATATTTGTGTAACACCTAGGGAATGCTAACTGGTTATAACCGAAACTGAAATAATCCGATATTGACTAAATAATTGATTATTTAGTCAATATGAAATAACCGATTATTGAAAATTCAAATAACCAGTTTCGATTATCTATTTAATGCTATTTTTACCTAAAGTTGTCTCACAAAAGTTTGTAAAATCATGGTTTTTCACTTGGAAGTCTTGGAACTATGATCCCTTTACTCTATTTTATAATGATATCAGGTTTATCTCCTGTCTATTTAGGCGAGCAATTTGCAGCAAGTGTGACTAGGGCTGCCATCTCTAAATTCGCCGAACCCGGACAATAATTAAAAAAACCTGGACATTTGGCGTAAATCGCATTTTTTCCCCGGAAGTGTCCAAATCAATAATGACACTAAATGATTAAATTCAATGGGTTGTTTCCTCACATAAGACATTGAAAACCCCCTCCAGATGCACCCCGGACGGCCTCCAAACTAGGACAAATCCGGGGAAACCCGGACGGATGGCAGCCCTAAAAACTGGGGAGAGGTCAAGACGGTTGCTCAGGACAGAAAGGCGTGGAAGGATCTTGTGCGGGCCCTATGCACCTCCGGGGTGCCCTAGGAACAACAACAACATTACATTATATAATTAGCAAATTTGATGTCATACTATAACTCTGCAAACTATCATTATGAAATATCTAGCATTAAGAATATATCTTATAATAGGGTGTCCCTCACTCAAAACTAATAAGGCAGTTTCTTTTTCATTCATAGTATTTCAGATACACTGTGACATGAGTTGCTAGATATACTTTAGATTATAATTTCATATTTAAAAAAAATCTTATTATTTTTTTCGGTATGCCTGTAACAATACTATATTTCCAATAAGATTGCAATAAGTCTAAATACTACTTGTGAAACTTAACAACATTCAACCAGATTCTCGAGATTGTTCTCCTAGTATGGCAGTTAAAACATAAATACTGTAATATGCCAATAACACTACAATGTACTGCAAAATACTTGGACCGATAATCACATGAGCAAGATCATAAAATCAAGGACACAAATACAACTTAGTTTCATTGAAGTCGTAAAATCAGTTCATTTGTAAGTGACAATATTTCAAGGTAAGGTCTCCCATGAGGTCACTCTGACCTCAAAATGATGGGGCTTTCATGGTCTATGACATCACTGGGTAAACAAAGCATGTTCATGATGTCACTTAGATTACTTATCTGATTAAATTTATCATTATAATTCCATGTAATATTAATAAGTACTGATAAGAAACTCAATGAACTATAGTACCCATTTTCACAGGTTTGCATTTCTAGACATATTGGTTTTCCTTTTTGTTTATTTATAACTTGTTTTAATTTGCATAAGCAGCTGAAATATAACACCTGCTCTTCTGAATCAGCTTGCGTGCAAAATCATACGACATGAACTATTGTATGTATGCTGCCTTGTATATTTTTATAACCTCTAACCTTTTCAAATGTAAATACGGAAGGAATCGAATTCCTAAGTCTAACAATAACAATAAAAAAAGAAAACAATAGCGCTGTAAAACGCGTGGGATTGCATAAAGAAAACAAACTAGTTTAGCCAAAACTTACTTGACAGGGGTGCTTCTTTTAATGGGTGTTTTCCGCCCCGATTTATGGGTGTGCTCCTCGGTCTCCGTACAATGCTCGTGGTCGCAGCTTGATCGCAGGAAGGGTGTCTTGGACCGCGACCTTGACCGCAATCCACTAACGGTCGAACCCTCCATCTCTGATAAACGTGACACAAAATTTGACGATATCACCTTTTCGACATCTTCAAAAACCGTGACCTATTTGTGAGAACCGGTCCAAATGCAGATTAGTTCATCGATCACTGATACGCGCTGATTATTGCACAAGGAAATCTATTTCGGTGGCTTCGGTGATGCCGCCAAAAGTAACGTAACAACACCTTGTTGACTTTTTATGTTTCCACAGCACTGAGATTATAAAACACTTTCATAACAAGGAACTTATTATTGTATTGCGTTTCTTAACTATAAATAATTTAATACAAATAGTATTTTGTTTATAAATGAACCCGTAAAGTAGAAATTCGTAAATTTCGTAACTGCCAGTACGCTCTCGCTAAACATAAACTGATGACGTCATCAGCAATAGAGTTGGTGTCTATGAACGATAGTTCAAAAGATATCGAAACGATTGTCTATGGTAAATAATTTTTGGAAATTATTGAAAAATAGAAGTAATTATTGACCATGTAAACTATAACTTTCTTTTTGAAAATAATTTTATTGAAATACATTATGGATTCTGTTAAAGGATTAGCGTACTCCTTTCAGAACGCATTCTACGTATGTAGGAGTATATAAAAAAAGTGTTGGCGGCACCACAGATGGCGGCACTGGCGGCATCTTGGCGGGAAGTTCACCGCTGTCAATTTCTGTCACTGTCAGTACAATTTCAACTACGGCTCTTCTCTTTCCGTGTTTGTTTACAATTCATTTTGGAAATAAAATGGAAGTTAACGAATTATTTACGAAAATAAAGGAACTAGGCCATGCTAACACAAAACGAGCTGAATTACGTGAACTATGCAAGCAAAACATTGATCAGGTATGCCACCAAGAAGCATCTTTTCTTCAGCCTCTTGGCAGTTCGTGATTGTCGCCGGTAATATTTCTGTTTTCTTTTCAGATATTGAAGTATTTACCGCGGCGAGTTTTGAATAGTGATGGAGGTAAAATAATTGATTGCGTATTGAGTGGATTAACAGATAACACCACATCATATAGATCCAAAATTAAGGTAATAAATACAACTGATACAAGTTCCTTTATAGACAAAAAGGAATAGGATAGTCGTTTGGCCGGATATGCGGTGGAACCCTTGGCTGGATGGCTGGATATTCAGCCAAAACTTTTACCTATAATTTAGGGTCAAAACAGACCTAGCGGAATTCCTCGCAGAATTAAGCCAATTTATAGACAAAATGCTTAGTTTTGTCTATGGTAGCGGAAATTTGTCTATGGCTTCCATACAAAAAATCAGCTACCATAGACAAATTTCTGCTACCTACCAATGACAAATTTAAGCATTTTGTCTATGAATTGGCTTAATTCCGCTAGGTGTGTTTTGATCCTAAAGCTATGTTATTTTGAGCGAGTGCAGGCAGGTTGAGACTTGTTCAAGTATATAAATTTTAATTTTACCAGCCAGTATCCAGTGGTAGTATTTGGCAGACTAGTAAAATAGTGGCCAGATAGGCTGGATTCCAAATACTTGCATCTCTCAAACTTACATTCATATTTTAAATTTTATTTATTTATTGAGTGATAATGATAACTCAAATATGGCTCAACCGATTTAATACAATATAGTTTTCATTGAAGAAACTCAATATTGTAATTTTCTATCCAGATATTTGTATAATAAAATAACACTAAAAACTTAATATTAAACTAAACAAAATTTAAACCTACTTAAGTAACGTTTAACCCTTTGACTGTCAAAGCCGTCATATCACGCGCACGGAAAGTGATATCACATCCAAAATATAACCGGTTTGCCTTGCGCGCCCACGCGCGCTGGCGCTGAGGGCACAATTTTTCCATCTGATGCTTGGCGCTCAAAAGGTTAAATAAGGTTCAAATACTTTCAGGTGATTGACATTGTGATTAGGACACTGCGGAAGGAGTCCACGTCTCTGACCCACTGCGGGGACCTGATAAGCAGGATTGCGTTAGAACTTGGAAAGGCACCGGCTAGTGAGCTTGTGCAATGGTGCAATGATACCATTCAGTCTATTGTGGATGATGGTGATGTTAATATGATGTTAGTATTGATATGGTACTCTTCTATGCTTATAAATCCACATTTCACAGAACCTAATAAACTTCTTGTCTAGTAACATCTCTCACATGGGGATGAATGTTACTCTGTATCCGTAGGAAACACCTAAGACAACCTAATTAAATAATTAAATTAACCCTTTGCCGCATACAAAGGCATAATATAATATAATAATATAAACCTTTTTTTTACAGTCAGTGACTCAGAGGAACTTCTTGCAGGTAAAATAGGAAGTTATACAAACACACACAGACCAAGAAACACAGGTGAGCTAGAGGAACAGGTACAGTCGTTCACTAAAAACATAATTGAATGCTACGAAGACACATGCCCACTATCGTCACCAACCACTGGCAAAGGTAATAACAATAGCTGGTGGGGTCCGGAGTTGGAACGTCTAAGAACAAAAATGAGGAAACAACTAAACAGAGCAATGAACACAAAGTCTGAAGAAGACTGGGACAAATATAAAACAACCAAATCGGAATTCAAAAAGAGAATAAGATACAGGAGATCAGCCTCATGGAGGACCTTCTGTGACAACATATCCACAAACACCCAAGCAAATAGAACTAGGAAGATCATGGCAGATCAACCGAAACAATTACTGGGCACTCTGAGAAGGGAGGACAACAGCACTACCAGTAACCCTGCCGAGACCGAAAGCCTACTGGTAGAAACCCACTTCCCAGGTTGCAAAGTAGTTGACAAACAACATTGGGACGCACAAACAGAAAACTATCATCCGAGCGAAGACGAGTGGAAGATAGCGGAGCGCTTAACGGAAAATACCAAAACAGCCTGGGCAACTAACAGCTTCAATAATTTTAAATCACCAGGCACAGACGGAATATACCCAGCCCTCCTAAAATGGGGAGGAGACAAACTTATCGAACAACTATCCAAGATACTATGTAGCTGCATCGCCTTCAGATACATTCCACAGAAGTGGAGAGAAGTAAAGGTGATCTTTCTACCGAAACCAGGGAAATCTGATTACACAGACCCGAAATCATTCAGACCCATTAGCCTTACCTCCTTCCTGCTAAAAATACTAGAAAGACTATGTGACAGGGAACTGAAGGACACCTCACTTAAATACATAGGAATTCACCCAAACCAACACGCCTACACACAAGGGAAATCAACAGATTCAGCCCTGCATGCCGTTGTAAACAACATAGAAACTGCGCTAGAAAGGAAAAACTCCTGCCTAGGCACCTTCATAGACATAGAAGGAGCTTTCGACAAGACTAATTTCTGTAGCATTCAACAAGCTTTAAACAGACATCAAACCGAACCATTGATTACAGAATGGATAATGAACATGCTAAGGAAAAGATTTATCAGGCTATCTGAAAACCAAAATCACCAGGCACTGGTCATGAGAGGATGCCCACAAGGAGGTGTACTCTCGCCACTTTTATGGAACCTGGTAGTAAACGACTTAATAACAAAACTAAACAACCATCGATTCCTGACGATAGGGTACGCAGACGATCTAGTAATAATGATCAATGGACCAGTAACAAGCACACTGTGCGACCTTACACAAACAGCACTAAAGATAGTAGAGAAATGGTGCAAGGAGAATGACCTATCGGTAAACCCAAGAAAAACCGACACAATTCTCTTTACACATAAACGTAAATTGGGTACATACGAAATGCCAACCTTGTTTGGAACCAGACTAACACTTTCCAAAGAAGTAAAGTACCTAGGAATAACTCTGGATGAAAAACTGAACTGGAATAAACACCTGGACAACAAACTAAGCAAAGCAACAGTCGCCTTCTGGCAATGCCGGAGAATGGTGGGCAAGAAATGGGGACTAGCCCCCCATATTATACTGTGGCTGTACAAAATGATAATAATGCCTATGATAAGCTACGGAGCTGTAGTATGGTGGCCCCGCACCCAACTCACTACCGCAATCAACAAATTACAGAAAACACAAAGGCTAGCATGTATAGCAGCGACCGGCTGCATGAGAACGACTCCGACAGCAGCGCTCGAAATAATGCTAGGGCTTCTCCCACTACACTTGTATATACAAAAACAAGCAGCTGCAACGGCTACCCGCCTAAAAAATCTAAACTTATGGACCAAACATAAAACACCGCACGCGAAAATTAATGATGACATAGAGTCAAAATTTCCAATGATGAATGCGGTAATAGACAAAATACCCAAAACTATGATCTTCTGGAAAGACTATGCCATATCATTAACAGAAGACCCAAAAGAATCACTAAATCAGACAAACCTAAGAATCTACACGGATGGATCAAAAACCAACGAAGGTACAGGATGTGGTGTCTTCTCAGAGGACCTGAATATACACATCTCTAAACCACTCGGAGCACACAACACAGTATTCCAAGCAGAATGTGTTGGAATCATAGAAGCTTGCAATGCAGTGAAACGAAGACAGATAAACCATGGAAACTTAACTATACTATCAGACAGCAAGTCAGTACTACAGGCGCTAGGCAGCGACAGACTTACATCTGGACTCATACACGAATGCCATCAAAGACTTCTAGAGGTATGCGAAAAAGGAAACAAAGTGACACTGCAATGGATCAAGGGACACAGTAACTCGAGAGGGAACGATGCGGCGGATGAACTAGCCCGGAAGGGATCAGATACACCGGCATACGGACCCGAGCCCATTGTACCCTTACCATACTCGCACATAAACAACCAACTTGACCACCACTACAAACAACTACATCAAACATACTGGAAAGAATTGGACTCCTGCAGGCAAACCAAAGAGATAGTACCGGAATACAACCACAAACTTACCAAAACACTTCTGAGAACAAAAAGGCCCCAACTACGCAAACTAGTGGGACTAATGACAGGACACAATACACTAAACAAACACCTCTTCACAATGGGTAGGACAGACAGCCCCATGTGCAGAGCATGCATGGAGGCGGAGGAAACGACAAAACACATTCTACTAGATTGTAAACAGGTAGAAGTATATAGGACCAAACACCTAGGGACCCCAGGCACCTTGCGCGAGGCGGCAGGCAACCTGAAAGCTCTGCTGGGTTTCGTCGAGGAGCTGGGGTGGTTGGAATAGTGCTACCCCCGTTTCACGCAAAATAGGCACACTGGATGTCGACTTGCGGAAAAGCGCCCAGTAAAACTAACTAACTAACTAACTACAGTCAGTGACTGTCTTGCTTTGCAGCATAGGCCTCCCCAAGCTTTTGCCATGCCAATCTGTCTCTTGCCGTTCTCATCCATGTTGGTCCTGCTACGTTCTTTATATCGTCCTCCCATCTACGATATTGGCCTCCTTTTTTTCTCTTATTGTACCTAGGGCACCACTCTGTCACATCTTTAGCCCATTTTTCTTTTTTAGTTCGTATCAGGTGTCCTGTCCAGACTGGACAGGACACCTGATACACAGGCATACATGGCCATTATTATTATAAACTCTGTTGGTATGTATCAGAGTTCAAATTTGAACAATTTTTTTTTATATTCATGTGGTAAAGGGTTAAGTATGGATGTACATTGATGCATTTGCATGCCTTATGAAAGGCCAAGTGTACAAAAACGCTGAGTTTTTGTTTAAGCCAAATTGAACTCTGCGGGATCCTGCATAGGTCCCTATTGCATTAGCAAAGCTGGCTGTAGTCATCATTGGCGTCTGTGGTAGGAATTTCCGACTGACTGTGGCTGTCAAAAGGTTACTTATAATTTCAGTTGGAGAGACATCCTTCCGGAGTGTTTAAATGCTCTATCCACAATGGAAACAGTGAAACACTGTGGCACCGACATGTCTGGTGCTGAGTATAAGGAGCAGTGTGTGCGTACTTTGTGTCAGTGCGGCTGGAAGGAGCGCCAGTTGGTCCAGCTCACTGCTATGTTCAAGTAAGTTCAGTTTACAGGTGAATGCTTTGTCTACAGCGGAAACAGTGAAACACTGTGGCACAGACATGTGTGATGCTGAGTATAAGGAGCAGTGTGTGCGTACTTTGTGCCAGTGCGGCTGGAAGGAGCGCCAGTTGGTCCAGCTCACTGCTATGTTCAAGTAAGTTCAGTTTACAGGTGAATGCTTTGTCTACAGCGGAAACAGTGAAACACTGTGGCACAGACATGTGTGATGCTGAGTATAAGGAGCAGTGTGTGCGTACTTTGTGCCAGTGCGGCTGGAAGGAGCGCCAGCTGGTCCAGCTCACTGCTATGTTCAAGTAAGTGGAGAAGACATCCAAAATAATGTGTGGAGTATGACTGCCTGCCCATGTCTTTTCCGCCCTAGTAGAATGGCGAATGGCAGTCAGGTTTTGGGGGCCCCGGGGTAGTGCCCCGCCTAGCCCTTTGGTAGCTACACCAGTGATGGCAGACTGACATTCAAAATATATTGTGCTAAAGCAGTAAATTTAGGTTAAGCTTTTTTTTGTTCGAATTTAAAAGTCCCCATGACTTACGAATACGATGGTATTTAAACTAAGTTCTATTTTCAGATTTCGTAACTAAACAAGCCAAAGAAATTTTAATGTTCTGTCAATTGCAGCTCCATATTATAGGCATATATTATTATATTATTGGCATATTATAGGCTTTCTACAGACATAAGCGACTAGTCAACTGCGATTTTTAATACATTGCAGTTTTTGATCCATTGATTAATTTCGTTGCACCTATCTAGACGGCAATGTCCCGAACGCGCGCGCGGTTTTTGTGCCGAAATTGCACTGATTGTAGAGGCCATTACTGATATTTTCTTGACATTTTCCAGTGACATGCAGCTACCACGCAACGAGCACAAACAGGTGGTGAACAAGATCTGCACATACATCATGGATTGCCCGCCGGACACTCTGCCTGCGCTGGTGCATCAGCTGATCATGTGAGTTAAACTTATATACTGCATTATAAAAAGTCTGTTAGTATTCCCCGCCGTTTTCCAAAGTGATAGAGCACAATTTCGCGTAATTTCTGACACCTTATTAGGCGTGTTTACTTTACACCTGGCACACCGCCTCGCTATGACACAATAATGAGATCAATGAAACCCGTTTAGTAAGATTGCAATGCTATCCTTATTGCTAGATCCGAACATCTGGCAGCTTTTGATGGGTGGAAGTCAGAGTAACAGACTAGCAACATTATGTAAATATTGATATTAGTATACTTTTAATATATTTAGTTACTCGGCGCATTGGTGCACACTGTAATGCCGACTGTAATGATTTTGTTGTTAAATAAAAAAAAATAAAAAAAAAAATAAAAAAAAAGTAATCTTATAATTAAATATTCGAATAATTTTAAACAAAAAAAGAACCGACTTCACTTAGGATCCGCTATTCCAAGAGGAAGTGGCCGAGTTGCTGTAAAAAATAGTGAAATCACTATAGGTGTGCCTATAATAGTTGAAGAGTTCCCTCGATTTCTCCAGGATCCCATCATCAGATCCCGACTTGGTGACAATGGGACCATCTAGGGGTTATACCTGTTCGATTCAAAAAAAAATTTTGAAAATCGGTTCACGATTCACGGAAATATGGAGTAACATACATACAAAAAAAAAAAAAAATTATGATAAAAAAAAAAAAAAAAAAAATCAGTCGAATTGAGAACCTCCTCCTTTTTTGAAGTCGGTTAAAAATTGATTTAAACCAGAAATTTCGTATACATATGTAAATGAGTCACGCTAATAAAGTGGTGAAATAAAAAAATAAACAGTTAATAGGTATGTCCACACCAGACGAGCCGCCTCGCGAGGAAATTGGCGCGCGAGGCAGCTCGGCTAGTGTGGACGTGCCTCGGCCGAAGCAAATGCACGTGCGGGCGCAATGCACGCCTAAATATTGACCATATAAAACGTAGTTTTGGAGACTCCTATTCTTTTTGAAATACTAACGTTAAGACATCTTACACAACTGGATTATATTGAACCCTGCACCTAACTATCTCCACGAGACGATCCAAAATCATGGCTTGTTTCAACAATTTTGTAATAAATTGAATTAGAACCTAAAAGTAATTTTTTATTATAATTTTTTTTATTTAGATAATTCCAATCTATTTACAGGTTATGCAAAACTCAGGACTTTGACATAGTTCTATCACACCTTGGACACTACTTCAGCGCTCAGCTATACAGCAAGCTGGCTCCTCCCACACCAGACTCCGAAGCCACCACCATGGACATTGATGACATTGGTAATCATTCTCCTGGCGTTTATCCCGGCTCGATGAGCCTGGGTCCGCTTGAAATCCCATGAATTGATGTAGGCAGTTTTATTGGACCAATAACCGTTTTCAAAATTAGTCCCGTTTTTAGATCTGGACTTGTTTGGGCTGGCTACCCAGAAGTACTATCGGGTTCAGAAACTTCAGAATCGCATGGCCAATTTATCAATGAATTCATTCATAAATTGGTACTGCAAATCTGAACCAGATGGTATATTTATTTATAAATGTTTTCAGGTTTTTTTTTTAAAAAACGCTCGTAATTTCTTCGCGCGATTCGTTTTCTCGCTCGGTCAATAAATAGACAAATATGTTTTAATTCCAGTTCCCCACAGTCCAGCAGAAGTCAGCCGCTGCCTGTCCACCTGCATCTACCACATAGTGGAAGGCATGGATAAGTCACAGCTCTGTAAACTGCTCCGGAACTGGCCGCGGTCGCAGCTACTGAGGGCACCTTTTCTTTTGGATTTGGCGTTGGCTTTGTGCGCTGAGAGTGACTGCAGGGATTTGTGTTTAGACGTAAGTATTTCCTAATTCTGTAGTCTTAGTGCCCCTTGTATACAAAAAGAAACCGCAAATCGATGTACAGTTTAGCCGTTTGGTACACACATAGTACACATACTAGAGGTAAAACAAAATTTTTCATCCGCAGTTCTTAAAAAAAAATCCCTTAGGAGGGGGGTGCTGATTCATCATTTTTTTTGTATGGGAAAAAATTTTTTTTTTTCAAAAACCTATCGTGTGTGTTATCATATGAAAGGGCTAATAGAGGCGGTTCTAATAATATACCACATCATTATATTTCAGCCATTTTTTTTTTAAATTAAAACAAAAATAATTTTCAAAACACCAAGTTTGGGCTCCCCCAGATACGATATGGCTGGTTTTTTTTTGGTACTGTATATCAAAAATGATACTAGATATGCTCATTTCTAACCCCAAGAAAGCAATTTTGAAAATAATATCATTTAGTATTTTTTTTTAATTTTTCAATATTATCAAGTAACGCAGTACAAAATGTACTGGAGTAGGACTATAGTAGAACTCTACTTCAGTACATTTTGTACTGCGTTATTTTGTAATATTGAAAAATAAAAAATAAATACTTAATGACGAAACACACCATAAGTTAAAAAAAAAAAAAAAATTCCAAAACAAAAAAAATGATTAATTAGCACCACCCTCCTAAGGGAATTTTTTTTAAGAACTGCGGATGAAAAAAATTGTTTTGACCTTTAGTATGCGTGTGCCAAATGGCTAAACTGTACATCGATTTGCGGTATTACTGTAAAATTAGACTCGTGCAGCGTGGACTATCTGGCTAAGAAAAATTCTCACAACTATTTGACTATTTTGTTATTAAAAAGCACTGAAATTGCTCCAAATTCCGTAAATATAACCCATTTGGAAATACTAACTCGAGTGTAGTCCTAAAACTACCAGGCACCCATAACTTGCTAAGACATTGGGCCGCGGATACTTTTTCTTTCTAGGCAGGTACTAGGCAATCATGATCCACCTAGAGGTTGCTCTGAAAATAATGGCACTGGTTCTGTGTGTTTACGGATTCTGAATCTTATTCTGACTATATAAGGTCTAATAGTAGGTCTTTCTCAACCTGCATCTACCACATAGTGGAAGGCATGGATAAGTCACAGCTCTGTAAGGCACTGGTCCCACCGCGAGCTAGTAAGCTATGAGTTATCGGCTATAAACACGAACAAAAGATAAGCACTCCCGTGTAAATAAAAGAGACACGGCGATATTTATAGTTACTCGCCCAGCGGTGAGCTATAAATATCGCCGTGTCTCTTTTATTTACACGGGAGTGCTTATCTTTTGTTCGTGTTTATAGTCGATAGCTCATAGCTTACTAGCTTGTGGTGGGACCAGTGCCTAAACGGCACTCCCGTGTAAATAAAAGAGACACGGCGATATTTATAGTTACTCGCCCAGCGGTGAGCTATAAATATCGCCGTGTCTCTTTTATTTACACGGGAGTGCTTATCTTTTGTTCGTGTTTATAGTCGATAGCTCATAGCTTACTAGCTCGTGGTGGGACCAGTGCCTAAACGGCTTCGGAGCTAGACAATTTTGCTATTCAAAAGCACTGAAATTGCTCGAGATTCGGTAAAAATAACCCATTTGAAAATACTAACATCAACAAACTTGAGTGTAAAAGTCCCAAAAACTACCAGGCACCCATAACTCGTTATGCACAGATAACCTCAACCACTAGTCTGTGTCGCTAAGACATTCGGCCGCGGATACGTTTTCTTTCTAGGTAAGTACTAGGCGATCATGATCCAGCGAGAGGTTGCTCTGAAACTGGCGCTGGTTCTGTGTGTATACCGATTTTGAATCTTATTCTAAGGAGATAAGGTTTGATAGGGATATTTTTTTAACCCGCATCTATCACATGGCATGGATAAATCAGTTACTGAAGGCACCTTTTATGGACTAGGCGTTGGTTCCAGATGCAGATCCAAGATTTCATTGAGGGGTGGGCAATTTCCTACACAAATAATCTTGCGGTCCGCATATATAGCTGCCGTAGCTCTTGTCGGACTTAAGAGTGACAGGCCAGCAAAATTGTTGTGTGATTACTTGTTTAGTGAGTATTCCAATTTACAGGTAATGAAAGGAGGTATAGTGTCGCGCGAGTCGGACGAGCGCGTGCGGCGAGAATGTGCGGCCGCACGCGCCGTGCTGCTGCGCGCCACGCCCGCATCCGCCGTGCTGCGCGTGCTCACCACCGAGAGGTGTGTATTATGTACTATCTCCTTTTTAATATCGATTTCTTGAAACTCTCATCTGCATTGTAAAGGAAAAAAATCATCTGAAATTCTTTATGTACTTACATTATTCCCCGAAAACGTTTGTTTTACGTACCTTATACAAGGTGATTTTGCCCTGCCATATTGATCGAGGTGATTTGGCAGGCCTTAAGTACTGGGACCGACTTCGAAATTCCAATGAGGAAATAATGTTGGCCTCCCCGTGCCCCCAAGAAATCTTCGACATCAGAGTGGCTGAAATCAATGAAACAGTCAAAGATCGCGATTTCAGAATAGGCCCCATGATAAAAGTTGTTCATTATGACCCACCTAATCACCTCGCACAATTTTATACTAAGGGTTGAAATAACAGCCTGTGTGTTTCAAAAATATATTGTCTCTTCCAGTGCCAGCCACAGACAGCTCACTGTCCTAGGCCTCATCGGCTTAGCCTTCTCCCTCCTAGCGACCCCTCGCGGCAAACCACACGCGGCCTCCTGCTGGTCGCTGGGCAAGCTTATACTGGCGAGGCTGAGCAAGGCGCAGCCGGAGACGGCGCCACATATACTGGCCACGCTAGCTGATCGGCTGAACACGGCGAGCCCGCCGAGGCAGTACGCAGGTATTGGCAGTAATATCTACACAGGCTACTAGCGACCCCTCGCGGCCTCCTGCTGGTCGCTGGGCAAGCTTATACTGGCGAGGCTGAGCAAGGCGCAGCCGGAGACGGCGCCACATATACTGGCCACGCTAGCTGATCGGCTGAACACGGCGAGCCCGCCGAGGCAGTACGCAGGTATTGGCAGTAATATCTACACAGGCTACTAGCGACCCCTCGCGGCCTCCTGCTGGTCGCTGGGCAAGCTTATACTGGCGAGGCTGAGCAAGGCGCAGCCGGAGACGGCGCCACATATACTGGCCACGCTAGCTGATCGGCTGAACACGGCGAGCCCGCCGAGGCAGTACGCAGGTATTGGCAGTAATATCTACACAGACAAATAGGTCAAAAGTATTTGATAACTCTCCCAAGTAGTATTACTACCTTGATTTAGTTTAGAATCTTACTAATCTAATTTGAATGCATCCAAAATGAGTCCAGTCTAAAATATTCCTTACTTTTATTCAAAAAGTACCAGGCGATCATATTACGCAAAGAGATGAAGATCACCCAAAAGCAACATGTCTCTTGTGGTGGCTCCGGTTGCTCTATACATAAGCGACTTTCGAGAGACTTCAAGTATTTGTTTTTGGTTGAAAGTATATCGGTGTAAACATTCGATGGTGTAAATTAATATTGGCGCGGCTAAACAAGCCACAACCTAAAATGACAGCTCAACTTTATTCAATCTAACTTAAGTGAAGTATCTAAAGTTAGATATCACTCACTTTAATTCAGAAAGTACTAGGGGTTCATAATACGTAAAGAGATGAAGATCACCCAACAACCAAGTTGAAAATGAATTCTAGTTTAAAGAGATGTCAAAATATAAAATCCTTTCAGATTGTCTGTTCGTCCTCTGCAAGCTCACGCCGATCTCCGTGGAGCGCTGCTCTCAACTAAGCGCCATACTAGAGAACTGCAAACCCTCCACCGACTTCAAGAGCTGCGCCCCCATACTAGAGGCGGTGCATCCGCTGATCAACTTCAGTGCAAGGACCAGAGACTGTCTGTTTATGGTGTGCAGAAAAGGGATCAATTCAAGGTATCACTACATAGTATAAAACAAAGTCGCTTCCGCTGTCTGTCTGTATGTATGCTTACATCTTTAAAATCACACAACGGATTTTGGTGCGGTTTTTATTAATAGATAGAGTGATTCAAGAGGATGGTTTATATGTATAATTGCACCCGTGCGTAGCCGGGCCGGGCCGCTAGTATACATATGGATGCTGATAAGCAATAATGTGTTAACCCACAAAAATACGAAAATTGAGATTTTAGTGTCATATTGTAGCTTATTCACTGACCATTATTTTGCAAAAATGGCCTTAGTGATTTGACATTTCCAAACGTATGAAAATTAGGAAAAATGGTTAACACATTTCCTTTAACACGCGTTGCCTATTTTGCAATAATGCGTTTAGTATCTTGACTCATTACACAAATAGACAGCGTGTATACTATAATGTCAATAATGTGTTATGTGGGGTTAACTCATTATTGCGAGATTCCCATTCCACTAGTGCTCATTTTGCAGAAGTGCTGTGAAAGTAAATGTTACAAAAAATAGTGTGTATTTCGGAAATTTAAGTACATTTTGTGCATAAACGTATTCTTCGATTCAGTTTTGAATAGATAATCACCGACATACGGTATTTATAATGTGTTATCAAACTAAATTTAAGGAAACGTGTTTTTGAGTTTAGATGGCCGAAAAATATACAAATGAAACAGTAAAATGTAATTTTTTTTTAGAAATGAATTAAGACAACCATTATGAATAATATACGTTTGTGTACATTCCGTTTTTCATGTTACTTTTATAATTATACTGATTAAAAATAACTTCATGCACTTGACTTAATATTGCGAAACGAAAATAATATAGTACTCGTGCATTAAGAGGGTTGATCGGTTATTGGGAAACTAAGTTTACTTGTTGTCTTATATTTTCATCCATTTTATAAGACTTGACTCATTATTGTTAAACTATATAAAGGCCATAAATTGTTATTAAGTGGTTTAATAACCATAACATTATATTACTAAATTATGTTTTTAGGTTTGAATGTTATTGAAATACATTATCAATTAGTTTTGTATACTTTGTTTGGTTTATTTTCATATATTTTCAACTCAACGGTCTTAACTGGTACAATTGGTATTAAGTACCTAGGTATATTTTAGTTGTAAATAATCATCTTACGCATTAAACGACGCTCTTGATTATCTAGTCGATAGTAAGTACCTAGATCATGAATCCTGATTCTTTTCCCGATAATAATGAATGGATTAGTTTATGTAACACAAACTGGACTACCAAAAAGAGGATGAAAGAGACCAGTGAGAAACGAAACGATAGAAGGAATTTGAATTTGAATTTGAAGTGCTGGTTCAGACGAAGCTGCGAGCTGCTAATGGGATTTTGCAAGGATCTGTTATTGAAGTAAAACCGAAAAGAAGCTATATATAAAACAAATTCAAAAAGAGTCTCCTATGTTCTATACTCGAAATGACGAGCATTTTAGATCGCACATCTTAATTAAGGCTGTTGCCATATGCCAGATGAACAAGAACTTAGCTAGTGGTAAAACAGATTTAACAGTAAATACGAACTCTTAACTTCGATTTAGGCATGACACATTCCTTGTTTCATATTCCTACGAGCTTTGAAATATCATTATCAATTAACAATATCAAATCTGAAAAATTCGCATTTTTGGAAGAATTACTTATCAGGATGGAACGCGTGAGCCTGGAGTTTGGACTAAAGATTAACCGAAAAAAGACGAAAATAATGGTAATCGACCGCATGGACGGACTCGCCCAAAATAACCAAGATTGCGCAATGTGGCGTGGTACAATCCTACAGCTATCTTGGAGCTTTAATATCGGATACAGGCGGACGCGAAGATGTGAAAAGGCAAGGCGTATGGGTATGACTAGAACCGCAATGGAAAAGTTAAAAAGAATATGTAAGAACTGGAACGTTACAAACACCACGAAGGTTCGGCTTGTTCGGGCCCTCATTTTTCCCATATTCTTATATGCTGCAGAAACTTGGACTCTTCGGAAGACAGAAAGAGCAAAGATAGACGCCTTAGAAATGTGGTGCTGGAGGAAAATGCTGGGGATATTGTGGATCGACTTTCGGACTAATGTCTCCATCCTCAAAGAACTCCGCATCAAGCAACGCCTATATACTGTTGTAAACAACCGCATACTCAGGTTTTTCGGCCACGTCTCGAGGCAAAAGAATGACTCTATTGACCGTCTGGTGGTACAGGGTACAGCAAACGGAGAAAGACCGCGTCAGAGGCCACCAATGCGATGCACTGACCAGATCAAATCCGCTATGGAAGGACCCTTAAACAAATTTGTTAGATTGACATCAAACCGGCCAGAATGGCAAAGAATTGTACAATGAGCAACATCTGTATCTGATACTGCTAATTGACCACGACACTCTGCAAAGAGTACAACGACTGAGAAGAAGGGACTTCCATATCATAAAATCCCTATAATATGTTCAGAAACGATAAGCTAATGGCCTATATTAAGCCTATATAAACCTGTACCTGTGGTACATCGTAAAGTTTACTTTACAGTATCGATGACCGATGCTTTAATTACATTAAAATTTTGAACATTACAATAATGTATGAAAAATCAATACAGTTGGTCATGAATTGTGGAGTAGTCGAAGAGGAGGACGTCCTCCTCCCATGCCCGCCGGCAAAATTCAGCCATGGCCGTGCAGTGGCGGTAATTTTTATGCTTTCCGAACACGTCATTGAGGATTTTTAATGTCTTTAGATAAAGCGATAAGGTAGTGCATACTTAGAAATTAAAATAAAGCACTCGTGTCATTCATAATAATATCATGAAACTCACTTTGTTTCACCAAAACCACACTCGTACTTTAATACCCTTCATTATGTACTAGTCACATAAACTACCATTTAACGACATTTTCGTTTTTGTCCTGTTTAATTATTATATTGTGTCACTTAACTCTTGTTTAATACGATTAATATATCAGTTGAACATTTACGAAAAATATGTTATGAGCTATAACATATTTATTAAGAGTATAATGTCAGTTTTATACATTTCGCAACACTATGTTAAGTATCATGACATGTTTTTGAGAAGAATTAACGACTTAATACAATTCGCAATAAACAAAAAGTGGATTATTGCGTTAAATTAAAATTCATTTCTAAAGTTATAGTCATAAATCAATAAAATTATTCATATTTAACCTGTAAAACATTAAATTTATAACAAAATCGAAAATTTTTAGAACAAATCGTCAGAAACCACGAAAAAATATTTAGGTGCCATTTTCTCGAAATGATGCGCATGCGGGTTAACACATTATTGCTTATCAGCATCCATATATGAAATCATTCAAATTGTCGCTTGGTCTTCTGCAAGCTCACACCTATCTCCGTAGAGCGCTGCTCTCGACTAAGCGCTATACTATACTAGAGAACTGTAAGCCTGCCACCGACTTCAAGAGCAGTACCCATACTAGAGGCGGTGCATCCGCTGATCAACTTCAGCGCGAGAACTAGGGACTGTTTGTTTATGGTGTGGAGAAGTGGGATCAATTCTAGGTTTTTTTTTCGAAAATGGTTCATGTTTTACTGTTGTGTCGACGGGTCAATAATCCACTAAAAGTGGGTACCAAACTAAAGTCTTGACTGTGGAAACAGTTTTCAAGAAAGTTCTTCATTTTCAGGGACTCAGCCCATCGTCGTCTAGCGCTGTCCGGATTCCTAACTGTCCTTCGTCACGTGAAGGTGTCCGGGACATTTAGCAGCAGTCAGAGCACGTACAGTGAAGACAGCCACGCCTCGTACTTGACTCAACTCACTATCGTGCACTCTACGCAAACTGGAGCCCCGTAAGATATCATTTTATATCTCCCTTGCTAAAGAAGCCTCGAAGCCTCTTCATAGTTTCGATACGCAGAATGACATATTGACCGATACGCTTTGTGAGCATTAGTATAATTTTTTACGATATTTGAACAACCAATAGTTTGCAGACTCGAAATTTGGTAGTAAGTTGCATAACAAAACAGTATACTAAATTCTAACAAAAGCTATCAATGAATGAGTAAAAAATTGAAGAAAGATTTCACCTCAGGTTCTTGTCGTAGGGCGGCTTCGAGCGTACGCAACGAGTCAGTATGTATGGAGGTGGTGTCGATACTGCGGAGGTGCCTCGTGCAAGACGCCGCTGTCAAACAACTGCTCTACACTAGTATGTATTACTGTTCTATTGTCAAATTCCTATATGGAGGATGTCACAAGCGGAGAATTGTAGTTAAAAAAAAAAGTTCCAACATTCTTTGACTGAATTACTAAACTCGTGTTACTAAACGGCCTCGCTTCCCTCGCCCGTTTACATTACGCACAGTTGATAATTCTCTTTTAAAAATCTACCGTATTCTTGTGTACAGTCAGCGTCAAAAGTAACTACGCAAATGAAGGCGTCAAAAGTCTTTATTTAAAGGCAATAAGGACTTTTGACACCTTCATTTGCGTAGTTACTTTTGACGCTGACTGTACCAGGACTGTATGAGTGCGTGAAGGACAAGCCGGCGCTCCACGAGTGTGTGTTGGAGTTTCTGAACGAGCACCTCGCCAAGTATTTGGACGAAGACCAAGTGCTTTGGGACAAGTGCGTGCAGATCAGCGGCGCCACCGCCGTGCTAGTGGTAAGTGTATTTTATCAAAGGGTCGGTAAGGGCAGCTACCAGGCCCGGGGCTGCTACGCTAAAATTGTCTTCGAATCACTAGTAACTTGTTAACTAACGATGATTGCCATTCACTAAATTGGGCGGTAATTTAACTCTTTGACGGCCAAGCATCGGACAGATAAATCGTGCCCTCAGCGCCATGCGCGTGATTTGACGTCTTTGGACTTTTATGTAGGATGAAAATCTTAGAGACTCGCCTTGAGTTTCGATACATTTGGTATAAAATTAATTGAAATTGTTTACATGACTTCTTTGAAAGCCTATTTATACGTTTTCCGAAAGGGACGTGTTGCAGGTGGCAAATGAAATTAGATTTTGCAAAATTCTGCATAAGTTTTGCCAGTAATCTGTTATCTTTTACCCTAGGAACCCATATCCCATCTCCTCTACGTGACCGCGCAATTCCTCCAAGAGGAGGAAGAGGATTTGGAAGACATCTTGGCCAGTCAGGCGGAAAACAGTAGCGCTGCGGCTGTGCTACGTAGCAAGCTGGCTCTAGACCTGACTAAGATCTGTGAGAATGAGCGGTTCGGACAAATAGATATGGTAAGATTACCTTATATCTCTAGGTCGCCATCACTTATATCAGAGCACTAAGGTACTGATAAATATAACGATCTTTCACTATATCGCCTCGAAAATAGAGGCGTTGTTCAGATATTTGTGACCACTTTGGCCGCTCTGATATATCTGATGTTGACTGTACCCATCGCAAATAGTACATTTCGATATTAGTGCGGAAAGTATGTCATTACTTCACGAGTACCGAGACGCTACGCCTCGCCTCGCCTACGGCTCGTGGCAAGACTCGGGACGAGTGAAGAATGACATTTACGCACGAGTATCGAACGACGTTTTTTAATACAGTTGCGAACAAATTATAAAATTGTCAATTATTCACTTTGAGGTTACTTTAGTACATGTATCCGAACGCTCCGCGCGGTGCGGTGCGGTGCGGCGCTGTGATTGGCTGTCTGTCACTGTCATTAGCTGTGATTTCCTGGAAAAGTAAAAAGCACTAGTGCGCGATATCAAACTTTCCGCACGCTAAACCACTACAAGAAAAGCACTTTTTTGAGCAACTGTATTAAAAAATATTCTTTCTCTCTGGGAATATGGCTAGCCGACATCGTGACTACTTTATGTGGGTAGTACCAGGAGCGCCTATTTCCGAAGAGTAGTTCTAGTAAGTGAATATTTAAGCCAGGCGGAATGCTACGCAGCAAGCTGGCTCTAGACCTGACTAAGATATGTGAGAATGAGCGGGTCGGACATATAGATATTACCTTATTGTCTATAGGTCGCCATCAAATGTATCAGAGCGACGAAGGTACTTAAATACTAATAAACATCTGAACATGCACTATATCGCCTTGACAATAGAGGCGTTTTTCAGATATTTGTGAGTACCTTGGCCGCTCCGATACATCTGTTGGTGACTACCATGGGCAAAATATTCTCTAAGATAAAAATAACTAGGCCGATATCGAGACTACTTGATGTAGGTACCAGGAGCGCATATTCTCCAAGAGTAGTTTCACTGGATATTTTGGCTAGTTAGCTGGAAAACGGCAGCGCTGGTGTTGTGCTACGCAGCAAGCTGGCTCTAGACCTGACTAAGATCTGTGAGAATGAGTGGTTCGGACATATAGACATGGACAGATGCGCATCTCTATCTACTCTATTATCCCTTTCGGGCCAAATATACTGTAAGCGAAAAAGCAGGGCATTTTGGCCGAGTGACATTGTGACTACTTGATGTAGGTGCCAGGAGCGCAGATTTACCAAGAGTACTTGCACTGTACATTTTGCATATTGGATACGCAGCATGCTAGCACTAGCACTGACTAAGATCTGTGAGAACGAGCGTTTGGGACAGATAGACATGGTAAGAATATTTCGGGAGCTCTAGGTACAAAGGTCACATACGAGTATACCTACTATAAGAAGTGGAATTAGGCATTTTGGCCAACCAGGCAAATAGCAGACTACCTTATATCTTAGATACGCCGAAATGGAAAGGCTACTGGGTACCAGGAGCGTATATTTTGCAAGAGTAGTGTAACTGGTAATTTTGGTTATCCAGGCTGTAAGCGATAGCGCTGTTGCTGTGCAGCAAGTTGACAATTACGAGAGATTTGGACATATCGAAGTGTTGAGACGATTGCTCGAGTAAATCCGATCATAGCATATCTTTAAGTTATGTTAATTAGTAGTCCGCCTCGAACTGAGAACTCGCGATTTACTTGCAAACGAGTTGACCAATATAACAAGACCTTAAGGAGATTTCTTTTCTCCTTCTATCTCCATAACCACTTGATCGATCCTGCTCATATACGAACTTACAAATTTTATGTATCTCTGCTACAGCCCCAAGAAATTTCATAAAGATCAGAAAAACGTTACTAAAGTTATCGTCGGACAAACTATCGAAATCAATAATTTTAAACAAAAAAAGAACCGACTTCACTTAGGATCCGCTATTCCAAGAGGAAGTGGCCGAGTTGCTGTAAAAAATAGTAAAATCACTATAGGTGTGCCTATAATAGTTGAAGAGTTCCCTCGATTTCTCCAGGATCCCATCATCAGATCCCGACTTGGTGACAATGGGACCATCTAGGGGTTATACCTGTTCGATTCAAAAAAAAATTTTGAAAATCGGTTCACGATTCACGGAGATATGGAGTAACATACATACAAAAAAAAAAAATATGATAAAATGAAAAAAAAAAAAAAAAAAAATTCAGTCGAATTGAGAACCTCCTCCTTTTTTGAAGTCGGTTAAAAAGCCATCCAAATGCCGAGACGTCCCAGTAGCCAGGTAACAGTTCGGTCTGGAGTTGTTTGTAAGAACTCACTTCGCTTACGCTCCGCGAGTTCGAAAATCATGGTTCTTTTACGGATATCCACATTACTACATACAAATGGCTGCTTTAGTTTCTGACTTTTAAGGTTAATCCCAACATCTTTTTCCAGGACGAGGCAGGGCTTTCAGACCTCACCCCAGAGTCCAAAGCGAAGAGCTTCAAACTCCAACAGATACTGTCATCGTACGAGGCGCTGGTAGCCTATCAGGTCATGAAGTGGGACCGCGGCAGCCCTAGAACTGCTAGCACGGTGCTTAATCTGTTCAAGGGGTACACTCAATTGCTAGAGAATACTAAGGTATATCGTTAAATTATTTCTTGCTTTAAAGATTACAGATGAAATAATGGTACAGTCAGCAGCAAAAGTAGCAAAGCGGGTAGGGTGTTCCAAATAACATGGAAAAGACTTTATTGTTAAGAGAAGAGCGTGTGTAGGTCATTTTGAACACCCTACTAGCTTAGCTACTTCTGCAATCTTGAATTAGGAACATTTATTGACTGTTTTTATCGGAATCACTTTTCATAGAAATAACTAATGATAATGACTGTCTGATATGCCCTCCAAATCTGTAGCTATATCATAAGTCATAATTTACTTCAGCTGACAAAATGACTATATGTTGAGCTACTTTACACGACTGGCAGTGTGGAACGTCCCTATAACTCGATGTCAACAGGCTTGCCTACTATACGGCCAGTTGAGTATGTACTTTACGGCTCGTGAAGAAATAGAAAGCTAAATTAGGCGGCTTCTCTCAAATATTTTTAACATGTCGCCACTGGCCGGTGTATAAAGATATTATTATTTTCACCAGGCAACCCCGAAGTTAGGCAAAAAGGGTAGCAAATCAACTCTAAACGATACTCGAGAAACTGTCAAGTCCCAGAAGAGTCAGAAAACGCAACATGACAAGGAAAACAGACCAGTCAAAGTTTCAAGTTTGACCAAAGATAGAGGTGCGCCTTTCAAGATCTTGCCTTGTGTTTGGGACATGAAAATGTGTCTAAAAGTGATGGAACTGCTCTATAGGTGAGTTTTTAAAGCGGTTTACTAATTTTACTATTTATCTTGTACAAAGTCGAGATTTTTTGTTTTTCCGATTTTTCTGCAAAAGTCGTTGATGATTATTTCTCCGTGCAATTTATAATTCTTTGTCTTAAAAATCATAGTACTTTAATGTCCAAAACCACCCAAAAATACCATTTGTACAGTACACACGGTAGAAGTTACTCGTTATGAAACATCAAAACTTTTTGTTCCATAGAGTCGCAAGAGAGACGTAGGGCGTATCTTGTGACGTCACTAAATATTGTGGTGTACTTTCTTTTGAGTATGTATTTCTAAATTTGGAATAAAAAAGATGTTTAAAGTTGATTTTGCTGTGTATATTCGTAATATTGGATTCTCTGCCTTTTCGCCAAAAATTGTATTGCCGAATTTCACTTGCAAAGTAACTTTTCGCAGAAGTTTCATTTGGCCGAATTTTATTTCCCAACTTTACATAATCCAATTTGACCTAACCCTCCTATGAGGTTGGGAAATGAAATGGTTGCGAAATGAGTATTTGGTAAAAGTTATTCGGCCAAATGAAACATCTGCGAAAAGTTGGTTGGCAAGTGAAATTCGGCAATACAATTTTCGGCGAAAAGGCAGAGTACCGTAATATTGATTTCATGACTGCTTAAAAAATTGTAAAATGGCCTAACCCTTTATTAAAATGCGTGGGAGTTAAAATCAACGATATTATTTATTTATTTTCTAGCGAAGAAGTCGATTGGTGCACTCTCGAACAACGTAACAGGATCCGTAGTTCCCGAGAGTTCCACCATTGGTCGCTGCGCTGTGTCCGCTCTGTGGTCGAGCTCGTCGAGAAGCAGGCTGCTAAACTCGTCACTAATATAGCCACTATCATGTACAAGCGATGTGTCTGTAGGTATGTAAGAAATGCCCCGTCTATAATTATCGCTATTATTAAATTAAAGTTAATTTAATTACCTACAGCGCCATCTCTGTCCGACTTAATACACGACGGAGAGTTGCGGGAGGCTGACAAGCGCGTTCGCTTGTGCCTTTAGAGTTAACTCAAAAGTTGTAAACCTTCAAAACATAAGGTACAGATGTCGCTGTGACTTGTTCACCTTTAAACGATAAAATTCGCCGTGTTGAATAAGGATCGTGTGGTGTAGAATGAAAGCTCGTCGGACCGGCAATCCCAAGGTCTCAGGTTCGTATCCTGTCATGCTCCAGAGTTTTCCATGGTTGCTTTTTTAATTACGAGTATAATAAATATCTGTTACCAATTTGTGGTATATCCTATTAGCACAAAAAAAACTTCGACTTCAAAATTTTGTTGTCATTATTATATGATAAATTGGTGCTTGTGTGACATTAACACTAGTGTCGATACCTACCTTTAAAAAATGTGGTTTACCTCGGTAGGTTCCGTGACATGTGCGATTTCGACGACACGACGGCGCTGGGCTGCATAGAGTTGTTCAGAGATTGTCTGACGTTCATCCTCTCTCCAGATAATGGATTCAAGACCGATGGCTTCCTATCGACTATTAGTAAGTGTTAACCAAGAAGTTATAATTTTAAACTAGAGTATAATCCTTCGGCCACAAAGTGAGGCTGAAAGAGAGCGTTACAGAGGGGGCTGCGTCTCGTTTTGACTTAGTTATGACGTCATCAAACGATAACCAACATTACAACAACAAATGTCAATGTGTAACGAGTGCGAGTGAGCCACCGCCCCCTACATTATGTTCTCTATCGGCCGCTTTTTCTATGCGCTTTTGCTATGAGCGACTGTTTTGCTCCGTAATATGGTTTAACTGTGGTTAGGAAAAAAGTGTAAGTTTTATATACACTTCATATCATTCATGATGTTAAGAAATTTCCGTTTCAAAAACCCAAATTTAAAAAAATTAGTTTTCATAATTCACTTACATTTTTTTACAGCAAACATATCAGACGAGCAAGAATCCACATACATAGCAGCGATACTAGAACACATACACACAGCTCTCTCCCAAGTTGAAGAGGAAAGCGCAGAGGAAGAAAGAGACAACGTGATCAAGAAGTTGGTAGCGGCGTTGTGCCATGTGGTAGCTGTGCTGTTGGAGACCCCGGTGGCCGCCTGCGAGAGATACACGGCTGTAAGGAAATCTTTCCATTTACTCTACTTCCTGAAGTGAGAGAGACATGATCAAGAAGTTGGTAGCAGCGTTCTGCCACTTGTTAGCTGTGCTGTTGGAGACCCCGGTGGCCACCTGCGAGAGATACACCGCCGTAAGGAAACCTTTCCATTTACTTTATTGTTTATTGTTTATTGTTTATTTATTGCATGAAAATTAACACTGACAGTTATACCTTACGTGCTAATCTGTATTTATACTTATGTTCTAACATGCTCTTTATACAATTATACATCTAGGTAATTGCGCCCATAGGTGCAATGAGTATACAATATATGTACATTATTCACAGGCAAATAAATATTAAATACTGGCATTAAATATAGTTGAATTCAGAAATTATAATGGTGTCAATGAGTTGTAAAACAATAACATGAATGCCGCTACTACAGTTATATTATTATATTATGTCAATGATTTATAAAAGTACCTTACTCTACTTCCTGAAGTAAAGAGACATGATCAAGAAGTTGGTAGCAGCGTTCTGCCAGTTGGTAGCTGTGCTGTTGGAGACTCCGGTGGCCGCCTACGAGAGATACACAGCTGTAAGGAAACCTTTCTATTTACTGCCTTCCTGAAGTGTAAGAGACATTGATCAAGTTGGTAGCGGTATTGTGCCAGTTCGTTGCTGTGCTGTTGGACGCTGTGACGGTTCACCCTGTTTTCGCATAATCATTGTGGTAATAATTATATTGTTCATAATCTATATGATCATAATTAGCTGTAACCATAAACTGTTTTGGCATACTTATGTTGAGCATAATTGGCTTTGGCAGATTTTTATTGGTCCGAATATTAGTTGGTCATAAAGTAATTATTCCGAATCCTAGTTAGGCATAAAGTGTATGTGCAGAAAAATTTATTGGCGAAAATTCTGTTGCAGAAATTTATTTGGCAGAAAAGTGTTAGGGCCGAATTGCATCATTCAAATCACAGGCAGGTCATATTGTATAAGTACTTACTGTCACGTCAATGCAGCAATGAAGGTGTGATGCGTTTCTTAGGATTGGAGGGTCATAGTTCTAACCTAACCTAACCTACTTTCTGGCAGCCGTTTTATTTTGTAGAGGGTCATAGTCATAGTTCTAACCTAACCCATTATTACGCATAAGTGCCCTTACATTGAGGTCATAATTCTAACCTAACCTACTTTCGTAGCATTTTTTTCTTGTTGAGGTCGCAGTTCTGACCCACTTATGCGTAGTAGTACTTACTTGCCTCTCAAGGTCGCAGTTCTAACCTGACCTGAGCCAATTTTTTCGCAGCAATGCGTTTTGGGTTCGGTGTGTGCCAAAAAACTTTCGAATTTAAAAAAATATGCCAAATACACTTACGCTTATTAAGTTTATTCGTAATAACATTCGGCTACAACAGTAGTATGCAAAATAATTTTCGGACAAAGAGAAATTCACAATATTGTGAATTATACCAAATAAGGTTTATGCTACATTATCATTCGTCTAAAACAAATTATGCCAAGTCTGTTATGCGACATGGGTTTCGGACAAATAAAAGTATGCCAAATAGAGGGAACCCCGCTGTGACATCAAAAATCACTTTTCACTCACTGTCGTGGGATTACCCAAATTCTTTTTTTGTTTGTAAGGGTATACTTTATAGTTATTATATTAGTATACCACTTTATAGTTCGTCCCATTTTCATCAGGTCAGGATCTGATGATGCGATCCTGGAGAAATCGTGGGAACTTTTCAAATTTTATAAGCACATCAATTTATCATCATCATCATAATCTCAGCCATAAGACGTCCACTGCTGAACATAGGCCTCTCTCCTTTGTACCTCCATAAGTATCGGTCGGAAGCGACTTGCATCCAGCGTCTTCCGGCGACCTTTATAAGGTCGTCTGTCCATCTTGTGAGTGGACGTCCTACGCTGCGCTTGCTAGTCCGTGGTCTCCACTCGAGCACGTTTGTTTATAGTGAGTAGTAATTGAAGTCGGTTCTTATTTAAAATTATGCATGTTGCAGGCATTGCTAAAATTAGAGGACTACGTTCGAACCAGCAAACAAGACTGCCTGTCCCTCATTCCTCCTCTACTGACGGCCGGCGCCAGGATCCAGCAGGAGGCACCCTTGCTGGACCAGCTGCTGGCCAAGCTGGACAGCGCGCTGGGCAGGATTGATGTGAGTTGGATAGATAGGGTTTTTTACATTATCATAAATTGATGAAATGGTAATTAATACGTTTTATCGACTTTTACAGTTATCGATGTTATCACATGTCCTTGGATATAACATTTGACCTCTTTGATAAGTTAAAAGTTACGTAGCCGTATTAATGATATTTTATTAAAATGGCTATGCCACTATTATTAATGATATTTTTACCTATTGAATACCTGTTTCTCTGTCTGTTGTCCGTCAACCCTACCAAGATATTGACTGTGCAAGACTGTATTTACGTTGAATTATGTTTGACTTGTTTCGTCTATTATATTCTATGTCTATGATTTTATCCTAAAACGCGACGGTATCCTGGAGGAAAGACGTCCGAATTTCAATCCGGAAGTCTCGGGTTCAAACACCGGCTCGTTAAACATTTGATGTTCCCCAGTCGCTTTCGGTGAAGGAAAACATCGTGAAGAAACCGGATGATGTCATGGTTTTACCCTATTGCCACAGGAAGAAGACACTTCAGCAGGTGGCGAAGACTCGCCCAACTTCCCCTCGATCGACTGTCGCACTGGCCACACTGCACTGACGCACATATGCGTCCATCTAATGCACCTCGGCAGCAGCGCTGAGCACTTACTGCAGCGAGCGAAAGATCTGGACGCGGCGTTGCCGTTAGCTGCTAAAGGACTAGTACAGACTATAGAGAGAGGTAAGACATCGTAACTAAAAGGTATAAGAAAAGTAAAAAAAAAATCTGCAATCACTGGGTCCCAGCTACTCATCCTTCCATTTGAAAGATTTTTGGATGCTGCATTGCCTTTAGCTGCTAAATGACTAGCGCAGACTATAGAAATAGCCAAGAAATTATCAAAGGAAGTAATAAAAAAGAGACAATTCTTCCCGACCCATCTGTTTATCCCATCTCCTATATTTTTCCCTTGATTGACTGTCGTACGGGACACACTGCACTGACGCACATATGCGTCCATCTAACGCACCTCGGCAGCAGCGCTGAGCACTTACTGCAGCGAGCGAAAGATCTTGACGCTGCGTTGCCGTTAGCTGCTAAAGGACTAGTACAGACTATAGAGAGAGGTAAGACATTACCAAAAAAAGGTATAAAAAGGTAATAAAAACAAACAATCGCGTCAACTCAGCTATTCATTTTATCTCTTATATCTTTCTCTTGATCGACTGTCATACTGGCCACACCGCACTGACGCACATATGCGTCCATCTGACGCATCTCGGCAGTAGTGCTGAGCATTTACTGCAGCGAGTGCAAGATCTGGACGCTGCGTTGCCGTTAGCTGCTAAAGGACTAGTACAGACTATAGAGAGAGGTAAGACATCGTAACTAAAAGGTATAAAAAAAGTTAAAAAAAATCGGCAATCACTGGGTCCCAGCTACTCATCCTTCCATTTGAAAGATTTTTGGATGCTGCATTGACTAGCGCAGACTATAGAAATAGCCAAGAAATTATCAAAGGAAGTAATAAAAAAGAGAATTCTTCCCGACCCAGCTGTTTATCCTATCTCCTATATTTTTCCCTTGATCGACTGTCATACTGGCCACACCGCACTGACGCACATATGCGTCCATCTAACGCACCTCGGCAGCAGCGCTGAGCACTTACTGCAGCGAGCGAAAGATCTGGACGCGGCGTTGCCGTTAGCTGTTAAAGGACTAGTACAGACTATAGAGAGAGGTAAGACATTACCAAAAAATGGTATAATAAGGTAATAAAAACAAACAATCACGTCGACTCAGCTATTTATTCCATCTCTTATATCTTTCTCTTGATCGACTGTCGTACTGGCCACACTGCACTGACGCATATATGCGTCCATCTAACGCACCTCGGCAGTAGCGCTGAGCACTTACTGTAGCGAGCGAAAGATCTTGACGCTGCGTTGCCGTTAGCTGCTAAAGGACTAGTACAGACTATAGAGAGAGGTAAGACATTACAAAAAAAGTTGTAAAAAAGTTAAAAAAAAATACATCTTCTAAATTAGAAAGATTTTCGGATGCTGCGTTACAGTTAGCTGCTAAAGGACTAGGTCAGACTATAGAGAGAAGTAGAATATTACCTAAAAAAAAGTTTTAAAGAAAAAAGAACCGACTTTACTTAGGCTACTCCTTTCCAAGATTAATTGCCTGAGCTACTGTAAAAAAATACTCAAATCATTATAATTGTGCCTATAATATTATTTGAAGAGTTCCCTCCATTTCTCCAGGATCCCCTCATCAGATCCGATGACAATAGGACTAATTGTCAAGTACATCCTTTCAAACAAAAAAAATATTTTCCAAATAGGTCTAGCCATCTTCTAATCCAAAAACAAAGATCCGACGAATTGAGAACCTCCTACTTCGAAATCTTGAACACAATTGAAAAATTGTATATGTAAGAAAAACAGTACCTACATAATAGGGGATATTACTGCAATATTCTGCCACCAGAGTGCAGCACTAGCACACCGATAAACCATAGTTTTTAATACGTACTAGGCCTTTAACAGTTTTTTACAAGTTTTCTTTTCATACATGATTTATAACGAATAAATATGTCATTTGCGCACCAAGGCGGTTTGTTTACAAAGGGCCTATCGTGAAACGAGAGAATCGAAATTTTGACATGTGTGAAAGAGTGACAGAGAACCACGTAACGAAATTTTTATTTTCGTGTTTCGTGGTAGGCCCTCTGGATGTGCTAGTGCCGCCTCCTACGCAGAGTTTTGCGTAATATTCCCTATTTACAAAATAAAGTTTGTGTTTGACAACCTGACGCTAACTTTTGCTACTCGTCCACAGAACAGCAAGAAGTATACTCAGCAGTAATCCTCCAACTCTGCCAACTCACATCCTGGACCCGCGCGGCGGGTTCACTTCGATGCACTATGGGCGTGGGCAGTTCTAGAGTGTTGTCATCTCTGGCTCGCCTGTACACATTACTTGCGACGCTAGTGCGACAGCTGACCAATGTCACCCTTAACTCGAACATTCGCAGGTAACACTCTGACATGGACCCGCGCGGCGGATTCCCTGCGCTGTACTATGGGCGTGAGAAGCAGCAGTAGGCCTAGATCCGGGACCCTAGAATTTACTACGTTATATATTCTTATCTGGGGGCTCAGCAGACTATAATTGTGACCTAAATTCCAATATTAATGAATGATTGTATTTCAGCGTGGAGCGACTACTAAAACTGTGCGGCAAGAAGCTGTCCTCCACAGTAGACAACCTCGTGATATTCCTGGAGGCGTCCAGCAAGAAGGCGCGCGACACCAGGACCATACCGCGGGTCGTGTTTGAGGCCGAGCGGTTCCAGAGACAGGTGGCGCTGCTGTCAGCCAAGACCAAGGTACTGTAGCTACACACAGACAGACACGGAGCTACCTCACTGTGTTTCAGTGTGGAACGACTACTAAAAACTGCTGGGCAAAGACCTTTCTTCCGCCACTCGTCATTTATATAAAAAAAAAAACGATATTACAACACTGTCTATTTGTAGGTGAACCTGATGCAGTATCTGCCCATGGGCACGGCGCGGGACTTCAGGATACGCGCGCCGGTGGTCGAGGAGATGCTCAAGGATAACCCGGAGATAGAGGCTGGTGAGTCCACATCGATGTCTTCTCAGCATATGGTAGATTTTCCAAATGGCAGGGCGAGGGCAGGTATCACATGTCTACGTTGCATTGTCTATTTTTAGTTGTACAGTAATCTTGTCAGACTCCTGCCATACAAAGTTAAACGAGTGTGATTAAAAATCATTGTTTGGGATACTTAAGCACAGCCAGCAGCAAAAGTAGCTAAGCGGGCAGGGTGTTCAAAATGAGCTGGACACGACTTTATTGTTAAGAGAATAAGAGCGTGTATAGGTCATTTTGAACACCCTAACCGGTTAGCTACTTCTGCTGCTCACTGTACCTTCCCTAACTATTTAATTAACCATTTGACCGCCAAGCACCGGACGGAAAAATCGTGCCCTCAACGCCAGCGAAGGCAGTTTCTGTTTTGGACGTGATATCACGTGTTGGCGTTGAGGGCCCGACTTTCCGTGCGCGTGTTTTGACGTCTTTCACGGTCAAAGGGTTAACGATGATGGACGCCAGCAACTCCAGAAGTGTCACATGCGCGTTGACGACCCTAAAACTCTTAGATATTATTTTTTTTAGAAGACGAAGACGTCCCTGCTGACCAGTCACCAGTCGCCAGCGACGAAGAGGGCGACGATGCTGAACCAGCGAGCAAGAGACGGCGTTCATAGACCTCATAATCGATGAGGTTGGCTGGTCGAAAGTCTACAGATGGCGCCAGCATAGCTTGTACCTGTCAGTCCTACAAATACTGTCAAAATCTTGTTTTTTTTTCAATTTTCTGACCTGGATGGGCAAGCTTTTAAGCGAAATCCCATACAACAATACTAGTGACAGGTACAAGCTATGCTGACGCCATCTGGCCAAACCGTTGACAGTTGCCAACCCCATGGGTAGATGTATTGTCGCGGTCGGCTTACGGTTACGGCTAAACAATAAAAAAACTTGTATGCTGCCCTGCTAAGCCAAATGGCTCCAAATTTTTTTAATGCAAATTTATACCTTGAATTTTGTGGCTCAGAGCTCCATTTTCAAGAGAATTTTATTTTAAGATAACATTCGATTCGGCGTGCTAAGCCAGTAGGGCAGTATGGTAAACAGAATTCACCTTTCCACAAAAAAATTAGTCTCTTAACTTCAAACTCGGATAAGTCCATCTGTCAGATTACGCGATTTTGGTATTAAGGAAAGGTAATAGGGTAGATATTTCGCTAGCCCAATATTACAGGGTTCTATGTTACATTTTCAGGGCAGTTAAATTTAGACTTAGTGTCACTATGACAATGTCCAAATTTCCATTTGATAAAAGTGAAACATAGAACCCTGTAATATTGGGCCAGCGATTTGCTGAGAGGGTCAAATGGATTTACCCGAGTTCGAAGTTAAGCGACACAAATGTATGTCAATCTAGATATCGTAATGTCATTTATTTTTGAGGTTATTCGTTCGTTACTTGATTATGGAAGAAAATTTTATTAGATTTGATATTTTGTCAGTGGTTACTTGGTTGAATTCAATATTTTGTTTATTTAAGTATATAGTAACATTTTAAGTGATAATCTTAGAGATAAGTGTGATACTGATAATATATCTGAGAAGAAGTGTTTGTTTATATGATAAGACAAGTAAGGATTAATTCTGTATCTAATATGAATGTGTCCCACACATCGTTTAAAACCAGTGTTAATATTACCGTTAACAAAATGATGTACTCCCAATTTATTTTTTTAATTATCCCTCTAACACCATGATGAAGTTTTTATCCAAGTAAGTTTACCTATGCATTTTATTAGATTTTTTTTTCCTGGAATTTGTGAGTGGTTAAAATTTAAATTACAGTATTTTCAATATGTGTTTCAGCACATATTTAGGTAAACATATCAAGCTAGGAGTCAAGCTAAATAAAAGCGTGCAAAAATTGTATGTGTTTTTTACACCATAAAGCAATACCCCGCCTAATGCGCGTTGTAGACCCTTTAAAAACTCCATTGAACCCCTTTTCGACGGATTTCAAGATTTCGAAAGAGGAGGTTCTCAATTCGTCGGGATTTTTATTTTTTATTTTTAGTCTTGTAGGAAGCCCCTTTGTCGCGTTATTTAGCAGTCGCTGCGGTATATACTAGGAACGGCTGAGCTCCGCTGTCTAATTCTGCGTAGTTATGCGCTCCTAGTCAGTTGAGTCACTGCACCAAACATTTTAGTGACATACACATACCACTTTTACAGTCCCGTTAAATCCACAATTAACGAACACATTCTAAGTGATTTTTAGTATTCTAGGAAGCCCGTATTATTTAGCAGTTACTGCGGTACTGGGAACGGCTGAGCTTGGCTTTCTAATTCTGCGTAGTTATGCGCTCCTAGTCAGTTGATCAGTTGACGCATTGCACTGAAAGCAGCTGATGTATAATGTAAACCATTTACAATTTACAAGGTTACAACCTTATTACAATGGAGTAAGGTGGAAAAGTGTTTACGTATTTTTGACGTTGACTTTGAGTTTTATGACACGCTATATAATGGCCACGAACAGGAGTCGATGGAAGCGGGTCATACGATTCAGAAAGACACCAAATGATCACGAACTCAGGTACGAGTATAAAGGATCGATTTCAGAGGGAGGAGTAGTCGAGAGCGAAACGCGACTGGAACATTTGAGTGATATTGGTATATCACTCCAGTGCCAGAGTCGATCCATAATTAACGAGCACAACAAAGTGTTTTTCTCAAACATGCGCGGAAATGTTGTCGTTACGTTCGTGAAAATAGACTCGAAAGTATCACGTTTCGGGCGCCTTAATAACACTTGATATGAAAAGGATTTTCATACTACTTTGCAGGCCTAGGCCTGCAAAGTAGCCGGCGCCCGCCACGCGCTCGACCGCGCGGGCGAGCCGGGCGCCGCCGGTCACTGCCGCGCGGGCGCCGGCCTCGAGTGCTATAGACTTTTAGGCTTTAAGTATTAGGTTTAAGTCTTATTTCCACGCATTTTTTTGAGAAAAGCACTATACATGCCTCGGCGTGAAAACGGATTCCCGGCCTCGTATCCCTATCCGGTATATACCTACTTGGCCGGAAATCCCTGTTTTCCCAGCCTCTGTTGTAATGTACTTACTATTAATTACACATTATGACTAACAGCAGATTCCAATAATTGATCCCCCTAAGGCTGCGTTTCCACCAGGGATGAGCGGGGATGCGTTGTTGTGAGGAATGTGTTTGTTAAGAACCAATCGTAGAGCTGCGTTGTGCGAGGTTAAACAATGAAGTGATTCTATTGGTTTTTAAAAACACATTACTCGCTCATCTCTGGTGGAAACGCAGGCTAACGCTTCGAACTTTTGCTTTACTTTCAATAATACATTTTATAACAAATGCCCTAAGGTATGTTTTTCGACCGAAATTATTAACTCATAAACAGGGCACTCAGGATATCTCTATTGAGTCGAAGCAGAGACTATAGACGACCACAGCCTAAGAACTTTTTGAAGCTCATGTCGATTGCGCCATCTATGTCAAAGCCCCCTAAAGATACCGATACTCCACCTAGTAGCTACTAGTGTACTACTAGTACGCTATTTGTTACTAGGTGGAGTAGCAGTGCAGGTGACATTTCTCTTACATATTCGGTATCTTTAGGGGGCTTTGACATAGATGGCGCAATCGACATGAGCTTCAAAAAGTTCTTAGGCTGTGGTCTGTAGTCAAAACTGAGTCTTAAACTCCACTTCCTTAGGTACCTTATCAAACAGCATAAAATAATGATATATGGTGTTCTGACAGCGAATATTCGAAATTACTGTGAATATACTCGTACCGTACGTAATGAATAGATATTCAGCCGTGCAGGGCTGCATTAAATTTGAATTCCGTTCTTCGAAACCTCGTTTCTGTGAACGCAACCGGTTCCGTTTAACGGAAATATTTGCCATTTAATATGTCTTACTCACAACTGTGGATCTGACAGCATGTTTGTTTAAATTAAACTGCAATTTTATTGGCCAACTGTACGGCCAAAGGACTTTAATTTTTGGGTTCACTGTACATTCTTTACATTGGATTTTTCACAGAGTAAGTACTCAACAAGAAAATAGTTCAAGGCTCAACAATTTAAAAACCGCGAATTATATAAGCATAAACGCGATGGGTCATTTATTATATAAATAGAACTTAAATAACAAGAGACTAAAATTTAAATTAAATTAAAACTAATCTAAACTAAAATACATCTAAATAAGGCCCCCGCGGCATCGTGCCAGAGATGCTGGCAGCATTCCCTCGCTGAATGGCAATGCTGATGTGCTGCGAGAAAAAGCTGCCAACTCGATGGGTTAGTTTACTTACCTATCTACTAAAAAGTTGCATTAGGTACCTATTCATGTTATAATAGCCTCTTATAAAAATGTGAGATGTTTCCGAAATTTTCACGTGTACAGTCACCGGCAATAGTATCTTCCTACACGAAGGCCGCAAAAATATGTGACACGCTCCTATGGCCCTACAAATAAGAGCGTGTCACATAAGTATATTTGCGGCCTTCGTGTAGGAAGATACTATTGCCGGTGACTGTAATTACGTGGATTTGCATTTTTGGGGTGTTTCCTTCGGGACATCAGTAGGTACTCGTACCCCGGCTCAAAGTTCAAAGTGTTCAAAACTACTGACGAACTACTCGGCACTTAAGTATACTGTATGAAATACCTTCTCTAAGCTGTGACAGAAAACATCATGGTAAACATGGGGTAGGTCCTACCTCAATGAGGCTTAGTTTTCGCTCTGTTTAGAAGGTAATTTCTCATTTCTAAGTCGCTTCCGTGAAAACTACCTATTTTATATGCCTATCCCAGGGATTAGATCCCCAGACCCTATTGAGTATTGGCAAAAGTCAAGACAAACACTAGAAAGATGACGATATCTTTATAGAATATCTTTGGCTATATAAACAAGCTGAGGAGAATTTCCGAGAAATTCTATTTGCGTACGGAAGTGCGGGCGTGTTGCTCGCCCTTGAATTCCGATTTCACGTGATCTTGATATTGTTTTTACGACAATAGAATACCGAGAAACTTACTAATTAAAACGAGTGTTTTTGTCTTGTGAATGAGACAACGCAAAACGTTACAAATATTTTATCAAAATCTTAGCCGTTTTACGTGAGTTTGCAAGAAAAACGTAGGTAACCCTAGTTTTGGGCGCAGCGGGACTCGGGAGCCGATAGTCGATTTTATTCGCCACGGAGTTTGTGAAGTTTTTATATCACAGTCATGGCTCCTCTACATGATGGGCCATCATAGGGACGCAGCTATGCGTTAGAAAGAGCTAACGATATTGCGATCTCGTTCCAGCGCCGGCCCGAGCCCTCGATCAGGGTAGAGCGAAATCGGGTTTTGGCGCCCCTCGTCGAAGCTTTTTACCCAAAAGCGTTAGAGAAATAGGGTTAGGTCATAAATGAACGATTAAGGGACTATCCCAACTTTAGTATTTTTTGATGTATGTTATAAATAACCAATTTACAACAAGTTTAAAAAAAAATATGGTTTGGCATATAATCTAGTTAGAATAAGCTATTCCAAACCCTCTTAGAACCGTACAGCATTTTTATAAGAATGTTTGTGCCAAAATATGCCAATTCGCCCAGAAGATGAACAAAGTACCCTGATTAATGAACGGTGTGATTCAAAAGATGAACCAGTACAAAAGCAAAATCAAGTACCCAAAAATTAATGATTTGATGCCAATAAATGGACAGTGGCCTCCTAAGGCCTATACAAGCAAAATTGGGAAATTTGATTGATTTAGCTTTGTGCAACAATTGAAGTGGTATCCTGCCTTTCTGCCGAAAATTGTATTGCCGAATTTCAATTGTCAACCAACTTTTCACAGATGTTTCATTTGGCCGAATAACTTTAACCAAATAATTATCTCGCAACCATTTCATTTCCCAACCCCATAGTTGGGAAATGGAAATTACTTACTAAGTTGGGTTAGGTTAGGTTGGATTATGTAAAGTTGGGGAATAAAATTCGGCCAAATGAAACTTCTCCGAAAAGTTGGTTGGCAAGTGAAATTCGGCAATACTATTTTCGTCAAAAAGGCAGAGCACCAATTAAAGTAAACAAAGGTAAATCAACTGTTTAAATTTAAAATGGTTTAATTTTTTTGAATTTAATAAACAGTATAAATTGAACCGTGGGCCTTCAAAAATAGTATTAGCAGTGGCGGTGGGTCAAAAAATTTCTTAGGCAGCCGGAACTTAATTTGGTTTAAAATTCTTCATGAGCTATAAAACTGGAAATGCTGGAAAACTGGTCAGGTGCATGAAAATTAGGCAAGCAGCCGGGAATCATGTTCTAAGGACGCGCCGCCACTGATAGGTAGAAGATTTCTCTAAAAATGTTCAGTTTTGAAATTGCTACCTAAAACATGAATGGATAAATTTAGTTAGCTCAAGTTTTGGAATGCAGCCTAAAAGATGAACTAGTAAATTCTCGTAGTTCAAGTTTTAGGTATAGTTATAGTTCTGTTAGGTGAACATTCCCGTTTCCATATTAAAGTAATCCACATGATAATAGAGTGAAATAAAAAAAGTTTTGTTCATGTTTTAGTCATAAAATCAAGTAACAAAAAGCAATTTAAAACATAAACGGTGTATGTTTTTTATGAGAGTAAGAATTTGAAAAAACTAACCCCGGCCCAAAAGTTGAACGCTATTAATCCATTGCAAGAATGACAAAATATTAGAACCATGACTTGAACAATGAATATTTCATAACATAAGTTAAAATATACTATTCAAAGTCATGTAAGTTCATCATTAAAATTTATATATTTATACGCAATTATATCTTTTAATTTTAAACGATTCTTAATAAGATTTCCATACAAAGGGCGATTTTGGCGAGAGGTATAGATTTGGCGAGCTCTCAAGAAGTTAAAGTCAGTATCGGAAAAGTAATGCAGTTTCAATAAAATAAAATAAATACAATATTAAGGCCGAATGTTCATCTTCTAGGGGTCGTTAAGCTTTATATTTGTTTTGCCTTCTTTACGTTTTCGGCGCCTTTATAAGCCGTAATTTTCCGCCTTTCGAGATCAAAAGCAACGATTTAAAAAAATAGATAAGTAATAAATTTTTCGGCGCCTTTATCAGGTTTCATTTCGCACCTTTCAAGATTAAAAGCAGTGATTAAAAAATAGTCCTAGAATTCCCAATTGCTTGAAGAAATTACAAAGAACGTTACGTTTTCATCGCCTATATCAGCCTCTATTTCGCGCCTTTCAAGATCAAAAGCAACGATAAAAAAAAAAATAGAATGCAATCCTGATAAACCAGATCACTTAGAAAAATATGAAGAACGTATCTTTTTGGCGCTTTTATTTCGCGCCCTTCAAGATTAAAAGTAGCGAGTCACGTCTGATGAAACAAGTTGAAATAATAAAAATACCAAAAATTATATACCAAGAGGTAAAGGTACCACCCGCCGTCGCACCACTCCACTCCAAACGTACATATTTTGCGCCCGCGCCACACTCGCTTTAAAACTTTTTTTTTCTTTTGCCATTTTGGCGCCCCCCTGCCATCCGGCGCCTAGAGCGCCCGCTCCACTCGCTCTACCCTAGGTCCGGCCCTGTCTCGTTCCGCCGTATAGCTGCGTCCCTATGATGGCCCATCATGTAGAGCCAGCCTAAGAGCCATTACAACGTTTCAAAAACCAATTAGGAATATTTTTTTGTGAATTATGTGAGTTTAACATTAAAGTGGGTCACTGGGTCAGTATTCTCTTAAGTATAAGACCACAATACCTACCACGAATCATTGCGCTGGGCAGAGTTTATTAAATGAATTGATTGTCAACTCGAATGAGACCCCGCCCGTGGGCATAAAAACAGGAAACTTCCAGGATTTGCTTAGTAGGCCTGTGTGTTTGAGAGTCAGTGGTATAGTTATTTGACATATTGGTCTTCTTTCTAGCGTTTATCCCGGCTTGGGGTCCGCTTGACAACCTAATCCCATGAATTGGCATAGACACTAGTTTTTACGAAAGCGACTGCCATCAGACCTTCTAACCCAGAGGGGAAACTAGGCCGTTTTTTGGGATTAGGTCCGGTTTCCTTACGATGTTTTCCTTTACCGAAAAGCGACTGGTAAATATCAAATGATATTCCGTACATAAGTTCCGAAAAACTCAGTGGTACGAGCCGGGGTTTGAATCCGAGACCTCCGGATTGAAAGTCGGACGTCTTACCGCAAGGCTACCAGCGCTTCTTTATTTGACATATTGGTATTTACACGTATTGGGTACCTAGCTATTATTTGTGAGGTTTTGAGCTCGATATTACGCCCGTGTTCTACTATATGTATTCTACTAGATGTGTCATCTAAAACAAATTGTGTGCGCCATGTTTGGCGGTTGACAGCTATGACTATCAAAGAGTAGGTATACCTTGTGCAATCTAAGAAGCGGTTTTTGACACCTGTCATCTCAGTACATTTTATAACCTAAAATCGATTTTAGGCTATAAAATGTACTGAGATGACAGGTGTCAAAAACCGCTTCTTAGATTGCACAATGTACTTATAGTATAGACTTGTAGTGATTTTCCCTGCAACTTTTGGAAACTGAACTTTGTGAACTTTTGGGTCGGTGTAGTTTGTTGGGAGATATAAATAATATAAATAACTAATAATCGAACAAGTTTATGCACCTTTAGGGTTTTTCTGTGTGGTGGGGCATACGGCTCACACCTAACTAGCCTCCATCCATCATTTCTACAGACGTATTGATAAATTGTACAATCCTCCCCCATTCGTAGAATCGCAGCTGCGACGTCGCACGGTGGACCCGCGTCACGTCAACTTCAACAAAATTGACGACAAAAACTTGTGTCATTCCTATTACATACTTACCGAGCGAGCGCGGGAGAATCAACTGAATTAAAGGTCCACCCACAGGCAATTGAGCCGGCAAATGATTCAGACTTTATAAGAATATCAGCAGGAAAAATCCAATTTTATCTACAGGCTCCGTTCAAAAACTCCCATTAGATTATATTTTTTTTATAAAAAAAAACCTTTTTCTGACTGATTTTTGTTTGTCTATGTATGACAACATTGACAACTGAATTCCGCTAAATATGTTTTGCGCCTTACCTCGGAACAAGTGCTCGTACTCTGCGTGTTAATTTGTTAATAGTTATTTGTTATACAAGTGGTGAAAGTTGTATTTTACGTGCGAGTGTTATTTGAAACACGAGCTAGCGAAAGGATTCTATTATTGACCACGAGCGAAGCGAGTGGTTCAAAAATAGAATCCTGAGCGTAGCGAGTGCTTTAATACACGAGACGTAAAATAACTTTCACCCGTGTATAACACAAAACTTTTCACCTCACTACATCGAGGAAAATAAGAAAAAGGGTGCATTTTGCTCGGTTTCCCGTAATTCCTCAGGTGTTTAATACTTCTTCATCACTCGAATCACTAATTTTTAACAAAACAATCTAGAAAAACATGCGAATATTTAACGTTGATATGATGAATGAATTGAAATGAAAAGTTTTGACGTAAAAGATTTTAGTAAATGTCAGATGCGTTTTGTTCGTACGTAGACTTATTCGGCTGTCAGAACAATTTATCCGTTTTTACAAAAAGAATGAAGATTAATGTTGAATGCTGATATTTATGAATTAAAATAAAGTTGTCAGACTGTATTAAGTGTTTTTACTCGATGCAATTCATTAATTGCGATGTTAAAAATTCTGCACTTTTAACGTTTTACGTTTTGTTAGCTGTCAAATGTCACTTAAGCCACTTGTCACTTATGTCAAAACTCTTTCACCACATGTGGATAAAAAGCGATTTTCACAATAGATATTAAACAAACAAAAAGGGCTTTCCGAGCTAGTGAGGTGAAAAGAAAGTTATTATGAGAAAAACATTTATTTACATAACTAAATATACAGAGGTACTACAGTACAAATACTAAACTAAATTAATAACTAGCTAGCTAACTAGTTATTATTAATTTTAATTGAATGAAGTTGGTTAACGCGCGTCTGCCGCGAATGCAGAAGACGCTGGTTCGATCCCAGCCTTGGGCACCGGAGGCCTTGGTCACTTTTTCCTTTGTATACCTATGACATCTATATAAGTTTATAATTATTTATTTTTTGTTTCACCCCGACTAAAAAAATATTCCTTAATATTTGACATGTTTTTAACAATAAATCTGAAAATGATAACTGCTATTTAACAACTTATTCTATTAGGTTCGTGATTGGCTGTTAAAGGGTTTAAATATACGTATCAAGTACCTAAGAAGATAAAGCCTGACCAGAAATGTATGACCATTATCAAGTGGGCGTTTTTTTCTCATGTTTATGGTAACAGTTCAGTTTAGTATGAAAAATTTAGATCCAGCTAAATTCCGCAACAGGGCGCATGGTCATACATATACATAATTCTCGTCAGGGTTTGCCTATGAAAAAATCAGTTCGCACAGTTTTAATTGAGGGTTCTTCCGTCTAGCTACTCTAGCTTAATATTTGTTCTGTGGTTCCACCACAGGAGACGCGACCGACAAACATATCATTGCGAGTTCAAATATTTGTTCAATTCAATTTTTAAAATAAATGGCATTCTGTCCACAATATTGGGACAATTTTGCCAATGTCACAGTAGAGACGACAAGTGTACGGTTAATTAGTTAAAATTTTGCTCCAAGAGCTGGACGTTGTACGGTGAGGTTATGCTTTTTATAAGGAGATAGCTACTCCCTACAAACAGCACGTGGACTAACGGATATCTAACTCAAACAGGGGTTACACCCGTTTCGAGATCAATTCTTCATTAGTTGCCCACTAGTTCGTTAAATCACTGCAGAATAAGCTATATATTACACACTGAATCACGAAAATGAACAAAAAATAAGAAGTTAATCACGAAACCTAACCACCTTGCTCGCCAAGATGGCCGCTAGTCCCAAAAAATATTTGTTCAATCATGTCCCTCTGCGCTGTCCCTCAACGAATGACAGCCGTACTAAATTGATATTCGAAAACGCTTTCAACTGTTTTATTCTTGCTTAATAATGAATGAATGAATTAATGAAGTATTTCAAAACACAGACACAGCGATATAAGGTTATACTTAAACTAGTGAAATAAAGGTTAGGTATGAATGGTTTCTGAAAAGGATAACACTCAGCATGTGTCGCAGCACTAAAGTGTTACGACGCGACTCACGCGACGCTGGTTTTCAGTGTACCCATTGACACGAAAATACAAACACAAAATGATACAAAACATAGATTATCCAAAGCGAAATTACAACAGAATGCATGGTGCGTGTTGTGAAATTGAGAAAATAAAAATATAAATTTACGGATAATGATAGACTTTATAAATAAATAGAAAGGTTGCATTGACGTAAATAGATATAAATTGATATAGGTCGGCTAGATGGAGGTCGTTTGTTCCTTGAGAAGATGTAGTTTTAGTTTATTTTTAAACATTGACAGCGAACTGGCATTTCTGATTGGTGGAGGGAGATTGTTCCAGCACCGCGTGGACAGGAACTGGAGGTCATGTTACGTTGGCTTCTTCCCACCTAGACTCGCGTGCACTCGCGCATATGTTGCTATGGTAGTCAGGATTTGGCAACACATATATGCTACTGTTGAGGACTTGAGAAAATAATAGATAACTTTTTTTGGAGACGCGACTGCTTATTAATTTATACATGATTTATTACTTGGGATTTGATTTATTGAACCGCAAAATTTTTAAGATTTTGCTTTGTTACCTGCAGCTTAAATTTAACTTTAAGATCAGTATACCTACTCAGTTTTATTTTTTTATAACATTATTCTATCATAATTAAATGTATCTGGTTTAATATAGGTTTAGATCTTAACATTTAATTTAATTTAATAATAGCCTTTATTCGCTGACTTTTATAGACTTTACATATTTGTTATTACATCTACTTATATATGTATTATATATTTATTTATTAAAATTTTTGTTCTGGTCCTTTTTGTATTTTATTTTTTATTTCCTTTTTTTCTTTGTCAGGCTGTCTTTGACATAGGCCTAGATCTTAACATTAGCGGTGGGCAATAAAGACAAAAATAATAGTAGTATTATATTTATTGCTTATTACAGTTGCAAATAAAATTACAGAAATCATGGAGTAAAACATTTAAAAAATAAAAGCTAAAAATGGTGTATTTAGTCCGACCGACACCGAAATGGCAAAGGATGAATTAAATGACAAGGCGTCCATGCACCATCATATTCCAAAAAATATGACGTTAATACAAAAAAATATGACGCCACACTTTTTCTGTAGATACCTAACTACTTTAGCGGCACCCGCATGTCTTAACCATCATGTCTTCAACGACACCATAAGTTATGGTTAAATCTTTATCAAAATAGAGCATAGAGAGAGGCTGCAGTTCCGTCGGTACGCAGCAGGGCTCACGCATGGCTTCACCTGCTACATGTGCCAGCGCAAGTACGGCAGCGTGGCGAGTGCGCGCTGTCATCGGGCAGGCGCCGGCGCAGTAGCCGGCGTCGTAGGTCTCCGGGGAGAAGATATGATCAGTCCAGATTGCGAATCTCACGTTCAGAGATAGTCGTCGGCAGACCGTGTCGTTGTTAGCTGTGGTTGAGGGAAGAGTGAGGAAGTCTGGCAGTAATGAAGGGGACACGGATGTATTAGCCTGAAAAAAAAGTAATTTTGAATAAGGGTCACCACACACCTAGCGGAATTCCTCGCGGAATTAGCGGAAGTAGCGGAAAATTTGTCTATGGTAGCGGAAATTTGTCTATAGTAGCGGAAATTTGTCTATGGCTTCCATACAAAAAATCTGCTACCATAGACAAATTTCCGCTACTTCCGCTAATTCCGCGAGGAATTCCGCTAGGTGTGTGGTGACCCTAAAGGGTTTACGACTGGATGCTCCAAATTACAGAATTTGTTTTCAGGGATTTTAGAGGGCAAAGCATAGGAATGGATATTGATCCAAGATTGGCAATTAGATATATTCCTAATAAATTTGAGTTTTCGTCAGTCAGGTGACAGTCGAGATGAGCTCGGTAAACAAGCTAAAAATGGGTTATTCTTCAAGTAATCTATATTTCCTGGCCGCCCTTCATGAACAGCTGCCACATGCCCGGATCTAGTAATAAAGATGGTAGAGCATAGCAGCTCAAACTAAGTAAAGTACGTACACGGGAAAAAAAGCTTCCGGGATATTCTTAATCCAAAACATTATTATTATCTTTAAAATATTTCCTCATGACAAGTATTAGTTAATTTGTTGCTCTCTCTTGTGTAATATTTTCCGGGATTCCAGGGCAGCTTATAGTCTATTCATTTGGCAGAGCCATCGTACCAAAGGACTCCGGTCTCAACTTCCTTCGTTTCCGCCACGCAAATCCTTCAACGATTCAGTTTCACCCACCAGGGCCGTAGCCAGAGTTAAGATAGATATTCTATTGTCATTGTCCTACCTAAGGTGGAGAATTTCCCCATACTGCCCCCCTTAGCTACGGCTCTGACACCCACCTGTTTCTGCACCTCCGGCGGTGCGGCCGCAACAGCCGCGCACATGCACAACGCCACCACGACGCACACAGCACGCATCCTGGTTTCTGTTTCAACCCTGACTTCACAGCACTTCTCTTCTCCTCAAGAAAACTAGGTATTGCCTAGGTACTCAAGAAATTGGTAATGCCGAATCAACTTTTAAAGTAGTATTCTTAATTGAGTGGGGTGTTTTGTCACTTACTATACAATTGCTAACAACTTTGCATGTCAGGAACTGTCAGATTACTTACTTCACTCGAATAAAAATGTACTTTAACCAACACGACAAATCATAACCTTCAATTGAAAAATATTCTAGTAAATAATATGGTAATTTTATATCATTTTACGCTTACTTCATATGTTAAAACAAATTTTCTTTTTGATAGACCTATAATTTAGATATATATTAAACGTGATTTCTTGGAAAATCCAGCGATATATTTTTGGTAGCGCCAGAGACGTGAAAAGTGTCGGTCTAAAAGTTGATTCGCCCAAACACAATAATTTAGTAGTACCTAAACTACCTAATATAATAAAAACCGGTAAGTTACCAAAAGCACAAGATCTGATACCACGGCTGGCACTATACTGATCGCATCACACAAATAACGAGCTGAATTGCAAGTCTAATTTAGTTTCGGAAAGTTGCGAATTCAATTGAGACGATTGTAGGTATAAAATAAAGTAGTGCCAAGACGATATGTCTATACATGTACGTGCAAACAAACGAGGAATTCAAGATTCTTGCACTTATTTATTTATTTATCGTATCGTATGGCTGCATATCACTGGATATAGATATAGGCATTTCTACTCTCGGGTAGTATTAGTGGAAAAGCATCAGATGATGAAGAAAATCCGGTGAGTGCTGCGAGGTCCAGATGGGACACTCCAGCTGCCAAGTTTGTTACTTTTAGTACCACCCCAGGCTGGCTCAAGTAGTTTTTTTAGGTAGGTACTTTAGTTTTACTTTTAGGTTATATTATTTTTGTTTTTAGGGTTCCGTACCTCAAAAGGAAAAACGGAACCTTATAGGATCACTTTGTTGTCCGTCTGTTTGTGTGTCTGTCTGTCTGTCTGTCTGTCAAGACCATTTTTTTAGGGTTCCGTATCTCAAAAGGAAAAACGGAACCCTTATAGGATCACTTTGTTGTCCGTCTGTCGGTCTGTCTGTCAAGACCATTTTTCTCAGGAACGCGTGGAGGTAGGTATCAAGCTGAAATTTATATCAAATACTCAGGTCTATTGTCCCTTGAAGCTGTGAAAAAATCAAACTTAAAAGCCAACACAATCAAAAGATACGGTCGTTTATGCTGCAAATTTTAGAGTTCTCGGCACTCGCAAAACCTACGGGGTACTTCCCGTGAACTCAGAAACTTGAAATTTGACACGAAGCAACGTCATATAGCATAGACAAAGGAAAAATTATAAAAAGTAGACATTTTTAGTAAAATCATACAAAAATATAGATTGAAAATTTTAAACTTACTACCTTTTTCCTCGTAAACGCGTGAAGTTATTAAGTTGAAATTCATGTCAAATACTCAGGGCTATAGGACCTTTTAGATGTAGCAAAACCAAACTTTCATGTCAACGCAATCAAAAGAAATAGCAATTTAAGTTGCATATTTCGAAACTGAGTACTCGCGAGAAACTCAAAACCTAAAGGGTACTTCCCGTAAGCTCAGAATCTTGAAATTTGGCACGAAGAAGCTTCATATAGCACAAACAAAGGAAAAATTATAAAACATAGACATTTTGAGTAGAGTCATACAAAATATATTTTTTTAAATTTTAAACTTACTGCCTTTTTCCTCGTAAACGCGTAAAGGTATTAAATTGAAACTCATATCAAATACTCAGGTCTGTAATACCTTTCATCTGTAGCAAAACCAAACTTTTATGTCGACGCAATCAAAAGAAATAGCAATTTAAGTTGCATATTTTGGAGATGAGTACTGGCAAGAAACTCAAAACCTAAAGGGTACTTCCCGTAAACTCAGAAACTTGAAACTTGGCACGAAAAAACCTCATATAGCACAGACAAAGGAAAAAATACGAAACGTAGATATTTTTTGTAAAATCATACATAAAATATATTTTTTAATTTTAAACTTACTACCTGTTTCCTCGTAAACGCGTAGAGGTATATTAAATTGAAATTCATATCATATACTCAGGTCTATAATACCTTTCTGCTGTAGCAAAACGAAACTTCCATGTCCACGCAATTATAACAAAAAGCAATTGTTATAGGTTTGTACGGAACCCTCGGTGCGCGGATTCGACTCGCACTTGACCGGTTTTTTTTTAAGTTACGTTTCGGTTGTTTGTTACTTATTTGTATGTTTAAATAAATAATTGATATGCTTAATTTAGTATGTTATACGTAAATATTCGATAAGTGTGCATGGTATTTGTAAGTTAAATTAATATGTATGTAGATCAATAAGTAAATTTAATGTAAGTAATTCTCATATAAGTGAAGTTTGTATATCTTCTTTTTGAGAATAAAGATCTTAAACCTGGATATTTAAAAATGAAAGTTATACGACACATCGGTATTTGATAGAGTGACAATGTTGATTCCCAATGTCGTCACAATCTTGGCACACGTTCATCCTTATTTTAGCAATTAACGCTAATGGGAAAACCCGGATAAACAAAGGAACACAATTAGTTGTATATAAACGATAGCATTTATCGCTTCAATCCAGTCAGAAGCCAGCGTGAGACCAGATCTGTTCTTGTGCCGCTGACTATCTTACCGTTTTTCTGGTTCTGGTAGTATTCTGAAGGACCCCGGGGCCTACACTAGCTCCTGTCTGATCGAAACTTTAGCTCGTGAGTTTCCGGACGGAATCGGACCGGAGGCAAGATGCGTTACTCTGGCGTCGTAGTAAGCGTGCTGGTCGCGATGTGCGCAGCTGCTGGTGGCGCTCCGCCGGACCTTGAAAAACTGGTAAGTCTGGTCCAAAAATTTATTGAATTTAAGCATACTTAAGTATGATGTGGATCGTCTGAGTATAAAAAACAGTCTAGCGCGAGTCACAATTTTCTACAATTTTATCAATGTTTTTTTCATAAGCTTACGCTAGACTTTTTAGTATATTTAAATTTTTGCTGTTATTCATAGGGGAAAACCCATTTCTGTAATTTTTACTATAATTTCAGATTCTCACAAGTAAGAAGTTGATATATCAATATCACGGTATAGTTGACCTTTTTTTCTAATTTACCCCCCGGCCCTATTACTAAAAAATATCACGTTCGCCTGCGGGTTGCCATGGTTCCTACGGCAAAGATTCAGATCTGTAAAATATACCTATCTTAGGTCTCAACGACGGGGCAGCTCTACCCAACATCGCCCCCTAACAAAACTTAAATACAGCTTTTCAAATTTTAAGGTTACACCGAGCGAGGACCTGCTGTTTCCACCGGACCTGGCCTTGGCTCCTCAGCCAACATCAAACGCCTGCCAACGGTATCCGTTGCTCGTGACCTTCGCTGACCTGGGCTGGAACGACTGGATCATCGCACCCCGTGACTACGACGCTGGCTACTGCTCCGGGATCTGCCTACCCAATACCCTTCCGAACACGACAAACCACGCTATCGTGCAGGCTCGCGTTAATAATGTACAGAATACCATCCCGAAACCGTGCTGCGTTCCGACGGAGCTGGAGCCACTTTCCGTGTTATATGTTTCTGATGAAAATAATGTGGTGCTTAGAAAGTATAAAAACATGATAGTTAAGAGTTGCGGGTGCCACTAACTATATAAACGCAGCAAGATGCCTACACGGAAAAAAGTATCTTCATCGAAGACAAATCCTCTTCGTCAAAACAATATTGTTTTGTGTACTCATAAAGCTCTATACCTGGAGTAAGCTTAGGTACATTTCCCCTATGTCAACGTTATTAGCAGGAAAATCTAATAGGTTTATAAAAACTATTTCAAAAATCGATTACACGCATTCAGTTCATCGATTTCAGTGAGTAAAGAGCTCCGTGAAAATGCCTTTATGTATTGTTTTTAGGTGTAAAAAATGTTCTATTATGTCTAGTTTACAAAAATATGAAATATAATTTCACATGTAACTATAGTTTTACTTTTTTTATCATTACTATTATGATTAAAAAATTAATCCATATCGAAAATCCAGCGTCGTTTACTGAATCGATTCAAAGATTAATCGTTTATTTTCTGACGGGCAGTAACTATTTTGACGTTTGACACTTATGCATATTTAACGCCCCTAAGGATTACTGCCTTCTATATTTTGTTTGAAAATACAAGCAAAAATGATCCTTGGCTTTTTTGTTTGACATTTGCAAGGACTGCATCCAATAATGAACCATATTTCAACATATGTCAAATCAACTATTTGTTGCTCCATTTAGTGTCGTGACTTACTGTCAAATATGCGTGATATTTTCAAGTGAAAGGTACATCATTGTCCTTTATCAATAAGGCGATGCTGTTATAAAAATTCATTTAGAAATAAACTTTATTAACAACCGACAATTATGTACCTTTAAATTGAAAACGCCATACGTATGCTACCTCGCCCCCCTCAGATTTTGGCAGACTTTTTTGTTTGGAAAGATGAGGCGATGGCTCCTCCAGGTATAGAGCTTTATGTATATACTTAACGAAAACAATTTGCCTAGAAAGTGATCTTTATTCAAGTAAAATGTCTTTATTGAAGTAAAATATATCTTGGGCTAAATATATAAAGTAAAATATTTTCGCATTGGTATTCTTGGCTGAAGATATCCTTTTTTTCGTGTAAAATTCGTTGTTTTGTATATCTGAAGGGAAGCGAGTTCTTACAAACAACTTCTGCCTACTGGGAAGTCGCATTTCGATGGTTTTTGATTTTGAGAGTTTATCCCGCGATAAAGTAAGTAAAGTTTATGAAATTTGTAGAACTTTTAGCAGAGATACATATAATTTGAGAGTTCGTATATGAGCAGGATCGATCAAGGGGTTATGGAGCCAAAAGGCAAAAAAAATATTCACAAGGGTCATGTTATATTGGTCAACTCGTTTGCAAGTAAATCGCGACATCTCAGTTCGAGGCGGACTACTAGAGGTAGTATTAAGTTTCATTTGTGTTGTTTTAAATAAAGTTATTTCCATTTTTAACCGACTTTAATTCCATAGAAGAAGGAGAAGTTTCTGCATTCGGTTTGGTGTTTTTGTTTATTATGTATGTTCACCGATTACTCCGAGACCCGTGGTCCAATTTGAGTACTTCTTTTTTTGTTTGAAAGGATCTACATCTAAGGTGGTCCCATATTAATCTGGTGCTGTTCTGATAATGGGATCCATGAGGAATTGATAGAACTCCTTTTATTTTTAAAGGCACATGTTTGGTGATTTGGGCGTTTTCTTAAGTTACTCAAGCGTTTTCTCTCGAAAACCACCAATTTGATGGAGTGGACTTGATGATGATAATGATTTTTTTAAATGTCAGATGTTCAGCGATTACTTCGAGACTCGTAGTCCGATTTGAATAATTCTTTTTTTGTATGAAAGGAACTACCTCGAAAATGGTCCCACATTAATCTGGTGCTGATGCTGTTCTGATGATGGGATCCATGGGCAACTGAGGGAAATCCTCAATTTTTAAGGTTTTGACGTAGAACGTCACAATACATAATTATTTGTGTTAGTGTACGGACAAAGGGGCCACTTTGTCGATATGGAGTTACTATAAGCGGTCCAGACACTGTCAGTAATAATGTCATTATTTCTGTACCCATCCTTCTCTTCTTCATATACATAGAAAAGGACGGGTACAGAAATAATGACATTATTACTGACAGTGTATGGACCGCTATAGTATCTACTTTCTAAAACAACGCAATATCCACTACATATCTACCTATTAGTGAAAGAAAAAAAGTGTCCTTGTAAAGCGACAAAGTCGTCCCTTGCACTAAACTCGTCCACATTTTATGTTTGCGGTCTAGTGAGTCCCCTTCCAGAATTAGTGTTTGTATGACCAAGACGTAGCGACGGTAATTTGGGAGAGTGGCGTGGGAAGGACCGACGGAAATGCCAAAGGAAGGGGCGAGGAACCTTTACTTACAAACAAATAAGCCTTGGAAAAGGAATAGGTAACAGTCGCCATCATATATCGGAGCGGCCAGGGTATTCAAAAATATCTGAACATGCACTTTATCGCCTTGACAATAGAGGGGATTGTTCGGATATTTATGACCACCGTGGCCGCTTCGATATATCTGATGACAACTGTGCTTCTTAGACTGCTTAGTATTATACCTACAAACCTATATTACGATGAATGTGTACATTATTTATTTAGGAACATTACAAAGACTAGCAACTACAAACTTAGATATAAAAATAAAACTAAATAAACTAACTAACATAAACTTAAATATAAACTTACAATAAACTTATATATAAAACTAAAATAAACTTATATATAAAACTAAAATAAACTTACAGATAAAATATGCTCCCCAGGTCGCCTTCGTGAGTCATGGTACCCAGAAGGCTGGCAGCGTTGCCTCTTTGGATGGCCAGGCTTATCCTCTGACCAAAAAAGCTTGAATTACATGTCATCGTCATCCTCCTAGCGTTTTTCCTGGCTTTTGCCACGGCTAAATTGAATCTGAGGTTCGCTTGGCAAAGTAATCCCATGAATTGGCGTAGGTAATAGGTAGGTACTAGTTTTTAAGACCTCCCAACCCAGAGGGGAAACTAGGCCTTAATGGGATTAGAAAGCGACTGGCAAATATAAATCGCGGGCGAGATAAACATCTGTCACTGCACACTTTTGCTAGATGCTGTTTTAGATGTTGTTTGGTTAATCAGTGAGTTAATACGTATCCTAAAGCCGGGCACCGACTATTAGTCCGCCTGCAGTCTGCCTGAAGTGCCTGACGATCTCGGCCTTTCAGTTAGAACAACAAATTGCCAGCTCCGAACAACTGACCGGCCGATATCGTTAGGCGGACTGCAGGCGGACTGATAGTCGGTGGCCGCCTTAATAACATAACTAAAAAGCTTTAAAATAAATACGTTTTAGCAGTTGTGTCAGTTGCGCACCCCTGGGTGTTTAACGGCGAGTGCGTGAGCGCGCGTAGCATGCGTGTAGTGTGTAGTATTGCGCGTACGCTGCGTTTGTGACCGACGCCACGCCGCAGCGCAGCGTTGCAGAGGGTGCACATGACGAGAAACCGCTGGCAAATACTACATGTGCATAATATATGAATATAGGTACCTAAACTCCTTAAATATGTAGAAGTTACGTATTTTTTCATGGAAATTCTTTCTTATTCCCCGTTCCCCGAAACAATCCGTTGAAGTTTCATTAAGTTCGGATTACTTTACAGTTACCCTCACTTTTTACGACCAGGGGGGTGATTTTTGAGATTCGAGTACTCAAAAGTGACATTTACAACTCAGAATAAAACGATGAAATTATGTTTTAAAAATAACAGCTATAGTAATTTAAAATCATGAGTATTTAAACTATTCATTTCACGCGAATAAATTGGCGGTAAACTTTTGTGTGCGATTATTTTCGAGCTTAAACTTTTTGAATTCGGGCGCTCGAAAGTCAAAAATTAGCCCCCTGATTGACGCCGACTTAGAGAAAGTTGTGGATGTATGGATAATGAGCTTAAATTAATTCTCTGTAATACTACATAGGAGTACTGAGGTCCCATGTTGTAAAATAAACGGATTTGATGATTAATTGATAATGCAGGTTAGATTAGTTGCGCCTGATGTTTCTTCCAGGCAATCATATTATATTATAAGCAAAAGTGTAATTTACTATAGGCAATTTTAATATAAAATTGATCGTTGAGACTAGAGTCGTTTGTTTAAATGTAAAATATTCTTAAAATAAACAATCTTTGTCTGGAATTTGTCCCTAGCGTGTTTTTCACAAGTGGCTAGTATAACTGCAAAGTGCGCTGCGTGAGCCGCGCAGGCGCCGCCGGTTCTATGGAAGCGCACAGGAAGCGACTAAACGGTGGCCTTCCCCCCTACCTGACGCAACCACCGTGATTCCTCGTATACCTGTGTTTTTTTAATGGCATCGCGCTCCTGGCGCATTCAGCCAAACGAGTAAAACGGGGAAACGTATACCTGTGTTTAAAATGTTGCTACCAGATACTATCAGGGAATATTACGCAAAAATCTGCGTAGGGGGCGGCACTAGCACATCCAGAGGGCCTACCGCGAAACACGAAAATAAAAATTTCGTTACCTGGTTCTCTGTCACTCTTTCATATTCGAGCGATAGAGAGGCACATGTCAAAATTTCGATTCTCTCGTTTCACGATAGGCCCTTTGTAAACAAACCGCCTTGTTGCGCAAATGACATATTTATTCCTTATAAATTATCTATGAAAACTTGTAAAAAAACTTTTTAAGGCCTAGTATGTATTAAAAACTCTATGGTTTACCGGTGTGCTAGTGCTGCACTCTGGAGGCAGAATATTGCAGTAATATCCTCTATTCATAAACGCTATCTTCTTTATACTTGGTAAATCCAGGCAAGAGTGAAGGAGAGCGTTAAAGTTTTAGACGTAAAATTGGTACTTATTCCAGATGCAATAGCGCTTCATCTGTGTCGAAGTAGTTAAAACTTTGAACCCCGGTTTCTTTTCCTTTCTGGACCGGATGGCGTCTGAGTAGGAGTTTGGAACATTATTCACAACACAAATAACTTGATCTGCCTGAGGAGCAAAGGTGCTGAGGACCGAGTTGTAGCGAAGTGTCAAAAGTGGTCATTTCGGAAACTCAAAATACCTCTTCAGAGTCATGAAACTAACTTCATTCGATAAAGTAATGCTCTTTCAATATTCATTAGTCGGATAGCCCTCAGCCTGGTCCGTTCCGGAGTTCGCTCGCTTATACATTCTGAAAGAATAAGCAATTTTATCCCTCTGTAACAGAAATTTACGCCAATATTCGTAAATAAAGGAATGTCCGCTTTTTCGTCGATCCGTCCCATAGTGCATCGTAGGATTATTGCCTCGGTCAAGAAATTATATATTATAAAATATATCAGAGAGGCTTAGTACTCAAAAATTATCTGAACATGCTTAGCTTTATCACGTTGACAATAGAGGCGTTGTTCAGACATTTGTGACCCCTTATATCTGATGACGACTGTACTAAAGGCTCGGACTTAGATTTTCCCTTAGATAAAAACCCCTTTAATATTTTTTTCGTAACACAACATGCAATACAAGGTTGACAAGACATTTATTGCAAAGGTGACATTTATTGCACGCAATAAGTGGCCGTAAGCCTCATGCCAACCTTCCATTAGCTAAGATTAGGGCTGCCATCTCTAAATTCGCCGAACCCGGACAATAATTAAAAAAACCCGGACATTTGGCGTAAATCGCATTTTTTCCCCGGACGTGTCCAAATCAATAATGGCACTAAATAATTACATTCAATGGGTTGGTCACATAAAAAGTGTCCGGGTTTTCCCCGGACACTTATTAAAAACCCCCCCGGACGCACCCCGGACGGCCTCCAAACTAGGACAAATCCGGGGAAACCCGGACGGATGGCAGCCCTAGCTAAGATGGCATCATGTTCCATGAAAGAGTGTCATTATTTCGCAATATTTTATGGCATTCGAGTAGTTTTCCTATTATTCTCGCTTCCTGGATACGATGCACGTTAACCTTTTTATTACGCTCTACTTTTTATGAACGAGAGCAACGTAGAATATTACGTAAACGTGAATCTTCACGTGATTATCCATTTTAGGGCAAGAAGTAGGTATACAATTTTCCTAATCTTTACAAATCACTTTGCTGTGTAGGGGAACTCCTTTGGAACCCCGGATAAAACGCATATTGTGCGTAACAAGAATCAAGATTTAACCAAACATCTCTAAGCGACACTACTACCAAAGATAATGTATGAATAGGAGCACAATCTGAGAATTTTTAGAGGCGCCAAATTTGATAGCTTTACTACATGGAGTACATGGTGCTCTACAACCCCATACATGCGGTAACTCTGGTTCGGATTGCGCTCTGGCGTCTGGTTAGAGTTACCGCTTACTACAACCGTACAGCACCATCTAGTAAAGCAGCAAACTCGGAGCCTCTAAAAGTTCTTACTGTGCTCCTCTATTTATACATTCTCTTTGCTACTACCGACCACCGCATTTCATTTTTAAGAAAGAAAACAAACGATATAATTATACTTATTTGACTTACATACTTAACTTTAATTTGTGTTTACGGCTGAGTTATACAACATATCCACAATTTATATAATAATTCTTTCGAACCTATCCTTTGTTCCATCATGTTCCATGGAAGCATTATTGCCGTAATTACGACAAGTTGACAAAACCGCTTCGCTGTAACTATTACAGTGCGCAGCGACTAGAAAATAATTGTAACCCATGGACCTAGAAGATATGGACGTAATCCGTGAAAGACAAAGCTGTGATTGACTAAACGCACTTCGTGTTTTGTTGCGGAATCATTATGATTGAGGAAAGAAAGAGCGCAACCCGATAATAAATCATGAAGTGAATTTCGAGCGATGTATCCCAGCACGCCTAGCACATGACTCATGCGACAGTATCTCGCGCGCGAGATAGACTACCCGTCTCTTTTTAATTGACACAGTCAGAAAAGGACGGCTAGACTATCTCGCGCGCGAGATACTGACGTGTCAATCATGTGTTAGGCGTACAGCAGTTAGTGAGGCCCTAAGTTGAATGTAACGCTTTCAGGGCTCCTCTACATGATGGGCCATCATAGGGGAGCTATGCGTTAGAGCGAGCTAACGATATTGCGATCTCATTCCGTCGTATAGCTGCGTCCCTAATATGATGGCCCATCATGTAGAGCAGCCATCAGACGAAGACGAGACAGCTTCGCTAATAAATAAGGCATCTGTAGTCTGGCAAACCAAAAAGCGCAGTAGCAGTCAGAGTAACATGCTATACCCATCCCTTTTTTAGTTGTGAGAGTACTAGCATTAAAAAAAGACAGTATGATTCTCCCTGTCTATGCTTGAAGTGAAACAAACTCTGGTCAAACTATACATAAATCGACCTCATACCACAATATTACCATAGACTATAAATAATATACTTCCCAGTCTACTAACTTTTTGAGGCTGCAAATCTGAAGCGCTATCTGAACGAGAGCAACCCAAACATACAACAATAGTAGGAGGAAATGACATTGCGCTGTAGCGCCATCTAGTATAACGAGTAGCGTTACTGTAACTCGCTTCAGACTTGGAACCTCAAAAAGTTCTTAGACTGTGGCTGTCTATATTATTTAAAGTCTCTGCTACTACTTACAATACTTTCTGTAGCATTGCGTAATTATCGAACTCGCGGAGCGTAAGCGAAGTGAGTTCTTACAAACAACTCCAGACCGAACTGTCACCTGGCTACTGGGACGAGTGGGACGTGTCTCGGCATTTGGATGGCTTTTTGATTTCGATAGTTTGTCCGACGATAACTTTAGTAAAGTTTTTCTGATCTTTATGAAATTTCTTGGGGCTGTAGCAGAGATACACAAAATTTGTAAGTTCGTATATGAGCAGGATCGATCAAGTAGTTATGGAGCCAGAGGGAGAAAAAAAATCCTCCTTAGGGTCTTGTTATATTGGTCAACTCGTTTGCAAGTAAATCGCGAGTTCTCAGGTCGAGGCGGACTACTAGTTATTTATAAGATACTTAATTATACATATTTATCGTCTCTTGGCATGACAGAAATCGTCCATTATTATTAAAATAAGTAATAATCTTCACTATTTATATCTTACAATAGCTTCCAGGAAATCTACATCTACATTTTCTATGAAGATATTATACTTATGATAACAACAAACGTCTCTGAATGTTATAGTCTGTATCTTTAGGTATTTAAATGAAAGTAAACAAACAATTTGTATATTCTCGGGTAGTTATAACATTTATTGGTTAACCTACCAAAAAGAGTATTATATAACCAAAACAAAAGCGCCTAGATCTGTCACTGAACGAACGACCTGACTTCCACCTACATTATTTGGTAACGTAATGTTTTCATCTTCCGTCAACTGGCTTAAGGAGCCATTGGAAGGTAGATTTTGTTTACTTTTATTTAAATACCTAAAAATACAGACTTATAGTTACTATTAAATTAATATCACAGTTATCAAACCAATCTATTCTGTTTTCGCTATAGTGTTATAAAAGTTGGTTGGCCAATTATACTTTGAGCAATTTGTTTTCTAACTTAGGTATTTCCAGACAGAAGTTTTGGGATTTCCTTTCAACATCGACTCAAACATCACGTGGCTCAGATATCCAAATAACGTGTTAACCTTTTCCACGCCAAAGACGTATATATCGGCACCGCAGGTCCAATGCCAAAGACCGATATATCGGTCACCGACCACTGAACAAAATAGACCTACATGCACACGCATAAAGTTTAACTTCAGTTTTGACATTTAGATGGCGTGGCGTCTGAGTGGTAGCTTTTGCGTTTGACATGGCGTCGAAAAGGTTAACGGTCTACTCTGTAGGCACCCTTATGCGTAAGATTAGTTAAAATAACCAATGTTCGTTTTTAGGATTCCGTAGCCAAAGGGTAAAAACGGAACCCTATAACTAAGACTCCGCTGTCCGTCCGTCTGTCTGTCCGTCTGTAGGTCTGTCCGTCTGTCACCAGGCTTATATCTCGTGAACCGTGATAGTAAGACAGTTGAAATTAACATTATAATTAATTGAAATTTTCACAGATGATGTATTTCCGATGTCGTAACAAATAATAAAACCCAGAATAAAATAAAAATGCAAGGGGGCTCCCTTCTCCCATACAACAGACATGTTTTTTTGCCGTTTTTATAGATGGTACGGAACCCTTCGTGCGCGAGTCCGACTCACACTTAGTCGTTGTTTATACTTTTCTACTCGTTGACTGTTTAGATTTTATAGATCGAACTACTAGCGCATACTTTTCGATGGAGCTTTTATAGTCGCATATTTTAGCATCGTCGACGAGGCTGAAATGGATTTTCATACAATATTATCGGCACGGTAAGAGAGCCTCGTTTATGGTAATATTATGTATGTATGTATGTATGTAAACACTTTATTGTAAAAGAGAAAACAAAGTACAAAGGCGAACTTATCCCTGTAAGGTATATAGTCTCTCCGGAAAGAGTCGTAGAATGTACCTGAGTTCCAAAATCTTTTGCCGGACAAACTCTAAGTAAAGTGGGCCACTGTTCGAGCTGAGCCACTGTTCCCTCCTTGGCCTTTATCAAATCATTTAATTTAACATACCCTTAACATCACATCTAAGGAAATTTTAAATCGATTACTCATTATTTTCTATCGACCCAATTTCATCCAATCTTGTAACAAGTCGACGACTTCTATCGTTAAGAGTCGCCAGGACGCTGGCGTGAACTCGCGTTCCCATACAAACGTAGTTTAGCTCTCATTTTGAAACGACATGCTTTAGAACCATGAAATTTGGCATGGACATTCTAGTAGTACAGATCTAGGTCGGACATTCATTTTCGTTGCTAAAAATTGTAATACAAAGAAACTATAGCAAAAATAGGTTTTGTATGTAAATCTGTAACAGGCTGTATTTTCTTTGTATTACAATTTTTAGCAACGAAAACGAATATCCGACCTAGATCTGTACTACTAGAATGCCCATGCCAAATTTCATGGTTCTAAAGCATGTCGTTTTAAAATGAGAGCTGAACTACGTTTGTATGGGAACGCGAACGTCCTGGCGACTCTTAACCTATAAATATTGACGTAACTCTGATTAAATTAATATTTGTACATGAATCCACACTAGTTAACGTCTAATACACTACCAAGAATATGATCGGTTCTCAAAATAAGACGCTCTCAAAATAAACACAATGACATTGGGGGTTTATTTTCGTAGAAAGGTCCCCCGGCCCGACTTCTATGAAACAGTCCCCTATTGCCAGTTGCCACACAAAAAGCGACCACTTACCGGAGACCCTTAGAGAGCTACCATGACGAGGTTGTGAAGGGTTTATTTGAGCTGGGTTGTCAGTGCTTTGGTTTTCGACGAATTTGTGTCCGTTCGTGTTATTAGTCAAATGCGTGGTTGCACGCAATGTATGGAAATAGTCAATTCGGGTGATTAATATAGCCTATTTTAGCAGAAGGCGATCTTCGTAGAAAAGCACAGTGTGGAATTTTACATCAAAATCGGACATGGGTCAAATAATAGCGTAGTATAAAGCTCAATGCATACTAAATACAAATATGTAATCCCCACTTGTTAATTCCTTATAGTTTTCGAGAAATCATACTTTTAAGTTTGCTTTCAGAAACTCCAGAAAAACCATAGAAGTTTTAATATTTTATGAATACGTGCCTGTATAAACTTTCTTGTAATACTAAACGTTATATCTGTTCTGACTGTTAATTCTAAAATCAAAAATATCCTTAAAAAGTGGTTTAGATCTGAGAAATTTGCAATTTAGTAGTCTAACTATTTTATTTTTTTAAATAACATTCCAAAGGTGTGCGGAATTATTTCTTATCTACAGATCTTCTTTATACCACATGTATCCGATATTATTAATTTGAATAACGTTAATGAATGGATTTAGAATTTAAAGGAATATAAAAAATTGTGTTAGGGCTGCTACTTGGTAAAGCGCCTGATTCATCTAACATAGCAAAGTTACCACGTAACATTTTATTGCTACATAAAAGGTACCTCCTTTAAAACGCGATATTAACCATCATAATTCGTGTATTGAGCCTATTGGAATCAGCTAGATAACTCAGAAATTGAAATTATCCTTGTGTTACCTACCTACAAAATTTCTGTAGGTATACCTATTAAATTAAAGTAGAAAAAAGTGACATGGACGAAGTAATTCAAATTCTAGAAAACTTTCATACAGGGGGCCAATTTTTGACTTTCGAGCGCCCGAATTCAAAAAGTTTAAGCTTGAAAATAATTGCACACAAAAGCTTACCGCCAATTTTATCGCATGAAATTATAAAGGATATCATGCGGCTTAGCGTAACATGCGTCTCATGATTTTAAATTTCTATCGCTTTTATTTTTAAAACATAATTTCATCGTTTTATTCTGAGTTGTAAATGTTACTTTCGAGTACTCGAATCTCAAAAATCACCCCCTAGGTATCAGGGTTATTCTGGTATCAGAAGAGAACTTATCTATGTATGTAAAAGACTAATCCTCACCCACTTTTCCTTTAAAAACTGTATGGGAAAATTGCGTTTATTTCAAGCATGTGCATGCATAGTAGGTACCTAATAATTTGGTAAAAGTTTTGGCTTGTTTCTTCACGCGTTAGCTTGTAGGATAGACTTTTACCATGCCTATGCACACTGAGTTTTTCATTCCAGCAGTTTGTTTGCGTCACTGGCGCATTTACCGCGTGTTTTTTACGGCGTGTTAATAGTTAGTGATACACTCGAACGCGCGTTGATGTAAATTTGTAGTCAAATTCGTTACTTTTAAAGTAGTCTGCCGGGCACTTCCGGCCATGCAGGAACTAGCAGACTGGGTTTTTCTGTACCCAAAAATAAATTACTAAGTATTTGTTGCCACAAGTGTCATCTTTATATCCAATGCCGTAGGTAAATGCTATCCATTTTAAGTGGTACTTTTTGGTGCTTTCGGCCATTCTATCTTTTCAAAACGATTTTTTCGGAACTTAGCATCACTTTTATGAACATGTGCCATGGGGTTTATCTTTGTATCACGTAACGTAGCAAATCTTACGGTCCCCGCCCGTACTATAAATAAAAGCTTGTAAAATTGGATCAGACTATGCTATTTTATGTAGAGATAACTTTTATCAATTATATCTAATGTTGACTCCGCCAATAATTCTCAATAGTTGGAGTACTTAGTGATGTTGTACCGAAAGACCTTGATCTATGTATGGGGTCCAATTACAGACTACCTAACCTACTAATAATAATCAGTTGGATGACCGGAGCATAGTAAGGTAATTTTACAGTAATTATAAATTTGACTGCAATTCGATTTTTGTTTTATTAAACTCAATGTCGTGTGACAACCCTAAATATCAGAATTATCAGAAAAACTTAGAACTTTAATAACTTCCAAGTCCAGAGACCATAATTATTGAATTTTTGATATGATTTTTTAAGTAAGTAAAATAATATGTTTTTCTTGAAACTAACTCCGCTTACAGTATCAAAAGGTAATAAGAGAGATATTATGTTTTTTTACATAAAGTACAATATCTTTGTTATTTAAGACTTTGAAACATTGGTATTTGAAATCTAAATACTGTGTATAAATATACTGACGATAAGCAGTAAAGTTCAAGCCAGTAATTAAAGCATTTGGAGAAAATTAAGAATTTCAGACATATCATTGATTTCCGGACACAGACCTTGCTATTACGTCGAACACACCTAAAGCTATCTATTAGTGTCCTAAACTACTTCCGGTTATTGGCATGTCCGATTTTGATGTAAAATTCCACACTGTGAAAAGTTATGTATTAGCACGCATGCTATCAGCTAACGTAAGCTGGTTCAAAAGGAGGGATGTGACGGGAAAACAGTTTTTTTAATTTATAATTTAAATAATATAAAAAATCCTTTTCACCCCTAATATTCGAAAAAGGGTAATTTGTTGCCCATTTACAGGGAGCAAAAGTGACTCTTGATCCCTCTGCGATTACAGGGAGCAAAAGTGACTTTTGATCCCTCTGCGATTTCTTGCACATTTACAGGGAGCAAAAGTGACTTTTGATCCCTCTGCGTTTTTTTAAATTTTCCTTGTCTTTGCAACCGATTAAAATGAGACAACATTATATAACTTCACTTTCTAGCAGATAGCTAGTTTAGTACCTTTGTTTTCGTTTTTCTCACAGAAGAAGTGAACAGTAGAGTGTAGGTACTACGCGGTAGCAAAATTATTTCGATCTCGGGTCACTTGAATCCCTCACTACGCTAAGGATTCCACGTTAGAATCTCTCGCTACGCTCGGGATTCTATTCTGGAATCCTTCGCTTCGTTCGGGATTCAACACGCTACCCTCGCCCGAAATAAGTCATTTTGCTCCCTTGTAATACAATCTACTATTTCTTGCAGGTTAAGTATATGAACGATAACTGTTTAACATACATAACCCGGCCGATTTGATTTCCGGTTAGAATAGATACAATTTTCATGTCAGCTCAAACAATAATACCTACTCACCGTGCCAATGCCAATAACGGATGTAACAATCATCCAACTTAATTTGGGTAAGTAATTGGGTTACCAATTCCAGTGAACGAAAATGCTTAAATTTTGTGAGTATCGCTAGCAAAAAAGAACTTAGCAGGAATGAAAAGTCCTTAGTAGGGAATATTATGCAAAACTTTGCGTAGGGGGCGGCACTAGCACAACCAGAGGGCCTACCGCGAAACACGAAAATAAAAGTTTCGTTACCTGGTTCTCTGTCACTCTTACATATTCGAGCGATAGAGAGGCAGATGTCAAAATTTGGATTCTTTCGTTTCACGACGGGCCCTCGCGTAAGCGAACTTCTGGCTACTGGGACGTCTCGGCATTTCGATGGCTTTTTGACTTTGAGAGTTTGTTCGAAGATAACTTGAGTAGCGTTTTCTTGATCTATGAAATTTGTTGAGGTTGTAGCAGAGATACATATAATTTGTTCGTATTTGAGCAGGATCGATCAAGGGGTTATGGAGCTAGAAGGCGTGAAAAAATCATCACATGGGTCTTGTTATATTGGTCAGCTTGTTTGCAAGTAAATCGCGAGTTCTCCAGTTCGAGGCGGACTACTAGTATTATAGGTTATAACTTCTTTCAGCGCTCTCATCGTTACGTAATTAAGTGTCAATCTTATTTTAAGTTAAATCCCCGATTCTATGACTCAACACCTACCAAGGAAGGCGATACTGATGTGGCTATAATTATACCTTATTTCTTAGCATTAGGGTTCATAATCGGCTACGTAGGCAGTGTGCCTTTGTTTCTTTTATATTCCAGAGTACAGCTAGCAACAGAAGGAAATCGAGGGTGTTGTGGAGTACTAATCAAACTGAAACGTGAAGCGATTTGTTGTATGAAGTTAGCATAGCATAGTACGTAACTGTGAAGTCACCATGAATCCAGTACCTAAGTATATGTAGTAGACTAGACTACACAGACACCTGATCATTAAGCTTTTACAGGGAGCACGAGGTCACCACACATAAGCACAATTTTATTCGTAAATTTCTACGATTCGAACAGCACATCTCAATAGTATTCTACACCACGGTTCTACACCAATTTGTAGTATAACAATCCAGGATCACCCCTGTAACTTGATTTTTGTGGATATTTTAAATTTACATGAGTAATGAATGTAATGATCAAAAACGTTAACTCAACTGAGATAAGCGGTCGCGCTCTCATACAAAATTAGTACGGGAACACCTATGTGTGGTGTCCTCGAGTTGTACTTATGATCTATCTAGTGGTTTAGATTGTATTTTTTTGTGATTATGAATTATGTAAGCAGAAATGTGGGACGCGCTTTAAGCGGTATATCCGCATAGTATAGGTACCTACCTAATTTGCAGTAGCAATAAATAGTAGATTGTATTACAAGGGAGCAAAATGACTTATTATTTCGGTCGAGGGTAGCGTGTTGAATCCCGAACGAAGCGAAGGATTCCAGAAAAGAATCCCGAGCGTAGCGAGGGATTCTAACGTGGAATCCTGAGCGTCGGAGGGATTCAAGTGACCCGAGATCGAAATAATTTTGCTACTGCGTAGTACACTCTACTTTTCACTCCTTCTATGAGAAAAACGAAAACAAAGGTACTAAACTAGCCGTCTGCTAGAAAGAGAAGTTATATAATGTTGTCTCATTTTAATCGGATGCAAAGACAAGGAAAATTAAAAAAAAAACGCAGAGGAATCAAAAGTCACTTTTGCTCCCTGTAAATGGGCAACAAATTACCCTTTTTCGAATAGTAGGGGTGAAAAAATAATATCGTAGTTTATCCAAACCTCAGTAAAGAACCTCTTGTGTTGCTGACGGTCGTTAGTTCCGTGAGGAGGGTTTGTGGCACCGATTCGCAGTATTCGTTTTCCTGTTCCAATAGTGGCAGTTAGAAATTATAATTAAACGGTTTCGGCTTTACTTTACAGCAGTCAGTGCACTCGAGAACGAGAGGTGATGGATCACTTTTAATGTTATAAATAGTAGATTGTACAACAAGTGCATAAAACGCACCATTTTGGTTAAAATGGGTTTTATGGACGAGTTATACACTCTACTTTTTACTTCGATTGTGAGGAAATAAAAAGAATAGGAATTTCTTTCATAAGTGTTTATATTTTTTTACTTCTCATGCTCGTAAAGTTTCACTTTATGCTGGGTATAGGCGGACTAAAACTCAATTTTATGCACAAGTGCATAAAAAATTGACTTCTTCTAAGGCTATTTTGACAATGGCAATTTTTTATGCACTTGTGCATAAAATTGAGTTTTAGTCCGCCTATACCCAGCATAAAGTGAAACTTTACGAGCATGAGAAGTAAAAATATTATTTGGTAGTGAAGATTTTAATTCAGGGGACTTTTAGGAAGGAATGGGTTTTAAGTACCTATACTATGATGGTGGCGCGAGCCTGACATTTTTGCGATTTCATGGTTAAAAAGAATTGGCACAATTCACTGATTTAGACTTTCACGGTTTTTACTCATAATTATATGATTTATATGTAATAAACGGGACAGAGAGAGGTGTTTCTTCGCGACCACGGGGACAATGTCGTCCTCGAAACGTCGAAGGTAATTTGAAAATTATATACGCGGTTAAGTCCCGTTTATTACATCATTACATAGTATAAAACAAAGTCGCTTCCCGCTGTCTGTCCCTATGTATGCTTAGATCTTTAAAACTATGCAACGGATTTTGATGCGGTTTTTTTAAATAGATACAGTGATTCAAGAGGAAGGTTTATATGTATAATTGCACCCGTGCAAAGCCGGGGCGGGTCTCTAGTATAATTATAATTGGCACAATTGCTAAAACAGTATTATGATTATGTAGTATAGTCAGCAGCAGAAGTAACTAAGCTGAGGTGTTCAAATTGAGCTTGACGCGATTTTATTATCAAGAGAATATAAGAGCGCGTAATAGTACATTACGTAGCTAGGGCGGTAAAATAAAGAAGGGCTCAAATAGCTGGCATTTGTGGCCCGAACCGAAGGTAAGGGCCATAAACAAGCGATCTGAGGCCTTCCTTATTACCGCCCGTGGTGCGTACAGAATTTTACGTCTTCTCCTGGGTGTGAAGTGAGATTTTCCGCTGCGCCGTAGGGCGGTAAATCTCACTTAGCGCGCAGAGTGACGTAAAGATAATTTTGACCTCCCCAAATTTGTACACGTGACTGAGTAGTACGACTCCGTCATTTCCTGTTGATGTTGGCGAGCGTTTCTAGACTCATATCTCGTAGCCATCTCACTTCCGGTCTTATCTGATAGAATCCGATTACCTCCTAGTCACAAGAATTAGTAATTGGGAAGCACCCGACCGTACAATTTCGTAGAATTCTGGTATACAATTTGTTACGGGAGCTAGATATTAGATAGAGCGAGTGACACGTGCGAAATTCTGTCAATACAAAATGTCACATAAAACAACTATTAAAATTGTTAGAAAATATTACTCTCGAAGCAGTAACTTGTGTAAAGTGACTGTTATCTATTATCATATATGTATTATTGTTTTGTGCCTATTTCCCTTAGTTTGTAAATAGTTATAGTTATTTTTGGTTTATATAAACTTGCTACGCACTCCTCTCACGGAGTGCAAGTACGCTATCTGACCGTGAGCCAAATGGTCCTTTATGTGACCAAGCTCACTCTATCTATTGTCAAAAAAAAAACGTGCGAAGCGTTTACGTCCTGCGATAATCCGGTGGCAGCTGGCAGACTATTTTCCTCTACGCCTTTATACTGATATGCGCATTGCCAACCCATTACCATAGAGTAACTTATATAGTAGAGCAGCACAGCCTAAGAAAGCTTTGAAGCTCAAGTCAATCACGCCCTCTGTCCGAAAGACCCCTAAAGATACCGAAAATGTAAGAGGATATGTCACCTGCACTGCTACTCCACCTAGTAGCTACTAGTGTACTTCGGACAGAGGGCGCAATTGACATTGAGCTTCAAAAAGTTCTTAGGCTGTGCTGCTCTACTATACATATACTTAAGTTCTGACGTTCATAAGTGCATTGTAATGTGCCTAAATTGAAGAATAAATATCTTTTATGTTTTATCTTTTTTATCTTTTACTCTATGCCCTTACCCAGTGGATTCACTGTGTTGTGTTGAATGATGACTTTGATTACTATAGGGACAAGAGGGTCCCCGTCGTCAATTACTACAGTACAGGAACAGTTTTGAACTTTTATAATTCACAAGTGCGATTTTCATTTTTAGTTAGAGAATATAATATCATTAGTCATAGTAAAACATATTTTCTAACAGTTATTGACGATGCGCTAGGTATTATATAGATATTTGTTAATAACACCAAGAAAAGATAATTCAAATTACATTTTTCTTTACCACAATATTGCATTCAACTATTTCAATATCATCTGTCATTTTATAACAGTTTGGTCAATAGGTTATGTGAGCATATTCGTAAACAATTTGTAAAAATATGCGTGACCTTGAATTGTAAACGAACGACAAATGGCTAAGACGACGAATGCTATTAACAAAACCGTTATAAAATGTGAAGTTATGTAGCAATAATAAAAAGCGATAGCCTGGTATATAAAAATAAAACTTGCATAATCTTTTCTTTATGTAGCAAACAAATACGTGTACTATACCTAGCGCAATGCTCACAATTGTTAGAAAATATTTGTCATTATTAGTACTTAACGTATTCTAACGGGGCACAATATAAAATCGGACTTGTGAGTTTTGTCATTTTTATAGGTTAAAAAGGCGTAGTTGTACTCCACTAAATACACTTAGAGCTCTCTGGCAACCTTATTATCCGGCAAGAACAGCTATTAAGATTTGGTAGTGCTCTCACCTCAGTTCCGCCTCAGTACAAGGGCATCCAAACCCTGTGGATTTTTCTCTCTGAATGTACTGTGGCCCTAGTGAAAAAGGGTACAAGTCAAAATGGCTTCAAGAATAAGGGCACAAGTCTTATAAAATTTACGGCATTTGTACCTTTATTCACTGAGGCATTTTGACTTGTACCCTCTTTCACTAGGGCCACAGGTATATATGTAGCTAACTAAAAATAATAAAACTAATAAGATTTTCACATCCAAGAAGTTTATTGTACAGTCACCATCAGATATATCGGAGCGGCCAAGGTGGTCACAAATATCTGAACAACGCCTGTATTGTCAAGGCGATAAAGCGCATGTTCAGATATTTTTGAGTACCCTGGCTGCTCCGATATATTTGATGGCGACTGTACTCATTATACACAGACCATACACAGACGAACAAACTGCATCTAAAAGTTTTCTTCCGCACATAAGGGCCTAGTAAGAATACTAACAATTGAGAGTATACCTCCAGTCTCTGGCAGATGCAGCAGGGTTGAGTCTACTAACACGTAATGGTTTAGGGACAGTATCCGGGCCTGTTCCTCTAGCTGTAGACCCCGAAGGGTCACGCGCAGGGACCCGACAGACCCGGCAGGAGAGGCCACTGGTCTTCCGCTCACGCAGTTAGGGGCAGCACCCAGGCCTGTATCTCCAGCTGTAGACCCCGAAGGGTCACGCGCAGGGGCCCCGACAGACCCGGCAGGAGGGGCCACTGGTCTTCCGCTCACGTAGTTAGGGGCAGCACCCAGGCCTGTATCTCCAGCTGTAGACTCCGAAGGGCTTCCCGCAGGGGCTCCGACAGACCCCGCAGCAGGGACCGCTGAACGGCGCCGGGAACGCGCACCCGGCCCACTGGTTACACGCTGGGAGACCACAGCTACCCCAACAAGGCATTTTGATTTCGGCTTTGATTTTCTTATAACTTGAAGCTTTGATTTTCTTCTAACTTGAAGCTTGCCTTTTGCTTTTAGTTTTAGGGTTTCTATAGATGATTTCGTGTAAAGTTTAGTGTTTTAAAGAGGTTTCTAAGAGTTTTTGCAATTTTTATAATTTTCTTAGATTTTTCTATAAAATTGACATTTATTCTTCTGTTTTCCTGAATGCGTAGACCGTAAACGTCAGTAGACGTTGTCAACAGCGCCTTGAGTGCCTTGTTTTCTTTTATGAGCAATCTAGACGTAACTATTTGGAAAGCTTTGATTATTAAACCAACCGACCGGATGCGAGACGCGCTCTCATTTCTATCGGAAAAAGTCTGCCGTTTTTTGCAGGGGAGACGAACGTCAAATGTATGCGAAATGTCAAAATAGCCACGTCAAATAAACGTCAGTCCATACAATGAGTATGCCCACTGGTCATACATTTTCGGCAGGGGGGACGCCTGTTGGCCACTCTGCTTGGTTTAAAGCTCTAAGTTGGAAAGCGATCAAAATGAATAAAAGTCAATCACGCGAACTCTGTGCCTACTTTGCAGGTGGCATTAAGTCACAGAATAATATAATAGTATTTCATAATTAAAGTATGTAAAAATACAGCACAGACGTTAAATTTATAATAAAAACTGACGATGGTGGCGGTTCCGCATTTTCCCACTGTAAACTATGTGCAAAGTTAACGTGGTCACGGTCAGACTCTATTAGGCACATTGAAATACACATATGTAGTTATAGCCAAAACAAGTTCCTATCAAAATTACTTAAGTACCTACCCTTTTTTTCACCGTTTTATTGTATTGATTGTTACATTTATAGGGACCTTAACGATTCACAACACTTTGCAATCAGACCTATCGCCTTCCTAAATCATGGCCGCAATCGAAAAGAAATATACACTTGAAATTTGAATTTCAAAAATGACATTATGGCCCTTTCTTCTTGACAAATTCATTCTTTATTAATATTTTATACAAAACACACGTAAAAAAAATAAAAATTTTAAATCTCAAAAAACATATTTTTCCAAATTCTACTAGTCATCTACAATTTTTATTAGTTCACTTTTTAAATAAACAATTTACTTAAAATGTGTTGCGGACCACCGTGTGGAGGTTGTTGCGGGGGCTGCGGTCCTTGCTGCGGCGGTTGTGGGCCGTGCTGCGGCGGTTGTGGACCGTGTTGCGGCGGTTGCGGGCCGTGTTGCGGCGGTTGCGGGCCGTGCTGCGGCGGTTGCGGGCCGTGCTGCGGCGGTTGTGGACCGTGTTGCGGCGGTTGCGGGCCGTGCTGCGGCGGCTGCTGCGGCGGCTGCGGCCCTTGCTGCGGTGGTTGCTGTGGCGGTTGCTGCGGCGGATGCTGCTGAAACTCGAACTTGTCAAACTGTGCTGTCAACCATGTCGTTTAAACTGGTGTCCTAGTGTAGGATTTGTTTGTAAGAATACAATGGTTTATAATAGCTGTTTCTTTATTTATTCGCAAACGTAATAGTTTTATCATTCGTGATAGTCTAGATCAAAAGGTAATGTGCCGTTATTTGTAAAAGGTCATACCTATACCATTGGCGGCCGGCGCTTAGCATTTATTGTTCGAATACAGTATTGGATCCTCATTGGATCTGTGCAACGTACAACGTGAGCGTCTGCCGCATAAGGCACCTTTTCTAAAAAATTGGTCACATTTATCCTTGTCTGCAATCAGGCCTATAACCACGAAGCACTTCGTTCATCGAATCGTCTATTTGCATCACTCTCGTATATGCAAGACTTGCAAGAGCGATAGAGACGATCATCGTTTTGTCGATTTTCGAACTTCGCGGTAGGCCCTCAGTTCCAAAATGTTTGTTATCGTGTGTCGTGGATTAGCTGGACAACAACACAATAATGGAATTTAGTGATTGCTCCTAGTCTGTTCAAGCAGTTTTTTTGATAACAGATAGTTTGAGCTTGGTCTCATGCCGGACCATTTGGCTCAAGCTCATTAACTAACTCAAGTAACTGTTCCGAAAATAATAAATTCCAATGGGGATCCTGGCCCGATCACCCCCCTGCAATGCAACGGCGGCGGGGTCCAGGATCCTGTACAGTCGATTAAGATGTATCCACTTTTGGACCTTAGTTTGCATTATCCGAATATTATTCGGATAATATGGCTACTATCATGCTACTATCCATCTACTATCCGAATAATTCCATACAAATTACTATTCGGATAATTCGGATTGCAAACCCTAAGCTCTTTGTAGTCGACTGTACCAGGGGGGTACAACTCAAAGTAAATCTGTCAAAAAAATTGAGTTTGACACGACGTATCCGATACGTTTGCATAAGTGCGAAAAAGAACTTGTCATGCGTTAAGAAGGGATAACATGATTCGTGACGTTATGTGACATTCATTACAGAGGTCTCTCTGTATTATACTTTTATTTACTCTGTGACTGTTCACTGTACAGTCAGCAGCAAAAGTAGCTAAGCGGGTAGGGTGTTCTAAATGAGCTGAATACGACTTTATTGTTAAGAGAATATGAGCGTGTGTAGGTCGTTTTGAAGACCCTACCCGCTTAGCTACTTCTGCTGCTGACTGTACCCCCGCTCGACCACATCGGTATCTTGGGTTTTGGTTACTATGCGGCCTCAGAGATAAGATAAGTATGCGGCCTCAGAGTCTCTGAGGGGATAGGAGATTATGTGCCGCATACTTATCTCTGAGTCAGAGATAAGTATGCGGCACATAATCTCCTATCCCCTTATTCATAAACGACGACTAAAGTTAAGAGATCGCTGATAATCGTTTGTCCCTTTCCCTCATATAGGTTGGACGGAAAGGGACAAACGTAGTAGACGTTTATGAATAAGGGGGCTAGAGTATTACATTCTTTGCACATTTGGATTGGCGGCACTAAATAGCACCTAAAGGCCGAAACACACCGACTGCGTGTGCAGTGCATGCACGAGCCGCAGCACGTCTACGCAAACGCAGTCGGTGTGGTTCGTCCTTTATTTCACCACGCAGCCGGTGTGGTTCGGCCTTTAACTCACTTTTTTAAACCGTTTGAAGGTACTATTATTTACTCTGTGTTTGAACGCCAGCCATACGTCACAACTCACAAGCAAAAACATCACTCACATGCCAAGATCACCGACGCGAGCGAGCAAATCGGCTCGAGATTCATCATGTATGTAATGTATGTATGCGAGTACGCCTCTCTAGTTTCCGGCTCCCATCCGGCTCCCAACTCTAGATCGATAACGGGTTGGTAGGATACTTATTAGCTTCGGGATGGATGTTTTCTTTTAATGAACGTATTGTTTATATGTGCAAGCGTGGACAGTATTTAGCTTACTCACAAGCTATCTAGCTTTCTATCCAGGCTTGAAAAACTAGCTTCGTGTATCCCTGCCATAAGCTAAGTCCACACAATGCCTCTTCAACTTTCATCTTCATCTTTCAATATCAATTTCGTCTAGCGCATTCAACTCTTGCATGCAACAAAACGCATGCAACTAACTGTCCACATTAGTCGTCAAGCCGGTATCGGTAGTCTTTCAACTGTTGAAAGCTTTGTTGAACCTAAAGCTAAGTCCCACAATGCATTTTTCCTCTTCAACTTTCATCTTCATCTTTCAATATCAATTTCGTCTAGCGCATTCAACTCTTGCATGCATCAAAACGCATGCAACTAACCGTCCACATTTGTCGTCAAGTCGGTAGTCTTTCAAATGTTGAAAGCTTTGTTGAACCGAAATCCACCGAGCGCGGGAACGCTTGCCTCAGGGCATGCGCTATGCTTGCAATTCAAAAAAGGCATGCGCTACGGGCATGCCTCACGTGCGTTGTTGAATGTGCTATGACGCATGCATTTGTTGAACTAAAAAGAATTCACGCCAAGGTATACAGACTCAAAAATGGCAAAGTTTGACGGACAGTGCTATTGCTATATATTTGACTATGGAAATTAAATATTGAAATAAGAACACCGGAGTTGACATAATTCAATTCTCTTCTTGTCAAAATCATTATTTCATAGAATTTTAAACTAAACACATGTAAATACAAAAATAGTAATTTATTAAAATAAAAAAATAATTTTCAAAATTATACAAGTTGATTAAAATTTATACATTTTTAAGTAAAATTTATTTAAAGTAAGCATAATGTCTTGTGGACCGTGTGGAGGTTGTTGTGGCCCGTGCGGCGGATGCGGGCCGTGCTGCGGCTCGTGCGGTGGATGTGGGCCGTGCTGCGGTCCTTGCGGTGGATGTGGGCCGTGCTGTGGCCCTTGCGGAGGATGCGGGCCGTGCTGTGGCCCTTGCTGCGGCGGGGGTCCCTGTTGCGGTGGCCCGTGCTGTGGCCCCTCGTGTGGCCCGTGCTGCGGGCCTTGCAGCCCGTCGTGCGGCCCCTGCTGCGGGCCGTGCCGTGGTTGCTGCCGCCCCTGCGGGAACTGCACTCAGCCCTGCCCCGCGCCCTCGTGCGCGCCCTGCCCGCCTCCGTGCGGTCCGTGATAACTGTCAAGATGTTTTGTAAACGTCTCCTAGATGCTACGCAGATACCTAGGACCTGTGTATGTATATGTACCAAGTGAATTGTTTGTAAGAAATGTAAGAATACAATGGTTTACTTTATTGTTTTGTTTTATTTGTGGTGATAGAAATGACCAGTGAAGTCTTATCTGAGAAAATATGGATAAATTGTGACGAAAACAATGTAGGTATTCAAGAGTTTGCCTTGGTAATAGTGGAGGCTACATATATGTCACATAACCTTTTCAACGCTAACGACGGATATATCCGAACCGCAGGCTGAACGCAGACGGATATATCTCCGAGCCGCAGGCTGAACGCAGACGGATAAAATTAAAACGGATTAAACGCAGGTTGAATTAAAATCCAAATCCGACGGGTATAACCGTGGTAAGATTTCCTACGTGTGCGCTCTCGCTTGGAACCCTCTGGCCCTCGTCCTCTGTCGCTCTTAAGTTTATTGTAATATTTCTTTTATTACTCTTGTATTTTTGGTGCAAAAAGAATATAAATTTACTTTACGTCACTCTGGGCGCTAAGTGAGATTTACCGCCCTAGGGCGCAGCGGAAAATCTCTTATCACTTCACACCCAGGAGAAGACGTTAAAATTATGTACGCACCACGGGCGGTAATAAGGAAGGCCTCAGATCACGTGTTTATGGCCCTTACCTTCGGTTTCCGATCTGGGCCCTTCTTTATTTTACCGCCCTAGGTACGTATGAAAGTGGACCGTTTGGTAAAGTAGACAGATCGCGAAAGTGGACCGTTTGGTAAAGTAGACAGATCGGGAATGTGGACCGTTTGGTAAAGTAGACAGATCGGGAATGTGGACCGTTTGGTAAAGTAGACAGATCGGGAATGTGGACCGTTTGGTAAAGTAGACAGATCGGGAATGTGGACCGATGGTACCGGAGGGAATGTACTATTTTAATACAGTTGCTCAAAAAAGTCAAGTCTTTTTTGTAGCGGTTTAGCGTGCGGAAAGTTTGATATCGCGCACTAGTGCTTTTTACTTTTCCAGCCAATCTCAGCTAATGACAAACCTCAAAGTGACTAATTGACAATTTATAATTTTTTCGCAAAACGTGGCAAGATATCTCGGTACTCGTGAAGTAATGACATACTTTCCGCACTAATATCGAAATGTACTCGCACCCCCTCCCGAGTCATCTGTCTTATACGTCTTATACATTCATCAAAATCCTTTACTTTATGATTTGTAGACCTTGGGTAGTGGGTCATTGGTTCAGTACTAGGATGGTCATTATTTTAAGGCTATTATATTTAGACTTAATCTTTTCCACGCCAAAGACCGATATATCGGTCACCGACCGGTGTATCGGTGACTAAGACCTAACAGCACACGCATTGACATTTAGATGGAGTGGCGTCTGAGTGGTAGCTTTTGCGTTTGACATGGCGTCGAAAAGGTTAAGTAGTAATGTAGAATAACCGGTGCAACGACCATGCAACGACGTTGCACCGGTTTTGCTGTAAAATGTACGTACGACCACTGGTCATAAGAGACCTGCAGAATTGAATGAGCCCGTCACTTTCCAATTGACACAGTCAGAAAAGGACGGATAGACTATCTCGCGCGCGAGATACTGACGTGTCAATCATGTGCTAGGCGTGCTGTAAGTGGGAAAAGTGGTCAACTGGGCCTGTAGGCTCAGCTGTGTCGAGTCAACCACGAAAATCCGATCTACAGTCCGAACCACAAGCACCGGCTTCGTGTGCATGCACGTAGACGTGCACGTCCCGTTGCGTTGTGAAAGAAGCCGCAGACATGTTAATCCCGCACGCGCACGTCACGCAAGCAGTGTGACACGTCTTATGATAATTCTTATTTTACAACGCACACGCACTCGGTGTGGTTCGGCCTTAAAACTACGAAAGGAAAGAAAATGACAAGTAAGATTATGTTAAGTTATATTTCTTATCAAAAAACTAAACAAGCTTCCGACACTGCACTAGACGGCTTGACCGCACGAAGAATACTGACTGTAGACAACTGGCACACAGCACGGCGCCAAGACACGGCAGGTCCCTGCACTGGTATGTGGCAGGGCGTCATCCCCACGGCTCGGCGCCATCCCGCTGCCCGTGGCGTCTAGCAGCACCGGTACCCGCAGCACGGCGAGCAGCACGGCGAGTAGCACGGGCCGCAGCAGGGCCCGCAGCAGGGCCCGCAGCAAGGACTACAGCATGGGTAACACATCTTGAGATTCTTCGGATTTTGACGCACGGTCAACAATTGAGAGATTGAGATTTGACACTTTTTTTTGGATTTTACAACTTTTATTTTTTTGACGGCACGTTGAAGGTTTGGGTTTTGAGAAATGAATGGAAAGTTTTCGCTTATTCGGCTATTTATATAGAAATGATGGCGTTCGAATTATTTGAATGACGTTCCATTTGTGAAATAGCAAAATTGGAAAAATAATTCTAAACGTTGCGATTTTGAAAAAGGTTAGTCAGTTTAAAGCTTAATGCACATGCTAGGTTTCATTTTGCAATGTATAAAATTAACCTTTAATTGAATATTCAATTAAGTACCCGTATTAAAATATGAAGTCAGCGTACGCAGCACACCTATATACGGTGGAACGACATTGAAAATTGCATAATCTTGGTTCTTGTCGTAGATCGGCCAAGATTTGTCTAACATGTATTACATGTATATCGACCTCAACTTTCAAAAATAAAAAAGTTAAAGATCTGACAGATCTTTACAGTGAAAGAATGACAATAGTCTTTGTTGATATAATATGTATAATCTGTAAAACTATCAAAACTCGTCTAAAAATATGGTAGGTAAAACACAATTTTTGCTGGCACAGTTGCCTTGTAAGTATCCAAACAGTTACAAACGTTATAGCAGAGTATACTAAGGTATAATTAAGACCAAAACTTCGAAATACATGTTAAATTGAACTAAACTCGGCAAACTCCAACAACACTATTGCTCCATAAGCGCGTCGCTCTTTACAAGGGCGTAAGGGGATTAGATTCATATTTTCTTCATATTCATAGACAATTCACATTTTCTTCATCCTCCATTTTTATCTATGCCCCCCTGGCCTGGGCCATCGGCTGGCGACGCTCTTGGCTCTTTACAGGTACCTATTCACAAAGATTCATTGTATGTTAATCGGTTACCTATGTAAAGGGCCAGGTCACACTATTATGCAAGCCTTATGTAATGGCTGCTCTACATGATGGGCCATCATAGGGACGCACCTATACGACGGAACGAGATCGCAATATCGTTAGCTCCCTCTAACGCATAGCTGCGTCCCTATGATGGCCCATCATGTAGAGGAGCCATAAGGCACAAATGCAGGCCCAGGCCCTTCGGCCTTCACAACCAAACCCACCCTCAGGAGTTTTAAAATTGGTCAGTAGCTCGTGTAATCCCATCGCTAAATGTATACTGTAAAACACTAAGCAAAGGGGAAGTCAGGTAAACCAAGGAGAGTATAAGGAATTATATTGGAAGGAGAGGAGAGTATATTGGAAGTAAAAGAAAAATAAACGTATACTAAGGTATAAACAAGGCAAATGACAGACAATGCATGGAAATTGCTCCACTGTCAAGCGCCTAGCTCTTAAATACATGATGACGAAACCGATAAACTTAAACTTATAATGTTGTACGGGTACTAGGTCCGGGGTACGGGGTTATACGGTGTTGCATCATACAGCTCAATATTTAATTAAGTTGTATGAAATAATGCTGTTATTTAACAGGAGTACAACGATAGCTGAGTAAGCTGAGCGACCGTCGTGTGCGTGTGCCTGCGTAGGCAAGAAGCCGGGATGCTGCTTACGGATATGGTATGTATCCCAAGTAGCAAACAAGAATAGTGGCTAAACCTTATATATCTTAACTGTTTCTAAAATTAGAATTAGCTAAATTTAAAAAGACTTTCTTAAGTAATTTTAGTCTTAAAAACTAAATAGTTTTAAGGTACCCCTACTTTAGCAAATTAAGAATACCTAAAACCTACTTAAGTATTTTTAAAACTATTTAGTGTTAAGTCTGTCTACGATTAAGTCTAAAAATGTGTTTTTTACTCAACTCAGATTATTTCAAGGCTCACTTAAGACTCAATGGTATAATTCAAGTATCGGTTTAGAATCGCAAAGTAAAAACTGATTCTGTAAATAAACTTAAGATGATTGTAACACCAAGTTGCATAAATTGGTTTACTAAAGACTAATTGTATTCTTTTTTCACTAAATTTACTCAAGTTTAAGTAAAAATAAGTTTAACGGGACGTTTTTCAACAAACTAGAACCAGTTATAGATGGATGAAATAAAAAGTTTATTTAATGTTTTTGTGGTTTTGCTCTCCGCAGGTATAAAATTCGTTTAGAAAATATCACGTCTGAATCATTAAATACAAGGTGTAACAAAAATGCTGGTGATCCGTTTAAGGGCATAATTGGTATCGTATTCTAATTACGAAAAAGAAAGAAAAAAATTTTTTTGCGCGAAAAAAAATTATGGTTTTGTATGGAGGGTCGGCCACCTGTCCCATAGAATTTTTTTTTTATTTCGCGTCAAAAAAAATTTTACACACACAATATGGCTGGTAATTATTACTTTGTGCCTTTTGCGTGTGAGATGACTATTGAAGCGGTCATTACCTAGGTTGCGTTTCAATCGTCCCCATTGCATGATTTTTTATTTGAAGGTCACTATTTTAATCAAATCTTTAGTTAAATGTAAGTGTGCTATAATAAAAACAAAATTTAATAACTGTGTAAAATACTCATATAAAAATAACAACTCAAAAACACACATTGATTGCAAAATCTAAAAATACAAAAACATGTAAAAATTGCAATTTTCGCGCGTAAATTATTTAAAACAGGGCGTCCTCCCCATCTAACTCATGAACCGTGGGTCCAAAAAAAATCACAAAAGTGAGGCCTAATAAGTACTTTTAATGAAAACTATATTGAATTAAATCGGTTGAGCCATTTTTGAGTTATCAATTAAAAACCCATAGTGAAAGGACGTAAGTGAAATGACGTAAGCGCCGCCAAATTTCCTGTAAGTAACGACCTTTTGAATTAATGAATTGTAACAGGCCGGCAACTACGGAACCCTACACTGAGCATGGCCCGACATGCTCTTGGCTTTTTTTTTCAAACAGTTACATATTCTAGGAGTACCTAACTTGACGCTTGTCCAGTTTAGGGTTATGAGTAACTGTTAGAAAACGCCTATGAGCATTACGGCAGATTTTCTGAATCGAAATTTTACCCTTAGGGCCCAGGCAAACGTTCGGTTTGTATGTCACCGCGTCAGGTCACCTGAAGGCGCATTTCTCATACTAAAATGCCAGTTTCCCGCACACATACGGTTCGCTACCGTACGGCATAAAAACCGAATGTCATCTCAAAATGTCACAACCGGACGTGTGCTTCTGTGATTCGGTCGGGTTAACGAACCAGGCAGCCGTGCCGTCCACCGTACGTTTGCTTTCACCCCTAAGGGCCCAGGCAAACGTTCGGTTTGCATGTCAGGTCTTCGTATACGGTCGCCGCGTCAGGTCGCCTGAAGGCGCATTTCTCATACTAAATGCCAGTTCCCCGCACACATACGGTTCGCTACCGTACGGCATAAAAACCTAATGTCATGTCAAAATGTCACAACCGGACGTGTGCGTGTGTGATTCGGTCGGGTTACCGAACCAGGCAGCAGTGCCGTCCACCGTACATTTTCTTTCACCCCTAAGGGCCCAGGCAAACGTTCAGTTTGCATGTCAGGTCGCCGTATACGGTCGCCGCGTCAGGTCGCCTGAAGGCGCATTTCTCATACTAAATGCCAGTTCCCCGCACACATACGGTTCGCTACCGTACGGCATAAAAACCTAATGTCATGTCAAAACGTCACAACCGGACGTGTGCGTGTGTGATTCGGTCGCGTTTCCGAACCAGGCAGCCGTGCCGTCCACCGTACGTTTGCTTTCACCCTAAATTAAAAATGAAAAATGAATTTTGTGATTCAAAACACCCTGACGTGGATCAAAACACCCTGACTTAAGTACTGCTATGACGAATTTTCCAATTTAAAACTTATATAGTATACTTTTACGGCATATCTAACTATGAGACCCTTGAATATGAATATGCCGTTATGTCAACCCATTAAAATGTATTTTTGAACCGAATTTAAAGGTATTTGCTATTTTTCGTATGGAATCGATTACTTCTTAAAATGGTATATTGAAACATGGTATCCAGCCTTTTCGCCGAAAATTGTATTGCCGAATTTCATTCGCCAACCAACTTTTCGCAGAAGTTTCATTTGGCCGAATAACTTTTACCAAATAATTATTTCGCAACCATTTCATTTCCCAACCCCATAGTTGGGAAATGAAAATTGCCTACTAGGTTGGGTTAGGTTAGGTTCCCCCCGCCGGGTGCCCACCTTGTTGTGGTGGAGGGGATTAGTAACCGTGGCTTGGTCACCCACGGTGAAGCGAAGAGGCACCCAGGACCGGCCAGTTTGGGGCGCCGGCTGGCCCGAGGAGGGCGCTCCAAGTGGGCTCGTTGAGCCCGCTTGTGACGCGTTGGAGGTGGTCCGCAGAGGATGAGGAGTGCCGGTATTGCGGTGAGCCGTTCTCCCTATCCTCTGCGGCCGAGGTGGGATCGCAGGGGGAGAGGCGTGATGGTATTACGGTGCGCCACTCTCCCTACCCCCTGCGAACTTGGCGGGGCCGTTCCGCTGAAACGGCATCGGTGGGGCTGCAGAAGAAGAGAAGTGCCGGTGATAAGGTGCGCCGTTTATTTATTTATTTATTTAATCTTTATTGCACAAAAGAAAATCTTATAGTACAAAAGGCGAACTTAATGCCAAGAGGCATTCTCTACCAGTCAACCTTAAGGCAAAGCAGAGAAGTTGTGGGCGGTGCTAATATTAGTTAATCGACAACGATATCATACGTTTGAAACCTGACTTACAATACTTACATATAAGCAATACATACAAAATATAAATATAAATGAATATAATATATAAATATATACATATAATTTGCGATACATACATATTTTATTCTATAAATATATATAAAGACGATACTCACGAAACTGAAACACTTAAACATTTCCCATTTTTGCCGTTCTTCCTATCTTCTGCAGCCGATTTGTGGTTGGCGGCGGAACCATAGACCTGATCCGCCGCTGGGTGCCGGTAAATCTTCTACTGGCACCCATGGCTTCCACGTGGCGGGCTCGGGGGGGTCCGTCACATTACAGGATGGAGGCCGTGGAGGAAGGCGTGCCCATCCATCTGACACGCCTATCGTGGTGGGCCTTCGGGCAACTGCGGAGGAGCCGCTTGCGAATGGCTGCCGCCGGTGGGGTCGCGGATGTATGCGTAAGCGTTCCTGTAACTGTAACCCCACCAAGGCGGCGAGGCGGCAAGTGGGGGGTTTTTAAGTGGGTACACCGTGGGCCATTAGCCTGGGCGGGAGTCCCACATAACGGGCCACCCCCCGCACTCGAGTGGTATGCGTAACGCATTCCCCCCCCCCCCCCCCTAAACAAAAAAAAGGTTAGGTTGGATTATGTAAAGTTGGGAAATGAAATTCGGCCAAATGAAACTTCTGCGAAAAGTTGGTTGGCAAGTGAAATTTGGCAATATGATTTTCGGCGAAAAGGCAGAGAACCATTATTTCATAGTATGGGAAGAAAAATAAATGGATTTGGAAAATGTATTAATAGATATTTGTACAACGAGAGAAGAAAGTTAATATTTGCTTCGAGTGCTAATTTTGAGTCCTGAGCAAGCGAAAGATTCTAAATTAGAATCTTGAGCGTAGAGAAGGACTCAAAAGCACAAGATGTAAATAACTTTATTCTCATGTTGAACACACTATTTTTCATCTCAGTAGAGAGAACATGGAAAAATACAACCTGAGAGATGCTTAATCCTTCTTCGTCAATTTATTCGCTCGTTTTTTCTTATAATTTTCTTACACTTGAGCTTAAAAACCTCAATAATTCGTTAATAACACAATCATCGAAACATGTTAATAAAGTTATTTTATAAATATCTACGACCATTTTGACATTTGCCAACTTTTTTTATTTGCGTTCGGTTACTAGCGTTTGATAATAATACGTGAGATTGTTGTAAGTAATAATATATTTCACACGTTAATCTTGTAATTTTTCCACTTATACTTATTTATTTTGATATAAAGAAGAAGAACATAAATTATTTTAAGTTTAGTATGGTTAAACATTAAAAAAATGATTAAATTATATTTACAAATTAGTTACTTGTGCGCGTTTCCGAACGTTTCTTTCTGGCTCTGTGTCAGGGTTTGCTATCGAAAATTTAGAATACGAATTAAAATTAAGTAATTAGATTGAATCGAATTTGTATTAGATCTAGCCCACGTACTTGGCATTTTAATTCCAACGTCAGTTCAAGGTCATTTTGTCTCACTCAGTGAGCAAAATCGTATTTTGCTCATTGAATTCAGGCAGCAAAAAACCCTCGTTCGAGCTGCTGATGCTGAGGTGAAAATTAACTTTTTTAATCAGTTTCTAAGCAATTTCCAAATGAATTAAGTAAAAAAAAAATCCGAGTAAGTGCTAGAAATGGACAGCCAGCAAAAACGATGATTTTTTTTTGTAATAGGTACATATCGGCTGAGATGTATGAATGGTACATTTCATTGTGTAGGCAATGGAAGAAAAAATCTGGAAAGCAGAATTTCATTCGCCACACAAATTTAATTAATTATTTAATTAATTTAGTAGCACTTCTCTAGTGAGTTGTGGTATATTTTTGGAATTGCCTCAAAAACCCTTTTATTTAATAACACACACAATAGGTTTCTGAAAAAAAATCCCATACAAAAAAAAAATATGATTAAGCACTCCCCTGAAATAAAACAACTTTAAACGGATTATATCGCGTATACTAAATTTAAATTACATCCCGACGTTTCGAACACTTTACAGCGATCGTGGTCACGGGTTGACTGAGGAAAAATATATTTACCCCTATCTAAGGGTCACCACACACCTAGCGGTTTTCCTCGCGGAATTAGCGGAAGTAGCGGAAATTTGTCTATGGTAGCGGAAATTTGTCTATGGTAGCAGATTTTTTGTATGGAAGCCTTAGACAAATTTCCGCTACCATAGACAAATTAAGCAATTTGTCTATGAATTTCCGCTACTTCCGCTAATTCCGCGAGGAAAACCGCTAGGTTTGTGGTGACCCTAAAATACAATGTACAGAAAAACTACCCACATGTAAAATATTAAATACAAACAAAAAAGGTGAGTGTAGTGTACATGCCAGAAGGGCCGATAAAGCTAGTTATAAAATACCTCATTAATCTAATTATTGATTTACTACTATTACATAGAGAGTCATATTAGATAAAATTAAGTTTGAATCCCTATGTAATATTTTATTGCACTATGTTTTTTATTTTAGTTATTTCAATGTTGTGTCGCACTCCGTGCCTTCACTCACTTACTCACGTAAAGTCCGGAAGACCTGCGTTAGCCCAACCAGGCCAGCATCATACTGAGTCGTGACCGTTTCGTGGCTTAGATGTGATAGGTATGTCATGTTAGATTAGTAGGTATCCTGCCTTTTCGCCGAAAATTGTATTGCCAACTTTCACTTGCCAACCAACTTTTCGCAGATGTTTCGTTTCGCCGAATAACTTTTTATTTTATTGCCCAACCCCATAGTTGGGTATATGAGACTACTAGGTTGGGTTAGGTTAGGTTGGATTATGTAAAGTTGGGAAATAAAATTTGGCTAAATGAAACTTCTGCGAAAAGTTGGTTGGCAAGTGAAATTCGGCAATACAATTTTCAGCGAAAAAGCAGAGAACCATTCGTCGTTAGAATGTTTTTTTTACTTCACTTCATTTGAATAACAGACAGGAATATTGTTAAAAGTAAAATGACGTGTTCACCTGTAATTGGGGTGTATAAGTACCCATATACATCATAAGGAATTTTTGTATCCCACTTTATCTTATGTACTCTGTTGGTGTCCCGTATAATAAACAAAATAAAAAAATAAAATAAAATATTCCTTCCCTGTTTTTTTATGTGTGAATACCATGTAACCGTTCGCCACGAATAAATTATTTATATTTATATTTAATGGTTTATGTTGCATAAAGAATACCGTCAATGGACGGCAACTTGCATTCACTAAATCAAACTAAAGATTCTGTAAAGTCCCATTAAGTATTAAGTCGAACTACACTAATTCAGTTTTTAGTATTAGTTAAGTATAATATCTCTAAACCAGTACTACTCTAAATCAAATTTTTCTATACTTTATCTAAAGTAACCTTACAAAATCAGTATCGTCTTAAGTCATAGTTCGTTAAGAATAATAAGACTTAACGCCATTTTATACTTTTGGTAAAAAAGAAATTGAAAAATTCCGACGCTAAATCATACAAAATTTAAGCACATTGAAGTTCGATTTTTGTTATAGTGATAATAATTGCATTTATATCTCGAACATTTACAGAAAAGTAGTATTCTGCTCTGTATGTAAGCAAATTTTTCATTTAGCATCATATTATTCCTAATATTTATTGCTATTTTTCCAGTATTTTGTAGGCCCGTCTATTTTATAGCCCTTTCGATCAATTTTACACGATAAACAATCATGCGTTATAGTTTTTAAATGCCTATAGTGACATAAAACGGTATTTCGTAAACGTAAAGAAAATAGTTAATCGCCATTTTGATAATCCTTCAATGAATTCTTGTTATAGTTTATAAAAGTTCGCCATGTTTTCTAAAATACAACTCCATGAGTAAAAAAAGTTTAAAAATTTTCTTTCTTAAGAGGGGATCGAATTTGTGCAACTCAGTGTTAATAGTTTAAAGTAAGTCTTGTAGATATCTTTAAGTTTATTTCTTGGTATTAAGTCAACCTTCGAGATATCTTGAAACCAAAGTTTAGAGATCTGTTAAACCCCCATTCTTAAGTAGGGTTTAAGTTTGTCTAAGCAATAGTATTAACTGTTTCTTGATATTGACTATAAGTTTGTGCCCACTTTTTCTAAACTGTATCTTAAGTATATCTTCAAGGGATCTTCAGGGACATAATGGTCTTAACCAAGACAACAGCAAAAATTTGTCTAATTGTCTTCAAGATATCCACAAACCCTTTTTAAGACATTCCATTGCTACTTGGGATAATCTTATGGCTCCTCTACATGATGGGCCATCATCAGGCGCGGTCTCAAGGGGGGGGGGGGGGGTCACAGGGGCCATGACCCCCCCCCCCCCCCCCAAAATCATACGTGTCGAATTGAAAAAAGAGCCACTCAAAAATAAAAAAATTTTTTTTGCTTTAGTGACCCCCCTCCAAAATTTCAGGCTGCGACCGCGCCTGGCCATCATAGGGACGCAGCTATGCGTTAGAGGGAGCTAACGATATGATGGCCCATCATGTAGAGGAGCCATAAGGATAATCAATAACACTCAGCGACTCCTTTTGTAGAAATGACAAGGTTTGATTAGGTAAATGGTAAATAACTATGAACATAGAGTAACTTATACAGGCTGGATTTTCTTTTTGGGTCAGTGAGGGCAGCTACCAGATTCCGTGCTGCTACGAGAAAATGGTCTTAGAATACAAGCTTTTGATCCTGGATAGGAATGGGATCAAATGGCATCAAAAAAAAAGTTTAGCAAAAGTGACCTTTTTCTCGCACCCTGTATGTGTTTTCCGAAATCTGTAAATGCGATTCTTCATTAATTTGAAATCTGGGAAAGGTCTTCTAAGACCATTTTCACGTAGCAGCACGGGATCTGGTAGCTGCCCTCACTGACCCAAAAAGAAAATCCAGCCTGTATAGTAGAGCAGCACAGCCTAAGAACTTTTTGAAGCTCAAGTCAATTGCGCCATCTGTCCGAAAGTCCCCTAAATATACCAAAAATGTAAGAGGAAATGTTACCTGCACTGCTGTTACTCCACCTAGTAACAAATAGCGTACTAGTAGTACACTAGTATAGCTACTAGCTGCGATGGTGGAGTAGCAGTGCAGGTAACATTTCCTCTTACATTTTGGGTATCTTTAGGGGACTTTCGGACAGATGGCGCTGCAAAAAAGTTCTTATTAGGCTGTGCTGCTATACTATACAGGATGTAACAAAAATACTGGTGATCCGTTTAAGGACATAATTGGTATCATATTGCGAGTAGGAAAAAGTAAGAGAAAAAATTTTTGGACGCGAAAAAAATTATTTTTTGTATGGGGCGAGTCGTCCCAGCTGGCCAACCCTCCATACAAAACCAAAAATTTTTTCGCGAGAAAAATTTTCTTTTCTTAGTTTTTCACAATAAGAATACGATACCAATTACGCCCTTAAAAGGGTCAACAGTATTTTTGTTACACCTTGTATAATTCAATTTTTTTTAAATATGGCATTCTGTCCACAATATTGGGACAATTTTGCCAATGTCGAAGTCGCTCCAAGAGCTGGACGTTGTACGGTGAGGTTAGGCTTTTTATAAGGAGATAGCTACTCCCTACAAACAGCACGTGGACTAACGGATATCTAACTCAAACAGGGGTTACACATGTTTCGAGACTAATTCTTCATTAGTTGCTCACTAGTTCGTTAAATCACTGCAGAATAAGCTATATATTACACATTGAATCACGAAAATGAACATAAAATAAGAAGTTTTTCCCGAAACCAAACCACCTTGCTCGACAAGATGGCCGCATACACCTTGTATAAGTTACTCTATGCTATGAATTATACTAAATTGAACTCTGTTGTTGCGACACGGTTGTTTATTGGATGTTTTTTTTTTCTAAATTCTCTAATACAGTCAACAGCATAAGTATGGGGGTGTTCAAGATGACGTACACACGCTCTTTTCTCTTAACAATAAAGTCGTGTCCAGTTTAAAACCCTACCCGCTTAGCTACTTTTGCTGCAGACTGTACCATATATCTGGTAGGGATCATCCATTAATTACATCACACCTCAAGGGGAGGGGAGGGGGTCTACAAAATGTGACATATCGTCACATGGGGGAGGGAGGAGTTCCATGTTTGTGACCTCACAATCCTCACATACAATTTTTTTACAAAATCGAAGTTAAAAAAAACTGTTAACAAACATTGTACGTTCCTTAAATTTGATACAATTTTTCTGGCAATCTTAATAAAAAGCTAGTTTCAAAGTGATGTTGTAAATTTTACCTTCCTAAACTAAAAATCTAAATGTGACGTCACACTAAGGGGGGAGGGTGCAGTTAATTGTGACGAAGTGTGACAATGGGGGAGGGAGGGTCAAAAAATCATGAATTTGGTGTGACGTAATTAATGGATGATCAAATATGATTTGCGTCTGTTGTAATTTGTCTTCTAAGAAGTCGTAAGTAATTATTATAGGTAGTAGTTTACTAGAAATCCATTAAGATGGAGGAGTAAGAGCAAAGTCGTACAGATTAATCTAATCATATAAGTATTTGCTATTGAGTAATCTATATTCGGGGTCAAAATGTTTTTTTTATGTATTATAAAAAACATTTTCACTGAAATGTAAGTAAATGAGTCAATCAACTTTTTATAGCGCCTGGTTACCATGGTTACGTCCCTTGGACAACCAAATATTTTCTATGAAATAGTATGAGGATGTCCCTCGGACAACGGGGACAGAGTAAACAACATTAAAAAGTTGATTCGCCCATTTAACGGATATTTTTACTAAAATATAAATAACAAGTTTAGGTGTACAAGCTGATAATGGAACTTAAGTGTTTTCTTAAAAAGTGCGTGATTACGAAGCATTAGAGGTAAATGTGTTTCTTTATATTATTTTACTTTTCCAATGAACCCGAATTTATAGTACTTATGGAGTTATTAATATACATATTATGATATGATATTAATAACTACAAGTAATAGCTTCGAGGAACCGTCAAGAGTATTGACAAATAAATAAGTTAATATCTGAATTGCGGTCAGTGTCCCGTATCTCGGCAGTAATGGCTTCCAGTTCCAGGAAAACCAATAACTAGGCAATTACACGCATTGCGTAGACCACAACCTGTAGACTCCGCATCATTAAGAGCGTTATCACCGTGAACTGCGAGCGAAATCCATTGAAATTTTGCTCGCAGTTTACGATGTATGGTTATCACACTTGTGATTTGCGAGCGAGTTTTGTATGGGAGCGAACACGCCGCGAGTTCGCCGCGTACGAGTTTTGTATAGAAATCGCTTTCAAATTAATCTTTAGGGTGCAAATGCAATGACAAAAATAAATGGTACGTCTGGTACATAGCGAGCGGGCGTGGCATCGACATGACGGAGGCGTGGCCTCGGTGGTCTGTCACTGCCGCGCGCGTTTGCTAACTGTTACCAGCGTCACCAGCGTGGTTTGTATTGTTATTAAAAAATGGAATTTATTATTTTCGGAACAGTTACTTGGGCAAAATAACTGTTAGCTGTTATTATATATGTAGTATTGTTTTGTGCCTATTTCTTTGGTTGTAATTATTTTAGTTTTAGTTTTTTGGTTTATAAAATGTTTGCTATGCACTCCTCTCTTAGAGTGCGATACGCTATCTGATTATGAGCCAAATTGTCCGGCATGAGACCAAGCTCAAACTATCTGTTATCAAAAAAAAAAGAAAAAATGACAAGGACACTGTGTCATTGAGCAGTCGTGCTCACAGCACCAGAGAGACCTACATGTGTTTTGGCGTAAGCTGTCAAACTAACCTTTTATACTTTCAAGTAAAAAATGGCGTTGGGTATCATCATCGTAATAAATAATGTGGTTAAAGAAGAAACGAATTCTTACACTATTTAAATACTAATACATTAGGTTCCCGTACCAACAATTTGTGCCTACTTTTAATTAAAATGCTGAATTGTTCGTTTTCTCTTCATTGGTTTTCTCTCTCATCATCCGCCTGGCGGTTGTCCCGGTATTTTCCATAGCTCAACTTGAGCCTGTTCGGCAACCTGTATACTAAGTATTCGCGTAGGCCCTAGTTTTTATGAAAGCAACTGACATTTGACTTTCCAAATCAGGGGAACTAGGCCTTGTTGGGATTGGGTCCGGTTTCCTCGTGTTTTTTCCTTCGCCGAAAACCGACTGGTAAATATGAAACATCAACATCATCATAAAGAAACGACTAAGTACTTTCTCTTACACAAATGGCTTCTAACCCATTTAAAAACGCGTTTACCAGTGCGCTATCTAGTGCACGAGTGATCTGTGACGCAACCACAACCCCAATGCATTGCAGATAATGATTATAAGGGCAATAACAGTTAGTTTTAGGCATTAAATGTTAGGTCTAATATACAACGTGTTTTTGTTGATTTGCTTGAATTTCACCATATAATTAGGTACGACAGTTTTTTTTTACTGTCATGTCTCAAGTGACAACCCCCCCCCCTCCCCCCCCCCCCCTTCCGGACCGCGCCTGGCACGAGCTGGGCGAATCATAATAATAAAATGTTTAGGTACTTTTGTGAATCTGTCACCGATGTCCGAGGGACATCATCATACCGTGTCAGAAAATTTTTAGTTGTCCAATAGACTAAGATTAGATGGTAGTGCACCCTACCTAATCGGGTAGCAAGATTCGGCATATATAGGGGGTAGCCCCTTAAAAAGTTATGACTTTTAGTATGGGACACTATGAGCCAAACCTGGAGCGTTCGGAATGCAGCCAACTTTTCGGGTACCAAAAAAAGTCAGAAAATACCTCATCGGGTAGCAAGATTCGACATATACAGGGGGTAGCACCTTAAAAAGTTATGACTTTTTGTATGGAACACTATGAGCCAAACCTGGAGCATTCGGAATGCAGCCTGATTTTAGGGTGCCAGAAATTATCGAAAAATACCTCATCGGGTAGCAAGATGAAACTAATGCCAAATGAAAGTACTAATCATCCTGTTAATAAAAAAAATTGGTAGTCGGTCCTAAACCTGGAGCATTTCAAATGCAGCCAACTTTTGTGATCGAACAAAAAACTCATCTGATACCATTACAACGTAGAAATGGCCCCAGAAGATGGTTCAAAAGACATAAACAAGCTTAATTTGACAGAATTTATCAAAAAGTGCCAAAATATTTCAGGTTTACTCACCCAAACTTATCACTTTCGTGATTTGGCTTAATTTTAGGGTACCTGAAGATTTAAAAAAATACCTTATTGAGTAGCACGATAAAATGTATGCCAAATGAAAGGACTTATCATCCTGTTAATAAAAAAAAATAGCAGCGGGTCCTAAACCTGGAACATTCCAAATGCAGCCAACTTTTGTGATCGAACAAAAAACTCATCTGATACCATTACAACGTAGAAATGGCCCCAGAAGATGGTTCAAAAGACATAAACAAGCTTAATTTGACAAAATTTATCAAAAAGTGCCAAAATATATTAGGTTTACTCACCCAAACTTATCACTTTCGTGATTTGGCTTAATTTTAGGGTACCAGGAGATTTAAAAAAGTACCTTATTGAGTAGCACAAAAATATGTATGCCAAATGAAAGGACTTATCATCCTGTTAATAAAAAAAAAACCGGCCAAGTGCGAGTCGGACTCGCGCACCGAGGGTTCCGTAAAAACCTATAACAATTGCTATTTCTTATGATTGCGTGGACATGAAAGTTTCGTTTTGCTACAGCAGAAAGATATTATAGAGCTGAGTATATGATACGAATTTCAATTTATAACCTCAACGCCTTTACGAGGAACCAGGTAGTTTAAAATTTAAAAAAATATTTCATTATACGATTTTACTAAAAATGTCTACTTTTCGTAATTTTTCCTTTGTCTGTGCTATATGAAGTTTCTTCGTGGCAAGTTTCAAGTTTCTGAGTTTACGGGAAGTACCCTTTAGGTTTTGAGTTTCTTGCGAGTACTCAGCTCCAAAATATGCAACTTAAATTGCTATTTCTTTTGATTGCGTTGACATAAAAGTTTGGTTTTGCTACAGCTGAAAGGTATTACAGACCTGAGTATTTGACATGAATTTCAACTTAATAACTTCACGCGTTTACGAGGAAAAAGGTAGTAAGTTTAAAATTACAAAAAATATATATATTGTATGATTCTACTAAAAATGACAACTTTTTATAATTTTTCCTTTGTCTGTGCTATATGACGTTGCTTCGTGCCAAGTTTCAAGATTCTGAGCTTAGGGGAAGTACCCTTTAGGTTTTGAGTTTCTCGCGAGTACTCAGTTTCAAAATATGCAACTTAAATTGCTATTTCTTTTGATTGCGTTGACATAAAGATTTGGTTTTGCTACATCTGTAAGGTACTTATAACCCTGAGTATTTGACATGAATTTCAATTCAATAACTTCACGCGTTTACGAGGAAAATGGTAGTAAGTTTAAAATTTAAAATATATTTTTTTGTATGATTTTACTAAAAATTTCTACTTTTCGTAATTTTACCTTTGTCTGTGCTATATGAAGTTTTCTCGTGCCAAGTTTCAAGTTTCTGAGTTTACGGGAAGTACCGCGTAGGTTTTGCGAGTGCCGAAAACTCTAAAATTTGGAGCATAAACGACTGTATCTTTTGATTGCGTTGGCTTTTAAATTTGATTTTTTCACAGCTTCAAGGGACAATAGACTTGAGTATTTGATATAAATTTCAGCTTGATACCTTCACGCGTTCCTGAGAAAAATGGTCTTGACAGACAGACAGACAGACAGACAGACAGACAGACAGACAGACAGACAGACAGACGGACAACAAAGTGATCCTATAAGGGTTCCGTTTTTTCCTTTTGAGGTACGGAACCCTAAAAAATTACAGCGGGTCCTGAACCTGGAACATTCCAAATGCAGCCAACTTTTGTGATCGAACAAAAAACTCATCTGATACCATTACAGCGTAGAAATGACCCCAGAAGATGGTTCAAAAGACATAAACAAGCTTACTTTGATGGAATTTATCAAAAAGTGCCAAAATATATTAGGTTAACTCACCCAAACTTATCACTTTCGTGATTTGGCTTAATTTTAGGGTACCTGAAGATTTAAAAAAATACCTTATTGAGTGGCGCGATAAGATGTTAAGATGTAAGCCAAATGAAAGGACTTATCATCCTGTTAATAGAAAAGAATTATAACGAAAGTGATAAGTTTGGGTAAGTAAACCTAATATATTTGGCACTTTTTGATAAATTCTTTCAAATTGAGCTTGTTTATAAATTTTGAACCATCTACTGGGGGCCATTTCTACGTTGTAATGGTATCAGATGAGTTTTTTGTTCGATCACAAAAGTTGGCTGCATTCGGAATGTTCCAGGTTTAGGACCCGCTGCTATTTTTTTCTATTAACAGGATTATAAGTCCTTTCATTTGGCTTACATCTTATCGTGCTACTCAATAAAGTATTTTTTTTAAATCTTCAGGTACCCTAAAATTAAGCCAAACCACGAAAGTCATAAGTTTGGGTGAGTAAACCTAATATATTTTGGCACTTTTTGATAAATTCCATCAAATTAAGCTTGTTTATGTCTTTTGAACCATCTTTTGGGGCTATTTCTACGTTGTAATGGTATCAGATGAGTTTTTTGTTCGATCACAAAAGTTGGCTGCATTTGGAATGTTCCAGGTTTAGGACCCACTGCTATTTTTTTCTATTAACAGGATGATAAGTCCTTTGATTTGGCTTACATCTTATCGTGCCACTCAATAAGGTATTTTTTTAAATCTTCAGGTACCCTAAAATTAAGCCAAATCACGAAAGTGATAAGTTTGGGTGAGTAAACCTAATATATTTTGGCACTTTTTGATAAATTCCATCAAATTAAGCTTGTTTATGTCTTTTAAACCATCTTCTGAGGCCATTTCTACGTTGTAATGGTATCAGATGAGTTTTTTGTTCCATCACAAAAGTTGGCTGCATTTTGAATGCTCTAGGTTGAGGACCCGTTGCTATATTTTTTTATTAACAGGATGATAAGTCCTTTCATTTGGCATACATTTTATCGTGCTACTCAATAAGGTATTTTTTTAAATCTTCAGGTACCCTAAAATTAACCCAAATCACGAAAGTGATAAGTTTGGGTGAGTAAACCTAATATATTTTGCCCCTTTTTGATAAATTCAATCAAATTAAGCTTGTTTATGTCATTTGAACCATCTTCTGGGGCCATTTCTACGTTGTAATGGTATCAGATGAGTTTCATGTTCGATCACAAAAGTTGGCTGCATTTGGAATGTTCCAGGTTTAGGACCCGCTGCTATTTTTTTTTATTAACAGGATGATAAGTACTTTTATTTGGCATGCATATTATTGTGCTACTCAATAAGGTATTTTTTAAAATCTTCAGGTACCCTGAAATTAAGCCAAATCACGAAAGTGATAAGTTAGGGTGAGTAAACCTGAAATATTTTGACACTTTTTGATAAATTCTGTCAAATTAAGCTTGTTTATGTCTTTTGAGCCATCTTCTGGGGCCATTTCTACGTTGTTATGGTATCAGATGAGTTTTTTGTTAGATCACAAAAGTTGGCTGCATTTGGAATGTTCCAGGTTTAGGACCCGCTGCTATTTTTTTTTATTAACAGGATGATAAGTCCTTTCATTTGGCATACATATTATCGTGCTACTCAATAAAGTATTTTTTTAAATCTTCAGGTACCCTGAAATTAAGCCAAATCACGAAAGTGATAAGTTAGGGTGAGTAAACCTGAAATATTTTGACACTTTTTGATAAATTCTGTCAAATTAAGCTTGTTTATGTCTTTTGAACCATCTTCTGGGGCCATTTCTACGTTGTAATGGTATCACATGAGTTTTTTGTTCGATCACAAAAGTTGGCTGCATTTGAAATGCCCCAGGTTTAGGACCGACTACCAATTTTTTTTATTATCAGGATGATTAGTACTTTCATTTGGTATTAGTTTCATCTTGCTACCCGATGAGGTATTTTTCGATATTTTCTGGCAGCCTAAAATCAGGCTGCATTCCGAATGCTCCAGGTTTGGCTCATAGTGTTCCATACAAAAAGTCATAACTTTTTAAGGTGCTACCCCCTGTATATGTCGAATCTTGCTACCCGATGAGGTATTTTCTGACTTTTTTTGGTACCCGAAAAGTTGGCTGCATTCCGAACGCTCCAGGTTTGGCTCATAGTGTCCCATACTAAAAGTCATAACTTTTTAAGGTGCTACCCCCTATATATGCCGAATCTTGCTACCCGATTAGGTAGGGTGCACTACCATCTAATCTTAGTCTACAAGGGACGTTACCATAGCAACGAGCGAAGCAAAAAGAATCAGGGTTTAGGGTTTCAATATTTTGACTAAAACGGGATTTAATCGCGTATAGGTACTTCCTCTTATCATTTTCCTGACGTTTCGAGCGTGTCATAATGCTCGTGGTCTGCTGCAACCATAATAAAATAATAAAAGTAAGTGTACGCGCTTAAGTCTCGTTTTTGTCGAAATAATGAGTAAAAATCGTGTGACTGTGAGTTTAAATTACTTAAATCAGTAAGTAGGGGTACATAAGGGTTTCGGTGCTCTCACTATTGTGTAAAATTTCTCGGTGCTAACTCGTAGTCTATAATCTTCCAACTCTCCATTCGTTCCCAGTATTCGTAAGGCAATGCACTGTATGCGATTTTCGCAGGAAGACTTAATACTCAGGAAGATGAGAAAAAGTTTAATACCAACGTTGCGTCGTACCGAGAACTAGGGAGCTGTTCCCATTGGTCGGTGAGAAACGGCGAGTCAGTGGCTCAGACCAATCAATATACCAGTAGTCGCCATCCACAGATAACCTCAACACTAGATAGATCATAAGTACAACTCTGTGTCACCACGCATCAGTGCTCCCGTACTAATTTTGTATGAGAGCGCGACCGCGTATTTCAATTGAGGTAACGTTTTTGATCATTACTCATGTGGATCAAAAATATCCACAAAAATCAAGTTACAGGGCTGAACCTGGATTGTTATACTACAAATTGGTGTATAATACTATTGAGATTTGCTGTTTGGATCGTAGAAATGTACGAATAAAATTGCACTGATGTGTGGTGACCTCGTGCTCCCTGTAAAAGTTTAATGATGAGGTGTCTGTGTAGTCTGTGTCGCCATCAGATACACGGAGCGGCCAAGGTGGTCACAAATATCTGGAAAATGCTTCTATTGTCTAGGTGATAATGTGCATGCTCAGATACTTTTGAATACCCTGGCCGCTCCGATATATTTGATGGCGACTGTACGTCAAAAGTATTTATGTATATGCAAGCTGGGGATATCGTCCCGTGGTTGCAGTGGGAGTCTGCTAAGGGAATATACCGGGAGATGGGCAGCAGCATCTTCCGAAAGCCTAAACAACAATAAACAAAAAAAAAGCGAGCACCAACCCGCCTGCCAAGCGTGGCGCGTATGGCAAGCCCCCCCTTAAAGAGGAGGCCTATGTTCAGCAGTGGACGTCTTATGACGGACGGCCTGGCCTATAACTGCGAACCACTTCGTTCGGCGAATCGTCTATTTGCATCACTCTCTTTTGAATGTGCAAGAGCGATAGAGACGGAGACGAAATTTCGATTTTCGAAGTTTACGGTAAGCCCAGAGGTAATAAAATATATCTAGAGGTCTCCTTATACTGGATCCATAACTTGACGGACCGACGCGCGCGCAGCTTATGTCAATAACAAGTGACGACGCTTGGAAATTATACAGAAATCCCACATTGCGTCGCACCGTTGTGCGGTTGCGTGTAAAACCAATACTTATTTTGTAAACACAGGGGGTTACATATTTGTGTACACAAAAAAAATTTTACTTATTCTCGTAGTACTAAAAAGAAAAAAAAATCACCTGGCTTACAATGAGAATGATAGCAGAGAGGTGGGATTCGGATATTCTCCGCCGATACAGCAATCTGCTTGTGATAAGACCTAAAAAATAATAGTATTTATGTGCAACAGTTACATAATAAGGGTTCTCAAGATTCGAGGGTCGAAGTTACAAAATGAGGCGAAGCCGAATTTTGTAAAAACATACCCTAGAATTTTAAGACCTAATTATGTACCGTTGCACACAATAGTTTTTCTACGAGTGCTAGGCAAGCCGGTAAGGATTGAGTTCGACGAATGACCTGCTGCCTCTATACAATTGTCTTCAATCTCCCGGCGGATGGTTCCGACGCCTCCCAGCGGCGGGTGGCGGCGGCGCGAGGCCCGCCCCGGCAACAGACCCATTATATCCCTAAGAATCGAGTTTTGAGTCATCTTATCTTATGACAACGTTCATAAAGTATATGCTTTGAATATACATGTCAGTCATTTTATTGGCAAATTAGAATGCAGGAGTAGAAAAAATAAGTTATAGATTTTTTAGTAGGTTAATAAGTGTAACTAACACTTATAAACCTATGGATCTGATCTGAAGTACTTACCTGAAAATATATTTTTGTTACAGCAAATTTCCAAATTCTGACACCTAAAAATTTTTGCATATAAGAACATAGGTAACCTAATCTGGTTTTTGAGTCGACCCGGAGGCAGGCCTCGGACCATGGAAATATACCTAGTTACGCTCGGCTCGAAGCGTCAGGCGAAATAACAAAAGTCAGACTGAAAAATCATAGGTTTTTTCAAACGCTCTAGTGACTAAACAGGTAAAGGGAGTGAATTTATTTTCGAATATACATTATTAGACTATATACTCTTGTTTTTGGCACAAGCCGAAACACGATTGCTGAAAGTTGGCTCGATAGAAAAAAAATCCGAAGTTGGGTCCTTTTTCCCCTTGTTTTTCTTAGGTTACGTAAACTATAAGAGATTCAACAATATAACTAAGTAAAAAATATGGTATTCTGGTTTATCTAAAAAGTCACAGAAACAAAATTAGACAAAACTTTATAGATTCGCTTATTTATCGTATTTTAGTCAAAAAGTCTGATCCTTGAGAGCGCTGCATCTCTTTCTTTCATGCACGGGAGCCATAAACTTGTCTCTAATGGATGGGCGTGGCTTGTCCGAATCGAAGAACGGCCTTTAGTACGATTTTGTCGATTTTTACCACAAATTTTGCACAACTTCCTAGGGTAAATCGCCACTAACTGCCACCGTTCAATAACTGGCCAACTTATGCTAAAAATAAATTGTATTCTACAATTTACCATAATGTATCGATTCCTCTTTGTGCAGTTTAGTAGCACGCTGTATAATACGATGAACCAATAGAAAACCCCGACTCAATACGGTAAGGACCAATGTCTTCCAGAAAGACTGGGTAGTTGTGTCTTTTTGGTTCTAAGCTCACATATAGTTGCTTATTATGGAACCGCATTTGTGGTCACCCACGCCGAAAGAACACTACAACTTAATTACTCTTACAAACCTATTATTCAGAGCAATGACGCGTAGTTTCAGTGTCCGCGAGGCAACCGAATGGCTCGCGGTGTTTAAGCTCCCTACGTGTTGTGGAACCGCCCTGTGCAACTCGAATTGACCCGCGTTGGACTTGGTTTTTCATCCTCCCCTTCATTTTTCTGACGGCTACCAACTCTGACAAATCGATAACCGACTACCTAGCCGGTGTGAATGGCAATTTACATGCTCGTTCTTGTTTACATACATATACTGGAAATTAAGGGGGGGGGGGGGGGGATGAAAAAGTCCAACGTGGGTCAGTTCGGTTTGCACAGGGCGGTTCCACAACACGTAGGGAGCATAACACCGCGTGACCGCGAGCCATCCGGTTGCCTCGTGGATACTGTAACTACACGCCATTGCTTTAACTATATCATTTAATAGAAATAGATTGTTCAGTTTGAACTGTTAAGTTTTTGTTGTAAGAAATCATAGCAAATGGTGAACAAGGTGTGATGTATAAAGGTAGTTTATGTAACTGTTACGTAATAGGGGTCCTTAAAACACGAGTGTGGTTTTATGAAACGAACGAAGTGAGTTTCATAATAAGATCACGAGTGTTTTAAGGCCTAATTACGTACAGTTGCATACACTGCTTTATCTACATACATATTATAAATCCGAAATGACGCGTTCTAAAACTGTTAAAATGGCTGCCATTTCACAGATTGCATCGCCATGGCCAACTCGATTGTGTCGGCGCGGCGCGGCTGCCGGATTTTCATAATGATATCGAATTTTTGCTTATTATTTGATAATAATAACATCGTTACAGATAAGACATTTGTTCTAACTTCTAACAAAACAGTCTCTTTTTATGGTGGTCATAACGTGCGGTTTTTGAACGCATCATGGAGGGTTTATGATATGGGTGTAGATAAATAGTAGATTGTACAACAAGTGCATAAAACGAACCATTTTACGCGAGGCGTTTATCCATACGAGCGAGCTTGCGAGCGAGGATGGATATAAAGTACGAGCGTAAAATGGGTTTTATGGACGAGTTATACACTCTACTTTTTACTTCGATTGTGAGGAAATAAAAAGAATAGGAATTTCTTTCATAAGAAGTTTCACTTTATGCTGGGTATAGGCGGACTAAAACTCAATTTTATGCACAAGTGCATAAAAAATTGACTTCTTCTAAGGCTATTTTGACAATGGCAATTTTTTATGCACTTGTGCATAAAATTGAGTTTTAGTCCGCCTATACCCAGCATAAAGTGAAACTTTACGAGCATGAGAAGTAAAAAAATGTTATAATATTCAGGGTGAAATTGAAATCATCACTCATGACAATGTTTTATATCATAAATCCTTATGATTTATATTATTCATATGTAAAGTTCTTGGTAAATTACACTTTAGTTCAAACCGAAACTTTGTATATCTTCATATATCGTGACATTCGTGACCTGTTTTCATATCTCTTAAGAGTAATTTCTCGCTCGGCTGCAGAAACCGCTTACATCTTTATCACTGGTTGACTGAACTGTTTTTTCTTAAAGCCGCATCTAATGGTTTCTCGTAATACCCAAGTATTCGTATAACATTTTGTACCTACTCTATTATATTCTGGATTCGGCTAGTATAGGTAGTTAGGAGTTAGGACAGAACTCAGAACTATATTGCACAATTGAACAGCATGGACATTGGACAGAAATAGTTAGTCGGATACTAAATTAGTACGGGATAATCTCAATTAGCAAATACGAGCCGGCCATATAAGTACATTAAGCGACATTGAAATGAAAGAGCCTTACTTCTGTACACTGAATTTGATCCATTTAGGTCAAACAGATACTTAATTAGGTGAAAAAACAAACTGACCATGACGTCTATGACTTTACCCTATATCACAGCGTGTCAGATCATTTATAACGAGTAAAACTTAATCATTCGTACAGGTCCAGACCCTGAACCTAAAATGACTGGAACGCATGCGGGCTTCAACGTGTGGTGATCGGAAGAACCAAGACTAACAGCTTCCTTTAGAAGGCATGAAGGTATGTTACAAGGTGAAAATGTGCTATTGTTATTTTTATTATATTTTTTGTTTATATTGCACGAAATAAATATTTATTTATATTTAAATATTCTCAATGCTTGCGAACTACGATGTAGTCAAAGGATGCACGCAACCAGTCAGAATACACTGGCCGTCCGTCATCAAGTAAGTCATACTTGTAGCGAATAATTCAGTAATCAGGGTCTAACTAATCAGTTCGGCGTAGCGTAGCGGTGCCTCTGTGCTGTAATTACACTAGCCATTCGAATGATTTTATATTTTACCGTACACGTATACGGTAACGTCACGTTTTACCGTTACGATCACGTCATGGTAAAGCGGAGGATCTATCTATGGAGTTGTATGTAGAATAGGGAATATTACGCAAAACTCTGCGTAGGGGGCGGCACTAGCACATCCAGAGGGCCTACCACGAAACACGAAAATAGGAATTTCGTTACCTAGTTCTCTGTCACTCTTTCATATTCGAGCGATAGAGAGGCACATGTCAAAATTTCGATTCTCTCGTTTCACGATAGGCCCTTTGTAAACAAACCGCCTTGGTGCGCAAATGACATATTTATTCGTTATAAATTATCTATGAAAACTTGTAAAAAAACTGTTTAAGGCTTAGTATGTACTAAAAACTCTATGGTTTACCGGTGTGCTAGTGCTGCACTCTGGTGGCAGAATATTGCAGTAATATCCCCTATTGCAGATGGTTTTAGTTTACCGTCGACGGAGAAGTCAACTTCTATTACGTCAATTTAAAAATGAATGCAAACAGTCTCTCATATTTCGGTCGCCTACTACATATAGCAGGGATAAATCCCGTCGAGTTTCTTGCCGGTAATAGGTAATTCGCCCCGCGGATCAGAGGTAGGATTAAAATGGAAGTGGGTAGTAGGAACGGTAGTAGTTTTTTAACATTCATTATGCAGTGCCTAAATTGAAAAATAAATATATTCATTTTTATCTTAATCCCTTCGCAGATGTCTACAAGCCAGGATATATCTACAAGGCCAGAGCAGTCAAGTGGCGTAACTGAGTGCAAAGAGGTAAATAGATAGCTTCAATATGAAATTATATAGCTAAAGATTAACCTTTACGGTGGTAGTTCCAAATTCAAAGATTTCAAATATTATAGGTAGGTACCTTATGGTAGGTACCTACTCTTAGTCACATTCATTGTAATTTAGGCGTAGTTCCCTTATCTGTCCGCTCTGTACCGTCCTGAGGCCAGTTTTATAAAGCTACAAGTTACAATTTACAAGCGGACGTCTCTTTCTAACCCTACGTGTTAGAAAGAGAGTTCCGCTTATAAATTGTAACTTTTGTAGCTTTATAAAACTGGCCTCTGTTGTCGCGACGATAAATCGTGCCGTGGTTGTGGACACCCGTAAAGTGTAAAAGCGACCAATGTTTCGGGGAATCGTCGCCGCTTTGCCGCCCAATTAGTTTTTGCGTACGAGAATAATTGCACCAGTGCAGTGTGCGTAGTAAGTTAGTAAGTTTACTAATAGCCCATGAGTACTTTTAATATGTTGTGTAAGACACCTTTATCTACAACTTCACCAAAATTCAGCTATACACGAATTATTTCTCCTATCGAGCAGTTAGTGGGCTTCCTTCGGTGAGCTATAACATGAAACATGAGTTGTAAGTCATGTCATTTACAGGAGATTTGTACATGCATTTTTCTATGTGCACTAGCAATAATATCTTCCTACACGAAAGCCGGAAAAATATGTGACACGCTATTAGGCTGCGTTTCCACCAGAGATGTGCGAGGATGCGTTGGGAGGAATGTGTTTGTTGAGAGCCAATCCTACAGCTGTGTTGTGCGAGGATAAGGTAAATGAAGTGATTCTATTGGTTCTTAAAAGAGCATTTCTTTTTATTTTTGCCACTTTTCTCGACTTTTTATTTTATGGTAAGTTTTATGTTTTTTCTAGTCAGAATCGCGAGCTGATTCCATTTATGCAAGAAAAAAATGTGTCCCAAAATTTTTTTTCCTCTTGTTACCCTTTGCCGTATGTTTTCTATGTAGGTAACACAATAGGAAAAGTAAAAAAAATCAAAAAATGTATGGAGTTTTATGGGACATCTTTTTTTATTGCATAAATCGGATCAGCTCGTGATTCTGATCAGGAAAAACATAAAAGTTACCAAAAAAAATTGAGTCAACAAAAGTGGCAAAAATTTTGAGAAACGCTCAAAAACACATTCCTCGCAACACATCCTCGGTCTCTGGTGGAAAGGTAGCCTGTAGTAAATGACACCTTCATGCCTTGTTTCAGGTTTCCTGTAAAACATAACATATACATAAATAGGTACGAGAGTATCAAGAAAAACCCGTTATACGCAAAACCGCAGTGAGTAATGATTTGAAATTAGTCGTAAAATTCACCAAGAGTTATTAGTTTTGCCAATACCTACACCTACCTTACGCATTGACGAGTGATGTTGATGACATAATAATATGAAAAATGTCGCTATTATTACGTAGAGACTGATATACAACACGCAGCTTAAATCGTTGAAAGTAGAACCTTGGAAGGACCAAATGTCAGTTCCACTAAAAAGGTTATAGAAATTCAATTTCTGAAGCAAGGTAGACTAACAATTAAGTTTACTTGCGGCAAATAGGGACGCAGATAGCTTGCTTTGAAAGTAGGTAAACTTGCTTTGAATGAGACATGAATATATTCATATATTCATATAGTCATATAGTGTGTCATATAGTCACATCAATATATTCATATAGTGTGATATATCACACTATTTTGCTAAGAACTTGCTAGTCTAAACCTCGCTTAAAGGATGGAAATTGTTTGAAAGTGTTTAACTCTTTCTTAGCTGACGCAGTTGCCTGCGAAGGTATAGTATTCTAATCAATGCTCTGTCGGTCGGTTTTTTGTCATTTTACGGTTAATTTACTAATCCTTGTCTGTTGATGCATATTTGGCATGCAGACTTGCAACAGTTGCAACCCGACTTACGAGACCGTGCTCGTGCGTTGGCTTAAGGATTCTCAATCTCTCTATACTCGGCGCAATTTTGACGCAAAAATCGCCCACGATCTCGATACGTTGCCGTCTAGGTAGGTGCAACAAAATCAATCGATTGATCAAAAACCGCAATGTATTAAAAATCGTAGGTGATTAGTTGCGAGGTCAGGTGAGTCTTAGATTACGGGAATGCGATTTATTAAACCAATTTCAGTTCCATTGTTAGTTCAGGGGTTCAGGTATACCTATTATATGAAACTTCACAACAATAAAAATAAATGTAGTTTATATTACGTTACGATACAATTTTATCTAAAAAGGCATTTTGAGTATTCAAAACCGCAATAATTATAGGTACCTAACTAAATAAATCATGTTCCAAGAATGCTAGTGTATGAGTATTTCTGCGTATAATGTATCGTTATTATAATTCATCATCGGGAAAAAATTATTGCGTTAGTTATATTTAAATATTGATCACAATATTTGTCCTTTGTTCCTTGTTTTTTTTTTACATTTTAGCTTATAGATGAAGTAAAATGTATTCTGAAAGGATCAGGTAAGTTAAGACCATACGTAATGTGAAACGAAATTTCAACTCAAAAAGGCGCACAGAATTTGATTGATCATTTCCAGCAAAAACATTATGCTAGATATGAAGAACTTCTTAGAGGCTAAGACGCGTAGGTAGAAATACTCTGTTTATATCAAAAGGACACTCTGTTATATACATTCTTCAACATATTTGTTTTTGCACCCGCGATAACGACGTATGCTAATCACACTATACACTTTATGTAAAAAATTGATAATGATACGTCTTATAGTTTCCGAGTAAAATGGCTGTGACACGGAAGGACAGACAGACAGACAGACAGACATGACGAATCTATAAGGGTTCCGTTTTTTGCCATTTGGCTACGGAACCCTAAAAACCCGCATCCAAATCCGTTGCGTAGTTTTAAAGATCTAAGCATACATACAGACAGACAGCAGCTAGCGACTTTGTTTTATACTATGTAGTGAAGAATAGTAGATTGTTCAACAAGGCACTAAAACAAGCAACAAGGGTCATTATGGTTGTTTAGTCTCGCGTTAAACATTCTACTTTTCACTTTGAATGCGAGGAAAAAATAACGACATTCTACAAAATCTCAATATTTATAATGGCAAAAATTGAAATTATCAATAAAATTTGTTAGACGGTTTATGTTTTTTTTGTATTTTTTTTTCTTTTTAATCGAGTTTGTTTAATATTTTCACACAGTTGTCATTTTGAGGTTATATGCGTGGTCCAAAATTGTCTATGCACAATCACTAAAAAGGGCGGTAATCGTCCATTCATAAACACCGTGAGTGGCTGTTTAGGGGTTTCCAAAGTAAATTAAAAAAGAATGTTTTAGTCCCTAGAGATTAATAAAGAGTTTTAGTCCCGATCTGCAGAGACTAAAGTAACATTTTAAGAGCATGAGAAGTGAAAAGAAAGGTTTACAAGATAAGTCTGGGGTCTCCTTTATTACATCTTCCTCCTGCACCAACTTACAAGTCTCTGTTTGGCCCAATGGTTGACTGGTAGAGAATGCCATTTGGCATTAAGTCCGCCATTTGTTCATTTTTACTTGTGCAATAAAGATAAATAAATCAGTACTTTTCACATTGTTAACTCAAGTTTTTTTTTGTGATTTAAGTACGTATTAAATTGACATGTTGTTGACCGAGACTGATTATTCACTGCATCATAATTTCAAATCACAAGAACCAAGATTGCGTAGTTTATATATGCCCTACTTTACAAAGTGCTAAATGTAAGATTCTTAGACTTTTCCGAAGTGTTTTCCGACTGCCGCGAACGAGGTTAGACAACCAAACTGGTTCTGGGAAACGATAACGCGTTAGCAGCGATTCCGTGTAGTGTTTTTATGACTTCCGATTTTAGAACATCGTTAATGGGCTTCATTAATGGTAACAATTAGGTCAGAAACATTGAAATACTTCTTTTTTAATTTATTTCGAAAAAAAGAAAGTTAAGATGACAGTGTATGATTCTCTCTTCTCTGTCTATTCTTGAAGTAAAACATACCCAAGCTTAGAGCTTTAAACCAAGCGGAGTAGCCATTGACAGGCGCTCTCCTCTGCCGAATGAGTATGACCAGTGGTCATACTCATTGTATGGACTGACGTTTATTTGACGTGGATATTTTGACGTTTCGCATACATTTGACGTTCCCCTCCCCCGCAAAAAACGGCAGACTTTTTCCGATAGAAATGGGAGCGCGTCTCGCATCCGGTTGGTTTAATAATCAAAGTACCCAAGTTCTATAGGTTTAGGCTCATAGTTGCCTGAAAATTATATAACATTTAATATAATTATATACTAAATTGCTGACTCCGTCCTTCCAATAAAACGTAGTTAAAGGGAATTCGCGTATTTAATGATTCGTGGAACATTAGATAACGATACCCAGAACACGGAACTAATGACGGCTGTTATCAGTAATCCAGTTATCAGTTCACATGAAGATAAATGATAATAAGCGAGTACTATGAAATTTCGTTGAATAGGATTAGCTGGCTCATTCAGAAAATTCTTGTTATCATGTTTTTGCGGCAAATTTATATTGCGCAAACTTAATTAACACGGTCCCTCCCTGTCCTTCATTAGGGGGCCGTATACTGGACTAAGGGGGCTCACCGACTATCAGTCCGCCTGACGATATCGGCCTGTCAGTTATAACAAAAATTTGACAGCTCCGAACAACTGACAGGCCAATATCGTCAGGCCGACTGATAGTGGGTGGGCCCCATAAGAGCTGGCCACGTCAGATATGACACAATAATGAGAGCAACAAAACCCGTCTGGTTAAATTGCTGTACTATCCTTATTGCTAGCCGATCTGGCATCTGGGTGGAGGTCAGAATTACAGACCAACGTTTTAATTGGAAAATAGTACTACCAAAATAGGTAAAAATTAATTATTGCGTTTATTACTATTTTCTGAAATGCAGATTGCTATGTACACACAACGCCTCACTAGGTATACACTTTTGAACGTTATTACAGCGGAATAAGGTTCAAAAGTGTATACCTAGTGAGGCGTTGACTGTACCTACAACTAAACAACAAATCAAATTATTTTTAATAAATATTTTGTTTCGTTTATTTTAAGTAGTCACACTACTCACACTACTGTCACTACTATAATATAAATTATAACCTTATATAGATGATATATGTCGCTGGTTCGATCCCAGCCTTGGGCACCGGAGGCCTAGGTCACGTTTTCCTTTTGTATATGACATCTTACATCTACATGAATTTATAATTATGTACCTATGTGTATGTGTGTGTTTTTACTTGTACCTAGAGGAGGCTGTGAGAGGAGGATATCCTATCCAATTAGGAATTTACCTAAGGCTTGAGACTATGAATGTGTATTTGTTAAATCGTATTTGAATTTGTATTAGGGGTTATAATAAATTAAGTGACACCAATTTAATTCCTATAGACTAAAATTTTTTATGTATCTATTAGATTATGTGTGAAGTAAGCATTCATTTCATCACATTTCAGAAAAAAATCTTTTTGATATTCCCATATCATATCTCATATATAAATTATGTAATACGAGATATCTGACGTAGGTATTTGGATTACGGATTCTCTAGAACTAGGTAATCGTAATCATACATCATTTTGGATGTAAGAACTCCAAGATAACACAGTTTTGGTATACAATTAATGGATAAATAATACAGGGAATGTCAATTTCGGGTTACTTCTACTCAGAATCACGAGGACTATGAATTAAAACAATAAAAAATGTCTCCCATTTTTTTGTCAGTTTTGTGGCGCATTTTCCTATACATCCTCTTTATGGACCGTCACAAATCTGACTGATGATTTTTGCATGGAAAATTGGCGATTTTTTTTCAAAAATGGTACTCGTTTTTTTTAAACCCCCATTTACACAAATAAATGCCCTTAGGTACCAGGATTCGAACCCGAGATCTCCAGCTTCATAGACACGACTAGGCTACGGACCTAAACCACTAGACAGGACTGGCCATCTACTATGTAGGTATTTTAGTTAAGAAGTTATTATAATAATTGTCTTATTAAAAGTAACTTAGCGACAAGGCCATCGAGTATTTGAAGAAGGCTAATTTTAATCTGTAGTTACAGCCTTTTATATTTACATGTGTAAATAAATTGTACCTATAATCCAGTGGCTTGTAATGTCATTATAGTGATAAATAAATAAATTAAAAGTAACTTTAATTTACTCAACATAAAGCTCACTTTTGCGGGTTGATGCAAATGCTACATCTACTCTACATTCTAGAGTCAATATCTTATCGGCAACTTGATACCGGAGATAATATAGCATTGATTTTGCTATTTCTGGGAATCTACAAGGAAACTACGTTGGGCCGTTCCCCTTTTTCACCGACAATGTGATACATTTTTCGGTTTTTCTAGCATCATTATAATGATGATGGAAATTAAAATTATAAGATTTTTTAAAAGCACTATTTAATATGTATTCCTTTGTATGTAACGAATTTTATGTGCAGCCGTTTTTTTGAAAACATAGTGTCTGACTTGATCCTTTTTAGCGGCGACTGCATTAAGTTTCACCACACTATCACGGTGTTTTGTTAATAAATAATAAAGGTTGTCGCAAACTAAAAGGCTCGGCATGGGATAGTCGGCCTCGTCTCATTGCTCATACGAAATAGCTGGGGGCCAATTTTGTTCAATGATTTGAATCAATATGAGGCGATTTGGTAAAGTCAAAAAAGACTGCAGCTGCGTTTTTGTTTTACAGCACTTCAAAAATGTAAAAAAAAAAGGTTAATGCTAAATCATTTAAGCATGTCTGCCATTTAAACTGATGGTCACAATTCCTCCTCAAAACGAACTAACGTTTCATGTCGAGATGAAGGATGACCTAATCTCGTATAAAATTTTTTTCCTTCCTTTAGCCTCACGAGTAGCTACGTGGTTAAAATGGTTTCCTCACTTCACTAGCACATTAGTAGTAGACAGGTCGTAACAAAAATACTAGTGATCCGTTTAAGGTCATAATTGGTATCGTATTGCGAGTAGTAAAAAAAATTTGAACACAATTTTTTTTACCAGGCTTGTCCCAGCCGTCCCTCCATATTAAACCATTTTTTTGGCAAGGAATTTACGATACCAATTATGTTACACCTTGTATAACACTTACTAAGCTGAAGAACGAACTTACGTACCTAAGTAACATTTATTGAAATGACATGCAATCTGAATTTCTGCGAAGCCCGTCCTTGGTGCGGGGCATTGCCCTGCCTTCGTAGAATTTTATCATCGGTGCAAATGCAAATATCGGAAAAGTTATCATTATCATGGCGCGGTATAGAGAATAACCTCGTTGAGGGTAGGCTTTAGATATTTTTTTATATTATGAACGCATAATATTATTCAAATAAATAGCTCTATTAAACCAACGTCACCAACTTACTTTTAGGTCATCAATGTCATCATTGATCGTCATCCTTCGACTTAATTTTCCTGGGATAGCAAACTTATTTGACTTATTTCCGAAAATTGGTTAAGTGACTGCCAATATTTGACCTTCCAATCTAGAGGGGATGGCATTCTGTTTTCCTCGAAATATTGTCTTTCATTTCGCGAGCTTCGAAAATAGAAATTTCGTTATCTCTGTCTCTATCTAGGGATTGCAATCCGGATTATTCGAACTTCGAAAATCCGGATAATCCGCCAATTTTTCAATCCGTTTCTAAATCCGGATTTTTAAACCCAAATCCAAATTTTCGGATTTTTTGTTAAGCTATTATACAATTGCCTTTTGCACCGTTAAAATGTTCTGATTACTGAAAATACGCGTCAAGCGGGTAGAGGGGGGTTGTCTGGCCATGCTGCCCCGGCTGCCCGTGCGCTGGCTCACTGGCCTTGGGCCTTAACCCCTCCGTGCCCTCTGATTGTTGTCATCAACTGTTATGTCATGTTTCGCGATGAAATACATAATACATAAGTAACGGGGTACTACGATATAGTTTTCGCGCCTTCCGCAGCGGAGATGTGCTAAAACCTTCAATAAATTTTGATCTCATCATCTGTTGTGACACTTGTGACTTTTTTTTATACCACGACGGCAGCAAACAAGCATACGGCCCGCCTGGTGGTATGGCCTGGTGGCCTATGGACGCCTGCAACTCCAGAGGATTCATATGCGCGTTGCCTACCCTTTAAGAACCTATACACTCCTTTTTTGAAGAACCTCATACTTGTTGCCCTCTGGGAAAACCTCGGCAGGGAGTTCATTCCACAGTCGGAGCGTTCGCGGGAGGAAATTCCTCTTAAACCGAGCAGTGCGCGACCCTTTCGGATCCAGGGTGTGAGGATGAACACCCTGCCGACGGCGAGCGGTGCACTGATAAAAAGTTGTCGTGGGCATCATATCAAACAGTTCTTCAGAGCACAAACCATTGTACAAGCGATAGAACACACATAAGGAGGCGAAGTCCCTCCTTAGACTCAAAGATTCAATATCGCTCGTGAGTTTGGGATCGCCGACGATACGCACAGTGCGCCTTTGCACCGAGTCAAAGGGCCCAGGCTGGTACCTAGGTGCTCCAGCTCAAAGGTGAAAGCAGTACTCCATATGGGGTCTGGCGTGCGACTTGTAAAGAAGCAGTCTCTGCCCCGCAGTGAAGTATCTCCTCGCTATATTGAGAACACCGAGCTTTTTGGATGCCAGCTTGGCCTTCCCTTCAAGGTGACTACGGAATTGGACGTCACTGGAAATGTCGACACCGAGGATCCCAATACTCCCTGATATTGTGAGAGTTGTGCCTTGAACTGAGGGGCCACAGTAAATGGGGTTTTCTTAGCGGTAAACGCGCAAACTTATGTCTTTGTGGGGTTGAATCGGACTAAGTTAGCCTGACCCCACGAAGAGACTCCAGTAAGAGTATTCTCTATATCGGACACAAGTTTTTCACGGCTCTCTACCACAACGGATCGAGGGCTATTGGCACGGCCCTTAAATTGTAACATGCATCCCCGGTACTGTCGTCCGCATAACAATAAATGTCACCTATAGACAACATATCATTGATATGCAGCAAGAACAGCGTTGGGGATAGTACAGAGCCTTGCGGACACCTGCGTTCATGTCCATGCTTTCAGAGCAACTACCGTCGACTATGGCTTGTATGCTTCTGCCGGACAAAAAGCTGGCAACCCATCTACACAATCCCGGGCAGTCCGTAAGATGGCAACTTCGACAGAAGACTTCGATGCCAGACCCGATCGAACGCCTTAGGCTTAGCTATATCAAGGCTGACTGCCAGTGACTGTAGGATTCTTAATTAAAATTATTAAAGATATATCTTTTGCTTCCAAGTTGCTTTTGTTATTGATATAATATAACTGTGTAATTAATATAACTTTAGATATGATCATAAGACTATCACAGTGAATAAAAAGACTAATTTCTTATTAAAAAGTCGTTTTTTTTTTCAATTTATTCCTAGTAATTCCCTAAATCCGGATTTCATTCGAAGTTCGGATTTCGGCACGAAAATTATCCGAAAATCCGGATTTTGTAAAATAGATTCGGATTTGCAATCCCTATCTCTATCGCTCTTTCATCCTCGAACGAGACGAGATTGGACGAACGAAGTGGTTCGCCGTTATAGGCCTGAGCTTAGAGTGGATCACCACGCATAATTAACGTTAAATATGGCGACGGAGCAGCTGTCATCCCATAGAAAACTGTCAAGATTTTCATACAAGATTTTTTTAACGACGACGTTGACGTTAACAGACGGTTTGGTGACCTTGGTTTTGAACTAGGTACTTACTTACTTTGAACTCGAGACCTAAGGATTAAGAATAATTTGAAGTGACGTCGTATGCTAAGTATTCAAGAAAGTAAAAGTATGTGACTGTTTGTGTAAACTATTAAATCTTCAAATGCGTCAAATAAATTAAATAGCGTATTTTTGTATATATTAGGGGACAATCTTACACAAATCAACCAAGTCCCACAGTAAACTCAATAAGGCTTGTGTTGTGGGTAGGTACTAGGCGACGATAATATACCTAATAGATAGATGTAGATAAATATTTAAATACATAGAAAACATCCATAACTCAGCTCAGGAACAAATATCTGTGATTAGCACACAAATAAATGCCCTGACCAGGATTCGAACTCGGGACCTCCTGCTTCAAGGCAGAGTCACTACGAGCCTACGAGGCAGTTAGATTCATTAACTATAATTTAATTTTAGGCTTCTAAGACACATTTCTAAAATATTGTCTTTCTAAATTATGCATTGTTTCTAGCATGGCTTAACCTTAAATGTAATCTATCTATAATTACATATTTTTTGCATTATAAATTAGTAAATTACGTGCAATTATTAAACATCATATCGGGTTAGTCCTTTATCTCGCGAATTATGTTCATAATCTTTCAAGCTTAATGAAAACAATCAGCTTATTCATTTTATTTTAATATTAATTTTGTACCTACTAAAATAATCTATACTTTTGCATTACCGAATGTCCGCAGATTAAAACAAATGTGGACGAATTTATTGAAAGGAACCATTTTTTGTAAATTTACAAGGATACGTAATTCTTTCACTAATAGATAGCGTGTACAGTCCGCAGCAAATGTAGCTAAGCAGTAAGCACTAATACCCATTAGGGTGTTCAAAATGACCTAGACACGACTTTATTGTTAAGAGAATAAGAGCGTGTGTAGGTCATTTTGATTTGAACACCCTACCCGCTTAGCTACTTCTGCTGCTGACTGTATTGTGTAGTTTTAGGAACTAAGATATAATCAGTATAATCACTCAATATCGTCAAAGTGGGCGCTTTGCCCTGGACTGACACTATGTAATAAGGATTTGCGGATTTTTTAATAAATATTAGCCCCAAACTAGGCATTCAAAGCTTATACAATAGGTACCTACTAGACGATACATACCAAATTGAGAACCTCCTCTTTTGAAATCTTAAAGTCAGTTAAAAATAGGCGATAATAGAAAAACATCCATCCACAAGTTCCTCAACTCAGGAACAAATTAAATATCCAGTCGGGTTTTTTCGCTTCCTATTTTATATTTTACCTCTTTGAAGTGGTGAAAACCACTACGTCATGTCATTTAAGAATTGTGAACGCTCAAACTGGTTCTAAATTTCTCACCATGGGCATTCCGTGACGTCACAAAGCAGGAAAAATGGATATTCTAGTTGAATGAAATACCTATTACTAATAGCGTACAGGGACACGGCCAAAGGAAATTAGAATACATTCATACTAATATCCAGAGATCGGAATAGGTAGAGTATATTTACCTAAACTTTGTAGAACAGTGACGAGAGTCGGAGACTCCCTTAGGTCTATATTTTTTTGTGCGGGATATCCCGTATTTGTATCCCGCATGTTTTAAAAACACACTGGTAAACTAACTTATTCACAAAAAAATTATTAAAAAGGTACATGGAATGTTATGAATAAGTTAGTTAACCAGTCTGTTTTTAAAACATGCGGGATACAAATGTAGTACGGAAACAAATGTACTACTTTACACGTACCCCGTTTTGTGACCCGTCCCGGTACGTGTTTTTTCGGAAACGTATTAATATCCGAGTATCCGTCATCATCATCATCATCATCATCATCAGTATCAAATGGCCGCCATCTTGAATTTCTTTGTTTTTCATCCGTTCGCGTTGAAAATTGATATTTGAGGACCTTAAATTAAGGCTTCTTAATACAAAACTTTTTCTGAAATAAATATTTTGAATTTGAATTTGAATTTGAAAAACAAAGAAATTCAAGATGGCGCCGATTTTTTGCAATTTTGACTTTAGATTCATGTATATGGACCTGGCCGATCCTCAAATATCGATTTTCAACACGAACCGATCAAAAACAACGAAATTCAAAATGGCGTCCAGTTTTTGCAATTTTGACCTCAGATTCGTATTAGGGGGCCTGGCGGATCCTCAGATATCAATTTTTAACTTGATCGAATCAAAAACAAAGAAATTCAAGATGGCGACCAGTTTCTGCCATTTCTACTTCAAATTCGTGTTAAGGGGCCTTAAAAATCCTCGGATATCGAGTTTCGAACCGATCGGAAAAAGTTTTGTATTAAGAAGCCTTAATTTAAGGTCCTCAAATATCAATTTTCAACGCGAACGGATGAAAAACAAAGAAATTCAAGATGGCGGCCATTTGATACTGATGATGATGATGATGATGATGATGACGGATACTCGGATATTAATACGTTTCCGAAAAAAACACGTACCGGGACGGGTCACAAAACGGGGTACGTGTAAAGTAGTACATTTGTTTCCGTACTACATTTGTATCCCGCATGTTTTAAAAACAGACTGGTTAACTAACTTATTCATAACATTCCATGTACCTTTTTAATAATTTTTTTGTGAATAAGTTAGTTTACCAGTGTGTTTTTAAAACATGCGGGATACAAATACGGGATATCCCGCACAAAAAAATATAGACCTAAGGGAGTCTCCGACTCTCGTCACTGTTCTACAAAGTTTAGGTAAATATACTCTACCTATTCCGATCTCTGCTTATAGGCATTAGAATTCGTATAAGTATTGAGTGGCAGACTTGATTCAAAACAGTCATTGTTAAGATACTTTTGTATTTTGTGGTGATTAACAGGTTCTCTCCCTTCTAGATAAACTATTTGGTCTTCTTCTGTATGAACTCTCTGATCTCTGGTTATAAGTGCCGTGTCGATGTCATCTTACTTACCTTGGTGGTGATGAACAGCTTCCTCTCTCTTCACGACGTCTTCTTGGATCTTCTTCTTTATGACCTGTTCGATCTCCGGTTCTATCCGATACAGATGTGCCGTGTCGATGACATCATAACGTACCTTGGTGGTGATGAAAAGGTCTTCTCTCTTCACGACGCCATCTTGAATCTTCTTCTTTATGATCTGTCCGATCTCCGGTTCTATCCGGTACAGATGAGCCGTGTCGATGTGCCGGTATCCGACGTCGATGGCGTATGAGATGCAGTTAACCATGCCATCGTAGCCAGCGTAGTTGAAATCTCCGTTCTAGAGGGTGAAAAAATATTCTTATATTCGTACCATCAATCGCTACCAGTTTGCCTTACGATGCCCAACTTTACCTGGCTTGAAAACATGTTTTTCTTCACCAAAAAGTATTTATATCTTATTCATGAAATGGCCGCCTTTCTCCCATCCCAGGAATAAGATAAATAGCTGTTTGGTGAAGAAAACTATGATTTTTCAAGCCAGGCAAAATTGAGTATCGTAGGCAAAATTGTGGCAGTTGACGGTAACGTATATGTAAGCCTCCAACCCCCGCCCACCTGGGGGAGCATACACCTGCCGCGTGTGTGGACAAGGGATCGTCCCTCGCATAGGGCTTTACAGCAACGAACACAAGTGTCGTTACCAGGATGCTGTTTAAAACATCTCAGGCATCATCATTAGGCACACACTTTTATCTATCAAATGATCAGAGATCGGAATAGGTAGAGTATATTTACCTAAACTTTGTAGAACAGTGACGAGAGTCGGAGACTCCCTTAGGTCTATATTTTTTTGTGCGGGATATCCCGTATTTGTATCCCGCATGTTTTAAAAACACACTGGTAAACTAACTTATTCACAAAAAAATTATTAAAAAGGTACATGGAATGTTATGAATAAGTTAGTTAACCAGTCTGTTTTTAAAACATGCGGGATACAAATGTAGTACGGAAACAAATGTACTACTTTACACGTACCCCCGTTTTGTGACCCGTCCCGGTACGTGTTTTTTCGGAAACGTATTAATATCCGAGTATCCGTCATCATCATCATCATCATCATCATCAGTATCAAATGGCCGCCATCTTGAATTTCTTTGTTTTTCATCCGTTCGCGTTGAAAATTGATATTTGAGGACCTTAAATTAAGGCTTCTTAATACAAAACTTTTTCCGATCGGTTCGAAACTCGATATCCGAGGATTTTTAAGGCCCCTTAACACGAATTTGAAGTAGAAATGGCAGAAACTGGTCGCCATCTTGAATTTCTTTGTTTTTGATTCGATCAAGTTAAAAATTGATATCTGAGGATCCGCCAGGCCCCCTAATACGAATCTGAGGTCAAAATTGCAAAAACTGGACGCCATTTTGAATTTCGTTGTTTTTGATCGGTTCGTGTTGAAAATCGATATTTGAGGATCGGCCAGGTCCATATACATGAATCTAAAGTCAAAATTGCAAAAAATCGGCGCCATCTTGAATTTCTTTGTTTTTCAAATTCAAATTCAAATTCAAAATATTTATTTCAGAAAAAGTTTTGTATTAAGAAGCCTTAATTTAAGGTCCTCAAATATCAATTTTCAACGCGAACGGATGAAAAACAAAGAAATTCAAGATGGCGGCCATTTGATACTGATGATGATGATGATGATGATGATGACGGATACTCGGATATTAATACGTTTCCGAAAAAACACGTACCGGGACGGGTCACAAAACGGGGTACGTGTAAAGTAGTACATTTGTTTCCGTACTACATTTGTATCCCGCATGTTTTAAAAACAGACTGGTTAACTAACTTATTCATAACATTCCATGTACCTTTTTAATAATTTTTTTGTGAATAAGTTAGTTTACCAGTGTGTTTTTAAAACATGCGGGATACAAATACGGGATATCCCGCACAAAAAAATATAGACCTAAGGGAGTCTCCGACTCTCGTCACTGTTCTACAAAGTTTAGGTAAATATACTCTACCTATTCCGATCTCTGCTAATATCAGGCACTATAGAGATATAGACGACCACAGCCTAAGGCTCACCACACACCTAGCGGAATTAGCGGAAGTAGCGGAAATTCATAGACAAAATGCTTAATTTGTCTATGGTAGCGGAAATTTGTCTATGGCTTCCATACAAAAAATCTGCTACCATAGACAAATTTCCGCAACCATAGACAAATTTCCGCTACTTTCGCTAATTCCGCGAGGCATTCCGCTAGGTGTGTGGTGACCCTAAGAAATTTTTGAAGCTCAAGTAATTTGCGCCCTCTGTCCGAAAGCCGCCTAAAGATACCGAATTTGTAAGAGAAATGTCACCTGCACTGCTACTCCACCTAGTAGCTACTAGTGTACTACTAGTACGCTATTTGTTACTACGTGGAGTAACAGTACAGATCCCCTGTACTTGATAATGTAAGAGGAAATGTCAACTGTGGTGACAGTTTCTCTTACATTTTCGGTATCTTTAGGAGGCTTTCGGACAGAGGGCTCAATTGATTTGAGCTTCAAAAAGTTCTTAGGCTGTGGCCTTCTATAGTCTCTGCTTGGACTAATTATACATATATCTTTACCCCAAGATATATTTTACTTGAATAAAGACATTTTACTTGAATCAAGACCACTTTCTAGGCAAATTGTTTCCACCTATATACGAAACAGTATTGTCTTGACCAAGCGGATTTGTCTTCGATGAAGATTTTTTTCTTTCCGTGTAGCATTGAGTCCTTAATACGTAATCCTTCTTGGGGGCACGCATGTGACACTATACCTTGTGCAATCTAAGAAGCGGTTTTTGACACCTGTCATCTCAGTACATTTTATAACCTAAAATCGATTTTAGGCTATAAAATGTACTGAGATGACAGATGTCAAAAACCGGTTCTTAGATTGCACAAGGTATACTAATCCTTGCTTACTCTATACCTACTTGTAGAAAATGTAGAATGTAGATAGTAGGTATATCTCTATTCTATCCGTAGACACGGGCTGTTAACTACTGGATTAAGACTGTCAGCCATTACGACGTTTACCTTCTAACCTGCGTAACATCTCACGGCTGGCATTCGGTTCTCGTCATCAAAGAGGAAAATTGAAACAACAAAGGGATTGAACGAAACGTCATTGACACAATAAAACGAGTTGTGAGCTTTAATTCTAATGAGTTAATGTTGATTTTTGAATAGTTTTGTTTGTTGTTTTTATTACGAGACAATTATATAACAATGAGGAAAACGTAACAAGATGAATCAGTATTTCGTCAGGTGACAAGCAAAACTCACTAATTACAAAAAAATAATGAAAGGAAAATCAACATTGTTAACTTGCAACTCTTGCAATGCAAGTATGGTTCATTATGGCTATGCAGTTGTGGTAGTACTTAGTGAGTTTTGCTTGTCATCTAACGATTTTAGTAACAGTTTGCGATCTTATTGCTATGATATTAAGTGCTTTGGTTTATCAAGTGTTGGGTTAGTTTGTATTGAATAGTAAGACTGCTTCCTCAAAGTATTGGTTACTTAGAGTTTTCCCTTGTGAATGGTAAATCCTCGGCTCCGCATACGTTCAGGGTGCTTAGCGAAATAGGAAAAGCCGAAGTTTCTTTAGAACAAATTTAGACAGGCAGCAAAAGTGTTTAAGCGAGATCTTGGATAAGGCTCTTGTTTTCATACAAATACCTTAAAACCGCATTAAACTCTTTTTGAACACGTCATCCACTAAACTAGCTCTACTACTGAATATTTTAAATTACCTACTTTATATCTAGACTGCGGAACTGCGCTCCAGAACTCGCATTGTAGATGTTGGTGTCAGGACCGCCAAGCTAAAATGGGACTGGGCAGGACACGTTTGCCGTATGCATCCGGAACGATGGGCCAAACTTGCTACCGAGTGGCTCCCACAGGACGGCTACCGGGGCAGAGGCAAACCAAAAAAAAAGATGGCGGGATGACTTGGACGCGTTCTGTAAAGAGTGGTCGAAAATTTCATCCAACAGGGTCGAATGGGGAAAGAGAGGGGAGGCCTTTGCCCAGCAGTGGGACACCAAATAGGCTAACGAAAAAAAAAAATCTAGACTAGCGACCCGCCCCGGCTTCGCACGGGTGCAATTATACATTACATATAAACCTTCCTCTTGAATCACTCTATCTTTTAAAAAAACTGCATCAAAATCCGTTGCGTAGTTTTAAAGCTCTAAGCATACATACAGACAGACGGCAAGAAACGACTTTGTTTTATACTATGTAGTGATGCTTTATAGCTCTGTACTGATTAAGATAAACTTGGGTTTCTGATCCATTCAGTAAATTTAAGTGGGGTTGAATTGAATACATCCTCAGGTCGTGCAGTGAGTATGGGTCGTATGCGCTTGGCAAACAGTTGGGATCTAGTGTTACCAACTCGACTCACCAATCAGGATGCTGATGCTGAATTTGGCAACATTTGTAGAATTTTATAGCACATAAAAATGCCAATTGGCAACTTTTAAAATCATTTGAATTTCGGCACGCTAGAGAGAATTCGTGCTACATATATACATTTTAGCAACATTTTATAAATAAGCTCGTCTGGCAATTTATAGACCCCGATGTGACAACCCTATTAGGAACTCGATCACGGCTATGTTAGTGTTGATCTTAGGTAACTTGAACTGTCGGTTAGAGAGGGAGGTGTTGTGTTTGCGTAGTACTTGCTCAAACATGTTTATCCTTCCAACCCAGAGGGGACACTAGGCCTTCTTGGGATTAGATCCGGTTTCCTCACGATTTTTTCCTTCACCAAAAAGCGACTCTGTTCATACGTTCCGAAAAACTTAGTGGTACGGGTTTGAACCCGAGACCTTCGGATTGAAACTGACATCTTGCTCTGACATCTTGCTTGCTTTAAGCGCTTTTATTTTATTCAGCCATATCAGGGAAAAATTTAAACCAGAATTTATACTTGTTTTCATTAGTAGAAATGGAGACTTTTTTCAAATCGTTTTCCCAGAAATCGCACATTTCACATTAAAAAAAAGTATACAGGGTGGAAAGATAAGTCGGGCCCTGGAGGGAAACTACCTTAAAACGTTGAGATAGTTCAATACACTGAAAGGAAACATTCCTTTATTTTTCCTAAAAAGTAAAACTGCATTCACAGATTTTCTTCCAATTTTCCCTTTTTTCGATACTAAAATTGTATGATTTTTCCGTTTTAATTATTTATGGCTTCTCTTGTGCCGTAAATTTGGTTGGTATTAAGAAGTTTGTATTCTTGTTGGAAATAGGATCGTTTGTCATGAATTGTCATAAAAATTGTTTTTGACAAAAATTACAAAATGAGTAGTTTTTTTGTGAATTGTACATTTTCTCGAAAATATGTAAATGCAGATATGTCTCTTTTTAAAAATAAAAGAATGTTTCCTTTCAGTTAATTGAGCTATCTCAACGTTTTAAGGTAGTTTCCCTCCAGGGCCCGACTTATCTTTCCACCCTGTATAGCTAGAAATGTTTATTGATTAACTATTGATATCTACAAACTTCTATAAGAATCAAATGAGTGCAATTAAAGAAATAAAATCGTTGTTTTCCCCAGGCATGGCATTCCATAGCATCGGGAAAACCTCAGAAGATGGCCGCTTGCCAGGGTTTTTACAAACAGAACGAACTCTTGTGCAGTTTCCCTACCGAAAACAATATTTCCTTGTCGTGACTGGCAAGGACAATGAGTCTATCATTAGATTAGTTATAGAGATGGGCCGACTAGTCACCGACTAGTCGGGAAAGCCGACTATTCGGCATCATTTGTAGTCGGCGATTAGTCGGCGACTAGTCGGCAAAAAATGCCGATTATTCGGCGCTTTAATACCTACAGGAAAATAAGAACTTGGCAGAAGTTTAACCCTTATTTTTAGTTATGAAATTTAAATCTTATAATTAGTGTTAGTTTTCTTTTTGCCATCAAACACGCCAGCGCCGGTTCGTAAACAAAAGGTCAAAACATGAACGCGTGATAGATAATGGCACGGCTGACGAAGCGAAACGAGCGTTTCCGATTGCACCCGAACTTAGCCAAAACCTACGATCGGCATTGCCGACTAGTCGGCCGATTAATCGGCAATTTGAAAACCGATTAGTCGGCCGATTGTGTAGTCGGCAAAAACCCTAGTCGGCCCATCTCTTAGTTACAAAGAAAAAAGGGCTGTGGTTTTTCTGTAAAGTGGAAGTATTTACTAGTTACTGCCCCAGTCTGGCTCTGCTCCAGAAGCGAGATAACATTCGCTGAGTACCCTGTTCATTCGCAGTTCTCCTTTGGACGTAGTTTAAGACCTCGTTCCCATTTGCCGGATGTCGGGTCCGATTTTCAATCGGGTGTCGGCGCCGCATACAAAACCGTGTCGGACAAGTGTGAATAGCTTCATATAAAATGTTCTGCCACTGGAACGACCGATTAAAATCCGGATCCGACATCCGACAAGTGGGAACCAGGCCTAAGGATATGGATATACCCCCGTCATACCGAACATTAAAATCGAAAGCTAACGGCTAGTTCTGATTATATTGGTAGGATCCCTACCAGCACTGTATATCCAAGTTGCAGCTTCGAAACTTTCGAAAGACCTGTACTAACTTTGCGCACTCGAAAATACACTTTCCTTGGTATTGTTATTATAACTCCTAAACTAGGTATGCAGTTTTCAAAAAAATAACTATATGAGGCGGTTTTTGAAGACTAAAATTTCTACAATTTGAGACTAGAACTAGCTCTCTGTCAAAGAAATACCGAGATAAAGGTGTATTTTGTGTGCCGCTACGTAGTTTTGTTGTGAAATTGCTTAAAACATATTTTTAGGAGGGGCCACTCCATAGGTAGGTGTTGCAGGCATCCATAGACTACTGTAGCTGCTTACCATAAGGCGGGCTGTATACTTGTTTGCCACAGTCGTGGTTTAAAAAAACGTGACTTGTAACATAATACGGAAAATTATTGGATTACATTGCATTACAAGTTAAATAATCGTTCACTGTAAAAATGACGGCCGTTGAGTCAGATTCGTCGTAAACTGATTCAGTCTGCCTTTGTTTGTCAATTCAACAGAAATTTTATAAATATGTTTTAATAACGACCAGAGGCCGATTGCATAACAACTTGTAACTAAATAATATTAGTGGATGTCTTTTTCCAATCCCATTCATTAGGAAGAACTTCCGCTAATAATATTAGTTACGAGTTGTTATGCAATCGGTCCCAGGTTTTATAAAAAAAACGCTTTTCGGATACGTAAAACTGCATGTGGCGCATTTACTATACTATACGTAAGTATTTTAAAACAGTTTCCAAAATATTCGCTATGTGCGAAGTGCATGGTGGGGGTAACGTGAACGATCGCAGTGCACAATATGCACAAAAGTCCTCCTCCTCTTAAAAAACTCAGTTTTATTTACATTTCTTACCACTGTAATTTTTATGATATCTACTTGAAATAGTATTTTACACAATCGTGACATAATAAAGAGAATCTCGTACCTTACTTAGGCCACTCAGCAAGCTTCGTGGCCTAAACACGGTACTCGATTGTAAAGCTCTTTATTATGTCACTATTGTATACAATACTTTTTCTACGAGCACTCAAATTAGGCAAGTCGGTTAGAATAGAGTTCAATAAATGCGTAACAATCTGCTGCCTCTATATATATTGTGTCGTGCTCCGCCCGGCCACGCTGTCGCGGTCGGGCGGCGCTCGACACCTGAGAGAACTATAATATTGTAAAGTAGTAATTATTTAAGATGTCGGAATATTACTAGGGATTTCTACCTACAATTTCGACACCTTAAATAAAACGTACTAAATGAAAATCCATTTTAGTTTTGTCGACAAAACTAAAATAGGTGTCAAGCGCCTCGCCTCCCGGCCACGCGGCGAATATGCGACCATCGAAATGTATGCGCTAGTAGTTCTCTGTACAAAGACTCAATTCAAGCATTATAGTCGGCGAGTAGAAAATTTTTATTTCATTGTCGGTGAAAAGGGACAACGCCCATTTTACCTATTATTATTATTTTACTATTGCACTACCTAAACATGTTTTGTTTTCTAATTTTAAAATATATGAACACAATTAAATTACAAATACAATCAATTTCAAATCCAAGACAAGAAATAGTAATCATCAATATTGAAGTTGTATTGGAGTTGCCTCGAATAATTTTCGAGCAAATTCTGATTCAGATTATAGGATTGTATACATATTAGCGGTTTCTCCTGTTACACTCACAGTGCGATGAGGATTGGGGCTTTTGTTCAATGTAGTAGGTAATTTAATATGCAGTATTATAGTTCCTTAGAACGTAATATCAATAAGTCTGGGGAGAGACTGCTTGGCGCCGCTTCGGATTGCGTTTAAGTTTATTACCAATTGTAATAGTATTTTATACAAGTTAAGAGCTTTTCGGTCGAGTAGCTGCTTACCATCAGGTGGGCCGTATGCTTGTTTACCACCGTCGTTGTATAAACAAAAAGAGTACCGCGTTTAAACCACGATGCTTTAAGCGAATTATGTCACTATTGTACGCAATACTTTTTCTACCGGTAATAAATGAGTGCGACGAAGGCCTTACAACCTGCTGCTTCTTTACAATTTAGTAACCGCAATCTCCTGACGCACTGAATCGACAATTCGACAATATCCTCCTCCCGAGTTCGGTCTATAAATTAATAAAAGTCGACTAGCAAGAAAAAACAATTTGTAATTTTTTGTTTTGTGTTGTTTGACGGACTTTGGCTTTGGAGTTACATGCGTCCATAGGCTAGGTAGGTAATATAACTTATAATTCATGTGTACTAGAATCCTTTTCGCAATCGACCATCGTTTGGGTAACCACTAACCACTACTAAAAAGTTACTTAAACTCTCATTTATCAATAGAAAAGTAGAATTATGTATAATATTTCATTTAGTTCAGGCAAATGAAAGTTTGGTCTCAGCTCCTTACATATTAGATTAAATTAGATTAATATTCATTATTGCACCACACAATGAAAAATTATTACATAACCAGATTCATAAAGACAATACAAATGGTAACAACAGGCGGCGGTCTTATCGCTATTAGCGACCCCTTCCAGACAACCTTAGGGTAGCAGGAGATAAAGAAGAGAGTATCATAAACAGGTAGTGCTTAAACATTAAAGAGAGTGTATACATACATATTGTTCGGCTCTGGCGATTTAACCGTGTCAACATAACCCAAGCTTCGTTCAAAAGATGGTTTTGCACAATGCCGTCTTTACCATAAGGGCATAAGGGCCCGTGCCCAGGGCCCCCATGCTCAGGGGGGCCCCGAAAGATCGTAGACGACCTTTTTTTTACAGTCGACTTTGTCCCTAATTGAGCGCCTGAGTCTGATTTCCAAGTGTCCAAGGGCCCCATATTCTTAAGTGCCCTAGGGCCCCATAACATATTAAGACGGCCTTGGTTTTGCATTTGCAGTGTCTGATACAATACAGCCTAGTATTTGATTGCACCCTATTCACAATGCAAAATTCTATTCGTTCGCAAATATTCTTTTCATGGAAAACTTTTTACATACTCGTAAAAGCCCTTTGTGAATTTGGAACGTTGTCAGTTTCAGTGACCAACGTTTTCACTGCCCGCTGGCATCCTGAGCTGAAATTAAATTAGTTACTTTTAATGGAACATTCCCGTGGGTTTTAGAATAGTTAGCAATATTATTTAAAGAAGGTTTATTAACCGACTTCAAAAAAGGGGGAGGTTCTCAATTCGACTGAATTTTTTTTTTTATCATTATCATAATTTTTTTGTATGTATGTTACGGATATCTCCGTGAATCGTGAACAGATTTTCAAATTTTTTTTAAAATCCAACACCCCTAGATGGTCCCATTGTCACCAAGTCGGGGTCTGATGGGAACTCTTCAACTATTATAGGCACACCTATAGTGATTTCACTATTTTTTACAGCAACTTGGCCACTTCCTCTTGGAATAGCGGATCCTAAGTGAAGTCGGTTCTTTTTTTGTTTAAAATTATTGTATTAAAATATTCTGTATTCAACATTGATTTATAAGGTATTCTAATTTCTACTAGATGTGACATCTAGAACAAAATTTGCTGTGACTCAATTATCGAGTAAGTAGTATAGACTTGTAGTGATTTTCACTACTCGAAGATGTTGAAAATGACATCTTCTTCTGCTTGTTGTACCGTCGCTATCAAATATATTGGAGCGACCAAGGGACTCAAGAATATCTAAACATGCACTTTATCACCTTGACAAAAGGCGTTGTTCAGATATTTGTGACCTTAGTCGCTCAGATATATCGACTGTATCACTGTATCCGATACGGCAACTGTACCGCCGCAGAAAGGCCGCAGTCGCCAGAAATGGGGTCGCCCCACGACCCCATTCCTCAAGGTAAACATACCGAAACTTCCTCGAAAGACATCTCCACAATACCTTCTTCGTATTACGTGGTAACGACGACATGGTTAACCAATCGTCAACCTTATAACTTATCAGAACGGGATAAGATTCAAAATTGGTCAGCTAAAGGTGTATTGCCATCTTCCCAAGCCACAGCATATTAAGCCGTAATACCATGTAAATAAGGGCAGGAATGTTGTAAGTTTTTGCGGCAATCGGATGAAGACGTTAGAGGTTCCGGGAACAGCTCTACTGGCGACGTGGCTTTCTCTGCTGGAGCCTATTCACAGACTACACAGACACCTCATCATTAGGCTTTTACATGGAGCACGAGGTCACCACACGTCAGCGCAATTTTATTCGTAAATTTCTACGATTCGAACAGCACATCTCAATAGTATTCTACACCAATTTGTAGTATAATAATCCAGGTTCACTCCTGTAACTTGATTTTTGTGGATATTTTTAATTCAGATGAGTAATGATCAAAAACGTTAACTCAATTGAAATAAGCGGTCGCGCTCTCATACAAAATTAGTCGGGAGCACAGATGCGTGGTGACCCCGAGTTGTACTTATGATCTATCTAGTGGTTGGGCTTATCTGTGAGCCTACTAGGTACGTTGTTAACTGGGTAGCCTTCGTGACGCCTCTAGGGCATACAAATTCGGTATTTCTGGTATGGCCAATACATGGAATTCCGATATGGGCTATACATAAAATACCCGTATTGCTGCTCTAGTGACGCCTAAGTCGCCTAATGTATTATCATGTAACATTTAGCTGATGTGGTATTTATAAATTCTTGTTAAATGGATTTCCCATTGTTTTTTTTCAACTTTAAAACAAGAGAAAATGAGCCTTATTTTCAAAGTAATTTGGTTGAAATTTTAGGGAATGATTTTTTGTACGTACGTACATATATACAGTTAGCAGCAGAAGTAGCTAAGCGGGTGAGGTGTTCAAATGTGTCAGTGTACGGACAAAGGGACCACTTTGTCCATATGGAGTTACTAGTACTTTCTAAAACTATGCAATATGCACTATCTATTAGTGAAAGAAAAAAAGTGTTCTTGTAAATCGACAAAGTGGTCCCTTGCACGAAACTTATCCACAAATAATGACCTTCACAGGCTCTTACTTTCTTAACAATGAAGCCGCTACAAACTAATTTTGAGCACCTCACCCGCTTAGCTACCTACTTGTGCTCCTGACTGTACCTAGGCATTTTCAGAAAAAAGTGTATGTACCATTTATATTTTATAAAATTAAAAAAAATTGGGTTGTATCTATTCAGAATCAGGAGGCTTATAAAAAAAATGTGTCAGATCTTTTGTCAGTTTTGTGACGCCTACGCCTTTTCTGAAAAGCCCACCTACAAGTGTTTATTTGAAAAACTCAATAGCTCATACTCCCCACCCAACCTCCGGCATAACAAGGCAGTTCCATTGCCCGCTGAAACTCGCGGAAATTAAAAAAAACGTAGTTACTACGAAGTGGTATCCTGCCTCCGTGCTATTACCGAATTCTGTGAACCGACGGCTGTCCCGCTAGCCAATTAGACGGCGATTAAAAGCTTATTAACGGACATGTCAGACATGTGCAACTGTGCGTATGCCGGCAAACGTCAAATTACGATTAGTATCCGTGAGGTCTAAAAAGAACCTTCAGGTTTTAGAAAGAGACGTCGGGTATCTTTCAACTGCAGTGACACATGAAAAAGCAGTACAGGAATATTACCTTCGCGTGTCATCGCCGATCCCCGAAGGTTCTTCTTAAAGCTCACGGACTGTACGACGACGTGTATCCATGGACGAATTCATTACTTGACATACCTCTTCGACCGAAAAGTGAGGCCGAAAGAGAAGTCAGTTTTCATAAAAATAATATAAGACGTTACAAAAGCACTGGTGATTCTTTTAAGGGCATATAATTGGTATCGTATTCTAATTATGAAAAAATAAGAAAAAAATGGATTTGTATGGAAGATTGGCCAGTTGTGACGAGTCGAATAAAAATTTTTTTTTTTCGCGTCCAGAAAATTTTCTCCTAAATTTTCTTACCAATAGGTACGATAGTGATACCAATTATGCCCTTAAAAGGATCACCACTATTTTTGTTACACCTTGTATAGTGATTTTGAGTAGAAATAACCCAAAATTTGTTAGGTTTTCTAAGTAAATGGTACAGTTTTTTCTGAAAATGCCCTCATACCTCATCTAAATCTTTCAGCGTGATGAATTAACAGACAGACAGACACTATTTAGCATTTTGATAAAAGTAGGATGGAATATATAATATACTACTTATAAAAAATAATAAACTACTTATAATATTGATTTACTCGACATCAATATTATAAGTAAAGCCTGTCCCGAAAAGTTTTTTTACAAGAACACATTAAGATAAAAAACTTTATAAAGTACCAAATAATTTAATCTGTAACTATGTTACTTATACAACTCTTGCCTAATGATTAATATCAAAATAATATTTTTTATACGTACATATTACACAACACATACCCTAATGTAAAAAGGAAGAAAATATTTTTTGCGCAACTCGCAGTCGATTTGCGGCTGGTATTTTGTATTTGCATAAAAATTTGTCAAATCAAATTACAAAGCAATAACAAGGTTCCAGAATCGAAAGAAGAGGACCAAATCATTGCTAAGACCTAAAATTGGTGACAGAAAATTATTTGAATATTACTTAACCATAGTGATAAACAGGCCTCAGTTTTCATACAAAACGAGAACGCGTGATTGAAAAATATTCAATCCCTTATAATTTTGTTAAACTTTCACCAAATGCTTTATATTTAGCATCATTAATAGCGGAATTATTCACATTTTTAATTTTATGGCATACAAACGACCAGTGAAATAAAAACATTGGCAAGTCGTGCAAATATATCTAAACATAGGCTCGCAAAATTTAACTTGGAATTTTAAGGGAAAATGTCGCTCTTGCTTAGATAACAAAATAAATAAATTGAAAAATGTTGTTAAAAAAGCCTTAAGGGTATACTTTATGATGTATTAAAACATGAAAGTAAATAATCTGGAAATACCTACAAAAAACAGCAATAAATTATGTAAAAAGACTTTTCGGAACAGGCCTTAGTTTATTATTTTTTTTGCTAATTTAATCATATCGGTTCTGAGTATAATATGGTTCCTCGAATCTTCCACGATTATAGGTTTAGCCGAGACGTATTTCTCTGTAGATTGAAATGAGGGCTCACTACCGAGAATCCTAGTTCCCGGCATAGACATACACGGTGTCCGTGAGAATCGCGATAGATTTTAACCACCAATTCCTGAGGTCATAAGGAGTAGGTAGTAAATGTTATATGAATTCAGGTCAATTTCACAAAAAAAGATTCTTTTTGCTTTTTTTTCGATTTTTTTAACGCTTTTGAACATAATAAAATAAACGATAAAGAAATAAACACGGGTTACTCACGTCTTTTAAGTCGAATATTGCTCGACACGTTGTTTTAAAAGACGTGAGTAACCCGTGTTTATTTATTTAATATGTCTGATTCTCAGGGAAGTTTTGTGTTTAAAATAAATGTTATTGGTAAAACTATCGACTAATACAAATTGGTACATTTTTATTCATTTTTACGCAAATTATTCCTTGGCATTTTGATAGCTGTCAATAAGGATGCCTACGCTAGACTCCATAAAGAGTCAAAACGCCATCAAAAAGCGTTATGCACTGAGTTACAATAATAAATATTTCTTTGATTAATTGGCAGTAATTGATCTGAAACTAGGCGAAAGCCGGAAAAGTTTATACGACATTTTAGTCTCCAATTAGGATCAGGAATACAATATACATGTTAAAATCTCTCGCAATCCTTACGGGCACCGTGTATAAAATAAGAAGATGTGATCCCACCACCATCACCATCCCATGTCGGTTGTTAATAAAGTTTATTTCTAAATGATTTTTTTATGTATCACAAATGTTTCAGTAATCTTCTAGCGCTAAGCGCCATTACCCGCTGACCTGACTTCAATACGTTCTAGGTCATCATTTAATTATGTAATACCTACAAGAATGCGCACAATACTAGATTAATAGTCTCAATTCACAGAAAATTAACTAGGCCAATAAAATAACTACTCAACGTTAATAGAAAACAACTGCTAAACATAAATTTTCTAGAAAAAACGGTAAACAAAAAACACGGGTTTCCCGGCCGGTAGGTATTTTTAGAATTTAGATTTCAATATAACGTTGAGCAGACGACTGTGCATTCCTATGAGTTCGTTGTGGCTATAGTGAAAAACTTTATTCCATTGAAATTAGGTTCCAATTCGCCTGACGCAGTTGTGAAAGGATTTTTCAATATACGGTATTTCCAGAACCAATCTGTTGGGCTGGCATGGCAATATTAGTTTTGAGAATAGGAATGATGAATGTGTGTTACCAGTGATGACGTACGGCTCCGAAACGTGGTCTTTGACTATCGGCCTCATCTCAAAGCTCAAAGTCACTCAACGAGCTACGGAGAGGGCTGTTCTCGCAGTTTGGATCGAATCAGAAATGCGGAGATCCGTAGACGAACTAAAGTTACCGACATAGCCCACAGGATTAGCAAGCTGAAGTAGCAATGGGCCGGCCACATTGCACGCAGAGCAGATGGTCGATGGGGTCGAAAAGTGCTTGAGCGGAGATCACGGACTAGCAAGTGCAGCGTAGGACGTCCACTCACAAGATGGACAGACGACCTTATAAAGGTCGCCGGAAGACGCTGGATGCAAGTCGCTTCCGACCGATACTTATGGAGGTACAAAGGGGAGGCCTATGTTCAGCAGTGGACGTCTTATGGCTGAGATGATGATGATGATGATGGTATCAATCGATTCGTTTGTTGTGAGGATCAAATGTCTATATGGATATGGGGCTTATAATCAACATAATTTAAAACAAAAAAAGAACCGACTTCACTTAGGAATCTTAGGATCCGCTATTCCAAGAGGAAGTGGCCGAGTTGCTGTAAAAAATAGTGAAATCACTATAGGTGTGCCTATAATAGTTGAAGAGTTCCCTCGATTTCTCCAGGATCCCATCATCAGACCCTGACTTGGTGACAATGGGACCATCTAGGGGTTATACCTGTTCGATTAAAAAAAAAATTTTGAAAATCGGTTCACGATTCACGGAGATATGGAGTAACATACATACAAAAAAAAACATAATAATGATAAAAAAAAAAAACAGTCGAATTGAGAACCTCCTCCTTTTTTGAAGTCGGTTAATAAAAGATAGAAATGGGACGTAAAGTCTGAGATCTGAATTTGTGTTTGTATTCTAAATTTGTAGTTTTAAAGATCTACTAAGCATACATGGGGACGGACAGACAGCAGGAAGCGACTTCGTTTTAGGGTCGCCACATACCTAGCGGTTTTCCTCGCGGAATTACCGGAAGTAGCGGAAATTCATAGACAAAATGCTTAATTTGTCTATGGTAGCGGAAATTTGTCTATGGCTTCCATACAAAAAATCTGCTACCATAGACAAATTTCCGCTACCATAGACAAATTTCCGCTACTTCCGGTAATTCCGCGAGGAAAACCGCTAGGTGTGTGGCGACCCTTATACTATGTAGTGACATATCGGATACGGAATTTTCTATTTATTTTATAGTCGTCCCTGAATCTTTTTTTGATATATTAACATTTCAATTTTTTCTACTTAGAATCCCGAGCCTTTAAGCATACTTAATTTAGATTTTAATCGAGAAAAAAATGTCTTCACTATTGTCTGCTTATTACGCTTTTCATATAACCTGCTATGACTGTAATAAACAGCACAAACTAAAACCGTATGACATTTTGTGGATATTAAATTTATTTCATTCAATAATAATTAATTACTTAGTCCACAAATTTTCAAATCCGCATCGCTGGCTTCGTCAGGAGGATACAAAAACAGGTCCACCACAGGCTTCGTCACACAACAACCAATAATATAGGATATTAAATGAGTTTATATTTCGCAAACAAACCTATTTTTTATCCATCACTATTCACAAAACCCCGCGCGCTGCTTGCGCGGGCGCATGTCACACGCGGCGTTCGCGGAACCCGCGATTATCCCCTTATTTATCGCGCAGCGGTGGCCATTGTTGTCATTCTCTTCTGCGTAACGTACTTAGTATGGAGAGGGCTTTGTGCTTTGTTTAGAATGTCAGATGTATCAGCTGCTGTGCGCATGAGTCTTACTATAAACAGTAGGAGGGCGCGGTCTGTCCATGCGACTCCAGCGCATCGCGTCATACGCGTCACGTTATAGAGAAACGTTGCTATCATACAATGTGATGTAAGTAATAATGACGCTATGACCTGTCGGCGTCAAATATATTTTTAACCGACTTCAAAAAAGGAGGAGGTTCTCAATTCGACTGTTTTTTTTTTGTATGTATGTTACTCGATATCTCCGTGAAGTGAATCGTGAACCGATTTTCAATTTTTTTTTTATCAAACGGGTATAACCCCTAGATGGTCCCATTGTCACCAAGTCGGGGTCTGATGATGGGATCCTGGAGAAATCGAGGGAACTCTTCAACTTATTATAGGCACACCTATAGTGATTTCACTATTTTTTATAGCAACTCGGCCACTTCCTCTTGGAATTGCGGATCCTAAGTGAAGTCGGTTCTTTTTTTGTTTAAAATTATTGATTTAATTTTTAATTTTATAAGTCATTTTGACCCCTTGTTTGTAATTCGCTTAGTTCTTAGTAAAATATAAAGGCGCTCCACACCTAGCTCATTTCGCATGAATTTTCTGCACTGCAGCGTTAGTGTGCGAAAAAAATCAGAAATAGAGATTTCTGATTTTTTTCGCACACTAACGCTAAGTAGATTAGCACTTTAAAAGTTAGAATGTTGATGTTTTCGCGTAAGTTCTTCAGCAACCTTCAAAACTTTGAGGGATGTTGAAGAAGTCTTTGTTTTGATACTTTTTAGTTTTATTTAGTTTTAGTTTTTAATTAAGGTTCATTTAAGTACGTGTATGTTCTTCGATTCCTCGAGGATGACTGGATTGTCTGGATTGACTTGTATAAATTTTTTGTTTGAAAGGCGATGATTTGGTTTACTTATAAATCTTATAATCAGGCCGGTTCATGAAAACTTGAAAAATGGAGGAAACTCTTAAATCACACCTATGATGACTTGGTTAATTAAGTATGTTATGTTTATGTGCCTAGTTAAGGGCAACGCTAAATTGGAAAATAGATTTTTGAAGACAGCAAAGCACCATATCGTGAATGTTGCATGTTCTGAAGAAAGGGACCGAGTCATGCCACTCATGCCTTTTAACGGGTCAATAGGACAGTTATTTGATGCCGTGTCGATCAATACGCAAAAATGGTGTTACAATGACACCTTCAGGTGATGCTGGATGTATGTGATAAGATGACCACTCAAGTAAATGGGAAGAGGGCAAGCGAATGATGGTATGGTGTAGGTGTAACATTAAAACTAAACCTATTTTGCTGATTCTGCGCAGTGCTCTGTAATCAATCAAAATTAAGCGATGTAGGCATTTTAAGCATGTTCCATCGTATATCTAGTATGTATACTTGATACTTACTTCTCATAAATCTGTGCTTATCATAGAGTAAAATAGGTACGTGCTTGCTTAGTATGTCAAAATAGATTAAACTAGGAAACCTCACGTAGATTCTAGGCCTAACGTGATTTCAAATAGCCTAATGAAGCCTTATGGTAACGCAAACACGAAATTCGTGGCCCACCGGCCCACCCACCCACACAAATAGACCAAAAGTGAATGAACTCCATAGCCCATTCCCATCGCGGGAGATATGATTGATGGATAACAACTTTAATTTAACACATTGTTGCTCTCGGGTAAAGGTCAACACACCTACGATGTGTAATATAATGGGTATAGCTGCATACTGCATGCCTGCTGCAAGAACCTTCAAATAAATTACAGTGACAATGGCAATTCGAGAAACTGCCGCGCTATCCGATTCTAGGAAGTGGCCCTGCCAGTATGGTGATGGTAGTTGCTTTATACCTATTTGGCTTTTGACCTCCGATAGTTAATTGAGGGGTAGGTTGATGAGCTGTTTCGAGGTTGAATTTAAGTAGTACTCAGTTACCATGTGGAATTTTAACACGGGGTTATTCTTTTAACGCGAATCGTGCGTCTCGTTCTCGCGCGTGCGCGTTAGCTTGCCGACCACGCTTTACGTTTCGTTTCGTTCGAAGTCGAAGTCAGTCTGCTTTTGAACACGGTAGAGAGACGTCATTTCATTGCCGCGAGGCGTTTCGCCTCCCGAACTTTCACCTCTCGTGATATCTGTATCTGTGATAAATGCCACCTACATCCAGTGAAATTGAACGTATGCTGCGTTCTAAGAAACGTTCTCTGTGACGGAACGCGCGTTTCCCGCAAATTAATTTCTCCGCTGGACTTGTTTCTACGAAACTGCTTATAGAGTTTACCGAGAAAACGGCCGCGAAGTGGATTTGAGGAAATATCTGTAATTATAAGTGTTCCGTGTAGTGGTGTCATTTGAAGCGTTTAAGTTGGATCCCAACCAACAGCGAACACCTCAAATGGTGGTTAAAATTCCAGGTAATTATCTTTGTTTACTATCAAACTTCTAGATTTTATTTCAGTTTTATATCGCGGCCTGATTAATCTTATAAACAAGTGGCGCCAACCGATATCGAGAGGACCGAGGTCAAATGAATAAATATGTGACGCTTTTCCTAGCGTAAACAATCCGATCGCGCCGCGCTTGACGCGGCCGCTCGTCGTCTTATAGAACTTCTTACTAATTATAATTGCGAATACCATTACGTCATACTGTACACAAACATGTTCAACAGATGTTGGCGCCTCTGATAGCATGTGATAACACGGAACGCGTATCGTTATCAATGCTGTATAGGATAAGTAGCTATTTATTTTGGCTTGGCGAATATAAACTTTACTCGCGTAATAATAAAGATTGTTAGTTGTCAGCAAATTTTGGAAGAGGACCGTTATCTTTGAATTTAAAGCGTGTTGCTGAATGAAATTAATGCTAATTTTGGCTGATAGCAAAGTTTGTGTGTTGTGTAGGTTTTGTAAGGCTAAGTGTAAAGGGCCGATGCTAATACGACCTTCACACAACTTTTCATAGGTAATGAACGTAACATTTCGCAACATGACAATTTAATTTGTTTTAATTATGTACTTACATATCGTCACTAGGCACTTTAACAAAAACTCTTATCTCACACTTCTTCTCTGCATCGCATACATAGTTACCATATTTTTCTTTTGAGTGACAGAAAAATATACAAGTTTTTTCAAAGTAGTGACGATATAATAAAATTAATTCATTTTTTGCATCGTGCCTGGACATAACGTGGGATCGCTAGGTACCTATCTGTTTCAAAAATGAATTGTTATCCTTGTTCTGAAAAACAGAACATAGTTACCTACTCGGCTTTAATAGGTAGGTATCTATATTTTCAGTTGCTATAAACTTTATGAACGTAAACGTAGGTAGTTATGTTATGTAGGTACATCGCACTGTTGTCGATATCTATTTATAAAATCGATTCGCGGCACGCCGAGCTATCAATTTGGATGAACACGTAGGTAGTAGAAATATTTCCTGTAATAAATGAGCTATCTGCATATGCATAGATAACAGGAATAAAGCGGTTTTACTTGATTGGTTTAAAAGCCTCTCACACAGTGCGCGAATTTATCGTGCAGTTGCGAATCATGAGTGTTGACCGGTCGTTATAATTCTTTTGAATTTTCGTTTTGCGTTTTAGAACTAGTTCAATAGACACAGAGCAGACGGTTGGATATTGATATAATATGGATTTTCGAATTCCCTTATTTATATCATGTTAAATGGGTCTTATAAGTGTACTGTGACTTATTAACTTAAATATGGAACGGCATCTGTGCGCGATTCGCATTCGCACAATATGTGTGGATAGGCCTTAATAGTTACCAGACCTATAACCGCGAAGCACTTCGATCATCGTCTATTTGCATTACTCTCTTTCGTATATGCAAGAGCGATAGAGACGGGTCAGACGGGACCATCGTTTTGTCGATTTACGAACTTCGCGGTAGGCCTCTGCACCTATAGTACAGTCATTTTATTTTCACTTGTATGGGAAAAATGTCAAATTTGGAAATAATTCATAATAGCAGAAGTATTTAGTTGTATGGCTTAAAAGTCATGTTAATCATTGCATTGAGAGAAAATCCTATAAAAAATTGACCTTGAAAAAATCCTCATTTAATTAATTTCTAAAAAATCGCCTAAATAAATATATCAATATTTTATTATTTATTATGGTTCCTTAAGACACGCTATTTATGCATGACGAAAAATCAGCCAAAAAAAAGAAACCCTTCATATATATTTTGATGAATATTTACTTCCCGATGGAAAGTTTGTACGATTTTTCGTTCAGTCATCTTAGAATGACATTTTAAAACTATATAAACAAAAAAATCGCTATTATAAATTAATGTTTGAAAAAAACGTATCTTTACTGGAGTACTAAATGTTTGTACCTCAATAAAATGATAATGAGTTTCCTTGGCTATCTGGGGCAATATTTCCGTTAAACAAAATCGGGGTAAGAAATATTACATTGACGAAAAATATTTATCGTATTTTAATGTACAAAAAATGATCCCACTTTTTCGTTTGTAGTTTCCAGGTTACGTATAGGTACCAGACAATAAATGTATAAAATACCTACAAAAGTTACTTTAAATGCGAAAACGTTACCATTTTAGTCATAAAACTGTTTTATAACAGGCTCCACGTTAATTTAAATTAAAACTTTGTTAATTACTTTGACAAACATCAACAAAATTTGCGACATACAAACTTAACAACTTTTAACTAACCTGAAAAACAAATCAAATTATTTTCATGAATATTTTGATTTGTTTATTATAAGTAGACACAGACACACCACACTGATAGAAAAAACAACCAGAATTCACGTTCGTTCAACCAAACTCTCATTTTAAAATAGCGCCTGCAAGCTCTTTGGTTAAAACTACAAGTTCGATTTTGTTAAGTTTAATTACTTAGTTCATTCTACAAGTTTCTCGTCATTTTAGTTTAAGTGGTATTTAAATCAACAACTCGATTAGGTATAGGTATAAAACCAACATAGCACATATTGTTTTAAACATAGGTATACTTATTTGGCTGATTCAATCCAATATCTTTTAACAAGTTTAACCTTGTTGTTCGTACAAATTCGACTTGTATTATCATATCAATATTGGTGATCGATTCCGTTTACTAAAATACTTTCGTTTCAAACTGATAAACACGCAACAAGTCGAATTTGTTAGACTCACAAAGCAAATTTCTCTCAGTGTAAGTACTAGGTAGGTACATAAATTATAAACCTTTATACCGGATGTTTCTTGTAATAATTAGGAGCAATAAATTAAAAACTAGATTCTATTCCTCAAACCAGACAACGTTTGTTCAGCGACTTTTAAAAATAACTTATGGTTTGATTTTTAGGACACTTTAAAGTTTTTCCGAACACGCAATGTATTCCGACATTGTATGTAGGGTGACAAGCAATGTCAAATAGACGGATTTTAACGTACCTACCTACATTGAAAATACTATTTAGTTTGTATGAAAAAGAGGCAATCTACAAAATAGGTACATCTTTTTTTAAAGTTGTTGAACAAAAGCGTTGTTGTTTGAGGAGTTAGAATCTACGTTTTAATTTATTGCTTGTATTACAGGAAACACTTTGTAGATTTCATATACACCTACACTTACCTACTTACATAGGCAGTATCTGTCACTTTTTCCTTTGTAGGTATGTGATATTTATATCTATATTATAAGTTTTAACTAACCTAATTATTATTAAGGCCCATTCACATATATCAGGTGAATCCGTTCCATAGACTGTAATTAAAATGAAGCATTCTCGTTCTTCATAAATTCGTTTTTGTAAACTACACACCAGTAGCGGTCAATTTTTTCTTATACAAGCCGGAGCTTAATTTGGCTTAAAAATTCTTCATGAGCTGTAGGAAAACTGCTGAGATGCCTGAAAATTAGGCAAGCCGACGGGTATCGTGTTCTATGGACGCGCCGCCACTGCTACATACAAACATGTACCTATGAGGGGCTTTATGTTTTTTTCCTCCTTTTATACCATCCATTCTGTCCAATACTATTGTATTCGAACTATCGCAAAATCGAATAAAAAGATATTGCTTTTCCGTTCCACGATTTTTTTTATCCAGCTCAGCTGCACGGCACTGCACGAACCCCTGTGAAACCCGAACGGCGAGCGACGGCAAAAAAATCCAAATACGGATTTTTTGGCCGCTATTTTTGACAAAATTGATTTTTAAAAGGCAAGGAAAATATTATCATGTTGCACATCAATGGATAGGTTTAAAAAAGTAACTTTTAGGTTTCTAATTAGGTAGGTACTTAAAAAAGTTAAAATTATTTGGATAGTGAATAAATATTACATTTATAGGAAAATTCAGCCCGAAATTAAAAAAAAGTCCAACCGGTTGAACTGTTTTTAAGTCATTTTCCTAAAAACCATTCAATTCTAAATTGTAGGTATGTGCCGGTCAGATAGAGTCATTTTTCCTATTTTATTTTTATTGCAATGAAGGCACAAAACCCTCCATTATGCGTGGTTCGAGTGGTTCGACAAATCGACATGCACTTTTTTTTTGGCGTAGTAATCCAACTTTTTTCGCTTTTTCTAATAAATTTAGGGTGTCTATGGGTAAATTCATCACATAGGTACCTACTTATATATGTTATATATTCAGCAAAACAATTACTATTTAAAGCCTAACAAGTTCCTTTTTAGCCCTCGCCATGTTGCGGTGTTTGATGGAACTAATTTATTTTAATGGCAATGATTTTTTTTGACAACAGACGTTGAAAGTCATTAAATGTCACCGATGTAAACAAGTCGAAAATAATTGTAAATATTTCAGGATAATAAAGGATTTTGCAATCAAAATGCCCAAAAAATTGTACACCGATGCAACACAAATAATTTTAAATACATAAAAATACCTGCGACAGAAAAAGGATGAGGGATTCAGTAGCATTCCATTAAACAATGTTGTGAAATTTGTTGTTTACATGACAGGTCCTGAATGTCCTGATATACAGCCTTGGCCAGAAGTATTGAGCATAGGTGTTTTTTGTTTACAATTTTGATGTTAAGCATTATTTCCCTATCCTAACAATGTACGGTAACGGTAAATGTTATATTTTATTTATAAATATAGAAAACTTCACTTAATAACACTTTCAAGGTACTTAAAAAATATGAAAACAGAAGGTACCAAAAATGTAAATTTAAGTCGGTGCGACATATTGCAAATATTCTATGCAGTTACTACTAACTTCAACAAAATATGCCTATTAGTTTAAATTAATTGACAAAATAACTTAAACAAAGATGGATACGATGGACTAAACTTTCCAGTTTTGTATGAAAATCGCATTGGTGCTCAACACTTCTGGCCAAGGCTGTACATAGTGCGGTTGTTATAAACTAGTTAGTTCGGTACTAAATATGTATATTAATGATAATAATGATTAAATTATCATTTTTCCCTTTTAAGGCGTCTGTAGTGCTACAATCAAAAATATTTATAAAAATAGACCGACAAATGTGCCATTAGGCACAAAATTCATGAATTCTATGCTGTGCGAAAGCAAGTACGAACTGTAAAAACTCTGCTTACCGAATTGACAAAAGATCTTGGTTTTACCGGTAGTAGGAAGTACTTGCGATTGCTATTGCACAGTATAGGGTTCAAATGTAAAAAAGTACCTACCTACAATTCACAAGTACATAATATATATCTCTCTCGCTCTTGCACGATGCCAAGACACACAGTCCCGACTATTCATGACATACACGTATTGTTGCTATATGTAAGCTGTTTGTAATAGCGACACTATATCAGGGCTAAAAAGGAACTTGTTAGGCTTTTTTTTTAGGTACCGACTTACAGTAGTACAGTATTGGTTGCATTGTGGGATCAACGAAATCATTGCAATATTACTTTAGTTCACAGTAAATCATCATGTATTATTATCACACAATTTATGTTTGAATGCATCGCTTGTACATAATGAACAATTCTCGGAAACAATGAAATTGCCCATTTATAATTTTAAAACCAGTAAGTGTAATTTGCAACGTGTCTAAATTGTATACAATTCATACAAATGTTGATGAATATAATCGAATTCTAGGTAATACTGATATTACTGATACACGGAATCGCATTGAGGGACCAATTTCCACGTGCTAATTATCGAGACCGTCAACTGCTGCAACATTGCCTACGATGCACAACTTTGCCTGGCTTGAAAAACATGGTTTTCTTCACCAAGAGTATGTGTTTTAATCACGCCGACAAAGTTTTAAAACAAAACCTGATAAAATATTATTTTTAGGGTACTTCCCGAACACATGTGGGGGGTATACCTACCTCTTCTTTTTATTCCAACCCTAATGTGTGGGGGGTCGATGGATAGGTCTTTTAAAAATATGGGTTTTCCAGAACAATTTTTGGACAAAACTAAACTTTCGTAAATGATAGCTCCGAAAATTTTAAATTGTGATTTCCTCGATATCTAATCGATTCCAGCAAAAAAGTGTAAAGAATCTTTTATGAAGAAAAATTATTTGTGGATTAATTAAGAGAAGAACTGAGTTATTTACGGAAAACCAAAAAGCGATCTTTACCCCCCGAGCGGCGCGCAAATCCACTTTTAGTATGTTGTGTAAGACACCTTTATCTACAACTTCACCAAAATTCAGCTACTTTCCCCTATAATTCCCCTATCGAGCAGTTAGTGGTCTTCCTTTGGTGAGCTACTAGTGTGATTGATAATCGCCTTCTGTATGTGTTCATGCATTTCTGTGGTATGTGCATATTGTGCATGTACATACTACCGTTAGTGCAGCCTGCATCAAAGTGAAGTGCATTCAGTCGTGAAACAGCCTAGTCAGTCAGTCGGATTAATTTGGCCGACGGGAGCTATCCGCAATGACAAAGGAACATCCAATCGGCCTGGGTAATAATTAGGACTGGGACTAATGAATACTATATTACCTATAGTATAGGAACTAATAATAATGCTTCAAGTACAGTCGCCATTAGATATCAAATCATATTTTTGGTAAAGGAAATAAATACCTGTCACGAGGAAATATTTACAAGAAAATAATAATGTCTTGGATTGAGAATATCCCGGAAGCTTCTTTTTCTGTGCAGTTTCCATGAAATTCGCCTGAGCGCGTGTACAGTCGCCATCGGATATATCGAAGCGGCCAAGGTGGTCACAAATATCTGAACAACGCCTCTATTGTCACGGCGGCGATAAAGTGCATGCTTAGATATTTTTGAGTACCTTGGCCGCTCCGATATATTTGATAATGACTCTACATACGATTCTTTATTTGTAAAGTTCAGTAAAAACAATATTTTGTCTTTTTAATTAGGTACATAGGTGGTCGAGTTTAGTAAAAGAGCCCACTGTCGATTTAGGCTGCGTTTCCGACAGAGATAAGCGAGAATGCGTAGAGTCGCCGATTAAGAGTCGCCAGGACGCTCGCGTGAACTCGCGTCCCCATACAAACGTAGTTCAGCTCTCATTTTAAAACGACATGCTTTAGAGCCATGAAATTTGGCATGGGCATTTTAGTAGTACAGATCTATGTCGGTAATTCATTTTCGTTGCTAAAAATTGTAATACAAAGAAAATACAGCCAGATACAGATTTACATACAAAACTTATTTTTGCTACTCGCGTCCCCATACAAACGTAGTTCAGCTCTCATTTTAAAACGACATGCTTTAGAATCACGAAATTTGGCACGGGCGTAGCAACGAAAACGAATTACCAACATAGATCTGTACTACTAGAATGCCCATGCCAAATTTCGTGGTTCTAAAGCATGTTAGTTTTAAAATGAGAGCTAAACTACGTTTGTATGGAAACGCGAGCGTCCTGGCGACTCTAAAGCACCAATAGAATCGCTTCATTTGTTTATCCTCGCACAACGCAGCTGTAGGATTGCTTCTTAACAAACACTTTTCTCTCAACACATCCTCGCACATCTCTGGTGGATAAGCAGCCTTATAATAAAAATAAAATAAATAAATAAAAAAGCCCTTTATTCTACCATAACTTTTACATATAATTTGCATACATACTTAAATTTCTACTAGTTAGTTATGGAAGTCGCCTCTTTGGCGTAGGCCTCCCCCAATGTTTTCCAATTAGCTCTGTTTTTTGCTATATTCACCCACAAGGCTCCGCAGCGTTTTCTAAATACATCCTCCCATCGTTTCTTTGGCAGCCTTATAAGGACACTTTAATTCTTTCACTGAGATAATAGTAGAAGAGCCCATGACACTGAACCTAGTTCGATAAGTCTCCCGGATGATATATATATAATTAGACGCGTTTTTAATAGCAGAACACGAAATGCCTATGCTGCATTGCAAAAAAATGGGCGGCATATTAAAAAAAAAAAATTTAATATTAAAAAAAAATCGGTCTCTAGTACGATAAATCTCCCAGGTTTCCTTTGTTCCTCGAAGCAGAGGAGAGTTAGGGCTATACGATAATGCGGTGCTGCAAGCCCCCGTGACAGGCCTTGTCAGTTGCTGCAGCATTATAAGGGATCGATTTTTTTAGGTATCTAGTACGATCGATCTCCTCTAGAAACCAATGCTCATCTGAAAGATCATTACTTTCTGTGTAAGAAAAACCACTGCTGCATTTCCCAAAAATGGGTGAAGGTGGTTGCTGCAGCGATTGAAGGTCGCCCTCCGAGCAGTTCCATACGGCGTTACAATTCAACCGATTTTATTCAATATAGTTTTCATTAAAAGTACTTATCAGGCCTCACTTCCATGACTTTTTTAATTTTTTTTGGACCCACGGTTCCAAAGTTAGATGGGGGAACGCTCTTTTTTTAACTTTCAGAGCGATTATTTAAGAAACTATTAGTTTTATCTAAAAATTGTTAATGAAAGCCTAAATTGATTTTAAAAGACCTATCTAAAGATACCCTACACGATAGGGTTAGAACGAGAAAAAAAATCACACCCCACTTCATGTGTAAGGGAGGTACCCTAATAAAAAATATTTTTCCAGTTTTTATTATCTCACTTTTTCGGCGTGATTAATGCACACACTCATACGAAATTTCAGCTTTATAGTGCTAATGGTCACTGAGCTAGACCGCGGACAGACGGACCGACGGACGGAACCCTAAAAAGCGCTGGTAGCCTGGCGGTAAGACGTCTAGCTGACTTTCAATCTGGAGTTCTTGGGTTGAAACCCCGGCTACCACTACCACTGAGTTTTCCAGAACATAGAGAAATAATAAGCCTTATAGAGTGCTCACTCCATACAACTGGTTATTAGCCCGCAAGCTTGACATTTTGAAGGCTAGACGACTAAGGGGTCGAGGGAGAAGCGGGCAGGAGGTGTGATTAGGGCACCCGTTGTAAACCCTTGGTATTCACGCCAGTTGTATGGAGTGAGCACTCTATAAGGCTTATTATTTCTCTATGTTCTGGAAAACTCAGTGGTAGTGGTAGCCGGGGTTTCAACCCAAGAACTCCAGATTGAAAGTCAGCTAGACGTCTTACCGCCAGGCTACCAGCGCTTTTTAAGGTTCCGTAGTCTGTCCGTCGGTCCGTCTTTCCGCGGTCTAGCTCAGTGGCCATTAGCACTATAAAGCTGAAATTTCGTATGAGTGTGTGCATTAATCACGCCGAAAAAGTGAGATAATAAAAACTGGAAAAATATTTTTTATTAGGGTACCTCCCTTACACATGAAGTGGGGTGTGATTTTTTTTCTCGTTCTAACCCTATCGTGTAGGGTATCTTTAGATAGGTCTTTTAAAATCAATTTAGGCTTTCATTAACAATTTTTAGATAAAACTAATAGTTTCTTAAATAATCGCTCTGAAAGTTAAAAAAAGAGCGTTCCCCCATCTAACTTTGGAACCGTGGGTCCAAAAAAAATTAAAAAAGTCATGGAAGTGAGGCCTGATAAGTACTTTTAATGAAAACTATATTGAATAAAATCGGTTGAATTGTAACGCCGTATGGAACTGCTCGGAGGGCGACCTTCAATCGCTGCAGCAACCACCTTCACCCATTTTTGGGAAATGCAGCAGTGGTTTTTCTTACACAGAAAGTAATGATCTTTCAGATGAGCATTGGTTTCTAGAGGAGATCGATCGTACTAGATACCTAAAAAAATCGATCCCTTATAATGCTGCAGCAACTGACAAGGCCTGTCACGGGGGCTTGCAGCACCGCATTATCGTATAGCCCTAACTCTCCTCTGCTTCGAGGAACAAAGGAAACCTAGGAGATTTATCATACTAGAGACCGATTTTTTTTTAATTTTTCAAAAAAAAAATTTTAATATGCCGCCCATTTTTTTGCATTGCAGCATAGGCATTTCGTGTTCTGCTATTAAAAACGCGTCTAATTATATATATATCATCCGGGAGACTTATCGAACTAGGTTCAGTGTCATGGGCTCTTCTACTATAATATGCTGAGCTTGAGCCTTTCCCTCCATACAAAACTTAAATATTTTTTCGCGAGAAAAAAATATTTTCTTAGGTTTTCATAATTAATATACGATACCAATTATGCCCTTAAAAGGATTACCAGTATTTTTGTTAAATACTTTGTATTTTTAACCGACTTCAAAAAAGGAGGAGGTTCTCAATTCGACTGAATATTTTTTTTTATCATTATTATGTTTTCTTTTTGTATGTATGTTACTCCATATCTCCGTGAATCGTGAACCGATTTTCAAAATTTTTTTTAATCGAACAGGTATAACCCCTAGACGGTCCCATTGTCACCAAGTCAGGGTCTGATGATGGGATCCTGGAGAAATCGAGGGAACTCTTCAACTATTATAGGCACACCTATAGTGATTTCACTATTTTTTACAGCAACTCGGCCACTTCCTCTTGGAATAGCGGATCCTAAGTGAAGTCGGTTCTTTTTTTGTTTAAATTTATTGTTAAATACTTTGTATTTTTGTATTGACTACTCGACACAGTAAGGTGCCTTTTTCAGCATATATTCTCAAGTCGGCACTAGTAGGTACAGTCACGCTCCGTGATGTTGAGCCATTTGGGGTTCTAGCTAAATTGGTTGTACAATACTTGCGCTATGGAAGGTCCAATTTAGCTAGAACCCTAAATGGCTCAACAATCACGGAGCGTGACTGTACTTAAAGGAGTCGACGCGAGACTAATTGTCCATTGTTACAAACGCGTTATTGTCTAACTACTGTAATGGTCAATTCTACGAAGCCACTGTGAGGTCGTCCATTGTTTACGTGAGGCGTTTAGGTGAGGGAGGGGGTACAGCCAAAATGAACAAGTCTCATCTTGCGTGGGGAGGAAAATATGATGTAAGTAATTTTATTTTTTAACCAGAAACACGGCAGAATTTCAAGAAACTCAGAAATGTTTTTGGTTCCTTTTTGAAGTTTTTGAGGACTCTGTTGAGTTTTTTGTTAAATATACATCTGCAACTTTGTCTTTTATCATCGCTGTATTCTCTAAAACTTTCATTTAGAAAAAAACACGTGAGACTTGGAGGGCGAAGAAGGGGTTTTGAAATATCTAACCAGAGGGAAGGTTGAATAATCGCTCAAAAACTAAGACGTAATTTTTTTTGTTGAGTAAGCGTCGATAGCACAGTTGGTAGTGCGATCGGACCGGTTTTTCGAGAGGTCGCAAGTTCGAGTATTTACTCGTCGCGGTGATTTTTTCCTCTTTTTTTCATTTATAAAATTGAAATTAAAAACGAATACGTAATTTATGAACGCCCCCTATTATGGCCCCAATCCTTTTTTGGATTGTAGGAACTTGAGTAATTAATGTGTTTACCAGTTTTCCCGCCGCGTTTTTTGTCTTAAATTGATTGTTGTGATGTCGTCAACTGTTTTACATAATATGGCACGCGCGTAATAAAAACAACACGGTTAGTTTTAGTTATTATAAACATCGTATTGTCTAAAACAAAATATGTGACGAATTGTGAATTTTTAGAAAAGGTACCATTTGTCGGGAGACTTTTACGTTGTACACTACTGGTTGTACAGATTCAATATTGTTTTTGGGCAATTAAAGCGTAATGCGCCGCCCGCCGAGTGGTATAACTTTTGATTCAGACTATCACAATTTATGTTGCTTAGAAAAGCTGAAGTAGGAAGGACTACACAAGGTGGCCAAAAAAGAACTTAATACCCTGTATGGTTTTGGTACGCTACCAATCCTCTCCAGATAGTTTTCGAACCTCTCATCTCAGATCGATTTGATTTTAAGACTTTATGGCCAGTCGAGGTCATAAATATGTTTACACTTTTTTACCTACTCGAATGCGGTCGCTAACAATTAGTATGCAAACGCATTCGACTAGGTAAAAAAATGTAAACATATTTATGACCTCGACTGGCCATTGAGTGGCGGCGGTGAGTAAGGCGATTATCACACTGACGGCGGATCCGCATGCGGCGCCGGTGTGCGAGCGAGATAGCGCTATACACACGCAGAGCGCTATCTCGCTCGCGCACCGGTGCCGCATGCGGATCCGCGCCAGTGTGATAACCGCCTAAGCCAACAGGAATTCAGTTCCTTTTTGGCCACCTTGTGCTATATATAGCTAATTAGAGTTTTTTATCCACGAGCAGTAGTGAAAGTACCTACATACTTGCCTGGCTGAAAATTAGACAAACCGTTAGTAATCGAGTTGTACGGACGTTCCGTCCCACTTAGGCGGCTTTCACACTGCTGCGGTTTCCGGTGCGCGAGCGACATAGCGCTCTGCATGTGTATAGCGCTGCCATGCTTGCATACCGTCGCCGCATGCGGTAGCGGCCCCAGTGTGATAATCGCCTGAGCCCTATCATGTTGGTACAGTCGCTATCAGTTATTGGAGCGGCCAAGGTGCTCAAAAATATCTGAACATGCACTTCATCGCCTTGACAATAGAGGCGTTGCTTAGATATTTGGGACCACCTTGGCCGCTCCGATATATCCGATGGAGACTGTACACGCGCTCAGGAGAATTCCATGGAAACTGCCACAAAAGGGTGACGTTTTCTAAAAAGTAAAAACAAGTGAATAGAAACAATTAACAAAGGAAGCCGTTACTGCGAAGCATTAATTCTACTTAGAACTATTATCGCATTCAACGAACTAGCGCTGGACTTTGTTTTTTGTCGTTTGCTACATCGCGAACATTGATATAATCGCGTACACTTACTTTTGTAATTTACCTGACGTTTCGAGCGTGTCATAACGCTCGTGGTCGCAGGCAGACTGTCGAGGAATTGTATCAGCACCTTCTAGCCGTGCAGGTTTTCCGAACTACCCGCACTTTGTCTTGATTATTCACATTTACGCTAGGGCTGTCACTTTGCCTACAAACAACACCCACAACATCCGATGGTTTGGAAATGCAAGTATTTCCACGCTTACATTTGCTGATTTGTTCTTCGTGGAATCCAGTGAAAAGTACGCGATTAAGTCGCCGGAGCCGCGAAGGGTAACTCCCCCCCCCCTTCCCCTTGCCGTTTGAAAGCGCGAGTCGAGTGGCTAAGGCTAACCCCACACGGCTGGGGAGCGGGGGGTTTACGTTGCGTCGACGCTGGTGAGACGCCGAAGCTCGGGTGATGACGCGACGACATCGCGTCGTCGCCGCGCGAGCGCTCGGGTGACGTCGACGCTCGGGCGCTCGGGCCAAGTCGACGCTCGGAAGACGCTATATAGTGTGGGGGGTGGGGGTAGCCTAAAGCTGCCAGCCTTCTTTGACACTCCCCAAGTCCCCTGTCACCCCACCTCCATCGTATTGTAAATTGTCAGATGACAATTGACAATTAAGTTTACATTATGCCAATGCCAATAGCAATAACATCAGAAAAACTACTACGGATGAATTCACCGAACCGTTACTCATCGACAAGACTCGTAATTATTGTGTTTTCATTACGAATTCATTGCGTCGTTACTTAGTGGTAAACAATTCCTGATAAATTGATAATGCTAAGATCGGATAATCGATTCTATAACTATTTTATTATTTAGATTAAAGGCTTATGATATGAAATACTTTGAGACTTTAATCCATGCATTGCATTATTTAATACTTCGTAAGATCGTGTTATAGGCAAACTTAGGTTGCGATTTATGAAGTAACGAATTCACTTTTTCATCTTTTCATGAGAAGGATGCGTAGAGAAATAATGTCATTATTACTGACAGTGTCTGGTCAGCTTACAGTGTGCGTAAGTTCATGACGCGTTGCAAACCTGATTATCTGACTGATAACCTAACCTACCAGTTTCCTACCAATCGGCCGCCACGGGGTGAGGTAATTGCAATCGGAGCGGGGCGTATCGTGGCCGTTCTATATGAAAAACATCCTTTTTATTCTGTGTTCAAGGGGAAAACTACAAGATTTGAGTCGTAACTCTGGAGCCTAAAAGCCTCAGTGAATACTTTGATCACCTGATCCTGCAGTTTATACATATTAGGCTGACTCTACATGGTGGGCCATCATAGGGACGCAGCTATACAACAGAACGAGATCCCAATATCGTTAGCTTCCTCTAACGCATAGCTGCGTCTCTATGATGGCCCATCATGTGGAGGAGCCATTATACAATGTCTTATGAATTTCATTGAAGCCCGGCGCCGCGTCGTCGTTCAAAGATGGCATCAGTTGCTCAAGAATGCCTTAATGGCCCTCCCACAGTAGAAAGTAAGATCCGAGATCCCTGACGTAGGAAATCCGGAAGGTACGGCACGAGCACGGTTTTATTTGTTATGTTGGCAGTAGAGCTCCATGAACAAGTCGATATTAAAAAGATTAAAAAACAGATGTGGTGTGACTTCGAAAGCAATTTAATTTTTGCCACCATTTTTTATGGCCTTTAAACAAAAAAGATGCCAATGCCACTATACTTACCACAATTGAGATAAATCTAATGACACCTCTGTAAGATGTGCAATAAAAAATAAACATACATACATTAACTGTCGAAATAGTTATTTGTGCAACAAGAGAGGAAAGTTGGTTTTTCTTGCGAGTGTTGATTTTGAGCCCCGAGTAAGCGAAAGATTCTATAATTCTAAGTTTGAATCTTGAGCGTAGCGAGGGATCTCAAGAACACGAGATGTAAAAAAAATCCTCTCGTGTGACACATACAACTTTTCACCTCAGTAGTGAGAACATATTATTAAAGTTAAAAAAAAACACATTTATTTACATTCCCGAATGAAAGGCATCATCATTATGACGAAAACCTTCTAGAAACAAAATTTCACTCCCTGGAGTGATGAAAGTCGCACTTTTGTCACTCCAGGGAGTGAGGAAAGTAGGCTTGTTCGAACTGCTGAGGTGAAAAAATTATTTATGAAGTTGTACCATCATTTAAAATACTAGTAACTTTGTCTAAGTGAAATAATAAAACTAGGACTACTATACGTTGCACGGTGATTTTAGTTTAATTTTAAGACTAAAACTAATTCAAAAATTCATCACAATTTTATTTGCTTACACATACCAATCAGCCTTCGACTACAGTTATATGATAACATTTTACCAACCACCTCAGTAAAATGGTAAACGGTGTAAATCTGGTGTAAATTATTATATTGAAAATCTAAACGCCAATTATCGTAGTGCAAAAACAGGCTTCCAAGGCGCGTTGATGTTGTTTGTATAAAATAGCAAAGGTTCTGTCATAATATGTTATTATAGTTCTCTGGAGTGTTGTATAATGATTAGGTAATTAATATTTTGTAAAACAACGAAGTGAGTTTCGTAATAATATCATACCAGTGTTTTATGCCTAATTATGTACAGTTACATACACATCTAGAGTATCTAAATTATAAATTCTCAATGACATGTTCGGAAACCATTTGAATGACCGCCATAGCACCACCATGGCCAACTGAATTGTGCGGGCGGTCGGGGAGGACAACTGCGGCCGGAAAGGAGGCCAATATTTTCATTACGATCGATGTGGTAATGAATGTTCATACATTATTACAATACTGGCACAGATTTACACTGATCTTACATTACTGATTGCAATAATGGTGGTTTTTTTATTAACGCAGAATATTTAGATGATGTATGATATTGGTGTAGATAAAAAAAATTGTTTCGCAGATTCGACGTCCTGACTGATTGGGAGGTAGCAGTTGCGGCGCGTCTTTACAAGTCGATTCCCGACGGCTTGCCTAATTTTCTGGTACCCGTGCAGTTTTATTACAGCTCATGCAGATTTTTTTTGCCAAATTAAGCTTCGGCTTGCCTAAGAATAATTTTGAGCCGCCGCCACTGGTAGGTAGTATATTTTTTATTCACATAATTTGTAGATTTAGCGGAATTCCTGTTTTACAAAATACATACCTTGAGTACCGGCAATTCGCATAAAATCGCAATAACCGTTCCAATCCGAGAAAGAGTTCTGTTCGAGCAAACTTCTTGGAAACACGCATCGCAATGTAAAGGAACATTTTAACTCCACACACAGTTGAAGTCGAGCGCCGGCCTTGTATTAACATCACTTATTAAATAATGGCGAGTATTCGCCTTGGAATAACCAGTATAGTTGTTTTAATAATTCTTAAGAGGACAGAGGTCAAGTTTAACCTGGCTCGTGTAAAGTTAGGATTCCCAGAACGATGGTAATGCATCCCAACGATTCCCGGAAAGACGACCAGCCGAGCCGTTCGATTTTTAAAATAGAACGCTCCGTTCTACGTTTCAATTCGGTGTCTCAATATGCGCTTATTTTGAGGTTATATAACCGTTACTATTTTTATCTCTGAGTGAAAGTGAGATAATCAGGTTGCCTTCGTAATTGGAACCAAGTTTCGCTCATAAACTGTTTTATTTTAACGCGAATACTTAGAAAGTCTCGATTTCTGTTTGAGTTTCGTAAGTCATCGAAGCGCGCAATAAAGTTTATTTTAAAATTTCCGAGTAATGAGTAATCGTTGTTGCCAATACCTTTAGTGAAGCTGATGATTTGGTGTTGTTTATTATTTTCGTAACAGCCGCAGCGTCACAGCGTCTAGAGTCCGACCAGGCTATGTTTGCATCCATTTTGCAGCGACAAAGTACGGGAGCGCTACAGTTGACGTAGAATTTAGCGTGAAAACTTATCGTGGTCGAGCTCTATCGGTAGAATCTATACGCGTGACGATTTAATTGTTTATCCATACATAATTCATGAATCACGTACGTTCTGTGACGTCGGGGGCCCACACACAAAGACAAGACATTAAAAGGTGACCTAATCCAAAGACTATATAGATATAGACGACCACAGCCTAAGAACTTTTTGAAGCTCATGTCGATTGCGCCATCTATGTCAAAGCCCCCTAAAGATACCGAATATGTAAGAGAAATGTCACCTGCACAGCTACTCCACCTAGTAACAAATAGCGTACTAGTAGTACACTAGTATTTTAAAAAGGATCTCTTTTCGACAGTCCCGGTTTGTCCTGAATGATGACGTAATATTTTTAATGGTGACTGATACGAAAGTTTTTATAGATTGTTTTTTCGTAAATTGCCAACTGGCAACTGGCAAAAAACTTTTCGTGAACATAATAAATAACCCACATTGTGGTCCGAATTTGTTTGCATTCTGGATTCGAAATGTATGAAATTATTCGGATCTGGATCGGGATCCAGGGATGTTTCCATCATTTCAGATCCGTCGTACGGTCACCATCAGATATATCGGAGCGGCCAAGGTACTAAAAATATCTGAACAAGCACTTTATCGCCTTAACTATAAAGGCATTGTTCAGATATCTGTGACCACCTTGGCCGGTCCGATATATATGATGGTGACTGTACATAGACATAGAGAGATAGAGATTATTACCATAGAGAGTATGGATTTGATATATTCAACATGGTTTTTAAAATATTGCAACATCTACGCGTTACTTTGCGTATCCTCATTCAGACACTCCGTTAATTATTATATTTATGAAATAAAAATAAAAAACAACATCGAATACCAGCCTTTAATACAGATAATCCTAGTTTATCAAAATCAATTCCATGAATCACTTTCGCGTTCCGAGTAAAGAACGCTGTTATACCACTTAGGTTTTCAGAGTATTTTTTATTTTTTATGGCCTCTACTATCGGCGCAATTTTGACATAAAACTCGCGCGCGATTTCGAAACATTGCCGTCTAGGTAGGTGCAACGAAATCAATCGATGGACCAAAACCGCAATGTATTAAAAATCGCAGGACTAGTCGCTTACATTTGTAGAGTTTTGAGTTGCTTCAAAAAGCGTTCACAGAATCAGTAAATTAAAATACGCTAGATTATCTGATTATGAGCTCTGCAAAGTTGGGTTTAGGGTTACATTTGGCATGTCGGCTTTAAGGTAGTATTTCAGATCGTTCGTTAGAACCGAGGAGGTATTCCGAACGCCTACTAGTCGAAGGACCAAGAAAACTATCGGATCAGATATATCGGTCGGAGCGGCCAAGGTGCAAGGTGCTCACAAATGTCTGAACAACGCCTTTTAAATTGTCAAGGCGATAAGGTGCTTGTTCAGCTAGCCTAATATGGTGGGATTTTTCTCACCTGTCACCATAACTGTCACGTTCTAACAAGTATGTAAGTGCGAAAGTGAGGCATGACACGATAGGCGATAAAATAACAACCATGGATGGCCTTGAGATTTGAGTACCGTGGCCGCTACGTAGTACGTAGAGTACGTACTAACACAACAGTTAGGTCTTACTTTCCGAGAATGGGCTTTTAGTAGTATGGCAAATATTTAGCTTACCTAAATACTATGGAACCATCTTCTAAATCGCACAAATTATACTTACTGTTTTGTTTCATACTTTTAGGTTGATCGTTCGTTTATGATATTGGGGGTTAGGTATAATATTAGTTAGAACTATTCTAAAAGCTGTTAAATCCTCAAAGAATCCAGCTAAGCGCCGACTTTTTTATCATTCGTGATTATTTTAGCTACAAAATGTCACTGCAGTCTACATGGAGACCCATGTTACCAATGGAGCCAGTCGAAACTTAATTAGTGTTTCGAAATGATCACTTTCCGAGTTTTCCTTGGTATTTAAATATCTGGTTTCGTTTGGTTTCCCAAAGAGCTTAACGAATAATAACGCCGCTCGCGTCACAGCAAAAGCAATCCATTGAAATTCAAGCTAACGTCTTTTCCGGGAAAGCGCCTTTTTGCTCCCGGCCCTAGCCCAACCCGGAGTCTGTGAGACGAATCCCAATTTATCTCGGAGTTTGAATTGTAATGGGGCCCACCGACGATATTGGCCTGTCAGTTGTTCGGAGCTGTAAAATTTTTGTTCTAACTGACAGGCCGATATCGTCAGGCCGACTGATAGTCGGTGGGCCTCCTAATGGTCTTGGATTGGAATCGATGTTTGACAGGTAAACTAAATGAGAATGTAGAATCTAGTCATTGACAGGGCCGTAGTCAGAGTTGCAGTTATAGGGCAATGCTGAAGGTGCATGGCAATTTTAAGGTAGGGCATTTACTTTTACTTTCATAGTTTTACAAGCCGATGATAGGTTTTATTTTAAGGTAGGGCATTGCCCCATAATGCCCCCCTGGCCTCGGCCCTGTACTTATGATAGGTACAATAAATTATGCGTACATTCCGCCGGTTGCGATGTTTATATCTCAATACACTATACATTACATTAGACACGACGCGCACGTGTCTTATACGGAACCGCCGAGCTCGTGCTGGATTTACATTACTTACAGCCTTCTTAATCCTCTTAGGGCCGGTTGCACCAAACTGCCTTTTATTTTATCGGCTTCTGGCACATTAAAATTATCTTGTTTGAAAAGTTTGACAGTTTTGATTCACTGCACGCGGCTGTACTCACTTGTTGTTGTAGTATTCAATAGTTTTGAAGATGACAAGCGCCATATTTAACGTTGGTCAGTTTGTTAATTGTCCGCGATCCGCTCTTATAGTATCCTCAAACCAAACGGACGACTGCGGTCATAAAACTTCTCTTTCACACTTGCACAGCCGCAGCAAAAGTGAAGGAGACAGCGCTATGACCTTAGTCGTCCGTTTGGTTTGAGGATACTATAGGGCCGGTAGCACCAAGCTGTCTGTGAACGTAAACGTAATCTTAAAAAAAATCTTGTATGAAAAGTTTCACAGTTTTCTATGGGATGACAGCTCCGTCGCCATATTTAACGTTGATGAGTCTGTTAATTGTGCGTGGTGCAACCCACCCTTATTCTCTTAACAATAAAGTCATGCCACAAGATCATTCACCTCATTCACTTAGGTATTATTGGTACTGACTGTACAGGCCTCTAGTGAAACTAAGTTCAATTCTGCAATTCTTAAATAATACATAAAATAATAAATTTCCAATAAACATAATTGTGAAAGAGACATACTAAAAGAATTCGGTCTTAAGAGGGGTCAAAGGCGACCGAACTTGACAATTCCCCGAACAATACTTACAAATTCGAGACAATGCCAAATAAAAAATGAGGTCATAATTCTCATAACAACCCTCGAAGGCTTCCACGGATTAATTACGGTTTCCGAGTAGGCCGGTGGCGGGCGGTTCTCGGTACAGCCGAGTCGAAAAAGGAGCAAAAACGGTTCTGGGAACGAGCGTACCTGCGCGGGCGCCGCCGCGCATCTCCGTCCACGGACCAATACAATCGGTGAGCGTAGGGCACAGACTACACAGACACCTCATCATTAAGCTTTTACAGCGAGCACGAGGTCACCACATATCAGCGCTATTTTATTCGTAAATTTCTACGATTCAGCACATCTCAATAGTATTCTACACCAATTTGTAGTATAACAATCCAGGTTCACCCCTGTAACTTGATTTTTGTTGATATTTTTAATTCACATGAGTAATGATCAAAAACGTTAACTCAATTGAAATAAGCGGTTGCGCTCTCATACAAAAGTGCGGGAGCACAGATGCGTGGTGACCCCGAGTTGTACTTGTGATCAATCTAGTGGTTGAGGTTATCTTTGGCGTAGGGACGCGGCACGCGGTTGACGCAAAATAACAGGATAAAGAATCTGCTTTTGCTTACGAAGGTACCTTAAGAGTCGCCAGGACGCTCACGTGAACTCGCGTCCCCATACAAATGTAGTTCAGCTCTCATTTTAAAACGACATGCTTTAGAACCACGAAATTTAGCATGGGCATTCTAGCAGTACAGATCTATGTCGGTAATTCATTTTCGTTGCTAAAAATTGTAATACAAAGAAAATATAGCAAAAATAAGTTTTGTATGTAAATCTGTATCTGGCTGTATTTTCTTTGTATTACAATTTTTTGCAATGAAAACGAATTACCGACATAGATCTGTACTACTAGAATGCCCATGCCAAATTTCGTGGTTCTAAAGCATGTCGTTTTAAAATGAGAGCTAAATTACGTTTGTATGGGAACGCGAGCGTCCTGGCGACTCTTAAGGCTGCGTTTCCATCAGAGATGAGCGAGGATGCGTTGTGACATGCGAGGAACGTGGTTTGAACCAATAGAATCACTTCATTTGCCTATCTAGCACAACGCAGCTAGGCTTGGTTCTTAACAAACATCACATTCTCCGAAATCCGCAACGCATCCTGGTTAAACCCAGCCTGCAGGTGCAACACACACTTGAACGGATTTCAGCTATCATTGACAAAATTCAGCCTGTAGTCGAAAATTTGTCTATAGTGGCTATTTTTGTAAAGAGCCCATAGACATAATTCAGCCGGAAGTTTTTCCGACTGGCCCTTACATGACGTTTTGTCGGAGCTTACTTAAACGCACCTTAGAAATCTTGATAAAGTCAGAATCAATACGTTTTTCCTACAGATTCTAAAATCAGATCTCGATCTAACTAATCTACCCCAATTGGCTCTGCTGAAATTGCGCAATTTGAACGGTCATTGTCATATTTCGTCACTACTTTGAAAAAAACTCGTGCCCCACACTTCTTCTCTAAGTTGAAACGCAGTACATACATAGTTACCACATTTTTCTTTTGAGTGACAATACATTTGCCATAAATAAAGTAAAAGTCTATTTTTGATGTCGGCCTTAGCCACAAATTTTATTAATTAACGTGTCTTTACGTATAATATATCGTAATCGCATAGTTTCATAAAAAAACACGGATGTGCCGAGTTTCCATTAAACAACCAGCCATGTTTTAAGGTTAATTACCCACAGTTTTTATGGTTCATTTCATTGCATGCTGGCGCCAAACTTAAGTTATTACCCACTTCCCACTTTACAGGAAGTTGGTACCGTTGTTGCTTTGTATGACTTCCGGTGGCTGTTTGGGGCCTCTAGGGTCCCAGTTCTGTCTGCCAGTTTAACTGAATACTAATAATGTAATGCTATTGTGATTTTCTAATGGAAATCTTTGAAGAAGATCGATAAATTACCATTATGATGATGATGTTCGGTGTCACGAATTAAGTCTGCCATTTGTATTTTTTTGTTCATAATATAATAAGTATATGTATAAATACTAAGCTTATTCTTGCAAGCATCCCATTATTATTTGTAGCTCCATTAGGCTATGATGACCACTTACCACCAAGCGGGGTGTATGTTGACCGCCGACGTGGATGATTAAAAAACCGGCCAAGCGCGAGTCCGGCTCGCGCACGAAGGGTTCCGTACCATTATCTATAAAAACGGCAGGATAATCATATCTGGTGTATGGGAGCCCCCTTAATTTTTTATTTTATTTCATTTAATAGTATTTGTTGTTATAGCGGCAATAGAAATACATCATCTGTGAAAATTTCAACTGTCTAACTATCACGGTTCATGAGATACAGCGTGGTGACAGCCGGGCGGACGGACAGCGGAGTCTTAGTAAATAGGGTCCCGTTTTTACCCTTTGAGTACGGAATCCTAAAGTACTAACAGTAAGCTAAAAGTGGCACAAATTACGCATTTTCATTGCATTTAAATTGACTCTAAGCGGCGGCGCTGATTTCAAAATACGTAATGAATTGAAATGAATGTCACAAACAGTATTTCTATCTAATAATCTATTTGGTTTTCACGCGACATCGTTTCGTTCCGAGTTCTTGTTTCCAATGTGTGTGTGTGTGTGGGTGTGAATAATATTTATGCTTGTTTATTTAGAAATTCTTCCTAGTAATTTTACAATTCATATATAAATATAGCTCGTTGCGTCGGTGGCAAACAAACATGAACAATTGAAAACAAACAAATACCTAAACCCTGAACTAATGATTTCCAAACATTTATAACAGAACATTGTAGAAAACCTGTACGTAAAGCTAAACGAAAATAAAACTTAACTTTGCCATTCTTGGGTATCAAAGGTGTCCCAGGATATAAAATATATTCCCGAGCTGGGTACAGTTTTTTTTTCAAATGTATGAATGCAGTTTTTCTTTTTATCAAAATCGGTGACATGGTTCCTAAGAACAGATCTCGCTATCTCTCATAGTTTCCGACTTCTCCATACTGACCCATTTGGATTGTACACCCGGTATAAGTGCTTGTCAAGTACGCTTGAGGGTCTGCGCAACACAGGACGAAGAATTCTGTAATGTACTATAATTCAAGTCGAGTGCAGAGTCCTACTCAAGTCTCTAAAGAGCCTTATATTTAAGCTAAGGGCCTCTTGCATACCAACTCTAACAATCTGCCTAGGTAGGCTAGGTTAGTCCGCTTTGTAGTAGGATCTAGTTTCATTTGTGCGCAAGATAATGAGGCTGTCTATAATGGCAGCTTTGTGTGCCTTAGAGGAGTTAGAGGCGAGCGTTCCGGGACGCGACCAGCGAATATGAACAACGTTCACTGAGGCCACTTCCATACATTTGCATATGTTTGTTAATTCTTATGACCGCGGTAATAGCTCCGCACGTCGCTCGACTGACCATTTAGCTTGCCGCATCACACATTTGAGCAGAATTCAGAGACAATATTCAGCCGGATATCCGTCTTCCGGCAGATTTTTCTCTACGGTAGCTGAATTCCGCTTCGGTGGCTCCGGTGTGCGAGCGGGACGTCGCTATATTCCTGCTTGTGCACAAATCACGCGAGGTTTTTTTGGCTACTTTTTGACCCCCCCCCTCCCCCGTGGTGACCTTTGGTGAGGTTCTTAGCTGCCCCCCCTCCCCCACCTAACCTCACGTATATTTATTGAATTTTTTTACTCGACCTAATTTTGGAATTAAATAGTGGTATTCGAAAATCATGTTTATTTTTCTATTTTCGCAATTAATGTGATGTTATATTTGCCATATATTTAGTTCCCGTTGATGCACAAATGTATTTGTGTAATTTTTACTACTATCTCTGAAAAGTTGACTCTTATTTTGAGGTAATAGGTATGGTTGTTCAATGTTCTACATTCGCCGTTTTAATTTTAGCTTTTATATTAAATTTATATTACAAGTGCTACTGACGGCTTCAAGAAAAAAACCGGCCAAGTGCGAGCCGGACTCCCTCATGAAGGGTTCCGTACCATTATCTATAAAAATCGGCCGTAGCTACTATCGAATAAAGTAATATCGCAAGGTCGTATCTGCCTAAGTACGTAGTTTTTTGGAGATAAGTAACTCAAAAATGCCTAAACCGATAATGTTCAAAATAATGTTCGTTGAAAGAATATTCAAAAGTGTATCTTCTTGAATTTTTCCATAATTTTTGGACTTACGAGTACGGTTTAGACGTGTGCGCCGATTAAAAAATGATCGGCGGCGGCGTTTGCCAAAAAATCGGCGGCGGCGGCGTGTTTTCGGCGTGAAATCGGCGTGACCTTGACTGTCAGCTTATGTATATAAAAAACAAAGTAAATCGTTTTATTTGTTGACAAACTGTTTAATTTAAAGTGGTACGGATTGCTGGTGATTTGGCATACGTTTTTTTTTGTAAAAGTTGGAAAAAAATAAACAACAACATAAAATAGTAAAACTCGGTTTTGCTGACACCAATACTTTCCTAAACGCAACTGGTTTACGCCAATTGATTTTACGTGTACCACTCTAAATATGGCTGACATGATCAGTGTTCCGCCGGTACAAAACTACATTTACATTATGCCTCTTAGAGGTATTAATTAATATTCTAATCTAATGACGTTGTTAAGGAAAATCACTAATAGGTGTGCTTAACGCTTGCTGAAATTTTTTGAACAGATACACTCTCGTGAATGATACTACAGTGGTTGCGCGATTCTGTCAATCAATCTGCGAGTCAATTGAGTCCTACGGTTGAGGGATGTAGGAGCGGCCTAATAACAGCTTGTTTTAATTCCGTTGATACACTTGAAAGGTTTCTGGATTCCCTGGAGTTTTTGCCTCCAGAAGTCCAACCATGGTTGTCATTTTATCACCTATCGCGTCATGCGTCACTTTCGCACTTACATACTTGTTAGAACGTGACAGCTATGGTGACAGGCGATAAAAACCCGACCATATTAGGGTAGCAGGTTATGTTTCCTATATCTGATGATAAAAGATGTCTTATCTATTTGTGCAAATGGAATTTAACCGCGTATAATTAGAATCTTTCTTCGGAACCACGGAACAATGTCGTCCTCGAAACGTCGAAGGTAATTTTAAAATTACAAACATTATATAGTAATTATATTTAAACGTGAAAGTTTAACCCAGAACGCGAAGAACAAGCGTGTTCTGATAAGTTATTTATATTGATTTGCAATCGTATTGAACCTCTAAACCAGAAATAAGATGTGATACGGTATTCCTATTGCCTGTCTGAGTTATGAACTGGCATTCCGTTTTTTAACACAAATCCCTGAATTACAGGTCCAGTGAATTTAAACGGCTGCCCTTTGGCATGCACTATTGGATTTAGCTGTGTGCTGTGAACGAAGATCATGAAATCATATTTTCAGGGATTGATATAAGGTTTTGTAGGAGATTTGGATTTTAAACCGGACTATAGTAAATGATATACTATGTGGGAAGCATATATCTTTTTTAACCTGGTAAAGGGTTAAATCAGTAAGAAGGTGTCTTCTTACAGTTCTCACTGCCTCGATTACTAAGATGCGAATTCATGCTATTTGTTGAAATCGATTTTTTTATCGTTCGCCAGTTTCGCCACTTCATTTGACTCTCTTTTTGCGCTGTTAATAAGAACATGAATAACCTACATCTTGTCTTCTTTAATCATATTGGGTAGTGGTGTATTCTTCAGCATATTCTCCAAAACTAGCCCACAACACAAGACGACAATCGTCATTACGTGCACTATACTGGGTTAAATTAGTCTGCTTGTCAAATATGGTTTGTGAAACACGTTATTATAAGGAGCACTGTTAATAGCGAATTGTTTAAAAATATCAATTTGGCTACTTTAATTACAGTCAAGGCCACGCCGATTTCACGCCGATCATTAGTCGGCGGCGGCGGCGTGGCTAAAAAGCCCGGCGGCGGCGGCGCGCCGGCGCGGCGCACACGTCTAGTACGGTTAAATTTTTTAGACTTTTGGATTCATTATTTCTGAATATATCAACTTAATCAAAAAATTTTTAAAGAAACCTCAATGTTATTTTTAAAGACCTATCGATTGATGTGCATCATGTTGATATTTGGTAAAAAAATATTTTTTGACAATTATCTACTTGCATACGTATGGAGTGCCCCCTCTAAAATGATTTATTTTTTCAGAAATTTCATTACATACCTAAGTAGCAGCACACACAATACACTTCATGTAAAAAATTGATAATGATACGTCTTATAGTTTCCGAGTAAAATGGCTGTGACATACGGACGGACAGACAGACAGCCATGACGAATCTATAAGGGTTCCGTTTTTTGCCATTTGGCTACGGAACCCTAATGAAGCCTATAAAAATAGCGCAGTAAAATAGACATATTTATTAATATAATTAAACCTGTTTTGAAATTAAATCAGTCGTCGGTCCAGGGACTGTTCTGGTTCGTCTCTAACGGTACAACAGGGCACACATGTTCAGGCAGGCAGGTAGCGGCGTGGGCATACATCCTTCGACATCGTCTTCGTCATGCCACTCGACGTCGTCGTCTTCCCGCATTACACAAAGACCTTCCCTTTGGGATCCCGCTATAGTTCGCCGCGTTAGAATACTTAGAATGCGCGTTGTTCGACCTATTTTGTCATTACGATCCCTTAGTTTTTTATATTTTTCACGATTTCGTTCATTATAAAAAATACACGTGAGGTCTCCATGTACCCCCCCTCCCCCCACGTGATCTGTCGTGATTTATTCGGGACCCCCTCCCCCCCCTTTCGAACCTCGCGTGATTTGTGCACAAGCCCTATGTGCATGCTGTATCGCTTACACACCGGGGTCAGGTCACACGTTGACCTAGCATTTTATCGGAACTTTCACTTGTGTTATTTTAACATAGGTACTATAGGTAGGTAGTCACCGGCGGTAGTATCTTCCTACACGAAGGCCGCAAAAATATGTGACAGGCTCATATAGCCCTACAAACTAGTAGTCCGCCTCGATCTGAGAACTCGCGATTTACTTGCAAACGAGTTGACCAAGACCCTTCGGAGGATTTTTGTTTTCTTTCTAGCTCCATAACCATTTGATTAATCCTGCTCATATACGAACTTACAAATTTTATGTATCTCTGCTACAGCCCCAAGAAATTTCATAAAGATCAGAAAAACGTTACTAAAGTTATCGTCCGACAAACTATCGAAATCAAAAAGCCATCCAAATGTCGAGACGTTCCAGTAGCCAGGTGACAGTTCGGTCTGGAGTTGTTTGTAAGAACTCACTTCGCTTACGCTCCGCGAGTTTGATAAGAGCGTATTTTTTGCAGCCTTCGTGTAAGAAGACACTATTGCCGGTGACTGTACACACACTGGCAATAGTAGCTTCCTACACGAAGGCCGCAAAAATATGTGACACGTTCTATTATTTATAGGGTCATAAGAGCGTGTCACATATTTCTGCGGCCTTCGTGTAGGAAGATACTTATTTCCGGTGTGTGTACGTGTTATGTCGCTATGGATGCTTGACCGTGTCAAAAGTGCGTAGCGGAACTTTCGGACCCTACATGTACACTCTGTACAGTCACCGGCTATAGTATCTTCCTACACGAAGGCCGCAAAAATATGTGACACGCTCTTATGGACCCACAAATAAGAGCGTGTCACATATTTTTACGGCCTTCGTGTAGGAAGATAGTACCGCCTAGGGTTTGCTCCCGAGAAATACCGGAACCGAAAGTTCCGGGAATTCCCGGGATTTCGAGTCGTGTAAAGAACCGGGACTGGAAAATAAAAATCCCGGTACTTTCGGGATTTTCGGGAAAAACATTTTTTTACTTTTTTTGGGCTCATTTATTCTTCGGAGTTCAAATATTTCATCGCGTAATGTTTTAAATAAAAGTGGGCCGTCCAACCGGCGGCCGTGGTCACGGCGGTCGCCCGCCAGGCGTCAAGCTGGCGGTGAGGACAGCTACGCCAGTTACCAGATCCCGTGCTGCTACGCGAAAATGGCCTTAGAAGACCTTCCCTCGATTTCAAATGTATGAAGATTTGCGTTAACAGATTTTGGAAAAAACATTCAAGGTGCGAGAAAAAGGTAATTTTTGACAAACTTTTTTTGTAACCATTGGATCCCATTCCTATCCAAGATCAAAAGTTTGTATGGGACCAAAAAAATCTCCGGCTAGAAGAGCCACAAATCAAGGAAATTTTTTCCGATCCGATATATTTTGTATCAAAATGAAAACTTTTATTTTTCACGTGCTGTTTTTTATGCCAATCGATTCCATTCCTATCCATTATCAATAGTTTCCTACACAAATAAACCACACAAAAAAAAGCCACAAATAAAATAAAAAATTTCATACATTTACTATATAGAAAATGTGAATTTACATTTTTCTATCACGTAGACACACACGTTTAAGGACCTTAATAATGTATGACATCATTACAGTAAAAACATAATATCCGAAAACAGGGATTTTAAAGCAGTAAATGTATGTAAAATTGTTCTTCAATTTGTGGCTTTTTGATACATTACTGTAAGTTGATCCTATAGAAACTATTGATACTGAACAGGAATGGGATCGATTGACATAAAAAAATAGCATGTGAAAAATTAAAGTTTTCTTTTTCATACCAAATGTATGTGGTAGCTTTCCTCGATTTGTGGCTTTTCTAACCGGATTTTTTTGGTTCCATACAAGATTTTGATCCTGAATAGGAATGGGATCAAATAAGAATAAAAAAAAATTTCAAAAATTATTTTTATCTCGCACCCTATATGTTTTTTCTAAAATCTGTAAACGCCAATCTTCATAAATTTGAAATCGAGGGAAGGTCTTCTAAGGCCATTTTCGCGTAGCAGCACGGGATCTGGTAGCTGCCCTCAGCGCCTTGGTGGCCGGCTTGACGCCTGGCGGGCAACCGCCGTGACCACGGCCGCCGGTTTGCCGGCCCGCGTTTATTAAAAACATTACACAATGAAATTTTTACGACCAAAATCAACGTCAGAAGTTTTAGAATATTTTTCCCGAAAGTACCGAAATTACCGGGAAATCCCGGTTCCATTATTGGCTAGTACCGAAAATCCCGGTTCTACGAAACAGTACCGGTACTGCATTCCCTAGTACCGCCGGTGACTGTACAGTTTGTGTCACATATGTTTGGGCCTTCGTTGAGGAATATTGGACTGCTGTAGGTGACTGTACCTATTTAACATACTTTCATGGCTCTATAACTTAGAAAATTTTAGATATTTCGTATGTAAATATCACTTCGTAAGCACTTTAGTAAGCGGCTACCGTAGTCTACAGACTTGTAAACTCAGACATAACACGTACCTAGTTACCTACGCATTGTCAGTACTTTAGTTTAAAAATCTGTATTTTTTTAAAGAAGAAGTATTTATCTTGAATAAGAGTAAGCACGCAGTATTTCTCGAGAAAACTATAAATTAATAATATTGAATATACCTACCTATATCAAGAACATAAAATGATTTAGATACTAAGAAATGTCTTGTGAGTCTGCGTCTCAAACGGGATTTCTCATAATAGAAATAATAGCTCCATCTTTACGTAATATAGGTAAGTACCTACCTACCACGTGATTGCTGAACGCGCCCTTAAAATACGATTTCTGGAAAACGGGACGTTATTTCTTATTTTCTTGGGATTCTTTTGTTATTTATAAATAATTATTGCTATATAAGACTTAGCTAAATAGTAAATACATAATGGCAAAAATAGGCCAAGTCATTTTGGCACAAAAATATGACCTGCGGCTTTATTGTAAAAAAAAAGAAATAGGTACCTATAGGTACTTACTTCGGCAGCCGATCAAGACATTCGAGACAATTTCTAAATATTTTTAGGAAACAAATATTTTATTAAAGATTTAGTAATTAATTAATTTGAGTAACAAGGTGATGGACATGCCTTGAAAGAGTTCAAAGTTTAAACGTCTTTCACACTGTTGCGGTTTCCGTATGCGGCGCCGGTGCGCGAGCGAGATAGCGCTCTACGTGTGTAGGTATAGCGCTATCACGCGCAACCTTTAAATACTAGGTAATGCCCTATCGACTATTCGAATAAACTACCAAAACGCCCTTAATATATTGACCCCACATTAAATGATTAACTGGTACTCTGGCTACGGCCGTGTTCATTATTTATCTGAACAACAAAATTATTAAAATGTATTAAGTAAGTATAATATTACAAGGTGTTACAAAAATACTGGTGATCCTTTTAACAGCATAAATGGTATCGTATTCTAATTATGAAAAAAAAAATGTTTTCTCGCGAATAAAAATTTCGGTTTTGTATGGAGGGTTGGCCAGCTGTGACGAAGTGTCCCATAAAACAGAAAAAAAAAATTTGCGCCCAAAAAAAAAATTCTCCTACTTTTTCTTACTCGCAGTACGACACCAATTAAGCCCTAAAACGGATCACCAGTATTTTTATTACACGCTGTATATCGTAGAATTACTATGTAATAGAAAAATATGTTTAACGGGTAAAAATTATTTTCGTAGAGCTTGGCCATACACACTACCAAGCCGTGTGTCTAGTCTAGATACTACTGAAAGTTCCACTAAGTAATACGATACAGTTTTATTTCACATGAATACGTCGTCTATGTTCTTAGAAACTCATCGCATTTCATTTAGGTATTTCTTAATATTCTATTTGACATTGACGAGACGGTTTTTTTTTTCAGCTGCTAAATATGCTGATACAACTATATAGGTATACGTAGTTCGGCCATCTTTGAAAACACCCTGTATACAGTATAAAGAAATAAGTAATATTTTTTTTATACATTATATTCTTGAGTGCCAAACACTGTAGGTATACAATAAATGAAGGGTACACGGAAAGAACATGTCTAGTCACTTTGACAACATTTTGAGTTATTGGCTATGTGCGAAGTGCATGGTGGGGGTAACGTGAACGATCGCAGCGCACAATGTAACAAGAAATTGGGCTCTTGTCAATATCACATTTCAAAACATTTGACATCACCCGTAGGCTCAACTGTCAAAATAGTGAATCACCAGTGACATTTCATATAAGCAAGGAGTATATGCCATTCATAAAAAAGAAAAAACCCCTTTAACCCCCTGCTCAAGAGATGGCGCCACACTCATGCACACAACCAATAGTGGTTTTAAAGTTTGGAACGATTCAATTAACCATACTATTTTCGTAACTAGATGGTTTTTATGAATTAAAAAGTGGATTTATGTTTAAAATCCATATTTTGTTCTAAGATCTTAATGGCCTTAAGCCACATAAAGTTTCCGGCTGCCGTGTGAGGCAGGGAAGGAGTCCACCGGCTGCAGCCAGGGTTCTATGGCGGTGTCGCGGTGAAGGGAGGCTGCCGCTGTGTCTGGAGCCAGAGCCCCACGTTGGGCGCCAACTGTAACACGCGGTTTCCACGGCCGGCTATGACAAACGTGGAAAGGCCTGTCGCAGTACTTAATGATATCTTAATTATTACGAAAAACCAAATGCTGAAGTAAGGTACTAACTAGAGAGCATTCCATCAAATTCGGGTCGTCTAAATTGGGAGATTAATAAAAGGTTAGTATTTCTTGTGACTCATTTTATTTATATAGGGAAGGTATACAAAACAAGCTTACTGTGTAAAACCAATCTTACTTGCTACTTATTACCTTACATAAGATCTAAAGGCTCAGACGGTAGAGCTTGGTCGTTAACGTTCAAATGGATTGTTTTACACAGCACCTATAAATTCCTAGATGTAAATCCCTACCTTTCAATGCCATCATACTACAGAATATTACATTAACTAAGGCCCTATGTTTCAGGAAAAGGAGATATACCACCAACCTCAGATCACACGCATACCGCTGGGACCAGGAAGCTTCCAAGGCGACACGGACTGAGCTACCAACATGTGGCTCTGGCTCCAGACACAGCGGCAGCCTCCCTTCACCGCGACACCGCCATAGAACCCTGGCTGCAGCCGGTGGACTCCTTCCCTGCCTCACACGGCAGCCGGAAACTTTATGTGGCTTAAGGCCATTAAGATCTTAGAACAAAATATGGATTCAAATGAAATACACCCCGCCAGCAGCAGGAGATACGAAACGTGTATCTAATTCATTGCTGCAGGCTTCCCTCCCTGCTCTCAGGAATCCCCACCAGCAGAAGCAGCCGCGACAAATACTTCAATCCATCAGCTATTCTGCCTCCGTGGCAAGGATCCCCGCTATCCTTTTATCAAAAACAGTCACTACATGTGACGATGGACTTGGCTATATATTGTACCGAAAAAGTAGCCTATCTCGGCTGGGAACAATCAAGGAAGTCACCTCCATACGACCTGATGCTGGGGATGTCAGCATCCAACCAAATTTAATTATGACACTAATTAACCATTTAATTATTTATCTTTATATTAGACATAAAAATCAAGAGTCTCTTTCTATTGATATTTTGACTATTGTTGCTATTTATAACCATGTTTTATTCCAATATTCTAAATACATGTAAGTTTATAAACATTTACTTTATTTTTAATTAGCAACCCCACTAATTACTTTTTGTTTTGATTGGTTAATTAATTGTCATTCATATTGTTGCCAGTACAAGACATACTTGCTAGTTATGAAAACGAAACTATTTGAGAGACCTTTCAAAACGCATTAAAGATTGAGTGATCAAAATCACAACGTTACAAGCTGTTACAGAAGTTGTTGCTAATAGTTCATTGCAAGATTTACATTTTGATGCAAAAATCTCATTTTACGAAAAAAGGGACTAGACATGTTCTTTCCTTGTACCCTTCAAATAAACCTTTTGCCTTGATACTTCAGGCCATTTTGGGCTGAATATTACTAACATTTTATTATTCTTCACCATTTTCCAACGATCGTTTTTATCTTACAAAGTAAAAATAATTAAGTAGAGCCTTTTTACGTAAAAGCAATTAGCTTGGCACTTTCATTTAATTAACGTTCAAGAATATTCTTTTTAATGGCGATTTTCATTCCTAGAAATCTTAGAGCACTTAAGTATAATTGAAGTTTTTTTACAGAAGCTTTTGTAACGATTCTGATTTAGATGACAGACATTTGCAGCATTAGTTTTGTCACAATAATTTTATGAATATTTAGTGCGAAAAATTGTTGTATATTACTTGGTTGACATTATACAGAAGTAAGTATTCATAGTATTCATAGTATTTATTCATGAACAATACAAAGATCGTGTTTGAAGATACAGTTAGAGATAAATATTTCGATATATATCTATGCTTAGAAACTTCTATATACAATAACAATAAGAAAATATTATTTGTCTGAACAACAATAATTCTATACGAGATCATCTTAATTAAGACTAAGTAATAAATAACTACCTATTGCAACATACATTAACAATTAAACAGAGATCAAAATTCTAGCCAAGGTTAAATACTTCATCAACACTGTAAAAGCCCCTCTTAATAGAAACTGTTTTAGTTTTTGTTTGAAAACATTGTGCTTTGTAATAGTTTTTAGTTCTTGGGGTAGTTTATTGAACAGCTTAACAGCCTGATTTCTTACGCAATGCTCCTCTACTTTGGATTTTGGGCGAAAGAGCACTTTCATATTTTTTGTGCGTGTAAGTTTACGTTGTTCTTGTTGTTCATATGATTCAAATTTTGCTAAATTTTTTACATGTTGTGTAGTAGAGTAGTAACAAATAGCGTACTTAGTACACTAGGTGGAGTAGCAGTGCAGGTGACATTTCTCTTACATACCTATTCGGTATCTTTAGATGGCTTTGACATAGATGGCGCAGTCGACATGAGCTTCAAAAAGTTCTTAGGCTGTGGTCGTCTATAGGTAGGTATCTCTATAGTCTCTATTAAGAAGTTAACCTCGATGGAATTAAACCCTAAGTGAACTAAGTGAATTAATCTGTAAAGGGGTGAAGGCTCGAGGGTGGAGTACCCGCCATACTATATTGCTTCACATTATAGACGGAGAGCTACCCTCGGGCAAACAGTTTTAAAAACCGCGTCAAGTCTTGTTAGTTTACTATATTAAATTGATTTGGGCGTCTGGCAGCTGTTGATCGGCAGAGATCTGAATAGCAGACTCAGATCAAATAGCGGAATTCATCGACACTTTAAAAAAGTTTTTTTCTTCCGTGGAACAGACGAAACAAACTTAACTACTCGTAAGTAGTGTAAGTACGTACAATTTATAAACATGGCGTAAATTATACAAAGGTATAAACGTTATACATAACTCTTTCTTTTAGTCCGTTATTACACTTATTACATTCCTAGCTTCGAGTATCATTTTGCTGGCCTGTCACACTGACCTCCACCGATGAATAGCTGCCAGGATCCGGATCTACTAATGAGGATAGTATAGCAAACTAGAGATGTGTCATTGCTCTCGGCCCCTTTCCGGGCCATAGTCTATGAGCTGTATACCTTTTTACCGAGCTCTTAGTGTAGAACGTTACTATGTATCCATTCCACAAATTAAATCGTCCGTGCAACCCGCTATTTTTCGCCGTAGTCGGTTAACTTATTTTATCTATCTTACAAAACGTTGGCCCCGTCTCTATCGCTCTTGCGTATACGAAAGAGAGTGATGCAAATAGACGATTCGATGAACGAAGGCTCGCGGTTATATGCCAGTTCTCGGAACAATCTTCCCGCTGGCACAAAGCGTTCGTTCGAACGTTTCGCAAAAGATAAACAGTGGCTGGTATTAAAAATTTCACATTGCGTTTCGTTTCGTACTTTTGATTATATTCTTGGAAACGGTTTGGTTGTTATTGTTTGATGTTTAACGAGAATTGGAGCGTGTTTCAAACTTGGTTTCTACGGAATGTTAATTAGTTTGAAAGCGAACTAAACGCCTAAAGGTCTTCATATTTAGTATATTTACTCTATATTTACCTCGCTGCAAATCACCTGCGATTTTCAATTGCAGCATTTCATCTATGGATTCCATCTAGACGGCAGCGAGCGAGCGAAGAAAAAAAAATGGTTTTGTATTGTATGGACGGTTATAGTAGCCCTCAACCAATGTGACGACCGGGGCCATAAAACCCTTGAGCTCGCGTTATCAGTTATCCATTGTGTTGCATTGTGGACTTTTATGGCCCCGGTCGTCACATTGGTTGAGGGCTACTATAGCCGGCTGGGATGACGTGATCCATAAAAACATTTTTTTTTTCGCGTCCATAACATTTTTCGTCTACATTTTCTTAGTCGCAATACGATACCAATTGCGCAGAAAATAAATAAATCTGTATCTGGCTGTATTTTCTTTGTATTACAATTTTTAGCAACGAAAACGAATTACCGGCATAGATCTGTACTACTAGAATGCCCATGCCAAATTTCGTGGTTCTAAAGTGTGTCGTTTTAAAATGAGAGCGAAACTACGTTTGTATGGAAACGCGAGCGTCCTGGCGACTCTTAACAATAAAGCGTTAAGCTCATTTTGAACACCTCACCCGCTTAGCTACTTCTGCTGTTGACTGTACATCAAATATGGCTTTCCCACGTAGAGTGCCAAGTAAGAACAAACTTACCCCCTTCATAAACATCTGTCACTTTGACAGTTATGTTTGTTAGAAATAGACAGGGGGGTAACATTACGCACACATATACACTGATGAAAGAGATGTGCGCATACACAATCGTACGCGTGCAAATGAGATGCAATGACACATTTTCCGTCCCTCATCGCGTATACGGGAAAAGTTGTTTGTCACCCTTTGTTTGTCACACTTCTGTCATCGTCACCATGGCAACCAGGCTTTTTTAGGGTGGCCAGTGACTTAAAAATCATTTTCCCACAATGCTGGGTAAATATTGACTTACACAATATGGAAATTTATGTTTTAACTAAGGGCCAAAACACACCTAGCGGTTTTCCTCGCGGAATTAGCGGAAGTAGCGGAAAATTGTCTATGGTAGCAGATTTTTTGTATGGAACCCATAGACAAATTTCCGCTACCATAGACAATTTTCCGCTACTTCCGCTAATTCCGCGAGGAAAACCGCTAGGTGTGTTTTGGCCCTAAGAGAGAAAAAAAAATATTTTGACAAAAAGTTCAACAGATATGACGTTTTATACTAAAATAACTATTGGATTAGACCAGCTGGGCAGTAAATTAGACATTCATCTTAATTTTATTGAAAATGACATTTTGATTGCGCGGATTAATATAGATAGATTATTAATACGGATTAAGATAGATTGTTGCAAATATAGCGGTCATATTATAATCTGGATTTTTTTTAAATATAGAAACTACAGTTATGAATATGATAAAACAATGGGGAAATTTCTGTATATGTGGTAACTCTAATCCTATCTGTCAAAATATATCTGTCCCTTACCGGGTATACGCTTGGCCTCTGTCAATGGGGTTGGCAACTGTCAACGGTTTGGCCAGATGGCGCCAGCATAGCTAGGTCCCTTTCACTAGTATTGTTGTATGGGATTTGGCTTAAAGGCTAGCCCATCCAGGTCAAAAAAAATTAAAAAAAAAACGTGATTTTGACACTTTTGTATGACTGACAGGCACCTAGCTATGCTGGCGCCATCTGTAAATACTTTCCACCGGCCAACCCCATTCTATAGTAGGTCTATGGAAATAGACAAACCATTCATTAGGGTCAAAACAGACCTCGCGGAATTAAGCCAATTCATAGACAAAATGCTTAATTTGGTCTATGGTAGCGGAAATTTGTCTATACATACATCGCTACCATACACGAATTTAAGCATTTTGTCTATGAATTGGCTTAATTCCGCTGTGATTCCGCTAGGTGTGTTTTGACCCTTAATTAAATGAAATTAGGCTTAAAAGCGGTATTACACATTGCAACCTGCAGGGCCCAATCTGTTGTGTACCCTGCCTCTTCCTGCCCCTCCTTCAGCTCCCTACGGGCCCTACCTTCAATTACACCTTCCAACCTGACAGATTGGGCCCTGCAGGTTGCAATGTGTAATACCGCTTTAATATCGTATTTTAAATTCAGTTTTCTGACAGCTTCTGCCCTACATTGTGAATCACTTGTATGGAGAGAAATGTCAAATTACTGTCTTGAATTAATACACAGATATCAATAATATATTAGAATTATTAGACTACTGAGCGTGCTCGATTACGTTAGATTCCATTTGATTGATCAATATTCAAATAAACATCTAAATTGTAGAACAAATCAAAGTTACTTCATCATCATCATCATTTCAGCCGAAAGACGTCCACTGCTGGACATAGGCATATAAGTTACTTAAATAAGTTAATTATCTATTACATTATTTTGTAAATAGATAATTATAAGTTTATAAGTAACCATATTTCTAATTATAAAAATCAATAAAAAATCGGCTGTCGGTTTTATTTGTCGAAATCTCAAAGCAAGCATTAACTAGAGACCGCACACGTGTACCCCCGTATGGGATAGATATATAGATGCCCATAATCACTTCTACAGCATAAAACAGAACAATTTACCAATCTTTTCCTTAGCCGACACAACTTTCTAGGAAAACTAACAGCTTTTCTCGTAGCAATCACAGAAATTCTTGAAGAAATCGCGCATTATATCTGTTTGTTACCCTCCACTGCTAGAAGTAACGCGTGGAGGGTAATAGAAACTATGACAAGGACCAACGATAATAGCACCTCTCTGCCGTATCTATTGAAAGTGTAATAAATAAGACCATCCCGTTCTATCTTGGTATTATTAGTTCCGTGTCAGATCTATGGGTGGTATATCTATGGTCGAAATGAAAATAGTGTTGCGCACAAGTGACCGAACGAATGATTATAATTGAATGAACTGAATGATGCATAACGCCTACCCACCCCAGTAATAAGTAAGTGCCTACCTAGGTGAAATTTGGTTTAATTAAACAATAGGTATATCGACTCAATTATTTTAAGTTTAATCAATTAAAATATATGTATCACAATGAATTGTGATTTTGATTAAAGAACATTTATTTATTTTAATCTTTTAAAATATGTAGTCAAGAATATTTATTATTTGAGAATAATAATAGTTTAGTCTCGGTTAGAACTTAGAACCAATAAGCTTCACATTTTTATATTTCTACACGAGACGGCATCATAAAGCAAGAATGTTTGACACATTACTAAAAAATAAAAATATTTTACAAGCTCTATTGTCGCCATTTCTTACTTTGCCACCTTTAGATGACGAAAATAGCAGAGACAATTGTTTTTTTTTTAATCTACCTGCACCCGTATAATAAAACGGCCAGGTTTTTAAGCAAACTAGCGTAAAAAGTGGAGTATTTGTCCCAGGTTAAACTAACATCGAAAGTTACCGTACAGCGTCCTTTAGTCGCACAATAACGGTGTCAGTTCCGAAGAATTGAAAGTCGCGAAAACGTTGTGCTATTAACGGAATACGAGGAATTCTCCGTCACAATGTAAAATTGTCGTGGCGGGAATAGGCTTACTTTTATAACGGACTGAGTCACGTGCCTTCCGTTATTATTTTTAGGGTTAAATACAGTCTTTCCCTGTAATACGTAGAGGCTCTATGATTTATAGATTGATAGATAATGAATAAAATGTACATTTTAAAACAGAATTAACGGTCTAATAATCAGAAATATTAGATAGAATGGATTTATTTATACGAGGTAGATTTATGATTTCGTTTATTAGATTACATACCTATGTGTTTTCAGTTGCTGTAGGTACTTTATTATATGGATATACTTTGTTTGCTACTTATACCCAGCATTTATAAAAAAATCTAGGTTATACGAGGTGCTCACGAGGAATCCAAATTTTTAAAGACAAAAGAAGAAGGAAAAAGCATCAAAAAGGCGTTTTACACTGACTCTCGATTTTCTTAAATCGGTAATAACACTAATAACTCTAGAACTAGGCGAATCACAGAAACTTGAAGGTTTTTAGTCTATAAATTTTTTGTTAAACTGTTTTGGGTTTCGCATGAGCACATTGTATAAAAGAAGGTATCCATTGAAAGAACGACCTCCGTAGCCCGTAGCCTAATCAATAGTGACTCTTTCCACCAATCTGGAGGTTTTGGGTGCAAATCCCGCTAAAATCCCTGAAAATATTTATTTAATAAGTTGTGAAAAACATCGAGCTAATAACAAAATACGGGGAACTCTTCGTCACGATGTAAAATTGTCGGGCTTCGAATAGGCCGACTTTTATAACGAACTGAGTCACGTTGCTTTCGTTTGTTTTATTTATAATCTAACCTTGGGAGAAATAAGTCTAGAAAAAGCGTAGGCTACGACCTTATGACACCAACCAATATTAGAACGCCAATCGATAAGACGATATACGGTGCGTATTCAATCGAACCGGTAATCGTATTTTATCATAAATATCAGACGGTTCTGACATACTAAGAATAGGTACTCTTACTTAGATAAATTGAATAATTGATTATTAATTGAATAAAGTTATCAATGTATCCGCTATAGATTGGTCCTTTGATTATTAAACCAACCGGATGCGACACGCGCTCTCATTCGTATCGGAAAAAGTCTGCCGTTTTTTGCGGGGGAGGGGAACGTGAAATGTATGCGAAACGTCAAAATAGCCACGTCAAATAAACGTCAGTCCATACAATGAGTATGACCACTGGTCATACATTTTGGCAGAGGGGAACGCCTGTCAATGGCCACTCTGCTTGGTTTAAAGCTCTAATTGGTCTGTTGTCATAGCATCACAGTGCACACGTATTTAGGTCAATAATGTACTATATACAACAAAACGTATTTGGCACACAGATCTGGGAGATCCTGTTAAAATAGGTCAGTAAGCAGTAAGTAATCAAGTTGCTAATAATTATTACGCCAGGGGATATACTCGTTCAGAAAAATCCAGAGCTGTAAGAGATTAACGTCTTATCTATTGTGTTCGGACTGCCACCGCACGTGCCATGATGAAAAAAATGGTTTGGTTACACGTAAGCGTTGAATGAATTTCTACTATATAGACCACGCAATAAGATTCAATATGAACTAATACAAAAAAGCCCTAAGTTCTTTACGGTTGCATCCAGCGCAGGCGACTCAAACGCTCGGGGACCAGCGTAACTTGAAATCGAGATCCCAAATAGATATGCGTAATGCGGAGAGCGCCCTTGCACAGGTACTACGAGCGCCCGGCTAGTCAGCTCTTAGGAGGCCAATGGAATGTTTCTTACCTCGCAGGTAAAAACAGGGTCGGATTCTGATTGAAACATTTGAATTGATATACTCTTAACTTTTCTTTATTAAGAAAATAATAAACATGATTTAAATAAAACATTGGGTAAATATAATTACAATAATAATAAGTCAACTATTTCGTGGCAACGCTGCTCCAGTTTTAGTTTTATTCTTCGATTAAGCATTTGTCTAATTTGTCACGAATCATCATTCATAACGAAAGTCTAATAATAAAAATATTGTGCTGCATTAAAGCCTAATGAAACATTAACGTTATTTAAAATTAGACAAATGCTTAATCTAAGAATAAAACTAAAACTGGAGCCGCGTTGCCACGAAATGTTTTAATAGTTGACTTATTATTATTGTAATTATATTAACCCAATGTTTTATTTAAATCATGTTTATTATTTTCTTAATAAAGAAAAGTAAAGCGTATATCAATTCAAATGTTTCAATCAGAATCCGACCCTGTTTTTACCTGCGAGGTAAGAAACATTCCATTGGCCTCCTAAGAGCTGACTAGCCGGGCGCTCGTAGTACCTGTGCAAGGGCGCTCTCCGCATTACGCATATCTATTTGGGATCTCGATTTCAAGTTACGCTGGTCCCCGAGCGTTTGAGTCGCCTGCGCTGGATGCAACCGTAAAGAACTTAGGGTTTTTTTGTATTAGTTCATATTGAATCTTATTGCGTGGTCTATATAGTAGAAATTCATTCAACGCTTACGTGTAACCAAACCATTTTTTTCATCATGGCACGTGCGGTGGCAGTCCGAACACAATAGATAAGACGTTAATCTCTTACAGCTCTGGATTTTTCTGAACGAGTATACCTATGCAATACATATATTCGATTAGTGTCTTTTTTGTATAATTTTATTTAAGTACTGGGGCAAATAATAAGTGAACTAGTGTTTTAGAGATAGAGTAACAACATTTTGATTGGAATTGTATCGTTTGATGGATCGTTAATATGTTGTAACGTAGGTATTAATCGCCAATGTACCTATGTATGCATAAAATTAATTATCAATTTTAGTGAGAAGAAAATCCAATAAATTGTACGAAGAAAATAAACTTTTATTTTCTGGTCTTTATAAAGGCATCCACTTTGTGTTTTACATACATATATTAAGCATTGTTCATTATGTTTTAATAAATAAAACAAGAAACTTAGCTGTAAGTAGCAGAATCACTTAATATATTAATTGAAGTTTCGATTTCAGACCATTGGAATGGTAAAGCCAATTAAGATTATTAGAGCACTCACTCTGGGATGTCTAACGGTCTTTTCGGATGGTTCGGAATTCGGAATCGAATGATGCGGTGAACTGCAGTGTAAATATACATAATAATTACATTGTACACATATAAATAAGAAAAGGATGTTTGTATTATATACTTAGGGTTAAATGTTATGCCATAAAACCTGTTTTTCGGAGTGATGGGACTGTTTCGATATTTGTGCAAAGAAAACCAGTGCTGAGAGATGAACTGACCGAATGATTTATAATCAATGAATGAAGCACATTGAAATGACAACAGAAACGACGGGTAGATACCATAAAGCTCTATACTGGAGTAAGCTTAGGTACATTTCCCCTCTGTCAACGTTATTAGCAGGAAAATCTAATAGGTTTATAAAAACTATTTCAAAAATCGATTACACGCATTCAGTTCATCGTTTTCAGTGAGTAAAGAGCTCCGTGAAAATGCCTTTATGCATTGTTTTTAGGTGTAAAAAATGTTCTATTATGTCTAGTTTACAAAAATATGAAATATAATTTCACATGTAATTATAGTTTTACTTTTTTTATCATTACTATTATGATTTAAAAATTAATCCATATCGAAAATCCAGCGTCGTATACTGAATCGATTCAAAGATAATCGTTTATTTTCTGACGGGCAGTAACTATTTTGACGTTTGACACTTATACATATTTAACGCCCCTAAGGATTACTGCCTTCTATATTTTGTTTGAAAATACAAGCAAAAATGATCCTTGGCTTTTTTGTTTGACATTTGCAAGGACTGCATCCAATAATGAACCATATTTCAACATATGTAAAATCAACTATTTGTTGCTCCATTTAGTGTCGTGACTTACTGTCAAATATGCGTGATATTTTCAAGTGAAAGGTACATCATTGTCCTTTATCAATAAGGCGATGCTGCTATAAAAATTCATTTAGAAATAAACTTTATTAATAACCGACAATGATGTACCTTTAAATTGAAAACGCCATACGTATGCTACCTCGCCCCCCTCAGATTTTGGCAGACTTTTTTGTTTGGAAAGATGAGGCGATGGCTCCTCCATTTATAGAGCTTTATGGTAGATACATATACATATTAAATGCTTCTCAGAATTATGTAGACAGGTAGTTCCATAATTGTTAATGGATGATAAACAATTTAGTTCAAAGTTGTCATATCCTTATTTTGTTTCTTTATATGTATATATTTTTTACCAGTTCCAAAATGTGAACCTATAAAACTAGCAACGTGTTTTTTGTTTGAATTCTCGAAAAGGTGTCAGATTCTAGATATCTTGTCCATTGAGTCTAAGACTTGATTTGAAAACCGGATAGGCATTTGCGAATTCTTAGAACGGTGATATCTTGGGCGAGGTCCGGGCGACGACAGTTACGTCACTTCGCTCTATTCCGTTTCATCTACACTAATGCTTATACCGCAAATGTTTGGATAGGTAATAACGATTCATTTAACGTAGACATATTAGAAATATACCATGATTCAGGTGGCTGGCACGATGACGAGAGACAGACGCATGTTTTAGTTTCTAAATAATTGGGCAGGTGAAATTTTAATCACCCGGTCTAGTATCTTGGTACATACACTACATACCTACACAGATCTTGGGAGACTCTTTGAGGTCGGACTTTAAGGCTACAGAATATTGTGTTTTAAATTAGGACGATGAGCGTCTTATAGTTATAGTTACTGTTTGTCAGTTAACATGAGTTATCTCTATCTGATCTGAATACTAGAGTTCAAAATGCAGAGTTTTAGTACCGTAGTAGGTGGCATGACTATTGGAACGTCTATTGGAACATCAGGAACACAGTGATTTACATTTAACCAATGACGAAATACTTGGCAATAGACGCGAAGGCTTACGAGTATTACTTATTAGATGGTCGACAAAAATAGAATTATTAAAAAACTAGTTAGTAGTTCCTTCAGCTAACCGGATGGCATTTTTTGTTTTCATTACCCCTGGTCGATTATCGGAATCTGCTGTCTAGTGAGAAGTCACATTGAAATATGTACATATACATATATAGATATTTTGTAGTACTATAATGATATAACTATGGTAAATTAACTAACACACCTTAAGATATTGTTTGCAATGGATAATAAGTTCCTAATTAACTATAAAATTTAATTATAACTATAGGTACCTATACCAATTAACACCGAAAAAGTTTACAACTTACAAATAATTATAACTAATTGCTTTCATTAAAAACGTATTGACAAGTCATTATATTAAAAGATAATCTTGCACCCACACTGTTACACTAAGTTCGTACGTTCTGTGTAACTGTCTGTGTACACACCTACAGGCATTCTATAGAAAAAAACTCATCGCCTCTAGACTGTTTCTCGGAAAGGCACCATCGGTCGCCTCACCTCAAGTGTTACAAAGAACCGAGGGGTCAAAGACTTGAAAGGACGAAGGTAATATTCAAAGTGACACGTTATTGAGTTATTATATGACGACTTTTTTATTATCATGTTTTTGTAATAACGTAAACAACTTAAATACTTACAGACAACTTTACAAATACAAAATGTTTATTTCAAAAATAAAATTACACAACTTTACATTTTATGCTGATCCCCCACTAGGCATTGTCTGTCCTGTGGGAAAATGCATCCACTGCCAACAGTAGGTACCAACTTTGAAGCAATCGTAGGCTAAATAGAAAGTTTCTTCGTCGTTACTTTTAAACGGTTTTATTTAGCTTGACCTCGTATATCTATTTATTTATTTGTTTGGATATTTATCAAATCTAGCAATCGATTTATCAAATCTTTTACTTAATTAAAATGTATGACTTACGAATATATTATGTATACCTACATGCTTAATGACGATACTTATTAACTTTTATAATTATGCCGTAATATGTTGATACTTGAACTGAAAGGTTTAATTTTGAATGCTTAAGCTTAAATATAAGTTATGTAATGTTGTATTTTTACATTAAAATGTTTTCGCTTATTCAACTACTGCTCTACTAGGCACTTATTTGTTTCGTAGAAAATACTGGTAATGATCGTACAAAAACATAATGCCAACAAGTTTGCCTTGTGTAAGTACTTGTTTTTTGACGCAATAAGTTAATTACATACGACATTTAAATAAAACGTACTCTCCACGTTGAGAAACTCATTCCAAGTAAGAAATTAGTACCAAATTGAATTCTCGGAGATAAATTTGAAAGTACTCGGCAGTCGGCAGTTGAAGCAGCTGCGTTTTTCGACGCGACATGCGGCGGGGCAGATGGTTGTGAAAGCCGCGCGGGCGCAGGTAAGGGATTCTGAGAACGCCGAATATAATCGCAATACGGAGAACTCACTCTCTATGGCGCGGCGCTGCGCGAATTGAACACCTGCGTCCTGAATGCGATGTCAATGCCGATGGAGAATCGACCAATTGTCTGGCCTACTACCTATTGTGTTTTAAAGTAACACAAAATTTTACGTTTATGAAATACCGATTTATACCTATCTAAAAAGCAAATGTAAACACGACAACTTCGTAAGGAAGTGAAAAACATTATATACGTTTAAATATTATAGCATTTATAGGTATCTTAATAGACAGGCGATCTTGATACTATTAGGTACAACTGACAACAGTTACAACATCAAAAAATCCCCTACAATCGCGCGTTCCAGTAATCGCTAATCACAGGCTTTGTTACGAGAATGTCACAAATTAGTTACAACATCGCAAGGGATATCGAAGTTATGTTTTTCATCTTCTATTTCTGACTTATCGCATGCCCTCGATAATTTCATTCTTGTTACTCATTCTCATTGTTCCACTTATTGATAAGGAATCAATAAAACATTCTCGGAAGTTCAAATGATTAAGCGATAGGAGAAGGGCATAATTAGTATTGGATTACTACTATGAATAATAAGTAGGACGGTGTCTGTCCTCGTTTTCTCATCAAGGCAAATCTCGTTTTAAGACCGATATTACCATATCCGTTTCGGGTTAACTTGCATATTCATCCTTGGTGTGTATTCTCGGAAATGATTTTATGTCTTACAATTCGTGTATAATCTGACGCAATGTCTTAATTGGAAACCTATAAAATTTGATAGCTACACGATTTTATAATCGGGTAGTTATAAGGTGTTAGCAATAAATCATATCAGACACTTTTTTGTAAGATATAAATATGTTATTACTATTAGACTCTCTTCCCCCATATATAATTATGTCTATCTACAAAAGAAGGCATGTAAGCACGTTTTACTGCGATTTACTAGGAATCGCGACATACCAATAATATACAATGCAAAATGACAATGACTAGATAAAATGGTTAAATCATTGTCGGTAGGTGAATGGATTCTAGGAAAACAAACAGTGTAAGCAAAGCATGCCAGCGGCAAGTTTCATTCGCATCGACATGCCAGTTTGTTAGCAGACCGTCGTAGTAGTGACGGTGGTATCGTAGTCCGCGCGCCTCGACGAGTCGTGTGTAGAATATAGACGCGGTGCCGACTGTTGACTCAGTTGTTAGCTGTCGCTCGACATCGTCGGCTGTCTTGTCCGGTTACAAGCGCGCTATTTCTTTTAACTCGTTTTGTACTTTATTTAATTTAACACATTTATTCATTCATTCAGTTCGGAGTACCGTTCATTCACGTGCATAGCCCAACACTAGTAAGAGTCAAATTTTGACTTTTGTGAAGTGACGTTCCAGGAATTCGGAATTTGAAAGTTTTCGTGCAAGCAACTTTGCGAAGTTAATTTCGTCAAAATTATGGAAGTGATTGCCGCTTGGAATTTGTGCAGTGTGTTTTGATTGTGTTAAACCGTGGCCTCTGGGGAGGATACGAGTGGAGCCCGCGGTAGCGCGCCGTGTAGTGCTATACAACAAATGTGTTTGCTGGAGAAACGAAAGGCTAGCATTAGTCCTTTAGACATGACTTTGGCAGCGAGATATGCACAATGTAAGTCATATGAAGTAAATAAACAATATAACGTGTTACTATACTATTAAACCAGTAGATTTTTAATTAGTGTTTGTATTGTAAATGAGTTTAATTTTTTTTAGGTTAGGACGCTTCTCTTGAATGTTGGAAATGTTGGAATAGTTATTTCAAAAAGCATTAGACATTAAAATATGTAGATATTTTAATCAGGTAGTATTAAATCTATATATAAACTTTAAAGCTCCAACCTTGGCATGCGTTGATCAATTTCTGAGAATCTTTATGCGAAGTAGTTATTTATAAATGTATGTACATAAACATACTTGTGTTATATGTATCATATAACCAACTAGATGAATTAAAGATGGTTATTAAATTCATTTCACAAGCATTTTAAGTATAGTAAAGACTATAATATAATATAATAATACAAAATATAATTTACAATAGCTCTATAGAATAAATAAAAAACCGGTCAAGTGCGAGTCTGACTCGCGCACGAAGGGTTCCGTACCAATGTATAAAAACGGTAAAAATAATGTCTGTTGTATGGGAGCCTCTTTAAATATTTATTTTTTTAATTCTGTTTTTAATTATTTGTTGCTATAGCGGCAACAGAAATACATCATCTGTGAAAATTTCAACTGTCTAACTATCATGGTTCATGAGATACAGCCTGGTGACCGGACACACGGATGGACGGACAGCGGAGTTTTAGTAATAGCGTCCCGTTTTTACCCTTTGGGTGCAGAACCCTATGGGCCTTATCACATTCAGCGATTTGAAAGTCGCCGATTTCTATATAAAACTCGTACCTACGTGGCGAACTCGCGGCGTGTTCACTCCATACAAAACTCGCTCGCAAATCGCAAGTGCGATAATAACACACTAAAAAGTGGTTTTTGATTTTAGAACCATATTTGACCTACATAGAGTTGTTATAACAATTAAAAAATTATCTCCAGTCATTGTCATTGGGTTTGACCGCTCACCCCTCGGATTTAATAGGAACTAGATAAACTATATAACAAATCACTGCACCCATGCAATTAAAACTGCAAGAAGCCATGTGCTTTGCGAAGGATAGAAGCCTATGAAGGAACCTGATCTTCAACAGAAGGACATGATGTCACGATCCTCAGCTCTGAGGGAACGACTAAAGATGTTGAGATAAACTATATACATTTTTATACATTTTTTTCGACCCAATGACAATGTTATGCATGGAACGCGATGCTGTGCTACTTTGGTAACTCTACTTAGTGTAGTTTAAAAAGTTTAAATGGATTGGTACTAAACTAATATTGCATGAAATCCCCTAATGCAGGTTGATTCATTCATTTAGCCAATTGATCTGTCCCAGTCATTTACAGTACTGGGTTATTTGGTACTAAGAACAACAGTTCCATCTATTTTAATTGGTGCTATCTGTTTTTTAAGTTATTATTAACCTTGCTTGGTAAGGACAGATCATACTATTTACGTATTTATTTTATATGGTTAAGGCCAAGCTGTGTGAGGTGAAAAGCATGTACAGGACATTAGGGAACGTACCCAAACTATGTGACCAGTTTACCCCCTAAACTGGGAGGGGGGTAATCAAAATACTACTCTAGGTCACAGGGGGGAGGGGGGGAGTCTTAGAGCAAAATTATGTTTTTATGCTTTCTATGTCCAAAACATCACTCTAAACATGTGCGAGTTTTACTACGTGACAACTAGGGCGGAGGGGGGGGGGGGGTCTTGGCAATTACTACGGATGGTCACCGAGGGTGGGGAGGGGGGTCAAAAACTGTAAAAAATGGGTTACATAGTTTGGGTACGTTCCCTTATTACATAAATATTACGGGACAACTTTACACAAATCAACTTGTCCCACAGTAAGCTCAATTATATAACAAATAGGTATAGATAAATACTTAAATAAATAGAAGACATCTATACCTCACAAACAAATATCCGTAATAAACAAACAAATAAATGCCCTGACCTGGATTCGAACCTGGGACCTCCTGCTTCATAGGCAGGGTCACTAACGACTAGGCTAGGAGGCAGTTTAAACATACATCTATTTAAACAGAACCATGCACTATGTGTTAGGCTTTTAACCGTTTGAACGCCAAGAGCCACTAAAGTGGTTGTGTGCTGTCGTGCCTACCACGCCAACGACCACTAAAGTGGTCATGGCAGATGCTGTTAAAGTAATTTTACTGTTGACAGTTAAGGTTTAAATTGGTTTCTCACTAGTTGAGATTTTGGTGTGTATGCACATTTTGATGCGAGAGAGAAAGCATTCAAAAGGTCAATAAGACATTTAATTATATTTTCCTCCATAACAAAATTTTCTTAATATGGAATATTCCAGTATATATACTTTAATAAAACAAATATGTAGTAATCACGTTGTTATCAAGCTATTATTAAGAGATAAAATGTTGATGAACCTTGCCAACTTCAGATATCTTCAAGTAGCATGATGGGAGCAAATTATGACACCATGTTATTTAAACACTGATTATTATACTCAAGTGCTTCAATATTATTGTTATATAACATGTATTAGAGCAGCATAAATATCTACACACTTTACAACCTTATCACGGAGAAATAAAGTATAAACTTGTGTAGATAATTATGATGTTTACTGAAAATTTGCTGGAGTTGCTAAGGACATTGTGATTAAAAATGATTTGTACACTTAACTTACTGTGTAGATTATTTTAAATACATTGCTCCTTTCATTAAGCTTTGTTACAGGCTGTAAAAACTTTGTTTAAGGCAATACACAATTGCGTTAGCACATGTGTGCAGCGACAGTATGTTGAGGGTGAGATAGACAACTGTCACTTTCTAACTGTTTTCAGAAAGTGACATACATAATACATATGAGAATGTTTTTGTTGCATGATTAGTCAACATTTGATTTTGCCATCATAGTGTAATTTGGCCTTTAATATGTGTATTTTTATTTATTTAAACATTATATTTATACAATAGCTGACTTAAACTTTGTTGACAACAGTTAAGTAAAGCACTATATTAATTTTCCAAGAAGGCAAATCCCTGTGTTTTGAGAAGACCTTAAATGTAAATTTCTTAGAATCTGCTAGAGCTGTAGAATTAGCTAGAAATTAAAATTGATTGTATACCAAACAGAATATAATGATGTAATTTTCTCTGCTAGAATAGTGTTGCTTTAGAAATTGCCAGTGGGTTATTTGACAAATTAGTGTCGTAGATATTGAATGAAAGAGAATGGTCTTATTTTCACATCTTAAGGCGTATAACATTTAGCTACAATAGATAATAATTTTAAACAAAAAAGAACCGACTTCACGATCTGCTATTCCAAGAGGTAGTGGCAGAGTTGCTGTAAAAAATAGTGAATTCACTATAGGTGTGCCTAGAATAGTTGAAGAGTTCCCTCGATTTCTCCAGGATCCCATCATCAGACCCCGACTTGGTGATAATGGGACCATATAGGGGATATAACCGTTTGATTAAAAAAAAATTTTGAAAATCGGTTCACGATTCACGGAGATACCGAGTAACATACATACAAAAAAATCAAAAAAAAAAATGATAAAAAAAATTCAGTAGTATTGAGAACCTCCTCGTTTTTTGAAGTCGGTTAAAAATCGGCAGTCACCATAGACAAATTTCCGCTTTCCGATTGATTTTTGTATGATTTGATAGCTGAATTCCGCCAAGTGGGTTTAGCATTTAACTACTGCTTACAACTATTAAAGCGCATATTAAAACTTCCTTGTTTTCTGACAATTTCGGTCAAGGACAGAGAGAGGTATGTTATTTCTCTGTCCGTCTCATGAATGATAAATCGATAAATAAATAATATCTCAGGATTTATATCCACGTGACTTTGTAGAATTGCTGGACAGTCACAGACGTAAACGGTTGAGCCATTCACGGCTCAACCTTTATTCTTTTGTTTGGTACTTTCTATATGAAATATCTAGTGTAAAGTGAACCCCAACAATTAAAGTCCGTGACCTTACCTCATTGGTCTAATGACTAAATTGCGCGGTTTTGAAGTATCCATAAGTAAAACTGACTATAACTTTGTGCTACTTATAAAAGTTGGTCATTTTCAAGTAAAGGTACACCATTGTCGGTTGTCAATAAGGCATTACTGCCATAATAATTCAATCAGAAATAAACTCTATTAACAACCGACAATGATGTACCTTTTGCTTGCAAACATCACATTTAATAAATGTGTAATGGCGAGTTCTAAAAACTGTTAATTCATAGCACTGCTGTGAATCATTTATGAAGTGGAAGTAGTGACTTAGTGAGTTGTCAAATTACTGATAAGTTGATTTCTTGTTAGACATGAATAATCGTTTAACAAGATGATTAGATGCAATTAACTGTAAATTGCCAAAGTTATATATATTATTGCATTGCATTTTTGATAAAATGATCCATTTTGGTTCCTTGATGTATCAGAATGAAACAAAATTTTATTGCCCCTCGTTGCTATCGTTACGTCCTTGGACAACCAAACATTTTCTATGAAAGTATGAAGATGTCCCTCGGACAACGGGGACACAGTATACAGCATTAAAAAGTTGACTCGTCCATTAATCAATCAATTGTAGGAGAAATTTCCATTTATTTCTGTCACTACTTGTCATACTACAGTTATACCATAACTGTGCTCAGATTTTAACGTTTAGATATAATTTCACGCATACGCTTGCATCATAGAGGAATGGTGATTAATTGATTATGAATATCAAACCCCTGTCTAACCCCGTCCATATGTGAAAGCTTAAAATCGGCCTAACTTACTACATCACTTTTAACACATTCAGCACCGATGACCCGACAGTCGGGTTCTCTGTTCGTAGCGACTACGCGCTACATACGAGGAATACCTGGCTACGTGCTACGAGCGTAGGGCGTAGCGCTACGCGGTTGCGAAAGTGTTAAAAAACTTTTAAGCCTTAATCACACTCGAGCGCGATGCCGATTGGGCATGAGCGCGGCGTTACCGCGTCGTGCCTAATGTAACGGCATAAGGCATACATTTGGACGGCACTATCGCGCCGCGCCGGCATCACGCTCGTGTGTGGCTAAAAAACGGTTATTTACAGATATCTAAAACCGACAACGGTCTTCAATTCATGATCTTTAACCGTTTTTTCATTATTTCCAGATGCAACAGAAGTGCCAGTGCCAATCGGCTGGCCAGGCGTCTGCTGCCCCAACTGCCGTCAGCAGCTCCTCTTGGGGTGCAAGAGCCACTCCCCCCTTTACCCCGCATACGCCACGCCCACATCCCCTCTTTACCCCGCACCGTATAACGAAGAGTTGAAAAGGCTAGCAGACACAGTGAAGGCGTTAAGGCTGTCCGGGTGGTACTATGGAAACTTGGATTGGCAGGTGTGTATTCATTCTTATTCCTTAGTTATTCCAAAGGCCGGTTGGTCTTATAGGTTGAGATTAAACTAAGATATGGGCTGTCTTACCTGAGACGGAGTTGACAGTAGACGTGCGGGAATAAATCAATAGCATCATCCCCGCCTAGTGGAAAGGCAGCCTATTGGTTAATTCCTGCATGTCTCATCTCATCTCCGCCTCAGTGGAAATGCAGTCTAACTTAAGTCAAGGTGGTAAAGACCGTCTTAAAGGCAAGAGCGTCTACTCTGGCCATAGCTCTTGTATTTTAAGGTATTAAAATGCCATTCGTAAACAGTCGGTAAGTTAGTGCTTTTTCCGCTTCAACAGCCGTCTGGGTAGGTACCTACTTATAGTCTGAGTAGACGATCATAACTCATTATCCACATTGACCTTGATCTTATTGAGCTTTAAAAAAATATGAATATAAAGGCCAGGCTACCGGTTGCATATATACAGACCAACAACTATGACTGCCCCTTACGCGTACTAGACACGCGCCTGTTGAATTGTGGGAGATGCCAGCGTTTTGCATACACATGTAAGACCAAAACGTACTGGATGCGTATTCACTCGTTAGCACACGCAAGCGATGTGACCACTGCCATATAAGTTACAACCGGTGTGCGCACGCAGGGTGTGAGAACCGTGCTTTATTACGTGGTTAGGTAAATATTTAGTAGAAAGCGCTGTTCAGACATCGTGCCGCCATTATGCTTTTATCTATAAAGCAAAATTCTTGACTACTATCTATCTAAATCTTATTGAGAGAATCTGACGTCATGAGCGCGTCATTATGGAAGATAATAATAATAGGTATTAATGTTATGTCAATGTACTTAACTATCGCAAATTAATACATAAATATTTTTTAACTTTGACGCAAGCAAGTGTCTTTGACTCGTTGTTTATACACCAATTCTATTGTGCTTTCGCTTGCTTTAATTCGAATTCTATAAGCTGTTAGATATAGTTATTTGTTATACAAGTGGTGAAAGTTGTATTTTACGTGCGAGTGTTATTTGAAACACGAGCTAGCGAAAGGATTCTATTATTGACCACGAGCGAAGCGAGTGGTTCAAAAATAGAATCCTGAGCGTAGCGAGTGCTTTAATACACGAGACGTAAAATAACTTTCACACGTGTATAACACAAAACTTTTCACCTCACTACAGCGAGGAAAATAAGAAAAAGGGTGCATTTTGCTCGGTTTCCCGTAATTCCTCAGGTGTTTAATACTTCTTCATCACTCGAATCACTAATTTTTAACAAAACAATCTAGAAAAACATGCGAATATTTAACGTTGATATGATGGATGAATTGAAAGAAATGAAAAGTTTTGACGTAAAAGGTTTTATTAAATGTCAGATGCGTTTTGTTCGTACGTAGACTTATTCGGCTGTCAGAACAATTTATCCGTTTTTACAAAAAGAATGAAGATTAATGTTGAATGCTGATATTTATGAATTAAAATAAAGTTGTAAGACTGTATTAAGTGTTTTTACTCGATGCAATTCATTAATTGCGATGTTAAAAATTCTGCACTTTTAACGTTTTACGTTTTGTTAGCTGTCAAATGTCACTTAAGCCACTTGTCACTTATGTCAAAACTCTTTCACCACATGTGGATAAAAAGCGATTTTCACAATAGATATTAAACAAACAAAAAGGGCTTTCCGAGCTAGTGAGGTGAAAAATAATTTCTTTATTCAGACAACCAGTGGTCCACAGTTGTGTTAATAATAATATAATTAAGATGAAAACTAGTTTTGTCTTAATTACTATACTAATGACTACTTTACATAGTAAATTAGGGTTTATTAGTACCGACATCCAGTGTCTTTGAAATAGCCTGTCCGGTCTTCCAGCCAACATATTTAGGGTACGCTGTCTCTACACAGATAGAAATAATATCTTAATTCAAAACGCAAAACTCTCTTGCACGCGGTTTCTTAAAGAGAGTAATAAATACCTTAGACCAATAAACATGACTTGAGTTAAAAATATCATGATTTTTAAAAGAAGATTTAAAATTATTTAGCTTTAACTTTACCTATTTTTAAAGCGAATAGTAATGATTTGAGTTAAGATAATAATTATTTACGGCAAAAAAGCACCAACATTTTCCTTTAAGAGTTTTATGTGTTTACGTAAGATCGATTAGTTCTTGGTTTGATGTTTTCAATCTACAGCTAAGAGCCAAAGCTAATTTAAAGAAGTAGCACCAAAAGTTAGATTTGAGATTTTTAGGTTTTTAGGCAAGAGAGATTAATTTTTGCTTTGATGTTTTCAACTTACAATCAAGAGCCACAGCTATTCCAAAGAAGAAGCACATAATTTTTGATTTGAAACATTTAAATCTTGGACGTTAGTTACCCTGCGCATCAATAGATGTCTCTGCGTGTAGGTTAGAACACGCGAACGTTTGTTCAACGTAACTTCATGACCCTCGCCGCTTTACCCGGGCTTATTTGAGATTCACAATAGCAATCTCAGCTCTAGTTAATACGATTATAAATTGTGAGTATATAAATAATCATAATTTATATTTGTATTATCTACTTTTAGTTAAACTTCCTTTCTTGGGATTAGTCCCGAGAAACACAGTTTCTGCTACTAGGTTTTTAAGTAGTGCACTGAGACACTAAGGCGATTATCACACTGACGACGGATCCGCATGCGGCGCCGGTGTGCGAGCGAGATAGCGCTATACACATGCAGAGTGCTATCTCGCTCGCGCACCGGTGCCGCATGCGGATCCGCGCCAGTGTGATAACCGCCTTAGAAAATGTTATTGTTTGTTTCAAGTAATCAATTTCATACGCCAAGAAATTTTAGATCTTGGTGTGAAAATATCAAATTTTACATCAAGTAACACATGCTCTTGAACTAATGCGATTTCTTGTTTCCGTGGAGAAATTCAATTCTCAATTTAAACTATGAGTCTTCATCCAAGAAACAAAGTTTCTTGGCTTAAGTTCTTTATGTATTGCACTAAGACACATAAAGTTCAATTTAAAAAAAATACAATACAAAAACAAAATTCAAACGCCCTTCGTGAGAATATTAAGCTATTTTAAAAAGAAGATTTTTATATCTCGGATAAAGTATTGAATTTATTAGGTTAAGTAATAAACTTTGAAACATTTTATATCTTAAAATAAAGAATTTTATTTTTTCCTTATATGGGAAACTGGATATCTCTTGATTCAAATAGGTTTCTTTGGTTGAAGAGATTTTTTCTATCTGTGTAGTGTTCTTGTTTAAGAGTCGCCAGGACGCTCGCGTGAACTCGCGTCCCCATACAAACGTAGTTCAGCTCTCATTTTAAAACGACATGCTTTAGAACCACGAAATTTGGCATGGGCATTCTAGCAGTACACATCTGTGTCGGTAATTCGTTTTCGTTGCTAAAAATTGTAATACAAAGAAAATATAGCAAAAATAAGTTTTGTATGTAAATCTGTATCTGGCTGTATTTTCTTTGTATTAAATTTTTTTGCAACGAAAACGAATTACCGACATAGATCTGTACGACTAGAATGCCCATGCCAAATTTCGTGGTTCTAAAGCATGTCGTTTTAAAATGAGAGCTAAACTACGTTTGTATGGGAACGCGAGCGTCCTGGCGACTCTTGAATAGTCTGCGATAGGCGCAAAGGCCAATGATTTATAGATGCCTCTTTTAGAAAAAATGTTGAAATATATTCTAATTAATCGTTAACTAATAAAGATATTCACACTGTAGTATAAGTATACCCTGTGCAATCTAAGAAGCGGTTTTTGACACCTGTCATCTCAGTATATCTTATAACCTAAAATAGATTTTAGGCTATGAAAGAACTCAGAACATTTCATAGCCTAAAATCTATTTTAGGTTATAAAATGTACTGAGATGACAGGTGTCAAAAACCGCTTCTTAGATTGCACAAGGCATAGTAAGATTTTTTTAAGATGTCCGAATTGTAGGAAGAAATCTCTAGTAAGATTTGGACATCTTAAAAAACTACTACCGTAGCTATTTGAAGCATAAGGCCTCAATACTTGAGGAAAATCTCGTGTTTGTCGTTTTAATAGTGATAAAAAATAAATCCCCTAGATGATGATAGCTCTGTTAGAGTTTGTTTTGAAAGATAGTTTCGTTCACGTTTATATTAGAGCTCGTACATTTTACGACACTCTATAGACTTTAGGTTCAGTCGCCATCAAATATATCGGAGCGGCCAGGGTACTCAAAAATATCTGAACGTGCACCTTATCGCCTTAAGAATAGAGTCGTTGTTCAAATATTTGTGACCACCTTGGCCGCTCCGATATATCTGATGGCGCCTGTACTTAGGTAAAATTTCAGGAAGGTGGCACTGTTTGACTTCTATGAATCGTATTAATGTCCTTTATTTGACTAATCGTATGTATTAAGGGGAACCGGGAGATAAGCATTTTAAGAAGAGATAAGATAGGTATAAATTTATATCAAACACACTTGTTGTTCTTTTCCATGAAAACAGTCTTGTTTTTGAAAAATAATGATTATCCTTGTGCATATTTATCATATCATATGCACCAACATACATAGTTTTAGCCAGCAAACATTAAAACAAATTATTTGGAAAATAGAGACTAGTTTCCCTTGTTGATATTTTAGGGAAACAAAGGATAATGCAATACAGTACAAATAGATAAAATGCAATTTATAGCACTTACAAATCGTTATATATGTAAATAACTCCCAAATTTTTTTTGATACACAATTTTATTGCTGACTGTACCTAGTAGCATTGTAATGTAAACTACGGAAGTATACCAAATTTCAGCTGAAATTTAACTTACAAGATTGATGCACATAAATAAATAAACAAATAAATATAGGTACGCGGTCAAGCTAAATAAAACTTTTTAAAAATTAACATTCTATTGGACAGTCACCATCAAATATATCGGAGCAGCCAAGGTACTGAAAAATATCTGAACATGTACTTTATCGCCTTGACAATAGAGGTGTTGTTCAGATATTTGTGAGCACCTTGGCTGCTCCGATATATCTGATGGTGACTGTACTCGGGCAGGCAAAATTAGGCTACCTTTTTATCAGACTTACAAAAAAGGATCCGTACTTGGCCTTATTGCGTTTTCCTATTCGGCGTCGCTTAAGAACCTCTATGTCAAAGCAGTGTGGAAACTTACCGAGAATCTTTATTTTCAGGGAGCGAGGAGCCTTCTCAAGGAGGCGAGTGTGGGCTCCTTCGTGGTTCGTGACTCCGGGGACAGGAATTTTATATTCTCACTGTCAGTGCAGACAGAGAGAGGGCCCACCTCCGTCAGACTACACTTCGAGTGTGGTTTCTTTAGGTAAGCATTAAGGCAAGACTCAAGGTTGCGAGTTGTTCGTGACTCCGGGGACAGGAACTTCATATTCTCACAGTCAGTACAGACAGAGAGAGGACCCACCTCCGTCAGACTACACTTCGAGTGTGGTTTCTTTAGATTAGCATTAAGGAAAGCCTCAAGGTTGCTAGTTGTTCGTGACTCCGGGGACAGGAACTTTATATTCTCACTGTCACTGTATATCAGATGGCGACTGTACATGTAATATTTTCGTTGAGGTAATAGTTATTCTCAACATTGGTTATAGTTATTCGTACCTTAGACCGTTTCCACCTCAAATGCTTGCGCAAGATCATGAATATCATGGTCTGACCGAGTTTGAAATACCGAAGTTTTGCGACGAGCCGAGGTCAGTGGAATAGAGGCTTATTTAATGCGTCGGCAGCTTCGGTGGTGCGGTCACGTATCGCGTATGGCGGAAGAGAGAGTGGCGAAGCGCATCTTTTATTCTGAACTAGAGGAGGGTATGCGGAAACAGGGCGGGCAACTCCTCAGATACAAGGATGTTCAGAAACGGCACATGAAAAGATGCAACATCGAGCCCTCTCAGTGGGAAGGTTTGGCAGCACAGCGTCCTGAGTGGCGCAGGCTAGTGCAGGACAAAGTATGTGATTTCGAGGAGCAACGTAAAGTTGACCTCGACGCCATACGCGACGAGCTGTAAACACGCCAGCCTGCTGCCATTCACTACCACTACGTGGCTGGTGTCCTCACGTGCCCTCAATGTGCACGGGGGTTCACCTCGAAGATCGGCTACGTCAGTCATCTTCGGGCGCACGAGCGCCGAACTATTAACTAGGAGTTGAAGTGGTCGCCTTGGTCGAAATCGGCCGGAAGGATCATCATCAGTTATTCTCAAATAATACTCTATCTTCGAACTTTACAAGCCTAACGAAAATACTTGCATAAGATAAGATATAAAAGCACTCAAAGATGACCTTTCCCTTCAAAGTTAATGGATGTCCCAGTTAACCTCACGACATAAAACCACATATCGCTCGTTTCACGCGACACGTTGCGTTATCTCGCGCTACGCATTAATGTCGCATTCGCATGGCGGGTGGCGACCTGGCGACATAATCGTCACGCATTGTCTCACCTTTCAAACACGCATAATTTAAAAACAAAACATACCAGAAGCAAAGTGTTGTTGGACGTAGACAAGTTGTAACATAATATTATTACTCATCAAGGACAATATACATACGTAGAATCGCAATGTCTATATAATAGTAGCCTCGAAATACGAATTGGCGATTCTTGCAGACGAGTTGACCAGTATGACAAAAGCAACAAACACCTTTAGCAAAGCTCTTTTAGGCCTTCTGATTTCAAAACCCCCTGCTCACTCCAGCTCATATACGATCTCTCTAATTATATGTATCTACAACCCCAACAAATTTCACAAAGTTCAGAAAAACTTTGCCAAAATTATCGCGGAACAAACATTCAACATCAATAAGCAGATGACAGTTCAGTTGTGTCCGAAGTTTCTGTATGAAGGTCGCTTCGCTGCGCTGCCTCTTTCGAAAATCGCGTTCCTATAATTCAGAAAAACCCTTTTTAATACAGTTGCTCAAAAAAGTGCTTTTCTTGTAGTGGTTTAGCGTGCGGAAAGTTTGATATCGCGCACTAGTGCTTTTTACTTTTCCAGCCAATCACAGCTAATGACAGTGACAGACAGCCAATCACAGCGCCGCACCGCACCGCGCGGAGCGTTCGGATACATGTACTAAAGTAACCTCAAAGTGAATAATTGACAATTTTATAATTTTTTCGCAACTGTATAAAAAAACGTCGTTCGATACTCGTGCGTAAATGTTTACTTACATGCATACTTTCCGCACTAATATCGAAATGTACTATTTCCTTCGGTACATGAATCGACTTCCTACTTCCGTTTTCCATGATAAACCTGCCTTCCCCATCAACTTTGTATGGAGTGCGTATAATTATTCTTACAATTTAGTATAATTATATTACTATTGTAATTAACTATCTTGTTACCTTCCTGCTTGAACTTGACATTTCATTAAAAGATTGTGAGTTTGCGTGGCGTAACATTGAGTTTCCTTGAGGAAGACATGTTGATATGAATTACATATCGTAATAGGGTAAATCGCCAGTAACTGGCCACTCATACTAAAAATGAACTCTATTTACCTATAGACAGATTTCATTTAAGTATAACTTGGCCTGTTATTGAAAGGTGACATGTAATTAAAACCTTATCGAACTCGCGGAGCGTAAGCGAAGTGAGTTCTTACAAACAACTCCAGTCCGAACTGTCACCTGGCTACTGGGACGTCTCGGCATTTGGATGGCTTTTTGATTTCGATAGTTTGTCCGACGATAACTTTAGTAACGTTTTTCTGATCTTTATGAAATTTCTTGGGGCTGTAGCAGACATGACATAAAATTTGTAAGTTCGTATATGAGCAGGTTCGATCAAGTGATTATGGAGCTAGAAGGAGAAAAAAATCCTCCTTAGGGTCTTGTTATATTGGTCAACTCGTTTGCAAGTAAATCGCGAGTTCTCAGTTCGAGGCGGACTACGAGTACTAAAGTTTATAGGTGCACAGAGTTAATAATTAGTATGAGGTGGCCAGTTACTGAACGGCGGCCAGTTACTAGCGGTTTACCCTATTCGTCATGGGTGTATTATATGAGCTTGGAAATCATGTAAATTGAAGGCCTTATAAGGTAATTTTTAGGGTTCCATAGGGTAAATACGTGACCCTATTACTATGACTTCCCTGTCCGTCTGTCTGTTTGTCACCAGGCTGTATTTCATGAACCGTGATAGTTAGACAGTTGAAATGTTCACAGATGTTGTTGTGTTGCCGCTATATCAACAAATACTAACAGTATAAAATACACATTTAAGGGGGCTCCCATACAACAAACATGATTTATTTGCAGTTTTTATAGATAATGGAACCCTTCGTGCGCGATTTCGACTCGCAAATTGGCCAGTTTTTATAATACAAATTATCTGGCTTGATATGCTATTTACTCAATACATACATACAACATAAATACAATCACGCCTATATCCCAAAAGGGGTAGGCAGAGATCACGGATTTCCATTTGCTACGATCAATGCAGCAAAACCGCTCTCCGTGAGCCGCTTCTCGCCCCCGTGAAGAGACGTGATGGGTGGCGAACCGCATCGCCGCCATGCGGATGATTATTAATTAAATGAATTTATTCAATATATTATATGTACCTATAGATACTAACAAAACCTGTTTGATTTCAGACTAGACTGTGAAAAGCCGCTCGCGCGGTACATGCCCCGCTTCCGCTGCGTAGTCGAGCTAGTACAACACTACATGCGCGCGGGCGAGGCGGCGGCCGGCACGGTGTGGGTGGACCGGACTGGATCCCCGCACTCGGCCGTGCTGCTGCGGGCGCCCAGGAGGAACTCGCCGCCCAGCCTGCTGCACTCTGCGAGGCTCGCGATACACAAAGCACTGGACTCGGATCCTAGGTAAATATTCATTACATGTATTTGTAAGATAGTTCTCTTTATAGGTCATTTTTTCGCTTTTAATCTCAGTGTATCCCAGCCTCTCCACCATTTAGAGGCAAGCTAAATGACATATCATACTTTGCAAGTACAGTCGCCATCAAATATATCGGAGCGGCCAGGGTACTCAAAAATATCTGAAGATGCACTTTATCACCTTGACAATAAAGGCGTTGTTCAGATATTTATGACCACCTTTGCCGCTCCGATATATCTGATGGCGACTATACATAGTACTGTATGAAGTGGAGTTAACATAACATAACAGAACAAAACAAATCTTATGTCTAAAGTGCTCTAAAATAAAAATCTGATAATGCAAGGCTACTTTTTTGGTAGACCACCATTTACATTATTTTCTTTGTATATGTCGGCGGCCGATCGTAATATTCCAGTGTAATGTTTTGAAATGTTAAGAGACTGGTTAAAAGTGAAGAGCATAGATAGACTAATTCGCATGACTAAAGATAGAGAGACATATAGACATATGGTCGCCGACCTCCTGTACGGAGATGGCACACGAAGAAGAAGAATGTTTTGACGATATAGTCACATGAAACCAATGTATAGGTACTTAGGTTAGGTTGCTTCAGATGCCCAAAGGGCAAACTGCCCAGAAATAGGCACCCCGCTGCGGGGCTCCGTCGACTCGGGGAACGAGTCGAAGATTTTCACGTTTCACGATATGCCTGATCTTACTATCGGCCGCCGACATATCTATACAACAGGCAATGAACACGGCTAATTATAAATTTGACTAACTTAAACTTTTATTTTCAGATCACCCAAGCTATGGAGCGCGCCCAAGCACCGCCTGCTACCGCTACCTACTACGCTACTGGACTACCTCGGCGAGTACCCATACTCGATCTAGCACGTCTACAATACCTATTCTAGATAGATTTAATAACCTAGGTCTAAAGTGGCTTCAACTAAAATTGGGAACTAAATGGCTGGAAGGAAAAAATGCCCGTGTTATTAGCAGTTTTATTCATAAAGAAATCCTATTAGTTGCAAAGACTATTTCCTTGAAATGTTGGATATTATTTGATGCTTGGCAAAAACTGTGATTCATAAATCTAATATAAATCACAAATAATAGGCCGTTGTACGTCATGTTAAATTTATTATGTCGTTCTAGATTCTACTGTCACATCATAAATAAAATTTAATATTTAACCTCTTTCATGACAGTAAAAATACTTTTATCATTGACTGAATAGTATTTGCTACGTCTTTGAATTGAGAGTGAATAATATGCAACTATAACTTTTTTTTACGAATATTTATAACTGTACTAACATTTATATCCATTTGTTTTCGTAAAGTATAAGCGCTGGACGCTACAACTCATCACAAGATTGAAGCCATTTTAGACGCAGTTCTTAACCGACTTCATAAAAGGAGGTTTGAAAAGCACAGGTTGCAAGGCAGGGACCTATTACCGATTTAATTTATAACATGTATTATATTGTAAGCTATGTTAGGTATTCCACTATGATATTTAGAGGGATATAGCCGCCATCAGATACATCGGAGCGGCCAAGGTGGTCACAAATATCTGAACGCCTTTATTGTCAAAGCGATAAGCTTGTTCAGATATTTTTGAGTACCGCGGCAGCACTGATATATTTGATGGCGACTGTACATATCAATAAGCCGGTAGTGTTTGTATATAAAGTTTTGTTTTTAAGACTGATTTTGAGAGCATCTAATTGTATTGCTGCTTTTGTTTACTACTTACTGATTCAAATGGCTACAGTTTTTTTTGTTTAAAAGTGAAGCGAGATCGGTATAAAACACATATCAAACATGTTGATTTGTAAAAAAGCATTGATACAAAACTATTGTTTATGGGTGGATTTTAATCTCGCGTCGGTTCACGGACAACACAGTTTGCTAAATAGCACCCTTATGACATCGAAAGTCCAAAAAAGTGTCAAGAAAAAGTTGATCCACCCTTAAACTTCCAATGAGAGTTTCCTGAAATATAGATGGCGGCACTGTGACGAGAGGTCTTACAGCAGTTGTCAAAATCCACCAATCAAAAAATGTGATTAAACAATTGATGGATTATGACAGCGGGTTCTCTCGCCACGGTGCAGGTGAAAAAATCGGTTCAGGAAACCCTCGTTAGATACGATATTGTAGCCAATTTGACTCATTAGCCCCCTAAAGCCTGTCTTGTCCATTTGTTGTAAGAATCATCACACTATTATATTAGAAAACTATTTAATTTATTTATTATTCGGTTAAGAATTAGATTTACATGCTGAAGCTTAATTTCTGTTCCTAATTCAGTTTAAAATCACTTCTCTTTTTCGGTGGAATGAGGGTTTCCACGATCGAATTTCTCACTAGATACAGCAGATTTTGAACAGCTGTCAAAATTCATCAATCAAAAAAAGATTTAATATGATTGATGGATTTTGACAGCTGCTGTCAAAAAGGCCTCTCTCTCTCGTGCTGCCATCTAGTGAAAATCTCGATCGCGGAAACCCTCATTAAAATGCAATGGGGTTGGCAACTGTCAACGGTTTGGCCAGATGGCGCCAGCATAGCTGGTACCTGTCACTAGTATTGTTGTATGGGATTTTGCTTGAAGGCTAGCCCAACCAGGTCAGTAATTTCCAAAAAAAAAAAATATCGACACACTTGGTAGGACGGACAGGTACCAGCCATGCTGGCGCCATCTGTAAAGACCTTCGACCGGCCAACCCCTATTAAAAATAAAAAGTGCCATGAAATTCAGGGCCGCAAGCCACAAACATGTCTTATTTTTTCGTAACAATCATTATCATAAGAATTGACAATATTGAAGTCAAATAACCATAAAAAAATAAGATCACCAAATAGTACCATTTCAAAAAAGTTCCAACTTTAATCACATACGGCCCTGAAAGATAATTATCACTTGTAGAACATTCTGGATATTTTCGCTCTAGAATGTAACAAGTAACGACGAAATAAATCCCAGCTGTCAGTCGCAAAATAGCTGAAAGTTTATCACCAGTCATTGGCACCTATTTTTGTAGGAGATTCAACACTGCTGCCTTAAAATAAGATTGAAGGTGCCAACGATTGGTAGGGTGCCGTCAATAGGGTAGATTCACAATAGAACGAAGCAAGCTATTTCAGCTACTTTAGGGATCATCCATTAATTACATCACACCTCAAGGGGAGGGGAGGGGGTCCACAAAATGTGACATATCGTGACATGGGGGAGGGAGGAGTTCCATGTTTGTGACCTCACATACAATTTTTTTACAAAATCGAAGTTAAAAAAAACTGTTAACAAACATTGTATGTTCCCTATAAATTTGATACAATTTTTCTGGCAATCTTAATAAAACGCTAGTTTAAAATTGATGTTGTAATTTTTACCTTCCTAAACTAAAAATCTAAATGTGACGTCACACTAAGGGGGGAGGTTGCAGTTAATTGTGTCGAAGTGTGACAATGGGGGAGGGAGGGGTCAAAAAATGAATTTGGTGTGACGTAATTAATGGATGATCCCTTATGACATAGTTGGTTGACCTAACTATAGTAGGTATATCAGTCGCCAAGAGATCGCGAGTTTGAGGCTGGATTATGTAAATATTTCGTTTTGTTTTCTATTTATTTCTAGAAATAATATAGTGTAGTAGGATAATTATACGCACGCCATTAAATGGTTGGCGTTTACGTTCGACATTCGAGAGAAATAGCGACAACAACTCTTACATCCATATTGATTGTAAATAAATCTTATATTTAATTTATAATGACATAAAAGTGCAAATATATTACTCGGTGAGGTTGACATAAAGGGGTCTACATTGCATATTAGTCCTCTAATAGTTATCTCTAGTAGTAGTCAACACAGCGAATCCTTATAACTAAGTGTCGGCAACGCGCATGTGCCGCCATGTTGCACTAATCTGGTTGGCCATTAGAGCTTGCAATACCTGTATTTTTTGCTTGGGCAATACTGGAATTTTAGAAAAATATTAGTATTGCAAGCCCTTAGGGGCTGTTCATAAATTACGTCATCGATTTTTGACCCCTGAAAAATTATGCTTCAAATGGCCCCGGTTCCTCCTACGTTGTGCTACCATCATCCTATGTCCAGACCCCCCCCCCCCTATTTTGAAATGACGTAATTTATGAATAGCCCCTTAGGTTGTTTGTCACCATTATGATTTCTATGGATGGGAGGATTGTTGTCGCGGTATTGGTTGGTGTACCGAGGGCCACCTGGCTGGTGATCACTAATAAATTAATAATATATAATAGAAACATGTACCTTCGATAATCTCAATTACTTTTAGTATTCACTGAATCATTACTGCGTGTCACAGTCCCTTATCAGAGAAAAAAGGCACTGTGACGTCTAATTGTTCAGACAACCAACAGAAGATTAAGTATATGTTAAGTTTGGTGCTTCCATAGACTGGCACCATCAGTGCAATCTTAGCTTGGACTCTACCCATCTATTTTTTTTCATTCGCTAGATGTTCTGATAAGGGATTTATGTCAAACAACTATACCTTGTGCAACCTAAGAAGCAATTTTTGACACCTATCATCTCAGTACATTTTATAACCTAAAATCCGATATAGGCTCAAAACACACCTAGCGGAATTTTGGCAGTAATGTATGGAGCTTTGTCCATGGTAGCTTAAATTTGTCTATGGCCTCCATACATTACTGCCTCCATTCCGCTAGGTGTGTGTTGAGCCTTAAGGTTATAAAATGTACTGAGATGACAGGTGTCAAAAATTGCTTCTTAGGTTGCACAAGGTATATAATACTAACTGTAACATTCAAACTTTTGTTATTCCTATTTGGTAATTCAAATTACGACTTAAATTCATTACAAAATTGATCAAAGTTAATCAAGTTGAATAAATATTATCAAATTGACTGTTTTTTGAAGCCCATTGTGAGTCCAATATTACTAAGCAGCAGATTGTCGACTTTATAACAACATCAACAAGTCCTATTTTAAAATATCACCGATTGTGCAACATAAGTGTGACATAATAGAATGAGGTGTGTGCGTGTGTGTGTAGAATAATGTATGTACATGCAAATAATTTATATACAGAAACAAAATATACGTTCTGACTAAAATATACAGTATTTTATTGTTACAACATTTTACCTTCCCAATTGTTTTTTGTTCCTTGTATAGTCGCCATCGCCATCAAATATATCGGAGCGGCCAAGGTGGTCACAAATATCTGAACAACGTCTCTATTGTTAAGGGGATAAGGTGCATGTTCAGGTATCCTCCGATATATTTGATTGCTACTATACCAAGTTGCTTTTGAAAGCCAATAACACCTAAATATTGGTTGAGTAGTCGAGACCACAGCGCCAAGAACACCTAATAAGTGTTATGGCGTACGCTGCCAAAGTAACCTTCATAATTTCAACTAAGGTTTATATTGGCTCGCTTGGGGCCGTGATCTTGGCGTATGAGCGACGTGTTGCATATGACGTTCAAAGGGTTAAACACCGTCGTTGTTATTGGACTCATTATACCGAGTCACAATCAGAACATAAAAAGTGGCACATTAAAAAGGCGTCGAGGCGACTCTTAATTCAAATAAAACAATTGATTCTGATTCTTTGCAGAAGTGATAACTACTGATAACTTCAGGTTAATTCTTATGAATTTTACCAAACTGGACCTTGTTGTGGTTGACGTAGGGTTATTTTTGACGTGATAACGTCTTATAAATCGATGAACAACCGATGGCATGCACGAAGAAATATAGCGTTCCGTTGGGGTCACGTGACAAATATTTTTCTGTACGAAGCCTACCAGGGGCTCAGAAATCACTAGTAGTAAAGTAATAGAGGAAGACCAAATTGACCAGGAACATTACTATAGTACATTACGTACCAAGGGCGGTAAAATAAAGAAGGGCTCAGATCGCGGGTATTTGTGGCCCGAACCGAAGGTAAGGGCCATAAACAAGCGATCTGAGGCCTTCCTTATAGCGGTATTAGACATTGCAACCGGCAGGGCCCAATCTGTCAGGTTGGAAGGTGTAATTAAAGGTAGGGCCTGTAGGGAGCTGAAGGAGGGGTAGGGAGAGGCAGGGTACACAACAGATTGGGCCCTGCAGGTTGCAATGTGTAATACCGCTTTTATTACCGCCCGTGGTACGTACATAATTTTACGTCTTCTCGTGGGTGTGAAGTGAGATTTGCCACTGCGCTCTAGGGCGGTAAATCTCACTTAGCGCCCAGAGTGACGTAAAACATTTTATCGTTGGACTAGGGTACCACAGTGTATGAGAGGTTGGTTCGTATTTTACTCTATTTGATTTCGTCAGGTGACAAGGAAAACTCACTAAGTACTACCACAAGTTTATAGCCATAATGAACCATACTTACAACATAACAAGGTGGATTTTCGTTTATTTTTTTTGTAATTAGTGAGTTTTGCCTGTCACCTGACGATTTTAAGTACCTATTTGCATAAAGCTATATACCTGGAGGGCGCATCGCCTCATCTTTCCAAACAAAAAAGTCTGCCAAAACCTGAGGGGGACGAAGTAGCATACATATGGCGTTTTCAATTTAAAGGTACATCATTGTTGGTTGTAAATAAAGTTTATTTCTAAATGAATTTTTATGGCATCGCCTTATTGATAACCGACAATGATGTACCTTTGACTTGAAAATATCACGCATATATTTTGACAGTAAGGGTCGCCACATACCTAGCGGTTTTCCTCGCGGAATTACCGGAAGTAGCGGAAATTCATAGACAAATTAAGCATTTTGTCTATGAATTTCCGCTACTTCCGGTAATTTGTCTATGGCTTCCATACAAAAAATCTGCTACCATAGACAAATTTCCGCTACCATAGACAAATTTCCGCTACTTCCGGTAATTCCGCGAGGAAAACCGCTAGGTGTGTGGCGACCCTTAAATGGAGCAACAGATAGTCGACTTTACGGGTCACCACACACCTAGCGGTTTTCCTAGCGGAATTAGCGGAAGTAGCGGAAATTTGTCTATGGTAGCAGAAATTTGTCTATGGTAGCAGATTTTTTGTATGGAAACCATAGACAAATTTCCGCTACCATAGACAAATTAAGCATTTTGTCTATGAATTTCCGCTAATTCCGCGAGGAAAACCGCTAGGTGTGTGATGACCCTACATGTGTTAAAATATGGTTCATTATCGGATGCAGTCCTTCGTCTAAATGCTTAACTTTGTCTATGGTAGCGGAAATTTGTCTGTGGCTTCCATACAAAAAATCAGCTATCATAGCCAATTTCCGCTACCATAGACATTTTGTCTATGAATTGGCTTAATTCCGCTGTGATTCCGCTAGGTGTATTTTGACCCTAATGCGTAGAGTAGTGGTCAAGAAATTGAATATTGAAATATCTGTTTTATTTAAAATACTTAAAGCATAGTTCAGTCTTTCGGGTCAAAACAGACCTAGCGGAATTCCTCGCGGAATTAGCGGAAGTAGCAGAAATTTTTATCTACATGATGGGCCATCATAGGGACGCAGCTATACAACGGAATGAGATCGCAATATCGTTAGCTCCCTCTAACGCATAGCTATGTCCCTATGATGGCCCATCATGTAGAGGAGCCAATAGACAAACTTCCGCTAATTCCGCGAGGAATTCCGCTAGGCCTGTTTTGACCCTTCATTGGAGATTCGGGTTATTCGGGTAATATACGAACATATCCTTCAAGCCTAATGTCATTAGTGTCAAGTTAATGTCAGTCAAACGTCAAAGTCAGCCGCTGTCTAGTATCGTATTGATCCGTAGAATTTATTTATTCGTAAAGTTATAAATAAACTTGCTGATTTACCGAATTAATTCTAAAAATAAATTATGTGGAAAATACCGGCAATATAAACGCCATGTCAGTTAACGGAAATAGCGGTATCTACGCGCCGTTGAAGCAAATCCTTACCGAATCTGATTCCGACGATGAACGCAAAGAAGATGTCACCAAACCTATTGGTAGTAGCGATTTCGACATCAACAGTGGTCTTAAGCCTTCTAAAAACGTCAGCTTGAGCGACATGGACGACTTTAACACTAATGAGAACACAGTAGAGAGTACGATGGACAACGTGAGCTTTTTACAGTCGGACATGTCGAATAAAATGTCTTTTCCTCGTCGCTGCGCGTTCATAGCGTCCATACTGGTATGTATATTCACTGTGGTCACATTCTTGTGGGGGATTCCGTGTTCAGAGCTGAATAGTTGCGCGGACAACGAATGGCAAGACAAAACTACCAGCTGGGAACTGCCGTATGAAGATATTGAGCTGTCCGGTGCTATTCAGGTAGTGGATGGTGTCGTGCCCAACACGAAGAACTTAATTTTCATCTATAGGGGCAACCATATGGTTCATCCGAGTAAAAATAACAAGATTGTGAACGGTGTGTTGCTTATTGTGGGGAACTCGGGTAAAGTCGGTTGGTACACCCGCGAGGAAAGGATCCCGACTGAAATCAACTGTCACCTTATAGATGTGAACCGAGACAAGCAGAAAGATTGCATCGTTTCTGGCTCCCAGGGGTTATTAGCAGCTTTAAGCCCTACTTCCGGCACTTACTACTGGTATATACACAAACATGGAAATGTTTTTAGTAAAATTGTAACCATAGACTTCCCAATACTGATGAAGGATATGGATAAAGACAAGGTCAATGACCTGTTGACAGTTGCAACGGTTGAACCGAATACTAATCACAACTCATTGCTTATAATTTCTGGAGCTACTGGGAACATAATAGGTGAACCAATGACAATTGACGACTGCCTTTCAGTCAAGCTACTGACCGAGTCAGACTTAGTAAACATAACCTATCTGTGTAAAAATGGTTCTTCGGAAGCTTTTAGATGGACCTCGTACTCTGCATTGAGCAGGAAATTGGCTAAGTTAGATCAGACGGTGGTAAGTCATGTTTCACCGGTAACAAATGCTACTAAGAAGCAGAAAATAAGCTTGAAAAAGAATATTGGTAATACGAGAGAAATATTCACTAACGGACCAGGGAAGCTGATTGTAGAGAATTTCGGGGAATGCCCAAAAGACTGCCAAGTCAAACTGAAACTAGTTCTAGGCAGGAATAATTCAAGCAACACCAGTTGGGAGTACACTGCTAACTTTGTATATGCAATGAGACCAAGCTCTTTTGCCTTTGCAAATTCTATAAGAGGATTTGTACTAAAATTATGACAGTGGAATAGCGCACACCTCGCGAAGGGTGCGCAAAAACTCAATGACATTACTTATAACGTTCAGAACCATAGCCCGAAAAACACATATGATGTTTTCTATTACCGACCCATGATAAACATTGCTTCAATATCATCTTTTATTAAATATGAGAACTTTACTGCTCATGATATATCGGAAAGGATTGTATTAGTGTCATTTGATAATATGCAGACGCATAATGTTAATGTTAGTCAGACGGATATAGTTCAGATATGCGTGCGGGGTTCCATGGATTCTCCGACGCCTCAGCCGATATGCCAGCCTGATTTGCAGTATCAGGAGAATTCGCTGATGATAGCAGATTTAGACGGTGACCATTCACATGAACTGATATCTTATTACAGTACATTTGTGGCGCCCGAGACGTACAGTCCCAAAGATCGCCCGCAGGAACCGTATGATTTGCATTTGACGTCTGTAGTTAGAGTTATTCGTCTGGAATCTGAATTGCCTAAGTTGTTTGTTACTAATGTTTAATCATTTAGGCTGTATAGAGTTTTAACGCCTACTAACCAACGGAGAGCCAGCCCTGCGAAATCGTATACAATTTTAAGAGCATTGAGTCCTCGTTTGTCTTGTTTGGTATTGGTATACTATATTTATTTACTAAATCCATATATGCCTCTAGGCTAGAGATTTGGTGCAGTATATTATACATATAGGCTTAGCACGCACTGCGGTTTTTAAAAAGCGGTTCCGCAACCGCAATAAATGTAACGTACGGCATTCTTTATAAGCGCACGCACTTGCGATTTATAAATGCCAAACGTTACATTTTTTGCGGTTGCGGAACCGGTTTTTAAAAACCGCAGTGCGTGCTAAGCCATATTTGGGTTATTTTATTTAAAGTTGTCTATTCCACTTATTTTTAATTTGGAAATTTTAGGTGATTACGACTCAGAAATCTCAGAATCACGAGCTCTTTCGATTTTATTAGAACACAAGATGTGTCCCAAGTTTTTTTATTCTGTTACCGTTTTTCCATAGACTTCTTATGGAGGTAACGGAAACAAAAAAATTATGAAAATTTTGGGACACATTTTGTGTCCTACTCAGATCGAAAGAGGTCGTGATTCTGAGTCTAAATAATCTAAAACTTTCCGAACATAAAAAAATTGAGGGAAATAATAGCCCATTTAGTTAGTATTTATCATTGCCAGGCGTTTCTGTTGGGTAACAAATAAATAGTGCGAGATGACATCAAATTTTATTCTTAGATTTCCTAGTCGTCACCTGGGGTTTTTGCTTCCCCTAAAACACGCAATGTTATTTTGTTCTAACGATCAATTAGGCCATACTTTATAAATAAGACAACTTTGCCTCTTTTTCCGCACTGTGCCATTCTTTTTTTTCCCAACTGAACAGTTTTGCTGGCCTGTCACTTTGACCTCCACCGATGAACAGCTGTCAGATGCCCGGATCCAGTAATAAGAATAGCATAGCGAAGTTTCGTTGCTCCCAAAATTGCATATCAGTTCTTGAAAGTCTTAAATTAAGTTGAGATGTGATGTGCTGAGAGAAAAATAGTGGCATTCTACATGAAAATGTACCATAGCGAAAGGCGTTTACGTCGTACGTTTTACATATTTAAATATTGTATTCCGGCAATAAAAGCGTAAACGCCGTTTGCCAAATGGTACCTTTTGATAGACTAAGTGTAAGTTTAAATTGAAGGGATGTTTACAAAAACAACATAACTGCTTAGAGCGGTTGACACTTCTTTAAGAACATTGTTAATCGTTTCAGGTGTCAACCAGTGTAGTCAGTTATGTTGTTTTTGTAAACATCCCTTCAATTTAAACTAATGATAGTATCCATGCTAGTGAGATTTGGTAACTAATCTAGTCATTTTACATTGTATTCAGTTGTAATCATTATAATAAGCGAATGTTTAGTTTTAGTGAAGTAACAAATATTAACATAGATTGTGATTTGTAATTATACATAATTAAATTTAAAATATATGCTGATATATTTACAAAATATGTTTTTCTTGCCTAAAGCTTTCCTAAGAAAGCGACCCGTTTTCAATGCAAAAAAAATAGCCGCTATAGTTAGTACTTACTCGCCTGCGCAGTACGGAGGAACGACGACTTAGGGGACTGAGAGAGCTGCGGGGGGTGGGTGATAATAAGGCGCGAAATACACTAATGGAATTCAGCCAGAAAGCGGAAATGTGTCTATGGTAGCTGATTTTTTCTATGGAGCCCATAGACAAAATTCATTGGATTTTTCTGCTTTTTAGTGCTGAAATCCGATCTTGTGTTCCTGCGTCTAACGCGCTCGCCCCCCGCACCTGTCTCAGTCCCCTTCGTCGTCGTGACCCCACTCCCCGCACCGCGCAAGCTACAGTTGTCAGGCGTGGCTACAGCTGGCGCACCGCCTCGCGAGGAAATTACCGCGCGAGACAGCTCGGCAAGTGTGGCCGTGTCTCGGCCGAGGCAAACGCACGCGCGGCCGCAATGCCTCGAGCGAGGCACGTCCACACTAGCCGAGCTGGCTCGCGCGGCAATTTCCTCGCGAGGCGGTGCGCCAGGTGTGAACGCGCCTATTAGGTATTTCGCTGTGGTTTTCTATAAGGTGGGATACTTCCCCAATCGGGTTCTGCTCCAGATTTGAGCGAGTTGACATTCGCTGAGCTGTGCCCTACCACACAAAGCGAGATGACATTCGGAGTGCCTACTCCAGGCGCGGTCGCAGCCTGAAATTTGGGGGCGGGGGGGGGGGGGGTCACTAAAGCAAAAAAAAATTTACAATTTTTGAGTGGGCCTTTTTTCAATTCGACACGTATGATTGGGGGGGTCATGTCCCCTGTGACCCCCCCCCCGCGCCTGGCCCACTCTTCAAGCTTAAACGATGCGCCGACATCATCATAATTATAAATAACATGTTAATAAAAAGCGCTGGTAGCCTTGCGGTAAGACGTCTGACTTTCAATCCGGAGGTCTCGGATTCAAACCCCGGCTCGTACCACTGAGTTTTTCGGAACTTATGTACGGAATATCATTTCATATTTACCAGTCGCTTTTCGGTGAAGGAAAACATCGTAAGGAAACCGGACCTAATCCCAAAAAGGCCTAGTTTCCCCTCTGGGTTGGAACTGTTGGAAGGTCAGATGGCAGTCGCTTTCGTAAAAACTAGTGTCTACGCCAATTCATGGGATTAGGTTGTCAAGCGGACCCCAAGCCGGGATAAACGCTAGGAGAAAGAAGATGTTAAGTAAAATAGGGTTTAGGTATTGGGTAGAAACGCAGTTTTCGCGTTTTTACATTTTATAAATAGGTACATTCCACATAATACTAGTGGTTCTGTGAACCGTAGACTTCGGATAACATAAATAACGCGACAGTACCCCTTTCAACTTTCCCCCTTTCCCCCCAATCAATAAAATGGCTCGACAATTTTTGGCAAATAAATCAAGGAACGTACATGCCAAGTTTCATCGAAATCGGATGAAAAATGCGACCTCTAGACCGAGACTGACCAACCAACCAACCAATACACACACATCAAAATGCCAAATCGTCGTACGAGTACCAGTGAAAACGGAGACGTTCGTCGCCTCGCTACGCTTGGCTCCTCAGTCAATAACATTTTAGTTTTTGAAATACAAAATGTTCGTATACAGGGTCTTTTTTAATAATGAGCCACATTGTGAGGGGGGACTGGATAACTTTTTCTATGCGACCAACGCCGAAATCCCAAAAAAAATGGTACATAGGTATTTAATCAAAACTTTCAATACAATTTAAATAACAAAACGTTGTCAAATTAATGATTGTTTCCAGGGTTTAATACACTTGTTCATTCATTTAAAGTGTGTGTGTGTGACTGTGTGTGTGTGTGTGTGTGTGTGTGTGTGTGTGTGTGTATCAATGGCGGGGGGCCATAGAACACGATTCGAATTTTCCTACAGCTCATGATGAAATTTTAAGCTAAATTAAGCTTCGGCTTGACTAAGAAATTTTTTGACCCGCCGCCACTATTGTGTGCGTACTTAAACTTTGTAATACATATTTTTTTAATTGAAATTGAAGAGACAATTTCAAAAAATCCGGACATTTACCAAGTCAGGCCGCAATCCGGACAAAGGGTCAACAATCGGGACTTATGGTAACCCTAGTTGGGGCGCCAGTGTGATATTCGCCTTATTTAGCCACATTTCCTAAACATTCTCAGTGGGTCTGCAGTGGTGGTTGTTCTAGTGGTAGTAGTGGTGGGAGGAGGCTCAGTTGGCAAGTATACATCATCGGAGAATATATCCATAAAGTTTCTTAAAGCGTCCTCTGGATAGTTCGGGTTTCCTGTGATACATCCTCCGATACATGTGCATCCGAAGATATTACACTGTCCTACGCCACAAAAAATGTTCCGGGCTGGACGGCCGTTAGCACAAACCTTGAAAAAAAAAACAGTGACATAATTATAAAGTTTGTCTGATAGGGATTGCTTAGTTAAGACCTAACGCAAACGTAATCGTTACGTTACGTTAAGTGAAACTAACGATATACCTAAGTACTCAAGGTTCTGTTGGGGGGATACAAAGGCTGTCCATAAGATAAGAGACCAACCTGACAAATCGAAATTTCAAAAACAGCTAAAGAAATACCTATTATATACACTTGAATGACACCTGTATCACAAACAGGATGTCGCTTAAGTATGTACAGTCGGCGCCAAATATATTGTAGCGGCCGGAGTGATTGAGTGGTTCGTCACATCACACCATATATTTTGTATGGGGTGACGAACTATTTGGCTACTCTGGCTGATGCGATGTGTCTGATGCTGACTGTACAAGCAATAAATACGTAGCATAGCAAGTAGAATAACTTTAAGTACCTAATTAAATATGTAATTAACTATCTCACCTGCAGACAAACTGTGGAAACAGTTTTGCAGGGCTTTGTATAACTTCATGTATACTTTTTCATTAATAAACTATCTAATAAACTATCTATCTATCTATCTATCTATATCCAACGGCAAGTGTATGGGCTGCGTGCCGGGAGCGAGATGAACGTGTACATTTTTGTAAAGTGTATATTTTGTTAATAATATTCGTTACCTATCTAATCAATTTAAAATAAACTACTATTAAACACAAATTTACTACTTACTTTCACTACGCAATCTCCAGCACGAATCCTTGCCCCCTTGAAGCCTAGTAATGTTCCCCCTCCACGAAATATTTCCGTGTGCCTGTAGGCCCCTGGTACGCGCTGGTCACAAGGCCCCGTAGCGTTTACTCTCGGTACAAATGTAATGGCGTAGGATCCACAACAATCGCTTTCTACTTCCATTAAGTATAGTAACGAAAAAAGTAAAGTAAGTTTCTTCATGTTTTTATAGAAGCTCTTTTGTGAGGAGCTCTTCTGATTTGTACGGTTAGTAATTGCGCGTGTAGACTTTTATACGAGCATTTTAAAAACAAAGAGATCACAGCTACTCTTAACAATGCTTTTTTTATTTTAAAACGACTACCATACAAATAGTAAAATTTGGCCAAGTGCAAGTCGGTATCAAGACTCAAGGGTTCCGTACTTCACACGATTTTAATATCTTATTTGTCTTGAGTTCGACTCGGAATGAAACCGTTAGCTTTAATTTTTATAATTTCTTGTGAAACTATTATCTATATGTTTTTCTCAAATAACTTCATAAATATTTATTTTCATATTATAAAAATATTGGGATGCGGATAAAAAACCGTATGCGTATGAAAAAGACATAATGGTTCTCTCAGTCTATGCTTGAAGTGAGAGTTGAGACAGACCCTCTGGCCATATCTATAGTTTACATTTTTTTCAATTATTCAAAATCTATGTTTAAAATTCATCTATTTACTTACGATCTACGCTGCACACGTTTTTATGTCACCGAGTTACAGTGCCACCAAAAAGAGTAGAAATTAAAAAGTGGCAACATCGTAGTGTCCCTTTCAAATCAATCTAAAAAAACGGGACGACACTACGATGTTGCCACTTTTTAATTTCAACTCTTTTTGGTGGCACTGTACTTACATAAATAACTGCACAAAATTTAAACTTCCATCCGGTATTTTTTTTAGCAAATGGGGTTGGCAACTGTCAACGGTTTGGCCAGATGGCGCCAGCATAGCTAGGTCCCTTTCACTAGTATTGTTGTATGGGATTTGGCTTAAAGGCTAGCCCATCCAGGTCAAAAAAAAATTAAAAAAAACGTGATTTTGACACTATTTGTAGGACTGACAGGGACCCAGCTATGCTGGCGCCATCTGTAAATACTTTCGACCGGCCAACCCCATTGGCTGCGACAGACGGACACCTAGTGATCCTATAAGGGTTCCGTTTTTACATTTGAGGTACGGAACCCTTAAAACAACGATATCACAATAGTAACTTTTAACAATGCCTATTAGGTCATCACCTCATCAGTATCAGCGAATATTTGAATATTTGTTTACGTCACTCTGGGCGCTAAGTCAGATTTACCGCCCTAGAGCGCAGCGGCAAATCTCACTTCACGCCCACGAGAAGGCGTAAAATTATGTACGCACCACGGGCGGTAATAAGGAAGGCCTCAGATTGCTTGTTTATGGCCCTTACCTTCGGTTCGGGCCATAAATACCCGCGATCTGGGCCCTTCTTTATATTTCCGCCCTAGGTACGTAATGTACTATTATGTATTACCTAATAAGTTCTTAAAATAATATATGTATGTTCCACTACTGGGTGCTCTCTTCTCAGGGGGTCCACCGACTATCAGTCCGCCTGACGATATCGGCCTGTCAGAACAAAAAGGATGATGTTCCGCTCCCATACAAGCTTGGCTTGGCCCCAGACACACCTGAGGGCTCCAAATTTTCACCGCAGCTTGTTGGCAGAAGAAGTACCACTCAACTGACAGACGATGACGTCATGAGGCAGTGACCCCCCCCCCCCCCCCCCCCCCCCGAGGGACCTACGAAAAACAAATCCAAGAACTTATTCACGGGTCAAAATATCTAATGTAATGACTGAAGTAACAATAATGCACGAACAGTCCGAAGTCAATCGTCCCGGTATGGGGTCTAAGAGCTGGCCACGTCAGATATAACACAATAATGAGAGTAATGTAACCAGTCCAGTTAGATTGCATAACCATCCTTATTGCTAGATCCGGGCATCTGGCAGCTTTTAATGGGTGGAGATCAGAGTGACAGACCAACAAAGTTTTTAAGTTGGAAAAAAGTAATATGGAAATAGGTAAAAACTGCTGAAAGTGTGTCATTTATAGAGAACAGGGCCTATATTTTAACATTAGAACAAAACACATTGTGTATTATTGCGCAAACAAAAACAGTAGGCGAATAATCAAAAATTACATTATACATCATTTGGCACTACTTCCCCTAACCGAAACTTTTGTATATTATATAACCTAATTCATTACATAATTTTTCATAATATTGGATCAAACCCAGAAGTCTAGGATTTGTTTTCTTCAAGTTATTTGCATTCTTTGACCTCCACCACTATACAGCTAGAAATAAGCATAGTATAGCAAACTAACGAGAGGGGTTTCGTCGCTCTCATTATTGTGTCATATCTGACGTGGCCAGCTCTCCGTCTAGTAGGTGTTACATCACTTATACGAGTATGTGTGTTCTCGGCGTTCGTGTGCAAACATAAACTTCAATTGTGAATACTTGTTAAATCAAGTTAAATAGCGAAAAGAAAGGCATGGATCCAGATACAGCAGGTAATAATAACCTAATAATTTAAACCAAGTTTATCTTATACTTACTTATATTATATATTCATTAAGTTTTGGTGTTTCTAAAGTTAGTCGTTTTTGAGAGTATTTTTTTTGCATAATATTTTCTTTTAGTAAGGGTTTTGATGTACTATCTGGTCAGATTTGGTCAAAATTTAACTTTTGTTTTACTAATTTATACCTTATGGAAGACAATTGGGTAATTTACTTTCATACTATTTAACTATCCCACCATCTTGCTAAACCGACTACCTATTCTATACTATTCTATAAAAAGGATGTCAAAAATACATTTATTCTTAAGTAGGGCAAGTTGTTGGACAATGGAACTCTAAAATTTTAAATCATAACCATTGGATGAAACCACTATTCTTATAAATCGTCTATTCTACTATTCCACTAATCCGGCTAAGTATATATAAATTTATTTTTGACATCAATTTTGTTATGAAGCTAAATTCGTGTGAAAATAAATTTATATAGGTACTTATTAGGGAATGCAAACCGGTTATTTTTTGTATGAAAATAACCGGTTAACCGGTTAATAACCGGTTATTTTCATACAAAAAATAACCGGTTTGCATTCCCTAGTACTTATAGCCGGATTAGTAGAATAGACGATTTAGAAGAATTTTGGTTGACCCCTAGGGCTAATATGTAAGTATACATAATTTCGCTTCTCATAGTTCTTCTTGTTATGTGCTTAAAGCCTAATTTCGTGTCGTCTGCACGGCGCGCAGCCCATCCTTAATACAGGAAAAATAGCATATTTTGGAGGCAAAATATGTACATCGATGAAACATTGTTTATTAAATTTATCTTGGCATTAGAAATGAGGATCTGCCGAGTCCTATCAAAATTTAGTAGTCCTACCCCCATCGGGGAGTTATGATCGAGTGGGAAATTTTTGAATACAAAAAAAAATATTCAAATGTCAACTTGTTGCATATCAATGGAGAGGTCTTTAAAAATAACATTAAGGTTTCTTGAGACATTTTTTGAAATAGTAAATATTTACAGAAATAATGGCTTCGAAAGCCAAAAAAATTGTGTCCTCCCCTTCAAACTTTTGAACCATAAGTTAAAAAATTATGAAAAAATTCAACAAGATACGCCGTAACACTTATTTTTAAAAAATATTAATTTAAACATTATCGGTTGAGCCATTTTTGAGTTTTTGACCTTTTGAGCCATTTCCAAAAAAAAATTCCTTATGTAGATACGCCCTTTTGGCATTACTTCGTTCTTATTTCATCGAAGGTACGGAACCCTCTATAATGGGTGGTCCGGCGCGCACTTTGCCGGTTTTTAAGCTCCCCTCCCCCCATACCCCCCGAAAAGGGGTAGGGCCCCTAAATTTTCGTAGGACTCAGCAGATCCTCATTTCTAGTGTCAAGATAAAGTTATGAACGAAGTTTCATTGATGTACATAATTTGCCGCCAAAATGGCATATACATGCTTATTTTGCCTGCACTACCTCGCGAGCCTGGCTCGCGGGGCGGGGCCGGGCTGGGTGCGCGGCGGGGCCCGCGGCGATGGGCCGGGCGCCGCGCAGAGCAGACGACACGAAATTCGGTCAAGTTAAACCAAATTTTCACCTTAGATTAGTTATTGTGCGTAAATAATCATTATTTTATTTCATTATTTTTTCAAAATCGAAGTGAAAAATAGTATGTACGACTTGGGTCTAAAAGCCATATTACCACTCGAACAATTTTCGAAAATAACCACCTCGTGATAATATGGCTTACTTTAGACCCTTGTCAAACAATCTACTATTTGACACCCTTTTCATGGAATAGTATAGAATAGGTAGTCGGTGTAGTAGGATTGTGGGATAGTCACACAAAACAAACAAAAGTTAAATTTTAACCGAATCTGACCAGATAGTATACATCAAAACCCGTACTAAAAGAAAATATTATGCAAAAAAATACTCTCAAAAACGACTAACTTTAGAAACACCAAAACTTAATGAATATATAAATAGGGTATTATACCATAAGGTATTAACCGGATCTGACCAGATAGTACATCAAAACCCTTACTAAAACAAAATATTATGCGAAAAAATTGTAATTAGTATTCCTCCATAGTAAGGAATGACACGTTTTCCTGCACCACGCCCGCGTATTTCAGCCTGGAAGAGAAATCTATGTCGCCCTGCGATACTTGCCCCACCACCCAGGGCATGTCGGTGGGGAGGGTCGGCAAGGGCTTCGCTTTAGTCTTTTTGGTGTCCTTGCAAGGGCCTAATCGAGTGACGGTAAAACCTGTATGGAATAAAAGTCAGGAGATATACTGTTAGAAAATAATGGCAGCCTCGCGGCCCTTCAGGTTCAGAGTCTGACCTCGTCGCTACCCCAGACTCCTAACTGACCCTTATCCTTAAGGTGGCCAAACAAGTACATCATGTTTAAAAAAAAAACCGTTAGAAAATTTATCTAAATTAAGTCGTTAAAATCTCCCAACTCCTATCTCACAAAACTTTTATAAGTATTTTTAATGAGAATGAGTAAAGCTTTAGCCGAGGTTAAAATTGAAAAAATTGTTCGTATCGAGCAGTGGCGGCGGGTCAAAAAAATTCTTAGGCAAGCCGGAGCTTAATTTGACTTAAAATTTCTTCATGAGCTGTAGGGAAAATGCTCAGGTGCCAGAAAATAAGGCAAGCTGTCAGAATAGGGTTGTATGGACGCGCCGCCACTGATGGTATCGAGAAAAATTGAGAATTTTGGCCAGGTATTAAAGTGCCCCACAATGAATATTTTTAGTTTTCAGGGTCCGTAAAGTTTTGGACTTTCACGACATAATAAGGGGCCCGTGCAATAAGTTTATTGTTATGCTATGCATTTATTTGCGTATATACATATCGCCTAGCAACCCACCTACTACCTACAACACAAGCCTTATTGAGTTCACTGTGGGACTACGTTGATTTGTGTAAAATTGTCCCATAATATTTATTTATATTTATATGTTATTATTCTCTTGTTAAGGCTGCTTGGGGTTGTGTCGTACCTATCCGTATAAAACAGGCATGCAAAATTCATTTTTGATATTAAAAATCCATATTTTAAAAAACTTGTGGAGAGGAAAGACACTCAGAATAAATATATTTTTGATTGCTACCTCTAAACCTAACTAATAGTCCGCCTCTAACTGAGAACTCGCGATTTACTTGCAAACGAGTTGACTAATATAACAAGACCCCAAGGAGTATTTTTTTCTCCTTCTAGCTTCATAACCACTTGATCGATCCTGCTCATATACGAACTTACAAATTTTATGTGTCTCTGCTACAGCCCCAAGAAATTTCATAAAGATCAGAAAAACGTTACTAAAGTTATCGTCAGACAAACTATTGAAATCAAAAAGCCATCCAAATGCCGAGACGTCCCAGTAGCCAGGTGACAGTTCGGTCTGGAGTTGTTTGTAAGAACTCACTTCGCTTACGCTCCGCGAGTTCGAAAATATTCATCGTGGGGCATTCTATTCGTGGTCAAAAAAATGCCCATTTTCTTCTATGCACGATTTTGTTCTTTTGAGGGTTCTACGCATAAATAAACTTTTTATTTATTTACATTTTTTTTAGTAAAAATATCGGCTAATTAATTATATTTCAGTGAAAACGGATTTCTTTAATAATATTTCGTCATGTGACCAATCCTTTTTTGCCTGGAAATTCAGCTTTATTCATTTACCTTATTATACTTTTATATTGACCTTACACTGACATTACCTAATAAGTGATAAATAGCAGAGACTATAGAGATATAGTGTTCGCTGTGTGCATGATTGTGGCGCCATCTCTTGGACAGGTGGTCAATCTCTTTTTTTTTCTTTTTTATAAATACGTTGTACTCCTTGCTTATATGAAATGTCACTGGCTGATTCACTATTTTGACGGCTGCGAGGGGCTTTTGCAGTTTCATTTCTTGTCACATTGTGCACTGCGATCGTTTTCGTTACCCCCACCATGCACTTCGCACATAGCGAATAGACGACCACAGCCTAAGACTTTTTGAAGCTCAAGTCGATTGCGCCCTCTGTCCGAAAGCCGCCTAAAGATACCGAAATTGTAAGAAGAAATGTCACCTGCACTGCTACTCCACCTAGTAACAAATAGCGTACTACTCGTACTAGTAGTACACTAGTAGTAGCTACTAGGTGGAGTAGCAGTGCAGTGCAGGTGACATTATTTATTCTTCTTTCGGACAGAGGGCGCAATCGACTTGAGCTTCAAAAAGTTCTTAGGCTGTGGTCGTCTATATCTCTATAGTCTGTGTAAATACCTAGTAAATATTTATTTCATTGTTTGGGATCTGTGTATGATTGAATGATTAGTCATAAAATTCTCGCTCTCAGGGGAATGCCTTCGGGAGCGTTCAAGTATTACGTAACGCAATTTTTGAAGATTTTTGACGTCCCCCCCCCATGTAACGCGTATTTTTCCTTTGTCTGTAACGCAATTTTTAAATATTTTTGACCCTCCCTCTCCTTCTGATTGCGTTACGTAATAGTTGAACGCTCGCTTCCGATAAGACGACTTTTGTATTTCCTTATCAAATTATTACAAATATAACGAGAAAAATAAATGTAAAGGTACGTACCTGTCGGTAAGTCTGAAAAAAGTGCTTATTTATTACTGGGATACATTTCTATATATAGTAGGTAAACCCTGACCAGAAATGACCATGCGTCATGTTGCGGAATTTCATTGGAACTAAATCTCGTAAACTGAACTGTCATCATATTCTCGTACGTGACAAAAAAAAGCACCCTCTTGACAATGGTCATATACTCTTATTTCTGGTTAGGCTTTACATAAGGAAACGTACCCAAACTACGTGACCCATTTTTTTCAGTTTTTGACCCCCCTCCCCCCCTCGGTGACCAACCGTAGACATTACCAAGACCCTCCCCCCCTTCCCCTACTTTTCACGTAGTAAAACTCATAGATTTAAATAATTAATCAGATTACGCACTGCTAACAACAAACTGTGATTCCATTTGTGCCCGTGCCCACGTAGATACACGCTACACACACATACGCACAGCAATTTTGTGCCCATCCGCCGCCAGTCGTATCCAAACGTCACTGCAGTAAAGAGCGGACAAATAATAATTAAAATATGCCGGCGTACGTCCTCAAATGCTGCACAAATGCCACCGGTCGTAAGAGAAAACCGGATGGAGTCACCTTTCATCGATAAGTAAACATTTTAATGCGTAATCATATTAAAAATCTGTAAATTCGTAAACTATTAAAAGCGGTATTACACATTGCAACCTGCAGGGCCCAATCTGTTGTGTACCCTGCCTCTTCCTACCCCTCCTTCAGCTCCCTACAGGCCCTACCTTCAATTACACCTTCCAACCTGACAGATTGGGCCCTGCAGGTTGCAATGTGTAATACCGCTTTAACTTCACGACAGCAGTGTTGCCAGGTGGTAGGGCAGGGAAACTTCCCGAACGTAAAGGGGTCTACAATAGCCACGATATGTTGTCAACACGATGTTGACGTCCCGCTCCTTTTGACTTGATGTTTTATTTCACGCACGTTTTCAACTAATATTAACACATTGCCTAAGAGCATAGTAGATTGCTAACTCCATACATAGCAAAACTACTAATTAAATAATAAGTCGTATGGGAGGTATGGTTTAACTCATTTATACTAAGTTTTAAGCACACTTAAATCGTAATACGTATTAAGCTGTAATCTTTTGAATAATAACTTTTAGCAAAGCTCGCTTAAAACTTATTACATATACGCATTTAGCCATGTATGGAAAGAACACTCTATAGGTACTTAAGGGTCACCACACACCTAGCGGAATTCCTCGCGGAATTAGCGGAAGTAGCGGAAATTTGTCTATGGTAGCAGATTTTTTGTATGGAAGCCATAGACAAATTTCCGCTACTTCCGCTAATTCCGCGAGGAATTCCGCTAGGTGTGTTGTCACCCTAATTCTCTTTGCTAAGAGCTAATAACTTTTATGTCTTTGTAATCAAATTATATTCTTTAGTACCTATTTATTTTCCAATAAAATTTATAAATAAGCATTAAAAATACGTATGCAAAATTATGTTTTTTTTGCTTACTATCTCCAAAACATCACTCTAAACCATATGTATGAGTTTTACCTTGGACTAATAAAGGATAAGGACTAGGCATCTCCGTACAGCCAACTGTGATCCAATAATGGCGCCCGAGTTGAATGTGTGCGTAGAGACCAGTGTTGCCAGTAATACAAATTTTCCCGATTAAGTGTAACATATTTTTGAAAGGAAAAATAAAACAGATTATAATTTATGTTCTTAAATATAATTAATATGCACCTGCCTTAATAAATCTGATGAAATATATTTCTGAAGAGGCGGATAAATGTTTTTTTTTTTAAATCTAAAGTTACAACTTATTAAAAGTATACGACTACCGTTGAGTGCATGTGGCCCATAGACATAGGATGGTATAGACGGGGCATGGTCATAGTAATACCAAGATAAAACGGGATGGTGTTATTACACTTTCAGTAGGTACGGCAAAGAGGTGCTATTATCGTTGGTCCTTGTCATAGTTCCTATTACCTCCCCGCGTTACTTCTAGCAGAGGAGGGTAACAAACAGATATAAGTTGTGCGCAAAAATGGTCTTACGTAACATGGACGACTTCTATACTAAAACCTTCTCCAGAGTATATCAAATACTTTTCTGAAAACCGCATCAAAATCGGTTCAGCCAAACGCGAGATTACCTATCGCGAACAAAGATATATACAAATAAAATTTTTAATGCTTATTTATAAATTTTATTGGAAAAAAAATAGGTACTAAAGAATATAATTTGATTACAAAGACATAAAAGTTATTAGCTCTTAGCAAAGAGAATTAGGGTGACAACACACCTAGCGGAATTCCTCGCGGAATTAGCGGAAGTAGCGGAAATTTGTCTATGGCTTCCATACAAAAAATCTGCTACCATAGACAAATTTCCGCTACCATAGACAAATTTCCGCTACTTCCGCTAATTCCGCGAGGAATTCCGCTAGGTGTGTGGTGACCCTTAAGTACCTATAGAGTGTTCTTTCCATACATGGCTAAATGCGTATATGTAATAAGTTTTAAGCGAGCTTTGCTAAAAGTTATTATTCAAAAGATTACAGCTTAATACGTATTACGATTTAAGTGTGCTTAAAACTTAGTATAAATGAGTTAAACCATACCTCCCATACGACTTATTATTTAATTAGTAGTTTTGCTATGTATGGAGTTAGCAATCTACTATGCTCTTAGGCAATGTGTTAATATTAGTTGAAAACGTGCGTGAAATAAAACATCAAGTCAAAAGGAGCGGGACGTCAACATCGTGTTGACAACATATCGTGGCTATTGTAGACCCCTTTACGTTCGGGAAGTTTCCCTGCCCTACCACCTGGCAACACTGCTGTCGTGAAGTTAATAGTTTACGAATTTACATATTTTTAATATGATTACGCATTAAAATGTTTACTTATCGATGAAAGGTGACTCCATCCGGTTTTCTCTTACGACCGGTGGCATTTGTGCAGCATTTGAGGACGTACGCCGGCATATTTTAATTATTATTTGTCCGCTCTTTACTGCAGTGACGTTTGGATACGACTGGCGGCGGATGGGCACAAAATTGCTGTGCGTATGTGTGTGTAGCGTGTATCTACGTGGGCACGGGCACAAATGGAATCACAGTTTGTTGTTAGCAGTGCGTAATCTGATTAATTATTTAAATCTATGGCTCGAAAAGCAGGCGTGCAGCGGGGCGGGGCGGGCGGCGTGCATGTCAAACAAAGGACACTCGTACTGGTGTCCTGAGTCGACGCTGCACAAAGCAGAGACTTGATATATAAGCAAGACCGCGTACTCGCCTTGAAAAAGCGAGCCGAGCGAGATGGGTGGCAGGCGGACCTTTGTCTCTTTCTATTAGGGTGACCACGCAATTTTAAATGATAGGAAGTCCACTTTTATATTATGTTATAGAAAGCGTGTTTTATATTAATTATAGAGACTAAATCGACGGGACGAGCTGCCCTAATCTCACTTAATCTGCCAGTCCAACTGTTTTATAATACAAAAGTAGAAGAATATTTAATTGAGTTACGTAATATTATAATATTAAAGAAAAAAACACCATGTCATAATACTCATAATATTTTACAAATTTTAACATATATTTTAAATGTGCTTTATGAAAATCTCCAAAATTATCCTCTTCTGTATACAAGCATGGTTACCCTATTTGAACGTTTTAAGTTTTATCAATATTTCTTATCATTTCCGCTATATTTTGCTTCTCTCGGTATTAGATTCACTTCTGCAGTTTCTAACACATCACTTTTCATGACAAGTCACAAAAAAAACAAGTATATTCTTCTTTCTCGAGTAAATTAATTTTCCTGACGACAAGAACGATTTTCTTTGTCCGCCATCTTAGACGTCTGGGCTGCCACAACTAAATATTTAATGCTACCAAGTTAATCTTTGTAAAATATTTTTGACGAACGTATTTATTATTTTACTTTTATTGTTTAGTAATTATAATTGTGATAAATAGAAACACTAAATCATATTACTTATTTAATTTCTTTGTACTTCCTTTACGAAATAATAAGTTGCCAAAGATAATGAATTTTTCGGAATGGCAACTTTTAGAAAGGGACAGAGGTCCGTGTGCTTGCCATCTCTCTCGGCTCGTTTTTCTCTTTCATTTTGGACAAGTGAAATTAAACCTTAATACAATGAATATAAAGTACATTTGACTTATTGGTATTTTTGGAACAACTTGCTCCTGTTGGAATAGTACCTTCATGGCACAAAGTGTATGGACGCTCGCCCGCCCCGCTGCACGCCCCGCCACGAGCGTCCACTCAGGCCTTACACTAAGGGGGCCCTCTAACTATCAGTCGGCCTGACGATATCGGCCTGTCAGTTAGAACAAAAATTTGACAGCTCCGACAACTGACAGGCCGATTTTGTCAGGCCGACTGATATTCGATGGCCTCTACAATCGGCGCAATTTTGACACAAAACTCGCGTGCGATTTCGAGACATTGCCGTCTAGGTAGGTGCAACGAAATCAAATGATGGATCAAAAACCGCAATGTATTAAAAATCGCAGGTGACTAGTCACTTACGTTTGTAGAGGCCTATTATATATTTGTGTGCCGCAGCAGGACGGTAATTAATTGATACACATACCTTCACTGGCAAACACTTATTTATATTGTATTTCCTTTAAAATTAGCTACTAGAGAGTGAGTCAAAACTTGAATGCATTCGCGCATGCGCTATTTACATAAAGAATAACTGAATATACTACAAGGTAAGGTCCGACCCAGAACACTTTTTTTTGTCTCGGCCGAGAACGAGACCGAGAATAAATGGTATTCTCGGCCGAGACCGAGACTGAGACCGAGAATTTATAAAATTGAGAATAAAACACGCAATTTTCAAAACAACTATGTATCTATCTATTATATCCATACAAAAAAAATCAACTTTTTTATCGTGTCATTAATTTTTAGCACGATTTGCAACTTATTTGCAAGTTATTAAAAAAAACGATTAATAAATCAAACTTGAATGTGGGTAGGTATGACTTAGTCGACTCAATTGAAATCGTATTGAGGGTCACAACAACTCCCCAAGTGACCAATCAGAACTCGTTTCATAGTCTCAGCCGCGGCCGAGAATCTCGGCCCTTTTTGACCGAGAACCGAGACCGAGATCTCGGCCTTGATCTATGGCCGAGAATGCCGAGGCCGAGACCGAGACCGAGATCGGTCGGACCTTACTACAAGGCCCGTGCCACACCGCGGGACTCCAAAAGATTTTTTTTTTAATTTTATTATAGACATGCTTGAATATTTTGTTGCTACAGGGTTGCGGAATACAATTTTAATAATCACGTCCATATAAAAGAAATATAACCAAAATTCAGCTCTGTGGCACGGGTCGTGCCGATCACTGCTTATTACTGAAAATGGTACCATAAACGATCCAATCCCCCTTGTAGCCCTCGAGCCCGCCGATGGCGATGTACCTGATCGCGAAGTGTTCCCACTCATTGAAGGTGAAATGGAAGCCGTGATTGTAATTTTGGAGGTACGTCGCCGTTATAAGGAACCAACCGGACGTTTTATTCCACTGCACCACGAATTCGGTAAAAATTTTTTGGTATAAAACTCTGCGAAATTATATATGTATGAGTCATAGACAGTAGACAAAAGATTATTATTAAGAGTCGCCAGGACGCTCGCGTTCCCACACAAACGTAGTTGCTCTCATTTTAAAACGACATGCTTTAGAACCACGAAATTTGGCATGGGCATTCTAGTAGTACAAATCTAGGTCGGTAATTCGTGTTCGTTGCTAAAAATTATAAAACAAAGAAAATACAGCCAGTTACAGATTTACATACAAAACTTATTTTAGCTATATTTTCTTTGTATTCCAATTTTTCGCAACGAATTACCATTACCAACCTAGATCTGTACTACTACAGCCTTGGCCAGAAGTGTTGAGCACCAATGCGATTTTCATACAAAACTGGAAAGTTTAGTCCATCGTTTCCATCTTTGTTTAAGTTATTTTGTCAATTAATTTAAACTAATAGGCATGTTTTGTTGAAGTTAGTAGTAACTGCATAGAGTATTTGCAATATGTCGCACCGACTTAAATTTACATTTTTGGTACCTTCTGTTTTCATATTTTTTAAGTACCTTGAAAGTGCTATTAAGTGAAGTTTTCTATATTTATAAATAAAATATAACATTTACCGTTACCGTACATTGTTAGGATAGGGAAATAATGCTTAACATCAAAATTGTAAACAAAAAACACTTATGCTCAATACTTCTGGCCAAGGCTGTAGAATGCCCATGCCAAATTTCGTGGTTCCAAAGCATGTTGTTTTAAAATGAGAGCTGAACTACGTTTGTGTGGGGACGCGAGTTCACGCGTCACTAAAGCTAATACGGTCATACCGTATTAGATTAGTTATATAGTAAAAATAACAATTCACTGAACACATCGCCTCGTTCGTATTAACTCTTCCAAATTTGGCTTGGCACCGACTTCAAACATATCAGTTGGTAACGCATATAAATAATACTGATTGATTTTATCCTTTTAGAAGTCGGTTTATCTTTTTTTTGTAGAAAGTTTTTATTATAAATATTTTTGATTGTAGCACTACAGATGCCTTAAATGAGAAAAATAATGATTTAATAATTAATATAAGTACATATTTAGTTCCAAACTAACTAGTTTATAACAACCGATGCCGAACTATACGATAATATATATCTCGGTATCTTACGGTATATTACTTAATATGTATTATAGCTCCGTCTGTGACGGTATAGGTAATTATTTTACGTGTTTTTATAGTGGTGCATTCTACTTAAACAATAGTTTCAAGATGTTTGAAGGCATTGAAAATTTCGCCAACTTAGTAACTGAACCCATAGCTGCTTACCTAATTGGTAAAGCTATCGAGCCCCGGCAAGGCGTACCTATCGATGTAGGTTCTAGGACTTCTAGGTTCAAGTTCTACTGCTACTGGGTTGATTAATTTTCAATGTTTTCAAGGTTTGTATTTGATTTAATAACAAACTAAGGTATAGATACATACTGGCCTTTGTACCACCACATCTGAGCGTGGGCGTTTCTGTCATTTCGAGCTAAAGTACTCCAGATACCCTTATATTGCCAGAACCACCTGTCGATTACTATCTGTGGAGTAAGTGAAAACTGAAAACTTCTTTAGCCGCGTTGGGCATTTTTTGGAAGAGGGAAATCTTATGAGTTCGCGTCACCCACACCGTCACGAAAACAAAAACGCATCACAAGACAGTTCAAATAAAATTAATTTTGTAAATAATATTTTTCTCTTATGCTTTTAATATATTAATCTCAGAAATTCACCATTGTAAATTGACTGTAGGTACTACACATTAAGTAATATATAAACCTTAGGTCAGTCTGTGTCTGTGGTCTCAAAACTGTTAAAGGTAGGTCTACCAAATAATTATGCCGTAATCTCTCAGGGTCTGTTTAGTGGATATGTGTGGTATTTTGGTTCTCAGTTTCTGGTTAGCTAGGTATAGTTTCTGAAAAAGGTTGGGACCTTGGGACAACACCGCGCGAGTGTTCGGATAAAGTAACCTCAACATGACTAATTGTCCATTTTTTTTTTCGCAACTGTATTAAAAAACGTAGTTCGATACACGGACGGAATGTCATTTTTTACTCGTCCCGAGTTTTGCCACTCGCCTACGGCTTGTGGCAAAATGTCTCGGAACTCGTGTAATAATGACATCCTTTCTAACCTAGTATCGAAATGTACTATTCCAGTTTTTATTCTACCATTTTATCGGCTTAATTAATTGCACATACTCATAACAAATTTCAGTTTTCTTGTGCTTATGGTCACTGAGCTAGACCGCGGACGGACGGACGGGCATGGCTAAACTATAAGGGTTCCTAGTTGACTACGGAACCCTAAAAACAAAATCAGGAAATAAATCGGTGTACAGCTCTTTATTCAAACTCCGAATTATACCCTGAAACATAAACATTTTTTCCGGATTGGGATTGGAGTGGACCTGATGATTATGTTATCAGTCGTATTTAAGAGTAAAATGCTAATGAAAACTCAACCATAAGCGAAGAGTTCGTATAATACTACATTGAGAAACGCGGAAACGCCGATTGAATACAGAACTCTATAGATGAATTATCGAGAGCGTGGAATTGCATATGTAGTAGTATTGTTTGTGTACAGGCATTCTATATTTGAATCCGCACACAAAGAGGCACAACACGGTACAACCACTACATATGCAATTCCACGCTCTCGATAATTCAACTATACCACACATTTTGCTGATTTTTGGTAGGATTTAGGTACCACCTTTTCCAGGCATTTTTTAATGTTCAATGGCCATACAAAAACATTACAGCCAACGGGAATTTAGTTCTTTTTCGGCTAACCTGTATTTGGGTGAATTGCAAAAAAGTGTACTTTTCACAACTATGAAATGTCTTCAACATTAAAATATCTGTAAAAAAATTAATAATACATTTACACTCATTTTAACCACTCTTAAATATGGTGTCACTCAAATGCTAATAGAAATATTACACTTTAATCGTAAAACATTGCTTAAAAAGTATTAAATAAATAATAATAAAATGTTTATTTTTTCTCCCATACAAAATGCATATGTTTTCGCAACACTCCACTGTAAAGAAAAAATCATAACTTTAAAGTAAATTGATTTAAGCGTGTATTTCTATTAAAGGCGTCTTTAATACAAACTATAGCATGTATAAAATGGTTTTTAGAAGGACTCAACATATATTTTATTGAAAATAATCGTGTTTTAAGATCGGGGACAGATTTCGTTCCTTTGTGTTACACACTTGTGTTACGCTATTTCACGCGTTTAAAGATAAAATATGAACGCGTCCTTTATCTTATTACTTCTGGCACCACTAAATCTACGACTGCGCAAACGCACGTGTCGTTAGCTATATTGGTTTTTTGAACTGTGGGGAGAAAAGTTGTGTTTCAGTGTTTTGTCGCAAAAAAATGAGAAATTTGGATAGCCGTTAAAACAGTTAAGTTAACTGCTATTTACTACTCTTTCCACATTATACTATAGATAAATTACTCGGCTATCGGCATGGCTTTTGCGAATTCTTGAATTCGAGGCCAATTTTATTTTACACGCGATGAAACATATTGTGGCGGCGATTTTGGCTTCCACATTGTATGATTTTGTGTGACGTAACACAAAGATTTTTACCTAAAGGTTCGTTCACATTGATAATATGTCTGCCTTCAAAATAAAATAAAAGTTGAACAAAGTGGTTTGTAATATGTTTTTTGCTATATATATTCTCCAAATCTTAACTACTTAAATATGACAATAATGTTTTAAGGTTTTAGTAGTTTACTAGGAAATGTATTATATGAATCATGAACTTTTTTTCAATATAACACGGCCTTTGACGGATGACCGTTACTCTAATCTCATTAAAACGATTTACGCTAACGCCACACTAATAGTGAACTTACCGCCACAAACAAGACCTATATATATCAAAAAAGGAGTCAGACAGGGGGATACACTCTCCCCAAAGCTGTTTACCCTAGTACTGGAGGATATATTTAAAACACTGGAATGGGAAAAGCGGGGGCTGAAAATCGCAGGGATCCACCTCAGTAACCTAAGATTTGCTGATGACATTGTCTTGTTGTCAAGCAATCCACAAGACCTACAGGACATTATACGGGAGCTCAACAACGCCTCATTACAATGCGGTTTAGAAATGAACTTGGACAAAACAAAAGACATGACAAACGTGGCAACCAAGGAGAGCAAGAATATTGTGATGACTGTGAACCAAGTTGTAGTTGAGAGAGTCAGCAAATACGTGTACCTGGGACAAGAGATTGTTATGGGTAAGGAAAACCAGGACAATGAAATAGCAGGACGCCAGAGACTGGCATGGGCGGCATACTCCAACTTGGAATTTGCCTTCAAAATGAACCTCACAACACTTCAAAAGGCTCGCATATTTGACCAGTGTGTCCTACCAGTACTTACTTACGGAGCAGAAACCTGGGTCTTTACAAAAGAAATCCTATACACAGGATACAAAGAGCGATGGAAAGAAGACTGGTGGGAATCTCACTTAGGGACAGGAAAACAAACAAGTGGCTTCGTCAGCAGAGTAAAGTCACTGATGTTACAAGATGAATGGCAAAATTGAAGTGGGAGTGGGCTGGACATGTGGCCCGTAAAGACGGCTCTTGGTGCAAGAGGGTGGTAGAGTGGAAACCATGGGGAGAGTCACGTCCGCAAGGCAAACCAAAAATGAGATGGTATGATGACATCATAAGAACAGCTGGAACAAAATGGGTACAAAGAGCACAGGACAGAAAGTGGCAAAATTTGAAGGAGGCTAAGAAGAAGAAGAAGAAGAACACGGCCTTTATAATTTTCTTTGTAACATTCATAATTTTTGTGTCACTTTTTTGTGATTAGGTACGTATTACAATTGTGTTACGTAATTTTTTTTTGCAATTCACCCATTTACTTTTTTGTTATAACTTTTACAATGCATGAGCTCGGAAAGTGCTCTTTTTAAGGGTAATGTCGTGTATAGAAAGCGATTCTTTGCCGCACAACACACACACACACACACTAAATCCAATTATTATTATTTATTTCCTCGCATATTGCATTGTAAAATATTGTATGCTACATTTGTATAAAACAAGTAAATTCAGACTCGTGTCTAGAGAAGAGTCGCCAGGACGCTCGCGTGAACGGGCGTTCCCATACAAACGTAGTTTTGCTGTCGTTTTGAAACGACTTACTTTAGAACCATGAAATTTGGCATGGGCATTCTAGTAGTACAGATCTAGGTCGGACATTCGTTTTCGTTGCTAAAAATTGTAATACAAAGAAACTATAGCAAAAATAGGTTTTGTATGTAAATCTGGCTGTATTTTCTTTGTATTACAATTTTTAGCAACGAAAACGAATGTCCGACCTAGATCTGTACTACTAAAATGCCCATACCAAATTTCATGGTTCTAAAGCATGTCGTTTTAAAATGAGAGCTGAACTACGTTTGTATGGGAACGCGAGCGTCCTGGCGACTCTTAAATCACACTGCCACACGTTCGGAAATTACTTGTTTTCTACACTTGTAGTACCAATATAATAGTACATTACACAACTATAGGGTGGTAAAACAAGCGGCCCGAGCTGCAAGCGAGGGGCGTAAATATGCAATCGAGGGCTTTCTTTATTACCTCCCGTGTTATGTACATCATTTTATGTCTTACACTTGGCCAGAAAGCGTATTTTCCGTACGCGCAGCGTGCGGAAAAAGCCACTTTATGGCCAGGTGTGGCATAAATAACAATTTGTAAAGAACGTCACGTCAATTTGAAGGCGTGCACGGTTGTTGCCTCCTTTTTTATGGAGGATAGGCGGTGTAGATGTTACCTCATATTTAGGGTTTCTGGTGTCAGCTGTATTGGATAGCTGGATGACCAAATAACGTTTTGCAGTTTCGTAGTCTCTTTGTTTCGCGGAAAAGCGGGCCCAGCCGTCCTGGACTACGAAGTAATCTTCTTTACGGTAGTCTCGGTATATGCCCGTTGATTGTCCTTCTGAAATGCAACTAGATCATTCATTCTCTCTGAGCGAATGGTCTTTTTAAACGAGAGTGAAAGAAAAGCTATGTATGCAAGTAGCAATGAGTAGGTGAACGGGCAAAACAAAAATATGGTAAAAAAAACTGCTGACTTATTGGCTAAATTTAAAAAAACTGCCTAAGTGCCTACTAGACATCTATGGATTTCGATGACTTTTTGATTTTGAATACCTGTTCCGCAATAACTTTAGTATCGTTTTCCTGATCTTTATGAAATTAGTTGGGGTTGTACCAGAGCTCAATACAATTTTCACCTCACTAGCTCGGAAAGCCCTTTTTGTTTGTTTAATATCTATTGTGAAAATCGCTTTTTATCCACATGTGGTGAAAGAGTTTTGACATAAGTGACAAGTGGCTTAAGTGACATTTGACAGCTAACAAAACGTAAAACGTTAAAAGTGCAGAATTTTTAACATCGCAATTAATGAATTGCATCGAGTAAAAACACTTAATACAGTCTTACAACTTTATTTTAATTCATAAATATCAGCATTCAACATTAATCTTCATTCTTTTTGTAAAAACGGATAAATTGTTCTGACAGCCGAATAAGTCTACGTACGAACAAAACGCATCTGACATTTAATAAAACCTTTTACGTCAAAACTTTTCATTTCAATTCATCCATCATATCAACGTTAAATATTCGCATGTTTTTCTAGGTTGTTTTGTTAAAAATTAGTGATTCGAGTGATGAAGAAGTATTAAACACCTGAGGAATTACGGGAAACCGAGCAAAATGCACCCTTTTTCTTATTTTCCTCGCTGTAGTGAGGTGAAAAGTTTTGTGTTATACACGGGTGAAAGTTATTTTACGTCTCGTGTATTAAAGCACTCGCTACGCTCAGGATTCTATTTTTGAACCACTCGCTTCGCTCGTGGTCAATAATAGAATCCTTTCGCTAGCTCGTGTTTCAAATAACACTCGCACGTAAAATACAACTTTCACCCCTTGTATAACAAATAACTATTGAGAGTTCCTTTATGAGCAGGATATATCAATGGTGCCAAATGTCGGTTGGCGGAGATAGCGGAGCAGATATTTATACTATCTGCCGAAGATAATTATTTATATATTTGACTATCTGTTTGACGGTCTTTTAGCCACCATTCGGTAACCCGACTTGTCCATCTCCCATCATTTCTTCTCGCCAAGTATCCTGCCCACCTCCACTTTAATTGTGTGAGTATGTGCATATACTCACTCGCCATGCCGTTGAGACAGTTCATTTGCAGTACCTTGCACAAGCTTGCGTTGACCATTAGATCTCCCGTGCTGTCCACGGCACACACTGTTTCGTAGCTGTAACATACAGTGTCCTTAATCCTATTAACGCCAAAGCCGTCATATCACGCGCACGGAAAGTCGTGCCGTCAGCGCCAGGACGTGATATCACGTCCAAAATATAACTGGTTTGCCTTGCGCGCGCACGCGCTGAGGGCACGATTTTTCCGTCTGGTGCTTGGCATTCAAAAGGTTGACTGTGTCGACTGTTCAGTGGCGCCCTCATTGGGCGGATTCTATTTCTTAATAAACGAATCAATGGGGTTGGCCGGTCGAAAGCTTGGTATCGGATGCCGAATTTATTTAAGGGTAATTTGCAGAAAAATTGTACCTTTTCTTTTTTTTTTTTTGATATATATTTTGAGTCTATCCTATGCAGAATCATGAGCTCTATCGAGTCTGATAGATTAAAAAAAATGTCCCAACTGTTCCAAAATTTTCATAAAAAAAATTTCGTTACGTTCATAAAAAAAATGTAACGAAACTGATAATTTCTCACTCTGCAAATTACCCTTAAGGTAGGTATCATTTTGATACCGTTCCGAAGCAAAAATATGTGAAATAAAAAATAACTTAATATATGAAAACGAGTAGGTAGGTAGGTACGAGTACCTAGGGGGTTGAGCCTGATGACGCGTCCGGATTGAAACCGCTTACCGCCAGGCTGCCAGCGCTTTTAGGTAGATTTCGAAAATCGAGTCTACCTAATTCATTTCTTCGACACAATCGAATTTTGAAAAAAATTCTTTACAGAAGGTCTAGTTATGACCCCCAGATTCCAAAATGACCACTGGTTCAAAAGTTTATATATATATATATAGATATCCGCCCGATTTTGTCATCACGATAGCGGTCGCATCTTTGCTCCGATTGCTTTCAAACTTGGTACAAAAATCGCCCTGGTTGATACCTACCTAGGACAAGTTCGTGAACGGGCGGAATAGGGCCTCACTTTTTATGAAATCAGTTTTTCGGAAATAACTTTTTTCCTATAGAAAATATACCATCCGTTTTTCTTTTATATGGCGTGGGACATGAATATCTGTAACTCCCTAAATCATATCTTTAAGAAAATATCGTTAATTTTAGTCGAACTTTTAAAAAAACCTAAATTTTTCTGGAGAAAATTCATAACTCCTAAACGGTGAATAATTTTATGTCAGCAATATTTTTTATCGAAAGGTTATTTTTTTCTCTAAAATATTCAAAAACTATGTCTGTCGGAAAGTTTTCGAAAAAAAAAATGAAAAAAAAAATTATCTGAAAGTGCGGATTTTGGCCTTGTTTAGCAGGTCAAAATTCTTGTGCCCGACTTTTACTGTTAAATTCATGTTAATATTACATAGGTCGTACTAAAAAAAAATGTAAAAAAAAACTTTGAACTGGTATCCCATGCGGTACCATGCAGCGCCCTTATCCATTCATCCACAAGGACAAGATGCGAAATCTACCTGTGCGTTCCCCTTGCGGGGACGGATTTTTTTTATCCTAATTGTTGTTAGACAGCAACAGCACACTGTTCGGACTATCCGTATCTCGAACGAAGCCCGTGGTTCGGTTTGAATTATTTATCCTTCTTCATCTAAGGTTAAATTCGAAGTATAAAGGAATTCAATTGCTAGATTAATTTTTCTATACTCAGATACACCCAGTACACCCACCGTGGATAAGGTAAATCACCAGTAGCTGGTCACCTTACTATTAGGTACTAATAATGAACTCTGTTCACCTATAAACAGAAATCATTTTATTAGTAACTATAAGGTGAATTAAAGTGCTTTCTTAAACAAGTAACAAAAACACTCAAATTAAATTATAAACTTAAATAATATTAAAAAACATAAACTAAATTAAAAAGTGATTTCTAGGTACCTACCCTTCTCTTTATTCATTTAAAATCTTAGGCTAGGGTTTTTATAATATGAATATAAAAGTAATATAAAATACAACATACAAAATACAATATAAAATATAAACACATTATAAAAAACCTAACCTAGGTTCCCGCCGGCAACAGGGCTGGGCCCAGGCTGCCGGTGGTTAGGGCCGCAGTGAGAGGAACCGGCGGACTATCCGCGCCGTATCCATGACCACCGCCTTCTGCATCTGACCCTTGATCCAGCCACCTAGCGAGAGTCTCTCGAGGTGTTGATCGAGACTCTTCGCTATGAGACCATTCGCTGAAACGATTATAGGGACAATGATCGTCGAGTCAACGTCCCACATTGCGGTTATCTCGTGAGCCAAGTCTAGGTACTTGCTGGACTTGTTTCTAGGTACCTACCCTTATTATTATGCTGGGTACGAAACGCTAGGGTAAGCAACTCACCTTCTAAAGAGATCTGGGCAGCGGGCACACTTAGACATCGAATCTCGGTCGGGTACCTCTCCCCAGTACGGTTCATAGCCCAGGTTTGGGCCTGTGATTCCCGACACGCCGTCTACCGGTGGTTCGTTTTCAAAGGGCATTTTGCTGCAACAATTAATGTGTTTTAGGGGGCCCACCGACTTTCAGTCCGACTGACAATATCGGCCTGTCAGAACAAAAATTTGACAGCTCCGAACAACTGACAGGCCAATGTCGTCAGGCCGACTGATAGTGGGTGGGCCCCATTACGAGTAGTAATAGCCAAAAAAACTGTTGTGATTTCGAAGTCGGTTCCATAATAAATAGTACATTTCGATATTAGTGCGGAAAGTATGTCATTAGTGTCATTACTCCACGAGTACCGAGATATCTTGCCACGAGCCGTAGGCGAGTGGCAAGACTCGGGACGAGTGAAGAATGACATTTACGCACGAGTATCGAACGACGTTTTTTAATACAGTTGCGAAAAAATTATAAAATTGTCAATTATTCACTTTGAGGTTACTTTAGTACATGTATCCGAACGCTCCGCGCGGTGCGGTGCGGCGCTGTGATTGGCTGTCTGTCACTGTCATTAGCTGTGATTGGCTGGAAAAGTAAAAAGCACTAGTGCGCGATATCAAACTTTCCGCACGCTAAACCACTACAAGAAAAGCACTTTTTTGAGCAACTGTATTAAAAAAATATTTAGTATGGCCTACCAAATCACCTCGCATATGGCTAGTTATTAAAAACACCCTGTATACCTATAAAGTTCATCAAATAAAGAAAGAAAACAAAGAAAACCTATTTATAAGTAGACTGAAACAAATGCTAATAAAGTAAATGTTATTATTCAGTTGATGAATATTTAGAGGACAAATTTTAAATAGTGTTAGTAGGCACTTAGAGGTATCTAATATATATGAATGTTGTTAAAGCTACAGTGTAATTTTCTTAGGTTTAAGTTAGATATAATAATTTAGTTTATAAGTCATTGCCATGCCCTTGCAGGGCTCATGTTTGAAACAGTAATATGTCAAAACCTTTTTGTACATCATGAATGCAAATAAACTTGAAACTTGAAAAGTGTATTTGGTCCCGGGCATGTGAAACGGTATAGAAGTTTCATACAAGTGTTTCAATTAAACTTAACCGAATGTTAATCTTACCCCACTAAACGTTAATTAAGACTGAGTTGACCGTCCAGTAGCGCCCTTATTGGGGAATTTCCTAATAAACATAACAATTTCTGTATAATCCCATATGTTAAGTTGTAGTCCTACTAATTCCGCAAGTTTTGGTATTTGTCACATAGTTTCATTTTGCGTATTTTTGCTTCATTACGTAAACGGCAAATGATGGCCACTTTTTTTCGTTTAGGCTGACTCTATACGATGGGCCATCAGAGGGACGCAGATAGATACAACGGAACGAGATTGCAATATCCTTAGCTCGCTCTAACGCATAGCTGCGTCCCTATCATGGCCCATCATGTAGAGGAGCCATTAGATGATGAACCCAAAAGTAAGTAATATAAAACTGTATCACATATATCGTAAGCAGGGATGTCACGAATGTCGCTTTTCTCACATTCGCGAATGCGAATATTCAGGACGCGAATGTCCGAATGCGAATACGAATGTTAGTGAGTAGATTCACAAAAGTTAATCTTGCTTATCATTTTTATGCTTACCTTACGTAGTTAATAAATTCAGAAAATGGAGTCCTATATTATTGATCAAAAGGAGACAAGTGATACCGTCGTTTTCACTTCCTGTGTTACTTACAAACCGATAAATCTGAGGTTTTCGGGCTCGGTTAAAAACCGGTTTTCTGAAGTTCTACATATGCACGACGGCAAGACTGTAGGAGTTGAGTATACGGGTGTAACGAAAATACTGATTGGTATCGTTTTTCGAGTAAGAAAAGGTTAAATAAACATTTTGGCCGCGAAAAATTTTTTTTTGTATGGAACACGTCGTCACAGCTGGCCAACCGTCCATACAAAACCAAAGTTTGTCAACATTCGCTTTAGCAAAATATTCGCTATTTGATGCGAATGTTGATACGCATGTCAAAACATTCGCATTATACGAATGTGAATATTCGTGACATCCCAGAGGTAGAGCAGCACAGCCTAAGAACTTTTTGAAGCTCAAGTCAATCGCGTCATCTGCGTGAAAGCGACCTAAAGATACCCAAAATGTAAGAGGAAATGTCACTTGCACTGCTACTCCATCTAGTAGCTACTAAGTGTACTACTAGTACGCTATTAAACAGGGTAAACGAGCAGTGAGTTCACCTCATCATTTTTTTGTTTTTGTTTTTTAATACAACGACGGTGGCAAACAAGCATACGGCCCACCTGATGGTAAGCAGCTACCGTAGCCTATAGACGCTTGCAACTCCAGAGGTGTCACATGCGCGTTGCCGACCCTTTAAAAACAGGAGGATTCACTGTGTTGACGGCTAAAGGAACAAGAGAGGTCCCTCGTCGTCAACACACTGGGTCCCCTTTGAGCTCTTTGGCAACCTTACTCACTACATCATCCTTGAGACAAAGTTTTGCACGTATATCGGGTTCTCTATCAACGGTGTAGTTCTTGTTCTTGGTTTCCCAGCTCGCGGAGATGCCACAGGTGCTAAGAGGTCTGTAAATCAGGATACCTACTCAATACTAGCGATGTAAGATGCAGAACATTCTCAAAAATCAGTAACAGTCACGGTAATTTCCGGAAACTTACACGAGAATTTAAAATAAATTTCCAATGAGAACATTTACTGTGGGAATTATCAAAAAATCACATATTATTTCTACAGTGTGTAAATCTAATACGGGCGAGGCGAACCATTTAACGGTGGTTTACATAGGTCATACTGAACAAGTTTCACTATGGAAAGTAACCCCAAAATCTCAAAAAAAATTTGCCTTCCTCATACAAAATGTCGACACCCATGCGACAAAATGTATGAGTCTGCCAAAAAAAAACTGCGATTTCGGGGTAGGCTCCATAGTGAAAGTTGTTCAGTATGACCTATGTAAACTACCGTTAAAAGGTTCGCCCGTATTAAATTTACACATTGTATAAATTCGTAAATGAGACAGTCAAAATAATGAATAATATTTATTGTTCGTAAAATTTAAGTACTAATAACATTCCGTATGGAAAATTTCACAACTTTGACAGCTTCTCCTTGGTGCATTGCTACTCAATATTTTAAATGTTTTGGAAATAAAGGAAAAATAGAAAATACTCAGTGAATTTTTCTTTTATCAACCGACTTCAAAATTTCAAAGGAGTTCTCAATTCGTCTCGATCTTTGTTTTTTTTGCTATTTTTTTTCGTCTCGAAGACGGCCGGTCCGATTGGAAAATTCTTTTTTGTTTGAAAGAGTTCACAGTTCGTCCCATTGTCACCAGATCCAGTTCTGATGATGGGATCCTGGAGAAATCGACGGACTCTTCAACTATTATAGGCACACCTATAATGATTTCTGATGGGGGTGATTTTTGATTGAGATTCGAGTACTCGAAAGTGACATTTACAACTCAGAATAAAACGATGAAATTATGTTTTTAAAAGTAACAGCGATAGGAATTTAAAATACCAATAAATATAATATTTAAACTATCAATTTCATGCGAAGAAATTATCGGTAAGCTTTTGTGTGCGATTATTTTCGACCTTAAACTTTTTGAATTCGGGCGCTCGCAAGTCAAAAATTTGCCCCCTGGGCCACTTCCTCTTGGAATAGCGGAACCTAAGTGAAGTCTGTTCTTTTTTGTTTAAAATAATTACAAATGAAATCGGATATCAATGTAAAAGTATTAAATTCCTTTAACTAGCTGGACTTTACGTTAAAATCGGTGCATCGAGATTCCAAAGGAAATGGGCAGCAATCATTGAGGCCACTTGTTTGACCACCAAAGCATCGGACGGAAAAATTGTACTCTTAGCACCATCGCGCAAGGCAACTAGCTTATATATTATTTTGGGCGTGATATCACCGGCTCGCGCTGAGGGCACATTTCCGTGCGCGTGATTTGACGTCTTTGGCGGTCAAAGGGTTAACAATAACTGCATAGACGGCACCAGGTCCCGCCGCCTCGGTTATAAAGAAACGCAAAAACTGAAAATAATACTTACGCGCTACAGCCATAGCCATAATTATATACGAATATGATAATAACTTTGATTGTATTGAGAAAACTTTTAAACGAAACCGCATTGTTTTTCAAAGTTCAATAAATATATGAGAAATTCAAGTCTAACTTGGGTAGGAGAATGATATTGCGTATAACGTTAAATTGATTTTCTGTGCAATTAATTTCTGCAACAAATCGTTATAACTTCATCAATATGCAACAATACTTATTGCGTTTGTTTTGAATAATCAAAATCGCATTTGATAAAGCCAACTATGCATTTGGATTGAATTTGAGTAAATTTTAATTTGTGGACGGCTACAAGTTAATTGTTATTTGTAACATATACATAGTTACATACTTAGGTACAGTGCGCAGCAGAAGTTGCTAAGTGGCCGAGGTGTTCAGGAACACCTTCACACGCTCATATACTCTTAAAAATAAAGTCATGTCAAGCTATTTTGAACACCTCATCCGCTTAGCTATATCTGCTGCTGACTGTACATTTCGAAATTAAGGCCATTCCTCGATTCGGATAAGCCACGCCCATCTGTTAGAGACACGTTTATGGCTCCCGTGCACGAAAGAAAGAGATGCAGCGCTCTTAAGGATCACTTTTTGACCAAACTACGATAAATAAGCGAATCTATAAAGTTTTGTCTAATTTTGCTTCTGTGACTTTTTAGATAAACCAGAATACCATATTTTTTACTTAGTTATATTGCTTAATCTCTTATAGTTTACGTAAGCTAAGAAAAATAAGGGGAAAAAGGACCCAACTTCGGATTTTTTTTCTATCGAGGCAACTTTCAGCAATCGTGTTTCGGCTTGTGCCAAAAACAAGAGTATATAGTCTAATAATATATATTCGGAAATAAATTCAGTCCCTTTTCCCGTTTAGTCACAAGAGCGTTTGAAAAAACCTAATATTTTTCAAAGTAGCCCCTTAATCTCAATCAGAATTTCTTTATACTCATTTAATTATAGAAAGAAGAAATAATGTGCACAAATTTTGGGCAAAGACTAGTTAAAAAAACACAAGAAAAACTGTGGCAACGACTTTATTCCTATTTTGAATACTTACAAAAATACTTGAGCTTATATCATACTTTATTAAGTAATAATTAACAATCAACATGCATTAAATACGCCTCAGGTAAAGTTTAACAAAACACTGTTTTTCATTAAACATTTCGTAACAAAAGTTAAACCTAACAAATTTTGATTTATCGAGCGATTTGATAGCACTCGTGAAAATGAGACTTGTCAGTAATAACTTATAGGAACCTTTCGGTAATATCACAATCATAAATACTAATTATATCTTAGCGTGCTTAGGTTTCACCTAGTAATTTAAAACACTTATAGCATAGACTTAAATGTATAGTAGACGGCCATAGCCTAAGAACTTTTTGAGGCTCCGAGTATTTAGCGCCATCTAGTTCATAGCCACCTAAACAGAAATCAGCGCCACTTACTAACGACTAGTGTACTACTAGTACGTTATTCGTGACTAGGTGGCGCTGATTTTATCTCATACAAAACACATTATCTCATTTAGGTGGCTCTGAACTAGATGGCGCTAAATACTCGGAGCCTCAAAAAGTTCTTATCCTATGGCCGTCTACTATATATTTAAGTCTATGCTTATAGCATATAGTATCTATTTAATAAGCGCGCAGTCTAAGAACTTTTTGAGGCTCCAAATCTGTACGAGAGCAAACGAAATTTACCGTACGTATCATAATCATCAAAGATATTCAAAATATAGCTAATTGAATATTCCCGAAAAATAATATAAACTAAAAAATATACTTCTCTTATCAAAATATACAAGGTGTAACAAAAATACTGGTGATCCGTTTGAGGGCATAATTGGTATCGTATTATAATTATAAAAAACTAAGAAAAAATTTTTTTCTCGTGAAGATAAGTTTTGGTTTTGTATTGAGGGACGGTTGGAACAACGTGTCGCAAACGAAAAAAAAATTTCTCCTATTTTTTCTTACTCCCAATATGATACAAATTATGCCCTGAAACGGATCACTAGTGTTAGGTTGGTACTACTATGTTATGTGTATGTACATTAACTTGCATACATCACTACTGTCTTAAGTTGTAACGTATCTGTGGTAGAACTTGCCCTTCCCTTCTCGATCAAGATGGCGTCTCGTATGGTTGTAGTGTCTGTGCTCCGTATTTAAATATACTTTATCTTTGGTATTCCGAGTGTTTCCTTTCACCATCATAACAACTAGTATTTTTGTTACATCCTGTACAGATCTTAATCCATTTTTGGAATAATAATAAAAAACCCTGCTTGACCTCACTCTGCTTAAATATTAAATATTTTAAGAATTCAGTTTTTACACTGTATTCTTATTTTATAGACTATTTCGTTATAAGCTGGTAGTAAATCGCCAGTAACTGGCCACTCATACTAAAAATGAACTCTATTTACCTACAAACAGAATTCATTAAAGCCTCATGCTAAAATGAATTCTGTTTGTAGGTGAATAGAGCTCATTTTTAGTTTGAGGTGGTCAGTTACTGGACAGTGGCCAGTTACTGGCAATTTACCCTATAATAGTATCATTATAGACTTAAATATATAGTAGACGGCCATAGTCTAAGAACTTTTTGAGGCTCCAAATATTTAGCGCCATCTAGTTCAGAGCCAATATGCATGAGATAAAATCAGCGCCACCTAGTAACGACTAGTGTACTACTAGTACGCTATTCGTTATTAGGTGGCGCTGATTTTATCTCATGCATATTGGCATTGGCTCTGTTTAGGTGGCTCTGAACTAGATGGCGCTAAATATCTGGAGCCTCAAAAAGTTCTTAGACTATGGCCGTCTACTATATATTTAAGTCTATGGTATCATTTATTCAGAAGTGGACGAATAGGTTGGATAAGCAAACTATTCGCGGCATCTCTATTAAATATAGTAATAGCACCCTGCAATCAGGTATTTACTAGATTATTAGATTGGAAATTGTAATCTGTTATAGTGTTGTCATTTATAAGGTATATAAACAAATTATCAAACATGGAAACTTAAACTTTTTTTGGAATCTTAACAAATAATATACTGTAAACAGACGTATTTTGAAATGTTACTAATTGTATTTCAACAAAACATTACTGGACCCTTGAGCATTTTTGGAATTTAAAGAAACCATTGCTGGAATCGTAAATTATTTTTGGAATCTTAATTAATTATCACTTTGTACTGAGGTAGTTTGAATCTACGTTTATTGTTATAGAATCTTCAAGCATTAACAATCGTTTTAATCGTCGTGAAGTCTGTACAGTCAGCAGCAAAATTAGCTAAGCGGGTGAGTTGTTCAAAATGACCTATATACGCTCTTATTCTCTCAACAATAAAGTCGTGTCAAGCACATTTTGAACACCTCACCCGCTTAGCTACTTCTGCTGCTGGCTGTATTTGATGGAAACGCGCCCGCGAATCGTACGCCTTCGTATAGGCGACGTCGCCGCTGGCCGCAAGCTGTTCCGTGAGGTTGACACCATCCTGGTCGAAGAGCTATACGGTTAATGGAATTTAGCGTAGTGTTTATCAGTTGGTTCTTTGAATCTTACCGATATTTTAACAAATTATCAGTGGAATCTCGAGTTATTTTTGGAATCAGAATAGATTATTATCAGAATGTTAAACAACATTTTGAATCCAAACAAATTATTACCGGAATCTTGAGCTATTTCTGGAATCTAACGAAATAATGATATCTTTAAGAGAGCGTTTTTTCGCCGTCAAGCCTGTACTAGATGGAAGCGCCTCCTGGAGTCGTCTTCCAAGTCATAGTCCCCGGTGTAGGCGACGGCGCCGCCGGCCGCGAGCTGCTCGGCCAGGTTGAGGCCCTGCTGGTCGAACAGCTCCACCGTGAGCTCGTCGTAGCCGCGGGCGCTGGAACACCATCCACAATCTCAATACTAAATATATATTCATGAGGACAAATGCGCATGAAATTTCCGCTAGAGGCGCTAGTGTAGACGGTGGTCTTCGAAATGACAAATTCCATAGTAATTAGGTGGGATTCGCCGAATTATATCCAATTTCTCAATGTTGTGCCATACCAGGATATTAATTATGGGAAATACAAGTAATGAGTCATTGAATAGGAAGGTTTTAAAAGCGAAATTAAGAAAATTCGCCTTTTTTCCAAATAACGCGGAACTGCGCATGACTGCCACGTCGTCGTCGTCGATATCTTTACAGCACGGTCTATTGTATTAAATATTATTTAAGCGTAAATTTGGTTTTTACAAACGCAATAAAAAAAACTACAGCAGTATTTCCAGACCTGCGTCTACAGTGGCGCCAACTGGTGAGTAAAAAAACGGTAGCGCTCATTGAATCGTATGGCGTATTTTACTCTGCAGATATACAGGATTCATCCTTACTTGTCATCATCATACTTCTAGAGTTTGTCCGAAAAGCGACTTGTAAATATCAAATGATATTTCGTACATAACACACAAGTCTAGTACTCACATGACATGCGCCTCCATGGCCCGGTCCTGGGCTAGGCTGGAAAGCCGCTGCTTGGCCGTGACCCAGGTCTCCTGTCACTCAGCTGACAGCAGACAGCACACTGCCTGTAAGTCTGGTACTCACATGACATGCGCCTCCATGGCCCGGTCCTGGGCTAGGCTGGCCAGCCGCTGCTTGGCCGTGTCCCAGGTCTCCTGTCACTCAGCTGACAGCAGACAGCACACTACCTGTAAGTCTGGTACTCACATGACATGCGCCTCCATGGCCCGGTCCTGGGCTAGGCTGGCCAGCCGCTGCTTGGCCGTGACCCAGGTCTCCTGTCACTCAGCTGACAGCAGACAGCACACTGCCTGTAAGTCTGGTAGTCACATGACATGCGCCTCCATGGCCCGGTCCTGGGCTAGGCTGGCCAGCCGCTGCTTGGCCGTGACCCAGGTCTCCTGTCACTCAGCTGACAGCAGACAGCACACTGCCTGTAAGTCTGGTACTCACATGACATGCGCCTCCATGGCCCGGTCCTGGGCTAGGCTGGCCAGCCGCTGCTTGGCCGTGTCCCAGGTCTCCTGTCACTCAGCTGACAGCAGACAGCACACTACCTGTAAGTCTGGTACTCACATGACATGCGCCTCCATGGCCCGGTCCTGGGCTAGGCTGGCCAGCCGCTGCTTGGCCGTGACCCAGGTCTCCTGTCACTCAGCTGACAGCAGACAGCACACTGCCTGTAAGTCTGGTACTCACATGACATGCGCCTCCATGGCCCGGTCCTGGGCTAGGCTGGCCAGCCGCTGCTTGGCCGTGACCCAGGTCTCCTGTCATTCAGCTGACAGCAGACAGCACACTGCCTGTAAGTCTAGTACTCACATGACATGCGCCTCCATGGCCCGGTCCTGGGCTAGGCTGGCCAGCCGCTGCTTGGCCGTGTCCCAGGTCTCCTGTCACTCAGCTGACAGCAGACAGCACACTACCTGTAAGTCTAGTACTCACATGACATGCGCCTCCATGGCCCGGTCCTGGGCTAGGCTGGCCAGCCGCTGCTTGGCCGTGTCCCAGGTCTCCTGTCACTCAGCTGACAGCAGACAGCACACTGCCTGTAAGTCTAGTACTCACATGACATGCGCCTCCATGGCCCGGTCCTGGGCTAGGCTGGCCAGCCGCTGCTTGGCCGTGTCCCAGGTCTCCTGTCACTCAGCTGACAGCAGACAGCACACTACCTGTAAGTCTAGTACTCACATGACATGCGCCTCCATGGCCCGGTCCTGGGCTAGGCTGGCCAGCCGCTGCTTGGCCGTGACCCAGGTCTCCTGTCACTCAGCTGACAGCAGACAGCACACTGCCTGTAAGTCTGGTACTCACATGACATGCGCCTCCATGGCCCGGTCCTGGGCTAGGCTGGCCAGCCGCTGCTTGGCCGTGACCCAGGTCTCCTGTCACTCAGCTGACAGCAGACAGCACACTGCCTGTAAGTCTGGTACTCACATGACATGCGCCTCCATGGCCCGGTCCTGGGCTAGGCTGGCCAGCCGCTGCTTGGCCGTGTCCCAGGTCTCCTGTCACTCAGCTGACAGCAGACAGCACACTACCTGTAAGTCTGGTACTCACATGACATGCGCCTCCATGGCCCGGTCCTGGGCTAGGCTGGCCAGCCGCTGCTTGGCCGTGACCCAGGTCTCCTGTCACTCAGCTGACAGCAGACAGCACACTGCCTGTAAGTCTGGTACTCACATGACATGCGCCTCCATGGCCCGGTCCTGGGCTAGGCTGGCCAGCCGCTGCTTGGCCGTGACCCAGGTCTCCTGTCATTCAGCTGACAGCAGACAGCACACTGCCTGTAAGTCTAGTACTCACATGACATGCGCCTCCATGGCCCGGTCCTGGGCTAGGCTGGCCAGCCGCTGCTTGGCCGTGTCCCAGGTCTCCTGTCACTCAGCTGACAGCAGACAGCACACTACCTGTAAGTCTAGTACTCACATGACATGCGCCTCCATGGCCCGGTCCTGGGCTAGGCTGGCCAGCCGCTGCTTGGCCGTGTCCCAGGTCTCCTGTCACTCAGCTGACAGCAGACAGCACACTACCTGTAAGTCTAGTACTCACATGACATGCGCCTCCATGGCCCGGTCCTGGGCTAGGCTGGCCAGCCGCTGCTTGGCCGTGACCCAGGTCTTCCTGTCCTCGCTGAGCTTGCTGACGCCGGCCAGACGGCACAGCACCGCCTGCGCTGGGAGGACCGTGAAGCGGGTATCTAGTTGCATTATCTCGTTCTCTTTTACGGATAACACGTTCCCGTAGTCTATGTACATAACCTGAAAAATATAATCCGTTCAGACGGCTTAGCATGACATGCGTAGTCGCGCGCGACTCCATACTTCGAGTCGCGCCTGAAGTATGGCGAGTCGCGCCGCAACATGCTAGAGGTACAGATGTCTTTTAAACATTAGATACTTAACCTTAACGCCAATATTATTGCGTAACGTGGTTTTTTTCTATTTTTTCTATTTTTATTGATTTTTATGCTGTCTGTTTTACTTATTTAATTAGTTTTATTTTTATTTTATCATTGTGTCTATTCAACTAGACATATTATGGATGTGCCGTTTCGCCTGCGATACCAATTAAACTGGTCGAAAATATTTTAAGTGGAAAGATCATTTTCGGCTTATAAATGGATATTAGATGTCAAACAAAACAGGCTAACATTACAAAATATTGAAAAAATAATGGTTTGTTATTTTAATTTTATAGACCAAAAAAATAAAATATGCGAAATAAATAATATCATTAAAATACTTAATTACAAATGTTTGTGAAAATTACTATAATTTTATTTTTCTATCCCGCAAATGCCGCGGCATATCCATACTAGCATAATTATTGAAGTCATTCACCCCGTGTGGAATCCTTTTCGCCGATCACTGGATATGACAACAAAGTGGAAATTCAAATGTACAAAAATCATGCTTGTGGAGGAACCCGGTTTTCAACAGAAGGATACTATGTCACGCTCCTCAGCACAGAGGGAACAAATGATGATGATGTAGTAGATATTACCTCGACGTTTTGGTTGGGCGGCGTGGCGACGATGACGCGCGCGCGGTACCACTGGCCATCCAGGTACTTTGCTGCTACCAGCTCGCCCGGCGCCGGCGCCAACTTATGTATACATATAAAAGTATTATATAAAAAAAAGAACCGACGTTACTCAGGCCAGGCTACACCTTTCCAAGAGCAAAATATGCCCGTTACTGCAAAAAATACTCAAATCACTAGGTATATGCAGATGCACTATACCGGATGTCCCAAAATTATGGGACATGAAGGAGAAGTACCTTAAATATCGTAGATAGGGTATTTTGCTGAAAGAAGACTTTATGATTTTTTTTTAAACTGAGTAATCCTGCATTCAAAGATTTTTTTTTAATATTTCCAAATTACCTACTTAATTGACTTCGGCAGTTTTTAATTTGAGTAAAATGATTAATTTCACGTTGTTCCTTTCTTTTAAAATACTGTGTTATTAAAGAAGAATTATTATTTTTTAGCTATTCTTTCCATTGGCATCATAAAAATAGGGGTGTTTTTTTTCACATTTAAGTCAGTTCGATTCCCAGTCGAAGCAAGTGATTTTTAGAAAATCTTTGAATGCAGAATTACTAATTTTAAAAAAACAAAACATTTGGATACAAAACTAGACAAAAATATCTGAACATGCACTTTATCGCCTTGACAATAAATAAATAAATAAATATTTGGGTACAATCTTACACAAATCAACCTAACCCCAAACTAAGCAAAGCTTGTACTATGGGTGCTAGGCGACGATATACATACTTAGATAGATAAATACATACTTATATACATAGAAAACATCCATAACTCAGGAACAAATATTTGAGATTAGCACACAAATAAATGCCCTTACCAGGATTCGAACCCGGGACCTCCAGCTTCGTAGGCAGGGTCACTACCAACTAGGCTATGGAGGCCGTTAATAGAGGCGTTGTTCAGATATTTGTGACCACCTTGGCCGCTCCGATATGTCTGATGGCGTCTACCTGCAGAGGTTTGTAGGCCGCATACGTGGCAGGGCTGTTCATGTCACGTATTAGCGCTGATAGTGTGGTAGGTGGCAGCACTCGGCCGAAACTACGCAGCCCCTCTGAAAAAAAAAAGATTAAAGTCAATATTTTCGAGACATTTTTCAGTGTCTATTTATTTCTTGATGTAAACTAGAGATGCGCCGAATTATCGGTAATTATTTGGTATTCGGCATGCTCGGCATGTTGTTTAATGTTCGGTATTCGGTCGAATTATTCGGTAAAACTGCCGAATATTTACCGAATAAACATATGTAATTTATCTGCTAATAAATAATATAAATAATTATACTATTTGTAGCTCTTAAAAGTTAAGTTATATAGTTTTTTTATTAGGCTCAAGCGACCCGCCCCGGCTTTCGCACGGGTGCAATTATTCATATAAACCTTCCTCTTGAATCTCTCTATTAAAAAAAACCGCATCAAAATCCGTTGCGTAGTTTTAAAGATCTAAGCATATATACAGACAGACGGCAGGAAGCGACTTTGTGTTATACTATGTAGTGATATAATAAAACAAGTAAACTTGATTTTAGTAAGCTTCATTATTCAGTTTAATCACCATATCAATTATCAACGTCTGTCACCAATTCAACATCAATTTTCTCAATAACAATTGCAAATGTTGACATTGACATTGACAATGCTAAGGCCGCATCGCATACACATACTGTTTTATTAGAACTAAAAAAAAATCGCGCTAGCGAGCCACGCGGACCTGCGTAAGGATAGTGCTGACCTCTGGCGGTTTGTTGCTGGAACATGACGTAGAGCCGGTCGAAGTGGCAGACGTACGTGACCAGCACCTTGTGCCACGTGCCGGGGGGCGGCAGCGGCGGCGCGCGGCACTTGGGGGTCGACACGCGGTCCAGTGTCCAGCCGTCTGTAGCCGTAACATGCAAGATAGGTAAGGACAGTGCTGACCTCTGGCGGTTTGTTGCTGGAACATGACGTAGAGCCGGTCGAAGTGGCAGACGTACGTGACCAGCACCTTGTGCCACGTGCCGGGGGGCGGCAGCGGCGGCGCGCGGCACTTGGGGGTCGACACGCGGTCCAGTGTCCAGCCGTCTGTAGCCGTAACATGCAAGATAGGTAAGGACAGTGCTGACCTCTGGCGGTTTGTTGCTGGAACATGACGTAGAGCCGGTCGAAGTGGCAGACGTACGTGACCAGCACCTTGTGCCACGTGCCGGGGGGCGGCAGCGGCGGCGCGCGGCACTTGGGGGTCGACACGCGGTCCAGTGTCCAGCCGTCTGTAGCCGTAACATGCAAGATAGGTAAGGACAGTGCTGACCTCTGGCGGTTTGTTGCTGGAACATGACGTAGAGCCGGTCGAAGTGGCAGACGTACGTGACCAGCACCTTGTGCCACGTGCCGGGGGGCGGCAGCGGCGGCGCGCGGCACTTGGGGGTCGACACGCGGTCCAGTGTCCAGCCGTCTGTAGCCGTAACATGCAAGATAGGTAAGGACAGTGCTGACCTCTGGCGGTTTGTTGCTGGAACATGACGTAGAGCCGGTCGAAGTGGCAGACGTACGTGACCAGCACCTTGTGCCACGTGCCGGGGGGCGGCAGCGGCGGCGCGCGGCACTTGGGGGTCGACACGCGGTCCAGTGTCCAGCCGTCTGTAGCCGTAACATGCAAGATAGGTAAGGACAGTGCTGACCTCTGGCGGTTTGTTGCTGGAACATGACGTAGAGCCGGTCGAAGTGGCAGACGTACGTGACCAGCACCTTGTGCCACGTGCCGGGGGGCGGCAGCGGCGGCGCGCGGCACTTGGGGGTCGACACGCGGTCCAGTGTCCAGCCGTCTGTAGCCGTAACATGCAAGATAGGTAAGGACAGTGCTGACCTCTGGCGGTTTGTTGCTGGAACATGACGTAGAGCCGGTCGAAGTGGCAGACGTACGTGACCAGCACCTTGTGCCACGTGCCGGGGGGCGGCAGCGGCGGCGCGCGGCACTTGGGGGTCGACACGCGGTCCAGTGTCCAGCCGTCTGTAGCCGTAACATGCAAGATAGGTAAGGACAGTGCTGACCTCTGGCGGTTTGTTGCTGGAACATGACGTAGAGCCGGTCGAAGTGGCAGACGTACGTGACCAGCACCTTGTGCCACGTGCCGGGGGGCGGCAGCGGCGGCGCGCGGCACTTGGGGGTCGACACGCGGTCCAGTGTCCAGCCGTCTGTAGCCGTAACATGCAAGATAGGTAAGGACAGTGCTGACCTCTGGCGGTTTGTTGCTGGAACATGACGTAGAGCCGGTCGAAGTGGCAGACGTACGTGACCAGCACCTTGTGCCACGTGCCGGGGGGCGGCAGCGGCGGCGCGCGGCACTTGGGGGTCGACACGCGGTCCAGTGTCCAGCCGTCTGTAGCCGTAACATGCAAGATAGGTAAGGACAGTGCTGACCTCTGGCGGTTTGTTGCTGGAACATGACGTAGAGCCGGTCGAAGTGGCAGACGTACGTGACCAGCACCTTGTGCCACGTGCCGAGGGGCGGCAGCGGCGGCGCGCGGCACTTGGGGGTCAACACGCGGTCCAGTGTCCAGCCGTCTGTAGCCGTAACATGCAAGATAGGTAAGGACAGTGCTGACCTCTGGCGGTTTGTTGCTGGAACATGACGTAGAGCCGGTCGAAGTGGCAGACGTACGTGACCAGCACCTTGTGCCACGTGCCGGGGGGCGGCAGCGGCGGCGCGCGGCACTTGGGGGTCGACACGCGGTCCAGTGTCCAGCCGTCTGTAGCCGTAACATGCAAGATAGGTAAGGACAGTGCTGACCTCTGGCGGTTTGTTGCTGGAACATGACGTAGAGCCGGTCGAAGTGGCAGACGTACGTGACCAGCACCTTGTGCCACGTGCCGGGGGGCGGCAGCGGCGGCGCGCGGCACTTGGGGGTCGACACGCGGTCCAGTGTCCAGCCGTCTGTAGCCGTAACATGCAAGATAGGTAAGGACAGTGCTGACCTCTGGCGGTTTGTTGCTGGAACATGACGTAGAGCCGGTCGAAGTGGCAGACGTACGTGACCAGCACCTTGTGCCACGTGCCGAGGGGCGGCAGCGGCGGCGCGCGGCACTTGGGGGTCAACACGCGGTCCAGTGTCCAGCCGTCTGTAGCCGTAACATGCAAGATAGGTAAGGACAGTGCTGACCTCTGGCGGTTTGTTGCTGGAACATGACGTAGAGCCGGTCGAAGTGGCAGACGTACGTGACCAGCACCTTGTGCCACGTGCCGGGGGGCGGCAGCGGCGGCGCGCGGCACTTGGGGGTCGACACGCGGTCCAGTGTCCAGCCGTCTGTAGCCGTAACATGCAAGATAGGTAAGGACAGTGCTGACCTCTGGCGGTTTGTTGCTGGAACATGACGTAGAGCCGGTCGAAGTGGCAGACGTACGTGACCAGCACCTTGTGCCACGTGCCGGGGGGCGGCAGCGGCGGCGCGCGGCACTTGGGGGTCGACACGCGGTCCAGTGTCCAGCCGTCTGTAGCCGTAACATGCAAGATAGGTAAGGACAGTGCTGACCTCTGGCGGTTTGTTGCTGGAACATGACGTAGAGCCGGTCGAAGTGGCAGACGTACGTGACCAGCACCTTGTGCCACGTGCCGGGGGGCGGCAGCGGCGGCGCGCGGCACTTGGGGGTCGACACGCGGTCCAGTGTCCAGCCGTCTGTAGCCGTAACATGCAAAATGGGGTTCAATTATTTAAAAAAAAGGACCGAATTCACTGAGGCTTACTAAGAGCAAATGCCCGAGTTACTGTAATACATACTTGAATCATTACAGGCCTGTAATGGCTATAATATTTGAAGAGTCCTTTAATTACTCCAGGATCCCATCATCAGAAGGAACCAACTGTAAAGTATACCCAGTCAAATAAAAAATTATTTTTTCAAATCGGTCGAGGCATCTTCGAATCATCGGAGACTATAAAATACATAAAAAAAGAAATAGCAACCAAAGACAAGGACAAATTGAGAACTTCTCCTTCGAAATTTTGAATGGATATTATAATATTAATATAATTCTTTTACGTCACTCTGGGCGCTAAGTGAGATTTACCGCCCTAGGGCGCAGCGGAAAATCTCACTTCACACCCAGGAGAAGACGTAAAATTATGTACGCACCACGGGCGGTAATAAAGAAGGCCTCACGCAGATCGCTTGTTTATGGCCCTTACCTTCGGTTCGGGCCACAAAAGCCAGCGATCTGAGCCCTTCTTTATTTTACCGCCCTAGGTACGTAATGTACTATTTCTTTACAGTTGGTCTCATTGTCACCAGGTCCGGATCTGATTTTTTTTATTTTATTTATTTGGTCTACCAACAACTGTTTACACTAGCTCATGGAAATTAATACATACAGGCAATATAGAAACATTCTAAGTGCAACAATTACTTAAAGGTAAACACAGCATGCATATTTTACAACAATAACATAAAAATTATCCGACATCAAAACTTAATTACTAAATTTTATTATTTTAAAATGTATTAGTTGTGGACAGACAATTGTGCACCTGTTTTTTGAATATTCTTATAGGGTCAAAGTGTATATCCGTATCGTGACAGCATGCGTTTAAAATCTTACATAGCCTCGGTATGGGTGAGTTGCTACCAAGGACAGATCGACGCTTAGGTAGGCAGAGCGGAGTAATGGCATATCGAGGAGCTCGAGACGGAGCCCGGAAGGACAAAAGTTGTAATATCTGTGGGCAATCTATTTTGTACCTCACCAGTTTGTACAAGAAGATGGCATCTGCAATTCTACTACGTAACTCTAATGAATCTATGCCGAAATGTTGCAATCTACTTATGTAAGATGGCTTTTTTTTAAATATACCAGCTGCAAAAGATAAATGTCGCAGGAACCGCTTTTGAACACGCTCTATCCTTAAAGAATGAGTTGCATAGTGAGGACGCCATACAACACTGCAATATTCTAAGATACTCCTTACATAACTGTTATATAATAATATTTTTGTTCCACTATATTTAAAAAAAAATCCATTTCTAATGACAAATCCCAGCATTCTTGACGATTTTTTTACAACACTTTCTATATGAGGCACAAATGTAAGTTTTTGATCAAATAGTATACCTAGGTCACGCACTGTGCTCACTTCTTGGATTGGATTATTGTTAATGCAGTACTTGGAATTTATCATGCTATGTTTTCTTGAAAATTTAATATGCATACATTTCTTAGCGTTTAAGATCATTTTGTTCTTACCACACCAGTCGACGATACTATTCAAATCGGCCTGTAACAACTTTACGTCAATATCAGAATCAATTGTTCGAACAAATTTCAAATCGTCGGCGTACATAAAGACATTTGAATTAAGTATACAGTTTGGAAGGTCATTTATAAAAATATTGAAAAGGATAGGCCCTAAGTGCGATCCTTGTGGAACGCCTGACATTATGCCATAAGACGATGACTGAAATCCATTAACAACCACATAAAATTGCCTATCTGTCAAGTATGATTGAAACCATTTCAGCATAGAACTAAACCCATACACCGACAATTTTTTCAGCAATATTTTGTGGCATACTTTGTCGAATGCCTTGCTGAAATCCGTATAAATTACATCAGCTTGTTTAACGCCGTCAATTGATTCAGCCAGGCGCTCAGTAAACAATACCAAGTTTGTAGATGTAGATCTAGAAGACACAAATCCATGTTGTCAGCTACTTAAGTAAGTTCTAAAGTGTCTTTGAATATAAGGGCATATAATAGATTCGAAGATCTTTGCAAATGTAGAGAGAAGAGATATGGGTCTATAATTTGAGACGAAATTATCTTCATCTGATTTGTACACAGGCACAACTTTGGCTTTTTTCCACTGCGTGGGGAAAATGCCACTTGATATTGATTCATTGTAAATTATACTTAACGGTCGAACTAACTCCAAAGCACATGTCTTAATGAATATAGGTGGGATCCCATCCGTTCCAGCTCCCTTATTAATATCTATACTTTTAAGTTTTGTCAATATAACGTTATCATCAATACAAGGGGTTGCAATATTAAGACTACAATTCAGTATTGATTTTAACTGGCTGAGGTCGTACTCCTTTTGGTTATTGTCATCATGTACATACACGTTAGAGAAATGTTTCGCAAACATTTCGCAAATTTCAGTACTATTTGAAGAAACAAGTGACCCATCAGTCATAGATAACGGATATACACTCGCACCACCTCGCTTAGCCTTTACATAAGTCCAAAAAAATTTAGGATTATCCTTGATTTTCTCTTCTGTAAGCTTTATGTAATCATTATATTTAGCTACTACTAACTTATCTAATCGCTTGCTAATTAAATTCAGCTCTAAAGCATCCATTGGATTATTGTATTTTTTGTAACGTGTTCTAATTTTGTTTTTTTCGTTAGAAATTTTTTGTAATTTAGAGTCAAACCATGGTGGAAACTTTCGTTTATTAAGTTTAGCTAAAGGAATATATTTACTAATTACATGATTAAGAATGTTATAAAACTTATCAACCATAACACATACATTTTGACTAGTGTCCGACCGAAACATGTTTTTTTGCCGAAACCGAAACCGAAGGTTCGGCTCTAGGTGCAGTTTCGGCCGAAACCGAAACCGAAACCGAAACTTTTATAGACATGTTAAAATCGTTGAGTTAAATGTCAATAAGCCGTTGTAACTTGTATAGGATAGGTGGTATAAAGAAGAACAAGGTTAGTAAGTTTTTATTAATCATCCTAGTAGCGTCTGTGCTGGCGTTTTCTCACGGACTCCACGGAGCCTGGGGTCCACTTGGCAACCTAATCCCATGATTTTTTCTAGTTTGTAAACAACTCCAAGTTATATCAGTGTAAGGCGTATTTTGATCCTTAAATTCGTTTTGGTTTGTAGAATTTTACATCGCTCTCGTTTGTTATGTAGCCGAGTTACGCATTGTGCGGTTAGATCTTTCAGCTTTTTTTTCACGAAATAAATGCAGAGCACGAAATATTTTCTGATAAAGGTTTCATATGAATAAACATAATGATGTAACTTTTTAACAACTTTAACGTAAAAATTTCCCCCCCTTATTGAAAGTATAATTGTCACAAGTCGACCATGTTTTCGTACATAGATGTGTACGAAAACATGAGAAACAGACAGATGTCTGACATCAGTTTTTTTTCTTTGGTATTTTTTTAGGTTTTGGATCTGATTTTTGATTAAATAAATAAATAAATCTGCTACGTTAAAATTAGCAATAAAATAACCCACACGGTTTTAAACTTCACTGATGTATTTACAGAGTAAAATTACGATCAGTAAACAAAATAAAAATATCACAGTTTTGTTCGATACTTGGAGTTAAAGGTTTATAGCATCTATCTCTATGGTTTAAATAATACGTATTGTTTAAAAAAAAGTACTGAGGAATATATGAGTCGGAAAAACAAACATTAATTTGTGCTTTATTAAAATTTTTCTTTAAAATGATGAATACGATTTTGTAAATTTGTGTGTTATTCATTAGTTATACTGCAGTTAGTTATACAGCAAAGTTTCATCGACTGAGACATCAATGCTGTTAACAAGTATCTATAAAATAATTCGCCAACATTGCATGGATTATTTTAGTTTTACAATCAGTATTTAAAATAAACCATCTAGTGTTTTTACTTGATTTCTTCGTGTATCATTTTCAGGGTAGGCCGACGCAGTTCCTTGGGCAGTCCCTTGCATGAACTCAAGAGTTTACTGTTTGATAAAATTAATACTTAAATGATATTATCATATTACAATTTATGAAATAATCTTCCAAATCACATGTACACTTTTTTGATATTTATTTATTATAATTTTATCACTTAAAAACGTTACTGAGACAGAACTTGTGGACCGATTAAGTACAATGTTGTAAGTTTCGGCACGGCCGAAAGTTTCGGCCGTTTTTTGGCCGAAACCGAAACTTAGGCCGAAACACGGTTTTTTGGCCGAAACTGGCCGAAACCGAAACCGAAACTTCGGTCGGACACTAATTTTGACCTTCAAAAACTTTCTCCCAGGTATAACTCCCTAATTTCTTACGCAACAACTCATATTGGCCTTTGTGATGAAGGGATCCTGGAGAAATCGAGGGAACTCTTCAACTATTATAGGCACACCTATAGTGATTTCACTATTTTTTACAGCAGCTCGGCCACTTCCTATCCAACTCATATTGGCCTTTCTGATGAAGGGATCCTGGAGAAATCGAGGGAACTCTTCAACTATTATAGGCACACCTATAGTGATTTCACTATTTTTTACAGCAGCTCGGCCACTTCCTATTGGTATAGCGGATCCTAAGTGAAGTCGGTTCTTTTTTTGTTTCAAATTATTTTTAAATCAAGTGCATTATTTATTAGAAATATTTAAAAAATGCTTCACCTGGGTGTTTCATAACGTGCCGCTTCTTGCATCTTGCGCCTTTGAAGCACGTCTTCTCCGAGCCCCCGGCGTAGTGCTTGCAGATGTCCAGCTCGTCACGATTATTGTAACCCTGAAAACATTTGGAAACATTCTTTTTTGCTCCAGTATTAGAGTGTCTATTAAATGGTTATACACCGTGGGCTGTTAAAACGACAGATCTTAACCACGCATATCTGAGACCAAAAGAAGGAAAAAACTTCAATTGATATGACAACGTCACAAAAAAAAAATCCATGTTTTGAATGTTTTGTGCACATGAAATAGTAGATTGTTTGACAAGGGTCGAAAGTAAGCAATATTACCACGAGGTGGTTATTTTCCCGAACGAAGTGAGGGAAAATTGTTCGAGTGGTAATATGGCTTTTAGACCCAAGTCATACATACTATTTTTCACTTCGATTGCGAGAAAATAATGAAATAAAATAATGATTATTTACGCACAATAACTAATCTAAGGTGAAAATTTGGTTTAACTTGACCGAATTTCGTGTCGTCTGCTCTGCGCGGCGCCCGGCCCATCGCCGCGCACCCAGCCCGGCCCCGCCTCTCGCTTACCTACTACCACGTAGACAATACCTATCTTTCTCTTTATTCATTTAATATGAATTTAAATATTCAAAAATAATGTAAAATCACGGATTAAACCTTTTAATTCAATGAACTGCTGCCTTCGTGCCTGGTCATTTCAACAACCTACCATCCACATCAGCGCAAATCCAGGCCTTCAACCAGCACCCAATGTCTATACGCGCAGACAATGTCATTAATAAAATGATCATTGAATTTAAACTTTCGTGAGACATATTAACCGGCAATCGATGGCGCGGCGCCGTAACGACGGGTCGTGAATCGGTTCGCCTAGCGCTCTTAGTGCTTGGGGATGGAGACCTAAGCTCTCCGAAACATGTCGCGCGTAGTGACTAAACACAAGTGAGTATAGCCGCGTGCAGTGATAATAGTGGAATAAAATAATCGCCTAAAACGAATTGGTACACTAAAAAAATAGCTTATGCAAAGTTTTCTTTCATATCTGTCAAAAAGGATTCGTAAACTATGCCCAATAGTGGCAACAACGCCAACTCACAGTGACAGCTTCCACGGCGTTGTCATGCTCTGGCCCATTATAATAGTCCTCGCTAGATGTCCGCAATTCTGGCGGACCTTGCATTGGGTGTGGGGTCTCCGCACGTGCTGTCTTGTCCACTGCTATTAGGTGTACTAGACAACAATGGCACTCACAGTGACAGCTTCCACGGGGTTGTCATGCTCTGGCCCGCTGTAGTCCTCGCTCGAAGTCCGCAGTTCTGGGGGACCTTGGATTGGGTGTGGGGTCTCCGCACGTGCTGGCTTGTCCACTGCTATTAGGTGTACTAGACAACAATGGCACTCACAGTGACAGCTTCCACGGGGTTGTCATGCTCTGGCCCGCTGTAGTCCTCGCTCGAAATACGCAGTTCTGGGGGACCTTGGATTGGGTGTGGGGTCTCCGCACGTGCTGGCTTATCCACTGCTATTAGGTGCTTACTAGACAACAATGGCACTCACAGTGACAGCTTCCACGGGGTTGTCATGCTCTGGCCCGCTGTAGTCCTCGCTCGAAGTCCGCAGTTCTGGGGGACCTTGGATTGGGTGTGGGGTCTCCGCACGTGCTGGCTTGTCCACTGCTATTAGGTGCTTACTAGACAACAATGGCACTCACAGTGACAGCTTCCACGGGGTTGTCATGCTCTGGCCCGCTGTAGTCCTCGCTCGAAGTCCGCAGTTCTGGGGGACCTTGGATTGGGTGTGGGGTCTCCGCACGTGCTGGCTTGTCCACTGCTATTAGGTGTACTAGACAACAATGGCACTCACAGTGACAGCTTCCACGGGGTTGTCATGCTCTGGAACGCTGTAGTCCTCGCTCGAAATACGCAGTTCTGGGGGACCTTGGATTGGGTGTGGGGTCTCCGCACGTGCTGGCTTATCCACTGCTATTAGGTGCTTACTAGACAACAATGGCACTCACAGTGACAGCTTCCACGGGGTTGTCATGCTCTGGCCCGCTGTAGTCATCGCTTGAAGTCCGCAGTTCTGGGGGACCTTGGATTGGGTGTGGGGTCTCCGCAGGTGCTGGCTTGTCCACTGCTATTAGGTGCTTACTAGACAACAATGGCACTCACAGTGACAGCTTCCACGGGGTTGTCATGCTCTGGGCCGCTGTAGTCCTCGCTCGAAGTCCGCAGTTCTGGGGGACCTTGGATTGGGTGTGGGGTCTCCGCACGTGCTGGCTTGTCCACTGATATTAGGTGTACTAGACAACAATGGCACTCACAGTGACAGCTTCCACGGGGTTGTCATGCTCTGGCCCGCTGTAGTCCTCGCTCGAAGTCCGCAGTTCTGGGGGACCTTGGATTGGGTGTGGGGTCTCCGCACGTGCTGGCTTGTCCACTGCTATTAGGTGTACTAGACAACAATGGCACTCACAGTGACAGCTTCCACGGGGTTGTCATGCTCTGGCCCGCTGTAGTCCTCGCTCGAAGTCCGCAGTTCTGGGGGACCTTGGATTGGGTGTGGGGTCTCCGCACGTGCTGGCTTGTCCACTGCTATTAGGTGTACTAGACAACAATGGCACTCACAGTGACAGCTTCCACGGGGTTGTCATGCTCTGGCCCGCTGTAGTCCTCGCTCGAAATACGCAGTTCTGGGGGACCTTGGATTGGGTGTGGGGTCTCCGCACGTGCTGGCTTGTCCACTGCTATTAGGTGCTTACTAGACAACAATGGCACTCACAGTGACAGCTTCCACGGGGTTGTCATGCTCTGGCCCGCTGTAGTCCTCGCTCGAAATACGCAGTTCTGGGGGACCTTGGATTGGGTGTGGGGTCTCCGCACGTGCTGGCTTATCCACTGCTATTAGGTGCTTACTAGACAACAATGGCACTCACAGTGACAGCTTCCACGGGGTTGTCATGCTCTGGCCCGCTGTAGTCATCGCTTGAAGTCCGCAGTTCTGGGGGACCTTGGATTGGGTGTGGGGTCTCCGCAGGTGCTGGCTTGTCCACTGCTATTAGGTGCTTACTAGACAACAATGGCACTCACAGTGACAGCTTCCACGGGGTTGTCATGCTCTGGGCCGCTGTAGTCCTCGCTCGAAGTCCGCAGTTCTGGGGGACCTTGGATTGGGTGTGGGGTCTCCGCACGTGCTGGCTTGTCCACTGCTATTAGGTGTACTAGACAACAATGCCACTCACAGTGACAGCTTCCACGGGGTTGTCATGCTCTGGGCCGCTGTAGTCATCGCTCGAAGTCCGCAGTTCTGGGGGACCTTGGATTGGGTGTGGGGTCTCCGCACGTGCTGGCTTGTCCACTGCTATTCAAAACACAACTGATCAGATGCACACTATAATTAGTATAATTACCAGTGGTCGGACTTTAGGGTGGAACACGCGGCGGAAAAGAGGACCCAGTGTGTTGACGACGAGGGACCCTCTTGTTCCTTTAGCCGTCAACACAGTGGATCCTCCTTTTTGTATAGGGTCGGCAACGCGCATGTGACATCTCTGGAATTGCAGACGTCCATAGGCTACGGTAGCTGCTTACCATCAGGTGGGCCATATGCTTGTTTGCCACGGTCGAGGAATAAAAATAAAATAAAACCGACTTCACTTAGGATCCGCTATTCCAAGAGGAAATGATCAAGTCAGCTGTAAAAAAATTGTGTAATCACTATAGGTGTGCTTATTATAGTTGAAGAGTTCCCTCGATTTCTCCAGGATCCCATCATCAGATCTGGACCTGGTGACAATGGGACCAACTGTGAAGTATACTCTTTCAAACAAAAAAAGAATATTCCAAATCGATCTAGCCGTCTTCGAATAAGGTGTACATACATTTAAAAAGTAGCAAAAAAAAACATAGATCCCGACGAATTGAGAACCTCCTTCGTAATCTTGAAGTCGGTTGAAAAATATGCCTCATTCCATATAACTGGTGATTAGTCCGAAAGCTGGGCATTATGCAGGCATGACGAATAAGGGGACTGAGGGAGGCTAGCTTTAATAATGTCAACGTTTCGGGCTAATAACCAATTGCATGGATTGACCGCTCTATGATAACTTATTCCTCTATGCCCATAGTATAATTTATTGTACTGATTTAAACTCACACGATTTTCACTCATTATTTTGACAAAAAATGAGAAGCGCTGGTAGCCTTGCAGTAAGACGTCCGACTTTCAATCCGGAGGTCTCGGGTTCAAACCCCGGCTCGTACCACTGAGTTTTTCGGAACTTATGTACGGAATATCATTTAGATATTTACCAGTCGCTTTTCGGTGAAGGAAAACATCGTAAGGAAACCGGACCTAATGCCAAAAAGGCCTAGTTTACCCTCTGGGTTGTAAGGTCAGATGGCAGTCGCTTTCATAAAAACTAGTGTCTACGCCAATTTATGGGATTAGGTTGTCAAGCGGACCCCAAGCCGGGATAAAAGCTAGAAGGAAGATTTTGATAAAAAATTGACTTAATCACGGGGCAAAGTGACAACCCTAGCGTAAATGTGAATAATCAACCCAAGTGCGGTTAGTTCGGAAAACCCACGCGGCTAGGAGATGCTGATACGATTAGCAGATTACGGCAGACTAGCAAGCAGTCTGCCTGCGACCACGAACCTTACGACACGCTCGAAACGTCAGGAGTATAATTTATTGTTGGACTCACACGCGGTCGCTAGGTCCTCCTGCACCAGTAGTTCGTTCAGGGTGTTCTCTTCGTCCAGGTACAGGTAGACACCCAGGGATTCTGATGAACTGGAATTAGTAGTAAGATATTTAACAAGTAGATTGGAAATATTAACTTAAGGCACACCACACACCTAAGCTGAATTCAGCAAATTCATTTACAAAATTCTCCCATCTAAGGAATAAGATATAAATAGCTGATTGGTGAAGAAAACCATGTTTTCAAGCCAGGCAACGTTGTAGCAGTTGACGGAACTGTTTTAACACTTTCACGACCAGGAACCCGCTAGGCGGGCTCTCCGTTCGTAGGCGCTTTCCGCTACAAAACGGGAAAACGCTAGGATCGGCTACAAGCGTATTAGCGAAGTGTGGTACGGAAAGTGTTAATTTTTTAAATAAATATTGAGATTGTTGTATACTTACTTATCGTCTATTTTCATGGCAAAAGGCTTCCCCAAATACTGCTTCAAGAATTCTTCCAGCTCGTCTGTCTTGTCGCTCGATAGTTCAACCTGTAAAAAAACCGTAATAGTAAGGAACGGCTCAGTTTCCGGACATTTGTGGGCCGACCCGAAGGTGAGGGCCATAAACAAGCGATCTGTACGTCTACCATGACTTACGTTGCGGCGCGACTCTCCATACTTCAGGCGCGACTCTAAGTATGGAGTCGCGCGCGACAACGCATGTCATGCTAAGGCCTCTGGGGCCTAGTAGGCGTAGCAAAGGTCCCATTCTAGGACGCTGGGGCGACGCTATAAAGAGGGTTGCTAATGGAAGCCTCAAAAAGGCAGTAAAATTAGCCAAAAACCGGACTGCATGGAGAACATTGCATATGTTCACGATCCTCAGGCATGAGAGAACGACTAAGAAGAAGAGGCCTTCTTCACATAATTTTTCGATGTCATCTGGGCGTGAAAGAAAATTTGGCCATGTACCCGCAACCGCGCAACGGAGTGACGTTTATGTGACTGCTACTTAAGGAAGGGCATATGAAAATACGAGCTGTGGTTGTGGAATAACATCACACGAGTATATTTTATATAAATAAAAACAATAAATATTATCTTTATACAAGGTGGACAAAAAAGAACTAAATCCCGTTGGCTGTAAGGTTTTGGGATGCTACCAATCCTAGATGGTTGCTGCCCTGGTACATATCTGTCTGGTACGTATCTGTCGTAGCTTCAACTTACATCGGCTAGGTGGCAGCAGTAGGCGAATGGCGGTGACACACAAAAGTTGGCTGCCAAAGGTTGTATGCAGCTCGCTATCACCGGCCTCTGCTCGCCAGTGTCACCTCCTTGTTGATGCTGCCCTGGTACATATATCTGTCGTAGCTTCAACTTACATCGGCTAGGTGGCAGCAGTAGGCGAATGGCGGCGACACACAAAAGTTGGCTGCCAAAGGTTGTATGCAGCTCGCTGTCACCGGCCTCTGCTCGCCAGTGTCGCCTCCTTGTTGATGCTGCCCTGGTACATATATCTGTCGTAGCTTCAACTTACATCGGCTAGATGGCAGCAGTAGGCGAATGGCGGTGACACACAAAAGTTGGCTGCCAAAGGTTGTATGCAGCTCGCTGTCACGGGCCGGTGCTCGCCAGTGTCCACGAGAAATACCTCTTCCTTGTTAGTGCTGCCCTGGTACATCAAAAAATAATAAATTTTAAGAGAGTAAGAATAATTAATTTAATTTAGGAATATTCATGTGGCAACAGCTTCACTTCAAAAAAGGAGGAGGTTCTCATTTCGACTGTTTTTTTTAATCATTATTTTTTTTATTATCGTAATTTTTTTTTGTACCTATGTATGTTACTCGATATCTCCGTGAATCGTGAACCGATTTTCAATTTTATTTTTAATCGAACGGGTATAACCCCTAGATGGTCCCATTGTCACCAAGTCGGGGTCTGATGATGGAATCCTGGAGAAATCGAGGGAACTCTTCAACTATTATAGGGACACCTATAGTGATTTCACTATTTTTTAAAGCAACTCGGCCACTTCCTCTTAGAATAGCGGATCCTAAGTGAAGGCGGTTCTTGTTTGTTTAAAGTTATTGTAAATAAAATATAGATAATTTTAAACAATACTTTAAAACAAAAAAGAACCGACCTCCCTTAGGATCCGCTATTCCAAGAAGAAATTACTGAGTTGCTGTAAAAAATACTGAAATCGCTATAAGTGTGCATATAATAGTTGAAGAGTTTTTTCGATTTCTCCAGGATCCCATGATCAGACCTGGACCTGGTGACAATGGGACCAACTGTGAAGTATACTCTTTCAAACAAAAAAAGAAATTTTCCAAATCGGTCCAGCCGTCTTCGAATAATCGGTGTACATAAAAAAAAGATCCCAACAAATTGAGATCCTCCTCTTTCGAAATCTTGAAGTCGGTTGAAAATGTTTACCTCAGTAGCTCTGATGAACATGGCCCTGAAATAGCCCTGGGTATCCTCAGCGTCGTAGTACACACAACAGGTGAAGTTTGGCAGCTCATCTAGGTGTACAGGCACTCGATTCTTCTCTTGAGAGTAGTAATCCGTCATCTTTTGGAGCAGACTAAAAAAAATTGTGATAATCTCCAACAAGGCATACAGAATTTAAACTTTCGTGAGACATATTATAGTATTTTGTGCAACAGTTACATAATAAGGGTTCTTAAGATTCGAGGGTCGAAGTTACAAAATGAGGCGAAGCCGAATTTTGTAAAAACAGACCCGAGAATTTGAAGACCTAATTATGTACCGTTGCACACAATAGTTTTTCTACGCGTGTTAGGCAAACCAGTAAGCATTGAGTTCGACGAATGACCTGCTGCCTCTATATACAATTGTCTGCAATCTCCTGGCGGATTGCATCGGCGCCCGCCTCGTCTACAGCGGCGGGCGGCGGTGCGGGGCCCGACAGACCCATTATATCCCTAAGAGTCGACTTTTGAGTCATATTATGACAACGTTCATAAAGTATATGCTTTGAATTTACATGTCAGTCATTTTATTGGCAAATTAGAATGCAGGAGTAGAAAAACACTATTATCACTGCATGCTGCTGTACTCACTTGTGTTTATCGATTCGCCTAGCGCTCTTAGTGCTTGAGGATGCAGACTTAAACTCTCCGGAACATGTCGCACGTAGTGACTAAACACAAGTGAGTACAATGCATGCAGTGATAATAAGGCATACAGAAATAAATAAAACTAAGTCTTCACCATATGTGTCAGTATTTTGGTAAATGTCACAATTGGCGGCCGGCGTTTACGTTTTATTGCTCGAATACAACATTAAATCGTACCTTTACCAAGATTATGTCACGTTATAATATTATAGCAAGGTTATAAGTTATAAACTGTAATTAGAAATAAAATAAGAATTGATATCAATAAATGTTTAGGATATCACCTAATAAGTTCTGTATGGAGGCCTATACATATTTTGATAAGTATTTACTTCAGAAACTATGTCAGTGCCGAGAATATGTTGCTGGTTAAAATGTCTGATAAAGCTACATACTTGTAGTCACCAGTCTGCTCCACAAATACCCAGAAAGTGGACCCGTCGACGGACAATATCGCCGCTTCGTAGACCGTTTCTGTGTCGAGAATCTGTTGCGAATTCATAATGAACAAAGCTACATACTTGAAAGCACCGTTCTGATCCACAACGATCCAGAAAGTGGACCCGTCGACGGACAATATCGCCGCTTCAACCGTGTCTGTGTCGAGAATCTGTTGTGGATTCATAATGACCAAAGCTACATACTTGAAAGCACCATCCTGATCCACAACTATCGAGAAAGTGGACCCGTCGACGGACAATATCGCCGCTTCGTAGACCGTTTCTGTGTCGAGAATCGTCTGTTGTGGCAGGTTTATCATCGCTTTAGGATCTGAAAACAGGTACGAGAAAAACTAAAAACGAGATCCTCATTGAAATTAGCAATGTTAGATAATGAGTTTCATCAGATCTGATATAGCGTTTGTCCTTCTTAATCACGGCAAATTTGAGCCTAGGGTACAAAATCCCTTCTAGCTAGCTGCAACTATCATTTTCAAAGATGCTGTGGCCAATGCAAACGCACGTGCGGCGGCAATGCCTCGGGCGAGCCACATCCATACCAGCCGAGCTGCCTGCGGCAATTTCCTCGCGAGGCGGTGCGTCAGGTGTGGACACACCTAATGATGATATTCTTACCTGTAATTTGTAGATCCTTAACCTCATCCGCCATGCACTGGGCCTCTTTCTCCACCGTGTTGGTACTGTTGGTGCCGAAACTTTCGTTGGAGCATGAAGTGCTGGAAAATGCTATGAGAAGCTGTTCTCTCTTTGGTCGTCGTCTGATCGGGAGTTTTTCTGTAAGAAAAGGTATTTTAAACAAGTTTTTTCTGATTTTTGAGACAGGTTTTTATTGCTAACTGTACTTTTGTTTGTACAATCCTGCTCATAAAATCGAAAGCAACGAGCCTAAACACGACTGGAAAATGTTGAATAGTTGAGGAGTTCCTATGGCCAGGCCACCTTCCAGCTCCATCATCAGATCAGCTCCCTGTCATGATAATATAGCATTGTGATCCGATTTACACACGCATGCAAAACTTCAGCTCAATTTGAAAACTGGATGTGGGTCAAATTGAACTTGCAAGGTTTTATTACGGGCAGTGGGTATTGTCTTCTTGACAATAGAGTCTTCTGATGAGATATTTGTGACCACATCGGCCGCTCCGATATATCTAATGGCCAGTGATCGGCGAAAAGGATTCCACACGGGATGAATGACGTCAATCATTATGCTAGTATGGATATGCCGCGGCATTTGCGGGATAGAAAAATTAAATTACAGTATTTTTCACAAACATATGTAATTAAGTATTTTGATGAAATTATTTATTTCGCACATTATTTTTTGTTTTTTTTTTTTGTCTTTATAAAATTAAAATAACAAACCATTATTTTACTGGTCAACGAGCGAGTTCTTAGTTCGGGGCGGACTACTAGTTATTACAAGTCGTAACCAACACTGATTCATTGTATTAAACATAATACAAACACGTATATTTTCGACCAGTTTAATTGGTATCGCGGGCGAAACGGCACATCCATAATACTATGTCTAGTTGAATTCCCGCGGTGTGGCATCCTTTTCGCCGATCACTGCTAATGGCGTTGGCGACTGTCTTCCTGTACCTACATTGAATCGTTTATTTAGGGAGTTAATTTGGGATGAAAAGTAGTTTTTAGGATGTGACTCTAGTTCAGGGTTTCCCAACCGGTGGGGAGCGTCCCACCTGAGGGGCATAGAGTGATCCAAGGGGGGTGCTTCAGATTTAAACTCTATAAGGGCCATTGCACACGGCGTTTTTTAAACATGCCGTGCTTTTATAGCCGTGTCTACATCTGATGCACCGCCTCGCGACGAAATTGCCTCGCCAGAGGCGTTGAAGCCGCGAGCGTGTTTGTCTCGGCCGAGGCAGTCACACTACACTCTGATTCGTAATTAAATTCCATAAATATAATCTCACTTCTTTACCGGTTTCGTGTATTTATATATTCTTTTGTTTAAGAAAAACCACTGATATATTGTAATAATGGTAATTTTAATATCAGTTGCCCTTATTCAGAGAAATAAAAGCGAAAAGTAAGCGAGTGAGGTTATATTTCTGGAATCTAATTACAAATCATAGTTTAGCCGAGTAGCCAACTAGATTTTCTCGCGAGGCGGTGCATCATGTGTAGACACGGCTTATGAGTTGTCATGTACTAGTGCTAGCACCATGCTCACCTTTTTCAGCCGGACACATGTTGGCGCAGGCAGTGGAAGTGGTTGGGGTAGCTTCACTGAGCACATCCATCAGATTAGTCGGAGTCATCACGGGGTAGTTCTTGTACGAGTTGTCCTGTACTGGCGCTAGCTCCATGCTCTCATTTTTCTCTGTTAAAACAGTTGTTTTTATGAACCCATAATTTTACTGAGCGTTTTTCCGCAAGTCGACATCCAGTGTGCCTATTTTGCGTGATTTATGAACCCATAAAATCACCTCATTTATCTTATCCTAGCACAGTGCAGCCCTATTATCTCGCAACATATCATCGCTCATCTGTGGTGGAAATGCAGCCTTAAAGTTAGTCACTTTTATGTACATAAATAATTATTTTAAAGCAGTTTTGTCAACCTGTATGTTTAACTTGTTTAGTGTTTTAGTTTTATATTTATTTCTATTTTTGAATTTATTAGTTTACCCGTATTTTCTTTTCCGTATAGTATATAAGCGCGTGTGATCGCGGCTTCATTATGCCGTGTCGTCAAAATGGTTGCAACGGAAGACCAGCGCTGGCCTTGCCAGCATTAACGCTGAGGTGCAACCATTTCGTGACAAGTGTATGTCTCTTTCTGTTTGTTTCCATTGTATGTGTTGTAATAAATAAATGTTTTCTTTCTTCCTTAACCAAACGAGAAAAAGTAGGTCAAATATATTTTAGTGCTGGCAATTATTTTTAAATTGAATTTTCTGTGGTTACTTGCTTGACTTCAATACTTTGCGAGTTTCTTATTTAAGTGAAAATCCCAGAGAAAAGTGATATAATATTTTTGAGAAGTGTTTGTTTACATAATTCTTTTTTTCTCTCTTTATTTTGGCACAAACAGTCATTACAAAAAATTACATACAGTCTGTGAGCTCTAAAAAGAACCTTCGGGTTTTAGAAAGAGACGTCGCGTTTTAGCCATTCGATGCGAGAAAGAGTACACTATATTTAAGAAAAGATTAAAAAAATATTATTTAGACTTAGTGTAATAGCTTGTCTATACATACTTAGATGTTATATAATGAGACTGCAATCCCATAGTCAAACTATTATCATAGTTTTGTGGGGCAATGTACTAGTTTTTAAGTTAAATATATGCTTATTAAATAAAGAATAATAATAATAATCAACAGTGACACATGAAAAAGCAGAACAGCAATATTACCTTCGTGTGTCATCGCCGATTCCCGAAGGTTCTTCTTAAAGCTCACGGACTATGGTGTTACATTGGGTGTTGACAAAACGGTGCCAAAATAAATAGACAAATAAGGATGAATTCTGTATGTGGTTGCTAAACTGCCTCTGCCTTAAGGGTTGTCTGCAGGCTTACCAAGGTTATCAATGGACAGATTAAACTCCGTAATCAGATAGATGTATTCATCCAGCCGCTGCATACATGACAGGAACCGTTCCTTCAGCTCCGATGGTTCGCAGTTCAGTTTGTTCACGAATGTCCGTGTCTGGAAACATAGATTATTTTGAACTAAAGCTTTAGAATATCCCCTTGTCTCTGGCAAATCCTGCATTGGGATGATCCGTGCAATAGGTAATGAATTCAAATTGAGAATTAATCAGTATTGTCTACAGTTGCCGCAATAAAACAACTTTAACACATTCAGCACCGAGAACCCGACTGTCGGGTTCTCTGTTCGTAGCTACTACGCGCTACATACGAGGAATACGCGGTACGGAAAGTGTTAAACGGATTATATCGCATATACTGAATTTAAATTACATCCCGACCAACCCGTGACCATGAACGCTGTAAAGTGTTCGAAATGTCAGGATGTAATTTAAATTCAGTATACGCAATATAGTCCGTTCAAAGTTGTTTTATTTTTTCAATTTATTAGTATTCAAAACCGATACTCCGATAATCCGAGCCACCAGCATGTGTATCCGTGGGACACGGCACAGATTCAAATCCACCCAACATTTCTTCAGTTTCATTGACGGTGCTGCCCTACCCAGCCTTTCTACCTCTGCCCTGCACTAGCGTCTTGCTCTTATTGTTGATCAATGTTTAATTAAAATTGTAACTCCATTTTACGTTAAATAAATGAATTGATGAACTGATTATTGCCACATAAGACGGGATATAAAAGTGATGTAAAGTACAAAGTGTAGAGTACTGGGATTAAGTAGCAGAAAGTGTGAAGATTCGTACCCACAAATTACGCTAATGAGTTATGATTTTTAAAAGCTTCAAATATATCATGACAAAATTCTTTACTTGCCGTGTAAATCTTAGAAGATCAATCTCAATATTTAAATAAACAAAATGCGAACAGTAAATAACATAAATCAAACAGGTCAAATTTGGTTTTTTAAATTTTTTTTATGCAGAATAAATAAATAAATAAATATTAGGACAATCTTACACAAAACAAATATCAAATCACTAGTCCCACAGTAAGCTCAATAAAGCTTAGTGATGTGGGTACTAGGCGACGATATATATTATAGATAGATATAGATAAATACTTAAATACATAGAAAAGATCCATAACTCAGGAATAAATGTCTGTGATAAACACACATATAAATGCCCTGACCAGGATTCGAACCCGGGACCTCCTGCTTCATAGGCAGGTTTTTTGACCACGATCTCACCTGATGGTAAGTGATGATAAACTTACTATGAAGTTATGTACCCACCTGCGCCTTCAACTTTCTTATGTTATTAATGGCTTGGTCGCATTTCCCAGCGAACGTGCTGATCCTGCCCTCCATCTCATGACGACGGTGCAGTGTCAGAGTGGCCAGGTCCACGAAACTCCTGAAATAATTAATAAACATGCTTACACGTGATAATTCTAAAGTTTTAAACTACCCTATACATTCTGTGTAGAAACTTGAATAGTTACATCTTGATTTCTCTTCAAATCTTTGTAGCAAGTACGCGAATAATAGTCAACGCGAACAATATCTTGTTTTCTTTCATAAATACGAGAAATCATTGAAAAACGCGACCGGCATGAATACAAACAAACAAGCGACCGAAACGAAAAGAAAATAAAAGATAAAGCACAACACAACACATACGTCAACAAAAAGTTTGGATCATTTTTTTTTTTTTTTTTTTGGAATTTTATGGCCTGGTTGCGAGACCTTTAAGCCAAGTCTTATTTGGATTCACGGCACTTCACATTGTTACTACAATTTAAGTAATTAAAGTTTTAACACTGTATTTTTAATGTATTTAAGGCTTGGGCTAACAGCCGGCGGGGCGCAGCGCGACGTCCGCAGCGCGTGACGCCGACGCGATGACTGTTCAAACAGGGCGCGCGCGGATCGCGCCCTCAAGGCGCGCGCGGACGCGGCGCGGACGCGCGTGAACGCGGCGCGGACGCGCGTCCCGTACGATTGTGAGCCTGCGCGGGGCGCGGGGCGCGGGGTAGCGTCCCGCCGCGTCCGCGCGGCGCAGCGCTGCGCCCGCGCCGAGTGGACGCGCGGGGCCGCGCGGCGCGGGGCGGGACAGAAGCGGGGCGCGATGCCGGCGGGACGCAGTCTGTTTGACGTCGCTGACCTGTTAGCATGTATTTAAGGACGCCGCGGTCGCGCGGCGCGACCGCGGCGCTGCGTCCCGCCGGCCTGTTTGCCCAAGGCTTTATAAATTGGGATATACGTTTCACTATCTTTTAACAGTTCTTTAATCGGCGGCGGGCGGGAAGAAAAGTCACTGTAATGGGGTTGGCAACTGTCAACGGTTTGGCCAGATGGCGCCAGCATAGCTAGGTCCCTTTCACTAGTATTGTTGTATGGGATTTGGCTTAAAGGCTAGCCCATCCAGGTCAAAAAAAATTAAAAAAAAAACGTGATTTTGACACTTTTGTATGACTGACAGGGACCTAGCTATGCTGGCGCCATCTGTAAATACTTTCCACCGGCCAACCCCATTTTTACACACTTCACTTAATTCACTGGCAAGGACTAATCTGTCAAGGAGAAACTTCTGACAGTTAAATATAATATGTTCAACGGTTCCTTCTTCGGTTTCACAAAAAGTACAGACATTGCTTTGGATAATTCTTAATCTAGCAAGGTGTGATGGTGCTGCATTGTGTCCATAGCGTAAACGATTGATTGTGGTAATAAAGTCACGACTGGCTCTTTGAAGATTATCATACCATGGTCTAACTGGTAGGTTTTCTTGAATACTGCCATACCATCTTCCTTTATCTTGCTCTTGATCTTTCTTCCACATTTGTTCCCATAACATTTTAACACTTAACTTTATAGAGTAGAAATAGTCAGTCAATGGTACATACATAGCTTCGCTAACATCAAGTGAATTTACACCCTTGAAAGCAACGTTGTCTACAATTTCATTTCCAGAAATTCCCCTATGGGAAGGTACCCACATAAAGGAAACATCTTTACCTTTAAGATAGTAATTAAATAACAATTCTTTAATTGCATAAAGAATGAAATTTGTTTTAAAATGCATTTTCAAGTTCAACAAGCCCTGAACCAAGCTTAGAGAGTCAGTTACAATAAGAAAATATTTACAATTATTTAAATTCTCAATTCTTAAAAGTGCCTGATATACTGCATAAGCCTCAGCTGTAAATATGGTGCATTGATTTTGCAAAAGAAAGCTCTGAGAATATTTAGACTGAGGATCATATACAGCACAACGTACATAGCCCTCACCTTTACTTCCATCTGTATACATGGTATAATACTCATTATCAGCTAGAAATTGCAACATGTCTATATTATTAGTGACTGAATCTACAACTTTAATTGGAAGCATAGTACTTTTATACTGGGAGGAATAGCATGGCCATGGTTGCTGTCTTTTAATTTTACCACAATTGTTTTGTATTTCCAGAAAAATATGATACAACATTGGTGAATTGCCTATAAGGAGACCTTCCCCAGTTGCCAAAGGACCAACCACATTAACATGATGGGGTAAGATCTTTTTAATAATTTGTGTGTTATTAGAGTACAATAGTTTCAGACAGTATCTTTCGGCAAGATAGAGACGTTGCAAAATTAGTGGCATAATTTTGGTCTCAACTTCCATGGCCCTTATGGGAGTTGAGCACATTGCTCCAGATATAATTCTCAAAGCCTTGTTCTGCAAAATATCTAATTTACGGGCATGTGTACTATTAATGTATGCCATAGCACTATAATCAAAATGGCTTCTCACTATAGCTTTATATAATACAGACAAAATTTTCGGGTCTGCACCCCAAGATACACCAGCTAAACATCTTAATATATTTATGCCTTTCAATGCATTTTTAGAAATGTATTTTACATGTTCTTCAAAAGTTAGTTTTTGATCTATGACATTTTTTTGATCTATGACATTTGACATTTGACATTTTTTAGATCTTATTCTATCAATAGTATCCCCACTATATACAATATCACTGCTTGGATTATCTTCACCAAATATCATGAAGCTGCTTTTAGAAGCATTTATTTTTAAATTTAACCTTCCTTCATAATATACACTTAACTGTTCTAAGGCTCTGTTAATGTTATCTATGGCGAGTTGCAAATTCCTATTAACACTATACAAAACTATATCATCAGCAAATTGCAAAATATTTACAACACTGGTATCTACGTATTTACAGATTTCACAGGTGTACAAGTTGTACAGCAATGGTGATAAAGTGGCACCTTGCATTGTGCCTTTTGATGCTGACCTAGGCCCATGTAAAATATTATTGTATTTAACATACAATGTCCTATTATTTAAAAAGTTATATATCCACTGACAGAGTCTTCCGGGTATTCCTACATCAGACATAATATTGACCAGGATCCCGGGATCAACATTATCAAAAGCTCCTTGAACATCAAGAAATACACAAACAGTGTGTAACTTTGAATTATTTGCTATTTTCAGGTCAGAGATGAGAGAAATGAAACTGTCAGCGCAACTACGCCCACAACGGAAGCCATACTGCACATCAGGGATGATACCATTGGCTTCCACAAACCAATCAAGTCGGATTTTAATCATGTTTTCAAATAGCTTTCCGAGACATGAAGACAAGGATATAGGACGATATGAACTAGCCTGATCAGGAGATTTATCTGGTTTAAGAATTGGGATAACACATTGCGTTTTCCATGACTCAGGAATAATTGATTGAAGCCATAACATATTAAGAATATCAAGAAACAATTGCTGAGCAGATATATGAAGATTTTTAATTACTATGTATGGAAAGTTATCTAAGCCTGGACTCGAGTTACGTCTGGAACGTAGACTAGATATAAATTCATTCCAAGTAAATGGTTCCATTAAAAACATTGAATTTATGTTACTATTATTGTTATTGAAATAAGAGTGTAAGTTACTGATCTCTTTTAAATTACTATTATCAGATAACTTATCTAAAAAGGGAGAAATGAATTCGTCTCTGTGTGATCTAATATTGGACTTAGTACCCTTAAACATCTTAATCATGTTCCAAATCTTACTAATAGGTGTAGTTCTGTTGAATGAATTACACAAGTCACTCCATCCACTCTTCTTTTGTTCAGAAATGGTTCTCTTTTTCAATGCATCAAGCTTTTTATAATTTATGTAATTGTCAATTGTAGGGTTACTTCTATAAAGTTTTAAAGCATTATAGGATGCAATAACACTTTGCTCACAAATCTCGTTCCACCAAGGTGTTGGAGGTCTGCTAGCAAAATGGGCAGATTTTGAAAACTTAGGAATAACTTTATGCATAAGGGCATCAAGACGGCTACAGAATTCTGTATAAGTGGAAAGTGGGTCTTCAACATTAATTGATAAATCCTCAAATGCGCTTTTAGAAAGTTCATTATATTTAAGCCAATCTGCTCTTTTGTATAAAAATTTATCAATAGGAGGATTAATTTGATATTTGTCAACGGAAAGGGACATTACAGTTATGGTGGGGTAATGATAACTTCCCATACAATCATCATGCACAAACCATTCACAAAGAGGTGCTAAGCAATCACTAGTAAAGCTGACATCAATGGCCGAGGGGTTAGTTCTGGGACGGTTCACTGTAGTAAAACTACCATCATTTAATATACACAAATCACACTCATCTATAATATCATACAGATCTTTACCACGACCTTTTGTTGATAAGCAACCAAATGCAATGTGATGTGCATTAAAATCACCACCAATAAAGATAGGTTTAGGGAGGTCTCTGATTGTATTACGCAGCCTACTTAATCGTATGTGCCCACTAGAGGGAGGACAGTATACACAAAGTACCGTTATATTACCACGTTCAGTAGATATAGAAACAGCTATTGTTTGTATATCTTCATAAAACGATGTATTTAAAGTATTATATTTCAAATATGGTTTTATTAATATAGCTACACCATTGTGAGGATTTTTAGATAATTTGTAGTGAAGATTATAACCGGGAATTCTAAAATTAGGATTTTCTTTAAACCAAGTTTCATTGAGTAAACATACATCGATGTTCTTTTGTTTCAGAAAATTAATTAATAAAGGTTTTTTACTATTTGCACTTTGAATGTTAAACTGTGCAATGCGTAGTTGAGACTCTCCAGGGGAACCTAAATCCATTATGAATTAAGATTTTTTTTCAATTTATCTTTAATGGATGCTGTGGTGATGGGTACAGGGGCAGGGTTGTTGCCCAGCTCTACCAGTGTTTGTACTAAAACAGAAAGTACATTATCATCAGCAAGGATCAAGGCTTTGAGATCCACAGGCTGGGCATTTGTTTGTGTAACTTCCGGGGCAGGCTTATTATTTACATTTTTATTTACAGTATTTTTGTTTACAGAATTTACATTTTTATTTACAATTTTACTATTTACAAATTGTACAGGTTTTGGCAACGTCACAGTCTGGTGTTTTGTCAATGGCAAGGAGGGAAATTCGTTTTCAGGCATTTTAGTTTGTGCTACACTTGCATAAGTAATCTTATTTTTCTTTTCTAGAAGTTTCTTCATCTTAATTGGGCATTCTTTTGATATAGCCAGATGAGGGCCGCTGCAATTGACACAGGAGATCTCATTTGGTCTGTCACAATCTTTGTAAATATGTTCACCTGAACATATCGAACATCTCTGCTTGCCATTACAGACTCGAGCGGAGTGATTAAACTTAAAGCACTTAAAACATTGCTGTAGAGGTGGTATATAATCAAACACTATACGAGAATAGATCATATTGTACATTGTCCGGTAATGCATTAGATAGGAATGTAATGCTAACTGTCTGCAGTGCAACTCGCTCTTGTCCAACTTTCTTTGAGAATCGCCGTACAGATATAATTTCATAGATAGAGCTAAGTTTAGAGTATAAGTCCTTGTTTGAAATATTCGTTGGAACAAATCGTATTATACCAGTTTTTTCAATTTGTGTTGCCGGGATGTATGCCTTCATTTTATACTTTTCTAAAAATGCAGAGTTATTTAAAAAGTTGTTTGCCGTGTTGTATTGTTTAAAAACTACTGCAATTTTGTTAGCGTTTACGCGTTGTATCATTATCACACCTTTTATGTCTGTGGTAAATATATGGTTGAGATATATTGGGCTTTTATTTCCCAGTCTGTCCTTCGGGTCTGTATGTTCAACAAACACTTTAAAGTCTGTTTTGGTAGAGTTTTCAGGGTATAGTCTTTTATAGTTTGGCTTAAAATAAGGTAGGTATTGTTCATTATTGGAACGCTCACCGCCGCCGCCATCGTCCATCGCATTGTCGTTGGCGTCGTTGCTGGGTTTGGTGCGCTTCTGGGAGGTGGGCGGGTTACCCCCGCCCCCCCCGGGATTAGTCATTTTAAAAACTTTCACTAAGTAATTATGTACAAATTTATCACTAATATATACAAAATAAACTAGTTTTTACAATTATTTAATAATTTTAAAACTCTGAGCGAAAATTTTACGTCCACTTTTTTCTATTTCCCGCCAGAAAACCTTTGGATCATGAAAAAAACAAAATGTTGCTATGCTAATTGTACTAATTTCCCTGAAACTTAAATATTCCAATATGGTCTGCTTATGATACTAGATAAACATGAAAATGTAAGTATAATTATACAAATAAGTATAAAGAAATTGTGATTAGCTTATAATTATTAAATAAATTTACTGTTGAAAGCGTTGAAAGTAAAATTTTATTTTATTATGTACCACGTTTATTGCCTACACACAGGGATCCCGTTATTTCTTGGTAAGGGTCGCCACACACCTAGCGGTTTTCCTCGCGGAATTACCGGAAGTAGCGGAAATTTGTCTATGGTAGCGGAAATTTGTCTATGGTAGCAGATTTTTTGTATGGAAGCCATAGACAAATTACCGGAAGTAGAGGAAATTCATAGACAAAATGCTTAATTTGTCTATGAATTTCCGCTACTTCCGGTAATTCCGCGAGGAAAACCGCTAGGTGTGTGGCGACCCTAACACTTACATTTTGTGTCCCATTACACGCATAATGTTTATGGTTTAAAAATAATAGAAATACAATAACGGTACAATTATATAGTATATATACTTTATAAGTACATAAACATTATTAAAATGTGTCATTCTCAATGAAATTTATATTTTAGAGAAAACTCATAACAGTGCCATCTATTACGAATTGAAGGTTTTTACTAGTTTTACTCCTTACTACTAATTGGCGATAGATGGCGCTACTAATATATTTTTGACGTAATTGTTCTTTTCGTCGGTAGATGGCAGTTATAAAGTTATAAAGCACAGAAAAACATCCTTAGATTTTTGTAAAAACTGTACCTACTGAAATGTAATTTACCGAAATATACCCAGTATCTCCAACCTGGACAAGGATAAAATCGCATGAATAATGACTTTATAGATATTAAGGAGCTTAACAACGTAAAAGCAAACTAAAGGGACGAAAAGTAGGTACAGCCATCAGATATATCGGAGCGGCCAAGGTGGTCACAAATATCTGAACAACGCCTCTATTGGAAGGCTCAAAACACACCTAGCGGAATGGAGGCAGTAATGTATGGAGGCCATAGACAAATTTAAGCTACCATCGATCGACAAAGCTCCATACATTACTGCCTCCATTCCGCTAGGTGTGTTTTGAGCCTAAAGGCGATAAAGTGTATGTTCAGATATTTTTGAGTACCCTGGCCGCTCAGATATATTTGATGGCGACTGTACCTAAAAGCAAACTTATCAACGTTGAATTATGCTGCATAATTTCTCAGGGAAATTCGGCCTTTCGGGAAACGGTCGCTGTAAGTAATATGAAGATGAGCAATGAATAATCATGAATTTAATTACAAGGCCTCTGCAGCCTTTCCGGCCTCTAGTTTTGATAAATTGGGATATCGAGCACAGGCGGTGCGATAAAAATATTTTTAGACACCAGCTAATTTAGCTTTTCTTTATCAGCTTTAGGAAAAGTAAGCCTGGAACTTGAGTTCTTTTGACGAGCCGCCACTTGTATTTAGTGACAAATTGGGTGACTACCTACCTGACTCGCTTTGCTCCTGCTGCTGACTGCCTCTGAAGTAAGTATTTCAATCCGGCGTTACATTACTTTTTGAAAAAGCATTACATTAAACAATACCCGTATCGGTTCTACTATTTTTCTATGACCCTGAATATAAGTACCTACACTTGGCACTTAAAAGGAGGGTAAAATGTAATGTGTTTACCAGGGTGAAGCTACTGCCATTTCGCCGAAAATCATTTCTCCTATTTTCGTTTCCCAAACAACTTATCACAGAATGATTAGTAGGTACCTAAGCATACCAACGTTTACCAAATGAATTGTTTCGCACAGTTTTATCATTTGGCACAGTTTAGGTTAGATTAGTTTAGTACCTATTCCAAATAAAAATATGCGAAAATAGGTATTCGAAACGATATTGTGCCATTCCATCTGATGATTCTGCCAAATGAAACTATGGGAAAAATAGTTTGGGAAGTGATAATTTGCCATACAATTTTCGGCCACATAAGTCCAGCCTTGGCCAGAAGTAATGAGCTTAGCTATTAGGGTTCCGTAGCCAAAATGGCAAAAACGGAACCCTTATAGTTTCGCCATGTCCGTCCGTCCGTCCGTCCGTGGTCTAGCTCAGTGACCGTTAGCACTAGAAAGCTGAAATTTGGTTTGAATATGTGCATTAACCAAGCCGACAAAACGGTAGAATAAAAACGCGAAAAATATATTTTGTTAGGGTACCTCCCGTACACGTGAAGTGGGGGGCGATGAACCGTGGGTCCAAAAATTTTGAAAAAAATTATGAAAGTGAAGCCTAATAAGTACCTTCAATGAAAACTATATTGAATTAAATCGGTTGAACCGTTTTTGAGTTATCACTCGAAAACCCATAGTGAAAGGACGTACCTAAGTTAAAATGACCAAAGCGCGGCCAAATTTCCTGTAAGAAACGACCTTTTAAATTAATGAATTGTAACATGCCGGCAAGTACGGAACCCTACACTGAGCATGGCCCTACATTTTCTTGGCCGGTTTTTTGTTTATAATTTTGATGTTAAGTAAGTATTATTTCCCTATCCTAACAATGTAGGTACGGTAACGGTAAATGTTATATTTTATTTTGTTCTTAATTTCTTTCAAAATTTCTTATGGATGTCATCTGCTGTTAGTCAATGGAAGCACATAAATATACCTATGGGTTTAAGCAAAATAAAAGCGTGTCGAACCAAAATATTACAGTTTTCGAGACTATAAATTATAAAGACACATTAATGTTTAAATTATTGTCGCGCATAATCAGTCGTAAAATCTAAAGATAATTGACCCGTGAACGCAACATTGACAAGTTAAATATACGAAATAGATCCATGATAGATCATTTCAAAGTTTGCAGCCAATTAGGTGCCGTTTTTCGTAGCGCCGGCGGCAAACTTAACACCAGTATTAAATTAATGCAAATGTAGTCAATTTGAGACAAAAGTGGTGACCACTAAAGACATCTTGACATCTATGACTTGTTATGGTTACCATATTTCACATTGCTTATTTTATAAGTGAAACGTTTCAAAACATTGATCAAAGAGATTGTAATATAATTACATGGATTTTGTAGGTAACTTGAAGTATGAAGAATGAAGTTATACTAACTTCATTATTCCGTTAAAGAAGATTAAAACTGCCTTCTCTTTCCTTGCAGGACGATTCTCTAGAAACCCTTCCTAGGTATTTAGCTGTAACTTGTAGGTATTTGCGCAGCTGTTGTACTTGCACCTACTATAATTTTAAACAAGAAAAGAACCAACTTCACTTAGGATCCACTATTCCAAGAGGAAGTGGCCCAGTTGCTGTAAAAAATAGTGAAATCACTACAGGTGTGCCTATAATAGTTGAAGAGTTCCCTCGATTTCACCAATATCCTATCATCACATCTGGAACTGCTGACAATGGGACTAACTGTGAAGTATACTCTTTCAATTTTCCAAATATGTCCAGTCTTCAAATAATCGATTAAACATACATAAAAAATATTGCAAAAAGAACAAAGATCCCGACGAATTGAAAACCTCCTCCTTCGAAATCTTGAAATCGGTTGAAAAGAATCACCCTGCAAAGAAAGAGGCATTTCCAGCCCATGCTGCTTCATACAGATAATGAACCTGCTCTTTTTTGAGAGTCGGTAAAAATATAACCTCAGCGCAGCTCAATAGCTAAGCAGTGTCGAAGTTGTAGTGATGTTTCACTGACCTGACCTGTTGGTCATCAGCGATAAAAAGAATCCGTACCTATGTCTACCTCTTCACGCACGCTTAAGCAGCTGAACCAAATTTAGATGAAATATACCTACGAAGATAGTTTGAAACTTAGGTTTTTTTATTACAGAAATTATCCCGCGTATTCTTGTACAACATACCTATATTTAAGAGTCGCTATCAGGACGCTCGCGTTTCCATACAAACGTAGTTTAGCTCTCATTTTAAAACGACATGCTTTAGAACCACGAATTTTGCCATGGGCATTCTAATAGTACAGATCTATGTCGGTAATTTATTTTCGTTGCTAAAAATTTTGATACAAAGAAAATACAGCCAGATACTGATTTACATAGGTACAAAACTTATTTTTGCTATATTTTTGTATACAATTTTTAGCAACGAAAACAAATTACCGACATAGATCTGTACTGCTAGAATGCCCATGACAAATTTTGTGGTTCTAAAGCATGTCGTTTTAAAATGAGAGCTGAACTACGCTTGTATGAGGACGCGAGTTCACGCGAGCGTCCTGGCGACTCTTAAACGCTCCAGTATACTTAACATTCTAGTTACAGCCCTATAAGTCAAGAGCCGGTCGGCTAACACCTAGGTATATCAATAAACGCCATTAGCGTCGATCGCGTTGGCGCAGAATTAAGATAAACGGAGTGACAGCGTAATGACGGCGTGCGAGGAGCGGCTCGCTTATACTGTTGTTATTCTGATAGAGTCTGTGTTAAACTACAGGTTCGGACAACTGATCACTATTCACGTCATTTTGACCGAATTTTGCAATGATGTCAAATATATGCTAACACTACACTAACATATGCTGTATTCCAAATTGATAACATGCGCTAGTTTTATCTAAGTTGAAATGAAACCAAGTTTAAGCTCGGAATAAGGACGCTTATACAGTTAGAGGGCGCGAATAAGCTGTAATAAACATACCGGCCGCGGAGGCGAAACTAGCTAAAATGAGGCCTATTATGGCACACTTCAATTGTTCAAACATTTCTTTACATGATCGTGAAACATTTTTTTTTATATTACGTCGGTGAGAAAGCATGCAGCATGCAGTCCGTCTCATCTCATGGTAAGTGGTCAATGTAGACTATAGACGCCTGCAATTGTATAGGGACACGACTTTTCTTACGTATTTAGTGAATCGAGAAACGTCAGCGTCATTTCATAGCGCATTTCTTACTTTTTAAATGAAAATCCCAAAAATCTAAAATAACGAGAGAATATTACGATACTTACCGTAATATTTCTCTACGTTCTCTAAATCTTGGAATGGAGTACTAATTATATTTAAAAAAAAGATTTTATTTCATTAAGTTTAGCAATGCACCAAGCAAAGAGAAGTTTCATAAGAAATGTTCTCAGAACATCAATTTTACGAACAATAAAAAATATTCAGGAAGTCGCCGGACACCGCTATAATGTAATCAATTATTTTAATTGACTCTCTCATTTACGAGTACCTATATAAAAATAATATTAATAACGTCAATGCAGGGCGGCTTGTGGCGAGCTGTTGGAGAGTAGCGACTCCACGTACCTGAGTGCCCCTGGGGTGCCGTCGGATGGGTGGGACGTAGGGTCGCTAGAGCTGCGTTCTCGAGAGTAGATGTGGAAACCTAAGTGGCGAGTTGGCTATATGTTTAAAGTCCAGTGGCACCTCTCTACCTCCAACCCCGCACCGTTGTTGCCCTTGAGCCATCTTTGATGTCGCTTTTTATGGGGGCCCATCTTGCGGAGGGCGAGTCACCGTCTGCCGGAAATAAAATTGGATACCGTTTTATTAGGCAGGCGTGCGGTTCTTCACCCAATAGCCCAGTCAACATTAGTCCATACTATTCACCCCATAGCCTAGTACATTTTAGACTCTCAATAGTCCTTACACCATGGCGACTTGGCGAGTGCTGTCACTCCGCTTAGTGTACCCCTCACTTTTTATTAAATTGTCTAAAGGGCCCCTGCGCGTTAAAAATAAGTAGGTATATGAATAATACATTTTCTTTCTTATTGGAAATTTAATATAGATTCTCGTGTAAGTTTTGAGAAAGAGAATGTTACTGAATTTTTGTACATTGCTAATTACGTTCATGTAGGTACTTAATTTTTTTTCTTCTATTAGCACCGGAAGACCTCGTGTTACCGAGTAGAAATGAAATAGCATACACCCATTATTAGCGCCCGAATCCTCAAATCAAAACCAAATTACGAGTAATTATAACACCGAACAGCGAATCAGAACACTCACCACCTGGTTCTAAAATGACGCAACTCTATCCCGTTTCCTAACAACTTGAGACCTTTCTGTGTGAGCTGCATGCTAATGAAGAGGCTTTGGTTCTAATTACGTATAAGCAATTACGGATACATAGGATGGTAAAGGCGTCAAGCCCGCCCACGAGCCTCGTTTGGAGCTATTTGCTACTTGTCCGGCTAGTTGAGAGAAGCGAGTCGACTAGTGATGAACAAAATAAGATATGTAAAGTGTATCTGGAAAGAAAATTGTCGTAAGCTCTGTTAAATCCCATAAAAACCATCACGACCAATAGAAATAGCCATACCGGGTAAACAATACAAAACCATAACTTTATGCGCACTTGAAATAGCAGATACAAACGGCCTCCATAGCCCAGTTGGTAGTGACCCTGCCTACGAAGCTGGAGGTCCCGGGTTCGAATCCTGGTAAGGGCATTTATTTGTGTGCTAATCTCAAATATTTGTTCCTGAGTTATGGATGTTTTCTATGTATATAAGTATGTATTTATATATCTAAGTATGTAATATCATCGCCTAGCACCCATAGTACAAGCTTTGCTTAGTTTGGGGTTAGGTTGATTTGTGTAAGATTGTCCCCAAATATATTTAATATATTTAATATTTAGATACAAAGGCGACAAGGTTATAGTGCAGAGGTTACATTAATTAACCTTTTCGACGCCATGTCAAACGCAAAACCTACCACTCAGACGCCACGACATCTAAATGTCAAAAGTGAAGTAAAACTTTATGCGTGTGCATGTAGGTCTATTTTGTTTTGTGGTCGGTGACCGATATATCGGTCTTTGGTGTTGGACCTGTGGTGCCGATATATACGTCTTTGGCGTGGAAAAGGTTAAGCCATAGGCTACTTGCTAAAGAGTTATCTCTTCCAGATAACTGTCAATAATAAAATCATCTACGTGTTTGTCATTACAAATTAAAATTAGTTTAGTATTTATTGCTTGTTTTATTCGTTCATGGTAAATTATAGAGCTAAAGCGTGTTTCACACTGCTGCGGTTTCCACATGCGGTGCGGGTGCATGAGCGAGATATCGCTTTGCGTGTGTATAGTGCTATCACGCTTGCATACCGTCCCCTAATGTGGTTGCGACGCCAGTGTGATAATCGCCTAAAGCTCAAATGATTGAAATGATCACTATCAAGAGCAGCTCGGGCAAGGTGAACACTGCGGGTTTGCGCTCTCTTTATCTTGCAACTCTTTAAAATATTAGAATTTCATGAGAATTTAAAACTTAAGTACTTACACTGGCAAGGCTACTATGCTAAACGCAGCACAGCGCTGTATATAATTACTGGCACAGCGCTCACGCGGCATAATTAAAACATAGTTAGAGGCGACGGTGGATTGATGTCCTAATAGAAATGTACAGTAATTGATGAGATGAGGCCACGAGAATGAACTCTTACTTATACAGGATGAAGGCTATAAAATGTATAACTAATTCAGGAAGTTACGTTAGTTTAAGTGTTCACAAAATTTCACGGGTATCCGTTGAAAATAACCACCTACTGTAGAGGAGAACCAGCAGGACAGCTGGATGGACATACTGAAGCATTTTTGCCCAAGCTGAAAAGGAGACCTACCTTATAGCTTGACCGATAAGGGCTTTGACAATCGATTTTTTCACTAGATAGCGGCACTGTGATGACAGGTATTTTTGACAGCAGTTGCCAAAGTCCCCCAAACGAAAAAAAAAAACATGATTGGTGGATTATTATAGCTATAGTTTGGCCAGAGTTTGTTCCACTTCAAGCATAGACAGGGAGAATCATACTGTCTTTGTCTAATGCTAGTACTTTCACTACTAAAAAAGGGATGGGTATAGCATGTTACTCTGACTGTTACTGCGCTTTTTGGTTTGCCAGACTATATTTAGACCTCTCTCCAGTCCACGGTGCTAACACCAAATGAAAAAATTGATTGTAGAAATCTTTATTAACAATGTCTCTTTGGCACCCTTCTCCCCTGAATCCTATGTAAGAAACAGGGGCCAGGGATGACTTGACACCTCGTTACATTAAGTATTTGTATTACGGTGATGACGTTCTTCCGGTGCTAATGGTCCGGGCTCATTTCCGTTGGGGTCAATTTAGGAAATGAATCTAAGTGCTTGATTTCTAGTGTGTTTAATTAACAATACAAGTACCTACTTATAAGTATGTATTATGCAGAATTTGTGCGGAGTGATGCTACGCGAAAGTTCGAGTTTCACGTTTACGTCCTTTGAAACTCACGGATAGAGGCGGCCTTAGGGGGTGGCGAACAGGGCAGTCGCCCGGGGCCTCGCACTTGCAAGGGCCTCGCAACGACCAATTTTTACAAGGACCGCCTGGTTCGCGAAGGTTAAGGCCCCCGTTGCCCCAGATGTCATAAAATATTTCCTACACGGGTCAGGCCGTAGTTTTTGCCAAAAATAGCGCAAAGGTGACGTAAAATATTCTAGGACTCGGTCGCGCAGAGTGACGCAAAATAGTTGATCGGTCGCGCAGAGTGACGCAAAATAGTTAAGGTTTGCGCATACATTGTATGATTTTGACATAATATATTTTAAATGACCATTCGATTGTTAACTGGGGGATGGAAAGAGCCCACCACAGCCGAGATATTTTGGCGCTCATAGTTAGGTACAAAAAAAACACGATTTGGTATGGTAAGGTTACATTTTTAATCACTGCAGACAAAAGGCTGAACGGTCCACCAAATGGAACTATAGAAACATGTCAAATTGCCAAATACTAAGAGATTCCATAGGATTTGACTGAAAACGTCACTTTCAAATAGTTCCATGGTGATCCACGGTTCCATTTGGTTGATTTTATATAGAAAACTTACACCCCGGAAACCGCAAACCTATGTGTGCATGAACCTTTATTCGGTAGCGCAATATCACTGGTATCGCAAAGTGGCATAATGGCGACCGTGGCGCAAAGAAAATCTATAATAACTCTATGAATAAGCTCTTTTTTTTAGTTAAAATAACCTAGGAAGATTACACACGCCTTACTTAATAGTGCACAATAACAATGACAGACATTAATTTAAAACTTATCTTGAAATCTCAAAAAATGCACGCCGGGAAAAATGTGACACTTTTCACTCCGAACAAAGTTTACATCGGTCTGACAAAAATATAGCCGCTGCCGCCTTATTGACCATAGACAAAGCTGCTTTGGTGTTGCCACTATTCAGAATACAAATACTACCAAAGCTTAAAGGCCACAAAACGGGCATGATGGTTGCGCAAAAAATAGCGCAGAGAAATGGCTGTTTTCGTTTTTTTTATTTAATGTACGAAAATTAATGTACTTTCTTAGGAAACACGAAACTATATTCAAAAGGGGGCTAGGTAACTATTATTTGATAACGTCAAATCAAACAGATCATGAAAATGTTGTCTTTTTTTTAATTTTAATGGATGCGCAAAGTGCACCCGAACGAAGCGGATTTGCATTTTTTATGAAAATTTCGTTGTTTTTATTTTTTAAAGTCGTATAACTTTGCAAATATATCAATTTATTTAAATATCTCCAGTGGCCGTGGGTAAACAGGTCTTCAGAAATACAATGCTATGGTTAATTACTATATAAAATGATTACAGTAAAAAAAAAAAGTAGCGGACCGAAATTTGAACTTTTTTCGGCAAAAACTACGGCCTGACCCACACCCTGCGGGTTGGCAAATTTGAAAGCCGGTGAGTGACGGGGGTAAGCCGGCGCCGGCGCAGTGCAGCATGGCTCGGTAGTTGGAAGGCGTCAAGTAATTATAAAAGCATCTGTGCAAGGGCTTATGCAGTAATTAACATAATTATAATAATTATTGATTACGTGACCTAAACAGGTCACGTAGTATGGTTACGTTCCCTAATGTATACAATGTGATCAATTTATAGGTAAGTATTAAAAAAAATACGGCATGTAAAAATATTTTTCACCAATAATTAAACCAGAAGAAACTAAACTAAAATATAGTAATTGACTGTCAGCATATATCTAGGTACTGAGAGAGCTCTATCTACTAGTATAATCTGCTTGGTACCTACTGGTAGTGGCTTGCGAATATGTGGAGATGCCGGGTTAGGAAATATTTATTTGTGTTCGTTATCTTCTTCTTCTGGTGCCATGCCCAGTCTAATGTGTTCGTTATGGTCGTGCAAAATCATCTTATTAATTTGTATTGTTATGTCTATTAAGAACTTGCTAAAAATGCGTGGCTCGCCGAAGAATATCCAGCAACACAATCTGAATACTATCGCGCAACACGCAAACCATATCAAAATAACACAACATTTGCTAACCACGTCGAAAACAAAATAGCTGTCGCTTTACCCGGCAATTGTCATCAGTTACAACTTCAGAAAGTCAAAACAACTGGCACAAAAAACCAAAGACAATATTATTCACAACACTGGCTGTCAAATCAATTTCATTCACGCGAGTAGGTCATTAAAGTTGAATTAAAGCTATCTGTGCCTCGTGAGAACGCTCATTCGTTCGTTCACTCATTCAGTCGCTCACGATTTGTTAAATAGGGTTCATAAAAATTTGTCAGTGCCAAGAGGACGTTAGAGAAATTCTCGTAATTTTCACGCGTTTGGTTTAATGATTTAAATGATGCGGCTATTTAATGATTTCATATCAAGTAAAGTGTAAGTAAGTAAAGTAAGTAAATATTCTTTATTGCACCAAAATACAAGAGTAATAAAAGAAATATTACAATAAACTTAAAATTAGGTAACAACAGGCGGCAGGTAACAAGTGTAATATGGAGATTAGAATAGAATCTGTTGGATTATGGTTTTTAGGCTCTATCTTAAAGCTATGTCCACACAGTGCCTTTTTTCGTTCAACAAATGCATGCGTCAAAGCGCATTCAACAACGCACGTGAGGCATGCCCGTAGCGCATGCCTTTTTTGAATTGCAAGCATAGCGCATGCCCTGAGGCAAGCGTTCCCGCGCTCGGTGGATTTCGGTTCAACAAAGCTTTCAACATTTGAAAGACTACCGACTTGACGACTAATGTGGACAGTTAGTTGCATGCGTTTTGATGCATGCAAGAGTTGAATGCGCTAGACGAAATTGATATTGAAAGATGAAGATGAAAGTTGAAGAGGAAAAATGCAATGTGTGGACTTAGCTTAACTTAACACCCATATATATAAGAAACCGGTTTTTTATTAATACAAAATGGGGCCTACACACACACATACAGCTTTTTTTTAATAGGATTTCAATGAAGGGTTGATAAAGCGAAATGGGTGTGATGATAAAGATTAATATACTGCATAACAACAAGGAATAAAATAAAATGAAGCGTTAAAAAACGCTTGATTTTACTTAAAATTTTAAATTAATATATAAATCATGTTATACCTACGGAAATCTTAGCCGTCCTTTTTGAAAATATCTAGGTATTTAACGGAAAGACTTTTCATGCCATATGCATTGTTTATCATTAGTTTGAATTTCTGTATTTAATTTGTTGTTTCGTTATCATTAACTTATCAATTACTAGGGGATCAATGTTACTCTGCGTCCGTAGGAAACACCTTAAAGACAACCCTACATGTGATCCCTGGGTGGTGCTAAAAGAGTAACGAAATTGGCAGCTGCACTGTCTCATCCGGACCTCGCTGCACTCACTGGATTTTCTTCACCATCTACTATCCCACTACTATTACCACCTACCTAAGAGAAGATATGCCTATCTATATCCAGTGACGTGTACCCATAAGATAAATAAAAATAACGATGAATTTCGGGTTAAAAAGAGGGAAGTAGGATACAGATAAGTATAAGTCATTATTACTTACTGTTTTCACATTATTATATCCTATACACAACAAAATCATGGCGACACTATCAATCGATAAGTTCCCATATCAATCCACGGCCGTTGACAATCCTAATGGGACGCCATCATTCGCTGTCGGCGTTGAAAATGAGCTTTCATTCATGTCGCCATTTTGTATAATGTCTCATTGAGTACCGAGCGCCGGCGCGATTGAGACTTGAGACTTCAAATACGGTTGTGAGACTCTGGGCTTTGAAGAAGTGGCTTGAGCTGACCCTTGCTACGTTTATACTTTAGAATAGAATAGAATAGAACTTTATTGCATTCATCTTAAACGGCTTTTAGACATTGCAACCTGCAGGGCCCAATCTGTTGTGTACCCTGCCTCTCCCTGCCCCTCCTTCAGCTCCCTACGGGCCCTACCTTTAATTACTCCTTCCAACCTGACAAATTGGGCCCTGCAGGTTGCAATGTCTAATACCGCTTTTAGTGTACAGTTTACAGGTCTTACAATGTATTCTCACAGTTAAACACATGATACCGTATAAGGGTATTGCAAATTAAATCTTAAAATGTAGCATAATAAAATAACAATTAAGTACCTATAATATAAGTTTCTTTTTCACTTAATAATTCTAAGACTAAAATTTAGGTATAATGTAAAGACAGGTATGAATGAAATTTATTTGCGTCGAGAAGTTCTTGCAAAGAATAAAAACAGTGTTCTTTTCTGTGGACGGCTACCGCACGGTAAGATTTTATGGTTTCATTCATTTTGACCATAAGGGCTATTTATGAATGAAACCATAGAGTTTTACCTTGTCGTGGACTTCCACGGTAAAAAATAAAAGCGCCCATTATATTATATATGACCACCGCGAAAAAAATTCGATACTAGAGAACATATTTAATGAAATATGTTGGTTTGTTATTTTTAAAATATAAACTGAAATATATAGAGTCTGCCCGGAAAAGGATGTATGAGCTTTCCGGACAAACAGTTATACTTATACCTTCAAAAAGTGGCAAAGATTTCCGGTGACTATTAGGGCTAAAGCTGCAAACGATATCAGCGTCTTCTGCATTCAGGGTATATATTATAAGTCAATTTTGGCCATTTTGTGATTTGGTGACTTTTCGCTCTACGGCGACGATATGCTTTTACCTCTCAATCACTACATAGGTATGACATATTATACTTCGGTTAAAATGAGTTTCATAATGAATGGCTAGTATCTGGGGCAGTGAAAATCATATGAAAATACCAGTACGATAAGTTGTGCCAGTATGGTTGACTGGTAGAGAATGCCTTTAGGCTTTAAGTCCACCATTTGTACTTTATATTTGTATTGTGCAATAAAGTTTAAATAAATAAATAAGTTAAGACGCGTATTCTTACAAATTAGATTAGATTTGGCATTTTTTGATATTCATCTTGACATGCATGCAGATAGAGAGCTTAAGAGTCGCCAGGACGCTCGCGTTCCCATACAAACGTAGTTTAGCTCTCATTTTAAAACGACATGCTTTAGAACCACGAAATTTGGCATGGGCATTCTAATAGTACAGTACTATGTCGGTAATTCATTTTCGTTGCAAAAAATTGTAATACAAAGAAAATACAGCCAGATACAGATTTACATGCAAAACTTATTTTTGCTATATTTTCTTTGTATTACAATTTTTAGCAGCGAAAATGAATTACCGACATAGATCTGTACTGCTAGAATGCCCATGCCAAATTTCGTGGTTCTAAAGCATGTCGTTTTAAAGTGAGAGCTGAACTACGTTTGTATGGGGACGCGAGTTCACGCGCGAGCGTCCTGGCGACTCTTAAAAGCATATATATATAAAAAATATCTTAGTTTGATATCTCTAGTGTACCTACTTGCGTTTCGGTCGCACTAATATATCAGATATACATACATATATTAATACCAAAATCCTTGTTAATTATGCAAATGCCCACCAAAAGTACTAACTCATATATTATACCATGTACTAAGTTTACTACAACTTATTTGCCACATGTACTAAGTAGGTACTATAAAAATCTGTCATTATAATCTATCAACGCATCGCTCGCATTAAGTGACCTAATCCAAAGCTGATTTATCAACAATAAAAGCGCCGAACAGCGCTAATGCATTAGACAAGTACTCGACCCGTGTAAACAAACCATTTTACTATCGCGATCAAACGCGGCTTTCACGGGCTATTAACGATATCGTTTTTCTGAGTACCTAATCATATATTATATTAAAAATAGATAGATAATAAACACAGTGGCAGGTTTCAAAAGTTTCAAACTAAGTATAATAATAAAATGTACCCGACTAATTTATTTAATAACCCAACTTGGTACAGGCGCCATCAAATATATAGGAGTGTGCACATTTAACATACCCTTTAGGCTCTCTACTGACCTAGCAACTAATCACCTGCGATTTTTAATACATTGCGGGTTTTGATCCATCGATTGATTTTGTTGCACCTACCTAGACGGCAACGTATCGAAAAAGCCCGCGATTTTTGCGTCAATATTGCGGAGAGTATAGAGCCCTTTATCGCCTTGCAATAGAGGCGTTGTTTAGATATTTGCGACCACCTTGGCCGCTCTGATATATCTGATAGCGACTGTCATATATAGCGATTATAACATTAATATTTTCAACAAGGTTTTCTAATTAACATTATATAGACACGAACATTAACCATCTTGCAAACAAAAAATCTTGCAAAAAAAACTGAAAAATGTAGTTTAGCGCATTATTGTAAATATGTTAAGTTCATAAAACTGATGAAAAGCTTTACTCCAACCGTTTAACTACGAGCATATTTTTAAAGTATTAAATTTAATATAATCCTTGATGACAACTTCATAGATATACAAGCTTAACAGTGTCTTAGATTTAACAAGTTTAACATATGAAATGCGATATGATCATCCGTGAAATACTTCAGTAAATAAGTACTTATGCTTTATAAATCCATCTTAAATTTATGGCAATTTTATAATAGAAACTTTTTCAACAATTTAAAAAAAAGTTGTAAAAGGAAACACTGATTGATTTTAACGCCCGCCGTTTGGAATTCGATTTCTGAACGCGACCGCTTTCAAATTGCCGCCATTACGGGTTCGAGCTCATTGGCCGGTAGCATTAAATGAAACTAATTTTAAATTTTAATGTTCGCCCATTTAAATTTGTTAATTTAGCTTTTATTATTGAAACACTAACATTAATTTATAACTTACAATCTGGGAATGAGCAGGTCTTTATCCAATTAACGCTCGCCGTGAATATATCATCTTGACGTTTAAAAATAAAACTATTAATAAAAGTAAATTAATAATTTATGAATAAACCATTCGAGACACACGTTGCCCAATAAATTAAATTAATTGTGTACGTCCTACACACTGGGTTTGTACTTACACGAAGAATTAGGTAGGTAGGTATTCTCTAGCAAATGCAGTTGTGCAATTTCCTATCTCATATACAATGTGTAAATTTAATACGGTCGAACCTTTTAACGGTAGTTTATATAGGTCATACTGAACAACTTTCACTATGGAGCCTACCCCGAAATCGCGGGTTTTTTTTGTCAGACTCATACATTTTGTCGCATGGGTGTCGACATTTTTGTATGAGGAAGCCAATTTTTTTTGAGATTTTGGGGCTACCTCCATAGTGAAACTTGTTCAGTATGACCTATGTAAACCACCGTTAAAAGGTTCGTCCGTATTAGACTTACCCACTGTATAAGTAGGTACTGATTCGGTAAAAAATTGCATTGGGAGGTTTGACAGTTCTCCACAAAATGACAGCTGTCAGTGCTTTTAATATTTTCGATACTCTTGTTTTGTTGATGCCAATGCCATGATATGGTTTATACAAACCGTAACAACATAAAAAACCGCGTTTGGCCTAGGATATTTAAATACTAAAATTATTTTGTTTAGCAGATAGGTAGTTACGTAATTCTGGTTTTAATCAAGATATATACAGGGTGTAACAAAAATACTGGTGATCCGTTTAAGGGCATATTTCGTATCGTATTACGACTAAGCAAAAGTAGAAGAAAAATTTTTGGACGCGAAGAAAAAATTTTTTTCTTTGGGACAGGTGGTCCCAGCCGGCCGACCCTCCATACTAAACCAATATTTATTTTCGCGCGAAATTTTTTTTATTTTCTTTTTTGTAATTAGAATACGATACCAATTATGCCCTTAAAAGGATCACCAGCATTTTTGTTACACCTTGTATATAGGTTAACGAAGTTTAATTATCAAAACAAATATTTTTCTGGTTTTTCTAAGAGAAAATGCGTAACGTTACAGCCTTGACAATAGAGGCGTTGTTCAGATATTTGTGACCACCTTGGCCGCTCCGATATATCTGATGGCGACTGTACCTACTTAATAGTACAACGTACTCGTAGGTATTGTAAATGTAATTATTGAGATATAATCCGTTAAAATTGTTTTATCTATGTAAATATAAGTACTGGTTAAACAATAACTAAGTGCTAATAGTCTAGTTCCATTTTTCAAAAAATCCATGTCGAGAAGCAAACGATATTACTTTTGGGCAACCGGGCTTTTTACCTGATTTAGACCCTGCTGTATCCGAATCGCCGGTTGCCTTCAAAGAAAATTTGTCCGGAAGTGAGATATTCAAGATGGCGGCCAAATAAATTACCCATTTTTTACTTTTTCTTAAATAACTCGTAAACCGTGACCCCTACCAAAAAATGTTCTTTTACTTAAATAATTCACATAAAATTCTCTATAAAAAAGGTTCTATACAGTTTTTTGCTGGGATCAAAGTTTAATGAGATATCGAGGGTATAAGATAGACCTTAAAAATATAGACTAATTACCCTTTTCCCGCGACTTCGTCTGCGTGGGATTAACATTCGCTATAATACATTTATGAAACACCTTAGTGAAATCTTATAGCAAATATAAATTTAACGTACATACTTTTTTACGTCTACAGTGAGCAACAATTCCATACAAAGTTTCACCCCCCTTTTCACCCTTTCAAAAGATGATTTCTGAGATAAAAACTATTTCATGTCCTTTTCCATAACTCAAACTATCATCATGCCAAATTTAATCTAAATCGGTTCAGCGGTTTAAGCGTGAAGAGGTAACAGACACACTAACTGTTTAAAGATAAATTATATTTTAAATACTCTGGTTGAGGCTGCTAGGGGTTGTGTGGTATCATTTCCGTATAAAACAGACATGCACAATTCATTTTTGATAGAAAAAAAATATAAATCTATATTTAAAAAAAGTTCTGCGAAGAGGGAAAACTCTCAAATCACATCAGAGGGGATTTTGACGTGAACGTCCAAAAATTTTACGGACCTCCAACAGTAAAAAATATTCATCGTGGGGCACTCTGTCCATGGTCAAAAATTTAAAACTTTTTCTCAATGCGCACAATTTTTTCATACTAATATTATAAATGCGAAAGTGTGTCTGTTACCTCTTCACGCTTAAACCGCTGAACCGATTTAGATGAAATTTGGTATGATGATAGTTTGAGTTATGGAAAAGGACGTAAAATAGTTTTTATCCCTGAAATCATCTTTTGAAGGGGTGAAAAGGGGGGTGAAACTTTGTATGCAATTGTTGCTCACTGTAGACGTAAAAATGTATATACGTTAAATTTATATTTGCTATAAGATTTCACTAAGGTGTTTCATAAATTTATTATGGCGAATGTTAATCCCACGCAGACAAAGTCGCGGGAAAAAGCTAATTAGTCTATATGTTTAATGGCTGTCTTATACCCTCGATATCTCATTAAACTTTGATCCCAGCAAAAAACTGTATAGAACCTTTTTAATAGAAAATTTTATTTTATTACTAAAGTAGAAGAACATTTTTTGGTAGGCGTCACGGTTTACGATTTATTTAAGAAACAGTAAAAAATGGGTATTTTTTTTGGCCGCCATCTTGAATATCTCACTTCCGGTCAAATTTTCTTTGAAGGCAACCGGCAATTCGGATACAGCTAAGTCTAAACCAGGTAAAAAGCCCGGTTGCCCAAAAGTAATATCGTTTGCCTGTCGCATCGAAAAGGAGAGCGATTTTGAAATTTTGTGCCCTGTCTATAAATAGCGTTTTACCGCGGTAATTAATGCGCAGAGATAATGGACGAGATAATACCTGCTAGTTTGCATTTTATAAATACGTTATCGGCCATCGATACGTCGAGAGTTAAGAGGTAATTGTGATATCGAATGAACTTTTATGAAAATATTTGAAACTCTATGTAACTTTAGCTAAAAAAAATACATACTTCTAAGCTAATAAAAACATTCTTAATTATGTCTGCTAATCGATTTTTACTTAAACATTAGCATTTTATGCATTTGTAACTAAGTATGTTAAGTATGTAGGTACCTACTAGTTATATGTACAATTAGTAGGTATTAGGTAACTACTTGAATTCCGAAACTTCAAGTATTTCAAAAATCCCAAATATCATACGGAATCCAACATAAAAGCTCAAAAAACCAATCTTAGTTTAACTTTAAAACGACAGTAAATTATGACACTGGCCGCCGGCTCATTCCGCACCAAAAAACCTTAGAAAAAAAAAGCCGTTCGAAATTTAATTTATTCAAAATTGAAACGTCACGGCGCACAATGGCCGCCGCTCGTCTGTTAACACGAAAATTAAATGCTGATATCACAATTAATCAAGCCGCTATGATAATAATTGGCTATTCACTGAGTGAGGTGTCAAAGTATATTGCTCTATTAACCTGGAGGAATAGAATAAGGCGTAGCCTGTTTATAAATAAGGAATGTTTTGTGTTTGGAAAGTTTTTGTGAGGTAAGATAATACAATGGATTAGATGGACCGAGTTGTGAATGTTGTGATTCAGTGCGGGTCTACGTGTGTATCTTCGAAGAATAGATGTTTATAGTGTATAAGTGCCTTAAACTTTAAAAAAAACTATTGCTTTTTAGTTAGTAAATAATCGAACTCGCGGAGCATAAGCGAAGTGAGTTCTTACAAACAACTCCAGACCGAACTGTCACCTGGCTACTGGGACGTCTCGGCATTTGGATGGCTTTTTGATTTCAATAGTTTGTCCGACGATAACTTTAGTAACGTTTTTCTGATCTTTATGAAATTTCTTGGGGCTGTAGCAGAGATACATACAATTTGTAAGTTCGTATATGAACAGGATCGATCAATCACTATGGAGATAAAAGGAGAAAAAGAATCCTCTTTAGGGTCTTGTTATTTTGGTCAACTCGTTTGCAAGGAAAACGCGAGTAGGTAGGTACTCAGTTCGAAGCGGACTACTAGTATTTCCTACACAAGTTTCAAGAAAGACATACCTTTTGAACCAGAGTTTAAACCCGCGACCTTCGGATTGTAACACTCTAAGTTACCGGTCAACGATAGCTAGAACTCTGGGGTGATTTTTGAGATTCGAGCGTTCGAATCTGATATTTAAAACTCCCGTCTAAAGCGATGAAACGACAAACTTTTGTGTGCGATTATTTTCGCTATTAATTTTTTTGAATTCGAGCGGTCGGATCTTAAAAGAGCGCTGGTAGCCTTGCGGTAAGACGTCCGACTTTCAATCCGGAGGTCTCGGGTTCAAACCCCGGCTCGTACCACTGAGTTTTTCGGAACTTATGTACGGAATATCATTCGGTGAAGGAAAAACATCGTAAGGAAACCGGATCTAATCCCAAAAAGGCCTAGTTTCCCCTCTGGGTTGGAAGGTCAGATGGCAGTCGCTTTCGTAAAAACTAGTGTCTACGCCAATTCATTGGATTAGGTTGTCAAGCGGACCCCAAACCGGGATAAACGCTAGGATGATGATGATGAGCGGTCGGATCTTAAAAATTGCCTCCCTGAACGATTCCTCTGTGGTTAGCTTAAGAATTATTCACTAAGGCGAAATATCTTTGCTAAACGTCTCTCAGTTTCACAAACACGCCATCTCAAAGAGTCATCTTCCAAACGTTTCCTAATAACCACAAGCAATACACATCGTCCAACAAATTGGATCGTCACAAGGGTCTTACAAAACTGTGAAATCGGGTAATACTAACCCTACTTTTAAAAAGATTCCAAAACCATAGACAATTCCATAGACTTAGGATGTTTTACGGACGGAAATAAAAAGTGGGGACATAAAACAGTTTAACGCCCGAGCTGGGTTCGGTGATAAAATAAACGTTTAATAACTACTAATACATTATTAACCCATATATATTTTAATCTACACAAATGTCTCACTGGGCCTGGTGATCTTAAATTGGTTTGTAGTGATGTGCGTGAGTTATCGAGCGTCGCAGCTGACACTTAAAGAAATTAAAACTTAAATTGTGAAAAACCTACAACACAGTGTATTAATTAGCCATACGATAAATAATGAATCGATAAAAATGGAGTTCAAGAGAAAAGATTGTACTAGTGTTTAATTTGTCTGCAGTAATAATTATTGTGATTGAATATTTATTTTAAGGTGAATTAATATTTTGTAACAGTAGTAGTAGTAATATGTTGTAGTTGTTAACACAGGGGTGGCCATTGGCAGCATAATCACCGTGTGATAAAACCCCTTTGTAAATTGAAAAAAATATTTTTTCTCCAATGTGCTCGGAAAGGTTATGTAGCAAAATGAGTACGTGAAGTTCTCCATTCTTTACCAAAACGAATAAAAGAAATAAAAATCATTATTGTCCTGTTTTAGCGGACGCGAAGTGTTTTGTCAACGCCATAAATATGTGTACACTTTTGCTCCTTACTCCATTGTAATAAGGTTCAAAAGTGTATACATATTTTAGACGTTGACTAGTAAGATCCATTACTGTATTGTTTTTTTACCTTTTAAATTTTTCATCCGACTAAGAAATATCATTTCAAACAGCCAATTATATACTAAAGCGACATCTACACCGTCTCTACGGCAATCCCTTGAAACTATAGGATAGAGCGAGATAGTGAGATCAAAAACCTTGGTTGTCTCGTTCTTTGTCATAGCACCGCGTCTGATCGTGCGAATGAGGCTTAATCCAATCATAGACAAAACAACTTTTTTTTAAGGTTTAATCTTTTACAGTTGTATGAAAGGATTTAATACTGTCTTAAATAGCTTTTGACGAAAATTTCTTTTTAAATATTATTTTTGGCAGAAAATTGGCAGTATACATAGTGCTTTATACTTAAAAAATATGTTATAGAGGGAAGCTAATTCATGACATGACATAGAACGCTAATAACGTAACCAAAATCTGTAATTTATTTATTTCCTCGCACATTTGGAGAAAAGCACTATATATGCCTCGGCGGGAATATAAATTCGTGGTCTCGTCTTATTTTTTCGGACTCCGCTTCGTCCGAAAAAATCGCTCGTCCACGAATTTCCATTCCCGTCCTCTGCAATAATCGAACTCGCGGAGCGTAAGCGAAGTGAGTTCTTACAAACAACTCCAGACCGAACTGTCACCTGGCTACTGGGACGTCTCGGCAGTTGGATGGCTTTTTGATTTCGATAGTTTGTCTGACGATAACTTTAGTTATACGTTTTTCTGATGTTTATGAAATTTCTTGAGGCTGTAGCAGAGACACATACAATTTGTAAGTTCGTATATGAGCAGGATCCGTCAAGTGGTTATGGAGCTAGAAGTAGAAAAAAAATCCTCCTTGGGGTCTTGTTATATTGGTCAACTCGTTTGTAAGTAAATCGCGAGTTCTAAGTTCGAGGCGGACTACTAGTGTATGAAAAAATCTAAATGACACTTTGATGTCGACTGTAAAACGTTATATTGATATAACTACAATGTTTATCGATACAAAGGCCCCATCACTATAATAGGGTTTGGACAGTCGGCCATTCGAGCGATTATTTACGGGCGATATATTTTTCGGATTATCGAGAAAATTATTTCATCTCAGCTCATAAGCGGAGGTACCTGGCTGGACGCATTATTAATTTTTTAAATGTTTTTTTTAAGGCTACTGTTGAGGCTTGGGCATTAGGATGCAAATCGAATGAATGATGGTTCCGATCGAGTTGTAATTATTGAGGATTTACAATGACAGCTGTTTTTCGTAATGAGCGTGACAAACTGATAGCGGTTATTTAAAATGATTATTTATCGGATTTCAAACATGAAGAGTTAGTATAAATGATGTAAATATGCGTCGTCTAAAACAACATTTTGAATGTGGAAGGAATTTAGTTTGATAGTTCGCGGTGAAGCGTGAGTCGGATCGGATTGTGTAAAGGTGTAAATGTGTTTTGTACGGAACCCCTGGTGCACGAGTCCGACTCGCACTTGGCCATATTTCTACCATAGAGTGTATGGATTTTAAAATATATCTAAAGATATTTTTAAGCGATTACGGTAGAACTAACTTAATACGATCACGGTTGATACGATTACTCGCTTATACGCCATTTTATATCTGTTCCTGTAACCTTAACTTTTTTATACCACGCAAATGGCAAATGCGCCTGACTAACACTTTTTCGGCCACTCAAGTCCGGAAATGCTTAGATATACTAGTTGGCAGTGGTAGGTTAAGATTCCGGTTATTTTATGGCAGTTTTGCGTGTCTAATTAACATTAGTTTTTAACGCATTCCTCATTCCTGGCCGCTGTTAGGGTGCGGTTTCATTCGGACGATTGTTGGTTACGCAAGTTTATAATCTCTCTTGGCCGCGTATAAGTTTCCATAAGTTTGTGCTGTTAAACCCTTTTTTGTCAAGGCTCAGGTGTCGTTTGCAACAAAAAAGACTAAATTTACGAAAGGGAAATAAAATGGTCAATCATCATCACATCATCTCAGCCATAAGACGTCCACTGCTGAACATAGGCCTCCCCTTTATGGAACTTATCATTAAAGGGGGGGTTTGACATTAAATGGTCAATATGTTTTTTTATTACTTAATGACGTATAGAAAAGGGTTATATTGCAACGACATCCTGAAATAATGTTAAAAATTCTTCTGTTTTTCGGCTTTAAATGAATGAATGAATTAATATAAACTTTATTGCACCGTAATAATTGTGCAAAGGCGAACTTAACGTCAAAGAACATTCTCTACCAGTTAACCGTTGTCAGGCAAAACATAACTTATCCGTCTCTCGGAAACCACAGCTTAACGCAGTCCAGTTAATAGAAGGTGGCCGTTTAATTTTTTCAATTAAGTCATTATTGTAGCTTTACAACACTGTTCCAACACGGCTCTTTTAATTAACTTGTCTATACGATTGATGTCAATTCAATTCAATTTTTAAAATAAATGGCATTCTGTCCACAATATTGGGACAATTTTGCCAATGTCAAAGTAGAGACGACCAGGGCTTGTAAACCGGTTAATTTTTCGTAGCGGTTAGAGCCACATTTTAAGAGCCTAACCCATAATAAAGGTTACGCTCGCAGGGAACGAAATCCTTTTACCGGTTAGGGAAGCGCTCTCTCCGTGTGAGCGAAGACTAGGGTGAATGACCGCTGAGCGCTCGCTTTACTCGATTTGTTTGCTATGGTATTAGATTTGATTTTTAATCGACTTCAAAAAAAGGAGGTTCTCAGTTCGACCCGTATGTTTGTATGTATGTTTGTTCGCGATTATCTCGCGGTTGGCTGAAACGATTTTGATGCGGTTTTCCGAACAGTATACACTCTGCAGAAGGTTTAAGAATAGAAAAGGGGTCGTTCATTTATTACGTAAGCCAATATTTGCCATTTTTGTTCCCTTCTGAGATCCTCCTCTTAGAAGTAGAAATAAGGCATGGTCAACCCCCCCCCCCCCCTAAATTGTTAAACGTAATAATAAATTAATGGCACCGAAAAGGATACCCGTCGTCCGCACAGATCCTTTATTAAGCAATGTATTAGTTCAACTCAACCGATTTTTCACCGCATTAATAACTATAAGCAACAAAGGAAGTCGGTTAGGAAAGGGTCGTCCATTTATTACGTAAGTATAATTTTTGCCACTTTTTAACCGACTTCAAAAAAAGGAGGTTCTTAGTTTGACCCGTATGTTTGTATGTATGTTTGTCCGCGATTATCTCTCGTTTGGCTGAACTGATTTTGATGCGGTTTTCAGAAAAGTATTTGTTACATTATGGAGAAGGTTTTAAAATACAAAAAGGGGTCGTCCATTTACGGGCACCGTGAGAGGAACAGAAAGTAACTTCTTCCTATATGTGATTGCCTACTAGTAAGTTTAGGCATTTGAATAAGTTTTTAATTTGTGTTATTATTGTTATTTTAAAATTACTTTAATATTGAATATGGGTGTATACCTGTCAATAAAGAACGTTATTTATTATTTATTATTATTATTTATTTCTTACGTAAGCCAATTTTTGCCACTTTTGACCCACTTCCGCTCCTACGTAAGAGAAAAAGTCCTCTTGTAAGTAGAAGTAGTGCATGGTCAATCCTCCCCCCTCCCCCTAAATTGTCATACCTAAGTAATATATCATATGAATGGCATCCAAAAGGACACCCGTGACGTGGTCCACATGGTTCCGTTATTAAGCGATATATTATTTCAACTCGACCGATTTTTAACCGCATTAATATCTATAAATAAAATTCATATTAGTTTATACAATCTTCTCCATCTTCTCCTTATTACACTTTTTCTTTCCCTCCTTCATCATCATTTTCTTATTAACCCCATTTCATCTTTGTCTTCTGCATCTTCTTCTTCATCATCTTCGGCTATTTTTTATTATTTTTCATCAACATCTTGATCTTCAACATGATTTTCATCTTTGTATTTGTCTTCTTCTTTATCTTCCTCTTCTTCAATTTCCAATATTATCTTCCTCTTCTTCAACTTTATCGCCGTCTTCTTTGGTCCGTCTACATCGTTATCTTCTTCATCTTCATTATCATCTTATTCTTTATCACCTTCGTCTTATTCTTCTTCTTTGCCTTCAACTTCATCATCATCTTCCTCTTGTGTAACTTCATCGTGGTCTTTTTCATCACCGTCTTCTTCTACTTCTTCTTTATCTTTGTATTTTTCTTATTATTCTTCATTATCAATATAAGCATCATCTTCTACATTATCACCATATTCGCCTTCTTCTTCATCATCATCATATCTTTCTTTATTATATTTGTCGTATTCTCGTTCTTATTCATCGTCATCTTCATCGTTGTATTCTTGTTCGTCACCATCATCATCATCATTTTCATTATCTTATTGTTCTTCGTCTTCATCATCTTATTCTTGTTCGTCGTCTTCTTCTGATATAGCATGAAATCTTTCGCTTATAAGTATGTTAGTGGTTGCCCTGTTATCAATGCAGGTCATGGCATACAGTTTCTGAGCTATTTTAATACGGTTTATAGTATGTGTACAGATAAACTAACGTATGCAGCTGTACGTAATTAGGACCCTTATTACGGAACAGTTATATAACTACTACATTATCCGCGATTATCTCGCGTTTGGCTGAACCAATTTTGATGCGGGTTCCATAAAGGTATTAGTTACATTCTGGAGAAAGTTTAAGTAAACGGCCAGGTGGGTGACAATGGAATGCAGTTTATTTTAGTGGCCATAACTCCGAAACAAATGATTTTTGAGGTTGCTATTAAGAAGGATAGAATAGTAAATTTTATGTAGTATGTTTATAAGTAAAAGAAGATTTGGGGCTTTCAGCAGAGTCAGTGGAGTCAGATAGTATAAACACTAGTCTACGTGGTGAATAGTATATTGCAAGTGACAGTACAAAACATATAAACAAGCCGTTACTATGCTTAATTTAAACGCGTGTCAGATATGTCGTAATACCGATTACTAAATAGCCAGCATACGCATATGCAACCTCCAATACGCCCCCTTAATCTATTACGTACATACTCCAACACTTTTGTACATGTCAGTACTCGGTACATAAAACAAATCTAATTTTTAAAACTTTTGTGTCTGACTGTACACAAGTAAACACAAAAAACAGAAATCATCCAACAAATTAAAATATGCATAAGAAAGGTAAAACTAGAAAATTATTCTATTACCTAATACACAAAACACCTAAAAACATAAAAGAAGATTTGGGGCTTTCAGCAGAGTCAGTGGAGTCAGATAGTCCAAACACTAGTTTACGTGGTGAATAGTATATTGCAAGTGACAGTACAAAACACATAAACAAGCCGTTACTATGCTTAATTTAAACGCGTGTCAGATATGTCGTAATACCGATTACTAAATAGCCAGCATACGCATATGCAACCTCCAATAGTAAGTAGGTATGTATGAGTGTATTTGTTATACTCTGGCTGGAGGTTTTGGTTTAGAGTCAGGTGGACGACAGTGGAACACTTTTGTTTTAAGTAGCCATAATTCTAAACCAACGTAGCAGGTTGCTGTTAAGAAGGATAACATATTAATTTTATGTTTTCTTAAGTATGTGTTGTTAAATAAACAAAAACACTATCGCTAAAAAGTATGAAATAAAAAATAAAAACAAAACAAAATTAAAAACAAAACAAAAATAAAAAACAAAACCGAAAGAAAAAGAACTATAATAAAATTATAATTTAATTTAATTTATTTAAAAAAAGAGAACCGTTTTCGGAAAAAAACAGCGCACTAAAAAGCACTAAATATTTTTTATATAAGTACCTCACCCCTCACCCTATCCTTATCCAGCCCTTATCCCATCTCTTTTCCTACTCCGTAAAGCAAATTTCTGCTAAAAAGTAATGACGAATACCAAATAAAAAGTAATTCAATAATGATCTGGGTATTTACTTAATTTTTGAAGTCGGTGCCAAACTACTTCTCTGTCAAGTTTTGACTGGGTCAATAGTGCAAAAACTTAATTAATAAGTAAATTGTATTTTTTATGCAAAGAAAGGAGGTTTCGGAATTATGGCCACTTAAAATAAAAGTGTTCCACTGTCGTCCACCTGACCCTAAACCAAAACCTCCAGCCAGAGTGTAACAAATACACTCATACGTACGTGCAAACATACTACTACATAAAATTTACTATTCTATCCTTCTTAATAGCAACCTCAAAAATTATTGGTTTCGGAGTAATGGCCACTAAAAAAACAGCGTTCCATTGTCACCCATCTGGCCGTATACTTAAACCTTCTCCAGAATGTAACTAATACCTTTATGGAACCCGCATCAAAATTGGTTCAACCAACCGCGAGATAATCGCGGATAATGTAGTAGTTATATAACTGTTCCGTAATAAGGGTCATAATTACATACAGCTGCATACGTTAGTTTGTCTGTACACATACTATAAACCGTATTAAAATAGTTCAGAAACTGTATGTCATGACCTGCATTGATAACAGGGCAACATACTCATAAGCGAAAGATTCTATGCTATATCAGAAGAAGACGACGAAGAAGAATAAGATGATGAAGAAGAAGTAGACGAAGAACAATAAGATAATAAAAATGATTATATTATGATGGTGAAGAAGAAGAATACAATGATCAAAACGACGATGAATAAGAAGGAGAAGACGACAAAGATAAAAAAGAAAGAAATGATTATGATGATGATGAAAAAGAAGACGAACATGGTGATGATGTAGAAGATAATGCTAATATTGTCAGTGAAGAAAAAAAATACGAAGATGAAGAAGGAGTAGAAGACGGTGATGAAAAATACCACAATGAAGTTGATCAAGAGGAAGATAACAATGATGAAGAAGAAGACAAAGAAGACGAATAAGACAAAGGTGATGAAGAATATGATGATAACGAAGATGAAGAAGATAACGATGTAGACGATACCAAAGAAGACGATGAACGAAAAGACGATGATTAAGTTGAAGAAGAGGAAGATAATAATGGAGAAATTAAGAAGAGGAAGATAAAGAAGAAGACAAATATAAAGATGAAAATGTTGATGAAGATCAAGATGTTGATAATAAATAATAAGAATTACACGAAGATGATGAAGAAGAAGGTGCAGAAGACAACGATGAAGAAGGCTAATAAGAAAATGATGATGAAGAAGGGAAAGAAAAATAATAAAAAGGAGAAGATAGTGAATATTGCTCGAACTAATATGAATTTTATTTATAGTTATTAATGCGGTTAAAAATCGATCTAGTTGAACTACTATATCGCTTAATAACGGAATCATGTTGACGATGTCACGGGTGTCCTTTTGGATGCCATTCATTTATTATGTAGTTATGACAATTTAGAGGGAGGGATTGACCATGCACTACTTTTACTTACAAGAGGAGGACTTTTTCTCTTACGTAGAAGCAGAAGCGGGTCAAAAGTGGCAAAATTGGCTTACGTAATAAATGGATGAACCCTTTTTCTATTCTTAAACCTTCTCCAGAGTGTAACAAATACTTCTCTGACAACCTCATCAAAATCAGTTCAGCCAAACGAGAGATAGTTGCGTACAAACATACATACAAACATATGGGTCAAACTGAGAACCTCCTTTTTTTTTGAAGTCAATTAAAAAGTGGCAAAATTTACTTACGTAATAAATGGACGACCCTTTTTTCTAACCGACTTCATTTCTTGCTTATAGTTATTAATGCGGTTAATAATCGGTCGAGTTGAACTCATATATTTTTAATAAAGGATCCGTGCGGACGACGTCACGGGTATCCTTTTCGGTGCCATTCATTTATTACGTATAACAATTTAGGGGGTGGGGGGATTGACCATGCCTTGCTTCTACTTATAAGAGGAGGATCAAAAATTGGCTTACGTAATAAATGAACGACCCCTTTTTCTATTCTAAAACCTTCTCCAAATTGTAACAAATACTGTTTTGTAAATACCGAATCAAAGTCGGTTCAGCCAAGCGCGAGATAATCGCGAACTAACATACATACAAACATACGGGTTAAACTGAGAACCTCCTTTTTTGAAGTCGGTTAAAAAATAAATTATTCATTTAGTTGACTATCGTCCGTTACCAGCATTGGGTGCACGAGTGCTCGTTATTGTTATTTTTACATAAGCAAGGTTCTTTTGCCTTGCCTACCATCATACCAACAATAATGTACACATAACATAACACAACACAAGCCGCAGGGAGCGGAGCGCCACCGCCGCCACCGGTCATTGCTCCCGTAGCCCAAACACCGAGTTACCGGTTAGAAAAGGCTCCGATATAAAGTTCCCAAATCATTTCGTTCGAACGTAACCGAAATAAAAAACCGGTTTAACCTTTACAATACCGGTTTATTTGTAACCGGTTACAAGCCCTGGAGACGACAAGTGTACGGTTAATTAGTTAAAATTTCGCTCCAAGAGCTGGACGTTGTACGGTGAGGTTAGGCTTTTTATAAGGAGATAGCTACTCCCTACAAACAGCACGTGGACTAACGGATATCTAACTCAAACAGGGGTTACACATGTTTCGAGACTAATTCTTCATTAGTTGCTCACTAGTTCGTTAAATCACTGCAGAATAAGCTATATATTACACATTGAATCACGAAAATGAACATAAAATAAGAAGTTTTTCCCGAAACCAAACCACCTTGCTCGACAAGATCCCCTCTTTTAATTAACTTGTCGATACGATTGATGTCATTGGCTGCACAGATTATGTTCTCGAAATTCTTGTATTTGGAGGGTACACGGAAAGAACATGTCTAGTCACTTTGACAACATTTTGAGTTATAGCGGTTTTAAAGTTTGGAACGATTCAATTAACCATACTATTTTCGTAACTAGATGGTTTTTATGAATTGAAAAGTGGATTTAATGTTAAAAATTCCAGCTGTTACAGAAGTTGTTGCTAATAGTTTATTGCAAGCTCTACATTTTGATACAAAAATCTCATTTTACGAATAACGGGACTAGACATGTTCTTTCCGTGTACCTTTCATTTAGTAACAATATCGTTTTAATTTAAAATTATTGATATATATTATAGGAATAAAATAATTGATATTACGCATTTGTAAAAAGAAGAAACCCTACTAGCCGATTTTGGGTAAGAATTCTTACTTGGTGGAGTGGTAGGTGATAAATTTAAACACTTTTTACCATACACTGTATGGTAAATACATCCGAGATGTTTTTTCCAAAACAATTGTAGCGCCATCTATGCGTAATTAACTTGTATATATATTAACATTCAAGAACCAAGACTACCAAGTAAGTCCATAGCTTTAGACCCACCTGTAGCCTGTCTTAATAGGCCAGGAGCTAACACCAAAAAAACGATATTGAGAGGTTTGAGAGCTATGAAACTGCACACTGTTTGCTCGACTACCCTTTTTACTAGGGGCGGCTGGCAGCTATTCATCATTAGTCACTGGTCGGAGAATGCAAACCATTTGAAGGATGGAAGTCGTAGAGTTCTGGATTTGGTGCAGTATTACGAGTATATGTGATCAAGTTTTAAATTAGAATACTTATACATAATTGCTTGGCGTTTCTGTTCAAAAATGCCGTCGTCGCCTACCGTTATTGATTTCACAATTAATATGCCATTTTCGGCACTTTATATTATACTTACTAACTCTCTCATTCCTTTTTCCCAACTGAAAAATTTTGATGACCGTCTCTTTACTGTTGACATACGCACGATTTTGTTGCTTTGAAACTCGGCTACTGTTGTCGGGTCTAGCTCTTAGTCTTCATGGCTTATTGTGGAGAAACCTTATACTTCCATTATCTATAATGACGGCGCTTTCCCGATTATACTACCGTCCATATTAACTCACTAAATATAACCCTTATTACAACGAATTAAAGTCCACCGCTTATCCAAGAATATTAGTACAATGTATGTCTCATAAATCATTGTTTAACTGCCAATTGAAGATTTCTACTTATTTTGTGTGGCTATAAACTGTATGGTAATAGGTATGGAATAGCGCTAACATACGCATATAAGGAATGCATATTACGCTGTTGTGTTTTTATGATCGCATTACATACTTGTTTTAAGCTTTTTGTTCCTTTTAAGGCTCTTATAAAATTAATTTTTTTATTGAAGTAAGAATTCGATGTGGTCTAAGTGAGACAAAGTCGCATATCGGTACTTACAGTACTTATAAGGTGTAACAAAAATGCTGGTGATCGATCCGTTTAAGGGCATAATAGGCTAGATGAATTTTTTTCATGCATGGTATCAATCGATTCGTTTTATTGTGAGGATCAAATGTCTATATGGGGCCAATTGCCTTAAATCAACATAAAAGACAGGAAAGATACTTAAAGTCTGAGATTTGCATTTGTTTCTCAAAACGCTCCTAATAAAATGATATGAAGCACAAGCAGTGACGTCACAGCTTCATAGTTGCACTGTATGGAAAAATTATGAAATTGTTATTTTTACAGTGAAATGTTGCATTTATGTATGTGGTTGACATACAATTTATTTCACAATAAAATGTTAGAAATCGAATGGTATCATTGGTTTTTTAAATTTCGTACTTTCAAAAATAGAAAAAATTTGAACTTTTGAAGAATCTACTGAAATGGTTCAAAGATATCAGTCTTTGAACCATTTCAATAGATTTTTAAATATTTACTTTATTTGGATATTTTGATAATTTTGCATCCTATCAACTAAATTTTATTGCATAATTCAACATGTGTCATCATCCCTATTGGTATCGTATCCTAAAAACGGAGAAAAAATAATTTCTCGCGTAAAGAAACATTTATTTTATGGACGGGTTCCTTACAAAAAAATTTTTTTTGCGCGTCAAAAAATTTCTTCTCCTATTTTTCTTAGACGCAATACGATACCAATTATGCCATGAAATAATTGATCACCAGTATTTTTGTTACACCCTTAGCTAGGTTAGGAGTAGCGAGCCAGTGGCAACACTTCCATCAGTCGATCAATTTAAACTCGCTTCAACTGATCTTACTTGAAGTGCAAGCTCGATAGAATTCTAGGACGGAAAAAAAAGCTTCCGGGATATTCTCAATCCAAGACATTATATTATCTTGAACATATTTCCTCGTGACAAGTATTTATTTCCTTTACCAAAAGTATGATTCTTCGCTTAATAAAACCACGTTGTCTTAAAATTGAAATGCAAAAATGTATTGTTTCAAGAGTATATTGAGTAAATAAGTGCATTGTAATGTGCCTAAATTGAAGAATAAATATCTTTTATCTTTTTATCTTTTTTTTAAAGTATAGATTGTACTTTAATCAAACAAATATTTATTATCTTAGGTAAAAGAAAACTAGAAAATCTGTAAGAAAAAGAATATCATACGGTTCGTTATATATAAAACTATAGTTCATTTTTGGTAAAGGAAATGAATACTTGTCACCAGAAAATATTTTCAACATAATATAATGTCTTAGATTGAGAATATCCCGGAAGCTTTTTTTTCCGTGAGCGCAGCAAACTTATCATGTCTGGTCGCGGAAGGGCCCAGGATTTCCCCTCGTCTACCATCATCATCCGACCAAACAGTCGCCTCGATTGACCGCTCCAAAACCAAGTCAGAATTTAAAAAAATCCTCACACCCTGGAATCTAAATGATCGCGTAATGTGCTGTTTCAGAGGAATTTCTGCCCGCGAACGATCCGGCTGCGATATGATATAACCCTGCCAATGATCTCTCGAGTGACTATAGTAGGGGGTTCTTCAGAACACAGGCTATAGAGTTGACAACTCGTTTTGTAATGCCCCTAGAGTTGCCATCCATGTGACCATCATGGCTAGCCACCACATAGGTGCTCCCCGTGCTCCCCTACTAATTTTGTATGAGAGCGCGACCGCTTATTTCAGTTGAGTTAACGGTTTTGATCATTACTCATGTGAATTAAAAATATTCACAAAAATCAAGTTACAGGGGTGAACCTAGATTATTATACTACAAATTGGCGTAGAATGCTATTAAGATTTGCTGTTCGAATAGCAGAAATTTATGAATAAAATTGCGCTTATGTGTGGTGACCTCGTGCTCCCTGTAAAAGCTTATATGATGAGGTGTTGGTAGTCTGCACGGCTAGCACATCCTACGTTGTTGCGCGACTTCTCCATACTTCAAGCGCGACTCGAAGTATGAAGTGACAGGCGACAACGTAAGATATAGTAGCTCGCCAGGCCACAGATATGGTATAAAAAAGAAAAAAAAAAGAATAAAGCACTAAATTGACTGCCTGCGTTGGCCCTTAGGCTTCAGATGGTCGTAGAACTGTGTCGAAGCGGACATGTGAACACACCTTTACTTGTAATATTTCATGTCCCCAATAATTCTCTTTGTGTGTCGAACCCACTTAACGCGTCGCGTCGCGTCGGTTTAAATAATGATGAGGTTATAATTTAAAAGGTATTAAGTGACGTAGTGATTATTAGCTCTTCTGACATATTATCAGGTAAGTAAGTAACTCGAGATTTTATACGTATTTTTTTAACAACTTTATTACCTTTTTTTGGGGTCAAATTTAATTGCTGCACCAGCAACAAACTTCGTCTACCATTAAGTTAAGAATTGGGACTACAAAACTGAGGCTAATTTAGTTATTACTTACCAAAATGTTTTGTTATTTATACATATGTGAACTTTGAGTTATAAGTAATCAGATAAACTTTACTAACTCCTTACCGAATTTTAGTTATTGATGAAATAGCCGAAGTAGTTCGGAATAGGTTTTTTTTGCATTTTTTTTAATGCGATTGTATTTTATTACTTGTAATTCTTTCTATATATTTAGTACATAGCTACATATTTAAGAATACGCAAGTTCCTATAATGATTATGCCATAGATATTTTACATAGTGGTTATATGGTTTATTTTCACATAACCATAGGTCTAAAAAAGTTGGTATTTTTGGTCACCAAAAGGTTCTCAGACATAGACTGTTTTTTTTTTTCAGATTTATAGTGTTGCGCTCATGCGCTGTCGATTCCCTCCCATTTGAGAAAGCGGCAGATGTTGTAATCCTTAAAAAAACGGTCAAGCGTAAACCGATCGATAACCTGGATTCCTTACTTACCAGTCATGTACAGCAGCAGAAGTAGCTAAGCGGGTGTTCAAAATAACCTACACACGTTCTCTTCACAATAAAACTGTGTCCAACTAGCTCATTTTGAACAGCTTATCCGCTTAGCTACTTTTTCTACTGACTGTACCTATACCATAAGGAAATACTCGTAGAGATTTTCCGCTTCTTGAAATAAAGGGAAATATTGTCACTGTCGGCCATTTTTTTTTAAATTATTTGTTGAACTTGGAAATATACTGATAAGCCGTTGCAAGGCTGGCAAGAGGTAGAATGAAATGTTTTTATTTTTATAACACTCATGGGCTCTGACAATTCTGTAACTTTTTTATGTTATTAACCATGGTTATTCCTAACATAAAAAAATTCAAGCTTTTTCAAAATTTCATCCGTTTCTCATTCTTGTTAAACCAAATTTACGGGTCAATGGTCATTTGGTGTCCTGCCTTGGGACCCCTAAATCTGGCCGGCGGCGCGAGCGGCCGTATTAAATTATTATGATTTATATGTTTTAGTGTAACGCGCCCCCTCATTACATGAACGCCTTAACGAACCTTGATGGTTTAGCATCAAAATTATACACTAGATGTCGTTGTTACGTACTTGGTGAATCCTGAAACGCGCTACTGAAGTGTTGATTAACGGATATCAAAGTAGAACCCCGAACACATTTAATACGATTTCTCGCATAATACGCCATTTTATATTTTGCCAGATATGATTTCCCATAGAAATAAAATGGCGCTCGCTGGCGCTCGCTGATTTCCGGTTTTACGGGACAACTGCATTTAAAGACAGTGAACAATTCGTACCTGAAATAGGTACGTACGTAAAATACGGGACATCTGGTCACCCTACGCGGGACAGTCCCGCATAATAAACTTTCTCGCTTAGGTACGACACGTTTTGGATGTGTTTCTTCAAAATCGCAGGGGCTACTTTGAAAATTAATAGGTTTTTTAAAACTCTCTATTGACTAAACGGGAAAAGGGACTGAATTTATTTTCGAATATATATTAATAGGCTATATACTCTTGTATATGGCACAAGCCGAAACACGATTGCTGAAAGTTGCCTCGATAGAAAAAAAATCCGAAGTTGAGTCCTTTTTCCCCTTATTTTTCTCAGTTTACGTAAACTATAAGAGATTAATCAATATAACTTAGTAAAAAATATGGTATTCTGGTTTATCTAAAAAGTCACAGAAGCAAAATTAGACAACACTTTATAGATTCGCTTATTTATCGTAGTTTGGTCAAAAAATCTGATCCTTAAGAGCGCTGCATCTTTTTCTTTCTTGCACGGGAGCCATAAACGTGTCTCTTACGGATGGGCGTGGCTTGTCCGAATCGAGGAATGGCCTTAAGTGAGTTTTACTGTAACTCGATGCTCGTGTCAAAATTACTCGATACATGGGGGCTAGCTATACTAAATCACACTATCGAAGTGTTGTTATAAAACTGTAAATTATAAATATTATAATCCTACTACATTTATGTATAAACCCACAGGGGTTTTAACAGGGGATATAACAGTATCTTTATATCTAAATAATAATCCTACTTCAATCAAAGTAACAGAAGAGCATCGCACCAGGCCGTAAAAAGCTAAAACACATCGACGCTCAATACATTGTAAATGAAATTGTTTACCCGACGACATGTCTAAACGCCGCCATGATTGAGCCATCACACACTGAACATTATTCACAACCTTATTGTACTAAACATAAGGGTTAGAATCAATTAACTGGAATACAAAGAGGTAAGCGAGCATAAGTCAAACGGCGATGTGTACTGAAATTTGTTGCGGTTACTGTTGTGGTACCTACCTTAGGTTTAAATCTTTGCTGGGCTTCTATTGGGATGGGAATGGTCGGTTTGTTTATGAGTAGCATAGAATAAGGAGTCCTTTTAGACCAGTAGGTAAACTATTAGGCTATTTGAAACGTCAGGCAGTCTACAAGTTAATTATGCCGAGTAAGGCCATCATTGGATCACGAACGCTCACAATCAGCAATCGGATTTTAGGGTGTAACATCGGCTTTCTTTACCTCAAAAGTTATGCTTAAATGGATAATCTTCGGGATACTTACATATCATATATTTAAATAACATTTTAACGACTATATTCGCAAAATAAGTGTATGGTTTTCGCCAAAATCCGATCACTGCTCATAATACCTATGTGGAGAATCACAAAGCACCTGTACGGTGGACACAAGGAGATCCAAGTAAGGAAATGGTAAGTGGATTAGGCATATCATTAGGAAACCTGACACTCAATTATACAAGATTGCCCTGACCTGGAAGATGCCTGGCTAATGGCACCGTATCGTGGAACAAGTAATGGGTGTATTGGGGATGGAAATCAGTGGAAGAATTCCATTCCAACCTTACAGCAGTAGTGAGTAAAAGGATGAAAATAAGAAGGCCATCAGTCTTCTGTCTCTCCTGAAGTTGCATCATCAAAAATCACGTCCGCTATTAATTTGAAGTAAATGTGTCAATAAGATTAATTCGATTCACATTGTTTATCTAATTAAGTTAACACCTCCATTATTTATTAGAGAGTCGATTATAAATAATCGATTCTCCGCGGGACTCGTATAAAGCTATCATTCGATAACAAATCGACTGTGGAGACAAGACCAATGAAGATATCAAATTGAAAATCACCTTCGCCGCTGGGGCCTTAATAACCTCTTTTATTGCCTGATATATTGCTGTACTTCGTGATTACGTAGTGAAAATGACGTTTCAACAAAACATTGTATTAAAAAAATGAATAATGACTTCTTTGCCGACAACGTCATTACGTAGCGCGGTCACCGAGCGGCGAGAGATTCTATCTAACTCCGTTCAACTTTGAATCATTGTAAAATTGCCTTTTAGTCTCTGTAGAAAGGTATATATTTCTTTGTAGAGAAAAGTTTTGAGGTTATGTTGAAAAATGAGATTTAATATACAGTTTTAAAGTTAGTTTTTGATTGTTCTACGTTTAGTTGTATTGAGAAGTTTCCCGCGATGGCGTGGAGAATCGGATTGACAGATAAGAAGGTTATTATTATCACATTTTACTTAGAGTACATGCATTTACATAAGATAATGCGGTGTAATTTGTATGAGTACGACAGTTGTAGGAAATAAACTATTGTGGACGCGTTGATGGAAATGATAATGACGTTTTTCTATCTTTTTGGGTAGTTGAAATTCCATTATATTGTGTCATATTAAACTTAGGTGAGAAGGTACTTGTAAGATATTTTAAATTTTAAGTTTTAAAGTAATTTTTAAAAGTTAAGGCTTGTAAAAAAGCTGGACATTTTTCTACAAAAGTTGTGCAGATTCCTTTATCCCGATTTGACACATTAATATAGCAGTCCTCCCAATTTGTAAAAGTCTAACTAACTTTTGCTTGAGTCAACTATGTTTGCTACAATAATAAGGCAAATAAAAAATATTGAAATACGTACCTACAAATATAGAGCAAAACAGCGGTCAAACAAGAAATGTATCCAACTAACTAAAAGCGTTTTTATCACTATTACTACCACCTCATTACACCATAACGGTGTGGTAGACGGTAAAAACGCTTTTAAAAAGTCGTATGACCATAGGATCATAATGACGTTAGGCTATTTTAAAATGGTCAGTACCATGAAATTAGAGCTAAGGGAGTTTGTATGTAGAAGCAAAATTTGAAGCGTGAAATGTGGATATTTAATATGGTCATGTTGGAATTGCCGAGCCTTTTTCCAAGATTTTCTTAATTACCATAACCGCTGTCAATCAGATTCAAAATTACATGACTTTGAAGAGAACCTACAGAAGGAGAAAAATCACGACTTACTGATAAATCTCTACTTCAACCGTGTAAAGGTAGTTACGAACTACACTGTTTCTAATCTCCTTGGTAAGTACCGCTGCACCATTTGTTCCTGTCTCAGGATTGACGTCTTCTGATTGATTACTGAAGGCTAGAACATTGTCCGTAATAGTGATCATATTTTTAGGGTTCTGCGATACAATATAAAAGTGAGAAAACGTCGTTCGACGTTCATGCGTCGAGTTGTCCGTTACGGTTAGTTTAGAATGACATTCGGTTTGAAACCGACTCCGTTTGATTTAAACAAAAATGTGTCTTATTATTTTTTGAAATCAAATTAAATTGATAGTATTTAAACAAACTTTATTAATATATTATTAAGGTTGGCTTTATTATACTACTAAGGTACACCATGAGATCATGATTTAGACTTTCACGGTTTTTACATACACATATGTAACTATCTGAAACAAACGGACCACGGGGACAATGCCACTGTTTTTTCGCAGGGAAGTAGGGCTTCTTCGAGCTGCTGAGGTGAAAAAGCTATGTTTGTAAAGACTGCCTGCCTGGATATGATTACTTTTGGATATCAAGTTCAGCACTGTCGTTAACTTCTCATCAAGCCTGCGGAAGGCCACATCGCGCTCGCATCACTCAATTCAGCCACCAAAAATGGTGTCACCCTAATTTTACACCAGAATTCTGCAAGAGACGAAAGGGCTGATGAAATCTTTCTATAAAACGGCATAAAACGTGTAACCAACTCCTTGAAGAACTTAAGTAAGATAACTTTAGGAAGATCCTCGTTAACCTGGGTACGGCATGGTTGCCACAACGATATTTACGATGCCTCAATCTTTGCAAAATGGCGGCATTTCTGAAATAGTTTAAACCAACCGCGCAGAATCGATAATTGCTATTAGTCAAGCTAGCAGTGTCACAACTTAGTAAACTATCTGAAATAAATAGTAATACAAAGCAGGAAGATTTAATTTGAGATTAGTTATTTTGCAAGTTTATTGTAATTGCACTATAGAAAAACTATAAAGCACACCTTTTTATTTCATCGTTAAGTTTAAGGATAATTCAAAATAGATATTGGTGCGGCCACAGTTAGTGTCAATAATAGCCCTTACATTTTCCGTGACCTGTGAAATTAGCTCAAGAAGATTGGCGTTAATCGCGTCAACTCCAGTCCAGCGCATTTGAAATAACGAAATTTCGATTTACGACGTTTGCGAACTAGCTTTTCTAGCGTTCGACCTTAATGATCCGGCACTGCAACCAGCGCTTCGTAGAGTTTCCAAGGGACTTATGCAGCGTTTACTAAGGCCACTCCCATACGTTTTCATTTGTTTGTAATAGACGCTTTGCACGCCGACGACGAGGTGGAGGCTATGTATGAGGACATATCTAGAGCCATGCATAGTTCCAAAACCTACTTCACCGTTGTGATGGGGGACTTCAACGCGAAACTGGGCAAGAGAGACGGTGACGAGCTGAAAGTGGGGCAATTTGGAATTGGGAAGCGGAATCATCGGGGCCATTTGCTGGCCGGCTTCCTGGAGAAGGAGGGACTCTTTATGATGAACTCCTTCTTCAGGAAACGTGAGCACAGGAAATGGACCTGGATGAGCCCCGACGGTACAACAAAAAATGAGATTGACTTCATCATGTCGACGAAGAAGCATATATTCAATGATGTATCTGTGATCAACACAGTCAAAACTGGGAGTGATCACCGATTGGTAAGAGGCACATTGAATATATGTATCAAGCTAGAGCGCTCTCGACTGGTGAAGTCTACGCTCCGTCCAGCACCTACCGAATACCAAAATCCCGAGAGCTTTCAGCTGGAACTTCAAAACCGTTTCGATTGCCTAGGCGGCGGTGTGGACGAATATAACGACGGGTTCGTAGAAGCTGTCCATTTCACTGGGTCCAAGTTCTTTAGAACGAAACGCACCAGTAGGACTAAGAGGCTCTCTAACTCTACTCAGAATCTCATGAAGGAGAGGAACGAAATGGTTCTAAAATCTTCAGTTGATGCGATACAACTCCGGCAGCTTAATAGACGGATCTCCAAGTCCATTACCTGCGATCTTCGCTTATTTAATACGAACCGTATTCACGAAGCTATCGAGCGGAACAAGGGCTGTAAAGTATTTTCAAGAGATCTGTCTATTGGACAAAGCCAGCTCGCTAAATTACGGACTGAAGATGGTAGAATGGTTTCATCTAAACCCGAGCTACTGAGAGAGATAGAGCGCTTTTATGGGCAGTTATATAGATCAACTCGTGGACCCGAAGTTAGCCTGGCGAATGACCATAGAGCTAGGCTTACCCGACACTATACCGATGACATCCCGGACATCAGCTTGTACGAGATCAGAATGGCCCTGAAGCAGCTCAAAAATAACAAGGCGCCAGGTGAAGATGGAATTACAGCCGAACTCCTGAAGGCGGGTGGAAAACCGGTCCTTATGGCCCTTCAGAAGCTGTTTAATTCCGTCTTACTTGAAGGGAGAACGCCAAAGGCATGGAACAGAGGGGTGGTGGTGTTGTTCTTCAAAAAAGGTGATAGCACCTTGCTGAAGAACTACCGACCCATCACACTTCTGAGCCATGTCTATAAGCTGTTTTCTAGAGTCATTACAAATCGACTCTCGTACAGGTTAGACGACTTCCAGCCTCCCGAACAAGCCGGTTTCCGAAGAGGGTTCAGTACCGTAGACCACATTCATACGCTGCGTCAGGTTATACAGAAGACTGAGGAGTATAACCTGCCCCTCTGTTTAGCGTTTGTGGACTACGAGAAAGCCTTCGATTCGATCGAGACTTGGGCTGTACTACAGGCTCTCCAGAGGTGCCAAGTGGACTACCGTTATATCGAGGTAATGAAGTGTTTGTACGAGAACGCCTCTATGTCAGTCCGACTCCAGGACCAGAACTCGAGATCCATACCGCTGCAGCGGGGAGTCAGGCAAGGAGATGTAATTTCTCCAAAACTGTTCACCGCTGCCCTGGAGGACATTTTCAAGGGTTTGGACTGGGGAAGGCTTGGCATCAACATCAACGGCGAGTACATCACTCATCTTCGATTTGCCGACGATATCGTAGTCCTGGCTGAGACCATGGAGGACTTAAGTACGATGCTCGACGACCTCAGTAAAGGCTCTGAGAGGGTTGGTCTAAGGATGAACATGGATAAGACGAAAGTCATGTCTAACGCCCATGTAGTACCAACCCCTATTACAGTCGGAGACTTTACGCTCGAAGTTGTAGACGATTATGTATACCTCGGACAGACAGTCCAGCTAGGTAGGTCCAATTTCGAGAAAGAGGTCAATCGTCGAATCCGTCTCGGTTGGGCAGCGTTTGGGAAGCTGAAACATATCTTTTCGTCCAATATTCCGCAGTGTCTCAAGACGAAAGTCTTTGACCAGTGTGTGTTGCCAGTGATGACCTATGGCTCTGAAACGTGGTCGCTCACAATGGGCCTCATTAAAAAGCTTAAAGTCACCCAAAGAGCAATGGAGAGGGCTATGTTAGGAGTTTCTTTGCGTGACCGTATCAGAAACGATACTATCCGTAGCAGAACCAAAGTAACCGACATAGCCCGTCGGATCGCTAAACTTAAGTGGCAATGGGCAGGGCACATTGCACGGAGAACCGATGGCCGTTGGGGCACTAAGGTTCTCGAATGGCGACCATACACCGGAAGGCGAGGAGTTGGTAGGCCCCCTACAAGGTGGACTGATGACCTGGTGAAGGTCGCTGGAGTCCGCTGGATGCGGGTGGCACAGGACCGGTCATTGTGGCGTTCAGTGGGGGAGGCCTATGTCCAGCAGTGGACGTCTTTCGGCTGAAATGATGATGATGATGAGACGCTTTGCTAGACGCCCGCAGCGCGGTCACTCAGTTTGCATCCTTATCCTTACAGGGGGCCTACCGCGAACTTTGAACAAAGAAATTTCGTTATCTCCGTCTCTATCGCTCTTGCATATTCGACAGAGTGATGCAATTCGCTATGTGCGAAGTGCATGGTGGGGGTAACGAGAACGATCGCAGTGCTCAATGTGACAAGAAATGAAACTGCAAATCCCCTGTCTGCTGTCAAAATAGTGAATCAGCCAGTTACATTTCATATAAGCAAGGAATACAACCTATTTATAAAAAAGGAAAAAAAGAGATTGACCACCTGCCCAAGAGATGGCGCCACAATCATGCACACAGCGAATAGACGAACTGAGTGGTTCGCGGTTTTAGGCCAGTACCTACTATGTGCGGTTCGTGATCCGCCAGACGCGTGCAGAGTGCAGACTGGTCGCCCCTTTTATCTCGTGTGAACCTAGCTCAATCTTACAGCTACATTAAATCGGACGTTAAAGTCGGCCCGTTTGAGCGAGGTGCTAATAACGAGGCGCCCCGCGGCGCGCCCCGCTGCGCGCGCGCCTACACCTGTGCACCTCATTATAGCGGGAAAAAAGGGAGAAAACGAGTGTCGCGAGACTATAAATTTTTGGTCTGTTTGGTGACAGCCGAATTTTGACCTGGGTCATGCGAGTTGTACGGTTAAAATAAAATGTTTATACATATTTTTAAAGTTTTTTTAAGGTATCCGAATACGCCTGAGCTAGCTTTTCAGACTTTAAACAAAAATGTAACAAATTTAAAACATATAATTTACAATTTTAAATAAGTAAATGCATCTCCTTCTTCCTAGCGTTTATCCCGGCTTGGGGTCCGCTTGGCAACCTAATCCCATGAATTGGCATAGACACTAAATAAGTAAATAAGTAAATGCATGATTTTTAAAAATGTAGAACTGATGCTGAAGTATAAATACTATAGATTAGATATACATAGGTATTAGGTATGTTAGACCTAAATAATTTATGTCTATGCAATAACTACCTATGTCTTGAACATGAGCCTTAAGGTTGGTTCACGCTGTAGCGTTCCGCATCCTACACGACACTTCCAACACTTTAATTTGTATAGAGAACATTACGAGCCCTCCGAGGATCACGTGCGTGACGCTTTCTGTACAAAATTTCGGAACTGTCATGTGACTCAGGACGCGGAACACTTAAGTATATACTTCGTGAACCATCCTTTATTTGGTGACAGCATAATTTTAATCCTAAGATTCCTAAGTTACCAAGGTATCTATGTTGTATTTTTTAGTATTCTTTGAAAAACGCTATACGCGTCCGCTTGTATCCTAGCCACACCCTGAAGCTCGCATTCCAAACAAGGCGGGTATGATCATCATCACAAAGGATGTTTTTGTCATTCGATGTATCATATTGTAACGGTTACAAGCGACAGTTAACGGAATCGTTAATCTAAACCTTAAATAAGTTCATATACGGTTGATATCTTGGAAATCTAATGTTATTTTGTGTCGACAATAATATATTATTATTTAATATTGTTTTTACACGTTTTTTGTAAGTGCAGCTTTTGATGTCTAAAATTATTAGACTATTAATTTAATTTTTTTTTCAACTCAACTTAACTTGATACAAAAAAAGAATCATAAGGATTACTCAGATTATCCTTATAACATGATTGTTTTTTTTTAGATTCGCAAAATTAAATAGCAATCGGCCTCACTCTTTTTTTTTCTTCTGTCTTTTATCTATAATATCTGACGTGTAAAATGCCCTTGTGGCCTACTTACTGAATAAATGTTTGAGTTTGAGTTTGACTCTAAGGGCTGATTGCACCAAACCGTCGGTTAACGTCAACGTCATCGTTAAAAAAATCTTGTATGAAAAGTTTGACAGTTTTCTATGGGATGACAGCTCCGTCGCCATATTTAACGTTGGTGAGTCCGTTAATTGTGCGTGGTGCAACCCCCCCTACCCACCCTAATTCGCTGATATTCATAATATGTGGTGTTATTAGTGATTAAAATTAGGCAATTTTTGTTTTAGGCATACCTACAACGTGGCCTGGGGGCTAAAGTGACTTTTTTTAATTTATACAACGACAGTGGCAAACAAGCATACGGCCCACCTGATGGTAAGCAGCTACCGTAGCCTATGGACGCCTGCCACTCCAGAGGTGTCACATGCGCGTTGCCGACCCTTTAAAACAGGAGGGTTCACTATGTTGACGGCTAAAGAAACAAGAGAGGTCCCTCGTCGTCAACACACTGGGTCCTCTTTGAGCTCTTTGGCAACCTTACTCACCACCAGGAACACAACACTATGAGTAGGGTCTAGTGCTATTTGGCTGTGGTTTTCTGTAAGGTGGAGGTACTTCCCCAGTCGGGCTCTGCTCCAGATTTGAGCGAGATGACATTCGCTGTGCTGTGCCCTACCACACATAGCGAGAAGACATTCGCAGTACCCATACCTCTCTTTTGGACGTAGTTTCAGCACTTTCAGGACGTACCCGTGTCCGGACGTAGTTTAAGGACATACCCCGGGTCCAAGGGTGACTGGCGCAAGTATAGGTTGCTTCCAATCTAGACTGTTGGAACTTAACATGATATGAATCTATGTGCATGGTTGTTTATCGCTGACACATCATGCGTCACTTTCGCACTTACTTGTTAGAACGTGACCGCTATGGTGACAGACGATAAAAATCCAACCATATGGTTGTACCGAAGATTATGACAAAAATATGAAAAATATCTACAGAAAAAAACAATACAATAGTTCGCAGTAGATGAAGCTAGGAGTTAGTCGTTCAAACACAAATGTATTGTCAAAGAAACGAGTTCAATTGGAACACAATACACATGTTTTAGCCACTTTTATTGCAGACTGTACTAACCAATAATCATAATAACAATGACAGGCAAATAGCTCCATCTTAATCTTCGAAACCCATAATCCTGTTACAAACGGTTAAATCTAAACCATTTTAATTACACGATAAGCGTCGCCCGCGCCGCGACGCCATTGGTTGACGCGCGATGTAGGCGTGGCTCGAAACAAAAGCTGACACTGCGCATCGTTAATTGTATAGAGAAAGGGGAGGGGCGGGGGGGAGCTAATGATGTGCTGATGACCATTGTGCGATTTAATCTACTATCATGAACGTTTGTAGTCATTTGTCATTGCGACGTAGATTGAGTTTCGTGATGATGAGAAATGATTTCGATCTTTCTATTATTTATGTAAATGTGGCCAATTACTATTTTTGTTTAGAGTGTTATTTTTTTTGCAATACTTTGGTGCTATAAACTCTAATCAGAAACTAATACCTACCAGTGGCGGCAGCATAGAACACAATACCTGTCGGCCTGCCTAATTTTCAGGCGCCTGAGCAGTTTTCCTACAATTTAGGAAGAAATTTTAAGCCAAATTAAGCTCCGGCTTCCCTAAGAAAAGTTTTGACCCGCCGCCACTGATACCTACGGTCATGTTCCCAAAGCTGAGCCCAAACTATTGACACCTCTTAGATTGTAATTTGTTAAAGGGCGCAGGCCATGTCAAAGAATTAGGCATATTTAATTTAATATCCAAACATTGGATCATCCACTCATGCGCTTAGCAACTTTTGCCGCTGACTGTACCTAGTATGTAACAAAAGCAAGGTCTGATCTTTAAACATTGCACTCTATGTGTCGATGAAATACAATGATTACGCTCCCGGTGTTACGATTATTTACAACAATTACAACAACAGTCCACAAAACAAGAAAACTTTTTGTTCAAGCGCAACGAATCCCAACTAGGTAAATAAATACTTAGATGTCTTACGCAGATCGGCCTATTTTATAGCCCCAACTAGCAATGCACCAAGGAGAAGTTTCCAAAGTTGCGAAATTTTCCATACGGAATGTTCTTAGAACTTAAATATTTCGAACAATAATAATTTTAAACAAAAAAAGAACCGACTTCACTTAGGGTCCGCTATTCCAAGAGGAAGTGGCCGAATTAAAACAAAAATAATTTTCAAAACATACCAAGTTTGGGCTCCCCCAGATACGATATGGCTGGTTTTTTTTTGGTACTTTATATCAAAAATGATAATAGATATCCTCATATCTAACCTCAAGAAAGAAATTTTGAAAATAATTTCATTAAGTATTTATTTTTTATTTTTCAATATTACAAAATAACGCAGTACAAAATGTACTGAAGAAGAGTTCTACTAATAGTCCTACTCCAGTACATTTTGTACTGCGTTACTTGATAATATTGAAAAAAAAAAAAAATACTAAATGAAATTATTTTCAACATTGCTTTCTTGGGGTTAGATATGAGCATATCTAGTATCATTTTTGATATACAGTACCAAAAAAAAACCAGCCATATCGTATCTGGGGGAGCCCAAACTTGGTATGTTTTGAAAATTATTTTTGTTTTAATTTAAAAAAATGGCTGAAATATAATGATGTGGTATATTATTAGAACCGCCTCTATTAGCCCTTTCATATGATACCACACACCATAGGTTTTTGAAAAAAAAATTTTTTTCCCCATACAAAAAAAATGATGAATCAGCACCCCCCTCCTAAGGGAATTTTTTTTAAGAACTGCGGATGAAAAATTTTGTTTTGACCTCTAGTATGCGTGTGCCAAACGGCTAAACTGTACATCGATTTGCGGTTTCTTTTTGTATACAAGGGGCACTACAACTAAACCCCAAATTAGCCTATAATGGCGAGTACGATAAAGGAAAGTATAAGTACTTCATATGCAAGCTTGTTTGTACACAGAATACGTCCATAACCCAGAAACTACTAGATATCAAATATACATAATATCTTTAATATATAAAATACTCCTTTGAAAAAAACCCAGGGGCGGAAATAAATCACTTTTCACTCGCTTCAACGGAAGACTCGTTTTCAGAGCATGAGATATGACAAATATTACTTGCGCGCAGCCCCACAAAAGATATTCATCCCAAATCCATCACTAACGAACTCATTGTTCAAACTGCAGCCAATTTCAAAAACAATTTTAGAATCTGCACAGTGACCATACTATAGTACTTCACAAAACGCAACGTAGTTAAAGCCTTTAAGTCCCAACCATACATTACTCCAAGAAACCCTGGAATGTCTAGTGTTCCCGCAAAAAGACATGAATACCTCCATCTCTGTCTGCCTCCTTCAGTGTGAGAGAAAAGGAAACACGCATAAACGAGGCCATAAATGTCTGAGCGCCTCTCTTAATAATGGAGTCATCATATCTGCCATGACAGCTTCACACCTTGAGAGCGAATTGGCTTTCCTCTGGAAGATAACTCTTTGAAACAACCTATATCTCCTTCATACTCACTTACAAATTCAACTCTAAATCATTTGAGACAAGGTTGGTATTCAAATAGCAAGTAAAGTGGATTTAAGTCGTTCAAAAGTGTGTTTTCCTTTGTAAGTGCGCGAGCGCCGCTCGACGGAGATGTACGAAGATAACGCACGAATATAATAAATTTAATTTTACACTGGTTTATGTTTGCCCCGGGCTCTGGTTTTGGGTAACTGTTTTCTTTAATTTATGATACACGTATAAAAATCCGCAATCACACTTTTACGCCAATTCTACAATTAGTTTTTGAATGTTGAATGATATAGGGGCCAGACTGCCTCTGATTGAAAAGAACTGCGTATTTCTGAATGACCATTAAAATTAATCTTGATTTGAGATCTGATTTTCGTGGAAAATTGCAATAAGCCTGTAATATCAAATATTCAATAAACTTACAATCCTTTCAGGTGATCCTACTGGATATAATATATGTACCTACCTATTTAATTCGAAATTAATAGTTGAAGACATGTAGAAGTGCGGATCTGACCCCTGAGGCATACTATAGCAATATGCTGAGAGAGATCCTGATTGAAAATGTTTGTGCTGATAATACATTTTATAAATTTACTTTCAATGATGGTACAGTACAGTCATAATATAATTATTTATTTTTTGTTACTACTTGGACACAACTATAAGGACAATAAATCAAGCATATCCTAGTCAAATGCTTTATATAAATCTAATGGCATGGCATGAAATTGGTCCTTGGTGGACTTACTCTATGAATTATGCTGGATATTGTGTATATAATATTATATGCACAAATATTATAAATATGTACAACATTGACATTATTAATACACATGTGCGGTACAATAAACAAAACTAATCATCCCATTTTTGGGATGATAATAGAATAAGAAAAGTATGATTCTCTATATTTATGCTCCACTGCACTTCAACATTTGCCAAACTAAGAATACCATCTACGGACAATTGCAAATAATGATGCAAGTTGCAATATTTTCCATGAAGTTTGGAAAATTGTCGAAAGTTTCAGGCAAATCCCTGAGAAAAAATCGAGTTTTTCGTATTTAGGAAAAAATCCATAGGATACTTTTTCAAGATTTTTGCAATTTCAACCGCCTCTCGCTTAAACTTTCCGTCGGCACAATAGTAGTAAATAAACGTCACATTAGATCTTGAATTGCTTACTGCCCTTACCTTCCGTTCGCTTTCTATCCATGCCTCCTCCATCCACACTAATCGGAGTATTGTCCGATTCAATAACTGTGGTCTTGACCGTCCCGGCGCAATCATTACAACCTATTGTGCGCTGTCAATATTTTATTACTGCGCTGGAACAAGATATCTTCATTAAAACCAGTGTAGGCTTTTGTGAGTCTGGAGGGTAATTTGTTGGAACAAGAACGAAGATTATTTTTAATATTTTGTTTGACTGAACATGTGGTGTAAAGTTACCGTTTTAATGTAGGTGGATTTTTCTGAAAACAATTTCTGAAAAGTTCGCTTTTGTGAATAAACAATGAAAGTTAACTTCTCGAGTGGTACCTATAAGTTCTTTCTATTTGAGTCTTAATTGTTGAAGAGTTGAATTTTTTTAAATGTGCTATTTGTACAAGAAAAAGGCGACTCGATTTTTGCTGACGTGCAGCCCAATTGTTTTGATTTTAGATTCGTTTTCTCGTATCAGTGACATCAGACGAGTTTTCTTTACATTTCTTACTAATATATTAAATTAAATCATTAATGCATCAGACTGATTAATGCATCTCATGAATGCTTGAGAGTTCAACATAAGGGTTCGTTTTTTACCTTTTCAGTATACTGAACCCAACAAAGCAAAGGTGATGGGTTATGCTGGGTGGAGAAGGTGAACATTATAAAAGAACCCAAAGTATAAAAATGACAGGTGAGATTCAGTATATCAAAATATATTTAAGTCGTCGACGAAGCGAAAGACCGAATAATTATGTATTCAATGAAAACCTCTATTATTGACATCTTTGACATGCCAAACTGTGGTACAGTCAACTGCAGAGAAATATACAAGTTTGTATGCAGGGGTGGGCACATTCCTCTGCAACTGACCGTACGTGGAGAGTGGAGATCCATGCGAGATCCATTGATTTATTATGTATTTACTAGATGGGCGTTCTAGAACAAATTTTATGGTCTATGTTAAACGGTTGACAGCTATCACTGAAACAAAGAGTAGCTTAGACTTTTAGTGATTCTCACTATTACTTTTGGTGCAAAGAATTTCTTAGGGATGTCATCTCCTATTACTCAATGGCGAGATCACTATTTGTTCATCACATATGTTGGAGTGGAGACTTGAGAGTCAGTTCCAACCACACGTTTCAGAGTAAATCAAAGTTATGTCGCTAGCAAATGCCAATTTTCAGCTGTCGAATTGGTCCACAGCGCTTATCAAAAAGGATACAAAATCCTTAAAAATACTAGCAGAAATAAAGCTCTGTAAAAAGCTTGTTCACTATTTCGTACTTATCTACAACATTTAATCAAAGGTCATTGCAAATCTATTTTTAATTCCCGCCATCAAGTGTGAGAATCAAGTAATTTACAATAAATTAAACATTCAATTACAACGTGCAGTTAATTAAGTCGTCGAGCGAACTTAATGTAATTTAATTACATGTAGACAACTTACAATGATCAAGCTTAAGTGTATCAGTTAGCCTATTAACTTAAGTTCTTTTGGAAACGGGAAGAATACGGCTGTCAGAGTTTTTTTCTTTTGCGGTGAGTCTAAGCCGAGAGGTTTATATTTTCGAGGAATTGTTTGGATGTTACGATTTAGTTCTCAATGTAGAGTCAGAAGCAGAAGGTTAGCGGGTGAGGTGTTCAAAATGATCTTGACACTCTTGTTTAATCAATCAATACTTTATATCTTCCATCGATATTGTCGATAATTCTGCCAACGTCAAGGTGCAGAAAGGCCAGGTTTTCAACTCGATCAGAACCAGTATACCGACAAATTAGAATCCCGGTTATTCGATTCCTTCATTACTCGGAAATAGGCACATTTTTTAAATGTGAAATTATCAAGTGAAACAAGTCATGTTCAGTGTGCCGACATCGCGCTACATGCCGACTCCTGGAGTACCAGACGACAAGGGCCTTGGCTGAAGAACTGCTAGAAGGAGCTCCTGAAAGACAGAGAAGAGGCCAATTGATTGTGACACCAGAGTTAGCATTTTGACGATATCTCCCGCTACCCCTTTGACCCTGGTACAAAAAGTCAACACTTTGACTCTTGCAAAGTCGGTGTAGAGTTATTTGAGTAAGTAGTTTATTTAGGGATACTACAATAATCAGGCCTGCATCAGTTACTTAACAAAACCTAAACTGACCTTATAAATTAAATAATAAAAACAAAATTAGCAGAGCTAAATGCTTTGGCACCGGTAAACCTTTAATTAATAAGAAAATAACTAATTACAAAGGTAAGGCATTGTGCTGCCCTCGTAAGAAAGGGCTTAAGTGCCAAGCTGACTCTATGTTGATACGTCGTTTTTGGTAAATAAACCGGCGCGGGCGCAAGCACGTTCGATGCCAATCGTAAAAAACAGCGCGCCCCGCCTATCCTGCACAGTGGTGCCGGTATCCTTTTTGTTTGGTCAAAATAGAATAATTATTTAACAGTTTTTGTATTTAAGTTACTTACTTCACAATCAGTTTGCGATTGACAGTGCTTGGACCTCTATAAGCTCACATGAACTTGAACAATTAGCTGAACGTTGAGCCTTATCCGGCCCAATGGTAAACTGAGACGTACATATTTACTTGAACCTGCACAAGTGCACACTGAGTGACTAGATATTTTTTACGATGTACTGATTTAAACTCACACGATTTTCACTCATTATTTTGACAAAACACGGGACTTAATCGCGTACACTTACTTACTTTTAATTTTCCTGACGTTTCGAGCGTGTCATAACGCTCGTGGTCGCAGGCAGACTGGCGAGGAATCGTATCAGCATCTCCTAGCCGCGCGGGTTTTCCGAACTACCCGCACTTGGTCTTGATTATTCACATTTACGCTAGGGTTGTCACTTTGCCTACACACGACACTCACAACATCCGATGGTTTGGAATTGCACGTATTTCGACGCTTACATTTGCTGATCACTGGATTCCACGAAGAAGAAATCCCCTGTCCCTCGATATTTTTTGTCTCATGGGGCTTAACTAAGTAACAGTGATGAATACAAACGAGAAAGTACCGTCATATTTTAAATACGTTTCGATTGCTGGTTGTCAATAAACGATTGTCACTAACACTTTTGTCACTTTGACACTAGTCCAGTTAGCAATAAAAGTGTGTAGCCAAAGTGTAAAGTTCCAAAAAAAATTGCAGTATATAACTTGTTCGTGTAACACCCCTGGCGTTGTCAGCATTCATAAGTCACGGTGACCGCTTACAATTAGGTGGTATTGTTTTCCACCGACATGGTATAAAAAAATATGTTTGTGGTAATAAATGTTTCTATTCTATAAAAATCTTACTTGTGTATAATTTTTTTACAACTGATTGTTTTTGCCTGATAGAGAAGGAATGCATTTTTACATTAAGCCCACCTTTTGTACGATATGTTTTCTTAAGTGCAATGACGGTTAATAAAAAAAGTTTTAACCTTTGACCAGTCGGCTGCCCACAGTGCAGCCAATTACAGAAAAGCGTTTCATTTGCCGCTGCGAAGTGATATTGTGACCCGCGACGCGCCGCTTGGATCTTTATAATTAACTGACATCAACTAGGATCAGCTGAACGTTGAGCCTTATTGAATATCTGGCGCTAAGGTCAAATGAGATGTATTTTTATATAAACCGGTACACAGGACCATGACTGGATGTGTTCTATACAAGCTTTTTTTTACAAACCTTTATTAATTTCACCTGTTGCTTCGTCAGTAAACAATCTTGTGAGTTAAATTTGACCATTTTTCACGCATTAGTATCGCATGACAATGGATTATTATGATGACATGGAGCTGATCTGATAATGGAGCTGGAAGGTGGCAATAGGAACTCCTCAACTACTCAACAACACCCCAATGTGTTTGGGTTCATTGCATTCGTCTTGGTTAGAAATTGTACAGCGAAAAGTACAAAATTGGGTCAATCAACTATTCTTTGTCAGCGAAATTTCGCATACCTCGACTAATAGTGATAAAAATAAATTATGCGGATTATATTTAACTAAGTTATGCACTTTATATAAAATACAGATAAACATGCTACGAATTGCAATCTCTTCTATCACATTTTAATACGTTATATCTTCGTTAATGCCAGTGACCCAGTGGACATAGGTGTCCCTCAATTTTGTATGAAAATAACGGCTCTTCCGCTGAGTCACCCATTTTTTTAATGAATATAGTATCTTTATTATTTATTTTCCTGAACTGGTATGCGTGTAAAGGATCTTGATTCATGTTGACATTGTTATAACCCACAAAAGTTAAACTAATAATGAATAAGGGCAATTCTCGCAAAAAACAAGAAAAAGTTGATTGACCCAATTAGCAATAGAAGCTTGTCACAAAAATGAAACTTTTGAAAAAACCTTTTTAGCGAACAGCGACAAGCGAGGTTTTTTCAAGAAGGCTAGTAAGCAGACAGCGACCGACGATAAATACATATATACTCTTCTTCTTCTTCTTCTTCAGCGTGTATGCGCCCACTGTTGGGCATACGCCTCTCCAATTTTCCTCCAATAAGCCCGATTCGCGGTTTCTGTTCTCCAGAGCGGGCCTGCCACCTTTTTTATATCGTCCTCCCATCTGATTGGAGGTCTATGATCTGGACACATATACTCGTACGTAGATAAGTAAGTACTTATCATAAAAACCGATATAGGTACCTACACTTCTTTTTTATGAGCTTTTTGTGGTATGGGCCACAGAAAGAATGGCAGAATCGGTGGTATCCAAGTTTAGCGCGCGGTACAGACTCCCAGGCCCGAAGCAGAGCGCACCGCCAATCCCACCGTCAAAAACCACGCAGGCTATTTAATTGTTAATGAGCATCATTATTTCTCGCCCCCACCACTTAATTACAGAACCTCCTATCTCCCTTAACACTGTACAAAACTCCACCTTACAATAACAAGCGTAAAGACCACAATCCCATCAAACGTATTGATCATACGTTATTGCGAAAATTTCTTCATTTGCTACGTTTTGCCTTGGAAGTAATACGACGTAACCGCCTTTAACCTCCATAGGCCATACTACATTTATTTATTCAGCAATTACTTGACAAGCTTATTAGAAAAACGATGTAAGTGCCTTAAAGTTAGTGGTAACTTGTGATGTCTAGATAGTGAGTGGTTGCGTTTACCGCTCTGACCAGCGTGATAGCCATCGAGGGTCACGGCTCCGATAGAAATACTTAAGCTTTGGTTTATTGATGGTCATTAATATTAAAAGGATAATATTATGCTGCAACATATACAGAAAATAAATCTAAACTAAGGGTTATTACTTCCCGGAATCCTTGGAGCTGCTGGGCTACCATCCCGGCGGCGTTAGGTACTACACTGTTCACTTCGAATCTTGTTTTATTGCAGACGTTTTAAAACAGTAGGACATCTCTCGGGAAATGGGGCTGAAAGACTTCAACCACCGATGAGAACCATCTAGTTTCCAGTTAATATACAAGCTTTTAACGCCGACTGTACGTTTCTTGCAATAGTCATCGTTCATTGTTTTATATACCTAGTCGGTCCAGAAAAAGAAGTGTCGTAGAATGTATGAGTTCCGATATAAACACGCTTCTCTTTCCAGACAGACTTTAACAGCGTTTTTATAACCACCACCTAGTGCCTCCAATATATGCCTTCATCATCAGACCAGCTCAGTGGTACCAAAATATTGTATTGTCAACCAAAGTATACCGGCACTTTGGTTTCAGCTCAATTGGACATGCGGAACTGATTCAAATCTGGCTTGCAAGATTCTATTTAAACAACAAACTGACTGACGAACACTGTGAGTATAAAAGCTTGTAAAAAGAGCCACTCCACAGTCCAGCAGAGTAACTTAAAAACAAAAGAAAGGACAATCGGCATTTTAATCAAAATAATAAGGCATTACGGGGAGGTTAATAGTTTGTTAAGCGTCGTAACGCGCCGGCTAATGGTCATAGCAATAACCGTAACCGTGAAAAATAATGTGATGGTGGATACCGGTTAAGGGGGGGTTGGGAATGCGGGTCAGATTTAAACAAGACTGAACTTTTTAAATATACGAAAATAAAAATGGACTCGAATCAAAACCAGCGTTGCGGATGCAGAGAAGACTGTGTTTGCACCGACACTGGTTCGATTCCAACCTTTGCCACTTTGTCTTGGTCACTTTTTCTATGTTACAGTCTCCATCAGATATATCGAAGCGGCCATGGTGATCACAAATATTTGAACAACGCATCTATTTTCAAAGCGATAAAGTGCATGACCAAATATTTTTGAGTACCTTCGCCACTCAGATATATTTTATGTCGACTGTATATGCCATCTTATCGTATTTCAGTTTATAATTTACATAGTAAGGTTACCTACTTACTAGTAAATAGAGAAAAATCGAGTAGCGTCATGTATATTCAATTACTGCTTGATTGCTCCACTGCTCCATACTAAAATAACGGTTCTTTTTTCGTTATTTCGTTTACTATTTCATATTTAATCGAAAAATCTTATAATAAAGTCATTACCTTACATAATTGAGTTCTACATAAAAACAATAAAATAATTCAATATATTGGGTTTCTTTGGGGTTTTTTGAGAAAACCGGTTCGGAGTCCTGGATTGAAACTCGCATTTTAGAAACTGGTATCGCCTTAATTCGAACTCAGCTCGAATGTGAAATATGGAAAGCTTACATTTCGCGAAGATTAATAGTTTGATTATATTACCAAGAATTGACTAGTGCGCAATATTATTGGTCAAATTTAATAAGGTGTTTTATCTTTATAGGCACAGTATGCAATGGAATTTTTTAACTATTATTTGGCATATCGAACACCAACTTAAAAGAATTTAAAACAATCCTTACCTTAAGCCATTAAATATATTGGGCCATGTTGCAGTAAAGTAGTAAAAGTTGGCCATTTCTCAACTTCCGATTATTTGGAGAGAAACTCGAAATATATCTTACCCTACGAAAAAATATTTAAGTTTTAAGATCCAACCTACTAGCTAGGGATACACGCAAAGATGCCCGGTGGACAGATCCGTCCATGTATGGCGCTGTTTAGATGTGTCCGCAGACAAATCCGTGTCCAATTCGCACCATACACGGACGGATCTGTCCGCCGGGCATATCCGTCGAACAAATCCGGCGGGCACATCTGTGCATGTATCCCTCGCTAATATGAGGCCTATTGTGGCAAGTATCCACGTGTTATCATTTAATAAGGAACAGCTATTTAATTTGCCGTCAGTGAGGTGTGTGTTTGAGAAATTACCCCTCCGATACTGTACATTGTTACTGGCTGTTATAAATTACCTGATTTAACAGAGGGGTTAAATACCCCATTGATTTTTGATTAACGATGACATGGCAAAAGGTTTTTTCTAATAGTTTAATACGTCTTTCAAGCACATGAATTAGTAATTTACAGACGTGCAACTTTATTTTAGTGTAATATTTGACAAATAACGTTTTGTGCACATCATTTACATAGGAGTAATTATCTATATAGTATTTTACCTGTAATTAGTATTAATACGTTAGTATAGGTAAAATACTATACTCAATAAATTAAGGTTTAGTTTACTTAATAACCCTTCTATTATATGCCGGTCGAAGAGAAATAGAAGCACGCTGTTTGATTACCTTTGAACGCCAAAATTTGAACTTGCAATTTTCCGACATAGGTCTAGGTAATGCTAACATAATTTATAAAGGTGTTTTTTAACACATTGCCATTTGTTTCAATTATCAGACTATCGCAGTTGAAACGCTAAACGACGAATGCTATATAAAAACTTGCCTTTATAAAAAGGAGCTTTGTTTTTAAACTCGTGAGACATCGTATAATTTGCTACTTACTTAATCATCTATCATATACAAGACAGTTAAACCATAAGCCTTTAAATAGCTTTGTATGCGTCTCTCACTGGAAGGCTGTCTAAAACCTACTGATATTTTTTGGCGAATAAGGAACATTAGTAATGTACCAGTGTACAAAGGTGGTGTAAACAGCACCGCGCCCGCTATCTGCCATCTCCGCCGCGTCTGCGCAGCTCACGCCCCTCCATCAATACTGAAGCTCCCCCCCAGTTAATACCGCAACGACATAAGCGCCTTAACACTCTCACAGTAGGAAAATTAGAGTAGGTAACCTAACTCTGCCTTTAGGGATTCTAGTAACCACTTTGACGCTTCTATCTTGAAAAAAGCAACGATTGCTCATCTTTACTAATTATCTTAGGCTTACGATGCCTTCTAGCATATAATACACTAAGAGTTTTAATTTTGTATAATGAATACTAGTAATTATATAACAGCAGCAACGAAACGCCATTAACTATCCTCATTACTAGATCGGAACATCTAGCAACTATTCATCGGTGGAGGTAAGAGTGACAGGGCAGCAAAACGTTCCAGTTGAACAGAAGGCCAAAGCTGGTCGGGGGTAGGACGCATACATTTTGATAGGACTCAGCAGATCCTCATTCCTAGTGCCAAGATAAAGTTTCATTGATGTACATAGGTATTTTGCCTGCAAAATATGCTATTTTTCCTGTAGTAAAAGCGGGGTTTTCGTGGCTCTCGATATTGTTGACATTTTCCGGGGCTAGCTCTCCGTGATCTGCGTCTATATCGTCACTATTTCGTGCACGACTTTTGTTTCAAGATGGACTACTCTAATAAATCTACTTTGACACTTCAACATACAACATTTTCATTTTGAGGTTAGACGGTAGATGCTTAACACTATGGTTATACTTATTTTAATACATTACTCTTTAAACTAAGGAGGTTTACACGTATTAAGTTAAACTGCAATGATCTAGGAAGTGGACGTTAAGCGGTTATGTTGGTGCAACACAATAAGGTACCCGTTATTTACGAAACTTAACAAACCTTGTCTCTCTTCAACAAACACAAATGTTCGAAAGATGGATAGAGACAAGAGATTTTTACAGGGTCCACTGAACTGAATGTATCAATGAGGTTAGAAACTAGAAATGCCCCGAATTTTTTGGCAAAATACCTACTTCAAAATGGTGGCCGAATATTTGGAAAAAAAAATTAGTTTCAAACCGAATTCAGTAGTGTAGGCCGAATTCGTGACATTTAAAAACTTTCTCCCCGTTTTCTTTTGCAAAGTGTGCCTAACGATAAGACTCCTTATTGACCAATAACATTTACTTACTAAATTTCTACTATTCTTCAAGAAATGTTAGCTTTTTATATTTGCGCTAGGGCCGGATTTGTCTGGCGGATATACCCGGCGGACAAATCCGTTCATGTATGGCGCGAATCGGACACGGATTTGTCTGTGGACACATCTGAATAGCGCCATACACGGACGGATCTGTCCGCCGGGGATTGGGCAGGACATGTTGCTAGGCAGGGTGACGACAGGTGGACTAAAATGTTGACGGATTGGTGGACACTTATAGATGAAAGGACTCCATGGCGTCCGTTGGCTCGTCGGGTGGACGTAACAACATTTGAAAGACTGCAGGTCACTTCTGGATGATATTAGCTCAGGCCCAAGAGAAACGGGGTACTCCAATAGAGACCTATGCTCAGCACTCTCAGCAGTGGGCGACAAATGGCTAAAATTATGATGATGATACGACTGTTTGCAATATAAATAGCTAAGAGAAGTTTTAAAAATAAAATATCCAGTGAAAAGGTAATCGCATCATAATCAGATTCACTCATTTTAGGGTTGGCACAAAAAAGAACATTTGTCCGTAGTATTGTATCATTATTTCTCAAACCAATCCCGTTACATCCCTAAACGTTTTAATTATCTAAAACACCTTTAATACACCCAACACAGCAACATTAAGATCTTAATTAAATTATAACAAAAACCAATTTGTACGGCCGACAACTTTGATTGGCGAGGCTGAAAACAAATGCCGAGGTATTAAAAAAAAGGATTTAAAAAAAAAGATCCTCATACCTGCGTCTCGTGGCAAATTGAAAACGACGCGCTTGCTCTCGAAGGTAATAATAAATTCCCAAATAATAATAATTCATAAATAATAATCGTGGAGGAAGGAAAATAAAAATATACACGTCGAAATAATAAAGGATTCGGGCGCGCGCGCACACGGGGTGGTTTTGGTAACCAGGTTGAGGTCCTGCGTGCTTCGTAGATGTTTTGAACACAGACGTTTTGTTGATATTTCAAGAATATCAAAATTATTTTTTTGTTTTGTTTTTTTTTTAATAGCCCATTTAACATAGGTCTTTCTCCTTATCCGATTGTTGGGCATTTATATGCCTCCCTTCTTGAATTCCCACTGCTTTTCGTTCCCAGAAATTTTACTGCGTATGCATTCAGGTCATCTCCTGGGCCTACCTCGCACTCTACGCCTTCTTGAGGTCTTCTACCAAATAAAGAAAAAAAAATCTGCGCTTATTATTCCCAAACACAAGACAAATTAAACGACACTTTAATCGAAAAATAGTCATTTCATTACCAAACTTAGGTACCTACCCATTATTTAGACAAAAAAAAATACGAACCGTGAAGGCAATCTCTACCAGTGTCCAAATTGTGACACGTGGATTGGATATCCATGCAATATAACCACTTGTTTGACATATATGTCCTAGAATGTGACAAAGTGCCTGTCAGACATTTCGGTTGTCGAATGGGGCCCCAGAAAGGCAATCTATCGAGCTAAAAAACCATTTTTCAGCAGAATCAAAAACTAAAACCATCACCCACTCTTCTCCAGTCGGCTAACAATGGCTCAATCACCATTATTATGTAGATCAGCCAAAGCGGCCCGTGTGCGCGGCGCCGCACATAAAATTGTTTTTTCCATCGAGACCCATAATTAGGCGATGCGTTTTTGTTTGGCCCACATTTCCCGATCCTCTAATTTTTACGTTTTTTGCCGCTCCTTTTGTAGTCGTTAATATGATTACACGTTGAGATGATGGCTTCATACGTGTTTTAGGTTATAACTTAATTTGCCCGGGTCTTATTTGTTTTTTTATTGTTGTCCGACTTCCTGAGAGTCTGTCGTTGGTTTTTTGCTGGCGGTCGTTAGCTGGAGGTGATTGAATGTGATGGTGAGCAAATTGTCGGTTGGGTTTGAGTTGTACACGAGGTTTTATACCGTCACGTAGCGGCAGTGATTCTATGTGTTTGATGGCTCAAATTGGATTGTAATCTGTTAGCTGTTTTTGTGGGTGTGGAGATGAGATCGCGTGGCTGGTGTGACTGTTTCCAAGCCTGCAGGACAATCTGTGATACGGAATAGGTATCTAGACCTATTCATTAACAAGAGAGCTAGACAACACAACTTTATGTATGGATTCCCACTTCGTTCCCTCCTGCTCCTTCCTGTCAATCCTTAGCGTTCCTTTATACTTTCCGTATCCTTTCTAGTAAATTTTTCTTTTCCTAGGATTTTTTTATATACATTTTTACAATTGGACAGATTTTCCTTAAAACATGGATAATTTTATTTAACGACGAACGAAAGCGTTCAATAGTTGTTCAAGCCCCGATTTTCTTTCAAAAACGTGAGTGTAAGTGTTAAATGAATTTGCTTCCGCTCAAATTGCCACGCACACCGTATGTTACATTAACACACATGTTCAAAATTGAATCTTATCATTCTAATTATACGGTATATACAGAAATAAGCTTTCTAATGTCACATACGATTGTTTTGCGTGTTCACAACAGCTCGCACGTAGCTCTAATTGCGAGGCGCGACTCGGCGGGTGACGAGCAAATTAGGCCGTGGATGGAGTTGTATGCACGAACTTGGCGCTACCGACTACCGAGCAAGGCACGAAGGTTTGAATTGATTTAAGTGTCATTTGGCGCCTTTTAACGGCGGAAAAGTTTCGACAACTGTTTAGGTTTCGATATGTTTCGAGATTCACGACGCAATGGCCGAAGAGCGCTGTAACAATCAGTGTCTGTTACCATCCAGCGGTTAGATTTAGATACCTACTGCAGTATAATTGCGTTACCGATCTAGCAGGTAGCTATTAGTTTCTTGTGTCAGAGGATACCTACACCTCTTAGGAACTTTAGGAAGTATCTTATAAAGATTACCTACCTTATCCTTTGGCCGTTTCGTTCAATGTGTTGGTGTTGCCACAAACAACACCGTAGATTATTGGAGGCTCTGGCAACGAACTAGGTATGTACAGTCGCCATCAGATATATCGGAGCAGCCAAGGTGGTCACAAATATCTGAACAACGCCTCTATTGTCAAGGTGATAAAGGGCATGCTCAGATATTTTGAGTACCTTGGCCGCTCCGATATAATATTTGACGGCCACTGCACTTACCATCGGGTTCATAATTGCATTGGTACCCAATCAATCAATGAATTCTTTCATAAATTGTGGGTATGCAATTGTTATTGTACATTGTTATAATATAATGTGTGATTGAAAACAAAAGATGGCACTATCTCCTTGATATTTACAGAGTAATTAAATCTTCTCAAATTACATCCTAGAATATATCTAAGGTGCCGGCCGCCATTACATACCCACCAATTTGTTACAGTACATGTAATCTCGATGGCTGCGTGAATCTAAATCAATTTTATTGATCCACGGTTAGCACTGCATACTTGTTAAGTAATTACTTGCCTACCAAATAAAAAGACCCATTTCGTACCCCTCATGGGCCACCACAAAGCACAGCAAAGGAGCCTAAGTAAATTGAAAACCAATTTGAATTTGAAATTTATTACAATAGAATACGATAGATAATTAAATGACTTTTGTAATGGTTGTTAAGTCTTTCTGCGAGTGGTTTAAGTCTGGCCTTGGGTCTTCTTATATTGGTTGAGTAGGCCCGGTTTGTATGATAATTTTTAAATCGTTGCCGTTCGATGAAAAATTGATTTTGGTTGATACGGTTTTGATTATATGGTTGGGTCGTCGTTAGATACAATTATTTGGCTACAGACAACGAATTTAGAAGCGAAGTGCCCGCATTTTAGTTGAAAACTGTTTGAATTTATACCATAGACGGATTGGCTTGAATTCTATATGAAATTATAGGTGTTTTGAGATAGATCAGTTTCCTTCTGAGAGGTTAATTGAGGATTGTGGCCTTGTTAGTAAAAATAGGCCTTTGTGGTATTGAAGTTACTAGGGACTTAAGCTCTTTTAAATTATGGTGATTGAATTGTTTCAATGTTGTTACCGCCTGTGGTAATTTATGGAGCATTTATCTATGGAATCTGATAACATAATTTGAAATAGGTATTTTTGAAATGAATTAAGTATTTTAAGTAACATTGTTGGATGCTGCCTAACTTAATAGTTTTTTTACATCTATATAAACAGCTGTCGTTGATAGAACTTGATATTCAACGGCTTGCCAAATTTTCTACAGGCTACGAAGAAATAAATCTATGTTAGCTAGTGCCTACGATTTTTTGCCACATAACAAGCAATGTAGGTACTAAAATTTGGTGATGTTTTTTAAATTTGAACTTTAAGCAGCTAATATACTGAATTTAAGCTGTTTTGTCTAATACAGTCTTAACTCTTTAATATCTTAGGCGGTTATCAGTTATCACACTGGTGCGGATCCGCATGCGGCGCCGGTGTGCGAGCGAGACAGCGCTATGCACATGCAGAGCGCTATCTCTTTCGCGCACCGGCGCCGCATGCGGATCCGTCGTCAGTGTGATAATCGCCTTACCCTGCTCTTTTACAGCCTTGAACTCTTAGTTAATATACAAGTATATTACAATAAATATAGTTATTGTAAATTTCAAGTTTCAGTTTGTGTAAATCTGAGTTGTTTGTTTTATTTTGTATTTGTAACGAAAAATATATGCAAACACTGTAACAATGTTTTGTTACAATAACTAAATTGTTGTTAGGTAAGCGAGCCATTGTTCAAAATGACTTCCACACATTCGATATCCTCAACAATAATGTGCAGATCATTTTGAACACCTCGCCAGTTTAGCTACATCTGCTGCTGACTGTACAATGATTTGCTCACCATCTATTCGTCTTACTGATGATATAGTAGCCACTTTGAAGTGAATTGGCCCAATAAAAAGCTAAAGTTAGCTGTTAAGCACAATAAACAACAATAAATGATATTATGCATGGCTTTATAAAGCGGTAATGGTCTATAATGGCCAATCGCGGCCACAGACAACCTCAACTAATAGACGGACCAAGTGGTTCTTAACGCCAGTGTTAAGGGAGAATACTCGACAAAAAACTATTTTAGCAGGGCAAGTAACTTTTTTGGGAGACCTATGATAAGAATTAAGATTAAGAAAGTCAAAAACGTTTCCTGGCATCTACGCTACTGATTTTTTTCAGTTGTGTTTACGATAACGACTTAATTAAGGCACGGTATTTTATTATTGAACTATTTACAGTGCAAGCTATTTTTAATAATTACGCTATGAAATGTCCAATGTAAAGTCAATGGCCCAACAATAAGGTCCGTGGATCGTACCCGTTCGTGTCAAAGTCAAAAAATATTAGCTTGCAGAGTTTCAGCCGACTTCAGGGCTGTTGTAGTTTCAGTTCCGCACCAAGATTTGTAGCATTTTACAAGATAAATTGCTCCTATGTGTGGTAACGCACTCATTTCATAAATTTCATAATGCGATGTCTTATTGCCTGTGGAGTCTGGGATCGCACAGTAAATCAAACCGATTGACTGCGAGTTTATTGGGGCTATGGACGCTTCCGTGGTCCATTTATTTATTGGTTTATGATCTGTGGTTGTATTTTACAATGTGAGTATATAAATCTATAAAACATTGTATAACACGTATAAAAATTGGGGTCCACTAAACAAACACGTCAAACTTATTGTTCTGAAAAAAATAAATAAAAAAACAAAAAATAACCATTAAATATAAACTTTCGTGAGACATATTAACATTATAAAATAACACGGTTACACGGTTACGGTGACTAAAGTGCCGTGAGTGTAACCGTGTTATTTTATAATGTCAAAAAAATATCAATTTAATTCATACCCACCATTCCCACCAGGTATTCCCTTCAATGGGTGACCATTTCTTTGTTGCACCTTCTACAATATCTACATCAAATCTCATATCGACTCTACCGGATGTTTTTTCAATAACAAGCCATATTAGCCAGGGATGAAAATGAAAACGCATTATTGTATATAGTATATTTAATGTATTAGTATTACTGTTTTGAAAAAATAAGTCCCGCCGAGTTTCTTGCCGGCAATAAGTAATACTTCTCGGGTCAGAGGTGTAGGGTTAGAATCGGTGGTAGTTTCTTTTCTCTCTGACGTTCATAAGTGCATTGTAATGTGCCTAAATTGAAAAATAAATAATATATCTTTTATCTTTTTTTTTATCTTTTTAAAATTTGCCGGATTTGTCCGACGGATATGCCCGGCGGATAGATCCGTTCGTGTATGGTGCTATTCAGATGTGTCCGCAGATAAATCCGTGTCCAATTCGCGCCATACACGTACGGATTTATCCGCCGGGCATATCCGTCGGACAAATCCGGCGGGCACATCTGTGCGTGTATCCTATTGTGCAAGGTGATTTAGTATGCCATACTTAACAACTTTTACCGTGGGGCCAACTCCAAAATCCAAAGAAATTTTTTTGGCTGTTTCATACATTTTGGCCGATCAGACGTTGACGTTTTCTATGGGGAGCCAAAATTTTTTTCAGATTTCGGGGATGATCCCATAGAATAAGTTGTTCAGTATGACTTACCTAATAGCCTTATAGAGCACTGGTAGCCTTGCGGTAAAACGTCCGACTTTCAATCCGGAGGTCTCGGGTTCAAACCCCGGCTCGTACCACTGAGTTTTCCGGAACTTATGTACGGAATATCATTTGATATTTACCAATCGCTCTTCGGTGAAGGAAAACATCGTAAGGAAACCGAATCTAATCCCAAAAAGGCCTAGTTTCCCCTCTGGGTTGGAAGGTCAGATGGCAGTCGCTTTCGTAAAAACTAGTGTCTACGCCAATTCATGGGATTAGGTTGTCAAGCGGACCCCAAACCGGGATAAACGCTAGGATGATGATATGACTTACCTAATCACCTCTCACAATATGGGTAGTAGGGTGGTCCAAAAATATTAAGTTTTAATTTTTTATCTCCACCAGCTTCTTTTAGTTTCAATACTCCTAAAAGATATTTGCACCTTATTTGAGAACAATTAAACTTTATTTTGGGGGTCGCTATGAATGACACAATTTTGCAATACAAAAATGTATGAAGAGAAATTATACAATCAATAATTCCTAATTGGAAATGTTTTTGATAGTGTTTATACACTATTTATATTAAGTTATAACTGAGTAACTAATAAAGCGCTTAAATTTTGAATTTTAGGGTAATTTAGATTTTTCCATTTGTATGGGAATATTATAAATATTGAAATCATAGCGACCAGTAAATTACCATCAAATGAGCTCAAATTTTGGATATAGACTTCATTTTCTTAACAGAACAAAAGGAGCCTGGTGGAGATAAGATTTGTAATACTTTTTTCTTCTCCATACATTCATGGACCACCCTAATGGGTATAGTTATTGAAATAACACCATGTGGCCTGACAGCGTGTCTCTCTACAACCAACAGCACACCTGACAATGAGCTATCAGATTAAGAAAATTTCTAACTTATCTAATGAAGCATTTTTATCGACATATTGGCAAAAGTTTAAGAGTCGCCAGGATACTCGCGTGAACTCGCGTTCCCATACAAACGTAGTTCAGCTCTCATTTTAAAACGACATGCTTTAGAACCATGAAATTTGGCATGGGCATTCTAGTAGTACAGATCTAGGTCGGACATTTGTTTTCGTTGCTAAAATTGTAATATAAAGAAAATATTCCAAAAATAAGTTTTGTATTTAAATCTGTAACTGGCTGTATTTTCTTTGTATTACAATTTTTAGCAACGAAAACAAATGTCCGACCTAGATCTGTACTACTAGAATGCCCATGCCAAATTTCATGGTTCTAAAGCATGTCGTTTTAAAATGAGAGCAAAACTACGTTTGTATGGGAACGCGAGCGTCCTGGCGACTCTTAAGCTTTATTATAATTTATGTGTAAAAGTGTAAAAGTGCCATAATTTCGAAAACTATGCCGTTTTTATTCCCTAGTGAAAACTCCCCGATAACCCTAATTCCCTAATGGCATTTGGTCCGCCAAATGTGCATAATCTGATAATAGCACATCAGCTGTTCTATCTAAACTTTAACCCGCTTATTCATAAACGTATTTCAAACCTCATTTAACAAATCATCTTTTGTCCTTATCCGTCACTTTGACAGTTGTGTTTGTTATTTTTTTTATTTATTTATTTATTTAAACTTTATTGCACAAAAAGTGAAAATGTACAAATGGCGGACTTGTGAATAAGCAGGTTAAAGTTTAGATAGAACAGCTGATGTGCTATCATCAGAGTATGCACATTTGGCGGACCAAATGCCATTAGGGAATTAGGGTTATTGGGGGGTTTTCACTAGGGAATGAAAACGGCATAGTTTGTCTTGAGGTTTGTTTTATAAGTCTATAACTATCAGACTAGCAGTGTGACAAAACACGCATCACAAGTGAAAACTTAGCCCCTAATTAGCATTGATTTCCATTATAATATCCGTTAATTGCAGAAATTTCCAGGCTTAAATACGGAGTGAAGCAATAATTGAATGATCGTGCGGCGGCGGAGGTGCCGTAATAACTTCATTACTACCCGGAAGCCACCCTAGCCTGCTATAGGGTGACCATTCCCGCATGAACTACTGGGATTTTTAGGATTTACGGCTGCGTGGACAGTGAGGACATTGCCACATCGGTTCATGACTGACTCAAGTTCTAAAGCTCAGCAGATGACGTAGAGGTACTGTAGTGTAGTTATAAAAGTACACGCAGCGGCAAAATTGCAACGATACTTTATTAATTAACTCGTTGCTTGCAATTTTGTAGCTGACTGTATCTATCAGTGCGTTTTTGTCTTATTACAAATGTGGAGTGTCATCTTAACTTGCAGAAGATAACCTACATTTATCTTATACTTTTTTTTTTTTTTGATTGTACATCATATATTAATTTAAATACAAAATTCCTAACTAAATATACAGAGGTACTACAGTACTACTTAAGTAGTTATAATAATGATTTCTTGGTTTGCGTTGAATTCTGTGACTACCCATTGCTACGGGTTTAACCTCATCTTCTGTCCATTCTAGCGCTCTTTGGTACAGATGTAGTGCATAATAGACATAATAGTTTTCCAATGTATTTTCTCGGATAAGTTGGTTTTTATCACGCTCTCTCAATAAGCTTCTACCTAATACCTCTAATTGAGAGAGCACGATAAAAAAGAAACTTTTGCGAGCAAATACGATGGAAAACTATTATGTTCTACATCTGTATGTGTAGGGCTTAGCCTAGAACCAGTCTGATACTAATATAATATTAAAACATTTCTTACGCTTGAGTCTCACAATGTAATTAAAGTAATTATTATTAAGTACCAGTAAGAAAATACCTCTAGCATTAATTTTAAAGTTTTTATATGGAGCAAACTATTCCTCGATTTTCCCAAAGTTTAGTCACCCGCCTTTCCTCGTACTAAGAAAAGAGTGGGAAATGTAAAAAATTACTCCTTGTTAAGTTCGCGATGGTGCGATAGGGGTTCACTACACCCACTTTAACTCCAAAAGGTCCCATAAACATCTATATCGAGCCAAAGAAAAATAACCTTAGAGCGATTGGCGGTTTTGCTATTATAACCGAAAATCAAATATATCTGAGAAGCTACGTGAAGTAAGCGACATTCGCCAAAAGGTTATTTTTCACACGGAACGTCACAGACTATTTTAGAACACTTCAGTCATTTTGAACACAGGTCTTCAGACCTCCGTGTACTGGCAATTTCGGAACATTTCTCGTGAAAACGATAAGAATATTAAATGTTAAATTCGTTAATATCGTGGTTTTCGTTATCAGATCTAGTGCTACGTTGAAATTGTTTAGCGATACGGTGTGTACGACATTATGGAGGGTTAATTTTGGGTTATTATTAGTCGTTCAGTTTTTACCGATGTATTTGGCAAGTACCGCGAAAATGGTGGAAAATATGGATCAATGGAGTTTCCTTTTGACTTTAAAAGCGCTTAAAAGTATGTAGTTTGTTTAAAATCTGTTCCGGAGCCTACATGTCCGTAGGCTGTAGATATTGTTCGTATGTTTCTCCACGGACAGATGTACGGACAGACAGCAAAACTTTTCTAGTATACGGACAGCCTGACGTCTGTTGGTCTTTATATTTGAACTATTGTATTCGAAAACTACAGTGTGTAAACTTATTACGTGCGAACCTTTTAACGGTGGTTTACATAGGTCATACTGAACAAGTTTCACTATGGAGGTAACCCCAAAATCTCAAAAAAAAATTTGGCTTCCTCATACAAAATGTCGACACCCATGCGACAAAATGTATCAGTCTGGCAAAAAAAAAATCGCGATTTCGGGGTAGGCTCCGTAGTGAAAGTTGTTCAGTATGACCTATGTAAACTACCGTTAAAAGGTCCGCCCGTATTAAATTTACACATTGTATAAAACGATAGGTTAAACTTATTAATGAATTCGGGCTATTATAACCTTTTTCTTGGTGTAACTTGTAGTTCAACATACCTACACTTCGCAAAATATTATCCAAATAAAAAAAAATTCAAGTCCGTAAAATAAAAACTTGCATTTCTCGATCAAGCGATCACTAGTCAAGTTTCTTATTGAAATAGTTTGTTACCCGATCATGACCAGAAGCCATTTCTTTTCAGCGTGCACGACACGCGATAGGTTAAAATTGTTTTCGCAGTTCATTTGTAATGGCTTTCTGAATAAATACAGAAGGTAATTATTGAGCAATAGCTCAATAACTAATAGAATAGTATTAGCATTGTTTAAGTTTTCCAGACTAGTTTTTGTACTTTTCTTGATGATTTCTTTATTTTGTTGAGCAACATATGTAGTTAGATTTAGGGCCTAATTAGCATACCCCGGGGTTTTCGGTGCGGGAATGTTATACACTAGCCAAATAACAGGTAAAAACTGTAAAAAACGATACTAATTTAACATTTCTAAGCACATTTGGACCTTACTATCTACGTTTCATTCATAGTTTGGTAATTACTTTACAATAAACAAAGTTATAAATACACGAAATCATCCCCGCACCGAAAACCATACCCCGGGGTTTTCGGCTAATTAGAATACCGTAAACTTACTTAAAATTATCTACAATGCCTGTTCTCCTGAAAGCAGTGTCTCCACCGTACAGCTCCGAAAGCTCTGGAACTCCTGAATATAAGTCCTGAGAGATGAAAAACGGAAGCCCATTAATAGAAATAAGATAAAAGCTGTTTTTTCTTTTAGAAAATCACTTATTTCCAAGCCCGGCAATAGTTATTTGTTATACAAGGGGTGAAAGTTGTATTTTACGTGCGAGTGTTATTTGAAACACGAGCTAGCGAAAGGATTCTATTATTGACCACGAGCGAAGCGAGTGGTTCAAAAATAGAATCCTGAGCGTAGCGAGTGCTTTAATACACGAGACGTAAAATAACTTTCACCCGTGTATAACACAAAACTTTTCACCTCACTACAGCGAGGAAAATAAGAAAAAGGGTGCATTTTGCTCGGTTTCCCGTAATTCCTCAGGTGTTTAATACTTCTTCATCACTCGAATCACTAATTTTTAACAAAACAACCTAGAAAAACATGCGAATATTTAACGTTGATATGATGGATGAATTGAAATGAAAAGTTTTGACGTAAAAGGTTTTATTAAATGTCAGATGCGTTTTGTTCGTACGTAGACTTATTCGGCTGTCAGAACAATTTATCCGTTTTTACAAAAAGAATGAAGATTAATGTTGAATGCTAATATTTATGAATTAAAATAAAGTTGTAAGACTGTATTAAGTGTTTTTACTCGATGCAATTCATTAATTGCGATGTTAAAAATTCTGCACTTTTAACGTTTTACGTTTTGTTAGCTGTCAAATGTCACTTAAGCCACTTGTCACTTATGTCAAAACTCTTTCACCACATGTGGATAAAAAGCGATTTTCACAATAGATATTAAACAAACAAAAAGGGCTTTCCGAGCTAGTGAGGTGAAAAATTCTTTGTACGATAAACACACGTTGTCTTTTGATAAAGTTAATAGTAAGCCTTATACCTATTAAAGTATAAATATTTAATATAATTTAATATTTCGACGTTTACATATACTAAAGTAAAGTAACAAATAGTTACATAGGTAAGTAAGATACATTTAGGAAACAAAGCGGTAAATACACTAGTAGGCTGCAAGCTGCAATGCAATGCTTATGCTTGCATAAATAATAACCATGAATTACCTACTTACCTTATTTCGTAGTTAGACGTAATAATATGAATAAAGCCGTATTTATTTCAACTAGTTTCAATTTCCATTTATTCATGATCTAGCCCTGTTGCTCACAACCGTAAAATAAACAAGAACGCTAATAACTCGAGAACGAAGCCATGAATTACAAACTAATTACGACGTATGGAAATGAAGCCATTTATTCCGAAATGATTCGGAGGCGTCGGTTGAAAATGATTCAATTCGGTTTGGCTTTTCATTTGGGCCGGTTATCGCGGCATTCATCTTTTTGAAGGCGTTGGTTGTTGTGGGTGGAATTGTAGTAAGATTGCTAGTTGAATAGTTTTGTGGGGAGATTGTACCTCTCCTTAATTTTTGATTATGTAGTTAATTTCAATTATTTTATGTCGTTCTTTCGAAGTATTGTAATAAATGACCCATTCAAAAGGAAAATAATAAAAAATCCGGATTGAAAATAGATAATATTGCAAATAGAAAAGTAACTCTGTCTCTCTGTCACCTCTTCACGTATTAAACCTTTGACTATTTATATAAAATTAGGATTAAAAGAAACGATTGTTTTATTGTTGTAGCTATTAAAAATGAAACATTTCCATATGATATTTATTAGAATTGCTGTCAAATGTTATCAAATTCTAAATATTAGCTACTTTAACTAGTACCTATTAAGCTGATACTCAAAAAGGACAGGTATAGGTAGGTAGCTCCGTTTTGTAACTGTAACAAGTGATTATCTAATAACTATAGATATTGTGGCTCGTGTCAAATAGACACATCTTTTTAGTTTTTTTTGATAACTATAAATATAATATCACATCCTGTTAATTATACTGAACCGTTAAACCTTCGATAGTCCCAGGCCGGATATATTCCTTGTCAGTTGGTCCACACCAGGTGCCCGTAAGCACCATATTATAGCTGTTATACAACTGAAACGGCTATTAAACCTAGCTATAACACTTATGGCTTTATATTAACATCAAATTATATGGACTGACGTTTAAATTAGCTAATGACAAAGATGGCTCGAGACTAATTTGGGAATTAACATTTTTAATTGTACATTATGATTATGAGATGAGCATCACACATTATAAAGTGTTAGGAAAGTACTTTAATGTTTTTATTAATCGTCTCCTCAAACAGTTTTCGTAGAATTTACCGTTTTTAGGGTTCCGTGCCCAAAGGACAGGACCCTATTACTAAGACTCCGCTGTCTGTCTGTCCATCTGTCACTAGGCTGTATCTCATGAACCGTGATAGTTAGGCAGTTGACATTTTCACAGATCATGTATTTGTAGTGCCGCTATAACAACAAATAATAAAAACAGAATAAAATAAATATTCAAGGAGGCTCCCATACAACAGGCATGATTTTATTGCCGTTTTTATAAATAATGGTACGGAACCCTTCGTGCGCGAGTCCGACTGGCATTTGGCCTGTATTAAGTCTACAGCTTAAAACTTTATACTTCTCATATTTTTTCCACCTTAAAGCGTAAAGCTTCTCGTCGTTATGCGCGTGTGCCTTGTAAATTTGTAACTTGTAGCCCTTATAATGCCCTAATGATCTCGTTCCCCTTTACAACTACGTCCTAAAGCAAGAATCTAAACTCGACTGACCGACCTTGGCCCAATATGTGTTAGGGCATAAAATGGGTAGCAATGTACATACATGTTGCAGAACATACTCAAAATTCAGTGACATTCTCGGAAATTTCCAGAAACTTACACGAGAATTTTAATTAAATTTCCAATGAGAACATTGAGAACATTCCCTATGGAAATTATCAAAAATGTATTATTTGCATTATATTTATAAATTCGTAAATGTGAGACAGTAACTTAAAATAGGTTTGATAATGGCGGTATCCAGCGACTTCCTGAATAATTTTTAATGTTCGAAAAATTTAAGTTCTGAGAACAATCCGTATGGAAAATTTCGTAACTTTGGAAATTTCTTATTGGTGCATTGCTAGTCTCGGACTATCCAGTAGTACCAGTAAGGTAGACCCTTTATTATATCTTCGTATTATGTTTTACAGTTTAAAAGACCAAAATTAATTCAAAAGCCTCCCCACACCTGGTTTCTTGTAAAAGTGTGTGAAGGTTTGTAAAATGGGCCCCTGTAAGGCAGTCGGCACAGTTGTGGGTGAACAGTGATACAAATCGGGCCGACACGCGTGCTGGCGTAATCACTTAATTATTGGGCGACACCTTAGCGCGTTAGGGTTGCCACTGCGTTGTAATTGGGAGAACCTTTATTTTGGAGGTTTTTTAAATTTATTTATTTTTTATTTTTTATTATTTGTAACTTGTAGCACCTTGCAGCTTTATAAAGTTCGAAGGATCTGTAATTCAGATACAGGAACGAAGAGAGTCGAAACTTCATATATTTGAAGTTTAAATTCAAAAACTGTTCAAAATCTCTTATTTTGAAGTGCGTGTTCCTCCTGAATTTGTAACTTGTTGCTCCTTGTAGTTAGCTATAAGGGCCCATGCCATATGCCAGTCAAAAGTGTGATACAAATCGGGCCGACGCGCATTCTGGCGTAATCACTGAATTATTTATTTTGTAGGAAACTTTGATTTCTTCTTTGTATTATAATTTCATGGCGAATATATTTTTTTAAAAGAACAGTCTATCTACATAATCAGATTATCCTTATGTGCGTTGATAGCTTTCATATGAAATAAAGAGAACAACAGTTCCACAATATAGTATTGTAACTATTTTAAGACTGCTAATTATCTGTTATATCTATGTAGCTATAGCTACCTAAAACAGATTTGGGTAGCTATAGTTACATAGGTACAATCACAAAAAAAGTGTGTCCGGTTAATTTCAAATCAAGGTATCATATTTAAAAATCTCCAAACTGAAAAAAGCGCCGTATATTTCCGGAAATGGATTTTACTATTATGGAGTGTTATGGAGTGAATTATCCGCCATTATTTTCCATTTGGAACTACCAGACAATTTTTCAATTTACTTTACTTTTTCTTTTCACCGACAACCCTGCCGCTGGCCCGTTGACCAAGCCTATTTTTATTATATCAATTTGTGGCCATTGAAGGCTTGTGTTTAGGCTAATACGCTTATAATTGCGTCTTCTGCGTGAACCCACCCTTATCTGATCCAGGTTAACCTCAGCATTACGAAATATAGTTTTAATGTTGCCTTAATGGTATGAAGCCATTCCAATTTGATATCCTAATGGATTCCTATGTTTATTCGAGTTTAATGAAGTTTTTAGATGAAGATAAGTTATGATTAATTATAAATATGGAACTTTTACTGGGTCGTTTGTGTTTATTAGTTATTTCTTTTATTGTGCTCATAGAAGCTCCTAGATAAAGGGCTGAATAGGCTCCAAAAATTAACGAATATAGCTAAAAGCGTTAAAAAGGCATTATTATAACTTTTTTTAGCTCTTATTCAAAATATGAGTGCAATACATGTTAGATAAAGTTAATAAAGAACATTTTTGTATACTCAAGCTTTCTTGGGATACGGTAACCGCTTAAGATCAGGTGAGCTTTATGCTTGTTTGACATTAAAATACTTAGTTAAAAAAATTGGTACGCCATGGTTATACCTAAAAAATGTCTTCCAAATATTTCTTTAAAAGGTCCTACTTACGTAAAGTCTACGAGAAGCCTATCGTAGTTCTTATTGTTTACCGTATACAGAGACTATAGAGATATAGACCGCCAAGGCCTAAGAACTTTTTGAAGCTCAAGTCAATTGCGCCCTCTGTCCGAAAGCCGCCTAAAGATTTAGGCCGTAGGATTTGAGACCATCTATATCCCTATAGTTTCTGCCGTAGACGTCCATGATTTTTATGGCCAATTCCGGATCCTAATTTTACCCCCAAGCCTCATGTGCTACCCTAGCATACATCTGTCTCACTGGTAGAATGAGTAGGTATATGTCCTCGTAAGCGCACCAATATTTCTTGACGACATATTGTCAACGTTTACGGTGAAGTATAAAAACCTATTATGTTATTTAACGACGTAAGTACTCGTTATACATAAGAACGTTGTATAAGAACCTAGTGCTAATCACAAATGATGCCGATAACTTGGCGAGATGGATGCGATGAAGTTATCACATGGTTTATAGGAAGAGACCTCTATCTCCTCTCTTTAGCTAGTGTTTAAAGAAATTGACGCGTGGGTTAGGGTCTATGCTTGTCGTCATTACTATTTATTATTTCGATAATTCCTGGTAATAAAGTTGAAATAGGTATTTGTATGTATACTGTACATAGCGTTTTCATTTCTGGGTCGTGATCCATAACATAACCATGCACTTTATCTGACTCTATTCATATTTCAAGTAAAGAAAAATAAAACAATCATGGTCACCCTATGACTTTTGACATACGCTGTATGGAAAGCGACCAACGCTGTATTTTATTTAGAGATAAGTAGATTTCTGTAAGAATGGCTCCCAATTTTTTATTCAATTTTGTGGTCCTATGTAGCGTACCAAGTCAAAATTTGTCGTATTTAAAATGTAGCTATTTACTTAATATAGTGACAATAACAAGATGTCTCGTTCGTTACTTCCATTTTTATTTTTTACCAATAAGTATGATGTCTTTCCCGACCACGAAGCAATGGTGTTCCGGATCTTTGGGAGGCGTATGCGGAGCCGAAGCCAACCCGCAGAGGCCCTTTCGACAATTTAATGAAAAGTGAGGGATACACTACCAATTATTATTAGTATTTACGAGTATGTTGCCTAGAAATTTTATAACCAATTCATTAAGAACGTTTTACTCACAATGAACTTCGGAAACAATAACAGCAATAATACGACAAACCAACACAAAGGCCATTTAATTTTAAACTGCGTCCGCTGCGAATCGGTGCAGGAGTGACTCGCGTTAACAATTTTAAATGTGCGCAAATTATACGCCTTACATTTACTGCGGAGTTCTCTCGTGATGCCAGATGTACAGAATACGCTTTTCTGCAGTCACTCCATCTCTTGTCAACATACGTACAACAGATGAAATGGCAAAATATGTCGCCAATTCCGTGACGTCCTTTTGTTTTCCAACATTACTTCCACAAGCTCTTAAATCGTTCTTTATTGTGTAAACACGACCTTACAAGCTTGTATTACGGTTCAATTTCGAACGACTATAAACGACATATGAGTTTGCTAAGTTTATAATTAGTTATGGATTGGGAAAACGGTCTGCTTTGATATGTGATAGCCGTGTAATATGGCCATAATTGTTACACGCGTCTGAACGTAATGAAGCGAGGTTGAAATAAAAGGAATTCCGTTTCGGATGACATTTTTTTAATGCTTTTACACGTACGTGGAGGTATAATTAGATCGTCAATATACAAAACCATATATTTTTATTTTCTCATATTAATACAATACCAAAAATGTAATGGCTGCCACAGTAAAATTATGTTACATTCACAATACTGTATAGCCGGCCTGATTTGACAAAGTGAAATAGAGCCGCGGATCACGTGTCGCTCTGTACATATTTTTTATATCATATTTCTGGGAATTTATTGAAGAAATTACTGTCTATAGGAATTACCAGACTTTTGTTACTAAACGGCTTCGTCTCTCTCGCCCGTTTATACCACGTTCTTTTCGCCCTTTGAACTTTCGTTAGAAGTTTAGAAGTCAGTTCACGTCTTGTACTTATAGAATGCTTATTGTTCGTACGTATCCGTATATGTTATATAGGTACTAAAAGTAAATAAAAAGGCAATAGCATCGCCATTTCTACTAATTGGCCGTCTTATCGACGTACATAAAGCAACCAGACGCGATCATAAACCGGCCAGCCGTTTTAAGGTGCCTACTCACTCGTCTGAAGCAATGATTGTTTTTTTTTTCAATATGTCGTTACTTATACAAAGTGTAACAAAAATGCTGGTGATCCTTTAAATTTCAACGCTTTGAGGATGTTGTTGAGGCTGCCTAAGCACTGCAGTGCGTCCGGCATGTTTGCCGAGGCGCACGTAGATTACTTCTTCGCAATGAGGAGGAAGATAATTGCTTCTCTACTGAGAAGAGTGCGGCGCAGCAACAACAGCCTCCTGAAGGCGCTGGAAGGGCGTCTCGACTCTCCTACAACTAAATACTGGGTGGAAGTAGTTATTGGTAGGGCCAGGTAGAGCAAAGCTTCTATTGTACATGCTGTGACTAGCTGCTTAACTGGTACGCAATCATCCTGTTAATTATTATAGTGTAAATAAGATAAGTTTCTTTGGACGTGTCTTATATTAAAAAAAATCGCTTTAAAAAAATCCACTACTTTTTTACTCGTAAAATGATAAGTACTAATTTATGCATTTAAACGGATCACCACTATCAACAGTATTTTTGTTACACCCTGAAAACACTACTGATATCAAGGCTGCCCTTCGTCAGCTCTGTTTGCCTGTATTTGTCCTTAACCTGTCAACCTGTAACAGTGAATCCTTGCCAAAGCGGGCAGGAATTGATATTCTGACGCCCATATTTGTACAAAAATGACTAGCAAGGATTATTCTCCTAATATAATAATTCTACCTAATAATTCAATATTCGTTACATTTCAACTTTAAGCGTATGAGTAGGCAGCTTTACAACGATTTTCTACGGTGTAATATTAATAATTGACAAAGAATTGAAACTAATTTATTTCATGTGGAGTAATTTACCCACTTGAGTAATTGTTATGGTTTTATGTGGACGATTATATACTTTTAAGCATATGCGTTTTGTTACGGTTTGTAGAATCTATATAGTTCCGCATAAAATAATCTTTACGCTGCTTAGTACAAAAAACTATTTACTTGCTGGTTATAATGTCTACCAAATATGACTTACCTAAAGGTACCTATCGGATGTTTTTACAGTCATACAGTCAAAGTAAACCGGCCCATGAAACTTCGAATAAATGTGACACATAGGTAGTGTCGAAAGAAGCCCCTTATGTCAAATAAATGAATTGTACCTAATTTTAAGTGCAGGAGATCTAAAAATAATAATCCTGGTCACGGCACCAACTTTGTATCTATAGGTTGAACTTTTAAAAGGTTATTTAATCATAGGTTTAGTGCTTTGGGATACTTTATTTGTCACCATTCTAAACAGTGAGGACTTAATAAAAAGAAGGAATGTAGTTTTGTAGTTCTTCTGATTTTGAAAACAATAGTGTACACTGATATAACGTAAGATTCATCACAACACACTCTTGAGCAGGATTCAGCTATTATAGACAAAAAAGTGGAGTATGTAATACATTTGCAGGCTGAATTTTGCCCATAAAAAATTCTGCCACAGTAGACAAATTTGCGCTTAATGGCTGATTTTTGTCTATGATATCTGAATTTCACGCTGATCCCGAAAAAAATTGTTGTGCCCCTAAATTAAGACTTTATATAGTCAAGCTAAGCCTACTCAATTAAGCTTTTGATTAATATGACTCTCTAAAGTAAGGGCCATGTTGTCACAACACAATTGGAGCGTTTAAAACAAACAAGCGGCGTGAAGTTGTGTAATGTCGTCATTAAGGTAATGAAACTCGTGACATAACATTAAGTTGAGTAGGCTTGGGATTTGCAAGGGACATGTGGAATTCTAATTACAAAACGGTTGTGATTGTGTCATTTGGTTTTATTTCCGACTTTAATCTGCGTGGGAGTTACTTACTTTCAAACCATTTTGCATCCCGTAGGAGTAATATTTATGAAATCCTTACGGACAAAACACACCTTCTGACCTGCATAAAGCAAAATCATAGGCAAATTTGTCGATGGTAGCTTAAATTTGTCTATGGCCTCTATACATTACTTCCTCCATTCAGCAGGTGAGTTTTACCCCTTACTTTAACCCTTTGTAGGGCAACGGTCTCAAAAAAGACCACTTTTATCATCATCTTTTTGTATTTTTTTCTTGTACAGAATTTTTAGGACTATAGATTGGCGATGAGGCTTGCATTGAGGATTTTTTCAGTCTTGCCCGTTAAAGGGTTATGGAGCTCTATCACATTTGGAAGATAGGGCAGATACCCCGGTTGTGGTCATTGTGCCATTTTTGACCCTATCAACTTTACTAAAACATATACATAGGTATACGGTTTATAGTTGATATGATATAAGAGTACATACAGTTGCCAAAAGCCCTGGAAAAAAGTGACTAAAAGTGGCTCCTGAGCTCTTTTCTGACATTGAATTACAGAAAAAATAATGCCAGAATCTAAACAGCGGAGATTTAACTATATAATTATAGTAATATATTTACAATGACTCTACAAAAATAGTGTCATAATTTCTTACTGACACTAAATGACGGACGTCTGAACAGACAAACTTTTCTAAAAGTGGCCAAACCAGGGCATCTGCCCTATATGTTTCAGATTTCAAGGCTTGACTGTAACGGTTAACGGTTACGTTTTTCAGTCTGTAACGTAACGGTAATGTGATAAATAATTCCGATAAATACTACACCTTGTTTCAGCTGTGTTAAAAATTATAATAACCAAAAACTTACATATTTCCTATATTACTTCCTGTAGGTTTCCGAGTAGGGTAAGTACTCTTTCGTGTACTAATAATAAGCTCATTGAAATGGTGATTTTTAAGGGGTGTTATTATACGAGTACTTACATCATTTCAAAAAGATCAGCAATGCCTGATTTGATTTAAGGCAAAATGTACCATTTCATTGTATCAATATGAGATACTAAATACTCGTACTTAGTAATTTTTCGAAATTAAAACAGCATATAAATTTCACACATGTATTTCGTAATAATTATAATATGATCGTATCGGTACTATTAATAACAGTTATATTATTTTAACCTGTAAGTATAAAAATGATATGACCGGGTCGAATATCAACGTGTTTTTAATTTTCTAGAATAAAAGGTACTTTATTGTGCAAATACAATTAATAATACACTTGCCTATAATTACGAGTAATTGGAATTGTACAATTTAAAGCCATTTAAGAAAAAAGATAAATAAATAATGTAGGAGAAAGTATCAAATTAAGCCGGATTACAAAAATGGCAAATTACGATATTGTCCCTATGGTTCTAGAAAATTAATAACACGGTTACATGGTTACACGGTTACACGGTTACACGGTAACACGGTTATTATACATAGACTCAAACTGGTGCATTTGCGAAGAACCCATATGTTCTTGATTAATTCATAATTATGTACCTGTTCTACTAGATGTGACGTCTAGAACTATTTTTGTGCGCCATGTTTGGCGGCTGACAGCTGTGACTGAATCAAAGAGCAGTATAGACTTGTAGTGATTTTCACTACAACTTTTGGGACATAATAGTACATTACGTACCTAGGGCGGTAAAATAAAGAAGGGCTCAGATCGTGGGTATTTGTGGCCCGAACCGAAGGTAAGGGCCATAAACAAGCGATCTGAGCCCTTCCTTATTACCAGCTGTGGTGCGTACATAATTTTTCATCACACCTGCTCGTAAATGGTGTCATTTCCTACCTGTATACAGAAGGACAATGGCCTAAATTGTTCCCGCGGGAGTATTGTCGAAATTTTTACTATGTCGTGCATCATTTCTAACTAAGGAGGTTTCATGTTCAGCCAAAAACTCAAACAGTTTTTAATTTCATCTTAAATTAGGTTTATTTTGTAAATATTGACATTAATAATTTAATATTCTTGTTTATGTTTACAAATATTTGATTTAGTTAGTTCAATAGCTGTTAAAAACATTTTAAACACAATTTTCAATCGTGGCTGAATGTCGGATGGGTCTATGCCTTCAATTCCTAACCTGTCAAAGATATATAAAATGGCGGACGAATGTTTGAAACGTCACTGTATTTAAGAATTATTTCGCTTAAATTTTAGTTTTTTTCCTCGCACGTGTGATGAAAACCATTGTGTGTAACTCGGGGCGTAAGAATATTGCAAACTCGAGTCTTTAGCCGTCGCGATTAAACTATACTCTCGTTTGCAATATTCATCTTACGCCCAATGTTGCACAATGTACTGCACAATGTACAATTACGTCTTCTCGTGGGTGTGAAGTGAGATTTGCCGCTGCGCTCTAGGGCGGTAAATCTCACTTAGCGCCCAGAGTGACGTAAAAATCTTAGGGATGTCATCTCCTGTTACTCAATGTATGTTCTCCTGTAATCTCTCGGTTACTTTAAGATGAAGTATGCTTAGGATGGGTTGCACCACGCACAATTAACAGACTCATCAACGTTTAATATGGCGACGGAGCTGTCATCCCATAGAAAACTGTCAAACTTTTCATACAAGTTTTTTTTTACGATTACGTTTACGTTCACAGACAGTTTGGTGCAACCCGGCCCTTAGTCTGTTTTGTGGTACTCCCAACGCGATTATCAAGCGAATTTCATCATCTTCTATATTTTTAACGAATCAAAGGTACATGAATTCGGTCTAAGCTCACCTCGCCTTATGCAATTGACTATAGGTAAGGTGCGTTGGGGTAAGATTCAAAGGTATCTTTTTAGGGGTAAGACAAAAAATCGTCCATATTCCGGAGCATTACAGACCACTTTTTATCTTACCCCTAAAAAAATACCTTTCTATCTTACCCCAACGCACCTTACTGTCTTGTGTTTTAGTAACCAGGGTAATACAATACGTATCTAGTAGATCAAGAGTAGGCCGTAGACAACCCTACCTCGTCGAGTAGCAGAATTAATGTTATATAGGGCATGCATGGTGAAAAGTTATGAGCTAAACTTGGAGCATTTACAGTCAGAAATGACCCAATTTTTTCCTCGAAATAGATTTCTTTCTTCAATGTGGCACCTACTCTTGATCTACAGATGTTGTAAAGTATAAACTACTTTCTCGTTTCGTTAATAATAAATACGTATTTATACTCAAAGACATTGAAAACGGATCCCAAAGGATCGGGCGGGTCCAGGGTCCCTTAGGCCCTGGGTTTTCTTACCACCCGTCGCCGGCGGCCGGCGACCGACGCACGCCATACAAACATCCGATCGAATTCGATGTTTTGTATGGCGTCGGTCGCCGGACGCCGGCGACAGGTGGTCAGAAAACCCAAGGCCTAAGACATAGGCCTAGCCTAGGTCCGATACATATTACATGTATATTTTCTTACCTTCCCTTTCCCATCCTCTTCTTACCTTTTTCTTACCTTACGTAATAACTAAGAATAAATAAATTTGTTTGTTTTTTAACTTCGAATTTGCATAGAAATTCCCTTACAAGGTGACCCGTTAAAAATGTACCTATTTGAGTGTAAATAGTTTATAATTTATTGGCAAACGCACCAGTGTAGTTTACAATTAGCCTGTAAATCCAAATTGTATTTCCGAATAAAATATAAAAGTGTCAGAAAACAACTACACATCAACAACCTTTTTAAATATAAATTATTGCCCCGAATTAAAGTATTAACATTGAAGAGAAAATAAATATGTTTCTATATACACTACTAACTATATAATACAATTAACCTAGTATTTTACACTGGATATGTTATTTTTATACAGTCTAAGTCACATTTAAGTACCATTTGGGCGTATTTAGAAACTTTTGTTAACGCTCACTCAAAAAAACCGCTAGGTTCAAATGGGATTGGGCAGGTGCATGCATCTGGCTGGAGACCTCTCCAGCCCATTTAGCCCACCTGGGCTAGCATAGACACCAAGTGGAAGAAAGCCACTGGTAGGGGGGCGCGGGCGCTGTAGGCCGAAACGGAGATGGCGGGATGATTTAGATACCTTCCTTAACGACTGGGCGGAAGAGGCGCAAAATCGGGAGATATGGAGATCCAGGGGAGAGGCCTTTGCCCAGCAGTGGGACACCCAAATAGGCTAGTATAAATAATAAATAATTGTTGACGATAAGACTTCGTTTCGATTAATACCCTTGTTACACCTACCGAGTACAGTGGCGAGTCAGTACTCTCGACCGAGTACTCGCAAGGTCTAAACAGGGCCGGGCCATGTTACTCTCTCGGCCGAGTAGCATTTTGCTGTCCCCCCACTGTACTCGTTAGGTGTAACCATCAGGCCTTAAGTATTAATGAATTTTAAGGATACTTTCCAGTAGATAAACTTAATGTTGTCTTTTTAACAAAAGTTTTTGAACACGTCTAATTAAAACCTTATCGACCTTATCGTTATATTTACCCGCTTATTCATAAACGTATTTCAAGCCTCATTTAACTAAATCATCGTATCGTATGCCTTTATCTGTCACTTTGACAGTTGTGTTTGTTAGAAACAGAAAAAAACATATTTTAACTAAATGAGGCTTGGAACACGTTCAATAAGCGGGTTAGTCTACAAAATGGTAATTAAATGCATCTCCGTCTGCTCTATCAAGTCTTTAATGAAGCAGAGTAGAACTAATGATAATCATTTATATATTAAAGCAAAGTTTCATGAAATTACTGACAGCTCCAGGTATGAGTAACCTATCTACTGTATCCAAACGCGCGGTTTTTACTGAAAACCGCTATTACACGAATTAAATAGGTGATAGGAGACCATGGCAATTTGACATACACAAATACTATTATGCATTGGCGTACTGTGGATTATTAGTACATTACGCACCTAGGGCGGTAAAATAAAGAACGGCTCAGATCGCGGATATTTGTGGCCCGAACCGAAGGTAAGGGCCATAGACAAGCGATCTGAGGCCTTCTTTATTACCGCCCGTGGTGCGTACACAATTTTACGTCTTCTCCTGGGTGTGAAGTGAGATTTGCCGCTGCGCTCGTGGGCGTAAAATCTCACTTACCGCCCAGAGTGACGTAAAGACTTTTATAACCTCATGATTATTAATTATATATTAGACTTGACGAATTCTATAGTTTAGATATTAAATCAATATGAAGTGAACGTTGTGAAATCATATTACTAGTAATTTAGCTGATTTTGACTGCAACTAGAATAAATAATACCAATCATACCTTTCCTTCCCGGTTTGGATGTATATTACTGGTTTCGTAGTTATTGTTGTAAAAGTGTCATAATTGTCCTATCACCTGGTTAAATTATGAGAGCTGCTGACAGTTTTAAGATAAATGACGTATCTATCTCTAAATGCATATTAAAGGGTGACTAAAACATTTCCCAAACACAAGTGAAAAGTCAAGTGTGTTCAATCAATATTACATTAGTCATAACATAACGTTGTTACATTATTTATAAGATAATATATTATAATTAAGATCCTTACTCGTCATGGAATGGTCACTTGTCTATTTGCAGAATAACGTCATCATTTATTGCTGGTCACAAACCAGCACAATGTCAAAAACGCTGTATTCACACAAGTAAACAGGCTCTTCACACCTGGGCACGGTAAGTCACGAAATAAGAGCCTCTATAGTCACTAGTTCTATCAAAGTCACTTTCACGTATTAAGCAGGGACTCTATACTGAACGGGTTGTGCTTTCTGCCTCCGTTCTTGGACAGATCTTGTTCTGATGTACTCCCGCCGCTTAGGTCTAAGGAGACGGCGCGTCCTGAGTCGAAGTCGAATTTCTCAAAGCTTGAAGGTCCGAACTGCTTGAAGAAGACCTGGTTAGGTTCAGGTAGAGGGCTGAAGTTCCTGCCAGAATGAGCATCGGAAGTGGAGGAGTCTGAGTTGTTAATAGCGTCTCCGTTGGAAGGCGCGCGTAGGCGACTGGATAGGGAGAAATCCTCAGGACCTGAGTCATGGCAGGAGTCGCCTCCTACCACATCGATCATGCAGTCATCTCCGTCCACGTCGCCGTCGGAGTCGGAGTAGAGTCCGCTGTTCCTGTGCTGTGCCAGGTACTCAGCCTTGAGGGCCTCGAGGTCCACCGCGATGCCCTTGGCGCGGAGCTTGCGAGCCTGCCGGTCGAGCGCTTTTGCCAGCTTCTTTCTTCTTCTCGCCCTGGTGATAAAATCAATAGGGCCTAATTAGTATAGAACCTATCAAATAGTTAACATAGATATTGTGCAGTTGAGTTAAACTACGACGAAGTATGTGTTCACATATTTTTGTCCAGTTGGTAGCGTCGATGTTTTAGAAGTCGACTGTATAATAACTATTATGTAGTCATTATATGTGACATTTTGGCATTTGGCGTAAGGCGCTTACGTTTTATTTACATACAAATTCAATATTGCATTCGATCAATAAAAGAGTAATAAGCACCCGCCCCCAATTGGTACTTTTTGATCTAGACTGTCACAATATTATGGTGTAAATAAGACATTATTCAGGGAAGAGCGGCCAAGAGATGACTCGATAAGTATATATGGGCTCCCGGAAAAGACCAGATCTGTTTCTTTGCATTTTGCTTGAGCTAGGAGCCTACCACTGATCCTTAGGGTCCTCGAGGCCCTTTTAAAAGACCGTTACGTAAGTGGCTCACCTCTCGCGGGCCCTCAGTTCGTGCGGAGGTATAGGTTCCCCGGAGCACGACTGTGGGTGCGCGTTGTGCGCCGGCCGCCCGGGGCCCTTTTTTGTGTGTTCCTTCTTCCGCCATTTCGCTCGTCGGTTTTGGAACCATACCTGTGGACAATCAAATAAATGTATGTTAACCATTGTGTTATTTAGATACTACCTATTCTAATTTTATAAACATTTTCAATTTACGTGATGAGAAAAAAAAGATGTTGTGCTGAACAGCGGTGTATATTAAACTCTTATTGTTGTGGGAGAATGCAAGATGCCAGTTGAGTCTAGTAGAAAATTTCAAATATATAACGTTACCTAGAGGCAGTACAGACAAAGAAAAACCACAGCCTAGTTCGCGAGTTCGCCGCGTAAGAGTTTTTTATAGAAATCGCTTTCAAATTGCTGAAGTGTGAAAAGGCCCTAAACCGTTAAAGGCATAGAGCCTTAAAAGTTCCGTTCTTCAAAAGTAATTAAGCTTCTCTAAGAAAATATCTTAGGAAATCCAATCCACCAGGTGAAAATGAGATTAAATAATTTTATCGACGTCCGTCGTCCATGCGAACCTTCGTTCGCATGGACGACGGACGTCGATAAAATTCGCGGGAGGTGATAAACATATTAGGAGGAAATATGTAGGTATTAAGGTCGTTGTAATATTTTGGCGTACGCTGTACTTAACTACAATTTCATCTGAAATAAACAAACATATTACAAATGGTAATGCAGTAATCAAATCAAAACCAGCATAAAACACATAGTTCGCCAAGCTCGACTGGGTACATAAATACGCAGACCAGTTTTTCATCTTCATCACTTTTTCTGACGCTAAACGCTATTACGCCTTATTATTAGCTTCAACTAGTTATAGTATGACAGATATACGAGGTATTGTAACGCAGCATTGTTCTTGACATGTTCTCACACCTTCTGTTTTACTAGATAAAGTGGGCAAAGTAAGGGAAATCAATAATCTGGTATCAATTATCAGATTCTGATTGACCTGGGAAAGGCCATGTAGTTTTAGAAGGACCTTCGTTTCATCTAGTACTCATCTGTAAAGTTTTTTATCGTGGTAGATAGTGGCAACGCTGCGAGTATGATGGGCTCACCGTTGCGTCTGAAGGGTCGCGGGTCGAATTTCTAGAGAATTAGTAGTATAAATCGAAATGTAAGCAGAGTTGCCTATTGAAAATAAAATCACAAGTTCATAGCCAAAATGATCCGTACCAGTAACAGAACAAGGTTGATTTTCGTTTTTTTTTTGCAATTAGTGAGTTTTGGCTGTCACCTGACGAAATAAACGTAAGTATGGCAGTAATTTTTAAGACGTCCGAATCTTACTAGAGATTTCTTCCTTCTTCTAACGCGTAAGGAGAAATCTGTTTGTCCGCGAACTATTATTTACACAAAAACTACTGTACTTACAGAAATTCATGAAATCTTGTATAACAACAGTTTTAACCCCGGAGCAACACTTAGGGTAGTTTTTCCTCCAAAACGCACGCGGGCGAAGCCGCAGGAACAGTTACTAGAAAATAAATAATTGACATCTTCTATTTTAACAGTTGTAGATATTAACCAAAAGCACATTTTCCGAGATAAATCAAATCCGATCACAGCACAACATGCCAATACCCCAAGGAGGCTGTACTAATGGGCCCCCCTCGTAGGGGTGTCATTAGAGGGGGACCAACCGCCATTACGGGGGCCTTCGATTCTATTCCGTTCCTAATCAATGGTGTAATTAGTCGGTGAATTAAAACTGAGGTTAGGATAACAGGTTGGTTTAGGATATTTGTAAGAACAACAGTTTGTGCAGATAATAGAAAAGGTCGATAGGTTTGGTAGGTACCTTTTCTTACTGTCAACCACAACTAATAAGATAAGAATAATACACGGCAATCTATGCCTTCATATTATTTTATTGTCTTCTCAATTAAGTCAAACCGAGATCAGTTAAAACCACATCCACTTAGCTGTTTAAATTAGCTATACATATTTAGATTTGTAAATGTCCCATAGATAAACTTTTGCGGTGAATTATATATAATAGGTAGTACCCGCAAAATATCTTCGCATTTTTATGTGAGGTACGATATTCATTATGTCAACCCATTGAAATAAAGTTTCGCCTAACATATTTATTGCCTCAATTTTCACGAAACCACGTCGCTAAAGCTAAAACCGATCAACAAATCCCGAAAAACACCCTTTTTACAATAAAATAACGCATAGAAAAGAACAATAACCAATTTGTCTGCCAACCCCAAAATCAGATACACGCATCAATTACAACATTACAAAATACGCCTAACCGCCATTACACTGCACAATCAAAGTGTCATAAGTTACTATAAAACACGAAGACACATACGACGTTTCAAATGTGTACTGCATATATAAGCCGCCCGAAACCAAACGGTGTTACCTAGTTAGGAAATGCATAGAGAAAAGACTTTTTAATTTATCAGGATTATATGAAAAGGCGGGAAAAGGCCGTTTTTACAAGGGTAACTGTAAATACGCGAATACATGAGGGGAAAAGGTTTTCCTTATTTACACAAAGGGGAGCTTCGGCAATTGGGCGATACGATTTCCACAAATGGTTTTCGTATGGATTCCGTTTTTTGGCGTGTTTAAGGCAATTCGCAGGGGAGATAGTTGGGAGGTTTTTAAACAAGTGTTTTGGGGTCGCGGAAGGTTAAGCGAAACTGCCGAAGCGAATTGTCGCGTTGACAGCTGTAAAAATAGGTGGTGATGCTGATGACTGTTTTGTACCTTGTAGTTTTTTTTTAGATATTATGGATATGACTTTCTGTCTCCGTATTTGACCTGGCAACATCATTAACCTTATTAGGTATATTCCGACCAAAACGTGTAGAAATTAAAAAGTGGCAACATCGTAGTGTCGTCCCGTTTTCTTAAAGCGGTATTACACATTGCAACCTGCAGGGCCCAATCTGTTGTGTCCAACTTCAGTCGGCCCCGTCGCCCCTTATTACACTTTCACTACAAGTTGCCCCTACCGACCCTACGTCACCTACAAATCGTCCCTACCGGCCAGTGTTGCCAGATCTACGGAAAAATCCGTAGACCTACTGATTTTCGCTTTGTGTCCCAGACCTACAGAAATGTTTGGTGAACATACGAAATTTCAGAGTAATCTTATTTATTACAAAAAAATATATACCTACACGGTGCCCGTGAGCATCTGATGAGGATTACTAAATGTTATATGAATTTAGGTCGATTTCGCGAAAAAAAATAGTTTTGTTGCTTTTTTCGATTTGTTGAATGCTTTTGAACATAAAAAGGTATGTCATTGTTAAAACTATCCATTAAAATAAATAGGTACATTTATTTTCATAAAAATGGTTTACGCAAAGTATTCCTTGGCATTTTGATATCTGTCAAGTCAATAAGGATGTCTAGACTAGACCCCATAAAGAATGACTTTAAAAAAAGTGCTTTGCACTGACTTTAATTCTATTTCTGTCATGCGGCATGACTCATGCCAGCGTCACTATCAAAAAACCAACTGGCTTTGGCCGTAGTAGCCGCGATAATTAAAAGAAAGAAAAAGACCTGGGTCATGCCGCATTATCCCATGAATAAGGCATATCTATTATAGAAGATAGGACTTCTTTTCGACGCGCGGCAAATTTCAAAAGTTCCCTAATGACCCTAACCTCCCTACATGCTATTTCACTTCACAATCGGCAGTGCGTGTAGGGAGGTTGGGTGTCGGGGCACTGCCGACCGCCCTAGATCGGGACTCCTACTCACAACTTGCTATTACACCTACCAACCTGACAGGTTGGGCCCTGCAGGTTGCAATGTGTAATACCGCTTTTAGATTGATTTGAAAGGGACGACCACTTTTTAATTTCTACACTTTTTGGTCGGAGTATAAGGTGGGGATAAATAGAGAAGACTTAACTACTAGTGCCCTAGAATCCTTAGATGTTAACTGACCTCTTGTTAACATCTGCCATAACCATAAAGCAGGTAATTTTTCATTTATGCGATATCAGCGGCAAACAAGCATACAGCTCGCCTGATGGTAAGCGGTCATTGTAGCCTATGAACGCCGGCAGCTTTAGAGGTGAGGAGAGCTTACTATAGGACTGGGTTGATTTGTGTAAGATTGTCCCATAATATTTATTTATTTATATTAATGGTAAGTATTTTTTATAAAGCGCTGGTAGCCTTGCGGTAAGACGTCCGACTTTCAATCTGGAGGTCTCGGGTTCAAACCCCGGCTCGTACCACTGAGTTTTTCGGAACTTATGTACGGAATATCATTTGATATTTACCAGTCGCTTTTCGATGAAGGAAAACATCGTAAGGAAACCGGACCTAATCCCAAAAAGGCCTAGTTTCCCCTCTGGGTTGGAAGGTCTGATGGCAGTCGCTTTCGTAAAAACTAGTGTCTATGCCAATTGATGGGATTAGGTTGTCAAGCGGACCCCAAGCCGGGATAAACGCTAGGAAGAAGAAGAAGAAGGTAAGTACCTATTTTTTATATACGTCAGTGCTCTTTCTACCATTCGGGTATCTTAATAACTAATATAAATTGAATATTTGGGAAAAGTCCCGAACGGCTGATGTAATATTAATAAAACATGTCTAAGATCACTGGTTAGAAAATTAGCTTTAAAAAAAACGTTTCAGTTTAACTCTTTTAGCGCTACGGTGCCATATCGGTCAAACTTATAACACTCTCTTTTTGCGTCAGGGGTTAAAAATTTATACTATACCACCAGCGTTTCCAGTAACTACGTACATACTCAGGCCCGGACTGCCGCTATAGGCCAACAAGGCCCGGGCCTAGGGGCCCTGGTAGGCTAGGGGCCCCCAGTCCCACCTCAAAATCCTGGGCTTGACCTTATAAAAAAAGTCAACCATATCAAACATCAAAGTTTTGAAACTATATTCTGTACTTATATTTACATGTTATCTATTAATTAGGTATTTATAAGTTGTTAGTTTTGTCAATCTTCGTTAGTTGAAAAGTCAGGAAAGTTCTTTTAAGATTACTTTCGCGTTGCATCTCGGGATTTGGTAGCTGCCCTCACTGAACCGTTAAAAAATCCACCCTTGAGTTACAATAAACTACCTAGTTTAGAAATGGAATCATACAGCGAGCTTTCTTCTGGGCAAAAGGAACAAAGACGTCATGATAGTCAATTGCATGCTCAATACTTGGAAGAATAATAAGTAAGGAAGCGTAATCACTAATCACCGCTTAAAACCTGCACCAAAACAGCGGCGCCAAAGGGGCAGTAGCTAATTAATCATCATGGTGCCTAATGTCACGTCAAACGTTTTGAAATTGTCATTTTATGAAAATATAATTATTATCAGTTTTATCTAGGCATGAAATTTCAATTATATTGCCAATAATGCCAATCGATCTTAGGTCAGGTAGGGACCAAGTTTCTTACAGACCAAGCCAGGTTAGTGTGGTTGGGATACTATAAAGTCTACAAATGGAAAGCGCAATCCATACGCTTACCTACTAGTAGGTACAGTCGACGTGAAAGATATGTTTACACTTTTGCACATTATCACAAAGGAATAAAAGACTCAAAAGTGTATCTTTGATGTCGACTGTACTATGGAAAAATAAACTTTAATTTTTTTTACGGTTTCGTATAAACCAGGAATCGTCTGTCTGTCTGTGGCTTTGCTCAGTGACGGTAAGCACTAGAAAACTAAAATTTGGTATGGTGGTTTTAATCACGCCGACAAAGAGGTAAAACAAAACCTGAAAAATATATTATTTTTAGGGTACCATTTGGATATGTCTTTCAAAAATAATAAGGGTCTTTCAAAACATTTTATTCATTAATCTAGATAATAATTTCGTAAATAATAGCTCCGATGATATAGAAAGCGGATCCTAAGTGAAGTCGGTTCTTTTTTGATTAAAATGATTGAGTTATAACTTAATAAATTGTGTGAAAATTCTTTGAATAAACGCTTTTGATACTGAATAGATCAAATCGATTGACAAAAAAAGTTGAAACCGACGTGTTTGTCCACGACTGTTATTTTTTCCAAAATCAGCAAATGTCAATTAAAATGTTGGGTAGTATCTGGCTATCACGGGATCTGATAAAATCCAAATTCGTAATTATGATGTTTATTATAAAAATAAGGTTGACTGATTTTTTTTTGTAATTTAATTTGCTAAATAAAAAATATTTGTATTCAATATGGGGGAGGGGGCCCCCAAACCCCTAGGGCCTAGGGGCCCTGGCGCTCTTAGTCCGGCCCTGTACATACTACTATATTTACAGTAATTCACAACCTCCAAATATTTCTTTTATGCAACTGAAATTATTAACATAATGCCAGAACTCTAATTTATATTAAAACCCGCTGAATAACCCAACAAACGGCATATTAAACCTTAAAACATTGTGTTTCCTACGAGCGTTTCACGCATAAAATACCATTTTATTCGACACGATTCCAACGCTGTATTTCAGAGCTACTATAACGCTGTCTCTTTTGTTTCAGCCTTCAAATTGATATTGAAAGTGTGAGATAGAGACAGATATAAATTTCACATGCTCGCTCGGCGTTATGCCAAATATATGTATACATGTGTCGCCTTTATTACAACGGAATAAGGTTGTAAAGTGTAAACATGTTTTTGGCGTTTCGTTTGACGCAAATTTCGGCTAGGGTTGTCTCTGAGGGGGTGTTGTTTTGATTACAGTAATTGAACTGTCAATTGAATGGTTCATTGGTTGACTAGGCTGCTTTATGGCAATCTATTGTACCGAATACGATACAAGTTTATTGAGTAGATTAAGCAAACAATTTTATATTTATGATTGGGTAAGTACCACTATGCTAAGATTGACATTGCAGGCTTTAATTTAAAGAAAAAATGTTTAGGTAATTTATCAGGGTTTTCTCCTAATATTTTTAACGATTTTAGTGCTTGTAATAGTTGTAATAAGTACGGGTATTGGCTATTTTTAAAGAATTTGAAACCCGTAATTCTGTTAATAATTTGAAAAATGTCCGTAATGCCCAAAATTTCTCCCTGCAAAATTAGTAAAATATGCCAATACAATTCAGTCTAGGTATAGTTAAATCATCGACATACATATTGAAACGGGATTGAAATGTTACAAGCGCTTAATTTTAAGTCGTTAATATATTCTGAAATATTTATTATATTTATTTTAACTAGATAATTATTTGCCTCCAAAAACATTTAGCCACATAGCGTCTTCGGAGATTTCGCCTTTGCTAAAATTCTCGTCACATTTTTATGCTGCTCGTAGCCTTATTATTAATGACAATAAAGATTCCATTACAGATAGCGCACTATTTAATTATATTATCTACGGAATGCTGCATGCCGCAAAGCTGCATTAAATCACTTTAATACGGGCATTTATTTTGAAGTGAGAAGATTACTCAAGTGCGATAATTTGCCGCCGCTGGCAGCCCTACGAACGAGCTCCATGTCTATCTTTTACTGTAAGCCTAGGGCGATCCGTGCTTGATACCAACGAGAAAACAGGACGCAGAATAATGTTAAACCCACGTGGTAGAAAGGGACGGAGAGGCATCCTTAAATTTTATATTCTATCCGCATTTTGTCGCCTAAGCGTTCCATTTAGTGTTCCATATTTAAACCTCGCGCTTTTTTTCTTTTCAACCAAGCGAAGGATGTAACTTTTTTCTGAGGGTGTTTCCAGCCAGCAATGGATGTGTTCGGAATACTGATGTGTACTGTTAGGGAATGAAATTGGCATATAAATGTAAATTTTATGCTATGAATTTTAAAATGGAGTCGATACTTCCGCGTAACTTCCAAGTTTGGTGGTGGAGGGATGAAATTAGATTAAAATACGGCGTTTGAGGTAAAACATGGAAGTTTAACAGCTTGCGTGGTACCTACGGTACTTTTATGAAATAAGTTTGCCATTATTTGACTTTATTTTTGTATTTGTTACTGTATTTTTGCTATGTATAAAGTAAATTATCGTTCAAAAGCCTTTAAGACCTTCGTGGCATAGAGAGGGTTAGATTGAGAAAACAAACTTAGGTACTTAACAACTTAAGTAATATCAAGAAAACCAAAATTGATCAGATTAATCAGATATCATGGATGATCAGAAAAATGAAAACATCAAACAAAAACTATAAAAATAGATATCAGAAAAAGAACAGCAAAATAACCTACGAGCGAACGAAGGAAAATAGAGAAATCAAAGAGGAAAAAATCCACTTTACAGACGCAAACAACTCACTTTAACTTTATTGAGCTGTAATCGAATTGTGACGTCCCTGTTCGCCGGCGGGGAGCGAGCCGCGCAATCTGTAGCCGTCCTTATCTGACCCGCGCATTTAAATCTATGCTATTCAATCGTGCCGTCTCGCTCGTGTCCCAGGGGTGCCGCCGAGATTGCAATCTTTTGATTTATACCAACTATTAGGAGAGCTGCGGGATAGTCTGTCTCTCGAACGAGATCTGCCGATAAGTGTGTAACTCTTACTACCACAGAGGCTGAATATAGTAGCACTAAGTATAGAACATAGGCCTTTTTGGTTTTAAGTGCTGTGTTGCATACTGTTGGCGTTAGTACTTATTATACGAATGGTTTTACTGATCCGCGGTGTATAAGCATGTTTACAGACAAATGAACTAAATAATAAGAGGTTTTGTTTTAATTTGTCAGCTTCGGTATTGGTGGGTGTGAAGCTTCGTTTAACTTCTTGTTATAGTAGTAGCCTGTACTTAATATAATAAATAACTTTGTTTATACTAGTGTATAATGTCCGAATTACATTGGGCTAGCGTGCACTGATTTTTTTTACCAGCAACCAAACTTCGCCTACTAGTAACTTAGTCGCCAGGACGCTCGCGTGAACTCGCGTTCCCATACAAACGTGCTTTAGAACCATGAAATTTAGCATGGGCATTCTAGTAGTACAGATCTAGGTCGGACATTCGTTTTCATTGCTAATAATTTTAAACAAAAAAAGAACCGACTTCACTTAGGATCCGCTATTCCAAGAGGAAGTGGCCGAGTTGCTGTAAAAAATAGTGAAATCACTATAATAGGTGTGCCTATAATAGTTGAAGAGTTCCCTCGATTTCTCCAGGATCCCATCATCAGATCCCGACTTGGTGACAATGGGACCATCTAGGGGTTATAACTGTTCGATTCAAAAAAAAATTTTGAAAATCGGTTCACGATTCACGGAGATATGGAGTAACATACATACAAAAAAAAATGATAAAAAAAATTAAAAAAAAAATTCAGTCGAATTGAGAACCTCCTCCTCTTTTGAAGTCGGTTAAAAATTGTAATACAAAGAAATACAGCCAGTTACAGATTTACATACAAAACTTATTTTTGCTATAGTTTCTTTGTATTACAATTTTTAGCAACGAAAACGAATGTCCGACCTAGATCTATACTACTAGAATGCCCATGTCAAATTTCATAGTTCTAAAGCATGTCGTTTTAAAATGAGAGCTGAACTACGTTTGTATAGGAACGCGAGTTTACGCGAGCGTCCTGGCGACTCTTTAAGTTTTAGGATTTCAGAACTAAGAATTATTTATTGTGTTTTGTTATGTATACGTAAATTTTGAGTTATAATTAAATAAACTTTATTAACTCCTTGCCAAATTTTGGTTATTGATGAAATAGCCGACAAGCCTTGTCCCTTTTTTGTACAGTCAAAATCAACTACTGTTGAGCAGCAGACGCTAAGCAGATGAAGTGATCAAAATGATCTTAGCACTTTAAGCTAAGAGCTCATAGATCTACTATTCATGTCCATTCTCACCTTACGCATCACAAGTGAGCGCTCATCCTCACAGTTGGAAGCTGAAACCATGAGGTTTAAGAGGAATTTCCTTCTGAAATCTCTCCGGCTATGGAATGAATTCTCTTCCGCGATTTCCTCAAGGGTCCTTCAAGAGAATCCTGGAATGGTAGGCGTTGCTTACCATCAGGCAGTTGCAGCATCGTAGTATAAACAAGTAACTGCCAAAACATTTTTTTGGTAAATACACAGTTTTATTACTAACTGTAAGTACCTATAGTAGCATTGTCATGTAAACTACGGAAGTACTTATAACAAATTTCAGCTCAATCAGGCACCCGGAAGTGGTTGTTTAACTTACAAGATTTGATGCGTATAATGACACAAACAAACAAATAAACGGGGTCAAGCTAAATAAAACACACTAGTCTTAGGCTTAGCACCTGTAAAAATAGTTATAAGTGTGGAAAATAAATAAAATAAAACTGTGTAAAAAACAACCGTGTTTAGGTAGAGAAATCCCAGCAGTGGCAATGATGAAAATTGGGCAAAACAGAATCCGCATTGAAAATCTACGTAATCCAAAGTTTTACATTTTAAAAGGCTTATTTATATTTGTAACCGAACTAAATTGATCCCAGGTAGTTTTTGAAGAGCCGAGGTCCCCGGCGGACGGTACAGGAGGGCAAGGGAGCATTCGATGCTAGAAGAAAAATGGCCTAACTCTATATAAGTTTTGTAAGTGATAGTTTCCTTTTTGGAATTTTGTTAAGCCGTTTACTGGGGTAGGCGTAAGTACCTTTGTTTTAGTTTTTGGATATGGGATTAAAACAAAATTAGACTATTTTAGATTTTCTTCCAAAGGCGACCTGAAGCTACCGGGTTAGTGTTGTTGGTTACCACTTTTACTTTAACTTTTTTCTTAACAAACTTTAATTGATTTCATATCGACCTGGTCTTAAATTTGAAGCCAATTTCACAACTTCTTACCCCCCACCCCTTTTCGCTTAGTGCTCCTAAACTTTAATTTATTGTAGGTATACAAACATAGTTACAAAAAATCTGTGCACCACTATTGATAGCCTCAAGGGTTTTAGGTGTAAATACCTCGCTGGCCCGATATTACAGGATTCTTCATTTTCAGGGTAGTTAAATTTAGATTTAGTGTCACTATGACAATGTTCAAATTTAAATTCGATAAAAGTGAAATATAGAACCCTAAAATATTGGGCCAGCGACCTGTCAAACTTAAAACTCATTTTTGGAAGTCAATGTCACTTTTCACGATATATTCCACCTTTGTGAAATTTCAGGCAAAAAGATTAAGCCGTTTTTGCGTGAAAGAGAAACAAACAACCAAACATCCTTATAAATTAGTAGGTTACTTATCTTAGTACTCAATATATATTGCAAAATCATGTTTAATTCATAAACCTTATCAAACTTCATGACTGACGTCGGTATAAAGATCAAAAGTCCTTACTAATTATTATATATTTCGCGTGTACGACATGACTAATCGTGGCGATATGTCTAAACAAATGATTACTATGAATTATAGCGATTATACTAATTAAAGAGTCTAAGTCTGACCTTTGAAAATGTCTAGTGTCTAGACGTATTTTGTCATTCCGATCTGTGAAATAGGTGTCGGCTTTGAGGGGAGGAATTAGTGTTTATTGATTTGTTGAACTAAAATTATATTTTATGGATTTGATTAAGTCTCAGTCAATGTTATGTTATCAAATAGATTGTATAAATACCAAAGTAATAAAATATGACTAATTTAATTTATCCTTGAAATTTACGGTATAAATATGTTGAATCCGAAATCATAAGTAGGACCAAAAATAGAAGGTACCAACTTTACATTCGCAATTAAACTTAGAAATTAGATTGTATGGCCAATGGAACAATTATAATTATATCGAACTCTGTAACTTACACAATTACCTACGCACAGATAGACACGAGATTTCATGATAATATAAAATGTTCTAGTTCTAATTTTAGTTTTACCAGGCTTGATTGAAAATCAGCGTCACGTAGTGTGTCCTAAGGATTCACTGCGGGCCATCAAGCTGTGTGAAGACCTTTTAGCACAGTTCTGTTAATCCAAATGAATTGATGTTTTATGTATTAGTTTTCGTGCTAATAAATATTCCTTATTCTTATTCTTATATTTATCGGACACTATACTACTTACATTAAATACAAACACCGTTACTTATAAGTTTTTCGGAAGTCAGTTATAAACAAAACACGGGCGATAAAACAAAATTACTAACTAATGAAGCGAAACAAATAAAATAATGCATCCAAGCTTGGCTACAAGTTTTTTAACCAGCACATTCTACACAATACATTGTATATGAAGGGTTATAAGACTTATAAGAACATGCTCTGTCACCTTTATAATGAAGTTATGTTCACGTATTTATGCTGAGTACAGTCAGCAGCAAAAGTTGCTAAGCAGCTGAGGTGTTAAGAATGACATTCAGGCGCTCATATTCTCTTAACAATAAAGTCGTGTCCAGCTCATTTTAAACATTTCATCCGCTTAGCTACTTCTGCTGCTGACTGTACCTTTAGGGGGCTTTTTCAGTATAAAATTACGTATTAGAATGATATTAAAACCATGAAACCTAACTGTAGGTTAAAATATGAAAATACGTATTTCTTTAAATCATTACAGCGCGTATATCATTCTTATATTCAATTCAATTATTTGTTAATATTATTATGATTATTTAAATTTATTGAATTTTATTGTACTACAAATCTTGATTTCTTGATGCCAATTTTTGAATAATAAAATGATCAAATTTTTTATGCACTAACATGTAGCTTAAGGATACTAACAATGTTTATGGAATCGCAATGTTCTGAAATAAAAATATTTTATTTTATTTTCATTTTATTTATTTTTATAAGGATTCTTATTAAAGTTATTAATGTGTTCTAAATTAATGATAATCATAATCTTTTTTATTTTTGTTGTGATATTTTATTGTTTTAGTTTAGACCAACACATTCCTAATCCTAATCAAGTAGGAATCTAGGATTTTTTTTAAATTCTCTAATAATATTCAGCTGTAACTCACAAGTTTATAGTTGAGAGATGTTAATTTATCTCCCACACTCGACATACAAGCGCGACGCATTGGAAATCGTATTGATTTGAAATCACATTGATATTGAATCCGTTTCCGAATACGCCCCAGATGTATTGACCCGTCAAATTTTGCCAGTCAGCATGACGAACGGAAACATGTTTAACAGGATATTATAAAGGTGTTATGTTATGATGTAACTATTAGCTTCAATCATCACTATGTTTAAAAAATAATTGGATAAACGTGTAAAAAACTTATTAGTTTTTTTTTTACTATTGGATCAGGTAAGTGAGACGGGGTAGTGTTTTAATAGTAGAGATGGGACTTCCGATGTTTAAAATTAAAATTGGGGTCATTTTGATGTAGGGAATGAATAATCGTTGATTATAATGATAAAATCAGTGGGAGTTACCGATTCCTATGAAAAAAAAAATTGTGGTTTAAGAATAAATTTTTGCTCAACTTTTCATTGATAAATTACAAAATCTCCTATTAGTTGAAAGTAAAAATTTTTTTTATTATAGTTTTATTTTTCGAATGCTAACGGGCCTAATTAACCTCCTTAAAAGTACCTAAAGTATGAGGATTATTTTATGTTTCATGTGTAGTCTTGTATTAAAATTTCATACAAATGTTGTAAACATCCTAAAGAGAAAATCAAAGTGCCTCGTTGACTGGACTAGAGCGGCGATCCGTTCTACGCTCCGTCGCGTTATTCGAATATTTAGCGGTTATGTCTTAATTACCCGACCGCGCTCGTAAAGGCGGTTATTGTTAGCGAAGGGTTATGGCCGTTTAGTCTTGCAGGCTCTCAAACGTAGCCGTGGAACTAATTCAGACTTCTTGCAGTCATAAGGAGTATTTACAGGGTTTGAGAAGGTCAGTAATATGTAATGGTGTACCACGAGAACTCTCAAAATATACCAAAAGATGTAGTTTTTTTTGCATACAATTTTCCAAACATGACGGGAGAGAGGGGAGGCATTTGCCCAGCAGTGAGACACTCTAACAGGCAAATAAAATAAATGAAAAAGTCCAATCGCGAAAACTAGGAATCATGAATATTTTCGAATGCTATTGACGTGTTCATAAGTTACCGTATTGATTGTTAACATTTCAGATTTTTTTTAATTTAAAATATTAATTGAAAGTTATTTATATGGCAGGTCATTGACGTTCGCTGGGAATAGTAATGGACCTAACACAGATCCTTGAGGTACTTCCATCACCATCACTATTTTAGATGAAATGACTCCATTTATTGCTATGTTTTAATTCCTCTCCGCCCAAAATGATTAAATTGGGTCCAATGCAAGTCGTTTAATAACATAAAAGTTAGCCAATTACTTAAAATCTTGCGATCTACACAATCAAAAGCTTTTGTTGGAACTTACAGCGACTCTGCTCTCCTTAAGGTCCAGCCTCATAGCTAGAGCTTCTCTCATGAACACGTCAGGGTAGTGGGAGGCTAGGAAGGCCCGCTCCAGCTCCTCGAGCTGCCAGGAGTTGAAGTTGGTGCGCGAGCGCCGCCGCTTGCCGCTGTCGCCGTCGTCGTCGCCAACGCCACCTAGCAACAAACGTTAGATTGAGATATTGCTTGTTATACTACGTGATGTCTCCTATTTCCTGTACCTATGGCTACAGTATTATTTGATAATCGAGATGCTAATGATGCTATTGTGCCGGTGCCCGGCGGCAGCGGCGGCACTGGGAGCACCGGCACAAACCACTGGAAGATTGCTTAATTGTATAGAGGCAACAGATGGTAAGGAATTAATCGAACTGGATTCTTACCGGTTTGCCTATTTTGAGCACGAGTAGAAAAAGGATTGTAGGTATACAATAATGATATAATTAAGCTTTACAATCTCGTACCTTACTTAAGACACTCAGCAAGCTTGGCACGTAACCCGCTATTCGACTGAAAAGTTCTTCATTATGTCACGATTGCATAAAATACTATTAAAGCTAAAATTATGAGTGTAATATACCGTACACGATTGGCAAATTATAATCTGATTCCTCGGACTATCTCGGACAGTCGACCTAATGTCCGTGCTTTTCAATAACATTATGTCAGAAAACTGTTTTACGACAGTTATGACACGTTTGCGCTGATATTGAATTAGCTCATTCTTATTTATAATCGTAAAATAACAACCACGGTTTAATGACTTGATACGATGATTCAATTTAGTATATCATAATTATATTTAGTCGCATATACCTACCTACTACTTATTGTAGCATAATGATCAATTTCGCCATGTAGGTAAGCGGTACTTCAACACGTTTGAATAAATTTGTACAATATAATTGTATTATACCTATATTTACAGATAGATTGATTTAACACTTCAACACTAAATATGCATCTATGAAAGTTCATAATTATTAACAGTGATCGGATGTTCGGGTGCAACACGGCGGAAAACATACCCTTATTTTGCGAATATAGTTGTTATATACCTTAAAATGTTATTGAAATGTATTTGTTGTTACAAAAATAACCAATGTGTGTCCTAAAATCCAGAAGATCATTCATTTTAGCATAATATTTGAGGTAAAAAAATTGTGTTGCACCCTAAAATCCGATCACTGAATTTATGAACTATACTTAACCTATCCATGAATTATTGAACTTTAAAATAGTTACACTATTGTCTTAGGCTTAGCACCTGTAAAAATAGTTGTAAGTGTGGAAAAATAAACAAAATAAAAATAAAATAAATGAATAGAGATTTAGAGAAAATATCAATAGGGGTAAATAAATTAAAGAAGTCATAATCATAGCATATTACTGTTCGTTTCCATTGGTACCTAAGCAATTTTACGTAACATATTTATTTTAAGAAATCTCCAAAACAGACCCAACTTTTTATATGGCTACTAGTCATTCGATGAAATCAATGCAATTAAGATATGCGCCAATATCTATAAAATATTGTTCTCAAGCAATTTCTTAATAATATTTTGCCGACTCAATTCAATAGATATCAATAGACATTGTCTATGAAAAAGCAATTGGTTGGACTGTTGGAGACAAATAAAGATGGTATCTGTGGTCATAAATAACAATAATTCGTTGCAGCGCGCTATCTGTCCCTTGTATCTAATGGAAATTATGAATCAGACATGCTTTTATTGAAATAGGTACTGCTCTATAGATATAAACAGTTTCGATATTGTGAGCCAATTTGTGATTTACTTGTACATGACAGTAGTTAAATGTGGTTAAAAACAAAAGTTCCAGAACTGACTTTCGTTTAAAACATTAATTTATTATGTAGGTAAAACCTATTACAAGTGACATCTAAGACAGATTTGTGCGCCATGTTGGGCGTTTGACAGCTTGACTGATTTAAACTCACACGATTTTCACTCATGATTTTGACAAAACACGGGACTTAATCGCGTACACTTACTTTTGTAATTTTCCTGACGTTTCGAGCGTGTCGTAACGCTCGTGGTCGCAGGCAGACCACTGAGTCTATAATGAGCTATGACTGATTCAAAGAGTAGCTTAGACTTTTAGTGATTTTCATTATAACTTTTTGTGCAAATAATTTCTTAGGGATGTCATTCTACTTGTACAGTACGAGATCACTACTTGTTCGACACATGTTCTAGATAATACATATCTAGGTCGGACATTCGTTTTCGTTGCTAAAAATTGTAATACAAAGAAAATACAGCCAGTTACAAATTTACATACAAAACTTATTTTTGCTATATTTTCTTTTTATTACAATTTTTAGCAACGAAAATGAATGTCCGACCTAGATCTATACTACTAGAATGCCCATGCCAAATGTCGTGGTTTTAAATCATGTCGTTTTAAAATGAGAGCTGAACTACGTTTGTATGGGGACGCGAATTCACGCGAGCGTCCTGGCGACTCTTAATACAATTATTGTCGTAAATAATAAATCTAAATTATTAACTAATTGAATTTAATAGCTACAGCGAGAATTGTACAGATGTCCAAATTTTACTAAAGGTCAAATAGTTTTTCAACATTCTGACATTAAATAAAGTTAGGTTTTCGGTACGAGCCGTTATAAAAAATGGCAATTGTCTCCAAAATCAAAACAGTAGACGAACTGGAGGGAGGCGTTATAATTAACTGTTCGAATTTATTAACCACATTATACCCCCAAATAGATACTTTCTCCCCCTAAAACATTGCCAGACTAAATTATACCGCGCCAAAACTGCCTATACTTAGTAAACGCCTCGTCTGCAACCAGTATAATTTGAGCTCTGTATTCCTGGCAAATATAAGTAAGGGAACGTGGTGTCACATGTCATCTTTAAATTTATGTCATTCGCATCAAAGGTGACAAACAGATGTCAACTATTGGGCGTAAGTGTGTCGAACACATTATTTGATTCATTATTTGAGTCGTTAAGTTTCAAACTGCGAGATGTCATTCTATTGTAAAGCAATAACTATGTTTAAGTTTGTAACTTGTTACTGAGCCTTTTTGTAATAAAATAAAATAAATAAATAATATAATATATGATTATTATAATGTGATATAATGAGTTTTAACTTTTAGTTTTGATTGACAGTTTCCTTTTTTTATTTGTTTTTATTTATTTATATAATTTTTTATTTATAAGTATTTTAAGTATTTCATATTTTGGAATTGATTTGGAGACATGTTCAATAGGGTACTTTCCAGTAGATAAACTTAATTGTTTCGTTGCATTCATAAAATCTAAATTTCAAAAATAGACGAGAAAATCGAGGTGTAACATGTGTTTGCGCTTTAAATGATTTTATAATGGTTAAGGGTCACAACAGACCTAGCGGAATTCCTCGCGGAATTAGCGGAAGTAGCGGAAATTTGTCTATGGTAGCGGAAATTTGTCTATGGCTTCCATACAAAAAATCTGCTACCATAGACAAATTTCCGCTACCATAGACAAATTTCCGCTACTTCCGCTAATTCCGCGAAGAATTCCGCTAGGTGTGTTGTCACCCTAAAACTTAAAACTTTCATAAAGGAGATGTAGTCTCCCGTATACCTAAACTTCAAATAAAAAATCGTTGTGACGTTTCCTAAAGAGTAGCTGATTTGACTTCATAGGAAAGTAGCCTATTTATATATTTAGTAATTTCGTGATTTTCGTGTCAGAGTTGTTATTGTTTAGGAATAGTGCCTACTTTTTAAAATATTTTTTACCCAATTGAAGTAAAAGATTGATATGAATGAACGGTCAGACTTAAACTGGTCCACTCTTAACAAAGTTACACTTACGAATTGCCCTCCGCTGTCTGCGCCCCAAGGCGGTCGTTCGTTTTAATACAATATCTCCAGTCTCGCTCACTCACCACGTTCATCGTGTAGTGTTGTCTCGCTCACGCACAATTTGGTTGTTAAGGCGACAGCGCGTAACGCATTGGGGTGTTTTTAGGAGGCAGATTAATTTTGAAGCGTTTAGGTTTAGACAAGGTATTATATTGATAGATGTGCTGGTTAAATTAAATTTTATGTTATTTTTGTATTATTTATTTTAATAAATAATTCTGAAGTAAATAGCACCTACCTGTTTCCTATACCTATTTATATATCTTGACGGATATTTTAAACTTTATGGATTTTTTGAGTCGAAATTTCGTAACTTGTAAAAAGGTTTGGTAGGTTATGTATATAAATGAAGCAATTAGTGTAAATTAAAAAAAAAACATCTATTTCTGATAATCAAATAGAAATGACGTAAAGTACTTAATATTTAAACTGATATTTAATGTAAGCATACGTTTGAGAACAAACTATGTAAGTATAAACGAAGTTCTGCTTATAGAAATCAAGAATCTTCTGAAATCGTCACCGTTGCCCATTTTCCAACAAAATGTATGTTATTTCAGTACATTGCATTATTTTAATTACTTACATTTACGTAAAACAGTTATTAGAACCAAAACAGCGATAACACAGGAGCGCTTTCTCTTAATCACTTCTAATTTATTTAGTCGGGCCAACTCTGTAATTTATAGCCATCCCCGTTCCACCCCCGCTCCACCCGTATACCCGTCTCTCTCTGGAGACCATTTTTAATTAAAATCATCGGGAGAGCGGGAGAATTAGAAATTATATTCTATTTTCAAAAAGTTGGCCGACGGTTGGTAGATTATCTGCTTTTTATGAGCCCCTGGTCGCGTTTTCGGGTTACGACGCAGAGATTTTAGTAATTGACTCAGCTACGCCGGGTAGTTTGATTTTAAACGCTAATTTGGCTTTGCTTTAACGTTGCTTAGGCGCTACATACTTACTTAGCGGAATTTAGCCTAGAATTTAATGGAATTCAGCCAACCATAGACAACATTCGTCTCTGTGCGGAAAATTTTCTATGAGTTCTAGTTCAACCAATATTTAGTAACCTAAATAGATCTTGACAAATTAGAGTTTGTCCGGAAAGAAAAGTGTCGTGGTTTATATGGGAGTTCATACATTCTACGGCACTTTTCTTTCCGGACGGACTCTACATCACTTTGAAGTGTAGGTAGGTATCTACATATAGTTCTTCAAAGCAAAAAATGTATATACTTTGGAATTTTGGAGTAGCTGTCTAAGTTAATCAAGGAACATGCATAAAAATCGGACAAGTGCCAGTCGGACTCGCGCACGACGGGTTCCGTACCATTACCTATAAAAACGGCAAAAAAATCATGTCTGTTGTATGGGAGCCCCCTTAAATATTTATTTTATTCCGTTTTATATTATTTGTTGTTATAGCGGCAACAGAAATACATCATTTGGACGGACGGACAGTCGAGTAGGACAGAGGAATAGCGTCTCGTTTTTACCGTTTGGGTACAGAACCCTAAAAAACGGAGATCCCGACGAGCTGAAAATCTTCAAGTAATGATCTTTTATGCTTCGTAAATAATATCTCATTAGAACATCTTAAAAACCGTTGGTACTCATACTCGTACTTGTAGTATATAATTCCAAACTATTTCCTCAAACCGTATCACTTAATCACGTTTTCGCCGAAAGTGTCAATAAAGCGCTCGTCTCACGAAAAAATCGATGAGAAATACCTAGAATCAATCGGGCACTGGGCCGTATTCGGTCGGCAGCCGCGCTCCGATTAAATTCGGGAAATTGTATCATAATACAGCACTAAAATGTCATATAAACCTACCAGTTTAAAGTAGTTTAAACCCTTTTAAAACTGTGGTCGCTTAATGTGGAACAAGCCCGATAATTAGGTATAATGTTCACACTACCAATGATCGGTCTGAATCGAATTAAACGTGTAGTTGATTTCTGAAAATTCGCACGTATTTTCACTGCGTTCATTTTACTGGCTGTAATTTTGTGTCATTTGTATTTGTGGCTAATTATTACGCGTTACATACTAAAAAGTGTATTCGTAGCTTTATAGTGAACTACTGAAATTCTTGTTACAGTCTAAAATTCGACTTAAATGATGTTTAGAAGACTACAAATAGAGCAGTTGAATACAAAGAACATTAAATATAAGGTTTTTAAGGAACACAAAGTCTGCTCTATTTCTCATCGACGAACCGAGAGCGATGTGTGTTGTGTTGGTTATCACAACGACTTTTAGGCCTAGGCTAAGTAAGGACGATATAATTAGCTTTATATTCTATATATTTTTCCCGACAGATGGTGATAAACTGAACTATAAGTACTCTAATTAAGTATTTATTTAAAACCAAAACTCACTCACTCATTACACACTACGTACCTAAATTTATGTGGTTTTTTTATCCACACCAAGATTATATTATATTTACTGATATTTTAGTCCTATGATTTGAAACAGCAATTTAACGTACCTTTATTTGGGTAAATGCAAGCCAAAAAGTGAGTGCATGAGGTAAGTTTACCTGAATTAAAAATCAGAGTTTGAGATAGGGTAAGGCGTCATGTTTTAATTTAATGCAAATAACTATACGCAGAGTCCGACCCTGGCCGGCGCGGGCGCAGGCTAATGACTTAATTCAAGTATCACAGCGCACACTGCGCAGCGGTACACTCGTTTATCTATATCCAGAACAGTCGCGTTACACAGAAACTGACCAACAACACATTTTTGGAAGCGAAAAACATTTTTTTTCTACGGGACAGGTGGTCCCAGCCAGCCGACCCTCCATACTACTTAAAGCAATTTTTTTTATGCGCGGCAGATTTTTTTAGTTTTTAATAGTTAGACCACGATACCAATTATGCCCTTAAAAGGATCACCAAAATTGTTGTTACACCTTGTATACTATGTGTTTGTACACCTATGTTGGAGTCGTTAACTACGTATAGGTACTATGACTATAACCCGTTTTGTTCTATGGCACCAGACTACCACTGGTACTGGCACTTGGTAAATTACCTGCTATTTGTCAAAATATCGGTCGCACATGTGCAAAAGAGGACATCAATTTCGGTAAAAAATGTTACGGCAAAGCTTACACAATTTTTAGAATTTTTTTTATTTGCTAAATCGAGATCGTTGACCTGGGGGGTGATTTTTGAGAATCGAGCACTCGAAAGTGACATTTGAAACTCTGAATAAAACGATGAAATTATGTTTTAAAAATAACAGCGATAGAAATTTACAATCATGATTATTTAAACTATTAATTCCATGCGAAAAAATTGGCAACTAACTTTGGTGTGCGATTATTTTCGAGCCTGAATTTTTTGAATTCGAGCGTCCGGCTGTCAAAAATCGGCCCCCTGTCCTTGTTTTATCATAAGCAGATAGTACAGCAAATTCGATAAAAATTGCCTCCAAAATTAAAGCGCTAGTTTTATTAAGTATTTCACAAGTTCCAAGATTTTGTTTAAATTTTGTCACTCCTACAATTGAGATCGTAACTGAGGCCCTACCGCGAAGTTCGAAAATCGACAAAACGATGGGCCCGTCTCTATCGCTCTTGCATATACGAAAGAGAGTGATGCAAATAGACGATTCGATGAACGAAGTGCTTCGCGTTTATAGGCCTGACGATAGATAGACTACCTATTAGAGATACCTTGGTAAGTAGATACAGAATACATACATACATCTATATAACATTTTGAAAAACATAAGTAAGTACCTATAACATTGACTATTATTATTTTACAACATAACCTTTCTTCGGCGGTTAGGTAAAAACAATAGAAATCGTGTATCTGAGGTTTTACCTCATTGATTTAAAATCCTATAAATGTCATTTTAAAGTCGCCCTCCACGTATTAATACATTGTAGTAAACCGCGCATGCATGCCAACCGAGCGGCAATTTACTCGCGATCCCGAGAAATTAATTTCGAAAATCACCGGCAACCAGCAACTTATAATTTGGGCCCAAATTTGCCTTTGCGGGCCACGCGTTCGCGCAGGAACGCATTTAGGGCCAAGGAATATTAATTATTCAGCTTTTTCCAATAGTTATGGGGCCTTGAAAAAAGGACGTCAAAGATGCACCCTACTTTTTTTATAAAAATAATGTTAATTTATTTATCTACACCCATATCATAATTAGGCCTTAAAACATTCGTGTGATCTTATTATGAAACTGACACTCACGGACCCCTATTACGTAACAGTTACATAAACTACAATTTTCTGAATAAGAAAATAAATTATAACCACGCTGAGACCATTTCGTGGCAAAAGTTTCATTTCACACCACTTCTTTATTCTTGTTAGATTAGATTAAATTGGATACATGTACTTATAGATACCAAAGAATACACCATATAATGTATATCACGTATAAATGGTTTTTATTTCAATTTCTCATTCGAGCTTCGTACCTCAAAAGGTAAAACGGAAAACTCATATAGTATTACTCGTTCGATTGTCCGTCTGTCTGTTAAGCATTTCATTTCATTACTTTAAGCGTAAAAAGTCATTTTCAATACCTCTGTATCTCTGTATAACATTTCCAATCACTATTTAGTAGGGTAGTAAAAACTAAAAATAACTATTTTACGATTATTAAAATGTCCATATTGCAATCCAGACCCCGTAAAGAGACAATAACTTAACGTTTTAAGAATTCAATTGACATAATCCGCCAATTTAATTAATATTTCACATAAATCCATAATAAGGGTCATTATAGGTCGGGCTGAACTTTAAGCGATGAAGACATCGTATAAAATGGCTTCATTACGGTTCTGCGAAGCGACAGTCCGCCATAATTGAATTTATGTAATAAGCTTGGAACCTGTACTGTGTACGACTGTAGAGTAGGACAGCATGCTAGCTTAGCAATACACCAAGGAAAACTTTTCAAAGTTGCGAAATTTTCCATACGGAATGTTCTCAGAACTTAAAATTAATTTAATTTAATTAAAATTTTACGAACAATAAAAATTATTCAGTAAGTCGCTGGACACCGCCGTTATCAATCATTTTATCTGACTGTCTCATTCACGAGTTTATAGAAATAGTACTAGTAATAATACATTGTTTGATAATTCCCATAGGGAATGTTTTTTTTTTTTTTTAATCTCATTTATTTTATAAGCCATACATCATCATAAAGATTAAGCCGGCTTAAAAATAAAAAACAATGTAACTTTAAGTCTACTTAAGGATTATTTTTATAATATTCAGATCTTAGGTTCAGTGAGTGTGTTATAAACCTTACGAATGTACCACTGTGTTCGGAGTGAGCCTAAGATCTGATGGACAAAGAAGAGGAGATCCCCCGCGAAACATTGGGTTTCTTGTAAGAGGTCCAACCTAGATTGTTCATTGATTTTACATTCTAGGGCTAAGTGGAGGAGATCCTCTTCTCTGTTACATTGGAAAAGGGAATGTTCTCATTGGAAATTTATTTTAAATTCTCGTGTAAGGTTCCGGAAATTTGCGAGAATGTTCCTGAATTTTTGAGAATGTTCTGCAACTTATACATAATAATATCTAGGCTAGCTATGTCACTTTAAATAAAAGTAACATGTAACATTAACTAGTAAGTACATCTTAATTATATCACTATAGCATACACACTAAATACTTCCCGAAAATAATGTAAAGCAATTACAAACTAAAGCAAACTCTGAGTCTAAATCAATACCCCAACCCCCAGATGTCTCCCAAATCGCTCCCCTGCGGAAGGGTGCCCCTAACACTGGCTACATTCCTCCTCTGGATGGCGGTGCCCAATCTTTGGCCAAGGATTGAGCCAGCCCTACGGTCACCCGTTGCCACCACCAACAACACACCACAGCTTGAGAGCATCTGGACCCCACGGACCCAAGGTTTCCACAGCAAACGTCGAAAACTCCATATACAATCGCCATCAGGTATATCGGAGCAGTCAAGGTGGTCTCAAATATCTGAACAACGCCTCTATGTCACGGCAATAAGGTGCATGCTCAGATATTTTTGAGTACCCCAGCCGCTCCGATGTATTTGATGGCGACAGTAGGTACTTATAAGATAAGTAAGTATATCATTTTCACTTGGAATGAGAATGTGTGTGTTGCAGTTGTCAATAGGCTACGGTAGCTGCTTACCATCAGGCGGGGCATACGCTTGTTTGCCACCGTCGTTATATTTAAAAGAATGTGTAATATCTTTGCGCACTGTACACACCGTATACCGGTTGTACTCCAGACTCGAGCGACTCATTAGCCGGCCGCCTAATCGCCATCATCGGCCGACCATATTTAGAACCATTACCAATATACATACAATTTTTTACAGCATTAGCGCCTGTTAGAGCTGCTGTATTATGAAGATTATAATTTTTTTATGACACCAGCCTTTAGGGTAACTATAATTAATTGAGCTGATGTTTTTTTTCATTGTACGGGCTAGGTACACGGAAAAAAAAAGTATCTTCATCGAAGACAAGTCCTCTTCGTCAAAATAATATTGTTTTGTATATAACTAAAACAATTTACCTAGAAAGTGATCTTTATTCAAGTAAAATGTCTTTATTGGAGTAAAATATATATATATTTTTTTTGGTTTTTTTTTGTAACAATAAATATCTTGGGCTAAAGATATAAAATTAGGCCAAGAAAATATATAATATTTTCGCATTGGTATTCTTGGCTGAAGATTTTTTTTCCAGGACGCTCGCGTGAACTCGCGTCCCATACAAACGTAGTTTAGCTCTCATTTTAAAACGACATGCTTTAGAACCATGAAATTTGGCATGGGCATTCTAAGAGTACAGGTCTATGTTGGTAATTCGTTTTCGTTGCTAAAAATTGTAATACAAAGAAAATATAGCAAAAATAAGTTTTGTATGTAAATCTGTATCTGGCTGTATTTTCTTTGTATTACAATTTTTAGCAACGAAAACGAATTACCGACATAGATCTGTACTACTAGAATGCCCATGCCAAATTTCGTGGTTCTAAAGCATGTCGTTTTAAAATGAGAGCTAAACTACGTTTGTATGGAAACGCGAGCGTCCTGGCGACTCTTGTTTGATTACGATCAATGTTCGGTAATCTGGTTATTAAGTTAGCAGCTCCAGCATTCTTAACAGACGTACCTAAAAGTTAACGTGATTCCGTTCCCACCAAAGACTGATACAGTTATCAGAAGAAGCTAATCGGGCGAGAAGCTCAAAGTTATCTGGACACGCTCTTGTTTGCTTAACTAACTAGTAAGTACTCGAACTTAGAACTCGCGATTCTTACAAACAAAATGACCAGTACAACAAGACCTCTTAACAAAAACTTTTTTAGGCATACTGATTTCAGAACTCACTGGTCAATCCAGCACATATAAGAACTCTCTTATTATATTTACTGCTAGATACAATCCCAACAAATTTCATGAAGATAAGAAATCGTTACTTACCCCCACACTGGCGTCTTCCGAGCATCGATGTCGACGCGGCGTCGCCCGATAGAGTGTCGGCGTCTCACGAGCGTCAACGCGGCGTCGACGCACGGAAGACGCTAGTGTGGGGTAAGCCTTAGGCGGAATTCTAAAGCTTAAAACTTTAAAATTCCTTGAGTGTTTACCGTCTCAATCTTGACAAGTCCCGGCAAAAGCTAGTTACCTAATTACCTATATAGCTTAAACTCCCCAATACCCAATAGCATACCCAATACCCAATAGTATTTGACATATCCGTACCTAATTGTCTAAACGCATGTTCGGCCGTCACTGCCGGATTTATCCGTCCCCAGGGTATAATCCGGCCATAATGCAATCAATGCGTCATCTTGGGCTCGAGCCAACTTTGCTCGTTAGCATCATCATTATTTATTGCTTAGTTAGGGATTTACTATAGTCTGGGTGTTAATAGACTAGGTACAAGATAAGCATTTAAGTATTGTAAGTGGCTCTTACGGTATACGAATGCATAATTAATAGTTATGTAACTTAAACTTATGGTATTTTATTTAAAGAATTCACGAAAATGGGTCAATCAACTTTTTGACTTACAGTTTTGTTTTGAGTGTATCTTGCGTTACTCAAAATGTCTCTGGAGTTGTCAAGAACTCAGGCTTCTAATATACATAGTTTCTGTTTAATAGACTTAACAGTACACCATGAACTGAAACACAGAAAAGCCATTATTTGAAGTTAAAATTTTACATCGAAATCTAAAAGTGTAGGACAGACAGATTTGTGTCGTTATCGTCGATCAAATATCTGCATTTGTGGAAACGTTATCATATTGGTATAAGTACATACAATATTGCATAAACTTACCCTCTTATTCATAAACGTCTCTCAGGCAGGCCTCAATTAGTTCATTTACGTTGTGTCCTTATGTGTCATTTTGAAAGTTGTACTTGTTAGGATTGTTAGGAACTAACAAAAGATAAATTAACGTTAGACGTTTATGAATAAGGGGGTTAATTATTTAGCACCTAAAAATGCCAAGTTAATTTATTCACATTCCAATATAAAGTCAATAACAAAAGAAAGTACCTTATTCAAAAACAAATCAAAACACGTTCAAAAAGTCAAGTGCTCGAAAAAACTTGCACAAAACAGGGAGCCCGCTTGTTATTCATAAGGGTTACTTCACCGTTTACATAAAGTCTTAAGCGCCGCAACAGTCCCACCACATACGCCATTTTGAAGTAGATTTACATGAGTTTAGAAGGGCTTAAGCGCCATAGTGAATGTATTTACATACGTCGTTTAGTTATAGTGAGTGGAGTACTCTGGGGAGTCATAATTCTCTCGTATCTCCAGATGTGGTTATCAGCTGGACCGTTTGTTGCTGAGGTTTGTTTGGTTTCCGATGTTTTGATTGAGTTTCTAATGTGTATTTGATTATGTTGTATTTCTGGTTACACTTTTATTGGGGTTTTCTGGAGGTGCAGGCAGACCGAAGAAGATGGCGGAAAAATTGAAAAAGAAAAATAATTGTTATAAATGTATAAAATGATTGCGGATTGTTGAAAATGATTGCGGATAAGCCTGATTGTCCGATGATGCTACACTGTGCGAGGTTACACTCCCCTACCCATTTTATACAGTGGTAGCAAAAATGTGTTTTTGAATGATGACATTTAATTTAATTTAATTTAATTATTAGGTACTAACCCTTATTGTAATTTTAATAACTATTGTTTGTTTACTAACATAAGATGTATAATATGTGTCAAAGTTACACGAAATAAACGATTTTGATTTGATAAACGACAAGTAAGAGTAAAAGGCCTTAGCCCAACCGCGGCACTAGGGCTTGCAACTCCAGAATTGTTTGTATGGGCTAACTCCGGAATTCCGGAATTGGCCATACAAACCAATTCCGGAGTTGCAAGCCCTACGTGGGATAGCAAAGAAGGCTAAATAAAAAAAGGTAAGTAAGTAGGTAAACACCTGTCTCTGTCTACGGCTAGGTATTCCGGAAAAAATGTGCCGGTTGACTTTTACAGTAACATGAAAAGCATTTACAAGTCATGTACATATATTATATTAATCTCTCTTCACAGACCATTAAATTTGGCACTGGCATGGGTTAATGCCTTCGGTAATTAGAAATATTTACATAAATATCTGTTTAACACGTAGGTAGGTATTTTAAAATTAAAACATTAGGTACATACATGTTATTTGTTTAGTCAGTTCATAGGTAGCTATGTCTAAAGTTTACATTAAATAAAAGTTGAATGAAGTTAAAAAAAATAAAGCCGTTAGCTTAGCAGGCCTTGGCGGATTTGCCACTATCAAGAATGACATAATTTTTCATTGATAACCTCAAAAAACCGTTGAAATTATCATAAATGATGACAATTGTCATTTTATACATCAAGCTTATTTATAAAAACACCACACTGAAGACATAAAAGGCTTGTAAGCCTATGCAAAAAAAAGTGCTACCGGAAGAAAGATGACTCAACAGATAGTTTTTCAAACTGCCATGTCGAAAACATCACTTTAAGATGCTTTAAGCCTACCTCACTGAGCTTCTCAATTAAAAAGTCATTTCGAAACTGGCCATTACCGTCCAAGGCGAGCCAATCAATATTTCCTTAAAATATTAAATTTTTACGACCCGCTATCTTCTTAAACATAAAACAGCAGTTAAAAGCGTATTTTAAGGAGTTGTGCTTATATTTAAGCGACCAATGGTCGTGTTGTTGCTTTATATTATGGTTTGTGCTCTTGTAGTAAAGACGAATCGTTTTACTGATTTGTAAAAATGGTTGAACAATTACAACAATTTACTGGTAGCTTAAGTTTTTCTGGCAGAATGACAAGAACTAAATAATCGATAAAATGCAGTCTAATATAATTACACAGCTTTTCTTATATATAGGTAGATATTTATAGGTTAAAGTGAATGTGGTTCGTCTTTATTAGCTACGGACACACGCACAGATCTGCCCGCCGAATTCGTCCGGCGGTTATGCTTGGCGGACAGATCCGTCCGCGTATGGCGCTATTCAGATGTGTCCGCAGGCAAATGCGTGTCCTATTCGCGCTATACATGGATGGATCTGCCCGCCGGGCATATCCGCTAGACAAATCCGGCGGGAAAATCTGTGCGTGCATCCCTAGCTATTGGTGGTACATTGAATTCAAAATTTATCAAGTTATGCTAATACTTAATATAAAAATGACCTGGTTTCTTGCATTAAAAAATCATTTTCAGTGTGTCCCGTACATAAAAATAATAATCCATTTAAATGAATAATTATTAATTAATCTAAGTAGATTAATATGTTGATTAAACACATCGAAATTCTATTAAAAACAACACCAAAATAGCGAGCCTCGAGAAAAGCTTCTAAGTAATAAAATAAGTGGAAAAAGGACCCAACTTCGGATTTTTTTTCTATCGAGGCAACTTTCAGCAATCGTGTTTCGGCTTGTGCCAAAAACAAGAGTATATAGTCTAATAATATATATTCGAAAATAAATTCAGTCCCTGATCCCGTTTAGTCACTAGAGCGTTTGAAAAAACCTATAATTTTTCAAAGTAGCCCCTTAACTTATACCAAACTACAGAAAACGCATTGCATACAAACAAAGCAAATTATCATTACCAACTTGCCGGGCCGATATCCACAAGGGCCACATTACGAGTGCGTCGCGCAGATTTATTAGGGTGATCACGGGGGAAAATAATTACAAGCCGGCTAGTAATAAGGCTCATTTAACTTTCGATTGAGACAAAGCAGACTCGTTGGAGGCTGAGATTGAAATGGGTAGGGCTTGGATAGGTTTTTGCAAGGCTAGGATAACTATAGGTACAGTTACCACACGTGAATGTTAGCCACTTGACATTGTTTGTAATTTAGCCGTGTTACCAATATCCGATGTTACCGACTAGCTGTCAACTAACATCGTTTATTCACACTGAAAAAAGGACAAGTTAGGGTGATTTGCAGAAAAAATGTACCTTTACTTTTTTTTTAATTTGCTATATTTTTTGAGTCTATCCTATGCAGAATCATGAGCTCTATCGAGTCTGATAGATTAAAAAAAATGTCCCAACTGTTCCAAAATTTTCATACAAAAAATTTCGTTACGTTCATAAAAAAAGTGTAACGAAACTGAGAATTATCAGTTTCGTTACATTTTTTTATGAACGTAACGAATTCTGCATAGGATAGACTCAAAAAATATATCAAATAAAAAAAAAGTAAAGGTACATTTTTTCTGCAAATTACCCGTTAACTACTTCGACTATTTCATTGATAACCATACTTCGGTAAGGAGTTTATTTGCTTATAACTCAAAGTTTACTTAAATAACAAATCATTTTGGTAAGCAGGTAATAAGCCTTAGTTTTGAAGTCCCAAACTTAAGTTACTAGACAGTTGACGACGTTTGGTTGCTGGTAACAAATTATTTTTTCAGAGTACCTACCTATTACATGGCCAAATTACGAACAATGCCAAGTGGCTGAACAATCATATCCTCGTAGTGTATTTAAAAGCTTTGTATCTATGAACGTCATGATCTTAGTTAATACTCAAGGAAAAAAGAAAAAACTAAAACCCATCGTAGACGAACAAGCGTGTTTATTCAACAGAAACTTAAGATGCCTCATTAGCTTTTGAAGAACTCAACATTCGCAGATAATTCAATAAAAATGTCGTGCTACATCAAAAAGACTTGTTTGACATTTTATTTAGTTCGACATTAATTTTACATGATTGAATAATCAGCACATTTATAATATAATACAAACTAACATCCAGATCCATTCAACACGACATTTTATAAATATTTATAAATATTAAACAACAGGCATTTATAAATATGTTTTGCATAAAAAGGTTAATCAAACACCTGCAATCATTGAAGCATACCGCAAATATATTTTTCCCCAAAAAACAGCTTAAATATGAAATCTAGAACGTAATAAACCAACAAGAATGTCAACAAGCGGTGAAAGCATTCTCGAAAGTCAACCGCAGTTTTTGTCCGGCTTCAGAAAAGGCAGGGTAATGTTTTCCACTTCCAGCCACTTACAATTCTATCAAATATTAACCAAGGGCGCGGAAGCGGCCAAACTGGCCTTTTTGCCCTTTTGACCGAGCTTGGTTGTGTCGGTTTGCACCCCACGGGGCGTAGCTTAATTTTCTGCTACATTAAGAAAGGGTGGCGAAGGGGTTGCTCGAAATACGATAGCTTTAACAAGATATTATAAAATGTAAACGGTTTTATTTATTTTATGAGCCTTTTGTTTTGGGAATTACATTTGTTAAAGGTGTCTTCTGAACGTTTCGGTTGGGTGATAATCATATTATTACCGATTGGTTTTTTCTTGACACAATTTCAGAGCGATAAGCCTAGATAACCTTCAAACAATTCCCAAATTGTCTTAAACTTTTTATAAATCGTTGGAGTAATGCTTCATATGGCATATATTGAGTCTAAAATACTCAGTTAACCATAAAAGAATGAAACTTCCACAGCCTTAATCAAAATCTTATTTCCGTATTTTTTTAAATACCAACTTATTTTTTGGTTTCCATATCTAGTTACAATAAAAGTCGAACCCTTGTAGTGCGACTCGGTGTCATTATGCCACATTAGTATGTATCCAATTGGTCGTATCAATATAATAAGATAAACCGACATTACCATCAAAAATCAGGCAATCTATACAAGCTATTAAAACTAATCCATCGCCATAGAGATAATAGAAGTGACGCCTGGTGCAAATCCCGCGATATGGTGAAGTAATCCGCGAGGGATCTCCGCCGGCATATTGGGCATTCCCGGCCGCGGCCCCACCGTGACTAACATTGTTTGCGGATTTGGGATGGAATTACTTAACAGTCATTTTGGTACCGTGGTAACCAAGTTCGAATTGTAGCGTTTTGTTTTTAGTCAATAATATTTTGTCTTTAAGCACCTTTAAGTTAGTTACGTGTACCTATTTAAAGAAAAATCGGGAGGCTACACATGTTTCTCTGAATTCTTAGTGCTTGAACATGGAGACACCTAGGCTCTCAGAAAAATACGCACTAAGTATACTAGTAGTCACACGTATGTCACACGTAAGTTGGATGAAGTATGTAAATGGGCGAATTAATGGTTTTTAAGGCTGTTTGCTCTATAAATAACGTTTGCCGAGGGACATCTTCATCCTGTTTCATAGAAAATGTTTGGTCAAATCAAGGGCTGTAACCATAGCAACAAATAAATAAATAAATCTTTATTGCAGACTAAATCGTCCATACAGTGTTAGTTACAGTAATTTGCTTATAATCTAATGTTAGTACTGTAAAGGTTCACTACCTTTACAGCCTTTCTTCTCGTGCACTGGCTGGCACAATGCTAGTTTTAAATTAAGAATTCCCGCATTCTGGGACAGTCGAACGATGTTCATTTTAAAGGACAGTCTGGTGGTAGCAGTCATCCGAGCTGGTGGTATTGTAAGTTCATCCTTGATGAAAAAAGAAGAATAGTAAATATTTATCGTCGACTACGTGCGTTTTATTCTACGAGTCCTACAGTACCTAAGCTAATGAAACTACACTACACGTATTAAATTTTCCTCCTTATATGCTATCTTTAACAACGTGCATTGACGTCCACCGGGCTAGCATAGGGATAGCAATGAGATGCAATAAAAGGTTGATTATCTTGGGTGCCTTGTTGGTAAGAAAATAATTCATAAAATAAATTAAAATACATTTAAATGGTACCTAAATAAGTTTCCCCGTCTAGAAATATAGCTTATTCAAACTAAGGAAAATTCCATATAATAGACCGCAATGTTGGCAGCTCACCGCAGCGTTTATGTTCGGTCGTTTAGGTACAACTATTAGACCGGGCCCTTAACACCCTCCAACAATGTCCAATTTGCTGGAGGCGGGCCGACAATCATTCACGACGCGTCTTTGTGTCGTCGCAACGTCAACTTGCTATTTACAAACTGTCCTCACTCGTAAGTTCAAACCTAGGTAATAAAACACTTCTAGTCTAAACTACTTAGGTACCTAACACGTACCTACCTGACGTACTTATATTCATCAGATTACATTTGATACCTAAATTCTTCCAGTATAGGGGTCCCGAAGAACACTACCGTCCTAAATGGGTAACCATAAATTTGGATGTCTAAATTATTTGAGTAAAACATTATTAATTAATTAATTATGTACTTAGAGTCTGTCCGGGAAAAAAAGTGTCGTAGATGGTATGCGTTTCCATATAAACTACGTCACTTCAATTTCCGGACATACTCTATTTAACTGATAAGTATAGATAGCTGAAAACTCTTAAAAATTTCGTGATCCTCTATTCTATATCAAAATATATAGATACTTCACTCCAATAATTAGAACCAGCCCAAGTTACATTTCATATTGTCACAAACCAGTCTTGAATTATATTACGCTCTAACCCTTAAAATAATTTAATGACAATCCATGTTTAGCAGTCGCTAAGTACCTTGTAATTTAAGGCATCGAATACATTACTCATCCAAACACATCCGCAAACCGACAATTAATAATGCCCGGCAAAAAACGACAAAAAACTTTGCAATAATTTATTCATACAAAATACTGGGGCATGAAATTAGCTGTTTGTTTTTTTCTTGTTCTAAAAAACGTGGGTGACATTTTTTGTTGGAATCCCACGCGGGGCCTTAATCAATTGGTTCCGATAGAAAACAATTCGTAATTAACATTTTAAAGAGCTTTTGTTTCATTTGGAAGTTATGCTGATTTTAGTGATTATACCGTAGCCGTGAAAAATTTTTTTGTTATTATTTTTGCTTCATTTAAAAGCATTTTGTTTGTATAATTTGATTGTAATATTGCGACGTACGGCTTCTTTTCTAAAAGGCTACAAGCGCATGATATTTTGATTATCTACTTATTAAGAAAAAAGATATTATATTAACAAATAAACATTTTCATTTTCAAAACATTTCATTTCACAACTTCTATCCGACCGAACTTTGGCAATAACAATTCTAATTAGTTCTTTTTTATACTCGGCGACTGTAATACTCGAATTGAGATTGTGGTGGCGGAACTACTAGCGCATACTTTTTGATAGAGCTTCTATGGTCGCATATTATAGCATCCATAACAATGACAGAAAGGATTTCCATACAATATTGTGAAACTGTTGTCGGGCCCCGCACTGCGTGTCGGGCGGGCGCTGCTGGCACAATCCACCGGGAGATCGAAGTTACTCAATTACATAGAAGCAGTAGGTTGTGCACGGCTTTCGTTGAACTCAATTCTTACCGGCTTGCTTAAGCACTCGTAGAAAGTTCTTTATTGTTACTAGTATAAGGTATTTCTCTTAAAAATAAAATTTCTTCTTCAACAACTTACATAATCTGGTTTGGTCGTCTGGTAGAGAAGAGAATGCCATTTGGGTTTAGGTCCGCCGCCATTTCATAATATTCCTTTGCTGCGTTCAATTATTTTAATAAATAAATACACCATAACTTAGTTTAACTATTATTTTATATATATTTTCTGTCTTAATTAAAAATTAAAAATGTGTACCTGTGTATGTTACTCGCTTTACTATCCTAAACGGCATATTGGCACCCGCCTCCCGTGACCAATCTCTCCAAAGGGGTGCAATATAAAGTAAACAGTAAAAAAGCGCGTCGAATTTGACTAATGCGTGTTTTGGGACACGCGACCTGCGATTAGTCGCGACTAAGTCGCAGCGTTTGACACATCTGACAGCTGAGGAGAAAATTGCGTCGAAATGACAGTTGTTCGGAAAGTTTGGGTGACGCTTGGATTGGATTTGGTGATATATTATTACCGTGAAACCTTTATTTAGCTCTGAAGAGTAATCCATTTAAGTGCGGCTTAAACTGTTGTGGTACGAATGTAATACTGAAAACTCTTAAAGTTTATAAACTAAGGCATAATAAATTTACTAATGAAACAGGCTACGCTGCATTCATGCTCTTTCGTTGAACATTTTTCTAAGATTTTGCGACTAGCATAACGGTCTTATAATGACGAAGACAGACCTATCGCATTTAGTTCTTTTCGGATATCGTCACGGTTCATTCATTCATTTCATTCATTCATACAATGGAAACAAATATTATCACATACATTTAAATATTTTTGTTATTATATAATGAAATCAGAAACACTAACGATAAATAAATAAAAACAAATAACAGTTCTGAAAAAACTTTTTGTACAAACATTTGAAATACACTTGTACTTATTCTTCTTGGGCAAAAAGCGCCTTCACTAACCTACTTTAAATTGAAAATTGTTCTACAAGTAAACGTATGATTTTCATACACAAAAAAATAAAAGTCTCTTCTAAATGAGGTGTACTCAGAAACATTTGTAAACCAAATTATAACACTACCTTTCACGTACTTTTTAGCTGGAAGTACAAATCGCCCGCAAACCACAAACCCACCTTAATGCATTTTATAAAAAATGATCACATTAAAGATAATAAACAATACATCATTGGCTACTTACTTTGTGGCGTGACAGCTGCACCGAAATCTTGGTTTTATTTTTAAATTGAGCAGGGGTGTGGTGTGGGACGAAATGGCCCTTGAAATTGGTCGGCCGAGTTCTCATTGTGTAGGAAACAACGAGGACCAGTGTACTTGGACCTCAGGTGTTGGCCCACGTACCTATTAATTGACACCTAGAGTTTTTGCGAAGAGGTATGCAACTAATAATACATTCTACGACACTTCTTTTACCGCACAGACTTTATGTATCAATAGGGAATATTTCGCAAAACTCTGCGTAGGGGGCGGCACTAGCACAACCAGAGGGCCTACCGCGAAACACGAAAATAAAAGTTTCGTTACCTGGTTCTCTGTCACTCTTACATATTAGAGAGATAGAGAGGCAGACAGGCCCGGACTACCGCTATAGGCCAACAAGGCCCGGGCCTAGGGGCCCTGGCAGGCTAGGGGCCCCCAGTCCCACCTCAAAATCCTGGACTTGACCTTATAAAAAAAGTCAACCATATCAAACATCAAAGTTTTGAAACTATATTAGGTACTTATATTTACATGTTATCTATTACTTAGGTATTTATAAGTTGTTGGTTTTGTCAATCTTCGTTAGTTGAAAAGTCAGTAAAGTTCTTTTAAGATTATTTTCGCGTTGCATCTCGGGATTTGGTAGCTGCCCTCACTGAACCGTTAAAAAATCCACCCTTGAGTTACGATAAACTACCTAGTTTAGAAATGGAATCATACAGCGAGCTTTCTTCTGGGCCAAAGGAACAAAGACGTTATGATAGTCAATTGCATGCTCATTACTTGGAAGAATAATAAGTAAGGAAGCGTAATCACTAATCACCGCTTAAAACCTGCACCAAAACAGCGGCGCCAAAGGGGCAGGAGCTAATTAATCATCATGGTGCCTAATGTCACGTCAAACGTTTTGAAATTGTCATTTTATGAAAATGATTATCAGTTTTATCTAGGCATGAAATTTCGATTATATTGCCAATAATGCCAATCGATCTTAGGTCAGGTAGGGACCAAGTTTCTTACAGACCAAGCCAGGTTAGTCTGGTTGGGATACTATAAAGTCTACAAATGGAAAGCGCAATCCATACGCTTACCTACTAGTAGGTACAGTCGACGTGAAAGATATGTTTACACTTTCTTTTGCACCTTATCACAAAGGAATAAAAAACTCAAAAGTGTATCTTTGATGTCGACTGTACTATGGAAAAATAAACTTTAATTTTTTTTTACGGTTTCGTAGAAACCAGGAACCATCTGTCTGTCTGTGGCTTTGCTCAGTGACGGTTAAGCACTAGAAAACTAAAATTTGGTATGGTGGCTTTAATCACGCCGACAAAGAGGTAAAACAAAACCTGAAAAATATATTCTTTTTAGGGTACCATTTGGATATGTATTTCAAAAATAATAAGGGTCTTTCAAAACATTTTATTCATTAATCTAGATAATAATTTCGTAAATAATAGCTCCGATGATATAAAAAAGTACGTCCCTCCCTAACTTTAACTTTTAAACAGTGAAAAATTTGGGAAAATAAATTGAATAAAATCGGTTGAGCCGTTTTCAACCGCCTTCAAGATTTCGAAGGAGGAGGTTCTCAATTCGTCGGGATCTTTGCTTGTTTTTTTGCTATTTTTTTTTATGTATGTTCACCGATTATTCGAAGACGGCTGGATCGAATTGGAAAATTCTTTTTTTGTTTGATAGAGTATACTTAACAATTGGTCCCATTGTCACCAGGTCCGGATCTGATAATGGGATCTTGGAGAAATCAAGGGAACTCTTTAACTATTATAAGCTCACCTATAGTGATTTCAATATTTTTACAGCAACTCTGGCATTTCCACTTGGAAAGCGGATCCTAAGTGAAGTCGGTTCTTTTTTGATTAAAATTATTGAGTTATAACTTAATAAATTGTGTGAAAATTCTTTGAATAAACGCTTTTAATACTGAATAGATCAAATCGATTGACAAAAAAAGTTGAAACCGACGTGTTTGTCCACGACTGTTATTTTTTCCAAAATCAGCAAATGTCAATTAAAATGTTGGGTAGTATCTGGCTTTCACGGGATCTGATAAAATCCAAATGCGTAATTATGATGTTTATTATAAAAATAAGGTTGACTGATTTTTTTAGTAATTTAATTTGCTAAATAAAAAATATTTGTATTCATTATGGGGGAGGGGGCCCCCAAACGCCTAGGGCCTAGGGGCCCTGGCACTCTTAGTCCGGGCCTGGAGGCAGAAGTCAAAATTTCGATTCATTCGTTTCACGATAGGCACTCTGTAAATAAACCGTCTTGGTGCACAAATGGCATATTTATTCGTTATAAATTATCTATGAAAACTTGTAAAAAACTGTTTAAGGCCTAGTATGTATTAAGAACTCTATGGTTTACCGAACATTGCAGTAATATCCCCTATTGCGGTGCGTAAAAATATTCTTATGCAAGCCGGAGCTCAGTATTAAAAAAATGTGCTGATTGCCTAGCCTACCTACTGATTGAAAAGTAGGTAAGCTAGTGGGACTCTTATTCTATGAAAGTTACGTCGCCTCATGGTTATCTTTCAAAATCAGTAAAAAAAATATTTTGAGAATACAAAGTATAGTCTGGCAAACCAATAAGTGCAGTAACAGTGGAAGTAATAAGCTATACTCAATTACTCAACCCTTTTTTACTAGCGTAAGAAAGAGACAGTATGATTCTTTCTGTCTATGCTTGAAGCTAAATAGACCCTGGCCAAACTATAAGTAAATGTAAGTAAAAAATATAGATTTTTTAAAAGTGGTATCGATTAACATAATCTCGTCATTACATTACTATCGGTTTTAATTACACGTATATCTACCACGTTTCCCATCCCTATTTTTGGGTAAAACACATTGTAAATCAAGCCATTGGCTACAGGCAATACCGCCTAAAGTCCATAAGAAGAAAAAAAAAATCAAGCCATTGTAACAAGTAACCGGGAAGTCATAGTTATACTGGGTTACCTATTCGTGTTGTCTTCCGTCCGGGTGCGTTCGGAACGAGCCCCGTTTCGCGCACCTTGCGTTGCGTTACGACACCTTTACTAGCGTTTTGGCCTTTTGTCACTTGTTTTGCGTAATGAGATTGTTATTTGTCATTTAAAAGTAAGTAAGGTGACAGTATTTTCCTGTACTTAAAGTATTTAGCAGATTGCAGAGTGGTTTTTTGTTTTGGGGTAACTTTTATGTAGGTATTTAATCATAATCCTAACGGTCTATTATTTAACAAGATTATTTACGAGCAGAAAATTTAAAGAAAAATATATACAAAAATCGTGATATTTTAATTAACTAAACATAAAGCTTCCCGGTTTCAATTTCAGGAAACAGATCCCCTGTACATCCGAATACGAATAAATGACATAAGTAGGCACTTTTTACCAAAGTAACTACTATTTACTGTAAAATTAATAAAATTATATATTTTTTATAAAATGCACAAATTACTAATATTATACGTACTTGTTAAAAGAAAACCATGACTTTCAATATCATAATATCTTACTCACATAGGGGAGGTAGGGCTAATTTATGCGTTGTTCCATTACCACCTCCCCTACTCCCATTATTGATGCGCTTTTGACTAGGTGTGGTTCCCTTCTATCTACACATCTAATACTAGAAGTCTCTCTGTTAAGGTACTAAAAAAACTCTGTAACCTGTGAGGGCATTATTGGTAGCATCTTTTGATTGTTACAACTAAAAAAAAAATATGCAAAAACAAAATGGTTTTGAGAGTTGGCCTGCTGAATCGCTATTACTATATTTTTCACCTCAGCAGTTCGAACAAGCCTACTTTCCTCACTCTCTGGAGTGACGAAAGTGCGACTTTCATCACTCCAGGGAGTGAAATTTTGTTTCTAGAAGCTTTTCGTCATAATGATGATTCCTTTCATTCGGGAATGTAAATAAATGTGTTTTTTAACTTTAATATGTTCTCACTACTGAGGTGAAAAGTTGTATGTGTCACACGAGAGGAAAGTTTTTTTACATCTCGTGTTCTTGAGATCCCTGGCTACGCTCAAGATTCAAACTTAGAATCACTCGCTTCGCTCGTGATTCAATTATGTAATCTTTCGCTTACTCGGGAGTCGGGACTCAAAATCAACACTCGCAAGAAAAACCAACTTTCCTCTCTTGTTGCACAAATAATTATTTAACTAGTGTTTTATGAGATGGGAGAAAGTCGGTCATGTCAGGAATAAGATATAAATAGCCGTTTGGTGAAGAAAACCATGTCTTTCAAGCCAGGAAAAGTTATAGCAGTTGTCGGTAGTTTGAATTTTTTTTTTTACGAGTAAAATAAAGGTGTCAACCCTAGTGCAGCGCGTCCCCTACTGTCATTATTGATGCTCTTTTGACTAGTTCTGATTCCTGATTATTGGAACGTGTTTGGCCGAGCCTCCCCTCGTGAATTAATGCTAAATCATTTTAGGTGTTAAGTGACCTAAGTTTTACATTTACGTGACAGGCAATGAAGTTTTTTGTAGCAGAATAGTAGGCAATATTATCAGTGCAGGTTGGGAAAAAACTTAGAGATTTCTTCGTAGAGGGATAAATGTATGCCACATATAGGTACAGTGTAGCATCATATGTTGTCTTTGAAGATAATGAACATGAAGATATTTAAGTTTGGGTAGGAGGTGTTAAAAAAACTTGTATACCAATGTATACAAGTTTTTTTAACAGATTTATACATGTTCAGGCACGGGTTTTACTTCATAAGCCATCTTGTGGTTTAAGTTATTCTCTTCTGTTCAATACTTAGGGTGGGTTGCACCACGCACAATTAACAGACTCATCAACGTTAAATATGGCGACGGAGCTGTCATCCCATAGAAAACTGTCAAACTTTTCACACAAGAATTTTCTTACGATTACTTTTACGTTCAAAGACAGTTTGGTGCAACCGGCCCTTACTCTATGAATTGTCCAATGTAAAATGAACTCTACGTGGCTCAAGAATTAAAGTCCGTGACCATACCTAGGTCTATTTAACTACTTATTTATGTATGTATTTTTTGAATTCTAAATACCTTATTGTTTTCTAGGCTCGTCGCTGCTTGTATGGAGGTAACGAGGAAGCAACACATAAACGTTTGCAGGCTACGGTGTTTACAAACTACGAGACATGGTGAACGCTTGTTTGCCACCACTCTCCACCCACTTCTCTATCAATTACAATATATAATTTATTATTTAAATTATAATTTTGACGGCTAGTTGACCACCACTCTCAAATTAGGTTTATTACTGGAAGTTATTTCACGATCTAATATACTAACAAGTCGAATCGGTCCCTTTTCACTTGCACCGGCGCCATATTGTCTGCGACCACAGCGCCCGTTCCGATCGATCGAGCGAATTAATTTCTTTGTCTCTAATCATTCTTTGTGACCACTTAGAACAACTTCAACACTGTCCTATCTCATGTACATTTACTTTGTAATGTCAGCTTTATCGAAAACAATATAAGGTTGTTATTGCAATTATCCGCTTGGGCGAATACGTCTTTTAAACGCGGAAAATAGTGAAATTAAAAGAGCATTGGGCGGGTCGTCGTCCGATTACGATTAAAAAGGAAGTCGACCGTTTATTTTAAATTTAGAACAGTTAGGTAAATTTAACGTCTTTTTTATTTTTAGAACAAATTACTCGCGCCTTGGTCGCCATTTTGTTTTACTGCTTAATTGTTGTTTTTATGGCGTCTTGGCGACGCATACTACTTATAGGTGTAAATTTTAAATGCATTTTTATAATCTTGCTCTGTTTTACTGTGCAATTAGCTGTTGGAAAATGGGAACTAGTTTACAGCGTATGAAATTACCTCTTGTTTGATTTAATTGTCACGATAACACAATCAATAGCATAGAGCAAAATCGCCAACAATATGTTTGTAAACCCTGACCAGAAATATATGACCATGCGCCATGTTGTGGAAATTCATTGGAACAAACATTTTCATACTAAACTGAACTGTCACCATATGTGTACATGAGAAAAAAGCACCCTCTTGTCTTGACAATGCATGGTCATATATTTCTGGTAGGGCTTTACCTTAGCAATTTAATAGTGCAACTTGGCAAGTTTTTACCCATTCAAGTATTTAGTAAGTGCGTTGAAGTTAAGGACTATTGAATAAATAAGTGATTATTTCTACGTTCATAGAGGTAATGAAACATAAATGAAAAAAAAGGAAGTGCTTGCCAAGTCCCACAAAAAAAAATCATTTTACCCAATCAATAAACTTTATTTACCTATACAGAAACAGTGATCTAATAAAAGAAGTTGGTAATCAAGTTTCATTTATTTTATTAGCAAAACTGTTTACTTGTTTGAAGGCGACAAACGAAATCAATAATTGTCGCACTAATTTAAACATCTAATTATTAATAGTTCATTTAATTAATAACGTTTCCTCAATAACCAAAGTGTCACAAATCACCCGTATCGGTGCAAGTGGGGAATAAATTAATTAATTTATTGGCAAATATGTTATTTCAAAAGGACCGACTGATATCTAAAAACTAAAGTTGTTACTTTGAGCATGTAGGTACTCATTTGTATGACAATTATGTATTTCCATTCAAGGTTCATTTTATAAGCTCAGTTAAAAATACAGTTATAAAAACATATTTTTATTTACAAAGCTGACAGCTAACGTGATATGGTGTATTCGAGTACTTCCGAAAGCCAAAAAGTGGCGGATAATTTCAAAAATGGACTCTTATTACACTAGAATATGAGTGATTTTTAAATGATTGTCCGAATTATTCGAATTGCGGAATTAACCGAATACATCGTATATTAATTATGTAGCAACTTATTTTCGTCATAGAATTATATCAACAACATTTATTAAAATACAAACAAAAGGACAAACAACAGTATAATTATAGAAAAATTACACTAATTAATTTTCGTTGGTTTTAAATTGTACCTAATTGATAAATTGATAAGTAAGGTTGTTTAATTTTCTTTGTAAATTCATTATTTTTAAATAGATAAATATCTACCGAGTACCGACCGACTAAAGGAATATTTTGAGTAAGTACTCGTTTTATTTCTTAGATTTTATTTATTTACGCAGAAACAACCGTTGAATTTATATTTAAATTGTAAAATTAAATATACCGGGTGTACAATCCAAATGGGTCAGTATGGAGAAGTCGGAAACTATGAGAGATAGCGAGATCTGTTCTTAGGAACCATGACGTCGATTTTAGATTTAATAATAATTACATTCAAACTTTTTTATTAACTCTCATACATAACCGGGAATCGAACCTGGTCAAAATCAATGTGTATAAATTCTGCAAGTCGCAAGAAGCACAAAACTAATGGAATCTTGTTTAAATAATTGAAAGAAAAACCCACCAATAAGATAATTATTTTATTTCAGTAAATGTTCAAAATGGTAGCCATTTGACTTGCAGAATTTATACACATTGATTTTGAAAATTGCGTACAAAAAAATTTCTCCTACTTTTTCTTACTCGCTTTACGATACTGTTTATGCCCTTTAAAGGATCACCAGTATTTTTGTTACATCCTGTATAGGAAGATGTACATTTTATGTCATCATCATCATCATGAACTTAAGAGCTGAGCTCTTGTCGGTGAAGCATTCTCCATGTACTCCTTTCTCCGGCTTTCTTCTTGACAGCCTGATACGACACGATGTTCACTTTCTCTTTCACTTGATCCATGTATGCCCTTCTTGGCTTTCCTCTCTTCCTCCCTTCTTCTTCTTCTTCTTTTTTTCTTTTCTTTTTTTCTTCTTTTTTGCTTTTCTTATTTTATGTCCCCGCATTTATATAAAACGATTGTCTAAATTATTAACTAACAAACTGTCAAAATAAAAACATCCGAACCCCAAACCAATTGCATCACTCTACAAAACCAACAGAAATGCCTTCTCTACCCTTCGAAACGGATATAGGAGCTACAATTGTTTGACCCATAGATATATTTCATTACAACTTCATACAACGCCGTTATCTACAATAGACAACTCTATTCCACAAAGCCATGCGTCATCCACAAAATATACTAATTTCGTGGGTAACACTTCAGCGCGCCGACAAAGGCTCGATAAAAAGGTCGATAAAATCTCCGGCGGGTGAACGGCGCGGGCGCAGCGGGAGACGCACGATAACTTACACTCGGATTACCCTCGTTAGGATCTTCGCACCTTTCCAACATTTTTTATTAATATACATATTATTCAAACGAGATCGGATTTTTGGGAATAATACAGATATTATGTTAAATACGTTATTTATGCATAGGATAAGCGGCTGTGTTATGTTGGTTTTTTAAGTCTGAACTTTGTGACAATTGCTAAACATGAAATGTGGCTGTGAGATTACAGCCGTTCCATTAGTTGAAATTGAAAATATTTGTGTTAAGTATAAGAAATAAGTAGGTAAGAAATATTTTTGACTAAGCGGTAAATTTAATCACGCACAGCAGGTATTTTATTCACATTAATTTAGCAAAATGTAAGAAATTAAGAGTGTTAAATATAGGTTTAGTAGACATACATGTTTATGTCTGGTCACCTTTGTATATGTTATGTGTTTATTTGTATTGTTTTTTTTTAAATTAAATATTTGTTTTTTTTTCTCGTTTAGGTTTTTATTTCGATTTATTATGTGTATGAGTGTATTAATTTAATAATTTTTCACATTTAATTTTGCTATATACTCCATTTTTATTACCTAAATAGTACTCAGAATAGTCAGAATCCAATTACAAGCAGAACATACTTATATTATAATTAAAACATAATTTACTCCTTCAGCAATAAAGACTTTGCAATTAGTATTAATTAAGATATTAATAATACTTATTTCAAGTTATCATACTTATTAAATCAAAATCAAAATCAAATCAAAATATATTTATTTCAGATAAGTATCCATATCGGGTTAGTTACAGTAAAAATAAATAAAGAACTTACATCAATGTTAGTAGGGAATTTAACTTATTTATCTACCTTAATATTAAACAGATAGCAGCTTCCAGGTTAAGATGGTATGACACAGATCACTACTATTTAATATACTTAACTAATGTCCTGATCTGTGCCACCCAGTGACAAAGGATTGGACAGCTGTACCTCTCCGCTAACACCTTCAAAATGCTGTTCTGACTTTTCCTGACCCGGTCCATCAACGACGCGATTTTTTTCCTTATGATCGCGTGGAACCCGTCCGTGCGCGCGTCCGCGAACATTCCTGAGGCACTGCACCATCTTGGTAGTCTTAACAGCATTCTGAAAGCGTTATTGTATTGGATGCGAAGGGCGTTATAAGCTCGTTTAGAATATCGAAACCACAGGCCGCTTGTGTAGAACGATTGGCAATACGCTTTGAATAGCGTTACTTTTACTTCAGCGGAGCATCTCGCAAACCTGCGTGCCAACATATTACTTCGCACTGCTAACGCCCTTCGCTCCCGCTCTATGTCACCGTCATCACTCAAATCACTCGAGACTATGTGACCCAGATATTTAAAAGTCTCTACTACCCTTAATACCGCTCCACCAAGAGTTACTGGCGGAATAAAGTAAGGCTTAATTCTTCCTGCCTTAAATACCATCACTTCACTCTTGCTGGAGTTGTACAAGAGTCCATGACTGGTGGCATACTCCTCACACCTAGCCACCAACTGTCTAAGTGCCCCGATATTAAAACCTATTAATAATTGCAAAAATGCAGTATCCAGATGTTAGGAATTTAATTGTATAAACCTGTTTCTTGTTCGACAAGTAGCATTTGTGTAAGGTTAAATGTCTTGGTTAAAACATAATTAAAACAGCTGTAATAAGCTAAATAATTACTCAATTAATTACATACTTTTTTATGGTTAATACTTCCATATTTTGTTTTCAATCATGCTTAGTTGCTGCTCGTAATATATCATACTATCTTTGTCACTTTACCGGAGGGGCTCAACTTTTAGATATTTTTTAGTTTTATTAAGTTTTTCTTTAAGCGCTGGTAGCCTTGCGGGAAGACGTCCGACTTTCAATCCGGAGGTCTCGGGTTCAAACCTCGGCTCGTACCACTAAGTTTTTCGGAACTTATGTACGGAATATCATTTGATATTTACCAGACGCTTTTTGGTGAAGGAAAACATCGTAAGGAAACCGGACCTAATCCCAAAAAAGCCTAGTTTCCCCTCTGGATTGGACGGTCAGATGGCAGTCGCTTTCGTAAAAACCAGTGTCTACGCCAATTCATGGGGTTAGGTTGTCAAGCGGACCCCAAGCCGGGATAAATTTATAATTATAACTCAGTTAATAAGCAATATCTTCAGGCGCACTACTTTTCCTACAAATTATTATTCACAGGTAGGTCGATAAATGATAAACAATTTTAAACATAATATAATATTTGGTTTTCTAATGCTATGAATAAAATCATAAACATCTATCCGTCTGTCTGTTTACCACAGGACTTTATCGCAAGAAGTAAATAAGCAGATAGCTGAAAGTTTCACAGAATATGTGTTTTCATTGTTGATTATTTTTTTTATATAGATACCTACTTATATTTCATATTTTTGTCACTTTAACACATAAGAGTTATAAGTGCTTGATTAGCATTATTACTTAATTAGCATAGTTAATGCTGTACTTATATTGTTTGTTGTTTGTTGTATTTGTATTATTTGTTAAATTATTTTTGTCTTATATTTACCGTGTAAGCGATTTGGTTCTGTACTGTTAGCTTGTATGAGTGTAATAAACGAAATTGAAATTGAAATTGAAGTGTTTTAAATATGTAAATAAATAAGTAGGCACTGTTAATGTAACAAAAAAACCACACAATTTTTTTTAACGAAAATAAATAGCTTTATAATAAAAACAAGGCTCATAGGACCTACTACTTGAACGATCATCGTTTTGCGGGTATCATGTTCGTGCCGGCGGGACCAATTTGAAAGGGACGGCTCTTTTATCAAATAGTAAGTAGGTAATAGTTTTAATATTTACCGTTGTTTAAGTAATAAATATTGTATGGCTTTTGTGTGAAAATTTAAATTTTCTTCTGCACTAACCATCATGTCTCTGTTTAACCCACAATCCAATGGTTGACTAGTAGAGAATGCCATTTGTCAATATACTCACCATGTGTAGATAAGATAACGTTAATTGCCAACCATATTACGTTCAGTTGTAACAATATTACGAGTATATGATAGGATCACATGGCACCCTGTTAGGGTATTGGCAATTTCTACAATTTGTTAGTTACAAGGCAGGTATTTATAACTAATTTTCTTTTGTTTTGTGTATTATAAATGTAATAATATTAAATAAACAAATAGTATTAAAAGTAATCTAAATAATGTAACAATGTATATTGTATATTTTTGATTTAGATTTTTATAATGACAACAAATAACTATTTAACAATAACAAGCCTCATTTTTGAACAATCATTGTGCGGGTATTGTGTATTCCGCCGGGATCCATTTGTAAAGAACGGCTCTTTTATCAAATATTTAGTTAGTACCTATTTACAGTTGTTTCACTAATAAACAAAATAATCTTATAGGTGTTTATTACATTATATTGTTAATTTTTTTATAGCGCAAATAAAACGGCTCTTTAACAAAAACACGGCTTATACTTGAACGAGCATCATTTTGCGTATATCTCGTGTGCCGCCGGGACCCATTTGTAAGGGATACTCTGTTACCAAATAAAATGAGGCTACTTCTTTCTTATTTAATGTTATTTGAAATAATCTAAATATGTTTTTGCTTACCTATGCAAAAATATTGTGGTAGGTGATTTTTTTTAATTAGGTACCTACCTGCGTATAAATATTTTTTTTTACAAATATTTTAATTAAGTACATAATCAACTAGTACATAACAAAATAAATATTTTTGAATGATTGAGATAATTTTATAGTTTCTATAGCTTATTGGTAAAATACGTATATATAAACAAATTGTACAAATTCTTATTGTCATGGGCACCTTTGCATCGGGAAGGTTGCGGGGCGACTTAGTGTCATAGGTTTTTTTTGTAGCATTTAGGAGTAGTTTTTATTTACTCTTAGGTTTTTAGGATAGTTTTTATCATATTTATTGTTATTGTTTGACTTATTGTGATTTTTATTGTAATTTATTGACATTGTATTGTATTCTGGATATATATTAAATAAATATAAAATATATATATAAAAAAATCTTATTTGATTTCTTTTATAAGTACTGCGACGGTGGCAAACACGGCCTACCTGATTAAGTTTAAATTAGTTTAGTTAAACCTTTCTTAAATTATATGTGTATAAAAGAAAACCAAACGTTTTTTTTATCCAATAACATAAAATAGTACCCGTAAAAAAATACTATAAAAATCAAAAACAAATATTTCATAGTATTACTTATTACATTTTTTTAATTAAACAAATACATTATTTTATTCATCTTTACCTACGCAATAACAAGTAACAGAATTTTTTTTTATGAATTATTAAAGTATTAATATTGCTTGTATAGCATATTGCTAACATACGTATAAACAACTTTTACTATGTTAGTAAACTATTATTAAATGTATTGATTTTATCTGTGTACAAAAATAGACAATTTTTTGTCAATAACATAAATTTACTGTAAAACGAAAACAAATGTTTTATAGTATTGTTATATATTTGTTTATACATTTTTAATAAACACTATTTAGTTTATCTATACTTATGTTAAATTATATTTTCTGTCTCTCGCTCAATCAATTAGACTCTCAATACACATGGGTTTAAACATCAAGGTCACGGCGTAATATTGATAATAATGACATTATCATTAGTTTAAACTAATAAAACTAATAAGCTATCAATTTGTTTCATTATGGCCAGCGTAATCAGTAGCGCAAGATTGGTCACGGTTAATTTTTTTAAGCAATTGCTCCGATTGCTAATCGACCAGTCTTTTTTTAAAGTTGCGTTTTTTTAAGTGTTGCCATTTTATGCCGAAATTTTAATGATTGCATACCAATGTTTTTTTTTAAATATGGATAGTTATTGGATAGGTACAGTCGACCAAGAAAGTGGTCTACCAGTTTTGACAAAAATTTCTGCGAGATCTAACGATCGCTAAGGTTGACATTTCTAACAGGGGGCCGTATTCTAACTTAAAACACACACCGACACGATCCAACTTCAATGCAACTCCAATGCAATCACAATACAGCTAACGCCTACACGTCTGAATCAAAAATGACGGAGCTTGCTTGAAAATTACTGCGATACAATACGACTTCAATGTTGATTGATTATTGGTTGAGTGTTGGAGTTATGTTTAAGAAAGATAGTGTTGTTAATGTATTATTTATACATTTTAAAATTAGAATACGGCACAGGGTTTCAAACATGCCCGACCTTGTTGTCTCATGACGTTCAAACAAACCTCAACCGTAGGGTGGTAAACCACATTTTTGGTCGACTGTACATTCCTAGTCTAAAATAATGAGCACAAAAATACTTACTTTATTTCATAACCTAGCAATAATTATTGTTTATGTTTATCTATACTGACAATCATTATATCCTTTTCATTCAAGTTTTTAGAGGATTACAGTTTGTCTCTCTCACGCGCGTGACGTAACTCATTCACACTTTTGGAATGTGCATAACCAACCCATCTATATTTATTGTACATATATATGTATTGCCCGCAAAAAACTTTTTGACGTCATACATAAAACTATACTGCGAAAACGTGTTGCCTCCCTGATGCGCAGGGTCCGAGATAGTACCAATAGCCTCCTGAGGGCAATACCCGAAAAATTTGACTCTCCTGTGATGAGACACTGGAACGCCGTACACAAAAGCGACAGACCTCTCATTTTTGATGTTATATAAGATGACATGGTGATTGACTTCTTTTATTTTTATTTTGTATTAATTTTTTATGTTTCTTTTTTATGTACTAATCATTAATTTAAAATTATTGTATTACTAACAATTTTATGGACCCAGAGTCTGCAATAAATAAATGAATTGAAAAAAAAATAAACAAATTCATCCAACTTTTGTTGCATAACAGTTAATGAGTAAAAAATTAAATACAAGCGGCAAAATACTAGTAGGTACCTACTTATACAAACAACTTATCATTAGTGATTTATACTAGCGAATTGACGGGTACTTAAAAATTGAATATTTTTCACTTGTCACAGATGTCAATTTAACTTTAGCCAGACTGTACCTCATAGTTCATACTACTCAACGTAGAGTCTATTTTTTGGCTAGTGCACAGATAACTTTAGCCAGACTCTAACTCATAGGTCATACTACGCAAGGTAGAGCCTATATTATTATGTTTTGGCTAGTTCAAAGATATCTTTAGCCAGACTCTACCTTATAGTTCATACTACTCAAGGTAGAGCCTATTTTTTTGGCCAGTGCAAATATAACTTTAGCCAGACTCTACCTCATAGCTTATACTACTCAAGGTAGAGCCTATATTTTTTTGGACAGTGCAAAGATAACTTTAGCCAGACTACGTCATAGATCATACTAATCAAGGTAGAGCCCATTTTTTGGCCAGTGCAAAGATAACTTTAGCCAGACTTTACCTTACAGTTCATACTACTCAAGGTAGAGCCTATTTTTTGGCTAGTGCACAGTCTGTGCAGTAAAGTTATCTGTGCAGCACAGATAACTTTAGCCAGACTCTACCTTATAGTTCATACTACTCAAGGTAGAGCCTATATTTTTTTTGGCCAGTTGAAAGATAACTTTAGCCAGACTCTACCTCATATTATTCAAGGTAGAGCCTATTTTTTTGTCCAGTGCACAGATAACTTTAGCCAGACTCTACCGCATAGCTCGTACTACTCTACCTTGAGTCTAGAGCCTATATAATATTTTTTTGCCAGTGGTATATTGTTATTTTTATGGTTTGTTAAATTATCGATGAATGAAATAATAGGCAAGCTTATAGTGATTTATTTTTGAAGTGCATTGTTGATACGTGCCTTCTAAAAAGTAAAAGGTGGTAGAGTCATATTTATTAAGATATTTTTTTCTTTGCTCATAAAATCAGATGTTTGTAATTAATTTGGTACTTTTTAAGTGTTTTTTTATTGTTATACTAAGTAGTACGTTACGTGAACTGCGACTAGTTCTAAGGTACTAGTTTCGTCATATTATTATCACAGATTTTTTTATTTACATCTCTAATTTCTGACCAACCAACCAACGTCTCAAGCTAACAATAAAAGTCCACCAACCTTTACTGCTCCCGCCATCCTCATTGCTGTCCTCGCTAGGCGGCCCGTGCGCGCGCGCCGGCAGCGGATGCGGCAGCCGCGGCCGCGCCAGGAACGGCGGCGGCACCCCGAAGAACGGCAGGAACGGCGGCCACGCCGGCCGCGGGCCCAAGCCCGCCGCCGCCGCCGCATAAAGCTGCAGCGGCGCCGGCAACCCGCCCTCTAACACCATCGTTCACAACACAACACTACACGTAGACATGGTCCTTCGATGCGCGCTTGCACGATACTGGCATGGCGAACGCTGGGCGGCGCTAACCCCACTACGCCGCCTTCATATTATAGATTTATTCGAGTATACAGTCCGCTGCTAAACGATAATAAACCATACGCTCGAGAGTTACAGATCGGTATTGAATAGCGGGTAATAAATTAAGCTGGGCATCATTGAATTTGCGGCGACGTATCTATCTTTATCGCTCAACCGAAAACAACTGTATTATAACACAGTTAAGATATATATTTGGTTGGGGGTGGTATGTAAGTAGGATTTATAGGGTTGTCTCTTCGCGAATGTCATAATCTTTTTTAGCCGCATGGCGCGCTCCAGACATATAGAGCCATAAATACTTATAGAAATAAGAATCTTGAAAGCGGAATGTTCACCGCAAACTGTGAATATGTACTGGCTAATAAAAGGTAATATGTGTTTTCAGGTAAAATGAGTTTATGGCTTTTTGTTATGTTTGAGTGTTTAGAAACAGCGACAGTTAATAGGTGTTTTGAAATTGTTCACAATAACATGCTTTGTGCGTTAGGAATTACATGTGTTTTTAATTTTTAGGAAAATTTACGATGATACTGATATGAAATCTTTAATCTTTTTCGCTGGAAATGGCGTTATGGTTGTTAGTAACAATGTTAGATAGTGATTGGCCTATTATAATGATAATGACATTGACGTATGAGGCGGACTAACGGCCCGATTACAGTCGTCTTCTGATGACATGACAGGTGACTGCGGCCACAATGGACTTGCGTAAAACTAGATTACCCCTCCCCTCCCCCCTACCGCCCTAATGACTCACGAACAATCAATCATACAAAATTAACACGTACAAGATTATATTCCTGACATTGATGAATCATAAGCGACTGAAAGGCAATCAATTTCACAACCAATACCTTATTCCATTATACAAAAAAGTAATAACCTAATTGACATAAATAATAATAAATATGTCAAGACGCTGGAACGAGACGTGACAGCTCTATCAGGGATCTCGCGCCGACTGCGACAAAACCACGCCCCCTCGCGCCGGATCGGTGCGCAGGCGCGCCATTGGCTGCGCGGCGGGTGGGGGTGGGCGGGGCCTAGTGGGAGGGGGGAGGGGGCTTAGTGTGGCATGAATTTAATTAGTGCGAGCTCCTCGCGCATTAGGAGCGATGGGCGAAGCAATAAAAGATATAAAGGAATGAGTATAAATTAAAAGTTAAATAGGGTTGTTGCCGTCCCGCTCTCGCGGTAATTGTTTGACGATCTTATTAGTATCAGTTAATGTCGGTTTTTCTCGGATTTAATTAGTTTTTAATGAGTGGGTGTAATTAGTTGGTTTCTGAGCTTTCAGCGAGCTTTGTCCCGTTCTGTAGTTAAAGTTAACTGAAGTTTACTGTATAGTTGCTTTAGTTAGAGTACCTGCTGCTTACTGGCTTACTTTCATAACGTCAACACTCTTTGCTAACTTTGTTTATTAGATTAGGATTAGGAGAGCGGGGGTATGTATATAAATAAATTTCAAAATTTTGAATATATCTTCGAAAGTTGATGTCTAAATGTTATAGTCTTTTGTGCATTTTTAAAGAAAATGTATTCATTTTCCATAATCTAACACTAGTTCCCGCCGAAAAGAAGGAAAGGAAGATTTTTTCTGCTTCAAATATTGCCAATGATGGGGCAAGTTTTAACATACGGCTTGTGAAACGAAATATCAGTTTCATTGTAGAATAAAATATTATTTATATCTGTTAATTTACTATTTTTGTCACAATTATTTTAAATAAATAAAAAATATTAAACGTTATCTTTCATTTATTTTCAAATTTGTAATGTGTGTTACCTAGCTGAAGAATATAATAATATGGCTATCAAATTACCACAAAATCAACAAAAAGAACAGCAGCAAAAAATGGTACAATACCAATAATAAAATAACAAATAATTAACAAGATTTTTTCTGGTATCTGTTATTTATAGTCAGTAACGTGACTTTTTAGTTTTCTCAACAGATTGCAGTATTTTCGGATGAAAATACACTTTTTAATTAAAAACATAAAGACGGTATCGAAAGTTGAGTGCGTACCTACTTACCGCGAACATTATGCAAATCGATTATTTCAAGACTCTTTATCGGTAAGGTTAAAACTAAATATGTTGTGTTGTGTCCCTGCTTACTACCTATAAATTTCGAATATTTGTATTTGTCGTAACGAAACAGTAGACAAAAATAATGAAAAGAGTGTTATAGGTAACAAATACAAACAGAATAAAGCGTGGGATATAATATAAAGACGGCACGCGCACGTCGTCCATCCTCATTGTAAGTACACTCCACCCGTGAATTGCAAGCCTTTATGTGCTTGTGTGTTATATAAAATTCATTATTTCTTGTCTTATCATTTAATTTAAACAAACGTGTGTCAATCTAGACATCGTCATGTCAATATTTATCGATCCAGCTAGGAAATGCTGCCAGCATCCTCGGCACCATGCCACAGGTGCATAGATTTTTAGTTTTAGATTACTTTATTGTAGGGTTTATTTTATAAGTATGTAGTATAGTGATGTTTTTAGTCATATTTTTAAGTCGTGATATGTATCACTTTAAAGTTTGGAATTAAATGTATTAAAAACTTAAAAAATTATCGAATAAACAAGTAACTCCCAAGATTTTTTTTGATACACAGTTTTATTGCTGACTGTACCTAGTAGTATTGTCATGTAAACTACGGAAGTATACCAAATTTCAGCTCAATCAGACACCGGGAAGTGGTTGAAATTTAACTTACAAGATTTAATGCATGTAAAGTAAATATACAGTGTGTGTCTTTCATAACGACATTGGTTTTAAATAACGATAGTTTAAATTGCTGTTAACAGTTTTATCAAAAGAATATAACGATTACCTTTTATAATTAAGAGTAATTAATTTAAAAAAAATCTCGAGCAGCAATGCTTTGCTAAGTATTTCGCGATAGCAGGGCGGTTAAGTCCTTTTCATACGAACAAGGTCACTTGTCATGATTTTGACGGTCTTGTCAGGATGTCACTAAGAGCGAAATTTCAATGAAATCACATGTCAATTGGTAAGTTTAATTTATTACGAATACATTGCGTGCTTAATTAAATTGTATGAAATTTTATTTTTTTATTTTTTAACTAAATTATGCTAATTTCAGTTCATTAGGAGTTATACTTTCAGCCCTTAAAATTAGTGTCGTTATGAAAGACACACACTGTATAAACAAACAAATAAATAATCGGGGTCAAGCTCAAAACAACTGTAATCAACATTTTGACCGACAGTTTTGAGTGTCTCTTGCGTTACTCAAAATGTCTCTGGAGTTACCAAGAAATCGGACTTCTAATATACATAGATTCTGTTTATTAGGTTTAATAGGTGGGGGCTCGAATGTTTTGACATACAACATAAAGAGAAACACAGAAAAGTCATTATTCATAGGTGAAATTTTCAAACGAAATTTAAAAGTTGAGGACAGATTTGTGTCGGTCAAAATGTTGATTGGCCCGTGTAAAAATGACTGGGCACTTAATGTGCATTATAATACTTTTATTTTAGCTCTAAGATAAGTGGCACACTTTACGTAATGAATTTTGTTGAAGTTGTTTTTGTATGAACTAATTATAGGTTCGTTCTTCGATTGTTTTTTCTTTTGTTACAAATTAAAATTTTCAGTGGTTACTTGGTTAAATTCTTTACTTAGAGAGTTTCTTGGATTGTATAACAACCCCAGAGAAAAGTGTGATAATGTCTTGGAGAAGTGTTTGTATGTTTACAACATAATACTTACTTAAGAATCAATTCTGTATAGTTTCTTATGTATCTTGAAACTTGCTTTATTGGTAGAATATCGATCGAACTACCTCGGATTTTTTTTTATTCGTCCTCTGTCAAACATAGAAACATAATATTAATTTAAAAAGATTTTGTTTAAGAAAAATCTATGAATGAATTCCATAGAGTAAAATGTTTATCTAAAACAAATGGACGTAGTTACGCGAAAACGTTCCAACCCACAGCTACCCCATTTTGAGATAAACGCAATTTTGTGTTTTAGCGGTACACTTTTTCCCTGTAATTATTTCAGGCAAATACTATTGGTTTTACTGTGGAATGCCAAACTGGTTATTGAATGATATGCATATTTTTTGTAAATACATAATACAAGGGGCCTATAAATAGGTAAAACGAGTTTGAAACGTTTTTGCTAAATTTAATTTTGTATGAACCTTGTTAAATAGTAATTATGCATAAACGTTCCAAAACGAATTTAAGTGTATTATTTTATAAATATATCTAAAATAAATGTAATATGTAAAATTTGTTTTCACACTACGATGACAGGTAGGTCCGCGGCGGCGTTTCCAATGAAAAAGGAATAATATGGAAATGGCATATCAACGAAAAATTTTAGGTCGCTACAGCTCACAAGTCACAACATGGCGGTTCATAGTGCTTCCAAGAAGATTTCACTGTGAAGATTTTGTCGATAAATCGATATCGATAGTGACCAAGGCCTCACAGGCCACAAGGCCTCACCGCAGTCAACACTTTTGTTAAATACAATTGCCAAGGCAGGGATTACTATTTCAAGTAGGGATTTGACAACATCGACAGAGACCCCCCAGAAATCGCCAGTTTTTTTTAAATAGGTACTTATCAGTAAATTATTATTATTCAGATAAGATAATTCGTGTGGATTTCAAGCTGGGTAGCATAGAAAATGGTAGTAGGTAGGTAGTATTAATAATAGATCGATATCAATTTCGATAAATAGAGTACTACAATGACGTCATCAGCTCACAATATGGCTGATTTTTCGGCCTCATTAGGTTTTTACTTATAGACTAGTCATACCTTTTTGCTTATGAATATAGTGCTGAGTTAAGACGAGACGAATATATTGATATTCATATGTCAGGTCCCCTCTATATAGGACTGTGTTCGTTTCACATGTGCATTTCGTTGGTGCTGTCATTTTACGGGAGCAAAGAGTAATAATGTTGCCACCTTTATTGTAAACACAGACTTGATATAAGAAAGACTGGTCACGGGCCTTGAAAAAACGAGCCAAGTGAGGTAGCACACGGGGAGACCTTTGTCTCTTTCTATTAGGGTGACCACGTGAATTTTAATAGTTAGGGACTCCACGTTCAAATAATGCACAATTATGCATACTAATACATAAATGCTAGAGACACTATTAGTTTCCTTGTATGTACCATCCATTGGCGTATCTAGAGATATTTTCCAGGGGGGGCCTGGCCCCTGTCTTATTCAGATACATTGGGAGCCCTATGGCTATAGTCGGCAGCGTCGAGTCTAATTTTACAGTAATACCGCAAATCGATGTACAGTTTAGCCATTTGGCACACGCATACTAGAGGTCAAAAAAAATTTTTTTGATCCGCAGTTCCTAAAAAAAATTCCCTTAGGAGGGTGCTGATTCATCTTTTTTTTTTGTACGGGAAATTTTTTTTTTTCAAAATCCTATCGTATGTGGTATCATGTGAAAGGGCTAATAGAGGCAGTTCTAAAAATATACCACATCATTATATTTCATCAATTCATCATCATTTAATAAAAACAACAATAATTTTCAAAACATACCAAGTTTGGGCTCCCCCAGATACGATATGGCTGGTTTTTTTTGGTACTATATATCAAAAATTATACTAAATACCCTCATATCTAACCCCAAGAAAGCAATTTTGAAAATATAGTTTGGCCAGAGTTTGTTCCACTTCAAGCATAGATAGGGAGAATCATACTGTCTTTTTCTAATGCTAGTACTCTCACTACTAAAAAACCGGCCAAGAGCATGTCGGGCCATGCTCAGTGTAGGGTTCCGTAAACTGAGACCATTAATTCAAAAGGTCGTTTCTTACGGGAAATTTGGCGGCGCTTACGTCATTTTTACTTACGTCCTTTCACTATGGGTTTTGAATGATAACTCAAAAACGGCTCAACCGATTTATTTCAATATAGTTTTCATTGAAGGTACTCATTAGGCCTGAGTTTCATGAATTTTTTCAAAATTTTAGGACCCACGATTTAAAAGTTAGATGGGGGGGGGACGCCCTGCTTTAAACTTTCAGAGCTATTATTTCCGAGAGTATTAGTTTTATCCAAAAACTGTTTTAGAAGACCCTAATTCTTTTCGAAAGACCTATCCAACGATACCCCACACAACTTGGTTGGAACGAAAAAAAAAATTCACCCCCCACTTCACGTGTACGGGAGGTACCCTAACAAAATATATTTTTCAAGTTTTTATTCTACCGTTTTGTCGGCTTGGTTAATGCACATATTCAAACCAAATTTCAGCTTTCTAATGCTAACGGTCACTGAGCTAGACCGCGGACGGACGGACGGACATGGCGAAACTATAAGGGTTCCGTTTTTGCCATTTTGGCTACGGAACCCTAAAAAGGGACGGGTATAGAATGTTACTCTGACTGTTACTGCGCTTTTGGTTTGCCAGACTATAATTTCATTTAGTTTTTTTTTTAATTTTTCAATATTATCAAGTAACGCAGTACAAAATGTACTGGAGTAGGACTCTAGTAGAACTCTACTTGTGGAGGTGAGCCCGAGGAGGGGGTAGGAAAAGAAGGTCCCGTTTTTTGGTTTTTTGCTTACATCTTGCGCCATAGACAATTTTGTTGTAGTACATAATTAAAGCTGATAAAATTCTCTACAACTATTATGAATTCACTTTTTACCTAACACTAATGGTTGTCCAGATATGAGCTCCGAAAAACGGACGATTTTGTAACGTGGGGGGTATTCTCCACAATTCTTGTCATACTAACTGGAAAAAGTTTATCTGGATAAAAAGCCACCCTAGACATTTTATAAAGAATTAAATTATCGCAAACGCATATAAATAATATAATGATTCATTTTATCCTTTTTGAAGTCGGTTTATCTTTTTTTTGTAAAAAGTTTTTATTTTTCCATTTTTAGTGGTTATATATTTATCAAAATCGGTAAAGATACATAAAAAAGTTCATAATACACCCATTCTATCTAAGGAAAGGTCCACGTATCATATGTGGACTTCATCATCAGGTCCACTGCATCGAAATGGTGGTTTTCGTGAGAAAATACTTTAGTTGCTCAAGAAAATAACCGAATCAACATAAATGTGCCTTTAAAAATTGAGGAGTTCTCTCAATTCCTCACGGATTCCATCATCAGAACACCACCAGATTAATGTGGGACCATATTCGAGATAGTTCCTATCAAACAAAAAAAAAGGAATTGTCCAAATCGGACCACGGGTCTCGGAGTAATCGCTGAGCATCCTACATAAAAAAATCTTCATCATTATCACGAAAAAAATCATCATCATCAGGACCACTCCATCAAATTGGCGGTTTTCGTGACAAAATCCTTGAGTGGCTTAAGAAAACACCCAAATCACCATACATGTGCCTTTAAAAATTGAGGAGTTCCCTCAATTCCTCATGGATTCCATCATCAGAACAGTACCATATTAATATGGGACCACCTTGGATGTAGATCCTTTCAAACAAAAAAAGAATTACTCAAATCGGACCATGGGTCTCGGAGTAATCGGTGAACATACATAAAAAAAATAACACCAAACCGAATGCAGAACCTCCTTCCTCAATGGAATTGAAGTCGGTTAAAAATCCCACACTTTACAAAATCGTCCGTTTTTCGGAGCTCATATCAGGACAACCATTAGTGTTAGGTAAAAAGTGTATTCATGAGAGTTGTAGATAATTTTATCAGCTTTAATTATGTGCTACATCAAAATTGTCTATGACTCATGGTTTTAAAGATATAAGCAAAAAACCAAAAAACGGGACCTTCTTTGCCTCCCCCCTCCTCGGGCTCACCTCCGGGGGCCGGGGACTTTTAGTATGCTAGTCTCTTAACTAGTCTTAATAAAGTTCCAAAGTCAAAATTTCTGCTTTCCACTTTTCCAGCTAGAATCATTCGTGCACCACACTATGAATAACTCGGCCATTTTTGATTTTAGACTAAAACCGTGAGTACAAAAATTATATAAAATTTGATTCTCTACAAGTTTAGTCCTCACAATTTTTCTTCTACGATCGATATTTTGGAAATTAAATTTGAAAAAAGCGACAAGTTCAAAATATTTTCATCGTCTCGTTTATATTCAACTTTACGGCATAAATGAAGAGGACTAAACTTGTAGAGATTCAAATTCTGAACGATTTTGGTTCTCACCTTTTTTCCCCAAAATATCGATCCTAGAAGAAAAATTGTGAGAACCAAACTTGTAGAGAATCAAATTTCCTACAATTTTTGTTCTCACGGTTTTACTGTAAAATCAAAAATGGCCGAGTTATTTAAGAGAAACCGTTTTTTGAATATACGCAGGAGCCTGATTCAGTCTACTTTTTGAATTTACACTCCCAGTGACCACCCCCCCGAGGGACCTACGAAAAAAAATCCAAGAACTAATTATTCACGGGTCAAAATATATAATGAGTGAACTAATAGGCAATAGTGAATTGTCGGTTCTAGGACTTAATAGGTCATTTATTTTGTGATAATTTTTTTGTGCCCAGCCTAGAATTTCAAATCGGTAACCTATCATCTTGGGGTGGGCACCAGGCTATTCTGGGGTGGGCACGGCCCACCCGGCCCCCCCTCTATATACGCCTATGGTACCATCGGGTTCATAATTGCATGGCCAATTTATCAATGAATTCATTCATAAATTGCCCATGCATTTTTGAACCCGACGGTACCTAGACAATCAACCTGCCGTTAATTATCTCCAAAAGAACTTAGCAGTTAGGAATCTGCGGTAAAATAACATTTTTGTTAAAAGGGCTACAATTCTTACATATACTTAGCGGTAATCTAACTAGACGGGTTTCGTTGCTCTCATAATGTGTCCTATAAACATTGTATAATATGTAAAAGCATTGTATAAATGATTTTGCATCTGTCAAACAAGTTCAATAGCGAATCGGTGCATATTGTACAGTCTTCGCAGCTTAAAAAAACAGTATGGATTAATCTAAAAGGTTTCAAATTACATGGAACATTTTTGCAGAAATAAAAAATGTATAAAGATTTCGAATTTCGGATTTATTAAGAACGTTCCAACCCACATGGATCATTTAAGAAACAATTAAATGTGCGTTTTATGAATTTAGTATAATGTTCCAAGACAAGTGGAACATTATAACGATATGTTATTCTATTAAGAATTTTTAACAATATGTTTCAGTATGCATGTAATGTTTTTACTTTATTTTGAGTACACGTCCTTGGCATAATGGTGGGTTGGAACATTTGGGTAAAACTTTATTGATGAAACTAACCTAAAAATACTAGCATCTTTGTGTGCACATGATGTAATATGTCAAAAATAGTACCCTGGTTATGGTAACTCATTTTCGAGTGACTTGTGGGTTGGAACGTTTTCGCGTAACTACGTCCAAATCATGCTCCACGTTATCAAATCGTCTAAAACGATGTATGTATAAGTAAAAGTTATACCTATGTGTATTCGGGTAATTCCGCAATTCAAAATCATTTAAAAAATCACGCATATTCCTGTGTAATAACTGCAAGGATCGGAAAAACGCCCGTCATTTCAAAAATATAACCCTGTTATGTAAACCGATACTTGCATAGAACGTTATCTACTTATTATTTATGTATTAAAACGTTGACCCAAAGTATTAAGAACATGTTGGTTTACCTACATATCAATGAAATTCCATCTTTCAGACCAAATGACGGGCGTTTTTCCGATCCTTGGACTAATAAGAGTCAATTTTCAGGATCACCCGCCACTTTTTCGCTTTCGAAATACCCGAACCGAATACACTTAATAGTGAAAAATGTTTTTCCACAGGCCATGCAAAAATCAATCTTAAATCAATGGCATAAACACTTTATACTATGGAATAACTTTTCTCACTGTAACTATACTTATCTTAAGAAATATCTTGAAAAAGAATAAAACGCAGCGCATTAAGGCGAAGCACGCGCGCGCAGTCATTCCTCATTAGGGACGTACCCACCGTGAATGGCAAGCCTGTATGTGATCGTGTGTATATTTTGCGTTGTTGTTGATATAAAAGCCAATTTGTCGTCATCGGAGATGTTGGGAAGAGACAATAATAATATTTATTTGTAATAAATACATACAAAGTACATACATTTTAGGTAAGCTTTTAGGTAGTTTTATATTTATAGTTGTATTTAGTTTTAATTTAGTTAATTTTAATTTTAGTTTAGTTATTTTAATTTAACTTTTGTTACGTGTTTAATAAAGCATTTTTACCACTACAAATACAAATTTAATTTATTGCGCCCACCTCATTAAAATAGAACAGTAAAGTACACAGATTAAAAGTAGCCGCAGTCTTATCGCTAGAGAGCGATCTGTTGCAGACAAACTTGGGGTAGCGGAAAACTACATACCTTCATTTTAGATCGCAATACCTACCATTGTTATTGTAATTCGTGTTCTTCTTCTACCAGCCATCGCTTCTTTAATCCGCAAGTTCCGCTGCCGAACCTCCTCCTGGGAAGAAAATATAAAACAAAATTAATTTGAATTGGTTTTCATTTAGAAACGATTAGGTACAATGTTATATGATACATAATTATTATATGTTATTTAGCCGTATTTTTTTTAAATAAATGATGTATAATTTTTGATTCGTACAAAAAAATAAAATTTTCAACTTATCTCGGAAAAGTTTTGTTTTTTTATACTCTCTCTGACATGAAAAACATAAGATATGACTAAAAATCCTACTTCACTAAACCAAATGCTTACTTTCTAAATATAAATTTTAAAAACAGTCCTCGTAAAGACACAGTATAAAAAGAGTGTTACAAATACTTATCTATAAACAGAATATCGAGCGCATTAAGGCGAGGCACGCGCGCGCCGTCCGTCCTCATTACCGACGTACCCACCGTGAATGGCAAGCCGCCATCGTATCTTATTTTTGTCTCCCTAAAATAAAATCTAATGGATTCGAAGATGTCATACATAGTATAATATTGCGACACCGACCGTCGGTGTTAGACGACATAGCGTGAACTAATCGATCAAAAAATATTCGGTCAAAAAAATGCCAAAAATCGATCAAAAAAGGTAGTAAATTTCCCCATGACATGATACAGTGCGTGTACAGTTCGTGAGCTTTAAAAAGAGCCTTCGGGAATCGGCGATGACACACGAAGGTAGATAATATTGCTGTTCTGCTTTTTCACGTGTCACTGTTGATTGATACCCGACGTCTCTTTCTAAAACCCGAAGGTTCTTCTGAGAGCTCACGGACTGTATGTGCCTATAGACGTGGATCCAGTGGGTCCATTTTTGTTGGCATTCGAGCGCTCGAACAGAAAAAAAAGAAGCTCGAAAATAATCCCACACAAAAGTTTGTCGCCAATTTTTTCGCATGAAAGTAGGTAATAGTTTAAAAAATCATCATTTTAAATTCCCTACGCTTTTATTTTTAAAACATAATTTCATAATTTTATCCAGAGTTTTAAATGTCACTTTCGAGTGCTCGAATCTCAAAAATTACCACTCTGAATAAAACGATGAAATTATGTTTTAAAAATAAAAGCGATAGAAATTTAAAATAATGATTATTTAAACTATTAATTCCATGCGAAAAAATTGGCTACAAACTTTTGTGTGCGATTATTTTCGAGCTTGAATTTTTTGAATTCGATCGTCCGGCTGTCAAAAATCAGCCCCCAGATCATTTGAAGACGTGTGATGAAAAATGATGATGATGATGAGTGATTTCAAACAATTATTTTTTAATAAGCTCCTCGTTATGGAGCGAAACATGTCGAGCAATATTCGACTTAAAATACGTGAGTAACCCGTGATTTATTTAATACGTCTGATTGTCACGGAAGTTTTGTTTAAAATTATTGTTTAAATAGTTACTACAAGTAGTTTATTTATAAACAAAATATCTATACAAGTTTATAATTTATACATATAGTAGTGTGACTACTTAAAATAAACAAATCAAAATATTAATTAAAAAAATAATTTGATTTGTTCTTTCAGTTCTAAAATATCTTTTGTATATAAATTACATAATCTTAAAAATATTATTTTTTTACTTGTAACAGAACTTATGGCTACTGACTAAGTATAATAGAAAGAAAATCAAGAGAATTTAAAATCAAACAATACAAGATTTAGTAGCTCAGATCAAGACAAATTGTTGGAGTCTCGTCCGAGGCAGAGAAACCTTCAATTTCTACTATATTTCTGAAAATCATGTTTTCGTTAACTCTGCTGAGTCCCTACATGCCAATTAGGTACTTATATAATTTATTTGGTTTGTGATTCGATTAGGTGGGCCATTTTATTTAAAGTTGTATAGGTATTATACTTTTTTTTTATTTGCAAAATAGGTGATTTCTAATCAGAATCACGAGCTATTTCGATCTTATTAGGACAAAAAATGTGTCCCGATTTTTATCCATTCCGTTACCATTTTCCCATCTTATGGCGGTAACGGAATTGAAGAATCGAAAATATATGAAAAATTTGGGACACTTTTTGGATCCTTCTGAGATCGAACAAAGCTCGAGATCACTTACAACTTTCCAAATAAAAAAAAAGTAAAATTAACAACTTTAAATAAAATGTCCAACAATAAATATATTCGTCCAACGTTTAGGGGCACCAACGAACCACCCGCATCGCTGTCAATGTGGCGTCATGGTGAACAACCTTGGCCACCACGGTCTTTCATGCGTCCGAAGCGCTGGAAGGATCCCCCGCCATGCCAGCATTAACGACGTCATCCGAAGGGCCCTTGTCAGCGCCAAACTGCCGGCAGTCCTGGAGCCTAGCGGTTTGGCCAGGGACGACGGCAAGAGGCCCGACGGCATGACACTGGTGCCTTGGAGTATGGGACGGCCGCTAGTTTGGGACGCTACTTGCGTTGATACCTTGGCACCGTCCCATATTCCAGACACCAAAAATAATGCTGGCGCTGCGGCATCCTCGGCCGAAAACCTCAAGCGCCGCAAGTATGTTGCTCTAGGAAGTAGCTACATATTTGCGGCGTTCGGGGTTGAAACTTTGGGGCCGTGGGGGCCAAGCGCGCGCCGGCTGTACAAAGACCTGTCGGCGCGCCTAATAGAGGCCTCTGGTGACCAGAGGGCTGGCTACTATTTTGCGCAACGAATAGCCATCGCGATTCAGCGTGGCAATACGGCCAGCCTTCTGGGCACCCTGCCCGTTGACAGTGATCTGGGCCAAATTTTTTATCTCTAGTTTTAAGTAGTTTAGATTGTTAGGGTAGGGAATTTGTTTATAATGTTTTTATTTTATTTACTGTTATTAATAAATGAGTATTTTCGTCCCTGTCCCACAAGGTGCGATTTAATAACAGACGGACAGAAAGAAGTTACTTTGCGGCCGGGGGGACTGGGCAGTCCTTATTTATATAATTTGGCTCCGCTAAGCGCAAATAATTACCTTCGGCAACTGTTTAGTGGCCGTCGTTCGTTTACTGGCCGCCGTATTCTGCGCTGGAAGTAGGAAAAATAGACTTCCAGGATTTTCTCATTTTACTAAACACTTAGATACGCCCTAATTTTTCTTGATCAGGTAAGTAATGATTCATTACTTCGGTAGGTATTTTAATGATTAACGAAAGCAAATCGAATGATTATCAACTGCTCTATACGTAATTCAGTCAATTACCAAATTAGTTACATGAAAAATTTAGTCAATTACCATATACCTAATACTTACTGCGTCATACTCGTGAACGGGTGCTGTTTGTGGCGACAGGACTGTTAAGGCTCTCTGAGGCTCTAAATTGGTCAACCTTTTATAATTTTTAAATTAGGTTTAGTTTAAGTAATTGGCGTTAGACACATCATTAGGTGCTTGTTTTACCTTATAAATTTTTAATTTCTATTAATTATATAGACTATATAGAGACACTTGCGAGACCTTATACATCTCTAAGGATAATTAGGAATAAGTATGTTTTTGTTTTATATACCTACTAGAATCACTGATGTTTTATGATTATTATTTAAATTCAAAATTAGTTTCTAACTTTTGATGATGGATTATTGTAATTTGGAAATTTTAAGTAGAGGACAACAGTTCAGGTAAGAAAGAATATCGTTTTTTGTATGCTTCGTTTTTAAAAAGTCAGATTTGGACTCATAAACATTCTCTTTTCTTACATATGGTATTTCTCTTAAAGTGGTTTGATATGTTCTCTTATAGAACAACGCATTTATACATATTTTTCAGATTTTATGTACTCTTGTTCTGAAAAAATAAGTCCAGCCGAGTTTCTTGCCGGATAAAAGTAATTCTTCTCGGGTCAGAGGTGTAGGGTTAGAACCGGTGTAGTTTTTTTTCTCTCTTTTATCTACCGGGTGTTTCCTGTAATAGGAGCAATAAATTAAAACGTAGATTCTACTCCTCAAACCAGGCAACCTTTGTTCAGCGACTTTTAAAAATAACTTATGGTTTGATTTTTAGGACACTAAAGTTTTTCCGGACACGCGATGTATTCCGAAATTGATTATGTCTGTAGGGTGACAAGCAATGTCAAATAGACGGATTTTAACGTACATTGAAAATACTATTTAGTTTGTATGAAAAAGAGGCAATCTACAAAATACATATTTTTTTAAAGTAGTTGAACAAAAGTTTTCTGGCTTGAGGAGTAGGATCTACGTTTTAATTTATTGCTCGTATTACAGGAAACACTCTGTACTTATAATATCTGACGTGTAAAAGTGCCCTTGTGGCCTATTTACTGAATAAATGTTTGAGTTTGAGGTTGAGTTTACTTTTACCGACGATTAGTCTAAATTACCTAAGTACCTACCCATTTAGATTGTTTTATAGTTATTTACCACAATATTCGACTAAACCTCGTGCACATGACTCCAAACACTCCAGAATAGTCCTGGCCGCAGCCACCCCCGGGTGGAAGCTACTAAGCCAAGCCAAAACTAATTTAAATTAAATCCTAGTGAATTACCCGAGGAGGAAATTGTCGGGCACCCTCGACGCTCCGAGAGAGTACTGGCGGGAGCGAAATGCTTTTGCAGACTTGATTTATTTACTTCAATTATTACAGTTACATACTGGAGTGGTATTTGAACTTACTTTTTAAATTTGGTTAAGATTAGTTGATACGGGGTTTCGAAAGAATAATTATCAATAGTTATCTAGATAATTATTGTGATTTTGTCTGATAGTTACGTAACGATTTGATAATAATAACATTTTTTCGCGTTAATATTTATAGATTTTAAAGATCATAATTATCTTGGTAATTTCGAAACCTGGATACGCCCTATAAAGTAGGTACGAGTAGGTATACATACCTATGTAGGTATAGGCAATAGTCATCAAATTAACGTCACATTTTATACTACATAACCGTTTTTGATTGTACTACTTTTAATGTGCTATAGGTACTTACTGCTTACATTAAAAAGTTCTTTTTTTTTCTTCTTCAATATTATCTGCAATCGGCTACTAAAACCATAATCAGATTGGCTGTTTTTGTTGAGGTTTTGGGGAGGTATTACATTAAATACTCTCTCTCTCTTGAAATTAGAAGAGTTCGCCATTTATTAGTGCCTCTGGTCTAACTGCAGTAAAAAGTAGTTCAAAAACTATAGATATCTAAAATTTATAACCATTTCTACATACCTATACCTACATACATTGGCATGACTACTTTAAGCTTTATTATTAGGGTATGAAAGTGCCAAAATCTCGAAAACTATGCCATTTATATAGCCTTTTCTATTAGCCCTTTAAATTGGTTTTAGGCAAACACGGTATAAGTACCACTTATGTATTTACCCCCCGGAAAAGCCTTTTCTCCCCGCCCGTACCTTCTATATTGCCTGTCGGCGGCGGAGGCGTCGTTACATGTACCATTTGAATATTATCTCCGCCCCCCCACTCCACCCCCAGCCTTAATTAATGCAAATTTGAGCGCTAACAAGATTATGAGGCGACCGCTTTTTAACCACCTACGCTTACAAAGTGCTTTCGGCCAAGGTAAATAGACGAGGGATATGTTTTCTTATGTTGCGTGTCTTCTTAGACTGGTCGGACGTAAAGGCCATGTAAATTAACACTTTTCGTTCGCTTCTCGCTATGCTGGTCGCCGATTTCACACTTCTCCATTTTCAAGCTTTAAGAGTGACGATTTTTATACAGGGTGTAACAAAAATACTGGTGATCCGTTTAAGGGCATAATTGGTATCGTTTTGCGAGAAAGGAAAAGTAGAAGAAAAACATTTTGGACGCCAAAAATTTTTTTTTGTTTTGTATGGGACACGTCGTCTCAGCCGATCAACCCTCCACACAAAACTAAATATTTGTTTCGCAAAAAAACGTTTTTTTTTTTCTTTTTCATAATTAGAACACGATATTTTTTCCAATTATGCCCTTAAAAGGATTCACAAGCATTTTTGATACGTCTTGTATTTTGCGCGTACTTAGAAGCGCGCTAGAAGAGTTTAAATCACGTTTAAATCAATAATAAAGGGCCCAAAAATTCGCACGCCACCGAACCGTTAAGCTTATTAATAAAAAATGCATTTCAAAAGTCACAATTCCAATTATTAGCCATCATTAACCCGTTCAAAGTCATCCATCATCGCGTTTAGCAAATCAATTACCGCCCCTTTTCAAAACGGCGTAAGCGCCGTGAAGTTTGTATGAAATACCGTCGTTTTGCGGCGAGTTGCGCGGCGCGTGCGCTCCATCCATCTCGCGTTATCAATATTTAAAAAACATTAGCGCCGACGTTGACGCGCGGAAATGAGATTTGCCCTTTTGGAATTAGATTTTGGGGAAACGCAAATTGTTAGTTTTGGGATCGTCCGTTTCTGTGAAATCATTTAGGTACAAGGTTCTTGAAAGAATCAGCCTGGTTTCAGAGTAAAGCGCAATGTTCAATTGTCCATAGAGGCAATGTCAGTTATTTTTGAGGTTATTTCTCGATTATTAAAGAAATTATTATCAGAAATGATATTTTTCAGTCGTTACCTATCTACTTTGTTGAATTCAATATTTTGTTAGTTTATTTAAAGACGCCTACTGTGGCATTTTAAGTGATAATCCCCGAATTTAATTAAATTATATTAAATCTTTGCACCATTTCAATAGATTTTTTTAATGTTCACTTTATTTGGATATTTTGATCATTTTGCATCTTATCAACTAAATTAAATATATTGCAGAATTCAACATGTGTCATCATCCCTATAGAATACATTGCTCGTCTACTTTTTTGTGCCCTTCCTTGTAAGTCATGGATGTTCATTATTGTTCACTATGCATTTAAGTAAGTGTTTATCTATTTATGATTAAACTGGAGTTCGTCATCTATTCGACAACTAGGGCCTTTTTGAGCTTAGATTATATTAGACTTAGTCGAATTCTATACAGGGGGTCCAGTAAATAATGGATAACCTTCTAACCACCAATAGGCCACCTTAGGCTGGTCCAGAAAATCCACTTTAGGGTTTAGTAAAAGTCCCCTGGTTTTCGAGATTTTCACACTTGAACAAAATGTTAGCCTAACAATTTTTTTTTTAATTAAGGCCTAATTTCAAAAAATCTGTATGATTATGAAGACACTTTAATATCAGTTAGTTAGTAGCACTATTTGAGACAATTTTTCAAAAATCAGAACGGAAAAATCATTACTTTTCTCGTTACCACGATGATAACAGTCAAATAAGGAACCGAAAACTTAAAATTATGAAAAGTGTGAAAATCTCGAAAACTAGGGAACTTTTACTAAACCCTAAAGTGGATTTTCTGGACCAGCCTAAGGTGGCCTATTGGTGGTTAGAAGGTTATCCATTATTTACTGGACATCCTGTATATAAGAAGGTCCCATAATATTTATGTATTCATTTATTATCATTGAGCGCAGTAATCTGACACTTCCCGTCATACAAAGATTGTATGCCTGTACGTTAGGAGCTGTCAGATTACTCTGCTCAATTAGATATACCACTATAGTATTTTGTGTGTTTATGTATATAGGTACCAATCGAAATTATCCAAACATTTTTTAAATAACCATTCAGTTACGCGCTCCTGCTTCCAACCCCTCCCCAGTTCATTATTAATAATAATAAGTACGTTATTATTATCAACCAAGATGACACAAGATAAAGCACCAAAAGTAATAGAATTCCAAATGCAATGTCTGGACAGATGCACCAGTTAACATTACGGCACGCTAGGGAACTGCATTCGTCCAGTTACATAATGACGTAACTGCATTATATTTTGTATTCAGATACGCCATTTGGTTCGGAACAGTGAGCCCTGCAATCGCTGAGTTACATTTGTCCGGACTCATAATGACGTAAGTGCCATGTATTTGGTATGAAGATAAGCCGTTTGGTACGGAAGAGTGGAGCCCTGTGCTCGATCCTGATGTTATCTGTGATTATTTCATCTCTAACCTCGTTGATTGAGTTTGGACCTACAGTTTTGCTAACGAAGGGCGGTTTGCTCTAAAATATGTACATGAATACTGTACATTTTATATAAGTACATATATGAGACAAATGCTTAGTTTGATTCAGTCATAGCATAGCTGTCAACCGCTAAACATGGCGCACAAAATTTGTTCTAGATGTCACATCTAGTAAGTTCTACCTACATTATAAGTCAATGCTAATAATAAGGTGCTAATAAATAATTAATCCTATTAAATCTTATTAGGAATCTACTTATAAGGAGAAAAAAACCGTCTGGCCGAGCCTTTATTTCGAGAACGTGGCCGAATATTCATTATACCAGTTATTTTGTTACGTTCGAGCACATCTGAGGAGCCCAAGATACCAGCGGCAGTCGCCGTAGCCGTATCGGCTAGGATGGGATGATGATGATGATGATACCACCAAATTGTATTGTTCTCTACTTGAGTCACCAAAGCGCTTATACTTTAGCATGAGCCCCAAATAGACAATAAAGGCAACTCTTCAATCTCTTCATGTTGATCTATAAAAAGCTTATTGACATGTGGTTATCCTAGTTGACAGGTGTCAAGTCAACAGTTTGGTGCAGATAAACGCATCAGACACATGTTTCGATTAGTGTAGATGTTATCTACATCTCGACTGCCAGTTCATTAACAGTTTGCGACTACGACTACCGTCACTGCGGTATCAATTTTAGCAAACGACGCGAAATGAGTAGGGTAGAGGTAGCTACGCAGTCCGTAATGTAGGAAATAAAACTAATACATTTTTTTTAATGTTTGAGTGGCGTGGTCGTGGAATACTCGGTAGGAACTAAGTTATGTTATTTAATATAATTTAATGTAATTTAATTTAGTTTATTTTATTTCTCATTACATATCTCTCAATCATATGGGTTGTGACGGGTTTTCGTGACGGTCAAATTTTTTTTTTTTTTTTTTTTTTTTTTTTTTTTTTTTTTTTTTTTTTTTTTTTTTTTTTTATTATTAAGAAACAAACAGTCATTTACATATAAGGCTTATAAGATATTGATTAAATTTAAGACCTGGAGTTTCCTTATGGTTAATATACACTTGCAGTCTGTAACTAACATATATGTGGTTATTTTTTGTAAATATTAAGACATTAAATGTGGAAAAGAACAACAAAAAAATGTTATATATTACCGAAAAGCTGATTTCACGGAATTTATAGAACAATTAAACAAATCAATTTCACTTAGTTTTACGTCATCATTAAATAATTTGCAAGCACGTCCTGTAAATATATTTTTTGCGTAACGCTTTCTACTGAAAGGAATCGAAAACAATATTTTTTTCTGGCAATGGCGCTGACGTCTACGAGGTACTCTGAATTGTATTTGATGTAAAAGTGAGGGGGCATCTAGCGTATTCCATATAATTTTATAAAGCAAGACAGAATCTACACAGTCTCGACGATCACTGAGAGTTTGTAGTTTATGGTGGGTTAGCGATTCCTCATAGCTTAGATGAGTATGGTGAGTTCTATAATTAAGGGTTTTAACAAACTTTTTTTGAATTCGTTCGACTCTTTCGATGTGGATTTTATAATAAGGTTTCCAAACTGCGCAGGCAAACTCGAGGTGGCTGCGAACAAAACTGTTAAAAAGGATTTTATAGGTGTCACTATTTTTGAACGGTTTTCCAACTCGTAGAATGAAGCCCAGTTGCATGTATGCCTTTTTTATAACATAATCTAAATGAGGTATAAACGAAAGTTTTGAGTCCATTATAACTCCAAGATCACGAATTTGTGTTACTCTACTCAGATTGTTATTGTATAAAATGAGGTTGTAGTTGAAATGCTGTTTTTTCTTAGTGAACCTTATGACAAAACATTTATTCAGGTTTAAATATAAATTATTATTAGTACAAAATGTCTTAAAGTTATCTAAGTCTTCTTGCAACAAGTGATAATCCTCAATAGAATTTATTACTTTATAAATTTTTGTGTCATCTGCGTAGAGTAACACCTTTGAATTTTTGATATATTTATCTATATCGTTAATGAAAAGCGTAAAAAGTAAAGGGCCTAAATGAGACCCCTGGGGTACTCCGGAACTAATGGACTTCCAATGAGAGGCATAACCTGAAAGAACTACGCACTGGCTTCGATTTTCAATATAAGATTTAATCCAACGGAATAAGTCTCCATGAATTCCGAGATCCCAAAGCTTAAGAAGAAGCGTATTGTGACAAATTTTGTCAAATGCCTTGGCGAAATCGGTGTATACGGCTTCTACACATGCACCTTTATTCATGGCAGCTAGAATATCACTAGTAAAAGTTAAAAGATTAGTGTCCACCGAACGACCTTTGAAGAAACCGTGTTGACTAGGGCTAATGTGATTTTTGACTACTTGGAAAAGCTGATTAGTGACAATTTTTTCTAAGATTTTATTAAACTGACATAATTTTGAAATTGGCCTATACTGCTCAATATCTTGACTAACTTGCCCCTTAGGTATAGGCGTTATGAAGGCTTTTTTCCAAATTTCGGGAACGCAACCAGTATTAATAGATTTTTGGAAAATTATAGTGAGTGGTAATGCTAAATTTGCAGAACATTTCCTTATAAAAATAGGATGTATACCATCCGGCCCTGCACCTTTGTTGGTATTGATTGAATTTAATTGTCTACGAACGTTGGAACAGTTAATTTCTATACTATTTATGTCTATTAAAGGTTCAGAAGGTGGCACTAACGTCTCAACCAACAAATTACAATAAGATTTTTCAAAAACGGAGTGAAAGTGATCATTAAATAAATTACATATTTCTTCGCCATCCGAGGTAACATGGTCTTTGTATTTCATAATCTGTGGTGTTTTATGCTTAGAATTAATAGATTTAATATACGACCAGAAATAATTTGGAGCAGATTTTATTTTATGTTCAGCATAGGAGATGTAGCTTTTATAGCATTGTACTTCCATTTTTTCGGCGCGTTTACGTAACATTTTAAAGGTTTCATAATCCAAAGGATTTTTGTATTTTTTCCATAGTTTATGGAACTTGCGCTTTTCACGTAACACCTTTTTTAACGGCTTAGTATACCACACTGGGGTGGACTCTGATATATTAATCCTACGCCTTGGGATGTGGTTATTAATTAACTTATTTAAAAGTTCGTAGAATTTTGTAACACTACTTGTCAAATCGTAATTTTCGAAAAACGAGTACCAGTTAATTTTAGCAAGTTCTAAATTTATTTTGCTATAATCACCATAGTTAAAATTATAAATAAAATTAGGGACCGGCTTAAGTGAAGTTTCATATATTAATTGTATGTCTATAGTTAACGCTTTGTGATGATTATCCTCGGGCGTGAGCGGCAGGTCGCACGCAGCGACTGTGCACTCTGTGCTACACATAATTAAGTCGAGAATGCGTTTGTTAACGTTAAGACTACTATTAAATTGTTTTAATTGAGTAAACGATAAAAAGTCTTGCATTAGTCGTGTCGTATAGGTATTGCACGTAATCAAAGACATTCCCGTTGAGGATTGATTCACCCACTCAGCCTCTGGTATGTTAAAATCCCCAGTAAGCAAAAATAAATCACTTGGCCTTTCAGTAATGATTTCACTAGCAATTTCAAAGAAGGAGGTTAGTGTATCCCTATGGCCGGTACCCTGAGGGAGATAAATACAGGCAATATTTAAATAAGATTGTTGTTGTGAGTTATATGAATTTCGTCCATAAGGGTCGAGTGGAACTGAAACCCACACACAGTCACAATAGGCACGCGGCGGTACAGGCCAATCGCGGCGCATCGGCTGGCAGCGCGCGCGCACGGCTATGGCTGCGCCACCGCCGCGCATAGCTCCGCTGTCCGCCACCGACCGGTCGCATCGAAAAACATTAAAGTTATGATCAAAGAATTCCCCATCGTAAAAATCAGGAGTTAACCAGGTTTCCGTTAGACAAATAAAATCATAGTCTGACTGAGCAACTTTAGAGAAAAAATCACCTGCTTTTGTTCGTAAACCCCTCACATTTTGGTAATAACCGTTATAAATCGTACTAGCCATTCTCAGGCAGTAAAAAATCATCTAAATCATCTAAATTATTACACTTTTTTTCCGCCAACCGATTTTAAGGAACTTCAATCCAAAAATTCTTGAAAATATTGCAATTTTTGCTAACAGACGTCTCTGCTTAGCACAAAACAATATTTTTTATTATTTCTACTATCATCACATCATCAGAATAATACAAAAAGCGCAAACCTGTCAAATCCTGTTCCAATCCTTTGAATGTAAACAAACACCAACCGTTTAAACATTATCGGATCTATTCAACCGCAATCGACTCCAGCACTTCAACATAAATCTTTTTAAACGGCGTATGTTTCCCAAATTTTACATGCACTTACGCCTTTTTAGGCAACTGTAGTGGTGTCACAGGAGTTGTAAAAGTTGTAATTGTCACATCTGCCAAAATAGGACCCCTCGAGGGGAAATACTAAAGTGTGCGGTGATGTTGGCCGATAATGTTTTTTTGTGCTTTGACTGCTTTGTGATTTTTTATTGAGAATAGAGATGATTGTTTAATAATAGTGTGAAGATATAATGGAATTTTTGATGTGGTGCATCATCATAATAATTTAAAAAAATAATAATTAAATATTATTAGATTTTAGGCCCTAGAATTGGCAATATACCTACTACTACCTACGAGGCATGTATCATTCCATTCCTCTGTTTCAGTTAATCAGTAAAAATCTAATTTATGTAATCCGCTGATAATTTGTAAATACTTAGGTACCTACTCTTCTACAGGTATAACACGATAATAAAAAAAAAACACAGTTGTACGTGATTACGAATGATTCTTAGAAGCATGAAGGATTTTTCCATCAAGTATTCTTTATTTTCAAGACGCTTTGAGAACAAACACTAAACTATAATCGAAAAAGAAATAAACTAAGCATTATACACGCCTACAATCAGCTCCATAAAGATATCTCGTACTGTTTCCTAATTTACGTTTATCGAAAAAGGTTTTAACACATACGTACTGGCCGGAGAAACGCCGAGCGGCGTAAAAAAATAAAATATTGCCAGGAAAAGCGCGGGAAAACCATGAAATATGGCCGCCGACGTTTTCGCTGCGATGTCATTAGCGACCGTAAATTTTATCTCGCAGTACATCTCCGGGATGTCTTGCACGATTGTTATTTACGTGTCTTTTACAACATCGTTATTTGTTGCCAACAAGTTTGTATCCGAACGTTCGCCGATTTTAAATTATGTGTTTTTTTGGCATAACAAGGGGTGAAGTTACGAGTAAATAAGTTTTCGAACGGATGCTGTTTGTTTTGTTCTTTCAACGTTATTTTCTGAACAACGGAAGAATATAAGCACCTATGAATATAACGAGAAAAATCAATTTTTAAACACAAACAAGAATGTATGTGAACTCCCCTAGGTACCCGCTTTGGGCTAACGTAGGACCCATTCCCTCTTATGTATGAGAGGCCTGTGCCCAGCAGTGGGACATATATAGGCTAACATATGATTATTATTCCTTTTTCATTGTTGTAGTTTTTCTTCTTTTTAATTAAAGCTAGGCTATAATATGCGGAATTTTAATAAATATCAAAATCCAGTTCTCTTATCCCGCTCCACAAAATGAGCGTCACAAGATGACATTTTGACATTTTAGCCTACATTCATGTTTTGTACCAACACTACCAACATCTACATAATGAACTGAGCATGTGTGAACCTTATTGCAACGGAATACTGTCTAAAATAGTGGATTAAGCATGTTGCTGTCTAGAATCAGAGAGCTAGCTAGTGGAAAAAGGATACAATAATAAAGGAATTAGTCATCTCTAATTAGTCTGCCAGTCTATATTTTCCACTAGATTCAGCAACCTTAGACTTTTGCAGGAAGTGGTGCAATATAGAGGTTCAAATTAAAGCGCCAGGTTAAAGGCAAAACCAAATATCTGCTTATAAAATTAAATCCAAATAGTTGGTTCTGCCTTTAAACCCGAAAATTTATGAAAGAACTTGTATGATTTTAGCAGTTTATGCATGCATCTAGTCTAAGCTGACTTGTGAGTTTCAAAGTAGCATAAAATCTGCTGGTAATTATAATGAATCGGATGCCAATCGTTATGCGCTGGTGGCCTGGCGGTAGGACGTCAGAATTCCAATCCGAAGGGTTCAAACCTCGCCTCTTACCAGTCAGTGAGTTTTTCGGAACTTATGTACGATATAAATGTCGTTTGATATTTGCCAGTCGCTTTTCGGTGAAGGAAATCATTGTAATCTAATCCCAACAAGGCCCAGTTTCCCCTCTGGGTTGGAAGGTCAGATGGCAGTCGCTTTTGTAAAAACTAGTTCCTACGCCGATTCCCAGGATTAGATTGCCGAGCGGACCCAATGCTCGATAGAGCAAAAAGCTGGGACAAACGCCAGGAGGAAGGGTGCCAATCGTCACCCTCCGCCGATGAATGGCGGACAAAGATAGAAAGCAAACTAACGTAACTCGCAAAATCGTACACATTTTCCCGGGCCAGCTCTTAGCCTACAGCCTTTTATCCTCCACGTTTCAGAACGGGCGCGGGGGAGCGTTAAGTGGGTTTTCATTTCCCGCTCCTCCCAGGCCTCATTTTTATTTATTTTTCATCGCCCCGGGCCCCCGATATCATATCGGCCGTTTTATTTATTTTTATTACGATATTACACACAAATGTGCGGTTATTTTTATAGAATACACAATGGTGGGGATTTAAGGTTATGTGAATTGGTTTTATAGTGTAGGTTTTGCAATGTAGCTTTGAGAATCTGTCGTTGGAACAAGTATTTTAGACTTGGAGTATAGATTTCCACACATTTAAGGCTCTCACAGACGTAAGCGACTAGTCACCTGCGATTTTTAATACATTGCGGTTTTTGATCCATCGATTGATTTCTTTGCACCAACCTAGACAGTAGACAGCAACATCTCGGAAACGCGCACGAGTTTTGTGTCAAAATTATGCCGATTGTAGAGGCCATAAGAACTAATGAGTCCAATTTCAGTTAAAGTTAATTTTTATACCTTAATATTTAATGCTGCATAATTGTAAAGCGGAATTTTAAGTGTTTGTCACCCAACCACGTAAAAACATGAGCCTGTGAGCCTACACCGAAAAAAATATTTTTCTACAATACTACAAGAATGTGTTGTTGTGAAAAATATAGTTATTTTTACTAGAATCTGGTGAAGGTAACAAAAAATATTGTATTTTGCAAAATTTTGTTTGTAAACGTTACTGGACGAGTCTGGTTAAACGCAATCGTAATAAATACAAAATATTTGTGTTATTTACAATATATATCGTAGTCTGCACAATGACGTATTGTATTACAATTCGAAATACTGATTAATATTTTCACGGAACACCGCTAAGGCGCTCGTGGCCTAGTGGGTAGAACGTTAGACTTTCAATCGGGAGGTCTCGGGTTCAAATCCCGGCTGGGGTACCACTGACCTTAAGCCTGGAAAATCCTGGATTACGGTTGCAGAGCGGCCAAAAAAAAAACAAAAAAAAAACAAAAAAAGAAACAATGAATACACACATAACTTTTGTGTAGTGGATACATGTCAATTACAATATTTTATAGTTATCAGTACAATATTTTATAGTTATCAGTACAATTCATATTGTAGTACTCACGATTTTGATATAACCAGAAAAGTTTTGTTATGTTTACAAAGTGTTTAGTCGTCACATATACAGCAAGACAACACTGTAGAGATAACCGGATTCTGGTTACCAGTACGAGACTTTTTTTTCAGTGTATATACTCCGTATTGTGAAGGCATTTTTAACCGACTTCAATTCCATTGAGGAAGGAGGTTCTGCATTCGGTTTGGTGTTTTTTTTTTTATGTATGTTCACCGATTACTCCGAGACCCGTGGTCCGATTTGAGTAATTATTTTTTGCCCTCTAAAATACATATTTATTCCGCCTTCTTCAACACTATAGACAATAATTCCTATATTCTACCCAATCTTTATCAAATCATACAAATAGTTCGATGAATTTTATGATCCTAATATTCCTAATATATATTTTCCACCCCACAACACAAATAAGACAATCAAAGCTGTAAAAAGCATCAAAACCCCTCTCAAATCGTAGAAAAGAATCCTTAAACAAACCGTATAGAAAAAGTGCTAAATAACTATTGCAGTTTATAGCTGGCAATATATATGCGAATGTGGGGTCAGATAAACATATAAAATAAATTGAATCGGCCAGGTTTCGCTGAGGCGGCGCGGTGTTTATGCGACTATCAGACTAGTTGCGGACGGGACTATGCAAAAGGTATGAATTTAAAGTATGTTAATTTTAAGTATGTAAGTAAAATGTTAAAGTTTACGGTTTAGCGTTAGGAGATTGGAAATATAGGCCCTTCGAAACAGGGCATGCATTGTGACCATACACGGAGTGAAAATTTTACTAGAAACAAGTAAAAAATAGTAATTCCCAGGACAACTAAACGTTTACCAAAAACAAGTAAACGTTTCCTTGTTTTTACTGTTTTTAGTAAAGTTTACTTGTTTTTAGTAAACGTTTACTTGTCCTAGGAATTACTATGTTTTACTTGTTTCTAGTTAAAAAATCTCTCCGTGTATTTTTTTCTAATTTAACATTATGGAAATTAATTTTGAAGCACTCACCCACTTGTTCGCGCAACAAAACCAGGGCCATTGCCAGAGTTCCAGTTAAGATAAGGCAGTGCTAATACTGCTAACTTAAGTAGGGTATGGCTAATTTTATTTTAAGGTAAGGCATTTATTTTACTTCAAGTTTTTGAGCCGATGATGGTTTTTAAGGTGCCCTACCTTATTGCCCTATAATATCCCCCGCCCTCTTCCTGGATACGGCTTTAACCAAAACTTTGTATAGGTAAGGTGCTTGTTACATCCGAGATTCCATAAGTTTTTCTAATACATATACACCTCTATAATTATCTGGCTTATTCGATTAATGAATATTTATTATATGAGGTATATGTGTAAGTATATTTGATTAAGTATATAGTATTTATTTTATATTTAGTAACTGTGATATCGTTTCAGTACATTATTTCATAAAGCCTGCACCAAACATATCTATCTCTTTTTGGCCCAGTGGTTGACTGGTAGAGAATGCCTTAAGGCATTAAGTCCGCCATTTGTATATTTTATGTGCAATAAAGTTTAAATAAATAAATAAATAAATATTTACTAAGGCTTGTGTTAACTAGCAAATAAAAATAGAAGTTCGGAGTTAGTAAATTTTCACAAACGTTGTAAAACTTTTAAATCATAAGCAGTTTATAAAGAATGACGAAGACGGAAGCCAAAGTTTCATTTTCAAATGCAATATATAGATTTACCCAGTAGTTTAAAGTCCAGTTTATTTAAAGAGAAATGATGTAGATAGCAACTGTTTTAGTATTGCATGAACCGATCCAGCCGTGACTATTCCGTTGGACGCCATCAAAACGCGTGTCACAACAGTGTCCAATCAAATCCCACCTTTTTGCCGCCGCCATTTCAGCGATTTGGCTGAGCTTTGATTTAAAAGTAAGCTTCGCTATACAACTCTCACTAACAACAGTCAGGCGATGGTTCCAGAAAAGTTGGATTAGTTTCCGGTACCTTTTGAAACACAAAAGTACTTGTTTTTATAATCATTCTAACTTGTATCTATATGATGGCCGCAACCTACAACTATATACTCTTATAAGAGTTCAAAATATAAACCTTTTTTGCATGATTCATAAAAACATAATAAAGCCTTATTTACTTAAGCCTATAGCTCAAAATTTCGTAATTTCACAAAAAAATAACACCAAACCGAATGCAGAATCTCTTTCTTCTATGGAATTGAAGTCGGTTAAAAATATAAGGTGTCACGAAACACTGATAGTTTGCATATTTCAGGTAAAAGTTACCAACCATATAGTGTAATAAAAATATGTAGAAATAAAATGACACCAATATATTATGTACTTTACTTGATCCCCAAGCCAAAATAGTTTGTTAGTTATTAGAAAATTAGTTAATTTCCACATCATACATTTTCATTCTCCAAAAATTCTCATGCATCAAATATCCCACACTACCAACTAGACCCCAATCCTCTAATCCCCAACATCAACAAACATATCTCCAGGATCAATCTGTAATTAAAGCCGCAAAGTGCTAAGCCTCGTCCGGACAGACAAACAGACAAACAGCACGCGGCGGCCACGCGCCGCGCTATTAAGCGGATATTAAACCACCATTTTGCCATTATACTGTTGTTGCTATTATACAACTCTTATCCTGTTATCTTTGCACAGATTAGGTGGATTAAGGAAGCTTGGGAACTGTTTTTGCTGCAGGATTCTATTTTGATTCATAAAATAAGTGTAAAGTCCGACCACGCGGTTTCTCCACAAGTTTTACAAGAAAAATGTGGGACTCCGCTACATAAATTAACGTTAATGCTGACTTTTCACAATTTAGAATTACAATATTCTGTATTACAATGTATATAGCTAAGAACAGGCAATTAGCAAAAACTGAAGTGTTAGAAATTGCATGCCATTAAAAGTCATGACTTTCAGGAATGTATAAGAGAATTTATTGTCGACATAAAAAGTCAGTCTCTAATGACCAGACACAGTATATGTAAACTTAGAAGCTGATAGGGAGATACATATTTGTATGTACTCGTAAGTACCACTACCACTCCTGTAACCTGCAAAGACTGGCCGAAAATTGCTATCAATTGCAAACTAAATACGGAACAATAATAATTATAATGCTGTCTTATTTTACAAATATAGTTAATAATTGCCATCTGTACGCCTACGTTAATAAAAACATAAAATTACAAAAGGTGAAGATTTTATGGTCCGCTAAGCCGACAATTCCCTCACCCAATAACGACACCTTGCGATGGACAGATCTGCATAATACCTCCACCGACCATAAAATGAGCAATCGGAAAAGTTCCGCAACACTTATTAAAGGAAATGAATTCGTACACAATAAAAACAAAAGCACATCACCCACTTTAATAAGAAACATGGCTTCCGATCCCCGACACCATCAAATTGCGAAGGGGAGGACTCACTTAAATATGAATCATTTCATTATAATACCGTATTCAATCCCGGTAAACCTCACTTATGTTGTTATTACAATGAGGGGAGAAAAAGTTCGCTTAAGCCCCGCAGACGATAACTGACACTTAATGCCATAGAGCGTGACCGAATTATACTGTGATCTATGGTCCGAATTCGCGCCATCTATGGGCGCGCGTATCACTCAAAAATTGGAGGGAAAACGCACCAAAATTTTCACTACAATTCGCGCTCAATATAGAACTCTATTACTAAAATTGTAAGATAACTTTTCTAACGATTTGTGAATCAAACTGCAGTGACGTTGCACTGCGTCAATATAAAGTCCTATAGGAATGACTTTTGAGTCGAATGTTCCATGTTTTGTTGTTTTATTTCGAGGGGGCACGGTTTTATGGGAACAGCGATTCGGCACGTGTCAAGAGATGGAATTAGCCGTAATACTTGCATTAATAAAGTGTGAAATTGCTACCGGGCTATGTTTGTCATAATTCCTTATTAGATCCCTTGTCTCGGGAGGATTGTCGAAGATTTTTTATCCTCTCGGTGAGTTACCAATTAGCGGCTGATGTTCGGATCAGCGGATTACGGTTATTTGGCTATTAAAGGAGGCAAAGGAAATTGCTAAAGCGACACGATTATTATAAGGGTGGGCATTAGGGACGTTTGGGAAATACAAAGTTCTTAAAGCTGTCTTATTAGAATACTTATTTACTCAATCAGCTAAAAACTCCGAGATTATATTTATTTGTTTCCAATTGTATTTTTATTTGGACATTCATTTGCGCGTTCATCCTCTTTACAAGTTATCAGTGGCGGCGCGTCTATAGAATTCGATTCCCGCCGGCTTGCCTAATTTTTTGGCACCTGAGCAGTTTTCCTACAGTTCAAGAAGACATTTTAAGCCAAATTAAGCTTCGGCTTGCCTAAGATACATTTTGAGCCGCCGCCACTGCCAGTTATAGTTAATTTTTAATAAGTTTACTTAGTGTCATTCTGTAGTAAAACATTTTAATAGGGTTTAACTGCAGATAGTGCAAATCATGGTTTCCAGTTGGGAGATTTTGAGAGTCAATTGCTGATTTTATTCAAAATATGATTACCTACCCAAGATATCCATTTTTTTTTGTATTCGATGTTGAACTAAGTATAAGTAATTGTGACACCAGAATTTTATTTTATTAAATATATTAACTTGTAAGTTTTGAATAATATATTGATGTCAACATTTATACAGTCACTAATTTTCATTAAAATCTGTTAACAACGTACCTAGTGTTTATCCGATTTGATGAATTTGATCTACGTATCGATTCCCAAACGATATGACTCGTGGTTCCCATTATATTCGAAATTCAAATCTTCCCCGCCGCGGGGCACTCTCGCGCATCCTAATTAACGCCCAATAAGAAAATAAAAAATAAAGGTGCCAATGACGTGTTAAATGCTGAGTTGATATACCCCTCACTGGGTCCTGCTGAGATGGAGGTTAATATAAATTTGTTAATTTCAATTTGAGGGACGTACCTACCTACGTATCTTATTGTGGCATTTTATGAGTTAACGAATAATATACAGAGTGTTTCCTGTAACATGAGCAATAAATTAAAACGTAGATTCTACTCCTCAAACAATAAAACTTTTGTTAAATAACTTTTAAAAAATATGTATTTTTTAGACTGTCTCTTTTTCATACAAACTAAATAGTATTTTCAATGTACGTTAAAATCCGTCCAATCGACATTGCTTGTCAGCCTTGTCACCCTACAGACATAATCAATTTCGGAATACATTGCGTGTTCGAATAATCTTTAAAGTGAAATAAAAATCAAACCATAAGTTATTTTTAAAAGTTGCTGAACTAACGTTGTCTGGTTTGAGGAGTAGAATCTACGTTTTAATTGATTGCTCTTATTACAGGAAACACCCGGTATGTTTGTGTGTTGATGGATGTTTTACAATAAAACAGATAAGTAGGTAGAATAGTATTGGTCTGTGGAAACCGTCAAGTACTACAACTTTGCCTACGATGCGCAACTTTGCCTGTTCGGTGAAGAAAACAGTGTTTTTCAAGCCAGGCAAAGTTGTGCATCGTAGGCAAAGTTGTAGCAGTTAACGGTATTATAACTTAAAGAAAACAGACTAAACGGATCACAAACGGATACCTATTGATACTTATTTCTATACAAAGTGATCAACTGACGAACCTGTTTTCATTGCTTTGAATATGCAGTGCCTCTCTAAACATTATATAAGAAGTATTATACAACATTATTTATTTTGTGATATTATTTAAAGCTAACAGCTAATAGCACATTTTTTTGTAGTGCGTCATTTGATAGAAGTAAAAGTTTCTATAGAAATACCTGTTTTTATTTGCTCTCGACTTGTATACAGTATTATCAGGTATTATAAATGTACCTTTCCATTGATAGTATCATTGACAGATCCAATATAAAACGGTTTTTACCCCTGAACCTGCCTTGACCAAAAGAAAATTCTATAACACAAAACACAATCTCTTGAAAAACGTCCGGAATGCGCGAGACTAATCGGCCAATCCTATCGATATTCGAAAAACTAAAAATGGACGTTCCAAAACGAATGGCAGCGGAAATGATCAACACGACAGGTGAGAACGACTCCCGAAATTGAATAAATCGATACGATATCACAAAGTTGGAATTGAAAGACGATTGATGGAAAAAAACTAACGATTTGATGCTCCGGTTGCAATTGGTGCGGAGAATTGATGGAGATGGGCTTGTCGATGGATTTATCGATGTCTCGAGAATTTGTCATCGAATTTGGTTGATGAGAATTTATCCTCAATACCAATAAACTCAAAATACTGTGGAAGTATTTTATATAGGCAAAAGACAATATGTTGTTGATTTGATGTATGTATTTTTTTGCCTACATGGGTAGAAACAATATGAAATAAAAATAACAAAGGTGTTATGTGATTTTCGTTTTTAGCAAAGAAAAGAGATGAAATTGTAATGCTACGCGTGGATGGCAAAGGATCATCGAAAACATCTCTTTGAATATACACTATGGAAAACAACTTTGTAGACTTTTGTTTGGTTCACATAATGAATCAATTTTAATATGTGGGTTTTAATCCCCATCTATAAAGAATACAGTTTTCTGTTCTCATCTTAAATTCTGGGACATATTATGCAGCAAGCTGGTTTAAAAAAACATGTTAATAAGTTTAGGTAAGTAGTCTAAAATTGACACTTCGCTTCAGGTTAGTTTGATGATATAATGACTAATATTTATCATTCTTCAACATATCGATTAGTAAATATCCACAAGATACCTATCACAGCACTTCGGTTATAACAGTGGATAATGAATGAGACCTGCTGGCCTGGTCGGGTTTTTATCGCCTGTCACCATAGCTGTCACGTTCTAACAAGTATGTAAGTGCGAAAGTGACGCATGACTCGATAGGCGACAAAATGATAATTATCATTTAAATTCTTTTTTCAATTATTAACTGTATATCGATATGATCGATTGTCATGTCACAGCCCTTCGTTAGAACAGTGGAGAATGACACTTGGAAACGGTAGCCGCGCAGCGGGGGGCGGGGCCTCCGCCATCTTTATTTTATTTATTTTTTTCGCCCTTGTTTATCCAGTCAGCGACTCGGCTCACTGGCCCCCGCAATCAATAAAACGTAACCGTGCCTTTACGGAATTAAAAAAACCTTACTTTGTAAACGGCTTGTCTTCATCTAGTTTTAAGGCAGATAAGACTTTTTATTTTTAAATCTATGGCATTTCTACCGTTCCGCTTCGCCGAAGATAGTGGTGTAATTAAAATTGTACAAGAAATCTTTCGATAGGGCTGATTTTGAAGTAACTGTAGTTTGTGTTGTAATATTTTTTTATCTCTTTTAAGGTACCTAAATTGGTACAGGAGTGAATTCCATTAGCAGCCCACATTAGTGAGGATCAGGCAAATCGGTTCATGAGAATAAATGGGACATATCTATTTATATGTTTAAGCCTGTGAAAGAACTTGTTCCTGAATACCTTCAATGTGGGATTCCTGAATCGATTTTTTCACTAGTTGGTCTATCTGTCATAATCCACCAATAAAAAAATGTGATTAAACATAATCACATTTTTTTGATTGGTGGCTTTTGACAGCTGCTGTCAAAAAGATCTCTCGTCACAGTGCCGCCACCTGGATTTTGGGAAACCCTCATTGTATTTCTTACGTAAATAACGTAAATTACGTAATGTTATTGGCGCACCACACATTAGAGCAGATCTATGCATAGATAATAGCGGAAATATGTTTATGGTGGTAGAGCTTTTGTATGGAGGCCAATAGACAAATTTCCGTTTTGTCTATGGAAAACTGATTTTCGCTCTAATGTGCACCTTATTTTGGAAAACTAATACCTACATTAAAGCTATTCAAAGTTTATTTTCTTAAAGAAATAGATTAAGAAAATGAAATTATTCATGTTTGATATTAAAGAATTACCTGACACCTACTCGTATAGACCAATTGAAGGGATGTTTACAAAAACAACATAACTGCTTAGAGTGGTTGACACTTTTTTAAGAACATTGTTAATTGTTTCAAGTGTCAACCCGTGTAGTCAGTTGTGTTGTTTTTGTAAACATCCCTTCAATTGGGTTCGTCCAAATATTAGGGTCCCAACATTGATAATATCGATACATAAAGGTATTATACATAAACTTCTGCCGGTTGCCGTGGTCGTGATCCTTACGACAGTTTAAGGGCATAATTGGTATAGTAATAGTATTGCGAGTAAGAAAAAGTAGGAAATTTTTTTTGGAGGACAAAATTTTTCTTTCATTTTATATGGGGTCATTGCTTTTAGATGGGACACATCGTCCCAGCCGGCTAACCCTCCATACAAAACTAATTTATTTTTTCGGTTCTCTGCCTTTTCGCCGAAAATTACATTGCCGAATTTCACTTGCCAACCAACTTTTCGCAGAAATTTCATTTGGCCGAATTTCATTTCCCAACTCTACATAATCCAACCTAACCTAACCCAACCTAGTAGGCGAGTTTCATTTCCCAACTATGGGGTTGGGAAATGAAATGGTTGTGAAATAATTATTTGGTAAAAGTTATTCGGCCAAATGAAACTTCTGCGAAAATTTGGTTGGCAAGTGAAATTCGGCAATACGATTTTCGGCGAAAAGGCAGGATACCTATTTTTTCATAATTAGAATACGATACCAATTATGCTCAAAGGGATCACCAGCGTTTTTGTTACAGCTTGCATTGTAGAGAAAACTCTGTGTTTAAACTCTGAAGTATTAAGTGTTTAAGTGTTGGTTTTATAAAATAAAATAAAAAAATCGGTATGATTTTCTTAACAGTTGTGTTGCCATGTGTTGTAAAGTAATATTATTTAATCACAATTATCATTTAATGAATTCTTTTTTTTATATTTGTATCTTTTTATTAACCATAACCATGAACATTTATATAATTTTCGTAAATAAAAATAAGAATGGGTGGTTACTTTAATACTGATGCCGAAAAAATAAAAAAATAAAAATGCTAGGGAATTCCATTCAGAAAATGCCCATTAATTACTGAACAATTACTGCGAAATTCTGATTTAGGTAGCACAATTTAGCATAATAACAATATAATTAGCAACATCGATCTATGAATGGCGTTATCAAGTTATCATTCAATGAGTGAACTAATCAATACGAAAAGGGCGAGCGAGTCACTAGAGCGGAAGATCTGTCATAGGCGACTCGCATCTAGGGCGAGATAAATCTGTGCCGTCGACGTGATCCTTACGGCGTCGGAAAAAAGGCTATAATGGAAGGGCAGAGTGTAATGGTAAGTTGGGAAAGGGCCTTTGTGGAAGCCGCAGCGCGGATGAATCATTTGATGTTAAACGCCGCTATATTGGTTCATATTTGATAACGAAAATTGTGAGTATATCTATAATTGGATAGTTTCCTATTGTTAAATTTAATTGCTTCGTAGCGGTTATGAAATGTAACATTACGAAAGTATAGGTACGGGATATACCAGGACAACCATGTTTGAAGAAGGCTTATGTAAGTATACTTAATATAGAATAGACACCGACTTGCTGAAATTAAAGACATTGAAACCGTAAATTCTCTCTTCTATATACAGTCGCCATCAAATATATCGGAGTGGCCAAGGTGTTCACAGATATCTGAACAACGCCTCTATTGTTCAGGCGATAAAGTGCATGTTCAGATACGTTTGATGGCGACTGTACCATATCAAAAAACTATAGTCCCAACTGGCAGAAGTTCATGTATACTTATTAATGTCGGGACCCTACTTTTTGGATGAACTCAACTGGTCTATACGAGTAGGTGTAGGTAATTCTTTAATATCAAACATGAATAATTTCAATTACTTAATCTATTTCTTTAAGAAAATTAACTTTGAATAGCTTCAATGTAGGTATTAGCAAGCTATTAGTTTTCCAAAGTAAGGCGCACATTAGAGTAAAATTCAGTTAAAATTCAGAAATTTGTCTATGGCCTCTATACAAAAACCTGCCACCATAGACAAATTTCCGCTTTTATCTATGAATAGCTCCGCTCTAATGTGTGGTGCGCCTATAAAATTGAGTAATTTACGTAGCGTAACAAATACAATGAGTGGTTTCGGAAATCCAGGTGGCAGAACTGTGACGAGAGATCTTTTCGACAGCAACTGTTAAAATCCACCAATAATGTTTAATCAATTTTTTTATTGGATTTTCTTCAATCACATGCTTTTTCTTACTCGTAATACTATACCAATTATGCCCTTTATCGGATCACCAGTATTTTCGTTACACCCTAGCAGCAGATCACAAAAAATTCAAATATTATTTTTCTTGAAACTTATTGAATAAGTATCACGTATACATGTAAAACGAAAAACCTTACAATATATTTAAGTGCACCACTTAACTCCACCTAGCTCTACATCATTCGCTCCATTTCATGTCATTAAACACAAACACATCCAAACAAACAACACACGACATTCCAAACAACCAATGAAAAAAAAGCAATCAAAAACCATCATCCATCATCGCGATACCTAATGATCGGCGGTAGCCGCCATTAATCAACTCTTAATTAACACGCTTCAATTAAACAAGATCTATAAAGATTATATGCAAATCTGCGCCGCTTTCGCCTCAAGTATCAAAATTGTTTGCGAATTGTAAGAAATCTTTTTTACATATTCAATCTTAAAGCTGTGTCTTAAGGTCGATATTTCGTTACAGAGTCCGTTAGTAAGTACAAGTATATATGTATGCATATTTATGGATTTTAAAACAATATGTCTGGTAACACCTCGGAGCCATCTTTGGTTTCGGCCGTTTATATCTTTCACACCTGCTTATTGAGTCAACTCAGTCGACGAAGATTTTATTAGGCGAATTTAAAAAAGGGTTTTATCATGCAGTTGTTTTTTTTATACCGATAATCGACTCTATAACCAATAATATACCTATATAAATATACAATCCCCCTAAGTATTTTACATTGACAGAATTATGTTGAAACAAAAATTTGCTATGTTTCAAATTAGGGATGTCACGAATATTCGCATTCTCATTCGTATAATACGAATATTCGCATCATTTTTGACATTCGTATCAACATTCGCATTCGCATGAAATGATGCGAATATTTTCCGAATGCGAATGTGGGCAGAACGCATCCTGTTTGACCGCGCTGACCCGGCCGATGGTTATATGCTTGCTCATACACAGGAACTGAAAACGACGTTATCACTTGTCTCTTTTTGATCAATAATATAGGATCCCATCACATATCATGTTCCGTATTTATGAACTATGGAAGCATAACAATGATAAGCAAGATTAACTTTTTTGAATCTACTCCGCAACATTCGTATTCGCATTCGCATTCGGACATTCGCATCCTGAATATTCGCATTCGCATTCGCGAATGTGAGAAAAACGACATTCGTGACATCCCTGTTTCAAATGTGCAGCCGTTTCGTTAAATTAATTTAACCAACATTGTAATATAAACATCGTTAGGTAAACTAAAAAAATATTTACATTTTATATCATAATAAATAATAGTACATTACGTACCTAGGGCGGTAAAATAAAGAACGGCTCAGATTGCGGGCATTTGTGGCCCGAACCGAAGGTAAGGGCCATAAACAAGCGATCTGAGACCTTCTCTATTACCGCCCGTGGTGCGTATACAATTTTACGTCTTCTCCTGGGTGTGAAGTGAGATTTGCCGCTACGCCCGTGGGTCGTATCTCACTTACCGCCCAGAGTGATGTAAAATAATTAAAGTTTGTAAGACTAACGAACGAATAAAACTCATGTTATTATTTAAATTAAGGCTTTCTTTGTCGATTAGACTATAACGAGCCACTTTTTAGTAAGTTTTTAGCAATAAACCATGTCATGTCAAATGAATAAAAAAGGATTCTCTTAATATTTATTCATCGAAGTCGATTGAGTTGTGTTCGGAAATTAATCGAATTTATTTGTTTACAACGGACGAAAAGTAATTATTTCATGACACCTTGATGAGATAACTGCATTCCAATTCAAATAAACTCTGGTCTGATTTAATATTTTTTGACATCAGATACGCAATGCTAATAATGTCAAATTCATTTCAAATTGAGACATTTGAATGGCGCTCAATCAGAGAACCGCTAATTGAAGCTAGGAAGCCGTATGCGGTTTTTCGAACCTAAAATTAAACACAATAATAATAAATAAAAACCGCTTCAAGCATTTTATTTGTTTTTTCAAACACAAGGTTAAAGGACGTCAAGATTACAATGCAATGATGATAACAGGTATCGAATACCGGTATTATTTTCATACAAATTAACCGGTAATCGATTTCGGTATCTCAGTTATTTTGAATAAATATTTTTCGGATAATTTCATAATATATTACGCACTTAAATTTTTCATAATATCTTGTAAACATTTCGAAAACGGGCGTTATTTATATTTTTATTTTTTTAGTAATACCGATAATGATCCCTGGATGATAAACTATTATGCTGAGGCGGGTCCATTTCGTAGTAAACTCTATTTTTATGTTTAATTTTTTTTTCTGGATGTTATGTTATTTTTACTTTTATATGCACTAAGTTTACTTCGAATAATTTTTTTGATTGATTGGTTGAAACCCCAGAAATTGTAGGTAAATGGTTACAATGAACTGTCTCTTGTTTTTAGCATCCTAACTATGTTTAGAGACTTATTCTTATTTACTGTATAAATTTAATATGTGTTCTAGACATATTAATCAATAAGATGTTTTATATCTATATCGATTGTCCCGCCATCTACATAACATACGCGTTTTTCCTCATCAGCATTGGAACTGGCATGAAAGCCACGATCACTGTGCCAATTATATCAACTAAGAACACGAGATACTTATATTACTTATTGAGCATATGTAGATAAACATAGTGATAATATGAATCTAGGACATTATGAATGAGTCCGGCGCAGCTGCTGTTTTCAATGAGCCAATAATTAGCGCTATTACTTTGTTAATGTCCAATTAAATGGAGAGGTTTATGCAATACCTAACAGTTTGTTCGCAAAAATATTGTTTGTGTTTTGTTAGTTGACAAGATCGGTCCAGTAACTTGCATTCAAAAGAAGCTTTAAGTCATATTAAATGTATCTTATAATTTTCTTAACAGTCATCATAACATAGTTTAGTTAAATTTTCTAAGACATGTTTAAGTTTTTGTTTAATTGGAATGAAATAAATATGAATTTTATCATTTTTTTTCTAATAGTAGATTTATTTGCAATAGAAGTATAACAGTCCATATATATATACTTACAAAAATTATGCAAGTTATTTTTGCCTACTTCGTTGTTAGATATTATTATTGCAGATATAGGTACATATTAACCATATTTTCTATTGCAATAGAGATTGCAAATACTGCATAGCACTATCATCTACATCGGAGTCCTCGGGTTATCACCTCGTCAAATCTGCACATCCGCTCTGATAGCACAAGATGAATGGAAACCTAAGCATACTATTGTAGTACTTAGTCACTGATAACCATATCATCATTCATGTTAACACTTAGGTGATAACTGATAAGCAAGGATCATAGGTTTTAACCTATTTAGGGTTACTTTACTTTGGACATGTCTTACCCGCTTATTCATAAACGTGTTACAAACCTCATTTAGTTAAAATGTATTTTGTCTGTTTCTAACAAACACACCTGTCAATGTGACAGATAAGGACAAAAGATGATTTAGTTAAATGAGGTTTGCAATACGTTTATGAATAAGCGGGTTAGAGTATATAGTCTGGCAAACCAAAAGCGCAGTAACAGTCAGAGTAACATGCTATTACCCATCCCTTTTTTAGTAGTGAGAGTACTAGCATTAGAAAAAGACAGTATGATTCTCCCTGTCTATGCTTGAAGTGGAACAAACTCTGGCCAAACTATAGTTGAATTATCGAGAGCGTGGAATTGCATATGTAGTAGTATTGTTTGTTTACAGGCATTCTATATTTGAATCCGCACACAAAGAGGCACAACACGGTACAACCACTACATACGCAATTCCACGCTCTCGATAATTCAACTATAAATAGGTACATATCAAACAAAAATTATAATCCGTGACACAAACCACGATACCTAAGCGACAAAATGACAAAGTTTATACGAGTACGACATCGCGTTCCCGTGATTCAAATAAACGCACTAGCGCTATTTATCGCGTCATCAGCGATAAATCTTTTTCGGTGATTTGACGCTGACATAATAACTCAACCTACGTTCTACAGATGGCGTCGCAATCGCAAAACAGAGGTAATAGTTTAGTTTATAGGTAGCAGGATTTTTTAATGACGCGATTTTATATACATTGCAGGCCAACCAATATTATTATTATCCTTGGTGATAACTAAGTAAAACATATTAGTAAACGATGAATTTGAAATTGGTGCTTAGTAGATAGGTTTGGCACGAATCTGTAATTTTCTAACTGGAATTAAAAACCAATAAAATTCGACTTCTAATTGGAATTAAAAACCAATAAAATTCGACTTCTTCATAAGTTCATAGCTATCTTCACCAAAACCAAGTGAACGTGTATTTGTTTTTACCGATTGAGCTGCCTTATTATAACTTGCCAGCGAATATCTAATTTCTTTAATTATTTTTTCATTAATGTGTAATGTGTGTTTAATTAGTGGTCGTCTAATATCTCTATAGTCTCTGGTATAAACTACGCCTTCGTTCAGCGCTTGAAGCGCCATCTAGCGCAAGAAGTATCAAACTTTTCAACAGCCATAACCACTTCCGTTTTCATTTTATTGAATGATCTATTCATGCCAGTTTTGTGTTCATGCCAGTTTTTTTCTGCTTACTATGCATAACGTAATAATATGATAAACGGCCGAGCAGTCGTCACTGTCCCAGCACATGGTTATCAACTTTAAACGTAAATCATTTGCCAAAGGTAATACAGTTTGTGCGGAAAGAGAAGTCGTGGTTTCTATGGGAGCCCATACATTTTACGACACTTCTCTTTCCGAACAGACTCTAGCAGGGTGTTAAGTAATTATTTGGCATTACATTAGCGTATCATACATTACAGCGTTTGGCTTGGGCGTAGCTAAATTTATTTAGATTTGTTTCTCTTACATAATACGTTATACGATTACATAAATAAAAAAAATACGGGACAATCTTAAACAAATCGACCTAGTTCCAAAGTAAGCTACAATAAGGCTTATGTTGTGACTGTTGTGAGTACTAGACGGCGATATATATACCTAATAGATAAATATAGATAAATACTTAGATACATAGAAAACATCCATAAGTCAGTAACAAATATCCGTGATAAACATAAAAATAAACGCCCTGACCAGGATTCGATCCCGGGACCTCCTTCTTCATACATAAATGTATATAACAGATTTTAAAGCTTCTTCACAGACAATAGTAGTTTTGCAGCCAAACAGAGCAAACTAGCGATACATACGCCACCCAGGGGACACATAACTTAAGCGGCGCGGATCAAAAATGGCCCGAGGACGCACCTGATTTACGAGCTGATAGCCCTTGTGAAATAATGGCCCAAATGTTCTTTATATGGAGAGCATTATCTTTCAGTTTGCACTAGTTTATCGTTCTGCTATATTTTTGGTGTTTGGTACTATACTGAAGCGGAATGGTATCGTTTCGACACACTTTAATAAGTTCATACAATTTGAGTGAGATTATTTTCTATCACTCCCTTTGAATTCAAACGCTCGATAGTCAAAAATCGACCTCCTGGACCGCAATTAAGAAAAGTGGGACCAAAGTGTATACGAGTATACCTACTATCTTTAAACTTAAGTCATTCATAATAAGGCATACTGTCACATAATTCAGCATACATTATGATAAAATATTGAGCAATTAAATTAAAATTAAAAATTAAAATAATTTATTGCAGACAACAAAGTGGTCCATATTACATTTAGATTAATAAGAATAAAATAAAAATTATAAATAAATTAAAATTAAAATAATTCATAAATTAATAAAAATAATAGAAAAATTACAATTAAAAATTATAAATAAAATTAAATATAAATCAAATTTAAAATTACAATATCACAATTATTATTATACTGTGGGGACATGGAGACCATCCCAGTGCCGTGCTATGGGGCAATCCAGCCTGTTAGCCACTAGACTCAGGATGCTTTCTATATTTTTTTGTATTGCTGAATTTTTTTGTGCATATTTCTGGTCGTTTTAACTGTAGGTAGACATGCTAAATTCCCTTCAAGTGACCAGAGGCTAGTTTTATAAAGCTACAAGTTACAATTTACAAGCGGAACTCTCTTTCTAACCCTATGTGTTAGAAAGGGACTTCCGCATGTAAATTGTAACTTGTAGCTTTATAAATCTGGCCTCTGATGGCGCCAGCATAGTGTCACTAATGTTGTTGTATGGGATTTGGCTTAAAGGCTAGCCCATCTAGGTCAGAAAATTCCAACAAGATTTTGAGTATTTTGACATTATTTAACTGACAGCTACAAGCTATGCTGGCGCCATCTGTAAAGACTTTCGACCGGCCAACCCCATTCCGAAGTAAAATGGCCATTGAACAAGTAAATCATAGTGCTACAATTGTCGCTGTAACTCGCAAAGCTGCCGAAATGTATCGCCGGAATGGGCCATAAAGGCTGATTCATGGTCTCCGACAGACGATATTCACTAAACTGGAGAATTGTAGTTTAAGTATATAGATGGGATCTTGGGACAATAAAAAACACTAGCTACACTTTGGATTTGAATTTTAAGCAAAGTACCTATAACGCTTAGGTACCTACATCACACTACGATTTACTTTACCACGGTTATTACAATCTACAAACATAACTTTGACGGATATGGTCTTGGTTATTATCTCATATTTTTTCTTAGTAGTCAAAATACCACATGGTTTTATTTTCGCCACGATGAAACTGCGCGTGCCCATTTCTTCATAAGGCCTGGTTACACCTAACGAGTACAGTGGCGAGACCAGGGCGAGACAGCAAAATGCCACTCGGCCGAGAGAGTTAAAGGGCCCGGTCCAGTACTCGGCGATGTGTTTGCACTTTGCGAGTACTCGGTCGAGAGTACTGACTCGCCACTGTACTCGGTAGGTGTAACAAGGGTAATACTGACATTACTGACTTGATATTTTTATAGCAAAATGATTATATAATAAAATGAATATAATTATAATTTTTACCGTAATAGACCATATTCTATTGTAGAGATTAATACCTAGCTGAACATTACGTGTTCATAATTTGGAATATTTGGATATGTGATCGTTGGACACATAAATAACACGTGGAGTATGATCATATATGGCTTCTAGCTCAATGTATTATCTGTTTCAAACGATGATTTTGTCAGAATATCTTTTTTCGGTACGTAGAACCTACTATTAAGTTATTGTGTGCTGTATGGCAGTAGTTATCGTGTGGATAACGTGACATAAGCTTGCAAAAAATGACAGTTGTCGCCATTTTTATCGTTCATACGGTAATCAACCAACTTATCATGACATACACGGACTTTTATGTAATTTGCGGTATTCGATTAAAACTGTAAAAAAAAAATTATGCTGTAGATTCAATACCTAAATTGCTTGACATAGAGTTCTTTAAACTGGCAAAATTACAAGAATTAATCACAATAATCACCATAAGATAAGAAGCACAAGATAAACACAACTATGCTCGTCGTGTTTTTATTTTAATTTTATTGCTTTAAGTACACAAATATCTCGAGTTGGTCAGTGCGAAAGTGACACGTGTTATTTTATCCACAGGTATAATCGACACAGTAATCCCAACTTTTTAATCTTACTCCGAAAGCCCGTGTTAATTTTTCGAAGTTTACGTTGATTAATTTTTATTGTTTCTGTTTAGTTTGCATTTACTATTGCATTGCTCCATCGAAACGTTATTTTCCTTCCAAGTGCGTGTAGGACCACGCATAATGAAGGGTTCTGCATCTTCAATCTTCAAGGAAATAAGAAAAACTAATAGCAAAAAGTCGTATCGTATCTGCCTATGGAAGAAGTTTTTCGGAGATAACTAAAAAACGGCTTAACCAATAATATTCAAAACAATTTTGTTTGAAAGAGTTTATCTTTATAGTTTAGTTGTAAAATGTTTATAATGACATACGGATGGGCAGATGGACATTGGACATGACATGACGAAACTATAATACTTCCGTTTTTGCCATTTCGTCTACGGGACCCTAAAAAGTACCTAATAATAAGCAATGCCACGTAAAGTCTCTGAGCCCAGTTACCAGGTTATATGAATATCATAAAAATAACATAGTTATCGAGCCTACCGTGTAAACACTTAAACAAGACTAATTGGCCTGATAACGTTAAATATGTTCGCTAATATTTCACAGTATGATGACAAAGAAACTACAAGATATGAAAAACAATAAAATTATGACAACAAAGGTTTTGCAACTTGTTTATTTTTAACCGACTTCAAAAAAGGAGGAGGTTCTCAATTCGACTGAATTTTTTTATCATTTTTTTTTGTATGTATGTAACTCGATATCTCCCATTGTCACCAAGTCGGGGTCTGATGATGGGATCCTGGAGAAATCGGGGGAACTCTTCAACTATTATAGGCACAGCTATAGGAATATAAAAGGAAAATAATGTGTCCAAAAATGGCTGTCTGACAACTGCATTTCTAAGCAAAAAAATATTTGACACGATGACAAAATACAAGGTGTAACAAAAATGCTGGTATTGTATATATTATATATGTATATATATATATATATATATATTAGGAGCCTGTAATGTCCCACTGCTGGGCAAAGGCCTCCCCCGGTTTTTCCAATCCTCCCGATTCTGTGCAGCGTTCGGCCATTCCTTTAAAAAATATATATTCCTTTTCGTATTGTAATTTCGAAAAAGTACTCAAAAAAATAATTAAAAAATATAAAAGGCTTATAAATACTTTATACTTTCATAAGACCTAACTAAAAAAAAGCTTATAAATTAAGAAATACTAGATTAGATTGAGTATGCCGATATTTACTCGAAATAACAGCAAATATATCACATAGTGTTATGTTATCTTGTTCATATATACTGATTTTAATGAACATTTAAACTAATTAAACTGACTGAGTACAAAAATATTTATAAGTATTTCAGTATCTAAGTAACGCGACGGTCGGTGTCATACCATTTAGATAAAAATTCGATAGCACAAGCTAGTATACCTACTCGTAAATGTGCCTCAAAGACATCATTCTCAATAATTTCACAATCGCTTTCAAAGTTATCGAGCACCCGGATTCGGCTCAAAACATCCAATTTACTCCGGACGAAATCAATAACAACTACAAGTAATAATTAGGCAACGCTCGAAGCAAAACACGATAAGACGTCATGCCTATTATTATAACGACAAAACAAGCGCGGGTCAGAGGCGCGAGATAAAAAATCTGTTATAATTTGCTGTCGTTATTTGACAAAGAGTTGGATATAACATGGGACGTGAAAAGAGGACGCTTGAAGTTCGAACCGCGCAAGGAGGTTACAAGCAAGCACAGCGATAAGTGCAATATAATTTTTACGTCACTCTGGGCGCTAAGTGAGATTTACCGCCCTAGGGCGCAGTGGAAAATCCCACTTCATACCCAGGAGAAGACTTAAAATTATGTACGCGCCACGGGCGGTTATAAGGAAGACCTCAGATCGCTGTTTATGGCCCTTACCTTCGATTCGGGCCACAAATGCCAGCGATCTGAGCCCTTCTTTATTTTACCGCCCTAGGTACGTAATGTACTAATATAAACTATGGGAATTAAGTCGCTTAGCAAAAATTCTGATAGGTGGTCGATTACGCATTTATATAACGATTACGATAACGGCCTCCTAGCCCAGTTGGTAGTGACCCTGCCTACGAAGCAGGAGGTCCCGCGGGTTCGAATCCTGATCAGGGCATTTATTTGAATGTTTATCACGAATATTTGTTCCTGAGTTATGGGTGTTTTCTATGTATCTAAGTATATATTAATCTATATATGTAGGTATATCGTCGCCTAGTACCCATAGTACAAGCTTTGCTTAGTTTGGGACTAGGTTGATTTGTGTAAGATTGTCCCCAAATATTTATTTATTTATTTATTTATGTGCGTGAGCGGGAAAGCGAGCGAATGTGTAGGGTGACCAGATGTCCCGTATTTTACGGGTTGTCCCGTATTTCAGGCAGAAGGGTCGGGAGTCTCGCGTGTAGGACGCGAAACGTTACAGCGTGAACCATAATTTAAGGTTTAGAAGTCTCTTCCCTCAGACATGCGGTTACGATACTTACTATCAACAAGGAAAATAGATTTATTTTAATGAGGTTGGCAACTGTCAACGGTTTGGCCAGATGGCGCCAGCATAGCTAGGTCCCTTTCACTAGTATTGTTGTATGGGATTTGGCTTAAAGGCTAGCCCATCCAGGGCAAATAAAATTTAAAAAAAAACCTGATTTTGACACTATTTGTAGGACTGACAGGGACCCAGCTATGCTGGCGCCATCTGTAAATACTTTCGACCGGCCAACCCCATTGAGTAGGACTTTTTAAGATTCTCTCATTAAACTCGACTATCCCACAACGACTTTTAAGTTGTCGACTAATAGGGGAGGGTAGGGGAATAATGGACGGTGAGTAGTGGCGGACACATAAGTTTAACTACAAATATGTTTGTTACAAAAGAACAGGAGATATTATGCATGATGCAAACAATAACTGTTATAAACTGTTATATTAAAGACGCGCTCACCGTTCAACTTGATGATTTTTCAATGATATGATCTTATTTTGTGTAAAATTAGATGTGTTCTTTCTTCATCATTATTATCTCAGCCATAAGACGTCCACTGCTGAACATAGGCCTCCCATTTGGACCTCCATAAGTGATCATTAAAGGGGGGGTTTGCCATACGCGCCACGCTTGGCAGGCGGGTTGGCGCGCGCAGTTTTTATTTTATTTTATTGTTGTTTAGGCTTTCGGAAGATGCTGCTGCCCATCTCCCGGTATATTCCCTTAGCAGACTCCTACTGCAACCACGAGACGATATAGTGGGGGACAATTCTAAGGCCGGGCACCCCACGGCACTTCTTTCTTTTCTTTCTTACTCTATGATAAATATACAAGCATGGTTTTTTTTCTGAAATAACATCTCATTTAATAACGTTTACACCACTTCAAATATTTCAAACTGTGGTGTCTGAGAAAAAGCCTTGGAATTAATTAATCTTCTGTACTTTATTTCTCTATATTTAACACGAAAACATTTTATAGTACGTCCGCCATTATTGTTGGGTCGGAAGCGAGAGAGCGAGATAGCTAGCGGTGCGAGTAGGAGGCATCTATGATGCGTTCACTAATCATGCGTTCTCACACTCTCCCCGCCAATGTTTTGAAAAATTTAATCTATAATCTAACTTAACAATCATAAGAATACTTAAAGACTAAAGGTCATGTTCCCCACATTCAAGGATTTGGTTCACGTGCCTTTTACAAACAGTGCCATCAACATCTATTAAGTATGTTGCTCCGGGTACAGACTCCTGCACTATGATTCCCTTAATCCAGGGTTTGAACCCTTTCCTGTAATCCCTAACCATAACACTTTGACCTACCTTAAAATCAACATGTCTGTCCCCACTACTGTAATTATTTTGTTTAATTTTATTTTCATATTGTATACAAGATACAGGAGGTGGGCGCAAAAAGGAAAATCTACTTCTAAGTTCCCTCCCCAGCATTAATCGAGCCGGCGTTACGCCATTGCTTTTGTGAGGTGTGGAGCGATAATCAGATAAGAAAAGATTCATTGCTGCCGTCATGGTGTTACCACTGTCTATAATTTTAGTTATATGGCTTTTAAATGTTTCCACAAATTTCTCCGCAGCGCCATTGGTCGCTGGATGATAAGGTGGCGAGAAGGTGTGTTTAATTTGAGTTAATTCACAAAAACGTTTAAATTCCGTGCTGGTAAAACTTGTGCCGTTATCAGTCACAAGTTGATGTGGATAACCAAACCTAGCAAACAAGGTCTTAAAAACTTCTATTGTAGTTTTTGTAGTTATATCATTCATAATGAAAGCCTCTGCCCATTTAGAGTAGCTGTCAATGATTACTAAAAACATTTTTTTTTTATATGGACCAATGAAGTCAGCATGAAGTCTGTACCAGGTAGATGGCGCTACTGGCCACAACTTCACAATTTTTGTGGGATTTTTACTGTTACTTAAACAAACTATGCAGTTTTTTGTAATTTGTTCTATTTGTTTATCTAATTCTGGCCACCAAAAATATGACCTCGCTAATTCTTTCATTTTTACAATTCCAAAGTGGCTTTTATGAGTCTCTTGTAATACCTTATCTTGTAGTGAGTGTGGAATTATGATTCTGTAGCCCCAAAATAAGCAACCTCTGTCTGTGCTGATTTCATTATTTCTATTGAAATATGGCAATAAATCTTTATCAATAATTTCTTTACTTGGCCATCCATCTACTAAATAACGTATTACTTTTGACAAAATACAATCCTTCATTGTTTCTTTTTTTTATTAATTTCCATTCCAGTACTTCTAATTCACTACTATTTGTATAAAAAGTATTTCCTATATCCCCTTCCTTACACAATTTATGTAGTTCTAAATTATTAGAACACTCCTGAACCATGCGAGACATATAATCTGCTGGGTTAAGGTTTGTTTTTATATGTCTTATCTTATATTTGAAAGCAGATAAAAATATTGCGTAGTGCTGTAATCTTTTAGCAGCCATTTTTGGTATGGATTTGTTAGGGCCAAATATTCTTACTAAGGCTGCACTATCGGTTTCTAGCTCAAAACTACGACCATAAGTATAGTTATAAAATTTTGTGATTCCAAAAACAATCGCAAGAGCTTCTTTATCTATAGCCGAATATTTTTGTTCTGCTGTGCTTAATTTTTTACTAGCAAATGCAATGGGTCTGACCGTACCATTTGTTTCCCTGTTTGAGATCACCGCTGCTACTCCAACTTCAGATGCGTCACATGTCAAAATTAGTGGTAATTTTGGATCGTAATGCCTGAGATTTTGCACTGATGCTAATTTTAATTTTATTGTTTTAAATGCCTGTTCACATTGAACTGACCATTCAAATTTATTTTTTCTTGTACAGTCATATAAGGGCGTCAAAATGCTCGCCATGTCTTTAAGGAAACGTGAGTAGTAATTTATTTTACCCAGAAATGATTTCAATAATGTCAAATTATTGGGCGGTGGTGTTCTCAACAAGGGTTCAATATTTTCTTTTATTACACTTATTCCATTGCTGTTTATCCTATACCCGAACACATCAATATGGGTTTGAAACAGTTTACATTTTTCAGGTTTTAGTTTAAATTCACACTGTTTTAATTTTTCTAGAACATTACATAGTGTCTCTAAAGTGCTTTCAATGTCTTTGCCTGACATGTATATATTGTCTATGAATACTATTACATTAGGAATGTTTGCTAGTTTATTGCTCATTAATCTCTGGAAAGATCCAGGACCAGTATTAACACCATAGGGGAGGTATTTATATTTAAATGTTCCTAGTTCAGTTACAATTGTGGTACATTCTCGTGACTCCTTGCTTAATGGAGCTTGCAAATAAGCCTCTTTTAAATCCAGTTCACAGAAGTATTGCCCATCTTTTAAACAGTGAAATATTTCATCAATATGAGGAAGCGGGTAATGATCAATCTCTAGGTTAGGGTTAAGAGTTAACTTATAGTCTCCACAGAGACGCACTGACCCATCTGGTTTGATGATAGGAACAACCGGGGTCCCCCATTGACTATGTTCAGTGGGTTCAATTCTTCCATTATCCAATAACCTAGAGATTTCGTTTTTTACCTTGTCTCGCAGTGAAAAAGGCACCCGCCTTACTGGTAGACATTTTGGGGTAGCACCTGGTTTGAGTTTCAAAGTAATTTCCTCCCCTTCAAAATTTCCCCAGCCTGGTGCGAATACTTCTGCGAACTGCGTTTTAATCAATTGCTCCGCCTCTGAAACAGTTTTAATCGAAGTATTACATTCTTGTATATTGACATGTGACTTTTCTTTTTGCATATTTAATTGGATCGGCCATTGCTTTAGTTGGTACAGCCAATCCCTACCCAAGATACAAGGCATACATTCTTTTCCTACATAGCTAGTCAATTTCTTACAAATTCCATTCAATGTAACTGTTAGGTCCTCAATAATACCTATTGGTTCAGATAATGTCTGGTCAAAATTTTTGAACATAGTTCTACATTTTTTAATTTCTTTTAGTGGAAAATATTTTTTTACACAGTTCACAGGTATAACTGTGACCTCAGACCCTGTGTCCATTTCAAAATCAACGTTTATGCTATCTATATTCAAGGTTAAATATTGTGGGGGTACTCTACTTACGCCTAGGGTCTTCACTTCATACTCCTGAAATAAGGGTCCTAAGGAACCATCCAATATCTCGTCATTGCCTTCGTGATCTGGTTTGTACTCCTCGGTTGAGACCATATTTGTGGGCCGTCGAGTTTTGTTGGGGCACATTCTGAATATATGGCCTCGTTGTCCGCATTCCGAGCAAAACTTCTTCTGGAGTGAGCAGTCAGAACGTATGTGATTAGTTTTCCCGCAGCAGTAACACATTTTAGAACTCGTACCTGCAAATCCACCTCTACCTTGGCCTCTTCTGCTGTTTGTGTTTCTATAATTCACCGTGTTCTTAAACATAGGAGCTTCATTTTTTGATTCCGTATTCTCCGTTGAGCCCGATGTCTTCACAGCTGCCTCAATGCTTCGGGCCAAAATAACCAGTTTTTCTAGTGAAAGTTCTGAGTTTTTTAATAGTTCAAACTTGATAACATTAGATGTTAATCCGTCAATAAACTTCTCCTTGATTTGGTCTTCTATATCCTTGAAGCCACATGTTCTAGCTATTTTCCTTAGTTCCGTAATATACTTATCAATAGATTCACTTGTGGTTTGGTTCCTCTTTCTAAATTCGACTCGATTTATTGCTGGAGAATTTGTGTTAGTATAATGTTTCTTCAGCAGACTACACAATTCTTCATACGACTTTTTGACTGGTGAAGCTGGTTCACAAATGTTCAATATGTTATCGAAAACCGTACTTGTTAATTTTGTTATTAACAGTGGCACTTTTTTGTCGTCAGGTATGTCGTTGAGTAGTATTAAACATTGTAATTGTTTTTCAAACGCCTCCCAATTTGTACCATCAAATGGTTTGATATTTGTATCATTGAATGCCATTGATTTTTGTGAACGATTTTGTTGTGTTTTTAGTTTGTCACTTATTAGTTTTCTTAGTTGGTCTACGGTTTTTTCAGCACTATCAAGGTTTAAGTAGTCGGCTAATTGTATTAATTGATCTTTATTGCAGTGGTAGATGCATCCAATTTTACCCTTGTTTAATTCTTCGATGATTGCTTCAATAGCCGTTTTTTCGTTTATCTTACTCATAACCTAGTAGTTTCTTTGATGATTGTCTTTTGTTTCACAACTACGCAGAAACACGCCACGCCGGTTCGACACAAGTGACACAACACTTCAGTTTTTTGTTTTAATTGTTAATCTAAGTTAATTTCCTTAATTTTTTAATGATCCTCGTCGCCAATGTGGTGTCTGAGAAAAAGCCTTGGAATTAATTAATCTTCTGTACTTTATTTCTCTATATTTAACACGAAAACATTTTATAGTACGTCCGCCATTATTGTTGGGTCGGAAGCGAGAGAGCGAGATAGCTAGCGGTGCGAGTAGGAGGCATCTATGATGCGTTCACTAATCATGCGTTCTCACACAAACTTATAATAAAATATTTATACATGTGTAAAATATTTGTTATATTGATACATTTCTAAGCAAGTTTGTAAATAGCGGACGATTTGAGTGAGATAATAATAAACTAACGAAATATTTAGCTACAACCAAACACCAAACGTTGCATTTTTATTATGTATGTATGTTATAAATGCAGATTGTGGGCCCATCAGAAGTGCACGAACGGAGAAAGCACTTAAAAGGGTTTTGTGCGTGATTTTTGCACTAGTTAAAGCGTGTTCGGGTTTACACTGCTGGTCCGAGATTATCCCACAGCATATGAGGAGGAGTAATGGTTGAAACTTGACGCTTTTATTTTATTTTATTTGATTACATTCGAATAAATATCAATTTTGATTATAAAAACATATAAGGTTATAATTACATTATTACTAACAGTATCTGGTGGCCTAATAATAATAAGTTTAGATAACTTCATTAGGTGTCATTTTATTTCAGTTTAAAGTGTCCGCGACTATACCCCACTCTCCCCTACGGCCAAGACACTGATATGAAGGTTATCAAAAACCGAGTAATAAATTAAAGAACATTCTTTTTTCAAGTAACCGCCGCTGATAATTGTTTATTGAATATTAATATCTCGTCCGACGCAATTACGAGCAAAACGGGGTCGTTCTAGAGATCAACTTGAGGTCGAACCAAGGAGATAAAATTCAATTCTTTGGACGCAGATGTACAACATTATGTTATTTAATATTTAAATCAACAGCTTGTATTACAAAGTTTGTTAAGTTTGTAATGCAAGCCGTTGATTGTAATATTTGTAATACAAACTAGCCTCTGCGCACTTCGTCTGCGTCGAAATCGTAATTTTTAACCCCATTTTAATACACTTTGGGGTTGAATTTGGCTGTGCATTGTCTGTTAGGTTGCACAAAACCGTCTGTTACCGTCAATGCCATTGATAAAAAAAACCTTGTATGAAAAGATTGACAGTTCGCTGTAGGATGACAGCTCCATCGCCATATTTAACGTTGATGAGTCTATCTTAAGTTTTGTATAATTTCCATGCACTTTTCTCTTGCTCCACGATGCCGAAATCACCTGTATAGCTATAGTCAAACCACGTTTGATACCTACACTGGCATAGTGACGTAGATGGTAGCATACCAGCACGGCTAGCACTTCTTACGTTGCTCAAATTATGAAGTGACAGGCGACAAGTCGACAACGTAAGATATGCTAGCATTGCTAGCCCGCCAGGCAAGGCCGTCTTAATATGTATTGTGATGGGGCCCTAGGGCACTTAAGAATGTGGGGCCCTTGGACACTTGGAAATCAGGGGCCCTCAGGCGCTCAAAGAGGGACAACGCGTTGACTGTAAAAAAACGTCGTCTACGAACTTTCGGAGCCCCCCTGAGGATGGGGCCCTCTTATGGTAAAGACGGCATTGCCGCCAGGTGTTCGCGAAGTCGGACTTCAGTTACCTACCTATAAAATAATGTATGCTCTTAAAAGCTGTAGGCACTTAGTCATAATCTGACACAACCCACAAACCGACTCATAAACAACCAATACGAACGAAGACAATCTCCACATACATTAGTCGTTGTACCGTAGTCAGTAGCTTACAATGCCAAATTGCCGGTACAATAGAACAGGCCACAAATCATGGAGGTTATGTAGAACCAGAGACTATAGAGATATAGACCGCCAGTACCGCCACAGCATAAGAACTTTTTGAAGCTCAAGTCAATTGCGCCATCTATGTCAAAGACCCCTAAAAATACTGAAAATGTAAGAGAAATGTCACCTGCACTGCTCCTAGTAGCTACTAGTGTAAAGATACTGAAAATGTAAGAGAAATGTCACCTGCACTGCTACTCCACCTAGTAGCTACTAGTGTTAAGATACTGAAAATGTAAGAGAAATGTCACCTGCACTGCTACTCCACCTAGTAGCTACTAGTGTTAAGATACTGAAAATGTAAGAGAAATGTCACCTGCACTGCTACTCCACCTAGTAGCTACTAGTGTACTACATTTTCAGTGTTTTTAGGGGTCTTTGACATAGATGGCGCAATGGACTTCAGCTTCAAAAAGTTCCTAGGCTGTGGCCGTCTATATCTCTATAGTCTCTGGTAGAATGAACGCTGTACTACGAGTAGTGATGTGCTACGTTTGAGGAAACATTCCCGTGTTCTTAAAACACATTTCGTAATCTGTTCTATAACCGCGAAGCACTTCGTTCATCGAATCGAATATTTCCATCACTCTCTTTCGTATATGCAAGAGCGATAGATACGGGATCATCGTTTTGTCGATTTTCGAACTTCGCGGTAGGCCCTTTGTTTATTTATTAAGATTATAACAATGGAAGTGCATCGCGTGCTTTTCATAGTTGTTGTCGGATTGTAATAATAATGAAATGAAATGAAACAAAAACAATTTATTTCAGAAACATGACTGTATTCATTGGTTATAGCATAAATTAAACAACGGTTAACAACTTAGCGCTTTTTTGGGCAATAAAATAAAACAAGCCAAAAAAATTGCTTCGGTACGTTATTCAAACAACAATGCGGCTAAAAAGAGCCGAAGACCATACACGTGTTTAAATCGGTTTCCATTGTTTGTCATTCGAGGAAAGATATTAGATTAAGTACTTAGTAATAAAATTCACATCTTTCTTCTCTTTCAAACCGTAGGTAGGTACCCTGACCATAAATGAAACAATGAATATTAGAAAGCGCACTTGGGCTAACTCAGGTAAATAATTAGGAATGCTTAAACTTAACTAATAATCAACACGTGTATACTAAAAAATACTTACAAGTGAAGGAATGAATACAAACATCTATATATATTTTATTTATTTATTGTATTCACAAGAACGGTTTACACCAGTTATACTTGGAATTATATTTAAAATCTAATCTATAGTATATATGTGGCAGTGTACGGACAAAGGGACCACTTTGTCGATATGGAGTTACTAGTACTTTCTAAAACTACGCAATATGCAATATCTATTAGTGAAAGAAAAAAGTGTCCTTGTAAATCGACAAAGTGGTCCCTTGCACTAAACTCATCCACATGTTACAGCTTAGAATTAATAGTACCTAATAAACAAAGTTGCATAAAAATTATAATCTAGTAAAAGAGTTCTAGCAACCAAAGTAACCACTTTTACCGGTATACTTATTGTAACAAAGCTTTATACAATATATTACAATAATTACAATAATCGAAAAGGTACAGTCACCGGCCATAGTATCTTCCTACACGAAGGCCGCAAAACTATGTGACACGCTCTTATTTGTAGGGCCATAAGAGCCTATCACATATTTTTGCGGCCTTCGTTTAGGAAGATAATATTGCCGGTGACTGTACTATTATTTATTGGGTATTATTTTAATATGTATACCTCGCATTTTTTAGGATTAGAAAAATAACAGTCGATTTCGCCAATGTATCTTTATTTTTTTCAGCCATATCAAGTAAAAATTTAAATTAGTGTTTTTTTTCGTTTATTAGCGATACGCTGAAGACAATAAGATGCAAAATGACCATTTTCAAAAAGGGTTTCCCAAAAATCGCACTACGACAATCGCATGATTTTTTCTAATCTAAAAAAAAAGAAGTATAGCGATAGAGGTAGAAATAATTGGTTCATTCTTGGCTTCAGTTTTTACACACTTTTATTTAGCTTAACCCTGTAAGTATTGAGAATAATGAAATTGCTATTTCAACCTTGAAATATTGCGTTTATGCATTTATTAGGTACAAAATAATTCGGTAGGTACAGGAGAAAACTTAAATAAACAAAGGTTACCCAACAAACACATTAGCCATAACAGCAACTCATTTAGAGTCCTGAGTGACATAGTAGTTTTATAAGACCCATAATAATAGTTTTAGGTGATACTATGGAAATAAACGGTCTTATTAATACACTGGCGCTAGTAAGGTGATATAATAGACATATGATTGCATAATGCACCTAAAGGCTGTAATAAGGTGGTATTAACTGCCTCTTTATATATTATGGTTAGCACTTTAAGTAGATTTTAACGCTGAAGGTTCTTTTGGGGTGCCCATTATAACTTAGTCGCGCTATAGCTCTATAATCGTGTTATGTTTACCTTTTGGTGCTTAATGGCGCCTACAGTGTTACAACAGCTATAAAAATACTCTTAAGCCATTTAAGAGTGGCAAAAGTAATTCTTATAGCTCTTAGTAGGGTAGACCGGGGACAATAGTACCACGGGGCAATGGTACCATCGTTCATATTTTCGCAACTATTACATAATTTGCATTTGTGAGTATACACGAAGGCGCCCGAAACTTGTTCGGACCTGCTCACAAGTCAGCCGCTCGCTGCGACGCGTAACGGATGTGCTAGGTGGCTATTTTTGTTTTCGTATGATCAAAGTAAGTATTTACGAGTTTTTTATTGACTTATTACTGAATGCTAAATAATTCTATAGTTAAATTGGTATTGAATTATGATTAGTTAGTTACCAACGTTGGTTTTGTGGCAGAGTATGACAGTGAATTAGGTAAAAGAAACGAAATATCAGTATTTTATATAATTTTGGGTATTCGGGGGCACTAGTACCATGTGAGCCGGGGTCAATAGTAGCGTTACAATTGACACTGCGGTACAATCGACCCCATGGCTATTTTTTGTCTTTTTGTTATTATTGTCATTTAGAAGTCATTATGCTACGTGTCATTATGTTATGTGGTACGTTATCAGGATCCATCTTTATAAAGCAGACGTGTGTATAGTTCGTTTTAAAATAAAAGGTTAAAAAGTATAAAATGACAGTATTTTTTCTTGTTTTCATGCGGGGTTGATTGTAACAGGGGCGACAGTAACTGTATAGAAAATATGATTGCTGAATAACTCAATATTTATTTAGTTTTTTGTAAAAATTGATGTTGGGTTAGAATACTGTAAGCAATGTTTGGCTGTGGTTTTGATTGCATAAGTGTATTATTATTACAAAGTGAGATATTCATAGTTATGCAAGTTCAATGTAACTGCTGATTTCAATTAGTGTTATTGAATCTTCTCATTCTTAAGACTGATTTAACTGAAGAGATTGGTTAAGTTTTAGGCAGAAACGGATAAACATTTACATAATAAACAAATAATTTGTGTTATATTTACCTTTAAATTTTTGGTACTATTAACCCACACTACGGGTCAATTGTAACACAAGGAATCATTGAAGAAAAACTGGATTTTTTACCATACCCTTACCGTTTATTATCAATTACCCTCACAAATTCGTAGATCAAAAACCTACTATTTCAAAAGTTTATACGGTTTTGGTTCAGCACCTTTAAATTCTGAAGTATGAACAGTTATTCAAAAAGTGGTTCAATTGTCCCTACCCTAATATGGTGATATAACTGACATAATTTTCCCTGTTAAATCACGTAGTTTTTTAGTGCTTGAAGTGCTATAATAGCAGTATGGAACGTAGCTCTTCAAGAGTGTTTGTGCGAACATTATTACAGCTTAAAGTAATTTTTAAGTATTTCAGGTATAAGATACCTCTCTCTATAACCTATTCTCTATTTTAAAGTTATCAGTTCTACATAAGGGAAAACTATCACTTTTGGAGTTAGCCAATGTGTTTAGAACGTGAAACGCCATTTTGTTTACAAACAAACACAAAAATGCTTGAAATATCTAGTAATAAAGCAGTAATTGTTAAGGTCATTGTTCTGATATTACAATTTCTAGTATGTTTAGCATAACCATTCACAAAACTAAAGATTATAATTAACTTACTTACAAAAAATAAACTAGGCTACAGTATTTTTAGCATACAAAATTTATCAAAACATGTATATTTACAAGGCGCTTGAAAATTGAGATGTAAAATACCATATATAATGACAGAAAAGTAATAATCGCAATAGAATTTCAGTTTAATTCTCTAATACATGTCATGAAACTTTGTGTCACCATGTAAATAATTCCAAACCATCAAGTCGCCATTATAAACAATCTGATTTGCACACTTAAGCGTCGAGCAACACGAGCGATTATTAAAGATGAAATTGTATTAAATATTTTGACATTTAAAACTACAAATGATTATAGCTATAAAATATTACATATTGCGACGCAAAGCGATTGTTTTCACTACTGCAGCGTTCTTGTAACACTTTAAGTGATACAAGATAACATGTTACAAGGTTATTAGAACTATATGTAAAAATACTGCTACTTTAACCCTTTATTATCACTTCCGGCAAGAATAATCCCTATTGTAGCACTTATATATCACTAGTTTATCACTATTGAACATAAAATGAACCACTGTATAACTTCAAGCACTAACGTCGGTGCCTAATTCGGACTATAAGAGAGTTATAGCGTGCTAAATTTTAGGCCGCACTATCGCTATCAGTGTTTAATCTAAATAATAGTCAGCTTTTATAGAACTAGTTTTATCGCTAAATTGTTACTTGGGTATTTAACTAAAACTAACTTACTTAAAAATACTAAAAACTGCATATATTTAGTTGCCGTACAATATTTATTTAACAGTAAATTGTGAGAAATCCACTGCTATCATTGTTTTTTTATTACGTATTAAATGTATAACTCTATAATAGTATAATGGAATGTAATTTCTTGTATTGTGTGATAAATTAATAAATTAAATTAAAAAATATCATTAAATTTTGTGCTGATAGCTTTGGACCGCTTTAAGATACCTATACATAATTACATATATCGCTCATTTCGTATCCATTGAACAAAATTTGGTTAGAAAATTTAATTTCTGTATCATCCATTCATACCTATCCCTATATGCCTGAGGAAGCATACACTGAGAAAATGAAACAGCTAGAAATAAATAAGTTTTTGCTATTTACAACCGAGTGACTCGCTTCGCATGGAGCCTGCAAAGTTCGTTGCTAAAATCATAGAAGTCAATTTGGCTAACGTATGTATGTGAAACTATACCATTAAATTAGTTTAAAAAAATAAGGGAATCTGGTAAGGGTTATATTTACTAGGACCCTTATTTGGATTTAAATTAGTGTTTGGTAAAAATAACAAAGAACATTTAGCAATAATTGCTTGTTTGTCATTAACAAAGCTTTATTCCGTGTTTTAAATATGTCTCGGTTGTATGCAACCGAAAATATCTTAACCGAGCCAAATTGGTACTTTGCTATCACACCATTTTTTCCGTGTACGATTTTCAAATTACGATATTTGTACTACCTGCGCCAAGCGCCACGTGGGGTGCGCCGCGGGGTGGAGGACAAGCTCCTTCCCCCCCTCCCCGCGCTTTGCGCGCGGAAGTTACACGTTCGAGGAGCTGCGCGTACGCATCATTTCGGTCCATACCTCCACCGTGACCACACGCGCTCCGGGTGCCATTCCCGTCGTATCTCCTCTTAAAGTATTCGATTTTCGTCGTACTTTTGTTCTCTCTGTGATCTTGCTACCAATAGCCTAAAACCGGTCCCGCTAAAACGGACGCCCCGGTTGAAAGTTTACGGTAGCAAGAAAAGTTTTATGTCCATCAATATGGGACATAACTACAAACTTATTATCGAGATTTTCGACGACAAGAGCAGCCGCGAACAGCAAACCTGACTGGAAATCAAGTAACAAAGGAAGACACAAAATCGTCACTGGCAGCAGAATCACCATATTGCCCGTCAAAATAACCACGCTGCTGACGAAAATACAATGCTGCGTTATAAAGCTGTCGTGTCCTACGTATTACAAGAAAGTGGATCCAGTCAAACCGTCTGGTCACCTTGGGGTGCAGTCCTGGGACGTTCTACAGTTCTGCTCTGTAGCGTGCCCTGACCACATGAGTCAATCCACCGACGCTCGAAATTTCAATTACATACCTTGAGGCGTGGTGCAAAGATATCTACAATTGATTAATAGACCAGGATTTCACTGGTCAGAATTCAAATAATGGTTTCTGTGCCGTTGTCGTTCAAAATCAACACTTTTTGTTTTATTCTTTTTGGTTTGTGTGCTGTTACTGCATCTTGGCAATAATTGTAGCGATAAGACAGTGTCTGACTGGTTTTCTAGAACCATTGGCTAATTTTAATGCCATGTCGGTGCTTATTCGTCCTTCGGCACTTCTTCTGCCGCTGATTTCTTGTTCCCTATTTTTTTTTAATGGAGTTATTCTTTTCATTGAGAATATTTGGCTCAATCTCTAAAGTTATTTGTCAATGTCGATTTTTTTCTTAACCCTGGGCTAATATGTTGATATTAATAATTCTTACTTTTCAAGTAGTTTTCACTCGCGTAATTACCGTGGTAATTTTAATTACTCACTGGTGTCTCCAATTTAGTAATAAATAAAAATGTGAAATTTAAATTTCACACAACAATTAACATATAACATAATATTTTAAATAATTAAATTTTTTTTTAAATGGTTATAGGCCTTCAGCAACTTTACTTTTTTTCTTGTTGAGTATCTTAGCGTTTTTGTCGACATTTTTTCCTAATTTGTTTTTCAAATATCGCTTAAGGTTGCATATACGCAATCTATATTCGTCGGCCTAATGTCTGTAGGAGAGTGTACCTATAATTACACCATTAATATTTTGCAATTCATATTTCACATAGAATTTCCCGGTTTTTGTGCTTTGTTGGTCCGATTGAGTTTACCCAATCAATAGATAACTTACAAGATTTTTTTTAAATAATAACAAGTCAGCTGCCGTTCTGATATTCGGCACTGTTGGACTAATCAAAAAATCATGATTTTTTTAATACTGGAATATTGTGGTCGAAAAAGTATGTTTCTGGTCTAAATGTGTATTTTTTTTATGTGTATAATGTGTACTTTCCTTCAGGGATTTCTTGAATACTTCGCTTAGGTCGATCTTTGAAAATACTTTTTTTTTTTACTCGATTACATGCCTCGTTATTATGGCAGTATGAGTATGAGTTGGGTTCCTGGTACATGTGGTCTGAAATTTATCAAATTTCAATGAAAAGTCGTAGTCATTTGCTAGGTTTAATTTTGTCGTATTCTTATCATTGTCTTTCGCTATTTCAACATCGAATCATGTAGCTTTAGTTTCAAATAATTTTCCATTTTTTTGCTGCTTATGTACAATGTGCTTTTTGCACTTCAATTTACAAATGAAAATGATACCGTTTACTTACATATGATCTGCTATTATAATTGTACTTATCATTGTTCTACCGAAGTACTCTCAATACAGAATGTTAGATACTGGAGTATGGTGGGTTGTCCGAAGATGATCTTTGGATATGCCAGGCTTTATATAAAATCGTAGACGATGCTAATAATATGTAGTATAATGTTATCATTGTACGATCTTCTCATATGAATGCAGGTTTCCTCACAATATTTTGAGCGAGGATATGGCTAAAATCATAGCCGCGGGCATTTCTTACTGCTGTACACCGCTTGTTCATCTATCCTACCAAATCTTCACATATATTAGAGCCCTGATTTATACTTTTTGTTGTGCTGTCGAAGAAGTTGTATATACATAGAACGTTGTTACTCTAGTATAGTTGGTTGTTCGAAGTTGAGTTTTGTCGATGTCCAAACATTTGATAACTTTATGAAATGTGCAATATCTATGGAGTGAATTATCTGGTCATTTTCCAAGCATTTTACTAACTTTATCAAATGTGGGTAACGTAATAATAAGCAAGACATACTTTGTTATTGTATTTATATTTATTGAAAATTTTGGGGAACAAAAGAACAATTTTTAAATCAGGAATACATCACTATCTTCAAAGCACCCACATTCATGAACTTTAATATATTACATTATGGTCTAAATTTCCTTGCATTCTAGAACTGTCGTTTAGTATGCGATACACGTGTGGAGGTGTTTGTATTCACTGTTCACTTATTTACTATGTTGCAACGTTCTGCATTTTTCAGCCTGACGTGGTGTGCATTGAGGTGAAAATTGTTCTTAGGGCTGGGACAAATACTGTGATTAGAGTGATATCTTTGGATCTGTAGGCGGCTTCTAAAAAGTGAGGTTTTTGGCATCTTAAGATGTCTCATGTGGCCCAGATAACACATTTGAAGGCATTTTACTCTCTTTGTTATCTTTTTGCCGTGTAATATATCATAATTCATGAACGTTGCCGGGCCTCAGGCTGGTTAAAATAAAATGTCAATCGGTAGAAATAATAGGTTTATCTTTCATTCATTTATAATAAAATGTCACACTCACAATTAATATTCGACGTGTTTCCCTTGCATTCTAATGCACAAATAACATTGTTTGATGAAACTTGCTCAATTTTCGTAAACTGATTTCCTATATGGTCCGGGCTGCGGCGTCGAATACTGTAGTCACTTAATCGCTTAAACACTGTCTCTTAATGTTTTAAGTGTACATCACTGTCGCTGGTGGTAATTAAAGTAACATCTATATAGCAATAACAAAAGTCTAATCCACGCAACACTTCATCCATAAGTATAGCATCCATCATCTATAGCTTGCGTCAGGATGGAGCTCTTCATGGGACGTCGTTTTGTTCCATTTCGTCCATTTGAGGTTCTGGTTCTTCTTTTTCCGATTCGCTATCAGTTTCTTCTAATTGGTAGATGTGTTTGGCAGCTTTGATGAGTTCTCCTTTGTCCTTAGCCATGTCTGCCTATTCTGAGGGAGTTTTGGTGTAGGTAATAACCCATGTCTTGCGATAGTGAATTTTCCCACGTGTAGATAGGTTTTATTTTTTTGGCATTGTGTCTGTAGGCGGCTTCTAAGAGGTGTGGTTTTTTGCGTCTGAGGATCTGTCCTAAGTAACACATTCAGAGGCATTTTACTCTCTTCGTTATCGTTTTATCGTCTATTTATAAAAAAAAACTGAACTTCTAAATCGTCGTAGGTCTATAATGGAAATTCTATCCTTCAACTTTAATTCATGAAATTGTTCAAGCAACAAGTTTTTCGCCAATTTTTCAATACTACTGGCCAAGTAGCTTAAGTGAATCAGCAAATCTGAATTTAATTGTGCGATTACTTGCAAAGATTTAGAAAATAAAATGTATTTCTCTTTGTTCTCCGGGATCAGTTCCATGTCGCTTTCCTTAAACCCAAGTCCGTGCCAGTGGCGGATTTGCTAATTTTCCTCCTGTAGGCTATTCAAAATTTGCCAGTTAATGATCTTATAGTGGTAGTACTGGTAGTGTGTAATGAATCCTTGGGTTGTCCTTGGGTTTTCTCCATGAAGGCGAAGATTTGTCGGCATTGTTCGCCATCCTTGGAGGTTGTTTTGAGCCCCTTGCCGTGGATTTCGTTTTGGGATTCCTCTTGGAGGAGGCCTTCCATCATGTCTTGGTGTTCTAGAAAGATGTCTATAAGACCTAAGCTCAGAGTACTGAAAACGACCTCTCAGTAGAGAGGTAGTTCTCCCTAGTGGCCCTTTCTGGTAAAAATACCGGCTTACCAGGACCGTCGGCACCCATCCACGCCAGCATGTTAACTGTCAGTCTTCCAGACTCTCTATTAGTAGCACGTTTTCAGGTTCATACATTGAATTATTAAATTTATTGGCGCGCCATTCGTTACAAACTCTGTCGGCCTTGTTGGCTAGATTTAAAAGTTTTTTTGTCAGTAAACATGACGCGTGAAAAATCAAAGTTTTCATACTGACTAGCGAAATTGAAAAGTGCTGTCTTGTGATCATGTGTAAGGTGGATTTTTTTGGCCAGAATGCGATAGATTGAGAGAGGTATTTACAGTCTAATTGGTTTGCAAATTATCGCGTCGCGGTGAAATGGTTTCGTGTGTAGGCCATAGATAACACAAACGTTTCACATAAAAACACACATATCAAGACGATCTTCATTTTAAAAGATTTAGCATCTTATTGCATGTCACACCATTTTCTCCACTCTGATATCATCCATTCATCATGTTGTGACACAGGCGACGAACATGTTGTAGGGTTATGGGTTCATATGTATATGTATCTTCACTGATAGATATTGCCGTGTTGTCCATTTCTATGTCTTCCTCTTCATCTTCCCACGTTATCAAAAAAGGATTTTCAGTATAACTGATGTATAAAGGCGGTGAAGCTGGAGAATATCCATTTAAGTTTAGATTTTCCATTTCAACGTCCTCACAAATTTTAGCCAAATCTTCATAGTATAGTGAGTTTTGTAGATTCATTTTATACTCGTAGTTTCACTTCCACGAGTGTTAATAGAAATTCAGGTGGAGAACGTGTAATAGCACGTGGGTTCATGTGTATCTTCACTGATAGATATTGCCGTGTTGTCCATTTCTATGTCTTCCTCTTCATCTTCCCATGTTATCAAAAAAGGATTTTCAGTATAACTGATGTATAAAGGCGGTGAAGCTGGAGAATATCCATTTTTGTTTAGATTTTCCATCTCTTATGTTCTCACAAATTTTAGCCAAATCTTCATCGTATAGTGAGTTTTGTAGATCCATTTTATACTCGTAGCTTCACTTCCACGAAATAGGGATACGGTATAGTCTGTTTTGCGTTGTCTAGCTATATATAGGCCCTAAAATCGTTTGTTCATTGGTGGGGGATCTATACGTGTGGGCGGAGTAAGGGATGATTTACTTAAATGACTTTGTCTCGATGAAATATTTTTTGTAGTCGTTTTTAGTTGCAATATGCTTAGTAATATTGTAAACTAATTCTTGTGTGTTGGAATAATATAGTCATCATCTTCAGTCTCCGTGTAGTATTTGATCCTAGTATTAGCAAATTTCCTGCAGTGCTGATCGTTTGGGACACCTCGCAATTTTTTCATGTCATAGACCTCAATTTTAATGAGATGAGTGGGCTTTGAAATGTCATCTACACGAGATGATAATATATGTAATTTGTACTTCCATTTGTCAACTAGGCAACAGTAGACGAATATTCTGCAGCTTGTTTCTTTTTAGGCTTTTCGAAAAATACATCAATATTGTTTCTCGGTTCGAATTTTAAGTGGCTTTGAAACGTCACTTTCAATATCACTCAAATTGCTATAATAATAATTTATTGCACTCAAGAGAATTCTCGTTTGAAATCTAAAACAAAAAAAAACTTTTATTGGGGACCTTGATTATCTAGGTACTTCTAAATATTTTATTAGAGCTTTGTAATTAACATTTTTGTAAGGCAATTTATTTTTGTTTTCTGGGTCCCGTGAATAAAGTGTGAAAATTCTGGCTGTTAGTACCTACGAGACCGAGTAATGGTCAACCTGAAATACTTTGCGATGACTTTACGCATAAGTTATGCTCTTGTATAAAGTTTATAAGGAGATATCCATTGAAATTTGATTCGCTATATATTTTTCTTATTTTAGTGAAATTTACTTCTTTCTTGAGTATAGGAAAAGCTTTTGTTGGAGCTTGTTATAGCAGGGTTTTTAATTATGGCGAGGCACCGGCTGGTACGTGTTTGCTGATGATACTTAGTTCTATCATTAGGCAATAATGTTATTGTATTTTCGGTACTTATTTATAATGAATTCATATTGGACATTTTTTTGAATGAGTACCTATAGCTAATGTTTACTTGTAAAATCGATCAGTCTCCTGTGCATGAGCCAACGATGGATATTTGAGATAGATACGTCGCTTGTTTTTTACGTTGCTAGTGTATTTTTTGCAAGCAGACCGTTCGTAGTCAATGTTAATCTTGTTTTGCAGTGCGACGCCACCTTTTAAGTTACATTCCATGTCGCTACAGCGATTCTGGTTTCAGGCTTCGGGTAGCTCTTGGTAATCTTAACCCTGTCGAATCGGTGTCTTATCGCTGTTGATTGAACTGTTTAGTGAGATTAATGTTGAATTTTGGGTTCGTATTTATTAGTGAAGACTTAGGTCTTTCTGTTGGTCCATTATATTTGGCTGTCTACTTTGAACTGAGCTTGATATCGTGAATATCGTGATCACCTGCCTCGCGTTAGCTGTCTCCTGTGTAGGGTTCACACCTCGTATTCAGTTGTAGTGCTGGTTATGGTAGAACAAATATAGTGTGTTTTGGCTTCATATATGGAAGCTTTATAGAACAAGGGTGATCGTTGGTCAAATTTGGCTGTCATCCTTTTCATCATCTAGGTCAGAGGTTCCCAAACTTTTTTTTATCCTAGACCCCTTGACATGTTTTGAAATGTTTCATGGACCCCCTGCTTATTTTACTTACTACGAGTTTTGCGTATCTTAGACTTTAAAACATTTATTCTTTTTTACATTTATTGATCAGTATCACATTAAGATCAAATAGAGGTAGGTACAATACAATACAAGTATTAAATAAGAAAAAAACTTGTACTGTTTTATGACTCGTACTAGATGCTAGTATGAAAATAAACTTTAATATTTTTATCCAATTATAAATTAAAGTACGATTACTAATTAGTAATTTTAAACACAAACATTTACAAAAATTATAACAAAAAATTTTTAGTAAGCATTAAGAATGCGAATTCAAAAAATAAACTTTACACAAAAATAAATTGGGCATTACAAAATAAATAAGTACATAAATATATGTACTTATTTTAATGTGATGGATGAACTTGGTGCTTGGACAACAAATTCGGAATATTTGGTACTAATTTGGTTAAATTTAACCTTAAATCTCCACGGTCGGTAATATTCAATCTGTTCCTTTTTTTCGATAAAATATTGTTAACTGCACTAAATCCACGTTCCACCAAGTAAGATAAAGGAAAGGCGATTAAAAATGTCCTTGCGATATTCCATAATAAGGGATAACGCTCTGGTATATTTTTTGGAGCCAGAATTGCTGGTATCCGTTTTTGAATTTTGCTTTCAACTCTTCGTCAGTGCATATGTTGATCAGTTGCTCCTGTAGCGCAGTATCTGTTGCGGTATTGTCAATGTCACCATATGGGTTTATTAGCCACTCAGGTATTACCATGTTCAAAATATCTACCTAGTAGAAGTTCCTTTTGGTAGATGTTTCTATCCAGTATTATGTTTAATTGATCTTCTATCTTTTTATAGGCGGTTCCTGCCCCTTTCATTTAAAATCAACTTTCTTGAGGAATTTTATAATGACCCCATGGATTGTCAGATATGTCAAAATTTGAAATATGTCTGTCTTGTCTTATATCTGCACTATAGTTTACTGTGAAAAATTTATAAGTATACAGGTATCGATGTATATGTGTATATCTAAAGAAGCTTGAGATTGTATTGATATTAGGTTTTCATGTAGTCATAATGAAATTTATCCATTAAAGTTCTCGATAGGTTTATCTAAAATGCCAAATTTCTAGTAGATTGGTCTACATGCTAAATTTTCAGAGCTATGACAAACATGAGCTATGGATAAACTGTGGAATTCAGATTCCGCTATCAAAGATTTAAACCCTCTGAGATTTTCCTTGTTATTCCTGTGATTGAACATTTTGCTACATTTTCATTTGTTCCAATAACCGATTTATTCATTAATTTGTATAAATCTTTATCAAAATTGGGCGATCGCATGTGGGTGTTTATAATTCTATGTAATTTTTTAAACACATATATTGCTCAAGTTTCAAAATGTGATAGATTTCTCTCAATTACAAACTATTCTTCAAACATTGTTTTAGATTTCTGTAATTTATGACATAGTTAGTTTTTCTGTTTAAATTAGGGAAAACCTAATTATATTTCGAAATTATGCCCAAGAAGAAACTGTATTCAGCGTCATCGCTGTCATCAGAAGAAATTACGAAAGGATGTTTTGATTATAATTTGCTATAAATTTATTATTAGCTTTCGCATATCGATTACTAAATTGTAATATGCCACCTCGAATATCGTTTGCTATGAAAGCCATTTCATCAATGTCAGTTACCTAGGAGTTCCATTTTATTTTTGTTACTCTTAACATTGCATCTCTACTTGATCCCGAGGCAGTAAAATAATGAGCAGAATCTAATCCATACGCCTTGAGAGACAGAGTGCATTTATCTTTAAATTTTTCAAGTACTTCAGTTATTAGTAAAATAACATCTGTTTTTAGATATAAATCAGAATAATCCTCCATATTTTCGTAATGAAAATGAGATCAAACTTCTTTTGCATGTTCATTTGAAATGTCATTCAAATTCAATAAAGAATTTATCTTGAGGAGAAGTTAATTTTAAAGAATCGTATGATGACATGTGTTCATAGGATAGACACCCTTTCGTGTTAAATGTGTGAACTCATCCTCACATGAGAAATTCAATTTTAATTCATGAAATTATTAAGGCCATAAGTTTTTCGCTAATTTGTCTAGACTACTAGACATAAACTTAACTGAATCAACACTGATTTAGAACATGAATGGATTTCTTTTTGTTTTCTGGAATCAGTTCAATGTCATCTTCCTCAAAATCAATCTTTTTGTTCTTGATATTTTCTGGTAATTTTGTCCCCTCTAAAATTTTACTGACTTTCATTTCGGGGTATCCCTGGATATTAGATTTTTCCTTGAGAACACGTAGGTATTTCGTTAAACCCCTCTGTTATGGCAGATGAAGTACCCATTTTAGGAATATACATGTTAGTCGCGATATTTTCCAGTCTATTTTCTTTTCCTGTACAAATCTTATAAGTATTTTAAAATTTCGTAACCAGTCTTTACTGTGTCTGTACTCCATCTTTTTCCTCCAGTGTTTTGAGGACGTCATCCATGAGTATTGTAAACAGCCTTGGCGAAAGAGGGCACCCTCGCCTGACTCCCGTTCACTCGTTAATCGTCTTTTTGTCCATACCAAGTTACGAACGTTCATTTCCTCATGCAAGCCGCAAGTATTCTGTTTGTGTAAGGTACTAAAATGCGGCTGAGAAGAATGTCCCTTAGAGCGTTAAGGTCTACATTGTCGAAAGCTTTTCCGATGACTAGCGCCACTACAAAGAGCCTTTTCCCTTCTCTCCAGCTGGTGTCCAGTATCTGACGAAGGGTGAACAGGTGGTCATCCGTAGATCTGTTGTTCAGAAATGCAGCCTGATAGTTACCCAGAACCTCTAGCTTCTTATCTAGTTTTTGAAGGAGGAATTCAGCATATGCGAGGATGCGCGCTGCCGGGCACGAACGCGTGGCGCGCTGTGCTCCAGCAGTCCCACGTCAGCACCTCGGGTGCCCCTTCACGATCCGGCGCGGCTCGCTCCTGGCGCGCCCTGGGCGCTGCTCCCGCTGGCGCTGAGCCAGCATGGTGTTGAGGCGCGCCACCCGCACTGTAAGGATGGCGACCTGCTCCGCCAGCCCATCCTCTGCGTCGGCCAGCGCCTCCGTCAGTCGCTCGACCCTCGCCAGGCGTGCCCTGGTGATGATCATCTCACTCACCACCAGGTCCAAGTACTTCGCCAAAGTCCGCGCGTCTATTTCGCGTCGTATATCGTCCATTATTGTGATTCTTGATTTAGTCATTTTTCTACCATAGCACTGTTCTTTTACCTGCCTTGACAAAAGGCCATGCTAGCTGCTTGGTTTCTTTGTATCTATTTTTATTAGCTCTCAGGGTTTTAAACTTTTCTCGCTCTTGCTTATTTCTCAGGTTTTTTATAGGCGGTATTTCGGTGATATGATCCTCAACTTCCTCAAGTCGAGAATGCCTACGCATGATCAGCGATTGGATCATCGTTTGTAATTAACAATATCATTTGCTTATTGCATCGCTTAACTTGTCCTGAGACTTCTTCAAAGATTATCGAGCAGATCTTTTTTGTTTCCGTCTATACACTGACCAAAAATTTCCAAAAAAAAATGTTTAATGCATTAATTTTAATAAAATACTAAAATCTCCACATAATCTATATCTAATCTACCTTATCCACCGTTCTGCCTTAACAACAACCCACGAGCACTTTTGATCATAAAAGTAATAAGCAATATCGTTCAAAACGTAATTTCTATTTAACTGATAGATCATAAGAAATCTATAACAAGTTCTCATACGAACTTTTCCGAAAGTACCCGAGGCTGGGCCGATATCGCTCGATCGTAGATCTGCGAGATTTTGAAGTCGGTGGCAAAAAGGGTTGTGTTTGTACGGATTTTTAAGGCGCTTGTGACCTTTTGGTGGGTTCGGGAGGATAATGACTCAATTATCCGCTTAGAGGGGGCGTGGTACCGAACAGTATGTCTTCATTACTAGAGCGGGTTGGGTTAGTATGGAGATAGTGTTTTTTTCTAAACAATGTTAGTAGCTAGTTAATTTTAGTTATTTTCATGTCCTAATGTTTCACGTACACGGCACGGCACACCCATTTGCTGTAGCTCTACAGGTGGAAATGAAAGCTCACACACTGATTAATTGAATTGAATAGACTAAATGAAATCGACAAAATAATAAATAAACTACCAAAAACACAAATAAAATAACACATTAATAATAGAACACTATTCGCTATGTGCGAAGTGCAAGGTAGGGGTAACGTGAACGATCGCAGTGCACAAAATAACAATAAATTAGGCTCTTGTCAATATCACATTTCAAAATATTTGACATCACCTATAGGGTCAACTGTCAAAATAGTAAACCAGCCAGAGACATTTGATATAAGCAAGGAGTATGGGCCAGTAAATAAAAGAAAATCTAAAAGGAAATCTATTCAGCTAATGGAAGGCCACATTCACTTCACATATACCAGCATGACGAAAGAGTGTTGTATATCTGTTCCTGTTACGTCTGTCGTATTCTTAAAGAACTTGGAGGATAACCAAACATATTTTCAACAATATTCGTTTATTGACTGCGGGACTTGTGGGCTTTAGTCAGGGCGGCTACGTATCAAAGGCAGCTGGTTTCCGTTATTCTGATCTAAGTAGTGGGGATTCGCCGTTTCTACCCCGGATCTCATTGGATTGCAATTTGCAATACATAATACATATTGATGTGAATGGATATGGTGAGTATATTGACTCTTTTGGTCGAAAGCCTACTGGTTATCATAAGTCATTTCCAAAAAGAAACGCTGCTGGTGGTGGTTTCATAACCATGAATCACTTCAAAATTATTTTACCTCAGTTTGTGGAGAATATTGTTTAGTTTATCTTTATTTTAAGTTTCAAGGGAAAAATTGTCTGAGTTTTTACATCTGTTTTCTGATAACTCTTTGTGTAATGATTTAGTATTAAGGAATATGTTTTGACGATTTTTTCTGAAATTATAAAAATGTGTACAGTGAAATAATGTGATTTATTTTTGAACATAAGCTTACAGAAACGCGGTAATACATAAACACGGTATTACAATAAAGACATTAAAAAAAAGGTTTTAAAGCTAAACGTGTATGGGTATACTAAAACTATTTAAAATAATACAATATTTATAATACCTTATTCTAGATTTAAACATGCATATAAGATTAAACAAAACACTTTAACACTATATATGTTCAGTCCCTAAAGTATATTTAACACGCTTCGGCTTTGCCGTTAACTCTTTCATAATGTTGTAAATGACATCTCGAGCACTTTGTTCATGTTGGTCTCCTTCGCCAACCGTGTAATACCTAAGCCGTAGGTCACAATGTTTTCACTGGTCCGGAGGCGATACATTTTTTATTTTTTCCATGTCATAGACTTCAATTTTTATATCGTGTGTAGCATATGCCCAATCATCTTGTCCTGAAGTAACATATGCGACACCGTCTTCAGTGCTTTTAGACACTGTCGATGATTTTTTGAAGACTTTCGGCCTCTTCTTAGATTTCTCGAAAAATGCATCGATGTTGTTGGATGGGCGCTTCTTTGCAATGGCCTGTTTCACTTTGTAAGCAAGCGTCCCTTTCCATCACTCGCTTCGTCTTCATTTTCATGGATATAAAAGTTTTTACTATCACCATGTCAAATTGAAATAGTTTAGGTATAATACCTACTCCAAATGTAATGTAAAAACAATATTTATATTGGCTTCTTCAAAAACGGATGTACAGATTTGGAACAACAGACAGTGACGCGCGGTTGTTAATATAACGTAACAGCCCATAAATAAATACCTATTAAAATACATAAACCTATCAATACTTTAGTAAACTTCAGTAAATAAAGAGTAACCAATTTTGTAATTATAAATACCTATTGCTAATACGTAAAGAACAAACAACAACGCAGGCGCAAAGCTCCAGCTCGATAACAATGCGATGTCGCCGAGTCGAGGTAACAATAAAGCCAATACTAGTAGAAAAAGGTGATCGAGGGTTCTATTGTGGTGTCGAAGAGCATGTATTGTTTAATTAGCGGAGTGCCTGAGTGCCTGAAGGAGGCTCCGGGTACTATTGAGACCTAGCTCAATCGATCTAAATGGGGGGGTTTAACGTACTAAACGATACCAAACTTTTTTTTTAGGTTTCAGTCTTTCAAAATCGCGAAAAACCATTATCTTGGGGGGCCAAATCGGTGGGGTAGGAACGGCAAATCCCTACAAACGATATATTTTGACAGCTTGATCTTCTTCCTCTACAGTGTACGTACTACGTACTCGTCCATTGACCAAGATTGTGAACAGTCGGGAAGACAACGGACATCAATGTTTCCCTCCCTTCCCTTTTTGGACCGTTTCCGAGCTTTGACCGCACCAGGATGTGAATGTTTTCTCATTAATGCAGGCTTCTATTATCCTATTCGTTAACGGAGCATTCGTACGAGAATATATTATGCACATTGTGAGCACACGCGCCGCCAGACACACACACACACACACACACACACACACACACACACACACACACACACACACACACACACTCACACACACACACACACACACACACACACTCACACTTTAGCTTATAATTTAGTTAAGTTTAGTTCTTAAGATACTCAGTGTAACAATACTCATACTTATACTACTCAATCTAGATTCAAAATAACGTTTTAAATGTACTATTAACCTTTTGGAAGAGCGAGACTTTCTGACACAGGTACACCATACCCACTAGAAAGTCTCAACCCCTCTACATATTGTATTACTACAGGTTTGAATGAAATAAATTTTTATTTTATTTTTATTTTTATTTATTATGTCTCTAAGGGCGTTAAGATCAATCGAGTCCAGCGATATACAGCCGGTTACTTTACCCCCAATTTTTGTCTAGAATTCGGCGCAGAGCAAAAATATGATCATCCGTAGCTGTAGATCATGATCATCTGTAGATCTATTGGATAAAAAGGCTGCCTGGTAGTTACCAAGTAGTTTAGTAGCGGCGTCTAGTTTTCCTAGTAGGAAGTTGGCATAGATTCTATAACCTACGTTGCATATTGAGATTTTCCTAAAGTCACCTAAACTTTTAGGATATGTTTTTTGGTATAGGATCTGTTTGGTTAGCACCCATTTCAATCAATCAAAATCAATCAAAAAATTTATTTTAAGTAAACTTAGTGCATACAAAAGTAAAAATAAGATATCCAGAAAAAAAAAATAAACATAAAAATAGAGTTTACTACGAAATGGACCCGCCTCAGCATAATGCTGACCCGAAAGCCAGCGCTGATCTTCCGGCGAGACCATTTGCGGTACCATGACCATTGGTGACCTATCTATTGGTGGTGATTTGTGGTGACCATTTCGCCGGTACCTTGTTGATAGCTCAGGCTTCTTTCATGATGTTAGTTACTTGCGCGTTAAATTCGGGAGGGGCCGCTTTGTAGAGTTCTGGCGCGATTTGGTCTATACCAGGTACGGTCCCATTTCTCATATGGCTGATTATGCGGGATATGGTCTCCGATTCGGTGCCGTCCGCGTCCGGCAACGCGGCTTGCTGGCATTCGGTAGATGCCACAGCCGGCCTCGCACGTTGTTTCAAAATTCGCCAGTCCACTGAGCCACGGGAATGTAATGTTTTTGCTGCGACCCTGTCTGTTTTGATCTGTGTTTTTTCAGGTATTTGTATGTTATTTTCATGCGCACTGATCGGTGGGCTTCACTCAACTAACTGAAAAAGTGAGTGCATTCTTCGTCGTCGTCTTGTTCCTCAGCTTTGTGAAAGAGTTTTTGAGCGGCTCTAAGTTTACTAGCATATCTGGGTACATCAGGAAACTTGTTTTTGAGTAAAAGTGCCTTCTGTAGTTGTTCTTGGGCGATTTTACTAGCTACTGTTCTTATTTTTAATCTTGCGCGATGACTTTCGTCTTTCGTTGATCTGATTAAGCTTGTTGAGATCGTCCCATGTGGGATTCTTATTCGTTTTCTCGCTGTCGCGTGCGATTGAGTCTAAGCAGTATAAAATATTTTTATTGACTTCTTTTTGAAATGTTGTTAAGTGTATTTCGTTTTGCAAGGCTTCGTAGTTCACGTCCTTATAGTTAAATCGTGTGGTGAGGTTATTTGTTAGTTGCGGGTTATTGTTTTGGGAGTTACCTTTTGGACATTTGTGCTTCGCGGGGCTTTGAACTCTCATGGTTCCCCAGATAATCTTGTGATCTAATTTAACCTTTTTTGACAGTTACCTTGAATGGACGAAAATATAACGGGGCTGGTTCCGCTACATATAATGTGGTCTATTTGTGAAACTTTTGTTCCCACGTTCCATGTTACTTTGCTAAATGGGCTACCCCGCGAACTTTTTACTACAAGGTTGTGTTGCTCTACGAAGTTTATTAGGAGTGTTCCGTTAAAGTTAGAGATTTCGTGTATTAGGTTTTTTTTTATTTATGTGGGGTAATTTATGAGTGACGTCGTTTTTACCAAGGCGGGCGTTAAAGTCCCCTCATAAAATAGGAGTCACTTTCTTTAGTACTAGTACGCGTCTTAGTATCGATCCTATTATCCCGAAACATGTTGTGGAGCCGGACGGTACGTGAACGTTAATCAAAAATATCTCCTGCTCCGTATGATCTCCAAGCTGAATTTTAATGTGTATGTATATCAAGTATATTTTCATACTTCTTATAAGTGTTAATTATTTCGTATCTCGCCGCTTTGCTGATGAGTCTATCGATGCCTCTCTTTTTTCGTGCGTGTATGCTTCCTCTTAAAATCCAGTCATAGTCCTTTGAGGAGAATGATCCCCTTGCTAAATGGGTTTCCTGGAGGCCTGCGATCGTAATTTGGCACTCTGACAGCTCTCGATCAATATTTAACCTATCGTGCGGCATGGCGCAGCCCCTAATATTCCATGTTGCTATGCCTAGGTTGTTACTAGCGATGGTCTTTGCTTTCATTGTTAAGTGTTTCTAGCACGCTGTTTAATAGGGCTTGTTTTATTCTAGCGTCGTTACGATTGGCCTCTACATGGCCTGCCAGCTCGTTTCTGATAATTCTGTGATCGTACTGATCAGGGGAGAAAGCCAGCACCTTGTTGAGTTGATCCGCTATTGACCTGTATAGATAGTTCTCATCCTTTAGGATAGGTACGATGTCCATTATATTAGCGATGTGTTAGTCAACAATATGCAATAATGGTATACCTAGTGCTTGAGTGTCTGCCTCTTTCCCCGGAAAGTTCAGACATTGAAACTGCTGTCTGTGGTGGAACTTGCACCGCAAGGTCTATTGGCGGTTCTCCTTCATTTTGAATGCCATCTAAATTGTGCCTATAGGTATTTTGCATCTTATCCAATACTCAAAACTGGTAATCTTCTTTCCAAATGCCGAATGTTCTCTCAATCACATTTCTCGTTCAGATTAATTGTATAACTGCTCGGCTTGTGTCAAAGGATTACTAAGCGGAGTTAGTAAATAGTTATTTAAAAAATATTCACTGTCATCCAAGACAATTCCATTGCCAAAAGCGTGATTGTCAGACTGATATTTCGCAGCAGAATTTGCAAATATCAAACTGTCGTGAGTTGACCCTGGCCAATGTGGCCATCGTATAACAATGTCTAAAAATTACAAATTGGCATTGCACATTGCTTGAACATTTAAAGAAAAATATCCTTTTCTATTCCTGTAAATATCTGCATTGTCCCCACCTGGTGAAAATGTTTTTATCTGCGAGCAATCCATAGCTAAAAAAACTCTTGGAAACTTAGCTATTTTATAGAAACCCTGTTGTATGGTAAGTATTTCCTCGCGGGACTTTGGTAGTGAGATGAAGTTTTTTTACAATTTTACACAATGTAGAATTTTGTAAACCGCCAAATTCTCCAGCCGTTATGTAAAAACTCCCCGTTGCATAAAACTTAAGGTCAGGAGCAGTTGTTGCATTGGACAAACACATTGATTCCAATTTGTTTTGTGTTTAATTTTTTCTCAATTAGAGAATGTATGCGCAAAACTGTTTCTTTCTTCAGTCGGAATCGTTTCCAGAATTCATTACATCTCATTAATTGGAATTATCAGGTCTGGCTCTTACTTCTCTGGGCTTACCAGTATTTCCAAATCTTGTTCGATATCCTAATCGTCGACAGTGTCAAATAGATCCATCTTCGTTATGGACAATATCAGAGTAATCGCTGCTACCACACTACATATAAATAATGCTCTCATAACTATAGACTCCATGCTTTTGGATATTAGTGGTTGAGGATTTAGTTTTATCAAAATTATCGGTATGCGGAATCGGATTTAAAAATGCTTAGAAATCAGCATATATAACGAATAGGATTCGTAACTTACGTTCATAGTTTTTGGATGTAACTATGTTGGTTGGAACTAGCTCATTAAACTAATTTCTCTGTTTATTATGTTGTGGTGGTAATGTAGTACATACATAAATAACCATTATTTTGGTGGTTTTCTAAATTTTCGTTTGATGTAAAGTTTAGCAAACATCCATCACAAATAAAAACACTATGGTCTGTGCTATTTAATTGCTTAGACACTAATCGAGATAATTCATTGATCAAGTAATAATGTTCTCTACTACCTTCAGTTATGTACAATAAGTTCAGATGTTTTGTTTGTTTACACTTTGTAAGATGTAGTGGTCCCACGACATCATGTTTTTTGCTTTGCAAATTGTATTCCAATCCAAAAACATCAATACTCAACTGTCAGTGAGTTTCATTGGGAATGGGAAAGAAAGTTGCCCAAAGTGCAATTTTTCCTTATTTTTCACATACGTGCCTACAATATTAGCATGATTATTTCTTTGAGGTGGATATAAACCTGAGAGTACAGCCCACCGAAAACACTCGTAATCATTATTTTCAACATTAATTAACGCCCCCTTTTATTGTGTTTATCACTCGGTAATTTAATATATGATGAACTATGTACAGGATTATATTTGTTTATGTTAACATGAAGAGAATTAATATTTAGTAAACTCCAACCACTATCCTTTTTATCAAAATTTGATAATCTCATTGACATTTCATTCATAAGGGATGAAAAGATTTCATAACTGTCACTGCTCCGGTTAATGATATTATTAGTCAATTGAAAATCAAAAGTATTGGTAAGTTGTTTTGTTTCTTGAATCAAATCTGCATTAAGAATAAAATTAACTTTTAGGCTACAATGATTTGTAAGCGAGCGATTCCACAGTGTTTGTATTTTTCCTCTATTAGCCTGTATGTTTCAGGTGTTTCAAAAAAATCTAGAGTATATAATTATTTGAATCTACCCTATAAGTGGCGGAGTGCCTAAGTGCCTGAAATAGGCTCCGGGCACTGTTGCTCCGGGCACTGTTTAAATGGGGGCTAAATGTACTAAACGAAACCAAACTTTCAGGCTTTCAGAATCCAGAAAATCATTGTCTTTGGGATATTGCGCGCAAATCGGTGGGGTAGAAACACTAGAAACGGTGAATCCCTACTACTTTCGGTAGTTTGATTCGAGAGTTTTCCCTGCCTCTACAAGTACATCTTAGTGCTCAGAATTTGTGATCTAGGTCTAACTGGATGAGACCCTCGTTATCCAGAGCTATCGAAGAAGAACGGCTTGGCAGACCTTGGCATACGCCGGCTGGAGAGGCTTGTGTTGCCAACAGATCAACTTAAACAAAATTGCGGCTTGATCTGCATTTAAAATAATATGATCTTGGAAGTTGAAGTCTACTTTTCCTTCAATTTTGGCAACACTCTACCAGTCCATTCATTATATTGTGGCAATAACGTTACGCCGTTCATGGCGATTGACCAATTAGCTATCTACCTTGGCGATGGTAATGGTGACAAAAGACAACCGATAGAAAAACTCATTTCGGAATGATCCATACAATGTTAGCATCAGGAAGACTGCGCGTGACCGCTTCATAGGACTATATCGCGCATGCGCCCGATTTATTGGTAATATCGATGCGATGCCGTGACGGCCATTACGGCCTGCCATTACTACACCTTCAACCTAAACCATCATAAGCACCAAATGCAGGTAAATTCAGTTGGAACCAAAATCCAAGCGTGTTAGGGTTGATTTTAGGAGCGATTTTTTTTTAAGTTTGGTTCTAGATTTGAGATGTTTTATCAGGTTCTATTCATCTGAGGTCAGCAATTGATTTTTAACGTTTTGGAACTAGTTGGTGTAAGAAACATCTTATGCGCAAGTTCCTCAGGCGCTTAAGGGCGTCAAAGATAAACCGCTGTTTTAGTGCAGTAAGCTCAGACAGTTATCAAACGAGCGGAGCGTAAGCAAAGCGAGTTCTTACAAACAACTTCTGGCTATTCAGCATTTCGACGGCTTTTCGATTACATTGGTCATCTCGTTTGCAAGGAAATCGCGAATTCTGAGTTCGAGGCGGACAACTAATTTAGTTGGTATCAAAAACATCAATTACCACGATATAATCTATGTATGAAGTTTCTCAGAACTTAAATATCTTTCCTTCGCCTATTTGAGTCGCATCGCGTTTACAGTACTTAGTATTAGACCTTTTTTTCGCAGCAGCATTTGGGCGAAAACACAAAAAAAGTATTATATACCAAGTACCAAAATCTCTACGCCACGGGATGACTCATGTGCTATGTTATTTATTACAGATATAGTGCGCTATCTATTGGCATTTACTTAGGTATAAGCCCGCAATCACGGCCGGACCATTTCATTTGACAATTTAAATATAATACAATATTTTAGATGTATGTGTAGGTGCAACCATAAAATATGTTAACAAGAAAAGGCCCACTACCCACGTAGGTACTTTATCAACACATTTAATTTAGTATCACACAGGCTCCAATGAATGAAATCAGAGCCAACTATTCAGGGTCAGCTGAAAACATGCCTTTCAAAATGGCGGGAAGGGTTCTGACGGCTGTCTTAACGGCTGTCACTCTGACAGCGGGTCAAGCGAGTCAATTTCCGGCCGGCGATAGGGCGCGATTTGAATTTTGATTTTGGAACGTTTTCCAAGTTTGGGAGCGAGTTGCGTTAGTTTTGATATAGATTATTTTCTTCATTTTTATTAGAAAAAGTTGGCAGATTTTTTTTCCTTTTATCTACTAAAATTGATTATTTACCTACATAAGATAATCGAAACAATCAAATATGAATTAAAGCGCAAAATAAAAATACATACTTAGTAAGTTAGTAGGTTTTTTTAGTGTCTATTTAATCAATTAGTTTAATATAATATTGTTTAGGTATTCTTTTGATACTCGTTAATAAATACCTACTTAAAACAAATTAAAATATACACAAAGTTAAAAATAATTTAATTACTAATTAGTCTACGCTTAAAATCCAAGGATGTTAATCTTCAAAGTAGCAAGTATTCTTTCAATACCTACAAACCAATGTTATATTAATTTTATTTGACATTGAGGTGTGATTATGAGGTCGAAAACTCTTGTCTAATATAAGTATTTCATCACTATTAAACATGTAAAAACACCAAACCGAATGCAGAACCTCCTTCTTCTATGGAGTTGAAGTCAGTTAAAAATCAGACATACCTACCTGATATGATGTAAGGTAGATTCAATGGATTATAAGTACAGTCACCGTAATAGTATCTTCCTACAAGAAGGCCGCAAAAGTATTCACATAATTTGGCAGCCTTCATGTAGGAAGTACAGTCCAGTGTACAGTCAGCAGCAGAAGTAGCTAAGCGGGTGAGGGTGTTCAAAATGAACTTGACACGACTTTATTATCAAGAGAATAAGAGCGTGTGTAGATCATTTTGAACACCCCATCCCACTTAGCTCCTTCTGCTGCCGACTACTGTTATCTTATTATCTTGTATTCGGGGGCCCATACGGATACACTTCGACCCAGAGGGATCTTTTGTGTAGCTGCCCCCTAGTACATCTACTCGAGAGCTTTCTCAACCATCTCCATGTGTTGGATGATGGAGCTCAAGGGCAGTGCTTTGAAGTCCTCTGGATCTGGATAGCCAGTACCAAAGTCCTTCATTCTCTGTCTGGCTAGAGCGTGACTGACTACTGTTACTATACCTACTTAATAAACCCCGAAACCCCAAAACAGTAGTGGAGAATCTTACATAAAATCCCGTTACCTATCCTGAATAAACACTTGAATTTGATATTAGCAGTACTTGTGCATTCCCAGGGCATATAAATTTCCAAGCCGCATATACAAGTGGGTGAGCAGAAAATTTTGCATTTTGATCCTTGCAACGACCTTAGGGTTACCAGATGTCTGGTATTTCGGCCATTCTCTAGGAGTTTAGGACTTTTAGGACTGTAACCGAAAACGTCCTAAAAAAATTAATGCTGGAATGATTATAGAATTTTTAGGTTTAGATTAGTTTTGTCTGTTAAGTCGAACCGAAACTCTTTATACGTATGTGCTAACTAAATGAAAAATGTTCCTACACAATCCTCTTTTGAGTAGATCGAAATTCTGGAGGAGTATTTATTTTTTGCTTACCTACCTACTAAATAGTTATTCGTTGTTTCCTAGCACATATTTATAGGTACCTATGCCCTTAAAATCTGGTTTCTTAGTGTTACAGGCTCACTTTTAATCACATTTAAATGAGTAGGAGTAGGAGATAGTTTATTTCATAGGGTTGAAAACGACCCTCTTCAGTTTACGAAGCTAATATGGTCACTAACAACAAAAGAACAGACTAAATAGGGATCATCCATTAATTACGTCACACCAATTTCATGATTTTTTGACCCCTCCCTCCCCCCATGTCACACTTCGTCGCAATTAACTGCACCCTCCCCCCTTAGTGTGACGTCACATTTAGATTTTTAGTTTAGTAAGGTAAAAATTACAACATCACTTTGAAACTAACTTTTTATGAGGATTGCCAGAAAAATAGTATGTATCAAATTTATAGGGAACGAAAGTATTCAAACAAATCCGAATATGTAGAAAATTAGTTTAGTACAATGTTTGCTAACAAATGATTTAAACTTAGATTTTGTAAAAAAATTGTATGTGAGGATTGCGAGGTCACAAACATGGAACTCTTCCTTCCCCCCTGTCACGATATGTCACATTTTGTGGACCCCTCCCCCCCCTTGAGGTGTGATGTAATTAATGGATGATCCCATATGTACCTAAAAAATATAGTTACATGGTAAACACCCCGTTTTTAACAGTAGTTGTAATGATCCTCTTTAATCTGGACTAGTCACATATTTATTGTATAGAAAAATACTTTGACTATTCAACCAACCGGACTGGCCATGTCTGTCATTTACAAAATAAGTCTGCCGATTTTTGCGGGGGAGGGGAACGTCAATTGTATGCGAAACGTCAAAATAGCCACGCCAGATAAACGTCAGTCCATACAATGAGTATGACCACTGGTCATATATTTTCGGCAGAAGGAAACGCCTGTCAATGGCTGCTCCGGTTGGTTTAAAGCTCTAAGGAAAAATAAGTAGATAACTACCTATCGTATATACCCGTGATTTAGAAAATGTGTTAAAGTCAGGAATTTTCCTCGTATTTTATAAATTCGTACCTGGTAACCCCAAAGGCCTCACATGCGGCGCCGGCTGCACAGCCATGCGACAGTCGCAGCTAGAATAAATCACGCCTGATTTATTTTTATTCGGTTGGCAACACTGAACGCGTACATTCCCTGCATTGCCGTTTACATTCTTTATTTAAATTATTTTTGTCGCTATAGGTATTTATTGCCGTTAATTTGTTTTGGGATTTTTATACAACAATGCTTATGAATGATTTCAAAACGTGGTTTTGTAATAAACGTTATTCAATTCACCTAGCTATTTCGAATAAGTACTAAGGGTGGGTTGCACCACGCACAATTAACAGACTCATCAATGTTAAATATGGCAACGGAGCTGTCATCCCATAGAAAACTGTCAAACTTTTCATACAAGTTTTTTTTTACGATTACGTTTACGTTCACAGACAGTTTGGTGCAACCGGCCCTAAGTCTCCGTTTGTTACATTTAAACGTAAACCTGGCTCTGGTTAACCTTATTAGTAGAAGGAAAGCGCCGGAACCAGCCCCGCCCTAGCCCGCCCTAGTCCGCCCTAGCCTGCCGCCCAAACCCGTGTGCCCGTATGTTCAAACCTAAAAAAAAAAAAAAAAAAAAAAAAAAAAAAAAAAAAAAAAAAAAAAAAAAAAAAAAAAACGAAGAACTTAGAACGTTTGCGCTATGTCTCCACACTGTCAAAACACTCCTTGTACGACTTCTGTGGCTCTCTACATGCACAAAGCACGCTTAATTACACCCCAATAAAACCCTTCGCTCGCATCTCTATTGTCTTATTGTGTTGTGCCTTCGACTCCCGACTCCCATTGTTCTCGGAGCACGGGTTCAGGACCATAATAAAACCCTTACCTTGCGACTTACGTTTGCCTTTCTCTTTTCGTGATAGTACTATAGGTATTTTAATCAGGTACAGATATAGCTCTGGAATAATCTAGACTATTCATAGGTATACGTATTAGGTCATACAGGGTTTCCATACCTACACTTTTTTACTATGTGTACAGTTTTCTTTCATACAACCCTTACCTTGCGACCTTGCGTGTGCTATAGGTATTTTAATCACGTACAGATATAGCTCTGGAATTATCTAGACTATTCATAGGTATAGGTATTAGGTCGTACAGGGTTTCCATACCTACACTTTTTTACTATGTGTACAGTCTTCGTTCATACAACCCTTACCTTGCGACCTTGCGTGTGCTATAGGTATTTTAATCACGTACAGATATAGCTCTGGAATAATCTAGACTATTCATAGGTATAGGTATTAGGTCATACAGGGTTTCCATACCTACACTTTTTTACTATGTGTACAGTCTTCGTTCATACAACCCTTACCTTGCGACCTTGCGTGTGCTATAGGTATTTTAATCACGTACAGATATAGCTCTGGAATAATCTAGACTATTCATAGGTATAGGTATTAGGTCATACAGGGTTTCCATACCTACACTTTCTTTACTATGCGTACAGTCTCCATTTCGATCAATAGCGATACTACGTAATGTTTGTCAAATGGTATTTTAACTTACTTCTCCTTATTCCCTTTAATATATTTTAGGTATTCATTTTGATGTCATACTTTAATTAATATTTATCAAACTTCCTGAACCTTTGTCAGTTTTAATTAAATATCTGACTTAATTAATATTTTTCAAACATATTAGTCCTTTATCACTTTTAAATATGTTTGATATCATCATTTAATTAATACAGTTTTATTTTTGATATATATTTATCCTATCTTATTTCATACCTCTTGTAGTGAGTAAGTTACATACTTGCGATCTTATTTTATAGTTTGAATTAAGCATATCTACCCAAACTTAGTACCTCTGATTTATTATACAGCTTGTTTTTACATACACATTTTAATTTGTTTTTTAATATGATAATACCTAAACTAATAGTATGTTATTTGTATTTATTTTTAAGCTTTAAATTCTCTTGTTAACTGACTTGATATAATTCCAAATATTGTGATCTAATGTGACAATATTTGTGTACTTGAAATCATTGTTATAACAGCGTGATTACTTTATTGGCCAACCGTAGGTATATTGTATTTTATGCTCTCAAGGGATTCATTGTTTCCTATTATTTTTAATATTTTGGGTTTTGGTCAAAATTACGTCTGTATTGAAGATAGAAGATGAACTTGTACAGACATGATTCAAACGGCAATTTCTGTCTACTTGCTTTCATTATTATAAGGGGTTGATTGCGTTATTTATAAAGGTCCATTATGTTTCATGTTCTCAAGGGATTTATTGTTTCCTTTTATTTTTTATATGTTGAGTTTTATCCTTCTAAAGTCATAAAACGCCCCCTGAAATTTATTGTTACAGTTCTTGTGATCTAAGAAATTTATTAGACAAAGGTTTTTTCATTTTTCTATTTAAGTGTTTGTTATAAAGACTGCTCTTAAACAATAGCTTTTATAATTTTTCTTTGAAGAAGGCGATCAAATACTTTGTATTAGTTTCCAAGAAACATATAAATCATTAGATTTTGAAGTTACACGTGATTTTTATAAAAAGAGAATACACAAACAAAAATGTCGTTTAAATTCTTTTGATAATTCAATCTTTTGTTCCATTACTTCGGTTGCAAACAAAAAATCGGACAGCAGGTAACACACTCCGAAATCCTGTTCAGACTTGCCTTGGTCGTCTTTCCCCACCAGCGCCGTAAGGTTTTTTTTAACCCAAATTTATATAAAAAGGCCGATCCTGGAGGTAAATTTTAGAAATGAAGTGAGCTGCGAATCGCGTGTTCAAGTAAGACGAAACGAAAAATATTTAATATTGACTTACGAGAATCTTCTTTTATTAATGTGCATTTCATATTACAAAGTGTGTGTTTGTTATTGGAAATGACTGGACATGGAAATTGGAAGTGATAATTATTGTGATGTTGAAATTAATCAACTGTGTGAAGAAGTTGAGAAAGAATATTATGAAGACCTAGAAATATTTAATTTGTGTCAATCTCTAAGTCAACAAAATTATGAAACGTAAGTGAATCATTATATTTTATTAATCATAAGTTTTTTCTGTATGGCACCTAGTTTGAGATGAATGTTTTAAGTTCAATCTTGTAGAAACATGTTTCTTTGCCTGACTTACAGGTACGGAGGGGATAGGGATATATAAGGGGATCCCTAGTATTAAAATTATTCATAGCTATTTGAAGTTTCAGTGTTTTGTGTCTGTGGTGTTGTGTGATTAATTTTGCATCATGTCGTTTTCTAATGAGCCTAGATAGCGTAGCGAGATAGCAAGTCTTAACAAAGATCTAATTGTGCGAAAGTTTCATAAATATATTAGACTGTGGTATATTGATGGCCTATTACCTGATGCACTTCTCGAAGACCAAGACATTAAACCGTTTTATACACCATGTGATGGTCATAAAGAAAGGAGGCATCAGGATGTCATGTCAATATCAAATACTGATGTAATAGACGGAGTCCTGTCAATGCAAGCGTACTGTTTGCATTGTAAGAAATATTCAAGTTAGTATTCTATGGTCATTCATGTTTAGTAATTATAACTTATATATATTTATATTGTATTGTAATATTAAATTTTATTTCTTTAGATCTCAACAAGTTGGAGAAGGAATGAAACTGGCCACAGCGGATCTAGTGTCTGAGGTATCAGCAAAGAAGAGTCCTCCTTCAACCAGCCGTGATTCAGGATCAACTTCAACGACATCAGCTTCCTGTATTGATGTAAGCACAAAAAATAATAACAAAATTGAATGTTCTGTGTGCCATGTATCTGTAGTAAAAAGATATTTAGCAAACCATTTGAAAAGCAATAACCACAAAAACAATGTTCTTAGTTCAGATAGAGAACTAATTAACGTGCAACTTATTGAAAATGCATTCCGAAACAGGGTTGCTACTTACAGAATATCAAGGAATACAAATGATAGTCAATTCTTTGAAACACCTGAATCCTTTTTAGAAAAAAATAAAGATACAATTTTCACCTTATTAAATCGTTCAGTTGCAAATCATTGTGCTCTAAAAGTAAATTTTATTCTAAATGCAAATTTTTATCAACATACCAAACATTTAAGAAATACATTTGATTTTCAATTACCCAATCAACTTTTTAATGAGAGCAGTGATAAAAATATTTTTTTCATATCTCTAGTAAATGAAATAACAGAGAGATTAACAAACTTCGAAAGAAAAGATAGTGGATGGAGTTTAGTAAACATAAATCACTTAGATGTTAATGTTAATAAATATAAACCACTACGTGGTTCTTCATATATTGAACTACCACGTGATATAGCAAACAAAAAAGCAGTAATAAACATTAAAAACAATGATCATGAATGTTTCCGTTGGGCATTGCTATCTGGTTTATACCCACCTAAAAATAATCACACTAATAGGGTGACTTCTTATGTGAAATACAAGGAGAAATTGAAGTTTGGTGATATTCCTTTTCCGGTCAAGCTAACTGATATCCATAAATTTGAAAAGTTAAATGACTTAAGTATTAACGTGTTTGGTTTGGAGTATAATTCACAAAATAAAAGACATGATATTATAGGTCCGTTACACTTTACTAAATGTAAAAAAACAATACACTTTAATTTGTTATATGTAACAAAGGGGAATAGAGGACATTATTGTCTAATCAACAATTTATCTAGATTAGTATCAGCTCAAATAACTAAGTCACAACATGCTGTTCATTTATGTGATGGTTGTCTAACAAACTTTTCTTCTAATCAGAATTTAGTAAAGCATCAAAAGAACGATTGTTTTCATATATGTACCAATTTACCCACTGAAGAGGACAAAAAGAAAGATTGGTTTGATGAAATGACTTCTTCTAATCAACTCAATTTCAATAATTACGAGCGTAAATTACGGGTTCCTTTTGTTGTGTACGCGGATTTTGAGGCATTTTTAAATCCTATTCACCCAGAACAATTTAAAGAACAGTGCACTAATGATAACAGTCACCCCCCATCATCCGACAGTGATAAAGATTATGAAGATGATGATGATTCAGTAGCTGATAAAATCAAACGTAAAAAAAGACGTATAGACATGCGTTCTTCAACCACTAACATTCAAAAACATCAAGTATATAGTTTTGGGTACTATATTAAATGTGTATATGATAACAAGTTATCAATTTACAGAACATATAAAGGGGAGAAGTGTGGTGAAACATTTATGAAATATATTAAAAATGATCTAGAGAGTATCTGTAAAAAGAATACATTTTCGAAGCCCCCTTTACCCCTAACAAGTCTAAACAAAGAACACATTGCACAAAGCAACACCTGCTTTATTTGTAATACGTGTTTAAATGAAGATTCCTGTGTTTCCTATAATTGGCATACCGGAGTTTATGAAAGTGTTGCACATTCACTCTGCAATGAAAAGTACAGGCCCCAAAACTTTGTACCGGTGTTTTTTCATAACCTAAGTAATTATGACAGTAATTTTATAGTACATGGACTTAATTTTGAGGATGGTGATATAGAAATAATCCCACAGAACAAAGAAAAATATATTTCCTTTTCAAAAATGTTAAAAGTGAATAACCGTACAGTGAAATTAAGATTTGTCGATTCTCTTAAATTCATGTCTAGTAGTCTTGAAAAATTAGCTAAAAACTTAACAACAAACCAATTCCACGAACTAAAATTAAATTTTCCAAGTGAAGAAGACCATAAGCGCTTGATACGTAAGGGCGTTTATCCATATGAATACATGACATCATTTGATTGTTTAAACCTGACCGCTCTTCCTCCTAAGGATGAATTTTATAGTTCTCTGACTAATAACCACATTTCAGATCAAGGTTATGAACATGCTTTGGATGTGTGGAATCACTTTCATTGTCAAAATATGGGGGACTATTCAGATTTATATTTGAAAACAGATGTTTTGTTACTAACTGATATATTTGAAAATTTTAGAAATGTTTGTCTTAAGACCTATGGTTTGGATCCAGCTCATTATTACACCGCCCCAGGATTAAGTTGGGATGCCATGTTAAAAGTTACAAAAGTAAAACTTGAACTTTTAACGGATATTGATAAAATAACTTTCATAGCTAAAAATATTCGAGGGGGTATATCTCAATGCAGTCACAGGCATGCAAAGGCTAACAATAAATATATGTCGGACTATGAACCAAACGAACCGTCTTCTTTTCTCGTATATTTAGATGCAAATAACTTGTATGGGTGGGCAATGTCCCAATTTCTTCCTACAGGTAGATTTGGATGGGTGGATGTAGAGACGAATTTTAATATTGCGGATGACGCTGATCATGGATTTATTTTAGAAGTAGACATTGAATACCCTGAAAAATTACATGATTCACATTCAGATCTACCATTCTGCCCCGAAAACGTGTGTTTAGGTAATTCTAAACAGAAAAAATTGATACCAAATCTAAACAAGAAAACCAACTATGTAATTCATTACAGAAATCTCAAACAGTGTATACAAAACGGTTTAAAATTACTTAAAATCCATAGAATATTACAATTTGAGCAGTCACCATGGATGAAGAATTACATAGATTTAAACACCTACATGCGATCCCAAGCGTCTTCTGAATTCGAAAAAGATTTTTATAAGTTAATGAACAATTCAGTGTTTGGCAAAACTATGGAAAATGTAATGAAGCGAGTTAACATCAAATTATTAAATCACTGGGAAAATCGTGGTAAATCTCAAGGAGTTCAATCTCTGATTGCGAAGCCTGAATTCCATAGTTTATCTGTTTTTTCGAATGACTTAGTAGCTGTTCAATTTAAAAAAACTAAAGTTTTTTACAACAAACCAATCTACCTTGGTTTTTGCATTTTAGATCTGTCTAAAACTTTAATGTATCAATTTCATTACAATTATATGAAAACCAAATATCACAATAATCTAAAATTGCTTTACACAGATACTGATAGTTTGCTTTATCAAATATACACCGAAGACTTTTTCAATGATATAAAATCGGAACTAAATTTATATTTTGATACATCTGAATACCCAGAGAACAACGTGTATGGCTTCCCTCTGGTCAATAAAAAACAATTGGGTTTTTTTAAGGATGAAAACAATGGAGAAATATTTTAAGAATTCATTGGTTTACGCTCAAAAATGTATGCCACAGATGTACAAAATAAGGACATTAAAGCTAAAGCTAAAGGTGTCAATAAATGTGTAACGGAAACATATAATCTCGATAGCTTTAAAAAATGTTTATTTAAGAAAAAAATTAAATATGATACAATGTTGCGTTTCAAATCAATTAAACATATTCTATTCACACAAAAAATTACCAAAATAACGCTTTCCCGTAATGACACGAAACGATATATATTAGAAAATTCTATTGATACTCTTGCGTGGGGTCATTATAAAATTCCTCACGATGTACTTTGAATTGTATTTCATTTACACAAAACATCCAATAAAGTGTCTATTTTTGTGTAATGTGTATATTATTATTTTTGTAAATGTTATAGGTTAGTTAAGTAATAATAAAATAAATGTATTAAATGATAAGGAAAATCTTGTAACAATTAAAATTTGTTTTGTGTGTCTTTTTAATAAATGTACTTCTTTAAAAGAAGAAATCAACGAGTAATTTGTCATTTGATTTCAAATCGTTTTCTTAGCAACACCCTTCTCACGTTAATCAAAAAATGATTCATTTTTACCATCCTTTCACTACCATTGTAGCTGGTCCGAGTGGTTGTGGTAAAACAAAATTCGTTACTAGTTTTATTGAACATTCCAAAGAAATATGTAATGTTGAGTTTGATGAAGTGATTTGGTGCTATGATGAAATGCAACCCCTATACAATCTAGTAAATGTGATTTATAATCAAGGAATACCTGATATGTCCATGTTTGATGGACTTAAACCCAAACTAATTATAATAGATGATTTAATGAGGGAATCAGGTGGACGTCTTGTGGATATTTTTACAAAAGGCAGCCACCACAGAAATTTAAGTCTGTTTTATATTACACAAAACATATTTCACCAGGGTAAAGGTCAACGTGATATGTCTTTGAATACAAGTTATTTAGTGTTTTTTAAGAATCCTAGGGATAAAACACAAATACGTCATTTGTCTCGACAAGTATACCCAGAAAACTCAAAGTTCGTTGATGAAGCCTACAAAGATGCTACTAAAAATGCTCACGGCTATCTCATGATTGACCTAAAACAAAATACAGATGATATGTGTCGTTTTAAAACTAAAATATTTCCATTTTATGGCCATTGCACAGTGTATATTCCAAAGAAAGGATTTAAATATAACACGGATCATCAAGTTTTAGTCAGTTCTAAATGATGCATTCGAGGGTGAGCACCTATAAACATTTACTAGAAGCACTAAAGTTACTAAAACCAAAATATCGCACAGCTTTGCTTAAATCCTGTGATGATGAGGAAATCAATATCATTTGTGAATGTATCTATAACGTTCTAAAGGGGAAAATTCCTTTAGATAACAAAGAAAAATCTAAATTAAAAAAATATAAGGATATATTACGAAAATTAATTTCAGAAGGCAAAAATAAGCTTAGAAAAACCGTTATCATTCAGAAGGGGGGTGCATTTTTACCAATCATTTTAGGTGCCGTTTTAAGTGCTTTGGTAAGCTCCTTATCTTAGATACAATGGAGAATACAAAGAAAATGTTGTTAGTTGAACCTGAATTTATTGAAAGACTTAAAAAAAGGGAACACCAAGCTGAAAATTCATCATCCCGTCTAGATGGAGAAATGCAAAAAAATCTTAGAAGGAAAATAAATGATCGTGAAAAGTGGACATTATATTCTCAAGCACTACAACGATTTTTACATTTTGCTGAGGCAGATAGAAGACCATTTAAATTACCGATAGTGATGGATGAAGTGAACCACCTTACTAACGAGAACTACAACGTCTTTTCGAAAGTTAACAAAAAGGAGGAAGACGTTAAAAAAATGGATAATACCCAAAAAGATGAATCATTTACTCAGGACTTAAGCGGAAACCTGAATTTACCTGAATCTGAAAAAGATGTTTATACAACACCTCATGTTGGATCAAGGGTTGAATTACCTAAGCAATATTCTCCATCCTATATTATAGATGTTATACCTAAATCTTACAGGGTAAAAACTCAGACGCTACTGCAAAACATTATTGTAAATAGACCTAAAATTTGGTGGAAGGAGAACGGTGAAGTAGTTATAAATAATCAAACAATACCAAACAGTAATATTCTTGATTTGGTAGGCGATGTGCTTAGACCGCTTAAACGCTCAAAACCAGTTGGATGGGAGGATTTCGCTTGTCTTTTAAATGAGATAAAAGTCCCAGTGTCATGTATTGGTAACCCCTCAACGTTAGATTTTATTAATAAACTTAAATCTGCTGAATCAAACACGTCGCAAGCTTCTATTAGCACTCAAAACTTATCAGTAACAGAAAAAAACGCATCTACTCCTCTATCTACCAAACAAAAAACAAGATCTCAAAAGAAAGTTGATTGGGAGAAATGGACTCCTTATTAGACATAAATAGAATATACTACGATGTATCAAACCCAGCTGGATATAGTAGTTTAAATAATCTTGCAAAGGAAATGAAAGGTCAAATGAATAGAGGGGAAGTGAAAAAATGGTTGCAATCCCAAGAAGCGTACACTCTACATAAACCTGTTCATAAACGTTTTTCGCGTAACAAATACATCCTGTCTAACTACAATGAACTATGGCAAGCTGATTAAAGTGATATGCGTACTTATAGTCAATACAACGATGGTTATAAATATATTCTTTGTGTCATTGATGTATTTAGTAAATATGCATTTGCGATAGCTATGAAAAAGAAGGATTCTGAGACGGTTAAAACATGTTTTGAAAGCATATTCGCGGAAGCAAATGCAACCCCTAGACATATTCAATCTGATAAGGGTACAGAATTCGTTTCAAAGGTGGTAAGAGATTATTTTACAAGTAAGAACATAAATTATTATACTACTAATAACCCCGACATTAAAGCTAGTATAGTTGAAAGGTTTCAAAGGACTCTTAAAACTAAAATGTGGCGTTATTTCACTCATAATAACACTTACAATTACACCAGTATATTACAAGACCTACTTTATTCATATAACCATACCTATCATTCCAGCATTAAAATGTGTCCAGTTGATGTTAACTCTAGTAATATAAGAACTGTTTGGTGTAACTTATATGAAAGAAAAAAATATAAACAACCGTCTTTAGAAATTGCAAAGTTAAATGTAGGTGATCATGTTAGGATAACTAAATATAAACATATATTCCAAAAGGGTTATGAAACAAATTGGAGTGATGAAATATTTGTCATTGATTCAGTTATCAATAGGTCTCCGTGGATTGTTTATACTTTAAAAGATTTGGAAGGCGAACCAATAATTGGTACATTTTATACCAAAGAATTACAAAAAGTGACCCATCACCCCTCCATCAAATATAAAATTGATAAAATAATACGCTCGCGCCGTATTGGTGGCAGAAAGGAATTGTTCGTGAAGTGGCGAGGTTATCCTAATAAATTTAACTCCTGGATACCGTCTTCAAGCCTAGAAACAATATGAGTGAAAACAGTTTTTACTTAACTTTATTGAGTAATAGCTCATCAGATTATTACACTGATAATACCACTGCGCATTTTTTAACAAAATTACCGAAAACCATTAAACTGGAAGGAGAATGGGTCGTGGGTTTAGTAGAATTCCAATACCCATGTTCCATGTATAATGTTCAAGAACATGAAAATACAATTTATATTAAAAGGAAAATTCGAGGACCTGCAGACAAGACAGATAAAATTGTTGATGCAAAAACTCACATACCAGCTACTTCGTATGATAGTATTGATCATTTTCTTGATGCATTCAATGAAAACCCACAACTAAAAAGCAAAGTTAAGTTTAGATATGACAAAATTACAAAAATGGTGGGGGTATCAACAGATAAAGAAATAGTCTCAGTCACAACAACACCCATATTAAGTTTACAATTAGGTTTTCGACCGAGATCAAATTTAAAAGAAATGTCAATTGGAAAACATCCTGCAAATTTATACTTAGGTTTACCCTCACAAATCTTCGTTTATACTGATATCATTCATCCACAAGTAGTGGGGGATGTTATTACATCATTACTGAGAATAATACCATTAGATCCTACTAAATTTATCTATGGTGCTTACAAAACACATATTTTCTCACCTGCTCATTACGTACCCGTATTACGAAGAGAATTCGATACTATAGAAATAGATATAAGGACAACTACTGGAGCGAGAATACCATTCCAGTTTGGATCTTCTTGCGTGAAGCTACACTTTCAACGGGTAAAATGAATTATAAAAGATCATCTGTGTCCTGCCCGTATGAGCATTACTACTCACATCAAGCTGGTACGGGCATAGGTATTGTTTACAAAGGTGTACCATATCAACGAGGACATGGGATTGGGAGTTTCTTGGGTGGTCTTTTTAGGTCTGTGCTACCATTATTATCAAGTGGTTTTAAAACAGTGGGAAAAGAAACTTTAGACGCAGGAATCGGCCTTTTATCCGATATGGTAAATTCGCGACCAATGGATAGTTCTATTAGATCTCGATTTAAAGAAGCAAGCACCAACTTAAAAAGAAAAGCAGATGAAAAAATTGATTCTTTGATGTCGGGGTCTGGGTATAAAATGTCAACAAAAAGACGTGGACCAGTCATTAACCTAAAAGCATCGAAACGAAGAGGAGGTAAAAGACTTAAGAAAAATAATATTGAAGATATATTTTGTAACTAAAAATGTCTTTCTTACATAGTCATTCATGTGAGTGCGCCAAATCCGAGTTAGACTTATTTGCTCTACCATCAACTCAAACAAGCATTGAAAGTGGTCAGTGGATTCATTACAAACCAATTTCATCTCTAAGTGACGATGGCCCTATCGAGTTTCTTGTTCCCGGGTCGGGAGATGATTACATCGATCTATCACATACTTTGTTGCATATAAATGCCAAAATACTAAATCAGGATGGAACAAAAATAAAAGCTGATGCAAATGTTGCTCCGGTAAACAATTGGTTACATTCCCTTTTTAACCAACTCGATATTTATTTAAATTAGGGCTCGCGGTCGTTTCCGGGTCTCGTGTAACCGTTTCGAATACCCGTTTCCGAATAACACGCTACACGGTTTTCTGGCCCGTTTCGCACGTGTAATTAAGAAACGTGTAATTAAGATCCGTGTCCACGGTTAAACGGGTAGTCGAAAAAACCGTGTCTTAAATACACGCGGATCCGGAAAAGTCCTTGGCGGTAAGAGTCGAACGGGTCGAGTCGTTCAAACGGTACGAATGAATATATGAAACATTTGGGGAGTTTGGTGATTATGAATCTTATTGTGAGGTCTGTAGAGTAGAAATTTAATAAATGGTTACTGTGGGTGTGCCTTTTTTATGATGGTAATAGAATAGCAGGTAAATTTTACACAAATAGATCACTAACTAGAGCAAAAACATTGAAGTTTAACATCGTAAATAAAACTTAACTATCAAATTAATTTTGTATTAGTTTGATATGTATTATGTAGTTAGTCATTTATTAGACGTGTTGAACAAAAATAGAACTTCAAGTTGGTTAATATAAGGTAGGTACTCTTTTAAAACCCTACTTGTTTTCGTTGTAATCAGACAAAAGGGTAGCTCTGTAGGTAGGACGTCCGAAGGACGACCGAAGGCAGCCGATCGCCTCCTAAGTCACAAAGGATTGATAAGGCGCTTTGTTAACAAGAGACCAGCGTAAGCAAGACTAGCAAATCAGCGTGAATACTACGGATTTGGAGGTCAAATAAGATTCATTTACTCGCGACAAAATCTATACTTAGACTTTTTTTAATAACCATAATCCTCATATCATATTTAAATATGGTGATATTTTGGTTATTTCCGTCTTCTACTATTTTTAATTCTATGATAGATAACCTATTTTTAAGCCCGGGTCTACCTCTATAATATACCTCTTTGATTACGGGTTTTAAAATAACAAGATGCTTAGTAAAATATTCGCAAAATTCTTAGGAATATTTATTTTTAATTTATTCTACTTGTATTGTAGAGGGTGTTCTTAAATTACCACAGCGAAACTATTATATTTGCGGAAATTTTAATGTTTTTAACGTTTTTTTACAGACGTGTTGACTTTATTACATCGATATAAAGCTTAAAATAGGTAGATTAAGATTTGAAAACAAAACGTTTTGGTTAAAATAGCGCACAAAAAGATGTCATAAAATTACACATTTAATTTTATTACCTGGACCGCCGGGACGTTAGCGTGAAAGTCACTCAAGTAAAAATAAAGGATTTACCATTTTATGATCTAAGCTTATCCCAATAAGTCATATTATCGTTCACTTGAATTCGTACTTAGTTACTATTTTTGTAGGAGCCGTCGCGCGTGTTCTTTATGCTCGGTTAAACAAAGAAAGAGATAAAAATAAGAGAATATCAATATTATAATTAATACCAAGTTACTGCATTATGTCTCTACAGCCATGAAGTCAGATACTTTTACATTACCTACATCAGTGTATAATATATATTGATTTGCTGTTATCACTGTGTAAAGTTTTAATAAGAAAGTCGGGAGGCAATTATTGCCTCATTTGCCGCAATGTACAGTTAAGTCCGTTAATATGTGAACACAACCTTCTTTGTATAAGGTCGTGTTCACATATTTTGTACAGTTGGACGCGTCGATATTAACGAACTCGACTGTGCATCGCTAGAGGTTAATTTAAACAAGTTGTAGTTTTTAACTAGAGCTCCCGCTACACGTGTAACATGCGGAAACGATGTAAAACTGTAATATCGATACCCAAGTTCACGATCGTACTAATTACGGCGAAAATGTTGTTTGAATTTAGACTTTAAATGTGTGCACTATGGTACTAATTACAACAACATTTTCGCCGTAATTAGTACGATTGTGAACTTGGGTATATAACATATGCATGGTAATTAATTTTAATATTATTTTATTTAACATACGTAAATATTCAATATAATTATATAATAATAATAATATCCTTATATGTAATAAAGGACTCCAAAATAATAATCGTTTTTGTGGAGTTGGGTAAAGAATTTTTATTTTAAAGTAAATCTATATGATACGAATCCATTCAACTTCATATAATAAGGGGCGCCACACATTTCAGCGGAATTCGGCTTTTGATGACACTAAAATTGTTTATGGTAGCGGAAATTTGCCTGAATTCCGCGCTGAATTTCGCTCAAGTGTGTGGTGCATAATAATGCAGTTCACAATTAGAGCATTCTATAGTAAATCTTATTTGAATCAGCTCTAACTGCTTCGGAGCTTCGGAACCGTTCGGGCCGGTATTAAGTACCCGTGTAACCGGGGAAACGTGTCTGATAAACGTCTCCTGGAAACGTTTCCCGGACACGTTTCCGAATCCTGGCGGGTTCGTGTAAACCGGTTCCTTAGCACCACCGGTCTTAAGTACACGGGTATTCGTTTCCGCGTGTTACACGTGTAGCGGGAGCTCTAATTTAAATCAGAAACTAATTTCACCTCCAAACAATACTTATGCTTACCGAGCCTACATGGAAAATCTGCTTAATTATGGTCCAGCAGCTAAAAAATCTCATCTGACTTGTGGATTGTGGTATGAAGATACTCCCAACTACATGGACACGGTTGACTCCAATAATAAAGGATTTCACGAAAGAATGGAGTTTGTTAAAGAAAGCAAGGAAGTTGAAATGATCGGTCACTTGCATGGTGATATATTTAACCAAGAGAAATTTCTGATGAATGGTGTAGAAATACGTGTTAAATTAGTCCGTTCGAAAGAAACATTCAATTTAATTTGTCATAAGGATGGTAAATTTAAAGTACAAATAACAGATGCCAGTCTCATTATCAGAAGAGCAAGAATAAATCCGAGTGTATTATTAGCTCATCAAAAAGTACTAGCATCAACAACTGCAAAATATCCAATAACAAGAGCGGAAGTTAAGGTTCTAACATTACCCACAGGTATACAAGGTAAAACGTTGGATAATATATTTCTCGGGCAAGTTCCTAAAAGATGTATTATTGGATTTGTTTCAAACTCTGGGTTTAATGGTAATTTAGCTATAAACCCATTCAATTTTCAACATTTTCATATGAATTCATTTAGTTTGTATGTAGATGGACACGAAATTCCTTCTAAAACTTTGCAACCCTCATTTAACTCTTCAGGTTTAATAGCAACTGCTTACCATACTTTGTTTTCTGGAACTGGTATTCATTTCCATAACGAAGGTAATGCTATAAGCAGATCAAACTATGTGGGTGGTTATTCTTTATTATGTTTTGATTTGACTCCTGATTTATCTGCAAGTTCAACTTCACACTGGAATCTTGTAAGACACGGGAGTGTTCGAATCGAAGTTCGTTTTGATGCAGCTTTAAGTACTACTATCGACTGTATTGTGTATGCTGAATTTGATAACATAATTGAAATAAATAAAAATCGAGATATCACTGTAGATTATAACAGTTAGTAATTAAATAAATACAATGCATTCACACAATTTTATCATTATCCATCGAACATGAACTGTAAAACCATCAGTGTTTAATTAATTATTTTTTATAATAATTATGGATTCAAATGAAATACAATTTTGTATGAATAAAATAAACCCGAGGTTTAAGTCAAATGTTTTTGCTGCAAACCGTATACCTGTTTGGGTAAATTTACCTGCTTTTATTATAAGCAACTTGGACCCGGATTCAAAGCCTGGCTCTCATTGGATCGCAATATACTTTGATGTGAATGGATCTGGTGAATACTTTGACTCTTTTGGCCGAAAGCCTACCGGTTATCATAGGTTATTTTTAAATAGAAACTGCAAGAGGTGGTTTTATAACCATAAATCACTTCAAAATTATTTTACCTCCGTTTGTGGAGAGTACTGTTTAGTTTATCTTTATTTTAAGCTTCAAGGGAAAAAAATGTCTGAGTTTTTACATTTTTTTTCTGATAATTCTTTGTGTAATGATTTAGTTTTAAGGAATATGTTTAAACGATTTTTTGTGAAATAAAATAAAGTGTACAATGAAATAATGTTTTTTATTTATAAACATAAGCTTATACAAACATGGTTATACATAAACACTGTATTACAATAAAGACATTAAAAAAAGAGGTTAAAGCTAAACGTTTATGAGTATGCTAAAACTAATTAAAATATCCTACTACCTAAGACATATATAGTAAGGGGGAAAAAAACTAAATAATTACAAAAATAAAAAACTTAATCTACACAATCACAATTCATATCACTGTTTCTTATTGTCTATAAAATATCTCACACAGCTGTCCTTAGAAGATATTTGCTTTGTAGCGTTAAATATTATATTTTTAGCACTCTGTAGTTCACAATCATCTTCTAGAGTGAAATATTTTAATCTCATGTCTGCATGTTTCCAGTGTTCCGTGGGTGGGATGTTTTTAATTTTTTGCACGTCATATATCTCGATTTTAATTAAATGAGATGCATACGCCCCGTCATCATGTCCAGTCGATAAGTTAAAGACGCCATCCGGATAACTTTTACTCACATTAGAAGACCGCTTCAAGACTTTACACTGTTTTTTAGGTTGTTCAAAGAAGCTATCAATATTATTTGCTGCACGTTTCTTTGCGATGGCTTGTTTAATCTTCAAACCAACCGTACCTTCTTCATCGCTTGATTCGTCTTTATTTTCCGGGTAGTAATAATTCTTGAAAGTATTTTCAGATAACTGAAACAATATCAAACAATAATTTATTTAAACACTCACATACACAATTACACAATAGTTAAAAAATGTTATCAACACAATTAAATAATTAAAGAGTAACAGTATTTGAATACTTACATCCATTATCACAAGTATTAGTAAAAACTTCGATATGTAGAAACTTAGAGCTCTTAACTGAACTGGAGATCCGAAGACACTATATAAAAGAAGCCACAGCCTCGGCCTTTTTATATAAATTTGGGTTAAAAAAAACCTTACGGCGCTGGTGGGGAAAGACGACCAAGGCAAGTCTGAACAGGATTTCGGAGTGTGTTACCTGCTGTCCGATTTTTTGTTTGCAACCGAAGTAATGGAACAAAAGATTGAATTATCAAAAGAATTTAAACGACATTTTTGTTTGTGTATTCTCTTTTTATAAAAATCACGTGTAACTTCAAAATCTAATGATTTATATGTTTCTTGGAAACTAATACAAAGTATTTGATCGCCTTCTTCAAAGAAAAATTATAAAAGCTATTGTTTAAGAGCAGTCTTTATAACAAACACTTAAATAGAAAAATGAAAAAACCTTTGTCTAATAAATTTCTTAGATCACAAGAACTGTAACAATAAATTTCAGGGGGCGTTTTATGACTTTAGAAGGATAAAACTCAACATATAAAAAATAAAAGGAAACAATAAATCCCTTGAGAACATGAAACATAATGGACCTTTATAAATAACGCAATCAACCCCTTATAATAATGAAAGCAAGTAGACAGAAATTGCCGTTTGAATCATGTCTGTACAAGTTCATCTTCTATCTTCAATACAGACGTAATTTTAACCAAAACCCAAAATATTAAAAATAATAGGAAACAATGAATCCCTTGAGAGCATAAAATACAATATACCTACGGTTGGCCAATAAAGCAATCACGCTGTTATAACAATGATTTCAAGTACACAAATATTGTCACATTAGATCACAATATTTGGAATTATATCAAGTCAGTTAACAAGAGAATTTAAAGCTTAAAAATAAATACAAATAACATACTATTAGTTTAGGTATTATCATATTAAAAAACAAATTAAAATGTGTATGTAAAAACAAGCTGTATAATAAATCAGAGGTACTAAGTTTGGGTAGATATGCTTAATTCAAACTATAAAATAAGATCGCAAGTATGTAACTTACTCACTACAAGAGGTATAAAATAAGATAGGATAAATATATATCAAAAATAAAACTGTATTAATTAAATGATGATATCAAACATATTTAAAAGTGATAAAGGACTAATACGTTTGAAAAATATTAATTAAGTCAGATATTTAATTAAAACTGACAAAGGTTCAGGAAGTTTGATAAATATTAATTAAAGTATGACATCAAAATGAATACCTAAAATATATTAAAGGGAATAAGGAGAAGTAAGTTAAAATACCATTTGACAAACATTACGTAGTATCGCTATTGATCGAAATGGAGACTGTACGCATAGTAAAGAAAGTGTAGGTATGGAAACCCTGTATGACCTAATACCTATACCTATGAATAGTCTAGATTATTCCAGAGCTATATCTGTACGTGATTAAAATACCTATAGCACACGCAAGGTCGCAAGGTAAGGGTTGTATGAACGAAGACTGTACACATAGTAAAAAAGTGTAGGTATGGAAACCCTGTATGACCTAATACCTATACCTATGAATAGTCTAGATAATTCCAGAGCTATATCTGTACGTGATTAAAATACCTATAGCACACGCAAGGTCGCAAGGTAAGGGTTGTATGAAACGAAAACTGTACACATAGTAAAAAAGTGTAGGTATGGAAACCCTGTATGACCTAATACGTATACCTATGAATAGTCTAGATTATTCCAGAGCTATATCTGTACCTGATTAAAATACCTATAGTACTATCACGAAAAGAGAAAGGCAAACGTAAGTCGCAAGGTAAGGGTTTTATTATGGTCCTGAACCCGTGCTCCGAGAACAATGGGAGTCGGGAGTCGAAGGCACAACACAATAAGACAATAGAGATGCGAGCGAAGGGTTTTATTGGGGTGTACTTAAGCGTGCTTTGTGCATGTAGAGAGCCACAGAAGTCGTACAAGGAGTGTTTTGACAGTGTGGAGACATAGCGCAAACGTTCTAAGTGACCCGGTATTTGTTTTTTTTTTTTTTTTTTTTTAGGTTTGAACATACGGGCACACGGGTTTGGGCGGGCGGCAGGCTAGGGCGGATTAGGGCGGGCTAGGGCGGGGCTGGTTCCGGCGCTTTCCTTCTACTCTTATTTAACGCCTATTAATAAATATTAGCAACAAGTTGTAACGAGTAATTTTTGTATATATTTAAAACACGTCTATTTTCGAGCGAGAAACCTAAGCCAGGCGCCTATTTAATAAAGCTACAAATGACAATTGTCACGTGTCACTTGTAGCTTTATGAAATAGGCCACAGATTTTGCCAAAGCGGTACTTTACGTAAAATGTACTCCATTGAATACATTTTATTTAGATTGATACTTATATTATTTATAATCATGCATATAATAATGTACACAGTCATCCAACGCATTTTGCTAACCAAATATACTAGCTAAAGTAATTATTTGAGCAGCACTAGCACCATAATGGCGTCGCTTCCGGCGCGGCGGCCATTAGTGGCCATTTCCTCCTCACTTCCGGTCGCCGGTGGCGCCACGTTGCGGTTTTTTCTAACATGGCCGTTTTCATTTCGTCCGTAATGATGATGTTATCATTTTACCGTCCTATTCTTTTTTAAACGAGTTTTAGCCTTTTATAAAGACGTTAAAAGGTTTAGGGATGAGGGGACTTGGTATTAAAATGTCCGATCGTGGGTTGTAATTTAGTGTTATGAGGTATTGTCAAGTTATCTACCACGCAATTATTTCGCGCATCAATTAAAGTGCTTTCCACATAAACGGTAGCGAAATAGTATTTTATACAATAGTGACATAATCAAGAGCTTTTCAGTCGAGTACCTACCGCGTTTAGGTCACGAAGCTTGCTGATACGAGATTGAAAAGCTTAATTATGTCACTATTGTATACAATACTTTTTCTACGAGTATTAAGTAAGAATTGATTACCTTTCATTCTTTCTAAATTTTTCCCAATCAAACGTCAAACACTATTTTTCAAACCGGAAGTAATTGTATCTGGGCCTATTCGGTGGTACAGACACCACCGAAAAGAGATATACATATGATTGTGTGCGTAGTAGAAAGAGATGGATAGAATAAACAGTGTCTAAACTTACTTCCAAGATGTCGGTGTAGTTGTGATTGGTCTTTTTATAATCCAATCACAACGTAGAAGCAAGTTTAAGTAGAAGAAAATTTGACAGATTAAGTACGTTCGGAAATTATAAAGTTGCGTCTGTCCGAAAAGAAAAGTGTCGTACAATGTATGAGCTCCCATATAAACCATGACACTTTTCTTTCCGGACAAACTCTACACATTTTACCGAGATGTGAATGACATTCTCTTTTCAAAATTATTTTAGTTTAGAGGCGGGTTGTTTAATATATCTATTTAATGATCCCGGAAGTGCCATAGACTATCCAACATTTAAATGTGTAAGGTTTAAGTCTGGTCTATAAAATCCTAACACACAGATTAAAGTCGACGAGTAGAAAAAAACTTATTCAGTTCAGAGTCGCGAGGACGCTCGCGTGAACTCGCGTTCCCATACAAACATAGTTTAGCTCTCATTTTAAAACGACATGCTTTAGAACCATGAAATTTGGCATGGGCATTCTAGTAGTACAGATCTAGGTCGGACATTTGTTTTCGTTGCTAAAAATTGTAATACAAAGAAAATACAGGCAGTTACAGATTTACATACAAAACTTATTTTTGCTATAGTTTCTTTGTATTACAATTTTTAGCAACGAAAACGAATGTCCGACCTAGATCTGTACTACTATAATGCCCATGAAAAATTTCATGGTTCTAAAGCATGTCGTTTAAAATAAATAAATAAATATTAGGACAATCTTACACAAATCAATGATGATGAGAGCTAAACTATGTTTGTATGGGAACGCGAATTCACGCGAGAGCGTCCTGGCGACTCTTAAAAATAAACTTATACGAGTGCAATTTATATCTTAATTTTAACTGGTTTTCAAACAACACCACAAAATCAGCTACTTAGCAACAAATCCCGTCTTATGTGACAAGAAACTCTATCGCGACAGTAGCACGACAATCGCGCTACCGCATCGCGAAATCGCGATACAGTCGCATATCGCTACAAAACTTAATAGATGCGCGATCTCCCTTACTTCCCGAGCGCATGTGTCAATAAGTCAACAACGCATGTTTCAAAATGGTACCCTATTTGTTTATTTTATGTTGGTACCAAGATGTGATCAATCAGTGCGAAGGACCTTGGCTTCCGGCCCTCGACGGTGTTTGTGCATCCATTAAGTCCAAGGGGCACCTCGAAGCTCGCAAAAATAAACTGTATAAGTGCTAGGTGGCAATCTTGCTTCTGTATTTTAGGTAAAATAGATCTTATGTGAGTTAATATACTTATATAAAAATAAAATACTTTACACGTACGTACCTAACCCCTAACTGTTGCTTAATAAAGGAAACTAATTTGATTATTTATTTACTTAGAAACACGTACTGCAAGTATGCAGTAACTACTTATGAAATAAGTACATTGTCAATATAGTCATATTATTAGATAATTCATATGCATTGCATGATACGATACTACCTCTGCATCAAAACAAATGTACAATTATTTAATCAATTGAATACTTGTATAATACTGGTCAAATCACAACCATAGATTTGTACTGAACATGTGGGTCACTAAGGTCACAATGAAGTAACAGGCTTACACAATATTGGTTCAAAAAATCTAATTACAATACTAAAATGGAATACAAGACCCACTTAAGTTCCCATAAGATCCTATAGGCTAACACAAAACGTCAAGTCAATAAAATAATAGCTATTGTTAGTCTTACATAATGTCAAAACAACTAAAATTACATCATAAGACTTAATTAAAATTAGAATACTCCTCCTTGATAAAATCAGCCGCTCTCTCGGCAATCATAACGACGGGAGCGTTGGTGTTTCCCCTAACAACCTTCGGCATGACGCTGGCGTCCGCCACCCTCAGCCCCCGCACCCCTCTCACCCTCAGCTTCTCGTCCACTACCCTCCCCATGGCAGCAGTACCAACAGCGTGCCATGCTGAAGTCGCCATTGCTTGAGCTCTACACTTCACGGAATCTTCTTGATTTACATTGTCACAGTAGTCGATTTGAAGCTCAACAACCCGAGCATTCATAGCCCTAAAGTAAGAGGTATTTGCGATCGCCCACGCTGTCTCCAATGCATTAGAAAATCCGTCCAAGTCAGAAATATCGCTAAAAGTGCCGGAGTATATTAAAGGAGCTTCAAGTGGACTTGTAGACTGTAACCTTACTTTACCACGGGATATAGGTTTTAACAGAACTACGGCGATTGAGAATAACTCACTGTTCTCAAGCTCTGCTTGGAGTTTAGTGCAAATTTTGCGATCAAATCCGAGCATATTAACACAGTTATCATCAAAATTAGTCCCCATTGGCATGCAAGTTGGATATATTGCAAATTTTGGCACTGCATCATTGTTTTCATCGGTTATATACGCACCCATGCTGTCGGTTTTCGAGTAAGCGCCTGTACGATCGTAGAGGTACCTTATCATTTCCATTTGCTGCTCTGCTTCGTTGCTGTAGCACGTCCCATTGTCAGCTGCTAAGTACGTCAGCACCATGACATGATCATGCAGGTTATCTCCCACAGGCAAGTCTTTTATAACCTCAATTCCGATTTCTTCCAAATGTTCCTTCGGCCCTAAACCTGAGAGCATCAATAGCTTTGGAGTATTGAAAGTCCCTGCGGACACGACAACCTCTTTCTTAACCAAGAAGGTAAAATATTCTCCATTTAAAAGTACTTCTACTCCATATGCTTTGTCATTCTCAATCAAAATTTTAGTGACCATCGCATTTTTTACCACCTCTAAATTCTCGTTCCATGCATTTTTATTAAGCATCGCGGTTAAAGTGCTGTCCCTCTGTCCGTCTCTGATAGTGTGGGAGAATCTTCCAGCTCCTATCAAACCCGGATAGGTCATATCTTTTACCATAGGAAAGCCCAGCTCTTCGAATGCCTCTAAAAGCTTGATAGTCTTGTGCGTGGCTTGATTCAAGCCGGTGACCTCAATGTCTCCGTTCCTTCCGTGATACTTCATCAGTTCAGGATCATTGATGATCCTTTCGTCGGTTAGATGTTCGGTCTTCTTGAAGTATTTTAAGACGGTGGTCCAGTTCCATTGTTCTCCGACGAGGGAGGCCCATTCGTCGTAGTCTGAGGGGAAGCCGCGGGCATAGACCATGTCGTTGATGGAACCACTGCCGCCGAGCATTTTGCCTCGCGGCTGGAGCTGTTGACCACCGCGCAACGCTTGACTCGACCAGCCATCGTTAACGGACGTGAAGTTCCAGTCATATTCACTGCCTTTGAGGTAATCGCGGAATCCTGGTATCTGTGAATGTATTGAGTGTAATTTAATGCCCAGTTTTCTTTTTAATTTTTATGGTGCTATCGTTTCATATTTGACTATCCGTGTGCAATCAATTTTGGTGTAGGTAGTGGGGCTTTTCCATCAGTATATCAATACAGGATTTGAATTTTTCATACAGTCTCGCAAAATGCTTAACCTTTTCGTCTTATAATAAGGTGCATGAGAGAAGCGCCTGCTGTTTTAAATTTGATTAGGCACTTTAGTACCTATGTCCGATTTTTGATGCAGACTTAAGTATTTCTTATGTTTCACCCGGATATGAAAAATATACTCATTCATATTCTGAAAAAATTGACCGCTCATGAATCCCATGACCGATTTGAAGTTGGATGCAGAAGTACATTTTCGATATGTTGATGAGTTGCTATGTAATTTATCCCATAGTTTAACAACTTCTTCACGTACCAGTAGCGGCGCGTTAAAGGTATTCATAGGCAATCCGAAGCTAATTTGGGTTTCCTTTTCTTCAGGCCGGTTGTTATCATCTTCTATGGACCCCTGACTGATAGTGATATCGTGACTATACCTTGTGCAACCTAAGAAGCAATTTTTGACACCTGTCATCTCAGTACATTTTATAAACTAAAATCCGATTTTAGGTTATAAAAAAATTGCTTCTTAGGTTGCACAAGGTATAGTGACCGAGATTAGACTAGTGTAAACAATGATATTTTACTATAGATGGGTTTACAAAAAATACTTCCAAACTTATTTCATGACCTAGCAACAATTCCGTAACGTTTATGTATGTTTATGTAATCATTAAATCTTGGTGACTCTCGTCGTTACAAAATTACAGTTTGTCCCTTTTTCACGCGGTTGACGCCCACCTATAATTATTTTATATCACAGAGAGCAATACTTACGATACTCTCCTGCGGCGGGTCCCCTCCGGCTTCCAGCAGCAGCACGGAGCCTGGCAGCCGCGCCGCCAGCGCCGAGCCTGCCGTTCCTCCCCCCACCACGATGAAATCCCACGTAGAACCATCTGGAATAATCGAACTGTGTCAGTTTATTATTATTGTTGACTTTAAGTGTGCGTTTCCACCAGTGCTGTGCGAGGAATGTGTTTATAATGAACCAATAGAAACGTTTTATTCACTTATCCTCGCTCAGCACAGCTCTAGTACAAACAGCTCAGCGGAGCGAGGTTTTTGTACATACCACACCCCAAGATTCCACATCCTCGCTACGCATCCTTGCACCGCTCAGCTACCTAGCACGTCTCTGGTGGAAACGCAGCCTAAAGGGCCTCTAAAATTATTCAAGCTATCTTATGGCTCCTCTACATGATGGGCCATCATAGGGACGCAGCTGTGCGTTAGAGGGAGCTAACGATACTGCGATCTCGTTCTGTCGTATAGCTGCGTCCCTATGATGGCCCATCATGTAGAGCCAGCCTTAGGTACTTTTATTGACTGAGGAGCCGAGCGTAGCGAGGCGACGAAAGTCTCCGTTTTCACTGGTACGACGATTTGGCAGATTGATGTGTGTGTATTGGTTGGTTGGTTGGTCAGTGTCGGTCTAGAGGTCGCATTTTTCATCCGATTTCGATGAAATTTGGCATGTACGTTCCTTGATTTATTTGCCAAAAATTGTCGAGCCATTTTTTGGATTGGGGGAAAAGGGGGGAAGTTTGCTGTCGCGTTATTTATGGACGGATTTCAATCATTTTCGGGTAAGCCCACACTTCCTTAGAGGTTGTTGTAAAAAAAAAGTTTCGAGGGGGAAAGGGGGAAAAAAGGGGGGAAAATGCTCCGAAGTCACCGGTTCACAGAACCACTAGTTAGTACAATGAGTAAGTAGGTAAGTACGATATGTAGATGTCGCTGCATTCGTAAAAACACATCTTGTTAGTTTTTCCTTGGATACTCATGTCAACTCATAGTCTCTGGTAAAAAATCTTAAAACCTCAAGTAGGGCAGGTAGGTACTCACGGGTGGCCAATTGGTCATGACCCAGTAGCGGCGTAACGTAACGTCGCCCCACGCGCTGGGTGCCGGACACCGGTCAGTCAGGTACCGGCCCATAAGGCCTTTATGACCCGAGGCACCAAATTTCAAAGTACAGTCGCCATCAAATCAAATATATCGGCGCGGCCAAGGTACTCATAAATATCTTGGCACGCACTTTATCGCCTTAACAATAGAGGAGTTGTTCCGATTTGTGACCACCTTGACCGCTCCGATATATCTGATGGCGACTGTACCTACACCTCTGCCGGGTAGGTAAATGACTGTAATGAGCTAATGGCCCCTTTAACGATGTTGTCAAAAGTGGGTTATCGACTTATCGCAAACATAACCGGTCGGTATGTCGATAACATCCACAGTTTTGTCAAACGCATTTGTAATGGGTCTTAAGGTTCATGAAGGTTGTCTGGAGATCAGTTTTAGCAAAAATGTAAGACTGTCTGTTTTCACATACCTACAGTTATTTATTTCATCCCTTTTTTATCATCTGAATTATGAACATTTGTTCCTTATTAGGGGAAGATGGGGAGGCTTCGTACACTTTTTTTTCGGAGCCTTGTAAAACAAAATGTAACAGATATTTTACAATGAAACGAATGCTTTGTTATTGTCCATTTATCTGCCTATAATAATAGCGCATTTCTGGCTTGATATAAAGCAACTTGGCCAAGCTATAACGATTTTTCCAAAAAATGGGAACTGTACGAATTCACCCCACCACGCGGGGTAGCTCCGTACACTATTCGTTTCTCCCCGGGATTCATGATTTTACCAGCTATTTCGCCAGTTTCAATCACTTTTTAAACATATCTTACTGACCTGTTTTTGCAATTATGTTATTCTTGATTTTAACTTACATGGGGTGCATTCGTACAGTATAAAATTACATACATTTTTAGTGTACGAAGGTACCCCAATCCAACGGACCAGAAAAAAATCAAAATAAAAAAAATATCGTTAATATAATCCCAAAACTATTGTTTAAATAACAATATTTAGCATATATTTACAAAAAATACTAAAGCATTTTTTCTAAGTCCATCCAAACTTTTTGGAAACAAACGCATTCAAAGGAGAACTCAAAATTACTTGCGAGTGGCGAAAACACATATCAGCTCTTTCTGGCGAAATCTTGTACCGCACTGCCAATACTTTTGGAAGGTAGCCTATGCATGTAAGTAGCCGTGTTGCATACAAATATGAACGCTTCAGCGAGTTGGATAGCCGAGATATGACCACTGTACGAAGGCTCCCAGTGTACGAATCTACCCTGTCTTCCCCTACTTATTGGACATTGAGGAATTGAAACTTGACATGCTATTTAACAGTCAGTATTAAATCGACCCAATAATTAACCAACACGACCAGAAATAAGCTTCGAAGAGAATGTCCGTTTTTGCGGAACGGATAAGAATGACGGATGGCAGATGATTATTATTCCTTTAGTGCTCTTTTATTTTCTTTGCAGGTGGCGAGAAAAGCCGTTGTGTCGCTCACTTAAGGGTTCTATTTTCGAGTCCTTTGGGATTAATTGTAGGCTCGCTGGTTCGCCCTAGGTAAATTAAATTATATGTACCTATGTCATTTTGCTTCCTTATAAGTTAACCATACATCGTAAACTGCGAGCAAAATTCATTGAAGTACTAGGGTTGTTACTGGTTGTAATACGTCATTTCAATGGATTTCGCTCGCACTTTACGATGTATGCTTAGAATATAACACAATGTGACGAATTCAAAAATGGTACCTAACTGTCAGTTGTTGAATTTTCATGACAGTAGCGCCATATCGACAACTGACAATGAGGTAGGTAAGTCCCTTTTTTAAATTCGACACATATATTATATCAATCAATAACAGCAGTAAACATAGATACAGGTACTTACTGTCCACTGTGGCGTCCGCTAAAAAAGGTTCCCGTACGAGACACTGCGACGCCGCGAAAAACTGTAGCGCGGCCGCCACTGCGGAGCCCACCGCACCGCCACCGGCACCTCCCACGCACGCTGACATTTCTACACAAACATGGTACAATGATATATTGGATCATGTAAGATAGAGGGCAGTAAAGGAGCCCCATTTTATTGGCATAAAGTTAAATTTAAAACTGGTATTGTACATTGCAATTTCTCGACCCCGATCTGTCATGTACCCTGCCTCTCCCAACCCCCTCATCACCCTTATCTATCTGACAGATTGTGTCCGAAATAATTGCAAAGTATAATACCAGTTTGTTATCAATTAGTGCGGTATAATATTGGAAGCGACGCGCACGGTCACTATATCGTATGGTACAGACACATCGCATCAGGTAAAGCGAAAAGGCAGCGGAGGCAGTGTGTGTGAACTGTAGGGGGCAGCACGGGACCCGTTTTTAAAAACACTAAGTACAGTCCGTGAGCTTTAAGAAGAACCTTCGGGGATCGGCGATGACACACGAAGGTAATGTTGCTGTTCTGCTTTTTCATGTGTCACTGTTGATTGATACCCGACGTCTCTCTCTAAAACCCGAAGGCTCTTTTAAGAACTCACGGACTGTAGTACGTTAGAATTGGACAGCCACAAATAGGTAAAGCCTGACCAGAAATATATGACCATGCGCCATGTTGCGGCATTTCATTGAAACAAAATTTTTCATACTAAACTAAACTGTCACCATATACATGAGAAAAAGCGCCCTCTTGACAATGGTCGTATATTCCTGGTGAAGTTTTACTTACTAGTATTTTTTTTGCAAAATTTAAGTTATTTGCTCTTAAAAACTAAACTAAACCACAATCACTAAGCGAGTTGGAGATTTCGTTTACTCCGACCGGTTTTAAAGCCAAGACTTCCCCATCATCAACACTTGAGAATGATAACATAATTATAATATAATAGCTGATATTCAATTGTTCACTACACTACCCGTGTTATTTAAAGCGCACCAGTTTAGTCTGACCTTTGATCAAATAATGTATTTATTTTTATTATTTACAATAACATACATTTAGATTAAAATAAAATGAATATAAAATCCAGGATTACAGAAAATAAATTACGCTTAATATTTTTTTCGTAACCTAGTTATATGGTATGTTAAGTCAAATTTGCGTATAGGGTCAGTTTCACAATTTTAAATAAATTTCTAAATCTTGAATGGTTAACGCTTCGTAACTAGAAGGAGTAAATTAAGAAAATATTAGCATAGATAGGGGACTATAGTCAGGGTAGGCACATACATATGCAATTGACCCTCTAAAGTTATAAACTGTACTGAGTTTGAAAACTCCCTCGGCCCCCTTCAGAACTCATATTCTAAAAGCTTAAAGAAATATATTAATTAAAAATATATACTTAACTAGCGACGCGGCCCGGCTTTCGCACGGGTGCAATTATACATATAAACCTTCCTCTTGAATCACTCTATTTATTAAAAAAAACCGCATCAAAATCCGTTGCGTAGTTTTAAAGATCTAAGCATACATAGGGACAGACAGCAGGAAGCGACTTTGTTTTATACTATGTAATGATAAAAGCCATATATTAAAAAAAAATCTAACATTGAGCTAGCCGATTACCCGGATTACCCAGGTACTTAACTAATTATAAAATGTATAGTGAATAGTTTCAAGTCATTAGGCTATCTATCAGAGCGTGATTGCCCTAGAGATTACTAGATTGTTGTCAGTTCAATGAACCCGTAGGTTTCTGTAGGTATGACAGAAGGGAATTACCGTAAATAATTTATTACCCGATAATACTACTTATATGTATTTTGACGTATTAGGGCCATTATATTTAAAGTTATACATTCTACTTTTTTTAATTGGAAAATTTTAGGTGATTTCGACTCAGAATCACAAGCTCTTTCGATCTTAGACATAAAATGTCCGCCTGTTTTTTTCCATTCCGTTAGGTACTATTTATCCGTAGACTTCTTATGGCGGTAACGGAAAAATAGTCAATCAACTTTTTATAGCGCCTGGTTGCTATGGTTACGTCCCTTGGACAACCAAAGATTTTCTATGAAATAGTATGAGGATGTCCCTCGGACAACGGGGACACAGTAAACAACATTAAAAAGTTGATTCGCCTAACAAAAAATATATGAAAAATTTGGGACAATTTTTGTGTCCTACTAGGATCGAAAGAGCTCATGATGCTGAGTCGAAGCCACGTAAAATTTTCCGAAAAAAAAATTTGAATGTAGGAAAATCGCGCATTAGCGGAGCTGAGTCTGTTAGGATATTTATCCAGTGATTATTATTTAAATATCACTTTTATATTTGCTAAATCTAAAGTATGAACTTCCAAAAAATACAGCTACTTTTATAATTTAAACAAACTTACCTTCTTCGATTGTTTTTACACGGACGTCGCTTCTTCAGCACCACAAATAGCAACTAGCCGAGATTAGAGATTACTAAAAATGTCAAGATTAATGCTGCACCCATCGTATTGTCCCGAATTTGTCTTAAGTGTGTCTTCTTGAATTAGCAAACTAAAATAAAGTCAGGACGGAAAGTACAACAGCCAAATTGTACGGATTTATAAAACTACCCACTTAGTTCACTGAATTGGCTTCATCGATAAAGCCCGTCACAGACGGAGCTATAATATATTAGCTCGGTATCTTACGATATATTTTACGTACTATTTGACAGAGTCCCCCCACACGGAGCTATAATATATATATTACGATATATTTTGGGTATATTGCCTTCCTTCTCGGCGTGACGTAGAACCGATATATCTTTCTCTCTTTTGATATATTTGTGTGTGATGCGCAGCTATACGATAATATACAAGGTGGCCAAAAAAGAACTGAATTCCCTTTGGCTGTAAAGTTTTAGGACGCTACCAATCCTGCCTTGATGGTTTTGGAACTTCTCAGGTCGATTTGATTTTTGGACTTTTGTATGGCCATTACTCACCGCCGCCGCTCAATAGCCATACAAAAGTCCAAAAATCAAATCGATCTGAGAGGTTCCAAAACCATCTAGGGTGGACTGGTAGCGTCCCAAAACCTTATGGCTCCTCTACATGATGGCCCATCATAGGGACGCAGCTATGCGTTAGAGGGAGCTAACGATATTGCGGTCTCGTTCCGTCGTATAGCTGCGTCCCTATGATGGCCCATCATGTAGAGCCAGCCTTACGTAAAGCCAACGGGAATTCAGTTCTTTTTTGGCCACTTGTATATCTCGGTATCTTACTGTAGGTATATTAATATATATTATAGTTCCGTCTGTGACGGGCTTAACCTTAATCGCATGCGATTCTCGAGATTGCGTCATTCGATCGATCTATTGATTTCGTCGCGTCTTAGTTTTCGATGATACTTATATCGAAAATCGCACGTTATTGGTATTCATGTTATTAAAGCTCATACCAATTTTAACAGGTTTCAAGGTAAGGCGCAAATGTGTAAACATGTCTTTAACGTCGACTGTACAGTCACAGAATAATGAATAGTACAAGTACAGAAGGTTCTCCGTCCTGAATTTGACATTTAGCTACAGAGATGAAAATGTTATCTGTGCAAAAAATAAAATAGGGTTGTCAACGTGCTTCATTCCGTGCACGTGGTATCTACAGATAAAAAGAAGTTTGATATGTGAACGCAGCCGATGTATTTCATATAAATCAAGGGGTCTACAAATGTAAGCGTCTAGTCAATCTGCCTCAATCTACCTAATCCATCAGTAAATTTAATACAAAACTAGATAAATATCAGATTTATTACCTTATTTGCCCAATTTAATTATTATTTTAGTAGAAAACTACTACTATAAACTATTATTCTCGTACGCACCCATAAGATAATAAGCGATGTGCCAACCCTGCCCTCATTAAGCCGCCGGCACGGGGCGCGAAATTTAAAAAACAGGTACAATGGAGAGAGACATAGTGAAACCCCCCTGGTACAGTCGCCATCAAATAAATCGGAGCGGCCAAGGTACTGAAACATATCTGAACATGCATTTATCGCCTTGACAATAGAAGCGTTGTTCAAATATTTGTGACCACCTTTGGCCGCTCCAATATATCTGATGGCGACTGTACACAAATTATATTGTAACCTAAGTGAAAACGCCACTGGCTCACGGACTACAGAACAGACAAGTGCAGGCCGATGTTATGCAGAGAGTACAAAAAGATAGTGACCCTTATCATTCTTATATGACAACCATAGGTCCGAGTGTGCTATTTTACTTTTTCCCAAGAATAAAGAAATGTGTTATAATATGGTTATAATATTAACCACTGTTGCCATTAATGGCATTATTATGAAATGTATTATAACCTGTGTCAAAACACCACTGGCTTACGGACTACAGAACAGTCAAGTGCAACCACGTGGTATATACTTCAGTTTGACCGATATTATGCAATGTGGAAAAAGATAGGGACCCTTATCGCTAACTGATAGTGATATGATATGATAAAATCTGAGGTCGGAACATTGTGCTATTTTCTATAGTGCTATTATATATCTAACACTATTTTCATTTTTGGTTTTGTTTGATTGAGGATTTCAGGGATCAAATACAATAACTATTTAATACGGGATATTTACCATGTAAGTTTGTTTTGATGGGTTTCCGATATTTCGGCACAGTTGCATACGCCATACAATTTCTCCATGATAATGGCGCATGCAACTGTGCCGAAATATCGGAAACTCATCAAAACAAACTTACATGGTAAATATCCCGTATTAAATAGTTATGGTAGTGTTAGTGACCATGTTAGCTTAAAATCATATATGAAAGATAATTAATTATAAATTTGCATTAAAGTAAAATATTTAATGAGTAACTTCAGTAAACAACATTAACAATAAGATATTTTACTTATATATTATGCCTTAATTTCTATTAATAATTGACATCTCATTTATTTGGGAGTATATTAAAATTTATTAATGTGGCAATTCAGTCCTTATTCTCGAATTTCTGAAACAAAAATACATATATAAAACAACCATGCTTTTTGGTTAAAATTGGATGCGATTTATCGTAGGTGATATTACTGGACCGCGATTAGAATGGGATTAGAGTTGACAGATTTTCTATATACTTAGGTATATCAAAATTTATATGGATTGACAGCTAACTCAATCCCATTCTCATCGCGATTCAATAATACAAGTAAACATGTATACGTAAAACTAGTAGTCCGCCCCGAACTGAGAACTCGCGATTTACTTGCAAACGAGTTGACCAATATAACAAGACCCGAAGGAGGATTTTTTTCTCCTTCTAGCTCTATAACCACTTGATCGATCCTGCTCATATACGAACTTGCAAATTTTATGTATATCTGCTACAGCCCCAAGAAATTTCATAAAGATCAGAAAAACGTTACTAAAATTATCGTCAGACAAACTATCGAAATCAAATAGCCATCCAAATGCCGAGACGTCCCAGTAGCCAGGTGACAGTTCGGTCTGGAGTTGTTTGTAAGAACTCACTTCGCTTACGCTCCGCGAGTTCGATAGTGTTTAGGTACTTACTAGACGAAGAGCCTAGCCACGTCAGATATGACACAATAATGAGAGCAACGAAACTCCTTCGTTAGTCAGTTTGCTATACTATGCTCATTTATAGATCTGGACATCTGGCAGCTGTCAAGTGGTGGAGGTCATAGAATGCCAACCACTTCAAGAAAACAGATCCTCGAGTTCTGGTTTTAATGCAATATTATGAGAAATTATATAGATAATTTGGTTATATGATTATTTATATAATTTCAAATAAGATTTGAAGCGCTGGTAGCCTTGCGGTAAGACGTACGACTTTCAATCCGGAGGTCTCGGGTCCAAACCCCGGCTCGTACCACTGAGTTTTTCGGAACTTATGTACGGAATATCATTTGATATTTACCAGTCGCTTTTCGGTGAAGGAAAACATCGTAAGGAAACCGGACCTAATCCCAAAAAGGCCTAGTTTCCCCTCTGGGTTAGAATGATGGCAGTCGCTTCCGTAAAAACTAGTGTCTATGCCAATTCATGGGATTAGGTTGTCAAGCGGACCCCAAGCCGGGATAAACGCTAGGAAGAAGAAAAAGAATTAGATTATATGATTGCCAAAAGTTAGTAGTACTTACATGGCACAGGCCGAAGTGCCCCAGCAGCACGGGAGCGCGCGCGCCCGCGCACAGGCTCACCGACGACACCCGCCGCCCGCGCACAAGCACCGAGTAGTACCTGACACACATACAGACACGTATATTAATTTTCACTCCTACTATTCGAAAAAGGGTAATTTGTTGCCCATTTACAGGGAGCAAAAGTGACTTTTGATCCCTCTGCGATTTGTTGCCTATTTACAGAGAGCAAAAGTGACTTTTGATCATTCTGCGATTTGTTGCCCATTTACAGGGAGCAAAAGTGACTTTTGATCATTCTGCGATTTGTTGCCCATTTACAGGGAGCAAAAGTGACTTTTGATCATTCTGCGATTTGTTGCCCATTTACAGAGAGAAAATGTGACTTTTGATCCCTCTGTGTTTTTTTTTAAATTCCTTGTCTTTGTAACCGATTAAAATGAGACAACATTATATAACTTATTTTTCTAGCAGATAGCTAGTTTAGTACCTTTGTTTTCGTTTTTCTCATAGAAGGAGTGAAAAGTAGAGTGTACTACGCGGTAGAAAAATTATTTCGATCTCGGGTCACTTGAATCCCTCGACCGAAATAAGTCATTTTGCTCCCTTGTAATACAATCTACTAATCAACGCCACCAAGGAGGGTTTCTACGATCGATTTTTTTCACCAAGTGCCAACACCATGGCAATTTTAAACGGCTATTAGACATTGCAACCTGCAGGGCCCAATCTGGTGTGTACCCTGCCTCTCCATTCCCTTCCTTCAGCTCCCTACGGGCCCTACCTTTAATTACACTTTCCAACCTGACAGATTGGGCCCTGCATGTTGCAATGTCTAATACCGCTCTTAGCTGTCAAAATTCACCAATGAAAGCCTAGTTACGCGCAACGTTACAGCAGTGTTCTTACAAAATCTAAACCAGGGAGCGTTCAAGTATTACGTAACGCAATTTTTGAAGATCGTTCCTAACTCCATGGTCTGCTAGAATCACTCCAAACTCATACAATATTGACATAAAATACTAACCTGACTTTCCATCCATAAGCATTCTCCACCGACACATAGAAGCCAGGCTGATTCAGCAACAAATACCTCTGCAACGCTTTAAACTGCTGCCCACTAACCGCCGTCACCGCCTCTGCATTCCCAACCCCATGTTCCAACCCCCCCACTAAAACCACCCTACTCTCCTTCCACCCCTGATCTTTCAAAGACAGTACAATGTTGAGGAACTGGTCTTCATGTCCTGGCAAAGTCTTGGTTACCACGCAAGCGATCAAAGTGTCTTGTATAAAAAAATCGCAGTGGAATAGACGGATTAGTTTAGATTCTGGATTGATGAGAAGACAACCGCCTCCAGTGAAACTGTCTTCTAGAAATAGTTCAAGACATGACTCTTCGTCTACTGCTTGGAGTTGGTATCGCTTGGGGGCCTTCTGCTTTGCCTCTTCGGCTGGAGTTTGGGTTACTAAGCAGTCGGAGTTGGCATGAGGTCTGTCGGATTGGATTGCCTCATTTGTGTTGGATTCTGTTGGCTGAGTTGTTGGTTCTTGTAACTGAAATAATTAAAATATTGTAATGTAAGTAGGTGAAGAGTTTTAGAACATGGCTGAACTGATTGATGTTCTTCAAGCTTGCTCTAAGACAGTGCCCGTGAGGACCCAGCATGCCATTAGGCTGGTATTGTCCCATGTTACTCTATACTTTGTACATTTGCTGCTACAAACCTGATTGTTTTCTGATTGGGGCATGCCCTCGGGTTCGCTGGGTAGTTTTTGCTGACAGATGTTGTTCGGGCGGACCGTGAGCAGGTAGCCGTGAGGTCCAACCATGGCGTTAGGCTGGTATTGTACCATGTTACTGTATACTTTGTTCATTTGCTGCTACAAACCTGATTGTTTTCTGATTGGTGCATGCCCTCGGGTTCGCTGGGTAGTTTTTGCTGACAGATGTTGTTCGGGCGGACCGTGAGCAGGTAGCCGTGAGGTCCAACCATGGCGTTAGGCTGATAATGTACCATGTTACTGTATACTTTGTACATTTGCTGCTACAAACCTGATTGTCCTCTGATTGGTGCATGCCCTCTGGTTCGTTGGGTAGTTTTTGCTGACAGGTGTTATTCGGACAGGCCGTGAGCAGGTACCCGTGAGGACCAAGCATGGCGTTAGGCTGGTATTGCTGGTGGCGAAGGTTGTACCATGGTACTGGGCCTAGTACCTGAAAGTACCAAATATTTATTACTTTATTGCACAATAAAATAAGGACAAATGGCAGATTTAATGCCTCAAGGCATTCTCTGCCAGTCAACTATAATTCGCTAAAGTGGGTGCTGTGAGAGGTCTAATGGAAATCGCTGTCGTAAAAACTAGTGCCTAAGCCAATTCACGACATAAGGTTTCCAAGCGGACCCTGAGCTCTCCTTTCAAGGTTGCTCAAATGGCAATCGCTTCCGCAAAAACTAGTGCCTACGCCAATTCTGGGGATTATGTTGCCAAGCGACACACAATTTTTTTTTTAATACCGACCTCTCCATACAGCCGCCTTTTCCTCCCCAATCCAGTACAGAAGGAGGTAGCAAAAGGCAGCTCGCTCGGCAACTTGGTGGTTAGCAGCGGCCACAGACTGGTCCACAGCGCGCGCTCCCGCAGCGTGTAGGCGCGGGACCAGCTCTCGGAGGGCTCCAGCGCCTCGTGGCTCCACGCGGGGGCGAATATGGCCAGAGAGAGGCCATATTTGTGGGCTATCTTCACTGCCTGAAGGAAATATGGGTTTAGGCCTAGTTCACTTTTTCCTTTGTATATGACATCTATATAAATTTTGAAATATGGGTTTGTTAAATTTTAGTGTCGTAGGACTCTATAGGGGCCTAGGTGAGACTTAGTTATACCAGAGACTATAGAGATATAGACAACGACAGCCTAAGAACTTTTTGAAGCTTAAGTCGATTGCGCCCTCTGTCCGAAAACCGCCTAAAGATACCGAATTTGTAAGAAGAAATGTCATCTGCACTGCTACTCCACCTAGTAGCTACTAGTGTACTACTAGTACGCTATTTGTTACTAGGTGGAGTAGCAGTGCAGGTGACATTTCTTCTTACAAATTCGGTATCTTTAGGCGGCTTTCAAACAGAGGGCGCAATCGACTTTATGTATAATATGATTAACTTATGTGTGTGTCATATTTAATTGTATTGTTTGTGTGTTACCTCTTGCGTGTTAAACTGCCCTCCTCCCAGAAAGTTTCGTCCCCAAACATCGATGCCTACAAAAACGTCTAGATGCCTCTTGCCGGCCGCCGCCCTCGCTTCACAGATATGTCGCTCGCTCCACGAGTAGTTCGTGAATATGCCGTCACAGACTTCGAAGAACGCTCTGGAATTATTATATCATTAGACAGGCAGCTCGCGCTGATAAGTCTACTTAAATCATAGTTCACTAAGCACTATTTCACTGCTTGTCGAGTCTATTTTTTAACTGATTAACACTGTTGGAGTTCACAACTTGGGACGATAATTAGATTGTACATGTTTTACTTTTATTTAAGGACCAATTATCCTATTGATGGCACTTTACCTATACCTGCCACTTTCAACCTTAATTTAAGATAGCAGCAATGACTTTTTTACAAAAATGCAATTATTGCCATTATTTATTTCCCTAACAATGTCGAAATTTTGTTGAAGTAATATCTTTCGATCCCGCAGTCCAACAACCGATCCCGAAGAGTCTGTGACTTATCAGTACTTAATCATGGATCAAGGATGGTTTTGACTAAATTGTAACTCTCTGATTTTTCAATTTTATTAATTCAGAACTAAACTATATCACCTTGTTATGTTGCCAGTATGGTTCATTATGGCTATGAACTTGTAGTACTTAGTGAGTTTTGCTTGTCACCTGACGATAAGTATTTGTTGTATTTTGAAAAAAAAAAATTGTTTCGCACACACAATACCTACTTGTTCTTGTCATTGAGAGTGTTCTGCCAGGCCAGTTCACCAGCGATGGTGACACTGTCGTACCAGATCAGCACAGACTCCGGGATCTCGCTGTGCAGTAACATGTGGAGGTAGCGTATGAACTCCACCAACTCTGCTGGTTTTGATATCTGTCAGAAGTCAAAAGACAGGCCTATAACAGCGAGCCACTTCGTTTGATCGTCTATTTAAATCACTTTATTTTGAATATGCAAGAGTGATAGAGACGGTGATAGCAAAATTTAATCCGCCTTTTATACCTGCATATTGTTCATAAATGTTTTTCATTTATTGCTTGACTGACCAAAAAAATTTGTCTTAACATTTATTGGAATGGAAATTACCTTATTTTCCACATTGAGCAGGTACCCATCAAACTTGAGGGTCTTGGCGATCGCCACCAGGTTGCTGGCGAAGCCCTTCCATGCCTCCGGTTCCGCTAGCAGCTCCTCCCAGATGTCAGCACCGTCCCCCCACTCTGTTATCACCGTACCTTCATAATAGAACAAACAAGTTACTGGTACATTGTGAATTTAGGGATGAAAAGCACTTGCTTTCAACTTAATTCCAAATTTTGATCAAATAGTGGAGTAAAATGGGCGCTTTTCATTTGAGTTAAACACTCAACTTTTCATTCTGAATATGAGGAAAACAAAATGCAGAATATTTGTGTATTTTTAAAAACAAAACTTATAGCGTAAACTGATAGTCCTGTATCTTAAGCTTTAATCACAGACTACACAGACACCTCATCATTAACCTTTTACAGGGAGCATGAGGTCACCACACATCAGTGCAATTTTATTCGTAAATTTCTACGATTCGAACAGCACATCTCAATAGTATTTTAGTTTTATACACCAATTTGTAGTATAACAATCCAGGTTCACCCCTGTAACTTGATTTTTGTGGATATTTTTAATTCACATGAGTAATGATCAAAAACGTTAACTCAATTGAAATAAGCGGTTGGGCTCTCATACAAAATTAGTACAGGAGCACTGATGCGTGGTGACCCCGAGTTGTACTTATGATCTATCTAGTGGTTGAGATTATCTGTGGCTTTAATTCAACTGAAATTATGTGAGTAACCATTTTAAATAAGTTTTTATTTTATTAATACTAACTATAATTTAGTTAGCAATTGCAATCACTGAGTAATTTTTTTTAGGCATAGAGACACAGTACAGTCACTGGCATCTTCCTACACGAAGACCGCAAAAATATGTGACACACGCTCATGGCCCGACAAATAAGTGTGTCACATACTTTTGCGGCCGTCATGTAGGAAGATATTACTGAATTGCAATGAGAATGGGATTGAGTTAGCTGTCAACCCATACAAATTTTGACGTAAGCATATGGAAAATCTGTCAACTCTAATCCCATTCTAATTGCAGTCCAGTAATACTATTGCCGGTGACAAGAATACCGAAATACAACATTAGTTACCAATAACTTTGACTCCGTGAGCATGTCCCACATTAATCCAGCCCAAAGGTGGCACCGTGACAAAATGGTGGCTGAAGTAGCAAAATATGTCCACCGCCGCCCAGTTGTAGAATGTGTATGCCTCGTGGTTGCCAGTCCCATCTATGTTACTGAAATATGCAATTTTTTCTTAATAGACTAAGTGTCAACTATTATTAACATTATGTGATTAGTGTCAACTATTCGTAAATAATTCATACTTGTTTTACTAACAAAAAATTCAAAATGCTAACTGCCTCTCAACAATCTGTATTTCTCAAAATAAAGAATCTAATAATAATAAAAATCCTGAAGTGTAGTACAGTATTCATTAAAAGAAATTTCGATGATAATTCAATTTCCATAAACTTGAACTATCAAATGTCCAAAAAAGCAACTAGAAAAAAATTAATAAACAAAACATTTATTTTCCTACTAGACAAATACATTAGTAGATGAATTTAGGATTTAAAAAAAGGTATAACGGTAAAGTACATACCAGTCATCGTGGTATCCATTAGCCATATCGTGACACACCAAAGTTTTAGGTAAACTCTTCCTCCTATGTCTCCGAACATCATCCTTTTCTATATCAAAATGGCAGAACACTTCTGGCCGCTCCAACTGAATCTCATGCTCTGGGCCATGATTTTGCCATACAATATCCAAATTCTTAATCGCCTCATCACTATGTGGACGCAACTCCTTACAAAGCGATCTCCAAACCGGGGGATTGTTCAAAAACTCCGTGACATCACTAAGTGATTTCAGCGGATTACAGACTATAATTTCTTCCTTATGCTGGCGCATAGGAGGCCTAGGTCGACTGGGAGATCTGGAGCGAGCTCCGTCTAACGAATCTGAAGCTATGGCACTCATTTTAAGCTTTAATTCAAAATATTTTATAGACGCTTAATATTATCAAACACTTAACATTTTAACCTATTTTAATAACATATTTATAGAGATAAAACTAAATATTTTATTTTAATCAAAACGTATTGTTTATCATTGTAAAATTGTAAACATAGACCTACATAGACGACGTTTGACAGTGACAAGCCGGCTCTACAGACTACGGGAGTGTGAACGATTTAGCTTCACGTTCCAAAACAAGTACACAATAAATATGTAAACAAAGTAGGTTAATTGATAAGTATTAATTCATCGGAAATGACTCATATAAACTGCATTTATCAGTTCGAACATTGCACCATTGACCCAATTATTAAATAGAGCAGTATTTTAAACGACACCCGTGTTATCTATTTAGCAAGTTCAATTTCAAAAATCAGACCGAGCCAGTTTAAATAAAGTACAGCGCAGCGCGGCTACACACTGTTGGTTCCATCTTGGTTCTAATGTCTAATGGATCCATAATCAATCAATAATCAAAGCTATGTAACGGCTATACTTAGGTACCCACTAGGTATATACCTACCACTCTCTTTGCATCGATTTTGTAAGTGACAATGTATGTAGAAAGACCTATAGTATCACCACAACCATTTACAGTTCCATCGCTCTGTTTCTTTTTTTTTATACCACGACGGTGGCAAACAAGCATAAGGCCCGCCTGATGATACGCAGCTACCGTAGCCTATGCACGCCTGCAACCTCATAGGATGCACATGCGCGTTGCCCACCTTTTAAGAACTTAATATACTCCTGAAGAACCTCATACTGTAGCCCGCTGGTAAACCTCGGCAGGGAGTGCATTCCACAGCCGCAGCGTTCGTAATGGAATAATTTGTTTGTGGCTTTAGAATTCTCACCGATAGTAAAGCAGCTCCGGAAATAACGCTCTATTTTAAAAAATAACGACATTAACTGCGTAGATAAGGCTTTAGGCTACTTATTTCTACTAACATAGTTTTCTAGTGTACATTATGTGCAAAACCACCGTCATCGGTGATCGCATGATTATAATTTTGAATAAAATATAAGGTTAAATACAAGTACCTAGACAAACTTTGGAACGATCTCATCCCTCATCCATCCATCGCCGTTGGGGCCAACACTCTTGGTCTTGTATTGGGGCTAATGAGGCTTGGCCTTAAGGCCCAACACACTATCAGCAGAGTTCAGTCCAGATCTCAGCGGGATTCAGTTGATCATAGACAAAATTCCGTTGGATAATCTCTTCCAATAATCATCTGTATTCGTGTCTCATAGGGAGCAAGGGGCGTCAAAAAGTCAAAAATTAAATTCTCTGACGTAATATATGAACCGAACGTAATATATCTACCGAGATTCCGACACCTACCCATTAAATTAAATGTTATAGTAGGTAAAATAAAACCCATATAAGCGTGTAATATTTGTATTTATTTATCTAATAAGTAGTAATAACTCTACCAGTTACGTAAGTACGTAGGTACCTACCACAGCAGGTCTAGATGGATCAGACGTGGCCAAATCCCTGATTTTTCTTCTTGATTAAGGTCAAATTAAACACACAATAAAACAGATAACATTTGTATTCATTAATCTATTATATAAAGCCCCTACTAGTCGAAGGGTCGCATCTCGCCCCAGTTTTGTCCGTGCGTCAGCTCTACGGGCAAAGTCATGCCCATGCCGGAATCTCGGCCCACGTTCTCCATTGCGTCCTTAATTATTGCTGCCAAATCAAAAGGTTTAAAGTTAGTGGGATTAAAGGGTTTTATTTCACCTATATATAATAAGTTCTCTCGGGGCTACTGCAAATATGATCCTGCAAATATGGTCATGGTGATGATGATGACTTGGCGTAGAGGTTCAAATTGTAAGTACCTACACTGATGCATGTGCAAGCTCCGAAAAGTTACAAAAAAGCTGGAAAAAAATGGAAAAATCTTGGAAATTTCCAGTAACTTTCCCAAGAAATATGGAGAATTTATATAAATTTCATAAACGGAAAGTTTCAATTCCCAGACAAAATTATAAGGCGTTTCCGTAATTTTCCTATAGGTATCGATTTCCTGTCAATCGTCCTTTGGTCCTACGGACATTGAATATTCACAAAGAAATAGTACATTTCGATATTAGTGCGGAAAGTATGTCATTACTTCACGAGCACCGAGATATCTTGCCACGAGCCGTAGGCGAGTGGCAAGACTCGGGACGAGTGAAGAATGACATTTACGCACGAGTATCGAACGACGTTTTTTAATACAGTTGCCAAAAAATTATAAAATTGTCAATTATTCACTTTCAGGTTACTTTAGTACATGTATCCGAACGCTCCGCGCGGTGCGGTGCGGTGCGGCGCTGTGATTGGCTGTCTGTCACTGTCATTAGCTGTGATTGGCTGGAAAAGTAAAAAGGACTAGTGCGCGATATCAAACTTTCCGCACGCCAAACCACTACAAGAAAAGCACTTTTTTGAGCAACTGTATGAAAAATAATCAATCGAGCGTATCGTTGAAATAAGACCAGCGTAAGCAAGACTACCAAATAAGCGAGAAGGTAATATAAGGTTATACAGCAGTAGCTGTAGTCACGTGGTCTTCAGCAATCTTCCATACAAGCTCGTCGTGTATCTGCAGAACTAAGCGACTGGCCACTGATGTCGACTCGAGACGACGTTGTACTGCGACCATCGCTTTCTTGGATAAGTTCACCTAGCCCATTATACAACAGTGAGTATCTTACTAGCGGCTGTAGTCACGTGGTCTTCAGAAACCTCCCATACAAGCTCGTCGTGTATCTGCAGAACCAAGCGACTGGCCACTGATGTCGACTCGAGACGACGTTGTACCGCGACCATCGCTTTCTTGCATAAGTTCACCTAGCCCATTATACAACAGTGAGTATCTTACCAGCGGCTGTAGTCACGTGGTCTTCAGCAACCTCCCATACAAGCTCGTCGTGTATCTGCAGAACTAAGCGACTGGCCACTGATGTCGACTCGAGACGACGTTGCACTGCGACCATCGCTTTCTTACATAAGTCCGCTGCCGATCCTAAGGAGGTGCAGACGGATTAGACGGAATCGTTAACTGTTAAATGTAGAGTATTTACTTGAAGAATACAATACCTCATGCGTTTTAATTTAATAAGAAATATTACCGCCAAAGTTTAAAAGAGCGAACTGATTCAAATACATACCACACATTTCGCAAATGTTGAATTAAAATGAAGCTAGGGTTAGAGGCGCACTGTAGTTGAATGTGAACTCGTATTAAGGTAAAGACTTGGTTGCGGTCTTTACATTGCACGAATCACGATAGACTTTAAAACGCCTACCTATCCACCTGCAGGCTTATGATGGCAGAAGTTGTCAGCTGATAACTTGATATAAACCAGTATAAACCAGTTTAAAATAAGAGTTGCCGCCATGTTTATCCTTAATCTGATAACTTTGTCCATTTTCCATTTGACATCTGATAGTGGAATGATATTTTCTCAAACATGCAATGAAATGTCTTCGTTATGTGCGTCATAATACGCTTCAAAGTGTCACGTTTAGGGCGGATCAACTCCAGAGAACAGAGGGCCTACCGCGAAGTTCGAAAATCGACAAAACGATGGTCCCGTCTCTATCGCTCTTGCATATACGAAAGAGAGTGATGGAAATATTCGATTCGATGAACGAAGTGCTTCGCGGTTATAGGCCAGGTAACGATTTTCATATAAAATTGACGGCCGGAAGCCGGCAAATAATTTTTTTTTAATTTCCATTCCACATGTTTGTGGCACAGGATCATGGCATTCAGCCATTTAAGGTTATAGGCGATAATTATTTACTTTTTGGTTCATTTGACATTCTGCCACTACTTATGCATATTAAAAAAAAACAATAATCATCATAATATTAGTTTTCTGTTTTTTTTTTGGAAAAAAATTTTTTTGAATTTTTTTTAATAATTTTTCTTTTGATAATTTTTTTGAAAAATTTTTTTTTAATTTTTTTCCTTTTTTTTTAATTTGTTTTTTTTTTTTTTGCAAATTTTTTTTTGTTTTTTTTTTCTATTTTTTTGAATTTTTTTTTAAATTTTTTTTTGGTTTTTTTTCGAAAAAAAATTTTTTTATTTTTTTTATATTTATTTCATTGCATGTTTGAGAAAAGCACTATACATACCTCGGCGTGAAAAGGGGTTGCCAGCCTCGTAACTATCCGGCCTCGCTACGCTCGGCCGTCTATATAACTCAGCCGGCAACCCCCTACTTCCCAGCCTCTGTAGTAATGTACTATTTGATAATTTGACATATTGTCCATTGTAAGCACGCATGTTTTTTGAATGTGTGTGTGTAAAAAAATATCGTTTACACTATGGTTATCCACGATGAAAATCGGGTTTTCCACTTTGACGGAGCTAGCGGATAACTTGATAATTTGTACTTTTTATGACAGCAAAACTTGTTAACTTTATATAGGTGCTCATCGGATCCCGATAACAATTGTCAGGAACTTTAACGTATGAAAATTCTTTTTTTGTCGTTGATTTCTAGCAAGTAAATGGTTTTTGTAATGTAACAAAAGTTACTTTGTAGAACGTAGAATCGTTGCTTACCATGTTATTGTTTTGTGGAGTGGCGGTATTTCATTTTATGTTATGAGCAGTTGCTGCTGCCGAAGAAAAAAAAGAGAAAACTCCATAGCAGAGCTAAAATGGATGTCTGTAATCCATTCGAAATGTGTGACGAAGAGTTTGGCACATATCATCATCCTCATAGCGTTAGACCCAGCATAGGCCGCGGCTCATTTGCGCCTGGGGTGCGCTTTGCCAAGGCTCAAATGACCCTAATCCCATGAAATTATCGTAGTAATTCAGTACGAAACGTATTCTTACGAAAGCTACTCAAAGGACAAACTATTCCTCATTGGGATTAGGTATGGTTTCCTCAAGATGTTTTGCTTCACCGAAAAGCGACTGGTAAAAAATGATATTTCGTACATAAGTTCCAAAGAACTCAGTGGTTTGAACCCGAAACCTACGTATTGAAAGTCAGACGTTTTAGCGCCCGGCTACCAGCGCTTCAGTTTGGCACGAGTGACTGCAAACTTCATCGACACCAAATAATTAATCTAGCGCCATCTAGTAACGAGTAGCATTACTAAGGCAAGCTACTCGTTACTAGATCCCACTCACAAAGGCGCTAGGTTTGCCAAGGTAAACCACACCGTGACACCGATCCGCCGTTGCAGTCCCTTACGGACTCGGGTGTAGTCTTTCGTCAAAAAGAAGAATCTTTAGACGAGTTTACTTTGCACGATGAAGTTAATAGCCAAGTGAATAGCCTGCCTCTCCACCTGAGCTCGTAATGCCGCGTCAGCGCTAGCGATGTGCGGGAAGCGGCGCGTGCGTCCGCACAGAGAGCGGAGCGCGCCGCTTGTTGCCTTTGTGACTACGGCGCAGCCGATGGATTTGAGCGCGGGGAATGTACCTTATGGATGTAAGTATAGAGACGAGTTTACCTTGCACGATGAAGTTAACAGCCTGCCTCTCCGCCTTAGCTCGCAACGCCGCGTCAGCGCTAGCGATGTGCGGGAAGCGGCGCGTGCGTCCGCACAGAGAGCGGAGAGCACCGCTCATTACCTTTGTAACTACAGCACGACTGAAGGATTTCAGCGTAGGGGATGTACCTAATAGGTGTAAGTATAGAGACAAGTTTACCTTGCACTATGAAGTTAACAGCCTGCCTCTCCGCCTGAGCTCTCAACGCCGCGTCAGCGCTAGCGATGTGCGGGAAGCGGCGCGTGCGTCCGCACAGAGAGCGCAGCGAACTGCTTGCTGCCTTTGTGACTACGGCGCGGCCGAAGGACTTAAGCGCGGGGAATGTACCTTATGCGACAATAAATGTATTTTTGTTAAAATTGAATTTAAAGTCCTATTTTGTTATTGATATGTGAAGAGGAGAGAGTTAACCCCCAGAAGACCAAAGTTTTACTATACTACTTGATCTCACTCATACATTTTAGTCCCTCAAAAATTGTTTGGCAGAAGGGTTTTTTGCAAAAATTCTTAAGTACACTTCGACTAGATTGGTGTTTTGATATTTCAGAAGATATATAATACGTACTAAATATTTAAGAAATAAACTCACGGTTGAAACTGGACATGACGCTCAATGCTTGCTCATAGCTTATGTGCAGAATTTCCATGAGTTTCCGAGCCCCTGCGCCGTACAGGCTAGCGTAGACGATGCGCTTCGTGCGCTCGCGGTCTTCCGTCGATACTTGGTCTATTGGCTTGTTCATCCTAGGGCCAAAAAGATACATTTTCGAGCATCTCAAATAATGCGAATTTCACATTCGCCAGCACTGGATGGACTTGGACGCCTACTACGAACTTTTTTAAACCCAATTTTTTCTGATATAACTGAATTCACTCCTCGCGAACGGGTTCGGACAATTGGATGCGTGTGTTGCGTCGTTTAAACTACGTGGCAGCTTGAATATGTGTATGGTGAAAATGAAACCTAAACTTATCATTTTTCAAAAAGCACTCGGAACAGATCCCGGCTACTCCGCAGAGCATCCTGCAGGCTCTCGTCTTCTACTACGTAGGCAAACATATGGCATTCGATGTGCTTGAAGTCTGCAGCCACGAACAGTCCTGGGAGTCCCATAAAACCCCTAAATATACCATTTAGCAGCAAGCACCCGGAACAGATCCTGGCCACAGTAGGGCACCTTGTAAAGATGCATCTTCAGCAGCGTGGGCAAAGACGCGGCACTCGATGTGCTTGAAGTCTGCAGCCACGAACTGAGGAGCATCAAAACCCTAAACCTACCATTTTGCAGCAAGCACTCGTAACAGATCCCGGTCACTCTGCAAGGCATCTTGCAGGGTCTCGTCTTCTGCAGCGTGGGCGAAAGCGCGGCACTCAATGTACTTGAAGTCTGCCGCCACAAACAGTCCCGAGGAGCCCTAAAACCCTAAACGTACCATTTTGCAGCAAGCACCCGGAACAGATCCTTGCCACTCTGCAGGGCATCTTGCAGGGTCGCATCTTCAGCAGCGTGGGCGAAGACACGGCACTCGATGTGCTTGAAGTCTGCAGCTACAAAGGAGTGCTCCGGCCTCGCGGTGTATACGGAGCGGAAATTCAGGGTTGGTTCTTGGGAAAAAGAGCAGACATTCTGAATAATTGTTAATAATTATTACAGATCCAGATTCTGGAGTACAAATCAGCTACCGGTAATGGCATGTTGAGCAGGTAACTCGGACCTGCTGCGAAGTTAAGAGAAAGGTTTGCACATGTGCGTTCACCGTCATACAAGTTTGTTCCTAGGCCACGCCCCCTGGCAGTGAGTGTGTTAAGCAAAAAGTGTTCACTTTATCAAAAACTAAAATTTTACTTAAATGCGATTTTGATTGCTTGCAAGTTGCAACCTCGAAAAACTTTAAAACATTTGACGCTCATATGTTTAAACGGGTTTACATTAGAATGATTAGCAAAATGAGGGTAGATGTAATATTTTATAGGAATGTAGGTTATACGTACTTATACGCGAGTATATTACAAAGTTATGGGAAAATTATTGTCATAAATAAAAAAAAGAATTAAGACTCATTGAGTGTTTGCTTAGTTACTTTTCTAGAAAAGTGTAATAGAAAAGAAGGTTTGTTGAAGACTTTTACCCTGATCGCCAGAATCTTGAGGGAACACTACGAGACTAAACGGCGCTTTGGGGATGGCTTGGAGATTGGGATTGTTTGAAGCGATGCGTCCAGTTGCAGCCGCCATTTGTACCCTGACAAAAGAAGATTCTGTTAAGCTAACCAAAGCAGAAAAATACGAATTTTTTGTTCAACATTGATGGTCTTCTGTGGGATTTTTACAATTATCATGTCTCGTGACAAAAGTAGTAAGTTCCCCTAAATCTAGCTGCTCTTCTATTATCGTTGGCTACCTTGCTAGAGTGCGCGAAACGAAAGCGCAAGTGAGTAAAGAAAATTCAATAGGCATGCACCCGCAAGTTAGCGGAGGCCAGCCCCCACAGACTTACCAAGTGGGTTTGACTGAGCCATCCTTCACGTGCTGGGCTATGCCAGTAAGGAAAGTCGCGTGTGCTTTATGTAGATGTCGATATTCCAGGATGAGACGTGGTAGAGGGTGTACTAAGACCAGGCCACGTAGCTAAAGTAGAAGTGAAGAAAAGTTGTTAAAATTTCATGTTTTTTATCCCGTAATATTTGTGTCTATAGACCCAGTAAACGTGAGGTTTTAGTTTGTTCTTAATTCGAACTGAGTCCAGCTCTTAGTCTATGATGAAACTCACCATCGTTTCTGATGTAGATTTCGCTCCTTTACCGATCGTTTCTTTAATCTTCAAGTTACTCTTTGTATCCAACTGTAGCTCGTCATACAGTATCGTACGCACTTGCAAAGTCGAATTAATTTGAAACGTCTTTCCCGCTGCCTTGTAGCACTCCTTCTCTACTGACTTCATCTTTGTAAGAAGAATTTCCTCCATTGACTTTAGTTTTTCCAGATCTACGCATACACCACGATATTCCATTCCTGACGGAGCAAAAACGTGGTACAGAAGAACAGCGGTCCCAAAACCGTACCTTGTGGTACACTATCTTTACTTAAGTAATTTATCAATGAAAATTGATGCCTGTAGCTGTCAATAATACTACAAATAAGAGAAAAAGTATACAATCACCTGCGATAACTGGTAAAAGAGGCATCTCAATTTCAACAAAAACGTTCCAAACGCAGTTTTCTATGAGCAAAGATTTTAGCTTGTCAAAACAATCTCTTAGCAGAGTTATGTACCAAGCAGTCTTTTGTAATACACACTCAGTGGCTATCGTAAATTCTGGAACGAAACCTAGCAGTTTTTGTAGTTCTGCAAAATTTTCTGGAGGATTGTCTGGATCAATAAGACTGCCACCTATCTGTAAAATACCAAGGTTAGATTTTCTTTCATAGACAGTAGATAATATATTATTTGAAATATTTTATGTTGTAAAATAGACATTTATCAGTATTATCACAATAATGATCCCTGATGTTACCTTGGCATCAAATAGATTGAACGCGTCTTGCTTTAACTCCATGCTATATTTGGAAATTAGATAAATAAGCATGTGCTTGGCGTTATAACAGATCACTGGACACTTTTCTAACAATCGCCTCAATAGAGCACTGAAACACGAACATCAAAATCTTACTACCTACAATTCATATAAATATACCATGCCTAAAGTATCAAAACTTACCGGTTTTGTTCATTATCTTTAAAATAAAAGTATTTCTCCTGCGATTGGATCATGATGCCTTCAGATACGCAAGTATCTTCTGTATGGTGGTTGTTGAGTTGGCAAAATCCATTTCTGAAAAAAATGCAAGCTCATACTTCTTATGTTCTTCTAAATCTTCTTGTCTAACTTACATTGTACTAAAGAATAAGGCTTAGATTGTGTCAAGCTTGCTAAATGTTAAAACTACTTACTTGTAAATTAAAATCATAGCAATGTCAATATCTGCCGAACTCATCACATCATGAATGAGGTGTAAATTGCTATCATCTACAGTCACAATATCAAACGATATATTTTTTACTGGGATCTGGGATTTGATAGGAGGAACAAATTTTGATTTAACTCTTTTTTCCTTATTTGTCTCTTTGCTTTTTGTCTCATTATCTTCGTTCACTTCTGTCTTACTTTCATTTTGACCTTTAGCTGGTAGCCCAAATTTCATTATACCATCCTTTTTAGCTAATCTAGCTTGAACTACTTTCTTGTTCTTTGTACTAGGCTTATTCTCGGTTACTTTATCTTTAGCACCTTCTAGTTTCTCGAGTACTGCAAGTCGGTGCTCATTTACTTCCGTTGCCAAATCTTTATTCAGTTCGCCTGGATCGCCTAGAGGTCGTATCAGACATTCTGATGTTTTGATTGAATTATCTGCTAGTTCTTTGTGTGTTTCAATATTAGCCTTAGTAGCGCTACTTTTAGTATTGTTTTTGTTTTTTTCAATGATCACTTCATGTGCTTTGTTTGTTTTTGGCGCAATCACATCATATTGGTTAATTTCAACTTCTATAATATTGTTTATGTCGAGATCATTTAGCCAACTTTTGACTGCTTTTACTGGGTTCACCTTCTTTAAGTTTTTCTTTAAAGGTTTTCCTGTTATATTTTCGTTACATATCGTCTTTTTAATCTTTTTTGATAAAGTGGCACTAGCTTTTATTTCAGTTTTTTGTTTAGTTACTTTGTTACTGTTTTCAGACTTTCTCTGTTTTCTTTTTTTATCCTTAGGAAATTCAATCTTAAAATTATTGCTATTATTATCTTCCAATACCGGGGTTACTCGTATTAATGGAAGGGGGTCTTTCAGATTCGGTAAAATCTCTGTATCGAACATGTCATCCCAGTCTACATTTTTCAAAACATGTTCTTTTGTTTTTGTTACACCTTCGTCTCTTATCGGATCAGTTTTATCATCAGCTTCTTCATTTAATATCTTCAAAAATGTCTTAGCTGGCATATTAGGATTCATATATTTGTTACTGGATAGTAATTTCTCATTTATGTCATTAAAATTGATTGCTGGAGTTATCATATCATTTGCAGTCAAGATTTCTTCTTCAATTGTATTAGGTATTTCAACAGTTTTTGTTAAATCACTCTGAGTTGGTACGGGCTCGTTTGGTATTCCACAATTAGTAACATCTCGAAACAATTGTCTCATGGGTACTTCTGGCAAAATCTCACTAAATATTTCTCTTTGAGCATTTTGTGCACCGTGATGCTGTATTAGAGAATTACTATTGGTAACCTGAGTTTTTAGACGCAAATCTTTTTCGGTGTCATATTTGCCTACAAATGTCGAAGGTGCAAATGGTAAGCCTGCTGGAAATCTTAGAACAGCAAAATTATCATCATTGCAGCATGATCCTTGCTTAGTTTCCTTTGCGTAGTCAGTTTCTACGCGTCTAGATGAAGGAAAAGACCCTTGAGCAGCAGGTACTTGTGGTACGAGTTGGTTGTTTGCATGAAATATGTCTGTTGTCCGGTGAATTCCCCTTTCATCGTGAACTTCACATCCTGGTTCACCTAAAGGACTGGATGGTACAGACGGAATAGGGCGAGAGTGGCCGTGACATTCCCTGAAATAATGAAGTCATCTTGGAAAACAGCTAGTAATGCTTTATCCTCAATATAATGCTTTTTACGACGGAACGAGATCGCAATAATTCTTTGCTCTCTCTAACCATCCCTATCCCTACCCATCATAGAAATCTGAATTAGGTATGTCAGCGGTTGACCTACTATGTGTGGTAGAGTAGTTAAAGTGTGTAGGAGCCTATGGAACTGCCTGTTGTCCTAAAATACCTACATATTATTAATGTGAAATTTTGTAACATATTATACTTAATTAGATGATTGTTGCTCAAACCAAATGAAGTCGATAAAATTTGGCTCACAAATAGTTTATACAAACGTTTATAAAAATATTATAATACGAAATTCATCTCCCAAGGGGATGAGTTCTGTGTAGATTTCAGATATAGCTAGGCGCCTTGGGGTAATTTCTAAAATCATTCAAATATGACTCGTTTCCCATTGTAATGAGAGTCAACTTTCGGAATTACTTGCCACTTTTTTCCTATCAAAATTACCACAATGCACCGTAAGTATCAGAGCCGGGTCAAGGTATAGCAAAGAGGGCGCGATTTCAGGACTTATTTATTAGGAGGATTTATTTATTTCGCATTTTTGATATCTTTTTGATTAAAACTTTATAGAATACATTTAGATAAGCATCGTTTATTGATTACAATTTTTTGATTAACTTGCCCGTTTCAGAACTAATAAATAAGAATAAGAATAAGAAATAATAATGCGGTCCAAAGTTGCGAGTTTGGCCATAGGATTACTACGGAGCTAGGGACTTGAAAATTAATATTGTACATTAGATTAAGTCGGTTCTGGCGCTGTTACGGTTCACTTAACACACTCCTCCTCGCTTCGCTCGTCGTCGCACCTATCTTGGCTCTGTGACACAATTTCGGAGCCAATATCTCGGTAATTATAAAGTATAGAGAAAAGTTGCCCATACAAATCATGCTTATTTTAGCGTCCTCTATACGATAGCATCATAAAAAATAGGTGTCATAATGACACGACCCCCATCAAAAATTTTATAAGTCCCGCGCCCCCTTTGCTACACCCCAACCCGTAAACGAAGTTTTAAACAGAGACTAGTCTTAAATAAACTCTAGACACGCGCGTGAATAATAGCACGTATATCAAATAATACGGACCTTGCATATTGTCTTCTATTTTGATTATTTGTAAACTTATCTGTTTGATTTGTAAATTTCTGACGACGTCGACTTTCATTATTGTCGAACCCTGTAGCCAAATCGGTCAAATTAGCATTTCAAAGTTTATTGTATTATTTAACTGATATGATCTACTAAGTAAATCATTACCTAATATTAACCAGATTTTGTAAAAGAGATTGTGATACTCTTTACAAAAATATTACCTGTTTGCCAATGCCTTATCAAAGTATCTAAAACACTTCGCCCAAAAGGTGACAAGTGTTTCTTATAACAATTAGGGTTAAACTGATGAAAATTGTGCTGGTTCATGATGTTTTCACTTTAAATAATACTTTTAGAATCATAAAACTCAGTATGAAAACTGATGCCAAACTTCATAGTTCGATTTTCCCGCCCTATCGCCAATATTTGTTTTTTTTTTTACAAAAATAATTTTAAATCCATGCAATTTATCGAGCGGTTTTAAGAATGTGTGGAACAGTGAAATGGTGGAATTCTACAGTCCGAATTGTAAGTATTTGCTGTCAAATGGCTATCAATGATCAATTTGGACCCGAACGTGACTCAATTGTCAGCTTTTATGTCAATGTCAAAACAAAGAATTCTAATCGGAGCGGAGCTAATGAGGAAAAAAACTAAATAATTAATTGTTTTCCGCGTAAAAATAGCTATCAACATGTAATAATACGAACCCACAGTGCTAATAATTCACAAAAATGGCGTTAAACATAGATAGCTGCGACAGTTTGCCTCCTGACGAGGAGCCAAAATTGAAGTACGATCGGATGGGCAACGACGTCCAAAACATTCTTCTGAAAGACGCAGTGAGCTGTATTTGTGTGCATACGAAATTTATCTGCTTAGGGACTCAGTGGGGTGTGATTCACCTGTTGGATCATGAAGGGAACACGGTGCCTTTATCGCAGGATGGTAAAGACAAGGAATTGCAAGCTCATGCCATAGCAGTGAATAGGATTTCAGTGGACTTGAATGGCGAGTATATAGCGAGTTGCTCGGACGACGGCAAGGTGCTGGTGTACGGGCTGTACACGGAGGACAATGCTCACAACTTGAACCTCGGACGGGTGGTCAAGTCGGTGGCTTTAGATCCTTACTACTTCAAGTCGGGGTCTGGCAGGAGGTTCCTCACAGGTAAACATTTGTGATCGCTTATGTACAGTCGCCATCAAATATATCGGAGCGGCCAAGGTACTCAGTAGTATCTGAACATGGACTTTGGTGTCTTGAGAATAGCGGCGTTGTTCAGATATTTGTGACCCCCTTGGCCGCTCCGATATATGTGATGGCGACTGTACCATCGCCCACACTGTTAACTGCCCATCGGTGGTCCTTATGCCTCTTGTAATAAGGTCCACTAATGTACAGTTGAGTGTTGCTGTTTGTACCAGAGTATGGTTTTAATTTTGCCATATCTAGAATAGATTTAGACATTTACATTGTGCACAAAAGTTAATATTTATAAAATGAAATCCTTGTACAAAATAGTTCCCTTCAGTAATATTTCATTATTGAGGAAAATTCTTTATAAAAGTGTTATTATTTAAAATAAAAACACTATATGGTCACAGATATATATAAAAGTATGTATAAATTAGTTTTTTCCTGGTACCATGTACTCTACATTGGTAGGTATTTGTTTATTTTAATTAGCTAAAGCTGATTGAATGACACTGATAAACTTTAACAAATTGATTAAAATGGGACTAAATTTTCATTGGATTTGTACCCATTTACCATCCATAGCCTAGTTGGTAGTGACCCTGCCTACGAAGCTGGAGGTCCCGGGTTCGAATCCTGGTAAGGGCATTTATTTGTGTGCTAATCTCAAACATTTGTTCCTGAGTTATGGATGTTTTCTATGTATATAAGTATGTATTTATATATCTAAAATAAATAAAAAAATAAAAAAACGTTTATTTCGGACCAAAATCCATAAAATAAGTTAGTCAACAAGCAAGTAGATACTTAACACTATGTTAGCTATACATTAATTACTTAACTATAATTCATAAGGCACTAGGGAACGGTGTAGGTTTGACCAGTGCTGCATATAGCGACTATCGAGCCTACCCGCTATCACCCTCAGGATACTAAGGATATCTAAGTATGTATATCGTCGCCTAGCACCCATAGTACAAGCTTTGCTTAGTTTGGGGTTAGGTTGATTTGTGTAAGATTGTCCCCAAATATTTATTTATTTTATTTTTTTATTTATTTAACTAACATGCTAGACTAAATGTTACTTATATTATATAGTATAATATTATATAGTCTGTGCTTATATTAATCAATGAAACTAGCAGTCAGTAAAGGCTATTTGTATTTGTAACTAACATAGTGTGGTTAAATGACCTAACTTGGTGTTTGTACCAATTTTGAAATTCTGAATAGGGTACTTTCCACTGGATAAACTTAATTGTTTCGTTGCATTAATAAAAACTAAATTTCGAAAATACACAGGAAAATCCAGGTGTAACATGCTTTAAATAATTTTATAATGGTTAAAACTTTAATAAAAGAAATGTTTCCTTCATCTTATAGTATTGTGACATCACAATATTAGTCTCCCTTATAAACTTAAAAAATTGTTTTGACATTTCCTAAAGAGTAGCTGATTTGACTTCATAGGAAAGTAAATAATTATTTATTTATTTATTTAATCAAACAACATGTTAACATGACATTACAGTAATTCATGACATTACAGTAAGGGAAAATTTCTGGCCTTAATATGTTTAAAAATAAACTAAAAGCATTGTTGTTGCATGAGTGCTTCTTTTCCATTGACGAATTTATAAAATATTTCAAAAGTAATTGACATTTTTTTTTTTGTTATTTTAATATTGACATACTCGCAATTCTGTTTGTAATCTTAGTAATATTAATTATAGTTGAAACCTATTATTATATATAATGATGCATGATAGATTTTAGAATATTATTAGTTAGTTGTAGTTCAACATTCAGACACAATTGTAATATTGTTATTGAATAAATGAATAATAATAATAAAGTATAACTAATGTGCCATGAAACTAATATTCTAATGAGATCACAAAAACATTTTAAAATAACATTAGACAACAAATAACAGATTACATAACAGTTGAACATCTTTTATCCATCCCTTCACAGAATTTCAAACATTCACAAAAAACAGTCGTCCATCGCCACGCAAACAGATCACACTCCTCTCATTCATAATAAATAATATAATAATAATAAAAGATGTTTATTCAATAAGTTCGCATAAGTACATAATAAGAGTACAGAAAAATGCTTAAAACATATTGAAAAGGAAAGTGGCTCAGCTTGTGTCTGTGCAAGAAGGCATAAAGGCACTAGGGCCCTACCACCTTCAGGCAACGGACGCTGTTATTCTGTCACCCCCATGACTTATTCTAACTTAAAATCTAACTTAATCTAATCTAACTAGTATACAATAAAACCGTTACACAACTCAAAATTACAAAATCTGTCAACCAAAAGTGAAAGCTACTTCCTTTTGGAGGTCCAGTATGAAAGCTTTACACCGTTTTTTGAAAACCGCCAGGGACTTGCAATTAATTACTGGTGGTGGCAGATTATTCCAACATTTAGAGGCAGCATCGCGAAAGCTACCTCTAAACGCCTGAAGCCGGACTGGAGGAAGCAATGTAACTTCTTTGTGCTCCCGCAAATTCCGTGCACTTCGGTTACGCTTCCACACTAGTTTGCGCGCGAGATATGGAGGCGTAGCGGATTGTTTCAGGGAAAAGACTAGTGCCGCCAGCTTTAGCATACGTCTGTGTGACATGTTAAGCTTCCCTGATTTGTTTAAGTAAGGGCTTATGTGAGAGCGGCGAGGGATATTTTGACAGAGACGCACGCATGGATTCTGTACTCGTTGAACCGTTCGTTCTGTTCTTTTTCTCAAGCGTGGTCCATATATTACGTCACCGTAGTCCAACTGGGATAAAACTAGTGCGTCAGATAAGCGTTCGCGAACGTTTTGGGTTAGATAGGATAGTAGTAGCCTATTATACATATCTAAGCCTATATACCAATTACTATTGACCTTTTGGCAAGGTGCCCATCACACAGGCAGCATTCCCGCGCTGAAACGCTATGTGTGTTTCATACACAGTCCTATGCTGTTTCAGGCGACACCAAGCTGACGCTGTACGAGAAGACGTTCCTGAACCGGCTCCGCAGCACCGTGCTCTGCGAGTGCGAGGGCCACGTGCAGGCCGTGGCCTGGCACGAGCGCTTCGTGGCCTGGGCCAGTGAGGTAAATAGACGATTGACTACACTATACTGGCTGACACAAGCTGACGCTGTACGAGACATTCCTGAACCGGCTCCGCAGCACCGTGCTCTGCGAGTGCGAGGGCCACGTGCAGGCCGTGGCCTGGCACGAGCGCTTCGTGGCCTGGGCCAGTGAGGTAAATAGACGATTGTCTACACTATACTGTATGACACAAGCTGACGCTGTACGAGACATTCCTGAACCGGCTCCGCAGCACCGTGCTCTGCGAGTGCGAGGGCCACGTGCAGGCCGTGGCCTGGCACGAGCGCTTCGTGGCCTGGGCCAGTGAGGTAAACAGACTATTGACTGCACTATACTCTGTGACACAAGTTGACGCTGTACGAGACGCTCCTGACGTTGGGCGTCTCATGCAGTGTTGTTAGGCCTAGCTTTGCGAGTAAAGTCATCGTTAAAAGCTTGTATTTTTTTTTCAAAACCTTCGTACCTGTCCTCATTCAATCTTCAATTTCATAGGTCGGAGTTCGGGTCTACGACCTGGTGGCGCGGTGCTCCCTCGGCCTCATACCCTGGGAGAAGACCAGCGTGGACTCCATCGAGGACTACCGCTGCAACCTTCTGTGGTCCGCGCCCAAGACCCTCATGATCGGCTGGGTCGACACCATTAGGATATGCGTCATACGAAAACGAAGCCAAATAGAACTCCAAACACGAGACGATACAGAATACCTCGTCGATCCTGTCTATACTTTCCAAACAGATTATTTCATCAGTGGCTTAGGACCTCTAGAGAATCAATTAGTACTTCTAGGAGTACCCAAAGAATGCGATGCGGAAACTATGAAAGCGCAAAGACCGGTGCTAGCGGTCGCCGATTATAAAGACTGCGATTTTAGCGAAGTCTCCACAGACAGTTTGAACATAAGAGGCTACGAGGAATACTCCTGTAACGACTATTATCTAGACATGTTGATCGAAGAGAATAGATTCTTCATAGTATCGCCTAAGGACATAGTAATTGCTAGTCCATATGATATCGATGATAGAGTCAACTGGTTAACTGAACATGGGCGATTCGAAAAAGCCATTAGTGTGTTAGAAGAAGTTGGTGGAAAGACCAATAAGAATTCAGTAATGAATGTTGGAGTACAGTACTTAGATCACTTGATGTCTAAACATTTGTACAGCGAAGCGGCCATCTTGTGCGCGCGGATATGTAAAAGTGACAAGGGTATGTGGGAACAGCAGATTATGAAATTCGCTGAAGTTAATCAACTTAGAGCTGTTAGCGCTTACGTGCCGAAGACTCCTGAAAAAGCCCTAAGTTCGCATCTTTATGAGTTAATAATTTATGAATACCTCAAAGTAGATCCTCCAGGCTTCCTCAAAGTAGTTCAAGAGTGGAATCCTGGGCTGTACAAGACGGGTATAATCGTCAATGCTGTCTTGGAACACATTTTAAACACACAAGTAGATAAGAACATCAACTTAGAAGCAGTTGCAGTGCTCTATTGTCACCAAAAGAAATACGATAAAGCTTTAAGTACATACTTATCGCTGGGACATCAAGACGTGTTCACACTGATAACGACATATAAATTGTACAACGTCATACACAATAAGATTTTAGATCTAATGACTCTCGACTGTGATAAAACTCTTTCTATCCTCGTCAACTCGCGCGACAAAATACCCGCCGAAGTTGTTAAGAAGCAGTTGGAAAACCACGACATGTTTCTCTTTAAATATCTGGACGCGTATAGCAAGGTAGAGCAGAATGGGAAATACCATGGGGAGTTAGTTAAGTTATACGCCAAATATGCGAGCGCTAAGCTTCTCCCATTCCTCAAAAGCAGTGATAACTATCCAATTGAGAAAGCGCTAGATATCTGTCAGAGCAATAATTTTTACCCGGAGATGGTTTTTCTCCTAGGCCGGATAGGCAGAACGCAAGAAGCCCTTCAGATCATAATAGAAAAGCTGAACGATATCAACCAAGCGATCACTTTCTGTCAAGAGCACAATGACACTGAACTATGGACGGATTTGATAAAGCAAACGGTAGACAAGCCGGAATATGTATCTCTCCTACTTAAACGGATAGGGAATTACTTGGATCCCCGAATGCTAATAGAAAATATACAACCCGGCTGCGAGATAAAGGACTTAAAAGACTCGCTGGCTAAGATGATGTGCGATTACCATTTACAACTATCCGTACAGGAAGCTTGTAAGCCGATAACTTTGAAAAATTACTTTGAGTTGCACGAGAAACTAATACTAGGGCAGCAGAAAGGCATAGCAGTCACGGATGACTTTGTATGCAGTAGCTGTCTTGGCCGGATTATAACCAGAGATCTGTCGAAGGCATCTGACCTTATAGTGTTCAACTGTAGGCACTCGTTTCATATAGAGTGTTTGAGACAAGTGGCGCCATCTCTGGACTACTGTGCGGTGTGCAGCGGGAGCGCTGATTCGAGAGGGCTTGGGGATCCGAGCGGAGCTAATTGAATGCCGATTTTGCTTCGACTTGCCATACACTAAGGAGAATATAAACCTTAACTCCAATGGACTAATGATTAACCTTTTGAACGCCAAGAACACCTAAAGATGTCATGAGAGGTCGTGACCACAACGCCAAGAATAAGTTATGGCGTACGCTGTCAAAGGAACCTTCATACTTTCAAGTAAGGTTTATTTTGGCTCGCTTGCGTCCGTGATCTGGCGTGTAAGAGACGTTTTTGCAATTGGCGTATGGCGTTCAAAGAGTTAAAGGAACTTACTACTAATTGAACGAATGGAATAAAAGAGGGAAAGTCATTGCCAGTGGGACACTATAAGCTCATAAAATTGAACACTAATGGCTCCTAGGTCATACAAGCTCAACCCTAGATAGAACTACATATTCAGAATGTACTGATATTTTTCCATGTAAAATTAGGTTAATATTTGTAATACAACTCGATTATAAATATGTACACGTACAGTAACCATCAATAACATCATCGAAAATCACAATTTCGATATCCCCCTTGATTATCAGCCCGAAAGTTTGACATATAAAGGCATGATGATTGATGACTAAGCGGACTGAAGAAGGAGGGGGCGGGATTAGGGCGCCCGTTGTAAATCTTAGTATTTACGCCCCTTCCTGCCTCAGTCCTCTTAGTCGTCAAGCCTCCATGGTGTCAACTTTTCAGGCTAATAACCCGTTGTATGGAGAGGGCACTATAAGCTTACTTATTTCTCTATGCTTTTAACCTTTTGAACACCAAGCGTCGGACGGAAAAATCATGCCGTCAGCGCCAGCTCGCGCGAGCGCGCAAGGCAAACCAGCACGCCTAGCACATGAGTGACGCGACAGTATCTACCCGTCTCTTTTTAATTGACACAGTCAGAGGACGGATAGACTATCTCGCGCGCGAGATACTGTCGCGTCACTCATGTGCTAGGCGTGCAGTTATATTTTGGACGTGATATCACGTCCTGGCGCTGACGGCACGTCTTTCCGTGCGCGTGATATGACGGCTTTGGCGGTCAAAGGGTTAAGGGTTTCGGTTCTTGGTGTTGAAAGGGTTAAGAATCAGCTATTTTGCTTCTTCTGCCACTCAGAGTAACAAAATCCAGTCAAAATGTTTTAAGTTCTTACATTTATTGAAGGTGTCTGTATGTAACTAATATTCATATATAAATATAGAATACGAACTATTGTGTCGGTGCTTTTGTAATGAAGTGGCTTGTATTATTTTCCTTAAGCCGAATAAACTTGTATCATACTCATTATTTTGTTTTTACTACTAATAATAATCAATACTACTAATAGTAATCTAAAATTCGTTTTTCTACTCCTGCATTCTAATTTTCCAATAAAATGACTGACATGTATATTCAAAGCATATAGTTTATGAACGTTGTCATAAGATGACTCAAAAGTCGATTCTTAGGGACATAATGGGTCTGTTGCCGGGGCGGGCCCCGCACCGGCGCCGCCCGCCAGTGTAGACGAGGCGGGCGCCGATGCAATCCGCCATCGCCAGGAGATTGCAGACAATTGTATAGAGGCAGCAGGTCATTCGTCGAAGTCAATGCTTACTGGCTTGCCTAGCACTCGTAGAAAAACTATTGTGTGCAACGGTACATAATTAGGTCGTAACATTCTCGGGTCTGTTTTTACAAAATTCGGCTTCGCCTCATTTTGTAACTTCGACCCTCGAATCTTAAGAACCCTTATTATGTAACTGTTGCACAAAATACTATTAATAAGTATTGAACTCTATTTTACAGTCGCATCACCAAGACTTGTTTATTATGAAGCATAAAGCTATGAGGCTATAGTTTGGCAAACCAATAAGTGCAGTCACAGTGGAAGTAATAAGCTATACTCATCCTTTTTTTACTAGCGAGGGTCCTAGCGTAAGAAAGAGACAGTATGATTCTTTCTGTCTATTCTTGAAGTAAAACAGACCCTGGCCAAACAGTATTTTGGTTGTTGAATACTTTTAAAATTTGTGATATGATGAATCAAATTTTTGCACATTCCTATTAAAGTTCAGTCAGCAGCAAAAGTAGTTAAGAAAGTCTTAGGGCTTAATTGTACCATAGACTTAAATATATAGTAGACGGCCATAGCCGAAGAAGTTTTTGAGGCTCCGAGTAGTTAGCGCCATCTAGTTCAGAGCCACCTAAACAGAGCCAATATGTATGAGATAAAATCAGCGCCACCTAGTAACGAATAACTTACTAGTAGTACACTAGTCGTTACTAGGCTATGTTCTTAGGCTATGGCCGTCTACTCTATATTTAAGTCTATGATTGTACTGTATATTATTTATTTCAGATTTCAATTTAAGAAATTCAAATTTCAGATTTTCAGAACCTTCTGAGTTTCTGACAGCTAAGCGGGTAAGGTGTTCAAAATGACCTAGACACGACTTTATTGTTCAGAGAATAAGAGCATGTGTAGGTCATTTTGAACACCCTACCCGCTCAGCTGTCAGAAGGCTTTTCTTAAGCCCTAAAAGGCGTGTTACACTTGTCCTAGTTAGCTTCCTAAATGAGTTAGTTTCTAAATTTAGTCAAGTGTAACCGCATTTAGCAAGTAAATTTACTATTGAAAAAAGTTAGGATCCTAATTAGGATGCTAGTTAGGTTACTAAAAAACGTAAAGTGTAACATGGCTTTAAGACCTAGAGAAAATTCTTTCCTCACTTGGGTCGCCACACACCTAGCGGTTTTCCTCGCGGAATTACCGGAAGTAGCGGAAATTTGTCTATGGTAGCAGATTTTTTGTATGGAAGCCATAGACAAATTACCGGAAGTAGCGGAAATTCATAGACAAAATGCTTAATTTGTCTATGAATTTCCGCTACTTCCGGTAATTCCGCGAGGAAAACCGCTAGGTATGTGGCGACCCTCATTGTCGCTTTATTTTACAGCATTTTATTTTTAGAGTATTTCGAAAACCTGAAAATTTCCCTTAGAGACCAATTCGAGGCGAAACAGTCAGTCACTTCACTTTTGCTAAAATAAATAAAAACTACTTCTGTCGCGAATTGAGCTCAACCGAAGTCAGATCGTAGATATCGCGATGACGGTAATTATTTTATAAAGCAAGATTTGCTTAGTCTCATTTTCCTCGTTGTTCGGGAGTGTCGAGAATCGAACTCAACCGAAGTCAAAACGCATCGATATCGCGATGACAGTAACTATAATTTTATATAGCAACATTTGCTGTTAGCAAAATGGCGGCAAAAGAAGCTTGTTCGGAATAATGTGTTTTACCCTAAAACCGGTGTCTACATAGTGAATTATGGAAATAATTACGGAAATAACCAGCTTATTTCCATTAAGTTAAGTGGATTTAGTTATATAAGGAATATAATCTTAGCCGTTCTTGTATTTCACTTTGACAAACGTATCTAACTTATTCTTCGAGAAACAATGTAATATTTGATCAGTGAACTTATCTGGAGTATCTTACACTTCCTAGATTCCCCATTCTACTCGTAATATACTTCATTCTAACATGTGAGATGATTCAAAGTACATGCCAGTCATCGCTAGTAGATTACCGTCACTAAAGTTCCTCCCTAAGTTTCGTAACCTTTTCCCTTTGATCATTGACCTTAGATACAACATGAGTAGTAATGTGAAATATGTGAGAAGTAGTCAATAATGGGCTTGGCCAGAGAATACAGTCGCGATGTATTTCCGACGCATTAGTGAAAGACTAAAGTAAGTCGTGGCTCAGCAAGGTAAATGCAGGACAGATCAGTCCATAAGGCACGTACCCAGTGGGAGGGATGACTACAGACTAACCTGAATTCAGAGGATGCAGCCAAGGGAGATGTCGACATCCAGGCCTGGGAGCCTAGGCTATGAGCAAGGGATATGGTCTTCAATGAAGGACATGAGATGTTGGTGTTATCAAGAGAAACAGCGTATATGACTGACTGACTCATACATACTTATAGCTGACGTCCCATGTATATCCCTATATAGCTAAATGAACTTAGTGACTGAGATGTCATAAATCTATCTTATTTTAGGTGGTGTATATGACACTGTGATGTCATCTAGTAAGAAGCGAAGCAGGCGTTGACCGCATCAACTCAAGGTACAAGGAGATCAGGACTCTATCGTGACGTTCTATACTTGCGGTCATTCACCCAGGAATAATTATATTTTCTTACTCTATATTAGAATATACATGTTATGTATGGAGCGTCACGACATGTCTCATGTCCTTCATTGAAGACCATATCCCTTGCTCATAGCCTAGGCTCCCAGGCCTGGATGTCGACATCTCCCTTGGCTGCATCCTCTGAATTCAGGTTAGTCTGTAGTCATCCCTCCCACTGGGTACGTGCCTTATGGACTGATCTGTCCTGCATTTACCTTGCTGAGCCACGACTTACTTTAGTCTTTCACTAATGCGTCGGAAATACATCGCGACTGTATTCTCTGGCCAAGCCCATTATTGACTACTTCTCACATATTTCACATTACTACTCATGTTGTATCTAAGGTCAATGATCAAAGGGAAAAGGTTACGAAACTTAGGGAGGAACTTTAGTGACGGTAATCTACTAGCGATGACTGGCATGTACTTTGAATCATCTCACATGTTAGAATGAAGTATATTACGAGTAGAATGGGGAATCTAGGAAGTGTAAGATACTCCAGATAAGTTCACTGATCAAATATTACATTGTTTCTCGAAGAATAAGTTAGATACGTTTGTCAAAGTGAAATACAAGAACGGCTAAGATTATATTCCTTATATAACTAAATCCACTTAACTTAATGGAAATAAGCTGGTTATTTCCGTAATTATTTCCATAATTCACTATGTAGACACCGGTTTTAGGGTAAAACACATTATTCCGAACAAGCTTCTTTTGCCGCCATTTTGCTAACAGCAAATGTTGCTATATAAAATTATAGTTACTGTCATCGCGATATCGATGCGTTTTGACTTCGGTTGAGTTCGATTCTCGACAACTTCCCGCCATAGAAATTTAGCTTTTCTTGTTGTTGGAAATATCATTTGTGCTATTATTTATTCCACTTATTAGTTGCCTTCCCCATATATACTCTGGCCAGCCAACGAACGCAGTAGCAATGAACATCAAACAAAAATATAGCAACACTCTAGAGCGAATCGAAAAGCAGCATTGCTCCATAGAAAAGCGGCAATGTACATCCCATAGACATACAATATAAGGTATAGACAGGACATGGTGATAATAATACCAAGATAGAACGGGATGGTCTTATTAAATTTTCAATAGGTATGACAGAGAAGTTGCCATTTTTTGTTCGTCCTTGTCATAGACTCACGGCTTTATGTCACCCTCCACCGTAAGTACTTTCTATGAGTGGAGGGTCATGAACACATTTAATTCGCGTTTTCTTGCAAAATATCTGTATTTGCTAGGTGAAACCCAAATATATTTCGTGGAAAGTTGTGCCAGCTACGGAAAACAATGGTTAATTGTTGTGTTTTGAGCTGTAGAAGTGATTATCGCCGATATTACGACAACATAACCTTTCACAGGTAAGTACCACATTTTACAGTTTACTCCTGTTGTTTAGTGTATAAATAGTATCCTACAATCTATTACGCGCTATAATCTTGTTAATAAATCTATTCTCGTGAAGAATAATACATAAAATCGTAAAGGTAAATAAAACATTCGAGAACATATTAACCGACTAATTTATGAACGCGGTTAGCCGTATAGCTGTCAGTAATTTAGAACCGCATAAGCAATTTAGTCGCATTACATACGCCTTAGGGATACCAGTGCGTGATTTTTATACTTACCCTAATATTGAGGTATTTTTTGTTTTAAAAAGATCATCATTTCATATCATTGGCAAAAATTTATTTAAATAAAGATGTTGATATCTGCCAGTAATAAAATTTACCTGTTTTATTTTTCCAAACTAAAGAAATTAGAATTTAACAAAATTAATTCCTAGTGTTGGTTTTGCTATGGCTCAGTAAGTCTGGGGTATGCTTGGGTAGTAGTAGTGGGTATGTTAATGAAAGCGAAAAGATCTTCCACCTGATTTGATTTCCTTGCAATATTTTTGTTCACCGTAAAGGAACTGAAATAACAAATGAAAGTTCGATCATAAGTTTCGAAAATCTTAATGTACATGTTGGGTTTGGAACAGCGACCTTAAAAATGAAATTGCTATACAGGATGTAGCAAAAATATTCATGATCCGTTCAAGGGCATTAGCATGGTATCGTATTGCGAGTTTGGAAAAGTAGGTTGAAGAAAAAAAAAACGCGAAATTTTTTTTTATGTGCGGAACAAATTACTATTGTGTCCGTAGTCGACACAACTTTCTGACAAAACCATCAGGTTTTCTCGTAGTAAAAACTAGAGATGGGCCGACTAGGGTTTTTGCCGACTACACAATCGGCCGACTAATCGGTTTTCAAATTGCCGATTAATCGGCCGACTATTCGGCAATGCCGATCGTAGGTTTTGGTTAAGTTCGGGTGCAATCGGAAACGCTCGTTTCGCTTCGTCCGCCGTGCCATGTCTAGCACGCGTTCATGTTTTGGCCAGTTTTGTTTACGAACCGGCGCTGGCGTGTTTGATGGCAAAAAGAAAACAAACACTACTAATAAGTTTTAAATTTCATAACTAAAAAAAGGGTTTAACTTCTGCTAAGTTCTTATTTTCCTGTAGGTAATAAAGTGCCGAATATTCGGCATTTTTTGCCGACTAGTCGCCGACTAATCGCCGACTACAAATGATGCCGAATAGTCGGCTTTCCCGACTAGTCGGCGACTAGTCGGCCCATCTCTAGTAAAAACGCTAATTTCATCTGTTCGTTACCCTCCACTGTCAAAAAATAGGTGAGACTATGACAAGGACTAACGATAACAGCTCGCTTCTCTGTCACACCTGTTGAAAGTTTGATAAGACCATCCCGTTCAATCTTGGTATTATTATTTATTTATTTCCATGTCAGGTCTATGGGTGGTATGTCTATGTTCACATCGCTCCGGGCCTGCCCGGAGTGCTCGGTGCTCGCTATATGAAATAATGGGGTAATTTTCTCTTACTGGTATCCCCACGAGTTATACGTCATCATGACGTCATCTATGTCTATCCCTTACGGTGCTACGCGGTGTCAGGCCCTTGGTACATCCGAACCAATTTTTTTTCCAAGTTGGCTGCATTGGCGCGGCTCTCGTACGTCAGTGAAGTTGTCAATTCGACAATTTAAACTCTGCATTATTATATAAAATCATTGAAAACTCTGATGTATTTACCTACAATTGTGACTTTTCAATAAATAAGAAGGTACGAAGAAATTAAGATAAGCATCAAATATAAAAAGAACAGAAGATTAGAGATCATGCGATGCAATCAAAAGACAATAGTTGAAATCAAATCGTTGAAACTCAGGAAGGAAACAAACATTGAATGCTAAAATCATTAGTCCGGCGAGGAAAGCGAGCATAATATCTACCAGAAAATACAACTTTTCAGTTTAGAATGGAATCGGATTAACTGCATAATCTGTACGAATAAAAGTGTAATGCATATTACTCAGTAATACTTCTACGAGTATTTATTATGATTCCCTTTCGTCATTCGTTTTAAGACTACTTACTCTCGTATTTTAGCTTTATTATTGTATGAAGTGTATGGTTAATAAACGCAAGTGAGATTTAGGTGTTTATTTATTTTATACATAGCTTAAGTATATGAAGGGAAACATCAAAAAAACTTGATAGAAATCTGAAGGTAGCGGAGTGGCTTGTTGCTTGTTAAATCTCATGTTCGCTTTGTGACAATATTGAGCACCATAGGTACTATGCAACAAACGTTCTTGTACTTAATTTGGCACCAGCTTTCGCTTTGATTTTTTCGATTTATATACATACACTGAAAGAAAAAACTTCAAATGATAATTCCATACAAAACTGCATAACCTCAAAACGCATATTTATCACGCAAATTACCTGCAGGAGTTAGGTACCTTTAGGTTAGGTATCTAAGCTTTTTTTTAGTACATTTATTGAATGGAAATTGCAGACATCATATTAATAAATATCAAATTACGCAATCTGGAACTTAAAAACGTAAGTTAACAAAACTGACTTTATAAAATTAAAAAGTTATATGCCACAGATAAAAAACAAATTATGCACAATTTTCGCATTATTCAAAGACAGGTGTTGCCAGCCCGCGATTTTTCAAATTTGCCGCGCTTTTCTACTGACAGAAATGGTTTGCCAAACTATACATATAAAACGCGCCCTTCTAATTTATTAATGGTCACACTCAATTATTATTTTTTACTGGCAACTTCAATTGTCATTTCAGTGTTGATAATTACGTTTCTTTACATGAAATTATAACCACACAGTTTAATTTAATTTAGTGTTTATTCGAGGCTGACTTCCTACTTTATTAAAAGAACCGAACTGTTTCTTATTTTAAACTTTTCCGTATTTTTTCCCCTTAAGAATTCTACCTGAAAAGCAAACACATTGTGTTTAATAAAATTACGCTCATTATTATAAGTTGGCTGAACGGCATTCAACTATAGTCCAGCACAAAAGGCGATGAATTAAAAACACAACTATCTTCACTCACGTTAGTTTAGTTTTCAAGAAAAGCTTGATACTACGCTAAAACAAGTTTTTTTACTCTTGTCGGGTTATCGCGAAGTTTTAAATGGTTGTAAAATAAGATAAGTGCCTGTGGAGACTGTGTGTTGTGTGAAAATGACAGACATGCCTCCTTATCTCGCTGTAAAAGATGAGGAGGAGGACAGTGCCCAAGGTGATAGCGAGAGTGGTTCGGAGGTTGACGACTGGGATTTGCCTCTCAGCTATGAAAAACCTAGGCATTTGGAGCCTATAAAAGGAGCTGACCGTGTGGATCACTCATGGAGAGTGAAAGAAAAGGTATAAAGCCTACTATCATGACTAAAACTTGAGGAAGAGCGTACTGCGTATCTTGACAATGACAACAAACACACATGGGCAGGCGGAAGATCGCAAATTTGCGAAAAAATATAAATAAACATGAAGCAGCTTATCTTTTCTCATAAAATTATCTTGCCCGTTTAAAAAAAACGCTTTGAATAGATGCTAATAAGATATTATGTTCATGGTTATTTTCGAATGCGAAATTTCGGGAGTGATACACAAAATCCATGTTTCGAGTCGTTAGATTAAAATGAGTTTCGTGTTAAAATGAGTCATAGTTGATTCGGGAGTAGCCGTAAATTTAATAGTTTTAAGTCAAAAAAAATTGCACAAATCTGACTAGGGCAATATTATAATAAATGATGTCTTTTTTGTTCTGTGTATAAGCAACTATGTGTGTGCAATTACAAAATGTATTCAATGAAAAAAAAATATTGATTATAATCTACCAGGTTATTACTACTATGTTAAACTAAACTAGCGAATTATAGATTGACATCAGCAAGATTGATTTATTTTTGAAGTTATGGCAACTACTCATTCCTTGACATTCTTAAGTTTGTTCCAATCATGGGCATATGAGATAGGGTGGGTGGGGAAGAAAATGTGTTAATTATCCTTTGGGCACGTTAATAAAAATAAAAATTGCGTATTAAAGCCAATAAACAGTATTTAAAATTATTTTGCAAACGGAATTAATTTTCTGCCTCCGGATCTGTTTCAAAGTTTTCATATAAATATTGTTACATTTTCTATGGTCTGCGGAGTATATCTATGTATTATCACTTTATTCAAACTTTAGCTTAAATTATATACCATTGTTGGCTCAAAATGGCATGGTTAAGGTTCAGAGCCAATATATTAAAAGTAATCAAAAAGAGATATTTATTTTCGTGATATCTATATTATCCATATACTTCAAGGCCCACATAATACACTCTTCCGCTTAAGATGCGTTTTTGGCTGGGTCCCTTATAAATCCTCTTAAGTGAGTTCTACTGTATTCTCCGTGCAGACTGGATAATTTCATACATTTCGGATTCGGATTGCAAACCCTACATGCTACTGACACATTCTGTAATATTTGTGGGGAGATCTTTTCATTAGTCACGCAGGCAGCCTAATTGATTTTTAATGTCTTCTTGAAATTCTTTTAGCTGACTTTTTTATGTATATAATTAGTATGAACCTCAAGCTCTTGAGAGAAAATGATTAAATCCACAATAATCTGCCTATACAATTTAAAATCATTGCAAAGAAAAAATTTGAGGGTGTATCTATTTGGTAAACTATGTCCAAACCAAATGCTGTACCACACCAACCTGTAGAAAATGAAGGCCTATGAATGCATTGCCTTCACTTTAATACAAATTACTTAAAATGAAATGACCCGCTTCATGGAAAACATATTTCTTAATTATTTATTTATTTATTAAGCCTTATTTTACAAACATATATTTTTTTTCAGTTTGTTTATTTTTTACTTTATTTTATTTTTTCATATCTTATGTTTCTAGGGGCCTTCTGCCCTAGCCCTCTTCCGAATCGCCTTCTTCTAAATTTATGTATTTATATAACATCTTCTTCCATTTTTGAGTCTGTTGCTATTTCTTTTCAGTTTCTTAATTATTAATTGATGTGATATTTTGCAGTACAAGACACATTGCGTAGCGCTGGTGCTGTGCCTTAACGTGGGGGTGGATCCGCCAGACGTTGTCAAGACACAGCCCTGCGCCCGCCTGGAGTGCTGGATTGGTAACATATTTAACCAAGTTTTGTTTTATTACTTACGGGGCTCCGCACGTTTTTTACCGATTTTTGACCAGTTTTGAGTCGATATTCCTACATTTGCACTACAGATAGAATTATAAGGCAAACGGCTATCGGTTTTTTAATCTTTTATCTTCATTCTGTAGAGCCAGATTTTGAAATAAATGAGCACTTATTTTTTAATGATTTTTTAAACATGGTCTAAAAAGACACGTTTTTCGATATTCGAATGCCGTGAAGACTTTTACATATACAAATTCTACATATTAGGGTTCGTTTTTGACGTCTATAAAAACTGAAGAGAGATTTTAATTTTAAACTAATTAACACAAAAGTTATGACCAGAAAACCACTTTTTTGGCCTAAAATTGCTCGACTTTGATGTCAAATATCTCGATGATGATGAACATTGAGGTTAATATAGGATACTATATTGATTAAGGACGTTACTGATACTATGATAAGATATAAAACTTATTAGAAAACTAAGTGGTTCAGATCGAAGGTCATTGGCGCCAGGGAGCCCCTTAATAGGTACCTTATTTAAGTTGCTCAGACCGACTTTTGCCATAGATAGCTGATTGTCCTGAGGAAACTGCTAGTCTTAAAATACCGAAAGTGCATGAGTTTGTTATTCATTATAAGGGACATAAGGTTTGCAGAAGAGTATTCCTCTTGTCAAAATCTTAGAGCACTACTTCCAGCTCTTGACAGCAAGGACTAGTTTAATAAGTTAAGTGTGAGGGTCCTCCAAAACACCTAACCCAGCCTGTAATTTTAGTGTTAATCCCGGAGCTTGATTGCTATATAAAAGTAAAAACCCAGCATAACCTTGGCTTCGGCAATGATAACCTTTGACCTCCGAATTCGCAACCAATCTTCGATCTTCTCAGACATTACTTTTTTTTACAAAGTTAATTATAAGTGATGATTATTGATTACTTAACGAGCAAAATTGAAACACTGTTAAATCAGATAAGTATTATATTTATAAACATGATGTTATGTAAGTAAGTACATACAAATGCTGAATGACCTAAACATGATATTGGTTCATTATTAATACTTGTAGTAGATGCATGCATATCCATATAGAAGTTATTTCCCTCCCTGGCCCCTGAAGCCACATTTGAACACGACAAACTTTGTTCCTTTTAAATAATAGTAATATGGTAAATTAAAATGGTAAAAACCGCTTAGGGGCTGTGCATAAATTACGTCATCGATTTTTGACGATATTTGATCCCCCCCCCCCCTCTAAAATCATCCAAAGATTATGCTTCGATTGGCCCCGTTTCCTCTTACTTCATGCTACCATCATCGGATGTCCAGACCCCCCCCCCCCATTTTGAAATGCCGTAATTCATGAATAGCCCCTTAAAAACCAATATATGTTTGGTAAACTTTATCCGGATTCCATTTTTTTTTATAAAGAACCTCCTCCTATTTTCATTCTGTTTAAATGCTTCAAATGTAGCCTATATGGCCACTTTTTGAACAACCTCATAACTACTTCTGCTGGCTGTACCATACTTGTATACGAACAAACTAGTGCATTCATCACTCCATTTTGACCTTGTCTGGTATGTCCCATGTGAACTGCGTACTCGCATGTCTATACAACGTCTAGATAACATTACATTTCAATGGGTTTCAAATGCGTAATATACGTCAAAACAAAACATGTGAGTTATGTCGTTGGAATAAGGTCCATTTTTGTTACACGTCGATTGGACCGATGGTGACTCATGGGAAGACGATTTCGGTTCATTGCGAACGGCCTTGACCGTTATTCGCAAAAATGTTGCGACGTATGAGGATAATTGGTTATAATTTTGGAATTAAAAAAAAATGTCTAGAGGTTGACTATGATAAGTTTTCGCGCCAAGTTCTGCGTCAATTATGTCGCTCGCATGTCTCTACATACAGTACCAAAGTCTGTAAATTGCGCGTAGATAGATTGCAGACTTATAGATATCTATTGAATGACAAACTGGTATGTGTCTACCAAACTAGACTTCGGTTCGAACCCTGGCACATACAGAAAAGTGTTTAAAAACTGCCGAAGTTGTTTCAGTTATAGAGGACAGGGCCTATATTTTCACATTAGAACAAAAAACATTGCATAGTATTGCGGAAATAGAAACAGTTGGTGACAAATTGTGAAATTCCCCCAACAGAAACTTATAAATAAATATAATCTAATTATTCAAATATTTTGTCATAATATTGCATCAAAACCAGTACTCTAGGATCTGTTTTCTTCAAGTAGTTTGCATTCTTTGCCTCCACCACTTTACAGCTGCCAGATGTCCAGATCGCTAAATAAGCATAGTATAGCAAACTGACTAGAGGGGTTTCGTTGCTCTCATTATGGTGTCATATCTGACGTGGCTAGTTGCATTACAGAAGTTATACTGATTGTTATGTTTTCAGACCCGCTCTCCCAGTCTGCAAGCAAAGCTCTAGAGAATATCGGCAATGCCTTACAGTCACAATATGAGCGGTGGCAACCCCGAGCGCGATACAAGCAGTCCTTGGACCCTACGAGTGATGAGGTAAGTGGCACTTGGGCTTTATGACTCCTCTACACCATGGGCCATCATGGGCCAGAATTAAGGTGCTCTTATACGGGCGATTTTTCGGGCAATTATTGCCCGGCGATACGCTGGCGAAATGAATGGGGCAATTAATGGAGCAATACGAGGCAATTTATAGAAATAGCGGCAATTACTTCGGCAATTATTTTTCGAATTGCTCCACTCAGGTGCTCTTACACGGGCGATTTTTGGCCATTTTGCATAGTTTCCCGAGTTGCTGCTTATAGGGCAATTGATTGGAGCAAGATTTGATTGCCAAAAATGTTTAAAAACCTCGTCTATCATCCCCTTAAAGCTTTGCGCCTCGCTACCAAACACCCTGTATAATCGTAACTTCGAATACTATTTTTACGGCACTGTTTACTTTCATAAGGCTTCGATATACCTACATCACAGCCTTAACCACTTTACAAGTTACCGCCCGTGACGTCATTGCTGTTGTTAGCTCACGGCCTATAGCAGTGCACGCGCTTAAGGTCGCTCCATTGTATTAATAAATAAATAAGTAAACCCTTTTATTTCCTTAAGAGTCGCCAGGACGCTCGCGTGAACTCGCGTCCCCATATAAACGTAGTTCAGCTCTCATTTTAAAACGACATGCTTTAGAACCACGAAATTTGGCATCGGCATTCTAGTAGTAGGTACAGATCTATGTCGGTAATTCGTTTTCGTTGCAAAAAATTGCAATACAAAGAAAATACAGCCAGATACAGATTTACATACCAAAACTTATTTTTGCTATAATATAGCATTAAATATTTTCTTAGTATTACAATTTTTAGCAACGAAAACGAATTACCGACATAGATCTGTACTGCTAGAATGCCCATGCCAAATTTCGTGGTTCTAAAGCATGTCGTTTTAAAATGAGAGCTAAACTACGTTTGTATGGGGACGCGAGTTCACATGAGCGTCCTGGCGACTCTTAACTATAACTAATGTTTACCATGAAATTATTATAGGCCAGGCCTCCATTGTATTATTGTGTAACTAGTTATTTAAGGCATTGGGTGTTTCCTATTTCAATGAGAGAATTGTATCTGTTCGTAAGAACTATTGGCTGCGTTCCTAACATTTAGGTCTACGAAGAAGTGTTGGGGAGCCATAAAATAAAATTAAAATGCCGAGAACCACCGTATGGAATCTTCAAAAAATAACTTTTCATATTTCATATTTCTTTTCATATTTGTACGTCCAAGCCTCCAAGGTTGCAGTTGTCCAAGGTAGCCGGACCATCAGCGGATCTTATGCCCGGAATACACGAGGCTAGTTTTTCAAGCCAGTATAGTAAGCTAGTTAGTAAAGCTAGGAAGCTAGTAAATAGAACGGCAAGCTATTAAAACTTTCCTTAGCCTGAAAGTTAAGCTAGTTTTGTATACACGAAGATAGACCTACTGGCTTGCTAGCTTACTAGCACTAGCTTACTATACTGCCTTGAAAAACTAGCCTCGTGTATTCCGGGCATTATGGCTGCTCTACACGATGGGCCATCATAGGGACACAGCTATACGATGGAACGAGATCGCAATATCGTTAGCTCCCTCTAACGCATAGCTGCGTCCCTATGATGGCCCATCATGTAGAGGAGCCATTATGCTTGCACATAAATTTAAGCTAGCGTCTTTTCTGTGGCTATACTCAGGTTTATAAGGTCGCTCTACTATGAAGTATTTGAACGGGATGGTCTACTATTTTTATTACGTATCTTACAAACTTACATTTTTAAAACAATGAAGTTGACATATTCTATATTTATATACTTCACTCACTGTTTGAGGCCTGTAATGTTTTATTTATTTGTTTATTTTATTTTATTTTCAAATGATTTATTTAACGTAAAATAGTGTTACAATTTTAATTAATCATTAGCCAACAACAAGAACGTGGCATTAGTGCAGGGCAGAGGTAGACGGGCTGGGTAGGGCAGCACCGTCGATGAAACTGAAGAAATATTGGGTGGATTTGAACCTGTGCCGTGTCCCACGGATACACATGCTGGTGGCTCGCATTATCGAAATTATAATTTTGGTTCTTAGCCAGCCCAATACAATACTAAGGGGTCTCTGCCACCGGTCAGAGATGGCTTCACCGAGATGTTTGATAAAGTTGGACATTTGCGGAGCGAAGACTCCATCGACGGATGTAACGAGGGGAGTGAAGCTTGCGTGACTCTTTTCACAGGCGTTCCAGTATTTTATTTTATTTATTTTCCACACTTACAACTATTTTTACAGGTGCTAAGCCTAAGACAATAGTGTAACTATTTTAAAGTTTAAAACCTAAAGTATATGCCTACTACACTACTTTTCTTGTGCATTATAATTATTGTGTTAATCATAGTGTTATTTCTTAATATTAATAACCCAAATGAATAGGTCCCCTGCGCCACTCTGCGCATAGCCCGTAAAAATTCCATTTGTGCTAGTGTGTCTGTAGAAAAAACGAGATTATTTTTACCCTGGGATTGGGAACCGAGCTTTGCTCCATACTGAAATAGCGGTTTTTTCGTGCTCATTTCGTTATTTTGTGTCCTATTTCATATTTGACCAAGCAATCTAATAACACCTAGGCAATACCTAAATATAATACTGAGTTCTACATGAAGCCCATAAAATAATTAAATATATCACATTATTTTGGGGTTTTTTGAAAATACTTACTAATTAAGATTCACCCCGAAAGTATATTTTATTCAATCTAATCTATATTAGTATGTCAGACAGGCTAGGCAATATTTAGAGCGTAGACGGAAGCGCTCGAATTAGCAATAGGCGTGCCCTTGGAGGTCATTCACCCCGGTAGGGTGTAGGGTGGGGGTGAAGGCCACGGGGGATTCTGCGAACTGCCGTGTGGGTACGGTTCAAGGTCGGACGTTAGGGTGGTTTTGGCTGCATTCGAAAAGAAACCTTACTGCTCTGTATTAGGGTTCCGTTATTTAGACTAGGGTAGACCTTGGCTGAAAGTAATTTCGATGATATTTATGTAGGTACTACGTTTTAAGAGCGTTTGACGACGTTAAGTATTACGTTTGAAGAAGGCAAAATGCGGTCATTTATTGCCCGTTTTTCAAGTTGAATGTACAGTAAAATACACGTTTTTCTTTTTCACCCCTTAAATTACATGGGGTTCTTCAAAAAAGGAGTGTACAGCAGTGGCGGCGCGTCCATAGAAGACTGCTCATGAAGAAATTTTAAGCCAAATTAAGCTCCGTCTTGCCTACTAAACTTTTTGACCCGCCGCCACTGGTGTACCTACCTACAGATTTCTAAAGAGTGCATGTAACACCTCTAGAGTTGCAGGCATTCTTATGGGGCCCACCCACTATCAGTCGGCCTGACGATATTGGCCTGTCAATTGTTCAGAGCTGTCAAATTTTTGTTCTAACTGACAGGCCGATATCGTCAGGCGGACTAACAGTCGGTGGGCCCCTTTAGGCTGCAGTAGCTTACCCCCACCCCCCCCCCCCCCCGCTTTATTTATCATCGTCGTAGTATTTTTTAATGTTCGTTTTTTTTTTTGCGAAATACGGCTACGCCGACTACGTGTCGTTTGAGTATATATATTCATTGCCATTTACTTGTCGTTCTATATTTAGATTTTAATTTGCATTCCTCAGCTACACTAATAAAGACACAATTAATGGGACATTTATTTTTTTGGCGTCGTTATGCAAATTAATAAACGCTCAAGGATAATGAAAATGTGTCACCTTGGTTGTAAATCTATATACGAAGGGACCCGTTTTGCATTCACCATACTTTACATCGACAGAAGGGCTAGCACAAATGTCAGAGTGGCTTTTGTCTCGCGATAAATACTTATTTTTTTATATTTAGTAGGTACAGTCGACGTCAAAGTTATGTTAACACTTTGGTACCTACAAAGGCGTAAGGTGAAGAAGTGTATATCTTTGACGTCGACTGTACATACATATGTACATGAAAAAATGGGTCAAGTCGCATGTTAAGCTAAGTAACGGTCAGTTGGCCTTTGCTACTCTTTATTTTTATTCGTAGAGACGCACATATCGTCGAAAAAAAAGAGCTGGTAGCCTTGCGGTAAGACGTCCGACTTTCAATCCGGAGGTCTCGGGTTGAAACCCCGGCTCGTACCACTGAGTTTTTCGGAACTTATGTACGGAATATCATTTGATATTTACCAGTCGCTTTTCGGTGAAGGAAAACATCGTAAGGTAACCGGACCTAATCCCAAAAAGGCCTAGTTTCCCCTCTGGGTTGGAAGGTCAGATGGCAGTCGCTTTCGTAAAAACTAGTGTCTTCGCCAATTCATGGGATTAGGTTGTCAAGCGGACCCCAAGCTGGGATAAATGCTAGGAAGAAGAAGAGAGAGACGCAAATATTATTTTATAATCACACATATACGTAAATCGGAAGCTATCCTAGCGCTAAATGAAATGTTTTACCCAATTTGGCATCGATAATCCTCATTTTGTTAAGCAACTTCCACCTTAATTATTAGAATAACAGAGTTACAAATCCTATTAATTAAACGTTTGCATAATTATTAATTCACCTTATTAGTGGTCGTTTTTATGGACATGGTTGTTGAAAGCGGTACGAGAAACCCCTTTTAGCAATAAACCGGCACAAATATTTATGCATAAAGTCGTTAAGTAGCTTTGCTTCCTTTTGCATACTGAAAGGATAGGGGAGAGGGGGGCATGTATTAACAAAATTCAAACTTTTGCTCATAGCTCCTAAAATTGTGAACTTAACGTTAATTTTCTTTTACTTACGTGTCGGAAATTTATTCATCTTTTATATCTTAATGCAAAATACCACACATATTGCCTGGTTTCACAGGTAGAAACAGTTTTTTTCAAAAAGTCGGCGGTTAATACTTACCCCATTTTTAGGGCAAAAATTAACAATGAAGGGGTAAGAATTAACATAATTTTTGCCGTGTAAAGTACTGACGTATGTCAAAAATATAACGATATTAATTTTTGTATTATTTTTTTATTTATAATTAACATGTTGTAATCAAATAAAGTAAAAAATAGAGATCTTCTCTCAGACAATGACCAATCAGTCTTAGGCTTAGGTAGCAGGGTGTCCTATTGTAACATCACAATTAGTCCTTAAATACTTAGAGTAGCATCATCATGCCCAAGTCGTTCCCTCAGTGAAGGAGGCAACTGAGGATCGTGACATCATGTCCTTCTGTTGAAGACCAGGTTACTCCAGAGGCTTCTATCCCTCGCTACGCGCATGGCTTCGTGCAGTTTTAATTGCATGGGTGCAGTCATTTGGGCACACCATCTTGCAGGGGGAGGGCCTCGTGCCTTCAACTTTTCCCGTCATTATAATTCTCTTCAAGCAATCCGAGGAGCGTCGAGAAAGGTGTCCGAAGTATGTGAGTATGTGGTCCTGGCACGTCGTCGACAACCGGCGTATTATGCGTAGCTCATCTAGTATAGACTGATTAGTGCGCATCGCAATCCAAGGTATCCGTAAAAGCCGGCGCTAACGCCACATCTCAAATCGTTAGCGTAGCATAAGTAGGGTTAAAACTTGCCCCTTCATTTTGTTAAAACTAGCCCCAGAGATACTTTTCAAACATAAAAAAATAACTATGCGTAAATTTAAGAAAACAACAAGCAGGCGTAATAGCCCATTAAATAAGTATTCAACATACACTAATGTGTAATCAGTGGACTTATTAATTAAGGCATAAATCAAAAAAGTCACAACGTAAAAAAGTCCGCTGACCTGTGTTTTTACACGCACATGCCACAACTATGCAACGCGGCGGCCGGCGGGAGACTTGACTGATCGGGACTCGTGCCTACCCTCGCCCGAAGTTATAACCTTGAAATTGATACTCTGCCGTGTATAGTTTTATAGATAGAGGCTTGTTAATACCTACCCCCGTTAAAACAAGCCCCCCTCTCCCCTAAGTTAATTTGAAATGATTTTCCTATTGTACAGCGGCTGAACTCCACCCCAGCTATCATGTTATGGCCGCTCTACATGATGGCCCATCATAGGGACGCAGCTATACGACGGAACGAGATCGCAATATCGTTAGCTCCCTCTAACGCATAGCTGCGTCCCTATGATGGCCCATCATGTAGAGGAGCCCTTATGCCTGCGATCGATGTGTAGGAAAGTATCGTTTGGCAATCGGAGACGCTGTGGGCTGCCTGTCTGAGGCATCCTATGTTTTTGATTCTCGTGGACTGCAACAATAATCTAAGCAGATGCTGGGACCTATATGTATGTTGCTATTGAAATGTGTGTTACTAATGTTCCCGTATATTCTGTTTTTGTAGGTAAAGAAGCTATGCTGCTCGCTTCGGCGAAACGCGAAAGACGAACGTGTCTTGTTTCACTACAATGGACATGGCGTGCCTAAACCCACCAACCAGGGCGAGATCTGGGTTTTCAACAGGGTTCGTATGAAACCCTTTTTATTGCCACATATATACAGCTTTCGTTTAAGAAGTAATAACTGGACACTAAGGCCAAACAAAAAATAATTAAATTTGATTCGTTATCTTCCTATGGACTTTACTAATGTGTAACCTGGGTATCCGGCTCGAAAGGCCATGAAGAACTAAAATCGCATGGTGAATGTCGGAGGGTGACAACTAAAACTCACTAACTACTACCACAAGTTCATGGCTGTAATGAATCGTACTAGTAACAAAACCAGATTGATTTTGGTTAAAAAAAACTAAAACCAATCGCCCAAAATTTACTAAGGTTCTAAATGTTAAGCAATTATTCTTTAGGGTATGTAATATTTGATGTTTTGCAGGCATACACACAATATATCCCGCTGTCGATGTACGACCTACAAACATGGATGGGCGCGCCGTCGCTGTACGTGTACGACTGCTCGAACGCGGGCGTCATCGTCGACAACTTCCGTGCGTTCGCGGACCAGCACGAGCGGGACTATGAGGTAACATACCAATAATACTGACGGACGGACAAACGCACTGACACACTCATAATACATACAGCTCTATATTCACCTAAGAGTTTACATGAAAAATAGTATAGGACCTATAGCACTACCTTGTGGAACACCACGAAGTATTGTCACATTATCCTGAATAATTCATTTTTTTTAATGAAATAATAACGTTTTTGTATTTAATCTGATAATAGTTTTACGTGGTTGCTTCTAATTGATAGAAGTTAAGTGTGCATAGTAGATTAGTAATGTAAACCGTGTCAAAAGCTTGTGAAAGGTCCAAGGACATTCCACTTGTTTGATTTTAATTATGCTATGATATAAGGAAAATGAAAGGAATCATCGACAGGCAAATTAACATTACTGTTGAAGTTAAATAAGTCTAACTCGAATTGAATTAATTATACCTAGAATTCCACCTTGTCGACATAAGTGTCACTGGTAGTTTTTGCGACGATATCAGATAATATGGGTACAAAATGCGAAATTTTTAAATGTTATATCGTATTTTTTCCCAGATGCAAGTAAACAGCAAAGGCTCCGGCACCCCACCGCCCCTGGTGTCATACAAGAACTGCATCCAGCTGGGCGCGTGCGCCGCCGGGCAGGCGCTGCCGATGAGCCCCGAGCTGCCGGCGGACCTGTTCACCGCCTGCCTCACCACGCCCGTCAAGATGGCCATGAAGTGGTTCGTGCTGCGCCACACTAGGGCCGCCAGCCACCACCAGCATATACATGACGTGCATGACTTGATTGACAAGTGAGTCTATTAGTAAGCCTTTTACCGCCAAAGTCGTGAAATCATGTGGAAGGCAAATCGTGTCCACAGCGCCAGGAAATTTTTTCTCTCGCGTTAGTGGCACGCTTTTTCTCTCCGATGCTTGGCGGTCAAAAAAAAATAGAACTTCACTTAGACTACTGTACATTTCCAAGGGCAATTTAAATACCCGAGCTACTGCAAAAATACTCAAATCAATAGTGATTAGAGGTGCGGCTATAATGTTGGAAGAGTTCCCTCGATTTCTCCAGGATCCCATCATCAGTCTTCTTCCTTCTTTTCATCCTTTTACCCACTGCTGGGGTCGAACTAAATTCTTCCACTGGCTTCGGTCCAGTGCGGTCTGGGACATCTCCTCCCATCACCAATACACCCATCTCTTGCTCCACGGTGCGGCGCCAAGTAAATTTTTGGGGCGGCCCCTACATTAATGTATTTAAAAAAAACTTTGTTTCAGAATCCCAGGCCAAGTTACAGACAGACGGACAATGCTCGGCGAGCTCAACTGGATATTCACCGCCATCACAGACACCATAGCCTGGAACTCGCTACCTCCAGAACTGTTCCAGCAGTTGTTTCGAGCGGACTTGCTTACAGCTAGTCTGTGTCGGAACTTTCTACTGGCAGATCGGATTATGAGGTAAGTCTCATCTGCAAAACCATAGAGACCATAGCCTGGAACTCGCTACCTCCAGAACTGTTCTAGCAGTTGTTTCGAGCGGAGTTAGTTACCGCTAGTCTGTGTCGGAACTTTCTACTTGCTGATCGGATTATGAGGTAAGTCATATCTTTTAAATCATAGTTAATGTAGCCTGGAAATCATATCCCCTAAACTGTTGCAGCGTTGTTCCGAGCTTACTTATTGCTAGTTTGTGTCGGAAATTCAACATACTCTATGGTCGGAACTTTCTACTTGCAGATCGCATCATGAGGCAAGTCACATCTTTAAATTTACAGACGGCTGGAAGATCAACTAGTCGCTGTCATGAAAACTAGAACGATCTAGAGTATAAACACTAGAAATATCTTATCGGGCAAGATGTTGAATATTAAGCGCCTTAGCTAAGTCTGGGGCTGACTAGTGCCAATTTAGGGATTAACCCATAAACGTCTCTTAGGCCTCAATTAGTTAATTTATGTTTTGTCTGTGTAGAAGAAAGACAACTGTCAAAGTGACAGATAAGGGCAAAACATAAATTAACTAATTGAGGCCTGAGAGACGTTTATGAATAAGGGGCTAAGTGTCTATAGCGGATGAAGGCTGCCTTTCCATTGACGCACAGATAAGCGGAGGGTGAGACTATTGGTTGTTTCCGCACGTCTCCAATAATCTCAGTTTCAGTGGAAACGAAGTTTACTGTATATGTTGTTACAGGTCGTACAACTGCACGCCAGTATCGTCCCCACCGCTGCCGTCGCTAGCCCAGCACGCGCTGTGGGCGGCGTGGGACCAGACGCTGGACCTGGCGCTGGCGCAGCTGCCCGCCATGCTGGGCGCCTCGCCGCGCGTGTACCACCACTCGCCGTTCTTCCGGGACCAGCTCACCGCCTTCCAAGTGTGGCTGGACCTCGGGAAATGTAAATGCTTAGAACTGTCTTATTTGTTGCCGATCTACTATGCAGACAGTAAATAATTCGTTTTAGAACCACGTATTAATTTAATGTAATTTTTTTGTCGAATTAATCGTAACTATATTTTATAACTCGACCCATAAACGCATTAGGCGGGTAGTGTGCTTGTTTGCCATTGCCACGTAGAAATAGAAACAAAACAACTGACCAATGAAATAAGATTATTTTTTAATACAGTTGCTCAAAAAAGTGCTTTTCTTGTAGTGGTTTAGCGTGCGGAAAGTTTGATATCGCGCACTAGTGCTTTTTACTTTTCCAGCCAATCACAGCTAATGACAGTGACAGACAGCCAATCACAGAGCCGCACCGCACCGCGCGGAGCGTTCGGATATATGTACTAAAGTAACCTCAAAGTGAATAATTGACAATTTTATATTTTTTTCGCAACTGTATTAAGGCCGTTCCTCGATTCGGACAAGCCACGCCCATCCGTAAGAGACACGTTTATGGCTCCCGTGCACGAAAGAAAGAGATGTAGCGCTCTTAGGGATCAGACTTTTTGACCAAACTACTATAAATAAGCGAATCTATAAAGTTTTGTCTAATTTTGCTTCTGTGACTTTTTAGATAAACCAGAATACCATATTTTTTACTAAGTTTTATTGCTTAATCTCTTATAGTTTACGTAAGCTGATAAAAATAAGGGGAAAAAGGACCCAACTTCGGATTTTTTTTCTATCGAGGCAACTTTCAGCAATCGTGTTTCGGCTTGTGCCAAAAACAAGAGTATATAGTCTAATAATATATATTCGAAAATAAATTCAGTCCCTTTTTCCGTTTAGTCACTAGAGCGTTTGAAAAAACCTATAATTTTTCAAAGTAGCCCCTTAAAAAACGTCGTTCGATACTCGTGCGTAAATGTCATTCTTCACTCGTCCCGTGAAGCCATCCATCTCGGTACTCGTGAAGTAATGACATACTTTCCGCACTAATATCGAAATGTACTATTACCAAATTTTGGAAACTCATATACATATGATTCAAAACTCTTTATACGGCATAGCCAATTGTCGGATAGGTGGGCGGTCATTGTAGCGTTTAGGGAGTTTTATAACTTATGTCAATACAATGACGCCAATCCCTCCGATATTTGGGGTCTATCGCAAAACACCTTGAAACTAATATTAGTGTAAGTTTCTTTTCAATTCCTTTTATTAGAGAGAGAGTTCCGCTAATATTATTAGTTACAAATTGTTATGCAATAGGTGAGGGCTATTGGGTGGGGTCGTAGCTTAAATCCAAAAGTGCGTCTTACAGTTTCTTTCCCACAGCGAACTCCCTAAACGGCGGCCTCTGGTCCCGCCCGCCGCCAGACCAGCTCCCAATGGTCCTCCAAGTGCTTCTGAGCACGCTGCACCGCGTCCGTGCGCTACAGATCCTGTGCCGCTTCCTCGCGCTCGGCCCGACGGCCGTGCGCGCTGTGCTGCACGTCGGCATCTTCCCGTACATGCTGAAGCTGCTGCAGGCCTCCGCGCATGACCTGAGGGCATCTATGGTTTATATTTGGGCGAAGATCATAGCCGTGGACCCGGTGAGTGATACCAACACCTTTGGCCCAATGGGTATCCCGCCTTTTCGCCGAAAATTGCATTGCCGAATTTCAATTGGCAACCAACTTTTCGCAGATGTTTCATTTGGCCGAACAACTTTTACCAAATAATTAATTCGCAACCATTTCATTTCCCAACCCCATAGTTGGGAAATGAAAATTACCTACTAGGTTGGGTTCGGTTAGGTTGGATTATGTAAAGTTGGGAAATGGAATTCGGCCAAATGATGCAAAGTTGGTTGGCAAGTGAAATTTGGCAATACAATTATCGGCGAAAAGGCAGAGAACCAAAGACCAACAGAAAGAGAAGAAGGAAGAGATCTAAAGAGAATCTTGGCCTCCGAAATGAGAGCATGCCACCTGTCACGATCCTGCGCAACACGCCAGTTATTGACGCGAAGCTGCAGCAGATCCGCCGCCACACTGTCTCCCCAACGATACCTGGGCCGACCCACCGGACGGCGACCAGTCGGTTAGTCAGTCGTCCCAAGAACGCTCTCTTGACCCCCCGATCTTCACCCATTCTCTGTAGGTGACCAAACCAGGGGCCAATTTAATAAAGCTACAAGCGATAATTTACAAGCAGAAGTCTCGTCCTAACCGCATACTTTTATTAAATAGGCCACAAGTGAGTAATACTGCTGAGTGTTAATTTACGAGGAATTTATCGACCTATTAAATTGGACAATCTCCGACGTGATCGGATGGCCCAGGCGTTATGGCGTCAGGCTTATCGAATGGCGTTTATATTTTCACATAACACAGTTTAATAAAGAATAACTATTGTTTTTTTTTTTCAGAGTTGCCAAGTAGACCTAGTAAACGCAAAAGGGCACAAATACTTCCTATCGATCCTGGCGGACTCTACCGTTGACGTGAGTGTGTTACTTTCTGCAATACTTATATTATTGGACACATAATATCTTTAATGGGAGCCTCTAGGGTTCACAATTTTTTTCCACATTGCAAATTCTCCTCATGGGCCACCATTATTTCCGTAGTAAACTTTAAAGGGTATATCGCAAACTGTAAGAAGTACACCAGTACTTTTAAGAGCTATAGTGTCAATTTGAAAGCTCACAAGCTGGAGTATTGTCTAGATTCTAGAATTCATTGTTTGGTCATGAGGAGGTCTACAAGGCACAAGGTCTTTGTAACATATCTTTTCAACCGACTTCAAGATTTCGAAGGAGGAGATTCTCAATTCGTCGGGATCTTTGCTTTTATTTATATTCACCGATTATTCGAATACGGCTGGACCGATTTGGAAATTTATTTTTTTGTTTGAAAGAGTATATTCACAGTTGGTCCCATTGTCACCAGTTCCATATCTGATGATAGGATCCTGGAGAAATCGAGGGAATTTTTCAACTATTATAGGCACACCTAAAGTGATTTCACTATTTTTACAGCAACTCTGCCACTTCCTCTTGGAAAAGCGGATCCTAAGTGAAGTCTGTTCTTTTTTGTTTAAAATTATTTCTAAATTGTAATAAGTGTCTTATATCGCAGAGCGAGCATCGCACGTTGGCGGCGTACGTTCTAGCCGGTATCGTGGACAACTACCCCGCGGGCCAGGAGGCGGCTCAACAGGTGAATATACTGCGTTGGCAGGGTCGCCATGTATAGGCAGAACTATCTTAGTACTAGTATTTTGACCACCGGGAAGAAAATTAAGCTACGTTATGTGCCAGGTTTTAAACTATTTGTGTCTAATTTTATCCAAATTATTGTTTTTATGGTATACGGCTACCGTAGCCTATGGACGGCTGCAATTCTAGAGGTGTTCAGTGCGCGTTGACGGCTAAAGGGACAAGTGGGGGTCCTTTGCAACCTCCACTCTGCATCCTTTTTGAGGTCTCTGGCAACCTTACTCACCGGCAGGAACAACATTATGGCCATGGGTCCACCGCGAGCTAGTAAGCTATGAGCGATATTTATAGCTCACCGCTGGGCGAGTAACTATCAATGTCTCTTTTATTTACACGGGAGTGCTTATCTTTTGTTCGTGTTTATAGCCGATAGCTCATAGCTTACTAGCTCGCGGTGGGACCAGTGCCTAAAAGTAGGATCTAGTGCTATTTGACTGGTTTTCTGTAAGGCGGAGATATTACCCCAATCGGGCTCTGCTTTGAACGAGATGACATTCGCTGAGCTGGGCCTTACTACATACACTTAGCGTGATTAAGTTCACAGTGCCCGTATCTCTTTTGGACGGAGCTTCAGGACAGCTGGCTCCGAAAGTTTTTATTGAAATTGATCTTTTAAAAACTATTTTTTTGTGCACCAGGGCTCCATGATCTCAATATGCCTAGAGCAGCTGTCGGACCCGTCGTGGTTGCTCCGGCAGTGGGCCTGCATCTGCCTCGGGCGGCTGTGGCGCGGCTGCGACGCGGCGCGCTGGGCGGGCGTGCGGGACTTGGCGCACGAGAAACTGTACCCTTTGTTACGAGAACCCCACCCTGAGGTAACATGTAGTTAGGGCTCCATGATCTCAGTATGTGTGGAGCAGCTGTCGGACCCGTCGTGGTTGCTCCGGCAGTGGGCCTGCATCTGCCTCGGGCGGCTGTGGCGCGGCTGCGACGCGGCGCGCTGGGCGGGCGTGCGGGACTTGGCGCACGAGAAACTGTACCCTTTGTTACGAGAACCCCACCCTGAGGTAACATGTAGTTAGGGCTCCATGATCTCAGTATGTGTGGAGCAGCTGTCGGACCCGTCGTGGAGACTGGAGAACCTCACCCTGAGGTAGGCTTGCAGAGCTGTCTGCTGATGAATAAACTAGTCCGCCTCGAATTGAAAACTCGCGACTTACCTGCAAACGACTTAACCAATATGAAATGACCCTTTTGAAAATCTTTTCACGCCTTCTAGCACCATAACCCCTTGGTAATTGATTCTCCGAAATATTATTCGCCGATTATCGATTAGCAGACAACCACTCGCAGATGGGGACTTTGGTAGAAACACGCTCAGCAGAATTTCATTACGCAGAGTGTACTTTGTTTGCACAATGTAATTGTGATGTTTGTGGACAGGTTCGCGCGGCATGCGCGTTCGCGCTCGGCACGTTCGTGGCGGCCGGCGGCTGCTGGCCGCGCACCGAGCACGCGAACGCGCTCGACCAGCAAGTCGGCGCCGAACTTGCTCGCGCGCTGCCCCACGACGCCAGCCCGCTCGTGCGAGCGGAGACGCTGCACGGTATGTATACACTACACTACAGGGTGGGTCAATATTTTTCACCTCAGCAGTTCGAACAAGCCTAATTTCCTCACTCCAGGGAGTGACGAAAGTTGCGACTTTCCTCACTCCAGGGAGTGAAATTTTGTTTCCAGAAGCTTTTCGTCATAATGATGATGCCTTTCATTCAGGAATGTAAATAAATGCGTTTTTTTAACTTAAATATGTTCTCACTACTGAGGTGAAAAGTTGTATGTGTCACACGAGAGGAAAGTTTTTTTACATCTCGTGTTCTTGAGATCCCTCTACGCTCAAGATTCAAACTTTGAATCACTCGCTTCGCTCGTGATTCAATTATAGAATCTTTCGCTTACTCGGGACTCAAAATCAACACTCGCAAGAAAAACCAACTTTCCTCTCTTGTTGCACAAATAACTGTTTCTTAGGCAAGCCGGTGCTGCTTCGCTTTAAAATTTCTTCATGAGCTGTAGGAAAACTGCTCAGGCGCCTGAACCTTAGGCAAGCCGACGGGAATCGTGTTCTATGGACCCGCCGCCACTACTACACTACACGAGCTATATCAGTATGATCATCATCCTCGACCTCATCCCATTTATTTGAGGTCGGCCTTCGCTGTCCTTTTCCTCCATTCAGCACGGCTCTGAGCTAGATTTGCGTCTAGCTGTAGTTCTTGCAGGCTTTTGTTCACAGTTGTCGACCAGGAGTCTGGTGGTCTCCCGCGTTTTCGCGTCGTCGATGGCATCGCCAATGCTATTATGACCATGTGATGTAGAGGTCGCCTTTGCAGATGTCCTAACTACCGCAGTGGTTTCTCGACCAGCCAACACGTTGGAGTCGTGTCAATAGGTTCTTAAATTTTTTATGTACAATTTTTATTGTATTCCAGGCGGGCTAGCATATCACTTCATATTTCGAGTCGCGCTTCAAGTATGGAGAGTCGCGCAACAACGTAAGATGTGCTAGCTGTGCAGTTATGTGGTCTTAATTTTAAAAGTAATATTCCTTTAACTATTTCCGTACATCATAATATTTATTTAAACATGTATTACTTTTTCTTCACAGCACTTCAATGGTTGGTGCTAATATTCGAGCAGCACTTTATTGCGGTTTATATACAGGAAAGGATGCGAAAAAGTGACAGGTGAGTTCATTGTGAAGTTAATTAACAATCACTTTTTATAATAGGTATCTATACACCAAGATCTGATTAATTTATGACTTTTTTTATTTGTTTGTGTTTCAAAATTTCCATATGTGTCACTAGGGCGCCACACCTGGGCGCCGGGGGCCCGGTGGACCCCGGGCAGGACGCGCTGGTGGCGGGCGGGAGGGGCCTGGCGCCCGCCGTGCGCCGCCCGCAGGCACAGGCGCAGGCGCTGCCAACCATCGGTGAGTAGTACACTAGTAGCTACTAGGTGGAGTAGCAGTGCAGGTGACATTTCCTCTTGCATTTTGGGTATCTTTAGCAGGCTTTCACGCAGATGGCGCGATCGAGTTGAGCTTCAAATAGTTCTTAGGCTCTGCTGCTCTACTATACATATAAGTTACTCTATAGTGTCCACATGTATAGATAAAGGGCGCCACACCTGGGACCCGTTTTTCAAAGCTTGTAACTTGTAATACAAGCGGATGTCACTATTCGACATCTTTTGCTAGAAAGGGACTTCTGGGGCCCGTTTCTCGAAAGCTTGTAACTTGTAATACAAGCGGATGTCACTTTTCGACATCTTTTGCTAGAAAGGGACTTCCGCTTGTATTACAAGTTACAAGCTTTTGAGAAACGGGCCCCTGCTTGTATTACAAGTTACAAGCTTTTGAGAAATGGGCCCCGGGGGACACCGGACACACTTTTATGAGCGATTGAAGTCACACACAAAACAACATGTCATGACCGTAACGTAATGACAGTGGAGCTTTGAAATTACAGTTCTTTTTCTTACTGATACTTTAACAAGTTCAGTGAACTGCAAAGTTAACACAAAATTTCTTTTAGGTATTTCTTTAAGGATAAATTATAGGAAACCTCCTTCTTCTTCCTAGCGTTTGTCCCGGCTTGGGATCCACTTGACAACCTAATCCCATGAATTGACTTAGGCATTAGTTTTTACGAAAACGACGGCCATCTGACCTTCCAACCCAGAGGAGAAACTAGGCCTTATCGGGATTAAGGTCCGGTTTCCTTCACCGAAAAGCAACTGGTAAATATGAAATGATATTCCATACATAAGTACCGAAAAACTCAGTGGTACGAGCCGGGGTTTGAACCCGTAGGAAACCACCTTATTCTTGATAACATATTGTCGACAGGATTCGGGTCGGTGTACATGAAGCTGTGGAACACCCTAATATCGATGTCGAAGGAGCCGCATCCTCAAGTCTCGCAGATGGCCACCGATATCATCAACTACATCTCTAATCAGGTACGAAACTCGGCAATTCTGTAATAGTTTAAGTTTGTATCATTTGAAACGTTTGCGTTTTGTACACAAACTAAATGATATATTGACAGGGGTCCATTAGAAAAAAATTGTTAACTTTAGTTCCAATATTTCGAAGGAAGAAGTAAGAAACCTAGTAATTATTCGCAATCGACTTGTTCAACTTTGTCCCACAGTTAACTGAGATTTATTTAAACATTTCTGTCTACGTTAAGTGACTTAGTGAATTCGTATGAAGTGTGGACACCTTTTAACTATACATATTACACGCGCAAGTTACTAAGTAACTCTTAACAAGTATTGTGCAAGCTTGTGCTCTTTATGTGGAGTTGTATAAAGAAGGGATAGATCCAAACGATACATGTGATATGCGCAAGTTGCTTGCGTACGATATGTGGAGTTGTAAGAATACGCAAGTGACTTGCGCAGTGTGCAAGCACGATTCTTTTTTTATTTCTAAAACGATAGCTCTATTTTTTTGTAGCTGGACAACGTGTCGCGCGACATCGAGACCCGCGGGCTGGGCGCGGCCGCGCACGGCTCGGGGGGCTCCTCCTCGCTGCCCCCCTCCCCCAACCTGCGCCCCGCCGTCAGCCCCCGCGACCCGCGCGCCACGCACCACTGTGAGTACTCCCCAGGCTGGACCATTCGCTATGTGCGAAGTGCAGGGTGGGGGTAACGAGAACGATCGCAGTGCACAACGTGACAAGATATGAAACTGCAAAAGCCCCTGTCGCCTGTCAAAATAGTGACATTTCATATAAGTAAGGAATACAACCTATTTATAAAAAAGAAAAAAAAAGAGCAAATCCTGCACACGGCGAATAGGAACTCTAGCTCACTCCACTGTCATGGAATGGACAACGTTTCGCGCGACATCGAGACTGACGCACCACTGTGAGTATACGCTGGCTGGACCATAGACAGCTGAATCCTCGAAATGACGGTGCATCCCACAGACGTGGGACAGCGACCCGCCACAGATGCAGTAGCGGAAACGCGGGCGCAGCCCCTACAGACGTAACGTAATGTACGTAGACCTCCACTGCCAGGGTAAACACAGTCCATTACCATCCCACCGCAGTGGGACAGTGACCTGACACAAGTAATAGCAGCAATGCGGACACTTCAACCTCTGCCCCCATTAGAACAGGCGCTGCAGAAGACACCAGTGGAGTTTTTCAACACGTTAAACCTTTATTTGATTAAATCGCTTTGAATTTCAGCATGGAATTATTTGATACTGCGCATGTGATACAATACTTGAAGTTTTTTTACGATTAGTCAAGGACTTTAATTGTTGAGCCGGTCTATGAAATGTCCAACGTAAAGTGAACCCTCAACAATTAAAGTCCGTGACCGTAAGAATTTCATCAAAATAGTGTCAAATGAATTTTAAACACATTGCATATTTGAATGTCAGGGGAACTGTGACAAGCACGCTGCGTAGCGCTATCATTTAAATATGGATTGTAACGTCCTTGTATATATTTCAATTCCTTTGACTACTTAACCCCCGCTTTGACTGGATTTTACAGTAGTTGTGTGTGTGTGTTAACGTGTGTGTGTGTGAGTAGGGAGCCGGCGCGGGCGCGGCGGGCTGCCCAGCACCATCTCCGAGGACTCCATGGCGAGTCGCGAGCGAGACTCCATCTCATCCACTTCTAGTAAGTATTGCTATGTCCCTGTCAAGGATAATATAGGTATGCATTGACAATGTCCATACGCACTAGCGCCATCTATCGGTCACCACGCGTAAATAAGTTCTTAGTTCTTATATGAGCTGGATTGACCAGGGGTTCAGGAATCAGAAGGCCTTAAAGAGTTTTACTAAACTTTTTGTTATACTGGTGAACTTGTTTACTACAATCGCGAGTTCTCAGTTCGAGGCTGACTTCTACTTTCACTTGAATTTATTGAGTCTGTCTCCCCCGCAGGTCAACAGTCAAAGAAACCAATAGTCTCAACGCAATTCGTGGAGTGGGCGCACACGATGTTCGCGCGAGCGGACGCGGAGGCGGGGGCGGGGGCGGCCGCGGAGCAGGACGTGGAGTCGCGCGCGTACCACGCGCGGGTGTGGAGGTACCAGAGGAATCGACGGTTGAGAAAAGAAGCCAAAGGTAGGGGCACTAGTACACTAGTAAGACAGTATTATCGACTATGTGTAACCTTCTGGGAGATACAAATAGTCTCGCAATTCGTGGAGTGGGCGCACACGATGTTCGCGCGGGCGGACGCGGAGGCGGGGGCGGCCGCGGAGCAGGACGTGGAGTCGCGCGCGTACCACGCGCGGGTGTGGAGGTACCAGAGGAATCGACGGTTGAGAAAAGAAGCCAAAGGTAGGGGCACTAGTACACTAGTAAGACAGTATTATCGACTATGTGTAACCTTCTGGGAGAAACAAATAGTCTCGCAATTCGTGGAGTGGGCGCACACGATGTTCGCGCGGGCGGACGCGGAGGCGGGGGCGGCCGCGGAGCAGGACGTGGAGTCGCGCGCGTACCACGCGCGGGTGTGGAGGTACCAGAGGAATCGACGGTTGCGGAAAGAAGCCAAAGGTAGGACTACCATTAAAATTAAGCTATTTTTTTTTAATTTATTTAGAACACAAACAGTCATAATAAACATTTTGCATATGATGTACACAGTGTACAGAAAAAAGAGAAAATACAAAAAGACCTGGAGGTTCATTATTATCAGAGGGCGGAATTGCTCATGGCAAAAATCAAACGTCAATAGAGTTGGAACGTTGAATTTTACCGACTTTTTCAGCTATCGATACGTTCAGTCACCTTTTACATTTCCGACTTTAACATTAACCTCTTTGATTAGATAAAAAGTAAATTGCATGGCAGTTAACTGTCATTTCTGCCACTAGTCTTTTTGCAACTAATTCACGTTTGTAAAAATGGTTAATCCAAAAAGAAAAACAATTAACAAATGGATAAAGAAGTACCCCTGTCTTACTTACAACGAAAACAACTTAACAATATACTGCTCTAAATGTAAGGTTCACTTAAAGCAACTAAAAAAATATTGCGTTGAAACTCACATAACGAGTAAAACACATTCACCAGAGTTTAAAGAGGTAAAGAACGATAATAGTTTTTATCTAGATTTGATAATATTTCTATATATATATATATATAATTTCAGTTTATACGATAGTCGATAAAATTCCAAGTTCCAACTCTATTGACGTTTGATTTTTGCCATGAGCAATTCCGCCCTCTGATTATTATACATAATGTCAACAAAGTAACCAATAAGGTAGGGATAAATAAACAACCAAGGTAGTTTAAGAAAAATAACATTTTACTCACAGACAGTGAAGACAGGCCATCTGACGCAGAAATTGCAATGCAAAGCTACCTTCACTGTCCCTGAGTGTAAATATAGTAGAATGAAAAAATTTCGCTACAAAAAGTACTCAAATAATTAATAAAAGAGTTTACGCTTTGAATGAGTAGAACTTAAAATACTCTCGTTTATCACGTATGTAATTATTTTGGTTTAGGTAGTGACTTGTTCACCATTACATAACTAAATTCGCCGTGATGGATAGGGAATCGTCTGGTGTAATTGCAAGCACGTCGAACCTGCAATCCGAAGGACGTGGGTCCGAATCCCGTTATGTTCCAGAGTTCTTCACAATTCGCTTTTTCATTGTAATGGCCATCTGTTTCCAATTTGAGATATTTTCCACTAAACAAAAAAGTAAATTTACATTAATAAATGAAATTGTTTTGGTTGCCGATAAAAAAATTAAGTAATTTAAAACCCGATTAAAATATTTGATACCTAACGTAAAAAAATAACAATCAATAATTAGACTCTTGTTTTCAATATTTATCTTACCCCCCTCGATACACAAGTGTACTATTTCGTCACTCTTGCTTATAAAGTATGCCATTGCTCGCAGGCGTAGCTGGAGTTATGAAAATTGTAGTAACTATAAAAAAAATTTGTACGCAAGTGTGATGAAAAACGTAGTGTGTAAACTTGAGTCATAGATCCCCTCGGCATCGCATTCGGGGATCATTCAAACCCTCGTTTGCAATATTTCACTCCCCCTCGATGCACAACGTACTATTTGTTCCCAGCGTTGGTGGGATCAAAGGTGCCGCGATTGGAGACGCAGGCGTTCCACTCGCGCTGCCAACTACCACCCGGTGTTATACTCTTCCACCCGTACGAGCAACACATCGCGTTGGCCTTCAAGGATAACTTCGGGTAAGGGTGTAGACAATATACTTAAACTATTCGTACACTCGTACAGCGCGATAATTAATTAAAGAGAATCAGCATTCGCTAGTTTCTCTTCGGCAAAAAGGGTCGTATTAGGCCCCCTTTTCTGTGCCACTTTAGCATATGTATATTGATATTGATTGTTGTGTTTGCTCGTAGGATTTGGGACTGGGGCACGGCCGCGAAGCTGTGTGTAGGCGCGTGGCGCAAGGCGTGGGGCAGAGTGACGGCGCTCGCGTACCTCAACGCACACGAGCGAGCGCTACTCGCCGTGGCGAGCCATCAGGGACACGTGGCTATATACAGGTAACTAATACGCTGGGGTCCTAAAGAAAACACATTATCAAAAATATAGGACTTGTTTTTATTACCTTGTCAAATAAACAAAATAATAGGAAGACCCCCAAACTTTATCTTTGACTTTTTTGTGCAACCCACAGATTGATATTTTGTTTCTTTTCTCAGGATTTTTTTTAAGTGAAATTTATTTTGATATTGATTTAGATTTAGTTATTAGAAATAAATCACATTGATAATTTGACCACAAATGTTTGACACACAGACCGACGGGCAGCAGTATGGAGCCGGCACTAGTCTCGGCGTGGCGCGCGCTGGACGTGCGGCCCGCCGCCGACTACCGCCCGCCGCCCGCTCAACCGCTCTACAGTACGTACATGCTTTATTGGAGGGGACGTAAGGTTGATAATCGCGAGGATATAATCAATAATTAAAAATGGTAAACGATGTGAACGCCGCGTGATGTCGCCCGCCTTCTGCTCAGCTGTTCTGCAGTCGCATATCGCCTTTATTGCAGAGCAAGTAAGGTTGATAATCGCGCGGATAGGATGAATAATTAAAACGGTAAACGATGGGAATGTGAACGCCGAGTACTGTCGCCCGCCGGCTGCGCGTATCGCTTTTATTGCAGAGGACATAAGGTATGTAATCGCGCGGATAAGATGAATAGATAGATTGACAAATGTTGCGAACGTCAATGCCGGTGACTACCGCCCGTTGCCCGCTCAGCCGCTATACAGTATGTCACAATCACCATTATTACGGGGCTCGCAAGGTTTATAATTGCGCGGATAGGATGACTAGTAGATTGAACGTGAATTCCGGGGAATACCGTCCGCAATACAGTACGTATCGCCTTTATTGCAGGAACCGTAAGGTTTATAATCGTTCGGATAGGATGAATAGATAGATTGGCAAACAATGCAAACGTGAGCGCCACCGACTATACTATCCGCAGAACTAACTGGCGACTGAGGTCATAACGCTGTCTCCTTCTCTCTTGCCGTGGAAGTGTGAAAGAGAAGTTTTATGACCTCAGTCGCCACTTTATTCTGCGGATACTATAGCTCAGCCACTGTACGCCCGCCACAACGCTATACAGCATATATCACCTTTATTTTATGGGCTGTAAGGTTGATAACCCCTCGGATAGGATCTATAAATTAAAATTACCTGAATTTTGGTGCTGGTGATAATTAAACGTCATTGTATACAATTTCTGAGCTGCGGAAACTATTATCTTCCAGGAGCGCAATGAACTGTCCCCCTTATTCATAAACGTCTACTAAAGTTAAGAGGCCTCTGATAATCGTTGGTCCCTTTCCGTTCAACCTGTATGAGGGAAAGGGACAAACGATTATCAGCGATCTCTTAACTTTAGTGGCCGTTTATGAATAAGAAGATATGTGTATATCATTTTCATTGAGACTGCCATTGTGTGTGTACGACTTTTCTCTGCAAATTCAAGCATGCCTCATATCATTATTGTAACCTAATCTTCATTCTCATTGCAAATGAATATTATTGTGACGATATGGCTACAAAACTTGATAAAATCAAACCTAGCCAGTGGACCAATGATGGATATCATTGTCACAATGTATCGCGTGGATAACGTGACAAGGTGATTTAAATTATCATATTAACGATAAATGTTATTTTGATATACATACTCAATCTTGATATCTATACCTGCGCCATCTACTTTAGATTTTTAAATAAGGAACAGTGGTGTTCTAAATATGTTCTAGATGATGTTTCTATTTGTCACTCAATAAATAGTCTTCCGTAGCAACGCACGTATTTCATTATAATAAAAATGGCCCCAACTGACATTTCAACCAGGGGCCGATTGCACAACAACTTGTACTAGTAGTCCGCCTCGAACTGAGTATTCGCGATTTACTTGCAAACGAGTTGACCAATATAACAAGATCCATATGAAGGTTTTTTTTCGCCTCCTAAGTACACGACTCTTGACCAATCCAGCTCATAAACGAACCTTCAAATTGTATGTATCTCTGCTACAACCCCAACTAATTTCATAAAGATCAGAAAAACATTACTACAGTTATCGTCGAACAAACTCTCAAAATCAAAAAAGCCATCGAAATGCCGAGACGTCCCAGTAGCCTGAAGTTGTTTGTAAGAACTCACTTCGCTTAAGCTCCGCTCGTTCGATTAGTGGAAGTCTCTTTTCAATCCCATTTATTAGACAGATAATTCCGCTAATAATATTACTTACAAGTTGTTAAATCATCGGCCCCAGCCTATGTCACGATATTTACACGATAACATTCAGCTCCTGGGTTCTTCTAAATCAGTGGTTCTTAACCTTTTCCTGATTCAGAATATGGGACCACATGGATTTTTTTATATTGTCAAAGACCGCCAACTCAACCAACTGTCTGAGTTTAAATACCGGTGCGGAGATAAAGGTTGTGTTGCTCTGTTTACAAATTTTCGAACCACTAGGCAAAGAACCACTTCTCTAAATAGTGATATCATTCCATAAATCACGGCACGAGTGACGCCTGCCTCCATAAATGTCATGTGTTGTGGGCTGACGGGTGCGTGTGCGCAGGTCTGGCGCAGCTGGTGTCGGAGCAGTTCCTGTCCACTGAGGAACGCGCCGCGCCGCCGCCGCAAGACCGTGAGTCAAGGCCTGGTTACACCTAACGAGTACAGCGACGAGACAGCAAAATGCCACTCGGCCGAGAGAGTAAACTGGCCCGGCCCAGTACTCGGCGATGTGTTTACACCTTGCGAGTACTCGGTCGAGAGTACTGACTCGCCACTGTACTCGGTAGGTGTAACCAGGGCATCACCTTCATACACATTTACATGTTTTCCTGGTTGTTCCCATCTGTGCCCGCCGGGACGGATGGGAATACACCAGTTTTCACAGTTTCACACGCACCACACATATTTATACAGGGTGTTTGGCAGAGGGTTGGACAAAAAAAAACAGCAGAGGGTGGGTAATAATGAAAAATGATACTGCTGATGTAAAATAAATTCCTAATGTCCAACTTTGAATTGCATGAAAAAAACTAAAAGACATCGGGCAGTTCTAATTTCAGGAAAATATCCCCAGCTTTTGCCCTTTCCAACGATATGCTACATGCATACATTTTTATTCAATAATGAGATTTACTTGCTAATTTTGTTTAGCCGGAGACTATCTAAAACTTAAGTAGGAGCTATGGACAAATATTTTTTTTCTCTTAAACCTTGGGGCCTAGGCCCAATTTAAGGGCTAAGTAAGTAGCATATGGCCCCACCTCTCTGCTGTTTTTTTTTGTCCAACCCTCTGCCAAACACCCTGTATAACTTGCTTTCGCATTAATATTTTGTGCTTTTTGTTTGAGCGTGTTTTTGGTATGCTTCATATTCATACGTTTCCATAACATATTCGTGATTCCGGGCTCGTCCTATAGTAAAAGGTGTTTATCACATACCTTGTTATTTGACACAATATGGTAGCCAATCTACACCTGACGTACCGCCTCGCGAGGAAATTGCCGCGCGCGGCAGCTCGGCTAGTGTGGACGGGCCTCGCAATGATGAGACAGTGCAGCTGCCAAGTTTGTTACTCTTTTAGCAGCACCAAGTGATCGCGTGTAGGGTTGTCTTAGGTGTTTCCTACGGACGCTGAGTATCATTGATCCCCGATTCTCTCAGTCTACGCTTTAAGTAAGACAATACCTGGCGAATGTATAAAACTGCTACTTTTGCTCCAGAACTTCAGAAAAAAAAACGATGTGTTAACACACTTTAGATAGATTGTACCAAACCGTTTGTCACCGTTAAAATATTCGCAAAATCTAATTAAATGCGAAGTTTAACAGCTTTCTGATGAGTTACGTTGATAAGTCCGTTGATGGTTATTGCAATTGGCATTAGTTTTGACATGAATGTATATTACAGATACCTTAGGTTCCACCGGGCCTGGCGTCCCCTACAGCCCCCCTCCTCCCCCCGTGCTGCTGCGGTGGTGTGCGCGGCGCCGCTCGCTCGCTCTAGCGGGCCTCGCCAGTACTATACGACTGTGGGACGCCAGCACCGAGCTGCTAGAGGCAGATATATCCACAGGTAACTAAGTATAGACAGATACCCTAGACTCTGCTGAGCCAGGCGTCCCCTTAGAGACCATTTTTACAAATATGATGTATACTTAAATCAGTAATATTTTTGACAACAGAATGCGAAAGCGCAGTGACATCGCTCTGGCGGGACTCCTTGGAGCCGTGGTCGCTGGTGGCGGGGTTCGCGGACGGCTCGGTGCGTGCGTGGGACCCGCGCGCGGGGGGCGCCGCGGTCACGCTGCAGCACCACCGCGCGCCCGTGCTGTGCGCCGTGCCCCGGGTCGCGCAGCACAAGCTGGTGGCTGGCTGGTGAGAAATACAATAAAATAATGGCCGTCATATTGAAATTTCTACTTACGAGACCGATTGCAATTTTTCTGACAAAATATGTCGCTACTCGCTACAAAATCATTGCTCACCCCTGCGGACCTTGCGGTTTTGTTTGTAGATATAGACACGAAAAAACCAAAAAACCTGGCCGCCATTTTGATCAATTAATTTTACCAATAATCGATTGTATTTTGTAATTTTAAGTAGCCGCAATTTTGAAGTGTCTGTGTAGACCGACTGCACAGTAATATGTTTGCAGCATGAACGGCGAGATCCGCATCTACGACACGCGCAAGATGGAGGCCATCGAGACGGTGCGCGCGCCCGGCCCGCTCGCCGCCATAGACGTTCACCCATTATTGGACCTCATCGCCTGGTAAGACTATCAAATCCTACAGTACCTCTAGTATTATTTATTATCGAAATTTCTGATCACTTTCTACAGCAATGAAACGCTTGGAATTGGACTAGTTACCTTCACATAGTTTTTCATCATTATCGTAATCGTACCTTTTGAATTTCACATTTTATGATAGACGGCTGATTTTCCATCCATATAACTAAAAATTTAAACATGTGTCAAAAACCCAATTGTAAAAGATAAAAAGATGTTTATTCTTCAATTTAGGCACAATTACAATGCACTTATGTACGTCAGAGAGAAAAAAAAAACTACCACCGGTTCTAACCCTACACCTCTGACCCGAGAAGTATTATTACATTATTGCGTAGTTTTTTAACCGACTTCAGAAAAGGAGGAGGTTCTCAATTCGACTGAATTTTTATTTTTATTTTTTTTATCATAATTTTTTTTTTTTGTATGTATGTTACTCCATATCTCCGTGAATCGAGAACCGATTTTCAAAATTTTTTTTTGAATCGAACAGGTATAACCCCTAGATGGTCCCATTGTCACCAAGTCGGGATCTGATGTGGGATCCTGGAGAAATCGAGGGAACTCTTCAACTATTATAGGCACACCTATAGTGATTTCACTATTTTTTACAGCAACTCGGCCACTTCTTCTTGAAATAGCGGATCCTAAGTGAAGTCGCTTCTTTTTTTGTTTAAAATTATATTATCAAAAAGGCATATCGAAACAGCTTGAGAGACAGACATACAATGTGCCTACCCTGCCTATTGAGTGATTATGTGCGGACTTCTTTGAACATGAACGTGCTCGTTCCGCTCTCGTCTAACGTAACGCTTACGCCACGCCACTGTGCGCCGAGGGCCTAAAGAATATGTTTCGTTACTTCAGTATGCCAAAACATAGATAGTCTAATATATTATATTGTTCCAGTGGGTCAGTAAACCAGTCGATCAGCTTGTACGACCTGAGCGGCAGCGCGCTCAACACCATCAAGTCACACGAGGGGTTCATGGGCATGGGCACACGCATCGGGCCCGTGTGCTGCCTCGCCTTCCACCCGCTAAGGTAACCTTGAAGAACATGTGTACAGTGGCTCAGTAAACCCGTCAATCAGCTTGTACGACCTGAGCGGCAGCGCGCTCAACACCATCAAGTCACACGAGGGGTTCATGGGCATGGGCACACGCATCGGGCCCGTGTGCTGCCTCGCCTTCCACCCGCTAAGGTAACCTTGAAGAACATGTGTACAGTGGCTCAGTAAACCAGTCAATCAGCTTGTACGACCTGAGCGGCAGCGCGCTCAACACCATCAAGTCGCACGAGGGGTTCATGGGCATGGGCACACGCATCGGGCCCGTGTGCTGCCTCGCCTTCCACCCGCTAAGGTAACCTTGAAGAACATGTGTACAGTGGCTCAGTAAACCAGTCAATCAGCTTGTACGACCTGAGCGGCAGCGCGCTCAACACCATCAAGTCACACGAGGGGTTCATGGGCATGGGCACACGCATCGGGCCCGTGTGCTGCCTCGCCTTCCACCCGCTAAGGTAACCTTGAAGAACAAGTGTACAGTGGCTCAGTAAACCAGTCAATCAGCTTGTACGAAAATTATTTTTATAATACTATTTTTGTAATATTAATGACCATGTTAGCTTAATTACAATTGTATATTGGTTCGGTGCAGATGCGCGCTGGGCGTGGGGTCGAAGGACTCCGTGGTGTCAGTGTATGTGGGCTCGTCTACGCAGGAACGTCGGTGACACACAGGTACCATTCTTATTGCTTATTCATTTATCTCGGACAGGATCACAGGACTCGAGCGTTTTCACGTCCGATTCGATATCAAATATAGTACACGGGGTTGTTAATATACGATTTATATGGGAATCTATATATTTTACGGGACTCCTCTTTCCGCACAGAATCGCTTAGCTTTGGTTTCACATTCTCGTTGCCATCTTACAATTTAAACTCCTGAGGTTCAAAGTGCTAATATTAGTACAAAATATCTTCAATGAAAATTCGATTATATTTTAATTGATACAGAGTTACTTTTGTTTTGTTTCGTTCGATTTCGAAACATAAGAAATTCAATTCTATTTTCTAACGCTTTTGATTCAAATTTCACTACCAATCTTTCTTGTATGGTGGGCCGCTAGAGGATAATACTTTTATATACCACCGTAGGAAAGAAGCTGCCGTAATCTATGGACGCTTGCTACTCCTGGAATATTATAGGCAGGTTGCCTACACATTTGACTCCTTTTTTGAAGAACCCTATACTGTTGTAAAATGCAACGATACAATCTAATACGTTCCAATAATAATTTCATTATGGTGCCTAAGGTGGTCCTTATTTTCTCTATTTTTGCAAATTTTGCGGGGCACCCCCTTATTGTGTTATTTGGTATTAAAGGTGAGCTGATTATGGTTTTTATCATCATACATTACAAAGACAGGCGCTAGTACGTCTACTAGGGTTAATTAAAACTTTTTTTTTATTGTTAAACTTGTTAAAAAAACAGCCATCATCTTTAATGCCAAATACATAGTGAATGGGTCCGCAGAATATAAAAAATAAGCTACTTTGTACAGGGAGACGTGCCACATGGGACGCAATACAACGCTAGGATAATGAACGCGTCGCTACGCGTCACCGCCCTCGCGGAGGGAGACTGACGGACTGCGGATCTCTACATGTAATGTAGGATTGCGTTAAATTATGTCGCCACTGGAGCTCTCCACGACTTTGGGAATATGCCAAAACAGACAGTTGTTAATAATATGTGAGAGACTCTTGCTATATAAATTATATAATGAGGGTTTCCTGGATCGATTTTTTTCAGTAGGTGACAGCACACCGTGGCGAGAGATTCAGATGTCATAATCCACCAATCATGTTTGATTTTTTTTTGTGGATTTTGACAGCTGCTGTCAGGAAGACCTCTTGTCACAGTGCCGCCACCTGGACTCCCGGAACCCTCATTGTTTTAAGCCCGCTAAGCTGAGGAACTAGGGCCATGCAGTGCCTTTAATCCAACTGTCAAATTACTTAGGCATTTTTACAAGCTTTTATTTACTTCAGTGTTTGTCAGTTTGTTGTTTAGGTAGAATCTTACAAGCCAGATTTAAACCAGTAACTAGAGCGAGCGAGTTTTCTATTGGAGCGAATACGCCGCGAGTTCGTTGCGTACGAGTTTTGTATAGAAACCGCTTTAAGAGCGCTCAAGTGTGATCAGGCCCTTAGGGTGGCAATACAATATTTTGGTACATCGAGCTGCTCTGATTATGTAGACCAAACATCATAGGAACTCTGTGATAAAACGATGGAAGCTCATTATGTTTTAAATTTCTTAGAATCATCTAGTATTAAGCGAGGTTTAGACTAACAAGTTTACTTGCGGCAAGAAGGGACGCAGCTACATGCCAGAATGAAATAGTGATATTCATGTCTCATTCCGAACTATAGCTGCGTCCCTACTTGCCGCAAGTATACTTGCTAGTCTAGACCTCGCTTTAGGTTGATAAATTTGGCAAGAAAAGTATGTTCGGATTAAAAAAAAAAAGGTGGTGGCTAGCACAGAGATTTATACAGGTACTACTATGTACGAACTATGGAACTGTATGACCAAAGTTGTGGAAAGCCCTTGTCTGACGTATACCTGGTGCTACGTCATACGATAACCGCACTGTGCGCGAATGGCATGACTCGGAATATGTAGCGCTAGTTTACCTGATGTACAGCCGCCATCAAATATATCGGAGGCCAGGGTAGTCAAAAATATCTGAGCATGCACTTTATCGCCTTGACAATAGAGATGTTGTTCAGATATTTGTGAACTTCGCCGCTCCGGTATATCTGATAGCGACTGCACATGGAACAAAAGTTCGGAGACTTTGGGTGAATAATATAAATTAAATTCGCCATCCATTGCTACCAATTGTGTAGCTCGTGTGGACTAAAATTATGAGCCATACTGTTTCCGAAATATTTCGGAATAAAATAAAGCCAAATTCTGCATTATGAATGTTTTTTGATGGCCAGTATACACATACTAGAATATAATATTAATTGGAGTGAAAGTATGGCTCGTTTAGAGGCCTCTTTAATTCTTGGTAATCTGCTTTTGTGCCGTTTTTTTATATAAATAAATAAATATTATGGGACAATCTTACGCAAATCCACCTAGTGTCACAGTATATGATATGAAACTCAGTTTTTTTTAAATTATGAACTACAAAAACAATGTGACGTACAATTAACGCTACGTATTCTGATCATCGGCAATGTACGCTTTATATACGCCCTGTATAGTCAAGCTAGCATTTACTGCCGAGGTACCTCACCCTTATCATTATCACACTCAAGTCAAGTGTATGCTACACTCTGACCTAATTCAAGTCTACAAATATAACCTCACTCGTTGACCGACTTCGTCTATTTAAGTGCGTTTTAAAAAGAAACTACACTGATACCCATAATGTCTTGACTGATATTATTAATCCTCTGATATAAAACAGCAATTTTATTTACCTTTATTCAGAGAAATATTCAGAGTGAGGTTATATTTTTGGACTTATTAGGTCACAGTTTAGAAAGAGACGTCAGCTTTATCCCGGCGTGCTATAGGGAGGTCATAAGTGTCATAACTGACGTGCCAATTGAGTCGTAACGCATTTGCACTCATCTGGACGTCTCGCTCACACTTGCCGTCTCTAGCTATACACACGGCAGCGTTCTCGCTTTACTTTTGTCGCTATCAGCACGTTTGTTTTGATCCCCCATTGTGTAAGTCTTATTTTAAATGGATAGACAATTCTGAATGTGAATATATTCACACACCAAAATTAATCATTTCCCGTGCGACATCCGATTTTGATGACTGAAATGTCAATCGATTCATTTTTATTTATAAAGCCCGAAGCCCGAGCCGAGTGACATAGGCTACATCGAATTACCATACTTCCAATTAATTCACGAAAAAACCTGCCGTCTGGCTAGTTTTAAAATTTTCCATATTCCTATTTGAAAATCAGTTTGCGATTTACAGATTTTTATGCATTTGAATTTCTACTTTGTTGTCGTAATCATAATGTCACATAAAAGTATCTGGCAAATCCAAATCTTGGAACATGTTGTACTTGTGTAATAAACCCAAGATCTATTCAGGTTTTCTACACCCTAAATAGATTACAGTACAATTGTTGAACTGGCTGACGTTTAAAATTTCATGCCATTTTGTTTGAGACTTTCACGACATTCAGACGTTAAAAAAAAGATAAAAGATATTTTTCAATTTAGGCACATTACAATGCACTTATGAACGTCAGAGGGAAATAAGAAACTACCACTGGTTCTAACCCTACACCTCTGACCCGAGAAGTATTACTTATTACTGGCAAGAAACTCGGCAGAACAAATCAACAAATCATACAACACCAAATCGGGACTTACTTCAGCAAATCGGGTTTTTTTCCCCATTGTTGATGTGATGTATTTTAATTATACCTCCTAATTTATTTTCTCGACTTTGCCCACGTCATGTGAAAATAAATAATACTTGTTACGCAACAAGTTGTTTCGTTAAATCAATGCATTCAATGATCAATATAAGACATTTAGGTTAGGCTCTCACTTGGGGCTCCAACAGTGTTCAAGGGTGCTAATTCCTCTACACGCGTATTGTATTTGACTACTCTCTGACAACACAGCAATGTATCAATCTACAGGAAAATGAGCCTTAAAGTGACTGGCGCTTGAGCTATTATTAAAGATTCAACTCAAGCTACAATGGCCTTAAGGTCCATTTTCCTTTAGAATAATTCATGTAACCATAGATTTTAGATAACTGAGCTAATAGACTTATACACTCATACAAAATAACTTGTCTTAACAGTTGTAAAGTTAGATATGACCGAATTTGACAATCCTAGAATTGGTTCAGCACCATTTTGGAAAATAGACATTAAGCAAAAAAAAGCACAAAATCATGTTCCATTTAGTGGAAATTCTATTAGTTTAGTTGTCTATGTTATATAACTAATATAAGTTTTATATAAAACCGAGCAAGTTCTGTTTCAAATGAATTTTGTGATTAGTGATTTACAGAAAGTTCCTAACACTTAATAATTACTAGATGCCATTTTTATTCTAAGTTTTTGTTCACTATGTAAGCAGCTAACGAACATGTGTTCTTTATTTATAATTTAGTGGTATACTGATGTGGGAAAGCATAATAATGAATAGTGTATCAGATTATGTGCATGTGTATTTTCAAAGAATTAAGTTTTAACATTTTATAAGTTTGTACAGATGGCCGCTAGGTTTAAGTGATAAGATGAGCATTTAATGATATTGATAAATTAAATTTATGATTAGCTACATGCAGTCGCAGACAGGTGGAATATAATAGACATACAAGCAAACTACAGCCAGATTTAGATGTCAATATTAACTTTAATAGGTAGTGGCGGCATAACACCATACTTTATGCTTGAAGTTACTTACTATTGATATAAATAATTTATTTATTCGAGAGTTTCTACATCTAGCCTAGTGTTTGTACTGGTCTGCTTGGCAACTCACTAGTTTTTACAAAAGCTACAGCCATCTGACCTTTCAACCAAGACATGAAAAAGCCTTATTGGGAACGGGTCTAATTTCATCATCATAAATTTGAACACAAAAATTCCGTGAGAATCAGACATATTAAATAAATCACGGGTTACTCACGTCTTTTAAGTCGAATATTGCTCGACATGTTTCGCTCCATAACGAGGAGCTTATTCATGAGCCATTCGCGTTGGCTAACCGACGCAGACTGCGGGCCACGGCTCTCCGCTCGCGGGCGGTGGTGGCGGCGGGGTAGGTGAGAAACTACCCTCGTTTTGCCTGCGTCGGTTAGCCAACGTGAATGGCTCATGAATAAGCTCCTCGTTATGGAGCGAAACATGTCGAGCAATATTCGACTTAAAAGACGTGAGTAACCCGTGATTTATTTAATAAATCATAAATTTGTATTAGAGTTTATTCATATCTATTATATTTCAGTTGTTTCTGATTCAGTTGATTGAACAAAATGTAGAACATTTTAAGATCCTGAATGAAATTTGTGGCCATACACAGTTTATTGTTAATTTATAGACATAGGAGCAGGCACCTGCGGGAACAATGACGCGCCGGTTGTCAAATGTAAATGTAATGCATTTGTGAAGTTGGTTTAAGTAGTGGCTTTTACAAATTGTGTAATTTAATTGTACATTATACAATTTAAAATTGTTGTTGTTGAAATAAAACATGGTACATAGATTGTATTATGATTACCTCCTCTGTCCCCAAAATAATTTGTTACTTTGATTAAAACTACCATCAATATACCTTTTGTAGCTTTGGAAGGCTTTTTCCCAATAACAGGGACAAAACAAATGGGATTGTACCTAAGAACCTATTCCTATCTGTCCCTGGTGGACACAGATGAATATTTACTCTTTTTTTAAAACACTGTATTAAAACACATTATTATTTAAAAATTTAATGTGACACAAAATTTTTGGTAACCATCCTACTTACAATAATATCCAACAAGTCATCATTATTCTTACTTTCAACCTTATTTAGCTTATATACACTTTTCAAGTCCTTCAAATTAGTAAACTGAATGAGGTCTGATATGGGACAGATTTCTCCCTTTATTAAAGGTATGATTACACTGCTCTCATCCTTATCTACAGATGTTATGAAACAGACAAGCATATTCGGGTCTTTCTCAACCCCAAACTTGCTCAAACTCTGCGAAATGTTCTTGGTTAAAGACAAATTGTATAGAATCTCAGCATATACTGTTCTGGTGACCATGGAGCCAAGTTTAGCCGACACAGCGGCGCGATTGGCGGCGACAACCACCTGGAATGGATCTAGCACCAAGCTAGGCTTGATCACAGCACAGTTCCACTCTCCTTTGATGATATTATTTCTTATTTCCTCCACGTTCTGAACGTTCTTAAAAAGGTACATTTTGAAAGTACTATTTGTCTCTGGATCAAGGTCACAAGTATAAGAGTCTGAAGGCATTTTACTGGGTATGTGTCTTGACCGTCTTTTATATGTTACAGTGTGTACTTTATCACAGAAAATAAGTACAATATAGAAATAATACACTAAACAAAACACGTTAGACACGAGGAATTGTGATTATGAATCTTAACTGTCAAACTTGTCAAAGTGACGATTAAATGACAGCCTCGACCCGTTCGGAAATGAGTGAAGTAATGCTGTCAAAAATATTGTAAGGCGTTTACACGCAAAGCGGAATCCAGCTACCACAGATATCATAGAATCTAGATTTTTATGTATGGATTTAACATATCCAAAGCATAATCAACAATTCAAGGGCTTTGCTCCCTATGTCAGTGGCTCCATTCCATTGTATTAAGACATTATTTTTTATGCACTATAATTGGTAGCTTTATGAAACACCTAGAACTTAAAATTCACCAAAGTCATAATTATGCTTCAGGTTTAATAATAATAAAAAACTTTATATACATATATTTAAAAAATAACAGCATACATTGTACATAATTTGTGTTACAAAGAAGAAATTAAAGAAAACCTTCATTAAATTGCACCTGGACAATATAAATCAGATGATTGTCTACATCACAATAACCCCATGTCTTAGTATGTGACATTCCACGAGAAAAGGTACCTTATGGCGGTTGGGACTTACGCTATTTCTAACGACGCTGCAATACTAATGCGGTGCTTCGCAATGTAAGCGCCAACCGCCATAAGGTACTTTCACCCGTGGGAAGTCACATATAATCACAATTAAATACTAAAGCACACAGTAAGTTGTTCTTTGGTGTCCTCTGGAGAGGTGACTTTATGGCCAATAGTCCTGCCATCACAGTAGATCTCATGGTCATTGCCGCCTGGGTCAGTCTTGTCTCCGAAGAAGTGGATTTCATCGAAGCTAGCATCAGCCACGTGGTTGAGGCAGTATGTCTTGTCCCAGCCGTTTGGATACACATCTATACTTATTTGTCCTCCCATCGCAAATGTCAAATTGTAACCATCAAATTCTCTCTGTAATGCTTGCACAAATTTTTCTCTGACTTTGTGCTCGGCATCATAAGCAGAGAACTGGTCCCGCTCTTGCTGGCTGCAGGACCGTCCCACAGGACAAAAATTAATCAAACCACTCCGGAACTCCACAAAGTTACCTCTCTTAACAGGCAATTCTATTGTAGACATGTATCCTAATGCAAAATTGATCAGTTTCTGCAACATTTGCTCACCAACATGGTTCAAAATGCTCTGTTGACTCTTCAATTCACCATTCTTGAAATACATCAAGCCATTTTCGCAAAACACGTAATCAAACTGAGACATATAGTGCTCTCCATTCATCTGTTCCAGAATTTTAGAGTAATCTGAACCACTGACTAGCGCTACGCGCGCGTGTGGCTTCACTTTGTCCAAGAGGAATGATAACAGGTCTTCCGAAATGTTTTGCCGCGGTTTCGTGAGCGTTCCGTCCACGTCGAACAAGCACAAAACCTTTTTTCCTCCTGACATTGCGTATTTAGGCTGGATTAGCGTTAGAAAAGAGTAGTGACAGGGTTTTTTCAAATTTTGGAGGCAAAGCAAACCGGTCAATAAGTAGGTCAGGGCGCCGACTGCGGGCGAGCGGTGAGGCGCGGTCCCGGTGCGAGTTGCCAACACTACACTTCACTTCGACACGTCAGGCAGCGACATGGCCAGTGCGTCGACCGTCGTGTACGCGCTGTTACTGTGTCTATTAGTCACAGAAACCGTGTTATCACGAACACAACGCAATGTTATTATATTACTCGGTAAGTTTCATCAGCATTTATTACTTGGTTTTGCAATATTTACATTAATCCGTGTCACAGGTAGAATCGGTTTGTTTGACACATTTGACAGTTCTAATCAGTTTCATTTCACGTGCACATGGACTGTTTAACAATAAAATTTAATAAAATATTATACCCATTAACGTTAATTATTTATAACACAATTAGAATGAATAAAATCAAATAAAAATAAGAGACAACTGATAACATAATTAATTATTATTCAGGTCAATATAATGTAAACAAAAACAAACATGGCCTAGCATGATTCTAGTATCTCAGTATAACATGATAAACAGTTGCTTGCCAGGTCAAATTTTCAACTTAACTCAGCAAGGGCAGCAATTCATTTTTAAGCAACGCGAAAATAATTTCACATTTATTATGACAAATACATAATAGGACTTAACCGAGAAAATGTCTAAGTATCTTAATATTTTATCAAGTACCTACAGTCGCCATCGGATATATCGGAGCGGCCAAGGTGGTCACAAATATCTGAACAACGCCTCTATTATTAGATTTATACTTTCGTGAGACATACTAACACGATAAAATATCACGGTTATACTCACGGCACTTTAGTCACTTCGCGCGACATGTTTCGGAGAGCCTAGGTTTCGGCGACGCCACTTGCATTTAGTGCGGTACAGCCGCTACAGGGTTACACGCAGGTTCAAGTAGCACTCCCAGTGCTTTAAGATGGAGACCTAGGCTCTCCCAAACATGTCGCGCGAAGTGACTAAAGTGCTGTGAGTAGTGTAAACGTGTAATTTTATAGCGCCTCTATTGTCAAGGCGATATAGAGCATGTTAAGATATTTTTGAGTACCCTGGCCGCTCCGATATATTTGATGGCGACTGTAGGTACTCAGGTGTTATCAAGTTAATATTTAATTTAGAACATTGTCACTATTGTCAGACGTTCAAAAGTTTGAACTGCAGATAACTGTTATTTTGCTTAAGCCATTTAATATTAAACGGCTTCAGCGGACGATGGCGGCTTCGAGCTGGGTGCGTATCGCAACAAGATCTGCCAGACGCCTAACATCGACGCACTGGGGCGCCGCAGCGTCATCTTCAACAATGCCTTCACTTCCGTCAGCAGCTGCTCGCCTAGGTGACTGATAAATCTTATAATTGAGAGAAGGACTATCGTAAAGCAGAAAACAGTATAGCTTCAATTCACATACTCTGCAGACATAGCGAGTCTCACTTTTATTGAAATTGTCAGTAGATAGTTTCAGAATTACATAAACACCGCGCAGTAATTTGTAGCATCTAAATGCCCTGTAATATTCCACACCAACCCTCAAGCTGGTGCAAAATGAATTCAAGAACCGATTTTACGTTTAAATTAACGGTGACTTATATACAGTCGTGCATCGCTACTGACCGGTACACCGAGTCACCAGAACGGCATGTACGGGTTGCACCACAGCGTGCACCACTTCAACTCATTTGACAACGTCACCAGCTTACCAGTAATACTGAAGGACCAAGGAATATACACCGGTGAGTTTCCACACAAAGACATGTACGACAACATACTTAGTCCTTTATATAGTCTAGCTGGCCAAAAGTGCATTAGGTAGTTGGGTAATTTGCAGAAAAAATGTACCTTTACTTTTTTTATTTATTTGATATATATTTTGAGTCTATCGCATGCAGAATCACGAGCTCTATCGAGTCTGATAGAATAAAAAAAATGTTCCAACTGTCCCAAAATTTACATACAAAAAAATTCGTTACGTTCATAAAAAAAGTGTAACGAAACTGAGAAATTATCATTATCTTTACATTTTTTTATGAACGTAACGAATTTTTTTGTATGTAAATTTTGGGACAGTTGGAACATTTTTTTAATAGGGAATAATACGCAAAACTCTGCGTAGGGGGCGGCACTACCATAAAAGGAGGGCCTACCGCGAAACACGAAAATAAAAGTTTCGTTACCTGGTTCTCTGTCACTCTTACATATTAGAGCGATAGAGAGGCAGTTGTCAAAATTTCGATTCTCTCGTTTCACGATAGGCCCTCTGTAAACAAACCGCCTTGGTGCACAAATGACATATTTATTCGTTATAAATTATCTATGAAAACTTGTAAATAACTGTTTAAGGCCTAGTATGTATTAAGAACTCTATGGTTTACCGAAGTGCTAGTGTTGCACTCTGGTGGCAGAACATTGCAGTAATATCCCCTATTCTATCAGACTCGATAGAGCTCATGATTCTGCATGGGATAGACTCAAAATATATATCAAATAAATAAAAAAAGTAAAGGTACATTTTTTCTGCAAATTACCCAGTTAGTACGGCGGAATTTGCCTGTTTGGAGATACGTCGTCGACATCTCTTCTAAATACCTAAAACTGGTATGGATGTGTTCCTCGTAGTCTCCTGAATACGAATTGACTGGTTTTAGTTTATGGAGGGGGGGGACGGGTCGGTAAAAAGGGGGGGGAAAGATGGCGGCTGACTGTCATCGATATTTGTTTACATCTCGAGTCCTATGAGACCGATCAGTTCGTATGAGATGTCATTTGAAAGCTTATTAAATGTACTACAATTGTTTATAAATAACTGTGATCATCACTTTAGTCTTTTACAAAATATTTGAAAAAATATGATTTTTTTACCGTGCATGTTTGCCTAAGTACTGATAAAACATGCTTATAACTCAATATATTATACCTTTACCGCAATTAATTTTAGTACAAAATATACAGGAAATTTTAAGAGCTTTCGAAAAATATAAGCTTTATTAGTAAGTAATATTATATAACCGAGTATTGATGAATTTTGTTCAGCATGGGTCACTGCGCTTCCTTATAGAATGGCAGCCGACCGCCATCATATTTTCATTATTTCTCGGAATCTATTTTACGTATTAAATCGTAATTGGTATCATTTGAAAGCATTTTAAATGTACTTTAATCGGTTTTTTGAAATTTTAGTTGCAAAATTAACAGTTCACTATTATTTTTAGAAAATGTTACATTTTTACCTAACAGACTGGAAGAAACAGGCTTGTCTGGAAAAAAGTCATCGATATTTCTTGCAAATACCTAAAACTGGTTTGGATGTATTCCTCATTGTTTCCAGGACATGAATTGACCAATTTTATTTTATAGAGGGGGGGACGAGTCGAAAAAAAGGTGGGGGGAAAGACGGTGTTCACTCACGACACTGCACTGCACTTACTACTATTCGTAATGAAACACTTCACTTGACAACTTAAACTCATTTATTTGATGTTCTACTGAACCTATATATGTTGCGTACAAAAATCTCTATAGCGTGTTTGGTCGATAGTTCAGCGCCATCTACTGGCATATTGGGCAACTACGAAACTAAACATTACAACTTTACAGCGTTTAACATTATCGCCCCCCAAGGACGAATTGTCCTTTATAAAGATCCATGTAATTGAAACAAACAATAACAGTGAAATTATCAACATGTGTGAACATCTACACGAATCATGAATCATAAAATTCAGTTACACAGTAAAACTCAAATAGAACTCTTCAAAAACTAAAAACACGTGAAACTTCTTTACAGTTCATAGCTAAGGATCCAGAGGTAGAGGGCAAATTTTAGCTATGGGTCTGCGTAAAGTACCATTCTTTACTTTTAGTGTAACCACTCGTGTTAAACCATCTCTACCAGGATGCTTATCTATTATACGACCTAATAACCACTTTCCAGGAGGGAGTCTTTCATCCTTGACTAAAACTACTGTACCGATATCAGGATCAGAATTAGTGACGGTCCATTTATATCGGTTTTGTAGTGTTGTTAAATACTCAGAACTCCAACGAGTCCAAAGCGATTGTAACATCCTTTGAAGTAATTGCCACCGATCCAAACGGGATACTGGCACGGTTACGAGACTTTCTTCCGGAACAGTGATAGGAGCTTCGCCTATAAGAAAATGTCCCGGTGTAATTGGAGAAGCATCATCAATCGAATTACTAAGGGGAGTCAACGGTCGGGAATTTACACAAGATTCCACTTGCGTCAGCAACGTGGAATACTCTTCAAAAGTGAGAAGAGTCTGTCCGATTACACGCTTTAGGTGAGTCTTAATCGACTTCACACCAGCTTCCCAGAGTCCGCCAAAATGTGGAGAGCCAGGAGGAATAAAGTGCCATGTGGTTTGGTCATTCGCCAAAATCTCCGATATTTCTCCAACTACTTCTGAGTTCCTATTCCTAAACATAGTGTCAAGCTCTTTAGAGGCTCCAACAAAGTTAGTGCCACAGTCGCTCCACAGATCACTACAATGGCCGCGTCTAGAAGTGAATCGACGAAAAGCAGCAATGAAGGCAGCCGTGGACAAGTCACTCACAAGTTCTAAATGAATTGCCTTGGTCACGGTGCACACAAACAAAGCAATATAGGCTTTACATGTACGTTGACATCTGCCAGGGTATAATTTTAACTGGACTGGACCAGCAAAATCTACTCCGCTTTTGCGAAAGGGCTTATCTGGCGTTACTCGATACGCTGGTAACTGACCCATGAATTGGTTGATCGGTGTTGCAGACTGTTTGTAACAAGGGATACATTTATGAACTAATTTCCTAACTAAATTCTTAGCACCGATTATCCAATATTTACAACGAATCCCATTCAAAGTCAGTTGAGGACCTCCGTGCAAACAATGTATGTGAGCGTCATTTACAATCAAAACAGCTAAGTGACATTTTGAGGTCAGAACGACAGGTGACTTGGTATCGAAGTGTACGTTAGCATTACGTATACGTCCTGTAACTCTAATAATGCCATTTTCATCTATATATGGAGCAAGTGGGGTTAATCCACTAGATTTCGGAAGCCTTTGGCCTTTTCTCAGCATTTGTAATTCATCCTGAAACCAACATTCTTGAGAGAGTAGAATGCAAACGTTTGTGGCATATCTTAATTCACTAACTGTTAGATGCTGAGGAAAAGTCTCAGGAACTATTTGATTACGTTTGGCATCAATTCGTGCTTTACATATCTTTACAAATCGCAGTAAATATGCTGTAACGCGAATCAATTTGAACAGGGTAGAGAATCTAGTCAAATGTGCAAGTCGATCGTCACTCTCGTTCGATACACCAGTGTGAAGTGCAACTATCTTACTATCTTTCCTTTTCAAATTTTCTTTGACTTCAAGTTCTGTAGTTGGTATGTCGAGAGAGAGCGAGCGACATTCATCAAAGTCATTAGTTTGGTGAAGTAAACTTGGTCCGCGCCACCACAAATCGCAGTCTTTCAACAAGTCGGGACGAATGCCACGCGACGCAACATCCGCAGGGTTATCTGCCGATTTGATGTGGTGCCACCGGCCACTACTAACATTATTAACAATATCAGTGACTCTATTAGCTACGTACGTCTTCCATGTGTTAGGGTTTCTTCGAAGCCACGCTAGGACAATCATAGAATCTGTCCACGCAAAGACAGACTCCTCAGGCAATCGAAGACTGTGCTGTACATCTTTGAGTAACTTAGAAAGCAGTACCGCGCCACACAGTTCCAAACGTGGCACAGAGACTTGTTTAACTGGTGCCACTTTAGTTTTAGCAATAACTAGTGAGACGTGGATGCCGTGAGGCGTGATAACTCGCAAATATACCACTGCAGCGTAAGCTAAACAAGAGGCATCACTGAACCCGTGAATTTCCACTCTTTCCTTGCCGTCAAATTGTGTGTGAACCCAACGATCTAAATGTAAAGTTGGCATGTGACAGAGCTGGTCTATATAGCTTGACCACTCTGCGGCAAGTTCGAGAGGAAGTTCATCAGTCCATCCAATACCACTTAACCAAAGTTTCTGCAAAAACATTTTCGCAGTGATGATCACAGGCCCTAAAAAACCTAAAGGGTCATATGATTTGGCAATATCTGACAGTACTGACGTTTTGGTGAAGCTTTCGGTGGGTTCTGAAATATCTACTTTAAGTTCGAAGACATCGTGATGTGAGTTCCATTTAATACCTAAAGCTTTGATGGTATCATCAAGCTTAATCTCAACACTCGGTTGATTTGTTTTTTCAGAGCTAGGAATATTCTTCAAGACGGCATGACTGTTCGATGCCCATTTGTGCATTTCAAATTTACCTTTTGCCATAGCTTGTGTGATACGACTTTGTAACTTACTAGCTTGTTCCACGTCATTCGCACCTGTGAGCAAGTCATCCATATAAAAATCATTACTTATGACTTCTACTAGGTCTGGAAACTCCTCTTTCTCATCCTGTGCAAGCTGCTTCAGCGTGCGAATAGCGAGGAATGGAGCACACGATGTGCCATACGTTACAGTTAACAATCTCTTCTCTATGACTTCATCTTGTGGAGATGAGCGCCATAGTATGCGCTGATAGTCAACGTCTTCTTTAGCCACGAGTATTTGGCGATACATTTGCTTGACGTCCGCAAGCAGACAAATCTTGTGAGTACGCCATCGAACTATCAGGTCTCGTAGGTCTTGCAACAGTGATGGTCCAATGAGAAGTTCGTCGTTAAGAGATGAACCATCTGACGGCTGTGCTGTTCCATCGAAGACTACTCGAAGCTTGGTCGTGGTGCTGGATTCTCGTATCACTGCATGGTGTAGATGATAGACTTTGTGAGTTGGCTTGTGTTGTGGGTCTACATCTTCTAGGTGGTTCAGCTTTTGATACTGATCGATAAAGTCCGCATAATCCTTTTGAAATTTAGGCTTGTGTGCGTATCTTTTCTCCATGTGCATTAATCGTTGTAGTGCGATATGTCGAGAGTCGCCTAAGTTCTTTTCGTGATCTTCTTTAAAAGGTAAGCGTACGACGTAACGACCATCGTCTTGTCTGTAGTGAGTTTCTTTATAGTGCTCTTCACATTGTCTCTCAAGATGCGTAATTGGTTTCTCATTTGGCTTGTACTCTTCAGTCTCCCAAAATTTGCGAAGGAGTTGATCTACCTCGACTTGTGCGTGGTATACTTTTATATTGTGAGGTGGTAGATCGCTTGACGATTTCGACGCTCCAGAGATAAACCATCCCAGTTTCGAGTTTTGTGCTATGAGCTTCTCATCATCATATTTCTGAAGTCCTTCTAGTATGATACAAGCATAGACTTCGACACCCAGTAGAAGATCTACAGGTCCCGGTCGTTCCAAGTAAGAATCCGCTAATTGCAATTGAGACAGTCCAGGCCATTGTGAGATATCGAATTCTTTGTCAGGTACCAATCCATTAATCTTCGAGAGTACGTGAGCGTTAACTTGCAATAAATGGTGAGTGTCTATCGGTGAGTAAAGATCTAAGTTAACGACGTGCTGTTTCTTTGCAGTTTGATCCTCAAGACCTGTGATATTTACTGGCTCTAGTGTTTTCTTCAGTCGCAGCAGTTGCACTGCCGACTCCGTAATGAAGGTTCCTTGTGAGCATTGATCGATAAGGGCTCTGAGTTGTACGAGAGTACCACTACTATCCTTTACGAGAATCTGTGCGGTAGCCAGTATAGATTGCTTGTCGTTTTGTGTAACCTTCAGACTTGTGAGTTTCTTAGTTTGTGTGTCTTCAGGTTCTGTGAGTGTCTCCGTTGTGAGTGGCTTTTCAATAGTGCTCTGGTAATGCAAAAGCGTATGGTGTTTGCGATTACAAGTTCTACATGTTGTGGCTTGTCTACAGTTCCGTATGGAATGTCCTTTGACAAGGCAATTGAAGCATAAGTTGTTGTTTCTTACAAAATCTTTGCGTTGATCTAATTCAAGCTGTGCGAATTCGGTGCAGTGACAGATGTAGTGACTTTTCTTACAATATGAGCATTCCGTATCAACTTTAGTGGTGAAAGATCTCACATTCTTCTCTTTAGGTGCACTTGATGTTTGGCTAAATGTGGTCTCTTTCTTTTCTTTCTTTTGTGTAGCTTGTACCATTTCCATAGCTCTGAATCGTCCCTCTAAGTATGATGTGAGATTCTTATAATTGGGCAACTCTGTAGATGACCCCAGTGACTGCTCCCAAGCTTTGTGAGTTTCATTATCTAACTTGGATACCACAATATGCACTATAATCGAATCCCAAGTAGTTGTGTCAATCTTCAAATTTGTTAGACTACTGAGACACTGGTTTGTAGTATCAAGAAGATCCTTGATGCCTTTAGAGCATTCGTATGTGAGTTTCTTTTGATTGAGCAGGCGATTCAGTATGGTATTAGCAATCACTCTATCGTTACTAAAGCGGTTGACTAAGGCGTTCCAAGCCTTCTCATAGTTGGCAGCTGTGAGCTCGAAATGACGGACGACTTGTTCTGCTTCACCTTTCAAGCTTGATCTCAAATAATGATGCTTGTGTATGTCACTCAAACCCGGCTCATTGTGTACCATAGAGGTAAACAAATCTTTGAAGTGCATCCATTCTTGGTAATCACCGGAGAACGAAGGTAGATTTATGGGTGGGAGTTTACTCTTTGTGACAACTTGAGGTTGAGAAGCATGAAACACATGAGGTGAGGCAACTTCTTGAATTGAGAGTGGTTCCGTCAATTCCAATAAACTAGTTTTGAACTCCATGTAGAAATCTTCAACATCATTGTAAAGAGCTTTGAGTTCCTTTTTCTCTTCAACTTCCACTGATGTTTTCAAATTTTCTCGGTGTTCAGTAACGAATTGATTCCAGTACTCTTCGAGCGACTCTATGCGTATTTTCAAATAACTTGCCGTATATCGTGTCGACGAAGTCTTCTTGAAATTAGTGTAAAGTCTTTTAATCTGACTGAAAAGTTCTTCTTGTGATGCTAAGGTAGCCATTATTGTTTAAAATATTCTAAGTGTTTGACAGATTTAAAAGTCTTTATTTTATTCAAAGTTATTTTTCAACCGAAAATACGCTAAGTCCAAGAATTCACAAATTCGACTAAGTCCAAAATTTGACCAAATTTCTTCTAAGTGTTTTTTTCAACGATTTTTTTCTAAGTCCTAAATCACACGAAATTGCACTATGTCTTTTTTCGCACGAAATATTCTAAGTGTTTTTTTACCGCGAAATTAACTAAGTCTTTGACACATCACTTTTTTTCCACTGTCACTGTACTCACGGTTATCCGGTTCGAAGGACCAATGTTCACTCACGACACTGCACTGCACTTACTACTATTCGTAATGAAACACTTCACTTGACAACTTAAACTCATTTATTTGATGTTCTACTGAACCTATATATGTTGCGTACAAAAATCTCTATAGCGTGTTTGGTCGATAGTTCAGCGCCATCTACTGGCATATTGGGCAACTACGAAACTAAACATTACAACTTTACAGCGTTTAACAGACGGTGTCCGCCCGCCATCGAAATGTCAACGAAATTTGTTCACGTCTAGAGTCCTATGAGACCGAAAGATTCGTGTGAGTTGTCATTTGAAAGATTATTTAATGTACTATAATTGTTTATAAATAACCGTAGTCATAAATTTAGTCGTTTACGAAATATTTGAAAATATTAGTTTTTTTTACCGTGTATGTTGGCCTAAGTACTGATATACATGCCTATAACTCAAAAATGTTTAACTTTACCTCAAATAATGTTATGACTTATGATAAAATACACGGGTCATATTCGAAAAATATAAGCTTTATTTATATATAATACGATATAAGCAAGTAATGATGAATTCTGGTTAGCATGGGTCACTGGGCATCATCATATGAATGGCGGCCGACCGTTGTCGAATTTACATTATTGCTCGGAATCTGTTTTACGGATCACATCGTGATAGATATCATTTGAAAGCATTTCAATTGTACTATAATCGGTTCTTTATAGTCTGAGATGTAAAATCATCCGTTTATATTTTATTTTTAGAAAACGTAACATTTTTACCTAATAGATTGGTGGAAACGAGCTTGTTTGGAGAAAAGTCGTCGACAGCTCTTCCAAATATCTAAAACTGATATGGGTGTGTACCTCATTTTCTCCAGGATATGAATTGACTATTGACTATTAAATCAAAGCTCAATGAAAATACTACGGCGGTCAGCCGCCGTTCATATGACGACGCGCAGTGACCCATGCCAACAAGATTTATCATTAATTGGTTAGATAACATTGAATATAAAAAAACTTACGTTTATAGAAACGCCATAAAATTTCCCATGTGTTTTATAATAAAATTAAATAGGATAAAGTCATAATTTATTGAGTTATAAGCATAATTTATCAGTACTTATGCAAACATGCACGGTAAAAAAAAACAATTTTTATCAAATATTTAGTAAACGACTAAAGTGATGACTATAATTAATTAAAAAAAATTGTAGAACGTTTAATAACCTTTCAAATGACATCTCACACGAACCGATCGGTCCCATAGGACTCGAGATGTGAACGAATTTCGATGACATTTTGATGACGGTCAGACGCTTTCTATCCCCCTCCTCCTTGTTTTCGACTCGCTCCCCCTCTACAAAAAAAACCTGGTCAATTCATATTTTGGAGACAATGAGGAACAAAACCATATCAGTTTTATGTATTTGGAAGAAATGTCAACGACTTTTCTCCAAACAAATCTGTTTCCTCCAGCCTTTTAGATAAAAATATTACGTTTTCTAAAAATAACAACAAACGGATAATTATTTATCTCAGAGTTCAATAAACTGATTATAGTAAATTTAAAATGCTTTCAAATGATACCTATCACGATGTGATCTGTAAAATAGATTCCAAGCAATAATGAAAATACGACAACGGTCGGCCGCCATTCATATGATGATGCGCAGTGACCCATGCTGAACAAAATTCATCATTTACTTGGTTATACAATATTATATATAAATAAAACTTATATTTTTCAAAAGCTCATAAAATTTCCCGTATATTTCATTACAACATTAATTGCAGTAAAGTTGTAATTTATTGAGTTATAAGCATGTTTTTTCAGTAGTAACGCAAATATGCACGGTAAAAAGTAATATTTTATCGAATATTTTGTAAACGAATAAAGTGTTGACTACAATTATTTAAAAACAATTATAGTACGTTTAATGATATTTAAAATGACATCTCACACGAATCTATCGGTCCCATAGGACTCGAGATGTGAACAAATTTCAATGACATTTCGATGGCGGGAGGACACCATCTTTCCCCCCTCCTTTTTTACGACTCGTCCCCCCCTTTATATAATAAAGCTGATCAATTCATGTCCTATAAATAATGAGAAATACATCCATACCAGTTTTAGGTATTTAGAAGGAATATCGATGACCTTTCTCCAAACAAGCCTGTTTCTTCCAGTCTATTAGGTAAAAAATGTTACATTTTCTAAAAATAATAATAAACTGTTAATTTTGCAACTTAGACTTCAAAGAACCGATTAAAGTACATTTTAAATGCTTTCAAATAATACCAATTACGATTTGATCCGTAAAATAGATTCCGAGAAATAATGAAAATACGATGGCGGTCGGCTGCCATTCTATGAGGAAGCGCAGTGACCCATGCTGAACAAAATTCATCAATACTCGGTTATATAATATTACTTACTAATAAAGCTTATATTTTTCGAAAGCTCATAAATTTTCCTGTATATTTTATAATAACATTGATTGCGGTAAAGTTATAATATATTGAGTTATAAGCATGTTTTATCAGTACTTACGCAAACATGCACGGTAAAAAAATCATATTTTTTGAAATATTTTGTAAAGGACTAAAGTGACGACTACAGTTACTTATGAACAATTGTAGTACATTTAATAGTCTTTCAAATGACATCTCATACAAACCGATCGGTTTCATAGGACTCGAGATGTAAACAAATTTAGATGGCAGTCAGCCGCCATCTTTCCCCCCCTTTTTACCGACCCGTCCCCCCCTCCATAAACTAAAACCAGTCAATTCGTATTCAGGAGACTACGAGGAACACATCCATACCAGTTTTAGGTATTTAGAAGTGATGTCTACGAAAATCGTGAAGGAGACGACTTTTGTTGAATTTGCTTCTATACTAAGTTAGTGGAAGTAATAAGCTATACTCATCCCTTTTTTAGTAGCGAGGGAACTAGCGTAATCAGAAAGTGACAGTATGATTCTAGTCCCTTGAAAACAGTACCTGGCCTAACTATATATGTAATAAAAATAGGTCGTGTCATTATAACTCTGATATGTTTTATATGTATTATCAAAGTCCTTTTCAGGTATAATTGGCAAGAAGCACATAGGGCCTAAGAATGTGTACAAATTTGACTACGAGCAGACAGAGGAGAACAACCACATCAACATGGTGGGGCGCAACATCACGCACATGAAGCTGTTAGCCAGGGAGTTCTTGCAGCAGGCCAATAAACAGAATAAGTATGTGGATCTATGTTGGCCCGGCTTTTTGCTGCAGCACGATGGAGACGGATGTCTACTTGGCGACCTAATAGTCTTTGAATTGGCGTAGGCACTATTAAAAAAAACTGTCATATCAGCTTGCAATCCTAGGGGAAACTACGCCTTATTGGGACTTGATCAAATGAAATTATACTTTTCTTTCGTACATTACTTCCGGGAGACTCAAAGGTAACGACCACTCGTAACCCAAACCCCAACGGGTTTGACGCTTAAGATTGAAAATATTATCGCCAGTCAAGCTATCAATGCTTATGTACGCCGCCAGAAGTGCATAACACCCAAAAGTTTGATAATTTTTGTTCAGAAGTACATGACACCTGTTATTCGATGATTGAATAGAATATCGTTATTTCTTTCCAGACCATTTTTCCTATTGATTGGATTCCACGACCCACATCGCTGCGGGCACCATGAGTCACAGTATGGGCCCTTCTGTGAGCGCTACGGGAGCGGCGAGCCCGGCACTGGCCGCATCCCGGACTGGACGCCATGGTACTACCAGTGGGACCAGATTGAGCTTCCCTACCATATACAGGTAAGAAGATCATGTTATTTATTCACATGTACTCACTATAAGTATCACCCTCGTTTTAAGTCATTCTGACCAGTAATAACTGAGACCAAGAATTTACAACAAAAATGCTGGTGTAACAAAATGGCAAACTAATTTCAGGACACAGAGGCGGCCAGACGAGATGTGGCTGCTCAGTACACCACTATGTCGAGGCTTGACCAAGGTAACTTAACTTTATGAATCTCCTATGAGTCTTATGAGCACAACAGTTTAACTGCATGTTGTACAGTTTAAGTCTCTAAAAAGCATGCAATGCATATTTGTACAACGCAACATTGGCCCTAAGAACATGATGACATTTCCAAGAACCAAAATATCTAATTAACATATTAAAACTATTCCAGGCGTGGGCCTAATCCTCAAGGAACTGAAAGCATCTGGCCACGCATCCGACACGCTGATCATTTACACATCCGACAACGGCATCCCGTTCCCGTCCGGGCGCACAAACTTCTACGACCCCGGCCTCCGCGAGCCGCTGCTGATCGCGTCGCCGCTGACCGCCGCGCGCCGGAACGAGGCCTCGTACGCGCTGGTCAGCCTGCTGGACATCGTGCCGACCGTGTTGGACTGGTTTGAAATCCAGCAGGAGAAGCAAGAGAGCAATGATATTTGGCAGGATGATACGCCAAAGAGTCTGCTGCCGATTTTGGAGAAGGGTAAGTATTATCTTATAACATTTGAAAGGCCATGGCAGGGTAAGGGAACATCTTGTGCCTTAATAGCTTTTCAGGCTGATTTTTTTTGTGATGATGGGCCCTGCTGTTAGTAACTCCTATACAAAATTACAGCATTCTCCTCTTCTTACTTTCCAAGAAAAAAAATTATTAAGAAAAATCATTTTTCGTGAATATTTCCGCTTCTGTAGATTGAATTAATTCGTGCTTTAAACATATAATACACTTAGCCGAGACGGACAATATGTCACTATAAACCGCATAACATTCCATAGACAAAAATTTTTTTTCAAGGGTTAACATTTTTCATTTTTTTTTTTCATAAGTTCTGAGAGAGCGACACCTCCAATTTTTTAACAAATAATAGCCTTTTTGACGGCCTGTAACATAAATTAAATTCAAGCGTCTAGCATTGGTGCATCATAACAAAAAAAAGTCTTCACCTAATAGTCGTCGTCACTATTTTCGTTAATTACGATACTTAGGCCTTTTTTAAACAGACTGATCAGTTTTCCGGCTGTTCTAGGTATTTTAGTTAAAAATCTACCATGTGATAAATAATAAACTATTGCTGCAATATGGGAGCAGCAGCTGACTGTGCGTAATCCGCATGCACACTCGCAGAAGAAGTTTTTAATACCGTCAATTTCGTTGCAATATGGTATATATTCCACAAAACAACGATACCGTTTTCTGGACACGTGTCTAGACTGAACCTGTATTTTTAAGATGTTCGATTGGTCTTTGACAAATTGCATCTCGATAGTACCATCCTCCACCAATAATAAGATACAGCTAGACCCATTTGATATGTACCACTAAAAAAAATATTACGGAAATGATTTTACAAATAATGAATGAAAAAAGACATGATGAGAATGTTAGCTAATATTTTTTTTAGTGGTACATATCAAATGGGTCAAGCTGTATCTTATTATTGGTGGAGGATGGTACTATCGACATGCAATTTGTCAAAGACCAATCGAACATCTTAAAAATACAGGTTCAGTCTAGACACGTGTCCAGAAAACGGTATCGTTGTTTTGTGGAATATATACCATATTGCAACGAAATTGACGGTATTAAAAACTTCTTCTGCGAGTGTGCATGCGGATTACGCACAGTTAGCTGCTGCTCCCATATTGCAGCAATAGTTTATTATTTATCACATGGTAGATTATTAACTAAAATACCTGGAACAGCCGGAAAACTGATCAGTCTGTTTAAAAAAGGCCTAAGTATCGTAATTAACGAAAATAGTGACGACGACTATTAGGTGAAGACTTTTTTTTGTTATGATGCACCAATGCTAGACGCTTGAATTTAATTTATGTTATAGGCCGTCAAAAAGGCTATTATGTGTTAAAAAATTGGAGGTGTCTCTCTCTCAGAACTTATGGAAAAAAAATAATGAAAAATGTTAACCCTTGAAAAAAAATTTTTGTCTATAGAATGTTATGCGGTTTATAGTGACATATTGTCCGTCTCGGCTAAGTGTATTATATGTTTAAAGCACGAATTAATTCAATCGATAGAAGCGGAAATATTCACGAAAAATGATTTTTCTTAATATTTTTTTTCTTGGAAAGTAAGAAGAGGAGAATGCTGTAATTTTGTATAGGAGTTACTAACAGCAGGGCCCATCATCACAAAAAAAATCAGCCTGAAAAGCTATTAAGGCACAAGATGTTCCCTTACCCTGCCATGGCCTTTACGCGTTAAACCCGTCTAATGTTAGTTAATACATTGTACTTCTTATTTATATTTACTGACAGATTAACTGAATTGACGACAAATTAACTGAATTGACGACATAATACAAACGGCAACTCACGGTAAATAAAAAGACCCGCTCTGCATGGAGCCGCTCTTTGCTTAATTATGTCATCATCTCAAGTTCTGGGGCCCGATCTATAGATAGGGATAGAAAGTTGAAATGAAAGTTTTAAAGAGCATTTAGAGAGTTGAGGGAAGGGTAGAGAAATTTGCAACGTAACCGGTTTTACGAATAAAACAATCTTGCTGCCGTGTAGGTACGTCATGTGTACTTAGTGCACTAAGTATTTTTCTCGAAACATAAACCCCTCTCTAAATTGATAGTTTCGCATTTGGTCCTCAGAGCCGCCGCCATCAGACACCGACGCAGTGTTCGCGTCGCAGACACACCACGAGATCACGATGTACTACCCGATGCGAGCCATCCGCACTCGCCGATACAAGCTACTGCATAATCTCAACTATGGGATGCCGTTCCCTATTGACCAGGACCTTTACGTGTCTCTAACATTCCAGGTATAACGAGTACCATGTCTAAGATTTTCTTGTTATTTTTTAAGATTAGATTTTATATCACCATACTCCAAGAGTTTGCCCTGGTTTTTTGCCAATTGAGCCTGGGGTCTGCATGGCAGGCAGGCACTAGTTTTTACGAGAGAGTCTACCATCTGCCCTTCAAGTCCTTCAACCCAGGGGCCAACTAGGCCTCTTCGACAAATTATATGTTGTATATAAGTTCCGAAAAGCTCAGTGGTACGCGCCGAGGTTGGAAACTTTGAAGTGAAAGTCAGACGTTTTTGTGATTAAAGATTTTAAATTTTACAATATTAAGAACTATCCTTCTAGGACATTTTGAATCGGACACGCAGTAAGCAACCGCTACCGTGGTACAAGACGCTGAAGGAGTATTACTACCGCCCACAGTGGGAGTTCTACGACATCCGAGCAGATCCCACAGAGTCCAGAAATCTACACGGTTAGTTAGTTCCTCATCGATTACTAGTACAACATTTTGTGAACAAATTTTTTGTTAGGTATAACGCGGTCGTTACAAAGGGTGTCAACGCACATGTGACACCCTTGGAGTTACGAGGCGATCATATATTTTGGTAACCCTTTATTACGGTGAGCCGTATGCTCTATGCGTGGTATAAGGAGATGAATGGACTCTTCCATTTAACTGTTATAATACAAGAAACTAGAGCTTCTAAACATTCTAGCTTATATACTATCTCAGACTCCTCGCTTGTTTTTAACCCTTCAAAGCCGTCATATCACGCGCACGGAAAGTCGTGCCGTTAGCGCCAGGACGTGATGTAACGTCCAAAATACAACCGGTTTACCTTGCGCGCTTGCGCGCGCTGGCGCTGGGGCACGTTTTTCCGTCCGATGCTTGGCGTTCAAAAGGTTAAAGTTGGATTCATAATCTCTGGGGTTTTATCCTCATTAGCATTTCGTGTCGGAAATCTGTCAAGAAAAGGCTTTAATTAACTATCGTCACGTTCCAGGCAAACCGGAGCTTGCGGCCACCGAGGCGGCACTACGCGAGCGCCTGCAGCGCTGGCAGCGCACCACGCGCGACCCCTGGCTGTGCTCTCCCGACGCCGTGCTCGAGGACAGCGAGCAGTGCCGCAGCCTAGACAACTCGTTAATGATGTACTATCCGCGCTAATCTTTCAATATCCTGCAAGACTACGATCGGGTTTTAATCATGTGTCACTATAGCTAGGGAATGCAACCGGATTCTATTTTCGAACTCGCGGAGCTCAAGCGAAGTGAGTTCTTACAAACAACTCCAGAACCAACTGTCACCTGGCTACTGGGACGTCTCGGCATTTAGATGGATTTAAAAAAAAAATCAAAATACATTTCGATAGTTAGTCCGACGATAACTTTAGTAACGTTTTTCTGATCTTTATGAAATTTCTTGGGCCTGTAGCGGAGATACATAAAATTTGTAAGTTCGTATATGAACAGGATCGATCAAGTGGTAATGGAGCCAGAAGGAGAAAAAAAATCCTCACCAGCGTAGCAAGTCGTTTGTTGTGCAACATATCAGTCATCGCTGCATCGCAGTGCAAAATGGAGAGAGATATTTGTCGCGTGACAAGGTGCATTTATCGATCATGCTAGTCTTTCCTGTGGGAACGCTTAACTCCTTTTTTTTTGTACTTTTTTAAGGGCCGTTCCACATTTAGTTGAACTAGGCTTTTAGCCGCGATACGAATGCGATGTGTGAAACGAAAGAACAACAGATGTGGTTCACGCATGAACGATGTAGCGGCCCTAATTTGAAGGAAGCCAAGGTTAAACCGATATGACTTTGAAATTTCTAGGGCCCAATCTGTCAGTTTGGGAGGTGTAAAAAAGTAAGGGCGCTCAGGGAGCTGAATGAGAGGCAGGGTACGCGACAGATTGGGCCCTAGAAATTGTAAAATCTAATAACGGTTTTACTTGTTTGTGATCTTTTATTTAGCTTTTAGGTAGGAAGATTGAAATTACCAATATTAGTATTAAATATACAAATTGTGTTCAAAACACAGTGTCTGCTAAACAATAATACTCAAATTACTCTTAACAATTTATATACTATTTTATACATGTGTTTATGATAAGATTGATAAGTTTATATGGTATGTTTAAATAAATAAGACAATCAGAATTCAGAATACCTATTTAAGATTAATAAATATTGTTGTCTGAATGTGAATGTAATACTACTACATATACTCAAAATACTCAAATACAAGAATTTTAACTCAAAGAGCTAAATTTGCAAAAAATCCCTTAACTATTGAGAATAAGACCATTTAATGCATGTTAACTTTAACTTATTTTATAACACTGTTTGATACACCAATAAAAGTAAATTGTAACAATTGTTAGACTTTTATTTGTAATAAGATATTTCATATAATTGACAGCTCAGATAATGTTGATAAATTAACATAAATGATTATAAACACACAAAAATATATGTACTTAATAATAATGGTAACTTGGACAACAAAAAATTAAAGAAACTGACTTACAAATAAGGGGCTAAACAGGGGTCGGCAGCAGGCGGCCCGCGAGCCTAACAGAGTTTATGTTGACGTCGTTATTAGCCGTGTCCACACCAGTCGCACTGCCTCGCGAGGAAATTGCCGCGCACGGCAGCTCGGTTAGTGTGGACGTGCCTCGGCCGAGACAAACGCGCTGGCGGCCGCAATGCCTCGGCCGAGGCACGCTCACACTAGCCGAGCTGCCGCGCGCGGCAATTTCCTCGCGAGGCGGTGTGTCAGATGTAGACACGGCTATTGACATTGAACTGACAATGTGATGTGATACTTTTCCATGATAATTACACATATTATATTATAACGGCGTGCGGCTCGAGGCAATTTCATTAACTACTGTGGCCCTTAGCTGCTAATAACTTGAAACTTTTGTCAATTACATCCAGCTTGTCTAATATGACAAAAGACTGAAGAAGTGAAGACTTAAAACCCCCGTTATTTATTTGGCTGCATTATTTTTATCCTAAGCAGTTGAATGTTTAGGCAGAAACAACACCAATGTACAGTCAACGCCAAAAATATGTATACACTTTTGAACCTTATTACAATGAAGTAAGGTGTATACAAAAAAAAACTGCGCGCGCCAACCCGCCTGCCAAACGTGGCGCGTATGGCAAATTAATCAAAGGGGAGGCCTATGTTCAGCAGTGGACGTCTTATGGCTGAGATGATGATGATGATGATGAAGGTGTATACATGTTTATGGCGTTGACTGTAGTCTTGTCTCTGTATGAGCAAGTGAGCTCTATGCACGTCTGCTACAAGCAGTGGCTTGCTTGACTAATTTGCCACCGTTGACATGGCACAAGTAATAAAAAAATATAATTTACTAACTACTTGCATTTTAAGCAGGTACATAATACTTGGTCGAGAAATACTAATCCATTCTATTAATACTTACTTTCTATGAACTTGGGAGTGAGAGGCCAGAGTTCCTTAATACACAATGCTAGCTTGCTCCTTTAAAATTGTAAATGTAAATGGTAACCTGGATACTTGTTCATTCCATCGGGATTGGGTAGAGATTAGTAATCTTCGTAGAAATCATTGAGCCGGTGGGCCCTCATCGCTAGCTGCTCGTCGAGACCATGAACATGCTGCAGTAATTTCTCATTCTTTGAAGCCTGAAAAATAAATAAATCTTGTTACAAGAACTTGGATACATAAAATTTTGCCAAAAACAAACCTACAGTTCATGAGCTTTAAGAAGAACCTTCGGGAATCGGCGGTGACACACGAAGGTAATATTGCTGTTCTGCTTTTTCACGTGTCACTGTTGATTGATACCCGACTTCTCTTTCTAAAACCCGAAGGTTCTTCTGAGCTCACGGACTGTAATTTGGCTTCTAACTTTCCATGCGGAGGAAAGGATAACTCAATAAACCTCAACTGCAGCAATCAATACTGCTGATACGCCCCTAAAACCTCCCATATTTCGTAAAATTACAAAAAAATATCTTACCAATTCCTCAATGGCGTCCAGTCGCTTGCTCCTCAAATACATGGTCTTCAAATACACCAGAACGTAGACATATAACGCGAGTGCCAACAGAATCGCCGCGATCTTTAGCTTGCCCGACCAGAGGCTAAACATCTTCCCCTGAAAAACACCGCTATTATTAATATCAGACATGTGTGCTAGTGTTAACTTGCAACTGTTCTGTGTTAGAGACAAGCTTACAGGTTTCACGAGGACCGCCGGGACCTCCACCGCCAGCAGAGACATTCATATAAGCTATGAAACAGTTAATTGAAAATGGTTCCTAGCCACAGCGCGGATGAAACAAGCTAGAACAATATTAGCATCGGCATGAAGCAGATTTAGTATTTGGTTAATATTGGTAGCTTTTTTACTTTTATTACCGTAAGTAGATTCCTAATAAAAAGCACGTACTTTGGTAACTGTATACACCTTGTTTATTATATTATTGTTATCGCGTTTATGATGCTGATGCTCGTATCATTTTCAATCATTAGCTATTTTTCAATCAGTTAGCTACATTAAATCTTGGTACTTTAGAATTTAAATCAACGAGATAAGACTCATTATTACTTGTGGATAAAAGTAGAAAATGTTCCTGTCACTTTATCAACCTTTGACAGTTTTGAGAAGTATTTTTACCATAGTCGCGTTTGTTTATCTACAAAATCTTACGCGGACATAAGCACCAATGTAGATAAACAAAACGTTTTATGAGAATGGGTTTTGAGAGTAGGGTCGCGTTTTATAAAGGAACAATTTACAATTTCGCTTTTTGCCTCTCTTTCTATCCAATATGTGTGCTAGAAAGAGAGGCAAACAGCGAAATTGTAAATTATAAAAAACTGTACGAAATTTGAGATCTAAAGTAAACATTGAGAGATGGCAACACTGTTGATGGTCGTTCTGTCCCTTTCTAGCATAGACGTCCCTACACTCTCTCGCTCACACAGTGGATGCCCCACCAATTTCCCCCACCATTCCGGCAGGCAGTTTCGTCACGAAAATGTAAAACTCATTGGCTTACTGTTTTTCAATGTGAAAGGTCGTCAGCTAAACTGCTGGTGAGTTTTTGAATCATATCCCAGTTTAGCTTCATACTTTGAAAAACAGTTTCTAACGGTTTTTACCGTTCGAAATAAATTTTTTGAAGTTACTGTCCCTAAGCAAATAGGAACCGATCCAAAATAGAAATCAAGTAAATTCAAAGGATGTCCGTGCCATCGCGGTAGTCCTTTTGATATTATGTTATTAAAATGTTTCAACATTTCAAATATTTTCCTATTTTAGCGTATCATTACATTCCAAGAAATTCATTTATTGAATCATGGCATGACTGCCATTGGTGTTTCTATACATCTCTTTATTTACTGATAGTAGTGATAGTTGTTTGAATGTGATATGAAATTATATCAAATGTTTATGTGTGAGGGACATACCCTCAATTTTCTAGCTTGAGGATCGGGATATCAATACGCACATTACCGTTAATGGTGGCCATTGGTTACAATTAGGTGCCCCAAAAATATTCACATTTGTTAAAAAGTGTGGACCCGCTAGAGAGTTGATAAAGCTCCCCTTAAAGGTCTTGTATTTCTACTCTCAGGGACACACGTTAAGTAACAAATCTATAACGGTAATTTTCGATTGAAATTGTTAAGAAAAGTATACTCTTGTAAGCAGTTATAATTACCTCCTAAGTATAATGTGTTTTGTTTTTTTTTGACAAGCAACTGTATTGTACGGTTTCTTATTTAATATTCGATTGAGTTAATGTCTTATTAACCTTATACGAAACTGCATACAAGAGTGTCAGTCCTTAAATTTCGTGTATAACGAGGTTTTCTTATAACTACTATTGAAGTACATGTGAATACTTCCCTATAGGCAGTATTTCTAGTAAAATTTGAATGATAAGATAGGCATGACGCCTGCGCAAGGATGACATGCTGAATTCATTTCCAATCAAAAGCGTTCCACATTTTGACTGGCGCATAAGCCTTTTTTAACAATGCCTGCGCAAGGCATCCTCCTGAGCAAGGAACACTATTTATGAACTGCCTCATGGGCATTCAATTCGATTCACAATGAAAGTGCAAATAAAATTGATGGTGACCACCTGCGCTAAGGTGTTTAAAATAAAATAGTCATACATATTATCTTTATTATTCGGTATCTGCCGTAATAATATTCAGCCTTCGCAAGGCACACAATAAAATATATCATTTTATTGGATAAACGCGCAAAGCTATGGGAACATGACGCTGCACGTTAGTTATGATTTGAGAACCTCAAATCCATACAGTCTAAGGTACCGAGTCGCTAGAGACCAGACCTCATAAAAGCGTAAAAAATGGTTCCAAAATAACGGTTAAAAAGCACCATTTATAATCTAAGTGTTTTTTATCCTCATTGACTTATAGTTGGCGAAATACTATTCGCAAATTACTTTCGGCATCAACCCTGAGAGAATATGCAAAAGACCCAAACCTGCGCAAGGTGTACCTACTGTACAATAAGTATTAATCTGCAGGTAAGCAGTCTAAAAGTGGACCCATTATACTCCACAGTCGGAACTAACCGACGATAATGCTTACAGCTTCAGATGGACTTCCGCGCATTCTAGTAACATTTTCTTCTGCTTATCATATGGTGGGCCATGGTGGTAAAAAGGTTAAAGCCATGTCAAAGCATATATCATGACCTGGATCTACCTGTCATCGATGCAGGGAAACTACTGATCATATTGCTGCGTAGGCAAGCATGTTGAAAACCAAATGTTCAAAAATTGCCTTACAAATAGTTTGGCTAAATATTTCGGTATTGTAAAAATTACTAGTAGTACAACAGGTCTGTAATCTGTCCTTAAGGGCAATTGCTGTCATGTGCACACAAAGACTTTATTTAAGCTGTATATAATACCTAATTTAAATGGTTAAGACATCATGAACGAGAAAACCATGTAATGCTCTTAAAACTATCTTCTAATGGTTTGGGATGGGAGGTTTAATTAATCCATGCAGGAAACCTCCTTCAAAAACCTGTAAACTAAACGGTTTAGCCCAGAACTGGAGCCTTCTTTGCTGTAGCAAAGAGTGCCAACAGAACAGTCTCTGGTTAACAAACACCCCATTTATCGAAGTTTTCAGTGCCTTTAACGATACTTCAATTAAATCTAACGATATTTCACATATTTTGTTGCATAAACCAGCATTGGTTTATTTCTGATTAAATTTACTTAGTGAAAAATCGAAAACATGGGTTGGAATAGATTATGCACTCGAGACTCTTGGTCTGCTTAAACAAATTATATTTAGTTGATTACTTGCTTCAGCAGCAGTAAAAATGTGCATGGCCCCTACGTAAGGATGACCCGCAAAATCATGAAACGTTCCGCATTTTAAGTACTCTAATTTGTCTACTTTATTAAAATTATTAAAATGAGAATGAGACGCTAAGTCTAACGAGTGTGCTAATTTGACAGGTAAACACTTTGGCAAGAGCGCATAAATAAAACCAGGAGCAGTCATAAGCTCCCAAAATCAAGTATAAACCCTGTTGTACGTTAGCTTAACTTGTTAATATAAATACAAGTATCCTAAGCTCACTGCTTAGCTAAAAGCTATGTTTCCGCCATGTCCAATATGAATATTGTTTGAAAATAACTTGGGTAAAAAACCGCAAGTGATTTCAAAGTTCTTTTGTAAGGTTTGTACCTACAGGAATATCACACACATTAGTGCAAGTGAATTTCGAATAATAGTACCCATGTCCATGGTTACCTGCGAGTACGGCCCTGCCAAGTATAGAAACCGGATTAATGGGATATTGTAATTTGTTGATGAAATTATTGTCTGATATGTTAAGTAAACAATGCATGTATTTTCGTAAATACCAAAGTATCTTAACTCATGGCAGTACCCATTTACTAAATGTTAAGGAAATGTGGCAGTAGTGTAATTACATATACACACAAGAAAATGTGGACAGAACTTGGCGTTTTTTCTAGACAGTACAACCTAAAAACGCCTGATATTTTCAAAATTGAGTGAGTTTATTCAAATCCAGTCTAGGATAGATCTGGTTGGGTTCTTATCAGAACCTTAGGTACTTTAAGAGCTAAGTAGCTACTTTGTAAAACTACTTTTATGGTTTTGGAGTGCTACACCTATACATAAACATAACGTGTATTAAACAATTTATCATAACATTCTTAACTTGGCCACAGGTATGTCTTCGTTAAGTTCAAACTCTGGCTGTAAACTAGGCAGATGAACCTGAATTCACTAAATACTACACTCATCTTTAAGTCCGTTGACAATTAACCTGTACAGTTAAAATAATAGTATCCTTAACTTGGTAATAAAAAGGAATAAAAGGCAAGAAACTTGCCATTATACTTTTAATTGTGTCAGTGTACAGAGAAAGGAACCACTTTATTGCAATATGCACTATCTATTAGTGAGGAAAAAAGTGTCCTTGTAAATCGACAAAGTGGTTCCCTACACTAAACTCGTCCACAATTTATCACAGATTTAAATCTAGATCCAATACAAGCGTTATGATTAAACTGACCCAAAATACTTATTAACAATACATGATTACGGCATAATGTCTATTATATTCTGGTATGTTTTGGCTCATGAACAAAGAAATAAATGGTCACAACACAACTAAAACAAAATAAATAACCTGTAAGGGCACAAAACCTGGCTACATTTCTATGAAATCTATAGGTATAAGTATAGAAATAGCATTTCTTATTTGACGTTCCTGTACAATAACATGAATGCAATAAAGTTCTATTCTATTCTATTCTATTCCTTATGTGCACGCAGCGCACATATATGGTTTTGATTGTAAATAGAGTAAAGTCTCTACTACAAGTGAGGTAATTTAGCCAGAGCTAAGAATCTTGCTAAAAATCTTCTCAAAACAAAAACGTAACCACATCCTTAGTTACAGTGTACTAAAAAGAAGATGCAGAATGCAGAATTTAATAGGGATTTGTATTTACCTATACCTACTAGAATCAATTCTCTTATATCAACTATGTACCTACTAGTTGTACATTTTAATGTAGGTATAAAATTGATATGATTGCATATTGCATCCACCTGTGGTTAATGTAATACTGTGTAACATATATTCAATCCGTAAACAATTGAATAAATATTTTCTTGTTCGTTGACAGGTTCTTACTTCGCTCAAAAGGCTGAGCTTAGCATCAAGCAGAGGAATGCGGCTAATGTGCTGGGGACGATGCCCCGGAATAGTTTAAGTTTCATAGACTATATTTAGTAAATGTAAACATGTACCTACTTATTTCTTACAATAAAGACTTTTTCCTTAGCAAGCTATTTACTGAAATAGTTTTATTATGTTCATAATTGTGTGTTGAATTGCTCTTACAACAAAGCAAACTCATTTCTTTATTAATTTTAACTTATCTATATCGTAAAGCTATACTTTATTAGCTTTCAACAATCCCTAAATTTACTGAGTGATATAAATCACTCAGTAAATTTAGGCAATGACATTATGTATATAAATACATAATGTAATTGCCAATTAAGTACACAATACAGAAATGCCGCAAGCATCCTTGGTACAAGGCCGCAAGGGCCTATTTTAGATTGAGCTAGATATTAATTTAGTTTAATATTTGTACTGTAGTACACAATTATCTATTCAGTGTATACACTACGTAAATCCTTGAATCTTTGGAAATAAAAAATAAAAGGTACCTTGTTCTGTTTCTATAAATTGTCACTGAGCAATTGGGGATTACTGTAATTTACTAACATGTCAGTTGAGGAAAGGAGAAATTAAAAATATAAACAACAACACAACTGTTATGTTTTATTTATTTTTTATATCTGATTACATGTTATAAGGTTAAGTGAACCACTTACATTCCTTTACCATTATGCTGATTAATAATGATCTCATCCTGGAGGACTTACACTTAGTCAGTTAACATTTGTGTTACCTTGTTTTTCATTAGATCACTATTGCGAAGGTCTTTTCTGGTGAAATATTTCTTGAATACTTATAGGTAGGTACTTCTAATAACTTATAAAGTTAGTACTATACCAATGTAGGTACAACATAGATTTACATCTACCTACCTCTTGCTACACGGTTATTAAAATTCATGGTGTTGCCATACACCATCGCAATGAACATTCATTGCTGTTGTATTGTCACATTGGCTTGGCGTTTTACGCTTCCACCTTCCACCAGGCGATAACAAACACGTCTCAATGTTTACTTTAGATCTCAAATTTCGTACAGTTTTTTATAATGACGGCGTTTTACACAAAATAAAACGCTAATTATGAAAAACTTACAAATTTGAGATCTAAAGTTTTCAAACCTGCCTGGTATAAAATAAATAAATATTGAGACAATGAGTTTTACATTTTCGTGACGAAACTGCCTGCCGGAATGGTGGGGGAAATTGGTGGGGCATCCACTGTGTGAGCGAGAGAGTGTAGGGACGTCTATGCTAGAAAGGGACAGAACGACCATCAACAGTGTTGCCATCTCTCAATGTTTACTTTAGATCTCAAATTTGTAAGTTTTTCATAATTAGCGTTTTATTTTGTGTAAAACGCCGTCATTGTAACTTTATAAAACGCGACCTAGGTCTTTATGGTTTTGAGTTTGACAGTGACAGAATAAATTGAGGTTATGTTATTTAAGTACAAAAGGTATAATACGTACTATTTCCTTTATTTTCTTGTATTGTCCTTGTTAATTGGCATTATTTAGCGATTTTTCTACTTATGAAGAGTATTCTCAAGTAATTCAGATTTAGGTACACAAATAGAACTTTCAGTGTCCAACATAACTTGTGGTTTCAGGATATCCAAAAAATGGCAACATATTACGCAAAATACGCTCAACTCGTCAAACAGTCGAGCAACTACGCGACAAGAATGAAGCGTCTATCCAACCGGATCTTCGGCGAGGTGGCAATTCCGACGAACGCCAAGTCCATGAAAGTGGTAAAGATGTTTTCCGCCAAGCCCGTGCACACTAACGAGGAGATCGTCCACTATTACCCGCGGCACGTGGAGACGCACTCGCTGGTGCTGCGGCTGCGCGAGTACGGGTTGTTCCGGGATGAGCACCAGGACTTCAAGGAGGAGATGAAGCGGCTGCGGGAGCTGCGGGGGAAGGTCAAGGTGTGGCGCCGGTACGCGGACAAGGAGAAGAAGGAATGAGAGTAGTGTGGAGAATACATTACAATGGCTGCCGAGCTTGAAATAAAGAACTTTTACTTTAATTACCTCATTATCTATTTAACCTTTTCGAAGCCATGACAAATGTAATTACACTCAATACACTCAAAACATATGGTATCTTATGATGGATATATCCATTGGTGATGAACCTGCAGTGCGGACATGTCTCTTGTACGTTATGGTATTGAAAAGGTTAACCAAGTTGATGCTGGAATGCCAAGCGGTCAATAAGTGAGCCAAGTAGGAAGTTATTGGGACATATGTGTATAGACTAGTTAAACTGATGTGGAAATAATGCTGGCTCAATGACTTAGTAATTAATTTAGCCAGTGCAGTTTTGTGCAGTGACTTAGTTATAGTTTTCATGAAATGTATATTTATATTGTAAATTAAAATCTCTAATGGTAAAAAGTTTTATTGCACTTGACTTGATACCTATCTGAAAGAATAAGTGTTATTCTTTCTTTAAGTGTTAGTATGGTACAACAGTCCACTAATTATGTCACATGTTTAAGGGTTGGGTTACATTCCCTGCAACTCCCATCCTGTTGGGTGATATAATTAGTGGATGAAGAATACAAAGGATTTTTTTGGTATGAAAAGAGCTGGGTAATACCTAAAAACCTGGGTTGTTTTATTTGCTGTGTGCATGATTGTGGCGCCATCTCTTGGGCAGGTGGTCAATAGTTTCATTTCTTTTTTTTAAGAGATAAGAGATCTTTATTGCATTTCCAGGTACTTATGCTAGGTACATCGTGGACCCTGATAGGGTATAGCAACAGTAGTTCTTGTCACATTGAGCACTGCAATCGTTCTCGTTACCCCCACCATGCACTTCGCACATAGTGAATACTTAAAAAAAGGTGGGTTGCATTCCCTAGTTAAAAGGGGAGAGAAGAGAGGGATATTAAAATTCAGTTTTTTTTGTAGTCTGATATTCAAACACTCTGGAGAGATTGTGTATTCTAATGTTGATTTCGTATAAAATATTGAATGGAATGGAAGTAATAATAATTCTGAATACTATTTTCATTTCAATAAAATTGTTTTTACTTCTCATGCTCGTAAAGTTTCACTTTATGCTGGGTATAGGCGGACTAAAACTCAATTTTATGCACAAGTGCATAAAAAATTGCCATTGTCAAAATAGCCTTAGAAGAAGTCAATTTTTTATGCACTTGTGCATAAAATTGAGTTTTAGTCCGCCTATACCCAGCATAAAGTGAAACTTCTTATGAAAGAAATTCCTATTCTTTTTATTTCCTCACAATCGAAGTAAAAAGTAGAGTGTATAACTCGTCCATAAAACCCATTTTACGCTCGTACTTTATATCCATCCTCGCTCGCAAGCTCGCTCGTATGGATAAACGCCTCGCGTAAAATGGTGCGTTTTATGCACTTGTTGTACAATCTACTATTAAGAGTCCGGTAAACTTTTTTTTCGATTTCGCTCAACTTTTTGATGCTATTTTGCAGTAACTAACATAACTTCTATAACTTTGTATATATATTATGAAAGATCGTTTTTTTTTTTTAATGGAATAAATACAACGATTTTTAAATTTTATGCTTCATCTATATTAATAATCCCGAGGGGGGGGTACGGAAAAGTCGAACGAGACTATGCTCAAACGAAAGAGCGTAAAGAATAAAGAGTTTTTGAATTGGACACTTATATCGGCAAAATTCGGATTGTCGCGTATTTTACGTTGAAAAGTGTTAATTTCACTACATAACGCCGGCCATTTTTGTTGGTTGTCAGTGACGGGTACGTTCGGAAATTGTGAACAATGTTTGCATTCGGCGCACACGCAATGCACGTCGGACCAAAGATTGTGGTCAAACAAAAGCAGGTAAAAAGTAAATAAATGCTGATAATAAATTTAATACAATACGGCTGATTTACAAAATATTATTTTACAGTAAGTCTATTAGCACTATTAAAGGAAAATGTAAAGATGTTTGCAAGTATTCGACTACTACCTACATGTTTTGTCATTGTCATGTGAATCCAAACGTCATACTCATATGCAATGAAAATAATGAAATGACCCGCGGGTTATGTTTATTGACCTAAGTATTTTACCTAAATATATGTCTCGAATACTATTGTAGATAATTATCAGCGTTGGTTCTATGAGTGTAGTGTAGAAACTGATGCATTTTCTAATATGTTCAGGCCGGATATTGTAGCGCCGAGCGCAACAAAAGTTTGTTTACAAATGAAAAGGCTAATCTTTTATTAAAATGACTGTAAGTATGACAAAATTAAGTGTTATATTGAATTAACTAAAACGTAAAGTCAATCTTTGCGCAAAAAATTGCACATTTGGTTATATCTTTGAGTAAATAACCATGAATACATTAATGTTCTAAAGGATATCACGTTGTCATGAGGCATGTAGAAGATTATTTCTAAAATGAATACAAATTAATCATAGTTTAATGAAATAGGCTGTAGTCAAAATTAGGGGTGCTCATTTTTTATCCTAGGTATTCACAAATATGCTTATAAACATGAATTGTATGACCAAATGCTGTCATAAGTATAGTAAATAGTGTGTGCAATTGGATGGCGCAGTTATTCTAATGACACAGTGTGCGGATATGTATGTAAAGTTGATCCGTGCGGTTTTCACTGATGTCTGATCCAGGTTGAAAGCAGCGTGTGCAGTGTCCTGTTTTTGTGGTTTTTAATCACAACAACCTCCTTCACTTCAAAGTGAATAAATTTAATGGCTACTGTCTCTGTCTGCTGTAATTAACTTCAACTACATTGAGCCAGAGTTAATTATTGGATCACTCAACTGGTAAAAAATTAAATTAAAAATGCATTATTTGTTGCACAAAAATAGACACAAAAAAAAGAGTGGTAATATACACTAGAAGTAAACAGAAAAACAATACTCAAGAAGGGAAAGGAAAAAAAACACAACAAACAATCAACTTAAGAACTAAATTCGCGACAATAGGCTCGGAGCTCAGCATTTGCTCCGAGCTTGGTCGGCTACACAGTGCTGTTTTTCAGCCCGCGCCTGTCTCTTGACTTATACAAAATGAAAATTTAATAGCTGGCTATAGGGTAAACATCGCATTCACAGCTTGCACTTAGTTTTTATTAGTAGTTTCTTTTTGTCTCTGTCGTTCATAAGTGCATTGTAATGTGCCTAAATTGAATAATTTTAAACAAAAAAGAACCGACTTCACTTAGGATCCGCTATTCCAAAAGGAAGTGGCAGAGTTGCTGTAAAAAATAGTGAAATCACTATAGGCGTGCCAATAATAGTTGAAGAGTTCCCTCGATTTCTCCAAGATCCCATCATCAGACCCCGACTTGGTGACAATGGGACCGTCTAGGCCATATACCCGTTCGATTAAAAAAAAAAATTTAAAATCGGTTCACGATTCACGGAGATATCGAGTAACATACATACAAAAAAAAAAAAAATAATGTCTCGATCAACACCTCGAGAGACTTTCGCTAGGTGGCTGGATCAAGGGTCAGATGCAGAAGGCGGTGGTCATGGATACGGCGCGGATAGTCCGCCGGTTCCTCTCACTGCGGCCCTAACCACCGGCAGCCTGGGCCCTGCCATACCCTCTAGGATAGGTTTTTTATAATGTTTTTATTGTTTTTTTGTGTTTTTGATGTATTTTTGTACTTTACTTTTATAAAAATATTGTAAAAAACCTATCACTAAGACCAAAAATAAATAAAGAACATAATAATGATAAAAAACAGTCGAATTGAGAACCTCCTCCTTTTTTGAAGTTGGTTAATAATAAATATCTTTTATCTTTTTTATTACATGCCACCTAATACCTAAAAGGAGGGCCACGTTTTTTCGAAAGTATATAGAGGTATTACCCGAGCGGAGTTTTAGAAACCCATGCGGGAAACCAAGATATTTGAATTCCGAGATTAAAAAGCCAGTGTTACGAGTCGTTAGAAAGCCGGGATTCAAGAAATGCGGGCCGACGGGAAGTCAAGGGAGTCCGGAGTTTTGATATCCTTGATTAGGAGACTTAAAATACGGGATTTCGGGGGGGGGGGGGGGGTGCGCCAAAGTTCACATAAAATTTGTACTTCGATTATTGGAAGTCCGAAATTGTTTTTTATAATTTTTTTAATCATAATGATCATTTCTTATAAGTATTTTTTGTTCATAACTATCGTTACTCCGAATTATTTAAGTTTATAATGTAAATCAATATAAATATCTATTATACTAATATTACTTTCCAGAGTCACCGTTAGGTACGACGACGAGCGAAGCGAGGAGGAGTGTTAGGTATTTTGCGATCACAACACAACACAATTTCGGTTAGGTTAGGTTAGGTTAGTGTGTCATCCTGCCCGAAGGGCATAAACTACCCAGAATAGAAGCCCCCGCGAAGCGGGGGCTTCGTCGACCCTGTCACAGAAATGACTACTATCAACAAAAAACGTAGGAAATTATATTATGTCTCAAAAAATTCGGACAGCAAACAATTATTATATTAACACTGTCGTTATATGAAAAAATATTAAAACCATAAAAATTATGACAATTTGTTTTATGACGAATGATAATTCTGATCACAAAACGGTATTACTGAAAAAATTATGCTAAGTAATTTTATGTGAGCCAATATGGACCCGATTTCGGGAATGTGGGAAACCGGGATTTTAGGGTGCTGGGAGTCCCGGTATAAGGGATTCCGAGATTTTGAGACATAAGGAATTCTGAGTTCCAAAAAAATCTGGATGGGGTCCGTGACATTATAAAGCCGGGATATAAGGCAGTATAATGCCGGACGCCGGAATTTTAGGGTTTTAGGAATCTGGAACTTTAGGGATGCAGGATTCTGAGATTTTTAAAAGCCTAGATTCCGAAAATGTGTCTCTCATAAATTTTAGAGTTCCTGTCCCAGGAGTCCAGGATTTTATAAATCTGGGAATCACTAAACCCCGAATTATGGAAATAGTGAAACCGTGATTTTGGATTGCTGTGCGTGTGCACCCGAACCCGGACATAAGGGCATGCGGAATTCCGGAACTTTAGGAGGCCGGGATTCTGAAAATGCGGCTTGCTGGAGTGGTCCCAGCGGTCCAGGATTCCGCAACTTAAAAACATCGTAATTTCGGAACTGCGCGAGGCCGGGATTTTAAGACATTATAAACCAGGGATTCCGGGAATTGAAACAATCGGGATTTTAGGGTCCCGGGTGTGCCAGGACTTAGAAGTACAGGCTTACGGGACTTTAGAAATCCTAGGAATCCTGGATTGCGGGAAACCAGGTTGTTTTTACATATAATATTTTCATTATTTATTTTTTTAAATACATAACATTTATTTTACCCGAGCGAAGCCGGGTTTTCATCTAGTTTATAAATAATTCACCCTAATCTCACACCTGTTTCGCGATTTTTGCTTGAAGAGGTGAAAAGAGTAAGGTTTTTATTGATTAAAATTAAGTTATACAAGTATGTAAAATATATAAATACTTAGGAAAATGAGTCGTCTGAGGAATAAGTGTGACAGTTTTTTTCATTTTCATATACATTTTTTAAGGGAGAGTATGTTTTCCTAGACCTACAGCACAAAAATAAAAACAAAACTCGCGAACTGCCAAAAAGCGATGGAACGAAGCCTTTTAAAAATAAGAAAAATGCACAAAATAAGAAGCGAATGCATACGGAAGAAGACAAATGTCATTGATGCCCTACACTATTGCCAAAGCTTAAAATGGCGATGGGCCGGCCATGTAGCACGTTACAACGACAAGCGATGGACAGCAGAAGTAACAACATGGAAAGGTCCCAGCGGAAAAAGACGAAGGGGACGACCTATTAAACGATGGAGCGACGACATCATAGCTACAGCTGGAAAGGATTGGGTAAAGAAAGCTAAAAACCGAGAAAACTGGACTAAACTGGAGGAGGCCTATACCCAAAGAGGGGTTCCTACCTAAGAAACTAACAACAAAATATATACACACATGAAATATTATGGGAGGAAATGAAAAAGGCTTTAATAATAATAATGTTTTCCTAGAGCAATTTTGCTAAAAATGGCCGAAGTTTAGGTGGCATTTATGGGAAGATATTAAAGTATTTTACAAATATAGAAATGCAAAAATAAATTTCATTTCATGCTTTATTCAGATAGTATAAAACATATCAGGGTCCACGACAAATAATAATTAAAAATCATACGACAAAATTGCATGAATCAACGTCCTCACTAAACAAGCTCTGTAAGAATTGAGTTTTAAGGTATTAAATATTAATATATATCGACCCAAAGTACTTTTTTTTCTAGCTATCTTACCAATTACAATTCATGTGCATAATGTCATTATTAGCGATTTTCGTTTTCAAATCGTTACCGGACTCTTAACCTTCTCCCAGGCCGCACGAATCTGCTGAATTCTGGAAAGTTGTCGGCTGTAGCAGACGTTGACGTCCATAGGACGACTTTCCGATGTCGGCCACAGCCCACTGTGGCGGTCAACGGGTTAATTTAAAATCGAGCTAAATTTTGCGAGTCCAACCTACTTTGAACCTTAACTCAAAAGTTTAAGGTTTAAATCGAGTTGTCACGGAAGCGATCAATATATGTATGTGCCACGTCTGGAAAAAGGTTAATATGTGGCGTCACACCAGAGGGGGTAATGTGATTCGACGTCATAAAAATAAAACATCAGAAAAATAGCCATCATTTATTTGATTACAAAATGTTTCGTCAGGAAATAAATTGCTGCATAAAATACTTCAACAAGAGCGTCGACGCGCCGCCGCCTTTGCGACATCTTTCATAAGAGCGACAGGGATAAACATATCGGTTAGAGTGAGAAAGTGGGTAGTGGCTTGTGGTAGTGAGACTATAGTATTTTCTAAGTTGTCGCTCAAAATGCCCTCTATGTAAGGCGGCCTTCACACTGCTGCGGTGTCCGCATGCAGCGCATGTGGCGTAACACATACTTTAGCGGAATTCAGCTGTCATAGACAAAAATCGACCAGAAAGCGGAAATTTGTTTAAGGGTCAAAACAGACCTAGCGGAATTCCTCGCGGAATTAAGCCAATTAATAGAAAAATGCTTAATTTTGTCTATGGTAGCGGAAATTTGTCTATGGCTTCCATACAAAAAATCAGCTACCATAGACAAATTTCCGCTACCATAGACATTTTGTCTATGGATTGGCTTAATTCCGCTGTGATTCCGCTAGGTGTGTTTTGACCCTAAGGCAGCAGAATTTTTGTATAGAGCCCAAAGACAAAATTCAGCTAGAAGTTGGATTTTTCCCGTCTTTTGTCTATGATATGACAGTTGCATTCCGTTCAAGTGCGTGTTACGCTTTAGGTTTGGTGAAATACCCCAAGGCATTTTAATCTAAAAATTGATTTGACAAAGAAGGCGACGCGCCGCGCTGCAAGCGACGTGAATTGTTGCGTGACAGAACCGCTGTTGGACTCCGAGTGTTATGTTAAATATTTACAATTTCATTTGCCACTAGCATAAGAATTAGGGGAAGTAGCGGAAATTTGTCTATGGTAGCGGAAATTTGTCTATGTCTTCCATACAAAAAATCTGCTACCATAGACAAATTTCCGCTACTTCCGCTAATTCCGCGAGGAATTCCGCTAGGTGTGTTGTGACCCTAAAACACCGTTTTCTCGCTTATCTCTCGTGATAAACATGATACGAGTGACAAGTGAGAAAATAGAGCAAATCGGGTAAAATAAAGTTCGTGGTGATAGCAAAACAAAATTAACACGGTCTCTTGGTGTGGTCTTAACTATGTATTTTGTGAATTATAAATTAAATATATATTTTGGTCACATAAAGCGAGGTCATCGAGAAAACCATTTCGTATATCAGTCAGATTAAAATATATCAAGTTTGGAGGGTTTTCTTCACTAGGTGACATTAAGAGCGCTAAACCCTCGTTTAGATTAGTCGATACTTGTTTTGCATGTCAAGGTCATTTAATTAGCTAATTATAACAAACCGCGTCACAAAGGTTAGAGATCTAAATTGTTTCTCCTCTATGACCTCACTATAGTTATAGTGCATTTTCACCGTTTCGTAGTTAAAATCATAAACTCGCCTAAGGTAATTGAATTGCACTAGGAGTCCAGCAGCGGCCGAGCGAGCTGGCAACGCCCCGCTACAAGCGAAGCACAGTAGAAAACTCGCCAGAATATACAACAATATTCAATAGTTACTCTATTATCACATCTCTGGAAAATGAAAATGTGCGCCCAGGAGGCAGTCGGGGCGCGCGGCGGCCGGCCGGTTCCGAAAACATTTGTATTTCCGATTGTTAATTCCTTAAATTATTAGCGGCTGCGTCACACCATGTTTTGTGATTGAGTTAAGCTAACAAAACACGAAGTGAGTTTATGGCATAATTCATTGAGATCTTTTGTTATTTTTTTGTGCCAAATCGCCTCAAACACATACACTACACGCATGTAAACACACCCTAATTATAAACTGCGTTCTATTGTTTAATTTCTTGATCACTTATCCGGGAATCTGCTGTTTTCGGAAGCATCTCTAAAGCGATGTGTTTTGTTTTTCTCATTCTGACACACGTAATGTTAGCTTCACCCCTTATCGCGCGATATAGGTGCGATAAGGACGGCGGCATGGCCGAGCGCCGCGCGCGAGTGGGACAACGATACGTGACAATCCTTGCGGCTTAAAGCTTACTCGTTATGAAAATAACTGTACATCTAGTTGCTCGATCGCATATGCGGTTTACATTTCGAGAGCGGCTTTAACTTTGCAACTGTCACTTGCTCATGTTTCTCAAATTTAGTTTGCACTCGTCTTTTATCCATTTGATATTCTACCTTTACTAAAAGAAACTATTTAAAACAAGGCATAAAATAGCGTGATGCTTGTAATGTTGACTTTATGATTATAACAACAAGGTAGAAAATCTGATGTATAAAAAACGTCTGTCAAACATAAACTAATAGATAATCGCTGTATATAAGTAAAGTCAACGTTTAAGAGGTTATATAAGAGATTCCCCAGGGTTTTAATTTTATCGATACTTATGTGTACTTACCTAATACACTTTAAAGTCATTCACACTCTGATAACGTAAAAATAGTGAATCGAGTGCTTCCCATTCTATCATAGAACTGAAAGTATTCAGCGAGTTCTAATTGTTACAAAAAAAAGCTTTGGTTCCATAGACTTAATGGGAAGTACTGATAAAACGTTTATTATATGGTTTCCGTCCAAACCAGACCAGGCGAATACACCGTTCGTGTACTGCAAACCTTCAACTATCATCACAATAGCTTCTACGGCAATAATGATAGCTTCTGACAAACAATGGTTAGAATGACCTTATGAAGATGGAATTCAAAGGGACCATAATGTCGTACTCGATCACCAGATCAAGGACCGATTGCATAACAACTTGTAACTAATGATATTAGCGGAAGCGGAAGTCTTTTTCACATATTTTATTAGAAAGAGGCTTCCGCTAATATTGTTAGTTTTACTTACAAGTTGTTATGCAATCGGTCCCTGGTCCTTAGATGTGGAACAAAATTTTTCTCTCTGTGGGTTAGTTAGCTTATCTATTGAGGTTGAGTGGCATTTAGCTCATTATACACTGGTTGTGCTATCACTTTCCTTTATAACCTTTTATAATAACTCGTATATATGACAGTTGCAATGTTAAAGTGTGAGTCGTGGCCGGGTGGCGAGTGTAACCAGCTTACTTAACCTACATAACATGCTTGCTTTTCTTACTCTACCGAGACGTTTTCGATTCATAAGAATACTTATCTCTTATCTCAGATTAATCCTAAAGAAACCAATACCTGGAATTCGTCTTGAAGTGACTGGCATCTGACTTATTTATCCAGAGGGGGAATTAAGTATTTTTGCTGAGGGAGTAAAGGTCTTAATATTATAACATATGTCTTAGAAATTTCGACAGGTGCCGTCGAAACAAGGGTTGCCTAGTGGTTATGGCATCTGACTCGAAAGCACGCAGGTTCGATTCTTGAGCATTGAAGGCCTTTGTCATCTTTTCTTTCTTATGTGACATTTATTTTAGTTAATTGTGGGTACTCGAATGAATCGAAAACGTCTCTCTAACTTACTTATGCTAACCATCTCAGACAATGCTACCTTTTCCGGTGTATTCCCATCTGTCTTGGCGGGCAGAATAGTACATTACGCACCAAGGGCGGTAAAATAAACAACAGCTCAGATCGCAGACATTTGTGATCGGAACCGAAGGTGAGAGTCATAAACAAGCGACCTGAGACTTTTATTACCGCCCGTGGTGCGTACACAATTTTACGTCTTCTCCTGGGCGTGAACTGAGATTTATAGCACCGCGCGTGGACGGTAAACGTCACTTACCGCCCGGAGTTACGAAAATGGGAATACAAACTTTCTCCGATGTCATTAAAGCCACAGAATTTTAATTGAGATATTTGAGATCGTGGCAAAAGTAGCATTCGCCTGACCACTCAGTTACAACTTATCTTATCTTACTAGTCTCATTCTATCGTTAGATAGATAGGCCATATGCTATTGGTCAAACAATCTAACCCATGTTGTTAAAGCCAAAGATAATTAATATACCGCGGTGTAAAGTCTAAGAAATGTCCTTGCCCCCAATTATTATTTTAGAAATTGTAAAACGTCGACTTTTGACAACCAGCACGTTTAGCACAAGACTAACGCGACAGTATCTCGCGCGCGAGATAGACTACGAGATACTCTCGCGCGCGAGATACTGTCGCGTCATTTTTCTGCTAACGGCTAATTATTTAAGAATGACCAATAGCATTCCCCGAGTCTTATACAACAATCCGAACACTCGTCGTCTATATTTCATGAACACATCGAAAGTTATTATTATGACCATAGAAAAATAAGTAAGATTAGAGTGCTCATACATGTCTAAAAATGTTAAGCGAGTGCTAAAAGACAATATTGTATTAAGTTTCAAGCGAGCTTAAAACTTATTATAATTAGATTTCTAGTCATGTATGAAGTGCTCTAAGCTAACTTATTTTTTCTATACTATTGTGTCAAGCCCAGTAGTTTATTTAGTACGTTGTCAGAGTTAATTAGCAACAATTTAATTTACGATGTGAATATATTCCTTGCACGTTTTTATATTTTATGCCTATCATTGTTTCTAGCATATTAGTAGTAAGTAGTTGTTGTTATCCTAGGGCACCCCGGAGGTGCATAGGGCCCGCACAAGATCCTTCCACGCCTTTTTGTCCTGAGCAAACGTCTTGGCCTCTCTCTAGTTCATTCCTACGGCTCGTAGCTCGCTCTCAATGCTCCTCCGCCACGTGTGTACAGGGCGTCCGCTGGCTCGCTTACTGTCCTGAGGCCGCCACTCGAAAGCGATACTGGCATTATCCGACGCTCCTCTCCGAAGAGTATGTCCGATCCATCTCCACTTCCGCAGCGCTACTTCCTGGGCGATGATGATGGCATATACTCCACAAGTCCTCATTTCTTATAGTCTTCGGCCAGAAAATGCGGAGGATCGACCGAAGGGACTTAAGGGACTTATATGAAAGTACTACTAATATATATTATATATTAGTAGTAGTTTTTTCATAAAAGTTACACTCGGTATTATAGATTGTGCTAGGCTTGTTTTCATACTTTTGCGGTGTATTTAGTATATTTGTGGTCCCGGATCGTATGTGATATTTAATGCAAATTTGAACTCAAATCAATTTAAATTCAAAACCCAATGCATGATTATTTTCGGGGATGCCAACAGGAATGAACTAGTTATTTCACTGTTTTTCAAATTTGTGCTTAATTAAAAAAAAGTTTTAATATGCTAGAAACAACAACTTATCAGTTTGCAATCATTTTTAGGTCTAGTACATTGAGGATCTTTTCTATATCCAGGTTCGTAATGGTAAACTATAAATAAGATCCAGCATTTTTGTTTGTAAAGCCCTCCCCTTTGCCATCCGGGCCCCTTCGTTTTGGACCTTACGGGGCTTAAACTTTTTTATACAAGGGCCATAGCGGAGCTTCCACTTTCTTTTGGCGGGCCGCAGTTAAGTGACCCGTCGCCTAGTATACCATTAGTAGATACTTTGGTAGTTAGTATACACACTTCTAATTTATTCAAATGTCACGAACCCGTGAGCAACTTGCCATTGTTCGTAATTTAGCCGTGTAATAAATAGGGATGGTGACGTCACGGCTTCATATCTTTTTGTTAGGAGCGTTTTGAGAAACGAATGCGAATCTCAGACTTTAAGTCTCTTTTCTGTCTTTAATATTATTTACATAATTAAATATACAGAGGCACTATGATGATGATGATGGTATCCTTTTATCCCTCATCAGGGACATAGGGCTCTCAGAAGGGATTTCCATTGTTCTCGGTCCTGTGCGGCCTCCTCCAACTCCGTCCAACCGAGGCCAGTTGATGCAGCCTCCGTTTCAACTGTGCGCCTCCAGGGGCACTATAGTTAGTTATTAATTTAGTTTAGTATTTGTACTATAGTGCTTCTGTCTTTTATGTTGAGTTAAGGCAATTAGGCCCCATAAAGATATTTGATCTTCACAACAAAACGAATCGATTGAAAAATCTATTACCGATGTAACTGACAGCTGACAGCTAGTCGGTAACATCTGTTGTTCATAACACGGCTAAATTACGAACAATGGCAAATGGCTGGGTTCCAGGTTAGTGACTGTACATGTTTCGCGTGACATCATTACATATCGCCATATTGGCAACTTGACAAAACAATTTATTATTTTCCTATGCCCGATTAATTTTATTTTCAATCTTACTCACATACACATAAAGGCTAAACTCGCGTCACACAAAAACAATACAAAGGCGATACTAGGCAGTGCATTTTGTACACAAGATGCAAAACTAGTTAAACGAATGTTGCATCTTTTTCGTCACATATAAAATAGAAAAGGATGCAGCATATTTTTGTAAACAAAAAGCTTAGTGCCTTTATGTGTAACGAGCTCTAAGGCCAGCACTTCACTTTGACAATCAGTGTTGCTTTTCCCCATACAAAATGAAAAATACAACGATATTTACATACAAAAGTGAAGTACTAACGCGTCAAATAACTTAGATTCCAACTGAATTATTGTTGTTGGAGTCGGTTGACGCGTCGAGCCGACTCGGTTAACTGGGTTCGGGCGAGTCGGTTCGGCCGACTGGGGGCGACCGAGTGGGACCGACTCGGCCGATCTACGTGTAGTCGTTGAAGTCGTCCATGGCGACCCTGCGTGCGGTGTCTCCTGCAAATGTACATTTATAATGATCATGGAGGAATAATAATTATAAAGTGAAATATAAAAATATTCAACAAAACAATATCATTTGCCCCTCGGTTTAATGGTCACATTGACTAAGAATGAAGATAACGTTACTAAGATCTTTTAACTGCATTCGAGATACAGGAGAGAAAGACAACATAAATAAAACCTTCGCAGATTATGACAAAGTTCAAAATTGAATGATTTGGCGTAAAGCCTTAAGCCGTTTCGTTTAAAATTTTGTACAGCAAAATTATATCGCTAAGACTTTCAATGTGTGTGTGTAGTAAGTATATAAATAGCTTTCAAATTTCAGGGGATGCAGTGTGTCAGTGTTGACGCATACAGTGCATCCTCCTTTTTTTCAAATAAATGGTCGGCAAAGCGCATGTACGATAAGTCTGAAGTTGCAAGCGTTCAGAGGCTGCGGTAGCTGCTTACCATTAGGCAGGCTTTGTGCTTGTTTGCCACCGTCGTGTTATAAAAAAAATTGTCTAAATTTCGAATTTATTGCGTGAGAATTTGATAAACAATGGAAGAAGTTTTCTAATGACTAACGGCTCTTACGCGTGTTGGGGCAGTTTCGCCAGGCGGTACACTTATTAGGCGCCTACCTTGCGGGGCGTAGGGCTTGGGAGCCCGAGCGGCCTGCGCGAGCCGCTCGTCCTCGACGCGGCGCCGCAGCCTCTTGATGTGCCGCAGCCTCTCCAGAGAGTTGCTGGCGTAGGGCTGCGAGCCTCCGCCCATCGAGAGGGACTGCGATATGTGTGATGCCAACTGTAAATAAGTTAAAAGTTAGAGTCTGTCCGGAAATAAAAGTGTCGTAGAGTCTATGAGCAAATTTTTTTCTTTCTTCTTTCTAAAACGCTCCTAACAAAATGATATTCAAGAATGACGTCGCCCTGTTTAAAGCAAAGAATAAAAATGCTGAAATTTCTATGTTGACAGTGAAATGTTTCGTTTATGCATATAATTTATTTTACAGTAACATGTGAGAAATCAATTTGTATTGCTTTTTTTTAAGTTTATTCGTGCGGGTCATACGCTCCAATGGCATCTAATACGCCTGAACTCGTACGCGCGTGTAGGCTACAGTAACCGCCTTCCATCAAGGCGATATAATAAAGAACAGCTCAGATCGCGAGTATTATGACCCGAACCGATGGTGAGGGACATAAACAAGCGATCCAAGCACTTTTTTGTTACCGCCCGTGATGCGTACACAATTTTATGTCTTCTCTTGGGTGTGAAGTAAGATTCACCGCTGGCACGGGTGGTAAATGTCACTTACCGCCCGGAGTGACGTAAAGTTTTTTTAGTCAGTCTTACCGCGCAGTGTAGCGCTAGCTGCCTGGCCAGCGGCGCCGCGCAGTGGTCAGAGACCACGTGCGCGCAATGCTCTAGATGCGGCAGGAACTTGGTCCGAATTCGTTCGTCCTTCGTCTTGATGTGGACGCGGTGGAGGCCATGCTCGCACGGCTCTACTACTACGATGCACAGGTTGAACTGGCCCTGCGAACATAAGGAAGCATTTTAACTCAACTTAACTTCAAGTAGCTTAATATCTTACGCAAGCCAGAGCTTAATTTAACACTTTCCGTACCACACTTCGCTACGCGCTACGCTCGTAGCCGATCCTAGCGTTTTCCCGTTTTGTAGCGGAAAGCGCCTACGAACGGAGAGCCCGCCTAGCAGGTTCCTGGCCGTGAAAGTGTTCAACTTAAAATTTCTTCATGAGCTGTAGGAAAACTACTCGGGTGCCTGAAAATGTGTTCTATGGACCCGCCTTCACTGCAAGGCACACACATTTAGCACAGTATGGTAATCATTGGATTCATATAATTAGCTCACTGTTTCTATATCACTACTTATCTTTATACTCTAGCTGTACGTTTTCCTATCAAGTGAAATAAAATCACACATTACATACAGAATACAGAGAATCGCAATAAGCACACAAAATGAGGCCACCGCATCGGGCGGCATTTTGTCGAAGAGAGCCGATCATTCTAAGGATATTGCTACTCGCAAAAGACGGATCGAGCGCAAGCAAAATTACTGAGTATGAACTATGGAAGTCAACTTATACCAGTTACGTACTGGCTGGCGGTAAAAACCAAAGTTTGAGCATATAACCGGAATTGACAGCCAGGTATTTATAGAAAATTTTTGCTTATGTCTGTTCGTAGTTTTTTTCTTTGTATACAACCTTGATGGTTTGTATGGGGAAGTCGTTGCCTATGTACTTGCGCTTCTCGTTGCACGTCGGGTCGACCGGGGAGGCCGGCATGGCCGCCGCCACGTGGGGCACCTGACAGAACACATTTGTCACACAAACCTTGATGGTTTGTATGGGGAAGTCGCCGGCCGAGTCGTTGTACACTATGGACACGTAGTCGTTGCCTATGTACTTGCGCTTCTCGTTGCACGTCGGGTCGGCCGGGGAGGCCGGCATGGTCACCGCCACGTGGGGCACCTGACAAAACAGATTCATCACACAAACCTTGATGGATTGTATGGGGAAGTCGCCGGCCGAGTCGTTGTACACTATGGACACGTAGTCGTTGCCTATGTACTTGCGCTTCTCGTTGCACGTCGGGTCGGCCGGGGAGGCCGGCATGGCCGCCGCCAAGTGGGGCACCTGACAGAACAGATTCATCACACAAACCTTGATGGTTTGTATGGGGAAGTCGCCGGCCGAGTCGTTGTACACTATAGGCACGTAGTCGTTGCCTATGTACTTGCGCTTCTCGTTGCACGTCGGGTCGGCCGGGGAGGCCGGCATGGCCGCCGCCACGTGGGGCACCTGACAGAACAGATACATCACACAAACCTTGATGGTTTGTATGGGGAAGTCGCCGGCCGAGTCGTTGTACACTATGGACACGTAGTCGTTGCCAATGTACTTGCGCTTCTCGTTGCACGTCGGGTCGGCTGGGGAGACCGGCATGGCCGTCGCCACGTGGAACAAAACCTAAGAAAACACACACTTATATGCATATATAATTATTGTATTACTAGTAGCTAACCTCGAACTGATAACTTGCGATTTACTTGCAAACGAGTTGACTAATATATAAATATTTATGAAGTCGCTTTTGCGCCTTCAGGCTCCATAACCCCTTGATCTATCCTACTCAAATAACAAGTCTCAAATTATATTTATCTCGATTACAACCCGAACAAATTTCATTAAGATCAGAAAAACGTAACTTAAGTGATCGCAGAACCACCATTCTAAATCAAAAAGCCAATTGCACAGACGTCCCGGTAGTCAGCTTTGTGTTTGAAGTAGTCTGCAATGATACAAATGAAAAATCTAAAAAAAATCTATGAGATAAATGAATACAGTTCACATACCTGCATGACGTCATCGTGCCACACGTAGGTATATTTGCCGTCCTTGCCGCCTTGTTCTAAGTTCAAAAATAGCGCCTGTTGTTGCGCCCCTTCTAGTAGACCCGCGCCGCTACCGGCTAGCGATACTAATGTGCCGAGCTGCCCGAGGAACTCCGCGTATCTGTATAACGAACAAAGCAACTATACAGCCTAAACCAGTGAAAAATTATTTATCGTATGGCTACATGTCACTGGATAGACATGGGGATCAATGTTACTCTGCGTTCGTAGGAAACACCTTGACCTTTTCCACGCCAAAGACGTATATATCGGCACCACAGGTCCAACGCCAAAGACCGATATATCGGTCACCGACCACAGAGCAAAATAGACCTACATGCATGCGCATAAAGTTTAACTTCACTTTTGACATTTAGATGTCGTGGCGTCTGAGTGGTAGGTTTTGCGTTTGACATGGCGTCGAAAAGGTTAAACAACCCCACACGTGATCGGATCGGATCTAGAGCATACAAGCTATAAAGCGCGCATAAGGTTTGACGTATAAATTTTTATTTTAGTCAATGCAGGGCTCGGAAACCGGTATTTACTCCATACTAAAATACCGGTATTTTTTCCGTTCTTTTGTTTATTATTTCATATTTAATTGGCCAATCTTATAATACGAAGCCATTACCATTAGTATTGAGTTCTACATAATGACCATAAACTATTTTGGGTTATTTGGGGTTTTTTTGCGCAAACAGATTCCGAGCTCTCAGTCAATGAGAATCTCGAAAAAACAACTTGAAGTTGGCTCAGTTTGGGTTGCATAGGACGGTTCCATAACACGTCGGGAGATCAAATACCGCGAGCCATCTGATTACCTCGGACACTATAGCTCACCGAAGGAAGCCCACTAACTGCTCGATAGGAGAAATAATTCGTGTATAGCTGAATTTTGGTAAAGTTGTAGATAAAAGTGTCTTACACAACTTACTAAAAGTACCCATGGATGCCGCTAACGGGGAGAGGGGGGTGTAAAGGTCCCTTTTTTTGGCATTTCGTAAACAACTCAGTAGCGGTGGCTCATACGAAAAAATGTTCTTCTACTTAATAAATCCACAAATAATTTTCTACAAAAAAGGTTCTTTACACTTTTTTGCTGGGATCAATGTATATGGGAAATCTCATTATCTCTCCCCGTTAGCGGCACCCCTATCCATGGGTACTTTTGGTATGTTGTGTGTTGTGTAAGACACCTTTGTCTACAACTATACCAAAATTCAGCAATACACGAATTATTTCCCCTAAGTTTTCCTTCGTTTGGAGGGCTATAAGTATAACTACGCGCCATCGCTTTAACTATTCACTTTTATTGGTCTAAATAAGTAGTAGCTTACCTTACGCTGCCATATTCGTTTTTCAATATTGAAACTTCATTGTCCTGTTGTCCTGGCCCCACGTATAATACGCCCACCTGTGGACAGTCGTATTAATCAAGTTTCCTTCCACGCTCATAAGATCTTCAATCGATTTATTGATACAACTGACCAAGGTGGCCAAGTGGTTAAGGCTGGTTCGATCTCAGCCTTGGGCCCCGGAGGCCTAGGTCACTTTTTCCTTTGTATTGTATTTTTTTCATCTATATCAGATTATAACGATTTATTCATGTCTAATATTTGTCAGAAATCCCTAACAGGACGTATGAATAGGATAGTATGCTAACTATTTGTCAGTTATTCTTTATAAACACTCAAAGGAATGTGCTACTTGGCCTACTTCTTAGTATTATTACAGCTTAAGATATGATGAGATAGAGAGATAGAGATGAGATGATACATTCAGCTTCTTTATCAACCGATTTAAAAATTTCTAAGGAGCCTCCTCTATCAATTCGTCGGGATCTTTTTTTTGTATGTTCACCGATTATTCGAAGACGGCTGGACCGATTTCGAAAATTCTTTTTTTGTTTGAAAGAGTATACTTCACAGTTGGTCCCAATGTTACCAGGTCCAGATCTGATAAGCGATCCTGGAGAAATCGAGGGAACTCTTCAACTATTACACACCTATAGTGGATTTCACTATTTTTTACAGCAACTCGGCTAATTCCTCTTGGAATAGCGGATCCTAAGTGAAGTAGGTTCTTTTTTGTTTAAAATAATTGTAATTAAAGAAAATGAGAAGGAAAATAAGAGATATACCTGGAAATTGCTTCATCGATTTTTGGGACCATCTTACACATAACAACCTAGTCCCAAACTAAGCAAAGCTTGTACTATGGGTACTAGGCGACGATATACCTACTCATATCGATAAATATATACTTAGATACGTAAAAAACATCCATAACTCAGAAACAAATATTCGCCATAAAAAAAAATTGTGGGACAATTTTACACAAATCGACCTAGTCCCACAGTAAGCTCAATAAGGCTTGTGTTGTGGGTACTAGACGACGATATATATAAATATAATAGATAGATATAACTAAATAAATACTATAATAGAAAACATCCATAACTCAGTCACAAATATTCGTGATAAACACACAAATAAATGCCCTGATCAGGATTCGAACCCGGGACCTCCTGCTTCATAGGCAGGGTCACTACCAACTGGGCTAGGAGGCCGTTGATGTATGACGATGTTACCTTATAGGTCTCGATGGGCGGCACCCGGTCCAGATTTTTGATGGTGCGCTCGTGTTGTACGCCAGATACAAGGAGCGGTCGTTCTGCTAGAGGATTCTGCGCGCTTGGTACCTCGCCTGGACAAACAGACAAACTATAGTATTCTGTGCGGTTGGTATAGTATGTTTTTTTTAAGATGTCGGAATATTAAAACGTATTTAGCGCACTTGGTATCTCGCCTGCACCAGTACAGTTTATCAACATATTTTCGTTACATCGATCGAATTATTGAGGGCACAATTTAAACTGCCCTAAATACATTTTTTTATTTTTTATTTATTAATTTATTATATCAACAACAAAATTACATTATAGACAGAGGCCCTGCAAAACTATCTTAATAGTTTGACTGCAGGAAGGAGTTAAAACTAAACAGACGTTTTTTTATACTTAGAGGTACATTTATATTTACTATGGCATAGTTGTGTATAAGCGGTTTGGTGAATAATTATAACTAGGGTGGGTAGAAAAGGGACTTTTAAATTCGGAGTAACAATTTTTGGTCCTTGTAGCCGCGTGCCGGCGAAAGCTGTTTCTAAATCGGTTATCGATATCGAAGTCTGCGCCAGTTTTACACGCTTTCATTTAGCTTTACCCCGTAAATTTATGTACGTCAAACTAAGTAAGTTAACTTTCAATTACTTCCCGGTGTCTGATTGAGCTAAAATTTGGTGTACATCCGTAAATTAGGTACATTCAGCAATAAGTGTGTACCAAAAGAATTTAGTTTGTTTGTTTTTTTTTTTTTTGTTTCAAATATCAGCCACACAATAGGTGTTTACAGGTGCTCTTACACGGGCGATTTTTCGGGCAATTATTGCCCGGCGATACGTTGCCGAAACTAATGGAGCAATATGGAGCAATTAATTGAGCAATACGAGGCAATTTCTAGATATTGCGGCAATTATTTCGGCAATCATTTCCCGTGTTGCTCCATTCATTTCCGTGTTGCTCTGTATTGCCGACTACAATTGCCGGTATATCCAGACGATTGGAAAATTCAAGGCAATTTGTATTTCTATCCCGTACGCACATATATGCATGTCCCATTCTTTTTCTAGTAGGGCGAGCGCGGTCCAGGTGTAGGGGGAGGGAAAACGGCCTGTTACAATAAATCTGTTCAAAAGGTCGTTTATTAAGGAATATTTTGCGGCGCTTACGTCATTTTACCATATGTGTTTTTGAGTTATAACTCAAAAACGGCTCAACCGATTCTATTCAAAATAGTTTTCATTGAAAGTACTAATTAAGCCTCACATTCGTGAATTTTACGGATTTTTTGAACCCGCGGTTAAAAAGTTAGATGGGGGGAGGGGGGACGCCCTGTTTTAAACTTTAAAGGGAACGTACCCAAACTACGTGACCAGTTTAGGGGGGGGGGGTCGTCAAAATACTACTCTAGGTCACAAGGGGAGGGGGGGGAGTCTTAGGTTCTGTCACGTAGTCAATAATTATGCTCAAATATCGCGCTTCTAATTATAGGTTTCCATGCACCTTTGGCGTCACGCGGCCAGTGTCGAGTAAATAAAAGGCAATAAGTAGGCAAAATTATGTTTTTTTGCTTTCTATGTCCAAAACATCACTCTAAACTATATGTGCGAGTTTTACTACGTGACAACTAGGGGGACGGGGGGGGGTCTTGGCAATTACTACGGATGGTCACCGAGGGGGGGGACGGGGGTCAAAAACTGAAAAAAATGAGTCACGTAGTTTGGGTACGTTCTTAAACCCTAAGAACTTGATACCCATTTGGGCTTTATACTTATATTTCCACTGAATCCAGAAATTTCAGCTATTAATCTCTAACCATTCACGAGATATTGACCTCCGAAAATCACTATTTTTACCACTGACTGACTGGCTCACTGATCCACTGACTCATCATCAAAACTATTGACTACATCCAGAAAACCTAGAAAGTTGTGGCATCCAGTTAGGCATTCGTGTCATTCGTGTGTAAACAACAGGAAGAATCTAAAAACTTGTTCTAAAAATTAGTTCTCTTCCTGCAAGATATGAACGCATCTATTTCTCTTTTTTTAAGTTATTATTTTAAATGCACTGCAAGCTTCCGCAGCTAGAATAGAATTACCTCGTCCATAGTTCAGAGAGATTCTGATTTTGGGGCGAGTGCGGTGCGGTCTGAGTGCAAGGGGGGGGGGGGGGGGGGGGGGGGGGAACGACGCGGTCGTATTGCTCCACTGTATTTCTCGTGTATGAACGTATTGCCTAGTTTCCCGAGTTGCTGCTATATGGGGCAATTCGAATGGAGCCAAAATGGCGCCATACTGGAGCAATAATTGCCCCATATTGAGCAATATTTCGAATTGCTTGAAATTGCTCGATATGGCCGTGACGTCAAAATTGCGGCATTTTGGCAATTTTTATCGCCCGTATAAGAGCACCTTAAGTTGGTTGTTTTATTCTTGGATCAGTATATGTATTTTCACGTACAGTTCGTGAGCTTTAAGAAGAACCTTCGGGAATCGGCGATGACGCACGAAGGTAATATTGCTGTTCTGCTTTTTCACGTGTCAATGTTAATTGATACCCGACGTCTCTTTCTAAAACCCTCTCTTGCGGCCATCTTGTCGAGCAAGGTGGTTTGGTTTTGTGATTAACTTCTTATTTTTTGTTCATTTTCGTGATTCAGTGTGTAATATACAGCTTATTCTGCAGTGATTTAACGAACTAGTGTGCAACTAATGAAGAATTAATCTCAAAACAAGTGTTACCCCTGTTTGAGTTGGATATCCGTTAGTCCACGTGCTTTTTGTAGGGAGTAGCTATCTCCTTATAAAAAGCCTAACCTCACCGTACAACGTCCAGCTCTTGGAGCGAAATTTTAACTAATTAACCGTACACTTGTCGTCTCTACTTCGACATTGGCAAAATTGTCCCAATATTGTGGACAGAATGCCATTTATTTTAAAAATTGAATTGAATTCTAAACCCCTAAGGTTCTTCTGAGAGCTCACGGACTGTAGTTTCTATGTATGTTAGTAACTGTAGGGTACCTGGCACGGGCGGGGTGATGGGGTAGGTGCTCATCTTGTGGTACAGCTGCAGCAGCACGAAGGAGGGCGTGACGCCGCCGCCGGCGCTGGCGCCGCTCGAGCTCGAGTTATTCGACGGAGCGCCGCGAGAGCTCGACGATGCTGATGATTGTTCTCTGTGAAAATAGGTATATAAGGAATGAGCAAAAATGTGTTGTAGTTTATGGAGGTAATAAAACCATCGTACATGCATATTTCGAAAAAATAAGACGAGTCCACGAATTTCTATTCCCGCCGAGGCATATATAGTGCTTTTCTCCAAATGTGCGAGGAAATAAATAAATTACTGATTTTGGTTACGTTATTAGCGTTCAATGTCATGTCATGAATTAGCTTCCCTCTATAACATATTTTTTAATTATAAAGCACTATGTCTACTGCCAATTTTCATTCAAATAATATAAAAAAAAAAATTTCGGCAAGAGCTATTTAAAACAGTATTAAATATGCTCTTTACATACAACTGTAAAAGATTAAACCTTAAAAAAAGTTGTTTTGTTTATGATTGTATTAAGCCCCATTCGCACGACCAGACGCGGTGCTATGGCAAGATTTTTGATCTCACTATCTCGCTTTATCCTATAGCTTGAAGGGATTGCCGTTCAGACGGTGTAGATGTCGCTTTAGTAATTGGCTGTTTGAAATGATATTTCTTAGTTGGATGAAAAGTTTAAAAGGTAAAAAACAATACAGTAATGGATCTTACTAGTCAACGTCTAAAATATGTATACACTTTTGAACCGTATTACAATGGAGTGAGGTGCAAAAGTGTACACATATTTATGGCGTTGACAAAATACTTCGCGTGTGCTAAAACCGGACAATAATGTTTTTTTTTATTCGTTTTGGTAAAGAATGAAGAACTTCACGTACTCATTTTGCTACAGTAAGGTGAACCTTTCCGAGCACATTGGAGAAAAATATTTTTATTTCGGTAGCGAACTCTAAATCACGGAAACGTTGTAGTTTAATAAGCATTCTGATTTCTGAGATGGCGATATTTTCTATGATGTTTTTTTTATTTGTTTTTTGAGTAGGTTTTTATAGCAAAAGTTATTTAGCATGAGCACGTAGTTTGTAGGTTATACTAGTATACCTGTGCCGCCTCGTCGGGCTCATGACAGAGATGGTGTTGGACCGCTTGGAGCGGCTCAGCGGCGGCAGGTCGTCCCGGTCCTTCATGGAGCCCACCGTGCTCGGGGGCGGCGCGAGCGCGGCCGCGGGGGCGGCGGGGGCGCGCGGCGCGGCGGGGGGCTTGTGCGCGTGCGCGGCGGCGGCGGGGGGCGCCCCGGGCTGCTGCACGCCCTGCACGATGCTGTCGCTCGCAACCTAAACGTCACACCAATATAAGGCCGCACTCTATTCACGCGACCGGCAGTGCGAACTACGATGCGGCAAGCGGCGAGACGAGTGACTGGTGCTGTCATCCAAAACATTCAATTCAGATTTTGATCACGCCGCTTGCTTGATCGAAATGTATAGACCCGAATGGTCCTGTTTTGGATAACAGTTCAATCGAAAACCTCCAATGAGGTTACCCTGTCAAGTGTTTTTAGAATGCGATCAAGCTATTGTAAACTCTACCGTTAAGACATTCGATAGGGAAACCATATTGAATATGGTTAACCCTATTAAAACGGTTACCGTAACGATAGGATCACCCTATCATTGGGTTACTCTATCGAAAAGATTAATCAAATGAAGGAGTTTTCCGGTCCCTGCCTAAAGGTGTTATGGCGTATGTTGTTAAAGTAACCTTCATACTTTAAATTTAGGTTTATATTGCCTCACTCACGTCCATGATCTTGTTCAGTTCAGTTCATCAGTTCTTTTTTGGCCACCTTGTATAGACAATAAATAAAAGCTTATTACGTACCTTTTGTATGGGCTGCGGCGCGGGCTTGTCTTCGGGCGCCGAGCCGGACCCTGAGGACACATCTAACGTCACATTAAGGCATTTGAATAATAAACTAAAAGGAAAATATAAAGTCACTCAATAATCACGCTGTCCATTGAGCGTCCGTTTTGAAAATAACCTAAGAAAAAAACACACAAAAAAGCAATGGATGCCTTTTGACAGCTAGCATTGAAAAACGTATCTATTTTGTTAAAGTTTTATTGCATAAAATATACCGTCGCATGCTACAACTTTACCTACGATGCACAACTTTGCCTAGATTGAAAAACAGGGTTTTCTTCACCAAACAGCTATTCCTGATATGGCCGCCTTTCTCTCATCTCAGGAATAAGATAAAAATAGCTGTTTCTTCACTCTTTTTGTTCACCTTTGTAGATATAGACAGATTGAAGAGTGGTTGTTCTGACTAACCTGGGTCTGAGTTGTACGTCATGAGGTGCGGATGCGGGGGCGGTACTGCGGCGGCGAGGGGGGAGGACCCGGACATCTCTTCAGGTATAGCTTCGCATGAAACTCGCATGTCACTCTTCTTATTCGCCTTTTTAGACGCGTGGAGGGATTGTGATTGGGTGCTGCTGAAAAAACTGGCAGATTAACAAACTTGCAAACTGAGTGCTTCACTATAATTAATTACATAGTGTGTAGAGCAACGAGCCCGGATTGTTTAGCCACTTGCCATTGTTCGTAATTTAGCCGTGTAATAAATGACCGATGTAAGGGAACGTACCCAAACTACGTGACCCGTTTAGGGGGAGGAGGGGGGGTCGTCAAAATACTACTCTATGTCACAGGGGGGAGGGGGGGGTCTTAGGTTCTGTCACGTAGTCAATAATTATGCTCAAATCTCACGCTTCTAATTTTAATTATAGGTTTCCACGCACTTTTGGCGTCACGCGGCCAGTGTCGTGTTAATAAAAGGCAATAAGTATGCAAAATTATGTTTTTTTGCTTTCTATCTCCAAAACATCACTCTAAACCATATGTGTGGGTTTTACTACGTGACAACTAGGGGGGAGGGCGGGGGGTCTTGGCAATTACTACGAATGGTCACCGAGGGGGGGAGGGGAGACAAAAACTGAAAAAAATGGGTCACGTAGTTTGGGTACGTTCCCTAACTGACAGTTGACAGCTAGTCGGTAACATCGGTCGTTCATAACACGGCTAAATTACGAACAATGGCATGTGGTTGAGGTTGAGCCACCGTTCAAATTTACTTGTACGAAAAGTTGACCGTTCTCTATGGAATGTTCACAAAAACCACTTACGGCTCGGTGCCTGGCAGCAGTATTAGGAGCGAGGGGTCCGCGGCGGGGGGTTCGGGGGTCGCGGGCGACTCCCTCGGGAGCTTCCACGACGACATCTCCGGTGAGGAGTTGGAGCGCAGACTGCCTGCTCTTGCCGACAGTCCCAACACAAATGTTACCCATAGGTCACTTACAGCTCGGTGCCTGGCAGCAGTATTAAGAGCGAGGGGTCCACAGCGGGGGGTTCGGGGGTCGCGGACGACTCCCTCGGGAGCTTCCACGACGACATCTCCGGTGAGGAGTTGGAGACGCCTGCTCTTGCCCTGAGACAGTCCTAACACAAATGTTACCCATAGGTCACTTACGGCTCGGTGCCTGGCAGCAGTATTAGGAGCGAGGGGTCCGCAGCGGGGGGTTCGGGGCTCGCGGTCGACTCCCCCGGGAGCTTCCACGACGACATCTCCGGTGAGGAGTTGGAGACGCTTGCTCTTGCCGACAGTCACAACACAAATGTTACCCTTAGGTCACTTACGGCTCGGTGCCTGGCAGCAGTATTAGGAGCGAGGGGTCCGCAGCGGGGGGTTCGGGGGTCGCGGGCGACTCCCTCGGGAGCTTCCACGACGACATCTCCGGTGAGGAGTTGGAGCGGCGGACTGGGTGCCTGCTCTTGCCCTGTTTGCCAGTTTCAACCATAGAGAAAGTTAGATTAGAGTGCTGACTCCATACAACGGGTTAATAGCCCGAAAGCTGACATCACAAGCCGGAATACCAAGTTTTACAACGAGTGCCTTCTGCCCGCTCCTCCCTCAGCCCCCTTAGTCGTCGTGCCTTTTTTATGTCAAGCTTTCGGGCCAATAGCCAGTTGTGGCTTCTACGGATGTCGGTACGAATATCAAAAATTATGGCAATATTGGCATTATATGAATGCTAATACGAATATTACTGACATCCCTAGCATGGAATAGCAACTCTGATAAAAATAAGGTTACCTCGGGAACGTATAGCAGCATGTCGTCATCATTAACAGCGCCACGCACGGGCGAGCCCGGGATATTGATGGGCTGCGTGCTCATACTGCCAAACAAAACGGTTCACATGTTATACGGTGGCGAAAATTTCACTTGTAGGCAAGCCAGGACTGATTTTATTCGTGGTCTATAGGGAAAGTATTAAACTTTATGAAAATAGGGCAAGCCGGTGGGAATAAAGTTTTATGAAAGCCTCGCCAATGCTATTTGTCCGGTCATAAAAAAACTGAGAATAGATTTGCTATCAAAGTTAGAAAAATAAACGTCATCTGGCTTGTTTATTTTTGGTCCGATCGCGGTAATCGATATAAAGACAGACTGCTTGTTTTATTTTTATATTAGAAAGAATTCTGCTGAATTCCTGCATTATGTAAATTGTGAAAGTTAATTGACGAAAACTCTTGCCTTCTTGTACATGATAAACAGGCAAGATGCAGTGTTTTCATTTATGCTCCCATTTGAAAGAATCGCACGTAGAATAGACCACGAGTGTGTTAAAAAATGAAAATACTATAATTTATAGTCAAAAAATGCTGTTACAAACTGACAATTTAAATTTTCGCGCCTAAACGGATCTACATTTCCTGTGACATCACTTATGTATGTGTCACTCGCCATATTTGTTCGTCCTTGGTTCGTCCCTGTCAAACCTGCCAACAGTGTCAAATTCTTTTTTTTTGTCCCGGATGCTAGCCCTTTAAGCCAAATCTCATAGGACAAAACTAGTGACAGTTGCCAACCCCACTAGCCATCATACAGGTGTGACGTCACCAGACGCTGATTAGTGGATTAAAACACGTTCCGTTTCACGTGACTTCAAAACGTAATTATTGTTTGAAATGTGTATAAACTAAAGTAAAAACGTTACAAGAGAGTTACAATGCCTATTATTTTATGTTTTTTCAACGTTTTGATCACAAAATAATGGTAAATATTATAGCTGCATCTTCCCTATTGCAATATGTTTGCCAGATCTCAGCATTTCTCAGTTACTCTAAGGTTAGCTGGAAGGGATCCCTTATAGGGATAAGTTCGCCTTTGCACAAATTACATGTATGTTTCATAATTGTTTAGTGTACAATGTTTTAATGCAACAAAGTGTTTTACTACTACTACTACTATGTTTATAATCTAGCATTTTATGCAAAAAAAAGTAAAAAAACTGTATTCGTTGACGTAAAATATTACAACAAAATTTGTAAATTTTATTTGTGTGTAGAGTTCTATAATAACTTTAATTATTCGAGTGATGTATTGCTTACCGCTGGGGCTGCTGAGGAGGACCAATGCAGTGCGTGGCTGCATGCGGCGGCTTCCTCTCGCCGGCCACCACCGAGTCGGAACTGTCAAGTGTCAATAAATGTAGACTGGTCAATCATGGTCGCCGGAGATGGCACATAAAGAAGAAGAATCATTTGAATAAAGGTGAGACCTTGACCATCCAGAAACTTGTATTGCGAGTTTTATTATTATTATTATGAATTAAGGAAAGCCTCGGATATGGTGAACGGATTTTGACACAATATGTCTAAGATCACTGGCTTGGACAGCATCTTTTAAATATAAAAAGTTTCGCTGTAATAAAATAAAAAAACTATAACTCCTTGAGGAGCAAAATATGATTTCCCTCTCGCTTCACTTCCTTTAATGTCATAAAACTACACATGTCAAAATTGTTCTATCTTATGCTATAAAAATAGATGTAAAAAAAAACGAATACGCTGCAATACAAGTTTTAACTTTTCTTAATTCCTTTTTTATAAACCAACAAAGATAAAAAAAAAACTTTTTTTATAAGGAGCTTCCGCATGTTTCAAGTTAAAGTTGAAAATGGGCCATGTACTCGCCCTTAATGACAACTAGAGTACGTACCTAGATTTGTGTAGATCCTGCGCGTGCGCAGCCTGCGACGCCGACGACCCGCTGCGCGACCGACTCTCGCTCTCCGACGCCTGTGGGCAAAACACAACTTTAATTTAGTCTCTTCCATATGCATCTTTGCACAATGTAAAAAAATATTTACAATACACGACACGCACACTCTCACATATACCTTTTATATGAAGGGTACACGGAAAGAACATGTCTAGTCACTTTGACAACATTTTGAGTTATAGCGGTTTTAAAGTTTGGAACGATTCAATTAACCATACTATTTTCGTAACTAGATGGTTTTTATGAATTAAAAAGTGGATTTATGTTAAAATTTCAGCTGTTACAGAAGTTGTTGCTAAAAGTTCAGTGCAAGGTCTACATTTTGATACAAAAATCTCATTTTACGAAAAAAGGGACTAGACATGTTATTTCCGTGTACCCTTCATATAGCCTATCATAGGTATCAGAATAAAACTATATTCCAACCCAAGTGTTTGTCTATACGTCCCACATCACAAACAGTCAAGTCTTTCAAACATCGAATAATTGTTGAAATAACTTTAAAAAAAATGGAAAAAGTGTCTCACGTTGTTGGTGCGGTCGTCGCCGATGCCGCTGGACGCCGAGGAGGGCGGCGCGGAGGGCGCCGGCGCGGGCGCCAGCAGCGCCAGGATGTCTTGCAGTGACGACTCTTGGTTCTCCCAGCCCATCTGCAATATCATGTTCTTTAGTATGATTCAAATCAAATTGCTGGGGAGTGCGTCTTAAGAAATTTAAGTGTACAATGGAATTATACATTCAATATTGAAGTGAAGTACATAAGAATAAAAGTGGATTGCGAAGCAAGCCCTGTACGTCTAGCATGACTTACGTTGTCGCGCGACTCTCCATACTTCAGGCGCGACTCGTAGTATGCAGTCGCGCGGACAACGCATGTCATGTTAAGCCGCCTGATATGCGGCGCCCCTAGGCAGTTGCCAACTCTGCCTAAAGGTCAATCCGGCCCTGGCCTATATCCGCGAAGCACTTCGTTCATAGAATCATCTATTTGCATCACTCTCTTTCGTATATGCAAGAGCGATAGAGGCGGGTCCATCGTTTTGTCGATTTTAGAACTTCACGGTAGGCCCTCTGTTCTGACGATACAAGTTGGGCGAGGTACCTGGTTCTGCACCCGCATGAGCCAGGACACGTCTCCCGAGGGTGAGCGGACATGGATCTCGGCCCAGTCGGCGCACCAACAGGGGCAGGCGCCCGCTGCCAGCTCGCCTGCTCGCGACCATGCTGCTTCTTCAGTATCCTGCAACAGAGAGACATTAGGCGGGTCCACAATGAACGAGCAGTAGCGAGGAGGTGAAGGTTTCCGGAATCTTTCAGCAGGTAGCGGCACCGTGGCGAGAAGCATAGGTGTCATACACAGATAAAAAGATATCTTAATCCAAGATATTCATTCTTGTATATAAGGAAAATCGATAATTTCTTAAATCAAGTTAAAAATATCTTGAACCAAGTAAGTGTATAGGTTCTTGAAGGGTAGGCAACGCGCATGTGAATCCTCGGGGGTTGCAGGCGTCCATAGGCTGCGGTAGCTGCTTACCATCAGGCGGGCCGCCGACGTGGTATAAAAAAAAAGTTCTATCTTGGATCAACAAAATCATACTTGGTTCAAGAAATTATCGATTTTCCTTATATACAAGAATGAATATCTTGGATTAAGATATCTTTTTTTTCGGTGTATAGTCCACCAATCATTTTCAAAAAATTTTTTATTGGTGAATTCGGTCAAAAAGCCTCTCGTCAGTGCCTAGTAAAAAAATTGATCCCGGAAACCGTTGTTGCGGCGCGAAGCAAATGGCTAGTGTAAGTATACCTGCCTCAATCGAGGTGGCGAGCGTGTTTCCCGCGGCCGATCGGGTGTCAGTATGTCGGCACGCTTAAGAGGCTGACAACACCCGATGACCTTCAAATTGACTTTACTTAAACAGTCATGTAGCTAATAAATACTTGTTTTGGAAAAGTAAAAAAAGTATATGTTAATATTCATTATATTTAAAAGAACTTCGTTAATTCCAATACACGATTGGATGAAATCGGCTCGATAGAAAATAATTCCAAAGTTACATCTTAAAATTAGCTTTAAACAATTGCACGTCTTTAGTTTCTTGACTAATATGTCTGTAATTAAGGACAAAATTCCACCACAATAATAAATACTAAAAACTTGGTAAGGCAACCAAGTTTTATAACCAATTAATGCATAGTTTTTTTAATTGATCATTTTGCAAAATTTGCAATGAGCTCCCATACTAATCGTAACGCAGTTTTTCTCTTTCACTCACGCTGAAAAAGATAGGGAGGGAATATAGCTCTTATCATCCTCTTAATAGTGCTTCAGACGTTTGCCGCGCAGATCTGGACTGGGTTATTTTAGGTGCGCGTGGTTATCTTGTTACGTGCGAAATGGAAAAAATGGGAACAGACCATTGTCGCTAATTAATATCTGTACACGCAACAATAAGACCCAAATGAAACGAACAGAAGAATCAGATAAGATTAGTGGGCTGCATATGTGAAGCGATTTTGAACAAGTGACAAAGTGACGCCATTTTGTTAAACAGACGTGTCCACTACAATGTTTACATGAGCAAGCTGCCGCGCAGTGATGGTTGTTTGGACTAGACACTGGCTCTGTGTGGACCCGCATATTCATAAGGGTTATTTGTACTGCTACAATCATTAACACTTTTGACGTAATTGGGTAAAAACAAGAGACATCTTAAAGATAAGAGCACATACCACTTCTTTTGAGATCTTTTCGAAGCGCTGCGTGAAATTGTTGAGCGCCTCTACTATGGGGTTGTATTCTGCCGAGTTTTGTCTGCGAACCACATAAACATCCTGTATAATTCAATTTTAATATTAAAAAAAAACATTAATTTACAAGCTCATAAGAGCGGATTAATTATTAATTTCTTAACCAATTTTGAATTCGCGTCACAAAAACCAAAGAAACACACGGAAAAATCAACATTTACAAAGCAAATTAATTAACCACATGCACACAAAAACACGTCCCATGTGTTAGTATTTTTAACCAACAAAGTATTTTCGTGGTGAAGTCAGTGAAGGCATTCTCAAAATATAAACGGAAACTGAATTAATTAAAAAAATAATCGTGCCATCACTCATTTTTATAGGTAAAAGCGGCCAATTGTTTTAATTTAACACGATTACAATAATGTGCTGTTTTCAAGAAAAAGGTTGTTGGTTGGTGGTTTATAACGCGTTAATGATAATATTCGTCGATATCGCAAGCCGGAAATGTGGTAGCTTTTAGTTGAAAACATCACATTTGTCAGTCATGCAAATCTCTGTACCTACTGTTTCTTTAAGTCATGTTAAAGCTTCCATTACACACCTTGCGCTAGAGTCTTCTCCCAGGTTAGCTATTTGATCATTTAGAGACCTGCTAGCCTAACATGGTCAGGTTTTTATCGCCTGTCACCATAGCTGTCACGTTCTAACAAGTATGTAAGTGCGAAAGTGACGCGTGACGCGATAGGCACTTACGTGATACATTTGTGTTTATACCCGAGTTCGTTGAAAGCCGTTCCTCTCTGACTCATATCACGATCTCTTTCTGCCCGCAAGGTTTGTCAAGTTCAAATTAGGCGAGTTAATACAGCTAAAGTTCCCGTCAACGAAAGTCCGGTTGATCCGATCTTGCCCCATCAGTAATGTTACGCAAGCTTTGAGACCTTGGTGTAACTCCACAGCACACGTCACAAGCGACACTACAGACTTGGAGGCCACAGCGCTGGAGTCAGGCCGGTCGGACAGCGAGGAGCTGCTGGCCGAGTTGTCGGTGGAGCGCGAGTGCTGCAGCGAGTGCTTGCTGTAGCTGCCACACCACACCACACCACACGTCACAAGCGACACTACAGACCTGGAGGCCACAGCGCTGGAGTCGGGCCGGTCGGACAGCGAGGAGCTGCTGGCCGAGCTGTCGGTGGAGCGCGAGTGCTGCAGCGAGTGCTTGCTGTAGCTGCCACACCACACCACACGTCACAAGCGACACTACAGACCTGGAGGCCACAGCGCTGGAGTCGGGCCGGTCGGACAGCGAGGAGCTGCTGGCCGAGCTGTCGGTGGAGCACGAGTGCTGCAGCGAGTGCTTGCTGTAGCTGCCACACCACACCACACGTCACAAGCGACACTACAGACCTGGAGGCCACAGCGCTGGAGTCGGGCCGGTCGGACAGCGAGGAGCTGCTGGCCGAGTTGTCGGTGGAGCGTGAGTGCTGCAGCGAGTGCTTGCTGTAGCTGCCACACCACACCACACGTCACAAGCGACACTACAGACCTGGAGGCCACAGCGCTGGAGTCGGGCCGGTCGGACAGCGAGGAGCTGCTGGCCGAGCTGTCGGTGGAGCGCGAGTGCTGCAGCGAGTGCTTGCTGTAGCTGCCACACCACACCACACGTCACAAGCGACACTACAGACCTGGAGGCCACAGCGCTGGAGTCGGGCCGGTCGGACAGCGAGGAGCTGCTGGCCGAGCTGTCGGTGGAGCGCGAGTGCTGCAGCGAGTGCTTGCTGTAGCTGCCACACCACACCACACGTCACAAGCGACACTACAGACCTGGAGGCCACAGCGCTGGAGTCGGGCCGGTCGGACAGCGAGGAGCTGCTGGCCGAGCTGTCGGTGGAGCGCGAGTGCTGCAGCGAGTGCTTGCTGTAGCTGCCACACCACACCACACGTCACAAGCGACACTACAGACCTGGAGGCCACAGCGCTGGAGTCGGGCCGGTCGGACAGCGAGGAGCTGCTGGCCGAGCTGTCGGTGGAGCGCGAGTGCTGCAGCGAGTGCTTGCTGTAGCTGCCACACCACACCACACGTCACAAGCGACACTACAGACCTGGAGGCCACAGCGCTGGAGTCGGGCCGGTCGGACAGCGAGGAGCTGCTGGCCGAGTTGTCGGTGGAGCGCGAGTGCTGCAGCGAGTGCTTGCTGTAGCTGCCACACCACACCACACGTCACAAGCGACACTACAGACCTGGAGGCCACAGCGCTGGAGTCGGGCCGGTCGGACAGCGAGGAGCTGCTGGCCGAGTTGTCGGTGGAGCGCGAGTGCTGCAGCGAGTGCTTGCTGTAGCTGCCACACCACACCACACGTCACAAGCGACACTACAGACCTGGAGGCCACAGCGCTGGAGTCGGGCCGGTCGGACAGCGAGGAGCTGCTGGCAGAGTTGTCGGTGGAGCGCGAGTGCTGCAGCGAGTGCTTGCTGTAGCTGCCACACCACACCACACCACACGTCACAAGCGACACTACAGACCTGGAGGCCACAGCGCTGGAGTCGGGCCGGTCGGACAGCGAGGAGCTGCTGGCCGAGTTGTCGGTGGAGCGCGAGTGCTGCAGCGAGTGCTTGCTGTAGCTGCCACACCACACCACACCACACGTCACAAGCGACACTACAGACCTGGAGGCCACAGCGCTGGAGTCGGGCCGGTCGGACAGCGAGGAGCTGCTGGCCGAGTTGTCGGTGGAGCGCGAGTGCTGCAGCGAGTGCTTGCTGTAGCTGCCACACCACACCACACCACACGTCACAAGCGACACTACAGACCTGGAGGCCACAGCGCTGGAGTCGGGCCGGTCGGACAGCGAGGAGCTGCTGGCCGAGTTGTCGGTGGAGCGAGAGTGCTGCAGCGAGTGCTTGCTGTAGCTGCTACACCACACCACACCACACGTCACAAGCGACACTACAGACCTGGAGGCCACAGCGCTGGAGTCGGGCCGGTCGGACAGCGAGGAGCTGCTGGCAGAGTTGTCGGTGGAGCGCGAGTGCTGCAGCGAGTGCTTGCTGTAGCTGCCACACCACACCACACCACACGTCACAAGCGACACTACAGACCTGGAGGCCACAGCGCTGGAGTCGGGCCGGTCGGACAGCGAGGAGCTGCTGGCCGAGTTGTCGGTGGAGCGCGAGTGCTGCAGCGAGTGCTTGCTGTAGCTTCCACACCACACCACACGTCACAAGCGACACTACAGACCTGGAGGCCACAGCGCTGGAGTCGGGCCGGTCGGACAGCGAGGAGCTGCTGGCCGAGTTGTCGGTGGAGCGCGAGTGCTGCAGCGAGTGCTTGCTGTAGCTGCCACACCACACCACACCACACGTCACAAGCAAGCAAGCGACAGTGTCGCCAACGCTCGAGTCAAACTACTTTGTGTTTTTTTTATTGTCCTGTTAGAACGATGCTTTGTACTATTATGCCAAGCTTGTCTGTATGGTTGGTCATAAAAAACCGGTATACTTTGGACAGGCAAATTGATGAGAGTATAAATGACTCGATAGTATAATCATGGTCTTATTTGGCAACTCCTTAAGGTAGGTATCGTAAAGCAGGCGGAAGTTATCTAAGGCTAGGCTAAGGTTATGTTGGGTGATTTATTGTAATTATTTAGGTAATACGTAGTTTAACTCGAGCAGAAAGTTAGTCAAAAAACTATGGTCTATTCTAATGAAAGTTTTCTATCCTACTATGTATGTAAATTTTTATTATTCTATATTCCCAAACTTGGTTCTAAATATTGTTCTAACATTGGAACAGACCCGAAAGCTGATTGCGCAATGATTTTGAAATCTCCAAATAATCTAAACTTGTAAAATCCTATCAAAGTTCATTACGCAATAAACATTCTATATAAATTAAAAGCAAAAACCGCAACTAGCACAAGTTGCCCAGGTTATCGCACGCGACCGGCAGCGTGAACAGGTCAATTCAAGTCTATACATTTTGATCGCGCCGCTCGGCGGGCGCGGCCGGCGAGTTTCGCTCCAGCGACCAGATCAAAATGTATAAACTTGTATGAACCTGTTCCGAATGCCTGCGTCGAGTCTGCGGCTCAACGAAAAACGCCACAAATGATACCCGTAAACCACAAGTTATGCTAGTTGCGCAGTTAACGCGTATTATTAGTGTCGTTAGAAAGCACACTTTTAAGCGGTTAGTCATCGTGTTATTGACACACAAAACCAAACCAAACACACTATACTATTCTGCCCTTATATACTTACTTACTATATTAATTAATAATGACGTTTCGAGCGTGCTGTGACGCTCGTAGTCGCAAGCAGACACGCTCGAAATGTCAGGAAAATAATTAGAGTAAGGATCGGCTGCAATAAACTGTCTGTCACCGTTAAAACGTTCGCAAAATTGTATTGTATGGAAATTTTCATAGTAACGTGCCGGTTGACGCTGCACGGATGAGTCCGTCAAAAATGGTTGAAGCAACAGGCCCTTAGTGTATATTAGCCCTACCAGAAATATATGAGTATTGTCAGGAGGACGCTTTTTTCTCAATGTATATGGTGACAGTTCAGTTTAGTATGAAAAATTTAGTTCCAATGAAGTTCCGCAATATGGCGCGTGCTCATATATTTCTGGTAGGGCTTTACGCGGTTAATGATGGGTTGCACCACACACAATTAACGGACTCATCAACGTTAAATATGGCGACGGAGCTGTCATCTCATATAAAACCGTGAAACTTTTCATACAAGATTTTTTTAACGATTAGGTTAACGTTAACAGACGGTTTGGTGCAAACGACCCTCAGTCCCGTTTTCAACCGACTTCAACATTTCGAAGGGGGTTCTCAATTCGTCGGGATATTTGTTTTTGTTTATTTATGTATTTTCACCGATTATTCGAAGATGCTAGACCGATTTGGAAAAAATCCTTTTTGAAAGAGTATATCACAGTTGGTCCCATTATCATCAGATCAGATGATGGGATCCTTGAGAAATCGAGGAAACTCTTCAATTATTATAAGCAGTGATTGTAGTATTTTTTACAGAACTTGGGCATTTGTTCTTGGCAAGGTTGAGTAGCGTCACAGGGAACCTCAACCACTAGATAGATCATAAGTACCACTCGGGGTCACCACGCATCTGAGCTCCCGTACTAATTTTGTATGAGAGCGCAACCGCTTATTTCAATTGAGTTAACGTTTTAGTAGGGTAAATGAAGTCGGTTCTTTTTGTTTAAAATGATTATGTGAATAATGATACTTAAGTTTAAGATACCATAAGATTCTTACCGTTTGATCTCGGGCGGGTTGGTGACTTGTAGATTATTGTGATTCTGTTGACTGTGGCTCCCGTCACTTGGCTGCACCTTAAGTTTTATAATATACTGTAACTTACGTAACGAATTTACCACTATTTAGAGTTGAGTAAAGGAATAAGAACTACTAATAACTTTGCAATATGGGAATATGTATTAAAAATGGATTTTTTGATATTTAATTTCTTAAGAGTCGCCAGAACGCTCGCGTGAACTCGCGTTCCCATACAAACGTAGTTTAGCTCTCATTTTAAAACGACATGCTTTAGAACCATGACATTTGGCACGGGCATTTTAGTAGTACAGATCTAGGTCGGACATTCATTTTCGTTGCTAAAAATTGTAATACAAAGAAACTATAGCAAACATAAGTTTTGTATGTAAATCTGTAACTGGCTTTATTTTCTTTGTATTACAATTTTTAGCAACGAAAACGAATGTCCGACCTAGATCTGTACTACTAGAATGCCCATGCCAAAATTCCCGGTTCTAAAGCATGTCGTTTTACAATGAGAGCTAAACTACGTTTGTATGGGAACGCGAGTACACGCGAGCGTCCTGGCGACTCTTAAATAAAATCAAATGGTGTCATTAAATTTCTTTCATTTTAATAAATTAAAAGCCCCAGCTATACTACACGCTGCATACGTAGACCGCTCGGTACCGAGTTTTTATATCCAACTTATCAATCTTGCGGTACTGACTTTTTCTTAAAGTTGAAGTTTCTTACAAAACAACAGATTGGCTGGTATGTATGCACCAATGAAAAGTAGTCGGTTAGTATGCTTACCAATGTGTGGTCGTCGTGCAACGCTAGCGGCGGCAGCGGGCTGGCCGTGCTGTCCGCGTGCTGCCGGCACAGCGTCGCGCATCTGCAACCACAAATATACACATAAATATCATAAAAATAACGTTATAATATTACACTCCGATTCACTAGCAAACGTACATACAACGCCTTACTAGGTATACAGTTTTGAACGTTATTACAGCGGAATAAGGTTCAAAAGTGTATACCTAGTGAGGCGTTGACTGTACCAACGTAACAAGACGACATTATGTAAAGATCGCCTTTGCGTGTTCTAGGTCCATAACCCTTGATGGATCCTGGTCTGTATACTGACCTGTCGCACATGCCCTGCTTGATGCTGTTCATGCTGCAGCCGGCCGTGGTGATGGTCACCAGCTTGTGCCCCACCAGCCACGTCATGGACTGACCTCCGGAGAACATCCATTCTGCTGCGTCGCTCCTGGAAAAATACATACCATAAATATAAATACCATAATCCATTACTATTATATTACATCGATAGGTAACATGAGTACTGACAAGGCAATGCGTTCGCGCGCGATTAGGCGTCAGGGTCCACACAGACCGAGCGGCCTTGCAAAGAAATTGTCACGCGAAGTAGCTTGGGCAGTATATAGCCCTTACCCCAGGCCTGGAACCAGGACTTTGTTCAGGGGGGGCACTTCCTTCACAAAAAATCTTGCGGTCCGCCCGTATGTCCCCCATAGTATGCAAAACTTGCGTGTTAGGGGGGGGGGGGGGGCAACAAGGGCAATTGCCCCCCCTGGATCCGCCCCTGCTTTACCCCGCCGCGGCCGATTGGTAGGGAACTAGTAGGTCTGTTTTTAATCTGTGCACGTAGCGTGCCCGAAGCCTACTGAGGGCAGGGTTGGCACATCGCTTATTATCTTATGGGTGCGTTCGAGAATAGTTTATAGTATAGGTAGTAGTTTTGTACTAAAATAATAATTAGATTGGGCAAATAAGGTAATAAATCTGATATTTATCTAGTTTTGTATTAAATTTACTGATAGATTAGGTAGATTGAGGCAGATTGACTAGTCACTTACATCTGTAGACCCCTTGATTTATACTGCGGCTATACCTTAGAGCTTTAAACCAAGGGGAGTAGCCATTGACAGGCGTTCCCCTCTGCTGAATGAGTATGACCAGTGGTCATACTCATTGTATAGACTGACGTTTATTTGACGTGGCCATTTGACGTTTCGCATACATTTGACGTTCCCCTCTCCCGCAAAAAACGGCAGACTTTTTCCGATAGAAATGAGAGCGCGTTTCGCATCCGGTTGGTTTAATAATCAAAGGGCTATACTATACACATCGGCTGCATTCACATATCAAACTTCTTTTTATCTGTAGATACCACGTGCTCGGAATGAAGTACGTTGACAACCCTATTTTATTTTTTGCACAGATAACATTTTCATCTCTGTAGCTAAATGTCAAATTCAGGAAGGAGAACCTTCTGTACATGTACTATTCATTATTCTGTGGTATTGTACCTTTGTGGTTTGACGCTGCAGGGGGATGCGGTGTAGCGCGCCAGCAGGTCCACGCAGGTCTCCGTCAGCTCCACGTGGAAGGCCGCTGATGCTGAAGCGGCCCCGGCTCGAGCTGCCCCCGACCCAGCGCCTAGAGGCGCCGCTGACACGCCACGGGAGCCCTAACCACAAACGGCAATCATTATTATAGTCCGGTTAACCGCAGCATACCCTTTTTTAGTGGAGAATATTAGCATAACAAAAAGACTTTCTTTGTCTATGCTTGGAGTAGACTCTGGCTAAACTATAGTTTGCACGCCGGTCAAAGAAAGCAGGCTGGATGAATTGAGTTTTAAAACTTTTAAACCATCCACGAGCTTACCGGAAATAATAACAACCTAATAATCAACATCGGGTAATTAAAACAACGCCTAATCTAAGTGCAGAAACTGATGCTGAAAGCGCGTTGATATCGTTTATTAACATTCAGTCAGTCAGTAATGTAACTTATTATTTTGAGAATATAGCCCTTTCGACGCCATGACAGATGTCAATGCACTCAATAGGGATGATGACACATGTTGAATTAGGCAATGAAATTTAGTTGATAGGATGCAAAATGATCAGAATATACAAATAAAGTAAACATTAAAAAAATCTATTGATATGGTTCAAAGATCGGGCTTCAAAATTTCAATTTTTTTCGATTTTTGAAAGTACAAAATTAAAAAAAAATCAATGATACCATTCGATTTCTAACAGTTTACTGTGAAATAAATTGTATAGCAACCATATACATAAACGCAATATTTCACTGTAAAAATAGCAATTTCATAATTTTTCCATACTTTAAACAGGGCAACTATGAAGCCATGACATGTTTATATCATTTTGTTAGGAGCGTTTTGAGAAACAAAAGCAAATCACAGACTTTAAGTCTCTTTTCTGTTTTTTATGTTGATTTAAGGCAATTGGCCCCATATAGACATTTGATCCTCACAGCAAAACGAATCGAATAATACCATGCATGAAAAAAAATCATCTAGCCTATTATACACCAAATCAATAATGTGATTCGAGTAAAACGTATGGTATTGTGGGGCTTGCGACCTTTACAGTATATAATAATGAATATATTTGTCGTCGGCGTTGAACCTGCGGTGCGGATATATCTGTCACTGGCTTCGAAAATGTTAAAATGACAAGAAGTGGATAATTGTTCTCACCAAACTGGAGCTCCGCTTGCGATTTGAGGAGTCCTCGTTAGCGGGCGCGTGCACTTTGTAGTTGTGTAGCTGCTCCTCAAACGGCATTATGATGTAGTTGTGCAGACCCTGGGACAATCAGATAATAGATATCAATTTATTATTACATCATATTTTATTCTCTTTATTTATTTTTCGCCTTAGTGGTAGGTTTTTACAATATTTTTAAACACACAAAAACAATAAAAACATTATAAAAATTATAATAAAAAAATAATAAAAACCTATCCTAGGGTGCCGGTGCACGGTGCCGCCTATCATATTATTATTAAGTGTAATAACCTAATAACAGTCGTACGTAGAGTCCAAAACATTGAAAAAGATGGACCTTATACGATAGAAAAAGTGACCAAGGCCTCTGGTCTGGTGCCAAGGGCTGGTATCGAGTCAGCGTATTATGCATTCGCGGCAGATGCGGCTAGGGCCTATGCCTTGCGATGCGTTCCCATACCTATGTATGGAATGGTTATTTTGGCTCTATAATTCCAGTGCTAGCATGCCACTCTGATCTCTATCGACGAACAGCTGCCAGGGGCCACATACGTAGTAAAGCAAAAAACTGTAACTGAAGGCGATTTACGCTCTAAAAATCCCAGTACTGGCACACTATTGTGACCTCCACCAATGAACAGCTGCCAGGGGCCGCATCAAAATTAGCGGAGCTAACTTAGTCTACTATATATGCATAATATACTCACGTGTATAATAAACCGCACGAAGTTCCGCCTGTAGGAGAGCCTGCACTTGAGGAACCAGGCGGCCACCACGTGGTGCGCCAGCGACACCACGTAGTGGTTGTAGCGGGACGGGTTGGTGTACGGCAGCAGGATGGCGAACACAGACATGTACTGGTCTTCGACAAACGAGGCGAATACGCGCGGTAGCCGCGTCAATGCTGAAAAAAAAAGTAAATTAGACATGAGTATATAAAAAAAAATAAAGAAAAAAGAACCGACTTCACTTAGGCTACTCCACCTTTCCAAGAGCAGATTCTCAAATCACTATAGGTGTGCCTTTAATATTTGAAGAGCTAGCTCGATTTCTCCAGGATCCCATCATCAGATCTTGACCTGATAACATTGGGACACTGACAAGTACTCTTTCAAATAATAAAATAATTTTCCACATTGGTGCAGCCGTTTTGGAATAATCGGTGAACATCATAGATAAATCCGCCATTAAGTTTAATATTTGATCGACATCTCCGGGATCCCATCATCAGATCCTGACCTGATGACAATCGGACCAACTGTGAAGTATATACTCTTACAAAAAAAAAGAATTTTCCAAATCGGTCCAGTCGTCTATGAATAATCGGTGAACTTACAAAAAAATGTAGAAACAAAAAACAAAGATCCCCACGAATTTAGATCCTCCTCCTTTGAAATCTTGATGTCTGTTATAAACAGCTTGAATGCTCCGGCTTTGATGCTATATACCCACAAAAGTGGGTTAAACTTTCAGACCTAGTGCGATGTTCATGTTTATTATTTTAACTGGGTATAAGTTACTTGTATAGGTTATTTACTGGAAAGGACTCGAGCATGGGTCCCGCGATGAGCTTGGTGTCGGACACCTTCGACAGGTCTAGCAGCACCTCGGGCAACAGCTTGACCATCGTGTCGCGCGCCTCTAGAGTGAAGTGCGTGAGAGCTGCTAGGTACGGCGCGGGTGTTAGCACTAGAAACCCTAATTAAAATAGCCTGTTACTTACTGGAAAGAAACTCGAGCATGGGTCCCGCGATGAGCTTGGTGTCGGACACCTTCGACAGGTCTAGCAGCACCTCGGGCAACAGCTTGACCATCGTGTCCCGCGCCTCTAGAGTGAAGTGCGTGAGAGCTGCTAGGTACGGCGCGGGTGTTAGCACTAGAAACCCTAATTAAAATAGCCTGTTACTTACTGGAAAGAAACTCGAGCATGGGTCCCGCGATGAGCTTGGTGTCGGACACCTTCGACAGGTCTAGCAGCACCTCAGGCAACAGCTTGACCATCGTATCCCGCGCCTCTAGAGTGAAGTGCGTGAGAGCTGCTAGGTACGGCGCGGGTGTTAGCACTAGAAACCCTAATTAAAATAGCCTGTTACTTACTGGAAAGAAACTCGAGCATGGGTCCCGCGATGAGCTTGGTGTCGGACACCTTCGACAGGTCTAGCAGCACCTCGGGCAACAGCTTGACCATCGTGTCCCGGGCCTCTAGAGTGAAGTGCGTGAGAGCTGCTAGGTACGGCGCGGGCGTTCTGAGCACTAGAAATAAAAAGTAAAATTAGTGTTTTGATTTTTGTTTGTATTTGTGTCGTCATCTGTTAGGTTAGTATACAGAGTGGATTGTGAAAGTGATCAGTGACGGCAGCTATCAGATCAAAAGTGCAAAAATTAATCAATACCTAAGTTAGGGAAGGTCTACTGAGACTATTTTCGCGTAGTATTATTAGAACTGGTTCTGGTAGTTGCCCTCACTAAGCCATTTATAAAAGCTATCTAATGTCCCCAAGCGTTGGTAGCCTGACGGTAACGACGTCTGACTTTCAATCCGAAGGTCCCGGGTTCAAACCCCGGCTCGTACCAATGAGTTTTTCGGAACTTATGTACGAAATATAATTTGATATTTACCAATCGCTATACGGTGAAGGAAAACATCGTGAGGAAACCTGCATACATCCGCGGAGAAATTCAAAGGTGTATGTGAAGTTCCCAACCCGCTTTGGGCCAGCGTGGGGACTATAGCCTGATCCCTCTCGTGCATGAGAGGAGGCCTGTGCCCAGCAGTGGGACGTATAGAGGCTAACATATTATTATTATTTATTATTAATGTCCCCAAAGAATAAGCGCCGCTTGCCGTGGCTTTATACTTAATGGATCCTTTTTATCGTCTATTATAGCCCAAAAACACCTTTGTCTAAAATGCCAAAATTCGACTATACGCAAATTATTCCCTGTAAGTTTTTTTCGTTGGGCGGGCTATTAATTCTGTAATTTTCCGTGTTTATTTAACTGATGTAACGTAAATAAATCCTTCCTTTAATTTCTATATAATAAGCAATCAGTATTAGTAATTAAGAATGCAAATACGCACCGAGCCCGTATCGCAGCAGACACCGCACTATGCGCTGTTGTGTGAGTGGTTCCAGGAACGCGTGGTAAGGCGCCAGGGCGCCCAGAGATGGTAGCACGGCCGCGTGCAGTTCAGACTTGAGGACCTTTTCACCACGTAAGCATTCGGGAAACGCCAGACTGCGGTCGGATACCTGGTGATAATATTTTGGGTCATGATATAAAACATCGGATGATATAGGCATTGAGCGTAAAAAAAATTCCTCACAAATTAATTCGTCGATTTCTTTTACAATTCCTACCCTCTAGCGAGATCTCGAAGTCCTCAAAAACTTACTCACCATGGCGCACAGAGTAGAGGCCAGCAGGTCCAAGTCCTGCGCCCTGCGGCCGACGCAGAGCGCGCGAGACTGCAGCAGCGCGGGCAGCGCGCGCAGCACGTGCTGCAGCACGGACCACTCCTTCTCGCGGCTTAAGGCGAGGGTCAGGATGCGAGCGCAGCGACCCACTGGGAGGATACACGTTCCCTACAAACCAGAGGTTGATGTTAATTTACCATAACATTTAAAACTTTCGCGTCTTCTACAGTCGCCATACAATATAGCAGAACCTCATAAAGTTTAATGTGAAGTCAAACGGGTTTCTCCGACGTAGCTTTAAAGTGAGAAATCTCAAATCACCTCACATGACATGGCGACCTTGTCACCCGTCATCTTAGTAAAGAAACTTCTAGTCCAGTGTCGTGTTTATCAAACTGAAGTGTATACTATTTGCACTCATATTCGTGTGCTTTTTAATAAGAGGCGCGTATTTATGTTAATGTCCATAGTATAAAGAACTTGCTCTTGAAAAAAAAACTTAATCAAATGTGGACGAGTTCAGCAGAAGGGGCCACTTTATCGGCGTACACTTATTTCACTAACATATAGCCTATATTGTGTAGTATTTAGGAAGTATTAAACTCCATATCGACAAACTGAGATTAATTTTTCCTGGACTGTTACCGGTATGAGATCCTTGCTCGGCGGCGGGTGCTGGCCGCGCGCGGCGAGCGGCTCGGTCAGCAAGCTCGGCGAGCACAGCGGCTTGATGCGCAACGCCGCGGCCCCGTATACGGGGCTCCCAGACGCGTCGTAGCAGAACCCTACGCAGTTGAACGCGTTCGCGCGGAGCCCGAAGATCATGTCCAGGATCTGTCAACAAATATTTAGAAACCATACACATACAGCACCAAATAAGTTACAAGAAAGTAATAAAACAAAATAATTAAAATCTTATTCACTAAAAGCTTAAAACTAAATACCTATTGCTTAAAGTAATATACAATATTGATGCTGTAATAGAGGCTAGAAAGGGTCACCACTCAGCATATGCTCTAGCCACAGATAACCTCAACCACTAGATATATCATAAGTACAACTCGAGGTCACCACACATAGGTGCTCCCGTACTAATTTTGTATAAGAGCGCGACCGCTTATTTTAGTTGAGTTAAAGTTTTTGATCATAACTCATGTGAATTAAAAATATCCACAAAAATCTAGTTACAGGGGTGAACCTGGATTGTTATACTACAAATTGGTGTTGAATGCTATTGAGATGTGCTGTTCGAATCGTAGAAATTTACGAATAAAATTGCGCTTATGTGTGGTGACTTCGTGCTCCCTGTACAAGCTTAATGATGAGGTGTCTGTGTAGTCTGTGGCTCTAGCATATTAGATATGCCACAGCGCTGGTCTTCCATGGAGCTCAGGGCCAGAAGATAGATCAGAACAGTAAAGACATTGAGATACATCAATTATTTTAAATTTTATTGCACAGTAAAACAAAGCACAAAGGGCGGATTTAATGCCAGAATGCATTCTCTACCAGTCAACCATCAGGCCAAACAGATAGAAAATCAAAAGTGCGAGGAAAATCAAATATCAATTGTGGTGAGATATGTTTTCTTTGGGTGCACCCAAATTGCAGTGACGCATTTACGGTAATCCGGCAATTTTTATCGCCCGTGTAAAGCACCTTAAAAATAAAAATTGCCTGCAACTATCCAATCGTCTGGAACAGCAATTCTAGTCGGCGATATTGAGCAACACGGCATGAAATAGAGCCATTCGAGGAATCACTGACGCATTTCCGGCAATCTATCTCCGTGCAATAATTGTCTGTGTAAGAACAACATAAGAAAAGACAAGATATATCTCTCTGTCTATGCTTGAAGCGAGATCTCTCTCACTCCAAGCATAGACAGAGAGATCTCTCTCACTTCAAGCATAGGTGGGTAGGGTAGGTGGTAGTTTCCAGGGTCTCCCCTGGCCAACCATATTACCTTCTTCCTGCAGGGCGCGTGCTGCGCCGCGTGGCGCGGGTGGTTGAGCGCGTGGTCGAGGTGGTCCAGCAACACGAGGCAGGCGCGCGCCGCGTGCGCCGCCGGAGCACGGAGCAGCTTGGCGTGGAACACTTCTAGAAGACCTGGTTACAACATTATTAAACATATAGCCTTTAGAATATGATATGATATGATATGATAATTTATTGATAAAATAAATACAAATACAAATAATTTATTGTACGAAAGTGAGTATAGGAAATGATATACAGTTACATATAGTGCGTCACTATCAGCCAGTGTTTGGCGTACAATATGTTGTTTCTATTGCATGTCATCGAATATCTAACATTGTTTATACTAATGTCAACACTAATTATAATATAGGCGGATTTAAAAAAAAAAAAATTTAATTAATAGTGTAATTCTTAAATTAATATAAGTCAAAATAATAAGATGTCAATGTCATGCTATAGAAATAATTTAAAACTACAATAAAAATCAAAATTAAATTAAATATAAAAAAAATTAATTCATACACAAAAAAAAAAACGAGATATGTCAATCGTGGAATACATTAATAAAGAGTACTGGGTACATTTTCAAAATGTTCATTTACATTATAATACATCTTATGTAAGCACCATTTATACAACTTATGTTTAAATTCAGGGAAGTCAACAGTCTTTAAGTCTTCTGGTAAATGATTGAAAATCTTTATTGACATATACAGTACACTTTTTTTTAGGAAAGCTGTGTTACGATCCGGGTAGCTTAGGTTAAAACCATGGTTCTTAGACGTAGACCTAGGGTTAGATGGCATTATTTTGTACTTATCTATATGAGTTTTTACAAACAGACACATTTCATATATATACAATGCGGGTAACGGTAAAATCTTAAGTTTTATGAAGAGGTGTTTACAAGGGTCACCGAGTCTGACTCCGCACATGGCTCTAACACAGTCCTTCTGCAATATGAATGCACGGATAGCAAATGAAGAGTTTCCCCATAGAATAAGGCCATAACGCAGGTTCGACATAATGTGACCATGAAAAGCCAACAGTGCAGATTTTTGGGAGACAACTTGGGTCAACCTGCCCAGAGCAAATACGTATCTGCCTAACTTTTTGACCAGGTAATCTATATGAGCTTGCCAATTGCAGTGACAATCCAAGAGTAAACCGAGGAATCGTATGGATTTTACGCTTTCTATTGACTCTTGGTTGTACTGAATAGCTATATTTTTAGGATCACCTTGTGGTGCATAGAATTCCATGTACTTGGTCTTGCTCAGGTTTACCCTTAAATTGTTTCTTTCCAACCAGGTGTTGACGTCCTTAAATGTTAAATTCGCATCAGCCTCGTATGTCAGGGGATCTGTACTAGGGATTACTACTGAGCAGTCATCGGCAAAAAGTAGGATCTTATTGTGAGTTACGTTAGGGAGGTCATTAATGTATATTAGGAACAGCAGCGGCCCTAGAATACTTCCTTGTGGCACGCCCACATTAACAATAGTTTCATCTGAGAGAACTCTAGACATCTCTTTGGTCTTAGCACAATAACTGCTGATCTCGGTTCTCTGTTTTCTGTCGAGTAGATATGTCCGTAGCCATTCGTAGCAATTCCCTCGAATTCCGTAATGATACAACTTATTGAGGAGTAAGTTATGGGAAACGCTATCGAAGGCCTTGGACATATCCATGAAGATCGTTGTTACTGGTGTTGTACTGTCTCTATGTAACGTAATTTGCTTCACTAATTCATAGACGGCTAAAGTGGTAGATCTTTGTCTTCGAAATCCGTATTGGTTGATGTTCAGAATTTTATGTTTGTCTAAGAAATTCAATATTCTACGGTATATAACTTTTTCATATATTTTGGACAATATTGGAATAATAGCAATAGGTCTATAATTGTCGCATATTTCTTTGTCTCCCGTTTTAAACAAAGGTTTAATTATGCTTACTTTTAAGCGATCTGGAAAGATACCGTCTATTATTGAGAGATTGATGACATGACTTAGAGGACCTGCAAGAACATTAGCATTTTCCTTAATAATCGATGTCGTCAAGTCATCATATCCTGATGATTTTGTATTTTTAAGAGATTTAATGATCTTGACGATTTCGGTGGGGTCAGTGGGGCTCAGGTATATGGAGGAAGCGTTTGAACTGCTCATGAACTTCAGAAGGTCTGAGGAGTTCGACGATCTGATATTACTTTCAGAGGTGCATTGTGTAGTAAATATGTTGTTAAAAACGTTAGCAATAGCCTTGCCATTCGTGATGAAGTCGCCATTCATGCGTATTCGATTTATTGATGATTTTGGCAAGGTCTTGCCAAAAGGGATTTTGAGATATCTTCAATGGTATAACCATCTCAGTTATCCATCGATTTAAATGGAATATTTGTTTTCAACGAGCAATAAAAGGAGGTACAGACTTAAACAAGATTTCCTGAAAATATGGCTCGTGAAAATTGGTAAACAGCCAGTAATAAGACTGTCAGAGAAACTGCTGCACGAGTCGTTCTTGCGACAGTATTGTGGGCCATTTTTTTGGGCTGATTGTGTAGGGGCCAGCTAGCCCTGACACTTGCTTGATGAGGTTGAGTGCGTTGAGATGAAGAAGTAGATGAGTTCAAGTTACACTGGTTTATTACTGGTGAAAATAGTTACAGAGTGAGGAAAACTAATTAGCCATTCCTTCTGCTGATGTTAATCGTATGCAAGTTAGGTATGCACTGTTGTTTGTTTACTTACAATACAGCATTAAACGCGGGCTAAAGTAGGCCGCGGCGTAAACAGAAAAATGTACAGTAGTGAGACTGTACAGATTGTTTATTTTAGATGTATACAATCCGCAACGCAAGCTTTGTAAAAATTTAAAGAACAGCATTTGTAACAACGTTTGTCCAAAAATCCACAATAGTACATTTCGATATTAGTGCGGAAAGTATGTCATTCTTTTACGAGTACCGAGATATCTTGCCACGAGCCGTAGGCGAGTAGCAAGACTCGGGACGAGTGAAGAATGACATTTACGCACGAGTATCGAACGACGTTTTTTAATACAGTTGCGAAAAAATTATAAAATTGTCAATTATTCACTTTGAGGTTACTTTAGTACATGTATCCGAACGCTCCGCGCGGTGCGGTGCGGCGCTGTGATTGGCTGTCTGTCACTGTCATATGAAAAGTAAAAAGCACTAGTGCGCGATATCAAACTTTCCGCACGCTAAACCACTACAAGAAAAGCACTTTTTTGAGCAACTGTATTAAAAAAGTATTTATTAGTACAAGTTTCTCTTCATTCCCTACTAAAGCTAAACAGGTAACAACAACGATTGAATTATGTAGATATTTTACCACTTTGTCAGTCATTTTGAAATGTGTTTTCAAACTATTTGCACTGCGTATGATCTTTCTTTGGTGCACGTATGTGTCACAATCTATAGTTCTCCTTAACGAGACTTGAGATAAATAATATCGACAAAAAATACTACGCTAAGGATACAAACCTGAGACCGCAAGAGTAACGTCCGTCAAATCTGGCTCGGGATCTGATTCGCTGGGTTCTTCACTCTCAAACGGCCGGTTCATTATCTATAAGTAAAATATTATATTAAACTAGCGGCACGCCCCGGCTCCGCACGGGTGCAATTATACATATAAACCTTCCTCTTGAATCACTCTATCTACTAAAAAAAAAAGCATCATAATCCGTTGCGTAGTTTTAAAGATTTAAGCATACACACAGACAGCAGGAAGCGACTTTGCTTTATACTATGTAGTGATACACATATTTACATACTAATTACGAAAAGGAAAACATAATCTAATCTGATATGGCTGAAAAAAATATATAGGCGAAATCGACCGTCATTTTTATAATAAAAAAAAAAAGTATAGCAGTTAAGGTTGCGGACTCGAAACGCGCGACAGGCGACCGCGGCGAGCGGCGAAACGAGACGCCACCGCCTATTTTTTAAAACAGGCCTATTCTTGTCATTGATTTATTTTATTATGCATTCTAATAGAACGACAGAAAGGCTATTTAGAACAAATTTTCTGCGTCATGTTTGGCAGTTGACAGCTGTCAGTTGCTTGAGAGCGCGAGCACAGAACTTTTGGCGAAAATTCATACGGGTGTCATTTCTTGTTACTCAATGTTTCATGGCTATAGATGATCATGCCGCACAGAACGGACTGGATTGTCTATAGACTCGAATTGGGCCGTTTCGGCAAACAGTGGCCGCTCGTCTCGCCACTCGAGAGCTCGGTCAAACAGACACTTCGACAGCACCAGGCGCCAGGTCGTCCCCGAACAGACGACGAACGACCATCCCACCGCAGTGGGACAGCAGCAATGCGGACACTCCAACCCCTGCCCCCATCTATAAGAGTACCACCACCTCGACAGTCGACAGGTACCTTCTCCAGCAGGTCCACCAGGTCGGTGTTGGCGTCGCCGGCGGCCAGCACGGCCAGCTCGGCCGTGGCCCGCGCCGCCGCCGCGCGCAGCGCCGGCTCCGCGCCCAAGCACCAGCCCAGCAGAGGCACGCCCACGCCGAGCACCACCTCCTCCTCGTATAGGAACCTGACACCAAATTACTTATTCATTATTTTCACTTTGGCTATTACAGGGTGGTTTTTCAGTGAAGCAGCTCCCAGATACCGTGCTGCTACGCGAAAATGGTCTTAGAATACCATCCCTCAATTTTAAATTAATAAAGATTCGCGTTGACACACTTTCGAAAAAACATTTCAGGTGCGAGAAAAAGTTCATTTTTGACAAACTTTTTTTTGATGCCACTAGATCCCATTCTTATCTAGCATTAAAAGCTAGTATGGGACCAAAAATAATTTTCGGCTAGAAAAGCCACAAATCGAGGAAAACTTTTACCATACATTTCATATGAGGATGAAAACTTTTTTCACGTGCATTTTTTTCTATTCCTATCGAGTACCAATAGTTTCCATGGGATCAACTTACGGTATTGTACCAAAAAGCCACAAATTTAAGATACTTTTTCCATACATTTACTGCTTTAAAATCCCCGTTTTTTGACAGCTCACTGAGTGACTAGCTGTTGTACCGCATGCATAACCTTAAATGGCTGGCACGAACTTGTCTCCTAATGCTAAAGCTGTGGCCAACCAGCCTCCGCAAGCGAGTAGCGGAGGGTAAAAGATACAATATGTAGAACACACCTGTGTCGCTTGACGACGGCGAGTAGCTGCTGTAGCGCATGCATGCGGACAGCGAGCCTTGTGTCTCGACGGGCGAACTTGTCTCCTAATGCTAAGGCTGTGGCCAACCAGTCGGCGCGAGCGGGGGATAGGTTGGCGCAGCGGAGAGTGATTAGGCGTAGTACTGATGCTTCCTGAGAACGATAAATTATATGCATTAATAGTACTTTTTTGACTTAGAAAGAAAAGCGGCTTTCCCAAGAGGAATGTTCATTGTGCATTACTACAAAAGCCGGGAAAACTGGGATTGTCAGCCAAGTAGTCGGAAACTTTAATGGCCTACGCCGATAGGTAATTAAGACTATCTATTTTCAGCGTCACTAAACGTAATGTTTCAGGTTTGAGAAAAAAACAACAGACGATGGCACTCACTTAAGGCCGTTCCTCGATTCGGACAAGCCACGCCCATCCGTTAGAGACACGTTTATGGCTCTCGTGCACGAAAGAAAGAGATGCAGCGCTCTTAAGGATCAGACGTTTTGACTAAACTACGATAAATAAGCGAATCTATAAAGTTTTGTCTAATTTTGTTTCTGTGACTTTTTAGATAAACCAGAATACCATATTTTTTACTTAGTTATATTGCTTAATCCCTTATAGTTTACGTAAGCTAAGAAAAATAAGGGGAACAAGGACCCAACTTCGGATTTTTTTTCTATCGAGGCTACTTTCAGCAATCGTGTTTCGGCTTGTGACATATACAAGTATATATAGTCTAATAATATATATTCGAAAATAAATTCAGTCGCTTTTCCCGTTTAGTACATAGAGCATTTGAAAAAAACCTATAATTTTTCAAAGTAGCCCCTTAACGGTAGACAATTTTTTTTTTGTAGATAATACATACCGGCCGATCTTGTGCGCAGGAGTCTATGAGGTCCAGTAGCTGGTTCGGGTCTCCTGTATACTGCCCAGCTTCGTGTAGCTGTTCTATACTAGTCAACAAGGCGTGGAGACGCGTGTGAATCAGTTCGTTCGGCGGGTCCAAGCTTTCTGTGAATGATAAAATTACATCAGTTAAAATTGTACGTACGTACCTAATTATATAAGTGGGTGTCAGTATCAACATACGGGGATCAAAGTTACTCTGCGTCCTTCGACAACCCTACACGTGATCCCTGGGTGGTGCTAAAAGAGTAACAAACTTGGCAGCTGCACTGTCCCATCTGGACCTCGCAGCACTAATTTACGTAACTGTATACACATACAGTGTGAGTATGAACATATGGCAGTGTGTGTGTGGATATTGGGTAGCTTTCGTGCTGCAGCGCTTGTCTGAGCACTGCCAGCAGCACGTCCCAGGCGGCGCACAGCGAGTCTGCAGGCGCGCGGGTCACTAGACTCTGGATGGCTTGTATAACCTACGTTACTGTATGTCAGTGTGAACATATGGCAGTGTGAGTGTGGATATTGGGTAGCTTACTGTCGTGCTGCAGCGCGTGTCTGAGCACTGCCAGCAGCACGTCCCAGGCGGCGCACAGCGAGTCTGCAGGCGCGCGGGTCACTAGACTCTGGATGGCTTGTATAACCTACGTTACTGTATGTCAGTGTGAACATATGGCAGTGTGAGTGTGGATATTGGGTAGCTTACTGTCGTGCTGCAGCGCGTGTCTGAGCACTGCCAGCAGCACGTCCCAGGCGGCGCACAGCGAGTCTGCAGGCGCGCGGGTCACTAGACTCTGGATGGCTTGTATAACCTACGTTACTGTATGTCAGTGTGAACATATGGCAGTGTGAGTGTGGATATTGGGTAGCTTACTGTCGTGCTGCAGCGCGTGTCTGAGCACTGCCAGCAGCACGTCCCAGGCGGCGCACAGCGAGTCTGCAGGCGCGCGGGTCACTAGACTCTGGATGGCTTGTATAACCTACGTTACTGTATGTCAGTGTGAACATATGGCAGTGTGAGTGTGGATATTGGGTAGCTTACTGTCGTGCTGCAGCGCGTGTCTGAGCACTGCCAGCAGCACGTCCCAGGCGGCGCACAGCGAGTCTGCAGGCGCGCGGGTCACTAGACTCTGGATGGCTTGTATAACCTACGTTACTGTATGTCAGTGTGAACATATGGCAGTGTGAGTGTGGATATTGGGTAGCTTACTGTCGTGCTGCAGCGCGTGTCTGAGCACTGCCAGCAGCACGTCCCAGGCGGCGCACAGCGAGTCTGCAGGCGCGCGGGTCACTAGACTCTGGATGGCTTGTATAACCTACGTTACTGTATGTCAGTGTGAACATATGGCAGTGTGAGTGTGGATATTGGGTAGCTTACTGTCGTGCTGCAGCGCGTGTCTGAGCACTGCCAGCAGCACGTCCCAGGCGGCGCACAGCGAGTCTGCAGGCGCGCGGGTCACTAGACTCTGGATGGCTTGTATAACCTACGTTACTGTATGTCAGTGTGAACATATGGCAGTGTGAGTGTGGATATTGGGTAGCTTACTGTCGTGCTGCAGCGCGTGTCTGAGCACTGCCAGCAGCACGTCCCAGGCGGCGCACAGCGAGTCTGCAGGCGCGCGGGTCACTAGACTCTGGATGGCTTGTATAACCTACGTTACTGTATGTCAGTGTGAACATATGGCAGTGTGAGTGTGGATATTGGGTAGCTTACTGTCGTGCTGCAGCGCGTGTCTGAGCACTGCCAGCAGCACGTCCCAGGCGGCGCACAGCGAGTCTGCAGGCGCGCGGGTCACTAGACTCTGGATGGCTTGTATAACCTACGTTACTGTATGTCAGTGTGAACATATGGCAGTGTGAGTGTGGATATTGGGTAGCTTACTGTCGTGCTGCAGCGCGTGTCTGAGCACTGCCAGCAGCACGTCCCAGGCGGCGCACAGCGAGTCTGCAGGCGCGCGGGTCACTAGACTCTGGATGGCTTGTATAACCTACGTTACTGTATGTCAGTGTGAACATATGGCAGTGTGAGTGTGGATATTGGGTAGCTTACTGTCGTGCTGCAGCGCGTGTCTGAGCACTGCCAGCAGCACGTCCCAGGCGGCGCACAGCGAGTCTGCAGGCGCGCGGGTCACTAGACTCTGGATGGCTTGTATAACCTACGTTACTGTATGTCAGTGTGAACATATGGCAGTGTGAGTGTGGATATTGGGTAGCTTACTGTCGTGCTGCAGCGCGTGTCTGAGCACTGCCAGCAGCACGTCCCAGGCGGCGCACAGCGAGTCTGCAGGCGCGCGGGTCACTAGACTCTGGATGGCTTGTATAACCTACGTTACTGTATGTCAGTGTGAACATATGGCAGTGTGAGTGTGGATATTGGGTAGCTTACTGTCGTGCTGCAGCGCGTGTCTGAGCACTGCCAGCAGCACGTCCCAGGCGGCGCACAGCGAGTCTGCAGGCGCGCGGGTCACTAGACTCTGGATGGCTTGTATAACCTACGTTACTGTATGTCAGTGTGAACATATGGCAGTGTGAGTGTGGATATTGGGTAGCTTACTGTCGTGCTGCAGCGCGTGTCTGAGCACTGCCAGCAGCACGTCCCAGGCGGCGCACAGCGAGTCTGCAGGCGCGCGGGTCACTAGACTCTGGATGGCTTGTATAACCTACGTTACTGTATGTCAGTGTGAACATATGGCAGTGTGAGTGTGGATATTGGGTAGCTTACTGTCGTGCTGCAGCGCGTGTCTGAGCACTGCCAGCAGCACGTCCCAGGCGGCGCACAGCGAGTCTGCAGGCGCGCGGGTCACTAGACTCTGGATGGCTTGTATAACCTACGTTACTGTATGTCAGTGTGAACATATGGCAGTGTGAGTGTGGATATTGGGTAGCTTACTGTCGTGCTGCAGCGCGTGTCTGAGCACTGCCAGCAGCACGTCCCAGGCGGCGCACAGCGAGTCTGCAGGCGCGCGGGTCACTAGACTCTGGATGGCTTGTATAACCTACGTTACTGTATGTCAGTGTGAACATATGGCAGTGTGAGTGTGGATATTGGGTAGCTTACTGTCGTGCTGCAGCGCGTGTCTGAGCACTGCCAGCAGCACGTCCCAGGCGGCGCACAGCGAGTCTGCAGGCGCGCGGGTCACTAGACTCTGGATGGCTTGTATAACCTACGTTACTGTATGTCAGTGTGAACATATGGCAGTGTGAGTGTGGATATTGGGTAGCTTACTGTCGTGCTGCAGCGCGTGTCTGAGCACTGCCAGCAGCACGTCCCAGGCGGCGCACAGCGAGTCTGCAGGCGCGCGGGTCACTAGACTCTGGATGGCTTGTATAACCTACGTTACTGTATGTCAGTGTGAACATATGGCAGTGTGAGTGTGGATATTGGGTAGCTTACTGTCGTGCTGCAGCGCGTGTCTGAGCACTGCCAGCAGCACGTCCCAGGCGGCGCACAGCGAGTCTGCAGGCGCGCGGGTCACTAGACTCTGGATGGCTTGTATAACCTACGTTACTGTATGTCAGTGTGAACATATGGCAGTGTGAGTGTGGATATTGGGTAGCTTACTGTCGTGCTGCAGCGCGTGTCTGAGCACTGCCAGCAGCACGTCCCAGGCGGCGCACAGCGAGTCTGCAGGCGCGCGGGTCACTAGACTCTGGATGGCTTGTATCACTTCGTACGTCACTACAGGCTGGTTTGTGCTAACCGCCTGAAAAGAAAGTATCATATAAATATTACTGCGTAATTGAAATTACATTTTTGGGCAGTGAAGTTGGGTTATTTTCTAAGGAGATTCCGATTTGCAATGATCCGTTTATATTGCGTATGATGGGTATTGAATAATGCATTTACGCACCTAGGGCGGTAAAATATTAAAAAAAGGCCAGATCGCGGGCATTTGTGGCCCAAACTGAAGATAAGGGTTATAAACGTGCGACCTGAGCCCTTGTTTATTACCGCCCGTGGTGCGCACACAATTTTACGTCTTCTCCTGGGTGTGAAGTGAGATTTGCCGCTGCGCCCGTGGGCGGCGAATCTCACTTACTACCCAGAGTGACGTAAAAAGGTTTTACAATGCATCAGCCCGGAAAGTGCTCTTTTTAAGGGTAATGTCGTGTATAGAAAGCGATTATTTGCCACACACGTGCGGCAAAGGATTTGCATAGTACTTTTCTGGACAACCAGCCGGCGCCCGCCCGCCACTCGCTGCGGTGTACTTCGTCTGCACAGTGCTAGTTATATACTACACTAAATCTGTGTTATATGTATGTAGGTATTCCTAAATATTGGTTGACATGTGTCAAAATCTTGCCGATCATTCTTGATTACAGTTTGGACCTACAGAAAGCACGTATTTTAATGTTATCCCCCTATCCCGTAGGCATCCAGACGATCTAGTGTTCATACACCACAGAGACCATTTCCGTTTCACATCTACAAGTTTTAACGGCCTCCTAGCTTAGTTGGTAGTGACCCTGCCTATGAAGCAGGAGGTCCCGGGTTCGAATCCTGGTCAGGGCATTTATTTGTGTGTTTATCACAGATATTTGTTCCCGAGTTACGGATGTTTTCTATGTATTTAAGTATTTATCTATATCTATCTATTATATATATCGTCGCCTAGTACCCACAACACAAGCCTTATTGAGCTTACTGTGGGACTGGGTTGATTTGTGTAAGATTGTCCTAATAATATTTATTTATTTATAAGTAGAGTTACTTGTTTTATTATTTTTACTGCCGTATTTTTTGTAGGATGTGTTGTTTGAATACAAATTTTCTACGATTTTAAGCTAACATGGTCACTAACACTACAATAACTATTTATCAATCATATTTATCTATTTCAATTTAATTTAATTTTTTTTTCTATTTTTATTTATATCGGATGCTCATCAAAACATACTTAAATGGTAAATATCCCGTATTAAATAGTTACTGTAGTTAAATATTTTCTATTCTATTCTACATGTATCAATAAACTTTAAGAAAAAAACCTTTTTAGACCTTACGGCAACGAGATAGGGTCTACATTAACTCAGTCAATGTTCACAGACCTGCAGTAGCGCCGGCAACACGCACAGCAACGACACCCGCAAGCTGGGCACCCGGCGCGGCCCCCACAGCGCCATGTTGATGTAGAACACGGCGCCCCGCACGGCGCCGGCGTCGGCGTCGGCCGCCTCCGCGTCGGCGGCGGCGGCGGCGGCGGGGAGGGCAGCTAGCTCCTGTAGAGCCGCGTGACCTAGGTCCGCGCCTAGGACTGAGCGCATCAGCTGTGGAAAAAATATTGGGAGTGGAATAACATCGAAATTTGTATATTAAAACCGACTAAGAGCACGTCGGGCCATGCTCAGTGTAGGGTTCCCTAGTTGCCGGCCTGTTACAACACATCCGCGCTCTATGCGCGGCTCAACCGATTTTATTCAATATAGTTTTATATTGAAAGTACTTATCAGGCCTCACTTCCATGATTTTATACCAAATTTCAGCTTTCTGTCACTGAGCTAGACCGCGGACAGAACGAACTATAAATAAATAAATAAATATTACGGGACAATATTACACAAATCAACCTAGTCCCACGATAAGCTCAATAAGGCTTGTGTTGTGGGTACTGGGCGACGATATATATAATAGATAGATATAAATACTTAAATACATAGAAAACATCCATAACACAGGAACAAATATCTGTGATTAGCACACAAATAAATGCCCTGACCAGGATTCGAACCCGGGACCTCCTGCTTCATAGGCAGAGTCACTACCAACTAGGCTAGGAGGCCGTTTCCAAGAGTCCATACTGTCCCTAGTTGACTACGGAACCCTAAAAAAAGGTCGTTTAGCATGCAATGTGTATGAATACGAAAAGATGTATTGTTTTAACTTGTATAATACCCGAAAACCCCGGCCTCCTAGTGGAGGCACTACGCTAGACCTGATATCCCCACTTACCTTCCAACTGGTCTGGCAGTGTCTTTCCAAGTTGACTGTCCTACATAGGGCTCCGACGAAGGCCGGTAGCGCAGCCCGAGGTAGGAACGAATAAGCTACCACGGCCTCCAGTAATGCTAGGGCTGATACTACCGCCCCCGCTTCGGCAGAATACGCGCATAGGTGGCAGGAGGCACTGAAGAAAAAAAAAAGTTAGATTATTCATTTCAAATAAGAATTTAAAAATATACCATATATTAATTTGAAGATTAAATACACTGAAGTTTTTGAAAAATTATAATTGTTCTAAAATATAATGTGTCTATCAAAAATTTACAAAAAAATGAGGTTAGGTAAAGCGAGGGTAGGTTTGAGGAGACTATAGAGAACAAAAAGTTCTTAGGCTGTGGTCGTCTATATCTCTATAGTCTCTGCTAAAATGCAACACTGTGGTTAACGAATGATTGTACAGCATGGGAAGCTATATTTGCCGAGTTAGTACTAAATAAATTGTTCCACTCCTCCTGCGGCCCAGCCATACAAATGAAAAATCGAAAACTTTGCCACTGAAATTTAAACCAAGAACACAGAGAAACAGAGTCGATTTTATTTTGTTTCAAAATCGAACGCTACAAAACAAATGCAACTCTATGGAAATAGAATGGATGATTCAAATTTCATCGAAGACAATAAGTACTACAAGTAGGACCTTGGGCCTTACGAGGATATCTTTGAATAAAATAAAATGGTTTCCTGTAAAGTCGGTTCACGGACGATAATTTTGCGTGATAACGACAAAAGAAAACATTGAAGAAAAATTGCATATTTTTATTTATAAATTGAATTATTATCACTCATTTTTTTTAGGAAAAGAATGAAATAAAACGCACCGTCATCAAATATATCGGAGCGACAAAGGTACTCAAAAATATCTGAACATTCACTTGACAATAGATGCCCTCAGATATTTATGACCAGGTGGTTATTTTCGCCCTAATCAGGCACTGGACCTCTCAACACTTAAGTTTAGGTACTAACATAATTATTTAAGTTCTAATTGTAATACTAACACTATATGGATTTTTTCGTCCGAAATAAATGTTTTTTTTTTTTACATGTTTCTCAATCATATGGCTTGTGGCCGTAACGTTACCATGGAGATCTGTCCACGTGACAGGAACGGAACGTGACGCTTTTTCGTGCATGCTACCGGTGTTCATCGATTTATAAGACGTTCACCAGTGATCGGAATCACCGCAGTGAAACGATAACAAAACGCGTAGGGGACAAGTTTCAACCAAGAAAAATACGAATATTTTTATCAAACTGGTCTATAATCTCGAATCAAATTGGAATCTCTAATTTATAATGTGTGGGTATAGGTATGTTAAGCACTCTTTTATGTCAGCTTGACAAGTTTTGTTATCGTTTCACTTTTCACTTCGGTGATTCCGATCACTGGTTATCACGTCAAAAATAGCTAGTTAAGGCCGTTCCTCGATTCGGACAAGCCACGCATGGGCTAGCGAATGGTCGCTAGAGACACATTTATGGCTCCCGTGCACGAAAGAAAGAGATGCAGCGCTCTTAAGGATGAGACTTTTTGACTAAACTACGATAAATAAGCGAATCTTTAAAGTTTTGTCTAATTTTGTTTCTGTGACTTTTTAGATAAACCAGAATACCATATGTTTTACTTAGTTATATTGTTTAATCTCTTATAGTTTACGTAAGCTAAGAAAAATAAGGGGAAAAAGGACCCGACTTCGGATTTTTTTTATATCGAGGTAACTTTCAGCAATCGTGTTTCGGCTTGTGCCAAAAACAAGCGTATATAGTCTAATAACATATATTCAAAAATAAATTCACTCCCTTTTCCCGTTTAGTCACTACAGATGAAAAACACGATTGAAAAAACCTATAATTTTTCAAAGTAGCCCCTTAAATACTCACTCTACAATGCCGTGCACTATGTGTTCGTCGAGGTAGGTGGCGTTGTACTTCACCACATTGATGACGAGAGCTAACAGTTCAGTCAGCGCAGGCCCGCTCTCACCCACGCTGCGCATGTATTCAAGCAGGTATTCGCCGATCTGCAAATAAATTGTTTTTTAATTTGATCGTTTGTAAAACATACGATGAGGCGTGAAGTGGCGAGAGGTCTAGCTGTCATAATCGACCAATTATGTTTAATCGTGTTTTTTTATTGGTAAAATTTGAGAACGTCAAAAAAAACATGTCGCCCCGTGCTGCCATCTAGTGAAAAAACTCGATCGCGGACACCCTCATTATATCCTCCTGCGGCCCAGCCATACAAATGAAAAATCGAAAACTTGCCACTGAAATTTAAACCAAGAACACAAAGAAACAGAGTCGATTTTATTTTGTTTCAAAATCGAACGCTACAAAACAAATGCAACTCTATGGAAATAGAATGGATGATTCAAATTTCATCGTAGACAATAAGTACTACAAGTAGGACCTTGGGCCTTACGAGGATATGGCTGCGGACTTGATCCACGCGGCGGAGCGAACACCTTACAGGTGTATTAAAGTCGGTTAGCGATTGACAGATGAGTTTTATACACTTGAATCTCCATTTTGTTGCCATAATCATAAAGTCAACTTTACACCGTACCTGACATCTTGTTTAAATTATTGTTCTTTTACTAGCTTTTATTTTTATTTGTAACAATCATTATAATAATAATGGGGTTGGCAACTGTCAACGGTTTGGCCAGATGGCGCCAGCATAGCTAGGTCCCTTTCACTAGTATTGTTGTATGGGATTTGGCTTAAAGGCTAGCCCATCCAGGTAAAAAAAAACAAGATTTTGACACTATTTGTAGGACTGACAGGTACCAGCTATGCTGGCGCCATCTGTAAATACTTTCGACCGGCCAACTCCATTCTATACTTGGCTTGCCTTATCTAAGCTACTGCCTAAAATTGTATCTGCATGCATTGTTATGTGTTTTACGTCACTCTGGGTGGTAAGTGAGATTTGCCGCCCACGGGCGCAGCGGCAAATCTCACTTCACACCCAGGAGAAGACGTAAAATTATGTACGTACCACGGGCGGTAATAAAGATGGCCTCAGATCGCTAGTTTATGGCCCTTACCTTCGGTTCGGGCCACAAATGCCAGCGATCTGAGCCCTTCTTTATTTTACCGCCCTAGGTACGTAATGTACTATTAATGCAAATAAATGATTGACTATTGACTATTGACAAGCATCACACCATTTGGTGCCGTGTTTTGAACGTGGACTTTATTTCCTTTTTGTAAAGGCAGAATATCAAATGGACGAATATTATCTGTCAAGTCCAAATTTACTTTGAACGTATTGTACAACCAGGGCCCTATTTAATAAACATTACAACCCGACAAATATGTCCAAAAACGACAAATTTGTCCAATTGTGCTCATATTGCGTTCAATAAACTTTACAGATTTGTCACAGGGTGACAGGTGAACTCGTGTCAATGTAGCTGGTGAATTTTGTATAATAAAATTCTGACGGCTACAAAATTGTCATTGTCAACTACAATTCAAAAATTGTCATGAATTTCTATAGAAAATGAGCCAATATACAATTACATATAACAATTACAACGCTTTATTAAACACGATTATGTCCAACTGTAGTTACAATTAAACAAATTTGTCAAGTGTGACAATGACATATTTGAGGGTAGATTGTATTTTTTAATGAACAGATTTTTGAATTGTATTTGTGATTTGTAATTGTGGATTGTAATGTTTATTATTTAGGGCCCAGGGCACTAAATAATTCTATAGAAATTCATGACAATTTTTGAATTGTAGTTGACAATGACAATTTTGTAGCCGTCAGAATTTTATTAAACAAAATTCACCAGCTACATTGGCACGAGTTCACCTGTCACCCTGTGACAAATCTGTAAAGTTTATTGAACGCAATATGAGCACAATTGGACAAATTTGTCGTTTTTTGACATATTTGTCGGGTTGTAATGTTTATTAAATAGGGCCCACTGAAGACTGAGGGCCATGTAAGTATTTGTCACATTTCACGTAGCGCCTGGCAAATTTTCCGGCCTGAACAATGTAATATTGAGTATGTACCTCACGAGCATCTATAGTATCTGACCTGTTCCTCAAAGCACTCGATGTTTTTGCCCGCGTTAGTGAGTGTTGACAGCAAGGAGAGGCGATGAGGTGCGTCCTGCAATCATAATTTAGAATTAGGTTACATTACGGCTAGAAAATACGGCTGTACAGTCGACCAAAAATGTGGTCTACCACCCTACGGTTGAGGTCCGTTTGAACGTCATGAGACAACAAGGTCGTGCACGTTTTAAACTCCGTTAGAAATGTCACCCTTAGCGATCGTTAGATCTCGCAGAAACTTTTGTCAAAACTGGTAGACCACTTTCTTGGTCGACTACACCTATTTAGTCACAGACACGTTCCGGAAAAAATAAAGAATTAAATTAATTGTATATTTGCATGTTTCGAATACAAGTGATATACACCCGTCCGTGTGAAGTTGAAATACTGTTGATCTAGCTATACGATCACATTTTAGTACGGGCGGCGACCGTGGGATCTGCTATGTAACGTGATACAAAGAAAAGTCCCATGATACATGTTCATAAGACGTGATGCTGAGTTCCGGAAAAAAAAATAGAATTGGCCGAAAAGGGGCTATTCATAAATTACGTCATTTCGTTAAAAATCGATGACGTAATTTATGGACAGCCCCAAACTCAAAAAAGTACTACTTCCGGTTTAAAAAATGGATGGTATTTTCCTACGACATTTGATACTGAGATGATTATTGTGGCAACAAATAGTAATTTGTATTTAGGTACAGAAAAACCCAGTCTGCCAGTTTCTGCATGGCCGGAAGTGCCCGGCAGACAAGTTCAAAAGTGACGTAAATTTGGAGTCAAATTCGTTACTTTTAAACTAGTCTGCCGGGCACTTGCGGCCATGCAGGAACTGGCAGACTGGGATTTTCTGTACCTACCTAAAAATAAATTACTATTTGTTGCCACAAGTGTCATCTTTATATCTAATGACGTAGGTAAATACCATCCATTTTTTAAACCGGAAGTGGTACTTTTTTGTGCTTTCGGCCAATTCTAATTTTTTTCACTATTTTTCGAAACTCAACATCACTTTTATGAACATGTGCCACGGGGCTTATCTTTGTATCACGTTACGTAGCAGATCCTACGGTCGCCGCCCGGACTATTTAGTTCTGTAACTGTAGTGATGTTATTAAATACTACGTATACAGGGTGTCCCAGAAATCGACGTCAAGCCGTGAATGGATGATAGACCAAGTTATAACAGTTATCAGAAAAATACAAAAAAAAATCTATCACATGTTCTTCAAAAATTATGGTCACTTTAAAAATTTACTAGAATATTCACGCCCTGGTCTCTTAACTTCTAGTAAATTTTTAAAGTGACCATAATTTTTGAAGAACATGTGATATATTTTTTTTGTATTTTTCTGATAACTGTTATAACTTGGTCTATCATCCATTCACGGCTTGACGTCGATTTCTGGGACACCCTGTATGTTGATATCATAACTAACTGTGGCTAATAGTGTAAGTCTTACCTCGGCGGCATGCTGTGCGTGCGTTTCCCTCAAAAAGCGAAACAGCAATGTGCGCATGACCGCACACTCCTGAAAAATAATTATATTATAAATAAATAAATATTTGGGGACAATCTTACACAAATCAACCTAACCCCAAACTAAGCAAAGCTTGTACTATGGGTGCTAGGCGACGATATACATACTTAGATAGATAAATACATACTTATATACATAGAAAACATCCATAACTCAGGAACAAATATTTGAAGAATCCCTTATACCTATAGTTTGGCTAGGGACTGTCTCACTTCTTTCCAACTGCCTTTTTTTGACCTACCCTACCCTAGTATCCTCACAACTAAAATAGGGAAGAGTATAGTTAATTACGTCAACAAATATCTATTGAAGATTTAAAAAAAATGTTAACTTTGACATTGGACAGTTATGGTTCTCTGCCTTTTTTCCGAAAATTGTATTACCGAATTTCACTTGCCAACCAACTTTTCGCAGAAGTTTCATTTGGCCGAATTTCATTTCCCAACTTTACATAATCCAACCTAACCTAACCCAACCTAGTAGGTAATTTTTATTACCCAACTATGGGGTTGGGAAATGAAATGGTTGGTAAAAGTTATTCGGCCAATTGAAACATCTGCGAAAAGTTGGTTGGCAAGTGAAATTCGGCAATTCAATTTTCGGCGAAAAGGCAGGATACCTAAAGGGTTGGAAGGAATGGAAATCCGTTCATACCTGTCCTTCAGCTATGCACCGCAGGAACCACAGAGCGGTGTGCCGAGACTCCGCACAACTGTCGTCGAGGAGATCCCGCATAAGCGCCCATAGCCTCTCCGCGCCGCCCTACACATTTTATAACAATCAATATAATAAATAAAAAGTTTATAAATTTTATATTCTTATTATTATCTCTTCTCTTATTATTATCTAAAAACGGGCAAATACAGCAGAATATAAAAAAATTGCCAAGAATTATAAATATAAAGTTAAATATTATATTAGTATAAAATTTCATTTTCATTAAAAGACCCTTCACCTACTTGGTTTGGCCTATTGGTAGACTGATAGAAAATGTCTTTGTTACACTTGTACAGTCACGATCAAATATGTTGGAGCGACCAAGGTACTCAAAAATATGCACTTTATCACCTTAAGACTGTATCGAGGAGGGTAAATTTTCAGAATCTGTCAAATTACCCCGATGCACACATGTCCAGACTTCACGCACACTACCACACTTTTGGGGGGACAGGTCATTCACCTCTATTTTTTTAAGTTGGCATAATAAGTTTGACTACACCTCCTTTGAGAAAATGAACCTGTATAGGTTGCATTCCAAGAAGACAGAGAAATAATCAATGTTATCTTGCTTTCCTTGTTTGTCCTGTTTATGTCACATATGACGTATTGAAATGTGATTTGGTTTGATAATAATTCGATGAAATGATTAGTACTTTTTAATGCGGTTTGAGATACGACTTTTGTAAAGCTACCTAAAAAGTCACTTAATCAGATTGACAATGCCAATAACCACTCTATACAGCTCTCTATAAGGCGTAAAATCAAATGACCTGTATGCATACCTGTAATAGGAATAGGACGGATTGGACAGTGTCGCCATGTCGGATATATCGGAGCAGCCAAGGTGGTCACAAGTATCTGAACAAATCCTCTATTATCAAGGCAATAAAGTGCACGTTCAGATATTTTGAGTACGTTGATCGCTCAGATATATTTTACGGCGACTCTACGTAATATCTACAGCTACGGTTTTTATTTTTCTATGCAATATTTTCAAAATGTTTATTTTAATTTATACATATTCGTTATTGGTTATTTGGCACTGCATGTCGAACTACACGCAGTACGCAACATGAAATAAACAATAATTCGACTTTCAATAAATTCAAATTTTATTTTTAACTAACGTTTCGTATACCGCCAACTGTTACAAGTTTGCCTACGATGCACAACTTTGTCTGGCTTGTAAAATATGGTTTTCTTCCCCAAACAGATTTATATTTTATTCCTAATAAGATACAAATAGCTTAGGAAGCGCTGGTAGCCTTGCGGTAAGACGTCCGACTTTCAATCCGGAGGTCTCGGGTTCAAACCCGGCTCGTACCACTGAGTTTTTCGGAACTTATGTACGGAATATCATTTGATATTTACCAGTCGCTTTTCGGTGAAGGAAAACATCGTAAGGAAACCGGACCTAATCCCAAAAAGGCCTAGTTTCCCCTCTGGGTTGGAAGGTCTGATGGCAGTCGCTTTCGTTTGTTTTTTTTTTTTTTTTTTTTTTTTCAAAAACTAGTGTCTATGCCAATTCATGGGATTAGGTTGTCAAGCGGACCCCAAGCCGGGATAAACGCTAGGAAGAAGAAGAAGAATAAGATACAAATAGCTGTTTGGTGAAGAAACCCGTGTTTTTCAAGCCAGGAAAAGTTGTGCATCATAGCCAAAGTTGTAGCGATTGACGGTACTTCTTTCGTGTGGATTTATTTTAGTACAATATTGAAGCCACGGTTGTTTAAATTTATCATATTTCTCAGCGATTTTCTCCCATACAGTGTTGGGGTTTGGGGTGGGGGCGTCTCAGACCGGATATATTATAAAATTATAGTCTTAAATTGTCTGGATTGACCTTACTCGCCGAAAGAATCAGGGACCGTATAATCGAAAAATAAAGGTACAATTTTAAAACGGGATGTATTTCATACCGTTTACTTCGGTATATGGTTTCAGTAGTGAAACCAAAATTTTCTGAACTGAAATATATCGATACCGCTTTTTTTTGCGAAACCTTGAACGTTTTCATAAAGGTATCCTTTGAGCAGGAGTATGCACTACGCGCCGGCTACTACATAGTAAAAGCTACGACCGAAATTTTTGGTATTTTAACAGTAAGAGTAGAAATAGAAACAAGTCATCATGTGATTGTTCATCCTCCTTTCCCCGCTTCTGTATCCAGATTTGTAGATTTTCACATTTTTATCAGAAATGGTTGAGTTCACAACAAATCTTCCAATGAACGAAATAATCTTTATTAAATTCTCTACAGTATTTAAAAAAAAGTATATTGTTAAGACGTACAGTTTCCAGTTATTTGTCGCGCATTTTGTGGTACGGTGATATTTAATGCTATAATATAAATCATACAAGACAGTACTAGCCACATGAGAAACATGAGAGACATTGGCCAATCAAAAAATGTTTAATAAGTCAAATTAAGGGCTATAAATAGGCCACCTTTTGGTACTATTTTATGGACATAGCTCGTCCATAGCCAACATCCTGACATTCTCTTACTAGGTTTATGATATTCTTGATTTGCGCGACAAATAAATCGAAAACTATAGGTAATACATAGTTACCTTTATTTACCACTCAATATACCCTAAACTAATAAAGATACTGTAAATTCATATGACTTTATTGTTACTGTTATTTATTTGGGTGACAAGCAGTTCGTTGGCATATACATCGGAACAAGGGCAAAGATAAGTTTGCATTCACCAATTTATTTTGGAAATTTAACTGGTAATAAAAGTAGTGGCAGACAAAACACACCTTCGGTCAAAATATTATTTAAATACACTTTATGATTCAAGAATACAATGTCTGCAACATACGGACTCATGGACCGATGACTGATGAGCTAACGAAAAGAAAGGTATGAAGCAACTATAAAAGCTTCCTTTAGCCATTTTGGTTGGTTAACCATGAAAAATATTTATATCACCTCTATTTTGCTTTCGGTTACGCGATCATTCATAGCAAATATGGATATATCCTATAAAGTGAAGAGAGAGGAAAAATATTCCCGGGAACATTAGGAATAAGCCTAGGGAATTTACTCGGGAATATTAGGAATTAACATTTCAGGTGGAGTTACCTGTACTTGATGTTCCAGTAAAGAGTTTTGTGGTCTTAGTTTTAAAATACAATTTGTATTCATTCAATAATTTCAAAATTCCCGAATATTCCATCGAGGTACCACCTGGGGAATATTCCCGAGAACAGCATATCACTACTACACCACAGAGATGGGCTTTACAATGCCATAAAGAAGCCAACCGGTAAGATCATTGATAAATTTACAGTATGGCTAGCTCCAGAACTAAATAGTTGCCTTTTAAAATTTTAGTTGTAAGTATACTTGCTTCGTTCAGTCCAGTAAATATGTCGATTTTCACCGAATATTGATGAAATAAAAACTAAATTTTTCGTACAGTCGACTACAAAGAGACGTAGGTATCTAATTTTTCAACTTATTGCGCTGTAATAAAGGTCCAAAAGTGGATACATCTCTTTGTAGTCGACTGTACACTTAGGTGCCTACCTACTTTTATTATTTCGCCTGTTCCGAACGAGAAGTTACTTTCTGGCTCATAGCTATGACTAAATTGTCCCGTAGAGTATGACCGGAAAGAAATGTGTCGTAGAATGTATGAGCTTCCATATAAACCACGACACTTCTGTTTCCTGACAAACTCTATAAACTGTATGTAAGTTAAAATCAGAAAACAACAATGTTTATTGTTTTATTTTTTATAAATAGGTACTTTGTATAAAGGTAATAGATTTCAGATAGTTTAGCAGGCACACAATCCGCCGGGATGAAAACTATCACGTAATTCACTGCTCTCAACTGGGTCCTACCAGGAGACGAACTTAGATCTCGTCTTCCGCAGCACTCTGTTAAGAATAAACTATTCAGACGACCTGGAGTGATGTTATGAGCGCTCCAGATGATCGAGAGGCATGGCGTAACTGGCGTGAGCTCATGAAGCCCCTCTATAAGAACGTTTCTCAATTTGTTTGTGCTACAGGCGGAGACATTCTTCATTACGCATGTGGTGTACAAAGACTCGGTAGATCTGCTGGCTTTGTCATTATTTTAATTTCTTGATCTTATTTTCTTATCTCATCACATGTGCACTCAATCTTTTATATTCTTACAGCAAATTTAGCAAAAAATAAGTCGGTAAAACGGCCAATAAATAATAGGTAACACATTTTTCATATACTGCGGAAATATTATATACCTACAGGTAGGTAATTATTTCGCATATACTAAGTAAAATAATTAACATTGTTTATAAAAAATACAAAATTTGTGTCATAAGAAAATTGTCAATCAAGTTTATTGACATTCTTACATTTTTTAATGTCGTAATATTATGACCAGCATAATAAACATAAACTCCAGTAAATAAAAGGTAATCCTAAAACTCTTTTCGCATTAAATAGCTTGCGACGAAACGAATTATGAGGATTCAGTAGAAAAGTTTATTTTATTCAATCGTTAGTTGTATTTTTCTAATATTACGACCTGTAAACATCAAAAAATATAATTTAATATGACACACAGTCTCTATTTGTTTTCCCTATTCATTTGGAATACATTCTGGCTACTGGTATCCCTTTTCGTGTACATATATGATTTTCTGTCAGAATAATTGTCAAAATGAAATGTCACAGGACGAAATTTGACGACACGTGTGCTTCCAATGAGGCCCACCGGCCATCTGAGTCAAAAACATTATTTGACTGATGTGGCGAATGTATGGGAATTTCACGAAAGTTTATGTTTATGATTTAATTTCTTCGTTGCATTTATAAGGAAAAATATGAATAACACTTTATTCTCTAGTCCATTTATCTGGCTTTCAAAATATCATTACTATTTAATAAGAATATGCATTTTTAATTCATGTTTTTCCTAAACCGCACAAGCGTATTTTTCAGTTTTTGTACAACTTTACTTCATTGTATTGAGGAAACTACAAATGATAATCGAGTACTAATTACTTTAAATTGTAGACACACTCTTTGTTATAACAATGATATAAATTATATAGATTTTTGTAAAGAATTGTGAACTCAGGAACCTAAACGGCGATTGCTGTTTTGCTGATTTTGGACGACGCCCTCTTAATGGGCTACTTTGAAAAATAATAGGTTTTTCAAACGCTCTAGTGACTAAACGGGAAAAGGGGCTGAATTTATTTTCGTATATATATTATTAGACTATACACTCTTATTTTTGGCACAAGCCGAAACACGATTGCTGAAAGTTGCCTCGATAGAAAAAAAAACCGAAGTTGGGTCTTTTTTTCCCCTTATTTTTCTTAGCTTACGTAAACTATAAGAGATTAAGCAATATAACTCAGTAAAAAATATGGTATTCTGGTTTAACTAAAAAGTCACAGAAGCAAAATTAGACAAAACTTTATAGATTCGCTTATTTATCGTAGTTTAGTCAAAAAGTCTGATCCTAAAGAGCGCTGCATCTCTTTCTTTCGTGCACGGGAGCCATAAACGTGTTTCTAACGAATGGGCGTGGCTTGTCCGAATCGAGGAACGGCCTTAATAGTAGACATTTGTGACCACCTTGGCCACTCTGATATATCTGATGGTGACTGTACAATAACACTTTATACAAAGTTGCTAAGTTGGAGTGTTCAAAATCACCTACACACGCTCTTATTCCCATAGCAATAATATCGTGTCAAGCTCATTTTGGACACTTCACCCGCTTAGCTACTTCTGCTGCTGAATGTACATGTACGTAATTGTTATTTTAAAACAGCTTATAAAATTTTATAAAAATTGTAATTGAGCTGCAACCTAATGGTAACCCTAAAACATGTAGATTATTATCAAAATTAACACTCTAGTCAATAAGTAAACTTCTTCTTTTTTGTTCCCTCACTGTTGAGTATCACATCGCAACCACATGTAGCTTGTTTCCATAAAGTGTGGTCATAGGACATGCGGACTGCACAGTTCCGGCCAACTAACTTTTTTGCAGCATTGCAACTTTTCTCATCAATTCAATTCAATTTTTAAAATAAATGGCATTCTGTCCACAATATTGGGACAATTTTGCCAATGTCGAAGTAGACACGACAAGTGTACGGTTAATTAGTTAAAATTTCGCTCCAAGAGCTGGACGTTGTACGGTGAGGTTAGGCTTTTTATAAGGAGATAGCTACTCCCTACAAAAAGTACGTGGACTAACGGATATCTAACTCAAACAGGGGTTACACTTGTTTTGAGATTAATTCTTCATTAGTTGCACACTAGTTCGTTAAATCACTGCAGAATAAGCTATATATTACACACTGAATCACGAAAATGAACAAAAAATAATAAGTTAATCAAAAAACCAAACCACCTTGCTCGACAAGATGGCCGCAAGTCCAAAACTTTTCTCATCCGTAACCCACCATGAGCATGTTGGCCATTCATTTGACCCAGAATGAATATACTGTCAAACAGTCAATTTTTTTTAGTGTTGGCTAGCTACAGGACCACATTGACCTACCCTTATTAGGTAATCACCTCGTGAATAAAGCACATTATGGCTAACGCAACAGTTTTATATTATAAACACTAACTATAACCAATAAAATGTGTTTACCGAAGGGTCTTCATTATAAAAAAAAAACTTTAATTTATATAAATTGGGACATATACAGATAGAGCTGTGGCCTATTTAATAAAGCTACAAGTGACAATTTACAAGCGGAAGTCTTTTTCTAACTCTATGTATTAGAAAGAGAACTACCATTTGTAAATTGTCAATTGTAGCTTTATTAAATAGGCGACTGGTAACTAGGGATTTTACGGAGGTGGTATAACGGAACCGGAGTCGGAACCGAAAGTTCAAAATTATTTTTAGCAGAACCGAAACAGAAGTCGGAACCGGAACCGAAGATAATATAAACTTTCCGTATTGAACAGTATTTTTACCAATTAGTTTTTGCACAGTTAACATTTTGCCAGTTTAGCGTCGATTCTGCTTCTAATTTACGTGCATTATTGTCACTTTTACTTGACTCATTTGAAAAACAGATTATTGAATTCAGATGAAGCTAAAATAGATAGTTGAGACATAACTGTGATTTGATTGGAGGTGAACTATACATTTCGATTTTCGCTATGACATTCGTTCTAAATAATCAGAACCGAAACTGGAATCGGAGGTGTAAAACAAATCGGAAGTTTCTATACTTCGGAACCAAAGACGGAGCTTCGTAACATCCCTACTGGTAACATTTTAATTACATAGAGCATATCCTGTTGTAAACAGAGACTATTGGGGAATCAAAACTATTGTGCCGGTAATAATTAGTTATTATAACCATATGGACATGTTTCTGGAATAAATTAACTTCAATAAAATAAGCAAGAACGCTGCTATGCAAAGCAATTGGGTAGCAAGAGTGAGCAAGATGTCAAATAAGTTTCGATCCCATCGGCATGTTGGTTTTGGCCCAGCTATAGTATTGTAAACTGAGGCCAATATTGCATCAGGCTGTTTAATATCTAGCAGCAGCGCAAGGTGCTATTCCTACGTCTGTAGATTGTTGTACTTTCGAGATTTGGGAAAAAAGAATATGGCGAGATTCTGAAACTCTCGCATTGGATAATTCAACGATCTGTACAACAACAAAGTATGTAAGTTAGAGAAGGTTGTTTATAATGGGAATTGGTGGCCAAGTGTTAAGCGTGACAATTATGAGGGTTCCAGTACATACTGCGTAGAAACTCGTAAGATATGCGTAAAGTCCCAAATCCGCATTGGGCTAGTGATGGATATACGGCTTAACAGTAAGATGTATATTGATTGGTACTGATGAAGTTACCGTTATAGCAGTTTTTGATAATTATCACAGGGCCTACGAGTCGGATAATTGTCCTTAATGTACCTTTTTTCGTTTTGTGCTTTGTTTGGCTACTGGATCAAAGCCTAGTGTCGTTATAAGTGTGGTAGTAGTCACCTGTTGTATCCTGGTGACGCGCACACGGTCGCCGAGATCCCGCAGCGCGCGGAGCCGCCGCGCTGGCGCCGCATCGGCCCGCAGCTCGCGCTCCAGCTCCGTCGTCACCACCAGCTCATTTACCGCCGGCAGTGGCGCTGGAACCACGCAAATATCGCATATACAGTATCTGACACAAAGGTCACGAGTTTAATATAGTCTTGGCTAATGAATAAGCGTTTTAAACTCACCCGAAGCCCCCTTCTTGAAGAACACTTTCAACTTGTCCTGGAGCGATTTTGTGTCCCGGTCCCTTGAACTCATATTGCGGTTGCCTCTACTATCCCTACCTAACTAAACACGCTAAAGCTTAAGGCTATGCGCGAAGATTATCTATGAGTGTGAAATTGCAAATAAAAAGACATATTTATTAAAAATAATCTCACTACCGCTCCTTTGCTATTCACCATCTGACAGTTCGCCCTGTCGGCCGCAGCACAGCTGACAGGACTTGTTCGATACGCGTATTATGAACGCGACGTAAACAATGTCGAAACAAAATACGTGACGAGTCGTTTTACCGATTAATATTGTTAGTGTTATCACGCGCTAGGTAATCATGGAATATTAGAGATAAAAATAGCCCATGTGTTAATAAGGAATGTGACAATACATTAGGTAAACAAAAGAAGCCATTATCCATTATTTCTGAACGAACTCTTCAGCAGTGTTGCCACATGATATTTTTTTTCCAAGGGCGTGTTTGAGTAGACATATTTTTTCTTATCAATTTGTGGTCAGTAAAATAGTGCAGTAAAACTTTTCGGACTTCATTTCCTTGTCATTTTTACAAGTTTTACAACCAACTCGCTATTGGGGTCTCGGCATTTCGATAGCTTTTTGATTTTGAGAGTTTGTTCGACGATAAATTTAGTAACGTTCTGTATGAAATTTGTTGGGATTGTAGCAGAGATACATATAATTTGATGAGCAGGATCGATCAGGGGGTTGTGGAGCTAGAAGGCGAAAAAAAAATCTTTATACGGGTCTTTATATGGTCTTTATATTCTCAGTTCGAGGCGGACTAATAGTCAGTGATCCTATCAGAATGTTGTTTATACAAATGTGCACTACCTAAATCGCAAGTTTATACATCAAAGTTTCGACTATTTAACTCATGACAGTCATGTCATGACAGTTTTCCCGAAATATCGACACTTTTCCGAGAATCGCACCATCAAAGTACCATTTCTCGGGAATTCTCGGGAAAAATAAATCTCGGGAATTCCCGGGAGCACCGGTGCATGCCCTAGCGGTGATCTTATAAGAAAGTGTGCAGCTAACGAAGAATTAGACTCAAAAGGTGTGTAGCCACTCTTGAGTTAAATGGACGGCTGTCCTGGTACGGCCGCCACTTGTTGTTTATTACGGAGCAGCTATCACCTTACAAAAAGCAAGGCCTCTACCGAACAACGTTGTGTTGTATTCAAATTAATAAAAGTGTGATTAACGGCGCCTGTTAGCACCATAAAGGCAGCAGAAGCCAAGTTCAAGCTGATTTGATAAGTCTATGCTGAGAAGACGCTAATAATAGGTAAACAGGCAGGCTAGCAATGCAGATCAAAGAAAAAAAACCGATACTCGAACTCAAAGAACTTTATTATAGAGGATATGGGTTGAGCTCACCATGGCCGCAACACTTCACGAATCGTTTTGGTTTTTTTGTTAATTTTCGCGGTTCAGTGTGTAATATTGATAGCTTATTGTGCGGTGATCCAACGAACAAGTGTGCAGCTAGTGAAAAATAAGTCAAAACGCGTGTAACCACTGTTTGTTTCAGAACAACCTTATTGACATTGAACAAGACATTGTACCATGCATTGTACAGTCAACATCAAAGATATGTTTACACTTTTACACCTTACTCCGTTGTAATAGGGACACAAGCTCTTATTTGCCGCCTTTTTACCTTTTTATACTTCACATAGGCTACAGGCAATACCGCCTAAGGTCCATTAGAAAAATAGTAGTTTATGTAACTGTTACGTTTTAAGTCTTAATTACGTACCTACAGTTGCATACACTACTTTATCTACACACATATTATAAATCCGAAATACGTGCGTTCGAAAACCATTAGAATGACCGCCATTGCAACGCCATGGCCAACTCGATTGTGCGGGCGGTCGGGGGGGAGTCTTTATTACGTTACCGTAGGTAATGAATTTTCATACCTTTTTACCCACGGTCACAGATAATAGACTGATGTTACACTACTGGTTGCAATAATGGTGATAATTACATGCGGTTTTCGAACGCAAAATAGGGGATTTATGATATGGGTAGGTAAAAAACTTTATTATGTGTTCCGTTATACGTCCGAGATGTTCGATATGAGAGAGTTGCGTTGCCAAACAACCGAAAGGCGCTGACAGAGTCCATTTAGTCGCCCCGCACCGCTTCCCGCCGTGACGTAGCTTCCGCTTCCCCCTCCTGCGAACATAGCAAATCGCGCTCCGCGACTCGCCGCCATGTCATTGTTGCGTCGACCATCGTGACCGAAGGTCCGTATCCTTTTATTTAAAGTCTAGCAGCATGGTTCTCAAATAAATTATTTAAAGAATAGTTTTTATATCATACTTTAAATTAAACTTCTGCTCGAATAGCAAAGTGTATAAATTTTAGATTGCATCGTTGCTAAATATACGAATTCTTAAAATCGTTAAAATTAAACATTTTAACCTTTATTTTGTAAAACTTTCGATAAAACGAAGTTTCCGTTCATCGAAGGTGTCAACTACTAGTTTGTTCGCCTTTACTGCGAAGAAAACGCTCGAATAGTATTTTTCTATTCTACCCACCTTTTAGTTCGGAAATTTTTTCTTCGTCCATGGCTGCTAAAACCGTTACCGTTAATCGATCTCTTTGAGATTTTATCGTATTTTCGAGATTAAAGTAGGAAATGCCCTAGATTATGACGTGTTCCTAATCACAGTTGATGTTTTATGATGAGTGGTAACGGGAGTCGCTCCGCATCGGAGGAGAGTTCTCTTGCTTCGCTCACGTCGACACGGCGGCGCGGGGCGGGGCTCGGAGTGCACGAGGACCACGCGCGGCCGCGCCCGCAGCGACGAGGGCCCACGCCCCCCGCGCCGCCGAGGCGAGGGACCGGAACGGAGGTTTGAATTCCTTTCAAATGTTAGATATCCTGGACGATGATGATGACTAAGGATTTACGAACGTTCATTAAACGTCTTTAAACTTTGACAGGTGACAGTTGGGTTGACCATCGCTTGAGATGTCAATGTCACTTTTGGCGTACGATAGAAGAAGCATTGATTGTAGCTACGTTTTCTAAGAAGAATTTAATGATCTATTTATCTGTATATCATAATAAACTATTCTAAACATAAAACCTACAGTGTTTCTATGCATAGAGCCATTATCAGAAGTGCGATCAGTGATGTAACAAATGAGAATCAAAGACAGACTACAGCCTTTGACGATAGGCCTACACGCTCACAAAAAGCTTCCGGAGTCATAGTCAGTTCATCGAAAAGTTAGACATGAATTTTGTCCTTGCAACCGCTGAGGATGCCGCTGGCGCTGGTGCAGAGTTAGAGGCGTGGATGTTGATGGCGCCGCGAACACCACCACTGAAGCCGGGTGGCTCGTCACTGGAGCTGACAAGGCAGACGGAGTTTGCTGATATCAGTGTTGAAGATTATGAAGTGTAACAAAAGACCAGTGATAAAGAAAAGAGACTACGATTATAATAATATAGTAACTTGAATGACATTCAAAAGTTCCAAAGTAGTAATATGACAAACTTTTCTAGCGATTTCCATACTGATTGGGGATTAATCCCATAAATATTAAGGATGGATATTTTACTGAAATAAATGTAAATATGTACTAAGTTTATATAGCCATTGTTTGATCTTTAAATGTGTAGATTTTAGAGCAGTAAAAATGTATTGTTTATTTTAACATTTAAATCATTGTATGCTATACATTGTATGCTCGTATGTCAATGTACACCCAGAGTTGGTACACAAGCAGTTGTACCACTATGGGTAAGTGTCTGTATTATCATCTACTTGGTTATTATGTATATACACTTATTACCCTAGCATCTTTGAATAATAGTTATCTTACTGAAAATGTTAGGTAATGAAACATTTTGTAAGAATGTAACACTTTTATTTTAGCTGTCCTCTAATTGATGTACATAAGCAATTAAGCATGTGTGAGGCGACCAACATTTTGTATATTTAATGTGAAACAGTAATATCGGGCCATTGCCGCCTGAGCTAACAGTAATATCGGTTTATTTCATTAGGTTATTTTTTTTCCTTTCTTTGTCTTCGTTATGGTGATTTTTTTTTAACTATTTTGATATAGTTCCTACCAAAACTTTAAATCATTAAGTATTTTTATAACTTTGAAGTAAACTTAACCTTCAAAAAAAAGTAGTCCCGCTGAGATTTTATTTTTATTGAAGCACAATATTTTGACTGGTGGTTAAAACTGATAGTATAAGTATATGACATTCACTTCTAAATTGTTTTTGCTTTGAGACCACATTTGAAGTTTCTGTATATGGGTTGGTAGGTTGGTAGTGATATTTTCAAGGACTTATTAAGGCTTTGCCATAAGTAGCATTATTTTTGTTATTTAATTGTTTTTTTTTAATTTATAAGTAGGTATTGTAATTTGGTTTATTATTGTTTTTGTACCTACTTTCAGATATGTAATTTGAATAGAAACTAAAGAGTTAGTCATCTTAATTGTACTGGGTTAAGTAATTGAAAGGTTTTAAACTCATAAATTATTTTTATTCATGGTTATGTTGTGTCAACTACATTTATGTTATATGATATTGGTGTTGTGATTTGGTGAATGTAGGATGGTAAGCCTCATCTACGAACAATAACTTTATTTGAAAAATTGTCTTTGGTTTGTCAAATTAATATAGCTAAGATTGTTCCAGACCACTTGTCTAAATGAAGACCATTGATTGCTATGTATTCTACTAGATGGGTTATTAAGAACAAATTTAGTGCACCATGTTTGACGGTTGATAGTTGCTCCGCCACTAAATCAAAGAGTGGCTTATACTTGTAGTCATTTTCACTATTACTTTTGGTGCAAAGAATGTCTTAGGGATGTCATCTCATTTTACTCAATACCCAAAACAAGATAAGCAAGTGCAATAACCAATAGCAAGTGTAATAATACTAGTAGCCTAAATGTCATAAGCAATGTAAGTATAATAATATAATAGATAGGGACATTAGAATAGTATGTTAAATTGTGGTATTACTAGATCAAAAAATCTATCTAAATCTACTGTAAGTATGTTGAAGATATACGTAGATATTTTGTCAGTTTTGTCAGGTGCCTCCTGCTGACGTTTCATAACATTTACCATACCACCATTCAGATTCCTAGGTAGTTACATTGACTGTCGATGTGGTAGCATAAACCACTGACGTTTATTACACAGAATTTCAATAATTGAACCATGGAAATTGAGAAATAATTGTATATTGTATGGATAAGTTCCAGAGATACTATTTACTTTAAACATAATTTAATTTTGTATACTATGTGTCAAGAAAACGAAGGATGGTTAATTGCACTTAATATTATGTGAAATAAAACGAACTTATTGTATTGTAACAATAAAAGTATACCTACCATAGTTTGGAATGAAAACATGAATATGACAAGGTAAAAACAATTTTCAGTAGGTATGGTAGAGAAACTAGAGAAGGCACTAAATATGGTTTGTCCTTGTGACATGTTCAATTATTGCTTGCGGCTAAAAGGTCCTAGGTACGATGGATATTTTTATTTCTTCACCAAAGCTTGGCGAATAACTTCAAAACTAAATTTCATAAATTTATTATGTTATGCCAGTAGCCTATCAGTATTATGGTATTGTGTTGTGAAGGTTACTTATCTTTCTTAACAGGCTTGTTACTACTCTGATAAGTAGTAGTATTTGCTATGAGAATGGTATGGATTATTTTGCTCAAGGAAAGACTATCAACTTGAAAGATAGGAAATGTAGCATTGTTATGTTGTGTATAATATGAATGAGTTGAAAGCCCTTTAAAAAAAAACAAGTGTTTTGCAAAAGAAGGATCTAGACATGTAATGGCAATACTGGTATACACTAGATGTAATTAGATATGGTAGATATAATTTAATTAACGTTATTGACCTCTGATTTGTTTCAATTGATAAACAGCAGATGACTGTGATAAGAAAAATAGAGTTGGCAATAACATTTTGAAATTAATGAATCGAAAAGCCTACTTATAGTTTGGGCAGGGACTGTTTTACTTCAAGTATAGACAGAGGGAATCATACTGTCTCTTTCTTATGCTAGTACCCTTGTTAAAAAAAAATGGGGATGAGTATAGCTTAATACTTCCACTGTGACTGCACTTAGACTACACTAAAGGTTAGCTGGAAGAGATCTCTTAAAGGGATGGGTTCGCTTTTGTACACACTTGCTATATTTTTGTTGGTCATGTAGCTACTTGTTTTGTGCAATGGAGTGTTTTTGACTACTACTACTTCTTTGGCCAGCCAGACTATATAAATGGATTCTTGCTATACATATAGTTTATTTACATTTGGTAATAATTTGTAAATGTAATCCTATGTAATGTAATAATGTGAATTTAATGTTAATAACTTTCTTGATAACAAACGGATGGGATACAGTAGTGTCAACTTAAGCTTTTCTGTAAGGTACTTGCACCTGTAATAGTCTACAACTTGACTGACTTTCTAATTGACTGAATACCTACTTCTTGGGGTAGCGCTAAGAATGTAAATACGATAGATTTTCAACACAGTAGGTACTGGATTTTTGTATGATTAAGTGAGGATAGAGTGTAGGTACATTTAGAAACTGTTAATGTACTTGATAACACCTTTAAAAAAAAAGTAGTTAAGATTAGTCGGGACAAGTGCGCTAACGGGCCAAGCGCACCCACCATATCCAAATGTCCAAAAATACAGAATTACATATGTATACATTTTGTATTAGCAAGAGATTGTGAGACTTGTGAGATTACGTTACTTAGTAGTGACCGACCTTACATGAAACAATTTGTATATAAGTACCTATGTCAAAATTGTTATATGATCGGATAAAATGTGTAATATGTACCTAATTATTCCAAAATGTCGAGAAATGATAAGAGAGAAGAAGATGGTCTTACCATCTGTTTCAGTGTATTTTGTGTTCAAGTTTTCTGTTTATTTTGAAAAAATATTCATATGGAACCAAGTCCACGCAAAACAGTTTTTGTACTACAGAGTGCAGAGTAGGTATTTCTAAAATGTAAAATCAGATTGTTGTCCATTGAACTTAATGTTTACTGGAGTTAATTAAGGCCCTGTGATTGTGATTATTTGATTTTTTTTAAACAAGTTTATTTTTTTAAAACAAGTTGAATTGCTTGCCATCGTGCGATCGAATAGGGCAGGCTATGTGTGTGCTAGTTTGAGAGGAAGAATTGTATGTCTATTTTATTTTCCCGTGCGATTGCAAAACAAGTGTGATAAGTTTTGGAGGTGCTTTGGAATGTTGATGATCGATAGATGGAGGATAATTGGCTTGCAATAGTCTTAAATTACAGGTTCGAATAGGATGTAAGGAGGTGTATTTATCTTATACTATCCACTTCTAGTCATTGAAAATTAAGGCTTATGGCTTTAATCTCAGCACAGAGAGAGATGAGTTCGAGGAAGTGGTTTGGGAAAAGGACCTTGCAACTGTGTTTTTATTGTTTGTTCTGCTCGACTTGACAGGGACAACACTGTGCCCCGGATTGTGATTTCTCGTTGTTGGAATGTAGTGTGTGTGTTGTGTACCAGCCTTTCGGAGATGGGGATGGGCATTAGGTAGCTGAGGTTGTGGTGACCACTGGTGTTACAAGGCGTATAGTTAAAATAAAATAACTAAGTAATACTTACGTACTTGAAATGCGGATCTATTTGTTCAGAATCTGTAATGTCGTGTTGTGCAGCATATTGAGTTGAGTATAACAGGGACTTACCTACTGGAGAAATGGTTTTAATTTGAACTTTTCCTGTGTCTGCAACTTATAGTCAAAGTCAGATACATATAGTCTACAGTTTTAGTTAAAATTTATGTAACGCTTTATTAAATGGAGGTTTGTAGGAGGTTTACGCTGCCGCATTAGATACTAGTGTGGTGAAGTGTGAATTGCTTTTGTGATACCTACTTGTAGAGATTTGATTTGAATGTGGGAGTGGGAAGCTTTATTCTCCTGCATTAGATACTAGTGTGGTTCAGCATGAAGAGTCGTTTCTGGCGAGGTTAATTGTGATGTAGAGATCCGAGTGCGAGAGCGGAAAGGGTGAGATTTACAAGACCGTATTAGAGACTAGTATGGTTGAGGAGTTAATCGGGTTTGCAAGGCCGCATTAGAGACTAATGTGGTGAGAAGTTTCACACGGCTGCATTAGAGACTAGTGTAGTGAGTGGTGAATCAGGTTCACACGACCGCATCAGAGACTGGTGTGGTGAGGGGTGAATCAAGTTGACAAGACTGCATTAGAGACTAATGTAGTGGGAGGTTCACACGGCTACATTAGAGACTAGTGTAGTGAGGGGTGAATCAGGTTCACACGACCGCATCAGAGACTGGTGTGGTGAGGGGTGAATCAAGTTGACAAGACTGCATTAGAGACTAATGTAGTGGGAGGTTCACACGGCTACATTAGAGACTAGTGTAGTGAGGGGTGAATCAGGTTCACACGACCGCATCAGAGACTGGTGTGGTGAGGGGTGAATCAAGTTGACAAGACTGCATTAGAGACTAATGTAGTGGGAGGTTCACACGGCTACATTAGAGACTAGTGTAGTGAGGGGTGAATCAGGTTCACACGACCGCATCAGAGACTGGTGTGGTGAGGGGTGAATCAAGTTGACAAGACTGCATTAGAGACTAATGTAGTGGGAGGTTCACACGGCTACATTAGAGACTGGTGTAGTGAGGGGTGAATCAGGTTCACACGACCGCATCAGAGACTGGTGTGGTGAGGGGTGAATCAAGTTGACATGACTGCATTAGAGACTAATGTAGTGGGAGGTTCGCACGGCTACATTAGAGACTAGTGTAGTGAGAGGTGCATCAGGTTCACACGACCGCATCAGAGACTGGTGTGGTGAGGGGTGAATCAAGTTGATAACGCTGCATTAGAGACTAATGTGGTGAGAAGGTTCACAAGGTTGTATTAGAGACTAATGTGGTGTACATGGATGCAATAGAGATTAGTGTGGAGAGGAGTGAATCAGGTTCATATTACTGCACTAGAGACTAGTGTAGTGAGGGGATGCATTGGGTCTAATGTTGTGAATTATAGATTGAGACTACTCAAAGGTTGTTGATTGGGGTGTGTAATGTGTAGAATTGTAGATCTAGTTTGAGGACAAACTCCTGTTATGTCAGGTTGGCCGAATGTTAGATATCCTGGACGATGATGATGACTAAGGATTTACGAACGTTCATTAAACGTCTTTAAACTTTGACAGGTGACAGTTGGGTTGACCATCGCTTGAGATGTCAATGTCACTTTTGGCGTACGATAGAAGAAGCATTGATTGTAGCTACGTTTTCTAAGAAGAATTTAATGATCTATTTATCTGTATATCATAATAAACTATTCTAAACATAAAACCTACAGTGTTTCTATGCATAGAGCCATTACAAACCAACTGGTGAGCCAGCTTAATCTTATATTATGTTATTGTGCTCGGGGGCCCATATGGATACACTTCGACCCAGAGGGATCTTTTGTGTAGTTACCCCCTAGTACAACTACTCGAGAGTTTTCTCTGCATACCTTACCGAATAAGTTTGGCCCTTATTCAGTTCCTCCAAGAGTGAGTTGTCTACCAAACTCCATAGAGTTGGAGAGAGTACCTCTCCCTGTGGACAGCTTTTTGTGATGCTATAATTTCTCCTCCCATAAGGGAGGATTTTATAAGTCTGCTATCTTGCATGTTTCCTTTCCATTTGCATATGGTCGGTTCTATGCCGTGTTTTAATGCCACAGCACTAATTGCTTAGTGAGTGGGACGGTCAAACGCTCCCTCTACATTTAAAAAAGCATCCAGGCAGAGTTCTTCGTTTTCTATTGCCTGTTCCACTCGGGTAGGTTAACGGCATTCTGTCCGGTCCTGGGGTGCCATTCTACGTGCCAGGACATCGACGAAATGTCAAGACATCAATTTATGTCTTCTGCATGGTGTGAAGTCAGCCTGCTCCTACGTTGCAGCACGATCCGGTTATGCCTTGTGGCACGGTACGAAATCGACCAGTCTGCACTCATACGGTGCCTTTCCGGTCCAGTCTCCGCTCCTGGGGTGCCGGTCCGGACTGCCCTTCCGTGGTGCCAGCTCGGTCCAGTTTGCATCCGATGTGGCCTAGTGGCTAGGATACCTGGCTCTCACCCAGGAGGCTCGGATTCGATTCCCGGTATCGGAACCACGTATTCTTTGTCGCTTGCTCGGGATGGAGGACTGCCTGCTCCAACGATCCAGTCGTTCCTTCGAAATGTTACGATAGGCGCTCCTATGATGCAAGCCCGGTCCAGTCCGCACCCCTGCGGTGCCAGCCCGGTCCTGTCTACGCTCCTGCGATGCAACTCCGATCCAGTCTGCGCCTCGGGGTGCCAGCTCGGGGCAGTCTGCGCTCCTTCGATGCCAGCCCGGTCTAGTCTGCGCTCTCGACGGCCCACTGGTGTCGTCCACCTCACTGGTGCCACCGCCACACTGGTGTCGTCCACCTCATGGGTGCCACCGCCCACATTGGTGTCGTCCACCTCACTGGTGCCACCGCCCACGCCAGCGCTGCAGACGCCGACCACCACGCCCATACTGCTGGCTACTACGGCGACGCCGCCTACGTTGCAGCTGGCCACTACGGCGGCAGCGCCAGGTGCGCAGTTGACGGCGCCCACGTTGCTGCTGGCCACTACGGCGGCGCCGCCCACATTGCAGCTGGCCACTACGGCGGCAGCGCCCGGTGCGCAGTTGCCGGCGCCCACGTTGCTGCCGACCACTACAGCGCCGCCGCCCACGTTGCTGCTGGCCACTATGGCGGTGGCGCCCGGTGCGCGCTGCCGGCACCCACGTTGCTGCCGGCCAAAACGGCGCCGCCGCCCACGACCACTATGGCGGTGGCGCCCGGTGCGCAGCTGCCGGCACCCACGTTACTGCCGGCCACAACGGCGCCGCCGCCCACGTTGCTGCTGGCCACTATGGCGGTGGCGCCCGGTGCGCGCTGCCGGCACCCACGTTACTGCCGGCCCCAACGGCGGCGCCGCCCACGTTGCTGCTGGCCACTATGGCGGTGGCGCCCGGTGCGCGCTGCCGGCACCCACGTTGCTGCCGGCCAAAACGGCGCCGCCGCCCACGACCACTATGGCGGTGGCGCCCGGTGCGCAGCTGCCGGCACCCACGTTACTGCCGGCCACAACGGCGCCGCCGCCCACGTTGCTGCTGGCCACTATGGCGGCGCCACCCGGTGCGCAGCTGCCGGCACCCACGTTACTGCCGGCCACAACGGCGCCGCCGCCCACGTTGCTGCTGGCCACTATGGCGGTGGCGCCCGGTGCGCGCTGCCGGCACCCACGTTGCTGCCGGCCAAAACGGCGCCGCCGCCCACGTTGCTGCTGGCCACTATGGCGATGGCGCCCGGTGCGCAGCTGCCGGCACCCACGTTACTGCCGGCCACAACGGCGCCGCCGCCCACGTTGCTGCTGGCCACTATGGCGGCGTCGCCCGGTGTGCAGCTGCCGGCGCCCACGTTGCTGCCGTTCACTACGGCGCCGCCGCCCACGTTGCTGCTGGCCACTATGGCGGCGGCACCCGGTGCGCAGCTGCCGGCGCTCATGTTGCTGCCGGCCACTACGGCGTCGCCGCCCACGTTGCTACCGACCACTATGGCGGCGGCGCCCAGTACGTAGCTGCCGGCGCCCACGTTACTGCCGGCCACTAAGGCGTTGGCGCCCACGTTGCTGCCGGCCACTAAGGCGTTGGCGCCTAAGCTGCTGCTGGCCACTATGGCGGCGGCGCCCGGTACGCAGCTGCCGGCGCCCACGTTGCTGCCGGCCACTACGGCGCCGCCACCCACGTTGCTGCTGGCCAATATGGCGGCGCCCGGTGCGCAGCTGCCGGCGCCCACGTTGCTGCCGGCCACTACGCCGCCGCCGCCCACGTTGCGGCTGACCACTATGGCGGCCACGGAGTAGGATGGAGATGGCAAGTAGGCGTTCCCGTGTATCCGACATTTATTAATTCGTGCTTTGCACGCGTGGGTTCGAATCCCATCCTCGTCGCCACTTTGTCATATCTTTTAAATAAGAGGCAATTAATTAATGCACACTATTTATTTAGCACTTGAGATAAGTACAAAACATACAGTCTACGCCATATTGTCTAAGAGAGTGTTGCCAGACCACAGACAATATTAACTTACTATTTAGGCTAATACAAACGATATATCACAGATGGCGGCGCCCGGTGCGCAGCTGCCGGCGCCCACGTTGCTACCGGCCACTACGCCGCCGCCGCCCACGTTGCTGCCGGCCACTATGGCGCCGCCGCCCACGTCGCTGCCGGCCACTACGCCGCCGCCGCCCACGTTGCTGCTGGCCACTATGGCGGCGCCCGGTGCGCAGCTGCCGACGCTCCCGTTGCTGCCGGCTACTACGGCGGCGCCGCCCACGTCGCTGCCGGCCACTACGGCGCCGGCGCCCACGTCGCTACCGGCCACTACGGCGCCGGCGCCCTAGTCGCTGCCAGCCACTACGGCGCCGGCGCCCACGTTGCTGCCGGCTATTATGGCGGCGCCGTCGCCCACGTCGCTGCTGGCCGCTACGGCGCCGCCGCCCTCGTCGATGCCGGCCACTACTGCGCCGGCGCCCACGTGGCTGCCGGCCAATACGGCCACGTGACCTCTGTAAGTGGACGCGTGATCTCTGTAAGTGTAGATACGCAAGCGCCGCCGCCGGCTCCCCCGATCATGCAGCGCGAGCAGATTGCCGAGCTGTCGGTGTCGATTAAAGATCCGCCCGTACCCAAAGCGACGTCGGAACGAATCGCGAGGAACTGCGCGCTGACCCGCCTCGACTGCCCGGAACGGAAAGCGGTACGTTATATTGACACTCTAAAAAAAGTACGTCGCGTCACCGGGTTCCACTGAGTTACTAATTAACGAGGAGTTGCGCCGTTTCGAGGGGCCCTCGACGTTTCGAGGCTAACGCGCGACTCAATCTGAGCGAAGCTTCGCGGCACTGTCTAATGCTATCATCGCCCAAAATGAAGCTGTCAACGAGACCCTGCAGAATTTAATCGAATGGCCAAAGACGCCAGACGCTGGGGCACCCGGCGCGTCTTTCAACACGACTTTCAAAGGTAAAGAAACCACCAGCGTACCAGACTTTCGCTCGCTCCCGCTCGTCTACTCCTGTTTAACCCCTTCAACAGAGCCATAAGCAAAAATGGGATAAAAAAACCCGCTGCTCCTAAATAAGCTCGAGATTCCACTCCCAAGCAAGAAGAAACCGGAGACAACTCAACGCCTCGATAATCGGCGCAGAAAATGAGACTCAAGAGTTCGGCGGACTGTTTTCAGAGCTATCGAAGGTATTCGTTAAAATTAAGGGCTCCGGAAACAAATTTTTAACTTAATTTTGTCGGTTATTCATGCCAACATTGACACGGAGGTAAGGACACTGAACTTTATAGCAAACGACAAACAGACTTCACCCATAAGTCATCGAAGTAAGTATCGATGGAGGCCTGGCTTCTTTTGGGTGCGACATCGTAACATCTGGCTCATCGGATCGGGAGAGAGGCCTGCTAACGTCCCACAGGCGTGCCTCTACGATTAAAACATACCTATATGGAACAAATGGTCATCGTGGTGCTTCAAAAACAGGATCAACTGCCAGGTACCTCCTCCTAGTCAAGTGGCAGGACACCTCGCACATCTGTTTAACAGTTAGCATACTGTACGATTCTTGTTCATAGTTCTGTGATAAGTGCTGCGTGTGAACCTCTATCGGAAACTAAGCTCTAATCAACGTCCTGATTAAGAATAACTATCTATATATAAGAAACTATCTAATTAATGACATATTGGCTAAAACCAATTGGCACATAAACCTTTAGACGTTTTACCCTAGAGATATCAGCGGATCGCATGCTGACTCAACCGGGAAGTCTCTCTCAATATAGGTGTGTCCCTAAATCTGTGCGCCCGCAGACTCGCCACCAGGAGATAATAAACAGGTCTCATATCGAACATCTCGGACGTATAACGGAACACATAATATAAAAATTTTACCTTCCAATAAAATTATTATTATGTTTCCTGATACGTCCGAGATGTGAGTAAGGGCTTCCTGGTAGGCTATCTATTACCCAAGGTATTTTTCTCCTCAACAATGACATGGCGGCGAGTCGCGGAGCGCGATTTGCTATGTTCGCAGGAGGGGGAAGCGGAAGCTACGTCACGGCGGGAAGCGGTGCGGGGCGACTAAATGGACTCTGTCAGCGCCTTTCGGTTGTTTGGCAACGCAACTCTCTCATATCGAACATCTCGGACGTATCAGGAAACATAATAATAATTTTATTGGAAGGTAAAATTTTTATATTATACCTTATAGAAATTACTTAAAAACTTAAAATTAAACGCTTAAGTTTCAACAGCGAGCAGCGTAAAGAGCCGATGATTGGTCTGACGCACAGATGCCCAAGCTGATTGGAGACCGTCGTCCATGCGTTGCACGACTGTGTCTTTGCGGTTGACTTGTAACTGCTTGTAGCGTTCCTCGTTCTTTTCGGCTTTGGTGTGGGGAAGCATCTTGTAGCGGGACATCGAGCGGGGGAACCTGGAATTTATAAGTTATAACCATCGAGTTAGAATATAATAGAGGCGCAGACACAAACAAGATTTTCCGAAAATATAGCACAAAAAATGTGTAACCAGCCAGTGCGAATTTTTTAACATCGTTAAGGTTGTATTACAAATTAAAAGAAATATATGATTAAATTTCACCTGTCATTCATCTGGCGTTAAAAAATCACATGGCACATAAGAGCAATGGAGTCGCTCTTGTATTAATTAATTTATTATTTATAATAAAAAAAATTATGAAACTTTTGTAATAAATATTGATAACTTCATAATTATACCTATTTCGCGTATTAGTTCGTTTTAATAGATTTGTATAGTGTGTATGTTATTATATTGCCTGTCATATTGTTGTTAAAAATATTATGAAATAATGAACTATTAAATTTCAATCGCTCCGATTTTCGTGCTTTTAACAACATTTGTAGATTTTTTGCGTACCGCTAGGACTATGTGTAGGCAAAGTGACAGCCCTCTAGAAGAACCCGTTAAAAATATGTTTACACTTTTGCACCTTACTCCTTTGTAATAAGACTAATAAGGTCCAAAAAACATATTTTTGGTGTCGACTGTACAACCCCTAGCCTGTGAGCCTGCGACCATGAACCAGCGATGAAAAAGTAAGTGTAAGCAATAGAATCCCGCTTTCTACATTATGGCTAAAATCTAAGAATAAAGTTATCATAAATAAAAAAACTGGTGCCATTTAGGGCAGGCTACCAGGGTCGTGTTTTATAATGTTACAATTTACAACTTCGCTGCTTTTCCTATCTTTCTAACAAATCATACGTATGATTTGCTAGAAAGAGAGGCAAGCAGCGAAGTTGTAAATTGTAACTTTATAAAACACGACCAAGGTCTAATCCTTGCGGAGGGGTTACTTAAATTTCATTTTGAGACGAATATAAAAGTAATCACTCTCCTTAATTTTATCACCATATTTTTAATAACTTGTGGAACATATGTCAATAAAATTTACTAAATAAGTTTTAATTATTTTCATTCTTTCGTAATAAAAAAAAACAACAACTACTCCACTGGCCTTATTCCTCAATGCTGTCAGTTCGGTTTAAATTTACGAAACCTTTACTTCCTATCGCCATTTGTGCCTATAGTACGTTGACCTTCATGCTGTAGCATTTCAGCTTAATCCCTAGTCTTGCTTACACTGGTAATATTTTAACGAAACGTTTGTTAGTCCTTTGTAAATAGACTTTTCGGAACGATCGGGCTTCGCTCGGCTCGGGCTCGGCTCTCTTCGGCAAAATCCGTCGCGTTGCAACGGCTTTTACTGTGCCACATTTGGAGTGCTGATTTCTTATCTTGTATATATAAAATCATTGGTTATAACCCAAAGAATAAACCCCCGTTCTCATTACCTACCTCCTAAGACAAAACGAGACGCAGATATATGTACCTTATATTACGCTCTCTTTCAACCTCACTTTATGGCCGAAGAGTTGGTAAGGTGTGAAGATAATGGATAGAGCTACTGTAACAGTCGCGATCGTTATAATTCAGTTTAATAATTAATGATCGCGACTTCCTACGCGCCTATATAAAATGTAAAAGCAAACACTCAATTAGAGCACATAAAATCCCTTCTCCTTTTTTAATATCTTGAGGGATAGTTTCTGTGATAAAAACTATACTATGAACTTACCGGGGACTTAAATAAAATAAATAAATATTTAACTAGACATCATACTGATCCATTCCATGTGATATTTACAATTACTTATATAGAATTAAAAAAAACTTAAACTTTGCATTTTTTTATTACAGTACAGGGTACGGCCACTTTCGCATTTAAGGCTTCTACAAACGTAAGTGACTAGTAACCTGCGATTTTTAATACATTGCGGTTTTTGATCAATCGATTGATTTCGTTGACCTACTTCGGCGGAGTTTTGTGTCAAAGTCGCGCCGATTTTAGAGGCCATTACAGATAATTAGTCGGGACTAGTAGAGACTTAGTACTAAAGCTACAATTTAAAATACATGTAAACAGTTAGAATCACTTTACCTGATGACATCTATATGTTGTTCCTTCATTCTCATATGCAAATCATCATCTTCTCCTCCCCACCTCGTAAATCTGTTCGAGAATCCGTTCAACTGCACATAATGCTCCGTCCGAATGGCCAGCACTCCACCGACCAACCCATCGTAGGGTAAAACAAATCTTAGCTTGTCTATGCTCGCGCTAAGATGGCGGGGCTGAGTCGTGCAAGCGTAGAGGTTGGAATAACTCAGTGGGAGCAGGTCGACATCATGGAGAATGAGACAGGGAAAGGCATCGGCAAGTGCTTGCCGGGCGCCGAGATTGTACAGGAGACCTTTGTTAAATGGTTTGTTGTCTTGCTGCTCTATTAGATAAATCCTGAAATATGAGTAATCTGGATGTAGCATCTATTTAAAAATGAGCTCATTTGGGATAGAGGCTGCAGAAAAGTACCAAGCTTTACGCTTCCAGCAGATTCCGCCGCTCAGCCAGTGCACCGTATAGTCTGCCTCAAATAGGACGCAGCCAATATGCTTATACCGGTTGCCTGGCATAACACCCTCTCCGCAAAAAAGCGCGTTGATTCAATAATCAAGGTAATTAAATCTAATCTTTTGCCCCGGCAAAAGAATCCCGATTCAGAAAAGATCTGCACACCAGCTATCAATATGGCCCGTATGATACTATTGACATTGACTAATCCATTGGTAAAGAACAAATAACAAGGCGCAACATTCGGTGTGAAAGTAGTGCGGGTTATTGACTCTACTGCAATTTGCGTTCGGAGCTGCGCCTGCTTTACGCACAAAATTTGGAGGATCTTAAACATTTTAAATAGGGCAAAAATGCAGTAATGAACTAAGAATCGTAACTGGGCTCTGCTGAATACTCGTATTTAGTATCAGCACCAGAGGGGGACCTGCTGGCATGGCAATGGGCGGATATGTGTCATGAGCTCATGAGAGGGTTCTCTGCCTTTTCGTCGAAAATTGTATTGCCGAATTTCACTTGCCAACCAACTTTTTGAAGAAGTTTCGTTTAGCCGAATATCATTTTCCATCCAACCTAACCTAACTCAACCTAGTAGGTAATTTTCATTTCCCAACTATGGGGTTGGGAAATGAAATGGTTGCGAAATAATTATTTGGTAAAAGTTATTCGGTTAAATAAAACTTCTGCGAAAAGTTGGTTAGCAAGTGAAATTCGGCAATACAATTTTCGGCGAAAACGCAGGATACCCAAGAGAGTGCATGAGAATTTGCGAGTTGATGGATAAAAGGCAGTCAAATTAACAATCGTTAATTTTAAATCATAGTATGTAGTTTCACAATGTATTAGTGATAAAAGACTGTAATACCTTGGAAACAAGACCTATTCTGAACCAACAATAAATAATAAAAACCAAATAATGTAGAAGTTATTTAAGTACCCATAGATCGTATACTTACAATTGAAACAGTGTATAAATTCATTTTAAACTTAGCTACTTACTGTACCTAGATAGAGACAAATTTTAACAATCAGTCACACTTTTGTTGACTATACCTACTTACCTAGTTAGATCGCTGACATGTAAATTACGGAAGTACCTACCTACACCTACCAAATTTCAGTTCAATCAAATACTGGGAAGCGGTGGACATTTACTTTCAAAATTTGAATCATATATACGGGGCAAGCTTAATAGAAGAGTGTAAAAGAGTCTGTTATAAATAATATAATACTCACTTATAATGAATATTTTGTAACCTCAAAAAATTGTGCATATAAGGCAAGAAGATATCTAGATTCTTCTTTCTGTTCCTATATGTGACCAGGATCGCAACACTGAAGAGTGGGTTGCAGATCACGGGAGAAAAAGATCCATTTTCAATTCCAAAGTCATTAATGGAAATATTATTTGGAAAATTCCAAGCCTCAACAAAGTGTGTGCTTTGTAGAACATGCTCATATACACAGTTTGGTTTTTCTTTTATTAGTATAGTTGGAATTACTCGCTTGTACAGCACAGAATCTATAGCATCCTTGGATATATGTAAGTAATTATAATTGCCACATCCGGCCATGAAGTACCTAACCTCCAGAAATAGGCCAAACAAAATTACTATCTTGAGTTTTCTTGGGATAATTCCCAATAAATAGCACAGATCGTATTTATTTAAAGCCATCAATGTTTCAGTTAAAGTATGTCTTCAAATAGAATGAAAATATGCTGTACCGTGACATATAAATGGCATATATAGGCCACATGTTGGCCACTGGTCACCATAGAATAAAAATATATACCTACTCGTTACCACAGATCAAGAGAGAAACCGGACATTACTCTTACTCTTACTTTATTTCCCTTAACCACAGTTGCAGCTTATTACCAAGCAAAACAGTCGTTCATAGGTGACTAGAAAAAAGTAGTAAAAACAGTCCGATAGAGAGCATAATGTAGGGGGCGGTGTCTCACTCGCACACGTAACAAAATTGTCACATTTGACTACTTATTTAAAAGAAGGGTATCCAAAAACAATTTTTGGATAAAACTAATACTTTCGTAAATAATAGATCAGAAAGTTTCAGTGTTCCTCGATATCATCAGTATCATCAGTCGGTATCATCAGTGTTATCGATATTATCTCATTAAACATTGATCCCAGCAAAAAAGTGTAAATGCTCTTTTTTGTAGAAAATATCATGTGGCTTTCAGTAGAAGAACATTTTTTCGTGTCAGCCACCGTTACTAAGTTATTTACGAAAAATGAAAAAAGGGACCTTTACATGATTCTCGTGAGACTAACAAGTTAAAGGTATATAACATGAGTAGAAAGTATAGAAACATCGACTTAATTATTACGCGAGTAAACCGTTGTAAATATTTTTAAAATGTTGATTCTCAAACTTAACATTTTGGGGTAACTTTAACTAGATAAGTGGCTGTGGCTTAGTAGATTCTGCATCTTAAACAAACCGGTGTATAGTGACCTCATAGCGCAACTTTTCATTAAAAAATAAAATAAAATATTTGATTTAATACAAGAAGAACTAAATTATTTTCTTGAAATAGTCCATTTCATCAAATAAAAATATGATAAAAATCGGTCTTAACCTAACATAAACCGCCCTACACTTGCAATGTGGCCACTAAGTTAGTTAAAACTACCCCAAAATTATTATCACTGCATGCGGCTGTACTCACTTGTGTTTAGTCACTACGCGCGACATGTTTCGGAGAGCTTAGGTCTCCATTCTCAAGCACTAAGAGTGCTAGGCGAACCGATCACAACACAAGTGAGTACAGCCGCATGCAGTGATAATAGTGTTAATATGTCTCACGAAAGTTTAAATTCAATAATTACCCCAAAATTTTAAGGCTGAAATTCAAAGTGATGTCTGTGACGTAAAGTCAGGGTAAATAGAAAAGTAAAATAAGGTAAATAAATATGGCCATGTTTCGAGGTGAAAACAGCATTTGACACATGCCAAAAAATCATTAAAAAATGTTTTCACAAAATTTTTTACTAAACACAGATATTTTTACTAAAAATAAATGTAAATAACAAGTAAAAGTGTAAACATATCTTACACTTTTACACTTTTTCAAAGATATGTTTACACTTTTTCACCTTACTCCATTGTAATAAGGTGCAAAAGTGTAAACATATCTTTGACGCCGATTGTAAATTAAATACATTGACACTGAAACTATGTTGGTTCTAAAGTGCGTAATTGCCAAGCAATGAAGGTAAATGGGTTAGTTCACATTATTTTACATTTCTATTGACAGCGACTTTACCATGATCCGTACTGGAGCTAGCTCCTCGTCAGCTGTCACTGTCACGTGACCCTTGTCAGCAGGATTAAACGTATCGCGGTCCTGACAGCCCACCTGCCAGTCTCTAGCAAACGGAATATTACAAGGGTTAAGGAATATTTAGGGACTTAAGTTGCGTCGTGAGGTTTTTGTGGGACTTACGTTTGAATTACCGTTTGGATTTAGAAGCAGGGATCGGAAACTCGGGAGCTATTATACCTACAACTAGCAAAGTATGGAGTCGGCTTCTTTAAATCCCGGCATCCCGGGATTGTATGCAACATCATAAAATGGTTAATACGTATCAATTGTCGTTGGGTTATGCCTTTTTTAGCGAATTTCCATTTATTTTTACTAAAAGTAACAATACAACTTTAGTTTGATGTCAACTAATACTGTTACTGTCAGTTAAATGAAAAACACATGAATAAGTGTGTTCCTTCCCAGCCGGGCCACATCTCCGGATTAAGCTCTATTTCTAATGGTGATACGTACCCATGATGTACCGTTTGTACCACGTCGGAAATTGCATGTACCTCCGTAGTTTAGCAGATATAAGACATTAAAGGTGGCCCGGCTGGAAAGTAGAATTTCCAGCCGGGCCACGCCTGTACCAGCTGATATCCGCGGTTTTTAGATGTGATTCGAATAAAAGAGGTATGTACCTATTTATGTACCTCCATTAAACTATTTTTTTATTTGAAAAAAGGTCGTAAAATTACTTTTTCATACATTTATTACCCTGGAGCCGGCCGGGTACTGGAGCCGGCCTTACTGTTAATTTATCAAAATTATTACCGCTTGGCTTCCACATGGATGCCAAGCGGAATACTATTACAGCATTTTAAGTTATAAGACACCTAAATATGAATTTGCTATTTTGTTTGTGTCACTGAAATCTTTTTTAAAGCGAAATTACAGTAATTTGAATTTTTTTTCATGAAATCGACTTTTCTTAAAATGGTCTTAAAATTGGTATGTAAGTTTGTTGAAGCGGGGTTAATCGTATGTCAAAATTTGAAGGGCCTAGCCAGCTAGTGGGCACATAAGATTTTAAGATCATTTTAAGAAAAGTCGATTTCATGAAAAAAAATTCAAATTACTGTAATTTCGCTTTAAAAAAGATTTCAGTGACACAAACAAAATAGCAAATTCATATTTAGGTGTCTTATAATTTAAAATGCTGTAATAGTATTCCGCTTGGCATCCATGTGGAAGCCAAGCGGTAATAATTTTGATAAATTAACAGTAAGGCCGGCTCCAGGGTAATAAATGTATGAAAAAGTAATTTTACGACCTTTTTTCAAATAAAAAAATAGTTTAATGGAGGTACATAAATAGGTACATACCTCTTTTATTCGAATCACATCTAAAAACCGCGGATATCAGCTGGTACAGGCGTGGCCCGGCTGGAAATTCTACTTTCCAGCCGGGCCACCTTTAATGTCTTATATCTGCTAAACTACGGAGGTACATGCAATTTCCGACGTGGTCCAAACGGTACATCATGGGTACGTATCACCATTAGAAATAGAGCTTAATCCGGAGATGTGGCCCGGCTGGGAAGGAACACACATGAATAACATAAAATTTTGATCATAGGAACTGTGCGGGCCGCCTCAGGCTCGAAGGTTGCTGCGCCACATGCGCATGCACACACTCACACCGGCTGGCAGCCTTGAGAAAGGCTATGGTAGCGCCGCCGGTGTGGCGGGCGATGATGATGATGACGACGAGGCCTCCGGCCCTGGACTGCCGACGGGTGACCCGCGCGGCGCCGCGATAGCGCAGCAGGCCGGGTAGCCTTGGACGGCGAGGTCGCAGCTACTCGGCCTTGGGTGGATCAGTGGAGACTGTAGTGAAGGCCACTGTGGGGACGCAGGGAGGACAGCAAGGCCGGGACCTTGTAATGAAACCACTTGTTGGTTTGTAGGTCGTTGCAGGGAGCTCACTCGACCTCGGTGGTTGGGACAGCACTGTGTCGGGGCCGGCAAATGGCCTTTATTATATCCGCTCATTAGGTGAGCGAACTAGTGACTAATATGTGCCGAGATAAGAGAGTCTTATCTCGGCCAATAGGGATCGAGAGAGCGTATGCGTTATATTTATTATCATAAAAATAGTTAACAAGCGTATATGCTTATGTAGTAACGTTATAAATTATACAGATTTACGTTATATCTATTTACAATAATGAAGGTTTAGGTATGCCGAACATCCTAACCATTGTGGCACTTTGTGCTAGGGAAAGTGAAAGACACCTCAATATAATATTTATTTACAAGGACATAGTATTTATCATCACAAATTACTTATACTAAATAAGGCACATAATAATAGGTATTGATTTCAAGGTTACAATCGAAGGTTATTGATTATTTGTACTCGTCCTTGTGGGAGCTTCGTACGGAACAGGAACAACTAAAATAGTCTACTTATTTAAATACTTTAATAAATTTGTATGGCTGTTATTCTAATTTTCGGTATTCCGGGAAATCCCAGGAAATTTATTAGGAAAATTAAATTGAGTCCGCCTCCATACTAGTCAACTCGACGCGGCGTAGGCACTGAGCCCGAAGTTTAGGTATAATAGCTCCCGAGTTTCCGATCCCTGTTTAAAAGTTGCTTGGCAAAAACATCCCGATTGCATTTCGGAGAACAACGTGTAAATAAATGAGTTTGCGAGGTACCTACAGTTAAGACCAAAGCGTGGTCTATAGGGCACTTGTTCCCGATTGGTGATTGGTTGCTTTTGCTGGGTCTCAGTTCGGGTTACACACAGCAGTTCCACAACACTTCGGAAGCTCAAATACCGCGAGCCATCCGGTTGCTTCTCGGACACTGTAACTACGCACCAGAGAAATAAGCCCTAATCACAGATATCTTATAATCTCAGTTTTATCTTCGGGAGATCACGTCTATTTTCTATGTCTATGAGTTTGAGAATCAAAGTTGTATTGTGTCTGTGACGTAATGTGTGCTATACCTGTCTTCTTATACCATGACCCTACCGACGAGCTGGCCCCTAGTTCACCACGGTGACAATTGTCACAATTTCTGACATATCCAAATTACTGACGTCACAAGCGTCCACAAGCTACAGTAACCGCTTACCAGCAGCCGGGCTGCATGCTTGTTTGCCACCACCATGATATTTTTAATAAAATTCAACATATTTATATTATATTGTTAATATATAAGTACTGAGTTTACTGAAGTGCTCACGACAATTGTCACGAATAACCATAGTTTTTAGAAGAATCGTAAATATTTCTCGACATGAGATTAGGGTTATGTCGGAATTTCGTGACAATTGTCGTGTTTTCCGTTACACATGTCAAAACCTCTGTTTACAAAAGTAGTAGTTTTAGTGATGAAGTTTTTCTGTAAATACTACGCTGGTGGCAAACAAGCGTGCAGCCCGCTCAATAGTCAGCGGTTTCTGTAGCCTATGGATGCCTGTGACGTCAGTAATTTGGACACCGCGGTGAAATAGGGGCCTGGTTTTGACTCTATTTAACTGGCATAACATTCCGATAGTGGGGTACAAATACAGAATTAACTTTTATAACTCACAAGTGCGCTATTTTTTGTAGTCTGTTAGAATACTCTGAGAACTACTCCTTATAAAAAAATATATCGGATCTTGACGTAGATTTAGGTATAAAGTAGGTATTTGTTAGCAGGCCTTATTAATTCAAGGTAAGATTATACAAGCGGTAAGTTTCTTCATGATATAATCCTATTTAACTGTTTGAACATCAACTGTCATTTACTAACGCATTTGTCAAGAGTTTGTTTCAGGATAATATAAAATGCTGAAAAAAAATTTTTTTTCACAAAAAGATTACTAAAGTGTTTTATGATTACTGAAATGTATTGAAAGCTATCAAAGATAACTATCAGTTTAATTTATAATAGATTCATCAATAGATCGATTTTATTTAAGCATTTGAATTTTAAAAAGCGCTGTCTTGACCATAAAAGAAATTTAGAAAATTTCCAAGTCAGCGTGTTTAGTTTATTATCGTTATAGTAATGTATATACACAAAAACTAACGAATTCATCAATAGCTGAACAGTGCACGAGCTTATCAGTTCAATTCGTCATTTGAACGCAAGGAGATTTGCGCGGCAGTCTAAGGCGCGGTCAGCAGGAGCGGGTCCACCAATCACGACGCGCCGTAGCTTGTCATTCACCTTTCATACAACATTATGATTAACCCTTAATCGGGCCAGGCAATGTTTTTACTTTTGAATACGAATTGCGGTAGCCCACAGTATTGAAATAAAAATATTTTTTTCTTGGTTTACTTTTATTTTCATTGTGCAATCATTGAAATACTTAAACTACTGTAAAAGTAAGTACAGAGCTATTTATGGCTGTGGCTCGTGAACTTAACCGTTTAATTAAAATTTCATTCATAACCAAATGTATATTAAAATCTTTATTTAATTTTATTATTTATTGTACAGTTGCCATCAAATATATCGGAGCAGCCACGGTACTCAAAAATATCTGAACAAGTACCTTATCGCTTTGACAATAAAGGCGTTGTTCAGATATTTGTGACCACCTTGGCCGCTCCGATATATCTGATGGCGACTGTACTACAACAGTTTATTCATACTATTCATAGTAATAATCTAAGGTCAATGTGGGGAAATCTGGAAATACTTTATTTAAAGTTAGGTTTGATCGAATGAAACAAGGTTATAAAGAGTGTCCCAAAAAGGACGCAAGATTTGAAATTGATGAGAAACACATTTTTTTTCGTTATCGTTATAATATATTTGTATATAAAATCTTGAAATAGGTACATAAAATAGGGTTATTTGTGGAATAATACGTCAGGCAAATGTCCTCCTAGGCTTTGCTGGCACATACGCACTCTTTTGTCAAAATTGTCTATGACCATTTTGCATAGATGCGGCTGAATTTCTCCAATGCAGCGTCGAATTTCCTCTTTTAAAGCATGAGTGGGCTTATTGGCATAGACTTTTCGGTTCACTGACTAACCGTCCCGCCGGCGGGTCGTGGCAGGCTCCGGCGCATAGGTATTTAACCGAGGCCGCGCGGGAGAGTTTCATAAGCCTGCCATAATAGTCTAGAGGCAAATTAAACAAAAGTCGTCTATTTCACGATTTTCGTAGACATCTCTTCTTAATGCCTAAAACTGGTATGGATGTGTTCCTCGTAGTCTCCTGACTACGAATTGACGGGTTTTAGTTTATGGAGGGGGGGGGGGGCAAGTTGGTAAAAAGGGGAGGGGGGGGAGGGCTGATGGCGGCCGAACGTCATCGATTATTTTTACATCTGGAGTCCTATGAGACCGAACGATTCGTATGAGATGTCATTCGAAAGATTGTTAAATGTACTACAATTGTTTATAAATAACCGTAGTCATCACTTTAGTCTTTTACAAAATACTTATTTAACAAAAATATGTTTTTTTTATCGTGCATGTTTGTCAATAAATTATAACTTAACCACAATTAATATTATGACAAAATATATGGGAAATTTTATGAGCATTCGTTTTGATAATGATTCATTTGATAAATAACATTTCGCAAATAATCACTGAACAAACAACAATTCGTTTCAACAAGTCATTGCTAAATATGTTCATTTTTATAAATCATTATTAGACAAATATACATTTAGTAACTTGGACGCTTTATAAATAAACATATTGTAAGACAAATTATTATTTAACCAACGTTCATTTCGTGAATAAATCGTTTTTAAAATCCGTTATTTTGCAAAATGTCAATAGATAAATTATTGTTTTTTACTGAATATAATAAGTACAATAAATAAATGCAAACTAATTGAGAACTCCCTCCTTTCATTGAAGTCGGTTAATAAGTCGGTTCCGGATAAATTTAGGGACAATAGTAAAATAAGATAAACAAGAATGGCTAACTGACAACTGTATTTCTAAGCAAAAATAGCATTTGACACAAGACAAAATATTATAAAAGAATTTCGTTTTCACTGAAATATAAGTAATTCATGGATATTTTTACTAAAACTAAATGAAAATGGTTATTTTATGTGTATACATTGACAATAAAGCCGTGGCTGTTTTTTTAAAATAAGTGATTGCGAAGCAATTAAGATAAATGGGTATGTTGACATTACGGGTATTTTACATTTCTATTAACCCCGACATAAGTTACTAGAACTGTAAGGTCGCAGTTAATCTACCACGCTCCTCCTCGCTTTGCTCGTCGTCGCATCTATCTGGGCTCTCTCAAATCATAGTTGTCCGTGATAATATTCAACAAAAACAAACTTAACTTTTAAAGTACAAAATGTGTTAGTTTATGGAGATGGGATGGGATTTATATTACAAAATATATTTTTAAAATGTAGTACTCGTAGATAATACACGTATAAATGGCATACACACCATCACTTTAGCCCTATACAAAATATTTGAAAAAGTATGTTTTTTTACCGTGCATGTTGGCGTAAGTACTGATAATACATGCTTATAGCTCAATAAATTGTAACTTTACCGCAATTAATGTTATTTTCAAATGTTTTGTTTTGTAAACGACTACATTGATGACTACGGTTATTTATAATCAATTATAGTACATTAAATAATATTTACACACGAATCTTACGGTTCCATAGGACTCGAGATGTAAATAAATTTTGATGACGGTCGGCCACCATCTTTCCCCCCTCCTTTTTTCGACTCGTCCCCTCCTCTTAAAATAAAATTGATCAATTCATATCCTGGAGACAAGGAGGACCATTCCATACCCGTTTTAGGTATTTGGAAGAGATATCGACGACTTTTCTGCAAACAAGCCTGTTTCCACCAGTCTATTAGGTAAAAATGTTACGTTTTCAAAAAAAATCTAAAAACTGTTAATTTTACATCTCAGACCTCAATTAACCTATTATAGTAAATTTAAAATGCATTCAAATGATACTCATCAGGATTTGATCCATAAAATAAATTCCGAGCAATAATGAAAATACGACGTCGATCGACCGCCACACGCTAGTTTTTTGAAAGCTCATACATTTTTCCGTCTACTTTATAATAATTAATAATACATACTTTATTTATTGAGTTATAAGCATGTTTTATCACTACTTTATCTAAACAGGCACGGTAAAAATTCATATTTTTTCAAATATTTCGTAAACGACTAATGTGATGACTGCCTCTATTTAGAAACAACTATAGTACTTTAATGGTCTTTCAGATGACATCTCACACAAATCGATGGGTCCGATATGATTCGAGTTGTGAACAAATTTCGATGATGGTCGTCCGCCATCTTTACCTCACTTTTTTCTTATCCGCCCCCCCTCCATAAACTAAAACCAGTCAATTCGTATTCTGAAGACCACGGGGAACACATGTATACCAGTTTTAGGTATTTAGAAGAGATGTCGACGACTTTTCTCCAAACAGGCCGATTGCCTCCAGGGTATACTATTTCCTACCGAATATGGAACAATACAACAATAATTTTGTATGCCAATAGGCAAAACACAGAGCACCTTTGTAAATTAAGACCCTATTTGTACCACCTGTGTTATACAAATAAACATTTCATTTCATTAAAAAAATACATTTTTCGGAAAATAGTAGATTGTTTGACAAGGGTCTAAAGTAAGCCATATTACCACTAGGTGGTTATTTTCCCGAACCAAGTGAGGAAAAATTGTTCTTGTGGTAATATGGGTTTTAGACCATAGTCATACATACTATACAGACGTTACGAAATTAGACTTAAAGGACATAACAATAAGAACTATGAGAAGTGAAATTATGTATACATATTAGCTTAGCACTAGAGCTTAAATGTACGACAGACTTAGAGCATGAGAAGTGAAAAAGTAGGAATGTCCGCTTTTTCATTCATTCGCACCATAGAGGGGCATGCTCTCAACAAAAAAAAAAACATCGCACTTTATAGTAATCATTATCAAACCAAGCTTCGCATTAGGCAGTCATATTATTCACTCTGTGGACCAAACGTAAAGATACAATATTCGCGTGCCTACTGGGTTACCATGGAAACAGCAGACAGGCAACGGCGCGCAGCGGTCAGGCAACAGCGCCCGGCGCGTCGTGATTGGCCCCGCCGCTAGCGCCATGCCATGACGCGATAGACTCCCGCTTTAATCTCCGCGCGTTTGGATTATGTTTAGAACTGATAAGTTCAGAAAACTTCGAGCGATTAATAAAATCGTTAGAATTTTGATGCAAGTTTTAGTATAAAGATAATGAACAGAATGCGCCCACTTGAAAATTTCGGAGATTTCTTATATAGCTATTAGAACGCTTTAAAAATTAAATTGTTCATTAAAAAATAATCTATTGAATAATGTGTTATAAATCAAATCTGTTACTCGCCTTCGATAGTTTTTAATATATTTCAGTTAACATATACCACTTAAATTATCTTTTGGAGGAAGTATATTTTTTTTATTTGTTTTAAATTTAAATAAATACGGCCATTGGTAAATCTGTTAGCAAATGTCAGGGTACATTCATATAGCTAATTCCGATAGTCGAATGAAAAGAAATACCACTCGAATTATCTTATCTTGAATTTACGAGTGTCGCAAACAAATACCTATATTATACCTACAGCATCCTCGAAAACAGTTAGAAAAAAATTTTCGCCGTTAGTGCTCATTGTACTCTTACTGATAATAAAATAAAATCGGACTTGTGAGTTATAATTTTTTAAGGCCAAATTTAACGTTCCAGTACCGGCCTACGAGGCGTGGCATCCAAACAAATGCTGCCTACAGTGTTGATTTATTCATCCTAATTATTCCTTTATTCATTTCCATCCAACACTGGGTACATAATTATTGTCCCTTTTAATACGTGATTAAACAAAAGCTTTGGGCGGCGAACAGCAAATTACTGTCAATACAGACGCCATTATTGAAGTACTATTTACTCGGATAAGGCGGAGCCTGGTAAACATAGACATATAAGTTTATTAGATATCGTATGTGTTATGTGTTACTTAAGAGGCGCCAGGACGCTCGCGTTCCCATACAAACGTAGTTTAGCTCTCATTTTAAAACGACATGCTTTAGAACCACGAAATTTGGCATGGGCAATTGTAATACAAAGAAAATATAGCAAAAATAAGTTTTGTATGTAAATCTGTATCTGGCTGTATTTTCTTTGTATTACAATGAAAACGAATTACCGACATAGATCTGTACTACTACAATGCCCATGCCATATTCGTGGTTCTAAAGCATGTCGTTTTAAAATGAGAGCTGAACTACGTTTGTATGAGGACGCGAGTTCACGCGAGCGTCCTGGCGACTCTTAAGAGCGCAACAGCGTCGCTCTTAGCGGCAGATGTGGCTAGGAGATGATGATGATGATGTGTTACTTGTACAGTCGACGTCAAAGATAAGTTTACACTTTAACATCTTATTACAAAGGAGTAAGGTAAAAAGTGTAAATATACCTTTGACGTCGACTGTACAAGTAACACATCATCATCATCATCTCCTAGCCATTTCTGCCGCTAAGAGCGACGTCACCATCAGATATATCGGAGCGGCTAAGGTGGTCACAAATGTCTGAACAACGCCTCTATTGTCAAGGTAATAAAGATAATTTTTAGTACCCTGGCCACTCAGATATATTGGATGGCGACTGTACGCATAGAAATCCAAGCTGGCTGAGCTACATCATTAATTCATTATTTCAAAGTGAATTATATCTTTCATTAATTTTAATACATATTATGTTAAATGTCGTTTATAGGCTTTACGGTAGACAAATTTAAGACAATTGGTTTCCTTTCCTACCTAGATTTTACTAGATCTAGTAGATAAATCTGTACGCATATTTTACCAGCTCGAACAATGGTCACGTGAGGTGGTTTTGCGTACTCTCCTTGCAACATGTCTGAGCTCGTGAAATAAACAGCGGGGGTGTAAGCCCGTAATGCACTGGCTATGGCTACTTAAGCGATACTTAGTCAAATTGAATTTCCGGGACGAAAATAATTGGGGGGTGGCAAGGGCGACTGGAAATGGTATTTTTTTCCTTTCACACTGTATTTCGCTTATTAAGTAGATAAGACATTGAATGCTGTCTTTTCAATTTGTTCTTGCGTTATTTTACATTTTATTGCGAAAATGGAGAACGTTATTTTACATAACGTCGGGGTCGTGAATCGGTTCGCCTAGCACTCTTAGTGCTTGAGAATGGAGACCTAAGCTCTCCGAAACATGTCGCGCGTAGTGACTAAACACAAGTGAGTACACCCGCATGCAGTGATGTGATAATAGTGTTATTTTACATTTTAATTAGGTAATTTTTTTCAGGCAAATGTACTTTTTTCCTTATCGCATTTCTGCAACTATTTTAGCAATGAATTTAGGTGACTCTTTGCTGGAGCTTTGTATCTGTCAGTTCTATACATATTAATCTATGAATGCAAGTTACTCAAGTCATGATCATCATCTGACTGCTGAACATAGGCCTCCCCTTTGAGGGGGGGGGTTGCCATACGCGCCACGCTTGGCAGGCGGGTTGGCGCGCGCAGTTTTTTTGTTTATTGTTTGTAGGCTTTCGGAAGATGCTGCTGCCAACTGGCCTATTTTTGTGAGTACCTATTCGCAGAAAAAAAAATAGTTTTTAATTAAGCTTTTCAATCTCTTACTTTTAATATCAACGTCATATCTCTATCGTATAAGATTCCTCCATAAAATACTTGATTATATTATAATTTTGGTTAACTATTTATTTAATTTTAGCATCGTCTCGCGTCTATGGTACACAGAGGTACCTATACTTCGTTTTTTTTTCCAGATTAGAAAAATCGTGTGATTGTCGACGTGCGATTTTTGGGAAAACGATATCAAAATTTACCATTTCGTAACTTATAAGTTGAGGCTTAGAGGCTTAGTGGTTTCATTAGAATTTTGACCGGATATGGTTGAAAAAAAGTGGAAAATAAATAAATAAGATAAGATGTCAAATTCGGCCTTTATTTTTTTAATGTCATCCCATAGAAAACTGTCAAACTTTTCATACAAGATTTTTTTTAAGATTTCGTTTACGTTCACAGACAGTTTGGTGCAACCGGCCCTAAATTCTTCTTTAGCTGCCGACATCAGAACATCAGAGCTGACAGGTATACAAATCAAGATGACATATTCATTCATATTCATATTCATTTATTTCGTAAATGCACATATACAATACACGTGAAAAAGCAAACTTAATACTAAAATAATAATTAATACTAGGCACTATATATATATATAACAATAATTTGCAATTTGTAATACAAAATTCCACATGTCAATTCAATATAATACAATTCAATACAATTAAGTTAATTTTAGGTTGGGTATTAATTCTTTGATGTCAAAGAAGGCATTTTCGATTAGCCATTTTTTTAATTCCTTAAAAAATGCGTTATTATTTTCTAGGTTTTGTATATACTTTGGGATGGCATTATACAATTTTGGTCCGATTATATAGGTTATTTTGGTAGACTTGGTTAGTCTGCAACCAGTTGTTGCCAGTAACCCGCGATTCCTTTCTCTTAGATTACGTTTGTTGCCTGGTCTTAAGGGAAAATCAGTCAGGTTTGTCCTAATAAACTTAATGAAATTAAATATAACTTGGGATGGGATCGTCATAATGCGTAAGGATACAAAGAGCTGTCGAACTTCTGGTGAATCGGGTGGGACACATGCTTATTATACGGACTGCCCGTCGCTGCAGTGCGAAAGCGCGACGCCAGTCAGCGGCAAGTCCCCAGAACTCCAGGCTATAGTTTAAGGTTGAATGGAATAATGCGAAATAACTGTTTCGTACCTGTGCTTGCGGAAATATGAAAGAAAGTCGTTTTAGGCCGAAACAGACCCCTGCTAACTTTTTGCAGACATTGTCAATATGAGTGTCCCATTTCAGTGCAGAGTCAATTGTGACTCCTAAGAACGGGGCATTTTTAGCTTGTGGGAGAACAATATTATTTACTTTGACAGCGAGGGGCCTTGGCGGGGGCCCGCCTAAGTGGAAATGGAGCACCTGAGTTTTCGTGACGTTTAGGACTAATCCGTTTACAGAGAACCAATTAAGCAGTTTCTGGACATCGCTAGAAATCAGTTTTTCTAAACTGTCAATATCATGAGCAGAGCCAAAAATTATACTCTTCTCTATAGAATACTATAGAAAAGAGTATAATTTTTGGCTATACCTGTGGCTATACTGGCTATACCTGTGGCTATACCACAGGCTATACTGATGAACTGTTGCCATATAAATGAGAATAATATAGCCCTATTGACAATGGTCCACGGACTATTTATTATTTATTATTACTACTAGTTTATTAATTCGTGCAATGGTCATATATTTCTGCTCAGGCCATGGATATATAAATAAATAAATAAATAAACATTTGGGGACAATCTTACACAAATCAACCTAACCCCAAACTAAGCAAAGCTTGTACTATGGGTGCTAGGCGACGATATACATACTTAGATAGATAAATACATACTTATATACATAGAAAACATCCATAACTCAGGAACAAATATTTGAGATTAGCACACAAATAAATGCCCTTACCAGGATTCGAACCCGGGACCTCCTGCTTCGTAGGCAGGGTCACTACCAACTGGGCTATGGAGGCCGATTCCGATATATGAAGTGGATGAAATACTTCGGTCAAAAAGTGAGGCTGAAAGAGAAGGTTATCTAGGGGATTGTGTCTCGTTTTGACTAAGGAGGTAATGACGTCATCAGACAATCAAAATGTCAATATGTGTCAAATGTCCATCAAATGTGAAAATTTTGTAATGAGTGCGAGTGGGACACCGCCCCCTACTTTATGCTCTCTATGGGAACGTTTTTACTACTTTTTAATGGTCTCCTGTAATCAACTGTTATGCTCGGTAATAAGGTTCAACTATGGTTAGGGAAAAAGTGTAAGAATTAGATCCACTATATATAAATTCATGGCTCAGGCTTTACTAGGTCAAAGTGCGTCATGAGTGCGTCTATGGATGGTAGAAGTGTCCTTCTACGATCTATAAGTGCGTCAATCATTAGAAACATTAGAAAGAGTATTTTTGACATGACAATATCGTCTCATTTTCAGATATAATTTTATTCAGAATAATGAAAAACAAATTTAAATTAGTGTTTAAGCTGTGTTCAAGAAAAAATATCTTATACATCATTGTAGCTTCACTACTCCTATTTATTTGCTACATATGTTTTTCTCTAAAGAGGCGATCGGTTGATACACCGCCCGAGTACAAGCGCTTCATTCTACTTGACGAAACTTATGAGGTGCGAACCCCGAAAATAGGAATTGAAGAGTTGTTGTGGCAAGTAGAGCAGAGCATGGTACAGGTTGGGCAGAAGATTCTAAACGCGGATGAGTTTCCGACTTTTAGTAATGACATGCCTGTGATAGTTGTGCTAGCAGGGCGGCGTCCGACACGCTTACAGTGGCTGCTGGGATCTTTAGCCACTGTCGCAAGTATCGACGATGCTTTGCTGGTGATCTCACATAGCTTCATCGATGACTCAGTTGAAGAGCTCATCAAAAAAATCAACTACTGCAGAGTCCTACAGATATACTACCCGTATTCAGTCCAACTGTTCCCAAATCGCTTCCCAGGTCCAGATTTTAACCGCTCCAACGCTACCGCTCTTGTTGCTGAACAGAAGCAACACTGGTGGTGGACAGCCAACTTCCTCTTCCATCACTACCACTGGATCGACAATAAGTTAGGTACCGCGATTTTCCTCCACGAAGACGATATCGTTGCACCAGATTTGTTGCACATGTTAAGATACGCTAAGCGAGCGTATATGTATCATCCTGAAGCGGAAGTTATATCGCTTGGAAGACCAGCAAGCAAGGCTGATAACTTATTTGCAATCGCACCATGGCAGCCACCTTTTGAAGGACTAGCGTTCAATCGTACCTTTTGGAAGAAACTACAATCATCAGTTTCGCACTTTTGCCAATACAACGATGCGAGTTGGAGCTACTCGTTGCTGGCTGCTTTCGCTTCACAGCCGCGCGGGTACGTGGACACAATATCGAGTTTATCACCAAGAGTTTTATCGACGCGGCTTTATGCTAGCGGACACGAAGGTGCCAAAGCGGCGCGTGAGTTGTTCTCTAAAAGCTTGTTTCCAACGCGCGTGCGGGTAACGTTCGTAGCAAGCGACGGAGGTCGGATAACGCGTCCCGAGCCAGTGCGGCGCGGTGCGGGGGGCTGGGAGGACGCGCGTGACCGCCTGCTGTGTGTCGACCCATTCCTCATGACCACGCCTGAACCGCGCAACCCGAATAATAATGGTACTTTGCATCGGGAGAATCTCAAGTTGCCTGGCACGTGAACTTGCGAATAAACATACAATTTATTTAGTATTTTATTGTAGCACAGGAATATGAGGTACTAATGGTTGACTGCGTAATGAAATCCCTGCGTCAGCATACCTACCTATTTGCTAAGTGTGTTTTAAAAACTTGCCGTTACTTACTCGTACAGCCGTAGTCTGCACTCTGCAGTTGACGTCGGACGCAGCACAAAACGTCACAATGCATGGGGAGGCCAAAAATTCTTTGGAACTCGGCTCGGACTCTATATCTATTTAGAATACTAGTAGTCCGCCTCGAACTGAGAACTCGAGATTTACTTGCAAACGAGTTGACCAATATAACAAGACCTATATGAAGATTTTTTTTCGCCTTCTAGGTACACAACCCTTTGATCGATCCAGATCATAAACGAACTCTCAAATTTTATGTATCTGTTTTACACCCCCAACAAATTGAAATTTCATAAAGATCAGAAAAACGTTACTAAAGTTATCGTCGAACAAACTCTCAACAGACGAGACGTCCCCGTAGCCAGAAGTTATTTGTAAGAAAACCTAACATATTTTGGATTATCCAAAGTGTCCCAGATTTTTTTGGCAGTTTTGTGACGCATTTTTCCATACATTCTATATGGTCCGTCACAAAACTGACTAATAGTTTTTGTATGGAAAATTACAGTTTTTTCACAAAAATGGTAGACTTTTTTTCTGAAAACCCCCGACTAGAAAAAGTCACGACTCTATTACCAATTCGTAAAGTCTTGGACACATGTTTTGTCACATTCAATGCATCCATATTTTCAGACGTGATCGTACAGGTTTCTAAGGGTCGGCAACGCGCATGTGACATCTATAAATTTGCAGGCGTTTATAGGTTACCGTAGCTACTCACCATCAGGCGGGCTGTATGCTAATTTGCCACGGTCGTGGTATAAATAAAGAAGACTTAAAGTTGAGTTGGCGGCTGGATAAAAATCACTAAGGTATTTTATCCACAATAGTTTTTTTACTTTTAAGTTTCCCAGTTTTCCCCTGAACGTAACCTAGAGCTTCCATCGAGTTAGCTAAAGTGATAGAATGTGAAAATACAAACAAAGCGTGTTATCCGCAGGCGAGGTTCGTAACGAAGGCAAAGTGCCTTTCTTGCATGCTGTAACGTTGCTGCTACACAACACGCTAGGCGATGCCATGCTATATAAATATAAATAAATATATTATGGGACAATCTTACACAAATCAACCTCAATCCCACAGTAAGCGCAAGAAGACTTGTGTTATGGGTGCTAGACAAGGATATGTATAAAAGATAAATACAATAAATGCCCTGACCAGGATTCGAACCCGCGACCTCCTGCTCATAGGCAGGGTCACTATCAACCAGGCTAGGAGGCCGTTAAACTATGCTATGCTATGTATAAGTGTTACAGAAATTCTATTGAATGATGATCCATTTTTTGGTACCTTATTGTGAATAAAAATGGCACTCTGCCACTAAACAATCCTACCTCATGATACTTCTACAGCTATCGCTAGTACTGCTGCTCCTTTCCTGCCCTACAGTGGCGTCAGTCGTCACAAGTGCAAGTCACTCTGTAGTGTGGCGTTTAACCCTTTACCAGGCGAAGGGATATATTCCTCCCACATCTTATATCGGTTACCGTAGTCAAGTTTTAACTCCAAACCTCCTACAAAATATTTAGTCAATCCCTGAAAATAGTTTTATATGATCTTCATTCACAACACGCTTCTAAATCGCGTAATATATTTTTGGCAGCCGTTTAAATTCACCTGAACTCTAATTTCAGTAAACTACGGATAAATTCGGACACTTTCCTTAATTTCTATGAAACAGAAGCACATAGGTCGAACAATTTTTTGATATTTTGTAGATTTTGAGTGTTAAAAGGTAATGTAATCGTAAACATTGGTAAATATTCATGCATTATTGTGTATGACCAGAATTAGGATGTGGGTTGACATTATCCCATGGCCTTATTAGAGTTTAACTGTGTGGGAGCTATTCTTCCCATGGCCAGGTAAATTGTCCTGTCATGTTATAAAAACTCACGTAAGTAATAAAACGGTAAAGATCATAAAATAATGTTTTCAGTGATTGATATAATGTTTCGTAGTAGATTTGGAGTTAAACCTTGACTATGATAACCGATATAAGATGTGGGAAGAATATGCCCTTCGCCAGATCAAGAATATACTAAGACAAAATCGAGTATGACAGTTAATTACTTAGCCCGGGTTTTAACCGTGGTACCACGGCCTTTGTACCACGGGGGACCACGGGTAAAAATTTTTCCCCGTAGACCCACAACACCGAAATGGGACTATGGGTAATTGAAAAGAACCGGGTATTAACCGTGGTCCCACTGCTATGACCCTCAGTGGATCCACGAGTACTAATTTTGTCCCCATAGACCCACTGCTCGAGAATGGTATTCATTTGCTAGTATTTAAAGGCACAGCAAAAAAAAAATAACCAAAACCTACCTTGCCTATTAAAAAAAGAATAGTATTTAGAGGCGTAATTTATGACAATTATGACATATCTATTGCTGTGGGACTACGGGAAATATTTATTTTCGAGGAATGACCCGTGGGCCCACGGACAGTTTCGTATTCAAAAAGATAACTTAAAACTGGAGCAGTGGGGTCTACGGGGAAAATACGGGGAAAAAAATTCCCGTGGTCCCCCGTGGTACAAAAACCGTGGTACCGCGGGTAAAACCCTACTTAGCCAGGCGATGGGATAACCGTAACCCACATTTTTATTTCTGGTTTAAAGGAACATCTCCGACTTTTGTAAATACATTTTTTACAAGGCGTTCAATACGGTTGTAACAGTATATACAGTACGTAAGAAGACTCGCTCGTTCTTCGGGGCCTGGTAGAGGGTTAATTTAAGACTACTCTTGATAGAGTTTGTGCAGAAAGGAGTGTCATGTTTTGAATGAAGACGTAATGAATATGAAAGCTTAAGATTTACGACACTTCTCATTCTGTACAGTCAATAGTCATGGACGTATAAAATATAGGCACGTAATGCCGTGAAGACAAACTGTGACAGTTTTTTCTCGTGGGATTACGGCTCCGTATATTATGTCTGTGGTGGTATCCAGCTAGCCATCGCTACTCTATCTATGTATCACACCTTTAATCCTCAAGCGCTCGGCTTAAGTCGTCACAAGTGCACATGGCGGTACACGCTAAATTTGCATGCGCTGCAGCGCTGGCACGACGCCAGGACAGCTAGGTGATTTTTAAAGCACGCACAGACCTTAACTGATAGATGGAGTATTTAATACGGCGATGACACCAGCGTGTGCGTATGCGGGTCAGAGTTCGTCGAATAGTTCGACGAATCATTCGCGTACGAGTGCCAACACGAATGTCCGTTCACATAATCGTCTCCCCGTACAAATACAAAACCCCGACGCGAGCTCGAGTAGCAATCCGCTTGTCATGCGGCTCGTCATTCACACGCGTATGTGATCGGAGCATTAGACAAACTGCGCTCACCACAGCGCTGGCTGAGTGTCTGCGTGGCCTTTGTACCGGCGAAGTGGAACTGCAACTGTATACGTCATCTTTTGAGACAGATTTGAAGATTTTTGCAGCATTTTAAATACCAAACCTTATTGCGTTCCTCGTGCGCTTTGCAAGCAACAGCGAAACTGTGTCCACGATGGAATGCTTGACGATAAGCGAATGCGATTTTACTATGCCGCGCAACACGGCTGTGCCCGTAGACACAGTTCGGTTCTTCAATCAATCGCCATGCACACTCACCCGATCATCAATGAGGGTTTCCTGTATCGATATTTTCACCAGGTGGCCGCACAGTGGCGAGAGGACTATGAGAGGACTAGATCTAGCTGTGATTATTGATTAATCAAATTTTTTATTGGTGGATTTTGACAGCTGCTGTCAAAAAGACCTCCCGCCACAGTGCCGCCATTTTGAATTCCAGAAGCCATCATTAAGATACGAAGCGCATGGTGAGTGGTCTACGTGGCCACCGACTCTGTAAATGCCGTGGCAAAAATGCCACAACTCTAGGAACAGGTATGCGTAGTCTGTAGATCGCAGGCCCGAGTGCTAATCGGGTGCTTTAACAAATTACGCGACAATGGCGGCAGGCTGAGCTGGGATTTCGTTGGAAATTGTTTTAAAAGATCGCATTAAGCCGGACGCAGCTTGAAAGGATGGTGTTTTTAAAGATTATTGCAGTGGTTTAAAATACTTAGGCTTATTCTGCGTTCTTTGTGTTGATTTGATTAAAGGTCTCTGCAGTTCCCTTTGGACTTTTACACTTTACGTGAACCGTCATCATAATGGAGGGGACCAAAATGTTTATTCTAGAGTTGTATGCAGGCGCTTCGCTTAGACTCAAGTTCTTAGACTATGGCCGACATGGCCGTCTATTATATATTTAAGTCTATGTTATAGTTTACCGTGTCGGCGGTAATAAAATATATTGTAATACACATAATTAATACATTGGGGTCATATGATATATTCGTGGTGTTCAAATGTGAATTTATTAAGCAGTCTGCTTTCACGGTAAATAAAAAATCGGTATAATCTTAAATTAGTTAGTACCTAATGAGTTGCTGTTGGCACATTTTGGCCTTGGTCCACAGGTCCTTCAGCCGCGGACCGGACTCGACTTAGCCGTAATTTAAGTCTATGGCCGTACCCTACATGACGTCACGTCTGATCTGCGCTCATCCTTCTCTATGGCATTGTCCTAATGAAACGCGAATGCGCGATCATCGCCAGTTCGCGCGAATTTTACTCGTACGAACGCGCGATCAAACATATTGAAATCGAATAGGTGCGACACCTCACCTATTCTAGTTAAATATGTTTGATCGCGCGTTCGTACGAGTAAAATTCGCGCGAACTGTGCCTATCGCACTTGAAAATTAGAAAGAAAGCACCGCAGAAAAAGCAACTTCGATTTTAGATTTTCCCGGCCATCAGGAGAAATCATTGCCTTGTTCTGCCCTAGTTGTAAAGTTTAAGCGGACCATAAACAATCCGACCAATTTGTTTTCCAACACACAAGCAATGGCGGTAACTTTTAAGCAAAGTTGTGCTGCACTGGAGCAATGTTTCACGAACTGCGACTGCGATTGAGTCGACTCGGGGCAAAAAGCCGGAACAAATGGAGCGTGCGACGAGTGCAAGGGCTGCCTCTCTAGTTAGGCTGGTTTTAGGGTCAAAGAAAACGAATAATACAGTTCCCGAATCAGTTCACCTGAAGGAACATGTCTTACACCACCAAATAGCAGAGTCCCGCACACACACGACGCGGACGCGGTTCTACGCGTACAGTTGCAAAACCTAACGTCAAAATAAGTCAACCAAACGTGTGCGCGTGTCATTCAGACGGGGAACCGAATCAGGTAAGCGGACCGGGTACCGACAGCACACAAATAATACCGTCTGCATATAACTACCTACATACATTTACCTTTGTAAATCGGGATGATAGAATAAAGCAGTTAGGAATTAGAGTAATGCTCCCGGTCCTGACTTTATATGGAGAAAACCGGGATTTTCCGGATCCGATGCCGTATCTGTATTGAAAACCGGTACCATGAGCACATTCTAGTAGAAATATAGGTATAGCCTGGCTGGGCAATAAATGCACTAAGAGTGGAACTACTGGAAGTAATAAGCTATAGGTACTCATTCCTTTTTTAGTAGCAAGGGTGCTAGTGTAAGTAAAAGATAGTATAATTCTCTCTGTCTATGCTTGAAGTAAAACAAACCCTGGCCAAACTATATTAAACAATGTAGGCAGCCCTGAGCTGTTTCAGGAAGGGTACGGCCGACCAACTCGCTCCGTAAGTAAATAAATAACATGACCGGAATTGCTACGCTGTTTATATTTCTATATCTCTAATTCTCTACTCGTTACCCGACTGAGGATGTAACGAGTCTGCTACTGAACAAAAAGCCAGAAATATAATATTATAGTCAATCTTAGCAGAGACTATAGAGATATGGATGACCACAGCCTGAGAACTTTTGAAGTTCAAGTCGATTGAGCCCTCTGTCCGAAAGCCGCCTAAAGGTACCGAAATTGGAGGAACTGTCACCTGCACTGCTACTCCACCTAGTAGCTACTAGGGTACTACTAGTACGCTATTTGTTACTAGGTGGAGTAGCAGCGCAGGTGATATTTCCTCTTACAATTTCGGTATCTTTAGGTGGCTTTCGGATAGAGGGCGTAATCCACTTGAGCTTCAAAAAGTTCTTAGGCTGTGGTCGTCTATTTAGGAACCAAAACCCAAGATTTACCCCTGCGCATGCGAGCATCCGTTGGCTACAGTAATCACGTCCTTTCTGGCGAGTCGTATGCTTGTTTATCACCAACGTGGTACCCTGAAATATGTACTTTATAAGTAGGTAGAGTCCATCAAGGGTATGTTTGCATCAAAACACGTACTTGACCTAACCTAACAGATGACTACAAGGTGTAACAAAAATACTGTTCGAATTATGAAAAAGTAAGAAAAAAATTGGTTTTGTATGGAGGGTTGGCCAGCTGAGACGACGTGTCCCATACAAAAAAAAATTTTTTTCGGGCCAAAAAAAATTTCCTCCTACTTTTTCTTACTCGCAATACGACACCAATATGCCCTTAAACGGATCACCAGTATTTTTGTTACACTCTGTATACTTTATGCCCCACTCCCACTGCAAGTAGTATAAAGAATGTAGTGAAAATGCAAATATGAGTCAGAATAGTAGATTGTATTATAAGGGAGCAAAATGACGTATTTCGGTCGAGGGTAGCATCTTGAATCCCGAACGAAGCGAAGGATTCCAGAATAGAATCCCCAGCGTAGCGAGGGATTCTAACGTGGAATCCTGAGCGTAGTGAGGGATTCAAGTGACCCGAGATCGAAATAATTTTGCTACCGCGTAGTACACTCTACTTTTCACTCCTTCTATGAGAAAAACGAAAACAAACGTACTAAACTAGCTATCTGCTAGAAAGAGAAGTTATATAATGTTGTTTCATTTTAATTGGTTGTAAAGACAAGGAAATAGAAAAATAAACGCAGAGGGAGCAAAAGTCACTTTTGCTCCCTCTGTAAATGGGCAACAAATCGCAGAGGGAGCAAAAGTCATTTTTGCTCCCTGTAATCGCAGAGGGATCAAAAGTCACTTTTGCTCCCTGTAAATGGGCTACAAATTACCCTTTTTCGAATAGTAGGGGTGAAAATACTTACCATAAAATCGCGTGAGTATGTACCTACATACACGAAGAGACGTGAAATAATGCTTTATAGAGTGGGCAGCATTAATTCCGATTTTATAAAGGGCCCTTGTGGGCACCGCGGCTGGGTAAGGTTGCTCGCAATTCAGTATGCAGAGAGGTACACGTGATTAGAGGAAGCGACAAGCGCCAGCGGGAGCGAGGAGCGGTAACTAGACTGGTGGGAAAGGCGTAATGAAGTCAAGAGAGGTATGGGCTGAGCGAATGTCATCTCGCACAAATCTGGGGCAAAGCCCGACTGGGGAAGGCCGTACAGAAAATCACAGTGCTGTGTTGCTGTTGGCGAGAAAAGTTACCAGAGAGCTCCAAAAGGATACAGTGTGTTGACAACGGGGGACCTTCTTGTCTCTTTAGCCGTCAGTCAGTCAGTTTAAATTTTTTCTAGTTTTTTAGTTCCCGAAGATGAAAGATATTTTTCAAGTTTTTTTTTAAACTATACGATTAAAGATAATTATAAATTATAATGCATCTTTTGGGCATGCCATACAGTATAAATCTAAACATTTATTTATTTTATTTATAAGAGCCAAGAGTGTCCCACTGCTGGGCAAAGGCCTCCCTCCCTCTAAATGTAAATTATGTAAATTAAAGTTTGATGAATTTTCCGCGGACCCCTGTGACTAGGGTTGCCAACTTTTTTTGAGAGAAATATAGTATTTTCCAAACCTACATCAAAAAAATATAGTACACCTTGTTGTTACCTCATGAAACGTTCCAAAAATATAGTATTTTCGTCTTTTTTGCATATTTTCAACAGTACGCCAAGCCAAAATATAGTACGATACTATATATTATAGTACGGTTGGCAACCCTACCTGTGACTTAGGCCAGCGACAGGGAGCAGCTCGCCATAAATATTGAAATGGTTTTAAAAGTAAATCCTGCCGCGAATTCATTCTGTTGAAATGAGACCATTATTGATTTATGCTGCGTGGGTAATTTAGCAAAGTTTTAAAATGACGTCTCTCGAAATTATAATTAGTTGAGGTATCTTGGACCGATGGGATTTTTTTGATGCGAAATCAAAACTTGAAGTGAAAACTTCTTTAGCCGCGTTGGGCACTTTTTGGTCGGGGAAAATTTTATGCGTTCTCGTAATTAATTGTGTCTCCTCCTGTAACTTTTGAACCCTAAGTCCGAAAATTATAAAAAAATTCAAAAAGATACATCTTTGAATATTCTTTCTATGAAAATTATTTTGAATATTGTCGGTTAAGGCATTTTTGAGTTATCTCTAAAAAACTACGTATATAGAGAGATACGACCTTGTGATATTAATTATAGTAATTATACCGTTATTGACCATGTTAGTTTAAATCGTAAGAGACGTAGGTAGTACAGTCGCCATCAGATATATCGGAGCGGCCAAGGTGGTCACAAATATCTGAACAACGCCTCTATTGTCAAGGCGATAAAGTGCATCTTCAGATATTTTTGAGTACCCTGGCCGCTCCGATATATTTGATGGCGACTGTACATTGACTTAGTATGTATGAGGTAGTATGAATAGTTCCAAAAATTAAGACTATCTCCAATGACATAAATTGTAATTGTGTATCGACTTGCTAACTAAAAGTTTTGTATTTAATTGTATATATTGATATGATGTTTATTTGCAACATAAAATGATTAAAAACCATAAATAAAACGAGTAACGATACGCTAACATTTTTTAAGCATGAATCGTATTGGCTGTGTGCATGAGTGTGGCGCCATCTGTTGAGCAGGGGGTGAAAGGGTTTTTTTCTTTTTTTATTAATGGCATATACTCCTTGCTTATATGAAATGTCACTGGCTGATTCACTATTTTGACAGTTGGCCCTACGGGTGATGTCAAATATTTTAAAATGGGATATTGACAAGAGCCCAATTTGTTGTTACATTGTGCGCTGCGATCGTTCACGTTACCCATCCACCATCCCACCACCATCCACTTCGCACATAGCGAATATTCATAAAACTCCCCGACTGATTAGAAGATGTCAACGAATGTCATCATTAGTCACGTAGGTGAGGTCTTTTCGGACGAGCTGTCAAAAATTGAACTCACCATAGGACCTACTTCTTATTCCACCATACAATGACACTAATACCACAGATTTACTATAAAGAGAGATCTCGGTAACGTCACGAATCATGTAGTCCCTTCTTAACGCATGACAAGTTCTCTTTTAATGCAAACGGATACGTTGTGTCAAACTTAATTTTTTTAACAGATTTACTCTGAGTTGCACCCCCCTGCTAATACTTACCCATTCCAATTTTGACGGTTATTATAGACTAGTGTGAACCTGCAGCTTGATAACGACTGCAGTAGTGTTTGATGTTTGTCTGTCGGTTCGCGCCGCGAGGTGACAGGGTATCCGCGACTTGCACTGTAAATATTGCAACTCACAGTGTTTACATTCCTATGGCTTACAAGCATATCACCTCAGTTTAGTGAGTATTCTAGTGAAACCAAGTTAATTGTTATTAATAACTCGACTGGCTGCCTCTGCAAATCTGAAAATTGTGGAAGTGCAAGCGTTTATTGGCTTGGCGTTTACAACAACAGGATAAAGCTACAATACAGTGTGTAAATCTAATACGGCCGATTAATTAAACCAGACATAGAACTCATTAGTGTAATCATCAATTAAGATGGTTTTTTTTTAATTTTTTAACTTCATAAGTCAATAATTAATTTTAGAAAATTTTATCAGCAGCAATGTACTGTAAACATGGTATTGAAAGTAACTGTCAACGAGCGTTTAACGCGAGTTTGTTTGCATTACACTGTGGGCCGAAATATTTTGTATGGATAAAATTTTAATTGCAATTCTAAGTAAAAGTTTAGTTATCTAATTACATTTCTTACGTCCTATACTAATTACCGTTAAGAGATTCGCCCGTATTAGATTTACACACTGTATAATAAAGTCACTTCTGTAGGCCCAGTTATACTGGCTCTCCCGAGGCAATGACAGAAAGTGGCATGAATAACGATTTTGTTTTCGCAAACCGTGACCCAATTTACACTTACAACCAAATATTAGCCTTGTTGTTGCACGCTCAAGTACGACGTAAGTATACAATTACAACCCTTATTGCAATTAGACAAGGTTCAATATTGTGTAGGTCTTTGTACTCAATTAAACACATTTTTTGATTCTGGATTGTAGTAAGTTTGCATCGCACTTTTATTTTAAGAAAAAACAGGGTGTTCGTGAAAGGATTTATATTTTATTTAAAATTTAGAAATATAACATACAGATAATTTAGTTATTGAAGTTAAAAAGGTATCGGTATTCTAAGCACCCTGAAAAGTATTGAGATCTAATGTAAAACCAAGCCTACGTCCATAGAACACAATCCCATGAGTTAACTATAACAAAATGTCATTGTCCACTACTAAACGGAGTCCTGATATGCCCTCGGTGTGGGAGCACACTGCATATTGGCTACCTACTGCAGTCACATGAAAGCGCACGAGTGGGCGGACCAGCAATTCACGTAGCTAAAGAACATTTATGCAGTCGCTGTAGCCGAAATCGGCTAGGAAGAAGAGAGAGATAACAAAATTACATTGTGACCGTTTCAATATACACGGGTATACATATATAGAATATATAGATACGAAAACGGATATATAAATTTTAAAAATATATAAATTACTGTTCATAACAAACCGCCTTTTCTTATTATGCGAATTTTAGACTGCTCAGGCTTTTTATTGGTCGTTCTGAAAGTCTATTCATGCGGTGGGGAAAGTTTCTCAAAGTTATTGAAAGAAAATGCAGGAGTGGAGCCCCTACCGTCGCCTCTCGAACGCGACGGTCCCACCGCGAAATCGACGTTTTGGACGTCAGACATGACATAATATTAAGAGCAACAAAACCCGTCCGGTTAAATTGGTGTAAGTACTATCCTTATTGTTAGATCTGGCCATCTGGCAGCTTTTAACGGGTGGCTCGCGTCCGACGGCGCGACCAGAGGGCCTACCGCGAAGTTCGAAAATCGACAAAACGATCGCCCTGTCACTATCAAATCAAATCAAATCAAATTATTTATTTTGCACGAAAAAGGGTTAGATTACAGGTGTTATTATAATATAATGCACTCCTTAATCAACTATAGTTCATAGCATGCAAAATATTACTATAAGTCTTAATACTAGTTATTTACATATATACAAAAACATTATAATGTGTACCAAACAAGGGAAAAAAAAAATTTAACTGGTCTATTAATTGTAATAAAATATAATTATAGTTACAAGTCGCTCTTGCATATACGAAAGAGAGTGATGCAAATAGACGATTCAACGAGCGAAGTGCTGCGTCGGGCTTCCAAGGGTGTTGAACAGCGTTCACAGAGGCACAGGGCGGACACATACTACAAAACTCGTTTTAGCGCTTTCTTCTCGGGTCTTCCACAGTTTCGGTTGGAAAGTGAGGGGTGCTGTGTCAGAGCTGGGCTTCTGTTCGGCTTTGTGGAGAACCGGACTCCTTGATAGGTTGTCTGTGGGGTTTATGTTTATTATTATGTATACTTATATATATATAACTTTTTTTTTGTTAAGTTTTTTTTTCTTTCTTTTTCTTTTATTATTCATTATGTGTGCACGACACGTTTGTATAGTAAAAACATAAAGCTCTAAGTCAAAACTTCAATAGCTAGCTATACACGCACGGATTTGTCCCGCCGGGCATATCCGGCGGGCACATCTGTGCGTGTATCCCCAGCTATTGAGTGCGTGAGTTATTATTATACGTTCCACCCTTAGAGCTTTAAATCAAGGGGAGTAACCATTGACAGGCGTTCCCCTCTGCCGAATGAATATGACCAGTGGTCACAGGGGTTCTAGCAATAAAATAGTAAAAATACTAGTTATAGAAACATTGAGAACTAAGAAAAATACTAATTATAAACTATACTTTCTATTATCATTAACATAAAAAAAACAAAAAAAAATTAACAACATTAGATACCTACAATACTTAAAATGGCAAGGAATGAAGGCTTTTTAATTTTACTTTAATTTTATTTTTTAATTTTTATTTATTTGTGCGCTTGTAGTTCGGTCTACAAAGTCTCAAATCAAGCGTTAAAGTCGATGAGTAGAAAAAAAATGTTAGGTCAGACTATACTAGTAGTAGGGGTGTTCCCGGCGCACGTTTGAAATTAAAGGCGGTCCATTGGAAATGGCAATTAAAAATTTCCAATCGAGCACTTTCATATCGGCGTGTTTTCTTTCCATTGCGTCTGCTACTGGCAAAGTAATATAAAAGGGATATTTTTGAGTATCTTGGCCGCTTTGATATATTTGATGGCGACTGTACCACTGAATTTCTCAGTTTATAACTAATTGCCAGTCGATTAAGGAAAATATCGTGAGGAAACCGGTCTTAAACCCAATATGGTAACGTTTTCGCTAGGTATGCCTTATTTAAGTCTTCCCTAAAGTGGAGACGGTAGTAGGTTTCGTAAAAACTAGTGCCTTCGCCAATTCTTAGGGTTAGGTTGCCAAACGGATTTCGGCATCATTGAGTCGTGGCAAAAAGCCCGTACAAACACTAGGAGGTTGATGACATAGGGATAAAGTAAATAATGTATTATTTAGGTAGGTACAGTCGCCAGTCGCTATCAAATATATCGGAGCGGCCAAGGTACTCATAAATATCAGAGCATGGACTTTATCGCCTTGACAATAGAGGCGTTGTTCAGATATTTGTCAGCACCTTGGTCGCTCCGATATATCTGACGGCGACTGTGCACGATAAAGTTATCAGTTATTGGTTATCTATTTATGTCGCCCACAGACCACTTCGAATAAAAGACAGATCATAATAAAAGCATAAGCATAAGCTATTTAAAGCATATTGTCAAGTTTTCTACACGTGCAGCCTCTGGACTAGTTTTACGCAGAAGACCATCAGTTCCCTGGGGCGGGATTCCACTTTTGCATTTCAGTTTCAACACAACCCTGTACAGCTATTATAACAACCGTGGACCATTCTTCGACACATAATCAACCCACACAACACAAATTTGATCGAGTCGCATGATTCAGCGTCCAATTGGTTGGTTATGCAGTTCGTAATGTTCGTATCCAACCAATATTTAAAACGTCTTCTATCATTAACAACTTAATAACGTTACCAAAACATTATTTGATTTCAAAAGCGATTCAGCACAGATGTAATGTTACAGATGTTCTGTCTGTCAAATCAAATTCGTATCATTTGCTTATGTCAAATAAAAGGGCTTACAAGTTTATGGTGTCTATACATGGTGCAATTTAAATGCGATTATCGCAAACAATTTTGATACGTTGCCCTATCGTGATTAGTTGCGACAGTGAGATCATTCCTTAAAGCGGTATTACACATTGCAACCTGCAGGGCCCAATCTGTTGTGTACCCTGCCTCTTCCTCCCCCTCCTTCAGCTCCCTAGGGGCCCTACCTTCAATTACACCTTCCAACCTGACAGGTTGGGCCCTGCAGGTTGCAATGTCTAATAGCCGTTTTACTGTGTTCTTTAGGGTCACCACACACCTAGCGGAATTCCTCGCGGAATTAGCGGAAGTAGCGGAAATTCATAGACAAAATGCTTAATTTGTCTATGGTCGCGGAAATTTGTCTATGGCTTCCATACAAAAAATCTTCTACCATAGACAAATTTCCGCTACCATAGACAAATTTCCGCTACTTCCGCTAATTCCGCGAGGAAAACCGCTAGGTGTGTGGTGACCCTTACCTGAGAAAGCGAGGCAAAAGCACCGAGTAAATAATAGTACTATACAGAGAGACCTCTGTAACGTCACGAATCATGTTGTCCCTTCTTAACGCATGGCAAGTTCTCTATGGCACTTGTGCCAACGGGGTACAACTCAAAGTAAATCTGTCAAAAAAATTTAGTGTGCACAAGGACAGAGTAAATAATAGTATAATACAGATAGACCTCTGTAATGTCACGTAACGTCACGAATCATGTTGTCCCTTCTTAACGCATGACAAGTTCTCTTTCGCACTAATGCAAACGTATCGGATACGTCGTGTCAAACTCAAATTTTTTGACAGATTTAAACGTGCCACGGCACGGTAAAACTATGGTTTCATTTATAAGGGTCAAAACAGACCTAGCGGAATTCCTTGCGGAATTAAGCGAATTCATAGACAAAATGCTTAATTTGTCTATGGTAGCGGAAATTTGTCTATGGTAGCAGATTTTTTTTTATGGAAGCCATAGGCAAATTTCCGCTAACATAGACAAATTAAGCATTTTGTCTATGAATTGGCTTAATTCCGCGAGGAATTCCGCTAGGTCTGTTTTGACCCTAAATGGTTAAAATTCTTATATTAGCCTATGGTCGACTTATGAATGAAACCAAATAGTTTTACCGTGCCGTGGCACGTCACGATAAAGTATAAGGCCCAAAACACGCCTGAGCTGAATAAGCCAATTCATAGATAAAATGCTTAAATTTGTCTATGAATGCTTAAATTTGTCTATGGCCTCCATACAAAAAAATCGGCTACCATAGACAAATTTAAGCTACCGTAGACAAATTTAAGCATTTTTTCTATAAATGGGCTTAATTCAGCTCAAGTGTGTTTTGATCCTAAAAGCGATCATTGACAATGTGAAGCAAAACCAACAAGTTATTTTTTACGATTGTGGCGCTCTCTACGCATTACGTATAGTAAGAGTTCGTATATGAGCTGGATCGAACAAGGGGTAATGGATCTAGAAGGTGCGAATAAATCATCATATGGGTCTTGTTATATTGGGGTTCTCGTTTGCAAGGAAATCGCGAGTTCTCAGTTCGAGATGGACTACTAGTTTTAGTAGAACGAGAAAGACATAATACTTTGTATCGTGTACGAACGACGGACTGAACTGCCTTTAGATACCTGCGTTTAGGATTTAGGCACATCACAAACTTGATCTGAATTCAGTACTGAATTTTTTTGTAGTAAAATTATTTGCTAAATGCGGTTATACTTGACTAAATCATTTAGGAAGCTAACTAGGACAAATGTAACAGGGCCTTAAAGCGGTATTACACATTGCAACCTGCAGGGCCCAATCTGTTGTGTACCCTGCCTCTTCCTAACCCTCCTTCAGCTTCCTACGGGCCCTACCTTCAATTACACCTCCCAATCTGACAGATTGGGCCCTGCAGGTTGCAATGTGTAATACCGCTTTTAATTACTGTCTCTCAGGGGAGTTTATTTTAGAGCGGGCAACATTTTCATAGACAGCCGACAGCCATGTTGCGTAAACGCAGCGTTGCCAGATCTACGAAAAAATCCGTGGATGTACGGATTTTGGCTTTGTGTCCCAGACCTACGGAAATTGTAATAAATTGTAGGAGGTCTTTGTAATTGAACAAATAACTTGAAAGGCACTTTTCGATTAAACGAAAATATATATTTCTGTATTATTTATACACAAACATTGTTTATTTCATGACGGATGGGAGAAGAGTGTCGTTGTCAGTTTTGAATTCCGCAGGCCTTCAAAACTGAGATTCTATATTTAAACAGCTTAGTCAAGCTCGAGTCGATTGCTCATAAAACCTCTATACAATAACAGAAATGATTGTTGAACATACACATCTTATTTATTACCAAAAAATATACAGAGTGTAACAAAAATACTGGTGACCCGTTTAAGGGCATATGTGACAGTGTTTAGTACAGGGTACAACTTTGGGGGTTCTAGTTTCCGAGATATTCGCAATTTTGTGAAGTGGTGAAAAAATACCGATTTTTTTCTTATTCTATAAAACAATTATTAACACCCTAGAAAACATGTACATAAAATAATTACCCGTCAAAAACGTTTATTAAGTACTTTTAGAAGTTCGTAAAGTTTAGTACTGAGGGTACAACTTTGGGACGCGACTTTACAGACGGTAAAACTGAACCTTTTTTCACACTTTAGAGGCTCAGGCCGCGCGGGGGTGACGACATGGGCCGCGCAGGGGTTGGGATCTCCCCCACGGGGTGGGTTGGGGGGGGGGGGTATCGCAGGATCGTACGCATAGCGCATGCATTTCCATACTTTGGGAGCGTTTTGTATAGGCAAACTGATGAACCCTAACATTCCTACAGTAGTCGGATAAATATATTAATAAGGGAGCGTTCAAGTATTACGTAACGCAATCAGGGGAGAGGTCAAAAATTTTCAATAATTGCGTTACACACAAAGGAAGAAACGCGTTACAGGGGGGAGGGGGCGGGTCCAAAAATCTTCAAAAATTGCGTTACGTAATACTTGAACGCTCCCTAATAATAAATTGGTGACATTTCAATTGAGTCGTTAACCACAGAAGTGGCGCCACCATTGTTACGTAGTCAAAACTAGGAACCCTTATAGTTTCGCCATGTCCGTCCGTCCGTCTGTCCGCGGTCTAGCTCAATGACCGATAGCACTAAAAAGCTGAAATTTGGTATGGGTGTGTGCATTAATCACGCCGACTAAGTGGTAGAATATAAACTGAAAAAAAATTTATTAGGGTAACTCCCCTTACACATGAGTTTTTTTTTGCTCCAATCATGTCGTGTGGGGTGAGGTTAGATAGGTATTACAAAAATAGTAGGGGTTCAGTATTCAAAACTATATTCAATAAAATCGGTTGAGCTGTTTTTGAGTTATTACTCAAAAACCGCATAATGAAAGGACGTAAGTGCCGCCAAATTACCCCTTAATAAATGACCTTTTGGAAGGATGTTTTGTAATAGGCTGGTAAAGTACGAAACCCTACACTGAGCATGTCCCGACATGCTTTTGGCCGGTTTTTAATATTTATTTGGCTTTATTTCATAATTTCGTCGCATTTTATTCAATCTGAAAGTTTAGTACCAAAGTTGTACCCTGCCTTAAAATGTAAAAGTGTAGTCGTAGTAAAATATAAACAGTTGCATTATATACGTACATAAGAAGTCAGTTAATAATAATATTATGATTCAGTATGGAAAATATTTTTTTTTTTCTATAAAACCCATATTAAATAGCAATTTTATTACTTGTGTCACTAAACTTTAGTAAACCCCCAAAGTTGTACCCTTTGTTTTTGCCCATACAAAAATAATCATTAAAGTACTAAACTTATTTATCGAAAAATAGACAAAAGTATTGTTATATTCCGCAGATTCTTGTCTAAAATGGTTCCTATTATTATGTTTGTGTGATATTATTCTAAAAAAGTCTTATTAAAGTTGATTTATTAGTATTAAGGTTCAATATAACCTAAGTGTTAACTTTCAAATTAAAATGAAAAATATTTAAAGTACGAAGTTCAAATTTGTTTTATGTCTTTTCTAAAACTTTAACACAACTAATTATGATAATTAATTAGTTGCCCAAGTTATATTTTTTTTATAATTCATCAATAACTTTGAAAATCCTTTGTTCTCTCTTTTGCATGTTCTACCCTCAAAATCTTTCAAACTATAAATGCTACACAGACATGAGGCACGTATTATGAATCCTGAATGTTATCAGATTAGTTTGATATCAATCACTCCGTAACTTCGCAGTAGAAGTATGTTTTTCACGACCATAAACTTCAAATGCGATTTTCTCAACTTGTACATTTCGACAGTTTCAGATTCAAAAAATTATAAAAAAATTGTGGTTGTACTTATAGATCTGGTTCTTTTTTCTTTAGATAGATAATTATATCTAGTTTTAGGAACTATCAATAACTCCATATCCCTAAAGTTGTACCTTTTCAGATTCACAGAAACATATTTGGTATCCTATTGCGAGTAGGAAAAAGTAGGAAAAATTTTTTTTGCCGCGAAAAAAAATATTTTTGTATGGGACACGTCGTCTCAGCCGGCCAACCCTCCATACAAAAGTAAAAAAATTTTTCGCGTAATAAATTTTTTTTCTTAGTTTTTCATAATTAGAATACGATACCTATTCCCTTAAAAGGATCACCAGTATTTTTGTTACACCTTGTATACCTACATGGTGCCCGTGAGCATTGCTAGAGATTTTAACCACTAATAATACATGTTATATGAATTTAGGTCAATTTCGCCAAAATATCTTTTTTGTTGCTTTTTTACAATTTGTTGAATGCTTTTAAAAAATATGTTATTGGTAAAACTATCCATTATAATGAATAGGTACATTTATATTCATAAAAAATGGTTTACGCAAAGTATTCCTTGGCATTTTGATATCTGTCAATATGGATGTCTAGAGTGAAATCACCTTAAAAACTGGCCAAGAGCATGTCGGGCCATGCTCAGTGTAGAGTTCCGTAGTTGCGGGCCTGTTACCATACATCCGTTCAAAAAGGCCATTTGTTAAGCGATACTTGGCGGCGCTTAAGTCATTTCACTTACGCCTTTTCACCATGGGTTTTTAGTGATGACTCAAAAACCGCTCAACCGATTTCAATCAATATAGTTTTCTTTGAAGGTACTTATTAGGCCTCAGTTTCATGATTTTTTTCAATATTTTTGGACCCACGGTTCAAAGGTTAGATAGGGGGGACGCCCTGTTTTAAACTTTCGGAGCTATTATTTACGAAAATATTAGTTTTATCCAAAAACTGTTTTCAAAGACCCTAACTCTTTTTAAAAGTCCTATCCAACGATATCCCACACAACTGGGTTGAAACGAAAAAAAATATTCGCTCCCCACTTCACGTGTACGGGAGGTACCCTAACAAAATATATTTTTCGAGTTTTTATTCTACCATTTTGTCGGCTTGGTTAATGCACATATTCGAACCGAATTTCAGCTTTCTAGTGCTAACAGTCACTGAGCTAGACCGCGGTCGGACGGACGGACGAACGGACAGACGGACATGGCGAAACTATAAGGGTTCCTAGTTAACTACAGAACACTAAAAAAAGCGGTTTGCACTGAGATACAATAATACAATTATGTTCGTTTAATTGGCAGTAACTCTGAAACTAGGCGAAGTCCAGAAAAGTTTATACGACATTTTAGTCATCCATTATGATCAGGAATACACTGTTAAGATCTCTCGCAATACTCACAAGCCTGGCACCGTGTATAATGTAATAGAAGTGGAGCAGCTTTTTGCACATAATGAGATGCAATCCTGATAAAAATGCGGTAGAAAATTGATTCAATTTTTTTTGGACGGAGGTATTGATTTTGTCTTTCGGCTGAATTTGATCTATAGTCGACTGGATTCTGTTGAAATCTGTACATTTAGTACAGCCGAATGAAGCATTCGAAAAAAATCTGTAGAACTACGGATTTTTACAGCGCCGCTACGGAATTCTGCAGATTTTTAGTCTCGCCCTACAGATATTTAAAAATGTCATCTGGCAACACTGCGTAGACGTCACAACACAACACATTCGATTCAAATGATTCTGATCCGATCCAATGAAAAAGGAATAATATACAGATCCGTGTTCTAATCACATACGCGTGTGTATTGTTACAATATAGGTTAGTATAATAATATAGTGAACTTAGGTGACTAGTGAAAGAAACATTCAAGAAAGAATAAAGACTGTTGTCGCTGTCAATCAAATTGATACCTGATGGCGGTTGGCTTTGCTTAAAAAAACACATACTTTACTCTTTGCGTTACACCTAGTGTTATATTAAATATATTCTCCGCGGCTTTGAGTTGAAGAAAAAATGACGGATAAATAAATCACACATGGCGGCACATCAAAAGAAAAGGCTGACGGACATAATGACGAATAAGAATTAAGGGCGGGCAAGTTTACCGCTAAATTTACTAAAAATAATGGCCAAAAGGAGTGGCAAGAAATAGCCCCATACTAAATTCTATGCCGGGAGCGAATAAAACACAGCGTGGAGAAAGGTAATTAAAACTAACAATATGAAAAAGTATAGTTGTCATTTCCATGGCACCTACCTATTTAATTTTAACATTTCATTATTACTATTATTCTAGTCATGGCAAGACATTTTGTCAAAAATGGAGACAAAATCTGGGGCGATAAATAGAGAGCTCAATAGAACTGGCGTTGGTGGTGCCGGCTCGAGTCTTCAAGGAGGCGGAGGCCAATATAGCATCTTTCATCAACCTTCACTCAATATCGGGCCACTGAGACTCACAGGAGTCTGAAGCCGTGTTCGATTGTAATGTAAGTAGTTACTTTTAAACATTAATGATAATACTTTTCAGTAGAAATGAGAATACAGATTTACATCATGTTCATTATTGTTATGGTGGAATCAGTGTTGACTTATTGTTTTTTTTTTAGTTGACACACATAAATATGCACAAGTAAATATGGAGGCCGAGCCGGAGGACGACTTGACTACCTACTGTTGTTAAAATTGGTAAGTAACACTAATTAATGAGAAAGACCATGTTTCTCAAGCCAGGCAACGCAGTGCATTGTAGGCAAAGTTGTAGCAGTTGACGGTACGTTATAGTTTGAGTCATTTTAGGATTATTTCTGAATAAAAAAAAAATCATTTCATTATGCGTTTTCGTCAAAATTTATCGCACCTAAAATAACTTTATATTATCGATCAAGCAAAATACAAATAAAATGTATTCTATTCTAATAATAAATACGAACAAAAAGTTACACACATGAAGCTGATCTGATGATGGATGTCGAAGGTGGCATAGGACTCCTTAACTACTCCACATTATCCGGTCGTGTTTGGGCTTGTTGCATTCGTCTTGGTGATCAGATAGGGATTTCATAAATAAGAGTACAGTCATGCAATAAAAGCTTACCATAAAAATGAAATTTAAGAAAAAAAACTTATTATTTCTTAGTTACTTACTTATATGACATAATAGATAAAATAAGTAGGTATTTATTTATTTATTTATTTAATCTTTATTGCACAAAAGAAAATCTAATAGTACAAAAGGCGAACTTAATGCCAAGAGGCATTCTCTACCAGTCAACCAACAATTCAGGTATAATATACTTATATTGGTAGGTAATATCTTAGGGTCACTACTTTTACCAGAATTAGTACCTATAAGTATTAGAAGAATGTATTAACTGTTTGTTAATAACCATTCTTAAAGATCTGTGGTGGTTTTATATGAAGTTTGGCCCAAGCGAAGTGACCCAGCTTGTGACCCAGCCACATGTTGGCTTTCTATTATACCACAATGGATTGATCTAATGTAAAGTACAGTCGGCCAAAAATGTGCTCTACCACCCTATGGTTGAGGTTTGTTTGAACGTCATGAGAGAACAAGGTTGTGCATGTTTTAAACTCCGTTATAAAAGTTAATTGATGAATGATTTTTGGATGATGAACAGCCTATTGATGTTGGGTGGATTAATATATTTTATGTATAAGTTTTGGGTGTTTGTTTACTCCTCCTTTAAAAAAAAAACTGTGTGTGGCATGTGTATAAACTGTACATAACTAGTTCTTGAAATTCTATGGTCTGGTCTGTGTAGTAAGAAAATTGATTGAAATTGGTTGATCTGTGTAATTTATTTATTTATTCAAATAGTTACACAGCATTACAGTAAAAACCAAGGCACTGCGAACTATACAACATAATAATATAATGTACAACGTAATAACATCCCCTAATATTTATTATTATACAGGGTGGATTTTCTTTTTGGGTCAGTGAGGGCAGCTACCAGATCCCGTGCTGCTACGTGAAAATGGTCTTAGAAGACCTTCCCTCTATTTAAAATTAATGAAGGATCACATTTACAGATTTTGGAAAAAACATACAGGGTGCGAGAAAAAGGTCATTTTTGGCGAACTTTTTTTATGATGCCATTTGATCCCATTCCTATCCAGGATCAAAAGCTTGTATGGGACCAAAAAAAATTTCCGGCTAGAAAAGCCACAAATCGAGGAAATATTTTCCCATACATTTTGTATGAAAATGAAAACTTTTATTTTTCACATGCAATTTTTTTATACCAGTCGATTCCAATCCTATTCAGTATCAATAGTTTCCATGGGGTCAACTTACGGTAATGTACCAAACAGCCACAAATTGAAGAAACTGGATAGGAATGGGATCAAATGGCATCATAAAAAAAAGTTCGCCAAAAATTACGTTTTTCTCGCACCCTGTATGTTTTTTCCAAAATCTGTAAATGCGATCCTTCATTAACTTGATATAGAGGGAAGGTCTCTTAAGACCATTTTCACGTAACAGCACGGGATCTGGTAGCTCCCCTCACTGACCCAAAAAGAAAATCCACCCTGTATATTTGTAACTAAAGGCTTTAAAATACTTAATTTTTAGTTTCAGATGATGATGCTGCACTGCCCCGCCAAAATAAGGAAGAGGGCAAACAAAAGAAAATTAGTGTAAAACCCGTAATGAAGGGGAAAGTTGAAGAAAAAACTGCTTTTTGAAGCGAAGACTGACTTCTACAAGGCCTGATCTATACATATAATAAAGCTGAAGAGGGTCGAAAGTCTGTACATGGAAGATATTCGAAAAAAAGTTGGCTGGGGATACTAAGAATCGATAACAGAACACGTTCCAACAGTTTTTAGAATTTTTGTCTGTTTATCTGTTTATCTGTTTATCTGTTTGTCTGTTTATCTGTTTGTCTGTTTATTTGACCGCGCATCACGTGAAAACGGCTGAACGGATTTTGATGAAATTTTGTATAGAGATAGTTTGAGTCTCGGGAAAGGACATTGGATAGTTTTCATCCCGAAAATCAACCCTGGAGGGGGTGAAAAGGGGGTTGAAAGTTTGTATGGAGAATTTTTAACCGCTGAACCGATTAAGATGAAAAATAGTATGTAGATAATTTGAGTCCTGGGAAACGACATAGAATAGTTTTCATCCCGAAAATCAACCCTAGAAGGGGTGAAAAAGGGGTTGAAAGTTTGTATGGCGAATAACCGTTGAACGCTGGAGATGCTCTGGGGAAGGATATAGAATAGTTGATATCCAGAATTCATTCCTTAACGAGGGATTACTAATTCCACGCAGACGAAGTCGCGGGCAAAAGCTAGTTGAGAATATGCAGAAGCAGACTGCTGCACTGGAGCAGATTGCTTTGTCTATAAGAGGTCAAAGCAATCTGCTCTAGTGTTTTACACTTACTTTGGGGCTATCCTGTGACTGAAAATTTAATCTGAGTCCAAAGACTGTTAATTTATTTTACTATAGGTACTTAGTTAATTTGTTTGTTAGAAGTGTTAAGAAAAATGGATATTTTTTTATGATAGGATTTATCGGTCTATTATAGGTAGTTCCACTTGAGTTGGTTTATTATATTATATATGTATAGATACTTAACAAAATAGGTTAAAGAAACTTTTTGGTCTATCTTGCAATTCTCTGTTGAACTTGCTATCGGTACAATAAAAGAACAGTAATTTCAAAATCCCGTTGTCATTAGGTAAGGTACATGACAATGTTGTTGTGTGCGTGACTTCAACTCTGGTGAAACTATCTACTTATATACTTATCCTAGGCGGTTGATAAAGAAGTTGTACAGTGGTTGTAGAGGGTAGCTGAGAAGGTTGTTTACCCGCTTCATTTCTGTTTAATAAAATACAAGAGCTGCTTAGCTTCATACAAGCCTCAAGCCACTAACCAATCCTTAACTGACCATAACAACTTCTTACCTACACTGCCTTGTTTAAATGTAGGTATCTCTAAAAATTATTGTTGGGACTATTTTAAGACAAGAGTTTAAAATAATTAATAATATATCCCAAATACTGTTGATTTAATTGTTCTGAAGTAACAGTATATTTACATATGTGGTCTTTGTATTACAATTTTTAGCAATGAAAACGAATGTCCAATCTAGATCTGTACTACTAGAATGCCCATGCTAAATTCGTGGTTCTAAAGCATGTCGTTTTAAAATGAGAGCTGAACGACGTTTGTATGGGAACGCGAGCGTCCTGGCGACTCTTAAGGTGGAGTGACCGGGTCAAGAAAAAAAAAACAAGTTTTATGACACGGTTGAAAAGGCCACAAACAGGATTACAGGACTCGATGGGAGGAAGTCATACTATGAGACGGAGAGCTGGCCACGTCAGATATGACACAATAATGAGAGCAACGAAACCCATCTAGTTTGCTACACTATGCTTATTTCTAGATCCGGACATCTGGCAGCTGTAAAGTGGTGGAGGTCAAAGAATGAAAATAACACGAAGAAAACAAATTCTAGAGTTCTGGATTTGATCCAATATTATGAAAAATTATGTTATTCATCATCATCATCATTTCAGCCGAAAGACGTCCACTGCTGGACATAGGCCTCCCCCACTTTTAATATTCATTAGATTATATAATATTATTAATTAGATTATATAATATCCAAAAGTTTCGGTTGGGGGCAGTAGTGCCAAATGATGTATAATGTAATTTTTGGTTACTTACTCGGCTACTATTGTTTGTTATAATGTTAAAATATAGGCCCTGTTGTCTATAAATGACACAACTTCAGCAGTTTTTACCTATTTCGGTATTACTTTTTTCCAACTTAAAAACTTTGTTGGTCTGTCACTCTGATCTCCACCCATTAAATGCTGCCAGATGCCCGGATCTAACAATAAGGATGGTTATGCAATCTAACTGGACTGGTTACATTACTCTCATTATTGTATCACATCTGACGGTGGCCAGCTCTTAGACCATTTTTTTGTTAAAATTATGATTTGCTATTTTTTTTATGTATGTTCACTATGTTCACTGATTGTACGAAGACGGCTGGACCGATTTGGAAAATTCTTTTTTGTTTGAAAGAGTATACTTCACAGTAGGGCCCATTGTCACCAGGTCCGGATCTGATGGAGAAATCGAGGGAACTCTTCAACTATTATAAGCACACCTCCCTAGTAGCATTTTGGGTTGGCTGTATGTTGGGCCTCCGTCTACCATTTGGTTGGCCAACCGTGAGGAATGTCACCCCTAAAAATAGTTGGTCCAACGGTAGGGTCAACGTAGGCCATCCCACGTTGGCCCCACCATGCTTGCCAACGAAAGCCCATCACAGCACCCCAATGGAGGTCCGTCATGGGGCCAACTGCATTGGGCCAATTGTGCGTTTCCTTACAGATGCCCAACCGTTGGCCTTTCGTTCCCAAAGTATAGTTGGCCCAATGCAGCTTCCCCAACGGTGGGTTTGTTTTTTCTACATCGGCCCAATGGCCTTTTTCCTTACAGATGCCCAACCGTTGGCTGCTAGTCCCTAAGCCTGGTTGGCCCAATGATAGCCTTTCCACCATAGGCCCTCATTTGTTTTTTGTATATCGGCCCAATGGCGTTTTTCTTACAGGTTCCCAACCGTTGGCTGCTAGTCCCTAAGCCTGGTTGGCCCAATGATAGCCTTCCCACCGTAGGCCCTCATTTGTTTTTTCTACGTCGGCCCAATGGCGTGTTTCCTTACAGATGTCCAACCGTTGGCTACTAGTATCTAAGCCTGGTTGGGCCAATGATGTTTTTTCTTTAAAGGCCCAATTGTACGTTTCCTAATAGGCCCTACCGAATATTGTTAACTGTAAATCTACGTTGGCGTTTCGTTGGGAAAAGGTGCAGCCAAACCGGTGTAAAAAACGGTGGATTATTAGTCAACACACAACAACTTCTGAATTGTCGGGTGTTAAAATATAATTTATATAATCCACCGTTTTTTATGCACCGGTATGGCTACACCTTTTCCTAACGAAACGCTAACGTAAATTTACAGTTATCAATATCCGATCTGACCTAAAAATCTTTTAAAAGTGATCCACACAAACCCTTTGAAGCATATCAGAATTTAAAATGGCAACTTGAACTCTAATCACATACACACGTGTCGGTGACGTGGTAGGCGCGGTGTTCTTGGCGTCCAAAGGGTTAGTGTTAGTACAGTTCTCGATACCAAGTTTGCTTTGCATTTGTGTCAAGTTCACATCCCGACACAAAGTTGTCAGGTCGCTCTACAATATCTGTGCAAACACACATGCAAAGCTAAGCTGCTTTGGCCTCCAGAAATGTACTATAATATAAAGTGAAACAAACTTATTTATTAAACATTTATGTATTATACTTAATTGTTGTGAGTCCAGTGACTTGTAACATTGACAGATAATACAATAGCAATATAAATCATACGATTAGATTAGTAATCAAATGGCCGAAATCGATCGATAGAAGATTGAATCGGCCACCCTGAACTGTGGTTTAAATTGATGGATGCAGAGTGTAATTATAAATAATTATGATTATGACGCTCAAAAGTGTGTAGGCTAGGTATGTAAAATATTTCAGAATGCTCGACTAAGGCCCGGGAAAAAGCTAATCAAACGGAATTGGATTCAAAGGTAAATAGTGACCTGTTTCTCATAAATATTAAATGCATCCTTTGATCATATCAATGACTGGGTGGCCGATTTAACCCCTAAAACGATAAGTCAATAAAATGTAATGTAATTTCAACCTATACATAGCTAGGTTCGAAAATCAAATTATTTCTTTAACATTCAGACGGTCGTTTTTTTGAGCTTTTGAAAGAGTGCTGCTTAACCCTGGCTTCCCTGCATCCATTTTGCGTAAATTTTGGCACTGCACCTAAAAAGTAATTATAAGACTACATTAATTTTTCAAAACAAAATGAGCAGTCATCATGAATGAAACGTAATCAGTGGTCGATAGAAAATTTTATTTTAGATTCTGCAACGCTAGCTTTCGTTGTACGGCTTCCAGTGTTTATATTTATTATTCACTATAGTAGCCCTCAACCAATGTGACGACCGGGGCCATAAAAGTCCACAAAGCAACACAATGGATAACTGATAACGCGAGCTCAAGGGTTTTATGGCCCCGGTCGTCACATTGGTTGAGGGCTACTATAGTAAACTTCTGTACGGTCAAGGTCAGAAAAATATCAAAAGTTACATAATTATATTTAGTGTGTTTCATGTGTTGGGTGTTTTTTCAATAACTAGCCAAATTTGGATATCAAGGTTCTAAGTTCGCAACTCAACTTATTCATGGGCCGACTGTAAGTACATACACGGATTAGGTTTTTAAAATATTTGTATATTAAATTATAAATCAATATTAATACAAAATGGTCTAAGAGCTGACCACGTCAGATATGACACAATAATGAGTGTAATCTAGTCCAGTTAGATTGCATAACCATCCTTATTGCTAGATCCTGGCATCTGGCAGCTTTTAATGGGTGGAGATCAGAGTGACAGACCAACAAAGTTTTTAAGTTGGATAAAGTAATACCAAAATAGGTAAAAACTGCTGAAGTTGTGTCATTTATAGAGAACAGGGCCTATATTTTAACATTTGAACAAAAAACATTGTGTATTATTGCGGAAACAAAAACAGTAAGCGAGTAACCAAAAATTACATTATACATCATTTGGCACTACTTCCCCCAACCGAAACTTTTGGATATGATATAATCTAATTAATTACATAATTTTCCATAATATTGGATCAAATCCAGAACTCTAGGATTTGTTTTCTTCAAGTTATTTGCATTCTTTGCCAGATGTCCGGATCTAGAAATAAACATAGTATAGCAAACTAACTAGAGGGGTTTTGTAGCTCTCATTATTGTGTCATATCTGACGTGGCCAGCTCTCCCGTCTAAAACAGCCGTTATCACTAAATAAATACCTTATTCTCTGAAGGGGTTACTTTTTAACCCTGCGGGATTCCCGGCCTCCGTTTCGATCCTTGGTAAATCTAAACCAATTAGAAATAACTTCATGAATTTCTGCATCTGTTGCCTTTTCGGCAATTTGGTTTCTGCGCACTGCTTCTACAAAAAAAAAACAAATCATGGTTGTGCGACTAATCAGTTAAGTTTCATCGCAAACGGATGAATGGTGTATCCAGTTTTTACCTCTTACTATATTAATTAGTTGCAGCTCTTTTAATTTTAATTTTTCATTCTTCCCCGTCCAGTTACACATAACTGCTAAATTGTTAGTAAATAGCTTTTCTAAAATTCTTCTTATTATAACTGGTATCTTGTTTCCACCTACAAGGCTGAGATATGTTACCTGAAAATATAAATAACAAATTCCTGTTTAATAGCAAGTTGGAACGGAACTCGTGAGCATCATTGAAAATCACAACAGAAGTCAGTCAGTCTCGGTTGATACCGGATCTACTTAGCATTTATTTTACGTCAATAAGTTAGGAATATAGTTAGTTCGAAAGCTTACGCTTTGTGATAGTCTGTATTACGGGGGTGAAAAAGCTTTAATGCTAATCCCTCAGGTAAAAAAAAAGTCAGTCTGGCTAATAGTCTGCTAATACAAAGTGTAACAAAAATACTGGTGATCCGTTTAAGGGCATAATTGGTATCAAATTCAAAAAAAATCAAAAATTCATTTTTCATATTATATTGGTTTTACAATGGCAATACAGTGATCCCCACACTAGGCTGAGCCTGTGACGTGGGGATCTTAAAGAAATACATGAACATTAAATCTAAACTTAAACCTAAGAATTTAAATTAAAAGGATATAAAAGGATCACCAGCTAAATTTAAAAGGATCACCAGCATTTTTGTTACACCTTGTATTTGTCCTAGGGTCGCGTCGTGTGCAGAACTAAGTGAATAAATATGGCGTAATGGCGGGTGCCAATAAGCAACGCGTTAGGATAAGCGTACGAAACACAAATCGCTTGAGAGTAGCTTCGTGAGAGAAGGGCCTACCCGTCAAACTGGGTCCATCTGGCACGACATTTTTTTATACAAATAATCAAAGTGGGACCATGCATAATAAATTCATTTCAATTAGCATGGGTTCTGGCGTTCAGGTACAATTCACATTTTCCCATAATTAGGTACTATGTTTTGGTCGTTCGTATTACATTTTAAATATTTAATCCATATTATATGTAATATCATGCTCACCTGTTGCTTAATTAACAGCACACATCACTTTTCAAACACCACAAAATAATAAAAGCAGCGAGAACCGAGAACAAAACTTCACACACAGGACCGAGTCTGTCGCCATATTGAACTCAGTGTTGCCAGTTTTTCACTCCCCAGGTCAAATCTCAAAAGTCAGAAAGAAATTGAAATGAAATTATTTAGGTATGTATTTCTGACATCAAATAGCCAATAGCCATACACAGATTATGTTAGAAATAATAGAAACTACCTTTTGATCGCCCGAGTACAACCGACAACTTTGAACAACCGATAATCGCCCTAATAAAATGGAATATCAACAAATATAAGGTACAATTATGTAGGTACCTATTATAAGAGCAATAGTCGAACTCGCGGAGCGTAAGAGAAGTGAGTTCTTACAAACAACTCCAGACCGGACTGTCACCTGGCTACTGGGACGTCTCGGCATTTAGATGGCTTTTTGATTTCGATAGTTTGTCTGACGATAACTTTAGTAACGTTTTTCTGATCTTTATGAAATTTCTTGGGGCTGTAGCAGAGATACATAAAATTTGTAAGTTCGTATATGAGCAGGATCGATCAAGTAGTTATGGAGCTAGAATGAGAAAAAAAAATCCTCCTTAGGGTGTTGTTATATTGGTCAACTCGTTTGCAAGTGAATCGCGAGTTCTCAGAGGCGGACTACTAGTTATTATTATCTACAGTTACCGGTTCTACCACCAAGGCCTGCCATTATGATTTTGTGCTTTGAATTTTGTTCGAAGTCGCGGGACAAAAGCTACTAAAGCTAGTGAATATATATATATGATTAACCATCCAGAACTTTCATTTCAAACTTTACTTATGCTTTCCACTCGAATATTGTTACACGATACGGTTATCTTTGTTAACCAGGAGATTTTTTAAAACCACAAGTAAAATCCAATAATCCAGCAGATTTCCTTTCAATATCAGTAGAACAGTAGACATACCTCGAAACCAGTAGATCTCCTGTAAAAACAGGAGCCTTGGCAACACTGCCGCGCCGAACGAATAGTCGAACAAATAGTCAATGACCTGTTTTATTAAACAAATGAAACAAATACATTCACGTTATTCTTAAAATTTGCGTAGTAATTTCTTATAAAAAATATTTCTTTTATTTACTACTATCAGCTGCTATTAGTAAGTATCCGAATGTAAATGTAATATTTCTGGATGCGCATTTGATTGGTTTCGTTCGCTGTACTTGTGATGTCGGGTGGGCAAGTCCATTTTAAAAGTATGAAATGGTATGAAATTACTTATTTGAAAATTAATATAAGTACCTACTACTAAATTCATCTAATCATACATTTTGTCGCAACCTTTGACATTTAATAATACCTAGCAGTATCGCTTCGGTTATTAAATTGTAGGGAGCGTCGTTTTTGGGAGAGTCCAAAAATGTGATTTTCAAATTGCAATATATTATGTTTGAGGGACTTTTGATGGTAACAAAGTAATTATTTTAGGTACTAAAACTGCGACCCGACTTCAAAAATATATAGTGCTTATTTGGTGAATGGTCAAACACAAATGCTTGAACAGTAGGTACAGTTGGCAAAGTTAATGAGTATTAAAAGGCACTCCGCCATACAAATTTGTATGCAAAGTGTGGGTTTTGACATTCTGCTTTCCAAAGCATTTCCCGCAGAGGGCAAATTCGCTCTCGGAGAGCAAATTCATGGTGTTCTCTGTGGGAAATATCAAAATGATTATCATTAAAATAACATAATGATATCCCTTCTTGCTGTAGTCAACGGGAATTCCCTGGTGAATCTACATTTCCTTATATTTTTTTTTCACATCAATTTTCACCTTTCTATAGACAGTCGGCCCAGTGTTATAGAAAAAAAAGTGACAAGTTATAAGTTTGTTGGCAAAAACACAAACTTCGTGGTTGGCTAGCCAACCGTATAGACAGTCGGCCCAGTGATACAAGTTTGTTGGCAAAATCTCAAACTTCGTGGTTGGCTAGCCAACCGTATAGACAGTCGGCCCAGTGATACAAGTTTGTTGGCAAAATCTCAAACTTCGTGGTTGGCTAGCCAACCGTATAGACAGTCGGCCCAGTGATACAAGTTTGTTGGCAAAATCTCAAACATCGTGGTTGGCTAGCCAACCGTATAGACAGTCGGCCCAATGATATAAGTTTGTTGACAAAAACACAAACTTCGTGGTTGGCTAGCCAACCGTATAGACAGTCGGCCCAGTGATACAAGTTTGTTGGCAAAATCTCAAACTTCGTGGTTGGCTAGCCAACCGTATAGACAGTCGGCCCAATGATATAAGTTTGTTGGCAAAAACACAAACTTCGTGGTTGGCTAGCCAACCGCATAGACAGTCGGCCCAGTGATACAAGTTTGTTGGCAAGAAAACAAACTTCGTGGTTGGCTAGCAAACCGTATAGATAGTCGGCCCAATGATATAAGCAAACATCGAAGGCTCGTGGCATCTCAGGTAGCATAGTGATGCGACACAACGTTTTTCATGCGGTATTTTCGATACGATAAAATAACCATCGTTTTTAAAATTGAAAAATTATTTTCGTTACTTAGACTGCACCCATAAAGGTAATCTGGTTTACCAAAAACTAAAAATAGTGTTATCAAAAAATCCAGGATATCGAACAATAAAACATATCAATAACTTGTTACAAAACAAAGAAGTTGAAATCAAGGAAAACATTAACAAAAATACACTGCAACATTACAGAAGAATGTTTTTCTTACCCATTACGTCAGTCGAAGTTGAGAGATCATTTTCGTACACCAAGTGGATTTTTACAGATAGAAGACGTAGAATAACTTAATGCCTTTTGGCATTAAGTTCGCCGTTTGTACTCTTTTTATTGTGCAATAAAGTTTAAATAAATAAATAAATAAATAACTTCTTACAATTTAGAACAAATATTAATTGTGTATCACGAATGTCACAGTTAAATGGTTGAATTGAAAACAATCTTTTTTTTTAATTTGGGTCCTTTATCGACTTGGCTACATCACTAGTCTGTGATAAACGTCAAATGCTACCTGAGATGCCACGAGTCTTCGATGTTTGGATATAAGTTTGTTGGCAAGAAAACAAACTTTGTGGTTGGCTAGTCAACCGTATAGACAGTCGGCCCAGTGTTATAAGTTTGTTGGCAAGAAAACAAACTTCGTGGTTGGCTAGCCAACCGTATAGACAGTCGGCCCAGTGATACAAGTTTGTTGGCAAAATCTCAAACTTCGTGGTTGGCTAGCCAACCGTATAGACAGTCGGCCCAATGATATAAGTTTGTTGGCAAAAACACAAACTTCGTGGTTGGCTAGCCAACCGCATAGACAGTCGGCCCAGTGATACAAGTTTGTTGGCAAGAAAACAAACTTCGTGGTTGGCTAGCAAACCGTATAGATAGTCGGCCCAATGATATAAGCAAACATCGAAGGCTCGTGGCATCTCAGGTAGCATAGTGATGCGACACAACGTTTTTCATGCGGTATTTTCGATACGATAAAATAACCATCGTTTTTAAAATTGAAAAATTATTTTCGTTACTTAGACTGCACCCATAAAGGTAATCTGGTTTACCAAAAACTAAAAATAGTGTTATCAAAAAATCCAGGATATCGAACAATAAAACATATCAATAACTTGTTACAAAACAAAGAAGTTGAAATCAAGGAAAACATTAACAAAAATACACTGCAACATTACAGAAGAATGTTTTTCTTACCCATTACGTCAGTCGAAGTTGAGAGATCATTTTCGTACACCAAGTGGATTTTTACAGATAGAAGACGTAGAATAACTTAATGCCTTTTGGCATTAAGTTCGCCGTTTGTACTCTTTTTATTGTGCAATAAAGTTTAAATAAATAAATAAATAACTTCTTACAATTTAGAACAAATATTAATTGTGTATCACGAATGTCACATGTTAAATGGTTGAATTGAAAACAATCTTTTTTTTTTAATTTGGGTCCTTTATCGACTTGGCTACATCACTAGTCTGTGATAAACGTCAAATGCTACCTGAGATGCCACGAGTCTTCGATGTTTGGATATAAGTTTGTTGGCAAGAAAACAAACTTTGTGGTTGGCTAGTCAACCGTATAGACAGTCGGCCCAGTGTTATAAGTTTGTTGGCAAGAAAACAAACTTCGTGGTTGGCTAGCCAACCGTATAGACAGTCGGCCCAGTGATACAAGTTTGTTGGCAAAATCTCAAACTTCGTGGTTGGCTAGCCAACCGTATAGACAGTCGGCCCAGTGATACAAGTTTGTTGGCAAAATCTCAAACTTCGTGGTTGGCTAGCCAACCGTATAGACAGTCGGCCCAATGATATAAGTTTGTTGGCAAAAACACAAACTTCGTGGTTGGCTAGCCAACCGCATAGACAGTCGGCCCAGTGATACAAGTTTGTTGGCAAAATCTCAAACTTCGTGGTTGGCTAGCCAACCGTATAGACAGTCGGCCCAATGATATAAGTTTGTTGGCAAAAACACAAACTTCGTGGTTGGCTAGCCAACCGTATAGACAGTCGGCCCAGTGATACAAGTTTGTTGGCAAAATCTCAAACTTCGTGGTTGGCTAGCCAACCGTATAGACAGTCGGCCCAATGATATAAGTTTGTTGGCAAAAACACAAACTTCGTGGTTGGCTAGCCAACCGTATAGACAGTCGGCCCAGTGATACAAGTTTGTTGGCAAAATCTCAAACTTCGTGGTTGGCTAGCCAACCGTATAGACAGTCGGCCCAGTGATACAAGTTTGTTGGCAAAATCTCAAACTTCGTGGTTGGCTAGCCAACCGTATAGACAGTCGGCCCAATGATATAAGTTTGTTGGCAAAAACACAAACTTCGTGGTTGGCTAGCCAACCGTATAGACAGTCGGCCCAGTGATACAAGTTTGTTGGCAAAATCTCAAACTTCGTGGTTGGCTAGCCAACCGTATAGACAGTCGGCCCAGTGATACAAGTTTGTTGGCAAAATCTCAAACTTCGTGGTTGGCTAGCCAACCGTATAGACAGTCGGCCCAGTGATACAAGTTTGTTGGCAAAATCTCAAACTTCGTGGTTGGCTAGCCAACCGTATAGACAGTCGGCCCAGTGATACAAGTTTGTTGGCAAAATCTCAAACTTCGTGGTTGGCTAGCCAACCGTATAGACAGTCGGCCCAGTGATACAAGTTTGTTGGCAAAATCTCAAACTTCGTGGTTGGCTAGCCAACCGTATAGACAGTCGGCCCAGTGATACAAGTTTGTTGGCAAAATCTCAAACTTGGTGGTTGGCTAGCCAACCGTATAGACAGTCGGCCCTATGATATAAGTTTGTTGGCAAAAACACAAACTTCGTGGTTGGCTAGCCAACCGCATAGACAGTCGGCCCAGTGATACAAGTTTGTTGGCAAAATCTCAAACTTCGTGGTTGGCTAGCCAACCGTATAGACAGTCGGCCCAGTGATACAAGTTTGTTGGCAAAATCTCAAACTTCGTGGTTGGCTAGCCAACCGTATAGACAGTCGGCCCAGTGATACAAGTTTGTTGGCAAAATCTCAAACTTCGTGGTTGGCTAGCCAACCGTATAGACAGTCGGCCCTATGATATAAGTTTGTTGGCAAAAACACAAACTTCGTGGTTGGCTAGCCAACCGCATAGACAGTCGGCCCAGTGATACAAGTTTGTTGGCAAAATCTCAAACTTCGTGGTTGGCTAGCCAACCGTATAGACAGTCGGCCCAATGATACAAGTTTGTTGGCAAAATCTCAAACTTCGTGGTTGGCTAGCCAACCGTATAGACAGTCGGCCCAATGATATAAGTTTGTTGGCAAAAAAACAAACTTCCTGGTTGGTTAGCCAACCGCAGAGCCAGTCGGCCCAACGTCATAAGTTTGTGGGGAAAATTAACCAAAATTTGTGCCGTTGGCCCAGTGATGGAGTTTTGTAGGCAATATCACGCAAATTACTGGTTGGTTAACCAACCGAAGAGATAGTAGGCCCAACGTTGTGAGTTTGTTGGCAAAACAACCCAAACTCTACGCGGTTGGCCCAACATTGGGGCTTTGTTGGGGTTGCCACTACCATCTCCCTACGGAATGCCAACCGTTGGCATTCCGTGGCAACGATACCCCAACGGTAAATGCTACTAGGGCTATAGTGATTTCAGTATTTTTTACAGCAACTCGGGCATTTCCACTTGGAACAGCGGATCCTAAGTGAAGCAGGTTCTTTTTTGTTTAAAATTATTGTTTCTGCAATAATCACAATGTTTTATGTTTTAATGTTAAAATATAGGCCCTGTTCTCTATAAATGATACAACTTCCGCAGTTTTTACCTATTTTGGTATTACTATTTTCCAAATGAAAAAATTTGCTGGTCCGTCACTCTTTACCTCCACCCATTAAAAGCTGCCAGATGTCCGGATCTAGCAATAAAGATGGCAAAGCAGTCTTAACTACATAGGGTTAATTGCTCTGGTTTTCTTGTGATATTTTTAGTCGCAGGTGAAATAAAAATATATAACTATAATGTTGATATGCATTTGTTTTTTGCAACACCTACTTATTTGTTAATTTACAAAGGTTTCCGCTTCCCAAAAGGTTGTCTGGAAGAATTCGCTTTTTAGCGATATGACCGCCAATTGTTTTACCTCTACTTTTCTGTTTGTAAATTGTGTATCTCTGTTTCTTTAATTTGAGGTGTGCAATAATAGTACATTACAGCAGAGGCTGGGAAAATAGGGATTTCAGGCCAAGTAGGTATATACGGCTGAGCGTAGCGAGGCCGGATAGGGATAGGTACGAGGCCGGGAATCCGTTTTCACGCAGAGGCATGTATAGTGCTTTTCTCACAAAAATGCGTGGAAATAAGACCTAAAACTTAAAGTCTAAAAGTCTATCGTACTCGTGGCCGGCGCCCGCGCGGCAGTGACCGGCGACGCCCGCCCCGCCCGCGGAGGCGAGCGCGAAACGGTAGTCTGAAAATCCTTTTCATATCAAGTGTCACTACGGCGCCCGAAACGTGATACTTCCGAGTCTATTTTCACGAACGTAACGACAACATTTCCGCGCATAGTAGGCGCCTAGGCCTGCAAAGTAGCCGGCGCCCGCCACGCGCTCGCCCCCGCGGGCGGGCCGGGCGCCGCCGGTCGCTGTCGCGCGGGCGCCGGCTGCGAGTGCGATAGACTTTTAGGCTTTAAGTATTAGGTTTTAGGTCTTATTTCCACGCATTTTTTTGAGATAAGCACTATACATGCCTCGGCGTGAAAACGGATTCCCGGCCTCGTATCCCTATCCGGCCTCGCTACGCTCGGCCGTATATACCTACTTGGCCGGTAATCCTTATTATCCCAGCCTCTGCTGTAATGTACGGTCACGCTCCGTGATTGTTCAGCCATTTAGGGTTCTAGCTAAATTGGTTGTACAATACTTGCGCTATGGAAGGTCCAATTTAGCTAGAAGCCTAAATGGCTCAACAATCACGGAGCGTGACTGCACTATTAAGTAATAGTCCAACAATGATTAGGTATCCACGACAATTTCAATAGTCTATGAAAATTCGTTATAATGAGTAATTTAATTCTTGTGTTTTATAGTTTGGCCAGAGTTTGTTTCACTTCAAACATAGACAGGGAGAATCATAATGTCTTTTTCTAATGCTAGTACTCTCACTACTAAAAAAGGGATGGGTATAGCATGTTGCTCTGACTGTTACTGCGCTTTTTGGTTTGCCAGACTATATTTGATTTCTCATAGGCCTTAAAACAAGCACAGTAGGTTTCTATTTAATGGCAACTCACAATGACATTACCTACACAATTTCCAGTCCCTTGAGTGATGCTATACAGAGTTTACACCGTATTTCAGTTTCATTTGTGAAATAAATTCATTGACAATTTGATAAAAGCATGGTTTAGATGATTTGACTTCATGTGTGCCACTTTTCTAAGACAATTGGTAGGTACTTACCATTTGCTGCTTATCACAGCAATCGGTCCTAACTAACAGCATCAAATTCTTGTTTTATTTGGAATTTTCAATTTCAATTCAATTTCCTCGCTAGGCGGTGCCTCAGGTGTAGCAACGCCGGCTATGCTAGACCCATCAATATTCCTATCATCAATGCTCAAAATCAATATGATGGTGCCATGACATTTGGGCCAGAGAAAATTGCCAAATGTTGAGGTATCTGTTTCATGATGTTCTAAAAAGGAAGCAATGACGTGGCCTTGGGCTTTGGGGTAAAAAGTTAGATCCTATGAGGGTTTATTTACTTTACCTAACATGAGTATGTACATAAAGTTTTCATATATTTTTACTAATCAGCATAAGTAGGTACCTATGTGGCTGTTCGTATGACTTGTAACATAGGTAGGTATTTATTTATGCCATATCATATTAAAAAGACCGAAGTGATAATAAAAGATTTTTGAAATTTACTTATATGAATGAGACGGGGACAAGCTCACTAGTTAAGCTATTTATATTGATAGTAATCCTGAATAATATTTGTAGAATGACTAGCATGTATCTACTGTAAAGTATTGTTAATAAAATAATAACTATTGTCATAGATCTGTGGTTCATTACATGAAATTAGTTCTCTGGTCAATTAGCTGTCACCTTGGCAACAGGTTCAGTTTACACTATCCTATTTAGAATGAGCCTGCATTGTTACAGGCAATGTTCATGTTGATTATTTATGTCAACTGCTCAGTGGCGGCGGGTCAAAACGTTTCTTAGGCAAGCCAGAGCTTAATTTGGCTTAAAATTTCTTCATGCGCTGTAGGAAAACTGCTCAGGTGCCTGAAAATTAGGCAAGCCGACAGGAATCGTGTTACATGGACGCGCCGCCACTGCAACTGCTACAAAGTAAATAAGGTAACTAACTCGATCATTATATTTTATTGTCAAAATTGAAATAAAGATGGTAAGTAAAATTTTACTTTATTTTTAGTGTGAGACTACCAATTTCATCAAAACTTCCTTGAGCACTAGGTGACATAAAAGGTCAATTCATTTATTTAACCTAAAATGGAGTTACGAATTTAATTAAACATTGACTAACAACAAGACACTAGTGCAGGGCAGAGGTAGACGTGCTGGGTAGGGCAGCACCGTTGATGAAACTGAAGAAATGTTGGGTGGATTTGAATCTCTCCGTGTCCCACAGATACACATGCTGATGGCTCGGATTATCAAAACCATAATTTTGGATCTTAGCCAGCCCAATACAATATTAAGGGATCTGTGCCACCGGTCAGCGATGGCTTCACCAATATGTTTGATGAAGGTGGACATTTGTGGCGCGAAAACTCCATCGATGGATGTAACTTGCGTGAATCTTTTCACAGGCGTTCGAGTATTCTTCTTTTTTTCTCTTCTTAGCGGATTTTAGGACAGATGCTACCTGATGTGAGATGTAAGGGGGAGCGCCGTTGTCTACGACATGTATATCAAATAACGCCTCCCTCTGTGCATCCCAGACGTCTCGGCCACGCGGAAGTCCACTGTCGCCTTTCCCCCAAGTGTGCTGGCATTGCTCACAAATTTCGTTGTGTCGTTGTGTAATTAAATATCTTTGATTTCACATTGTGATCAATTCCAAAGGTAAATTCTAACCTGAAATAGGTAAAAGAACATTGTATAGGTATTATGAATGATTTATAAGTTCAATATTTTGAACGTTGTTGCAGTGTCAACCGTAACTATGAACCCGTTTGGAGCGAGATTAGGATTCAGTACAGTAAAGGGGAGTTATCGAAACTAGCGGTGCCTTCGTTTTGTGATTGGGCGTCTTCTCACAATTTGATGCTTACTAAGCACTGTTTAGATCGACCGCTTTACCTGCTTAGGGCTCTGCAAATAGTAGTAAGCTATTCTGGCGTTTGCTTTACATACCACTCGCGTTGCATTATCCTTTGAAAAAATTTGCTCGTAAGTCCCTATGGATAGGCAATTTAGTAATTTACATTTTTCAGGAATGGCTAAAATTGTTAAATATAGAGCGCAAAGTTTCCGGTTTTGTTCTTGCTTTTTCTTTACCTTTAGTCCTTTAGTTTTTAACTTCGTGTGACACTTGTGTCAAGTTTGGCATTTATAGCTGGGTTGCCCTATGAATAAAAATATTTTACCTCAAAAATGTTGGTAGGTATGCGTTCAAACTGCGGTTCAAACCAGTGGCACCCCACTTAACTTTTACATTCTGTCATTTTGCACTTGGTACAACCCATTGCTGTTAGCAATCGTTAAAGAACTCCGATTACCGTAACATTTTGCCTACGTTTACAGGCGGTTTGGTGCAACCCACCCTAAGTCAAAAACTTACAAGCATATTATGACGTATTCAAACTTAGGGTAATTTAATTGAATAGTCTTGCAACACCACGCACGTGGAACGCTGACAGGTCACGAATAAATTAAAAAAAAAAAAAAAAAAAAAAAGGAACGCTGACAGTAATGACAGTGACATTACGTATTTTACTTGTATTGTTATCGGGTTTATTAAACATAGCTAAATCCTTTTAACAATCTTTCTGCAATGACTGTGTACGCCCGAATCAGACTTAATTTAAAATGTGGTTACAGTGTGTGTACTGAAATGCTAAGGAAATGCATTGTGTTTGAATTGCGTAAGTAATCAATGAACAATGGTAAAAAAGTTAGAATACGGCCCCTTGTTGTTGCACGCTCAAGTACGACGTAAGTATACAATTACAACCCTTATTGCAATTAGACAAGGTTCAATATTGTGTAGGTCTTTGTACTCAATTAAACACATTTTTTGATTCTGGATTGTAGTAAGTTTGCATCGCACTTTTATTTTAATAAAAAACAGGGTGTTCGTGAAAGGATTTATTTTATTTAAAATTTAGAAATATAACATACAGATTGTACGGGACGGTGGCCAAGGTTAGGCGACGCCCGTAGCGGCGCGACAGCTCAGCGCCGATGTAGAGACTAGTGGACTTGTAGGGAGGCAAGGTTATTGGAAATAAAACTTCCTTCGTACTTCTTCAGGTTAAGGCACCTCCACTGGAACTCACTTGACGGAACGATTTTACGGCCGCAATGGCCTTTCTTATATGCCAACTTTTGGGCTGTCAACTAGTGACTAATATATCCCGAGAGGGGATAAACGCGTGTGAGCCAATCAGTGAACGTGTCTATCTTTATTGATATTGACACAGAATATAACAGAATTACAAGCATTTCTCTACTGTTAATATATTACAATGTTGTTATAACTTATTTACTAGGCATTTATACTAGGTGGTACATAGGTATTATGGGGAAAAATAATTTGTAGGACATTTCACTACGGGGTATCACCTGTCTCTTTTACACATGAGCGCAGAGTGATGGCGTCGTCTCTTTCTCACTAGTGAGTCTCAGCCGGGGTTTATTGTCGCACAATCGACAATAAAAAGGTTCCCTACCTATGTGTCTAGGTTTCCTAGGTAATAATTAAACAACAAAGTTAAATGATTTAATGGTCACACGCTATAAATTAAGGTTTACAGTCCTTATATAAAAATGCAATATGCTTACAGTTTCAGTGCCTTATAACTATCCTTGATCGACCTTGATCTCGTGGATACTGCGGTGCTGTACATGCTCCCCTTTGCTTAGGCTTTCACGACTAAGCACCACAAAACTTCGGGTAAGCGACGCAGTATATAATCGTCTTGATTTATGTTCGCTCCATTGATCAGGAACGGTAGAGAAGAATCAACTTTGATGAGGTCGGCTCGTTCACTCGATGATCGGAAGTGAAGGGCCGGGTGCTGATCTGGGTGTCTCCTTCGGAGGCTCGGAGGTCTGGATCGCGCCCAGTGTTTTTCTACGGCGAGTCCTTTTCAAGGCCTTTATCGGGCCCGTCGGGAATCCGTCTGTGTCTGTAGTTACAGGCGGCTTTTCTTTCAGGACTTTTGGCGGGGCAGCCTTGGGCTCCGCCGTCGGCGTCGTGAGAGTAGTGGTGATCGCCCCGCTGTATGTTGGCACGAACCAATCCGTAGGTACGTGAAGTGATGACTGCGTTGGAGTAGCAGTTGGAGGAGCCCGAGTTTCTGAGTTTGTACTCAGGGCTCGTGCGCGCGGAGCGGCGTGCGGAGACTGCGCCCTTTCATGGCGCTCGGCGTCTCGCGCAGGTGCTGGCGTCTCTCGATCGGAGCGTTGTAAGGGCTCCGATGTCGGGAGATTAGCTGGGATCCGGGTCAGCTCTGGTTCGTTCCCGGTTAGGAAACGGGCGCTGCGCTCCCATCTGTTCTGAGGCCCATTTGTTAGAGCCTGCAGGAGTAGCAGCGGCGGTGTTTTCGGCCGCACGGGTTGCGGAGCGGCCCACGGCGATATCTTGAGAGCTGCCTTTGTAGCGGTCCATCGACTCTTGCGGCGTTGACCCGGTGACCTTTCGACACGATTGAAGCTTTGATTGACGCGGCGACGCGGCGGCGATTTTGATTCTACTCGCGCACTCGCGTTATTATTAAAATCGGATTTATTAGGCACTCGCGGAGATCGTTCTTTAACTGGCGATTTCACAGAGTTATTATTCACTCGCGGCGTTTGTTCTTTTAATACGGAACTTGAATCGAGATGCGGTGAACGAACGCTCCCCTTTGTCGCTGCGACGACGGTCGGCTGAGGAGCGGGAGCTTTATTTTCGTCGTTGACGTCTCTATCCTTAGACGTCTGGCGCGATTTCTTCCTTTTGTCACTGGAGTCGCGCTTGTTTTTTCTTTTCGACCCGGTGTCCTTGGTAGGCGGGTCTGGCGGAGCCTGCTGGGGTGCTTCCTTAGATGACACTGGAGAGTAGACGTTGATGTCGGGCTCGGTGACTATAATTTCCTCGATCTCGCGGTCGATAGTCTGGTGCAATTGATGCTCGAGAGCCGCCTCTCGTTCGTCGTCTATTTCCGCCTCGATAATAACCACCGCTAGTCTTGCGGCGGCTAATTCTTCGCGGGCCAGAGCTATTTTGTAGGCCCGTTGTCTCGCCGCTCTGCTGGGCCAAGGTCGCCCTCCGAAGTGAGGCGACAATGTGGCCGTTGACGCAGATGCAGTCCGCCTCGTACGCGCCGCTAAGGCGGGCGATACAGCGGAGAGATAGTTGTCCCGGTGCGTGTGGCCTTGATTGTGCCACAACACACCAAGGTCATTGGTGTAAGGCCTGCGATCATCGCTAGGCATAAGCAGGCTGAGGTGAGTTGACGCAGCCTGCGTCGTGGGTGGTGCCGCAGTCGCCGCGTGTCCTTGCAGGGGTGTGGCGATTGCGGGAGACATGGCAGCCGGCGAAAGCGCCGTGGTACTCGTGACCAACGGCGAGCCAGGCTGCACGGTCTGTGTCATCTCGGAGCGCTGCGTGTCCACCCGTTGCGCAGTGTCCTTGTTGATGACATGCGCCCTGTTGATCCGTTGATGCGTGGGCGCTTGGTCAGACGGCCTTGGGCCATCATAACCTTGTGTTTCCGCCAAGGCAATCCCAGTGCAGCCTTGGTTTTGAAGGTCGACTTCCTGAGTCGACTGGCGATAACCCCGGTCTTCCATATCCGGCTCGAAGGACCAATGTACGGGACGGTGGCCAAGGTTAGGCGACGCCCGTAGCGGCGCGACAGCTCAGCGCCGATGTAGAGACTAGTGGACTTGTAGGGAGGCAAGGTTATTGGAAATAAAACTTCCTTCGTACTTCTTCAGGTTAAGGCACCTCCACTGGAACTCACTTGACGGAACGATTTTACGGCCGCAAAGGCCTTTCTTATATGCCAACTTTTGGGCTGTCAACTAGTGACTAATATATCCCGAGAGGGGATAAACGCGTGTGAGCCAATCAGTGAACGTGTCTATCTTTATTGATATTGACACAGAATATAACAGAATTACAAGCATTTCTCTACTGTTAATATATTACAATGTTGTTATAACTTATTTACTAGGCATTTATACTAGGTGGTACATAGGTATTATGGGGAAAAATAATTTGTAGGACATTTCACTACGGGGTATCACCTGTCTCTTTTACACATGAGCGCAGAGTGATGGCGTCGTCTCTTTCTCACTAGTGAGTCTCAGCCGGGGTTTATTGTCGCACAATCGACAATAAAAGGTTCCCTACCTATGTGTCTAGGTTTCCTAGGTAATAATTAAACAACAAAGTTAAATGATTTAATGGTCACACGCTATAAATTAAGGTTTACAGTCCTTATATAAAATGCAATATGCTTACAGTTTCAGTGCCTTAACATAACTATCCTTGATCGACCTTGATCTCGTGGATACTGCGGTGCTGTACACAGATTTTTTATTTTTTATTATTATTACAACACAGTAACTACAGAAATTAAATTTAAGGCAGTTTCCTGCAAAACTGTTTTCACAGTTTGTCTGCAGGTGAGAGTCTCTAAGTTATACATAATATATATTTATTAACTATGATATTTACTTAAGTTTAAACTTAAGTGACACTTATGTAGGTACCTACAGTATTGTAAATGTCACTGAAGTTTTTGTAATAGGTACAGTTTTAATGCGTTTTTAAACTTATAATTTAGTTATTGAAGTTAAAAAGGTATCGTTATTCTAAGTACCCTAAAAAGTATTGAGATCTAATGTAAAACCAAGCCTACGTCCATAGAACACAATCCCATGAGTTAACTATAACAAAATGTCATTGTCCACTACTAAACGGAGTCCTGATATGCCCTCGGTGTGGGAGCGCACTGCATATTGGCTACCTACTGCAGTCACATGAAAGCGCACGAGTGGGCGGACCAGCAGTTCCTGTAGCTAAAGAACATGTATGCAGTGCTGTAGCCGAAATCGGCTACGAAGAAGAGAGAGATAACAAAATTTCATTGTGACCGTTTCAATATACACGGGTATACATATATAGAATATATAGATACGAAAACGGATATATAAATTTTAAAAATATATAAATTACTGTTCATAACAAACCGCCTTTTCTTATTATGCGAATTTTAGACTGCTCAGGCTTTTTATTGGTCGTTCTGAAAGTCTATTCATGCGGTGGGGAAAGTTTCTCAAAGTTATTGAAAGAAAATGCAGGAGTGGAGCCCCTACCGTCGCCTCTCGAACACGACGGTCCCACCGCGAAATCGACATTTTGGCCTAAGTGGTCACGTCAGATCATGGCACAATAATGAGACCAACAAAATCCGTCCGGTTACATTGCTGTACTATCCTTATTGTTAGATCCGGCCATCTGGCAGCTTTTAACGGGTGGCGCGCGTCCGGCGGTGCGACCAGAGGGCCTACCGCGAAGTTCGAAAATCGACAAAACGATGGCCCTGTCTCTATCGCTCTTGCATATACGAAAGAGAGTGATGCAAATAGACGATTCAACGAGCGAAGTGCTGCGTCGGGCTTCCAAGGGTGTTGAACAGCGTTCACAGAGGCACAGGGCGGACACATACCAGGGATGTCACGAATGTCGTTTTTCTCACATTCGCGAATGCGAATGCGAATGCGAATATTCGGGATGCGAATGTCCGAATGCGAATGCGAATACGAATGTTACGGAGTAGATTCAAAAAACTTAATCTTGCTTATCATTTTTATGCTTCCATAGTTCAAAAATGCAGAAGATGACATGTGATGGAGTCCTATATTAATGATCAAAAGGAGTCATGATACCGTCGTTTTCACTTCCTGTGTATGAGCAAGCATATGACCATGGGCCGGGTCAGTGCGGTCAAAACAGGATGTGTTCTACCAACATTCGCATTCGAAAAATATTCGCATCATTTGATGCGAATGCGAATGTTGATTTGATACGAATGTCAAAAATGATGCGAATATTCGCATTATACGAATGCGAATGCGAATATTCGTGACATCCCTAACACATACTACAAAACTCGTTTTAGCGCTTTCTTCTCGGGTCTTCCACAGTTTCGGTTGGAAAGTGAGGGGTGCTGTGTCAGAGCTGGGCTTCTGTTCGGCTTTGTGGAGAACCGGACTCCTTGATAGGTTGTCTGTGGGGTTTATGTTTATTATTATGTATACTTATATATATATAACTTTTTTTTTGTTAAGTTTTTTTTTCTTTCTTTTTTCTTTTATTATTCATTATGTGTGCATTATTCATTATGTGTGCACGACACGTTTGTATAGTAAAAACATAAAGCTCTAAGTAAAAACTTCTATAGCTATTAGCCATTTTTTTGATTGGGGGGAAAATGAGGGGGAAAAGGGGGGAAGTTTGCTGTCGCGTTATTTATGTTCTCCGAAGTCTACGGTTCACAGAACCACTAGTTATTTTACGTCACTCTGGGCGGTAGGTAAGTAAGATTTGCCGCCCACGGGCGCCGCGGCAAATCTCACTTTACACCCAGGAGAAGACGTAAAATTTTGTACGCACCACGGGCGGTAATAAAGAAGGCCTCAGGTCGCTTGTTTATGGCCCTTACCTTCGGTTCGGGCCACAAATACCCGCGATCTGAGCCATTCTTTATTTTACCGCCCTAGGTGCGTAATGTACTAATACGTTCCACCCGACTGATAAGTGATAACCTACTAGTTTCCAGCCAATCGGCCGCCGCGGGTTATAAGTACAAGTATGCGCTAGTAGTTGGGCAACAAATTGCCCAATATAGATAGAGATGTAACCGCTTGGAGGAGGCATATGCCAAAACAGGGGTTCTAGCAATAAAATAGTAAAAATACTAGTTATAGAAACATTTAGAACTAAGAAAAATACTAATTATAAACTATTCTTTCTATTATCATTAACATAAAAAAAAACAAACAAAAAATTAACAACATTAGATACCTACAATACTTAAAATGGCAAGAAATGAAGGCTTTTTAATTTTACTTTAATTTTATTTTTTAATTTTTATTTATTTGTGCGCTTGTAGTTCGGTCTACAAAGTCTCAATTCAAGCGTTAAAGTCGATGAGTAGAAAAAAAATGTTAGGTCAGACTATACTAGTAGTAGGGGTGTTCCCGGCGCACGTTTGAAATTAAAGGCGGTCCATTGGAAATGGCAATTAAAAATTTCCAATCGAGCACTTTCATATCGGCGTGTTTTCTTTCCATTGCGTCTCGTCTGGTTCTGGCACAGTAATATAAAAGGGATATTTTTGAGTATCTTGGCCGCTTTGATATATTTGATGGCGACTGTACCACTAAATTTCTCAGTTGCCAGTCGATTAAGGAAAATATCGTGAGGAAACCGGTCTTAAACCCAATATGGTAACGTTTTCGCTAGGTATGCCTTATTTAAGTCTTCCCTAAAGTGGAGACGGTAGTAGGTTTCGTAAAAACTAGTGCCTTCGCCAATTCTTAGGGTTAGGTTGCCATTTCAAACGGATTTCGGCATCATTGAGTCGTGGCAAAAAGCTGGTACAAACACTGGGAGGTTGATGACATGGGGATTAAGTAAAAAAACCGGCCAAGCTATGTCGGGCCATGCTCAGTGTAGGTTTCCGTAGTTGCCGACATGTTACAATTCATTAATTCAAAAGGTCGTTTCTTACGGGAAATTTGGCGGCGCTTAGGTCATTTTAACTTACATCCTTTCAATATGGGTTTTCGAGTGATAACTCAAAAACGGCTCAACCGATTTAATTCAATATATTCTCGAACCCCCTGGTCTCGCGCGTGACGATGGCAAGAGGCCCGACGGCATGACATGACTCTAGTACCGTGGAGACTGGGACGGCCCCTTATTTGGGATGCCACATGCGTGGACACTCTAGCGCCGTCCCATGTCTCCACGACTTCGCTGAGAGCAGGCGGGGCGGCTGCAGTGGCCGAGGCGGCGAAACGCCGCAAATATATCGCTCTTACAAATCAGCATATATTTGTGGCTTTCGCTGTCGAAACCCTAGGGCCGTGGTGCTCAAGCGCCTGGAAATTAATTACAGATATTTCAAAAAAACTAGTTGAGGTCACCGGGGACCGTAGAGCTGGCTCGTTCCTTGCACAACGGATTGGCATAGCCGTCCAAAGAGGGAACGCAGCCAGCATTATGGGAACTCTTCCGCAAGGGTCGGACCTCGGCGACCTTACCTAGTTTACGGTTTTAGAATTATTTAGTTTTATAGGTAGATTTTAAGTTTTCTTTTTATATATTTGTTGCATAATATTGTTATTTAGTGTAAATTAAAAACATTCAATATATAGTTTCTCACTTTCATGATTTTTTTCAAAATTTTTAAACTTTCGGAAAGCCCTATTTTAAACTTTCGGAGCTATTATTTACGAAAATATTACTTTTATCTAAAAACTGTTTTAGAAGACCCTAATTCTTTTTAAAAGACCTGTTCAACGATACTCCGCATTAACTTGGTTGCAACGAAAAAAAAAATCGCCCCCCACTTCACGTGTACGAGAGGTACCCTAACAAAATATATTTTTCCAGTTTTTATTCTACTATTTTGTCGGTTTGGTTAATACACATATTCAAACCAAATTTCAGCTTTCTAGTGCTAACAATCACTGAGATAGACCGCGGACGGACGGACGGACGGACATGGCGAAACTATAAGGGTTCCGTTTTTGCCATTTTGGCTACGGAATCCTAATAATGTATTGTTTATGTAGGTATAGTCGCCAGTCGCCATCAAATATATCGGAGCGGCCAAGATACTCATAAATATCTGAGCATGGACTTTATCGCCTTGACAATAGAGGCGTTGTTCAGATTTGTCAGCACCTTGGCCGCTCCGATGTATCTGATGGCGACTGTGCACGATAAAGTTATCAGTTACTGGTTATCTATTTATGTCGCCCACAGACCACTTCGAATAAAAGACAATACAATTAGAATAATAAAAATTCTCATACAAACGTAAAAAGTTTTTATTATTACGTATGTTAACCAATTATTCGAAGACGGCTGGACCGATTTGGAAAATTATTTTTATTTGAAAGAGTCACAGTTGGTCCCATTGTTACTAAGTCTAGATCTGGTCGAGGGAACTCTACAACTATTACAGGCACACCTATAGTGATTTCACTATTTTTTACAACAACTCGGCCACTTCCTCTTGGAATAACGGATCCTAAGTGAAGTCGGTATTGTCTGTGGTGTTGCCTTACCACTCGTGCTTGTTTGGGTATTATTTAGATGATATTAATACAACGATCAATGATCGACATGCTCATTCACGAGAAATTTAAAAGACTTTAACAGTGTACTCTTGATCATACTTAGAGATTAAAATCTTCTCTGCAATAAAAATGGGCAAAAGGAATAGGGGCATTTGACCCCCTCCCCCTACCCCTCAACCGAACTGTAAGTCAGAAATATCAGAATATTATAAAATCTATTGTTACAGGCAAATCGGGTATTTGGCATCTCGAATTCGACAACGAGATGGCGGCGCAAGCGCAGAGCTGGCTGGACGAGAATCTGGCCGACACTGACCTACGCTTCCCATCAGTCATGAATTATAAAATACTATTTATAATATATTTTGTTTAACCTAAATATGGCAGCGTCATTTATATTGGGATGAAAAACGTGGGCCAGGATATAAGTGGAAGTCTCGTATACAAACAAAAGAACGCTCCATAATTTTGACTTAGTCGGAAATGACCTCTGTTCTAAGGCTCAAACGTCATACGGATCCTTTATCTTACGGGAGGAAAATCTGTGATAGAGACAGTGCGGAAGTTATATCGAAGTTGTACCGAAGAAATCCTCTTTTACTCGCCTCGTACAGTCATCATCAGATATATCCAAGCGGCCAAGGTGGTCACAAATATTTGAAAAACGCCTCTATTGACAAGGCAATAATGCGCATGTATAGATATTTTTGAGTACCCTGGCTGCTCCGATATACAGGGTGAAATTTTAGTGGTTGTTTTTCCGTTGCTAGGGAGATTTTGGGAGCATACTAAGCAACTTTTACTATGGGACGAACCACGAAATCGCGAAAATAAAAATTACCCTCCCATAGAAAATGGACCAGCGGCACCAGCCCAAATGTATGAAACAGCCATTTTTCGCGATTTCGGGGTTGGTCCCATAGTAAAAGTTACTCAGTATACTCCCAAAATCTCCCTGGCAAGAGGAAAACAACCACTAAAATTTCACGGGTATTTGATGGCGACTGTATGACAGGATTGACAGGCATATGACAGGTGTTACCAATCTTCCCCTAAAGCTGGTGACAGTGGTGAAACCATGGACTTATATAAAGTGAATATAATAGGGAAGATGCAGCTATAATATTTACCATTATTTTGTGATCTAAACATTGAAAAAATATAAAATAATAGCTATTGTAACGGTTTTACTTTAGTTTATACTAATTTCAATCAATAATTACGATTTGAAGTTATGTGAAACGGAACGTTTTTTAATCCACCAATCAGCGTCTGGTGACGTCACACTTGTTATGACAACTAATGGAGTTGGCAACTGTCACTAGTTTTGTTCTATGGGATTTGGCTTAAAGAGCTAGCATCCGGGTAAAAAAAAACAAAATTTGACACTGTTGGCAGGTTTGACAGGGACGAACCAACACATGCATAGTGACGTCACAGGAACTGTAGATCCGTTTAGGCGCGAAAATTTAAATTGTCAGTTTGTAACAGCATTTTTTGACTATTAATTATAGTATTTTAATTTTTTAATACACTCGCGGTCTATTCTACGTGCGGTTCTTTCAAATGAAAACATAAATGAAAATATTGCATCTTGCCTATTCTTACCCCCTTATAAACGTAAGGCCTGAATTAGTTAATATATGTTTTGTCTCTTGCTAACAAACATAAAAATCAAAGTGACAGATAAGGACAAACTTAAATTAAGTAATCGAGGCCTGAGAGACGTTTATGAAGGGGTTACACTACTTACACTTTGCCCTAACCACAGTTGAACCTTATTACCGAGTAAAACAGTCGTTCATAGGTGACTAGTAAAAATTGTAAAAAAGGTCCGATAGAGAGCATAATGTAGGGGGCGGTGTCGCACTCTTTACAAAATTGTTACATTTGATACATATTGACATTTTGATTGTCTCATGACGTCATTACCTCCATAACCAAAACGAGACAGTCCCCTAGATAACGTTTCCTTTCAGCATCACTTTGTGACCGAGGAATTAGATCCACTTCATATGTACATACCTACCTATAACTTCGTTTTTTTTGAGATTAGAAATTTAGTAAACATAGAAACAGAAGTTGCCAACCTTTTCTAACCTGTTCTGCTTGAATGTTCAATTTAGACATACTCCAAGCACACCAACAAACGATTTGTATATACATGATGAAGAACAACCCTAGCGTAAATGTGAATAATCAAGACCAAGTGCGGGTAGTTCGAAAAACCCGCGCGGCTAGGAGATGCTGATACGATTCCTCGCCAGTCTGCCTGCGACCACGAGCGTTATGACACGCTCGAAACGTCAGGAAAATTAAAAGTAAGTGTACGCGATTAAGTCCCGTGTTTTGTCAAAATAATACATGATGAAGAGTTCGCATTTGTAAATAAATAATGACAATTAGCAGATTATAAACCATAACAACAATAAAAACACAATTTCATTTTGATTATCACGTTACAGACACATGACAATTGAAAAACTGACAGTGACGCACGTACGTTCTAAATCGAAAACCATATGTTTCGAACCTCATTTTCTCTAGGTTTTTTATTGTGTAACATTCACAAGAACATTAACAATGATATGAATATGACTAAATTATTTCGTGCAAATGAGAATTATTATAATACTGTTAAATAATTAATATTATTCAATTTAACATACTATACTATAAATACAAATATATTTAAATATTTTTGAATGGCCACGTAGGCACTTTGACACTTGTGACATGTATCATGCCATGCCGTATCGTGCCTGATAAAGAACCTGGTACAACCTTCTTTCAACTTTTTTATAATCTCAGAAAAAACCATTAACGATTTAAAATACATATATTAAATCCATGGGTGAAGCTATTCTACCATCCATAGGTGATGCGAGTAAACAACTCTATGTCAACTTATTTATTAATTTTATTATTATTACACGATATTGAATTGTTTTCTATTGAAACAGTGCCAACGTATGGAATACTTTTGTTGTGTTGGATTATATTATATGGCTAAACTAATTTTACGCGTAGCTAAATAAATATGTTTCCAGCTGTGCCGATCCATAGAAAATTGTTTTGTTAGGATTAGTAAAACCAGAGACTATAGAGATATAGACGACCACAGCCTAAGAACTTTTTGAAGCTCAAGTTGATTAGACTCGTCCCACGATAACTCTGCATTAACAGTCAGAGTAACTTGCTATACCCATCCCTTTCTTAGTGGTGAGAGTACTAGCATTAGAAAAAGACAGTATGATTCTCTTTGTCTAATTCTAATGCAGAGTTATCGTGGGACGAGTCTACGCTCTCTGTCCGAACGCCGCCTAAAAACACCGAAATTGTAAGAGGAAATGTCACCTGCACTGTTACTCCACCTAGTAACAAATAGCGTACTAGTACCCTAGTAGCTACTAGGTGGAGTAGCAGTGCAGGTGACAGTTCCTCCAATTTCGCTACCTTCAGGCGGCTTTCGGACAGAGGGCGCAATCGACTTGAGCTTCAAAAAGTTCTTAGGCTGTGGTCGTCTATATCTCTATAGTCTTTGGTAAAACATCACTGTCATATTCAAACATTTAGATACCTACTTATTTTACAAACGAACAATAGAAATATAAATTTGGTTTACATATAATAAAGCAAGCATATAATTAATTCATATAATAAAGCTGTAGAGGGTCGAAAGTCTGTACATGGATGATACTCGAAAAAAAATTGGCTATTAGCTAGCTAGCTACTTAGAATCTATAACAGAACACGTTCCAACAGTTTTTAGAATTTTTGTCTGTTTGTCTGTTTATTTGGCCGCGCATCATGTGAAAACGGCTAAACGCATTTTGAATTTTGATGACATTTTGTATAGAGATAGTTTGAGTCCATGGAAAGGACATAGGCTAGTTTTCATCCCGAAAATCAACCCTGGAAGGGGTGACAAGGGGGTTGAAAGTTGGTATGGAGAATTTTTAACCCCTGAAACGATTTAAATGAAAATTAGTAAGGAGATAAGATAATTTGAGTCCTTAGATACGACATAGGATAGTTTTCATCCCTAAAATCAATTCTCGAGGGGGTGCAAAGGGGGTTGGAAGTTTGTATGGGGGATCAATAACCACTGAACGCTGGAAATAGTTTTGGCTCTGGAGAAGGTTAACGAATAAGGAATCCCCCTTCCCCTTTCCTTTAAGGGGGGATTACTAATTCCACGCAGACGAAGTCGCGGGAAAAAGCTAGTTTTATATAACACCGAGAAACACAATTTGATTTTCTGTACAGTTGCCATCAAATATATCAAGGCCGGGGTACTCAAAAATATCTGAATATGCACTTTATCGCCTTGAAAATAGAGGCGTTGTTCAGATATTTGTGACCACCTTGGCCGCTCCGATGTATCTGATGGCGACTGTACCATAATATAAACATGGACATAATGTCCCTAAATTTATTGCATTGTAATAAGTTCTAAAAGTGGATACATATCTCTTTGTAGTCAACCCTACATACCATCCTGTATGTATATTAACGTTGTGTGTAGATCATTTTGAACACCTCGGTAGCATGATTACTTTTGAGTTTTACGGTGATCTATTTTATACTACGTACTAAACGGTCTCTGTATTGACCGATCGATTGAATTTATTATACTCCCTTAGGGAACGTACCCAAACTACGTGACCCATTTTTTCAGTTTTTGACCCCCCTCCCCCCCCTCGGTGACCATCCGTAGTAATTGCCAAGACCCCCCCTCCCCCCTATTTGTCACGTAGTAAAACTCACACATATGGTTTAGAGTGATATTTTGGAGATAGAAAGCAAAAAAACATATTTTGGCATACTTATTGCCTTTTATTAACACGACACTGGCCGCGTGACGCCAAAAGTGCGTGGAAACCTATAATTAGAACCGCGAGATTTGAGTATAATTATTGACTACGTGAAAGAACCTAAGACTCCCCCCCCCCTCCCCCCTGTGACCTAGAGTAGTATTTTGACGACCCCCCTCCCCCCCCCTAAACGGGTCACGTAGTTTGGGTACGTTCCCCTAGGACGCTGTAATGCTGACGCTATATTCAAGTTCTGGTACAGTCGCCATCAGATATAACGGAGCGGCAAATGTGGTCACAAATATCTGAACAACGCATCTATTGCCAAAGCATTAAAGTGCATGATCAGATATTTTTGAGTACCCTGGCCGCTCCGATATATTTGATAGTGACTGTACCGTGAATATAGTCCAATTCTTGAGCAGCACAATCGTCCAAACTTTCGATTTGGCCCTCACCATGTTGCGAAATTTAAGTGGTAGGGTGCATTGGGGTAATTTCGCAAAGCGTGTAATTCCGAAAATCATTCAAATATTGCTCGTATCACATTGTAATAAGAGTTAACTTTCGGAATTACCCGCCACTTTTTTCCTATCGGAATGACCCCAATGCACCCTAATTTATTTTACTGGCAAGGAGTACTGTTCGACAACAGACGTACAAGGCCTTGAATTGTAGTTATTATATGACAAAAGTAAATAATGACTTAGCTATTTAAGTCTTAATTACGCACCAAGTACTTTTCATAATTTACTACATTTTCATGATTACCGACTTACGACCGACTAATTACTCCCTATAATAGTAGGATTTTCTTAATAGTAATGGATAGGGTTATCTTAGTAACACAAAATATAAGGCAATAAACATAGATAAGAACGGTACACATTAGATTTCTAAAATGTTAAATAGTGTATAACTAGCGACCCTTTCGCACGGGTGCAATTATACATATAAACCTTCCTCTCGAATCACCCTATCTATTAAAAAAAACCGCATCAAAATCCGTTGCGTAGTTTTAAAGATCTAAGCATACATACAGACAGACGGCAGGAAGCGACTTTGTGTTATAGGTACTAAGTATGTAGTGATATACAAGGTATTTTTTCAATAATTAGCCATATTCATCAAGTCATAATGAATAACTTTTTCTATGGGACCAACCTCGAAATCCCAAACAAAATTTTGGCATCCCCATACAAAACGTCCCGATATCGCAATCTAACCAGCAGGCTTATGATGGTGATGGCAGTAGTTGTCCACCGTTAACTTGATAAAAAGCTGACAACTTGACACATTCACACAGCAAAACATGACAATGTGTCAAGTTGTCAGCTTTTTATCAAGTTATCGGCGGACAACTACTGCCATCATAAGCCTGCAGTTGTGTTTCGGCCCCAAACGTCAAAGTCTGATCGGCCGAAATGTATGAAACAGCCAAAACAATTTTTGAGATTTCTGGGTTTGTAGTAAAATTTATTTATGTATCCTATCCTACCAAATCACCTCGCACAATATGGCTAGTAATTGAAAAAATACCCTGTATATGCTGACAATTTTCATTGTTATCTAGCATAATACATAAGTAGTTTAACAAGGATTCTGTTTTTCCGGATTGAAATAATACACGTCGGAGGCCAGGAAAGTAAGGATTTCCGGCCAATTAGGTACAGACCAATTACGAATCTGTTTTCACGCCGAGGCATGTATAGTGCTTTTCTCAAACATGCAATGAAATTAATTAAAAACTCATACTCATACTCATACCCATATCCATACTCATCCCATACTCATACTCATCATCATAACACCCATGCTCATAAGGAACTTCAGAGGCCAATTTTATAAAGCTACAAGTTACAATTTACAAGCGGAACTCTCTTTCTAAATATATGTGTTAGAAAGAGACTTCCGCTTGTAAATTGTAACTTGTAGCTTTATAAAACTGGCCTCAGGTATTCGTAAAACCTGCTGCCATCTTTTGACGGTGAGTTTCCATTGTTTCTTTACCTTCATCATAATCATCACCTCAGCCATAAGGCGTCCACTGCTGAACATAGGCCTCCCCTTTAAAGGGGGGGTTTGCCATACGCGCCACGCTTGGCTTTACCTTAAGGGATGAAAACTACGCTTTGTCCTTTCCCGGCATTAAAACTCTCCATATTTAAGCATCTAAATGAGTTCAGCGGTTCAAAATCCTGTAGACAGCTCGTTTGTGGTACTGGAGACCGTCGCGAGCACGAAGTTCTGGCCGAAACGTATGGTAAGGTATTTCGACAGTTCAGAATACTGGACACCAAAAAACAAGGTGCCGCCAAAATTATATAGTTTTAGTCTATGTATATTATTGTATTTGCTACTTTTACGGTTAAAAGGGCCCCGAGTTGTGTGACAATAAAGTTATTATTTAAGTACAAATTCTAGGCAAAGCGGGCGGTCAAAATATCAGCAGAGACTGACACAGTCGACCCGTGTCGTGACTGGCCCATAACTGCGGCCAAACGACCCTAATCTATTGTCAAAAAAAAAGGTCGAAATATCATAACATTTGTGGCAGCCCTAGCGCCAAGTAATGAACCGTGAAAATAAACTCGTTACCTTTGCTATTAGGCAGGTACCTAATAATATATATACTTATACAAAAGGCCCATAAGGTGCGCGTCTTTCAAGCCGAGCTGAAGTCAGCAGTCCTTACGAGATTATACTTTGTGAGTCGATTTAGATTTTTTTTGTATATATCAAAATGTAGAGCTCGTAATCAATAAATAATTATTTACAGCTACTGTTACAGCCGTAAATATCAATATAAAATCATATTTTGCACATAATATTATCATTTAATAGATGATAAAAAAAAACTTCGAAGAAAATGAAGCATTTCTTGAAATACGCGCGTTTTGGGAATAAGGCCTCTTAATCACGTAGGTACAGTCGACGCCAAAAATATGTTTACACTTCTGAACCTTATTACAACGGAGTAAGGTGAAAAAGTGTAAATATATTTTTGACGTCGACTGTACAACTTACATTTACTCTAGGGAAAATAAGAAAAGAAATAGTAAGTAGTAAGCGTTTAAGTACCGTGTTTAATCGAACTCGCGAAGCGTAAGCGAAGTGAGTTCTTACAAACAACTCCAGACCGAACTGTCACCTGGGACGACTCGGCATTTGGATGGCTTTTTGATTTCGATAGTTTGTCTGACGATAACTTTAGTTACGTTTTTCTGATCTTTATGACATTTCTTGGGGCTGTAGCAGAGATACATAAAATTTGTAATTTCGTATATGCGCAGGATCGATCAAGTGGCTATGGAGCTAGAAGAAGAAAAACAATCCTCCTTGGGGTCTTGTTGTATGGTCAACTCGTTTGAAAGTAAATCGCGAGTTCTCAGTTCGAGGCGGACTATTTACTAGTTTAATTATAAGAATCGTCCCAAATTTTGAGAGTGTGATATTTAAAACGTTATTAGAGGAAAGGCCAATTCGTAGAAGCTATCTTATTTTCGATGTTCGTAGGACCCAAAAGGTTTATACCAACAAGTGGTATCGTTGGAATCAGCATGAGCTACTGATTATGAAAATATCTCTTGTCACTTCATAAAGTGGTGGAATGAGTTTTTATGACGTCACAAAGATGGCGTGCGACTTAGGGTTAGATTTTGTCGATTATTTCAAAAACTATTTAGTCGATTTATGCAAACAAGGTGTCATATGATTGATATTTTCATGCTTAATAAAATATGTAAATCTACCTTCAACCAAAAAGTTAAATAAAAACCAAATTTATTTTTATTTATATTTCTAACACGCATTAATTTACATTATTAATTATGTTAAACTTTATTGCACAATAATAAAAAAATAAGTCCAAAAGGCGCACTTAATGCTTTAGGCAGAATGCCTTCCAGTCAACCATAGGGCAAAACAGAAATTTGCTATGGTGTGTGCAGTGAGATAAAAGGATTGTGAAATTATTAGTCTCATATTTAAGTCCTAATTTCTAACTCTACACATTGTAAAGAAATATTTGTAGCTAATATATATGTATATTTAGTATATGTATATATGTAATAATCATCAAGTATCATTAAGTAGTGTATTTTACAGTGTGTTTTTAACATACTGTTTACGCTGTTGGGGCAGTCTCTCTCACGGCCGTACCTACTATACTTTTCCCGAAGAATGATTGCAAGTCAAAGTTCCTTAGTTTTGTTACTGACTGACTATTATATGACAGATCATACGAATTCTAACTCTAGCTAATCCACAAGCTCCAAATTTTGAACACATCTAGTATTAGAGCTATAAAGCCTCTGAAAATCTTAACATACTGCAATGTCAGCCGGGTTGCCTGTTTTTACAAACCTTACAAGTACCATGCAATCCCATATAAAGAACTGCAAAGTTAAATTTTTCAGTTGATAACATTTTGATCTTTTTTTGACCATAGTAGTTGATAGTAAAATAAAGGCAGTTTTTTTAGGTGCCCATTAATACCTTCGGATCTGAGCATGCGTACCTGCGGGTTCATGGGTGAGAATAGGTATGGGAATGTGCACGGCAAGAACGTGGAAAGAGAAAAGGGAGCCCTACTTACAAAAAGAAATGAGATCCCATTAAAAACATTACATGTGAAAAAAAACACAAGACTGGCAATACTGTTCTTAGACCGCAAAAAGTATCGATATCTGAAGAAAACCAAGCCGGTTTCCTTAGAACTCAATCCCCACTGGAGTTTACTAATAACAGTTCATTGTGGCCGTTTCAATATTAGATGTCTATAATTTAATAATAAATAAAATGATTTCTCAGTTGCACAGGACAATGAAATAAAAACGCAATAAAGTCTATCTAACGATATCGGATTATGTACCTAATTTACCCGATGATATACATATTTTTAGCTGTGCGAACGCCAGATCATTCTATTTCATACAACCTTTGGGTGCTCGACATAATGCAAAAGAATAATTCGTTCACTCCGAACTTCTCTGTTTGTAGGTATGTTAGTTGTTGGAACTCCTTAAATTTAAATAAATAAATAAGTTAACCTTGATACTCGCACTAGGCATGCCTATATCGCGGAGACCAATATCACATGTTATGACAATATATAACCGGTTGACAAATTAAAGATTTATTTTTTAAAGTATGATGTTGTCTACAACCATCACAATACATAAGTATACATATTACTTAAGCTAATTTATTATAACTATACTTAAGTAAAAGTGCATCAAATTGACTCTAAGCTTATTTTGACTATCACTAAGGTCTAACTTTTTCTGATTTGGATAATATCTTCAGTATATTCATAGGTTAAGCTGGCTAGCTATTGCTTTTGCTTTTATAATGACTTGTTTGGCTTTAAAAACGGGTTTATCTTTAATGTCTAAGTGTCTAGTCACGGAATTATAAACAAAACTAGATATATACGGTTCAAATCGTTTTGCAAAGGCAGTATTCACGGACGGAACCTGTGTTCGATACACTCTTCGTTGCAAGTATTTGCTTGTGCTTATCAACAACAATTTTGAGTAGGTAAATTGACGAATCGTCAACACTTCGGACTTTTTATATAGTAAAAGTGTGGAATACCGGAAGGGTTTCTTCAACATTGTTTTAAGGACAACACGCTGTGCTCTTTCGGCCACGATGATAACTGTTTTACAAGAGCTGCCCCAACAGCGTAAACAGTATGTTAAAAACACACTGTAAAATACACTACTTAATGATAAAATGTATAATGATAAGGCTAAATAAAGGTGAAGATTATTACATATACACATATACTACATATACATATATATTAGCTACAAATATTTCTTTACAATGTGTAGAGTTAGAAATTAATCCTTTTATCTCACTGCACACACCATAGCAAATTTCTGTTTTGCCCTATGGTTGACTGGAACATAATGCCGTCAAGCATTAAGTCCGCCTTTTGGACTTATTTTTTTATAATTGTGCAATAAAGTTTAACATAATTAATAATGTAAATTAATGCGTGTTAGAAATTTAAATAAAAATAAAAATGGCTTTTATTTAACTTTTTGGTTGAAGGTAGATTTACATATTTTATTAAGCATGAAAATATCAATCATGTGGCACCTTGTTTGCTTAAATTGACTAAATAGTTTTTGAAATAATCGACAAAATCTAACCCTAAGTCGCGCGCCATCTTTGTGACGTCATAAAAATTCATTCCACCACTTTATGAAGTGACAAGAGATAGTTTAATAATCAGTAGCTTATGCTGATTCCAACGATACCACTTGTTGGTATAAACCTTTTCAGTCCTACGAAGAATTCTCCGCTTCAACTTGGCCACCCCACTATATCGACATGTTGTTGATTTTTCGCGCGTGTAACTAGAGTTATGCTAGATTTGTAACGAATTCATTTTGAATGTTAACGAATAAGAATAAAGTTGCGTGCCCTCTGTACAACAAGGAAAAAAGGTAGTTGTATTTGTTGTTGGCTCAGGTCAGTGTATCTTCGAGTAGTTTTACTCTGGGGGCCACTTACAACGATTTACCGACTATCCTATCTTACGTACGGCCACCGACATACTCAAGTAATAGCAACAAACCAATAGTAAATAACTTTGCCTAATAAAATAAACACCAAAATCGCGGCTTACAAATTAGCGAAGACGCGGCACAAACCACTGCAAGGTGTCCCGAGAATGGGGGTTTAATTGGGGTTAGGGGAGAAGAGGGGGGAGTGAATTACCCTTCTCAACGCGGAATAGCCGTGAAGTTGGAATTTGGAATTTGTTGCATTAAAATAAGGTATATAACTGAATGAGTTTTCCGATAGTTGCATAGCACAGTGCGATTAGTCGCAAAGTCGCAAAGCTTTGAGCGCGTGCAGCTGATTACATCGGATTATGTGGATATCCACAAACAAATAGAGCTTGCATGGAAACACAAATTTGTTATTGTTCATACGGGGTGGCACTTTACTATGATATTTGCTGAAAGTATTATTATAATTTTAAAGGTAGCTCAAGTGAAACAAAAAGTTTACTTACTGGCTCAGTGACCCCAAACGGATCTTGGCCTCTGACACAAGAGAACGCCACTCTGCCCTATTCTGCGCCACTTCACGCCAGTCCAAGGGCGGATATATCTTTCAGGGCTTCGTCGCTCCAGCGGTATCTGGTGCGTCCAGACGGACGCTTTCCACCCGGGTGCCCCACATATACGTCCTTCTCACAGCTCGATCCTCTCCCATCTTCTCCAGGTGTCCAAACAAAATTAAACGTTTTTTTATAAGTGACAACCCTGCCGTTAATATTTACATTTGCACATGACAAGTTGTCATCTATTTTGCAGTGACATGACGGCACTACGCAATCAACTTGCTAGGGATGAAGCAGACGGATTTTTGCACTAAAGTTTGACAAGCTTTATCTCGTAAACGGTAAAGAATATTAATATAGTTTATTAGTTAAAAATAAAGCTTTTAGGGTGAACAATACCTCGTTTTTGTAAACGCTCTTCGTTCTGTCCCACGCGGTATATTTTGGCTACGCAATAGTACGTAATTAAGAGGGCGTCGTCCAAAATCAGCAAAACAGCAATCGCCGTTTAGGTTCCTGAGTTCACAATTCTTTACAAAAATCTATATAATTTATATCATTGTTGTAACAAAGAGTGTGTCTTCAATTTAAAGTAATTAGTACTCGATTATCATTTGTAGTTTCTTCAATAGAATGAAGTAAAGTTGTACAAAAACTGAAAAATACGCTTGTGCGGTTTAGGAAAAACATGAATTAAAAATGCATATTCTTATTAAATAGTAACGATATTTTGAAAGCCAGATAAATGGACTAGAGAATAAAGTGTTATTCATATTTTTCCTTATAAATGCAACAAAGAAATTCAATCATAAACATAAGCTTTCGTGAAATTCCCATACATTCGCCACATCAGTCAAATAATGTTTTTGACTCAGATGGCCGGTGGGCCTCATTGGAAGCACACGTGTCGTCAAATTTCGTCCTGTGACATTTCATTTTGACAATTATTCTGACAGAAAATCATATATGTACACGAAAAGGGATACCAGTAGCCAGAATGTATTCCAAATGAATAGGGAAAACAAATAGAGACCGTGTGTCATATTAAATGATATTTTTTGATGTTTACATGTCGTAATATTAGAAAAATACAACTAACGATTGAATAAAATAAACTTTTCTACCGAATCCTCATAATTCGTTTCGTCGCAAGCTATTTAATGCGAAAAGAGTTTTAGGATTACCTTTTATTTACTGGAGTTAATGTTTATTATGCTGGTCATAATATTACGACATTAAAAAATGTAAGAATGTCAATAAACTTGATTGACAATTTTCTTATGACACAAATTTTGTATTTTTTATTAACAATTTTAATTATTTTACTTAGTATATGCGAAATAATTACCTACCTGTAGGTATACAATGTTTCCGCAGTATTTGAAAAATGTGTTACCTATTATTTATTGGCCGTTTTACCGACTTATTTTTTGCTAAATTTGCAGTAAGAATATAAAAGATTGAGTGCACATGTGATGAGATAACAAAATAAGATCAAGAAATTAAAATAATGACAAAGCCAGCAGATCTACCGAGTCATTGCACACCACATGCGTAATGAAGAATGTCTCCGCCTGTAGCACAAACAAATTGAGAGACACGTGAATCGGTGGTCGTTCTTATGGACAGAGGGGCTTCATGAGCTCACGCCAGTTACGCCATGCCTCTCGATCATCTGGAGCGCTCATAACATCACTCCAGGTCGTCTGAATAGTTTATTCTTAACAGAGTGCTGCGGAAGACGAGATCTAAGTTCGTCTCCTGGTAGGACCCAGTTGAGAGCAGTGAATTACGTGATAGTTTTTATCCCGGCGGATTGTGTGCCTGCTAAACTATCTGAAATCTATTACCTTTATACAAAGTACCTATTTATAAAAAATAAAACAATAAACATTGTTGTTTTCTGATTTTAACTTACATACAGTTTATAGAGTTTGTCAGGAAACAGAAGTGTCGTGGTTTATATGGAAGCTCATACATTCTACGACACATTTCTTTCCGGACTGACTCTACAGGACAATTTAGTCATAGCTATGAGCAAGAAAGTAACGTCGCGGTCGGAACAGGCGAAATAATAAAAGTAGGTAGGCACCTAAGTGTACAGTCGACTACAAAGAGATGTATCCACTTTTGGACCTTTATTACAGCGCAATAAGTTGAAAAATTAGATACCTACATCTCTTTGTAGTCGACTGTACGAAAAATTTAGTTTTTATTTCATCAATATTCGGTGAAAATCGACATATTTACTGGACTGAACGAAGCAAGTATACTTACAACTAAAATTTTAAAAGGCAACTATTTAGTTCTGGAGCTAGCCATACTGTAAATTTATCAATCATCTTACCGGTTGGCTTCTTTATGGCGTTGTAAAGCCCATCTCTGTGGTGTAGTAGTGATATGCTGTTCTCGGGAATATTCCCCAGGTGGTACCTCGATGGAATATTCGGGAATTTTTAAATTATTGAATGAATACAAATTGTATTTTAAAACTAAGACCACAAAACTCTTTACTGGAACATCAAGTACAGGTAACTCCACCTAAAATGTTAATTCCTAATATTCCCGAGTAAATTCCCTAGGCTTATTCCTAATGTTCCCGGGAATATTTTTCCTCTCTCTTCTCTTTATAGGATATATCCATATTTGCTATGAATGATCGCGTAACCGAAAGCAAAATAGAGGTGATATAAATATTGTTCATGGTTAACCAACCAAAATGGCTAAAGGAAGCTTATATAGTTGCTTCATACCTTTCTTTTCGTTAGCTCATCAGTCATCGGTCCATGAGTCCGTATGTTGCAGACATTGTATTCTTGAATTATAAAGCGTATTTAAATAATATTTTGATAGTGTTTTGTCTGCCACTACTTTTATTACCAGTTAAATTTCCAAAATAAATTGGTGAATGCAAACTTATCTTTGCCCTTGTTCCGATGTATAGCCAACCAACTGCTTGTCACCCAAATAAATAACAGTAACAATAAATTCATATGAATTTACAGTATCTTTATTAGTTTAGGGTATATTGAGTGGTAAATAAAGGTAACTATGTATTACTTATGGTTTTCGATTAATTTGTCGCGCAAATCAAGAAAATCATAAACCTAGTAAGATAATGTCAGGTCAGGATGTTGGCTATGGACGAGCTATGTCCATAAAAGAGTACCAAAAGGTGGCCTATTTATGGCCCTTAATTTGACTTATTATACATTTTTTGATTGGCCAATGTCTCTCATGTTGCTCATGTGGCTAGTACTGTCTTGTATGATTTATATTAACAGCATTAAATATCACCGTACCACAAAATGCGCGACAAATAACTGGAAACTGTACGTCCTAACAATATACTTTTTTTTTAAATACTGTAGAGAATTTAATAAAGATTATTTCGTTCATTGGAAGATTTGTTGTGAACTCAACCATTTCTGATAAAAATGTGAAAATTTACAAATCTGGATACAGAAGCGGGGAAAGGAGGGTGAACAATCACATGATGACTTGTTTCAATTTCTACTCTTACTGTTAAAATACCAAAAACTTCGGTCGTAGCTTTTACTATGTAGTAGCCGGCGCGTAGTGCATACTCCTGCTCAAAGGATACCTTTATGAAAACGTTCAAGGATTCGCAAAAAAAAGCGGTATCGATATATTTCAGTTCAGAAAATTTTGGTTTCACTACTGAAACCATATACCGAAGTAAACGGTATGAGGTACATCCCGTTTTAAAATTGTACCTGTATTTTTCGATTATACAGTCCCTGATTCTTTCCAAGGTCAATCCAGACAATTTAAGACTATAATTTTATAATATATCCGGTCTGAGACGCCCCAAACCCCAACACTGTATGGGAGAAAATCGCTGAGAAATATGATAAATTTAAACAACCGTGGCTTCAATATTGTACTAAAATAAATCCACACGAAAGAAGTACCGTCAATCGCTACAACTTTGGCTATGATGCACAACTTTTCCTGGCTTGAAAAACACGGTTTTCTTCACCAAACAGCTATTTGTATCTTATTATTATTAGGAATAAAATATAAATCTGTTTGGGGAAGAAAACCATATTTTACAAGCCAGACAAAGTTGTGCATCGTAGGCAAACTTGTAACAGTTGGCGGTATACGAAACGTTAGTTAAAAATAAAATTTGAATTTATTGAAAGTCGAATTATTGTTTATTTCATGTTGGGTACTGCGTGTAGTTCGACATGCAGTGCCAAATAACCAATAACGAATATGTATAAATTAAAATAAACATTTTGAAAAAATTGCATAGAAAAATAATAACCGTAGCTGTAGATATTGCGTAGAGTCGCCGTAAAATATATCTGAGCGATCAACGTACTCAAAATATCTGAACGTGCACTTTATTGCCTTGATAATAGAGGATTTGTTCAGATATTTGTGACCACCTTGGCTGCTCCGATATATCCGACATGGCGACTGTCCAATCCGTCATATTCCTATTACAGGTATACATACAGGTCATTTGATTTTACGCCTTATAGAGAGCTGTATAGAGTGGTTATTGGCATTGTCATCTGATTAAGTGACTTTTATAGGTAGCTTTACAAAAGTCGTATCTCAAACCGCAATAAAAAAGTACTAATCATTTCATCAAACCAAATCAATTCACATTTCAATACGTCATATGTGACATAAACAGGACAAACAAGGAAAGCAAGATAAAATTGATTATTTCTCTGTCTTCTTGGAATGCAACCTACGGGTTCAGTTTCTCAAAGGAGGTGTAGTCAAACTTATTATGCCAACTTAAAAAAATAGAGGTGAATGACCTGTCCCCCAAAAGTGTGGTAGTGTGCGTGAAGTCTGGACATGTGTGCATCGGGGTAATTTGACAGAATCTGAAAATTTACCCTCCTCGATACAGTCTTAAGGGGCTACTTTGAAAAATTATAGGTTTTTTCAAACGCTGTATTGACTAAACGGAAAAAGGGACTGAATTTATTTTCGAATATATATTATTAGACTATATATATACTCTTGTTTATGGCACAAGCCGAAACACGATTGATTAAAGTTGCCTCTATAAAAAAAAAACCGACGTTGGGTCCTTTTTCTCCTTATTTTTCACGCTCACGTAAACTATAAGAGATTAAGCAATATAACTAAGTAAAAAATATGGTATTCTAGTATACCTAAAAAGTCACAGAAGCAAAATTAGACAAAACATTATAGATTCGCTTATTTATCGTAGTTTGGTCAAAAAGTCTGATCCTTAAGACGGGAGCTATAAAAGTGTCTCTAACGTGGGCGTGGCTTGTCCGAATCGAGGAATGGCCTTAAACGTCAGTCTAATTTTTGGTTTTATCTAAGTTTTTTAATTCATTTACGAACATCATTCTAATATTAACCTTTTCCACGCCAAAGACGTATATATCGGCACCACAGGTCCAACGCCAAAGACCGATATATCGGTCACCAACCACAGAGCAAAATAAACCTACATGCACACGCATAAAGTTTAACTTCATTTTTGACATTTAGATGTCGTGGCGTCTGAGTGGTAGGTTTTGCGTTTGACATGGAGTCGAAAACGTTAAATGCGTCATATAAATAAAGGTAACACCTAAACTAAGATATTCGAGTCAGTTTTGGACCATAGTTGGGAGCTTTTGGACTAAACATAGTTGGGTAGTTTTATGGTAATTTTCTCGAGATTACGAAAACTGGCACTTGGAACCAAAGTTGCCAGATTATTAGGCAGATTACCTTGCTTTAGCGACTTAAGAGTCGCCAGGACGCTCGCGTTCCCATACAAACGTAGTTCAGCTCTCATTTTAAAACGACATGCTTTAGAACCATGAAATTTGGCATAGGCATTCTAGTAGTACAGATCTAGGTCGGACATTCATTATCCTTGCTAAAAATTGTAATACAAAGAAAATACAGCCAGTTACAGATTTACATAAAAAAATTATTTTTGCTATATTTTCTTTGTATTACAATTTTTAGCAACGAAAAGGAATGTACAACCTAGATCTGTACTACTAGAATGCCCTTGCCAAATTTCGTGGTTCCAAAGCATGTTGTTTTAAAATGAGAGCTAAACTACGTTTGTATGGGAACGCGAGTTCACGCGAGCGTCCTGGCGACTCTTAACTTAACCTTATCTATTGCTTCTCCAAAAATTTTAACTGCAAAAGTTTTCCTTTGCCCAGTTACCCCGATACGAAGACTCGATATACTTAAACGTCGATGATCGGATATCGGATTACAAAGATTTCGCATTGCTTGCGGCTTTTGGCTAAATTTTCGGTTTCATTTTCATATGGATATTTTTGCGCGGGTGAAAGAGAGAGTGAATTTAAAAAAACGAAAAAAGTTTGATGAAGAATAGTGACGTCGATCAACAGATTAATAGCTAGGTTCGATCTTTTGAATTAATTCAAGAATTTTGTAAACATTTTGAAGAATTTTAATAAAATTTACAGAATAGTGAAGATTTGTTACTTTATCATTCAATATCAGGGTCGAAGAATGATTAGATGTGCACTGACGAAGATTTTTGGCATACAGGGTGAGCAGTCCAAAACATAAACGCTCAGTGAAGGAAACTGGTTTACTAATATGTGGCCGAAAATTGTATAGCATAATATCACTTCCCAAATTATTTTTCTCGTAGCTTCATTTTGAAGAATTATAAGATAATGGCTGCTGTTAAAAAAAACCTCTCGTCACAGTGCCGCCACCTGGATTTCCGAAAACCCTCATTCAATGGTCAACGTTCGTATGCTAACTAAACGTTATAGTACGGGTGGCGGCCGTAGGATCTGCTACGTAACGTGATACAAAGATAAGCCCCATGGCACATGTTCATAAAAGTGGTGCTGAGTTCCGGAAAAATAGTAAAAAAAATTACAATTGGCCGAAACCACAAAAAAGTACCACTTCCGGTTTAAAAAATGGATGGTATTTACCTACGGTATTTGATACTGAGATGATTATTGTGGCAACAAATAGTAATTTGTATTTAGGTATAGAAAAATCCAGTCTGCCAGTTTCTGCATGGCCGGAAGTGCCCGGCAGACTGGTTCAAAAGTGACGTACATTTGGAGTCAAATTCGTTACTTTTAAACTGGTCTGCCGGGCACTTCCGGCCATGCAGGAACTGGCAGACTGGGTTTTTCTATACCTAAAAATAAATTACTATTTGTTGCCACAAGTGTCATCTTTGTATCCAATGACGTAGGTAAATACCATCCGTTTTTTAAACCGGAAGTGGTATTTTTTTGTGTTTTCGGCCAATTCTATTTTTTTTTGCTATTTTTCCGGAACTCAGCATCACTCTTATGAACATGTGCCATAGGGCTTATCTTTGTATCACGTTACGTAGCAGATCCTACGGCCACCGCCCGTACTATTATGTGATAAGTGATAAGTTGTTTGGGAAATTAAATTAGATGAAAGGATTTTCGACGAAATGTACGGTAAATGTACGGTACTACCACCACACCTGTTTTTAATCGTGTGTGACCAACTGACCAGAGACAAATTATATCAGCCACCGACCAAGGACAAGTGAAGGTGATATGGAATCATCGGAGGGCGACCTACAATCGCTGTAACAACCACTTTCTACACTGTTTGGTGAATGCAGCTGTGGTTTTTCTTACACAGTTCTTTCAGATGAGCATTGGTTTCTGCGACTGATAAATATGAAATGAAATTTCTTACCTACATAAGTTCTGGAAAACCACTGATGGTAGTGGTAGCCGGTGTTTGAACCCAAGAACTCCAGATTGAAAGTCAGCTAGACGTCTTACCGCCAGGCTACCAGCGCTTCGTAGTCTCTCCGTCGGTCCGTCCGTCCGTCTGTCCGCGGTCTAGCTCAGTGACCATTAGCACTATAAAGCTGAAAATTCGTATCACGCCGACAAAGTGGGATACTAAAAACTGGAAAATTATTTTTTATTAGGGTACCTCCCTTACATACACATGAAGTGGGGGGTGATTTTTTTTCGTTATAACCCTGTCGTGTAGGTATCGTTAGATAGGTCTTTTAAAATCAATACAGGTTTTCATAAACAGTTTTTAGATAATATTAATAGTTTCTTAAATAATCGATCTGAAAGTAAATAAAAACCGTGGGCCAAAAAAATTTAAAAAAGTCATGGAAGTGAGGCCTGGCCTGATCTGAAGTGAGTACTTTTTAACCGACTTCAATATCTCAAAAGAGAGGAGGTTATCAATTCGGTTGTATGTTTTTTTTTTATGTTTGTTACTCCATAACTCCGTCATGTCTGAACCGATTTTGAAATTTTTTTTTTTGATTGTATGTATATATATACAGAATAGTCCCGTTTTTATCAAAACGCAGTTCTGATGATGGGATCCATGAGGAATCGAGGGAACTCCTCAAATCTTAAAGGCATACATATAGTTCTTTTTGTGTTTTTATCAACAAATCCAGCATTTTCAACCAAAAATGTGATAATTGATAAGGTGGAACTGCTGATGATGACCAGAACGGAACTCTTCAACGACGCATAGTTCACGTATGGCGATTTGCCCCAGTCGCTGTGTTTGTTTAGCAATTTAGATTTTTAAGACAAATTTGTGTCAAGTTCGAGTTCTGATGATGGGATCCATGAGGAATCGAGGGAGCTCTTCAAATCTTAAGGTATGCCCTTAAGATTAGTGCCCAAATAGTGATTGTTGTGTTTTTATCAACAAATCAAGCATTTTCAACGATTTGTCCTATGCGCTGGTGTTTGTCAAGCAAGTTCGATTTGCAAGACAATTTTTTTCATTTCAGGGTAATTCCATGATTTCCACGAGACTGTACCGTCAGTTACCAATTCTTTCGTGTGTTCTGTGATTAAATAATTCAGCAAATATAAGTGTTCATATAATATCTTCCCTATGCCTACAGGTAGATATATTGATACTTAACTTTGCTTACTTAATCAAAGAACACACGAAAGAATTGGTAACTGACATTAGAGTCTCGTGGAATTACCTTCAATTGTATGGAATTTATAGTGCACCATCTACAATAATCCACTCCTCTCTTTCGCCGGCCTTCCCCAATTGAAGTCGGTTTTTTTTCTTAAAAATTATAATAAAACTATATTGAACAAAATCGGTTGAATTGTAACGCCGTATGGAACTGCTCGGAGGGCGACCATCAATTGCTGCAGCAACCACCTTCTCCAGTGTTTGGGAAATGCAGCAGTGGTTTTTCTTACACAGAAAGTAATGAATTTTCAGATGAGAATGGTTTCTAGAGGAGACCGATCGTACTAGATACCTAATAAAACCGATCCCTTGTAATGCCGCAGCAACTGACAAGGCCAGTCACGGGGGCTTGCAGCACCGCATTATCGTATAGTCCTACGCTGCTGCTAAATTCCATCCCTATCTATTTCAGCGCGAGTGAAAGAGAAACACAAATCCCTCATTGCAAATTGATTTGAGACAACAACAAGAGATGAGTCTCATGACAGCTCCCATGAAGTAACCCCCCACCGTCAGTGCACACTTGGGGAGGGGGTAGAGGGGAGGGTTGCACTTTTCGCAGAGTGATTACGTTGTCACCTGCTCGGACGCAATTTGCGGATGCCGCTGGGCTGTTTCGCAGCAAAACGAAGTACATAACAAATTTCAAATTATATTTTTGTATGTAGGTAGGCACTTTTATAAGTAATTTTCCAACAAAATGTCAACTTAATGTTGAACATATTTATACGACAGAGGATTCTGATATACATTTCGACTTAATGTGTTATGCCGAATCAAAATACCCCTTAGGAAGAGGAGTGTGTCCCACAAAAATAAATAACCACCATTCCTACATTATTGCGTACGTAAACAAAACAAGCAAAACAAGGTTGGGTTTGGGAGAGTTTATTATTTTGACAACAATTTTACAAGTAAGTGTCCCGTAGTGTTTGTCAAAATAATGAGTGAAAATCGTGTGAGTTTAACATACACATGTACATTGAGGAATATATCATAGTTCAGTCACCATCAGATATATCGGAGCGGCCAAGGTGGTCACAAATATCTGAACAACGCCTCTATTGTCAAGGCGATAAGGTGCTTATACGCATATTTTTGAGTAACGTGGCTGCTCCGATATATTTGATGGTGACTGTACTAAATAAATAAATAGTTATTATGGTACCAATTAATTTTTTTATATCCAATCAATCACCAAATCCAAGTCTAATATAAAATAAGATATGTTAAAGAATCTGATTTTCTATGATCTGCTTTAAAAAATTGTTTAAAAGTTGTACCAAAAATCCATTTACTTTGTTTTACCATTGGGCAGCCGCGCTAGGGTTGTCACGGCGGTAAACGCAAGCGCAATAAACAGATTAAACTACGGCGCATGCTACAGTGTATGATTATATAAAGGAATGTTTTGTAGATAACAACATCAGTTACAGTGAAAATTTTGAAACAATTTATGTACAATTTGAATTCGTTTGTTCGCATAAATATGTGGTTGCGATAGTGCGTAGCCTTAGTACCTATTAGTTAAGTATATTGTCACTAACTGTGAGTTCCTATAATTGGCTTCCTGTATTTACTTCAATGTATAATGTTCATGTCACAGCTGTTGGATCTCCAAATAAATAAAATAAATAAATAAATAAATAAATAATTTGAAAAGGTATGCGGCATAGTTGGAACATTTATAAATAATGGATTTTTGTTTTAAAACTCCCTGATGTCATGTTCTCTGTCAACCCCACTTTGAGTTTTCCATTTTTCATGGAAATTTAGTACACAAAATGACTTCAAAACTTTCTATGAGAAATTAATGACGATTATTATAAATTAAACAGTTAGAAATGTCTTCTAACACAATTCTCGCGTAACGTAACGGGATGAAGTAGTAGCTTGACTAATTTATATTTACAAAACACCCTGTGTGTTCTTTGTATACGCCATTCAGCTAACCAGATAGCAATAAGCCACTTCAGAACACGCTACCAAGTGATTTACTTCTATATCTATCTATACATATAATAAAGCTGAAGAGGGTCGAAAGTCGGTACCTACATGGAAGATAGCAGGGGGTGAAAAGGGGGTTGAAAGTTTTTTCATCTAAATCGGTTCAGCGGTTTAACATTCTCCATACATTTTAAACCGCTGAACCGATTTAGATGAAAATTATTATGGAGATAATTTGAGTCCCGAGAGAGGACATAAAATAGTTTTCATCCCAAAACTCAACTCTTTAGGGGGTAAAAACGGGGTTGAAAGTTTGTATGGGGAATCAATAACCGTTGAACGCTGGAGATAGTTTGAGCTCTGGGGAAGGATATAGAATAGTTGATATCCAGAATTCATTCCTTAACGGGGGATTACTAATTCCACGCAGACGAAGTCGCGGGCAAAGGCTAGTTCTTTAATAAAAACTTGCACAATAATTAAATAAATAAATAAATAAATATTTGGGGACAATCTTACACAAATCAACCTAACCCCAAACTAAGCAAAGCTTGTACTATGGGTGCTAGCCGACGATATACATACAATGCACAAACACTCACTTCACTTATGTTATTGTGAGACGTCAAACCTATGCACGGAACATAATATGCCTCTTTGTACATATCTATTCCCCACCTAGGAAGTATTAATTTTTATTTCACTGTCCATCGCCTTAAATACGTGCTAGTACCAGCCCTACGCTTGCCTATCACCTGCCAAACGCAGCCCTCTACCTATTCGCTATGTGCGAAGTGCATGGTGGGGGTAACGAGAACGATCGCAGTGCTCAATGTGACAAGAAATGAAACTGCAAATCCCCTGTCTGCTGTCAAAATAGTGAATCAGCCAGTTACATTTCATATAAGCAAGGAATACAACCTATTTATAAAAAAGGAAAAAAAGAGATTGACCACCTGCCCAAGAGATGGCGCCACAATCATGCACACAGCGAATATATTGGCAAGAGCCAGACTACTCGTAACTTAGAGCTTTAATAATCGGAGTAGCCATTGACAGGCGTTCCCCTCTGCCGAATGAATATGACCAGTGGTCATATTCGTTGTATGGACTGACGTTTATTTGACGTGGCTATTTTGACGTTTCGCATACATTTGACGTTCCCCTCCCCCGCAAAAAACGGCAGACTTTTTCCGATAGAAATGAGAGCGCGTCTCTCATCCGGTTGGTTTAATAATCAAAGACTCGTAACGTTTTCCACCTCCATTCTGGCCAGGATAGACGTGTCACTCATACAATCCTTGCTTGAAAGTGACGGCGCTCAACCGTTCCAATTTACCCTGGATATGGGCAGTTAAATATACAGGGAGTTTCCTGTAATAGGAGCAATAAATTAAGCGTAGGTTCTACTCCTCAAACAAAAGAACTTTTGTTCAACAACTTTTTAAAAATATAGTATTTTTTAGATATTTTTTTTCATATAGTATTGGGACTTTTAAAAATAAGTGATGGTTTGATTTTTAGGACACTTTAAAGTTTATTAGAACACGCAATGTATTCCGAAATTGATTATGTCTATTGTGTGACAAAACTGAAAAGCAATGTCAATTAGACGGATTTTAACGGAAATTGAAAATAGTTTGTAAGAAAGAGAGTCAATCTACAAAATACATATTTTTTTAAATTTGTTGAACAATTTTTTTATTGTTTCTTCTTCTTCTTCTTCCTAGCGTTTATCCCGGCTTGGGGTCCGCTTGACAACCTAATCGTAATTTTTTTATTGTTTGAGGAGTAGAATCTACATTTTAATTTATTGCTCTTATTACAGGGAACATCCTGCAGGTATGCGAATTCACTACTTAAACGAAAGAACTTCAATTTGACAAAGTGATCTCACTAGACTGTCTGTTTTCGGCTGTTGGCCCTCAGGAGGTACAGTCAATATAAAAAGTATATAGTCGACGTCAAAGATATCTTTACACTTTTGGATCTTATTAAAAATAAGTAAGGTGCAAAAGTGTAATCATGTCTTTACAAATACAATTTCGGCCTTATTTTTTTAAAACTACATATGTAATGTATAAGCTGTGATGCCTCGAGCGTCGCCGCCGGCTCGGCGCCCGCTTTTCAATAGTACGGGCGGCGGCCGTAGGATCTGCTACGTAACGTGATACAAAGATAAGCCCCATGGCACATGTTCGTAAAAGTGTTGCTGAGTTCCAGAAAAATAGTAAAAAAAAATTAGAATTGGCCGAAAGCACAAAAAATTACCACTTCCGGTTTAAAAAATGGATGGTATTTACCTGACGGTATTTGATACTGAGATGATTATTGTGGCAACAAAGAATAATTTGTATTTAGGTACAGAAAAACCCAGTCTGCCAGTTTCTGCATGGCCGGAAGTGCCCGGCAGACTGGTTCAAAAGTGACGTACATTTGGAGTCAAATTCGTTACTTTTAAACTAGTCTGCCGGGCACTTCCGGCCATGCAGGAACTGACAGACTGGGTTTTTCTATACCTAAAAATAAATTACTATTTGTTGCCACAAGTGTCAAGTGTCATCTTTATATCCAATGACGTAGGTAAATACCATCCATTTTTTAAACCGGAAGTGGTACTTTTTTGGGCTTTCGGCCAATTCTAATTTTTTTTACTATTTTTCCGGAACTCAGTATCACTTTTATGAACATGAACATGTGCCATAGGGCTTATTTTTGTATCACGTTACGTAGCTACGGCCGCCGCCCGTACTACAAGTTTTCATTGCTGCGATTCCCTGAGGAGTCCCAACTAGATTACTGTTACCTTAATAAGCTTCTCTAGCATAAAGTACCAAAATTGCTTTCCTTTATTTATGATTTGGTGGACCCATCGTGGTGAAAGAATTTGCCGCTCGGTAACTGAATACCGAACGTTGCCCAGGGTACGCCAGACGCTGCGATTAAATCGTAGGCAACTTCAAGTGCGTCGTTCAGGCACCTCTGTTTTCGGCTTCATATGGCTTCACGTAGCGAAGGGTCATTTATCTATCGAATGAATGAGTTACTATACCGGGCAAGTCGCAAGAAGCACAACACTAATGGAATCTTGTTTAAATAATTGAAAGAAAAACCCACCAATAAGATAATTATTTTATTTCAGTAAATTTTCAAAATGGTGTAGCCATTTGACTTGCAGAATTTATACACATTGATTTTGACCAGGTTCGATTCCCGATTATGTATGAGAGTTAATAAAAAAGTTTGAATGTAATTATTATTAAATCTAAAATCGACGTCATGGTTCCTAAGAACAGATCTCGCTATCTCTCATAATTTCCGACTTCTCCATACTGACCCATTTGGATTGTACACCCGGTATATTGAAAGGGTCAAATCGCCGAACAGACTATATGAAACAGAAATCTTTGTTGAGATAAGATATACCGCATCGCGACGCGATAAATGACGCTGGACGTTTCATTGTTTGCTGGTGAAAGAAATGCGATTTCTTATAAACATTTACATGGTTAAATAACCCGCCTAACATTTATGTGAAGTTTTATCTTGCCGCAGTAAATCTCGGTAGATGGAGCGTTAATATCCGGCGCGTAACTCACACCACAAATTTCCGGGCGTCACATTACTCCGGGGTCTTCCTGGTTACATGCATAAGTAGGAATGTCTGCCCCAAGCATTGAGGTAAATATACAAGAGGAGAAAACTTCATATCAACACAACGTTAGAAGCGTGCCATGCGTCTCGTATCACGACGTACCGACAAAAACGGAGTGTTTATATTCTAAAATGAACTATCGAAGTATATTTATCTCTTTTCCGCTAGGGTATTACGATTGCGCAAGGCAATATTGCCATCTTTGTCTGTCATGGATATCGTGATATTCGCTGTTTCGTACAGTTCGGTGTTGCTACAACGTGAAAATATTTCCTAGAAATAATCGATAAATATTTTCAAATATAATAAAATGACATCAGTTATCTGTGTTAAAATGTGTAAAGTAAAATGAAAAAAGTGTCTCCACTTAGAACTTTTTCGTTAATTGCTATCAAAATTGTTACCGGTGCTCTTTAAACATGAAACAATTGTGAAAATTTAAAAAGTGGCTACCATCTTGAAACCTTTGTTTCTGGACGGATTGCTTTCAATCTTGATAGGTATCTGAGGTTCTGTCTCATGTGTTTTTATACTTTTATAACGAGCCTAAGCACTTCGTAGGAGTTCTGAATAAAACTTCATATTAAATTTATATTTACATTTAATAATAATATAATATTAATTGTACTACCTATTAGGTAGTATAATTTAGGTAGTACCTAAATTCAGTCCAAATATAGCATAGCATTCAAACAAACCAGAATTTCCCAAAAATACGAGAAATTCAAATAATGTTTTACTGGCAACACTAAGTCTAGAAAATGCCGCTAGTTGATTTTCGTATTTTTTCGTGCTATTTACGACAATTTGAGTGCAGAAACAGTAAACTCACTTGTGAAAGGTTATTCCGTGTTTTTTGTTGTGGGTTTCAGATCGCGACGTGCAAGATTTTATGGTACATTTTGCCATTTTCACGGACCAGAATCACTGTCACCGTCAAATTGTCAACTGAGTTGACGTAAGCCTCTCACGAGCCTACAGGCTTCTATCGAGTTACACGCATGTGGCCTCTTACTGCAGATCTAGTCGTATATATCAATGGCCCCAAGTGTGAATGCGAGAGGTACTACAATTCTGGCCATAGTGAAAATGATAAATATTAGTGACCTAATCTTGTACTATTTACCTACTACAAGTGTAAAAAAACGGTAAAATTATAACAGCCAATCTACAGGGTGTAATAAAAATACTGGTGATCCGTTTAAGGGCATAATTGGTATCGTATTACGACTAAGAAAAAGTAGGAGCAAAGATTTTTGGAGGCTAAAAACAATTTTTTTTCTATGGGGTCCCAGGCGGCCGACCCTCCATAGTAAACCAAATTTTTTTTTCGCGCGAAAAAATTTTTTTCTTACTTTTTCGTAATTACAATACGATACCAATTATGCCCTTAATAGGATCACCAGCATTTTTGTTACACCTTGTATAGTGAGTCAACTATAGGCTCTTCGCAAGTCTGCACCAACAAAGTGTAAGACGGTTTTCAACTTTTCACACTGCTGCGGTTTCCGCATGCGGCGCCGATGCGTAAACGTAAGTTTATTTTTCGAAACAACCGGGTTCGATTCCCGAGCTGGGTACAGTTTTTTTTTTCAAATGTATGAATGCAGTTTTTCTTTTTATCAAAATCGGTGACATGGTTCCTAAGAACAGGAGTTCGATTTTTGAATCTCACCGGGTGACTTATTTCGTACTAAATAGTCATCGGCTGCATACAAAAAAGGCACCGGTGAGATTCAAAAATCGAACTCCAGATCTCGCTATCTCTCATAATTTCCGACTTCTCCATACTGACCCATTTGGATTGTACACCCGGTATATAGCCAATTTGTGATTTCCTGGTTACAGAGGTGGTTGCAGAGCGATACAGCGATGTGGCCGGCATGGATGCGCGCGCACAACGTGCCGGGCCTCGTGCGCGTCGTGCAGGCGCTGCTGGCCGCGCTGCCTGCCATCTACCTGGGCACGCGTATGCCGCTACAACCACAGGTGCCAGGTATGCATACGTAAAAATATGTTTAAAAATTTGAACCTTATTACACTGGAATAAGGTGCAAAAGTGTTCGAATGTTCGATGTTGACTATACAGTCAGCATCAGAAGTTCTAACCCTCCGACATGCCGAACTGTGAGAGGTGGATATCCATGCGAGATCACTACTTGTTTGACAAATGTACAAGTGGTTCGAAGTGGGCTCAGTGGCGACTGACAGGGGCGCGATTCGACAAGACAAAAAACGAGACGTGGACGTCACAGTAGAATCGCTAGGTGATAGAGTGATATCCATCTGTCCTCAGATGGACACGCCTAACTGTCAAATTTATAGTAGGTCTCGCTAGAGTGTTTGTCTATGGCTATTAGCCACCATTTTAGATATGTTGACAGGACATTGGGAATCCCATGGCAGAGACTAAAAGGCGGGTTTTTTTATACGAATATAGATAACACCATGTTAGTACTGGAACTGGAGCCCACCCTACTGTACATTTATCAAAAAACTTACCGGTTAGCTTCCATAGCGTTCCGTAGCGTTGTAGAACCCATCTCGGAGATCATGTAAATACTTAAATTGTGGCTTTATGTATGGAGTCTAGTTGAAAAGCGTTGGTAGCCTGGCGGTTAGACGTCCGACTTTCAATTCGAAGGTCTCGGGTAACCCCCGCTCGTACCAATGAGTTTTTCGGAACTTATTTACGAAATATACTTTACTATTTGGTGAAGGAAAACTTCGTGAGGAAACCTGCATACATATACGCGGAGAAATCCAAAGTTGTATGTGAAGTCGCCAATCTGCTTTGGACCAGCACAGCATGGGGACTATAGCTCGATCCCTCTTGTGTATGAAACGAGGCCTGTGTCCAGCAGTGGGACATATATAGGCTAACATATTTATTTATTTATTTCAATGGACGCATAAGATGTTAAGATTTTAAATCGTAATTTTTTGCTTTTCTGGTTCTGGGTGAGGCTGCCACGATATTGCAGCGCGTCCGGCATGTTTGCCGAGGCACGAACTGATGGCTTTGCTGCCATTATGAGAAAAAGAAGTGGGATCCTGTTTCGGCTTTGCGGCAGTCTCATCCGTATCCTCGGCGTTGAGATAGCCCTATACTAGCCCGGTCGACGTCAATATACGTTGTTAAAGATAGGATATAAGGAGCGTAATTTAATACGTGTTAGAGTAGTCTTATTAGTTTGGGTACATACACATATTAGATAACATTAAATTATAGGCAAATTACTATAACTAACAAGATGTATGGACTATTTGTCTATAATAAAGTTTTATTTGTTTATTTAATTTATGTTTGAGCTTACCATTCCAAATTTTCACTTCACATTTATACAGGGGTCCCATGCAAGGACCGGTACCGATTACCAATGAAGGGGTATACGGTTATTATTAACCGACTTCAAAAAAGGAGGAAGTTCTCGATTCGACTGATTTTTTTTATCATTATTTTTTTATTATTTTTTTGTATGTATGTTACTCGGTATCTCCGTGAATCGTAAACTGATTTTCAAATTTTTTTTTATTGAACAGGTATAACCCCTAGATGGTCCCATTGTCACCATGTCGGGGTCTGATGAAGAACTACGCATTATTGTATATAGTATCTTTAATGTATTTGTAGTACTGTTTTGAAAAAATAAGTCCCGCCGAGTTTCTTGCCGGTAATAAGTAATACTTCTCGGGTCAGAGGTGTAGGGTTAGAACCGGTGGTAGTTTCTTTTCTCTCTGACGTTCATAAGTGCATTGTAATGTGCCTAAATTGAAGAATAAATATCTTTTATCTTTTTATCTTTTAGGATCCTGGAAAAATCGAGGGAACTCTTATAGGCACACCTATAGTGATTTCACTATTTTTAACCGACTTCAAAAAAGGAGGAGGTTCTCAATTCGACTGTTTTTAATCATTTTTTTGTATGTATGTTACTCGATATCTCCGTGAATCGTGAACCGATTTTCAAATATTTTTTTTAATCGAACGGGTATAACCCCTAGATGGTCCCATTGTCACCAAGTCGGGGTCTGATGATGGGATTCTGGAGAAATAGAGGGAACTCTTCAACTATTATAGGCACACCTATAGTGATTTTACTATTTTTTACAGCAACTCGGCCACTTCTTCTTGGAATAGCGGGTCCTAAGTGAAGTCGGTTCTTTTTTGTTTAAAATTACTACAAATCCTATCAATTCGATAAGCACATCATTGGTTTAACCCAAAGGTAAGCGCTTACCGAAATCGAAAACCCCCAATAAGTTTACCCTATCAAGTGTTTTTAGAATGCGATCAAACTATTGTAAACTATATCGTTAAGACATTCGATAGAGAAATCACATTGAATATGGTTAACCTTATTTAAAATGGTTTCCGTAACAATAGGCTAACCCTAGTGATAGGGTAACCATAATAATATCATTATGTAACCATTTAATAGGTTTAATAGGTTTATCCTATCGAAAAGATTAATTAAATGGAGTGGTTTTCTGGGTCTGGTCCCATGCAATATGTTAGTACCCTCTGGTTAAAGCTGCTACGGGTTGTGTGGTGTTATCTTCGTAAAAAAAAGACTATATAAGTTATACAATTTTCATACAAAAAACTTCTGTATAAATAATAAAGAAAGAATTGTAAAATGTAGCTTACGTTAAGTATCTTAAACAGAAAACGGACAACGTATGAATTTCTTGTAAAAATTCATAAATTTTCAGTACATATTCATAATTTTGTACAAGTTCTATAAGTGGAGCGTAGTTATATTGTTTATTGCTATGCTATTGCTACATAATACAAACTGATAATATATATACAGGTAAACAAATTATGTGATATTAATTTTCAAGCCATAAGATACAATTCATGTGACGTCGAGAAATTACTAGCTTACGGAAATTCTCACCATAAAGGGAGAATTCTCGGTAACATTTTCCTCAAGTAAATTTGACCACGATTAAAACTGGCTTAACTTGAGGTGCTAAAGGCGCTAATAGTAGTTTATGTAACTGTTACGTTTTAAGGCCTAATTACGTACAGTTGCATACACTGCTTTATCTACACACATATTATAAACCCGAAATGATGATTGGATGACTGCAATTGCACGGATTGCACCGCCATCGCTATGGCCAACTCGATTGTGCCGGCGGGCGGGGCCCACCCGGATTTTCATAATGATATCGAATTTTTGATTATTATTTGAAAATAATAACATCGTTACAGATAAGACATTTGTTCTAACTACTAACGAAACAATCTATTTTTATGGTGGTTATAACGTGCGGTTTTTAACGCATCATGGAGGGTTTATGATATGGGTGTAGATAAAGCATTTTATAGCTCGTATTATTAAGCAATAATGTTAATAATTTGCAATTATGTCGATGTGATCGGGTCGGTGGTTATCAGTTAGCGTTACGTTCTTACTTCAGGTACGAAAAAAAAACAACTTCTTGCAGTATTTTTTCTAAAATGACGAGAATGAAATGGAAGATACATGGGGGCGGGGCTTATCTTTAGAATAGTTTAGAACGATGTCAATTGCGACACAAGCGGATTTTTACAAAGACATAATGCACTTAAATCTTAGTGTCGCCTGATTGGCGTTCACAAAATCAGGCAGAAGAGGGGAAAACACAGGGTGTTTGGCACATGACATGACCCAACAAATTTGTTTGGGGTGTGGGTGGTGTCATATCCTTCCTTTCCGTCCTTGGTCGTTCTGGAGATACGATTTTTTAAATATTTTCCTAAATTTCCCAAAATCTGATACTTATTAGAAGCCCCATAACTTATTTTTGTGTGTGGTTTTAAATGCATAATTTATTTTCTTGTCTTACGTTTTGTCTGTCTTCTTCCAAATATTCGTTTTTTGTTACAAATATACCACAAAATGAACACAGGGGCCGGTTTAAATCGGATTATATTTATATCAATAAATAAACAATAATGTTGACTTATCGTGCATACATACCAATATTTTGATTAAGAATTAAAATGATATAATGTTGAAAAAGTAAGAATATTTGGAAATTTAAACTATTTTCTCGATAATTACCGCCGCGGAGAATGTTACCGAGAACTTTCCCCTTAAATTCTCTTCGTTTTCGTAAATTTCGGTAAAGGCATATCACTTGAGTTGAGTACCCTAAAAGTTCGTAAGCGCAATTTTTTTCCTTGTGATTAAACAACAAATTTTAATCTCTTTCGATTTAAGTCTTTAAGACTTATGTTTTTACGATCTCCGAGATTGGCTGTACATCGCTGTGGAAGCCGACCGATAAGATTTTTGATAAATTTACAGTATGGCAGGCTCCAGTACCTATTATGTTTATTTATGTGAAGTATATCAAATGTCAAATAATTATTTTAGGCATTGACATATAATCATGAAGAAACTTTAAACTGGAGCAATATCAGCCAAAAATATCAATAAGTCAAATATACTCTAATGTGATTACTTTAAGGTTAATTTTCGCTCGACATAGGTGAAGGAGGAAAACGAGCCGAGAGAGATGCTAAAACGGGGAGACCTCTGTCCCTCTCTAAACGTTGCCATTCGGAAAAAAAATAATTCTGTGGTAAAAAGTATTTAGCGTGAAATTAATAACAAAAAAAGTTTTTAAATATATTTGATTACAAGAATTACCTATGCTTATCATACTTTTTTATTGTTAACCGATTTCAAAAAAGGAGGAGGTTCTCAATTGGACTGAATTTTTTTTTTTTTTTTTTTATCATTTTAATTTTTTTATTTTTCTTTATTTGTCATTTCTCTTAAGTCAGGTTTTTTACAATATTTTTATAAAAGTAAAATACATCTAAAACATACAAAAACAATAAGAACATTATAAAAAACCTAACCTAGGGTGCCGCCGGCAACGGGGCAATTTTTATTATTATTACTTTTTTGTATGTATGTTACTCGATATCTCCGTGAATCGTGAACCGATTTTCAAATATTTTTTTTAATCGAACGGGTATAGCTAGGGTTGCCAACCGTCCCGCTATATGCGGGACGTCCCGTTTCTGGGGCCCTAGAGCATGCGTCCCGCAAGGGGTCCACGCGGGACGCCGATTGTCCCGTTTTCAGACTAGACTAGATCATCAGTACTTCAGCACCAAAACGAGCGTTGATTTGCAACCGCGAGTAACGCGCGCTAGCGCCATCAACGCTCACTCGCTCGCTCGACACTCCCTGTCGCTGTGTATGGCGGCTATTATTTAAGGTTGTGATTTGTGAATTTAAGAATATTTCTTCTTGAGGAGGGGGGGGGGGGGGGTGCATTATTGCAGTGAGAGTGAGACCCCGTGTAGGTGTCCCGCGGTTTTAAGCCTGGTCCCGCAATGTGATCGTAAATGTACCGCGAATCTCTGAATCACAGTTGGCAACCCTAGGTATAACCCCTAGATGGTCCCATTGCCACCAAGTTGGGATCTGATGATGGGATTCTGGAGAAATCGAGGGAACTCTTCAACTATTATAGGCACATCTATAGTGATTTCACTATTTTTTAAAGCAACTCGGCCACTTCCTCTTGGAATAGCGGATCCTAAGTGAAGCCTTTCTATTTTTGTTTAAAATTTTCGAACTCGGGAAGCGTAAGCGAAGAGAGTTCTTACAAACAACTCCAGCCAGACCGAATTGTCAACTGGCTACTGGGACGTCTCGGCATTTGGATGGCTTTTTGATTTCGATAGTTTGTCCGACGATAACTTTAGTAACGTTTTTCTGATCTTTGTGAAATTTCTTGGGGCTGTAGCAGAGATACATAAAATTTGTAAGTTCGTATATGAGCAGGATCCATCAAGTGGTTATGGAGCTAGAAGGAGAAAAAAAATCCTCCTTAGGGTCTTCTTATATTGGTTAACTCGTTTGCAAGTAAATCGCGAGTTCTCAGTTCGAGGCGGACTACTAGTTTTAATAAGTTAATAAACTAGCATGAAAAATCTTTAATAATTATTTTATAACTAGTAGTTCGTCTAGTAGTAAGTAAAAATATCGTTAAAAATCTTAAATCTTGAAATAGGGTGTCCGCTTCATATGACTAATGAGACAAGTTTAAGGTTTGAGTTTTGTTCTTTATGAGAATAATAGACCATCTATCTCCGGTTTTGATGCACAGTTGTATTTTGCTGTGCTGTCAGTATTATCTTGATAATCGACTTAAATATTTCTAGAATACCTACCTATGGTGTGTTTTATTTCCTTATGTTTGATTTTTCCAACGATAATAGATAATAGGAGCCTCCACACATCCAGTCAGTAGCAGATGTAGCTAACGCACTGTTTTCTAAATTCAAACAACACTAACTGCAGCTTTCCCAATGGGTATGTACCTACCTACTAGGGCTTGCAATTGTTTAACGGCCTCCTAGCCTAGTTGGTAGTGACCCTGCCTATGAAGCAGGAGATCCCGATTTATTTGTGTGCTAATCACAGATTTTTGTTCCTGAGTTATCGATGTTTTCTATGTATTTAAGTATTTATCTATATCTATCTATATCGTCACCTAGTAGCCATAAAACAAGCCTTATTGAGCTTACTGTGGGACTAGGTTGATTTGTGTAAGATTGTCCTAATATTTATTATTATTAATTGTCCGGATAATTCCATACAAATTACTATTCAAAATATCCGGATTGCAAGTCCTTGTATGTGCAGTCGCCATCAGATATATCGGAGCGGCCAAGGTAGTCACAAGTATTTGAACAACGCCTCTACTTCCAAGGCGATAAAGTGCATGTTCAGATGTTGAGTAACCTGGCCGGTCCGATATATTTGATGACGACTGTACCTATGACGCGCCGCCGCTGAATCTTGCCAATAAGGTGGTTAGTACAGTATTACAGTATTTGATGGCGACTGTATCTAATAACCGCCTGCTCACTCTACACTACTCTACAGCAAGTTGAGATAGTTGCGTCCTTGTCAGTTCTGTTTTGGTTGTGATTCGGATGCGAATGCGTAGGTGGACTAATTGCCAAGACTTTACCGAAACCCTCAGCCCAAAAATGGAAAAAATCATTACGTAGACATAGATGATAAGTAGCAGAGGAATGGTTGTTCGGAAAGATAAGTGTCGTGGCTGATATGAAAGCTCATGCATTCTAACAACACTTCTCTTTCCGAACTTCTACAAAATATCATTATGACTATAGGATTTAAAATGAGTTGAGTACCTACGAATAAAAATTTGTTAGGACTGAATATTATAACACATACTTAGCATTAATTGAACGAGGATTTCCCAAGGAATTCCTAACTTTTGAAATTAACGTGGTCACCCTAATAGAAAGAGGTGAAGATGAAGGTCTCCCCGTGTGCCATCTCACTCGGCTCGTTTTTTCAAGGCCTACACAGGCCATTATCTTGTTTATCTATGGTAAGTATATCTATGAAAATTACTACTCAACTGACAGACGATGACGGCATGGGCGCACAATATGGCGAATTTTTCGGCCGCATTGGGTTTTTACGTAAATACCTGTCTCTCTTTTTGATTATGGATATAGAGGTGAGTTAAAACGAGACGAACATATTTTTATGTGTTTTCATTTTCATATGTCGCGTCCCTTATATACAAATCTCGAATACAGTGCCACCCAAAAGAGTAGAAATTAAAAAGTGGCAACATCGTAGTGTCGTCCCGTTTTTTTAGATTGATTTGAAAGGGACGACACTACGATGTAGCCACTTTTTATTTTCTACTCTTATTGGTGGCACTGTACATATAGATGTCGCTTTCAAATGACTTTTCATAAAATGCTTCAAGGGGGCTGGCTCTCTTTACCTACTTTTACTTACTTTACTATTTGCTACGTGGGATTCCCCTAATATACTGACATCTACGTCAAAACTAATAAGATGGCGCCCATGCCCATAGAGGCAATCCTCTAGCGAGACGTGTTGATTTTGACGTAGGTGGATATCACTTTTGAGTGATTCCATGGCGATTGTGGCTGTCACAAAAAAGTGATCTCGCAGTGGTCTCGTCAGCTAATGTCTTTTATGCCATGTCGAATATGGCTCCAGATTTCAGTTGTTGAATTGGGCCCAAGATGAAGTGTTATAATTAAATAGACGTAGATGGGGCGTAGAAAATGATGGAGCCACAGACTCAAATCAAACAAAATGTCCCAAAATGTTAAATGCACAAATACTTTTCTCTCTCTCTCTGTCTATAAACAGTTTCAAAGTATAATACTAGTAGTTCTGTAAACCGTAGACTTCGGAGCATCCCCCCCCCCTTTTCTCCTCCCTCGAAACTTTTTTTCTACACCAACCTCTAAGGAAGTGTGGGCTTGACCTTTTACCCGAAAATTATTGAAATCCGTCCACAAATAACGCGACAGCAATCTTCCCCCCTTTTCCCCCTCATTTTCCCCCCAATCAAAAAAATGACTCGACAATTTTTGGCAAATAAATCAAGGAACGTACATGCCAAGTTTCATCGAAATCGGATGAAAAATGCGACCTCTAGACCGACACTGACCAACCAACCAACCAACCAATACACACACATCAATCTGCCAAATCGTCGTACCAGTAAAAACGGAGACGTTCGTCGCCTCGCTACGCTCGGCTCCTCAGTTAAAAAGTGAACACAAAACAATTATCCCAAATAACAGTCACCATTTTGCGCCACAGATAACGCAGAGTACGACTTTATAATCGTGGGAGCCGGCACGGCGGGCTGCGTCCTCGCCAACCGGCTGTCCGAGGTGGCGGCCTGGCGGGTTTTGTTGGTCGAAGCTGGCGGGGACCCGCCTCTCGAGTCTCAGGTATTCTAATATTATAAGACTGCTGTGTTGTATCCCAGTGCTGGGCAAAGGCCTCCCTTTTCTTCCTTTCGTCCCGGTTTTATGCTATTTCTGGCGGGTCTCTCAAAAACAAGTAAGCCCCGGGATTGCCATTGCCAGATGGAACAGTATAACAACATGGAATAGATTAATCCACCCACGAATTTAACTATAACTTGCTAACCTACATGGTACTTATTCAAATTGCACACCAGAAGAAATCCTCTGGGTCGTAGGTTCGTGAAAATGTCCTCAGTTTAAATAAAATAAAAAAAGTCCAACACATCAATTGGACTAGTTTTGTTCTTAAATAAATTGATAATACCTGAATATTAATGAAACAATATTTTCAGCTTCCAGGACTATACTACTACATACTGGGCTCGAAATTAGACTGGAATTATCAGACCGTTAACGACGGATATTCTAGCCAAGCGCACAAAAACAAGAGCATCAAATTAACGCGTGGCAAAATGCTCGGCGGTTCCAGCAGCGCCAACCTCATGCTGCACGTGCGAGGCAACCCTGAGGACTACAACAGCTGGGCCAAGGACAACCCGGGCTGGGGCTGGGCCACCGCGCTCAAGTACTTTATCAAGAGTGAAAATATGAAGGACGAGAAGATCATGAATTCGCAGTTCAAAAAGTTCCACGGAAACAGTGGACCTATGGGTGTGACGAGGAAATCTGATCCAGAAAAAAATCAGAAGTTTTTCGATGCATTTCGGGAGATGGGATACGAGATTTTGCTAGACGCGAACAGCGATAAGCAGCTTGTGTTTTCTGAAGGACAGTACATCGTTGCCGATGGTGTGCGTCAAAGTACTGCTACCGCTTTTCTCGGATCCATAGCCCATCGGCCAAACTTGCATGTTCTCAAACACACTTTAGTCACTAAAATCATTATGGATGGTATGACAGCCGTAGGCATCGAAGCTTTAACTATAGCTGGGAAAACGATCACAATCAACGCTAGTAAAGAAGTAATTCTCTCAGCAGGAGCAATAAATTCTCCACAGATTTTGATGCTGTCAGGAATTGGCCCCAAAGAACATCTCAAAGAGTTTGAAATTGATGTGATCGTTGACTTGCCTGTGGGAGAAAATCTGCATGATCATATTACTGCCCCTATTTACTTTACTGTCGATCGCAGTGAACCGCAAGACGCGCCGCTTGACTTGTATGGTGTAGGTGCTACTATCACTGGATACGTGGCACTCAATAAATCCCAGAAAATCCCGGACTATCAAGTCTCCGCATACCCTACAGACGCCGGTAAAGACTGCCTCTGGTACTGCGGAAGCGTCTACCATTTAGAAGACGAAGTATGCGACGCATTAGACAAAGCGCTCGAAGGCTTCAACAGTTTATTCACAGAAATAAACCTGATCCAGCCAAAATCACGCGGGCACGTACGTTTACTCAGCAAAAACGCTACCCACCCACCAGAGATCTACTTAGGATACTATAGAAACGACGAAGACTTGGATACCCATGCAAGAAGCATACTGGATTACTTGCGCGTACTAAACACAACTAGTCTAAGACGCTTTGGGGCAAAAGTAGTAGACCTCAAACTGAAAGGGTGCGCTGGTATTGAGATCGGGAGCTATGACTACTGGAGGTGCTACGCGCGAGAGATCGCGTGCACAGTGTGGCACCCAGTGGGTACAACGGCGATGGGGCCGGTGCTGGATCCTCGGCTGCGGGTATGGGGTACGGAGGCTCTGCGCGTGGTGGACGCGGGCATGATGCCGACTATCACCAGTGGGAACACGAACGCACCGGTCGCCATGGTAGCGGAACACGCTGCCGACCTTATCAAGCAGGACCACGGGGTGACCACTGGCTCTTGATTGGATTTTTTAAAAATTGTGGTCTTCAACGCCCAGTTCGCATTCTTTCAGATTCTTTTATTTAGTTTCATCTGTCCCAATGTCTGTCTGACTGAGCTCATTTAAACATGAGGGCATAAACATTCTTAAACTAAGTAGAATAATATAGATACGTACTTATTAAAAAACCTAAATCTAATCTCTCTAATCTTTTTTTTGATCATAAATAATTACCTTAATTCCCAATTGTGTTACTTACTGTAAAAATTAAAAACCTTACGGCCAGTTAGTTGAAACCAAAGTTGAATATTTTGACTAGGGAGCCAGAACTCGTCTAGTAGTAGCCTGCAAAATAGGCAACGTGCTGGGCTTCTGTGTTTGCACATCCGTGTAAAAGTTGTCGGCTCAGTTATTCCTGGCCAGTTGTCGTTGGCGAGCAACCGCGGACGAGTCCAAGTCTCGCACGGACCAGTGTAACGTGATCTCGAGTAGGTACCGTAATCGCCGCCATGCAAGAATGCTTCGCACCCTTATTCACCCAATATTAAAATCGAATCTAAAAGAATATTAAAGTCTACGGAATTTACATTTACACGGTTTAATGCTGAGTGGCCTAAGTAAGGTACGAGATGGAAAAGCTTAAATTATGTCACTATTGTATACAATACTTCTTCTACGGAGTACTCGAAATAGGCAAGTCGTTAAGAATTGAATTCGACGAATGCGTTAGCATCTGCTGCCTCTATACAATTGAATAACTTCAATTTCCCGGTGGATTATTGTGCCGGCGCCCCGCCGATCGCGGCGGCGTGGCTGGACGGGCTCCGACCCGAGTTCTGAAATATTGTATGAAAGTACATTTTAGATTTGTCGACGATGCTAAAATGTGCGCTCCATCGAAATTCTCAATTCAGGCATTGTAGTCGACGAGTAGAAAATAACTAGTAGTTCGCCCCGAACTGTGAACTCGCGAATCTTGAGTTTCACCATAAATGTGCAATAGTAGAATTACTACAAATACCAAAAATAGGTATCGGGTATTTTTTTCTCAACTAACCATCACGGTGAAACTAAACGTCCATATTAAATTGTGCGGTTGATGCGCAAAATTTTACCGCGACGAAATCGCTTCAGATTTGACAGTTTTTGTCTCATCTAAATTTAAATCCACCTGTCACATGCCTCTCACTCTGTTGCTTTGACATGTCGTTCTCATCTGAGGACCACATATATAGGTTTCGGTCACCATCATTATGCGTCTATGGTTACTCTCTCTAACTAATGTGTTAATGACAGTATGCTGATGGCCCTAGCAGCCAAAGCTCTAATAAATTAAAAAAAAGGCAGTTGTCTAAATATTTACACCAAAATCAAAATATAATTGAAAATATTTTTGAAATCAATTTTATGTTGCTAATTGTTATGAAACAGTAAGCAGTTAATAAGGATTTGACGAGAGTGTTAATCAATACCTTTCGTTTGATACCAAACTCAACCATACTTGCTCGTAAAAGTAGCAAATAAGATGACCAATGTAACAGGACCCCTTTACAAAACCTTTTTAGGCCTTCTAATTTCAGAATCCCCGTCTCAATCCAGCTCATATACGAACTCGCAAATTTTGTTGGTCTCTGCTACAACCCCAACAAATTTCATAAAGATCGGAAAATCGTTACTAAAGTTATCGCCGGACAAACTGTCTAAATCAAAAAGCCATCCAAATGCCGAGATGTCCCAGTAGCCAGGTGACAGTTGTTGTTTGTAAGAACGATCTTCGCTTACGCTCCGCTCGTTCGATAATTTGATCATCCGTTTTTCGCGCTTTTTCTCTTTCTGCAGAGTGATTATAATGATTATTAACTATTTATTTTGAATTTGACGTTGAATTCGCTTTACAGCTGCAGTCTACCTAAGGTAAAATCCACAATTCCACGGACTGATTTGACAGCTCCTGGCATACAAAGCGATTGTCAAATGTATGAAAAGAGCTGTCAAATCAGTCCGCAGATTTATGAATTCTACCTTAGAGAATACTCGACAGCTCTTCCTCAAGGTATAAAAGTACGTAGGTACGGCGATTCCAACGTGACATTATGAATAAACAGCATTTGGCCCATAACATATACTAGCTTTTAAGTATATATGCGAACTCCATACATTTTATCTTCTTGTTAAGCGCATAGTGTTGATTTTTGAGACTTAAAAGGCCATCATGTATACTGGACTACATGCGATCACCTTCGCATGTATGCAACAGAATAACTGCACTAGATAACCAAATGGCTGAGTCTGCTGCCGTGTGATGCCTCTCTGCATACATGCAATTACTTTTTAGGGTTCCGTAGCCAAATGGCAAAAAACGGAACCCTTATGAAAGAAAGAAAGAAAGAAAAATCATTTATAGAAAGAAAAATCACTTATAGATTCGTCATGTCTGTATGTCTGTCTGTCCGTCCGTATGTCACAGCCATTTTAGTCGGAAACTAAGACGTATCATTATCAAACTTTTACATAGAGTGTATTGTGTGTGCTACTTAGTTATGTAGTGAAATTTCTGAAAAAAATATTTTTAGGGGGGCACTCCATACATGCAAGTATTTGTCAAAAAATATTTTTTTACCAAATATCAACATGATGCACATCAATCGATAGGTCTTTAAAGATAACATTGAGGTTTTTTTAAACATTTTTTGATTAAGTGGATATATTCAGAAATAATGACTCCGAAAGTCTAAAAAATTGTGCCCCCCCCGTAACATTTGAACCGTAAGTCCAAAAATTATGGAAAAATTCAAGAAGGATACACCTTTAACTATTCTTTCAACGAAAATTATTTTGAACATAATAGGTAAATGCGTTTTTTAGTTATCTCCAAAAAACTATGTACTAAGGCAGATACGACCTTGCGATAATAATTTATTCGATTGCAGCTACGGCTGGTTTTTATTAATTATTGGTACGGAACCCTTCATGCGCGAGACCGACTCGCACTTGGCCGGTTTTTTCCTGTTGCTGCGATTTTCGCTATTCGCTGCAATGCAACTAGCCGGAAAACACTGATGTGGGCAGTCACTGATCAAAAGCAAGTAAAGTGGATTAATAAAACGGGATTTTATTTTCAACAAAGTTTAAACTTTAATGTGGCCTGTAATACGTTCTTAGTATAATAATTTTCTTCGTAAATAACGGTTGCAAACGCATACAAATAAATTAGGTACCAACTCTTATAGCCAGTTAAAATTAAATATATTAGTTTTCTATCCAAGATTATTAGAGACGTACCACCGAGGCAAGTTCATTTTTACTCAACTGCCGAAAGACAGAAGATTATCTTTTTAATTAAAATATACATAAGGTACGTAAGGCTCCTCATGCATCACTGAAAAAATTGTCTTTGATCTAACACTTTTATAAGAAATACCCAAAGGTATCGTATTGTAAAATAAAATAAAGATCATGTTGTATTAATCACGTACTGTATATTGGAGAAATCCAACACTCACCGTTATGATTATCACAATAAGATTTAAAATCAAATATACAAACATTGCATTGTAATCGGTAATGTATCAGGAAGTGAAACAAAGGTTGCGGGGAGCCCCGTAGTAGCTGGTTTATAAGTTGTCTACTGGTCATCCCATAGCAAGCTGTCAGGCGCCTTCTCGCAGATGAAGTGGTACGGCATGCCGCACCACAGGTCGTCCAGCTGGCCGGAGCGGAAAATCCCGCCGCAGAACTCGCCGCGGTGCTCGCCGTGGGTCCCGTTGTCTGGTTGCCCACCTGACCACCGCGCGTAGCCCGCCTGTTCTAGCGTCTCACCTGACAAACAGTAAAAATAAATATTTATACTCTCAGGAGATTTTATTAAGTGTTATTACTGGCTTTTATATTGTTTATCGTAATCTTGTGAAAATTAAAAACTGGTTATTATTGAATAACCAGTATATGTAGGTACCGTTAAGTGCTAACGATGCACAACTTTACCTGACTTGAAAAACATGGTTTGCTTCATCAAACAGCTATGTATATCTAAACGGTTTACATTTATTGAATTATAATTATGCTGAGCCATAATGCCCATAATCACATTAAGTTAACCTAAACTGCTTTCGATTTCACCGATCAATTTAAGATGTCCTAGAAACTTTCCAATACCAGATAAAATATGACTTAATCAGTCACCAGAAAAATCAAAGAATAAGAAGAGTCTTCAAAACATCTGCGTCTTATACAAACAAACCCTTAAGTTTTAAACACTACCTTGAACGGTGAGCCACTCTCCGTGCTCATTCCAGTCATAGAAACCAACATAAACGATGTCCTTGCCGAAGGGAGACCTAGACTGCAGCTTGGAGGCCGGGTTTTTCTCGAACAGTTCCTTCAGAACGGCGGCCTCAGCGCCGCTGTTGATGATGGCAAGATGGCCGCCCTCGGCGGCGCAGGCCATGTGCGCGCGCGACCACGTGCGCGGCACCTGGTGTAACTTGTAACAGCTGCCCGTGCGAGAGTCCAGCTGATACTCTGTTCAATAAAATTATAGATGACTAGCTTATGCTCTTGATTTTGTCTGAGAATTACTCTTTGAAACTGCCACATCGGTGTAAATTGGTATGAGATTTTATTTCAACTTTTATAAAATGACGTGAATTTCCTGTTGTTTCAGCAAGTTTTAACTAGTCTAGTACACCAGTAAATAGTCTGGCAACACTAATAAATGATTGTTTTTTCCAATTCATAGAAATAAAAATTTTAAACTACATTTATAGTAGAGTACCTAATGCAGCACAACCTAAGAACTTTTTGAAGTTTAAGTCTATCACGCCATGTATCCGAGAGCTACTTAAAGATGCCCAAAATGTAAGAGGAAATCACCTCCATCTAGTAACGAATAGCGTACTAGTAGTACACTAGTCATTACTAGATGGAGCTGATATTTCCTTTTACATCTTTATGTTGCTCTCAACTAGATGGCGCTAATTACTTGGAGCCTCAAAAAGTTCTTATGGCTCCTCTACATGATGGGCCATCATAGGGACGCAGCTATGCGTTAGAGGGAGCTAACGATATTTCGATCTCGTTCCGTTGTATAGCTGCGTCCCTATGATGGCCCATCATGTAGAGCCAGCCTTAGACTATGTGCGATCTACGCTGTCATCTATTCTCTAATGTTTTTGAGAGTGGCTTGTTTGCAGTACTGTTGAGTACTAGCTTTTTCATTATTCCTCATGAAAAGACTCACCATTGTCAAATGTGCCACAGGCATTAAGTATCTGGCTGGTGTACTTCCTATAGCAAATGTACGGGAAGGTGTCGTTGCATCGAACGTCGGCCAGTGTGCCGCCGGGGAGAAGCGCGACGCACTGTTCGCAATCGTTCTCGTTATCCGGCTCGCCTGGTGCCCAGCGGTGCGGGATCCGTGCTAATGGGACCCCTGGAACACGGAATATGAGCCTGCATTTTCCATCAAGATATTATGGAGTATACTCTTCGGCCACAAATTGAGGGAATAGAGGGAGTTGTGTCTCGTCATCAGACAATCAAAATGTAAATATGTGTAAATTTTGTAAGGAGTGCGAGTGAGACACCGCACCCATACCATGCTCTCATCTCATCGGACTGTTTTTACTACTTTTTACCCATGAACGACTGCTTTGCTCGGTAATAAGGTTCAACTGCGGTTAGGGAAATAGAGTAAAAGTAATGTCCGGTTTCTCTCATGGTTCATGGCACTTTCATCAGAGAGAGGATGTGTTGAGAGGTGGTTGCGAGAAATATGTGTGTTAAGAATTTTAAATCTAAACAAAACTGGTTCAACCCTGTATTGTATACGGCCGGGCAGCGCTCAACTTAGCAATTTAGCCTGTACACATCTTATAAAGTCAATATTATCTTAGGTTATATCAGCTATCAATGAAGTTAACGCCAGAAATATGTATGCACATCTGCACTTACTCCATTGTCAACATTGTATACATATTTTTGATCGTTGACTGAACATACCTTCGACGGAGGAAAAGTCTCCTCTAGAGATGGTAGCATGGATCCCAGTGAAGATGCCGCAGCCCAGCTCGCTGTCCGTTACGATGCTCTTCATCACCCCCGCCATCTGCCTGGTCAATGGTGACGCCAAGGTTCCTCCTGCAAGAGTAATCATCATCATCATTTCTACCTTTTTATCGCGCACTGCTGACCATAGGCCTCTCTTCGTGTACGCCACTTGTCCCGGTTCTGTGCCAACTTCATCCAAAAGTGACCCGCAAGATTAATGAAGATTATTTTGACAGTTTTTTTTGACGAATAGCTTGGATGCTGAACGGACAGAACAAGTGAGGCCAAGGTAGACTAATTTTAAAGAAAAATTAATCGACTTCACTTTAGCTATACAAGGTGTAACAAAAATACTGGTGATCCATTTAAGGGCATAATTGGTATCGTATTCTGATTATGAAAAAGTAAGAAAAAAGTTTTCCTTGCAAATTTTTTTTATGTTTTGTGTGGAGGGTTGGCTAGCTATGACGACGTGTCCCATACATTTTTTTCCGCGTCCAAAAAATCTTCTACTTTTTCTTACTCGCAATACGATACGAATTAAGCCTTTAAACGGATCACCAGTATTTTTGTTACACTCTGTATAAACTAAGAGCAAAGGCCCGAGCTACTATAAAAAAAAAAAAAACTAATCACTGTAGCACAATAGCGTTTTTGTGTCCGTCCTCTTTTACCTTTACGCCCCTCTCCACTTGCTCTGAATATATTTTTTATCTGAACTGGATATTCACAATTTGTGGCGGTTTGTAACTTATTTACAGTCACCATGACTCTGTCGGAGCTGACTGACTATATCGGAGCGGCCAAGGTGGTAACAAATATCCGAACAATGCCTCTATTTTCAAGGCGATAAAGTGCATTTTCAGATATTTTTGAGTACCTTGGCTGCTCCGATATATTTGATGGCGAGTGTACTAAAGCCCTACCAGAAATATATGAGCACGCGCCATATTGCGGAACTTCATTGGAACTAAATTTTTCGTACTAAACTGAACTGTCACCATATACATTGAGAAAAAAGCGCCCTCCTGACAATACTCATATATTTCTGGTAGGGCTATAACATAGATATACCACCCATAGATCTGACACGGAACTAATAATACCAAGATAGAACGGGATGGCCTTATTACACTTTCAATAGATACGGCAGAGAGGTGCTATTATCGTTGGTCCTTGTCATAGTTTCTATTACCCTCCACGCGTTACTTCTAGCAGTGGAGGGTAACAAACAGATATAATGCGCGATTTCTTCAAGAATTTCTGTGATTGCTACGAGAAAAGCTGTTAGTTTTCCTAGAAAATTGTGTCGGCTAAGGAAAAGATTGGTAAATTGTTCTGTTTTATGCTGTAGAAGTGATTATGGGCATCTATATATCTATCCCATACGGGGGTACACGTGTGCGGGCTCTAGTTAATGCTTGCTTTGAGGGCTATAATAATAATAAGCTGCAACCGTACTTTTAAGGTAAGTAGGTTAAATACTGTTTTCTAATTTCAAAACATTACACGAATTATAAAACAATTTAAATAATTGACACATTAAGTGTCATGTATAAAAAGTGATTGGTGACACCAGGGAAATGTAATGGAAAAATAAAATTTAGTGGTTTTATTATTAGTATGATAATATTTGTATTTATATAAGGATAGCAGAATATAATTACTCGCCAAAATGGGAGCCTTGTGAGTACCTATCTTCATAACCTCTGCCCCCTACTTGATCCACGTAGAGTCGAAAACTTTCAACCCCATTTTCGACCTTGGGGATTTCATTTGCAGAAATTGGTTTTTAGGGTAATTCTATGACTATCAATGTGCGTTTTCAAGCAAAAGGTACATCATTGTTGGTTGTTATGTAGAAAGTAAAAGTAAAACGTAGATTCTACTCCTCAAACCATACAACGTTTATTAAGCAACTTTTAAAAATAACCTATGGTTTGATTTTCATTTCACTTTAAAGATTATTCGAACACGCAATGTATTCCAAAATTGATTATGTCTGTAGGGTGACAAGGCTGACAAGCAATGTCAAATGGACGGATTTTAACGTACATTGAAAATACTATTTAGTTTGTATGAAAAAACAGATAGTTTTTTTTTAAGTTGTTGAACAATAGTTTTATTGTTTGAGGAGTAGAATCTACGTTTTAATTTATTGCTCATGTTACAGGAAACACACTGTATAATAGAGTTTGTTTCTAAATGAATGATTATGGTATGGCAGTAATGCATTATTGATAACTGACAATGATGTACAGTCCGTGAGCTCTCAGAAGAACCTTCGGCTTTTAGAAAGAGACGTCGGGTATCAACAGTGACACGTGAAAAAGCAGAACAGCAATATTACCAAACATCGAAGGCTCGTGGCATCTCAGGTAGCATAGTGATGCGACACAACGTTTTTCATGCGGTATTTTCGATACGATAAAATAACCAATGAGTAAGCTAAACGAGTCTTTGGAAATCGTTTTTAAAATTGAAAAATGACTGCACCCAAAAGGTAAACTGGCTTACCAAAAACTAAAAATAGTGTTATCAAAAAATCCAGGATATCGAACAATAAAACATACCAATAACTTGTTACAAAACAAAGAAGTTGAAATCAAGGAAAACATTAACAAAAATACACTGCAACATTACAGAAGAATGTTTTTCTTATCCAATACGTCAGTCGAAGTTGAGAGATCATTTTCGTACACCAAGTGGATTTTTAGTGATAGAAGACGTAGAATAACTTCTTACAATTTAGAACAAATATTAATTGTGTATCACGAATGTCACATATTAAATGGTTGAATTGAAAACAATCTTTTTTTAAATTTGGGTCCTTTATCGACTTGGCTACATCACTAGTCTGTGATAAACGTCAAATGCTACCTGAGATGCCACGAGCCTTCGATGTTTGAATATTACCTTCGTGTGTCAACGCCGATTCCCGAAGGTTCTTCTTAAAGCTCACGAACTGTACTTACTTTTTACTTGAAAACGACACAAATATCACGGTTTAAGCTTTTAATTGCCTCCTAGCCTAATAGCCTAATAGCGGTAGTGACTTTGCCTGCAAAGCACGAGGTCCCTGGTTCAAATCCTGGTTCGGGCAATTATTTGTGTTTATCACAGATATTTGTTCCTGATTTGTGGATGTTCTCTATATATTTAAGTATTTATTATTTTGAAAAAAAATGGGATTTAGTTTAAGTATTTACTATATATTTCTTGATATACAAATAAATGCCCTGACTGAATCAAGGATCTCCTGCTTCATATCAGGGTCACTACCGACTTGGCTAAGAGGCCGTTAACACGTCTTAACTATGTTCCCGTCTGTAAAGTAAAAAAAAACATTCTTTAAGATTCTCTTATTCTTCAATTAAAATTAATTTTTCTCTTTTCAGATACTCGTTAATGTGAGTTAATCTACCACTACTTCTTAAGAGCCCTTTTCCCTTTTATACTTTGTTCTACTTATTATATTTACATAACTAATAAGTAATAATCAGAGGCCGGAATTCTCGTAGCACTTTTGAGTTGTCATAGGGACTTCTCATTTATCGACTTCCGATATACATATTAATAGTCATACATATTTATAATAGATAGACATACAATAATAAATATACTAACACCTAGGATTAATATTATTACTAACCATGATATGTGTAAATGTTAACGTATAATTTTATTTTAATGTATTTTTATTTTATTTATGTCAATTGCATTGTATTGTTCTATGAAGCCTTTAGTGTTTTGAAATAAATGTATTTTGATTTTGATTTTTGATTTGATATTTTATCGGTACGTAATAAAACACAAAATATTATAAAACAACATGCGGTTTTATCGCTAAAAAGCGATCTTTACCAGATAACTTTTGTGTAGTTGAAAATGTAAAACAGTGAAAAGTTAATAGTAACAATTCCATATTCAATAATGTTTAAAAGGCATACAAATCCATTGATTCTTTATAAGAAACAATAAAATATTATTCTTTTGATTCCTATTTAAAATTTCCAAAGAGTTGGTATCTAAAGGTTATCTCGAAGAGATCGCTGACTCGCGATAAGACTGTCTGCTGTTTACTACTACTCGTTATCAACTTATTATATTTTAGATATCGTATTCTGTATTTATCGATATACATTAGTACCTATATCGGAAGTCGATAAACGAGAAGTCCCTATGACAGCACAAAAGTGCTACGAGAATTCCGGCCTCTGCTAATAAAATAATATAAAAGTAAAGCCGTTACGTATATAACTATAATAAGAACATATCTAGTTTATGAAATGTTTATGAAACTATAATTTTCGCTTACTGATTGATGTCTCTATAGAAAAAAACAACGCAAAGCAATAATCAGCGTTTAGTTCAAGCACTTATTCGTTTTCTAATTAACACAACGCCAAAATACATTTTTCCTAACATTTTGCATGAAAGGGCTCTTAATTAACTTTAGCCTGGACACAGTCTTTGAAGAATAGATAAGTATTCAAAACTAGTTATAGGTACAGGGTGGGAACAAGGAAACATGTGCACATGAAAAGTAAACGTAATTAATAAAATGATCGCCGAAAACGAAATGATACATTTTTTTCAAAAAAAAGTTTATGCAAAGTATTCCTTGTCACTTTGATATCTGTAATAAGGATGTGTAAACTATGCCCAATAGTGGCAACAACGCCATCAAAAAGGCGTTTTGTGCTAAGTAATAATAATGAATAAGATTTTTATAAATTGGTATTAACTCTGAAACTAGGCATATTCCAGAAAAGTTTATAGGACATTTTAGTCTCTAAATATGATCACTAATACACTGTTAAAATCTGTCGGGTTACTCGTGCTCACCGTGGGCACCGTGTATTTCTAGATATATCCCGTGGTATCCACTTGGGAACCTACGAACTCCATCTGACGTTCCAACTCAGCTTGGAAAATAGTCCTTGTTCTTCTGGTTTTCTCGCGATGTTTTCCTTTACCGAAAATCGAATGGTATCACATCAACATCATACTTCGCAGCGAAGGATCATCGTCATTATCAGCTTGTACAGTCGGCATCAAATATATCGGAGCGGCCAGGGTACTCAAATATTCTGAACATGCACTTTATCGCCTGGACAACAGAGGCGTTGTTCTGATATTTGTGACCACCTTGGCCGCTCCGATGTATCTGATGGTGACTGCACCAGTCAAATATACAAGTATTAGATTTAAATACATAATTAACTCACAAAGTATATCTCTGGCACAATCACAGACTACACAGACATCTCACCATTAAGCTTTTACAGGGAGCACGAGGTCACCACACATATGTGCAATTTTATTCGTAAATCTCTACGATTTGAACAAAACATCTCAATAGTATTCCACCCCAATTTGTAGCATAATAATCCAGGTTCACTCCTGTAACTAGATTTTGTGGATATTTATAATTGACATGAGTAATGATCAAAAACGTTAACTCAACTGAAATAAGCGGTCGCGCTCTCATACAAAATTAGTACGGGAGCACCTATGTGTGGTGACCCCGAGTTGTACTTATGATCTACGAGTATATAGTGGTTGAGGTTATCTGTAGGCACAATATTAAAGCGTTATATGTTGCACTATTATCGAATTGTAATTTGAACATTGTCATAGTGCTTGGTGTCAAAATATGGTGATGCAATATAGAACTCTGTAATATTGGACCAGCGATATTAGAACGCCGGTAGGGTACACAAAGACCTAGCAACACGGTCCTACATCTAAATTTTTATTTGAGCCAATCAAAACATTGATTTACCAATCACAACTTGTTTTATAGTCTCTAAGATTATTCTTGGTCTGTAAGGGATTAGCGTCTTATCGCCCGTTGGGAAACTGCAAACTGGAGGTGCCATAACAAAAGGTTCAGAGCGCTAATGATTGTTAAGGTATTATCAACTCTTTAACTTTAGATTTTAGACTCAAAATTAATAATTAAATGTAAAGCATCCTGCGCGGGGGCCAGAACGTGCCAGAGTGGCGCGTGCCGTGGCAGGTAAAGTTGCCGGTAGTTATACAGTTAATTTTGCATCTACTGGCTGGAGTCGTAGAGTTGATAATTCCTTAACAATAATGAGCGTTCTGCACCCTTTTTTATGGCGCCACCAATTTGCAGTTTGCCAACGAGCGATAAGACGCTAATCCCTTACAGACCAAGAATAATCTTAGAGACTATAAAACCATCGATAATTGAGTTTATCGATATGGGAACTCCCTACCTGTTATAAAATTTTGCCCCATCGATTCCTAGGGGGCTATTCATAAATGGTCTAGACATCGGATGATGGTAGCACAACGTAGGAGGAAACGAAGCCATTTGAAGCATAATTTTTGGATAATTTTAGGGAAGGGGGGCGGTCAAAATCGTCAAAAATCGATGACGTAATTTATGGACAGTCCCTAGGTCTGGTTATATTCAAATTACTTATACCCTGCTTGTGTCATTTTATGTGCAGTTTTGGAAAACAACAGCCGCGGGCACCGTCGAGCTTCGGTGCCGCCTTTGTTAATGCTTTTAAGAACAGTTGGAGAGGATTGGTGGGCACCTTAATAGCGCTGATCATATTCGGCGTTTACTTCGAGCCCAAGCCGGTAATGTACATCAATCAACGCAAAAATTATGTATACACTTTTGAGCCTTATTGTAATGGATATGGTGAACAAGTGCATATAGGGTGTCCAGTAAATAATGGATAACCTTCTAACCACCAATAGGCCACCTTAGGCTGGTCCAGAAAATCCACTTTAGGGTTTAGTAAAAGTCCCCTGGTTTTCGAGATTTTCACACTTCAACAAAATGTTAGTCTAAAAATATTTTTTTTGAATTAAGGCCTAATTTCAAAAAAATGTGTATGATTATGAAGACACTTTAATATCAGTTAGTTAGTAGCACTATTTGAGACAATTTTTCAAAAAACAGAACGGAAAAATCATTACATTTCTCGTTACCACGATGATAACAGTCAAATAAGGAACCGAAAACTTAAAATTATGAAAAGTGTGAAAATCTCGAAAACCAGGGAACTTTTACTAAACCCTAAAGTGGATTTTCTGGACCAGCCTAAGGTGGCCTATTGGTGGTAAGAAGGTTATCCATTATTTACTGGACACCTGATGTATACTTTTGGCGTTCACTGCACCTACAATACGTACTTAATACCTATGTCAAATTTCGAATTTCGACCAAAAAGTGAAGCCGAAAGAGAAGTTAAAGCAGAGACTATAGTGATATAGACGACCATAGAGATATAGACGACCACAGCCTAAGAACTTTTTGAAGCTCATGTCGATTGCGCCATCTATGTGAAAGCCCCCTAAAGACCGAATATGTAAGAGAAATGTCACCTGCACAGCTACTCCACCTAGTAGCTACTAGTACCTAGTACACTTACACATTCGGTATCTTTAGGCGGCTTTCGGACAGAAGGCGCAATCGACTTGAGCTTCTTAGGCTGTGGTCGTCTATATCTCTATAGTCTCTGATATAGGTATATGTTTATAAATTTGGCTTTGTAATAACTATTTTCTACTCTATTACATTTTACTCGTGCACCAACTTACAAGTATCTGTTTGGCTCAATGGTTGACTGGTAGAGAACGCCATTTGGCATTAAGTCCGCAATTTGTGCAACAAAAAGTAAATATTTAATAGTACATTGTGCAACATGAGGCTTAAGATGAATATTACAGTCGCCATCAAATATATCGGAGCGGCCAAGGTACTCAAAAATATCTGAACATGCACTTTATCGCCTTGACAATAGAGGCGTTGTTCAGATATTTGTGACCCCCGGGGCCGCTCCGATATATCTGATGGCGACTGTACAAACGAGAGTCTAGTTAAATCGCGACTGCTTGCCGGAGCGATTTAAAGACTCGAGTTTGTAATATTCTTACACCCATAGTTACACACAATGGGTTTCATCACAGTTGCGAGGAAAAAAATCAAAGATAAATTCAAGAAACTGAAGAAAGTTAAATAGGCAGCAAAAGTTGAGAACGTACAGTGACGCTCCGTGATTGTTGAGCCATTTAGGGTTCTAGCTAAATTGGACCTTCCATAGCGCAAGTATTGTACAACCAATTTAGCTAGAACCCTAAATGGCTCAACAATCACGGAGCGTGACCGTACATGACAGCGCTCAGCCCCGCGCATGCGCCGTTGCTTAGCAACGCGGTACAAACATTCCGTGCGTTTTGTTATTACGACATATTTTTCGAACTAGAATGGCTAAACAACCAGATTTTGCAAAATTATTATAACAATATTTACCAACATTAATGATAAATACTTTAAATATTAAAAATAATGAAGAAATTGAAACGTATAGGTAGATTGTGTGTGATGTATTTTTGTTGTGTGATTTTAGAATATAGCTAAATTTTAAAGATGAAATTAAACTTTTTGAATTTTTGGCTGAACATGATACCTCCTTAGTTCTGAAATGATGTACGAAATCATTTGCAAATTTTAAAACGAGAACGTCATTACTCCCTTGGGGATAATATCTCGCCATTACTCCCGCGGGAACAATTTAGGTCATTGTCCTTCTGTATACAGGCAGGAAATAACACCATTTACGAGCAGGTGTGATGAAAATAAAATTATTGTTCTTTAAAAGTGCGTGATTGCACAGTAATGAAGGTAATGATCAGAGCTCGGATTTTTCACGGCAAAACAAAACACTAGCGTAATTTAGCCAGTGCTTGAAATATAATTTTATCGACACCTATCGAGTCTTACTAGAGTATATGACAGGTATTGCCTCAGTACATTTTTTCTTTTTTTATGTCAAAATTTAAAAACTAACAAACGTGCGAAAATTTCGAAAAACAGGAGACTTACTAGAGCTCAAAATCAATATTTTTGACCAGTCTAAGGTGACCTACTGGGGGTTAGAAGGTTGTGCATTAATTACCGGACATCCTGTATAAGTAATAAAATAACTTTTCATTTTAGCTTTGCCATAGTCGAGCAACAAAGAGGTAGGTCTGCATGTACAACTTAGAACGAAGTAACTATACCACCTCATTTAAAATGATAGAAACGACTGCAAATTTCATCTCACATGACATATGACATTCACACTTTAACTGTCATTTCATTACGTATAAAACGTAAATTGCATCTAGGTATTATTTATTTCGCAACGCATTGAATCCGACGTGTTGGATATACGTATAATAACTTAATATTGCAAGGTATCAATTAATACAAAAATGAGTAATGTACAAGATCGGATCAAAACGTGGATTGAAAATCACCCTGAGTTAGTCTATAATGAAGTGACCTCCACTATATACTGCTCTATGTGCGATATGCATCTAAAACTGAAGAAATGCAATATTGAGAATCATGTGAAAAGCAACCGCCACAATTACCGTTCGGGGCAACCAAATAGGAAACATCAATTTTATTTCGATTTAATTATTTTTCTTATTTCATGCAACATACCATGGGCAACAGTCAACAACAATAATTTTCGTCATTTTTTTAACAAGTATTTATGTTGCGACTGCTCTATGACTTCTTTACCGGACGAATCGACCCTGCGAAAAATTTATTTAAATCTCGTGTACAAAAAAACTATACAGGGTATAAGAGAGGTAAACAAAACCAATTATTTGTGGATATCTATAGACGAAACACCAGATTTCATGGGAAAATGTGTGACAAACGTGGTGATTCGGTCTTTGCAAAAAAATTGTTCTAAGCAATTTTATCTTTTGGGGTCGAAGGTTTTAGAGAAGGTAAATGGGGAAACAATAGCAAACCTAATAATAAACCAATTAAATTTTTTGTTTCAAAATTCTTTCAATGATAACGTAAACAATTTGCTTTTACTTTGCACAGATAGTGCCGCATATATGCTTAAAGCCGGTCGTATTTTAAAAGCAACGTTTCCTCGTATGAAACACATTACGTGTTTAGCTCATGGTCTGCACCGGGTTGCCGAAGAAGTGCGAGATAATTTCAAAGGTGTGGATGGGTTGATATCGAATGTCAAAAAGATATTCCTAAAATCTCCAGAGCGTGTACGCCTTTTTAAGGCAAAATATCCGTCCATTCCCCTACCTCCCGAGCCAATTATCACCAGATGGGGAACTTCGATATCTGCTGCGGTATATTACGCTCAATACTATGAGCAAATACGTGATGTCGTCTCCATACTTGCTAATGACTCGGCAGCTATAAGAGCTGCAAAAAAATGTTTTCAAACACGCAAACTACGACCGGAGTTAAATTTCATTCGCGACAACTACGAAGTAATAGCCTCTTCAATAGAACAATTGCAATGTTCGACTTTATCCATTGCGGAATCCTTCCTCATTCTGGATACTGTTCGTTGCTACGTAAACTGGAGTAAACTGTTACCAGTGATACGTAAATTTGAAGCCGTGCTCGAACGAAATCCTGATTACGAAATTTTAAGAGACATATCTGAAAATATTACCCGAACTGATAATGAATTCTATAAATTTGCTCCCTTGACGTCAACTGAAGTTGAACGTACATTTAGTGTACATAAATGGATTTATAGTGATAAACGCAACTGTTTACTCCCAGAGAATGTTGAAAAGATAATGATCATCTACTCCTATCACTATTACCCAAATAAAATGTCTTGTGCTGCTGTGTGTACTGACGTAGATTTTGAAGAAGAAATTGCGTCTGTTTCTAATATATAGTAACTTTATACAAATGTTTTTATTAGTTTTATTACATATTAATTTTATTTGGTGACTTTTATTTCTTCTAGTTCTGAATTATCGATATCGATAAAATAATATTTCAAGCACTGGCTAAATTACGCTAGTGTTTTGTTTTGCCGTGAAAAATCCGAGCTCTGGTAATGATAATGAATGAAGGTTAAAATGTGTTTGTTTACGTTATTTTACTTTTCTATTGGCACCGAACTTACAACGTACAGTCAACGCCTAAAATATGTATACAGTTTTGAACCTTATTACAATGGAGTTCGGTGCAAAAGTATACACATATTTATAGCGTTGACTGTACAAGTAGGTAAGCGACTTCCATCAAAAATATCTGAACATGCTTCGCCGTGACAATAGAGGCGTTGTTCAGATATTAGTGACCACCTTGGCCGTCACATTTATTAGGTTTAGGTTTAGAGATTCTTTATTTACTCAAAAGAACAAAAAAAAGTTCACTTAAATGAGCTTATACGTTTTAGGTTATAAAATGTACTGAGATGACAGGTGTCCAAAACCGCTTCTTAGGTTGCACAAGGTATAGAATACTGTTATATTTAAATGATTAATGATGAAAAGAAAGAATAATATTATTATTGAGCAGAGCTTCGGAGGGAGGGGCGTTCAAATAGTTCTCGGTGTCGGTATTAAAAATGTACTTTTGTTACTTGTAATAGTATTATGTACCGTTGCACACAATAGTTTTTCTACGAGTGCTTAAGCAAGCCGGTAAGAATAAAGTTCGACGAAAGCCGTGCACAACTTACTGCTTCTATGTAATTGAGTAACTTCGATCTCCCGGTGGATTGTGCCGGTGGCGCCCGCCCGACACGCAGTGCGGGGCCCGACAACAGTTTCACAATATTGTATGGAAATCCTTTCTGTGATTGTTATGGATGCTACAATATGCGACCATAGAAGCTCTATCAAAAAGTATGCGCTAGTAGTTCCGCCAACACAATCTCAATTCGAGTATTACAGTCGCCGAGTATAAAAATACTTATTAACGTCATTCAATTGTTTTATTTTACAACTAATAATAATTTAACTTTTGCTGGTCAAATTGTAACCCTTCACTAAGTCGTCATTAGGTCGTGATTTTTATGTAGTTGTTTTTTAACATTAGAGAATGAGAATTAGTACTCAAAAGTTAGGGCTGAATAACGGGAAGCGGTTATCATTACCAGTTTCTAACTTTGGTCGAAGAGTAGCACCCTTGCCAATTAGAAGGTTCTGAAGCATAATTCCTGTTGCAATTTCGTTATTTTTATTCTTCAGATTTTTTAAATATCTTTCCATAACTATGAATGAATAATGATATACAACTGTTCAAAAATATTTAAGCTTAATTGCTAAAAGCTAATGTCCCAGTATTTATTAGTACGCCTCAATAATACTGGAAAAGGCCGTAAAAGCACCCTAATTATGGTCATAGACCTGGAGATTGAAAAAAAAAACTGCACAGGTAACTTGTTTAGTCTTTCAATCATGGTGATAAACCAAGGTTTCATTTTCAATAACAATATTTTTGTTAAGTGCATCAGGAGCTTCTCCACACCGCTCCAAATAATTACAAAACTGTCTCTTATTATTACCGTCTGTAAAAATGTTCATACCAATGTTTTTTGTTCAGCTATCGTAGAAAAACAAATGAATAACGCAGATATTTTTTCTCTCTAATTGAATGTTGATTAGAGTCATAGTATAGTCCACATTAAAGGAATATCATTGAGAGGATGGTTAATACCGATACCGAGGACTTATTGAACGTCCCTCGTAGGTATATTAGATTTCATAAAATTAATTAACATATGTATTTAGCATGATCGCAACAGGGTTGTATATATTTCTTTAACCTTTTAACTTTCAATTTTAAACTCTGTCATAATTTATGAAGGTGTCATTCACGTTGTCACTTTGTCTCATATATCAGACGAAGGCGGTCAAAAGGTTAAGTTGGTTTTATATAAATTTAGAGACTCAGTCTTTTACGTTACTTGGTAGTTCGTTGTACAGTCGACGTCAAAGATATCTTTACACTTTTGCACCGTATTACAGAGCAGTAAGGTCCAAAAGTGTAAACATATCTTTGACGTCGACTGTACATATGCGCTCCCATACATTACGCTACTTTGGCCATAGCCTGTTCTTATTTTTTATTTTTAAATATTTATTTACGTTTCTATTAAATATTTATTTACGTTTTTATTAAATATTTATTTACGTTTTTATTAAATATTTATTTACGTTTTTATTAAATATTTATTTACGTTTTTATTAAATATTTATTTACGTTTTTATTAAATATTTATTTACGTTTTTACAGCACAGCAGTAGCGTTTTAACGGGGATTTGGCTGATAACGTTCGTGTTCATGCTGATTATGCCAGTGCCGGTCAGCGCGAGCGGAATGATACCGATCTTCACTCTGCCGTTATTCGGCGTCTTGTCCAGCAGGGATGCCTGCAGCTCTCTCATAAGCGTAAGTGACAGATACCCTGCACCTCCTTTGGACCTCCATAAGTGATCATTAAACGGGGGGTTTGCCATACGCGCCACGCTTGATTGGCGGGTTGGCGCGCGCAGTTTTTTTGTTTAGGTTTTCGGAAGATGCTGCTGCCCATCTCTCGGTATGTTCCCTTAGCAGACTCCTACTGCAACCACGGGACGATATGGTAGGTGACAATTTTAAGGCCGGGCACCCTACGGCTACTCAAAGTTTACGTAGGTACTTATACTTAATGAACTACTAGGAGTAGATCATAAGTACAACTCGAGGTTACCACACATAGGTGCTCCCGTACTATTTTTTTATGAGACCGCGACCGCTTATTTCAGTTGAGTTAACGTTTTTGATCATTACTCTTGTGAATTAAAAATATCCACAAAAATCAATTTACAAGGGTGAACCTGGATTATTATACTACTTATAAATTGGTGTATTACTATTAAGATGTGCTGTTTCGAATCGTAGAAATTTCAAATAAAATTGCGCTTATATGTGGTGACCTCCCTATCTATGTGTGGATGCTCCCTGTAAAAGCTTAATGATGAGGTGTCTGTGTAGTCTGTCGCGTAAGTACCAGTGATCGGCGAAAAGGATGCCACACCGCGGGAATTCAACTAGACATGACTTACTTGACTTATTGTCCTATGTCCCCTGGATGGGGCAGAGGGCGTCCACAGTGCGCCGCCATCTGGATCGGTCTTGAGCTTCGCGCTTGACTTCGCTCCAAGTCTTCCCAATAGCCTTCGCCTCTGCAACAATAGTCCGGCACTAGGTCTGCTTTGGTCGGCAACGTTTTCTTTTTCCTTGGGGATTCCAGTCTAGGGCTTGCCTCGGTATGTGTTCAGGATCCCTTCGGAGTGTATGCCCAATCCAACTCCATTTCCGGCGCTTTATCTGCTGGTCGATCGGAGTCTCATTGCAGCATCTCCACAGGTTGGTATTGGAAATTTTCTCGGGCCAGTATATACCGAGGATGCGGCGGAGGCAGCGGTTAACACAGACTTGTAGCTGGCGCGAGATGTCCTTTGTAACCTTCCACGTCTCGCAACCATACAGCAATACGGTTTTTACGTTTGACTGGAATATTCTGAGCTTAACTCTCCGTGTCAGTTTACTCGATTGCCACACGGGGCGGAGCTGTGCGAAGGTTGCTCTTGCTTTGGCTATTCTCGAAGTGATGTCCTCTTCGGTCCCTCCAGTTTCCGACACGACGCTCCCGAGGTGAGTAAATTTGTGGACTTGCTCCACAGCCTCTGTGCCAATAAGGAGCGGCACGGTACTTGTCGCCCTGCACCTCATCTCCTGGGTCTTCCGGGTGTTGACTTTGAGTCCCGTCTTCATTGCCTCACTTCGAAGGTCGTCCAGCTTGGCTTGCATATCAGCGCGTGTGTGGCTCAGCAGGCATAGGTCATCGGCATAGTCCAGATCTTCTAAGATGTCGGAGAGTCCCCACTCTATGCCGCGGCGCTTATTATCAATGGTATGATGCATGATGCCATCGAGAACAACAAGGAAGAGGAGAGGAGAGAGAAGACACCCTTGTCGCACCCCCGCATTCACTGGAATGTCTTCCGAGACGAGGCCATTGTGCGTCACTCTACAAGAGTAGTTCTTGTAGATAGCCTTTATGAGGTTGATGATTTTCTCGGGGACACCAATTTCACGCAGCCGGTTCCAGATACAAGCCCACCTTAGCGTATCAAAGGCTTTTTCGAAGTCTACAAATGTTAGATACATTTCCCTCTGCCATTCAGTAGCCTGTTCTAAAATGATACGCAGCGTGTTGACTTGATCCGTGCATGATCTGTGGGGTCGGAATCCAGCTTGCTCTTTACGTATGAGAGGTTCAACGGCCTTCGACAACCTATCCAAAATGATCTTGCAGAGCACCTTAGATGGGATCGAAAGCAAAGTAATGCCTCTCCAGTTGCTACAATCGCTGAGGTCTCCCTTTTTTGGCACGGTGATGAGAAGTCCCTTGTTCCAGTCGTCCGGTAACTCTTCAGCAAGCCAAATGCTATTCAAGAGTGGTGTTAGGGCATTCACGGCGGTCGGCAAGTCAGATTTTAGCATCTCCGCTGTGATGAGGTCGACCCCTGGGGCTTTGCCGTTTTTGAGCGATTTGATGGCATTCGCTACTTCTTGTTCAGTAGGTGGAGACACGTCGATATCTATAACTAGACATAGTATTATGGATGTGCCGTTTCGCCCGCGATACCAATGAAACTGCTCGAAAATATACGTGTTCGTATTATGTTTAATACAATGAATCAGTGTCGGTTACGACTTGTAATAACTAGTAGACCGCCCCGAACTAAGAACTCGCTAGTTGACCAGTAAAATAATGGTTTGTTATTTTAATTTTATAGAGACCAAAAAAAACAAAAAATAATATGCGAAATAAATAATTTCATTAAAATACTTAATTACAATTTTTTGTAAAAATTACTGAAATTTTATTTTTCTATCCCGCAAATGCCGCGGCATATCCATACTAGCATAATGATTGACGTCATTCACCCCGTGTGATATCCTTTCCGAATCTCCGATTACTGGTAAGTACACAGCCCAGCCCCGTTCTTAACCCGCCAACGGAGCGGCAACTGACGTTCACGAGGCTCCCTGTCGCTGCCGGAGCCCATACCGACAAGCGACAACCACTCTTTGCTCATCTCGTCGAGTACATTTAAGTACAAAATACCTATTAATTACCTACGCTTATGTTGTCTGAAGAAGACAGCAAAATTCGACTTTGCTCAGGAAAGGTAAGGAATAAAATTCTAGCTTTATAATTACATGTTTAGGCTTTGCATTTATTTACGTCTTTCCATACTTAACGCAAATATTTTATGTACTATAATATTAAACAGATTCAGGCCTTTTGGCAACCCTACCTCGTCGAATAGCAGGGTATAGCCTATTTGCGGCCCATGTATGATCAAAATCTATGCCTTTTTAATCTTAATACAGAGTCAGTATTCGATTAAATAGTTAGGGTTGCCAATGACCTGCAATAAGTTTATCAGATTTCGAATTTGTTCAACTTTTCAGGAAAACATAGCTTTATTTATCCTTGGCGGATGGCTCCTAATGCTTTTAAATAACAGCGGTTTGGACAAGCGGCTCATATGCGCCATAATGGCGCATGGCGGTACCAATGGGTTTAAACCAAAGCGGTAACTACGTGCTTTCTTTATTTTATTTACTCGTCATTTTGATTATAGATCTTATAATTTTAATATTTTTACAGTTGTTAAATACATAATGTATTAAATATTACTACACATATCAAAATTTAAAAAAATACTGACTCAATTACGCTCGGAAGTAATCGTGTATGCCGTGTTTCTACGATTGGAAGGAATTAATTAGAATTAGAAGTTGTCGCTTAGTGGGTTCTGCATACTCTGAAATGGGGAAGGTCGGTGGAAAGTCATCATAGATGGCGCTGCATCCGATGGTCCTTTTTATATGGGATTTGACATATACCATAGACAAACAAATTGACAGTTGCCTTCCCCATTCTGGTAAATCTAAATCTGGCCCTGCTCTCCGCTAGGTGGCGGCATCGGAATCTATACTAATTTAAGAGGCGCCAGGACGCTCGCGTTCCCATACAAACGTAGTTTAGCTCTCATTTTAAAACGACATGCTTTAGAACCACGAAATTTGGCATGGGCATTGTAGTAGTACAGATCTATGTCGGTAATTCATTTTCATTGCAAAAAGTTGTAATACAAAGAAAATACAGCCAGATACAGATTTACATACATAACTTATTTTTGCTATATTTTCTTTGTATTACAATTTTTAGCAACGAAAACGAATTACCGACATAGATCTGTACTGCTAGAATGCCCATGCCAAATTTCGTGGTTCTAAAGCATGTCGTTTTAAAATGAGAGCTGAACTACGTTTGTATGGGGACGCGAGTTCACGCGAACGTCCTGGCGACTCTTAAATTTACTCCAAAATTTCCCCCAAAGAATCCCAAAGCTCGAGAATCGAAGTGGCGATACCTTGTTCTACCATGGTATCCGCTAGATCTGTAACGACACTTTTCTTTCCGGTCAGACAACAGATGGATACCAGAAACATGGCAACATTTTATCGGAGTACTAGGGTACCATGATTGTATGGGAGGTAGTTTGTAACAGAATTAGGTCCTGGTAGATTTCTTTCTCGTGTGTTTTATTTGATTTTTTGCGTATTAAGCCAACCAGGGACTCAGAAATTCATCCTACCATTCGCCAACACTGTTAACTGACCATTTGTAATCCCTATTGCAACAGCATAAGGTCTACCGATGGTCAGTTAAGTGAGTTGCTGTTTGAACACGTGGTTTAAAGTTGTGCATGTTTGTTTTCCAGATTACTTCTAAAAGCAGTTGTCGCGGCTTTTTTTTCTTCAGCATTTTCTGATAGAGAATTAGCAACACAAGCTTTGATGGGATATATAACGCGGGCCCTGGGACCTCTACAGGTAACCCATATTCATTAACTCTCACGCTAACACTACACAATTATTTTATCAACCGTCTTCAAGACTTCGAAGGGGGAAGTTCTCAATTCGTCGGGATCGTTGTTTTTGCTATTTTTTATGCATGATTATTGATTACCGATTATGCGAAGATCACCAATTTGAAAAATTATTTTTGGGTTTGAAAGGGTATGTATACTTGTCACCAGGTCTGATGATGGGATCCTGGAGAAATCGAGGGAGCTCTTCAAATATTATAGGCACACCTATAGCGATTTAAGTATCTTTTACGCTAGATCGGGTATTTGCTTTTGGAAATGTGGAGTCTAAGTAAAGTAGGTTCTTTTTTGTTTAAAATTATTATATCGTTTACATCGTCAACAATCTACATTGTATTTCATAATTTTTTTTCGCGAATATTAACGTTTTTAATATGATTTTTCGTCCGAAAAGCGACGGGCACTTACAATTATACAAATTATGTCAATCCGTGCAATACGTATTACACACACATTACACACGGACATCATTACGGACATTAGTTCCGTTCGAATAATGTTGTGAGCATGAGAACTGTTGACACCTTCAAAAGGTTAATCATTATATTCATTATTCATTATCAGGGCCTGTAATTTTCATGCCGACACACGAAGGTAACATTGATGTTCGGCTTGTTCATGTGTTATTGTTGATTGATACCCGACGTCTCTTTCTAAAACCCGAAGGTTCTTCTGAGAGCTCACGGACTGTAATTAACGTTCTGTTTTCTCTTGCAGGTGATTAAAAACGAAGGTGACTACGCAAAGTTTCATGATATTTTGTGTGTGACTTCGGCAGTTTCTGCCCTTATCGGTAAGTCGTTTGGACTTAAATTATTTAATAAATGTTGTAAGTATATACTATCCTTTATTTGTTAAGAAACTCCATATAGGTACATATTATCATATTAATCCTTTTAAGTGATGATTTCTGGGATTAGAACTACTAATGTGCAAATTGTGGAAAAATTTCAAAAAAGTTGGAAAAGTTGTCGGATATTTCCAGAAACTTTCACAAGAAATAAAGGTACCTAATTTTTATTAAAAAAACGGAGAGTTTGAAATTTCAGCACATCGGTAATTAAAACTACCCTATGTCCTTCCTCGGGACTCAAATTATCTCCATATCATATTATATTCATTATATTCATCTCAATCAGTTCAGCGGTTAAAGTGTATGGTAACAGACAGATAGAGTTACTTTCGAATTTATATACAGAGTGACCAAAAAATAAATAAATTCCCGTTAGCTGTTAGGTTTTGGGACGCTACCAATCTACAGCTACAGCCAACGGGAATTTACTTCTTTTTTGGCCATCCAGCACGCATAGCACATGATTGACACGTCAGTATCTCGCGCGCGAGATAGTCTATCCGTCCTTTTCTGACTGTGTCAATTAGAAAGAGACGGGTAGTCTATCTCGCGCGCGAGATAACATAACATAACAAAAATATTCTTTATTGCACACCTCAAATTAAAGAAACAGAGTATACACAAGTTACAAACAGAAAAGTAGAGGTAAAACAATTGGCGGTCTTATCGCTAAAAAGCAATCTCTTCCAGACAACCTTTGGGAAGCGGAAACCTTTGTAAATTAACAAATAAGTAGGTGTTGCAAAAGCAAATGCAAATCAACACTAATACACTTACACATATACAATGATTTTATATATACTAGATAAGAAATCAGCACTCCAAATGTGGCACAGTAAAAGCTGTTGCAACGCGACCGATTTTCCCGAAGAGAGCCGAGCCCGAGCCGAGCGAAGCCCGATCGTTCCGAAAAGTCTATTTACAAAGGACTAACAAACGTTTCGTTAAAATATTACCAGTGTAAGCAAGACTAGGGATTAAGCTGAAATGCTACAGCATGAAGGTCAACGTACTATAGGCACAAATGGCGATAGGAAGTAAAGGTTTCGTAAATTTAAACCGAACTGACAGCATTGAGGAATAAGGCCAGTGGAGTAGTTGTTGTTTTTTTTTAATTACGAAAGAATGAAAATAATTAAAACTTATTTAGTAAATTTTATTAACATATGTTCCACAAGTTATTAAAATATGGTGATAAAATTAAGGAGAGTGATTACTTTTATCTTCGTTTCAAAATGAAATTTAAGTAACCCCTCCGCAAGGGTTAGACCTTGGTCGTGTTTTATAAAGTTACAATTTACAACTTCGCTGCTTGCCTCTCTTTCTAGCAAATCATACGTATGATTTGTTAGAAAGATAGGAAAAGCAGCGAAGTTGTAAATTGTAACATTATAAAACACGACCCTGGTAGCCTGCCCTAAATGGCACCAGTTTTTTTATTCATGATAACTTTATTCTTAGATTTTAGCCAGTATGTAGAAAGCGGGATTCTATTGCTTACACTTACTTTTTCATCGCGGATTCATGGTCGCAGGCTCACAGGCTAGGGGTTGTACAGTCGACATCAAAAATATGTTTTTTGGACCTTATTAGTCTTATTACAAAGGAGTAAGGTGCAAAAGTGTAAACATATTTTTAACGGGTTCTTCTAGAGGGCTGTCACTTTGCCTACACATAGTCCTAGCGGTACGCAAAAAATCTACAAATGTTGTTAAAAGCACGAAAATCGGAGCGATTGAAATTTAATAGTTCATTATTTCATAATATTTTTAACAACAATATGACAGGCAATATAATAACATACACACTATACAAATCTATTAAAACGAACTAATACGCGAAATAGGTATAATTATGAAGTTATCAATATTTATTACAAAAGTTTCATAATTTTTTTTATTATAAATAATAAATTAATTAATACAAGAGCGACTCCATTGCTCTTATGTGCCATGTGATTTTTGAACGCCAGATGAATGACAGGTGAAATTTAATCATATATTTCTTTTAATTTGTAATACAACCTTAACGATGTTAAAAAATTCGCACTGGCCGGTTACACATTTTTTGTGCTATATTTTCGGAAAATCTTGTTTGTGTCTGCGCCTCTATTATATTATAACTCAATGCACATATACAATAAATAAAATAAACTTACATAGGTCATATATATACATATATTTTATATATACTCAATAAAATAAAATAAAATAACTACGAGATACTGTCGCATCAGTCATGTGCTAGGCGTGCTGTAAAAGTATAGGGATGATTTTTACTTATGTTTACCTACAGGCAGTATGTGCTTCGTGCACGCGTCCCTCACGACCTTGCAACTCAGGACATTGTACCACACGTAAGTTATCGAGATATCGGGTGTTTCCTGTAATATCCCGAACCGTAAGAGCCTTAAACCAAGCGGAGCAGCCATTGACAGGCGCTCCCCTCTGCTGAAAATATAAAATATGACCAGTGGTCATACTCGTTGTATGAACTGGGGTGATTTTTGAGATTTGAGTACTCGAAAGTAACATTTACATCTCAGAATAAAACGAAGAAAATTATGTTTTAAAAATAATAGCGATAGGAATTCGAAATCATGAGTATTTAAACTATTAATTTTATGCGAAAAAATTGGCGGTAAGGTTTTTTGTGCGATTATTTTCTAGCTTGAACTTTTTGAATTCGGGCGCTCGAAAGTCAAAATTTGGCCCCCTGACGTTTATTTCGGGTTTTAACCGTGGTACCACGGCCTTTGTACCACGGGGGACCACGGGTAAATTTTTTTCTCCGTAGACCCACAACACCGAAATGGGACTATGGGTAATTGAAAAGAACCGGGTATTAACCGTGGTCCCACTGCTATGACCCTCAGTGGATCCACGAGTACTAATTTTGTCCCATAGACCCACTGCTCGAGAATGGTATTCATTTGCTAGTATTTAAAGGCACAGCAAAAAAAAATAACCAAAACCTACCTTGCCTATTAAAAAAAGAATAGTATTTAGAGGCGTAATTTATGACATATCTATTGCTGTGGGACTACGGGAAATGTTTATTTTCGAGGAATGACCCGTGGGCCCACGGACAGTTTCGTATTCAAAAAGATAACGTAAAACTGGAGCAGTGGGGTCTACGGGGAAAATACGGGGAAAAAAAATTCCCGTGGTCCCCCGTGGTACAAAAACCGTGGTACCACGGGTAAAACCCTGTTTATTTGACGTGGCTATTTTGACGTTTCGCATACATTTGACGTTCCCCTCCCCCGCAAAAACGGCAGACTTTTTCCGATAGAAATGAGAGCGCGTGTCGCATCCGGTTGGTTTAACAATCAAATTAGGGAACGTGCGTAAATTGAAAAGAGTGAAAAGGGTAGCACGAGACGCCCGTCTATTGGCGCCAAGTGCAAATGGAGGATTAAAGCTACCAAATTAGTCTACTAGATGGCAGGACCTACAACATGCTACAAGAGACTATAGAGATATGGACGACCACAGCCTAAGAACTTTTTGAAGCTCATGTCAATGGCGCCATCTCTGTCAAAGCCCGCTAAAGATATGTACTACTAGTACGCTATTTGTTACTAGGTGGAGTAGCAGTGCAGGTGACATTTCTTCTTACAATTTCGGTATCTTTAGGCGGCTTTCGGACATAGGGCGCAATGGACTTGAGCTTCAAAAAGTTCTTAGGCTGTGGTCGTCTATATCTCTATAGTCTCTGGCAGGACCTACAACGTGCAAGGGTATGTGAGTCGAATGTTGCAGGCAGCACTGTCTATTGGCGTGAAATAGTTTCAGTTTTCGATTTAAACCACAAGATGGCAGACCCTTCAACGCGCACGGTCTCTATAGGAACAGTAAATTAAAACATACTCGTAGATTCTACTCAAACCAGACCAGACAACGTTTGTTCAGCGACTTTTAAAAATAACTAATGGTTGAATTTTTAGGTTAATATTTTATTCGAACACGTAATGTATTCCTGAATTGATTAAGCCTGTAGGGGACAGGACTAACAATATCAATCAGTCGGGTTTTACGTACATTGAAAATACTATTTACTTTGTATGAAAAAGAAATAAAATACATATTTTTTTTAAAGTTGTCGAACAAAAGTTTTATTGTTTGAGGAGTAGAATCTACGTTTTAATTTATTGCTCCTATAACAGGAAACACCCTGTATTTTGAAAGTAACTGATAATGCGTTACACAATCGCCTTGTGAAATGGCTCCTCTATATGATGGGCCATCATAAGGACGCAGCTATGCGTTAGAGGGAGCTAACGATATTGCGATCTCGTTCCGTCGTATAGCTGCGTCCCTATGATGGCCCATCATGTAGAGCCAGCCTAAAAGGTAGGGCCAATTTTTTGAGTCCATACCTATCACTAGGAGTAGTGCTAAATCCAGAATAGTTCTTTTTTTTAAATTAAACTGAGAACGAAATTGTCCAGGCAACATCAGATATATCGGAGCTGCCAAGGTGGTCACAAATATCTGAACTCAGCATGCTCAGATATTTTTGAGAATCCCTGGCTGGTTCGTATATATTTGATGGTAAACTGTCCAGTTCCGTTTTATCTTAGACTTAAAGATATAATAGACGGCCATAGTCTAAGAACTTTTTGAGGTTTCAAGTATTTAGCGCCATCTAGTTGAGAGCGACCTAAAGATAGCCAAAATGAAAGAGTAAATATCAGCTCCATCTAGTAACGACTACGCTAGTACGCTATTCGTTGCTAGATGGAGGTGATATTTCCTCTCACATTTTGGGTATAGTATAATCAAGTTAAGGAAAAGTATGGAAGTAAGTCGTGTAGTCATGGTTCTTTTTGGATTCGTTAGAGGGCGCAACTAGATTGTTTCCTTCGAGTTACACCGTTTCTATTTTATATGGAAGACTGTTAAATTGTAGGTATAAACTACAGGGTGTCCCAGAAATCGACGTCAAGCCGTGAATGGATGATAGACCAAGTTATAACAGTTATCAGAAAAATACAAAAAAAAATCTATCACAAGTTCTTCAAAAATTATGGTCACTTTAAAAAATTACTAGAATATTCACGCCCTGGTCTCTTAACTTCTAGTAAATTTTTAAAGTGACCATAATTTTTGAAGAACATGTGATAGACTTTTTTTTGTATTTTTCTGATAACTGTTATAACTTGGTCTATCATCCATTCACGGCTTGACGTCGATTTCTGGGACACCCTGTATAAAGTGCTGTGATTTTGGAGTAAGTTATAAGCTTTTGGGTTCAAGCTTATTATTATTACTGTATAGAGCACACCTTGTAGTACAGGAAAAATAAGAATAAATATGCCAGTTTGGCGGCAAATTATGTACATCAATGAAACTTTGTTCCTAACTTTGTCTCCAAAATATGCTATTTTTCCCATACTATTGGTGCATAGTGTATCTTAATTAAAAAGATGTGCGATGTATGATAGGTACCCTAAAAAAATTTTTTTTTTAAATTGTAGCTCAAGGATAAGACAGTCGGTTGGTGCGTTTTCAAGTTAAGCTTTTTAAAGCATTATAAACATTCAGTTAATTTTGCACGCCTGGGCAAATTATGGAACATGTATTTTTATTTGTTTATTTATTTATTTAATCTTTATTGCACAAAAGAAAATCTTATAGTACAAAAGGCGAACTTAATGCCAAGATTTTTTTTTATCAAGATTTTTAATTATTTTGTACATTGTGCTTCGGGGGAAATGAGGAGAGACGTGAATTCTCACGACGGTTGTATAAAGTTCGATTTTAGCCCATACGAAACAATCCATAGTGATTTTATTAGTCCTTAAAATTAGTTCCTGACTATAGTGAAATTTGACTTAGTTTGACTATACTAGATCTTTAAGTGGCTCTCAACTACATGGCGTGATAAGCTTCAAAAAGTTCTTATAGTTCGGTTTTTGAGATTAGAAAAAAGTTGAAAGAAGGATGTATAGGGTTCTTTATCAGGTATGATACGGCATGATACATGTCACAAGTGTCAAAGTGCCTACGCGGCCATTAATAGTACATTACGTACCTACCTAGGGCGGTAAAATAAAGAAGGGCTCAGAGCGCTGGCATTTGTGGCCCGAACCGAAGGTAAGGGCCATAAACAAGCGATCTGAGGCCTTCCTTATTACCTACCTCCCGTGGTGCGTACATAATTTTACGTCTTGTCTTGGGTGTGAAGTGAGATTTTCCGCTGCGCTCTAGGGCGGTAAATCTCACTTAGCGCCCAGAGTGGCGTAAAAATATTTAAATATATTTTTTAATTTATAGTAAAGCCATGCGTACGTATTTGTAAATGTTAAATTGAATAATATTAATTATTTTACAGTATTATAATAATTGTCATTTGCACGAAATAATTTATTCATATCATTGTTAAAGTTCTTGTGAATGTTGCACAATAAAAAACCTGGAGAAAAAGAGGTTCAAAACATATGGTTTTCCATTTAGAACGTACGTGCGTCACTGTTAGTTTTTCAATTGTCATGTGTCTGTAATGTGATAATCAAAACGAAATTGTGTTTTTATTGTTGTTATGGATTATAATCTGCTAATTGTCATTATTTATTTACAAATGTGAACTCTTCAACATGTATACTAATCGTTTGTTGGTGTGCTTGCAGTATGTCTAAATTGAACATTCAAACTGAACAGGTTAGAACAGGTTGGCAACTTCTGTTTCTATGTTTACTCAATTTCTAATCTCAAAAAAACGAAGTATAGTCTGTGCTGCTCTATGGTTTTATTACTATAAGTTACTCTATGGTTTTATTTAACCTTTTTCAACTTTCAGTCCACTTCAAATAGGTGGAGTCTCATTGGTATGGCCTGATGTATTCAATTACTACGACTACACCAATTTTGCCCTGCCCCTCGCATTCAGCATGGCGATCTTCAACACATTGTATGAGGCAATTCTGGTCTCCACGTATGTATCCTTTATAGTGCAGTACACGTACGCCTTTTTAACCTATAAAAATTACAAAACTCACAAGTCCGATTTTATTTTGTGCCCCGTTAGAATACGTTAAGTAAGTAACGACAAATATTTTCTAACAATTGTTAGCATTGCGCTAGGTATACTTACACGTATTTGTTTGCTTCATAAAGAAAAGATTATGCAAGTTTTATTTTTCTCCACCAGGCTATCGCTTTTTATTATTGCTACATAACTTCACATTTTATAATGATTTTGTCAATAGCATTCGTCACGCATATTTTTACAAATTGTTTACGAATATGCTCACATAATCTATTGACCAAACTGTTATAAAATGACAGATGATATTGAAATAGTTGAATGCAATAGTGTGGTAAAGAAAAATATAATTTGGATAATCATTTCTTGGTGTTATTAACAAATATCTATATAATACCTAGCGCATCGTCAAAAACTGTTAGAAAATATTTTTTACTATGACTAGTCATAATAAATTCTCTAACTAAAAATGAAAATCGCACTTGTGAATTATAAAAGTTTAAAACTGTTCCTGTACTCCACTATTACGAGCATAGACGGACGAAAACAGAGAAAAAACTGGCCAAGTGCGAGTCGGAATTGGGCGCGAAGGGTTCCGTACCGTAATCTATAAAAATGGCAAAACAATTATGCCTGTTGTATGGGCCCCTTAAATATTTATTTTATTCTGGTTTTTAGTGTATTTCGTAATAGCGGCAACAGAAATACATCATCTGTGAGAATTTCAACTGTCTATAACTATCACGGTTCATGAGACACAGCCTGGTAACAGACGGACGGTAACTTCTTAGTAATAGGGTGTCTTTTTTACCCTTTGGGTCCCTAAGAAAAATAGGAGGAACGCTCGAAGTGGGATTAATATTTTTTCGATTCAAAGCTAGTGCCGGTGGCAGTGGAGGGTGCCGTTGGATAGGTTACTACCAAAATACTTTCAAAAATGATACAGGTAAAGCCTAACAAGTTCCTTTTTAGCCCTGATATAGTGTCGCTACAAATAGCTTAGAATATAGCAACAATACGTGAACGTCATGAATAGTCGGGACTGTGTGTATTGGCATCGTGCAAGAGCGAGTGAGATATACAATTATGTACTTGTGAATTGTAGAAGTATGTTTAGTACCAAACTAACCAGTTTATTACAACCGCACTATGAATGTCAGTACCCGTCATGTCAACAACGAATTTCACAACATTGTTTAATGGAATGGCTACTGAATCCCTCATCCTTTTTCTGTCGTAAGTATGTTAATGTATTTAAAATTATTTGATTTGCATAGGTGTGAAATTTTTTGGGCATTTTGATTGCAAAATCTATTATTATCCTGAAATATTAACAATTATTTTCGATTTGTTTACATCGGTGACATTCAATGACTTTCAACATCTGTTGTCAAAAAAAAAACATTGCCATTAAAATAAATAAGTTCCATTGAAAATCCGCAACATGGCGAGGGCTAAAAAGGAAATTGTTAGGCTTTACTTTAAATCGATTTCTTGACAAAGTCAATACTTTCAGACATAGGTGCCAAAACAAAAAAAAACTGAACCTGTGGGTCTAATAAATATGATAATACTTTTGAAAGTGAGACGTAATAAGTTACTGAATTTATTGAAAAATTGTTTTGAAAGATCCGTCTGCTATTAAAAGACTTATTCAACGAAACCGCAACAACAAAAGCGAAAAAAAAAATACCCTACTTCATGTGTAAGTTGTGTAAGCATGTGTAAGGCACATACCCGAACAAATATTTTCAGTTTTTGTTTCACCGTTTTGCCGGCGAGACTAATACACGTATAGTAGAAGAGCCCATGACACTGAACCTAGTTCGATAAGTCTCCTAGACGATATATACACGGTGGGAACAAGTATACCGACAGACTCTAACAGCGTATTCTTGATCATATTTAGAAACTAAAATGTCGTATGAACTTTTCTGGAAACAGCGTAGTTTCAGAAATAATGTCATTGTAAAAAAAACTTTTTTTCTTAACTCGGTACATCACATCCTTTGGATTACAATGTTGGCATTATGTAGTTTAGTTTAAATAACCTTTTCACCTCAGCAGTTCAAACAGGCCTACTTTCCTCACTCCCTGGAGTGATGAAAGTGCGACTTTCATCACTCCAGGGAGTGACGAAAGTTGCGACTTTCGTCACTCCAGGGAGTGAAATTTTGTTTCTAGAAGCTTTTCGTCATAATCATGATGTTCATTCAGGAATGTAAATAAATGTGTTTTTTAAACTTTAATATGTTCTCACTACTGAGGTGAAAAGTTGTATGTGTCACTCGCGAGGAAAGTTTTTTTACATCTCGTGTTCTTGAGATCCCTCGTTACGCTCAAGATTCAAACTTAAAATCACTCGCTTCGCTCGTGATTCAATTATAGAATCTTTCGCTTACTCGGGACTCAAAATCAACACTCGCAAGAAAAACCAACTTTCCTCTCTTGTTGCACAAATAACTATATTCACAGACATCAAAGTGGTGAGAGAATCCTTGCAAAAAAAAAGTATGAGAAAAAAAAACTTAAAATCATACATACAAAATCGAGGGAACTCTTCAACTATTATAGGCACACCTATAACGATTTCACTATTTTTTAACCGACTTTAAAAACGGAGGAGGTTCTCAATTAGACTGTTTTTTTTAAATCATGATTATTATTATTTTTTATGTATGTTACTCGATATCTCCGTGAATCGTGAACCGATTTTCCAAGTATTTTTTTAATCGAACGGGTATAACCCCGAGATGGCCCCGTTGGCACCAAGTCGGGGTCTGATGATGGGATCCTAGCTGGAGAAATCGAGGGAACTTCAACTATTATAGGCACACCTATAGTGATTTCACTATTTTTTACAGCAACTCGGCCACTTCCTTTTGGAATAGCGGATCCTAAGTAAAGTCTGTTCTTTTTTTGTTTAAAATTATTTTATTAAATTACGTTTTTTTTTGTTACAGATGTATGAAAACACCAATGAGTGCGCTAACCGTTGAAACGTTACAAAAAACCTTCAAAAAGAATTTTCAAGATCTCGGCCCTATGAATAACCACCAGAAGGTAATTATGATTTGACATTTAAACTTAGGTGGTGGTGCCGTGGGGTGCCCGGCCTTAGAAGTGTCCCCCACTATATCGTCCCGTGGTTGCAGTAGGAGTGTGCTAAGGGAATATACCGGGAGATGAGCAGCAGCATCTTCCGAAAGCCTAAACAACAATAAACAAAAAAAAAACTGCGCGCGCCCACCCGCCTGCCAAGCGTGGCGCGTATGGCAAACCCCACCCCTAAAGGGGAGGCCTATGTTCAGCAGTGGACGTCTTATGGCTTTTTCTATACAAAAAAGTCTGCCTACTTTTGCGGGGGAGGGGAGCGTCAGATGTATGCGTAACGTCAAAATAGCCACGTCAGATAAACGTCAGTCCATACAATGAGTTTGAACATTGGTCATATATTTTCGGCAGAGGGAACGCCTGCCAATGGCCGCTCCGGTTGGTTATATGCTCTAAGCGCTTAAAGGCCCACGCTTCACTACTTATTGCGGCCGTAAATGATTCTTGAAGCACAGAGTTGGGCAAAAAATTTTTTTAGTAACCATAAATATAAAAACACAATATTTATTCTTATTCAAATCGATTTGAATATTTTTATAGTTTAGTACAGTAAGAATAATTCATGCACTCGTTATTCAAAATAAAATAAAATTAATAAGTACACTTTAAAATAAATCTTAAAAAACTAAAACCCGTTCTGAACCATGCCGGGTCCAAAGGACACTAGTAGCGTTACCTCGCTGTATGACGATAGAGACCTGTTGGACCAGCCATGACTCCGAACGGGGGTCATTTCCTTTTTCCCTAAGGCGCTTGCCGAGTTCTCGGAAGAGCTCACGCGCCTCCCGCCCCCAGGGCCCGGCTGTCTCGACGGCGACGGCCACGAAGTCGTAAGTGGTGGTGGTTTCCAAGGCAGAGTATTTCAGGCGCTTGTTTGTGGCATAAAATGAATTGGAATAAATCACATGATTCTATTTTAAATTTAGGGATGCAACGAATACGAATACGAATATTCGTATTCGGCGAATATTCGTGTTTTTACGAATATTCGTATTCGCGGAATATTTTTTAGGTATTCGTAAGAATTTCTAAGTATGATTCACCTTCAATAATGTTGCTTGGAGATTTTTTCTACCGATCCACTACATACTTACGGAGGTGTTTTTTACATTCAGTATAATTGATTGCCAGACGTGTTATTGCCATAAAATGAGATAGTCACCTAGTAACGAATAACGTACTAGTAGTACACTAGTCGTTACTAGGTGGCGCTGATTTTATCTCATACATATTGGCTCTGTTTTGGTGGCTCTGAACTAGATGGCGCTAAATACTCGGAGCCTCAAAAAGTTTTTACGCTATGGCCGTCTACTATAATATTTAGGTCTATGCTACAACTATACCAAAATTCAGCTATACACAAATTATTTCCGCTAAGTTTTCCTTCGTCTGGCGGGCTATAGCTACTTCTGCTGCTGACTTGTAAATTATCTTCATTTCAGGTATCGATATTTTTCTATATTGTATACATGCTGTGCTTCATCTTTCGATGGGTAAATTCGAGTAAATGGGGCTGGGCCTCCTTCCGCATCAACAAAGTTACAAATGTGTGTGGGTAAGAAAGACTGTGAATATAGCGATCCTTTGTACCATCGGGTTCATAATTGCATGGCCAATTTATCAATGAATTCATTCATAATTTTAAACACAAAACTTCCGTGAGAATCAGACATATTAAATAAATCACGGGCTACTCACGTATTTTAAGTCGAATATTGCTCGACATGTTTCGCTCCATAACGAGGAGCTTATTCATGAGCCATTCGCGTTGGCTAACCGACGCAGACTGCGGGCCGCGGCTCTCCGCTCGCGAGCGCTCGTATCGCGGGCGGTGGTGGCGGCGGGGTAGGCGAGAAACTACCCTCGTTTTCAGCATCATTGTCAAAATGTAGGGTAACACACCACACTCACTACGTCATGTTCTAAAACTTCTAAAGGATCGTCCACACTGAGCACCGACGCATTACCTAACACAGTTTTCCAGCTGGGGGGCACTGACCATCCACAATCGCGATTAAAAGTCGGATGCCGACTAATTTCGATAGCCTCCCGTACTTTCCGTTGAACCGCATATTTTTCTCTCAAAAAATAATAAATAATAATAATTCATTCATAAATTGCCCATGCATTTTTGAAGCCGATGGTTAGCAGCAGAAGTTTCTAAGCCAAGGTGTTCAAAATTACCTCCACACGCTCTTCATCACTTAACAAAAAAGTCGTGTCAAGATTATTTTGAGCACGTCACCCGCTTAGCTACTTCTGCTGCTGGCTGCACTGTGGTCAATGAAAAAACACGTTTTTAGGGTTCCGCAGTAGTGGAAGAACCCTTATAGTTTTGCCATGTCTGTCTATCAGACCGTCCACCCGTCCGTGCTGCAACCATACCATGTTATTCATAAACTATACAAAATAAATTATGTATATTGATGAAATAAAACAACTTTGAACGGATTACATCGCGTATACTGAATTTAAATTACATACCGACGTTTTGAACACTTTACAGCGTTCGTGGTCACGGGCTGACTGAGGAAAAATATATTACCCCCATCTCAAATGACAATGTACAAAAACTACCCACATGTATAATATTAAATGCAAACAATAAACACAACAACAGTGTTCGAAACATTGGGATGTTGTTTAAATTCAGTATACGCGATATAATCCGTTCAAAGTTGTTTTATTTCATGAATAACTACCGCGGCCACCGTAGACAATATTATATATTGATGAAATTTTATTGAAAGCTGTGCTAGTATTTTGTGTGCCGATTCTTAGTTTTGTAAATTAATACATAAAAATAATATAATACAATATAATACTTTTCAAATATTTACTTATATCAAACATGTTGCATATTAATATTGAAAAAACGGGACTTAACAGCGTATATAAAAATTTAAATTACCTACAATTAGAGGACGACATTATCCCCGTGATCGTGAAGAAAGACTGGCTCCAGTTGACATCAACATCTTCTAGCCGCGCGAGTTTTCGAACTACCCGCACTTGGTCTTGATTATCAACTTGAACGTTTTGCACACTAGGGATTTCACTCGGTTGACACACAAAGGGGAGGCCTATGTTCAGCAGTGGACGTCTTATGGCTGAGATGATGATGATGACACACAAAACTCACAATGTCCGACTTTCCGCGCGGTTAAGTCCCGTTTATTTCAAATAGTTGTGTGAAAACCGTGAAAGGTTTAATCAGTATGTTGCATATTAATTGGGCCGACAAAATTACGTTGAGCTTTCCTGAACCATTTTGATTATTATATAGTTTGATTATATGAGGAAACACTTTTTAATGCAAACGCTTGATTTGTCAATGTAAATACAAAACAGCTATATGATTGCATTAAAAATTTAAAGAGTTCCTTGTATCTATGTATTTTTCCAGCTTAAATGGTTAGAAATGGAACCAAAATAATTCTATATTTTTTCTAGAATACACGATGCTACAGTAGCGGCGATATTCGTTATAATTCTACATTTTCTGCCAAAGTCTTTTAATTTTATGAAAATATGGTCAGTGAAACGTAAGTCAACCTCGTAGTACAGTCATTTTATTGTCACTTGTATGGGAAAAATGTCAAATTTGGAAATAATTTATAATAGCAGAAGTATTTACTTGTATGGCTTAAAGGTCATGTTAATCATTGCGTAAACAGAAAATCCTACAAAAAATTGACATCGAAAAATACTCATTTAATTAATTTCTAAAAAATCGCCTAAATAAATATATCAATATTTATTATGGTTCCTTAAGACAGGTTATTTATGGATGACGGAAAATCAGACAAAAAAAAGAAACCCTTCATATATATTTTGATGAATATTTACTTCCCGATGGAGAAGCGCTGGTAGCCTTGCGGTAAGACGTCCGACTTTCAATCCGGAGGTCTCGGGTTCAAACCCCGGCTCGTACCACTGAGTTTTTCGGAACTTATGTACGGAATATCATTTGATATTTACCAGTCGCTTTTCGGTGAAGGAAAACATCGTAAGGAAACCGGACCTAATCCCAAAAAGGGCCTAGTTTCCCCTCTGGGTTGGAAGGTCTGATGGCAGTCGCTTTCGTAAAAACTAGTGTCTATGCCAATTCATGGAATTAGGTTGTCAAGCGGACCCCAAGCCGGGATAAACGCTAGGAAGAAGAGAAGAGATTTACTTCCCGATGGAAAGTTTGTAGGATTTTTCGTTCAGTCATCTTAGAATGACATTTTAAAACTATACCAAAATATTGCTATTATAAATTAATGTTTGAAAAAAACGTATCTTTACTGGGCTATTGTTCTTAGATGCATACTTATACTTACACTGTAGGTATTAGTATAATCAGAGACTATAGAGATATAGACGACCACAGCCTAAGAACTTTTTGAAGCTCAAGTCAATTGCGCCCTCTGTCCGAAAGCCTACTACTAGTACGCTATTTGTTACTAGGTGGAGTAGCAGTGCAGGTGACATTTCCTCTTACATTTTCGGTATCTTTAGGCGGCTTTCGGACAGAGAGCGCAATTGACTTAGATTCAAAAAGTTCTTAGGCTGTGGTCGTCTATATCTCTATAGTCTCTGGTATTATATAGTTGCCAGTACTTTTAGAAATTACACATTTACTGTATAATTAATTGTACATCGAAGTTTAATTGTCGTCGGTTTCCTGAGCTACGGCGGATACATACAGGATGTTCTTCAGATGTGATCTAGAAACCCTTAAGTTAAGTAAATCATGGTCACTCTATGACTTTTGACATACGCTGTATGAGAAACGACTAGACATCACATTGAATAGGGTGACCAAGTCGTATGCAAAAATGTATTTCTTTTGCTACTTTTCATCTAAAAAAATATTATTAATATTGGCGATAAAAAATAATGACCACCATCAATGAGTTCATCTTTAAGTTCTGTATCATGTCTTGTTCTCTTGTAATATATGATGAATATTGGTAAGGTGCAGGCGGAGCAGGGTGACGGCGCAAGTAGTAATAGTCAGGTTCAGGTATAAGTATGCAGAATAATGCTCATTTATTACGGAAACATCCTATTTTATACATGTAAGATTATCGCTGATACAAGCAATATGCATTATGTCGCAGCAAACCATGAAGTTGCTGTTAAACATTAAATGTAGTTGTTTACTACATTACACTCTTGATAAAACCAACATAAAATTAATTACATAGTATAATAAAATAAATATAAATAAAATAAATATCAATTAAATATTGACGTACAATCTTACACAGATCGACCTAACCCCAAACTAAGCAAAGCTTGTAATATGGGTGCTAGCTGACGATATACGTACTTATAAGTAGATATATAAATACATACGTACCTATATAAATAAATAAATATTATACCTAGCACAATATTAAACACGATAAGGTTTCGTTTTTGACTTGATGAAGTTCTTAACTTAGTCGTAAATTATTGTAGGTACCAAATGTTATGAATACCCGAAGTAATACAAGTGCAATACCAGCTTTGCAACCAAAAATCATGGATGTTTAACTTTTTATTAGGACGTCTTTTATTGATGTAAAATAAGTAAATACAATTACTTCTTTAAATTATAGGATTGAAATTACCAACAAATAAATTATCTTAGCGTGTTTTTAATAAAAAAGGGAATATACCATTGTGCAAATATTTTACTGCAGTGGCAACATTGTAAAGGTTGTCTGGAAGAGATCGCTTTTTAGCGATAAGACCGCCAATTGTTTTACCTCTACTTTTCTGTTTGTAACTTGTGTATACTCTGTTTCTTTAATTTGAGGTGTGCAATAAAGAATATTTATGTTATGTTATGTTATTGTAGTAACTTTTTTGGCCTTGAATTACAGTTTCGAGATTAGTCTACCATGGTCGGGTTTTTATCGCCTGTCACCATAGCTGTCACTTTCTAACAAGTATGTAAGTGCGAAAGTGACGCATGACGTGATATGTGATAAAATGACAACCATGGTAGACGTTCTGAACAGGATTCGAACCCGGGACCTTCTGCTTCGTAGGCAGGGTCACTACCAACTGGGCTAGGAGGTCGTTAAATATAAATAAAATGGTGGATTTATGCACCAAAAACGTTTCTTTGCTATCAGTACCTTATGTACCTGAGTCAATCAACTTTTTATAGCGCCTGGTTGCTATGGTTACGTCCCTTGGACAACCAAAGATTTTCTATGAAATAGTATGAGGATGTCCCTCGGACAACGTGTGCGTTCCCATTGAGGGTCCAAGTTGGAATTTTGAGCTTTTAAGCTTACCAGTCTTTAGTAAAAGTTCTCAAACCATTGTAAATTCAACCAATAATTTGTAAAAGTCGTTACTCAAAAGTTACGTTCGGTTAAAGGTGGACCCTCAGTCGTGCATGCCAGGTATCCATATCTGATAAACTACTTAAAATGTATAACTGCTGTAAATGACTACTTTTAGTAAAAGATTTGTAAAACTAATTTCATTAATCGTGACTCCATTCTGCTAACTTAATACGAAGAAATAGCATGCAGAAGGTGGTCCCTCAATTGAACATTACAATTTCTTAGAATATCACATTCAGTGAGAACAAGAGTAATATTTAAAATGTATATGTGACTGAGAGTTAGTAAAAGTACTTGAATCATTGTAAATTCAATGGTTAGTTTGTAAAAGAAGTCATTCAAAAGTTACAATCGACTAAAGGTGGTCCCTCAATTGAAACGCTTGTCATAAGTAAAACTCAATTTACAAATCACTGGGTTGGTAATTAGACAATGGCTATAGCCTATCCTTTAGTAAAAAATTTTACTAACGATTGCTCTATCGAACAGTATAAACAAATATACCGTTTTACGAGAAATTTGAATCAAACATCTGCGAAGAAATACTACGGCCCAGGTGACCACATATTAGGATTTTGTGGGATAAGTACCTATAACCTTTGGCCCTATTAACGGTTAGGGCCTCACTTTATATGAAATCAGTTTTTCGGAAATAACTTTTTTCCCTTGGAACATATACCATCCGTTTTTCTTTTATATGGCGTGGGACCTGAATATCTATAACTCCCTAAATCATATCTTTAAGAAAATATCGAAATCTATCTGTGCGTTCCCCTTGCGGGGACGGTTTTTTTTTATATATTATGTTTAATATATGAATTCACCTTAATCTAAAACCTATTTTGCGATTTTTGCTTGGAGAGGTGAAAAGAGTCCTTACTCTTTTCACCTCTCCAAGCAAAAATCGCAAAATAGGATATATTGATTAGTTCTTAAAATACATAAATAAATAAAAAGTAGTCGTTTGAGGAATAAATTGAACAGATTTTTTTTCTATTTCATATATATTTTTAAGGGAGAGTATGTTTAGCAGCAGCAATTTTATGAAAAATTGGCGAAGTTTAAGTGATATTTTTGGGAGGGTATTACTCGTAAAGTATTCCACAAAAATAAACTTGAAGAAATATACTTTATTTCATGATTTAATCAGATAATATAATAGTAGTTTATGTAACTGTTACGTAATAGGGGTCCTTAAAACACGAGTGTTTTAAGGCCTAATTACGTACAGTTGCATACACTGCTTTATCTACACACATATTATAAACCCTAAATGATGAATGAATGACTGCCATTGCACGGATTGCACTGCCATCGCCATGGCCAACTCGATTGTGTCGGTCGGCGGGGCGCGTGCCGGCTTTTGGCGGGGCGCGTGGCGGCTGTCGGGGAGCAGGCCGGATTTTCATAATTATATCGAATTTTTGCTTATTATTTGATAATAATAACATCGTTACAGATAAAACATTTGTTCTAACTTCTAACAAAACAGTCTATATTTATGGTGGTCATAACGTGCGGTTTTTGAACGCATCATGGAGGGTTTATGATATGGGTGTAGATAAAACATAATTATTATTAGGAGCCATAAAAAATAATCATTAAAAATCAAGTTGTCGCTTTGCACATTATTGCACGAATCAATGGTTTTCGAGTATTAAATATTAATATATTGAGACCAAAAGTACTCTTTTGCAATAACTAGGCTTCAAACTATCTTAACAAATGCGACTTATGTGCGTAATTTTATTATTAGCGATTATCGTTTTCAAATCGTTACTGGACCCTTAATATTTTATTGACATATTTTTCCAGGAGTTGGTGATTTGCCACAGATGAAGCCTGAATCTGGAATATTGTTCTGGAAGTTGGTTGATAAGCATACAGATTATGCACTTTACTTCGTTTTTGGTTAGTTTTTATCGTAGACTACGTATCATAGACTAATATTACGACATATACACTGAGGAAAGAGATGCATAATCGTACGCGTGCAAATGAGATGCAATGAGACATTTTCTGTCCCTTATCGCGTATAAGGGTTTTAAAGTTTTTTTGTTTGTCACCGCTTGTTTAACACACGTCTCGCGATATTGAAAGTAACGTTTTAAAAGAAAAAAATATAGTTCATGAAGATTTTCACAATAAGTTCTACAGATATATATATATATATATAATATAGATAGATAGATATGGCGTTTTATACTAAAATATACTGGTTCAAAAGTGACGTAAAGGAGTCAAATTCTTTAGTTTTAAACTAGTCTGCCGGGCGCTTCCGGCCATGCAGGAACTGGTACACTGGGTTTTTCTGTACCTAAAAATAAATTACTCTATTTGTTGCCACAACATCTTGATATCCAATGACGTAAGTAAATACCATCCATTTTTTACACCGGAATCGGTACTTGCTTTCGGCCAATTCTATTTTTTTACTCTTTTTTCGGAACTCAGCATCACTTTTAAGAACATGTGCCATTAGGCTTATCTTTGTATCGCGTGACGTAGCAGATCTTATGGTCCCCGCCCTCAGTAGGACATTACGCTTCGAAAATGTTATGTTTTACAACTTTGCTCCCTTGTATAACAAATAACTATGTTTTTTTTCTTGTGTATTACAGGTGCAGGCGGTATATTTTACAAAGGCTCTGTAGCTTTTACAGACCTAAACAAGAAAATAACGGATATGGGGCAGTCCATCACAAGCCTAGACTGGAATATCGGGATACTGGTCGTGGTCATATGTGCCGTTGTGCTTGCCAACCTCATGACGGGGATGGCGGCGCAGGCGTGCTTGATGCCTTTATTTCTGACTATGGTAAGTACCTACTGATTCTTATGCAAGAAAAAAATTGTTTACGACACGCATGGTCACTCTACAATTGGAATAGTACTACTCCATCGAGTACTACAGTCAGCAGCAAAAGTAACGGGTGGGGTGTTCAAAATGAGCTGGACACGAATTTATTTTTAAGAGAATAAGAGCGTAGGTCATTGAACACCCTGCCAGCTCAACTACTTGTGCTGCTGATTGTACATGAGATACTCTCTTGTTTTTCTGACCTCGAGGAATCGCCAGCACCTTGGAAAATGCCGTCCATCCCGTAGAATTTCGCCTTTAACTCTTAAACCTCGTATTCTTCGGAAATATGACCTAGGGCAATATTAAAGCCTATTAAATTTTGCACAATACAGTCCTATATGTGTTTGCGAATAAATTGCATTTTCTCAGAGAAAATCCTCGTACAAGTGATATGTTTGGTCAATACCTTCCCATGGCATATTTCATTGATATGGAACTTTCAAAATTACGAATTTGACCTTAGTTTGAATTGTACTTGAGCTATACAAACATCAACATTTTACTCGACTGCGCCGCAAAAAAAGTAGGGTAATGGTTTAAAAATGAAAAATTAAGCACACCCTATAGCCTAGGATACTAAGCGGATTTTCACAAGTGAGATATCATTAGATTCCTTTTAATTTGCACAATCAGCATATTCTTCTTTATTAGAAAAAAATTTAATGGCGGCTGCGAGAGGGCAAAATCCTAATATGTGGTCACCTGCTCCGTAGTATTTCTTCGCAGGAGTTTGATTATTATTTAAAATAAAACGGTATATTTGTTTACACTGTTCGAAAGAGCAATAGTTAGTAAAAAATTTACTAAAGGATCAGACTATATCAATTGTCTAATTACCAACCCAGTGATTTGTAAATTGAGTTTTACGACAAACGTTTCAATTGAGGGACCACCTTTAGACGATTGTAACTTTTGAATGACTTCTTTTACAAACTAAAGATTGAATTTACAATGATTCGAGTACTTTTACTAACTCTCAGTCACATATACATTTTAAATATTACTCTTGTTCTCACTGAATGTGATATTCTAATAAATTCTAATTTTCAGTTGAGGGACCACCTTCTGCATGCTATTTCTTCGTATTAGGTTAGCAGAATGGAGTCACGATTAAGGAAATTAGTTTTTCAAATCTTTTACTAAAAGTAGTCATTTACAGCAGTTATACATTTTAAGTAGTTTATTAGATATGGATACCTGTCATGCACGACTGAGGGTCCACCTTTAACCGAACGTAACTTTTGAGTAACGACTTTTACAAATTATTGGTTGAATTTACAATGGTTTGAGAACTTTTACTAAAGACTGGTAAGCTTAAAAGCTCAAAATTCCAACTTGGGCCCTCAATGGGCACGCACATGCCAGCGTGTGAGTCGTGTGACTGTGGGGCACCAGTGCAAACTATACATTACATTATTCACGACTGCCCGAGGCGTAAATATCCAGGGCATGCCATAGACCTTCACTCACCTGATGCAGACGCAACCCAGTGGGTGAAGAATTTAGATGTGTACTTTCATCATTCATCATCATCATCATTTCAGCCGAAAGACGTCCACTGCTGGACATAGGCCTCCCCCACTGAACGCCACAATGACCGGTCCTGTGCCACCCGCATCCAGCGGACTCCAGCGACCTTCACCAGGTCATCAGTCCACCTTGTAGGGGGCCTACCAACTCCTCGCCTTCCGGTGTATGACCATACACCGGAAGGCGATGTGTACTTTAGATTGTAAAATTGATTAAGCGACTCTGCAATAAATGTAATAATGCCATACGAATAAATAAATAAAATATACCTAACATTGTTTACATGGCTTCGAGCAGGTTAGAATCCCGGTTATGTATGAGAGATTTAAAAAAAGATTGAATGTAATTATTATTAAATTTAAAATCGAAGCTATGTTTCATAAGAACAGATGTGGCTATCTCTCATAGTTTCTGACTTCTCCGTACTGCCTGTTTTGGATTGATCAACCTGTATAAATAGTGCGGTGAATTTGGACAAGTAATACAATTGGAAAGTGTGATAGATAATACTTTTTTTTTGTTTACGGGGCTTACGAGTATAACTTTATGTTACAGGCGCAGGCAGCTCCAACATGGTTACCTAAGACACACCTGGTTGCTTTGGGAGTGGGGCTCGGTTCCGGGCTTGGCTTCTGTCTTCCTCACAGGCACACGCCTAGCGCTTATGTGCGAAGCGTGGGCAAAGTTAAACTAAAAAGACAGGTATAAAAGACAGGTATTATTATTATTATTTTTAAGTGTTTTTAAAGTGGTACATTCCACTCAAACAATAGTTTGTTATTAAATCAAATACAAACTTTGAAAACATTGAAAAAATAATCAACCCAGTGGGACTCGAACCCTACATCGATACGCCTTGCCGGGGCTCGATCGCTTTACCAATTAAGCTATGGGTTCAGTTCAGTTACTAAGTTGACGAAATTTTCAATGCCTTCAAACATCTTTTTGTATTTATTTACTTTCGGCATTACAGCAGCCGTTAGCGACATCTAGGTGCTACTAGACGTAGACACCTTTCCCGCCGACACTATCGCAAGTGTCACAACGGAAATTATAGATGGCGCTGCTTTCAATACATTATTATTTTTAAGTGTTTTTAAAGTGGTACATTCCACTCAAACAATAGTTTGTTATTAAATCAAATACAAACTTTGAAAACATTGAAAAAATAATCACTTTGAAATAATTTTGAAAACATTGAAAAAATAATCACTTGATTATTTTTTCAATGTTTTCAAAGTTTGTATTTGATTTAATAACAAGGTATTATTATTTTGACAAAAACGGGACTTAGGCGTACCGTCAACTGCTACAACTTTGCCTACGATGCACAACTTTACCTGCCTTGAAAAACATGGTTTTCTTCAACATACAGATATTGATATCTTATTTCTGAGATGAGAGAAAGGCGGCCATAAGTACACAGTACACATACTTTTATTATTTGTTTTCGTTTCATTTTGGTGCACGCGATTAAGCCCCGTACCGTATTTGTCTTTATACTACCATTAAACCCTTTAAATATTACTTTTATAAGGAAATATGGTTTGAACTAAGTATAGAAATTTGTGGAAAGTGCTTATTATTTTATAAATGTACTATAAAATAAAATACAGTTAAAATGCATGGGTTGGTTGAATTGTTCCTTGACAACATGAAAACCGGAATGCCACCACGCCATCTCAATGAATTCGTAGGTACTACAGATATAGTGCATAATGTTAATCTATAACCATCGGGAAAACTCTTATCTCATCTCAATAGAAATCCGACGGCAGCCGAAGTATCAATCAATTAATATTAAATGCATTAACATTTTCATATCCATGGAACTTTATTATAATACAAATGTGAAATAGATTTTTTTTTGTACTCCTGCATTCTAATTTGCCAATAAGATGATTGGTATTCGCTGTGTGCATGATTGTGGCGCCATCTCTTGGGCAGGTGGTCAATCTCTTTTTTTCCTTTTTTATAAATAGGTTGTATTCCTTGCTTATATGAAATGTAACTGGCTGATTCACTATTTTGACAGCAGACAGGGGATTCGCAGTTTCATTTCTTGTCACATTGAGCACTGCGATCGTTCTCGTTACCCCCACCATGCACTTCGCATGCACATAGCGAATACAAGGTGTAACAAAAATACTGGTGATCCTTTGAAGGGCTTAATTCATACCGTATTGTAATTATGAAAAACTAAGAAAAACTATTCGACGGCGCACTGTGGGGCGAAACGACGAAAAAGCGGACATTCGTACTTTTTTGCGAAAATTGTATTAAAAAAATACTATTTTCTCAAACATACTCCGAAATGTATGCGTTAATGTCACGAAATGAAGACATGAAGTTGCTCATTTAAGGGTCCTTACATTACTTCTTGGCCAAGAAGTAATGTATGGAGTTAGTATGAAGCGTAATTTATTGTCCGCTGCTCGCTGGGTGCGAAGTAGGAGGTGGGGGAACCAAGAATCAATCGCAGCGCGCACCGTGGCCAAAAAAGGAACTTTCGGCAGACCGACTATCACTTTTTACTAGCGAAATTTACGTATCCGTGCATTTGTGGTGAATTTTAAGTAAAAATAAATAAATATGCGTCACGAAACCTGCTGCGTAGTTAACTGCAAGAACAACGGCAAAAACAGTGATCACAAATTCTATAAATTTCCACAAGCAAGTTGGAAACGAAAACAACGAATGAAATGGATAATCGCTGTCAAGAGGAAAAAGTAAGTAAGCTAACCTATAAAGCAACATTTTTAATATTATACATATTTTGTATGTTGTAGGAAGTAGCACGTTACAATGGTTAAGGTACTATAATTTATTTGTTGTTTTATTTCAGTGCCGATGGATCGCCATGGTATAGCTTACAGTTTAGCTCGGGTCAGGATTCATGTAGAGAGGATAATGCAACAGCTGAGACTCTATCAAATATTAAATAAAATTCCTCAAAACTTGTTTTGCCATATTGATGATATTTTGCATATTTGCTGTGTATTAGTAAATTTGCAGTCCTCAATATTTTCTAACAAATAAACCCATGTATGTTTTTGGGATTGTTTTCTACATTTTCATAATGATGAAGGATAGAATTTAAATAAAAAATTTCATACCATAGTTTACTTTTATTTAATAACACAACAATAGCATAAACAGTAAATAAAATGTTTTATTATAAATATTGCGAACAATTAACATTACCTACCCTTACTAATTATATGTAACAAACACTAATAAATTATGAATGTTTAACCACATTAATCACCTAAAGCCCACTATCACCATTCCACTAACCTGGGGTTCACCGGTTAAACCTGGAATTATCTTGATTACCAGGACAATTTGACACTGGGTTAACAGTTTAACCGCTTAACCCCGGGTTATTGAGATGGTGCAAGTGGGCCTAAAGACCCGCTTTCACCATCCCACTGACCCGGGGTTAAGCCGCTAACCCAGTGTCAAATTGTACTGGTAACCATGGTAACTCCAGGTTTAAGCGGTTAACCACCCGGGGTTAGTTGTGGGATGGTAAAAGTGGCCCTACGTTTATAATTTTTCATAGATTAATTATGTTCTTACCAGTAAAACTACGCTTTGGCAGAATTTGTTTATTATTTTTTTTATCGTTTAGTTCCTCATTACCAATCGACACATACAAACGTGGTAAATAATGATTAAAATAAAATTCTTCACTTTTCAAAATGGCATCTTTTATAAAATGTTCATCTCTATCTACTCTTACTGTGCAACTACCGTTTTCCACTGGAGAATAAACAAAAAGATCGCATATTGTCATACCAGTGAGATACATCTGTGTTTGTATTTGGGTGTAATATGAGTGTTTTTTCTTTAATTCTATGTTACCATTAACAAACTCCAGATATTGCACATTACAAAGTTTACTGACAAAATCTACAATAGCCTTTTTTTGGCAAGATATTGGACATTTAAATTCTACCAGCTTTGTAATACATCCATGGTGTATGACAACCCCGTCTATGCTTGTGCATAGCCAAGGCTGAATTTTACTCACAATTACTCCTACGGTTATCACACGACAGTTGTAAACCTTTTGGTATTGTTCTAGCGCATGACTTTCATTACGTTTACCATAATTAGTAGCCTCACAATCAATTAATTTCGGGAACAGCATATTTTGCACTAAACTATCAATTGATTTTGTTTTTCGCACTTTTATATGATGTACATTGATACTGGACGAGATTCTTAATCTCCTGGCAGTATACCACTCTTTGCACTTTGACTGTTCGATAGTTTTACAACATAAATCAATAATTTTCTCATCTTCCATCACAATATTTGCTTCATAAAACTCTTTTAGATTTTGGTTAATTTCTATCTTATCACTTTTATAAACTACAAACTCTTCTTTAAAAATACAAAAGTTATTGAAACATTCAATGCAATCTTCTATTTGAAAATTAATCTCAATCTGGTCAACTAAATTTTTAACAACTTCGGTAATGCATTCATCATTTTCTTCTTTATTAAAACACAAAGCATGAGCTTCCATTATTAGCTTTAATGATGACTTTCCCTTCAATTCAGAAACATCTAATGGCAAAGGATCACACCTAATTTTCTTTGCCGGTGGATACATTTCATCAAAGTATTTCCCTTTTGAGTACTTTTCTTTGGCGAACTGTCTGGCACGGCACTAGGTCTACCCCATTGCTGCTCTTCACTGGTTTTCGAGAAGCTTTCTTCATGGTTGATGTAATATATCAGAGCCGCAATATGCTTACATCTGCCACTCTGATTGTACACACAATCACACTTTCCACTCGTAACATAACGACTAGAATCAATCTGTAAAAAAATAATTATTTATTTAGTTTCTATTACATTATTACATTAAAATGTATCATAGTATGTATGTAACTACGTCAAAGATTGCAAAAACAGAAAAAAAAGCTTACATTCAAGGATGTTGTGTATGGCGTCGATGTCACAGAAGTTTGACGAATTACACGAGCTCCGATGGTGTGGTTCATTTGATCTTCACATTTGACTTCTTTTACATCTTGCACATGTTGAGCCAAGACTAATTGTTTTCCTTTTATTGTTGTTTGTGGTTGGAAAGCGATGTCGTGAGTGATTGCTCGAAATCCAGTTTTTATAATTAATTTGGCCATGTTTAACTGAAAATACACAAAAAGTATGCATTATTAACGACACTACAATCATTAATGATCGTCTGCAATATATATGATATGCGTTATTCGATTAAATTTGTTTATTTCTTCACTTACCTCTCGTGAAGTCCGCCATGAGAAAGTCCGTGTGTGCTACCTGAAATTTATTGATTGTGCCATTTTAGACGAGAAATAAAAAAGGTCAACGTTATTATCGACACTATAGATGTCAATTACCGAATAGAATATATGTAAATTACGATATTTCATTGAAATTATTTGATTGTTTACTTACGCTTTGTAATGACATCCAGCCATTTGACATTTCAAAGTCCGCCGTAATTGTAACCGCTAGTTGGCGCTGTCATCGCGCACCCAGCGATATACTAAGATTACACTGACAAAGGAAATATCACATACAGCCAACGACCACTCTCTGTGAAAGCATACTTGCGACATTAAAATTAAAAAAGAACTAACTATATTTATAAGCGGTTAAACATGGTGCTCGAATAGCTTTTTCAAATGTCAAGTTTAAAAAATAAAAAAGGCGCAACGTAAACCTTTTACTTGATTAGTTAATAATAACTTAATAGTTATTTTAATTTTAATATTTTCTTACAATGTTTGAGAAAAGCACTATACAATCATTGGCCGGAAGAGGGATTGCAGGACTCGCTTTATCCGTCTACCGCAATCTCGTCCTTAAATCCCTTACTTCACGGCCTCTGAAGTAATCTACTATCGATAGAAAATTAGGCGAGGAACAAAACATTTTATTTAAAAATTTTCAGAATAAGGTATATTTAAGGCAGAAAAAAATTAAATGTGTTTTTTTTTGTATGGGACCCAAAATTAGGTACAGTCCGTGAGCTTTAAGAAGAACCTTCGGGAATCCGCGATGACACACGAAGGTAATATTGCTGTTCTGCTTTTTCATGTGTCACTGTTGATTGATACCCGACGTCTCTTTCTAAAACCCGAAGGTTCTTTTTAGAGCTCACGGACTGTACCCTATTTTAAGGAAACCATAGGACAGTAAGTCTTCTAACCTTCAGAATATTATTTTTTTTACTCTATTAGAGTACAAAATTATAAATAGCTTAGTTTTGTAGGTGCCAGTTTTCTTGCTTATTCCAGTCAAAAAGTCATCAAATATCGACAGTTTTATTAATTTTTGTTAATGCCTTTTTCGTAAAGTTATGTCGGTTTTCGATACTTTTATGCTACAATTGTAACATTAAGTTGTGAATTGTGAATTTGACTTTTTTTACTCTTTTTCTCATAAAAGTATATATTTATTTACCTTTCCTATGTTAATACACTATAATATTCATTTTCTTTTCTTAGAAATTATGTTTGTAGTATTAAACAATGAGTATTTAATTTTTTGGTCTAAATTTAGGCATTTTGTTGCAACCAGAATGACAAAAGCGAATGAGTTTTTAGCATAATTATTACTTTTTTTCAAAAAACCTCAAATTTGTAATTTCTTTTATAATAATATAATAGCATAAAAGTATCGAAAAGCTATTTAATATTACAAAAAAAGGCATTAAGAAATATATCGATAATAGATGCCTTTTTGACTGGACTATGCAAGAAAACGGGCGCCTACATAACTAAGCTATTTATCATTTTGTACTCTATTAAAGTATGTAAATAATATTCTGAAGGTTAGAAGATACGCGTAGTCTCTTATAGTTTCCTTGAAACCTGGTACATCATTTTGGGTCCCATACAAAAAAAATACATTGTAATTTTTTTCTGCCTTAAATATACCTTATTTTGAAAAGTTTTATAAAAAATGTATTGTTCCTCGTCTAATTTCCTATCGAATAGTATTTTTTTAAATACAATTTTCGCAAAATACAGCCTTGGCCGTGTTGAGCACCAATGCGATTTTCATACAAAACTGGAAAGTTTAGTCCATCGTTTCCATCTTTGTTTAAGTTATTTTGTCAATTAATTTAAACTAATAGGCATGTTTTGTTGAAGTTAGTAGTAACTGCATTGAATATTTGCAATATGTCGCACCGACTTAAATTTACATTTTTGGTACCTTCTGTTTTCATATTTTTTAAGTACCTTGAAAGTGTTATTAAGTGAAGTTTTCTATATTTATAAATAAAATATAACATTTACCGTTACCGTACATTGTTAGGATAGGGAAATAATGCTTAACATCAAAATTGTAAACAAAAAACACCTATGCTCAACACTTCTGGCCAAGGCTGTACTACGAATGTCCGCTTTTTCGTCGTTTCGCCCCACAGTGCGGCGGCGGTGTGGCCAGGCGGACTCCGACACCCAAGTGCTAAAATATTGTATGGTAATCGATTTTAGATTAGTCAACGATGCTCAAATGTGCGCTCCATCGAAAAGTACGCACTAGTAATTCGGTCTACAAAGTCTCAATTCAAGCATTACAGTCGACGAGAGAAAAATAGTGTTTTCACTTCTCTTGCTCTAAGAGTTCGTCTTTAAGCCTTGCATAGGTGACCTCAAATCGCTTTTTATGCCCTTGGGCCTAAAGTAAAATCTTCGTGAATACCAAGGCAGTCGGTCCAACAGCCGCACGCAACAACTTCCTAAACTTTATTTTAAAAAATTCACACAAAAAAAAAAGTTAACACGCGGGAACTGCATTTATTGTTCATTGTAGTTTTGGATTACAACCTGAAATTGCTTAATTTTCTCGCAATCGAAGCCAAAAGTAGAGTGTGCAACGTGTCCATAAAACCCATTTTACACTCGTAGAAAAACTATTGTGTGCAACGGTACATAATTAGGTCTTAAAATTATCGGGTCTCTTTTTACAAAATTCGGCTTCGCCTCATTTTGTAACTTTGACCCTCGAATCTTAAGAACCCCTATTATGTAACTGTTGCACAAAGTACTACGACAGGAGCAAAAACTGCAATAATAAATAATATCTAAAATTGTTGTGTTAAGAGTACTTAGGTACCTAAACAATTTAATTTTGTTTTATAATGTCGTGGCAACCAATTACCTCTTACATTTATGCCCATGTTTCGGATTTTCACTGTGAAGTTTTCGTTTCACTTAATTTATCAAAATTAACATAAACTTCTTGATATAAACAAAAAAATACGAGAGTTTAAGCACAAAAATGAAGTCGTACATTGTGTTTTAAAACTTTTTATCTACACCCATATCATAAACCCTCCATGATGCGTTCAAAAACCGCACGTTATGACCACCATAAAAATATACTGTTTTGTTAGAAGTTAGAACAAATGTCTTATCTGTAACGATGTTATTATTATTAAATAATATTTTTGTATTAAGCAGAACGTCTGCTAACGATACCACAATGTTTAGAAAAAAAGGAAAAGTAGAAAAATCCACTGCCTCAGGCGAGACTCGAACTCGCGACTCTGGGAAACATCCATCCAGCAGCCATCAGGTATAGTCTCAGTAGCTCAGTTGGCAGAGCGATGGGCATGTTTCCCAGAGTCGCGAGTTCGAGTCTCGCCTGAGGCAGTGGATTTTTCTACTTTTCCTTTATTTCTAAACATTGTGGTATCGTTAGCAGACGTTCTGCTTAATACAAAAATAAATTGCATGGGTTAGCGCATCGTTATCGGTGAATTCTCAATACAACTTGGGACTCCGATGTCCGGTTAAGAAGTGTAAGACTTCGTCGGCAGATGTCGCTAGGCGTCACCCTAAGGCGCGCATATAAAATAAAGGATGTGGTGGAGAAATTCGCAGCCATCAGGTATAGTCTCAGTAGCTCAGTTGGCAGAGCGATGGGCATGTTTCCCAGAGTCGCGAGTTCGAGTCTCGCCTGAGGCAGTGGATTTTTCTACTTTTCCTTTATTTCTAAACATTGTATTAAATAATAATCAAAAATTCGAAGTCATTATGAAAATCCGGCCTGCTCCCCGACCACCGGCACGCGCTCATCCGACCGCCCGGCACGCGCCTCCCCGGCCATGGCGATGGCGGTGCAATCCGTGCAATGGCAGTCATTCAATTATCATTTCGGGTTTATAATATGTGTGTAGATAAAGCAGTGTATGCAACTGTACGTAATTAGGCCTTAAAACACTTGTGTGACCACACTCGTGTGTAACAGTTACATAAACTACTATTATATGGCTACTATTTTTTGAATGTCAACGATATTGATATCTTGGAAGATATCTTTACAGTTTTGAACCTTATGACCAGTGATCGGCGAAAAGGATTCCACACGGGGTGAATGACGTCAATCATTATGCTAGTATGGATATGCCGCGGCATTTGCGAGATAGAAAAATAAAATTACAGTAATTTTCAGAAACATTTGTAATTAAGTATTTTAATGAAATTATTTATTCCGCATATTATTATTTTGTTGGTATCTATAAAATTAAAATAACAAACCATTATTTTACTGGTCAACGAGCGAGTTCTTAGTTCGGGGCGGACTACTAGTTATATTACAAGTCGTAACCGACACTGATTCATTGTATTAAACATAATACAAAATACTAACACGTATATTTTCGAGCAGTTTAATTGGTATCGCGGGCGAAACGGCACATCCATAATACTATGTCCAGTTGAATTCCCGCGGTGTGGCATCCTTTTCGCCGATCACTGCTTATGACAAAGGAGTAAGGTTCAAAAGAGTCAACATGTGTTTGATGTCGACTGGACGATAGTTCAAGGCCGCTGCTTCCTATTGAATTCGCGTGTCATCGCTTCGAATCGCTTCGCAACGTGTTCGCTTCCATTCGCCTCAGTACAGTTAGCAGCAGAATTAGCTAAGCGGGTAGGGTGTTTAAAATGACCTACACACGCTCTTCTCTTAACAATAAAGTCGAGTCCAGCTCATTTTGAACACCCTACCCGCTTAGCTACTTTTTCTGCTGACTGTACGTAGGACGTGGCCTATACGGATCACGGATTTTTCATAAGAGTGAAGTTTAAGTAATAATATTGTTACAGATTATTTACTCTATCGGGAGCACGATTATTTGTGGGGTCCTGCTTTGGCTGTACCTATGCATCTTTGCGAATAGTGTGTGGGGCGACATTTCTCCTATAGTAACTGGGGCTCCAGTTGTTACCACAACTCCAGAACCCGATACCACAACAGAAGAAGCAGCAACAACAACAACAGCAGGAACAACAGCAGCAGAAACAGCAGCAGCAGAAACAACAACACCAGCTACATAACTCCTATTTTTTGTTTTGTTTCATACAATAATTTACATAAAACAATACTAGCTAATATACACCAAACGTACCCTAGTTGTATCTAACCGCTAGTTCAATACTCCAAACTGAAGACTGTGTCGACCGTAGAGTAACCCTCATTGGGGGAATTGTATTTCCGAAGAAACGAATCAATTTCTGTGTAATCCCTGATAATACGATTAAAATAGGACAAACAAAAAATCTCTCGGACAGTCCTGAAATTTGGTATGTACATTAATTAGAGGCCACGTTTTCATGTCCAGACCATTTGATGTTCCAGGACCTCGAGGAATCGCCAACACCTTGGAAAATGTCGTCCTTCCCGAAGAATTTCGCCTTTAACTCTTAAACCTCGTATCGTTTAGAAATATGATCTAGGGCAACATTAAAGCTTATTAAATTCTGCACAATACAGTCCTACATGTGTTTGCGAATAAATTGCATGTTCTCAGAGAAAATCCTCAGTACGTCTGAGTTGGTAAATAACACTCCAGAGCCACAAAATACACATTTACTATAATTGATGAGCCAATAATCGCTAAGGCTAACCTAAGTGACGAAAAAACCAGATTATAGGTCTTAAGTGGTTGTTAACCAGCAGTGACGGTAACGAAATTTGACACCTAGAATTTCCCAGATCTCTGTTACTGTGTCTGAAAATTTGAGCTTTCAGGACCCCGGGGATCGGCCGCCATCTTGAAAAGTATCTTTTATTAGATTTTTTAATTTTTTTTCTTTAACAATTGATTTAATGTAATATCAAAATAATAGCTTATTCAATTACCCACATAAAAGTGTACTACACCACTTCACGAAAATAAAGCCTATTATTTGCATACCTAATGCGATATTATTCCGTAACATCAATAAGTCGATAAAACATCATGGTCAATCCCTCTGACAGTTTGATTTTTGCTATGAAGAATTCCGATCCTTATTAGGAAACTCAAACCCCCTAATGAGGGCGCCACTGGACGATCGACGCAGTCTGAAGAGAAAAGATTAAGTGTTGGAGAGAGATTGGTGTTTTTCTTGTCCAATACCCATACCTTATTATGATTTTAATAAGTGCTTATTATTTTATAAATGTCGTGGAGTTAAGATTTAGTTCAGTTATTTTATGTGTTAACAATGAATTTAGTTATGGAATTAAAATATAGTTATATTGAATTGATTTACATTTTTCTTACTTATAGACTAAGCGATATGACACAATAATGAGAGCAACAAATACTATTTTATGCAACCGTTGTATAAGCGAGGTCTAAAAAAGCCGAGTGGCGTGAGTTACAATGTGAACCGTAGGCAAACATCGTACAGGTAGACGCCACGAGGATTTTTAGGGTTTCAACCGTGATACCACGGGCTTTTGTACAGGGGGACCACGGGTATTTTTTTCCCCAAAGACCCACTGCTCCAGTTTTAAGTTATCTTTTTGAATACGAAACTTTCCGTGGGCCCACGGGTCATTTAGTCAGAAAAAAAATCCCGTAGTTCCACTGCAATAGATATGTCATAATCATAAATTACGCCTCTAAATACTAGTCTTTTTTTAATAGGAAAGGTAGGTTTTGTTTTTTTTGTTGTGCCTTTAAATACTAGCAAATTAATACTATTCTCGAGCGGTAGGTCTATGGGGAAAAAATTAGTACTCGTGGACCCACTGTGGGTCATAGCAGTGGGACCACGGTTAATACCCGGTTCTTTTCAATTACCCGTAGTCCCATTTTGGTGCAGTGCGTCTACGGGGAAAAAAATTACCCGTGGTCCCCTGTGGTACAAAAGCCGTGGTACAGTCGAATTCAAAAATATGTTTACACTTTTTCACCTTTTCCTTTGTAATAACTGTAATAAGGTGCAAAAGTGTAAACATATCTTTGACGTCGACTGTACCACGGTTAAAACCTGGCATTTTTAGCTCAGTTATATTATAAATACAACGTTGCATACAATACTTTTTCTACGACTACGTACTCAATTGTACATAAAATGTAAAATTAAAAAAACAATATATTTTCGCTGACCTCTGGCTATTGCAAATATTTTATCAACAACAATTTAAGCAACCTTAAAACAATGTACATATTTAAATTAACTATACTAACAAAACACACACAGTTATTAAAGGGGAGAAAAAAAACCTTACATTAAATTCTACGCTTTTGGTAGCTTTCTCTAGTTATTAAGTAAGGTGTTCAGATTCCCACTTCACTTTTTTCTCCAGTGACGTGCATATCAGGAAATCGGAAGACATTCTATACAACGTCTGGAACACTACACTGACTAAATCCTACGCTCGAGATCTAGTATTATTGTATTTGGTCAAATAAGTGATGAGTAACTTAAATCATGGATCATGTGATCTGAAATAAATTATTTTTATTTATTTTTATTTTTAAAGATTTCCCGGGTTGTTTCTCCGAACTTTTGCCGCATGTATAAACTTGCCGAGATGGGGTACCTACGGACCTACCTACACATTTCTAATAGTAATCGAACGAGCGGGAGTGTAAGCGAAACAAGTTCTTACAAATAACCTCTGGCTACTGGGACGTCTCGGCATTTCGACTGCTTTTTGATTTTGAGAGTTTGTTCGACGATAAGTTTAGTCACGTTTTTCTGATCTTTATGCAGTGCAGGTGTGCGAGTGAGACAGCTTATATACATATACAGCTGTGTGATAAGCTGATATGATAACCGCAGCTGGGCCTCGTGCCAGTCAGCAGGTCGTCTACATAGTCGATGCAGTACCGCAGCTACCGGGCGGGCTACAATGTGACGTGTTACCTTCGAGATGGCACCGCAGCCGGGCCTCATGCCAGTTAGCAGGTACTCGCTGCAGCTTGAGCCAGCCGCCCGCGTCAGGATAGTCCATGTAGTCACTACGGTATCGCTTGCTGTCTGCTGCAAAGTTATACAAATATCCGTAGATACCTACACAATGTATTTGGATTTAAATGTGAATGGAATCTGGTTGGTGAGCATACATAAACACATAAGCGATAGATAGGTGATAGATAAAGAATTTGCATTGTGAAGCGCTGGTAAATTCGCTATCAGATATATCTGAGTGACCATTATTATATATATTTAGTAGATTTTCCTGTCTGTAAAATGGACAACTAATCGCCTTCAGGACCGGAAACAGCATAATTTCAAATAAAGGAAGCACAGATTAACAAAAATGTATCAATTTTACACGTTTTGGGACCTATGATACGATTAAAATAGGACAAATCCAAAAATCTCTCGGACTGTCCTGAAATTTGGTATGTATATTAATTAGAGGTCCCGTTTTTATGTCCAGACCATTTCATGTTCCAGGACCTCGAGGAATCTCCAGCACCTTCGAAAATGTCGTCCATCCCGAAGAATTTTGCCTTTAACTCTTAAACCTAAGAATACCTTCTTTCGAAATATGATCTAGGGCAATATTAAAGCTTATTAAATTCTGCACAATACAGTCCTACGTGTGTTTGCGAAGAAATTGCATTTTCTCAAATAAAATCCTCGAACAAGTGATATGTTTCGTCAGTACCTTCCCTGGCATATTTCATTGATATGGAACTTTCAAAATTATGAATTTGACCTTAAATTATAGAATTGTACTTGAGCTATACAAACATCAACATTTTAACCGACTGCGCCTTAAACAAAAAGTAGGGTAATGGTTTAAAAATGTAAAATTAAGCACATCCTGTAGCCTAGGATACTAAGCGGATTTTCATATTTCCGAAGAATACGAGGTTTAAGAGTTAAAGGCGAAATTCTTCGGGAAGGACGTTATTTTCCAAGGTGCTGGCGATTCCTCGAGGTCCTGGAACATCAAATGGTCTGGACATGAAAACTGGGCCTCTAATTAATGTACATACCAAATTTCAGGACTGTCCGAGAGATTTTTTGATTTGTCCTATTTTAATCGTATTACTATAATAAAATCTCTATAATAAAGGCTCCAGGAAAAAGTGTAACAATTACAGGGGCATTGCACTTCTTCCGACGGCATACAAAGTCCTCTTATATGTCTTATTGGGTCGACTTCAGCCTTATGCCGAAGACATACTCGGCGACTACCAGTGCGGCTTCCGCCAGAACCGCAGTACTGTGGATCAGATATTCCTGTTGAAACAGCTGATGGAGAAGAAATGGGAGTACGCACAAAACATCCACTTCCTCTTTGTTGATTTTGCCAAGGCATACGACAGTGTAGACAGGGAGACACTGTATAACATTTTAAAACATTTTAAAATGCCTGACAAACTGGTAAGGATGATAAGTGTCGCTACTAAAGTAAGTAGGATGAGGGTTAGAGCTTGTGGAGAACTGACAGCCGAATTTGATGTTGTCACTGGACTGAAACAAGGAGACGCCCTTTCGCCAATGCTGTTCAACTTGGCACTCGAATACGTCGTGCGGAAATTGCTTATACACGATGGGGGTGTAGAGTTGAATGGCATACATAAAGTCATCGGGTATGCTGATGACAGTGATGACTTGGGATTATTGGCTCAGAACAAAAAGGACCTAGGGGCCATGGCGAGAATCGTTGAGCAAGAAGCAGAAAAGATCGGACTCAGAATTAATCACCAGAAAACTGAATATCTCCTAATGAAAAGGTATAAGAACATCAGAGTAAAAAGAGAAGACCTAGTAGTCGGAGCAATCACCTACAAAGGTGTGGATCGTTTTAAGTACCTCGGCTGCACAGTAACTGATACCAACCACAGGGAAGAGGAGATAGATGTTCGAGTCCAAAACGCCCTAAGATGCTCGGCAGCGCTTCATCGAGTTCTCGTGTCCAAGCTAATCAGTAGACCGACTAAGATTCGAGTATACAAGACAGTAATCAGACCAATCTTAATGTATGGGTGTGAAGCTTGGACATTGACACAGAAAGAAGAGAGCAAGCTCTTAGTGGCAGAGAGGAAAATCTGGCGTAAGATTCTGGGACCTATCAGGGGCGAAGATGGAAGCTGGAGGCGGAGAAAGAATAGGGAGCTAGAGGAGCTAGTCGCTATGCCCAATATAGTTGGCGAAATCAAAGCCACACGACTCCGCTGGCTTGGACACCTGGAGAGGATGGGAGAGGATCGAGCTGTGAGAAGGGCGTATGTGGGGCACCCGGGTGGAAAGCGTCCTTCTGGACGCCCCAGATACCGCTGGAGCGACGAAGCCCTGAAAGATATATCCGCCCTTGGAGTACCGGACTGGCGTGAAGTGGCGCAGAACAGGGCAGAGTGGCGTTCTCTTGTGTCAGAGGCCAAGATCCGTTTTGGGTCACTGAGCCAGTGAAGTAAGTAAGTAAGTACTATAATAAAATACCATTTCATTTAAACACCTCTCGTGAGTTTATTTTAAAACTAAAATCCTTCCTAATCCACAGGCCTATCATTTTGATACTTGTTACTGAATTTCATAATGGATTAGACTTAGAGTGACACACACCTGTCTTACTTTTTTATACCACGACGGTGGCAAACAAGCATACGGCCGGCCTGATGGTAAGCACTTACTGTTCCGCTTCTTCCAAATATAAGTACTTCACACAAGATGATTAAACTATTAATTAAGCATAGAACTGATGATGATGATGATGATGAAACATAGAACTATAACTTACCAATCGTCGTCACTGCCACAACTAGGAGCAGCGTCGTCGCCTTCATTATACTAAGTTGGTCACTTGAATTCACTATTTATTGGTAAATCAAATATAAAAATACGTCTTTACTGTGAAATACCTATATTAATGGCTTGTGCGAATTCTAGACAGCAGCAGAAGTAGCTAAGCGGGTGAGGCATTCAAAATGATTTTGAAATAAAAAATTGTTAAGAAAATGAAAGCGTGCGAAAATCCCTTTGAATTTGAACACCTTTGCTGCTATAGACACAAGTTATGTTCGAATTCCAACGAAAAGGCAACTAAGTACCATCAGCTGCAGAATTGCCTACCCAGTTTATCAATGAATTCATTCATAAACTGGGTAGGCAATTCTGCAGCTGATAGTACATAACATTAGGATTTAAGCTTTTTTAAAGAAAGAACCCGGTGAACCTCAATCTCTATGACTCCTATTCACAACCGTTACAACTTTAGTTTAAACATAAAAAAAAACCCGACGAATTGAGAACCTCCTCTTTCGAAATCTTGAATTCAGTTTAAAAAGTAGACTATGAAATCAGTCTTCGGCTTGCCTGAACGAACGTCAAGAATGCAATCCGCGATATCTGCCCTGCGCAGATGGAGGACTAGCACAGAGCAAATTCAAATATTCATTAACAGCATTATCAAATTTAATCGCAGCTAAGATCAAAGGTTATCCGTAATGACTCGGTATATTGACTCTGTTGTGACAAAAAAGATAAGAGTACGACGATCATATGATTTATTTAACGTAAAATAGTGTTACAATTTTGATTAATCATTAGCCAACAACAAGAACGTGGCATTAGTGCAGGGCAGAGGTAGACGGGCTGGGTAGGGCAGCACCGTCGATGAAACTGAAGAAATGTTGGATGGATTTGAATCTGTGCCGTGTCCCACGGATATACATGCTGGTGGTAAGATAAGAGTATAGCAGTAATAACATTGCGGAGACAATGGGGTTAGATATGAGGATATCTAGGATCATTTTTGATATATAGTACCAAAATAAAATCAGCCATGTCGTATCTGAAATCTGAGGGAGCCCAAACTTGGTATGTTTTGAAATTATTTTTTGTTTTATTTAAAAAAAATGGCTGAAATGTAATGATGTGGTATATTTTTAGAACCGCCTCTATTAGCCCTTTCATATGATACCACACACGATAGGTTTTAGAAAAAATTAGCTTACGTAATAAATGGACGACCCCTTTTTCTATTCTAAAACCTTCTCCAGAGTGTAACAAATACTTTTTTGGAAAACATCAAACTCGGTTTAGCCAAACGTGAGATAATCGCGATCAAACATACATACAAACATACAAACAAACTAACAAACAGGTCGAACTGAGAACCTCCTTTTTTTTTGAAGTCGGTTAAAAAAAAATCCATACAAAAAAATGATGAATCAGCACCCGTCCCAAGGGATTTTTTTTTTATTAAGAACTGCGTATCAAAAATTTTGTTTTGACCTCTAGTATGCGTGTGCCAAATGGCTAAACTGTACATCGATTTGCGGTATTATTAACCGACTTCAAAAAAGGAGGTTCTCAGTTTGACCAGTATGTTTGTTTGTATGTTTGTATGTATGTTTGTTCGCGATTATCTCACGTTTGGCTGAACCGATTTTGATGCGATTTTCAAAAAAGTATTTGTTACACTCTGGATCTGGAGAAGGTTTTAGAATAGAAAAAGGGGTCGTCCATTTATTACGTAAGCCAATTTTTTGAAGCCTGTTAACAATGATTCTATTCTCGAGTGCCAAACACTGCCTAAAATGTAAGCGCATGCAAAACCCTTTGTTTTCCCACGTGGCCTTAGCCTTTCGACATTTCTAGCTTTGTGGCCGCATTATGCTAATTTCGAGCAAAGTATATTCTAGTTTAATTTAATTTTTGGGATCAATGGTTCCGGCAACACGCTGCTGTCCGCAGGGAGGGAGGGGTAAGGGAGGGAGGGAGCGCTGGAGGACCTACCACAAACCAATTCATTATACTCTATGCACAAACCTGTCACCATGAGATCGGGGTGAACCGTGGTACAGCCTATGACAGAGTTTTTAGTTTTTAGATTAATAATTTAAATTTAATTTTTAATAATTTATATTAATTATATTATTTTAATTTAATTTATGTTTAATTTTATTTTTATGAAAACCATTTCTGGATTAAACAATTTTCATTTCATTATGTTCCACACAAAGGAGGAAATAATGAGAGCTAGCCACGTCAGATATGAGAGCGACGAAACCCCTCTCGTTAGTTTGCTATACTATGCATATTTCTAGATCCGGACATCTGGCAGCTGTAAAGTGGTGGAGGACAAAGAATGCAAATAACTTAAAGAACACAAATTAGAGTTCTGATTTTGATACAATATTATGGGAAATTATGGAATTAATAAGTATATCATAGCCTGAAGTTTCTACCGGGTAAAGAAGTGGCAAATGATGTATAATGCAATCTATACGTCGTGCAACCTAAGAAGCAATATTTGATACCTGTAATTTCAGTACAAAAATCTGATTTTAGGTTATAAAATGTACTGAGATGACAGGTGTCAAAAATTGCTTTTAGGTTGCACGACGTATAATAGTTAATCGCCTACTGTTTTTGTTTCCGCAATAATACACAGTGTTTTTGTTCGGATGTTAAAATATAGGCCCAGCACGCCTAGCACATGACTGATGCGACAGTACGAGTATCTCGCGCGCGAGATAGACTACCCGTCTCTTTTTAATTGACGCAGTCAGAAAAGGACGGATAGACTATCTCGCGCGCGAGATACTGACGTGTCAATCATGTGCTAGGCGTACTGTTCTATATAAATGATACAACTTCGGCAGTTTTTACCTATTTCCGACTGAAAAACTTTGTTGCTCTGTAATTCTGACCTTCACCCAGGATGGTAAAGCAATCTTACTACATAGGTTTAATTGGTCTCATTATTGTGTCATATCTGACGTGGCCAGCTCTTAGACCATTGTTTACCCGAAAAGCGACACATGTGGGTTTAAGATGATGATGAAGATGATGATGATGGATGACGTACTTATCCATGATTATAAATGGTTGTTATCACTTGTTAATAACAATTACAATGCCATATGCGTATTACATAAAGATCACGAGCGATGTGATCTTACAATATTTCTAATCGCCGTCTCAGCCATAAGACGTCCACTGTTGAACATAGGCCTCCCCTTTAAAGGGGGGGGTTTGCCATACGCGCCACGCTTGGCAGGCGGGTTGGCGCGCGCAATTTTTTTTATTTTATTGTTGTTTAGGCTGTCGGAAGATGCTACTGCCCATCTCCCGGTATATTCCCTTAGCAGACTCCTACTGCAACCACGGGACGATATGGTGGGGGACAATTCTAAGGCCGGGCACCCCACGGCAATATTTCTAATAAGTTCTAGTAATCAGTAAATACATTCTCCCATTCTAGAGAAACTTTTAGTAATTTGATCGAACTTGATTGAGAACGTGTCGGCTTCGGTACCGACATTACACTTGAGAGAAAATCGCCGCACATAGGTTATGTTACAAACAGGGTGGTTATTCTACGACTCGTTATACGAGCTTATGAGAAAATGAGGGCTACCGTTTTTTTACTCATCAGTTAGCGCCACCAACTATGCTCAGATTTGGACCATAGTTGGGAGTTTTTGGACTATAGTTGTGTAGTTTTATTTCATATTTATATTCAGACGTGACTATAGGCATGTACTTGTACTAAATTGATCTAAATGGATCCGTTCTAAAAGATTATACATCACCATATCCAAGACAACCTTGGGTTTAATTTTTTACGACTAGGATAAGTTGTTTATCACACACATTTACCCCACAAAATAGGTACCTTAAAATAATATCGAAGCGATGAAATCACCCTGTGTAGTTAAATGGCTGAAGATGGCTGTAAATAGTGAGCCGGCTGAATGTTCAGTTTCGCCCCTTTATTAACTGTAATCGGATCTTCCAGCACACCGGACCGATTCGCCTCGCTTTCCGGCGCCGGCGTCGAAGATAACATCTAACTTAATGGTTTTCCGGCTAACAGTACGTTCTGTCTCAATCTACAATTTTTCTGAAATTGCTGAACCTGAAATATTTTAAAAAGAAAAAGCGTTCATTAAGGTAGGGACACACTGATCCCACGTACGCAACGTATGCAATGCATTATGAAATCTGGACCCTGATATTTGTATGCTTAGAAACAAACTTGTCATACGCGATGCTATGCCACGCGTTCCATGCAACGTTCGATCTGTCGCGCCAGATCGGCGTGGGAACGTGGAGGGGATATCACACGCTTTCCCACGCGTACGATCAGTGTGTTTCTAGATCTTACGCTCCTAGCACGTCATTCCCACGTAGTATTGCATACGTTGCGTACGTGGGTATAGTGTGTTTCTAGCGTCTGATGTCAATACACGTCGTATACGTGGGACAAGTGTGCACACAATCTCTCCCACGTCGTATTGCGTGCGTTGCGTACGTGGGAATAGTGTGTTTTTACCCTTATACTTTCGCCGTTACGTCATTACACATTAGCGCCATTTTACATCTGTCCCAACTTGAGGTCCCTTATGGCCTCTACAATCGGCGCAATTTTGACACACAACTCGCGCGCGATTTCGAGACATTGCCGTCTAGGTAGGTGCAACGAAATCAATGGATGGATCAAAAACCGCAATGTATTAAAAATCGCAGGTGACTAGTCACCTACGTTTGTAGAGGCCTTTAGACGGTGCCGCATAAACACTTTTATGCTTAAGGTGACGGAATACGCAAACATATAAAATTGAGGTGTTTTTGTGCAAGTTTTGTGATGAGATCAAAGCGCTCCGGGCATCTCCGGGTGTATGTGGCATGATATGAAGGGACATATAGTCAGGTTTCTTGTTAGTTTAATGGATTCTTCCTATGTTATTAAGGGGTATAAAGTGAGGGGATATTTTAACCAGTTTGTAGAGAAGCTATTAAATACTGTGCCTCTATACGCGAAAATGGTCATAGAGGACCTTTCCTTACTTTATAATTTATTATTATTGCTATGTCCTTTCATATCTCAGGACCATGGGGCCGGACATTTGGTAGGCTTGCGTGGGGCCGAAGCCAACATCGCAGAAGCCCTTTAAGACAATTTAATCTAAAAGCAAGGGATACACGTGGCGGATACCATCCCTGAGCGCACAATATGATACATCCGGAGATGGTCCCCGCCAGGTGCAAAGACTATTGCAATGCAGCACTTTTGTGCTGCGATGGCAACTAAGGTCATAAGGCTATGGGTTTGAAAGTTGGATGGACTGGATATCGGGCTATGGGAGGAGACTAGCGGACAATCAGTCTCAAAATTGTAAAAGGCAGGTGGTTACTCGCCAACTCATTGAGTGGGCCCCGCAATGGCCGCACGCACGGTGCGACAACGGCGCAACACTTGAGAGTGGCTGTGAGGTTGTCGAGAGGTGAGTCTGCGGTAGCCAGATCCCGGTGTTCCGTTCAGCAGGCCGCCGGCGTTATGACATTTTACACTTCCAACCTGGAGCATAGCTCCCGCTCTTGCGACTCCACACTGCCAGTTAAGGCAAGCACAGAGGCGAGGGCCAGATGGAAAGGGCCCTCTGGACTAGGGGTCCGCGGTGTCGCCACTCACCATCAGCTGGCCACAAGCTGCCCCCGCGGGTTTATTATTGCCATTATTATTTTTGGTTAGGCCCTACAAACTGGTTAAAAATATCCCCTCACTGTATTCCCTTGTATATACCTAATTAGGATATTCAGGAGAAAACTATGAAGCTAACACGAAACCTAATAATAAATAAATAAATATTATGGGACAATCTTACACAAATCAACCCAGTCCCACGGTAAGCTCAATAAGGCTTGTGTTGTGGGTACTAGGCGACAATATATATAAAAGATAGATATATGTTGATAAATAAATACTTAAATACATAACTCAGGAATAAATATCCGTGATAAACACACAAATAAATTCCCTGACCAGGATTCGAACCCGAGACCTCCTGCTTCATAGGCAGGCCTGCAAACGTGACTATATTCTCCTTCAGATACTGCCGCATCCCCGCTCCCAAATGCGTTGATTTATCACAAAACTTGCACAAAACGTCTCAATTTTATGGGTAAGCATAGTATAGGCAACTGACTAGAGGGGTTTAGTTGCTCTTATTATTGTGTCATATCTGACGTGGCTAGCTCTCCGTCTATAGTTTTAAAATATCATTCCGTATACTCGTACCCACCCAAATAATAAATTTTCAGCCACCCCAAGGATAGATATTTGAGTATTCAGGGTGTAACAAAAATACCGTGGGCTGCCCGGCCTTAGAATTGTCCCCCACCATATCGTCCCGTAGTTGCAGTAGGAGTCTGCTAAGGGAATATACCGGGAGATGGGCAGCAGCATCTTCCGAAAGCCTAAAAAACAATAAACAAAAAAAACTGCGCGCGACAACCCGCCTGCCAATGCCAAGCGTGGCGCGTATGGCAAACCCTCCTCCTTTAAAGGGGAGGCCTGTGTTCAGCAGTGGCCGTCTTATGGCTGAGATGATGATGATGATGAACATAAATACTGGTGACTCGTTTAAGAGCATAATTGGTATCGTATTGTGAGTAGGAAAAAGTAGAAGAAAAAATTGATGCGAAAAAAAAATTTGTAAGGGCTACGTCGTTCTAGCCGGCTAACCTTCCATATAAAACATTTTTTAGTGGTTTTTCACAATATAACCAATTATGCCCTTAAAAGGATCACCAGTATTTTTGTTACGTCTTGTATAATATTATGTTCCAAAGTTGCATTTTGGCTAAACACTACATTCCACGTTTTCCGAAGCAATATTTCAGAGCTCTAGTGAATTTTGGCACAATATTCTGAATATTTAAAATGAGCCGTCAAATGCTCGCGAAGATGCTGCAAGTTGCGCTCGGAGATGCAATTTTAATACAGCTGCATATTTCGCAGGCAACAATGCCGCATCGCGAACTTCAAGACATTGCTATATTTTCATGCAGTTTATTTGTTGAATTTGCTCGCAGTGAATTATGTGGCGTAAGAGTAAATTATTATTGCAGCCGCATAGTAAGATAGGTACTGTCACGTGCTACAACTTTGCCTACGATGAACAAATTTGCCTGGCTTGGAAAACATGGTTTTCTTCACCAAACAGCTATTTATATATACAATATTATTCCTGAGATGGGAGAAAGGCGGCTATTTTCTGTTAGGTGAAGAAAACTATGTTTTTCAAGTCAGGTAAAGTTGTAAGTATATCGTAGGCAAAGTTGAAGCACGTGACGGTAATAACATAGCAGTATATAAAGTTCTCAATGTGACGTGATGAATCATGTTGTCCGTACTTAACACGTTCACGGACACAGTGCTATTCTCCAAACTGTGTGCTGTGGCACTGGTAAATCCCATATAACATGATTACTCGTCTATGGCCGGACTGCCACATCACACATTCTACAAAAGTTAGAGCACTTATTGACAGCTCAGTATGTATACATTTTCAAACATTGAGGAGGCTCGTCATACGGCGGCACGTCTATGGCCGAAACGTACGGAGTCGACGTTGTACATACTAGAGGTCAAAACCCGCAGTTCTTTAAAAAAAAACTCTTAGAAGGGGGTGCTGATTCATCATTTTTTTGTATGGGATTTTTTTTTTTCAAAAACCTATCGTGTGTGGTATCATATGAAAGGGCTAATAGAGGCTGAGAGCAACTTAGTCAAGCAGTGAGCCCAACAAGGCTTGTACTGTGACTACCTACTAGTCGACGATTTACTACGACACAACACAACAACAACTTTTTTTTGTTACCAGCAACGGCAGCAACCAAACTTCGTCTACTAGTACAGACCGTGAGTTCTAAAAAGAACCTTCGGGTTTTAGAAAGAGAAGTCGGGTATCAATTAACAGTGACACGTGAAAAAGCAGAACAGCAATATTAGGGTACCTTCGTGTGTCATCGCCGATTCCCGAAGGTTCTTTTTAAGGACTTCAGAACTACACTCGAGAGCAAAAGTTTCGGGTCACTAGCATTTTCTTGAATATCTCAAAAGATATTAATTTTAAAGATACTCATTTTAAAGATATTAAAGTTTATGTTACTGACCCGAAATTTTTGCTCTCGAGTGTATTAGGTTTATTACTTACCAAAATGTTTTGTTATTTATAGATTTTAGAGTTATAATCAAATAAACTTTATTAACTCCAATATAAATCAAAAATAAAATTTTGGTTTTTGATGAAATAACCGAAGTAGTTCGCTTGTCCTTTTTTTTCAGTGTATGTGGATAAACACATAAAATAATGCCCTTGCCTGGGTTCGAACCCGGGACCTCTTGCTTCGTAGGTCCAGTGCCACTAGTATCACTACCGACTGGGCTAGAAAGCTGTTGCAATATATATAATAAAAATCTTATTTAAAAGAACATGGATATTGCGTGTTCTTTTAAATTAGATTTATTTATTATGAAAATGTTTTTCTGCAAACTGCATATTTCAAACAATATTCAAATCTGAATAAATATAATCGAGTCAGTTTTGGGTCATAGTGGAGAAATTGAACCATTAGGCGTCTTTCACACTGCTGCGGTTTCCGCGTGCAGCGCCGGTGAGCGAGCGAGATAGCGTATAGCTGCATCTTGCTACTTGTAATAATTCCTCGACTTCAGAGGCCAGTTTTATAAAGCTACAAGTTACAATTTACAAGCGGAAGTCTCTTTCTAACACATGGGGTTAGAAAGAGAGTTCCGCTTGTAAATTGTAATTTGTAGCGTTATAAGACTGGCCTCAGATAGCATTTGTATGTTTTCTTTCCGGTATGGGTCCTCAAATGTATCTTCATATACGAGTGTACTATGTTAATCTAGTATATATGGCACACCGTCGCCGCATGCGGTTGCGGCGCCAGTGTAATAATCAAGCCTAGGTTTTTTCATCGCTTGGTAAGATGAATGAAAACTATGGAGTCCATATTAAAACTAAAATTTTACTCATATTCATACTCATACTACTCACTTATTTTCTTAGTCCCGTAATACTTTCACCCCTTTATCTGGCTAATAGATCGAAAATGTGAATCGAAAGTTTTTTTTCTTACTGTACTAAAATGAATTTTGTAGTAGTGAGGCCTTTAGCTTGTTAAAGGGTTACATTTATCATGTAACTATATTAACTTAGTTACATATCTAGTGGGTATTCAATTATTTATTCAATTTCAAATACAAAAAAAAAGTCAACTTATAACTACCTTACATAAATATACACTAACCATAAACTTACAAACTAATACATACAAAGGAAACAAGACCACAACACAATCATTAAAAACAAGATGTCAAAACCTAAAAACTAAATATAAGTCCGTCCAATTACTCAAATAAACCTAGTTAATTATACATACTATTTTGTTGCGGTAGACGTAATGTTAATTTTTTTATGGCATTTATATTTTTTATTTAATATATAATTTAATTCAATTCAAATTATTCATTTCATTTATAATTTAGTTTCGGTATTAATTAAATGAATGAGTATGAGTATGAATATGAGTAAAATTTTATTTTTAATATCGACTCCATAGTTTTTATTCCTCTTACCATGCGATGAAAAATCCTAGGCTTGGTAATAATCGCTATAGAGTTAAGTAGTGTAGTTCTACGGGATCTATGAAGTCGCAATGCAGTAACCTCACACGTGGGACCCCCGAAGCGAGATTACCAGCTATTTGAGCTTATATTTGCTTGGCCCACTTCTTTTGCTCTGAGAGGTCACTCACGAAATGCCTTGAGCTTTGGACGTCGTTGTAAAAAGTTAAGTAGCGCCCAGTTTCAGAACTGGCTAGGGAATGCTAGTCAGGTTTTTTAACTATAAAAATGCCTAGGTTTTCGGGTAATTAGCACCCAGTTTTTCATACTTAAAAACCCCTGATTCAACCAAGTTGCAATTTTCTAGAACGGGCGTAGAGTTGAACCGCGATATTTCTGTGTGGGTATTGCAATTACAAAATATGGAACTCCACTTTTACATGCTCCAAATATTTCGTAGTAGCTTGGCCATTTTACTGCTAGTACTGGTAAAAATCTGTACAATTTACTTTTACAATAATTTTAAACAAAAAAAGAACCGACTTCACTTAGGATCCGCTATTCCAAGAGGCCGAGTTGCTGTGAAAAATAGTGAAATCACTATAGGTGTGCCTATAATAGTTGAAGAGTTCCCTCGATTCCTCCAGGATCCCATCATCAGACCCTGACTTTGTGACAATGGAACCAAGTAGGGATTATACCAGTTCGATTAAAAAAAAAATTTGAAAATCGGTTTACGATTCACGGAGATATCGAGTAACATACATACAAAAAAATAATAATGATAAAAAAAAATCTGTCGAATTGAGAACCTCCTCCTTTTTTGAAGTCTGTTAAAAATATCAGTAGTGAGAATAGTGAGTACTTGACATTATTATCATTTAATTTTAATTACTTCATAATTCATATATGACACTTCTATGACTGATTAATTTCTGTGTTGTATATTATGTTTTCATATTTCTATGCCAGTGTTCGCAGAATATGCTGTTCAATTTTATTTATGCTGTACCGTAATTATTGACATCTATGTCATCTATTTTGTATGTACCATATTCGAGAAATAAATTTGTGATTTATGATCGTATTCGTGGTTAAAGGATGCAAACACATTGTATAATTATAATTTAACTACAAAATATCTAACCCACCTATCCATTGCACAACACACAAATAAACCTTCTAGCAACTATACTACAGCTTTATAACTGTAAAGTCTAGAAACCGTTAAAACGACGTTTTAGTCGCAAATGCAGCAGTCTTAACTTCCCGTGAGCGACAGCCGGAGGCGAGTCGTGTCCGTGTCGTGATCGTTACGTCCGGTGTCGTGACCCGCAACCACCACGCAACATTGTTACCTGAAGGACTATTCGAAAATTATAATCTGTTAACGGTTTGATTTTAATTTGATGCCTACTGAACAAGCTTTTAACTGTGAAAAGTGACTTATGGCTAATTCAGGATCATTCTTTTTTATTATTCATTGGGTATTAAATTCTTGACAAATATTCTTGTCGAAAGATAATTTCAGTAGCTATGACGTCAAACATTGTAACATTATATTGTCTACAGTTGCCGCGATAGTTATTCATGAAATAAAACAACTTTGACCGGATTATATCGCGTATACTGAATTTAAATTACATCCCGACGTTTCGAACACTTTACAGCGTTCGTGGTCACGGGTTGAACGCTGCAATCCGTTCAAAGTGGTTTTATTTCATTGTAACATTAGTTGTCATTGTCTTCTTCTTCTTCTTCTACCTAGCGTTATCCCGGCTATTGTCATTGTATACATTATTATTTAGATGTCATTTTGATGACAAAAATATCATGAGATAACAAATCCCTAACAAATCATGATTTTAAAGCCAGAATATAGCCCTGACAGGTGCGGTGTTTTTATCACCTCGCCGCAGTCTTGTTGCCGGTAGGTAAAGTGCGTGTACGTCGGCAGGTAAAGTGTTTCCAATCCACACTGGTGTTTTTATTTTTAATAAGGCTTTCTCCCTTTGTACGGAGCAATGGTCTTGTTGTCGATTTGTTTAAATAAATATAGGCAACGTCGTTCGGTATAGGCCTTGCTGATTGTAAGGTGATAGCCACCCTATAAACACGTGGGTGGCCGAGACCCCGGAAAACCGTTTGTTCGACTCTAGGTTGGTTACGCGCGTTTTTGGACTAATTTTTAATTAGCTGCACACTTGTTCGTTAGATCACCGCACAATAAGCTATCAATATTTGTACTAAATGAGCAAAAAACAACAAAAAAAACTATTCTAATGACGCCGCCACCATCTTGAGCTCAAATGATTCTCTCCCAGTGGTGTTTTTTACCTGGCTCCGATTCAACATGGCAAATCTGACAGTCGCTGGTGAGAGAACTATTAGATCACACTTTTGTGACAGCCGAAATCTTTATGGACTCACAAAAGAGTGATATCCACTTACGTCAAAATCAATAAAAAACTCTAGCAAGACCTATTGTAAATTTGACAGTTAGGTGTGGACACATGTGGACAGAAGGATATCACTCTGGATGGAGATTCAACTGTGATATCCACGTGTTACAGTTGAGCTTGTCGAATAGCCCTCCTGAGTGACATATTCACGCAAGAATTGCAAATGACTTGCAAGTTTCACAGTAACACTTCCGAAAACTTTTTAATTATTTGTCGATTCGCCAACTTTTATATATAGAGCTTTTAATTTGAAATCTGAGCCTCCAAACGAAAAAATAAAATTTATTTGCCAAAACACTGCATTTGCATTTATTTACCTACGACCACCACACTAGGCAAGGCTTGCCTCGTGGGATCAATTACAACAGTTACCAGTAAAAAAAAAACATTGCAGTTTCCTACGCCGAAGTTTTAATTTTGAAAATTACAAAAGTCTAAAGTAAAGGTATAGGAATATACATAATTACATAATTAACTAGTTGAGTATAATTTATTATTTAAGTGCAAATTTTAAGTGAAATCAAGTGAAATATTTGCACTGGTTTAATTAAGAAACAACTTGCTATTTCTTAGCTCGCACCGAGAAGGCTGGCGTTGCTGGCCGTACTCGTTATGAACTAACATATTGCGGTGGGCTTCCTGACTATATTTACTAGACATTTCGTGTCGACTATGAATTCTGCGCTACTGTAACTTGACCTCTACCTTCATAACAACAGAAAAGTACTACTAACCTTTATGTAGCGGCCAAGGTGGTCACAAATATCTCATAGTCTGGCCAATGCCTTTAATGTCAAGGTGATAAAGTGCATGTTCAGATTTTGAGTACCTTGGCCGTTCCGATATATTTAATGGCGACTATACATATGTGCTTTTCAGTGACATCCTGTGCTTTTAGATTAGTTCCTCAAAAGCGGATCCCTCGCTCCTTTAAAATACCAGAGATAGAGCGATATAACACGGAAAAAATAGTGTGTTAGCAAAGTACCAATTTGGCTCGGTTAAAATATTTTTGGTTATATACAACCAAGTCTTATTTAAATCACGCAATTAAGCTTTGTTAATTACAAACAAGCAATTATTGCTAACTATTCTTGGTTATTTTTACCAAGCACTTATTTAAATCCAAATAAGTGTCCTAGTAAATATAACCCTTCCCTGATTCCCTTATTTATTTTTAACTAATTTAATGGTGTAGTTTCACATACGTAAGTTAGCCAAGTTGACTTCTTTGATTTAAGCAACGAACTTTGCAGGCTCCATGCGAAGCGAGTCACTCGGTTGTAAATAGCAAAAACTTATTTATTTCTAGCCGTTTCATTTTCTCAGTGAAGGAGGAGAAGTCAAGGGCTGTTAATAGTTACACTATACAATACTCAAGTTATTTTTCGCCTCAGCAGTTCAAACAAGCCTACTTTCCTCACTCCCTGGCGTGAAGAAAGTGCGACTTTCATCACTCCAGGGAGTGAAGTTCTGTTAGTCGCCTGTAGATATTTCCCCGGCGTTCGCCTAGCGTTTGCGAGTAAGCTAATGAATACAGTACGGGTTGCAAGCGACACCTGCCAGCTTTATATACTGCTGTTGGCTTAGTAAGCCTGATATACAGTCGAGCTGCAGCCTAGCTAAATAACTTGACCATAGTTAACTTCGTGGCTTTGTTTTAAGTAAAGGCTCATGCTTTTTACGGGTATTTTATACTTGACAAAATTCTATAACTAGTTTGCACTCGAGATTTCGTCACCATTTTTTTAACGAAATTCCAATAGTTATTTATTTATACAAGGGGCGAAGTTGATATTTTATTTAACACGTTCACAGTCCAGTGCCCCAGTCAGGTAAATAATAAAAGTTAGTGAACGTGTTTAAGTCCCGTTTTTGTCCATATAATGAAACTACTGCTTTTGTAAACAGAGAGTAACCGAGGTGTAACGAGTAACGGATTTTGATGTGGTTTTTTAATAGATAGAGTGATTCAAGAGGAAGGTTTATATGTATAATTGCACCCGTGCGAAGCCAGGGCGGGTCGCTAGTATATTATTAAATATGAATGAACTGGCGTACGCCCACATGCGTCCGGAGTCCGGACCCGACGAACCTCGGATAACTCGATTTCAGATTCGATTCCCGGCCATTTCAATACTCCCCCTCCCCATCTGTGCATACTATTCTATGTAAATATATAAAGTAGCAAATTCAGTAGAAGAGTAAAACCCGCTTAATACGATAACGTTGAATAAGATTTCTTCCATAATAAGCCATTTTACTTATATCAGAGAACAGAGAAGTCCCGCATAATATACGCTTTCCCGCTAAAGCCGCGTTTTTGCGGTCGTCCCCTGTAAAATCGTCTTAAGCGAGTTTTATTATAAAATGTTACTTGTCGAGTTCTTAAAAACAACTTCTGGCTACTATTCGTTTATGAGCTGGATCGATCAAGGGGTTGTGGACTTAGAAGACGAAAAAAATCTTCATTATGGGTCTTGTTATATTGGTCAAATTGTTTGCAAGTAAATCGCGAGTTCTCTGTTCGAGGCGGACTACTAGTTATGTACATTTTTATATAAAAAAAGTTTTAAAGTCAAATTGGTGAACTCGGCATGTCAAATTGTCAATACCAGGCGCGGACTGATTTTCGAGGAATGTGTCTGCGATTAAATAACCTCGTTATGGTAAATACACAACTTCGCAGCGTGGGCGGCCCGCGGCGCGTGCCCCGACTGATCCAATTTGGTTTTCGAGCCCACAAACTCTGCAAATACAATAACACAAACGAAATTGTTATAACGCCATCGTAAGTTCAAATCTATTTATAAGAATCATCGCAATATATTGCATACCTACTTCGAGTCGCGCTTCAGAAGACAACAGGTTAACTCCTTGTTAGAAGAAAGAAAATAAATTTATCTACACACCCATATCATAAACCCTCCATGATGCGTTCAAAAACCGCACGTTATAACCACCATAAAAATAGATTGTTTCGTTAGAAGTTAGAACAAATGTCTTATCTGTAACGATGTTATTATTATCAAATAATAAGCAAAAATTCGATATAATTATGAAAATCCGGGATACTCCGACCCGCCGGCACGCGCCCCGCCGACCGCCGGCACAATCGAGTTGGCCATGGCGATGGCGTGCAATCCGTGCAATGGCAGTCATTCAATCATCATTTCGGGTTTATAATATGTGTGTAGATAAAGCAGTGTATGCAACTGTACGTAATTAGGCCTTAAAACACTCGTGTGATCTTATTATGAAACGAACGAAACTCGTGTTTTAAGGACTCCTATTACGTAACAGTTACATAAACTACTATTATTCATGACGCTACAAAGTAATTTAAGACCAATACACAATTATACAATAAACAGTTTTAAAGACGTCAATGAAATGGTCTCCACTCAGCATTATGTCAAGATACCTTTGAGGTACACACAACGCCTCACTAGGTATACACTTTTGAACGTTATTACAGCGGAATAAGGTTCAAAAGTGTATACCTAGTGAGGCGTTGACTGTACCTTGACGCTGGTCTTCCATGGTACCGTGGTAAGCAGGGCTTAATCCCAGAATGCAGCAGTCCAGCAAACATATTATTCATATTCATTTGTTGGTAATATAATATAGGTATTACCTACAAGTCAACATTTCGTATAGGAACGGAGGCCAGGTTTGGCCCTCGGGGAAAAATTGTGAAAACTCCTGCTATAGAAGCAAAATGTTCCTAGGTAGCTAAAATGGCGAATAGTTACAGTGACCGAGAGGCAACCGGATGGCTAGCGTTATTTAAACACCCTACGTGTTATGGAACCTCTCTGTGCCACCCGAATCGGCCCACTTTGGACTCGGTTTTTCATCCTCCCCCCCCTCATTTTTCGGACGGCTTCCAACTTTGACGGATCGATAACCGACTAGCCAGTGTGAATGGCAATTTACACGCTTGTTCTTGCTTACATACATATACTAGAAATTGAAGGGGGGAGGATGAAAAACGAAGTTCAACGTCAGTTCAGTTCGGTTTGCACAGGGTGGTTCCACAACACGTAGGGAGCTTAAATACCGCGAGCCATCCGGTTGCCTCGCGGACACTGAAATTACGCGACATTGCTCTGAATATTTACTCTTATGAACGCTTAAGTGGGGCAACCGGCGGCGTGACCATATTTAAATAAACAATAAATAAATAAATATAAGTAAATAATGCGGCGGGTCTGCCGCTAACTTCGAAAATCTAAATTTCGTTATCTCCGTCTCTATCGCTCTTGCAAATTCGAAAGAGAGTGATGCAAGTAGACGGTCAAGTGAACGCAGTGGTTCACGGTTATAGGCGGTCATTCACTACAAGGCAGTACGCTTTATCAGCATTGTTCTACATAGAACTGAAAGAACAAATCAAATTATTTTTTTAATGAATATTTTGATTTTGCAGAAGACGCTGGTTCGAATCCAGCCTTGGGCACCGGAGGCCTTGGTCACTTTTTCCTTTGTATATGACATCTATACAAGTTTATAATTGTTCTACATGTATTTGTTACCCAACTTGAGATGAATCGTGAGATTTTAAACAACACTAACAACTAGAAAGGTCTGCGAACAAAATAAAAGTTCACAAAGTTCCTCTTTTGTCACGCGACAAAGGCAGCTGTTCGACTTTGCACAAGTCATCTTTGCTTGATAAGTATAAACGTGCAAAGCAACGCGAGGATGAAGCTGCAGTTAATATGAAAAAAAATTGGCAGTTATAGGGACTGCCGGTAGAAGTGAAAACATATAACTTTTTATTTTAGGAAAAAATAATTTAAATTTTTAGTATTTATTTAGTATCCACAGAAAGTACATCAAAAGGAATTACACGGAAATAATTACAATCTTATAAACTAAACTTAATAAAAATCTTAAATCATAATAATTTAAATTTTGACTTTTGGTCACTTCACCTCAGCTCACCTCACCTCACTTGTTTCACTTCACTTTATTTTACATTTACACTGCACATACATTTCATTTTACATGTTTCTCAATCGTATGAGTTGTGATGCGTTTTTGTTTTCGTGACGGTGTCGGTGACGCGAACCTATAAGATTTTACCTTACCAATAAATAAAATAATTAAAAATTAAAAAACACGACTGCGTCTGTTTTAAATGATCTGAAAAGTTAAAAATAAGTTCTAAACATGATTGAGAATGTCTTTGAAACCTTATGTTTGAGACTGAGCCTTCCTACACCCTGATGTATTCTGGATCTTTTAAAATACATATTTTGCTTCGATTGCAGTCGGGGGACCTTTTAAACTGTATACACAATACCTACCCATAAAAAGGTCCCCCGACTGCAATCGAAGCAAAATATGTACTTATTTTAAAAGATCCAGAATACATCAGGGTGTAGGAAGGCTCAGTCTCAACCATAAGGTTTCAAAGACATTCTCAATCATGTTTAGAACTTATTTTTAACTTTTCAGATCATTTAAAACAGACGCAGTCGTGTTTTTTAATTTTTAATTATTTTATTTATTTAAAACCATTTAGTGACATAGAATAATTAAACGAACTTTGGATTAAGTAGTAGTCGAAAGCATAAAGACGATACTTTTTTTTTAAACTTTTGCAAGTAAAAAGCGCTGGTAGCCTGGCAGTAAGACGCAGACGTCCGGAGGTCTCATATTCAACCCTCGGCTTGTACCGCTGAGTTTTTTGAAACTTATCTACGAAACATCATTTGATATTTACCAGTCACTTTTCTGTGAAGGAAAATATCGTGAGAAAACCGAACCTAATCCCAAGAAGGCCCGTTTTTCCCTCTGTGTTGAAAGAAAAGATGGCAGTCGCTTTCGTAAAAAAACTAGTTCATGGGATTAGGTTGCCAAAGCCATGATAAACCCTAGGAGGATGATGACTTTTTTTTATCATGTAAGTAGATATGTATTTACTTGTTTTTTAGGATCCAAGAGGCTAATTGCATGTGACACCTTATACGTGACTTAGCGCGACATGAGTTGGCAGATCTATGGCAATAAACTTCTTGGTGCCAAGATCGAAACCAATTTTGTTTAGCGTAGTTTATTTTAGCTTGTGGTCTGTGTCTTCAATATTGATAACAGAGGACACACCAGGCTACTTAACCTCTCACCTCATAAAACCATACTACGCCCCCAATTTTCTTCCCAGAAGCACCATGGCTACGCTACAGTATTGTTGAATATAGGTAATTTTATCATCAAACTCCACAAGAACTAGCTTCTTTGGCTCAAAACGGTTTGGCTCAAAACGGCGTAGTGCAGCACATTTTTTTATGGTACTGGATGTTGTAAAGAAATATTTCAATAGCGCGAAGTAGAACATTTCATTACATTCAGAGCAATGACGCGTAGTTGCATTGCAGTGTCCGCGAGGCAACCGGATGGCTCGCGGTATTAAAGGTCCTCGTTAGAGCGCCTCGGCAGCCGACCCACACCGCCTCGTCGCTCAGCGTCCACTCGTTGTCGAGTTGATGTAGTGAGTGCATGGCCATACAAATTCATATAAAGATTAACTAACCGCTCGAGGTGAGGCGGTGAGGGTCGGGTGCCGAGGCGCTTTAATGAGCTGTGACCTTTAAGCTCCCTACTTACTGAAATGACCCACGTTAGACTTTGTCTTTCATCTTCCTCCCCTCAATTTCCAGTACTTTATATGATCCAGAACGAGCATGCATATGGCCATGTGAACCGGCTGGTCGGTAATCATTTCATCAGCGTTAGAAAAATGAGGGGGGGGGGGGATGAAAAACTAAGTACAACGTGGGTCAATTTGGGTTCCACAGGTTGGTTACACAACACGTAGGGAGCTTACATAACGCGAGCCATCCGGTTGCCTCTCGGACACTAAGTATAACTACGCGCCATTGCTTTAACTATAATTATTCCGCCCTAGTCTCTAATACCTACTTATTACAATTAAAGGGTCATTCGCAGAAAAAGTTGTTCTCAGCCTCAACTCCGTCTCGATTTTATATAGTACGTTTATTGCTGTATTATGTGTAGAAAGTGAATGATTGAGCCTTGTACATCATTTTCCTGACTTTGTCCCATAAATATGTCAGTTGGTTGACGTATTATTAGCCATTGATTTTTTCCCAAGACGGAGTTTAGAAAATTACGACGGAGTTGGGAAATGTAAGACGGAGTTTAGAAATTTAAAGATGGAGTTGAGAGGTTGTGGATTTGTTACTAAATTGTACTTTAATATAAAAATAAAAACCAGTTAAAAGGAAAATAATCACATTTATTCTCTTCTATGAGTTTACATAATTATTGTTGGTCAAACAATGTAAATAAAAACTTTTAAATGCCTTACTTCTATAGCTTCATTAGTATACATATATTACAATGAATCATGCGAATTATACGTATATTTAAACATAGATTTAAATTTTTTCTCAACTCCGACTAAAATTTGACGGAGTTTATTTGACGGAGCTGAGGGAGATAGACATTTTATATTTTTAATGTCATCAATACCCTTTTCTCTGAAATACTAACATACAAATAAGGGAGATATAACAGTAAACTACATTATATTTAATAGCCAAGGTCATTAATTACGCCAATAAAAAAATAAACCGCTAAACGGAGTTGAGAAAATGCGAGTGCCAAAAAACGGAGTTGAGATACTTAGGTTCGTAATTTAGTCCACCGATGCGAGACGCACACCCGACACGCACGACATCTCAGACAAGACTGACCTCGAACGGTCAATGCAATAGTGTTGTGCGTAAACCTACAAAATAGTGATGTACTTTCACTTTGCTACCGATGACGGATTTGAGGTACGAATTTGTACGCGCGGGAAAAAAATCATATTTCTTCAAACAAAACCTTTTCACAATAATTATTATAATAATTATGTAAAGTAATAAATCGGCTACAATAATTAAATGCTCAAATTTAGGTAGCAGTATTTGTTATGAAAAGAAAAATGGTTTTGTTCCTAATTTTGGTGCTTGTACGCTTAACGGAGCATGATAAGAACAGGTTTCAATATTTTTTATTAAATAGTTCTTAACTGTTTATCATGCAAAACGAAAGTGTTACAGGTAGTATTAATGTAATATTACCTCTTAAAAATATTAGTATGTCAACAATATTCATAAATATTAAGATATTCTACCCGACGCCTAAAAATCGCGCTCTTTAGGAATGACCCTAAACATGTAAGTTTTATATATCTTTCGATTCAACTTCCACGCCCTTCCTTTGACTTTTGATTTCATTTCTAAAATGTTCGTATTAACGAAAGAAAATTTTAATATATGTATTATATACATTTTTGTAATCAGCGTGAAAAGCTCTTCATTTTGATACCCCACTCGATAGGTTTGTAAGATTTTTTTTTCTTAGGTTTGTGCAATCTGGAATATTTTGTCCGCCATATTGTTTTTACCGTGACGTCACATAGCCTATGTTACTCGGGAAAACGTAACGATTCTAATGATACCCTATACATTTAAATCGGTTCAGCCGTTCAGTTGTTCTAGTGGAACAAAGAATTTTATTTTACCCACATACATACATGAACGCTGAAAACAATACACTCCTTTTTTTGGGCAGTCGTGTAAAAATTGCCCAACGCGGCTAAAGAAGTTTTCACTTCAAAAAATTTGGAAACGTAAAAAAGTTTGTAACTATTTATTAAGTATATTTCGATTTAATAAGGCTCGAAAACAGGACAAAATTGAGACCAATAATCTTTATAATCTGTGAGATTTTAATCTCTATTTTTGTTGTGTAACGAAAATAGGTTAAGACGTGACCTAATAGTTTCAACATTGTTTGTAGGTCTATATGGTCATTAAAAGCGATACTTATTTGCAGTTCAGTTTACAAAGAGTTAATAAGGTGTATGATTGTAAGACATGGTTGAACATTACTCTTGCGATGCTTTAGCTTTAGTAATAAAACACAAGTTCAAGTGATATTTCATAGTACACACATGCCACTTTGCACATGGCTAGTTTTACTGTATCATAACTACATTCACTACCGTAATCCTTATAACCAATTGATAATATGAAAACAATCACCTCAATATGCCAAATACAACTTTTGATAGGTTTACGGTAGCATCAAAATTTCAAACCAGTAAAATGTATATTCGTGATACACCGGATACGCATAACTTGGTTTAAAAAAAGTATTTCTTATTACAATGACGTACGCGCACGAGTAGGTACTGAAACAGAAGTTATTTAATGTATTTTGACAATACGACGCAAAAACGAATAGTTAATTTTATGATTTATTTTTCACAAACACGATTTTCATTGCTGAAGATTACTGAGGCGACGTCCTGGCAGTCAGCCGATCGCCCGAGGGGGGCTTTCTTGTTAAACTTCCCTCTTATCCCGCTGGGCCCGGCCTTGCTATCCTTTACATTTACATCAAGTTACATTTATACACGTGTCAACGAATGTCGTATACAAAGGGAAAGTAAACAAGGCCCCCGGTGCCCAGAGGGCCTACCGCTAAGTTCGAAAATCGACAAAATGTTGGGCCTGTCTTTATCGCTCTTGCTTATAAGAAAGACAGGGATGCAAATAGACGATTCGATGAACGACGTGGTTCGCGGTTATAGGCCTGGGCTGGAACCGTATCAGCGTCTTCTGCATTCGCGGCAAAAAAAAAAAAAAACAAAACACTTTTTTTTAATAATTTAAATATAAAAAAGATACATGATATTTATTCTTCAATTTAGGTACGTTACAATGCACTTATGAACGTCAGAACGTAGAAACTACCACCGATTCTAACCCTACACGTCTGACCCAAGAAAGTACGTATTACTTTATTGCCGGCAAGAAACTCGGCGGGACTTATTTTGATTTGTTCTCTAATTGTAACACTGGTAACGAATGCATTGATTGCCATCTAAATGTCAACGATACATCTATTAATGTACCAATTTTGACCCATTTCAAATAGGATGTTTTCAGTAAAATTAATTTTAAATTGAGTACCTAAATGATGGTCACCCTATGACTTTTAACATACGCTGTATGGGAAACGACAAGACGTTACATTGAGTAGAGTGACCAAATCGTATATAAAAAGTTGTTTTTCTACTTATCATCTGAAAAATAATTATCTATAGGTATAGGCGAAAGCCAAGCTGAAATGGGACTGGGCTGGGCATGTCTGCCGCATGCATCCGGACAGGTGGGCTAACATGGTTACCCAGTGGGACCCACGACACACCATGGAAGAAGCAATGGCAAGCGGGGTGCAGGCAGACCGAAAAGGAGATGGCGGGACGACTTGGACGCGTTTTACACATAATGGTGGCAAAATTCATACGATCGGGTCGAGTGGAGAAAAAGGGGGGAGGCCATTGCCCAGCAGTGGGACACTAAACCAGGCTAACTAAAAAAAAAAAAATAGGCGAATAGAATGTAATGGGTTTTCTCGGGAATATACAAATTTATGAATTTTTTCGCTCTCCTGAAAAGTAGGTTTTTACCCTTACGTCGTTTGAAATTCCCAGGGTCAATTTATGACAGAACGTATTAATATTCTGCCATATTAGTTATAACTGTTATAAGACACACGTTATATGAGACTGGAGTACCTGTACCAACCTACTATACGAATGATTTATTTTATTTTTATTTTTATTGTGTATTTTTTGTATTTTTATATGGACTTTTGTCGGAAATAAAGCGATTTTTTATTTTTTATTTTTATGAATATTACACCTCTAGTAAAGATAAAAAGCATCGTTTCCTGCGGGTCTAGATGCTGTACCAAAAACGATAACACCAGCCTTATCTCGAAAACGTGCAAATAACTGGTGCTATTAACTTAATTTGAAATAACTACAAATATGGCGGGTATTATCGTAAACGAGCGGTGCGTCATGCCCTTATGGCTCGTAACGTTATCATGGCGATAGAGTGTCTAAAATAACAACACGCCCGCGGCATCGCTCAGTCGCCATCAGATATATCGGAGCGGCCAAGGTGGTCATAAATATCTGAACAACGCATCTATTGTCAAGGCCAGTGCGGGTTCAGATATTTTTGAGTACCTTGGCCGCTCCGATATATTTGATGGCGACTGTATGAGTAGGTATGAATACGCCTTTTTATCCTATTTTATGTTCTATGATCTTGCAGCGTTAGAGCTATCGGGCTGCTTGATGAGAAATCAGTACGTTTGCTAATCAATCAGAAATTTAAACATAAATAAAAAAAATATGCAAATTAAATTGAATTGAATCTGCTCAAGATGACTTGATGAGGGACCATAATAATCGTATTCGTCACTATAACACCGAATTTGATTATGAAAAAAAAGGAATCGAAAAAAAAGTTTCACTCCTTTTCCTCTCCCGTATTGACCCCTTCGTATCACAGATAACCTCAACACTAGATAGATCATAAGTACAACTCGGGGTCACCACGCATCAGTGCTCCCGTACTAATTATGTATGAGAGTGCGACCGCGTATGGTAACGTTTTTGATCATTACTCATGTGGATTAAAAATATCCACAAAAATCAAGTTACAGGGGTGAACCTGGATTGTAATACTACAAATTATAATACTATTGAGATTTGCTGTTCGGATCGTAGAAATTTACGAATAAAATTGCCCTGATGTGTGGTGACCTCGTGCTCGCTGTAAAAGTTTAATGATGAGGTGTCTGTGTAGTCTGTGCTTCGTAATCTATTATTAAGGCGCTTTCACACTGCTGCGGTTCCCGCATGCAGCGCCAATGCGCAAGCTGCATGTGTATAGCGCTGTCACGCTTGCACACCGTCGCCGCATGCGGTTGCGGCGCCAGTCCAGTGTGAGAATCGCCTACTCCTTTGATATCCTTATTTCCTTCGACATAGCCTAATTGAACCCGCGTTAATAGACGTACGTTATTTTGTCGACGTGATTCGTTTACCAATTAGTGTCCTGCGAAAACTGAGTTTTCCCTTCTATAAGATAATATTTGAATATTGTTTTAGAAATTCATTAAGTTTGAGCCTATAAACAATTTTTTGAGAATCGAGCCCTCGAATCTGCCATTTAAAACTCTGAATAAAAAGAAGTAGGTAGGTACCTAATTATATTTTAAAAATAACAGCTGTATTATTATATTTATTATAAATGTATATACCTAGATGTCATATACAAAGGAAAAGGTGACCAAAGCCTCCGGTGCTTAAGGCTGGGATCGAAACAGCGCCTTACGCAAAATAGGTATTCATTAAAAATAATTTGATTTGTTCTTTCAGTTCTAACAGCTATACTTATTTAAAATCATGGCATTTTTTTACTATTAATTTCATATGTAAATAACGGCGACAAACTTTTTAATAAATATTTGAGGTTAAAGCTTTAAAATTCGAGCGCTCGAAAGTCATAAATCGGCCCTTAGGTTATTTTAATAATGATAAGTACTATTTGTTGTTACTAGGTACTTCTAACCCATAAAGTATTGCAATGAGAATTAAGTATATATAATTTCTCTCCATACATGGCTAAATGTGTAAGTATATATAACAAGTTTTAAGCGAGCTTTGCTAGAAGTTATTATTAAAAAGATTACCAGCTTAATACGTATTACGATTTAAGTGTGCTTAAAACTTAGTAAAAATGAGTTTAACCATACCTTCCATACGACTTATTATTTAATAAGTAGTTTTGCTATGTATGTAGCAATCTACTCATTTATATATGACTATAGTATGTATATCTTTAAATAATGTTCAGTAAAATGTGGCCTCGTGCCACTTTTTCTCTCGGCTATTTTGCCAGTAGCATACAATACAAGAATTATTTATTGCATACAAACAGCAACAATATTTAATTATTGAATCCCCACAGACTACACAGACACTCATCATTAAATTTTTACAGGGAGCACGAAGTCACCACACATCAGCGTAAGTTTATTCGTAAATTTCTATGATTCTAACAGCACATCTCAATAGTATTCTACACCAATTTGTAGTATAACAATCCAGGTTCACCCCTTTAACTTGATCATTGTGGATATTTTTAATTCACATGAGTAATTATCAAAAACGTTAACTCAATTAAAATACACGGTCGCGCTATCATACAAAATTAGTACGGGAGCACAGCACAGATCCGTGGTGACCCCGAGTTGTACTTATGATCTATCTAGTGGTTGAGGTTATCTGTGTGGACGATTCACCCAATATGATTTCGTTTCTTTACATTATTTTATACAAAAAATTACGGGAAATGACAAAGTAAAGTACGAGTAGGTATTTGACACTGCACCAACTTTGACGCATTGTTGTTCCGCCTTATTAGTGGTTGATTGGAAGAGAATGCCTAAAAACGTCAAGTCCGCCTTTTATACTTCTTTAATGTGGAAGTTTAAAATAAAACAATAATAAATAAAGGTACATAATTATATTATTTCTTTGTCCCTCACAACAGAAAGTGTTCTACAAAAGAAGTAGATGTAACAATCGCTACAGGTAATATTAGAGTTTGTTTGAAACTGTTATTATCCTAGCTCCAACATACCAGGTATTTTAATTGGCTGATTTGCAAATGTTTCCCGCGATGCAGGCTATTAGAGTGGCCCAATTATAACGGTACCGGTACACATGTACCACGTACCGGTACCGCATTCCGTGTACCAGTCACGCGAGCGGAAACATGGCCGGCCTTACAAGTGACGAGTTAAATCGACATGAAAGAACATCGCGAAATCAATGGTATGGGAATATATATTGCAGGGTAATTAGAGGCAATTTTAAAAATATAGAGGAAGTGTTTCATATTTTTTGTTGTTTTTGTCAGAAACTATTCACGCCTTTTCTCTTATTTGATTGGATTGCCAGCAGTGGGGCGTATAGTATTATTATAGAGGCTAACATTGTTATTAATTTTTCTTGTTCAAAATCTTGGATATCTACTTCAGAATATAAGTCATTATACACCCAAGAGCGAAAATTTCGGGTCAGTAACATAAACTTTAAAATCTATAAAATTAATATCTTTTGAGATATCCAAGAAAATGCTATAGTGACCCGAAACTTTTGCTCTCGAGTGTATAAAAGCAAAGTACAAAACAACATCCAAAAAATAATACAACATAATCATAGCTTATAAACCTAATCTAGGGTGCCTGTTCCACAAAATAAAGTACAATGTTATACCTATTTGGCGCAGTTGGTAGGATGGGCTAAAGTTTATCACAGCTCGCGATCTACCCGCCGTGCTTGCATGCATTTTTCACCTGTACGTGTGTTGCACCTTGCACCACGTACGTACACATTACGTGTGTGTGTGTGATCTCCACGGCACGTCCATTACAGCTAATGGATCATGTTTCTCCATTACGTGGTGGTGAGTGACAGGGAGTGCATTAAATGTGGCTGCCGTTGAAGTTTGCAACACCGAAGCCTTTACGATCCACATATATGTTTACTTTCGTGTTTAGAATCTCGCATCAAAGGAAATACACCAAATTTGCATGCTATTAGAGGTCATATCTCTTTAGTCTTTACTGTTTTAAAAATAAGTTAGAAAATTCGTAATGTTTAATAGAAGTAAAAATGCATAAGCAACGGTAGCTGCTTATAAAGTTAGTCGTGGTATAAATATAATAAAAGATCATCGTCTCAATATTGTGTCATAGTAACCGGTGCTAGCTCTCCGTCTAAAAGCCGTGTCATGTTTATTTTGACACCCTTATCTAAGTTATCTACTTAACTAATTCTGCTAGTCACAATTTGTTACATAAATATGTTCCTCGACAGGTAATGAACTTAGGACGGCTATGTTAACAGGCACAGTTACAACCTAACCTAACCAAGTCGTGAGGCAGCGTTTCTACCAGAGGTGAGCGAGAAATGTATTTGTTAAGAGTCGCCAGGACGCTTGCGTGAAGTCGCGTCCCCATACAAACGAAGTTCAGCTCTCATTGTAAAACGACATGCTTTAGAACCGGGAATTTTGGCATGGGCATTCTAGTAGTACAGATCTAGGTCGGACATTCATTTTCGTTGCTAAAAATTGTAATACAAAGAAAATATAGCAAAAATAAGTTTTGTATGTTAATCTGTATCTGGCTGTATTTTCTTTGTATTACAATTTTTAGCAACGAAAACGAATTACCGACATAGATCTGTACTACTAGAATGCCCATGCCAAATTTCGTGGTTCTAAAGCATGTCGTTTTAAAATGAGAGCTAAACTACGTTTGTATGGGAATGCGAGCGTCCTGGCGACTCTTAAGAGCCAAGAGCTGCACTGTGCGAGGATAGGAAAATGAGGTGATTCTTAAAAACACAATCCTCGCAACACATCCTCGCTCATCTCTGGTGGAAACGCAGCCCAAAAATTTAAAATGGAAAATTTTTAGCGGCGCAGTAACTCGCAATATCAAAGAGGTATGAGTGCATTACACTGTAAGGTGAGTTCGCCCAAAATCGGACAATTTTTAGGTGGGTTGAGATGATAATGATTTTTAAAAAATCGGCTTGTATATTGAATATGCTACGTACGTGACGTGAATCAAATAGCAAAATGTTAGTAATTAAATGACATCTTAAAATTAATTAATTATTAATTTACATCTTGAAATGATATCGTCAGGTGACAAGCAAAGCTCACTAATTACAATTGCCAGTATGTTTTATTATGGCTATGAACTTGTGGTAGTACTTAGTGAGTCTTGGTTGCGATATATATTATCTTTCTAAACGTCTAAATAAGTCTGTGGTGCATACATTAAGAGAAAAAAATATTTCGACTTCATACGTGTATCATGATCGTGTAAAACCGGACGAGCCTGCGAGTCAGTCCCAATTGCCGGTAACATTGATTTCTTATCGGAAAATAATCGCTTTCAACCCCTGAAAAACATATAGTCAGATATATTGGCCTGACAGTATTACAAACTTTGGATTTCAGACTTCGTTTATAATATTTTTTGTCACTTCATTTGTCCGATTTTGAGCCACGCACAAATTATTGAAAAAAATGTGAACCCAAACCTATCAAGTGTGGTCTGAAAGAGAGGTGCAATATGAAACGGCGCATCATTTTATCTTGTCAGAACTAAATTCAAGTACTAGTATCATACAATTTTACCCGGTGTCCGATATTGGACGAACTCACCTAACCCGGCACTATACGAGTTTTTAGTAGAGCTAAGGCACATACAACGGAATTTCATTTTAGAATTCCGTAAACGAGCGACGAGCGGCTTTTTTTAATACCACGCCTAAATGGCTTACCACACTTAGGGCCAGTTGCACCAACCACTTTTGACGGACTCATCAGCGTCAACCGGCAGATTACTATGAAAATTTCCATACAATAAAATTTAGCGTACGTTTTAACGGTGACAGACAGTTTGGTGCAACCGAGCCTTAGGTGCTTACAGCTACTGTAGTCCAGACTAGCAGTAGTAGTTACTGGACGCCTGCAACTTCTGAGGTGATAGTGGAGAATGCCGGTATTCAGCCGACATCAAACCGATTTCATACAACATGAAAACCGGTTGCATTCCCTTGATGTGATCGTATCAGAGGTCTGTTCGAAGAATATAATCTGTTTTTGCTTGATTTAAATTTGATATTGAGCATGATTGACATATCTAATTGACACTAACGGCCTCCTACCCCAGTCGGTAGTGACCCTGCCTAATACGAAGCAGTAGGTCCCGGGTACAAATCCTGGTAAGGGCATTTATCCAATAGAAAAATGACAAACTTTTCATACAATCTTTTTTTATCGATGACGTTGACGTTAACATACGATTTGGTGCAACCGGCCCTTATTCTATGTTACGATAAAGTTGACGTAGAAGCAACGAATTCTATAATAATGGAGCATGTTCCATAACATGTTATGATATCAATTTGGCTCGGCTCGTGCAACAGAGATTTAGCTCCAAGTTAGGGTATTAAGTGTTCGGAAACTGAAGCGTGTATTTGGTTTCTATGATGCTTTAATATTGATAAATTTCAAATATTCGAGTTTTATTAGAGGAATGCTACTCGTACGAGTATAACTGAATAGTATAAAATAGCATGTTGTGTTGTAGTACCTATTAAATTAAATGATCAAATAAATATTTGGGGACAACCTTACACATATCAACCTAGTCCCAAACTAAGCAAAGCTTAAACTATGGGATAGGCGACGATATACCTACTTATATAGATAAATATATACTTAGATACATAGAAAACACCCATAACTCAGGAACAATTAGTGATAAACACACAAATAAATGCCCTTACCAGGATTCGAACCCGGGATCTCCTGCTTCCTAGGCTGTGTCACTACCAACTGGGCTAGGAGGCCATTACTCATTGTATGATTCTACAATATGTTTGGTAGTACACATTAAAAGATCATGTCATCATCCTCCTTGCGTTTGCTGGATCAATTTAGAGTGTGGTGTCAGTTTTTACGAAAGTGACTGTCATCTGACCTTCCATCTCACTCTCTCTCTCCCATCTTGAGGGAAAGTTAAGGCCTCTATAAACGTAAGCGACTAGTCACCTGCGATTTTTAATACATTGCGGTTTTTGATCCATCGATTGATTTCGTTGCACTTACCTAGACGGCAATGTCTCGAAATCGCGCGCGAGTTTATTGTAAAAATTGCGCTGATTGTAGAGGTCAATAGGTGACTAGAAAAAATAGTCCGATAGAGAGCATAATGTCTGACTCGCACTCGTTACAAAATTGACACACATTAATATTTTGACTTGTTGTCATGTTGGGATTATTGTCTGATGGTCATTATCTCCTTAGTCAAAAACGTGACGTAGCCCTCTACCTCTCTTTCGTCATCTTTTGTTGGCCAAAGGAGCGTTTTCACAAAAAGTTGTTAGTTTTCACATTTTTGAAATTTTAAGAATTTTTTGCATATTCCTACTCAGAATCGTGAGTACTATCAACTCCACTATGAAATTAAAAGTGTCCTGTTCCTCTTACGCTACTTTTCTATGGGCACTTATATGAAAGTAGCGTAATGGAACATAAAAATTGTATGAAAATTTTGGGACACTTTTCATTTCCTAGCAGAATGAATAGTACTCTCGATTCTAAGGAGGAATATCCAAAAAATTCTTAAAATTTCAAAAACACGAAAACCAACAACGTTTTGTGAAAACGCCCAAAGACGATTGTAGCCCCATTAGGCTTTGGGATTAGTTCCGACACGTTTAGGTTTCAAACTATGGGTTCTTTTACCGAAAAACGAACGCTACAAAAACAACGTCATTATTCAAATTACGGCGAATGAAATATAGTTTTAATATCCAAGGCGCTAATTGCTTCCGAGTTGATTGTCCTGGCCATTTTTATTGCGTGTCAATAAACATAGTGCTGCTCTTCTAACGCAAACTGAACTTTAAAACTTCAAAAACAGAGTCTTAATTGGAGTAGCAGTTGATGTAGTTTTGTTTGCTGTCCTGTAGAGAAATTGTTCCCCGAACTAACTCCGTGTTCCCTTCGTTAACAGGTAAAACGCTTAGAGTTTCCAAAGTTACTGCGACCCTCCGACCTATCTAAAGTGGGTGTAAACAAAGATCGCACTATACTGGATTGCTGTTTGCCTTTCACTCTGACTGAGCGGTACGCATAAGAGCCGTGTACGTCGACGTCAAATATATGTTTACACTTTTGCACTTTATTACAAAGGAGCAAGGTACAAAAGTGTATACATATCTTTGACGTCGACTGTACATTGGAAAGCCAGTTTGAATTTGTAATTTATTGTGCATGAATAAGGTTAGGAATCGAATGAATTTTCAATGACTTACTTCTGTAATGCATGGTGGACTATCGTTTTAAACTGCTTCCTCAAATCGAATACAATTTCTCACTAACTTAAAAGGTATAGTTTGAGTTTGAGGTTTAAATGTAGGATCAAATCGATCAAACAAAAACCGGATCGGAGATTCCTATCCTTTATAATCACAGAATTACAGTTCGTGAGCTTTAAGAAGAACTTTCGGGAATCGGCGATGTCACACGAAGGTAATATTGCTGTTCTGCTTTTTCATGTGTCACTGTTGATTGATACCCGACGTGTCTTTCTAAAACCCGACGGTTCTTCTTAAAGCTCACGGACTGTACAGATCTATTGTGTATGGAAAAGTTGTAGAAAATTTTATGTTCTTTATACGTTCCATAGACACTTTATTCATACCATAGACTTAAATATATAGTAGACGGCCATAGCCTAAGAACTTTTTGAGGCTCCAAGTATTTAGCGCCATCTAGTTCAGAGCCACTATGTGCCTATGAGATAAAATCAGCGCCACCTAGTAACGAATAACGTACTAGTAGTACACTAGTCGTTACTAGGTGGCGCTGATTTTATCTCATACATATTGGCTCTGTTTAGGTGGCTCTGAACTAGATGGCGCTAAATACTCAGAGCCTCAAAAAGTTCTTAGGCTATGGCCGTCTACTATATATTTAAGTCTATGGTCATACTGACAACGGAAAAACGGAATTTTCAATTTCAATTTATTTATTTAATCTCATATAAGATTAATAAGATTAACAGTAAAAACCAAAGCACTTATATGGTAGGTGACACAAATACAATTTTATCACCCTTTTTTAGCACCTTTTAAACAAGATGGCGGCCAACGCTCCCCCCTCAAGGACTCAAATCTAGATTTTTAATAACCAACCTGTCCTATCATTACCCGTTGAAACATTTTCTAGACCACCTTTAAGGCTGATATTATGGAGATGATTCCCTGATGATTGGAATACTATTAGTCTCACGAAAGGCAAATTTAATGAATACGTTAGTACGAGCTATGAAAATTTATTTTTTATTTTTTGTTTGTTGTTTTTATTTTTGGTGCAATAAAGAATATTGTATTGTATTGTATTGTATTGTATTTACCATACGGTTGCAAAGTACCTACTGAAGTGAATGAAAAATATCCGATCACTGCTGATAATAGTATTTTGTGCAACAGTTACATAATAAGGGTTCTTAAGATTCGAGGGTCGAAGTTACAAAATGAGGCGAAGCCGAATTTTGTAAAAACAGACCCGAGAATTTTAAGAACCCTTATTATGTACCGTTGCACACAATAGTTTTTCTACGAGTGCTTAAGCAAGCCGGTAAGAATTGAGTTCGACGAAAGCCGTGCACAACTTACTGCTTCTATGTAATTGAGTAACTTCGATCTCCCGGTGGATTGTGCCGGCGGCGCCCGCCCGACACGCAGTGCGGGGCCCGACAACAGTTTCACAATATTGTATGGAAATCCTTTTTGTCATTGTTATGGATGCTACAATATGCGACCATAGAAGCTCTATCAAAAAGTATGTGCTAGTAGTTCCGCCACCACAATCTTAATTCGAGTATTACAGTCGCCGAGTGTAAAAAGTACCACTTTAACACTACAAAGTTAACAATGTGTAATTATCACAGACATCTTCACATTTCCAGTGCGCTTTAAGAAAAATAAATTAAAACAATAACTTTCTAGAAGCTTTCAGGTCTCAAGGGTGGCCAGTACTCTGTCCCATAATGTATAGGTTTTGAATTTAGAACTTATTGCACGGTTATAAGGTACATAATACAACGTGTTTTCTAATGGTTGTTAGGACTATTATGCGATGTTGCAACTATAAAGAGCTGCAACACACTGTTGTGTTTATGTGCGCAACGTCGCGTTAATATTTGATGCTCCTGTATATTGCATCATTGTAGAGAATGACAGTGTGTGCAATGTACTAGTAATGTCGATGGAAAATTCTCTAGTATTATATTTTTGAAGTGAAAACTATTTTAGCAGCGTTGGGCACTTTTTGGTAAGCGAAAATCTTATGGGCTTTCGTCACCGGCACCGTCACATGGCATTACGATTGAGAAACATGTAAAACAAAATGTTATGTGTAAATGTAAAAAAGAATTACTCAAATCGGACCACGGGTGTCGGAGTAATCGGTGAACATACATAAAAAAACACCAAACCGAATGCAGAACCTCCTTCTTCTATGGAATTGAAGTATTTGAAGTCGGTTGATAAAGAGAAGAGGAATGAAGTTAAGTGAAGTCCAAAGATAAAAGTGAAAATTAAAATCATTTATTTTCTAAACTTAATTCTAAGTTTTCACTTTTAATCGGCACTCCCTATAACTGTCATTTTTTGTAGTGGGATATCTACCTATTGGTAGTTTTTGCCACTTATGTAATCTAACTTCAGTAAATACTGAAATCCCCTGAGCTCAACGCAACGCTGTCCGCGCCGCCGACGCACCACTAAATTTAATTCAAATTTGCATATATGATAACTAAATGATTGACACTGAACACTATGTCTGTATCTACATACAGTCTTAGAAACCTATTTTTAACCGACTTCAAAAAGGAGGAGGTTCTCAATTCGACTGTTTTTTTTTATCATCATAATTTTTTTGTATGTATGTTACTCGATATTTCCGTGAATCGTGAACCGATTTTCAATTTTTTTTTAATCGAACGGGTATAACCCCTAGATGGTTCCATTGTCACCAATTCGGGGTCTGATGATGGGATCCTGGAGAAATCGAGGGAACTCTTCAACTATTATAGGCACACCTATAGTGATTTCACTATTTTTTTTACAACAATTCGGCCACTTCATCTTGGAATAGCGGATCCTAAGTGAAGAATGTTCTTTTTTTGTTTAAAATTATTCAGGTTAATACGTAAAATTTTCTTTAAGAAAGTCACCGCTGTCACTTGTTTGAAGGTACCGACCATTGGTGGGGTGCCGACAACAGGGTAGTTTATATCAGACTGGTTCGATTGAACGTGACCACCGGTTCGCATTAGCCGTGACTTCACTCGATTCGGAACATACATTGAAATTGGAGATATACCTATTGGCTGCTTTTACCCAGAAAATATACATGGTGTGTAATGTAGCGGCTAAAAAACTTTGGAGCACATTTATATGTATTTGATCTATTGTAAGTTTGCATACTTTTTTTTAACTTAACTGACATTTATAAAATTCTAACTTTAACGGTTTATTATGATGCGTTACGTTATTTGTCAGAATTTGCGTTTTACAGTCAGTAGGAGTACTAAGGTTTTCAAAATATAATGAGTCTTCATTGTGTTCCGTTGTGTTCATTATTTATTTATTTAATCACAATAATGGTTTACACCCATTACACTTGTTCATCATGCATGGCATGGGCATGTGCACAGAATGGAACCCTCTCGACTGCCACGGCGTGTTCTTCTTGGCGCAGTAGCGAATGCAAAAAGAAGCGTTGGGCGGCCATTGCTTCGTTTTAAAGACTGTGCCAAGAGGGATATGATTGCCTTTCACATTGACCACCGAAAATGGGAGGAAACCGCAGAGAAACGGACGGAGTGGCGGAAATGTGTTGTGGAGGGTCGTAAGTTGTGCGATGAGTCCTGGTTCGTGGCACTCGCTGACAAAAGGAAAAAACGACATGAAACCGAGTCAGCACCAACTGCTGCAAATTTCTCTTGTCGGGCCTGCGGCAAGAAATGCCGCTCTCGCATCGGGCTGTTCAGCCACCAAAAACGGTGTCTCCCTAATTTTACACCATGAATCGTCTGCTAGAGACGTAAGGGCCAATGATGATGATGACTTGTTCATCATCATCATCTCAGCCATAAGACGTCCACTGCTGAACATTAGTTTACCTGCTCACAGTACAAATTTTTCAAATGTCTCCCATTTTGATGGCTCACTATGTATATAGTATATACCACGTGAGTATTATACCATCCTAGAGTGTTATACCATTTTTACCAAAAATTATATACCCCATTGGGGGTGTCGATTTAAAAAAAAAAATTAATTTAATTCCATAATATACTGAGATTTTTTTTATTCCTCGGGTAGTCATTAGTAGGTCCATCGTCTGGTGTCAGGTTATCGTTGAATTTTGGGACACGTTGTATATACCTGAAATTAGTCACATTATAGCATTAACAGCCCGCCCCGGTTTTGCCTCCTGTCGTCGGCAGAGCTGTATGGAAGTCATTTGCATGAACGTGAAACGCTCCGTGGTCGCCCAAATTGCTCCGTGGTCGGTTATCGACTTACTATGATTTTGCCCATACATGGACAAATAAAAGTGCAGAAAAGGAACCGCAGCCGCATTTGTGAAACCTTTTCTGTCATTGACGTTTAGGTCTAGAGTAGACTCTTTTTGACATTTCCAAGCCATATAGCCAACGAGCTATTTGTTTCTTGGCGGTTGCGACGCCATCTGCGCATGTTTCAAATCTGACTCAGCCTTTTTTTTTATACCACGACGGTGGGAAACAAGCATGCGTCCCGCCTGATGGTAAGCAGCTACCGTAGCATATGGACGCCTGCAACTCCAGAGGTATCACATGCGCGATGCTGGCCGTTTACAAAAGGGAGGATTCACTGTGTTGACGGCTAAAGGAACAAGAGTCTCTCGTCGTTAAGGCACAGCCTTTATCCTCTATTTAAAATCTAAACACCAGTTTAATCATAATCCCGTGCCCGAGGCACCAAAATGGCCGCCAGTTGTGTGGCTAATAAATAGTCCAGTCTGGTTTCGGTAACGATGTTGATATTCACTGGAGATTGTGTAAAGCGGACATGCAACGTGCATACTACGATAGACTCGGCATAAATTAAACCTAGACCTAAAAGCAGATCTTTTAAGATTCCTAGCATGTATGGAGCCATGTAGCTCTCACCCTCTATCCTGTTTATTACTAGTGTACTTATGATCCCGTGATGGCACCAAGATGGCCGCCAGTTGTGTGGCTATTAATAGTCCGGTCAGGTTTCGGTAACGATGTTGATTCACTGGAGATTGTGTAAAGCGGACATGCAATGTGCAGGGCCACTCCGATAGACTCAGCATAAACTCAATCTAGACCTAAAAGTAGATCTTTTAAGATTCCTAGCATATATTTTTTCCTCCACGTGACAGGCTATGCCTAGTGTGGGGGACAGTAGGTATAATGTTGTATTGAACAAATTTTTGTCAAATAAACAATTTGTATTTGTATATTTACTCACCTTCTAACCTGTTTGTTACTAGTGTACTTATGATCCCGTGCTGGGGCACCAAGATGGCCGCCAGTTGTGTGGCTATTAATAGTCCGGTCAGGTTTCGGTAACGATGTTGATTCACTGGAGATTGTGTAAAGCGGACATGCAATGTGCAAGGCCACTCCGGTAGGCTCAGCATAAACTCAACCTAGACCTTCGAGTAAAAGTAGATCTTTTAAGATTCCTAGCATATATTTCTCACCTTCTATCTTGTTTGTTACTAGTGTACTTATGATCCCGTGCTGGGGCCCCAAGATGGCTGCCAGTTGTGTGGCTAATAAATAGTCCTGTCAGGTTTCGGTAACGATGTTGATTCACTGGACATTGTGTAAAGCGGACATGCAATGTGCAGGGCTACTCCGATAGACTCGGTAAAATTCAACCTAATTAGAAGCATATCTTTTGATATTTCTGACATGTGTGGACCCATGCAGTCGTCATCACGATCTTGTTACTAGTATTATCATGATGATTGATGAAGGGCCACTCCGATAGACTCGGCATAAAGCGACATTTAACACTTGTGGTAGCTATGAGATATTTGTGACATTTTTACTTCGTGACTCGTGTTGTGATATTGACGTCCAAATTTCAATCCTGAAGCCTCAGCTTGTGCAGTCACCGGCAATTGTATCTACACGAAAGCCGTAAAAATATGTGAAATGCTCTTATAGTGAGATACTATTGCCGGTGACTGTACCAATTTTTTTTCGGGACAATTAAATCAAATGGTGAACGATTACTAGACCAGACTGACATTAGTAGAAATGTGACGTTCTTGAGAAGCGAGAACGTTCAAACCGTCTTATTAATATTTTGCTCAATCTAGGCGGTACATGTTCTGTGGCAATATTTGAGAACTGACGATAGCACACAAGACAAGGCCTGGTCACAGTATAAATATCAGTCGTCGTATAATCATTCTGCCCCGGAAAAACAGAATCTTTTATCATTTCAATGTGTGGCCTACGTTATTGTCTAAATCTCACAAAAGTTTTATAAAGGGGTTTTTTTACCATATGGCTCTAATCGAATAGTGCGAGGTAGGTCGTATTTTAAAACTTTTACTACGGGGCCTAAAAATTAGCTTTTCCATACACGGTTTTCTTTTTAATAAAAATTACAAATGTTTGTAAACGGCGTGACGACTAATTTTTTTTGTCATTAACACTTAAAGTTTATTTGTCATTATAGGTGCTAGCTATGTATTTTTAACAACACTTTGGTAGTTAGGTATATTTAATACAACTTTGTAATTTCCACAAATGAATTTCTTGCGATTACAAAAAGTTTGTTGTTACAGGGATTTTCAAAAATGGTAGTAATCACATTTTTTTTGTTGAAATAAATGTTTTTTTTTTCGTGTGGAAAACGTCGACATTCGGTTGGCCGAAATATTAAACCATCCAAACATTTTTTGTAATTCATGTCACAGCAAAAGTGATCAGTGTGACCTACCAACCTTGCAAAAAAGATCATGTTACTAATGCACGGCTAAGGCTGAAGTCACATCGGATGCGATCGAAGCCTGATTGACGACGATGCAGTTTGCGTTCCGAGAATGCTCTCGGAACTAAACTCCGGAGTCCGGGGCGCCGGTAGAAAGTCTAGAGCGTCGTTCGAACTTTACAAATTATATATTGTACCAAAAATAAATTACAATATAAACAACCTGAGAAACGTAAAGGATGAAGAACGGTAGACAACACACGGTGTCACTACAGGATGATTCAGTAGACGTGAGCAGGATTAACACTACGGATTCAGTCAATAACAAGCTATTCTTTGATACCAGTGTTAGTGTAATTAGCGCCAAAAAATTCAAGTATGTAGGGTGACCATGATTACAGAGAATAAAATTTCTACGTAACAAAACGGTAAAAAAAGCCGATATTGTTTTACTTAAACATAATGAAGGCCGATTCACTGTGGTTAACTAAGTGTGTAGGATGTTCCTGCTCACGTCTTCTGAATCACCCTGTAAATGGCACCAGTAGTAATAATCAGCGGTGTGATGTTCAGTGTTGCATCGAGCATCTCAAGGATTTGAGCGGCCACTTCTATACGTTTACATCGCCGCACCAAACGCTCCGCGTCGCTCGCACCGCTCGAACGTGCTAGCTACCACAGTTATATACGTAAAACTTACTAGTACGTACCTGTAGTTATACATTATTGCGAGCAAGAGCGGGCGATATCATAATGCGATCAAATTGAGCCGAAAATATGAAATTCGATTGCCGCCTCTAAAACCCAGCGCCTAGCGTCGGAAAGTTGCCAGTCTATCCGTTTTTTGCACGAATGCACAAATAGTTTAACTTGGAGTTTTGTATGACTCTACGCTTGTCCGAACCGAATGCAGGCCATGAATTTAATGTTTTTCTGACCGAAAAAGCCTTGTGATTTATAAATGCAATGTGTAGGTTAGGTACTTAGGTAAGTATATGTAAGAATTTGTTTCTTCTTCACACATAACCAGATTTAAAGCCATATAGGGGAAGATTGGCACCATTAGTAGGTACGCGGGGAACATTCATAAGCTAGGGATACACGCACAGATCAGGGGGGTGATTTTTGAAATCCGAGTACTCAAAAGTGACATTTAAAACTCTGAATAAAACGCTGAAATTATGTTTTAAAAATAATAGCGATGGAAATTTAAAATCATGATTATTTAAACTATTAATTCCATGTGAAAAAGTTGGCGACAAACTTTTGTGTGCGATTATTTTCGAGCTTGAATTTTTTGAATTCGAGCGTTCGGCTGCCAAAAATCGCCCCCCTGCCTGAAAATCCTGATACTGCCAATGTAGTATAGCTAAACGTTGGTCATATCTGGATTTTAAAAACACGCTGACACATTATTTTTGTATGAAAGACTCCCTCTCATATCATACGATGTAGTATACTCACGAAGAATACTCTGTTTGTTTCCTTGAAAAGTGAGTTTTTGTGTTACTGATTATTTTAAGTAATTCTTGGGTGCATGTTTAAATGCACGTATCTGGAGTAATATTTCTTCTGAAATAGAAAAATCATGTATTATTATTAAGTAATATTACACATTAGGTTTACATTAGTAACAAAACAATGAGCTTGTTTTTATGTATATTAGGGCACAAACTATACGATATTTATGAGAGTAATAGTGCTAATTACCACACAACCAATCAATCAAATGTGCTAGTGCTACACTCTGGCGGCAGAACATGGCAGTAATACCCCCTATTGTGCCAGTTGAAGGCTTCGTCTTCCATTGTCCTAATATACATAAATCAAATTCTTATATCTACTTATCTAAATATATAAAAGAAGAAACTGACTGACTGACTGACTGACTGACTGACTGACTGACATATCAACGCACAGCCTAAACCGCTGGGTCTAGAGTTTCCAAATTTGGCATGTAGGTCCCTTATAAGGTCTAGGGGTGCACTAAGAAAGGATTTTTCAAAATTCACCCCGTAAGGGGGTGAAATGGGGGTCCAAAGTTTGTATGGGGAAACAAGATTTGTTAGACTATTTTATTTGAAACTTCACCGGAGTATTCCTAACAATAAATGAGTAAACACGTGTTTCAGCTTTTTTGAAAATTCAACTCCTTAAAGGGGGAAATGGGGGTGAAAAAGTCTGAAAATCAATATGGGTATCGTTTCTATGGTTTATCGGGTCGCTGATTACGAAAACAACAACCATTTTATTATACAACGTGGCAGGTGTAAAATATCATCCCCCAGGGGGTGAAATGGGGGTCCAAAGTTTGTATAGGGAAACAAGATTAGTTAGACTGTTTTATTTGAAACTTCACAGGAGTAATCCTAACAATAAATATGTAAACACGTGTTTCAGGTTTTTTGAAAATTCAACTCCTTAAAGGGGGAAATGGGGGTGAAAAAGTCTGAAAATCAATATGGGTATCGTTTCTATGGTTTATCGGGTCGCTGATTACGAAAACAACAACCATTTTATTATACAACGTGGCAGGTGTAATATATCATCCCCCAGGGGGTGAAATGGGGGTCCAAAGTTTGTATAGGGAAAGAAGATTAGTTAGACTGTTTTATTTGAAACTTCACAGGAGTATTCCTAACAATAAATTTGTAAACACGTGTTTCAGGTTTTTTGAAAATTCAACCCCATAAAGGGGGAAATGGGGGTGACAAAGTCTGAAAATCAACATGGATATCTTTTCTATGGTTTATCGGGTCGCTGATTACGAAAACACCAATGATTTTATGATACAACGTGGCGGGCGTGAAATATCATCCCCCTGTTGGGGCGCGATAGGGTTGAAATTACTAAATATCAATACGGGAGTCGATTTATGGTATTTTGGGACGTTAATTAAGTACGAAAATGGCATCAATTTCGAAATTTTTGTTAAAGAAATAATTTTACCTCCGGGAAAGGACATAGGGTAGTTTCTATACCGAAAATCAGCCCTTAAGGGGGTGAAAAGGGGATTGGAAGGTTGTATAGAGAATTTTTAACCGTTGAACCGATTTAAATGAAACTTGATATAATAGATAGTTTGAATCCTGGGAAACGACTAAGGGTTATTTTCATTGAAAAAATTAACCCGTAAAGGGGTGAAAAGAGGGTTGGTAGTTTATATAGGTTTTTTTCAGAGCTGAACCGATTTAGATGAAACTTGGTATACAGATAGTTTATCTTATCTTATCTTATCTTATTGAATTCGGGGGCCCGTAAGGATACACTTCGACCCAAAGGGATCTTTTGTGTAGTTGCCCCCTAGTACACCTACTCGAGAGCTTTCTCAACCATCTCCATGTGTTGGATGATGGAGCTCAAGGGCAGTGCTTTGAATTCCTCTGGATCTGGATAGCCAGTACCAAAGTCCTTCATTCTCTGTCTGGCTAGAGCGTGACATTCACACATTAAGTGTTCCATTGTCTCTTCCTCTTCACCACACATCCTACAATCAGTATTATCTGACAATCCCATTCTGGCCAATACTCCTTTCACAGCGTAGTGGCCCGTGAAAACCCCTGTTATAATTTGGAGCCTTCTTCTGCTAAGTTTCCAAAGCTTTTTGCTCCAGCTTGAGTCAACTTTGTGCATGAAGAGCTTCGAATGCCTTAGACCAGCCAAACTACCCCACTCTTGTTGGTGTTTATGTTTGGTGTGATCCTTTATGGCTGTGATTATGGTTCCCTTCGAGAGCCCCACAAATGGTTCCGGGCCTAGATAATTATTCATAGAGCCCCTTCTTGCAAGTTCATCAGCATTTTCGTTGCCGATAAAGCCCTCGTGCCCTGGGATCCACACCAGTTGCACTTTGTTGTGCCTTCCAAGCCTGTTAAGGACTTGGATGCCATTGAATATCAGTCTGGACTCCACTTTTGGCGCTATAAGTGCTCTGAGTGCAGCCTGACTGTCGCTGAGTATATAGATATTCTTCCCTTGGATCTGTCTATCTATATTCTCTTGTGCGCAGGCAATAATGGCGTACGTCTCCGCTTGGAAGACTGTCGCATAATTGCCCATGCTTATACTATTGCTGTAGTCATTTGCATAAATGCCGGCTCCCGTACTAGATCCTATTTTAGAACCGTCTGTGTACCATATGCTGTCTGTACCATCAGAATTTGGTGGTTCCAGACCATCAGCCCAGTCGGCCCTTGTAGGAATTTGTACTTTAAAATTCTTTTTGAAAATAAACTTGGGTTGCATTTTGTCACAGCCCATGCTTGTTAACCTATCCATGAAATTGTCGCATTCCATGCTTGTGTGCTTAGTCTTTAGCCTGCTGTCGTCCCAGAGGCCTGCAACAGCCAGTCTGTGTAACGATTTGCGCGCCTCTGACTGTATCACTAAGTGTAAAGGCGGTAGATCAAGTAATACATCTAGTGCCGCCGTTGGCGTCGTTCTGAACGCGCCGGTGATAGCCATGCTTGCCATTCTTTGTATTTTCATTAAGGCTTCTTTGCATGTGCTCTTTTGTGTCCTTGGCCACCACACCAAGCTCCCGTACAGTATGATAGGTCTTACCATCATGATACAGATAGTTTGAGGCCCGGGGAGGAAAAAAAATAGTTTTTTTCGCGAAAACTACCCTTAAAGGTAAAAAAGTTAAGGGTGAAACGGGGGTTGCAGGTTTTTATAGGGAATTTTAAACCGTTGAACCGATTTAGACGAAACTTGGTATATATAGAAAGTGTGAATCCCTGCAAATGACTAAGGGTTGTTTTCGTTCCGAAAATCATCCCTTGAAGGAAAAAGGGATTGAAATTCTGTTCAGGAAATTTTTAACACCTGGACCGATTTAGATGAAACTTAATGCTAATTAGCATACAGATAGTTTGAGTCCCGAGAAGGAACATAAAATTGTTTTTACCTCGAAAATCAGCCCTAAAGGTTAAGGGTGAAACGGGGGTTGCAAGTTTGCATGGGGAATTTTTAAACGTGAACGATTTAGATGAAACTTTGTATAGAGATAATTTAAGTCCCGAGAACGGACATATAAATAGTTTTTATTTCGAAAATTAACCCTAAGGTTAAGGGGATGAAATGGCGTTGGAGGTTTGAATGGGGAATTTTTAACAGCTGAACCGATTTTGATAAAACTTAGTATAGAGAGTCCCGGGAAGCGAAAAGGATGTTTTTAGGGTTTCGTACCAAAATGGTAGAAAAGGAACCCTTATGGTGCGACTTTGTTTGTAAGTCAGTGACCCAAAGGCAGGCATGTAACGCCAATTTATGAATTTTAAACATTAAGGGGGGGGGGGGGGGGGGGATTTGTGGGTAGGTAAATGAGAAATCAAAAAACAAATAACTTTATTGTGTGGCGTATCAAATAAAAGGGCTTCATGTGAGGATCTCTAATTAGTATAATTTTAACATACATAACTTTGAATTATTAAAAAAAAGTTGTAAATTAATCAATATCGGAAACTGTTCGACAGAAAAATTTGCAAAAATTACAGATATAATAGTTATTTACGTATAAATTACAGGAAAACGAATAAGAGTGCAGTCAAGCACCAGTCCGACTTAAGACAAAAAAAATCGGGGTACGTGTCCGATTCGCACTGAGCCGCCCTATTAATTCTCATGAAATCATGCTGAAAGCGTCTTTTTTCAAAAATGTAATAAAAAAGTTGTTCGTACGAAACCTTTGAGGCGCAAGTAAGACCCGTATTTGCGTGTTTTTTTTAATTTCCTAAAATCGTTACTTAAAGTGGTGAAATGGGGGTTAAAAGTTTGTATGGGGCATTTTTAAATGTTCAACCGATTTAGATGAAAGTTGGTATGGAGATAGTTTGGGTCCCGGGAAGGGGCAAAATTGTATTTATCCCAAAAAACAAAGCTTACGGGGGTGCATAGCAAAGGGGTTGGAAGTTTTATAGAGAATTATTTTCAGTTGAACCGATTTAGATGAAACTTGGTATAGAGATAGTTTGAGTCTCGGAAAACGACATAGGATAGTTTTATCCCGAAAATCAACCCTTTAAGAGGTGAAAAGGGGGTTGAAAGTTTATATGGGGAATTGATAACCGCTGAACCTATTTAGATGATTTGGTATAGAGATAGTTTGAGTTCTGGGTATGGATACATAATAGTTATCCCAGAAGTCATTCCCTAAGAGGGTAAAAAGGGGGGTCAATTACTAATTCTACGCAAAGGAAGTCGCGGGGAAAAACTTTTATTCAAGAGTAGAAATCTGCATTAATCATAATGTACGCGGGCGAAGCCGCGGGCAACTGCTAGTACATCATATAATGTTAGATAAGATTTTAACAATGAAGTCGTACCAAGATCATTTTGAATACATCCAATGCCTAGTTTATTTTGCTGACTGTACACGAATACATTGAAGCTAAAATCACAAGCAAACAAAATTGTGTTCCGTGCTTCGGCGGGAGTTGTAGCTTCGTCAAACAAACGAAACGGCCCTTTTCGTGTTGTTTGAGCAAACTGCTAATTGAGCTATCAGCACGATTCCTGTGCTTTTGCACACACACACACACACACAAAACATTGCAGAGTTTCTGCAAAACTGTGCAAAAGCAATTTCGAGTGTGAGTGTGTTTTCTAGCCCGTCTCACCATGAATTGACCGTGATTTTATCTAGGTATTTATTTCCTCTTACATTTTGGGTATCTTTAGGTGGCTTTCACGCAGATGGCGCGATTGACTTGAGCTTCAAATAGGTCTTAGGCTGTGCTGCTCTACTATATAAGTTACTCTATGATATGACAAAAAACTTTCCCCATCTGTTCCCGGCGGGCATACACTGTATAAATGCCTCGAACTGAGAGCTTGCGATCTGCTTAAAAACATGTTGACCAATATAATAAGACCCTTATAATGATTGTTTCGCGTATTCTAGCCCCATAACCCCTTGATCGATCCTGCTCATAGACGAACTCTCAAATTATATGTTATTTCTGCTACAACACCAACAAATTTTACAAAATTGTTAGCTACTAAAGTAATTGCGGAACAAACACTTAAAATAAAAACTTTTTACAAAAAAAAGATAAACCGACTTCAAAAAGGATAAAATGAATCATTATATTATTTATATGCGTTACCAACTGATATGTTTGAAGTCGGTGCCAAGCCAAATTTGGAAGAGTTAATACGAACGAGGCGATGTGTGCAGTGAATTGTTATTTTTACTAGATAACTAATCTAATACGGTATGAATCGCACGTAGATATACATTCGTTTCGACCATGCGTTAACTGTTAGGCAAGTAGGTACAGAAAGTATAATCATGCGTCCTATGTTTGTTTCTTAACACATTTTTGCCTATCCGTATGTCGAACGAAGCCCGTGGTTTGCTTTGAATAAAATTATTTATCCTTCTTCATCTAAGGAATTCAATTGCTAGATTAATTTTTCTATACTCACATATACCCAGTATACACGCCGTGTCAGTAAAAAAGGCACGATATTCAAATTTTCTATGGAAGGTCAATCTAACGTGTCTACATTTTTTTTCTATTTGCCGCCTTTTTCTGATTATTGACAAAGCAGACATGTATCAGAATATATATATCGTTGTCGCATTTCATCAAAATAGGAAATGTAACACATGAAATCGCATTCACCTTTGCATTATTAGTACCGATGTTTTGTGATGTTCACACTTGAAGCTGATTAGACCGGTTTTGTAATTTGTGGCTTGGCACCGACTTCAAACATATCAGTTGGTAACGCATATAAATAATATAATGATTCATTTTATCCTTTTTGAAGTCGGTTTATCTTTTTTTTGTAAAAAGTTTTTATTTTTCCATTTTTAGTGTTTATATATTTAACAACCAGTCTCGGAATAATCGGTAAACACATATATATGTGTACTTCATCATTAGGTCCTTTCTATCAAATTGGTGGTTTTCAAGAGGAAATGCTCGAGTTGCTTAAGAAAACACCCAAATCAACATACATGCGCCTTTAATAATTGAGGAGTTCCCTCAACTGCTCATGAATCCCATCATCAAAACAGCACCAGATAAATGTGGGACTATCTTCATGGTAGTTCCTTTCAAACAAAAAAATAATTATTCAAATTGGACCACGGGTCTCTGAGTAATCGCTGAACATCCTACATAAAAAAATCTTAATCATTATCATCAAAACAATCATCATCATCAGGTCCACTGCATCGAAATAGTGGTTTTCGTGAGAAAATGCTTAAGTTGCTTAAGAAAACACGCAAATCACCATACATGTGCCTTTAAAAATTGAGGAGTTCCCTTAATTCCTCATGGATCCCATCATCAGAACAGCACCAGATAAATTTGGGACCATCTTAGAGGTACTTCCTTTCAACCAAAACAATAATTATTCAAATTGGACCACGGGTCTCGGAGTAATCGCTGAACATCCTGCATAAAAAAATCTTCATCATTATCATCAAAACAATCATCATCATCAGGTCCACTGCATCGAAATGGTGGTTTTCGTGAGAAAATGCTTGAGTTTCTTAAGAAAACACCCAAATCACCATACATGTGCCTTTAAAAATTGAGGAGTTCCCTCAATTCCTCATGGATCCCATCATCAGAACAGCACCATATTAATATGGGACCACCTTGGATGTAGATCCTTTCAAACAAAAAAAGAATTACTGAAATCGGACCACGGGTCTCGGAGTAATCGGTGAACATACATAAAAAAAAAACACCAAACCGAATGCAGAACCTCCTTCCTCAATGGAATTGAAGTCGGTTAATAAAAAAGCCATCGAAATGCCGAGACGTCCCAGTAGCCAGGTGACAGTTGTGCCTGAAGTTGTTTGTAAGAACTTCGCTTCGCTTACGCTCCGATCGTTCGATAGAGAAATGACTAGGCAACCTACCCAACAAGCCTGTCATACCAAAAAGTCAATGGAGGGTAGACTAAGGCACTGGTCCCACCGCGAGCTAGTAAGCTATGAGCTATCGACTATAAACACGAACAAAAGATAAGCACTCCCATGGCCCAAGCACTCACACGGCGATATTTATAGCTCACCGCTGGGCGAGTAACTATAAATATCGCCGTGTCTCTTTTATTTACACGGGAGTGCTTATCTTTTGTTCGTCTTTATACCCGATAGGTCATAGCTTACTAGCTCGCGGTGGGACCAGTGCCTAAGGGCAGCGAGCGGGCTAGCTCGTGTCAGAATCAGGCCTGCAACGGCGATTGTACAGTCAGCATCAAAAATATGTATACATTTCGGCACTTATGTCTGTGGGATAAGACTCAAATTCGTATACATATTTTTGATGCTGACTGTACTAAGTAACATGCAATCAAATATTTGACATGCTACACACACGGGACTATGAAGCGCTATTGTGACCGATTTTTCACACAAACTAGGGATCATCCATTAATTATGTCACACCAATTTCAAGATTTTTTGACCCCTCCCTCCCCCCTTGTCACACTTCGTCACAATTAACTGCATCCTCCCCCCTTAGTGTGACGTCACATTTCGATTTTTAGTTTAGGAAGGCGTTGTAAAATGAGCTTTATCGCCTTAGTAATACATTCGCTATTTCGAAAGCAATAAATCCTTAAACTCGGCCAGAAAAATAGTATCAAATTTATAGGGAACTAAAGTATTCAAACAAATCGGAGTATGTAGAAAATTAGTTTAGTACAATGTTTGTTAACAACAACTTAGATTTTGGAAAAAAATTGTATGTGAGGATTGTAAGGTCACAAACATGGAACTCCCTCCCCCCTGTCACAATATGTCATATTTTGTGGACCCCCTCCCCCCCTTTGAGGTATGATCTAATTAATGGATGATCCCCTATTTGCAGTGTACTTGCTAAATATCGCCGGGTTAAAGACAGAAGAAGGCCAGAGTTGAGTTTGCCTTAAGCGGCTATTAGACATTGCAACCTGCCGCTACCGCTTAATACCGCTTTTAGACCCGGCGTTAAGGCCTGGTTACACCCAACGAGTACAGTGGCGAGACAGCAACATGCCATGGCCCGGCCCAGTACTCGACGATGTGTTTACACCTTGCGAGTACTCAGCCGAGAGTACTGACTCGCCACTGTACTCGGTAGGTGTAACCAGGGTATTATTATAATGTGGAACCCTTGAGTCTGACATTTATTTGACCGGTTTTATATTAATTTCCCCTTGTAACTTCCTTCCTGTTAGAAAAGTCGATAATAATTAATTAGTCCAATAAGCGGCCATTCTATTCTTGTTGTCTGACGTCGTAGCCGCCTACGCTGTAAACGCCTACGTACAGTCGCCATCAAATATATCCAAGCGGCCAAGGTGGTCGCAAATATCTGAACAACGCCTCTATTTTCAAGGCGATAAATTGCATGTTCAGATATTTTTGAGTAACTTGTTCAATACAACTCAATACTGCTAGTGCCACGTCTGAATCAGAAATGTCTGAATTTGCTTGAAAACTATTCCGATACAACTACAATACAACTTCATTAGTGGTTGAATATTTTTGATTGTTAGAGTTATAATCACAACAGATTGTGTTTTTAATGTATTGTTAGTGTACTTTAAAATTGGAATACGGCACTATATCTTAAACGTTCTTTAAAGATAGAATGTAACGAATGCGGGTACGCGGGAACTTGGGTACGGTACGCGAGTGGTACACGTACTGCACCTGCAAAACAACTGCATGGATATTATTTTTGCTTGCCGAGTACTGGAAACGTTCAACAAAGGTCCAATAAAATTATAAACAGTGGCGAAGAACATACCTTTGAATTGATGACTATGACGATAATATATGGCCAAGCCATTTCTGATAATTTCAGTGATATGGAAAACGTAACTACACTAACGTAATTTCATGAAATGTAGAATGTTGAGATCTCCACAACATATAACATTGCATGGTATATATGTCTCTACTACTATGTGGTTGAATATAAACCCTTATTATATAGACTTTTAAGATACTTCTCATTGTAATGATTTAAACTCACACGATTATTTTGGCAAAAACCTCCCTCCTGTCTGCCTGCGACCACGAGCGTTATGACACTCTCGAAACGTCAGGAAAATTACAAAGTAAGTGTACGCGATTAAGTCCCATTTTTGTCACAATAAATACTTCTCATTGTGCTACGACCACACGGGTAGTTTTGAAAAAGAAGCCGTTTAACTTATATTAAAACCGCGTCACTATAAGAAACCACATTAAATTATCAACCTTATTATCGCCTTATAAAATCTAAATTCAAAGTTTAGGAATACAGGTTGAACCAAAGGCAGAGGCGAGACTCTGTAAGCGAGTACAACAGGCTAAGTTGCGTTTCAACTCGCGAACTACCGCTGCATCGCGCACTCGAAGTTTATGAAACAGACTGTACTTTTGAAAGTAAAAGCATCTGCGTACCAACTTTGCCTGTGCGCAGATTAATTTAATTCTTCCGCAGGCTTACACAATACACAGTTGTTAGTAAAGATTTCTTATGATATTAGATGATATGTGGCAAATAAATTACAATGTAATTTACGGCATTGAGGGTTAAATATCGGTATAAAAATCACACAAACTATCATATTTTTCATAATATTTCAATAACATAAATAATAATAACAAGTTAGATATTTTTAGTTTTAATTAGCCCCGTCATACCGAATATTAAAATGGAAAGCTAACGGCTAGTTCTGTTTTTTTTTTTAAATATATTGTTAGGATCTCTACCAGCACCGTAACATACCCAACTTTGCAGCTTCGAAAGACCTGTGCTAACTATGCAGCACTCTAAAAACCACGAAATTTTCGCACATTTTTGGTATTCTCAATACAATTGGTATCGTATTCTTATTACGAAAAAGTCAGAAAAAAAATTTTTCGCGCGAAAAAAAATTTTGGTTTAGTATGGAGGGTCGGCCGGCTGGGACCACCTGTCCCATAGAAAAACATTTTTTTTTCGCGCCCATAAATTTTTTCTCCTACTTTTTCATAGTTGTAATTCGATACCAATTATGCCCTTAAACGGATCACCAGTATTTTTGTTAAACCCTGTATAAGTCCTAAACCATGTGGTTTTCAAAATAAGTACTAAAAATAAAAAATAAAACTAACGAAATTATAATAATTACCACTTAGAACTACATGCGATTCGGTGCATAAGTAATCTGAAAACTGAATTGTTTAGTTTGGGACCTAAACTAAACAATCCAGTTTGCAGATTACTATTTATAATAATTATAATAATTAAGCTTTATTAATCCCTTACAGAGTTTTCTTACAAGTATATCTTAAAAGTAGTAGTAATAGTTAGGTTTTTTTTTTAAGGGCCGCCTTTTGCGGTAAAATCCTCCTCCAGATCGTGCCAGTTCTCTCGGTCCTGTGCCGTTCTTGCCCAAAGCGCTCCGGCTACTTTCACGATGTCGTCACTCCATCGTGTGAGTGGTTTTCCTCTTTTTCTTTGTTTATTCTTATATCTAGGGCACCAATTTGTGACAATTTTCGACCATCTGTCGTCAGTGGCTCTTTGCACATGACCAGCCCACTTCCATTTAAGTTTTAAGATTTTGTTTCACCGCGTCTTTTGCCTTTGTCTTTTTCCTAATGGATGCGCTCCTGATTCGGCACTTAATTTTATATTCATAAAGCTTCGTTCCATCCCTCTTTGACATACTTTAATTTTGTTAATGTCAGTTTTTTTGTGGCCATATTTGACATGCGTTACTGTTTATGCAGATTACTATGTATTTACGATGACCTAAACTTTAGGTCATCGCTTATTGCGGCGAAGAGGATTCAGAACAATCATTCTGAATCATAGCTAATCGTAGAAAAATAAGTTAGAACTACCCAGTGCGAAAGTCAAACTTTCCACCCGCAGCGGCATACGCAGAAAAATAATGTAATCTTCACCAGCGCCAGGTGTGCTGAAATTACATCAAGATTAACTTTTTGTTCGAGCGGCCAACGGCGCTTTAGTTATCCTTAACTAAAAATCGCTTCGTAAAGCTTCGGCCATTGTCAGATGTTGAAAGGAGTTAAAAAGCCTTTTATACGTTAACAGGCAATCGAAGTTGGGTTCTTGAAGCGAAACTTAACACTTTAAGCACAATAGCTGCTGAGAAAATGGTCAGATCACAACAGACTACGTTGCAGATTTCGAAGTATTATAAGAGTATCATTATAAGCTTTTTAGTTCCGTAGCGACAAAAACGGATCCCTTATAGTTTTAACTATAAAACACTTATTTTGAACATTATCGGTTAAGGCGTTTTGAGTTATCTCGTTTTAGTACGAACAGGGGGGTGATTTTTGAGAATCGAGCACTCGAAAGTGACATTTGAAACTCTGAATAAAACGATGAAATTATGTATTAAAAATAACAGTGATAGAAATTTAAAATCATGATTATTTAAACTATTAATTCCATGCGAAAAAATTGGCAACTTTTGTGTGCGATTATTTTCGAGCTTGAATTTTTTGAGTTCGAGCGTCCGGCTGTCAAAAATCGGCCCCCAGGAGGGTTCCCCCAGGAGGGTATGGAACCCTCCTGTTCGTCCTAGCAAAAATAAATATTACTCTTGCAAAGTCGTATCTGCCTATGTACAGTCAAGGAATTTGATTCGCGTACCGTTTCGTTGATTTATTGCTTGAAATGTCAGAATATCATAAGGCTTATATTTCTTTAAGCAAGCGAAGAAACATAGCCCTTAGTACTTTTAATTGTCATCAGTAATTTAGACTTAAGACGGTACGCGAATCAAATTCCTTGACTGTATATAGTTTTTTAGAGATAACTCAAAACGCGTGGTCCGACACGCACTTGGCCGGTTTTTTCCTCCTTTATTGTTTTCTCATTTGACTAATAGGTACCTCCAAATGACAACTCGTGGTTTCCTTGCAAACGAATTGATAAATATAACAAGACTCTTATGATGATTGATTCGAGTCTACAAGCCCCATACACTGAAAAAAAGGACGAGCCAAAATTCAAAACCAAACTGTAAGGAGTTAATACAGTTTATTTGCTTGTAACACAAAAGTTTACGTTAAAGAACAAAACATTTTGGTAATTGCCTAGTTTTCAAGTCTCAAAACATAAGTTACTGTAGACTAAATTAGGTTGCTGGTAACAAATTCTTTTTTTCACTGCAGATCGATCCTGCTCATATACCTACTTTCAAATTATATTGATGTCTGCTCCTGCCCCAGCTTTATTTTATTTAGGTGTTATTTCGAACGGTTCCACAATTAAAATATTTAAAGTAAGTAAGAATCAATATTGAAATAAATTGGCCCTGCTAACTTGACGGTAAGGAGAAAATCAACCGCCATTTACTCGTAAAACTTGCAATACATTTTAAAAAGTTAATTTGAAATGTTTGAAACAAACCATCTTGCAGAAATCTAATATCTTCTACATTGAGCGCGACCGTTTTCCGTGGAGAAATTCAATCCTTAGGGACCAGGGGTGCTATTCTACATTTAGGATCCTGATTTGTCATAGATTTGGTATCATTTTGATATGATATTTTTTGCTATCGAAATTGAACGGTGTCCTAAGTTTAAAATGTTTATTTGTTACGGATTTGAAACCAACATGATGTTTGTTTATCATTAAAGTTTACGTTGTTTGATAGTTATTACGAAATCAACTGCCATTTGACTTTCCAAACCAAAGGGGACTAGGCCTTATAGGGATTAGCAGGCTTATGATGGCAGTAGTTGTCCGCCGATAACTTGATAAAAAGCTGACAACTTGACACATTTACACAGCAAAACATGACAATGTGTCAAGTCCAAGAAACTCGGTACCACTGAGTTTCTTGTCTTTTTTCGTGGCTTGAACTCTCAACCTATGGATCTACCAACGTTTTCGCAATCCCTCCGTCCTCCTAGCGTTTGTCTCAGCTTTTTGTTCTATTAGGCCTGGGGTCCGCTCGGTAACGTTACCGCAATATCAAATGAAAATCAAATCAATAAGAAATTGTATCTTTCGAATAGAACTCCGGGTTCGTAAGTTAAGCTGAATGATTTAAAGGAATCTGTTTCATTTCCCGGCGCTAGCCGTGACGTAGAGTTTGCGGCCAAGAATAACTCCATTCTTGGCTTCGACGGAGGTCGGTTCGGCTAGAGCGACGCGCCATTTGCAAATAAATAAGAAATCCCACTTCTGATGTATATTTTAAGGTTTAATCTATGGAATGTGTACTAAACGCAAAAAAAGTTTTCACCTCACTAGCTCGGAAAGCCCTTTTTGTTTGTTCAATATCTATTGTGAAAATCGCTTTTTATCCACATGTGGTGAAAGAGTTTTGACATAAGTGACAAGTGGCTTAAGTGACATTTGACAGCTAACAAAACGTAAAACGTTAAAAGTGCAGAATTTTTAACATCGCAATTAATGAATTGCATCGAGTAAAAACACTTAATACAGTCTTACAACTTTATTTTAATTCATAAATATCAGCATTCAACATTAATCTTCATTCTTTTTGTAAAAACGGATAAATTGTTCTGACAGCCGAATAAGTCTACGTACGAACAAAACGCATCTGACATTTAATAAAACCTTTTACGTCATAACTTTTCATTTCAATTCATCCATCATATCAACGTTAAATATTCGCATGTTTTTCTAGGTTGTTTTGTTAAAAATTAGTGATTCGAGTGATGAAGAAGTATTAAACACCTGAGGAATTACGGGAAACCGAGCAAAATGCACCCTTGTTCTTATTTTCCTCGCTGTAGTGAGGTGAAAAGTTTTGTGTTATACACGGGTGAAAGTCATTTTACGTCTCGTGTATTAAAGCACTCGCTACGCTCAGGATTCTATTTTTGAACCACTCGCTTCGCTCGTGGTCAATAATAGAATCCTTTCGCTAGCTCGTGTTTCAAATAACACTCGCACGTAAAATACAACTTTCACCCCTTGTATAACAAATAACTATTGTTTTGAAAAATAGTCATTTGTTTTGCTCGTATAACCCCAGAAAGAATAGGATGGTTGGCATTTTATCGCCTAACATGCTTGTTACAGTCGCCATCAGATATATCGGAGCGGCCAAGGTGGTCATAAATATCTGAACAACGCCTCTATTATCAAGCCGATAAAGTGCAAGTTGAGATATTTTTGAGTACTCTTGTCGCTCCGATATATTTGATGGTAACCGTACTACAATACAAATGACTTAGACTAGCAAAAACGATTTAACTTAGGTACATGTTGACTTATAACATCTTCTTCCTCTTAGCGTTTATCCCGGCTTCTTCTTCTTCTTCTTCAGGTGCCTCTCCATTACTGAAGGTTGGCAGTCAGCTTCTTAAAATTATCTTTGTCGAGTGCTAATCTGAACAGTTCTTCAACGGTCTTTATCCCCGTCCATTCCCTGATATCCCGGCTTGGGGTCCGCTTGACAACCTAACAACCTACCTACCAACCTAACAACCTATGTTGACTTATAACATGTTTTTCGAAAATCGGTATGTCTTTGGCTCTGCGATTTGAAGTTGCCAGTTAGCTACTTCAGTCGCTAACTATACAAAATAACTACTCGTATAACTAATAAATGTGTACAGTCGCCATCAGATATATCGGAGCGGCCAAGTTGGTCCCAAATATCTGAACAAAGCCTCTATTATCAAGCCGATAAAGTGCAAGTTTAGATATTTCTGAGTACCGTGGCCGCTTCGATATATTTGATGGCGACTGTACCTGGACATTGGTCATATAAGGAAAATAAGAAGTAGCAGCGTTTCTTATGATTATGTGTCATCTAACGAATAGGTCCCAGGCGCCGACATGGCTCTAGTGCTCGAACTCAGCGGCGTCAGCTCGGTGCTCGAGCGGCTCGAGGTGCTCGACTCGAGTGCTCGAGCTCGAGCCACGTCTCGTTTGCATGCACTCGACAACCCTGCAGACAATATAACAAAGCAATGCTTTTGAAATACGTAACTTAATGAAGACAGCAGCGTAAAGTAAAAGGCGTTCAAGGCAACAATACAACGGCAAAAGACTATTCGGTGTGACAAGTCGACGTCAAATACAGGGTGTGTCCTGTAACACGAGCAATAAATTAAAACGTAGATTCTACTCCTCCATCAACAAAACTTTTGATCAACATCTTTTTAAAAATATGTATTTTGTAGATTGCCTCTTTTTCATACAAACTAAATAGTATTTTCAATGTACGTTAAAATCCGTCTATTTGACATTGCTTGTCATTGTCACCCTACAGACATAATCAACTTCGGAATCCTTGATTTATTATGTATTCTACTAGATGTGGCATCTAGAATAAATTTTGTGCGCCATGTTTGTCGGCTGACAGCTCCGACTGAATTAAATAGACTTGCAGTGATTTTCACCAAAACTCTTGGGACAATACAATTCTTAGGCGGTTATCACACTGCTGCGGATCCGCATGCGGCGCCGGTGCGCGAGCGAGACAGCGCTCTGCATGTGTATAGCGCTATCTCGCTCGCGCACCGGCGCCCGATGCGGATCCGTCGCCAGTGTGATAACCGCCTTAGGGATGTCATCTCCTGTAAGTCAATGTTTGGAATACATTGCGTGTTCGGAACTTTGAAATGACCCAAGAATCAAACGAAATAGTACATTTCGATATTAGTGCGGAAAGTATGTCATTACTTCACGAGTACCGAGATATCTTGAGAAGACTCGGGACGAGTGAAGAATGACATTTACGCACGAGTATCGAACGACGTTTTTTAATACAGTTGCGAAAAAATTATAAAAGTGTCAATTATTCACTTTGAGGTTACTTTAGTACATGTATCCGAACGCTCCGCGCGGTGCGGTACGGCGCTGTGATTGGCTGTCTGTCACTGTCATTAGCTGTGATTGGCTAGAAAAGTAAAAAGCACTAGTGCGCGATATCAAACTTTCCGCACGCTAAACCACTACAAGAAAAGCACTTTTTTGAGCAACTGTATTAAAAAGTTATTTTTAAAAGTCGCAGAACAAACGTTGTCTGGTTTGAGGGTAATCTACGTTCCTATTACAGGAAACACTCGGTATATGTTTACACATTTAAACCTTATTACAAAGGGGTAAGATGCAATCTCATCAAAGTATCTTTGTGGACTACGCAGTCTGCTAGTTATATGACACGTGATTAAACAACGCAAAGTAATTTTCTCTCGTATGTTCCACAAAGAGACTGGAGCAATTAGGGTTGGCACGCGTATGATAATTTAGATATGTAGGTATTAAATATTTTTGGCTTCGACTATTCATAGAAAATATCGAAAGCAAAAATCTGCCCTTTGATAATGCCAGGTGAAATGCTTTGTACGCTAAACCATGCCTATACCACAATGTCCACACTTAATGAAAAAATAACTATAATTGACCCTGTTCATCTTCAAGAAATAATATATAAAGGAGGTACAGACTCGAACAAGATTAACTGAAAATATGGCTCGTGATTTGTAACCAACCAGTCTTATACCGTAGGTAATAACTTTAATAAGACTTTCAGAGAAAGTGCTGTACGAGTCGTTCTTACAGCACTTTTATGGCGCCATTTTTTTGGACTGATTGTGTATCCCATATTATGATGGATGATTTTCAGGTTTATTCAAGTTTTTTTAGAGGTAGGAATATACATATATGACATGTTTCTCTTTAGCTATATGGTTGGTAGATAATTACGTTATGCAATAAGTCTGCCGTTTATACAGTTTATCGAACGAGCGGAGCGTAAGCGAAGCGAGTTCTTACAAACAACTTCAGACCCAACTGTCACCTGGCCTGGCTACTGGGACGTCTCGGCATTTGGATGGCTTTTTGATTTAGATAGTTTGTCCAACGATAACTTTAGTAACGTTTTTCTGATGTGTATGAAATTTGTTGGGGCTATAGCACAGATATATACCTAAAATTTGAGAGTTTGTATATGAGCAGGATCGATCAAGTGGTTATGGAATTAGAATGAAAGAAAAAAATCTCCTTAGGGTCTTGTTATATTGGTCTATTCCTTTGCAAGTAAATCTCGAGTTCTCAGTTCGAGGTGGACTACTAGTTATTTAACAATTAAATTTAAATAAATACTTAAATTATTTCATTGCATAACCAACCCTGAGCGCCATTGTGCATCCTGCAAAGTGCAAGCTTCATATTCCAACGACCGTATAAATATTAAAGCGCATTTCGGTAAATAAAATATTCTGATTGTATTACCACACTGAATCTTGACTTTATTGTTAGCCCTTACCAAATATAAAATAAAAATAAAATAAAATAAATGTTTTTTATTGCAGGCAGTAAAATGTCCCATAAAAGTCTTAAAACTAGCTTAATTACAAACACTTCAATGACACAGAAATAAATAAAATACAATACAATATTATTATTATTTTCGATTCTCGTCCTGATGCACCGACAGCCAATGTCTAAAAACATGACTGTTAGGTTCTCATTAATCGCTCGAAGGATTTCGTTTTTTGAGCTTCTTATGATTACCCAGAAAGAAGCTACCCTAGCTCGAAGGATCGCGAAGAAGTCCGGTACTCTGGCCGTCGCGAACATCTCTGAGGCACTGCAGTACCTAGGCTTTCTCATCAGAATACGATATGCATCATTATATTGTACTCTGATGCTACTGTAAGCACGCCTTGTGTACCGGGTCCACAGCTGACACGTATAAAAGCTTTGGCAATATGCTTTAAATAGTGTTTTTTTGACATCATCTGAACAGCGACCGAACTTACGTGCCAGCATATTGCACCGGACGGACAAAGCCCTTCTTTCCCGTTCGATATCAGCATCGTCGTTCGAAGTCTCAGTCATAATATGTCCAAGATATTTGACCGACGTTGCAACCCGAACTGATTGGCCATTCAAAAATACTTGCGGGACCCTATCCGGACCCCTTCCACATCTAAATACCAGCAGTTCAGTTTTGTTTACGTTATATACCAATCCGTGATTAGCAGCATAACGCTCACAAATTGCTAATAGGTCACTGATACCATGAATCGAGGGGCTGAGAAGCACCATATCGTCAGCATAGCTTAGGTTATTTAAACAAACATCACCTATATAAGACGTACCTAAATATTTCAGAATCCGAATAACACTTAAACTAACAACGGTTTCTGAAAACGTCCACCCGTGGCGGATTTATATTCGACTATTTAACCTAGTCGGTATAAAAACAGAAGCAGCTGACGCCAGAACTATCCTGGAGATGTCTCCTTTTGATAAGTTTAAAGACTGCCGCATAATGAAGCAGACTAAAGCAGCTATCACCTGTTTTACGACCGACTATGAAGATTCAATGGAGTTTATAACTCCCTTAGCCGATTGAAGTAGGGTTTATTCACCCGTTCGATCTTTGTCTCTTTCTACAGGTTGATTATTTATGCTGAAAATAGCGCACAGAATTTATCTTTGAATTCGCTTGTCAATAGCTTTTGGTCTATTGCCAAAAAATAATAACCCTGGAAAAAGGAACGGCAATTTTATTGACGCCATGAAATGGCTGTAAGTATTTTATGCTTCAAATGTTGTTTCTACTTGCAAACTCTATTAGTTTTAAACTACTTTTACCGACTGACTCAGATAATTTAGCATAGCGGTTTTTATGCTTTCATCCTAACTAGTTCTCCCAAACTTGGGTTCGAAACTCAAAAGATAGTAAAGCTAAGCTATTTAGACTCCCATTAGCTAGGGATATCCCTAGCTACATATCTGCCCGTTGGATTTGAGTGGCTGATATGCCCGATGGACAGATCCGTCCATGTATGGTACGAATTGGACACGGGATTGTCTGCGGACACATCTGAATAGCGCCATACATGGACGGATGTTGCCGCCTTGGTATATTCGCCGGACAAATCCGGCGGGCAGATCTGTGCGTGTACCTAACCCTACTAATGTGTCTAGTACCCATAGCCATGCGAAGATATTAGTTCCTCTTAGTATATTAATTTATTTCAAAAACACCAGTGTCCTAATTAACAAGGTTCTGTTTGTAATTAAAAACAACAATGCATTTATCAAAAGATTATTAGCCTACTTACTTGTTAACTAATTTACTTCTTAGTTACTTCCTGGGCAAAACTAGCAGAATAGCTTGGAAAAATTTAGCGATCAACTGTAAGTCAGCTGTAACAATGTTGTGGCTTTAAATATTCCAAAATGATGTCTAAATCATTATGTTTTCCGGTAAGGACTTTATACTTTTTTGACATGTTCCCATGGGTTCGAGAAATTTTTAACATCTGATGAGTGGAAACAGTTTTTCGTAAAAATTCCTGATGTGATGAAGGCAACTTTATGTCTCCTCTACATGATGGGCCATTATAGGGATACGACGGAACGAGATCGCAATATCGTTAGTTCCCTCTAACGCATAGCTGCGTCTCTATTATGGCCCGTCATGTAGAGAAGCCATTACAACGAGAATGTTCAGGAATTTTGACGGTTCCATGGGGACGTTATCGGAAATTTCCTTTTACGTTATATTCTGAAATATTTCTTCAACTTTTAAGTCCTTTTGTACAATATTAATATGCAAGTGTGAGCAAGACCCATTGAAAAGGGTTATTATTTTAAGAATACGTTGGTTTTATTTGAGCTTGCCTTGTGCCGCGACGGCGCTGGCGTCTCGCCAACCTCGTTACGCGCAGGTTTGGTAGATTCGTAAAAACACTTGATTCTACAGCACTTACACATTTAATAACAGTAGCTACTGTATAGGGGTTGCAATTATCAAAATAATACGGCTACTATCTAAATAAAGTATCTATCTATAATGTATTCTATTAAGGATACACGTCCAGATCTAAACAATGGATGTGCATTGCTGATATCATGAATGATATATTATGTCCGTTGGAAAAATCCGTCATATCTGTAGACCTAATATGATGGCCTATACTTAATATGCGGGAATTGATCGTGCTCACAAGCTACAAAGCTAGTAGGTAGGTAACACTGAAAGTATACGAAACTGTATTAAGTTAGGTGGGGTAAAATAAACACCGAGGTAAGTCAAACAGTTGTAGTAGTAGTAGTAAAACACTTTATTGCACAAAACAAGTACATGACCATTAAAAACTAAGGTAAATGTGTACAAAGGCGAGCTTATCCCTTTAAGGGATCTCTTCCAGCTAACCTTTAAGCAACTGAGAGAGATTGGTCAAACACTTGTATATTATGTCTAGTGCCTGTCTTTTCCCGGGGCAAATAAACTACGTTTACGTCACTCTGGGCGGTAAGTGAGATATTACGCCCACGGGCGTAGCGGCAAATCTCACTTCACACCCAGGAGAAGACGTAAAATTGTGTACGCACCACGGGCGGTAATAAAGAAGGCCTCAGATCGCTTGTCTATGGCCCTTACCTTCGGTTCGGGCCACAAATATCCGCGATCTGAGACGTTCTTTATTTTACCGCCCTAGGTGCGTAATGTACTATTGTCTTACTCCATCTTACCTTTTATACGGAAAAATGTGTTGTTAGACTCTTTCTAATACTAACTTTTTTTCAACCCCTCTAAACAATCTCGAGATACTAATCTGAAGCTATTTTGAAAGAAGAAAGAAAACAAAAACAAGAAAATATTTTTGTATTATCTCAATGCAGTTAGGTAACTCATATAACTCCCGTATCCGCACCGATCTCGACAGGTATAGCATTTTTACACCTGCCAGGCTATATTAAACCTTATCTCAAAGACAAAACGACTTTGTTATGTTAAAAAAAATCTCAGATTATCTGGCATTTACGACTGTTCTCACATAACGGCAAGAACAATACGAGACAGTAACGTTGACGAATAACACTGAGTTTTTCCCATCAAAACATATTCCTAAGTAGGAAAGTTGAATTGCTTTTGAAGTAACCGTACAACGACAAGGTTCCAAAGCCATCACAGTCTTTGATCTATTTTGAACGTTGCTCTAATTGTTCTAAAGTTGAGAGTCGATTGGGAAGCGAGCGATGTATCGGTGGTTGTCGGTAAACGTCGAAGACGAAATTCTATGAATAAGAAGCACTTTAGAGAGGGCTTTAGGCGATCGTGGCACAACTCTCGAGCGCTATTACTTAGTCTTAGTACTCTGAAATACGGAATTTATATACTTAGGTCGAGTTTCATAAAGAACCAGCTTATGAAACTATCGCTATTTCGCTATTTGTTTATTTTAAAACCGGGTGAAATCTGAGCCTTTATCCTGAAATCATCATCATTGGCCTTTGCGTCTATTGCAGACGATTTAAACATGACCTCTGTGGAGACAACGCCTTTGGTGGCTATAAAGACCGATACGGGAACGACACGATTTTCCACACTTCTGGCAGGAAAAGTTGCCGTCAAAAGCTCCAGCATCGGTATGCTGCCTGCGCAACCTCTTTCCAGCCAATGATTCGAAGTATTCGAACCATTTGAACCTGAAATAAGTACATAATAATTCAATGATACTGAATCAATTTTTCTAACTTTATAACTCATCACCATAATATGCATATTTGGTGTATGGTGATTAGCAAGGTGTATTGGGGTAATCTGGATAGGAAAGAAGTGGCGGGTAATTCCGTAAGTGAACTCTTATTACAGTGAGATATGAGAGATAATTGAATGATTTTCGAAATTACCCGCCTTTCGAAATTACCCCAATACACCCCATATGGTAGTATTTGGTCGAACATAATGAATTTATAATTTTTATTTTTCAAATAAAATTAATCCTATTAATTTTGACAAACGCTGTAGGTATAGAAAACGATAACACGTCACATTGAGTGTGACCAAATAGTACGCCAAAATTTATTTTGCAGTAGAAACGTAGGTTCTTACCTAACAAACATCATTTATTAAGAAATCCGTAAGTAGCTACACCCACCCGTATAAACATTAGAATAATAGTACATTACTACAGAGGCCGGGAAGTAGGGGGTTGCCGGCTGAGTTCTATAGACGGCCGAGCGTAGCGAGGACGGATAGTTACGAGGCTGGCAACCCTTTTCACGCCGAGGTATGTATAGTGCTTTTCTCAAACATGCAATGAAATAAAAATGAAAATTATCCATTTTTTTTCCGACATACGTAAGGCAAAAGTCTACTCGTAAACTTGTATTAATAATGTATATGGTGACTGAATAAATTCAGAACGTTACAAAATAAATAACAAATTCAAAAAAAACAAAAAAAATTGCAAAAAAATTATATTATGATGATTATTGTTATTTTAATATGCATAAGTAGTGGCAGAATGTCAAATGAACCAAAAAGTAAATATCGCTTATAACCTTAAATGGCTGAATGCCAGGATCCTGTGCCACAAACAAATGTGGAATAGAAATTAAAAAAAAATTACTTCCCGGCCTAGGCCTTCAATTTTATATGAAAATCGTTACCTGTTCTCTGGAGTTGATCCGCCCTAAACGTGATACTTTGAAGCCTATTATGACGCACATAACGAAGACATTTCATTGCATATTTGAGAAAAAATATTTTATTTAAGCTCATCGGTATTTTAGCAAAAAATTGGTGCCGTAGCACAGCCGCGGGCCTGACAATTACCGCTCGGTCCCTCATACATATGGATGGTCGCACGTATGGCGTTTTGCGAACCATATCGCGCTAATTTTGGGGGCTCCGGGGTTTCCGCTGTATTAAAAGTCTCGGCGTGAAATAAATTCTAGGAGCGAGCGTTCCCTCTGACCAATTTTTGAACGCAATATGTGTTGTTGTGCGCAAAAAAAATGCTACTTATTGGATTGTAAATTGTTGCGTTTATATAACTTTACTAATCGTCGCGGCCTCGACCTAAGGCCCAACCTCGCGATTTTGACCATATAACAAGCTTTTTCGCCTTCTAGCTCCAAAACCCCTTTATCGATCCTCCTCATAGTTTAATAATTAGCTAGAGTTACACGCACAGATATGCCCGCCGGATTTGTCTGGCGGATATGCACGGGAGACAGATCCATCCATGTATGGCGCGAATTGGACACGTACACATCTGAATAGCGCCATTCATGGACGGATCTGTCCGCCGGGCATATCCGCCAGAAATCCGGCGCGCAGATCTGTGCGTGTATCTCTAGCTAATATTTTATTGAACTCAACTAACGCCTCTGCCAAATTTCATTTAAAATTGAACGACTAAAACGACTATAGTCATGTTATTGCGGAACAAACTATCAAACTTCGAACTGCAGAGCAGGGACCGGAAAACCCCTCTTTAGGCTTAACCCTATCATTTCGGTAACCCAATCAATTTGGTAACCTAATGATACGGTTACCGTATCATGAGGTTACCGAATCATAGTGGTAACAGGTATTGAAGCGGTAACCGTAACCTCTAACACGGTTAACCTCAAAACCCCATCGCGATAGGGTTTTTGTTAAGGGTTTTCATTGGGTTATTTTAACCTGGGTTGTTTTTTCTTTCCTACATTGAAAGCTAATGTCGAGATTTAACATTTAATGAAACTAGCTAACTACCCGTATAGAGCTATTATCGTAGTAGTCGCGTTGCTCAAGCATGAAAAAAAAGTAAAGTAAAAATAAAAAAAATAAAAATAAATAAAAATAAAATAAAAATAAAATAAAAATAAAATAAAAATAAAAATAAAATAAAAATAAAATAAAAATAAAATAAAAATAAAATAAAAATAAATTAAAAATAAAATAAAAATAAAATAAAAATAAAATAAAAATAAAATAAAAATAAAATAAAAATAAAATAAAAATAAAATAAAAATAAAATAAAAATAAAATAAAAATAAAATAAAAATAAAATAAAAATAAAATAAAAATAAAATAAAAATAAAATAAAAATAAAATAAAAATAAAATAAAAATAAAATAAAAATAAAATAAAAATAAAATAAAAATAAAATAAAAATAAAATAAAAATAAAATAAAAATAAAATAAAAATAAAATAAAAATAAAATAAAAATAAAATAAAAATAAAATAAAAATAAAATAAAAATAAAATAAAAATAAAATAAAAATAAAATAAAAATAAAATAAAAATAAAATATAATAAAATAAAAATTTGGTTTCTATTGCATGTCATTGAATATATTTTAATAAAATTTTATTATACAATATTTTATTTTTTACTTATTCTATTTTATTCTTTTTTAATATTATATTTTAATATTATTTTCTATTTTTATACTATTTTATTTTTATTTTATATTATTTTATTTTTATTTTATATTATTTTATTTTTATTTTTAATTTATTTTTAGTCTATTTTTATTCTATTTTCATTCTATTTTTATTCTATTTTTATTCTTTTTTTATTTTATTTTTATCCTATTTTTATTCTATTTTTACTCTATTTTTATTTTAATAAAAAAATAGTACATTATTGCAGAGGACGGGAAAGGGAAATTCGTGGATGAGCGATTTTTTCTTCGATTCGAAAAAATAAGACGAGTCCACGAATTTCTATTCCCGCCGAGGCTTACTACTGCTTTTCTCTAAATGTGTGAGGAAATAAAGTAAAGTAAATGAAATAAATTACAGATTTTGATTACGTTATTATTATTAGCGTGCAATGTCATGAATTAGCTTCCCTCTATATTTTTTTTTAAAGTATTAAGAACTATGTATACTGCCAATTTTCATTCAAATAATATTTAAAATGAAATTTTCGTCAAAAGCTATTTCAGACAGTATTAAATATGCTCCTTTTATGCAACAGATACAAGATTAAACCTTAAAAATAGTTGTTTTGTCTATGATTGTATTAAGCCTCATTCGCACGATCAGACGCGGTGCTATGACAAAGAACGAGACAACCAAGGTTTTTGATCTAACTATCTAACTCCATCCTACAGTTTGAAGGGATTGCCGTTCAGACGGTGTATAGACGTCGGTTAAGTATTGGCTGTTTGAAATGATATTTCTTAGTCGGATGAAAAGTTTAAAAGGTAAAAAACAATACAGTAATAGATTTTACTAGTCAATGCCTAAAATATGTATACACTTTGAACCTTATTACAATGGAGTAAGGTGCAAAAGTGTATACATATTCATGGCGTTGACAAATTACTTCACGGCCGCTAAAACAGGTAAATAATGATTTTTTTTATTCGTTTTGGTAAAAAATGAAGAACTTCACGTACTCATTTTGATACAGTAAACTGAAAATTTCCGAGCACATTGGAGAAAATATATATAAATTTTATTGTATACATACATATACATACTTGATAATTACAACAATACATTTTAATTCATATGCACATTATGCACGAATCCGTATCCGTAATTTCTCCAAAGTTAGTATAGTAATAATGTAAAAACAAAATAACCAAACGAAATGCAGCCGCGCTCCAATTTCAATTCAACCTAAAAGTACAAATATTGTTAAAGATGAACACAATAAACGACGCGCGACGTTTCCGGCAAAACCTGTTTGTTTGTACTGGGAGCTTAGTTGACCAGCCCCGTGCTCAAAGCCACTACAGCAATTTAATAATGAGCCTAATCTAAGTGTTCGTAAAGATCACATTCGTTTGAGCTGCCTCAATACCCTATGATTCGGTAACCGAATTGATTGGGTTTTTAATGCGGTTAGTGTTACCTTAGGTTAACCTGATCGATACGGTAACCGTATCAATACGGTTACCTCATCATAAGGTTACCGTTATATCAGGGTTTTTAAAACAACCTCAAAAATAACCTTATGAAATACCCAGGTTATGGTAACCGGTTCCGGTCCCTGCTGCAGAGACGTGCCGGTAGCCAGGTGACAGAAGTTAAATGAAAGAACTTCTCTACGCTCCACTCGTTGAACACGTTTGATTAGTTTTCATGTCGTGAAACACAGATGAGTGTCAGAGATCAGACCGCAAACACGCCCAGGGCTTGTAACCGTAACCGAAATCCATAGTAAAAAACCGGTTTGTTTTTTCGTTCTTTTCGTTACTGTTTTATACTCAATCGATTAATCCTATAATTTGAAGTGAAAACTATAATAAAACATCGGGTTTTACATAATAACCATAAAATAATTAAATATATTGGATCATTTCGGGGTTTTTTGCATTAACCGGTTACAAGCCCTGAACACGCCCAATACCCAGACTAAATCTGACAGGCAAATTACTTGTTGTAATAAATAATAATTTATTTTTATATGAGTTGTAATTACTTGAAATAAACAATTTGAATTTGAAATCTTTACGAATATAACTAACATTAGAAAATGGGTATTAATTTACCATCTACGCGTTTTTGGGCACCCAATATTTCGGCACAGTTGCTTGCGCCATCATCACGGAGTAACTGACGTTGCGGCGAGTTTAAGTTGTATTCTACCCATACACCGTAGCCATCTACCCTCTTTCGAGTACGCTTTTTTCGCCGAAACATTGACTGTGCCGTCGGGACTTGCGGCCATCTTGTCGAGCAAGGTGGTTTGGTTTCGGGAAAAACTTCTTATTTTATGTTCATTTTCGTGATTCAATGTGTAATATACAGCTTATTCTGCAGTGATTTAACGAACTAGTGAGCAACTAATGAAGAATTAGTCTCGAAACATGTGTAACCCCTGTTTGAGTTAGATATCCGTTAGTCCACGTGCTGTTTGTAGGGAGTAGCTATCTCCTTATAAAAAGCCTAACCTCACCGTACAACGTTCAGCTCTTGGAGCGAAATTTTAATTAATGAACCGTACACTTGTCGTATCTACTTCGACATTGACAAAATTGTCCCAATATTGTGGACAGAATGCCATATTTTAAAAATTGAATTGAATTGACTGTGCCGAAATATCGGGTGCTCAAAAACACAAAATATACATGGTACCTAAATTTGTACGAAGACAAAACTGTGTTTCCATAGTAAGCCGTCTCGTGCACACACACCCACTTTTGACGTTTGAACCAATCACCGCTCGTCCACGAGTTTTATATACAGTGTGTAAATCTAATACGGGCGAACCTTTTAACGGTGGTTTACATAGGTCATACTGAACAACTTTTACTATGGAGGTAACCCCATAATCTCAAAAAAAAGAATTGGCTTTCACATACAAAATGTCGACACCCATGCGACAAAATGTATGAGTGTGGCAAAAAAAACTGCGATTTCGGGGTAGGCTCCACAGTGAAAGTTGTTCAGTATGACCTATATAAGCTACCGTTTAAAGGTTCGCCTGCATTAAATTTACACATTGTATGTGCATGTCGCGCGTAAACACGAGGAAGTCGGCTCACTATTGGAATCACAACTTCGTCCTCACCGCACCACGTCTTCTTACTTTATATGTCGACAGGTTTAGGTAATCACACTGCCACCTACAGAACCCGACTTCAGACCAACTCCGTCTCACACTTGACGTAAGATACCGCGTCCTTAAGAGATGCTAATCCACTCATGAATACATGAATGTGGATTAACGACACCTCCGCGTTTCGCTGATGAAACCGCTTCAAAAATTCTCGACGATCGTATGACGCGAATAGTTAGGTTTGGGCTACTTAATGTCTTTTTAACCGACTTCAAAAAAGGAGGAGGTTCTCAATTCGACTGATTTTTTTTTTATCATTTTTTTTTGTATGTATGTTACTCCATATCTCCGTGAATCGTGAACCGATTTTCAAAATTTTGTCCGAACAGGTATAACCCCTAGATGGTCCCATTGTCACCAAGTCGGGATCTGATGATGGGATCCTGGAGAAATCGAGGAAACTCGTCAACTATTATAGGCACACCTATAGTGATTTCACTATTTTTTACAGCAACTCGGCCACTTCCTCTTGGAATAGCGGATCCTAAGTGAAGTCGGTTCTTTTTTTGTTTAAAATTATTTACTCATCGACTGTAATGCTTGAATTGAGATGGTGAAGACGGAACTACTCGCCTAGCGCATACTTTTCGATACAGCTATCATCATGGTCGCATATTGTAGCATTGCCAACGATGGTACAAAGGATTTTCATGCAATATTGTAGCACTGTTGCCGTGGCCCGTAAGGGGGGGGGGGGACCGGCACAATCCGCCGTGACATAGAGGCTGCACTGGCATCAGGTCTTTCGTTGAACTCAATTCTTATCGGTTTGTCTATACTATATACTGAGCACAAAAGTATTGTATACAATAGTGACATAATCAAGCTTTTCAATCTCGTACCAGAGACTATAGAGATATAGACGGCCACAGCCTAAGAACTTATTGAAGCTCATGTCAATTACGCCATCTATGTGAAAGCCACCTAATGATACCGAAAATGTAAGAGAAATGTCACCTGCACTGCTACTCCACCTAGTAACAAATAGCGTACTAGTACTTAGTACACTAGTAGCTACTAAGTGGAGTAGCAGTGCAGTGCAGGTGACATTAAATGTGAAATTTTCGCTTACATTTTCTGTATCATTAGGTGGCTTTGACATAGATGGCGCAATTGACATGAGCTTCAAAAAGTTCTTAGGCTGTGGTCGTCTATATCTCTATAGTCTCTGCTCGTACCTTACTTATGTATAAAATACCATTGTTAAAAGGTAAAATGCTCGTCACTGTCCCAGTACATGTCACCTAAAGGGATTACCTTTTATTCCGAATATCAAACTAGGTTAACCAAAGAGATAAAAAATTAAGATAAGATTGATTGTCATCCCTAAACATTTTTTATTTTTTCATGATTCATAGGTAAATATTTTTAGGTTATGATTTTTTTCCTTGTGAAATAACAAATTCCGAATTAAAGATTTATTTTTACATGTTTTTGTTTCGGAAAGGTATGAAAATTATACCTTAAATGAATCAGCTCCCCGGAATTATAATTATGAAAACGATACCAAACTTGGCCTAGTACCTTAACTGATGTAGATATCAAGATAAAATTGAGAGCCTCCCCCCCCCCCCCCTAAAAATTTACATCATAAATCTTATTATTTTGACAAAACACGGGACTTAATAGCGTATCCTTACTTTTAATTTTCCTGACGTTTCGAGCGTGTCATAACGCTCGTGGTCGCAGAAAAAAGTAAAACAAACTAATGAACAATGAATAATTACTAATGAATAATTAATAATGAGTGAAAATCGTGTGAGTTTAAATCAGTACATCATAAATCTTGGTGGCTCCACTTCTCAAATCCATCCTTCGGTCCTAAGGAAGAATCATGACGAAGGAAATCTCTTGTTCACGAAAAGCCGTATTTTTATGGCTACACCCGCAACTACTACTAGAACACGTATATTGCAAAAGAGCGATGTAGCTTCTTCGTCTATTTTTGCGACCACATGTACTTTACACGTATTCCTTTGTCTATTCCTAAAAGAATTCTTCATTAATTCACTGAATCCCAGCACTCTGAGCTCAAAATGAGTGCGCTCTGACAGTTATATTAAATATCAGCTCAAAGGAATCCGTTATTTCCCGAGACGACTTCATTACTCTGCGTCTCGACGCGGTTTGCTTCTGCCGAGTTGTTTGCTGTATAACACTGGATTTTCACGGTTGTGTAACCTATTAGGCAGGTACGGTCGACGTCAAAAATATGTTTACACTTTTGCACCTTACTCCTTTGTAAAAATGTCCAAAAGTGTAAACATATTTTTAACGTCGACTGTATATTGTCTGTCTCTCAAGCTGTTTTGATATGCCTTCTTGAAGAATTACGCATTATTGTGCCTATATACTATCTTAAAGATTTAATGTATTACTATTACTGTTTTGAAAAAATAAGTCCCGCCGGACTTGGGCTTGTTTCAGTAGGAATATTCTTAAGACCGCTACCTAATAGTCTAGTTCCATTTTTCAAAAAATCCATGTCGAGAAGCAAACGATATTACTTTTGGGCAACCGGGCTTTTTACCTGATTTAGACCCTGCTGTAACCGAATCGCCGGTTGCCTTCAAAGAAAATTTGTCCGGAAGTGAGATATTCAAGATGGCGGCCAAAAAAATTACCCATTTTTTACTTTTTCTTAAATAACTCGTAAACCGTGTCCCCTACCAAAATATGTTCTTTTACTTAAATAATTCACATAAAATTCTCTATAAAAAAGGTTTTATACAGTTTTTTGCTGAGATCAAAGTTTAATGAGATATCGAGGGTATAAGATAGACCTTAAATATATAGACTAATTATCCTTTTCCCGCGACTTCGTCTGCGTGGGATTAACATTCGCTATAATACATTTATGAAACACCTTAGTGAAATCTTGTAGCAAATATAAATTTAACGTACATACTTTTTTACGTCTACAGTGAGCAACAATTCCATACAAAGTTTCACCCCCCTTTTCACCCTTTCAAAAGATGATTTCTGAGATAAAAACTATTTCATGTCCTTTTCCATAACTCAAACTATCATCATGCCAAATTTAAACTAAATCGGTTCAGCGGTTTAAGCGTGAAGAGGTAACAGACACACTAACTGTTTAAAGATAAATTATATTTTAAATACTCTGGTTGAGGCTGCTAGGGGTTGTGTGGTATCATTTCCGTATAAAACAGACGTGCACAATTCATTTTTGATAGAAAAAAAATATAAATCAATATTTAAAAAAAGTTCTGCGAAGAGGGAAAACTCTCAAATCACATCAGAGGGGATTTTGACGTGAACGTCCAAAAATTTTACGAACCTCCAACAGTAAAAAATATTCATCGTGGGGCACTCTATCCATGGTCAAAAATTTAAAACTTTTTCTCAATGCGCACAATTTTTTCATACTAATATTATAAATGCGAAAGTGTGTCTGTTACCTCTTCACGCTTAAACCGCTGAACCGATTTAGATGAAATTTGGTATGATGATAGCTTGAGTTATGGAAAAGGACATAAAATAGTTTTTATCCCTGAAATCATCTTTTGAAGGGGTGAAAAGGGGGGTGAAACTTTGTATGCAATTGTTGCTCACTGTAGACGTAAAAAAGTATATACGTTAAATTTATATTTGCTATAAGATTTCACTAAGGTGTTTCATAAATTTATTATGGCGAATGTTAATCCCACGCAGACAAAGTCGCGGGAAAAAGCTAATTAGTCTATATGTTTAATGGCTGTCTTATACCCTCGATATCTCATTAAACTTTGATCCCAGCAAAAAACTGTATAGAACCTTTTTAATAGAAAATTTTATGTGGATCACTTAAGTAGAAGAACATTTTTTGGTAGGCGTCACGATTTACGATTTATTTAAGAAACAGTAAAAAATGGGTATTTTTTTGGCCGCCATCTTGAATATCTCACTTCCGGTCAAATTTTCTTTGAAGGCAACCGGCAATTCGGATACAGCTAAGTCTAAACCAGGTAAAAAGCCCGGTTGCCCAAAAGTAATATCGTTTGCCTGTCGCATCGAAAAGGAGAGCGATTTTGAAATTTTGTGCCCTGTCTATAAACCTATATATTAATATATACTATATTTCCCCTGTCAGGCAGTTAGTTGTCTTCGTTCGGTGTGTGCGAATAAACTTTTAGAATAATTGGCATTAACCTTTTCGACGCCATGTCAAACGCAAAACCTACCACTCAGACGCCACGCCATCTAAATGTCAAAAATGAAGTTAACCTTTATGCGTGTGCATGTAGGTCTATTTTGCTCTGTGGTCGGTGACCGATATATCGGTCTTTGGCGTTGGACCTGTGGTGCCGATATATACGTTTTTGGCGTGGAAAAGGTTAATTGTAATTAGAATAGAAGTAAAAAAAATAGCAACATTTTTTTCTAGTTTTTCTAATCCAATAGGTATGATAACAATACACTCCTTTTTTCGGGCAGTCGTGTTAAAAATTAAGCCTCGTCAGCATATTTGAAACATCTTTTGTATGACCTTTTTTAAAATAAACTAAACTTTATATGCTTGCACATTTTCTATAAAACCGGTAGCTACTCAATCGTTCGACCGATACAAGCGACACGTAGCGAAACGATGAATCTACGTCCCAGCGACGCGTGCTCTACGGGCGTTGTAGCAGCGACATTAGGCCGATACTGGAACGTTAAATTTGGCCTTAAAAAATTATAACTCACAAGTCCGATTTTATTTTATTATCAGTAAGAGTACAATGAGCACTAACAGCGAAAATTTTTTTCTAACTGTTTTCGAGGATGATGTAGGTATAATATAGGTATTTGTTTGCGACACTCGTAAATTCAAGATAAGATAATTCGAGTGGTATTTCTTTTCATTCGACTATCGGATTTAACTATATGAATGTACCCTGACATTTACTAACAGATTTACCAATGGCCGTATTTATTTAAATTTAAAACAAATAAAAAAAATATACTTCCTCCAAAAGATAATTTAAGTGGTATATGTTAACTGAAATATATTAAAAACTATCGAAGGCGAGTAATAGATTTGATTTATAACACATTATTCAATAGATTATTTTTTAATGAACAATTGAATTTTTAAAGCGTTCTAATAGCTATATAAGAAATCTCCGAAATTTTCAAGTGGGCGCATTCTGTTCATTATCTTTATACTAAAACTTGCATCAAAATTCTAACGATTTTATCAATCGCTCGAAGTTTTCTGAACTTATCAGTTCTAAACATAATCCAAACGCGCGGAGATTAAAGCGGGAGTCTATCGCGTCATGGCATGGCGCTAGCGGCGGGGCCAATCACGACGCGCCGCGCGCTGTTGCCTGACCGCTGCGCGCCGTTGCCTGTCTGCTGTTTCCATGGTAACCCAGTAGGCACGCGAATATTGTATCTTTACGTTTGGTCCACAGAGTGAATAATATGACTGCCTAATGCGAAGCTTGGTTTGATAATGATTACTATAAAGTGCGATGTTTTTTTTTGTTGAGAGCATGCCCCTCTATGGTGCGAATGAATGAAAAAGCGGACATTCCTACTTTTTCACTTCTCATGGTCTAAAAGTCTGTCGTACATTTAAGCTCTAGTGCTAATATGTATACATAATTTCACTTCTCATTGTTATGTCCTTTAAGTCTAATTTCGTAAAGTCTGTATAGTATGTATGACTATGGTCTAAAACCCATATTACCACAAGAACAATTTTTCCTCACTTGGTTCGGGAAAATAACCACCTAGTGGTAATATGGCTTACTTTAGACCCTTGTCAAACAATCTACTATTTTCCGAAAAATGTATTTTTTTAATGAAATGAAATATTTATTTGTATAATACAGGTGGTACAAATAGGGTCTTAATTTACAAAGGTGCTCTGTGTTTTGCCTATTGGCATACAAAATTATTGTTGTATTGTTCCATATTCGGTAGGAAATAGTATACCCTGGAGGCAATCGGCCTGTTTGGAGAAAAGTCGTCGACATCTCTTCTAAATACCTAAAACTGGTATACATGTGTTCCCCGTGGTCTTCAGAATACGAATTGACTGGTTTTAGTTTATGGAGGGGGATACGAAAAAAGTGAGGGAAAGATGGCGGACGACCATCATCGAAATTTGTTCACAACTCGAATCATATCGGACCGATCGATTTGTGTGAGATGTCATCTGAAAGACCATTAAAGTACTATAGTTGTTTCTAAATAGAGGCAGTCATCACATTAGTCGTTCACGAAATATTTGAAAAAATATGAATTTTTTACCGTGCCTGTTTAGATAAAGTAGTGATAAAACATGCTTATAACTCAATAAATAAAGTACCTATGTATTATTATAAAGTAGACGGGAAAATGTATGAGCTTTCAAAAAACTAGCGTGTGGTGGTCGATCGACGTCGTATTTTCATTAGGGAACATACCCAAACTACGTGACCCATTTTTTTCAGTTTTTGACCCCCCCCCCCCCCCTCGGTGATCATCCGTAGTAATTGCCAAGACCCCCTCCCTCCCCCCTAGTTGTCACGTAGTAAAACTTACACATATGGTTTAATTTTACATACTTATTGCCCTTTTTTAACACGACACTGGCCGCGTGACGCCAAAAGTGCGTGGAAACCTATAATTAGAAGCGCGAGATTTGAGCATAATTATTGACTACGTGACAGAACCTAAGACTCCCCCCCCCACCCCCCTGTGACCTAGAGTAGTATTTTGACGACCCCCCTCCCACCCCCCTAAACGGCTCACGTAGTTTGGGTACGTTCCCTTATTGCTCGGAATTTATTTTATGGATCAAATCCTGATGAGTATCATTTGAATGCATTTTAAATTTACTATAATAGGTTAATTGAGGTCTGAGATGTAAAATTAACAGTTTTTAGATTTTTTTTTAAAACGTAACATTTTTACCTAATAGACTGGTGGAAACAGGCTTGTTTGCAGAAAAGTCGTCGATATCTCTTCCAAATACCTAAAACGGGTATGGATATGGTCCTCCTTGTCTCCAGGATATGAATAATTGATCAATTTTATTTTAAGAGGAGGGGACGAGTCGAAAAAAGGAGGGGGGAAAGATGGTGGCCGACCGTCATCGAAATTTATTTACATCTCGAGTCCTATGGAACCGAAAGATTCGTGTGTAAATATTATTTAATGTACTATAATTGATTATAAATAACCGTAGTCATCAATGTAGTCGTTTACAAAACAAAACATTTGAAAATAACATTAATTGCGGTAAAGTTACAATTTATTGAGCTATAACATAGATAAATGAGTAGATAGATTGCTAACTCCATACATAGCAAAACTACTAATTAAATAATAAGTCGTATGGGAGGTATGGTTTAACTCATTTATACTAAGTTTTAAGCACACTTAAATCGTAATACGTATTAAGCTGTAATCTTTTGAATAATAACTTTTAGCAAAGCTCGCTTAAAACTTATTACATATACGCATTTAGCCATGTATGGAAAGAACACTCTAGGTACTTAATTCTCTTTGGTTATAAGCATGTATTATCAGTACTTACGCCAACATGCACGGTAAAAAATCATACTTTTTCAAATATTTTGTATAGGGCTAAAGTGATGACTACAATTATTCAAAAACAATTATAGTACGTTTAATGATCTTTAAAATTGCATCTCAAACGAATATATCGGTCCCATAGACCGAAATGTGAACATATTTCAATGACGATCGGACACCATCTTTACCGCGTCCGGTTATTGACTCCCCCCCTCTATAAAATAAAACTGGTCAATTCATGTACATCCATCACAATGAGGAATATATCCATACCAGTTTTAGGTATTTGGAAGAAATGTCGGTGATGACTTTTCTTCAAATATGCCCGTTTCTTCCAGAGTATTAGAGTAAATACATATGTTACAATCCTAAAAAATGGTTAATTTTGCAACTTAGACTTCAAAGAACTGATTATTTCAGTAAATTTAAAATAATTTCAAATGACACAAATCACGAATTGATCCGTTAAATAGATTCTGAGAAATAATGAAAATACGACGACGGTCGGCTGCCATTGTAAGACGAAACGTAGTGACCCATTCTGAACAAAATTCATCAATACTCCGTTATATAGTATTACATAGGGTAGCCAATCATTTGGCAAGCAACATTTCATAAAATATTCATTTCACGAACAAAATAAAATATTCATTTCACAATGATTCCCATAAATAATTTTATATATTATTGTTTCACAAATAGTTCAAAAGACAAATTATTTTCTTGCAAAAACACTATATTACAAAACATTATTTGGCAAATTATTCATTTGCTATTCAGGGCAATTAACAAAATAACGCATGGTAAAACGTTAGTAAAATGCATTATTTGGTACCTAAATTCTTCGTTTAATAATCTCATGGTGTGTATGCCATTTATACGTGTATTATCTACGAGTACAACATTTTAAAAATATATTTTGTACTTTAAAAGTTAAGTTTGTTTTTGTTGAATATTATCACGGACAACTATGATTTGAGAGAGCCCAGATAGATGCGACGACGAGCAAAGCGAGGAAGAGCGTGGTAGATTAACTGCGACCTTACAGTTCTAGTAACTTACATATGTCGGGGTTAATAGAAATGTAAAATACCCGTAATGTCAACATACCCATTTATCTTAATTGCTTCGCAATCACTTATTTTTAAAAAACAGTCACGGCTTTATTGTCAATTTTTACACATAAAATTACCATTTTCATTTAGTTTTAGTAAAAATATCCATGAATTACTTATATTTCAGTGAAAACGAAATTCTTTTATAATATTTTGTCTTGTGTCAAATGCTATTTTTGCTTAGAAATACAGTTGTCAGTCAGCCATTCTTGTTTATCTTATTTTACTATTGTCCCTAAATTTATCCGGAACCGACTTATTAACCGACTTCAATTAAGGGAGGGAGTTCTCAATTAGTTTGCATTTATTTATTGTGCTTATTATATTCAGTAAAAAACAATAATTTATCTATTGACATTTTGCAAAATAACGGATTTTAAAAACGATTTATTCACGAAATGAACATTGGTTAAATAATAATTTGTCTTACAATATGTTTATAAAGCGTCCAAGTTACTAAATGTATATTTGTCTAATAATGATTTATAAAAATGAACATATTTAGCAATGACTTGTTGAAACGAATTGTTGTTTGTTCAGTGATTATTTGCGAAATGTTATTTATCAAATGAATCATTATCAAAACGAAAGCTCATAGTTTTCCCGTATATTTTGTCATAACATTAATTGTGGTAAAGTTATAATTTATTGAGTTATAAGCATGTTTTGTCAGTATTTACGCAAACATGCACGATAAAAAAAACATATTTTTGTTAAATAAGTATTTTGTAAAAGACTAAAGTGATGACTACTGTTATTTATAAACAATTATAGTACATTTAACAATCTTTCGAATGACATCTCATACGAATCGTTCGGTCCCCCCCCCCCCCCCCCCCCCCTCCATAAACTAAAACCCGTCAATTCGTAGTCAGGAGACTACGAGGAACACATCCATACCAGTTTTAGGCATTTAGAAGAGATGTCTACGAAAATCGTGAAGGAGACGACTTTTGTTTAATTTGCCTCTAGACTATTATGGCAGGCTTATGAAACTCTCCCGCGCGGCCTCGGTTAAATACCTATGCGCCGGTGCCTGCCACGACCTGCCGGCGGGACGGTTAGTCAGTGAACCGAAAAGTCTATGCCAATAAGCCCACTCATGCTTTAAAAGAGGAAATTCGACGCTGCATTGGAGAAATTCAGCCGCATCTATGCAAAATGGTCATAAACAATTTTGACAAAAGAGTGCGTATGTGCCAGCAAAGCCTAGGAGGACATTTGCCTGACGTATTATTCCACAAATAACCCTATTTTATGTATTTCAAGATTTTATATACAAATATATTATAACGATAACGAAAAAAAATGTGTTTTTCATCAATTTCAAATCTTGCGTCCTTTTTGGGACACTCTTTATAACCTTGTTTCATTCGATCAAACCTAACTTTAAATAAAGTATTTCCAGATTTCCCCTCATTGACCTTAGATTATTACTATGAATAGTATGAATAAACTGTTGTAGTACAATAAATACTAAAATTAAATAAAGATTTTAATATACATTTGGTTATGAATGAAATTTTAATTCAACGGTTAAGTTCACGAGCCACAGCCATAAATAGATCTGTACTTACTTTTACAGTAGTTTAAGTATTTCAATGATTGCACAATGAAAATAAAAGTAAACCAAGAAAAAAATAATTTTATTTCAATACTGTGGGCTACCGCAATTCGTATTCAAAAGTAAAAACATTGCCTGGCCCGGTTAAGGGTTAATCATAATGTTGTATGAAAGGTGAATGACAAGCTACGGCGCGTCGTGATTGGTGGAACCGCTCCTGCTGACCGCGCCTTAGACTGCCGCGCAAATCTCCTTGCGTTCAAATGACGAATTGAACTGATAAGCTCGTGCACTGTTCAGCTATTGATGAATTCGTTAGTTTTTGTGTATATACATTACTATAACGATAATAATCTAAACATGCTGACTTGGAAATTTTCTAAATTTCTTTTATGGTCAAGACAACGCTTTTTAAAATTCAAATGCTTAAATAAAATCGATCTATTGATGAATCTATTATAAATTAAACTGATAGTTATCTTTGATAGCTTTCAATACATTTCAGTAATCATAAAACACTTTAGTAATCTTTTTCTGAAAAAAATTTTTTTTTCAGCATTTTATATTATCCTGAAACAAACTCTTGACAAATGCGTTAGTAAATGACAGTTTATGTTCAAACAGTTAAATAGGATTATATCATGAAGAAACTTACCGCTTGTATAATCTTACCTTGAATTAATAAGGCCTGCTAACAAATACCTACTTTATACCTAAATCTACGTCAAGATCCGATATATTTTTTTATAAGGAGTAGTTCTCAGAGAACTCTAACAGACTACAAAAAATAGCGCACTTGTGAGTTATAAAAGTTAATTCTGTATTTGTACGCCACTACATTCCTTTTTCAAAATATACTTGAAATACCTTTTTAAAATAAGTACATAAAATATTTGCTTCTTTAGTATGTCTGAATAAAAGTACCTTATCGCACTTTCATGGGAACATCCCTTCCATTTTATCCCCTTCTATATCTATACATCTTCTTCTATACATCTATCTATACATATAATAAAGCTAAAGAGGGTCGAAAGTCTGTACATGGAAGATATTCGAAAAAAGTTGGCAGGGAATACTTAGAATTGATAACAGAACACGTTCCAACAGTTTTTAGAATTTTGTCTGTTTGTCTGTTTATCTGTTTGTCTGTTTATTTGACCGCGTATCACGTGAGAACGGCTAAACGGATTTTAATGTCATCTAGTGTAGACATAGTTTGAGTCCCAGGAAAGGACATAGGATAGTTTTCATCCCGAAAATCAACCCTGGAGGGGGTGAAAAGGGGGTTGAAAGTTTGTATGGAGAATGTTTAACCGCTGAACCGATTTAGATGAAAATTAGTATGGAGATAATTTGAGTCCCGAGAAACGACATAGGATAGTTTTCATCTCGAAAATCAACCCTAGAGGGGGTGAAAAGGGGGTTGGACGTTTGTATGGGAAATAAGTAACCGCTGAACGCTGGAAATAGTTTGAGCTCTGGGGAAGGATATACAATAATTGATATACAGAAGTCATTCTTTAAGGAGGGATTACTATTCCACGCAGACGAAGTCGCGGGCAAAAGCTAGTAGGTATAATAAAGCTGAAGAGGGTCGAAAATCTGTACATTGGAGATATTCGAAAAAAGTTGGCTGGGGGTACTTAGAATCGATAACAGAACACGTTCCAACAGTTTTTAGAATTTTTGTCTGTTTGTCTGTTTATCTGTTTGTCTGTTTATTTGACCGCGCATCACGTGAAAACGGCTGAACGGATTTTGATGAATTTTTGTATAGAGATAGTTTGAGTCCCAGGAAAGGACATAGGATAGTTTTCATCCCGAAAATAACCCAGGAGGGGGTAAAAACGGGGTTGAAAGTTTGTATGGAGAATTTTTAACCGCTTAACCGATTAAAATGAAAATTAGTATGTAGATAATTTGAGTCCCAGAAATAACATAGGGTAGTTTTCATCCCGTAAATCAACCCTAGAAGGGGTGAAAAAGGGGTTGAAAGTTTGTATGGCGAATCAATAACCGTTGAACGCTGGAGATGCTCTGGGGAAGGATATAGAATAGTTGATATCCAGAATTCATTCCTTAACGAAGTCGCGGGCAAAAGCTAGTAAGGAATAGTTTCCATTATAATGTTTAGTGATTCTCATACTTACCTAATTTCATGTCAGTTTTTTTTGAGTGAGAAGACGAAAAGGTAAACACACATACAGGTTTGAGAGACGTTTGTTTATAAGCACTGTCAAATCTGTCAAGTAACACGCATTATTTGTTGCGGGTGTAGGCCAAGTTTGATGTGGCTTTTCTAGCCGGAATTTTTTTTTGGTCCCATAAAAGCTTTTGATCCTGAATAGGAATGGGATCAAACGGCATAAAAAAAAAGTTTGGCAAAATTGACCGTTTTCTCGCACCCTGTTTTTTTTTCCAAAATCTGTAAATGCCATACTTATTTAATTTGAAATAGAGGGAAGGTCTTCTAAGACCATTTTTACGTAGCAGCACGGAATCTGGTAGCTGCCCTCACTGACCCAAAAAGAAAATCCTTATGCTATGCTATAAGTAAGCTATGGGTATCCTTTCGTTCTTTCTCATAATTTTTTTTTGTGAGACTCTATGTAACACATGATTATGAATAATGAATTAAACAAAAACATACCTAAATCTTAGTTAATAAAGATAAATTTCCCAAAACCAAGTTTCGAGTTCGGTTCAAGAATAGTGCAAGAGCCCGGCCGGCCGCGTGCGGCGCTCGTCACGCCGGTCACGCGTCACGCGGCAACCCCCACAGGTAAGCGGGCATTGAAACCCGCGATTGCAAGAAAATGCACGTTAGAGAGGTGCCAGACCGGCTATACCAGGGCTAAATGCTGCTAGGATGAAGTCAACTTCGTATAAATATATAAAATAGCCGTCCCATGTACCTACAAATAATAGAAATAGTAAATAGAAATAGAAACAGAACCATGCACAACCTAAAACCCTTTGACCGTCAAAGACATCAAAACACGCGCACGGAAAGTCGTGCCCTCAGTGCTAGCACGTGACATCACGTCCAAAATACAAGGGAGTTGCCTCGCGCGCTCACGCGCGCTGGCGCTGAGGGCACGTTTTTTCCGTCCGATGCTTGGCGATCAAAGGGTTAAAGTAGTATTCTTTACATATAAGAGGTCTATGAGAAATATGGTATCTACTCGTACTTTACTTACCTATATATAGTAGACGGCCATAGCCTAAGAACTTTTTGAGGCTCCGAGTATTTAGCGCCATCTAGTTCAGAGCCACCTAAACAGAGCCAATATGCATAAGATAAAATCAGCGCCACCTAGTAACGACTAATGTACTACCAGTACGTTATTCGTTACTAGGCTATGGCCGTCTACTATATATTTAAGTCTATGCCTATATATAACACTTTTACATCGTAACCGAGAGTTACTAGGTACACTGGGTCAGAAAGGTAGATGCAACTGTGAGGTAGCACCAAAGGTTGCGGTCAACATCACATCGTTGGAAGGCGTTGGAACGCATGACCAGTCGTTTATAGATTAGGAAATAGACTCATTCCTTTTTTAGCGGTGAGGGTACTAGCGAAAGAAAAAGACAATATGATTATCTCTGTGTACGCTTGAAGTGAGACAGCCTTCCTGGTAAAGCTAAGTACGTATTATGAAAAAATCTGCGTAATATCCGAAAATCCGGGCTTCTTTAGAATCAAAAATAGAAAAAAGTTTTGTATTTTCTATTGTAGATAGAATCCTCAGCCCTCTTTCATCAAGAAACTATAAAGTGAGTGTAAATAGAAACATAAAGCGTTAATCATAATAAACCATATTTACAGCGCAATTTAAAAGTTGTTCGGTTAATTTTCAGCGGTGCCGGCGTGATGCAAGTGCTGCAAGTTGCTATGATTAATGCTGCACATGCTGCTACCACTTTATGAATCCCTAGTAGTTTCACGAGTGCACAGCGTTTCCGCTTACTACTGGTAAATCAAAGCGTGTTTTTACACACTTTTTACACACTTTTATTTAGCTTGATCCCGTATATTTATATGCTTCACTTCACGGTGTCTGATTGAGCTGAAATTTGATATACATAAATAAGTAAGTAAAGTACTTCAGTAATTTACATTATCTAATTAAATATACAGAGGCACTACAGTACAAATACTCAACTAAATTAATAACTATCTCAAATCTAAACTAGGCCCTTGCTCATTGTACCAAGGATGCTGGCGGCATTACCTCGTCGTATCGCAATGCTGATACGTTGTGCGAGGAAACCGCCAGCTCTTCGGTCACCAGTTACATCAACCAGACGCTTCGTCAACATTATTAGGTACAGTCATCAATAAAAGTGTTTACCAATCATTAGAAAATATTGAGTTACTACGTTATTAGACATGAGTTATTAATTTTTAGGTGAGTAGGTTACTTGTAATGTTAAAACTGTTTTAGAACAATTCTGGAACAGTTTTTTATTTGCTGTTATTTATTTATCGTATGGCGATTACACACTGGCTGTAAATGCTTGCTATCCGATCTTCGCCCACTGACGGTTTTCACCGAGTTGACCTTACGCAATAGCTAGATATATATACACAGATCTGCCCGCCGGATTTGTCCAGCGGATATGCCCGGCGGTCACATCCGTCCATGTATGTAGCTTGTGTCCGCAGACAAATCCGTGTCGAATTCGTGTTTATCTAACTTGACCGCAACAATCTGGACTAAAGACGGGTGCAACTGTTGCGTCAGTGCGTGTAAATGGGAGTGGGGGGGGGGGGGGAGAGGTAGGGGACCCATTTCCTGTCGCGACGCATTTGCTCACGGCACTTCCGGCCGAGTGGGACTAATTGAGTAATCCCGCCATAGACTAGCTCACGGCAGTAAGTGCTTCGCTATAGTTCGAAGCTATCATGTCCGAAAAATCACGTAAAGTAGCTATAAGTAAGTCGCCATCAAATACGTATATCTGAGCGGCCGAGGTACTCAAAAATATCTGAAAGTGCACTTTATTGCCTTGATAGTAGAGGCGTTGTTCAGATATTTGTGACCACCTTGGCCGCTCCGATATATCTGATGGCGACTGTACATGTATAACGCGGTATGCGTTAGGGCAACCAATTATTAGGTATATTTAAGCGATATAGAAATATTACTTATACAAATAAAATATGTAATCATTTTTAACAAAAAAAGAACCGACTTCACTTAGGATCCGCTATTCCAAGAGGAAGTGGCCGAGTTGCTGTAAAAAATAGTGAAATCACTATAGGTGTGCCTATAATAGTTGAAGAGTTCCCTCGATTTCTCCAGGATCCCATCTTCAGACCCCGACTTGGTGACAATGGGACCATTTAGGGGTTATTCCCGTTCGATTAAAAAAAAAGATATCGAGTAACATACAAACAAAAAAAAAACAGTCGAATTGAGAACCTTCTCCTTTTTTGAAGTCGATCAAAAACTAATTTCATGTTTTAGTAGACATACGATACAGTATCCTAGCGTGTCCCTTGTAAATACTCTTCATTTCCAGTGTATTTACTTATATGTCCCAATAGAATTTCAAGAAAGCTTAATTCTGACTTCAAACCCGCAGAAATAAACAGCGGTCCAAGCACTTTCTTTTACGATGGAATAAAACTAAAAGTGCTTTAGAAGCCGAGCGGACGAAACAGCTACAGTTCGTAGCAGTAGTCATTAAACAGGCGAGGTGCTCATAATGAGCTTGACACGAATTGATTGTCAAAAAATAAACTAAACTATTTTCAGTCAACGGTCGAAAAAAAAATTAGCTCCCGAAACGAGAGCATGCCACCTGTCCTGATCTTGCGCAACTCTGGCCAGTTATTAGCTAGGGATACACGCACAGATGTGCTCGCCGGATTTGTCCGACGGATGTGCCTGGCGGACAAATCCGTGCATGTATGGCACGAATTGGACACAGATTTGTCTGCGGACACATCTGAATAGCGCCATACACGAACGGATCTGTCCGCCGGCCATATCCGTCGGACAAATCCGGCGGGCACATCTGTACGTGTATCCTTAGCTATTATGGCTTCGAACTTGTGGTAGTACTGAGACTGAGTTTTGCTTGTCACCTGACGAACTATAGTTTTGTATGCTTAGTCCGATTACTAATTTATGGAGTGGACTGTATTTTACTATGCCATACGAAACTGCACGTGATAGCGGTTAACGGACAAACCGACGGTTGTTTATCGGTCTCGTTAATCTAACTAAAGATTAATCGCACTCTGATTTATTTATACGGATGGAGTTATCTATTATCTACCATCTGATTGAATGCTGCATTGTCTGATACTGCGTGAAATAGATTCTGCAGCAAGAGGGATTATACATCATTTGTAAGATTTAGATAATCGATAAGTTTGCAAAAATGTTTGGACAATTTTAATCCTATAACATAAATAGCAAATAGGATTCGTAAAAAATCATCATCATCATCATCATCATTTCAGCCGAAAGACGTCCACTGCTGGACATAGGCCTCCCCCACTGAACGCCACAATGACCGGTCCTGTGCCACCCGCATCCAGCGGACTCCAGCGACCTTCACCAGGTCATCAGTCCACCTTGTAGAAAAAAAAATGTCGTAAAAAATAAATGCCTAAAATTAAATACTCTGAATATTTTATTTAGAAACGCCGCGAGATTGGAACAATATAAATTAATGGATAATATAAATTAAATGTCGAAAATGTGCAACATAATTTAACAAAACCTTACACTGGACGATCCTGACGACGTGCGTGTCCCCATGCACGGACCAGGTGGAACCTTACACTACTTCTTTTCCTTTTTCTTTCCTTTTACATTTAATTGAAAAAGGTAGGTGGCTATGTACGAAAAATGATGTAAGAAACCTGATAATTCTTATCAAATCCTTATCGAATGATACCCCACTCGTTAAGGTGTGTCAATTTTTATTTTATTTTTTACAATATGGCGTCTGATTACCGCCATATTAAATTTGGATTGTTATTTTGTCTTTAGTGACACTCGCGCAATCAAGACAAATCGATTGACGTACGAATCGTCTAAATCGGCCCACTCGTTTTGCCTCTAGAGTACAAAGGAATAAACATACATATATAGACGGTTAAACACATTACCCTCTTTTGCGTCGCGCAGTCGGGTAAAAAGGGTTATTATTGATCTTATTTAAAGCTTTCGTATAAGACACATGAACCTAATTTAATATTTATCAGATTCACTTTAGTAATTATTTGCCTTTTATTTATAAAATATTTGTAATCTTAATTCTTATTTTTAATTATATTTAATCATTGTGTTATATTTCCTATAATGTTACTTTTTTATTGGCAATAAATTATTTTTATTCTTATTCTATCCATGATTAATTAGTTAAAGCCCTTTAGCGAGTTCTAAAATGGCGACGTTCAAATAGAAGTCATAAAGGTAATAGCACGAATCAAACTAGGGACCACACAATACAGGACTTACAATGTCTATTCAACATCGCGTTTAATTCAGCGAAACTCACTTAGGCGCCATCTACCGCGGCATACAGGAGGTCTTAATACCACACATTTTATTCGGACATTCGACTGTGTGAAAACTCGTTTTTCGTTCATAGTCATAGTCATAGTCATTTATTTATAATATTTTAAATATTACATGTCAAATTACATTATAATACATTAGTATTCAATACTGATATAGCACTGTGGCACCTGATACCAAAGACTTAACCTAAGTTTTGGAGGAACGCGATTTTGTATTGGCATACAGTCCAGGTATTGCATGGTCCTCGGCGCAAACGTACGAGTAGTGCCAATCTGCTCATTAGCATGATTACTTTGAACCGAGCAATTACTTTGCGAGTCGAGCAATTACCGGCCATTACTACGTGTAGAATCTATTTTAAATAGCCGCCCACACGGGCTCCTGGTGCTACACTTTGAAATGACTAAAACATATGTGATAAATGATAATCCATATTGAAAGGTTATATCGGCAGGCGTTTACATTACTTTGTAGCTCTTGTACAGATTGATTATCATATTCATGTAAGTAATAAAGCGCTTGTAGCCTTGTGGTAACACGTCCGACTTTCAATCCGGAGGTCTCTGGTTCAAACCCCAGCTCGTACCACTGAGTTTTTCAGAACTTATGTACAGAATGTCATTTGATATTTACCAGTCGCTTTTCGGTGAAGGAAAACATCGTATGGAAACCGAGCCTAATCCTAAAAAGGTCTTGTTTGCCCTTTGGGTTGGAAGGTCAGATGGCAATCGCTTTCGTAAAAAGTAGTGTCTTCGCCAATTCATGGGATTAGGTTGTCAAGCGGACCCTAAGCCGGGACAAACGCTAGGGGGAAGAAGAATTCATGTAATAAACGCATAAGCGCCTCGCACTCGCGTCGGCGCTCTTTCAACTAATACTTTCTCATAATAAAATAATTTTGCAGGAACCCCTCTTCAGGTGAAGGATTATCACATAGTCTTTCTAATTATAGAGCTTATTTATCCAAACGTCCAAAAACTGTATCAGTTTGTACATTAAAACGTGCCTTTTCTGATTTGACCACAATAATTAAATGGGAAGAAAGCTTGTTTAATATAATATCGATGTTTCTGTTAAACTATCCATGCTGAAATATAAGCTCTGTTCTATAATGATGACGTTCAAATATTTCACAAAGTTAACAGCACGGCGCAGAAGTACCTACGAGCAGTGCCAATCTTCTAATTAGCATGATTACTTTGACCTGAGAAATTACTTTGCCCGGCTACTACGTGTAGAACCTGTTTAAAGTAACCTTTCGCGCGGTATCTAATGGCTCTGAATTCTTAAATTTACACTTTGAAAGCGTAATGTCCGTTGTTATTTCCGTTACAAAAAGATACTGCCATACTAATTATAGAGCTTAATGGTACAAAAATAGTGTCTATGCCAATTCATGGGATTAGGTTGTCAAGCGGACCCCAAGCCGGGATAAACGCTAGGAAGAAGAAGAAGAATGGTACAAAAATGGTTCCGCTTTATAGCAATTGCTAGGGATACATGCACAGATGTGCCAGCCGGACGAATCCGTCCCTGTATGGCTCGAATTGGACACAGATTTGTCTGCGGACGGATCTGTCCGCCGGGTATATCCGCCAGACACATCTGGCGGGAAGATCTGTGCGTGTATTCCTAGCTAATTTCAAGTTTGTCTTTTTTTAACTTACTCAATCTTTGTACAGGTACTCTGTCACGCTATTCACGATGACTTAAAGCTTCTTGGCATATTTAAAAAGCTTGAAAAGTACGAGTAGTGCCAATCTTCTAATTAGCATGATTACTTTGACCCAAGCAATTACTTTACCCGGCTACTACGTGTAGAAGGGCTGTTCTTCTTTTTCAGCGTTAATTTGATGAAGTTTTAGGTTTACAAGCATCAAATTATATTGGTAATTTTCAATAAAAACTTCAATATTGTATAATGAGACTAACAAGTGTTTCTTTTACGTCGGTAACGAGTTTCTTTGTGCAGTGGGTTTTGAAAAAAACATTGTTAAAGACAGATCCTTTTTTTTACAAGGAGAAAGTTAAGTTTTACCAATTTATTTATTTTAAATATATACTAGCAAGAGGAATTGACAGATAGTTTTGTTTTAATTAGGTAAAATAGATTTTGGACACTTGTTCCGAATTTAAAAAAAGTTTTAATTTTGGGGAAGGGAAAAGTCATTGTCGCTGAAAAAGGAGAACGACCCACAATTTAATTTAATTAGCCCTTAGCACGGGCTTATAATGGTTCTGAACTAGTGAGTCTTAGTGTTACACTTTGAGGGCGTAATGTCCGTTTTATTCATTCCCATTAAGACATTATCACACTCTTAAAATATATTGAAAACTATTTTACACTAAAATCTGTAAATCCAGTTAAGTATGTCTCTTTTTTAATTAAAATAAATGAATGTTTCTTTTCCATAAAACAAGTTATTTCAAAGATTTAAGAAGTTCCCCTCCGTGCGCGGTGGCTCCGTGGGCATAATTGGTATCATATAGCGAATTCGAAAAAGCAGGAGAAATATTTTTTGGACGAGAAAAAAACATTTTGTACAGGGCACATCGTCACAGCTGGCCAACCGGCAACCCTCCATACAAAACCATTTTTTTTCCTTCGCGAGTTTTTTTAAATAATTAAAATACGATACCAATTATATGTTGTAAAAGGATTACAAGTATTTTTGTTACACCTTGTATTTATATAGATTGTAGATTATCGTCTATGGACGAATCAACTTTTACGAGGCCAATTTCCTTGTCCCCGATAGAAAAAAATCATTTTTTCAAAAACCAAATGTTTTAATTGCGCTTTTTTAGTTTAATGACATTTTTAGAACTATAAATATTTAATCGAGATATTAACATTAGTAATTTGATCAGATTTTTGTCAAATTTTTACGGTAACGCAGCGAAAGAATATTTGCTCCCATACAAAAATTGTGTGTCCCCAACGATAGGTATCGTCACACAATAGTAATTTCTAAGTTTAAACATAAGGTGACCTATTTTTACAAGATCTTTAAAAGAATCAGTATAAAATAATACATTTAATCCATCCCATGCCAACATGATTCAAGTTTTATAAAATTTTAAAGAATTTTTCAAACTATTGTCCCTAAGTTAGCGTCAAATTTCAGTTCTCCCGCGTTACTATAGAAGGTTGCTAAATTTTTTAAAGAGGTGGCGTTGGTCGTGGCTCATGCGCCGGCGAAATATGCCTAAGTTTCTGAGAACCCGCGTTGTTAAGGTGAAATCCCTGGCGGGAAGACGCTAGTCGGCGACGAGCAGCCGGCGGGTGTGCGTGACTTAATTGCTGCTCCCCTTAGTTACGTTACGTGTTTCGGTTAGTTTTCGTGTTTATGTTTGAAAACTATTGAAATGTTGTGTGTTTGGTGTCTAATATTAACGCGATATATATGCAATTGTAATTGTATTAATAAATAACGTGATAATTGACTACGTAGTTAAAAAAATCCCCTTCGTTACCGGTAATACAGGAGAATTTTCTCTTGTGTTACTGGTAACGCAAGAGACAGTACGACTTATCCTATTTAACTCGACATCGAAGGTGTTTGACCTTAACTTATAAATGTATATTAATAGTAAATACTTTGTTTAACGTGGAGTATAAGAGTAATATTGTCAATAAGAGTCTCATAAAAAAATTACACAAAATGAAGGATTTATTGACTAAAGTCTAAGTATTAAATTATTATTCACTTTACTACTTATTTATTTCAGCATTTAATGTGGCACACCTAAAAAAACAATGCCACTAAGCGCCGCAGAAAACAAAAGCGGTATCGAGAAGGGTTGAAAATAAAACCAAAACGCTATGAAAAAGCTAAAAAGAAACAAAGAGAACGGTACCCAAAGATTAGTGAAAGACTTAACTCTAAAGAAAAGTACACGCTAATACGAAAAAAAAACTAATGATGAAAGTGTTCATCTGAAGTATTGCCCTTTATGGTAGCGAAACGTGGACACTAACTAAAAGAGACAGGAACAGAATGGAAGCTTTTGAAATTGAAATGTGGTGTTGGAGACGCATGGAAGGCATAAGTTGGAGAGAAAGAGTAACGAATGAGGAGGTACTGCGAAGAGTAAATGAAAGAAAGCGATCCTGAAAACCATCGAAGTTAGACGCGGAAAAATGATTGGCCATTTGATACGACACGACCAATTCTTCAAAACTATTTTGGAAGGAAGAATAGAACGCAAGAGAGGTCGAGGCAAACCCAGACGCAGTTACATGGACCAAGTGAAGGAAAAAGTAGGAGCCGTCTCGTATCAAAAGGTCAAGGAACTGGCGCAGGATATAAGTAGATGGAAAATACTCCACCGACAAGAGAATCCCTCTTAAGTTGATGATGTGATGACGAATACGATTTGGCGTTTACGGAAAAGAGAGCAGGCGAAAAAAAAAACGAACCGTAGAAAGAGTGTTACAAAATTATGGGCCATAGTTGCCTTTTGAATAAATTAAATTAAATTAAATTAATTAAAATAGACCACCAAGCTCAACTCAATCTGAATCACCTCAATAGATTTCAACATATACAAAATGAGCTTCAATCGTCTACTCCTCCGCCAACAACACCTCCGCCAATGACGGCTTCTTTAGGCACCACTTCCACCAGCGACGTCTCCTCTACCATCAAGCCCACTACAAACACTGCAACCAGTAGCATATTCGCCAGTATGACCCCAACCCCAACTGCTAAGTGACGTCCCTGCCAGCAACAACTCCACTTCAATTAGCGACACCGTGACCATCTACATCTCCACTAGCAAACTCTTGCACCTCGAAGAACTTTGTCAGCATAGCCTTCGTCACTGACCCTTTCATTGACGACATCTCTGCCAGTGACACCATTTCTTACAATACTTCCATCAATTTCCCGTCCACCAGCGACATCTACACCGCCGACTATATCTTCCCGACCAGCTAAACCTGTTGCTCTTACAAAACCAGTAACGAAGCACTTCTAGCCTTTGTCATCAGCTTTTGTAAATTTGGATATTAATCAGCCAATTGACTCGCCAAAACAACGAGGGCGAAAAAGAATAAGAACAGATAGATAGAGCTAAAGTGTGTGAAAAGTAAACAAAATATTTAAGAGAAAAAATAAACCTAAATCTAAGCAGACTAAAGATGACTTAAAATGTTGGCGAATGCCATTAAAGTAAACATAAAAAAAAGAAAAAAAAGCATTTTTTTGCTGCAACACTTGCAACAGCAAGTCAAAATACGAATGAGGAAAAATCTTTAATCTTGAATCTAAAATATTTTTTCCTAAGAGACGACATTACCCGAGCGTCAGCTGGAAAAATGGAAATACTAAGTACTAACCAAGAAAGGTATTAAAGTTCCTAAAAGATATATGCTAGATACAATGAAAAGTCTTCACAAGACTTTCGGCAGGGCTGTCTTTTCTAAAAGACAGCCCTGAGATGAAATGCTGTTATTATTACTTTACAGGCAACAAGCTGTTCTTTGTTGTGACCCCATTCGATTGATACAAGGGAAATGTGCTTGTGCAAGATTCATGTAAATTTTAAATACAAAGCTAAAGCTTGGAGGAAGAAAGGCATTACAGGAACTGACGACCCCAGTTTACTAATAGAAATAACAGTATGTAATTTAAATAAATGGCCTCTGCAACGAGTGTTTCAACTTAAAGGTACATCATTGTCGGTTATTAATAGATTTCATTTCAAAATTATTATATATTTTTATCACAGTAACGCCTTATTGACAACCGACAATGATGTACCTTTTAGTTGAAAATGACACAAATATATATTTTTTTGTAATTAAAGTACGGTTTAAGTTGCGAGTATTGCATTACAGTTTTGTTAGAATTAGTAATAAAATATTTTATAATAATAAAAAGTATTGCCTCATTTAATGAGTGTACGAAAAAGGATCAGTAACACCAGAGAAAAGTATTATCCATTCTCTGGCGTTACCAATTATTTTTCTCTTGCGTTACTGGATGTCCCCAAAGAATGCTACAATATTTTATTTTTTTTTGATTACAAGGACCGTTTTTGATGGATATGATTCGTTGAATTATAATCTTACTAACTTTCCCTTGCTATACATATACAACTTTTAAGCCAAATCCTAACGAAGGAATAAATATTCGAAAAATAAGACTTCTTAAAATACTATAGTAACGCAGGGGATTTTCAAAGCCCAGTTATTACCGTAATTATGTGATTTTTATTATAAAACCTCTCATAAAATGAGCTCCTTAACTGTGGAAGATATCTATATCGATTTTAATGGGAATTCAGATTTTTATTCCTGTGTTATGATTAAATCTAGATGACGTAACGCAAGAGAATTTCCGACTGTATGAAGAACAAAATGTGATTAAAACTCGCATAATAGCATTCCGATCTCGCTGCTGATGTTAAAATAAGTTAATTTAATAAATTATCCGTACGTGAATGTTATTAATTATCAGTAACTATAGAAAAAAATAATTTGAAAAACTTTTTTGAAACCTCTTTCAAATTGGCCTCGTAAAAGTTGATTCGCCCTACGTGCTTGCGAAATTTTAGGTCAAATTTCACAAGCATTCTCATTTTCTTCATATCGACTTTAGCTCCGAGTTTGTACAAAAACTAGCATGGCAGGGACCATATTATTTTATCGAATTGCAATTGTTTGGCTGCAAGCCAGAATTTCGCTATATCGATTATTCGCTAAGTTGTATCGACTTGACTCGGGTTGATTATTTCAGTTTTCCAATAAGTTTCTACGTAATTTTAAATATCGTATTAGGTATATAATATTCAGAAAGCTATGCACGATTGTACGATTGATCCGTGGCAAAATCGCTACAAACGATAGGAAGATGATACTATACAAAGTGTAACAACTAACAAAAATACTGGCGATCCTTGTAAGGACATAATTGGTACCGTATTTTAATTATGAAAAAGTAAGATAAATAAAATTTCTTGCGAAAAAATGTTTTGTATGGAGGGTTGGCCACTATGACGACGTGTCCCATTCCCATACAAAACCAAAATTTTGTTTCGTGTCCAATAAATTTTTCTCCTATTTTTTCTTACTAGAAATACGATACCAATTATGCCTTTAAACGGATCACTAGTATTTTTGATACAGCCTGTATAACTCACGATTCGAAAGTAGGAGTATACACTATGTAACTGAACGAAAAACATTTACTCGAACCCGTTAATGTTTAGGTCATACTGAGTATCTTTTATTGTGGGACCAAACCCGAAATCACAAAAAAAATTGGCTGTTTCATACATTTCACTGGTCATATTTTGAAATTTCCTATGGGAGAGTCCAATTTTTATTTTGCGATGGGGTTGGTCCCATAATAAAAGATGCTCAGTATGACCTAAACATTAACGGGTTTGCGTAAATGTTTTTCGTTCAGTTACATATGGTATTATGCTAGACGTAACAAAAAAACATAGGCTAGATACTTACCGAGTCGCAGCCTGCTCCAAACTTGCGATAATTATGCTGCGGTATGCTTTGTTCTATTTTTAAGCGTACTTTGTTGGTCGATGAGTAAATTCTCCATATTTTAAACTAAAAAGTTTCCCTCAGTTTTTCGCGCCGCATCAGCGGTCATAAACAATTTTCCGCTAAATTCTTTTCCACTCCGTTATTTAGTATCCGGACATTAACGAGAATATAGTCTCTGAAATTAAACACTTAATGGGAGGATTCGTTATTTATTAATGGATTTCGCGTTTAACGTTAACTTCCTAATACAAAAAAGGAGTGTATAGGTTCTTATGGCTCCTCTACATGATGGGCCATCATAGGGCCGCAGCTATACGTTAGAGGGAGCTAACGATATTGCGATCTCGTTCCGTCGTATAGGTGCGTCCCTATGATGGCCCATCATGTAGAGCCAGCCTTAAAGGGTAGCCAACGCGCATGAGAATCCTCTGGGGTTGCAGGCGTCCATAGGCTACGGTAACTGCCAGTGGCGGTGAGCAAAATATTTTGTAAGGCAAGCCGGAGCTTAATTTGGCTGAAAATTTCTTCATAAGCTGTAGGAATACTAGTCAGGTCCCTGAATTAGACAAGCCGTCGGGAATCGTGTTCTATGGACGCTTACCATCTGCTTACCATCAGGCGGGCCGTATGCTTGTTTGCCGCCGTCGTGGTATAAAAAAAAACAAGGAGTAAAAATGCTGGTGATCGATTTGAGGGCATAATTGGTATCGTATTCTAATTATCAAAAACCAGGAAAAAACAATTTCCCGTCAAAAAAATGCTTATGTATGGAGAGTTGAAAAGCTGGAATGTGTCCCATCCAAAAAAAAATTCTCCTACTTTTTCTTACCCGCAATGCGATACCAATTATACCCTTAAACGGATCATAATTTTTTTGTTACACCCTGTATACAATTAGAAATACATTGTTGGTAGGACGGCTAACGTCAAAGATAGATATACTTTTGGACCTTATTACAAACGAAAAAGGACCTTCAAAAATATGTGTAGGTATTCGACCTATCGACCCATACAAATAAGGTTGTGTTTACATATTTTTGAACGTCTGTGTGTATAGATATTGGAGAACTCGATTGTGCGACGTCCATAACTTTGTAAAGCGTAGATAATATATAATCCTATACCAAACAAACCAGATACCAAAGACCATGTAATATCTAGACTGTATTTTTTATGCGTTTGACCACGATCTCTTGAAATATACGAAATCGCACTAACGCCATCTATCGCGTCACTAACGCAGCAGAACTCAGTTCCGTATAGTTTGTTCGGCGTTTGACGCTTTGAAAGTAACTGTCGTTTAACAAATTGAGCATCAGGAACCCGCCAGGCGGGTTTTCCATTCGTAGTCACTTTCCTCTAAACCCGGAAAAAGAGGAGAGAAAACATAGTCTGAACAGAGACTATAGATATATTTGACCACTGCCTAAGAACTTTTTGAAGCTCATGTCGATTGCGCCATCTATGTCAAAGCCGCCTAAAGATACCGAATTTGTAAGAGAAATGTCACCTGCACTGCTACACCACCTAGTAACAAATAGCGTACTAGTAGTACACTAGTAGCTACTAGGTAGAGTAGCAGTGCAGGTGACATTTCTTCTTATATACAAATTCTGTATCTTTAGGTGACTTTGACATAGATGGCGCAATCGACATGAGCTTCAAAAAGTTCTTAGGCTGTGGTCGTCTATATCTCTATACTTAGTCTCTGGTCTGAATATTGGAGGAATGTAATTTTATATTGATATTGCAGTCCAGTATTATTATGGTCCTTGCAGATACTTATAAACTTTGTAGCTTATAGTGAACGCTTGTATAAGCGGTGAGTTTTCGAGAAACCTCTTGAGAGATCAAATATCACGAGTGTAGAGATATCGTACTTTGTATGAAAGGTAGGAAATGAACAATGTTAGTACAGTCCCCATCAGATATATCGGAGCGGCCATGGCGGTCACAAATATCTGAACAACGCCTCTATTGTCAAGGCGAGAAAGTGCATGTTCAGATATTTTTGAGTACCCTGGCCGCTCCGATATATCCGATGGCGACTGTACATAAGTAGATAAGCGGGCGAAGTATACAGAATGATCTTTACTTTGTACATATATCAATAAAAATAATATTGCTTTGCTATTCCGCGGTATACTAACGTCTAGTCGATTAAATGCTAAACCGTTATACTTATGTACTTGCGTATTTTTGCATGCTTTAAAGTGACCACCCTCCCACCGCAAAAATAAATAGGCAAATAAGTAAAACAAACCATCACCAAAACTTGACACATCTCCAGAACGTTGGCCCCGTCTCTATCGCTCTTGCATATACGAAAGAGAGTGATGCCAATACACAACTCGATGAACGAAGTGGTTCGCGGTTATAGGTCTGTGTTCACGTTCACGTAATCGAGCCCGGCTGCTGCGCGTGCGTCACGCAGCTCGTAGCTCGCTACGAGCGTGCTAAGAATACTCAGCGTAGCGTACACTCTACGGGATCAAAGATAATTAACACATTCAGCACCGAGAACCCGACTGTCGGGTTCTCTGTTCGTAGCTACTACGCGCTACATACGAGGAATACCTGGCTACGCGCTACGAGCGTAGCGCATGGCTAAATGCGTATTCCGCCGTATAAATAAGATTAATAAGAAAGAAAGAAAGAAAAATCATTTATTGCAAAGAAACTACAGACAGCACCACAACAATTTAAACTTAAATACTAAGTACTTAAGACTAACATTATTTTAAACATAGAAAAGAGAAAACACTAGTGGGGAGAAATCAAAAGTAAATAATTACAATATTGATGCCGTTGTAGTGGGTGCAAAAGGACGCCACTCAGCATGTGCCCTGGCATCGAAGATGCCACAGCGCTGGTCTTCCGTGGAGCCCAGAGACGGAAGATAGTGCGAAACAGATAACATAGAGAACAAAACAACAAACATATGCGATGAAATAGGAGTTACTTCTAAATACAGTAATAAATAAATGTAAAAGTAATTATGTGGTAGTTATAAAAGATAATAGGTGGTGTTAGCATAAAAAATAATAAATATACATATTATACAAAAGGAAGAATAAATATGAATAAGTATTATACACTATATTATATTGCATTGCAAAGTCACATATTCAGTGTCACGACCAAGATCACGGCAATTGAAGGCTGAAGAGATATGTCTTAAATTTGCGTTTGAAGGTAAGTTAAGTTTTAAGCGAGCTTTGCTAAAAGTTATTATTCAAAAGATTACAGCTTGATACGTATTACGATTTAAGTGTGCTTAAAACTTAGTAAAAATTAGTTTAACCATACCTCCCATACGACTTATTATTTGATTAGTAGTTTTGCTATGTATGGAGTTAGCAATCTATCTTCATTATCATTTATCTATGACGGGATCTAACTGAGTGGCCGCTCGCTCGAGGTGTTTCGCGTCTCGCGTCGTCGCCTCCATATCGAATAATTGAAAACGTACGGGAGTTGCCTCATTGAGCGTTACTCAAATCCCTTGACGCAACACTGGTCACGGCGAAGAATGCACCGCCTAACACCCACGACCGTAAGGTACCTACACTATGCCCTACAGCAGTAGCGGTGGGTCAAACTTTTTTAAAGGCAAGCCGGAGCTTAACTTGGCTTCAAATTTTCTCATGTAGGAAAACTGCTCAGGTGCCTCAAAATTAGGCAAGGCGATGGGAATCATGGTATATGGACGCCGGGACGCGCCACCACTGCCCTACAGACACAGGAATAATAACGGTATTCTCTCATATTTTTACAGATAGGTACAGTCAACGTCAAAGATATGTTTACTCTTTTGCACCTTAGGTACCTACTCCTTTGTAATAAAGTGCAAAGGTGTAAACATGTCGACGTCGACTGTACATACTACATAAGTAAATAATCTTATTTTGTCATCAAAAATATGTAAATGTACTGTGATATTGACGTTATGTATGTAAAATGTACGTAAAATGTAATATGTAAGCACAATGTAACAATAGCAATAAGGATTTAATAAATAAATTATTATTATATTATTATAACAAAGGCATAGTCAAAGGAAAAGGTGGGGGGCGGCCTTGCCCAGCATGGTCTCCAAAAATTTAAGTTTTGAAAATGTGAACAAATAAAACACAAGGTATTTATAAAAATATATTTATTTCGCATTTTCCCACAGAGATCACATATTTTTTCGATTCTATACGTTCAAATTCTCACACACGCCACGACACATGAAAATAAGAAACGAAGAATCTTTTAGCACGTAGGTACAGTCGCCATCAAATATATCGGAGCGGCCAGGGTACTTGAAAATATCTGAACATGCACTTTATCGCCTTGACAATAGAGGCGTTGTTCAGATATTTGTGACCACCTTGGCCACTCCGATATATCTGATGGCGACTGTACAATCGTTATCATATATATGGGAGCGGTCAAGGTAGGTACTCAAAAATATCTGAACATGAACTTTATCGCTCATATACCTATATCTCGAACCGTACCAAGGTCATGACATATATGTAAGTGGTAGGTACGTCTATTAGGCGCAACACACGGAGCGGAATTCAGCGCAGAATTCAGCTTTCAAAATTCCTTTTAAAATACAATATCCGGCTAAATATTGTCTATGCGTTGCATACTTCGAGCTTTTAACCAATCGGAACGGCCATTGACAGGCGTTCCCCTCTGCCGTAAATATATGACCAGTGGTCATACTCATTGTATGGACTGACGCTTATCTGACGTGGCTATTTTACTTTACGTTACGTATTATATATTATTATTATAAACATTTGACGTTCCCCTCCCCGGCAAAAATCGGCAGACTTTTTTTGTGTAGAAAATGACAGACGTGACCGGTCCGGTTGGTTGAATAGTCTTTACTGTTGTATAGTATAAAAAGTCCGCTACCATGAAGAAACAATTTTTATTAATGATATCTGAATTCCGCTCTGAATTATGCTCAAGTGTGTTTTGCGCCCATTAAGCTCCGGCTTGCCTTAGACAATATTTTGCCCACCGCCACTGGCAGTTACCGTAGCCTATGGACGCCTGCAACCCCAGAGGATTCTCATGCGCGTTGGCTACCCTTTAAGAACCTATATTCACAATAAGGTCAATAAGTAACTCCGAAACGAATTCATATAAGCGCATTTAAAAATACGCTTGTCAAAAATATGCCGAGGCTAGAAATTCTAGGTTAACTAAAGTGAAGTGTCGCAACGCGTGTCGCTTACTACAACTTATAACTAGCAGAGTTTCAAGTCAAAACTTTATACAACTTGTAAGGATTCAAAGAAGACAAATTGACTGTTACAACTGTTAAGAACTTGGCTGTAATCTAGGATTTAGATCAGAGTGAAGGCGTGGTTACTTTAACGCTAAGAAAAAAGATTATACCCTGCAGGAAGTGATTTTGAAAGGAGCGTTTCACTATCAGACTAGAGCTTATCATTATTTTATGCGAATTCTAGGTTACTATGTTCCCTTTAATAGAGTGATTCTGAATACATAAAGCAGGAAGCTCAGCGAATCGACGAAACCTCTTTCTATAATGAGTTAGATACATTCTCCATAATCTTTTAGGCTCTTGGTAAATACCTATCTAATACTGCCCACTAGAAAAAAAACGTGATAAAAATTGTAAAATAAATTCAAAGTATGATACTGACATTTAACGTTTTTATATTATTTTCATTTTGATTGGGGCTATTAGGGCTATACATACATACATACATACAATCACGCCTATAAATAACCCAAAAGGGGTAGGGAGAGATCACGGATTTCCATATGCTACGATCAATGCAGCAAAACGGCTCTCCGTGAGCCACTTCTCGCCCCCGTGAGGAACGAGACGTGATGGGTGGCGAACCGCATCGCCGCCATGCGGATGACTATTAATTAAATAAATCACCACAGCGTTCTCACGAGCAGTAGGGATTAGAGGTTTCCTTATCCCTTATTAGGGCTAAAGTAACCCGCATTTACGGAACAGAATTTCTTAGAATTAGGACAGTTGATATTGAATATTTATTATTTTAATTGCAAAGTACAAAAAGTTTCCTACAAATTTACATTATTTTTGAAAAACGTTACAATTAGTAATTTTCCAAATTATCCTCTAAATCACTAAAGAGAATTCAACTACCTTAAAGAGATTCATAATCTCTAAGTAGTACTAAATAATTATAGCGAGGGCTACACATTTTCGGAACCACTTTTGGATATACACCGTTCACCAACAGACTTCATTAAACATAAATTTCCATTGTAAAATCACTTCACTGAGCATTACAATTCGTTCACTTTAAGAGAACAGTTGTCTAACTGCCAATCATTGTCACACTGCTCTGGTTATTTTTTTTTCATGGTCGGATTGGTCGGTAATCCGCTCGAGAGCCACATGTGGTTTCGAGGTAAAATTAAGTCTGCGTTTCCACCAGAGATGCGCTAGGATGCGTTGAGAGGAATGTGTTTGTTAAGGACGAACAGAATTCATTTGTTAATCTTCGCACAGCGCAGATCTAGGATTGGTTCGATTCCACACGTCGCTCGTGAAGGCTGCAGCTACCTGACAAGCGAATAAGCACGCGCTGCAGTAGCAGTGAGCTCACACACACAATGTCTGAAGATTGTCGCACACTCTCGGCTCCGGATCGGCACCTCACTTCATCGGTCCGTGGACCATTACATACGGACGTAATTTATACGGCCCCCCATCTCCGCAGTTTCAGCGTGGATATGGTTGTTTCAGTTGTTTGACACCGCGCTTACAGCTGGGCAACCGCACGCTTACAACGCCCGTGGCCTGAGTAGCAGCGCTCAGGCGGGAACCACCATCAGTCCACGCGCAATCCAACGAAGAGTGTTAGGCGCTTGCATGACTACAGATTAATCCACTGCCTTACTACGCTTGGAAAGCGCGTAGCACTATCGAGGCTAGCGCGGCAAGCGCTGGGGCGCGTGTTGTGGTCGCTCGCGCGGATAGTGCACGTGCCCGGCACGCTGCTGCGTCCACCTAGGAAACACCAAAAACATATTTAAGTATACTTTGACTATTCACTTGATAGGTGAATAGTCAAAGTATACTATACTATAAAGTATACAAAGTATATGAACACAAAACTGTGTTTCCATTCCGATTTTTGTCGTTTTTACGGGCGACACGTACACATTCAAAGGTGAGCGATGCGATGATTGGCTTGAACCCGAAATAGGAGTATGTGAAAAGGCGCATGATGTTGTCTGGGGCACGGTACCCATAATTGTTTCATACATTCTGCCTAATATTGATTACTGCCCCCGACGTAATTTTGAACTACAATGTATTAGAATTAAGCTATTGCGAATATTAAAAAAATGCGCGCCTAGTCTTTCTGTTCTCGCCATACACTTACTTACACTTGCTCAACATACGTCTAGTACAACTGCTGTCTCTGACAGTGCGCGAGGAGCGACGAAGCGGCGCGTAACGCAGCGCGCGCGCCATCGACCACCAGCTACGCCGCGCCGCAACACTACCTCCTCCACCACCAGTCTACCTGATAAACGACATACCTCTAGTGCAAGTAAAGCACGTGTCCCGCCCCTAACCATACACGTGGAGCGACGAGCGGCGCGCAGAGCAGCGCGTGCGCCGCCGCCCACCTCGCGCGTCCAGCGACGCAACCACGCGCCGAGCCACGCCGCGCCGCAGCCGCACCGCAACCCTGCCTCCTGCACCACCAGTCCACCTGCAATACCTATATAGTCAAGAGGAGCTTAAACAATAGGGTGTCGTTCTGGGTTAAAAAAATATTGGCACGTCAGTTAGATTATCAAAAAATATTTGTAAATCAAGGCAAACATAGGCCGCGTCAAAGTTGGGATGGGAATGACGTCACGCCATGCGAAAAAATATCACAGCGTGACGTCACGGGTAATTTTAACAAGCTATAATTATCAAGGACATTGAGGACAATGAGAATCGGTAAAATCGGTTTTATACTTGAATATACAAACAATATACGAGTACATACAAACATACCATATACCATATTGTATTTAGAACTTGTATTAACTAAGTACTTAATACCTACCTTCCTCCTAATTAATAAAAACTTCTTGCGTCTCATTAAAGTTTAAAATTCCTATTACCCCTTTAGGTATCCAAGAATTCCAAGATATGGTTTTGGCGTGATTAAGTGCGAAACAGGATAAATTGGCCACCATTAAAGATCATTAATTACGCTCCCTGTAATCCTTTGTCCAGTTCCGCGTTTTGTGAGGTATCGAGTTACTGCTGGGGGAAAGCGGATTTCAACTTCCTTTGTCGGATGTGAAACTTAATAAACCAGTTTCGTGATTAAGTTTCAATTTAATTTTAAGACGTTAAATGACCTAATTTTCAGGACTGGATAGTAGGTAGTAGGAGTGGAGTGGATAGTATCGATCTTATTTAATGGTAAGGCATAAAGGTAAGGTAAGGTACGTTACCTACTAGCTCAATACATGTCATCTTTTAATTTAAGGCATTCGCAATAAATGTGATAGCAGAGTGTCACCTATTGGGCATTAGCGTGTCGAGCATTAAGAAGTTTAACTTTCTTCCTTCCTTATAATAAGCTAATGTCCTAAAATTAATAGCAGAGGTTGGATAGCAACCTGCAAACTCTACTGGTCGTTTAATATGAAATATTCTTCAAACTAAAACTTAATGAAAATAATCAATAATAAATTAAAATCAGTTGACTTCGATGCTGCAGCCCGGGTCTAAAATCAGCCCGGTAATAAAATACAGAAAAATCTGAAGCCCTACTTCTTTGTTTTACTGAGCTATTCCTCCACCAGACCTCTCAGTACCTCACAGTAACAGAAACAAACGGCAGCCTAAAAACATTAAAGTTTCTCTTAGAAAACCTTAAGCTCACAATTTGTGTATTTGTACCACAGACAGGCATCTACTTATTACTTGAATAAAGAAAAACAGATTTGCACTCACCCGACAGCAGTTTTGTGGCCCGGTTGTTCCAGCCGGTGAGGTTGGGATAAAGCGCCGCAGGCGTGAGCGCGGCCAGCGCGTTGTTACTGAGCTCCAGCGCCAGCGCCGGCACCCGAGCCAGCCCCGCCAGCGCCGGCAGTGCTGCCACCCTCGTGCCACGCAGCCGCACCGCCAGCGCACGCGCGCGGGCCAGCGGGGCCAGCGCACGCGTTGACAACGCTCGCACGCTCCCTCGCAGCTCCACAGCGCGTAGCTTACGCGCATCCAGCCCAACCAACTGCCCATCCAACACATCTGAGCGCATATGCAACGTCAATCCTTGGAGTTGAGGTACACCTGTCAATGCCGCGCCCAGCGACGATCGCCCAACATCAAGTTCTAGTTCCCGTAAAGACAGCAGCGGCCGCAACGCGTGCCGTTCGAAGCCGGACGCACGCACACCATGTATGCGGAGCCGGACTAACCGTCCCAACCCGTCTAGTTGATCTATGGATGACAATGGGTTGTACGCCAAATCCAGCACAGCCAGCTTCGGTAGCACCACCCACGCGGCACTCTGCACCGCTGTTATACGGTTGTTGGACAGATTCAGCGCCCGCAGTTCGGGAAGAGCGCGCAAAGCCTCTTCACGGCAAGCGGTGATGGCGTTCCCGCTTAGGTCAAGCTCGCGCAGCATTGGCAGTGGCAATGCTGGCACCGCCCGCAGCCCTGCACCTACTAGCGCTAGCCGACGCAGCCAAGGCACCGGGTGTAATAACTCTCGATAATTAGCGGTTAGTAGATTGTAGGACAAATCTAGATGCTGCAACCTTCCCAGCCCGGCTAGAGTCGCGTCTGGTAACACGCGTAAAGATGCACGTGCGAGCCCCAGTTCACGCAGAAAGCCAGCACCGGCAAGTAAAGCTGCATCTAGTCGCGCTAGCTCATTCCCACTAAGCTCTAGCTGGCGCAGTGTAAAGCCCACCGCGGCGATCGCGGCAGCTGGTGGACTTCCTAGCCGGTTGTCGCGTAAATCGAGCGCTTCTAGTAACGTGCCTGTGAATGCACCTGGAGGGACACCCCGCAGCTGGTTCATAGCTAATCGCAGCACCCGTAGACGCCGTAATGTCCGGAACTGTTCAGGTTGTAGAATGGCCAGACGGTTGCGTGTTAGATCGAGTTCTTCCAAAGCGGGCATTGATCCGAATGCGCGCCGCCGCACTACCTCCAGCGCGTTGTCGCGAAGGCTAAGCACGGCCAGCCATGGCAGAGATCCTAGCGCGTCTAAAACCACTACCCGGTTGTGAGCTAACAGCAGGCGTCGCAGATTTTCAGCCATTCCTTCAAAAAACGCAGTAGGGAGCACTTCTAGCGCGTTGTACGATAGATCTAACACACTAACAGGCACCGTACCTCCACCAGCTAGCATTGATATCCGGTTGTGGCTTGCGTTGACAGCCAAGTTAGGTTCATCGTTGGCGACGTGTTCAAAGATATTTGTCGCAAAATACTCTAGATGATTGTACTGCAGCTCAAGAGCTTGTAAACGAGGAAGCGCAAGGAACGCTCCCGCAGCCACATATTCTATATCATTACCCGCGAGACCTACAAACACTAGATTATTAAGGTGCGCAAAAGTCCGTTTGCTCACATTCACCATGCGATTATAAGACAAGTCAACACTCTGTAAATCCGACAGTGTTGTAAGAAATACCCCATTGATTCCTCGAATATGGTTGTACGCTAGTCTTAGCTCTCTTAATTTAAGCGAAGCATTGCCCCAGCCCTTAGTGTCACTCGGGAATTCAACTATTTTATTAAAGTCAAGGTTAAGATGCTCGAGGAGCGGATGCGCACGTAGGTCGGCGGCTGTCACACTGCGAATGTCGTTATTGTCGAGTGCAAGCCAGGCGGCAGCAGGCGCGCGTGGGAGGGAACCACCGGCCACAGCGCCCGATAATTCCAGCACAGATAGTGCACGCAGCGGAGAAAATACTTCTGATGACAGAGAATATAATTCGTTAAAGCTGAGCGCTAGTTCACGCAACGGCAACGGCGGGAAAGCGCCTGGTGACAAAGTGGTCAACCTGTTGCCACGCAAACTCAGTGTGTCTAGCCCCGTCGCCCATGCGCCGAAGGTTTTCGCACTTATGTGCGCTATACGATTGTACCCGAGATCCAGATGCGTTAACGTTCCAGCTTCCAAACCATTCAGGCCTTCTGGAAAATTTACTAAGTCATTGCCAGCCAGGGATAACGCGTAGAGCCGCGGCGGCAGCGATGGTACCGCCCGGAGACGGTTGTATGCAGCTGACAGTCTCCGCAGCCTCACAAGCTCATTCAATGCTAAAGGCAACGCTGGTAGCTCATTATGATCTAAATTTAACTGACGTAAATCACCCACAAGAGCATTTATTGTCACCTCTGGAACCACTGTAAGACGATTATGCGACACCGATAGCTTTTCAAGATGACCGCACTCCGTTACGAATCTCGGCAACGTCGTAAAGTCATTCAGATCTAGCATCAAATGTTTCAACTGCAGTCGCACGCCTAACTCCAGGCTGAAGTCATCGTCGAGATCGTTATGTGTGAGGTCGAGCGTGTGTAAGTGTGCGTGTAGTTGCAGGTCATGCTGGAGTTCTTCAGACGCATGTATGAGATTGTCTCTCAGCCCTAGGTGCTGGAGACGGGGCAGTGCGACTAGCGATGGCGGCTCACGCAGTAAGTTGTCAGATAAGCGCAGGGTTATCAGTGCACGAGGTAACGATCCAGCGTCCACCGCACGGATCCTGTTACCGTCCAGTTCTAGGGTTGTCAGCGCGCGTAGCGGACGCAGCGAGCCAGCGCTCAGCCAAGTCAGTCGATTGTTGCTCAGGGACAGGCTGGTAAGAGACTCCGTCAACCCGCCCCACTCCACCGTCTCGAAATCACTTATATAGTTACTGAAACAAACATCTGGTGACATTTATTGCAATTTCTTATGAAACTACTTATACAGTAGATGTTGTACTGGTCCAATAGAGACAGTTTTGGTAAATTACTACTCGATATTAGGTAGATAAATAAAAAAGCTCGTACATAGTGCATTTACAGAAAAGAAAATATTGGAGGCACAACAGAGCGTAAAATCAATAGCGGTAGAGGAAAAATAATTGGGCATCACATACGCCGTCAAAAATTTTGAAGGACAGATGAAAAGAACTAAGGCAGTTATGAAAAAGAAAACTAAGAACTAGGATGAAGAAAATCAAAGATAAATAAAATTGATGTTATGTGGAGTTTGCATGGGAGAAATTAATTTGACCTAAAACGATAAAGACACAGCTGGATATATAAAAAGAAGAAGAACTGCATTTAATCCTTAGGTTAGGAACAGGACTCACTGTTGCAAATTAAGCCAGTTGAGCACCTTCAGGTCCCGAAGCGCATCATGGGGAACCTCTGTGAGCTCGTTGTGGCCCAGGTCCAATGACGCCAGCGTGCCCCGCATCGACCTGCCCAAGATTGAATAAAATCATTCATGCCAACATATTGTGTGACTAGCATCAACATTTTCACCATCCATCACAGGCCATCTTTCATGGGCGAAATTAAACCACTGCTTACTTAGAATGGGTAAAAGGTTAAAAATGTATTCTTCGAGCCGAATCTGCAAGATTTACGCATCGAAAAGGTAGTAACACATGTTGAGAATGGCAAAAATTCTATGGTCTTAATAAATAAAATAAATAAATAAATAAAAATATACCAATATATAATAGTATACTCGGAGTCCGCAGAACCGATCGTGTAAGGAACATCGAACTGCGTTCTAGAACTGGTATTGCGGATGTGGGTGCTAAGGCCGCCAAGCTCAAGTGGGACTGGGCTGGACACGTATGCCGAATGCACCCGGAACGGTGGGCCAAAAAGGCTACTGAATGGGCCCCGCAGGAGGGCCGGAGTAGAGGCAGACCGAAAAAGAGATGGCATGACGACCTGGATGCCTTTTGTAGCGACTGGCGGGAACATGCACCAGGCCGTGACGAGTGGCGGAAAAGAGGGGAGACCTTTGCCCAGCAGTGGGACACAACATAGGCTATATAAAAAAAAAAAAAAAAAAAAATATCTACCAGTAGGTACTCCATACAGGATATGGTTCGTATGTATCAGCAGAGGTATTTCATAATAGTGTAATGGGGAGGGATACCAACGCGAGCGCGGCGGGATGCAGCGCGTCCAGCCGGCACGCGACGAGCACGAGGGTCTCCAGCGCGCGCGCGTCCAATGCTGCCTCGTCCAGCGCGCCGAGCCGCGCGCCCCACACCGATATGTGGCGCACTCCAACCTCTGCATACATGTAAACCTTTATAATTCTGGCTGATTTAATGAGGCTTAAGAAGGATCGATCTTCTAGTAAGGCAAACGTTAGATTGCTGTGCATTTGTGTGTCATGTCAAGCACTAGGACGTTTTGCCTTATGAATATTTAGAGCAAGATCACTTGATATTAACGAACTCGTCTGTACTCTACAGACAAATAAGGTCTTATATACATACAAATAAGGTCGTGTTTACATATTTTTGTTCAGTTGGACGCGTCGATATTAACGAGCTCGACTGCACCTAGGTTAAGTGGAAAGCTTGTACTAAACCCTTCTGAATGTATGTAGGTATAGTTGCCATCAAATATATCGGAGCGGCCAGGGTACTCAAAAATATCTGAACATGCACTTTATCCCCCTGATAATAGAGGCATTGTTCAGATATTCCTGACCACCTTGGCCGCTCCGATATATCTGATGGCGACTGTACCATGTATGAACTGGGTCGACCAGAAAGTAGTGACTAAGCATATAGGATGGATTTTCCTAAGGGGTCAGTGAGGGCAACGCCCATGATGCTATGCCAAAATGGTCTTAGTAAAGCACACCAAATTTTTTATTCGTGGATTGGCATTAAGAATAGGATAAAAATTATCAGGTAGTCAGTCAATTTACCTGTAGCTGGAAACCGGTGGAACTGCACCGCGTCGCACGTGAAGCGGTCGTCGGCGCACAGGCAGAGCGGCGCGGCGGCGCACGGCGCGTGCGCGGTCCGGCGCGGCGCCACCAGCGTGAGCGCGAGCAGCACGCGCGCCGCCATGCACCGCCCTGCCACCGCTCCCTGCAGAGGTGTCGTCGGTGAACAACTACAATAAGGACTCGCATAAGCAGAGCGGCGAGGCGCCACCGCCAACCGCTCCCTGCCGAGACATCTTTAAACATCGATAATAAGGACACACATAAGCAGAGTAGCGGGGCGCCACCAGCGAGAGCGCGAACCGCGCGCCGCTCAGACATCTTCAGTGAACATCTACAGTAAGGACACACATAATAAGAGCGGCTCATCGGCGCCACTAGAGTGATGCCCTGGTTACACCTACCGATTACAGTAGCGAGTCAGTACTCTCTCTCGACCGAGTACTCGCAAGGTGTAAACACTTCGCCGAGTACTGGGCCGGGCCATTTTACTCTCTCGGCCGAGTGGAATTTTGCTGTCTCGCCACTGTACTCGTTAGGTGTAACCAGGCCTTGAGCGCGAACAGCACGCGCGCAGCGCGCGCCACCGCCCCGCCAGCGCCACTGCCCTGCCGATACACCTTCAGTGAACTAATCATCATCCTTTTAGCGTTTATTCCGGTCACATTAGAGATGTAACGAATGATGTTTATTGAACATTCGCGAATGCGAATATTTGCCTCTAATATTCGAGAATGCGAATGCGAATGCCAATATGGGGTCAATAACCTTGACACAAGGAAAGTTGTGGTATAGTTGAATGATTCAGCTGTGATATCTTCTAACCAAATGTTAGGAAAACGATTTTTATTAGGTACCATCAAACTGTTAACCGGAATATTTTCGAAATCATGAAACAAAACAAAAAAATAGTTCATTAAGATACTTAAAATATACATTTGCCATGATTGTATTGTAAGTTCCGTTTCAATATTTTTTCTTAGATAAAATGCACTATAATATTCGCAAATATTCGCATTGAATTTTACGTATGCGAATGCGGAATATAAATATTCGTTACATTCCTATCTCACATGATCGCACAAATGTTTGTCTGATGTGCCTATTAAGTGAAGATACCTTTTAAGTGTAAAAGTATGAAATACCTAACAGAAACTCGAAATTGTAGAATCGACGGAACGACATTAGAGCAGGCTCTCCCGTACAACGTCGTATGAATAATTATTAGACCGCAGTTTGACTTGTGATCCTTGTAGTACTACTCCTGGGCTTCAAGAAAGTCCATGTTGCCAGGCTGGAAAGTGGTGCCGTTTCCCCCACCACCCCCCTGAACATCCCAACCCCACATTTTCAAAAACCACTCAAAAACCTATCGTGTGTGGTATCATATGAAAGGGCTAATAGAGGCGGTTCTAAAAATATATCACATCATTACATTTCAGCCATTTTTTTTAATAAAACATAAATAATTTTCAAAACATACCAAGTTTGGGCTCCTCCAGATACGATATGGCAGATTTTTTTTTGTGCAATATATCACAAATGATACTTGGTACCCTCATATCTAACCCCAAGAAAGCAATTTTGAAAATAATTTCATTAAGTATTTATTTTTTATTTTTCAATATTACAAAATAACGCAGTACAAAATGTACTGAAGTAGAGTTCTACTAGAGTTCTACTAGAGTTCTACTCCAGTACATTTTGTACTGCGTTACTTGATAATTTTGAAAAATTAAAAAAATATACTAAATGAAGTTATTTTCAAAATTGCTTTCTTGGCGTTTGATATGAGGGTATCAAGTATCATTTGTGATATATTGTACAAAAAAATAATCAGCCATATCGTATCTGGAAGAGCCCAAACTTGGTATGTTTTGAAAACTATTTTTGTTTTAATTTAAAAAAAATGGCTGAAATGTAATGATGTGGTATATTTTTAGAACCGCCTCTATTAGCCCTTTCATATAATACCACACACGATAGGTTTTTGAGTTGTTTTTGAAAATGTGGGGTGGGGATGTTCAGGGGGGTGGTGGGGGAAACGGCACCACTTTCCAGCCTGGCAACATGGACTTTCTTGAAGCCCAGGAGTAGTACTACAAGGATCACAAGTCAAACCGCGGTCTAATAATTATTCATACGACGTTGTACGGGAGAGCCTGCTCTACATTGCATGAAATCGGTTGCCGTATCTGATATCCCGATTTTCCACTATCCTATTTATTCATACATTTTAAAATTGTTTCGTAGCAGTCTTGAATTTAATTTGCGATCGGGAAAACCAGGTCAAACATACAGCGCTTTCAATGATTTTTAAAACTAACAGTAGTACTAAATCGTTTTGGTGTTTAATAAAGAGTTGCTGATTTGACCATGTAGTCCACCAAGATCCGCTAGTCAGATCCCCTAGGGGATCCTGCTGAGCTCATGAGTTCACCAGGAACCCCCTAAGTGTTTCTTTTCCAAAAACATTTCCTTCACAGCTCACAACTTAACGCGGGGCTCCTAATTCTGGGGGATTTGCCCTTCTAGCATCTGAAGCTGCCTAACGAACCTAACCTACCTACCTACGCTTTACCTAAGCGGGATCTAAGCGGGGGCTAAGGAGGATCTAGCTAAGGTATCCTGGTGGACTACAACTTATTATAAAAGTAGCAGTGTGTAGGACATGCAGTGTTAATCAAAAAAAAAAACAAAAATATATTTATTTCATATATTGGTTTTACAGTGGGAGGCAATACAGTGATCCCCACACTAAGCTGAGCCTGTGACGTGGGGATCTTAGCGAAATACCATGAATATTAAAGCTAAAATTAAAACTAAGAATTTTGATTAAATGACCGAGAAACTATCTGCTTAAGTACAAAAAGTCGGATAAAATGGTCTTATAACTCTATAGGCTATACTTACCTAAGGAAAGTTTGCTTTCTATATAGAAAAAGTACATAAATTGTATGACTTCACGTATGGACGCTTCGGCAAGGATAATAAGCTCGGCTTCCTCTCGGGATTTGGTACGTTGCGAACAACGGTAACTAACTTGTTGTAAGCAGTTAGTAGCATAATTTTGAGGGTACAATGTCACCTAACTACTTATCTACTTATTTAGTTAACTATCGATTACAAATAATAAACTAACGAGCATTTGAGCACCACCGAGTGTTACTATATCGTCAAATTATAACAGTATGAAAATAGTTATTTGTTATACAAGGGGTGAAAGTTGTATTTTACGTGCGAGTGTTATTTGAAACACGAGCTAGCGAAAGGATTCTATTATTGACCACGAGCGAAGCGAGTGGTTCAAAAATAGAATCCTGAGCGTAGCGAGTGCTTTAATACACGAGACGTAAAATAACTTTCACCCGTGTATAACACAAAACTTTTCACCTCACTACAGCGAGGAAAATAAGAAAAAGGGTGCATTTTGCTCGGTTTCCCGTAATTCCTCAGGTGTTTAATACTTCTTCATCACTCGAATCACTAATTTTTAACAAAACAACCTAGAAAAACATGCGAATATTTAACGTTGATATGATGGATGAATTGAAATGAAAAGTTTTGACGTAAAAGGTTTTATTAAATGTCAGATACGTTTTGTTCGTACGTAGACTTATTCGGCTGTCAGAACAATTTATCCGTTTTTACAAAAAGAATGAAGATTAATGTTGAATGCTGATATTTATGAATTAAAATAAAGTTGTAAGACTGTATTAAGTGTTTTTACTCGATGCAATTCATTAATTGCGATGTTAAAAATTCTGCACTTTTAACGGTTTACGTTTTGTTAGCTGTCAAATGTCACTTAAGCCACTTGTCACTTATGTCAAAACTCTTTCACCACATGTGGATAAAAAGCGATTTTCACAATAGATATTAAACAAACAAAAAGGGCTTTCCGAGCTAGTGAGGTGAAAAATAAATTGGGAGTCATCAACCGTTTTTTTGTTCATCCTAATAAAAATGGTACAGTCGCCATCAGATATATCGGAGCGGCCAAGGTGGTCACAAATATCTGAACAACGCCTCTATTGTCAAGGTGATAAAGTGCATGTTCAGATGTTTTGAGTACCTTGACCGCTCCGATATATTTGATGGCGACTGTACTTATACCTAAGTACATAGTTACATTACATAAATTGTATGTAAGTATACCAACTATTATACTAAATATTTGAAATTGCTATAATTTCAGCGCACGGAATATCAAAACTAACCGCTATGCTAGTTATGCTACGCGCGTGGATTGCGCGTGGAGCTACGCCGTGGGCAACAACATTGGTTTTTCGCTATGTTGGTATAATCTAATCAGTGAACGCACATGTGAACGTAGCGTTTGTCCCAGCTTTTTGCTCTATTGAGCCTGTGCTCCGCTCGGCAACTTAATCCCAAGAATGGCGTAGGCACTAGTTTTTACGAAAGCGACTTCCATCTGACCTTCCAATCCAGAGGGGAAACTAGGCCTTGTTGGGATTGGATCCGGTTTCCTCACGATGTTTTCCTTCACCGAAAAGCGCCTGGTAAATATTTAAAGATATTTGATACATAAGTTACGAAAAACTCAGTGGTACGAACCGAGGTTTAAACCCGAGACCTTCGGATTGGAAGTCTGACGCCTTATCGCCAGGCCATGCACCAGCGCTCCCTTCAATTGAATAGGTGCTTTTAACTCTTTTTCACCAGTCAACATTCCTCAGATATTTTATTAACTTTTAAGGTACTTTATTTAATAATTTTACTTCTCACTAATACCTATATTTTACGTATAATTAATTAGGCTTTTATTTTTTTACTTTCATTTTTGTTTCCTTGTGCAATTTTAGATTTATTTATCTTTAAAATATTTTCTTTTAGTAGTTACTTTAGTTTTTAAATAATATTCATGGTTAGTTTCTGTTATAATAAATTTCCCCATTAGGTAGGTACCTACTTAATTAATAATCATTGAGTAAAGTTTATAAATCACTTACGTAATAGCGGCTTGTTACAATCCAAAACTTATCAAACTTCTGAAACTTTCATTAAAAACCGCATTTCAATGCATTAGGAAATAAACTTACACTTCACAACCGAAACGAAAAGTTTTACCAAATCGTAAGATCGTGACGTAGCGAAGTGTACACTCGCACAGACAAGTGATACGTCATACCCTATACGGAAGGCGCGCGCGACTGCCGTCCCGCGCTCAACCAATGCCAGGCGTTTTGGAACTATACAGGGTGGAGCGTTGGGGTGGGTCAGGGATGTTACCCTAACTTACCGCCTCGCGCTATGTGAGAAGAAAAACTTGGACAACATTGTTATAGAATGTCCCAAAATGTATTGTAAATTTATTTTTTACCTATCACTCAATTCAGTAGTAGCTCTGGTATATACGTAGTAACGTCCAACGTGGGTCAGTTCGGTTTGCACAGGGTGGTTCCACAACGCGTAGGGAACTTAAATACCGCGAGCTATCCCGGTTGCCTCGTGGACACTGAAATTACGCGTCGTCGCTCCAAGGCTCAAAAGCAAAACACACCTAGCGGAATGGAGGCAGTAATGTATGGAGCTTTGTCGATTGTAGCTTAAATTTGTCTACGGCCTCCATTCCGCTAGGTGTGTTTTGAGCCTAAATAAGAGTCAGTATATATACTATCGGATCGGTCATTGTGGCGGTCGGATCGCTAAACTTAAGTGGCAATGGGCAGGGCACATTGCACGGAGAACCGATGGCCGTTGGGGCACTAAGGTTCTCGAATGGCGACCATACACCGGAAGGCGAAGAGCTGGTAGGCCCCCTACAAGGTGGACTGATGACCTGGTGAAGTTCGCTGGAGTCCGCTGGATGCGGGTGGCACAGGACCGGTCATTGTGGCGTTCAGTGGGGGAGGCCTATGTCCAGCAGTGGACGTCTTTCGGCTGAAATGATGATGATGATGATATATACTATATATGAAGTAGAGCAGCACCGTCTAAGAACTTTTTGAGGCTCCAATTCTGAACAAGAAACCAAAGTTAACGTATAATGTGAGGGCAGAGCGTCTAGTACAGTCGCCATCAGATATATCGGAGCGGCCAAGGTGGTCACAAATATGTGAACAACGCCTCTATTGTCAAAGCGATAAAGTGCACGTTCAGATATTTTTGAGTACCCTGGCTGCTCAGATATATTTGATGGCGACTGTACAAAGCAATCTAGTGACGCTTTCAATTACTAGATAAAAAGTATGGTCCTCCTACCCTACATTATGCGGTAACTTTAGTTTGTTTTCGTTCAGATGGTGCTTCAGACTTGTGAGCCTTAAAAAGTTCTTGGTAAGCCGCTCTTTTTGATGCGAGTCTCGTTAGTCTCAATGGGGTGGGTCGGGCGAGTGTTTGCAGATGGCGCCAGCATAGCTTGTACCTGTCAAACCTACCAAGTGTCAAGTTCTTGTTTTTTTTTTTACCTGAATGCTAGAAATCCCATTCAACAAAACTAAGGTAAAATCCACAATTCCACAGACTGATTTGACAGCTCCTGGCATACAAAGCGATTGTCAAATGTATGAAAAGAGCTGTCAAATCAGTCCGCGGATTTATGAATTCTACCTTAGTACAGGTACAAACTATGCTGGCGCCATCTGGCCAACCCGTGGAGTTTCGCAACCCCATCCCTATTACAGTTATTTTTAAATACCATTTAATCGTTTTTGACAAAGATAAGGGCTCCAATCTCAAAAGTGACCGGCTTCGACATATCTTTTAATGCATATGCAAAATAATTTATATAATAAAAACTGTTTGGGGTTCATATATTTTGTTAACCTTTTGAACACCAAGCATCGGACGGAAAAATCGCGCCCTCAGCGCCAGAGCGCGCAAGGCAAACCGGTTATATTTTGGACGTGATATCACGTCCTGGGGCTGACGGCACGACTTTTCGTGCACGTGATTTGATGGCTTTGGCGGTCAAAGGGCTAAACAAGGTGTTTATCCTAATGTAACAATCCATATAGAGAGGGTCCTTAAGGCGGGCGCGCCTACGTTGCAGTCGTTGTTCAGATTTAATATAATTTTCAATAAATATTAATGACGTAATTACTGGCCGCCATAAGGGTCCTTTCAATATGGATTGCACATAGACGTTTTCAAGCAATAGGTACATCATTAGCATCATTAGAGATCGCTTTTTACCGATAAGACCGCAAATTGTTTTACCTCTACTTTTCTGTTTGTAACTTGTGTATACTCTGTTTCTTTAATTTGAGGTGTGCAATAAAGAATATTTATGTTATGTTATGTTATCATTATCGGTTGTTAATAGAGTATATTTCTAAATGAATTATAATGGCAGCAATGCCTCATTGACAACCGACAATGATGTACCTTTTACTTGAAAATGGCACATGTTGGGGTAAAGTTAAACACAGCAGTGGGTTTTATATTTTATTGGCTACGCTTAGTCATTACTTCACTTCTTTCACCTGGAGACCTGCAACAAAAAACATAATAAATTAACATTATATGTATTAAATAATTTTATCGGCAGTTGGTTTAATTGGCAGCAAAACAAGCTTAGCTGGTCAATTAAAAAAAAAGGGTATCTGCCACATGACATAATATTGTTAAATACATCGGTTTTCACTGAAATATAAATAATTAATAGAATTTTAGTAAAAATTAATACAAATAACAAGTTGGTGTATAAATTGATCATGAAACCATGATTTTTCTTTACTAGTGCGTGATTACATAGCAATGGAGTTCAAATATGTTTTGTTTACATTATACAATACAACCAGACATCCCAATCCTATACATAATGTATATAAGTTATGGTTCTAGATTTAAAGGTCACGTCAAAAACTATTAAAAAAAACAGTTCGTAAAAACTAGTCCTTTTACCAGTTCAAGGAAAATGTAGTTTAATAACACCCATTCCCTAGCCTATAGGTTCTATATTTCTATGAAATAAATTGGTCAAATTTAGGGTAGATTACTCAACTTAACTTCTGTATTTTCCATTCATTATTTTTTAGTCATGAACACATATAAAAGCTTATAAAACTTATGTGGTTGAAGCAATCATGCATAACACTAAAGGCAAAGTTTTGAACAAAAGTAACACCAGTTGTAATTAAATACTGGGTTCATCATCATGCTCCTAGGGTTAGCAAGCTGTGGTCTGGCAATCTGATCCCAAGAATTGGTGTAGGCACTAGTTTATCTCTTTCCACTAGACTACCATTTCACTTCTTTTTTTTCTCTTTGGAACAGAAATGGCCTAAAGACATACTATATGGGACCCAAGATGGAAAAAAATGAAGAAGGTCGGAGGATGAGATGGGAAGACTATTTGAGACATGTAGCTGGAGGGTTATGGAGGAGCGAGGCTCTGGACAGATGTAACTGGAGAATTTTGGGAAAGGCCTATGCCAAAGGCAACCAGACAAAACGTCTGAGGAAAAAGGCTATCAGTAAACTAGACCACCAGATTCTTTTTCCAGATTAAACCCAAAAATATGTGGTTCCTTTGGTAAAAATTTAACTGTATCACCAAGTTTAATATTTCGGGGACTTACCAGGGGGCAAGCTCTGTTTTAGCTTCTCGGCCTTCTCCTTGTCGGTGATGACCAGTGTGTAGAGGAAGCGGGAGCATCGCACCTTGAACTTCACATTCTCTGGGTTCTTCTTTATCTTAACAGCTGGAAAACACATTATATTTATTAAAACTAAAGGTATGGGTTGGCAGTGCGCAAGTTACGAGGATCCATAGGCTATAGTGATTGCTAACCATCAGATGGACTGCACAGTTATTTGCCATCATCCATTTACATAGTTTTTTTTTTAAATGCCTGCTTATACTGGGACTATCACACTTATTCTGCTTCCTGTGTGTGTGTTCATCTTGGTACTAAAGAGCAACTTCACAATAATAAAGGAAGCATTGTATTTATTTAGGTATCTAAGCAGCCTTAATCTGCTTATTGATTGGATTATTGGACACTACGACATTTTTAAGATACCAGTGTGTATGAACTAGTCTGGAGTATGCATATAATTTATAGGTTGAGGCTAAAATGATTGAGACAACATATTTCTCGAGGACATTTTAGAGGTATATAATTTCTATTTCCATGACATTAAATATTACTTACATTTGGCGTCCTTCCTTCTCGCCTTCAGGAGGAAATCCTTAATGTCCTTGATTTCGCGCGGCTGTAACATAAAACTCAATATAAAGCTTCAATTGCCCTTCGAGATATCGAGCCTGAACGAGAACAACAACATTAGAGGTTAAGTTACAATCAGAAAATAGTTTAAGAACAACATTGTGTTGTCAATAGGTGCTTATATTTAAATACTTGCATTCTTTGGGTGCGCTTTTGTGACGTATTCAATTAATTTCAAAGCCAAAAAAAGGGATATTTACCATGTTGAAGTAGTTTCAAAGGATGACAAGTAACTGCAACAAACACAAGTTTTATTAGCAAAATATGATTTCACATACATTCACAGAGACCTTCTACGTTTATTGTAGTTGATAATTATCAAAATTCACTGCAATAATTTAAGATTAATATAGATTTTAGAAATTGTATACAAAAATCGCACTACACTCACCTGTCAAACTTTCTGAAAGAAGTTGACAGTGACATGACAGCGACGCCATGACGTTCTGATTTATCTATAGTCTATGGTTTAAGGAGTCATTCAAAATTAAACATTAGGTTAGGGGGTTTAGATACGGCTCCAATGAGGCTCTGAGTTGAGACCAAGTAAAGTGGTCAACTCACTTAAAGCCTGACCGACCGCGATTAGAATGGGATAAGAGTTGATAGATTTTCCATATGCTTACGTCAAAATTTGTATGGGTTGACAGCTAACTCAATTTACTCAATCCCATTCTCATCGCGATTCAGTAATATAACCACAGAGTAAATAATAGTATAACAGAGAGACCTCTGTAATGTCACGTAACGTCACGAATCATGTTGTCCCTTCTTAACGCATGACAAGTTCTTTTTCGCACTTATGCAAACGTATCGGATACGTCGTGTCAAACTCAAATTTTTTGACAGATTTACTTTGAGTTGTACCCCCCTGATATAACTAATATAATTATGATGTCGCGGCGTCGTGCTGACGACTAAGGGTCGCCACACACCTAGCGGTTTTCCTCGCGGAATTACCGGAAGTAGCGGAAATTTGTCTATGGTAGCGGAAATTTGTCTATGGTAGCAGATTTTTTGTATGGAAGCCATAGACAAATTACCGGAAGTAGAGGAAATTCATAGACAAAATGCTTAATTTGTCTATGAATTTCCGCTACTTCCGGTAATTCCGCGAGGAAAACCGCTAGGTGTGTGGCGACCCTAATCTAGACGTGAGTAAACCCTATAGCAATGATTATCATTATATAATTTCTGAACGAAGCAAATTTGATTTATGTGACCACTATGGCAACATTGAGCGGAAGCGTCGAGGTGACACTTTGACAGGTCAGTCAGACGGCCATTGGCATCGTTTAATGTTTATGAACGGCTATCGCGATCGGTGAAAGAGCCCGCACGCATCATGAGCCCGAGGGCGGTGACGGGCACCGACAGTGATGGTGCGCAGCGGTCGAAGAGACGGGGCGCGTCGTGAGCGACGGCACCATGGAGCGCGCCGTCGTGCGCTCGAGCGCCAGGCTCAGCGGCGGCGGCGGCCCCAGCAAAAGCAGCGGTGGTGACAAAGCCAGCAGCCGTGCGGAGGCGGCTCGGCGTGCGGCGGCGGCGGTGCAGGCGGCGGAGCGGCGCGCAAGGGCCCGAGAGCGCGCCGAGGAGGTGGAGGACAGCCCGAGCGTGCTCCGGGAGAAGTGTCGCGAGCTGGCGCAAGCTATTCGCCAGGCCAAGCATCTCGTGGTCAGTCATTCCCAACAAGATTACTCACATAACAGTTACAATATTGTAATATGGTTTACACATAATCAGTTGACTGTGTTGACAGTAGTATTGAGTCCTTTGGTTTGAGGGCTTTGGAAGCCAGTACAATGTGTTAAAAATGAACTTACAGTGCCTAATCAGGGTTGTCAGTGTTAACTTTCATTGTAAAACTTGGGATTGTTCCATTTATTGTTTGAAAGTGTAATGAAAAAAAAAACAAAGCGTTTAACATTGGTATTACACTTTGGTTTGTTATTGTGTTGCGTTGTTGGATCACATTAATTAGACATGTTTATGTAAAAGTGCAACTTGGTAAAGAAAACTAGGAGTGCGTGCTAAGACAAGTCTAAGCTTTAGTTTATACTGTATATTCTATTATTAAACCCATAGACATACCACCCATAGACCTGACACGGAAATAACAATACCAAGATTGAACGGGATGGTCTTATTACACTTTCAATAGGTACGGCAGAGATGTGCTATTATCGTTGGTCCTTATCATAGACTCACCCTTGTGATTATTGCTTACTTCCAAAAAGCCCTAAGTACAATAGAAACGTTTATTACCCTCCACTGCTCGTTGAAGGGTAACAATGAAATCGAGTAAATTATGTAGGTTAGTTACGGTATACGTGTTTTAAAATCAGTCGCGTTGTGTATGTTCTGTCCTTTAGGGTGTGTCGCGTATGCGTTAAATCCTTACTTTGAGTAAAAAACAGTCAGATGTCAGTTCTTGGTCAAAAAGGGATGTTTTACTCATAAACCTATAAAAGAGAAAGACGTACCATTAAGACCTAGATATCAACCTACCATTAATGTATAGATTATAATTAGTACTGAAGCCTTGTGTCTCTGAATTATGGGGCTCTGAATTTATCATATTGCCTACCCACCTACTACAAAAGAGATCTTAGATAAGGGTCTTGTTATATTGGTCAACTTGTTTGCAATTAAATAACGAGTTCTCAGTTTACGATCTTCTTTGATTATGTGTGCAGGTCTACACAGGCGCAGGCATCAGCACAGCGGCCGACATCCCCGACTACCGCGGCCCGCACGGCGTGTGGACGAGGCTGCAGCGAGGGGAGGACATCGGGTGAGCTTTTCATTTGTTTCTATAAGAACAATAACTTATGCAAACAAAGTTATTTTGTGTGAAGGAGATATGTAGTGACTTTGCCATGTAAATGGGTTGACGAAATAAAGAAAGCTGGTGGAGGCTGCACACGCACAGACAGAGAAGGATATATTGGGGGTGCTGTGAACAACAAAAGGCACACAGACAATCCTATTAGTAAAAAATAATAGAGATGTATAAAATACTCGGAGAAAGCAAGTATCGTCTAAAGTAAAGGGTATTTTAATATAAGCAATGTTCAATAACTCGAAATATTAGTCAAATACCAAAAATTGGAAACAGATGGCTATTACAATTAAAAAATGAGCTGTGAAGAACTCTAGAATATCATGTGATTACAAACCGCGTCCTTCGGATTGCTGGTCCGACGTGCTTCCAATTACACCAGACAATCCATCATAGCGAATTTAGTTATGTGATCTCATTAGTCAAATACCCTTGAATTTTTGTTTGCAGTCGTGTGGAGGTGTCCCGCGCCCAACCCACCTTCACCCACATGGCGCTCACCGCGCTCGTAGCGCGAGGCCTATGCAAGTTCGTGGTCTCGCAGAACTGCGACGGCCTGCACATGCGCTCCGGCCTCCCGCGCCGCTCGTTGGCAGAGTTACATGGAGACATGTTCGCGGAGAGGTGCGCCGCGCCGCGGTGTAGGGCGGTGCTGTTGCGGGCCTTCGATACTACGCAGGTATGTGTCGCGAGGCCTACAAGTTCGTGGTCTCGCAGAACTGCGGCGGCCTCGATGCAGATGTTTATTTATTTTATCTTTATTGTATGGACGTTTATCTGACGTGGCTATTTGTACGTTACGAATAGCCATACATTTGACGTCCCTCCCCCGCAAAAAACGGCAGACTTTTTTTGTAAAGAAAGTGACAGAAATGGCTACTCCCGGGAAATGCTCTAAGGTTATGTTAGTTTTAAAATCGGTTTCATCTCCTGTTATTGATTTGACTGTTTTGATTGGCAGCGAACCCGCCGCTACGCGCACGGCACGCGGCGCACTTGTCCCGCGCCGCGCTGCGGGCGGCCGCTGCGGGACACCATCGTGCACTTCGGCGAGCGCGCGCGCGCGGCGTGGCCGCTCAACTGGGCCGGCGCGCTGCGACACGCCGCCGCCGCCGACGTCATACTGTGTCTCGGCTCTAGTCTCAAGGTAAAAGGACTACCACTTATAGGTGTCATTCCGATTCTGAGCGCAAGGGGCGAAGGAACGCTTCGCAGCTTTATAAATTGAACTAAAAAGGCGTCCTGCGTTTCCGCCGACGTCATATTGTGTGTCGTCGCTAGTCTCAAGGTACAGCTCTAGCTAGGCTGTATTAACTTCGACGACTCAATAGGAATTCTTTTGGTTGACTATTAGGGATCGTGAGTGCTGGAGGTTTTGCCATCCTATGCCTAAATAAGGTGTACACATTGACGTTGCGGCTATAACTAGGGGCTTTTGTGTTCCTGTTTCGTTCGAGGATCTACCTATTTAAGGATTATTTTAAAGTAGGACAAGAAATCTATTGAAGGATGTGCCATGGCCGAAATCCGAATTAATGACTAACATCTGTATTGATGAAACTTACAAACTAGAAAGAAAAAAGAATCTCGCTTTACGAATTATTTCTGTAATGTCCCAATAACGATTAATTTCAAGGGATTAAAGACAGTAACTGACATAAAAATGTTACACAACTTTTTCTACATGCATTCTCTAGTCTGTTAATAAGCATCTTGATGTGTTGTTAATATGTTGTTAAATCTGCTCAGGTGCTCCGTCGCTACCCGCGGCTGTGGTGCATGGCGCGTCCGGCGCGCGCGCGGCCACGACTCTACATCGTCAACCTGCAGTGGACGCCCAAAGACGCCACTGCGCAGCTCAAGGTATACCTAACTTCCGCTTCCTTGGTATCTAGCAACCACAGCCTACACAGACACCTCATCATTAAGCTTTTACAGGGAGCACGAGGCCAACACTCAAAATTTTAATTTTATTCGTAAATTTCTACGATTCGAACAGCACATGTCAATAGTATTCTACACCTGTAACTTGATTTTTGTGGATATTTTTAATTAATTAATTTATTTAAACTTTATTGCACAATACAAGTGTACGGTCTCGGACCGCACATAGCGACAAAACGCACAATCATCAATTTCATATTTCACGCTTTACGTAAACCGCGGTCCCGGCAGTGCATGCCCGACCGCCGCGAGGTGCATTCATTAAGCTTAGCAATTAAGTTTATTCAATAAATTCCGTATTTTGGGAATTACAGCATTTTCAATAATTATCCAGTTGTACGATCTACCCCGTACATCTTTTTGGTCCTTCGAGCCGGATACTGGATCGTGGGCGGCACCCGCGCGGTCAAAAATAGACTCCAACGTTGTGTTATCTGCAGGAAACACAAAGCAAACAAACTTCATCAACTAATGGGAGATCTACCAGAGGCAAGGACAAACCCCACTAGACCATTTTATCATACCGGCGTGGATTACACGGGGTATGTGGACGTCAAATCTAGTAAGGGTCGAGGTATCAAGTCAACAAAGGGATATGTGGCAGTTTTCGTGTGCATGGTAACAAAGGCCGTGCATCTCGAATTAGTGTCCGATTTAACAGCTTCGGCATTCCTCGCCGCACTACGAAGATTATCAGCCAGAAGATGAGGCGCTCCAGCACACCTTTACAGCGATCAAGGCTCCAACTTCGTAAGAGCCAATACAAAATTGCAAAATGAACTTTTAGACCTCAAAACAATATGCACGAACGAGTTCTTTACCGAGATAAGCGAGATAGGTATCACTTGGCATTTTAATGCCCCTTCCTGGCCAAGTGCAGGAGGTCTGTGGGAATCCGCCGTAAAGAGCTTAAAACATCACTTGCGTAGGGTTGTCGGCGATCAAAAATTAACCTTTGAGGAATACACGACCTTGCTGGCTCAGCTGGAAGGATGCCTCAATTCAAGGCCGCTCTGCGCCATTAGTGAAGATCCAGACGACATCGATTATCTGACGAGTTGTGGACTTACACGCCGGGAAGGACGGATTGGTCCGAGTCGTCAGTGTAAAAACAAAAAACGGTATTTTAAAACGGCCCATCGTCAAATTATCAATTCTAACAACGGATAATCAGGAACAGGCAAAACAACAGAAAGGAGCACATAACACGAATAACCCAACAAACGACAATCAGCAAAAACCAACAAACAACAATCAGCAAAAACGATCCTGTAACAGTTTCATAAAGTTCATGGCAACCATTTTCATGCTCTTTATGTTAGTCGCCCCATCAACAGCACAGATTGCCTACAACATAACGGCATTACAAACAAATAATAGCATTTATTTTGACAAACTGTCCAGCATGCGCCTAGTACAAGATAAATGGAAACTAGTAGTATACTACAATATGGAACCTTATTGGCAAGGTAAAAAGGTTCTTATCAATTACTACGACCAACTAGAAAGCATGTGCCCAATGATTAAAGAAAGAACCCATTGTGACATCATATTACTCCAACTACAACACGGATTCGTAGAATTAGAACACTACGACAACATGTTGCAGCATCAGCAATTCCGCGAGAGTACGCGTGCGCGGCGCGGACTCATTAACGGCGTGGGATACCTCGCCAACTCCTTATTCGGCGTATTAGACGAACGCTTCGCCTAACAGTATCAAAAAGACATATCACAAATAAGAAGCAAGCAAAAACGTATAACTCAATTCTGGAAAAATCAGACTTCAATTGTTGAAGCAGAACACAATCTATTGAAAAGAATTGAAAATACTATTGAGAAACAACACAAAATCTTTAATCAACACCTAATGAAATTGCAGCAAACAGCCAATGTCCTCAAGAATGAAGTACAAGCAATCGAAATTATGAACGAATTCACGTTGTCAAGTATTATAGCCAACAATATCCTTATGAATTTAAAAACAATACAAAACAGCCTAGTAGATACGATTACGAATGCTCAGCACTTCAATATTCATCTTTTGACGCCTACACAGCTACAAAACGAATTAAACATTATATCAGGCCAGCTATCAAAGGATCTATCATTGTCAGTCGACAATATTCAAACAGATTTATCCAAAATCTATCAATTGCTCAAAGTAAAAGCTCGCATGACCGCGCAATATTTTATTTTCGAACTTCAAATTCCACTAATTAACAGAGACAGTTACGATATTTATAAGATATTATCAATCGCCCGCCAGGACGGTAATCAAATGATCAGTATTATACCCATAGCGAACTATCTCGCTATAGATATAAAAAAGGATACCTATATGACCCTATCAGAAAACGATTTAAACAAATGCATCAAAACCGACGCAAACAGGAACGTTTGCGAGTTTCAGAAGCCGGTGTATCAACGAGAGTCAGATAACGATTTTTGTGTCAAAGATTTGCGCCAGAACAAATGTACCATAAAATATAGCTCATGTCAACACAGCTGGGCTGAGCTATATCATATAAACACATTTATATTAACTTGTTGCGGTCAGTGCTCCTTAAGAATGATATGCGCGCATCAAGTTACTACAGAGACATTGAACGGAGTCAACATGATTGCGACGGGAAACGATTGCGTCATCAAGGGCGAATCCCACTATCCCATCCCACTAATCCCACATCCCACATCCCACAAATATTATAAATTGAGAAAATCTACAACCTTAGTGAGAGTGGCAATATATAGTTCTAATACGAGTTAGTTAGAAGTTCTATATATACAAATGACGTTAAAAACTTCGAAAGTGCGTTGTAGCTGTCTCCATCTTCACGTGAAATGCATACGCTAGAAATGATTGTTACATGCATTAATAAATTACATTTTAGCTTAGAACCTATATAAGCATGGAATTTTACAGTATTTAATAAAATTTTATAATATTATCGCTCTAAAACTCATAAAACCATATGGCACAGCGCCCTAACGCCATCTGTTGACACTAATATGAAGTTATTTCCTGGTACTTGGTAGCAGATTTGTGGTAGAGAGGTGTCGAGGTTGTAGTTACCTACCAGCAGTTGGGCGGCAGGTTGTTTATAGAAGTAGGTAACAAATGCGCAGGCGTAGTATTTACAATTTATTTTCACACAATGGTTATATATATACAATAATTACAACGCCGATAATAAAATAACTGAAATTGAGAAAATCTGTGGAACGACTTTCAGATTCAACGGTTGCGTAGTGTTGTGTGTATCGTTGCTAGGCAAAAAAAATCTTAGTATCATGTATTGTATTTAGTAGCAAATTTTTTAGTGACCCACTAAACATAAAAATCATTAAAACATACCTACTGATGCTAATGTGTTATATTTTTACGCAATTATGGCTGGCCGGATTGTAATGAAAGTAAAGAGATTATTAAATTTATGTTCCCGTTATTATTTTAGTGCCCCCTACTGAACTGTAGGTTGCATTGTTTTCTACCGCTTTTCACATCTCAGAGGCCTGAATGTAGATGGTGCTCATAATAGTATTTTAAGTGTTTGTGCCGGCTTTTCATGCTACGTAATAAATTTCCTTCATTACCGGCGTAGCAAAAGGCATTAACATCGATCGAACCTCTACATATGTAAGAACTTAAAAATAATTACCTATTATGAAAATAATCGCGTCCTTGCTTGGATTTGACACATTTAGGAGCGACCGTTGAAGGCTCTGTGTCCTTCCGTCGGGGTCAGCCCTTGGTCTCCAAGCCTGAACCTTGCCTTTGTGGCTCGCAAAACAGCATTTACACAGGTTTATTCTTAGTTTATTATACCCAATGCAGCGTTTTCGTCCAGTTCGCCCTTGCTAAAAGGTACTGGGTGGCGGGCACGCTTGATAACTCCTGGCCGGACCATAAATAAAATTAACTTTTTGGTTTTAAGGGGGTAAAAGAAGGGTTTAAATATGCATGGTAAATGTTATTATTAATTATTTATACACTGAGTGTTAAGGTCAATTGACAAATATCGAAACAAATATAAATAGCGAAATGAACCACAACGCTATCTCTTGCAGGATTGTCACAAAGTTCGTAATTTAGGTGCATACAAAATTCAACTCAAGTTCATGGCATGCGCCCTAGATGGCGGGAAATGTTTAAATATTAACTCAAAAATCTATTTGGAGAATTCATGTAAAAGAAAAGCTGTAGATGGCTCGCGGAGTTTCTGTCTTCGGGAAACGAAGCTGCGTTGCAGACATGTTTTTTTGCAAGCGCTGGTACCGAACTTGAACTCATGCTCTTCTTCGACGGACCAATGAAGGCGCGAAGGCGGAAGCAAAGCTTATCACGCAAAGCCTGAGAAATACCTACATACTGTGTGATCGCTATTTATACCGGTATTTATATGCAGGATTAAAACGCGTCTTGCTTTAACTCACAAAGACATTACACACTGAACTATTTCCACTAATACCAAGAATTTTTAGGTTAAATACACTGCACTGTCGCTATTTATACCAAAAGTCAGGTTTAATGTTTAAGACGGGAGCAAATTTTTCTAGAGTTTACCACATGATAGTCGGTAAAAGGGAGGGCTTTGGGGGCGCAGCCCCCCGCTCAAAGATATAACACATAATATAACTTATATTCAAATCAGGAATGGTGAGGTTGAATGTTTAAGACGGAAGCAAAAAGAATACTGATAGAATTCACCACGTGATAAGCTTGATAGTGGAGTTCGGGGGCAAGTCCACGCATGAAGAAATAACACACTGCATTATCGCTACATACCAAAAATGATTGAATGTTTAAGACAGGAGCAAAAAGAGTTTTCCACTTGATAGGCGGTAAAAGGGAGGCTTGGGGGGCGCAGCCCCCCGCTCAAATAAATAACATACATACAATTTGTACTCATATCGGAAATGGTGAGGTTGAATGTTTAAAACGGGATCAATAAGTTCCGGAGTCCGGGAGTGCAGCACGTTTAAGGTGTTAAAGAGGGGGCTCGGGGGGCAGAGCCAAAGAAAAAACACACCGATTGATTTATAGTCATTCAAAAAATACTTAGGTTGAATATTTAAGACTGGAGAAAAAAGTATATTCGTAACAAAAGTAGTTAGGTAGAATGTTAAAGACGGGAGCAATAAGAGTATTGGTAGTGTTTACCACTTTATAGGGGGTGAACAGGGGCTCGGGGGCCCCCTCATAAAATAAAGAATTGAACGATTTCTATTCATACCAAAAATGGTTAGTTTGAACGACTAAGACGGGAACAAAAAGAGTAGGTATTGATTGAGTGTTTACTACGTCACAAAAGGGAAAAGGAAAAACAAAGGAAGGAAGTATAGGAAAAATAAACTGTAATATCGCTATTCATTGAGATTTCGGGCCTCCTGGTTCGCTTTTAAGACACGTAGAAGCACTTTACACAGGAACGCTTCGGGACTTCGACTCTACGCAGAGCCCAGCTTTCGACATTCACAGACCTAACTACCTACGGTTGGGCTTTCATCCCTTCGGTTCGCTTATAAGACACTTCCCTCACTGATCTCTATACCGCTGGATAAGAGAAGCATTTTCTACTGAGACGTTTCGGACGTTCGGTTGTACGGGGAGCTCTGCTTTCAGCTCAGCAGATTTTCTTGCTCACACGCTTCCCTTGACCATGGCTTTCGCCCTTCGTCGATTTTAGCTAAACTGCTGAACTGAGTTTTCGGCATGTAGAATGCGTTACTTTTAGCAATGGACTGTTTAAGGCTAACGAAAAGTGATAAAGCCTACTGAAACGCGCGAGTGAAACCGCGGACATAAATAGCTATAAGTATAAATATTTAAAACATAATCGTGTCGGTTACGCCATTTATAACTCAAGAACGGCTGAACCGATTTTAATGATATTCGATTTTGGATTTTTCTCTGCCCTGAATAGTAGAATACTTAATTGACTTATTATATTTTTTAAGAATAAATAACCGACTTCAACGGGGGAGGCCGGTGAAAGATTATTGTAGATGGTGCACTCTTAGATTTCATACAATGAAATAATTTGCTTAACAAACACAGTGAAGAAGACAAATCACCAAACGTGAACTATGTGTCTTTGAAGAGATCCGCTCCGATCATCATCAGTAGTTCCACTTCATCAAATATCACTCCTTAAAATGTACCTAAATGATTGATTTGTTGATTCCAATCCTAGAATCACTAAGTGTAAGTATGTATGCTTTTAACATTTGAAGAGCTCCCTCGATTCTTCATGGATCCCATTCCCCAACCTCAGAACACGAGCTAGACAATAATTTATCTTGAAAATCTAACTTTCTTAACAAACACAGCGAAGAGGACAAATCGCCAAACGAAGTATGTGTTGTTGAAGAGTTCTGTTCTGATCAATTTTGTATTAAGCAGAACTTCTGCTGACGGTACCACAATGTTTAGAAAAAAAAGGAAAAGTAGATAAATCCGCTGCCTTAGGTGAAATTTTTAACTCGCGACTGGTGGAAAAATTCACAGCCATCATGTAAGTCTCAGTAGCTCAGTTGGTCAGAGCGATGGGATGTCTTCCAGAGTCGCGAGTTCGAATCCCGCCTGAGGCATTCAATTTTTCTACTTTTCCTTTATTTCTAAACATTCCGTTCTGATCATCATCAGCAGATTCACTTGATCAAATGTCACTTTTTTGAATGAAAATGCTTGATTTGTTGATAAAAACACAAAAAAACTATACACGGTATCCTTTAAAATTTAAGGAGTTCCCCATTTCCTCATAGATCCCATCATCAGAACTGCGTTTTGACCAGCAATGGCGACAAACACTGATCAAAACGTAACAATTTAGAAGATATATCTCCGATTTTGGAAATAATCTTCTGGATTGGTGCGGTCTGGAAAAGGGTTATAGTGTATGAACGGATTTTAATAGAAATTGCAAAATATATGGTCAGACGATGACATGGATAGGTACCTATTGTCTATCCCAGAATCCCTCATCTAATGAAGTTTCACATTTATTGGAAATTTTGTCAGAATGCGATGTACAATTGTTTACGCAGACGAAGTCGCGGGTTAAAGCTAGTCTTTTATAATCACGTCTCACTCACAACACACGAGTGATACATACATTAAGCCGGAAATAGTGGCAATTGAGATTCCGCCAGTGAATTACCTAATCAACTTATCAATACCCTACAGTCACTTTAAGGAAGTAAATTTTAATGAATCATTTATGTCAATATCAAAACAAATCGAGCAAGTTTAACTTGCTCATCGGAAGATATAGAAGAAGACGATCAAATCTCATACCATGATATACATCATTATGTAGCTATTTACATCGTAGCGGCAGGAGGACTCGCGTGTGCTGCGTACGCCCTGGTACGCTTGCGCCGCGTTGGTAACCGACAGGAAGCAGCACCGGCGCCTGCGGTGACTCCGGATCCGGCACCAGAGGGCAGTGTTAGTGTAAAAGCAGAGCAAAGTGAAGTGCAGTGTTCAGGAATGCTAAAATCCGGTATAAGTGCAAGTGTTTACACAGTGAACAGTGTGAACACAGCATTTTCCCCGATATTCACTAAAGCCAGTTTTAATAAAATTAATCACGAATAACGTGTCGGTATCACCCTTGTAAAAATCATTTTAGCAATAAGCAAATATTGAATCATCTTGTATCATAAAAAAATCATTAGCAACTCCATCTCCACATACTCTTCTCGTGCCCTGGAGCATGTACGGTCTCGGACCGCACATAGCGACAAAACGCACAATCATCAATTTCATATTTCACGCTTTACGTAAACCGCGGTCCCGGCAGTGCATGCCCGACCGCCGCGAGGTGCATTCATTAAGCTTAGCAATTAAGTTTATTCAATAAATTCCGTATTTTGGGAATTACAGCATTTTCAATAATTATCCAGTTGTACGATCTACCCCGTACAACAAGAAGGTACAAATAGCGGACTTAACGCCTTAAGGCATTCTCTACCAGTCAACCAATGGGCAAAACAGAAAGATTAATTAGGTGCAGGGTCTATAAAAGATGACAGAGAAAAAAAAAACAAACGAACAGTAGATACATACTAAGCTATGTTCATAAACTTACACATATAAATATAACAATAAACTTACATATATTTAATTCATATGAGTAATGATCAAAAACTTTAACTTAATTGAAATAAGCGGTTGCGCTCTCATACAAAATGAGTACGGGAGCACAGATGCGTGGTGACCCCGAGTTGTACTTATGATCTATCTTGTGGTTGAGGTTATTTGTGATAGCAACACTTCCAATCGTCACTGTTAGTTTATGGGTTGAGCTCATCATGGCGGCAATAGTTTGAAAATAGATTTTTGTCCATTTACGTGGTTCAGTGTGTAATCGCCTTTCAGCCTTTTGGCTAAGATCAAAGTGTAATATTGATAGTTTATTGTGCGGTGATCTAATTAACAAGTGTAAGGCTAATGAAGAATTAGCCTTAAAACGCGTGTAACCATTGATTGGTTTAGAGAACAACCTTTAGCTCGGGGGTTGGGCTCCTTGTACAGCTATCATTCTGCAAATAGCAAGGTCTCTACCGAAAAACGTTGCTTATAATTTATTTGACTAACCCACCTTGCCGTTCCTTAAGGTTTCATTATACCTACATGTTGTCGTCTGGGACGCGATTGGTCATGAAATTTGTTCCTGGCTTACACAGTCCAGTATGATACCTGTAATTTTGACTTTGAGTTTATGAAAACGGTAGAAACCAATTTCATTATTTAATTATAAACAAATAAAATATAGTAATGTAGTAAAAAATAAAGCATTTAAAAAAACTGGTTTTTTTTTGCACAGATCAACGCGCGATGCGACGCCGTGATGCGCGAGCTGGCGCGGCGCCTGCGCGTGCGCGTGCCGCGGTACCGCGCGCGCCGCGACCCGCTGCTCGCGCACGCCACGCCCCTCGCGCCCGCCGAGGCCCACACCTGCTCCCGCCCGCTGCTCGCCCCGCCCGCCTACGACTCCAGCTCGTCTGACTCCTCCGACATAGAGTCTTCTTCGGCATCGGACTCTGATGATGCCCTCCCTTTGAGGAAACTACAGGAGCGCTTGCGGGGCCCGCAAGCTTTAAACGGGTTTGAGCAGCGTTTTAATGGGCCCCGGTGTGAGCGCCGGGCCCCGCAGTGCGGGACCAACGGGCCCCGGTTGCGGGCGCCCGAGGGGCTTCGTCCGCAGTGCCCTGTGCGCCTCAATGGGCCTTTGCGTAGACAGTTTCCCGAACGGCGGCCGCAGTGCTCTGCGGAAAGGTTTCCGCAGTACCCGGATCGATGTAACGGCCTATATGACCCGATGGACGTCCAACAACCTTCGAAGCGCTTGTATAGCACACAGTACCCGACAGAACGGGTACGCGGCCCACCGTACCCGATGGAGGACCAGCAACGCCCGTCAGAACGCTCGTGTAGTCCACAATGTACGACAGAACATCCACAAAGTCCGACGAAACGCTTGTGTGGCCCACAGTGCCCGTCAGAACGCTTGCGTGACCCACAATGCCCGACAGAACACCCACAGTGTCCGACAAAACGCTTGTGTGGCCCACAGTGCCCGTCAGAACGCTTGCGTGACCCACAAAGCCCGACAGAATACCCACAGTGTCCGACAAAACGCTTGTGTGGCCCACAGTGCCCGTCAGAACGCTTGTGTGACCCACAGTGCCCGACAGAACACCCACAGTGCCCTTCAGAGCGCTTGCAAGGCCCAGAGACGTTGGAGCCTGAAGAAAAGAAGCCCAAGTTAGAAAACGGCTTCTATGCCGCGGTCAAGGAGGAATTGAGATCTTTTGAGGTAAGTAAAGTATTAAAAATTAAAACTGTTTCAATAAGTTTTTAAATGAGACTACATAAAATAAAATAAACACAAAATTTTTACATTGTACGGCACCAAGCATCTCTATTTGATTTCAACTGGACAGGAGTACACTTGAATGTGCAAGCTCCATTTTACGTTATATAATATCAGAGACTATAGAGATATAGACAACCACAGCCTAAGAACTTTTTGAAGCTCATGTCGATTGCGCCATCTATGTCAAAGCCCCCTAAAGATGCCGAATATGTAAGAGAAATGTCACCTGCACTGCTACTCCACCTAGTAACAAATAGCGTACTAGTAGTACACTAGTAGCTACTAGGTGGAGTAGCAATGCAGGTGACATTTCTCTTACATATTCGGTATCTTTAGGGGGCTTTGACATAGATGGCGCAATCGACATGAGCTTCAAAAAGTTCTTAGGCTGTGGTCGTCTATATCTCTAAAGTCTCTGATAATATGCTTCATGAATTTCATGATTTGTAAATTTCACCGTTAGAGTCACTACCAGAGTTCAAACTGACCTGATTGGCCTTTAATGATCAATGAAAATACATATGCGTGATATTTTTAAGTTAAAGATATATCATTGTCGGTTGGTAATAAAGTTCTAAATGATTTTTATGGCAGCAACGCCTTATTGACCACTGACAATTATGTACCTTTGACTTGAAAATATCACATGTTTGATTTACATCCTCGTGTTTCAGGTGACACTCGCCCACGGCTCCGCCCGCATCCTACTGCACGCCACACACGCGCCCGAACCTAAAGAGGAAGAGGACGAGGGCGGCGGCCTCCTGCGGCCTCGCACCGAGCCCCGCGGCCTCGCAGGCCTCTTGAAACTGGGCCCCGCTGTTAAAGAAGAGGACTCCGAGAGCGAGGCCGAGCGCGCCGCGGCCGCTTTCATTGCACGAGCTGTTCTAGTATGCCGCGGGAAGTTATACTCCGGGCTGCACACAATACTAGCGCCCGAACCGGAGACTGTGGGCACCTGCGCGTGGTGCGCGCGCAACTACGGCGCCCGGAGGTGCCTGTGGTACCCCGCGCGGGACCCGCTGGCGCCCGGCCGCGTGTGGCGCCGCGTGCGCGGGCGCCGGTACCTGTGCACGTGCTGCCCGCACGACCGCGCGCCCAGCGACGACGAGGGGGGCGAGGGGGGGTGGTACGGCAAGGGGTATCGGAAGGGGAGGAAGAAGCGTCGGTAGCCCTAGCCGGGCGCGTAGCGCGCCTGAGGACCTGACTGTGGTGATTTGAATACCAAAATGAATGGACAAGCGGTTGTGATGTAAGTGCTGATGCGTAGTTTTATCTGAAGTGTGAGAGTGTTGAAGATACTGATAATTGTGTTAGTTAATGTACTGCAGAAGTGTAGACAGTTCTATGCTAACTATCCTGCCATTTATGAACAAATTATCACAAACGAACAAATCTTGGATGTGTGTTTTATTGAATTTTAATTATGGTTACTTAAATTATCGACTAAACTAATATTATTGTAATGAATTTGAACTGAATTTTGTATAAGTTAGGATATATCTTAGAACATGCATGGACAAATTGTGTCAAAATTTTAATACATGAAATAATTAAGTGAAGAAATCTGCATCAGTTTCATTAATACTATAACCTTTATCGTAATCTGTTATTCAGAAGTTACATCTTATATTTAAGCCGGAAAGAGGGAGGGGCCTATAAACTGTAAAATGGGGGTTAAAAATTATAAAACGTGACGTTTTCAAGTCTAAGGTACATCATTGTCAGTTGTCTATAGACGTTACTGCCATAAAAAATCATTTAGAACTAAATTCTATCCTATAAACATTTGACTTGAAAATGTCACAAATAACGTAACTTACGAGTCGCCAGGACGCTCGCGTGAACTCGCGTCCCCATACAAACGTAGTTCAGCTCTCTTTTTAAAACGACATGCTTTAGAACCACGAAATTGGGCATGGGCATTCTAGTAGTACAGATCTATGTCGGTAATTTGTTTTCGTTGCTAAAAATTGTAATACAAAGAAAATATAGCAAAAATAAGTTTTGTATGTAAATCTGTATCTGGCTGTATTTTCTTTGTATTACAATTTTTTGCAACGAAAATGAATTACCGACATAGATCTGTACTACTAGAATGCCCATGCCAAATTTCGTGGTTCTAAAACATGTCGTTTTAAAATGAGAGCTAAACTACGTTTGTATGGGAACGCGAGCGTCCTGGCGACTCTTACGCGTACATATTTCGTGCATTGTTTTTACAATTTTTTTATGCACACTGCAAGTATAATTTCAAATCAAGTCGCCACTTTAAAAGTAAGAAATACCCGTTCTGAAAAACCGGCTCCCTTCAACATCCTTCGATCATTGTTTACATGTCGCTAACGCGTCGGCCTAAAAATAGACACTGAACATATGACGCGCCAACGCGCTGTTGCACCCACCCAGCTTTGTTTATTAGTTTTATTACAGTCTTGCCTTATTCCTTGGAGTTTTTGCAAGGCAAGTCGACTCACTTCAACACTATATTATAGAATATTTGGGAATTATCTATTAGCAAATTGATACATCGCGGAAGCTGTTATCACTGGAGCTTCCGTTTCGGCCATTGATGGAATACTTGGTTTCTGTTCTCGCATAAGTGATTATATATTCGTTGGTTTGTGAAGTCGTTGTTTGGTCAGTGTGTTTACATGGTGAAGTTGCAGGTAAGTTTGATGTAAACTCTAATTAATAGGTAATATCATTGAACTTGTTTAACAAACTTAAAAGATATCATCAACTAATGAAAAAGTAAGCCTGTGTGTTTAAGCCATGATTAATACTAGGTAGGGAAAGGAATGAGACTGGTCCAAAATACGAAGATAGTAAACTTCATAGTAGTAAAGCGCTCTTGAAATGGTCCCGTCAGTCGCAAGTTACCCCATTTGGCGGTTTTAAAAGCAAAGTAAAACATCCTTAATAGTCAAAGTAAATAATATTATTTAAACATCAGAATTAACGATAATATTAAAAAATTAGTTACTCCTACTTTTACTTTCATCCAGCAAAAAGCTACAAAAATTGTTACGCATGTCGGTAACAAGGCCACATCTTTCTTGAACCTTTTACCTTATTTTAAAACATTTTAAATAGTATAAGTTTTTTTATTTGTTAGCAATCTCGACCGCTGGTCATGTGGTGGCGCCACCATGTAGGCTGGCGCTGGCGAGTGGCACTGCTATTGGCACTGACTGTGCTACTGGCACTACGTGTGCCCACAAGCAGCGAGCTCACCGCCGAGCTGCGAGCACCACCGCACAAGCTCGCCGAGCATCTAGCCGACTTCAACAGTCTGCGGCTCCTGTATCCACATATGTAAGTAATTGTGAGTCTATAGTTATATAACGAGGAAGTAATGAAGGAGATAGGCGGAGACCTCGCTAGCAATGTCGGCCCTGGTCATGTGGCGGCACCATGTTGGCTGGCGCGGGCGATTGGCACTGCTGCTGGCACTGGCTGTGCTACTGGCACTGCGTGTGCCCACGAGCAGCGAGCTTAACCGCCGAGCTGCGAGCACCACCGCACAAGCTCGCCGAGCATCTAGCCGACTTCAACAGTCTGCGGCTCCTATACCCTTACATGTGAGTAAATGTCAATATAAGTTTAGTAAGCGCAACTATAATACGTTTACTACAACATAAACAGCGTGCATGTCTGATTAGATTAGTATTTCAATGTTCGTGTTTCCACAATAAGTTTTTTTGCACCTCCTATTAACTTTTCTACTTTATCTTCTCCGCTACCCCAAGGTTGTCTGGAAGAGATCGCTTTTTAGCGATAAGACCGCCTGTTGTTTGCCTCTTTTTTGTTAATTATATCTTTTTCTACTGTGTTGTAATTTTTGAGGTGTGCAATAAAGCATTTATTCATTCATTCATTCATTCATAAAGTCCTAATGTAGCTGGCGATCAGTCAGCAATTAGATTGGAACTGTTATTTCTCTTGCATTAATATTATCATAATTAGAAATAGAACGACATACGTGTCCCAAGTTTGTTGTCCTATTAGGATCGAAACAGCTCCGGCATTAAATTATGTAGGTCCGTATCGATAACTGAATTAGAAAAGTGTTTCCTGATTAAGGGTTAAATTTCACTTACTATGATAAGTTCTGAACAGTGTTGTCTGTCCAGCAGCTCATCATGGAAGCTTGAATCACAGTGGAGTAACTACACGTCCTGGCGCTACTCCCTCTCGTTCTCCTGCGGTCCGCGCTGCGCGGGCGCGGCTGTGGTGCGCGCGCACGATGTGTACGCAGAGGGACCGGCGCACGGACACGCGCAAGCGCATACTGGCCAGTTTAATATACACACGTGTAGAACGCTGCCGCTGCTTTTCTGGCCCGCCTTCTGTGGTAAGTTCACTTAGGTACATTGCCTGACGTGACTCAATAATTCTCGACAGCGGTGACAGTGCGCGGGCGCGTGTTTACGCAGTGTGGCTGACACACGACCATACAAGAACTCGTACAGTATAATATAGTTATACAGTATAGTATAGTTTACATACACAATTACACATGTGTAGAACTGTACCGCTGATTTTCTGGCCCGCCTGCTTTGCTTACATTACTTAATACTAAATAAAACAACACAAATTAAAACATGTAGGTATTTTATAAAATAAATAGTTTGATATAATGATTTAATTGCGTAATTAACATAATTTATTTAAGTAACTTGAACCATTGGTTTTACAGAGGAGCTCGAAGTGGATTGGTCCGTTGGCGGCGGCGCGGACGGCGCGCGGTACGTGGAGCAAGCGCGGTCTCGGCGCGCGCTGGGGGCGGCGATGTTAGGCTGGCTCGGCGGCGGCGGGCTAGCCGTTGCACGGGATGAACATTTGCGCGCACTGCGGGAAACTTTTGAATTATAACAGAGAAGGCGCGATCTCGATGCACTGGGGCGCCGTTGAGTGAGCTCGGCGGCGGCGTAGCCGTTTAAACCGTTTATACATTATCCAATCTGTTATGGGAGGTTGGATAGGACGAGAGGTCAAAAATAAAATATGTGCTCTTCTGATAAAATACTAATTTGCTCTACACTCTTGATCTGCTCAGTCCAATATTTTAAGATCAGGCACTCGAACCTGTCAGTAATTTAGAATGGTTTTGGAACTACTTCACACACGATAAATCATTGAGGCACTGACAGCTCCTGCTTGTAACATGATATAATGATCTACTGCTCAAAATAATGTTATTTATTTAATCGTATGGCATTTTGTCAGTCGTTTAGAGTGTAATATTTAACTTCTGCATCCATTGGATTACGTCGTTGTCGAGGGTGAACAAGTCTGCTGGGTCGCCGTCGTATTTACGTAGAGCACAGTCCCGGACGATATGCGCCACGTCCTGCTCCGCCGCACCGCATTCGCACTTTGGGGACTCTACCCATCCGCACTTGTGCAGGAAGGCACAAAAATAATGTAATAATGCAAAATGGCGGACTTAAGCACTCATAAGACGTCACTTTTACTGATGTTACAGTAGAAAGGTTACTTTTTACAAGTCGATAACCGGATCCATCAACTCCTGCTGATGGAAAGAGACGTCAGGGTCAGGGCCTAACCATAAGACGTAAAACTACACAGTCAAACGTCGATAACTCGAACCTCGAGGCGAAATTCTCGTTGACATGAAATCCAAAACAAGGTACTATGTAGACGCAACACTTCCATAATTCTAAACATTTATCTCCGTTAAGAGTCCGGTAAACTTTTTTTTCAATTTCGCTCAACTTTTTGATGCTATTTTGCAGTAACTAACATAACCTCTATAATTTTGTATACATATTATGAAAGACCGTTTCTTTTTAAATGGAATAATTTAAGATTTTTTAATTTTATGCTTAATTTATAAGTAACTCACCCTAATCTAAAACCTGTTTCGCGATTTTTGCTTGGAGAGGTGAAAAGAGTAAGGCTTTTATTGATTAAAATTTAGTTATACAAGTACGTTTAATATATACATATATTGGAAAATAAGTCTTCTGAGGAATAAGTGTAACAGTTTTTTTCACTTTCATATGTATTTTTTAAGGGAGAGAATGTTTTGCTAGAGCAATTTTGCTAAAAATTGCCGAAGTTTAGGTGATATTTTTGAGAAGATATTATTAAACTTCACTTTATGCTTTATTCAAATAATACAAAACATATTAGGGTCCATAACAAATAATAATTAAAAATCATACGACAAAATTGCATGAATCAACGTCCTCACTAAACAAGCTCTGTAAGAATTGAGTTTTAAGGTATTAAATATTAATATATATCGACCTAAAGTACTTTTTTGGAATAAGAAGATAGTCAGGCCATCTTACCGAATGCAATTCATGTGCATAATGTCATTATTAGCAATTTTCGTTTTCAAATCTTTACCGGACTCTTAAGTAAGCCGATGTACTGTACAGTCGCCACCAGATTACCGGAGCGGCCAAGGTGGTCACACACATCTGAATAACGGCTCTATTGTCAAGGCGATAAAGTGCATGTTCTGTTTTTTTGTGTAATTGGCTGTTCCGATAAGTATATTTGATTGCGATTGTAACTAACCCACGATTCCTTCTATGTAAACCTTGTTTTATGATTATGACATTATGACTTCTATATTTAATTGTGTAATTAAAAAAAATAAAACGTGTGTATCTCTGTAATACAATTGTTTTCAATTATATAAAATACTAATTAATAATATATGAACAAGAACCTATACCCGTTTTGATAAACCTCAATAGGTAGCATCATAGCATGAACGAGTTAGCGTTTCCCCTGAGTTTATTATTACCGAGGTTCCACTGTATTACTCTGTCTGATTGTATTGATGTCAAATTAATAGTCACGGAACGAGATTTACAACTTCTTTTTAATTAAAATTCGACCCAGCAATCTTTTCCTAGACTTCATAGTATTTTCGCTTTGTGAATATTTACGTAAAATTATACAAGTATAATTTTTATTAATGAATTTTTATAGGCATTCTGTCGTTTTAAAAGTTATGATTGTTATCTGTTCTTCGAATGCTTTTGATATATTCAGGATCGATGTGTTTGTAAGTACCTGCCCTGTATACTGGTTATTAGCCCGAAAGCTTGACATTTTGAAGGCTATACGACTAAGGGGATGAGGGAGGAGCGTACAGGAGGCGTGAATACCAAAGTTTTACAACGGGCGCCCTATTCGCACCCCCTGCCCGCTCCTCCCTCAACCCCTTAGTCGTCTAGCCTTCAAAATGTCAAGCTTACGGGCTAATAACCAGTTGTATAGAGTGAGCACTCTATGCTTGCTTATTTCTCTATGGCTATGACAATCAAAGAGTAGTATAGACTTGTAGTGATTTTCACTACAATTTTTGAGACAAAAACAATCTTAGGAATGTCATCTCCTGTAACTCAATGACTAATAAGGGAACGTACCCTAAAACGTAACTTTACATCTTTAGAACCAACAAAAACGTGTATTTGGACAAACGGTACTGCTACGGGTCGTTAAGGACTGTGCCTCGGAGTGGACTAAATGGGGGGTAACGTACGAAGGTATGATTCAGTACTCGAATAAACCTTGGCTCTATCCTGAGCATGAAACCGAATATTATGACTGTGCTTTTGGCTGCTTCTTCCAGACTATGGAGTGGGTAAGTCAAACCAGAAACTACTAACAGAGACATAGAGATATAGACGGCCACAGCCTAAGAACTTTTTGAAGCTCAAGTCAATTGCGCCCTCTGTCCGAAAGCCGCCTAAAGATACCGAAAATGTAAGAGGAAATGTCACCTGCACTGCTACTCCACCTTTAGTACAGTCATTTTATTTTCAATTGTATGGGAAAAATGACAAATTTGGAAATAATTCATAATAGCAGAAGTATTTAGTTGTATAGCTTAAAAGTCATGTTAATCATTGCGTAGACAGAAAATCCTACAAAAAATTGACATTGAAAAAATCCTCATTTAATTAATTAAAAAAAAATATTATGGTTCCTTAAGACACGTTATTTATGGATGGCGGAAAATCAGACAAAAAAAAGAAACCCTTCATATATTTTGATGAATATTTACTTCCCGATGTAAAGTTTGTAGGATTTTTCGTTCAGTCATCTTAGAATGACATTTTAAAACTATTTAAACAAAAAAAATCGCTAATAGTGCTCTCCCTTATGGGAATATAGTTCAGAGCTGGATACGGTTACCTCCTTTTAGTATGTTGTTGGGTACGACATCAGGACCCCAAAACTACCGAGAGACGGGGACGTCGATGAATTCATGTCTCCCGAGTAATGACGTCATAAAAATGGCTGCCGCTTCGTTGCGAAGAGTGTAAATTTCATCCAAACTGTGCAGTGCACCTATACGTGTGTAGTATCAAACGAAAGAAGATTAAATGTGCTACATTGTTGTCATACATTATATACTACTGTAAATTACAGTTTGTCAGCTATAAACGAAAACCCAAAATCTGGCTAAAAAATAATTCGGATATTTGCATTTTACAACAAAATTATAAGTCCAACTTTAAAGCCGAGTACTACAATAACAAAACAGGCTATTTAAGCTATACATTGCTATAAAAATTATTAAAATCTGGTAATAATTGTGACAGCTATGTTAAAAAACATGTCGGCACTGCCGAGCTATTTCCTTAGAGTGAAAAATATCAATTTTCACAATTTACAGAATATCCGCAGAAGCTTCGATAATATTGTTGGTCAAATAATTTGGAGCCCCTAAATGTCGGAAAAATATCTCTATAGTGACTGAGGTCCAAATAATGACGTCATGAACGTGACCACTACCGAAATTTGTAAAACATAAATTAAAGCTATACCATGACACATACACACATGTGTGTAGCATCGATCGAAAGCTTATTGAATTTACTACAATACATACATACATTATTTGTGAAAATAATGTATAGTTTAGGAGTTGTTGACATAATAAAAAATTTTTTTAGGAAAATAAAATGTATATGTTAATTCTGTGGCCAAAGAAAATACAATACACTAATGTTTTGTATATCATTAAAAACACCAACTATTCAGCTTTAAAACACAGTTTGAATTTATAAAATTTGATAAGAACTATAAAAGTTGTGCTTACAACTCTAAAGCACACTAACTATTTTACCTACAATGCACTCATACTATGAGAAGCTTGGGCCTAATTATTGACTAGTTTTTTATAAATTTTTTAAGGATTTAGGGTTCCTTGCCGATAAAGTAAATAAAAAAACCGGCCAAGTGCGAGTTGGGCTCGCGCTCCGAGGGTTCCATATACATCACACAATTTTAACAATTTGTATTTTTAAGACCAACTTACGCTTGACCGCAGACTTTTTAGTGTTTTTTTCTTTAATGTACAGGTAAAAAACTATATTAGGTTTTTTTTTCTAAAATGTAGTTTCTTCGGTTTCCGAGAGACGGAGGGGAATGGTCAATTTTCGCCTTTATTTTTGAATAACTTCAAAACTATTAAAACTAAAATTATAAAAGTTATATATTTGTAGTTTTTACATCAAACCCTTTCATTTGATATATAACAAGGTATAGTTTGTAAGTAATTTAAGAAATAAGGCGAAAATTTTCCATTGCTCTCCGTCCCCCGGAAACCGACGAACCTACATTTTAGAAAAAAATACGTAATATAGTTCTTTACCTGTACATTACAGAAAAAAACACTAATAAGTCTGCGGTCAAGCGTAAGTTGATCTTAAAAATACAGATTGTTAAAATTGTGTGATGTATATGGAACCCTCGGAGCGCGAGTCAACTCGCACTTGGCTGATTTTTTTATTTACTTTAATGACAAGGAACCCTAAATCCTTAAAAAAATTATAAAAAACTAGTCAATAATTAGGCCCAAGCTTCTCATAGTATGAGTGCATTGTAGGTAAAATAGTTAGTGTCCTTTAGAGTTGTAAGCACAACTTTTATAGTTCATATCAAATTTTATAAATTCAAACTGTGTTTTAAAGCTGAATAGTTGGTATTTTTAATGCTATACAAAACATTAGTTTATTGTATTTTCTTTGGCCATAGAATTAACATATACATTTTATTTTCCTAAAAAAAATTTTTATTTTGTCAACAACTCCTAAACTATACATTATTTTCACAAATAATGTATGTATGTACTGTAGTAAATTCAATAAGCTTTCGATCGATGCTACACACATGTGTGTATGTGTCATGGTATATAGCTTTAATTTATGTTTTACAAATTTCGGTAGCGGTCACGTTCATGACGTCATTATTTGGACCTCAGTCACTATAGAGATATTTTTCCGACATTTAGGGGCTCCAAATTATTTGACCAACAATATACTCGAAGCTTCTGCGGATATTCTGTAAATTGTGAAAATTGTTATTTTTTCACTCTAAGGAAATAGTTCGGCAGCGCCGACATGTTTTTTAACATAGCTGCCACTATCATTACCAGATTTTAATAATTTTTATAGCAATGTATAGCTTAACTAGACTGTTTTGTTATTGTAGTACACTGCTTTAAAGTTTAACTTATAATTTTGTTGTAAAATGCAAATATCCGAATTATTTTTTAGCCTGATTTTGGGTTTTCGTTTATAGGTGTCAAACTGTAATATACAGTAGTATATAATGTATTACAACAATATAGCACATTTAATCTTCTTTCGTTTGATACTACACACGTATAGGTGCAATGCACAGTTTGGATGAAATTTAAACTTTTCGCAACAAAGCGGCAGCCATTTTGATGACGTCATTACACGGGAGACAGTCATCGACGTCCCCGTCTCTCGGCAGTTTTGGGGTCCTAGTGTCGTGCCCAACAACATACTAAAAGTTGGTAACCGTATCCAGATCTGAACTATCACTTAGGCCCTCTCCCATAACGGAGGGGACTATAAGTGCACGAAGTGGCAACAATGCGAATCAACTAGCGCCGCGCGTTTCTGGTAGGGCGGTGTGGCAACGTAGCATTACTGATTAAAATAGTGTTACTTATTTAACGTTATTTTAATGTGAATTGGGTAACGTTAGCCAGCCCTGCAATGTAAAGTAAATTTACCGATAAAAAGTAACGTTAATTGGGTAACGTTACCATAAAGTTATGTTATTAAGTAACGTTACATTTTAACTACCGGTACTAAGGTATTTTTATGGTTTTACCGTTACCTAATGTTATTTTATAATGTGAATTGGTAACGTTTTCAAGCCCTGCAACTGTACGTAATTAGGCCTTAAAACATTCGGTGATATTAAATGAAATACACCTGCGGCTCGTTTCATAAAACCACACTCGTATTTTAAGGGGCTACTTTGAAAAATTCTAGGATTTTTCAAACGCTCTAGTGACTAAACGGGAAAAGGGACTGAATTTATTTTCGAATATATATTATTAGACTATATACTCTTGTTTATGGCACAAGCCGAATCACGATTGCTGAAAGTTGCCTCGATAGAAAATAAATCCGAAGATGGGTCCTTTTTCTCCTTATTTTTCTTAGCTTACGTAAACTGTAAGATATTAAGCAATATAACTAAGTAAAAAATATGGTATTTTGGTTTATCTAAAAAGTCACAGAAGCAAAATTAGACAAAACTTTATAGATTCGCTTATTTATCGTAGTTTGGCCAAAAAGTCTGATCTGTAAGAGCGCTGCATCTCTTTCTTTCGTGCACGGGAGCCATAAACTTGTCTCTAACGGATGGGCGTGGCTTGTCCGAATCGAGGAATGGCCTTAAGGACCCTTATTACGTAACGGTTACGTACTACTATTTATCTTTTAACTACCGTAAAACGGGGTAAGAAGGGGATGACGTGGGCGAGTTGGGTCATGAATGGGGAGAGTAGGGATGCTTGAGGGGCGAGTTGGCGTTTTTATTTCACGGTTATCAAATCGCTACATAAATGAATTATTATATTAACATGTCAAGCTATCCAGTATTGTATTGTAATGTTCATAATAGCTGACCTTCCAATAGTTGGCACTTGGGACTGTGGCGCATGGTAGGGAAAACAGATTTAGCCTGAATTAGAGCCCGTGTTTTTGAGAAGTTGTGAGTCCAGGTATAATAATAGTCCTTGATGACTAGAGTATTGGTGTTACAGTTAGATGAGGATGATCCAGAAGGCGCATACCAACCACTCGAAATGATTCAGGACCTGAGACAGTACCTTGACTTTCGCAGATTGACCTACTCTGAAAGAATTGCCGGCCGTTGTGTTTATGGTAAGGTCAGGAGGGGAACTCCGGGACAAGACGAACAGAGTTGCTTGGAGTGATGGAGTCAGTATTCCTCTTGCCTCGGGGAAAAATGTTTCTCATACCCAATTTACGGTATCCTGCCTTTTCGCCGAAAATTGCGTTGCCGAATTTTACTTGCCAACCAACTTTTCGCAGAAGTTTCATTTGGCCAAACAACTTTTACCAAATAATTATTTCGGAACCATTTCATTTCCCAACCCCTTAGTTGGGAGATGAAATATTATTTACTGGGTTGGGTTAGGTTAGGTTGGATTATGTAAAGTTGGGAAATGAAATTCGGCCAAATGAAACTTCTGCGAAAAGTTGGTTGGCAAGTAAAATTCGGCAATACAATTTTCGGCGAAAAGGCAGAGAACCCCAATTTACATATCTTTTACACCAGAATAGATGGGAATGTTGCAGTTGAGGAAATGTTCTAAATATTGAGTTATTACAAAAGGAGTGAGAAAGTACATTAGTATACAGAAATAATTTTAAACAAAAAAAGAACCTACTTCACTTAGACTCCACGTTTCCATAAGCAAATGCCCGAGCTGGAGTAAAAAATACTTAAGAGTCGCCAGGACGCTCGCGTTCCCATACAAACGTAGTTTAGCTCTCATTTTAAAACGACATGCTTTAGAACCACGAAATTTGGCATGGGCATTTTAGTAGTACAGATCTATGTCGGTAATTCGTTTTCGTTGCAAAAAATTGTAATATAAAGAAAATACCCATACATGATCCCATCATCAGATCATGACATGGTGGTAATTGGGCTAACTGTGAAGTATAAGTACTCTAAACAAATATAAAATTTTCCAAATCGGCCCAGCGCTTTCCCGACGAATTGAGAACCTCCTTCGAAATCTTGAAGTCGGTTGAAAACAGGTCAAACGTATGACTGTGTCGACCATCCAGTGGCGCCCTCATTGGGCGGATTGTATTTCCTGATAAACGAATCAATTTCTGTAAAATTCCTCATATTAAGTTGTAATCCTTAATTACAATTTCTTGTATGCTATATGGGTCGATATCAAAATTACGGCAGATTGTTGCATGGTCATTGCGTCTTCGTGCAAATCGTGGGAAGTTGACTGTTCTATTTGATTTGGAATATCACAAGGGCAGAAACTGTCATTTGTTATGCGGTAGCGGAAGAAATATTCTTTATGATTTATGATATTATGACACCCGTGGTTGCTCAGGTACTGGGTGGTAGGTATATAGCAAAAGTAAGAGATTTTTTGTTGACGTATTTTAGCATTTTGTGGGTTGAAAATAGAGTTTTTATGTTCGCACAATTTTCAGGGTTATCATATAATCAAGCTTTTTCATTTTGTAATCCAATTTTAAGTTGGTGCTTGACGTGACTGATTGGAACGTGATTGTAGTCTGGTGTTCGACGTTATTTTGTGGCGACTATAGCTGACATATTCAGCAAGCTCGTTCCCCGATATAGCACAGTGAACTTTAGTCTAGAAGAATTCGCGTGTGGTGTTTGTGCGTATGAATCAGTTTATGGATTTGGTTAACCAGTCTATTAGTAACTGTTAGTATTGGCAATTTCGGTGAACCCCGGCTTGCTGTCACTAAAAACAAGAATTTTGTTTGGGGGCGCTGGTCCCTCTAGGAATTGAAACTAAATTCAAAATCACCTCTTTTCCTATGTCTTCCAGTGAACTACCCTCATAAGGATCCGGGCGATGCAGTGCTAAACTGCGGACAAGCAAAGCGCCTAAAACATTGTCTGATAAGGGAAGATCTTATGGAAATTACGGTAAAATCTTAATTATGTAGCTACTCATTAGTACATTACGTACCTAGGGCGGTAAAATAAATAAGGGCTCAGATCGCGGGCATTTGTGGCCCGAACCGAAGGTAAGGGCCATAAACAAGTGATCTGAGGCCTTCTTTATTACCGCCCGTGGTGCGTACACAATTTTACGTCTTCTCGTGGGTGTGAAGTGAGATTTGCCGCTGCGCTCTAGGGCGGTAAATCTCACTTAGCGCCCAGAGTGACGTAAACAATATTATGTCATGTCATATTGCGTTAATGTCTATTTAATACCTAATGCAATAGTAAAGCCACAAAGATACGTGATACAAAACTGATGAGTTGATGACCAATTTACAATTAAACTTAGTTTTTTTTTAATTAGTATTAAACATAAAAAATAAAGTGTTCCTCGTCATATTTCAAATACAGAAACATAGCATAAGTATATACTCGTATGTACCTAAGTATTACTCGTATGTAAGTATGAAAAAAACATTAAATAACCTTTATTGAAATATTTGTGGATCGTGGACGTAGCTCAGTTTAACGAACACAATAGGTCCTCGCGTTTAAAATTCAGAGGCAGTCTTTCATGAAGATAACTAGTAGTCCGCCTCGAACTGAGAACTCGCGATTTACTTGCAAACGAGATGACCAATAGAACAAGACCCCGAGGAGGATTTTTTTGTCCTTCTAGCTCCGTAATAACCACTTGATCGATCCTGCTCATATACGAACTTACAAATTTTATGTATCTCTGCTACAGCCTCAAGAAATTTCATAAAGATCAGCAAAACGTTACTAAAGTTATCATCAGACAAACTATCGAAATCAAAAAGCCATCCAAATGCCGAGACGTCCCAGTAGCCAGGTGACAGTTCGGTTCGGTCTGGAGTTGTTTAGAACTCATTTCGCTTACGCTCCGCAAGTTCGATTAAAAGACTTTGGCACGATTGTGGTTTCCTTGTCAAATTGTTTTCTCGGATAAAATGCACTAAAAAATCATTGTGCACATTGTGCACTAAAAATATTCGCAAATATTCGCATTGAATTTTGCGAATGCGAATGCGAATATCCAAAACATGCGAATATTCGCGAATGTGAATGCGAATATTCGTTACATCCCTAGTAAGTAATACGTGTGACCTAAGTTATTGAATTTTGATAAATTTTTAAATTACGCATACGCGCGGTTACTTAAAAAGTTGAAGTTGTTGCACCAGAAAGAGAATAAGAAGCAGTTTGTGACGATGATGCGCGACTGGATGAAAGTGTGCGCCGATGTCGATGGGTTCACAGTAGCCGAGGTACTAGAACGCGCCGCACGCCCCCCAGCCCGGCCGCCGCCGGATGGAGTAGAACCGGCACTTTTCGGCTGCGTATGGCGATGCTTGTTCCACGACATGGGCATGGTGAGTGTAGGCCCACCCACTGTCAGGCCGTCGCACGATATCGATCTGTCAGTCAGCTCCGAACAGTTTAACTGACAGACGTCCGACGGACTGATAGTGGGTGGGTCCCTTAAGAATATACTTACTGGTACAATTTTGTTAACCTAATCCTACCTATTTTTGACACATGTCATCTCAGTACAACTAGTAGTTCGCCCCGAACTGTGAACTCGCGAATCTTGTGTTTCGCCATAAATGTGCAATATATCGGGTATTTTTTTTCTCAACTAACCATCACGGTGAAACTAAACGTCCATATTAAATTGTGCGGTTGATGCGCAAAATTTTACCGCGACGAAATCGCTTCAGATTTGACAGTTTTTGTCTCATCTAAATCCACCTCTCACATGCCTCTCACTCTGTTGCTTTGACATGTCGTTCCCATCTGTGGACCACCTATATGTATAGGTTTCGGTCACCATCATTATGCGTCTATGGTAACTCTCTCTAAGGGTCGCCACACACCTAGCGGTTTTCCTCGCGGAATTACCGGAAGTAGCGGAAATTTGTCTATGGTAGTGGAAATTTGTCTATGGTAGCAGATTTTTTGTATGGAAGCCATAGACAAATTTCCGCTACCATAGACAAATTAAGCATTTTGTCTATGAATATCCGCTACTTCCGGTAATTCCGCGAGGAAAACCGCTAGGTATGTGGTGACCCTTACTAATGTGTTAATGTCAGTATGCTGATGGCCCTAGCCAAAGAGTAAAGTAAGTATGTTAGGTAGAGCCAAAGCTCTAATAAATTTAAAAACAGTCAGTTGTCAAAATATTTACACCAAAATCAAAATATAATTGAAAATATTTTTGAAATCAATTTTATGTTGCTAATTGTTATGAAACAGTAAGCAGTTAATAAGGATTTGACGAGAGTGTTAATCAATACCTTTTGTTTGATACCAAACTCAACCATACTTTCTCGTAAAAGTAGCAAATAAGATGACCAATGTAACAGGACCCCTTTACAAAACCTTTTTAGGCCTTCTTATTTCAGAACCCCCGTCTCAATCCAGCTCATATACGATCTCGCGAATTTTGTTGGTCTCTGCTACAACCCCAACAAATTTCATAAAGATCGGAAAATCGTTACCGTCAACCGGAGTCAATGGGGACAATTTTGAACTTTGAGTAAGATTTTAACGGAATATTTCCATGAACAACCCCAATGTTATGGTTTTAAAACTTTAATCTTATGTCAGAGAACCTATTTATGATTGTTTAATTACCATACAATCAATCAAAACCCCCTTTTTCTTTAAAAAACCCCTCCGTCCCTATTCACGCTGCATACGGGGTCAATAGCAACGAATAAGGGATCAATAGGGAAAAGGCTATTTAAAGGGCTAGGGTTGTCAGAAAAATAAAAAGCTTACAGAGGTAAGTACCTAGGTACCTTTCTACCCAGTAGGTATTGCTAAACTATGGAAATTCTATAATAATTTTGGCAACCCTGTCCCAATACGTACTTTATCGTCCTTATTTGAACTAATTACGTCCCTATTAAGTGTCAAAGCCGACCCGATCGACCCCTCAAGCCGTCCCTATCGACCCCCAAGGCGTCCCCATAAACCTCTGTTTCTTTTCAAAACTTTCTTAGGTTTTTGTTTCCCCACTTTTGATATCAAAACAAAGATAATTTCAACTTACCGTGACTTAAACACCTGCTTAATTAAATGGTTAATCACTTTATAACTGCCAGAACTGTCTAAATTTGTTAAAAACATATATTTTTCAAGACTCCCGGTGCACATTTTTACGGGTCAGAGACAGCGTCAACTTTGAATTGTCAGTTCGAGCACCTAATGCTACCTTCATGCCTGTCCAGTGTTGCCATTGACATATGTATATAATCTACTTTTATTTTTAAACGCTCGTACAAATATGTGTGGAGTAGATATTAAGATATTATTAAGTACATGTCGTTTCCGGTTTTTGTCCCTATTCACCTCGCCATCCCTATGCACCCCAGTTGACGGTACTAAAGTTATCGTCGGACAAACTATCTAAATCAAAAAGCCATCCAAATGCCGAGACGTCCCAGTAGCCAGGTGACAGTTCAGTCTGGAGCTGTTTGTAAGAACGATCTTCGCTTACGCTCCGCTCGTTCGAAAATCTGATTTTAGGTTATAAAATGTACTGAGATGAGATGACAGAGGTGTCAAAAGTGGAATCATAGGTTAACACAATTTTAGTCCGCCTCGAACTGAGAACTCGCGATTTACTTGCAAACTTACTACTTGTATTTAATACTTATTTAAACCATATTACATTTTTCAGCTGTTGGACGAGGATGGCTTGTTTGTGCCAGCCGTCGTGCGTGAAACGATACAATTGTATTACCCGGAAGAAGACAAAATTTCAGAACTATTGGATAAAGCTAGACGTTGTTTATTTCGTATGTGATTTTGGATTGATTTCTTGTGATGCTTATTGAAAATTATTTTGACAGCTTCAAATAAGGGTTGCCTGAATAGATTTTGGGGCAACTGTGGTTTCTTAAAAAAATCATATACACACGAAACCAGTGAAATAGTGAGGTTATATTTTTGGGCTTCAATTAAATGACTAAGTTACAGGCATAACAGTTTGTGACATTTGCAGTGGCGAACCATAAGTCGTTTAAGGAAAACGCCGATATACTAGATCGGCCGCACGGATGCGATCGTTCGCAACTCTTGGTCGACTGCTTCATGAACAACTTCTTCAAGAATGATACTGTAAGCCTTACATATTCTTAGTGTAAGTGTATAGTGAGTGGACGCTCGAGTTGGGCGTCCAGCTGGGCGGGGCGTGTGGCGTGCGTGTTAACCTTTTCCACGCCAAAGACGTATATATCGACACCACAGGTCCAACGCCAAAGACCGATATATCGGTCACCGACCACAGAGCAAAATAGACCTACATGCACACGTATAAAGTTTAACTTAATTTTTGACATTTAGATGGCGTGGCGTCTGAGTGGTAGGTTTTGCGTTTGACATGGCGTCGAAAAGGTTAAACATATGAAACTCACACTGGTGTCCTGAGTTGACGCTGCACAAAGTGTATCGATGCTTACCCACAATAGTCTAAGAGCTGGCCACGTCAGATATGACACAATAATGAGAGTATTGTAACCAGTCCAGTTAGATTGCATAACCATCCTTATTGCTAGATCCGGGCATCTGGCAGCTTTTAATGGATGGAGATCAGAGTGACAGACCAACAACGTTTTTAAGTTGGAAAAAAGTAATACCGAAATAGGTCAAAACTGCTGAAATTGTGTCATTTATAGCAGGGACTGCATAACCGGAATATAAAGGTACCTTTATAAAACGGTATGACGTCATACCGCATGTTTCGGTATGATTTCGATAGCGCAACCGATATATTTCTGTACAGAAATATAACGGTACCGCTATTTTTTTCGATACTTCAACCGTTATCATAAAGGTATGGATTGAGGTATATGAGGGTGAGGATGCCCCGCCGACTGACCGGCGACAACCAATCAGCGTTAGTTATTGAGTGCTTGCCCTAAGCACCTATTTTGTTTGATTTCGTTCAGTGCGGCACATTTTTGAGTTATTCGCTGTTAGCTTCTTGTCGTTAGTTGCGCTTTATTCGCATATGTTTTGTTGATTTTAGGATTTCATAAGTAGTACAAGACACTTTTAACAAAACATTTTCAGTTATAAAAATAAAATAAAAATTTAATAAAAATAAAATAAAAATAAAATAAAAATAAAATAAAAATAAAATAAAAATAAAATAAAAATAAAATAAAAATAAAATAAAAATAAAATAAAAATAAAATAAAAATAAAATAAAAATAAAATAAAAATAAAATAAAAATAAAATAAAAATAAAATAAAAATAGAATAAAAATAAAATAAAAATAAAATAAAAATAAAATAAAAATAAAATAAAAATAAAATAAAAATAAAATAAAAATAAAATAAAAATAAAATAAAAATAAAATAAAAATAAAATAAAAATAAAATGAAAATAAAATGAAAATAAAATAAAAATAAAATAAAAATAAAATAAAAATAAAATAAAAATAAAATAAAAATAAAATAAAAATAAAATAAAAATAAAATAAAAATAAAATAAAAATAAAATAAAAATAAAATAAAAATAAAATAAAAATAAAATAAAAATAAAATAAAAATAAAATAAAAATAAAATAAAAATAAAATAAAAATAAAATAAAAATAAAATAAAAATAAAATAAAAATAAAATAAAAATAAAATAAAAATAAAATAAAAATAAAATAAAAATAAAATAAAAATAAAATAAAATAAAAATAAAAATAAAAATAAAATAAAATAAAATAACAATATAATAAAAATAAAATAAAAATAAAACACTGAAATCAAAAACAAATCTAAAATATTAAAAGAAAACAAATAAAATAAAAAAGAATTTATAATAAAAATACATATATTAACCTAACATTCAACTTCATATCTGCACTGATATTAATATCAATTATCTATTTAATGAATCTACACTAAAAACTTTTCACCAATTTTCAATGTTGAAAAAGACAAAACATTAATTATTTCCAATTATTAGTTATTATTAATGATGAGTCAATTGATTTTAATTCTAATTGAAATCAATTTGCATTGAACTGTTAGTGTTCAATTGTATCATAGTACAAAAACAATCTTCTCCAATGTGCTCGGAAATGTTCACCTTACTGTAGCAAAATTAGTACGTGAAGTTCTGCATTTTTTACCACAACGAACTTAAAAAAATACTAGTAGTCCGCCTCGAACTGAGAACTCGCGATTTACTTGCAAACGAGTTGACCAATATAACAAGACCCCAAGGAGGATTTTTTTTCTCCTTCTAGCTCCATAGCGACTTGATCGATCCTGCTCATATAAGAACTTACAAATTTTATGTATCTCTGCTACAGCCCCAAGAAATGTCATAAAGATCAGAAAAACGTAACTAAAGTTATCGTCAGACAAACTATCGAAATCAAAAAGCCATCCAAATGTCGAGACGTCCCGTCGACACGTCTTAGCGGACGAGAAGTTGCTTGTCAACGCCATAAATAAGTGTATACTTTTGCACCTTACTCCATTGTAATAAGGTTCAAAAGTGTAGACATATTTTAAGCGTTGACTACTAAAATCCATTACTGTATTGTTTTTTACCTTTTAAACTTTTCTTGCTCTCACTTAACTTCACAAACAATAGGAACACATGGTACTTAACAGGTAAAACCCAAAGCTACTTGAAGGTAATCATTATCAATGGCCCACAAACTATTGTTTGTTATCTTTATCTGCACGTGCAACTATTTCTTAGTGTTTTCACCGAAGAAAGACGGTTGTCCAGCCAGTAATAATATTTATGAATAACAAAGTAGGTATATTATTATTTCACTTAAAATACTTTTAAATTGTTGCATTGGTCTACCTGTAGCATTTCTTACTAGGGAGTAAATATTAATTAGAGATATTAATATATTTATTTGGTTGAACTTTCATATTCACCGACATCGACAAGTAGGTACGTAGTACCTAGTGTACCTACCTGAGGTGCGATTTTTGATTCTCATCGGGTGGCTTATTTCGTACTAAGTAGTCATCGGCTGCATACAAAAAAAACAAGGCACCGGTGAAATTCAAAAATCACACCAATCCCACCTTTGGTTTTTTTGTACAAACTCATAATGGCTGGTTATCAGAGAACAGAATAATACCAATATGTAATTACTTAAAAAAATATCTGGAATCAAATCAATGCAAATACCACGAGTATAACAAATAATGCGAAGGGTCCGTTCGACACAAGCTCTCTTTCAACAACCGAGCGGAGCGGAGCCGAAGTCGAGATTCGCGGGAACACTTTATCAAGATAGCTACGGTTCCGCGTGTAACACGTATAATATATCACAAGCCCTAGTTCAAACCCCCTACGGAGTTTTTCGGAACTTACGGAATATTAATTGATATTTATATCAATATTATTTATTATTCATCGATTCATGTCATTATTTACCAATTGATTTAATTTTTATTTTATTTATTTTTTGTTTATTTTTATTTTGTTTTTATTTTTATTTTATTTTATTTTATTTTTATTTTATTTTTATTTTATTTTTATTTTATTTTTATTTTATTTTTATTTTATTTTTATTTTATTTTTATTTTATTTTTATTTTATTTTTATTTTATTTTTATTTTATTTTTATTTTATTTTTATTTTATTTTTATTTTATTTTTATTTTATATTTATTTTATTTTTATTTTATTTTTATTTTATTTTTATTTTATTTTTATTTTATTTTTATTTTATTTTTATTTTATTTTTATTTTATTTTTATTTTATTTTTATTTTATTTTTATTTTATTTTTATTTTATTTTTATTTTATTTTTATTTTATTTTTATTTTATTTTTATTTTATTTTTATTTTATTTTTATTTTATTTTTATTTTATTTTTATTTTATTTTTATTTTAGTGTTATTTAAGAAATAATTCGCGTCAAAAAAATCTTCCATATTTTATTAGTCGCGCAATACTATATCAAATTACTGTATACATAAAAAAATCAGTTCCATATCCGCATCGAGTTAATATCAATGATCGATTCAATGTACTCTTTCACGAAATTTCAACTGAGGAAGACTAAAATGAATTCACTACAATTATCGCCGAGCGCGCCTCCGTGACCTTGAGCAAGTAGATACTTGCCGGCTACCTGCCCCGCGCCCCGCACCCCGCACCCTTGGTCAGTTCCTTACCGCCGCAAACAAGTACCTACCTCGTAAATTCTGCGATGAAAATAACGATACCGAAATCATAACGGTATAAGTATCGCTATATTAAGGTATAAGTACCGTAACGAAAAAATTGCGATATCGTAATTTTATTTCGGTACCGTACCGCAATATTTCAACCGCTATGGCTCTACCTTTAAAACATTGCGGTATCGTAATTCTATACCAGTACCGTAACGCTTATACCGTAACGAAATCACTCCCTGATTTATAGAGAATAGCTATATCTATATATTAACATTAGCACAAAAAACCTCGTGTATTATTGCGGAAACAAAAACAGTAGGCGAGTAGGGTAGGGTAGGAATCGGTGACTCATGCGGGTACCTTGACTCGCGGCTATATTTCCTATACAGAACAGCAATATCTATCCGTCTCTTTCATTTTCCGGGAGCGCTCGACACTCAAACACGTGCAAACCAGTCACCCGCCCGTTCCCGCGCAGTGTACTTGTGCAGTGATTGATTATCGGTTTTTGCCATCAAAAAAACACTTTTTAAGGTAAGTTATATGTGTTGTAATTCATCTAAAATTTTACATTAAGGTAATATTTGTGTTTTTGATAGAAAGTGGCGTTAATATACTTGGCAATGACATAGATTCGCATGTCCTTTGGCAACCCAGATAAGACGTGCGTCCCGTTGAATTCAAAATGGCCGCGGTGTGTTCAGTGGCTCAAAATTAAGAAGGACACAGTGACTCACGAGTTACTGTCTTGAGTCACTGTGTACTTATTCTTTTACGTACAATCAATTGGTAAATTGCACTCGTTTATACTAATGAGGAAACAGCGGCTCAACGCCAACAGTGGCTCAATTGGCAAAATATCTCTATATACTATAGCACCCTAACGTGTTAGAATTACCATTGCTCGTCCATTTTGAATTTTTTCGATTACTGAATGTTTGTGCTGTATTGGAAGGGAAACAAATAGCTTCTCTCATGTTGAAATAAGGGTGAGTGAGCTACTGTACCCGGCTATATTTTCCGAACCACTGTTACCTCCTTAACATATATTGTTGTTGCTACATAATTTTGATTTGTTTTACTTTAAAATACGATAATAGCCACCAGATTTGTTATTTTATTGACAAATGAATAGAAAGGAAACTCCTTTTAATTTTGTATACTGTTTGTAGATCTCCAACTGCAAGAAAAAAGGCAAATAATAAGTTGATCTCAATAATCAAAGATTATCATCAGTGTTTTGGTAGGACAACTTTGATATGACTAGTATTGATATATAATTATACTCTGAGTTTAGTTCCACTTAAATAAATAAACAAGGCTGATAACAAATTATAGTTTATTATTTAATTTTATACAGTAGAGTCACTGTGTACTGTTAGAGTATCTGTGTACTACAGGGTAGAGTCACAGTACCCCAGTACCTGTACACAGTGACTCATTTCCCTTTTTTTAAAAAACCTTGACTAGTTACTTCATAACTGTATTAATTGAAAAACTGATAACACAGGGGGACAGATGCATAACCAAAGTGTGTTAGTGTAAATTTCTGCTCGGGACAAGTAATTTTTTCTTTATAATTTGGCTGTCCGAAAAAATGTGAGTCACTGTTGCCAACCCGACCCTAACCAAAAATTACATTATACATAATTTGGCACTACTTCCCCGAACCGAAACTTTTAGATATTATATAATCTGAGGAATTACATAATTTTTCATAATATTGGATCAAACCCAGAACTCTAGGTTTTTTTTATACGGCGGCAAACAAGCATACGGCCCGCCTGATGGTAAGCAGCTACCGCAGCCTATGGACGCCTGCAACCCCAGAGGATTCACATGCGCGTTGCCTACCCTTTAAGAACCTATACACTCCTTTTTTCTTCAAGTTATTTGCATTCTTTGACCTCCACCACTTTACAGCTGCCAGATGTCCGGATCTAGAAATAAGCATAGTATAGCAAACTAACTAGAGGGGTTTCGTTGCCAGCTCTCCGTCTACAACGCTGCACGTCCCGCCGAACGCTCCGCTCCTTGCACTTATAGTTTTTCGCATTACCTATTCAGATAGGCTTTTCATACCACCTATCCGTATACGGGCTTTTTCCTCCCTGCTAGGAACAAAGTACCACTTTTCTGTTCTAGGACATTAGCTTTATTTTCATCCACTTTGTCATTACAAAGCACACTAAGAACATAATAAAGTTAAAATAAATATGTTTCAAAAATGTTTTTTTTTCTAATGATGTAGAAGATAGTATTTGTCACATAGGAGCAAAACTATTTTCACCTTGGGCGTAAACACTTGTAACCCTCACTGTGCTTTGGAGATTAGAAATTCCATCGCTTTCTTTGGGATTCAATGCACGCCCTCGCTTACCATTCTGCAGACCTCAATGAATTTTCATAAATCAGTCCATCAAATGGTTCAGTTTTGTCAAAGTCAAGGTAGCGACAAGACTAATAACAGTAATAACCTTTTCGACGCCATGTCAAACGCAAAACCTACCACTCACTCAGACGCCACGACATCTAAGTGTCAAAAGTGAAGTTAAACTTTATGCGTGTGCATGTAGGTCTATTTTGCTCCGTGGTCGGTGTCCGATATATCGGTCTTTGGCGTTGGACCTGTGGTGCCGATATATACGTCTTTGGCGTGGAAAAGGTTAAGGGCTGGTTGCACCAAACCGTCTGTTAACGTCAAAGTCATCGATAAAAAAAAAGCTTGAAAGCTTGACTTGTTGTATGAAAAGCTTGACAGTTTTCTGTGGGATGACGGTTCCGTCGCCTGATGAGCAGTGATCGGAATAACCGGAGTGAAACGATAACAAAACTTGTCAAGCTGACATAAAATAGTGCTTAACAGCCATAAAAATATTCATATCCCAATACCCACACATTATAAATTAGAGATTATAGTTTGATTCGAGATTCTAGACCAGTTTGCTAAAAATATTCGTATTTTTCTTGGTTGAAACTTGTCCCCTTCACGTTTTGATATCGTTTCACTCCGGTGATTCCGATCACTGCTGATGAGTCCGTTAATTGTGCGTGGTGCAACCCACCCTAAGTGTTAAAAGTTAGCTCGTACCTACAGTTCGGTCGAGGCCTTGTCGCAGGCGCAGGATTTCATTCACGGGGGGCAATCTTCATCTTCACATGCTGTGGCGTGGCACATGATGCTTATGTTACAGGAGGGCAAATGCTCGTGCTCCTTGTTTTGTAATGTGTGATGCATGCAATCCGACTACTTGCTTGATAATCTAGAAAAATGCATTTAACTCATCAGACTGGGAAAGTTCCACTAATTAACCCTCAATTAACCCATTGTGCATTGCCTTTACAGTCTGCTTTGAAACGGTGGATTGCTGAAGCTAAAAGCACCGGTCGGAGCAGAAACCGACCCCCGGCCCGCGCTCCGACCCTGCCCCGCACTCTCTCGCCCCGCGCCCGGCCCTCGCTCCGCGCTCCGCACGTAGTGCGCTCGCGCCTTCGAGTGGACTTCGAGCATCTTGACCCATCTGACTTCGTTGGTGTGAAAGTCAGCATAAAGGAGTCATGATTTATATTTAAAAAATGCTCAATAAACTTTAATTAATAACGTAGACTTAATTATTTATACGAGTAGGTACGTACCTACTGAAAAAAGAATTAAAGGAGCCATATTTCGTCTAACAATAGGTAACTTAAAAATTGTGATTATAAAAATAAAGGCTTACCTATTACTTACCAAAATGTTTTGTTCTTTATAGGTACGTAAACAAATAAAAATTGATTAACTATCCTTACCTAATTATAGTTATTGATGAAATAGCCAAAGTAGTTATAATATCCTATTCGTATAGTGTATTACGCCAGTCCTTGATTCTCTTTTGCTAACACAGAAATGCTGTATAGAAAATGTTTGATATTCCCGATTTGCTACAATATATGTGCGAGTCGGCAACTCGTGTCTTCCCATCTGTGAAAAGTTACGTTTTATGACGGCTAAAGGATTTTCTATGCGTTTAATAGCCCTATAAGGTTGGTGATTGGGATTATAGGAACGTGTTCAAGGTAAAGCTACAAGAAATTTATGTTTTGAGGTTAGAATTAAAATTTTTAGTTAAAACGTGGGATATATAGTCTTAATACTAATAAATATTATGATGTTTAGGATCCCATAAGCTTTGACTATTTAACCAACCGGACCGGCCATGTTTGTCATTTTCTATACAAAAAAGTCTGCCGATTTTTGCGGGGGAGGGGAACGTCAAATGTATGCGAAACGTCAAAATAGCCACGTCAGATGGACGTCAGTGAGTGTGACCACTGGTCATATATTTTCGGCAGAGGGGAACGCCTGTCAATGGCCAATCCGGTTGGTTTAAAGCTCTAGGTCCATAATTGTTTCGTAAACCAAGTTTGGTACTCTGGTTTATGTTAGCAGTTTCACATTTTGCTGCCGCAAAGTCCATTTGCCGTATTCTAACTTTATAACACATTTAGAAACGATGCATCTTCAATACAGCTCCAATGCAATAAACGCCTGAATCAGAAATATCAGTATTTGCTTGAAAATTATTCCAATGCAACTCCAATACCCTAACAACAACAATAAACAAAAAAAAACTGCGCGCGCCAACCTGCCTGCCAAGCGTGGCGCGTATGGCAAACGCCACCTTTAATGATAAAGGGGAGGCCTATGTTCAGCAGTGGACGTCTTATGGCTGAGATGATGATGATGATGAAGAACTCCAATACAACTTCAATATTGGTTGATTATTTGTTGTGTGTTGCAGTTATGTTTGAGATGGATTGTGTTTTTGATGTATTGTTTAAGTATTTTAAAATTAGAATACAGCACCATGTAGATTTAACGCGGTCGGACTAGACGTGTGCGCCGCGCCGGCGCGCCGCCGCCGCCGGGCTGTTTTGCCACGCCGCCGCCGCCGACAAATGATCGGCGTGAAATCGGCGTGGCCTTGACTGTCATTTTAATACTCAAATTGATCATTTTAAACAATTGGATATTAACAATACGCTCATTATTATAACGCGTTCTACAAATTATGTTTGTCAGATAGGTTCAATTAACCCAACATAATGCGCATAATTACGATTATCGTCTTGTAGGTTGGTTTTAGAGAATATGCTGTAGACTACAACACTACCCACTAAGATATTCCGCTTCAAAGAAGACTAGAGGTAGCTAGGTTATTCGTGTTCTTATTAACCTTTTGACCGCCATACGTCAATAATTGAACTATCAATTGTCATTCGCGTTGTCACCTTTGTCTCATATATCAGGCGAAGGCGATCAAAAGGTAGCGCGAATAAGTTAACTGAAGTGGAGTACCATGGCATTAATAATCAAAACACAGCAGGAATTATCAATTCAAAAATCTCGGGGTAGTATAAACTGTAGAAGATATCTTCTGTCATCTAGATAGGTGATATAAATGCAGATCTAGGAAAAACAATCATGAGGCGAAAACTCCTGGGAGTTATGTTTCTGGTTTAAAACTTTCAATTATATTAAAGGAATCAAAACAAGCTGTCGCCGCTTCCACATATCTGTCCAGGACTCGATTGGCTGGAGTAGTTCTAATTGTAATGCCTGTAGCACATATGTACCGCGAAACTGCACTCGCAGAATCGTACAATAACTCGAGTATCATACACGACAGACTGTTCTGTTCTCGCAGATCTATTCTAGACATTTCAGCAGGTGATGAACACTGACTGACGTCGTCCAGGGAAATCACGAAAAGGAATTTGAAATTTTCCTGAATGACGTCAGGAGAAAATTTATAACTGCACCAAGAGGCATATAATGTAATTTTCGATCGGCACAATGCTGAATATGTGAGCTATATTCAGCGTGGTACACGTAAAATCAATTCATGTAAACCAATTATGTTTAAGAAAGAGTTGGTGTTGGCAACACCAAGTTTTACAAAGAAAACGAATTTTTGATTTTTTCTTCCAGCTTTTATAAATAAAACATGTAATAGACCACCAGCAACCTGTATCAGATTCAATTGATCAGTTGGTCAGCAAATAAAACGATTTACTTTGATTTTTACACACGAAAGCCGACAGTCAAGGTCACGCCGATTTCACGCCGAAAACACGCCGCCGCCGCCGATTTTTTGACAAACGCCGCCGCCGATCAATTTTGAATCGGCGCATACGTCTAGGTCGGACTTTGCCCAAGTCAAAAATATTTAAAATATTCGCCCATTTTATCATTGTAGCGCTCTTTGGCGTTACCTCGATTACATGCCGATATTTGAGCGATAAATCACCGAGGATTGATCCCGTTTGAAAGGGAGATAATTATTGGAAAGTAATCATGCACGGCCGTGGTCAATCGAGCTCGGTCACGAGAGATAACGAGGTTATGTTATGGCCAACGAATCAATATAAGGTAAAACGATGGATAGCACCAAGTTCTGCCGACAGAAACCAATCGAAGGGACTAATTTAAGCCAATTAGGTTTGAAATTGTATTTTATAGAATCGTGACAAAATTAAGAGCATTTCAGTCGAGTAGGTACCTACCGTAAGTAAGTTACGAGATTGAAAAGCTTGATTATATCACTCTTGTGTACAATAGTTTTTCTACGAGTGCTAAATAGGCAAACAAAGTAAGACGAAAAACCTGCTGCCTCTATACTCTATAGATTGTACCGGTCCCCCCGAGATGGCGGCGGCGCAGGGCGGGCAGCGGCAACAGTGTTACAATACTTACAATATTGTATGAAAATCCTCTCTACCATCGTTAACGATGCTACAATATGCGACCATAAAAACTCTATCGAAAAGAATGCGCTAGTATTTCCGTCTACACAATTTCAATTCAAGCATTACAGTGGACGAGTATAAAACGACATTGTTATCAGTTCCAACTGTCTTTTGTTTTTACAATACAAGTGTACTGGTTAGATTTTTTTGCATACTTTTTTCTGACTTCAATTTCATAGAAGGAGGAGGTTCTGTATTCGGCTTGTGTCTTGTGTGTATCCAAAGAAACGACGCCCCAGACCTGCCGCTTTCGGTGAAATAAATGATATACATCAACGAGCTTCCCAAAATTACAAACCATAAATGTGTAATGTTTGCCGATGACATATCTATCCTATTCGACTGTCCAAATAACAATGATAATATCTCTTCAATTAAGAAAACCTTCAACCTAATCTCAGAGTGGCTATTGGATCATAATCTTCAAGTTAATAATAATAAAACAAAACTCATTCAATTTAGACCCTACCAAAAAGAACCAATAGATCTAACTTTACTGAAACAAGAGTTAAATATTGAAGAATTGTCAGACTTTACGTTATTAGGAATCACCATTGACTCACATTTAAATTGGAAAAAACATATAGATATGATTACAAAAAAAATGTCCTCTCTTATTTACGGTTTAAGAAATTTAAAATCAAAAACCCAAAATGTGGAATGTGCTCTGTCTGCTTACCACGCGTTTGGGCAAGCTTGCTTGCGATATGGCATCATCTTGTGGGGAAATAGTACTAATGCAAGTGACCTCTTTATAGTTCAAAAAGATTGCATACGTACAATAGCCAACATATCTCTATTTGAAAGTTGTAGGCCCTACTTCAGAAGGTTTAACGTTTTAACCATTCCTTCTCTGTATATATATGAGATTGTAAGATTTGTCAGAAATAACCTACATCTATACAGCTTCAGTAAGAGCGCACGACGAATAGATCAAATAATGTTTCCTGAATCCGTCTTAGATATTTATCAACAAGGTCCCTTTTATAGCTCAATTAAAATATATAATAAAATACCCAACACTCTAAAAGAAATAAAAAAAATTGGCAGTTATAGGGACTGCCGATAGAAGTGAAAACTTAGAACTTTTAGTATTAAAATTTCAAATTTCAATTTGAATTAAAATTATCAACATCAATCTGGTTTTCACATCTATCGACACTCCGAGCAACAATTTTATACATGTTTAGATATATGATTTTTATTACTCAAATATACTAGTAGCTCTGTGAACCGTAGACTTCGGAGATTTCCCCCCTTTTTAGGGTTCCGTAGGCAAATTAATGGCAAAAATCGGAACCCTTGTAGATTCGTCATGTCTGTCTGTCTGTCCGTCCGTATGTCACAGCCATTTTACTCGGAAACTATAAGACGTATCATTATCAAAATTTTACATAAAGTGTATTGTGTGTGTCGTTACTTAGTTTTGCAGAGAAATTACAAAAAAAAAATTTTTTAGAGGTGGCACTCCATACATGTCACTAATTGTCAAAAAAAAAATTTTTTGCCAAATATCAACATGATGCACATCAATCAATAGGTCTCTAAAAATAATATTGATGTTTTCTTGAACATTTTTTTAAGTGGATATTTTCAGAAATAATCGCTCCGAAAGTCTAAAAAATTGTGTCCCCCCCCCCCCTGTAACTTTTGAACCGTAAATCCAAAAATTATAAAAAAAATCAAGAAGATTTGATAAAATCAATTTTAAACTTTATCGGTTTAGGCGTTTTTGAGTATCTCCAAAAAACTACGTACTTGGGCAGATACGACCTTGCGATAATAATTTATTCGGTAGTAGTTAGCAACGGCTGGTTTTTATACATAATGGTACGGAACCCTGCATGCGCGAGTCCAACTCGCACTTGGCCGGTTTTTCCCCCTTTCCCCCTCCCTTGAAACTTTTTTTTTACAACAATCTCTGAGGAAATGGGGACTTGACCTTTTACTCGAAAATGATTGAAATGCGTCCATAAATAACGCGACAGCAAACTTCCCCCCTTTTCCCCCCAATCAAAAAAATGGCTCGAAATTTTTTGCCAAATAAATCAAGGCACGTACATGCCAAGTTTCATCGAAATTGGATGAAAAATGCGACCTCTAGACCGACACTGACCAACCAACCAATACACACACATCAATCTGCCAAATCGTCGTACCACTGAGAGACCCCAGACCCATCACGCACCCGTGCGCCCGTGCGGCTTCTCCTTGTGAGTTAAAACGGAGACCTCGCTACGCTCGGCTCCTCAGTCAAATAGCTCGTAGAAACCTAAGGTAGCCTACCTTTAAATGCAAAGATTCTCTATTTCGCTCTATCATATTTTCTCGGTAAAGTAGAGAAGTAGACTACGGTAACGTTACTTACGGAAGGTAAAGTTGCCACGGTTGACGATATCTAAACCAGACATCACTTAGGACCCACTTTTCCAAGTGCCACTATTCAACTAGCCGAGATTCATGGAAGTCATTATTATATCACTGTTGTGCACATGAGGACTGTTTATCTATGCATTCACGTCTATACTCTCCACTTTATATGCACACGAGTTTTCCGTGAAATGTTGAAAACACACATGTTATTATTTTCATACCACTCAGCAATATTTTATGACATTTCTTAGCAAGCAGCAGGCGTGGTACATTTTATTTTAATTTTAATGCAAATCTTAATATTTGATCAAATAATAAATCTTTACGGGTGTAATCTATTATTCCTATAACGAAACAATCTATTTAAAATGCAATTAATTACTGTTTATGACAATAACATCGTATGTCAAAAATACTGTTAGTAGACAAGTATAAAAAAGCGATGCAAACTTTTTTAACTTTCTGATTAATACACGCACACATTCATAACACATATTCATTGTTGCTGTTTGTACTAAACCACCTCTCTCTCACAGTACTATGATACCCTAGTACTTCCATTTAAAATTGTCATGTTTCTGGTATCCATCTGTTGTCTGACCGGAAAGAAAAAGGTCGTAGAATGTATGAAGCTCCCATATAAACCACGACACTTCTATTTCCGAATAAACGATATCAATTTTGTCTAATTAAAGTAATTAAATAGAGTAAAATAAAATACCAACCAACCTCTCATACACCATGGTACCCTAGTCCCGCGATAAAATGTTTAGTAACAATGTAAAAGGAATAATATGGAAATGGCATATCAACGAAAAATTCGTGTCGCTACAGCTCACAACATGGCGGTTGATAGTGCTTCCAAGAAGATTTTACCGTGTAAGGTTTTGTCGATAAATCGATATCGATAGTGACCAAGGCCTCACAGGCCACAAGGCCTCACCGTAGTCAACACTTTTGGTAAATACAATTGCCAAATCAGGGGTTACTATTTCAAGTAGGGATTTGACAACATCGACAGAGACCCCAGAAATCGCCAGTTTTTTTTAAATAGGTACTTATCAGGAAATAACCATAATAATCACTAATTATCATTTATTGAGAAATTTGCAATTAGATATTGTGTTCTAAAAAAGATACAATAGGCTTATGGTAACTAAAGTAAGAAACGAAAATGTTAGATTGAAATTTATCTAAGTATCGCGTAAAAATCGCATCGATCGTCGTTTTATATTTTGTAGTACTGAGTTTTCGATCATTGGACATATTTAAATTAAGTGTTTCATTTAGAAATTCAATTAATGGTAGATTTTTATCGTCTGCAAAATTAATATTGAAGTCTCCACTTAAAATCATTGGTACATTATCATACTTTTCGCCAAATCTTTTTTCGAGTATTTCAGAACCTTCTTTTGTATAAATCATCAAATTTTCGAATAAAAATTGTTGTATCAATCTCACAGATTTTCCAGGCGAAATATAAACGGCAACCATTAATATATATTGCCCATTCACGAAATTGCAACGAGCAACGCATATTTCGCCTATATCAGAAACATTAACACGAATGCTTCTAGTGAATTTAGTATGTATGTCCATATATGAAGTAATGGAGTGTGACGTATCTTGAGTATTGTGATAAATAGCTACTCCTGCTGCTGGAACTTCGGGTCTTTTATAACTTACAACAAAGGTGAAATTCGGAATATCAAGTGGTTCTTCGTTTTTCATACGAGTTTCTGACAATAGCAGTATATTTGACTTTTTTACGATTGCATCATTTTTTAGGTCAGCTGCATGCGCGTGCAAACTTTGACAATTGAATGAAAATATCGATAATCCTTTCTGGTTGGAGACGAATTCTAGAAAAGTTTTTGTGACCGTTTTTAGTGTATTGTTTTGTAACCTTTTCAATTCTAAAGTTAGATCTTCTCGATGACTTGTTGATCTTTTATGATGTTTATCTGTTTCTGAAGCATTTAGAGGTGTTCCTGTTCTACCAATCCAAAATTTCCAGCTGCTGCTAATATTTTCTTGAGTAACCAAAAATAAACCTTGAATCCTCGTTACTCTTGTTAAAGCTACGTATACTAATTCTCTAGGATGTTAATTATTGTAGCCCGTTATGGCAATATCCGACTTACAGTCGGAAGATGTGCGGCGTGTGACTCGCTAGTCGCTGGTATAAAAATATACAATAGGGTGATTGTACTAGTTTCCGAAACAGTGTCCGTTTAATGTCCAGATTGCTACAAATATATGGGAAAAACATTTTAATTTCAATTTCAATTATTTCAATTTTAATCCAACAATTTTTTTTGTAGATTTTGATTTTTAAGTTTTATGTTCGGAATACCTTACCTTGAATTTAAATCTAAATAAATTTTATAAAAAGTATGGACGGAAAACTAGCACAATTACCCTATTCATATTAATCCATACTATACATATTATACTCTAATATAATACTATAATACAATATTATAAAAATCCGTCTGTCTTTTACCTCTTCACGCTTAAACCGCTGAACTGATTTCGATGAAATTTGATTTGAAGATAGTTTGAGTCCCGAGGAAGGACATAAGATAGCTTATATCCCACAAATCATACATTAAGGGGGCAAATAAAGGGTGGAGATTTGTATGGAATTAATATTTGCTATGGGGTTTTACTGAGGCGTTTCAATAATTCCTTATTCCTAATGGCGAATATTAATCCCACGCAGACGAAGTCGGGAGCAAAATCTATTATGATATCGTCTGGTGACAACCAAAACTCACTAAGTACTTCCACAAGTTAATAGCCATAAGGAACCGTACCAGTCACAAAATAAGGTTGATTTTCGTTTATTTTATTTTTTGCAATTAGTGAGTTTTGGTTGTCACCTGACGATATATTGTTATCAAGTCTCGTCAAATTGTAATAGTAAATTTCTTATTATATAGAAAGCTTTAACTATTGTGAGGTGTGCGGTACTGCCACCCGCAAAGGCAAACGCGCTGAGCGCATAAGCCAAGCTCGGCGACTCTCACAGCTGTGGAAGGCAAGACGGTCTCCAGATTTGTTTGAGCCAGATGACCTAGAAGTAAGTTTAATATGATACAATACTGTACTTTAATTACAGAAGACTGTAATTGTCAGATTCAGATATCGGAGCAATAGTGCTCTATTGTCTATATTTCTAGAATTCAAAACTATTGTATTGAAAAAGTTTATTAGCCCAGTACAATTATATAGTTATCCAGAAATATTCGAAAATCCAGATATTAGTTGCTTTTTATTGCAATAATATTTTATAAAAAATACTAATGCTAACCATAATGTTTACAGACATCAAGTGAGGCCCTCCAAATCTTGCTTTCAATAGAATCACAAAACTCGCAGCAATGTGACAAAGAGTCCGACCACGGTAAAAATAAATAAAAAGACTCCCGTGTGTCCGAAGTACAGTTGTACAGTCGCCATCAGATATATGGAAGCGGCCAAGGTGGTCACAAATATTTGAGCCTGTATTGTCAAGGCGATAAGGTGCATGTTCAGATATTTTTGAGTACCCTGGCTGCTCCTATATATTTGATGGCGACTGTACCTAGACTTGGCTCATGAGGTAACTGCCATGGGGGAGGTTGATTCGGCGATCATTTGAGCCGATAGTTGTTACTGCAAACGGTCTCATAGCAAAGAGTCTCGACCAACATCTTGAGAGACTTTCGCTACGGGGTTGTGGTTGGATCAAGGGTCAGATTCAGAAGGCGGTAATCCTGGACACGGCGCCCATAGTCCGAAGGTTTCTCACTCTGCGGCCCTAACCACCGGCAGCCTTGGCCTTGCTCCATTGCCGGCGGCACCCTAGGTTAGGATTTTATAGTTTTATTGTTTTCGTGTGCTTTAGATATAATTTTATATTTTACTTTCATAAAAATGTTATAAATTAGGAATTATATAAATAAACAAAGGATAATAAAATATAAATATTAAATCAATTTTGAATTATTTTATTACCTACCAAGTCTTAATGTTAGTATCTTATACTAACATAGTAGTTCTGTCTGTCTGTCTGTCTGTTATACGTCATTCCCGATTGGTTTGTGGTAATCCAGGCATGGCCTTGATTCAATTCACACTTAGCCCCACTACCTACTTCGTGGCGTAAGCGTCACATACGTGGTCAAATTCTGTTTGTAAAAATTACTTGTTTTGATATCAATTTTTGCAGCAGCCTGGCATGAGCTTATATTTCGAGGTTTTCGTTGCAGTTGGTTTATCCTGAAACTATTGGCCATTTTAAGATATTAATTTTATTTTATTTTATTTGCACATAACATCTTATAGGGACCGTGCGCGTAGTAAGGTCTGCCATATTGTGGTCTAAATCGAAAACTGAAACTATTCCACGCCAATAGACCGTGCTGCCTCCAACATTTGACACTCAAACCCTTATGCGTTGTAGGTCCTGCCATCTAGTAGACTAATTTGGCAACTTTAGCCTGACATTTGCACTTCTCGCCAATAGACAGTGCTGTCTCCAACATAAATTTGAGACAAACCCTTGTGCGTTGTAGGTCCTGCCATCTAGTAGACTAATTTGGCAACTTTATCTTGACATTTGCACTTCGCGCCTATAGACAGGGGTTTCCTGTGCTGCCCTCTTCAGTTTACGCACGTTCCCTATAGCGGCCCTTTGTTTACAATATTCTGTTTGATGTATTGACCTCTATGATTTGACAAATGTCGTAGCGTATGACTTAACCGTTTTTCCTAGTAATCTATAAACGACTGTTTTGCTCGGTAATAAGATACTCGATACTTGAACATATTTCATTGCATGTTTGAGAAAAGGACAATACAAACCCACCTCTCATACTACCATGGTACCCTAGTATATGAGTGACACGTCAGTTCGCGCGCGAGATAGTCTATGTGTCCTTTTTCTGTCTGTGTCAATTAAAAAGAGACGGGTACCTAGTTTTTCTGTGCCCCTGGTAGGCATTATACGAAAAATCAAACAAAACACTCGAGAAAAAAATATACGAGAGGCCAGTTTTATAAAGCTACAAGTTACAATTTACAAGCGGAACTCTCTTTCCAACCTTATGTGTTATAAAGAGACTTCCGCTTGTAAATTGTAACTTGTAGCTTTATAAAAGTGGCCTCAGATCTAATTCTGTAATAAACTCCTACACATTCATAGTACCCTAGTACCACGATAAAGTTTCTGGTATCCATTGACCGGAAAGAAACCTCCTTATTTTTTGTAATCGATTGAAAATAATTTGCAGAGTCTGTTCGGAAAGAGAAGTGTCGTAGACTGTATGAGGTCCCATATAAACCACAACACTCTTTCCGAACAAACTCTAGGTGACGGCGTGCTAACGGCCTATTACGAAACAGTCGGCCAGTTTCGAACTTCGGTGTCTTCTCTTTTGTTAAAATAGTATGTATTCTAACAGAAGAGTGAGAGATCGACTTAAAATTTCAAAGTTCGGAATCCCGCCATCATGTGAAATATGTCCATATACTTAATACGTGAGAAAGAGTTTGTATATCAACTTATCAAACAGTCGAATCGTCTATTTGCGTCACTCTCTTTCGAATATGCAAGAGCGATAGAAACGGAGATAACGAAATGTCGATTTTCGAACTTCTCGGTAGGGCCCAAGGATACCAACCCACCTCTTATACTACCATGGCACCCTAGTACAGTCGCCATCAGATATATCGTAGCGGACGAGGTCCTCAAATACCAGCCTCAAATTTCAATAAATTATTTACACTACATGAGGCCAATAACATCTGTACGTACAGTTTTTCATAAATATATGAGCAGCAATTTTTCAGTAAGTTCTGAACACACAGCGAGGAAAAAACATCTGAACGCATAAAGCGTCAAAGATATCTAAGCAACAAAAGGGGTCACAAATATCTGAACATTAAAGGAAAATGTATCTTACGCCGTTACCTTAAAGTTCAATTCAATGACATTGCAGTTTACAATAAAATAACGCTATAACTATGTGTCAAAAATGTCATCCCAAATTTAAATATTTGTGAATATAAAATGTGACGTAGGGATTTTGAATTGTAAATTACCGACTTAAGGTATATTTTCCTTCAATGTTCAGATATTTGTGACCCCTTTTGTCGCTTAGATATCTTTGAAGCTTTATGCGTTCAGATGTCTTTTCCTCGCTGTGTGTTCAGAACTTACTAAAAAATTGCTGCTCATATATTTATGAAAAACTGTACGTACAGATGTTATTGGCCTCATGTAGTGTAAATAATTTATTGAAATTTGAGGCTGCTCAGAAGTATTTGAAGACCTCGCCCGCTACGATATATCTGATGGCGACTGTACTTACCCCGATAAAATGAACAGTCATGTCATGTTTCTGGTAATCTATCAACAAAATTCATCTGCGTCTATTGCTAGTGAATTTCCGAGTCCCTTCCATATAAACCACGAGACTTCTATTTCCGGACAAATTCTATATAAATTTTTGTCAAAGTTCATCTTCCTCCGTTGGTAGTAAATTACTGTGACGGTGTCGGTAACGCGAACTCATAAGATTTGCCCCTACAAAAAATTGCCTAACGCGGCTATGCACCCCTGGTAAGTCTCACATATGTTTGATGCGTTTTTGTTTTCGTGACGGTGTCGGTAACGCGAACTCATAAGATTTGCCCCTACAAAAAATTGCCTAACGCGGCTATGCACCCCTGGTAAGTCTCACATATGTTTGATGCGTTTTTGTTTTCGTGACGGTGTCGGTAACGCGAACTCATAAGATTTATCCCTACCAAAAATTGCCTAATGCGGCTATGCACCCCTGGTAAGTCTCACATATGTTTGATGCGTTTTTGTTTCGTGACGGTGTCGGTAACGCGAACTCATAAGTTTTACCCCTACCAAAAATTGCCTAACGCGCCTAAAGAAGTTTTCACTTCAAAAACATAGTCTTATTACCAACTCATTAAAAAGTTTTCTAACAGAAAAATGTTACTATTCGGTATCAGAATTTATGGACGATGATCTATAAGAACTTATAGGCTAAGTATAATTTGTTTTGTTTATTAATATAAGGTCTGCTACACCCTAGTCAGGGTCCATGAGATACTATTACTTTAATATTTATAATAACTGTTATGTACAAATACCATGGTTGCAATAAAGAATTACTATTACTATTACTATTAAATGTGTAACGGTTGGGAAGCTTCACACAATATCGCTCAAAGCTTTTACGTGGCCGAGACCTAACAGCCGTATTCATAAAAAGTTAGAAGCTCGCTGATCGGTCGATCAGAGGTAGGTACCGAATTTCTTGATGCATAATCGCATATTAGCGATAATCTGTCCTTCATCGCCCTCCTATAAGGGCCGAAAGTTACGAGACCGTAGACCCTCCTTTATCCCCATATTAAGTCACAAGATGGCCGACACAACGTTGAACAGCTGATTTTGACAAGAGCTCACTGTACACAAATCGAGAAGATTTCTAGCACATGTAGAGTTACTTTTAGAAGTTTCTGTGTTTTGTTAAGTAAATAATTCTAATATCAATAAATAGTATAGTTTCGACCTCGGAAACGGCAAAAAAACTAATCTCTCGTTTTTTCGCCTGAATATCGTAATAAAACGCAAGTAATTTAAGTAATTTGGGCTATCGAACAATGCAAGTGAATCGCCGGCCATTCGCCGGGGTTGAAAGTTACGGAGAGAGAGAAATTTCGTGATTTACAGACTATCCGAAAGTACCTGACCTATGGAGACCTCGTCACAGAAGAAGCGCAGCAATAAGAAAAGTAAGTACCTATACCTATTATAAGTATATTGGTTAGTTACTTATCGTTCGAAGCCATATTGGTTAGTTACTTATTGAACCCAATACTTATAGTGAAATACTATTATTTATTCTGTGCCTATAGGTAACGTTATGTTAACCTTTTGACCGCCAAGCGTTGAACAAAAATGACGCGCCACCGACGCCAAGTAATCGCGTTTTGTCATGCGAAATTGAACTTGCGGAAGCCCGCGTAGGTCCCTATTGCACTACAAAGCCTGCCGGTTGTTGCCGTCGTTGGCGTCCATGGCACGACTTTTTGATGTCGGCCACAGCCGACTGTGGCGGTCAAAGGGTAATAAACAAATCTAGGTAAGTATGTAGATAAGTAGTCGTATCGTAAGGAAGTCGATCGATAGGTAACTTACGTACAGTCAGCAGCAAAAGTAATAAAGCGGGTAGGGTGTTCAAAATGAGCTGGACACGACTTTATTGTTTAGAGAATAAGAGCGTGTGTAGGTCATTTTGAACACCTTACCCACTTAGCTACTTCTGCTGCTGACTGTACTAAAGTGGTTACCGACAATGTGGTACATTTTGCCTTATAAAGTCACAAATTATTAACAAAGTGCGGCCCGCTTTAATTTCATTAGGTACGGTCAGCTGCAACTAAAAAGGCCCCCGCTGCATACAAACTTTGTATGCAAGGCCTTTTCTCTGCAGCTGACTGTACTATGTGGCCCTTGGTTGCTAAAAGGTTGCCGACCAGTGCTACATTATTAATTCAATTGTTGTTAACCAAAGTAATAATCACAAACAGCTTAAGTTGCCAAAAGGAGGATAATAAATATTACAGAAACTTCATTCAAAAAAATAAGATTTTTATTTAATCAAAACATATCCCGTTGAATAAGAAAACAAAAAGCCAGAGCCTTTTGGGTTTGTTCAATTATATTTATAACCACACCAAGTTATGTAGTTACTCATTTTATATATTTTTTTGTTTCAGTGTGATTGCAGCGGTGAAGCTGGCGAGGGCCTGCTGTTGCTGGCCGACAGTGACATTTCCTTGAAGTGTGTTGATGGTGTAAATATGTCCATAAGTAACTTGGCCCATCAGAATCTGGAATGAAAATAACAATTTCAATTAAAGATTTTTTAAACCTATAATGTAATTTTATTTTTAGTATACTTCGCTAACCATAAGTTCAACTTTTTTATTCAATAAGGTACATTGTTGATTACATCAATCAATTCAACAATGTATCTGCTTGATGGGAAAGGAATGAAGATGGAAGATAACGAATAATTGAGACTTGAGAGTATGACCCGCCACCAATAGGTACTCAGTAAGATACATACAAATTCAAAATCAAAAATAGCTTTCTCAGAGCCACATTTCAATCTAAATGATGGTTGACATAGCTAAGACTCATAACTATGGTTATTCTGAATGCCAGTTGTGAGCATTAAATAAAATATTAATGTATATTTTGCACTAATACAACTACTACTTTGGCAGTATGATCTGTCCGGAAAGAGAAGTTTCATAGAATGTATGAGTTCCCATATAAACCATGACACTTCTCTTTCCGGACAAACTAAAATAAAATATTTCTTAGACATGTAACCAATGCACAGCTGGTATGTGGTGATAGGATATGCTTATAAATGTATAAATTTTAAGTACTACCTACTATTATCATGTATGTAGTCCTGTTATTGATACCTTATATGAATGGTCAGGGTGAACTCCTGTTTTTTGAGCTAATCAACCATTCTCTCAACGCCGTTATGGATGATATTGATACTGTAAATAGTAAGAAATAGGTAAGCACGCTAAATAATATTATTTCTTTAATAATTCTTAAGTTAATGATCAACAATTACTTGTCTGTAATTATTTTTACTGAGAAATATATCAGACATAGGTAGTTACGTTTATAAATGGTCTAAACCTAGGTATAAGTAAATGAATTAATTGTTTTTCTTACCTTAACACATCCAGTGGTTTCTCGTACAAATAAACTTCTATTATTACATTTCAATTGTACACCGTTTCTCTTCATCTTCACTATAGGTAGGTACATTACTTTTATTCATGTGTTTCAATACAGTACAAAGGCTTTTTAATATAATTTGTTACAAAAATATTTATTCAAACCGTAGTAATATGCAAAAGTGAGTGAACAAGCGTGTTCCCGATTCCCGCTATTACCGCTGTCATGTGTCATGTTCTGTCAAACTTTTTTTTAATTGCGACGAAACCAGGTTTTTGTCTATGATTTTACCAGAAGTGCCAACATAACGCGTCTAATCTATCAATAAGCGGTGGATCAGATATGAGCAGGATAATTTGTGATTATGAATCAAGTAATTTTACAAGCCCGAATTAAGCCTAATCAGCGTATCAACTGGTTCGAATATCAGACGCCGATTAAGGATTTTTTATGAATACGGCTGTAAGTCTTTTTCTCTTCGCAATGTCGATGAAAACATATCTATCTTACGCGTCTTCATAAATATCAAAGGAAGCCATTGGTTTCACGGTCAATATTTCATTGTCTATGCTTTTATTGGGAAGTGGGACTAAAAGCTAGTGATAAATAAAATGTTCTTTCGGAGTGTCGTCGCTATATTTCGCGAGAGGGGCCCAATTCAACAACCGAACACTGACAGTCGCTAGTGAGAACACTTTGACAAATACTAGTGTAAAACAATGTAGTAATATTGCGTGTATATAAACGTGTCACAGTTTGGCATGTCGAATAGTGGCCCAGGCTGAATGACCCTGGTTTTCAAAATAATTTAAATTTCAACACAATCTCTATTCGCAAAATTAGTGAACCTCATTGACGCAACGTGAAAATTAAAAAAAAGTTCATGATAACATTGACTGACATTTTTTAAGACCATAATTACATCTTCCATAATAAAATAATATATAGTTATAGCTCACCGAAGGAAGCCCACTAACTGCTCGATAGGAGAAATAATTCGTGTATAGCTGAATTTTGGTGAAGTTGTAGATAAAGGTGTCTTACACAACATACTAAAAGTACCCATGGATAGAGGTGCCGCTAACGGGGAGAGGGGGGTGTAAAGGTCCCCTTTTTTGGCTTTTCGTAAATAACTCAGTAGCGGTGGCTCATACGAAAAAATGTTCTTCTACTTAATTAATCCACAAATGATTTTGTACAAAAAAGGTTCTTTACACTTTTATGCTGAGATCAATGTATAATGAGATTTCGAGGAAATACGATAATCACTTTTAGAAACTTTCGGAGCTTTTATTTACGAAACTATTAGTTTTGCCTAAAAATTGTTTTAGAAAACCCATATTTATATTAAAAGACCTATCCAACGACACCCCACACATAAGGGGTGAATTAAAAAACATAATTTACCCCCCACTTCATGTGTTCGGGAGTTACCCTAAAAAATAATATTTTTTCAGATTTTGTTTTAAAACTTTGTCTGCGTGTTCAAAACACATACTCATACGAAGTTTAACTATTCTAGTACTAACCATCACTGCGCTAAGCCGTGAACGGACAGACTGGGACAAACGGACAGCGAAACTATAAGGTTAGGAAGTTGATTGCAGGCGTCCATAGGCTATGGGAACTGCTTACCATCAGACGGGTCGTATGCTTGTTTGCCACCGTCATGGCATTAAAAATAAAAAGTAAAAAAATACCCTCTTCAACCTGCTCAGTGATGGTTAGTACTTGAATAGTTAAACTTCGTATGAGTATGTATTTTGAACACGCAGACAAAGTTTTAAAACAAAATCTGAAAAATATTATTTTTTGGGGTACCTCCCGAACACATGAAGTAGGAGGTAAATTTTTTTTTTACTCCACCCCTAGTGTTTGGGGTGTCGTTGGATAGGTCTTCTAATATAAATATGGGTTTTCTAAAACAACTTTTAGACAAAACTAATAGTTTCGTAAAGAATAGCTCCGAAAGTTTCAAAAAGTTATTATCGTATTTCCTCGAAATCTCATTATACATTGATCCCAGCAAAAAAGTGTAAAGAACCTTTTTTGTAGAAAATTATTTGTGGATTAATTAAGTAGAAGAACATTTTTTCGTTTGAACCACCGCTACTGAGTTATTTACGAAAAGCCAAAAAAGGGGACTTTTACACCCCCCTCTCCCCGTTAGCGGCACCCCTATCCATGGGTACTTTTGGTATGTTGTGTAAGACACCTTTGTCTACAACTATACCAAAATTCAGCTATACACGAATTATTTCCCCTAAGTTTTCCTTCGTTTGGAGGGCTATTAGTCTGTTAAAACGTCGTGAAGAGAGTTTGACGTAAAACATTTAGTCAAATGAAGATAATTTTGCTCGAAATTTAATTCGATGCGTTTTAATTTCCAAATTTTCTCTCAATAAGTTTACGTCATCGTATCAGTTGTTAAAGTTTAAGAACTTAATCCATTCGAGTTTCGAGGGAGTGGAGTGCGCATGTCGCTAGGGTGACGGGGTCGGAGGACATACGGCTCGCGGCGCGCGCTCGGCCAGCACGCTCGCGGCTCGCGCTCTCATGGACTACGGCCGCGCTCGGGGATTTGTAAACAACGACATCTAACGGACAAAACTTTTCGAATTTAGAACAGTCTAGACAGGAGTCTATTATCTGCTGTTAACCTTTTATTTTCTATAGTAAAAATAGCCGTAAGGTGAATGATAAAGACTTGTGATCGTGAGATGTGTAATTACTTTAAACTGTAATTATTTGGAGTGCACGTGTAAATGAACTTATGATAACATAGAATAGTTCGTTGGATAAAAATGATAAAATGATGTTTTTGTTGCTAATTACGCTATGTGGTGAGTAAATTATCTCCTAATCTAATAAAACATTTATAAAGTGTACTACGATAACTTTTTCAGCTTCCAGTTACACGACATAAAATATTAACATTATTCATAAACAGAATATTACTACTTATACATAATATTAATATTATAGATAACAACTTTTACCTACTTGTACTATAAAATAATAAGTAGTTATTACGGATAACAAATAAATTAATATAACTAGTAGTCCGCCTTGAACTGAGAGCTCGCGATTTCCTTACAAACGAGTCGACCAATATAACAAGACCCTTTCAATTATTTTTTCATGCCTTCTAGCTCCACAACCCCTGATAGATCTTTCTCATATACAAACTCTCAAATTAAATGTATCTCTGTTATAAACCCAAGAAATAAAGAAATTCATGAAGATGAGAAAAACGTTACTAAAATTATTCTTATTAATGATGCTCAGGCCCTGATGTTCTCTTCATTTATGTTGTAAGATGATAATGATAATAATTTGTAAATTTGTATATACCTACTAACATTAGTTAAAAATATAAGTCTGTAACCTACTAACACCATTATGGGCCACGGCCTGAAATAAATGATTATTTAATTTTTAATTTAATTTAAAATTATCGTCGAACAAACTCTCAAAATAAAAAAGCCATCGAAATGCCGAGACATCCCAGTAGCGAGTTGTTTGTAAGAACTCGCTTCGCTTAAGTTCGTTCGATAAAGAATAGGTATTCCTAAACTATGACTAATTGACTATGGCCTTAAGTTGTAAATTAACCCTGGACAGGCAAGATTTCTAAGACGATTATCACACTGCCGCCGCAACCGCAGGCGGCGACGGTGTACAAGAGTAACAGCGCTATACACACGCAGAGCACTATCTCGCTTGAGCAGCGGCGTCGCATGCGGAAACTGCAGCAGTGTCAGAGACGCCTAAGGGACAGACTATCTAAAACTTTTAATTAATACTAACAAAAGCTATCACGTGACCTCGTTTACACCCTTTATAACAACAATGAGCGTTATACAGGGTGTCCAGTAAATAATGGATAACCTTCTAACCACCAATAGGCCACCTTAGGCTGGTCCAGAAAATCCACTTTAGGGTTTAGTAAAAGTCCCCTGGGGGTGCCCTCTTTTTCGCATAAAATGGATTGTCATATTTGCACATGGCATAACACGATTGGCATAATGCCATTTCACATAAAAGTCACTATAATAATGCATATATTCGCCTAATAAGTAATTTTCATAACTATATATGAGCATAAAATGTTCTGGTATAACACGAAGAAGAATAAAATTCAGTTCGCCTAATTTCAATGTGCATAACATATACTAACTCGAACATCTTATCCTACTAATTTAGAAAATCATAACATCCTAGTGCATAAAATATACTAAGTCGAACATTTATTCCTATAGTTTAGAAAATCCTAATATCCTAGTGCACTACTTAAGTCGAAAATATATTCGTAATAACTTAGAAAATCCGAACACCCTATATGTAGTGCATAACATATACTAAGTCGGACATACTCGTAGTAGGTTTAGGTTAGGTTAGAACTGCGAAACCTCAAAAACCAAACTGTAAAAGTTAGAAGCGATTGGTTAGGTTAAAAGTCTAAGGCGGAAGCAAAGGGAGCCTTGGTAGAGATTATCATGAAAAGGGTGTACCCTTGTTTTGTCGACAACCTTTTCATCGAATATTATTTCATCGACAACGATTCATCGAAACTTTAGTACTAGTAATATTGTTTGGCGTTATTTTATTTCAACTACTATTTATTTAAATTTATCTTACTACGTAGAAATACTATTCAACGAATATTACTCAATCACTCATTTGTTTCAAATTATGTTAATTGGCACAACAACAAAACATTGCAATTAATTTCTTCGACGTATTACTTTAATACAATTTTATAATATATGTCCCTGCGTCCCGCAAGAAAACGAACTGTTGCCAGAAGTGGGTTAGGTTAGGTTAGAACTGCGACCCCCAAGAAAACGAACTGTTGCCAGAAGTGGGTTAGGTTAGGTTAGAACTGCGTCCCTCAAGAAAATAAACTGTTGCCAGAAGTGGGTTAGGTTAGGTTAGAACTGCGACCCCCAAGAAAACGAACTGTTGACAGAAGTGGGTTAGGTTAGGTTAGAACTGCGTCCCTCAAGAAAATAAACTGTTGCCAGAAGTGGGTTAGGTTAGGTTAGAACTGCGACCCCCAAGAAAACAAACTGTTGCCAGAAGTGGGTTAGGTTAGGTTAGAACTGCAAACCCCAAGAAAATGAACTGTGGACAGAAGTGGGTTAGGTTAGGTTAGAACTGCGTCTCCCTAAAAAAGGAACTGTTGGCAAAAGTGGGTTAGGTTAGGTTAGAACTGCGATCCCCAAGAAAACAGACAGGTTTAATGCTCCTCTATTTGATTTAAATTCTTCGCATACAAGTGTCTCCTCTGTATCACTCATTGTTCACCATACTATAATATACACAGGTAATTAAATCACTTCAGACGATCAACCATTCGATCAGAAAAACAATTTCATATCTGAAACTACATAGCTATAATCGTGCAGAGTGGGCGTCGGCCCACTGACGTGATTGCGTTTAGTTTCGATAACGAAATATAACCAATTGAAATAATTTTATGCGGAATAAATATTATTACATGTAAACAAAATGAATTAAAAAACCCGAAATGAAACAACAGATTTAGGTTTTTCGGATTATGCGTAGTGGAGATTATGAATTACACTACTTTAGAAAAGTAAGTATTATGTCATATTTTATTAGTCGTGTAAGTTTTAGGATATTCAGATTTAGGCTTTTTGGGTTATGCGTATGGATGGATTCGATATGGGGATTTTATGACATTTAAACAATAGGATGGAGAACCCTTAGGATTTGCAAGCTTATGCGTATAACCATTAGGACAATCGATCTATTCGGATCAATAGTTATGCCAAACGTTGTTATACCAATGGTTGTTATGCTAAGTAAAAATAGTCAAGATGAATTTATGCGTTCCAATATAGACCCGTCCCCTGGTTTTCGAGATTTTCACACTTTTCATAATTTTAAGTTTTCGGTTCCTTATTTGACTGTTATCATCGTGGTAACGAGAAATGTAATGATTTTTCCATTCTGTTTTTTGAAAAATTGTCTCAAATAGTGCTACTAACTAACTGATATTAAAGTGTCCTCATAATCTTTACATTTCTCGTTACCACGATGATAACAGTCAAATAAGGAACCGAAAACTTAAAATTATGAAAAGTGTGAAAATCTCGAAAACCAGGGGACTTTTACTAAACCCTAAAGTGGATTTTCTGGACCAGCCTAAGGTGGCCTATTGGTGGTTAGAAGGTTATCCATTATTTACTGGACACCCTGTATAGACACCGTAAAATTGTAAATACCGTTAGTTTATAATCTAACTAGTGAGATTGTAAACTATCGAAAAATTGTGAACCGTAGCGTACTGCTTACAATTTAACGGATTATTTTTCGTTAGATTATAAACTATCGATTAGAAACCGTTATATTGCCAAACGTAATGCTGATTGGTCGGTGTCCAGAGCCCAGATAGGTGCGACGACGAGCGAAGCGAGGAGGAGTGTGTTAGGTCAACCACGATAAAACAACGCGCGACGCCGAGCGAGCGAAACGAGTGTGCCGCAAGGGCCGGCGAGCGCCAGAACCGACTTTTTTTAATAGCACTTTATTTTCTACTTGACACCTGTGTTTGATTGCTAAGTTTATAAATACTTAACGACCTACTGTAAAACCGACCAATTAGGGTGTCGCACCTATCTAGGCTCTGGAAACCGACCAATCAGCGTGCGAGGGGCTTTAGTCGTCGTCATCGTCAATAGTTTATAATCTAACGAAAAATAATCCGTTAAAGTGTAAGCAGCATGTCACAACTTCTAAAACCTCTGATCCTGGCACTGGTTTAAATACCTACTAAACGTCTATACTACACTGAGAAAATGAAACGGCTAGAAATAAATAAGTTTTTGCTATTTACAACCGAGTGACTCGCTTCGCATGGAGCCTGCAAAGTTCGTTGCTTAAATCAAAGAAGTCAACTTGGCTAACTTACGTATGTGAAACTACACCATTAAATTAGTTAAAAATAAATAAGGGAATCAGGGAAGGGTTATATTTACTAGTACACTTATTTGGATTTAAATAAGTGCTTGGTAAAAATAACCAAGAATAGTTAGCAATAATTGCTTGTTTGTAATTAACAAAGCTTAATTGCGTGATTTAAATAAGACTTGGTTGTATATAACCAAAAATATTTTAACCGAGCCAAATTGGTACTTTGCTAACACACTATTTTCTCCGTGTATAGTTTTATCTTTCGCTGGGGCATTCCTATTTAGTATCCATCTGGTGTTCTGAGTAATAGGCAGAGTACAAGCATATCTGAACACTGTTATGTGGCCAGGCTTTACTTAAGTGATTAGATTTAGATGAAGCTGTAACGAAATTACTTCGGCGAATTGTCTGCAGATTTCATTACCCTCCCCCAAAAGCAAACATTACGGGCATAATCAAAATATGTTTCTATTAACTCCATGTAATCCATTTAGCTTACATAATTCAGTTCGCGTGTAAAGCAAAGTTTTACGGCATAAACGAATTTGAGATCATTTGAAGCTCAAGTCTTTACGAATTGTGGTGTTTGAGTTGGATTATTGTAAAAGGGTTATCGTTGTAATAAACAAAGGAAACTTAGTCCTGCCAAGCTCGTTTGAAGTATCCAATGTTGAGTTCGCCAACATCTTTTCATGTACTTTCATTTCGTCAATTGTCGGTAGAATACAACGAAGTTTGGAGTTTCTTGAAGATATAAGATTGGCTCGAAGCCAGGCGTCTTACTTATAAATGTCGTTTACATCTGCCCGTGATAAAAGTAAAAAACCGGCCAAGTGCGGGTCACTTACACAGAGACTTAAGGCATTACACAAATTTAACACTCACACGCTTATCCGTTGACTTCTAATAAATTCTTGTGAACAAGAGAGATATTTTCTAAAGTTTTGTCATAATTTTAGTCCGAGTAGTTTAGGAGATATCTTGGTAAATTCTCCCGTAGACATCTTATGGGGTTTTTTCTCGACTATCCTGATTTCAATAAGGCCTAATTAGTGTCTTCTTTGGGTTGAAAGGCCTGATGGCAGTTGTTTTGTATAAAAACTGATATCTAAGTCAATAGGATTACATTTCCGAGCGGATCACAGGTTCAATTAAGCCGTGGCGAAATGCCGGGACCAACGCTAGGAGGATCAGTACGGATACAATGTTTGTCCTATTGAAATCGCGCTGTTGGAAAGTGCCGTCCCCTTTATCATGTGGATAATTCCGATAACCATTGTTTGATGTCAGTTAAGCCGCAAATGCCAATAGCAAGGAAAAGTCCTATCGAAACGAAACACATGAAACCACGACCTAGCCTCGCTCGTTCGTCACGATAGCTTGGCTTCCTTCCAGCCAACGATTGTGCTTTACTATGACGGTTATTTCACTGGTGCACTATTCAAGCTTTGGATCTCAACGGCTGAATGGACATGAAAGAATTTTGGTGTGCAACGACCGACTGTAATGATTGACGTTTATTCTTTGGAATAGTCCCGGATTTAAAACGGTGTTCCTTGTGAAAGATTATATATACTACCTTTTATGTCGGAGCGTTAAAGGGTCTGGGGGTTGATATGCAAACGGTGCGGAGCCGACATTGTCTATGTGGAGCATAAAGCGTGAAACATGGTTATTGCCGTTCGGAAACACGTTTATGATGCCAAATCGTTTTATACGATCCAATAATGTATTGGTATAATGTTTAGTTGGCATCTAATTTTCCGTCTAATTTAATTTTTAAGATACTGGTATTATTATTTATAGTATATTACGTATTACGTACCTAGGGCGGTAAAGTAAAGAACGCGGGCATTTGTGGCCCGAACCGAAGGTAAGGGCCATAAACGAGCAATCTGAGGCCTTCTTTATTACCGCCCGTGGTGCGTATACAATTTTACGTCTTCTCCTGGGTGTGAATTGAGATTGGCCGCTGCGCCCGTGGGCGGCAAATCTCACTTACCGCCGAGAGTGACGTAAATTAAATAATGAATATGAAACATTTTAAACCCCTTAATAAAATTATAATAGCGCTATCTATCAAACAAAACTGACTGAGACACTAGTGTATCGTTTGAGAGGGTTTATGAGTAGGAATGCTTGATGGACCCCTCCACTGTGATTCTTCTAAAACGGCGCTATTATGTGACTCGATCGGGGTCACTACGGCTTACAAATTGACGTTTTCATGTAATGGAACGGTAAGTGCACGGATACGGCCAATAGAGATCGGCACAATAGCAAGGTTTAATTGACTTTAAGTTGATTTTTGCGATATTAGTGCCCCTAGCTTGTATACAAAAAGAAACCGCAAATCGATGTACAGTTTAGCCGTTTGGCACACGCATACTAGAGGTCAAAACAAAATTTTTCATCCGCAGTTCTTAAAAAAAATTCCCTTAGGAGGGGGGTGCTGATTCATAATTTTTTTTGTATGGGAAAAATTTTTTTTTTTCAAAAACCTATCGTGTGTGGTATCATATGAAAGGGCTAGTAGAGGCGGTTCTAATAATATACCACATCATTATATTTCAGCCATTTTTTTTTAATTAAAACAAAAATAATTTTCAAAACATACCAAGTTTGGGCTCCCCCAGATACGATATGGCTGGTTTTTTTTTGGTACTTTATATCAAAAATGATAATAGATATCCTCATATCTAACCCCAAGAAAGCAATTTTGAAAATAATTTCATTTAGTATTTTTTTTTAATTTTTCAATATTATCAAGTAGCGCAGTACAAAATGTACTGGAGTAGGATTATAGTAGAACTCTACTTCAGTACATTTTGTACTGCGTTATTTTGTAAAATTGAAAAATAAAAAATAAATACTTAATGAAATTATTTTCAAAATTGCTTTCTTGAGGTCAGATATGAGGATATCTATTATCATTTTTGATATAAAGTACCAAAAAAAAAACCAGCCATATCGTATCTGGGGGAGCCCAAACTTGGTATGTTTTGAAAATTATTTTTGGTTTAATTTAAAAAAAATGGCTGAAATATAATGATGTGGTATATTATTAGAACCGCCTCTATTAGCCCTTTCATATGATACCACACATGATAGGTTTTTGAAAAAAAAAATATTTTTTTCCCATACAAAAAAAATGATGAATCAGCACCCCCCTCCTAAGGGAAATTTTTTTAAGAACTGCGGATGAAAATTTATGTTTTGACCTCTAGTATGCGTGTGCCAAATGGCTAAACTGTACATCGATTTGCGGTATTACTGTAAAATTAGACTCGTACACCGTGCACTATATGTATTGAAAGATGTATAGAAGCGTAGTCTATTGGAAAGGCGTGCGATGCAACTTTTTAACTAAGAGCTTGCCATGTGAGACATGACACAATAATAATAGCAACGACCAGTCTAGCTACTTTGGTATAGTATCTTTATTGCTTGGTCCAGGCATCTGACAGCTATTCATCGGTGGAGTACATAGTGACAGACCATAACCAAATTAAATCTCTGGAAGAGGGGTTTCGTTGCTCTCATCATTTTCTCAAATATGAATGTATACGCGGACAACAGGCGGACTTATCCACCTCTGGGTATTAGAATCTAAGAAAATTTAACTGTGTAAGTAATTTTCTATAAGCAGTTGTAATGGAGTAAGCACTCTTTGCTTACTTATTTCTCTATGCTACTGTATACCTGTCCGATTGATAAATCTATAATCTTAGCTATGTCTATCTAAATTGCTAAAGAGCGGACTGAAGTAGTACTTCAGTCCGCTCTTTAGCAATTGCTTTTTACGAAAGCGAATTTCCAATTTAAAGGCTTAACTGGGATTAGGTTTGGTTATTTCATTTTTTTTCTTGCAACGAAAAGCGAGTCGCGATTGCGAAGCTAATTTCGATCCCGTGACCATCGTATTGCAAGTTGCTTTATCGCTTGGCCACCAATCGCTCTCAAAATGTAAATTAATTGTTTCCAGAGCAATTACATCATTGACTTTTAATCTATTTAATAATCGGATTTATTTATATACCGGGATAATAGGTCATCATCATCATCATCTCAGCCATAAAACGTCCACAGCTGAACATAGGTCTCCCCTTTATTAAAGGGGGGGTTTGCCATACGCGCCACGCTTGGCAGGCAGGTTGGCGCGCACAGTTTTTTTTGTTTATTGTTGTTTAGGCTTTCGGATATTGCTGCTGCCTATCTCCCGGTATATTCCCTAATAATAGGTAATAGGAATAATAGGTAGATATCAATTAATAATCGGATTTATTTATATACCGCAATAATAGGTATTAATTAATAATCGGATATGAAATTATTTAGCCGCCAATAAATAACTGTAATATATTAAAATAATTAGTATAATACGAATAAATTACTCAATTATTAATTCCTTCATCGTGAATTATTAATTGCTCATACTCATAATAATATCAGCTAAACTTGATTTTATTCATTTATTTAATCTTTATTGCACAAAAAAGAAAGTACAAATGGCGGACTTAATGCCTTAAGGCATTCTCTACCAGTCAACCATTGGGCCAAACAGAAACTAATGATTGGTGCAGGATTATAAGAGCGGAGATGACGTAAAAAAACAAATCACATTAATATAACTAATTATTATTATTAATACATGTACATAAATACTCAATACTATAATAGTACATTACGCACCTAGGGCAGTAAAATAAAGAACGGCCCAGATCGCGGGTATTTGTGGCCCGAACCGAAGGTAAGGGCCATAAGCAAGCGATCTGAGGCCTTCTTTATTACCGCCCGTGGTGCGTACACAATTTTACGTCTTCGCCTGGGTGTGAAGTGAGATTTGCCGCTGCGCCCGTGGGCGTAATATCTCACTTACCGCCCAGAGTGACGTAAACATACATATATAATTACATGCTATAATAAATAAATAGTAATATTGTACCCAGGCATAACCATCATGCAGATCATTACCTAACCTTGAAGTGCATCAGACAGGTGTTTACGTAATTTGCGCTTAAAGGAAAATTTGCTCCGTGCTTGTCGTATAGGGAGAGGAAGATCGTTCCAGAGGCTAATGGCCTGACGGGTGAAAGAGTTTGCCATAAACCCAGTGCGGTGAAGAGGAATTGAAAGTTTAAGAGTACGGAAGGATCGAAGCTCGCAACCAGGCCGCGGCGTTACAAATTGGAATTTAGATTTTAGATAATCCGGTGAAGCAGGGTCAAATAAGATTGTAAAGAGATTACAGAGAGTTCTGGTGGACCTACGCTCGCGGATGGGGAGCCAATTTAACTTGCGGCGGAAAGCAGACACATGGTCGTATTTTCGAAGTCCTAGAATTTTAGTTACATATTTCCTGTTTTAGCTCTATTATATATGTACGCGTATACCGTGACTGTCATCTTTTTTATATATAATTTAGATGACACACTAATTAGACTTTTTGTTTAAATAAAATTATAACTTTTTGTATTTAATAATATTTATATTAATAAATTAAGGAATATGATGAATCTGCCGGAAATGATAATGTAAGGTACGTTACCTTACATTATCATTTCCAGCAGATTCAAATATTCATAAACAATTAACAGTAAAAATAAATCGTAAAATAACTGTAATTATGAAAAGTTGTTGAAACAATGAATAAAGACTGTATACGTTAAAATCCGGCCACGCATGATCTGGTACATCTCCCTTTCGGATACACATTTTCAAGCAGTTCTTTTTTATAAATAATCTGTAATCATAGTAATATATAATAAAAATAGAATCATATTACAATTGTATGGGCTTGTCTCAGTTTTTACTGAAGGTATTCCATCATATCTTTAATGTTTTGTCCAGCGTTTTTTGATAATCTTCACTCGCTTCCTGCTACAATACCACAATTGTATTTATATTTTCACAACCGGTTTTATGGTCAATGGAATGTCATCTTACAAAAAAAAATGTTTTGAAACTCTATTCTACTTGAGGTAGTCAGGAAAACTTTCTACTCCAAGCACTGAAAGTAATTTTTATATGGCAGCCATTTTTTTATCAAAAAGTCAAACTCACCAAAGTTAGAACACCTCCGAACTATTTCAATCTAAATACACTTAGAAAAATGTTAGCTATGGTGAAAAGAGAATTTAATAAGGTATAATTTGATTTATCTTATTTATAATAATAAACTATTTTTGACAGGAAAATTTGGTAAACACTGTCAGAACACTGTGGACAACAAAATATAGGCACTGTGGAATATATAGTGATCAAACTCATAGACAACGTAACGTTTATATTATGTTTTCAATTTTATTATGTAGCTTGATAACCCCAAATTATTAATTAGAAGTGTTGGTTGAATATGCACATTCAATAAAAAGATATACCATACCATGCGTGGCCGGATTTTAACGTATACAGTCTTTATTTAAAAGCGACCATTGAGGAAAACAATACTTTATATAACAACTGAGATTCGGCAGAATCGTGCTTATATATATCAACTTAAACAAACCTTAAGAACCCTCCGGCTCCGCCATAATTATTACCTATTCAACCTTATCAAAAGAAAATCGAGTAATTTTGTTCCAAAATTACTTTTATTAAATTAATTTGTTTCCCTTCGCGGAACCAAAGTGCTAAAGTAGACTTAAGGGTGGGTTGCACCACTTACAATTAACAGACTCATCAACATTAAATATGGCGACGGAGCTGTCATCCCATAGAAAACTGTCAAACTTTTCATACAAGATTTTTTTAACAACTACATTGACGTTAACAGACGGTTTGGTGCAACTGACCCTAAATGGACTGCAGATTCCGTTTCAAGAATAATTTTTCTAGGTATTACAGTAAATTATGCAAAAAGACTCCCGTAAATATTTGGCCAAATATTTATTTTACGAGTTGAGAGCATTTTGATTTGATCGTATTTCATCGTGGGGATGCCGACGTCTTCCTGTTATTTTGCACTTCAATGGCTGTATCTCTGTGAAACGAGCGCTTTTATTCCAAACATTTACTTATATTCGTTTCATACCTACTATTGTGTCATGTAATAGGTTGAATACGTACAAGAATATATTCTTATTTACCTTGGAGAATAAACGCCGTTTGCCCCAAACCCTCTGATAACGTCAACGTCATCGTAAAAAAATCTTGTATGATTTTTTTTCTGTTTTCTATGGGATGACGGCTCCATCGCCATATTTTACGTTGATGAGTGCGTAAAAAAATGTTTTTCTTAGTTCATCATAACTAGAATACGATACCAATTATGACCTTAAACGGATCACCAGAATTTTTGCTACACCTTATAAAACCCTACCAGAAATATATGAGCACGCGCCATATTGCGGAACTTCATTGGAACTAAATTTTTCATACTAAACTGAACTGTCACCATATACATTGAGAAAAAAGCGCCCTCCTGACAATACTCATATATTTCTGGTAGGGCTATAGATAACGATGTAGATATAGACTAACCACATTTTAAAAGAAGTTTTTACAACAGTAGCTAAATATTATAAACCTCTTAACTCCACTCCTCCTAACAAAAGTGCAAGTTATTTTACAAAGTTGCAGAAATGTAGTTATCACCGCAAGGTTGCCGAGTGGTGGCGGTTAAAACGACGTCAAAGGGACTTGGAAATTGAAAACTTTTGTTTAAAACTCTACGCGAATCAAGAAGTATTTTACCTACTTGAAGTCCGTTTAAATTAAGTTCTTCAGGGAAAGCTCTTTAACAAATATATGTAGTATCAGTATGTAATCTTTTTTGTAGAAAAAAATATGCTTGGGCATACGTTTATCAAATATCATTTGATATTTTCCAGTCGCTTTTCGGTGAAGGAAAACATTGTAAGGAAACTGGATCTATTCCCAAAAAGGCCTACTAGTTTCCGCTCTGAATTGGAAGGTCCCATCTGATGGCAGTCGGTTTCTTACAAACTAGTGTTTACGCCAATTCATAAGATTAAGGGCCGGTTGCACCAAACTGTCTGTGAACGTAAACGTAATCGTAAAAAAAATCTTGTATGAAAACTCTGACAGTTTTCTATGGGATGACAGCTCCGTCGCCATATTAAACGTTGATGAGTCTGTTAATTGTGCGTGGTGCAACCCACCCTAAGTCGACAAGCGGACCCCAAAGAATCTAGATCAAAAAGTAAAATGAGTTTTAAATATTCAGCCACTTCAAGCAAATTAAGAGCAAAATTTATTTTGAAACTTTCTTAATTTCAGTGGCAGGGCCGTGAATAAATTTCATTCCGATATTAAAGTAGGCCGATATTAAAGTAGTACCTTAGATTAGATATTACATTTAATTTTATAAAAACTATCTACATTACGCAACATAATAAAAACATTTTTACGACTGGACCTTTTCAATGTTTACCTGTATGTCATATATACCTACTCGTATATTTATTTACTTTTTACGAGACATACCTCCCATCTAAATCTCAGTTCTCGGGCAGAACTTGATAGACTACAGCCCGGGTTCTCTCGCTAAATGGTGACATGGATATATTTTTGACAATGTATAATACTGTTTGGCCCTTTTTGAGCATCTATCCAACATTAAATATTCTTATTTCGTTGTTGGCAGCCCTGACAGCGGGGCACGAAATAACGCAGCTGCTTGTGCCGCTGCACGCGGACCCGCGGCGCGCGGCCGAGCTCAGCTGCCACTTCCGCATGGACGACCAGAAACTGCACTCCGTCAAGTGGTACCGCGACCTGCACGAGATCTTCCGGTACAACCCTTCGCAACAGGTGAGTTTACGCTACGCTTCATGAGGTTATACTCTTTTTAAATGGTCAAACAAGCGTACAACCCTTCAATAGATTAGCGTCCACCTAAGCCTATATACACCTGCAACTTCAGAGCTTGTACTTTGTGATGCTTTAAAAATATTGTCTGCACTCCTTTTCTGAAGAACCCCATAATGTAATATATTTCTAAATCACACAGTGTGTGACTATAGGTTTCAGAGTATAACCGCTCTGCCGACGGCTAGCGTTGCGATGGTAGAATGCCGTGGTTGCACCATGTAAAATAACTTTTCAGAGTACAACCCATTTTACACGCCGTAGAACACATATTCAAGAAGGTAAAGAAATCATCGCATCAAAGGCACGCCAATTACTTAACGTATTTATTTAATTACTTTGTAGCAACAAAACTTTGTACAAAGTTCCTCATTGCTCTATTTAAAATGTAGTACATTGACAAAATAACTTTTCTAAGGGAATTCCATCTTGTTTATTAGTAAAGTTTAGGAGGACGTTTAAGGTAATGCTATTATCAGAGTTTTCAGTATTTTAAGTAAATCCGAAGACGCCTTTTGTGGTGTTGTCTATCAAAAATTCAAAGAGTTTATATGCATATAGCACTTATGGGACCGTAAGATTTGCTACGTTACTTGATACAAAGATAAGCCCTATGGCAGATGTTCATAAAAGTGTTGCTGAGGTCCGAAAACATAGATAAAAAAAATAGAACTGGCCGAAAGCACAAAAAAGTACATCTTCCGGTTTAAATAATGGATGGTACCTACGGCAATTGATATTAAGATAATACTTGTACAGAAAAACCCAGTTAGCCAATTCTTGCATGGCAAGAAGTGACCGGTAGACGGGTTCAAGAGAGACGTAAATTTGGAGTTAAATTCGTGATGATTGTGTGCTGTGGGGCTTATATTTGTATCACGTAACGTAGCAGATATTACGGTTCCCGCTCGTACTAATAGAATACAGTAAATATAGAGTTCTAATATTCGTTTTTTTTACCGGTAATTTTGTTTTCTTTTCCGACTGCAGCATTTTAACGATCCAACCCACGAGGAATCTATTCTGATAAAAAATCACCCGTAGACTCTTTCTCTACACAGCCTCAGATCCGCTTGTTCAACGTGACGGGCATCGTGGTGCAGGGCGGGTCGTGCGAGCCGGCGTCGTGCGTGGTGCGCGTGATGCCGTCACCGCACGCCACGCGCGCCGCCTACACCTGCGAGGTCTCCACCGAGGGACCCATGTTCCAGATCGCGAGGCAGACCAAACACATGACCGTTGTTGGTGAGGATTAGTAACTCTTGGCTTTTCTTCTTCATTCTGTCATCCTTTCTTACCTATACGTACTCCTTTATGACACTCAGTACTGTTAACGGCATTGTCCCGGAGAACACTTCCTTCAGTCTAAAGCAGAGCGGATTACAACCTACCATAGTCAGTGTTGCTACGCGAAAATAATCTTAGGATACCTTCCCTAACTTATAAATTAATGCCTATTGAGATTTACAGTTTTTGAGAAAATATATGGTCAATGAGAAAATCGTAATTAAAGGAATTGTTTGGAGCCAAACGATCCTATGTCCAAAAGGGATGAAAAGAATCTAACAGAGAGCGGTTAGGGTACTAGAAAAGCCACAGATTGAAAATTACGTAGTAGATTACTAAAATAAATAGTATGTTGTTCAATTAGTAGGTATAAACATATTCGTCGGGTCTCAGTGAGGGAAACAATCTGTAAAATTTGAGGAAAAACATTTCTTTTCCAGTTCTTAGGTTCGTATATACCTATACATATCATTCCGGAAATCATTTCACGGAGGCGGCTTATCTAAATTAAAGCAAGAGAACGCAAAAATAGCGCCGAATTTGGTTCTCCGCACGGTAAAGCTATTACTAGTACAGCTTTCATTATCGTTCTGTTTTCTGACAATAAAATACTGAGTATTTAAGAAATAAGGTTTTACGTAACATTTGTTTCCAATCTTAAAGATATTTGTTTTGGGCTTGCAGTGGGTCAAAGTTACACGAAATAAACGATTTTGATTTGATTTGATTTGAGTGGCAGTATTTCATAAATTTTCGTAAAAAGACTCAAGGACTGACTTCAACATATTTTGTGTTAAGTAAAAATATGTACCTATAGTCAGCAGCAGATGTAGATAAGCCGGCGAGGTATTCATAATGATCTTGACATATTCTAGGTACATATCTTAACTTAACAATAATGATCGTTTTGCAGGCAGGTTTATGACTTGCGAGTAATACTTAAATATCGATTAATTTTATTCGTAACAAAATGCTTGGTTTTTCAGTTGAATTACTCAAATGACTAGAAGATTGAAATACTCATTCACAGAAAGCTGTAATCAAATTGTGATTTCTTTGACTGTGGCGTAACGACATGCCGCTTTGAGGGCTTTTAAGTCTTAAAGATTTTTTTATTCTCCCACCTTTAGTTAACTCGAGAATTTAACGATGCTGAAAGAAATTGTGCTTAAAAAACTCACTCGATTCTCCTTCTGGACTTCAATATGTATGCCTAGAATAATACACTTATAAACACTTTTGAACTATACATATATTTAGGTAAGTGCCAAGAGACGCACTCATACGAAATACCGGAATCCAGTTGCCGCTGGGGCTTAGCTGCAGGTGGAGCTCTTGTTGAAGGATCTTGAAACGGACCAAGATATTTATAGGGAAATTTTATTTTATAATAACAACTTTGAGATTTATTCAAATTAATTTTACCTGCAGCGATGCCGGAGAAGGAGCCAGTGATAACCGGGGCTCCGAGCTTGGTGCGGCCGGGGGAGCAGATGCTGCTGAACTGCTCGGCGGACTACTCGCTGCCACCCTCGGACATTAATTGGTTCATCGACGACGATATACAGAAGGTTGGTAGCCATGTGTATCATGAGGGTTGACATGACTAAGTAAGTACTCTACGTAAACTCAATTCAGAATAGCAATTAACACAATTATATTTGTTTAGGATCCTTTGATTTAAGGATTTACACTATCTGTATTGTTCCAGCCCGAGCCATGGCAGCACAAGGAGCTGAGCGCGCCGCAGGCGGGCGGGCTGCGCGCGTCGTGGAGCGTGCTGCGCGTGAGCGTGCCCGCGAGCGCGAGTGGCGCGCTGCGCGTGCGCTGTACCTCCGTGCTGCCGGTGAGTCTTAGGGTGAACTGAGTGGGTGATCGAGCGGCGTGACGGGCGACGCGTCCATGGCAAACAATGCAAACATATGGGCTTAGCCTCATTGTATGCTGCTAAAATGCCTTGGAATCTACGCAATGCTGCTCGCGTCACCATTCACACTGGTGACTGCTCGCTACTGAGTCTATGTACTGAGTACTGAGAGAATGATGAAAGAAGAAAGAAAGAAAATACGTTTAACGTCACAAAAACAAAGCAAGAAATAAAACAACACAAAGGCGTCAAATAAGGTCCCCACTCAGCATAATAATATGTGAAGGGTACACGGAAAGAACATGTCTAGTGCCTTTTTTCGTAAAATGTGATTTTTGTATCAAAATGTAGAGCTTGCAATGAACTATTAGCAACAACTTCTGTAACAGCTCGAATTTTTAACATAAGTCCACTTTTTAATTCATAAAAACCATCTAGTTACGAAAATAGTATGGTTAATTGAATCGTTCGACTCAAAATGTTGTCAAAGTGACTAGACATGTTCTTTCCGTGTACCCTTCATGTTGTTATAATAATATAACTCTCGTTGTTACGAATAATATCTTCCTCTCATATTTGCGAGGAGCTTGTAAGCTCGTCCACATCTCTCACTTGCTGGGGTGAGATTGATCTAAGAAACATGCGCCAATATGGCGGTATTTCAGCACTTCTCTCTTTTGGAGCGCGTTTTTTTTAGCCTATCTTGTCTCACTGCTAGCCAAAGACCTCCTCTTTTGAACCACCCGTCACCGCTCAGTGTATGCTCCACCTACTTACCTATATCTTAGGAATGAAGTATCATTTCGTAACTTTTAAGGTTCTCTGCCTTTTCGCGAATTGTATTGCCGATTTTCACTTGCCACCCAACTTTTCGCAGAAGTTTCATTTGGCCGAATTTCATTTCCCAACTTAACCTAACCCAATCTAGTAGGTAATTTTCAAATGGTTGCGAAATAAATATTTGATAAAAGTTATCCGGCCAAATGAAACTTCTGTGTAAAGTTGTTTGATAAGTGAAATTCGGCAATACAATTTTCGACCAAAACGCAGGATACCAACTTGTATTTTCATGTTGTCGAGGTGGATCCGCCTGTGCTGCGCGACGCCAGTGTCGTTATTCCAGTCAGCCAGCAAGCCAGGACCAGGACGCAGCTGTATGATAAATATGTTTCTAACAAAGGTGGGTCAAATGAGTACTAGGTATAGTCACGAACCCGAATTGTTGAGCCACTTGCTATTGTTCGTAATTACACGGTGTTATGCATTGGTGTTATGAATTAAAATCGTATTTGATAAAAACAGAGTGAATTTAATTATTTTTAATAAAAAAATACCCTTAAGTAAGAAATCATGGTCACTCCATTAATTTTGACACACGCTGTATATAAAACGGCAAGAGGTCACATTGAGTAGAGTAACCTAATATATTTGATCCGCTCCGATATATTTGATGGCGACTATAAACAATTTACACAGCATTGTCTCCATGTTGTTGTTGTACAGTCGCCATCAAATATCTGAGCAACCAAGGTACTCAAATATATCTCAATATGCACTTTATCGCCTTGACAATAGAGCCGTTGTTCAGGTATTTATGACCACCTTGGCCGCTCTGATATATCTGATGACGACTGTACTTACACTACAATAAAACTATTTTGTTCCAGGTCTAAAAATAAACATGCAAGAAAGCGTGATTGCTGTTTGGATTTTAATTGTTATATCGGGATTGATGAGCTTATGAGGATTGGAGTAATCGTGTTTGGTGATATTTGACTTAAGTGTAGATACATTTTCCTCGGCCTATTAAAACTTTACATGAATGTCCACAAAAATGTACCTTCTACAAAGTCGAGTACCTAATATACATACACGAAAAAAAAGCTTCCGGGATATTCTCAATCTAAGACGTTAGGTATTATATTATGTTGAAAATATTTCCTCGTGACAATCATTTATTTCCTTTAACGAAAATAAATTAAAGTTTTAAATATAACGAAGCTTATATTCTTACAGATTTTCTAGTTTTCTTTTACCTAAGATAATACTTGTTTGATTAAAGTACAATCTCTCTTATTTACTCAATATACTCTTGAAACAATACATTTTTCTATTTCTATTTTAAGAAAACGTGGTTTTATTAAGCGAAGAATCATATTTTTGGTAAAGGAAATAAATACTTGTCACGAGAAAATATTTTCAAGAAAATAATAATGTCTTGGATTGAGAATATCGCGGAAGCTTTTTTTTCCGAGTAGCATTAGCTTAGTAAAATCATTGAAGGTTTAATATATACGCTTTTCAAAGACGAAATATTTTTGTAGGTATAGTATGAATTTTTTGAGATGTCGGAATTATAGGTAGAATCTTAAGTAAGTTTCCGACATCTTAAAAAAATACCACCTTACATTGTAATTACTAAATATCAACATTAAATGTTAACAAAAGTAAATATAATATGAAGCAAACAAATTAATGACTAATGAGAGTTTCCTGAAATCCAGATGGCGGCACTGTGACGAAAGGTCTTTTTGACAGAAGCTGTCAAAATCCACCAATCGAAAAAAAGTCAGTAAACATGATTGGTAGATTCCGAAAAAATTGATTTAGAAAACCCTCATTGGAATTATTAAAGTAATCATTCTTTTAAAAAGATAATTATTCTTTTTTTTGGTGCTTCTTTATCTATTCTAATTAAATAGCAAACGAACTAGATATTAAATCTAATGGCTGTGTTGTAATTAAGGTAACGTCAATTCTTTGCACGACATCTTGTAAACATTACTGTACACTTACACAATTATTGTATTTGTTTAATTATATTAACTGTGAAACATAAATGGGTTACGTAAATAAAAATGTAAATACAATTAAAATTTCGTGTTTTTATCATGGTTTTATCATGTATTCTACTACAGTGCCACCAAAAAGAGTAGAAATTAAAAAGTGGCAACATCGTAGTGTCGTCCCGTTTTTTTAGATTGATTTGAAAGGGACGTCACTACGATGTTGCCACTTTTTAATTCCTACTCTTTTTGGTGCCACTGTAAATGTGACATCTAGAAGAAATTGTGAGCCGTGTTTAGCGGTTGACAGCTGATGTGACCGAATGAAAAACTAGAATATACTTTATACCATGTGCAATCTAATAAGCGGTTTTTGACACCTGTCATCTCAGTTATAAAATGTACTGAGATGACAGGTGTCAAAAACCGCTTCTTAGATTGCACAAGGTATAGTGATTTTCACTACAACTTTTGGGAGAAATAATTTCTTAGGGATGTTGTTTGTTTGTTTGTTGTTATCCTAAGGCACCCCGGAGGTGCATAGGGCCCGCACAAGATCCTTCCACGCCTTTCTGTCCAGAGCAACCCTCTTGGCCTCTCTCCAGTTCATTCCTACGGCTCGTAGCTCACTCTCAATGCTCCTCCGCCACGAGTGTACAGGGCGTCCGCTGGCTCGCTTACTGTCCTGAGGCCGCCACTCGAAAGCGATACTGGCATTATCCGACGCTCCTCATCGAAGAGTATGTCCGATCCATCTCCACTTCCGCAGCGCTACTTCCTGGGCGATCGGAGACTGATGGCATATACTCCACAAGTCCTCATTTCTTATAGTCTTCGGCCAGAAAATTCGGAGGATTTTTAGGGATGTCATCTCCTGTTACTCAATGGTTTTTGTTTGAAATAGTCCTTCCATTGCGTAGACATTTGATTCGTAGAATGTTCTAGAGGAATTACTTATTTTCTAAATCCCTCTGAATAGCTAGGAATACATGCATAGATCTGCCCGCCGGATTTGTCTGGCGGATATGCCCGGTGGACGGATCCGTTAACACTGATTTGTCTGCGGACACATCTGAATAGCGTAGTGTAGGTATTACGTCTGATACAAATACTAAATTTAGTTTATCTATAGGAAGTATAAAAGTATGAATAATTGTATGTGCATTTACAATGTAGGTTACCTGAACAAAATCAATCAGAATGTGCAAATTAATATTCCAGAAGGTATCACACAGCGTGATTCTGATCAAAGTTTATCGAGTAACAATATTACCTACTGAAAATTTCAAATAAAAAGTTCTAGCAAAAACTTCCTCACTGAATCTGTCAATTAAAAGTAAAAGTATTTATTTCAAAGTAGCTCAATATTCCGTTGGAATTCAACCTGTAGCTGACGCGAGGATATTTCACGCTTGTAGCGAGGTTTTAAAAACACCGTCAAATTATTTTATTCAAGCCGTCGAATAATTCGTCGGATAAATCAACAGACGAGATGGCTCCCGCGGGAGCTCTCTAATAATACGTCGTCGTGTTTGCCATATTATGATTTATAAAAAGGAAAACATTTAACGTATTTGTTCTCCTTAATGATGGAAGACAAAGGTAAGGCTTCGATGTAACTGAACTGGTGAGTTGAGTTGAGGAACTTGAGGAACGTGTCTACCTTTATAACAATAGTACGAACTTCTTGCACTGCAAATTATAGCATTTTTTACACGGATTCCGGGGAGATTCTTATGAGTATACACAATTGTATGAGAATGTTCTACGTGTTCACAAATTAAACGCTTGCCGTGTAGCTACTTTTAAAGAGCGCCTGCACGCTCAATATCGTGGCCGTGTTTCGACGCTGCGAAAAGACGCTCGCGATAGCAGCTCTTGGAAACGCTCGAGCGTGTTTTCGTGATCGTGAGACTGGCAAAATTAAAATTAACCCAAGAAACAATTTAGCAGATAGGTACCTTCCTACGAGGATATGTACAGTCAACGCCACAAATATGATTAAATTCTTCCATCTTGCCCCATTGTAATAAGGTTCAAAAGTGTATACATAAATTTTAGGCGTTGACTGTACTTACTTCCGTCTGCCCCTAGTTTTCGCTTACTAACTTTCTCATAATTATAATAATGGGGTTGGCCGGTGAAAACTTTTGCAGAGGGCGCTGTTCCAGATTCCATACAATAAGAGAAAGAGATACAAACAATGATAGAAAGAAACAGACGATGAATGGTCCCTAACTTGTATGCAGGCATAAAGCTTTTCTTAGGCAAAAACCTTCCCTATGGCGTTAATCTACTACATTTTAATTTTAGTGTATTCCAAAAACGGATGGATTTCAATTTCGGAGCAATTCGAGACAAAACATTGAGTAATTTTCGCGAAAAAAAAAACTACTTCGCGCCATACAAATTTAGCTTTTCTAGGGACCAATTTTGAAAATGTCACTTTGACAGTTGCCAACCCCATTCAAGATTTTTATTAAGGATAAATGAAATATGATTAAAACATAATAAGCCTCACTAATTACTATTTGAAACATAACGACGGCCCTGCGGCATAGATTGCGGTGCCGCCACTTAACTTACATTAAGGCTTAAAGCCTTACGAAAAGAAGGTGCTTAAGCCAACGGTAAGATCTATGTGAAGAGGTTTCTTAGAATTGCGATAATGATATACTTATTGATTAATAAGTAAAATACTTTTTATAATTTCATTTAGATTTAGAGATTTATTAAACTTATAATATATTTTTAATATGAACATAAAAGTATGATACAAAAACATACACAAAAGCAATAAATAAAGTATGGTAAATGGCTTAGTTTTACATGAAGTGATTTTCCCAAAAGCATAAAAGAACTTCGTCGTCGACATACACTATTATTTGCGCATTGCGTAGAGATTATTATCGAAACGCATACATTTTAAGGTACAAAAAGGGTTACTCATCTCATAAATAACTCTTTAGAGGATTATCTGGACCTAAAATCCAAATTCGACGTTAAATAAACGAACATGGTAATCGAGGAAAGTTATACACCTACGAAATAATCCCTAGGAAAATATATTGAACATGGGTTCAAAGGGCATTACTTGTGTATTAGCTGATACCGGTGGTAATGAGGTGGACTGGCGAATAATCGAAGGGAAACGAATTTCCATTCATACGGACACATACATATTCAAGATCTGGTCGGTGTTTGACTTACGGTGAGTTTCACACGGATAATGTATTTTAACATCCAGGGCACATCTTTCTAAATATATACAGAGTGTTTCCTGTAATACGAGCAATAAATTAAAACGTAGATTCTACTCCTCAAACAACAACACTTTTGTTCAACAACTTTTAAAAAAGATGTATTTTGTAGATTGCTTCTTCATACAAACTAAATAGTATTTTCAATGTACGTTAAAGTCCGTCTATTTGACATTGGTTGGCACCCTACAGACATAATCAATGTCGGAATACATTGCGTGTTCGGAAAAACTTTAAAGTGTCCTAAAAATCAAACCATAAAGCGGTCCAGACACTATCACTAATTTAAATAATGTCATTACCTTCAAGTAATGACATTACTAATGACAGTGTAGTGATTGGAATGAAGGAATGACGGTAAGGAATGAAGTTATTCGAATATTTTAATATTGTAGTGTCAGTACTGGAGTAATGACATTATACTGACAGTTTGTGGTGCGCGGTGCGCGTCATTCCATCATTCCTTCAGTATTCGTGGAGCGATCGCCGAGAATGAACGCATTTGGAGCTAATCTATATTCTGCGGGGATTCATTCACTCAAATGAGTGTCTTTTTTGCTTATAATTGGAGTAAATTATTGTAATAGCTTCAAGTAATTTGCTTCGCTCATCCGAAGGTAATTCTTGAAATGCTTCAGTGATGCCGATATTTTTAAGAGGTACATGTAAATATTCCTCGAAAGACAGCCCCTTTCTGTATTTTTTTCTTTTAACCCGTTTTTATAAAGCAATTGCAATTATTATTGCCATTCAGGCATCTTTTTTGCGTCCATTGTCGACCGCGACCACTGTCGTAATGATGAAAAATACTGACAAGTGTGGGGAGAGGTTTTGGAATGTCATTACTGAACGAAGGAATGACAGTATTAGTAATGTCATTACTAGTGATAGTGTCTGGACCGCTATTGCTCCTATTACAGGAAACACCCATATCTAATGTAGTTGTGGCATCTAGACTGACAGACAGCGTTCAGCCTAAACCGTTCAAGGTTTTCAAATGTCGAAAAGCTCCGCTATTAAGAATAGACTGTTCGAAAGTGAACCTATACTTACTCTAATAGGGCGAAAATGGGGTTTAATTTACAAAACTTCCATGAGAACAAAATTATGGGAGGAGGCTTGTTAATCTGTAGGTAAGTACATTTATCATACACGTGCAAGTTTTTTGGTTTCATAATTTAAAAAGACAAGTAGCACTAATGAATATGACAACGAATCACATAAAGACCGTACAAACGTAACTTGTTACAATACCAAAGGAAATAAAGACACATCGTGTTATTTTAGAGCGTATAACGCGCAAACAGACATCACAAAGGTGAAGAAAACAACACGGCGAATTGGTAATAAAAGTAAATGTGTACAGAGTAAGTACTTATTTTTCCAAAATACGTCGTTTCATGTTTGCCGAGGGTAACTAAAAGCTTCTACGACTCATAATAACGCAAACGACTTGCTCCCCGAGGGGGTGAGTAATTTAGTCGTCTCCTCTCGGATCATATTATCCGTATTCCTAATACAAATGATCCTCGGTTCCGCTGAGACGTGCCAAAATGGCTGAATTAAAACGGAGTGCCACAGCGACGTGCGTTAATAAAAAAAAGCCGCGTATGGCGCTTGGCGGTTGCCAACGAGCTCGTGTACAGTTAAAGTCAAAGATATGTTTACACTTTTGCACCCTATTACAAAGGAATACGGTGCAAAAGTGTAAATATATCTTTGACGTCGACTGTACACTAATTAGATTTCCTCAAATTATTGTGAACTCAGTAAAATATAAAAAAGGGGTTCTGCACGACCAGCTATTCATATTTATTTATTTAATCTTTAATGCAATATTAAGAAAACTTAACGTACAAAAGGCGGACTGCCATAAGGCATTCTCTACCGGTCAACCATGGGGCAAAACAGATGTATCCGGCGTATGTGACATATGAGAGCTGGACAAATCCGACAGTATTCTAAAGAGGAAATTGGACGCGAACGTATCTGCGGACAAGTCGGCAAACCAGAATGATTATCACACAGAGAGCCATTGCTCGGTATGGATTAATATATAAATAGTTGGGTCGCAGTCAAATGACTCCTGCATAAATTGTCCAATTCAGAGTGACCGTCTCATAATTAAGCTCTATGAAAGTGAAATCAGTAACACAGATTTGTCTGCGGACACATCTGAATAGCGCCATACATGTGTGTGGATGTGTCCGCCGGGCAAATCCGGCGGGCAGATCTGTACGTGTATCCCTAGCTAAGTATTTGAGCCAGCTCGCGTAAGAAAAACCAAATGCGAGTTTATTTTTAATAAATATACAGAGGTACTACAGTACAAATACTAAACTAAATTAATAACTACTCGTAGCTCAAATCTAAACTAGGCCCTTGCGGCATTGTACCAAGGATGCTGGCGGCATTTCCTCGTTGTATCGCAATGCTGATACGCTGTGCGAGGAAACCGCCAGCTCTTCGGTCACCAGTTACATCAACCAAACGCTTTGCGATTTCTGCAAAAAAACTTGTGTGCTTTAAACTTTTTAATAAATGCTCTTTTTTTCGTGCGCGACAACAGTATGCATTAAGCTGCAGCGGATTTTGAATTTCCATTTTATTGTAGCTGACCTCGTTTGGATGCAAATATTTTGTAGTTCAGAGCGAGCTGTCCCACGTTTTAGTTTCCTTCGCTTCCTGTAATTTGCTTTCAAGATGTTTTTCTCATTTTCTCTTGGCCATTCCTAAACATTGCTGACTCTCTGTTCCGTACATGTACCACGTTTAATATAAAAATGTCATTGTATTAAAAACGAGTACTTGTACCGATTGGGGCGTCGCAAAGACTATCGTTTATCAACATTAAATACAGTGATAAAACGAAACTTCTTTTTTATGGAGGTGATATTTTTATTTATTTTAAAGTAATTATGGCCCTTGGTATCTATGAAAATGACATCTAAACAATATTTTTATACTGAAATAATTACTCCCATTAGATAGGTGCAACTATAGGCTGTTGCATGCATTAAAATGAAGTAATTTAACACTCCTCCTATGTCAGTTAAGGTATAATTTCAACGGGCGGGTAGTATTTTATTATATTTTTCTTAAAACTCAGCGTCACTGATTCAAACGTTACTATACCTGTATATTTTCCAAGAAATCAAGTAAAAGTCCTCCTGGCACTTAAAACAACCATTAAAGAATGAGAATATATCCTAGGTAAGAAAATTGTTGAAACAATAGAGTGCGGATCCCGATGGGCGTTGACGGAACCTTGCTTCTCAGACTGATATTTTGAAACTTTTCTTCTACGCAATCTACATAAAAATTGAGCTGAGAGTTGGTGGTGACCCGCTGGTAAATATAAGCCTTTTCAACTGTTAATCGTGTTTGCATACTAATTAAATCGGAGGCGAAAGTTTTTCGCGATATGATCTTCTTTGGGCGTTTATTTTGCTAAGGTACTTGCTGCGTCCATATTTGTGCCGTTTAAAAAAAAAATACCATCTTTATATCACCTGAGACCGAGCGAAGATTCTTCAATAAGGCATTGCTGCCATAATAATTCATTCAGAAATAAACTCTATTTTCAACCGAAAATGATGTTAAAAACGTCACATTTATATATTTAAGAGTCGCCAGGGCGCTCGCGTGAACTCGCGTCCCCATACAAACGTAGTTCAGTTCTCATTTTTAAACGACATGCTTTAGAACCACGAAATTTGGCATGGGCATTCTAGTAGTACAGGTCTATGTCGGTAATTCGTTTTCGTTGGTAAAAAATGTAATACAAAGAAAAAAAAGATAAAAAAAAGATAAAAGATAAAAGATATTTATTCTTCAATTTAGGCACATTACAATGCACTTATGAAAATATTGCAAAAATAAGTTTTGTATGTAAATCGGTATCTGGCTGTATTTTCTTTGTATTACAATTTTTAGCAACGAAAACGAATTACCAACATAGATCTGTACTACTAAGAATGCCCATGTCAAATTTCGTGGTTCTAAAGCATGTCGTTTTAAAATGAGAGCTGAACTGAACTAGGTATGTTTGTATGGGAACGAGAGCGTCCTGGCGACTTTTAAGGCGTTATCGAACGAGAGGAGCGTAAACAAAACAAGTTCTTACAAACAACTTCTGGCTACTGAGACGTCTCGGCATTTCGATGGCTTTTTGATTTTGAGAGTTTGTTCGACGATGACTTTAGTAACGTTTTTCTGATCTTTATGAAATTTTTTGAGGTTGTAACAGAGATATGTAAAATGTGACAGTTCGTTTATGGGCTGGATCGATCAAGGGGTTGTGGCTTTAGAACGCGAAAAAAAATTTCATAAGGGTCATGTTATACTGGTAAAGTCGTATTCAAGTAAATCGCGAGCCCTCAGTTCGAGGCGGACTACTAGTTAATTAATGTTGTATCAATTAATCAACCTAATTTATTTTACCCTGAATTGAAAATTGTCACACCGTCGAAACCTTTGGTTCGACCTTTCCAAACGTCCGAATTAAATGAAAATACTCAAGTAATTAACGATTCGTTAACAAGATTTGATCCTTGGTCGCTGTCAAAGTCTAGTAAGTTTATTCGCTTTTCTGAACATTGTTCGCTCTGCAGTTGTTAAATACAGTCGGCATCAAATATGTCGGAGCGGTCAGGGTACTCATAAATATCAGAAAATGCACTGTATCGCCTTGACAATAGAGACGTTGTTCAGATATTTGCGACCACCTTGGCCGCTCCGATGTATCTGACGGTAACTGTACCTACAGTTGGTTAACTTCAGCTAGTTAGTAGTTGCCTTCTAATTTAACTGTTGTACCTACTTTATGTTAATAAATGCTCTATATATTTCTGTTATTAACCGACTTCAATTCCATAGAAGGAGGTTCTGCATTGGGTTTGGTGTTTTTTTATGTATGTTCATGTCATATATATTTTTTTTTCTTTCTATTCATGTTTATACGGTAAGTATATATAGAGACAGAGATCTTTATTTGCAACCAAGTAACCAATCAAGTACACGACAAAGATTAGCACAATGGACCCTGATAGGGTAAAGCAATATTTCTTATATGTTGTGGGTATGAATAAATAAAGTACCTTTTCACTTCTCATGCTCTTAAAATGTTACTTTAGTCTCTGCAGATCGGGACTAAAACTCTTTATTAATATCTAGGGACTAAAACTTTTTTTTTTAATTTACTTTGGAAACCCCTAAACAGCCACTCACGGTGTTTATGAATGGACGATTACCGCCCTTTTTAGTGATTGTGCATAGACAATTTTGGACCACGCATATAACCTCAAAATGACAACTGTGCGAAAATATGAAACAAACTCGATTAAAAAAAAGAAAAAAAAACATAAACCGCCTAACTAATTTTATTGATAATTTCAATTTTTGCCATTATAAATATTGAGATTTTGTGTAGAATGTCGTTATTTTTTCCTCGCACTCAAAGTGAAAAGTAGAGTGTTTAACGCGAGACTAAACAACCATAATGACTACATAATGACCCTCGAACTACCCTCGCTACGCTCGGGTGGCTAAACATCTCGTGTCATTATGGCTTGTTTTAGTCCCTTGTTGAACAATCTACTAATCTATTTATCTTCTTAAAACATAATTAAACAAATAAATATAATTTCAAAATTATATTCGCGGTTAAATTTTGTTTGTAAATAGATAGATATGTGTAAAAACCGTAAAAGTTTAAATCAGTGTTAAATCTATCTATCTATAGCAGCCTTTAAAGCGCCCGTCTTCGGACATAGGCCTCCTCTCCATTCTTCCATGCTACTCGATCCATTGCCATCTGCATCCAATTCTCGCCGGCTTGTTGACAGACGTCGTCCTTCCATCTCATTGGTGGTTTGCCACGATCGCGTGTGTTAGCGGGTTAGTGTTAAATAAATACAAACATTTTGATGACAATATACGCAGATGAACTCATCCTAACCAAATTTTGTAAAAGGTTCCAAGATATATGAATGTGCTAATTTTGAAATGATTTAAAATTTCAAAAGCTTTTTAACCCCCTTGTCTTTTTGTAGGTTTGAAATTTTGAAATATTGTTTATTAAAGTATACATGTCGGCGGCCGATCGTAAAATCAGGCAGATCGTAATGTCCCTGTGTACCTAATATTTTAACGATAGTCACATTAAACCATGTATAGGTAGGTTAGGTTCGTTAGGTTGCTTCAGATGCCCGAAGAGCAAACTGCCCAGAAATAGGAGCCCCGCATAGGGCTCCGTCGACATAGGGAACGAGTAGGGTATGCTCCCGGTACTCGATTTCTATACAAACCCAGTACCGGAACCGGGAATTCCCGGTTCTCGCCATACAAAATCAGTACCGGGAGCATTCCCAAGGAACGAGTCAAAGATTTTAACGTTTCACGATATGCCTAGGAATTTCACGATCTGCCTGATTTTACGGTCGGCCGCCGACATACATATAAAGATAGCATTCAGTGAGAAGCCTCAGTAAATAAAACATGGAGTAGCCAGGTTAATCCATTTAATTTCAATGCTTGCTTAGGCCCGGGAAATGTCGAAATACCTATTGCCAATCACCTCACCAAATATTTTTGTACGACATCGCTTATATCCGGAACGATTGCAAACGCAATTTGTGGTGTTTGTTTATCATTTACTGGACAAATTCAATTATATTTCAATTGTGCCTGACATTGGTAAATGTATATAATATGACCGGAATGAATGCCCTTTTTGGTTGGACGTTAGTCTCTGAAATGAAATGATTGCGTTTGATTTTATGATATTACAAAAAGTGCACTAACGGACAAAAACCTCTCTCATATCAAGTAAGCATAGCAATGTACAAATTGCAGAAATTGCAGAAATGTTCTCGGAAATTTCCGAGAAATTACATGAAAGAAACTGAGAAAGTTCTCTGTGAGAATGTGCCATGAGAACTTTAACATATTGTGTAATATATAATATTACCTACACGCCACATATTCGTAAACCAGGCAGGCATAATATTTAAAATGGCGTGTGTCTACGCCGGTCCTGAAACGATAAGATTGTTTATTAAATTTAAGTTCCAGAGAATATTCTCCATAGAAGTTTCGCAAATTATGAAACTTCTCTTCGGTGCATTGCTAAGTAAGCATAAGTGTCTGAGTGACTGTTTAGTGCCAACACTGTCTCTCTAGGCACGGCTGTCAGCAAATTCATCAATCATTTGACCTGTTTCTCTTGTCATAGGTGCAATTTATTTACACTGAAAAAAAAGCGAACTACTTAGGCTTTTTCATCAATAACCAAAATTTGGTAAGGAGTTAAAATAGTAGTTTATGTAACTGTTACGTAATAGGGGTCCTTAAAACACGAGTGTGGTTTTATGAAACGAACGAAGTGAGTTTCATAATAAGATCACACGAGTGTTTTAAGGCCTAATTACGTACAGTTGCATACACTGCTTTATCTACATACATATTATAAACCCGAAATGATGATTGAATGACTGCAATTGCACGGATTGCACGCCATCGCCATGGCCAACTCGATTGTGTCGGCGGTCGGGCGGCGCATGCCCGCATCCGGATTTTCATAATGATATCGAATTTTTGCTTATTATTTGATAATAATAATATCGTTACAGATAACATATTTGTTCTAACTACTAAGAAGACGTTCGAAATTTGAACGTAATTAAGGTATCGGTTACCGATACTAAAATGTAAACATTTAGATGCAGCCACAGACACTCATATCTAAATATAGGGCGTTTGCTCATCGATCCTGACCATAAAATAGACATATTTATTAGGGTATGGATGTAGATAAAGTTTATTTGATTATAACTCAAAGTTTACGTAGGTACTGATACTTAAACAAAACGTTTTGGTAAGTAATAAGCCTTCGTTTTGAAGTCCCAAAACTTAAGCTACTAGTAGACGAAGTTTAAACTAAAATTCACAAACCTACGGACTAAATTGACAAATGACTGACAGGTAAAATGATACCAGAAACAGCAAAATAAAAATAGTGAAGGGTATATGTCGATAACAATATATCGACAAGTTGTAAAGCATAAATAACAGACTAGTTTAAATCAAAAATATGTATATTAGTTTCAAATAAGAGGTACAAATCTTGGTTTCTTCGATTTTCGAGGTAGTGTATGGATAAATATACTCACTCAATATACCCACTTTTTTTTTGTTAAAATGATGTTTTAATATATATTATTTGATAAATAAAATATTATTGGATTACATGACGTCTTGTTTTTATTTTAATTTTAGCTAGAGGTAATTTCATATTAGATTGTTATCTAGCCAGTTCAGCTGAACTATAATTGTTGGCAGAACTCCTTAATCTTAAATGATATATTTTACCATAGAAAACAGTAATGCCAACATAACGTAACAATATGGATTACCTACTTAATAAGATGGATTTGTTGGGAATTTGAAAGAACAACAACTTTATTAATTAATTTAATTAAATGTATGTATTCAATAAACTAATTTTAAAATTATTGTTGGTTGGTATATAGATTAGCCGATCAAATTGCCATTTATTGTCCCGTCTGGTGGACCCTTAACCTACGATTTAACAATAATTTTAATATCGATGAGAACGACACTGGCCAAACTGTGGCAACACTTGTTCATACTTAGTTGTCAATTTGGTCCGTAGGTTTGTGGATTTTAGTTTAGTTGCTGGTAACAAAAAAAACAGTGTATCCGTTTGATTCGTTTGAAATGGTTCCCGGAATTAGTTGAATAAATAAAGAACTATAAGTTTTTTTAACAGCGTGTGTTGATTCAAAAATCTATTTAGTATTGCAAATCTGTTTTTTAGATTGCGCAATCTGCAGCGAATAAATTGGCTTTCAACTTTTGTATGAATTAAAAAAAATACTTATTGTTAGAGAAAATATTTTTTATGTAGTTTGGTCTGGTCTATTATTAGTATATCTGTATTTTATATTTATAAGTCTCTAAACGTATATTGAGTTCTTAAAAACAGTACAAAGTGTAGGAACTATAGTTATCCGTGAGTTACAAGTGTTACAACCATTGGATTGAGGTGCTTGAAGAGATAAGTACAATAAATTTTTCACCTCCCTAGCTCGGAAAGGCCTTTTTTATTCTTTAAAAACAGATAGCAAAACTGCATTTTATTCACAAGGGAGCAAAGAATATTTGAAATTCGAACGTGTTATTAGTTAGGTTTTTTGGAACGAAGATCCTTATCGGACGGTTGGCGGAGAAGTAAAAAAAGTAAAAAATAAAAAAAAAAGTATAAAGTCAAAAAAGTCAAAAAAGTAAAAATAAATCAAAAAAAGTCAAAAAAGTTAAAAAAATACAAAAGAGATGAAAAACTCAAAAAGGATAAAAATGTAGTATTTTCCTCGCTTTAGTGAGGTGAAATAAATTTTAAGTAGTTATTCGTACTAAGCACATAAGTTAGGTCACTGAGAATTGACTCCACGAAGAACACCTAAGCTGAATTGTATTTGCGTGGCACGGGGAACTTTTAGCATGACCAGACGAACAAAGTTCTGATGGTTTGTTGAAGTTTTCAAACTTTTCTGTTCAGATAACAATTGTTAGGTATATTTATTAGGTTAGGATTGCGTTTCAGTTCGAGTCGAAAAATAGTTTCGTTATGTTCGTATGGCAGTATGGACGTCCCTCCGTACAAATCACAGTCATCTTACATGGATTTATAATGAACATGTTAATACGTCTCCACGGCCATACGAGGCGGCAATGTCGCGAGCGTGATGGGGACTTTTGGACCAGGCTATATATGATTGAGCATGTAAATATTACAAAAAAAATCACACTGAAAGTTTTAAAAATTATTTCGTTCCTTCTAACCTCTGACCCACGGGTTAAAGTAAAAAGTCGGTGTTGTATCATATAAATGTCTGACATATACTTGGCCGATTATTTTTATCTATATTGAACTTAAATGCTTAAACCATTACAAGGATTTATGACAAACTAAGCAATGACTGAGCCGGGCAGTGAATGCAATTTATTTTTTCTGAGGGTACTCAATTTCTTTTGAAGCCACAGTCAGTTCCCCGCGGTAAGTGGACTCGACCGAACACCAATCTGCTATGGCAGCTTCATTAGTGCCCGAGTCGGCCAGACGGGTGAGATAAAGACAGCATCTGCTGTTAAAAAATGGCATTTAGATAGGGTCCTGAATCTTCCCTGGTAGGTATCCTTTCAGCCCCTTCCCCGGCTATAAATATTACTAAAAGAATTACAATTTAGAATAGAATAGAATAGAATGACTTTATTTGCCCTCACGTTGGTGTTACAGAATAACAATAAACATGATACCCTAATAGGGTATTGCAAATGTAAACTTAAACTATATTACAATAGGTACTTAAAACTACAAATATATCCTGGTAATGAGATCACAACCTAAATCTAATTATATTTTGATATACTGCATTACATTTTAAGATTAACTAGAGTCAAAGAACTCTAGCGTTGAATAGAAGTATTTCTCTATTAAGTATTTCTTTAACTTGTAAACAAATTTTGTATATTTTTGCTTTTGTGTGATATCTTTTGGCAGGTGGTTAAAAATTCGTATGGTCATCATATGAGGGCTCTTATTGCTCATCTGCAAGTTACTTGACGGTAACGCCAGTTTGTCTCTGTGTCTTAGGTTTTGGGTACATTGTTGACGATCTTTGGCGATCTTTGGCTGCCTTCCGCTGCCTATTAAAAAAAATGTGATGAATAGTTCGATTTTTTAAAAATCTAAGTATCTCAACGTTTAAAGGCCCCATTTTCTCCACCCCGTATAGAGTTTAAATTTCTCCTTCCATCTTGTACATAATTTGCCACAAAGTTTCTCAAATAAAAGCTTTATCTTAATAAACTACAAATCCGTACTGAATCACTTTCACGAAACGTAGCTTTCATACAAAATGATAAAGCACTAACTACTCTCAACATTTTCAAGTGCTTTACCTAGAGTCTAGACTATGGAAGACTGGTTAAGCCGGCGAGCGATGCACCCAACAATGCATTCTCAGCACTCTTGCACCTCGTTAATTAGTATGAAACATGGACATATAGCTTAATAGATCACGCAAGCGCATTTACAGCACGGGTATTTAGGACGGTCGGGCTTTTCGATGTTATAACCTCGATTCGATGTTGGTTTCTACCCTAGTCGGTAGTGTCGGTGCCTTTGAAGCAGGAGGTCCCGGGTTCGAAGGTCAGGGCATTTAGTTGTGTGTTAATCAGGGACTGCATAACCGGAATATAAAGATACCTTTATAAAACGGTATGACGTCATACCGCATGTTTCGGTATGATTTCGATAGCGCAACCGATATATTTCTGTACAGAAATATAACGGTACCGCTATTTTTTTCGATACTTCAACCGTTATCATAAAGGTATGGATTGAGGTATATGAGGGTGAGGATGCCCCGCCGACTGACCGGCGACAACCAATCAGCGTTAGTTATTGAGTGCTTGCCCTAAGCACCTATTTTGTTTGATTTCGTTCAGTGCGGCACATTTTTGAGTTATTCGCTGTTAGCTTCTTGTCGTTAGTTGCGCTTTATTCGCATATGTTTTGTTGATTTTAGGATTTCATAAGTAGTACAAGACACCTTTAACAAAACATTTTCAGTTATAAAAATAAAATAAAAATAAAATAAAAATAAAATAAAAATAAAATAAAAATAAAATAAAAATAAAATAAAAATAAAATAAAAATAAAATAAAAATAAAATAAAAATAAAATAAAAATAAAATAAAAATAAAATAAAAATAAAATAAAAATAAAATAAAAATAAAATAAAAATAAAATAAAAATAAAATAAAAATAAAATAAAAATAAAATAAAAATAAAATAAAAATAAAATAAAAATAAAATAAAAATAAAATAAAAATAAAATAAAAATAAAATAAAAATAAAATAAAAATAAAATAAAAATAAAATAAAAATAAAATAAAAATAAAATAAAAATAAAATAAAAATAAAATAAAAATAAAATAAAAATAAAATAAAAATAAAATAAAAATAAAATAAAAATAAAATAAAAATAAAATAAAAATAAAATAAAAATAAAATAAAAATAAAATAAAAATAAAATAAAAATAAAATAAAAATAAAATATAAATAAAATAATAATAAAATAAAAATAAAATAAAAATAAAATAAAATAAAAATAAAACACTGAAATCAAAAACAAATCTAAAATATTAAAAGAAAAGAAATAAAATAATAAAGAATTTATAATATAAATATATTTACCTAACATTCAACTTCATATCTGCACTGATATAATTATTAATATCAATTATCTATTTAATGAATCTACACTAAAAACTTTTCACCAATTTTCAATGTTGAAAAAGACTAAACATTAATTATTTCCAATTATTAGTTATTTGTAACAGATTGATGAGTCAATTGATTTTAATTCTAATTTAAATCAATTTGCATTGAACTGTTAGTGTTCAATTGTCTCAGAGTACAAAAACAATCTTCTCCAATGTGCTCGGAAATGTTCACCTTACTGTAGCAAAATTAGTACGTGAAGTTCTTCATTTTTTACCACAACGAACTTAAAAAAATACTAAAGCTTGTCCCAGAATAAAATGTCGTTTATACAGGCAGCGATTACGCAAAAAGTTTCAATCAAAAATGTTAAAAATACTGTCGTTTGTAAGATACTGACCTTCATTAATAAATATCACATAAAAAAAAACTTAAAATCAAAGACATTTCCAAAGATGTCGTCTGCCCAAGAAAAGCTGCATGAAAATATATTGTACAAATACGTGCAATATGGAGACAATTCAACAAAAAAAGTAGCTTTGGAGCTAAATACATCTATAAGAACCGTTCAAAGGGTGCTTAAACGATTCAGGGAAACTGGTGGAATCCGGCGACAGCCTGGAAGTTGTCGTAAGAGGGGGTTTGTAGATAAAAAAATTGAGAAGAAAGTCATAGCTGCTTTGCAAAGAAAACCAACCCTCTCTGTAAGAGATTTGGCAAAAAAATTTAAAACATCTAAATCGACAATACAACGAGTGAAGAAAAATAGTCACATAAAGAGTTTTAAACAAACTAAAGTGCCTAATAGAAATGCCAAGCAGCAAACGGAATCAAAAACCAGATCACGAAAATTATATTCAAAACTAACCAAAAAAAATTACTGTATTGTTATGGATGACGAAACATACTGCAAATTGGACTTTAAGTCACTACCTGGGCATCATTTTTATTCTGGGACCGACAGAAAAACTATCGATGATATGTACAAGGTTATCAAAACTGATAAATTTGCCAAGAAAGTTCTCGTATGGCAGGCCATTTGTTCATGTGGCAAACGCAGTACCCCATATTTTGCTAAGGGTACTGTTAATGGCGACATATACCTGAATGAGTGTCTGAAAAAACGGCTGTTACCGTTTATAAAACAGCACAAGAAGCCTGTTCTGTTTTGGCCTGATTTGGCCACGTGCCACTACACAAAGAAAGCTATAGAGTGGTATCAGACCAATAACATTGAATATGTGGATAAAACCCTCAATCCTCCCAATTGCCCTGAGTTGCGGCCCATCGAAAAATATTGGGCTTACGTGAAACAAAAACTCTTAAAACATAAAAGTAATGCAACTTCAGTAGATAACTTCAAGCGAAAGTGGAACGAAGCTTCAAAATTAATCACAAATTCAGATGTACAAGTCTTGATGGCAGGGGTGAAACGTAAACTAAGAAATTTCTGGATGAATAAAACTTTGTAAAAAATAAATTCATAATTTTGTGTATTAAATGCCTTTATAATAACATTACGTCCATCAAATAAGGTAGTTTCTTTTAATTTACCATATTTTAGGGAAAATTAATAAACGACATTTTATTCTGGGACAAGCTTTAGTAGTCCGCCTCGAACTGAGAACTCGCGATTTACTTGCAAACGAGTTGACCAATATAACAAGACCCCAAGCAGGATTTTTTTTCTCCTTCTAGCTCCATAGCGACTTGATCGATCCCGCTCATATACGAACTTACAAATTTGATGTATCTCTGCTACAGCCCCAAGAAATGTCATAAAGATCAGATAAACGTAACTAAAGTTATCGTCAGACAAACTATTGAAATCAAAAAGCCATCCAAATGCCGAGACGTCCCAGTAGCCAGGTGACAGTTTGGTTCGGTCTGGAGTTGTTTGTAAGAACTCACTTCGCATACGCTCCGCGAGTTCGAAAGATCAATATTGTCCTGTCTTAGCGGACGAGAAGTTGCTTGTCAACGCCATAAATAAGTGTATACTTTTGCACCTTACTCCATTGTAATAAGGTTCAAAAGTGTATACATATTTTAAGCGTTGACTACTAAAATCCATTACTGTATTATTTTTGCTCTCACTTAACTTCACAAACAATAGGAACACATGGTACTTAACAGGTAAAACCCAAAGCTACTTGAAGGTAATCATTATCAATGGCCCGCAAACTATTGTTTGTTATCTTTATCTGCACGTGCAACTATTTCTTAGTGTTTTCACCGAAGAAAGACGGTTGTCCAGCCAGTAATAATATTTATGAATAACAAAGTAGGTATATTATTATTTTACTTAAAATACTTTTAAATTGTTGCATTGGTCTACCTGTAGCATTTCTTACTAGGGACTCTAGGGAGTAAATATTAATTAGAGATATTAATATATTTATTTGGATGAACTTTCATATTCACCGACATCGACAAGTAGGTACCTAGTACCTAGTGTACCTACCTGAGGTGCGATTTTTTGATTCTCATCGGGTGGCTTATTTCGTACTAAGTAGTCATCGGCTGCATACAAAAAAAGGCACCGGTGAAATTCAAAAATCACACCAATCCCACCTCTGGTTTTTTTGTACAAACTCATATAATGGCTGGTTATCAGAGAACAGAATAATACCAATATGTAATTACTTAAAAAAACATCTGGAATCAAATCAATGCAAAGACCACGAGTATAACACATAATGCGAAGGGTCCGTTCGACACAAGCTCTCTTTCAACAACCGAGCGGAGCGGAGCCGAGCGGAGCCGAAGTCGAGATTCGCGGGAACACTATATCAAGATAGCTACGGTTCCGCGTGTAACACGTATATCAGAAACCCTAGTTCAAACCCCCTACGGAGTTTTTCGGAACTTACGGAATATCAATTGATATTATTATCAATATTATTTATTATTCATCAATTCATGTCATTATTTACCAATTGATTTAATTTTTATTTTATTTTTATTTTATTTTATTTTTATTTTCTTTTTATTTTATTTTTATTAAATTTTTATTAATTTTTTTTTTTTTTTTATTTTTTTTTTTTTTTTTTTTTTTTTTTTTTTTTTTTTTTTTTATTTCATTTTTATTTCATTTTTTTTTCATTTTTATTTCATTTTTATTTCATTTTTATTTCATTTTTATTTCATTTTTATTTCATTTTTATTTCATTTTTATTTCATTTTTATTTCATTTTTATTTCATTTTTATTTCATTTTTATTTTATTTTTATTTTATTTTTATTTTAGTGTTATTTAAAAAATAATTCGCGTCAAAAAAATCTTCAATTTTTTATTAGTCGCGCAATACTATACCAAATTACTGTAAGTATACATAAAAAAAATTCAGTTCCATATCCGCATCGAGTTAATATCAATGATCGATTCAATGTACCTACACTATAAACTCTTTCACGAAATTTCAACTGAGGAAGACTAAAATGAATTCACTACAATTATCGCCGAGCGAGCCTCCGTGACCTTGAGCAAGTAGATACTTGCCGGCTACCTGCCCCGCGCCCCGCATCCCGCACCCTTGGTCAGTTGCTTTACCGCCGCAAACAAGTACCTACCTCGTAAATTCTGCGATGAAAATAACGATACCGAAATCATAACGGTATAAGTATCGCTATATTAAGGTATAAGTACCGTAACGAAAAATTGCGATATCGTAATTTTATTTCGGTACCGTACCGCAATATTTCAACCGCTATAGCTCTACCTTTAAAACATTGCGGTATCGTAATTCTATACCAGTACCGTAACGCTTCTACCGTAACGAAATCAGTCCCTGGTGTTAATCACAGATATTTGTTCCTGAGTTATGGATGTTTAAGTATTTGTAAATCTCTAGTATTTAAGTATTTGTCTATCTCTATCTATTGTATGTATAACGCCAACCGCAACTCAAGTCTTATTGAGCTTACCGTGGGGTCCCATAATGTTTATTTATTTGTTTATAGCGTGAAAATAAGAGTGTCTATGTGTTTTTACCGCGCGGTGAGTCCATCTTACTCTCGAAGTATCGACAAAAAAGGAAGTATACATAATTATTAATTATGTACAGCCTTGGCCAGAAGTGTTGAGCATGAGCATAGGTGTTTTTGTTTACAATTTTGATGTTAAGCATTATTTCCCTATCCTAACAATGTACGGTAACGGTAAATGTTATATTTTATTTATAAATATAGAAAACTTCACTTGATAACACTTTCAAGGTACTTAAAAAATATGAAAACAGAAGGTACCAAAAATGTGAATTTAAGTCGGTGCGACATATTGCAAATATTCTATGCAGTTACTACTAACTTCAACAAAACATGCCTATTAGTTTAAATTAATTGACAAAATAACTTAAACAAAGATGGAAACGATGGACTAAACTTTCCAGTTTTGTATGAAAATCGCATTAGTGCTCAACACTTCTGGCCAAGGCTGTATGTTGATACTTGGCGGATTGCTGAACTAGAGCGGTAGCCATCTTCACAATGGGTAAAATTTTCGCCACTTCAGGTGTGTATGATAAAAATTATCGAAATTCATCACGGTTTATTCGCAAAAAAAAACTCTGTTTTTGTTGGTCAGCTCCGTCTATTTAAGTATATGTCCACGGCACGGAAATACCATTCTCGCGCCAACTTCGCTTCAAAGTGAAAACTTTACCCTAAAGTACGTGAAAAGTGATAGTCTGGCTTCCTGAATAATGAATAGGAGTATTGTATATCGACGTCAGCGCCCAGGTAGTTGGCGAGCTTTTAGAGTACGACCATGCTAACTGAATGGATTTTCAGTGGCAAAATGGGGGATGTTCTCATTGTCCTTGTATATACTCCATACTCCCTGTGCCTCGTGATTTCCCGGCTTGCTACCAGGATCAGGGTATACTCAGGGTGCAGCTTATGTGGCCATTCATTGCAGACCACTTCTGCAGCTTCTCTGGTAATACAAGGTTGCCACGGATTTAGCTAACGCAGGTGGAGCGAAGAAAATAGGCAAATGAGAACGCCTATAAGTATAATTTCCTTCAGTTACTTTCACAGTAATGCTATATGCAGCTATATAAAGCAGCATATACCTATATAAAAAAACATCTTCGTTCTCCAGAAGGATGCAATCTTAGTCATTTTAAATTGACTCATTTAACATGGACTGGGCTCTCATGACTATTCTATCATATGACATGTCTATACGAAGTGACCGATTTTCATTGTTCTAGAGTATACTTATTTCAAAAAAATACAATATATCAATAGTGATACAATTACGGACATCAGTCAAGTCACAAACAAAATTAGGTTGTAATCAATCAGAGTGGAGAAGAGACGTCGACGATAATTAATCGGTGGCCGTGCAGACGTCGCGTCGTGACGTCGTTTTTTATATAAAAAATGAACGTAAAGTTAATATGAAAAAACTGATAAAAAACCTATTTTAAGTCTTAGTTGAACTAATTTTTAAAGAAACAGTAGACGAAAAACTGGGATAGTGTATTTGAAAGTATGGTATGGACCATTCTTTCGTGATGGGGTCTATATTGGAACGCATAAATTCATCTTGACTATTTTTACTTAGCATAACAACCATTGGCATAACTATTGATCCGAATAGATCGATTGTCCTAATGGTTATACGCATAAGCTTGCAAATCCTAAGAGTTCTCCGTCCTATTGGTTAAATGTCATAAAATCCCCATATCGGATCCATCCATACGCATAACCCAAAAAGCCTAAATCTGAATATCCTAAAACTTACACGACTAATAAAATAAGTATGACATAATACTTACTTTTTTAAAGTAGTCTAATTCATAATGTCCACTACGCATAATCCGAAAAGCCTAAATCTGGTGTTTCATTTCGGGTTTTTTTAATTCATTTTTTTACATGTAATAATATTTATTCCGCATAAAATTATTTCAATTGGTTATATTTCGTTATCGAAACTAAACGCAATCACGTCAGTCGGCTCACAGAGGAGACACTTGTATGCGAAGAATTTAAATCAAATAGAGGAGCATTAAACCTGTCTGTTTTCTTGGAGATCGCAGTTCTAACGACGTTTTTTTGGGGGACGCAGTTGTAACCTAACCTAACCCACTTCTGGCCACAGTTCGTTTTCTTGGGGTTTGCAGTTCTAACCTAACCTAACCCACTTCTGGCAACAGTTTATTTTCTTGGGGGGCGCAGTTCTAACCTAACCTAACCCACTTCTGGCAACAGTTTATTTTCTTGAGGGACGCAGTTCTAGTAGGAATAAATGTTCGACTTAGTATATTTTATGCACTAGGATGTTATGATTTCCTGAATTAGTAGGATAAAAGGTTCGAGTTAGTATATGTTATGCACATTGAAATTAGGCGAACTGAATTTTATTCTTCTTCATGTTATACCAGAACATTTTATGCCCATATAACGTTATGAAAATTACTTATTAGGCGAATATATGCATTATTATAGTGACTTTTATGTGAAATGGCATTATGCCAATCGTGTTATGCCATGTGCAAATATGACAATCCATTTTATGCGAAAAAGAGGGCACCCGCAGAATCTAAAAGCCCTCTCCACGGAACGTCTTCACCTCAGCAGAAAAGTAACGGAAATAATAGAAATGGGGAAATATAAAAAAAATCACTACCAAATCATCGGCTGTCTGAGTTTTGTGTGTAGGCCAAAGTGATTAGCGTAGCAGTGCATAATCAAGACCGAAGGAGATCGAAGAAGTTTTTAGGTAACTGTTTTTAAAATTTAGTAATATGCCATTTACTCGTATTTTAATAAGGATAATTTTGATAATCAAAGTCAAAGTCAAAGCCAATATTGTCTTTATTGAAGTAGGCATGCAGCAACAAGCACTTTCGAATTATCAGTAATAATAATAAATAATTTAGAGCAATCATCATTATCATCATCATCTCAGCCATAAGACGTCCACTGCTGAACATAGGCCTCCCCTCTGGACCTTCATAAGTATCGGCCGGAAGCGACTTGCATCCAAAATGGAACTTATCATTAAAGGGGGGGGGGGGCTGCTACCCCCCCTTTAGAGCAATATATTGATACAATTGTAAAAAGATATATGTTGTAGATGTCAGAAATAATAATAACAAATGCACAATAAGATCGTCAAAACTTAAAAAAAAAGTATTAAAATACTAGTCGCTAATCATTCTACCGCGGACCAGAGACCACGGACTAGCAAGCGCAGCGTAGGACGTCCACTCACAAGATGGACAGACGACCTTATAAAGGTCGCCGGAAGACGCTGGATGCAAGTCGCTTCCGACCGATACTTATGGAGGTCCAAAGGGGAGGCCTATGTTCAGCAGTGGACGTCTTATGGCTGAGATGATGATGATGATGACGAATCATTCTAAAACAAAATTTAATGTCACAAGGAAAATCTCAATTGCAAATTTAATGGAAATAAGTAAACTTTAGCGAGGTAATCCCATGAGGTAAACCGAGGCCCTTAGATGGCTAAAATAAATAAATAACATTAGTAGGCAAATTTTAACGTTCTTGTTTTAATAATGTAGGGTTCTATACTCAATGTATTTTGTTCACTCTTAGATATTTGTAATAATGTGACGTAGGTTTATTTCACGAAGCCGAAAAGATAAAACACGGCTAGAAGGGATTATACGTGATACGGGTGCGACCCGACAGCGGGTTTCTTCGTTAAGAGTCCGGTAATGACTTGAAAACGCGCGAAGATACGAGGTTTACACAGTAACCTCACCGCAGGTGCAGAGTTCTAGGAACCGCACGCGCACGAAACTTACAACCGCATTGAACAGTATTGATACTTTAGTAGCTCTTGCGTTATAAGAAATTTTGTTGGGTAAAAAACGTTAAGTAAGTAAATTTGATAACCGTTTAATATATCCTATTATTATTACGGATATTATTACAACTTGTTTTGTACAATTTGTACTACCTAAAGATGAAGGTATTTAAATTTATACGCACGTATTATATAATATCAAATATGCGCGTTATTAAATGCGTACCTTACCTATAGGTACATATGTCCAGACTGACTGACAAATTGATTAACAACGAGCCGAAACGACAGAAACTAGAAAGTTGAATTTAGCGGAATCTGTTACATTTATAATGTGTATAACTAATAAGAAATGATTTTGAAAAAAAAATACTTTAGAGTGTTGAATGTACCGAAAATTTTAAGTCAAGAGGCTTCGAACTGCGTACTACCAATTAAAACCGGCCAAGAGCATGTCGGGCCATGCTCAGTGTAGGGTTCCGTAGTTACCGGCGTGTTACAATTCATTAATTCAAAAGGTCGTTTCTTAAGGAAAATTTGGCGGCGCTTACGTCATTTCACTTTCATCCTATCACTATTGGTTTTTGAGTGATAACTCAAAAAAGGCTCAACCGATTTAATTCAATATAGTTTTAATTCAAGGTACTTATTAGGTCTCACTGTCATGATTTAAATTTTTTGGACCCACGGTTCAAAAGTTAGACCGGGGGGGGGGGGGGGGGGGGCTGTTTTAAACTTTCGGAGCTATTATCTACGAAAGTGTTTGTCTTGACCAAAAACTGTTATTCTTTTGGAAAGACCTATCCAACAATACCCCACACAACTGGGTTGGAACGAAAAAAAATTTCGCCCTCCACTTCACGTGTACGGGAGGTAACCTAATAAAATATATATTTCCAGTTTTTATTCTACCATTTTGTCGGCTTGGTTAATGCACCTATTCGAACCAAATTTCAGCTTTCTAATGCTAACGGTCACTGAGCTAGACCGCGGACGGACGGACGGACGGACGGGCGGACGGACGGACATGGCGAAACTATAAGGGTTCCGTTTTTGCCATTTTTGCTACGGAACCCTAATAATAAAAGTGATTTCAGCGTTTTTCAAAATTCAACCTCTAATGGTTCAAAGTTTGTAAGGAAATAGGAGGTGACTCTATGTACCTACCTACCTACTGTTGGTGTACTTAAATTGTAATCGTTTTTATTATTAAGTGTGACATGTTTTATTAATAAATTCTTATGTAAGGAAATTATATACATTTTATTTTACTGAGAGACCTACAAGATAATTTTTAGCCTAGGTACTCATTAAAGTACAAAAAAACAACCAAAAGCATGACGGACCATACACAATGTAGGGTTCTATAGTTACCGGTCCTTCACAATAAATAGTTTTTTAGGGTTCCGTAGTAAACTTCCCTTGTAGTTTCGCCATATCCATCCGTCTGTCTGTCCGCGGTCTAGCTCAGTGACAGTAAGCACTAGAAATCTGAAATTTGGTTAGAATATGTGCATTAACCAAGCCGACAAAATGGTAGAATAAAAACTGAAAAAATATATTTTGTTAGGGTACCTCCCTCCTCCCGTACACGTGAAGTGGGAGGCGATTTTTTTTTCATTACAACCCAGTTGTGTGGGGTATCGTTTGATAGGTTTTTTAAAAAGAATAAAATAGTGCGTCCCCCCCCCCCCCCCATCTAACGTTTGAACCGTGGATCTGAGTTATCATTTTCTAAAACGCTGAAAAATACTTTATTTCATTTTAATCTGTAATCTTCCTACAAAGTTTTAAGTTTCTAACTCCAAAGAATAGTTTTCGTCGTAAAAATTTTGCACCTCTTTTTAAACCCCTCAGGGGTGGTGTTTCCACCAAAACGCTGAAGGTACTCTTAAGTATTTTAATAAGTAATCACTATATCATCCTACAAAGTTTTAATTCTCTAACATAAAAATAAAAGTGTCCTCCACACAAATTTTACGCCCCCATTTAACATCTTTAGGGATGAAATTTGCAGAAATCCCTACTTATTTCTTGCCTACGTCATAAAAGGAAGCTCTGTTGTAAATTTTAGGTTTCTAGTTCCAGTAGTTCGGCTTTTATATATACGAGAATAGATTAACGTACCCTAAGATCAAGATCATTTGCAGCGCTCTATATTTACAAGTCGAAATAAGGCCAGCGACATTATTTCTTAACAATTACGAAATAACTCAATAAAAATTAATTTAAAATGAGTTCTAACGGTCCCAAAATGTCAACGACTGGGCGATATTTTTTTATTCCCAATTTACACGTGCCTTTGTGCTCTCGAAGTTACGAAATCATTATTGCGCGGAGCGACACACGTCCTGTGTCTGTGAGCTCGGAGAGCGGACTGACTGCGCCGGCGTTGCTTCGCATAATTTATTGCAAGTTTTAGGTTACTTTGAAGTGCTCTATTTACGAATATTTACTATGAAATGGTATATATATTTTACTTTATTTGGGTTTATTATAAGCTGAAGTTTAGGTTTGTATTCTTGTTTTTCACAAATAATCATGCATTTAGCCACAAACTGCGGTTATTCTTCGTGTATTTTTTCCGAAACTTGTCGGATTTAAATTTTATTTTTCCGATAAAATTTGTATCAAATCAGTATAATATTTTGTATTTATTCCATATAAGACTATCAATCTAATATTATAAAAAAAAAACTATAGCAATACGACATCAATAAGATCTCGAAATCGATATCTGTCCGAACCTCTCCGAGCGAAAATTGGTAAAACACTTGTTCGGAATAGGTCGATTATTCAAAATACAATAATAATATAGAAAAAATATTACACTTATTCACTTTCTATTGAAACGATCTTTCAACGAATGCATTAAAATTTGTAGATTTAGGCCTCTTTAATGGCTAAATCATATCAAAAAGTTGAGCGAAATTGAAGAAAAACATTACCGGACTCTTAATGTTATCGAAATTCAACTGCTGACCACGATATTCACTTCATACGGCTGTACTAAGTATAGCCGTAAGTGTAGTGTGTAGTATTGTATTGTATTGTATGTAATACAATATTCTTTATTGCACCACACAAATAAAAAGAAGTACAGAAACAGATTTAAATAATTTAAGCGATACAGCACCACCACAACCATACAGTCACCAGCAGATATATCGGAGCGGTCAAGGTGGTCACAAATATCTGAACAACGCCTCTATCGTCAAGGCCATAAGGTGCATAATTTTGAGTAACCCTGGCCGCTTCCATATATTATTATTAGTAGTAGTAGTAGTAGTAAACACTTTATTGTACACAACATACTTAGGAAATAAAAACAAATATTACAACGAAATTGTAGGTACAAAGGCGAACTTATCCCTTTAAAGGGATCTCTTTCAGTTAACCTTTATATTCCCCTGTATATTCGATGGTGACTATACCTACTCACTTGTATTTAATCTAGTCGCCATACGCGGCGTGTTTCGGAGAGCTTAGGTCACCATCCTCAAGCAGTATTTAATTGTTTAAGTAAGTTTGAAATTACAATACGGTGCATAGTTATTAACTAAGCAAAGCTTGCAGGTTCTAGATGATAATGCACATACTAAGGTAGGAAACGACCATAACTGAGGTACAAGTAATATTTGACTCGATTTACCTAATTACCTTTATGTTTGACTGTCATGGTCAAATATAATCGTTCTCTAAAGTTAATATCTGAAAATATGTGTTTTTTTTATTTTTGTAACTTAGTTCCAGTTTAACTATAAGTGGTTCACCGCGATACAGGCGAAGCCTAGTGCGGAGACCCCTGACACATCCTGTAATCTGTTATTTTTGCAATAAACGTATTCTTATTCTTATTCTTAAATGTTAGAGATAAACACAAAAATTCTTCAATGTTTAGAAACTACGCATGTTCACTTGTGTACACGTGTTTGTTTGTTTTATGTTTACGAACTTCGTCGGCAGATGTCGCTAGGCGTCACCCTAAGGCGCAAATATCAATAAAGGATATGGTGGAGAAATTCGCAGCCATCAGGTATAGTCTTAGTAGCTCAGTTGGTCAGAGCGATGGGCATGTTTCCAAGAGTCGCGAGTTCGAGTTTCGCCTGAGGCAGTGGATTTTTCTACTTTTCTTTCATTTCTAAACATTGTGGTATCGTTAGCAGACGTTCTACTTAATACAAAAACAATAATTCTTGCTTTTACCGGGACTGAAAGTCAGAAGGAGGAGGCTGTTAAAATAGGTTCGTTTTTGTCGTATGCAGCAACAACGAATTTAGGTTAGTAACCGAGGCAGAAGTTTTATGTAATGCCTGCAGATACAGTCGGGGATGCGGAAATATGCATGAATATTCAGGAGCTGCATGCGTGCTGCAAAACGCGGACCGATACTAGTTACATTGGAAGCTTTTCGTATTGAAAATGCATTCTCACAAATCTAGTAGGTCGTGCGGGTTAAACATAAGGCTTAGGTCGTTGAAGTGTGTAAAAGAGAGGTCATTACCTTAATCATCATTTGTTAAACAGATTTCTCCGCATTTTTATCTCGGTCGTTTATCAAATAAAGTAAGGGTCCCGGTGAAATTTATTAGTTTTGGAATGGCCAGTGGTGACTAAATATGTAACTTTTCGGCTTTATTACAATGCTCAACGATCGGTTTTCTAATTATTGTCGGATATTCTTAATCTCTGGTGTGAAACTACTTAATCAAACCTTTTTTTTCTTTTTTATCGGGAGAGGTACAATTGAGATGGAAATAACTTTTATGCACACAAAATTAAACTCCCTGTGAAAATCCGAATCTAAATATAGAAAATCAACTTCGAAGTCTCCGTTATTCCATATTTTCCGCAGTCTCAGGTAACAATCCCATGTAATACTAATAAAACAATATGACAGTTAATGGCCAGGAAATATGAAGGTAGGATGCAAATAACCTCTGGCGTTGAGACGTGACACGCTCCGACTCACGGCCTGAATACGAATATAACCCGCCAAAGGTAAGTGGTCATAGCAATATATGAGTTTCCTGGACACTTACTGCCTTTTTAAACTATCTGGGTTCCACTGCGATATCTGACGGTGCCACAGACTTCACAGTTTGAGCTGGAGGGCTTTTATGCTCGCGTGATTTGAATGCTACTTCTTGTTCGGTACTGACCAGAATGTTTGGCGACGACTGCCTTTTGAATACATATACAATCTATTTCTTTATGACTGTAAGTAGTTTAAATCCTTTTTCTACAAATAAAATATCTTCTTTAGTCCAGTTTTTAGTCCTGCTAGCATGACTTACGTTGGAGCGTGCGACTCCTTACTTCAAGCGTGATTCGAAGTATGCAGTCACGCGCGACAACGTAAGTATGTCATGCCAGAGGGCCAGTAAAGAGCATGTTGTCAATGCATTTCAGCCTTCTTGAATCCTAATTGTATTCACGTACATACATTTACAGTATGTATTCTATGTATATTCCGTCAGTAGCAGGAGTAACTGTTCAAAATTAGGTCGACACGACTTTCGTGGAGAGAATAACAAGGTGTAAAGATCCTCATAGATACCTTGCCTTAGTTACATGTGGCGGCTGCGGAATAAGCTCCAATACCGCCTGCCAATTACTATCCATTGCATATCTCGTAGGCACAGAATTTGGTCAACTGGTTCTATGTAATCAATGCAATCGTAAATTAAAAGCGAATCAAACCCCAATTACAGACGTGTGTCGAAGCAGAGTGCAATTTAAAATGCCACCGGGCGGTGACGCACACGATTCAGTTCGGCAAAGTGCTCGCAGAATGACATTGCCCATTCATTTGGTCTTTCCATTAACGCTTCGGTACAAGTAATGAATGTTGAGCGAGTCGATCGTTCGGAGTAATGAATTCCACTCGTTTATCACCCACCTGATGTATTCATCCCACTTAAACTCGGCTCTATTGACATTAACAAAGTGCTTTGAAGTGTTCGTTTTGTGACGTATCCAATACGGAAACTTGTGGTAGTCGTAGTTACATTTTAGTGATGTATTTGTTTATTATGCCATGAGTTACCTATAATGTTAAAAGAAAGAGGAAAACGTTTAAATTTTGTAAGAAATGTTAATTTGAAAAGGTCTAATTCTCTGATCACTAATTGGCGGCGCGGCCATAGAACACGATTTCCGTTGGCTTGCCTAAGTTTCAGGCGTCTGAGCAGTTTTCTTACAACTCTTTAAGAAATTTTAAGCCGAATTCAGCACCGGTTTGCTTTGCCTAGAAAAAATTTAGACGCACCGCCACTGCTGATCGCAATAAATAAATAGTTACTTGATAGTTAAAAGTCAGTATTAATATTTGTTCCACCCATGCCCATTCTCTTTGGCCTCTAATTCATAGGTATGCTAAATTAGTAGATTTTTGCAGTACACGCGTTATAGTACTGCCGTATTCATAGAAAAAAGTTCATAGCAAGGTTTTTAAACATTGAAAACCAACCGTTGCCAGTTTCTTTAAAAGCGAGCGTAGTAATGTTATTTCGGTTATTACAGTTACACCTACTGCTGCCACTTTGTCGAATTGTGGTCGAGTTTTCGTTCCGCCAGTCGCTCAACACTTAAACCGACTTTAAAAGGGAACTATTAACTACACGGCTAATTTATGCTGAGCACGGTTTGCCGGCCAGATTACAGAGTGTTGCCGTTCGACTACACTCTGCCTGAATCACACTGAATGTGCTACATCTACTGGAAAAATTAAGCCTTTTAAAATAAAATAAAAAAATAACTTAGTATAGTTCCGCAAAAAGGTTTCACATTGCAATTAGATCTCCACACAAATATATTTGTGAGATGCCGACACGACGATCGTGAAGATACTGCAACATCAAAGTAGCTTCCATTAGAATTTTATGAGTTGCCTTAAATTAAGTTTCTAAATATTTATAGTGGCATAGCCTTCATGGCTTACTGTTTGAATATGATCCTTTGTTTTATTAGAGTAAGTATACATTATTATGTTAATGTTTGTAGGGCCTTTAGTATGTCCGGAAAGAAAAGTGTCGTGGTTTATATAGGAGCACATATATGTATTTCACGACACTTTTCTTTCCGGAAACACTCTAGTAGGCCTTTTCTTATTTCATCGTTATGTACTTAATTACTATTTCCTCACTTTCCTTAGCTTCTTAAGTTATTCTCAAAATAGATATTAGTCTCTTTCGTCGCTGATATTTCAAAATTATTTCGAAGTTTTTATCTAATTCAGTTCCCAGGCCTGAGCCTGAGTAAGTATCTATGTTATGACATTTGCAAACACTCTTAAAACTATTCCAGATAATTCTAAGTTAGTTTTAAATCAAAGATCAATAATCTAAGCAAAACTAGACATGTTATCTAAAAATATTCTGATAACTAAGAACGATCCTCTGGTAACTAAGTACCTATACAGTCCTCATCAGGTATAATAACGATGTTAAATAACTACATAAGCATACCTAAACGTAGATTGAACATTGCTTTCGTACCTAGGTCTCTAATATCTAAAATCTAACGCCACGTATACAGCTTTTCCCAGAGATATTACCGCTTTATGCACCACAACTAGATAATTCGTACATCCGCAGTTGTAATCCTGACACGCAATCTCCGGCGTCATCAATCAGTGAGCGAGAGCGAGAGGGGATTACACCGGCATAATTATTTGCGAAACGTCACGATCAAATCCTGGTTTACCTCGCACGATTTGCTGTACTCGCACTCACTCGCGACTAGAGATGCAACGGATAGTGGTTTGGCCGGATACCGGATATTCGGCCTGACCCTCCGCCGAATATTCGGTTTCCGGCCGCCGAATATTCGGCCGGCGGTACTATACTGTTAGCGTTTTTGTATTCTGACACAGTTATATGCATGTAGTTACTGTTAAAACAATGCCTAATGGCTGAATAGTATTTTTATATTTGTCAAAGAAATTGTCTAGTTTATTAATTTAATACTATGGCTAGCACAGTGTACCAACATGAATAAATTGTAATATTGTCAGTAGCCATAAACCCGCCAAAAGAGTACTTTTGGCGCGCAATGCTGATATATGTTATCTGTGACAACTCGGTTTTTTCTATGAAACTGTCAAGCGAGATTAGAGGAAACAGATATTACTGATTTTGTAAATGTAATTGTTAAATAAACCCTTCAAGAAGACCAACGTTTTATTACTGAAGCAGTCTAAGGAATCTCATAGGAACGGCCCATGAGGTGGGCCAACAAATCAGAACCGGGATGTGTCAGGGCAGCCTGCCGTTGCCCCTTAAAACCGACGCCCGCCTAAGAGACGCTCGCCTAGCCGGGAATACGAGATTTCTGTGAATTGGAAACTAAGGTCAGAGAATTCCATTTATTTTTGTCTGTACTCGTCGTGTTGTTGCATTCTGGGAAGTGATTGCTTACTAACAGAGCTGGGAGTTGAAGAAAGTCTTTTGTAAAATACTAACCTATTTGAACAAACTTTTATGACGTCTAACTAACATTCAATATTAAGGATATATGGTGTTTGTTACGTGTTTCGTACCGTGAATGTACTAACAAGGGCATGTTGGATGTGTTTGGCGTTTGAAAGTGTGCAATTTTTTTTTGGTGATTGGGATACCTACTGTTAATTCAGTTGCAAACATAATAGTACCAAGTGATCAATAAAATACGTTTTGCTTCTTGTGAACGGCTATATGGTGAACAGAAATAAGTGTTAAAATAATTTTGAATTTGCTGGACTATAAAAAGGAGTTGAAAATATTATTTTTTTTTATCAGTTTGTGTAAACAACAGTTGCAATTTGTTGTAAATATTCAAATGTTGTCAGTACTAGCAATAATTGTTCACTTTTCACTCTGAATTACTGGTGCATAAGTTTTGTTTGATTTAAGTATTAGATTTGTTTTGTGTATGACTTAGGGCTTAAAAGTAAAAATGGGAAGGTCTCGGAGTCGTAGTAGAAAGCGTGACAAGAAAAGAAAGAGGAGGTCAAGTACAAGTACTGATACTTCACGGACAACTAAATCTTGTGATAGGGTGCACAAACATAAGCGTAAACGTAGAGAGTGTTCAAATAGTCATTCACGTCATTCACATAGTTGTCGTCATAAGTCTAAGGATAGGACAAGCTCGCGGTCTCACCATGATCGGACTCAAACACCACCGATACCATTTTCTTTGGGATCTAACAACTTTCCTGTCTCGCATAGTGTGGTGCCAGAGTTTGATCCTAGTGATAACAGTCAAACTATACTTACTTGGCTATCCAAAGTGAATGAATGTGCTCAGATATACCGATGGGATGACCGTCAAATTTGTCACTATGCCTTACCAAAACTGAGCGGCTTAGCAAACAAATGGTATAAAGGATTACCATCAGTTCTGTTTACTTGGGCTGAATGGACTGAGAAATTAAAAGCAGCTTTTCTTACTAATGAGAATTATGGTGACCTTTTGACAACTATGTTGAAACTTCGTTGTAGAATTGGACAACCCTTAGAAAATTATTACTACGACAAAATGGCATTAGTAAATAAGTGTGAGATATCGGGACAAAAGGCTATTGGATGCATAATCCATGGCATTGATGACAAATTTATTCGAATGAGTGCCGGTGCATGTAGGTTTGAAAACTCAGAACAACTATTAAATTATTTGCGAACCGTTTCTCAAAGCGATGTAAACAATCCTATGCGTAATAGAAATACCCCATTAAATAAGGTAGTACAAGGTCAAAATAAACCTAATGATGCAAACACACAATCACCCCGATGCTTCAATTGTAACGAGACGGGCCATATAAGCATTAAGTGTAGTAAACCTCTAAAAAAATGTACCTTTTGCCTCAAGTTAGGCCATGAGACAAAAGATTGTCGCAGAAACACTGGACCAAATAATAATATTGGTAAGCAGCAACGTAATCCAAACGAGGAAAATAATAAAACAATACTCTGCATTTATACCGATAGCCCTACAAGCGACAATGACAAGTATTTTAAAACCATTTTTGTCAACGGGGTACAATGCGAGGCATATATTGATTTTGGTGCCCGATGCACACTGATGAGGGAAACTGAAGCTAAAAGTTTACTTGTAGATTGGGACAGAAGTGATTTACCATTGCTGAAGGGTTTTGGTAATTCATTAGTTGAGCCTTTAGGTAAGAAAGTAGTGACAGTAGAAATAGATAATGTCAGAGCAGAGGTCAAAGTCTTAATTATACCTGATCAATATCTTCAAACACCCATACTGGTTGGACAGTCGTTTACTGAGAAACCTCATGTCATAGTTTATAAGACAAATGAAGATTTAACATTCATGCAAAAGCCTATGGTTATGGGTGAAAATGAAAAGTTACAACTGTTCATTCAGGATAACGTCGCTATAATGCCACATTCCACTTCCCCAATTGACGTCAAAGTGGAGGGTGATTATTCAGGTGGCTTATTTATACAATATAGTCATAGGAAGAGTGTGGATCATATTGAATACATGGTGCTCCCAGGAATTTATAAATTTGAAAATGGCAAAGGATATATCATGATAACTAACTTATCAAACAATACCCTAGATCTTAAAGTTAATGAGTTGCTTACCCGAGGTTATCAATATAAAGAAGTCTCCAGTGAATACATAGGCACATGTACAGTAAGTCAAGTTACAGAGTATCAACCATTACCAATTAATGAAGTGAAATTAGGGATCAAGATGAATGAAACTGATGAGCATGCGTTCCATGATTTACTAGGAAGGTATAGGGATTGTTTTGCATTGAATCTTAACGAATTAGGGAAAACTGATTTAACAGAAATGCACATAACCTTGAGCGATAATGTACCTATAGTACATAATCCTTACAGAATGTCGCAGCTTGAGCGTGAACAGTTGTCAAAAATAATTGATGACCTGCTGTCTAACGATATTATCCGGGAAAGTACGTCTTCCTATTCAAGTCCAGTTATATTAGTTAAAAAGAAGAATGGTGAAAAACGTTTATGTATAGATTACAGAGCCTTGAACAGAAAGACATTAAGAGATAAATATCCGTTGCCTCGTATTGAGGATCAGTTAGACAGTTTGGGAGGAAATACTTATTTCTGTAGCCTTGACTTAGCGTCGGGATATTATCAAGTGCCAATGGATGAGGAAAGTAAGCACCTTACGGCCTTCGTTACTCCTGACGGGTTATACGAATTTAACAGGATGCCGTTTGGTTTAGCCAACGCTCCGAGTGTGTTCCAGAGAACGATAAACGCAATGCTGAGAGGTTTTGGTCGGAATTTGGCTTTGGCTTATATGGATGATTTGTTAGTGGCCTCCAAAACAATAAGTGAAGGCTTAGATAAGTTAGAAAAAGTGTTTCAGTTGATACGATCTGCTAAGCTCACATTAAATCTGAGTAAATGCCACTTCTTTCAGACTCACGTTGACTATTTGGGTTATGAGATTAGTTCAGAGGGGGTGCGACCAGGATTAGGAAAAATCAATGCCGTACATGATTTTCCTGTACCGACAAATGTACATGAGGTTCGACAATTCGTTGGGCTTACAAGCTACTTTAGACGTTTTATTAAAAACTTCTCAGTCATAGCTAGACCATTAACCTCACTGACCAAAAAAGACGCGCAGTGGAATTTTGGTGAAGCGCAGATGAATGCGTTTACTGAACTCAAAGAAAAGCTGACGACTCGCCCTGTATTAGCGCTGTATGACCCAAATGCAGACTTGGAAATCCATACTGACGCTAGTAAATTAGGTATTGGTGCTATACTTATGCAACGTCACCCTACAGTGGGGCTACAGCCTATATCGTATTACAGCCGGCAGACTACTCCTGATGAGAGTAAATTACACTCTTACGAGCTAGAAACGCTAGCCGTCGTCTGTGCTTTAGATCGATTTCGAGTGTATGTACTTGGAAAGACATTCAAAGTTGTAACAGACTGTATTGCTATACGCAGCACAATGACTAAACGTGATTTGATACCTAGAGTTGCACGCTGGTACATTCTAATGCAAGAGTACGATTTAATTGTAGAACATAGAGAGGGGGCCAAGATGCTTCACGTAGACGCTTTGTCACGAAATCCAATTCAATCTGAACCACATGAAATTACGGAAGTAGGGGACATATTATCAATTGACGATGATGCATGGCTCCAAACAGTTCAACAACAGGACTCTGAATTGCAACGGATAATGAATATATTGAGCGACCCCAATACCAAAGAAATTGTCGAAGTTCATAAAAATTTTACTATGAAAAACGGACGCTTATATCGCATAATAACCAGAAAAGACGAAGTAAATCTTAAATGGGTGGTCCCAAAAACCGTCAGATGGCAAATAGTACGTATGAACCACGATGAGTTAGGACACGTTGGATTTGATAAAACCTATGAAAAGGTCAGTCGAGTGTATTGGTTCCCAAAAATGAAACGTTTCATTAAAAAGTATTGTAGAGCTTGTTTAAATTGTGCTCATAATAAGGTACCAGCTGGGCCCAAGGAAGGATATCTTCATCCCATACCAAAAGTGGACAAACCATTTGATACATTACATACAGACCACTGTGGTCCATTCCCCATGAGTAAGTCCAAAAACTATTACATTCTTTGTATAATAGACGCATTTACTAAGTTTGTTTATATCAAAGCGGTGAAAAATGTTAAGACCAGTACTACGATACAGGTATTTAATGAATACTTTTATCAGTATGCCGTACCACGACGTATTATTTCAGATCGGGGAACAAGCTTTACCAGTAAGGAATTCGCAGAGTTTTTAAAACAAAGAGGTGTTACGGATCACGTATTAAATGCAGTCGCTAGCCCTCGTGCCAATGGGCAAATAGAGAGATACAACCGCACGATTGATGACGCATTAACAGCTGTCAATCACGATAAACCGGATAACTTGTGGGATTTAGCTGTACCAGAAGTTCAGTGGGCAATAAATAACACGGTTAATAAAACGACGGGTCGTACACCGGCTGAAGTGTTGTTTGGTTTGAGACCTACTGGATGCTCCGATGGCGTTTTAAATACTGTAGTAGCGGAGTTTGAACAGCATCAAGATGTTGATCAGATAAGAGCAGACGTATCCCAAAATATAGAAAAGAGCCAACAAAAACAAAAGGAACGTTTCGATAGGTCGCGAAAAAAGCCTGAAATATACAAAGTAGGTGATTTAGTCCGCGTGGAAAGAGAAGCCCGTAGTGAACCAGGGCAAAGTAAAAAATTGGTTCAAAAATGTGCTGGTCCTTATAGAATCTCTAAAGTGTTAGGTAACGATCGGTACGAAGTGGAAGATACTCCCATAACTCGTAAACAAGGCGTTAAAGCTTACAAGGGAACATATGCTGTTGATAAGTTGCATCCTTGGCTAGTTTTCAGTAACGATGTCATGTCTAGTGATTCAGAGTGAAAATAAAAGATGATAATATTCCTTAGTGATTGAAGTATGTGATGTAATTAAGGCTAATTAAATAAAAAGCGTACAAATGAGAAAATAATGTAAACAACTTGAAATAATAATATTTGTCATAGTAACTTCAAGTGACTGAGCGTTTATGATTTTGCTATATTTGAAAATTAATGTCAGAGTAACATACTCACTAACACTAACCTAATTTGCTGGAAGACAAATATTCATGAAAATATCATTTCTTCAAAGAATTTTATGACTTAATTTAAATGAAAACGATACATATTATAAGTTTGTGATAAAGTAAAATAGAGCATATTGTAACGTTATAAAGTGAGACATATAGTAGTTTTAATAATGTCTATAGAGTGATTCAGAGAAATTAGTGCCTTTTCAAAAAAAATACTAATGTGTATTTTCAGATAATTTGTAATAGAGAGTAATAATTTGTAATAAAGAGCGATAACTTGTAATAGAGATTGATAATTTGTATTAAAGAGATATTTGTAAAAAAAAAGGCGAGAATTTGTAATACTGAGTGATAATTGGAAAATTGTAATATAAAAGCGATATTTTGTTTAAAAAAAGAGAAAAGCATTTCCTAAGCGAATGATACATAAGTGAACATAAATGTCTATTATAAATTATAATATGTTATACAGTGAGTCAATGACTGGCGAATGCTTGCATTGATTTAGTTTATAAGTAACAGTGAGTCAATGACATGTGAACGCATGCATTGATGTAGTTTATAAGTAACAGTGAGTCAATGACATGTGAATGCATGCGTTGATATAGTTTATAAGTAACAGTGAGTCAATGACATGTGAATGCATGCGTTGATATAGTTTATAAGTAACAGTGAGTCAATAACATGCGAATGCATTTATTGGTGTACTTATAAGAGTGAATCGTTACAGGTATTGAAGTAATGTCTGTAATGATGTAGTAAGTAAGTTCATAACTTTTTATTGTTCTGTTCTTTTACGGTCGATTAACCCTTTGCTTTGTAACCCCTTCTAAACGCAGAGGCGCGTTTTAATCAGGATTAGCCGAGTGTTAGCGTTTTTGTATTCTGACACAGTTATATGCATGTAGTTACTGTTAAAACAATGCCTAATGGCTGAATAGTATTTTTATATTTGTCAAAGAAATTGTCTAGTTTATTAATTTAATACTATGGCTAGCACAGTGTACCAACATGAATAAATTGTAATATTGTCAGTAGCCATAAACCCGCCAAAAGAGTACTTTTGGCGCGCAATGCTGATATATGTTATCTGTGACAACTCGGTTTTTTCTATGAAACTGTCAAGCGAGATTAGAGGAAACAGATATTACTGATTTTGTAAATGTAATTGTTAAATAAACCCTTCAAGAAGACCAACGTTTTATTACTGAAGCAGTCTAAGGAATCTCATAGGAACGGCCCATGAGGTGGGCCAACAATACCTACAATTTGAGTTTCGCAGGTGCGCGTCGTGCAGGTTTCGACCTGTGTCGTAGTGAACGTTCGCGCGGATACATTCCTAGGAATTCTAGGCAACAAAACGAATTTTATTATGTCAGTACGGAGTAACTTCTTTCAAAAGTACACACGCGCTCGCGTTTTTCTGTGTGAAAAAAAATTTTGTATGACTAGTGGGCGGCTCTGGCTACATCCGGTATCCGGCCGGATAGTAGGGCAGATGCCCCGGTTGTGGCCACTGTGCCGGTTTTGGCCAGTTTCAACTTTGAATTGGGTTAACTAAGGTATAGACAACTTTATAAGTCTACGGCTTATACTAAATACAAGAGAAAATTATGGCAATACAAATGACACTGTCATCTGTCATGTGTCAGTTGTCATTCAGTTTTCAGGAGCTATGTTGTGTCAGGTTACGTGGTACATGCTATTTGTTAACCAACACAATAAGGGTGGAAGCTCCGTAATCTGCCATTATTTTGGAAACCCCTTTTGTATTTCTATGAGCTCATTGTTTAATGTACATGTCAAAAGTGTTGTCTAAGGATATGTTAGGTTACTTTCTTGGCGCGCCATTCAGAAATTGAGGTATGCCTAATGGCCAAAACTGGCACCTTGATTTCGTGATTTCACCAATTGTGGCCATGTCTATGACCATAACTGGCTCACATACTAACCCAGTTTTGGCCACCTAGTATTGGTCCTAAATTTTAATATTACATATTACAATTTTCTTTTCTCCAATTATTTACGCAAATGTTCGCATTACTATAGAAAAACCGGCTACGTGCGAGTCGGACACGCGCACCGAGGGTTCCGTAAAAACCTATAACAACTGTTATTTCTTATGATTGCGTGCGTGGACATGAAAGTTTCGTTTTGCTACAGCAGAAAGATATTATAGAGCTGAGTATTATTATATGAATTTCAATTTAATACCTCTACGCGTTTACGAGGAAACAGGTAGTAAGTTTATTGAATTTAAACTTTCGTGAGACACATTAACACTATTATCACTGAATGCGGCTGTACTTACTTGTTTTTAGTCACTCCGCGCGACATGTTTCGGAGAGCACAAGTGAGTACAGCCGCATGCAGTGATAATAGGTAGTAAGTTTAAAATTTAAAAAATATTTTATGTACGATTTTACTAAAAATGTCTACTTTTCGTAATTTTTCCTTTGTCTGTGCTATATGAAGTTTCTTCGTGCCAAGTTTCAAGTTTCTTGGTTTACGGGAAGTACCCTTTAGGTTTTGAGTTTCTTGCGAGTACTCAGTTTCAAAATATGCAACTTAAATTGCTATTTCTTTTAATTGCGTTGACATAAAAGTTTGGTTTTGCTACATCTGATAGGTCCTATAGCCCTGAGTATTTGACATGAATTTCAACTTAATAACTTCACGCGTTAACGTGGAAAAAGGTAGTAAGTTTAAAATGTTAAATATATATGTTTGTATGACTTTACTAAAAATATCTACTTTTTATAATTTTTCCTTTGTGTATGCTATATAACGTTGCTTTGTGTCAAATTTCAAGTTTCTGAGTTCACGGGAAGTACCCCGTAGGTTTGGCGAGTGCCGAAAACTCTAAAATTTACAGCATAAACGACTTTAATTTTTGATTGCGTTGGTTTTTAAGTTTGATTTTTTCACAGCTTCAAGGGACAATAGACCTGAGTATTTGACATAAATTTTAGCTTGATACCTCCAAGCGTTCCTGAGAAAAATGGTCTTGACAGACAGACAGACGGACAACAAAGTGATTCTATAAGGGTTCCGTTTTTTCCTTTTGAGGTACGGAACCCTAAAAATTATTCAAGTGCGTTGGGTTAAGACCAAATGAATTATAGACGCCCTCATAGAAAATCGTTACGTCTTTTTGGCATACATAAAAGTATATTTTTAACCGACTTAAAAAAAAGGAGGTTCTCAGTTTGACCCGTATGTTTGTTTGTATGTATGTTTGTTCACGATTATCTCGCGTTTGACTGTACCGAATTTGATGCTGTTTTCAGAAAAGTATTTGTTACACTCTGAAGAGGGTTTATTATAGACAAAGGGGTCATCCATTTATTACGTAAGACAATTTTAGCCAGTTTTGACCACCTTCCTCTTGTAAGTAGAAGTAAGGCATGGTCAATCCCCTCCCCGCCTAAATTGTCTTGCGTAAGAAATGAATGGCACCCAAAAGGATATCCGTGACGTCGCCCGCGTGGATCCGTTATTAAGCGATATAGTTCAACTCGACCGATTTTTAACCGCATTAATAACTATAATAGCAAAGCAAAGTAATATTCATCATCTTCTTCTTCTTCTTCTTCTTCTTATCATCTTCATCTTCTTGTTAATCTTCTGCGTACTTGGTCTTCTTCTGTATCTTCTTCATCGCAGTTTTCTGCATATTCTTTATATTGATCTTTATCATTATCTAATTCTTTGTGTTCTTCTTCTTTACCTTCATCAACATTTTCACATTTTTCGCACATGCCTTACTTATACTTACAATAGGAGGATTTTATCTTACGTAGGGCGGAAGGGGGTCAAAAAGTGGCAAAAATTGACTTACGTAATAAATGGATGACCCCTTTGTCTATACTAGAACCTTCTCCAGAGTGTAGCTAATACTTTTTTGAAAACCGCATCAATTTCGGTACAGCCAAACGCGAGATAATCGTCAACAAATATACGGGTCAAACTGAGAATAACCTCCTTTTTTTGAAATCGGTTAATAAAAAACACATTTGTTCCAATTCTAACGATAAATACTTAAGTTAGTAAGGAAATATGTGTATTTTTTTTCCATTTTGTAGAAGGTGTTGCGGTCTTTTGGAACATTGTCAGTTTACCTGTTTTTGAGTTATGTTCAAAAAACTACTTTATACAGAACCCTCCATTATGCGTGGGCCGACACGCACGTGGCCGGTTTTTTCTGTTCAGTTGTTGTACTGAAATGTAAACTTACCGTCTGATATTAATATTTTATGATATATCATTGGAAACATTCATATTTTTAAATGAGGCCAAAACTGGCACAATAGGTGTGGCCACAACTGGGTCAAAACTGGCCAAAAGTGGCTCCTGGGCCCCTTTCTGACATTTCATTAAATAAAAAATTAGATGCAATGACAGAATCTTAACAGCGGAGATTCATATAAATATAGTAATCAATTCTCAATGATTATGCACATAAAGAGTGTCATAATTCCTTATTGACACAAAATGACGGACATCTGAACAGACAAACTCTCCTTAAAGTGGCCAAAACCGGGGCATCTGCCCTACGAAGATATCCGGTATCCGGCCGGATACTAAAATAAGGGCCGGATAGGCCGGATACCGGATAGTAACCGGATATTCGGTGCATCTCTATTCGCGACGGTAAATAACGCGAAGGCCTAATTAGCAAAAGCGCGCAAAGATGCGCGCAGTTGGAGATGTAAATTTAATTTAAAAAAAAACTCTTCGGTTATGGCAAATGTATGCTACATGATTTTCCTAAAAATATACCTATCATTCATTTAACCATGCTTTTGAATAATAGCTGCCTGTTGTCTTTAAAGTATTCCTAATATCTTCCCTACTTTGTGGTTAACCTGTTCCCGCCACAACTGCATAAAAAAAATTTAGACAGGACAAAATTCCTCTTTTCTCTATTTCTTCGCCTAGTTACAGGGATTTTGGAGGTAATTAATTCGGATCGTTAATCAAACAGCCACTAAGTGCGGAATGGCGAGACGAGCCGAGGTAATTACATTTTTTTCATTAACATGACATCTGATGTTTTAATAGCTTCGTAACAAGCGAGTCTTTCAGTCGCGAGGCGCGCTCTCATTTTCTCACAGGTCAGACGAGTTAAAAATAAATATTTCAAACAAAGCGCGTGGTTACGGAGATAAACCACCTTAAGGCCGTTCCTCGATTCGGACAAGCCACGCACATCCGTCAGAGACACGTTTATGGCTCCCTTGCACGAAAGAAAGAGATGCAGCGCTCTTAATGATCAGACTTTTTGACTAAACTACGATAAAAAAGCGAATCTATAAAGTTTTGTCTAATTTTGTTTCTGTGACTTTTTAGATAAAGCAGAATACCATATGTTTTACTTAGTTATATTGCTTAATCTCTTATAGTTTGCGTATACTACGAAATATAAGGGGAAAAAGAACCCAACTTCGGATTTTTTTTCTATCGAGGCAACTTTCAGCAATCGTGCTTTGGCTTGTGTCATAAACAAGAGTATATAGTCTAATAATATATATTCGAAAATAAATTCAGTTTCTTTTCCCGTTTAGTCAATAGAGCGTTTGAAAAAACCTATAATTAAATGTTCAACTAGCTCTTTACAGCTGTTTTGGTAAGCGGCACTTACCGGGATACTGGGAAATATTGGCACGTCAAATGAAATCGTGACACTCGTGAATACTTTACATAGATTGGATCCGGGAAATCCAACGAAGATGTTAGAGGACTGTTCCAATAAAAGAGAATTGGATTGCTTTTGACAGAAACACACGCCGATGTAAATTGTTTTGTTTCCTAATTTCAGCTAGTTTAACTTTGTTTCCAAGCAGATAAAGGAGTTTCGAAACATAGAAACATATTGTGCTTCAATCATTGAGTAGGTAACAGGAGATGACATCCCTAAGTTTTTTTTTGTACCAAAAGTTGTAGTGAAAATCACTGCAAGTCTATAGTCTACTCTATGATTCAGTCATAGCTGTCAACCGTCAAACATGGGGTACAAAGTTGGTTTTAGATGTCACATGTACCTACATAAAAATAAAAATAAGTTTCACGCATTGCTACTCCACCTAGTAGCTACTACTGTACTACTGGTACGCCATTTGTTACTAGGCGGAGTAGCAGTGCAGGTGACATTTCCTCTTACAATTTCGGTATCTTTAGGCCGCTTTCGGACAGAGGGCGCAATTGACTTGAGCCAGTGGCGTAGGTAGCATGGGTGTGGGTGCTGCCTGCCGCCGCTGCCGATTTAAAAACCTACCTAAGTGGGTGACACCCGGTGCGGGCCGCCCCCCCCCTAGCTACGTTACTGACTTGAGCTTCAAAAACTTCTTAGGCTGTGGCCATCTACGAGTACATCTCTATAGTCTCTGGTCAAGGTATCCTGTTCATTGTTTACTAAACTCGTAAATACCCCATTACTCTTACAAGTCGAGCTATACCATTTGGAGTACCCACTCACCGCTAGTAAGAGCACTAATTGCCCATTAAACCATTTTAAACGACTGAAACACCACCTGTTAATTGCTGCTGTAAACTTTCACAAAGAAATGTCGGTTCAAGGGGATTACTCTTGGCGCGGTTATTATTACGACGCACGCCAGGCAGGGCCGTAGCCAGAATTGCAGTTAAGATAGGGCAGTGCTAATTTAAGGTAGGGTATAGCGAATTTTAAGGTAGGGCATTAACTTTATTTTCATACATTTCTGACCCGATTGTAGTTTTTAACGTAGGGCATTAGTATTTTAAGGTAGGGCATTTCCCCCTAATGCCCCCCCTAGCTAGGGCCCTGATGCCAGGTTTGTTAGAAATTAGGTATTTTTTAGAATGCAATATAAAATGACTATTTACTATGAAGTGTACCTACGTTAGTATGGAGAACATTTTCATTCGTTCTGTAGTCATATATTTCCGGCGGGATTGTCTAAAAACTAGAAACAATAGTTTGGGATACACGCACAGATGTGCCCGCCGGATTTGTCCGACGAATATGCCCGGCGGACAGATCCGTCCGTGTATGGCGCGAATTAGACACGGATCTGTCAGCGGACACATCTAAATAGCGCCATACACGGACGGATCTGTCCGCCATGCATATCAGTCGGACAAATCCGGCAGACACATCTGTGCGTATATCTCTAACTAATGATAGTGGATAATGGACTCTTTTATGGAGATAAATGTGATTAGTTTATTTTGAACTAAATTTTCATCACTATCATCAAAGTTAAAAATATACAAATATGAAAGTGATACTTCCCATAGAGGGCATAGAGCAAATCAATCTCTTTCCTCCGGCTTTGCAAATAAACAATAACGGACTCTTGAAATAAAAAATCTAATGGCAATTATCGACTTCTCCTATTTGTGCATACCTAGTTGTAAGTAATTTATAATTATTTAACGGCCTCCTAGCCTAGTAGGTAGTGCCCTGCCTATGAAGCCTGTATTGTATCAATTGTATGTGCCGGGTTCGAATCCTGGTCAGGTGTTTATCACAGATAAATTTGTTCCTGAGTTACGGATGTTTTCTATGTATTTAAGTATTTATCTATATCTATCTATTACATATATCGTCGCCTGGTACCTACAACACAGGCCTTATTGAGCTTACTGTGGGACTAGGTTGATTTGTGTAAATTGTCCTAATAAAAAAAATCTGGGGCTTGTGTGACGAAACCCGAAAAAATTAAATGACAACAATGATATTAATAACACTCCATAAATTAGACCCCCATTTCAACGCGTCAGGAGGAAAATACCCGCCGTTATAATTTGATTTCCCCCGCCATAGAATCGCAATTTTCTTTCTGATCACTCTTTCATGAGTAATGAATTACAAAGTGAGTGAAGTAATGGCGTTTGTATTCAGTAAATATTATGCAGAATTTCGTTCTGTTCGAATTTATGATGATGTCAACGAACTTTTACAATTATATAATATTCAATACACTATCTCGACAGAAATAACGAATAAGAACTAAGGACTAATACCAAATAAAAATATGGGGATAAGCAGCAAGCAAAAACTTTAAAATACTGTAACCCGACTACGGAGAAAAACATGTTGAAGTCGGTTCAAATTTAGGTAGTCTATATTAACCGAGTCCATATATACCGAATCGATTGACAGAGGAACAAGGCATCAGTACAAACGTAAAGCCGTAAATACATACATAAAGCCTTTGCCAATGGAACTTGCTAACTATGTAAACAAACCACCATATTGAAATTGTCTCTGAATGATGAATTTACTAGTGACGGGCAAGACTCTTATTTCCTTGTTTACTTATGTCAAACCATATCGAATAATAATATACCGAAAGTGCAAAACAAGTAGGTACTTATTTATTTACATGTTAAACTCATTTGTATATACATAATGTCAAAACTACCAAGTAGTGTATACAACCGCGTTGGCAGGAACAGAGCTTGAGTTGGGTAGTGTGTAGCGCCTTAAAATATCACCAACTTTAGTGACAACACTACCCATCATAGACAATTGTATAATTTAAAAGAAACAAAAATGTCATTTCATCAGGTCCATATATTTAACCTAACTTATGAAACCATATTAAAATTTTAATAAAATATCCAAGATACAGTTATATATTTTATGATTTTGTATTTTACAGTAACAACCATTTCAATAGTGTATGGTTTCAATGTTGCTTGATGAGGTGGTGTGAAAATTCAAGGAGAAACTGTGACAAAACAAAGTTACGTCTTTTGTTTACATAGTTAGCAAGTTCCAATGGCGAAGACTTGACTCGTACATTCACCAATTTCACCATCAAATATATCGGGGCGGCCAAGGTGCTCAAACATATCTGACCATACACTTTATCCCTTTGACAATAGAGGCGTTGTTCAGATATTTATGACCACCCTGACCGCTCCGATATATCTGATGTAAAATTTAAAGAAGATGATGATCTTACTGGAACTTAAACGAGTGTCTTCCTGGCCTATAATTAAGTTGTTTGAAGCAATGTCTGCACTTGTCAAGCCCTGATAGCGGAAATGTAATCATAAGCCATGTTAGGAAAATTAAATACGTTTAAATCCGATATTATTAAAACAAACGAAATCCTCGTTTAATATTGATTTTCAATATGTTCAGAGACATCTAGGCATTTGGTGAAATAAAAATCTGCATCTGCAGTTTGTATTAAATGAAAGACCTAGTGCTTATAATTCTAATGTCCAATAGTTAACAACACCTTTCTGTCACAACTATTGTTTATTACTTTGTTTAATAAAAATGGCTCGGACGTCTATACCGATTTATTCGAAATGCAGAATGCAAACACAGAAAAGCAATAACCCAGAAACCTAACTGCAATCAGTGAACAGATTGTTAGCTCACAAACTGTTAACACAGCGAGACTCCGGGATAATCGTGTGTCACGGAAACCGGCGCCCCGGGAATGATAATTATCACGTGAGTCCCGCGGGGCCCGGGTTAGTTCGGTTGCCTCAGGCTGCCGATAGAGAGCGTAACTCATGCCCGCCCTGCAGGCGTCCCGGATTTTTATTGGCGTTATTTAGCTGGATAATCTACTTTCTTCAATGTTCAGCTCACGTGCAAGGGACATGTCATGTCTTCTTTCATCTTAAATCAGTGTGTTAAGTTACATTTTATTTACATTTAAATAACTTATTATAATTTGAGATGTTTCGTCATACTAGTTGATAGAATCCAATTTTGGACAATGATTTTAAATAATAAATATTCAAAAACATTTATTTAGTTTAGACAGAGACTATAGAGATATAGACCGCCACAGCCTAAGAACTTTTTGAAGCTCAAGTCGATTGCACCCTCTATCCCAAAGCCGCCTAAAGATACCGAATTTGTAAGAGAAATGTCAGCTGCACTGCTACTCCACCTAGTAACAAATAGCGTACTAGTAGTACACTAGTAGCTACTAGGTGGAGTAGCAGTGCAAGTGACCATTTCTTTTACAAATTCGGTATCTTTAGGCGGCTTTCGGACAGAGGGTGCAATCGACTTGAGCTTCAAAAAGTTCTTAAGCTGTGGTCGTCTATATCTCTATAGTCTCTGGTTTAGATTTGTAGAGTTTTACAGTGACTACTAATGTCGTGTGTATACCTACATGAGAGGATGTTGTGTGCGTGACTTTCTCTCTACGGCTTGTTACCTTTAAATCGATTAGCTTTGGTTGTCATATGACGAACCTCTATTAGGACAAGTCGAATCAGCCAACCAGTCCGCCCCGTAGCGCACAAAATGGAGAAGCAAAAATGGATTCAAATTGGTAATTATTTACGATTTTAATTTTTCCCGTAATCTAGATTGGGACACATTATTCTAGTTTCTCTTTAAACAATAAACATACAATGTGCTCAGATGTGGGTATTGAGATACAACACAACGTCCTGTTCTAGGTACTTGACACAGTACCGAAGTAAAAAAAATATCTAGGTACTTAATCAAAAATTGTTCAAAGAAACCTCAATGTTATTTTTAAAGACCTAGCGATTGATGTGCATCAAGTTGATATTTGAAATTTTTTTTTTTTGACAATTAGTTACATGTATACCCCCCCTAAAAATATATTTTTTGCAATTTCTCTACAATACTAAGTAGCGGCACACACAATACATTTTATGTAAAAAATTGATAATGATACGTCTTATAGTTTCCGAGTAAAATGGCTGTGACATACGGACGGACAGACAGACAAACAGACAGACAGATATGACGAATCTATAAGGGTTCCGTTTTTTGCCATTTGGCTACGGAACCCTAAAAAGATTACATGCGTTTAAATGCCAATTATTTTTTTCATAATGAGCACTTTTAGCGGTGTCTTTTTCTCCTACATATTTTTTTGTTTTTTTTTTATGCAGAATAGGCAGGCGTTTGACCACGATCTCACCTGATGGTAAGTGATGATGCGGTCTACGGTGGGGCACGCTTACCTATCATCATCATCTAAGGCTCTACAGCCCGGGGTGGGCCTTGGCCTGGTCGAGCAACTTTTTCATTTCTGGTCTGTTCATGGCTTGTTTTTTCCAGCATCTAACTCCTAGGGTTTTGAGGTCTTTCTGCTTACCTATGAGATACCTATTTACTCGCGCTTTGAAGAGACCCAAATCGTACTCATGTGGAAACACAGACTCGGGCAGAGCATTCCACTCCTTGGCAGTTTGCATAAGGAATGTACATATGTCTATTTGTTCTTTATTCTCGTGTCATTTTTCGATTTGTGTTCTGATTGTCCCCCTGGGCGCGGTTCTCGTGCCTCCGGGAATATTGGATATATGTCAAAACACAGAAATTCCAATAGGTACCAACTTTATAACACGATACATTATATAATATAGCCGGAGAGCTAGTCACAAAATCTTTTTTATTCATTTGATATAAGTATTATCCTTATTACTTAATCCGGAGAGATCTTAAGATATTCAGGTTAGCAAGAGGGTTATATAATCTACAATGTGTAAATGTAATATGGGCGAACCTTTTAACGGTGGTTTACATAGGTCATACTGAACAAGTTTCACTATGGAGGTAACCCCAAAATCTCAAAAAAATAATTGGCTTCCTCATACAAAATGTCGACACCTATGCGAAAAAATGAGCCCATAAGATGTTATGATGAATGAATGAATGATACGATGATGATTTGTGATAGGCTCCATAGTGAAAGTTGTTCAGTATGACCTATAGGTATAAACTACCGTTAAAAGGTTCGCCCGTATTAAATTTACACATTGTAAAACTCGCGTCCCCATACAAACGTAGTTCAGCTCTCATTTTAAAACGACATGGTTTAGAACCACGAAATTTGCCATGGGCATTCTAGCAGTACAGATCTATGTCAGTAATTCGTTTTAGTTGCTAAAAATTGTAATACAAAGAAAATATAGTAAATAAGTTTTGTATGTAAATCTGTATCTGGCTGTATTTTATTTGTATTAAAATTTTTAGCAACAAAAACGAATTACCGACATAGATCTACTACTAGAATGCCCATGCCAAATTTCGTGGTTCGTGTCGCTTGTCGTTTTAAAATGAGAGCTAAACTACGTTTGTATGGTACCGCGAGCATCCTGGCTACTCTTAATAACACGGATAATTAAAATCATAACTCGTCCTTCAAATTTATTGTTGTGGGTTTAGGTTCTTGTTGCTGTTGTATTTATTGTTGTAGAAAGCTAAAATAATATTTGAGCCAGAAGTTTCACAAATTGCATATCTTCAATTAATTATACAAACATACCGATAAATAGCTGGCAAAAGCCCCAGATTTTGTAATAACGACAGTTTAACTACCTAACTAACTAGAGATTTCTGTTTCTTTCAAAATGGTATACGCGTACCATTTTCCGAAGCTAACTTTTAGTCTAATAGCAAATCTGTCATTTTGCGAAATGGGAACAATTTGTCGTTAGAAATATAACGTGAAACTAAGAAGGCATTGATTTAAAAGACGATGCAATATCGTCGTATATATTCCATTGAATTTATTTGAGATATTGCTTCTTGCCGCTGTATTTTAGAAGACTTTTGGTACAATAGAAGAACGAATAAGCACATAAAACCGTATAACGTTAATGTTTTGTGCTGCCTGAAATATCTGTGAGTGGAGAGACCGAGAAATGTAATATTATCTTCAATATCTTCTCGGAGACGGCTTTGTAAACTGGCTGTGTATTAATATCGGCCTGAAGAGCACTTTGTGAACAATGAAATGAATGATTATTTACAGTCCATTCTATATGTACTTAAACAGAAAACCACTTGGCTCAGCTGTTCCGCCAATTCCATTAAACACAAAAGGTACCTAGGTACCTTTTTGGCCAAATGATCAAGTCATCATGTGGTAGGTTTTTGGTACCTTTTTGGCCAAATGATCATGGCATGTGAGAATAGATGCGATACAGAAAAATTATAAATAAAAAAAACCGGCCAAGAGCATGTCGGGCCATGCTCAGTGTAGGGTTCCGTAAACTGAGACCATTAATTCAAAAGGTCGTTTCTTACGGGAAATTTGGCGGCGCTTACGTCATTTTTACTTACGTGGGTTTTTGAATGATAACTCAAAAACGGCTCAACCGATTTATTTCAATATAGTTTTCATTGAAGGTACTCATTAGGCCTCAGTTTCATGATTTTTTCCCAAATTTTAGGACCCACGATTCAAAAGTTACATGGGGGGGGGGGGGGGGGGGGGACGCCCTGTTTTAAACTTTCGGAGCTATTATTTCCGAAAGTATTAGTTTTATCCAAAAACTGTTTTACAAGACCCTAATTCTTTTTAAAAGACCTATCTAACGATACCCCACACAGATAGAAATAATATCTTAATTCAAAACGCAAAACTCTCTTGCACGCGGTTTCTTAAAGAGACTAATAAATACCTTAGACCAATAAACATGACTTGAGTTAAAAATATCATGATTTTTAAAAGAAGATTTAAAATTATTTAGCTTTATCTTTACCCATTTTTAAAGCAAATAGTAATGATTTGAGTTAAGATAATAATTATTTACGGCAAAAAAGCACCAAAATTTTCCTTTAAGAGTTTTAATATCGTTCAATTTTATCGTGTTAACTATTTTTAATTGGTCTTCAGTATCTCCCTCTGCGTCTAAGACCGGGTTTCTGCTTAAACAATCTGCCTCTACATTATTCTTCCCCGGAGCGTATTTTATTTGGAAATCATATTGTGACAAATAATATGTTAGTTCTCCGAGGTCGTCGTCTGTTCTAGACTTAATATTTAAATTTTCTAAAGGTTTATGATCTGAATATACTGTGAATGACCTCCCTATGAGCCAATATTGCCAATACTTTATTGCTTCTTTAATAGCCAAACATTCTAAGTAAACCGCTTTTTTCCTCTTTTGTAATTGATTTAATTTTTTTGAGAAGTATGCTACTGGTTTTTGTTTTCCGTTTGGTTGTGTTTGTTTTAGTACTGCTCCCAGACCTTGTAACGACGCATCAGTGTAGATATTTATCGGCAAATTCTGATCGAATATCTCTAAGATTGGTTGTGAGCACAGTAAGTCTTTTATTTTTTTAAATGATTTTTCACAGTCTTCAGACCAATTGAATTTCTGATCTTTTCTAAGTAAATTGTGAAGAGGTTCTAAAATTATAGAGCTATTTGGTATATATTCATGATAGAAGTTTATTTTCCCCAAAAATTGTCTGATGTTTTTTTGAGTTTGTGGTGTTGGGAAATTTTTTATTGAAATTAAATTATCTCTTACTGGTCGTACTGTATTCTTTTGAATTATGTGACCGAGATATTTGACAGAGTCTGAAGCAAATGTACATTTAGTGAACTTTAATCTAAAACCCTCTCTTTTTATGGCTTCTAATAACTGTGTTAAATGACTAATGTGTTCTGAGAACGTTTTTGAAAAAATCAATATATCATCTATATAGTTGACCGCAAAATCAGTAAGCTTATACTTGCGCAAGATGTTACTAAGTATCCTTTGAAAAATAGCCGATGATGTCTTCAAGCCATATGGTAAACATGTCCATTGATAGTGTCCTTCTTGGGTAACAAATCCGGTCAACTTTCTATCTTCAACTCTTAACGGAATAGACCAGAAAGCTGAATTAATATCCAGTGTTGTGAAATATGCTGAGTCTCTTGTCTTAACTACCAAGTCATCGATCAATGGAAATGGTTGAGCCTGAGGTACCACTATTTTATTTAGGTCCCTAAAATCTATACATAATCTTGATTTTCTATTTTCTTCCTTTTTGAAAGCTAATGTTACTGGAGCCGCAAATGGACTATAAGATTCTTCTATAAGATTTTTATCTAGTAGCTTTGCTATTTGTTCCTCAATTTCTTTTTTGTCTTCAATTGAACATCTATACGGCCTTTTAGTACAGTATTTGTCCACAAGTAGATCAATGCGTGCTTCATATTCTCTGACCGTTCCAATGTCATATTTGTCCTTCGCAAAGATTGCCTTGTAAGTGTCTATCAGCTTATATATTTCAGATTGTTGCTGAGTATTTAGGTTACCCATACTTATCTGGAAATCATCTTCTTTTATATGCTCATTAAAATTTATTAAGCAGTTGTTCATCTCATATTTCACTTCCTTAGCAGCATTGATTTTATTTGTATCCTCGCTCATAGGATTATTTTCTTCAGTAATTTCTTTCCTTTTTTGGGTAATTTTCAAGTTTTCATCTTGTGTCAGTCTGAATTGTTTTATAGTATCTAGACCCATTAGAAAGTCGTATTTAAATTCTTCTCCATCAACTATATACACATCCGCTTTTTCTTCAGTATCGAAACACTTTATGTCAATAGTTGTCAAACCCTTAGCTTTTTTAACACCATTAATTGTAGTTAGATTATCATTTCTCAAATTTTCTTCTCCTTTCAATTTTACCAATTTTGAATGTATTAATGAAACATTTGAACCGGTATCATATACTCCCTGAGTTTCTAACTGTGAATTTAATAGTAGGTCGACTTTAATTAATGGTGTTGTTATTCGTTTTTTTTGTCATTATTGAGTTCAACATCAATCACTGCATTGTTTACGGCTTTACTGTAGGTTCTCTTATTATTACTATTGTTATCTTCAGTCTGTTTGAACCAACACTTTTCTTCCGTATGGAACCGGGTGCCTTTATTTAAACTCTCACATATTTTACATGGTTTTATTTTATCTGACTTGCCTTTAAACTCATAGGTATTTCTTTTCTTGATGAAAGTTCTCTTGTTTGCCATGTGTTCATATCTACCAATTTCATTGTAGAGACTAGAAGTTGATTTTACATCTTCTTTATCAATTTTATCAATGATATAATCAGGTAATCCTATCACAATAAGATTTATCATCGTTTGGGTGTCAATGTGTTTGTTGACTTCTAATAATAGTCTTTCCTTTTTTGTAGCATATTCCAGTAATGACCCAGTTTGAAATCTGTATGTAAAAGCGTATTTGGCTTGGGACCAACCTTTATTTCCATATGTTTCACAAAAGTTTCTCTTCCATACTGCCCACTCTGAGTTCACCGTCAGTTTTATCAGCATGCTGCTATACCAATCTAGGCATTGTTTTTCCAAGAGATGTTTTAAAAGCCCTATTTTGTCTTCATCTTGCGTAATGTCAAATCTATCACACTCATTCTCAAATTCACTAATCCATTGGTCCGCACTTGATGTTTTGTTTGAATATTTTTCAATCAAAAACTTTTCTGCTATTTTCGCTATATTCTTTTTTCCAGGGATATCACTGCTTATGTTTTTCTCTGGCTGAACAGTCTTTTCTGTTATTTCATTCAGATACTGGTCCCCAAACTGAACATTTTCACCTTCATCCAGGTATATTTTTCTTAACTCGGTGGTTAACGGGATCCATACAGAACGTGTTTGGTGCCTTTTTTTTAGTGATGATTTTATTTTAGTAAATACATCTGAAGACACTATAGCTGTGTGTTTACTAGCAGGCTTCAACTCATCTGGGATCTCAAAAACACATGCGTCCGGTGTCTCAATTGAGGTTATGCAAATCACATTTGTTTTGCCGTCCGTCGCGTCGATCCCAATACTATAAATTTAAATCGAAGTTTCTCCATTATTCTTGATTATAACCAAAAATGTCGTTTTATAAGACGATTGGTATATCTTAGTTTAGCCGGAATTGTAATTTAAAATAAACAACGAGGTTGCTCTGAAATCAAAGATTTTTATTGTAGTAACATACACAGAAGTATAATTACATTTTTAAACTAAAACAAATGTGGTATCTCACCTCACCTGAAATCAAAGAAACGACATTTGAAGTCTATTTCTTACAATTCCTTTTTATAATATTAATTTATTTGCTGTTACACCTTATGCACAAATCATGGTTAGTTTTATTCTCTCTGACGTACAAACAGTTCCTGCTTTAGCGACATTGTAGGCCGCCATTACTGACAGCGCCACCTATGAAATTTTGTATGTAACGAGTCACTGCTTATCGACACTAGAGCGCTGTACACTAATAGATTAAAGAAATATACTTTCTTTACATGTGTTTACGTAAGAGCGATTAGTTCTTGGTTTGATGTTTTCAATCTACAGCTAAGAGCCAAAGCTAATTCAAAGAAGTGGCACCAAAAGTTTGATTTGAGATTTTTAAGTTTTTAGGCAAGAGAGATTAATTTTTGCTTTGATGTTTTCAACCTACAATCAAGAGCCACAGCTATTCCAAAGAAGAAGCACATAATTTTTGCTTTGAAACATTCAAGTTTTGGACGTTAGTTACCCTGCGCATCAATAGATGTCTCTACGTGTAGGTTAGATCGCGCGAACGTTTGTTCGACGTAACTTCATGACCCTCGGCGCTTTGCCCGGGCTTATTTGAGATTCACAATAGCAACCTCAGCTCTAGTTAATACGATTATAAATTGTGAGTATATAAATAATCATAATTTATATTTGTATTAATTACTTAAAGTTAAACTTCCTTTCTTGGGATTAGTCCCGAGAAAAACAGTTTCTGCTACTAGCTTTTTAAGTAGTGCACTGAGACACTAAGGCGATTATCACACTGACGACGGATCCGCATGCGGCGCCGGTGTGCGAGCGAGATAGCGCTATAAACATGTAGAGCGCTATCTCGCTCGCGCACCGGTGCCGCATGCGGATCCGCGCCAGTGTGATAACCGCCTCAGAAAATGTTATTGTTTGTTTCAAGTAACCGATTTCATACGCCAAGAAATATTAGATCTTGGTGTGAAAATATCAAATTTTACATCAAGTAACACATGCTCTTGAACTAATGCGTTTTCTTGTTACCGTGGAGAAATTCAATTCTCAATTTAAATTATGAGTCTTTACCCAAGAAACAAAGTTTCTTGGCGTAAGTTCTTTATGTATTGCACTAAGACACATAAAGTTCAATTAAAAATACAATACAAAAACAAAATTCAAACGCTCTTCGTGAGAATATTAAGCTATTTAAAAAAAAAATTATATCTCGGATAAAGTATTTAATTTATTAGGTATAAACTTTGAAACATTTTATATCTTAAAGCAAGCAATTTTATTTTTTTCTGTATATGGGAAACTGGATATCTCTTGATTCAAATAGGTTTCTTTGGTTGAAGAGATTTTTTCTATCTGTGCACACAACTTGGTTGGAACGAAAAAAAATTTTGCCCCCCACTTCACGTGTACGGGAGGTACCTTAACAAAATATATTTTTCGCGTTTTTATTCTACCGTTTTGTCGGCTTAATTAATGCAGATATTCAAACCAAATTTCAGCTTTCTAGTGCTAACGGTCACTGAGCTAGACCGCGGACGGACGGACGGACGGACGGACATGGCGAAACTATAAGGGTTCCATTTTTGCCATTTTGGCTACGGAACCCTAAAAACTGGCAGTTAGGTAAGACTCTGTAGTGTATGCAACCTGCTCCGGGTTTATGTACCATAGCTACTGGGTAGCATAGGAGTTTGACAGGCAAATAAGAATGTCAGTCTCTTAGTAAATAGTTACTCCAAGCTGCACGTTTATCTCATTATTCCTGAAATACCCAGGACACCACATTGGCGACGAGGTAAATTAAACCTTTAATAGTCATATACGCGTGCAAGAAAAAAAAAAGATGTCGATCGGTAAAATCAAGGAATTTGATCTTAGTAGCGGGCAGTGGGAGTCTTTCGTTGATCGACTAGAAATGTATTTCTTAGTCAACGAAATAGAAGAAGAGAAGTGGCTCCCCACCCTGATTGCTACCATGGGAAGTGAGGCGTAAGAGCTGCTCGTTAATTTAGCCAGTCCACAAAAACCCTCCAGCTTACCTTACGCAAAAGTGATCGATCTAATGAAACAACACCTAGAGCCGACACCATCCGCTTTGGCAGAGAGATATCGGTTCCGCCAAAGACGCCAGGGAACTGCTGAAGACGCCGCTACGTATATAGCCGAGTTAAAAGGGTGCCACGCCGGTGTTCCGACGCGCGCGGCCCATGCCCTACGCCATGCGGGAGCGAGTCGACGCGGAGCTCGACGCCATGCTGCGCGACAACATTATCGAGCCCGTCGACTGCTCCGAGTGGGCGTCGCCGCTGGTGCCGGTCAACAAGGCTGACGGTACACTTAGAATCTGTGCGGATTATAAGGCTACCTTAAATCCCGTATTGCTAGTGGACCGTTACCCTCTCCCTAGGATTGAGGATGTGCTTGTCGGGTTAAATGGAGCACAGTATTTTTCGAAAATTGATCTCTCGCAGGCGTATAACCAAATATCTTGCCCTTCACAGAAAGTCCTAACCTTTAACCCTTCCCTATGAAGCTGACGATATTGGTACACTCAGAATCGGTGTGGGTTAAGTGCGATCTACCTACGCGTCTCCTCAACTGATCTACGTGCCTGTGGATGTGCTTGCCGTTTGTTGTATCAAATACCGTAAAGTCACTTGCTCCCGTAGAGCTAATTACCTTGCCCGGAAGCCACTTTTCCCCCTTTAGATATTGGCGAAACCAAATCCTCGTCGCCAATGTGGTGTCCTGGGTATTTCAGGAATAATGAGAGAAACGTGCAGCTTGGAGTAACTATTTATTAAGAGACTGACATTCTTATTTGCCTGTCAAACTCCTATGCTACCCAGTAGCTATGGTACATAAACCCGGAGCAGGTTGCATACACTACAACTTCTCATCAGACACCGTCGGCCATTACCCCACCGGCACCAGCGACAGAGTCACCGGCGGAAACGCCGTCGGTAGTCGGATTACCGGCGGGAGCACCCTCGGCAACCATGCCTACTGTAGCCACCCCATCGGCAGTTGAGCCAACACGAGCAACCTCATCCGCTATCGCGCCTTCGGGTAACGTGTCACAGACATATTACCAAACAGGCGACCCAGTTCCGCCCGCGCCCGAGCCGCGGCCCATTCGGAAGTGTAGGTTAGAAAGGGCTGTTAATTATAAAGAATAGATTAGTTAGGATTATTCATTATTATTACTTAGTGTTAGTTAAGAGGGAGGAAGTTGTAGTGTATGCAACCTGCTCCGGGTTTATGTACCATAGCTACTGGGTAGAATAGGAGTTTGACAGGCAAATAAGAATGTCAGTCTCTTAATAAATAGTTAGTCCAAGCTGCACGTTTCTCTCATTATTCCTGAAATACCCAGGACACCACAGACTCTACTAACTCTATAACTACTATCGTATAGGACGTTACAACTTACAACCGTTTTGACTTCCCTCACTTCAAAACGGCATAGTAGCACGGTGGAAACTATCCAACAAGTATTTAAGGATAAGACGTAATTTACAACTCTGACTTATTAAATTTGGAATCGTTTGACAAGTTAATGGAAACAACAAATTAGGAAAACTGGCGTCAAATATCTCGCGGAGGGAGAGACGACGAGATGACGAGACGCTCGCTGACGCTTTTGGGCAATTCCATGGAAATGTAACGCCAGTTACGATTTCATTCATTGTTTATTTATTTCTGACGCTATTGTGAACGATAATTTATCGCTAGGTAAGAATAAAATAGATCCATAAATAGAATATATTTTCACTTAAATTTGTTTGTACCATAAATAAAACAGTGAGCGAATAATTTGTAACTGGCGTTACGCTCTTACGTGGATTTACCCTTTTGGCCATTATAGCCGACTGACATTGCTTGCGTCTCACATTGTACCCCCCCAGAAGAAACCCCTCAACAATTACTTACTACTAACTTGAATTTAACTAACTTTATAACAATTTAATGTACATTTAATATAAACAAAAGAAACGCTAACGAAGTGGCCAAACGTGTGATCGTCTTAGGGAAAGGAAACCCTATGTTGTGTCGTAGTAACCCATTTTCTTTTAACGTGAAATCAGTTGTATTCTTCGGATTCCGAGGAAATAGCTACCCAACCCCAAGCTTTCTCTAATGTAAACAAATTGCAACTCTTAATATGTAACGATAACGCATGGATAATAAGTCATAGGATGAATATACATAGGAACCAAGTCCCTTGGAGCGGAAAATTTAAAGGGTAAAATTATATTGTACCAGCAATATAATTTTATTAAAAATAAATAATTTTTTTTGGTAAAGATCCCCTACGGCCTATTAATCTTTAGGATAACAGGAATGCAGCAAACTTCCTGGAGTAAGTCCACTTAATACCTACTTTTATTAATTTTACCTCTAGTATCGTCCATAGGCTACGCTAAGCGTGATAACGCTACGGTACTGCATTCCTGCCCGATGGGGTATTAAAGACTTAAATATCTGCCCTTCATATCGGCAGACCTTCCTATCCTGCCTGCCTAACCCTAAAGAGTGCAATACTCTGCGAATGACTCTAGCAATGGATTAGAAAACCCTAGGAGACTTTGTGATGAAAAAATCCACCAAATATTCATCGTCATCCTTCTTAATCTCATTTATGAGCGACCTTAATACCGTAAACCCTTCGTTATATCCCATAGTCTGTAACCCGAAGCCACTAGATCTGAGTTTTCCTACGAGTAGAGTCGAAAAGAAGTACAATTCTGCCTGATAGACTACAAGTTTTTATGCAGCCTACTGGCCTAATTAAAGCATTACGTAACTCCGAAATAAAAAACAATGGACTGCTTTGCTCGCCACTGACCCAAGTCATACAATTATTTCAGTAAGACTTGACTTTCAGAGTTAAACAATGACTCTAATAATCACTGAACCTTAATATTTATACCTTTGATTACTCTAGAAAACCCAGAAATGAGCTATTAATTTTAGCAAAATATTAGAAATCTGATTCTTGACGTTAAAACTCAAGAAAATAGTCAAAAAATAACCTTAATGCCGAAGAAAAAGGTGCTTTCATAACATGAAAGACTCAAAGGGTCCCTAACTTCCCACAGTGTGTGATTCTACCCTATCCCATTTCCCAATTCTCTAGTATTACTAGAATATCAGCCGTACTTACCATAGGCCATATATTCCAGAAAATACGCAAGTGTATTCCCTAACACCTAAGCACTCTAAAGTTCGGCTGATGAACCGAGGTTTGCAATACTCTCAATCAGTGTTGTGAACTCCCCTTTTGCAGATCAGCCCAGTGCACGACTGGACTGTCTATGGAGGCAAAAGTAAGTCCGGGCCCTATCCGGTGTATATAAGAATATTTACATATATTTAACAAGACAAGATAACAGATGCCGAAAACTTTCAACTAGTCCTGAATCCAGGCTGGCCAGCAACTTAACATCGAGCTGAGGCCCTAGTTTACGGAATTCAGTTGGACACTGTGATCAAGGAGCGTCATTTAAATGACGCACGTTATCTATGTCAATCGTTGCATAGATAACGCCAGACCTTTTCATTGTCTGTCGCGGCTAGAACTCCAGTGCTATCCTTGTTATCACCGTTCGGTCGGTCTATAGCACTGGATAATCTAATATTTTAGATTTAGACAGAGACTGGCTTTATAAATACATGAAAACCGTAAGAACTTTACTTTAATTAAGGTTTCCCTCCCTCAGCAACTCAGGCCAAAATAATTTATATTAACTAGTGAATGAAACCTTCAGGGCCACGACAACTAGGATTCACTTCTCCAAGACAACCTGTTACAGTTATCCCAGGTCCGCAAAACCCAAATCTAGCAAAACTAAATGTACTAAAACACTAACTCAAAACCCTCCTAGGTCCGCAAAATCTAGACCTAACTTTAAATTAAAGGCAAAATTAAACTGTACTAAAACACTAGCTCGGAACCCACCCAGGCCTGAAGTTATCACTCACATGTATAAAATAAATGTTTCCCCAAAACCAGTCCCTTATCCGTTCTTTTATTTAAAATTCGAATAATGATCCACAATATCAAGTAGGTGAAACTTTCATAACCGCAAAGTCCAGACCTTACATTTCCAAAATAGCCTTTTACAGCTATCCTAGGTCCGCAAAATCTAGACCTAGCTCTGAATCAAATCGAATCTAGAATTCTTTAAACTTTAATTCAGAGCTACACGGCTGAAAGAATCCCCCACTCGAAACACTAATAACGTTATATTATACCCGCACTTGTCACTGCCTACTTTAAACTCCACAAATCTAATAGAATTGAATGTCCGCGTCCTCTTCCAGAATAAGAATGAATAATCCCAATAAAATCCAGAATAATAATGATGCTCCGCGTCCTTTCCACCCCTATATATAACCTGTCTTGCTTACAATTTGCTTACATGGTCTAAGAGTTGGCTGCGTCAGATGCGACAGATCAAAAAAAAAAGGTTTTAAGTGAAAAAGAAAAGTAGGTATTACCGAAATAGGTAAACCCGCCATAATTGTGTCTTTTATAGGGAACAAGGCCTATACTTTAACATTAGAACTAAAACTTCGCGTATTAAAGTGGAAACAAAACAGCTGGCGAGCAACCGAAAAATTACATTACTCATCATTTGACACTACTTCCCTCATCAGAAACCTAATCTAATCAATGACACAATTATTTCATGATATTGGTTCAAAACCCAGAACTCCAGAATCCGTCCTCCCCAAGTCACTTGCACTCTCCGACCTCCATCTCCCCACAGCTGCCAGATGTCCGCACCCAGAACAAAGCATAGTAGAGAAAACCAACCAAACGTTCGTTTCCGTTCCTTTCCCCACTGTGTCACTTCTGTGATGACCTACTCTTTATCTATTTCTTATTAAATGAATTCCTAATTTCTTTAAATTGAATTCCCGGAATATAAGTGCTTACAGCTTTCTTAAAATGAAAAGATCACAACTCGATGTTCTTCCGTCTATTATATGTTTTATGTCGCTTGCTTAGAGTACAATTTTATTTGGCATCCGTGTTTTTTAGAAAATAATTTAAAACAAAGTTTATTCAATACTTATAGTTTCGCCTAAAACATCTATTTTATGCTTACTGTCATTGTCTTAAGGTTCAAATCTGTCAGACAAGCTTGTTGAAAATGGTTTTGGCCACTTCCAAACATGCTTGATATGATTTATGAAGGTTATATAAGGTTATGTACATGATAATAATTATGTACAATATACATATTCAATATATAAATTCTCGTCGGTTCATTGTTTCTTTGAGCTGATTTGTAATTTGTAATGAAGTAATTATTTGCCCGTGCGACCTTTATTTAGCAATTTCCTTGATTCGCGAACCTTATTTCTAAATGATAGGTAATCGTAAAGGGCCATTATAATAGACAATTACGTCCTTTGCAACTATATTATGATAGTTAGGCATGCTTTAGTCACAACATGCTCACAGTATGAACGGTCACTATTACCGCGTATGTGTGTATGCGTTAGGTAACGAGCGCTGCCTTTGATCTCGCCTTGCTCGATCCTGCGCCTTCTTTGAGACCTCATTGAGCGCACTCTCTGCATACGAAAAACGGCAGTGCACTCGAGATTTACTATATTTTTCATATAAAACCCGTTTTTTTTCAAGTTTGGGCTATGTTTATGCTTGGTTGGGTTTAGTAGTTTGGGTTAGAGACACTTTCAAGTCGCTTTCAATCAAAACTGGAAGCCGCGCCCTGTGGAGCTTAATGGAAATGTTCATTGGTAAAGGACTCGTGACCGTAAAGTCAGTTTGAGTTGAAGTTTAAAGTAACATCGTGATTTTTGGCTTAGTTAATAATTAACTATTCAATAGATGAGAGTTTAGTATATGTTTGTAACTGGTGTTACGGAATTATTTTATTGCGGATACACTTTGGAGTACTATATTAAAAAATACAAAATAAATATTTAGATGGTAGACAATGTCACATAAATAAAACCAAGCTAACTAAGGCTTTAAAGCTTGTGCTAAGGAAACATAGCGTCGATAAGTATAATTACATATTTACTTACAATAATAAATACCATATAAGATTCGTTGAAAGTATCCATGACCCAGGTAATTTGTGATAAACACGCAAAGCGCGAGTTTCTCTTAACGATATTCGAACCAAGGGCCTCTAGCTTTGGCGCGGCAGCGCCAACAGTCTTCTGAACACGATCGCGGAGGCTACTGACAGCCCCATACTTGGTAACTGAGCTAGGGCCTACTAGTCCTAGCGGTACGCCTTAAACATGCTGCAAATGGTGTTAAAAGCATGAAAATTGGAACGATTGATCTTTAGGCCAAATTAATCAATTTGGCCCGAAGCAGTAAAAAAAAAAAAAAAAACAGAGTGCAGTTATGACGTCATCTTTTTTTTGTATGGAAAAAAAATAAATTTTGTTCTGAAACCTATCGTGTGTAGTATCAAATGAAAGGGCTTTTTGAGCCAATTCTAAAAATATATCACCTCATTATATTTATGTCACTTGTTTCAAATGAAAATAAAAATAATTTTCAAAACATACCAAGTTTGGGCTCCTACAAATACGATACGGTTGAATATTTTTTTGTAAAATATACCTTAAATGATACCTGATACCCTCATTTCAAACCCCAAGAAAGCAATTTTGAAAATAATTTCACTAAGTATTTTTTTTTAATTTTTCATTATTACGAATGTGGGATCTATCAATCTATCAATTAAATATAAAAAAATAATCATAAAACACTGGTGTTTGTGCAATTATTAGTTTTCTTTTTGATTCGATTTTTTATCTTGAGCATGGATTCCGCCCCCGCTCCCTCCCCGCGTCCCTTTCTTGCCCGCTCGGATAATTATAGGAGTAATGAAACTCTGTTTACACGTTCTTTTGATATAACGTGATAGGTGAGCTCGAGGAACCCGGGTTGCACATATCACGATTTTATTCTTACTTAAAGCGAATTAAGTTTAGCCCATTTTTTGCGAACTTGAGGGTGGGTAAAGTTATATCGAGTTTTACCCAACATTGTTCAAGTCGATTTGCGCTTAAATAATGCGATTATAGTATTATTAGTATTAAACAAGAATTACAGCAAGTCTCTAGGGTAATCCTATCATTCCCTTTAAATAGTTCAGCGATAAGTACGTAAACTTTTGTACAAATTAGGTGGGCAATGATAGGTACGCGTTTTTGATCTTTACGGCACAAGGTGCATACAAGCATTCCAAAGTACAAGGGTTGTCTCATTTGACTTAATTTTTTTAATTTAGTCATGCATTAGTATGTATATTAAACAAAACATAATTAAATGAGTTATATTTCATTATTTATAATAGAAACAAATCATAACGAACCTATCTTAGTATTATGTTTACAAATAAATCGGCAGATCAAAGAAAATTATGTATATATTGAATACTATGGTTTCACATTAACAATTACATTAAAAAAATAAAGAAACAGTTCCAAAACGTCATATATATATTTCAAAAACAATAATAACCTTTTTTCGTGCCGAGTGGTTAATACAAAAAGCTGATAGCCCTAAGATTTTTTTTGTCTTGGGCAAAGTTGGCCATCACTAGTTGTTACATTACAACGTAACATTGCCCACATCAAGACTTCTTTATTCATTATCCTTTTGAAATCGAATTACGATATAAACAATCTAGAGTAATGGCAACTGTCACAATACTCTAAAATGAAAATGCTGAAGCAAAAAGCTATAGGGAAACAATTGCATAAGAAAAGCCTTTTAACTGTACATAGTTCCCGTACATTGTTAAGGACCATTCATCTTTTGTTTCTCTCATTGTATGGAATCTAAAAGAGCACCCTCTACAATAAGGTTTCACTGGCTTTCCCCATTGCCTTATTATATACAGGTATAAGTATAAGTATGGGTTTTACTCACCATGCTTTCCCATTTTGTGAGATTCACATCAACACTTTCCCGCACCAGACTACTATAAAATTACGTAAATTAATGAATTTGTTCAAAATGTTGGCCAAAGTTTCGCCTGGGGGCAAAATTGGAGGATATTACGGTACTCGTACTCGTATTGAGTAAAACGACACACTTTGTAAACATTAAAAATCAGAAAAAAATACTAAATGTAATTATTTTCAAAATTGCATTCTTGGGGTTAGATATGAGGATATTAGGTATCATTTGAGATATATTTTACAAAAAAATATTCCTTGGTGTCGTATCTGGAGGAGCCCAAACTTGGTATGTTTTGAAAATGTTTTTTATGTTTATTTCAAACATGTGACTGAAATGTAATGATGTGACATATTTTTGGAATTAGCTCAGAAAGCCCTTTCATTTGATACCACACACGATAGGTTTCAGAACAAAAAAAAAAATTTTTCCATACAAAAAAAAGATGACGTCATAACTGCACTCTGTTTTTTTTTTTTTTTTACTGCTACGGGCCGAATCGATTCATTTGGCCTAAAGATCAATCGGTCCGATTTTTATGCTTTTAACACCATTTGCAGCATTATACTGAATTTCGGCGTGTACCGCTAGCACTATACCGCGAATTTCGAAAATCGACAAAACGATGGTCCCGTCTCTATCGCTCTTGCATATACGAAAGAGAGTGATGGGAGTGGTGTGATGGGATGGAGTGGATGGGATATTTTTTTGCTTTTTGTTCAGTTAAAAAGGCGAGGTTTTCCCAGAGGGCTACAGTATGAGGTTCTTCAAGAAAGGAGTGTATAGGTTCTTAAAGAGTAGAAAAGAAATCCTCTGGGGTTGCAGGCGTCCGTAAGCTACGGTAACTGCTTACCATCAGGCGGGCCGTATGCTTGTTTGCCACCGTCGTGGTATAAAAAAAGTTCACATAACTAATACGCAAAATCCCCATACATATAATTAATTATTACATTCTCTTTGTTCTCCACTAATGTAGCTATAGTTAAGCATTTTCCCTGTTACTTAGAAACAGCAAATGATTTTCCTTTATACAGGAAATACGGGACACATTTGTTATGTTACGTTTAATTAGTAAAATTAGGTTCAGCGTACATTTTGAGACGGGCGATGAAGTAAAAAATTAACAATGAATTCAAGTATTTAACGTGCTTTTTCAAGTAACTGATTTCATCAAATTGAATTAAAAGAAAGCACAGCCATGTTGCTGAAATGTTTATGTAATCTGAAAATACATACTAGACCATATTGTTTTCATTCTGGTAATGAAAACAGCAAAATATGTTCTCTATTATGTATGAACGGTGTTTTCATTATTCTCAAGCAGTTTATATTTTAAACCATAATTAATTTGATTTTTAATTTGTACCTACTCTTATGTTAAGTTCCTATATGTTTGAAAATTTAAGGTATAGTAATAAGTTATAGGTAAGGTAAGGTAAGGAAAATCAACAGTTAATGGGCATGTTGTGTCAGTCTATTATGTACAACGGGTTAGGTATATTTAGGTTTATTATGTTCAGTTGATAATTAATTAAACACCATGGGCCGTATTCTAACTTTCAAACACGTTTAGAAACGATTCCGACTTCAATAAAACTCCAGTGTATTAACAACATAATACAGCTAGCGCCTAAACGCCTGAATCAGAAATTTCAGAATTTGCTTGAAAATTATTCCAATGCAACTTCAATACAACTACAATATTGGTTCATTATTTGTTGTGTGTTGGAGTTCTGTTGGAGATAGATTGTGTTTTTTAGTACATTGTTGTAGAGGCTGGAAAGTAAGCTATAGGTGGATCGAGTTAGTTCGAGGGCCGACCCGCTAGGGGAGGCCCTCGAAGATACGAGTCTACCTATAGCGCTTTCGGCCGAGACATTACATAGTGCTTTTCACGACTACTGTGAGGAAATAAAATAAAAAATTAATTGGCATATACAAACACTTTAATAGATACTATTTATAGGTATATTGACGGTTCATATGCTTTTCACAAGCACGATAAAGTAAACGAGCATGTAACTTTCTGCAAATAAATGCTTCTTTTGGCCATCCTTCCATAATATGAATTGTTCGTCGGATATTATATTGTATACAAAATATCACTGTTCATGGGCCTTCTTATTTAGGACGCGATTTCACTGGTAACAAATTTCTACGCCTGTGCAGTTTCTTGAATTTCGGTGGGCGCCAGCGTATTAATAACATTTTCTACACTTATTGAACTCATTTTTACTGCATAAATACAACTTTCTTGTTTTTCAGTCAAACATTATCCAATTCAACATGTATATTTCTCGCTCCACCTTTATTACTTTTTTTTTTCTTCTTATGGACTTTAGGCAGTATTGCCTGTAGCCAATGTCAAGTATAAAAAGGCGGGAAATAAGAGCTTGTAAGATTCGATCTTTAGGTACGATGCATGGTACAATGTCTTCAATCGATAAGTATTTTGTTTAATCAAATAAGTTTTAGGCAACGTTGTTCGGTAGAAGTGGCATAAGCCTTGTTAGTTGCTATTTGTAGAGTGATAGCTCCCTACAAAAGGCTCGAGGAGGCTACAGGTTGTTCTGAACCAATCAATGGTTACACGCCTTTTAAGACTAATTCTTCATTATCCGCACACTTGTTCGTTAGATCACCGCACAATAAGCTATCTATATTACACACTGAACCACGAAAATGAACAAAAGACAAATAATTAATCTCAACGAGCTGCGAGCAAGATGAGCTCAACCCATAGACTCTCCTTTATTACTTTTTATTTCACTTTTAAGAAGTGTTTTACGATGTTTGCTTCAATCCGACTCAAACGGCTATTAGACATTGCAACCTGCAGGGCCCAATTTGTCAGGTTGGTAGGTGTAATTAAAGGTAGAGCCCGTAGGGAGCTGAAGGAGGGAGAGGGAGAGGCAGGGTACACAACAGATTGGGCCCTGCAAGTTGCCATGTCTAATAGCCGGTTCACTCCTTACCCACTTTTTGATAGAAAACCACAAACGGTTAAAAAGGTAAAAACGCCTTAAGGGTGATCTTGACGTTTCTTTTTTTTTTAAACAAGTAAATTGGTTTGATAAACAACCTTATTTTATTTTAGAATGAAAAAGTGGTGCCAAAAAAGACCTTTTTAATGTTTTAAACGGCTATTACACATTGCAACCTGCAGGGCCCAATCTGTTGTGTACCCTGCCTCTCCCTACCCCTCCTTCAGCTCCCTACAGGCCCTACCTTTAATTACACCTTCCAACATGACAGATTGGGCCCTGCAGGTTGCAATGTCTAATACCGCTTTTAAATGATTCTCATTGGCGGGTCCAATGCAATGACATTTCATTGCTGCAAAATAGCAATTCTTGTAGTGGTAGTTCAGATGCTACAGCAATTGCTTACTTTCCAGCTTGGATTTTGATCTTCTTTTGCCACATTTCCGAGCAGGTGGCGTGAAATAGTACATTGTTGTAGAGGCTGGAAAGTAAGCTATAGGTGGATCGAGTTAGTTCGAGGGCCGACCCGCCAGGGGAGGCCCTCGAAGATACGAGTCCACCTATAGCGCTTTCGGCAGAGACATTACATAGTGCTTTTCACGACTACTGTGAGGAAATAAAATAAAAAATTAATTGGCATATACAAACACTTTAATAGATACTATTTATAGGTATATTGACGGTTCATATGCTTTTCACAAGCACGATAAAGTAAACGAGCATGTAACTTTCTGCAAATAAATGCTTCTTTTCGCCATCCTTCCATAATATGAATTGTTCGTCGGATATTATATTGTATACAAAATATCACTGTTCATGGGCCTTCTTATTTAGGACGCGATTTCACTGGTAACAAATTTCTACGCCTGTGCAGTTTCTTGAATTTCGGTGGGCGCTAGCGTATTAATAACATTTTCTACACTTATTGAACTCATTTTTACTGCATAAATACAACTTTCTTGTTTTTCAGTCAAACATTATCCAATATCCAATTCAATATGTATTTTTCTCGCTCCACCTTTATTACTTTTTTTTCACTTTTAAGAAGCGTTTTACGATGTTTGCTTCAATCCGACTCAAACGGCTATTAGACATTGCAACCTGCAGGGCCCAATCTGTCAGGTTGGTAGGTATAATTAAAGGTAGGGCCCGTAGGGAGCTGAAGGAGGGAGAGGGAGAGGCAGGGTACACAACAGATTGGGCCCTGCAAGTTGCCATGTCTAATAGCCGGTTCACTCCTTACCCACTTTTTGATAGAAAACCACAAACGGTTAAACAGGTAAAAACGCCTTAAGGGTGATCTGAATGATTTTGACGTTTCTTTTTTTTTAACAAGTAAATTGGTTCGATAAACAACCTTATTTTATTTTAGAATGAAAAAGTGGTGCCAAAAAAATACCTTTTTAATGTTTTAAAGTAAAATCCAGATGTCATTGCATTGGACCCGCCAATGAGAATCATTTAAAAGTCACTTTTAAATGATTCTCATTGGCGGGTCCAATGCAATGACATCTGGATTTTACTTTTCTACTATGACATTTCATTGCTGCAAAATAGCAATTCTTGTAGTGGTTGTTCAGATGCTACAGCAATTGCTTACTTTCCAGCTTGGATTATGGTCTTCTTTTGCCACATTTCCGAGCAGGTGGCGTGAAAAATATATTGTTTAAGTATTTTAAAATTAGAATACGGCACTAAGCTGTTTACCCGTATTTATTAGTCCTCATTAAAAGCAGCCATGATAATAGCAGTTATAAATTCAATTTATACGTTCAAATGCCTAAACCAAGACAATAGACATTTAATTTCGGATTTATATTCACATTTGAAGCTCAACCGATCTATCGCGGCGTACGTACAAACGCTCCGAGCGATTCCTTTGTGTCTCCAGTAGACTTTGAAAGAAAATATTTCCACTGAGATTCCAGGTTGGAAAGTAGACGGCGGTACACGAGGAAAAGAAACGAAAAGGATAGCTAAAAAGGATGATAGTAATATATTCGTTTTGTACCTACACATATTAAAGTTTAAGTCAAAAATAATAGCGATTGCAGCCTGGAAGTATAAATCCTACTTTTTTATTTGTTTAACCCCGCGGCTCATACCACTGATTATTTCGGATTCGGCGTATTTCGGCCTTACGCGACTTGATTATTATATGATTGTTAGCTGGTCTCTTTTACACTTCGCCATAGATGGCAACATTATTTTCGCAAATATGGGTGCGTTTAAGAGGCTGACAACACCCGGTGACCTTTCAAATTGACTTAAAAAGTCTTTTAGTTATAACTACTTGTTTTGAAAAAGTAAAAATTATATGTTAATACTCATTATACTTGAAATAACTTTGTAAATTCCGATACACGATTGGACGAAATTGGCTCGTGTTTTTTTTCCTTTAATAGCAAGGGCGTATTCTAAGCTTAAATTAAGTATATTTTTAAAAGACACCAGTGTCCTAATTAGCTATAATTGTTATGTTTTTGCCTTTCGGATTGCGTAAACCTACATAAATTGTTTTGTACTCTGAGACACCGCAATCAAATGATTCACTTGTGTGTAATGTTAATAAAATAAGCTTCCTTTGTATCTCGGAGTATTGTAATGTAATTACATTGACATGACATAATTCGCAGTGCCTTGATTTTATTACTGTAATGCTATGTAATTTATTTGAATAATAAAATAATAATTTTCAATTATTTGGTTGAGTTAATCATAACACCCTAATACCATAGTTCATTAGTGACCGATATTACAATTATTCTAAAAAACGAATTACTTATGCTAATTCATTTTCTTAATCGTACCGAACCACATGCTGAAGTTAAAGGAAATAATACTAGTGGTTCTGTGAACCGCAGACTTCGGAGAACATAAATAACGCGACAGAAAACTTCCCCCCTTTTCCCCCTAATTTTCCCCCCAATCAAAAAAATGGCTCGACGATTTTTGGCAAATAAATCAAGGAACGTACATGCCAAATTTCATCGAAATAGGATGAAACATGCGACCTCTAGACCGACACTGACCAACCAACCCACCAACCAACCAACCAACCAATACACACACATCAATCTGCCAAATCGTCGTACCAGTGAAAACGGAGACGTTCGTCGCCTCGTTGCGCTCGGCTCCTCAGTCAAAAAACATGGTGTATGAGATGAGAATAAGATTTGTCCTCTAATGCTGTCGGTAACAGTTAATTAACTTGGAATTCAACCCGTGACCTGAACTTTCGGGGTAGGCACAACTTTGAAGCCTTTTCAAAGGATTTGTGCGTCAACTTCATCTCGAGAGGCGTCTCCTTTGGATAACTCATTAAAAACAAATTTTGGAAACCCTCGCAGCGCTGTGTGGCAAACTTTGTTATTACCGTTGAAAGAAAATATATTATTTTGCAATAAGAGCCTGAAAATATGGCTGAGTTTATATTTATGATGATTTAGTTTGTATCGTTTAAGTTTTCCGGCCGCTTTGGGAGTAATTTGTTCTTCGTTAAGTGTAAGTGATTCGTATTCGATGTTCTGAAAGTTCTGGTCTAGCAACTGCTTTAGTATCGCCCTCAACAATTATTAACTTGTGGAGTGAGTAACATTTTCATTAATTCGACTTTTAAGTTCAAGAGGTACAGTTCAATCATATTGATCATAACCAACTAAACAATTAATTGATTAAATAAACTAAATTTATTTATGAAACTTGTAGCTATAAGAGAATAGTCTAAGTTAAGTTCAAAACATTAAAATGTATGGCAACTGCATACAGAGCAAAACTTGAAGCACGAAATGTAGCTATTTGATGTCACTTTTGACAGGTATCCTGTTACTTAAATTGATCATACCCATAAAAATATCATCAAATAGTCTTCAAAGTTTTATAATACGATTTATAATCGGGTTAAGAGCAATCGGTTCGCGGTTTAATTTTCTCAGGAGATATTTTTTTTTCTAAATTATATCCTTAATAAAGCAACTTTGACTCAACTCGGCTCATGTTTATTAAGATGAAAGCTCGGTTTAAACCAACATATAAATGGAAATAGGTATAAAGCTTCACAACAAATTTAATCAAGATTTTAAACGGCTGAATAAAGCCGTCTGCGCCTTTGAAAGTTTAGATGATAGGCTTAGATTTGGCTTTATTTGGAATTTCTATGTACCTATTGCTTTTATACGCTTACGTATACGTTTGTGTTATTCATTAAAACATCTGAAATTATGAATAAATTTGTTTAGTAGTAAGTAGTCGTAATCATAGCTATTTTTTTTTAATAAAACCATATTACAATATCTTAAGACACTTTCATTTGAAGAAAGATACAGAAAGAAATAACCGTGTACTCTCAGAAAGTAATATTACATGTCGAATTACATTACATTGGTACTTATACATTTCAAAATTATTTAAATAATATGCTCGCGTCTCGCGAGAGTTTTATGGTTAAAATTACAGAAAATTGGATACTGATATTTTTGTGTAATTGTGTACCTATACCTACTTAGCTCTGAATTTATGTCAGTCATGTGTCATGTGTAAGTGTATTCGTCTTTTTGTGCCTTGCTTGCAATTAGTATTATATGTTAATTAAACAATACGATAAGCTAACTATAAGTTTGTTGTGTGATATTACATACGTAAAGTCTCCATTAATCCTGTGTTATCTCGTGTCAGTTACATAGTATGTAGGAGGATGTTAGCCGTACCACCCTGTATGTTACATATTCTAACTTTCAAACACGTTTAGAAACGATCCAACTTCAATAAAACTCCAGTGTATTATTATTTAAAGGTAAAATATGTTACATACAGGATGGTACGGCTAACATCCTCCTCCTTAAGTCGGTCCCTCACTTCTGAGGATCTTGGCTTCGACGGAAACATTGCAATAAGCCCCTCCATTTATTTGCCGCGGTCTTCTGCTTGGTGAAGGGCCTCTGCCATCGGCATCTGGAGTTCATCGGCCACCTGGTCGGACGAGCGTTTAAGACTGGGTGGGTCCCCTTGGTCGCTTGCCAACCACTTTACCAGTTATATTTTTTCTAATTTATCAGTACTTCGATGTGCCTACTGTACATAGTATCCTGCTAAATATTTTGATAGCCCACGACGTGATTCTTAAAAAAAAATCACGTCAAGGTTTAGACCGCCCTGTATAACGAACGAGCATCGCTATGAAATGAAACGAACTCAACCTGCATACATTTGCAGTTAACCCTGTCTTAATATATAAAAAAAAAACAAAAACAAGGATCCCGTCGAATTCAGGTCTTCCTCTTTCGAAATCTTGAAGTCGGTTGAAAATATAATTTGTAATTATTTCTTAAGTTTTTCCGCAAGTGAAATTATTTTTTAAACTACATAATCTTTAATATACTATCAATTTTTTGGGTTAGATACTCTGGATACAATTATTTTGGGATGAGATTGTGCAACGTTCCAATTTTTTTATTACATATTGATATGAAAACAGACGCTTTGCTCTCTACGATGGTGTTTATAATAATAAATACCAGTGTGATAGCAACACTATGATAGGCTTATAAAAAAAACCAAATAAGTTTTTTACTAAGCAAAGTTAAAAATAGCAATGCAATATTTGCAATGTGAAAATTTGATACCAAACATATTGATATTAATAATTAATATTATATAGGTTTTCGGGAAGATATAGTTTGTTTTTTAAATGCAATATCTTCCCGAAAACCTATATAATATTAATTATTAATATCAATATGTTTGGTATCAAATTTTCACATTGCAAATATTCCTAAATGGAACAGCCTAACCGATATCCCAATATTTACGAGCCAAATGTCGTAACACGACACTAAGGGTGCGTTTACATTGAATTTGCTATCGCGTTTGTATTCAGTAGGAACAACTGGCGCCCCTTTGTATTTGTAATCGTCCTGCGAGAATGGGTCCGGTTTGGGAACCAGTGTACTGTGACCTTGTGAAACTATAGTCGTCTGTATGTGAGAAGTATTTGAATGTTGTAGAATCATAATAAAAGACAATACAAAACACAAATGCGCTGTTATCCCGTAATAGTACATTAAACAACTAGGGTGGTAAAACAAAGAAAGGCCGAGATCGCAGAAGTTTGCGGCCCGAGCTGCAAGCGAGGGACGTAAATATGCGATCGAGGGCTTTCTTTATTACCTCCCGTGTTGTATACATCATTTTATGTCTACACTTGGCCAGAAAGCGTTATGGCCAGGTGTGGCATAAAGGAACTTTTCTCCCTAAACATGTGAGCGAGCAAATACAGGTAATTCATAAGTTAATCATAAAAAATCATAATGATAACGGATTTTTTTATACAACGACGGTGCACACAAAGATAACCACAGTATCGTATTGGGCGTTTGCAGCTTCATTGGAACACGTTGATGACTCCCCTGTGTATGTCATATAAGTACTCACTACGGGACACACAAATCTCCCTCTCAGTAATTCTAGTGCATCCTAGAGAGCTCTATTTTTATTTTATTTTTATTTTCTTTATTGGAGAAACAACAGAAGCATGCGGCAATAAGAGTTACATTCGTAATATTAAAAAAAATTGAAGTAAACACACCTTCCTTAGGCGTTCTCACTAAGACAAAACCTTACTTACAATCAACATCGCAATAATTTTAACCTTTTGGCTCTTTTATCGTCCATTGAACCTGCCTTTCCACTTTTTGGCCCCACGTTGGGCGCCACTGTCATAAAATACCGGTATCTTTTCTCCCATGTTATTTTGCTAAAACTGTTGAGAAGCAGATTCTTTACACCTATTTTAGTATTTATTTCATGAAGCTTGATATTCAGGCTAACGTTTTACCCTTTCATTTTATTTCGATCACACGAATCTTGTTTTTCCTTCAGGCCCTAAACAGATTCGCTGAATGTTATATTATTATGTCCCCAATTGCATTCAAGTGTACCCATCGAGCTAATGGACGGCATAAACATAATACACGCAATAGACTGGCTCGAGCTAGGTAAGTGGTAAGAATGGTCCTCCTTATCAGGCCCGCAAACACACGGTTTCCGGGAGTCGGATTTCCTGAGATAACCAGCATGTCACGCGCTAATAACCGAAACACTATTTTACTCGGTGATACAATGATAAATTGATGAGCGGTAATGCGGTAATAGTGTATCGTGTTGCGAATTTATGGCAAAATCTAATTAAAGAAAGATTAGTCATTCATTACTACAACAACACAACACATGATTTAAACATTTTAAATACAACATTTTATATTTTGTTGTAGCGATGATTTGCAACAGTATTTACAATAAAACGGACGAATCGTGTATCTTTGGATATTAAATGTATTGCGGCGTTTTGGATCAAACCGTCCGGATAAATATCAAAATCTAAAAACACGCGATTCATCCTTTTATTGTAAAATAATATGTTTTCTACATTTTCATTAGTGTTTGTTATTATTTCGATTCGGAAAACTGGGCTTATTAAAAGATTTTAACTATTTTGTTAATGGAGGAAGGTTAAATATACATAGTAATAAAATAATCTATTGCTTAACTAAACCGAACTATACTAACCTACTTCATCTCCCCGTTTCTACAGATTACCTAGTATTATATTATTTAAGTACTCGGACAAACTCGTTTTGTAATTCTTCTTCGTTCAGCCAAAGCGAACTGATTATAAATAACAGCTCTTTGTAATATATAATTTTATCATATACAATTTTTAGCTGCCCTAATGGTGTAGGTAATGAAACTAACCGAGGCTCTTTGTTTCTATGAAAATATACCTACGAACATCCAATGGATAAACTTTAATGACTATTTATTTCACGCAAAATAGAAACAATGTAAAAAACTATATCTAAACTAAAACCTAATCTTTAGTAAAATTATAATAAACTAACCCATTATAATATATTTTAATTATCTTTTCATAAAATAACCAATCATTATGTAAATGAAATATTGTATCTAATAACAACGAGGTTTGAATATAGAGTAAATATCTGTATTAAAACAGAAATTAATTACGCTTACAACCAACGACCATATAAGACATGGACTGACAATGCCTCCACGACATCATCTGCAAAATTCATACTACACCTTTACGATATCAGAAAGCCATCAATGGTTGTCATTTTATTGCCTATCGCGTCATGCGTCACTTTCACACTTACATACCTGTTAGAACGTGACAGCTATGGTGACAGGCGATAAAAAACCGATTATATTAGGCTAGTACGTCACATCAGGTGCCGCAGCATCATCTTTTAAACACAAGCTGACGTATTTTGACAGAGCGTCAGATGGCCCAAATCTGCGATACGTCATTATGTATAGATATTCAGCCCAGGGATTATGGTCTTTGGCTTGTAATATACGTAGACATTTTCACAATTAAACTTGGAGTTTGGCGTCGGTTGTGGTTTTATTTCGGAAGTTAATAACATTTATGTACCTACACCCTGTATACAATATGAACATAGATAAACATTACAGAATTATGACTAAACTTATTAAGTAGGTATTTTATTTTGTGCTAATTATGTTTTAGAATAATCTAAGTCATTATAGTATAACATCATTAGCTTGTCCTAATGACTTTACCGTAATGTAATCCAAATTGGGCACAGTATTGTTTCGCAATTCCACTTTTAAGAGTCCGGTAACGATTTGAAAACGAAAATCGCTAATAATAACATTATACACATGAATTGCATTTGGTACGATAGCTTGAAGTCTTGTTATTGCAAAAAAGTACTTTAGGTCTATTTTTATTAATATTTAATACCTTAAAACTCGATTCTTACAGAGCATGTTTAGTGAGGACGTTGATTCGTGTAATTTTGTCGTACGATTTTTAATTATTATTTGTTATGAACCCTAATATGTTTTATACTATCTGAATAAAGCATAAAATGAAGTTTATTTTTATATTTTTATGTTTGTAAAATACTTTAGTATCTTTCCAAAAATATCACCTAAACTTCGGCAATTTTTAGCAAAATTGCTCTAGCAAAACACACTCTCTCTCAAAAAATATATATGAAAATGAAAAAAACTGTTACACTTATTCCTCAGGCGACTCATTTTCCGATGTATTTATATATTTTACATACTTATATAACTTAATTTAAATCAATAAAAACCTTACTCTTTTCACCTCTCCAAGCAAAAATCGGGAAACAGGTGTTAGATTAGGGTGAATTATTTATAAATAAAGCATAAAATTAAAAAATCGTTGTATTTATTCCATCCAAAAAGAAACGATCTTTCATAATATGTACACAAAATTATAGAAGTTATGTTAGTTACTGCAAAATCGCATCAAAAAGTTGAGCGAAATCGAAAAAAAACATTACCGGACTCTTAATCCGGAAACAAACACTGAGCATTGTAAATCTGCATTCTATTTCGCATGCAAGTTCAGGCTCCAAATGCACGTTAAAAAACTGTAAAAAAGTTTGTAAACTGCGGCATTCCAATAACCGAATTTTCTCCTCCAATTCTGGACCTTCAATTAGATTCGATGTGTTTCTTTTATCACCATCCCTTCGTAAACTTGTCAGTGGAAAAAGAACTGAACACGACGTCCGCGTTCGTGATTGAAAGAACCAATGAAAACGAAAACAGGAGTGGGATGATTATAATGATTGCTTGGAGCTTGGAATGTGCAATTTAGCTAGAGCACTAAATAGCTCAACAATAACGGAGCGTGACTGTACATAATAGAGGGATCAGTTTCAGTTTATGAACCGACTTCAAAAAAGGAGGAGGTTCTCAATTTGACTGATTTTTTTATCATTATTTGTTTTATTATCATTATTTTATTTTTTATTTTTTTGTATGTATCTTACTCGATATGTCCGTGAATCGTGAACCGATTTTCAAATTTTTTTTTGATCGGACGGCACACCTATAGTGATTTCACTATTTTTTAAAGCAACTCGGCCACTTCCTCTTAGAATAGCGGATCCTAAGTGAAGTCGGTTCTTTTTTTGTTTAAAATTATTATAAAATTAAAAACCTCAACAGAGTTTGTAATTGGCAACAGAATCATTTTGTAAAATCTCATCACATTGCAGATCGCAAATTTTCCGATTAACAAAAAAATATTCTTTCTCGTATTAACTATTCACGATACAGTGAAGTCCTTATTTACACTCAAGGAGAATGAAAACGAGTCACATCGTATGGATATTTCCAAATTTGACCTGTTCCTAAGTTTTAATTGCAAACTGATAGGTAAAAGTAGCCAGACACGACACAATAAGCCATTGGCTCCAGATAAGAATTTACGTAGCAATAAACACCGGCTCCAGGCCAGGAATCCATTACCCGCACACGTTCAAAAGAATTGCTCGCTTTACTCACACTGGGGTTAGATATTTCCAATTTTCACCTGCAGGAAAATCAGTGCTGTAATTCTGGGTTTTCCGGTATGTTCTGGAAATTGATAATTGCTGCCCCAGTTTTCACCGGGTTATTTCCTACGAGTTACTGGTATAAGTTATCGTTGAAAATAGAGTCGGTCGACGAAAATTGTACTTCTTCTTCTTCATTTTAAAACTTCAATTTAAGAAGCTGAAACTCTTAGCAGGTGTACTTAATATGTGTCTAGTGCAAGACTAGACATGTTACAGAAATTATTTGAAACTGTTAGCAGGTTTTTACTTAATATGTGTCTTGTGCAAGCTTTTTCATGCCTTTTTTTGTATAATTTTATCTTTTTGAGGTCAAAAATGTTACTAAGTGCTTTTGAGCATCTAAAAGTTTTTTAATATGTGATATTTTCGAGTCAAAGGTACATCAGTGTCGGTTGTTAACCTTTTCGACGCCATGTCAAACGCAAAAGCTACCACTCAGACGCCACGACATCTAAATGTCAAAACTGAAGTTAAACTTTATGCGTGTGCATGTAGGTCTATTTTGCTCTGTGGTCGGTGACCGATATATCGGTCTTCGGCGTTGGACCTGCGGTGCCGATATATACGTCTTTGGCGTGGAAAAGGTTAATAGAGTTTATTTCAAAGTGAATTTTTATGGCTGCCTTATTTATAACCTATAATTATTTATTTTACTTGAAAATGATACATATACTAATACTAAGTATGATGACGCAAGTATTACCGATTGTCGCTTTATGCAACTGAATAGGTAATGTAAATAATTTTGTGAACAATATTATTTTATTTTTTATTATACCCTCTTTTTACTGTTACAGATAGAAGAGAATAATCATTGTTTGCCTTTTTAAATGCATCCCAACCCAAGTGGGAATTCCTTAATGTCGCACCTCAACTTTGTTACGAGAATTTCAGTATTAAACGCCGGATAAAATAATCTTTTAAAACAGTGGGTCGTTTGCGTAATCGTTGTATCCATTACCTGCAGCCGCGAGCATTGGCTTTTATCCTGGAATATTCAACAATAATGGTGCTTTTTATGTTTAGGTAAATGATATTCCTTGTTTTTAATATGCTTTAGCAATCATACAAACCTTTTGTGTTAAGTTAACGTTCACAGTAGAGATTCGTATTTCCAAGACCGTTAGTTGTTTTATTCGGCATCCCGACTGAAAATGTGAGAAATGAGATTTTACCTAGAACCCTAAAATAATGGATTAGAAATTAATACACTAAAGCGCATTCATTCACAACCAACAGTGAAAAAATGCCGTTGTTTTTACGTTCATGAAAAATTGATAAATACCAAGTAAATAAATTATTGCGTCATCCATGTAAAATTATAGATCATCATCATCCTCATCATCAAAAAAAAGAATTGTAAAATTATAGATCAGTCAGATTCGATCAGTAAAGTTTAGTTTTTACAGCTGGTAATTATATACCTAGTACCTACTCTCTCTTTTATAATTAGGTTGTATCAGTATGTATATTAAAAGGCAGATAATTCCTTCTACATATTTCGCTCATAACACTAATACGAATTACTTTGTATGAACAGTTCTATAGACCATAACATCAATGTTTTGACGTAGGTATATCGACCCTTCAAATGCAAGAAAATATACTCGTATCTGTATTTTTTCATTATTTTTCTTAATAGTTATACAAAACCCAAAACGCTAAACAAACTACACTGCAAAAATTAGTTTAACTACTCGTACAACGTGATTAGCTCGTTTTTACAGCTAACAAAGTTCCCCTCACTTTAGCTCGTTTGGCTGCAGCTAATTGGTCCTTTATCTCGCTATATATGCGCTTCATATTTGTTTAATTGTGAGTGTATTACTAAAGTTAGTCTGTATAAGCAATGTAAGCATGACATTTTAATGAACAAAGTTACAAAAGTCAATGCAGCCAGCATTTTTGGAACGTTGCCCCTGGTACGTGTCGTCTCGGGGATTAACGTGAAGGCATAAGAACTTACCAAAATGTTTTATTTATTTATACGTAAACTTGGAGTTATAATCAAATAAACATACCCTAAAGTCAATTTAACACCAGGTCTTTGCACTGCATGTGCTTATAACCTTTCCAAAAAACTTCCAACGATTTTACTATTTATAAAACCACTCAACTAAATAACATGATCTCTTATTTATTTATGTATAACTACTTATTGAAGTACCCAGATAAAATTCTATTAAAATATGTTATTTCTTCATAATCATAAATGTAGGATAAGACCAAAGTTAGGATACTTTACAGTACTCGTAAAACTATTTTTATGACAAAACTGATCGTTTTTAAAGTATTTGTATCTGCTGTAAAACCCAGTATGAACTTTAAAACGAGATATTCTTCTCCTCCTTCTTTCTGTTATTGCCCTTTGTCTGGGGCTGAGGTTCAAAGTATGATTTGAAGAATACACATAAATAAAAAAATCATTACTAATATCATCTCGCTTACGAGTGAGGAGTACTTATTTGATATACATGGACGGTAACGTACCGAAATCGAATATTTTGAATCGGCACAAAGTCTACGGTATATTTGCTAGCAATAGCTAGGGATACACGCACAGATGTGCCCGCCGGATTTGTCTGACGGATATGTGTATGGCGCGAATTGGACACGGATTTGTCTTCGGACACATCTGAATAGCGCCATAAACGGACGGATCTGTCCGCCGAGCATATGTGACGGATAAATCCGGCGGGCACATCTGTGCGTATATCCCTAGCTAATATAATTTCTCTAGAGAAACTCTCTTTTCTTAAGAATAGAGATAATTCTGGGCACTCATCTCAGCTCTTTATGCTGCTTACTGTACGGAAATAATGCAGAACAATCTGGAAGGTACATGGCGTGTCGAAGCGCCGCAGTAATCTGATTTAGCGTCGCATTATCGTTAGCATAATCAGGCAAACAGCTGCGCTTCACTTCACTCAGGTTTTCTGGAACGAAACCATTGAGTTGAGAATTTAAAGTACCCTCGGTGCTTTTTATTACTTTTTATTTGGCGAACGGGAGACGTTGCCGACAATTGAGTATCATCTCTTAGCGACCGTAAATAGGTTTATTAAATAATTACCAAAGTGAACAAATAAATGGGTATATACAATAACTTTTAGATTAACTAAATATTGAATTTTGATTCAATTTCACGGCACCTAAACAAATAGATTTTGGTACGCATGTTATCCTTAACTTTCTGAACGCTAAGCATCGGACGGAAAAATCGTCCCTTCAGCGCCAGCGCGCGCGAGCGCGCAAGGCAAACCGGTTATGTTTTGGACGTGATATCACGTCGTGGCGTTGACGGCTCGACTTTCCGTGCGCGTGATATGACAGAGTTCAGGCTAGGTTCAGTAGCCGTAATGTATGGGTGGATAATTAGTGAAAACTACACGACTGTGATCCTTGGTGAAAATCTTAATTTCGATGTAGGTTTACACTTTTTATGAGTCACAAAATGTATCTGCTAATATAGTACGGGCGGGGATCACTTTTGAAGCAGTCTGCCGGGTATTTCCGGCCATGCAGGAACTGGCAGACTGGGTTTTTCCGTATTTAAATACAAATTGTTATTTTCTATGACTATTTTTCGGAACTCAGCATCACTTTCATGAACATGTGCAAATGGGGCTTATCTTTGTATCACGTAACGTAACAGATCATGAGGTCCGCACCCGTACTACAAGCACTCACTTCTACTTTTAACTCCTAAATCTATCAAGTAGGTTTGTTCAAATCGTGTGAACTAAGGATTGTACAATAAATAATTTAAATTACGTATAGGTACACAAACTTAAATTACGAACTTGTTCTCCAATCATGTCCAAATTGATGATATATCGTAATACCTATACGAGTGGGTGCCCATACCCATACAATCGTACTCGTAGGTGTTTGATCAGTCATTAGGTAAGTAGTAGGTTTCCTTGTATCGATATCCATTTGCGAATTTAGGTATTCGTGACTTGTTGTTTGTTATCAACCTCTCTGTCGTCCTACCTAAAACACAAAAATTTCATATTATAGTCTGGCTGGCTAATACGCGCATAATAGTGGAAGTAATAAGCTATACTCATACTCATCCCTTTTTCAGTAGCGAGGGTACTAGCGTAAGAAAAAGATAGTATGATTATCTCTGTCTATGCTTGAAGTAAGTAAAACAAACCCTGGCCAAACTACTTATTGTAAAGAGCGTAAAACGTAATGAAATAGTTTACTTAATTAAGTAACTGATTAAGTATTACCAAACTTAATTAGTTATTTTATATAATTTAAAACTAAGTGGCACTTTAATAGGTATTAAATTTTTAGTGATGATCTGATAAAAAGTGAACTTACCGATAGTTTTTACTGACAACCAGTCGTTTACTAACTAACATTATCGTCTTAAGATATTTAGTGAATTCTCTCAGTCAGTGAATTCTCAGAACTAGAGTTGGCCAACACTGGGCCTCAATAAGTATTTAAGTCTTAAGTACTTTATCCTTGTTATACAGTATCTTAATAATAACTTTAGATTTGAGCTAGTTATTAATTTAGTTTAGTATTTGTCTGTAGTACATACATACATACAATCACGCCTATATCCCAAAAGGGGTAGGCAGAGATCAGGGATTTCCATTTACTACGATCAATGCAGCAAAACGGCTCTCCGTGAGCCACTTCTCGCCCCCGTGAAGAACGAGATGTGATGGGTGGCGAACCCACTACTACTTCTACTGTAGTGCCTCTATATAGCGTGTATTTTTGATATTACCACATAAGCTATGGGTAGTTAGTATAGACCCTAATAAACATACTTCCATATGTCATATTAAAATTTTACGACATTTATTTTTCCATATAAAATATTTCAGCACGCAATGTATTGCTCCTACCTGATTACTTTGCCTTTAAAACGTCACAATTGATATGTGTCACATTGTACTGTATACGCAATACATTGCTGAGTGAAATAAATTAAAAAAATAATTATTCGGTGTTAATTAACAATTAACTAAATATTTATTGCAATGTCCATTTAAAACATCAAAACCTGCTTCTGGTTTCCTTTTGTGGTAATATCAAATATACACGCGGTATATTTAGTCATGTAAATAAATGTTATTTCTATTTCATATTATTAAAATAAATAACTTGGTAATTGAGTGATTAGCGATTGCTTACCGAATCACTGAGTTTATAAAGTTTCCGAACCTCCTCCTCTGTTAAGTCAGTTTCTTCGTTTATCTCGGCGACCCGTGTTAAACTGTCGTCGCTATTAATCCTATTAATATCGACGACGTTTTGATAAAACACTTTATATTTCATCATCTTTTCTTCACCAGTATAAGTCCGTTTGTAAAGTCGTATGAATTCTTCAAATAGTTTCGGCGCATCGTTTAAATCGTAGATCGGGCCCAGTTTTTGTGTTTCAACTGTCACGTAAAGTAAAAAAAGTAACAATAAAGTAACGTACTTCATTGTAGTAACGCACTAACTTGATGTTCGTATATACTTGCGCTTTTATAAATATGATATTACTGGAAATATTCACAATTTGTAATGCTTAAGTTACGGTGATATGGCTATCGCGTGGCGAATCTGACTGTCCACATTTTAAGATGCGGGACTTGGGTATATAAACGCGAAAAATAAACAGTGTTTTGTTTGAAAAACTTGTTCATATTTGAAATATTTAATGAGTCTGGTCCAAAGAAATGAATGTTAACAGATTTCGCATGTATGCAAATTAATCAGTGACTGTTGTGGTTTGGCAAGTTAAAGTGTTCTATTTCCATACATATCTGTGGTCTAGTCTGTGACCGGTTATTCTCCTTTGCTGTTCCTTATCGTGGCGTAAATTGCTTTGATGTCATTCCACAACAAATTATAAGTAATTGTTATTGAGATAATACATACCTATATATTATACATAGTCATCCATTCTGGATATTTATTTCAAAACACGGGTACCTACAAGAGAAAAATAATAGGTAAAATTATCTACTTCTAAACAAAAAAAGAACGTATATTATAAAAGGTACTTAACCAATGTAAGTAATGTACATATTATTATATCGTAATAACTACATATATAATCCCTTCAGAACCTCCAATGATACTAATTGTACTTTGCCTTTAAAATAGGTACTTGCGCAATAACACCTCCATTGCTGAATTTTGTCGTGTAAAAGACGGTAAAAACAAATAATGAAACCTTAAATTATAAATTAGGTGTGTGTTGTTTCATCTTGTTTCTCATCAATTGTCTTCAATTATCTCCAAATTTATCAGTGACACTCGCATCATAACTAATTTATCAGTGACACTCGTCATAACTAATTTATCAGTGATACTCGCATCATAACTAATTTACTTGGTATGCGATGGAATTGGCAGTTAAAAATTATATTATTCAAAATAACTATCGACTTTACGAGTAAATAAGTACCTACATAAATCTAATCCTTCCATTTACACGGGCCAGGGGGCCAATTTTTGGCTTTCGAGCGCCCGAATTCAAAAAGTTTAAGCTAGAAAATAATCGCACACAAAAGCTTACCGCCAATTTTTTTTGCATGAAATTAATAATTGAAATACTCATGATTTTAAATTCCTATCGCTGTTATTTTTAAAACATAATTTCATCGTTTTATTCTGAGTTGTAAATGTCACTTTCAAGTACTCGAATCTCAAAAATCACCCCCCAGGAGCAAATTGTACCAAATGATGGAGATAAGTGAAATGTATGTGTAATGGTATCGACTCCTGCCCTTTGTATCAGTATGTTTCCATCGAGGGCGCTAGTAGATTGCCCGTTATTTATGGAGGTTTGTGTGGTACCTACCCGTATTCGTAGTAGTTTACAAATACATACTGTCTGGAGTAGACATGTTTATTAACATGTGATGTACTTATCGTAACTAAAATAATGATTCAGATTTCTTGAGTATTTAAGTTAATATTTTATTTGTGGGCGTGACGCGTTTATGTGTGGATGAAAATAAGCAATTTCGTTTAAATATAAATATAGACGGTGACCGGTTTCTCGATGTTTTTAAACTAGTTTTCCGTAACTTTGCTTAAAATACCTACTTGCATAGACCAGGGCTTGAATCCGATTTTCTAAAAAAACCCCGAAATAACCCAAAATGTTTAATTAGGTATTTTATGGTTTCTATGTAGAACCCAATATTGTATTTAGGTAATTTTAATGACTTCATATTATAAGATTGTGGAATAAATATGAAATAGTAGATGAAAGAACGGAAAAGATAGGTACTTTCCTGTATTTTATTTAGGTAGTATGGAATGGAGCAAATATCGGTTCCCGAGCCCGGGCTAACCAAATATATATTCGTGATAAAAACATGATTTAAACCCAGTAACTTCAGCTTAGTAAAAAGGGTCACTACCGAGTAGGCTATACTAATAATATAACCTTGTCATAGCTACAGTGCTCAAAATCGACCTTGATGCAATTAAGCATTCTCTATTAGTCAACCTTAGTGCCTAGCAAAAAGATTGTAGGCGGTGCGTCTAACGAAAAGAAAACCTATCAAATGACGGAAACATAACACTTTAAAAAGATGCGAAACTAATCCTTAATTATCACAGGAATTACATTACAATTTAATACTTTTTTGTGTGTAAACGGGACTTAGAGGGGGCCTCTAATAGTCCAGGCATTTTATTTTCACTTGTATGGGAAAAATGACAAATTTGGAAATAATTCATAACAGCAGAAGTATTTAGTTGTATGGCTTAAAAGTCATGTTAATCAATGCCTAGACAGAAAATCCTATAAAAATTTGAACATGAAAAAATCGTCATTTAATTAATTTCTAAATAATCGCCTAAATAAATGAATAAATATTTTATTATTTATTGTGGTTCCTTAAGACAGGTTATTTATGGATGACGGAAAATCAGCCAAAAAAAAGAAAAGCTTCGTATATATTTTGATGAATATTTACTTCCCGATGGAAAGTTTGTAGGATTTTTCTTTCAGTCATCTTAAAATGACATTTTAAAACCATATAAACAAAATAATCGCTGTTAAGTATCAATTAATGTTTGAAAAAAAAGTATCTTTACCAGAGTATAACTGCCCGAGGAGGTGACGCCGGAGGAGAATACTTATTTGCGCCAAAGCCCGCGTCAAGATCATCTTTAACACTCCACCCGCATAGCGATGTCTACTACTGGCTGTACGAGTAACAATCCATTTTGATAAGAACCTGCAAAAGCTACTTATTTTCATTTAAAGTATAATGGCGGTCATTACCGCATAGAGCGGAGTGCTGTACGCCATTACACCGTGCCAATGACAGACGATACGCCAGTTTCGGGAGCAGTTTGTCTTTAAACTTGCCCACGTAATGGTAGCGTATGGGAATGCCATGGATTGCTTCTACTTATAAAGTTGGTAATGTGTGTTTGTTGTAAGGTTCAATTGTAATTGGGTCACATTTTCAGTAATGTTTACTTTCAAAACTTTTTGTACTGGGGGATAAAAAGTTTCTTGCAATGATCCAATAGGTACCTAAGGAGTTTGTTTTTATACGACCAATAAATTGCTGTTTATTTTTACGTCAAAAAGTCGCAATGGTCGGCCGTAATAAGCGAAAGTTTTTTAATTAAAATAATCTCAATCGTAAAAAAATCTATTAAAACAGAACCTTTTGTATTAGCTAGCGAAAAATATAAAATCTGTAAGATGTAACAATAATTAATACGTATTTTTCCTACAGAAAGGGTTTTAAGCAAACAAGCTTTGTTATGTGAATATTAATTTTTAAGAAATAAAAAATACTTACATAAAATAGTTTGCCATGCCGACACATTCGTGATTTTAGATGAACTCAGCCAATATACTCGTAATTACCCAAAAGGGTCGTAATTATGTTTCAATAATTGCAAATTTTCACTATCTATCTTACTCAGTAAGATGGAAGTGGCTTTGATTGGCTCAATGCGAGATAAAAATTGCCAAAAGTGCTGCGCTGACGCATGCGGCGACGGTATGCAAAAATTTATTATACAACTTGAATTGAACATGTACAGGCTCACACAGGTCACGTTTGTGACAGACGTAATAATTTTGGATGATTCACCATTATAAAACGAAGTAACCGCCATAGCATGGCAGAGAATTCTACTCACTTTTATTTAGAGCTTCATAATTGGTCAAACTTTTAATCTTTCTAATCCCTTTATAACGTGGGCCGCTTGTTTTTAGGGTTCCGTAGCCAAATGGCAAAAAACGGAACCCATTATAGATTCGTCATGTCTGTCTGTCTGTCCGTCCGTATGTCACAGCCATTTTACTCGGAAACTTTAAGACGTATCATTATCAAATTTTTACATAAAGTGTATTGCGTGTGCCGTTACTTAGTTTTGTACAGAAATTGCTAAAAAAAATACTTTCCTCACACCATACATGTAACTAATTGTCAATTTTTTTTCGCCAAATATCAACATGATGCACATAAATCGATAGGTCTCTAAAAATAACATTGAGGTTTTTTTTTTAATTTTTTGATTACCTAAGTGGATATTTCCAGAAATAATCGCTTCGGAAGTCATAAAAATGTACCGTACCGTTGAACCGTAAGTCCAAAAATTATGAAAAAAATCAAGAAGATACACCTTTAAATATTCTTTCAAAGAAAATTATTTTAAAAATTATCGGTTTAGGTGTTTTTGAGTTATCTCCAAAAAACTACGCACTTGGCAGATACGACATTGCGATAATAATTTATTCGATAGTAGCTACTGCGGCTGGTTTTTATAAATAATGGTACGGAACCCTTGATGCGCGAGTCCGACTCGCACTTGGTCGGTTTTTTTACATAAATGGGTAAACAGCTTTACGAATACTGGCTTAAAATGTCGCGCTTAAATGAAATATATGATGTTATTATCATGCGAAATGTCAACGCATTCAACATGTGACGGGCATATTTAATTCATTTTCATTCAGTCAATGTTTCATTACGAGTCTTTTTTGTACCTTTTTATTAAACTCAGCATTTGACGTTTATTGTGATCACAGGAGTAAAGTTAATAAAATGGACAAAAATAAAATAAAAAGCACTGCGACACCATTTTTTTCACTTTTTTCGTATATTTTATTATGCAATAATATTGTTGTCTAAAAATAAAGTCCGGTTGTCATCGAACCGTCGTTTTTATATGTAGATAAGGCTCAAAACACACCTAGAGGAATGGAGGCAGTAATGTATGGAGCTTTGTCGATGGTAGCTTAAATTTGTCTACGGCCTCCATACATTACTGCCTCCATTCCGCTTAGGTGTGATTTGAGCCTACCATAGTGATAGCAGTGGGATAAGGTGCGTTGGGGTAAGATAAAAAGGATTTTTTTTAGGGGTAAGATAAAAAGTAGTCTGTAATGCTCCGGAATATGGACGATTTTTTGTCTTACCCCTAAAAAAATACCATTCTATCTTACCCAAACGCACCTTACTACTATACTACCTACCGAACACATTATTGTAGAGGCTTCACAAAGACAGGATCCTTCTTCTTCTTCCTAGCGTTTATCCCGGCTTGGGGTCCGCTTGACAACCTAATCCCATGAATTGGCATAGACAGTAGTTTTTACGAAAGCGACTGGCATCAGACCTTCCAACCCAGAGGGGAAACTAGGCCTTTTTGGGATTAGGTCCGGTTTCCTTACGATGTTTTCCTTCACCGAAAAGCGACTGGTAAATATCAAATGATGTTCCGTCCTTTAGTTCCGAAAAACTCAGTGGGGTTTGAACCCGAAACCTCCGGATTGAAAGTCGGACGTCTTACCGCAAGGCTACCAGCACTTCTGCAGCAAAGAGAAGATCAGAAAAAGAGCACGATTAACATCGGCTTGACTAATTTTCAGCCAGTTCATAACTTTTACTAAGGCTCATGGAGAAAAAGAAAGCTAAAGCTCCGGTTTTATTACTAATGTTCATGATGAATATTAGCCAATACCGACAATGAAGCGTAACAGTTCATCTGCAAGAAATGTACCCATTTTCATTGCTTTGTTATCTTAGAAAGAAACCGAGCATAAATAACCAACTTGAAATGTTCAATCATTCGAATACACACGCTTCGGTTACAGTTACAGTTATATATTAACAAACGCTCGACAATTCTATAAAGCAATTTCACGCTCGCGGAGCAACTAGGTCGGGTCGGAGTTTCCCCAAAACTTACGACCATGTTAATATTCACGCGTGATCGTTCCTTTTGAAGATTTCCTTCAGAACGTCAGCGAGCTTCACGGTCCGCGGCCTCAAGCCGAATATGTATGTGTATTGTACCTCTATACAGCCATAAAGGTCTCAGTGGCGAGCGAACATTCGTACAGCGAATAGCCTTGCGTTAAGCTTCTAAGGCGATTATCACACTGGCGACGGATCCGCATGCGGCGCCAGTGCGCGAGCGAGATAGCGCTCTGCATGTGTATAGCGCTATCTTGCTCGTGCACCGGCGTCGCATGCGGATCCGTCGCCAGTCTGATAATCGCCTAAGGGATGTGATCCGCGTTCACTGAGGCTGCTGCCATAGATTTTCATCAGATCATAAAAACATGAGTCTTAAGAGATCGTCGTTATTAAAATAAGAAAAACAAATGCAAGACTTATAATTTTAGTATCATTTTATTGTAGTGTTCAATGCCTTTAAGGACCTAAGTTTTACTGAATCAGAACTAGAATAGTGCTCTCTGTTATTCCTTTGAAGATATTCCCAACATTATATTGACATTTATGACAATTTCTAATTAACAAGGAACTCGTTCATTCAGTAGATTTTCCGCTATCAATCCAAGTCTGATTCTGTCCATCCAATCTGAAAAACAAAAAAAAACGTTATGATTTCCCTTTAAATGTACCTAAACCCTAGGCCGCTATTCCATTTCTAAAATCTTGATATGGTTATGATCTGAATTTGAAACGATCGCATTGACTCGCGCAATACAGCCTTGGCCAGAAGTGTTGAGCATAGGTGTTTTTTGTTTACAATTTTGATGTTAAGCATTATTTCCCTATCCTAACAATGTACGGTAACGGTAAATGTTATATTTTATTTATAAATATAGAAAACTTCACTTAATAACACTTTCAAGGTACTTAAAAAATATGAAAACAGAAGGTACCAAAAATGTAAATTTAAGTCGGTGCTACATATTGCAAATATTCTATGCAGTTACTACTAACTTCAACAAAACATGCCTATTAGTTTAAATTAATTGACAAAATAACTTAAACAAAGATGGAAACGATGGACTAAACTTTCCAGTTTTGTATGAAAATCGCATTAGTGCTCAACACTTCTGGCCAAGGCTGTATGTTTCGCCTGCTAAATCATTTGGCACCTTGATCGCACTTGTTTGCACGAGACATGCTGCATGACGTATCAATTCATAATAACAACAAAAACCAGTTAAAATTTGAAAGGTGTTTTAAAGTTAGCATTGTTTTTACAACCATAATGTTAATAAATAGCTGTAGCCATACATATGTATTTGGTCAGGTTCTCATACTAGATAAATTACAGAGCAGGCGTTCTGCACATAACTCTTCGGCTTCGGACCACTTGACGTTGTCCCTGCCCCCATAACACAGATATCTTCCTTCTACATAAATTGGAAGTGGTAGTTCTGTAACTAAGTCGTTTGCAGGCTAGATTAGTAGGTACTTAAGTCATAATAAAATGTATAATTAAATTTTTAATTTATTTATTTAAAGCGAAACTTAAGTATACTCGTACATCTTTTTTCGCCAAACTGAGGACAAATTGTTGGCGAATAATGCGCTCTAAAATAAAAATAACATTTTAAAAAACTTAAATATTGTTTATAAACTTCGTATGGCAGAATCCTAATTAAGACTTTTAGGATCTTTAGAGTTAGCTTGGTGTTTATACGAGTACTACTAAGTTTCTGTTGTTGCGCTTTCCAGTAGGTAATGATATATCTACATCCGTGTCAGAGCTCCAACTCCGAGCTTGTGCCGAAAGGTTATCAGACGGGACCTAATTTAATTCATTATGCTGCCTCGTGCTCGCGTCGACCCTCCAACAAACGGCTTACGTTAAGTTCTTTAACCGGGATTATTAATGTGTTTCAGTTATGGGTGTTCCAAATCCCTTATTTCAGAGATTTTCGGGTTTCATTTTAGTGATGAAAGAGGTGTTTGTGAATGAGTCTTCGCCCACTATCAAAAACTTTATATAGGTATATAAAAGTAATTTTGATGAGACGTTAGATGTAAAATGACGTTATGAAATGATAACATCATGATCCTCCTATCGTTTATCCCGGCTTTTGACACGGCTCAATTAAGTCTGGATCCGCTTGGCAACCTAATCCCATGGCGTAAGCACTAGTTTTTAATTACGAAAGCGACTGCCATCTGACCTTCCACCCCAGAAAGGAAACAAGCTTTATTGGGATTACGTTCTATTTCCTCAAGACGTTTTCCTTTACCGAAAAGCGACTGGTAAAAATGTTATATGATAATTCGTACGTAAGTTCCGAAAAACTCAGTGGTATGAAGCTACCAGCAGATAACATACTCGTATTAAAATATTTATGGCCTGCACGTCAAAAAAAAATTCTAGTTTAAATACTACAATGTACCCTTTTCACAAAGTGACGTAAGCTAAAGGTTTCAAAACGCTTTAATAACATAACTCTATCAGATGCACTTAGGAAACTAGGCAGGTAGGAAGCAAAGACAAGTTCATATCAAAGACTGATAATTGTCATAAGGTAAACATCCGAGTGCTCGCCTTTGTCCCAGTGCGATCACGGACTTTAGTTGTTGTGTTATGTAGGATTCACTTTCCATTAGAGTTTTCATAGAGAAAGTATAACAAAAGAAAATAGCTAGAACTATGTTATCATAAAACTTATCTCATTCGCAATAAAGTTAGTTTATCGTATTCGTGCCATCAATTTCTAACGTAAACCGGTTTTACAATGTGGCGGTTTAAAATGGGTTTTAAGTGCCGAAGGCAGTATTAATTAGTCATAGCTGTTGTAAAAATTATCGAAGCAAAGAAGGCGTATGTGACGGTACCGTTCTTATAAAGGTCATGAACATTTAACCACTAAGATACTAATGTTGTTAACTGTAGGTACTATATAAGAGTGTGTAGATGATATTGTACTGTCTGCACAAAATGATAAAGAGCGCGAATTCCGTCTAACCACAGATCAGAAAAACTAGTTTGATTTCGCACATTATTTATTGAGTAAGAATACGAGTTTTGTAAATAGCTCTTGTAGCTCTGAGGTATGTTGTGGTAGTATTAGTATGGGGACTACAAGTCTTTATTATTACCTATCAAGTCCAATAAGCTCACCTATAGAAGTTTCACAGCCACTATCCAATAACAGACTCTCCTTCACCCAAATCCGCAAACATGTTGATGTCAAACGAGGCATCCTGCTCCTGGTTTAATTGGTTGATAACCTTCAAATTATTAATGAAGTTTTGATAACGTTTGTTATATTCTTCTTCGTCTTTGTACTGTTTTTTAAAATCTGTGATAAATTTTTGGAATAACTCTGGAGCGTCCTTTTCATCGTAATAAGGCTTTTTAGTTTCCCGTTTAGTTGTAACTTCAGGAAATTCAGTTGCTACATGAAGGTTTTCCGGCTTAACATTTGCTTCTTCAGGGATGTCATTTGCTACATTATCATGTGAACTTATCGCTGTTACAGGTCCGTAAGAACTAATTTCTTCGGCTGGCAGTTCTCTGTAATAGTCCAAAGATCTTCCTTCATCTTCCGCGTTGTATTCTTCGTGATACTCAAACGATTCCACGTAATATATAATGAAGGATATAAAGTAAATCAACACAGAAGCCTTCATTTTAACACACGTTGTTATTGATGCAAGTTAGCGAGCACTCTGGTGGGTTTTGTAATGGTCTCGAGAACCGGTTATGGAGTCAAAGGTCGATGGCGTTTTTATGCATACATAAATGGCCGATGCCTGTCGTGTTTTTAATAGATATAAAGTAAACTAGTTTCTAGGTTTCTTTTTGTAAATGTTCGTATAAGAGACGTTATTTTTAAGAGGAGATTTCCTTCTGCGGTCGCTCCGTCTGCGGAATAAACGCCTGTCGATGGTTTCCCGAGGGCTAGAGTAAGTATAAAGTTCTTCAGAAAACGTGTGTAGGTACTATTTCTAAAGGGTCGGTGATGCAAAAGTGGTAGGATAGTTAGTATGGGTTATTTATATGTATAGGTATATGGGAATTTCCATATTATGGCGTTTCCACTGGCCTTGAGTGCATATATGTTTGTGAGAGCCTGTGAGGTGAGGACAATCACACCACTTAGAGATATAAGTTTGCCATTGTACAAATTGTATGTGTATTGGTTCGTGTGTGTATGTTTTAATATAATAAAGTGTTTTACTACTACCTAGTATCACCTATTTTATATTATTCCTAATAGTTGCGGAGATAGGGGGAGAAGTCCGTCATTTGTTCAGAACATTATTTCATAAATGGGGAAAAAGACAGATAAACCTACGAGTGATCCTATAAAGGTTCTATTTTTTGAGGATAAGAAATCTAAAAAAAGAAGTAAATAGCGAATTCAAGAGTCTTGCTCAGCAGCGCATTTTGTGACTCACAGCGAACATTTTCCAGAAAAAAAGAGTCTCGTAAACGCGTGACGAGGTGAAATAAAACAGGTTCACTTTTTACTGTCTATCCACCTCGCATAGCAAGCGAAGTCCATGAATACTCCATGTACCTGCACACACCCCTCAATTTAAAGAGCACGAGATATTCAGGAATCGTAAAACGGAGGTAACAAGGCTTATCTACCCGTCCGGGATATAATAAAGGCAATGTTTTCTGTTACCTTTCTGTAATAGGCAGGTTTCGTGGACAGATAAGCGCGAGCCAACTCCCGGCGTTATTCTGCAGCTTTCCGCTACGTGCCTTCAGCAACTGATAAAGCTTTGTAGTTGTAGCCAACATCAAATATGTTTACAATTTTGCACGTTACTCCTTGGTAATAAGGTGCAGAACTGTGAACGTCTTTGATGTCCACTGTAAGCTTATCTTTATTTGTCACTGGCATGACCTTGCAGTGTTGGCTTTATGAAAAATGGAAAGTTGTCTCTTGTTGTGGTGGACTTAAGACGCTGAGAAGGATTTAGGAGCTGTTGTCCGTTGGAGCGCTCTGATATTCGACGGCAATTTATCATTAAAAGACGACTCATCGCAACTCTGTTTACCTCTTTTTATGAAAGAAGGTAGATAAAAATATAAACGATTAATCTCGTTAACTATTATGTACTTTATCAACATCAACCACAACCATTCCAAAAGGAAGTAAAACTATAATGATTTACAAAATAGATAATTACGTAATTAAGCAGGTAGCAAAAAAAAACGGATGTACCGTTTTCAAGTAAAAGGTACATCATTATTGTCGGTTGTCTATAAGGCATTACTGCCATAGTAATTCATTAAGAAATAAATCCAACTAACAACCGCCTATCATGTTTTTTGCTTGAAAATGTTAAAAATATTGTTTTAGAGCTTTTTAGATTTTTCTAGCAATTATTGTCTCGAGGTTAAAGATTAGGGTTTGATACTAATAGTACTTCACAATACGGTTTTCTATATATTATTATCTGCTTTTATATTGCATTTGTTTCACAGTTGTCTAATACGGACCATAATTGGAAGTTTCCTGACTATAGTTGAGTTTTACGGTACCCAATACATTATGCCACAGTACAAACGTAACAACGTGAGCGCAGGCAATCGACTCAACAATGCCTTTCCGCCAGCTCCAACAGTCATGGCCATAAACATGAAATAGTTATTTGTGCAACAAGAGAGGAAAGTTGGTTTTTCTTGCGAGTGTTGATTTTGAGTCCCGAGTAAGAAAATGCGAAATATTCTATAATTGAATCACGAGCGTAGCGAGTGATTCTAAGTTTGAATGTTGAGCGTAGCGAGGGATCTCAAGAACACGAGATATAAAAAAACTTTCCTCTCGTGTGACACATATAACTTTTCACCTCAGTAGTGAGAACATATTAAAGTTTAAAAAGCACATTTATGAATGAAAGGCACCTCATTATGACGAAAAGCTTCTAGAAACAAAATTTCACTCCCTGGAGTGACGAAAGTCGCAACTTTCCTCACTCCCTGGAGTGATGAAAGTTGCACTTTCGTCACTCCAGGGAGTGAGGAAAGTAGGTTTGTTCGGACTGCTGAGGTGAAAACTTTATATAAATGCTCTCGGCAAAAGATGTATCTTCTGTATAATGTACACCACATATCATAAGGATTAACCTACATACAGCTGCCATCAAATATATCGGAGCAGCCACGGTACTCAAAAATGAACATGCAAATTGTCGCCTCGACAATAGAGGCGTTGTTCTGATATTTGTGACCACCTTGGCTGCTCCATTATATCTGATGGTGACTGTACAAGACAGAATTTAAGCGCCTTATATTACACTGTGGGCAATAGTAGATACAAAACACGGACTTTAAATATGTCTAAAAATATTAATGAATTCATTGCATCTTAAACAATTTGGAATGTGTAGAAAATCTTTGTAGCAACAATTTGCATTGACGATTTTAATTATAATCATCAACTTCAGCAACAAAGTCTTACAAAATAATTAGAACAAGATTTTTGGTGATATTTATGAACTCGCAAACAGTGGTGGCGTAATAGCTGAATACTAGTAAATTTTGTACTTGTAACTGGTACATATTTTAGAGTAGCGTTCCTAATTTCAAGGTTTGTTTAATGTATTTAAAATATACTTATTTACATGCCGATATTATACAGAGGATTAGCTAAATAAAATACTCCAAAATGAAAAATGTATTAAGATAAAGCTGAGTAGTGGCCGTTAAAATTAGGACATGGACGGATAAGGGTCCAACGACGCTCAGCAGCTTTTAAGGATCCATTCTTTATTTGGAGAATTCTACGAGCCGAGCCGGTCAGTAAAATGCGTGTTTATCTGTGTTTATTACAAGTATTTGAATTGGAATTTTCAATTTGGACTATTTTGTCGCAAAAAATTAACTCTAAAACCTAACGAGTAGGTATCAGAAAATCTGGGTACAACAAAACTAAATGGGAAAGCAGGGGCTCGATTTATGCTTTTCTGGCGCTCGAACTCAAAAGCGAGTGATAAAATAAAATGTCACACAATTTATTTACCATTATTGTGGCATGAATCTAATATTACCTATGTATTTTTAACGGTACAAGGTCACAATACAATACGAATTTTCTGAATATTTTTATGTGGAGGTCTTCGAGGTCTAATAAATGTCCTACGAGACTTAACCGCTTAATAAAGTCGACGTTTGATATATTAGCATTTTTAAACCTTATTACAAAGAAATAAGGTGCAAAAGTTGAAATACCTTACTCGAGGCGCCTACTCGCATCACTAAACTCCGGTCCTGATTATACGCTAAATTGAGTACAACAAAAACGTACTAGCGCGAAATTGACCGACAAATCCTTTACAAAATCCGGACTCCTGACAAGAATACGTTTTCGGGACATCAACGATCCCTACTCCTTCCTTTGTTATGTAAATATCTGTGTTGGCGAAAGTTTGCTAACAAATATTCCCTCAGCGCCGATCCATTAGAAAATGAAAGAACATTTGCTTGAATCGAAACAAGAGCGAAACAAGAGCGGCTCAACGCTTGATGGTATTACACCCCAAATTCGTTGTTTGCTCAAAACTAAGTTAATATTAGTTTAGGGTTAATGATTCATATCCCTCCGTCGTTAGTTTTTGAACTAGGATCATTGTTTTGTGTTACTTCTAAAAAGGAGTGACCCTTCACCTTAGAATGAGTAACAAAATATTAATAATTAAGTACATGATTGTGGGCCTTATTTTGATTATGAGTCTGATTATTATTGGAAATAGTTAAAACTTCTAGTCTTATTAGGATTCTCAGACATTTTTTTACCTATTTCTACATAAAATCGGGAGTACTACTGATTCTAATGACACACAAAATGTGTGGATATGGAAGAAGCGTAATGGAAAGTCTAGAATATTAGGACATCTGTCTCGAATCCGTATATACTAGGAAATTACTGAAACACGTGGTGTGTCCTAGTAGAACTATTTTTGCTTGCTATTATTATTAGGAATATTTTTTGTTCCTAAATAGGAACAACTAACAACGATTTCTGTTAATATCCAAACTGTATTATAGCAATACCTATAGCGTCATTTGATAATATTGGAGGAGACTAACAGCATTAATGAAAGGTAGACAATAATTACAGTTGTTTGTATCGAGGGAATAGAAGCCATCCGTATGCAAAGCGCGTTTCTCAAATTACAGTCTACACCCAAGATGTTTACACTTTTACATCTTATAACAAAGGAGTAAGGTGCAAAATTGTACACATTGTATAGTCGACGCGCAGCGCACCCAACGTGGAGACAAGACGCCCATTGTTTATGAGGCTGTGGAAGTTAGAGCTCAATCCGCTATTCAAACGTGTAGGTACATCGCGTCTCATCGTATCTAAAGCTACAAGGAACGCTCATGTTATGTTAATTTCCCCGAACAATCAACGCGGGGACTAAACACCGTGGGGAATTCAGTACGTTTGTAAACTTATCTCGTCTTCTCGTTAGCGACAGAGAGCCTTCTGAATACTTAAACTGTCGTTCACGAGTAAACTACCGGAGCGAGGCTTTTGCCAAAATAGGGCAGATGCCCCGGTTTTGGCCACTGTGCCGGTTTTGGCCATTTTGAACTTTATTCAGGTATACAAAAATTTACAAATCTGTGGTTTACACTTAATATAAGAGTAAATTTTGGCAGTACTGTTGACACTGTCATCTGTCAAAAATCAGTTGCCATTTAGTTGTCAGGAGCCATAGAAAAAAGTGGCCAAAACTGGCTCCTGGGCCCTTTTCTGACATTTCATTAAAGAAAAAAATAAGATCTACTGTCAGAATCTTAACAGCGGTGATTAATATAAATAAAGTAATATATTTTCAATGACTTAGTATATGCAGAGTGTCATAATTCCTTATTTACACAAAATTACTGGCGTTTGAATAGTCAAACTCTCCTTAAAGTGGCCAAAACCGGGGCATCTGCCCTACATGGCTTTGTAACCCCAGCGGACTAAAAAAAGCAAACAGTAAGTAGATAGCTTTCGTGACTTTCGTGTTGCTAAATGTGTGAAAACTTGATGTGTATCGAGCCATTTATAATTAATAATTATCTATAGTAAAAAGTTCAAAGTTTATAACATAAATCTCCCGTTTTACGGACAATGAATTGACATTTTCTTATTTTTGATGGCACGAAATTGATTTATACACTATATTAAGCTTAATGCTCATCCGGTCCTCCGGTGACCGTAGGGCTGGCTCGTTCCTCGCCCAGCGAATTAGTATCGCCATCCAGTGAGGCAACGCAGCCAGCCTTATGGGAACCTTGCCAAGTGGGAGCGATATGGGGGATATCTGTACACATAGCTTAGGTCCAAATAGGTTTTAAGTTAGGTCTAGATTTCATAGCATAAGTTAGTTAAGTTTTCTAAGTCTATATGTAAATAATGTTATATAATAAAAATATTTATATATTTATACACTACTATTCAATATTTATTTTCATGTCCATAACATTTTATTTTGCAGCGGTTTTAAACTATTTTGAGTCGCATACATGAAATGAATTTCTAATCCTAACTACAGCACAGTGTAAGAAAGTAGAACGACCCAACTGAGAATACTTATGTAAAGGACGAGTTTGAGAAACGTATCTTTGGCATCCCGGAGCGAGTTAAACGACCCCGAAAATTGCTCGCAATATATTCAGTTCAAGGGTGACCCCGAATAAAGAGGACGAGGTGGTTGTCACTCAATATATTTTTTTGGTAGCGACACGCAAAAAGTAGTTTACGGGCTCCAAGATATTTATCTTGAAGTTCGGTACTATTTATTATACTCTGTTATTGATATGATTGGGTAAAAATGCTTTAATAAACACGTAACAAAAATTAAATTAAAATAATTAAACTAAACTAATATTAAAACAAACTAAATTAAAACTAAATACAACTATAAATATATAAAACTACCTAAAAACTTACCTAAAATCCCAGTTACAAAAAGAATACCCCCTCCAAGAGGTCCCCATGCGGCAGGGAACCCATAACGCTGGCAAATTGATATGATTTGAATTTACTTAATACTAGTAGTCTGCCTCGAGCTGAGAACTCGCGATTTACTTGCAAACAAGGCAAACATGTCGAACAATATAACAAGACCCATGTCATGATATTTCGCGCCTTCTAGCTCCATAACCTCTTGATGGATCCTGGTCAGGTGGCATTCACTTTCGTAAAAACGAGTGCCTACGCCAATTCATGGGATCAGGTTGCCAAGCGGACCCCTGTCTTGATTTAGCCATGGCAAGAAGACGGGACAAATGTCAGGAGGATGATTTAGATAAGTAGGTAGGTACGTTGAATGTGTGACCTTCGGCTTAAAAAAATGTTTTTGTTAATCTTAAGGCTTACTATTTGATAACGTTAGTTTTCATTGTTTTGTATTTATTTTATAAAAATATACTTAAAATAAACATCACATTCTTTTTCTCGTCAGTCGTGCAAACATACCCACACTTTGATTAATGTACATAGCTCGGCGCCGGCAACATTGTGGTACAATTTAAATTGCTTACCAAAGTTCGGCAGCGTTCGAGCGGACATTAAATAGCATCATAGACCATAATGATACATGGACTGCCCTCTAGATGCCCTGCAGCGCTGCCAGCGCTGCTGACATTACTCCAGCTAATCTATACTACTTTTTTTTAATGCCTCAAGGACCAAATAAATAACATGGATGTCATCGTAATTCAAGTAAACGCACCGTTTGATCATGTCAAAATAATCGCCTTTCGTCCCATAGCACTGCGGAGGAAAGGAATTTTGGAGGAATTAGTTTTATATAAGCATTGTCAGTCCTATTATTTGGTCCATGAATAACATGCAGAAATATCAAATGTCCGAAAGTTGCCGTCGTCTGAAACATTTTGCAAATTGCACGTAATTTGTGAGGTTGCGAGGACTTTGTACTAATGGACGGATGGTATTTCACTAACTTGTAGCCTGGAGTGGCTTCACATAATTATTCAGGTATATTGATGACTTTAAAGGTAAGTTCTATTATAATATGATTAAAGCTTACTTATTAAGATAATCGTGATATAAATACACAAATTAGAGAGATACCAACCCAGAACTTTCAGCCTTGTAGGCTGGGTTAATATCAACTAAGAGGGGTTTATTGAAACAAAAATGCAACAGTAAGGGTGTTTCCGCACTACGTCCGATCCGAATCCGATCCGAACCCGTGAAAATAAGATCCGAATTAGCCGTAGAACTATTTCTATGGTAGTTTACGCACTACATCCGATCTCCGTCATCCGATTTCTTTCCGTCATTCTAGAATCTCCATTTCGGACAAGATTTTTTACGGACCGAATTAGCCTCAGTATTATTTGTATGAACGCTTGCGCACTGTGTCCGAGTTAAAACCGAGCTGCGTACGAGCAGAGAGGCAGCGGGGCGGGCGGGGTATGCGGAACCCCCCCACACACGCACCCCTCACCCCCCCTCAGCGGGGGTGAGGGGGGGCGGGGGGTTGACGTCACGTTCACGGGTTCGGATCGGACTAGTGCGTAAACAATATCCGAATTCGGTCCGAGTTTTCTAGTCCCATATTTTGACGGATTCGGATCGGACTAGTGCGTAAGCAGTATCCGAATTCGGTCCGAGTTTTCTAGATCCATATTTTCACGGATTCGGATCGGACGTAGTGCGGAAACGCTCTAAGACTTAATTTTTAGTTTATTACCCTCCAAAATTACGTTGCTATCTCCGTTTTGCTTTTATTTGCTGTATGTTACTTTCTATCTAACGAGGTTACTGACGTTTGTTTAAATTTTGAAATTGAAACGAACAAAACTGTTACACCCTTAAAACTTTTAATTGGTTAGAAATGTTCATCACATAACTATACTACACAAGCGTGCACCAGAAAGGTGTTACTGGACATTTTTTTTCAATACACAGTAGAACTCGTTCTAAATAGGTAGTAATTATAATTTGAATATGATTTATAAAATCTAAACGTACAAGTACTAGTTACTAACAATTGCAATGTCATATCTCATGCGTCTAAATCGAAATAAAAGTAATTATGAATGTCTTATCCATCAAAAAGGGTTGCCAGGGTACAATTTAAAGGTAACAAGTAAAAGGAGGTATCGAACAGGATTATAAAAACACATAAAAACACGAAATCAAATTAAACTCAGCCTGACAAATTGAAGGGATGTTTACAAAAACAACATAACTGACTACACTGGTTGACACCTGAAACAAATTAACAATGTCCTTAAAAAAGTGTCAACCGCTCTAAGCAGTTATGTTGTTTTTGTAAACATCCCTTCAATTGTGTGTCTAAATCTACTCGTTCAAACAACAGTCTGTCAGTATGAATATAAATTGATTTCACCATGCACAATCAAGCTAATGTAGTTATTTTGTAGCTCGAATGGCACATATTTATTAAATTTCGATTTAAGCTTTATGCTCCCGAGCGATAAGAGGATTTTGATTCCAGCTCGGCATCTGTCCATATTGCCGGAAAAATGGTGATGTATTTTTCTCTTTGCCGTGAAAATTTGATCTGACAGTATTCCTAGTCGTTTTTGTATGTTACCGGTAAATCCACTTGGAACCCTACAAAATAATTTTTTCTACTCCTGCATTCTAATTTGCCAATAAAATGACCGACATGTATATTCAAAGCATATACTTTATGAACGTTGTCATAAGATGATTCAAACGTCGATTCTTAGGGATATAATGGGTCTGTTGCCGGGGCGGGCCCCGCACCGGCGCCGCCCGCCGCTGTAGGAGATTGAAGACAATTGTATAAAGGCAGCAGGTCATTCGTCGAACTCAATGCTTACCGGCTTGCCTAGCACTCGTAGAAAAACTATTGTGTGCAACGGTACATAATTAGGTTTAAAAATTCTCGGGTCTATTTTTACAGAATTCGGCTTCGCCTCATTTTGTAACTTCGACTCTCGAATCTTAACAACCCTTATTATGTAACTGTTGCACAAAATACTATTGAAAATGTGTGCCTCGAGCTGAAGTAAAACCGAGCTAAGCTAAAGGTGAACAAGCTGTCTCGATACTTTTAGAGAAAATTGATAAATAGTCATCGGATTACATTGTGGCATTATTCAATATTTGTACTAAAAAGCCTGAGTCATATTGTTTGGATATAATAAGATTATATATCTAACCACTCACAAAATGGACAGACGACCTTATAAAGGTCGCCGGAAGACGCTGGATGCAAGTCGCTTCCGACCGATACTTATGGAGGTCCAAAGGGGAGGGCTATGTTGGACGTCTCAGTGGACGTCTTATGGCTGAGATGATGATGATGATGATGATAAGTATTATGATTTTGATTTGACACAACACTAATAAATTGCAATTGCATGTGTATCGGAGTTGTATTTGAGTTAGATCATGTCTTAACCGTTAATTAAAGTTAGAATAGAGGGCCTAGGATGCCACCAGCAACAGAACATGGCCCAGGCCGGTGGTTTCGTAACCACCACGTTCCTAACGTTCTCTGAGGTCCTCCTCAGAGAGAGAAACGGTCGATTAATAGGTGTGACTAGTGCCTTACCCACAAATTATTTTTCATATTTCTTTAGTATTCCTAGTACAACGAATAATGTAAAGGCTGCTGGCATTATTTCTGGCAATCTTTTCAATACTGGCACGACACTCGCGCCCCGCGGATTACTGTGTCAATGTAAACAAGATCAGTGGGAATATTTTGGACGCGGCGTAAATGATACTCGCTCCATCATTCCCCTCCATCTCCGTTCGCACGCTCAAATTTATTTCCATCGGGTAAATTTCATTTAATTGTTTTGATATTTTACGCCAGAAAATATTCGTGTTTTTATTGTGTTATTGTTGTTTTATAAGTGGAGATAAGTAGGCGTTAAAATAATATTACGGATGTTTTGGAAGGTTTTGTTAGTAGGAAATTGTTTGTTCGGCGCATGGACAGAAGAAATAAGATTCGGCTTATAATAAAACTTTTTTCTAGTAACTACTTTTTATAAGTATTAATATCTTAGATTATATTACAAATATAGCACAACACCTAATCTAATGTGTATTCTCAGCAAGTAAAATGACGTAATATCAAAGTATATTTAACATCGTTTTCCATTATTTTAAACGTAATTTTGCCAAAGATTTAATTTATTTTCAAGAAGAAACGTCTCCTAACGATACCACATTGTTTAGAATTACTTAAAGAAAAAAAAAGTTGAGTTGGCTCCAGTCGTTTGCGTAAAAACTAGTGTTTTCGTTAATTCTTGGGATTAGATTGCCTAGCGGACTCTAGGCTTCATTGAGCCGTGCCCAAAAAGGGACAAACGCTAGGAAGATGATTATTGATGAGGCCATTATTTAGATCCGACTTTGCTTGAACGTCGATTAATTTACATCAAGCGAAAATTAATTATGCTACTAATTATGTACAAACTTCTCCTTATCATAAATATTAATTAACATGTCTCTTGCAGTAGTCAAATTGGAGCTTTTGCTGTCAGAGACTAGTTAATAATAAAGATTGTAATAATAAATAGCCCAATCTTTGACCAACCAAACTTCAATACTATAGCCCAGAACCCTTTCCATTTATTTACAATAGCTCCAACGCCTGCTGGGACCGGTTCACGGGTATCTATTGATGTACCCGTGAATGAGTTCTAGCAGGTGTAATACTTAGCAAATTTCTCCAAAGGGCCTCTGCGTGTTGGATCTGTATCCCCACGTAAGCCTACCAAAAGACCGGGATGTAAAGGCCCGTGATTCTCAAAGAAGATTGTAAATCTCCCAGTAAACTTCGAAGTCGTGCTCGTGAATTTGCTAAACACCGGCGGAAAATATCGAGCTTAAAAATTGCTCGAAACTCTTGTGCACCCATGTGCCTTATTCGAATTTAAAAATACATAAAGATTACATTATAAACAAAATCTATCTCAAACACAACAAATAAACAGCCAAGAAATATTGAAGTTGTATTGGAGTTGCTTCGAAATAATTTTCAAGCAAATTCTGATATTTATGATTTGGCGCTAGCTTGCGTAGTTAATCCATTGTAGTTGAATTGAAGTTGGATCGTATCTAAACGTGTTTTAAAGTTAGAATACGGCGTCATAACGTATGCAAGCGTTAAATACATTATTTTTATACAGCGTTGGTAGCAGTTTCATCCTTCTAAAACTGTAATTTTTGTTATAGAAACCAAACTTAATATAACTCATCATTATGAGGCAACGGGTAATGACGCCTATTAGCGCCAAAGGGAGTTAGGAATACAAATAATTCTAAGAATGGGTACGTAGTTAGGTTATTAGGATACTTGATGATGCTAATCTTGAGCTCGATATTATTTCATAAAATTAGTAGCTAAACAATATGATAATAACGCAGTAATTATACTTTCGAAACCTACTCTGGATATTTTCAAGCAAAATTGTTTCAACATTATTCAGTGCGATCGATATATTTCTAAGTAGCGAAGATTATAGCGAAAAGCGTTTGACTATTATCTGCCTTATCTGGATTTAGAAGTTTCTGAAACTATGTTTTAATAAGGAAATAAAGTAGGTACTTACATATACAGAATGAATTTTAAGTCGTGAATCGAAACATGTTTTTCTAACTCTATAAACAACGAACAATTTAATGCTCCGACTCTCACTAAAATCAAACTAGATTTTTTATTTTTTTAAATAATATTTATGTCATTTATTTTTCGTTTAATGGCGGTTTCATGGCATTACACCGACTTATTAAGATATTTAAATTAGTGAATTGCATTGACTCTTTGATTTGGAACTATCATTAGCATAAATTTAGTAATTCACCTTACCGAAAAATGAGATTTACTTAATTTTACATCAAAAAAATGTTTAACAGCCGTTTTAATGTTACAATATCACCTTTAAAAGAAAAATAAATGACATAAACATTATTAAAAAAAAATAAAAAATCTAGTTTGATTTTAGTGAGAGTCGGGGCATTAAATAGTTCGTTGTTTATAGAGTTAGAATAACATATTTCGATTCACGACTTAAAATTCACCCTGTATACATAGTGCGAGGGTCGTGATAAAGGGCACGTTAGAACCTGATGAATTCTCGTCGCGGATTAGCCCCTACAATATGAGCACAATTTCACATGAGAGGGTCATGGGTGACAAATACCGGCATGAAAATCTCGCAATTTGTCTTCGGTTATAGCAAAAACACCCTTCACCGTCCGAACCATTACCATTGAGTACTGACGTCAGAGAAAAGTGAGCCTCGGGTTCTTTTAATCCAAATCCAAAAATTGGATTACGTGCGACAGAAAAATCTTTTCAAGTTCTCGATTTAAAATGTTGACGAAATGTTACGGTCGGTAAGCTTTAGCTTTTCGAATGAAACCGTCCGGCAACCGCGGTCGACATTAAATTCTATTACGTTATCGAGTGTGAGGCAAGCAGAGACAGACCAGTGTTCCCATGGGTATTGACAAACCAATTTAGAAACAAGCGGGTTATGGCAACACTTAATACAAATTCACTAGTATCATCGAACGTTTAGGTGTAAAATATGTAATGAAAATGAAATGAAATTTTTTATATGTTTTTTGCATTCCACTCAAACTAAAGTTGGTTATTAAATAAATACATACTTTGATTGAAAACATTGAAAAAATAATCAACCCAGCAGGCCGAAGCTGCATCGATAAGCCTTACCGGGGCTCGAAGCTATGCACGGAAAAAAAAGCTTCCGGGATATTCGCAATCTACGACATTATTTTATTATGTACAAGCTTTATTGAACCACAACTAAAACTACTTAGAAATATTACTTATATTAAAACTAAATTAAAAACTAAATATTAATAAAAGCCTTCTGTAAACCAATTAAAACTAACTTAAAAATACTAAAAACTAAAAATCTATTTCTAAAAACGGCCCCTGTGGCATAGTGCCGAGGACGCTGGCAGCATTATGTTGAAAATATTTCCTCATGACAAGTATTTATTTCTTTTAACGAAAATAAAATAAAGTTTTAAATATAACGCAGGTTTTCTAGTTTTCTTTTACCTAAGATAATACTTGTTTGATTAAAGTCAATCTCTCTTATTTACTCAATATACTCCTGAAACAATACATTTTTGTATTTCTATTTTAAGAAAACGTGGTTTTATTAAGCGAAAAATCATATTTTTGGTGAAGAAAATAAATACTTGTCACGAGAAAAACATTTCCAAGATAATAATAATGTCTTGGATTGAGAATATCCCGGAAGCTTTTTTTTCCGTGTGGTGGGTTCAGTTACTAAATGGACGAAATTCTCAATGCCTTGAAACATCTTTTTACATCGGCTTTACAACCGATTCTTTTAAATGTGTTTTATTCCTGTTAAATAAAAATCTGTTTTCTTGACAACATTTTTAAATCCTGTCGTCATTTACTTTCCCATCACATGGGAGTTTAGTGATTTTCAGGCATATGTGTTTTAAACAAATGTAAAGGTAGATTTCTCTTAGTGTCAAGTAGTAAAGCAGTTGGTCTCCAAGTATCCTACACGAAACTACTACTTATAAGTATCTTAAAAGCATTGGTTCGTAGGTAAATATGTCATTTACAGCAGAACATTTCACACAAAAAATAAGCACAGTAGATGGATATAACATGCGGAAAATGCAAAGGAATATTAATGAACTAGAAACCTGACTCGTCCGTTCTTGCATTACCTATAGCAGAGACTATAGAGATATAGACGACCACAGCCTAAGAACTTTTTGAAGCTCATGTCGATTGCGCCATCTATGTCAAAGCCCCCTAAAGATACCGAATATGTAAGAGAAATGTCACCTGCACTGCTACTCCACCTAGTAGCTACTAGTGTACTACTAGTACGCTATTTGTTACTAGGTGGAGTAGCAGTGCAGATACCTAAAGCCTAAGATACCGAATTTGTAAGAGAAATGGTCACCTGCACTGCTACTCCACCTAGTAGCTACTAGTGTACTACTAGTACGCTATTTGTTACTAGGTGGAGTAGCAGTGCAGCTGATATTTCTCTTACAAATTCGGTATCTTTAGGCGGCTTTCGGACAGAGGGCGCAATCGACTTGAGCTTCTCTTAGGCTGTGGTCGTCTATATCTCTATAGTCTCTGCCTATAGGAATAGGTATCGGGCTCAGGTTTACGGTGGAAGCAAAATGTTTACCTACAGTGAAGTTCTTTGAAACGACAGACAGATGGCCACGCGCAGCGACCCGCGCTGATGAATTGACACGATGTGTGCCAGCTAGTATTGGATTAATTAGGTACCAGTCTACCTTACTTGTTACGTTTACTTTGATTTTAGCAGGGACTATAGAAAAGGTTGTGGAATAGATATGTAGTTAGCGTTGTCTTTTGAATTACGTAAAAAAAAATTTGCAAGTTTCTTTTAATAAATACTTATAATTTAAAGCTTTGCTTTGCTTTACTAAAAGTAATTATTCAAATCAATTTCATTACAGCTTAATACGTTTTACGATTTAAGCGTGCTTAAAACTTAGTAAAAATGAGTTTAACCATACCTCCCATACGACTTATCATTTAAGTAGTTTTGCTATGTATGGAGTTAGCAATCTATCTACTCATTTATCTATGTACCTACCCATATATATTTATTAAAAGCAATATTAGTAGCATACGTTATTGTTACCGGATCAACTTTTGCTAAAAAAACAACACAAATTAACCAGCAAAAAGTAATACATATATTATAAGACCATAGAATGTTACAACTTTCGACGTAAGCACGTAAGTTAATAACAACCCTGGTGTGTAACAATAGTTGGAATGTTCCGTTCCTTCAGTCCGTCCAGGCGTGGAATGCTCCTTTCCTTTAGCCCGTTGTTGGCAGGGTAACTGATACCCAATACTTTGGCGAGTGCTGTTGGAATAGTGCTTTCATCGCGAGAACGAACGTAGTAGTTCATGGAAGTAATTGCTATAAACACTATAGAATATAACTGTTACACCCACACGTCACTATAGTCCCTTCGTCAGGTTTCGGAGAGCCTGGGTCTCCATATTCAAGCACTAAGAGCGCTGTTTGAACCGGTCCGTAGTGCACTGCATTTACATCAAATCAGGCTAACTAATACTTATATTAGACATGAGTTTCCGACCTCTAAATCCAACCGGATAATTTACAAATTCTTGAAATACACTAAAATGTCTGTTTTTTGTGCCTAACATTTTATTCCACAAAGGAACCTATGCTACGACAAAAGTGCTAGAGATAGTAAACTTTCTTTGCAATATTAATGAGCCTAGGTTTACATAGATCCAATAGGTCTCGAGAAGCAGCTATTCAAAGTTGCACGTATTTTTTCAATATGTATGTTGAATGGGTTTTATATGAGTTGAATTAAAAGCCGGTTAAGACTTTTAGTATGCTGTTAGACATACTGTGTGTATAGTACTGGGTCCTCAAAACTACCTGCAAACAGTCTTGCAAGCGACAATATCTTGTGCAATGACGTCATCAAAATTACTTGCCCTTATATCGAACATTCCAAAGAATTAGGAAGGCTTTCGATAAAGTAAGCAAAATAAAGAACTGACCATAAATCATGTACGATACAGCAATTTGTCTACAACGTGACGTGTCGTAAGCAAAGGGTGTGGGCATAGATTACATAAATACATACACCTAAGTAAGGATTTACTATTTATTCCAATCTATCCATTGTCATTTTGGTCCAATCCCACTGGCAATTTTATAATAAGGAACATTGTTCCATTTTCTCTAAAATATGCCTTTGAATACAGGCTGTAACAAAAATACTGGTGATCCGTTTAAGGGCATAATTGGTATCGTACTGCGATTAGGAAAAAGTAAGAGAAAAATTTATTGGACGCGAAAAAATAGTAGTTTATGTAACTGTTACGTAATAGGGGTCCTTAAAACACGAGTGTGGTTTTATGAAACGAACGAAGTGAGTTTCATAATAAGATCACACGAGTGTTTTAAGGCCTAATTACGTACAGTTGCATACACTGCTTTATCTACACACATACTATTAACCCGAAATGATGATTGAATGACTGCAATTGCACGGATTGCACGCCGTCGCCATGGCAACTCGATTGTGTCAGCGGTCGGGCGGCGCATGCCCGCACCCGGATTTTCATAATGATATCGAATTTTTGCTTATTATTTGATAATAATAACATCGTTACAGATAACACATTTGTTCTAACTACTAAGAAGACGTTCGAAATTTGAACGTAATTAAGGTATCGGTTACCGATACTAAAATGTAAACATTCAGATGCAGCCACAGATACTTATATCTAAATATAGGGCGTTTGCTCATCGATCCTGACCATAAAATAGACATATTAGGGTATGGGTGTAGATAATTTTTTTTTTTGTATGGGGCGAGTCGTCCCAGCTGGCCAACCCTCCATACAAAACCAAAAATTTTTTTCGCGAAAAAATTATTTTTTCTTACTTTTTCACAATAAGAATACGATACCAATTATGCCCTTAAAAGGATCACCAGTATTTTTGTTACACCTTGTATATTCCGACAAGAAATCGTGGAAATAAAAAAGTGGCAACATCGTAGTGTCCCGTTTTCTTAGATTGATTTGAAAGGGACACTACGATGTTGCCACTTTTTAATTTCATCAATTTTTTGTCGGTTATTAGTACTCTGAGTAACTGCTTCAAGTTGCATTCGCACTGTACTACTAACCTTGCAATCTAGTGATATGAATATCGTGAGATAATATTTTGCCACGTGTTCAATAGCCGTATTATTTTCTAAGTACATTAGAGTGGTTCACGTTTTGACGGCTCCGTAGATCTTTATGCAGGTATAATCGTATATATAGATAAGAAAGTGTAGTAGGTAACACGAAACAACAACTCTATTAGATAATAGTAAACATTATGGAATCTGTGACGCGGAGCGGGGACAAGCGACACGTACTACAGCCATTAATGCAGGCACGCGCCAACTTTCTACCCTTTCCAGGATGTGATAAAGCCCTTTTCTATATTTTCGGCCCTTTGCAAGTTTTGGATGAGCTGTCATGTTCTTTTAGAGTAAAGAAAAAATAAAGTTTGGCGAAAACTTTCTCAGGGTGGGAAGACTTGGTTACAAACGTTAGGCGTAATATATATATTTTTAGGTCAGCACGGCTAGCACGTGATGTAACGCGGGATAGCTCGCGCCTCGAGAGAACGCAGTCGCGGCTCACCAATTTATGCCTAGACCTGTCATTTTCTCGATTTTGGTAGCACAAGTTGAAGGCTTGAGAAATTAGTTCCATTCGACAGAGCCATCCCGCGCGCGACTCATCGAGTGTGGCCATTTATCAATGGAACTAATTTTAATTTTGTGGCAACACTGAATCGGTAAAAAATAATCAAATTATGAGTGAATAGAAAGCTTTAAAAACGGGACGTCACTACTCACGATAACTTTGTCTCGTTCTTGCAGTATCATGATTATTGAGATAGCAAATATGAGTTTTGAAGTTCGAAATGTCATGTCAATCAAACGTCGTAGTTATTTTTTTTCGGCAAGAAATTAACCTATAGTGAACGTTTTTAATAATAAACAATTAAAACAAGAATGGGTTCGTTTACGAAACGAAAGGTGGGCAAAACTACAAGCTGCTGCGGGGCCACGGAAAACGGGAGACGGATGGAAACGAGTAAGTAAATATAATTTTTCCATTGCCTTTTATTCAACTCCATGAAAAGTAGGCAGCATTTGCATTTAAGGTGAGAAGCTGTTTGTTCGTTTGTGTGTATACTTGTACCTAATAATACAAACAAATGAGTCCTATAGAAGCAAAGTTAGCTATATTTAATTCATTTGCAAAAGATGTTGATGATTTATCTCCAATACAGTTTGTTCAATTTGGTTGTGGTTTTCAACAACTGTTAGGTGAAATTTACGCAATAAATAGTCCTTAGATAGATTCTAACTACTATTTGCGTATCTTATAAGATCTAACTACATATATTTACAGTAAACATTTAAAATGTGTAATATTCTTTCTTCTAGGTATGGTATGATCTTCAAAAAGACAACTTGTAATGAAGCTGCTTAGATCCAGGTGGTCAGGGAATTAAACACGAATGCGGCAGTTGTCCCTGAGCTCTACTCATATGCTGTCACTATAAACATATTATAATGAATCACCTGAGAGTGTGCCGTGGGACGGAGGGTGTAACCGGCGTTGCAGTACTTGATGTAAGTACGACTTTATTTAGTTAATTAATAAGTTGACAAGCAGTCTTAAAACTGATGCTGCCTGTGTCCAAAGACCAAGACGAAATAGAGGACTGCCCACTATCCCGTCCATGCCATGATCGTACCGTGATTGTCCCCAAACCGACAGTATTCTGTTCGTACATGCAAAACAGTATTCTTTGTATGAGTTACTAGAAGGCGTTACCCACTTGAAACGTTCCGGCACCAACAAACACCATAATGTGACATGACCGGGCTGTCCAGAATACATGTTGAGAGTATTTTGCCTTTGTTGAGCAAGTCTCTGCTCAGCGGTCCTAGCGTACAACCATGATACAGACTATGATCGGGCATCACAATATGCATATTTAAATTGACTATAATTAAACTAATAAAATTCACTTTATTAATATTATATAAATAATTATTATACGAGTAATAACAAGAAGTTGTTTGGCTGTGTTGTTAATACAAAGATGACAAAACATTCCATGTTGTAATATTTTTTAAATCCTTATTTACAGATTTTGATGTGTGCCTGAAGACAATGCTCCCGCTGCGCCCTGCCTTCACCAGGCCCCAGTGGCTCAGGACCTCCGGCGGCAGCGCCGGCACCAACAAGGAGGCCTACGTTTCCGGGCTTGCCACCACTCACTAATACATAATTTTAAAGATAGACAGATTATTACTGAATTTTGTGACAAGGAAATAAAGTGTAAGACTCATATCGTCATCATCATTCTCCTAGCATTTGTCCCGCTTTTGCAATAGCTCAGTTGAGCCTGAGGTCCGCTTGGCAATCTAATCCCATGATTTGGCGTAGGTACTAGTTTTTATAAAAGCGACTGCCCAGAAGGGAAACTAGGCCTTATTGGGATTACGTCCAGTTTACGATGTTTACAATGTTTTCCTTAACCACGTGACTGGTAAACATGAAACGATATTTCGTACACGAGTTTCCAAAAACTCAGCAGTACAAGCCGGGGTTTGAACCTAGCGTTACACCTCTGGATTGTAAATCCGAAGTCTCACAGTACAAAATTTCATACTCATATCAAAGCCACAAATTAAATTGTACTAATTGTAATTTAAAATAGGTACAGTCAGCAGCAGAAGTAGCTAAGCGGGTAGGGTGTTCAAAATGACCTACACACGCTCTTATTCTCTTAACAATAAACTCGTGTCGAGCTCATTTTGAACACCTCACCCGCTAAGCTACTTCTGCTGCTGACTGTACCTAAATGCAAGTTAGAAATGATCCAGACATAAGCGATCTAATGCTATTTAAGAGGATGTGTGCTATTAGTTAAAAATTATGACAAATAAGGATGTTAGGTTAGGATTAGGATGTTTTTTTGATTAATTTGGGAGTGCGGGAGTGCGAGTGTGGGATTGGGCGCGGGACAACGCACTTTGCCTTAACCCAGGGAAAACTAACGCTATCATGTTCGGGCCGAAGAATGCTGTCAGGAGCGTGCTATCACTTGGGCTTCCCATACAACTTGACGGTAAAGACATACCGTTTGTGGATTGTGCTAGGAACCTGGGTTTGTTCATGGACTCGGGTCTTAAATTCGAGAAACATATAAATTTGAAGGTAAAAACTGCAATGTACAAACTTAAGTCGTTGTATAAGATAAATGAATTCCTTAGCGCTGAAGTGAAACGGATGCTAGTTGAATCTTTAGTTCTGTCACAATTTAATTATTGTGATACAGTCTACGGCCCGTGTATATCACAAAAAACTAGTAAGCGTATACAAAAGATTCAGAATTCTTGTATAAGATTTAGTGAGCGGCTTGGGCGTCGCGATCGTATAACTCCAGCGCTTAATAAATTAAATTCGCTAAGAATGTCCTTGCGGCGGCGGCTTCACCTCGCTTGCGCAACGTTCCGCGTGCTAGCGCAGCAAGCGTCGCGCGCGTTGGCCGACAAGCTGCGGCGCGCAGCCGACTCCGCGCGCCCGCGCCGCGCCCTCCACGCGTTGCTGCTGGTACCGCCAGAGTATCACACGGCCGCGTTCAGGGGCTCATTCCGTTACGCCGCCACCAAGTGTTGGAATGATATACCTCCACCGGTGCGTGAGGCAAAGAGTATCCAACAGTTAAAGTCTAAGCTTAAAAAGTTGTATATTAGTCATCAAAATGAGTTCGAGAATATACATGTGACTAGCCCGTTAAGGAATGCGTTCATAAAGTTAACTTGTAGGTAAACATAATTACTTACGTTTCTGTTAGTATGTTAAGTGCCCTAAAAGAAAACTATTGTTAGCATTTTTAGTTTAATTATAATAATTACATATGTACCTTAAAACTTAAACCTAATACCTCTCCAATTACCTGACCAAGGGCGGATTTAAATCCAGCAAGCTGTATCCGCACCTTTTTCATTACACAACCTAAAATTGTTACATAAATTTTGTTAAATACTTACCTAACTATGTATGCCTAAAATGGACTTTTTTTACCTACCTACATATATACCTACCTAAGAAAAAGTGTATTAAAGTAATGGAATAAACGTATTTGTATTTGTATTGTATTTGTATTAATTTAAAATGATAGGTTATATTTTACTAACTCATTTTACCTGCATATTTGGAGCAAATGCAACTTTTCATAAAATATATGTACATACAGTCAGCTGCAAAAATATGGTTACAGTGAAATTACTCAAAAACATGTTCTAAAGCTCTCGGAATAAAGTTGTCGGACATATTTATGGGATGATGGTTTCGACTTTCGATACTTATTTTTGCAGCTGACTGTACCATACACTCATTTTTTGCAAAGCCGTGAAATTAAACAGAAGGAAGCGTTATTTAGAGACTGACAGGCAATGCACACCAATCAATGGCAGGAAATTGAAATTAAAAACATATAGGTATCAGTGGCGGCGCGTCTATAGAACAGGATTCCTGTCGGCTTGCCTAAGTTTCTGGCGCCTGAGCAGTTCTCCTACAGCTCATGAAGAAATTTTAAGCCAAATTCAGCACCGGCTTGCCTAAGAAAAAAATTGACCCACCGCCACTGCTAGGTAGCCGGTCGGCAACGGGCGGCCAGCGAGCCTCTTATTAGAGATCATCGTTATTGACAACCGTCGATGTGGTAAGTACTTTTGCCTGATAAAGTCACAAATTATTAACAATAAAGTGCGGCCTGCGTCAATTTCGTTATTTATAAATTACGCTATGTGTGTCTCTGTGCTGTGTATCTCCTGTTTGTGGCAGGTTTTTCTGACGAGTGAACTTAGGCATGATATACGTATATCAAAATGGGTTCAGCCGTATTCACGTTGGGGTTTATTTAATTTATAGTAGTTACTAATTTCATATAATTAGGTTGAAGTGTGCAGAGATAGCAGACAGAGTTAGGTACTTTGAAATTTATAATATTTTGACGACAAATTGTTAAATACTTATAAATAAAAGTTCTCTTGTATTCTGGTAGGCAATAATTTACAACCACAAGAGTGCCAGTTGTCTAAACCAAATAAATCTTGAAATCAATTATGGGTAGTCATTTTGACCGACTCCTAAAACTCAGGAGGTTCTCAATTTGACACGGTTTAATTATAGTGGTTTTGATACAATTAATACTTACCTATGAAATGTTTACCATACCCTAGCACCTAATTCTGTAATTTCAAATACAAGTTTAACCCTTTTACCGCCACAGTCGGCTGTGGCTGACATCAAAAAGTCGTGCCATCGACGCCAACGACGGCAACAGCCGTCAGGGTTTGTAGTGCAATAGGCACCTACGCGGGCTTCCGCAAAGTACAATTTCGCTTGACGAAACGCGATTACGTGGCGTCGGTGGCGCATCATTTTTGTTCAACGCTTGGCGGTCAAAAGGTTACGTTCCACAGTAAAATAAGCCTGGCGGTAAGACGTCCGACTTTCAATCCGGAATTCCGGAGGTCTCCGTTTGCAACCTCGGCTCATACCACTGAGTTTTTCGGAATTATGTAGGTACGGAATATCATTAGACATTTACCAGTCACTTTTCGGTGAAGGAGAAACATCGTAAGGAAACCGGATCTAATGCCGATGAGGACAAAACTAGTGCCTACACCAATTTATGGGAGTAGGTTGTCAAGCGGACCCCGTGTGAAATGAGTTCTAATATTCTATAAGTAGGTAGGTAAGTATTAATGAGCAAAATTTGGTAACAAGTGAAGTTATTGCGAGTTTTGTGAATCAAGTTAGAACATAGTAAGCCTAAAAGTAAAGATTTTTCAACCGACTTCAAGATTTTTATTTAAAGCATATTTTGCTATTATGTAAGTAATTAGTGTTGTCATCCGGAGAGTGCCTAATCAGTCATTCCAAATTTTGGCCGTATAGTGTCGTTTTGGGGCTCAGCATCCGCTTCTAGACCAAACAGGACAATGCAACTATATCTGGCATTCGTTTTTCGTATCATCGGCGCGTATCCCAATACCTAGTTGCTCTTTTATTGAACATCCCGGACGTCTTACCGTCAGCCTACCATCGCTTTTATACTTAAATTCCTTATGTAATAAATTGTTTTATGATATGTTATTATTTACTTATTTTATGTCACTTCTCTTGCTTTGGGAGATTATATAATTGATCCAAGAGTGTATGGCGACTAAGGCGAGACCTATCGGATCATACATCTTGCAATCAGGCTTACGATTACCAATCTCAGCAAATAGTGTGGTCGATGTTAACACAACAAACGTGTTGTTAGTGTCTTTTGAAGGCCTTTTCTGTGTAAGTAAATCAGTTCCAGACTTAACGTTTGTGTTATTAACCTAGTTACGATATTTAAATACATTTAACAACAAGGGTATGATGGATACTCGGAGGTGGATGTAAATGCCGTGAGCCGCGGTACCTCCCAATCAAATCATCACCAAATGCATAGCAATAGCACAATCTTACCCTTCGATTTTTGTGTCTGGATTTCTTAAGAAGCCGACCGGGAAAAAATTAAACGTTTTGCCTAAAGTTTTTGTTACTTCTTTTTGGTTTTCAATTGAGTTAAAATTTGGCATATTTAGCTAGGTACTCGAATCTTACAAAGGTGGCAAAACAATATTATAATGCCATGCAGCTCTTCAACTTAAGTTTGTAGCTCTTATGTTAAATAAAAAGAGAAAACTTTCTTTTTATTGTGCTAAATGAGGTCAAATTTCGACGCGACATGCTTCTCGCAACCCCCAAGGCTCGAAGACAATTTCTCTTATTTTGAAGTTCAAACGCGACTTGTTTTGTCTTCTAAAGTGTACTTGTGCTACGAATTTTGCACGTATCCCGCGTGGAACTGTCATACGACAAAATTTGTTCGCTTTGACATTTGTGCGCGAGTCAGCGGGTTGTCGCGGGTAAGTTGTGCTACGGATTCGCGGGATAGACTATCTCGAGCCTTTTCTCGCCTGTCGACCAAGTCGCGCCCATCATGTGCTAGCCGTGCAGATTAGACACTAGTGACACTTATCATAATTAGCCGTTCCCTCAGAGCTGAGGATCGTGACATCGTGTCTTGTCTTTCTGTGTGTTCCCTCGCTAAGGGGTGCGTCCCATAAGATATAACTACAAAATATATAATTTCATATTAATAACGTTCACAAGATATAATGAACGTTTGCTATAACAACAAAATCTATATTTTTATTAGGAATAACGGTCAATTAATATAACACTCATTTTGTATAATAACTTATCATATAACACTCAAATACTCTAAATTTGTTTAATATAACATACATAACGTATATCGATCATAAGATATACTATCTTTTAGTATAATAATTACAAAATATAATAGCGTATGATATACTAAATAGGTTATAAACTCCATTCCAACCTTTTTCCCCAAAGTGCAATGTTTTCACGGATTTCAAACTAAATCAATAGGTAGAATAGGTAGGTTAGGTTCGTTAGGTAGCTTCAGATGCCCGAAGGGCAAAACGCCCGGAAATAGGAGCCCCGCGAAGCGGGGCTCCGTCTAGTTAAGTTGAGGATTCAACATTTTGAGAATTTTAGAATAGCTAATTAGACTAGCTGCTACTTAAAAAATCGTGTAGACCAGTTGCTTTTAGGCGAGTTGATATGTACACGAGCTGCGATTTAGACAACCCGTTATTCTATACGAGCATTATGTATTTTGGTGTTAGATGTATTGAATATTATACATTATAAATCTAAGGTATTATGAACGTTATACATTATGACCGTTATATACAACGATATTATACTTAAACAACGTTATACTTAACAAAATTAGATATTTTGATGTTATATCAAACGTTCATTATAGACTTTGAACGGTATACAAAACAAGCTTATGCAATATGAGCGTATATAATATGAATATTATACAATAAGTTCTTATATCTTTTATTACTTACCCCTCGCTAAGCGCATGGCTTCTTGCAGTTTTAATTGCATGGGTGCAGTGATTTGGGCACACCATCTTGCAGGCGGAGGGCCTCTAAGTCTGTGACTTCTACTTTTTCCGTCATGATGATTCTCTCCAAGCTATCCGAGGAGCGTCGTGCTAGTGAAACTACCCATTGCTTATTTGCTTTTATTAGTTATTGCGGTAAATTTAGCTCTAGAGCATATGAAATATTCCTCGAGCTGTAAGCGTCCAACGAACGCTTTACATCAGGCTTATTTACCATCGACGATTTCAATAAACTATTTAGCAGTTTTTGCTTATCCCAGCAACTTCAGTTTGTATGTGAAACTTCATCATATAACATCGAATTAATAGCTACAACTGCTACTACTATTGTAAATATAAATACGAGGACTAATGGAAATCTCAACCCAATACCAGGCAAATAATTGTACAGACCAGGACCCCTATTCGACATTGCATAAATGACAGTGTCATGCCATACAAGCACAATACCACTGTGATATCTCACTATTGCATGACTTAAGTGAGATATGTTACTTACGTCAAAATCAACAGCTATCGCTAGAGGATTGCCTCTATGGGCATGGCTGCCATCTTTTTAGTTTTGACGTAGGTGTCAGTAGATGAGGGGAATCCCACCTAGTACATGAAGGTATTATTTTAAACTGAAGCTATCTCAGTTAAAAATATCACTGAGTAAAATGTACTCTATGATAATTAATTTAAGGTTCATTTTCGCTCGACATATGAGAAGGAGTAAAACGAGCTGAGAGAGAGATGCAAACGGGGAGACCTCTGACCCTTTCTAAAAGTTACTATTCCAAAATAATGTCACGGTTTGAATTTGTCATATACAATTTTAACGACATCATCATCTTTCTTTGCTAAATAGGTTAATTCACGTAGGGATCCAAATAAATTTTAAAAGTAATATATTTTAGTATCTTCATTTTCACAATAAGGGTCACAACAGACCTAGCGGAATAACTTCATGTTGCCAACATAGTTAAGCCACGAACCAAGAGAGAAAACAGACATTACTTACTCTATTTTCCTATTTAGTAATTATAAGGGTGACAACACACCTATCGGAATTCCTCGCGGAATTAGCGGAAGTAGCGGAAATTTGTCTATGGTAGCGGAAATTTGTCTATGGTAGCAGATTTTTTGTATGGAAGCCATAGACAAATTTCGCTACCATAGACAAATTTCCGCTAATTCCGCGAGGAATTCAGATAGGTGTGTTGTCACCCTTATAATTACTAAATAGGAAAATAGAGTAAGTAATGTCTGTTTTCTGTCTTGGTTCGTGGCTTAACTATGATGGCAACATGAAGTTATAAAAGCGGTATTAGACATTGCAACCTGCAGGGCCCAATCAGTCAAGTTGGAAGGTGTAATTAAAGGTAGGGCCCGTAGGGAGCTGAAGGAAGGGCAGGGAGAGGCAGGGTACACAACCAGGGTGTCCACTATAAACCCCCAAAAAAATTCCCTGACTTTTCCCTGACTTTCCATGACCATTTTTTGAAATTTCCCTGACCAAAATCTCTATCTACAAAAACATTTTTACTATTTTTAGCTCAAGGTAGTCGTATTTCCATACGCAAAAGACTTTAGTATCGCGTTTTTTTGTGTCTCCATTTCAGTGTTTACGTAAATATTAGTTAACGTAATATATGCGCATCCTTATTAGTGTCTGTCTGTTGAATTTTTACAAAATCGAATCAAGTTTCAGAACAAAAGTATGTATAGAGACCAATTTTGAATTGTTAGTTTTAAGTATATGGACACTGGATGGATTTTTTTTATACAACGGCGGTGGCAAACAAAAACAAAACTTATGACTAACTCGGTCAAAACAGATATAAGTGTCGGATCCCAACTGCTCGACTACGTAGACGAATATACATACTTAGGACAGCTGATCTCCCCTGAAGACCAATCAAGCAAAGAGATAAATACTAGAATAGCCAGCGGCTGGAAGAAGTATTGGTCCCTAAAAGAAGTCATGAAATCAAATGACCTCAGCATCTCAGTAAAAAGGAAAGTCTTCAACACATGCATTCTGCCTTGTATCACATACGGCTGCGAAACTTGGGCTCTCAACAAAGAACACAGAGATAAACTTCAGTATTGTCAAAGAGCAATGGAACGTAGTATGACAGGTACAAGAAAACAAGACAGAGTACGAAACGAACACCTAAGACAGAAAACCAAAGTGACTAACATAGTGACTAGAATAGATCAGCAGAAGTGGAGGTGGACTGGCCAGTGGCCACATGCAAAGGGAAAAACAAGATAAATGGAGCAAAATAGTGACTGATTGGTACCCCAGAGATTCTAAACGAAGTCAGGGTAAGCCTTTAAGACGATGGGAGGATGAACTTGTCCTTGCAGCGGGCCCTCGTTGGAGGAGAGCGGCCCAGGACAGACTTCACTGGAAAGAGCTAGAGGAGGCCTTTGCCAAGCGGCATACTGAAATTAGGGACATACTCTAATTCAGAATAAAGGGCTAAATAGATAGATAGATAGGTGGCAAACAAGCATACGGCCCACCTGATGGTAAGCAGCTACCGTAGCCTATGGACGCCTGCAACTCCAGAGGTGTCACATGCGCGTTGCCGACCCTTTAAAAACAGGAGGATTCACTGTGTTGACGGCTAAAGGAACAAGAGAGGTCCCTCGTCGTCAACATACTGGGTCCTCTTTGAGCTCTTTGGTTACTATACATATAAATTATAAAGTTAAATATATGTATGTCATAAAAAGCGTCTGGTGTCCAGGAATGGGATCGAACAAGCGTCTTCTGTATGGCATCCGGGTCACAAACTCCTACTTAAAATAACCCGCTAGCCTAGGAGTTAGGGCTACTGCAACGAATGCTAAAGACGCTGGATTCATCGCAGCCCTAGGCACCAGAGACCTTGGTCACTTTTCCTTTGTAAGTATACGTTCCGTTGTAATTTTTCCAGGGTCACGCAATATTCCTAGCACAATATCAACATGTTGTATTGATTCCGTATGTCTCACAGGCGTATGAATCAAAACGAATCGGCCTTTTTTTCAAATTTTAAATAATAGCTGAAGTTATTCATTGCATTTAATTATTTTTATTTATTTTATTTAATGCGTTAAGCTTCGAAACTCTTGTGATAGTGTTTTGTGACAAGTACATTTTCGGTGTTATTTAAATCGATGTTATAATATCTTCAGGAGACAAAGCGTCGAGATTTTTCGTCTTTACAAGTTCTCGATTAGATTTATTTATCAAGTCCATTATGGCAACATGTACAAATGACGCTTTGTTGATGCTAGGTTTGTTGCTTTGAAATAGCCATAAAATGGTTGGTAATCTCTTTTAATAAATACTACGTTTACACTTGTATGTTTGCATTTGAGTAGACGCTCGTCGAAACGTTCTACGAACCATTCGCGTACGAGTGCCAACGCGAATGTCCGTTCACATATTCGGCTCTGTGGGTATTGGCTGTGTGCGTGAGTGTGGCGCCATCTCTTGAGCAGGGGGTGAAAGGGTTTTTTTCTTTTTTATTAATGGCATATACTCCTTGCTTATATGAAATGTCACTGGCTGATTCACTATTTTGACAGTTGACCCTACGGGTGATGTCAAATATTTTGAAATGTGATATTGACAAGAGCCCAATTTCATGTTACATTGTGCGCTGCGATCGTTCACGTTACCCCCACCATGCACTTCGCACATAGCCAATAACTCCCCGACGCGACATGTATAGACAGTGCACGCGCTATACGCCGGTTTATTCGCCTCGTCACTCCCACACAAGTATTAACGCGGTACAGTCGCCATCAGATATATCGGAGTGGCAAAAGTGGTCACAAATATCTGAACATACACTTTATTGCCTTGACGATAGAGGCGTTGTTCAGATATTTGTGACCACCTCGGCCGCTCTGATATATCTGATGGCGAATGTACAATAGATCTTACGATTGCCAATGGAGCTTTTAGTAACGGATTTTTCATTACAGTAAGGTTTTTTTGTTTTCGCTCATTAGTAGCAAATTCTCGAACCTGATGCTTTTATAAATCTGTCAAGGCATACCATTTTCAAGCCACCTTATCAATGTAAATTTAATCAGGAATTCTGTACATCCAGACATAGCATGTGTGCTATTCCGTGATTGGTCACATACACGACTTTTGTCTTTCCCATAGAGTTGTTGAAAGCAATCTTGCTATCTGGGAACATTTTGTTACGCTGTATTTTAGTCCCGTCCCCGTCGCAAGAGTTTTGGCAGATTTTGTTCAGTTCAGGACTGCATTTAATGTTAGTACAAGTTATTCTAATGTTTAATTAGTGGTCAACTGATTTAGTTTCAAGATTTTTGATATTATGTTTCGGACCTTTTCTATGTAACATTACGGATCGCTCACCCAAATTCCTGAATTTAAATATTTGGCAACATTGTCTAAAATTAAATACGCTGAATGCTGATATTATGATCGCCTACGACTTCAATATGCAAACTCTGGACTCACTCTTAGATTGAGTCACACTTTATTGAATTTAAACTTTCGTGAGACATATTAAAACTATTATTACTGCATGCGGCTGTACTCACTTGTGTTTAGTCACTACGCGCGACATGTTTCGGAGAGCTTAGGTCTCCAATCTCAAGCACTGAGTCATACTTTATTAAACGTACAATATTTTGAACTCATTTCATTAGTCATATTCACTGTTTTATGAAACTCTAACACATCACTGTAAAAACACTGTATGATTTTTATGATATTTCATATCCTAAAAGCAGAAATTTAATTATGGTGCATTAAATCATAATGTTGTAGATCCTTCCTACACTGAAATACAATGCTATGAGTCTGGGTTACTAGTCAGCTTGAGCAAAGGCTTTCTCATTAGCAATCGCTGAGAGGGTTTAAGATTTTTAATCCTTAAAAAAATATTCTAAATAGAGAAGGTATGACGCCTTATAAGTAATTCCATGAATTCTTTGGATTCACCTATAACCAAGAGAATAAAACTTTTGTTTTCCATATTTTTTTATATTCCTTAATTTTTTTCCAGGTCCATATTTTTCCCTGACCTCATTATAATTTCCCTGACTTTCCATGACTTTCCAGTGCCATTTCGAGCTTCCCTGACTTTTCACTGACTTTCCCTGACTTTCCAGAAAGTGGACACCCTGACAACAGATTGGGCCCTGCAGGTTGCAATGTCTAATAGCCGTTTAAATGATAAAGGGTGACAACACACCTAGCGGAATTCCTCGCGGAATTAGCGGAAGTAGCGGAAATTTGTCTAAGGTAGCGGAAATTTGTCTATGATAGCGGAAATTTGTCTATGGTAGCAGATTTTTTCTATGGAAGCCATAGACAAATTTCCGCTACTTCCGCTAATTCCGCGAGGAATTCCGCTACGCTAGGTATGTTGTGACCCAAACTGGAGTATACTCTTCAGTTACAAAGTGAGGCCGAAAGCACAGAGTAAATAATAGTATAATACAGAGAGACCTCTGTAATGTCACGTAACGTCACGAATCATGTTGTCCCTTATTAACGCATGACAAGTTCTCTTTCGCACTTATGCAAACGTATCGGATACGTCGTGTCAAACTCAAATTTTTTGACAGATTTACTTTGAGTTGTACCCCCCTGCCGAAAGAGAGTTTGATATAGGGGGCTGCGTCAGGGGGGTACAACTCAAAGTAAATCTGTCAAAAAATTTGAGTTTGACACGACGTATCCGATACGTTTGCATAAGTGCGAAAAAGAACTTGTCATGCGTTAAGAAGGGACAACATGATTCGTGACGTTACGTGACATAACAGAGGTCTCTCTGTTATACTATTATTTACTCTGTGGCTGCGTCTCGTAATGACTAGAGTGCGAGTGAGACACCGCTCTCTATCGGACCGTGTCACCTATGAACGACTGTTTTACTCGGTAATAAAATACAGTAAAAGGACTATCTGGACTCTAATGTCTTTACCTTTTCCTATTCCACAGAAGATGATGACGCTTGTAGAAATATACTTATACTCGTAGGTATATATTAAAGCCCTACCCGAAATATATGAGTATTGTCAGGAGGGCGCTTTAATCTCAATGTATATGGTGACAGCAGGGGGGTCCATCTCCATGAAGTGACAGCTACGGGTTTGGAACGTATCGGATACGTTTTCGGGGTTGTCAAAATCCCCTTCGTTCGTTTGCGGTATGACCATAGATAAGGTAAAGTATTTAAGTAGTGGTGTTTTTCTAAAATAACAGTTACATTGGATAAATTAGGCAATAAATCTGCCATTTATCCATTTTAATGTTAAAATTATTGATGGTTTAGGAAGATTGAGGCAGATTAGGGCAAGTCCTGCGATCAAACTAATCGCGTATTTGTCAACCCTAGACAGTCGAAAGGCAAAATTGTATGGACACGTCATGTGACACTGTTTATCTGTCAAAGTTATGTCAAACGCCGATTTTGTAAGGAAGATGAATTTCTGTATGAAATACTATTATATTATTCTGTGGTGACAGTTCAGTTTAGTATGAAAATTTTTGTTCCAATGAAGTTCCGCAATATGGCGCGTGCTCATATATTTCTGGTAGGGCTTTACCTTCGGTCTGCAACATAATAAAAATACGGTACTTTATTGTTTATGTACTGTAATATATTTAAAAAAATACACGTTGACCACAAATGTTTGTTAAGGCTGGAATAAGATACAAAGTTGAGTATCTGATCCGGTTCAAGGCAAGCGTTCGGTGTTGGCGTCAGGTTGGCGGATTCCTTCCCTCCTATCGGACGCGGCGGGTTAATTTTGCATTCTTTTAGGTTTCAGGCAAACGCTAGGTTTTTGCATCAGGTTATCCGATCGGGCGAACTCATTAGGTACAGTGCCACCAAAAAGAGTAGAAATTAAAAAGTGGCAACATCGTAGTGTCGTCCCTTTCAAATCAATCTAAAAAAACGGGACGACACTACGATGTTGCCACTTTTTAATTTTTACTCTTTTTGGTGGCACTGTAACCATATACGGATGGTATACGGCGACCTGAAATGCAAACCTGATTCGAGTCTAAACAAAGTCTTAACACTCTAAACCTATGATATATGGGGTTATATGCTTGAACATACATACCTCATTTTTCCTGTATTTTTTTTAAATTCGGTACTTCAAATTCATTCAGCGTTCTTTACATTAAGCGAGGTTTAGACTAGCAAGTATATGCTAGAATGAAATAGTTATAATGATTAATGTCTCATTCTGAACTATAGCTGCGTCCCTACTTGCCGCAAGTAAACTTGATAGTCTAAACCTCGCTTTAATCTATGCATTCAGCTGTCAGCCGGTTATTGTTTGAAATATGTCATCTATACTTCATTCAGTATAAAAAAAGGAAAGTCGTGTAAATTTGGTAATGTATCTTATAATATATTAATTATTAGGTAGGTAGATTAAACAATGCATGACGGGCTGCGGCTTTTCAATCGCCACAAGCGTTTAAGACTCCACAACCGCGAAGTATAATTAAATAGATCTGCTAGATCTATATGGTACCTAGTAAGAATCATTATTTCCAGCAAAAACAGGAAGCCCACTCCGCTCTCCCTATTAGCAAAGTATAATTGACGTAAACCTGTGGCCCCGATAACCACAAGGCTGTATGGAAAAGTAACGAGGTACACCGGTGGTTTTAAAGGGCCCTCCCGCGACCAGATGTAGAACCTGGTCGTTTTCATTGAACTGGTTACGATTCGATTCGAGGACCTCATTGGAGAATCTGAGGGTATTTATTTACACGTGAAATCGCTCTCTCACAGCGAGCTGTACAAACAACAACTACAATAAAAATACGTAAACACATTTTACGTGATTAGGTCACAAATTTCCTAGCATTTTTCCCAGCTTTGAGCCTGGGGTCCTCTCGGCAGCCCAATCTCGTGAATTAACGTAAGCACTAGTTTTTACAAAAGCACTGCCATCCGGCTTTCCAACCTAGAGAAAAAAAGCTTTATTTTATTAGGATTGAGTTCTGTTTTCAACCGACTTCAAGACTTCGAAGGAGGAGGTTATCAATTCGTTAGGATCTTTGTTATTTTGTTATTTTTTTATGTATATGTTCACTGATTATTCGAAGACGGCTTGACCGATTTGGATAATTCTTTTTTAGTTTGAAAGGGTATACTTCACAGTTGGTCCCATTATCACCAAGTCCAGATTTGATGATGGGATCCTGGAGAAATTGAGGGAAATCTTTAACTATTATATGCACACCTATAATTATTTCACTATTTTTTACAGCAACTCGGCCTCTTCCTCTTGGAATAGCAGATCCTAAGTGAAGTCGGTTCTTTTTTTAACAGACTTCAATTCCATAGAAGAAAGAGGTTCTGCATTCGGTTTGGTACGCTACCCTGCGTCTCGGACGGAAATCCTCTTTTAAGACTTGTGTTTTTATGAGCTCTTTGACGTGCACTACGACACTATGTAGAAGAAATATATATGTATAAGAATATGATTAATTTGGACCCATATGGCCGAGTACCATAAGCGTCTCCCGTTTGTTGGGTAAATGTATAAATAAACTTTGTAAAATCTTGTTTAATTGTTTTATTCCAGAATATTTTTATTTATAGTAAGTACTTAATTCTGTTAAGAATTTTAATTAGTCCTGATAAGAGGTAGATATTCCATATTATTATATATTCATATTGTAGTGATAGTCAAAACAGTCAAATATAACTAATGTTGGCTCCAGTTGATAAATTGCATTTGCAATTGGTAGGTATATTTTGCCACTTACCTGTCACTAAGTATCTATTTGATCTGCATCAAATAAGCAAGCATGAACATAGAGAAATAAGCTTACTAATTTTTCTTTATGTTATGGATGAAGAGTTTCCCTTACCTGCTTGAAAAACTTTGGAACGAATGGAATTGCGGTTTCGTTGCAGCTGATTCTCTAGAATATAGCACAACACCTACTTTCAAGCCAATACAAGTTACAGTTTTCAAGAGAATCATTCTGCAAACATTTTGTTTTGTAAACGTAATTAAAAAATGGCTTGAGTCTGAGTAAATTGTTTTACCTGTTACTATTTTGAACGTTTACAAACGAATATGTAGAGCTATTCAATATGAATGTATGATTTTCAAGCAAATTTAATCTTATTATCATTTGTCAATGAACTGTTAATATCGCACGGTGGGCTGAAAATCTAATAGAAACTGGTTTCTTAATTTGTACCTTGTTTTTTTCGAAATAGATGAATGGATCGTATCACATATATATGGCACTTTCTTCAAAACTAAAAGGTAAACCGTTATATCCTCGCAGATTGTTATAGTACCAGTATTAAAACCTTTAATTAAGCCTGATAAAAAAATGTGGGTATGTCAAAAAGTCAACAGTAATTGCTACAACAACCGTCTGCGAGGATCTTTGACTATTCAACCAAGCACTGGTTTAAAGCTCTAAGGCGAGGATATAACGGTTTACCTTTTAATTTTGTAGAAAACCCGATATATCCGATACGATCCATATCTATTTGTAAAAAAAAACTCACTGCTTTTAATTTTTTGACTCACACAAGTTCAAAATAGTGAGTAAAAACTATTTCCAAAAACAAAACTATTAATTTTTTTATTAATTTCATAAAAAAGTGCACCTGATATAATCATTTTGAGTATGTTAACAAATAAAGAATAATTTGTTCCATATACATTTGTGAGGATATAACGGTTCACCTTTTATTTTTGAAGAAAGTTCGATTTTTCCCATTCGCTAAATTTTTGAAAAAAAAATTTAATATTTTCCCAACCAAATTACTTCAGAGTTATTTTGGGATATATTAATAACTAGTGAAAGCTTTTTCAAGAAAGAAGGAACACATTAAGAACTCAGTTGCTATTTCTATAAAAGCTGATTTTCAGCCCTCTGTGTGCCGTAAAATGTAAATTGTAAAATCGCCTTTATTGACAACTAGCGTAGCGACCCGCCCCACCCCGCCCCGGCTTCGCACGGGTGCAATTGTACATATAAACCTTCCTCTTGAATCACTCTATTTAAAAAAAGCGCATCATAATCCGTTGCGTAGTTTTAAAGATCTAAGCATACATAGGAACAGACAGCGGGAAGCGACTTTGTTTTATACTTATGTAGTGATTAATAATACAGTCCGTTTTATAAAAAGCAGATAAAAAGACATCATGTAATATAGTTCCACTACTCACCGCTGCGCAAACTTCTGGTAGGTAATGCTAGCCATGGATATGAAGTGGATCTAATTCTTTCCATTTTTCCCTAACCGCAGTGGAACCTTATTACCGAGCTAAACAGTCGTTCATAGGTGTCTTGAAAAAAGGCTTTAAAAACGGTCCGATAGAGAGCATAATCACAGAGTAAATAATAGTATAATACAGAGAGACCTCTGTAATGTCACGTAACGTCACGAATCATGTTGTCCCTTCTTAACGCATGACAAGTTCTCTTTCGCACTTATGCAAACGTATCGGATACGTCGTGTCAAACTCAAATTTTTTGACAGATTTACTTTGAGTTGTACCCCCCTGGCATAATATCGTTCGCACTCGTTACAAAATAGTCACATAGACAATATTGACATTCTGATTGTCTGATTACAGAGCCACCAAAAAGAGTAGAAATTAAAAAGTGGCAACATCGTAGTGCCGTCCCTTTCAAATCAATCTAAAAAAACGGGACGACACTGCGATGTTGCCACTTTTTAATTTCTACTCTTTTTGGTGGCACTGTACCTCCTTAGTCAAAACGAGAAGCGGCCCCTTCTATTTGGCTCTCTTTCGGCCTTACTTTGTTGCTGAAGAGTATACTCCAGTTTCAAATAATAGACAAACGCCTCTTCTTTCGTTAACGAGAGAAAGGGACGCAAATACAATCCTTGGATGCGTCCATCTACGAGAGTTTTCCTGTTACACACAAGATGACAGTGACACTAGGTTGATCGCCTTAAATTATGATTTGATATTGGTTACTTCGTGTAGAAAAATATTGCGTTAATCTGTGTTTGTATTATACAATTTAAAAAAATCGCCTTTTACTCTTTGCCATGGGATTCCCGACGTCCTGTCATAACAAATAAAATGGTGGCCAATAGTCAAAGACAAACCTTCTAGCGATACCTACTGTAAATGTGACAGATAAACACAACAGCAATACCATCGCAATAGAGCCGCAATACAATCGCAATAGAGGTGACATATGTTAGTGTTACACTTAGTCAAGTCGAATAGGGGTCGTTGAGGTAATGCTGGAACCACACTTCGGGTATTCGGCCAAATATTCGTGTTGCGTCTCTTTCTATTTTTATCGTATAGAGAGAGATATAACACGAATATTCGGCCGAATAACCCGAAGTGTGGTGCCAGCATAACAAAGGGTACGACACCGAAGGTTTATTAGCAATCAGCCGACGTTACATCTCATCCCGAATTAACACACTGACCCCGATATCATCCATGACAATTGAAGGTGATTTACTAGACTGTACCGTAGTAAGTATTCTGTTAGACAAATTGAATTGATTTGATTCGTACCTAAGATTTGGGAAGGTTTCCAAGCAAAGTTAAAACTTTGTCGTTGCGTTGCGCCTTCATATGTCTCTTTCTCTTCGTTTTAGACGCCGAATAGGAGATTTTTCGGTAAAGCCGATCAAAATTTCAGATCTATAGGAATTCAAATGACGATCATAATATAAATTTGTATAAATTAGGCTAAGACCTTTTGTACTATAATTTATTATTATGAAATAAATAAATCTAAATCTAAAACTAAATCATCTGTCATTCAGATATTTTGTTGATTTTAAATAAATCAAGAAACTTTTATGTACACACCCATAAAACAATAGAAAGAAGTTAAGTAAGTACTACTAGGTGTGTGTGTTGGTTGTGTGTGTGTGTGTGTGTGTGTGTGTGTGTGTGTGTGTGTGTGTGTGTGTGTGTGTGTGTGTGTGTGTGTGTGTGTGTGTGTGTGTGTGTGTGTGTGTGTGTGTGTTGTGTGTGTGTGTGTTGTGTGTGTGTGTGTTGTGTGATGTCACGTAGCGCTGAAAATTTTCGCTGCCCACGAACATATTAAACTGCAAAACTTATTTCGAAATAAAACTCTACTAAGTAAAAGCGTAGGAATAGTTTGAACTTTTGGCGTGTAATTTATTTCTGGTTCACATGTCCCCTGCAAGTTTCTACAATTTAAGTAATTAATGTGAACTCACGAGCTGGTTTCCATTTAAGAACAGTATTCATGAGCCTTATTTTGTTTATGTTATATTTCGATTATTTTTGTAAGTTCTGCTTTTACAGTGAACGATAATGAATACGGGTCACTTTTAATAGAAATTTGTGCATGTGTGACCCTTTTAAATGGCCCTCGAGTTTAAATCGAGGTCGGTTAAACTAAATTATTACTACCGTTTGGAAGTGCCACATACCTACCAAATTACTTGCATTTATTTTTCTGAAATACGATTACATTTGAAACATCAATTTGATACATCTTGGGATAACTACAAAGAAAACAAGATTATTAACAGCCTTTGAATGCGAGTACCAAAAATATTTTTTCTTCTAAAACTTAATTACCTACCTAATTACCCTTTCGTAACGGCGTACAGAACTGACCTTTGACTGTTTATTTATATCTGAATAGATGTGATATACGAAAATTGTACAGCACAGCAGTATCTACGAGATCAAGGTCGATCAAGGATAGTTTAAGGCACTGAAACTGTAAGCATATTGCATTTTTATCTAAGGACTGTAAACCTTAATTTATAGCGTGTGCTCATTAAATCATTTAACTTTGTTGTTTAATTATTACCTAGGAAACCTAGACACATAGGTAGGGAACCTTTCTATCGTCGAATGTGCGACAATAACCCCGGCCGAGACTCACTAGTGAGAAAGAGACGACGCCATCACTCTGTTCTCATGTGTAAAAGAGACAGGTGATACCCCGTAGTTGAATTGTCCTACAAATTATTTTTCCCCATAATACCTATGTACCACCTAGTATAAATGCCTAGTAAATAAGTTACAACAACATTGTAATATATTAGCAGTAGAGAAATGCTTGTAATTCTGTTAAATTCTGTGTTAATATCAATAAAGATAGACACGTTCACTGATTGGCTCACACGCGTTCATCCCCTCCCGGGATATATTAGTCACTAGTTGACAGCCCAAAAGTTGGCATATAAGAGAGGCCATTGCGGCCCGAAATTCGTTCCGTCAAGTGAGTTCCAGTGGAGGTGCCTTAACCTGAAGAAGTACGAAGGAAGTTTTAATCCAGTAACCTAGCCTCCCTACAAGTCCACTAGTCTCTACATCGGCGCAGAGCTGTCGCGCCGCTGCGGGCGTCGCCTAACCTTGGCCACTGTCCCGTACAAAAATGTAAGACGATTATCACATTGGCGCAGCAAACGCATGCGACGACAGTTTTAGTCTAGACAGCGCTATATACACCTGCAGAGCGCTATGTCGCTCGCGCATGCGGAAACCGCATCAGTGTAAGATTTACCTTAAGTTAATCAACACAAATCGGTTGACCCGATCTTTTTACTGCAAATCGTTTAGCCGCCTGACACACTACACGATTTGAGCCCCTGTGTGTCACACTATCAGGGCACGGATGATGTATTCTGATCCGCTCATTGAGGATTCTTCCTGCGTTCGGGTCGTGCCCCGGGTTTATCTCCGATGCTTTACGGGTCACATAATTTGACCTTTAATAATATGAAACCAGTTCATGAAGTTGGTAAATATTTTTAAAGGATGTTAAGTTAGCGGAGGTGTGTAAATTTTTGTTTGCTAAGTCAATATTTTGCCGATTAGGTACCTAAAATTTGATTCACCTTTCGCGCCTGAATTAACTGCTTAGGCAATTTAATTTAATGTTATTATTTTGGTTTTATTTTTCGGTACTTCGTTATATCTAGAATACTTTGCCCTATGAAATAATATCGAAATTGACCAAAAATACTTGACTAGGTACCTGTGTCTACCTACACTACTCTGTCTACCTGTGTGATAAATGACTAATAATAGGTCATATAAATTGAAGGCAGAATAGATTGCAGGTATATTCATTATTGTATTAAAATACACACCTTTATTTAACGTTTTGAAATCAGGTATCATTATCATCAATACTTCGCAAATTAACATGAATATCATTTTGTGCTGATTTAGATAGGATGATGTTAGATGGCTCAAGGCACCATGTTAGTTATACATGTTCCACGCAGGTTATTGTGCTAGCTCGGCAATCCGTCTAATATTGCACGAATGTAGGCAACAATGCTCAGTACGAGTGGGATTGCGAACGGAGCACACTCTAACAATGCCGAGATAAGTTACTGTTTATGAGTTCCGAGTAGTAGCTTAGATGCTATTTCAGTTGCAACGTGAAACCACTACACTATTTTGCATAAATTGATAGAATGAATATCTATCCGAGCTACATACTACAACTAGGTACTAAGTTTCTTGTTCTTATGTAGGTCTTTATTGGTACAAAATAGGTACATAAAAAAAACTTAAATAAACTATGTAAATACTACCTAAAATTAATTTACCTAAAAATACATACTATTAGAAACTAAAAATCTATCTCTAAAATGGGCCCCTGTGGTATCGTGCCGAGGACGCTGGTAGCATTTCCTCGCTGAACTGCAATACTTATGCGTTGAGCGAGGAAGCTGCCAGCTCGTTTGTCCCCCGTGACTTCGACCAGCCGTTTAGCAACCTGGCGGTAAAGCTTTTGGGCTGCTGGACCCCACGTTTCTTGTTCTATATGAAATGGCTGTACGACATTTTAGTGCGAGAATAAATCAAAAATTCGGTACTGTGTTGGAGTGTACATATTTCACAAAAGACTGCCACAAGATGGAACGTTCAAACTTTACGTGGGTGGTTCTCTAACTAGTGTGCAGAGTGACCTAGTATAGGACCGCGCTTGCCGTTGGTAGTTCGGTTGACAGGCAATATCCGGATGATCCATTGTTAACCTCATTGGGGATTCTAGACGGATACGTCCTTTCATTCAGCCCTTGCTTTCCCGGGAGATGAGCTAAAGATAAATAGTAAAACGCTCCACAACTCTCGTACGTATAAAAGAGGGTGTTTTTAAGGAGCCACTTTCCCAACTTTTAAAACACCACTGGAATACCTGAATCTAAAAGAAAATCGAGTGGCGTTCGGAGTGTTTGTTTTATTTTACGAATACTACAAACGTAGTTGTAACTTTACTACTTATAATATGTAAACTTCGACACCTGTAATATATAAAGATATCTTGAATGAATATTTATTACGATTCACATTTGATATAGGCAACGATAACAATAGATGCCCCGAGCATCTGTTACGGTTTTTCCCTGAATTTTATTTACCGCGTTAAGGTACAGTCGATATCAAAAATATACAATTTTGCACCTTATTCTAAAGGAGAATAGAGCAAATGTGTAAATATCTTTGATGTTGACTATACACATATACACGTCATTTGTCAACGTTATTTGGCTATTGTAGTAATCGCACATACATTTCACACGAGGAATTATATCGCCAAAATGTAGTTATTTTCCTCGTTTCTTACCTTATGTTATTCTTGACGTTCTCTATTACAAGGTGTTTTTGTAGATATTATGATGGTAAACATAATCTATACATATAATAAAGCTGAAGAGGGTCGAAAGTCTGTACATGTAAGATTATCGAATAAAAGTTGGCTGGGGATACTTAGAATCGATAACACGTTCCAACAGTTTTTAGAATTTTTGTCTGTTTGTCTTTTTATCTGTTTATCTGTTTGTCTGTTTATTTGACCGCGCATCACGTGAAAACGGCTGAACGGGTTTTGATGAAATTTTGTATAGAGATAGTTTGAGTCCCGGGAAAGGACATAAGATAGTTTTCATCTCGAAAATCAACCCTGGAGGGGGTGAAAAGGGGGTTGAAAGTCTGTATGAAGAATTGTTAACCGCTGAGCAGATTTAGATGAAAATTAGTATGGAGATAATTTGAGTCCCAGGAAACGACACAGGATAGTTTTCATCCCGAAAATCAACCTAGAGGGGCTGAAATGGGGGTTGGAAGTTTGTATGGGGAATCGATAACCGCTGAATGCTGGAGATAGTTTGAGCTCTGGGGAAGGATATAGAATATTTGATATCCAGAATTCATACCTTAACGGGGGATTACTAATTCCACGCAGACGAAGTCGCGGGCAAAAGCTAGTGTAAATAAAAAGACATGGTGCCGTGAAGACAAGATTGTGATTCCATAATAAGCCGATTTCCTAGTGTTTACGCGCGACACGCACCCATGTACAACTTGTGACCGAGCGGCGATTGGTTCAAACGTCAAAAGTTAGCACGAGACCGCAGCTTATTATGGAATCACAGTTATATCTTCGTGGGGTCACGTCTTTTTACCCGACTGCGCGACGCAAAAGAGGGTATAGTGTTTAACAGCCTATATATGTATGTTTGTTCCTTTGTGGCACTCTAGAAGCAAAACGAGTGGGCCGATTTAGATGATTCATACGTCAATCGATTCGTCTTGATTGCGCAAGTGTCACTAAAGACAAAATAGCAATCCAAATTCAATATGGCGGCAATCAGACGCTTTATCAGACGCAGAAGTTTATATAAATAAGGCTAGATATTATGACAAAGCATTGCTTACAACATATTGGAAACATTTTTTTAGTCTCTTTTCTAATTCAAATAATTTATTTTACTAATTCAAAATACCAATCCGATGAAATTATTCAGCAATCCAAGTTATTTTATTTTATTGTGAAATATATTTATTTACATAACATTACAGTAAGAACTAATGCGTTATGAAAGTTAAACTAAATAATTACATTGGTACAGTGGAAGGCCTGTTGTCCATCACCTCACAGAATCTCAGGCATTCACTTCTCACAGCCGCCCATCGCCACGCAATCAGATCACACTCTGGTGATGATGCCAAGAGCGCATTCAGTCGTGAGAGGGCACGTACCAGTGGGGAATTCAAGCGCGACACGGTGGTATTCAACAACAACCTGGGTTCTAGCGCCAGTACACTTAGAAGCTTAGTATGAGTCGCCGAGGGACTCACAATTCTCACAGTACTCTTAGTATTGCAGTGCTCACGTTCTCATCTGAGACTATAGCTGGGGCCAATTCCAAATAATCCTGGTGCCAGTTTCAAATTAGCACCGGAAAAGTTTTCGGTGAGAAGATTATTGGAAAACGAATTGATTTTCAGATAATTTGCTTGTGACAATAAAATTAACTACCTACCTATGTTTTATTATAATATTTTTTTAGTATTGTAAAATGATAGTGATTAAATTACATGACCAGACCAGGAAATGGTCAGTTTTACGATTTAGCTATGACATTAAATACCTACAGTATAAAAGATTTTTTTACCAGTGATTAGTTCTGATATCTGCCACAACGCAGCTTTTTCGATCAGACTACACTTATTAATTGCCCTCTGTCGTCTGGTCATGAATAACCCGAGGACATTTATTGAGAAAGGACAATCGTTTTCTCAAGATAAGGGTGATTATTACTGTCCTAGAAAAGCTATAAGCACGCTCTCACGTCCCACTGTCAGCCTTGGGCCCGGATTAGGCTGGCCATGTAATTCCTTCGCTTTCTTTGCGATGCGAAACTAGAATCTCAGCGGAGAAATAAAATGTTCAAGTAGAATTATGTCGTAAGCTTGGAACACTCGGGCACTTTAACGATTGGAGAGTGATATACTTTAATATAGCCTCATTGTTGTTACCTTTTTACTGATACACACTCGAAACTCTCAAATGCAACATCAAGGAGACATCAGAACCGAATTCTGTCCATTTGCGGATTGTAAAGTCGGCATTAGTTGGTATTAGTGTTCAGGGTTCCCCCAGGAACCACAAGTACAGGGAAAAGGTCGGACCGATGGCCATTAGAACAGTTTACATGACCCCCTCCTCACTCCTCTTTTCCTTTTACCTCAATTTAAGTATGTACCTCAATTTAAGCCTTATTATTTCCATTTAGTTTGGTTGGGTAAGCGCTTTAGGGATTGGGAAGGACGGACGCCGAAAATATAATGGGACGCAAGAGAAATTAAAATATGTCACTTTCAATAGAAACTTCCAAGCAATATACTCGTGTTTATGAGTTCTGGGGCCGTATTCTAACTTTAAAACACGCACAGACACGATCCAACTTCAATGAAAATCCAATACAATAACAACACAATACAGCTTACGACTACACGTCTGAATCAAAAATGACGGAATTTACTTGAAAATTACTGCGTTGCAAGTGTTGCAACTACAATACTACTTCAATATTGGTTGATTATTGGTTGAGTGTTGGAGTTATGTTTAAGACAGATTGTGTTGTTAATGTATTGTTTATACATTTTAAAATTAGAATATGGCACCTGGTATTATTTATGTAGGTAAAATACATACAAAATATTCCCAACTCTCGATTGAATCAAACACTTTTGAAAGCTTAGAGCATATACCTATGGAGTAAGCTTAGGTACATTTCCCCTCTGTCAACGTTATTAGCAGGAAAATCTAATACGTTTATAAAAACTATTTCAAAAATCGATTACACGCATTTCGTTCATCGTTTTCAGTGAGTAAAGAGCTCCGTGAAAATGCCTTTATGTATTGTTTTTAGGTGTAAAAAATGTTCTACTATGTCTAGTTTACAAAAATATGAAATATAATTTCACATGTAATTATAGTTTTACTTTTTTATCATTACTATTATGATTAAAAAATTAATCCATATCGAAAATCCAGCGTCGTTTACAGAATCGATTCAAAGATAATCGTTTATTTTCTGACGGGCAGTAACTATTTTGACGTTTGACACTTATGCATATTTAACGCCCCTAAGGATTGCTGCCTTCTATATTTTGTCTGAAAATACAAGCAAAAATTATCCTTGGCTTTTTGTTTGACATTTGCAAGGACTCGGACTGCATCCGATAATGAATCATATTTCAACATATGTAAAGTCAACTATCTGTTGCTCCATTTAGTGTCGTGACTTACTGTCAAATATGCGTGATATTTTCAAGTCAAAGGTACATTATTGTCCGTTATCAATAAGGCGATGCTGCTATAAAAAATCATTTAGAAATAAACTTTATTAACAACCGACAATGATGTACCTTTAAATTCAAAACGCCATACGTATGCTACCTCGCCCCACTCAGATTTTGGCAGACTTATTTGTTTGGAAAGATGAGGCGATGCGTCCTCCAGGTACCTATAAAGCTTTATGTTTGAAAGTAAACATTTAAGAATGTCGTAAGTGTTTGAAAGTTTCATCACGATTACAATGTATAGCTTGGCCCACGTCTCATTTTATTTTATATTACATACAAAACGGTTTTGATGCAAATGATGAAGTAAGGAGCGTTTACAATAATCAATATCTTGTGCTATAAAATAGGTGGGTAGGTACCTAGCTCATAACTAAAATAACTATACATCAATCTCTACTTAAAATCTACCTTAAGGGTCCTATAAGTTCACCGTGTGAACGTGGAGTCATAAATCTTTAAAAAAATAATTACGATTATAATGCGATTTTTTTATCAAAATAATTGCTTCTTGTAAGTCTAACTAGATTGGTATTAATAAGAAGGGAAGGGAAAATATCGTATTAGTAAATATTGGTCATCAGTCGAAGGGGAAATAAACCCACAAACATCAACAGTGTCTTTCGAAATAACAACAGCTTTGAAAGGAAATTTCCTCCCATACGACCCCTGGAGTTGCAGGCTAACTGCATATGACATGGTAATCATAAAGATTGTTGTTTCGTTGCTATATTTATTCCTCTTTATATTGAAACTCTATCTACTCTCTCATGTACTTGTACATAGTTACCGCGATTAACGTACAAAGTAAAGCCTACACGTGTGTATGCTAGTCCCGGAGCCCGTATTCCGGTCACACGGCCGTCAGCATCTACAGCGCTCCATTTGTATCCATTTATTTGCCGAAATCCTCATCTGTGAGGCAAAGCTGAGAGGAAAATCAACGCTTCCTATTCAAACATTAGTTAGGTACATCGTTCTGACGCTATCTTATAAATCCGAAGTTTCTGTCTCTGGCGCTAAACATACTAAGCGTAATTCTATCTAGACCTTTAGAATTCAGACGATCATAAATAAAATTCTGCCTGAGAAGGGGAAATTGTCTATAGTGTATGAATTTTGGGATGGAATTCATGGAAAATTAGCGAGAGCGCGAATAAATTCAACTCGACTGATTTTCGCTGAGGCCTGGGCTGAATTTCGCTAAGTGCATTTTGTTGTTCGTTTATAGATGATTAAGATGATCATTATCCTGTCCAGGCCGATTTCGACCATGGCGACTGGTTTCCGCTGGCTAGTGAGAGCGACGTTCGTGGGCTCTCAGGTGACTGACGTAGCCTATGTTAGCAGTATATGATGCTATAGATGATACTTTTATACAATAGCCCGAAACGGTTTAACAATTTTAACTTACAAATGAGCGATAATAGCGAACTCACTTCTTATATTTAGCTTCTGTCACTTAGCTAGAGACACTTCTCTGCATTTGGAAGTGCGATTGCTTTGCAGTGGCTGATAACAGTGTCCCGTCCGATCTGGCCCGCAGAGACATGGAAAAGGTCGATCGCGAAAGTACACAGCCCCAGATCAATTACATTCCCGAAAGACGATGACAAGTAGATTGATTTAGAAAAGTTGTGCCACTCAAGTACTTTTTAAAGCAACAAGTAAGTTAAAAGCCTTAACAAATAACCTTAAAATATTTAACTGACTGATTTTGGAATGTTAATTTTTGAATGATTTTGCAAAAATGCGAGTATTGCTTGTCAGTGAAGTCAGGTTATTGCATAAGATCTTTTGATGAAAAACTGTGGCCAATCTTCTAATAAAGTTTGTATTAGCTCAGGATGCCAATCATAAAAATACCAAGTAAACCGTAAATAGAAAAACGGTTTGTGAAATAGGTTATACAATTACAATACCATACAATTTTGAATCTGGATTTACCTATGTAACTCAATTACTAAATATGCTTATTATTTTCGACTGAGCCGCGAGGGAAGCATCTCCCTTTCGGACTAAGCTTTTTACTCGTAATATGTCCAGCTGGTTTACTCCATTGATCGCATTTATCCATTTGTGAGTCTGTCAAGTTATTAATAGTATATTAAAGTTCTAAAACTAAATCTGGACTATTCAATTTCATAGACCAAATTGTTGGAGTTTCCGCCCAGACGAGAGTTCTCCCGGAGGGTGAAGGTAGTTGTGAACTTTGTGTTTGCATTACCGCGGGAGTTGTCATAAATATCGGGCCTCTGCTTGTCTACGTCTAACTCACGAACTACATCAAACTGCTTTGTTGACGCAAAGTTGGAGAGCTCAATATCCGGCTTCTCGCGAATAGAGCTATTACGAGTTCTATAATGACTGCCTATTATATCAACAAAGTGTGAAAATTTTATTAGGGCGGAGGATGTTTGGGATTTGGTTCAAGTGCGAATTGCTTTGGGAGTACATTGTTGGAGAAGATAAACAAAAGGGAGGTTTTAAACAAAATTTATGGATCACAAGGAATTGGAAACTTTAATTATCAATCATAGAATATGCAACTTTTTTGATCGCGAGTTAACATATTTCTCAGATGTCTGTAGATGATTGCACCACAGAAAAGTGTTGTGTTTTTGAATTATTTCAACATTTACAAAGAAAAGTGAAAAAAAGTAATACAGTCATTATAACATTAAAAAAACTCTTAGCGACTTTCTTTACTGCTGAATAAAAAAAGAAAATTAAAAACACGACCATAAAACGTGATAACGGCACGTATCAAATGCTCAAGCTGGAGTTAAAATGAGAAAGCTATCAAAAAGTCAGAGCACTAACATCGCTTTGAAATATTCTTTTGTTCTATTGGAAATAGAGGAAAGAAATCTAATCCGTGCACAGATCGGTAGTCTTATCTTGTGAGCTAGATGGGCGACTTATGTTTGTGATACCAATGTAACCGGCGCTCGCAATTGTTGAAAACTATGCGTTATCTGAGAGCGTTTTAGCACTGGATGTTTCCTCCTCATTTTGGCAAACGATTGGAACACTCGTGAACCACAAATATTCTGGTAAAGATTTCGTTCTGCATGATTTATCGCATTTCGCTGGACTCCGAATGGGATTAAATGGATGTGCAGAGCGATATTTTAACTGCACGTCTTTATGACGTTCGTAAGTAACTGGGATTTGCAGAACGAAGTTTGATTAATCTTTAAAAGAAAATGGCATGATAAGCATTTATAAGATTATGGTGCAACATGCCGTTGATTTAGTATGACATCTATTAGATGTGACATCTAGAACAAATTTTGTGCGCCATGTTTGGTGGTTGACAGCTGTGGCTGAATCAAAGGGTAGTATAGACTTGTAGTGATTTTCACTAAAACTTTTTGACAAACAAAAATCTTAGGGATGTCATCTTCTGTTTCTCAGTGCTTATAGCATGGTTTTTCTATAGACGGTTGCTAAGTTAACAGCGTTCCATGTTAACAAGGATTGTTAGAAACAGCAACGAACAGCTTATGGCGCTCAATAACCGAAGTCCAGTACGTGCCTTTGCGAGAACACTGGGTGTCGTCGGGAGCATTTTTGATGAGAACAAATACAGCTGGGAGAAAAATTGCAAATTTTACAACGATCGCCCTACATGACTCAGCTTTATTCGTGAATTTTAACATGAATTTGAATTAAATTGCAAAATATTGTACATATTTCAATAATTACTGACCAATACCAATAGGTCATTGATATAAAGTTTTGAAATAACCTAAACCTAAATACCTAGGTTCTGAAAAGTTACTACTGTACGCCAAATGCTTAATTATTTTAAAAATGGCAATACAAATTACATTGTATTGTTTTGCTTACGAAATAATCTTAATTGAACGGAATGAATTTAATTTATGCCGGACATCGCTGGTTTTAATTTCACGCCATTCATTTTTGGAATCCCAATGTTGAACGGATGAATGCACCGAACGTTGCTAGCGTATAACGAGGCATGGACTGACAGAAATTCTCCACAGTTCACATTAGCAGAGTCGAATAAATGTAGGCAATTTGCAAGAGCATTTATTTTTTTCTGTTCTGGTTACGTACAAAACTGCTGTAATTCCGCACCAACATTTGAGGGTTAATCACGTGATATATATCAACGCTTAAGAGTCGCCAGGACGCTCGCGTTCCCATAGAAACGTAGTTCAGCTCTCAGCCAGATACAGATTTACATAGAAAACTTATTTTTGCTATATTTTCTTTGTATTACAATTTTTAGCAACGAAAACGAATTACCGACATAGATCTGTACTACTAGAATGCCCGTGCCAAATTTCGTGGTTCTAAAGCATGTCGTTTAAAAATGAGAGCTGAACTACGTTTGTATGGGGCCGCGAGTTCACGCGAGCGTCCTGGCGACTCTTAATTTGATATGGGGAATTTTGTTTGGTATTCAGTCCTGGACATTCACACCAACTTGGGCTTAGCAAACATTATCCTTAAGCGTGAGAGAGTGTTAGTGATTTTTCATCTTATGTCAGTTATGATGGGTGCCAAGCGAACCCTATGGGTTGAATATACTAGTAAGTAGAAGTGAAATTTGAGGCGTTTTTTAGCAGAACACCTTTCAATTAATTAATAATTTTAAACAAAAATGAACCGACTTCACTTAGGATCCGCTATTCCAAGAGGAAGTGGCCGAGTTGCTGTAAAAAATAGTGAAATCACTATAGGTGTGCCTATAATAGTTGAAGAGTTCCCTCGATTTCTCCAGGATCCCATCATCAGACCCAGACTTGGTGACAATGGGACCATCTAGGGGTTATACCTGTTCGATTTAAAAAAAAATTGAAAATCGGTTCACGATTCACGGAGATATCGAGTAACATACATAGGTACAAAAAAAATGATTAAAAAAAATCTGTCGAATTGAGAACCTCCTCCTTTTTTGAAGTCGGTTAAAAAAATAACAGTTATTTCAATCTTGAAAGCATTTTCTAGCAGAGTGATTATCTAATCACTCTGCTAGAAAAGGCAAGGCAATTTAAAGAGGAATATCTTTGAGAGGAGATACTTCATAGATAAATCAAAGTCAGAATTTAGTTTATTCAAGTAGGCCTAGCAACAAGCACTTTCGAATCACCGGATACGGATATTCTTGATAAAGGTCGGGTCATTTAGCGAACAAGGAGTTAACTGTTTCTATCTTTAGGTGAGTTATTTGTTTAGTCATTAGCCATACGATAGTCTTGGCTAGTAAAAACAAATGAAAACAGTAAAAATTTGGGTATAAAGAAAAGAAAGGACAGGTAGTATAATAGTGAGTATTTTTTGTAGTGGTTGTGCATGTATACTTTACTTGAATATGCATTGCTTGCTCGACTCGTCTAGAAAATTTTCAATATATTTCTGTACGAGTATGGAAATCAATTTCCTCCGGTAGAGTGCTAGTCAGCAGCTCGTGTTTTATCAACCATGAAAAAGGCACGTAGTCGTATTATGAACACTGAACGATATCTTTTGTGTATGCAAATTTATTACGCGCAATACAAAGTCCCACTTTATCCATATGGATTAATTAGTACTTTCTAAAACTACACAATATACTATGTATGTTAAGCGCTGGTAGCCTTGCGGTAAGACGTCTGACTTTCAATACGGAGGTCTCGGGTTCAAACCCCGGCTCGTACCACTGAGTTTTTCGAAACGTATGTAGGAAATATCATTTGATATTTACCAGTCGCTTTTCGGTGAAGGAAAAACATCGTAAGGACACCAGACCTAATCCCAAAAAGGCCTTGTTTCTCCTCTGGGTTGGAAGGTCAGATGGCAGTCGCTTTCGTAAAAACTAGTGTCTACGCCAATTCATTAGGATTAGGTTGTCAAGCGGACCCCAAGCCAGGATAAAAGCTAGGAAGAAGAAGCGTGCTTTCACTAAACTCGTCCGCATAAACTTATGGATGATGGGTTATGAATAAAACGTTGAGTAAAGTGTAGAAAAGACTTTGAACATATAATTTTCGATTGACTCTAATTTAAAAACGACCTTCAGTTGTTTCTAAATCATCCTCGAAAGTCTCTTGAGTGTTGGGTGAAATATAAAAATCCGGAATATACATTATGCAAAGCGAGCCGATTTTTCATCTGTGTAGAGATCCGCGTATCTCGATTACTTACCGAGATTTTAGCAATAAATCACAGAGGTTTGAAGGGGAGGAGAATTATTGGAAATTCATGCACGACTGTGGTCAATCGAGCTCAGCCAAGGGGATTAAAAATATCGGATCAATATTACTGCGGAATGAACTGTCACCTGCGGTATTTCCGGACCGATACGACCTCAAAACCTTCTAAAGAGAGTAATCCCATCTTAAAGGCAGGCAACGCACTTGCGACCCCTCCGATGTTGTGATTATCCATGTGCGGTGGTAATTTCCTACCATCAGGTGATTCGTCTGCTCGTTTGGCTGCTATTGTATCAGAACAGAATATAAGCTTGTATCAGAATAGATAAGCTTCGCCGACTGGAACTGATTGATCAACCAATCCCAGCTAATAGCTGACAAGTATTTCCAATGAGAGGATTTTAATCACTTGGCTTTGAGCATGATGATTATCAGCTCAACGCATTTAGAGATTAATCCCGAAAATTATATTAGATCAAAGGCCCCGGAATTAAATTTGCACCCGCATTGGTGATAGCGGGGATCAAGTTTCGGGCTCGTGAAAATTAAATTTAACCAGTATTCCTTTCCACGTTCACTTGCGTAATTTTGAATACAATCCTACTAATATTAAAAGTGTGAAAGTTTGTATGTTCAGATGTTTCAATGTCGCGAAGGAGAATCGTGCAAAATAGCAACTTCAATGGAATTTCGTGAGTAAGATGAGATTTCGTGAGAAGTAAATTTTAACTTCGGTATGGACATGGAATACTTTTTGTCCCTAAATTAGTAATAGTACTAGTAGTAGTATAATGCTTTATTGTGGTCGTCTATATCTCTATAGTCTTTGGTATAACAAAGGAAAATACAAAACGAAGAATGCACAATATTTGTTCAAAGGCGGACTTATCCCTTAAGGGATCTTTTCCAGACAACCTTTGCGTTGTTTGGGAGAATTAAGAACTAGCTGGAAATACCAATTAAAAATCAGTAAGCTAGTAATTATAATTAGTTTCTGAAGGAGGTGAAATTAATTTTCAAAGTACTGAAGTAGGTAGGTAGTATTTAATATTAATAAAAATTCACGTTCATATTTAAAATTTTTGACGCAGGGCTGTTTGATTGATGTTTCGCGTAACGGTAGCACCGCAGTAGATCGCCGCTTATGACATCATGTCTAATCATGTCTAATTCGGTCGCGTTACGTGCGTCGTCAGTTGTTTTTGCCCGCAACCCATTCAGGTTTCTGGTTCGATGTTAGTAACTCTGGTAGTAGATACTACTTAAGCAAGAGGGGCGGAGCGAGAAAGAAATAAGTTTAGCAATTTCATGACTTACGCGGGAACTAGAGAAAAATTTCTGCAATGGGGAAGGCCGGTAAAAACTTTTTGTAGAGGACGCTGTTCCAGATTCCATACAATAAGAGAAAGAGACATATACAATGAGAGAAAGAGACAGAAGATTAATGGTCCTTAACTAGTATGCAGTCAAAAAACTCTTAGGCAAAAACCTTCCCTACGGCGTTAATCTGCAGCAATTTAGTAAGTATATTTCTGAAACGAGTGGATTCCCGTTTCGGAGCAATTCGAGACAAAATTATTGAGTCATTTTCGCGAAAATAAATACAAATTTAGCTCTTCTAAAGACCTTGGAGATGTCACTTTGACAGTTGCCTTCCCTATTGAGTGAGTACTAACATATTCCATACGTAAGTAGTTGGCCTAAATCAAACAACAGTTCACAATATCAATAAAAATATATCATAGAAAGCATCATAAACATCAAAGGGAGCGTGAAAGAGGCTTATTGCTTCCACGGACAATATTTCATTGACTAGGCTTTTGTTCGGAAAGTCCAGGAAGTGGGTCTAAAAGCGAGTGATAAATAAATATCTTTGAAGATATTTGATAGTGTCCTCGGCAGTATTTCGCTACAGGCTGAATGTGTCTCTGATTAATTTTACATTTGGAAAGAGGAAAATTAATATGACAAACCACAAAGGAAAGCGAATACCTTTTGGTTTGTAATGTTAAATTTTCCACTTTTGAAACTTTTTCGATTTTATGCCTTTGTACAGATCTAATGTCGAATAACAAAAAAAGCATACGAGGGCCGTATTTTAACTTAAAAACACGTTTATGTACGATCCAACATCAACACATTAAGTACGCAATACAGATCAGAAAGGAATATCACAATTTGCTTGAGAATTATTCCGATACAATTCTAATACAACTTCAATAATGGTTGATTATTCATTGTGTGTCGACGTATTTTTTAGGTATTTTAAAATGATTATACGGCACAGAGTATGTATCACGAGTCACGTAAATTTATGGTTATAGTCAAATCCATTTTATCATATACGCAGGTATTTTCTCTTTGGAAAATGAAAGAAAACGTCTTCCTAATACCTTAATAAAATTGACTGAGATATATACTGAGAATGTTTCAATGAAGACAGCACGATGATAAGGGTTTGACGTTGGAAAATTGAAGACGAAAACAGATGTTCCGGCTCCAAATTCAATCTGCCATACCTATTACAAATATAATACTCATAAAAACAGTATTACATTTTTTTTAATACAGTTGCTCAAAAAAGTGCTTTTCTTGTAGTGGTTTAGCGTGCGGAAAGTTTGATATCGCGCACTAGTGCTTTTTACTTTTCCAGCCAATCACAGCTAATGACAGTGACAGACAGCCAATCACAGCGCCGCACCGCACCGCGCGGAGCGTTCGGATACATGTACTAAAGTAACCTCAAAGTGAATAATTGACAATTTTATAATTTTTTCGCAACTATTAAAAAACGTCGTTCGATACTCGTGCGTAAATGTCATTCTTCACTCGTCCCGAGTCTTGCCATATCTCGGTACTCGTGAAGTAATCGAAATGTACTATAAACTTTTCTTTTCACAAAGTTTACCTCATTGTAGCAACCGTTTAAAGTTGAAATCTTAAACCCACTAAGGGGTTCTTAAGAGTTTACTCATAATAGACATATCGGTAGGGTGACGAGCTCGGTGGACATTTGCCCCAATCTTTTTATACGAGCTTATAATATTAGTTAGTTGATATAATACACATATGGGATGACACCTAATTCATAGATATTTATTATTGTTATATTAATAGATGCAGTAGTTCTATCTTGTCTATTAAAAAAAAGATATTTTTCTTTTTAAATAAACATTGATAATTTATTATTCTAGTTTTATATACAGGGTGTAATCTAAAACGTGATACAAGATAATCAAACCTGAATCTATTCATGATATTGAACAACTTTTACTATGGGAGCAACTTTGTAAAAAAATAAAAAAATTGAGCTGCTCCATAGAAAAAGTCAAGGATAGGTAGACGAAAATGTATGAGAAGTTTAATTTTTTTTGTAAATTTACAAAGTTGAGCCCATAGTAAAAGTTGTTCAATATCATGAATAGATTCAGGTTTGATTATCTTGTATCACGTTTTAGATTACACCCTGTATAACGTTTTAAATGTAACTTGAACTTTTTTTAACCACCTGCAGTAATAAAATTATAACTAGTTTTGGTATCTTTATCACCGAAATAATTTTATTGCAAGCGATTTGCCCAATCATTAAATGAGCAAGATCTACTACAAGCCAATGAGAGATCGCCTCAAATTCAGATCATGATCACATCGTTATTATCAAGATTTTAAAATCAGAATAACAGCTCTGGCTCTTTCATGAATGTCACTTTGTTCCCTACAGCGGTCGCTGACCGAGCTTTCATATCATTCGATTGGGGTCACTTTGCAATACACGAATTGAAAATTGCATCTAATGGAATGACAAATGCACGGAAATGGCCAAGGTGGTCACAAATATCTGAACAACGTCTCTATTGTTAAGGCGATAAAGTGCTTGTACATTACAATACATTAGCCGTTTCCGTCCATAGGTAATAGACAGTAGGTAGCTGTGGCGGTGGGGTAATTTTTTTTTAGGCAAGCCGGTGCTGATACTGCTTATTTGGGCTTAAATTTTTTTCATGAGCTGTAGGAAAACTGCGAAAAAATTGTCAACAAAAAGACATCGAAACAAATTGTAATTCATATTGCACCTAAACGAACTAATATTGATATCTATTTGATATGAATTTGATAATCATTTGACAACTAAAATCCTTCCTGCTACCACTAAAATAAAGTGGTCTCGTATATAGCACGAATGTCATTAGCTTTTTTTGATATATAGTGTGGTGAACGAATGATTCTAGCTGGAAAAGTGGAAAGCAGAAATTTTGACTTTAGAACTTTATTAAGACTAGTTAAGAGACTAACATACTAAAAGTCCCCAGCCCCCGGAGGTGAGCCCGAGGAGGGGGGAGGCCAAGAAGGTCCCGTTTTTTGGTTTTTTGCGTACATCTTAAAAAACATGCGTCATAGATAATTTTGTTGTAGTACATAATTAAAGCTGATAAAATTCTCTACAACTCTCATGAACTCACTATTCACCTAACACTAATGGTTGTCCCGATATGAGCTCCGAAAAACGGACGATTTTGTAAAGTGGGGGGTATTATCCACAATTCTTGTCATACTAACTGGCAAAATTTAATCTGTATAAAAACACTTAGAAATCTTATAATGAATTAAATTGTCTTTATCTTCTATGTTAGTCTCCTAATTAGTCTTAACAAAGTTCCAAGGTCAAAATTTCTGCTTTCGACTTTTCCAGCTAGACCCGTTTTTGAGCATTCATTCACCAGGCTAATAAGATTCGATAATTTAATTCTACGCAAAGTCGCAGAAGATGATCAAATATACATATATAAATAACTTTCCGAATTCCTGAATATTCAGCCAGTCCCTTCGTAACTTAGAGATATTATTTATGTAAATAAGAAGGGGCTACAGCGTGATATGTTTTAGTGAGTTAGTAACTTGTAATGAATTTAACTGAGTATAGTGGAATGAAGTTCTCATCTAAACTAGGTACCTAAAGTTACCTAAGATCCTAGTTACAAAAAAGAACACCCGCTTTTAATGGTTCACTTTTGGCATGTACATGTGGGTGGATTTTATCACGCGTTATAGCGTTTTTGAATTATCTGATCCGATATCGAATTTCCAAGGATAAAAACAGCAGCTGGAGAATGCCCTAGGATAAGCATTAATCTAATTAATTACTATAATTAATTTGGTAACTAACTAGAATTGTACGGGACGGTGGCCAAGGTTAGGCGACGCCCGCAGCGGCGCGACAGCTCAGCGCCGTGTAGAGAAGTGGACTGGTAGGGAGGCAAGGTTATTGGAAATAAAACTTCCTTCGTACTTCTTCAGGTTAAGGCACCTCCACTGGAACTCACTTGACGGAACGATTTTACGGCCGCAATGGCCTTTCTTATATGCCAACTTTTGGGCTGTCAACTAGTGACTAATATATCCCGAGAGGGGATAAACGCGTGTGAGCCAATCAGTGAACGTGTCTATCTTTATTGATATTGACACAGAATATAACAGAATTACAAGCATTTCTCTACTGCTAATATATTACAATGTTGTTATAACTTATTTACTAGGCATTTATACTAGGTGGTACATAGGTATTATGGGGAAAAATAATTTGTAGGACATTTCACTACGGGGTATCACCTGTCTCTTTTACACATGAGCGCAGAGTGATGGCGTCGTCTCTTTCTCACTAGTGAGTCTCAGCCGGGGTTTATTGTCGCACAATCGACAATAAAGGTTCCCTACCTATGTGTCTAGGTTTCCTAGGTAATAATTAAACAACAAAGTTAAATGATTTAATGGTCACACGCTATAAATTAAGGTTTACAGTCCTTATATAAAAATGCAATATGCTTACAGTTTCAGTGCCTTATAACTATCCTTGATCGACCTTGATCTCGTAGATACTGCGGTGCTGTACAAGAATGATACATAAACTTATATTAATTGCCTTCGTGGTCCCATCCAAAACGCTTTACCTTATCGAAGTATCTTATCGAACAACAAATAATGTAGCTCTAATTTTAAATGTGACTTGTCTTATCTGCTGCTTGACTTACCACTTTGTCTTTTCTAAGTGCCAATTGTTGAAGCACCACTGTCTGGTAAAAGCCTCCTCATAGATGACCACTGACCGCTCTTTATCATCTAGGCTATTTCTCTTCCTCATGTGTTCCCAAGTTTTTTATGAAGCCACTGTATATGGATATATATATATGTTTTAGCAACCTAATATTATTTATTTCTGTTTTGTTTTACATGGTTGCCCTGAAAACCAGCGCCATGGCAAATGTCATGGCAAATGCTGAGCGGCACCCTTTTTGGTGTATTGTATTAACTTATGCTATTTAATTGTAAATTACTGTTTAAGTGTATATGCCAAATAAAAATTTCTTTCTTTCTTTCTTTCCTTACTATATTTTTTGCCTAACTAACGGTCAAAAATGATTGTGGTGGTATTAGACGTAATAGAACCAATATAAAAAGCCTGCTGCGTCTAAAACAATAAAGGTTCAATATTTGACCGATTTTCGTAGTTTCATCGACACACCGAACCTTTCACATGGTACATCACAATCACAGGTTGATGCAAATTACGCTGCATTAACCTTATGTATACGGGCCCCGGGCAGGTAAACATTTGTGCCGTGCGTTTACCAAGTTTACTCTGTATACAATTTGTCATAATTTAAAACCATTTGTGGGCTGCTCTGAAATTTGTGGTAAACGAGCCATATATATTAATATTTTTAGAAATTTTATCAATTTCTTAGACATTTGTTGTTTATACACTATAAATACACGATGTTGTCATAACATGTATGGACGACCCAAAAATCATAGTATTTAATTATTTAGCTGGTAGGAGCTACTCAAAATTCTGAAATATGAAAGCGAAAATACTTAATGGTTTGTTCAAGATTTGCTAAAAGATAAATAAAAGTAACGAAAAAATAATATTTCTTACTGTCAAAGACTGAGACAAGAACTTAGCGTGTGTTAATTATCGAAGAACATAAGAGAAAAAAGTTAAATACACTCGAGAGCAAGAGTTTCGGGTCACTAGCATTTTCTTGAATATCTCAAAAGATATTAATTTTAAAGAATATATTAAAGTTTATGTAAGTGACCCGAAATTTTTGCTCTCGAGTGTAGATAAGAGTTTCAGTTATTTTCTTTTCTTTGATAGTCATTCTCGTAACAAAGTAGGAACTTGTTCACTAAGGGCTGCTGCGGTAAATACATTGTCATGCCTTTGATTCCAGCGTAACGAGATGCCACGCCGCTCGGATTGTTTCTCCAAGATTTAATAAAATTACACTTCCACCCTTTGTTTCAACTCCAGGTCTTAATGAAGCTCGAAAGAATTTCCTTGTTCAATCTTTAAATGAGTTAATTTTCTTGACGGACTTATTTATTCCTCTTCAATTTTCATACCAAAGTTATAAACTTAAAACAACTCTGTAATTTACTCTAAAGAATTTCACCTGCAGCGATGCCGGAGAAGGGCCTAGTGATAACCGGGACTCCGAGCTTGGTGCGGCCGGGGGAGCAGATGCTGCTGAACTGCTCGGCGGACTACTCGCTGCCGCCCGCAGACATTAACTGGTACATCAACGACGAAATACAAAAGGTTGGTGGACAAAATCAACCCAAAATAATCCATGACATACTCAGGGGACGTTTGAATCCTGTTAACCGACTGAATATTCAATTACTGAAATTCTGAATAGCAATTTACGGGGACTCGGTACGTAACATAGATCGGAAGTAATTGAAACCCTCAATGAATTGATAAACTCAGCTTCGACTTATTGAGGGTCTGAATTTGCGGACAGCCTGCTCTGAATTGTATCTTCTTGTATATGTAAACTACATTGTCACAATACTTGAACACTTAGTACTATTTGTTTAAAAAGTACTACTGTTGTTTGAACAAGGTACAGGTAGTTTACAATTAGTGTTTGATATAACGTTATTCGTAATTGATTCCCAAAATTTAACTTTCATAGCAACAAATCATATTTACATTTAATAAAACTACCCTCTTGATTTCACTACAAGCAATCGTAACTATTCATAATATACTTATACTGATTTCAATTCACACGATTTTCACTTAATTAAGTCCCTTTTTTTTCAAAACAGTCGTAGCTTTTGGTCGTAAACTTACCTCTAAACACTAAATAGTTGAAGTACCGTTCCAGTGATCTAAAACAAAATACCAGAATTAATACCGTAAAGTGCATCTTTTGTACTCTTCAATGATATAGAGGATCTGTTTCAACTTCCCCGTGCGCTCGTTAGAATTAATTTTGCCTGGTATTGGTGGGTTAGCTATTTCGTATTGAAAGCGAAGATCATTATGGCATTGAGGTTTCATTCCAATACTCACACGGCACTTGTCAGGGCATTTTCCGAGTTTGTTTTGTTTTAAAGAGTCACGATGTACAGCCTTGGCCAGAAGTGTTGAGCATAGGTGTTTTTTGTTTACAATTTTGATGTTAAGCATTATTTCCCTATCCTAACAATGTACGGTAACGGTAAATGTTATATTTTATTTATAAATATAGAAAACTTCACTTAATAACACTTTCAAGGTACTTAAAAAATATGAAAGCAGAAGGTACCAAAAATGTAAATTTAAGTCGGTGCGACATATTGCAAATATTCTATGCAGTTACTACTAACTTCAACAAAACATGCCTATTAGTTTAAATTAATTGACAAAATAACTTAAACAAAGATGGAAACGATGGACTAAACTTTCCAGTTTTGTATGAAAATCGCATTGGTGCTCAACACTTCTGGCCAAGGCTGTACTTATTACACCAAAAACGTGTCAAATTGTAAACGGAATACAAGTTGTAAGACGATACCGGGATACCGGGAACAGACTAAATCGGTGATTATTTGCCTAACTTTAATCTAAGATCGTCTTGATCTTATTCGCTCTAGCTATATGAGAGCGATGGAGATGTTAGGTTAGACTACACATTTCGATTTATGAAGTTTGCAGTACCTGCATGAACGTTCAGTATGCAAATTTACACATCGCACTGAACCTACACACAATGCCTTTGTTAACCTGCGCTTGATTAATCTGGCTTCAAAGAATTATCTTCACTAAACGACTGCAATATATTGAAGTGAATTGATTAACCTTTTCCACGCTAAAGACGTATATATCGGCACCACAAGTCCAACGCCAAAGACCGATATATCGGTCACTGACCACAGAGCAAAATAGACCTACATGCACACACATAAAGTTTAACTTCATTTTTGTCATTTAGAGGTCGTGGCGTCTGAGTGGTAGGTTTTGCGTTTGACATGGCGTCGAAAAGGTTAAGATTCTCCGCCATGTAGATTGATTCAATTTAACAAATCAGGGTCGATAAAATAAGTAAAACGGCACATAAGTAAGATGGCTATATCTTGATTTTGACTTTAGTTTTTTTATTTCAATTGTCCTCAAGTGTCTTTGTAGAGTTTACACGCTTTTGCCTTAAAATGCCCGATATGGCTTACTTTTGAACTGGGGACTTAGTATAATCACACCTCAAAATGTTCGTCAGTGTTTACACTGTACAAAGTATAGCTAATACATACCATAAATAGAGCCCGCATTGTATGATCAAACCATCTATAGCGAGCTTTGGTTCTAATAGAGTGTCGATATTCATTTACTCTGTAGCGAATTTTGCATTTCCATATTATTGTAGCCAGCATCGGTTGGATGCAAATATTTTATAGTTCAAGCCAGAGCGAGTCGTTTTAGTTTCGTTCGCTTCCTGTAATTGCTTTCGAGATATTTTTTCTTGTTTTCACTTCGTATATTCCATTTAAAAATGAAACAAGTATAAAAATCGCTGACGCTCTGTACCGTGCAAATAACTCTGTGGTTCAAATGGAATTACAAGATATTCGTTGGGATTTAAAAGAGCGCGGTGTTTATGGTTAGCTTATTCTAAAACTATTTGTATACAATAATAACGTTGAATGGTTTTGTTTGCAGCAACGATCTTGCCAACTCTATGCATGTTTGAATAGTTTTGAAAAATGTATTCGCTAAGACTTGCTTTTAAAAATGCGAGCGTACATTGTTCAGTAGTCAGCTAAAATATTTATATTTTCATCCACAGAATTTTCTTTAACAGTGAAGTATTATGTCTATTATTAGTAGGTATAGTTAATCCCACCAAAAACATTCTGTAAAAAACTAGCCAAGTCTCGATTGAGCTGCTTGTTTATCTCTAAAAAGTAATGAAATCAAGACAATGTCGTACCAAGTCTAAGGTTCCTTACTGCGATTTCTTTATTATTATAGTTAATGTTGTGTGACTTGGCTGTTGAAGGGTACACAACCGGTGCTCCATGACACCATTGCACCAGTCTGTCACCAGAACCGCTACCCATTGACGATGAAAAATTGCCACTTGGAAAACGTTGATTCCATAACTAGCCAATTGTAGGCTTGATAAAGCTGCGTATTTCAATAATACTTATGTATAGGCGAGCCTGAAACAAACACTTCTTTTCGGAGCGTCAAATCGACCATCGATCTAACATAAAATAGACGTACAGACGGACTTCTATCAATGATTAGAAGTACGTCTGTACTGGAAATAATTTTATAAACTTTTTGTTTCAGGCTCGCTTGTGTACCCTTCAACGGCCAAGTCACACAACATTAACTATAATAATAAAGAAATCGCAGTAAGGAACTTTAGACTTGGTACGACATTGTCTTGATTTCATTACTTTTTAGAGATAAACAAGCAGCTCAATCGAGACTTGGCTAGTTTTTTACAGAATGTTTTTGGTGGGATTTCACTTCTTTTTGTAGAAACGTACGAAGTAATATCTAACTAAATAAACTAAACCTAGAATTCTAGAAAAGTACTTACTTATAAACACGAACGCTATTCGAAGTACTGCCTAACTGTAAATTAAACCTAGAAAACTAAGAGTACCTACTAAATAGCTAACAATTAAATAAAGTATTCAATTAAAACTTCTTTTAAAACTAATAATTAAGTAATAATCAGTAATCCGTCACTAGTAATAAAATTCAAATCTTCGAGTTGTTTTAATAACAACCTGCTAATTAACCTTAGCAAACCTCACGAAATAATAAGCGAAATCAACGAAATGCAAATAATCCCTCCTAATCCCTAGCAAACGTTTTCAAGCGCAGTAGAAGAATGTCGTAAACGAACTGTAACGCGGCCGGTTACCACTTCGCCATATAAGGTTATCGGAAAAACAAACGTAAGCGCCTTTTATAATACAGTCAGCGCCATCTAGCGACGTGTGCGGGTATCACCGCCACGCTTAGTCCAATGCATTATATTTTGACCAAATTTTGAGCGAAATTAATATTTTAGTGTAATTTGTTTAGGTATTTAATTTCTTTAATGTTCGAGTCGAGTAGAATACAATGATATTTACTATGGGTGGGTTATACTCTAACAAAATGTGCATAAAAATACTTCCAACTTATTTCATAACTTTTTAGCAACGATTCCGTTATATTTATCTATTTTGACAATCATTACGTCTTTGTCACTTTCATTGTTAGAAAATTATAGTTTTGTCTCTTTCTCACGCTGGTGACGGCAGCTCATTGGCACGTCCGCATCTCTCGCTTGCAGGTGTGCGACTAGTGACAATTCGTCGCTGCGCGTGCAAAAGTCGCTATGTGAATTTTGACGATTTTTGGTTTTTAATGCCATTATGATCCTTATTTCAATACACATATGCTCCGAAAATCCTGTCAGGCTAATTTCAGTATTTCAGGATTTGACAAATCTAGCTATGTGATGTCCATACAATGAATGCGCCTACTATAATCGCTAAGTGAAATAAATCACATAGCGATTTTCGGTCGCCATAAAAACCATTTTCAGAATGCGCCTGATATGTGATTCTTGACACATAGCGATATTTTTCGCATAAATTAACCAGAAATGTTCACCCGCTATGTAGCATTTTGCACATAGCGATATTTTTGTACTAGTTTGGATCGCTATTATGTTCGTAGACGCGAAGCGAGACGTTGTTTTACGGGTACATAGCGAGATTTTTCTATAGTACCTATATTCAGTTTACCGCATGTTACACTTGTATCTGCTTGTATCTACCTTCAAGTAAAATAAACATGTTTTTTAGTAAACCATTAATGCCATCACTGCAACTGGCAGTTCAATCGAATTATTTTGGTAAATAAAAGGGTACTTTGACAATATAGTTGCTGTGAGTCTACGTTTAAAAGTGTTTGTTACTCGTAGCAGTTTAAGGTATAAGTGAATCACATTTTTTTTTAATTTTATTAAGATTAAAATGTAATTTTCTTGAACTTAATTTATCCAAACCATACACTTAATAGTTATTCTTCTTCTTTCCATATGACGGGATCAAAACTTGAAACCTAATTATTTTTTACCAATTATGGTAAATGGTTTGCCACCTATTATCTCCGGGAAGTAGTTTTCATGAAGTCTTCTATAGTACACATACTTGGATACAGGGAACATTGCATCACTATGTTGCGTTGTTTGAAGGTCGTCATTTTGCATCTCTGTGTTCCGGGCTGATTCCCTATTTAAGAAGATTGCCTTTTGATCGGCCAACTCTCAACCTTAGTCTGTTTAGAGACTTCTACGCCTTCGTTGGATGTCAAGAATCCCGCCGTTTCTTTTCGCGTACTACAGTTGTGTCAAGTCCTTATGTATGTGAGGAGGAGCTATTCCGCTCATTTGGTAATGATGATCGCATTTGGTAAGTTTAATGCATCCGGTGATTAGTCTACAGGCTTCGTTGAGAACAGTATCTATCTGATTCACGTGTGCAGAATTCTTTTTCACTGGGTATGGATACTCTGCTACCGAGAAACTTGACGCAAGTGCGGTAGTGCTGAGGGTATGTAGAGGTAAAACCCATGTGGTGTTCAGTGATCCGAAAAATGATGTTATTTGTTGCCGCCACTTTCTGTTTTGTATCAAGGCAGTATGATATTATAGTCAGGGATCTGTCTAGCGTTATGCCCTTGTTATCCTTGATATTTGGGAGCGAAGGTGATAATCCAGTCGGCAACCCTCCCAAACAATGCATAATTATTTATTGCATGTTTTTAAATTGGGGCATACTACTCAGACAATCAATCGACCTCCCAAACAATGTTTAGCTGTCTCGTGCCTGTATATTTTTAAGTTGAAAAGTATATACCTATGCCTAAGCTGGGTTTGGTCTGAGTTGATATCTCCTGGTAGTACGTAGAACGTCTCTGCCTCCTCGAAAGAGTAGGAAGGGTTCTCTGCCTTTTCGCCGAAAATTACATTGCCGAATTTCACTTGCCAACCAACTTTACGCATAAGTTTCATTTGGCCGAATTTCATTTCCCAACTTTACATAATCCAATTAACCTAGCCCAACCTAGTAAGTAACTTCTGCGAAAAGTTGGTTGACAAGTGAAATTCGGTAATACAACTTTCGGCGAAAAGGCAGGATACCAGAAGGGTTTGACGTTAGCCTTTATGGCTTGACCGTTTCTAGAAATGTTGAATATTGCTGTTCAAATAATAAGTCAATAGGGTGATTCAAGTAGGTACGAAACATATTACGGCAAAAAAAGTCTTTCGGATTTAATTATTATTTGCCAGGCCAAAACGTATTGAAAACGTGTCTGGAAGGAGATGTTTCTATTTGATAAAAAATACCTTTTAACTACGGATTCCTTCTAATTATCGAAAGATATAGGTAATGAAAGTAACAAGAAAATCCGAAGCTTGATCGTACTTACTGATTTTTCATTATAACTATTTGTCTAACCATAACTTTCTGGTTTTTTTAAATACCTAATATCATTTCATAACATAACTATGTGACAATAACGCATACAAATTGAATACGCTCCTAAATAATTTAATATAGCTATGTAATGGCAAGACACATAGAGATTATTATGACTCAAACAAAAATCGCTATGTGCCAGATTTATCAACATGAATTTTATTTTGATTTATTTAAACACGATTATTTTTCCAGAACAAACTTAAAGTATGTAAAAGAGTGCTTATTTTTACGAAAAAAATATTCATGTACTTATGTGAAAGCAGTATCGAAAAAAATAGTTTTTTGTGTCTCCTGTAAAGTAGGTTAAAAACACATGGCGACTTTTGCACGCGCAGCGACGAATTGTTTGAATTCACTCATTTTAAAGGCTTCACTTTTGGAGCGTGCATAACCCTTATTATATATATATCATAGGTAGAATAAAGCTAATCGTTCGACTATTTCTTCTTGTAAACTTGTAAGTATACCTAAGTATAAAAGCCAGTCTAGTCTTATCCAGAGTTTTCTTTTAATTTTATTTTCACACCACCTGCTCGACAATGCCAAATTATGTATCATGAAGCACTTTATGTAGGCCCTGGCGGCCCGATTGGTCGAGACTACAGGGGACCATAGAGCTGGCGCGTAGCTCTCCCAGCGTATATCTTTAGCTGTACAGAGAGGTAACGCCGCCAGCGTAATGGGGACCATGCCGCAGGCGGATATTTTAGACGGGGTATTCTTTTTGTAGTTGGGATTTTTATACCTGTATCATGAAAACCCCACCGAAAGCACATCATTGTAGCTCTTGGCTTTAGCGGGGAATAATGTTACATTACAACCCGCCGGGTAGTAATGTGATTTTACTTCTTTGTATGTCTTTCCCGACCACGGAACAATGGTGTTCCGGACCTTTGGGAGGCGTATGCGGAGCCGAAGCCAACGCGCAGAGGCCCTTTTGACAATTTAATGAAAAGAGAGGGGTACACTAAGCGGATGCTGCCCCTGCCCGTGTCATTGGACGCACACAGAGACAGATTTTACTTCTTATTGTTATGTCGTTAAAGTCTAATTTCGCAAAGTCCGGACGGCGCCTCAGCTAATCCCCGCGAGCCGCGGCGTCACACCGAACTGATTTGAAAATGGAACAGATTTTAAATCCTAAAACAATTGCCGCGAGTGTCATAAGACGCTGCAGTATACGGAGAAATACTTCACTCTTCAGTACTATTAAAGTAGAAGATAAAATTCTAATAATACGTACTAAACATCCATTTTCTGTTTTGATTTACTTTAATAAAATTCCGTTTCTAGTAGCCTTGGTATTGTTATTGTCTCGCAAGAGGTGAGAAAAGTAGAGTATATTCCTTGGGGATAAAGCTGTGTTAGTCACGGGCGCGCTTAAATCACTCACTACACTCAGGACTCAGTCTTCATTCCCTCGCTACGATCGGGAGTTAAATCAAGAGTCCTTCGTTACGATCAGGATTCAATAGCGCGGCCGTGACATAAAACAATGCTTTATTTGTATGCCTTGGTGTACAATCTACTATTTCATGCGTATTAAAAGCAGAAGGGGAGGCATTCGCCCAGCAGTGGGACGCTATAGGCTAGATTAAATTAGACTAGTGGTTCTGTGAACCGTAGACTTCGGAGCATTTCCCCCTTTTTCTCTCCTTTCCCCCACCCTTGAAACTTTTTTTTACAACAACCTCTAAGGAAACCTCTTACCCGAAAATGATTGAAATCCATCCATAAATAACGCGACGGCAAACTTCCCCCTTTTTGCCTTAATTTTTCCCCCAATAAAAAAATGGCTCGACAATTTTTGGCAAACAAATCAAGGAACGTACATGCCAAGTTTCATCGAAATCGGATGAAAAATGCGACCTCTAAACCGACACTGACCAACCAATACACACACATCAATCTGCTAAATCGTCGTACCAGTAAGAGACCCCAGACCCAACACGCACCCGCGCGGCCCGCGCGCCCGTGCGGCCTCTCCTTGTGAGTTAAAACGGAGACGTTCGTCGCCTCGCTACGCTCGGCTCCTCAGTCAGAGATTTGTCCCACTATACGCTGGATTTTTTCAATGACAGTCGATTTTTTTATGTATCAGTAGTAGAATGGGGGCATTACCATATCTCTAATACAGCTGAGACCAGCTGACGGTTCTTCATCACATACTTCAGACCTTCGATTTTTGACATCAAATGAAGCGGCCCACCAAATTGAATATTTTTTGTAAAGGCGGTATATGTCGATCTCTAATAGTTTGGTTTGGCTCTTGTGTTTTCTAATGAGGGTCACCAGGTACTCCAGATCTTCGATTATTCTAGTTTTTATAGTTTTCCCTTTATGTGGCCATTAAACCATAACTCTGTACCAAATTTCAGCTCTCTGAGTTTATGGGAAGTACTAGTTCTATTTTGATGATCATGAGTGAGTGAGTGAGTGAGTGAGTGAGTTTCATAAATGCGAAACTTTGCTTTCGCTTAACTTCGGAACTAAATGACCTACAGACTTGAAATTTTGGATTTTAGGTATGTGATTATAGCTTACTGGATGACGAAAATTTCTGCGTTCTAGTCTTATCCAGAGGTTCTCAAATAGGGGCCTGAAAATGCGGCGAAATGGTTCCAGTAAAGGATGGTACGGCAGTGTTTGCTTCGCGCTCGACTTGGCGGGGGCACTGCCGTGCCCCCAGATATACGGTCTGCAATGAAAATTTTACCTTCAAAAAATGTGTAAAAGTGTTAAAAGTGTAAATATTTGCACTTCTATGATGATTGCCAAACTGCAGTAGCAGACGGCGCACAAGAAAGACGAGGAGAGAAATCAGCATGTATTCCGTGGAAAGAGTATTGTTAACTGATATTTAGTAGGTTTATTAATTTTCCAGTACCTACAATAAAGTAAAAAAAAAACTTTATAAGCGGGACAACCTTAGCAAACCAAACTGAGGACTACCTAATAAAAACCGAAGTTTTATATTATGAAAACCGGTGATTTTAAAAATTTGAAAATAATTTAAAATATTACACCCAACCGATTTGGCATGTAGCTGCCATTGCAAATTTACTGGGATTATACTCATAGTGGTACCCATATATTATGCAAATGCTGTTTGAACATTCGCCAAAATTGGTGTTAATTGTTTGAAGGTGCCAATATTTTCGCTCATTCCTGGCTTCGAACATGCTGCAAAGGATATTTAAGAGTTAGAAAAGCTATTTTAAACCCAAAACTTTCGTGAGACACAGACAGATTAAATAAATAATCACTTAACAACATGGCGAGCATTATTCGACTTAAAAGACGTGAGCTACTTACCCGTGGTTATTTATTTAGAAAAGCTATCATTATGTAACGATGGTATACAATTATGTCATTTTATAATTGTAATATTTTACCCTTTTTCTGCAATATTTTTTTGTTAGTTATTTGTAAGATTTAAGTCAGATGCTTTATGTACATGTATAAAAAATAGGTACAAACAGCAGTATATTGGCGCGAGGGTATTAAGTAAATTGAATCGGAAGGGTGTCCCGGGACTTGAAGAGATTGTGTTTTCGATATACGAAGCCTTTCAACCGTAATGTACAAGTTATGTAGTTTTGGCAAGTGAGGAACAGTACTTATAAATATTAGTCAAAACACTACAGGATACAGTGATTTATAGAATACGCAAACGAATCAGAATAAAGAAAATAAATCAAATAAAATATAAGTAAAAACGTCTAGTTCCAAAATTAAGTGCAAATGCTAGCGTATCTAATGACAAATGAAAAGGAATTTGTTAACCATAATAAGGCAAATATAACAGTTATGCACCAGCAATATAAACTTGCCAAAAATCCATTAAAATAAGTTTTTGTGTGTAAACAGAAATAGTACAACAACGTAAGTATCTGTCCGAACGAACCAATCACATCAGTATATAAGGGGATCAGTAGTTTGAAAAAACATAAACAGAATTGCGTTACCACTGACTGCCTCTGATGTGCCCGACTTGCAAACGTCAGACAGAAAGATCGGTTTTTGAGTCACAGTAAATAGTTGTTGAATAACGTATGAGGCGCCGATCTCGTTCCAGAACCTTCCCGATTCACGAGACAGGGCTGTGAGAAGATTCATTAATTTCATGCTTTTAGCGTGAAAGCAATTAAATTTAGGTATTAGTCGTTCGCAAATATTCACAAAATGTATGTTCTCATAAACCATATGCTCGCTAAAGCTGTAAATATTTATTATTTATAAAATATAATTTAGGAAACTATGCCGAAATGAGAAGTTGCTGTGACAACCCTCGAGTCGACGTAGTCCGATTATGACTGGGTAATCCTCTTTACATAATAAATTAAGCAAAATACCATTAACAAAGCCAGAAATTACAGCTATTGCATATGCTATTATTGATGTTGATAATTTCAAAGATAAATATGATAAAAAGTGCTATGAATTTTATAAATAACAAGAGCGCACAATTAGTAGGTATTTATTTGCATGATGTCGCGAATGAAAAGCCTTACAAATGTGACCAGTGTAGTTATGCTTGTGCTAGTAAACGTAATTTACTAGCAAATAAGCTGAGACATACCGGCATGAAACCTTACAAATGTGACCAGAGCAGTTTTGCTAGTGTCACAAAAAAAGATTTACAAGAACATGAAAGGATACATACAAATAATAAATTAAGCAAAATACCATTATCAAAGCCAGAAATTACAGCCATTGTATATGCTATTATTGATGTTGATAATTTCAAAGATAAATATGATAAAAAGTGCTATGAATTTTATAAATAAAAAGAGCGCACAATTAGTATTTGCTAATGTTCCGAATTGTAGGCGTGTTATGTTAGAAATAGGAGATAAAAACTTGGAGGCTATTGGAGGAGGCCTATACCCAGAAACGGGCCTTAGCTTAAGTTACTTTGTAATTGAATTAAAATGTAAACATTAGTTATAGTTAAGGAAATAAAGGCTTTATTTATTTATTTATGTTAGAAATAGCATCATTGACTTTTCTGTTTTGGATAGTGAGGGAAATTAGTCTACTAAATATGATATCCATCTTACAGCCTACTATGCACGACTACTTACAGTACTCCTACATATTGCATATTATAGGTATTCAATATTTTAATGAAGAATGGTCCCACGTACGAGTATCAGTAGATAGAAAAGAAATCACCTATACTATTGACGTAATGCTATTTCAATGTGCAATTATTTGTAATATATTGGAAAACTACCAGCAAGCAAAAGCCATGAAATGCAGTTCGCTCCAATTTTATGCAGAATTGCCTTTTTACGACCGCATCCGTGTCCTCAACCTATTGATAGTGCCCCTAAATATTGTCCATTTTACTAAGACCCGCAGATATGCATTTACATCTTTTTGGAACACCCAGAAAGGAGCGTTGAAGGAGCTTAAATAGGTCTCATTATATTGGCTGCTAAACTAGCAGCTGCTTTCCAATTTCTTGATGCGGTAGTATGAAAAGTCGATCGAAGAACTTGATCAGAAATAACTTAGACAATAAAGCTTACCGCCAGCTGAAGCGTGAAGAACATACTTCGGAAAAGTAGTAGGTTGTAGTAGCAAAACACTTTAATGTACAAAACAAGTACACAACTATAGTGAGTGTGTAGAAAGGCGAGCTTATCCGGAGGCTTAGAGGAGTAGTTGCTAAATTAGTACAGTGGTCAGTCAAGGTGCAAATACTGCACATATTCCAATTTAAATTAGTGATTCTGTTCTGGCAGCACAAAGACTAAATTGGAAGCTAGTTAGCACGATCTCGACTAACTAAATTCACGGTCCGCATATGTTCAAAGTCAGCATTTGCATGGCTACGAATTTGCAAAGCAAATACTACTACCGTATATTGCCGGGTACTCGCCGGGTATTCACAAGAATGCCAAGTTTAAGGGCACATGAGTGTAAACATATGATTTTCTTATTTGTGTGTAACGACCAATGTTCAGCAGTGGACGTCTTATGGCTGAGATGATGATGATGATGATGATGATGACCAATTAAGAAATGTATCTCTGACGTTCATAAGTGCATTGTCATGTGCCTAAATTGAAGAATAAATATCTTTTATCTTTTATTAGTCCAGTATTTGGTCGGGCTGACAATGTGTAAGTACCTATAGGAATTTTGGAGGAGCTCGATTTTATGTAGACATTATAAGTCTCGGTACCTATTCATTTCTTTTATTTATTCAAATGAGTTACGTGGTACAGTCGACCAAGAAAATGGTCTAACAGTTTTGACAAGTTTCTGCGAGTTCTAACTATCGCTAAGGTTGACATTTCTGACGGAGTTTAAAACATGCACGACCTTGTTGTCTCATGACGTTCAAACGAACCTCAACCGTAGGGTGGTAGACCACATTTTTGGTTGACTGTACCTATGGTTAAATTGCAGTATTCTACAATAGTTTGCACTGTATTTATACTACAACTTAAGTCGGTTAGCTTCACGTGCTACAACTTTGATTACGATGGACAACTTTGCCTGGCTTGAAAATATGGTTTTCTTCACCAAACAGCTATTTATATCTTATTGCTGAGGTGGCCGCCTTTCTCCTATCTCAGGAATAAGATATAAATTTAGCTGTTTGGTGATAAATACTATGTTTTTCAACCCTGGAAAAGTTTTGCATCGTAGGCAATGACGGTACTTGTGGCGTTGCGGGCAATGTATGTCGACGTAATGCCAGATGTGCCACTGAATTAGTGAAACGACATAAAGTGAAGTTTAATACAATTCAGTAAACGTATACAGGGAAGTACATTCAGCGTTCGCTCAGTTATATTTGGCAAAGAGGGTTGTATTAGCATCCCTTTTTTAACCGACTTCAAAAAAGGAGGAGGTTCTCAATTCGACTGATTTTTTTTTGTATGTATGTTACTCGATATCTTCGTGAATCGTGAACCGATTTTCAATTTTTTTTTAATCGAACGGGTATAACCCCTAGATGGTCCCATTGTCACCAAGTCGGGGTCTGATGATGGGATCCTGGAGAAATCGAGGGAACTCTTCAACTATTATAGGCACACCTATGTGATTTCACTATTTTTTACACTAACTCGGCCACTTCCTCTTGGAATAGCGGATCCTAAGTGAAGTCGATTCTTCTTTTGTTTACAATTATCTGAGTCACTAGCGTGCGGACTTTTTTAATGACGAATCTACACGAAACCTACAGAATCGGACTCTCCTAGGGTAAAGATGTACTATCGGGTTCAGTATTACATTACCAATTTATGAATTCCCCGAACCCGATGGTAACTACAGACCGTAGTAGCTTTGCAAAGTCGATTTGTAATTATTAATACAATATTTATTTATTTTTATAGCCTCTTTCAAGATATTGTTTTTTCCTTTTATTAGTATTCTAGTATATCTTTCTGATCTTCTGTATGTCTGTTTGCCAATCTGCAAAGGCCTCTTCCAGCCTTCTCCACTCGTTTCTATCCTGCGCTACTCTGCGCCAGGTTATTCCCGCAACTTCGCGAATGTCGTCTGCCCATCTCTTGAGTTGTGAGCCACTCTTCCTTTTGCATCCTAATGGGTACCACTCAATTACTCGCTTGCTCCACTTTTTGTCTCCTCTAACTAGGTGACCAGACCATTTCCATTTCAGTCTTTTTATTTTTACTGTTACGTCTTGTTTTTGGGCTTGGCTCTTATTACGGCATTTCAATTTACTACTTAATATATTAATACAATAAGTAAATACCCAAAAAGTAAAACAAAAAACAAAATACAATTCCCAATATCAGTCAAGGCATAAATAAAATTACGGTGCAATCAATCAGAGTGGAGATGAAACGTCGACGCTAATTAATTGCTTGTCGTGCAGAGCTTGCGAATCGGCTCTTGTTAATAATAAGCCCAATGATAAAGTATATAAAGTCCACTCATCATCATCATCATTGGCCTGTAACGTCTATGGCAGACGATTAGACGCAATGTCCAAAATCAACTTAGACACTTCCTTTGGTGACTGTACAAACCAATACGGGAGTGGCAAGCGCGCCCACAGTTTGCACAGTTAAATGTTGCAACTGATGTGCTGGTGGTGGTGGTGTGGTAAAGTCCACTATATAAGTAGCAAAGCAGGTGAAGTAAATGATTTAGATACGTAATACCATAGACTTAAAGATATAGTAGACGGCCATAGCCACCTAGTAACGACTAGTGTACTACTAGTACGTTATTCGTTACTAGGTGGCGCTGATTTTTCCTCATGCATTTTGGCTTTGTTTAGGTCGCTCTGAACTAGATGGCGCTAAATACTTGGAGCCTCAAAAAGTTCTTAGACTATGGCCGTCTTTAAGTCTATGGTTTAAGTCAAGTCTCGTCCATGATACCAAACTACTATATTCTGCACGAGAAAATCTAGTGAATTTTAAAACAATTGTTCATATACATAGTATAAATAACTAGACTTTAGTGTGTATTAATGTTTAAACAGTTCTATTGAATTTAAGATACAATAAACGTAAAAATAAAGTAGTTTTCCTTACAAGATTGTAGTATCGGTTACAATAATCTAATACTAATCGTTCTGGTAGTATTAAGTAGTTGTGTTTTCTTTCCGTGTAAGTACCTATTATATTAACAATACTCGTAAGGTTCTGTCAAGATCATTTTGAATACCTAACCTAGTTAGCCAAAGGACTATTAGTCCAGGCATTTTATTTTCACTTGTATGGGAAAAATGTCAAATTTGGAAATAATTCATAACAGCAGAAGTATTTCTGTTGTATGGCTTAAAAGTCATGTTAATCATTGCCTAGACAGAAAATCCTACAAAAATTTGAACATGAAAAAATCGTGATTTAATTAATTTCTTAATAATCGCCTAAATAAATAAATAAATATTTTATTATTTATTATGGTTCCTAAAGACAGGTTATTTATGGATGACGGAAAATCAGACAAAAAAAGAAACGCTTCGTATATATTTTGATGAATATTTACATCCCGATGGAAAGTTTGTAGAATTTTTCGTTCAGTCATCTTAGAATGACATTTTAAAACTATATAAACAAAAAACATCACTGTTATAAATTAATGTTTGAAAAAAAAAACGTATCTTTACCAGAGTATATACGTTGCCAAGCATAACTTAGACTCAATTAATCCGACGAAAGAGCGGGAACAAACGTCAGGAGGATGAAATTACTAAACTTATTGTGAAGCAAAATTAGAGGCCTGATAGGTGAGATAGGAACATGCTGGTATAATTAGTAACGTGATAGGCCCAGGAATTATCGAGAATATTCCTTATTGTTCCCTAACTGACTTATTATAGGTACCTTGTTTAGTAGATTACAATAGGATAGTTGATTAGGGTATAATAATGAATGTAAGACAAGATGCCTTTATCTCGACAAGCTCATTAATACAATGCTTCATCATCAAGTTTTCAATGCCTCTTCATTCTTATGTAGATAATAAATGGTGTAAAAAATACTGGTAATCCATTTAAGTGCATAATTGGTATAGTATTGCGAATAACAAAAAACAGAAGAAAAAAATTTGAACGCGAAAAAATTGTATGGGACAGGTCGTCTCCGCCAGCAAACGTTCCATACAAAACCAATATTTTATGCCCTCAGAAGGATGACCAGCAGTTTTTGTTACACCTTGTATGTAGGAAGTGTAGGAACTAGCTACCGAGTTACCGACCCTGATTTGTCCGCATAGACTGAAGTCATTAAATATTTGAACCTCATTTTCACACCTGTAAAAGTTGAATTTTCGAAAAACCTTTCAAATGAAGCTTCATGTCATCACTACATAGTATAAAACAAAGTCGCTTCCCGCTGTCTGTCTATATGTATGCTTAGATCTTTAAAACTACGCAACTATCTATATAGGTATCTATGTTTTTTTTAATAGATAGAGTGATTCAAGAGGAAGGTTTATATGTATAATTGCACCCGTGCGAAGCCAGGGCAGGTCGCTAGTATTAAATATTATAATAAGTTTCAAATTTCATGTTTCTGCCTTTATGGTTTTTAATTACCTCTGTTTATCAGTTCAGTATCATTATCTTGGAGACGCCTTTTTATTGTATATGTGGATAATATTAATTAGGCAACCTCAATTAGAAGTTTGCATGGCACAAATCTCAAAATCACTCTCATAAACTTTCCTCCAACGGTCCTCAGTGCAATTTAAAGACTAATTAACAAAGCTCTCTTTGTCTCATCCCAGCTAATACAATTCTACTTTGCAAGACAATGCCTTGGACAAAGCTAATTGCTAATTGTCAAAGCCAAAAAAGGGCACTGAATTGTCCATTTCCTGCTAGCTTTCTTTTTCTTTTTTTTGGTTGTAGGTTCGGATTAACGCGGCGGCACAGATACAATTAGACATCCCCATATCTCATGTACTGTCCCCAAGGCCACCCCGGCGTTCCCTCCTCGGGCAGCTAGAGGAATCTCTAAGTCCCGTCACCATAAAAAAAAACATGTACTGACTGACCATTTTAAGAATTCTTAACAGAACATTCCCCGTACTTATTTCAAAGTGCAGAATACATGAGTATAATCAGCGTCGACTTTTAAATTGCTTCCGTAGCAACATTTCCTCTAGTTGAGTGGTGTGTTTATTTTAACATTCAAGCCAGCGACGCAAACTGCGGCTGTATTCCGTTTGAATCTAGAAATCTCTCAGAAGTTGGTAGTGCTGTAAAGTCACTGCTTAGGAAGGTACCCCGCCTAACATCGCTAGTAGTGAGTTCACCAGTTAAAATAACGTTATATTGCTAGTGTAACGGTATAGTTTGATGTAACGTTATTCTTGCGTTTAACATTATTTAAATATTAAACAACAATACTATTTTTACTTACTGAAACGTCTGAAATAATATTAATCTTTATGTATATAGTAATCTATTAGATGCATCACCTTGATTATATCTATACATTATAATTAGGCCAATTATTAATCAATTCAATCGGTTATCAAAACTCATTTTTAGTGATACTTACCACAGAAATTTCTTTTTATTTAGGTACTTTTAAGTACGAGAAAATAATAATTTGCAAGTATATGGTGATGATTTGTTACAACGTCAAAAAACGCTGCCAAGAAATATGTAAACTTTACTAACCAAAACATTAACACAAATAGGTATTAGGTACCGGAAAACCACCAATAGTCAATTACGCACCTAGGGCGGTAAAATAAAGAACGTCTCAGATCGCGGATATTTGTGGCCCGAACCGAAGGTAAGGGCCATAGACAAGCGATCTGAGGCCTTCTTTATAACCGCCCGTGGTGCGTACACAATTTTACGTCTTCTCCTGGGTGTGAAGTGAGATTTGCCGCTACGCCCGTGGGCGTAATATCTCACTTACCGCCCAGAGTGACGTAAAATATATTCCAGTAGTGCAATTATGGTCCACACGTTCAATACGTAGTGACAAATTCATCTTCATTTTTGTTTTTTTCTAAGGTTTTTCATTCATTTATGAATACATTTTACCTTACGAACATATTCTCGGTAAATTTACGAGGTTTTGCTTTTTCTGTATAACGTTATCAATCCTGTGTGTACCAGCCTCATTCATATAAACGGTGTTTCTGCATAAGACGATGCAACTCCTCGTCCGAGTTATCGCAGCGTCGTTATGCATACACGATGAATTGTTTTGACGCTTGCATTCAAACTTAGAGACACGTTATTGCCATGCCAGTGGGAAATGCAGGGATTTATAATGCTTCTCGTTTAATGTTACGCACGTAGAGTTTCACCAGAAACGTTCTGGATAAATATTTCGCTATGGCATATATCGCTTCATACCTTAATTCTCTACTCAGCTGGTAATCATATGTTGCGTAGGTGATTGATTGTAATTAGGAATACATATATTTAACATCTACTTTAATGTCACCTACCCAGTTTGTCTAGAGGCCGAACAACACCGGCTGCGTGTGCGGCACGTGAACGTAGACGTGCACGTCCCGCTGCGTTGTGAAATAAGAAGTCTCATAAGACATACACACACGCACACTTCACGCGCCGTCACGCAAGCAGTGTGACATGCCTTATGATAATTCTTATTTTACAACGCAGCGGGACGTGCACGTCTACACACATGCAGTCGATGGTTCGGCCTTAAGTATCTATAGAAGTTATACTTATTTGACAAAAAAACGCCCCTGCAAGAAAAAACGCCCCAAAGTGGAGCGTTTTTTGTGAACGTGGCAAGGGAGCTTATACAGGCCGATTTTTTAAATCGTGAATCAATACGAATGATTTCGAACAAGTTTTACTATAGGGTCACCATAGTAAAAGTTGTTCAACATCATGAATAGATTCAGGTTGGATTGTCTTAATTCACTATTAAAAATCGACCCATATGTTTGTTACCCAGCACAGCGTGAAAATCCGAAAAAAAAGAAATCTCGTTGTAGGGTGTTGGTCGGGCCAGTATCCTGTACCCCCGCCCGACCACATCGGTATCTTGGTTACTACGCGGCACAAATTCATGGGATTGGTGACACTAAATAGCACCTAAAAAGTGATTAATTTGTGCAATCATCAAATTCCATTATCGTGTCGTGGTGGGCCAGCATCCATGACACTGTAGTAGCACAAACAAAGCATCAACTTGAAACAAAATTATCGAATCCACAATCCACTAGTCAATTCACTAACTGCCCACCAACCCTCTACCAACCAACCCACCAAAGGCGCCGGTTAAAAGTGGTTTAGGGAGATTTCCACAGGTTGTAAGATATCGCCATATCTTAATCTGACGCGCTCAAGTAACTGCCAAAATCCACTCTTGGGTTCCCCTACAAAAATCACCTAACATGATATGATATGTATTGCTTCGCCGCAAAAGTCCCTTCAAACGCAATACTATTAAGTCGACGCACGTAACGTTGGCTTTAATTAAACCGTCAATCACTTGATCTAATACATGGAGCCTTTTGATCCGGCCGGAATCAATTTCAGAGCTCGACACTAGTTGACAACGTATGTAGTCGGTAATGAAGTCGACGGGAACGGAGATTGGCTGGTATGGGTAGAATGAGAATGCAGATATGGCACACGAAAAAAAAAGCTTCCGGGATATTCTCAATCTAAGACATTATTTTATGATGTTGAAAATATTTCCTCGTGTCAAGTATTTATTTCCTTTAACGAAAATAAAATAAAGTTTTAAATATAACGAAGCGAATATATTAAAGCGCTGCCGTCGCGGAAGGCCGCTCGTGAGAATGATCATCGTAAATTGATCGAAACATGTCGAGCAAAAATCGACAAAAATTACGTGAGTAACCCGTTATAAATATTTTTAATATGTTAGAGTCTCACGAAAGTTTTATAGTTAAAAGCGAATATATTCTTACAGATTTTCTAGTTTTCTTTTACCTAAGATAATACTTGTTTGATTAAAGTACAATCTCTCTTATTTACTTAATATACTCTTGAAACAATAATTTTTTGTATTTCCTTTTAAGAAAACGTGGTTTTATTAAGCGAAGAATCATATTTTTGGTAAAGGAAATAAATACTTGTCACGAGGAAATATTTCCAAGATAATAATAATGTCTTGGATTGAGAATATCCCGCAAGCTTTTTTTTCGTGTAGAGATGGATATAGCCTTACGTGCAAAAGGTTAAGAATTGCATTAAGTATACATGTTATTTGGATCTAAAGTGTATTAAAAAAAAGTAAAATTGCTTCAAGAAAGGAACTTAATGCAATCTATATATAACATTTATGTACTTAGTCCAATAGGCTAACTTACATAAGTTCTTTGTAGAAACCCAGCTCAATTAGCATTTACTGAATTACAGTCTATATGCAGTACAAACCTAATACCGCCTGCCAATGCGCTCCCATTGGCGTGTTAGGGACAGAATTTGATTAACTGGATCCATTTGTTCAATTCGAACATCAATTATCGGAAAATCAAACGCTGATAACAGATATGGCGGATTAAAATGCAATATTAAATGCCAAATGAATAATTCAACGTAAGATTCAAAGAAATAAATCATCAGGACCAAAAGGGAACTTTCAGGACTTAAAAACCTTTCTCCTCGTATCTATCTAGGTATTTGAAATATACCTAAAATATTTTGTATATGAAGTAGTTAACGTCTATTAATTTCATAAACATTTCAATAAGTTCGAAAACTTCTAAGTTAACTATGGCAGATAATCGTTCAGAAACTCCTGAACTCAAAGTACTTGGGTTTGAGTAGGTACTCAATTTTAGACGTAATGACTTCGCGGGGTATCTAAAGAAGCTGTTCTTGCTATCAACATCTCAATAACAGAACGGATATTTCATGGATATTGTTAATGAATTGGACAGATTTCACGAAACTCTTTAATCACTTAAAACCGCTTTGGTAATAAAAGTGATCTTAAAATAAATGTACCTACATTTTTCTACATTATAGTCTTATAGGTTTTCATGAAAATTATGCTTTATAGTTTTAACGTATTTTTTGTAAATTTACTTAACTTTTTTCTAATCGTATTATTTAATTAAATAAACACTTAAGTTTTAATTAAATTATTACCAGAAAGGTATCATGTTTTTATTTCAATATATAAGTGTATAAATAATGGGCTTGTTTTGTGGTCGTCGAAGTTGTTCGAAATACGAGCTGTAGGTACCTATTAAGTAAAAGTAAAAAGTAAACAAAATACGATATTTTTGTTCTCTCCGGCCGTTCCTTCGTCTCGTTACGGTTGTTTTAGAGAAATTAATTCGGGTTGTCAACCAAACGACCGCTAAGCGAGGAATGACGAGACGGACAGGCAATTACATTTTTTCGTAACCATATCATTAAATGTTTTAATAGCTTCGCTGCTTCGTAACTAGAGAGTCTTTCAGTCGCGAGGCGTGCTCTCATTTTCTCAAAGGCCATTGAGGCAGATTAAAAAAGAAGCATTTCAAATAAACCGCGCGGTAAAGTGAAGTAGCTCACATGTAGAGTTGTGCCATGAAAATCCACTGTAAGGTACCGCCTAGAAGAATAAAAACCCATTTACTCAAGATGGAGCGAGCTAAAAGATTCTCTGTAAGTTAGATATCTGCCGCAGAGCCTAAGTCGTTTGACGTAGTCGAATAACTGAACGGTATGTGTAAACATTTATTTACTGTAGATGCTTGTGGGTATTTGATTAGGATGCAAGGACGTCTGTCCGAAGACCCTTTCGAAACCCAAACTCAATTTGACTCAACGACGATACGTAAAGTTGATTATCAAGTCTCGCAAGTCGTACCAAAAATGGCTATGGCTACAGCCATTTTCAGATTGCTCACTGAAGATTATTAAGTTTCACTAGCATAATCCGGCAAAAGCCAGATGTGGCCACTCTCGAGCCCCTTCTTCTATCTACACAAGATGTATATAATGGTTTATCCATAGACTTAAAGATATAATCGACGGGCATAGTCTAAGAACTTTTTGAAGCTCAAGTCAATCGCAGCCCTCTGTCCGAAAGCCCCCTAAAGATACCCAATTTCTAAGAGGAAATGTTACCTGCACTGCTACTCCACCTAGTAGCTACTAGTGTACTGACATTTCCTCTTACATTTTCGGTATCTTTAGGGGGCTTTCGTACAGAGGACGCAATTGACTCGAGCTTCAAAAAGTTCTTAGGCTGTGCTGCTCTACTATGTAAGTTACTCTATGGTTTAGCATACCTTTCGCCACTCCAGTATGTTATGCCATAGCCAGGTAAGCGTCACCTGTTAAAGTTTCATAAGCTGGTGTTAATTAACAGTGATCGGAATCACCGGAGTGAAACGATATCAAAACGTGAAGGGGACAAGTTTCAACCAAGAAAAATACGAATATTTTTAGCAAACTGGTCTAGAATCTCGAATCAAACTATAATCTCTAATTTATAATGTGTGGGTATTGGGATATGAATATTTTTATGGCTGTTAAGCACTATTTTATGTCAGCTTGACAAGTTTTGTTATCGTTTCACTCCGGTGATTCCGATCACTGTTAATTAAGCTAAGACCGTCGATCGCAGGCGTGGCTTCTAAATCCTTTCACAAAACAACCAGATGCTTTTTTTCTTCTCACTGTGAACGTTTTTATAAGCGACCCCTAGATTTTAACAGGCCTCGGCAGATCCTCATTTCTAGTGCCAAAATAAAGTTAATAAACAAAGTTTCATTTATGTACATATTTTGCCTCCAAAATGACATGTCTAGGATTTTTTTTTCGCCATGAGTTTAAGTGACCGGCACTTAAAGTCCATAGGGCAGATACCCCGGTTTTGGCCACTTTAAGGAGAGTTCGTGTATTCAGACGTCCGTAATTTTGTGTCAATAAGGAATTATGACATGCTTTATATACTGAGTCGTTGAAAATATATTGCTATATTCATATGAATCTTCGCTGTTAAGAATCTGACATTAGATCTTATTTTTTTCTTTAATGAGATGTCAAAAAAGGGCCCAAGAGCCAGTTTTGGCCACTTTTTTCAATGGCTGCTGACAACTGAATGGCAACTGATACTTGACAGATGACACTGTCATCTGTACTGCCATAATTTACTCTTCTATGAACTGTAAACTATAGACTTGTAAATTGGTATATACCTGAATAAAGTTGAAAATGGGCAAAACCGGCACAGTGGCCACAACCGGGGCATCTGCCCTACATTCGTTCTTGGACACATGATGAAAGCAACTGACAGCTCTCTACCGCTAAATATGGCGCCCAAAATTAATTCTAGATAGCCCATCTATTAGAATAAGTACATTATAAATTAATGTCCAAAATATGCTATTTTTCTTGCAATCGTCTCTTCTCTTCGTAGGGTGTTTCTCTTGAAATTATTCGTATTAAATCTAATATTAATTTTATTTAATATTAGATAAAAAGCAGCCTAGCAAGACGTAGTTCAAGATTATATTAGGTATGTAATTTTAGTGCTTCAAGACAGCCTTCTACGCCCATCCAGCGTGAATAAAAGGTCTAAGATCATAACAAATGTTTACGGCCACAAAGTATTTCTCAACCACGGCTCCATTACACGAACAATCGCTCCAGTAATTCACTGTCGCCATAAAGTGCTGCGGTAAGTTTCCTCCAAACAGCAGACGTTGGTATCTAAAGATTTCATTAATCTCCAGCCGCTGGCTAACGATCTATAAAACAGCTCATTGGGGACCTTATAACCTAGAAATTCAGCCGTTTGTGGACGAACGCTATCAGAATATATGGCGCTTGATTTTATCGTGAGAAAGCCAGATACAAACTTATTTCAGATTACACCCCTAAGATTTTTTTTGTCCCAAAAGATGTAGTAAAAATTACTACAGTTCATACTACATTTGTTCTGTCATAGCTGTCAACCGCCCAACATGGCGCACAAAATTTGTTCTAGATGTCACATCTAGTAGAATAAATAATAAATTAATGCTAACATTACTAAAATCCAAGTACCTATGTTATCTGATTATGAGGTGCGTTGGGGTAAGATAGAAAGGTATTTTTTTTAGTGGTAAGATAAAAAGTAGTCTGTAATGCTCCGGAATATGGACGATTTTTTGTCTAACCCCTAAAAAAATACCTTTCTATCTTACCCCAACGCACCTTACAACTACTTGTGACGTCCCACGGGTGAAAGTACCTTATATTAAAAAGCTTCTTGTTTCTTGATATGATTTATTGGTTACTTCATAGTTTTAGTAATTTACATATACATCAGAATAACATGTTAATATCAATTAATACCTACACCATGCCGTTCCGCCGATATTATTCCTTTGACATCTCATCTTTGAAGTTTCTACCAGTCCAACTTGGCGTTTCGTTCTTGCAGTGCCAAATTGCGTTTTGATAATGGAAGCTGCAGTGCGTGCCAAGATCTCTTCCCAATTAAATAACTCCATTAATTATGTAATTTGCTAATACTTACGGTTGGCGCTTACGTTGCGAAGCATCGCATTGGTTAGAAATAGCGTAAGCCCCAAACGCCATAAGGTACCTTTTCTCGTGGAATGTCACACTTAGTTCCTAAGCTTAATCCAAAATTAAAACTTTTTTCCGTTGGTCGTGAAAATTGCATGGAATATTAATTTCAAAGCGAATAAATAAAAACATAACAAAAACTCGACGAACAATAAAATAACAAAAATAACACGGACAAAGGAGAGCAAACACATTCGCACATTCAAACTAAGTATTGCAAGCCTAATGACATGAGTCATAACTTAAACCATTTTGCAATTTGTTTGAAATGGAGGGTAGATGTAAGGAGAACACTCTCACGGCCCGGCCACGACGGACGGCAGCGACGGACGGCGGCCATATTATGTTGGAGAAACACAGGGCCCGGCGTCCGCGCCCACCTTATTATATGGCCACCGCTTGCCGCTGCCTCCGTCGCACGAACGACTGATAAAATTCAATCATTTGAAGGGTACACGGAAAGAACATGTCTAGTCACTTTGACAACATTTTGAGTTATAGCGGTTTTAAAGTTTGGAACGATTCAATTAACCATACTATTTTCGTAACTAGATGGTTTTTATGAATCAAAATGTGGATTTATGTTAAAAATTCCAGCTGTTACAGAAGTTGTTGCTAATAGTTCATTGCAAGCTCTACATTTTCAAACAAAAATCTCATTTTACAAAAAAAGGGACTAGAAATGTTCTTTCCGTGTACCCTTCATTTACATTTTTTGCTTTTAGGAGAATACATAGAATGAAAATCATTTCAAGTATTTGAAATTGACACTTATCATAATTACATCGTAGTGGCCATGTATGCTAAAAAGAGGGTACGTATCGCGTATGGAGATTTAGGCATCAACTCGTCACACCAAAATTTTGTTCTAACTGGGCATATTGCCGAAAGCAATAATATTTGTTTCAACCCGTCACAAGTAAATTCAGTTCTATTAAGTCACATAGTAATTTTGTAGCTATTGGTTACACTGAAAATCTGTTCCTATTCGTCATCCCGTCAATAAGTTCTAACTGGTCACAAGAAACCCCACCCCAGAAAAATAGCAGAATATTTTCTCATGTCCAAATAGTGCACCTTGAAACTAAACTATCTTTGTTTTCATGAATAAAATATTACGAAGTATTAACTAATTAAAATTAATCTTGTCAAAATGAATTTCCAATGTTTTATTTCGGCTTGCAATTCTCACCACAAATTCAAGTATTATTTTAGTACCAGGAAACTTCTTGAAGTTGTAAATTACTAACATAAGACAATCTACGTTAAAAATATCATTACTTATGTAGATAATAATTCAACCTTTTCAAATGGTTTGTTCTTGCTCTCGCCGCCGGGAAACGGGATTTTCCGAATGTAAGAAAAAATAAAGCAAGTATTTCCCCATGAGAAATCCAAACACCATAGACAAAAACTCTGTAGAATTATATTTGGATCCAACAATATTTCAGTATACAATTTAGTGAGCAAACATGTTTCGTAAAGTGCGGTTGAATAATGTATAAACAAACCGTATTTTTAATATTCCCAGCATTCTTCCGGCATCCTGGTATTTCATAATAAAAGGAAGAACGTAAGTACGGCTTTACTTAAATAACGAGCAAGAATAATAATGAACTAGTAGTAAAAGTAGCTTAGGGGACCGAGTGTCCAAAATGAGCTCGACACAACTTAATTATTAAGAAAAGCCCTTGGCGTTGATATTATTATGAACACGTCGCCCTCTCAACAATTACGGATGCTGACTGTACAGCCACCGGCAATAGTATCTTTACAGCTCATCAAGAAAATAGAAGCCATATTAAACTCCGGCTTGCCTAATAAAAAATTTCACCCACCGCCACTGCTGTACATCCCAACTTAAATTGCAATTTTCCATCAACGGCATAACGTAGGTGTGTAATTAACTTCCGAGTTAAAAAAAATACAGGGTGTAACAAAAATACTGGTGATCCGTTTAAGGGCATAATTGGTATCGTATTTCGAGTGAGAAAATGTAGGAGATAATTTTTTTGAACGCGTAAATATTTTTTTTTGTATGGGACACGTCGTCACAGCTGACCAACCCTCCTTACAAAACCAATTTTTTTTTCGCGAGAGATTTTTTCTCTTACTTTTTATAATTAGAATATGATACTAACTATGCCCTTAAGGGCCACTTGCACGTTCCAGGGTTAAGCCAACTAACTCGGAGTTAACCGCTTATACAGGGTTAAATTAATAATATGTCTTGCATCGTTAAAGGTTAAGGTTTAACTCTGAGTTAAACTGTTAAATATTTAACCCACCGACGATGCGGGGTTAAATCACTAACTCTGGGTTAAGTAGTACGTTGACGGATCATTTTGCGAAGTGAAATTATTGTGCGTGTTTGGTTTTGGCAACAGAATCATGATAAATGATTTGTTATTATATTCCGATGATGATGAAGAGATCATCGAATATATTATCACGGATCTTTATGACAGAAGAGTAGCAGAACGAACTGATTATTTTAACTCGCAAAGAGATAAAGAGTTTCATAGAAGATTTCGACTTGAAAAGCACAGTGTATTATTTCTATTAAATAAAATCAAACACACATTGGAATACACACATCACAATAACAAGTAAGTTATAATTTTGTTTAATCACAAATTAAATCATGTACCTACCTACCTAACTAAAGTTAAACTGGACCTTCGTTCCTATTATGTTTAATTCAACGTATACTTATCTACAATTGTATTTTCAGTGACGCCTTATCACCAATGAATCAATTACTATGCACACTACGATTTTTCGCCACTGGAAGTCAACTTCTGACGTGTGGAGATTTCATTGGGGTGCACGAATCAACCGCGTGTAGAACAATTCATAAGGTGACGGATGCCATAGCCCGGATGTACCCAGAATTCATAGCTATGCCTAGCACAGAAGAAGAGCTAAGACAAACTGCAATGAAATTCTATCAAATTGCTCGATTTCCTCGTGCTATTGGCGCCATAGACTGTACTCATGTACGGATGAAGTCTCCAGGTACCTATACTCTATTTAGCTACTCCATATATTATGATCTCACATGTTATGACACGACGAGTGAACCTTTAAAATATTGAATATTTACAGTAAAGAAAACGTTGACATTTTCTATGTAATTTTAGAAAAAAATGAAATGAAATGAAAAATGTTTTTTTAGGAGGAGAAACTGCAGAGATATATCGGAACAGAAAGGGTTACTTTTCAATGAATACCCAAGCAATCTGTTCTGCTGATTTACTGTTTACCGATGTCGTTGCACGCTGGCATGGGTCTGCCCATGATTCTCATATTTGGGACAACAGTAATCAACGCAGACATTTTCTTCAGGGCACATATGGAAATTACTGTCTACTTGGTGATTCAGGATATGCACAGACTGCATTTATGATGACACCTCTGGGAAATGTGACCTCTGCTATCCAGTCACTGTATAATGAATCACAAATCAGAACAAGGAATATAATTGAGCGTACCTTTGGTATTTGGAAAAGGAGATTTCCTATTGTGAGCAGAGGTATTCAAGTGAATTTAAGCAGGGTACCGGGTATAATCATCGCTACATGCGTGCTGCATAATATTGCCCGTCTGCAAAATGATCTAGAACCACCTTTGGACCCAGAATACCCACCTATATTGGAGAATACACCCGATGAAAGTGCAATGTTACCTAACAATAGATCCGGTACAGCAGGACATAATGCTCGTCAAGCACTCATTGAACAACACTTTGGGAGATTAGGTTAATGAAGTTAAAGTTATTAATAATATATAAATAACATTAAAACAAAATTCAACTTGAGAATATTACTTGTTTTATTTTAATTTAAAATTGTCTCATTTTTTCGTTAAATTAATTTCTCCTTTTCATTTCTTCCATCTCCATTTCTCTAAGTTTTTCATTGTGTATATACTTTTTTTTTGCTTCCTCCATCTCCATTGCTCTCAGCATACGGTTATGCTCCACTTGATCTTGTTCCTCTTGCAGGTGAGCTTTGACCAACTCCTTCTGAAGCTCCACTAACTGCATTTTCTCGGTCGCCAGTAATTTAAATCTATCAGAAACTGTCTGTTTTGTTTCAGTTTCCGGTTTTCGTTTACCTGAAATAAATAAATATTATCCGACAATCTTACAAAAAATTACCCTAGTTGCATAGTAAGCTCAATAAGTCTAGTATTGTATACCTACTTATATACATAGAATACATCCATAACCACAGTGTGATAAACATAAACACACAAATAAATCCCCATACTAGAATTTGAACGCAGGACCTGCATTGCCCCTGCACTTGCACTAAACATTAATTACTAGTGCCATATAAATTCTAACTTTACATACTAGAATATACTGACAAACAATACTCACGAGTCAATAAATGGTGCGGCCTTTTTTTTAAATTTGATCTGTTATTACTAAAATAGGTATCGTAGTCCTGGCCATCAACATGATCTTGGGTCTCTTGCATATCCAATGTAGAACCTGAAAAACATGGTATTTGAAATACTTTCTAAAACTGAAACATAGTTATTTGTAAGATAATATACCATCCGGTTAGAATTGCATTACGAATTTATGAATGAATTATTCGATAAATTGGCCATGCAATTCTTAACCCGATAAAACTTAAATGTTTTTTACCTGATCCAATATTTTGAAGTTCTATTGGTGGTTTATTTTGGGATGCCATAAGGCTGCTATCTCCATCATAAATTGTGTATACACCATCCAGAACAGGTGCCACGAGAACTTTAACTTTTTCCAATACTGGATCTTTGTTATCGTTGGGTGGTGGCCCTCCTCCTGGTAAATAATTCAACATATATTAACCTGAGACAGAATAAGTTCCTCAATACTCGTAAGAAAATAATCTTTTTATTTGTTTAGGGACAAACAGACAACACAAATGTAAACAAGTCAAGTGGTAATTCAGATTCAGATTCAGATTTTTTATTCAAAAACAATACAAGATTGTGTATGAAATAAAATAATATAAGTACAAAATAATACAAAATAATGCAATATACAATATAAAGATAAAATTGGGATAATCATTAATTGGTATTAAATGAAATCTAAGTAACAATTGAGTATTTATATAGCATTTTACTCAATATGTTTAAATAAGAATATGCTAGGTAGAAGTGGACTATGCATAAGTTGTGAGTTGGTACAGTTGGTTGGTCGGGCTCCTCTCCCCGCTCTCCAGGTTACCACAAATGAATTTATAATTTATTGTAGATATGGAAAGAAGCATTGCACAAAGTTACATTGTTCGTACACACCTGTACCCATAATAGTCCTTTTCAAAATCCTGTCTCTTGTGTTTGCTTCCTTAGTTAATGCTGCAAACATTTCTTTGCATGTTTCTTCCGATGCACCAGTATTTGTAGCAACTTTTCCCCAGTCACAACTTTGGGGTGAAGTGACACACTCTTCTATATTGAGCACCAAAGTAGCCCGATCAACTGTAAAGGCAAAAACTGTTTTAGATATGCAATAAAACAATATTTAATCAGTCGTGATGCGATCCGTTTTGTAACAATTGCGGTAACACTAGTAGTACCAGTATTACGTTTTAGATAGCTCACAACATTAGACTTTATTAACAAATTAATTAAATGAAAGTGAAAATAAAGTTCATACCTGGAATATCCATCTTTTCATCAGACGCATTTTTTTTTGCTTTTTTTTTTTAGGTTTTTGTAAGTTTGCTGCAAGCCTTCTACAGTGCGAGCACAACCCGTTGTAGATGAATTAAATTCCTTCACCACCTCAAGCCACGCTTTTTGTTTTTGTAGGAGATTAGCTCCATCAGTTCTTTTATTTTCAATAATATGTTTATATTTGTTTACTATGTCCAATAATAGTAAATTTTCACTAGGTGTGAAATTTGGAGCACGCAAACGAGGTTTCTTTTCCATTTTTCTTTTAAAATCGTACGAAACAAACACAACAAAGAATGACGGCGAGCGAATGACTGACACAACTCACAAGATAATACGATTAAACCAAAGCTCATGTCATGTTACTATAAAGAAAGAACGTCTTATGCCCCACATTGAAGTGTGAGAGAGATAGGCATACATTTGCATTCATCGTTCGTACTTTCATATTTAGCTGGTTTATATAACGGAATGGAAGTGTAATAATGTTGCCTGCTCAAAATAAAAAACTGTCAGGTTAGCTAACCCAGGGTTAGTTTTTGATGGTGCAACACAAGATTGGGGTTAAAATCTTAATTAATTAACCCCGGGATAACTAACTCTGCACTTATTAAGTTAACCCTTGGTTCGGTGCAAGTGGCCCTAAAAGGATCACCAGTATTGTTGTTACACTTTGTATTTATTTAATGAAAAAAGCACAATAACCTCGGCTGGAATTATAAAGACTAGCCTTGACTCGGCCCGTTTTAAATTGTTATTCTGCGGTAATTCTCATTCTTTATTTTCCGGTTTTTGAACTTACTAATATACTTTTATTTCGAAGCACAAGGATTCATGATGTTTTTTTTAATCATCGCACACATTTTAGACTGAAGCACAACATTCTGTCAAGAATAATTTAAATAACTTTTGTAACTCAACACCAGGCCGAGAGTTGGACCGAAGAACTTGGAACCATGAAATCCTTTAAGTAGTATTTTCTAAAACTATCTTCTTCCAATGGTTTAAAGTTACATTTAGTGGTTGCTTCAAATAAAATACCTAGTAGAGAGGGAATTTTATGGAACATTTTTTTTAAATGTTTAATGAAGAATGGGAATCTAACTATATTTTTTCAAATGCCTCCAAATAAACCCATATCAATAATGTCACTTGAACTTAACACAATTATTACTGAATTATTGTATTTTTATAGTAAATTCCTTTTAATCACTTTAATGTTACAATTTTTTTTATCTAAAATACTTAATTACATAAATCAATTAGTCAAACCCGATGAGCGCTGGTAGCCTTGCGGTAAAGACGTCCGACTTTCAATCCGGAGGTCTCGGGTTCAAACCCCGGCTCGTACCACTGAGTTTTCGGAACTTATGTACGGAATATCATTTGATATTTACCAGTCGCTTTTCGGTGAAGGAAAACATCGTAAGGAATCCGGACCTAATCCCAAAAAGGCCTAGTTTCCCCTCTGGGTTGGAAGGTCAGATGGCAGTCGCTTTCGTAAAAACTAGTGTCTACGCCAATTTATGGGATTAGGTTCTCAAGCGGACCCCAAGCCGGGATAAACGCTAGGAGGAAGAAGAATTAGTCAAACCCGCTCCTTGAAGCTTCCGGTGCGAAAGTGCCCATAATAATAAATTAATAAATTAGGGAATTAAGTAACCAAATAATAAATCCTGCAAGTTTCTAATATTTTCGCTTTTACTTCACAGGTTTCCACTTCTTTAAGCTGTTGGAATATCAGCTACCTGTTCTGAAGCTGTCGATGCGCATATTCTGCCTGCACTGTTCCATTTAGCAGGATTGTGTAAATCCAGCGCGGCCTGTAACAACAACTTTGACTATTCAACCAACCGGACCGGCCAATCCGGCCATGTCTGTCATTTTCTATACAAAAAAAGTCTGCCGATTTTTGCGGGGGAGTGGAACGTCAAATGTATGCGAAACGTCAAAATAGCCACGTCAGATAAACGTCAGTCCGTACAATATGTATGAACACTGGTCATATATTTTCGGCAGAGGGGAACGCCTGTCAATGGCTGCTCCGGTTGGTTTAAAGCTCTAAGAACAACAACGAATGAAAATAAAAATTGGGTATACACCGCCACCTTTTTACATTGTTTCGTTTCGAAATGCCCGGCTTTAGCGTAGAAAAGTCCACAGCAAACTTCCTAAAACCGGAGCTTACTTAACAGAATACTCCAAAAGGCGACTTTGTGTGTTTTAACCTAAAGTCCATGTTTAGTTGAATAGGAAAAGAGCGATTATCGGGTTCAGGTAGTGAGGAACTGAAATACCTAGCTTAGAGCAGTTTGAAATTTGTAACGTTAAAGTAAACTACCACATTAAATGCATTTATATATAAAATAAAATATGATAATTTATTCAAATTTTCTCTTTCACCAAACGGTTTAAATACGAAAATGCCTATTAAGAAAAACAAGAAAATACGGCCTCCTACAGCCAACAGAGTGGTCGACACACAAACGTTAGAGGAGCAAAGGGCCACTTAATTCAGGGTCTTAACTTAACGGTTAAGAGCACGCGTTTCAAAGAAAACGTTATGAGGTCCTCAACTAAATGGATTGACATAAATGAAAGGACGCACGAAAAAGGAGCTTGTCGCGAGGACGATGGGAACTCTTGTCCAATACTTAGCATATTTGAAGTGAAAATGGAAGAAAGTATGAGTGCGATTTTAAGATTGGTCATTAACATTACAAAAACTATTTAAAACGGGATATTTACCATGTGAGTTTATTATTACTCTCGACTGAAAGGCACTACATACCCAGGATGGTTAAGGAGGCCATCGAAATTCCTAAATATAAGAATTTCAACCGGGAATATGGCTTTCATTTGTCAAGTGTCTGGCATCCAGTGATCCGTAAAACGACTATTAGACATTGCAACCTGTAGGGCCCAATCTGTTGTGTACCCTGCCTCTCCCTACCCCTCCGTTAGCTCCCTACGGGCCCTTCCAATTACACCTTCCAACCTGACAGATTGGGCCCTGCAGGTTGCAATGTCTAATACCGCTTTAAGTTCTCAAAACCAAAACAGTCTATTTCGGTAAAAACCGCGCGAGTTGATACCGTAAGTGTAGTGTGTCGTAACTGTGATCGAGTTCCAAGTGAGAATGCGGGCGGTAGTAGTAGCAGTGACAACGGACGAAAAAAGCGAACTCGAAAGAGGGTAGATCGCTATGGTGTGTGGGTAGACCACAACTGACACTCGCAGCAACTTCAGTTACTCCGTGATAATGGCGCATGCAACTGTGCCGAAATATCGGAAGCTCACAATAATAAACTCACATGGTAAATATCCCGTTTTAAATAGTTTTTGTAAAGTATGAGTGCATTTAAAAAATAATTAATTATTTATAATGATGATTTTGGGAAAGTATAATAAAAATTAAGACTAGAAAATCTTGTACAGTCGGCATCAGATATATCGGAGCGGCCAAGGTGGTCAAAAATATCTGAACACGGTCTTTATTGTCGAGGCGATACGGTGCGTGCTCAGATATTTTAAATTTTAAGTACCGTGGCCGCTTCGATATATATGACGGCGACTGTAGGTACACACTATTATGGGAACTAAACGAACACACATATACATATGGCTGCTCTACATTATGGCGCCTCTAAACGATGGGCCATCATAGGGACGCAGCTATGCGTTAGAGGGAGCTAACGATATTGCCATCTCGTTCCGTCGTATAGCTGCGTCCCTATGATGGCCCATCATGTAGAGCCAGCCTTATGACGGAACGAGATCGCAATATCGTTAGCTCGCTCTAACGCATAGCTGCGTCTTTATGATGGCCCATTATGTAGAGGAGCCAATACATATACACTGCTACTATCATAGAATAGAGGAATACGAGTATCGGGGCGTCCAATACTTAAGATGCTATATTTTAGATAGTTGAGCAGTTTTCCTTCTTGGTTACTATTCTCTGTTACTATAAAATGCCGTATTCAATTTAATTGCTTTTCCTCTTGAGGTCCAATCACAGATAACCTCAACACTAGATAGATCATAAGATTCATAAGTACAACTCGGGGTCACCACGCATCAGTGCTCCCGTACTAATTTTGTATGAGAGCGCGACCGCGTATTTCAATTGAGGTAACGTTTTTGATCATTACTCATGTGGATTAAAAATATCCACAAATATCAAGTTACAGGGGTGAACCTGGATTGTTATACTACAAATTGATGTAGAATACTATTGGAATGTGCTGTTCGAATCGTAGAAATTTACGAATAAAATTGCACTGATGTGTGGTGACCTCGTGCTCCCTGTAAAAGTTTAATGATGAGGTGTCTGTGTAGTCTGTGGGTCCAATAAAGAGTAATTAAATTGTGGGCATGTATGTGTGTCCATGTATTGTGGGTATAAATAAATAGGTAGTTTATTATTCCAATGAAACATATTGTAGTCAACAGCGGGGTGAAAATTATTGACATGCCTTTCACTCGTTCTCCATCGAGGCTTTGCATGATTAATAGTCCAACCGTGTAAAATCTAGTTTTCCGAATATTTTGCATGTTCAAAAGAACAACAATACACAGTTAAAAGCCACTTCAATAAAAATGAGTTTTAATTGAACGTGTAGTTTCTCTGAAAGCTTTTAGGGAAAATAAATTGTAAAAAAATCAACGCGGAGTTCTTTACTGGGGCGGTTTCGCAGAGCGGTTTGAAAAGGCACTTATTTAGCGTCCCTTAATGGTTGTTGTAACGCTCCTTTTGAATTAAAGTCGGCGAGAAGTGAGTTGCGAGTTAAACAGTCGATTAAGAAGAGATTTCTTAATAGTGGATATTACTGCAATATTCTGCCACCAGAGTGCAGCACTAGCACACCGGTAAACCATAGAGTTTTTAATACATACTAGAACTTAAACAGTTTTTTTACAAGTTTTCATAGATAATTTGTGTATAACGAATAAATATGTCATTTGCGCACCAAGGCGGTTTGTTTACAAAGGGCCTATCGTGAAACGAGAGAATCGAAATTTTGACATGTATGTGCCTCTCTATCGCTCGAATATGAAAGAGCGACAGAGAACCAGGTAACGAAATTTTTATTTTCGTGTTTCGTGGTAGGCCCTCTGGATGTGCTAGTGCCGCCCCCTACTCAGATTTTTGCGTAATATTTCCTATTAGTGTATTATCTTTGATATAAGTTACAGAATCAGGCGTTACTTTGCGGAAGTCCATATTATTTATAGTTGATTTTTATTCATTTGATGTCGAGTCAAGGTTTAATTGCGTGTTTGGTATAGGTAATCGTAGCCGTATTGGCCTGTTTGGTTTAATTAATATTGAGAAGTGGCCTGTTATTTATAAAGGAACAACTCTTAGCCGACTTTATTCCTCACCCGTTTTCACTCCCATAAAGAGATAATTAATAATATTAAAACTATCCTAATGTCCTTCCTGCGGGATTCAAACTGCCCCCTAATTTCACCTAAATCAGTTCAGAGGTTTAACTTGAACAATTAACAGGCAGATAAAGTTACTTTCTGATTTTTAATACAATATTATAAATTGAGTTTCTCTTTTAATGTGACTAACATAAGGTATCTTTTCACACCACCTGCTCGACAATGCCAAATATCATGAAAACCCCACCGAAAGCAAATCAATGTAGCCCTTCACTTTAGCGGGGAATAATATTTCATTATTCCCTCCGGGTAATTAAGTGATTTTACTTCTTATTGTTATGACTTTAAAGTCTAATTTCGCAAAGTCCGGACGGCGCCTCAGCTAATCCCCGCGAGCCGCGGCGTCACACCGAACTGATTTGAAAATGAAACACAGGATTTAAACCTAAAACAATTGCCGCGAGTGTCATAAGACGCTGCATTATACGGAGAAGAACTTCAGATTCTATTAAAGTAGAAGATAAAATTCTAATAATACGTACTAAACATCATAAAATTCCGTTTCTAGTAGCCTTGGTTTTGTTATTGTCTCGCAAGAGGTGAGAAAAGTAGAGTTTACTCCTTGGGGATAAAGCTGTTTTAGTCACGGGCGCGCTTAAATCCCTCACTGCACTCAGGACTCAGTCTTAATTGTCTCGTCTCGCTGCGCTCGAGAGTTAAATCTGGAGTCTTTCGTTACGTTCAGGATTCAATAGCGCGGCCGTGACATAAAACAGTGCTTTATCGCCTTGGTGTACAATCTACTATTACGATAGACACATTTATGTAATAAACAATATTAAACGATTTATTAGGTATAAAATAGGTTGTACATGAAAAAGCTTAAATAAACTACGTAAATAACCTAAAATTAACTTACTTACTAATTTATCTAATTAACTTTTGAGCGTCCTGGCGACTCTTAATCTGAGACATGAACTTTTGGGGTAGACACAACTTTCAAGCCTTTTCATAAGATCTTGAGAGACGTCTGCTTCAAATAACTCATTTAAAACAAATTTTGCAAATCCTCGGAGCGTCGTGTGGGAAAAGTTTTCTACTAAATTACCGTTTTTGGTATTATTTTGTTGTAAAATATAGCCGACTCTAGTTTCACGACAACTTATTTTGGTGTCTTAGAGGTCTTCTAGCGATTTGTTTTTCTTTGTGAGTTTTTGAATGATTACTGCTTAATTGGTATTATTATTTTCTTTAGCTATTGATTAAGTAATGGCTATGTAGAGGTTGGTTAGAAACCGCTACATTACTGGTCGTTTTATATCGGAATATTCTATGTGTGCAAATCTGCACAACCTTTTCTATAGTTTTAACTTTTTTATTACTATGTCTATGTTTTTATACGATTTTTTGTCTATTTATTTTGAGTGACTTCAGTACATTTTTTGTTTTAACCAAAACCAGTGACCTTTTCATTTATCGCCAGTAAAACTATGAATATTCTTTATTCAAACTAAAAGTTAATGTAAATAAACAATCATAAATCCAAATCAGTTGATATCAAGGCACCGGCCTTGATGTCACGCGCGCTCGTTCTAATAAAAAATCCAAATAAATACATGAAGACCTCAAGCTTTACCCCTGTGTTTTACTGAGCTACACCACCCCACGACAGCTAGTTGTACGAATATTTCACTGACTTATAACACACAGCATGACCGTTGAAGGTCCTCGCGTACCAGTTCTATTTCTTTGAAAATATTTTCTTTCAAAGCTTATTTCAACCACAAAAGAATCGCACAGAACATTTGTATCGCTATTGGAATTCTCAATCAAAGTTTCAACCATAAACAAGATTGAAGAATGGGGTAAAATGAAAACTTAATATTTAGGTACCTAGGTTTATTGTGTTTCCTCAGGAGCATGTTGCATAAAAAAGCCTCTATCCGTTACTCCGACCACGTAAACTACTTTCACGTCCTTTAGGGACTGCAGCATTTCCAAAAACCTTTTTAGTAGGGTATGTAACATTTAAAATGTATATTTTATAGTGTGGTCATTATTGTTCAAAAATAAAATTACCGATTTATTTTCCTATTTATACACATCTTAAACTACTAGCACCCTTCTTGCTACAAAAATATATATTAGAAAAGATTTGCGCAACTGACTCCGGTATGTTTTTAAAGGTTATAACTTACGACTTCTACAAACACTTAAAAAAGAAGAGATCGCTTTTTAGCGATAAGAACGCTTGTTGTTACCTAATTTTCAGTTTATTGTAAAAACTCTTTTTATTATTCTTGTATTCTGGTGCAATAAAGAATATTTACTTACACTTACCTCAGCGACTATCATTGTCTTAATCAATAAACAGTTGCGCAAAATTACGGTCCGTCTCAATTTCAACAACGTACGCTATAAAGCTGAGCGATTAACAGTCTGTCAGCGCAAATGAAATGCTAAGCATCCACAATGCTATCCCGCCCGAAATTGGCAGAAAATCAAACACAGCCCCTCGTTTGTGGATTCGTTTTAAAAGCATGTTCAGTGCATTGCATGGTATGTGTGCAGTTTTACTGCCAAATAGGGAATATTTTGCATTTGCTCACTAACAATCAGTTTTGTTCCATTGGCTTGGATTGTGGCTATTAAATGATGCAGTTAGTATTTAAATAAACAATCTAAGTGATCCTAAAAAATGATAGCCGAATAGTTTGACACGGTGATTCTGAGCAGAAAATCATTGTTTTCAAATTGGATCTAACTACCTAACTATGTTATCTACTAAAATAATTAAAAAATATTTTGTAATATGTATGTAGGTAATTTACGTATACCTCCGAAGCACAAATTGGTAAAGAGTAGGTGATGAAAACTGAAACGTTTTTCCAATCCTATCCAAAAATATTAAAACAATACACACAACTTAACACAAAACAGCTCACAATCGACAAGACAACTATAGTATGCACACACACATACACAAATAATGTAATGCCGTGATAATGGCAAATTATGAAGTAACACAACGAGACAGAAAACTACCGTAGGAAAAGTTCGAGGTACTTACCTACATACTTATAAAGTGATAAGTGATGTAAGGCGTGGCTACAAATGTAACGTCAAATAAAGGTTCGCTTTATTTGCCCAAATATATTAGCGTCGAAACCGTATTCGCACTAATAAGCATTAGCAGCGGTCAGCCGTCCGACTTTCAATCCACACATGAGTTTATCGAAACTTATGTACGAAATATCTTTAATTTTATGTTTACTTGCTAGTCGCTCTTGGATGAATGAAAACACCACGACGAAGCCCGCATTCATACGCGAAGAAAACAACTTAGGTATGTGAAGTTCCCATTTCGTTATAGCTGGATCCCTCGTGTGCATAAGGCCCCCTGCTCTGTGCTCACCAGTGGAAAGGACATATGGGCATGAATATTCATACCCAACCCATATGGGTTGTGTTGTGGGGCGTATAAAACGAAGCATTGCGGGAGAGATGAAAAGAAAGTCAGGGCAGTTCTCAGTCCAAATACCATTCCTAACTGGTCTCTCGTTAGTCGAGTGTCGGCGTCGCCTACTCGTAAGGTGTTGAATGACACCTTGAATAGATGTTCCAACATAAAGAAAACTCACATGGTAAATATCCCGTTTTAAATAGTTTTTGCGATGTTCCAACATACTCCTCTAATCAATTCTACATGACTGCGCTCGCCAGGGTTACTCTGCTACACCGAGTGAAGCAATTTGCACTCGCTTAATTCGTTTAGTACAATTATAGAGAACACTACTATGTGTAACATTAGAACTACTTACTTTCCTTCTGGTTTAACATTGAGCTCAACTACATCTGCGGTGGTGACAAGAATTGATCAGAATACGAATGATTGAATGAAAATATGAATTCGTTCATTTTTCCTAATGACGACGTCAATGAAAGCTCAAAAATTTGGTATTGCGACTATTTGTACTAGGCACTCTTTTCACATAACAACAAACTTGACTGTCGGTCCTAGCAAGTATGTGATTTCATCAGACATAAACATTTTATTAACCTATGCAGGTTAAGCGTTGGTGACAAAGCTGTGCCTTTACAAGACTCGTTTAGACGCACAATATAAGTCATTTACTAGACACATTTTCTTCTAATAAAACTCTGGCACCTATATGTTTTACTTTACCACATTGGTAGTAGAAAAAATATTTAGCATTGGTCTAAAGAAAAGTGGATATAAAATACAAGAAGTGGATATAGGCATTTTGGTTATAATTCTAATATTTACTTGCACGCAGGTTTGTTTTTGCATGTAATTTTTAATTATGTGTTCCTCATTTTAATGAAATATTGATTGTCTCCATTCCGCTAACCTTATTTGCGAAATTCTATTCAAAATATTCAAATCACTTGGGAAATTGACTTAATTTTCCTTTGTTTCACATGTTAAGGAAAGGAAAATGCGCTTTATATTATAGTACCTACGAATGATTTTAATTCCTAATATTTCAATTAATAAAATGTACATAAGCGACACGGGTTTTCTAAGTGTGGCCCCACGTTGGGCGCCAATGTAACGGGAATGGAAACGGGATGTAGAGAATATAACTCATAATTATTTATTATGTTTCTACCCTTTTTACCTGTTTGTATTATCAAGAAAACTGTATCGTGGTGGGTTTATTGGGTAATATTTCGATACAAAGTCAAGTTCAAGCGTGCCAGTGTAGAATGAAATATGAAAAGAAACTACACTCTAATTTTTAGACTTCATCTCAGCATTATAGCATTCCTTTCGACTCTCACTAACGTGTCTACTTAATTATGCATACAAATGAATTACCGGAGGTCCCCGTGTTCTGGCGGTGTATCTTCAATTAGTAGTGAGAGCCGATCGAGTAGGGTACCAGTGTATCTGGACTTTGCGATGACTATGTTAACAAAGTGGATTTATACTGGTTTGAAGACCCTTGTACTTACTCGGATTAAGTTAGCTTTTTGAACCTATGAATCTGACACCCTTGCTACCGATAACTAGGAGGTAACTTGTTTAGTTGCGCGCTAATTAGTCGAACGAGTTTTTATTAATTACGCCTAGCATTAGAAGTATCATGTTTGTGTATGTTTGTCTGACAAATTAATAATAAAATAAAAACTTGGTTGCTCAGTGAAAATACTCAGGAAAATAATAATTATTAATATCAGTCCATACTTTTCACCCAATAGCCTAGTACATTTTAGACTCCATTAATTCTCAATAGTCCTTACATCATGGCGGGTGCTGTCTCTGCGTGCGTCCCATGACACGGGCAGGGGCAGCATCCGCTTCGTGTACCCCTCACTTTTCATTAAATTGTCGAAAGGGCCTCTGCGCGTTGGCTTCGGCTCCGCATACGCCTCACAAAGGTCCAGAACACCATTGTTCCGTGGTCGGGAAAGACATACAAAAAAATTATTAATGCATATTTTAACGCAAATTGTTTTGAACATTATTGGTGAAGCCAAATTCATGAAGGTTTTACAAGCCCCATTTAACTCATAATATTTTGTCGAAATTTGTGTTTGCTCGCAATTTTCATCAACTTAGATGTTTCAAGAAAGAAACACTAATTTCTGTATCTTCCACATTCAAAAGAATGCTTTCATTCGTTTCATTATTCATCAAGTACTGAGACTGGCAATAACGGCCGACAATAATGTTTATACCTCCGATACAATATTATGTATATTATTACTTTATTATATTCCTCAAATTCTCGTAAATATATAATGACTATCGTAATGTAGTCTATTTTTGTGGATGAATGAAATATTACGGTCAGCAGCTAAAGTACGGTCGAGGACTGTAATTGGTGAGCCATCTGATAGGGTTCATTTTACATTGGACATTTCATAGAGTAAGTATTTAACAAAAGGAAATAGCTTGAACCGTAAATTCATTGAACTTACGAACGATTGTCCCTCACGACATTCTAAAGGTTAAATATTATATATCACAAAAGCTGGCCCGAGATTAATAGATGACTATAAAATTAACATCTCCATCATAAAAGATTGTGCCAGCTCTTGGATTTTACCTACGTACGAACTAGCTATAAGTATATAGTTAAGTATATATTTAATTTTGCGATGCCCTTGCAGGGTTCATGTGTCACTTCAATGAATGTAACATCTTATCTACCATGAGTGCAATAAATATATGAATATGAATATAACAGAATCTATCTATGATAATTTCATGGCTCATGACAGATACCCAATATGTTCAAAGGCAGGAAGTGGACTCAGCACTGCGGAACAGTCATAGAACGCAAATCGAGCGAGAAAATGAAAAGAAAGACGAAGACAAAGCGGTCGCAATATTGACATTTTATTGGAAATATTTTATTTCCCCCAATAAATAGTTCCTGAAAGTCATTCCCCAGATTTTAATTTAACCAGCGCCCATTGATTTCCTGCGCTAAACTCCGTCAAACTGATACCAAGTTTGACGAAGTTGAGTCAAACCGTAAAATAAAATTTGAAAATAACCCGATGTACTAAACGTAATTCTTTATCAGAAGCTGTATATAAAGCTATACTCTGATTATCCATACCATAAGATAACGAATAAAATAGTAAATACTTTGCTTCTATCTTATACCCAATATTGACTGCTGCATCCTGTCCTGTCCCTTCTTTTCCCATTCGACGTTAATTACATCATTACATGATCTGATTCCGTATGTAAGTCGTAATCACACATCATAACATTATTTTTCGTTTCATGTTATGGTTCTACTACCGACATGAATGTTTGGGATAATTAATGTATTAAGATTGTACCTATCGGAATTATTGATATTCATCTCTCGTTTCTAATCTCGCACTTGGGTTGATTACTAATAACAGTAGAAGTATTCCGAGTAAGAGACCGTTTTCAACCGACTTAAAGATTTCGAAGGATTCCACTGATTATTCGAAAACGGCTGGTCCGATGTGGAAAATTCTTTTTTTGTTTGAAAGGGCTTCACAGTCACCAGTTCCAGATATGATGATGGGATCCTGGAAAAATCGAGGGAACTCTTCAACTACTATAGGCACACCTATAGTGATTTCACTATTTTTTTACAGCAACTCGGCCACTTCCTTTTGGAATAGCGGATTCTAAGCGTAGGTAGTCGGTTCTTTTTTTGTTTAAAATTATAATGTGTGCGCATCGCAGGACGCAGCTTCTTTCTCGTTTAGGATAGCGCTAAATTTTTAATGCAATTTGTTCAGTCGCTCTATGCCCCGATATTGATCGAAGGCTATATTGCCAGTGTAAAACAATTCTATGACAGACTTTTTAATTTTGTAGAGTTTTAGGAAATAATAATCTGCATTTTATCCTTTGAGTGATCTGAATTTTATCATATAAATTGGCGTCCGTGCAGCGAGCGCTGCCAAAGACGGCGGTAGCGGGCGCGACTGCGAGAAACTTCTATTAACGAGTTCAGAAGATTTAGTGACGCTGTAATCGCCAAAGAATTATGTCTTTGGAACCTGTGTCGGCTATTCTGTGCGATTTATCGCACGTTTCCATAGTTCTGTTTGACAGTCCGCGTTAGTCGACGGTTATCTATGTATTTTGGTAGATAAACTGGTAGTTCTTAGCCGCCTTAGTCATATTGTGCGAGGTGCTACTATGTGACTAAAGTTTTGCTAAGTTCTTATGTCGATAAAAGGTTGTTCAATATGGCCTACCAAATTATCTAGCTGGCGATGTCTAGTTAGTTATTAGCTAAGGTTAAAATAGGAACTTGTCTTTTTTGGTTCAAAATTTTCAAGTTATACAATTTGTAACTGGTGAATGAGAGCTTTTGTAACCAAATACATGGGCTTGTGTATAAATTTGTATCCCTAGCAGGTATGAATTAACACAACCTCTTCATTTTACCAATTATCGTGGTTTCTTAATCACATCACGTTTGTAATCATTTTGATATCACCACCACCACCAACCACACCACAACCACACACCATAACCACAGCAGTTCCAGATGTAGTCGGTTGAATCTTCAACTATACGTCAAGTTTCATAAACCTGAGCGCCGCAGACCCCAACCGCCGTGACATTACTCCGCGACGAACTTCTCGGGTATTATTGTTCTCCCTTACATAACAGAAGCTACAGGAAAGCTGAAACTAACCACTGCTTTTGCTGCGACAGACATGCCGATACAAAACCTTCGCAGATAGAATCTTTTTTATCTAAACCCATATCAAAATTTTCTATTATGCGTTCAGGAACCGTATAATATTTTTCATGTTATTTAAACTTATGCACAATACCAGTACGCCTAGCACATGATTGACACGTCAGTATCTCGCGCGCGAGATAGTCTATCCGTCCTTTTCTGACTATGTCAATTAAAAAGAGACGGGTAGTCTATCTCGCGCGCGAGATAGAGATACTGTCGCATCAGTCATGTGCTAGGCGTGCAGACGGTACAAATGGCGGACTTAACGGCTCAGCACGCCGCAGTTTGGTCTTGTTCGAATTCACCTGCACTCGGCAACTGAAGAGGAATTTAAGAAAAGAAAGAAAAAGAAGATTAAAAAGAAAATTTAAGGAGGAGAAGAAGATTTAAGGAAAGAATAGATAGATTTAAGATATCTTAGAAATTAGGTCGCACCACTAATTTACGTCAAGTGACTAACTTTTGGCAACACTATCCTTGATTGATACCTATAAGAAAAAATTGGTTCGAAAGCTTGATGCTAATTGAAGAATGTAGTTTGGCAAATATTTTTAGTTTCTTATTCGAAGTGCCGACTATTAGACTGAATGAGAGCTAGGCTATCTATCTCTGGATATCTAAGGAAAAGTAGGTAAAGAATATTTTATCATATACTTAAACAAAATCGATTACTCGTATTGAAACCTAAAAATATCAATTAATTTGATAAAACTTTACTGATCTGATCTGATAAAGAATCGTGGTTGAAATACCGAACTCTAGACGTAGTTGCAAGGCACTGGAACTATTCATAAACAGATAAAAATGTAGAGAACCTGAAAAGACAAGCATTTTGTAAATAATTTTCTCTCTCCTGAAATTCATTAACTCGTTACATATTTACAAACAGAAATAGGTCGTTTTTTACTGCTTTTAAATAAGTTAATTACAGAGTTCCATCTCGGCAAAGTGATCCCTGCTCGGCAAATACATTCGTCTGAGATATCATAAAATGGAGCGCTATTTTATTATTTAATTTCAAGTAAGTAACAGCTTTCTAGAAAATTTACGTAAGTAACTGAAAATAGTAGCTATTAGAAATACATTATTTTGTTATCTTTGAAGTATAATAAATTAATAACATGTTTGCTTTGATAATTAGTGCAGTGTCAATAGTTTTCATGGGGTCAACTTCGGTAATGTACCAAAAAGCCATAAATTGAAGAAACTTTTTCCACACATTTCATTCATTTTCGCGTAGCAGTACGGGATCTACCTCACTGACAAAAAAAGAAAATCCAACATGTATATCACCTCTCATCAAGAACGTCACACTTCGTCAGTCCTGACCTGAGCTAATCACGCGATTTACCGAATGTCATCCACCCGACGAGCCAACGGAAACAAAATTGTTTTATTCGAAAGCGTCACTTTTATACTTTTACCGTCTCGATAATCTAGAATTCTAGAGTAATAAAACATATGGAGTTGTTTGTAGTATAAGTAACTATACCTACACTTTTAGTTTATTGTTGAATTTAAAGAAATATCGTGACAATCACGAACACGGTATTGAAAAGCGATTGCGTACAATCTCATACATTCCCTCGTGCGTCCTCGATGCCCACGGCAAAGACTAAAACCGACCAGTCCATCCAACATGTTTGCCACTATCTGGCAACATGTCCTGCTTGACTCCTGTTCTGTCCTAATGTTTAACAGACCACTAAGCTTAAATCAATAAAGTGTAGTTACTTTTCATTTGAATAATGTTTTACTTCAATAAGAGCTATATGTCTACGAGTACATATATTTTTCTGACAACACGATCTAACCACCAACAATAGAAAGAAAACGAATAATCGCTAAAATACTCAATAATCCTTTGAAGAAGTCACGTTTGAACCGCAATACCGATTTCGTTCTAGCACAAAGCAAAAAGTCCGGACCACTCAACCGACTGGCTCGTTATTATTTCTTAGGCGGAGAACTTTTCATCACGTATAACAACTATTAGGAAATGAGTCTAAATTTAGATTTTATTGCATGGTAATAAAGTAAACAATTGCATGAGTTTTCCAATGGTTGTTACAGCTGTTATTATTCATGGAGCAGAACTCTGACTAGAAGTTGGAGCCGCAGCTTCACTTTGAAGTTAATTAAACGATTTAAAGGGTACCGATCGACGACGTCTTCATTATTGTCGTTCAAACAGCGCTCGTTCTAATCTCATTAGCAACCATATCTAAACTTAAACATAGGTTGAACAAGAAGGTATGTTTACAAAAACAACATAACTGCTTAGAGCAGTTGACACTTTTTTAAGAACATTGTTAATCGTTTCAGGTGTCAACCAGTGTAGTCTGTTATGTTGGTTTTGTAAACATCTCTCCGTAAATGAAATGAACGACACAAGTCAATACCAGACAGCAATTTTATTATTGTCGTGTGGGTACTTACAGCTTGTGTAAAATTACAGCAACCAATTAAACCGTTCATTTGATAATTTCGACCAACTTTTTACGTTACGCACGGACAACAAAGCTATCATAGGCTCGGAATCAATATTTATGCTGGCCATACACGATCCTTCCTATCGTCCAATCCGCATGACGCTACCGACTGGATCAGTTAGAATTGACCGTGTGTAGGAGTGGATTGGCATGACAGTTATATCTGTTATGCCAATCCACTCCCACACACGATCAATTCTAACTGATCCAATCGGCAGCGTCATGCTGATTGGACGATAGGAAGGATCGTGTATGGCCAGCATACAGTAAGATAGGACAGCTAATTGTAAGTATTCCTTAAAATCAACCAAGTGTACAAATTGACTTATTTTGAATCATAAAATTTAATTGCTTTTTATTAGACAGCTTTAATATTTGGTGTCCTACTGTTCGGCAGTTGACCCATTTGGGTGAAACTTTTGATCACTCTCCTGTTCTGCCTCTACCCCGGTAGCTACCTAACGAATTGCTTATTATGAATTGGTTAAATGTATACCTTACCTAAATATCAACACCAGGATTCATGCCTATAGGAAAATTATAAACGTCGTGTCGTATCAGGCCATCAAGGAGAAGGCAAATGATAGATATACATGGAAAATGCTCCACCGACAAGAGCCCAGCTCTTAAATAATTTATGATGATGATGAGGCAAATTATATTGGATAATAATAATAATAGGGCTCTTCAGAAAGTAAAGAGGACAAGGGTCTCCTTTGATATAAGGAGATTGAACGAATCAACTGATACAATATATTTGTAAGTGTGTGTATTTGTAAGTATAGCATTCAATATAATATAAGCTACCTTTAGAGAAAATTAAGAGGCTCGGAATCAATCTCTAAGATAAATAATTATTAATTAGAGCGACTTTTTTTTCATTAGGCTGTACCAAATTCGCTTAATTTTTTTAAAGTTACAACATGAAATATTTTAAGTTGGACCTAAATATTATAAGCAAGGAGTAGGAGTCTGCTAAGGGAATATTCCCGGGAGATGGGCAGCAGCATCTTCCGAAAGCCTAAACAACAATAAACAAAAAAAAATCTGCGCACGCTAACCCGCCTGCCAAGCGTGGCGCGTATGGCAAACCCCCCTTTAATGATAACAAAGGGGAGACCTATGTTCAGCAGTGGACGTCTTATGGCTGAGATGATGATGATGATTACAAGCAAATTCTAAATAAAATTTAACAGTGACTGTATAATATGCAACCAAGGATTTTTTCTTATTAATGTCAGCTGTTGGCCTTGTCGATAAACTTATTTATCCTAAACAAGATTACAGTTTCACTCCGTCAATGTCCCAAGACAAGAGCCATTATCGACACAGCCGACGACTGGATAGAGTGCTCGCATAGAAACAATTTCCAATAACGCATTTTGAACGTTCGACATTATAGGTACATGCTGCGTAATTTTTCACAAAACAAAATAATATTAGCTCTCATAACTAACGGTTATTTACTATAGATCGACTTTATTACTAAAAGAATACTCTTATTCTGGGTGAAGATCATTTTGAACACCTTAGCTAGGTACTGACTGTACAAGGAGCATAAAAAGATCTTCCAAATTTATTTCATAATAAGTTTCATATAATCACAATCACACCATAATTATGAGATAGATAAATCATAAGTCGAAAGGCAATTACAATTTGTCTATTTCCCCGCGGGTCACGGGAGCATCATGTCTTTTAGTTTTACCTCAAAGCAAGAATTTAAGGGGCTACTTTGAAAAATTATAGGTTTTTTCAAACGCTCTAGTGACTAAACGGGAAAAGTGGCTGAATTTATTTTCGAATATATATTATTAGACTATATAATCTTAATATCTTCTACGGTTGCCGCGATAGTTATTCATGAAATAAAACAACTTTGAACGGATTATATCGCGTATACTGAATTTTAAATTACATCCCGACGTTTCGAACACTTTACAGCGTTCGTGGTGGTCAGTCGACCCGTGACCACGAACGCTGTAAAGTGTTCGAAACGTCGGGATGTAATTTAAAATTCAGTATACGCGATATAATCCGTTCAAAGTTGTTTTATTTCTATATAATCTTGTTTTTGGCACAAGCCGAAACACGATTGCTGAAAGTTGCCTCGATAGAAAAAAAATCCGAAGTTGGGTCCTTTTTCCCCTTATTTTTCTTAGCTAACGTAAACTATAAGAGATTATGCAATATTACTAAGTTAAAAATATGGTATTCTGGTTTATCTAAAAAGTCACAGAAACAAAATTACACAAAACTTTACAGATTCGCTTATTTATCGTATTTTAGTCAAAAAGTCTGATCCTTAAGAGCGTTGCATCTCTTTCTTTCGTGCACGGGAGCCATAAACGTGTCTCTAACGGATGGGCGTGGCCTGTCCGAATCGAGGAACAGTAGTCACCGCATACGCGACCTACCCTAAAGGATAGGTACACGCAACGTGACTGGTTTAAAAACACGTTTCAAGATGGCTGATAGCATACCGTAACTAACCTACATAATTTAGTCGGTTTCATTGTTACCCTTCAAAGAGCGGTGGAGGGAAACAAACGTTTCTATTGTACTTAAGGCCTTTTGGAAGTAAGCAATAATCACAAGGGTGATTCTATGATAAGGACTATAGCGCCTTCTTTGTCATATCTATGGAAAGTGTAATAAGACCATCCCGTTCAATCTTGGTATTATTATTTCCGTGTCAGGTCTATGGGTGGTATGTCCATAGGTTTTACGCTTCGTATCGTCCGCTTTGGTCGAAAATAACAAGTAAGTACAATATTATTTTAAGTATATCTATCTATCTACACAAAGATACACAAGATCATAAACAACGGATACCGTATCGCTGAGACCAAACTTTATATCACAACTCTCGTGTGAACCATAGCCGTATGAAAAGAGCGTGAACATTAACTGTTTGCTCCTCTAAAGGATTGAATATTTACTCGTATTTACATATAAAGGTTTTTTTACAAACCGGTAGAAATCTAGTTCTTTTGACACCTCGCCACTGTCTCTTGAGTAGATTTCCACCGGCTTGTCTAATTTTATAGAAATTGATCGTTTTCGCTATTTATTCCTCCTCCCCAGCAGTTCACTCTTGGCAGAGTGGTCCTGTGGTTGTATGATGAGACGTATATTGTGAGATAATCTAGCCGTCGCAATACTTCTCTGTTTGCCACAGTCTTCCGCGTTACGAAAACATTGGATTATGGCTATTCTATAGGTTAAAAGAAAAGCAAAAGCTAAATTAGCTCGGACTTGCCTAAAAATGTTTCTGACGCGCCGCCATCGGAAGGACACAAATTTTAAGAGAGGTTTGATAAACTTTATTATTTATTCGCTATGTGCGAAGTTCATGGTGGGGGTAACGTGAACGATCGCAGCGCACAACTCACACTCTTGTCAATATCACATTTCAAAATATTTGACATCACCTGTAGGGTCAACTGTCAAAATAGTGAATCAGCCAGTGACATTTCATATAAGCAGGGAGTACATGCCATTAATAAAAAAGAAAAAAACCCTTTAACCCCCTTCCCAAGAGATGGCGCCACATTCATGCACACAGCGAATAGGCTAATTGATAAAAATGAATATTACTTATTTCAGTTTTCATTCACGTCCTGGAGTCATAAGGTCAAAATAATCATCATCTTGTCCACGATAAGGGCGGTACAATCCTAGCTTTTTAATCATTCCGTCGACTGTATAATTCGAAGTGCCGTTTCTGAATTCGATAATTTTCGACAGTTCGTCTATTTTTTTTATTTTCTCCAAGATCATCTTGAATGTCTTTGATTGGTTTTTTATTTGAGATTCATTATTGTAGCGATTATTATACTCCCACAAAAAAGTTTCCAATATAGATTTTTGGCCAATTTCAGTGTCATTGCGCGTTTGGTTTGCTTCAGCAAAGACATTTAGTATAAATACCAGCAAGAATATAACACTTCGTATATTCATGGTATATTAAATACTAACCTGATATCACAGCTATAAACTACAAATGATTAATTTAGCAGCTGATTAAAAGATTATTTAATTACTTACGCTTATTTAAGTACCACATTAAATAAATTGAATTTCTTCGTTTAAATGTATGGTTACCTTCTATTTTTTCTCGTCTGCCAAAAGAAGGTTATAACCGATAGGGTATCGTGCCTTTTCGCCGAAAATTGTATTGCCGAATTTCACTTGCCAACCAACTTTTCCCAGATGTTTCATTTGGCCGAATAACTTTTACCAAATATTTATTTCGCTACTATTTCATTTCCCAACCCCATAGTTGGCAAATGAAAATTACTTATTAGATTGGGTTAGGTTAGATTATATAAAGTTGGGAAATGAAATTCGGCCAAATGAAACTTCTGCAAAATGTTGGTTGGCAAGTGAAATTCGGCAATACAATTTTCGGCGAAAAAGTAAAAAAAAAAATATTTTGCGCAAAAAGAAAATTTGGTTTGGTATGGGGTTGGCCGACTGGAATTTTTGAAATGAAAAAGTATTTACAACATATTTAATAATACCTATATAATTTCACCCACCTATTTAAAAAGTTGATGAAACTACTTTGTGCTCTGAAGGACAACAAATACTCAATAAATTTAAGACGAGTGGCAAAAATATACTAAATAAAAGGCAAATAATTAAATACTTGAAACTTACTTGAAAATTATGCCAAAAACAATGCATTTTATGCGTATGAGAATTTAAGGAGGCCAATATACTGAAACCAAATACTTCACAGCAAAATTTTCCAAGATCATTTCACATAAGTTCAGCCACGTAGCGTGTAATATCAACCTAAATAAATACCCCCAAACTGTACTTACAAGTCTATAAGTGATAGCGTAAGTTTCCTCTACCTCCTCCGGGCCCAAATCTGCATATTTATTATTAATTCATCACATTCAAAGCTGCTGCGACGTTCAAGTTATTTACAAATGCCAAGTTATGCATTTTTTCCTCGTCTGAGTTGTTATATACTTATTTTATTTTATGTTGCTGTGTGTTACAATTACAACTGGATAAAACGTCCTGTAAACATCTGGGATATGAAATAGCATTGTGAAAATGAATACGAAAACCTAATACAACATCATTTCGTGTGAGTATTAAACCAAATTGGCCAAAGGGGTTATTTTTATATTTTTGGGTACTATTTACATTATTATTATTATTTATTTTTATTTATTTATTTAACATAAAAAGATACAACTTAAACTAATATGGAGTCCCACAAAACAGTTTTCACGGTTTGACTGTGGGATCGTGCAGTCTCTACTCTCTTAATACAGTTCACAAGATAACTACGCAGCTTTTTACAAAATTTAACTTTAATGGCTTCCTGCCTGATGTCAGCGGGCAGGTTGTTGAGTATATAGGGTAGGCGTTTCTGAAGACATCTATCGCCGAAATAATTATCGACCCTCGGCACGACCAACTTGCCCGCAGACACCGACCTGGTTATACAAGCATTGTTATGGTATAACTGGGTGTCATAACATATTCCTAATCAATTTAACGCTTCATCGACCGTCAGATAATCATAAATCTTTATACGAGATCAATTCAGATCATTTAAAAGAACACAAAAGACCAACCCCAAGTAAGAAGAGTATTCTTCGTGTAATCAGCTAATCTCGCGTGAAAAAGCGATTCGAGTTCAACACGGTGTAAGTGGCACGGAATTTACAGGCGTCTATATAAAATCTCCTGTTATCCGAAATGGGATCGGGACAAAGGGAGATATTTCGACAAAGTTCTCGACCGAACGAGGAAAATTTACATTACAAACAAAAAGAGAAAGTGAACTTTCCAGACGTGAAATTACACCGTAAGGATCAGGGACATTCAGCTTGTCGCGAAATGTTGCCGAGGGTACTGCCACATGTCTTAAAGGATTTTTATTTATCTCTCGCCTTTAGTTCCACTTCCTGGACTTTCCAAATAAAAGCGTCGTCAATGAAATATTGACCGTGAAATCAATGAGTCGCCTTCATGCTCCCTTTCATGTCTATAACGCTGAAATCTTTTTTCGGTATTGCGAACAAAAGCGTAACTATTTAGATAAATCCAACTACTTCATTAAAAGATATTCATTTTTCAATTTAGGCACATTACAATGCACTTATGAACGCCAGAGAGAAAAAAGAAACTACCACCGGTTCTAACCCTACACCTCTGAGAAGTATTAAGACACTCATTATTTTGACAAAACACGGGACTTAATCGCGTACACTTACTTTTAATTTTCCTGGAAAATTAAAAGTAAGTGTACGCGATTAAGTCCCGTGTTTTGTCAAAATAATGAGTGAAAATCGTGTGAGTTTAAATCAATATATTAAGACACTCTTTTACGGGACTTATTTTTCAAAACAGTAATAGTAATACATCAAAGATAGTATATACAATAATGCTTAGTTCTTCAAGAAGGCATATCAACAGCTTGAGAGACAGACAATGTACCTGCCTATTGTGTAATTAAAAAAAAAAATCCAAATCTGCCTGCTTCGCAAAACGTTTGATATGCTTTCTTACCTGAACTGTGTCCTCTAAATGCTAGATGATTTTGTAGTAGTTTCTGGTCTGGTTGTAGTAGTTTTGTATTAGATGAGCGGATGCCACAACGAATGTAATTAAATTTAATATGCATGGGTAAGCTAGAACCCGCTATCATTGCTGAGGGTACGAATTTAATTTTGGCCTTTTGATCTGATATAATATTCGAGGCTAAACTCCAAATGCGTTAATCTCTTTATGCTCTAGAGCCATGTGATTAAAATTTCCCTCATTCCGTATATTATTAGCTGGGATTGAACCAAATTGATTGCGTTCGTTTGAAAGCTTTTCCATCAGCCTCTCTCGTTTAATCGGTTTGGTCTTTACAACCTTTTAACTCCCGTGAGCTCGATTGACCACAGTCGTGCATGAATAATTTCCAATAATTCTCGACCCCTTTCAAACGCCATTAAATCTCAATGATTTGTGAATAATCAAGATACGCGGAGAATCATTTTACAGAAAAAAACCTTACTTTTATCAGAGACTATAGAGATATAGACGGCCACGGCCTAAGAACTTTTTGAAGCTCAAGTCAATTGCGCCCTCTGTCCGAAAGCTGCCTAAAGATAACGAAAATGTAAGAGGAATTGTCACCTGCACTGCTACTCCACCTAGTAACAAATAGCGTACTAATAGTACACTAGTAGGGCATGGTTCCTGCCCCATGGGCTGCCCTGGCCCTAGTTTATGGGGGTAGTTTTTCAACACCTAGCTTTATTGTGCAAGATGATTCGGTAGGCCATACTGCATGAACAACTTTTTCTATGGAGCCAACCTCTTATCTTATCTTATCTTATCTTATTATATTCGGGGGCCCATAAGGATACACTTCGACCCAAAGGGATCTTTTGTGTAGTTGCCCCCTAGTACACCTACTCGAGAGCTTTCTCAACCATCTCCATGTGTTGGATGATGGAGCTCAAGGGCAGCAGCTTTGAATTTCTTTTGGCTTTGGATCTGGATAGCCAGTACCAAAGTCCTTCAATCTCTGTCTGGCTAGAGCGTGACATTCACACATTAAGTGTTCCATTGTCTCTTCCTCTTCACCACACATCCTACAGTCAGTATTATCTGACAATCCCATTCTAGCCAATACTCCTTTCATGGAGCCAACCTCAGAATCCAAATTGAAATTCGACCGTTCCATAAGATACGTCGTTATCTGAACGATCAAAATGTGTAAAACATCCAAATAATTCACGTTTTCGGAGTCATGCTGTCCCATAGTTGTTCAATATGGCCTACCTAATCACCGAAAATTAAAAAAACACTCCGTATACATGGATCAGTTTCTTAACAAAAAATATTAGTGTTTATTAAGTTAAAAATAGAAATTTCCCTAAACGTAGAATAGTCCGACTACCTTTGCTAAGTTTTCACGCAAGTGCTACGTCACGCTCCTATGGTGCTCCATTCATTCATTGTTTTTGCCAAGTCAGTTAAAACTTACCGTATAAAGAATCTTTACCCGATAAATCGCTTACGAGCTCTCGGCTTTCCCGCAAGTTTTAGTGCAGCAATTATCTTTAATATCCACTAACACGTAAGCAAAAGTGGAAAGCAGTCATTTTACTTCAGATAAGTTTGTGCTTCGATAGCAGAGGCAGAGTAGGTACTTTTAGCATGGTGTTTTTAAAAAAACATTTTTAAATAATACAAATGAATACATAATGTTACTATTTTATTTAAATAGATTAAACGTTTAGTAATTGCAAACTTACGCAACATTTATTTGATAAGGAAACTTAGCTCGGATTTCCGGAGTGAAATTTCCTCGTAACCTAAATACTTGCTTAACAAATCCCCATGGTTTATCTTCCCAACAATGCACACTCAAATGTGATAAGCACTTGACCCAAATTCTTTATAAAAGCTCGGCTTAACATCTTTGATAATTCTGTACAATGGGGTTTCGACTTTCGTGACAATCAAGCACGCATGCAGAGAACCAAGCAGAGAACCAAATGCTGAACCAAAAATTAAAGCGTCCCTACCATGATCATACATAACACATTAATTACGTAAACTTAGGCTTCGTAAAATAACGCTAAGACGGTGTACATAACAATGTTTGAATAGGAAGCATTAATTTTCATCTCAGCTTTGCCTCACTGATGTCTGAGTATTTCGGCAAATAAATGGATACAAATGAAGCACTGTAGATGCCGTCCGTGTGACTGGAATACGGGTTTCAGGACTAACTTACCCACGTGTAGACTCTTTACTACTTCGGTAACTGAGTAAATCACGTAACTTGGATATATCTTGCAAAGCCTTTTGAAGGCAGTAGTTAAAGAAACGTAAGAATTAATGAATGATGCATAAAACTAATATAAATTTAACGGTTAGACTTACGCTCTATGTGACATGTTTCTGATGCGTCGGCAATGAGGTTACCTGAAGAGATTTTTTCACCAGGTAGTAGCAACATGGTGAGAGGTGAAGTTGTCATAACCAACCATTTCTCGTAGCATTAACCTGAAATCCCTACCTAAATGAAAACTATAAGCCTTTAAAGTTACATAGTTTAGTGGCGAAAGGCTGCGTCCGGGCCGCTTGCAATGTCCGTTGGTCCAGCCCTTTCACTGTACCTGCGATTCCTGAGGGAGTCCGACAACATCTAATGTTAACTTTACAATTCACTAATGGACATTGGACTGTCCTTTCGACGCGTCGTATCTGGTTAACCAGATGGTCTTTATATTTTTGATCAGGACCACGTTTTTATACATGTTCTTTTAAGGGTCAAACTGGTCATACATATTTTATAGTACGAGAATTAAAGGCCAATTTTTATGCTTTAGTATATTGCATTTAGTAAAGGTTTTAGTGTCATTAGTTGTAAGAATCACAATTTGTTAAGATTTCGTTTTGATGCTAAATAATCTACTAACCCACTTTGTTAAGATTCTCTAAATAATCACGATATCCCTAGTAAAAATGTGAGACTTATGATTTTTAAAACATTCCAATTTTTCCCTATTAGCAACCCCTTGCTACTTAATCTGAGTGATAGTTTGGTAACTAGCAAAGTTCCATTGTTGAATGAAAGCAAAAGTGAGAGATCATCCCTCGTTAGTATACCCACAAAAACAGCTCCCGGCCGAGTAAACTCCGGAACTAGGCAAAAACTTCTAAGTGCCGAGTCAGGGGCAAAATAAGCATATAGTATCGCGCAAAGGTGCACACTCTTTTTTAGAGAACGATTTTTTAGGGAATATGCATAAACTTATTGAAGATCTTGTAACAATACATTTCTAACTCAATCCTATTCTTAATACCTGTTGAAAGTACACGTAGTTTTTCCTTTGACACGTTGTCGGCGCCCCCTACGGGGCACTCTTGCATAGAATTTGAATGTTAAGAGGAAATGACGTAGCGAAGGGCATGCATAGCTCAGGAGAGTCAGGAGTAAATGCGTGTTCATAACTAAATTAGATATGGTCCAAAGACAAAAGTTGCAATGGGACATCGTTTTAACGGGGCACAAAGTATAATTTAAAACAGGCATATTGAATACCAACCTTCAACACATAGCAGCTGAACTTTGACAAACAATCAAAGTAATCAGACCTAAAATCAGCATTGTAGCATTATCACTATCAGAACTTAAAAACGAAACAAAACATGTGAAACAGATGGCTTGTATTTACGTCCTGTAACTACTACTGTAACACACTATATTTATCATTTGCTAAAACAAGCACACGCTGTAGTACGAGTAGGTACTAACATTCTCTCACTATTAATGCATATACGAGTATAACGTCACCGATCACTTGGAGTTGAAAGGAAAATTTTCTACTCAACATCTTTATAAAACTGTGTGCCGCTTCCTAACACAAAAAATATTATCTTCTATAAATATGCCTATTACATGATAACGATAACGTAACAAGGGTTTCACGTTGGAAAAAGACGAAGAAATTTAATATGTAATTAATTTGGCTTCGACTTGGCTATAGCAGAGCTCGAATTTGTAAAAATTGTGCGCATCGAGAAAAAGTTGTGAATTTTCGACCATGGATAGAATGGCCCACGATAAATATTTTTTAGTATTGGAGGTCCGTAAAATTTTTGGACCTTCACGTCAAAATCAGGGGTCTTGTGAAATACGTTATTACTCTATGGTTAAGGCTGCTAGGGGTTGTGTGGTATCATTTCCGTGTAAAACAGACATGCGGAATTCATTTGTGATATTAAAAATGTAAAATTTCTTATTAAAAAAAAAGTTGTGTGGCGAGGAAAAACACATTTTTTTATTTTTTTTTAGAACGTCATATAACTAATATATATCATTTTTTTTTCTAATAATAAAAAATATTATAAAAAAGCATATTTAATGTAGTTTCTAAATATATACAATTTTTAGGCTTATAGTATACAAAAACTACGCGAAAAAAAATGTTTGCTTCGTGGTGTATATGTTTTCTCCATAGTAAGTATCGATAATCAATGTGAACGTGAACATCCGTAGCGTATTGACCTTAAAATGCATGTATTGCTTGTTATTAGTAAATTTTATTCATAATAACTTCACAAAATGCAGAAATAAAAAAATACAATAAATAAAAACATATTTTTCTCCTTAACTTTAACATAAACCGTCACAATTCAAACGACGCGACGTCTGTTTTCCGTTACTCTGTTAAAACCAGAAGTTTTTTGTATTAAAGGTGTATAAAATGTATATGTTTCTATAATCTCTATTAAATATGCTTCTTTATAATATTTTTTATTATTTGAAATAAAGTATATATATTAGTTATATGACGTTCTAAAAAAATAAAAATAAAATTGTGTTTTTCCTCGCGGCACAACTTTTTTTTTAATACGAAATTTTACATTTTTAATATCAGAAATGAATTCTGCATGTCTGTTTTACACGGAAACGATACCAAACAACCCCTAGCAGTCTTAACCAGAGAGTAATAACATATTGCACGGGACCCCTGATTTTGACGTGAAGGTCCAAAAATTTTACAGACCGCCAATACTAAAAAATATTCATCTTTGCTCACTCTATCTATGGTCAAAAATTCACAACTTTTTCTCGATGCGCACAATTTTTTTCGCATTTGTACTGAGACAAAACCCTACTACTACAGATTTTAGAACAGTAATTTCCAACTTTTCACTTAACAAAGTTTACCTCATTGTATCAATTGTCAAAGTTCAAAAACTTAATCCACTTAAAGATCCTGTCGGGTTGAGGGACAGAGTGCGCATGTCGCTAGGGTGACGGGCTCGGAGGACATACGGCTCGCGGCGCGCGCTCGGCCAGCACGCTCGCGGCTCGCGCTCACATGGACCACGGCCGCGCTCGGAGATTTGTAAACGACATCTAACGGACGAAAGTTTTGAAATAAGAAAAAGTTTGTATCGGATTCTAGTATCGGCCGTTATAAAATAATTTCAGTGATAAAGTTGATGGGTCTAGTGATTTTGCAAACAATGTAGTGGATTGAATATTATTATGGAGTTTTATTGAAGTAAAATAACAGTAAATTAAATAATAACATTATGTACTCGTAGTTCAATTACGTAAATTACAATGTACAAAATATAGTAATTACTTGAATTGTAATTGAGGTGCAAGAGTGAGTGGACTTATTTATGTTCCTAATGTTACTATCAAATGGATCGCTGGATAAAAATGTTAAAATGATGCTTTTGTTGCTAATAATGTTATGTGGTAAGTAAAGTGTTTCCTAAGTAATGCTTTTTATTGAGTGTAAAATTATTTATTTATTATTTATTCAAATTATTCGTTACACAGCATTAAAGTAAAAACCAAGGCACTGCGAACTACAAATCAAAACATATAAAATAACTAATAAATATAATAATATATAACTTAGAGACTCTCACCTGCAGACAAACTGTGAAAACAGTTTTGCAGGAAACTGCCTTAAATTTAATTTCTGTACTGTGTTGTAATAATAATAAATAAAAAAATAAAAAATAGTTTGATCTAGGCGATGTAACTTCATGGCTCCGTTGCGTCGTCGTTGCATGTGTGGTATTATAAGTAGGTATAATCTTGCTTATATCACAAATTAGTTACCTAACAAATATGTGTTTATAAGTATCATCATCATCATCATCATCATCATCATCATCTCAGCCATAAGACGGCCACTGCTGAACATAGGCCTCCCCTTTGGACCTCCATAAGTATCGGTCGGAAGCGACTTGCATCCAGCGTCTTCCGGCGACCTTTATAAGGTCGTCTGTTCATCTTGTGGGTGGACGCTTTTAATAATTATAAAAACATCTTATTGTGGAAATTTGTTTCAAGTATATGATACAAACTAAAGCTTTCAGCTGACTAATTACTAAGTAATCGTTATGTTTATTTTGTTCTGTATTTTTATGATTTACGTGAAACTACTAAGAGTAACACCCAAAACTTTTAATTGAAGGGAACAAAAGCTATTACACTCCCACATTTACACCATTTAGTATTAGTACACTAATGTGAATTGTATACAACTCTCGTAAAACCGTTCAACCCGACTTGATTCGAAATAGGTACGAATTTCCCAGCGGTATATTTCAGTCAGTAAATTCTTCTTTAAATAAATAATGCATGGGCTCTCGTTCCACGTTTATCAACCTTCGAGATTAAAAACGGAAGACGTAATAAATCTCTCACCGTTATCAAACAGAGGCGGCTCCAGAAGTGTTCGTTTCTAAAATACCTGACTAAGTGCAGTACATTATTTTAACTGGTTCAGAAGGTGCAGGGTTGATTGACTCGGCTCGTTAGGTAGACCTCAAGATTTTGTGACGGAGATTCATTTATATAGGTATTATAATGACAAAGAAGAATAGTTATGTAATCTAAATATACGTTCGAAACATTAGCATTTACAGGAACTGACAGACAACGCTCAAGACTCAATCGTAGATGGTAAAACCTTGTGGAGCCTATATTCTTTTTATGTCGAGACGCTCGAATTAAGCAACTTATTTTAAACTTAACCTGAAAAGCGGTAAAGATACGGTTAAAAGTTTTAACGCCTTTTACGCGGACAAAGTTACGGGAGAAGACTAGCTATAGTATGAGAGTAAGAGTGTAAATGGCGCTGATTGATTATTTTCTTACACATACATATAGGCTTGGAGAAGCGCTGGTAGCCTTGCGGTAAGACGTCCGACTTTCAATCCGGAGGTCTCGGGTTCAAACCCCGGCTCGTACCACTGAGTTTTTCGGAACTTATGTACGGAATATCATTTGATATTTACCAGTCGCTTTTCGGTGAAGGAAAACATCGTAAGGAAACCGGACCTAATCCCAAAAAAGGCCTAGTTTCCCCTCTGGGTTGGAAGGTCTGATGGCAGTCGCTTTCGTAAAAACTAGTGTCTATGCCAATTCATGGAATTAGGTTGTCAAGCGGACCCCAAGCCGGGATAAACGCTAGGAAGAAGAAGAAGATACATATAGGCTTGGACCGATTTTAGTGGTAAAATTGTGGGAAAGAGTGATTCCAATTTACACTTATTTGTATATTCCCGTTATGTTCCCGTTTATTTCCGTTATTCATACTTAAAGTGTTGCTGCACTCATTTACGATGTACATAGGTACCTAAGTGTTATCGTAGAATAATCGGTACTATCGGCAGCCATGATACTCATGATCATAATATAAACCTTTTTAAATAAATACCTTGCAATTGGACCTGATTACTAGTAATAAGACTAGCAAAGTATGGCAAAAACTAGTCATGGCTGTAGCTTCAATCCCGCATAGTAGGTTTAATCCTGGTAATCCTGATCATGCCCCCACAAAGGACTCAAAGACAATCCAATTCCAATTCAATCTGCCGTTTTCACGGTCTGACACACTCAGGGGGCGATTTTGGAGAGCTCTAAATCTAATTTTAGATTGAAAATAATCGCGCAACCAGTATTTTCGCATGAATTTAATAACCACAATAAAACAATACGTAACTAATATATTTAAAATATGTACCTACCCACCATTTCATCGATATGATATCGATAATTTTCCCCCAGTAAATAGCATACGTTTCTGACCCAATTCCAATAGGTACATTAGGTACCAGGGCATGCGAGAATGGACACGCTCAATTCTAATAAATCCGACTTAATTCCATTCTGCAATAACGAAGTATAAAATGTTAATTCGAGACCATTTTAATGTCCGTGCTAACGGTTTCATTTAAATTAAAACATCGTTTGACCAATGACAGATGATAAACGGTGGGTAAGCTCGCGGTTGGATATTGCTCATAAACATTTTTATGGCCATTTCGCTTGTCCAATAAATGGAAAGCTCGCGACGCGAAAATTGCGAGTTTCAAGATTTTTTCTACATATACATTACTTGAAAGGGTAGTTACGTTTATTCAGTGTGAAGCACAATAACTTATCTTGCCAGTTAGTAAAGTTAATTTTGTCAATGATGGCTTTTTGATTTCGATAGTTTGTCGGACGATAACTTTAGTAACATTTTTCTGATCTTTATGTAATTTCTTGGGGCTGTAGCAGAGATACATAAAATTTGTAAGTTCGTATATGAGCAGGATCGATCAAGTGGTTATGGAGCTAGAAGGAGAAAAATAATCCTCCTTAGGGTCTTGTTATATTGGTCAACTCGTTTGCAAGTAAATCGCGAGTTCTCCGTTCGAGGTGGACTACTAGTTAATTTGTTTTGCCAGAAAATTTTAGTTAAGCGCCACCTTTTGCTTATAGTACATCTTTTTATAAACATAAATACATAATATTTTTACCGATTCGTTTGATCATACGTTTATTACGTTTCGCTTAAACAAAATCAAACATCAAAAACAAATATATATATATTTCTCCTTAGGTTTGGGTAATAGCTCCACGCACCTAATCTCTTTATTTGTCTTTACATAACAATCTCTATGACATAATGTGAAACAGAGGAATTACCGAACGGAATTTAAGATAATTTGACGAGGCTAAAGTGTCTTCCTTTACAAATGGTGCGGTTTGAGCGGGATTATTGTAAAAGGATTATCTTAGACGTAATTTACAAAGGCGTGGCATTCTAATCCCGCCAAAGTCCTTGCGTTCCGAAACAACATCCATTGTTGAGTTCGTCAACATCTTTTAATTAATTTTCATTTGAATTTTCTCAATTGTCGGCGGAATTGAAGTTTGGAGTTTCTTGAAGACGTGAGACTGTTGGCTCACGGCCAGTCGCCGTATTGTCTGTTTACTCCGCTTCCATTTTGCGTGCAATGTGCCCGTGAAAAAGGTAAAGGAAAATTTTAATAAATCGTATCTACGACAGGGATGGACTTGTTGGACAAATGTCTGGGGTGGAATAAAATTAAATCCATTATTCTCTCAGTAGACTAAGATTAAAAGATATGGAGAGTCAATCATTAGACTACTTGCACCTCCTTTGCCTGATTATAGGAGAGTTTATTAACTCGTTTTTCGTGCTTCGTATCTTTCTTCATGATGACTATTGAACATAGCGTAGTATTTAACATTGAATTTGCTTGAAAGATGCTGAATGACTCACAAATGAGAAAACATCTCAGAAAGAGACGGCTATTTTCTTTTTCTGTAGTAAAGTTTTTACTCTACAAAATTAGCTTCTTCAAGTATGATACAGACTACCTAATGCCATATTCTTATTTCAAAATACATAAATCACAAACAATCTATCTCATAAATAACTCTAACACACAAATAATTTTAAACATAAAAGAACCGACTTCACTTAGGATCCGCTATTCCAAGAGGAAGTGGCCGAGTTGCTGTAAAAAATAGTGAAATCACTATAAGTGTGCCTATAATAGTTGAAGAGTTCCCTCGATTTCTCCAGGATCCCATCATCAGACCACGACTTGGTGACAATGGGACCATCTAGGGGTTATACCTGTTCGATTAAAAAAAAATTGAAAATCGGTTCTCAATTCACGAAGATATCGAGTAACATACATACCGTGAAACGGGGTGACTTTAAAATATAGGGGCGACTTTGAAAAATCAACTTAATCGCCAAAGTATGGATTCTCAATCTCTAGACGTCTAGTAAAATGTAAGAATGTATAATATTCTAGCCATTTACCAATATAGATTAAGAAAATTGTAAATAATGCCGCTTTTATGACCGTTTGAAATCTATCAAAGTAGCCCCAAAATTTTCTAAAGTCACCCTATTTCACGGTACAAAAAAGTTAATGATAATAAAAAAAAAACTGTCGAATTGAGAACCTCCTCCTTTTTTGAAGTCGGTAAAAAATGATCATCTTATGTAATACTAAAGTTGTATTGGAGTTGCATCGGAATATTTTTTAAGCAAATTGAGATATTTCTGATTCAGACTCAGATGGTTTAGTTACGCTAGCTGTTTTGCGCATTTGATTACGTATTGGAGTTGTATTGAAGGTGTATCGTGTTTAAACTTGTTTCAAAGTTGTTTCTTTGGAATGCATTTATTTTATGATGTGTATGTTCTAATAACGATTATTAATTTATCCAGCTGGGGCCGTATTCTAACTTTAAAACACGCACAGACACGATCCAACTTCAATGCAAATCCAATACAATAACAACACAATACAGCTAACGCCTACACGTCTGAATCAAAAATGATGGAATTTACTTGAAAATTACTGCGTTGCAACTACAATACTACCTACTTCAATATTGGTTGATTATTGGTTGAGTGTTGGAGTTATGTTTAAGACAGATTGTGTTGTTAATGTATTGTTTATATATTTTAAAATTAGAATATGGCACCTGGTCGTTTACGAAAAAGTTAAGGTCGTAAAATAAACAATTCAACTTTCATGGCATAATGTAAACAGCTTTTCGAAGTTAATATTCAGTGTTCTGCGAAAGCTACTTAGACCATAAAATAGAATGGTGCTTGCATACTGTTTGCTCACAAATCGGTACTTACATTAATGCAAACGATTATTGCTTAAGATAGAGATCAAGAACGTGCAGGTTCAAAGTTACGACCCCATTCCTGAAGAGGCAACACATAAATATACACCACTAAACATATACTAACGACTTACATATATATGTCGATATGCATATACGAGTATGTAGACATTTACATGCAAATGCATTATTTTTTAGATGTGTATTTTTTTATTATACGGCTGAAAGAACCGATTTATATTTTTTTACCTTATTAGGGCCGAATTATAAACTTGTATAGATGTCATATACAAAGGCCAAAGCAAAGGCAAAGTTTTATTAGGGCCGGTTGCACCAAATTGTCTGTGAACATAAACGTAATCGTAAAAAAAATCTTGTATGAAAAGTTTGTCAGTTTTCTATGGGATGACAGCTCCGTCGCCATATTTAACGTTGATGAGTCTGTTAATTGTGCGTGGTGCAACCCACCCTATTAAGTAGTAGTCCGCCTCGAACTGAAAACTCACGATTTCCTTGCAAACGAGCTGACCAATATAACAAGACCCTTATAATGAATTTTCACGCCTTCTAGCTCCATAACTGCTTGATAGATTTTTCTTTTATACGAACTCTCAAATGATAGGTATCTTTTCTACAATCCCAACATATTTCATAAAGGTCAGAAAATCGTTACTAAAGTTATCGTCGAACAAACTCTCAAAATCAAAAAGCCATCGAAATGCCGAGACGTCCCAGTAGCGAGTTGTTTGTTAGAACTCGCTTCGCTTACACTCAGCTAGTTCGAAAATTTTTGTATTAAGAAAACTTTTCTTCTTTTTGTTATATTGGTATATAATTATTTTGCCCCTTCTACATTATTAATACCATAGATAAATGAGTAGATAGATTGCTAACTCCATACATAGCAAAACTACTAATTAAATAATAAGTCGTATGGGAGGTATGGTTAAACTCATTTTTACTAAGTTTTAAGCACACTTAAACCGTAATACGTATTAAGCTTTAATCTTTTGAATAATAACTTTTAGCAAAGCTCGCTTAAAACTTATTATATTTACGCACTTAGCCATGTATGGAGAGAACACTCTAGGTACTTAATTCTCTTTGTTAATACCTACCTATGACCTCAGTTACTACCTCTACTAAAAGTACAGAATTGTGGTTATCCCTTCATATTATTATTACAGACATACATTAACTGCAATTGCCTGGAATAGGCAGTAAATTAGGCCATCAAATGCTCATAATGCTAACGGTAATGAGCTCCAGTGATACAGCTAAATCCCTACATATCATATCACTGGTTTGCAAGCGGATTACATGCTCGGCTTAATCCGGCAGCCCATCCGATGTTCCAGAGATAAAAAACTAATTCGAACGAGTTTCCCGCCAAGCCGTGTAGATACACGTAGTTAATAGTTTATCTGAAATATTTTTTGACATGCGTTACTCCGCGGATCGTGACTGCCGACAGCAAGGGAAATTGTTAATTCTATCGAAAAACGTAGGAAACTACGTCCTAGCTTTACTTGTACGCTGCTTGGCACCTTTCCAGCCAGCGATTGTGCTTTACTATATATGGCGGTTATTTCACTCGTGCACTTTAAATTATGCTTTGGATCTCAATAATGGACATGAAAGAATTTTCGTGTGCAACGACTGTACTCACGTTTATTCCTTGAATTACTCACGGACTTAAAGCGTTCCCTGTGAAAAAATATTTACTCCTTTCTTTTATGCTAGAGCGTTAAAGGGTCTGGGTGTTGATATGCAAACGGTGCGGTGCCGACATTGTCTACGTGGGGCGTACAGCGTGAAACATGGATATTGTTGTTCGGAAATACGTTTATGACTCCCTATCATTTTATACGACCCAATAATGTTAGTTAGTTGGCATTTAACGCCATCACGATATTTTGTTTTGAATGAAGTGGCTTTATCTTGGTGTTTTAGTCCGGTATTAGGTTGGAATTATGAACACGATGGTTCCTACATTACAGCCGTATTATCTGCTTTTTTTTCAAGTTTCAGTAAAAAATATTTGATAGTAGTGTAAAATATTTACCTACCATATGTTTTTTTTAAAGAATAGATATATCGTAAGGATATCGGACATAATAAAAATAAAACCTAGTTTCTCCTAAGGATAGAAAGGTCAGATGGCAGCCGCATTCAAAAAAATGTGCCTACGCCATTGGGATTAAGTCACCAAACAGACCCTAGGCTTCATTGAGTCGTAGATATTACCCGGGGCAGAAGATGCCAATGATGATACATTGCCGTTAAAATGTCACTTCATCTATTTTTAACATAACAAAATCAACCCCTCGCAACTCATTTTTCTTATAAGTATGTCGCGTAAACAAACTATGCTATGCTACGTTATGTAGAGCGACGAGTGAAGCTTAGCAGTGTATAATTAAGGAAACTGGTTAAATACGTCAATTCATTGGGGCCCTGATGATCCCATCCATTACTCGGTCGCAATTACTGTGGTCCTTCTAAAACGGCGCTATTATGGGACTCGCTCGGGGTCACAGCGGCTTACGAATTGACCATTTCATCTAATAGAACGATAAGTGCACGGATACGGCCAATAGATTTCAATATTATGTTGTAGTATAGCCATTCGAAGTTTGTTCGTAAAGTGAACCGCAATGATATTAATGATAGTCAATCATAACTTCAAGAGCTTATGTTTTATTTTCATAAAAGATAAGACAAGCAAAGGGCTTTGTTCGAATATTCTTTCTTTTATTTATAGGTCAAGTTGAAGTCGTAAATTAGAGATCCATATGGATATATCATATGATACTTTTAGGGTAATAAGTAAAATGCTCCAACTTTGGCTCAGGCTAATGGTAGCCGGTGGCAGTAAATGGTTCCTAATACTCGATGAGGTATGATTACCTACGACCTTCTCTTGATCTATAATGATGGGTGTCCGGGAGTATATGCCCTGCTGAGTATATTTCCCGTCTTGAATAGAACTCTATAATTTTCAAAAATATCCATGTCAAAACTAAAAAGTACCGGAGACGTTAACATTCTATCGTTATTTGTAATGTTCTCAAGTCAAGGTACATCATTGTCGCTTGTCAATAAGGGATTTCTGCCATAAAAAATAATTCAGAAATAAACTTTATTAACAACCGACAATGAAGTAGCTTTGACTTAAAAACGTCATATTTGTTTAGGATCCCGCATAGATTTTTTTGATCACATTTTAAAATTTACTTGTAGAACAATTTATCAGCTATTTGGTACAAGTAACATAATTTTCTCTAGTAGTGTTAAGGCTTAGTTGTTGCAGAAATGTTTAGTAAATATACAGGGTGGTCTCTGGAGGTAAGGAGAGGGCCATGCCTCACGCACCTGTCACTGTTCGTGCTGACTTTCTGTACGGAGCGGCGTATATCATTGTTAATGTTGCGATGTACTAAAAGCTTCAGATAAATTATCTAGAGGTTTTATATATTTACTTTTTTACTACGGCTTGGTTTATTTGTATTTTTCTTAAATTACAAAATGTTTTAATATGTACTTAATGTGAATTCTGTAATAAATAAGCAATTATTACCCATGTGATGATCTTACCCACATCGACATAGTCCCACAGTTAGCTCAATAAGGCTTGTGTTGTGGCTATTAGACGACGATTATAAATAGATACAAAACATTCATTCTGTAACATAATTTGAATCGGAGACCCCAAGATTCATAGGCAGGATCGGTCTCATTACATTACCCACTCAGTTATAAGCGCCGTTTAAGTTAAAGCTGTAGGTACTCAATATTTTAATAAATTCATTTTTCTCCCTATAGGTAGTAGGTACCTAAAAGTAATATTAAAGAGAAGGAAAGATGATTGGTAAACAGCCAACTAAAAATTAATTAATATTTAAAAAAACAACTCCATCAATCATTGTTTTAAGGAAAACGGCTTCTGTCGATTACTGAGGATAATTTTTCCAGTATCAAGTAGCGTGACAAAGAATGGTTATGTTAAAAGTTTACTCGTAGAGTTTGTCGTTGTTCGGTAGAGGCCTTGCTTTTTGTAAGGTGGCTGCTCCCTACAAAAAGCACGTGAGCCGGACAATCAATGGTGTAATCGAAAGATTTACACGCGTTTTGAGACGCGCATAATAAGCTATCAAATATCAATAATACACAATGAATTAATTAATATGAAAATAAACAAAAAATATGTAATTCTCCAAACGTCTTCGCCATCAACCGTAACCGGAATTCCAAAAATAACAACTCGGATTTCGTCAATTCCTGGAAATATCCGCAGTACTTACGTAGGTATAGCAATTTAAACAATCCCTCCACCATAATTATTATTCATCCTTTATCCGCCGAATCGAGTAAATTTATCAGAAATTACTTTTATTAAGAGCATTTCTTTCCCTCCGCCGAACCAAAGTGCCAAAGTAGACTAAATGGACTGGAATTTTCGTTTGAGGAATAAATTATCTAAGAATATTACAGTAAATTACTCTTTAAAAAGACGTTCGAAATGCTGCAAGTGCCGGTTAAATATTTGGAGTGCAAACGTTTTTATTTGATCGTTGGAGGATGCCGTTTTGTCGCCATTCCATTGACGCTGTGCACCTCGCTGGCTGCATATCTCGGAGACGAGGGCTCTTATTGCAATCATTAATGAGGTTGGCAACTGTCAAAGTGACATCTTCAAAATTGATCCCTAGAAAAGCTAAATTTGTATGGCGCGAAGTAGTTTTTATTTTTTTTCGCGTAAATGACTCAATGTTTTGTCTCGAATTGCTCCGAAATTGAAATCCATCCGTTTTTGGAATACACTAAAATTAAAATGATGTAGATTAACGCCATAGGGAAGGTTTTTGTCTAAGAAAAGCATTATGCCTGCATACAAGTTAGGGACCATTCATCGTCTGTTTCTTTCTATCATTGTTTGTATCTCTTTCTCTTATTGTATGGAATCTGGAACAGCGCCCTCTGCAAAAGTTTTCACCGGCCAACCCAATTTATTATCTACTAGATGTGACATCTAAAACAAATGACCGCCATATTTGTGCGGTTGACAGCTGTGACTGAATCAAAGGCGGTTATCCCACTGGCGCGGATCCGCATGCGGCACCGGTGCGCGAGCGAGATAGCGCTCTACATGTGTAGAGCGCTATCTCGCTCGCGCACCGGCGCCGCATGCGGATCCGTCGTCAGTGTGATAATCGCCAAAGTGTAGTATAGACTTGTAATGATTTTCACTACAACTTTTAGGACAATCTTAGGGATGTCATCTCCTGTTACTCAATGATTGCAATACAATTTGCGGCTACTGCATGTTAAGAAATATTTTATAAGTATTTATAATTCGCACACAATTATTTATATGATTTCTATATTTTTTTTCTACAATTTTATAAGTGGGATTTAAACTTTACAGCAAATTCAGTAGCTAATTAAATAAATAATTTGCAATTCTACTTTAAGGAATTCATAATGTAGTTAGTTAGTCCTTTGCCAACACAACTTGCAAATAATCTGCCAATTCCTTTGGTTGACCTTCGAGAACTGCCTATACATTTACTTATTCTAACAATGTACCTAATTTCCTTGTTGGCAGCCCTGACAGCAGGGCACGAAATAACGCAGCTGCTGGTGCCGCTGCACGCGGACCCGCGGCGCGCGGCCGAGCTCAGCTGCCACTTCCGCATGGACGACCAGAAACTGCACTCCGTCAAGTGGTATCGCGACCTGCACGAGATCTTCCGGTACAACCCTTCGCAACAGGTTAACAGTATAAACTATATCGTCTTAACATTCGGTTTCCATGAAATTAAACACCCACAGATTAGAAACGATTGTTTCCAACATCGAATGATTTTTGGACAATTCAACAGTGCACCAATGGCTGAAAGTTTTTATAACTTCCCCGCTACTTTGACGCGAGTCTTTTTTATGTTTATTTATTTCTGTTAACATAATTACACATAAAAAAGAAACAAAAAAGGCAGACTTAAATGCTATTAGGCATTCTCCACCGGTCAACCAGAGAGAGGGCCAAACAAAAATCGTTGGATCGCGCCTATTCCACCTATCCCTACCGCGCTATCCCCCCCAGTGGGGATATATGGAATATTTTTCCATCTATTTCTACTAGTAGGGATACTTTTCCATCTATCCCTACCACTTGATGCCAAATGGATTTTTTTCCACCCATACCTACTGTTTCCCCCCCCCCTGGGGGGAACAGGTGGCAATATTTCTATGTATACCTATTGGTTTCCCCCCTGGTGGGGATAGGTGGAATTTTAAACACACATCCCTACAACCCCGCTATTTGGTAGGGATGCATGGAAACTTTTCCAGTTATCTTTACCTGATTTTATTTTGTTAGGGATACACGGAAATTTTTCGAATCATCTTTACTAGATTGTAAATATATTGGTAGGGATACATGGAAACTTTTACAATCAGCCTTGGGTACTTGATTGTATTTTGGTAGGGACAGTATTTATGGAAATTTCTCGAATCATTTTTGTTACAAATATATTATTATTTCAAGCCATACTATTATTGAGGTAATCATTTTGAAAATATTTATTTTTGGTAGGACTAAGTACCCAGCAAGAAGGTACTAAATACGGATTTGTAAATTAAACACTTCCTCATACAATTCGAGTGGAAGAAGTCCTTGTCCTTCAAAAAACAGAAAGGTAGCAGGGACGAGTGGAAGAATTTCCATATATCCCAACTAAACAGCAAGGTAGCAGGGAAAAATGGAAGGATCTCCATATATCCCTACTAAACAGCAAGGTGGCAGGGAGAAATGGAAGAATTTCCATATATCCCTACTAAACAGCAGGGTAGCAGGGAAAAATGGAGGAATTTCCATATATCCCTACCAAATAGCGAGGCAGTAGGGATAGGAAAAAAAAAATTCCACCTGTCCCCACCAGAGGGGAAAACAGAGGTTAACGTGGAAAAAAAATTACCTATCCCCACCAGGGGTAAAATCAGTAGGTACACGTGGAAAAAAATCCGCCGATTTCTACCAGGGGGGAAAGTAGTTGGGATAAGTGGAATAAATTCCATCTGGCCCTATCATTAAAAATTAGGGGGGGATATATGGACGACTTGATTCCATATATCACTGCCAGTAGAAATAGATGGAAAAATATTCCACATATCTCCACTGGGGGGGATATCGCGGTAGGGTATCCCTACTAGGGTGGAATAGGCAGGATCGGTAGGTTATTACATCTATGTTTTAGAAAATGAAGAAGGGACATGTAAAGAAGGACTAGTCCTTTTTTGAATGCTGTCTAAATATTCTGTCTGTTTATTTTGTGTAAATTCCTCCTGGAAAATGTAAATTAATACTAGCATTTCCATTTCATTTATTTACCTGCTGTCGGTACCGAAATCATGATAATGTTTACGGCATGAACAATAAAATATTAGTATATTTTTCACTTATTCAATATTCACCGTGTTTTTAAATGGTTTATTTGGAGAAAATGAAATTTCGCAAATATTTAAGAATTATGGGTAGGAACAGTCGCCATCAGATATATCGGAGCGGCCAAGGTGGTCAGAAATATCTGAACAACGCCTCTATTATCAGGGCGATAAAGTGCATGTTCAGATATTTTTGAGTACCCTGGCCGCTCCGATATATTTGATGGCGACTGTACCTACCTACCTACCTAAATATTTTAAAGCAAGCCGTAGCTTTTCCTTTTTTAAGTGACTTGTCTTCAACTTTCTGAAACTTAGACAATCCAATGGAAGTCGAGTTCTATGGACGTCCGTACACTAATTGAGATTTTCTTAAGTGATTCGTTCGAGAGGAAGTATCCAATTTAACTATGGATTTCATTCCTCAGCCTCAGATCCGCTTGTTCAACGTGACGGGCATCGTGGTGCAGGGCGGGTCGTGCGAGCCGGCGTCGTGCGTGGTGCGCGTCATGCCGTCACCGCACGCCACGCGCGCCGCCTACACCTGCGAGGTCTCCACCGAGGGACCCATGTTCCAGATCGCGAGGCAGACCAAACATATGACTGTTGTTGGTGAGAAATAGAATTATCAGAAGCTCCTTTTTATACCTATGGAGTGTATTAAAATTACATCTCGCTCCTAAAATGTCACATGTTTTCTGGATGGTAGTTACGTTTCCATACAATATAAAAAGAGCAATCTTTGTGTCTTCACTTCTCAAATCCATCTCTGGGTTCTAAGTCAAAGAAATCTTTTGGTCACAAAAAGCCGTATTTATTGCTGCTACACCGGTCACTACGTACCCTACCGCCTTATTAGGCACATATTGTCTTTATGTATACCTATTTACTTATTGCTCACTTCAGCAGGGAATTCATTTCATGGAGACGGCTTATCTAAATGAGAAAATACAAAAATAAAGCCGGTTTGCAGTTTCTTGCGCGGCAGCAAAGCAATTATGATTTTCAGTGTCATTCTATTTTCGAAATACGTATTTATTTGGCATTAATTTCCAATCTAAAAAGATAATTACTTCAGATTCCGAAATGGTGGAGGGTGAACAAAGATTTATTAATTTCCTGAAAAATATTCGTCAGAAAAAAGTCGCGCCGTCATTCAAGTGCATCTGTGATTTGAAATTTAATTACGTTTCCTTTGTTTCAACTTAAGGCATTAACAATTACAAGAAAATTTCATTCAAAATTTTAAATTACTGTTTGATTTATTAGAATTCAATTTCAACTATAAAAGTTGCGTCAAACACAAAAAATTTTTACAGGTTACTCAATAATTCTAGTAGATTTCCACATATGTGGAGGAGTTTAGTGTAAGGGACCACTTTTTCGATTTACAAGGACACTTTTTCTTTCACTAATAAGTACATATTGCGTAGCTTTAGAAAGTACAAGTAAATCAATATCGACAAAGTGGTTCCTTTGCTGTATACTGACACAAATTTCGATCCATTTACGATGATAATTATCAAGAGCATCCTCCCGCGGCTCTTGCAACGCGAGGATTGCACGCTTGGGCTATTCCTGGCCCTGCCCCTCGCAAGGGGTCGTAAAATGATCATAAACGTTCAACAGCTTTAATTATCCAAAAATTTGCCTGCAGCGATGCCGGAGAAGGACCCAGTGATAACCGGGGCTCCGAGCTTAGTGCGGCCGGGGGAGCAGATGCTGCTGAACTGCTCGGCGGACTACTCGCTGCCGCCCGCAGACATTAATTGGTACATCGACGACGAAATACAAAAGGTTGGTGGACAATATCAAGCATTTACTAGTATAGAATGAGGTGAAAGCCCAAGGGACTTGACCCGGTCAACAGAAGATTAATTAATTAACTTCAGAATGTAAATTAAAGGGCCGAGGTGTGAAGCTCACGTATCTAGTCTATTTACTGTTATAATTAAAACCTTTTGAATCGATGCTGCGTTTGTTATTCAATAAATTTACGGATTTAAGCTTAAGCGATTTTTACTGAACATTAATTGGGTCTGACGACGATAAGAGTAGGCAGGTACTCGTAATGTTTCGTTGGAAACATCAGGAGAATAATAAATGTGTAGGTACGCGATTAAGTCCCGTGTGTTTTTTAATAATTTAATGAATTGACAATTTGAAGGCGTGTATATTTTTAGCATCTCTTTATAACTATACATTTCGTTATACAATCCTAGATTGTGCTGTGTTTTATCTCGAGAGTACTTATAATATAATTCGGGAATTAATTCCGATAATTTGACATGATCGAATTGTGTACGTTGCTCCTATAAATAATTCAAATACCTCTTATGGCATGAATAGTTCAAGCAAATGAATTCGTACTGTTAAAGCCCCCGAATTTCTTCAAAGTCATTCCACACAGGTAAATTCAGGCAATGTTAGAGTAAGTGTGATTAGCGGGAATGCGGAGTGGCAAGTGCATGAATCTGTACTCTTCAGTATTCGGTTCGGGCTCTGTTTAAAACGGCACAGTCCGCTCGTTAGAATTAATCTGCCGGGTATCTGCGGGTTTGCAATTTCGTGTTGAAGAGGATCACTGGGCACAAGGGTGTTTTTGCTATTGCTTACCTAGCGCTAGTTTGATTGCTGAACTAGTATTAAAAAAAACTAATTTTTTTATTGCTAACAAGAGGCTACACAATAATCATGCTTATTGAATGCGGGTGAAACATCAAGAAATAGAACTCATATTAGCTCAAAGTAAATAATTCACCACAAAAATATGACACCGAAATTGGAGCATACAATGAGGCCCATAAACCTCTAAAATTTTATTTTAGCAAATCAATATTTTTGGCAATATGAAATAACTTTTATAAAGTTTTTTTTATTAGCAGGATAATTTACATGGGGTAAAATTAGAAACAGAGTAGGAAGGAACAGCGATAAATAACGGACGGAATGGATAACGGCCTCCTAGCCTAGTTGGTAGTAACCCTGCCTATGAAGCCGGAGGTCCCGGGTTCGAATCCTGGTCAGGGCATTTAGTTGTGTGTTTATGACAGATATTTGTTCCTGAGTTATGGGTGTTATCTATGTATTTAAGTATTTATCTAGATCTATCTATTATATATATCGTCACCTAGTACAAGCCTTATTGAGCTTACTGTCAGACTTGGTTGATTTGTGTAAAATTGTCCTATATTTATTTATTATATATTTTTATTTATTATTTATTTATATAAATGTATCAGGGGAATATCAGAATCGTTTTTGGTTGCCATATTTGGAATGAGAGTGCCATCTATATCTTATTCTGGAACTTGATAGGTAGGTACTTGCATTTAATGATGAATAGTAAGCAGTAGTTATGATTATAGCCCGAGCCATGGCAGCACACGGAGCTGAGCGCGCCGCAGGCGGGCGGGCTGCGCGCGTCGTGGCGCGTGCTGCGCGTGCGCGTGCCCGCGAGCACGAGCGGCGCGCTGCGCGTGCGCTGCGAGTCCGTGATGCAGGTCGACCCGCCCGTGCTGCGCGACGCCAGCGCCCTCGTCACCGTCTACTCGAGGACGGAGCTCTCGAAATATGTTTCTAATAAAAGTATGACAAATTACAGAAGATTATTAGGATTCGGGAAAGGACAGTCGTTCAATAAATACATACCTAATGACAGAAGTACATAATCATAATGTAGAGCATTTACGTAGGTAATTTACGTGTTTTAAGGGAAATAATAATTAAAAATTGAGTTATAGATGGCCTGCGGCGATTATCACACTGGCGGCGGAGCGCTATACACATGCGCGATCTCACTCGCGCACCGGCGCCGCATGCGGATCCGTCGCCATCAGTGTAATAATCGCCTAAGCCCTTTTCTTTCTTTTTATGTTGAAATCTAATGAATGATACCATATTTTATTATTTTGTTTCAGGTGTAAATATCTTCGTGTTCACAAACGCGGTAGTTGCAGTTTTGGCTTTCACTGTACTATCAAGGTGTATGAGTTTATGAGGATTTAATTAATTGTGCCTGGTGATATTAGAAATAAGTGTATATGTAGTAAGTATCAGTTTCCTTGGGAAAGTTTCAAAATTGATGATGATAAATCGCTAATCTACAAATGGCACCGAGATCGTCGATCAACCTCTTTTGTTTGGTACAATTAGGTACGTAAAATCTGTATTCTATTCGCTATGTGCGAAGTACATGGTGGGTGTAACGAGAACAATCGCAGTGCACAATGTGACAAGAAATAAAACTGCAAAAGCCCCTGTCAGCTGCCAAAACAGTGAATCAGCCAGTGACATTTCATATAAGCTAGGAGTACAAACTATTAATAAAATAGAAAAAAAGAGATTGGACACCTACCCAAGAGATGGCGCCACAATCATGCACATAGCGAATAGACAAAAGATTGTAAGATTGGGTATTGTTTCAAAACAAAAACCGGTCGAAACCTATTGGTTTCTGTGGGTTTTTAACTTCATTAAATGTGAATATTTAAAGTATGTTATGTAACTCATGTATGTTCATGGAGCAAACATGATCATTGTTGAGATGTAATTAGAATGCATAGCTTAGGTAATAAAATAAATTAAGATCATATATATAATACACTGAGTATTTAACGGCTTATCAGAGGGGAAATTATTTTTGTACATTGTAAATAATGTCAATCCATGTCAACAAAAATAAACTTGATAGTAAGCACATTTAAAAAATTCTCAAGTTGTGTAGAAATAAAATTTAAGACAAAATTATATACATCCAACACAATGAGCACATACATAATTTTAAATAGTTTTGGTAACCTAGTATGTAACCAAAATTCGGTAAGGAGTTAATAAAGTTTATTTCCTTCTAACTCTAAAGTTAATTTATAAAGAACAAAAAAAATGGTAAGTAATAAGCCAAAACTTAAGTCGAGGTAGACGAAGTTTGGTTGCTGGTAACAATAATGATTAACGAACAAAAGTATCAACTCAGAATATTTATAGCTGCACTGAAAAAGAAGTTACTGAACATGGGGTAAGATAAAAAAACAGGATTTGATGTCGAAAGTTGCCAATAACTCATTTCCACTCTCACTTAGCGGACGGAACCGACTGAAGGGTGGGGAACAACAAAATGGAGTTCCCAATAAAGGGGTCAGGAACAAAAAACGTGCCAGAAGTTGGGAGCTACAAATGGTTTTTTATCTTCTCCCGTTTTTCATCTTACCCCAACGCACCTTATATTAAGTAAAGTATTTAGACATTAATCTAATGGCTGTGTTTTACTTAGGGTAACGTCAATTCTATGCACGAAATGTTTAAAAAAATTGTGACAATTAAGTACACGATTGTTGATTTAGTTTAATTCAAATTAAGAAAATTATAAATGGGATTCGTATTAAAAATAAAACTCAAGCAAAATATCTGTGTCGTTTTCTTCATATCCTTGAATTTTTTTGAGCTTTGATTATTAAACCAACCGGATGCGAGAAGCGCTCTCATTTCTATCGGAAAAAGTCTGTCGTTTTTTGCGGGGGAGGGGAACGTCAAATGTATACGAAACGTCAAAATAGCCACGTCAAATAAACGTCAGTCCATACAACGAGTATGACTACTGGTCATACATTTTCGGCAGAGGGGAACGCCTGTCAATGGCCACTCCGCTTGGTTTAAAGCTCTAAGTTTTTGAGTGTAAATAAGATTTGTAGACATTTTATTGTAAGTATATCTGCTAATGAAGTTACCGTTTTTCCTGTAGACATCGCAAATTCAACTGATTTTTATGATATGCAAATTTTTATGCGGCATTAAATTAACAAGTTAATTTTTTCAGCATTTGTGACTCAAATATGAAAAAGAGCTAGGTATATATGTGTAAACTAAAGAAAAAAACCGAGTATGCTATGAGAACCACTGAACACAGTCAATTAGAACAAAAGTATTTATTTAAAAGTAAATTAATATTCATTTGGCGTCCATCTGGGGGGTGATTTTTGAGATTAGAGCACTCGAAAGTGACATTTAAAACTTTGAAAAAAACGGTGAAATTGTGTTTTAATAATAAAAGCGATAGAAATTTAAAATAATGATTATTTAAAGTATTAATTCCATGCGAAAAAATTGGCTAAAAACTTTTGTGTGCAATTATTTTCGAGCTTGAATTTTTTGAATTCGATCGTCCGGCTGTCAAAAATCGGCCCCCAAGTCTGTGTCATATTTCACTTTTGTAGCGAGGTTATAACAATACTGTTAAATTATTTTATTCAACCGGTAAATAATTCTTCGGATAAATCAACAGACGAGATGGCTCCCGCGGGAGCTCCCCGATACGTCCTCGTGTTTGCCGGGGTATTATGATAAAAAGCAATTTTTATGCAGATTTGGAATCAACATAATTGGGAAAAAGGAGACCGAATTTAGCTTTTTTTACTCTCCATGAACAGCTAACGAAGATAATGTATGTCGATGAATGTAAGATTTGCAGAAATTTCCCCTTCTCGGATTTAAACCTGGCTGACATTGTTCACACTGTTTAAATACTGATTTCAATTGATTTCGATTTTAAGTCACGCTGTTTACATAACAGGTGAGTTGCAGGCGTCTATAGGCTACGGTAGTTGCTTAGTGCTTACCCTCAGGGGGTCGCTTTTTGATTTTTCCTTCGACCTCAGTTTTTGAACGACTTCGATTTCTTTGAAACAAATTACCTGGGTATTACTTAGGTAATTACCTACTCTGTTTGCCTTAAGTGTACCTATCTATAGAAAGTATGAGAACTGACTTAGAAATACCCTGGATCTGGGGTTGTTAAATGGAGTGGCCATCAAAACAAATGCCCTGCATGCTTTAAACGCATTGTCCCAGCTCGGTTATAAAATAGTCTCGAGCACTGCGCAAAACGAGATCACCTCTTCAGCGCAAGCTATGAATGTGAACCATTATAAAGTTATTGTTTTTCATCACGATAATTGTGATCACACTCGTTTCACAACTGAACTGAACTATCACGTTCGTGAAACCAACTGATTCACAGATAACCTCAACCACTAGATAGATCATAAGTACAACTCGAGGTTACCACACATAGGTGCTCCCGTACTAATTTTGTATGGGAGCGCGACCGCTTATTTCAGTGGAGTTAACGTTTTTGATCATTACTCATGTCAATTAAAAATATCGACAAAAATCAAGTTACAGGGATGAACCTGGATTGTTATACTATAAATTGGTGTAGAATGCTGTTCGAATCGTAGAAATTTACGAATAAAATTGCGCTTATGTGTGGTGACCTCGTGCTCCCTGTAAAAGCGTAATGATGAGGTGTCTATGTAGTCTGTGAACTGATTACATCCGACATTGTACAGTCAACATCAAATATGTTGTAACAGCTAGAGCAGCCAAATAGTTCGTCACACTATACCAAATATATGGCGTGACTATTTGATCACTTTGGCTGTTACAGTATATTTAATGTGACTATACTACCAACTCGAGAGGAGAGATAAAAATGACCGTAAAATTGTAAACTTAAATAAAATGCTACTTGCTTGCTTGCTGAAGGACCATGGCGTCGAGCCGAGAGCGAGAGTTTATGATCCTCCATAAAATACAAAATTGGTTCTAGTAATTTAGCGCAGAATATTTATTTACTGCTTTATATTAAGTATATCTTATTTTTACAACAGACTGTCCGTGTCCAGTCCGTCCAGTCTAGTTGTTGTTAACTTTCAATTACCTACAACTTATGGTCAATATTAATGACTTTTGATAAAAAACTAATAAAGGCTGGTACTAAAGCTTTCTCTACTTATATAGATATAGGTACTGCCAGATTAAGCGCCAATGCCAAATCTGTTAACCTTACCTAGTATAAGAAAACTGCGTAGTCATACCTCTTTATCCGACTGCGCTACGCAGAAGAGGGTATTATTTGCGATAATACTAAGCGATAGCATAAGAAAAAGACAATATGATAATTTTTTGAAGGCCCTGAATGAGGATGAGGAACGCCCTGGCCAAACTATAATCTCTTAATAAATAAATCTGTAATATTAAGATCGAGAGATTCGAGTATTTTAATCTAACTGAATTTAATGACCTACCTGCACGCCTAGCACATGAGTGACGCGACAGTTTCTCGTGCGCGAGATAGTCTACCCGTCTCTTTTTAATTTATACGGTCAGAAAAGGACGGACAGACTATGTCGTTCGCGAGATACTGTCGCGTCACTCATGTGCTAGGCGTGCAGCACAGTTATAAGGTGCACTCGTAATTATTTTCCAGTACAAGACAATTGCCCGAGTAAATTCTGTTAATTAGAACAAAATAAAGACGGACACCTACTGATTTTATTATATCAGCATCTTAACAAACAATAACATCACGAGGATGATTAAAACAAGGGGAATTGGTGATAAAAGTAATGTGTATGCACAAAGTAATTAGTCGTACAAAATGTAGGTACCATTTTATGTTTACGGAAGGAAACAACTGAAGGCTTTTAGAGTCATAATAACGCAAACGACTTGCTCCCCGAGGGGACGTAATTTAGTCGTCGCCTCTCGGATCATAATATTCGCATTCCTAATACAAATGATCCGCATTTCCGCGGGGACGTGCCAAAATGGCTGAATTAAAACGGAGTACCACAATGTCACGCGTGTATAAAGAACCAGTCAAGTGAGAGTTGGACTAGTGAAATAATAGGGAATATTACGCAAAACCCTTTAAGGGGAGCCCTATGTTCAGCAGTGGACGTCTTATGGCTGAGATGATGATGATGATGATGATTACGCAAAACTCTTTGTAGGGGGCGGCACTAGCATAAAAAGAGGGCCTGCCGCGAAAAACGAAAATAATAATTGCGTAACCTAGTTCTTTGTCACTCTTACATATTCGAGCGATAGAGAGGAAGATGTCAAAATTTCGATTTTCTCGTTTTACGATAGGCCCTCTGTAAACAAACCGCCTTGGTGCAAATGACATATTTATTCGTTATAATGAAAACTTGTAAAAAAACTGGTTAAAGCCTAGTATGTATTAAGAAATATATGGTTTACCGATGTGCTAGTGCTGCACTCTGGCGGCAGAACATTGCAGTAATATCCCCTATTATAAAATGTCAAATTTATTGATTGCATGATACGATATAGTCTGCATAACTTTTCATGACATTTCTAATGTGTCCCAAAAGTAGGTCCTCATTTTTCAAAATTCATTAATTGACATTGCACGTCCGTCCTTGGGTCATTGACTTACGTATGTGTACCTCCTAAATTTCAACTGAATCAGTTCAGTAGTTAGTGAATAAATTAGCTAGGGATACACGCACATATGTGTCCGCCGGATTTGTCCGACGGATATGCCCGGCGGACACATCCGCCCGTGTATGGCGCGAATTGGACAACGGACAGACGTCCGGCGGACACATCCGTGTCCAATTCGCGCCATACACGGACGGATCTATCCGCCGGGCATATCCGTCGGACAAATCCGGCGGACACATCTGTGTATCCCTAGCTATTGGCTTTGACAGACAGGCAGACAGACAAACTGTTGTGTGTTTGATTTTTTCCTTCTAAGATACGGTACCCTAAAATCACGTGTAGCATTATGCTGCAGAAGAAACCTTTATGGTAATCATCTATGTGGACATTGTGGACTTTTTGGTTTGACAACTGTCGTAAAATAAATGAGAGTTTTGAGAATAAGTGAAGGAATGAATTGAAGGATGGTGTCAGAAGAAAATTATAATTTCAAGTTTTCATAAATAAAAATAAATATTGCCCCAACGTTTACGTACGATACGATAAAAATTATTAATTGGAATAACGAAGGTTTTTGTGGCCTCACAAAAGTTGGAATAACCGCTTTTTGTCGCGGGTAAGTCTGGTTGCAACTTTATTTATTTAGTTGTTTTCATTTACGTGATGTTTTAGTGTGGCCTTTATTTTCATCCGCAGTTTTTCGTTTCGGGAAAGCCTTTTATTATTGTGTATGTGAGGGCTGAGCCGGCTGAGTGAGACACGTACCATACTACATAGCATGATCCTTACCCTCGTCCGAGCCTCGATCTCAGGCCACCTGAGACGCCCAATTCAAGGGAAGTGACCGATTTTTTTTGTTTATCATCCGTTCCGTTCCGTTCTGTTCCGTTCTGCTACGCTCCGTGCCGTTCTATCCGAAAACCAAAATTATATGATAATTCTAAGAAGAGTCTAGGCGGAGTTATTTATTTATAAATTTGTTGATAACATTGTCATTAGATTTAAGCCGTTACGTACTGGTACCATTACGGAACATTACTCCAGATTTTTACAGTTTAGGTACCTTTATAAATTTGTGATTCAATTCAGTGGCATTTATTATGTACTAAATTTTCAGGGTTGTGTATTTAATTTACTGATTTCGGTGGACTGTATAAGAAAACTACTTTTAACAGTTATTTTAATTTATTGTACGTGACTTGGGTAGTATATGTTAAAATTTTCTTTTGTGGTGGAATGTAAAAAAAAGGAACCTAATTTTAAATAAATGTTTCTTTTTCTTGTGGTGACTTAAATTTATTATTTATTATAACAGTTATTCTACTTTATTGTACGTGACTTGGGTAGTATATGTTAAAAATTTCTTTTGTGGTGGAATGTAAAAAAAGGAACCTAATTTTAAATAAATGTTTCTTTTTCTTGTGGTGACTTAAATTTATTATTTTACACAACAAGTTGCTACAAATTTGGCGCCCGAACTCAAAATAACTGCTTATTTAAAAATAAATAATAGAAAAGCTTTCGTTGTTCAATTTTTTAATTAGTAAGGGGAGGGAGTCCGTTCATTCGGCCTTATTATAACGTTATCCATTCATTCCTTTACAAGTCCGTGAGTACCGTTTTAGTTTGTGTCTAATACCACATATTAAGCATAATGGCGAATCAAGGGGAAGATCCCATTGGTGGAACTCCACACCGATCTAAAAACCCATTTGCTGACCCACATCCACGCGTGCTAGGACAAGCCATGGATAGTGGTGACATGCACTCAAGTCCAATTGTTGAACCGCCCCCGCGGCCTAGGTCATTCGCTGTTTCTACCCCTGGAGACCAACCCGGATTCCATTCCCGATGCAAACCTGAGTCGCTGACAAAGTGGAATCTCACTTTTTCTGGTGAGAAGTGCGTACGTGAATTTTTTAGTCGTGTTGAAGAAGAGGGCATCGCACGTGGGGTTAGCCCATCCTACGTTGTACAGAGGTTTCACGAGCTACTCTCTGGTAGTGCCCTGAAATATTTTCGCGCTATTCGCCACCCAGGGCTTCCCTATGTTGATCTAAAGTCCGCCTTCATGCGCACTTTTGATATTGTTGATTTTGACTTTAAAACTGAACGTCAACTACGAGAACTGAAACAGTCCGATACTCAGACCGTTGTCGATTTCGTCATACAGGCGCGTGATCTTAATGCTAAGTTGCATGTTCCAATCACTGAAGACAACTTATTCACTATAGTCAAATATGGTCTACACACGCGATATCACCCGTGCCTTGCCACTAATATTATTAGAGACATGGATGCCTTACTAGAAGTAGCAAAGAATTTTGAGGCGTTTCAACCACAACAAGTCCCGGCAATTTCAGTGGCCCCAATTAATACCTTAAGTCCAGCGTGTCTTAAGTGTGATATGTCAGGACACGATTATAGGGGATGTCCGAATGTTCCGGGTGTGGTGTGCTTTCAGTGCAAGCGGGCAGGTGCTGTGACTCGGAATTGTCCCAACTGTAACTCTCTCACGCCACAAAAAAACTAGGAGATGGCGATGCCACTCTCAACCCTTTGGTGTCGCCTATAGTCATAAATAACTCTCTAGATAATAGATTATTCGTCGAAGTTTCTGTTGCTGGTAACCCTGTTAAAGCTCTTTTGGACTCTGGTGCCATGAGATCTCTCATCGACCTTTCACTTCTTAGGGATTTAGGTTTAGATTATTACAAGGGTACGATGCCAGTAGTGGTTTCTGCGGACAATTCGCCGATCGAGATTCTTGGAGGAGTGGATCTTTCTATTTTTTTTCATGGATTGTCTATCTCTCACCCATGTCTCGTAGGTAGGAGGTTGCCCACACAATTTATCCTTGGAATGGAGTTCTGGGACGTGTGTGGATTGACGGCGCTCATCAAGCAGTTTTTCAAAGGAGAGGACAGCGGCAAACTTTTTGTGCCGTCCACTCATGCTCCCATCTGTGGCCGCGTCGAAGCTAGTGATAGTCGTTATTTACATCCAAGACGAGTTCTTTCTGGTGATCAAGAACTCAAACTCCAATCCGTTATCAGCACCTTGGAAGGCATCTCTTCCGACAAGGTAGGCCTGGGATGCACGTCTTGGCTCACTCACAAAATAGAAACTACTGGTCCGCCTATCCGACAGCGTTATTATCCGCTGTCTCCTGTCAAGCTAAAGATTCTTAATGAAGAGATTGACAAGATGCTCGCTATGGGAGTTATACGCCCTTCTCGGTCACCGTGGGCAAGCCCAGTGGTGATGGTGACAAAAAGCGACGGAAGTGTCAGATTCTGTGTAGATAGCAGGAAGTTAAACAGTGTTACTATCCGCGACTCCTATCCGCTTCCGCGAATCCAAGACATCCTAGATAATTTACGTGGGGCGAGGTACCTCACATCGCTTGACCTTAGAAGCGCGTTCTGGCAGATTCCACTCGCTGATAAAGATAGTTGTGAGCGTTCAGCTTTCATTGTACCCCAACGCGGGCTATTTGAATTTGTCCGAATGCCTTTCGGGCTCACAAATGCTGCGTCAGAAATGCAACGGCTCACTGACATGATTGTTAACTTTGAGTTTACAGCAGAGTCGGATGACTTTGTGTTTGGTTACGTTGACGATTTAATTTTAGTCTCTCGCGATTTTGATAGTCATCTAAACCTCATTACAAAAGTCCGCGACCGCTTAAAAGAGGCGGGTCTGTCCATTAATATTAAAAAGTGCGAATTTTGTAAATCAGAACTTAGATATTTAGGGTACATTGTGAATGAACGTGGGCTCCAAACCGATCCGAAAAAGTTAGAGGCGATTAGTAATTTTCCGACGCCTACCACGGCAAAATCTCTACGGGCATTTATTGGTATGTGTTCATACTACAGGCGTTTTGTGGACAATTTTTCTTCGATCATTGCGCCCTTAACAGCCCTTATTGGAAAAAAGAAAGGCAAAGATCCCATCAGTTGGAGTGTTGAAGCTGAAACGGCGTTTAAGCAATTAAAGGCGGTCCTTATTGATTCTCCAGTAATGGCATGTCCGGACTTTTCAAAACCTTTTGTCTTGCAATGTGATGCCAGTTTAGTGGGTCTTGGTTCAGTTTTAGCCCAAGTTATTGACGGAGAGGAACATCCGATTGCTTATTACTCGCGATTGTTTTCCAAGGCCGAAAAAAACTATTCTACGTCAGAACGGGAATTGCTCTCGGTTTTGGAATCTATCAAACACTTTCGCGGTTACCTCGACGGAACAAAGTTTAAAATAATTACAGACCATATCGCTTTAAAATGGCTTCTCACATTAGATAATCCAAGTGGTCGACTTGCTCGTTGGGCTACTCTGATATCCCAATACGACTTTGAGATCGAACATCGAAAAGGCGCATTAAACATTGTCCCAGACGTTCTTTCTCGTCCTCAAGTGGCTTTGATTTCATTCCGACGGGGTGACAGCATAACGACAGATCCTTGGTTTGAAAGGGTGTTTGCGGGCGTAACAAGATCACCACAAACATTTCCGGCTTATGTGATACGGGACGGTGTTCTAATGCGTCGGATGGCAGCTGATAATCCCTTAGCGTCTAACCCCTGGCGGACGGTTTTGCCTAAAGCCAAAATAAGAGAAGCTATCGCCGAAATTCATAACGGATTCCCAAATGTTCACCCGGGGGTTATGAAAACTTATCTGAAATTGAGAAGCTTATACTATTGGCCAAGTATGTATCGCGATGTAACTGAACATCTTGCGGAATGCCGAGTCTGTAAAGCATACAAAATTGCTAACACACAACCGCGTGGACACCAGCTTTATCCAAGACCTGTATACGCTCCATTAGATTTAATATCTTTGGATCTAGTAGGGCCTCTTCCGATAGCCTACTACGGATATCGGTATATTTTAACTATAGTTGACGTTTTCACAAAATTTGTTTGGTTGGCCCCATTGAAGAAGGCTGATACAAGAACTATCACTATGGCATTGGAATCTGAAGTAATATTACGCTATGGGACGCCGTCCAACATTCTTTGCGATAACGCCACTGTTTTCCGTAGTGTGGCTTTCGTAGAATTTTTGAGGTCGTACGACATTCCCGGTCCCTGCTACACGCCTTATTATTCACCTCAAGCCAACGTGGCAGAAAGATACAACCAAACAGTCATCACAACGCTCAGTATTTTGGTAGGTAATGACAACCGCACTTGGGCAAGAAATTTGCCTAAAGTATCACTTTATTTAAATTCCTGTGTTAGTCTCGCGACTTCGCATACCCCCAATTTCTTAATGTATGGACGTGAGGTGGAGACGACAAGACAAGGTGTTCATACCCAGACTCCAGGCCCAGAGTTGGCCCGTAGTCGGGGTGATCGCGCCTTCAATCTTATAGCACTCCAAGACATTTATGCCAAAGTTGCTGACTCTCTATTCCTCGCTTTTCAGCGGAACGCTAATAGATACAATCAAAATAGAAAGGCTGTCACGTTCCAACCAGGCGAGATGGTTTGGCGAAAGAATTTTCACCGTTACTCGACCACAGAAGGAACCGGTGGGAAATTCGCTCCACGGTTTATCTCGTGTCGTGTGGTCAGGCGTATTTCGCCGCAAGTCTATGAGCTGGCTGATGTAGATTCACCTCACGTCGGTCCTTACCACGTTAAAGACATCTTGAAATAGCTTTCAAGTAAGCGACGTTAAGGTTTCGTTTATTATGCTCAAATCAGTTCTTTTATGTTATGTGGTAGATTGTTTTGTTTGCGTCTTGTTGCATCTAGTCACTTGTTTACTATACAATATCCTTATATTTTTGACATGAGTATGAAGTAATACTAAGGACTTGAAGTTTGGGGTGTGTAAGATTTTGGTATTTGCCCAACGTTTACGTACGATACGATAAAAATTATTAATTGGAATAACGAAGGTTTTTGTGGCCTCACAAAAGTTGGAATAACCGCTTTTTGTCGCGGGTAAGTCTGGTTGCAACTTTATTTATTTAGTTGTTTTCATTTACGTGATGTTTTAGTGTGGCCTTTATTTTCATCCGCAGTTTTTCGTTTCGGGAAAGCCTTTTATTATTGTGTATGTGAGGGCTGAGCCGGCTGAGTGAGACACGTACCATACTACATAGCATGATCCTTACCCTCGTCCGAGCCTCGATCTCAGGCCACCTGAGACGCCCAATTCAAGGGAAGTGACCGATTTTTTTTGTTTATCATCCGTTCCGTTCCGTTCTGTTCCGTTCTGCTACGCTCCGTGCCGTTCTATCCCAAAACCAAAATTATATGATAATTCTAAGAAGAGTCTAAGCGGAGTTATTTATTTATAAATTTGTTGATAACATTGTCATTAGATTTAAGCCGTTACGTACTGGTACCATTACGGAACATTACTTCAGATTTTTACAGTTTAGGTACCTTTATAAATTTGTGATTCAATTCAGTGGCATTTATTGTACTAAATTTTCAGGGTTGTGTATTTAATTTACTGATTTCGGTGGACTGTATAAGAAAACTACTTTTAACAGTTATTTTAATTTATTGTACGTGACTTGGGTAGTATATGTTAAAATTTTCTTTTGTGGTGGAATGTAAAAAAAAGGAACCTAATTTTAAATAAATGTTTCTTTTTCTTGTGGTGACTTAAATTTATTATTTATTATAACAGTTATTCTACTTTATTGTACGTGACTTGGGTAGTATATGTTAAAAATTTCTTTTGTGGTGGAATGTAAAAAAAGGAACCTAATTTTAAATAAATGTTTCTTTTTCTTGTGGTGACTTAAATTTATTATTTTACACAACAAGTTGCTACACACGATACTGCGTTTGGCGTCCATCCAGGTCATGTTTACTAAATTTTATCAAATTGTTGGTGATACAAAAAGATATGATAAGCTCACATCACAAATTCGTTGTTTTAGCATGTAGTAACGCATAACTTTACGCAATCTCCATCTTTAATAACAATAAAAGTGATTGAGTAGCATAATATGTAAAATTGTCCATATTCGGTGACTGTTCCTAATAAATACAATTTAGATGTATCTCGAGGAAGAATAATAAACATTAATATAAAATCTTATCGCATCTCTGATCTAAATCTTTGGGCTTTTTGCCATTTTTATCATGTGAGTGTAAAAGTAAATTTGTTACACTAATATGTTTTATTTTAAGTTATGACTAAAATAGACGAAGGAGGCAATTTTTAAGATTTAGCGCTAGACTTTGACTCTTAAAATTCTGCTAAGTAGAAATAATGGCGACGATCCATTATGTTCAATTATTATTAAAGTAATTTCTTTCATTTCGAGCGCTCGAGAGTAAAAAAACCACTCCCATTCTGGTGTATGTTTGCTTAATAATCTATCGTTATCTTCTACAGCTTTCGAGGAAATCTGGCTTTAATAATAGGCCATTTCGCTGTACCAACATGCTTGCGGCAAACAAAACTTAATGTACAGATTTCATTCAAATCGCTTACAAAACGCCAGCGAGTCGAAGGTAAACCTAATCGAAAACGACAGATATATCCGCGCCGCAGGTTTAAAGCCAACGATGCTTATATCCGTCATTAGATACCATTAGTTTTACTATAAACTTATCATTGGTTGGGCATATGAATGTGCATATATGTGAGTTTGGTAAGCTGTGCGTTTGGTAAGCTGAAGCATGTATTTCACGCCAAAATACCTCAATCGCTAAAGACCAAAGTGTTTAACCAATGCGTATTGCCCGCCATGACCTACGCGTGTGAAACGTGGACCCTGAGCATGTGCGGAATGAAGAGGCTCAAAGTTGCTCAAAGAGCCATGGAACGCAGCATACTCGGTATATCTCTTCGCGATAGAATCCGGAAGGAGGAGATCAGGCGACGGACCAAGGTAGTAGACATCGGGCAACGGATTGCTACTCTAAAATGTGCCTGGGCCGGACACGTTTGCTGACGAGAGGATGGGAGATGGAGCCAGCGTGTTCTAGCATGGAGACCTCGGTCAGTAAGACCAGATCATAGACCTCCAATCAGATGGGAGGACGATATAAAAAAGGTGGCAGGCCCGCTCTGTAGAACAGAAACCGCGAACCGGGCTTATTGGAGGAAAATTGGAGAGGCGTATGCCCAACAGCGGGCGCATACACGCTGAAGAAGAAGAAGAAGAAGAAGAGATAGATGTGAAATTTGTCAAAGCGTCGAAAAGGTAGGTATATGAACCGGAGGCGGAGACGAATCATGACGCAGGGAAAATCGGGTCACGTTAAGCTAATTCATCAAATTCATAAGATTGCGGCATGCGTCATGTGGGTAGGTTAAACACAAGGCTCATAATTATGTCTGGTTGGCCGTGGCAACCTGCGATCTTATGAATGGTTAGGCAAAAAAAACAGTCTGACTATCTTGTGTGACGCTAATGCGTGGCTATCTGATAATAGGGAAGGCAATTTTTCAATCCTGTTCTAATCGCGGTACAGTAATATAAAATGTATCTCCAATGAATGCTCGCTTTTTTCACACCTTGCTTATCGTTGTTCGCCTCTTCATTAGTCACTTTGCAAATAGCCAATGTTACGGATCTCGAGGTCACGTTATACTGGAAATTTTACCCTATTCGACTAGCCCGGCGAAAGCCTGCGAGTTAAATGTGCGCAGCCACAACTAAAAGTTAACATGAAATACTTTGGACGTATTTAACACGGACCAGTGTTTATTAAATTATCTCTACAAAATCGTGGTTTTATACCACGACGGTGGCAAACAATAAATACGGTCCGCCTGATAGTAACCAGTTATTGTAGTCTATGGGCGTCTGTAGCTCCAGAGGATTCTGTAACGATGCGTGAAACGGAACGTCACACCAACAACCTTTTTATCATAATTAATAAAATTACCGTCGACCCGCATTTGATTTCATAAACATCTTAAGTGAGGCACCCTCACACTGGCGCCCAACGTGGGGCGCGTTACCTGCACTTTAATAACCTATACAAGTATACAGACATACAATTTATTGTTTGAAGAACTCATAGTGTGTCTCTGGAGTTAATTCCAATGCCAAAACGTTTGCGGGAGGAAATTCTTCTTAAACCGCACAACACCCCTTTAGTACTTAGCGTGGGAGGATGAACGCCAATGGCCTTGCTCTAAAATAATTTAAGCTTAAGCAGAAATCGGGTATGTACAATTTAAGAACAAATGCGATTTAGGCAAGTTAACAATTAGTACAGAATACCGCCTAAAGTCCATAAGAAAAAAAAAATAGTACAGAACTGCTAGACTCTTGGTATTTTTTTTTTGAAGAAACATATTTTGGGAGTATACTTTAGAATAAAATAGAATAGAATAGAAAATAGTTTATTCGTAGACACAGATACAAACATAATACATAGAAGAATAAGCAAAAAGAAAAAAAAAACAGAAAGTGCCACGAAATGGTCGCATCTCAGCATGGTGCTAGCGATTTCCAGCGCTGATCTTCCGATGAGACCACCAGGTGAGAAAATCACGACAGGTAACACAAAGAAAGAGGAATACAATAGAAAAAACAAGGAATAAAAAAACATACAGTGGACAGCTTCACAAAACTAAAAGCAACATGAACATTTTGAATTTATACATAAGTATAATATCAGACCGTACCTGTCTTGGCCTTGCATTATGCAACCGCGACACCGGCGGCTGCACATTGACAAGCAATACAAGCATGACAGACAGATCGGCGAGGCTAAGGAGAAGAAAATACACACCTTTCTTTAAATTAGCTTTTAAGTTAGTAAACATTGTTATTTTGAGGCTTATTTCCACAACAGCTGAGCTAGTAGAATGTAAAAGCCACAAAATAGCAAGCTCCTCTGTTTTAATAATAGAATGCCCTTTTCTATCAGCGTGAGCAGACAATATGCATTAACTCTGCAGCGGATTTTGCATTTCCATCTTATTGTTGCTGGCCTCGTTTGGATGCAAATATTTTATAGTTCAAGCCAGAGCGAGCCGTCCCGCATTTTAGTTTCGTTCGCTTCCTGTAATTTGCTTTCGAGATGTTTTTTCCTCTTTTCACTTCGTTTATTCCATTTACAATGAAACATGCGAAAATTGCTGACATTTCTTTAATCCCTAAGATTATACGGAAGCAACAACAATAATCAAATTTTTGTTGTCATCAAAACGAGCTCTGCTATCTTTGACTAGCATATTTTTAGACTATTTGTGTAATAAAATACTGAAGTCCGTTGTTTGTGTGTAAATGCTTTTGCCAAGTCTATGAATTCTCTCGTACTCTGTGTTGTAAAATGCGAATAACATTATTTGGTTAAAATTTTAAACTAGGCAAAATAGGGTTTAATTTTTTTTATGACGAAACTAAGTCAATTCGGTATGTTAGACACTGAAAACTTAAATAATGATTTGGGCGTATTTATGTTCAATTTTAAGGTACTGTTTAATTACAATAAAAGTGGTACATTTTGCCGTGAAATATATTTGTGTGATCGTTTTGATCTAACATTTCAGTAGATTACAAAAATAATCGGTAATATAATACGTTACTAAAAAGTTATTTTAAGATAACAACATTTTGTAAAGTCCCGTTGAGGACGTATTTTGTTAAGTGTTAAAAGCTGACATAATTTTGTTTTATAATTTTTATGTTATGTTAATGGCTAACATGAAGCTCAGTACACCTAAAGATGACCCTTTACAAAATAAAAAAAGGACAAAAATATCGAGCAAATCGCTGAGCTTACTTAATTGTAATAGAAAACAAACGATAGCTATTCTTCTATCTTTTCCATTTGCCAACTTCAAATTAAAATAGCGTTTGATCGTTCGAGTGGCTATCACTGTTACTGGTTCATACCTAACTTTTTTATTTTCCTAGCCCCTCATCCCTCGTTAAGATCCTCGCGGTACTTAAGCGGCCTGTAAAGTGTTAGAATCGCGACAGACAGAAGAAAATAGCCAAATTTAATACCGCGGCGGTCCCTACGGGCGCTGACGTGATCTCGCGAGTCGCGGACTGATATTGAGAAACTTTTCTTCGTGCAATCTACATAAAAAATGAGCTGAGGGTTCGTGGTGACCCGCTGGTAAATGAGAGCCTTTTGAACTGTTAATTTTGTTTGCATACGAAATGAAATCTAACATGAAATTTGCGTCGTGATCTTCTTTGAGTTCTGTTTCTGTAGTCTGCTTTCAAGGCTTTAAACTGAATAAAATGGTCGCTAGATATTTTTAACTCTTTACTGTCGTTCACGTGTACATACAGAACAGTACACGTTATATTAATTTATTGAACTTGTGTCCTGGCTGATTATATGATAGTTTAATAGTGGTGTTGCATTTTTAATAATCTCGTTGTTTCGCTAACTTGTCATATCTCATAATAAATTATTTTCTGGGCAACAGAAGATAATAATCAATTTTACGATGACTCTTCAACTCATCATTGTTAGAAATAATTTAGGCGCATGCAACTGTGCCGAAATATCGGAAGCTCACAATAAAAAACTCACATGGTAAATATCCCGTTTTAAATAATTTTTGTAATGTTAATGACCATGTTAGCTTAAAATCGAATTAAATAATTTAGTTACAAAATCGAGGAATTATCGAGCCAAAAATTATATTATTAAGTCGATCCGTCCAAACTTTGGCCGAAACAACCGAAACACTTAAGTAATTTACAATTCGTTAACAAGATTAGATCCTTGGTCGCTGTCAGTCTTTAGTGAGTTTATTCGCTTGTCTGAACATTGCTCGCTGTCTGCTGTGCAGTTGTTAATTTTAGCAATAATAACAGACGGTGGATGTAGACGACGGCAAATATACGTATATATTTACAAAATGCACCTTATTCATTTCTAATAAGGTGCAAAAGTGTAAACATATCTTTGACGTCGACATAGTGTAAATGCTATGGCGGTTGGTACAATTTGTAGCAAGCTACTTGCTTCTTGTTATTATTGTACGACGGGGTGCATCCAATTAACAGAAACGTAATGCAAACGTTATATATAGTTATTTCTAGGCACGGTATGAACTTAAGCAAACTGGGAGGATCTGAAGTGACAATTATGTCTGCTAACCTGAGTTATTGTAGGTTCAGCAACCTATTGGGGCTGTAGGTGCGGACCGCTAGTTTTTTTTTAAGGAAATTGCCCCCCCCCCCCCCACCCACCCCTCTGAACGAAATCCTGAATCCTGGACACAAGCCTATCATTTAAATAGGTACAGTGAGTTCACAATAGGTACACTATAGTATGAAACGCCTCACACAAGTGCTGTTTGATCTTTTGCCAATATCGCTCCTAATTGTTTGAAGGTGCCAAGGTGAAGGTGCGGCTGCGCCCGCGCGATTATATAAACACCTCGAACGTGCTTTAAAGGATCTTTGCGCATGTAACGAAGCTTTTATTCAGATTATATTTAACGGCCCGCATTGCTAAGTGTTTGCTTACTGGATGGAATAGGTATTGTAATGACGCTTGTTACTTCGAGTGAGGGTGTTCAAAATTATTTTGGCACGGCTTTATTGTTAGGGAGGAATTCGCTGTCAACAACAACGTAGTCGACATTAAAGATGCATGCAAATATGACTTTTTTCCTTATTACAAAGGAGTAAGGTGAAAATGTGTAAACATATCTTTGGCGTCAACTGTACAAAGCAAAGCTGAGTCGCGCTTCTACAGGGTGTTTGGCACATGGACCGACAAAATTGTTTGGGGGGTTTTTTGTGCCATTTCCTTCCCATTCTTCCTTGGAACCTTGGTCCTAGGAGCCACGATTTTTTTTTCATAAATCATCCAAAATCTGATTTTACACCTACAGGTAGGTCATTGTTGGTTGTTTTATGGCAGGAATGCCTTATTGACAATGATGTACCTAAATGTGTTGAAAGCGTCATATGGGGGTTTTCTTAAGAAAAGAATGTATTATTTTGAAAAAAAAGGTAGTCAGTTTTTCATACAAAAATTATTAGTCAGTTAATCATGCGTCACAAAACAGGCAAAAAATGTAGGACACTTTTTTTATTAATTAAATCAATAGTCCTTGTCATTCTAAGTAGAAATAACTGAGTAAAAATTTGTTAGGTTTTCCAAAGAAAATAGTACACTTTTTTTTTGAAGATATGCATACATATACTATACGGGTAAATGCAATTATTCACCCGCCAATTCTAAATTGAATCTACCCAGACGGTAAGTGTAGATATTTTTTGCTAACACTTTCTCAGAAGTTGCAGCCAATTCCCGCAGTAAGTGGGTAGAACCGAACGCCAATCTGCCATGGCAGCTTCATTAGTGGCCGCGCTAGCACACAGATCCGAGACAGTAGGATCAGGCTACAATTATCAAGAGAAAAACATTGAGTAAATTGGCATGTCTAAGAATTTTTCTCGCCCTGAGTTTATGTGATCACTTAATATACGTTAGCTCTTGGGCCACTCTAATGATGCCAAGCAACTGACAGCTGTGAACCGCCAAACATAGCGCACAAAATTTGTTCTAGATAGCCCATCGATTATTATTCATAATCAATGGATAAATATTGCTTTAGGAGGTAAGTCCTTAGTATTTAATAGCCTTACATCTAGAGAGTCTATTTTACCTTAGTTATTACGAAAATAGCGATAACGGTTGAAGATTATTAATAACCTGAGCATTTAGAGTTGTAAATGTAAAACGTTGTAACAAGAGAATCTATTATATAGAAAAATAACATTTGCCTATAGTTAACTCGTGTCGCTTTGCTTCGCTCGATAATTTTTTTTTATTAATTAAAATTACAACGCAGTACGAATATAGATTTTGAACAACTTGCCCGCTTAGACACTTCTGCTGGGGCCTTTATTGAGCGTATACCTATAGACAGCAGAACTGTGTACTGACATGTCGAAGTCCCGAATGAGCTGCTTATCACGTGTGAGGTATACTACAGTATTGCCATAATACATTTTGTAGTGAAGCGGCTGCCCTGAGATTGAGTTGTCCACGGGGCCAGTACTCGAGTGTACGAGCGTATAGATAGGAGAACTGTGTACTGCGGCTGTCCAAAATGGGCCGCATGTCACTTGTGTAGTATATTGGCGCCGAAGTACATTTGTAGTGCAGCGGAGCGACCTTCGAGATTGCATTGTTCACAGGTCAAGATAGTGTAGGTTATTGTATTAAGTATTCTGTATGTTAGTATAGGGGATTTACAAACTGATACGATTTATCATCACAACTGACAGAGACGGAAGTATAGTTTCAATCAAGCGTCAATATAGTCAAGAGCAGTGTAGCTAAACCGTCAATGTGGGCAAAATGGTCTAGACATTTACCTCTAAATCTTAACCTACATATATAACGTAACCTATATATACAAGGTGTAACAAAATTGCATGGTGATTGGGTGATCCTTTTAAGGGCATAATTGGTATGCATATTCTAATTATGAAAACCGTAGAAAAAAAATCTCACGAAAAATACATTGGTTTTTTATGAAGGGTTGGCCGGCTAAGACGACGCCACCCATACAATAAAAAAAATACGCGTCATAAAAAGAAATCTCCTAAGTAACTACTTTTTCTTACTCGCAATACGATACCAATTAGGCCCTTAAACGGATATCCAGTATTGTTGTTTTAATCAAACCAATCTTCTACAGCAGCTTAGCGTTTTCCCGGCCTAGTCCACTTTTCCCGGTCCTCAGCATCCACAGATGTGAGATAGTTTCTGCTATATCCGCTTTCACGACGTCCAGCCAGCGCTTCTTAGGCCTAAACCAATAAACAAAAGAAAATCATCTGCATAACATGTAGCACAATTCTTAACCGATTCTCTATCGTGTTTGCAGCCCAGAAATTCCGAGGAAACTCGCAACGAAGGCGCAAGTTAGAGTTGGAAGTCCTTAACTTCACTTAAGTTCGTTACTGGTGGCTCGGCGAGCGATGCATGCTGCTGTAACGCCAGATGTGACCCGGAATTAACGGAACAATAGCAATCACGCCTATTTCCCAAAAGGGGTAGGCAGAGATAACGGATTTCCGTTTGCTATAATCAATCTAGCAAAACGGCTCTTCGTGAGCCACTTCTCGCCCCCGTGAAGAACGAGTGATGGGTGGCGTACCCCATGGCAACCATACGGATGTTTATTAATTAAATGAATCACCATAGCGTTCCCACGAGTAGTAGGGATCAGAGGTCCCCTTTCCCTTAGTCGCCTCTTACAACAGCCGAGGGAAGAGACGGGAGCACTATTCTAAAGCCGGGGCCACACAGCAGACACAAAAACAACAGCAGCAGCAGAGACAATATAAATAAAGGGGTGATAATATGTCACTACGGTACGTCAGCTTATGTATTTGTACGTCCCACTGCTGGGCACGGGCCTCTGGAGGCCCGTGGCGTATGTATAGCCACATCCCTCTCATCATTTAGTGTCCCGTATGTATAGCCATATCCCTGATGAGAGGGATGTGGCTATACATACGGGACACTAAATGATTTGATCTAATTTGATTACACACAATAAATGCCACTAATTTGATAGAGCGCTATCATCACTCCAATCATCCCATCCTAGTTCTTTAATAAATACACGGAAAAAAAAAATCCGGGATATTCTCAATCCAAGACATTATTATTTTCTTTTTAAAACTTAAATTTATTTTCGTTAAAGGAAATAAATGCTTGTCACGAGGAAATATTTTCAACATAATATACCTAATAATGTCTTAGATTGAGAATATCCCGGAAGCTTTTTTTCCCGTGTACTGTTTTCATGGACTTAAATATCAAAGACTAACCCATCATTGGTCTATTATTTCCATAATCTTATTCTTATCTTATTTTTGAATGTTACTTACACAAATGAAACGGGAACCAGATTCCGGAAACACCTTACGTGGAATTGAATTGTTATTTCACAGCATACATACATCATTATTAACGTCGATAACATGATATATTTGCCGATAAAACGATACTCCTGAATACGGAGAAGGCTTGACTTGACATTTAGAGAATTTATAACTTGGAAAAGAACGATACGTGTTTTAGTTTCGAAAACAGTAGTGTTCATTCTCGGGGTGTGCTTTTATACTGAATTTGTGAAAGCTTATACGGTTTCATCATCATCTCAGCCATAAGATGTCCACTGCTGAACATAGGCCTCCCCTTTGATAAAGGGGGGGTTTGCCATACGCGCCACGCTTGGCAGGCGGGTTGGCGCGCGCAGTATTTTTTTGTTTATTGTTGTTTAGGCTTTCGGAAGATGCTGCTGCTCATCTCCCGGTATATTCCCTTAGCAGACTCCTACTGCAACCACGGGTCGATATGGTGGTGTATACGGTTTACCTTAAATTATGCAGCAGATCTGGGCCAGAGAGTCTGGAGAAGCATATAATGACTGGACGCATGTCAAGGGCGAGAAGGAAAGGCTCTATGGCTACTCGTTGGGCAGACAGAATAACATCCATCACTAAAGCCACACTACAGGCAAACATATATGCATCGGGCCCTGGATCGAGCGGCTTGGAGAGTGTTGGTGAAAAGTGTCCACAATCGTCACGTCCCTCAGCCATGAGGATACGACAAAGAAGAAGAAATTATGCCGACACTGGCGAAACATGTTCCGGTATAGTGTTAAATTATGAACATGATAAGGCTCCTTGTCCTATACTTATGACTAATTCAACGTTTATAACCAAATTAGATATTGTTTCAGAAAGTTTAAAATTCAAATGTTAGTTACGATTATGAATTACGACACCATATTTCACTTGTCAACTTTTTAATAAAATACGATGAAAATGAAAAAATTTCAATTATCTATACAGATTCCATACAAGGCGACCTTTTTGTTTGTCTTTGAGAGCATTATAAGTGCCATTATAAGTGGCAGTGTAGGTACGTCAAAATGTACCATTTCGCGGCCGACGCTTACTGTAGATTTCCGCCAAACGGCACCTTTTCATATGTCACAATTAGACTGTTATAGAAAAAAAAACCTTTAAAAAATTATACATGTAGTAACCCTACACAAGGCTCTTTACAAACTAAGTCTCTTAGAAAGACCTAACTAGTTTAACAACAAAAAAGATGGCCAACTAGACCGTGATACAATTCCCAACATCAGTCAAGTCACAAACAAGATTACGCTGTAATCAATCAGAGTGGAGACGAGACGTCGACGATAATTAATCGCTTGTCTGCAGACTAGGATGTTACGCCTTACGGATGAATCGTCTCCTTTACCTGCTTGGAGAAGGTTGGATTGCCGTCTCTTTCTTTGCAGGATGATTCTCTTAAAAGTTGGCATAACAGTAGCTTCAAGCGAATACAAGTCACATCTATTTTTCAGAGAATCACCTGCAAAGAAAGAGCAACTCAGTGTTTCTGATTACCTGATGAATAGACCAACATCATCACAACTTTGAATTCTTACTGCACAACCCCGATATTACCCTGTCTGTCTGTATAATGCTAGTAGTATATTTCCCGGGTAGTTGAACATAAGGGAGAGAAGATGGCTCATCCAAATAATTTATAGAATTCAGATAATTTCTTATACTTCGAATCCAGATTGCGAACAATATTATAAGAATAAAAGCGTGAGAAGGTCATTTTAAACTCCTCCCTGGTAGCCTACCTCTGCTGACTGTACAGTCGACATCAGATATATTGGAGCGGCCAATGTAGTCACAAATATTTGAACAGCGCCTCTATTGTCAAGGCAATAAAGTGCGTGTTCAGATATTTTTGAGTACCTAGCTCGCTCCAATATATTTGATGGCGACTGTACAGTTTCTAGAATAAGACTGTGCAGCTCCTCTTCCGGGTTGTCGCAGCGTTGTTATGCATACCCGATGAATTGTTTTGATGCTCGCTAACTTTAGACACCTTACTGCGCTGTTTTAGGGAAATGTAGGGGACTTATCAAGCTTGATGTTTAATTTTTCACACGTTTTTAGAGTTAAACTGGCTGTTTGGTATGAGTAGCTCGTGTAGTTTATCTCTTATGTAGTTTAATTTAAAGCAAGGACGATATACACATTATACAAGTTTTCGATATTAGGTCACAGCACTATCTGTTGCAAAGTTCAGTTAATTATTTACCGAATGAACTGACTGCATAAGTTACTTTTCCGGTCTTATTTCGTTCTGTATCTTTCGTTGCTGAACTTTTAGAAATTCAACCTCTGGTCTAAGAGGGTAAAAACGGGGTGGTAGTTTTGACAACTTTACGCCGGCGGAATCTCAAATTAAGGCCGTTCTTCGATTCGGACAAACCACGCCCATCCGTTAGAGACACGTTTATGGCTCCCGTTCACGAAAGAAAGAGATGCAGCGCTCTTAAGGATCAGACTTTTTGACCAAACTACGATAAATAAGCGAATCTATAAAGTTTTGTCTAATTTTGTTTCTGTGACTTTTTAGATAAACCAGAATACCATATGTTTTACTTAGTTATATTGCTTAATCTCTTATAGTTTACGTAAGCTAAGAAAAATAAGGGGAAAAAGGACCCAACTTCGGATTTTTTTCTATCGAGGCATCTTTCAGCAATCGTCTTTCGGCTTGTGCCAAAAACAAGAGTATAAAGTCTATTAATATATATTCGAAAATAAATTCAGTCCCTTTTCCCGTTTAGTCACTAAAGCATTTGAAAAAACCTATAATTTTTCAAAGTAGCAAAGTAGTAGTTTTAGTAAAGTAGTAATTAAAATTGCTGAAGTAGCTAAGATCGTATAGTGAATGATTATATGGTCATATAAACTCATTCAACTTTGTGATATGTTTAATCACAGCATGTAAGTAATTGAAGTAACACATCGCTGCCTCAAAAGAGCTTTCAAACACAAGTTGCGGCTAACGAACGCTACGTGGCTTTAATCAAAGCGTCAATCACTCGATCCTGCCTTTTGATCCACAAGGTATCAATTTCCGAACTCCAAAACTGATGTACAGTCAGCAGGTAAGCGGATAAAGTGATCAATATGGCATAACTTTAATCAAGGCTTTAAAAACAACCGATTTCAGAAACAAATCCTCAGTTCCAATAGCAAATGCCCAAAAAACAAAAAAATACACAAATCACTTTGAGAGTGCCTATAATACTTGAAGGGTTGTCTCGATTTCTCCGATCCCATCACCAGATCTTGGCCGAATGACAATGAAACCAACTGTCAAGTAGGTATACCCTTTCAAATATTTTTTTTTACAAAATCGGCCCTTCAGCCAAAGGAACAGCAACAACAACAAAGATCCCTACGAACTGAGAAACTCCTTCGAAATTTTGAAGTCGGTTGATAAGTGTGTGGATTCTAGCATGTCATTGCGCAATTAAAGTGGAAATGGGCCTTACATATGCCGCAAGGACGACAACCGATGGACTTAAAGAGTTCTATTCTGGAGGCCTCGAAGGGAAGCCAGCAAGATGACGGGAAGCGGGAAGCCATGAGCCAGATGATCGGACGACATAAAAAAGACGGCATCAGGGCCGCCCTGGCACAGAACCGCCGCATCAAGTCAAGAAAGAGGCATATGTCTAGTGGAATATGCGGAGAAGAAGAATATGTAATTTTTACACGGCGTGTTTAGATAAGGGACTTTTCTTCCTTGTTAGAAGGGAATAAAGTGGCTCTTTGATGTTCCAAGAACATAGGAACATGGCGATGAAGCAGACCAGACAGATCCAATCCAAACCGTAACTATTAATGATGTTGTGGATTAGTGGTTGGATATCACTATGTGTCACGAGGTAGCAACATTATCTACATTTTGGGCCTAACAATTGAATCGCTCTTTAACCTCAAAATTATATTTCAAAGGGAGATTATGATTATGATTATGAATCTACTCGGTTGTCGTAAATATTGGCATTTTGCTTCCTTATGAAACAGTGTACTATTTTCTCACCCATTTCATTTTCCCTGCTGGCTGTATCATAGACCACGCTTTTAACTGTCAATTCATCCTTATTACAAGGCAGTAAGGTCCATCGACTGTCAAATAATTGCAAATGTATGCATACCTAGGTTGTTGGTAAGCCAGTAGGTGGTAACGAATGTTAGTGTGGCCAGAATTTGTACATATACTGCTATTGCGGTGACTTCAAAGTTCAACCCTTTCAAAGTTAACGCAGTCTTGCGACTTCGGTTTTGCCGCGAAACAATTAACTACGGGATGAAAGGCACTCATTTCTGAACAGGCACAAATGCAATACAATACAAATACTCTTTATTGAACACCTCAAAAAAAACAGTATAGAAAATATAAGTATGGAATAAATTAGAGATATTTCGGGAGGCTGAAATAGGTACTTAAGGTAATTTACCATTATTGTGTCATATCTGACGTGGCCAGGTGTCCGTTTATTAGAAGCTCACTGGATGTGCATTTACTGCAGGTACACACTATATGCAGAAACCCAATATTACTTCCAATTAGCACTGATTGCTTGTACTACAATTTCATTACCTGACTGAATCTAATGTTCAATTTATTCATCAAATTAACGGAAAAAAACAAATTTCGATTACAGTAACAAAGTGCAATTTTAAATGCACGCTGCTCACATACGATTTTGATCGGTAACGCGCTCATGCTGAATGACATTGCCCATTCATTTGGCTTGGTATTTCCATTACTGCTTCAGTCCAAGTAATGAATATTAGCGAATTGATCATTCGGAGCAATGAACGCTCTTTTGCTCAGGTGTGTATAATATTGCCCCATTAACAATGCATTCATTGTTGAACTTAGAGGAATGCAAACCGGTAATTTTATATAAATTACCTGTAAATTACTAGCAATTCCCATAAAACAAAACCGGGTGCATTTTCTTGTCGATTATCACTGCGAAACACCTGTTTCCGAATTGCAACCGTTTTAAGCTTTCTAAAAGGCGAATTTATGTAGCCAATTTTCAATCAGGAATTCAAAAAGTTTATGCTCGAAAATCATCGCACACAAAAGATTACCGCCAATTTTTTCGCATGAAATTAATAGTTTAAATACTCATGATTTTAAATCCCTATCGCTGTTAATTTTAAAACATAATTTCATCGTTTTATTCCGCGTTGTAAATGTCACTTTCGAGTACTCGAATCTCAAAAATCACCCCCCTGGTTTCCCGCTGCCCGCTCAACACTTAGACCGCATTGTAAAAGGGAGCTTTTAACTACGCCTAATTTATGCCGCACACAGTTTGCCGGACAGATTACAGAGTGCTGCCGTTCGGACAATCGGACCTGAATCACGCTTGCTACATCTACTGGAAAAATTAAGCCTGATTCATTCGTATTTGCTGGATTTTCCAGTTAATTTACATGGCCGGAATTAAAAATAAAGGTCATTAGTAACCAATTTTGTATCATGTAACCATGGGCAACACCGGATGGTATTAAAGTAGGCACGTTACTATCGGAGAATAAGTAATAAAAAAACAAAACAGAGTTCCATAGAAAATGTTTCTAATATAAATAACTCTACGTCCGTTCAATTAATGGCGCTTTGTCATAATTATGAACCCAAAAATAGAGGTACACTCGCCATCAAATATATCGGAGCGGCCAAGATGGTCACATATATCTGAACAACGCCTCTATTGTCAAGGCAATAAAGTGCATGTTCCGATATTTTTGAATACCTTGGCCGCTCTGATATGTTTGATGGCGACTGTACTTACCTATATTCTGAATTTTGGAGGAACAATTTTGTATTGACAGTCTACGTTTTATTTTGTCAGGAGGTCGGTTCCCGATCTAACTACTTACACATAACTAATAGTCCGCCTCGAACTGAGAACTCGCTATTTACTTGCAAACGAGTTGACCAATATAACAAGACCCTAAGGAGGATTTTTTTTCTCCTTCTAGCTCCACAACCACTTGATCGATCCTGCTCATATACGGACTCTCCAATTTTATGTATCTCTGCTACAGCCCCAACAAATTTCATTAAGATCAGAAAAACGTTAAAGTTATCGTCGGACAAACTATTTAAATCAAAAAGCCATCCAAACGTCCCAGTAGCCAGATGACAGTTAGGTCTGGAGTTGTTTGTAAGAACTCGCTTCACTTACGCTCCGGGAGTTCGATTATTCCAGAGAATCTTTGAAAACCTCTTGAGCTCAGTACTTGGATACTCGATTTGAGACGTAATTACTTTGTAGAATCTAAATCTCCTTGTATAAAACGGAACTTGGTAATTTATTGGGTTTATTCTGTAAAACCAATATCGGATTGCAAAATCAATCACAGCGTTTATTTACGAAATCAATTTTATTCCTTTCCTTTGTTCGTTTTATTCTGCTTAGGCAGATTACCAATCAATATTTTGGTAATATTTCCTTATTGAATTAATTCAGCTTCTCTTGATGTGATTTGCGGATCATTTAGATTTTTGAATATGTTATTACGAGTAGGATTGTTATTTTAAAACTTCTACCGTCGTCGTCATATTTATACATAAATCATCTCCATACATAGCCTTACAAAAGGTGGTGTAGAAAATGTTTTAACGGGTATTGCTAGGCTACAAGGTGAATCTAGATTTTAGCGTTGGCCGCTATCTTTGTTTAAAGGCGCCAAAATTCAGATTTTAACCTTGGCGCTTAAATGTTTATTAGTATGACTACTCACTTTGTTGGTAGTTATACTACTCGTTATGTAAATGAACTGTGCGTGAAGGATACGCTGTCGATATCAAGATGCAATCAGACGCCGCGGTGTCTACTCTAGCTATATTGGGCGCCCAACTTAATAATCCGCACATCCCCCGCAGATGTAATCCTGGCATGCAATCTCCGGCGTCATCAATCAGCGAGCGAGAGCGAGAGGAGATTACACCAGCATAATTATTTGCGAAACGTCACGATCAAATCCTGGATTACCTCAAACAATTAAGCTATACTCGTTCATTTACACACCTCGCGCGCACGGCTGTCTAAATACCGCTCGGCCTCAATTTGCACGTTTTGCAAATATACGGAGCTGCGCAAATATTTTTCAGTTTATAGATCATGAATATATATTGGATTTCAGATATTACAGTGACGTATTACATTTACCTCTATTATATCGTATTTTATTACTTCTATTTAAGTAGAATATCATACTTACTATTGGATGTATTTATTCACGACCTCACTTCGTCATGTGTGGAAATGCTGAATCTCTTTAAACGCTCTAAAGCGCTTTTAAAATGCGGCTCTTACCAGGATGTTGGGGTGAAATATTGGTACGTGAAATAAATTCTTGTCATTCGTAAATACTTTACATAGATTGGATGTAGAGGAATTCCGACAAAGACGCTAGAGGGCTGCTCCGATAAAAGCGGACGATTGGATCGCTTTTGACGGAGAGGCACGGCACCAATGTGAATCCCGTCGTTTCCAATTTTCTATTATGTAATATAAAGGTCAATTTTCGAAGACACAAAGATTATTAGTTTCAACTTATGTCTAGATAGATAAATTCAAACTTTTCTTTTCTTTTGAGAGAATAAAATTGGAAATGGCTAACAATTCAATCTTGGTACGTTATCTGTTGCCCCAGAGTAAGAAATTGCAAAAATGATGAAGATGTTTTGGAGCGGCAATCGGTATTCAAACATCAAAATCCTCAACTTAATTTTATATTAATTGAATCTATTTTGTAGTATTTTACAGTTGAAATATTTTTAATTTTTTTTTATTTGTTCTTATTTCTATTAATTTTCTCTTCGGCGATTAAAACCAGTCCTTGCGATATCACGTAATTGAATCACACCTAAAACATATATATGTGTTTAAATAGAATACTTAATACTCGTATTATTTGTTTAGGTCGCAAGGACGTCAGACCGACGACCCTTTCGAACGCCGAACTCAATTTAACTGAACGGCGATACGTAAAGTTGATTACCAAGTCTCGCAACTTGTGCAAAAAACTGGCAATGACCATCCTCCTCAGATGGCTCGCAGAAGATTATTGAATTTTACCAACATAATCCGGCAAGCGCCAGATGCGGCCACTCTCGAGCGAATGATCGCCTACTCCTCTATTTACTCAAGCCCGGCGAAAGGGATAATGGTTTATTTAAATGGAGAGATGCTCTTGTTAGGCACCTTGAGCGGCCGTGCTCTTGAGGCATCGGACGTTGTTGGATTAGTTGATGCTTTCAAAGTCGGAAAGTGCTTATTTAGGACGAGTCTCATTTCGCTTTTAGTATTTTTTGCAGCCTTGGGCGGAAAAAGCGCGTTTGAAATTAATTTTATCAGCTGTGTTAGCAAAGGTATAATAAAATTTGACGATATTAGCATATCATAAATTATTTAATTCGCTTTCAGGATGTTGAGGATATTCAGGTTTTTAAGTATTTAATATTTCAATACTGGGTTTCTCTAAAATGTATGAATAAATGGTTTAAGCAATCTCAAATTGATATCCGATTGATGTAAGTATGATAACCTATTTAAATATGGCAAGAAGATGATCTGAATAAGGCAAATGATACTAAAGACCAAATGATGCATATGTTTTTAAGGGTGCCAACCCTTTAACAACAAGTTAAAAACATATGCACTGCATTGCAACAATAAATACTTATTGTATCATCAACCCTCACTAATTAAAAAAAAACGAAAGTCAACCTTGTTATATATGTATAGTATGGCTAATTATGGCTATGAACTTGTGGCAGTACTTAATAGTGAGTTTTGCTTGTTATCTGACGATTTCTGATGTAGCCAGCTCTCCGTCTATAACAAAAATACCAATAATCGTATTATATAGGTTTTGATCTCTCCGTCTTTGCTCTAAGTTAGAAACTCTTTGACCAAATTATAGTTATATACCGAGATGGCAATGGCACCGGCACGTAATGTGCCAAACGTCGGGACCGGGACCGATACTTATTGAAAATATCTCCATTCGTTCGGAAATAATATGGGACATACCGTATGAATACAATTCCATGTGAAATGTGAATAAGACAAGGGGTCGGATACGTCAATTGTCATCTATGTAAGCCGTGTAAAGCAATTGAAACAATATATTTTCAGAATTTAAATATTGTCGCAATACATTGTAGGTAGATTTCGCGAAGAGGCAAATTTCGCAATCGGGTGAATATCTCAACGATTTTTTTTTACGGCGGAGCTGATAATGACGGTGTGGACTAATAGTTTCACAATGGTATATTTTTTTCTGAAAACCTTACACAAATTATTATCTTAAGCCAAGTCGCAAAATGTTATAAAAGTTATTGATATTTATAAAAAAATTTTTTTTCGCCGCAATTATAATTTTGGTGTAGTGTCCTGAATCCATTTTTCTTGAATATTTTTTATAGTAGAACCATAACGTCCGTTGATTTAACTAAAACTTCACAAACTTTTACTCGTTATTAGTCTACGTATATTATAAGAAAATAAAAGTGAAGATTAGTACATGAATTCATACTCTAAACTAAGCATTCATTGTTGTCCTGGTAAAATAGTAAATTTTGGTGGTAAATTTTGAAAATGATTTTATGGTCGAACCAAACGCAACAAGGCTAACAAACGTATAGTAACCTGTTAATTCGGTTCCACTCCGGCACTGAGCGATGAAGCACGTGTCGTACCTCACTAGATCTGTCCAGCAAACGCATAAGTATCTTATTTTGGTGTATTAAAATACTCTTTAATGCAATTTTGGTGGTGTATCTAACTAATGATCGAAAAGTAGTTGTTTTTGTGTGAACTGTATTTAAAGCATGTTTATAGTTTCTTTTTTAAAATATTCACTTGGAACTGAAGTGAATGATACGGTTTACTTTTAAAATGCACTTTTATGCAATGGTTCTAATTTTGGTGCATCAATTTTGGTGGTTTTGGTGGTAATTTGGAAACCAAAAATGATATTTATGAGCCTAAACTAAGTAATTTTGTATTTACTGTCATATATTTATATTTTGTATTCACAGCATTACTGACTAAGTGCATTGATTACCAATTTACCACTATTACCAGTAAAAATATATATAACCAAATACAAAAGCGCCTGGATCTGTCACTGAACGACCTGACTTTAACCTACATTATTTGATCATGTAATGTTTGTCATCTACCCTCAACTGGCTGAAGGAGCCATTTGAGGGTAGATTTTGTTTACTTTTATTTAAATACCTAAAGATACAGACTATAATTATGTCAGTAGCGTATTGATTGCGAGTAAACTTATATTTACTCTTAGAGTCAAAGATCTCAACTGTCGCCAGATTTAAGTTAAAGTGAAGTTGGTACAAATAAAATCTTCTAAACATATAACAATTAAAGCTCGAATAAAGCTGAAGAGGGTCGAAAGTCTTGCTGTACATTGAAGATATTCGAAAAAAAGTTGGCTGGGGGTACTTAAAGTCGATAACATAACACGTTCCAACAGTTTTTAGAATTTCTGTCTGTTTATCTGTTTGTCTTTTTGTCTGTTTATTCAACCGCGCATCACGTGAAAACAGTTACACAGATTTTAATGAAATTTTGTATAGAGATAGTTTGAGTCGCGGGAAATGACGTTTTCATCCCGAAAATCAACCCTAGAGGGGGTGAAAAGGAGGTTGGAAGTTTGTATGGCGAATTATTAATCACTGAACCGACGATTAAGATGAACTGGGTTCATAGTTTTTAGGATAAAATCCGGATTGCAATCCCTACTCAAAGTTTGAGCCCCGGGAAATAATATACGTTAGTTTATATCCCGAAAATCAACCCTTTAGGGGATTAAAAACGGGGTTGAAAGTTTTTATGGGGAACCAATAACTGTTGAACGCTGGAGATAGTTTGAGCTCTGAGGAATGATATAGAATAGTTGATATCCAGAATTCATTCCTTGGGTTGGGTTGGTTTCCTTCCCCCCTGGTTACTAATTCCACTCAGACGAAGTCGCGGGCAAAAGCTAGTATAAAAATATGTAAGCAATTCTGATCTGATTGTTACTGATGCTAACGATTGTAGTTTAATTGTATTTTTGTAGTATTTCTTACTGAGTTACGTTGTTTCTTGAAAGAAAAAGAATTAAGCATTGTTGATTAGCATTTTATACTTTACTTACTGTTTGATTTGATTGTTCAGTTTTTTGTACTTTGTTATTATAATATATTAAAACGGATGATAATACAATTGTCTTAGATTCATTTTCAGTTGATAACTAGTTAAATTTACTTTTAATTTGCAGAAATATCTAACTTTGGTGTGGATATACAATTTTGGTGGGCAGTAAATCTAATTTTGGTGGGTAGACGCAATTTTGGTGCCAACCAAATTATTAAAATCATAATATCTCTAAAACTACTATGTATAATGAAGGGCCATTACTACACAATATCGATTGTGACTAGTTACGTATTATCGATACATAATTTAGACATAAACTACAAAAATAAAAAATCCCACCAAAATTAGGTAAATTTTGCACCTGTTGAAATTCACCCAATTTCGGTTCATCTTTGTGATCTTTGTCACTATCGTTGACCTGAGAATATAATGTACTTATTCTGAGTATGTTTGTCTTTTTTGCGTAACTGACATAAGTTCGAAAGCACGTTTCTTAAGACTAAAGAACAGAAACATTTAACGCTTTATTTTTGGAGCTTTGTCTCAATTTTTTTGTAGATGCAAGCATTTTTCTAAGCAAATTGACGTTCTGTAAAAGATTCAGCTAGCATAATACCTCGGTAGTAAAGCGTATTTTCTCAACCACAATATAATTTTAAATAAAATGAGGTCTCAGAAGCTCAGTAACAAAGAATGGCAGAAGCGAGGAAGCAATTTAAATTACTTCATCCTTCTTACGCTTCGGGAAAGAACAACAAACAAAACAACTTGGATTTTCTTAGTCGTTTTTATAGTCAGTGATTGTGGGAAACGAGATTGAGTGCACTTTATGCACAATGTTAATAGTTATTATACTTTTGTTTGTGACTTGTGTATACTTCGTTTCTTTAATTTGAGGTGTGTAATAAAGAGTGTAAATATTATTATTTGCTTACGAGTGCTAATTTTGAGTCCTGAGCAAGCGAAATATTAAATAGATAGCATCTATTTATAAGTTAAAATACAATTAACGGAGTTTTCACATAAACACAAACATATTTTATTCGTCTCCAACGCCCATTTAGGGGTTGATTGCAAGTACCGTCAAGTGCTACAACATTGCCTACTATTCTCAACTTTGCCTGGCTTGAAAAACATGGTGTTCTTCACTAAACAGGTATATATTATTCCTGAGATGAATGTAAGGCGGCTATTATGAGGAATCAAATATTTTTTCAGTAGGGATTAAATAATCACTGTCTTTCAAGCCAGGCAAAGTTGAGCATCGTAGGCAAAGTTGTAGCAGTTGACGGTACCCGTCCTTTATTGAAGGTATTGTGTGTAACAATGTACCAATTCCGTTGGTTTCTCTGACTAAATCATATGACAAAGGGATAAGATAATATATGAGACGGAAAGATATAAAAAATACATTTGCCGAAAAATTGTCGAGTAAAAGTCGTATTACAGTCGTAAAACATACTGTTACAACCTTCCCCGACACATCAGAATTACGAGGATCTCCGTTGTCACCATCAAATATACTGGAGCGGCCAAGGTACTCCAAAATATCTGAACATGCACTTTATCGCCTTGAGAATAGGGGAGTTATTCACATATTTGTGACTAACTTAGCCGCTCCGATACTAACGGCGAGTGTAATCTGTAGTATAAAAATTGGAGAATAAAGCTCAGGTGTACACGTACCATCGCCCACACTGTCTGCCCACCGGTGAACCTTATGGCTTTTATAATAAGGTTCACCGATGTACAGTTAAGAGTGTTGCTGAGCTAATGATAGCATTAGCTCAGCAACACTCTTAACTGTACATCACTGTTAGGCGTTATAGTAGCACTGCTACTCCACCTAATCTCGAAACTGGAATTCAAGGCCAAAAAATCTACGACAGATACGTCAGTGTCATAACCATCATTGTCGCTTATGTCAATGTCAAGTAAACTTTTCAGGTTTCGCCAACCTTTTTATAGTATGCTGCTTTATATTGGCCAACATTATCATATTATTTATTCTGTGACATTATCTAAAGAGTGGAGCGTAAGCGAAGTGAAGTACTTACAGACGTACGGATACAACGGAACTGTCAGCTGGCTACACCTAGACGTCTCTGCATTTCGATAGATTTTTGATTTTAAATAATTGTTCTACGATAACTTTATAAAATTTCTTGGGGATGCAGCATAGATAAATAATATTATTTGAGTGTTCAAATATGACCAGATTGATCAAGGCGTTATGGAGCTTAGAAGGCGAGAAAAAATCATCATAAAGTGTCTTGTTATATTGGTCCACTCGTTTGCATGTAAATCACGAGTTCTCGGTTCGAAGCGGGCTACTAGTTAAAATAAGGTTTTTGTAAAAAAAAGGTAGGTATGAACTTTTGTCGCCGACTATACTCTACTTTCAACAGTAGACTAACACGGAGACAATTCTAACGAACATATTAAACACGATAAGGTTTCGTTTTTGACTTGATGTAGTTCTTAACTTAGTCGTAAATTATTGTACCAAATGTTATGAATACCCGAAGTAATACAAGTGCAATACCAGCTTTGCAACCAAAAATCACGGATGTTTAACTTTTTATTAGGGCGTCTTTTATTTATGTAAAATAAGTAAATACAATTACTTCTTTAAATTATAGGATTGAAATTACCAACAAATAAATTATCTTAGCGTGTTTTTAATAAAAAAGGGAATATACCTGTAGGCAAAACTAGCTTGTCCAGCTGCGGCGCTAGCTTGGTACAGTAAAATACTTAACCACGCTCCTCCGGTGCACCACTGGAAGCCTGGTTACGCAGGGTTTAGGGCCACCACCAGGGTTTATCGTCCCTGGACACGATGCAGGTCGCGTCGACACGTTCCCGCTGACGCCTCGCAGCGGAACGATGAAGGTTAAGTGGAATAAAACGTAAAACTTCTCAATCGGCGCTTTATTCCTGGGTCACAAACACTTACACCTTACGCTAATAAATGAACTGACTAAGTACTAATTCTAACTAGATGGGCTCGAATCAACCCACGCGGCGCAGCGCCCTAGCCTGGCGTTTTATCCGCCATTGCTTCCGTGAAGCGAAAGCAACGTGCTATCTCTGTGCCGTCAAAGATTGAACTGCACGAGCGGCTGCGCTGTCAAACTGTCATAGACAGAACAGATCGATTGATAGATCTGTCGAACGAATGAATATAATGATCTGGGTGCAACACACACGATGTGCATGCGATTTGCATGAACATTTCCTGCCCGGGCCGGCCGGGGGGGTGACCGAATACTTGAGGATTATTAACAATGAACAGAGCCGAGCAATGTTACAAAAATCAACAAATTCTTTTAACATTGAAAAACTGACCTCGTAGCTGCGGCATCTATCGAGTGTAGTCTGGTACAGTTGAGTGCAAGTGCACTTGATAACAATTATGCTGTATTATTAGCATGAAACTTAACATTAAATACAGTTTCCTAACACTAAGTCACTTACTACGTTAGTACATGGTTTCCTTGAAACAGTGAAACATAATTTACCGTTGGTTAGGTGATACTTAACTACGACAATTTAAGCAACTTAAATATAACAACAATAAATTTAATCTTACCAATTAGCACGAGCTATTCAAGCAATTACATTCATATCGGTAATTTACAATTTAACAGTGGGCCGGGCCCTTGAAAACCTTATAACTCTACATTTGCTCCAAGGTATAGAAGGTGAGCTCTCATATTTTATTAAAAATAAACTAACCATGTAATGCAACATTAGGTATGTGCCCGCACATTATTTAAATATTACATTAAATTACATATTCTAAGTGATACCTAGTCTAAAGTTTATGTATGGCGGCTTGTACAAATATAAAATGTGACAACCGTGACACATGAAACTGATGGTTGACTTATCAAGGAATGACCAGGGCTGCGACCTCCCAGGTCATGAGGATCCGATCCTTATTTCTCATTGGAGCAGATTCCTACTGCTTCTGGCCGCTGCCTCGACTAAGCCAGATATATAGGGCACCGGGAGGATCGAACTCCCAGTGGACACCTTGGCGGCGAAACTCATCTTCCAGGACGGTTTCGCTGTCAAGTACGGACTGAGTAACCTCACAGAGGCATGAGCTAATACTTTAAAGTCGTACCTTGATCTGTGTGGGCGAGAGCAGCCGCCCTCGCCGACTGACAAACCGTGTGAACGCAGCAGCACGCGACTCGGTGCTCAGCGACGTAAGTCTCGGTACTCGGCGACGAGACGAACTCCAGCGGTACTGCCTTCGTACCTAGACATATATATACAGATAAGCCTTAACCTTGAAATACACACAGCTAAGCCTTAACGGATTTAGCATGTCGAAGCTGGCTAGCCTTGTTAATCAAGGTCTAGCGAAATCCATTCCTACGCCGTAAAATGGACGGGTGACCGTCATACGGTCCACAGGCAGATCGGCCATGAATGGGCCTGATCTGTCAATCTGAACATGACATACAACGTCGAATGACACGCGATCCCTGACGTCGCGTCGATGAAATCCAGTATAGCTGCCTCAGTATATTGATTAGCGCACTCGTAGACGCTTGACAATAGGTCCGATGATAACGTTGCATCAACAATGGCATTCATCGGTGATCCTTGGAAAGAGCCATGGGTGCTTCGCTTCATAGCGTAAGCGTGGATTATGTAGTCTGACGTCGACTCGAATGAAATGATCTTCATTTACGAAAATGCTTACTTCTGAAGTAGTTTGGCATATCCGCTTTCCAATTAATTTGCAGCAAATACGGGATTCTTTAGCTAGCATTGCTTCTTATGAGCGAAAACTCTACCAGCTTCGGTTGTTGCGACAATAGCTCACAGTGTCGGTCGTTGCAACAACAGTTTCCAGCGCCGGTCGTTGCATCAACATTTCCCAGCGTCGGTCGTTGCATCAACATAAATTAGTAATGGAAGTATACAACCTTTTCTATTCCAAATGGTCCAGGTGCTCCAGCAGCACTTCCGGATGCTGCTTGACCTTCCAGGATCTCTCCAGCACTTCGTTCAGTCTGGCAGGTCAGGCTCCGGAGTCCTCCACGGACGTCCCTCTCGGCTGCTGTGTCGAGGTGTCAGCCTGATGTGTCTGGACAGCTCCCATCAGAACTTCACCGAACCTGGCTCCATATGTCTCCACTCCTGGAATGTCCGTGAGCATCTTTGAACCAGTGTACATATAATCAAGCTTATCCCGGCCAAAAATATAAATATTGTCACTCTGCAAAATCTAGGTCAGCCAGGTTGAGATGTGAAACATCTAAATGAGCGTTTAGGTAATTATAACAGTCTGGAATATTAACTGTGACTGTACAAATAACTGTTGCAATAACTCTAGATAGGTACAAGTTTCCTATCAGTATAAACTATTTTATCAATTGTACTAGGTATCCCAACCTTTAATTATTAATTCAAAATATTATCACTGCCCATATACTGTTGATATGAATCTATTTTATCTACAAATGATTTCTTTATTATCAAGTAGCCTGCGTCGGTGTCCAATAGTGATCGAGCCTTAATATAGTTACCACGCCACGACCCGATCTGACTATAACTCGAACAGTTCGGACCAATCCGGGTACATCCACAGTAGCTGGATCTCACTGACGACGCTCGGGACTGCTCCGGAGGCCGCAACGCCTTGCATAGAATTATTCCCATCTGAGCCGCTCGGGCCGGCCCCAACCATCGGTCGAGGTGTGTGCCCCGTGGCTATCAGCTGCTCCGTGAACGTGATACTCCGGAGTCCAGCAGTAATGGCATAATATAGCAAGCGGTACACCTGTATTGATCCCTGGTCCTCGACCTGGACAGCATGAGCTCTCGTGGGCCTCTGGGCCCGGTGCGCCAAGCCAGCACGGCCCCGCGCAGGCCTGCCACAGCCCGTTCCGGATCCGGCAGGCTCCACGGCCTGGTACACGCTGCACTGCTCGAACAGCGTTCTCACTTCAATTGACAGCCTCTAGAACGCGACAAACACTAATAAGAAACACCATTCCTTAATGGGTTATTTGAATTTCCTTATTACCTGGATAGATACCTACGCAGTGTGTCGCAAAACTCGACCTGAGCGCTGCGTCCACTTACGGCAGGTAAGACCGGTTGAATTATCCTAGTTATAAATATATCTAGTAATAAGTGATCATTCTATGACATTATACCTTAATTTCTGCAGTAAACTCCAGGTAGTAATGTCTCTCGACGTCGAGAAATATCACGTATATCCACCAAGGATTTGAACAAATTCATTGAATGAAAATCACGCCTGCACCCATTGAGTAACAGGAGATGACATCCCATACATTTTTTTTCAGCCGTGAGTTTAAGTGATTTACTCGACTTTAAGTGATCAGCCTGACATTCTGTCTTGGACCACAGACATGATGCCACGCAAGCGTCAAAAATTAAAAAATAATAATATTAAAAATAATGGCTTCGTGCGTAGTATAAAACTGCACTAATAATTCTAATAAAAGTAATAGAAGCCACGGAATTACATTCCATCGGTAAATAAGCGCAAAGTTTGATGTAAAACTAAATTAAAATAATTGTTGTTCGCGGTGCGACGCCATGTTGCCAATGTTCCTCGGCGCATAGATTAATGCCGCAGAAGTAACACATATGCCTACACTTATGATGTACCTATATTATTTATTAGATTCTTATATTGCATACAAATATTAACGTGGTATACAAAAAAAAATCCAGATAGGTACATTTTAATGTTTATTTCGTAACACATATTATGATTATTGTACAACAAGGGCGATTTTGCTGAAATTTGAAGCGAGAGTTAATTACATAAAAATGGTACCTAATTTATGATTTAAATTTAAAACTTAAAAATCATAATATCGCTCACATTATAGCTACTAAATATTTATATGAATTTAAGTAAATATAAAGGGTTAAGTAATTATATTATAAGTATACTTAAATAATAATTACATTCAAAATGAAACACAGCGCTCGGTCGTGTTTTTCTAAAGTACCACATGATATAAGATTGAAAATAAATATTAAAAATAAAAAACAATCAGTTTCTTTTAAAATTATTTAATCACGTTTCATTACAAAATGTGTTTAGGCAGAATATGAATATTGTCATAATAGTGTCACGTCTGCTTCGCTAAAGCTAATCTCTGATTCAATGACAGCTGTCAACCGCCAAATGTGGCGCACAAACTTTGTTCTAGATAGCTTGTCTAGTAGAATACATATTAAGTCAATGCCTGCACCGCGTCGGTTTGAGAAACAGGGTTTATACCTATTAATTAATTGTATTCAACTCACCTGTGGTGTGACCTGGTCAGACCTTGACATGCCAACACTATTACACAATAAGCCCCTTATCGTTACAAAATCTTTACGAGATTAGCTGATATTATGACCGAAATTACGAAATAAATACGTAAACAAAAACAAGCTTGACGTCTGACGTCTGACAATGACACTGACAGATCAACACAGACTAGAGTCTATAAAGATGGCCGCCTCGCCGACTCACTCAATGTTCATTCGCAATGTTGCCAACTTGGCAACGAACCGGTAAATTGTCAATCAATAGTTCCGCACAAGTTCACTTGCTGAACGAATGTATGAACGGCCTTATACAAGTCCCGTTATAATATGGCTGACGACGCACTTTATAACCCTAAAATACGATCACGATTTTAGATTAAGCACTCCGCACTGAATTTACCACAAATGTCTGAAATGCGTTGAAATACGATGCAATCGCGTTGCGCTGGCGCGACGCTCGACGACCAAATATGTTGAAATACGCTACGATGCTCGTTGACCTTTGCCGCCGCGGCGCGCTTCCTGGGTTTAGACTGCTTCAATCTTCCCCCGAATCACGGGTTATCGTGCCTATTTTCCCCCAATCCTGGGTTTTAATTCACGATTTAATATCGTGCGGACGCTCCCATTCATGGGTTTACCAAAATTGTCCGACAATATCCTTATTCTTCCTTATCGCGCTGACAATAAAGAATCTTCCCCTCATGGGCCACCAAAAATGTAGGCAAAACTAGCTTGTCCAGCTGCGGCGCTAGCTTGGTACAGTAAAATACTTAACCACGCTCCTCCGGTGCACCACTGGAAGCCTGGTTACGCAGGGTTTAGGGCCACCACCAGGGTTTATCGTCCCTGGACACGATGCAGGTCGCGTCGACACGTTCCCGCTGACGCCTCGCAGCGGAACGATGAAGGTTAAGTGGAATAAAACGTAAAACTTCTCAATCGGCGCTTTATTCCTGGGTCACAAACACTTACACCTTACGCTAATAAATGAACTGACTAAGTACTAATTCTAACTAGATGGGCTCGAATCAACCCACGCGGCGCAGCGCCCTAGCCTGGCGTTTTATCCGCCATTGCTTCCGTGAAGCGAAAGCAACGTGCTATCTCTGTGCCGTCAAAGATTGAACTGCACGAGCGGCTGCGCTATCAAACTGTCATAGACAGAACAGATCGATTGATAGATCTGTCGAACGAATGAATATAATGATCTGGGTGCAACACACACGATGTGCATGCGATTTGCATGAACAATACCATTGTACAAACATTTTACTGCAGTGGCAACATTGTAGTAACTTTTTTGGCCTTGAATTACAGTTTCGAGATTAGTAGCTACTAGTGTACTACTAGTACGCTATTTGTTACTAGGTGGAGTAGCAGTGCAGGTGACATTTCTCTTACATTTTCGGTATCATTAGGTGGTTTTGACATAGATGGCGCAATTGACATGAGCTTCAAAAAGTTTTTAGTGTAAGGCCTGAGTGGACGCTCGTGGCGGGGCGTGCAGCGGGGCGTGCAGCGGGGCGGGCGAGCGTCCATACACTTTGTGCAGCGTCGACTCAGGACACCAGTACGAGTGTCCTTTGTTTGACATGCACGCCGCCCGCCCCGCCCCGCTGCACGCCCCGCCACGAGCGTCCACTCAGGCCTTACACTTAGGCTGTGGTCGTCTATATATCTATAGTCTCTGCTAGTAGGTAAACTGGCGCAAGAGTTAGGCATCGGGAAATTATACTTAGCATCAGTATAATTTCGCGAAGTATTTTTGAATAAAAAGTTTTGGAAAGGGCTCTTAAGTAAAAAGTTGGCTTACTCGGGTATTCAGAAAATGTGTCAGTATTTTAGAATGTTTTTCTTTATGAGAAGACTTAAGTTAATTACGTACTTTTGCAAGTTTTTGTAACACTTTCACTGCCGGACGATTTTAGCGGAAAGTTTAGATACTTAGAGTGTTTTCAAGGGCAGCCCGAATTACCAATAACTTTGTGCGTTTTCAAGGTAAAGGTTTATAAGTTTAGAGACATTAATAATACATTTAGTATGGCGTGGTATGGCTGGCTGCGAAATTGCACAAACAGATTATGAATAAATTCATTCATACGAGTTGTACTAAAAATACTGGTGATCCATTGAAGAACATAATTAGTATCGTGTTACGAGTAAGAAAAAGTAGAAAAAAAAACATTTTGGCGCGATTTTTTTTTGTACGGGACACGTCATCTTAGCTAGCCAAACCTACACCATACAAAACCAAATTTTTTGCGCTGGAAAAAAGGTTTTGTTAGCTTTTTATAATTGAATACGATAACAATTATGCTCTTAAAAGGATCACCAGTATATTTCTTACATCTTAAAAGGTTAAGGTTAAGGTTAACTCGGGCTGTTTTCCGCAACTCGACGTCCATATATTGCGCCTATTTTGCGTGCCGGGTGGCCTCATTCGTGCCATCCCAGTTCCTCCAGGAAGCCTAGCAGACCCTTTATGTTGCCGACGACTTCCAGGAGTGCCCTTGGCGAACCAAGATGTTTCGCCCGGTAATCTGCCACCCCCGGACATGTGATGATGACGTGGGCGGCTGTTTCGTCCTCTTCCATGCAGGCCCTGCAGAGGGGACTGTCAGTGACACCTAAAGTGAAAAGATGTTTGTTTAGAAGGGCATGACCAGTTAGTGCTCCGGTTATTAGCCTGAGCTGCGGCCTCTTGAGCTGTTTGAGCTTCCGAGACAATCCGGGGTTGATTGTCGGGAGGGCCTCCTTGGCTTGCCTGCATGTACCTAGGTTAGTCCAAAATTGTTGGTGTTCTACCTTGGTGTTGTGACGTAGTGTTCTCCGCAGCCATGCAGCAGGTAGAGGTATTATGGGTTCGGGACCTACCACTTTCGTCTCTGAGCCGCCTCTTGCCAGAGCGTCAGCTGCGTCGTTGCCACGTGAGTTGCTGTGCCCTTTGATCCACTGCAGGGTTATACTATTGGTGGTACATACCTCTGTTAGGATTTTGTGGCATTCGTATATGAGACCTGAGGTTATTTTGTGACTCTGCAGGGCTTGTAGAACCGATCGACTGTCGGAGAGTATACGGATGGGGTAATCCGTTACCTTCCTAGAGGCGATTGCGTGAGCGGCCATTATTATGCCCATACACTCTGCCTGGAAGACCGTATTGTGGGCTCCTAATGGTGTTGAGATGTGTATGTTTAGGTCCTCAGAGAAAACTCCCGAGCCAGTACCTGACCTTGTTTTCGATCCGTCTGTGAAGATCCTCAGCTCCCTGGGGTTGAGGCCTTCATATGGATCCTCGTACAGCTGGATCTTGTACTTCTTGTCGAAGACGAATTGCCTAGGTATCGCGTCAATTGCCGCCTCTAGGAGCGGTTCCTTACTTACGGCCTCATAGAGGATTTCGGTATGCGGTGTCCTAGGCGTCTTCCAGAGATTCAGCTTCTTTAGCCGGACCGCCGCAGCCATGGCCTCTTGTTTGACGAAAAGATGCAGCGGCGGAAGGCCCAGTATAGCTTCCAGGGCTGCAGTCGGTGTTGTCCTCATGCAGCCCGTAGTTGCCATGCAGGCCAATCTCTGTAGTCATTGTAGTTTGGCTTCGACCGTAGATAGCTTGGTGCGTGGCCACCATACTATCGCGCCGTAGCATATAATAGGTCTTACATCTTAAAAACACTATGAGATTGTTGTAGGTTAAAAAAAAGAACTCCGATTAAGAAATTGAAAAAAAGCTATGACGACGATTACCTTACAAAATTACAGACTTATCTTCATTTTACTCCTCGGCAAACGTCGTAATTGTTACATTTGATGCAAAATATCACAGACTTGGTACACGCTTAATCCTTGTCGTAGCCTATGATATATAATAGTTACAGATGGGTTATACATGCTCTAAAAGTGAAGCCCTTAAAATAAGTGAATTCATACAATTGTCACTAGTCACGCACCGGCAAGTGCGAGATGCGGACGTGCCAATGAGCTGCCGTCACCAGCGTGAGAAAGAGGCAAACTATAATTTTCTAACAATAAGAGAACACCTTATAAAGGTCGCCGGAAGACGCTGGATGCAAGTCGCTTCGGACCGATACTTATGGGGGAGGCCTATGATCAGCAGTGGACGTCTTATAGCTGAGATGATGATGATGATGAAGAGTGACAAAGATGTAATGATTGTCGAAATAGATAAATATACCGGAATCATTGCTAGGTTAGGAAGAAATGCCACTCTCGTATCGGGCTATTCAGCCACCAAAAACGGTGTTTCCCTAATTTTACACCATGAATCGTCTGCTAGAGACGTAAGGGCCAATGATGAAGATTGCTATGTTATGAAATAATTTTGTAAGAGTATAACCCATCCATATTGGTCGTAGCAGTGATACGTTTCTTCATTTACATGCCGAGGGTCCCGCGGGAGCGCAGCGCTGCGCACGGTTCAGACATAACTCGAGAATATCTCTTTTTATTTTCCGAGTCGTGTTTGCATTTTAAATTCGTTTGTGCTCGAGTCCGTGGATAATAAGAATTTTTGGTGATGCATAAACGTAAGGTAGTATTCGTTTAGAGAACTTACTGCCTCTTTGGCGAGCGTTTAGCGTTCACTGGGTATTCCAGAGTTGTGTCGAGATTTCAAGGGATTTCAACAGTGTTCAATCAGACTACTCGCATACGCTTGTATTAATTTAATATACGTACGTACGTACGTAGTACGCATGACCTCAGTGCGTGTGACTTAGGACCGCTAATTCTGGCGTCAGTTCAGATATTTTTGTCGAACGAACAGGCGAATATTATTTATAAAATTCAATATTATTACATTTTCATTAGTCCATCCGCCAGTCCAAGGGTTACACGGTTACTCTCATCATTTTGACTGGAATGATGGACTAAAGTGACGTCAGAATTAGCATGCAACCGATGTCACAGAGCCGCACACGAGCTGTGTGTTCTTGTATCGTTGTTAGCTTATAGGTTACTATAAGTATGGACACTAAGTCCGTTTTTTTTTTGTTTATTATTTGTAGGCTTTCGGAAGATGCTGCTGCCCATCTCCCGGTATATTCCCTTAGCAGACTCCTACTGCAACCACGGGACGATATGGTGGGGGACTATTCTAAGGCCGGGCACCCCACGGCCACAGCTGACCGTAGTTAATACCTAATAAAAATTGTACCATATCGCTGGCCCAATATTCTAGGGTTCTGCGTTACATTTTCAAGCTAGTTAAATTTAAACTTAGTGTCACTGTGACAATGTTCATATTTCAATTCGGTAAAAGTGAAACATAGAACCCTGTAATATTGGCCCAGCGAATTATGGCTGGCCCAGTATTACAGGGTTCTATGTTTCACTTTTAACTAATGGAAATTTGAATACGGAGTTGAATTTGTCGCCTACGAATCCTACGCGGTAGGTAATTCCTGAAGTAAATAGCTCTAAAATACGAACATCCAACACAAATTTCATGGAACATAGTTCTCGAACATTGCTCATCAGTAGTTCCATTGCATCCGTGCATAGAGAGCCAGTGCATTAATCTACGCGTAAAATCCGGCCGCATAGATTAGCCTCCATTATTTCGCCTGTTTTCCATTCAAAATGCGCTTGGATTTAGGAATATTGAACACTAATATACCCCACTAGGTACTGCATACTCGATAATGACGAAAAAATATTGCGTGACGTGAATAGACAGATTCAATAAGGATTACATACGATACCGTCAGTACCCAATATAAGAGAATAATAACAATAACTGATAGAGACTAGCGCTATAACGGCTTACAATATAGCATTAAATTATCTTGGTATAGGTTACTGTAATAACAATGATGTTGAATATTGTACAATACCACGCTAGGGCCGATAAGCGAGTTTTAGCTGAGTAGTCGTGGCGACCTTAATGACCGCCTGTTCAACCTCCTAGTCCATATTGGTATATGGATCGCTACTTTACACTACATGAAAGATTGATTAAATATGTACCAATTTACGTGATATCACAGTCGATTTATTAGGTACAAAAGAGGTACATGAAAAACTTGAATAAATATAGAACTTATAGTTCGTTACATAGAGACATGCAAAGCAGAGTTTCATAGCCAACGCATGGACTAAACCATTGGGTATATTGTATATATATATTGCAATAATATAACATAACATAACATTTATTGCACACCTCAAATTAAAGAAACAGAGAATACACAAGTTACAAACAGAAAAGTAGAGGAAAAAGGCGATCTTATCGCTAAAAACTTATTTCTTCCAGACAACCTTTATTAATAACAAATACAATGACAAATTAACAAATAAGTGTTCTAAAACAATGTTTTTTTTTTGCAATTGAAATCCAGGAAGGTGAAAAAGAGGTAAAATTTTTCAGCCAATTCAAGTTGCGAGTGTAGTCAAAAAAACTATTGCAGCTTATATATTGTATGTGACTTTACTGCATGTGTGAGAGGTGACAGCCACCATAAATAAATAAAATTATAAATAAGTATTTAAGAATAAGTTTTATTTTCATTGATTACATTTTAAATAAAACAGTCGCGTGACACTTTCGCTAATTTATAGACCTTCCTACGATTTAAATAATCGGTCTAATCATTGACACTATTGACAGATATTCGGATTATTCGGGGCCAGGAGTTCGATTTTTGAATCTCACCGGGTGACTTTTTTCTTACTAAATGGTCATCGGCTGCATACAAAAAAAGGCACCGGTGAGATTCAAAAATCGAACTCCAGGTGACAAAACTATCTGGGATGTAGTTAGGTATAATGTATATAGTGCGGAAACAGATCGCGTGCTGTCCCGGGATGTTAACAGTGAATAATGCTCTAACATAGATGTCCACTCAATAAAGCCTGATGGATCTTCGGCAGCTCTTACATTCATGGGCATCGGTTTTACTGAACCTATTAATCGATTTGTACCGCTTTATGAGGTATTGTAATAGACTGATTAGAAGATAATTGATTGTGTTATTGTGTATTTATTGTAAAGTATTAGCCGATTAGGCCGAACGAATGGCAAACGTGCTCGCGGTTGGGCACGGGGGGCTACTTTGAAAAATTATAGGATTTTTCAAACGCTCTAGTGACTAAACGGGAACAGGGACTGAATTTATTTCCGAATATATAATATTAGACTATATACTCTTGTTTTTGGCACAAGCCGAAACACGATTGCTGAAAGTTGCCTAGATAGAAAAAAAAATCCGAAGTTGGGTCCTTTTTCCCCTTATTTTTCTTAGCTTACGTAAACTATAAGAGATTAAGCAATATAACAAAGTAAAAAATATGTTATTATAGTTTATCTAAAAATTCACAGAAACAAAATTAGACAAAACTTTATAGATCCGCTTATTTATCGTAGTTTAGTGAAAAATTCTGATCCTTAAGAGCGCTGCATCTCTTTCGTGCACTGGAGCCATAAACGTGTCTCTAACGAATGGGCGTGGCTTTAAATAGGTAAGTAGCTACTAAAATGAAATATAGAACAAATACGGTCGACAATGTTCGTCCATCGAATTCTTCTTAGATAAGAACCATCAATGTTGAATCGCGTAACTGTTTTCAAGAACTGCAATAAGTATTAAATTTAAACTTTTGTGAGACATATTAACATTATAAAATAACACGGTTACACTCACGGCACTTTAGTCACGTCTTGCGACATGTTTCGGAGAGCCTAGGTCTCCATCTTCAAGCACTAGGAGTGCTACTTGAACCGGCCCGTGGCGCACTGCTGCGCCTCGCGTCGCCAACGGCCGACCTGCGTCCGAAACATGTCGCAAGACGTGACTAAAGTGCCGTGAGTGTAAACGTGTTATTTTATAACCGCAATAAGTGTCGGCGAAATCGCTATGAAGATAGGTTTTTTTTTGGGGCTGAGTATTAAATACACAAACACACAACCTAACATACAAACAAGCAGCAATTCTTTCTAATTGGAAATACCGTTTTCGTTTTGACAGAGGGTACAATATAAGGTTCGCAGATCACAACCTCAAGAAAGGTTAGATTTTTGGCAAATTAAAATAACAGAACAGAGACATTTCAAACGAAACCTATTCTGCTACTTGATGTCACCAGGCAGTGACTTTGACGTAGGTATGAACGGGGTTCCTTTCAAAGGGGCAAGTAAGATAGGATTCTGTGGTTGCCGATGCCGTAATATCGTCGGTATATATCAATGTCTAACTGTACCAATGTCGAAGAAAAAGTCTTCCTGTAAACGTAAAATATGACCAGGGGTATTTCAAAGAGTTCCTTATTTAATAGATATGAAATTCGTTTAGGCCTATGTAATTTGATTTATTTAACACGTTTATCGCCAAACCGAAACTCAGCAATACAAACAAAGCCAAGTACAAATTGTATCAGCAAATTGCGTAATATTTTCATTCATAATTATATTTATTCGTTCCACTCCCAAATCTCATTAAGCCACCTGAGCGAATACTTGTAGCAATTTTCCTAATACGCTGACAGGATTATGAGTACAAGAAAAATGTATCACCGTTGCTCTTAATCTGTCACTAATGAAATAGAGCTCCCTTGTGACACAAATAAAGAAAAATTAAGGGGTTTTATTTACTAGATATAATGATTCATAAGGTATAAATGTAGAAGATATTACGAACAGATTATTCGGAATTATGAAAGCAACTGACCTATGAACCATTTGATCTTTGCTAATATGCAACTAAATCAGACTAGCCGATTTAGAGAAAAGTAGGAAAATTGGTTCCTATTTTTGCACGCTTAAAAACAACAATCTTAGAAAAAATCAGTCTCCGTCAAACGGGAAACCAACTATAACTACCTAACGCCAGGGCCGTAGCTAGGGGGGGGGGGGGGCATTAGGGGGCAATGCCATACCTTAAAACACTAATGCCCTACCTTAAAACCTACAATTGGGTCAAAAATGTATGAAAATAAAGTTAATGCCCTACCTTAAAATTCGCTATGCCCTACCTTAAATTAGCACTGCCCTATCTTAACCGCGATTCTGGCTACGGCCCTGCCTAACGCTCAAAGCATAGGGTAGATGGCGTAGCAGCTGAAGGAAACAAATATGTTAGAGTTTGTCCGGAAAGAGAAGTGTCGTGGTTTAAATGGGAGCTCTTCCATTCTCTTTTCGAGTAGACTCGTTATACTTTGGATATGTCAAATCCATACAGTCATAGATAAATGAGTAGATAGATTGCTAACTCCATACATAGCAAAACTACTTATTAAATAATAAGTCGTATGGGATGGTTAAACTCATTTTTACTAAGTTTTAAGCACTACGTATCAAGCTGTAATCTTTTAAATAATAACTTTTAGCAAAGCTCGCTTAAATCATTTTATATATATGCATTTAGCCATGTATGGAGAGAACACTCCAGGTACTTAATTATCTTTGATACTGTGAAAGAATGTGAGTCATTGAATGTATTTAAAACCAAATTGAAGCTGCATTTACTTACAAAATAATGGTATATTGTAACCTCTAGCGATCATGCTACATAAGTTTAATTTTAAGGAAATCTAATATTTAAGCTCATTTTTAGTGAACTGTATTGTTCTTATGAGTAATAAAGTATCTCTAAACCTATACAGTCTATTATGGTAGAAGGTATAAGGAATATAGTCTCTATTACAAAAGTGTCCATCCACAATAATAATATAGCTATTGTGGCGCCACCATTTTAGAATACAAATGGTAGCGCATATTATGCAACGTACTTCACACCGTCAATAATTGCTAAGTTGCTTTAGCTATACTAGCGCCACTCGTAGAGTTTTGGAACTGTTATTTACTGTTTACAGCTGTACACTTTTTCGACCGTTCTCCTATATGAGATGGCGGTCTTTTACTCTATGGTTCATACAGTCTTTGGTAAAAAAAGTGTAACTTTAGGGTGACATAAAACAAAAGACAGTTGACTTTTGTCCTTTAGTTATAAGGCACTGGGGGGTGATTTTTGAGAATCGAGCACTCGAAAGTGACATTTAAAACTCTGAATAAAACGATGAAATTATGTTTTAAAAATAACAGTGATAGAAATTTAAAATAAATAAAAGAGACACGGCGATATTTATAGTTATTCGCCCAGCAGTGAGCTATAAATATCGTCGTGTCTCTTTTATTTACACGGGAGTGCTTATCTTTTGTTCGTGTTTATAGCCGATAGCTCATAGCTTACTAGCTCGCGGTGGGACCAGTGCCCATTATACCAATATCCCCAACATAGTTTATTTTTACCACACTCTACAAGTACTAGCTTGTGCAAACATTTCAGAATTTCATAAATTAATTTTGGTATAACAAAGGCCCGGTTCTTCCCAGAGAACCCTTTCTTTGAAAAATTGTGCCTTAGTTATTTTTCCATCTAACAGATTTATATTTTCCCTCACAAAAGCGAGCAAATACAAAGGTTCTTTGTTAATTTATTTTTGCAGTTGAATTTATTTTTCACGTTAAAATTCTAGTTGTAAATAAGTCTAACAGACAGCTGCCATGTGGCCTTAACGAGTATTTGAAATTATTTACAAAAAACTGTGAAATACGATGTAGCTTTCAACATGTTTTCGTTGAGTTAGTGACATTTTTCATTAGACTTTGCAAGGATTTATTTTACTTGCTTCATATTTAAAAACTTATTATATAAATAATAAATAAATAAATATTATGGGACAATCTTACACAAATCAACCTAGTCTCACGGTAAGCTCAATAAGGTTTGTGTTGTGGGTACTAGACGACGATATATATAATAGATATATTTAGATAAATACTTAAATACATATAAAACATCCATAACTCAAGAACAAATATCTGTGATTTGCACACAAATAAATGCCCTGACCAGGATTCGAACCTGGGACCTCCTGCTTCATAGGCAGAGTCACTACCAAGTACCAACTAGGCTAGGAGGCCGTTAAATTAGCTCTATACTACGCTATAAAATGTACGGTCACTCTTTTCAGCCCCTTATCTTCAGATACACCGTCCATAAAATTCTATTTATGCCACACCTGGCCATAAAGTGGCTTTTTCCGCACGCTGCGCGTACGGAAAAAGACGCTTTCTGGCCAAGTGTAGACATAAAACGATGTACACAACACGGGAGGTAATAAAGAAAGCCCTCGGGCCGCAAACTTCTGTGATCTCGCCCTTTCTTTGTTTTACCACCCTAGTTGTGTAATGTACTATTAAGCAACCTGTTACTAGACTATTAACTATTCATACGAGAACGAATACATAAATCTAAGCCTTCCATAGACCACGATGCGACATAGGAGCAAATTGTACCAAATGATGCCGATAAGTGAAATTTATGTGTAATGGTATCGACTCCTGCCCTTTGTATCAGTATGTTTACATCGAGGGCGCTAGTAGATTGCCCGTTATTTATGAAGGTCCAAATTGTAACGGAATTTGCACTAGTTTACAGATACAGACTGAGTGGATGTTTCCTGTAGGTCTACCTACATGCAGGCCAGATACTCGTATCATGTACCATATGTCATAAAGGTTTATTGCGTGTGCGTATGTAATCGATGAAAATAAAAAGATACGAATTACACAAAATTGCTTTAAATTCTCAACTCAGCTTTTTTTCCCTAAAAACTAAGTGAAATGAAGCGCAGCTGTTTGCCTGATTATGCTAATGATAATGCGACACTGGATCAGAATTATTGCGGTGCGCTTTGAGACCACCGTCACCTACCATCCAGATGGATTCTGAGAACGAATAACCAAAATTATCCTGAACAACACTTGAACTTACAACGATCTGAAAACGTCCTTATACAAAACAATATTTGTTATGACAACAACTTAATTTACGGAGCTCGATAGCGTGACATAAATTAAACCTTGCGAAGTTCCCTCTTGAAGTAAACAGAGATTTTAATTGAACGCATAATTAATTTTCGATATTTATGGCCTGTGAGTAGTTGATTCATTATTTTGACCGCAGTACAGCATTTTGTCCCTAAAATTAATAATACGTCGTGGGGCTAAGCCAGGTAACATAAGGCTGGCCATAGAATTTAGGACAAAAGATTAATATTACCGGTAAAAGTCGGTTTATTTCGGTCTTGCTTGAAAATTTCTTGAGAATGTTGTATAAACTATATTGTTACCTCGCACCCTTGGTAAAATAATGCAACATGTGACTATATGTCAAAAGTGCTTTTATTGCGGAAATAGTCTTAAAACGGTGCGTTCTACATCGCACAAAAATATTTTTATTTTTAACATTGTTAGTTTCTGAGATAATTTAAGCGGAAAACGACGCAAGTAATCAGTGGACGTAAAATAATGCAACAAATGCGTATGCTTCGTTCTTTTACGGCGTTTCCGCGAGCGCAGTCCGACGCGCGCGCCGTCGTAAAGTCAGTTGCGTCAGTGTTCCCGGACTATAAAAAATTGTCGCACACTGGATCAAAATTGCCAAAAATAGATGCCGAAATCAAAATAACAATGGTTAGTATTTTTAAAATAATAAAAATATAGTTTTGTACAAGAAAGTTACATGTGAACATACGGCTGATAAAATTTTCAATGTTGCAATAAAATTGCCAGTCGCATGATCACATACGATATTTTTTGTTGATTTTTAACGTAATAATAAAAATACTCTACTAATCTGTTATTGATATTATCTTAATGTTCTACTACGAATTTGAAGTATTTTTATGGTTTCTCAAATTGATGGTCGTATGTTAACTTACAACTATGTTGCACGAACTATTCAGTGCCGTATGTCAATATGTTGCGTTATTTGACGTATACGGTAGGTACTATATGTGCACATGCGTCGTTTTTTTAGGTAGTAATCTGAGATACGTCGTTATCAGAAAATTTAAATCCACATAAAAGGTATATTTTATGTACCAATGCCTTAATTCTTTATTTATATGATACATATCATCATACATTTACGTATTAAAATATTATATTACACTGAATTTATTTGCTTACGTTTGTTTTTATCAGTATCAGACATAGTACGAATTAAACTTAGTTTAGCAAAAAACGTGGTCGATAAAACTTTTAACGATAATTTACTCTTAAAATATATTTTTTCGTGGCCTGATACTCAGGGATAAATGGCTAATTTTATTTCTTAATCGTTCTTAGGTACAGTTTCATGTATACGTGGATTTTTGGGGCAGGTATATCAACTGATGAGGTCATTTTCGGTAAAACCAACTCGGAGAAAGAACCTATTCTTATAGGAAGTTATATATACCGTTCAGCCAGATGTAATGAATGCTGCTGCTACACTGATGTTACCAAATGATATACTTATTCGACACAGAAGGATGCCGTTGCCGCTATGCCTAATGTCACGCTGCTTTTTTTACGTTATATAACAACAGTGTAATAGCAGCATAAGAAATAACATTTAGAAGTTTCAGGTCAATTCTACCGTACCAACCAGATAAAAGAAATAGTAGTCCCTGTACCAGGTTAAGGTCAGTTCTGCCATGCCAGCCAGATGAAAGAAATAAAGTTCCTGTATCAATTTAAGTTCTATCGTGCCAGCCAGGTGAAAAAATAGTCTTTGTAGTAGTATAGGTTCAGACAGCACTCCCTTAAATGTCGAACCAGGTTCCAGCTTTGACTGCTCTTCGGCTACGTCTATTGCAAACTTTCTACAAGACAAAGTTAACACTCTTCGCCATCTTCTGTCTATCGCCGTTGTGGAGTATAATAGTAAGTAATGGAGTTTAGAACATGACCAGCAGACTTTTGATACAACGCCTGTTTTTTTAAAACGTTTTGAGACTAGAAACAACTCAGATTAATCTAAAACGAAGATGCGTCAGAAACGTTGTGAGTACATTTGTTCAGGTTCATCAACGTCCCACACCACTATCAGAAAATGTCCCCAACCTCATTTGAGTAATCTGTTACCCCAATTAATGCCTTGTACAGATCAAGAAAATGATTTATTAGTCTTTGCTGTTGTAAATAAACCTAACCAAATTGTGCTCTTTCTCTACGACACTTCTCGAAGTTGGGCATGCGGCATGCCGATATTGAAGATGACAGTTTGCATTCGGTAATTGAAAGAGCCTCGTCATTGACGATTATTTATACCGTGTAGAGTAGAAACAACTTCTCAGGTGGTGGCCCACCTGACCATGACCCATACCAATTTGTTGAACAATATGACTCCAGATCGAATTAATGATTGTCTTTGGCAGAGGAATATTCAGGGTGAAAACATAAGCCGGTTGAATTGAATGTCAAAGAAATTTAGTAGCTGTTAAACCAAAACTGATACCTTTGGACTGAAATTTAATTGGAAATTACAAAAGTATTATAGAACAAGACAAGACTACAAATAGCGCCTATAGTTTTAGCAAAAGCCTACAGTAATAAACCCTTGCCTGGGGGGCGATTTGATATTCTAGCACTCGACTCTGACACTTAAAACTCAGTTTAAAATGATATAATGGTGTTTCAAAAATATCAGCTATAGGAATTTAAGATCATGGTTGGTGTAATTTAGCTAAATTACCTATTGATTTCATGCCAAAATAAGTATGACAAACTTATGTGTGTGCGAGTATAATTGAGCTTAATTTATTTGATTTCTAGAACTCTAAAGTCATAAATCGGCCTGTAGCGTTAAGCACAGTCGACGTCAAACATATGTTTGACTTTTACACATTATTACAAAAGAGTAAGGTATTATGTAAATCTCATAAGCCTATACAGGTAAAGCGTGGTTACACCTAATATTTATGTACCGTTTTATGAAGAACTGTACCCAAATAACGATATTGGTAATATTTCCGCTCAAGACCTGGACCCAAACTCTACTGATGAATATGACAGCGAACGAGGCGCCAAAATTAATTGTTGCAAGTAATATTCTGATTATTATAATAATAATAATAATAATATTCTGATTAATTGATCGAGATTATTTTTTTTGGATAATGCATCCTGTGATATTTGCTACCTTTTTACAACAAAAAAATATATCCATAAGAACTGTTATTTTCTGGACATGTTAAAATTATTATAATTGTATGTTTTTTTTTATTTCTTTTGAATAATATAATTGTTTATAGGTATTTATGTTTATCGTCAACCTTCGTCAACGTTAAAATGATTGTATTGTCAATATAATAGAGTAAGTATTTTCTGATTTGTATACTGATATTGATTTAAAAATTATTGTTTTATTATATTATTGTAGCTATTATTTAATAATTTAAAGAAATCTATAATTGTATTCAAATACAACCTCATAATATTGAAGTTTTTTTGTCAAATAACGACGTTTATGCACATGTTTCATAGAGTTCTTCATAAAACAAAGACACATGTGCACATACTACACGCAGTCTTTCGTGAAATAACGACGGATCTGCAGATACGTCGGCTGATGCTTGGTAAAACAAAGCCGTAAGTGCACATCCGTCGTACTATTTTCAAAAATAATGAATTAAATAAGATCGGATATAACGCATTCAATTAGTTGCACATATATAGATAAACATGTTAAATTTGAAGACAATTCCTTTGAAAGTTAAAAAGTTATCAGTGAAATTCACTCACGCAATCTTAAAACCTCTCTCCTGTAAAGTAGACATTTTGCAGATGTGGCTTTGTTTTACCAAGGGTACGACCTAAGTAAATAATACCTATACCGATTCATTAGTAAAGGATACTCAAGTATCAATGGGCAGCCAGGTTAAAAAACACATTGTGTTTTTATAACAAAATAAGTACATGACATAATCATAACTATCGTAGAAAAAGGCAAATGGAGCCGTTTTTGTTCAGAAACTTTTTATGATTAAATAACTTAATTCAATTACTTTGCCCTGTCAGTCAATCTACTGCCACTTAGTGAGATAATTCTGTTCGGAGTGGGATGTGACCATTCTGAACGAAATAAGCACTTATAATTATTCTGTATGTAAGTAGGTACCATTCTACGTTTACTTATCACTCTTTAACAAATAAAGCAAAAGATTCTTACGAAATGCCTTAAAATTTTGCGCAATATGTTTTGTGATCCTGGGAAAATCAGGTAAACCTTTATAGTATTTTGTGCAACAGTTATATAATAAGGGTTCTTAAGATTCGAGGGTCGAAGTTACAAAATGAGGCGAAGCCGAATTTTGTAAAAACATACCCGAGAATTTTAAAACCTAATTATGTACCGTTGCACACAATAGTTTTTTACGAGTGCTTAAGCAAGCCGGTAAGAATTTAGTTCGACAAATGCCGTGCACAACCTGCTGCTTCTATATAATTAAGTAACTTCGATCTCCCGGTGGATTGTGCCGGCGCGCGCCCGTCCGACACGCGGGGCGCGCAGCGCGGGGTCCGGCAACAGTGTCACAATATTGTACGGAAATCCTTTCTGTCATTGTTATGGGTGCCACAATATGCGACCATAAAAGCTCTATCGAAAAGTATGCGCTAGTAGTTCCGCCAACCCAATCTCAATTCAAGTATTACAGTCGCCGAGTATAAAAACAAACTTAACTCCAGTGACGCAAAAAATACAAAATTATAACACCGATAATTCCCTTGCTGGTGAAAATTGCATCGAATATCAAACTGCAGCGTGAACCCGGCAATTTTGAATTTGAGTGTGTGCAGGAAATAGATTCCTGGCCTGGAGCCGGTCCAAGGCGTCTTTATTGCTACGTAAATCCTTATCTGGAGCCAATGGCTTTTTGGAACTGTGTCTGCCCACTATCAAATGGAGATTAAAACTCATTTATAGAGCGCTAATGGTGTCCTAATAACGTATTAACTGATGCCTGAATAATTAATTTAATAGAGATTAAATTTATTATTCAGGCATCAGGATAATTAAGATTAAACATTTTGTCATCAGCGTTTGTTTAGCAATTAGTTATTTTATTGCTAATCATCCCCGGCATAGAGGTTATAAAAAATAATCTGAAGTTGAACTTAAGTGTTGTTACCGGCGGTATGGAATCTCCAAATTATAAAGTTAGCATCAACACTCTAGTTATCTATATGTATAATAGGGTTGACTACAAAATCAGTACAATATCAGAATTTATGCTCGTAACTTTCTGACTTCTCATAAATAGGCGCTCTCAAAACTCCAAACTAAAAAACTATTTAATATTTATAAAATCAACCCGTTCATAAATTACCTTATTTTAGAACGGGGTGTCCACGCAATACGAATATTGTGCTACATTGTCGTAGCGGAATAATTTTGTCACAACGAATGACACTGATGTTTTGTTTTTATTGCATAGACAACGAGCATTTTCTTGTTTACTTTGTTTTCAACGAGTCAATTTTCTGGCGGAAAAAATGCCATGTCACTAGCGGCCGGAGTGCAGACCGCTGTATGCCGTTAACTTGAATGATTTCTCTGTGGCTCGTCCCGGCCTTTACCTCGGCCAAGACCCTTAACACTTTATTTACCCGCTTTTTCACTTTCACTCCTCGGGCTTATTACCGCGATGTATCAATTAATTTGGGTCATTTGGAGAAACATTTCCTTTTATAGCGATTCCGTACTCAACTGCAGCTTAGTTAAGGGACAAAAAGAACTGCAAAAATTGCTAATACAGGCTGCTTTTTCAATAACTAGTCATATTGTGAGAGGTGATTAATGTAACCTAACCTAACCTAACCTAACTAGGTCATACTGAACTAATTTTTCTATGGGACCATCAGCCTCTAAATCCCAAAAATAAATGTTGGCCTCTCCATAGAAAACGTCGACGTTTGATCGACCGAAATTATACATACAAAAAAAATTAATTTCGTAGTAAATGTTGTTTAAGGCCTACCGAATCACCTAACATAATTATGGCTAGTTACCTTCGCCAGTATGTGGTCAGGCATACAAGGTGTAGGTAACAAAAATGCTGGTAGTACTTTTAAGGGCATAATTGGTATCGTATTCTAATTATGAAAAACTAAGAAAAAAATTTTCGCGCGAAAAAAAAAATTTGGTTTAGTATGGAGGGTCGGCCGGCTAAGACCTCCTTCCCCATAGAAAAAAAAAATTTTTTTCGCGCCCAAACATTTTTTCTCCTACTTTTTATTAGTTGCAATACGATACCAATTATGCCCTTAAAAGGATCACCAGTATTTTTGTTACACAGTGGAGTTAAGAGTTAAACTTGCACATTCGGAGGGGAGGATGGGAGTACTGAGTAGACGGGTAGCTTCAGACCGTGTGCGTCGCTTGTCGCTTTCCATATGTCAAAACTGTGACCTATTTCTAGGGTGACCATGATTTCCTTAGTTTACAATTAAATACTTGGAACATAAGGAAAAATATTTGAAGTGCGGCTTTGTACGTATTTGCTGTGTTATAATGTTATATATCTCACATTGTGTTTTCCTGTTCAATAAAGTGTTCAACTAATTTGTGCGAGATATTCTTAAGAAATATTTGGATTGTATTTCAATGGACAATGATATATGTAAGTTAGTGTTTAAGATTATATTTATGTAGGTAGTTCATACCATACCATTTTAACGTAGGTAATTAACTCAAGTTTAAATGAGCGCGGTCTCGCCAACAAACTGTTATCACCATTTGACGAGTAACATGATTTTGTTAAATGTTTTGTACTTATGATTAATAAAAATAAAAAACCTTTACATATTTTTTTGTTGTATCATTCTTAATTATGCAATTACCAATAACCCCGTCAAATTTGTTCTACATTATATGTAATAAATTATAATAAAGTTCAAACAATATATTTAACCGTATCTAACAGCCATTTCATCCCATTTCAATTCATATGAACCCAACCCATCATATTGAAATAGCATTTTGCCTAGTACAGTCACCGGCAATTAGTATCTTCCTACACGATGGCCGCAAAAATATGTGACACGCTCTTATTTGCAGGGCCATAAGAACGCGTCACATATTTTTGCGGCCTTCGTGCAGGAAAATACTATTGCCGGTGACTGTACCTAAAAAATACAAGATCAACTGCAAATGTACGCAGATTGAGTTCGTTTCAAAATTAGACGTTGTACGTTGCTAGCACGCACGAGATAACACATTATTCATGGTTACTTTATTTTGTTGTGATATCCCACTTCTAATTTAGTTGTAGTTAGCTTATGCCATTTCCAATTAGCTGTTAGAATTACAATTTAAACACTAATCACGAGCGCGTCCTCTTGATTGCGAAAAAGGGGAATGCTTAATTAACGGTCTACTCTTAGTTTCTATGTAAACTCAATTAAAGGGGTCAGCTTGTAAGGAAATTTCTTCACGAAGTAACTCATTTGCGAATAGTTATTACGATTTCTTACACTCTGATGGATGGGTTCATTTATTTGTTCGTGAATGAATGAATAAATGAATGATTTATTTGCTTAAACGTTGTAATTATAAGTTGACAAAGAAAATAATAGTTTCGCATGTTTAGCCGATTTTAGCATGCAAATACATTTTTACTTAAAATTAGACTTATCATTACATCGTTTTTTTTTCATGGCCGCTGTATCAACCAACCCGTGGGATAATTATACCCAGTCTTCCTTTTTAATTCATCGTAATATGATATTTTTTTCAGAAGAAGGTAAGCTACGAATAATAATAATATACGAGTATACTTTTTACGTTTGTTATGAATTTATGACGAATTATGTTTGTTCTGTACAAAGTATGGATAATATGATGGGGTTTATCAACGTCATAGTATTGTAAAATCAGATATCCAGTGAAACACTTAATTCCTTTAATTAAACTTTATTCACAATTCAGCTCAAACTTACATACAGGTACACTTCAAATTGGATTGCGACACCTCGAAAGTCAAGACAAGAATGTCCGCCAGCCCACTGTTTGGTCTTTTATAGACTCGGTTCGGTTACGCCGCCTGGCGGCGTAAATAAATGTTATCAAAATTAATAATTGGAAAAACCCAACAATAGCGTGATTATTTATGTAATGTCAGTCTCTTAAAATCCCGCAGTGTTAAAAAATTACGCCGTCCATCTTACGTTTTCAATGCAGACTTAAAGCTTTAAAAATGTCGCATTCCAAGCGCACATAATCTTTGATGGTAATTTTATGTAAATAAAATAAATAAGAGAGTCTTGTTCACCCGGTTTCAAAAGGAGAGTACGACATGAATGACACAAATTGTGAGGAGAAAAAGAATTTGCGTTTGTAATAAAATGTCGGCATTATCTGTGACGACGGCGGTTTCCCGCGGAAGATTGTCTTGATGGGACAACGTTTATTTCGACGCACAAAAGACAACCCTGCCGTCGCTGGGGTCTCTGATGTTTTAATCATCGCGCCAGTGCGACCGGCTGCTACTAACGTTCAGTTAAGAATTTTTTTTTGTATTAAATAGACGAGCTAAAATACGTGGATTTAGTATTTTTATTTAGTTTACTTGTGAAATGGTAAATTTAGTTGTTAGTCTAAAATCTCTGAATCAAATAAAGCTTGTCCCAGAATAAAATGTCGTTTATACAGGCAGCGATTACGCAAAAAGTTTCAATCAAAAATGTTAAAAATACTGTCGTTTGTAAGATACTGACCTTCATTAATAAATATCACATAAAAAAAAACTTAAAATCAAAGACATTTCCAAAGATCTCGTCTGCCCAAGAAAAGCTGCATGAAAATATATTGTACAAATACGTGCAATATGGAGACAATTCAACAAAAAAAGTAGCTTTGGAGCTAAATACATCTATAAGAACCGTTCAAAGGGTGCTTAAACGATTCAGGGAAACTGGTGGAATCCGGCGACAGCCTGGAAGTGGTCGTAAGAGGGGGTTTGTAGATAAAAAAATTGAGAAGAAAGTCATAGCTGCTTTGCAAAGAAAACCAACCCTCTCTGTAAGAGATTTGGCAAAAAAATGTAAAACATCTAAATCGACAATACAACGAGTGAAGAAAAATAGTCACATAAAGAGTTTTAAACAAACTAAAGTGCCTAATAGAAATGCCAAGCAGCAAACGGAATCAAAAACCAGATCACGAAAATTATATTCAAAACTAACCAAAAAAAATTACTGTATTGTTATGGATGACGAAACATACTGCAAATTGGACTTTAAGTCACTACCTGGGCATCATTTTTATTCTGGGACCGACAGAAAACTATCGATGATATGTACAAGGTTATCAAAACTGATAAATTTGCCAAGAAAGTTCTCGTATGGCAGGCCATTTGTTCATGTGGCAAACGCAGTACCCCATATTTTGCTAAGGGTACTGTTAATGGCGACATATACCTGAACGAGTGTCTGAAAAAACGGCTGTTACCGTTTATAAAACAGCACAAGAAGCCTGTTCTGTTTTGGCCTGATTTGGCCACGTGCCACTACACAAAGAAAGCTATAGAGTGGTATCAGACCAATAACATTGAATATGTGGATAAAACCCTCAATCCTCCCAATTGCCCTGAGTTGCGGCCCATCGAAAAATATTGGGCTTACGTGAAACAAAAACTCTTAAAACATAAAAGTAATGCAACTTCAGTAGATAACTTCAAGCGAAAGTGGAACGAAGCTTCAAAATTAATCACAAATTCAGATGTACAAGTCTTGATGGCAGGGGTGAAACGTAAACTAAGAAATTTCTGGATGAATAAAACTTTGTAAAAAATAAATTCATAATTTTGTGTATTAAATGCCTTTATAATAACATTACGTCCATAAAATAAGGTAGTTTCTTTTAATTTACCATATTTTAGGGAAAATTAATAAACGACATTTTATTCTGGGACAAGCTTTATTGTGCTGAGTTGAAACAAGCATCGTGGAGCTTATACATTTTACGGATTAAGAATTAAAACTGTATTGCTTTGTTCGATCCATACAACTAGTTTAATTAATAATTGAATCTTGTAACCCTCAGAAAGTTCTAATGTAATTTTTTTTAATACTTATATCTAAGCATTTCATATAATATTATTTTCATTCTCATATCTAGTCATATAAGAGACTGGTTAAAAGTGAAGAGCATAGATAGACTAATTCGCATGACTAAAGATAGAGAGACATATAGACATATGGTCGCCGACCTCCTGGACGGAGATGGCACATGAAGAAGAAGAAGAAGCATTTACGTTAATTAGTAAGCTAGATGCCACCAGTTATAAAATAACACGGTTACACTCACGGCACTTTAGTCACGTCTCGCGACATGTTTCGGGGAGCTTAGGTCTCCATCTTTAAGTACTAGGAGTGCTACTTGAACCGGCCCATCGCGCACTGTTGCACGTCGCGTTGCTGACTGCCGACCTGCGTCCGGCGCGGATCGCGGCGCGTTTCGCGCGCTCTTACAAAGTTTTTGGAGGTGATCTTGCGCGGGCGCTGCCTGAAGATGGAGACCTAGGCTCTCCGAAACATGTCGCGAGACGTGACTAAAGTGCCGTGAGTGTAACTGTGTTATTTTATAATGTTAATATGTCTCACGAAAGTTTAAATTTAATAGATACCAGTTCTTACTATTGGATGAAGACATGTTTTAAATGCATTAAATATTATTGTCGAAGAACGTGAATTCCTAGTACCTAATTGTTAGCTAGAGCCCACATATTTCTAATAGGTACTTAAGAGTATCAAGTCACAAAATTGATAAGATTATTCTAAGATCTTCGACGAGTGGTAGGAGCCGACCCACGACGTATGCGTCACGAAAGTTTAAATTCAAATGAGAAAATAAAAACAAACATGACGCAAAATCATTAGCCCAGTAGGCATCGTTCCATATTAACGCTTATCACGTTAATGGAATACTGGTGTTAAGCTCAAAGAATGTGTGTCTGGCAGGCCGCCAGCGCCAGCAAATTGTCGCTCACGGTGCCATTCACATGAGCCACTCCGCTCCTTTCATCGGCTTGACGCCTCGTCGATGCCCTGGTACTACAAATACGCTGATTTTTAAATCCAATTTTGACCCGTATCGAGCGGGCTGATGGTTCTGTGAACAATCTAGGTTAGTTAGACTGGTTAGAACAGGCTGAATCGTGAGGTGGTCGCGCGTTTGTTTTGAGGTAATTTCATTTGAAAATCGGATTTCTGTTAACCGCAAGTAAACGAAAAATATGTTTAAATATGACTTATAAACATGATTTCAGTGTCTGAGGATCAAATTATAAACTGATAGATAAAATGAAGCAAAATATATTTAGTACAAAGATATTTATAGGTCAAAACCGTTCAAAACGGATTGCAAAAGTCTAAAAAACAGGCGTTCACAAAATTGTGCTTGGATTTTGATAATACTTGGGCACAAAAAGTGTCTTCGATTTCTGTTTCCGACATTTTATTATTACGCTTCTTCCATGTATTGAAGTTACCATGATTGTAAATAGGACTAGCAAAGAACATTAAAACCCGGACAACACTAGGTTTTACAACGATTTCTGGAAACAAATATATAACAGCACCTTTTCCTAGAGACTGTGTGTGCATATCTTACACTGCTTAAGCAGATCTAACCTTGTGTAACATAATATATTGTTCTTCAAATGTTATGAAAAGATATCAATTTGGAAATTCAATTTCAAACGGTTGAAAAATGGGTTTAAAGTTTTTACGGGGACAGGATGTTGTAAAATTAAGCAGCTCTTTTATCTTTAATAAACAAGGGAAACTGCCCTTGGCCGTTGGTCCTTATACAACTGTTCAAAAGTTGCTTTTTGAAAAGGAGTGTAATTAAAACCTCATCTACCGGGAATATTAAACGGCGAACAGTTAATGGATCTTAAATCGAATCGAAAACTTGAACTTTGTCTAAAGAGACTCGTTGCCTTCAATAAATTCACAAAAGTTTAGGGAAACTAGCTTCGTTTTAAAACAGTTCGCTATTTAACTGTTTGATTGCACTAGAAGTAGCAACAAAGCTCGTTCTCTAGGATTTCATTCTGGACGAACTTACGAAGCAAATGGACATTTTGTTATGTACAGTCGCTCAAAAATATCTGAGCATGCACTTAATCGCGTTGACAATAAAGGCGTTGTTCAGATATTTCTGACCCTCTTGGCTGCTCCGATATATCTAATGGCGACTGTACAGTCACCCGGCACGGTTGAAGCTATTTTATTTTGTTTAATACTTACTCTATGAAATGTCCTGAGTTATGGATGTAGTATTTTTCTATATCTAACTATTATATACATATGCATATCGTCGTCTACTTAGTACCCACAATACAGGCCTTTTTGAGCTTACTGGGGGACTAGGTTGGTTTGTGTGAAATTGTCCCATAATATTATTTTTTTATTAAATGTCCGATCTTCCGATGCAAAATGAATATTGAATAGTAAATGACAAAATGACTCAACAATTAAGGTCCGCGACCGACGAGTCCGCACTTATTTTTTTCATCTTTTATAGCACAAGTACTTTTGTTTCAAATAGTCACAGAACAATAATGATCACTTCTTTGTTATACTGCTTGTACAGTTGACGTCAAAAATATGTCTACACTTTTGCACCTTCCTCCTTTGTAAACATATCTATGATGTAGACTGTACGTTGTAATGAAAACTGCTGCTGTCTGACTTACTTAACTCATTCCAAGAGTTTAAAGAAGCCAGTTGCTAATCTGACCATTTGGCCAAGAAGAAATTTAAGTCTTATTAGCCTCTTTTACGGTGCGCTTTACTCACTTATCTAACACTTAATTGGCTTCGGTTATTTAACCTAAAAATTTAGCGTGCATAAATTCCTTCCGCTTGTAAATGGCTAAATTTTCGTTCACAGCTCTCCAGGTCATCAATGTTACTCTGCGCCCGTAGAAACCACCTTAGACAACCCTACACGTGACCCCTGGGTGGTGCTAAAAGAGTAACAAACTTGGCAGCTGCACTATCCCATCTGGACCTCGCAGTACTCACTGGAATTTCTTCACCATCTACTTTCCCACTACTATTACCACCAGAAAGACGAAATGCCTCTCTATATCCAGTGACGTGTAGCCATACGATAAATAAATAAAGTTAGTTAACTTGTTCAGCGTTTGTGAATAACTCATTGAGGTAAATATACAAGAGGAGAAAACTTCATATCAACACAACGTTAGAAGCGTGCCACGCGTCTCGTATCACGACGTACCGACAAAAACGGAGTGTTTATATTCTAAAATGAACTATCGAAGTATATTTATCTCTTTTCCGCTAGGGTATTACGATTGCGCAAGGCAATATTGCCATCTTTGTCTGTCATGGATATCGTGATATTAGCTGTTTCGTACAGTTCGGTGTTGCTACAACATGAAAATATTTCCTAGAAATAATCGATAAATATTTTCAAATATAATAAAATGACATCAGTTATCTATGTTAAAATGAAAAAAGTGTCTCCACTTAGAACTTTTTCGTTAATTGCTATCAAAATTGTTACCGGTGCTCTTTAAACATGAAACAATTGTGAAAATTTAAAAAGTGGCTACCATCTTGAAACCCTTGTTTCTGGACGGATTGCTTTCAATCTTGATAGGTATCTGAGGTTCTGTGTCATGTTTTTATACTTGTATAACGAGCCTAAGCACTTCGTAGGAGTTCTCTTCATATTAAATTTATAGTTACATTTAATAATAATATAATATTAAGTGTACTACCGTATTGTATTGTAATTGTTCAGTCCGAGGTATAAACCTAACTGCGCAATAAGAAATTTGTAAATTACAAAGAAATTAAACACCGCTATGTAACACTACTTTTTCCAATTTTGATAACATTTTCATATTGGATAACTACACAAACCCGCATATATCAACTACTAGCTTTTGCCCGCGACTTCGTCTGCGTGGAATTAGTAATCCCCCCTTAAGGAATGACTTCTGGATATCAATTATTGTATATTCTTCCCCAGAGCTCAAACTATTTCCAGCGTTCAGCGGTTATTGATTTCCCATACAAACTTCGAACCCCCTTTTTACCCCCTCTAGGGTCGATTTTCGGGATAAAAATAATCCTATGTCGTTTCTCGGGACTCAAATTATCGCCATACAAATTTTCATCTAAATCGGTTCAGCGGTTAAACATTCTCCATATAAACGTTCAACCCCCTTTTCACCCCCTCCATGGTTGATTTTCCGGATGAAAACTATCCTATGTACTTTCCCGGGACTCAAACTATGTCTATACCAAATGGCATCAAAATCCGTTCAGCCGTTTTCACGTGATGCGCGGTCAAATAAACAGACAAACAGATAAACAGACAAACAGACAAACAGACAAAAATTCTAAAAACTGTTGGAACGTGTTCTGTTATCAATTCTAAGTATCCCAAGCCAACTTTTTTTCGAATATCTTCCATGTACAGACTTTCGACCCTCTTCAGCTTTATTATATGTATAGATGGAAGTAATCAGTTCATTATTTTTTTATAAGGTCGAAATGAAATCGAAATTAAAAATCGCGAACTTTAAAACCTCTTTATAAGTTATAATATAGTATAGCATTCAAACAAACCAGAATTTCCCAAAAATACGAGAAATTCAAATAATGTTTTACTGGCAACACTAAGTCTAGAAAATGCCGCTAGTTGATTTTCGTATTTTTTCGTGCTATTTACGACAATTTGAGTGCAGAAACAGTAAACTCACTTGTGAAAGGTTATTCCGTGTTATTTGGTGTGGGTTTCGGATCGCGACGTGCAAGATTTTATGGTACATTTTGCCATTTTCACGGACCAGAATCACTGTCACCGTCAAATTGTCAACTGAGTTGACGTAAGCCTCTCACGAGCCTACAGGCTTCTATCGAGTTACACGCATATGGCCTCTTACTGCAGATCTAGTCGTATATATCAATGGAATAACTCCTGCAGCCTGGCGACGCGTGTTCTTTAACTCCACCACGGGCTGTAACAACCACGAATGAAAACAAAAATCGGGTATGCACCGACACTTTTTTACGTTATTTTGTTTCGCAAAATTCAGTTCTGGCGTAGAAAATTTGAGGCATACCTACTTCCAATCTCGTAACTAATTTGACAGAAAATTTGAAACGAACTTTGTGGCCGTAATCGTAAAGTTCATATTTGTTTTTACGCAGAAGCCGGTATACGAGATTATAGTTGGTGTACGCAGAAATATCTCGATATTCCACAGGGCTGCTTGAAATTCGTATCGTTAAAGTAAAAGAACAAAAAAAAACTGTGAAATTTTAAATGTATGAACTTTCCGCGTTCTATGTATGTAAATATTGCACAGAGGCGCTATCCCAAAATATTTTGATACCTCGTGATGATATAGAAACTTATGTGATGTGATATAGCCATCATTTAAGAACTGCTCAATTCATTATAAACTTATATAGATGACTCATTATAGATTTACATACAAAGGAAAAAGAGACCTAGACCTCCGGTGCCCAAGGCAAATAAAAATATTTATTAAAAATAATTTGATTTGTTCTCCAGTTGCTCCATTCATGTTGTATTTACGTCATATCCATCATCATTCTAAAACTTAAACGGGTGCTTACGATCCTTATGCGTGTTGAGGCTTTCAAGCTGTTAACTCATGATTTTAAGAAATAATTAAAATCTGCAGGGTTCTTGCGGTCGACGGAGTGTCTATAATATGAAAGATCAGTTAATTAAAGTTCAGTAAAGAGAGGAACTTTTAAAAAAGTACTTCTGAAACGTAATGGAAAAGCTGTTTGTTCAAGAAATAATGTGTTTTTGAATTTTTTACGCATAAAACGTCACATTTAAGTTAAATAGTTGGAATAAATTATTGTAAGGTAAACTAAGCTACAGGAAAAACACACAACGCTTCATACACAACTCATACTAGACTGCAAAAGTAATACAACTCAAACTTTTAACGTCTAAATCCATATTCTTATCGGTTCAATTTCAAAGTACACTAAAAGCGGTAACATCCGTCAGCGCAAAATGCCTACCATTCACAATGCCGCCCCAAGCCGCAATTGGCAGAAAATCAAACACAGCCCCTAATTTGTGGATTCGTTTTAAAAACATGTTCAGGGAAATGCTTGCCAAGTTGCCAGCGTGTGTACGGTGGACGTCAATAATATGTTTACATATTTGCACCTTAGTACTCCGTTGTAATAAGGTTCAAAGTGTAAACATATTTTTGACGTCGACTCTACACTGCGTTGTATGTGTTTTAGTGCCAAATAGGGAATTGCGCATTGGCTTGTGCACATTGCGTTGTGAAATTTCGTTCGCGCGGATATCAATTAAATGCTTATAGAGTACCTTTATCATGCGTTTGGATCTACATTTTGTGAATACGAACATGAATTTCTACTATTGTGGTTATAGAATACTTTTTCTCTGTATTGTGATTAATAGCTTATTTATAAAATGATACACGGAGAAAAAAATATTTTACAATATTACCAGATTGTATAGTAGTTATGATTCTGGTGTAGGAAAAAAGATTTCAGCTATGGTTAACAGATTCTTGTTTTAAAACAACAAGTCGTATTTTTGACAATACTAGAATATTCTAGTTATAATATTCTTGTACACGAAAACTCTGATATCGTTGTGGTAACCTTCTAATAGTTACAGAGTAAAATAAGCATTTTGCTTACAACACTTTTCAAGAATTGCGATGTTTACAATATTTATTGTTTCTGTTCACAATCGTCTAGTAATCACACAAAATAATAAAATTGTCTTTACAATATCTTTATGTAAGGTCCATCTTATGTGATTTATTTATAGGTACTAGACTTTCTCGTACCTTTAAGCGGATTTTTAATACCCATTACTTACTCGAAATTTCTTGATTACTAGGAATATTTTTACTCATAACTACATACGTTTTTTGTTGTGTAACTAACTTGTTTTCATGATAAAAATAAAGAATAGTACCAGCAACAATAAAAAATGTTGGCATTACAATATTATTGCACACTAAACAATGCGTTATTTACGTGTAGCGAAAAACTAATTTAATACCTTTACATTAGTGTCAACAGATGGCGCTAGGGCGCTGGGCCATACAGTGTTCCAGGTTTATAGCGCTTATATTGTACATTTTTATTAAACACTGTAAAATTCAATGCTAAGATAGGTTCTACGTAAAAATGTAATTTATTAATGCATTTAACATAAATTTCTAGTTTATTTATTTCACGTCATACTTGATTGACATACAACGCGCTTTCGAAGTTTTTTACGTCATTTGTATATATAGAAGTTCCAACTGATTCATGTAAGGTAAGAACTATATAATGTTTCTCTCACTAGGGTTGTAGATTTCGAACAGGACCTCATATGAATAGATGGATGGAAGGATGTGAGAATGTGATGATGATATGACACTTAAATAAAATTGGAGAGAGGGCCCGCTCGGACAAGCAGCGACGCTTGCAATCCGTGCTCGGTTTCGGTGTATTTCTCACTTTTATTAAATACAAAAATAAAACCCGATAACACTACAATATTTATTGTAAACAGAACAAAACATATTTTTAACACAAATAAAAATCTGGTATTCTCCAATACTGCATATAGTAAACAGAAATTGTTGATTATTTCAGTCCCCTAAAATAATAGTCGAGACTAATAAAAATCTGGTGTTCTTAATACAACACATAGTAAACAGGATTATGCGGCGTTTCAAGTCCGCAGTAATTATATTGAATCCTACTGAAAAATCTGATAAACTCTACCCTGTCCTATAATGATGGCTACAGAGATGGTTTTTGTGTGTTACACAAAAATTATTTTCTACGATACTAGGTAAGTGGGTTGTAGGAACTAGAAATAATGTTGTAAAGAAGTAGAATTTTCTGTTAATGTGTAAAAAATGTATAGTTGTCACATATAATACAATAAAATCAAGTCAAGTTTACAATATTCTGTTACAAGAAACTAGATTTTTCTCTCCGTGTACATTTCCGCCTTACGGAGTTTTCTTTTCAAAGACTATGCGTTATTTAAAATTCTATTCGAAAATTTTGTACCCAATTATTACTAAGTATTATATCAGCAAGGCTGTTATCATCATTGTGGTTCAAACCATATTGTCCCCGTTGTTTGGAGCTAGCCTTATTTTGTATACAGTTGTTTGGTTGAAAATGTTTACTACTACCTTTAAAATCCTGTTTTTCTTAGTTAAGTACACCTATTACGTATGACCCAAATATTAGATGAAACTATTCTCACCGAAGAAAAAATATACACTGAAGTCAAATATGACCTTACATAAAATAAGTCACTAACGACCCGCATCATTTTACAGACGCCAACAACAGAGCACACACACAAACGCCGTAATACCGTGATAATGACACTTATGAAGCAAAACAATGGGACAGAAAATGGGGCCTTGGAGAAAAGCTGAGGTAAATAAGGTAATTAAGAGGAAGTGAGACAGCCCAATGTAACGGTAGAGAAGAAACGTGCAGAGGGACTGTTCATAGTTTGACAGCTGAAGAAGTTTCCATTGTAATTTACTGTTACAACATTCCCTAAAATTCATTATGTAGCAGAGCGAACGACCGAAGAGACTCATATATCTTATGTCTCCTCATAAATAAATAAATATTATTGGACAATCTTACACAAATCGTCCTAGGCCCCCTAAGGCCCCACTAGACGAAACCTTTCATTGCCTCAAAAAAGAAGTAGAAATATGAATGTCTACTTTTTTTCAGACCAAAATTAGTGTTCAAACGGTGAGCGTTCAAAGTTAAAACGGTGTGTCAAAGATCCGTGGAGGCATTTAAATCCAATTTTAACTAACTTATCACATCTACATCTTGTTAATCAGAATCCTTATTTCCTTCCTTGTAATTGTCTTCTGCCGTAGGTACTCTCAAACTATTCCTTATGTAATACATACACACATATAAATTGAGTTTAATTTATCCATTCGTTCTCTCATCGTTCCACTCATTAAGCTCCCAGTAGGTACTTTAATAGTTAAACAGGGAATAGCGTGTGTAGTGTATTTCTCTCTTATAAAGGAAATTATTGTTTTAATTGTCAGGGAAAAAGCCCGTAGCTTAGCGGAGAACAAAGAAATATAAGTAATGGAATATGAAAAAGGAAAAAAAAAAATATATGTACTAGTACGTATAATTAGAGGGTACCGTCGACGCCAAAGCTATGTTTACACTTTTGCACCTTACTCCTTGTAATAAAAGTGTACATACTTACACATTGCCAATAAACAAGAATAAGTTACAAAACTAAAAATTGGAGACATATCCATTATAATGAAAAAAATCAACCGTGTAGAACTCTGGAGCATGTCAGGAATCGAACCTGAGACCTTCGGATTGCCGGTCCGACGTGCTTCTATGTTATAACATACGATCCCAGTTTAACACGACGATTTATTACACAAAGTTGAACAAGTCACAGCGACATCTGTACCGTATGTTTTGAAGGTATACAACCTTTGAGCCACAACTCAAAATAAGTTATTTTATGCCACACCTGGCCATAAAGTGCCTTTTTCCGCACGCTGCGCGTACGGAAAAAGACGCTTTCTAGCCAAGTGTAGACATAAAATGATATACACAACACGGGAGGTAATAAAGAAAGCCCTCGATCGCATATTTACATCCCTCGCTTGCAGCTCGGGCCGCAAACTTCTGCGATCTCGGCCTTTCTTTGTTTTACCACCCTAGTTGTGTAATGTACTATTACCCATTACATAATAGTACATACATATCTATACATGAGGACAGTGACTACAACTACCTACAATACATTTCTACAATATTCAACGAATTAAATCACTTGTTGCTTCAGGTACTTACAACAACTGGTCGGCACAACTGTACAATAGATAGAATCGATTTTAAAATCGATTGATATTTTAATAATAAATGGATTTCAATTATTTCGATGGTTGAGAAGAATCGAAGAGAAGATGAAGGGTATTGCAGGATCGGAAAATCGATTCTCTATCGAAAGGAAAATAATCGGAACTTAAATTAAGGTTGCCCTAATTTACCAGATCGAATATTTAGAAGAGACAATATTTAAATATTTTGTAATTTATTTAAAACTAATATTTTAAATAGCGATTAAGAGCAAGCTATTAATAATTTAACGGCATTTAGGCACAGTTCCTAATTTGCTAACAAAAACAGAAACTTGAGTCCTAATCTGTATAATAATTAATAATTCAACGTTAAATATGCTTAAATTTATTTCAGAAGTCAATAGTCTTTTGCAAATAATTTCATTAAGTTTTACTAGACGTCACGACTTTCACAGTTTGTAAGCGACTGGAGATCTCCAATAAAACCCAACGGGCCTAGGTTTAACGATCCAGTTTGGCCACTGTTCTGCTGAGTGTGTACATGATATTAAGCTTATATTATTGGTATGAAAGAACCGGGATCCTGCCATTTGACCAAAATATTTTTGACCAAATTTCATTTCCCAACCAAACTTTCCCAACCGCACATTTGTCAACCCAATCTTTCCCATATACTTATTTGTCAATTTAAAGTTTCGACAAATGATCATTTCCCAAATTATTACTCAAGCAACTTTCAATAGACCAACTGATGTTTTGCCAAATGTTTCACTTGGACAAAAAATGTTTCACAATTTTAATTTTGTCAAATAGATGCTTACACAAATGATTTTTATCCAAATAAATGTTTAGACAAAAAATGTTTATCAAAAGTATTAGTTGGACAAAAAATGTTTCCTCAACCCTCATGTTGTCAAATAAATCAGTGGACAAATGAAATATATCCAAAGCATAGCTTAGTAAAATATTGTTTGTTAAATGTTTTAATTGGACAGAAAATATTTACTCAACTTTTATTTTATCAAATAAAATACTGGACAAATGGTTTAAATCCAAAGCAATGTTTAGTCCAATAGCTTACTGGACATGGATTTGTCTGCGTATGCATCTGAAATCTGAATAGCGCCATACATGGACGGATTTGTCCGCCGAGCATATTTACCAGAAAAATCCAGCGTTAAAAACCAGAAAAGTAGGTTAGACTAGGTTAGACCCGCGACCCCCACGGAAACAAACCTCTGCCAGAAAAGTAGATTAGGTTACATAAGAACTGTGACCTCCCATCGAAACGAACTTCTGCCAGAAGAAGTAGGTTAGGTTAGGATAGAACCGCGACCCCACGGAAATGAACTTCTGTAAGAAAAATAGGTTAGGTTAGGTTAGAACTGCGATCCCACGGAAATGAACTTCTGTCAGAAAAGTAGGTTAGGTTAGAACTGCGACCCCACGGAAACGAACTTCTATCAGAAAAGTAGGTTAGGTTAGGTTAGAACCGCAAACCCCACGGAAATTAATTTCTGTCACAAAAGTAGGTTAGGTTAGGTTAGAACTGCGACCCCACGGAAACGAACTTTTGTCAGAAAAGTAGGTTAGGTTAGAACCGCGACCCCACGGAAATTAATTTCTGTCATAAATCCTAGTAAACGGTAACATTAACTGTCTTATTATTTGCCATCATTTGTTTGTTGATGCCATAATTTGGGATATGATTATAAATTGAACGAATTTTTGTAAAATGCAAAAACTATACCAAACGGATTTTTGTTTAAAAGACAATTTGCCTGATTACGATTTGGGATAAATTAGTTTGCTGAATGATGATTTGGAATATGAAATTTTGTGAAATAAATAATTACCAAACGGGTCATTTGCTAAAAAAATATTTGCTGAATGATACGTTTGCCATGACTTGTTTTGCGTTTCGTATGTTTTGGCAACTAATGCATTCGGTTAATTAAAAATTGGTGAAGTGAAAATTGTCAAAATAAGGAATTGCCGAAAATTTATTTGCATATTGTTGAGTTGCCAAAAAAATGTTTGCGTATTATTTAGTTGGGAAATGATTATTTGGTATTTATGTTTTTGGGAAACATTATTTGGGAAGTGAAAATCTGGCAAATAATTTTTGGTAATACATCAGTAATCCGAAAGAACCGTTATAGTAAAAATTCAATATAATTGTTAAAAAAGGTTATTGAATTAAAATTATATCCTGTATATATTTCTCGCCCTCGCCATAATATTGGCAGAAAATTACTGCGTCACTTCTTCATTATCAGCCCCTCATTACTGAGAATCGTAACCACTTGGTTTCGCATTTCTTGTGATTTGTTTCCATCGGTTTTGATCTCCCGTAGCCTTTGCCTGAGGTGACCTTCTTAACTTGGTCAGACCATCTGGGGGGGGGGGGGGGGACTTTCTTTCGCCTTCCACTTTTCCGACTACGTCAGACGTCACTTCTTCTAGGCTTTCATTGCCAAACAACATAACATACGTATAACATGTCCAAAGTAAGAAATTGCTTTCTTGATCACTGCTTTTACAAGGCTGAATAATTTATAAGTAACGAAAATTAATATACTAAAAATGTGTATTGTATGTTGTATATTTTGTTTTATTCTAAGTATGCTCCGTACATTTCTTGGTACAAACAGCAACACTCTTAACACTCTCAGCGCCATAGAACAAACGAATTTTCTGCTGTGGCAGGCCAAGTGGGTCACCAGCCGCCCACCTAAATTTGAGCTCAGAGGGCCACCAAGATTTTTAAAAGCTTTACCTGCAGGCCAAGTGGGCTGCCGGCAGACCACATAAATTCGAGTCTAGCAGAGTATGTTACATTTTTGATACCTTTACCAGCAGGCCGCGTGGGTTGCAGGCAGACCAATACCAGATAACCATATCCATGTCAAATTTTCTCTTGAGATAAAGTCAATGGTAAAACCCAGCAGGCCGAAATTTCGCACAATCAATTTTTGAAGTCGGGGCTTCAAAATTTTGTTAGTCTTTTGGACGCGAGAATAACAGTAAGTTCCAGAGATAGATGGTGGTCCCCCCCCCCCCCTCCCCCAAAAGGTTCGTTGAACCTAACTTTATAACACAGGTTCTAAAAAGGCGCTTAATTAAAATCTCATTAAAATAAAATTTATTACACTGATTGACTACGGAACCCTAAAAATTTATTTAGTCAAAGTGTCCTACAACGGACACACAGTGTCCGTGTATTTAGGTATTCGTGCCTTCGCATGAACCACATATGAGATAACACCCTTGTAACTCAGCCCTAATCAACTGAATTCATCGATCGACTAGTAGCGCCATCTGTCGCGCCACTCAGGTACTAATGTCGCCCGGTGCTAGCGCCAGGCTGATTTCTCCTCAGTAAGCTTTTGTAACTCAGCCGAGCAACACCTGCACAATCAAGTTTAAAAAATATCGAAAAGTAAATTACAAATGCAAATTGTGTAACGATTGTTGCTATTTCAGATATAGTGATATTGCACAATTTACTTTTGTGATTTATTTTGTGCAAATTGCTCAAAAGATGGAAAAGCAAATAGTATAATCATTGTTGCTCATTTGTTGCTACTTCAGATATTGTGAAATTCCGCTCGGTGCCCGTGGCCCAGCGACGCGACGCAGTGACCTCCAATAGGCACCGTCAAAACAGATGCGTCGTTCCGTGAGACGACATGCGTCGCCCTGTGAGATGACAGGCGTTGTAGCTTTATAAAATAGGCCTCTGGTATGGAAAAAACAATACTTTGCAGAATCGTTAACGGCAAAGCATTGTAATTAGCACTGATTGTATCGTATCAGTTTTTTTGTGGAAAGTTTGAATTTGAGAAGAGATGCCGCATATGGATAATTAAAAAAAAAGTAACCGACTTCACTTAGCCTCCACCTTTCCAAAAGCTAATGCCGGAGCTACTGTAAAAAATACTCAAATTACTATAGATAGGTGTGCCTATAGCCTTTATATTTGAAGAGTTCCGTCGATTTCTCCAGGGTCCCATCATCAGATCCTGACCTGATGACAATGGGATCAACTGTCAAGTATACTGTTTCAAACAAAATAAATAGAATTCTCCAAATCAGTCCCGCAGTTTTCGAATAATCGGTGAACATACATAAAACAAAAATAGCAAAAAAAAAGATTCCGACGAATTGAGAAACTTCTCCTTCGAAATCTTGAAGTTGGTTAAAAAGATTGTAAATTTATTTTTGTGGGGTCATTGCGGACCACGTGGCCTGGCGGTAAAGTTTATAAATTGCCCCGCCGGCCGCCCACATGGCCTGCCGGTAAAGTAACTTAAAACTGTTGAAAATTAATAGTGGCCTGCTGTATTGAAATTTTTGTGGGCCGCCGGCAGCCCATGTGGCCTGCACGGAAAGATACTAAAAACGATAGAGGCCTGCTGCATAAAAATATTTGTGGAGCGCCGGCGGCCCACGTGGCCTGCTGATAAAGTTGCAAAATATACGTGTGGCCAGCGGCGCTTGAAACTCTGTGGGCCGCCGGCGACCCACGTGGCGCTGAGAGTGTTAACTGACTTAGGACCTTATTACAAAAAGCATAAGGACTATAGATGGTCAGTTCACAGTGTGGGCGATGGTACTACCGTATTGTTCTATAACCCAATTTATTATAACAGAATCCTAACAGTTTGTAGAAGCTTAAAAGTATACATAATTGTAGGTATATAATTATAGTCTTCTTAGTAACTATAGTACGTATTTTAAATATTTGTATATTTACCCGCTTATTCATAAACGCATTGCAAACCTCATTTAACTAAATCACCTTTTGTCCTTATCTGTCACATTGACAGTTGTGTTTGTTAGAAACAGACAAAATACATTTTAACTAAATGAGGTTCTAAACACGTTTATGAATAAGCGGGATACTGTTTAAATCAGCCGGAGAAGTTCATATACTTAATTGATTTTTATAATAACACTGTGATCTAACCTTTTTCTGTAAATATTTTTTTGTTTGTTTGCTTACTTTTCAGCTCTGTCAATACAATTCCATCACAAAACAAGGGCCATATGAAGGGTACACGGAAAGAACATGTCTAGTCCCTTTTTTCGTAAAATTAGATTTTTGTATCAAAATGTAGAACTTGCAATGACCTATTAACAACAACTTCTGTAACAGCTGGAATTTTTTACATAAATCCACTTTTTAATTCATAAAAACCATCTAGTTACAAAAATAGTATGGTTAATTGGATCGTTCCAAACTTTAAAACCGCTATATAGTGCTCTCATTATGGGAATATAGTTCAGAGCTGGATACGGCTACCTTCTTTTAGTATGTTGATAACTTCAAAACTATTAAAATTTAAATTATAAAACTTATATATTTGTAGTTTTCACATCAAATCCTTTCATCTATATATATAAAAGAAGAAGCTGACTGACTGACTGACTGACTGACTGACTGACTGACATATCAACGCACAGCCCAAACCGCTGGTTCTAGAGATTCCAAATTTGGCACGTAGGTGCCTTATAAGGTCTAGGGGTGCACTAAGAAAGGATTTTTCAAAATTCACCCCGTAAGGGGGTGAAATGGGGGTCCAAAGTTTGTATGGGGAAACAAGATTAGTTTGACTATATTATTTAAAACTTCACCGAATTATTCCTAACAATAAATGAGTAAACACGTGTTTCAGCTTTTTTGAAAATTCAACCCCTTTAAGGGGGAAATGGGGGTGAAAAAATCTGAAAATCAATATGGGTATCGTTTCTATGGTTTATCGGGTCGCTGATTAAGAAAACAACAACCATTTTATTGTACAACGCGGCAGGCGTGAAATATCATCCCCCAGGGGGTGAAATAGGGGTCCAAAGTTTGTATGGGGAAACAAGATTAGTTTGACTATCGTATTTGAAACTTCACCGAAATATTCCTAACAATAAATGAGTAAACACGTGTTTCAGCTTTTTTGAAAATTCAACCCCTTTAAGGGGGAAATGGGGGTGAAAAAAATATAAAATCAATATGGGTATCGTTTCTATGGTTTATCGGGTCGCTGATTAAGAAAACAACAACCATTTTATTATACAACGTGGCAGGCGTGAAATATCATCCCCCAGGGGGTGAAATGGGGGTCCAAAATTTGTATGGGGAAACAAGATTAGTTAGACTGTTTTATTTGAAACTTCACAGGATTATTCCTAACAAAAAATGCGTAAATAAGTGTTACAGATTTTTGAAAATTTGACCCCTTTAAGGGGGAAATGGGGGTGAAAAATCTGAAAATCAATATGGGTATTGTTTCTATGGTTTATCAGGTCGCTGATTAAGAAACCAACAACTATTTTATTATACAACGTGGCAAGCGTGAAATGTCATCCCTCAGGGGGTGAAATGGGGGTCCAAAGTTTGTATGGGGAAACAAGATTATTTAGACTGTTTTATTTGAAACTTCACAGGATTATTCCTAACAATAAATGCGTAAACACGTGTTACAGGTTTTTGAAAATTCAACCCCATAAAGGGGGAAATGGGGGTGACAAAGTCTGAAAATCAACATGGGTATCGTTTCTATGGTTTATTGGGTCGCTGATTATGAAAAAAACAATGATTTTATAATACAACGTGGTGGGCGTGAAATATCATCCCCCTGTTAGGGTGCGATAGGGTTGAAATGGCTAAATATCAATATGGGTGTCGATTAATGGTATTTTGGGACGTTAATTACGAAAATGGCATCGATTTTGAAATTTTGGTATAGAAATGGTTTTTATCCCGGGAAAGGACATAGATTAGGGCAGTTCTTAAGGGGCTGAAAAGGTGATTGGAATGGAATGTTGTATGGATAATTTTTAACCGTTGAACTGATTTAAATGAAACTTGGTATAATAGATAGTTTGAATTTCGGGAAACGACTAAGGGTAGTTTTCATTGAAAAAAAGTAACCCTTAAAGGGGTGAAAAGAGGTTTGGAAGTTTCTATGGGATTTGTTGAAATCGGGGTACCGACTCCGATTCGCACTCAGCCGCGATAAATTCTCATGAAATCATTTATTTATTTATCCAAATTATTCGTTACACAGCATTACAGTAGAAACCAAGGCACTGCGAACTACAAAACAAAATATATAATTAAAAAAATATATATAAACAAAATATATCATGCTGAAAGCGTCTTTAAAAAAAATGTAATAAAAAAATGTTCTCTTGAGAAAAACTCTTGAGGCGCAAGTAAGAGCCACACTTGCCGGGTTTTTTTATTTCCTAAAATCATTACTTAAGGGGGTGAAATGGGGGTTTAAAGATCTAATTGGGCATTTTTAAACGTTGAACCGATTGAGATGAAACTTGGTATAGAGATAGTTTGTGTCCCGAGAAGCGGCAAAATAGTATTTATTCCGAAAAACAACTCTTACGGGGTGCAAAGTAAAGGGGTTGGAAGTTTTATAGAGAATTATTTACAGCTGAACCGATTTAGATGAAATTTGGTATAGACATAGTTTGAGTCTCGGAAAACGACATAGGACACTTTTATCCGGAAAATCAACCCTTTTAGAGGTGAGAAGGGGGTTGAAAGTTTGTATCGGGAATTGATAACCGCTTAACCTGTTTAGATGATTTGGTATGGAGGTAGTTTGAGTTCTGGGGAAGGATACATAATAGTTGTTATCCCAGAAGTCATTCCCTAAGAGGGTAAAAAGGGGGATCTATATTTTTGAGTTGCGGGGAAAAACTTTCATTAGAGTAGAAATCTGCATTAATCATAATCTCTTAGTAAGTAGTAGAGTAGCAAGACGTTGCTGGCGATGGCGTAACAATAAAAGAAATATTGCAACCATTTCATTAAAAAATAATAATAAGGGAAAGCCTTCATCAAAATGTCATATACCGAAACCTCCAGAAAGTAACAAATACTTTTCCGAAAAGCGCATCTAAATCGGTTCCGCCAAACGCGAGATAATTGCGGGCAAACATACATACAAGACAGAAATGAGGGTCAAACTGATAATCTCCTTTTTAGTACTTTTAGTACGCGGGCGAAGCCGCGGGCAACTGCTAGTTTGATATATAACAAGGTATAGTTTGTAAGTAATTTAAGAAATAAGGCAAAAAAAATTCCATTGCTCTCTGTCCCCCGGAAACCGACGAACCTACATTTTAGAAAAAAATACGTAATATAGTTCTTTACCTGTACATTACAGAAAAAAAACACTAATAAGTCTGCGGTCAAGCGTAAGTTGGTCTCAAAAATACAAATTGTTAAAATTGTGTGATGTATATGGAACCCTCGGAGCGCGAGTCAACTCGCACTTGGCCGATTTTTTTATTTACTTTAATGACAAGGAACCCTAAATCCTTACAAAATTTAGAAAAAACTAGTCAATAATTAGGCCCAAGCTTCTCATAGTATGAGTGCATTGTAGGTAAAATAGTTAGTGTGCTTTAGAGTTGTAAGCACAACTTTTATAGTTCTTATCAAATTTTATAAATTCAAACTGTGTTTTAAAGCTGAATAGTTGTTGTTTTTAATGCTATACAAAACATTAGTGTATTGTATTTTATTTGGCCACAGAATTAACATATACATTTTATTTTCCTAAAAGAATATTTTATTTTGTCAACAACTCCTAAACTATACATTATTTTCACAAATAATGTATGTATGTATTGTAGTAAATTCAATAAGCTTTCGATCGATGCTACACATGTGTGTATGTGTCATGGTATAGCTTTAATTTATGTTTTACACATTTCGGTAGCGGTCACGTTCATGACGTCATTATTTGGACCTCAGTCACTATAGAGATATTTTTCCGACATTTAGGGGCTCCAAATTATTTGACCAACAATATACTCGAAGCTTCTGCGGATATTCTGTAAATTGTGAAAATTGTTATTTTTTCACTCTAAGGAAATAACTCGGCAGTGCCGACATGTTTTTTAACATAGCTGCCACAATTATTACCAGATTTTAATAATTTTTATAGCAATGTATAGCTTAAATAGCCTGTTTTGTTATTGTAGTACTCGGCTTTAAAGTTGGACTTATAATTTTGTTGTAAAATGCAAATATCCGAATTATTTTTTAGCCTGATCTTGGGTTTTCGTTTATAGCTGTCAAACTGTAATATACAGTAGTATATGATGTATTACAACAATATAGCACATTTAATCTTCTTTCGTTTGATACTACACACGTATAGGTGCAATGCACAGTTTGGATGAAATTTATACTTTTCGCAACAAAGCGGCAGCCATTTTGATGACGTCATTACACGGGAGACATTCATCGACGTCCCCGTCTCTCGGCAGTTTTGGGGTCCTAGTGTCGTGCCCAATAACATACTAAAAGTTGGTAACCGTATCCAGATCTGAACTATCACTTAGGCCCTCTCCCATAACGGAGGGGACTAATAACTCAAAATGTTGTCAAAGTGACTAGACATGTTCTTTCCGTGTACCCTTCATATTGACACAACCGACGAAATGAAATGTTCGCATTTAGACAATTTTCCATAACGCATTTCCAAAATACATTGCCGTCATAAATGCCGCGTCATCGTTCCACGAGGAATTTCAAAATAAGATAGGGCGGAAAAACATTTTACGAGGACCGGACAAATCCCTCGAACGGTTTCGCGTCTTCTCAAACCTGCCAATTCTTGCTAACCCGCGTTTCAATTTACCCCTCAAGTCGTTTGCTTCGGATGAAAATTAAGTTTGTTTCGCCAGGACGCTCGCGTCCCCATACAAACGTAGTTCAGCTCTCATTTTAAAACGACATGCTTTAGAACCATGAAATTTGCCATGGGCATATAATTAGTACAGATCTAGGTCGAACATTCGTTTTCGTTGCTAAATATTGTAATACAAAGAAAATACAGCCAGTTACAGATTTACATACAAAATTTAATTTTGTTATAGTTTCTTTGTATTACAATTTTCAGCAATGAAAGTAAATGTCCGACCTAGATATGTACTACTAGAATGCCCATGCCAAATTTCATGGTTCTAAAGCATGTCGTTTTAAAATGAGAGCTAAACGACGTTTGTATGGGAACGCGAGTTCACGCGAGCGTCCTGGCGACTCTTAACAGCAAGTTGTTATTTTTATGGCGCTGTTCTCTCGATTGATACTACAAAATAATATCAGTTAGATCCTTGCCGTTACTAGGTATATTATTTATGGCTATGCTATAAACAAAGCAATAGATTTGGATTGCACGTAAATTAATTAAAATTACTTCGCATCTTAAACAAAAAACTTCCGTGAGAATCAGACATATTAAATGATGATGAAAATGAGGGTAGTTTCTCGCCTACCCCGCTGCCACCACCGCCCGCGACGAGCGCTCGCGAGCAGAGAGCCGCGGCCCGCAGTCTGCGTCGAGTGCGTCGGTTAGCCAACGCGAATGGCTCATGAATAAGCTCCTCGTTACGGAGCGAAACATGTCGAGCAATATTCGACTTAAAAGACGTGAGTAACCCGTGATTTATTTAATATGTTTAATATTACTTCGCATCGATGACTTTATATTAATTAGCAATTTGTCTATTGGGATCAGTGAGTATTTAGTGCAATAAGAGGACCTAACTAACCTTTTCTGTACGGGGACTTGAACGCCTTTGCACCCCCTCAATACGGGCATGTTTTTGCGAGAGTCGGCGGTTAGACATATATTCACTTACGTGTATTTTCTGAAATATAACAGCTATGTGCTTGAAATTTCATACACACATTAAGAATATTATGTACCTTTGATAACCACTCACTTATTGCACTTATAATCACTAATATTATATATTTCACGCATAATATCTCTCACTAAATAAAATAAAAATTTAAGTTACTACAAGCGATTTTAACTATTGTTAGTTTTGTAAATATTAGTTTATGATATTTTGAATAGAACAAGGCCTTGAAATGATATAATTATTAACAAAATGCAAAAATATCAACCGTTTAAACGAAACATAAAAACATGACTGCCATTTTTGTGTGGAAAACCACACTAGTTGCCGCCATTTTGAGTTATTTTCTGCACTTCTGGAGTACGGGTGTCAACCCCAGTTGACAGAAAAAATGCGGGATTTTTAAATAAGTATTTGTTTCAACGCCATCTAACGAAATGTCCTGGCATTTTTTCTTTATATCTATACTAATGCTACTTCTAAATATTATCGTTATTACCAAGACATAAGGTCTAAGTTTGTTGAAAAAAAATATCGAACTTAGTCCTTGTTTCGATCAACTATAGTTGACACCCGTACTACAGTGATGTTGCCTAATTTGCAACTCTGGTTGTCACCCGTACAGAAAGGGCTAAACAACTGTCAAGATTACCTCCTATATGATATACAAATATTAGATTTAGAGAAATTAAGTGAAATTTATACAATGTTGGTAGGAAAATATTTAACCTGCGATATTATTGATTTAATTTCATTGATTCGGTAAACTTTTATAAATAGATTTACTCCCATAAAACTCAAATCAAACAATCTAAATAGTTAACATTATCTACACACCAGACATTACACAAAAAACCATAATTAGGTGAACTAAATTGACAGGAGATTTCATAGAAAACTTGTCAAACAACTGTCAGATGTATGAACCCTCCTGTCAATTTAGTCCACCTAATTATGGTTTTTAGTGTAATGTCTGGTTTTAAAGATATTGTTTTGTGTGCTCATCATATAAAAAATATATATATATATTATGATATTTCTGAACGAACTTTTATATTTTTGCGGTTTTTAACTCATGTGTGCACTCTCAGTGCTTGAAACATATCGCGCGTATAATATGTATACGTGAATGCAACCATAAAATTATAGATCAAGAAAGCCTGTGCGAGATTCGAACGGCTGAATGGCGCCGGATTGCACAGAATCGGACTGAATGGCAAAATCTAGTGTCGGCGATCAAGATACACTTCGGGTCGCTGAGCCAGAGCGGAGAGATTAAGTAAGTGGTATTACTCGTAGACCAAAATTATTAGTCCACGACCTGTCAAATGGTATCGGTTTCCATGACAACACCCGAATAATATTATTCTAATACCGTTCAAGAAGTCCTAGTACTATAGTAACAATGTTATTTATGGTTTAACTTGACACTAAGCTAGACGAAGCGTTAAAGTTTGAGTATCACTAACTAAAGTGGTGGTCGCCTAATGAGCTCACATCTGGAGCAAATGACGTTCACAATTAAATTTATTATCTACTAACTATGGAACTATCCATTTTTATAGTTTATTTTGACTAAATAAAGGCCGGTTGTAGTAAACCGTTTTATAACCGTTATTTATTACGTTGGATAAATTTAATATAATTTGGAGCGATAATTTTGAATGATTAATATTGAATAAGATTCATTGATTTGTAATTTTTTACAAAAAGATAAAAAAAGATAAAAGATATTTATTCTTCAATTTAGGCACATTACAATGCACTTATGAACGTCAGAGAGAAAAGAAACTACCACCGGTTCTAACCCTACACCTCTGACCCGAGAAGTATTACTTATTACCGGCAAGAAACTCGGCGGGACTTATTTTTTCAAAACAGTACTACAAATACATTAAAGATACTATATACAATAATGCGTAGTTCTTCAAGAAGGCATATCAAAACAGCTTGAGAGACAGACATGTACCTGCCTATTGTGTAATTAAAATGAAAAATAAAAATAAAATCCAAATCTGACTGCTTCGCAATACGTTTGATATTCTTTCTTACTTGAACTGTGTCCTCTAAATGTTAGATGATTTTATAGATTCTGGTTTGGGCCATGCATATATGTCTGTCATATAGTCCTCGACCCTGTAATAACCCTTTGACATTAAAGTTTATTTCAAGTATTTCTTAAGAGCGGGAAATGATAGATTCAAAACATCGACGGGTAACTTGTTATAAATGGATGCTGATAAGCAATAATGTGTTAACCCACAAAAATACGAAAATTGAGATTTTAGTGTCATTTTGTAGCTTATTCACTTCCCATTCTTTTGCAAAAATGGCCTAAGTGATTTGAAATTTCCAAACGTATGAAAATTAGGAAAAATGGTTAACACATTTCCTTTAACACGCGTTGCCTATTTTGCAATAATGCGTTTAGTATCTTGACTCATTACACAAATAGACAGCGTGTATACTATAATGTCAATAATGTGTTATGTGGGGTTAACTCATTATTGCGAGATTCCCATTCCGCTAGTGCAAATTTTGCAAAAGTGCTGTGAAAGTAATAGTTACAAAAAATAGTGTGTATTTCGGAAATTTAAGTACATTTTGTGCATAAACGTGTTCTTCGATTCAGTTTTGATTAGATAAACACCGACATACAGTATTTATAAAGAGTTATCAAACAAAATTTAAGGAAATGTGTTTTTGAGTTTAGATGGCCGAAAAATATACAAATGAAACCGTAAAATGTATTTTTTTTTAGAAATGAATTAAGACAACCATTATGAATAATATACGTTTGTGTACATTCCGTTTTTCATGTTACTTTTATAATTATACTGATTAAAAATAACTTCATGCACTTGACTTAATATTGCGAAACGAAAATAATATAGTACTCATGCATTAAGAGGCTTAATCGGTTATTGGTAAACTAAGTTTACTTGTTGTCTTATATTTTCTACATTTTATAAGACTTGACTCATTATTGTTAAACTATATAAAGACCATAAATTGTTATTAAGTGGTTTAATAACCATAACATTATATTACTAAATTATGTTTTTAGGTTTGAATGTTATTGAAATACATTATCAATTAGTTTTTTATACTTTGTTTGGTTTATGTTCATATATTTTCCACTCAACGGTCTTAACTGGTACAATTGGTATTAAGTGCCTAGGTATATTTTAGTTGTAAATAATAATCTTACGCATTAAACGACGCTCTTGATTATCTAGTCGATAGTAAGTACTGCAGATCCTGAATCCTGATTATTTTCCCGAAAATAATGAAAAGATTACTTTATGTAACACAAACTGGACGACCAAAAAGACGATGAAAGAGACCAGTGAGAAACGAAACGACAGAAGGAATTTGAAAAGTATTGAAGTGCTGGTTCAGACGAAGCTGCGAGCTGCTAGTGCGATTTTGCAAGGATCTGTCATTGAAGTAATACCGCAAAGAAGCTATATATAAAACAAATTCAAAGGGAGTCTCTATGTTCTATACTCGAAATGACGAGCATTTTAGATCGCACATCTTAATTAAGGCTGTTGCCATATGCCAGATGAACAAGAACTTAGCTAGTGGTAAAACAGATCTAACAGTAAATACGAACTCTTAACTTCGATTTAGGCATGACACATTCCTTGTTTCATATTCCTACGAGCTTTGAAATATCATTATCAATTAACAATATCAAATCAGAAAAATTCGCATTTTTGGAAGAATTACTTATCAAAATGGAACGCGTGAGCCTGGAGTTTGGACTAAAGATTAACCAAAAAAAGACGAAAATAATGGTAATTGACCGCGTTGACAAGGACTCGCCCAAAATAACCAAGATTGCGAACTGTGACGTGGTACAATCCTAGAGCTATCTTGGAAGATGGAAGATGAAATAAAAAGGCATATGGCTAAAACCGCAATGGAAAAGTTAAAAAGAATATGGAAGAACTGGAACGTTACAAACACCACGAAGGTTCGGCTTGTTCGGGCCCTCATTTTTCCCATATTCTTTTATGCTGCAGAGACTTGGACTTTTCGGAAGACAGAAAGAGCAAAGATAGACGCCTTATGTGGTGCTGGAGGAAAATGATGGGGATATTGTGGACCGAATTTCGGACTAATGTCTCCATCCTCAAAGAACTCCGCATCAAGGTTGCTTTATAGGCGTTGGCCTATCTAAACAACCGCATATTCAGGTTTTTCGGCCACGTCTCGAGGCAAAAGAATGATTGTATAGACCGTCTGATGGTACAGGGTACAGCAAACGGAGAAAGACCACGTCAGAGGACCGATGCGATGGACTGACCAGATCAAATCCGCTATGGAAGGACCCTTGAACAAATTTGTTAGATTGACATCAAACCGGCTAGAATGGCGAAGAATTGTACAACGAGCAACATCTGTATCTGATACTGCTAATTAACCACGACACTGCAAAGAGTACAACGACTAAGAAGAAGGGCCATCCATATCATAAAATCCCTATAATATGTTCAGAAACTAAGCATTAGCTTAGGCCATTAGGCCTATATTAAGCCTATATAAACCTGTATCTGTGGTACATCGTAAAGTTTACTTTACAGTATCGATGACCGATGCTTTAATTACATTCAAAATCAATACAGTTGGTCATGAATTATGGTGTAGTCGGAGAGGAGGACGTCCTCTTCCCATGCCCGCCGCCAAAATTCAGCCATGGCCGTGCAATGGCGGTAATTTTTATGGTTTCCGAACACGTCATTGAGGATTTTTTATGTCTTTAGATAAAGCGATAAGGTAGTGCATACTTAGAAATTAAAATAAAACTCGTGTCATTCATAATAATATCATGAAACTCACTTCATTTCACCAAAACCACACTCGTACTTTAATACCCTTTGTTATGTACTAGTCACATAAACTACCATTTAACGACATTGTCGTTTTTGTCCTCTTTAATTATTATATTATGTTACTTAACTCTTGTTTATTACGATTCATATATCAGTTGAACATTTACCAAAAAAATGTTATGAGCTATAACATATTTATTAAGAGTATAATGTCAGTTTTATACATTTCGCAACACTATGTTAAGTATCATGACATGTTTTTGAGAAGAATTAACGACTTAATACAATTCGCAATAAACAAAAAGTGGATTATTGCGTTAAATTCAAATTCATTACTAAAGTTATAGTCATAAATCAATAAAATTACTCATATTTAACCTGTAAAACATTAAATTTATAACAAAATCGAAAAATTTTAGAACAAATCGTCAGAAACCACGAAAAAATATTTAGGTGCCATTTTCTCGAAATGATGCGCATGCGGGTTAACACATTATTGCTTATCAGCATCCAAATATGAATACCCTGGCCAAAAAATGACTTATATGCTTTGCGGACACGACATCGTCTGGTAGCAAGCTTGTTTTTATTTCTAGTGTTATAGCTGTGGATGTCAGAATTCTTCTTGAATGTGTGTATATTCTTTACAACAAAAATAATATTATCATAGATATATTGGGACGCAAGAGTTAAAATATTAATTTCTTTAAATAATTCTCTAATTGATGTACCTGCCTTTAAGTTATACATAAAGCGAATGGCTCTTTTCTGTAAAACAAAAATAGTCTGTATGTCAGCTGCTTTGCCCCAAACCAGAATTCCATATGACATTACACTATGAAAATAACTATAATAAACTAAGCGAGCTGTCTCAATATTAGTCAGTTGTCTAATTTTTCTAACGGCATGAGCGGCTGAACTTAGTCTAAGAGCGAGTTTTTTTATATGAGGACTCCATTGTAAATTTTTGTCCAACGTTGAACCAAGGAACACAGTTTTATCTACTATATCTAAACATTCACCATTTATAACTATATTAGTGTCCATTGGTGCCACGTTTGGCAAAACAAATCGAATACATTTAGTTTTCTTAGCATTAAGTAACAGATTGTTAGTAGTAAACCAGTTTAGTACGCCAGCTAGTGTATTATTAATTACAGATAAATCATTGGATTGCCGTTCAACTTTGAAAATTAAAGATGTATCATCGGCAAACAAAATCATACCACAAAGGTTTTGTACTACACAAGGTAAATCATTTATATAAACCAAAAACAGGAATGGGCCCAGAATGGAACCCTGTGGCACTCCTAATTTTACTAAAGTCCCTTTAGACTGGGTTTTATTTACAACAACTGTTTGTGTTCTATTGCTAAGGTAAGAAGACATGAGACTCAGGGCATTTTCTGAAAGACCATAGTGTTCTAATTTAAGAATGAGCGTTCTATGATCTACACAATCAAAAGCTTTTGAAAGGTCACAGAATATACCAATTGCATCATAACGTTTGTCTCGCCAAGCATTGAAAATATGTTTAATGAGTTCTGCAGCAGCGTCGGTTGTGGAACGTCCCTTTGTGAAACCAAACTGATTGCTTGTAAGCAGTCCATGTCTGTTGAAGTGCCCCAGTAGATCATTTAACATTATCTTTTCAAAGACTTTACTTAGTACAGGAAGTATCGATATCGGTCGGAAATTATTTAGATCACTAGAATCACCCGATTTAAATAGAGGTATGACTTTACTACATTTCATTAGATCTGGAAAAACACCTTGTGAAACTGAATTGTTATAAATGATGGCTAAGTAAGGCGCTATGTTGTCTATGATATTGCTGATGACTACAACTGATATTCCCCATAAGTCCTCAGTTTTCTTTAAATTGAGTGATTTGAATGACTTTACAATTTTTTCAGAATCCACTAGGTCAAATTCAAAGATCGTATTACATTTCTTAATATTAGCGCAAAGTAAGGAATGAGCTTGAGACGAAGATGATTGTAGGCATTTTGTGGTATTTAATGCTATGTTAGAAAAATAATCTTCGAATGCCGAGGCAACATCGTCATTTGACATGACCTGTTGTTCCTCCGAGACAATGTTGACTTGACAATCGCGTGATTTACATTTACCAGCTTCCTTATTAATAATATTCCACACTGTTTTCACCTTGTTGTCCGACATTTTTATTTTTGCACTAGTATAGTTCGCCTTAGCAGTTAAACACACCTTCTTGAAAATTTTTGAATAGTTTTTTACATAGTCCAGAAAATCTGAAGTTTTGTTCACTTCTCTCTCTCCATAAAGTTCATAAAGCCTCTTTCTACTTTTATGAATACCTACAGTAGCCCATTCACTAAACTTTGCTTTAGCTTTAGTTTTTGACCCACTCAGTTTGAAATGTTTATTAAATTGACAAAGAATCATACTAAACAAATCTTCATACAAATTATTTGACTCATAAAAATGTGAATAAGGCAGTGTGGAGAGATGATTTTGAATTTCTTTTTTGAATAATTCCAAACGATAACCAGTAATGGGTCTATATGTTATAGTTTGTGGAATTTCCTGAATTGGCTTTATAAAAGATGCCCTTTGACCGCTGTGATCAGAATTAAAACAGTTAAATATTTCCTTATCCAGACATTCACAGTTACAATAAATATTATCAAGGCATGTTGCACTAGTGACACCCACCCGGGTAGGTTCAAAGAACAAATTAAACATATTAAACGACTTAAATAAACATAGCAATTTAATAGAATTAATAGAAGATTCAAGCAAATTAACATTAAAATCTCCACAGACTATAACATGCTTTCGGCAGTTTCGGTTATTAGTCACTAATTTCAGCACATTTTCCATGGTATTTTCAAATGTGTTGAAATCAGCTGCGGCCGCTGTTGGTGGTCTATATACACAAATAACAATATAACTTTCTAATTCTACACAAGAAATTTCTACAATTCTCTCTATGGAATATTTTACAACATCCTTCCGTTCTTTACATCTCAGGCCATTTTTAACAATTATAATTAATACAGCTTGTATTTTCCTCGCATTGTGGTAAAAATGTTCTGTTACATTACGTAGGTACAATATATAGGCACACGCACGCTTAAGATTATACTTGTGGAACCAGTTGTTACGCTTGTGTTTCGATTTTGGTATCTTTCGCTGGGTCGGGATTCAATTTAAACACGAGAGGTCAAATAACAACTTTGGTGCCTTGTATGATAAATAATTTCTACATTAACATTAAATTGCTTTAGCGAAGCATATTATTTCAATACACTTGTAGGCATTCCCCTATAACAAGGTTTGTTAATATCGACATGGCAACCAAACACCGCATGACCGCAAAATGCGGTATTTCCAGTACTAATTAAGAGAACGCTTGAAAATTCCGATACCGTGAGGAGCAAAAACGAATGATTTTTAATTTGGTGTGTACGTGATCAAAATATAAATTGGAAATAAATAGAATTGTGCAGATTTATTTGGGACACTGAAACGATTGAGGAATAATTTAGTTTGTGCTTTTTTTTATTTGTTCGGATTAAAATATTCAAATTAGCACTTGAAAGGCGTACCTATATTATGGTATATAAATAAATTAATAAGGCCACAAATGTTCACGTAACTCGTAGCGCCACCTAGCGAAAAACCTTGTAACCCAGAGCAATCGTTCAATTGTATAGGCTCATTCAAACATTCATTCATTTTGTTCGTTCGCGAGCTCTAAACGTCATTCAACAGATCAATCAGAGACACGGCAATGATCAGGCTGGTTCAGCCGCCATTTTTGGCTTTGTCAATTAATTGTGCGAGGCGCGAAGCGTGTGGTCAACGCGATAAGATGAGCTGTCGATTACAGCTAGTTTAGTACACCTAGTTTAGTGCGTATAGCAAGTGTATCGTAGCTATTTAGTGTAATAATAACGGCGTCGACTGAAAGCTGTATTTCATTTCACCATTCCTGTAAGTCATCCTTGCTACACGGAGCGTGCTGGATTCTCATCGTCTGCCTTCGATGTTAACTGAGGTGGTGGCCCAACTTTACCCATCTGCGGCGCGGCGACGGGGCGTCGGCGAGTGCAGACTGGTAAAACCTGCATGTCATCGAGCGCCTGGCGGGGAGCAAGGCTGTTCATTGTACAACAAATGTAACATGCATATTTTATAGAGTTCAATTTAGGTTGTTACTGAAATAATGATGTCTAACACTTTTGAAGGGCCAGGTTTTGTGCTAGACAGGGCGTCGTTTGTCTCGGGCCAGTGTTTAGTTAGGACAGCTGTGATGTTCCTGATTTCCATGGCCGTTGTCCCAAACAGAGATTACTTTATTTGGGATAAGAATAATATTGGCATTTTGTTCTGTTAACCAAAAACTTAATAAGCCAGTTTACCCCGACGTGTCAACAACGTCCATAGTTCCGGGTACAAACACGGGAAGGTAGGAACTGTATGTACATTGAACATCTGGATTAACTTTGTAGTGTTGTTTCCAGCGCTTTTTGCGGCTTTTATACTTGGTAGCGGATTATGTAAGCCATGTTCAATAAGAGATGATAAGAGATGATAAGAGTGAGAGAGACATGTACTCGTATTCTCATAAGTTTAATAATAACGCTGTGTTCTGTTCTAATCAAGAATATTATGTTTTTGCTAACTGTCTTATGTTTCCAAATCCTATGAATTAACGATAGGCAGTTAAAATTTTAAAATTTCGGTTAAAATTAGGTTAGGGAGACCTTTTTTTAAAACATACAGGGTGTCCCAGAAATCGACGTCAAGCCGTGAATGGATGATAGACCAAGTTATAACAGTTATCAGAGAAATACAAAAAAAAATCTATCTCATGTTCTTCAAAAATTATGGTCACTTTAAAAATTTACTAGAAGTTAAGAGACCAGGGCGTGAATTTTCTAGTAAATTAAAGTGACCATAATTTTTGAAGAACATGTGATAGATTTTTTTTGTATTTTTCTGATAACTGTTATAACTTGGTCTATCATCCATTCACGGCTTGACGTCGATTTCTGGGAAACCCTGTATATACATAATACATGTTATTGTATATATGCTGCTCTATCTCGCTCAAATATGGAAAAGAGCCCGTCTGGCAAAGTAGGCACCTTACAGGAAACTCATAGTTCCTGTCGGTGAGTAATGCAGGGTACCTACTTAACTGACAACAGGACCTTTTCAAGCGTTTTGCCATTACCTAAAAATAATTTCTAAAATCGGACGGCTGAGCTCAGAGTTATTAAAGAACATAATAGGTGCATTATTATATACGTTACTGTAAAAGCCCGAAGTGCTGTTAAACCTAGGATTTACCTACCTAGGGTATAGCATATGGTTATAATATTCTTTTTTTTCAGTTGGTCCAAAATAGATGGCTATTGTTTCTGTTTTACGAAGAACCTGAATAAACTAAGTACATAAAGAAAGCAGGTTAATTTCAGGGTAGTATATTTTCTCTCACTAACATTATCTAAAAAGAAACCAACATCAAAGAGCGATTGATGTAACATTTTAGGACCATCAAGATAAAAGGCTGTACAGATATCTACAAGTTTAAAAGGTAAGTGGACTGTGCCTGCGGGACTATTTTCAAAGCTGAACTTGTAAATCTATTTAATCTGTTCTTGAAGTAGAAAAAATAAAGCAGACTTGAAATTTTAATACGTTTTGGTGTAGCTAAGTAGATTCACTAAATATACCATAAAAATGATAAATCAAAATGGCTCAGCGGATAAGGGTACAAGTGCCGTCAATATAGGACTTGTGCCCTTATTTGCAGAGCCATTTTTACATGTACCCTTTTTCACTAGAGTCACAGGATTGTTTTTTGTATGTAGGTATAGTTACAATCTTGAAAAGTCAAATCTTTTAAATTCTACATCTTATGCGTTTTAAAATTGAAGGGATTTTTACAAAAACAACATAACTGCTTAGAGCGGTTGACACTTTTTTAAGAACATTGTTAATCATTTCAGGTGTCAACCAGTGTAGTCAGTTATGTTGTTTTTGTAAACATCCCTTCAATTGTATGTTTCTTTACTACAAATAAGTAGCCAGCTACAGTGTTAAGACGGAGACGTGACTTACCCTCAGGGTGTTTGTCTTGTCACTTAGTGTTTACAATGCAAGTGGAGTGAACGTGAGTAACTTTGCCACTTGCAAGTTTTATTAGTTTATAGAAAATAAAGGCATCCTGACTAGAGTGATAAGAGGTAACTATCGGAACGTCTTCGTTTGGTGAGCTATTAGGGTTTAGTTTTAATACGCTTACTCCTAATTAGGTACATTTTCTATATTTCTTTTAATTCAATTTGTTTTATCTTTGTAAGATAAGACAGACAAGATTAACTGAAATAGATGTCATACGTTACTTCAAAGTAAAAGTGTTCTTTATGATATTGACTAAATATAATTTTCTGTAAAAATCATTTATTTTCAAATCAAGTGCACTTTTTTTGATGCAGCAAAAGCATTTTTCATGAAACAGTCTTTCAGTACCCGTCGTTCAGTGACATGTAGTTTCATCAATAATTATTGATGAATATGATGATGATCCAATTTGAAGATTTAAAGCGACCAGCATTTACTAAAACATTAAAGCATGAGTAAGTCATAATATCTGTCATAAAATTAATTATGATGCAACGGTTCCAATAAACATTCTGGTTTTCAATAACACTTAATTTAACGTGCCAAGAGCAGGTGTTTTTTGCGCTACTCTCGCTCTCCAATAACGGAACTCAATAGAGAATACGATTTCTATAAAACCGGTTACCTCATTTACGTTGAAAAAGAAAACTTCACATACCGAGAAATGTTGGAATGAAATTCAAAACTTCCCAGATATTCATGGGATCGCTACCAATCACAAGACGAGGTCGTGCTTGAGTAGACATTTATTAGTCAATAAAGTTTCTATTGGAAGATAAGATTGAAGATTCTTTCGTTTTAAAGCCGGGCTATAATTTAAAATCATAATCCGATGGCCACGAACAAAGCGATATCGCTCGGAGCGTGACGCTGACGACGCTGTTGGCGTTGAGTGCATAAAACAAACGTATGAGTATTTTTGGTAGAACATGAGACTCTTAAGGCCACGTCAGACTGCCGCGTTTTATTAGCGGGGCAGAAGCGAAGCACGATGAGAGAGAGCGGCGCGCGTTCGCGCCCGTATCACGCTCGCGGCCCGCCAGCGTCGCGCTCACAACACGCGCAGCTCTCTCAAGGGGCAGTTATATAATGGTTCTCTTCTCTCTGTCTGCTCGGCAGGGCGCTGCGTCCACGCGCAGATCGCGCGCGCGACGCGGTCTCATCGTGCCCTTCTTCCACCCCGCTAACAAAAAGCGCCAGTCTAAGGGAGCCTTCAATATCACGGGCGTGGATTCAGGCCCCACGTTGGGCGCCACTTTGTTATGAGTCGATGATGGTGTGATATAATGACATAAGAACTAGCAGGACCGTTTAGTGTGATATTCGACTGGATGTTGCTGCCTACTCACTGCTAGTTCTTGTAGCTAGCTCAGTTTACTATTATTAAAATATTAGACGAGCATTTTTACACGAGTGTTGAGGTGATCCTTATGAATGTATGGTACACGAAAAAACGCTTAACGCCGATCAGTAGAAGCCTACGCGTTATAATAGTAGATTGTTAAACAAGGGACTAAAACAAGCCGTTATGATTGTTTAGTCTCGCGTTAAACACTCTATTTTTCACTTTGAATGCGAGGAAAAAATAACGACATTTAACACAAAATCTCAATATCTATAATGGCAAAATTTATTGGCAATAATTATCAATAAAATTTGTCAGGCGGTTTATGTTTTTTTTTTAAATCGAGTTTGTTTAATATTTTCGCACAGTTGTCATTTTGAGGTTATATGCGTGGTCCAAAATTGTCTATGCACAATCACTAAATAGGGCGGTCACCGTGAGTGGCTGTTTAGGGGTTTCCAAAGTAAATTTAAAAAAAAATGTTTAATCACTAGAGCTTAATAAAGAGTTTTAGTCCCGATCTGCAGAGACTAAAGTAACATTTTAAGAGCATGAGAAGTTAAGAATAACTTCTTGGATATTTCAAAACTCTTAAATACCGCTCAACGAGAGATTCCATACTACCACTAGTATGGAATCGCTCAAAGCATTTTTTCATAGCCAAATCATAAGGAAAATATTTCTGCAAAGCTATAAATTTTTAAAATGTTATAAAATTTCAGTACCTAAAGCTCTGATGCTTGGATGAGACTTCCTCCACAACGGCATTAAAAACGCAAAGGTTTAAGAGTGCTCTTAAACGAATAGCTTCAAATGTCTTGAGACGATGAAAGTATGATGAGCGTAGACTGAGAATGGTTAAAACAAGACCAGGGGGGTGATTTTTGAGATTCGAGTCCTCGAATATGACATTTAAAACTCCGTGTAAAACGATGAAATGGTGTTTTAAACATAACAGCGATAGAAATTTAAAATCATGATTATTCAAACTATTAATTTAATGTAAAAATAATAGCGACAATCTTTTGTGTTCGATTATTTTTGAGTTTAATTTTCTTGAATTCAGGCGCTCGAATCTCAAAAATTGCCCCCCAGTGTGAAGTATTAATAAAACAAAATACCATTGTATAAAAAATCAAGTAAAAAACGACTTCATACAAAAATTATTTAAGCAATACCCGGTTCCTAAAACAGTCTGGACATTTTTAATTTGAGTAAAAAATAATTTCAATATAATATTCATACATTTTAAATAGCATAAGTAAAGATATGTCTAAAAGCATGTTCATTTAAAATTAACATAAAGCCGGGATGAAATCGGCACAGGACGCCTTGGACACCTATTTATTTCGCAAGCATTAATTAATTTCCGTTTTTAATTTTGAACCACCTACCTAAGTCAAAAATACGAAAGCCTGAGAAAATATTACGCATAGTATTTCCAAAATCAAACAAACCCAGTATTATACCACCATGTACTTTCCACAAACATTTAACAAACTAAAATAACAACTTCTTTCTTATCAACATTATCGTGTGTGTAAGTGGAACTTTTCCGAAAACGACCAATTTCGTAAATGAAGTTATTTTTTCTTTATAGATCGTAATATCAGTTCACCGCAATTTCAAGTTGCTTCATCAGGCCAATAGAAATAAATAAATTGGGTCCCGTGGAGGAAAATATTTCATTCTATTAACGATGTTGCCGGAGATGAGCGTATCTCAAATTAAATTTATGGATATCTGTAGTTGTGTCGAAATAATAAATGCCTACGTGACATTATTTACAGAACGTTATTACTAAGCTGAGGAATTTACTTACACATCAGACCTACCCCTTGGAAGAAAAAATAAATTAAACACTTTCCCGCCTCTTTAGGGGCTTAAGCTCCTGTCCATTACATTTAAAGTATGTTTGCCCTAAATATTAAAGTTTAGCTTGTGAATTATCTCTGTGCAGTTAGCATTAGTAGCGCCACTGTTTTTTTTATATACGCTTACTTATATTAGGACTCATAAATGAAATTGTAAAAATTAAGGAATGTTTTTCCGCAAAAACATTTTAAAACGTGTCACACAATTAAATAATAAAGCCGGCTGGGTTTCATTCTCGAGTAATGAATTTAATTAAGCTCCAAGAGGCCATAATAATGCAACCAAAGAACTCACTAAATGATAGTACGCTTAGTAAATCTAGCAATTACCGTGTTAAGTAGCGCTCTCGAGTGAAAACCTCGTGGACTAAGAGCTGGCCACGTCAGATATGACACAATGATCTAGTTAGATTTCTGTACTATCCTTATTGCTAGATCCGGGCATCTGTCAGCCTTGAATGGGTGGAGGTCAGATTTATAGACTAGTAAAATCTTTGAATTGCAAAATTGTACTTCTAAATTAATAATAAATAAATAACTAATTTTATAAAAAGCATTGCATAATTATTGCGGAAACAGAAACAGTAGGCAACAAACTATGAATTGCATTTTTCATCGTTTGGTACGACTTTCCCCAAACAGATACATAGATTACATCAAGTAACTAGTTAGATATGACGTATTGTAAAACGTGTTAACAGTTAAATCGTTTGAAGCTGGTTTAAAACGTATTTTAAATAAAATTTAAACATTATTAATACTTAGTATAAATATTATTCAAAGCATCATTCTTGGTTTTATTACTCTATACTGCTACAAGTGCGGTTAAATAGTTGTTGTTGCGAATGAGATTGTAGTTTGGAGTTGCGGGAGAGAAATCGTTGAGTAACTTCAGTAGAAACTTTTATTATCTTTGTTTCGGCTTTGCTTTTATATATGTAGTTGCCAGGATTACCAGGCTGCCTTAGCTAGATCTTTTACAGTACCTAAAAGTTTATCGATTATCACACTGGCGCCACAACCGCATGCGACGACGGTGTGCAAGCGTGACAGTGATACACATGCAGAGCGCTATTTCGCTCGCACACGCGCCACCTGCAGAAACCGCACCAATGTGAAAGCCGGCTTAAAATACCTACTCCTTTTTAGGGTTCCGTAGCCAAAATGGCAAAAACGGAACCCTTATAGTTTCGCCATGTCCGTCCGTCCGTCCGTCCGTCCGTCTGTCCGTCCGCGGTCTAGCTCAGTGACCGTTAGCACTAGAAAGCTGAAATGTGGTTTGAAAATGTGCATTAACCAAGCCGACAAAACGTTAGAATAAAAACGCGAAAAATATATTTTGTTAGGGTACCTCCCGTACACGTGAAGTGGGGGGCGAATCTTTTTTTCGTTCCAACCAAGTTAGATAGGTCTTTTAAAAAGAATTGGGGTCTTTTAACACAGTTTTTGGATAAAACTACTACTCTCGGAAATAATAGCTCCGAAAGTTTAAAACAGGGCGTCCCGTCCCCCCCCATCTAACTTTTGAATCGTGGGTCCTAAAATTTTGAAAAAAAAAACATGAAACTGAGGCCTAATGAGTACCTTCAATGAAAACTATATTGAATTCAATTGGTTGAGCCGTTTTTGAGTTATCACTCAAAAACCCATAGTGAAAGGACGTAAGTAAAAATGACGTAAGCGCCGCCAAATTTCCCGTAAGAAACGACCTTTTGAATTAATGGTCTCAGTTTACGGAACCCTACACTGAGCATGGCCCGACATGCTCTTGGCCGGTTTTTAAGATAAAAATACAATGAAACACTAGACGTATATTTTTTCCATGATATCGATAAAACTTTAACTAAAGTGGTAGGTACATAGAGTACAGCTTATTATCAAGGCTCACCCCGTACAAAGTAAGCACGGTGAAATTTTATCCAACCACGTCAAGCATTACTGGAGCTCCGCGATATTAGTTACATGTTTATCGTACGCTTGTAAGCCGTGAGCTTGCACGTTGTATTCTCACCACTGTGGTGAGGTTTTGGCTCAGAAGAACCGTTTTAATGTCTCTCAAAAAAAGCCCCTTAGATTATCAATACTTTCATGAAGAACACTTTGTCGCTCAGTTTCGTGAACGTGACGATGGAGCTCAAACGCTTGTTTCATATTAAATATGCTCGTCGCTGATAGCGTCAAAACATCGCAATTTCGTTTTGACATATTGCCGCAACATTACAGCGTCAAAGAAAAAATCATCAACTCATATTACCCAGCATATTTGAGTAGGGCGTCGGGCAAGACCGACGGCCTCTAGCCTGGATCTTCATAACTCCTGATTTTGCACTTCTTCCGGTCAGTTCTTCAAGAAGGTTATCCTGTCATCTTCGCTTGGGATCTAACTTTGGAATTGTCCAAATATTCTAAGAGGATCTTTAAGATTTCATCCATGTTGCGAGTTACGTATTCTAAGATCAGCGTCATTATATTTAAATACAGATTATTCTAATATTGCCTGAGGCAAATACTTGGGGAGAGGACGGGAATAGTTGCAAAGGAAGGCGAGCGCATACATGCTCAGACACGTAACCGAGAAAGATAAGACGTCGTAACAAAAAATCACTTAGACGTGCTAAAATATATAATTATATTTTTATGCTTTTTACAAAAACAGGGAGCCAATTTTAGACTTTCGAGCGCTCAGAATCAAAGAAAATAATGAGTGAATATCGTATGCATTTAAATCAGTAACAAAGAAATTAAGCTTGAAAATAATCGCACGCAAAAGTAGTCATCATTATTTTCGCATGAATTTACCTAACTGTTTAAATGATAATCTCTCTCTCTCTCTCTCTCTCTCTCTCTCTCTCTCTCTCTCATGATACAACAAAATCAAATCAAAATATTTTTATTTCAAATAAATATCCATATCGGGTTAATTACAGTAAAAATAAATTAAGAACTTAACATCAATGTTAGTAGGGAATTTAACTTATTGATCTACCTTAATATTAAAATGGCAAGAACCATGCAAGTACCTATACTTTGCACAATAAAAAATAATATGCTTATTATAACCTTTCAAATGGCTAAAAATTTAAAGGTAAAATTTGTAGAACTAGCGGAGCGTAAGCGAAGCCACAGGGACATCTCGGCATTTTGATGGCTTCTTTACTTTGAGAGTTTGTTAGACGATAACTTGAGTAGTGTTTTCTGGATCTTAATGAAATTTGTTGAGGTTGTGTAGCAGAGATACATATAATTTGAGAGTTTGTATATATTATAAGCAGTATCGATCAAGGGGTTATGGAGCAAGAAGGCGCGAAAAAATCATCACATGGGTCTTGTTACATAGCGTGTATTCGTCATACAGCGTTTGGCTTCCATTTGAGGTAATATCAAATAAACACGCGGTATTGGTCAGCTATTAGTTTGCAAGTAAATCGCGAGTTGTCAGTTCGAGGCGGACTACTAATTAATTAAATATTTGTAAAAATTTAAATTTAACTGGAAACATCGCTAGACCTATTCAGTGCGATTAGAAGGTACAGCACTTAAACCAATTGCCGAGCATACTTAATATTTCATTGAACCGTCATAAGATATGTGGACAAATGCTAAGAAGATTAAAGGAAATTGGGAAATGAGATCATAGGTAAAAGTTAGCTTAATTTCTCATTATCTTTGAGAATAAAGCCAGGCCTAAATATAACCCACTAATTTCTTATGTTCAATCACGCAAATACACATTCTGTTACATTTAACCTAACACTTCTATAAAGTATTAGCTTCACGCTCGCGGAACCCCTGGGTTGGGTCGGAGTTTCCCCGAAACTTAAGACCACGTTAATAATATTCACGCGTGATCGTTCCTTTTGAAGAGTTCCTTCAGAACTAAGCCTTACCTCCACGTTCGCGAGCCGTGTATTGTCATCGTCACACATGTTTGGAGTTTGTTGCAACCAATCTATATATATATTGCGCGTAAAAATACACAGTTTTCAAATGTGTGATAAATGCTATCGTTTTCAGCATGAACTGATATAATTTGAATAATAAATATTTAATGATATTATGGTACTAATTGTACACTATAAATTCTGCCGACTAATTTTAATAAAAAATGTACAATTAACAACCCGTGATGTTACAGAGTTCTTTACAGTTCATTTTTTCATTGTAATGGACGTCTGTTTCGAATTTAAGATATTATCCATTAGACATATTGGCCGTTAATAAAGTAAATGTAGACATACATTAGTCAGGATCCCATACGAGATAAATCACAGAGCAGGCGTTATGCATATAACTCTTCGGACCACTTGACGTTGGCAAGACCCTGTCCCCGTTACACGGATATAATGGGTTATTGGACTGGAAATGTTAATTTTGAACAGGATCCTGAAACCAGCTCTTTTACGTAGATGTTGTAGAGATACTACCTTCCTAACCAAGCTTTGATTATTAAACCAACTGGATGCGAGACGAGCTCTCATTTTGGCGGAGGGGAACGTCAAATGTATGCGAAACGTCAAAATAGCCACGTCAAATAAACGTCAGTCCATACAATGAGTATGACCACTGGTCATACTCTTTCGGCAGAGGGGAACGCCTGTCAATGGCTACTCCGCTTGCTTTAAAGCTCTAAGTAACCAAGAGTAGAAATTTAAATCTATTCTTCCCATTTTGAAATCTGAATCAGAAGGTAAATAAAACTTTAACCATGCTACCTTAAAAATAAGAGAAGAAAGATGGCTGGAACTAATCAGGTTACGATTTAATGTCCATATCACTGTTGTTCTTATCGGTCATAATTCTTCTTGGGTCAGAGGTGTAGGGTAAGAACCGGCGGTACTTTTTTCTGACTTTCATACATACATACCTACATACATACACACAATCACGCCTATATCCCAAAAGGGATAGGCAGAGATCACAGATTTCCATTTGCTACGATCAATGCAGCAAAACGGCTCTCCGTGAGCCACTTCTCGCCCCCGCTCGCTTCGTGACTTTCATAATTGCATTGTAATGTGTCTAAATTGTAGATCATCTTTTATCTTTAACAATTTTACGGTAGTGACTAAAAACACGCCTTGAAATTATTGTAATCCTAGAACCATGCGCTTTCCTGTCATTTTAATCTCCGTGTCCGAACCCTAGACCAACCCCGAGGTTGTGCGGAAAGGTTATCAGCGGGACCTAATTTAATTTATTATGCTGCCTCGTGTCGACCCTCCAGACAATGCTAACGGCCTATGCTAAATTCTTTAAGCGGGAATATTAATGTGCTTCTATTACGACTGATTGTGTCCCTTATATTTCTTTGCACATAATTGAACCAATGGAAGGGCTACCATTGAATATTATACGTTTTATACATGTTGTATGGAAGTTTACCCCTTTTCACAAGGGTTACAATTTTCATTCTTATTATTTAGACTTCGAAGGTACTTATAGGAACCAAAACTAATTATTTTAAACAAGGATTTTATATCAAAAAAATCATTTGTTCATCTGATTTTATTTTTTACAAACCGTAACTGGTCACCAAGACGAATGAAACGAGCCCAAACACGACGGGATAATGTTGAGTAGTTTAATTTGCTCCGACACGCGCATTAGCTTAAACCGGCGCCTGGTTAATGCACAAAATTGACTACAACATAAACGTACTCAAGCGAAATTGACCGAAACATACTTTACAAAATCCGGACTGATTTAAACGGTGTCTTTATAGTACGGGCGGCGACCGTGGGATCTGTTACGTAACGTGATACAAAGATAAGCCCCATGGCACATGTTCATAAAAGTGATTTAGAATTGGCCTAAAACACAAAAAGTACCACTTCCGGTTAAAAAAATGGATGGTATTTTCCTACGACATTTATTTTGATACTGAGATGATTATTGTGGCAACAAATAGTAATTTGTATTCAGGTATAGAAAAAACCAGTCTGCCAGTTTCTGCATGGCCGGAAGTGCCCGGCAAACTGGTTCAAAAGTGACGTAAATTTCGAGTCAAATTAGTTACTTTTAATATAGTCTGCCGGGCATTACCAGCCGTGCAGACTGGGTTTTTCTGTACCTAAAAATAAATTACTATTTGTTCCCACAAGTGTAACTATATCGATACAGTGGGACGTTTTCCCTCGCACTGCACTATTTAAGTCAACTGTGTCACGGGTACAGCATCCTTATGCAAAACATGTTTCTCGGAGTACAGGCGCAACACAAGAAGCGCCGAGACAAGACGCCCATTGTTTATGAGGCGACGTCGGAGCTCAATCCGCTATTCAAACAAACGTGTACATCGTGTCTTGCCGTATCTGAAGCAGCACATGAAACCTTCCTATTACGGCATGCAGGGTCTTTGTAGCCATATTGTGCGACCAACTCTCACAATATTGCTAGTTATTGAAAATATATTATGTATACATGTACTCTGACTTATGTAATATTCGTAGCTAATCATCCTCCTACCGTTTTTCTCGGATCAATGTTCGGCTGGCGAGGTGAGAGCTAAATCCTATATTCAAAATCTATATCACTTTCGCTCCCGTTCAAAAAGGAGTTACCGAATGTGTCTGTTGTCAGCTTTTGAAGTTTAAATCCGTAATCATCGCGAGGAACTCCGTAAGGAATTCAGGACATTTGTAAACTTATCTCGTCTACTTGTTAGCGTAAGCAAGCTTTCTGAATACAAAAACAAGACATTCATGAATAAACAACTACCGTGTCACGCTTGTTGACTTATACACCGTCTTAAACTAGGACTGAACAGTAATTCATCAATATTTAAAAAAAAATTAAGAGTTTAAACAGCTACACCTACACTAAACAAAAAACGAATTGTGGCCCTAGTGAAAAGGGTACAAGTCAAAATGGCACAGCGAATAAGCGTAGGTACAATTGCCGTAATTTTTATAGGACGTGTGCTCTTATTTGCTGATCCATTTTGACTTGTACCTTATAATATTCACTAGGGCCACAGTATTTTTGTTGCTATGAATTCGCCATGGAGGATTCAATTAAGGTAAGAAGTATACTGTGGTCGCGCTAATAGAATATATCATGACGAATGACTAATTTATATGAGTTTTTGGCTATTAAAATTCATTAAATGCACAATATATGTTTGTCCTGATTAATACTTTGTAATTTCGTAAGCATTTGTGATTGATACGAAGCATTTAATTATTTCTATTAACCTGCGTTCAAATATGTAAAAGACAATAATAAATGCACATGTAGTCAATTAAATCCTGCCGTTAAAGACAAAAATATATGGTCATGTAACTCAAGATGTAACAAAGCATATATAAGCATATAGGTCAACTCGGCGAAGATCGGATAGCAAGCAATTACAGTAAATTCTGCATAGCTTTTTTTAAGAAATGGAAAAACTGTTCTAGAACAGCGGAAGGGAAAATTGTTCTAGAACAGTTTTACCATTTACCATGTATAGTTAACGCCATAAATATCTATACACTTTTGCACTTTACTCCATCGTAATAAGGTTCAAAAGTGTATACATATTTTAGGCGTTGTATAACGCCCTTCAAGTTGGAGGAGCATATCATAGGAGCTAGGTAAACGACCCTGAAAATTGCTTACAATCCCGTTCAATGATGACCCGGAATAAAGAGAGGGTCGGGACGTTTGTCACTCAATATATTTATTATTCGTGGATGGGTAGCGACCCGCAAAAATGAGTTAATGCGTAAGTTAGAGAATTGAGAAGTTAGATTATTATTTATACACAATTGTAGTGTGGCTGCTTGTTAAGTGTGGTTTATTTTATGTAATTTGGATTTCGATGGCCTAGTTCATAGTCATACGAATTACAGTGAAATTTATGTTTACAAATTATGCTTTAATTTGTGCACTGTGCTACTATTTAATTACAAAGAATTTTTGAGCTTTTTTATTTGGTACTTGATTTCTTGTAATTATCGTATACCGTGAGCCAACAGATGGCGGCGATGGCGCCAGTATGTTAAACCTGTCACATCTATAATTCAATGGGATTTGGCTATTAAAATTTTTATTTTATAAAAGTAAATTAAATAAAAACATTATAAACATATATACCCTAACAATCTAAACTACTTAAAACTAGAGATAAAAAATTTGGCCCAGATCACTGTCAACGGGCAGGGTGCCCAGAAGGCTGGCCGTATTGCCACGCTGAATTGCGATCGCTATTCGTTGCGCAAAATAGTAGCCAGCCCTCTGGTCACCATTTGGCTTAAGGGGCCAGGTCAGAAAATACCAAAGAATTTGATACTATTGACAGGATTCTGTAAAATATTTTGACCGGCCAACCCCATTAACATGGTTTTAAAGTCTGATCCAGTGCGCGTTTAAGTCAATTCTCCAATTTTTATAGCGTGTGTTCGTGATCTGAATTAATCTGTTAATTTACATGTGCAAAAATTTATTATAGTGCGAGCTACCACACGATTTGACTGTGACAAACTGAGGGCAGTTAGCGTGAAATACGCCGTCAATATTGAGTAATGTGCACATAATTTAGAAGAGATTAACAGCATCAAGCATTTATTGTAGTTTGAGTCCGAGGCGTGTTTAATCGATGTTTGCATCAAAAGCCCAGATATCTAAAGGCATGCACCCACTATCATCAAATGCTACAACTTTGCCTGCGATGCACAACTTTGCCTGGCTTAAACGTGGCTTATTGCACCTTTCTCCCATCTCAGGAATAAGATATAAATAGCTGTTTGGTCAAGGTAACCACTTTTTTCAAGCCAGGCAAAGTTGTGCATCATAGGCAAAGTTTTAGCAGTTGACAGTATATATGAAATACCTAGGCACATAGGCAGATGGATTACAAGTGGCAGAGCGTCATACATTTTCGCAGGAAATCCGGAGCTAATTTGTCAGAGCTAATTTGTTTTTGTTGTTGAGCTTTTCGTCATGAGCTTCAGTAAAATTAATCAATTGGCTGTAAATCAGGCAATCCGATGGGAATCGAGTCCTTCAGCGCTACGCCACTGCAGTCTGCATATGCGTTACGGCTGCTCTCCACCATGGGCTACCATGACCTAGTGTAGGGGACGCAGCTATAAGACAGACTAAGATCGCATTATCGTTTGCTATAATTATTAGAGATGCAACGAATAGTGGTTTGGCCGAATACCGGATACCGAACATCCGGCGGGGCCCTTGGCCGGATAACCAGATATTCGGCCAATATCTACATGCAGTTTAGCTAAGTAATTCGAGCACACTGGTGCTACTCCGTGCAGGTTCCAACCTGTTGAAGAAATTGTAAGCTACCTAAAGCTAAAGAATCACGTGACGTAATAAAGAAATACTTATTAATAGGTAATTGATAAGTAAATTATATAGTGGTTTACTATGTATTGTATTCATCCTCTTTTTAAACTTAACTACGTGTCATTTTACTATCCGGTATTAGGCCGAATAGTAAAATCTTGGCCAGATAGGCCGGATACATAATAGTGGCCGGATATCCGTTGCATCTATAGTAATAATATGATGGCCGATGGTGGAGAACACCCTTGGAAGGGGAGGATCTGGCAACTTCATGCCTTATATTTATATGGACGTCGTTATTTCGAAAATTGAAAATAAAGTCATGGAGAAAATAAATACTCCCCAATTCATATTTTACGTTGATAAATGCAGAACAGAGGAATAAAAATAACGGCGTCAAGAAAAGCGCAAAAAAAACATCCGGAAGCGTTGAAATTTTGACAAATTACACTTGATACGAGAAAATATGAAGGAACCGTCGTTCCGCAAGTAACTGTACAGTGAGTAATGCTCTTTATATGAACCACAATTTATTCGGCTCTGCTAATACTAAGCCGCAAACATAATATTGCTTAAGGGAAAATTATACATGTCATCCATTGTGAGGCTTTGCGCGACGCTTCGCCTGTTTAGCCAAAAATTTAAGTATTTTGGTGCAACTTTTTGACTTGCAACGTAACTTTGGACCTGTTTGACCCTTGTACAGCCAGCGTCTAAAATATGTATACACTTTTGCACCTTATTACAATGGTTACGCCATTTGTTTGGCATTATTTTGTGTTGTGTAGGCAAAGTGACAACCCTAGCGTAAATGTGAATAATCAAGACCAAGTGCGGGTCGCTCGAAAAACCCGCACGGCTAGGAGATGCTGATACAATTCCTCGCCAATCTGCCTGCAACCACGAGTTATGACACGCTCAAAACGCCAGGAAAATAATAAAAGTACGTGTCACTATGAACTAGTACGCTTACCATGAGTTATGACATTGACGTTTTCGAGAATGAGTATCGAGTATTCTATCTGTGCATCTTGCTTGTAACGTATTAGTGTAAACGAGATGCACAGATAGTAAATTCGTTACTCGTTAACGAAAAGTGACAAAGTCAAACTCATGGTAACTGTATAGGCCTTAAATCCCGTAAAATAAAATATTATATAGCTATGTTGCTGTTCTTCCTGTTAAAGACAAAAATACAGTTGCCACATTAATTATCGATTAATTTATTCAGTTACCTACTAGATTCGATGTCAAATGGTCAGTGCTATAAAAATGCAATGTACACTGTACATTTAACAAATGAATCCTCATTCACGAACGACCAAGTTCATTCACATTTGAAGCAATTTACACTTCAAAGTTACTGAGAATGTAACTCAATGCATTTTAAAGTAAACATTGAACTAGAATTGAGATAATCAAATCAAACCTAGTACGTGTAATGTTAACAAGAAAATGTAAAGAAAGTCTGCAACTAAGTGCGCAACAAATATATCGGAGTGGCCAGGGTACTCAAAAATATCCGAACATGAACTTTATCACATTGAAAATAAAGGTGTTGTTCAGATATATGTGACCATCTTGGCCACTCCGATATATCACATGGCCACTGCACGAGCGAAAGTTCACGGATCTCGAAGTTTATTATTTTATTCTACGATCCCGAAACGAAAATTACTTTCGTTTTTGTTATAAAATGAGGATTTACTATGTTATCATCTGAAAAAGCAGACGCGTTACATATCCCCAAAAGGAGATAAATATTTTATGTCATAATTCAGCCGCGCCATGAAAAGGGTGAGCGCAGACGAGTGACTGGAATGATTTTGGTCCCGCGTTAGGTTAGGGGAAACATAGTGGCTGCAAACAACATTGTCACCAGCAATGATAATTTACACAAAAATGGCCGCAAAAATATGTGATACGCTCTTAATATGGCTCTACAAATACTACTGTGCAAATATTGTTGCGCTCCTCGTTGTATTTTTTTAAAACTACGCGTGTATCGTCTGCGTCATCTCAAATTATGTCGTTAAACCCGGACAATGTTGTCACTTTAAAGATATATGAATGGATGGATGTTAAAAGAGATTAACGGCAGAAGCACTATAGGAACCTAGTCTTTGTGCTCACTTACAAATTCCTAACCATTTCGTGACAAGTGTATGTCTCTTTCAGTTTGTTTCCATTGTATATGTGTTGTCATGATCATAAATAAATGTTTTCTTTCTTTTTTTCTCTCTCTCTTTCAAATTTTTCGTCAAATCATCGTTTAGCTAAATAAGTATAGTACTTACTATAATATTGTATTACTTCTAGAGGTATCAAAAAGTCCCTCGGGCCTGCTGTGTTGACCTCCAATTTGTAGTTATTTTACGAGTACCCTTATTTTTGTGGCACAACTTTGCCAATTATACGACTATATTGCAGAAAACTTTATAATATCAGATGGGTGTAAATATGAAATAGTTTCGCAAAAGTTGTTCATGTGTGCACGTGAATAAACAGGTAGGTACTCTAATGAGGTGCATGTTACGCCACAGGCAATGTTTGTATTTTTCCGATAAAAACACATATTTCTTATGATATTTTCTTTTCCCATGACTATAAATAAGTGAAAATAGGGTTTCCTTACGATGTAAATCAGTGTCTTGATTTTTTGTATTATTTTTTTCAGTTAATTTCCTCTAAAAACTACCAAACCTAACTATTTCAAACGTACTTAATTGACTAATAACCGCATGTATATACAATTAATTAATTACTAACTAGAGCATTTTATAAATCGATTCGCATGAAATCTATTGTTTCACTGCCGCCTAGAAGGCACGAGAAGTATAGTAAATTTATTCACACTTCTATTTTTTTATATCATCATCTTCTTATTCATATCTATATAGTTATATATAAAAATCCTCCACTTTATTTCAGTTTATAAATAATCGTTTCAAATAATCTACTTTTGATGTCAGCAGTCCTATCCCCAACGCGAAATTATATTTGCAGATACATATCAACGACGAGATAACATTCGAGTTTTCTAAATTTAAATTGAGAGGTTCGAGAGTACACACCCCAGGCGTAAAGTGACCCGATGGACATGATTACATGGACATCAATCCAGAATGCAAATAGCTTACTTATATGAGTATGTAAAGTGGGGTTCACATAGGAGCTGAGCTAGGAAATAGTGTGGGTATACAAAAACCTCTTACCCAATTATTTACTATAAACTGTCATTATAATGCCTACGCCCTCACTTTTATTATAAATGCGAATATACTCTGTCCATGTGAGGGGCGATTTTTGACAGCCGGACGCTCGAATTCAAAAAATTCAAGCTCGAAAATAATCGCACTTAAAAGTTTGTCGCCAATTTTTTCGCATGGAATTAATAGTTTAAATAATCATTATTTTAAATTTCTATCGCTTTTATTTTTAAAACATAATTTCATCGTTTTATTCAGAGTTTTAAATGTCACTTTCGAGTGCTCGAATCTCAAAAATCATCCCCCTGTCCGTCTGTCGTTAACCTCTTGCCGCTTTACTCGCTGATTTGGATGAAAATATGTATATAGGTACCTAATAGTTCGATTCCCAGGAAAGGACAATGAAATAGTTTTTGTCACAATATGATTTTCGTCAATGTTATGAGGAATTCATGTATTTGATCTCGTCGAAACGAAATATACAAACCCTTTGACGAAAATGAGCCCCGTTTCGAAGAACTCCACTCCGTTCCTTTCTAAAAACTAAACTTTACTAACTCCCGAAACGTACAGAATTCCGACCCGTAAAATACTTTATCGACAAAATGTAATATTATTTACCTAAATAGGTTAGCATAGCCATTTTTGTGGGCACTTTCAATACATTATCGAAAAAGAAAGACCATAAAACAAAGAACAGTAAAACAGTAATGGAAGTGTTTTTTATTCTATTGAGGCTATTGGAGATATGGAGAAGACGAATAATGGATTAGATCTTATCCACCGACGTCTTTTTAACTTTAACAAAGTTGGTATCTCAAAAGTAATCGGACTCTTTGAGTTTGAAGCTCTACTTTCGCATTGTGACATTTTTTCCGTAGTTGTAAACGTGAACGTTAACGTGGCTTGAATAAAACCAAGTCTGGTACATCAACTACCTACACACGTTTTAATAATTTCTCGTTTTTAAATTATGTGACAGAATTACAAAACGTTTTCTTCACATCATTCGCGCCCCGCGGATTTGAGTGTCAATGTGAACAAGATCAGTGGAAATATTTTGGACGCGACGCAAAATGGTACTCGCTCCATCATTCCCTTCCATCTTCGTTCGCACGCTAACATTTATTTCCATCGGGTAAATTTCATTCCATTGTTTTGTTATATTACGCCAGAAAATATTTGTGTTTTGCATTGTGTTATTGTTTCATAATGGGGAGGCTTTTCTTTTAAATGGATGGATAAATTAGGCGTTAGAATGGCGGATTCTTTTGAAATGTTTTTAATTATATCTTAGTTGAAAGGCTTGATTGAGATTTTGGACAAAATTAGTTTTCGACTTTATGACAAGTATTAGCTAAATAGTGTATTAAGAGTACATATTTCAAACATTTTGTACAGTATAAAATACGTACTTCAGTCACAATTGACTATTATTTCCCTTCATATTAAATAATTAAAAATATTGGGAAGCCCATTTACCAACTTCAAATCAGCTCCCGTTGAAAAAAATAGACTATAATGACCAAAATTCTCCTTATCATCTAAATACTGAAATATTAATTAATATGTCTCTCGCACTTTTCCCAAAATTTATTCGAGTGCTTGCTTATTTCATAGGAAGTTCAAAATATAGATTTATTCACATTTGCAAATTCCGGATTTACGCATAAAATTTGCCCGATTTCTCGACACTTAGTGCCACATATCATATCATCTAGTACCTTACATACATACATACAATCACGCCTATGTCCCAGAAGGGGTAGGCAGAGATCACGGATTTTCATTAGCTACGATCAATGCAGCAAAACACCTCTCCATGAACCACCTTCTCGCCCCCGTGAAGAACGAGACGTGATGGGTGGCGAACCGCATCGCCGCCGTGCGGATGACTATTAATTAAATAAATCACCACAGCGTTCTTACGAGCAGTACCTTACGTAATTGATACCAATTGAATTATAAAACAGGAAAAACGTCCTGTAAAACCCAAACTAATAAGTATGAAAAAAACCGGCCAAGAGCATGTCGGGCCATGCTCATTGTAGGGTTCCGTAAACTGAGACCATTATTTCAAAAAGTCGTTTCTTACGGGAAATTTGGCGGCGCTTACGTCATTTTTACTTACGTCCTTTCATTATGGGTTTTTGAATGATAACTCAAAAACGGCTCAACCGATTTATTTCAATATAGTTTTCATTGAAGGTCCTCATTAGGCCTCAGTTTCATGATTTTTTTCAAAATTTTAGGACCCACGATTCAAAAGTTAGATGGGGGGGGACGCCCTGTTTTAAACTTTCGGAGCTATTATTTCCAGAAGTATTAATTTTATCCAAAAACTGGTTAAGAAGACCCTAATTCTTTTTTAAAAGACCTATCCAACGATACCCCACACAACTTGGTTGAAACGAAAAAAAAATTCGCCCCCCACTTCACGTGTACCGGAGGTACCCTAACGAAATATATTTTTCGCGTTTTTATTCTACCGTTTTGTCGGCTTGGTTAATGCACAAATTCAAACCAAATTTCAGCTTTCTAGTGCTAACGGTCACTGAGCTAGACCGCGGACGGACGGACGGACGGACATGGCGAAACTATAAGGGTTCCGTTTTTGCCATTTTGGCTACGGAACCCTAAAAAGGGTTCCCCGGCTACGCATCCTCGTACATTTCTCGTGGAAACGCAGAATAAACGTCTCCAATTACCCCCTAATGCCACTCTCAAGAAGGCAGAAAGTCATGGCATGTACAAACAGCAACACTCTCAACTGTACATCGGTGGACCTTATTACAAAAGGCATAAGGTACACCGATGGGTACTTAACAGTGTGGGGGCGATTGTACTCGCTACTCGTGTTCAAACAGCCGGCCATGAACATTTCACGGGCGTAATTAACGTGAAAAGTCTTAACAATGTTAATATTTGCTTTAAATTTTCATTGGGCTGGAGGTCTATAAAAAGAATGTAATCTGTTATTGGCTTGATATTAATTTGATATTGAACAGGATTTAAAAACCTTAGAATTATTCAAATCATATTTATGCTGTTATCACCGAAAGTCGACTCCGATGGTATGGTCTCGTCATGAGGTGCCCACCAGACCACATGACGAGAAAGGTTTTAGAGACGAGTGAGAAGCCTAGGGGACGCGGGAGACCCAGGACAACATGGATGGGGCTTGTCCAAAAGGACCTTAAAGAGGCAAAACTAACAGCCTAGACGACCCAGGACAGACGCTCCTGGCGACGCCGTATAAGGAGAGCCGACCCCAAATAAATGGGATAAGGCTAGGAAGAAGAGAGATCTTTATGCTGTTATCAATTGATTATCAAGATCATGTCAAATTAGATGTCCGTCATGACAAGCGTGGTAGTGATCATAATTTTAATTTTCAAGACGTTATTTCGGTGACAAAAAAGATCAATTTTAATACAAATCAACCAATCGTGATTTAAAATCTGAAATTCTTCTCCTGATTATCATAACCATCCCTCCGGCTAGACTAAGTTTTAAAAAAAGCAAACTCCCGTGCTGCGTAATTAGTTAATTAGCAACAAATAACTCCAACTTTCTTCACTCGGAGTGTGTATTCCGATAGATTGACTGGCGGGGCCTGAGTCGAACTCTAATGGCTCCTCTACATGGGCCATCATAGGGACGCGGCTATGCGTTAGAGGGAGCTAACGATATTGCGATCTCGTTCTGTCGTATAGCTGCGTCCCTGTGATGGCCCATCATGTAGAAGAGCCATAAGTGTGCAAGCTCTTTGTGGCCACTCGAGCGGCGGCTACTGTTGGTGTTGGTACGTGGTGATGGTGACCTCAGTAAGCCCTGCATAAATCGCTTGGAAGCTGTTGTAAACACTATTCCTAGTACTTAATGTGCATTGCAAAATAGTGGTGATATTAAAAAGATGATTGAACTAGCAATAAAAATAAAGAAAATTATGTGCTACATTTTTTTTACACTTTTATTCGTACATATGTCAATGTGAACATACGAAATGTATATTTAAATATGTACACAATAAAACTACAGAAACAATAAACCTATATATAAAACTATAATAAACTTATAAATAAAAGATGCTCCCCAAGTCGCCTTCGTGGGTTATGGTACCCAGAAGGCTGGCAGCGTTACCTCTTTGGATGGCCAGGCTTATCTTTTGGCCGAAATAGCTGCCAGCCTTCTGATTACCTGAGGCATCGATAAGGCGCTTGGAGATTTCTTTGAAAAGCGTCTTTGCGCTGGGTCCCCACGGTCCCAGGGTTTCTACGCCAAACGGCGCAAATATGTAGCCTTCACTGAGAACAGAATATTTGCGCTAATGTGACCTGCCAAAAATAAAGGTATGACTGGAAAGGTAACGTCTTAGTCGTTTAACCGTGAATCTGGAGTTTAAATCTCGTATTTTCATACACTACTTTAAGACTCCACTGAGCAACGATTACCAGATCTATAGTTCTGCACTTGGCACTAATTGCCTTATTTTTTTCACTTGAATATTGTAAGTGCGGTAGACAGGGACACAACAACATTTCAATCGTCGAGGTTCGCGGTGAGCCCTCTGGTTCGCCTAGACGTTGGACTTATTTGTATTTGGTAAACGATTGGAACTGGCTATGCTACGACTTGGCGGGGATATTTTATTCATCACTGAGCTCGCATAATGTTTAGAACATTGAATTGAAGCTTTCAGAGTACCGACAGGACGGATCCAATAATTGCAAAACTGTAGTTGGCCAACGTGCACAGCAAAATGCCAAAAAAAGATGGACCCGTTATGTAGTCCTAAAGCTTGAAAGTACCTTTAGAAAAGATATTTGTTTGATATGATGCCCACGGCTACCTTTTATCACCGCACCGCTCGCCGTCGGCAGGGTGTTCATCCTCACACCCTGGAGCCGAAAGGGTCGCGCACTGCACGGTTTAAGAGGAATTTCCTCCCGCGCACGCTCAGACTGTGGAATGAACTCCCTGCCGAGGTTATCCCAGAGGGCTACAGTATGAGGTTCTTCAAAAAAGGAGTGTATAGGTTCTTAAAGGGTAGGCAACGCGCATGTGAATCCTCTGGAGTTGCAGGCGTCCATAGGCTACGGTAACTGCTTACCATCAGGCGGGCCGTATGCTTGTTTGCTGCCGTCGTAGTATAAAAAAAAAAAAAAAAAGATATTGCCTGCCAATCACTCTAGTCAACGCTGGCAATCAGTATGTGCAAACTACACGCAATGCAAGTAGGTAGATGTACTTTTCTAAACACTGAACAAGCTTTTCGTAGTCAATTTACTCGGAGTAAGTTGTTCAGCGAACGATTTTTTACGAGGCAATTCGCTAACAACGCAACGACCGTTTACGGTTTGTGTAACACAATTTCGGAAGACGGAAGGCCCTACTTCACCCACAATGCCAGCTTTTTGGCTTCCTACCTCCATTAAACGCGTTTAACGTACTCGACAAGATGCAAGCCAGATAACACACCACTAAATATCTCGTTTTGTTGTTTATGTAAATACTAACTAATATCTAGTAATTTGATAATAGGTATAAAAGATATAACAAAATGCTTTGAAATAATTTAGACACGTTTCTTCTCACTCACACGACTTTAAGGGTCAAAACACACCTAGCGGAATCACAGCGGAATTAAGCCAATTCATAGACAAAATGCTTAAATTTGTCTATGGTAGCGGAAATTTGTCTATGGTAGCAGATTTTTTGTATGGAAGCCATAGACAAATTTCCGCTACCATAGACAAATTTCCGCTACCATAGACAAAATTAAGCATTTTGTTTATGAATTGGCTTAATTCCGCGAGATTCCGCTACTTCCGCTAGGTCTGTTATGACCCTGAAACGCCTTGTGACCTGTCTGCCTGCGATCATGAACGTAATGTCACTTTCAAAGTCAGACAAAATAATTTTAATGTACGCGATCCTTTTCCTTCCTTTTTATTTAAATGATAATGGGATATATAATTAAGCACAATGACAATGAAAGCAAGTCAATCCTTTTTTATAGTCCTTGATTGTAATTTGTAATACTGGTGACAAATAAAAACTTTGGTACCTACGGGTAATAGGTATTATTTATAACTATAGATGTTGGCATTGCGGCAAACCTCGACGGCGATGATCCCTCTGTTCAGAAAGCGTTAATATGTAAGTAGTGTTAAGCTGCAGCAGTCTGAGTGGAAACTCGGAGCGGAGCAAGATTCCTACATTTAAAAAAATACATAGGTACTACCTTACTTAGGAAGTGGGTAGGTAAGCATATTTGTTTTAGGAAAAATAATGTAGTACCTATATGAGTAAAAAGTGTGTATAAGTATTAGATAAGAACCAAGAATACTCAAGGGCAATTTGTCGTCGTATTTTCACGTGAAATCTATATGAGATTACAACAATGAAAATAATATAACAAAAGCGTAAATATATTACAATTCCTACTACTTACCTACTTCATACGAGAAAATTTGTAAATGTAAGATTATTTCGGGAAGATCGTGTTTTAGTGATGACCCATCCCATCTTCCTTTGCATATAGAACGATCTCGCGATGAAATCGCACACGTCGAACTATCCAACTCAGAAGTTCAAGAAACTGACTTCACAAGTATCTGCATCGATTGACACTCAATTTACTTTTAGTTGTAGGTATTGCAGTGCTTGGAAAATAAAAAAGACTTGAAAACACCCGCACTTATCTTCACTTAATAGTGCTTCTGAAACGTTTTCCGCTATTTATCTAATCTCCCGGGGAGGCAACTAAAGGATGAAATGCCGACCAGAATCCGCAATGAGGCGAACAATGGATCATCCGGATATTGCCTGTCAACCGAGCTACCGACGGCACGCGAGGTCCGATACTCGGTCACTCTGGTCAGAGAAACACACAGGATAGCATTTTATTTTGTTGCGCTCTTTTACAAAATTACTCTCGAGTATTTTCTACGTAAGTACGGCAGCGGTAAGACTTACGACAGTTGCGGCTTTTAACCCAGAGGTCTCAGTTTGAAACACCAGCGCCTTTTCACTGAGTTATTTGAGACTTTAGAACGTTTCAATTAATTTTACCAGTCGCTTTTCGGTGTCTTTCTGTGAAGGAATAAAAGGTGGGGCAACTGGACATAATCCTATCACCTCTGGTTTGGAAGTTCAGGTGGTAGTCGCTTTCGTAAAAACTGGTAACCACGCCAATTCATGAAATTAGGTAATCGAGCGGACTTCAGGCTTTATTGAGCGGTGGCAAAAGCCGCGGAAAATGCAAGGTGGATAGTGATGACATTTTTAAATTTTAAATCTGAGCACGTACAGTCATTATAGAGGTCGAGGCAAACCCAAACGCAGTTACATGGACCAAGTGAAGGAAAAAGTAGGATGTATCAAAAGGTCAAGGAACTGGCGCAGGATAGAAGTAGTTGGAAAATACTCCACCGACAAGAGAATCCCTCTTAAGTTGATGATGATGACAGTCATAATGAACTAAGTACTTACATAATGCTGTACACATTGTACAGAAAAGAAGAAACAATAAAGCTAAACAAATCATACTGTTATCAAAATAATTTTAAACAAAAAAGAACTGGCTTTACTTAGCCTCCACCTTTCCAAATGAAAATGCCCGAGCTACTTTAAAAAATACTCAAATCACTATAGGTGTGCTTATAGTAGTTGAAGAGTTCCCTCGATTTCTCCAGGACCCCGTCATCAGATCCTGACCTGATGACAATAGAACCAACTGTGAAGTAAATTACTCTTTCAAACAAAAAATAATAATTTTATAAATCGGTCCAGTAAACATACATAAGAAAATAGCAAAAACAAAGATCCCGAAGAATTGAGCACCTCCTCCTTCAAAATCTTGAAGTCGGTTGATAAGGTACGTATTTATTAGGTACAAATAAACAATACATTTAATATAGGTAGTAAGCAGTGGCGGCGCGTCCATAGAACACGATTCCCGTCAGCTTGCCTAAGTTCCAGGTGCCTGAGCAGTTTTTCTACTGCTCATGAAGAAATGTTAAGCCAAATTCGGTACCGGCTTGCCTAAGAATTTTTTTGACCCACCGCCATTGGTAGGGAGACTAGGTAGTTCAAAGAGTTGTAACATACATGAATTAAACAGCAAGAAATATTTCGTGACAATAAGAATTTACAAATAATACGTTTGTTTATTATTATGTATACATCAAAGAAAGATGGAGCGTAGTATGTTAGGGATTAAGATAGCAGATAAAATAAGAAATGGTGAGATTAGGAAACAGACCAAAGTAACAGATGTTGTAGAAAGGATAAGAAGTCTGAAATGGAGATGGGCTGGGCATATTTGCAGATTGGAAGATGATAGGTGGACAAGAAGAGTCGTGAAATGGTTGCCACGGGATGTATCACGAAAAAGAGGTCATCCAAAGAAACGATGGGAGGATGTATTTAGAAAACGCTGCGGAGCCTTGTGGGTGAATATAGCAAAAAACAGAGCTAATTGGAAAACATTGGGGGAGGCCTACGCCAAAGAGGCGACTTCCATAACTAACTAGTAGAAATTTAAGTATGCATGCAAATTATATGTAAAACTTATAGTAGAATAAAGGGCTTTTTTATTTTATTTTATTTTATTTACGTTTGTTTATCATAATAATGAAAAGTCGAATTGAGTAATCCGCAAAGCATCAAAGACAATCCCACGAAAAGAGGTCATCCCGATCGCAGGAAGAATTCACAATGAGCGGGTCGGTATAAATCATCCGGTGCCTAATAGTGTGACCAGGACATACTCGCATGGATCAAAATTATGTTGTCCAGTCAACGCCTAAAGTATGTATACACATTTTAACCTTATTACAATGGAGTAAGGTGCAAAAGTGTACACATATGGTGTTGACTGTACTTACGTTAATGCTTGGCGGCTGAACTGTTCGCGATCTTGGGGCCTAAACAAGTAACAAGTTAATTCTTAATATTAATTTTGATTTTGAAAGTTGGTAAATGACTATTCAATTCAATGCAGATGATATCTCTACCAGTAGTACTATACTAAAGTAAATCAATTTATAAATTGATTTACTTACGTATAAATACGTAACATACACTTATTATATCGTATTGTAACATTAAGAGTCCGGTAATGTTTTTTTTCGATTTCGCTCAACTTTTTGATGCGATTTTGCAGTAAGTAACATAACTTCTATAATTTTGTATACATATTATGAAAGATCGTTTCTTTTTGGATGGAATAAATACAACGATTTTTTAATTTTATGCTTTATTTATAAATAATTCACCCTAATCTAACACCTGTTTCGCGATTTTTGCTTGGAGAGGTGAAAAGAGTAAGGTTTTTATTGATTTAAATTAAGTTATATAAGTATGTAAAATATATAAATACATTGGAAAATGAGTCGCCTGAGGAATAAGTGTAACAGTTTTTTTCATTTTCATATATATTTTTTGAGAGAGAGTGTGTTTTGCTAGAGCAATTTTTCTAAAAATTGCCGAAGTTTAGGTGATATTTTTGGAAAGATACTAAAGTATTTTGCAAACATAAAAATACAAAAATAAACTTCATTTTATGCTTTATTCAGATAGTATAAAACATATTAGGGTCCATAACAAATAATAATTAAAAATCGTACGACAAAATTACATGAATCAACGTCCTCACTAAACATGCTCTGTAAGAATCGAGTTTTAAGGTATTAAATATTAATATAAATAGACCTAAAGTACTTTTTTGCAATAACAAGACTTCAAGCTATCGTACCAAATGCAATTCATGTGTATAATGTTATTATTAGCGATTTTCGTTTTCAAATCGTTACCGGACTCTTAAAAAAATTCTTTATTTAGTAAATAAATGGTGAAATGTGCGCTTATTAACACACTGTTAAAAAATGTTTTATTTTATTTTATTAAATTATTATTTTACCATACCACAAAACACACTTCAAGCCATAGTGGTCAATGAAATCATACCAATAAATTCTTAAACAGTAGTTCAAGCGCCATCTCTCGGTGTGATTCAAAGAAGGTTGATCAGTTAGACAGCCGAGCGTACAGACTTCATCCTGTCGTTCAGAGGCGACACGCGACGTTAGTGAAGCCACCCAAATTAAACCTTCAGAGGTCGCTCGTTGGAGACGAGTTGCAGAGTTTTATAAATACGTTTGGAACAATCGAATGTGTTTGAAATGTTGACACTTAAGTAGTAAATGTACAAAACAAGTGTATGGAAAACGAGAAATATAGTGAGTGTGTTACAATATTAAGGTTGAAGAAAATATTTAAAAATGTACTTAGAATAGGTACTTAGCCAATATTGGACTGGTATTGGAGTTGCATTGGAATAATTTTCAAGGAAATTTTAAATCAGACGTTTTTAGTTCCCCTATCTTTGGCATATTTTATTTTATTTTCGGACAGTTGAATATAATGCAAAACCAAATTATTCTTATCAAAAAGCGGCCGTGTGAATATTAGTCGATTTCAAATTCGGATACGCAAACATTTACCCAATTGTATATTATGCGAACCGATGATTTCTGCAATGTTAATATTCTTCGAAAAACAATTATGCCAAATATGTTATGCCAGATGCGTTTCTGGTCACAGAAGTTATGCCAAATGGATGGAACCCGACGTTTTTGAGTTTGCTGTATTGCATAGTTAACGCAATGAATTAAAACAAGCTAGAACTTAACTACAATTAAATTTAAGTAGCTAACCAGAGTACTCTACAGTGTAAAGTGGTCTAAAAGACCGCGAAGGCGGGATTACTAAGGCGGCTTACAAAGCTCTCCTGGAGGGAATATCGGGGCAGTTGATTTAATTTAAGGCCCTTTGTCCCACATTTCCAATTTCCTACTCAACGGCTACGGCTGAACACGGCCGTGCGAAAACAAAGGGCAGTTCTTACAGATGAAAGGGCGCAATATCAAAGCTCCCTTGTATGTATTATTATCCAAAATGACAAATATTACGCAATATTGTGGGGGCTTATTGTGTCCCTCATTTAAGCTTTGTCCGGACTAAATTTAAAAAGACCCTTTGGGTAAACCCGTGTTATGGTTTTGGTCAATACCTACCTGTGACTAAAAAACATTGTGTGGTTTTATGAAACCACGATGCAAGTGAAACTTTACTATGTTAGCATGGCGCTTAGAAATTGGTGCCCAATTAGTTTGTCATGCTAGACGTACAGAGCTGGAATGACTTGGCAAATGTAATTCATTAAATATAATCGGAATATGTTTCCAAATTTAAAAACAAAATAATTCGTCCCACGGGGTTTGAACCCACGCCCATTCGATCATAAGTCTCATTCCATACCATAGTGCCACCGCTGCAGTTACGTTAAGATGCGAAATATAGATTTGTATACCGCGGTTGACTGCCAACATGACATGAACCTTATTGCTTATGAAATAAGCCTCACCTTACTATAAACGAGAATCAGCGTTACAGCTTGTAACGCCCGACATGCAGAAGAGAGGCTTTAAAATTTGAGGCGATGGAATAAAAGTTTCACTTTAAAAATAAACTTTCCCGTAACCATGTCTCCCGTTACCAGTAATGTAGAGGTTTAACCAACCTCTACACTACATACATATAATTCGTTAGCCAGCATATGTTAACGTTATAACAACTTTGGAAGTTACTTATGTGTGACATGAAGAGCCAATAAAAACGTCAATTTTACAGGAAATATAATACTAGTACATACGTTTATGGTGACAACCCACATTTTTACGCAACAAAGTTCATACGACAACAGAAGGTACGCTAGTACTAGAAAAGAAACGTACTAGCAAACTAGAGTAACGGATAACGAACCTTAGTTACAGTTGACGATATCCAATTACGAGATTTACGAGTACCTAAGGCATACATTACGATGTACATGATATCAAAAACCTGGAATTCCTTTCCGGACTCGTTCCGATTTTGGTAGGGAAAATAGACACAAAGAAAACTTAGAATATACTATTTAAAGATTTATTTTTGTTTTGCAATTGTTTTTGAATAACGTTTTTCTGATTTTTATGAGTTGGGATTGTAGCAGAGATACATATAATTTGAGAGTTCGTATATGAGAGAGATCTATCAAGAGGTTATGGAGCTAGAAAGAGTGAAAAATCATTAAAAGGGTTTTGTTATATTGGTCAACTCGTTACAGGGAAATCGCGAGTTCTCAGTTCCAGGCGGACTACTAGTAATATGAAGAGTCGCAGTGCGAGCGAAATGCCTAATGATATATTGGGCATGACCAAGAAGCGATCATCTAAAAACAGCTTAATCATAACATATTTAAAATCTGAATATCGGCCCTAAGAATAGGTAAGAACCTATTAAAGTGCAATCTAGCAGAACAGACCCTTTCGTTTTCTCTCGATTGTGGTCCGTCTGTTAATTTGGGATGAATAACATGGGTTGATTTTGGTTAACAATGTCGGCACCCTTTGTTGCCAATTTAATACAGTCAGGTGAGCGTAACCAATTATTTTGGCATTGGATATTGGATTGGGATTTCCATTAACCCGTGTTTATACATTTAGGGTCAAGAGAGGAACAGTGAATCAGTCACTCAATATATTGTGCTACAAGTAGCACCCTTGTGCGTTAAGAGCCCGGTAAACTTTTTTCGATTTCGCTCAACTTTTTGATGCTATTCTGCAGTAACTACCATAATTTCTATTATTTTACATATATATTCTGAAAGATAATTTCTGTTTAGATGGAATAAGTAAATACAGCGATATTTTTATTTTATGTTTCATTTATAAATAATTCACCCTAATCGTAATCTAACGTAATCTACGTAAGAGGTGAAAAGAGTAAGGTTATACAAGTACGTAAAATACATAAACACATTAGAAAATGAGTCGTCCGAGGAATAAATGTAACAGTTATTTTCATATATATTTTTTAAGAGAGAGTATGTTTTGCTGGACCAATTTTATGAAAAAATGCCAAAGTTTAGGTGATATTTTTGGGAAGATATTAAGTTATTTTACAAAAATAAAAATAAAAAAATTAACTTCACTTCATGCTTTATTCAGATAACATAAAACATATTAGGATCCATAACAATTAATATTTAAAAATCAAACGACAAGATTGCATGAATCAACGTCCTCACTAAACAAGCTCTGTAAGAATTGAGTTTTAGGGTATTAACTATTAATAATAATATATAGAGACCAAAAGTACTTTTTTGCAATAACAAGACTTCAAACTATCTTATCAAATACGATTCATGTGAGTAATTTCATTATTAGCGATTTTCGTTTTCAAATCGTTACCGCGGACTCTTTAAGAAACATTGCCCGAGCATTTGAATTAGTTCGGTTACTGAATGCTTCTGATGCGTGAGCAAAGCAGCAAATATTGTGTTGGTTTTAATGCTCAGCTCAAAAAGTGAGCCTCTGTTTTAGCTGAGCCACTGTTTCCTCCTTGACCTTAACCCATCATCATTATATACAAAACAGTTTCTACTGCAAGTAAGCGACTACTTCTACAGATGAGCGTCGAGCGTTTTTCGTGTTCACGCAGAACACTCATACATTTATTTACACTTACAACGCTATTTGTATCGCCCCGCCGTTGGTAAAAAAATGCTATTGGCAAATTAAATAATGCTGCAATTTTCAGCATGGTTACGTGGCCGTTAATAAGGAAGCTCATAATTACGTTTGTTTATCAAATTATCACGCTTGATGCCGATAGTGTCAAAGTACGAACGGTATACCTATAGGTATCGTTTGGAGCTTTTCGTTTCGTCCGTGGGTTTTAAAAGAGGGTTTGGGATATTGAGCATTTTTTATTTCATTTTGTGTAGATTGTAAAACAAACTATAGTTGGAACCAATTATAATGCATGGGGATTATTTATCGTGCAAGTCTAAAAGTGACGTTTTTCTATAGAGATTATAAAACTATCGCTTATGTTATATTATCAATTTAGTAACCATACTGAATAAGTTCCTATGTAGGTACCTTTATCTAGAAGTTAAAGGGAACGTTAAGTGAATAAGTAAATTAAAAGATTACTAAGCTTAGTGTTCTGATAAAATCACCCTAATTTCTTTTTGACAACTTTTCTTGCGATTTCAAAGATGAACAATAAAATCCGCAAAAATAGCGACATTTCACAGTCCCCTTAAATCGTACTCCATCTTGATTAATCATAAAAATGTTTTAGTCGCTATCAGAGTAATATTTAAGCTTTACGACTGGGCGATTGCTTTCCTTGGAATAATAATATTACTGTAAGATCATTGAACGTTCTGGCGGACAAGTTTATGTTCGCTCTCTGATGGCATTTATTTATGACAAATTTTGAGGTCCCGTTATACTGGTGAAACTAGAATTATTTTACGATCAAGGAGAATATGCGACCAGCTCCGTCCATCGCATACTAAATACCAATCTGGGACTTGGCAATAATTCTCGAGATGACAATCTTTCATTTCGGGGAGACTATTCCCCGATCAATCCATCGAGCAATCGTGCTTGGCATATTCTACAAAATCTTTATTATTCTACGGTAGATATTTAAAATTTTCGCACATGTCCATAAATACAGGGCTAGCTCAAAACAGCTATTAGTTAGGACCGTTTACGTAAACTATATCTTTCCATGACTCCTCCAAAAATAAAACATGGCCAACATTATCCTCCCATACTCCCTGGGGCAGTGTTTAGACGTCTATAATCGAGAATTTATCGAGAATAAACGAATGGCGTCAATCTAATGTAAGCGAGTTCTTATAGTTGGACACGCCTCGCGTGGTGAGAAGTAACATCGGCTGTCGGGGCGTCGCCGTCGTCTCATTATCCGTCATCGTCGTTGTGACGACATGCGACGTGCTGACTTCAAACCTCTGACCTCTACTTTTTTGTTACTATCTAACTTTATGAACTGCTTATTTTGTCAATGAACTATGGATTTAATTAAGTTTGTCTTAAATTTAGAGGTAATATACCTCTAAATAAAGATGTCAAATCAAATTTTAAGTTACTTTCTCCTCCTTTAGAAGCGTAACCTAAAACTCCCCAAAGAAAATAATAAAGGCTACAGCTGCTATGGGTAGGCAGAAAACTCTTTGTCATGAATAATGGAATGTCGCTTTTGATTGATAAGTCGTCGTATGTCACACGTATCAATCCTCAGGCAAAGAAACGTCCCAATACAAGTTATACGAAGTAAATTATTGGTTCATTCATCACGGTCTTTGCATTCTCATCACTTGGATAGCTCAGGACTTCAATAACTTTAGCAGGACCAGTAGATTGTGAAATGAGATGATATAACTTGCTGCCACCACCACCATGAATAAGCCTTTTAAGGCAGAGGTCTCTTACTATTACTTAGACTTTAAGTAAAGTATCTAATGCTCCTCCTCACCGATTTTGCATGGACTTTGCAACGGTAGCACATGGAAGTACCACAAGCGTCATTTATTATTTACAAAAATTTGAAAACTATATAATACGGGATATTTACCATGTGAGTTTGTTTTTGTGAGCTTCCGATATTTCGGCACAGTTGCATGCGCCATTATCACGGAGTAACTGAAGTTGCTGCGAGTGTCAGCTGTGGTCTACCCACACACCATAGCGATCTACCCTCTTTCGAGTTCGCTTTCGAGTTGGCGCATGCAACTGTGCCGAAATAATATATCGGAAGCTCACAAAACAAACTCACATGGTAAATATCCCGTATTATTTAAATAGTTTTTGTAATGTTAATGACCATGTTAGCTTAAAATCGTATACATAAATTTGCCATTGCAAAGTTGGTGAAGAATTAGCAAGTTCTGACTATATGAATATGACCTTTGATAAAACATATACAATGAGTTACTTACACTGTTTCGTCCGAGGCAAAAACTCTCATGTATACTTGCCAACATATAATATACTTCTGTGTATATTATATGTTGGCAAGTATACATGCGGAAATGCTCAATCAAATATGAAACGTTAGGTCGTTGGCATTTGTCTTCAAATGCTACTTCTAAGTATAATAAACCCGAAAGTTTGCCTGTATATTTTGAATATGAGGGTATTTGTTCTTCCTTCATGCATAAAGGTCTTTTTAGATTTGATTGATATTTGGCTCATAGGTAGATTTTACTCAATACTAAGCAAGAGGATAGGGCTTAGGTATAGGGGTATGGGAATTGTAGGACTTCCATGGGATTGAAGGTAGAGAATAAAATATGTCAACTTTTTTTGAGTTATAAATAACTACTAATTGATAAAAAGTAAAAAAAATATAAAAGATATTTATTATTCAATTTAGGCACATTACAATGCACTTATGAACATCAGAGAGAAAAAGAAACTACCACCGGTTCTAACCCTACGCCTCTGACCCGAGAAGTATTACTTAACCCTTTATAGGGCAACGGTCTCAAAAAAGACCACTATTAACATCATCTTTTTGTATTTTTTTCTTGTACAGAATTTTTAGGACTATATATTGGCGATGAGGCTTGAATTGAGGATTTTTTTCAGTCTTGCCAGTTAAAGGGTTAATACCGGCAAGAAACTCGGCGGGACTTATTTTTTCAAAACAATAATACTAATACATTAAAGATACTATATACAATAATGCGTAGTTCTTCAAGAAGGCATATCAAAACAGCTTGAGAATCAGGCATTGAAACGCAAAAAAAGGTGAAAGGGAAAAAGGGTAGGCCCAATCAGAGATGGCGGAACGATTTGGACGCTTTCCTCAGCACATGGCCGGAAAAAACGTGGGACCGAGAGTTGTGGAAGTCAGCGGGAGAGGCCTTTGCCCAGCAGTGGGACACTATTTTAGGCATATAAAAAAAAAAATTGAAACGGGGTATTCTTCATGTATACTTTCTTATGCTTAGCGAGTAGCGGAAATACAATAAATAGTGGTGGTGACCAAAACTGTGGAAAAGGAACATTATAAACAAGTGACTAATTCACGTCACTTGTCAATATTCTTATAGTAGTTATAGTATTGTTACTTTTTAACATTTTGAATATTTTCTTCATAAATTTTTGAGTGTTATAGGACTTATAGGTACAATTCTGGTATATAAAATGAGTGTACACTAAAATAAAATTCGGGTTAAGTAGGTAATTAACAAAACTACTAGTTGCAATAAATGCTAATCAATTATGGACTTAATGACTATATTAACATATGATTTAAATGTGTACATGTAGTGCGTCTGTATAAAACTATAGCCGAATAATAACAAGTACCTACAATAAATCAAACAACGTGAGTGCTTTATAAGGCGAAGCATATGTATCACATGTATCACAACGAACCCTTCGAATTTTTCTTTAACAAATTACAGGACCCGTGAGTCCGCCGATTACAAGTCGTCGATTCATCACGGCGCGGCACGTAATACTCGAACCATCCATCCGACCTGTCGTTGAGCAGTATTATAGCTCTAAAATATTGATTTGTTACTTTTTTGTCAGATATATTGCTCTTGTGATCGTCTATCTAAAAAAACATATAAAATCCAGTCTTAAGACGCATTTAGTCAAGCAGCTCCACAGTACCTTTGAAAAATGAAACTATAATTGGATCGGAACACACTGAAAACTTCAACTCAGTGTTCTAAAACGTATCGGAGCTCAGTTGTGAAAAAATTATCCGTGCCAAGTTGTAGCAACTTCCAATCAAGGGCAGATAAGTCCAATGTTCATGCGAACCAGCGATTAGCTAGGGATACACGCACAGATGTCTCCTCCGGATATGCCCGGCGGACAGATCCGTCCGTGTATGGCATGAATAGGACTAGGTTGATTTTGTTTAAGATTGTCCTAATATTTATTTATTATTTATTGATATGTTTGACTCAAGTTATGCGCGCTTGGAAAACAAGGTCTTAGTGAAGTTGAAGTTATTTGTTGCTAATTAACAAATTATGCAGCTCGGGAGCTCGCTGTTTATTCTTTGAAGGAGGCAGACTCCTTGGAGCTGGGTAAGGATGATAATTATGATAATCAGCCCAATTACGAGTAAAATAAAACAATAATATTGTTAGCGCTTTGTACGCTAATGACAAGGCTATGAAAGGTTCATAGTAATTTGTTTATATACTTAAGTACTTGAATTACCTTATTTCCCTCCAAAATTATAATAATACGCAATGAAAGAGAGTCAAGCCAGAATTAGGCGGGTATAATAAAAAGGTATATTACCTTTGTTTATTGTAAGTTCAGGTTTCGAAATACATTGTGTAAATCTAATACGGACGATAAATTTAATCAGACATAGAACTCAGTAGTGTAATCATTAATTAAAATGTTTTTTAAGTTACACTTAACCGTGACCCATTGAATTAATTTATGAAAATTTTATCAGCAGCAATGTACTGTAAACAATGTAAACATGGTATTGAAAGTAACTGTCAACGAACGTTTAACGCGAGTGTGTTTGCATTACATTGCGAGCAGAATTGTTTGGTATGGATATGGATAACATTTTAATTGCAATTCTGAGTAAAAGTTATCTAATTACATTTCTTTTGTCCTCTACTAATCACCGTTAAGTGATCTGCCATATTAGATTTACACACTGTATATTAATGTCAATGGGGCTGAATAATTTCTTCACAGTTAATAAAAATACACAGGCTATAATAATATTTTAACTGACAAACTGATTTCAAGGCTTTTTTACTTAGGTAACTACTTACTGAAGAGTATGTAAAGAAAAATTCCTTTGTAAAACTAGTTAAAATTTAAATGTAACAGCCAGTAAACTCTACTGTAAACGATATTGCATTGATGGCGAAAAAACTAATAAAATTGGTTTATTTATACACTGGAAACAAGCACACTAGTGTTGAAAGGTTAATATTGATTAGCAATATCGGTACGTTGGCCTGACGTTGATTAACAAATACCTGGAACGCTTAATAGGAACCACCGGCAATATTGGTACGCTGACCTGTCACTGATTACTACGTGGAATGCTTATAATAATATCGGTACTTTTGCGGCTGTCCAATAAACGTAGGTATAAAGTGCATACAAGCGTGGTGATAGCTTAGCGGAGGTAATATAAGCGCAGTGAGGTGTTAATAGTCTCGCAATCCAGAATCAGTGCTAGAGTGCTGTATTAATTCCAATTTTTGAATGATGAATAAAATAAATAAAATAATAATAATAAATATCATCACTCAATAGTCTTTTGTCAGGTGGCAACAAGGTGCGCGCCTTCAACGCCTGGGTGATGCCCCTACTCACATACTCCTTTGGCATACTAAGGTGGACACAGACCGAGCTGGATGCCCTGGATCGGAGGGTCCGTCTAATGCTCACCACACACCGTATGCTTCACCCACGCTCGTCCGTTATGAGATTGTACATCCCACGGAAGTGTGGAGGTCGCGGCTTTTTAAACGCCAAAAATCTCCACAACCGTGAGGTGTACAATCTCAGGAATTTTTTCCTTAACAACGAGTGTGGGATGCATCGTGATGTGGTGGCAATAGATAAGGGCCTCACGCCGCTCTCCTTGGCGAACGAGAACTGGCGCAAACCTGTGGTGCTAAGCACCGAGGATCGCAAGGCGGTATGGAAGAGTAAGGAGCTACACGGGCGGTTCTACGGGGCCCTCACGGGACCCGACGTAGACCTGCTCGCGTCGGTGAACTGGCTACGATTCGGGGACCTCTTCGGAGAAACCGAAGGTTTTGCCTGTGCAATTGCGGACGAAGTTATCATGACGAATAACTACCGGAGATATATCCTGAAGGACGGTACGGTCGACATTTGTCGGGCATGCCGCCGTCCCGGAGAGTCACTCAGGCATATCATCTCCGGTTGTTCTCATCTTGCTAACGGCGAGTACTTGCACAGACATAACCTCGTAGCCAGAATTATACACCAGCAGCTTGCTCTCCTATACGGTCTTGTGGCCCACGAAGTGCCGTACTACAAGTACATACCTACCTGCGCCAGTTCTCGAAAATGATCGTGCCACGCTCTATTGGGATCGATCTATAATCACGGACAGGACTATTGTAGCCAATAAGCCTGATATCGTGGTAATAGATCGACCGCAACGCCGGGCCATGCTCGTCGACATCACCGTCCCATGTGACGTGAACCTCGTGAAGGCTGAGAAGGACAAGTCCAGCAAGTACCTAGACTTAGCTCACGAGGTAACCGCCATGTGGGAGGTTGATTCGGCGATCATTGTGCCGATAGTTGTTTCTGCGAACGGTCTCATAGCGAAGAGTCTCGACCAACATCTCGAGAGACTTTCGCTACGGGGTTGTGGTTGGATCAAGGGTCAGATACAGAAGGCGGTAATTCTGGACACGGCGCGCATAGTCCGAAGGTTCCTCACTCTGCGGCCCTAACCACCGGCAGCCTGGGCCTTGCTCCGTTGCCAGCGGCACCCTAGGTTAGGTTTTTTATAATGTTTTTATTGTTTTTGTATATTTTAGATGTATTTTTATATTTTACTTTTGTAAAAATATTATAAAAACCTAGCCTAAGAGAAAAATAGAAATAAAGATAAATATCATAGGATAATCTTACACACACCACCCCAGTCCCACAGTAAGCTCAGTAAGGCTTGTGTTGTGGGTACTAGGCGACGTAATAGATAGATAAAGACAAATACATAGAAAACATCCATAACGTAGGAACAAATATTCGTGATAAACACACAAATAAATGCCCTGACCAGGATTCGAACCCGGGACCTCCTGCTTCTGCAGGGTCACTACCAACTAGGCTAGGAGGCCGTTGTATTATAGTACTAGTGTAAGAAAAAGACAATGATTCTCTCCATCTGTGATGTAAGTGAAAAATACCGCGACTGAAAATTTATCAGATTAACTAAATAACAAAGAAAAGCACTTACCCGTTTGTTTTAAAATCAAAGTTTTAACTTTTTAAACGTGAGTAAATTGCCCTTAAAACATAAACTGAAGAGCGTCAATGTCTTTGCGATTGTTTATCTTCACTGCCTTCTTTAAATTATTTTGAACCTGATTTACCTTTTGATAATGGATCAAGTTGTTCTTTTTTAGTAGGTAGGTTTTTAAAGTTAAACCTCTTTAAGCAGGTTAACGTGAAAATGTTTTTATTTTCAGTTAGTTCTTCTCTAGTTAACTACCTACAATAATGATTAGTTTGCTTATTTGCAAAAGTTATTTAATGTATTTATTAGGTACCATAATCATAGGATTACGTATAGACATAAATATTAATAATTTTAAACAAAAAAAAAGAAACGAGTTCACTTAAACTCCATCTTTCCAAAAGGAAATGCCCAAAATACTGTAAAAAATATATTATGAAATCACTGTGAGACCTGGTTACAATGGGACCAATTGTGAATAAAAAATTTTACAACTCGGTCCAGCTGTCTTCGAATAATCGGTGAACTTACATAAATAAAATTGCAAAAAAATCAAAGATCCCGGAATTGAGAACTTTCTCTTCAAAATCTGGAAGTCGGTTGAAAAGGGTATTCTTATACTTGCTTATGTTGTGTCCCACTGCTGGGCAAAGGCGTCCCCTCGTTTCCCCCACTTGTCACGGGTTAGTACATGCTTCAGCCAGTCGCTACAAAATGCGTTCAGATCGTCGGACAACCGCCGAGGCCATCTCCTTTTTGGTCTGCCACTTCCTCGGCCGACTTAATTTGACCGATCGTTCTAGATAATCTAGATTTAAAAATTCAAAGTAGATACTTACCTAAATAAAATATATTTATGACTACTTTCGGTAGCTAACCAAGTACCCAGTAAAAATTTCGTGTTATAATGTTCAAATATTACTCGTAATACTGTACGCATAATATCATGTATAGAAAAAGTTGTTCACGTGTGTAAATAAAGCCGTAATAAGACGCATGTTCCGCCACAAGTAATGTATTTTTAACGAAATATGAAAACATTCTTCCGAACAGTGAACAGAAAACATGTTACAAGTGTTATTTTTCCTTTTACTTTGAATGATTTTAGTGAAATGCTTGATTCATTTTGCTTTGAATATAAACATTTGTTGAACGTTTTTCCGTATTTACTTAGTGGTGTATATATTTGCGATATTTTTATAGTAAAAAGCCAGCCAAGTGCGAGTCAGACTCGCGCCCTGAGAGTTCCGTACATCGCACAATTTCAACAATCTATGATATAACGATAAGAAAAATGAGGTTGGGGGACAAAATTCGACTTTACCGTTGAAAAACGGTTGCGATTAATTTTTCAAAAATGTTTGAGATTGAATTTTTAATCGTGTTCTTGCAAACAGACAACAATCCAATATGGCGATCCTCTGTCGACAAACGCCAAAGTAAAAATAAAAAATATGTATTATAACGTAATATATATTTTAACTTAAAATCGGCGTTGATTCGTTAGTAAAATTACACCAAAATTTTAAAGTTTTACAATCAAAGTGATGTCTGGAAGGCTCTCTACTGACCTTACAACTAATCACCTGCGATTTTCAATACATTGCTGTTTTTGATCCATCGATTTATTTCGTTGCATCTATCTAGACGGCAACGTATCGAAATCGCCGGCGATTTTTTTGCGTCCGGAAAAAATAGTGTCGTAGAACGTATGAGCTCCCATATAAACCACGACTCTTTTCTTTCCGGACAAACTCATGTTTTTTTTTTTCACGCTAATGTGACTTTATCCTTGAGATAAAGGTAAGGCACGAAAAGTCGTAGATATTTACGCTCCCTGTTTTTATGGCTCGGATGAAATATGACTAAAAAGATTTATCTTCCTTTCGGTATGTAACGCGTCTTCTCTTACTGTTCATAACATTGTGAATGTTTGTTTAATAGTTATTTATGCTACAAGTGCAGAAAACAAGTAATTGCCGAACGAGTGGCGGTGTGAATTAAAACAAGACCGAAGGGAGTGTTTTAACACCGACACGAGTCGCAATTACTTGTTTTATACAAATGTAGCATACAACTTCTTACAATGCATTATGCGAGGAAATAAAATACCTGTGTAAGAAAGCGGCGGTTTGTTGCTTTTGGTGGTTCTTGTAAAATCTCCGGTTGCGTTGAGTATTTACATCACGGCACTTGAATTTATCACTTATTGAATCCTAAACTGCACTAAGATCGTATAATCGAGCGTCTCACGAATTATTTTATTTACAATTTTAACCAAATGTCATGCAACGTAACTCATTAACATAAGTTCATGTAAAGAAAACATTTCCCGCGGTCAGCCAAATCTTGAGTCAAAACATTGACGTTATATAGTGTTATTTAATTTGAAATGTAATAAAATAGATTTAGGTAGTAGGTTTAAATATCATAAACTAAAAAGCAAAACAATGATTATTACAATTAAAATCAGTAAGTATAAAACATAAGATATAACTTCTTAAATTTAAAAATTAATGTTCATGTCCAACGGTCCGAATTGAACAAGGAAAACTTATGTATGATAAAATATGTTTTATTATTATTACTAATATTGTATCTTAATCATATTTCAAATAAAATCATACAAAACCAGGATGTTATACTTTCTTTTTACTTTGGTTGTCTTTATTTTTAATTGAATTGATGTAAAAAAAATACAAATACCACGGTATTATTTTTTAAACCAGACGTGCAGACCCAACAAGCGGAGAAGCGGACATGCGAGTTGGACGGTAGCGAGCGGTCCTAATTACACCTGAGACAGACTTGAGATAAAAAATTGTAACAATATTTTTGTTTATAACTTTCCGGAAAATACATAATTCATTCTGGTTTAATAAAAATAACAATTATTTCAGGACATGTTTCCTTTATTTAAGATCTACTTAATTAAATGTTTTAAATTAAGGTACCAACGTAGAGGACTAATATTTCGTTAGGAATCAATAACTCTGGTTGGACTCGATAAATGGAAAATTAAAAAGCTACTTTTCCGCACGTGTGCGGAAAAGAAGCACTTTCTATGCATGTGTGGACCTATACAAAAGAGCACTTTCTGAGCATATGCATTGTAAAATATAAAACAGTTCAAACCCAGAGATACCTAATAACTGGCTACCTCATACTAATAACGAACCAAACCAGAAATCATTTTAGTATACCTAAGGTTTTAATTACTGATCAACCTTCAATAACTTGCCAAGTTACACTAAAATGATCTCTGTTTGTAGGTAAATAAAGTTAATTTTAGTATGCGGGGGCCAGTTATTGAAAGGTGGCCTGAAATAGGCACAGCGCCGGGTTGGGATGTAAAGGGGTTTAATCACCAAACACAGGTTATAAGACCATAGTTTATTTAACTTTACTATCCACTTCTGATCTCCAGACCAATCTCCTCCTATGTAACAACTTTATTGAACCACAACTAAAACTACTTAGAAATATACTTATATTAAAACTAAATTAAAAACTAAATATTAATAAAAACCTTATCTCCTCCTTCTAGCAATACATCACATTATATAATCCTAACTCTACGTGCTCATGAGAGGAACTCCCTTCTAGTATGGAGAGGTGCTTTATCTGTACTACGTGGTTTACGTGCCTTACGTCGACTACGTGAAGATACGCGCATCTGCCTATCACAGCCAGTTACTGGCGAGTTTACTATATTATATTCTTCAAATTCAATAACAAAAAAAAAATTAATAAAAACATGCAACATTGTATGATTCCCCACAAAGATTAGTCCGTGGACTATGATGTGATGTAAAATAGCTAGGATATGTAGGTACGGTATGCACGCCCAAATCAACTAGAATTAATTATATTTATATACATACATATTTGTGGGGGTCTATAATCTATAACCTACATAAGTCTTTGATGCTATATTAGTTTTAAGTATATTGTATCGATCTTAAATTGTGTCGCATGTGGAGTTTACCTTTAAGTAATTATTACACTGTTCTCAACATACAAGCATGTGAATTAAAAATTTAATACAAAAAAAGAACCGACTTCACTTAGGATCCGCTATTCCAAGAGGAAGTGGCCGAGTTGCTGTAAAAAATAGTGAAATCACTATAGGTATGCCTATAATAGTTGAAGAGTTCCCTCGACTTCTCAAGGATCCCATCATCAGACCCTGACTTGGTGACAATGGGACCATCTAGGGGTCATACCTGTTCGATTAAAAAAAAAATTTTGAAAATCGGTTCACGATTCACGGAGATATGGAGTAACATACAAAAAAAAAACATAATTGAGAACCTCCTCCTTTTTTGAAATCGGTTAAAAATAAGTATTGGTGTAAATAATTGTTGGTAAACCTTAAACAATAAAATAAAAAAAATGTTAAAATAAATTGCTCAATGACTCAAACAAACATTTAACACCGTATCCGTCTCCGAATGAAATATGAATATGTTATCGTTATCACTAAAAAATCTTTACCCGACTGCCTCAAGCCTTTTATAACTCAGGCAAAGTTGAATGTGATTGTGACACAGTTCTATTTGCCGTGAACTGCACCGGAAAGATAAAAGTTAGGAACTTTTGCGAAGTATGAGCTGTTGTACAGCATTGTGAAGGAAATTTCTTAATGGTGGCACATGAGCGTAATAAATAGTACATTTCGATATTAGTGCGGAAAGTATGTCATTACTTCACGAGTACCGAGATATCTTGCCACGAGCCGTAAGCGAGTGGCAAGACTCGGGACGAGTGAAGAATGACATTTACGCACGAGTATCGAACGACGTTTTTTAATACAGTTGCGAAAAAATTATAAAATTGACAATTATTCACTTTGAGGTTACTTTAGTACATGTATCCGAACGCTCCGCGCGGTGTGGTGCGGCGCTGTGATTGGCTGGAAAAGTAAAAAGCACTAGTGCTATAGTGCGCGATATCAAACTTTCCGCACGCTAAACCACTACAAGAAAAGCACTTTTTTGAGCAACTGTATTACAAAATGTTATGTACTCGAGTCTTCGCGTAAGAAATTATTAACGTGAGTAAAGTGAGTGAGTTTTTAAGCATTTTCCTAAGAGCGCAATAAAACGAAATTACGTAGTAAAAGTGAAGTGTAATCAAATGTAAAAATTAAATACAAATATCATACTAATATTTATAATATAAGAGGCTCCAAGAGTTTACAATTTATAATAATGGATGATGGGCGTTATAAGGCGCATGAAATATGATATGATGTATGTTGTAGTCTACACTTACATCATATCAAATATACGGGTAATTCATCAGCATACAATTTATTTTCTAAATGAATCATTTGACTGAACAATAACATCAATAATCATATTAAAAATTCGTTTTTTTTCTATAGTCAGTTGGTTTATATTTAAGTTAAGACGCGACGATAGATATTTTTTTTGTCGTAATCACATTCCATCTCAGTTCGATCGATGATCTATATCGATATGCCCTATTTTTTTTAATCAGTTATATTTGTCAAATAGTTTATTGTGAACTTTTTAAACCGCAATCGGACTGATCTCATTTTCCTTTTTCAGTCTATAATACTTCACAGAATAAGCAGACTTTGCCAAAGTACGTTCCTTAATTAGCATCAAGTTTTCGAGCCAAAAATCTTTTCTTATCAACAAATCCTAAGGATTTATGCTAAAACGTTGATAGTGTTGCCAAAAGTTAGTCGCTTAAAACTTGACGATAATTAGTCGCGCGACCTAATTTCTAAGATTTCTTGTGTTCCTCTTCACTTGCCGAGCGCAGGTGAACGTTCAACTATGAGTAAATAACACCGCTATGTCGACAAACTGCATCGGTGCGGCTAGCTGCGAGATGAGCTTCCAGCGCTGTCGTCTAAAACAGTATGTTCTAGTCTTTACATTTTGATCGAGTCGCGCGAATCTCCCGCTCCAAGTGGCATAATCAAACTGTATAGGCTTGAATAAACCTGTTCAGGATGATGGCAGTGGCCACTCACTCTTTGCTCGCCGCACCATTTGTTCCTCAAGGTTCTTCCTGTAATGGTTCTGGATGAGCGTTATTTGACTAACCACCTTACAGAATTATTTTTACGTGTTTTTTAAGTGGTGCATTCCACTCAAACAAGAGTTTGTTATTAAATCAAATACGGCACGGGTTATGGCTGCTGCAAAGCCGATATGGATCGAAATAAACACAAAAAGATGTTTGAAGGCATTGAAAATATCGTCAACTTAGTAACTGAACCCATAGCTTAAGTAATATTGTCTACGGTTGCCGCGATAGTTATTCATGAAATGAAAACAACTTTGAACCAATTATATCGCGTATACTGAATTTAATTACATCCCGACGTTTGGAACACTTTACAGCGTTCGTGGTCACGGGGATGTAATTTAATTCAGTATACGCGATATAATCCGTTCAAAGTTGTTTTATTCCATAGCTTAAGTGTTAAAGACGAGGGACCTTCTTGTTCCTTTGGCCATCAACACAGTGAATCCTCCTTTTTGTAATTGATCGGCAACGCGCATGTGACACCTCTGGAATTGCAGGCGTCCATAGGCTACGGTATGTTAGTTTGCCATTGACGTGGTATAAAAAAACTCGGTAACAGGACGGCTAGTACAAGAACAGTGTGCGTCGACAGTATCTCGCGGGCGACTTCTTGCATCTTTCACTTTCTGATTAATAAAGTTAGAAAGTGACAGACGCTTATCTCGCCCACGAGATACTGTCGCTGGACTTGTGATAACCGTGCAGTATAATGATTGATTAGTTTGAGCTTTCCATTCACTTTATTTATTTGTAAGCGACAAGAATGATACCCGAGGAGTTAGTCGCGGAGTAATGTCACGGCGGTTGGGATTTGCGGCGCTCAGGTTTATGAGACTTGACGGATAGTTGAAGATTCAACCGACTACATCCGGAACTTCCTGTGGTTTGATGATTACAAACGCAAAATTAATTATGAAACCACAACAATTTGTAGAACGAGAAGTTCTGTTAATCTTCCACTGACTGTTACGGAGACAAATTTAATATCTACAAGACGACATAGGTACATACCTAACTACTTATTTAGTATAACCGAAATCTCTGAGAAAATATACCTAGCCAATGTTTTTGGATTCTGAAGTTGGTTAAATAATAAAAGTTGTTCAGTATGACTTTCGTAATCATCTCGCACAATATAGTTAAGATAAAAAAAACGCTTTGTAGGTACGTTTACTTTATCAAGGCAACGATTTCCAATGCTGCATAAATTAAAGAGCCGACATTGCTAAACTTGCATGTAACTCGTTCAAGAAGTAAATGCTTAAATAAGTATCTTAGTAGTTAACTGAGTATCTACATGTAATATAATCGTCGGTCGACTACCGCGGTCTGTCAAACAGAACTATGGAAACGTGCGATAAATCGCACAGAATAGCCGACACAGGTTCCAAAGACATAATTCTTTGGCGATTACAGCGTCACTAAATCTTCTGAACTCGTTAATAGAAGTTTCTCGCAGTCGCGCCCGCTACCACCGCCTTTGGCAGCGCTCGCTGCACGGACGCCAATTTATATGATAAAATTCAGATCCATCAAAGGATAAAATGCAGATTGTTCTATCCTAAAACTAAATTGAAAAGCCTTTTATGGAATTTAATATTGAACTGCCAATGTTGCCTTTGGGGTCGAGCAATATCGAGGGCACACAGTGACTGAGCGATTTGTATTAAAAATTCCTGGTTGGAATAGAGCTTTCCTAAACGGGTATGTCCGATGGATTTAGATCCTCGTAGGACCTGATTGTTTTTGTATAATTCATTCAAATCAAAGTAATATATACTCGCTTAATGAATTAAGTAGTCTAGTAATCCAGTGAGGAAATCTTCTTCGGTAACTTAATTCCGATATAAGTGTCAAAGTGGTAGATAAAGCCATAACATAAAGCCTTATTCGACAAAATGGCATACACCTAAACAAGTTACCTCCTAGTTACCGGCAGGGGTGTCCGTTTCACAAGTTCCAAACACACTTGCAGACCCGAGTACGTACATGGGACATAAAACCAGTATAAATCCATGTTGTTGACTCAGAGTTGTCTCTTGAACACTCGAAGTCAAGATACACTGGTACCTTACTTGACTTGCTTGCACTCGCTCTACTAATTAAGGATACTCGGTCAGAACATGGAGACCTCTGGTAATTCATTTGTATGTTTAAGTAGACGCGTTAGTGAGAGTGGAATGGAACCCTACAATGAGATGAAGTGTAGGTCTAAAAATTTGAGCGTAGCTTTTAATTTAGTTACGCGTCTACGCTGGCACGCTGTAATTTGACTTTGTGACGAATCGTTACCCATAAAACCCGCCATCATACAGTCTCCCGGAACATGCAAACAGGTAAAAAAATGTATCAAAATTACGGGTGAATTGATTATTGACCTGTAACTTTCATAATAAATAATTATCGGTTATATTCTCTACAGCCTCCCCGTTACACTGGCGCCCAACGTGGGGCCACACCTACAAGAACGCTAGTGTTTCCAAGTGTCAGTGTGCAATAGCATGCATGTAGTACTATGTATATGTATGTACCTATTTTCCATAAAATTATAAATAATATTTATTACAATATGAAGTAAAAAATAATGGATTAAAAATAACAAATCGACATGCAATATTAGAATCGTGATCAAAAATACCCCTATCTTCTTCTTCCATATGTAAATGTTTTCTCTTTAGACCAATTTTAAGTCTGTATTTTACTCGTGTCAAGGTATTTACGAAACGTACCTATTCCAAGGTTTCATTAGACGAAACTGCGTGGTCCCTCCAGTAAATGACCTATATGGTGAGTCGTAGATGAGGCTTTGTTACCGACGCCTATGCAGGTTTGATAATAAAATGTTTATGTCTCATGAAATAACATACTTGGTAGGACCGTCTAGTTTGTTATTAAGTGCTCGGCGTTTTAAGTGAAATAAAAAATGGTGGGTTGGTTTAAGAGGATGATAAGAGCTAAAGTCCCTCCCTATCTTTTTCAGCGCGAGTGAAAGAGAAACACTGCGTTACGATTAGTATGGGAGCTCATTGCAAATTTAGCAAAATGATGAATTAAAAAAAACTATGCATTAATTGAGAAATTTAAGGCAACGAAGTTTTTTGTATTAGTGTGGTGGAATGTTGTCCTTAATTACAGACATATAAGCCAAGAAACTAAAGACGTGCAATTGTTTTAACCTAATTTTAGATGTAACTTTGGAATTATTTTCTATCGAGCCGATTTCGTCCAATCGTGTATTGGAATTAACCAAGTTCTTTCAAATATAATTAATATTAACATATATTTTTTTTACTTTTCCAAAACAAGTACTTATAGTTATATGACTGTTTAAGTAAAGTCAATTTGAAGGTCATCGGGTTTTGTCAGCCTCAAGCACTTTACGATCGTTCGTCAAATCGCCTATCTATCCCAAATATGCCAGAGCAATAGAGAGGCAAATTAGTTAGTGATATTTTATGTATAAATAATTTTAATCTCACAGCCGATGCACGAATACTTAGTGTAGCCCTAATGGCATTGTGTGAGATTGTTGAACCGGAGGGGAAGTAGGTTAGTGTTCCACATTGGTGTTCTCTACATTCGTGCTGAATGACTTAAGCGAATGCAAATTGCTTCGTTCGGCGGAGCAGAGTATCTAATAATGGAGCGGGCAGGCAGGTGAAGCTAATTAGAGGAGGATGCTATAGCTGTTCAGTTCAGTGTGTCGTTTCAATAGCTTACCGAGCGTGGGGAACGATACAGGGTGTAACTAAAATACTGGTGATTCGTTTAAGGGCATTATTCGTATTGTATTGCGAGTAAGAAAATGTAGAACAAAAATTTTTTTGGAAGCGAAAAGCGCTGGTAGCCTTGCGGTAAGACGTCCAACTTTCAATCCGGAGGTCTCGGGTTCAAACCCCGGCTCGTACCACTGAGTTTTTCGGAACTTATGTACGGAAAATCATTTAATATTTACCAGTCGCTTTTCGGTGAAGGAAAACATCGTAAGGAAACCGGACCTAATCCCAAAAAGACCTAGTTTCCCCTCGGGGTTGGAAGGTCAGATGGCAGTCGCTTTCGTAAAAACTAGTGTCTACGCCAATTCATGGGATTAGGTTGTCAAGCGGACCCCAAGCCGGGATAAACGCTAGGAGGAAGAAGAAGAATTGAACTACTAGTTGTGTACTCTAGTATTACAGAGTTTGTGTCGTTTTTGTAGGCGATAATAGATTTTTGTCGCTATTTAGCAGTTTAAGTTTCTAAAATTGTAAAGTACATTTAAAATTACTAATTTTAAATTAGCTATTCCATTGCATAGCCAAAATATATCCAAGCAATGAAACACAACCCACTTTACGTGCAATGCGAAATATTCCCTATTTGGCAGTAAAACTGCACACATACCATGCAATGCAAGCATGTTCAGCTTTTAAAACGGATCCACAAACGAGGGGCTGTGTTTGATTTTCCGCCAATTTCGGGCGGGATAGCATTGTGGATGCTTGGCATTTCATTTGCGCTGACAGATGTTAGCCGCGCAGCTTTAGCGAACGTTGTTGGAATTGAGCCGGATCCGTAATTTGGCGTAGCTGTTTGTTGATTAACAGTCACGGAAGAAGCCTTATAATTCACATTAAATATCACAATCCAATAAAGTTGAAAATATATGAAGTTATCACATATAACTTAGCATTTACATTTTCATCATTTAATAGCGGTATCGCGACTATGAGGCCTAAATTTTCACTATAGCAGCAAACTACGAGAAACTATTGAAATAAGGAAGCGTAAAAATTTCAACCAGAATGAAGGACAGGGGATTTCATCTTCGTGGAAACCCAAGGATCAGCAAATGTAAGATTGGAAATGCTTGTTTTTCAAATCATCGGCTGTTGTGAGTGTTGTGTATAGACAAAGTGACAACCCTGGCGTAAATGTGAATAATCAAGACCAAGTGCGGAAAACCTGCGCAGATAAGAGATGCTGATACAATTCCTCACCAGTGAACACGAGCGTTACGATGTGCTCGAAACATCAAGAAACAATAAAGATAGGTTTTCCCGATGAAGTCCCGTTTTTGTGAAAATAATGTAGCAAATTTTTCTAAGCGACACTTTTACCAATAACATAACTTTTTTTTTATTAAATTCAAAAATTATAGCCTAGCCATTTTACATGATTTTACCCTTTCTTTGGCTTAAGAAATACGCGATTAACATCTTTTGGGATCAACGTCAGCACGTTGTATATGTAGATCGACCCGTACACAAATGTGATTGATGTGAGTTTAGCGCGTATACTTGATTGATGAAAGGAATTCTCTTACTCCTTTGAGATGACCGATCTTTCTTCGTAATGTCAACGTCCATAATATATATGCACTTTTGCACTTTACTCCATTGTAATAAGGTTCAAATTTGTATACATAGTTTAAGTAACCATTAAACAACCAGTGCCAGGTGCTCAACATTTTACTAGACAATTTTTCTTTAACAATGGGATTACTATTTATTGCTTTAAGTTGTGAACTTGTGAACAACTAAGTAGGAAAGTACTTAATAAATATTTGTGGATAATCCTATACCACATTGCAACATTATACTTATTTTTCCAATGGCATGGAGCCACCACTATAAAAACGATTTTTGGAAAAGCGATCCCTAACGGCGGAAATTATTTTTACGAGAAATAGCGAGCAGAGACTGGTAGGTAGTTATATAATTTTAAACAAAAAGAACCGACTTCACTTAGGACTTCCAAGTCGCCGAGTTGCTGTAAAAATAGTGAAATGACTATAGGTGTGCCTATAATAGTTGAAAAGTTCCCTCGATTTCTCCAGGATGCCATCATCAGATCTGAACCTAGTAACAATGGAACCAACTGTGAGGTATACTTTTTCAAACAAAAAATAATTTTCCAAATTGGTCCAGCCGTCTTCGAATAATCGGTGAACATACATAAAAAAACAAAGATCCCGACGAATTGATAACCTCCTCGTTCGAAATTTTGAAGTCGGTTGAAAACAGGGCTCTGAAGAAACACAATATTACTTACCTACTTCATTCTTCAATCGTAGTCACGTGAAACTCAGATTCAGAATTCCAATTGCGATACAAATGCTGTGTAACATTCCTTTGTACTTTGCCTTTTTTGCCAAAGAAAAAACAGAAAATACGCCAGTTTCTACACTTTCTACCGTCTGTCTGTCTTTATACAATTATCCTATTATGGCCAAAGAAAATAATAATAATGAAGCAGTAATCACTCAGAAACTCAAAACGAAAAACAAACTAGGTAGGTACCTACTTCTCACAGCTAGAAAACTTCTACGACACAATGTCGTCAAAGTAAACTCAATAATGTGTTCAAGATTTTAACAAAATAATACCTAAAACTTTAATTTAATCAAAGTTTGCCCACATGACGCTACGAGATTCCTAAATTTGTTTTTAATGAGTTTCCTTAAGCAGACATCTCTCAAGATGAATTTGGCACACAAATCCTATAAGCCTTCAAAGTTGTGTATTGAATTGTCACAGATTGAATTGAAAATTAATTAGATAAATGTGACTGTGACCGACTGTAAACGATATTTTATGTTAATCACATAAAACGAGAAACTTCATTTGTAATATAATATTATAAATATGTAAGCAACTTTGGCTTACTACACTGAAAAAAAGTACAAGCGAACTAAGTATTTCAGCTATTTCATTAATAACCAAAACTCGGTAAGGACTAAGGAGATATTAAGAGTCGCCAGGACGCTCGCGTTCCCATACAAACGTAGTTTAGCTCTCATTTTAAAACGACATGCTTTAGAACCACGAAATTTGGCATGGGCATTCTAGTAGTACAGATCTATGTCGGTAATTCGTTTTCGTTGCTAAAAATCGTAATACAAAGAAAATACAGCCAGATACAGATTTACATACAAAACTTATTTTTGCTATATTTTCTTTGTGTTACAATTTTTTGCAACGAAAATGAATTACCGACATAGATCTGTACTGCTAAAATGGTGCGTCCTGGCGACTCTTTCTTACAACTCAAAGTGTACTGATAAAAAACAAAACATTTTGGTGAGTAATAAGCCTTAGTTTTGAAGTCCCAAAACTTAAGTTATTAGTTGACGAAATTTGGATGCTGGTAACAAAAAAAACAGTGTATTATTTGTTCAAGGTTAATTCGCTGCACCGATTTTGGTGTAATTAGGTATGGAGTCAGTTTGAGCTGCCGAGAAGACCGATGTCCTTCTTATAATTTTAATCATAGGAATCATCCCGTTAAGAAAATGATGAAAGAATTGTGCAGTCTAATTGAATGTTTGCCGAGTCACGGGCAAAAACTAGTAAATAATAAACTAATGGATATTGATTAAAAGAAAGAAATATTATGACAAATAAAGTATATACTGTACATTTGTGGTTAGGTCACATTATTTTTACCTCGATCGCACACGCACATACGATTAACGCGTTACGTAGGCGTCAAAAATGTGTTTACACTTTTGGACCTTATTACAAAGGAGTAAGGTGCAAAAGTGTAAACATATTTTTGACGTCGACCGTACGAGTATCTTAATCTAATTGGCAATTTGGCACCCGCGGCGATGTTCAAGCCTTTGTCATGTTGATGGCTTCTGTTAAAATCACAAACAAGACACTACTCGGGTATGTAATTAGGATACGTCTATGTATACGGCTTTCATATACACACATTGGCTTAATTATTAGAACGGAACATTTTAGGGATGGGAAAAATACCAATTGTATTTAAAGTAAGGTCAACTCGGCGAAGACCGTCAGTCGGCGAAGTTCGGATAGCAAGCAATTACAGACTGTTACCGACCAGGTTTGAGCACCGTAGGTCAGAATGGGAAGGATGCACATGTCGAGGAGTTTGCGCTTAAGACACAAAGAAAGGTCACCCTTCATTAGCGCTTTCATGGACCAGAAGCTCTTCCAAACGTTTTCGATACGTCTATAGACTTCGATAGACTGCCTATTCTCGAAAGATGCTATGTGGCCCAAGTAACATACTCATCGACATATTGCAGATCCTGCCCGTCTACCGCTACCCTAAGTTTAGTTTGATTGGTCATCAACTTAGTCTTTGCTCTATTCATTGTGAGCCCAACCTCAAGGCTCTCTTTGCTCAAGCAAAGCAAGCTTTTTGAACGAAATGTTAAAACTGTTCTAGAACATTTTATTAGCTAGAATTAGCTGTAATTGCTTGCTATCGGATCTTCGCCGAGTTGACCTTAATATTTCAATACCTACCCGAATAAATAAATACTGGCAAAGATTACCACAAATAAAGTCAACTGAAAGATGTTCTTTAGGTAGGTATCTAAATTAATATTTACCGCTTCTGAATTTAAATTAAATTAAGCCAAACATATATGCTCTCGCATATACAGTGCACAGTGTGTAAATTTAATACGGGCGAACCTTTTAACGGTGGTTTACATAGGTCATACTGAACAAGTTTCATTATTTAGGTAGCACCAAAATCTCAAAAAAAAAATTTGGCTTCCTCATACACAATGTCGACACCCATGCGACATAATGTATGAGTCTGGCAAAAAAACGCGATTTCGAGGTAGGCTCCATAGTGAAAGTTGTTCAGTATAACCTATATAAACTACCGTTAAAAGGTTCGCCCGTATTTAATTTACACATTGTTAATTAGCAACCAGAACTTCACTCATCAAATGAGTAGCGCAGTGCACCAAATTAGAAATCTCTTCTTAATCAACTATTTAACTCGCAACTCAGTTTTCGCCGTCTTTAATTCAAAAGGGGCCGTAGTTACAGCAACCATTAAGAGACGGTAAATTAAGTGCCTCCTTTTAAAGCGCTGGAAAACCGCCCTAATAAAGAACTCCGTGTTGATTTTTTTACAATTTATTTCCCAAAAAGCTTTCAGAAAAACTACACGTTCAATTAAACTCGCTTGGATTAAAGTGGCTTTTGATAAACCGTATATTGTTGCTTTTTTGAGCATACAATTATAGGGATTGGATTTTACACGGTTGGACTATTAATCAAACAAAGCTATGTAAAGGGAAATGTATTTCACGGGTGAGAGGCGTATTTAATAATTTTCACGTCTTTATTATATTAACTATAATGTGTTTGGTATGAAAAAAAGCTATGTATACACATAAGTAATACAAATTGACATGAGCTTCAACAAGTTCTAAGGCTGTGGCCGTCTATATCTCTATAGTCTCTGTCAATGTTAAATTAGATAAATATGTGACACATTCTTATATGTACTCATAAGAGCGTGTCACATATTTTTGCGGCCTTCGTGTAGGAAGAAACTGATATCAAAGCCATACCAAAAGCATAGGTACATTAAAAGTAAAATATAATGTTACAATATTCTCGTTTGTAAACATTTAAACAATGAAACTTGGAGTTTCGCGTAGATTGTAGTTAATTAGTTTAATTACACACTGCCAAAGCCATACAATATACCGGTGTTGGAAAATTGCAATTTAAGTTGGGATGTAATACAAATTCAAAGATTTCAAACATTCTTTTTTTGTGAAACAGGTGATCAAAATTTACATCACGCTTCACCAAAAAATTAAACAACACTATAAATTTTAGAAATTGTTATACATTATAAAAAAAAGTAAGTATTAAAAAAACGGACTTATCGCCAAGTTTTGAATGTATAGTAAAATTAAGAAAAACTACATTATTTCCATTTATAAAACTTGTCGATAAGTCCGTTTTTTTAATACTTACTTTTTTTAATAATTTATAACAATTTCTAAGATTTATAGTGTTGTTTAATTTTTTGTTGAAGCGTGATGTGAATTTTGATCACCTGTTTCACAAAAAAAAAATGTTTGAAATCTTTGAATTTGTATACAATGAAATGTTTTTTTCCATACTTTTAGCCTGGGGTGTACAGTCAGCAGCAATATTTGCTAAGCTGGTGTGGTGTTCATAATATTATCAACGACAATAGCGCTTCTCTAAATAATTTATTTTTCTACTCGCCGACTATAATGCTTGAATTCAGACTTTGTACAGAGAACTACTAGCGCATACTTTTCGATGGTCGCATATTTTAGCATTGTCGAACTAAAATGGATTTTCATACAATACCTATTTTAGTTCTCTCAGGTGCCGGACCCCGCCTGGCCATGCGGCCGCGGTCGGGCGGGTGTCGGCACTATCACCGGGAGATGGCCAGATTGAAATTACTTAATTATATAGAGGCATCAGATTGTAAAGCATTTATTGAACTCTATTCTAACCGACTTGCCTAATTTGAGTACTCTTAGAAAAAGAATTGTATACAATAGCGACATAAATAATTGAGCTTTTCAATCTCGTACTTGAGCGTTTTCACAAAAAGTTGTTAGTTTTCACATTTTTGAAATTTTAAGAATTTTTTTGCATATTCCTACTCAGAATCGTGAGTACTATCAACTCCACTATGAAATTAAAAGTGTCCTGTTCCTTTTACGCTACTTTTCTATGGGCACTTATATGAAAGTAGCGTAATGGAACATAAAAATTGTATGAAAATTTTGGGACACTTTTCATTTCCTAGCAGAATGAATAGTACTCTCGATTCTAAGGAGGAATATCCAAAAAAATCTTAAAATTTCAAAAACACGAAAACCAACAACGTTTTGTGAAAACGCCTACTTACCTTACTAAGGCCACTCAACAATTATTTATTCAGGTATTATTTTACAGCATTAAGGGGCCAATGTGCTGTAAAACGTGTTGAAATAAAGTTATATAAATAAAATTATGTCAGTGATGATAATAAAGTTGTGTTAAGTTTATCTTGAACAGCCGGTCTCCTGAGCTACTATTACTATAGTATCCTCAAATCAAACTGGCGACTGAGGTCATAGCGCTGTCTCCTTCACTTTTGCTGCGGCTGTGCAAGTGTGAAAGAGAAGTTTTATGACCGCAGTCGTCCGTTTGGTTTGAGCATACTATAGTATCTGTTGTTCGTGCATGTTATATTAAAGTCGTAGTTGCATTATTCCTTTTGTTATGAAATTCCGGGATACCGGGAAATCGCTCGGGATATATAATAATATAAAATACGGTTAGGTTAGTTCTACATTATTCAAATTAACTTTACAAAACTGTTTGCTCACTAAATAATTATGAACTTAATTGTTGCTGCATTCAGATGAAAGTCTACTGACATTTTGTCTATGGTGTGTATTACTCGTACATCACAATACTTTAAATTTTTTTTTTTTTTTAATAATTACATTGCAATATAAGCGTCCTCTCATATTAGTTACTAACGACCTGCCCCAGCTTCGCACAGATGCAATTATACATATAAACCTTTCTCTTGACTCACTCTATCTATTAAAAAAAAAACCGCATCAAAATCCGTTGCGCAGTTTTAAAGATCTAAGCATACATAGGGACAGACAGCAGAGGCCAGTTTTATAAAGCTACAAGTTACAATTTACAAGCTGAAGTCTCTTTCTAACACATAGGGAAGAGAGAGAACTTGTAGCTTTATAAAACTGGCCTCAGGAAGCGACTTTGTTTTATACTATGTAGTGATTCACGATTACAGTTATAAGGCTCTCCTGTTAATGAGTTGTAACTTCTGACAATGGGCAGACACGGTGTAAAAAGCCATTGGCTCCAGATAAGGATTTACGTAGCAATAAACCCGCCTCGGACCGGCTCCAGGCCAGGAATCTATTTCCCGCACACGCTCATCCAGAATTGCCCGGTTTCACGCGGGGTTTAATATTCGATGCAATTTTCACCTGCAAGGGAATGAAAACTATAAGTTTGGACTTTAAATAGTGGATGTCCCTGGAGATAATATTTGTTGTCTGATATTATATAATACCAACTTACGTAGGATTTCAACGTACATATTGAATATTACTCGCGTTACAGATTAGCGGCGTCGCAGTTACGTCGCCTAAATCCAACTAGTTTTATAAGTATTTCTGTAATGTTAATTGTTTGTAGTTCACAGTGCCTTGGTTGTATAACTGTAATGCTGTGTAACTTATTTGAATAATAAAATAAATAAAATTATGAGATTAGATATGTGATTCTGATAATAATTATTGTTTTACAAATAGATTTGTTTATTAAAATAAAGTATCTTAGTTCAGTGTGCCTATTAGCAAATAAGGCCTCCTCAACAACAAAAGACAATTATTCGAAGGATATAATTATATTTCATTATTCGAGGTTTTGGCGGTTTTTTCTTCAACGGTTTAAGCTCTTATTCTCGTCGTTGTATGTTAGTTTCAGTTAGGTAATGTAACGTGACTGTTTCATACAATATTTAGATCACTCCGAAGCCTGGAATATTTGAAATATTTATGGCACGAATTTAAATAGTTATGCGATTACAATTAAAGGTATTTGGCTTAATATCGTACACCAAACTTGGTTAGAGTATTCGAATGTGAATGCTGGATAAAATAACCATTTCAAACAGTAAGCCGTTTACTTAATCGTTGTAACCATTACATGCAGCTGCAAATATGGGCTTTTATCCAAGAATTCTCAACATAAATACTATACTAAATACTATACTAAAATACTTACAAGGAGACAGAAATACTGTCCTATTGCAATAAATGTATTTATTTATTCAATATAACGGATTCCAATTCCATTTATATTACTTTTAGTGTGGCGATATCAGAGAGTATGTATTAAATAGAGTGACCCAGTCTATGAATTTTGTGATGCTCCAACTCCAAGTCTGAAGCGTTATCTAAACGAGAAAACTGCATAATGTAGGGGTACCGTACAGCGCCATCTAGTAACTGATAGTGTTACTAGATGGCACTGTATAGTCCCTAGATGCGGTAACTTTGGCTTGCTCTCGTTCAGATGGCGCTTCAGACTTGGAACTTTAAAAAGGTCTGAGACTGGATTCCTCTATTTAACACATACTCTCTGATAAGATTATGAACCTTCATAGATTGATCGGAAAGTGTTTTTGGTTATACTTTATTTTATGTTTTTTTAATAATAACTGTAAAAAGGCGCGCAGTTGAAATTATTGACAAGGAATATTAAATATAGGGTAGGTATCTAGCTAATCCAAAAATATACACATACGTATGTACCTCCATAGGTCTCATAATTATATGTATCTGCGCACAAAAAGTCTTTTAAAGGAATTTTCTCCTTCTAAAATCAGCTGAAAACCTGATTTTCAGATTTCTGATGGTTTTACTTACACAGTGAAATCACAGCGATACCAGGGAAAAGAACCAGACTACTCATTACAGTGAAAGTTGGTTCGATTTCCAATCAGGCTTTAACAACATAAAAACCGACTGAAATGTCTTCGATACCAAGAAACTTTCGATACGAATGAGGTAGGAAAAGTCTCGCTTCTTTTATAACCACAGAGTTATTTAATTTCAAGCTGAGTAAGTTAGTGCAAACAATCTTGTCTATATCATTAGTTTGTAATGAATTTCAGAGTTAATTGAGGCGTTACGAAAAAATTGGTGCCGTGACCAGGATATTATATCACATGATTTTTTTATGTTTTAGTTGTGATTTGTAGCTTCGTAGATTGTCGCTTTCTAGGTTATAAGGGCCCCAATGAGCTGTTTTATAGATCGTTAGCCAGCGGCTGGAGATGAATGAAATCTTTTTAGATACCAACGTCTGCTGTTTGGAGGAAACTTACCGCAGCGCTTTATGGCGACAGTGAATTACTGAAGCGATTGTTCGTGTAATGGAGCCGTGGCCGAGAAATACTTTGTGCCCGTAAACATTTGTTATGACCACAGACCTTTTATTCTAGATGGGCCTAGAAGGCAGTGTTGAAGCTCGAAATATAACTTTAAAGAAACGCTTTTTTGGTCTGCGTTCATGCTAATATTGAATGCATACAGATAAGTTCAAAAGATATTAGAAACACCGTACGAAGAAAAGAGATGACAATACCAGTTACGGCTGTTACGTCTGTTTAACAATTATAAGCTAATGCCGCTGTAAGCTAAGATACGTAAATCATATTATGAAATACTTAATATCTATGTATAGGAAATTCGAATTGAATTTTTCGGTATCCTGCCTTTTCGCCGAAAATTGTATTGTCGAATTTCACTTGGCAACTAACTTTTCGCAGATGTTTCATTTGGCCGAATAACTTTTAGCAAATAATTATTTCGCAACCATTTCATTTTCCAACCCCATAGTTGGGAAATGAAAATTAACTACTAGGTTAGGTTAGGTTAGGTTGGATTAGGTTGGATTATGTACCAGACGACACGGCCCAGCACACACTGGATATGTGTAGCCGCTGGGCCGTGGAAAGGAGGGAATTGGTGGATGGCTTGGGAGTGGCCGATCTCCCGCTGCATAGCGTCGTGGCGGCCATGCTCCGCAGCGAGAGATCCTGGGAGGCGATGGCCTCCTTCTGTGAAGTTGTCATCTCACAGAAGGAGGCCTCGGAGAGGGAGCGCGAAGTGAGAGCGGATGCGCCTCCTCTCCGCCGCAAGCGGAGGGGTCGAAGACGCGCGCGGTTTGCAGCTACAAACCGCGTCTTCCCCCAGTAGGGCCAGTGGGTAGGGGACCTCTCCCATACGTGTAGGGACAAGGTTGGCCCTACACGTATGGGAGAGGGATCTGGGCGTTTCAGATCCCCCTCTCCTTTGGCGGAAGAATCCCGGCTCAGCTAGGCCGGGACGGCCGGGGGGCGTCGTGGCTAGTAATTACATTCCCATGGCGCCCCTAGGCTCCTCTCCTCCCTCTGACTAGCAGAGGGAATACGAGAGGAGAGAGTCCCATATACCCCCCAAAATGGGCCCTCCCCAAGGCCCTGGGGGATGCGTAAAGCATTTCCTCTGCGCCAAAAAAAAAAAAAGGTTGGATTATGTAGATAAAGTTGGGAAATGAAATTTGGCCAAATGAAACTTCTGCGAAAAGTTGGTTGGCAAATGAAATTCGGCAATACAATTTTCGGCGAAAAGGCAGAGGACCGAATTTTTCACTTAATAGAGGTACAAGCAACAGATTTCATTCGTGGTTAAGAAAGTACTTATCAGTCTGTACGCGATCATTAAAAAAAAAGAAAAAGGCTTATCTTAAAACGCTCACAATGACACCATCACGTCTGGCTATTGTGATTGAGATTTAGTTTCACTTAGCAACCACACCGACAATCGACCGGCTTAGCTTAATACCAGCTTGTAAAACTTAACAGGTGACGCTTAAGAGGCTGACAAGACCCGATGACCTTCAAATTGACTTTACTTAAACAGTCATATAGCTATAACTACTTGTTTTGGAAAAGTAAAAAAATATATGTTAATATTCATTATATTTAAAAGAACTTGGTTAATTCCAATACACGATTGGACGAAATCGGCTCGATAGAAAATAATTCCAAATTTACATCTAAAATTAGCTTAAAACAATCGCACGTCTTTAGTTTCTTGGCTTATATGTCTGTAATTAAGGACAACATTCCACCACACTAATACTAAAAACTTCGTTGCCTTAAATTTCTCAATTAATGCATAGTTTTTTTTTAATTAATCATTTTGCAAAATTTGCAATGAGCTCCCATACTAATCGTAACGCAGTGTTTCTCTTTCACTCGCGCTGAAAAAGATAGGGAGGGAATTTAGCTCTTATCATCCTCTTAACCCGTCTTAGGGCGTGACACATTGGAGTGACGAAAGGTAAGGCTCGGGTTTACTTTGACGAGTAGATTTAGTCCTCATGTGTTTTAATTATGAAGTTATAATCATCATCTCAGCCATAAGACGTCTACTGCTGAACATAGGCCTCCCCTTTAAAGGGGGGGTTTGCCATACGCGCCACGCTTGGCAGGCGGGTTGGCGCGCGCAGTTTTTTTTATGTTTATTGTTGTTTAGGCTTTCGGAAAATGCTGCTGCCCATCTTCCGGTATATTCCCTTAGCAGATCCCTACTGCAACCACGGGACGATATGGTGGGGATAATTCTAAGGTCGGGCACCCCATGGCAAAGAAGAAGTTATAATAGTGTATATTAATGTTAACTTTGCAATGTTGCATAGTTGTTGAATGACAACTTTATGGTCGTTACGTGGTACTTACTGTTCTGCCCCAATGACTGCCGGTTATACTTTAATATACCCTGTTTATTTTTACAAAATGGAAAATAACGTTTACATTTAAATCAGGTTCAATTAATATTTATTTACAATTCGCAATATTATTTGAGTAAATATCTTGACCAGGTTTGAGATTTGCTATTTATTTATGCGAGATGAACTAAATATCCACCAAATTTATGTATCTAACTAACCGTAAAAACGTTGTTCAAAATAATTACAAGCAAAATAAATTTATTTCAACGAGACTCGCATTACGAAAAGCGCGGTGTTTCAATAATTAAACGTGGAACCTAAACCAAAGGCTGTTAGTTAAATTAATACGTTAAATGATATTTGGTTAAGTAAAATTACAACAGATAATAGGATGGTTAGCAAACGGGGAATAGTTAAACCGTATAAGTTGTATTAAAAGCTAGTTACTCGTTTCATTGTTAAAACTAAGTATTGACTGTTGGTAACATGAATAAAATATGCATGACGTGTCGTGTATGAGGCCAAAATAGTAGTTTATCTACATCCATACCCTAATATGTCTATTTTATGGTCAGGATCGATGAGCAAACGCCCTATATTTAGATATGAGTATCTGTGGCTGCATCTTAATGTTTACATTTTAGTATCGGTAACCGATACCTTAATTACGTTCAAATTTCGAACGTCTTCTTAAAGTAAAAATTAGTAGTTAGAACAATAGTAGATTGTACAACAAGTGCATAAAACGCACCATTTTACGCGAGGCGTTTATCCATACGAGCGAGCTTGCGAGCGAGGATGGATATAAAGTACGAGCGTAAAATGGGTTTTATGGACGAGTTATACACTCTACTTTTTACTTCGATTGTGAGGAAATAAAAAGAATAGGAATTTCTTTCATAAGAAGTTTCACTTTATGCTGGGTATAGGCGGACTAAAACTCAATTTTATGCACAAGTGCATAAAAAATTGACTTCTTCTAAGGCTATTTTGACAATGGCAATTTTTTATGCACTTGTGCATAAAATTGAGTTTTAGTCCGCCTATACCCAGCATAAAGTGAAACTTTACGAGCATGAGAAGTAAAAATATGTTATCTGTAACGATGTTATTATTATCAAATAATAAGCAAAAATTCGATATCATTATGAAAATCCGGGTGCGGGCATGCGCCGCCCGACCGCCGACACAATCGAGTTGGTCATGGCGATGTCGGTGCAATCCGTGCAATTGCAGTCATTCAATCATCATTTCGGGTTTATAATATGTATGTAGATAAAGCAGTGTATGCAACTTTACGTAATTTAGGCCTTAAAACACTCGTGTGATCTTATTATGAAACGAACGAAGTGAGTACATAATAGTAGTTTATGTAACTGTTACGTAATAGGGGTCCTTAAAACACGAGTGTGGTTTTATGAAACGAACGAAGTGAGTTTCATAATAAGAGCACACGAGTGTTTTAAGGCCTAATTACGTACAGTTGCATACACTGCTTTATCTACATGCATATTATAAACCCGAAATGACGCGTTCTAAAACTGTTAAAATGGCTGCTATACAGATTGCATCGCCATGGCCAACTCTATACAGATTGCATCGTCATGGCCAACTCGGTTGTGTCGGCGGGGCGCGTGCCGGCGGTCGGAGGATCGCGCGGCGCGGCTGCCGGATTTTCATAATGATATCGAATTTTTGCTTATTATTTGATAATAATAACATCGATACAGATAAGACATTTGTTCTAACTTCTAACAAAACAGTCTCTTTTTATGGTGGTCATAACGTGCGGTTTTTGAACGCATCATGGAGGGTTTATGATATGGGTGTAGATAAAGTGAATTACGATTCCATTTTTTTTACTATTATAACTTTCACATCTTATATATCTAATTTAAAAACTAAACATATTATTGTATATCTTGTAGCCGCCACGATCGCCTAGCTCCAAAGGAATAAGTCGCACAATGCTACGCATAATCACATAATCTTGTTAAATCCAGCACAGAGCCAAGCACAAACGAATGTAAAATGCAAACAGGACTCGGAAAATAAAAATAGATATTTCCGAGTTATTCCTGAGTCATGTGCTGCGCTATCCCCGGGGGCTCTGGGCATGTACATCAAAGAATGTATCGTCGTTACGCTAAGGAAGCGTGTACCGTTTTGATATATCAAATGTTACAATGTATTTATTCGGAACAATGTATTGTCAATATTTTAAAATTCATTAGGTTAAATGCCAAGTTACCTATTTTGGTTAGTCTTGGCATTTTTATGTTTTTATTTTGCTTCTTGGAGCGTCAGTGATGTTGAACACATGACACATTGCTTATGCAATAAGCCTCACCTTACAAACGAGAATCAGCGTTACAGCTTGTAACGCATATCGCGCGGAAGACAGGCCTAAATTTTTGAGGCGATGGAATAAAAGTTTCACTTTAGAATATTCTTGAATTGGTATTCTTGACTAAAGATGTCCTTTATTTCCGTATCCGACGTAATCAGAGTCTGTCCGGAAAGAGAAGTGTCGTATGTATTAGCTTCAATATAAATCACGACACTTCTATTTCCAGACAAACTGAAACTGAACTGAAAGAGCGTGTGATAAGGTAAACATCCTAGTGCTCGACACACGCTAATGCCAACTAATTGACATCCTGCTATCACCTTCTGCTAATGACTTAAGTTAAAAGATGACAAGTACTTGAACGTTTACCTTTAAAACAAACTAATTTATTTAAAACGGACTAGAGGATACAAAGTGTCAAATAAGATAAGATTGTAGCTTTTTAGATCTTTGCTCATCAATGTTGGAATTAAATTTTATTTCCATCTGGCTGTATACCCGATTTGCCTGCGTCTCAAGTTTTTTATTATCTATATGTCACTTCTTGTAGTCGAGTCTGTGGTACTGAACTTACTTGCAAATTTGTGTTTTTCTAAAATAAAGTTTAGATTCAGAAGAAATCTTGTTTATTTGTGATAAATCCAAGTGGTTATGGGCTCAGGACGTTGCCCTAAAGTGACAACAAAATAAACAAAGAGCAGTGAAAGTTTGCAGTGCGAAATCGTATGTTGTACCACGAGATCGGACCTAACCTAAAAAATGGAGGTCGGCAAGACAATGAATCTCGATAAGTTCGATGGAACGAATTTCAAACAATGGAAATTTCAAATTAAATGCGCGTTACGTGCAAAAGGGTTGGATATTAATAAGCCAAAACCGGAAACAAACGCCACGCAATGGAATAAAGACGACGGAATGGCGATGTTTATAATGACGTCTGCAATGGACTTGAAACAAATAGCGCTTATTGAAAATTGTGAGACAGCGCTTGAGATGATGAATAGACTCGAATCTATATATGAACAGAAGTCGGAATTGACTAAAATGATCATCCATGAACGTTTTTACCAATATAAAATGTCACCAGGAGATAGCATCGCTCAGCATATTTCCCAAGTTGAAAGCTTAGCAAAACAGTTAAAAGAATGTGGGGAGGAAATTAGTGATACAGCCATCATGACAAAAGTTTTGAGTACCCTGCCTTCTAAATATAGATCCCTTCGTCAGGCATGGATGTCGCTTGATCCTAAACATCAAACTATTGTGAATTTGACAGCCCGCTTATTGGATGAAGAGGCTAGCTTCAATGAAGAGGAGAGTGAAACAGCGTTGTTAGTCTCAACCAAAGGTTCAAAGAAGAAGTCGTTGCCATCTACGTCTGTGACATCAAACAAACACTCGGATGATAAACAACATCGGTTTGCTTGCTATCAGTGTGGAAAAAGGGGCCATTTTGCTAGAGACTGTCAAGCACCAAAACAGAAACAAGGTTTTAAAAAACAAGGTGATAAGAATATGCTGGCATTTAACATATCTAGCACCGATGGTCATGTCAGTGAGGATAATAATGAGTGGATCATGGATAGTGGGGCTTCACTTCATATGTCCTACAGAAAGGACAATTTTGTAAAGATATACAAATATACAGGATCACCTTTGAAATTGGGAAACCAAGAAGATGTTGAAGTTGCTGGCTGTGGCAATATTGTGATCACCAAGTATGTCAATGGACAGTGGGAGAAAAGCATCCTGAATGATGTGCTTTATGTGCCTACAATGCGTAGAAATTTATTCTCCGAAGGTTTAGTGGCAAGGCAAGGATATAAAATTGTCAAGGTTGGTTGTGAGGCATCAATCTACAAAGACAATGAAGTTGTGATGTGTGCGTCTTTGCAAAGTAATAATCTGTACAAACTGAAAGTTATTACACATCAAAACCCAGTGTGCAATATTGCTCAAAAACAAGATCTCAAAACGTGGCATGAACGGCTAGGTCATTTGAACATTAAAGAAATAGAAAAAATGTGTAAAAATAATGTGATTACTGGTGTGGACTTATCAGACTGCGACAAGTTCGTTTGTGAAGGTTGTGCTTATGGCAAGCATGCTCGTCAACCATTCAAGAAATCTGATAGGGGACCTGTGAACGCAGGTGACATGGTTTACAGTGATGTTTGTGGACCTTTCAGCGTGCCATCAGTACAAGGTATGAGATACTTTGTTCTTTTTAAAGATGCTGCTACAAGTTTTCGATATGTGTACTTTATAAAAAACAAAAGTGAGGTACTAGAGTGTTTTAAAAAGTATAATGCAAAAGTTAGGAACATTTTCTTGCATAGTGTACGTGTTTTACATACAGACAATGGTGGAGAGTATACTGGTAGGGACTTCAAGGACTACCTCAATAGTGAAGGGATAACTCATGAACTCACTGCTCCATACACGCCAGAGCAGAATGGTAGAGCCGAGAGAGAGATGAGAACCATTGTGGAAAGTGCTAGATCCATGCTCTATGCCCGTAATGTACCGCTCTGTCTATGGGCTGAAGCAGTGAATTGTGCTGTTTATTTATTAAACCGTACATCATCTAGCCAAACACCAAACATTACACCGTTGGAATTATGGAGTGGTGTAAAACCTGCTCTAGATCATGTCAGAATATTTGGTTGTGTGGGATATGTCCATGTGCCAGATGTGTTAAGAAAGAAGATAGAAAGTAAGAGTCGTAAGATGATACTAGTAGGGTATGACCACACTAACTACAAAATGTATGATCCAGAAAAGAAGACAATAACAGTGTCAAGAGATGTGATTTTTAATGAGGATGAATGCCCAGAATTTAAAAGAAATTTTGCTCAGATTTTTGTTGGTGAGGAAAGAATAGAAGGAGAAAGAGAAGTAACATTAGAGGTAACCAATGATGCAGAGTCCAGTGATGACAGTTACAAGAGTGATGACAGTACACACACCGCTTATGATAGAACCGATGAGACTGGTGAATCTTCACAAGAAATTGACAGAAATGATGAGACTTATGAACCCTCTCAAGAAATTGTGCTGGATGATATAAGTCGGTCAAATGTCACACTGAGATCACGTAGAAATAATTTCCTCGAAGCAAATTTGGTAGAACTAAATGTTCCTACTACCTATCAAGAAGCTGTTAATAGTGAGGAGTGCAAGCTATGGCTGGAAGCTATAGAAGAGGAACTTGAATCTCATGAAAGAAATAACACCTGGTTTTTTGTTGAGAAGAAAAATCAGAGAGCCATAACATCAAAATGGGTTTTTAATATAAAAACTAATGAAAATGGTCAGATAGAGAGGTATAAGGCTCGGCTTTGTGCCCGTGGATTCACACAGATAAAAGGGCTGGACTATAGTGAAATCTTCTCGCCTACTACTAGGTATGAATCCATAAGGATATTGTTATCTCTTGCTGCTGAGTATAATTGGAATATTAGACAATTTGATGTCAAGACTGCATTCTTATATGGAAATTTAGAGGAAGATATTTTCATGGAGATTCCTGATGGCGTAAAAGCTCCTGCAAATAAAATATGTAAATTAAATAAAGCCCTCTATGGCTTAAAACAAGCATCTCGTTGCTGGAACAAAATGTTTACTGAATTTTTGTTAAAATTTGGTTTTGTTCAATCACAAGCAGACAACTGTGTGTTTGTAGGTAAATTTAATGGTGTTAAAGCTTGGTTAATTTTGTATGTTGATGATGCTTTAATCATGTCTCAGTCAGATACAGTATTAAATGAGATTACAAATTACTTGAAACAACACTTTGAAATTAAAGAATTAAATTTATCACGCTTTGTTGGTATAGAAATTTTCAAAAATAAAGATTCAATATGTATCACTCAGAGACAATATATTGAGCAGTTGATCAATAGGTTTAAAATGAATACAGCACATCCTTGTAATACACCAATTGATGCAAATGTTCAGATAAGTAATTATGTCAATGATGATGATGACAAGCAAATTGATTTTCCCTACAGGGAGGCCATAGGATCATTGTTGTTTTTGTCTATGGCTACCAGGCCAGATATTTCATATGGTGTCAACTTGTTAAGTCGATATGTCAATAACCCTGGTCCATGTCATGTAGTTCAGCTTAAGAGAATAATTAGATATCTTATAGACACTAAAGATTTATGTATTAAATACCAAGGTAAAGATAGTTTAATAGGATATTCAGACTCTGATTTTGGTGGGGATATAGACACAAGAAAATCAACCTCTGGATATATTTTTATTTTAAATAGTGGGCCCATATCATGGGCTAGCCAAAAACAATCTTGTGTTGCCTTATCAACAACAGAGGCTGAGTTTATGGCCGGATGTGAAGCTGCAAAGAATCTATTATGGTTAAGACAGTTTTTCAAAGAAATTGATGTTGGTCAAAATTGCACAGTTCTGTGTTTAGATAACCAAAGTGCAATTAAACTTATAAACAATCCAGTGTATCATAAAAAAACAAAACACATTGATATTAAATTTAACTTTATTAGAGAAAAGGTTAAACAAAAATTAATTGAAATAAAATATGTGAAAAGTTCTGATCAGCTGGCCGATATTTTTACCAAGGCTTTACCTGCACATAAATTCAAATGTATTAGGGATGAAATCATGTCCGCTATGTAGTATGTTAGTACTTAGTATAGTTAGTAGGTATCAAGGTTAATGGCCTTATAAAAACAAAAACACTTTGTATGTTTTAATATTTTTATTTTAGTTGTGATGCAGGGAAATTAAGATGTTATGAGATATTACCTGTATAAAATTTAGTGGGAGTGTTGGAATTAAATTTTATTTCCATCTGGCTGTATACCCGATTTGCCTGCGTCTCAAGTTTTTTATTATCTATATGTCACTTCTTGTAGTCGAGTCTGTGGTACTGAACTTACTTGCAAATTTGTGTTTTTCTAAAATAAAGTTTAGATTCAGAAGAAATCTTGTTTATTTGTGATAAATCCAAGTATCAAGACGTTGAATTTCAAATGTTTAACTTGCAACGGACATCTTGTGTTTCGAAAGGGTCATCGTTCGGACGTCCTTTCCTCCGAATCAAATACCTACAAGCAAGTATTTACTACAGTAAATAAATTCTAACACACATTTCAGTTGCATGACCAATACAAGCCAAACGAAGGCTCTGCTGTTCTCTTACAGACAATATCTTAGCTCGCTCTATGGCATTTTGAATAAATGGGTACCTATTCTACTAGATGGTATTTTACTGGAAGTGGGTTTTCATGGCAGTTGGTACACCTCAACGTGTAAGCTACTTCACTTCACAGCTCAGCTGCGCTGTTTATTTGCCTCTTTTCTGCCTGAATGGCCTGTGAGAAAATGAGTGCGTGCCTCGCGACATAGTCTTTGTTAAGAAGCTATTAAAACATAGTCTATTAATGAGAAATAGTAGATTGTACACCAAGGGGATAAAGCACTGTTTTATGTCACGGCCGCGCTATTGAATCCTGAACATAACGAAGGACTCCAGATTTAACTTCCGAGCGCAGCGAGGGGGTTATGAGTTAATTCTCGAGCGTAGCGAGGGAATTAAAACTGAGTCCTGAGTTCAGTGAGGGATTTAAGCGCGCCCGTGACTAAAACAGCTTTATCCCCAAGGAGTATACTCTACTTTTCTCACCTCCTGCGAGACAATAAACTTGTGAAATAATAAATTCAATATTCAAATCCGTTGGGCGCGGCGATGCGGGGCCCGGCTCGCGGGGATGGGCTGGGCGCAGCGCGAACTTTACGAAATTGGACTTTAAGGACATGACAATACGAATTAAAATCACATTATTACCGGAGGGAATAATGAAATATTATTCCCCGCTAAAGGCAAGGGCTACAATGATTTGCTTTCGGTTGGGTTTTCATGATACATAATTTGGCATTGTCGAGCAGGTGGTGTGAAAAATATTTTGTTTCCTTGGTTTGTCTTGTCATTCTTAGCTTAGTGGTCGTTTGATTGACGACGAACCGAATTAATTTCCTCTAGACGAAGGAACGGTCGGAGGAAACAGAAATATCGCCTTGTAATTAATAATGGTCAATTTACAAACAAGATGGACGGGCACAAAATAAGCTGTTTCTTAATATAAATACTGAAATAAAAACATAAAACTATTCCGGTAAATATTTAACCGAACTGACGTATTTATATATTATAAATCAGTTACTTGTACAAAAATACGTGAAACTAAAAAGTACCAAATTCTTGTGATTGCAAATCTCAAAAATTCAAACAAAATTCACTAATTTCACGAAGTAATTACGTCTAAAATTGGGTAGTCGACGTCAAGTACTTCGAAAGCACATCAAAGTTAAAATCAGTACAAGTACTTCGAGTTCAGGAGTTTCTGAAGGACTATCTGGAATAGTTAAAAGGGAATTTATACACCTATATACACTATTCACCTGTATAAGTAATATAAGTTGGGGACTGTTATTAAAAACTGAAATATTATTCAACTTCAGGTTGAATATAACTGGAATATTAAGTTACTTTGAAATAAATATTTGAATGTACGTTCGGAAAACTTCTCTCTCGATTCCTACAAAAAAAAAAACAAAAAAAAGGTTACATAGTTCATAAAGGAGGACACAAACACATTTGAACTGAATATTTTTATTTATCAGTTTTCTTTTTACATGTCACAATAAGTTTAACAAAAACAACATCTTCGTGTACCTGTACAATATAGTTTTAGAGTGATGTCGTGCCAAGAATTGACGCTACCTTAATTAAAACACAGCCACTAGATTAATGTCTACTTAATGTATTTTTTATAGCGTAATTTACTAATTTTCCGTCAGGGATTTAATTATCTTTGAGACATAAATAGAATTGTAGTATGTTCATAATATATGGATCTATACATTTCGCATCATTTTAAATGTAATTTATTCTTACAATTATTACAAGATTCCGTTAGATTTAGAATATATAAAAATATATTTTTCGTTGATACAAGCCATAATGTGATAATAATTACATATTAATCATTAAATTAATGTATTCTACTAGATGTACCATTTAAAACTTGTGTTTCCTGTTTGGCGGTTGACAGCTGTGACTGAATCAAAGAGTATAGACGGAGAGCTGGCCACGTCAGATATGACACAATAATGAAACCCCTCTAGTTAGTTTGCTATACTATGCTTATTTCTAGATTCGGACATCTGGCAGCTGTAAAGTGGCGGAGGTCAAAGAATGCAAATAACTTGAAGAAATCAATCCCAGAGTTCTGGGTTTGATCAAATATTATGAAAAATTATGCAATTAATTAGATTAAATAATATCCAAAAGTTTTGGTTGGGGAAGTAGTGACAAATGATGTATAATGTAATTTTTGGTTACTCGCCTACTGTTTTGTTTCCGCAATAATACACAATGTTTTTTGTTCTAATGTTAAAATATAGGCCCTGTTCTCTATAAATGACTCAACTTCAGCAGTTTTTACCTATTTCGGTATTACTTTTTTCCAATTCAAAAACTTTGTTGGTCTGTGGTCACTCTGATCTCCACCCATTAAAAGCTGCCAGATGCCCGGATCTAGCAATAAGGATGGTAATGCAATCTAACTGGACTGGTTACATTACTCTCATTATTGTGTCATATCTGACGTGGCCAGCTCTTAGACCAGTAGTGTATACACTCGTAGTGACTTTTACAACAATTTATGACACAAAAAAAATGTTAAATAAAGGCTTATTGAATTGAATAACCAGATAAAATCTATCCTCATAAGCTTATATGCGGCGATAAAACAGTGAAAATCCAAATGGCGACCACCGCGTTGGCATTAACGTACAATTTGATACCTGAAACAAATGAAATTATCGTAAATTAAATTCTTTTTAAATTTTATATTATTCGTAGCGAAAGTACTTAGCAATTTATAGTTACCATTAAAACCGAAGACCCTACTGCTGCTATTACAAACAAGTATATATATTAATAACCCAGTTCCGCAAACTTACATAAACTAAATATTATTTTCGTATTCCCAAGTTGAAAGTTACAAAATGAGGTCGCTACGTTGACAGCTCGTCACAACATTTAATTTATTCATGCCGACTAATTTTGTCATCAGAAATAACAAGGAATATGAAGGTAACAAATTTTAAGTTGAATTCCATTCTCGGCCACATTCGAAGCAAGGGCTGCTGCTACAGTCGCCATCAGATATATCGAAGCGGCCAAGGTGTCACAAATATCTGACCAAACGCCTTTATTGTCAAGGCGATAGAGTGTATGTTAAGATATTTTTGAGTGCCCTGGCCTCTGGATATATTTGATGGCGACTGTACACGCGTTATATGTACATAATGAGGACAAGGGATACATTAAATTTTAAATGTAAATCGTAGTGATACGGTTCAGTCTATACAACTTTCTGGACCAAAATAGATTATACATTATCTTATACGGGTTTAAAGAAGATAATGACTGTAGTGTAGACCTCGGCTGTACCATTAACATGCGGTCAAAAATGCAGGTCTTTAGACTTTTTATTGTAATTCACTATGAGTAAGTAAGGGCAATTAAAAAACCCTTGTTTATTGAAGGTATTTATTTTTCTCATTAGATCTTACCTATATTAGAAACGTATTTTGAGAGCTCCGTCCTCGAATAGACGGTGACGAGGGCGCTGGCGTCGCGCAGCACGGGCGGGTCGACCGGCAGCGCGGACTCGCAGCGCACGCGCAGCGCGCCGCTCGCGCTCGCGGGCACGCGCACTCGCAGCACGCGCCACGACGCGCGCAGCCCGCCCGCCTGCGGCACGCTCAACTCTGTGTGCTGCGATAGCTCGGGCTGTAATAATACTCGTTGTTTAATACCTTACCTAGTGGAAATAGTATTTTGTGCAACAATTACATAATAAGGGCTCTTATGATTCGAGGGTCGAAGTTATAAAATGAGGCGAAGCCGAATTTTGTATAAACAGACCCGATAATTCTTCCATACTTTAAACAGGGCGACTATCTAGTTTTGACATCACTTATGCTCGTCATTTTTAACCGACTTCAAAAAAGGAGGAGGTTCTCAATTCGACTGTTTTTTTTTATCATTTTTTTTTTTTTTGTATGTATGTTACTCCATATCTCCGTGAATCGTGAACCGATTTTCAAAAATTTTTTTTTAATCGAACAGGTATAACCCCTAGATGGTCCCATTAATACCAAGTCAGGGTCTGATGATGGGATCCTGGAGAAATCGAGGGAACTCTTCAACTATTATAGGCACCTATAGTGATTTCACTGTTTTTTACAGCAACTCGGCCACTTCCTCTTGGAATAGCGGATCCTAAGTGAAGTCGGTTCTTTTTTTGTTTTAAATTATGTTAGAAGCGTTTTGAAAAACAAATGCAAATCTCAGACTTTGAGTCTCATACCTATCTGTTTTTTATGTTGATTTAACGCAATTAGCCCCATATAGACATTTGATCCTCAGAACAAAACGAATCGATTGATTTCATGCATGAAAAAAAAATCATCATGCCTACGAGTATTTATCTTTACGTTTACATAATATAACTCTATATTTAATTTCTTTAAGCTTTGGATTATGGAGCTGTCGGTGAAATCAAGAAAGTATTATTTTCAAAAAGGTAAAAATGATTTTCGGTCAGTAATAAAATAACTTTATCACACGCATATCAGTAAATTTTCTGTATTATTTTAGTCATATCTAAGGCACAAATACGTGAGAACCATACAGCACATTATTTGGAGTATTTTTACTATAAAACAGTTCATAGTTTACACAAGATGATAATGTTATGAATAAGAATTCAGAGCTACAAAAGACCCACAATGAATAGTTTATCAATTCATTGAATAAATTACTTTATGTCTATTTATGTTACGTACTTAATCCCCAAGTGCCATTCTGAATTTCAATAATTGAATATTCAGTCAGTTAACAAAAGTAACACGTTCCCTGGGGTTATTTTCGCTTGATATTGTCCACTAACCTTTTGTATTTCGTCGTCGATGTACCAATTAATGTCTGCGGGCGGCAGCGAGTAGTCCGCCGAGCAGTTCAGCAGCATCTGCTCCCCCGGCCGCACCAAGCTCGGAGCCCCGGTTATCACTGGCTCCTTCTCCGGCATCGCTGTGGGTAGAATTATTTTTAATAAACTAGTCGTCCGCCTCGAACTCAGAACTCGCGATTAACTTGCAAACGAGTTGACCAATTTAAAAAACCCTAAAGGAGGATTTTTTTTCCTTCTAGCTCCATAACCACTTGATCGATCCTACTCATATACGAACTTACAAATTTTATGTACCTCTGCTACAGCTCCAAGAAATTTCATGAAGATCAGAAAAACGTTACTAAAGTTATCGTCGGACAAAATATCGAAATCAAAAAGCCATCCAAATGCCGAGACGTCCCAGTAGCCAGGTGACAGTTCGGTTCGGCTGGAGTTGTTTGTAAGAACTCACTTCGCTTACGCTCCGCGAGTTCGATTAAAAGGTTACTAAGTTAGACATGAAATATGAAGAGCAATAAATAAGTCACTAAATAAAATAAGTCGCTTAATGCTTTAATGTTTTAATTATGCTCAAAATAATTTTCTTGCTTTAATTAACAAGAAAATTATTTTATCATCATTAAAAGGATGAAAGCGTAATTTGATTAAATCTTGGAGAAACATTCTGAGCGGTGGCGCGGCGTCTCGTTACGCCGTAATCAAAGGCATGACATTATGTATTTACCGCAGCAACTCTTAATAGTGAAGAAATATTTCGATTTTCAGAGAAATTCTATTAAAAACGACAAATTAATTGACATTCTATTTGGTTTTTTTCTAATTCTTTCCTCGGTAAACAAAAACGCTAAGTTCGTGCCACAGTCTGTGACTGTACCTAACGAGACTTTTTAATTAATTTATTTTAACTAATCTTGAACAAATAATTATTTTCTCTTTGCTATTAACGGAATTTGGAATACTTAGTTATTACAATTGGAAATGAAAGTTGCTCAAAAGCTTGTTTTATAATTTACTCGCAGTCTGTTCTTGGAAAAGTAATTAAAAGGTTAAATTGCTCTGCTGTTGCGGCACGGAGGGTCGGCTTTATTTTTGTCTTTTCTTACTTTCAGTACATTAATCCATAATCCAGTAAAATTGATTTCGTTCGAATTGAATTCGTTTAAATTCTTCTCCTGCAAATTGTGATGATGTCAATAGAAAAAACATGTCTTGTTTCAGCGTTGCTGAGACGGGGCGATGTTAGCGACTGTTAATTTTCGACCGAGAACGATGAGTAAGATGAAGATGACTTAAGAAACTTGTAATGTACGTTTGCGGTTGCCGTGTGGTCAGTTATACCAGAGACTATAGAGATATAGACGACCATAGCCTTAGAACTTTTTGAAGCTCATGTCGATTGCGACATCTATGTCAAACCCACCTAAAGATACCGAATATGTAAGATAAATTTCACCTGCAGTGCTACTCCACCTAGTAACAAATAGCGTACTATAGTAGTACACTAGTAGCTACTAGGTGGAGTAACAGTGCAGCTGAAATTTCTCTTACTATTCGGTATCTTTAGGTGGCTTTGACATAGAAGGCGCAATCGACATGAGCTTCAAAAAGTTCTTAGGCTGTGGTCGTCTAACGCACATATATGGCATTGAGTAAGTACCTACCTTAGCATACATACTAAAGTGACAAATGCAACCTGTGTCTTTAATTTTCCTTTTCCAGATCAAAAGTGCTAAATTAAATAAGGTGCTTTAATAAAGAATTGATAAAATTTCTTCTCTAATATGGTAGCGCTCATGTGGAACATAGATACACGAGTACGTATATGTTAATCCTCACCAACAACGGTCATATGTTTGGTCCGCTTCGCGATCTGGAACATGGGTCCCTCGGTGGAGACCTCGCAGGTGTAGGCGGCGCGCGTGGCGTGCGGCTGCGGCATCACGCGCACCACGCACGACGCCGGCTCGCACGACCCGCCCTGCACCGTGATTCCCGTCACGTTGAACAAGCGGATCTGAGGCTGTGTAGAGAAACAGATAATTAGAAATGTCATCCTCACAGTTCACACTTGAGTATAAAAAGATTTTTTTAATATCAACGAAAAACTTTGCACCTGTTGTGAAGGGGTGTAGCGGAAGATCTCGTGCAGGTCGCGGTACCACTTGACGGAGTGCAATTTCTGGTCGTCCATGCGGAAGTGGCAGCTGAGCTCGGCCGCGCGCCGCGGGTCCGCGTGCAGCGGCACCAGCAGCTGCGTTATTTCGTGGCCAGACGTCAGGGCTGTCAAATCAAATCATTGGATAAATATATATTGCAACGTAATATTTTTACTCATGCACAAACATGTGGTAGTCATATAATTTGTAATATGGAGTAGGTAGCTATACCCCGTAAATTATCCTTCACCTACATAAGGATTAGAAGTTAAAAATCTCAGTGTGGTTAAATGAATTTAACGAGAAAATTACTTGTATTTACTAAAGCTGACCTAACTGTGTGTATTACTTAGTAAATCGGTCAAATTTTAAGTGAGCTCGAAGGCGTGTTATGGCCGCTATAGATGAATTATCGAGAGCGTGGAATTGCATATGTAGTAGTATTGTTTGTGTACAGGCATTCTATATTTGAATCCGCACACAAAGAGGCACAACACGGTACAACACTACATATGCAATTCCACGCTCTCGATAATTCAACTATACGCTTTATTGGTATAAAAAATTGGGTATGGATACAGTACGAGTTCCAGGGAAGTATATGGAATAGTTTTTATAATGGAAATTATCTGTGAAAAGCGATGTTTAACCTAATTATGTGTTGGAATTGAACCTATGTCATATTTTTTATGTAGGTGCGTGCGTGGGCAAAAGCTTGTAACAAATAATTAATACTTCTTTACCTTCTGATCTAGAGATCTTGCTAATCTAATTGTATGGAGTGCCATACAACTGATTATTAGCCCGCGAGCTTGACATTTTGAAGGCTCGACGACTAAGGGGTTGAGGGAGGAGCGGGCAGGGGGTGTGAATAGGGCGCCTGTTGTTAAACCTTGCATTCACGCCCCCACTGACTGGTTCGGCAGAGGGGTACGCCTATCAAAGGCTGCTCCGGTTGGTTTAATTCTCTAAGGTTTTTCAGCGCCATAACGAACAAGACCTGAAGCACAGTAAAAACTTGCGAAGAATGAAACTAATCGCTGTTTCATCGAGAACTTGCAATTTTTGTTGTTATATCTTTATTCGTATTTTTTCTTAAATAAGTAATTTCATGCCCCTAGCATAATGAGATGATATTTCATTTAGAACGTAAGTTCTGAATTACTCAGTGGTACGAGCTCAAGTTTGGACCCTCCACACTCACCCACTTACAACTTTAACTCACTGAATCATATCACACTATTTACATAAATCATATCTCTAAGTTACGAAGGGACTGGTTGAATATTCAGAAATCCAGAAAGTTATTATACTTAATTGGGTTCTGCAAACTTTGTCCTACTATTCCACTCCCTAGGATGATTTCCATAATAAAAAAAATATTATATTAGCTTTCTCAAGATTTAAGTAATCTTTATCTTTAATTTCATCTTAATCGGTTCAGCGGTTTAAGTGTGAGAGGTAACAGAACGACAGAAAATCAGACAGACAAAGAGATTGGCAGACGGGCATATTAGAGTTACTTTCGCATTTAAAATATTAGTGGGATGTATGGATGGGAGACAGCAAGATGGACAGACGACCTTATAAAGGTCGCCGGAAGACGCTGGATGCAAGTCGCTTCCTACCGATACTTATGTAGGTTAAAAGGGGAGGCCTATGTTCAGCAGTGGACGTCTTATGGCTGAGATGATCATGATGATGATGATGGATGGGAGACCACTTTATACAGATTGTTTGCGAGATGAATAAGTACCTGCCTACGATTGGGATATTACGTTCCCTCGTCGGCGGAGGATGCAGTCAGTGAACCGCACAGAGCGGGGCTGTAATAGCGGCATCCTCCCGCTCTTAACTGATCAAATCAAAATGCACTTTAAATATTTGCCCGGTATTTACCAAAGTCTTTTCGGATAATTTTGGGGACATAGTATTCTACATATCAGAAAATACTGATGTCATATCAAACAATCTGAATGCATATCAAATAATTTTGATGTGAATTTGGATTTTTTCGTTGTGCAAGTCAGTATAATTAAGGTTATGGTTAATTATTGTTGTGCCTTTACATATATACTCGTAGTAGCCAAAAGGATGTAGATAATTTATATTGTAATGGAAATTCCTGTCCATTTAGGTACTCTGCAATCTCTGCATTGGTTATGTGAATAGAAAGAACAAAAGTACTTACATGTAAGTAAGCTTGATGAAACGTGAAATAATAATTATGAAAGAGGGCTATTTATTCATGTAACTAAAACTGTGAACTCACGATTTACTGCTTAACGAGTTGACCAAGATAACAAGTGCCCTATGAACGTTGCTTTTGCGCTTTCTATCTCCATGATCGATCCTGCTTATACAATAATTCTCAAATTAGATTTATCTCTGCTACAACCCTAACAAATTTCATAAAGACCAGAAAAACGTTACTAAAGTTATCGCGGAACAATTACCCAAAATAAAAAAGCTATCGAAATGCCGTGGCATCGCGGTAGCCAGCTGATAGTTCCGTTATGTCCGAAGATGTATGTAAAAAATTTGCTTCGCTACACTCGCTCGTTCGATAAGTACATTTGTCACTGAAAATTTCTACTGAACCAAAATAAATTGGCCGTCTCCGTGCATTTGTCATTCCATTTGATGCAAATTATCAATTCGTATTGCAAAGTCCCCTAAACCTCAACAAAGTGACATGACAATGCGGAGGTCAATGACCACAGTGGGGAATTATAGTTTTGAACATCTCACCTGCTTAGCCACTTCTACAGCTACGAGTAAGTGATTACCTATTAACTATTAGGTACTTCAAAAACTAACAATCGACAATTAATAAAGAAACATCGATGATAGCAGGAGAGTCCACTTACCAAATAACAAAATTAGCGTAAAAAACATCATTGTAACATTATCATACACATTCATTTGCTAGTATCCAGAGTTTATTCACAAGTACACTTCAATCAATTAAACAACTGATAATTTGGTCCCACGATACACTTATTTTAAAGAAGGTCTTTTATATTAAAGAACTTACAAAAAAGACCCAAAAGATAAATGCATTTTTAATACATTTTTCAAGTTTAAAAGCGATGTTTATAGTAACAAATCCCCGAGCGCGGTCGTAGTCCATGTGAGCGCGAGCCGCGAGCGTGCTGGCCGAGCGCGCGCCGCGAGCCGTATGTCCTTCGAGCTCGTCACCCTAGCGACATGCGCACTTTACCCCTTAACTCTTAAGGATACTTAAATGGATTAACTTTTAAACTTACGCAATTGATATAATGGGTTAAACATTGTTAAGAGAAAAGTTGATAATGAAACAGTGTTAATTAGTGTTTGGCATGATGGTGGATCGAATTTGGAGCCGGAAAATCTGATTTCGTACTTTTGCAACATCGAACCCTTGTCACTCTGCCGTCATCATTGAAACATTCACAGTAGGTACATAGCCCTTGAAGGCACTTAGTTTCATCATCAAAAGGATAAATAAAGATCAGCCTGTTGCAAAATATTGCCGACGACACTGCGAAATATTGCCTGACATGTCAGGATCTTTATTTATCACTCACTTTTAGTTCCACTTCCTGGGCTTTCCACACAAAATAATAGTCAATGAAATATTAACCGTGACAGCTAAAAGCCGCCTTCACGCTCTCTTTGATGTTTATAATGCCTTCTGATATATTTTACCAATATTTTGGAACTGTTTTGCTTCATTGAAACCAAATGCTATCACTTGTAAATATTATCTTCTTAAAATAGGTCTCCGCTACCAATAGATACCTACTGTTGCATTTAAGCGCAATAAGAAGCGCTGGTAGCCTTGCGGTAAGACGTCCGACTTTCAATCCGGAAGTCTCGGGTTCAAACCCCGGCTCGTACCACTGAGTTTTTCGGAACTTATGTACGGAATATCATTTAATATTTACCAGTCACTTTTCGGTGAAGGAAAACATCGTAAGGAAACCGGACCTAATCCCAAAAAAGGCCTAGTTTCCCCTCTGGATTGGAAGTTCTGATGACAGTCGCTTTCGTAAAAACTAGTGTCTATGCCAATTCATGGGATTAGGTTGTCAAGCGGACCCCAAGCCGGGATGAACGCTAGGAAGAAGAAGAGGAAGCATTTAAGCGCAATTGATATTATCTATCGTAATTTTCGGGACTACGCCCTAAACGGCTGATAATCTTCATGCTCTATAACCTAGTGATTAAAATACCCGAAAGGAAGATGGGAATGAGTTCTAAAATGCATGCGTATCCCTAATCACCTATAAAGAAAGGGGTGTAATATTATCCACATATAATATCGTTCAGCCTTCATAATACGTGCTTTTTTCGCGAATGATAAAACGCGCTGCTGACTAACACTCTATTCTGAGGAAATGGATTTTCATACAAGACATATATTGAGGATTTTCTAGAGTCAGTTGAGCGGGCGATGCATATTGCATATCCAATATAAAACTATACACATTCACTATAAAACAAGTATTCTACCATTAGTAGTTAAGTAACAGTAATAATATAAAGTCCAAAAGATTTGGTTAGTAATAAACATCGGTTTTGAAGTCCCAAAATTAAGAGTCGCCAGGACGCTCGCGTGAACTCGCGTTCCCATACAAACGTAGTTTAGCTCTCATTTTAAAACGACATGCTTTAGAACCATGAAATTTGGCATGGGCATTTTAGTAGTACAGATCTAGGTCGGACATACGTTTTCGTTACTAAAAATTCTAATACAAAGAAAATACAGCCAGTTACAGATTTACATACAAAACTTATTTTTGCTATAGTTTCTTTGTATTACAATTTTTAGCAACGAAAACGATTGTCCGACCTAGATCTGTACTTCTAGAATGCCCATGCCAAGTTTCATGGTTCTAAAGCATGTCGTTTAAAAAGAGAGCTAAACTACGTTTGTATGGGAACGCGAGTTCACGCGAGCGTCCTGGCGACTCTTAAGGTTACTAGAAGACGAAGTTTGGTTGCTGGTAACATTTTTTTTCAGTGTAGTGTTTGAAGATGTCGCACGAAGTGAATAAAGTGACGTAAGTTACGAGTGTCATTTTATAGTGTAAGTATGTCTCACGAAAGTTTAAATTGAATAAACTAGATTCCCTTGAAAATACGCCCGATGATACTGATGTAGTTGGATAGGCATGTACTGGACTTAAATCAACATCCAACGGTTATTAAGCGCTATACACTGGTCGTGGCGGGGTTCTAATATTTTGTATTAATATTTTGAATACCTAGCTGTAAACTTGTTTACAACATCCTGGGTAAAAAAAAATGAGTTAGAAGACGATTGTCATTTCTTATGACAAAATATCCACCAACCATATACAACAACCATACGTATATGGCTATCACGACATTTTTCTATAAAATTTAACATCCTTCTGCAAATCCCTACTATATACATTCGAATGTTATAAAGAAGTTCAGTTAAAATATAGCTATGCACATCCATTTAATCTCATTCGGAGTCCAGCAGGATGCGATATATCATGCAGAACTAAATCTTTAGCAGAATATCTTTATCACGAAACTTCCAATCATTTTCCAAACGCGAGCAAGATCCAGTGTAGGAACGCTCTCAGATTATGCAAGGTTTTTACAAATCTTGAGCTCTAGTTATATTGGTTGACTAAAATCATAAGTGCTAGCACACACGGCCAGGCTACTGATATCCGCGCACGGATTTACATTTATTACATTTCTTTCCTCAATTTCTAATAGAACAAAGGAATATCTTAAAGTGATGTTATACCTTGTGCAATCTAAGAAGCGGTTTTTGACACCTGTCATCTCAGTACATTTTATAGCCTAAAATCGAATTTAGGTTATAAAATGTACTGAGATGACAGGTGTCAAAAACCGCTTCTTAGATTGCACAAGGTATAGTCCTCTGGCTTTTTGAAAGCTTTCTCTTTTTACTGTAAATTGAGCTTGAGTAGACGTGCCGGTAATCACGTTTTACTGTCGTGTTTTTCATTTTAGCTTTTCATTCAAGAGTTACCTTTAAATGTTAAAATAGCGTCATCTAAATAAACCATAAAATATGTTAACTCTTTATTAAAAAGTCAAATAAGTATTATAAGTGAAGATTGACGCGAATTTCTAGAGCAAACCCATTCCTTATAATTATAAACTAAAAATATTGTTAAAGACATCTTTTGTTTATCGTCTCAAACAATGCACTTGACACAAATCTTAAACTTCCTCGCGTTAATAAAATTTTCACACTTTGTTGATATAATAGACAGTCATTATAGAACTCGTAATAGCTCTATTCGCGAGAAGCCGGATATTGAGTTCTCCAACTTTGCGTCAACAAAGCGGTTTGATGTAGTGTAGTGCGTGAGTTAGACGTAGACAAGCAGAGGCCCGATATTTATGACAACTCCCGCGGTAATGCAAACACAAAGTTCACGACTAGCTTAACCCTTGGGCGGAAATCCCAACAATTTGGTCTATGAAATTTAATGGTCCTGATTTAATTATAGAACTTACATGTGTTGTTATAATTGTCATGGCAAGAATTTGTGGCACCAAAGAAGTACTAAAGAATACGAACAAATAGGTCATGGAATTTTACGAACCTCAATCACAGTTGTTCCTGTACCCGTTACCGATTTCAATAGGCGTAGTTAGTGTGAGTTGGACGGTGTTTTTAGCAATTTAACTGATAAAATATTATCTCAAAGTGCACTCTCGAGTCTCTCGATACTCGTTCGATGTACCGCGGTAGCATAGATAAATAAACTTACTTTTTTCTCTATGACGGTAGATCCCTAACGATCACCATGAAATGGTCGAGAGTGCGGCTCCGTAACCATCGGGTTAGAACTGTAACATACACGTACAACACCATAAACTCAAACATAAGACAATCATATATTTTATGTAACCGCTATGTATACCTATAATATATTATAAAAAAATAAATTACTTAGCTCCATACGTTGCCTCCATTCCGCTAGGTGTGATTAAGACTTAGTAGTTACCGTGCCAAAACTTTCAAACTTGAACACATACGATATCTATTTTTTAGGGTTCCGTACCTCAAAAGGAAAAAAAACGGAACCCTTATAGGATCACTTTGTTGTCCGTCTGTCTGTCTGTCTGTCTGTCTGTCTGTCTGTCTGTCTGTCTGTCTGTCTGTCAAGACCATTTTTCTCAGGAACGCGTAGAGGTATCAAGCTGAGATTTATACCAAATACTTAGGTCTATTGTCCCTTGAAGCTGTGAAAAAATCAAACTTAAAAGCCAATGCAATCAAAAGATACAGTCGTTTATGCTGCAAATTTTAGAATTTTCGGCACTTGCAAAACCTACGGGGTACTTCCCATGAACTCAGAAACTTGAAATTTGGCACGAAGCAACGTCATATAGCATAGACAAAGGAAAAATTATAAAAAGTAGACATTTTTGGTAAAATCATACAAAAATATATATTTAAAATTTTAAACGTACTACCTTTTTCCTCGTAAACGCGTGAAGTTATTAAGTTGAAATTCATGTCAAATACTCAAGGCTATAGTACTTTTCAGATGTAGCAAAACCAAATTTTTATTTCAACGTAATCAAAAGAAATACCGATTTAAGTTGCATATTTTGAAACTAAGTACTCGCAAGAAACTCAAAACCTAAAGGGTACTTCCCGTAAACTCAGAAACTTGAAACTTGGCACGAAGAAATTTCATGTAGCACAGACAAAGGAAAAATTACGAAAAGTAGAAATTTTTTGTAAAATCATACAAAAAAATATATTTTAAATTATAAACTTACTACCATTTTCCTCGTAAACGCGTGAAGTTATTAAATTGAAATTCATGTCAAATACTCAGGGCTATAGTACCTTTCAGATGTAGCAAAACCAAATCTATAAGTCAACGCAATCAAAAGGAATAGCAATTTAAGTTGCATATTTTGAAACTGAGTACTCGCGAGAAACTCAAAACCTAAAGGGTACTTCCCGCAAGCTCAGAATCTTTAAACTTGGCACGAAGCAACGTCATATAGCACAGACAAAGGAAAAATTATAAAAAGTAGACATTTTTAGTAGAATCATACATAAAATATTTTTTTAAATTTTAAACTTACTACCTTCTTCCTCGTAAACGCGTAAAGGTATTAAATTGAAATTCATATCAAATACTCAGGTCTATTATATCTTTCAGCTGTGGCAAAAACAAACTTTCATGTCGACGAAATCAAAAGAAATAGCAATTTAAGTTGCATATTTTGGAGATGAGTACTCGCAAAAAACTCAAAACCTAAAGGGTACTTCCCGTAAACTCAGAAACTTAAAACTTGGCACGAAGAAACTTCATATAGCAAAGACAAAGGAAAAATTACGAAAAGTAGACATTTTTAGTAAAATAGTACTTAAAATATTTTTTTTTAATTTTAAACTTACTACCTGTTTCCTCGTAAACGCGTAGAGGTATTAAATTGAAATTCATATCATATACTCAGCTCTATAATATCTTTCTGCTGTAGCAAAACGAAACTTTCATGTCCACGCAATCATAAGAAATAGCAATTGTTTTAGGTTTTTACGGAACCCTCGGTGCGCGAGTCCGACTCGCACTTGGCCGGTTTTTTTTATCTACTCTCCGCTGCAGAATCGCATGCCCAATTTATGCATGAATTCATTCATTAATGTGGGATGCATTTTGCAGCCTACTGTAGTGAAAGTAATTACTTAATCCTACCATCGCTGACATTTTCAACTGACTTCAAGATTTCGATGAAGGAGGTTATCAATTCGTCGGGATCTTTGTTTTTTTTTGCTATTTTTTTATGTATGTTCGCCGATTATTCGAAGACAGCTGGACCGATTTGGAAAATTCTTTTTTTGTTTGAAAGAGTATTTAGTAACTTCACAGTTGGTGCCATTGTCATGAGGTCTCTGATGATGGGATCCTGAAGAAATGGAGGTAACTCTTCAACTAAGTATTATACGCACAATAGTGATTTCACTATTTTTTACAGCAACTCGACGGATAGCGGATTCTAAGTGAAGTAAGTTATTTTTTTGTTTAAAATTATCGGAGTTATGTTATGACCTATTTTGCTTTTAAAAAGTTTCAATTCAGTCAAAAGTTGCTTATATTTTGTACTAAAGTTTACTCACTTACACTCATGGTCATGACCAACTAAAACATGTCCGGACTATTACATAAAAATCATTAAAAGTGACCTATACATATCACTTAGGTACGTCCCGATATATTTTCGGAGTCAATCCGACGTCCGCCCTTAAGGGGCTACTTTGAAAAATTGTAGGTTTTTTCAAACGATCTAGTGACTAAACGGGAAAAGGGATGGAATTTATTTTAGAATATATATTATTAGACTATATACTCTGGTTTTTGGCAAAAGCCGAAACACGATTGCTGAAAGTTGGCTCGATAGAAAAAAAATCCGAAGTTGGGTTCTTTTTCCCCTTATTTTTCTTAGTTTACGTAAACTATAAGAGATTAAGCAATATAACTAAGTAAAAAATATGGTATTCTGGTTTATCTAAAAAGTCACAGAAGCAAAATTGGACAATACTTTATAGATTCGCTTATTTATCGTAATTTGATCAAATAGTCTGATCCTTAAGAGCGCTGCATCTCTTTTTTTCGTGCACGGGAGCCATAAACGTGTCTCTATCGGATGGGCGTGGCTTGTCCGATTCGAGGAATGGCCTTAAGCGGTCATCAGCGGCAACAGTCATCACCGAGGCATATACATACTGAGTGAGAGGGGGTCATGCGAACTGTTCTAATGGCCACCGGTCCGGCCTCTTCTCTGTCTCTTTGGTTCCTCAGGAAACCCTGAACAGTAATGCCAACTAATGCCGACTTTACAAACCATACATGGACAGAATTTTATTCGGGCCCGATGTCTATTTTATGTAGCACTAGCCTACCTTCCTCTTGAATCACTGTATCTGTGTGTGTGTGTGTATTAATTTTGTCCTTCGCTGCCTGAAACACAGGGAACCCTAGTTCAGGCATTTGTAAACTATCTGTCGTTAAAAAATCTTAGCCTGTAAGAGCAACCACTGTACTATACTTTTCTCAATAAATTATTTGATTTGATTTGATTTGATTTGATCTATTTAAAAAAATCGCAACAAAATCCGTTGCGTAGTTTTAAAGATCTAAGCATACATAGGGACAGACAGCGGGAAGCGACTTTGTTTTGTACTATGTAGTGAGTTGAGAAATACTTATTTCAAGTGTTTATCGGTAAAAAGGTGAAAATAACACAACGACAATAAAATGTACTTTATAACTGTATTTATTAATGTTTCAACATAAACACGATATCCACTATGACTGGAAATATTTACATTCTGTGTGTTTGAAACGCGAAGGATTATCACCCTTTAATTTGTTCACCCACAAAACCATTTACGGGCGAGTAAACTTTAGAACTAAGCAAAAACTTATTTATACAGAGTTTATGAAAACAAGTGTATGGCTTACCATATAATCACAAGCTACCTAATTTATTTAAGAACGCCGCCGAACGCCGAGAACCCGACTATGATCTACTTGCGTCGAATACGTGGGTACTGGCACTAGATGGCACTGAATGTGTTAATTAATACACCGTTCATACAAGAATATGGCCTGCCATATAATCACACACTATTTTATTTAAAGGTATACCTAATTCAACGTTTATAAATAAATGAATAGTGGAATAAGTCTACACTGCCTCTGTGGATGATTCAATTTTATTTAGTTTTTACTTTTTACATCCCAAAGCCCCATAACTGTTTGATAATTGAAATGCACGAGTGTTCCAAGCTTACGACAAAATTCTAATTGCCCATTTTGTTTCTCCGCTGAGATTCTAGTTTCACAAAGAAGGCGAGCCTAATCCGGGCCCAAGGCTAACAGTGGGACGTGAGAGCGTGCTTATAGCTTTTCGAGGACAACAGTAATCACCCTTATCTTAAGAAAGTGATGGTCGAGACTAATAAACGGCCTGGGGTTATTCATGACCTTTTAAGGGCGTATGACGGACATTTATGAGAGTTGTAGAAATTACCCAAGGTATAAAAAACTATTCGAAAAAAGCACAATTTATTGTCACGAATAAAGTAGCTGAAAAGAAATTCTTTTGCCAAAAATTTCTCACCGAAAACTTTTCCGGTGCCAATTTGGAACTGGCACCAGGATTATAAGGAATTGGCACCAGATATAGTCTCAGGTGAGAACGTGAGCACTGCAATACCAAGAGCACTGTGATTACGAATTGTGAGTCCCTTGGCGTCTCATAAGAAGCTTCCAACAGTTCCAACTTGTACTGGCGTAAATTTATACACAATTTAGGTTACCGAGGCAAATCGGATCTCAGAGAAAAACGGATCAAGTTGGATAAAGTATATCCAACAATTTTATCACAAACCCTTTTCAACAAGTTGCCTACCTAATAAATTATCCGCTTAGCATTTTCAATATTAAATATTTTTTATTAAAAAGTTTCTTATAAGTAGGTAGGTAATAGGTACATATATAAGGTATGTATTAGCCCAGTCGTGCTACCTACAAACAGAGATAACGCATATTCAACGTGTGCTCATTCTAATGTAATGAAAACGTCCCGGATTGGTACGTACACGGAAAAAAAGCTTCCGGGATATTCTCAATCCAAGACATTATTATTTTCTTGAAAATATTTCCTCGCGACAAGTATTTATTTCCTTTACCAAAAATATGATTCTTCGCTTAATAAAACCACTTTTCTTAAAATAGAAATACAAAAATGTATTGTTTCAAGAGTATATTGAGTAAATAAGAGAGATTGTACTTTAATCAAACAAGTATTATCTTGGGTAAAAGAAAACTAGAAAATCTGTAAGAATATATTCGCTTCGTTATCTTTAAAACTTTAATTTATCTTCGTTAAAGGAAATAAATGCTTTGCACGAGGAAATATATTCAACATAAAGTAATAATGTCTTAGATTGAGAATATCCCGGAAGCTTTTTTTTCCGTGTGTGCTCATTCTAATGTAATGAAAATGTCCCGGATTGGTACGTATATGTAAAACGTTAAATCGGCGATTTTCTTCCTCACATAAAACGACCTTCCGATTAAATTGAACATGTCCAACTGTCCAACTATCCAAATGTTCTAAGAAGCTCACGAAACTGATTCCAAAAATAACCGCGTCGTACGACACTCAAATTCCTTTTAGATTTAAGTATTCCAGTAGTGTTTTAAAAGTTGGGAAAGTGGTTCCTTAAAACATCCTCGTTTATCCGCACTTAACAGAGCTGTGGAGCGTTTTACTATTTACATTTACTTCATCTCCCGGGAAAGCAAGGGCTGAATGAAAGGCCGCATCGTCGTCCAGAATCCGCAATGAGGCGAACAATGGATCATCCGGATATTGCCTGTCAACCGAGCTACCGACGGCACGCGAGGTCCGATATTAGGTCACTCTGCACACTGGCTAGAGAAACACCATAAAGGTTGAGCATTTCTTCTTTTACGAAATGATAGTATTTAATTTCGATGTTGCAGAATTTTTGATTTATATATATTTTTAATAGCATGCGCTGAGTTTCGCGTGTTATATATTATATGATTATAAATATATAGTTATCCTTGAATTTCTTATTCAGGATTCTACTCAATTGCTGACTGTTTTAGTCATAAACCTACTTTATGGAAAATAATGCAGAGATTTCACATGACAACTTTCTAAAATAGTTATTTTCTAAGCGTCTACTAACGGAACTCATAAACAATAACTTATCTCGGCATTGTTAGAGTGTACTCCGTCCGCAATCCCACTCGTGCTGAGTGCCTACACTCGTGCAATATTAGACTGGTTGCCGAGCCAGCGTAATAACCTGCGTGTTATTAACTAATATGGTGCCTTGAGTCAAGACTCAAGGCACTATATTAGTTGATGTTCATTTGTTAGCAAAGACAGTGTCATGAAAACGTTATGCACACTCATTAAATTAAAAACATGTAGGAAACGCGAACCAAAAATAAATTACACGCCAGAAGTTCAAACTTCTCCTACGCTTTTACTTAGTAGATTTCTACGAAATGAATGAGATTCGAAATGAGTTTTGGAGTTTATTTGAACGTATAGAAAACATTTTCTGCGCTACGTAGTTTTCTACATTATACGGTCGACGTCAAAGATATGTTTACACTTTTGCACCTTATTACAAAGGAGTAAGGTGAAAAAGTGTAAACATATCTTTGACGTCGACTATACAACACACAATATATGTGACGTTTTCAAGGAAATGCTATGTACATCATTGTCTGTTGTTAATAGAGTTTATTTCTAAACTAGCTTTTGCCCGCGACTTCGTCTGCGTGGAATAAGTAATCCCCCGTTAAGGAATGAATGCTGGATATCAACTATTCTATATCCTTCCCCAGAGCATCTCCAGCGTTCAACGGTTATTGATTCGCCGTGCAAACTTTCAACTACTTTTCACCCATTCTAGGGTTGATTTACGGGATGAAAACTATTCTATGTCGTTTCCCGGGACTTAAATTATCTCCATACTAATTGTCATCTAAATCGGTTCAGCGGTAGAAAATTCTCCATACGAACTTTCTACCCCCTTTTCACCCTCTCTAGGGTTGATTTTTGGGATGAAAACTATCCTATATCCTTTCCCGTGACTCAAACTATCTCTATACGAAATTTCATCATAATCCCTTCAGCCGTTCTCACATGATGCGCGGTCAAATAAACAGACAAACAGATAAACAGATAAACAGACAAACAGACAAAAATTCTAAAAACTGTTGGAACGTGTTCTGTTATCGATTCTAAGTATCCCCAGCCAATTTTTTTTTAATATCTTCCATGTACAGACTTTCGACCCTCTTCAGCTTTATTATATGTATAGATAGATAGATAGATGAATTATTATGGCAGTAATGCCTTATTGGCAACCGCCAATGATGTACCGTTTACTTGAAAATAACACATATTATCATAGACTATACATAGACCGCCACCACCCGCCACAGCTAAAAAGAACTTTTTGAGACTCCAAGTGAACGGTACACGGAAAGAACATGTCTAGTCACTTTGACAACATTTTGAATTATAGCGGTTTTAAAGTTTGGAACGAATCAATTAACCATACTATTTTCGTAACTAAATGGTTTTTATGAATTGAAAAGTGGATTTATGTTAAAAATTCCAGCTGTTACAGAAGTTGATGCTAATAGTTCATTGCAAGATCTACATTTTGATACAAAAATCTCATTCTACGAAAAAAGGGACTAGACATGTTCTTTCCGTGTACCCTTCAAGTTTAAAGCGCCATCTTAATTAAGTAGGTAACTCAAAAATATATAATGCGCCATTTGCGTATCTACTAATTAAACTTTGTATATTGAAATACAAGTTGTAATTTGAAATTAAAGCCTGTTTCACAAACAAATAATTTCCCAAATCTTAACTACGAATCTAATCGGTTCAATTTGACCAACAGAATACGTAGGTAACTAAAACTATCTAAGAACCGATTGTGTTGTCTCACAGAACAGGCCTTTAATAACTTTGGACGATTGTGGTCTGTGCGTCATTCTAGATTGGATGTAACGTCGCTTGATTGCTAATAAACCTTTGGTGTAACCCTTTGTCACCCCAAACGGGTGTGAACAATTATTTGCCTGGTATTGGATTTCCATTTAGCCGTCCTATTTACGTTTACATTATGTATAGCCACAGAAAATATATTGAGCTGGAAGCAGTAAATGCCAAGTCGCCATCAAATATATCGGAGCGGCCAGGGTAATCAAAAATATCTTAAGATGCACTTTATCGCCTTGACAATGAAATGAAAATGAAAATGACAAATAGTTTATTGGTCACAATTATAATGCTTAGAAATTGAGAAAGGGTTGGAACCTACAGAGACGACAATAGAGGCGTTGTTCAGATATTTGTGACCACCTTGGCCGCTCCGATATTATCTGATGGTGACTGTACAGGTACACTGCGTATCATTATATATATGCAGTTTATTTGTATCGTGGTACAGTCGCAACCAAATATATCGGAGGGTCCAGGGTACTCAAAATATCTGAACATGGACTTTATCACCTTGATAATAGAGGCGTTGTTTAGATATTTGTGACCACCTTGGCCGGTCCGATATTATCTGATGGTGACTGTACAGGTACACTGCGTATCATTATATATATTCAGTTTATTTGTATCGTGGTACAGTCGCAACCAAATATATCGGAGCGTCCAGGGTACTCAAAATATCTGAACATGGAATTTATCACCTTGACAATAGAGGCGTTGTTTAGATATTTGTGACCACCTTGGCCGCTCCGATATATAGGGTACACTACACAATCCCGAAAAACTTTTTACCGATTTTTAAAATCCCGAATTTTAAAATCCCGATTTTGTAATGCCCGACCTATTAAAATTCCGATAGTTAAAATTACGAATAACTAAAGTACGAATATTTTAATTCCCGAATAGCGAAAAACCCGATTTTTAAAATCCCGAACCATATAATACCGAATTTAAAAATTCCGATGCAATAAAAGTCCGAAACCAATATTTCCGAATTTCAAAACAACGAATCCCGATTGTCATAAACCCGAAAATATTAATTCCGATTCAACATTATTCCGAAATTTTAAAAACCCGATTTTTTTGGTTGGTTGTGTCGGGTCACAGTATGGTCACACTTCTAACCTAACCTAACCCACTTTTTTGCAGCCGTTAGGTTGGTTGAGGGTCACTGTTCTAACCTAACCCAACCTACTTTTTGAGCAGCCGTTTAATTTGGTTAAGGGTCACAGCTCTAATTTAACCCACTTTTTTGTAGCCGATTAGGTTGGTTGAGGGTCACAGTTCTAACCTAACCTAACCCACTTTTTTGCAGCCGTTTGGGTTGGTTGAGGGTCACAGTTCTAACCTAACCTAACCCACTTTTTGAACAGCCATTTGATTTAGTTAAAGGTGAGTTCTAACCAAATTAACCCATTTTTTACAGCAGAACCAATAAATCTACTAATTGTAATTTCTGCATAATTGGTTTTCTGCAAAGTAAACATTTGCCTAAAGCCTATTATGCTAAACAGATTATACTGATTATTATATAATGCAAAACAAAATTATACTTATCAAAAAGCGGCCATGTGAATATTAGTCAATTTCAAATTCGGATACGCAAACATTTAGCCAATTGTATATTATGCGAACCGATGATTTCTGCAATAATAATATTCTTCGAAAACCAGTTATGCCAAATACGTTTCTGGCCACGGAAGTTATGACAAATGGATGGAACCCCCCGCCAAGATGTCGAAGAAGCCCCGCTTCGCGGGGCTTCTATTTCCGCTCTAAGGGACACAAGGTAACTAACAAACCTACATCGTTAAGGGCAGTGAAGGCTTTGTCCGTTTACTTGTAAACGGTGCCTATAGCTGGAACCCGCCAAGATATCGACAAATAACACAATCGCGAATTTCATTATTCCGAATATACAAAAAGCCGAAATTCGTATTACCGAATCGCCAAAAACCCGATCGGTCATTAGTTTTTCGGAATTAAATAAATCGGAATTAAACTTTTCGGGAAATTGACAATCGGGATTTTTAGGTTTCGAGCAAGTAACAATCGGACTTCTAATATTCGGAAATATTGCATTCGGGATTTTCTACTTTCGTGATTTCAAAATTTGGAATTTTGACATTCGTACTTGTCAAAATTCGGGATTATAAAAATCGAGATTATAAAAATCGGGGTAATGTTTTTCGGGAAATTTGCATGTTCCCCCGATATATATTATGTAATGGCTTATGTCGAGATTTTAAGTGTTCAGGTCGATGGGGATAATTACGTCATAGGGACTTTTACGTCCACATGCGTAGGTACCATGTAGGTACATTTTGCTTTTGAGTGCTGAAACTAAAAGCAATAGCTGCTTGCACTATATTTATAAAATATTTATTGTATATAAAACACTACACTACACTATGAACAATAAAACTATACCAAATTTTTTTTTGGGCGGTAAAAAAATTATTGGCAGGTACAACTATATAAATAAATAACAAATAAGACTCATAAATAAAACTTATCTATGTAAATAAACCTTAACTAAAAACTAGCATTAAATAAAACTAAAAAATATCGAAAAAATTGGGCCCCTTCGGCACGGTGCCGAGGTTGCTGGCAGCATTTCCCCGCTGTATCGCAATACTTATGCGTTGCGCGAAGAAGCTGCCAGCTCTTCGGCAAAATAAAATAAAAATTAAAAGCTAACAATTAAATAAAAAATAAACTTAAGAATAAACTATAAGTAAAAAAAAATCCCAAATCGCTGCTTTGTCCATGAAATTATCAATTCTGTTGGATTTACAAGAAAAACGCTAATGGACGGAATAGGCCCTATTACGGAATTAGGCCATAAGACGGAATTTAGCCCCATTGACCTTACCTTACCTTACCTGAATGTATTAAGAGTCGCCAGGACGCTCGCGTTCCCATACAAACGTAGTTCAGCTCTCATTTTAAAACGACATGCTTTAGAACCATGCAATTTGGCATAGGCATTTTAGTAGTACAGATCTATGTCGATATAGTACATTGTTGTAGAGGCTGGAAAGTAAGCTATAGGTGGATCGAGTTAGTTCGAGGGCCGACCCGCCAGGGGAGGCCCTCGAAGATACGAGTCCACCTATAGCGCTTTCGGCCGAGACATTACATAGTGCTTTTCACGACTACTGTGAGGAAATAAAATAAAAAATTAATTGGCATATACAAACACTTTAATAATAGATACTATTTATAGGTATATTAACGGTTCATATGCTTTTCACAAGCACGATAAAGTAAACGAGCATGTAACTTTCTGCAAATAAATGCTTCTTTTCGCCATCCTTCCATAATATGAATTGTTCGTCGGATATTATATTGTATACAAAATATCACTGTTCATGGGCCTTCTTATTTAGGACGCGATTTCACTGGTAACAAATTTCTACGCCTGTGCAGTTTCTTGAATTTCGGTGGGCGCCAGCGTATTAATAACATTTTCTACACTTATTGAACTCATTTTTACTGCATAAATACAACTTTCTTGTTTTTCAGTCAAACATTATCCAATTCAATATGTATTTTTCTCGCTCCACCTTTATTACTTTTTTTTCACTTTTAAGAAGTGTTTTACGATGTTTGCTTCAATCCGACTCAAACGGCTATTAGACATATCAACCTGCAGGGCCCAATCTGTCAGGTTGGTAGGTGTAATTAAAGGTAGGGCCCGTAGGGAGCTGAAGGAGGGAGAGGGAAAGGCAGGGTACACAACAGATTGGGCCCTGCAAGTTGCCATGTCTATTAGCCGGTTCACTCCTTACCCACTTTTTGATAGAAAACCACAAACGGTTAAAAAGGTAAAAACGCCTTAAGGGTGATCTGAATGATTTTGACGTTTCTTTTTTTTTAAACAAGTTAATTGGTTCGATAAACAACCTTATTTTATTTTAGAATGAAAAAGAGTTGCCAAAAAAAGACCTTTTTAATGTTTTAAATGATTCTCATTGGCGGGTCCAATGCAATGACATTTCATTGCTGCAAAATAGCAATTCTTGTAGTGGTAGTTCAGATGCTACAGCAATTGCTTACTTTCCAGCTTGGATTTTGATCTTCTTTTGCCACATTTCCGAGCAGGTGGCGTGAAAATTAATTTTTGTTGCTAAAAATTGTAATGCAAATAAAATACAGCCAGATACAGATTTCCATACAAAACTTATTTTTGCTATATTTTCTTTGTATTACAATTTTTAGCACCGAAAACTAATTACCGACATAGCTCTGTACTACTAAAATGTCCATGCCAAATTTCGTGATTCTAAAGCGTGTCGTTTTAAAATGAGAGCTTAACTACGTTTGTATGGGGACGCGAGTTCACGCGAGCGTCCTGGCGACTCTTAAAGCCTAATAATTGTTAGCGACTTTTCTACAGCCTAAGAAACTTTTTGCCAAACTTTATTGTTTTTTTTTCCAAAAAATATGACGGCTCACCCAAAACTTGCCAAGGGCCGAAAATATAAAAAAGGGCTTTTCACACCCGGGAAAGGGTAGAAAGTTGGAGCGTGCCCGCATTAATGGCTGTACTACGTGGCGCTCGTCCCTGCTCCGCGTCATAGATTGCATAATATTTACTGTATACAGCAGGTACCCCACTTAAACGTTCTAGTATTATTTTACTATAGGTACGAGTATATACTAGTACTTATACATGAGAAGCTACGTAACGTAAGTGATCTTTTTTTAATTACTATTATATGCTTACAAAATAATCACAACAAGGTACATACGAGTATAAGAGCAGTAAAATATATCGAAGGGCGGGGATAGCGGTGCAGTGCCAGTGTGTACTCGCAGAACTTTATCTTCTTCCTCCTAGCGTCCCGGGGTCCGCTTGACAACCTAATCCCATGAATTGGCGTATGCACTAGTTTTTACGAAAACAACTGGCATCTGACCTTCCAATCCAGAGGAGAAACTAGGCCTTTATCCGGATTAATTCAGGTTTCCTTACGATGTTTCCTTTACCGAAAAGCGACTGGTAAAAATCCTCCAGATTGAAAGTCGAACGTCTTACCGCTGGGCAACCAGCGCTCAGTACTTACGTACAGTACTTTATATATTTATATTTCAGAGGAGAATGGAATACTGTTATCTATAAGAAAGCAGTGACTGGATATAGATAGTTGTAGATCGACTGGAATACCTACAGGTTATCTTATCGATAGGGAGATCCTTACTATAAATTTATCTGCAGACAAATGGTTTGAAAAACGTATCTCTGTGTAACTGTGTCTTTATGTAATCTACGCCCGTGTCCGTTGCTTCCGACACGTGTTGTGAACAAATCGCTTTGTCGTATACGATTAATGATCACTTTTACCATGCTTACTCTATCAAAAGCCTTGTCTAAGCGCTTTCGGTTGTATCCTTAAACAGCCTGGAGTAAGCTGTCTAATTGAAAGATTAGGAACACTAAAGGACGTCCTTCAACCTTCTAATGCAGAGGAAAACTAAGCATTGGTATTAATATACGTGTCTCTCCAAAGCCATACAAGGTGTAACAAAAATACTGGTGATCCTTTTAAGGGCATAATTGGGATCATATTCTTATAATGAAAAAATAAGAAAAAAAATTCTTGCGAAAAAAATTTTGCTTTTCTATGGAGGGTTGGCCAGCTGTGACGACATGTCCCATAAAAAAATTGTTTTGGAAAAATAAATTTTGTTCTACTTTTTCTTAATCGCGATACGATACCAATGAAGCCCTTAAACGGATCACCAGTATTTTTGTTACATCCTGTATTTGGCTACGGTGTTCTTGCAAGTGACTGCTCGGGATGTGGTTGACGAAAGTACGAAAACGTTTATTATTGCATGTAAAGTCTACATGAAATTCCAGGTCATCACAAGTACGGATAAAAACACTTCAACAGTACCGAAGGACGCGGGTTCGAATCCCGTGATGTTCCAAAGTTCTTGGCAGTTCATTTAGTCATTGTTATGGACATCTGTTTCCAATTTGTGGTATTTTCCACTTCAAAACTATTTACTTCTATTTTACTGTAACGTTCCCAGCAAGTTAGCAGTGGGGTGCCCGGCCTTAGAACTGTCCCCCACCATATCGTCCCGTGGTTGCAGTAGGAGTCTGCTAAGGGAATATACCGGGAGATGGGTAGCAGCATCTTCCTAAAGGGGAGTGCAGTGTTCAGCAGTGGACGTCTTATGGCTGAAATGATGAATGATGATGATTTCCAGCAAATACATACAAAGTTTCTGAAAGTACTCTTCAAAGTATAGGGTATCAGTATCAATTATTTAGGTACTTACTTTGCCTGCAAAGCATTCCATGTCGGCTCAGACTGAAGGAACAGAGCATTCCAAGTATTGTAACTCGATACCGCTCTTAATTATTAGCAAGTCAAGTAGTGTAACATTATTTGGTCTTATTTGTTGGCTGGTTATTTTGTTATGTTTTCAGTAATAGTTGCTTCGGCACCAATAACGTGCTCAGTAGCATTCAGAAAATTTTGCGGTACACAAAGGATTAATTTCATACAATTTCCTAAAATAAACTTTTTCTAGACAAGTTAAATTAGGAGCACAATTTTGACAGCTAATTAATCATATACTGGCTTTAAAAAGGCACACATCATGTCATTTCATCAGCACGAATCGCTGCACGTGGCCATCTGTCGTTTCAAAGGACTTCACTGTACCTAGGTAAACATTTGCTTCTACCGTGAACCCGAGCCCATATACCTATTCCTATAGGGTAAGCGAGAGCGGACGACTCAGGATTTTAGTAGTTAATTTTCTTGTTAAGGTATTTTTTGCAGTTGGCATTCATGGAGTGCTTATTTTGTGTAAAATTCGGCGCTTATTTAACAACGTCAGCACCTCTTCGAAGTCCACCAATGCATTTAAATACCTACATTTTCTTATAGGGTACTCGAAAACAGCTTGATTATTTATTCCTGATACTTATACCAAAACGCTACCTAACACGTGGCTTTAGCATTAGTTTTAGAACCCACTAGCCAACGATTCACTAAGGGTGGGTTGCACCCAACCGTCAGTCACCGTTAAATCGTTCGCAAAATTGATGACTTTCTTGAAGATCGGAAGTGATAATAGGGCTCAATCGTACATTACCAGGAATACTGACTTCGGGAGCAAATATACACTTTAACAGTTCCCGATAAAAACCACGAGGCAAATCTGTTCATGTAACTTAAAGCATCATGCATTCACTTCTTACACACAGCCGTTATATTGAGGAACACTACTGAATTTGCATCAAATCTTGGCATTACTAGAAACACTTCCTAAAATTCTTTATATCAACACAGTTCGACTCGTACTCGATTGCGTAAGAGAATATCGTCCACGGTTGTCAGTCGCCGGACGAATTCATTCGAAAAGCTAAAGTTACGGACCGTAACGTTCCGTCAACATTTCAAATCGAGAATTTGAAAAGATTTTTCTGTGACGGATCAGTTTTCGGATTTAAATTGAATTAAAAAGAAACTGAGGCTCACATTTCTCTGACGTTGAAACTCAATGGAAATGCTTTGGCCGGTCAAAGGGTGTTTTTGCTACAACCGCAGACAAATTGCGAGATTTTCATGCCGGTATTTGTCACCCGAGACCCTTTTATGTGAAATCGTGCTCATATTGTAGGGGCTAATCTGCAACGAGAATTCATCAAGTTCTAACGTGCCCTTTATCACGACCCTCGCACTAAACCTACTTTTTTTCTTCCTCGAAATACCTTTCAGGTAATGCTTTTATGTATCTACTAAAATATATTCAAATATAATTTTCACTGCATTAACAATTCAATAGCATTAAGTGTTGAATTGCCGTGGGGTGCCCGGCTTTAGAATTGTCCCCCACCATATCGTCCCGTGGTTGCAGTAGGAGTCTGCTAAGGGAATATACCGGGAGATGGGCAGCAGCATCTTCCGAAAGCCTACAAACAATAAACAAAAAAAACTGCGTGCGCCAACCCGCCTGACAAGCGTGGCGCGTATGGCAAACCCCCCCTTAATGGGGAGGCCTATGTTCAGCAGTGGACGTCTTATGGCTGAGATGATGATGATGATGATGATGAAGTGTTGAAATCCTGATGAGCCAGATAATAGCCAAATGCTTATGGTGATATTGCGGAGAAGTTTCGAATAACCAAAAACAATTTTCCCGAGCATAACCTGGTTTCTAGGCAGCGAAGAATATAATTACTGGGTTATCGTTTTATTGCTTACCTACAAATGGCCAGGTTTATGTAACAAACATCAGCAGCGTTGTTTCATTAGGGTTCTACATTAGAACATTAGAGCGACGGAAAAAGTGAAACATGTCAAAAACTAGACGACAACCTGGCATATCATAATTTAGTAATTGATGTCAACAGAATATCATTTTCTTATCATTCACCCTTGCGCTTCGCTCGTACTTATATCTCGGTGCGAGCAAGACCCACGGACGAATCATAACAAAACGACATTGGTTCTTTTCAATTTCTGCCATCGATTCCATGTAATTCCTTATATATACTAGTATATATACTTCCTCCTAGTTAATGAGGCGTCGTCTGCGATAATGCCGCTGTAACCGCGGCTGTGTGCGGCGGGAAAATACCTGGGAATTTAATAGTGGAAAGATAAGATAATCTTCCCCGCTTCTTGGATGATCGTTAAGCATGATGGGAGAATTTTACTACACTCCTTGTTGCTGCCTGCGATGAAAGAGCCTGTGCTTTAAAATGGGTGCCTTACGTCCTTAATACTACCCAACAAAATATACTCAAAAACATTATATAGATCACTGCGGCATTGTATTACAGCCATTTTCGTAAAACCACAAAATAAGTAATAGTACAAGTACAGAAGATTCTCCTTCCTGAATTTGACATTTATAGACAGAGATAATAATGTTAACTGTCATGTGATAAAAAAAATGAAATAGGATTTTCAACGTGCTTTATACATCCGTGCAGTGTGAGACATGTCATATCATGTCATATGCATGTCGTAAACACTGGCTGAAATGACACTAGGTATTCTCGAACGAACCCATAGGTGATAACGATAAGCGATGTGCCAACTTTTCTCTCATATGCGGTAAGCGTATCCGCAAAAATGGGTACAATAGAGAGAAGAAACCCTGGTAAAACCGCAATTTATGGTATGGCTTGTGACACTTATCCCTTGTCACTGAACTGTCATTATAAAAATAGAACTGAATAAATGGCGGAAAGTGTGTCATTATTTCGCTAGTCCCATGATACTAAGTATATTATTATGGTTAGTGAAGCCAAGAGTTGCAATTAGTTCATCCGGTAAATATGTTGTATGAGATTTGCTGGTAATTTACCGTTATACCGGTAATTTTCACACATTTATTTACCGGTTTGCGTTCCTTAGTTACTATGTTTCGACTCGCCCGGCCCGCACTCGAACAATGGAATCCGTCTCTCTGAGAGAAGTTAAATTTATTTGTTGCTAATTGCTAATTAACAAAATACACAGCTCCGGTTTTCCTTGTTCCTTTATTTCAATAATCCAGTCGCGGATAAACGAGGATAATTATCAGCGTGCAGCGCAATAAATATAAAAGGCTCAAGGATAACGATTCACGTGCAAATTAAGAGTTCATAGCCAATTATACAAGCCTAAGTATTATATTTATGTAGACAAAAGTAGGTATCTACTCCTTACAATTCTGTGGAATCTGGTTCAAACACTTTCTCTCATATGCGGTAAGCGCATCATCTCAAGTTCTCGGAATTCACGTATGACATATCATTTGATAAATAGCTAAGTGTACCATTAAGTGCCACAGTATTGCCTACGATGCCCAACTTTGCCCGGCTTGAAAAAACATGGTGTTCTGCAAACAACTATTTATATCTTATTCCAGATATGCGAGAAAGGCGGCCATTATGGGGAATTAAATATAATATATTGGGTAGGGATAGATATTGATTAATTTCAAGCCAGTAAAAGTTGAGAATCGTAGGCAAAGTTGAAGCAGTTAACGGTAGGTAAATGCCTAATAGTCTATTTTCGATGAAGGAAAGCATTAACTATGAGAAGACCAACCGGATCTAGTCTCAACAAGACGAGACCTAGTTATCTCCCAGGTTAAGAAGGTGGCAGTCGCATTCTTATAAACTTGTATATTTTATGCTATTTCTTGGGATTAAATGTAGTTTCTGGCTCCATTTTTTTATGGAAGATAGGCAGGCGTTTGATCATCAAGCTGATAGAAGCTGGAAACTATAAGGATGACGTTGATTTGAATGGTTTGTCGCACTCAATAAAATCGAAAATAAACACAAATAGGTTTGAACAACGAGGTCGATGTTATCCCAGGGGCTCCCCAGATGTGTTTGATGATAACAAACGCTTACCAACTTATCCATTATATCTGGGTCTCTGGTTGCGTAAAAATAACAATAACCTACGGAGCATATAATATTATAGGTACTAGAGAGATTCGAGCGAGTGCTTGGTTATCATTTGGAAAAGCCAGTGTTGATCTAATTTACCGATGCCTCTTCGCGAATTACTACTCGTACCGATCCAATTCAGTGCGTTGTGAAACTGGAAATAAGTAATTTTACACTTTTAGGCACATATATGTAGATAACAAAGACTGTTACTTGACATTTGGTTTAAACTGAACCGTTTGTTGGTTTAAACTGAATACCTAGTTTATTGAAATCATAACCGGACTGAATCTCAACAAAACCTAGTTTCCGCTCTAGGTTGGAAGGTTACATGAAAGTCGTTTACTTACGTAAAACTAGTTTCTTCGCCAAGATTCTTGAGATTAGGATGCTAAACTGACCTCAAGCTCTACTAACTCGTGTCGAAAATCCGGGAGAAAATAAATGTAGAGCAAAGTTGTATCTGCAAAACGGCCTTATCATCTTCCTACTAGCATATGCCCCAGTTTTTTACTGAGACTTAATGGAGCCTGTTCGGTTCAGTACACAATGGTACTTACATTTTGAATTAGGTACCTACATCTAACCAGGCAGGGCTGATTTTTGTTTAAATATGTTGAATGTGCTAAAATATTTATTGTATACACACGCTTTTTTGATCCCACCAGGTAATTTACAAGCACGTTATAATTTATAACAGGAAATAAACTTGAATGCTAAATAAAAAATATAACGAAAGTACTAATAAGCGGAGGAGTACTAATAACAACAAGAACTAAAAGAATTTACTACGTAGCACTTTATGCTAAACAATACCTTCAAAAACATCCGTACCTAATTTTACTTTATCGCCTACTTATCTCCATTTGAACACTCAAGAGAAACGAATATAGCCTTCCAATTACAAAACAACAATAATACAATAAAAACACGAATATTTACTGGCGTAGAATATCAAAACAATGGAATGAAATTTACCCGATGGAAATAAATGTTAGCGTGCGAACGAAGATGGAGGGGAATGATGGAGCGAGTACCATTTGCGACGCGTCCAAAATATTTCCACTGATCTTGTTTACATTGACACTGTAATCCGCGAAACGCGCTAGTGGCGTGTTGATATATTAAAAAATAATGTCAGCATCATTCAACGTCGTACTTTATACTAAGGGTAATAATAACACCTTGAGACGTATGATAAATAAAAGAAGCTAAGGCGGTAGTAGTCATCATAAACACCGACAATCCGTCAGTTCATCTCTCCGGGCAGCCTGGGCCCTGAAGTTCGATTTTTGAATCTCACCGGTGCCTTTTTTTGTATGCAGCCGATGACTATTTAGTACGAAATAAGTCACCCGGTGAGATTCAAAAATCGAACTCCTGGTTCTGTTAAAGGCGAGGCGGTATCCTAAGGCCTGTATTGAAAATTTAAAATACGTTTAAACATAATCTAAGTAGGAGTTGCATCAAAATCATATTCAAAACAAATTCTGAAGTAGGCGATTTTTAAAAAATATTTATTTTATGCCACTAGCTGGATGTAATCCAACGGCTTTTTATCAATTGGCTCTTAAAGTACAGCTAATTCACCTAAGTTTAGCTCAGTCAGTAAAGGGTTCAAATCCAGTATAATTTTTCAAAGTTATAATTTTGTAACGTGCCCACTGGATTTACAAGTGGGGATCAATGTTATTCTGCGTCCGTAGGAAACACCTTATACAACCCTACACGTGATCCCTGGGTGGTGCTAAAAGAGTAACAAACTTGCCAGCTGCACTGTCCCATCTGGACCTCGCAGCACTCACTGGAATTTCTTCACCATCTACTTCCCCACTACTATTACCACCTGAAAGAAGAAATGCCTCTCTATATCCAGTGACGTGTAGCCATACGACAAATAAATACAAGTAACATAAAAACAAAACTGGTGTGATGAGGTTACGTGCACCGGGGTGTACGCAGCCTCATACAACTCCCTCAGTCCTGAAGGGACCTCGGGTTTCTCGGTTAGCTCAGAGGAGAGAGGGGTGCAGGGTAGCAAATAGAAACACGGATCAAGTACAGTTTATAAATCGGTGGGCTTTTATGCCAGTTTATTTCTAAATAGACCCTTAACTATTTATCTAGATATCCTAGGCTATGGTACAGCGCGGGACGACTCGGGATAGTCGCGGCGAGACGGCGCGGATCCCTATTCTGATCGCGGCTTATGTCAAACGGGTGATACGGGTAACCTCAGCCCTTACGACGGTTGTAAGGGGGAGGGGGTTATAGGACGGAGTGGAGTATATGCTTTACTCGTCTTCAAACAAGCCGGCACCTACTCGAAGGTAGGGAATAAGGGGGATGCGTATCCCGGATGCCTACTCGTCTTCAAACAAACCGGCACCATGGGAACGCAGGGTAGCAGAGAGGGGGAAGGTAAGCGGGGGGAACCGGCGGCTTATTCGTCTATAAACAAACCGGCCTGCCGGAGCGCAGCGATCCTCACAGCTGAAGGCGGTGAGAACCACTGCCACGATGTATGGCGCGCGGGCCTTTATATACGGATCGGAGCGCGGGGCGCGGGAGGGGGCGGCTGCTCTCAGTCGGCCGCCGGCCGCGGTGAGGTGCGTTCCTAGATATCTATCTTTCCATGATAAATTTTCAAGGTCACTAGTATCATTTTCCGTCGGTAAGTTTTCGTTTGGTATGGGTATTGTTATTTCGTCTTTATCTAAGTCTATTTTATCCATTCTAGCGGAAGATGCTTCTATTTCGTCAGCTGTAGGTTCTAGGTATAAAACGGATACTCCTTCTGCCTCGTAGCCTGATGGATCGTCTGAAATTTCTAGATATTTATATACGTCATCGTCGTCGTCGTCATCAATTGTTTCTATCATGGTGGTAGAATTTTTTTCTGAGTTATCTTCTTTATCCTTATTAAAGTTTCCATCAGTTTTTTCACGAGAACCCGATTTCTTTTGTTCTTTCTTAGATTTCTTGTCCTTTTTCCTTTTTTTATTCTTCTTTCTTTTGTCATCGGATATACCAACTATTTCTGGTTGAACATCCGAGTCTTCAACTTCTGAACTCTCTCTATCCGGTTTTTCACTAACTGATTTTGTTTGTCCGCATGACGAGCTTTCAGTTTTATCGTCACTTTTCTCATTATTTGCACATTCATCTGTTTTACCCACTTTGTCAACACTTTTTTCATAACTTATGTCACCTGTGTTGTCTATTTTATCAATTATACCTGTACTGTTACTAGCATTATCTGCTTTTTCTTCACTTGAACTCTGAGATGTCTCATCACAAACAACACATTTTTCATTAACTTTTTGATTAATGTTCGATCCACTTGAATCTTCTTTGTTATTTTCCGAAATTATATTACCATCACTTATAACAGGTAGATCCTTAGTTTGCACTATTCCTTCATTGATTTTAGACACATACCCTCTTATCTCATCATCTTTTTTACTATCTCCTTTTTCTTTAGGTTCCACTATTTCTGTTTCCGTATCAGTTTTTTCTTCAACACTTTCTAAATTAGCTTCACTTTTTTCGTTGACAACTTGTTCTTCAGCTACTTTATTTGGCGTTATTTCTTCATTGACAGTTTCTGTTTGCTTTTGCTGCTCCTTGCCTTCCTGCGGTTCGTTCCCGTCTTCTGGCCAGTGTATTGACATCCCCAGGCGTTTGAGTACATCCATACCTATTATGATGTCGATTGCTGTTGGCATTACCCTTAGCCAGTGTTTCATTTGTATATCTTTGATTTCCAGATCGACTAGCAGGTTACTATGAGCTTGAGTTTTGGTGCCGTTTGCGAGTATTATTTCCCTCGTCTTTGTCTTATCTTGATATGCTATGTCCTTACACTCGTTATATGTTTGTTGGTTAATATAGGAGTTGGTTGCGCCTGTGTCTATGAGGCCTCGGTATTTTTTTCCCATGATTTTTATGTCGGCATATATCCTGTTGTCTTCTTCTCTCTGTGGGTTGTCGGCTGCTCCTACTGTTTCGTATCCTTGCCAACTTGTTTTCCTGCAACATGTGTTGCTAAGCCCTCCTAGTTTTCCGCACTGGCTGCAAAATATCTGACGTCTGGCTCTACAGGCATCTGCGTTATGTCTCGATTTGCCGCAGGACCAGCAGCTGGTTTTGGGATCATACCTTGGGTGTACTAGTTGGCATGGCGTGTCACTTTCTTTGCGTTTTGTCTGTTGGTTACTCTGTCTTCTGGTGTCTTTGCTTTGAATTGCGTGCTCCTGTGCATCCTCGTCGTTGCTTGCGGTTCTCTGACCGTTGTAGCTGTTGGTGTATGGCTCTGCTTCCGAGGACTGTGTTTCCCTATACGTGGGTCTATATATGTTTTCGTAATCTTTCCCGAGTCTCAACAATTCTGGTAGGCTGGTAAAGTCTTGTTTTTTGATGTAAAGTTTGTAACTCCTTAGCATATTCTCGTGAATGCGGTGTAGCTTTTCAGATTCGCTTTGATTTCCGTGCCTGCGCATTAGTGTCTGGATGTCTGTGACGTAATCAGTGAACTTTTCGTATACTCTTTGTTTTCTAGCAATGATTCTGGCTACCAGGTCCTCTTCGTAATTGGCCGGAAAATAGTATGTCTTGAATACCTTTAGGAATTGGTCCCATGTAGTCCATAATTCGACATTATTCCTATACCAGAGCAACGCCCTGCCTTGTAAGATGCGCGGTAACGCTGGTAATATATCTTTTCTCTCAATCTTACTTGCTTTGATGAGTTCCTCCAGCCTTTCTATGAATTCGATGGCGTTGTCGGTGGTCTTGAATGACAGGTTCCACTCTTTTATTAGTTTTGTTAACACATTTGGGTTGTTCTCTGCCATTGCTGTGTTGTCTTCTTCTTTTATGATCTCTACTAACCCTTTTCGAATTTCTTCCACTGTTAAACCTTCTGTCGGGATATTGCGTTCCTTTGCTGCTTGCACAAGTTCCGGTTTTTTCAGTTGATATATCCAACTTGTTGGCATTGGTTTGTTTGTGATGTTCTATCGGGCTGATTTTTCTTCTTCTCGAATGGAGCGTCGGGCTTTCCAGCGAGTTATCTTCTCTTTTCAGATGTGTTTTTCGGGCGGGTGGGGCGCGACTATTTCCCCTTTTTAAAGACAACGGTATATGTTGATGCACTTCAATTTTGAATTCAGTGAGATCTGGATTTGATGCGGACACCTCTTATTGGCCAGGTGTGCTACTCAGGTGCACTGCGGGTGCCAGATGTGCTGCTGTTATAGGTGAGAACCTTTCTCCCCCTAGTACAGTTAGCGCCAAATTTGTTTAAGTTCCTGTTCCCTCTTGAGCGTCGGTTCCGTTCTGGATACCGCTAAGACTTCCTGTGAGTTATTTCGTTGGGCGCCAGATGTGATGAGGTTACGTGCACCGGGGTGTACGCAGCCTCATACAACTCCCTCAGTCCTGAAGGGACCTCGGGTTTCTCGGTTAGCTCAGAGGAGAGAGGGGTGCAGGGTAGCAAATAGAAACACGGATCAAGTACAGTTTATAAATCGGTGGGCTTTTATGCCAGTTTATTTCTAAATAGACCCTTAACTATTTATCTAGATATCCTAGGCTATGGTACAGCGCGGGACGACTCGGGATAGTCGCGGCGAGACGGCGCGGATCCCTATTCTGATCGCGGCTTATGTCAAACGGGTGATACGGGTAACCTCAGCCCTTACGACGGTTGTAAGGGGGAGGGGGTTATAGGACGGAGTGGAGTATATGCTTTACTCGTCTTCAAACAAGCTGGCACCTACTCGAAGGTAGGGAATAAGGGGGATGCGTATCCCGGATGCCTACTCGTCTTCAAACAAACCGGCACCATGGGAACGCAGGGTAGCAGAGAGGGGGAAGGTAAGCGGGGGGAACCGGCGGCTTATTCGTCTATAAACAAACCGGCCTGCCGGAGCGCAGCGATCCTCACAGCTGAAGGCGGTGAGAACCACTGCCACGATGTATGGCGCGCGGGCCTTTATATACGGATCGGAGCGCGGGGCGCGGGAGGGGGCGGCTGCTCTCAGTCGGCCGCCGGCCGCGGTGAGGTGCGCTCGCGTGGCGCGCTGGCTCGGTGCGTCGCTCCGATGCATGCATTGCGGCGTTGGCGCGGTGTTGTGTGCGCGCTGGGGCGCGTCATCACACTGGGAATACTCTTATTGTCAAATGAAATTTTCACGGTAATGGGAAAATTTAATAAATCACCAATATGTTCGAGGATCTGAAAAGACGCCGAGCTGGAATCAAAATCCTCTTATCGCTCAGGAGCATGAAGCTTAATATTGAAATTTAATAACTGTGCCATTCGAGCTGCACAATAACGCTATTAGCTTAATTGTCCATGGTGAAATCAATTTATTGTCAGGTGACAAGCAAAACTCACTAAGCACTACCACAAGCTCGTCATCATCATCAATATTAAGAGGGCCTGGCCCTCTGTCGTTGCAGCATTTTCCATTCCAGCCTATCTTGGGCTTTCGTTTTCACTTCCTGATATGTGTGACTACAGCACCTCTTTCATCTGCGTCATGTATAATATTCTAGGTTTTCCTCTTTCTCTTTTTTTCTCGATTCTGCCTTCAAGGATGGTTAAATTCAACCCTTCGTGCCTGAGTATGTGACCTATACATTTAGCTCTACGCTTTCCAATGACGTACATTAATTGTCTCCTCTCTTTTGCCTTCTCTAATACTTCTTGGTTGTATACAAGCTCGTAGCCATAATTAACTATACTGGCAAGGCAACATAGCAATAAACTATTATAGGCACAGCTATTCGTTGTGTGCATGATTGTGGCGCCATCTTTTGGGCAGGTGCTCAATCTCTTTTTTTTCTTTTTTATAAATAGTTTGTACTCCTTGCTTATATGAAATGTCACTGGCTGATTCACTATTTTGATAGCTGACAGGGGCTTTCGTAGTTTAATTTCTTGTCACATTGTGCACTGCGATCGTTTTCGTTACCCCCACTGGGCACTTCGCACATAGCGAATAGTGATTGCAGTATTTTTTACAGCAACTCGGGCATTTCCTCTTGGAAAAGCGGATCCTAACCTAAATGAGGTCGGTTCTTTTTTATTTAGAATTGATATTAATGTGAATTGTAAATAAGTAAGTAAGTTCGTGGGGGTGATTTTTGAGATTCGAGCACTCGAAAGTGACATTTAAAAGTCTGAATAAAACGATGAAATTATGTTTTAAAAATAAAAGCGATAGAAATTTAAAATATTGATCATTTAAATCATTAATGCCATGCGAAAAAATTGGCTACAAACTTTTGTATCCGATTATTTTCGAGCTTGAATTTTTTGAATTCGATCATCCGGCTGTCAAAAATCGGCCCCCGTAACTGTTTTGATGTGATGTATTGTAAATTGGATTTACGAATAAAATTATCTTAGTTATCTCATCTTAATTTTTATTTTTGAAATAAATTGATTCTAGTCAATAATTTAACGCTATCTCATGTAGCGTTAACCTTCATGAATCATAATTAAAAAGTGAAGCTGATTAGGTTAGTATCTATGTAAAACATTTATAGAACGACACCAGTCTTAGAGCTTTAACCCAAGGGGAGTAGCCATTGACAGGCGTTCCCCTCTGCCGAATGAGTATGACCAGTGGTCATACTCATTGTATGGACTGACGTTTATTTGACGTGGCTATTTTGACGTTTCGCATACATTTAATGTTCCCCTCTCTCGCAAAAAACGGCAGATTTTTTCCGATGGAAATGAGAGCGCGTCTCGGATCCGGTTGGTTTAATAATCAAAGACACCAGTAGTTTTATCAAAATTTAAGAGGTAAGTACGAATATGAATATGAATAATTTTTATTATTTTTCAGTACATTTCTGGTGCACGCTTGTGCGGTATAATTTATGTGATGAAAGTTTCGAGCTAATGTAAAGTTTTAAGGGTGTAACTGTTTTGTTCGTTTCAATTTCAACATAATATATTTTAAACACAATTATTAACACTGTTTGATAGAAAGTAGGTAACGTAAATGGAAATAGGCGCGAAACGAATTTTAGAAAGCATAATAAAATAATTTATTTATGTGTTTGTACCACGGCCCGGTTATCTTGAGTAGTAAGTGTTTACCGTAGTTTTAAGTTCTTTTCCTAGACTAAGAACTTATCAAACATCATACACCATATATGTACCTAAGTATATGTGAAGCCATGTCCCTCAGGCCACAAGTTAGTGAAATACCATCCGCCCATTAGTACAAAGTCCTCGCAACCTCACAAATTACGTGCAATTTACAAAATGTTTCAGACGACGGCAACTTTCGGACATTTGATATTTCTGCATGTTATTCATGGACCAAACAATTGGACTGACAATTTCGATACAAAATCTGATTTCACAATTGAGCTTAGTAGTTCTGGCTAGAGGTAGTTTTCGATAACGGGTGCCGCAGAACGAAAGCGGTGTATGGAACGAACGTTATTTTGCCATGATCAAAACACCAAGCAAACTTAATGGAACTGAGCCCTGCTGCATCATCGAACGAGCGAGCATAGCGAAGTGAAATGACTACTCTTATTACAAACAACTTCAGTCACAACAGAACTGTTAGCTGGCTACTGAGATAACCGTACATTTTGATGGGTTTCTGATTTAGGTATATTATTGTTCTACGATAACTTTAGTAACGTATTTCTGATCTTTATGAAATGTGTTGGGATTATAACATAGATAAATAGAATAATAAAAAAAATATACAAGCTACATTGACCGGGGAGTTCTGGAATCAGAAGGCCTAAAAGAGTTTTGTTAAAGGTTTTTGTTATACTGGTCAACTTTATTGCAAAAATCGCGAGTTCTGTGTTCAAGGCGGACTAGTATAGATGGTGTAAATAGTCAATCCAGTTTATTTGATCCTTGATTAACAAAAACGTAGTTAGGATGAGCTGTAGTGACGTCAGGAGCGCTGCTGGGGTTTTGGAGATCAGTCCATGTATTATTATGGTCTTTGATGCTATTTAATGCCCGCTCGAATGCTGCCGAACTTTGGTAAGCAATTTAAATTGTACCACAATGTTGCCGGCGCCGAGCTATGTACATTAATCACAGTGTGGGTATGTTTACACAACTGACGAGAAAAGGAGAGGAATGTGTTATTACAGACTTGTTTTTTTTACAATAAACAGTGAAAAGAAAACTAGGTTCATCAAGCAATACGTCATGAAAAAAATATCAGTTTATAAGTTCAAAAGTTCACACTAAAGTTTTTAAACGTATGTAACTATGGTTAAACATTATTACTTCAAACATAGGTAAAACTCATTGACAATGAGAAAAACTTCGTCTCTTCGTGTCTGAACGTAATTTAAGGTCATACATGTGTCCGGATGTAGTTTAATGACATAATAAAATAAAATAAAATAAAAAGCCTTTTATTTCCTGTTTTTCTTACATTGGTGGTTAGTAGTTTATATTATTATTAGAAATGTATTTATTTGTTAGTTACTTTATATTTAATGTAAAACTATTTTTTCTTTTAACTATTTATATTGGAACCCCTTAGGTGAAGGCCTCTTCCAAAGATATCCACCTTTCTCGGTCTTGAGCCGTATGTTGCCAGTTTGGACCAGCTATCTTCTTTATATCTTCCTCCCAGCGTGTTAATGGTTTTCCTTTTCGGCGCTTGCCGTCTGGGCCTTTCCACATTGTGACTGTTTTTGTCCATCTGCGGTCATTTGAATGCGGTCGTTTAATGACATACCCGGGTCAAAAAGTCCGTGTTATCAACTTAGGCTTTTATGAACTTGATTACATGCTTGTGTATCATCTCAAAAGACAAAGGTGACGAAGGTAAAGTCGAAGCTGAACGATCAAGATACAAGAGCCCAATGCGCTGGTTTGACCAAATTCGCTCAGCTCTCAACACTACAGTCCACGATGTTCTTCACTCAGCAACAGATAGAGGAAGATGGCGCCAGATCATCAGAGAGAAGCTGTTGAATGACCGCGACCCTCAGTGATGAGGAAACCAATGCAAGGAGGAGAAGAGGATCATCTCAAAATACCCTTATAAACTCCTTTTATACAATGTGACAACGTCCTTACTCATAGAAGCGTCAGATCGTTTCGGGGTGGTAAAAGAAATTTACGACTGTCGCACCATTATGAACAATTTTATGGTCAATTATGGGAAGATTGCTCGTACGAGAACCTAAGTTTCTTCAAGTAGTCTCCATGGGCCAAGTCTTGTCAAAGCCTTAAGGTTACTTAGTTTCTGGAATTCAGACTAATTGTATTGCAAGTTGTGGGACTGTTAACTGCTTTTTTTTATAGTTCTTTTGCGGGGAACTCTCACTAATTGTGAAATAATATTGCAACATATTTCAGAAAATTGGATTTGTATCATTATACCTCTAGTGATAGTATACATATTGCTAATCAGTGTAAATATCTAAAGACGAAGTAAATAACAAATAGGACTAAATAAAACTATTTAAAAAGTTAACCTAATATTAACTAACTTCAATATTACACTAGAATATTAATATTGCTAAGTTAAAATAATTCAGCAGTATTTGACGTAATTTTTATTGTTTAATGCACAAAAAATAACTTTTAGGAAATGCGTTTGAACCATGCATAAAGGTAGTAAGTATTAGGTAACTACTAAGATCACATGGATGATTGAAAACCATATTCCTAAAATAATTGCATGTCAAAAATATGAGAAGATAGATATTGAGCCTAATGGCACCCTTACCCGCGATGACTCGCTAGTTACTTGTATGTGTCAAAATCTGTATTAAAAGGTGGATAATGTCGGCATTAAGTAGGTGAGAATGGTGTCATTTTTACCTCTGACGAAACCTCAAAGCAGGGATTAACTAGAGACCGCATACGCGACCTACCCTAAAGGACAGAATACACGCAACGCGACTGATTTTAAAACACGTTTCAAGATGGCTGATAGCATACCGTAACTAACCTACATAATTTAGTCGGTTTCATCGTTACCCTTCAAAGAGCGGTGGAGGGTAATAAACGTTTCTATTGTACATAGAACCTTTTAGAAGTAAGCGATAATCACAAGGTTGAGTCTATGATAAGGGCCAACGATAATAGCGCCTTCTCTGTCATATATATGGAAAGTGTAATAAGACCATCCCAATCAATCTTGGTATTATTATTTCCGTGTCATGTCTATGGGTGGTATGTCTATGGACGAAACAGAGACGATATATACATTTAGGGTGTTTGTTTGTGTTTATGTAGATAAATTAATATTCCATTTGATATTCAAAACGACAGCCGATTTGGTCGCAGTTCTCGGGAAGAATACCCTACGTATTTAATACTTATACCTAGTACTAATAAAGTACAGTCACGTCTGAAAATATGGATAAATTTAATACGACAAAAAAATTACTGAACTAGAAAGTAAGCCTACAAAATTTCTAGGCTTTTTGTAGGGTTTGTAGGTTTAAGTAGGCCCCCAATAAGTCATTAGAAACCTGTTGAGTTGGTTTATTTTAGCCGGTAACTTTTTGCCGTTTCTAAGTTTGTTCTTGAAAGTAAATATAAGGAAAACATTGGAAGCGACAGGACTACATTCAATTTCCCTTTGGTCACGTTAAAACTAAATTCCGCTGGTGTAAAGCAACGTCGCAAGAAGGGAATGAAAAGTGGTAAAAAGTTGTATAATAATTGCCGGTAAATCTGTCAGATTGCGGTAAATTTCTCAGCATATAAATATATTTTAAAAGCGACCCGCCCCGGCTTTCGCACGGGTGCAATTATACATATAAACCTTCCTCTTGAATTACTCTATCTATTAAAAAACCGCATCAAAATCCGTTGCGTAGTTTTAAAGATCTAAGCATACATACAGACAGACAACAGGAAGCGGCTTTGTTTTATACTATGTAGTGATTATTTGTTACATTACTTACAAGTCACGAGGTAAATAAAGACTTAGAAAAAGATAACATAGAATTTGTTTTTTCAAGTTATTTGCATTCTTTGACCTCCACCACTTTACAGCTGCCAGATGTCCGGATCTAGAAATAAGCATAGTATAGCAAACTAACGAGAGGGGTTTCGTCGCTCTCATTATTGTGTCATATCTGACGTGGCCAGCTCTCCGTCTATAATGACACCTATATTCAATGAATTGGGATTGTTAATTTTTTTTTGGAAATGTATATTTCCAAAACCATTTCGAGGTCTAGGTTTATCGATCATCTTTTGATTCATATTTCGCGAAATTAATGTGTGGATTCGGATATTTTCGCAAAAATATGAATGACCTTTGTTTGACTTTGTCCTCACAACCACCATGTAAAACCTCTTTGTAAACCCTTTGTAAGCATTCCTATAAAAATAAAATCAATGTCATACACTACGACATTGTCAAATATGTAAACAGAAATTAGTAAACAAACACTGCCCCTACGTATTTAAGTGAAAAACTAAGTATTACTTACAAAAATTAAGCCAAAAGTGCAATAATAATCAATGACTAATCTTTTAAAATGTATAAAAGCTTACAAGTAATCGTCTTGTCCTGTCTCACATAAGTATTTTGGTTCATCTTATTTCAATCAAATTATAGTTTGAACTTGATGCGATTTACTCCAGAATACAGATATTATCCAACTTGGGTATGTTTCTTGAGTCGGCTTTTACAAAATTAAGCGCCATGTGTATTATTTCTTGCGCTTTACAAATAAAATTTTAATTTGTATATTTTTCGCGGTCAAGAGAAGTGCGAAGTGATGTACCAATACTTCAATCTTCACGTGACAGCGACAGTTGACGACAAGCAAGGTTTTTTTATACGAATTATTGACTTTGTCAATGCTATTCAGCCTGTAGACTGTAACTTACAAGACATCGTATCAGATTTTTTATTTTAATTATAATAAAATAACTAAGCTGTTTTAAGCTAAACAAATCAAATTGATATCTTAAAATGGCCTATAATTTCAGAATAAATTATCAAAATGGGGGGTAAAAAAATATGAACAATCCCAATTTGGTTAAAAATACACAGGTATCCATTTTTCTAAATTTTCTGTTAAAATAGTAAGGTTATCTATGAGCGGTATTTTAACTGTAAAATGTTTATTTTTGGTTTTGTTACCAATGTCTTTTGATATCATAATTACATTATAAGTAACACCACCAATAACACTTAAATATTTGACGTAAGCACTTATGGTTTTGACATAAAGCAATCTCGTACCTATTGATATCTATTTGATGCGAACGTTGTAAAGTAATTGACAACAATAAAAGGGCAATCTAGTTAAATACGTTATTTTAACAAGACAACGCCAATTCTGTCCATCAAAACCATACCAATAACCTTATATTAAATATACTTCCATAAATAGTTATTGATCTTCAAGATTAATATCTCGGAGCTCGGATAAGTAGTTTTTGCGGGTCGCCACCAATGCCCGCGGATAAATAATATATAGAGTGACAACCATCTCGTCCTCTCTATTCCGGGTCACCCTTGAACTGAATATATTGCGAACAATTTTCGGGGTCGTTTACCACGCTCCGGGATGCCAATGATACGTTTCTCAAACTCCGCGTCCTTTACATAAGTATATATAGTTGGGTCGTTTTTTTATATTGTAGATATCGGGAAATTGTTTCATGTAATCAATACAAAACAAATACATGAAAGCGTTTAAAAAGGCAATTGAATACAATTTATCGAAAACCTACTGTCAATAAAAGGAAGAACGACATATTTACGATATCGGAAAATTGCTTTATACGATAAATATTTTTTCCCTACAATAGGAATTAAAGGAATTTGTACATAGGTGCTTGAAGTTTTTTTACATACATTCGGAAGGAGGCAATCTATATAGTCTTTGCTTTTTTGTCTACTGGTACATTTAGGTACACAATAATGAGGCAGTGTTTTGGCAAAAGCCTCGCTCCGGTAGTTTACTCGTGAACGACAGTTTAAGTATTCAGAAGGCTCTCTGTCGCTAACGAGAAGACGAGATAAGTTTACAAACGTCCTGAATTCCCCACGATGTTTAGTCCCCGCGTTGATTGTTCGGGGAAATTAACATAACATGAGCGTTTCCTGTAGCTTTAGATACGATGAGACGCGATGTACCTACACGTTTGTTTGAATAGCGGATTGAGCTCTAACTTCCACAGCCTCATAAACAATGGGCGTCTTGTCTTGTCTTTGCTGCGCTTGTACAGTCCACGTCAAAGACAAAGACCTTTTAATAAGGTGCAAAATTGTAATCATATATTTGATATAGTACTCTGAGAAACGCGCTTTGCATAGGGATGGCTCTTATTCCCTTGATACAAGCAACTGTAATTATAGTCTACCTTTCATTAATGCTGTAAGTCTCCTTCAATAATCCACACCAGTGCAGTATATAATACTCTGGGTATTATACATATAATATCATATCACAAATCGTTGTAAGTTGTTCTGAGTTGAAAAAAAAGGTTATTTCTAATAAGCTAATCATATCCTGAGTTAATTATATTTGGACACAACACAAATCGAGTTTGTGGCCTTATATCTGAGATTTCATTTATTTCCTTCCTTATATATTCGTGATTATTTGAGAGAGCGACAAGATTTTCTATGTAATGTAGACTTTCCATTGTGCTACATTAATTTCCTAACTTTGTGTCCCCTTAAAATCAATAGTACCTACTCACAATTTTGAGTACAATACTTTATTAATTCCCAATAAGTCCCAAAATCGTGTACATACATTTTTTAAGCCATTATGTCGGTGAAGGGTCACACCTTTTTAGAACTAACCCGAAACAATTGTCCTCGTTCAAAAAACTGAAGTCAAAGGGACAAGAATCATTAGCCATAAACTAATATTAACTTAGTGTTGTACAAACATCGAATTTAGGGTGTAATATCATCAAGCGTCGAGCAACTTGTTGAGCTCTTGTTTCGCTTCAAGCAAATCGTCAGGTGACAAGCAAAACTCACTAAGCACTACAACAAGTTCATAGCAATAATGAACTATGCTGGCGAAATAACAAGGTTGATTTTCGTTGAATATTTTTTTGTAAATAGTTAGTTTGCTTGTCACCTGATGAAATGTTCTTTCATTTTCTAATGGATCGGCGCTGAGGGAATATTTGCTAGCAAACTTTCACCAGACACAGATATTTACATAACAAAGGAAGGAGTAGGGATCGTTTATGTCCCGAAAACGTATTCTTGTCAGGAGCCCGGATTTTGTAAAGGATTTGTCGGTCAATTTCGCGCTAGTACGTTTTTGTTGTACTCAATTTAGCGTAAAATCAGGATCGGCCGGTTATATGATGCGAGTAGGCGCCGCTACGCATATTATGTATACACTTTTGCACTTTACTCCATTGTAATAAGGTGCAAAAGTGTAAAATTGTTTTTGACGCCCGTCGTACTTTATTAAGCGGTAAAATCTCGTTGGACATTTATTACACCTCCACATAAAAATATTGCAGGAAAATTCATATTGAACCGTGTACCGTTAAACGTGTGCACTTACTTAGGCGGTATTTTAAGTCTACCTAGGTACTTATTAAAGTTAATTAACAGCATAAATGTGATGTACCAAATAAAAGGGCGTGTTTTGAGAATCTATATTATTAGTTAGATATGTAATTTTAAAATTTTTTTTTGTGAGATTAAATAATTTCCTCTTCCCACCTTATCTCGAACATTCTACTTTTTTATCGTATGGCAAGTGGGTATACTGTCTACATTACATCACATTATATTCAATGATTTAAATAAATAGTCTTGAAAATCTATTCGTCATCGAGGAGTTCCGTTCTGATCATCATCAGCAGTTCCACTTCATCAAATATCACTACATACTCATACATACTGTATAATAATATGTATAACTCGAGGGTAGATGTGGAAACCTAAGTGGCGAGTTGGCTATATGTTTAAAGTCCAGTGACACCTCTCTACCCCCAGCCCCCGCACCGGTGTTGCCCTTGAGCCATCTTTGATGTCGCTTTTTATGGGGGCCCATCTTGCGGACGGCGAGTCACCGTCTGCCGGAAATAAAATTGGATACCGTTTTATTGGGCAGGCGTCCGGTTCTTCATCCAATAGCCCATTAATCAGTCCATACTATTCACCCAATAGCCTAGTACATTTTAGACTCCATTAATACTCAATAGTCCTTACACAATGGCGGGTGCTGTCTCTGCGTGCGTCCCATGACACGGGCAGGGGCAGCATCCGCTTCGTGTACCCCTCACTTTTCATTAAATTGTCGAAAGGGCCTCTGCGCGTTGGCTTCGGCTCCGCACTCCGCATACGCCTCCCAAAGGTCCGGAACACCATTGTTCCGTGGTCGGGAAAGACATAAAAAATGTATAACTCATACAAACTCAAAAAAAAATCAAAATAGATTGAGAGATGACGGAGTTATGGAGTAAAAAACATAAATAAAACATACTACCGAATTGTGAACCTCCTCTTTTGAAATCAGTCAGTCAAAGTCCAGGACCCTATACATCTGTGACCTCCTTATGCAGTATGCAAGTTCTCCCGGAGAGCGTTTGTATAAAGGTTTCATGTTTATGGCCGAGGCCACGAATGTTGGAGCTGACGGAAAGGAATTATTGAGTCGATTGCCTGCGCTCACGTTGTTACGTCTGTACAGCGGAAACATTATTGGATACCGTAAAACCACCCAACTACCGTCAACTGCTACAACTGGCCGGCATATGGCCGCTGTCCCATCTCAGGAATAAGATATAAATAGCTTTTGGTGAAGAAAACCATATTTTTCAAGCCAGGCAAAGTTGTGCATCGTAGGCAAAGTTGTAACAGTTGGCGGTACTTGTAGTGAGAAAACACCAATGGTTCAATCGTCACCCGAACATCTTCGTTTCAGTATGACTATTTTGACTGATTGACACAGATGTTACGAGAATTATTTTCAAAAATGAACAGTAATTGCATAAAATATGATTTGTATTAACTAAACAAAGCTGCGATGAATCGTGTTTTAATGATAAATTGTCGTCGGATATCAAACGCCACCGGACAAATCCTAAATCCGTCTCAGCGTCTAAAGTCCACCAACCACAACAAGAGACAACATTCCATTTTTCATAAAGCCAACACTGCAAGGTCATGCCGGTCACAAATAAAGATAAACTTACCGTGGACGTCCAAGATGTTTACACCTATGCACCTTATTACAAAGGAGTAAGGTGCAAGACTGTAAACATATCTTAGACCGCTACAAAGCTATATCAGTTGCTGAAGGCACGTAGCGGAAAACTGCAGAATAACGCCGGGTTGGCTCGCGCTTATCTGTCCACGAAACCTGCCTATTACAGGCAGGTAACAGAAAACATTGCCTTTATTATATCCCGGACGGGTAGATAAGCCTTTTTACCGCCGTTTTACGATACTGAATATCTTGTGCTTTTTAAATTGCGAGTTGTGTGCTCGTGCAGGTAAGTATACGGAGTATTCATAGAGATACTTCGTTTGCTATACGAAACAGTAAAAAGTGAACCCGTTTTATTGCATCTCAAGACGTATCTACTCTTAGACTATTCAACCTGTTAAAATTATAACAAAATCATACAATACTACATAATAGTGCTGCCTTCTGTTAACCACTAAGGTACAACTTTATACATGTACCGGTAATTTAACGAGAAATAAAATAGTCTGTTCGCAACTGTCAACGAGAGTTTTAATTCAACCAATCGGACCGGCCTTGTCTGTCATTTTCTATACAAAAAAAGTCTGCCGATTTTAGCGACGGAGGGGAACGTGAAATGAATGCGAAACGTCAAAGCCACGTTAGATAAACGTCAGTCCATACAATGAGTAGGACCACTGGTCATATATTTTCGGCAGAGGGGACCGCCTGTCAATGACCGCTCCGATTGGTTAAATGCTCTAAAAGTATCTACTACACCAATTTCTGGTAAATGCTCACTGTGAGTCACAAAATGCGCATAGCTTAGAGTATTAAGAATCTAATCTAGACCTTTCTAAAACATTTATTTTTAGGGTTTCTTACCTTATAGGCGCATTGAAATGTGCCTAAATTGAAGAATAATAAACTTATAAGATCCTTATAAGTTTATTATTAAACAGCACCCTTATAAGATCACTCTAAGCATCCTTCTTCTTCTTCTTCTCATGTCGATGGTATCGGACTGTGCGGGACCAGAAGGTAGCGATACTTAGCGCCGCCCTAGGTACATTTCTGTAAGTCTGTACAGAAAACGTCTTACACACTTATATCCAAGTACTATACATATAATAAATACTTAGTCGACTTCTCTTATACTATCTTTTTATACTCGGCGACTGTAATACTTGAATTGAGATTGTGTTGGCTGAACTACTAGCGCATACTTTTCGATAGAGCTTGTATGGTCGCATATTGTAGCATCCATAACAATCACAGAAAGGATTTCCATACAATATTGTGAAACTGTTGTCGGGCCCCGCATTGCGCGCCCCGCGTGTCGGGCGAGACAATCCACCAAGAGATCGAAGTTACTCAATTATATGAAGCAGCAGGTTATGCACGGCATTCGTCGAACTCAATTCTTACCGGCTTGCTTAAGCACTCGTAGAAAAACTATTGTGTGCAACGGTACATAATTAGGTCTTAAAATTCTCGGGTCTGTTTTTACAAAATTCGGCTTCGCCTCATTTTGTAACTTCGACCCTCGAATCTTAAGAACCCTTATTATGTAACTGTTGCACAAAATACTATTATGTGAATGATTTGAGTTTAAAAATGGCTTTTGTGAGGTCAGTGACAAGGGACTTGACAGTTTGTCTTATAAAACTACCAGTCTTGGGCCTTTTACCTAGTTCCTAAAGCGCTTAGATAGTTTAAACGGTTTTACGAGATGAAACTTTCCTAAACCTTTTAGCTTACGTCACTTTGTAATTTTTAAAGTTGGAACATTGTAGTCTTTAAATTAGGAACTATAGGCAGGTCATGAAATTATTTGTAAGTTATCCTTTTGTAACTCTGTTACAAAATATATGGGTGTGTGCTACAAGTTACATCAGTATACACACTCATCTTGCGTTTTAGATACACAGGTTCCTTTATATGAAATGAAATGATAATAATAATAGGCCTTTCCATCTATATCAGATGTTTTAAGTAGCATCCCGGTAACGACACTTGCGTTCGTGGCTATATAGCCCTATGCGAGAGAGGATCCCTCGTCCACACACGCGGCACGTGTGTGCTCCCCCAGGTAGGCCGGGGTTGGAGGCCTGCTAGTGGCGCCTCATGCGTTTTTCTTTCAATCATTCAGGAAACTAGTGGCCCATAGATAAATACCTTAAAGACTAGCATACATATTACATTATAAACTAAAACTATTATTTAAATATGTATTAAATACTAAACTTGATACTCTGGTGTCCCTGTATTATTTAGTCGGGCGAAATCTTCACATATTTAACTTAATTTATCATTAAATATTAAATATACTACAGTATTAAGTAAGTGATGATGATGAGCGCTGGTAGCCTTGTAAGACGTCCGACTTTCAATCCGGAGGTCTCGGGTTCAAACCCCGGCTCGTACCACTGAGTTTTTCGGAACTTATGTACGGAATATCATTTGATATTTTCCAGTCGCTTATCGGTGAAGGAAAACATTGTAAGGAAACCGGATCTAATCCCAAAAATGCCTAGTTTCCCCTTTGGGTTGGAAGGTCAGATGGCAGTCGCTTTCGTAAAAACTAGTGTCTACGCCAATTCATGGGATTAGGTTGTCAAGCGGACCCCAAGCCGGGATAAACGCTAGGATGATGATGATGAGTAGGAAAACAGTTTATTGCACGAAAACATTGAGTTTGCTTTAAAATCCTTCGTTGACAGTTTAACAGTAAAACATACTAAAATAGACGGAAGTATGGTTATAACTTGTTTCCACAAAAGACAAAATCTATCTTCTAGATCAATAAAAACAGTATCTACCTTCCATAAATATAAAGGAACAGTGATATACCAAATGAACAAAAGCATAAACTGGATAAAACTTCTGGTAAACTTATATCTGACTGAAAAGTTTGAAAAAGTACATTCGTGACCGTGAGGTGTAGATGGTAGGTGTCCCAGCTGCTTTTAATTCTGTAGTAGATACTAAAGAAAATAAAGTATTCGCTTGAAATGATTCGACATTTTAAATCCTAAGTACCTACAGCCGAGCCGCCATCATATCGGAGCGGCCAGGAAAATATCTGAACATGCACTTTATGGGCTTGACAATAGAGGCGTTGTTCAGATATTTGTGACCACCATAGCCGCTCCGATGTATCTGATGGCGACTGTACATGAATATATTGCCTATAAGCACATTTCCAATTTCTACTCATGAATAAAACCAAATAAATGAGTTTTCTTTTCGATTTAATAAGTATATAAGTACCTACAGTAATGTATAGGTATAGGTTCTTCATATACTTAGGGCCAGTTGCACCAACCACTTTTGACGGACTCATCAGCGTCAACCGGCAGATTACTATGAAAATTTCCATACAATAAAATTTAGCGTACGTCTTAACGGTGACAGACAGTTTGGTGCAACCGAGCCTTAGTCATATTTATTTTCTTCGAAGCTGATATTCTAAATATAAATGTAATAATGAAAGAGCGCTGTTAATACAATAACTCAGACTAAGCAAGGATCCTTTTTCAAAGATAAATATTCATCTAATTAACTCATCCAAAATTAAAAGGTAAAAATCTTATTTTCCATCTGTAAATATAAAACGTGTAAATGCACCGAGAAAGCTTGCGAGAAAATTATTTGTAAAATACTTTTTTACAGTGCGAGATTTCAAGTCCTTCATGAATAATTAAATGTTCTTCATTTTGTTTAACATAAGAGCAATAACTAGGAGCTAAGATCCAAAATTATAATTTCGATAATCCGAGTCACAGTCAGTCAAATCCACCCAACACTTCTTCAGTTTCATCGACGGTGCTGCCCTACCCAGCCCGTCTACCTCTGCCCTGCACTAGCGCCACGTTCTTGTTGTTGGCTAATGTTTAATTAAAATTGTAACACTATTTTACGTTAAATAAATCATTTGAAAGTAATAAAAGTTACGTTACATTGGCGCCCTAATAACTTAGGAGCCGTACACACTTTATAATCAATATTTATTTACTTATTAATAATCATGCTAACGACAAAAGATGGTGAGGCTGGTAGGTATTAGTCTCCGGTTGACCGCGGTCGCAGCATATCGCGTCATATACGTATAGTCATATACCTATTTAGGTAGAAAGCAACAATTGTATGATGCTGAATGGTGATGCATCTCATGGCTTGTGGCGTGGACCGGAGACCGTGGTGTTAGGAACGATCGCTACAATAGGTACAATTTTCAATGATATAATTTGACCAAAAAAAGAACCTACTTCACTTAGGATCCGCTTATCTAAAATAAATGCCCGAGTTGCTGTAAAAATACTGACATCACTATAGGTGTGCCTATAATGGTTGAAAAGTTCCCTCGATTTCTCCAGGATCCCATCATTAGATCCAGACCTGGTGACAATGGGACCAACTGTGAAGTATACTCTTTCAAACAAAAAAAGAATTTTCCAAATCGGTCCAGCTGTCTTCCAATAATCGGTGAACGTACATAAAAAAATAGCAAAAAACAAAGATCCCGACGAATTTATAACCTTCTTCTTCGAAATTTTGAAATCGGTTGAAAATGCAGATCCATTCGCTATCTCTATTCGGCGAAGGAAAACATCATCCCAACGTCTATAATCCGATCCCTCTCGTGTATGAGAGGAGGCTGTGCCCAGCAGTGGGACGTATATTAGGCTAGCATATTATAAAAGGAAGATGCTTAAATTCATCAATCTATTTTGCTTCTGAACCTTTAACTACCCTTTAAACAAACTATCAAAATAGTCCCAACCATTAGCCGGGTACTGATGAAGCTATCTGTAGCAATCATTATTTTTAATTAAGGTAATCGACGGTGTCTTCCCGGACTTTATCCGGACGTCGGATCACCGCATCATTAATCAAAATGTCCGGTAGACGAAACGCCGGACCGCGTTCGTCCGGATCGGGTTTTACGCTCGAATAGGTAATTTCGTTGTCTTTAGGTAAGTGCAATTAGCAATACGAACCGCACACGAGTTGAACAGTATAACATAACAAAGTGCATAAAAAATACTTCCAAAGTTATTTCATAGCCTAGCAATAATTCCGTTATATTTATCTATTTTGAGAATCATTAAATCTTTGTCACTCTCATTGTTAGAAAATTATAGTATTTTGTCTTTCTCACGCTGGTGACGGCAGCTCATCACGTCCGCATCTCTCGTTTCCCGGTGCGCAACTAGTGACAATTTTTTGAATTCACTCATTTTAAGGCCTTCACTTTTGGAGCGTGCATAACCCATCTGCCAGTATTATATATCATAGACCGAGGGTACTTTAAAGTAGGATGGTTTCGTTTTGTAAAACCTGAGTGAAGTGAAGCGCAGCTGTTTGCCTGATTATGCTAACGATAATGCGACACTAAATCAGATTACTGCGGTGTGCTTCGACACGCCATGTACAGTCGCCATCAAATATATCAGAGCGGCCAAGGTGGTCACAAATATCTGAACAACGCCTCTATTGTCGAGGCGATAAAGTGCATGCTCAGATATTTTTGACCACCTTAGCCGCTCCGATATAGAGGGTAAAATTTTTCACAAGGGAAGGTCAGAGATTTTTTTTGTAAGGGCGTTCTTCCATATTCGACTCTATTTTTTCACTTTTGTTACTTAACCTCATCTTCAGTCAAGAGGCCTTTAAACAGAACCAATCTTCTTTAAAATGAATCTACTATTGAGTAAGTTGACATGATAGGTTAGTAGGGGTTCAAAATATTAAAAACAGGGAATATCATTTACCAAAAGTTTTAAAGGGTTATTTATCCAGCATTTTGTTTTATATACTTAAATGTTGGATAATTCATAACAAGGTTCAAGTGCAACATTAAGCAACATTCATCTGGGTTGCATTATAAATATAACGATTTTGCTATTTGCCTATCTGTTTAACATTAAAAAGGTAGAGATTATATACATAAATTACACACATAAATATTGTTGACAATTTTTTTTATTAGTTGTATAAAGGTAGAAGAGGCTGGCAAATTGTTTATGCTATTTTAATAGAATATTATATTAAGAAATTATTACGTTGCCTGCGAGCTTTTACTAACCTTCGTACGGACGTCTAAAAAATATAAATTTATAAAATTTAATCATAAAAAATGTACGGAAGCAAGAAAAGTGATGTTCAGTAAAAATCTGTCCCGTAACCGTTATCAATGGCCAGAATTGGTCTTGATTTATTTTACTGATATAGGTACCTACTTAACTCCTGCTCATTTTACACTGAAGTTAATTAACAGTTTTCTTCAACCGGTGTATTTTTAACGAAAACTTGTTCCAGTAGTTAGTACTTACTCGTACAAAAACTAGTAAGAACTGGGGCAACAATTATCAGTATCAGAAACGGTGGAAAACCCACAATCACTGCACTTATTTTCATGCAGGTGAAAATTGCATCGAATACCCCAGTGCAAGGTAAAGCGGGCAATTTTGGATTTGAGTGTGTGCGGGAAATAGATTCCTGGCCTGGAGCCGGTCCGAGGCGGGTTTATTGCTACGTAAATCCTTATCTGGAGCCAATGGCTTTTTGCGTCGTGTCTGGCAATTTTCACCTATCAGTTGGCAATCAAAACTTAATAACAGTGATTAATTAGACGGTAGACACCATGGAACAGTCGCCATAACTTTTGGAAATACCTATAAATCTACATCCTTATAATTTTCAGGAAAAAGCGTTGATGGTTTGCAGTCCAATCATTATGATTATACTTCCCCCATACATTTTTGCATGCTCGGAAATTGCGTTCCTTCATTTCTTTTTATAATGACGAGTTTGTGAAGGGATGGTGATAAAAGAAACAATACACCTAATCTAGTTGAAAACTCACGATTGGAGTAGAAAATTCGGCCATATTAGGGTTCCGCAGTTTACAAACGAGTCCTTGTTTTCGGTTTAAATTACAAAAAAAAAACTATTATCATTTTGGATTACGGTAAATTAATTAGGTACAGCGGGCACAGAAAATGATTTGATACCTACTATAGAAGTTTAACTCTAATATATAATGATCACAAAATATTGTTCCAAAATTATTTAATAATCCGGCAGTGATTCTAAAATCTTTAATTATCGATGTACACATTATAAGTCATTGTCGTTTAAACTTTTTTATTTCTTACGCGGGTAGCGGGAACGTAAGATATTAGAGAGGTCCAAACAAAACTGGGCCACCCTAGATCCTAGTTTTTGGCGGGAAAAAATGTCAGGTGCCGACCGGAGTGCAGACCGTATGCTGCTAACTTGAATGATTATTTAGTCAAAAAATAAAATAAGTTTAAAATATTTTGTTAATTCCAAGAACTACCCGCCATTTTGGTAACAAAACACAACTGCATTAGCATTATTTCAGTTAAGTTTACCAACAAAGCGAGAACTGCGAAGTTGCCGGCCTAGGCCACATATCGTACAAAACTGCCTAATGGAGAAGCCGAGCAGACACTTAATTAACTTTAAACCTAGGCCAGAACTTGCTCTTCCTCGAGAGAAGGAAGGAGTGACGGCAGTTCTATTCCGCTGTATCTTTTAATCGAGTCAAATATACCCACGCCAATTATACTTTGACCTCGAGATCCAAACATACTAACATACTGCTCTCTCGTTAAAATAACGTGGTATCTGTAACTTTTTAACCGACTTCAATTTCATAGAAGGAGGAGGATCTGCATTCGGTTTGGTGTTTTTTTATAGTTTTTCGTGTCCTTTGATCTGCTGGTTTTACAACCTACATCATTCATCATTTACAGTAACGAAATGAAATATTATATGTATACTGTGAATTATTATATAAAAAAAAAAAAAAAAGAACACGTCGACAAATTACACGCTGCGGAGATGAGGATGCTCAGATGGGCTGGCGGAGTAACTCTTTTAGACCATATTAAAAACACCCATGTCAGAGGCAGTTTTAGAGTGAGGCCAATCCAAGAAAAACTCACCGAAAGCCGACTCCGATGGTATGGCCACGTCATGAGGCGCCCACCTGACCACATGACGAGAAGGGTTTTAGAGACGAGTGAGAAGCCTAGGGGACGCGGGAAACCCAGGACAACATGGATGGGGCTTGTCCAAAAGGACCTTAAAGAGGCAAAACTAACAGCCGAGACGACCCAGGACAGACGCTCCTGGCGACGCCGTATAAGGAGAGCCGACCCCAAATAAATGGGATAAGGCTAGGAGGAAGAAGAAGAAGACTGTGAATTATTATTACAACTATCTACTGTATAAACTGGATACCTGTTTATCGTATAAGTTTGTAGTTTTGAGTTCCCCAAATTCCGGCCGAATTGCTGCGTCATTATCACATTACATGGTCCATCATCATCATTAGTCGTTCCCTCAGAGCTGGATCGTGACATCATGTCCTTTTGTTGAAGATAAGTTCCTCCATAGGCTCTCTCGTTAAGCGCATGGCTTCATTAAACATGGTTACCATGTAAGCTAATAAGAATCTATAAAATAAGTTGTTATATTTAACGCCACAGACGACTTTGTTGCTAGATATATATTGATATATATGTATATTGAGAAGCTGCAATTCCATAGATCATATACATCATTTCTTTAACCCTTTGACAGCCACCACAGTCGGCTGTGGCCGACATCAAAAAGTCGTGCCATGGACGGCTTCCGCAAAGTTCAATTTCGCTTGACAAAACGTGATTTCGTGGCGGTGGCGCGTCATTTTTGTTCAACGCTTGGCGGTCGCGGTCGATTAGAGTAAGAGAGTCGACTATGAAAGTTCGACTAACCGACAGTCGGTTTACTATTTGGAATTACATCCCGCTACTCCATCCATACATCGCATTATTTGGGTCACGTCAACATTGAGGGCAAACGCGAACTTAGCCTTCTTAGTACTTGCAAACTTCACTCTGACTTTACAACACGTTAACCATCAAATCAATACTTATTATTATAATGCTAGTAAGTAGTAATTAAAGGTACATCGTAAATAGTGATAAGTAGATTAGTAATAAAACACTAGGAGATTGAGGATACTAAATTTTATAGAGGCAGAAGGTTAAGGCATTTGTCGAATTCAATTCTTACCGGCTTTCCTAAATATTTTGAGCACTCGTAAAAAATATTATATCCATAACTAAGCCTTTCAACCCCGCACCATACTTAGGCCTAACAATCAAACTTCGTGGCCTAAACACGGTACTCGATTGAAAAGCTGTTTATTATGTCACGATTGTATAAATAGTAGATTTTACAAGTGCATAAAACACACTATTTTACGCGAGACCTTTATCCATCAGAGCGAGATTTAGAAACCGGATAAATATTTTAAAGTCGAATGCAAATGGATTTATGAACGAGTTGTGCTATTTGTCACTTCGATTGCGAGAAAATTATTTATAATTAAAAAATTATTATTCATTTGAGGTAGGTATTGTAAAATATACCAGTATCACTACATAGTATAAAACAAAGTCGCTTCCTGCTGTCTGTCCCTATGTATGCTTAGATCTTTAAAACTACGCAACGGATTTGGATGCGGTTTAATAGATAGAGTGATTCAAGAGGAAGGTTTATATGTATAATTGCACCCGTGCGAAGCCGGGGCGGGTCGCTAGTATATATAGTTAAGTTACTAACTTAATAGACCAACTTTAATTACAATTTCCTCCCAGCAGACCATATTATATACAGGATGTACAGAAAGTGTAATTAACTTCCGAAATAAAACCACAACCGACGCCAAACTCCAAGCTTCGTTGTGCAAATGCCTACGCATATTATAAACCAAACACCATATAATACGTAGACTGACAATGTCTATACAAAATCACTTTCCAAAATTCATGCAAACGCACTGCCATCTATTATCACTGACGATGTAGGTATAGGTGATCCATGCATTTTGTTCGGCGATCTGACGATGTCATAATTAGATGACTATTTAGGACACTGAGGCAATAAACTGATTGAGGCATTTCCAGTCCAGATACGGCCCTTATTATTATCTTCTCTTTATTCATTTAAAATCTTAGGCTAGGGTTTTTATAATATGAATATAAAAGTAATATAAAATACAACATACAAAATACAATATTAAATATAAACACATTATAAAAAACCTAACCTAGGTTCCCGCCGGCAACAGGGCAGGGCCCAGGCTGCCGGTGGTTAGGGCCGCAGTGAGAGGAACCGGCGGACTATCCGCGTCGTATCAATGACCACCGCCTTCCGCATCTGACCCTTGATCCAGCCACCTAGCGAGAGTCTCTCGAGGTGTTGATCGAGACTCTTCGCTATGAGACCATTCGCTGAAACGATTATTATTATTATATGGAGCCTATTGTGTCCCACTGCTGGGCAAAGGCCTCCCCCAAATCTTTCCACCGATCCCTCCCTTGTTGTAATTAATTTCGCTTTTAATAAAGATACTCTATATTCAAACCTCGATGTTATTAGATACAATATTTCATTTACTTAATGGTTGGTTGTTTAGTGTATGGATAATTAAATTTTATTAACTGTTCAGTACGAACGGGTGCTCCAGAGATGGCTGCTATGAAGAACATACATTAATATACATTGAGGAACAAAAAAACATGAGATCTAATACGCGGTATGCATGTTGATTTTTAATAGACGGTCCTTTCTTGTCCTTGTTTTGAAATCTAGACCCCGCTAATAGTACGGATGGCTGGATTCGTATGTTATATTGCTTCGTATTCTAAACTGGTGCAATATTTTAGGTGAGGATGAAAATGAATGAATGAATAGATGAACTAAGTGCCCCAAAACTTTTTAAGACTATCGACTATAGTGGTGGTGAATTTACAGAATTATGCCGTTGTTTCTTTTTTATGAGGTCCTTGGTTGCACCGGTCAATTTTGAGGTTGTCGCAGATAATTTAACTTAAAATACGGACGGTAACATTTCACACCACAACACAAATTTGAATTTTATTGTTTATGTATTTGTAATTGATCTAAAATAGGATAGCCAAGGAGGTAAAGCTGGTGTCCACAGCTATTTTTAATACTAGGCTTAGGTTCTTAGATTAGGTCCCTATCAGTAGATGAATCAGAAGCAAGCAGTCTGCATTTTTTTTAAATTGAAATAGCCCGCTGGACTCTAGTTTAGATGTTAGTTTTTGTAGCTCATCCAAGACTGCCTCATCCCTTAATGTACCAACCCCAGTGTACAAGACATTTAATTTTGAATTTTGATTTTTTGAAGTCTTACCTTAGATGTACGGCTCCTCATTTCAGTACTAAGTGAATCGGTGTTTCGGTTATAGCGCGTAACATGTTGATTATCTCAGGAAATCCGACTCCCGGAACCGTGTTTGTGGCCTGATAAGGAGAGACATTCCAACTACTTACGTAGCTCGAGCCTATGGAGATTATCACACTGTGATGCCAGTGTGATAATCGCCTATCTGTGTGGCCCTTTGGCACGGGACCCTAAAAAAGTAAAAAGGTACATAAGTATGATCTACGATTAGACATGCTCGTAGTATTACAAACGGATCTCCAGATTCTCAAGGTCACGGTACACAGGTTCTAAACTTGACTCTCTCGCGCGACCAATATAAGAACAAAACGAAGTAGCGTCTGTTCTTCCTACTGAATACAAACGCGGTAACAAATTCAATATAAACGCACCCTTGTCGTGTTACCAAAGCCAAATATATCTAAGCTTATCTTCTGAAAAAAAGGCACAGACAATTTTATACGTTCGTTTAAAATCTTGATTAAAAGTACCTACTCAGCTTTTTCAGTTTTATTTTTTGGTTAAAACCGAGCTCCTTTCATCTTAATTAAACATGGGCAGTTGTATCAAAGTTGCTTTATGAAGAGCATAATTAAAATCTCATCTTCTAAGAAAATTAAACCGCGAACAGTTAATAGATCTTAACTCGACTCCAAAACGCTAACTTTTAAGACTGTTGTTTTTGTTATTGTTCTGATTTTAATTTGACATTTGATAGGATTAAACCCGTCAAAATTGACCTATTTAAATCATAATTTTTCAGCTGATCTTTACATTGTGAACTTTTTTGGTATTTTTTAAGTAAATATGTATGTTATGATTTTGAAAAAAATGCTACTTGATCCGTTTCTCTCTGCTATCCAATTCACCTCGGTTCCTTCTTATTTGTCTTATTTTTTGCTTACACTTTACTAAGACGTAAAATTCGAGTTTTATACAATATTGAGAAAACATTTCCTGAAGAAGTATTTATTCTCAATACAAGTTGGTAAATAATTGCTGTGGGCAATAGTCAAGCAAAGTTGCTAAAGAGAATTTTTAATCGAATTTTAATAAAATATGGAGCACTTTAAACTCATAACGAAGGAGAAATTACTCTCAAAGCAACCAGGAAACTTAAACTATACAAACATAATCATCATCAAAGTAAATTTAGCCATATTTTCAAGCTCTTATTGCAAAATTATATATTTAATTTCAAAGGTACTAACAAAGTTTACCACAACGCTGCGAGGCAAGGAGACGCCCTCAAGATGGAGTTATTGCACAAATCCTTTGGAAAGTCTTCAAAGTTGTGCCCCGAAAGTTCAGGTCACGGGTTAAAACCCAAATTAATGAACTGTTACTGACAGCATTAGAGATATGTTATGCTCTTCTCATAATAATTGGAAGCTTATTAGCACTGCATGCGGCTTTACTCACTTGTGAGGTGATGGCGCGGCGCCGCCACGACGGGTCGTGGATCGGTTCGCCTCGCACTCTTAATCTTGAGGATAGAGACCTACGCTCTATGAAACATGTCGCGCGCAGTGACTAAACACAAGTGAGTACATCTCTGCATGCAGTGATAATAGTGATAATAGATTTCTTACTCGCAATACGATAACAATTAAGCCTTTATACGGATCACCAGTATTTTTGTTACACTCTTATGTAGTTTTGTGTAATTTTAGTATTTTAAAATACCTGGAAAACATTATAATAAAGTAAGGAAGATCAGTAAACCAACCGGTATTTACAAATAAGGGAGAAATAAAAAATAATAATACTGCCCCGGACGATAAGTACCAGTATTTGGTTTAATTTCTAAACATCGTTTCATTCACAAGAAAAAGTCTTGTCTATTACAAAATTAAAGAAAACAGTGATGGTACCTACTTAATAACATCGTTTTCCTAATTCGCGCCTGCGGCGATGTTCAAGCCTGTGTCACGCACATGATGGCTGATTAGGATAACAAACAAGATGCTTCGATGATCTAATTAAGTTGTCCCTATTCGGCTTGCATACATAAGTATATCACACTAGTTAAGTAGTTAACTAAGCTTAATTGTTTAAACAGAAGCAAGGTTAATGATGACTTAGCTACGCGGTCAAACTCACTACGTCCCGTGTGTTGGCTGATCATCATCATCATCATCATCATCTCAGCCACAAGACGTCCACTGCTGAACATAGGCCTCCCCTTTGGACCTCCATAAGTATCGGTCGGAAGCGACTTGCATCCAGCGTCTTCCGGCGACCTTTATAAGGTCGTCTGTCCATCTTGTGGGTGGACGTCCTACGCTGCGCTTGCTAGTCCGTGGTCTCCACTCGAGCACTTTTCGACCCCATCGGCCATCTGCTGTGCGTGCAATGTGGCCTGCCCATTGCCACTTCAGCTTGCTAATCCTGTGGGCTATGTCAGTAACTTTAGTTCGTCTACGGATCTCCTCATTTCTGATTCGATCACGTAGAGAAACCCCAAGTCAACTCAGTGTTGGCTGATAACTAGTATAGAGTACAGAGTTTGCACGACGGATCTGAATGAAACGGGAATACCCGAGAATTCGGGTAATCCGAATAATTTTACACATTTCGCCTTCGTTTTGCATACGCTACCAGAGGGATAGGTAAGGCTTTTCCCACGCTGACCCAAAACGATTTGGCATCTTCACCTTTGAATTTTATCGCAGATCCTCACTACGGCCAGCAGACACTGTCAGTTATAATGACATTATTTATCTTTTCATCCTTCTCACCCTTTATATACGTATAGAAAAAGGACAGGAATAGAAATAATGTCATTATTACTGACAGTGTCTGGACCGCTTGTGTTTCCGAAAGACTACGAGTACCTACTACGGGTACATATTAAATGATATTTGTAAATAAGTTCCGAAAAAAACTTCTACTGGTACTAGGCGAAGTTTGAACCCCATGGGTCTCTCTGAATTGAAAATAGGATTCCAAGCCAAGCTACCGACTAGATACTTGGATAATAATTACCGATAATTTACTAATTTACCAGTTTTTCTGTAATTTTTTTGCCAATTTTCATTCCTTACTTCCAACGTAGTACCTAACTATTATTAGGTACTTACTTGAAATTGCAAAAGGCTTACAAAAGTTCCCGGTAAATGACATTACCTTTAAACTAACAGAGCAATAAGTACCTAGTCTATATGTTGTCATGAAAAGTTCCGTCTCCCCATGTCCCCGACGACCAAAAAGCAAGTATCTCATAGAGCTGAAACACCCGTATCACCGTAAGGGATAGAACACACACAATGCGACTAACTTGGAAACGCATTTCAAGATGGCTGATAGCATACTGTAGCTAGCCTACATAATTTAGTCGGTTTCATTGTTACCCTTCAAAGAGCGGTGGAGGGTGATAAACGTTTCTATTGTACTTAGGCCCTTATGGAAGTAAGCAATAATCACAAGGGTGAGTCTATGATAAGGACTAACGATAATAGCGCCTTCTCTGTCATATCTATGGAAAGTGTAATAAGACTATCCCGTTCAATCTTGGTATTATTAGTTCCGTGTCAGATCTATGGGTGCTATATCTATGCCGACGACAAACTTCCATTAGCCTTGTAGAAGTCAATAACACACGTAAGCTACTTCTCGGAATTTGTTCGCATCATTGTTGTAAACTACCCCCATATATACGCACTAGATATATCTGGCGGACATAATATCCGTGTCTATATCTTCGTTAACTTCAACACCCTGTAGCTCCTAAAGTATTAATCGTAGAGTAAAAATTAATATAACCAATTTTGTACGAAATTTTATGTTAAAGTTTTTGTTCAATGTAACTATAGTGATATTCTTACAGATATTCGAGATATGACCAAAAATCTGAACAAAGGTACCTTCAACCCCCCCCTACACCCTCAGCACAACCCCCACCCCCACTTTTAGTATAGTCACGTGGGCACCACAAGGTATAACTGTACCAATTTACAAAACTACACGAATTATTTCCCCTGATTTTATTAATTTTCTCAGGCTAGTAAGGATACGTCTACGGACGGATTTGAATAGCGACATACATTGACAGATTTGTCCTTGGGACAAATCCGTGCGTATTAATGGCTTGTTAATGGACATGTTACTTAACTATGAACGATTTCACTTGACATAAAGACTTGACTTTAAAGCTATGGACGATATTACCAAAATGAAAAGTAAGTTATTCAAAGCTGGAAAACAGTTCGGGAAGACTACTAGGAGTAGGGCACTAAAGTAACACTATGTGACAGTATTTTAATAAAGGTTAATTCGTGATAGACCCAATTGTCCAATATTAGAAAACGCGAATGTTATTAAAGTGAAACTTTTATTCCATCGCCTCAAATGTTAAAGCTCTCTTCTGCATGTCGGGCGTTACAAGCTGTAACGTTGATTCTCTTTTATAGTAAGGTGAGGCTTATTTCATAAGCAATAAGGTTCATGTCATGTTGGCAGTCAACCGCGATATACAAATCTATATTTCGCTTCTTAGCGTAACTGCAGCGGTGGCACTGGGATGGACGAGGGTTCAAACCCCGTGGGACGAATTATTTTTTTCTAAATTTTAGAAACATAATATATTTCGATTATATTTAATGAATTACATTTGGCAAGTCATTCCAGCTCTGTACGTCTACCATGACAAACCAATTGGGCACCAATTTCTAAGCGCCATGCTAACATAGTAAAGTTTCACTTGCATCGTGGTTTCATAAAACCACACAATGTTTTTACATTTAACTAGTTATGATTCTTTTTCGCTGTTCTGTTCGTTTCTGTTCCTCGTGTATCGCCGTCCACTTTCCAACTGGTATCTCAGTGGAAATATTGTCTTTCAAAGTCTACTGGAGACACAAAGGAATCGTTTGTACGTAGAACCATTGCGATAAATCGGTCGAGCTTCAAACGTAAATACGATTTCGAAATTGAATGGACTATTGTTTTGCTTTAGTCATTTGAACGTATAAATTGTATTTATGGCTGCTATTCAGTCTGCTATTATCAAGAATGCTTTTAATACGGATTAATAAATACGCCTAAACAGCATGATGTTTAATTAATAATAATTATACAGTCTTCATAATGGATCTAAATATAAATATACTTTGAACAGTTTAAGAGGAATTTCCTCCCACGAACGCTGCGGTTGTGGAATAAACTCCCTGCTGAGGTTCTTCACAGCGGGCTACAGTATGAGGCTTTTCAAAAAAAGGAATGTATAGGTTATTAAAATGTAGGCAACGCGCATGTGAATACCTTGGGATTACAGGCGTTTATAAGCTACGGCAACTGCTTTTTTTATTTAAGATATCCAACTGTGAAATAATTAAATTTTTAACTTAAATTGTTGGAGAAAGAAATTTCAAAATTTAAAACATATCGGTATGTTAGTAAATAATTGTAGTTGTTAGTACGACAAAAAATACATTTTGGGGACTTTTTTTATTAAAGTTCAAAATATTCAAATAAACGCAGAGTTTCATGTGTACTTAACTGCTAAAGCCATTTATGGCTTGTTTACATTACCTAAGGGTTCGAACTGACTTAACTAATTAACCATGATTTTTTTTCCAACAGTGCATTTACAACTTCTACAATACACGTATTCTTGATTATTAGAAGACAAGAAAAAAATTCTAACATCCTTATTAATTGATATCCGAACAACGCCTCTATTGTCAAGGAGATAAAGCGCACGTTCAGATATTTTTGAGTACCCTGGCCGCTCCGATATTTATGGCGACTATACGAGTACGAGTATGCGTCAGCGTCAGAGAGCATCTCGTAATGAATTCTCCCTCCACTTGTCACACAACGAGGGAATAATTAAATATTTGACGGCACTCATCTTAATTTGATGTTTCCATTAACTTGTCTATATTAATGAGTCAGTTATAAATTATATCTTATCCGCAAATACTTGCTGTCGACTGTCGAATTTCCGAGCGGCATAGGGGTTATATCAAATACTTAGATCCTGAGAACCTATAAAAAGTTGATAATCAAAACCAAGTGCGAGTAGTTCGAAAAACTCGCGCGGCTAGATGTCAACTGGAGCCAGTCTTTCTTCGCGACCACGGGGACAATGTCGTCCTCGAAACGTCGAAGGTAATATTAAAAATTATATACGCAGTCAAGTCTAGTTTATTACAAATAATTATGAGTAAAAACCGTGAAAGTCTAAATCAGAACCTATAAAAAGGTTTCGTTAGTCTGTATTAGTTTAGTATCAAGGTTTTTGATAAGTAAGTATAATTATATTACTAGTACTCCGTAACAATCGGAGAACTCGTGATTTAATTGGAAACGAGATGCCCAATATAACAACACCCATATAAGAAAAAAATTGTAAATGTAGACTACTTTTCCATTTAATAAATATATCATTAATATCATTATCCCTCTCGCCGGGCTTGAGTAAATAGCGAAGAGGGCGATCATCCGCTCGAGAGTGGTCGCATCTGGCGTTTTCCGGATTACGTAGGTGAAATTCAATATTCAACTTAAACTAGCTAGAAGAAGGATGTAGGTAATTAACTAACTATTTTTGGCTCAACGATCCAAGGAGAATCTTGGCCTCCGAAATGAGAGCACGCCACCTATCCCGATCCTGCGCAACTTCTTGCCAGTTGTTGACTCGAAGCTGCAGCAGATCCGCCGCCACACTGTCTCCCCAACGATATCTGGGCCGACCCACCGGACGGCGACCCGTCGGTCGTCCCAAGAACGCTTTCTTGACAGCCCGATCCTCACCCATTCTCTGTAGGTGACCGAACCAGCGAAGTCTGTGGGCTTTTGTTTCGCCTATAATATGTAGGTATCTCGACAACACAATTTGCATCGGCGCTGTGCCTTTCCATCAAAAGCCATCGGATCGTCCTCTTTTATTGAAACAATCCTCTACTTCCTCTAGCGTCTTTGAAGGGACTCCCCCGGTTCCAATCTATGTAAAGTATTTACGAGTGACGCGAATTTATTTGAAGTGCCAATATTTCACCCCAATATCCTGGTAAGAGCCGCTTACCAAAATTGCTGTAGAGCCAGTCATTGAACATCTAAGGTGGTTTATCCCCCTTTCTGTAGCCGCGCGGTTTGTTTGAAGTATTTCTTTTTGTCTCTGCTTGAATGGCCTATGAGAAAATGAGAGCGCGCCTCGACTGAAAAACTGGCTTGTTACGAAGCTATTAAAACATCAGATGTCATGTTAATGACAAAAATGTAATTACCTCGGCTCGTCTCGTCATTCCGCGCTTAGTGGGTGTTTGATTAACGATCCGAATTAATTTCCTCCAAAATCCCTGTAACGAGGAAAAAGAGCGGAGGAAAGAGGAATATCGTCCTGTCTATAATATTTTTTATTAATGTCGTCGTTTCGAGAATAGGAAAACGGCAAAATAGGAAAGATAGGTACATTATAATAAGGATATTGTAACAATAACTTGCTGATTATAGCGCATTAATCTTAGATTTTAAATTACTTAAACTAGTAGGTATACCGTATAAGTAATTTAAGATACAAGAATAATGTGCTAAAATCAGCATGGTATCGTATTCACGATCAAATTATTTGCACCTATATAAAACGATAACCTGTGTTTAATTATAATTAATATAACTAGGAATTAAAGGAAAGATATTATTTGAACTTGAATCCATAATTTATTCCAATGTAATGACATAGAACATCAACTATCGGAAACACGTTCGAGGTCTTCAGCGAGAAGAAATATTTTAAATTTTTGGACCCACATTTTCCAGTTTTGTTCCATAGAATCTGAATTCTAACGGTCGTAAGTAAGCGGTACGCCCTTGCATGCGTCGTAAATCTGGCGAAGTTGCCTTGCTCGTGGAGCCTAAAATCTTTATTTGACTCACCCATCGTAGAAGTAGTTTTTTTTTAACACGAATTTATACTTCTGACACCATGTTTAATTAATATACCTAGGAATTAAAGGTAATATATTATTTGAACTTGAACCCATCATTTATTCCAATGTAATGACATAGACACGTAACAACCTACAGACTACAATTAGCTCCGTCAGACTGACTGTCACATTTCATTATGTCGTATGGATTTTGCATAAACAATTAGATTTTGTTTTAAACTGTTCCTACGCTACGCTCCTTTGCTATCTTTTTGTATGCTTTAAGTTAAGACCTCGCGGTATTTATGTATGGATACCGCCGCGAGTGAGTGCGAGTACAGCAAATCGTGCGAGGTAATCCAGGATTTGATCGTGACGTTTCGCAAATAATTATGCCGGTGTAATCCCCTCTCGCTCTCGCTCACTGATTGATGACGCCGGAGATTGCGTGTCAGGATTACAACTGCGGATGTACGAATTATCTAGTTGCGGTGAATAGAGCAGGTATTATCACTGTGGGAAAAGCTGGCAGACTTTGGAAAAAGTGTGCAACCGTCGTTTAAGTATGCTTGTTTATATCATTTTACATCATTGTTGGAAGTTAGTTGTCAGGACATTTTTAGGGAGCATGTCTACTATATCTTCTAACTAAACTTTAACATGTATGTATAAACTAACACTATTTTATCTTTATAGAACGAGTGAAAATTTGCAGCAGCGAGCCATGACGGCCACTATGAATTTTAGGAAACTTAATTTACGGCGGACCAGAACAAATCTCGTGCACGTTACTTTAATAGTAACTTCATCGGCACACCACGTAGGCAGCTCACAAAAAATCTAGTGCTACAGATCATTTTCGAATAACATTAATAGTCTTCATTTTAATCTTTTTTTTCTATACAATTATCTTCCCAGAAAAGCGTCTAACAGCCTATTTTATTTAGGTCTAGACTGTCCGTCCAATGGCAATGCGGATATTTTTCTCAGTACATGTAGCACATTTTGCGTGATTCAGGCCGAGTGTAGTCGAACGGCAACACTCTGTAATCTGTCCGGCAAACCGTGCTCGGTATAAATTAGCCGTAGTTAATAGTTCCCTTTTACGTTAAGGTTTAAATGTTGAGCGATTGGCAGAATGTCAACCTGGCCACAATTTAACTACTACAGCAGTAGTTAAGAGTGTGTTTTGAATAATCGAGATGTCTTTGCTACATAGGTAAAGAACGGCAAATATACTTTCTTGGCAAATAAACAATTGTTATTTAATTATTTATTTACATACGTATAAAGATAACAAGCTATGAATTGTTGTTGTTCATTATTGTGTAAATGCGTAATCATGCCTTAAGTACGACAGAACAACGCGTGTGCCACGAACATTTAGCATATTTAGAGCCTTTAGAGATACACCAGCCATAATTATAAACACAGTTCAATACACCAGCGTAATTACATACGATGTTTTTTGGCGCCAAACAGATTTATAATAAGTTTTGAAAAGAGCTCGACCAAGCTATGAATGGAACAGTTTCAGTACGTCTAGCATGACTTACGTTGCGGCGAGACTCCCCATACTTAAGGCGCGACTCGAAAGTATGGAGTCGCACACGACAACGCATGTCATGCTAAGCCGCCTGGTCTTACAATAATTGACAATTAACTATCAAACATCAGTTGTGATTAGAAATTAAGTCATTCTGACAAAATTTTAGAATTTTTCTTTTAATCACTTGTCAAACAAACACTGAAATACATAACTGCAATCGTAAGTACCATAAAGTTTCCGTATTGGATCCGTCACAAAACGAACACTTCAAAGCACTTTGTTAATGTCAATAGAGCCGAGTTTAAGTGGGATGAATATATCAGGTGGGTGATAAACGAGCGGAGTTCATTACTCCGAACGATCGACTCGCTCAACATTCATTACTTGGACTGAAGCGTTAATGAAAATACCAAATGAATGGGCAATGTCATTCGGTGAGCAGTTTGCCGAACTGAATGAACTGAATCGTATGTGCCGTACTAGTGACCGGTGACATTTAAAATTGCACATCACAACACACATCTGTAATTATCAGGCGGTATTGGGGCTTATTATGCATATAGAAATGTTTGCCGTGGGGTGCCCGGCCCTATGCTAAGGGAATATACCGGGAGATGGGCAGCAGCATCTTCTGAAAGCCTTTTAATGGTCAACAGAGGAAATATCTAAGCACGCTTAGTGTTCAAACTGATCTTAACATGCTATTGTTATTAATAAAAAAGTCATGTTAAGCTCATTTTGAACAAATGAGGCGCTTAGGAACTTCTGCTGCCGACTAATTGTACATACTGTCTGATTATGTACGTGCATGAAAACAAAAATGCCTCTCGCTTAAAAACGCGTCCTTAACGATATGGTTCGGTGACTCTGACGATGGCAAGCGTGTGAAATGAAACGTAGGAAGCTCCCTAGTCACGTTCAATGCCGAAGATATGCTTTACAGGACTAAGTGTAAAACGACTTAGAAGGAGTCATATAAAGTGTTTGTGTATTCAAAAGGCATTCTTCGCTAACATTCTGGTGAACACCGAGCCAAAGTTCGCAGAATTCAAATTACGCGAGAGTAGAGCCCTCCGGCTCACACTTTGAAGTCTGTGGCACCGTCAGATATCGCAATGATACCCAGACATTTTAAAAAGACAGTAAGGGTGCAGGAAAATTACATATTTATATGACCACTTGCCTTTTGCGGGTTATTTTCATATTCAGGCCGTGAAACGGAGCGTCACGTCTCAACACCAGAGGTTACTTATTTGTAGGTATCGTTCTCTCGTTCTCGTTCATACAGCGTGTATTTTTGATATTACCTCATACGTAATAAAACATTTGGTAGTATGTTTATTAGGATCTATACAAACAACCCTTGTGTTTGTATAGATCCTAATAAACATACTACCAAATGTTTTATTAAAATTTTACGATATTTATTTTTCCATATAAAATATTTCAGCACGCAATGATTACTTTGCCCTAAAATGTCACATTTCATGATGTGTCAAATATTGCGTACCGAAGAAATTTAAAAAATAAATTGCATATGTAATATCAAATAAATACGCGGTATATTGTTTTATTACCTATATGGAATAGTTACATTCTATGCGAGATAATAGGAAATAACTTAGTCTACTGATATTTTTGTATTGATACCGTGATAATTAATTACGAATAGAAAATTCGTAAAGTTAAAAAAAATACGACACAATTTCTTTATATGAAAATTTTAAGTTAGTATTTCCAATCAGTTAAAAATACTGTATCTTATTATTTATTGTGTAACTTTAGTAATAGCAAAATGTATATGTTTTAAATGAAGCTCAGTCAAATGAAAATCAAATTATAAAAAAATTACATGGTAGTATGCTCATTAAGTACCTATATCATAACAAAAACTAGTGGTAGCTACTTTTTGCCGTTACCGAAAAACACTATAAAAAAACTAAACAAAGAAAATTGGATCTACGCGTAAAATTTCATTCCATCTCAATCGTACCTCACCCAATACTTCTCGCAAAAAGAAAGGAGTTCTGTTAGTTTCACGCCAGAGGATAAGAATGTCCGACAATAACTAATTCGAAATCGATCGGCGAGTGTTACAATAAAGCCGAAAGTCACAAAGGCGCTGGGTTGGTCATTCCAAAACTAATAAATTTCACCAAGACTCTGAATTTATGTGATAAACGACTGAGATAAGGATGCGGAGGAACCCGCTCAACACTTTATAGAGGTAACTCAAAAATAAGTTGCGTTTACTAGAACTTTGCTTTCATCATTGCGAAATTAAATCAATATATTAGTAAATCTGAACCTATAATATGTAGTAGTTTATAGGGGTCCTTAAAACACGAGTGTGGTTTCACACTTCGTTTGTTTCATAATAAGATCACACGAGTGTTTTAAGGCCTAATTACGTACAGTTGCATACACTGCTTTATCTACACACATATTATAAACCCGAAATGATGATTAAGTGACTGCCATTGCACGGATTGCACCGCCATCGCCATGGCCAACTCCATTGTGCCGGCGGTCAGGGGGGCGCGTGCCGGCGGGCGGGGCCCATCCCGGATTTTCATAATGGAATCGAATTTTTGATTATTATTTGATAATAATAACATCGTTACAGATAAGACATTTGTTCTCACTACTAACGAAACAATCTATTTTTATGGTCGTAATAACGTGCGGTTTTTGAACGCATCATGGAGGGTTTATGATATGGGTGTAGATAAAATAATACAAAGTATTAGCTGAAGAGTGTAAAAAATCACGTAAAAGTAAGGTGAGATTTACTTTTAGCTTCTGTAACTGCTACCTTGCCTCAAAACAATGCCACATGTCATTGCCATTTATGGCACGATACCGAGGAAATAACTGCAGTAAACGAGTTGTAGCTTATCGCCATTGATGATTGTTTTAGTATTTCTTGACTTGACCAATGTTGGGTTTTATAATGATCTGGTGGCTCATGTTTTGGCATGAAATTCACCAAGGCATCAAGTGGGCCCTACTGAAAACCAGCACTAGCTTACATATCTAGCTAGCATTTTGCTGAGCTGGGACCATTTCGTGGTGCTGCATCAATACGTTTTAGATCTGTCTGTTTGTAAATTTGTTTGTAATATCATGAAGCTTGAAAATATGCACATTTTCTAGGTTTATATTCATATAAGCAAGAGCAATAAGCATCATGTCCAGCAGCAACGCGTTACGGGAATCAAGATGCTGCGATGGATGTATGGCGTGTGGCGTTACGCGATTAGATCGTATAAGAAACCAACACATCTTTGGCAGCCTTGGAGACTGTGACATAGCTGACAAGCTGCAAGAAAGTCTTCTCCGGTAGTATGACCACATTAGCCACGACAGGAGGCTTCCTGGCAACTATGTTGGAAATACGTGCCTAGACCTCATCGTGCAAGGCCTAAGATCTCGCGGTAGACCCAAAAACCCTGGCTGGACGTCGTGAAAACAGGCAGGATGGAGAATAATCTCATGCGTAAAACAGGTTGCTGAAAAAAGGGCAAAGTGGAGAACCAGTACATCGTCAAGCGGACTATGGTAGTAGGCTGCGAAATCGCTATAGGCAGAAGAAGAGACAAGTACTATTAGAACATTTCGCATTTTGCCGCTACAAAGTCTATTGAGATTTAGCGTGGCCCTCTCTAAAAGCTCGCCTTAAACTACCTAGGTGCTGACGACGATAACAATACTCCTATTCTTTATTCAGAGAAGCCAGACTATCACTTTTGATGTAGTTTAGTGTAAAGTTTTCACTTTGAAGTGAAGTTGGCGCAAGAATGGTATTTCCTTGCCGCGGACATATACTTAAAACAAGTAGACAGACGGACCTACGAGCAAAGAATTCCTTTTTTTTTCGGGCAAATAAAACCCTATTTTAATAATAATAAACTTCGATATTTTTATACACAAGGGCGGATGTGATGGACGATTATCTGCGCGAAATCCAGGCTGGCGACGGGCGAGAACCTGCACAGGACCAGGATCAGTGGCAAGCAGCTGTGTTGGAGGCCAAGACACACTTGTGAGACAGGGTTGCTGCGCTAGAGGCGAACTAAGTAAGTTTTATTATACACACCCGAATGAACCCAGTGTCAGGACAAAAACAGCGCTAATTAGCTATCCTCTGAATATTTGTATAATATTGGTGACTTCGCAGCCGCCACTTTAGTCACCGCGCCAGGGCCGTAGCCAGAATTGCGGTTAAGATAGGGCAGTGCTAATTTAAGGTAGGGCATACCGAATTTTAAGGTAGGGCATTAAATTTATTTTCATAATTTTTGACCCAATTGTAGGTTTTAAGGTAGGGCATTAGTGTTTTAAGGTAGGGCATTGCCCCCTAATGCCCCCCCCCCCCTAGCTACGGCCCTGCACCGCGCGGTTCAAACACACCAAATAGGTACTCTTATTATCACGCTATGACATTGATCAGGGGGCCAATTTTTGACTTTCGAGCGCCCGAATTCAAAAGGTTTAAGCTCAAATATAACCGCACACGAAAGCTTACCGCCAATTTTTTCGCATGAAATTAAAAGTTTAAATACTACTTATGATTTAAAATTCTTATCGCTGTTATTTTTAAAACAATAATTCATCGTTTTATTCTGAGTTGTAAATGTCACTTTTGAGTAGGTACTCGAATCTCAAAAATCACCCCCCAGCCCGACCATCCTGTTCATGCTGTGTTTGGATGATCCTTAGAGCTAAAATATGTCCATGTTTCATACTAATTAACGAAGTGCAAGAGAGTGCTGCGAATGCATTGTTGGATGCATCGCTTGCCGGCTTAACCAGTTTTCCATAGTCTAGGTACAAATAATTTGTCATATTATAGCGAAAAACTCCGCTTTGATGAAAGTGATTAAGTCATTACAAATTTGTAGTTTATTATGATGATAAACCTCTAAAAAACCTAAACATTTTCTTAGTGTTAAAAGAGAGAGGTCAGCTATACAATGAGGCATACATTTCGCGCATAAGGATTTTAGCCTATCAAACCTTTGATTGACCAACGTTTTTTTTTTTTTAATTTGGGTAATATCCAAAGCCGGAGATGGATAAAATATATCAGGAAAATTACAGGATTGTTTTTGAGGACCGTTCTTGTGTCTAAATCTCCTCTGTCGCTGGCCGGCCCGGGCACTAATTTATTATTTTATTATTATTCAAATAAGTTGCTATGTAACTAATGAAGTTGCCATAACAGATTGGCGTTCGGTCTATCCCACTTAGCGCGGGGAACTGGTTGTGGCTACATAAGAAATTGTGTAGCGTCAGATATAATTAATTGCATTCACTATCTTGTCAATGCTCATTATTTATTATAAATCATTCACAATGGTTTGAGCATTAAAAGAATGAATTACTTAATGCATTTATTTGAAGAAACTTCGATTCATACATATTGTTAGTATAATCTTTAACGTAGGTACTAAGTACTAAGTACGTTTTTTTAACTTTATAATTAAAGCTAAAAACAAATTATTCCTATTTTCAAAACGGATACAAAACGTATACGCCGCAGCATTGCGCAATCTAAAATAAAAGATTTGCTAAATAAAATACCTACATTTTGTGTAACACAGACCAAAAACATTGATGATTCCAGTTATTTATTAAACTCGTTCCGGAAACTATTCCATTCGATAAAACTGATAAATGAATTGCTGAAAAAATACAGTAAGAACTGGTTAAATGATTAATGAATTTACTGACAGCTCCTAGGAATCGGGAATGTTCTGGAATACGAGATCGGCGCCTCATACGTTATTCAACAACTATTTACTGTGACTCCCAAACCGATCTTTCTACCCTCTGACGTGTGTCAGTCGGACATATCAGAGACAATCAGTGGTAGAGTACTTTAGTTTATGGGTTGTCGCCTCCGTTTTGTCTTTGACTGCTAATTTTTTTTTTCATACCACGACGGTGGCAATTAAGCATACGGCCCGCCTGATGTTGAGTAGCTACCGTAGCTTATGGACGCCTGCAACTCCAAAGCTGTCACATGCGCGTTGCCGACCTTTTATAAAAGAAACGAGGATTCACTATGTTGATGGCTAAAGAAACAAAACGGTCCCTCGTCGTCAACACACTGGGTCCTCTTTGAGCTCTTTGGCAACCTTACTCGCCAGCAGGAACACAACACTATGAGGAGGGTCTAGTGCCATTTGGCTGTGGTTTTCTGTAAGGTGGAGGTACTCCTCCAGTCAGGCTCTGCTCCAGATTTGAGTGAGATGACATTCGTTGTGCTGTGCCCTACCACACATAGCGAAATGACATTCGCAGTACTTTCTTTTGGACGTAGTTTAAGGACATACCCGAGTCTGGACGTAGTTTAAGAACACACCCGGGTCGGAAATTTTCGTCTTTTTTAAACGTTTAAAATAGATTTTCCAGATGTTATTCAGAGTATTTAATAACTTATTAACAGTCTGTGAAGCAAAGATTAAATTCCCAAAGACGTACGTTAGTTGTAGCGTTGAAAGGTTTCCCACACAGTGGCTTGGAAAGGTAGCTTTAGAGAAATCTTTAGCTGGCAGTAAATAATTATGAGAATAAATTTAAATATAATTAGTTCAAAGAGAAGCAATTAAAATAAAAGTCCCATGGGCATTTTATCAATGTCAGGAACAATTTAATTATAATTGAATTTGTTCCGTAAATGATAAACAAACACCACCAATTGCGTTTGCTATCGTTTCGGATTTAAGCGGTGATGAACAAAAATATTTGTTGAGGTGATTGGGAATTATAGCTATTTCGACATTTCACGGGCCTAAGCAAATATTGAAATTAAGTGGATTAACTTGGCTACTCACCGTTTTATTTACTGAGGCTTCTCACTAAATGGTTCATTGCGTATGGATAAATTCAATTGCTTCGTGACAGTTATAAAATGAAACTTACGAATATTATTAGTATTTTGGGATCATACACTTCAAAACTAAAATAGATGTCATATACAAAGGAAAAGTGACCAACACCTCCGATGCCCAGGGCTAGAATAGAACCAGCGTCTTCTGAATTCGCGGCAAACGCCTTTTAAGAGGCTGACAAGACCCGATGACCTTCAAATTGACTTTACTTAAACAGTCATATAGCTATAACTACTTGTTTTGGAAAAGTAAAAAAAATATATGTTAATATTCATTATATTTAAAAGAACTTGGTTAATTCCAATACACGATTGGACGAAATCGGCTCGATAGAAAATAATTCCAAAGTTACATCTAAAATTAGCTTAAAACAATTGCACGTCTTTAGTTTCTTGGCTTATATGTCTGTAATTAAGGACAACATTCCACCACACTAATACTAAAAACTTCGTTGCCTTAAATTTCTCAATTAATGCATAGTTTTTTTTTTATTCATCATTTTGCAAAATTTGCAATGAGCTCCCATACTAATCGTAACGCAGTGTTTCTCTTTCACTCGCGCTGAAAAAGATAGGGAGGGAATTTAGCTCTTATCATCCTCTTAAAGGCGGCCACCGACTACCAGTCAGCCTGCAGTCCGCCTGACGATATCGGCCTGTCAGTTGTTCGGAGCCGGCAAATTTTTGTTTTGACTGACAGGCCAAGATCGTCAGGCGGCCTGATAGTCGGTGGTCGTCTTTAGCCCCTAGACTATCTGGGTCACAGCGGCATCGGTCAAATTTTCCCGTGTAGGTATATGCAATATACTGTAAATTAAGTTAGGTTTTTTTCCTTTATAAAAATGAATTGGATATGGGGGGTGATTTTTGAGATTCGAGTACTCGAAAGTGACATTTACAACTCAGAATAAAACGATGAAATTATGTTTTAAAAATAACAGCGATAGGAATTTTAATTCATGAGTATTTAAACTATTAATTTCATGCAAAAAAAAATGGCGACAAATTTTTGTGTGTGATTATTTTCGAGCTTAATTTTTTTGAATTCGAGCGTTCGGCTGCCAAAAATCGCCCCCCTGGTCAGAAAGTAAACAAAACAAACTCCCTAATGTTAGATATCCTGGACGAAGAGCCATTACTAAGAAGATCAAAGAAAGCAAATAATTTTCTTCTCAGCTTTCATTTATATTCAAACACAATTAATAGCTGAAAAGGCGCACATTTACCAGCGGGTTACCACGAACCCTCAGCTCATTTTTTATGTAGATTGCGTTGATAAAAAATATCAGTCTGAGAAGCGAGATCAAATCAGCTCCCATCGGGACCTACACTCTATTATTTTTCAACCTTCTTATTTTGGACCTGTGGTCCATTCTCATTCTTAACTGGTTTTTGAAAGATCTCGAGACACGAGACATCTCAGAATATATTATGGTGACATTTGAATTAGTATTTCTGGCGGACGTTTAAGAAAAACAAAGAAGTTCAGACATACTAGTAGGTGGACTATAATGGCAGGTGCCATCACTCTGGCAACGTGTCCTGCCCAACTCCATTAAGTAATGACGTGTCCCACGTCTTGCGCTTTAGTGTGACGGCAGATCTCGACATTCCTCACTCGGTGTTGAAGCTTGATGACGAGCGATGATGGCAAGCACCATGGCCCTCGATGCTACCCGGATTTTGTGCACAGTCTTCTTAGTGAGCCAATGTCTCGGCTCCGTACGTCATGGCAGGACACATTGATTGATGAGACGAGTCTTGAAGCATTGTGACAGGCTTAAAAATGCTGAATTCTCCTTCTCCTGGAGATCTCCTTCTGTTGATGTTTTATGTCGAAAAATCATGTGACCATCGCACTTCTATTAATATTTCAAGTTTTTATGTTCAACGGAACGGAGAGTCTGCAATGTTTAGAAATAAATGAAGTGAAAAGAAGAAAAAACATCTCGAAAGCAAATTACAGGAAGCAAACGAACTAAAATGCAGGACAGCTCGCTCTGGCTTGAACTATAAAATGTTTGCATCCAAACGAGGCCAGCAACAATACTTAATATGGAAATGCAAAATACACTGCAGAGTAATGCATATTGTCTTCTCTCACGGAAATAAAAACGAGTTTTTATGAGAATAAGCTTGCAATTAGAAGACTTTTCTCACGCAAGCTGGCTTAATTGTTATGGGAAATGGCTGTTATCGATCAGTGTTAAGTTCCGGATCATACTTATTTATTTTGTCGGGCGACAAAAGAAAGAGAATTCTTATATCACTTTTTATTCTTGCAATGCTGCTCTATCTCATTTAGTGACACTTATTAAAAGTCGAGATTGTGAAGACTTATGGGATTTTAGGGTTTCTGCCTTTTCGCCGAAAATTGAATTGCCGAATTTCACTTGCCAACCAACTTTTCGTAGAAGTTTCATTTGGCCGAACAACTTTTACCAAATAATTATTTCGCAACCGTTTCATTTCCCAACCCCATTGTTGGCAAATGAAAAGACCTACTAGGTTGGGTTAGGTTAGGTTGGATGGGAAATGAAATTCGGCCAAATGAAACTTAAAGTATTTGCTTTTTTTATTCTAGATTTACATGGCACGATCTTAAGGAAAAATAATTTCAGAAATTCCTTCCAACACATCCGACAGGCAGAACTGTACGAATGGACTTAGAGCTGGCCACGTCAGATATGACACAATAATGAGAGCCACGAAACCCGTCTAGTAAGATCCGGGAATCTGGCAGTATTTAATGGGTGGAGGTAATACCGAAATGGGTAAAAACCATATGTAATGGGGCCTATATTTATTTTTAACATTAGTACACAAAATTATTTATTTCGGAAAGAGAAACTGTAAGCGACAAACTATGAATTACATTATACGTTGTTTTGAACTACTTTCCGCAACCAGAAACTTTGAGCCTTTATATAATCTAATTTTTTTTTCTTTTTTCATAATACTGCTTCAAAATCATAACTCTAGGATTTGTATTCTTAAAGTGGTTTTCATTCTTTGCCCTCCACAACTTTACAGCTGCCAGTTGTCGGATTTAGAAATAAGCATAGTACGAGTATAGCTAACTAACGTGGGGGGTTTCGTCGCTCTCATGTCATGTCTGACGAGGCTAGCTCTCTGTCTAGAATAGCGCTAGCTTTTTGTGCAGAATCTTTTTTTAATAATTTACTTCCTTCACAATAACTTAATGAAATCTAATTAGAGAACATGAGCTCGTTGCCAACTGCCAAGAGCTATACGCGGCTTTTTATACACGCGCGACTCGTTGTGGTATACTTCGTTTTAATTCAGCCATTTTGGCACGTTCCAGCGGAACCGAGGATCATTTGTATTAGAAATACGGATAATATGATCCGAGAGGCGACGACTAAATTACTCGCCCCCTCGGGGAGCAAGTCGTTTGCGTTATTATGAGTCGTAGAAAGCCTTTAGCAGAGACTATAGAGATATAGACGACCACAGCCTAAGAACTTTTTGAAGCTCATGTCGATTGCGCCATCTATGTCAAAGCCTCCTAAAGATACCGAATATGTAAGAGAAATGTCACCTGCACTGCTACTCCACCTAGTAGCTTAGTGTACTACTAGTACGCTATTTGTTACTAGGTGGAGTAGCTGTGCAGGTGACATTTCTCTTACATACTCGGTATCTTTAGGGGGCTTTGACATAGATGGCGCAATCGACATGAGCTTCAAAAAGTTCTTAGGCTGTGGTCGTCTATATCTCTAGTCTCTGCCTTTAGTTACCCTCCGTAAACATGAAACGGCGTATTTTGGAAAAAGAATTACTCTGTGAGCATATATTACTTTTATCACCAATTCACTTTGTCGTTTTATTCACGTTCGTGATGTTTGTGCGTTGTACTTTAAAATAACATGGCGAGTATCTTTATTTCCGTTATTTATTAATAATTTACCTTTGTATGAAAACGTTCTTATTATACACTTAAGCATTCATTTCATCTTCTTTTACTTTTAGATATAAATAGGTACAGTCGACGTCAAACACATTTTTACACTTTTGCACCTTATTACAAGGGAGCAAGGTGCAAAAGTGTAAATATATCTTTGACGTCGACAGAACATAATATTACACAAGTATGCCGTTGACGTAAAAGTGACGTCAGGTTTTGATCACAATTAGGCTTTTTATGAGACCGCCTGTTGTTACCTAATTTTAAGTTTATTGTAATATTTCTTTTATTACTCTTGTATTTTGGTCCAATAAAGAATATTTACTTAATTACTTACTTATAAAGCAAAAGCAAAGAAAGGTGGCTTATCTCGGACACATAGTGCGTCACGACCAGTATTCTCTTTTGCAGACCATAATGATGGGACAAGTACCCGGAAAGCGTAAACCTGGAGGACGCAAGATGTCTTGGCTCCGTAATATCAGGGAATGGACGGGGATAAAGACCGTTGAAGAACTGTTCAGATTAGCACTCGACAAAGATAATTTTAAGAAGCTGACTGCCAACCTTCAGTAATGGAGAGGCACCTGAAGAAGAAGAAGAAGAATATTTCTTTTATTACTCTTGTATTTTGGTCCAATAAAGAATATTTACTTAATTACTTACTTATGAGTAGTTGGGATTCGTCGGTTCTACCCCAGGTCATGCTAGATGTGCTGTGGCAGTAATGTTACGATTAAGGGTGATTGGTACCTAATTCCTTAGAAAAGGCTATTATATAGCTCATTTGCAACGATTTAACTCCTGTCAACCAGGCGTCAAACTCATCGGTTTTCAAGTTATTTGTAGTTTTTTTTTATAAAATCAGTCAAAGTTAAGGTTCTGCCTTGCCTACTGAGCGTTGGAGCTGAGTAAGTAACGAAAAATCATTTCATTTTTTATCTGCTCTGATACATTAAATAAACTGCAAGATATTTTATGGGCACTGAATGCTAAAATATATTTTCAGTGCGAACCCCTAAGTCAAACACCGACCAGATCTTGAATATTTATGTGTCCGTATGAATGGAAAATCGATTCCCCGATTATTCAGCAGTCCACCTCATTACTGCTGGTGCTGGGATTAGCTAATACACAATTAATTCCCTTTGAACCCATGTTCAGTTCAATATGTTTTCGTAGGGATTCGTTTGTAGGAACTTTCCTGGATTAGCATGTTCGTTTGCCTAGCGTCATTTAGATTTTAGATCCGGAGAATCCTTTAAATGTTATTTATGAGTAAGTAGTTAACTCTTTGAACCTAGAAATTTATACGTTCAGTAGATTTTTGAACGAATGTCGTGGTTACATAATATATTTTTGTCACATTAAATGTGTCCATATTATCAGACGTTACTGTACCAATAATTGTTTCAGCGAATGGTCTCATAATGAAGAGTCTTGACCATCACCTTGAGAGGCTATAACTACGTGATTATGGTTGGAAGAGTAATATTTAGAAGTTAGTATGGGCGGCTACTACACGGTGCGCAGAGTAGGTGAGATTTCTTTCTCTACGGCCCTGATCATCGGCAATATATACCTAGGATAATGGTTTCAACTACTTGTCTCTGAGCGCTCATACATCTTTGGTGTTTCAACTACTTGTCTCTGAGCGCTCATACATCTTTGGTATTTCTAGGTCCTGCAGCGGTGACACACTAGTTCAGGTTTTTTTTATATATAGTTTGTATTTTACTTTTATATCCATATTATAAAATGCTCAATAAAATGTAACGTCAATCGTGTCGTAGGCTAAAAATAGCTTCTTCCCAAAGGACCGAAAGGCTCAAGTGTAAATTTTCGTTTGATGCCAGCAAGTCTACGCCTTAAGCCCATCATTGTTTTAAATTGTAATTAGTGGGCCTTTTACTTATTATCTTTTAATGACGTTTCAGTAACCCTTCATTAGCCATGCTAACTTTGAAATCCTTAAATCATGAGACAGACGAAGACGAAAGTACATACATATTAAATTTTGTCTTAGGTTAGTTTAACATTGTCAGTTTTATACTACGTCCACGAAAAAAGCTCCAATTCTTTACCTTCGCCGTATGGAGCGTGAACGTTTACTATGTCTAATCACATTCACAAACATGAGCGTTACGCTCGCTGCTTACATACTTGGTACATGGTATCTTTACAGTGTGTTTCAAGCATTTTTTTCATGAACACATAAAACATTCTCATACATTTATTTCGACGCGCATGTGAGCCCCTTCTGTTTAAACCCTAAATACTTTAAACAAAATATCGCTGCAATGTGCAGTGCCGTATCGTTGTCATTATTTATTTATTTAAACTTTATTGCACAAAAGAAAGAAGCTAATACGTTTGTTTTACAAGTTCAACACATTCCTCAATTTTCAAAACCAGGTCGAACAAAAGCTGTTCACTCGTAACGAATGAGCTATTTATACGGATATTTATCGTCAAACTTTATATTACCTTCGTTTTCGCTCATTAAGGAGGACAAATACGTGCTCTCCTTTTTAACCAATTTATTCCCGTACCAAATCTACATAACAATCGCTTTTTATAAATCATAATATCCTCGGCAAATACGAGGACGTATCAGAGAGCTCCCGCGGGAGGATCCCGTCTGTTGACTTATCCGACGATTTATGTACCGGCTTGAATAGAATAATCAGACGGAATCAAAACCAGCGATTACTTTATTTAGCAAACACATGTTTCTACTGGGGAAGAAACAGGACGCAGCATGCAGGTTCTGCCAGGAGGAAGAGGAAACTGCCATGCACATCCTCTGCTCCTGCGGACCACTAATGCTTAAAAGAACCTACCTAGGGAGGCATGTACTGCAACCCGAAGAGGTACAACACATTACAGCCTAAAGAATCTGGAAGTATCTAAATTCAACGAGACTTAGTATTGAATTATAAAGAGCTGCCACAATAGATCAAATATTGTCGATGCGGCACATTGATCTACAAAGAATAATAAATAATATTTTATTTAACTCGTAATTGGGCAGATTATAATCCATGTTAAGCTCCAACGAGCCTGTCTTCTTCAAGAATAAACAGCGAGCTGCCGAGCTGCATAATTTGTTAATTAGCAACAAATAACTTCAACTTACTTCACTTGGACTTTATTTTCCAAGCGCATAGAAGGCGAGTCAAACTTGGGTCCGCCCGCTAAATGGGCTACCATAAACACAGATTAACTGTGTAACAAGATCCCTATTTGTAGCCAAAGACGTATTAACAAAAAAATGGGCCCTTAATTACGGGATTGCACGCTGGCATCATTTCAACATTTATGCTTCCAGCTGTGCTATGAAATCACGCAGTGGCGCACTTCTCGTTGGTTCGCCTGTACGTTGGACTCATCTGGGCTTGAAGAGCGATTGAAACAGCTCCCTTCTATAACTTGGCAGGGATATTTTCTTCGCCACTGAGCTCCGACACTGTTTAGTATATTGTATTTAAGTTTTCCGAGTTCAAAATCAAATTTAAATTTCCATTTTAAAACATTATTGTGGAGCTGTATTCTAAAGTTAGAAATATTGTATTGTTATTGATTCGTTATCAATAAAATTTGCTGTTGTCATCAAACCTATAACCAACCAGGAAATTAAAATTAAAATTAAAAATTAAAATTGTTTATTGTCAAGAAGATATAGAAGGGGTACACTTTTAACTGACCTCCACACTAGGCAAGGCCTGTCCCGTGGAGGAAAAATAACTTTATAATCTAGACAAAGTTTACCTTAAATAAAATTAATTACATATATGTATTTCCATATATGTATTTGGGTTTTCATTATAGTTTTTTACTGGTTAAATAATTTCGGTCATTTATTCATGTCAATAAAATATGTACAAAAACAATAATCAAATAAGAAAAAAAATCTCAACTTAAGACTAGCTTAAGCCTAGTCAAAAAGTCCCCCCCGAATTGTCCCTGGCGCAAAGGTACCCATCACACTAGCTGCGTTACCACGTTGAATAGCGATGGACAACCTTTGCACCAGGTACAAACCCGCACGAGCGTCAAATCCCCGTCCCCTGATACGGCGTCCCACTTCCCTAATGAAAGCCGTAGCCTCCGACCCCCAACACCCAGTAATCTCAAAAGCGAGGGGTACAAAGTAATAGTTACTGCCCAGGGTCGCATATTTATCCCGCTTCTTGACCGCGGCAAAATCTGCAGCGGCACCAGCCGTTCGCATTGTTCATTATAGTTAAGAACTGCAAACTAATATGTCAGTATCATAAGTCAGAATATAATAAAGAAGAAGAAAAAATAGCACAGAAGATTGAAATTTGGCAAAGCGTTATGTGCTTACACGGGGGCTAGGGCGATTCTATACGCGAGGCATTGTAAACAAATGTATGAAACTCTTGAACGTCTACACGGAAAAATAAACACTCGACGCTATTTGTGCTGCAGCGGCTAAAACAACACTGAAAAAAAGGATAACCGAACTACTTCGGGCCCTTCGGCAAAGATTTAATCAAGTTTATTTGATATGGTTGAGTTTTGAGGGGAAGATTGAGGGGAAACGAGGACGTGGTAGAGGGAGAATATCATGGACAAGGAACGTAAGAGACTGGTTAGACGTGGACAGTACAGAGGAACTAATACGCATAACTTCAGATAGAGTGGCATATAGGCATAAGGTCGCCAACCTCCGGGAAGGAGAAGGCACTCGAAGAAGAAGAAGACCCCTTCATTAACTTGTCACCTAAGACAAAATATTTTATGAATAGGCCTTCACCTTATGATTATGTACTTAGTAATCATAGTAATCGTAGTATAAGTATACTTACTATATTATTTCCTACGAACAAAACGTTATCATTTATCAACAATAATAAGCACTCAAATACAATAGCAATAAATTAGAGCACTTTCATTTTATTTGAATAACCACTGAATACAACTGTTTATACTTCCTTTGGCAGTCACAAATGTTCAGTAGTCCGTTGTATTCCTTATTCTGTAAACAACGTTTTTTTCTGATTTTTCAATTTTACGAATAACAATCCATTACAACTAAGAAGAAAGAAACCTAAACGACGTTCAACCCTTGCGGAAGGGTTCCCATAATGCTGGCTGCATTCTCTCTTTGGACGGCCTATCCGTTGTGAAAGGAACGAGCCAGCTCTACGGTCCCCGGTGACAACCTTTTAATTTTAGAAATGAATCCGCAACGAACAAAATGCGCTCAGACCAATAGATTGGATAAAGACTTTGAAGCAATGCTGTTTCCTCTGAATATGATACAAACAATTACTTTGCAACCGAAACACAGTATAATAAATGGTTTTATCACGAGAAACGGATATGCTAACAACCTGCTGTGTATTTTAGGGATGCTTTTAATGATGATTCTTAATATGGGCGAAGCAATAGCTGAAAGTCGATCGCAATCAATTTTTTCTTCATTTGTTCACAAAATATTTGTTTTTGATGCCGTATTTTACATTACTATAATTTTAATTATGTTCACTGAAAACTTTATTCATGGCAACAAAAATGTTGAGCTTATAATTAAAATGAATCAAGTTCACAGATTCTTGGGTGACTACACTGTAAGAAAAACTTGCCGACAATATAATTGGATTTGGTTTTATTTCATCCTTAGTTTTTACTTATTCTCTTTAATCTATAATGTGTTATTCGTGTATATGAGTTACTTCTGGCTTTTAAGTCAGTTTTCTTTATTATATTTTGATGTAAATATAATTTGTGCCGCGAGTATAATTAAGTTTTTAACGCTGGAAGTTAATCGGTTGAGGCAAGAGATTGAACTTTTCTGGGTGACAAGCTTGGACACCAATGACGGGCATGTAAGAAAATATTTAGAGGAATGGGGGCAAATACTCTACAATACATACTTGAATATACTGGAAGCTTACAAACTTTCTGAAAAGATTTTTCACAGGATGGTTAGTATATATAATCAAATACAATTGCGATACGTATGATTATTTTTAAAGACCAATATAATCTATTTATTTTTCAGATTGTTTTGTTTGTCGTAAAAATCTTAAAACATGCATTAACTTCTGTTGAAATATTCATAGTGCTCTCCAAATTTAACGAAGCAGAGAAGGCCGGAGTAAGTAATAGCTATATAAAGTTAATCAATTTAATGTAATACAACCTACAAACCATCACTTTGCAAGTAATATTGCTCACCAAACCTTAAATAATTCTGTTTCATACAAATAGTATTTAGTTCTACTAATTCCCCAACCTCCTCTGGATGTAGTTGTTGCTTCTCAAAAAGATCCCTAGGAATGTTCAAAGTATCCTAATATAGTACATTGGTAAATAAACTGTCTACGTCCAATTAAAGAAGGATAGCATTTTCTGGAATGTTAACGTCCTTGATTTTATGTATTAAATCTAAGCTATTTTTCAAGCAATGCTTTGGCTGAAATTGGGCCTTGACTTTAATTTAATTTAATTTATTTATTTTAGTTAACCAATTGGTCCACAGTACCACTCAAAATTATATGTTGGTGCTAGGTAGTTGGGTAACTAGGTATGAGACCACTGGTCGAATCGGGATGTTATCTTTATGAGTTTTCGGAAGTCCATAAAGCATCCAAGGAACACATAGCAAAGTACATAATATTATTGTAGTTTTTACTTTACATACTTATTTACTTATATGCCTACTGAGTGATTCAAAGTGTTGTCCTAGCCCCAGACAGTTTTTGATTTTCGAATAGGCCCCAGGTATATTCCGACCAAAAATTGTAGAAATTAAAGAGTGGCAACATCGTAGTGTCATCCCGTTTTCTTAGATTGATTTGAAAGGGACGACACTACGATGTTGCCACTTTTTAATTTATACATCTTTTAGGTTGGAATATACCTTTCTATTATTAACTCTTTGTTTTTTGATTAAAGCTAAGTACTTATATTCCGATTTTTTTTAGTTTAATCAACTTTCATCGGCTTTCATAATCTTGTTGTCGACGTGCAAGGACTTCGGTTTGTTGTGCTGCCTGTGCGCAGCTTGTCAAAAGTTCTATCTCGCTATATCTGAATTGAACATAGTTAATATTATTAAACTTCAAGACGAAGTTTCCGTTGGTAAGCGAACATTGAATGCAATTATTGTTAAGTATACTACTAAAGACTTGAGGATGATTCTCAATCTCGCCCATCTAACCAAAATATATGAAACCAGGACTTCTTGACGGAGAGTTGGCCACGTCAGTCAGATATGATTAATGATCATTATCAACGTACATTTTTCATAGCAAAGGGTTGGCAGAGAAAACCGATACATTTGAGTATTGACTTTTGTTCTTAACTTTAAAATAAATACTAATCTTCTTAGAATTATCATACATATTTAAAAAATTACGTCAGGTGACATTAAATGTCATAAAAATACAACTATAGTTGAAAATCTAATTACGCGCGAAGTGTTTATTTTAAACTTAAAAATGTCCTAAAGATAAACCCCGGATTGTGTTAGTCATGCAACAGCTGATTGAAGGCAACGATGAATATGCCGGAGTACGTAAAATTGCGTGCAATATTTTAGAGACTTAAATTACCTTTATGCCACACCTGGCCATAAAGTGGTTTTTTCCGCACGCTGCACGTACGGAAAAAGACGCTTTCTGGCCAAGTGTAGACATAAAATGATGTACACAACACGGGAGGTAATAAAGAAAGCCCTCGATCGCATATTTACGTCCCTCGCTTGCAGCTCGGGCCGTAAACTTCTGCGATCTCGGCCTTTCTTTGTTTTACCACCCTAGTTGTGTAATGTACTATTGTTTCAGAAATCCGACGGCTATCCAAGAAAATGTCCAAGCTAAACGCAGCATGGAATATGAAGGATGGTGTGCATGCGGGTGGCGTGTTCCGCGTGGACGCTGCGTTTCCACTACAATTGCTACAGCTACTCGCCATCTACACTATCGTGCTGCTACAATTCGCTTTCCTTTAACCCTTGTAAAAGTATGTAGTTTGCTGCTTAATATCTAATTTTTCTGATTAGCACTGCCATTCTGCTGTTCATGTTTGCTTGTTTAGAGTTTGTACTTTCATAAAATTTTACTTGGGTGTTTTCCGACCAGGAGTTCGATTTTTGAATCTCACCGGGTGACTTATTTCGTACTAAATAGTCATCGGCTGCATACAAAAAAAGGCACCGGTGAGATTCAAAAATCGAACTCCAGATACTTATTGGTTGAATTAGCGTTCGATATTAGTTATATAATTTTTGTGTATTGTTATGTGACTATTTTATATATGTATATATATAAATGGTCTAAGTTATTTGTATGCACTAACATTTAGCTTAAGGATACTAACAATGTTTATGGAATCGCAATGTTCTGAAATAAAAATATTTTATTATTATGTTTGTATGTTTTTCCCGACCACGGAACAATGGTGTTCCGGACTTTTGGGAGGCGAATGCGGAGCCGAAGCCAACGCGCAGAGGCCCTTTCGACAATATAATGAAAAGTGAGAGGAACACTAAGCGGATGCTGCCCCTGCCCGCGTCATGGGACGCACGCAGAGACAGCACCCACCATGGTGTAAGGACTATTGAGAGTTAATGGAGTCTAAAATTTATTTATTTAAACTTTATTGCACATAAAATATACAAATGGCGGACTTAATGCCTTAAGGCATTCTCTACCAGTCAACCACTGGGCCAAAAAGAGATATGTTTGGTGCAGGCTTTATGAAATAGTGTATTGAAACGATATCACAGTTACTAAATATAAAATAAATACTATATACTTAATCAAATATAAAGAATAAAATAAACTTACACATATACTTCATATAATAAACTTACATACATATTTTTATATTTTATGTGTACCTACAGTGAAACATCATGACGATAATCAATCACGCAATTTATCACATAAATGCTTGCGCAACATGCGCTTGAAAGTGAACTTGCTCTGAGCTTTCCTAATGTCAATCGGAAGGTCATTCCAAAGGCGTATTGCCTGGAGAGTGATGGAATTGGTCATGAAACCGGTGTGATGAAGGGTGTGACTAAAGGCATACCTAACTAACAGAATTGATGTACATGGAGGCGTAATTGTCTTTTAAAATATGGATTTTTATTGATATTTTTCATTCAGTAATAAAGATCAGGAAACAAGAAAAAAATAAACCTATATAAAAATAAAACCTAAGTATGATGATCAAATACTTAAAGAAACATAAAATAACAACACCCTGATCGTAAAATAAGAACACTCTAATCATGTACATGACCCCAGATGACCTGGGTAGAAAATGGAAAAGATATTTGATAAATGTAAAATAATTATATTAATAAATCGGAAATAGCAGGTGTGGGAAAAGTTGCCAAATAAATTGGAACCTAAAAACAACAACAATAAAATTCACAATGGACATAGGGAGTTATGATCTTATCGTTTAAGTAGAAAAATATTGCCGTAAAATTAAATTTGATTTATTTCTTGGGAATATGAAAGTCATTTGATTTAGGACTTTAGTCTAGTGATATAAGACATAAAATAGACTGGAGGACAAAACACTAGGACCTTTTTTGAGTTGAACAAATTGAAGGTCAGCTTGTCGGCAAGGAGTCGCAAGTGAAGACAGCGACACTGATCAGCGACCAATTACGTGTCGTTTTAGCAGACAGTGTCGTTGCCGACCGGAGACAAAGAGCCGACAAATTGTGTCTGCAAAAGCAGGGTATAAATAGAGGTACACGGTTCGCGCGCGATATTCGAGTTTTAGTGCGCGAACGAGCAGGAGACTGGTTTAAAGGATCGTTATTATTGGTATGTGTGAGTGATAAAATCAGTGTCGCGAAACGTGAAATTAGTGTTTGATAAATTTAACTTATACTTGATTCAGTGTTAAGTCTAGATTTTGCGGACCGAAGTGTTTTTACGTTATTTTGCGAACCCTAGACCTAAAAGTTAAGGTCTCCAAGGAATCTCGTTTGCCCGGATTTTACCTCGCGTTGCGCTGTCGCCTCTGCGCCCGTCGCGCTGGCATCTCGTTTGCCTGGATTTTACCTCGCGTTGCGCTGTCGTCTCTGCTCCCGTCGCGCTGGCATCTCGTTTGCCTGGATTTTACCCCGCGTTGCGCTGTCGTCTCTGCGCCCGTCGCGCTGGCATCTCGTTTGCCTGGATTGTATCTTGCGTTGCGCTGCCGACTGCGTCGTCATGACGTTTCGGTTGTGTTTTAGTGAAAATGAGTGCTAAAAGTGAATAGACAACTAGTGTACTAGTGGTGTGAGCGATCTGTGTTTATTATAGTGTTCGTATTGGCGCGTTAAGTGATATAATTTAGAAGCAGTGTACCGTGAAGTTGATGTAATTTAGAAGCAGTTTTCGTGAAGTGTCTGTAATAAGTGATAGAAATTATGTTCATTGGCCAGTGAAATTAAGTGCGTGCAAAGGAGACTCCGTTCGACTGTACCACGCCTGATCGCGTTGACCTGAGGAGATAACGCTTTGTGTTGTCCTGTTTAGTTCTGGGTGAGTTCGTTCCATATCTTAGTTCTATATTAGGCGGAACAAGTAGGAAACCGTGTTAGGGACCTTTTTACCATTTGGTTAATTAATCCATTATGTTTGACATGTAAAAATGCTTTGCGAATTAATTGCTGAACGAATGTTTAAGTTTTAAGGTTGGATTCTTATGAAAATGCCTTGCGATATATTTAATGAATAAATGTTTAAGCTCTAAGTTGAGTTTCATTTAATATTACAGCAGACTCTAAGCAAAGGACCCCTTGAGCCTTTCATGTTATGAAAGCACATTTCTCTTAGACTTCGATTACATTAGCTGGGTATAACTTGAGTTTTAACATTTTAAAAGTAGTTAAGTTATCTGATAGTTTGTTAAAATTAGTAATCTATTTCTGAGTGTTCTAGAGTATTTGAAGGTAAAATTTTAAGGTTTCAATGGTTACTAAGGTAATTGTCTAACTCTGAAATTCGAATCTTTCTGAAATAATAGATTGATTTGGGTCAGTGGCAAGCAGAGCAGCCCATTGAATAATTTCGGAGTTATACAAATATTTTAACTAGGACAGTAGACTGCATAAAAGCGTGTGGTCTACGGACAGTATTGTACTACTTTTCGTTTCTACTCATTTGAAAACTCAGAACTAGTAGCTTCAGGTTACAGACTAAGGGATATAACGAAGGGTTTACGGTATTAAGGTCGCTCATAAATGAGATTAAGAAGGATGACGATGAATATTTGGTGGATTTTTTCATCACAAAGTCTCCTAGGGTTTTCTAATCCATTGCTAGAGTCATTCGCAGAGTATTGCACTCTTTAGGGTTAGGGAGGTAGGATAGGAAGGTCTGCCGATATGAAGGGCAGATATTTAAGGCTCCTTGATTCCCCATCGGGCAGGAATGCAGTACCGTAGCGTGATAATCACGCTTAGCGTAGCCTATGGACGATACTAGAAGTAAAATTAATAAAAGTAGGTATTAAGTGGACTTACTCCAGGAAGTTTGCTGCATTCCTGTTATCCTAAGGACTAACAGGCCGTAGGGGATCTTTACCAAAAAAAATATTTTATTTTTAATAAAATTATATTGCTGGCGCAATATAATTTTACCCTTTAAATTTTCCACTCCAAGGGTCTTGGTTCCTATGTATATTCATCCTATGACTTACTAACCATGCGTTATCGTTACATATTAAGAGTTTAAATTTATTTAGATAAGAGGATTCTTGGGGTTGGGTAGCTATTTCCTCGGAATCCGGAGAATGCAACTGATTTCACGTTAAAAGAAAATGGGTTACTACGACACAACATAGGGTTTCCTTTCCTTAAGACGATCACACGTTTGGCCACTTCGTTAGCGTTTCTTTTGTTTATGTTAAATGTAGATTAATTAATTTAAAGTTGGTTAAATTACAGTTAGTAAGTATTATAAGGGGCTATTGAAGGGGGGAAGGTACATTTTGGTGCCGTGACCAGGATTAGCAGGGTAGTTATATTTAAGAAGCCTTTATGGCATTTTGTTGCTGTGAAAAGAGAAACGTGAATCAGTTGTTTTTTTTGGATTTCGAGGTTATAGTAATCTACTTAACAGGTTGCCTGATCGTCATTCGTTCGAAATAACAGTTACGTATTTACTTTAGACAATAAGGCATAACTATCCGTAATACCGTAAATTTTGTTTCATATGTATATTCCGAAAGCGTTCGTTGTAACGAGAACAAAATATAGGCCGGTTATACATATATAACAGATGTTAAGTCCATCAAGACTTACCTAATGATAAATTTTTCCACCAATAACTTGATTTGATTTCACGCAGGCGTATTCTTCCATGTTATAAGAAAAACCACTAGTCACTTGTTTGCACATTTTGAGGTTATCACTCTAAACTGTTGTTTTAGTAGAGCTTTATTATTCACAAACTTTGGTTTATCACAATAATTTGGGGCTGAGGCACTTTTATTTATGGATAGATACTCATTTATCGCATTTTTAATATCAATATTGGTTAAATAAAGCACAAGACGCCGGGAGACTGTTTGTTTGTAAACAGAATGACGACACTAGAGTTGTACCTACTCGTGAACGCCGTTGTCAACATTTCAATTCATCGCGCCACTAAAGAAATATATCAGAAGATTACTTCAATAATTTGTCTGCGTCGTACCCTTTCGGGCATGTGAGAATAATAGTTTTGATATGTTTTCTGAGGTCTACGAGAATAATAAGAGTAGGGGCGAAGCGAATGTCTTAGGAGGGTTTTCTTTAATATGAATTAATTAGTTTGAGTAGGAGAGGTCGTCGGTTCTCAGATCAAGGCGGACTACTAGTACGTAATGATACCATTTTTCGGCATGTGGTTTATTTTACCAAATTTCATATGATTCCAACCGAAAGGGTCCGCGTTTCTTAACTTTGGGATATAGATACATAAATGAATATTAGATATAAAATAAGTGAAAATACGTGGGAAAACCTTAATTATTTCTTTATAAAGTTAAATAGGCTAGTGAATATTCATGAGTTTTCAGTGAAAAAAGGGTGTGTAGTAGATTTTATCAACGTTATGATATCACGCCGAACGCCGATTAGTGGATTGTGTCCCAACTCTAGTAATAATGCAAATTTAGTGTAGCAGCTCAAAAATGCTTATAATTTTATCACGGAAGGTTTTCAATAATCGTATTTGGTTCTCTTATCCGTGATTTTATTTTTATGAACACGTGAAATAAAATTTAAATTATTGATATGCTGGGTGTGATTTTAACTCTGAAAACCTTAGAGTATTAAGACCGTGCGGAGCAGCCATTGATGGACGTTCTGTGCCGGGAATGTGTGGCCGGTGGTCGTGCTCGTTGTGTGGGCTGGTGTTTGTTTGACGTGGCTGGTTTTGGCCTTTTTGCATGCGTTGGGCGTTTCCCGTCGTCGCAGGAGAGCGGATTTTTCCGATGGGGGTGGGAGCGCGCGTCGCGTCCGGATGGTTTAATAATCGAAGCGGTAAACATTCAATTGATTATAGTCTGGCAAACCAAAAGCGCAGTAACAGTCAGAGTAACATGCTATACCCATCCCTTTTTTTAGTAGTGAGAGTACTGGCATTGGAGAAGGACAGTACGATTCTCCCTGTCTATGCTTGAGGTGGAACAAACTCTGGCCAAACTATATCTATTAGCACGGAACGTAGTTCATAGGGTAACCGCTAGACGGCATAAAAATAAAATATTTCAAGGGGATTACATTTACTTACTAACCATGGGTCTCCTTGATATTTAGGATTATTAGGGGAACAAGAATCACCTGAACCTTGTGATATTTATGATTGGAAGGAAATAAAACACAGAATTATTTTATTTTTTCTAATAATAATGATTCAGTAATACATATTTTCAATCTAACAAGTTATTTTAGGTAGGCCGTCTTATTGCCACTGTTCTAGGGTATCCAATCTTTATTTCATCTCATGTAGGTAGAGGTAGCCATGATAGGTAGTTAGTCAGGATTGTTTCGCTGAAACAAAGAGATAAATAGTTACAAATAGATGTATGTCAGATTAGGATTTCATAATATATTTCATACTAGCTTTGGCTCGCAAGATTGCCTGGATACAAAAGCATTAAGAGAGGGAGGTTCTCAATTTTGACCTGTATGTTTGTATGTACATATGTAGGTATGTATGTTACACCGTGATTTATTTCACGTTTCCTAGATAAGTTATGGCAGGATAAGACCTTAATCTAATTAGATTTAAGAAAAGCTTGATTTGCTTTAAGAATAGAGGGAGAGTATAACTATGTTGGAGAGAGCTTAGTCACGATGGTTTTCCATGATCGAGTACAATTCGTTGGTGATAAACGAAATCAAATCAACAATCATTCATACAAATGGTGGCGAACAGGGCAGATGCCCAAGGCTCACAGTTACAAGGGCATCATAGAGCAGATTTTATAAGGACCGCCCGGGACTTCGCAGGGGATAAAGCCGCTAATGAGGGTCAATAGGAATTAGTGATAGTTAATTTTAGGAAGTAAACTAGATAAGTTAAGAAATAGATAATAAATATACATTACAATATAGGTATTAGAAATTTTAACATTATCATCAGGCTTAGAGACTACGGTCAAGACTCAGCTAGTTCTTTCATACAAAATTACAATATGAAGTAGGGAAGTAGTTGAAATGAACAAATTTGTTTAATGACTATCACAACACAAGGCTATTCAGGGAGAAGACCATGAAGTATTTTTAGTATTTGACATCTTTTAAATAAGATACCAGTACCTGACCTTATGCATAGCTTATCTTATATTATATCTTATCTTATAAAAGTACGAGAATATTTATACTTGAAATGTATGCTGACTTGGATTATAGAGTATATTTTAGTCAGATTTTGACCTCTATGATGATGAAACTATGTTGAACTGGAGATTGAAGATGATGTAGACGGTGCAGTAGATCTGGAATGAGATAAACATTAATATCAGGTTCTAAAACCTAGCATAGGAATGCTATCATTAGGTATAATATTAAGAATAGGGTTCTTAATACCATAATTAAGAAACAAGGTAGTAAATAGTACTTCGTATTTCATCATCATCATCATCGGCCTTCGTCGGCCACTGCTGAACGTAGAGCTTTCTTCGTGTGCGCCACTTGTCACATATTGTGCCGGGATCATACAGAAGTGACCCGCAACATTCTGAATGCAGTATACCCAACGGGTCAGCGGTCATCAGGGGCGTTTTTTTTGTCCAAAAGCGGCTTCATATTTATTTTTAAGGAACTAGAATAGTGTATGTATATTCTAAAAGGGAGCTTTCAAGTCATAGGGGCATCCTTCGAGAACCTTAGTTCTAAAGGGATGGGATATTTACCTGTGAGTAAATATTTCTAAGTTTATTTTGAGTAGGCTAAATGAAGTCCATTTATTCCATAGAAATGGGTTCCTAGGTTCATGGCCTGAGTCTATCTGCATATCTGAACCTTCTTTATTAGTGAGTTAAATGAATTACCTTTTAGTTTTAGTCAAGAACTGTAGCGTGGGAGGTTGTGTTTTCCTTGGAGGCAGTAGCGCTGATATGATGACACGCAGTTAGGTGGTCTGTAATTGAAAAATAACAAAAGTTATGAAAAATTGGCTTTATAAGCACTGAATTTTACAATAATGTCTTTATAAATGTCTTTTGAAATAATAGGTACTGGATTTAGAACAAATTAATCAAGATTGAAGATTTTTATTTTTTGACTGAGGCCGATAGAGTCATTTTAGATTCAAATAGTATTTAGCAGTCAGGTCATTTTAGATTAAAATAAATAGTGATTTTAAACTTACTTGATAAATGTAAATTTGGTTTTAAGCCTGGCCTGACAAAATAGTAGTTTTCAAGCATTGATTTCTGTATCCGGAGGCTTGAGGCGTCTTTTTATATGCAGTTTTGACCGGAGCAGGCTGGCAGCGGCAACTAGGCATCTGGCTTCTGGAAAATAAAATTTTAATTAGAATTTTGTTGTCTTGAGAAGGCTAAGATGAGTAAATACAATAAAAAAATATTTTTTTTGGTGTCATATGGTCTTAAAACGGCTGCATACTGGGACGAAATTTTATGAAAAAAAACTAGGCATTTATGGTGATTTAGGGGGGATACACTGTAAAAGGTGGTAACACGGGTTACCAGATAGGGTGTTTATTCTGAATATTTTACATTATTATCGGATACCAACGTAGCTGATAACAGAGGAAGATCGACTTAATACCGAAGACAACATTGTTTGATATTTGACCTGGACTACTGGACTACAAGACTGAAGATGTCGTCGCGCGTCACAAGTAAAGAACACTCCGTGATCTTAGGACAAGAAGCTGAAACCAGCCAGATGCAAGACGTTATGGAGCACGAAATTAGATCCGGGGCAGGAAACCAAACTTCTACAAATAACATTATGGAGACTGATCTAGCTAGACTTCCCGCCGCCGCGAGTTCATCCACGCGAGCCACATAGAACCGAAGGAAATCTTCCAAAAGATCCGCAGATCATTTATATACCTATATTAACCAGTTTGAAATGAGTAGGATTAAGTAGTTATTAGTTTTATAAAATATGTCATACTTGTTTAGTTTTAAGAACTAATAACTTCGTTTATATAAATAAACATAATAAAAAAGATACTTACATTATTTGATGTGGAGTGCTGATGTAGAGCGAGCATTGGGAAACGACAGTCAGCCCTGGTTGCTGAAAATAACACATTCATTAGAAATGTATTACCTTAAGAGCCTTAAGACGGGCATTCAACAGATTTTTGGAAGAAAATTTTGTGTTCTATTGAAATCAAACATTTATGGACTTTGATTTCATTACTGTTTACAATATTGAACATAGAGGTTTATAGAAGATAGTATTTTAGACTCAAAGAAAAATTTCGTGGGATATTTAAGCAAATAAAAAGAGGTTATGTCATGTTATTAACTTTAAATTACCATGAAATATAGCAAATCGTGCTGTAAACTTACCATGTTAGTGTCCAGAGTTCATTTTATCTTGATATCTTTGTGTCCTTGTTTTGAAGAGACATGATTCTTAAGTTATGAAATGTCTGTACTTTTGAGGGGTGTAGCAGCATATCCAACAGGTGAAGCCGATGAGAGATTCTGGATTTCAACTTGACAGTTTTCTGTTCACGTAGACTAGCATCACAGAGGTGTTTTTGCAAAAACAAACAAGCCTGTTGTACTGTCGCCATTATGAGCTTTATGACATAGTTTGTCGTCACACAAAACGGAAGTCGGGATCATGTTATTCATGTATGACCTTAGAAACGCGTGGACACCCTTTTTAATATATTTTGAGAACTAAATCACTTTAAAAGGCTCGAGATTAGAATAATAACCAACAGCGACACCGGCGTCCGGTAACGTTTAGTTTTGACCATTTGACAAGTGGAGCAGAGTGGCCAACGTTCAAGACCAAATTTCACTTAAGCGGTTTACACATGTTGCGATGTTGCATCAGCGTGACTCGGAATCGCGATGAAATTTAGTTTCACAAATAATGAGACAAATGATAAATTTTGTAATAATTTTACGAGCATGACGACAAAATTTGTTCGTTTATTTATAAAAGCAAACGGTTCGACTGCTGTGATCTGTGATGGTTGTTACGCAAACATTTATCTAATATTGTCTTTGCGTTTTATTACTTTTATTATTTTAGCATCGCTTCTTTGCACATGGTAAATGCACCAAATATATACAAACAGGATAAACCGGCTTAGGAGAAAGTAATTAAATTGGAGTCAAGCTTAATAATAGCATGTGCAGACAAACGTAGTTATTTGTTTATACGTTGATAGCAAAATAAATGATGCTAGACAGAATTAAGACAAGTTTGAACAATATGACGTGCAATTTCACAATTTTGTCTCGTTCTGACTATAGTCCTGTCGGATATCTGGGCGTTTGCGTGAGTAGAGCCTTTTTACACCGTCTGTCAAGTTTTGTTTCATTCTAACTATCGCCACCTCTCGTTCTTGTGGGTATGGACCATTACAAATCTGGTTTGACAATTCACAGAACTTAAATTTAATTTAATATTTTTCACGTAAAATAAATTACGGTCATAAAATCATTGAACTGAAAATAAATAAAAGGAAAATAATATTTCTTAGACTCTCTACGAACGTAGGCGGCTGGTCGTCTGCGAGGTTTGGAGTATTGCGGGTTTTGATTCATCGATTCGACGGCAGCGTCTCGGGATCGCGCGCGATTATTGTGCCGGGATTGCGCTGATCGTAGAGCCCATTAAGGTTTAGCATAAGTCATAGGTCTGGCAACACTTATCGTGACATTTGTGATCGTTCAGAAATGGAGTGATCTACTCAAACGTTTAAAAACAACAGTGATTTTAAATTTCTATTATTGTTTTCATTGTATTTTATTTTTAGTTAATATAATTTACGGGGTTATATGTAAATATATAAAATTGGTAAAGGGAAATATTAAACATAAATATTGATGTACGATTAGGGTTATTGCGTTTGTGAAAGATCCTGTCACTACAGAATGACGTTGACAGAAATGACAGTTGTTCTGTCGGAGAAATGTCAGAAACGCCGGGAATTTTATTTATGAAAGATCATGATTGATTCTTTAAAAACTAACTTTTATATGACTTTAATAAGTTTAAACAGACATTTAATGTCTAAATACACATAAATCGCTACTCATTATGCGTTTGTTGTGGAGTCTGACTGTCTGTGTGTCGTGAGCGACGGCATGCCGCAAGCGCTGATGCCATTGTGTGATTTTTGTTATGGCGAATCGTGTTTTGAAAAGGTAAAGTTTCGGTGGTGAAAATTACCTTTCGTGGCGTAAAAGATTTATCTAAGGAAGAGTGAGTAAAGTGTAAAAGTTATCAGTGATCATAAAGTTTTATCCTAAGTGAAAATGAAACATGCCGATTTTCAAGTAGAAGTGAAAATATATAAGAGCAGGAAGATGGGTCCACGAAATCTTCAAAATTGGATCATGGAATTTTTGTATTGCTTCGTTGAGTCATGACGTGTCTGGTGAAATTAGGAAGAGAATAACCATTGGTGAGTACAAATGATTAAATTTGAAACATAAATTTTATATAATATTCTAATAAACTGTAAATATACAGGAATATGTTAGTAATTTTACACGATTTTTGTTCATTGAAAAGAGGTATGGGGATAAACTGGGAGCCACACACAGTTTGTTATGTTTTTGTTTTGCAAATTTGGTGCACCATGTTTTGGTAATATTGATGGGCAATAGACTAATAGTTTGATGACATGTCAGTGGTACAAGAGTAGGTCCTAAAAAGGTACCATGAACATAAGGTCAATGGAAACCATTCTAGTAATGTTAGTGATGCTTAAGACCAAGTTAAGAGTGTTTGACTGTCACTTAGAATATGACATGATTATTTTTTTTTGGTTTTCCTACAGAAGTTTTTTCCATGTTTTGTTTTGACTAAGGCAAGTGATCAATACAAGTTGGGGGAATCAAGATCAAGGAATTGATGGACGGACGTAAAAATTTAGAGAAAATCCAGTATTCAAAAATACAAGAAGTTGATTATTGACTACTATATTCAAAAATAGAAACAGGAAGTTAACTGACAACAGAGAAGTGATATTATTGAGCTGATACGTCACTCAACATCAGAGGCAGTGAGTCAATTTTTCTTAGGCAAGCCTGGCCTGAATTTGGCTTAAAATCTATTCACGAGCTGTGAGAGGCCCGCTGAGGCACCTGAAACTCGCCACTACTGTTTGACATAACTATGTCGAAACATTTTACACTGATTGTGAGAACCGGATTACTAGAATTATTTACATTACTAAAAGAATGTTGACATGCCGTCTGTAACCATCTGTGCAATGATCCACATACACATCTGCTCCAAGGATATTGGAAGAAGGGCACCTTAATATTAAATCTCTACTTATTCCTGCTTTTACCTATCAAGGAAAGGAAAGACGATGTTGTAAGTTCAAAATTAGACCAATTTTTCTACAAGGATATGCGACGTTCGAGACAAGAGATCTTCCTGAAGGTGAAAGTTACAGATTGCCAGAATGCGGATTTTAACACTTTACAAAAATTCACCTTTTCTAATTGTTCATTTGTTAAAGGATTCTGTACATAACATTTTCAACCATGTATCTAGTTATTTAATAAACTATTAAATACGAGCTTCGTTTTGTATTTACCATACCTATGCTGGTCATTTTTACATAGTTTATTTAATGTGACCTCGTATAATTGTTTATTTTGTAAATGTCAGACACACACTGTGCGGTGTGTGTTGTGTATATGTACTATATGCGTCAGATCTTATCTCAACCACTTCCCTGTGTATCTGGTTGATCTGAGTTTTGGAATACTCTCGTGAAGCGACATGACAATGTTGCTAGGTACAGTCGGCAACATGAAGCTGTGTGCAAAAAAAAATTTTTTGAGAGTTATTTGTACTTGGAGTAACTAACAAGGATTGTTACACTGACACAAGGACAGTCGCGTGCCATACGATTGCGAAACATGTATAATGTAATAAAACAAAATTAACTAATAAATAATGAAATGATTAAGTAATATGAGTTGAAACAACTTAAGGTCTATAAAATATATAAAAAACATAATAAGATTATATAATTTATAAAAATTTACAAATCTATAAAAAACTATAGAATCTAAAAATGTATACCAATATATAAAAATCTATAATATGCTATACATCTTTAAAAAGTTATACAAATTTGTAAAATCTAAATGATCTCTAAAAATTTATAGAAATTTATAAAAATCTATAGAAAAATATAAAAAAAAAAACTATTCATTAAAATATTAACTGACTGTAAAAATACAGGGGGCGCGGCTGACAACGTGGGGTTCTGCTGGGTCGTAGGGGCGTGTAGTATTTAATATCGAATTTTCATTCGTATTCGGATCATGATTTTTGGGTTTTAGAAAATATTGAAACAAAAAAAAAAGAGAATAGACATATCGGACGAAAGCGGCAAATATTGTATTTAGTCCAATCTATCTAAATAATAAACAAGTTGCAATTCAATTACGGCAAAAAGAACACAATCATAAGTAGTATGAAATTGGAAGTTCTGGTCAAATTGTTAATAGGTATTAGAGTTTTGGGCAACCTAAAGCAAGGGTAACAAAAAATAGTAGGGTAAAAATATACTCAAATTTAAATACGATGATTAAATGTATATTCCTTGGTTCTTGAGTTTTTTTTTTTGAGATTAATGAATAACATGATGATTGTCATAAAAATTGATAATTTTCAAACTAGAGCTTTTGGTTTTTCATTTAAACATTTAAAACAATGTTTACAATATATATGTCTTATCTAAGATCAATTGTTATTGTTTTAAATTGACTGCATATCAGAGTGTTGGCTGTCTGTAAGAACCGAAGCAAATGTGTAAATGAGGAGGTATGAACACAATTATGAATAGTAAATTACTTATAGAGTTTATGGTTATGTGAAACAAAGAAAGAGATGAATGTAAGATGATGAAAGGCGGTAAGATGTTACATTACGGGAGAATGGGTTTTTACAGATAGACAAAGACTAGAGTGTAGTCAAACCTAGAGTAATCGGTATTTGCAGGGGAAAAGAGAAGGGGGGCATTGGGACAAGTTGGTTGGCAAATTCTTATTGGATAGGTTAAAATCATTTTTGATTCGACCCATGTAAGGGTAGATTTTGCTGACTACATACTATACTGGTACAAAATTAATATTAAAGCACACACCTCATCTTGGTTAAGGTATATTCGACAAATGCACATAATGCAATGATGAGTCATAATAAAATACATGGCTTTTCTATTTTAATGGTTTCTCCTTAAAACCATTGTTTTTTTTTATGGTACAACAATAAAGGTTGGACCGTGGTCATCAAGCGGTCAGGACACTACATAATGTACCTACTTGCATTTAAGAAATTTCTTAGTCAATATTTATCCATAATTAAATAATTGTGGAAACTTTGAGGTTATTTCGTGTAATAAAGAAAAAAAACACGCACAAAGTAATCTTAAAGGTCTAATTGCCTTATTCCAATATGAGACATGCGCCAAGAAGCATGATTGTGAGTGGTGGAGCTGAGGAAACTGGTTCGGTCCCTGACAATGGATCTTGAACGCCTTGAACTTACAAAAAGAGTATTTTTGTTTTGTGTGGGAAGTTTTTGTGAGTTCACTAGCTGACTAAAAAGAGTCTATCGGTTATAGGGCGAAATAATACCCGACACAATCGAAGTGAAGGCACAAAGGCAGGTCATTAGGATCTACCAGATTCACAACCTGGTATCTCTGGCAAAATGGAGATTCTTGGGGGAAAGGTTTTCAGGTGCTTTTGTCTTGAATCAGAGAGGCGGATTCCAAGGCTGTTCCATTTATTGTCATCTAGTATTGAAGAAACACACCCACATAACACGTTTAAATAAGGGAGGGAAATTATCGATTAATCTAGTTTACATTGAAATTTTTTTTTTCATAAATCACTGTAGATACTAAAGTAATTTAGAAAAGAAAAATTAAAATGAGGGGCGGCTGTGACTAAAGGCATACCTAACTAACAGAATTGATGTACATGGAGGCGTAATTGTCTTTTAAAATATGGATTTTTATTGATATTTTTCATTCAGTAATAAAGATCAGGAAACAAGAAAAAAATAAACCTATATAAAAATAAAACCTAAGTATGATGATCAAATACTTAAAGAAACATAAAATAACAACACCCTGATCGTAAAATAAGAACACTCTAATCATGTACATGACCCCAGATGACCTGGGTAGAAAATGGAAAAGATATTTGATAAATGTAAAATAATTATATTAATAAATCGGAAATAGCAGGTGTGGGAAAAGTTGCCAAATAAATTGGAACCTAAAAACAACAACAATAAAATTCACAATGGACATAGGGAGTTATGATCTTATCGTTTAAGTAGAAAAATATTGCCGTAAAATTAAATTTGATTTATTTCTTGGGAATATGAAAGTCATTTGATTTAGGACTTTAGTCTAGTGATATAAGACATAAAATAGACTGGAGGACAAAACACTAGGACCTTTTTTGAGTTGAACAAATTGAAGGTCAGCTTGTCGGCAAGGAGTCGCAAGTGAAGACAGCGACACTGATCAGCGACCAATTACGTGTCGTTTTAGCAGACAGTGTCGTTGCCGACCGGAGACAAAGAGCCGACAAATTGTGTCTGCAAAAGCAGGGTATAAATAGAGGTACACGGTTCGCGCGCGATATTCGAGTTTTAGTGCGCGAACGAGCAGGAGACTGGTTTAAAGGATCGTTATTATTGGTATGTGTGAGTGATAAAATCAGTGTCGCGAAACGTGAAATTAGTGTTTGATAAATTTAACTTATACTTGATTCAGTGTTAAGTCTAGATTTTGCGGACCGAAGTGTTTTTACGTTATTTTGCGAACCCTAGACCTAAAAGTTAAGGTCTCCAAGGAATCTCGTTTGCCCGGATTTTACCTCGCGTTGCGCTGTCGCCTCTGCGCCCGTCGCGCTGGCATCTCGTTTGCCTGGATTTTACCTCGCGTTGCGCTGTCGTCTCTGCTCCCGTCGCGCTGGCATCTCGTTTGCCTGGATTTTACCCCGCGTTGCGCTGTCGTCTCTGCGCCCGTCGCGCTGGCATCTCGTTTGCCTGGATTGTATCTTGCGTTGCGCTGCCGACTGCGTCGTCATGACGTTTCGGTTGTGTTTTAGTGAAAATGAGTGCTAAAAGTGAATAGACAACTAGTGTACTAGTGGTGTGAGCGATCTGTGTTTATTATAGTGTTCGTATTGGCGCGTTAAGTGATATAATTTAGAAGCAGTGTACCGTGAAGTTGATGTAATTTAGAAGCAGTTTTCGTGAAGTGTCTGTAATAAGTGATAGAAATTATGTTCATTGGCCAGTGAAATTAAGTGCGTGCAAAGGAGACTCCGTTCGACTGTACCACGCCTGATCGCGTTGACCTGAGGAGATAACGCTTTGTGTTGTCCTGTTTAGTTCTGGGTGAGTTCGTTCCATATCTTAGTTCTATATTAGGCGGAACAAGTAGGAAACCGTGTTAGGGACCTTTTTACCATTTGGTTAATTAATCCATTATGTTTGACATGTAAAAATGCTTTGCGAATTAATTGCTGAACGAATGTTTAAGTTTTAAGGTTGGATTCTTATGAAAATGCCTTGCGATATATTTAATGAATAAATGTTTAAGCTCTAAGTTGAGTTTCATTTAATATTACAGCAGACTCTAAGCAAAGGACCCCTTGAGCCTTTCATGTTATGAAAGCACATTTCTCTTAGACTTCGATTACATTAGCTGGGTATAACTTGAGTTTTAACATTTTAAAAGTAGTTAAGTTATCTGATAGTTTGTTAAAATTAGTAATCTATTTCTGAGTGTTCTAGAGTATTTGAAGGTAAAATTTTAAGGTTTCAATGGTTACTAAGGTAATTGTCTAACTCTGAAATTCGAATCTTTCTGAAATAATAGATTGATTTGGGTCAGTGGCAAGCAGAGCAGCCCATTGAATAATTTCGGAGTTATACAAATATTTTAACTAGGACAGTAGACTGCATAAAAGCGTGTGGTCTACGGACAGTATTGTACTACTTTTCGTTTCTACTCATTTGAAAACTCAGAACTAGTAGCTTCAGGTTACAGACTAAGGGATATAACGAAGGGTTTACGGTATTAAGGTCGCTCATAAATGAGATTAAGAAGGATGACGATGAATATTTGGTGGATTTTTTCATCACAAAGTCTCCTAGGGTTTTCTAATCCATTGCTAGAGTCATTCGCAGAGTATTGCACTCTTTAGGGTTAGGGAGGTAGGATAGGAAGGTCTGCCGATATGAAGGGCAGATATTTAAGGCTCCTTGATTCCCCATCGGGCAGGAATGCAGTACCGTAGCGTGATAATCACGCTTAGCGTAGCCTATGGACGATACTAGAAGTAAAATTAATAAAAGTAGGTATTAAGTGGACTTACTCCAGGAAGTTTGCTGCATTCCTGTTATCCTAAGGACTAACAGGCCGTAGGGGATCTTTACCAAAAAAAATATTTTATTTTTAATAAAATTATATTGCTGGCGCAATATAATTTTACCCTTTAAATTTTCCACTCCAAGGGTCTTGGTTCCTATGTATATTCATCCTATGACTTACTAACCATGCGTTATCGTTACATATTAAGAGTTTAAATTTATTTAGATAAGAGGATTCTTGGGGTTGGGTAGCTATTTCCTCGGAATCCGGAGAATGCAACTGATTTCACGTTAAAAGAAAATGGGTTACTACGACACAACATAGGGTTTCCTTTCCTTAAGACGATCACACGTTTGGCCACTTCGTTAGCGTTTCTTTTGTTTATGTTAAATGTAGATTAATTAATTTAAAGTTGGTTAAATTACAGTTAGTAAGTATTATAAGGGGCTATTGAAGGGGGGAAGGTACAAGGGGAATGGCGAGCTTAAGGCTGCGAGAAGTGCGGAGATTACATGCAGGGCGTGCGTGTAAAATGTACTAGGCTATTGGGTGAAACATTATGGACTAATTACTGGGCTATTGGATGTAGAACCGGACGCCTGTCTAATAAAACGGTATCCATTTTTATTTCTGGCAGACGGTATTATTATTATTTATATATATATATATACAGGGTGTCCAGTAAATAATGGATAACCTTCTAACCACCAATAGGCCACCTTAGGCTGGTCCAGAAAATCCACTTTAGGGTTTAGTAAAAGTCCCCTGGTTTTCGAGATTTTCACACTTTTCATAATTTTCAGTTTTCGGTTCCTTATTTGACTGTTATCATCGTGGTAACGAGAAATGTAATGATTTTTCCGTTCTGTTTTTTGAAAAATTATCTCAAATAGTGCTACTAACTAACTGATATTAAAGTGTCTTCATAATCTTTACATTTCTCGTTACCACCATGATAACAGTCAAATAAGGAACCGAAAACTTAAAATTATGAAAAGTGTGAAAATCTCGAAAACCAGGGGACTTTTACTTAACCCTAAAGTGGATTTTCTGGACCAGCCTAAGGTGGCCTATTGGTGGTTAGAAGGTTATCCATTATTTACTGGACACCCTGTATATATATATATATATATATATATATATATATATATATATATATTAGACGATTATATTTATACCTATATATATTTATATATCAGACGCGACGATATAATCATTAGTTAAAGAGATTGCAAAGTATAAACAAAAATTTTAGTTGGATGTTAATTACGTTTATTTTGAAAAGAGTAGTTCCGAGGATGCTGCCTTGCGGAAAGCCAAAATTAATGCTTTTCGTAGCACTTTTATGAGATCCGAACGTCAGAACTGAAGAGTTTCCACCCAAGCAAGTATATCTTGAACAAGTACAAAAAGTGTCCGTGTGTGCCCAAATTTTTGACATTATAAAGTAGAATCTGCATCGATACTGTATCAAACGCTTTCTTAGATCCAAAAAGATGCCATTACATTTCTGGTTGTTATCTAAATATGATGGTACACTGTTAATAAAAATAGGGAACATAATCTGTGAATTCGACTAAATTTGAATTGGCAGTTATATAGAAGACCCAATTTCTCAAGGTATAAGATAGGTCTGTATAAGAAAGGTTTATCAAATCAAATCAAAATCATTTATTGAAAGACAAAACGGTCCACACATTACATAATAAGATACAATTAGACATAAATATAAATATGTCGTGGGTTATGAAACATTACTTCAGTTCAGAATTATTTGTATCCAGTCCATTAATTGATTGGTTAAATGATTTTTTATACTGAACATAACAGCGATCTTGATCTAATCGATTCCCATATTAACATTCTTTTTCTTTCTTGATGATCAATTGTTTTCTTTTGTTTTATATAAATTCTTTAGGTACGGTCACGGGCTTTTAGTAGGGTTTTGTCTCAGTACAAATGCGAAAAAAATTGTGCGCATCGAGAAAAAGTTGTGAATTTTTGACCATAGATAGAGTGAGCAAAGATGAATATTTTTTAGTATTGGCGGTCTGTGAAATTTTTGGACCTTCACGTCAAAATCAGGGGTCCCGTGCAATATGTTATTACTCTCTGGTTAAGACTGCTAGGGGTTGTTTGGTATCGTTTTCGTGTAAAACAGACATGCAGAATTCATTTCTGATATTAAAAATGTAAAATTTCGCATTAAAAAAAAAGTTGTGCGGCGAGGAAAAACACATTTTATTTTTAATTCTTTAGAACGTCATATAACTAATATATATCCTTTATTTCAAATAATAAAAAATATTATAAAGAAGCATATTTAATATAGATTATAGAAACATATACATTTTATACACCTTTAATACAAAAAACTTCTTGTTTTTTTTTACTTAAGTTGAGTAACGGAAAACAGACGTCGCGTCGTTTGAATTGTGACGGTTTATGTTAAAGTTAAGGAGGAAAAATATGTTTTTATTTATTGTATTTTTTTATTTCTGCATTTTGTGAAGTTATTATGAATAAAATTTACTAATAACGAGCAATACATGCATTTTAAGGTCAATACGCTACGGATGTTCACGTTCACATTGATTATCGATACTTACTATGGAGAAAACATATACACCACGAAGCAAACATTTTTTTTCGCGTAGTTTTTGTATACTATAAGCCTAAAAATTGTATATATTTAGAAACTACATTAAATATGCTCCTTTATAATATTTTTTGTTATTAGAAAAAAAATGATATATATTAGTTATATGACGTTCTAAAAAAAAATTAAAAATTGTGTTTTCCCTCGCCACACAACTTTTTTTTTAATAAGAAATTTTACATTTTTAATATCACAAATGAATTCCGCATGTCTGTTTTACAAGGAAATGATACCGCACAACCCCTAGCAGCCTTAACCATAGAGTAATAACGTATTTTACAGGACCCCTGATTTTGACGTGAAGGTCCAAAAATTTTACGGACCATGGTCAAAAATTCACAACTTTTTCTCGATGCGCACATTTTTTACAAATTCGAGCTCGAATTTTTAGGGTTCACTTTACATTGGATATTTCATAGAATGAGTACTAAACAAAAGAAAGTAGCTTGAACCGTAATTGGCTCAACAATTAAAATACGTGACTGTACCTAACGTCGATTTGAAGTTCATCGGAAGTTCATATTCGTACCTACCTGTCACACATAACCTAAATTCGAAACGAAATAGTTACGAACAAGGCACTTTATTTTGATTACTTCCTAATGAATAATTGTTACAAATGGATGTCACTTAATGAACATTTTTGTCGATTCATTACTTATGTTTTGGTACAATGTTGTTTGAAAGTTGTCCTTTGAAATTAGTACAGAATACTACTCTACAACCAAACGGCTTTGCGAGAAAAGTGATAAATTTCATGTTTTAAAAATCTGCTCTGTATCTTAAGAATGCTTTAATGATATATTATTTCTCCATATCGGCTTAACCATGAACCAAAGTAACATTATGGGGAGTTAAAATTTCTTTACCCTCGGAAGTTTCCCCGTACCCGTACAAAGAAATAAAACATTTATTTACATAACTAAATATAAAGAGGCACTACAGTACAAATCGGGTATATACCGGGAGATGGGCAGCAGCATCTTCCGAAAGCCTAAACAACAATAAACAAAAAAAACTGCGCGCGCCAACCAGCCTGCCAAGCGTGGCGCGTATAGCAAACCCCCCCTTTTAAAGGGGAGGCCTATGTTCAGCAGTGGACGTCTTATGGCTGAGATGATGATGATGATGATGATGACAGTACAAATACTAAACTGTACTGTACAAATAGTTTTCAAATGAGCGATGTAGCTAGGCTTCAAGTGACCTGTCTTAGTTCCGATCCAGGTTTAATCCAAGAACTTTGTATTTGTGTAATTTCCCGGCGTTAACTATTTTCATTATTTATTATTATTTTCATATTTTTGGTTTTAGTTTGCTCGATGTATCTGTAGATTTTTCTTCAAATATGGATACATTGGAAAACATTACACCTTAAAAATTATGAATATTATGATCCAGTAGGCATATTTCAATAGTAGTTAAGCAACGCACATATTTTGTTGGGATGTATAGTTGTATGATGGAGTAATAGAACTTTTCTCTGGGAGATGATTCCAAAATACTGTAAAAATATTATTTTGGATGCCAATCGATTTCGCTATCTTTAAGAATCTATTGTATGTTTTGTGTGTGTAAAACGATACTTTAATTAAATAAGTAAATTATTCAAGAGAAGAAGATGGTATTGATTCTTATGACAGCTTGAGTGGTTGAGGACATACAAAAATGTGCTATTAAATTAAAATCTGTAATCTGTTCGCAATACTGAAGTGACGCGTTTCTGTTAAACTATTTATTTATTCAAGTAGCACAATAAAAAATCAAAGAATTTCAAAGAAAATCAAAGAGTTTATAAAGAGGCACTGTATATCACAACAGGCAAGGGACCCTCAGAATTTTCCTTTAACAAATTACAAGACTGGTGCTAGTCCACCGATTACAAGCCGTCGATTCATCACGGCGCGGCACGTGCTAGCCCCATCCATCCGGCCTGAACGTGATCCGTCAAACGCTATCGCAGCCCGTACCTATGAACAACAAAGTTTAATTCATCGTCTTCGATAGAAGATTGAGTGAGTGCTTTCACGACATTTTCGTACCTATTTATATTATATTCTCAAATGTACTTACAGTGTATTCGCTGTGTGCATGATTGTGGCGCCATCTCTTGGGCAGGTGGTCAATCTCTTTTTTTTCCTTTTTTATAAATAGGTTGTATTCCTTGCTTATATGAAATGTAACTGGCTGATTCACTATTTTGACAGCAGACAGGGGATTTGCAGTTTTCATTTCTTGTCACATTGAGCACTGCGATCGTTCTCGTTACCCCCACCATGCACTTTGCACATAGCGAATACGTAGTATCACACGTTAAGTTATAGGCCTACAAAAGCTGCTTCCTGGTTTTTTATAAGTTATTCTTAACTGTTTTTTTTTGACATGACACATTTTTCTATGACACATTGGGCTAATGAGGTAATTTATTTAACGTCTTTAACAAAGTAGTGGCGCGAGGCGCTCGAATCTCGCAGACTAAAATTTCATGGCTGCTCTCAATGATGGGCCAACTATACGACGGAACGAGATCGCAATATCCTTAGCTCCCTCTAAAACATAGCTGCGTCTCTATAATGCCCTACCATTTAGAGGAAGAAGTGGCTCACGGAGAGCCGTTTTGCTGCATTGATCGTAGCAAATGGAAATCCGTGATATAGGCGTGATTGTATGTATGTATGTAGAGGAACCAACATATAATGGTCAGTTAGAGGTTCTAAAATTTTTGTAAGAATGATGCTTCTTCTTCGAGGCATAATAACTATAAAACCTAATTTACGTCTAACTATACTTAACTATCAATATCCATTTTTTTACATATCTGCCCAATTATCATTAAAAGTGATTGAATTATTTAAATAACGTAGCGTAAAAAATTACACTGCTGTTGAAATCGATTATGTACCAAGCTTTACTAACATGAACACACATTATGTACGTAACAGGTTTACCGACTTGTCAACAACACAGCGGGTCATCCAAGGCTCGCTAGCTAATTAATCCTATACAGGATTTGCAAATACACATGTGTCATTCTCATTTCATCAGCTCGGGTCGCTATCGGCCAATGTCGTTTCAAAGTTTTTACTGTCAACATTTAATGCTTCCACCTAACTAGGACCGTGTTCCATTTCTATTAGCGCTAGCACTGTACTGAGTATCCATGTATCTGATAGCGAGAGGCCCAGCTAATAGTTGAGTTTACGCACAAACCGGTGTAGAATGACTTCGGATTCCATAGTCACCGATGGACTTATACCAGTTTGACTGAACTCTGGACTCGCACGTGCATTTTTTACTGGAATCACACCAATTCTGGCAGGACATGTCCATTTGAAAAGCTAAAGATTTACCAACTGTGACGTTCCGTCAACGGTAAAAGCAATGGGTTAAAAGGATTTTTGGACTTTAATTCTGTTAAAAGGTTGATGCTCAGTTTTATTTGACTTTACACCAACGTAATGGGCAGTCCATGGTTATTTTTATCTCTACGGTAGGTTACCATTGTCACCACCTGTTGTTTTACAGAAGGCGACCAAGTATCCAGATTATCTGGACTGTAATTTATTTTTATGTTGAATTTTTCTTCACAAGAATTTGACCTACCTACTTAGTTATAACGCAATGACCCAAAATGAACATTTGCCTCTAACAGAAGATCATACATAAAATAATTTTAACCCACTTACTTGTGCGATAGATCGGCATAATACGACTGGAAAAACATTACATTATAATTAGACCCGATCCCGATTACATACCTAAAGTACACATAAATACTTAGATTTCCTAGTCACGCCAAACCTTCAAATACATTTTAAACGTTTTATTCCTTTATTATTATTAGTAGGTACTATTTTTACATCAAACAAAAAATAAAACTGCAAATAAATTGCCAGACATTCATCGGTATTTGTCACCCGTGACCCTCTCATGTGAAATTGTGCTCATATTGTAGGGACTAATCCGCGACGAGAATTCATCAGGTCCTAATGGGTCCTTATCAAGACCCTCACACATACATCTACTATTAGCCTCGCCCCTGTGGAAGTACTTTCAACCCCTTTTTCATCTCCTTTCGGGTTGAATTTATAAAAATAATTTCTGCGTTAGCTCTATATAATCCAGTCATCAGGGAATCATCTCCATACATTGCCCTACAAAAGGTGGTGTAGTTTTTTTGTTAACGGGTATTTGTAGGCTACAGGGTAGTTATTAAGAATCTCGATTTTAGACTTTGAGGGGGGGCCGCTTCGGCCGCCATCTTGGTTTAAAGGTGCCAAAATTCAGTTTCTTGACCATGGCGCTTAGACGATTGTCAGTATGACTAAAATGTCTATAGAACATATAAAGAAGATGAAATTGTCTACAACTTTTCTATACACAATAGATCTGTAAGTCTTACAGGTATAAAGATACAGGGGGTGTATATTTTTTATATATATATTTTTTTTTATATTTATTCGTTCTAAACAATAGATATTGTGTTGAACATAATAACAAACTACATTAAGTATAAAAGCAGAATAACATAACAAAGGAGGAAGCTTATACAAATACAATCAAACCAAACTGACGATATACAAATTTTTTGGTAGGTACCGCAAGTGCAGAAACTAAAGAGAGAAAAAAATCCAATATATTAGTGTTATGTCAACTCAATTAAAATAATAGCTATTAATAAAATAATTATAAATCCTGAAATATAATAATATCGTCAATTTAGTATTACATACATGGCAAAATAATGATACATTATCGCAAGATGTCAAGAGATAGAAATAGGATTATTATTTACAACTGTCAGCAACATAGTCGGTTATGGAATAATACGACTTTTTTAAAAGATAAGTCTTGAGTCTAGCATTGAAAATTTTACTACTGGCAATTGTTTTGAGTTCTGTAGGTAATTAGTTATAGAGGAACTCAGCCTGATAACTCGCGGAATGCTTCACAATGTTTAGCTTTGGGACGCCCAGTGTATATTTAATGTCCTTACGTCTGGTTGACAGCCTGCTTTCCCTCTCACTCTTGCTTTCGCACTTGTTTAGGTTCTTTACGAAGTCTGATAAGATTAGCAGCAAATAGAGACAAGGAGTGGTAAGTATATTGAGATTTATGAAATGCTCTACACACGAGGTTATTTGAGGAACGCGAACGATTGTCCTAACTGCCCTTTTTTGAATTATAAATGCAGCATTAACATTATAATTATAGCTGTTACCCCATAACTTAATACTATAACGCAACTTTGACTCTACCAGAGCATGGTATACCATTTTTAACTGAGGTACATTAATTAGGTCTCGCAGACAGCGTAGGGCATAACAAGATGAACTAATCGCATTTCTCAGTGCTTGCAATTCATGCTTCCAGTTAAGTTGTGCATCGATGTAGACCCCTAAAAATTTCACCGCCTCGGCCTGCTCAATCCTATTATCATTCAGCCTAATGTCTAACACTTCTGAGTTTTTCGCTGTTGCCGAAAACAGTAAGAGATTAGTTTTATTGCTGTTTAATCTCAAATTATTTACTGTAAACCACTTATCAAAAGCCAGTAGAACGGCGTTTCCCTTATCGTTTAACTGTGACATATTTTCAGCTGTAATTACAGCGTTTGTGTCATCCGCGAAAACTACTAGCTTGATATGAGGTTGTGAGTTCATTACATATGGTATGAGGTCATTTATGAACAGTACAAACAAATAGTAAAACAAACAAAAAAATAGTGGACCAAGTATCGAGCCTTGTGGAACCCCGCGTCTTATCGTCGTAGTTTTTGACTTAAATACTTTTTCTGTATTCCCTACCAACGTTTTAAGTTCAACATACTGCTTCCGGTTGCAAAGATAGGACTCAAATATCTTAAGTACATTTCCTCTGACACCATAGTGCTCAAGTTTGTGTAGCAAGATTTTATGATCTACAGTATCAAAAGCGGAGCTCAGGTCCAGGAAGAGACCAGCTACCTTCAGTTTATTATTCAAACCTGTTACAACGTCCTTGACCAGAGTATCTATTCAGAGATTCAGAGGCTTCACTAGTTCCTATGAATTTTTGGTACCCAAATTGTCTGCTATTTACAACGTTATGCATTACAAGATGCGTTTGCAACCTTGCTTTTATTAGCTTCTCAAATATTTTGGATAGCGTTGGTAATAAGGATATGGGTCTATAATTTTTGGGGTCATTTCGACTACCTTTTTTGTATATGGGCAGTACTTTCGCAATTTTCAATTGATCTGGGAAAACGCCTACTGCAAAACATGTGCTGTAAAAATCAGCAAGTGGTTCCGACAACACATCCATATTATCTTTGAAAACGGTTATGGGAATTCCATCATGACCCGCGGACGGTTTGCTTTCCATATTTTTCACAATCTGAAGAATTTCTTGCGGGGTAACGTTCTCGCAACTCATGGACTGTTCAACTCTTTTCGAATTTTCCCTTAGAATTTTCAGAGCAGAAGTCATGTCAGTAGTTGAACTGCCAGTACTGTGATCAAATATATTGGAAAATATATCAGCTTGCTCTTGCGGGTCTTCAATAACCTTGTCAGTTTTAAGAACTAGTTTTGGATTACAGTTGGCAGGCGACTTATTACTGTTCCTATTCACAATTTTCCAGATTTGTTTATTTGAGTTAATTGCCCTACTTATTTCTAATTTAACGGCATTTTGTTTCGCAAACCTAACTACTCTTCTAAAGATCGTGAAATACTTTTTGCGGTACAATTCTAATAATTCATTACTATTGTCTTTAATACTATTTAAGAAGCGTTTCATTTTACTTGAAATTTTTATGCCTGTCGTGATCCATGAGATACCAGTCTTGTTTCTTATCACACGCTGCCTCCTTTTTTTGAAAGATGAGTTAAACAGACCACTAAATTTACTAAGAAAGTTATTGATACCGATATTCTTCCAATTCTGTTGAGATAGCCCTTGCCTAAAAACTAATTAACTGTTTGCGCTTAATACGCGACGTTCAGCGTAAATAATTGATTCGTCTCTCTTGTCACCAGAACATTCAAGAATCATTTCACAACACAAACCCGCATGCCCATCAGCTAGACCATTATGATCGATCCAAAAGTTTTCTATTTTGTCATGAGATATGTTATATAAAATATTGTCAATGCATGACTCGGACTGATTTCTTTTATAAGTAATTTCGTTAAAGAGAGGCAAGAAGTCATAACAAATAAGCAATGATATAAAGTCTGCGGATTTTTTATCATCTTTTTGAAGATTTATATTAAAATCCCCACAAATTACGCAATTTTTGTTAATACAGAATTCTAGTAAACGTTCTAGCCTCTCTAAGAAGTCATCGAGATTACTATCATCAGGGCTTCGATAGCAGGTAAGTATAAGGGTATTAGTTTCGCAGTCTTTAACTCCACATACTTCAAAACTTCCTACTTTATAAAGGGACTTGCAAAAGGATAATTCTTCCGTTTTTCTGTTTGAACGCGCCAAGATTAGACTGCCACCTCTTTTTTTATTTGTTCTAACATTGTGTGTAGCAATATTGTATAATGGCATATTGAAAACGAGTATCGAATCTTTATTTAAAAAATGTTCACTGATACAAATGTAGTGAATGTTTTTTACTAAATTATTAATATAAATCTCTAAGTCATCTTTTTTATTGGATATACCACATACGTTCTGATGAAAGACATTTAGGTTGGTTATATTACTTCCTGCCTTTGCATTGGCCGTGTAGCTCGTCATTGAGTTCCTTGAGGTTTGGTTAGAGTCATCTATACTAGTTAATGTAAAAGTAGAATTTGTTGAAAATCATGAGAGTTTGATTTATTAGTTCCTAAATTATGTGCTCAAGATAAAGGAATGAAATCTCTACCACAGTTTTGTCATCTTACAATGATTCTTTTAAAATACATTCAAAATTTGAATTCACCCCTAAAACGCTTATAGAGGGGATGAAAGTAGTGGGCTCATAAACAAAATCAATGTTCTATTACTCATCGTAAAATATTACTAGGCGTTGACAGGCAGAGTTATTATTCTTTTTTTGTTTGTTAGAATAAAATACTCCACAGTTGGTCCCATTGTCACCAGGTCCCGATCTAATGATGGGATCCTGGAGACATCGAGGAGGACCTGGTAACAATGGGACCAACTGTGGAGTATTATACTCTTACAAACAAAAAAAGAATTTTCCAAATCGGTCCAGCCATTTTCGAATAATCGGTGAACATAAATTAAAAAAAAAAAATTAAAAAAATGCAAAAAAAAACAATAATCCGACGAATAGTGAACTCCTCCTTCGAAATCTTGAAGTGGGTTGAAAATTAAAATAAAATTTTTGAGAGCAAACCTAAAAACAATATTTTTTTTTGTATAGAAGCGTATAAGTTTTTTCTCAAATTTCAATTCATTATACCTGAATTGATCCATAACTCTGCCTGTCAACGCCTAGTAATATTTTACGATGAGTAATAGAACATTGATTTTGTTTATGAGCCCACTACTTTCATCCCCTCTATAAGCGTTTTAGGGGTGAATTCAAATTTTGAATGTATTTTAAAAGAATCATTGTAAGATGACAAAACTGTGGTAGAGATTTCATTCCTTTATCTTGAGCACATAATTTAGGAACTAATAAATCAAACTCTCATGATTTTCAACAAATTCTACTTTTACACCCCCTGTATCTTTATACCTGTAAGACTTACAGATCTATTGTGTATAGAAAAGTTGTAGACAATTTCATCTTCTTTATATGTTCTATAGACATTTTAGTCATACTGACAATCGTCTAAGCGCCATGGTCAAGAAACTGAATTTTGGCACCTTTAAACCAAGATGGCGGCCGAAGCGGCCCCCCCTCAAAGTCTAAAATCGAGATTTTTAATAACTACCCTGTAGCCTACAAATACCCGTTAACAAAAAAACTACACCACCTTTTGTAGGGCAAAATTCCCCACAGACTGGGCTAATAACATTTGAAGAATATATGTCCTTAATTTTAAGGGCGGCCACCGACTGGACTGATAGTCCGCCTGACGATATCGGCCTGTTAGTTGTTTGGAGCCGGCAAATTTTTGTTCTAACTGACAGGCCGAGATCGTCAGGCTGACTGCAGGCAGACTGAAAGTCGGTGGCCGCCTTATGGGGCCCACCCACTATCAGTTGGCCTGACGATATTGGTCTGTCAGTTGTTCGGAGCTGTCAAATTTTTGTTCTAACTGACAGGATAGTCGGGTGAGCCCCCTTAAGCTTCTACCTTCAGAAGATCGGCTGTGCATAGTCTTTCAGTCACACTATGTTTCATACATATTCAGTAGTCTTGTAAAACCTTTTAAATTTACGATACTGTAGCAATGCACCAAAATCCTTTAAAGAACAAATTCCACTGCGGTCAAGGTGCTTAGAATTTGATCCGACGTAAGCTTTAAGGTTGTCCTCGGATATTGCAAGATGTCGCAACATGATAACATCCAAAAGAATTTTGCAATAGAGATTTTTAGTACCTAATACTCAAAAAATACCAGCAAGATTCCGGCCCATCTAAGGAATTAATTTCCGCGGGAGCAACTATAAATCAGCTAATGTAGTTGCAGTATAATTTACTCCTTATTAAAATGCTAAGCTTGTGCTAATGATCATTTATTATATAAAGTAGCATCCAGCTTAACATCAGCAGCGTCAAGTATCCCAAGAACCCGCTACCATTGTTAGGGTTGTTCGTATTCTATACTCCTGTTGGCGCTAATAGGCGTCATTACCCGTGGTTTCATTAGGGTTGTCTACATTACAGCGTTAGAGCAAGCCGTAAAAAGTGAAACTTATCAAAGACGTCAACCTGCGAGTTAATGAGGCGTCGTCTGCGATAATGCCGCTGTCACCGTGGCTGAAATGTACCTGGGAATTTTACCGTGGAAAGATTTGATAATAGGAGCCGCTTCTTGCATGATCTTTAAGATGGGAAAATTTTACTACATTCCTTGTACTTACCTCTATTGTAATGATTTGGAGTCTGTGGTTTATCATGGGATATTTTAATAAAACAATTTAAAGTGTAGAAACTGTAAATAAAAAGAATCTATAGAAATGAGCAATTAGATTAATTTGGGATGTACCTACCTATGTATACTAACTTAACTGTAAGGTTAACTGGAAGAGATCACTTTCAGGGATAAGTTCGCCTTTGTATTTTGTTGTTCCTCATGTTTGTAATGTTATTGTATTTTTATGTACAGTCGGCATCAATAATATGTATACGAATTTAAGTCTTATCCCACAGACATAAGTGCCAAACAATAAAGTGTTTAGGTACATACATACATACATACATACATACATATTTAACTTCACTAGATATGGATTGAGTAGGTATTTCAATTTGGTGAAGCTCATGATCGTTCCTGGTACTGTATTATTAATCTTACCCACAACTAGCCATTGTCAGTTGTATACGAGTATAGACTTTGAACTTGCCTACATTTAAGAAAATCTTAAGTACGCAAGTAAAACGAGGGACTTAGTGTGATGAAATTTAGCATGCATCTTGTCGAGTACGTTAAACGCGTTTAATGGAGGTAGGAAGCCAAAAAGCTGGCATTGTGGGTGAAGTAGGGCCTTACTTCCGTCTTCCGAAATTGTGTTATACAAACCGTAAACGGTCGTTGCGTTGTTAGCGAATTGCCTCGTAAAAAACGTTCACTGAGAAAGTTACGTCGAGTAAATTGACAAGGAAAATTTTGTACAGTGTTAGCAAGTTACATAATACCTAGTTTCGTCTGGTTTGTACTTACTAACTGGCCCCAGCCCTTGACCAGTATAGAGCGCAAATTTTTAGTATTTTTGAGGTTCAGCGGGCTCTCAAGATTAGCGCCATTTTTTGGTTTGGCGCCTAGAGCGAGGGCAGTGCAGTACTACCATGTGGTGCAAGACAGAATAATTAAGAACAAGTTAATGAAGTTCTCCGCGGATGTATGCAGGTTTCCTCACGATGTTTTCCTTCACCGTATAGCGATTGGTAAATATCAAATTATATTTCGTACATAAGTTCCGAAAAACTCATTGGTACGAGCCGGGGTTTGAACCCGGGACCTTCGGATTGAAAGTCAGACGTCATTACCGTCAGGCTACCAACGCTTCGCGGAGAAATTCAAAGGTGTATGTGAAGTTCCCAACCCGCTTTGGGCCAGCGTGGGGACTATAGCCTGATCCCTCTCGTGCATGAGAGGAGGCCTGTGCCCAGCAGTGGGACGTATAGAGGCTAACATATTATATATTATATCTTTCCCGACCACGGAACAATGGTATTCCGGACCTTTGGGAGGCGTATGCGGAGCCGAAGCCAACGCGCAGAGGCCCTTTCGACAATTTAATGAAAAGTGAGGGGTACACTGAGCGGATGCTGCCCCTGCCCGTGTCATGGGACGCACGCAGAGACAGCACCCGCCATGGTGTAAGGACTATTGAGTATTAATGGAGTCTAAAATGTACTAGGCTATTGGGTGAAAAGTAATGGACTGATTAATGGGCTATTGGATGAAGAACCGGACGCCTGCCTAATAAAACGGTATCCAATTTTATTTCTGGCAGACGGTGACTCGCCGTCCGCAAGATGGGCCCCCATAAAAAGCGACATCAAAGATGGCTCAAGGGCAACACCGGTGCGGGAGCTGGGGGTAGAGAGGTGTCACTGGACTTTAAACAATATATTATATTATTATTAATGAAGTTACTTACAACATTTTCTGATATAAACAGGAATGTATTCCGATTTTTTCCTTAGAACATAAAACTTGGCTGAATAATGAAAGTTCCAGGTTAAAAACCAAGAGGCTTATCTGGTTTACTTAAATTTGTGCTGCAAAAAAGAGGCTAATTGAAATAACTAGTTAGAGTAGCTTACTAACTCAAATGACATTTTAATGACTATTATTGACAACCCAAAATCATGAAATGAAGAAAAAAAATGAAAACTTTCTTGTGCATTATACTTAATGCAATTTCATAATACCTTTTTGTAAATGAAACTTTAATTGGAACCGTCGGTTTGCTGAAAACTTCAATCCAATGTTCTAAACAGTGTCGGAGCTCAGTGGCGGAGAAAATATCCTCGCCAAGTTGTAGCAAGGAGTCTGTTTCACTCGCTCACCAAATGCAAACGAGTCCAACGTCCAGGCTAAACAGTAGCAGGTGCGGCGCCTGCCGGTGGCCGAAGTATAAGTAGTTATAAATCCAGGCCGAAATATGTATACAGATGTATTGTGATAGAGGGAAATTACCAGATTTAGACCAGGTCGACATATTTACCTAAGCACTTTGAGTATATATTCAAATAATATGTTACTGTGAGTATACTGTTATACTGTATGAAGTTTTTGGAGTAATGATTTCCTTTTTATTATATCGAGTACAGACATCTTTTTTATTTCCACCACCATGATTCCGTAGGAATAGTGCTTATTTATAGTCACAGTGAGACCACCCCCATACGTTTGCCGTTGTTTGCCATAACGCGGCATCGAACGCACCACTGTTCGCCGCCACTCGAGCGGTCACTTTCGGCTTTCACACTGCTACGGTTTCCGCATGCAGCGCCGGCGCGCGAGCGAGATAGCGCTCTGCGTGTGTATAGCACTGTCACGCTTGCACACTGTGGCCACATGCGGCTGCGGTGCCAGTGTGATAATCGCCTAGTTACCATCCTTGTTCGACTCAGCCGCGCCAGCCAACTAATCGGAATACACAGTCAGAGTGAAGCAAGTTGAAGTTATTTGTTGCTAATTAACAAATTATGCAGCTCGGGAGTTCGCTGTTTATTCTTTCAAGCAAGTCTTTCGACGGCGGAGAGATAATTATGATAATCAGAAACAGAATTCTAACTTCAAAATCATTGGTTAAATTGTTATGACAATGATTTGTCATCGATCTTTGACGTCGTAACAAATTGTCATTCTGTTAACCGATATCCCTATTATTACGTTTGACATTACTGATAGTGCTAATATTCTATTCGACTTTAACTTTATAATTTAATAATAATCAATTCAAAACAAGAAAAAGAAGATTTGAATAAGTCCAACGTTTTTCAACCCTCTTCAATATCAAATTTATATCAAGCGAATAACATATTACCTACATTAAATAAATAAACACGGGTTACTCACGTCTTTTAAGTCGAATATTGCTCGACATGTTTCGCTCCATAACGAAATCGTGATTGTGGATGGTCACTGCCCCCCAGGTGGAAAACTGTGTTAGGTAATGCGTCGGTGCTCAGTGTGGACGATCCTTTAGAACATGACGTAGTGAGTGTGGTGTGTTACTCTACATTTGACAATGATGCTGAAAACGAGGGTAGTTTCCCGCCTACCCCGCCGCCACCACCGCCCGCGACGAGCGCTCGCGAGCGGAGAGCCGCTGCCCGCAGTCTGCGTCGGTTAGCCAACGCAAATGGCTCATGACTGATGAGCTCCTCGTTATGGAGCGAAACATGTCGAGCAATATTTGACGTAAAAGACGTGAGTAACCGTGTTTATTTATTTAATATGTCTGATTCTCACGGAAGTTTTGTGTTTAAAATTACCTACATTCTTCGAATAGACCTTCTGGTCGATGAAAATTTATGGGAAATAATAACATTGTTAAGACTTTCTACGTCAATCACGCCCTTGAAATGTTCATGGCCGACTACACGAGTTCTAGACGGCATGAGTTTCTGTCTTCTTGGGAGTGGCATTGGAAGGGCAATTTGTAGTAGGTATTCGCAATAACTGTTTTTCTTTCTTTGTTTCCATTAGAAAAGTTTCGGCTTCGTTTCCACCGAGATATACGATGATGCTTAGCATGGGATGTGTTTCTTAAGAACCATTAGAATCACTTTATCTGTCCTGAACGAAGATTATAGTGTTATTATATAATTAACCATAATTGCACAATATATCCCTAGATTTTCTCGGCTTTTAGCCACGGCTCTATGGGGCCTGGCTCAGTAACCTTATCTTAAAAAATGGCGTATACCATCTGATCTTCCAACTCACAATAGAAACTAGGTACCTATGTGTTATGTGTAGTGGGGATTCTTCCTAATGCATGTACCCAAGTAACTAAAACTAATTTATAAAATATAAAACTATGATTTCTGGTAATTTTATCTTTAAATCTGTATAAAATACTCAAACGGTAAATCACCTACTCTTGATGAATAACTGAAAAACACTTATCCGTCATAAAATAAAATAAATTACATTTTGCTGCAGCACAATCAGTGTCAGTGTCATGGTTAACTGTCTCATGTCTGTTAAAAGAACAATAATTTCTCATTCGAACACGGCATTTGTAATTGCTTCATTTATTTTTAACAACTGTCTTTTTTATGGTTCCATTGATCTATTTAGAATCCATATTATTTTCGACTCGTTCAATAGGGTGGGTATTGTATGTGCATCATCGCGATTAAAACACTTATGATAACTTGAAACACCTCGAGTGGTATTCTAATGTTGGATATCATTCTTTTGTACACAAAACCTTACCCGTAAAACGTTACCCGCCGATATTTATTTTATATCATTCTTTTGTCACCAAAATTACATCTTTACAAATTGTGGTTCTGACAACCAACAAACGTCACGGTCGCAGTCACCAAAGCGTTTGGCGTGTTGCATTGATTTTAAGCATTGTTTTGACATAAACTCGATAACCATTTGAAAAGAAGAAAAGTATTGACTGAATCAGTCGAACGTAATTTCTGACAGATCCTGTTCAATATCAAATTATACTATTTGAATGAGCCATCAACAATTATTAATCGCCTCTATGTGTCTACCCATATCTTTAAACACACCATTGCCGATGTATTAAAAACAAAATGTTAGGATATGATACTTCCACAGTACGGGACCAATCTACAAGTACTGATACCCTCTTCACCAATATTTATTTACAGTCGAACCACGGTAATCATATCAGCGTTTCGGTCGGTTCACAGTCAATAAAATGAAAATAAACAAAAAGATATGAGCGAGGCAACCACTTTTTGGCTCTCAGGGGACCTAAAGTTTGTTTGGGAACTTTAACATTTACGTTTGGTTGTGAAACATCACGCTAGGTCTACGATTACGCTCAACCGTTACGGATCCTGAGATCATATTAATTTGGATCTCCCGAGGCGAGTGCTCGGTGATAGAATGGAAAATCTGGTGTTGATCTAATTTACGAATGCGCCTTCGCAAATTACTATCGACCCATTTCATGTGTCGTGAAATCGGAAAAAATAATTGGACGCGTGAGCAGAGGCTGGGAAAAATAAAAAAGACAATATTAATCTTTGTTTTTCAAATCAGAGTGATAGTTAGCACTAAGTTCTAGAAATTGCAGATGCACTTTGTGCGCGACACCGTTTGCAAACTGAGTATAAACCAATGTATACTGTTAACTTGTCTCTGAAATTAGCAAGCTCCAATAAAATTATAATAGGTAGAGTGCGAGAGACGTGTTAATTAATATTTCAATATTAAGATGACAAAGAGAAGTCTATAATGTGTTTCATAATTACTAATTTATATTTCTTTGACGCCATTTTGCTTCAGTCAATAGTAAGGTAAGTAAGTAATTACATATTTAAATACCTATATTGATGTTTCATTGAGCTGTCATAGTTAGTACCTACCTAGGTACCAATTAAAGTATAGCGTTCAATGCTCATCGTGACATTTTGATCAGTACGTATTTTTACCTGTGCCATTTTAAGCTTCTATGCGGGTTTTCCAATATTTTTTTAATTATTTAATAGGAATGGCGATAGTTCATTATGGTAGAAGTTCTTATACCTTTTAATATTATTTAAAGCTTATCAAAAAAAATACAAACCCTTTCTGTCAATTCTGTCGATTTATCTGTAGTAGAACTCAAAATCTCAATTTTACAAAAAGCTAACTTTTTATTAAAAACATTTAAAAGCATTCATAATTTTCACGCCATCTTATCTCCATTCATTCAAAAGAAAAGCCTCCCTATTATGAAACAATAACACAATGCAAACACGAATATTTTTTGGCGTAAAATAACAAAACAATAAAATGAAATTTACCCGATGGAAATAAATGTGAGCGTGCGAACGGAGATGGAGGGGAATGATGGAGCGAGTATCATTTGCGACGCGTCCAAAATATTTCCACTGATCTTGTTTACATTGACACAGTAATCCGCGGGGCGCGAGTGACGTGCCCGTATCATGGAGGCCTTTTTCTACAAGGTGTAACAAAAATAACCGGTATACATAATTTGTATCGTATTCTAAATATGAAAAAGTATTTTTTTAATAATAATTGTTCTTTTATGGAGGATCGGCCGGATGGGATGGCATGTCTCATTTATTTTGGCGCCCAAGAAATGTTTATATTATTTTTTCTGAGTCGCTATACAATACCAATGATGCCTTTAAACGAATCACTACTATTTTTGTTAGACATTGTATTGTACTCGTAGTTTGGATTGCTTGACACTTGACATACCGCTCATCAATCTCATCATCACTCTTAGTGCTTGAGAATGGAGACGTAAGCTCTCCGAAACATGTCGCGCGCGTAGTGACTAAACACAAGTGAGTACAGCCGCTTGCAGTGATAATTATCTCATCATCTTACGATTGCGTTAGTGGTGACGGATATCTCAGTTTAAATAAAATAGCTCAGAAACGTGCCTAATGTTGTACCATTTCAGTGAACGTGTCCGTTTCTGTGGCTAAACGTCAAAATTCGACAGGAGAGAAATCTATATATATATATATATATATATATATACGCCGTGCAACCTAAGAAGCAATTTTTGACACCCGTCATCTCAGTACATTTTATAACCTAAAATCGGATTTTTGTACTGAAATGAGAGGTGTCAAAAACCGCTTCTTAATTTGCACGACGTATAGTGAATTGATCCTGACTTGTCTTATCATGGTAACAAACGTGTGTCAATGTCAATCTATACATAGTAATATTAGTAATGTTATAAGATCAAGAGTAGGCCGTAGGCAACTCTACCTCATCGAGTAGCAGGTTTCAGCTTATCTAGGGCGGTGCACGATAAAATGTTATGTTTTAGTACTTGGTAGCTTGAGCTAATCTTGGAGTATTTTATGCTCAGGAATGTTGCTGGTACACGGAGAGAAAAATCTAGTTTCTTGTAACAGAATATTGTAAACTTGACTTGATTTTATTGTATTATATGTGACAACTATAAATTTTTTACACATTAATAGAAAATTCTACTTCTTTACAACATTATTTCTAGTTCCTACAACCCACTTACCTAGTATCGTAGAAAATAAATTTTGTGTAACACACAAAAACCATCTCTGTAGCCATAATTATAGGACAGGGTAGAATTTATCAGATTTTTCAGTAGGATTCAATATAATTACTGCGGACTTGAAACGCCGCATAATCCTGTATACTATGTGTTGTATTAAGAACACCAGATTTTTATTAGTATTGACTATTATTTTAGGGGACTGAAATAATCAACAATTTCTGTTTACTATATGCAGTATTGGAGAATACCAGATTTTTATTTGTGTTAAAAATATGTTTTGTTCTGTTTACAATAAATATTGTAGAGTTATCGGGTTTTATTTTTGTATTTAATAAAAGTGAAAAATACACCGAAACCGAGCACGGGTTGCAAGCGTCGCTGCTTGTCGTTGCTAAGTGTTGATTTTGATTTGATTTGATATGAGGTCCTGTTCGAAATCTACAACCCTAGTGAGAGAAACATTATATAGTTCTTACCTTACATGAATCAGTTGGAACTTCTATATATACAAATGACGTTAAAAACTTCGAAAGCGCGTTGTATGTCAATCAAGTATGACGTGAAATAAATAAGCTAAAATTAATGTTAAATCCATTAATAAATTACATTTTTGCGTAGAACCTATCTTAGCATTGAATTTTATAGTATTTAATAAAAATGTACAATATAAGCGCTCTAAAACCCGTAACACTGTATGGCCCAGCGCCCTAGCGCCATCTGTTGACACTAATGTAAAGGTATTAAATTAGTTTTTCGTTGCACGTAAATAACGCATTGTTTAGTGTGCAATAATATTGTAATGCCAACATTTTTTATTGTTGCTGGTACTATTCTTTATTTTTATCATGAAAACAAGTATGTTACACAACAAAAAACGTATCTAGTCATGAGTAAAAATATTCCTAGTAATCAAGAAATTTCGAGTAAGTAATGGGTATTAAAAATCCGCTTAAAGGTACGAGAAAGTCTAGTACCTATGAATAAATCACATAAGATGGACCTTACATAAAGATATTGTAAAGACAATTTTATTATTTTGTGTGATTACTAGACGATTGTGAACAGAAACAATAAATATTGTAAACATCGCAATTCTTAAAAAGTGTTGTAAGTAAAATGCTTATTTTACTCTGTAACTATTGGAAGGTTACCAGAACGATATCAGAGTTTTCGTGTACAAGAATATTATAACTAGAATATTCTAGTATTGTCAAAAATACGACTTGTTGTTTTAAAACAAGAATCTGTTAACCATAGCTGAAATCTTTTTTCCTACACCAGAATCTAAAAAAAAGTAAAATATTTTTTTCTCCGTGTAGCGACTCCGTTTGCCACCTGTAGGTAAAGGTGAACGAGAGCAACCATATCTCGTTCAGACGGAGCTTCAGCTTGGAGCTACAAAAAGTTCTTAGGTTATGCCGCTCTATTAAATATACAAGGTGTAACAAAAATACTGGTGATCCTTTTAAGGGCATAGGTAATTGGAATCCTATACTATTATGAAAATGAAAGAAAAACAATTTATTCGCGAAAAAAAAAGATTTTGTATGGAGGGTTGGCCGGCTAGGACAACGTCTCCCATACAAAAAATGTTTTTTTGTGCCCTAAAATATTTTCTTACTCGCAATATGATACCAATTATGTCCTTAAACGGATCACCAGTATTTTTGTTACATCCTGTATACTCTCCTTTGAAGGTAAAATAGGTAAATTATTGCACTGAATATTAATGATTGGCCCGTAGTAATATTATATAGCAGTTGTAAATATCGCCGGTAATGGCAATATTGGCAACATCACCAACGCGTTGACGGTGATGCCGTTTTCCGCCGATCTGAACAGGCGCCAGGCGAGCGTCAAAATCCCCTTATCGCTCTGAAGCATGACGCTTGAAATGGGAATTTAATAACTACACCATTCGAGCCTCACAATACAGGTATTCAGATTTAAAATTCTTCTGTTATGGTTATGATCTACTTAGTTATGATTAAAGATGCAACGTATATCGTATAAACGTTTTCCCAAAATCGCTCTTTTCAAATATCTGGGGGCCGATTTTTGACAGCCGGACGATCGAATTCAAAAAATTCAAGCTCGAAAATAATCGCACACAAAAGTTTGTAGCCAATTTTTTCGCATAGAATTAATAGTTTGAATAATCATTATTTTAACACAAATTTTGTATATAAATCTGTAACTGGCTGTATTTTCTTTGTATTGCAATTTTTAGCAACGGAAACGAATGTCCGACCTAGATATGTACTACTAGAATTGCCCATGCCAAACTTCATGGTTCTAAAGCATGTCGTTTTAAAATGAGAGCCGAACTACGTTTGTATGGGAACGAGAGCGTCCTGGCAACTCTTAATAGTAGTAGGGCTAGTAGGAATGATAGTGATGGTATACAGCAGGGATGTTGCGAATATTCGCATCCGCATCCGCAACCGCGGATCTTCCGCATCATTCTCAAAATCCGCATCCGCATCCGCCTCCGCATCAAATGGATGCGGAGCTCATGCGGATGCAGATGTGGAACAAGTCGGTATAGGAACGTCTCGGCGACGGCGCACGTGGTAAAGTAGGCAATTTCACCATTACCCAATAGGAATATCGTTAAGCGGTCCAGACACTGTCAATAATAATGTCATTATTTCTGTACCCGTCCTTTTCTAGGTATATGAAGAAGAGAAGGATGGGTACAGATATAATGACATTATTACTGACAGTGTCTGGACCGCTTTACATTTTCATGATTCGTCGCTCGAGCTTTTTGTCCTTGAAGGATAGCGACAAGGAATGACGAGTTTGTTTTGATCTTAATACAAAACTTTAATAATATTTGGGTTTTTTTTGTGTACCTAATCTTACATCCGCATCCGTATCCGCGGATGTGAGCCTATCAATATCCGCATCCGCATCCGCGGATGTCAAAGTCAACATCCGTAACATCCCTGGTGTACAGCAAGTCAGAGGTTTCTGTGTACACATTTCCCCGGGTCTCGACCCCGATCCGACCCTCGGTTTACACACAGATATTTGCAAACCGGATTGGAGTCCGTTTAATCATACCCATCGGGTCACTTTACGGTATCGTGTGTGCTTTCGAACCTTTTCATTTAAATGTAGAAAACCCAAATGTTATCTTTTCATTGATATGTATCTGCAAACATACGGTCAGGGGGTGATTTTTGAGATTCGAGCACTCGAAAGTGACATTTAAAACTCTGAATAAAACGATGAAATTATGTTTTAAAAATAAGAGCGATGGAAAGTTTAAATCATGATTATTCAATCTATTAATTCCATGCAAAAAAAATGGCGACAAGCTTTTGTGTTCGGTTATTTTCGAGCTTAATTTTTTTGAATTCGAGCGTTCGGCTGCCAAAAATCACCCCCCAGCTTAGGGATGGGGATTGTGACACCTAAATTCGATTTTTTTAATACTTACTTACTTATTTGGCGCAACGACCCAAAATGAGTCTTGGCCTCCGACACAAGAGCACGCCAATTTGCTCGGTCCTGCGCTATTTCACGCCAGGTTTCACCGGCACCGAGCTTATGAAGATCAGCTCCTACGCTGTCTGCCCAACTCTCTGTCTGTCTGTCTGTCAATTTTTTTAATAATTAATCAATTTTTATTTTAAGAAAAGTAATCCATTTTCGTAATTTTATTTCATCTTAAGTTATAGTCGGTAGTGACCAAAAAAAATTTTTTTTTTATGCGAATCGATTACGATACGATCAATTACTATTTGAAGGGTACACGGAAAGAACATGTCTAGTCACTTTGACAACATTTTGAGTTATAGCGGTTTTAAAGTTTGGAATGATTCAATTAACCATACTATTTTCGCAACTAGATGGTTTTTATGAATTAAAAAGTGGATTTATGTTAAAAATTCCAGCTGTTACAGAAGTTGTTGTTAGTAGTTCATTGCAAGTTCTACATTTTGATACAAAAATCTCATTTTACGAAAAAAGGGACTAGACATGTTCTTTCCGTGTACCCTTCATTTTTAAAAAACTTTTATTTTTATAATACATAGTTATTTTCTGCATTTTTTCCTGATACGACATGAAATCTGTTTATTTGCAAGGGTTGACTAAGACTTATTAAATAGGTAGATACTTTAATTTAAACATCCTGCAGTCGTGCAAAAAAGAACCGTATTTTTAACTTGTTTTCACAACAAAGCATTTTTGATCTGGTATACCTAATCCTAATGCGCCGACTTATTTCAGTTTAAATACTAAATACTACTTAGATTAAGAACTTTTATGTAAGCAATAGCTACTTTATATGTGCATGCCGTATTTGCCTGTAATTAGGTGAATACTCAAGCAAGCTCATTTTGTACCTAGTTATTAATAAGTATATATTATTCCACCTGTTGACAAACCTTAAATTAATTAATTAAAAATATATCGATAAACTAAGACAATGTTGTCACATCGTACACAAGTGACAAGGAGAGTACGTAACCATTTCGGGGCAGTAAAAGAGATTTACGAGAGTAGCGCCATAGCAACGGTTTTATGGTCACTTACAAGAAGATTGCTCATACAAAAATCTAATTTTCGTCAAGTGTAGGCAATGTGCTATTTTGACAAAGCGACAATGTCCTACTAACAATAAGATACTTAGGTGCAGTCACTATCAAAGATCGGAGCGGCCAAGGTACAAATGACTGAACAACGCCTCAATTATCAAGGCGATAAAGTGCATGTTCAGTTCAGATAATTTTGAATACCGGCCGCTCCGATACTCGTAGAATATTTTGAGCTAATGGTATTGGTCGCTCGGAGCTATTTCACTAGCATTTAATATATCTCTTTGTGATACAATTTTCTTTTCAACACTCCGTCCCAACCCTCACTTTTATGATACAATTTAATATCTAATTATAAGATTCTAGTGCAGCCAATTTTGGAAAACCACATAGGTTGGTGAGTGGACGTCCTACGCTGCGCTTGCTAGTCCGTGGTCTCCACTCGAGCACTTTTCGACCCCATCGGCCATCTGCTCTGCGTGCAATGTGGTCTGCCCATTGCCACTTCAGCTTGCTAATCTTGTGGGCTATGTCGGTAACTTTAGTTCGTCTACGGATCTCCTCATTTCTGATTTACTCACAAGATGGACAGACAACCTTATAAAGGTCGCCGGAAGACGCTGGATGCAAGTCGCTTCCGATCGATAGTTATGGAGGTCCAAAGGGGAGGCCTATGTTCAGCAGTGGACGTCTCATGGCTGAAATGATGATGATGATGACATTGGTTGGTATGGTTGTTTACTTGTCTCTCCAATAAAGATCAATTCAGTTAAATTTATCACGTAATGTCAGGTTTAGTCCTTTAAAAATATTATTTTAACATTAAGAAGATATTACTGCAAGTAGTTACCTCAAGTTGTTGTTGACAGCCACTATGTTTTCCCTTAACCTAACTTAAACGCGGCACCAAAATCATTCCAGTCACTCGTCTGCGCTCACCCTTTTTATGGCGCGGATGAATTATGACATAAAATATTTATCTCCTTTTGGGGATATGTAACGCGTCTGCTTTTTTCAGATGATAACATAGTAAATCCCCATTTTATAACAAAAATGAAAGAAATGATCGTCTCGGGGGAGCGTAGAACAAAATAATAAACTTTAAGATCCGTGAACTTTTGCTCGTACTTTCGCTTGGTTGCAGACTTTCTTCACATTTTCTTGTTAACATTACACGTACTAGATACATTTGATTTGCTCAATTCTAGCTGGATTTTTACTTCAAAATGTATTGAGTTAGAGCTCCGTAAAGTTGAAGTGTAATACTTCAAAGGTGAACGAACTTGAACGTTTACGATAAAATGGGATTATTTTGTTACAACGTTGGGCATTGGATGTGGACGTCGAGTCTTACTCAGTCGCACAAGTAATAAATATGGAACTTTATTAGCAAAATGGGTTTTATTTCATGGATTTTTGTAGCACAGTTGATAGTGACAGGAGGTCCGTTAAACCCCGGTAACGGCATTTGATTTGTGTGAATGCACGAATATTTTGTGGGATTATGAACTTTGTGTATACACTGTTAAGTTGTTTTATACAAAAATATCACATAATTAATTAATAATTGTAACAAAATGTGTCATCATACGAGCGTGAGACAGTTCCAAAGTTACCCTGCAAGTGAAAAACTTTTATAGTCGCCATCAGATATATCGGAGCGGCCAAGGTGGCCACAAATATCTGAACAACGTGAAGGCAATAAAGTGCATGTTCAGAAACTTGTGACAACCTTAGCCTCTCCGATATAGATATATATAGGAGATATCAAATGATGGTGACTGACTACTTAAATGTATGACTAAACAGAACAGGAAAAGCGCCGCGCAAAGCCTCACAATGGATGACGTGTATAATTTTCCCTCAAGCAATATTATGTTTGCGGCTTAGTATCAGCAGAGCCGAATAAATTGTGGTTCATATAAAGGGCATTACTCACCCGACACTCGCTTGCGGGGTGACGCTTCCTTCATATTTTCTCGGATCAAGTGTAATTTGTCAAAATTTCAACGCTTTTGGAATTTTTTTAGTGTTTTTCCCGACGCCGATATTTTTATTCCTGTGCTCTTTACATTAGTGCCTTTATCTGTTTAAAATATCTGGTGGGAAATGTTTTTTAAAGTGTTTTTTATCCTTACTTTTATTTTTAATTTTTGCAGATATTGTAAATCGCCAGGAAGGCCTTGTTTATTTCATTACAGGCCACAACTTTCGTCGTCATTTACAAATAATATTTGAATGTTATTTTTCATATGTACCTATAATTATATGTAGTTCTTGTCCAAGTAAAGAAGTTTAAATCTATAGATTTTATCTAGATCCTTGCTTTATACCGCAATTTTACTGGAGAATTATAGGCGTCCGTGTAAAAGTGATGAAGTTGTCAAATCCTCTCGTTTTAGTGTTCCTGCAGTTCACAATTTCATCTTATCGTTTAAGGAGTCAACTCTGATAAAAAGTATCATAAATTATTAAGTATTCAATAACAATACTTGCCAAATTACATCCAAATACGTTAACCAGTATTGCGTTTAGGAGAAACAAACACCCATGTATATAAACATCAGAACATATACATACAAATATTCGCCTTCATAACATTAGTATGATGTTATCATGTGAACTTAACAACAAACTGCCTCAAGTGTTTATAACTTATGCGGAGTTGAATGTGAATTTGACACAGTTCTATTAACCGCGAACTGCTCTGTGAAGATAAAAGTCGGGAACTTTTGCAAAGTGTCATCTTGTAGGTATAGCTATCGTAAGAGGATTTCTCAATGTTGTTATGGGGCCGTATTCTAACTTTAAAACACGCACAGACACGATCCAACTTCAATGCAAATCCAATACAATAACAACACAATACAGCTAACGCCTACACGTCTGAATCAAAAATGACGGAATTTGCTTGAAAAATACTGCGACGCAACTACAATACGACTTCAATATTGGTTGATTATTGGTTGTGTGTTGGAGTTATGTTTAAGACAGATTGTCTTGTTAATGTATTGTTTATACATTTTAAAATGTAATAAATTATTTATTTAGGAACATACAAAGACCACCAACTACAAACTTGGATATAAAAATAAAACTAAATAAACTAACTAAAACAAACTTAAATATAAACTTACAATAAACTTATGTATAAAACAAAATAAACTTAAATATAAAACTTAAATAAACTTATAGATAATATATGCTCCCCAGGTCGCCTTCGTGAGTCATGGTACCCAGAAGGCTGGCAGCGTTGCCTCTTTGGATGGCCAGGCTTATCCTTTTAAAATTAGAATACGGCACCTAGTGTCACATAAGTGTAATGTTATAATATAACATAACTGTGAAGTGGTAAATGTATTTGGGAATAGCTGACGTACTTATTTACTGTGTTACTTGAGTTACTTCACTTGCCTCTGGCGCGGTACACTGCATGTTTTTGAAGTTGGTTGTGTGCATGAGTGTGGCGCCATATCTTGAGCAGGGGGTGAAAGGGTTTTTTTTCTTTTTTTATTAATCGCGTATACTCCTTGCTTATATGAAATGTCACTGGCTGATTCACTATTTTGACAGTTGACCCTACAGGTGATGTCAAATATTTTGAAATGTGATATTGACAAGAGCCCAATTTCTTGTTACCTTGTGCGCTGCGATCGTTCACGTTACCCCCACCATGCACTTCGCACATAGCCAATAGGCCGATGCCGGATGCCCGTAATGATATTGATTATACATACCGGGTGTATCATGTTATAGAAGCAATAAAATTAAAACTTAGATTCAACTCCCCAAAGCACACAACGTTAGTTTGGAAACTTTTAAAAATTACTTATGGTTTGATTTTTAGGACACTTTAAAGTTTATTCAGAACACGCTATATATTCCGAAATTGATTATATTTGTAGGGTGACAAGATTGACAAGCAATGTCAATTGGATTGATTTTAACGTTCATTGAAAATATTATTTAGTTTTTATGAAAAAGAGACAATCTACAAAATACCTACATATTTATCAAAAGTTGTAGAACAAATATTCTTATTGTTTGATGAGTATAGGTAATCTACGTTTTAATTTATTGCTCTTATGGGAAACACCCTGTATAAATAACGAGCCCGTTAGTTGTACAGTCAATGCCAAAAATATGTAAACACTTTAACTAGTTACTCCATTGTAATAAGGTTTAAATGCATATTTTTGGCGTTGACTGTACATAAAGATTGAAGTGTATAGATATCATCATCGTCATCATCTCAGCCATAAGACGTCTACTCCTGAACATAGGCCTCCCCTTTAAGGGAAATAATACGATAAATAAAGACGGCCACGTTTGAAATATCTATGAAATGGATCGTTCACGGGTAAAAACAGATCAAGAATATTTTTGTGCTTTGATAATTTAATTATCGGCAAAAACGAAAATTCGTCTATATCACGGCATCTCAGGATAAGTCTCCCATGGCAACTTCATAGCAAAAAAATGTTTTGGCGTTCAGTGATAAGTATCTGATTAGCCTCGCTACAAAAAAACCCAATTACTGTTCCTATTTTGATCCTCTGATAATCCTGATTACAGAATCCTTTGTTTGGACGGTATTTTTGTAAACAAGCTGCGACATTTAAACTTAACTATGGTAACAGGTATTGAAAGGTGTTTGGATGGTTGCTGTTCCTCATCCCACCAACGGAGCGGCAGCTGACGTTCACGAGGCTGCATTATACGAGATCCTTAACTACTTACAAAGTTTCATCTAAATGCCTAGTCAGAAATCTGTTGCTGGCTGCGGGAGTTGCGGGCGATTAGGGAAGCACTCCTAGTTATTTACTATTTTCCTTTTAGCTGAAAATTGAATTGCCGAATTTCACTTGCCAACCAACTTTTCGCAGAAGTTTCATTTGGCCGAACAACTTTTACCAAATAATTATTTCGCAACCATTTCATTTCCCAACCCCATAGTTGGCAAATGAAAACTACCTACTAGGTTGGGTTAGGTTAGCTTGGATTATGTAAAGTTGGGAAATGAAATTCGGCCAAATGAAACTTCTGCGAAAAGTTGGTTGGCAAGTGAAATTCGACAATACAATTATCGGCGAAAAGGCAGAGAACCTTTAATAATATATGAATACAAGTACAGAAACTTATCAGTAACACGTTTAGTCGAATGAATATCTGATTAGAATAGTGAGTTAGGTAAGTAAGGTAACCAATTACAGTTCCTATTTGAGTACTAGTACATACGCATATGTATAAGTCGAAATTAAAAGTCATACAATTATTAAAGGATGAATTTAAGATGTAACTTTGGAATTTGTTACTATTAAGCCGACTTCTTTCAATCCTGTATCGGACACAGCAACGGTTTCAGAAATATAATGAATTATACGATTTTTCTACATTGAGACAAATAGTGTCTGTTATTAAATTTACTAAGAAAAATTTGAAGGCATTTAACATCACTTTAAAGCTTAACATAACAAGGTTCCGTCTTCTGCTTTAGATATTGTAAGACACTATTGTTTGAATAGCGGATTGAACTTTAAACGTTGCAAGCCGAATATTGAGCTGGGACAAAATGCTAAGAGGATGACTAGCTACGAATACATTAGTCAGCTACATATAGTTGCATGTATATACATGGTATATAGCATAACAGAAAGGTTCCATGCACTGCTTCAGATACGGTTAGACACGATGTAGGTACACGTTTGTTTGAATAGCGGATTGAGCTCTGACGTCGCCTCATAAACAATGGGCGTCTTGTCTCGGCGCTTCTTATGTTGCGCCTGTACTCCGAGAAACATGCTTTGCATGAGGATGCTGTTCTCGTGACAAAATTTGCGTAAATTAGCTAATCATAATGTTGCTACGAAATTTTACAAATTATACATCCAAATAGATCTATTGTATATTGTTTAGAAATAAAGAAAATATAAAAAAATCCACTGCCTCAAGCGAGACTCGAACTCGCGACTCTGGGAAACATGCCCATCGCTCTGACCAACTGAGCTACTGAGACTTTCCTGATGGCTGCGAATTTCTCTACAACATGCTTTATTTCCTCTAATTGTATAATGTATAATTGTTTGGTAGCCGAATGTATTGTAGCAAAAGCACACTACAGGTGGCCTGGTGTTATAAATGTACGACTTTCAATCCACTGACCCAGCTATTCCAGGTTCGAATCACGCCTTGTAAGTTTCTCTAAACTTATATAAGTATCATTCGATATTAAACAGTGGCTTTTTGGTATAGGAAAATATCGCGAAAAATTGGACCTAATCAAAACAAGGCCTAGTTTTCCTTCTGGATTGTGACGTCAGATTGCAGTCACTTTCGTAGAAATACTTACTCTACCTATACCCCTTTTCATAGTGGTCTTAATCATCAAGGGTCAACACGCCTTTTTAGGAACATACACGAAACAACCACCATACCTAGTTGTAGGGTCTATATTGTAACGCATAAATTCATCTTGACTATTTTTACTTAGCATAACAACCATTGGCATAACAACGTTTGGCATAACTATTGATCCGAATAGATCGATTGTCCTAATGGTTATACGCATAAGCTTGCAAATCCTAAGAGATCTCCGTCCTATTGGTTTAATGTCATAAAATCCCCATATCGAATCCATCCATACGCATAACCCAAAAAGCCTAAATCTGAATATCCTAAAACTTACACGACTAATAAAATATGACATAATACTTACTTTTCTAAAGTAGTCCAATTCATAATCACCACTACGCATAATCCGAAAAGCCTAAATCTGTTGTTCTAACCTAACCTAAAGCTATCTATCGGGTTTTTTTAATATTTTTTTTTTACATGTATTTAATAATATTTATTCCGCATAAAATTATTTCAATTGGTTATATTTCGTTATCGAAACTAAACGCAATCACGTCAGTCGGCTGACTCTGCATGATTATAGCTATGTGGGTAGTTTCAGATATGAAATTGTTTTTCTGATCGAATGGTTGATCGTCTGAAGTGATTTAATTACGTGTGTATATTATAGTATTTATAGTATGGTGAAAAATGAGTGATACAGAGGAGACACTTGTATGCGAAGAATTTAAATCAAATAGAGGAGCATTAAACCTGTCTGTTTTCTTGGGGATCGCAGTTCTAACCTAACCTAACCCACTTTTGGCAACAGTTCGTTTTTTTGGGGGACGCAGTTCTAACCTAACCTAACCCACTTCTGGCCACAGTTCGTATTCTTGGGGTTTGCAGTTATAACCTAACCTAACCCACTTCTGGCAACAGTTTATTTTCTTGGGGGGCGCAGTTCTAACCTAACCTAACCCACTTCTGGCAACAGTTCGTTTTCTTGGGGGTCGCAGTTCTAACCTAACCTAACCCACTTGTGGCAGCCGTTTATTTTCTTGAGGGACGCAGTTCTAACCTAACCTAACCCACTTCTGGCAACAGTTCGTTTTCTTGGGGGTCGCAGTTCTAACCTAACCTAACCCACTTGTGGCAACAGTTTATTTTCTTGAGGGACGCAGTTCTAACCTAACCTAACCCACTTCTGGCAACAGTTCGTTTTCTTGGGGGTCGCAGTTCTAACCTAACCTAACCCACTTCTGGCAACAGTTCGTTTTCTTGCGGGACGCAGGGACATATATTATAAAATTGTATTAAAGTAATAAGTCGAAGAAATGAATTGCAATGTTTTGTAGTTGTGCCAATTAACATAATTTGAAACAAATGAGCGATTAAGTAATATTCGTTGAATAGTATTTCTACGTAGTAAGATAAATTTAAATAAATAGTAGTTGAAATAAAATAACGCCAAACAATATTACTAGTACTAAAGTTTCGATGAATCGTTGTCGATGAAATAATATTCGATGAAAAGGTTGTCGACAAAACAAGGGTACACCCTTTTCATGATAATCTCTACCAAGGCTCCCTTTGCTTCCGCCTTAGACTTTTAACCTAACCAATCGCTTCTAACTTTTACAGTTTGGTTTTTGAGGTTTCGCAGTTCTAACCTAACCTAAACCTACTTTCTGACGCAATTCGGTTGTGTTATCACAGTTTTAACCTTACCTAAACCTACTTTTCTGTAAACAGTATGTTTTTTAAGGTTCAGTATAAGGTTGTTAGGAGTTTCTAAATGAATAGGAACATATGTATATGTACGAGTATGTCCGACTTAGTATATGTTATGCACTACATATAGGATGTTCGGATTTTCTAAGTTATTAGGAATATATTTTCGACGTAAATAAGTAGTGCACTAGGATGTTAGGATTTTCTAAACTAGTAGGAATAAATGTTCGACTTAGTATATTTTATGCACAAGGATGTTATGATTTTCGAAATTAGTAGGATAAGATGTTAGAGTTAGTATATGTTATGCACATTGAAATTAGGCGAACTGAATTTTATTCTTCTTCATGTTATACCAGAACATTTTATGCTCATATAACGTTATGAAAATTACTTATTAGTTGAATATATGCATTATTATAGTGACTTTTATGTGAAATGGCATTATGCCAATCGTGTTATGCCATGTGCAAATATGACAATCCATTTTATGCGAAAAAGAGGGCACCCCTAGTGGTAGCGATTCTAGGCGAGACAGCCGAATAATTAGCCCTAAATAAATATCAACACAATGTCGGCAAACAACGAATTTCAGGCGTAATATTATCAGGCAACGTGTTAGCTCTGGTTTTAGTTCAAGCAAATGTTCTTTCATTTTCTAATGGATCGGCGCTGAGGGAATATTTGTAAGCAAACTTTCGCCAGACACAGATATTTACATAACAAAGGAAGGAGTAGGGATCGTTGATGTCCCGAAAACGTATTGTCAGGAGTCCGGATTTTGTAAAGGATTTGTCGGTCAATTTCGCGCTAGTACGTTTTTGTTGCAGTCTATTTTGTACATAATTAGGCGCGGAGTTTAGAGGCACGTGTCGAAACGAGTACTTTGTTAAACGGCGAAACGTAGCTGGAATTTTTATAGGGTTTCCTTTATATTACGTAAAACAGTATAAAGGGAAATCATCATCCTCATCATCATCTCAGCCATAAGACGTCTACTGCTGAACATAGGCCTCCCCTTTGGACCTCCATAAGTATCGGTCAGAAAGCGACTTGCATCCAGTGTCTTCCGGTGACCTTTATAAGCGCAGCGTAGGACGTCCGTCCACCCACAATATAAAGGGAAATATATTGTGTAATTCCACTACAATTTATTCAATCGCAGTATTGCTTTGTAGCATAGTAATTAAAAATAAATGTATTAATAAAATACTTATGTGGCTTTTATCGAGTATGTCTTTAACAGTTTCAACCTCTTTGCAATCCCTTAGGAGTTTAATATAACTGAAGAATAGATAATAATTTACACATCGTTTTCTGTTACTTGGTGGCATCAGTGAGGGTTACCGGGAATCCAGGTACCGGCGCTGTGAAAAAAGGTCTTTTTGACAGCAGGTGCCTAAATCCACCAATCGAAAAATAGCTATTTATGCAACAAGTGCGGAAAGTGGATGATTTCCGACGAGTGGAATTTTATTCACGAGCGACCAAGCGAGCGAGTTTATAAAGGAATACGAGTCGGAAATCATCTTTACGCACGTGTATCATACAATGTTTTACAATGCATTGTGCGAGTAAATCATAAAACATATCATGGCAAATAAGTTTAATTATTAAAATTAAAAGTTATATTTGTACAATTTTCAATGTCAGAACGCAATAGAATACAAGCATTAGTTACATTAACCAAAAAAAATTAAACTATTAAAAGTTAAAAAACAAAATTGAAAACAAAAAGCACTAGTGCGGAAAAGTACTACTTTCCGCATAATATGGCTCCGTAGGAAACGCACTTTTCGAGCACATGCATTGTAAAAGGATTAAACATGATTTGTGGATCGCTTGCAGCTGAATCGCTTGCCACATGTCAGTGCTTGCCACGGTGCGGTCACCTAGTGAAAAAATCGATTCAATTCCACATTATGGTTTCCTCACGATGTTTTCCGTATAAAAATGCAAAGAAGTAAGATTAATCGTGGTTTGACGATAAATTGTCGTTGGTTATCAACTTATCAAATCCCGCCAACAGGCATGAGAACAAAATCCACACTCCAGTTTAGCGTCTACCTCCAGTAGTAACTAGAGAAATAATGTCATTATTACTGACAATATCTGGTCTGTTTAGAAATAAAGGAAAAGTAGAAAAATCCACTGCCTCAGGCGAGACTCGAACTTGCGACTCTGGGAAACAGGCGCGAATATAAAATAAAGGATGTGGTGGAGAAATTCGCAGCCATCAGGTATAGTCTCAGTAGCTCAGTTGGCAGAGCGATGGGCATGTTTCCCAGAGTCGCGAGTTCGAGTCTCGCCTGAGGCAGTGGATTTTTCTACTTTTCCTCTATTTCTAAACATTGTGGTATCGTTAGCAGACGTTCTGCTTAATACAAAAAATAAATATCTGGTCTGTTTAAGGAGGTTCAAAGTATTGAAGTACATAAATTTTTCTTCATAATACGGACACTGCAAGGTCATGCCAGTGACAAATAAAGATAAGCGTCTAAAGCTTTATCAGCTGCACGTAGTGGGAAGCTGCAGAATAACGGCGGGACTTGGCTCGCGCTTATCTGTCCACAAAACCTGCCTATTACAGGAAGGTAACAGAAAACATTGCCTTTATTATCCCGGACGGGTAGATAAGCCTTGTTACCCCCGTTTTACGATTCCTGAATATCTCGTGTTTTTTAATTTAAGACATGCGGAAGCTTGGGGTAACATATGTAGGCATACTTCGTTAGTTATATTATATTACATGGAAAATAAGGGTATATTATCTTCAGCCAAGAATATGACCAAGAGGATTTGTCGTCGATAAAGATTTTAAAAAATCCGTGTACAGTGCGTGAGCTCTCAGAAGCTTCGAGTTTTAGAAAGAGACGTCGGGTATCAATCAACAGTGACACATGAAAAAGCAGAACAGCAATATTACCTTCGTGTGTCATCGCCGATTCCCGATGGTTCTTCTAAATGCTCACAGACTGTAGGTTGATAGACACTAAAATTCGAACGTGTTTTATTTCATCACATCACGCGTGCTTGCACGTGCAAGGTTGCAAAATGCTTACTCATCATTATCTTTCTAGCATTTGTGTCAGCTCATTTTCCACGGCTCAAAAGGGTATATTAATCGAAAGTATTCATAGATGGCGCCAGCATGCGAGTAAGTATATGTCCGTCCTACCAATAGTGTCAAATTCTTGTTTTATTTTTCGATTTTTTTATGACCTGGATACTCTAATCCCTATATCCCATAGAAAAATACAAATGAATGGCTTGGCTCAAGAGGGAAGGCACCAGCGCAGGACATACACTGGTCCTGCGCTGATGCCTTCCCTCTTGAGCCTAGTGTACACTTGGCAACCTTATTCCATGAATTGGCTAAGCACTAGCTTAAAATAAACAGAGCTACGATGAATTGTGTTTTAATGATAAATCGTCGTCGGATATCAAAACCCGCCAAGAGACAACAGCTCCTAAATCCGTCTTAGCGTCTAAAGTCCACCAACAACAAGAAAGCAACTTGCCATTTTTCATAAAGCCAACACTGCAAAGGTCATGCCAGGGACAAAACAAGAATAGAGGTGGAATGTGTCTGAAAGTTGTAGGTCTATATATTTTTTAATACAATTTACGGAAACACAACATCAATGTTAGTAGATTAATCAAAAAACAAAATTTTAAATGCCTTTCTTAATTTGTTATCAAATAAAAATGCCAATTAAGATAATAATATCTCTAGGTAAGTTTTGATACAATGAAACGGTAATAATGACAGTCTATTTGTGAATGTTTACATAGACATTTTTTCCACTTTGGAAGATAAAAATAACAACTTCTAAAGGAATGTATAAAAAAATACAATCTACAATCTGTTAAAAAATGTTTTCATTCCTGATATACTTCGATGTCTAAATAATAAGATTGAAAACTGCGGCTTTAGTGAAGGAAGGTACAAATTAAATACAATAAGTATGAAAGTTATAGGTACCTCTCTTCATTAGAACAGTTTTTGGTATGCTTGGTTAAATTATCTAATCAGAGGGTCAGAGGTGTAGGGATAGAACCGGTGGTAGTGTCTTTTTTTCTCTCTGGCTTTCATAAGTGCATTGTTATTGTGCCTGAAGAATAAATAAATATCTTTATCTACACCCATATCATAAACCCTCCATGATGCGTTCAAAAACCGCACGTTATGACTACCATAAAATAGACTGTTTTGTTAGAAGTTAGAACAAATGTCTTATATGTAACGATGTTATTATTATCAAATAATAATCAAAAATTCGATCATTATGAAAATCCGGCCTGCTCCCCGATCGCCGGCACGCGCCCCTCCGACCGCCGGCACGCGCCCCTCCGACCGCCGGCACAATCGAGTTGGCCATGGCGATGGCGGTGCAATCCGTGCAATGGCAGTCAATCATTCATCATTTAGGGTTTATAATATGTGTTTAGATAAAGCAGTGTATGCAACTGTACGTAATTAAATAGGTCTTAAAACACTCGTGTGATCTTATTATGAAACTCACAACGCTCGTGTTTTAAGGACCCCTATTACGTAACAGTTACATAAAATACTATTAAGAAAGAATTTCTTTTTTGTTTTTCTTCTTTGTGTGAAGAATAAACATCTTTTATCTCTTTTTTTAACCAATAAATTAGCCTACAATTTAGCATCGGCCGTTAGCATTGTCTAAAGGGTTGACACGAGGCAGCATAATGAATTAAATTAGGTCCCGCTGATAACCTTTCCGCACAACCTCGGGGTTGGACCAGGGTTTGGACACGGTTGTAGATATTACTAGAAAGTGCAACAAAACAAGCAATAATATACGGTTTAAATCAATTATTTTAGTCAGGTGTGACATGTCTCGGAGGGGTACACTACACAATCCCGAAAAACTTTTTACCGATTTTTAAAATCCCGAATTTTAAAATCCCGATTTTGAAATGCCCGACCCATTAAAATTCCGATAGTTAAAATTACGAATAACTAAAGTACGAATATTTTAATTCCCGAATAGTAAAAAACCCGATTTTTAAAATCCCGAACCATATAATATCGAATTTAAAAATTCCTATGCAATAAAAGTCCGAAACCAATATTTCCGAATTTCAAAACAACGAATCCCGATTGTCATAAACCCGAAATTATTAATTCCGATTCAACATAATTCCGAAATTTTAAAAACCCAATTTTTTTGGTTGGTTGTTTAGGGTCAAAGTATGGTCACACTTCTAACCTAACCTAACCCACTTTTTTGCAGCCGTTTTGGTTTGGTTAAGGATCACAGTTCTAACCTAACCTACTTTTTTGCAGCCGTTAGGTTGGTTGAGGGTCACAGTTCTAACCTAACCCAACCTACTTTTTGAGCAGCCCTTTAATTTGGTTAAGGGTCACAGTTCTAACCTAACCCACTTTTTTGCAGCCGTTTAGGTTGGTTGAGGGTCACAGTTCTAACCTAACCTAACTCACTTTTTTGCAGCCGTTAGGTTGGTTGAGGGTCACAGTTCTAACCTTTTTTTTTTTTTTTTTTTTGTCCCAGAGAAATGCTTTACGCATACCTATACGTAACATTAGGCCCCCGGGGTGGAGCCAAATATTACGCATAAGTTATGTGGGACTCTCCGGTCTGGACCGGCCTACCCACTAAAACTCTGGGATGCTGCCATCTCCGTGCCTTAATGGTGGTGCAACGGGATCGAAACTGCAACCGCGACACCACCAGCACTGTCGCCCTAGGGCGAACCTACTCCGCAAATAGAGCACGCTGTAGCATGACCAGCGTGCTCTCCGCCAACTGGCCTCTCTTAATCTACTTTTTGAGCAGCCGTTTAATTTGGTTAAGGGTCACAGTTCTAACCTAACCCACTTTTTTGCAGCCGATTAGGTTGGTTGAGGGTCACAGTTCTAACCTAACCTAACCCACTTTTTGCAGCCATTGGAGTTGGTTGAGGGTCACAGTTCTAACCTAACCTAACCCACTTTTTTGCAGCCGTTTGGGTGGGTTGAGGGTCGCAGTTCTAACCTAACCTAACCCACTTTTTGAACAGCCATTTGATTTAGTTAAAGGTGAGTTCTAACCAAAATTAACCCATTTTTTACAGCAGAACCAATAAATCTGCTAATTGTAATTTCTGTAAACATTCGCCTAAAGCCTATTATCCTAAACAGATTATGCTGATTATTATTTTCGGACAGTTGAATATAATGCAAAACAAAATTATACTTACTCGTATCAAAAAGCGGCCATGTGAATATTAGTCGATTTCAAATTCGGATACGCAAACATTTAGCCAATTGTATATTATGCGAACCGATGATTTCTGCAATAATAATATTCTTCGAAAACCAGTTATGCCAAATATGTTATGCCAAATACGTTTCTGGCCACGGAAGTTATGCCAAATGGATGTAACCCCCTGCCAAGATGTCGGCTTCTATTTCCGCTCTAAGGGACACAAGGTAACTAACAAACCCACATCGGTAAGAACAGTGACAAAGCCGTCACTGTGCCTATAGCGTCCGTTTAATTTGGTGCCTATAGCTACGACCCGCCAAGATGTCGACGAAGCCCCGCTTCGCGGGGCTTCTATTTCCGCTCTAAGGGACACAAGGTAACTAACAAACCTACATCGGTAAGAGCAGTGACGGCTTTGTCCGTTTATTTGGTGCCTAATATCTAGGACCCCCTAAGATGTCGACGAAGCCCCGCTTTGCGGGGCTTCTATTTCCGCTCTAAGGGACACGAGGTAACTAACAAACCTACATCGGTAAGGGCAGTGACGGCTTTGTCCGTTTATTTGTAAACGGTGCCTATAGCTGGAACCCGCCAAGGTATCGACAAATAACACAATCGCGAATTTCATTATTCCTAATATACAAAAAACCGAAATTCGTATTACCGAATCGCCAAAAACCCGATCGGTCATTAGTTTTTCGGAATTAAAAAAATCGGAATTAAATTATTCGGGAAATTGACAATCGGGATTTTTAGGAATCGAGCAAGTTACAATCGGACTTCTAATATTCGGAAATATTGCATTCGGGATTTTCTGCTTTCGTGATTTCAAAATTCGGAATTTTAACAATCGTACTTGTCAAAATTCGGGATTAAAAAAATCGAGATTATAAAAATCGGGGTAATGTTTTTCGGGAAATTTGCATGTTCCCGTCTCGGAGACCTTAGGTCCCCTTATTTATGTATGTATATTCAAGCACAGAAAGTCCCGCGACTAGTTTGCTCTAATCACGTCTCTGTCACTCGTAGTATCTTTGAATATATGAATAAAAAAAAGCGCTGGTAGCCTTGCGGTAAGACGTTCGACTTTCAATCCGGAGGTCTCGGGTTCAAACCCCGGCTCGTACCACTGAGTTTTTCGGAACTTATGTACGCAATATCATTTGATATTTACCAGTCGCTTTTCGGTGAAGGAAAACATCGTAAGGAAACCGGACCTAATCCCAAAAAGGCCTAGTTTCCCCTCTGGGTTGGAAGGTCAGATGGCAGTCGCTTTCGTAAAAACTAGTGTCTACGCCAATTCATGGGATTAGGTTGTCAAGCGGACCCCAAGCCGGGATAAACGCTAGGAGGACGAGAGTAGTATCTTTGAATACTTTTTACTACTTACTTTTACTCAAAATTTCAAAATTTTAAGAACAAATTTAAATATTTAGAAGTACAACGTCTAGTAAAAGCGCCGGTATAATAAAATAAAATAAGCCTTTATTGCTGCGTAAACGTACAATATTTACAACATGATGATCTTTTAATATTCGTTTTACTATTTTATATCTATTTCCTCAAGTAATTTAATCGGCAACCGGTTTTCCTATTTTCCTTTTCACAGCTTGTCTTTCAAGATAGGTCTCCTCCAACTTTCCACTACCGCATCGCCGGTATACAGAATCCTGACTAAATAAAACGACCTTTTCCAGCCTGTTAACAACCCATTATATCCGTGTAACGGGGACAGGGCCTTGCTAACGTCAAGTGGTCCGAAGCCCAAGAGTTATATGCATAACGCCTGCTCTGTGATTTATCTCGTATGAGATATCGTACTTATACACATGTACAATTATACAGCTACATATGTAGTATGTGTGTAGTATTAAGAAATGGTCGAGGGGAATAGGGGGTGGAGTAAACATTTAATTGATTACTTTTTGTTTTTCAGGTGGATAATATTTTGATTGCAGGTCGGAATCTACCTCCTTGGCTTCCGACCTCCTTGCCGACGAGACATTGACTGAACGACTGGCCGACCGACAGACCTTTAACTTCAACATTAGATACGACGTAGCAATAGACCGGACAACCGACAGTCGACGAGAGAAAGTGACACGAAGATCCTTCGACTCCACGAACCAGACCAGACGGTTCATGTTCCTTGTATTTTAAGTAACTTCTGCTTAGTCTATGATTGTTTTAGGTTCACAAGGTGTGCCAGGAGTAAGGATTGTGACCTAACAATACTTGTAATGACCGCATTCAAATCATAGATTTAGCTGAAAGTCATGATGATGAAGAAATACCACGAAGGGATTTTAACTTATGTAGATATCATATACAAAGGAAAAAGTGACTTAGGCCTCCGGTGCCCAAGGCTGGGATCGAACCAGCGTCTTCTGCATTCGCGGCAGACGCCTTAACCAACTTGGCCACCTGGTTCACAGAAGCACCGGTCAAATTAAAATTGACAATGTCCTCCCAGAGTTTGGAAATATGAGTTGTGCGACGCTAGTAATCCGCACTTGATACACCCATTCAAACAACACACGCAAAACGTCTGTAACAAATGTAACAATACTCGGCCGCGGACTGCTGAAGCGGACCATGAAGCTCGCTGACGTTGTGAAGGAAAACTTTAAAAGGAACGATCACGCGTGAATATTAACATGGTCGTAAGTTTCGGGGAAACTTCGACCCGACCTATTTAGTTGCTCCGCGAGCGTGAAATCGCTTTATAGAATTGTCGAGCATTTGTTAATATGTAACTGTAACTGTAACCGAAGCGTGTGTATTTGCGTGATTGAACATTTGAACAGGTGGGTCATTTAGGCGGTTTATTTTTCAAAAGCAACTACCTAATTTACCTTATTTTCATTTTGTTTGACTTGCCTTCTATCAAACTAAATTCAAATAATAATTTAGACGTTATCTAAATCTTTAAATTACTTTATAATAATAAGTTATCACAATTTTGCATCCGTCCAACATGATGGCATTGCCATTCATCGAGAAATAGCTTCAGCTAGCTTTATGGGCACTTTAGTAACAGTATAAAGTAAGGAAAATACTTATAATAATTATTAATAATATTATAGTATAGAACTTTCAGGCTCTGGGGTAGTTTCATTATACTAAATTGATATACTAAATTGATATACTTTTATCATTTTGTATGCATAAAACAAAACATATTTTAACAGCCAGTGTACCATTTTGTTTACGATGTCTTATCTGTCTCGGTTACGTGTCTCGGCATGTATGCGCTCGTCTTACTGTGCGATTATTCCCGTCCTCACAACAAGTATTGGCGTCAAGCAAATTCAGGCTAGTCTGTTTAAAATATACTTGATGACTTTAATCTCGGAATCCGTAATAAGATGAAAGAAATCACAGAGATCTTTATATTATCTTATCTTCTAAAGGGTCGGGAAGGCGCATTTTGACATAGACTGCAGTAGCTCAGGCCCTCGGGCGGGCCGTGTACTCGTACTATAGTTTTCCACCGTCTTAGTATCTATAAAAAAGTTATCTAACAACTGACCATAAGTAGGGCAAAATAAGGTTATAATTATCCCGCGGCGATGCTTTTGCCCAGCACATGGGAATCTGAAATAAGCTAGCTTATTTCAGACGCCTGACGTCGTCAATCGACATAGACTTTAAGCTGTCGCGGCAACATGCTGACGCTTATAAATCACGACGTATGTAGACACCTTCTAACTGGTTCTTTGGAGCCAAATACTCACCACAGTGATGGGAATACAACGTGCAAGCTCACGGCTTACAAGCTTACGATAAACATGTAACTAATCTCGCGGAGCTCCAGTAATGCTTGACGTGGTTGGATAAAATTTCACCGTGCTTACTTTGTACGGGTAAGCCTTGGTAATAAGCTATACACAGTCGTACATACACACACACGGTAAAATCCCAATATATCCCAATATATGTTTACTTTTTTTTCTCTTTTCTCTTCTCTTTATCATATGTGCATGTTGTTGCACCGCCCACATCCTTTCTGCTTTGCCCGAAGGTTGACTGGTAGAGAATGCTCTATAGCATTAAGTCCGCCTGTTGTACAGTTGTATTTTTGTGCAATAAAGATTAAATAAATAATAAATAAATAAATATCCAATGGCGACTGTACCTAGGTATCGCTAAGCACTTTTCTAATTTATTTTTGTAGCAGCGATATACATATTCTCTTTAATTTTGGTTTTCAAAAGCCTAGTGACAAACAGACAGGCCGACAACGTAAACTGAGAAGGGTTCCGCTTATTATGGAAGGTACGGAACCATAAAAAAACAAGAAATAAGATACAGGGTTAGGAATAGGAACCCCGTTAATTATTCTGTTTCCGCTTTCCACCCTTCATCGTATCATTTTAACCATTTTACCGTACCGGTTTTTCCGCATAGCAATGTCAAAAGTTTATTAAATAAGGAAAAGTCAGAAAGTGTAATGGAAAAACAACGCAGTAATATCTTTTGATATAAATGGTAATAAGGATTACATTTACACAGATGAAAATGCTGACAGGTAATGAATGTAATTTAATGTGTAAATTGTGTAATTAGGACCCTTTTAGAAATCGTTGAAAGAGCCGTGGGAATGGCCGGAGTAAACACTAGGAAGATATTGATGTGTGAAGAATTCAGACTGCGAGCTGCGAGCCATGGTATACGGGGCCACTATGTGCTGATAGGTATACATTACACCACCGCCAAGTACGGGAAGGTCAAACCCAATGGCACGGGGATCAATGGACCAAGCCCGCGATTTAATTAGTTAAATCCAATGGGAAGGACCGGTGAAAACTTTTACTTTACAACTAGGGGACCAGCGTCCAGTTCCAGTATCCACATATCATATGAGTAGAATAGTATTGGGCACTTTGGATAGTAGGGGAAGACAGGGTAGATTCGTACACTGGGAGCCTTCGTACAGTGGTCATATCTCGGCTATCCAACATGCTGAAGCGTTCATATTTGTATGCAACACGGCTACTTACATGCATAGGCTACCTTCCAAAAGTAATGGCAGTGCGGTACAAGATTTCGCCAGAAAGAGCTGATATGTGTTTTCGCCACTCGCAAGTAATTTTGAGTTCTCCTTTGAATGCGTTTGTTTCCAAAAAGTTTGGATGGACTTAGAAAAAATGCTTTAGTATTGTTTGTAAATATATGCTAAATATTGTTATTTAAACAATACTTTTGGGATTATATTAACGATATTTTTTTTATTTTGATTTTTTTCTGGTCCGTTGGATTGGGGTACCTTCGTACACTAAAAATGTATGTAATTTCATACTGTACGAATGCACCCCATGTAAGTTAAAATCAAGAATAACATAATTGCAAAAACAGGTCAGTAAGATATGTTAAAAAAGTGATTGAAACTGGCGAAATAGCTGGTAAAATCAGGAATCCCGGGGAGAAACGAGTAGTGTACGGAGCTACCCCGCGTGGTGGGGTGAATTCGTACAGTTCCCATTTTTTGGAAAAATCGTTATAGCTTGGCTAAGTTGCTTTATATCAAGCCAGAAATGCGCTATTATTATAGGTAGATTAATGGACAATAACATAGCATTCGTTTCATTGTATAATATCTATTACATTTAGTTTTACAAGGCTCCGAAAAAAAAGTGTACGAAGCCTCCCCATCTTCCCCTAAATACTGTTTTCCTGAATGGAGCAGAGATCAAGCTCATTCATAAAATCAGTTTCAACAAAAACTTTCGGGAAAACCGCATTTGGCCGCTCACTGCGTTCGCTCTATGCGGTTATCACGAAAGTTTTTGTTGAAACTGATTTTATGAATGAGCTTGATCTCTGCTCCATTCAGGAAAACAGTATTTACTATCCAAAATACCCAATACATACTTTAGACATCGGAGTATTGCGTTTAGACACAGTGTTTTTGGCGTTATGTGAGTACCCACTCACATCCGTATAGTTCATTTAAACTTCTTTATTTAGTGTTAAACAGATTTAATTGAGTGTCAGTTTCCTTATGGAGAAAATCGTTAAGTTGACTATAAGTCAGTAAACGGACAAGTCATGAAGTTTGTTAAAATAAGCACAGTCACTTGATAAAAAACTGTTTTTAATAAAACACATTAACGTCATATCAAACTTTTACCATTTGTTCAGTTTAATCAGTTGTCTCATTTGTAGCCCATCTTACTGTAGACAGATGAATCGGAGCGTTTAGTCACTTTATGCTTTCGCGTTATGCGAGTTAAGTAAACGTTGTTGTCTAAACGAAATTCTCATTTAATCCTAATCCGGGTCTACTAGAAAAACCAAATTAAAGTCATACAAAATCTTGAAAAGGACGTTAAACGTTACAAAAACACACCATGTCACAGAGCTGATCAGTTTCTGTGAACATGTAGATCCCCAAGGCGTATGAGCCCTGGCAGAGGATCTGACATCAATCTTCGGTCTATAGTACCAAGTAGACTTTGGATTCATGTGTGTGATAAAGTACAACACACCATAGAGTTGGCCAGTCTCCATGAGGTGATGCGACTCCCAGGGCGTAGTGAGCCCCGGCAGAAAGCCGCGTTTGACGTACTTTTGGTTGGGTCCTCCGTACACTATCGACCGGTATAGTGTTGGATTCTCCATTTCGTTCGATTGCATTTTTGGTTGATAGCACAGCTCAACATGAAGGTGGCCAGCCCCAATGCCGAGACGTAAGTCCCAAGGAGTAGTGATCCTCGGCAGAAACTTATGTGCTAGGATCACCCAGCTACTGCCGGTCGTCACAGCAGTGGGATCTCCGACAAACCAATATTTGAATGTTGTATATATGCTTCAAATGTAAAAACTTTAAAAGCATGATGTAGGATACGGCTTCTGATTGGTTGGTGTGAATTGCGTACTTGTGACGTAATTTAAAGACCATTGTTTTGATCCATGGAGCCGAATGGGCATTTTAATTTTAATTTTTTTATATGTTACATTTAACTATAATTTTTCTAGGCCTTCATTTTTCACCATAAGTAATACTAATCGTTATTCGTCACTTTTTGTTTTATTACCTTAACAACACCAAAAAAAAAAGTGATAGGTACTTATATAGAGCTTAATGTAATGTTAACCCTGCAAACTTAATTTTATATTGTTTTCAGTATTTTTAGACATTTTAATAGTTATTTGGTTAATGAAAATGGTGGAAAATCTTCTTTCCTGGGGTCTAAATTAACAGCTTATATTCATGTAAGTTATGTTCTTAACTTATAGATTTATATTTGAAAGCTAATAGTGAATCCAACAAAAATAGGCTTTGAAGCATACATTACTCAATGTCCACAGGAAAGACGAGAACTTAAATCATATGTCTCCTTAAGACAAAGTCGAATCGAACAAATTAGAGATCATCAAAATAGATCCAGTCGTTCTTGAGTTAAAAAAGCGAAATTATACCAGACTTTTTTTCATTTTAATAACTAACATTAAATAAAGATTCAATAAAATAACAATTAATCGAATAATCGTTTTATTGACATTAAATATATAATAAAAGGAAGAGTACATGATACTAAATATCGACAACGCACATGTGACACCGTTGGTAGCTGCATACCATCAGGTAGGTTGCATGCTTATTTGCCACCGTTGTAGTATACAAATATAATCAATGTCGACTCCACGACATTCCGAACCATGCATCGGTAATATGCATATTATGCATTTCAAAGTACCGGCGCGGTCTTTGTGAGTTTCTTATTGCAATGAATATGATGCCTTTGTTTTTCTTGTTAAATGCAAAGTTGCACTAGGGTTGTACATTGCTTTTATTAAGTATGTATGTATATTTGTCTTTTCGTTATAATCTCATATCAGTAACCGTTATAATTAAAATTTGGTTACCAGTGAAAGTGCAACAAGAAATAAGTCGATGAAAATTTTAATTTAGGGATCTTTATTAATTTTATTGCCATAATTAAAAATAATATGAATAATTAAAAGATGTTATTTTAATTTTTTACTTTGAAAATATCTTCGTTTTTGTATAAATTCGGTACCATTTATATTGTAAATATTGTAATTCTGTAAACCTTTAATGGTTTTTTTTCTTATCTTATCTTATATTATCATTTAATGATTAATGTTTTCGAATTAGAGTTTTTACTGTGTCAGTAAATTTATATTGTAAAGTATATAGCTATATAAACTTATGTGACAGCCCTAGCGGTTAACGATAGGTCATCAATAATTGTTTTTAGCTTAATTAAATTTAAGTAATTAAATCATTTTACTTGTGGCATTCCTGTGTTAAAGAAGTACTTTGATTTACCTAATTAAAAGAAATCCAGATCTTATAATTGAAGAATGATGTAAGTAAGTTTTTCTTTTTATTTATTTTTTTATTATCCTTGACATTATTTAAATACTAAGTAGGTGAATGTATTTTATCAAGTCTTTATTTATAATTGTTATTTTTCCTTAGGTCGGACTCAGAATACGAATACGAGGCTCCTGTCACCCATGGAAAGAACTTCAAGAACCAAGACTTTTCAATGAGGTAATTCATTGTTTATTGCAATCATAAGAGTATTTAATAAATGGTATTGAAAATACCTACTGTTAATTTTCAGGTTAATTTAATTATTGTTATTTATTTTTCTTTTTAGATCTGACTCTGAGGAGACGGTGGATTTGATTGAACAGGCGGATAAAAAGCGAAAATCTCCTGCTCAAAAAAGGTAACATAGCGAATTGTTGTAAATATTAAAAAATATTATGAATTAAATTTAAGAAACTGAATTTTCGTTTTGAATTTATCTTAGTATATAGATTAGTGCAATTACCTCTATTAATCCATTTTTGTAATATTTTTTAGATCTGCGGAAGGAGAAACTAGAGTTGCAAAGGAACAACCTATTAAAAAGCAGAAGGCATCTACTTCTAAAACGTAAGCATACATTTATATGTTTTTTAAGTTTTAGTCTACATCTAACACAAGAATTATGTTTCATATGCACAAATGTCACAGATTATTTATACTCCAGTAAAGATACGTTTTTTCAAACATACATTTATAATAACGATTTTTTTTGTTTATATAGTTTTAAAATATCATTCTAAGATGACTGAACGAAAAATCCTACAAATTTTCCGTCGGGAAGTAAATATTCATCAAAATATATATGAAGCGTTTCCTTTTTTGTCTGATTTTCCATCATCCATAAATAATGTGTCTCAAGGAACCATAATAAATAATAAAATATTTATATATTTATTTAGGCAATTTTTTTAGAAATTAATTAAATGAGGATTTTTTTTCATGTTAAAATTTTTGTAGGTTTATTTGTCTACGCAATGATTAACATGACTTTTAAGCCATACAACTAAATACTTCTGCTATTATGAATTATTTCCAAATTTGTCATTTTCCCATACAAGTGAAAATAAAATGACTGTACTATTATTTTCTATTACTTCTTACACAGGTCCATGAAAAAAAATGAAGAGCCACTGCCTTGGAATAGTACCTTCGACTTGTTTGGATTGTTAACTAAGGAGGAAGCGGCGACTGCAGGACAACGAGAGACCTCTGTTACATTACCTACTGTGTTGACTTCGCGAGTAGCCAATGGGTCGGTGGTTCGTCGTAAACACCTCGATGGGGAATTTTATGTCGAAGTAAAGGTATACAAAACAAGTGATGCAATTTCGGTTAACCGCGAAGATCGTTGGCGACAGGCTTTGAATTCTCTAAAAATTCAAATCAATTCGAATGGGGACGAATGGAAAAAACTACAAGGGTTTTTTAAAAGTGCCCGCAAAGTATTAAATGACACTGAGTCAGTATTTTATGCTCATAAATCTAATTAATTATTTTAAATCTTTTGTGTGTTATTTCGATATGTTTGATTAGGTCTTATTAGTTACTTTCGTTACAGCATTAAAGATTCGTATTAAATAATTACAATAAAATTAAATTTTGTTAAAGCGTAAATATATCAACGCGGAATTTTATGACTAAGTAGAGGTATATAAAATGAGTGTTGCAATTTCCTGTATCCTCTAACAATACAAGTTTTTATTAAGAAGTGTATAAAATATTAATTAAATGATACTGACTCGGCTTTTATGTTCGCAAAAGTAATTATTGATTTTTAGTTTTACATAATTTTTCGATATAGGGTAAATCGGCAATAACTGTCCAACTTCCATTTACTAGTCAAATCTTAAAAAATATTTAGTTCTTGACCTTGTAATGAAGTTTGAGTCTATAGATTTTATCGAGATTCTTGTTTTTAAATCAATTTTAAGATTTGACTAGTACTTAAATGGAAGTTGAACAGTTATTGACGATTTACCCGAATTGTTAAATAAAGTTTTATTACTTTTTTTTTTTTTTGCACGGTGTATGGCAAATTGTATGTGTGTTAGCTAGCATTAAAATTTTGTAATAAATAATTACATTAAAATGCCATTTTGTTCAAGTTGTTCTACTACTATTGAAAAACATAAATGGATTGGACATCTGCGTAGCAATCTACATAAAAATAATTGTTCAGAAGAGTATATGAAAGATGTTTTTCGAGTGTCATCTGCGTTTCGATCTAGAATTGCTACATATAAAGTAGTTGCAAGTAATGATGAAATGAATTTATTACCATCAGAGTTTTTAGAAACAGTTACTAAAAAAGTGCATCACTTAATAAATGAATCAATTGAAAGGCATACATCGTTAAAGGTAAATTTTGAACTATATAGTTTATTTTATTTATGCAAAAATGATACCCAAGAGATTAAATCGTTTTCTACGAAAAACATGATAATTCATACACATTTTGACTTCGATACAATTTATTCAGCAGTCATTGCAGAATTATTGCGTAAAATAGAGAGTTTTCAGCATAAAGACAGCGGCTGGTCGTTTTTAAGCAATTCTCATCTAGAAGTAAACATTAATAAGTACGAACCGATGAGAGGATCTGGTTTTATTGAATTGCCATCATTTATAAAAAACAAAAAAGCATGTATAAATATAAAAAATAATGATGATTTTTGTTTTCTGTGGAGCGTTGTTGCAGGTTTATATCCTGCTAAACAAAATGTGAGTCTTACAACTTCATATCCACATTTCAAGAATGTTTTAAATATAAAAGGTTTAACATATCCAATAAATTTTCAGGACATTTCAGTATTTGAACGCAACAATCTAAACATAAGTATAAATGTGTATGGTTTAAAAAACACCCAGGTGATTGGACCTCTTTATAAGTCACAGTTTAAAAGAGAACATAAAATACATTTACTTTTATATTAAAAATATTTATAACGGGTTACTCACGTAATTTTTTGTCGAAAAAAAAAAAAAAATTACGAAAAAAAACGTTTGAAAAATTACGTGAGTAACCCGTTATAAATATTTTTAATATGTTAGAGTCTCACGAAAGTTTTATAGTTAACATTTACTTTTACTTGAAGAAAACGACCAGACGCACTATTGTTTAATAAAAAATTTGTCTCGACTCGTTAGGAGTCAGTTAACAAAACACCATAGCCGTGTGCATTTCTGTGATGATTGTCTTTTGTTTTTTAATAGCAATATTCAGCTGAGTAAACACAATTGCACAGGTGTTGCGACAGTGTTACCAAAACCAGGCAATTCCGTCAAATTTAATCACTACGAACGAACACAAACAGCTCCATTCGTTGTTTACGCGGATGCCGAAACATTATTAGAAACGTATCAGGGTTGCGATAACGATCCATCTAAATCAGACACCTTTGTATTTCAAAAACATGTACCAGTAGCGTTTGCTTTTAAACTTGTATGCTCATATGATGAAAGTTTAAATGAGTATGTTTCATATAGGGGTCCTGATTGTGTACAGTCAGCGTCAGAGATACGTGACCCCCCTAGGTGTAAAACTGGAACTCTCGTTCGACACGAGAATCGGCATTTACCACACTGTCATTTAATTCTTTCAAAAATGAAATATCTCAAATCTGCTTGTCAGCTAAGCTGGGATCGATCCTGGGGCCTCGGCTCACACTCATTCGCTTCACTGATACATTAGTCCGGCTTTTTTCCGCTGGGCTATCGTAACACATGGACTACACAACAAAAATATGAACCAGTTCCGACCGGCAATAGAGAACTATGACAAAATCTATAAAAATGGACTTTATTGTCAATGGCGCTTACGCCGCATCGGGTTGCGCATCGTTGCATTTTTATTGGAGCATCGCTGATAATGGCGTAAGCGCCATCGACATCGAGGTCCCTTAACATAGATATTCTGTTCCAACTATTACTTATATCTATACTCGTCCCTGTTTTGCAAGCTTGTCTTGGATCATATTAGTAATGTCTTTGGTTTATCAATATTTTCCTACCCTCATTTTTATTCATTTTATTTCCACAGACGACTAACAACGACTTTTACCAATTACATTTTAAGGTTTAATTTACTGGAGTAAATGCGTCTAGTTATTTCGTGGAGAAAATTTGTCTGAGGGTAAGTCATAATTTGCGTGTGCGAATCATACCTGTGTCGCAACGCAATTACGATCTCTCGACAATCCTTTTGCATTTCAAGCAATTGAATAACTGCCCCCGTCCGTTTTTTTGTGTTTCAATGACAATATGGTTCGATAAAATTGTGGTTCTTTGGGAAGAGAACAAAAGTATTAAACAAATAGCACACGAGTACTGAATATAACGGTAAGTTTGTAACCTGTGACTCCATTGGGACATTTATTTTTTAGTAAAAAAAGTAAAATGTTATCAATAAGTTAAGCCACCAGATTTTGTTTGTGAGGATTTACTGTCGTGTGTTTACCTATATATGGGATAAGATAGAAAAATATATTTAACGGAAAAGTCTTTTAATCGGCAGCTTTTTTATGTGAAGTAATAGGTATAGTCTTAGAGCCATGTTTATTTTTAAAGCTATTTGAGTTTTTTAAGTTTTATCATCATAAACGAGCAAATTTAATACTATTTTTACTTGCAGAGAAATACGATTCGCAGATGGGTGAGATTCGTTATATCGTATTTACTGACGAGAAATATTTTAAGTCAGACAAAGATGGAAGAAAAATATTGTGGCGCAGAAGTGGAGAGCGATTTGACCCCAAAAATATGCTAGACCTTAGAACAAGCGGAAGGATATCATTAGGTGGGTATATTATATTAAGTATACAATTTTCATTACCTGCACTTTTAAAAAAAAACTGTGATTTCAGTTTTACGTTTTTCAAGTTATGGTATGCTCATGATATTTTTTTTTAGCGTATTGGGGCTGGATGTCATCTATGGGGCCCGAGCAGCTCGTTGAAATTGGAGGCCGAATGAACAGCGAGCGATACCTCGAAGTGTTACGTGACGTCATGTTGCCTTCCGTTCGCGTCGCCTATCCCGAAGGACAAATTTATTTAGTGCAAGACATAAATCATTGGTGCATGACAATAGTGCAGTGCATCGTTCCCGTATAGTGAAAGAGTGGTTAGCCTTACAAACAGACATCACTGTATTAGATTGGCCTTCTAAAAGCCCTGACCTTAATCCTATTGAGAATTTATGGTGTTTAACTGGGACCCTACACAAGTCAAATCAAGACAAAACTTAGACGAAGAAGTTTATAGAAAGTGGGAATTGATGAGGAACACCAATGTATGTTCAAACATGGTTTCAAGCATGAAAAGCCGGCTAAAACAGGTAGAAGATAAAAAAGGTTTTCCTCTATGTTATTAGTAAAAATTGTAAAAAAAAATGTGTTGTTGGTATTTCTCCATTATTGGGCAAATATTTACTCCATGCAAGTTTTAAAATAATGAGTAGGTATAATGCTATTGTATAAGTAGTGTCTAACAAATTATATTGTTTTTTTGCAAATAACAAGATAGTGCTTAAACAAGTAGGCTTTTCCAAGAGGTAACTCGTTAATTTCTACCTTAAAAACCATACATATTGTTAGCCATTGAATGTAGTTTTTTTAACATGGATTCTTCTTCATTAGTATTATTTCAAGTCAATTTGATGTGACATGACTGAATAAAGTGTTTCTGTTAATAGGAAATTTCAATGTAACTTTAATGGGAGCTGTTTGAATTCGACCTAATTAGTGGAGAAATACCCTATGCTTACTAAGATTGTGGTAAGGTTGCATTGCATTGGTAACGGGCTAAGAGATGAATTATTGTTATCTTTGATAACATGTCGTTTCTCTTTGCAACGTTAAATAGCTGGTTTAGATTACGTATTACATATTGATAATGGCATACAGACTAATAGGGCGAGGGGCGGTCTAACCTATACTCATTTTTGAAATTGTTTTTTGAATAGCCCATTTTATACTTAAAAGCCTCTTCCCGCAATTTCCACAACTCCCACCGCTGTTTCCCGCCATCTCTGTCTAAAGTATAACGGAAAAATTGTGTTAAATGCAATAAGAATATTAATTTATAATCAAAGAAAAGGGAAACTATACATTTCACTTTTAACCGAGTAGTTTGGTATTACTTATAAAAAAAGTTATGACCCGACTTGTTTTTACGGTTCTACTCAATGAAGTAAAATGTAGGTATAATCTAAAGTAAACAACCAAAGTGTAATGCCTTATAAAGTTTAACAGCATGCAGACCACCAATACCACAATTTTAAACAGTAAGAGTTAAGCTAAAGGTATTTTACTTGTTAACTTTAAGTTTCCCTGATGTATAATTGACTACACATTATAATTTAACTAGTAAATATTTAGCTGTAAAATATATAGTAATCAGTTTACAGAACACGCATAATATATCTACTGTCATATATATATATATTACCCCCATTATTCAGTTAGTAAACAATATTTAATTTAAATAGTATTTAAATACCTACTTTTTAGTTAATAAAAAGTTACCAGTGACTATGGAATTTTCATTATTAGTCCTTAAAAAAAAGATTTTAACTTCTATTTTAATTAAACTTCCTATATTAAATAGGATGTTAATAAATTATTAATAAAAAAGAACAAGTATAAAAATACAAAAAGTATCCTCTACGTAGATTCGAACCGAGAACCTAGTGTTTACTAGTCTGTTACACTATCCATCACGCTGCACGGACTCTTGTGAAGTTAACGAAATTATTGTTCTAGTTAAAAATTGATTCAAAAGGGTAATTTTAATGTTCCGAGTTAATAACTGAGTAGGTAATAAGGAATAACAAAACGTATAAAATAAATATTTGTGGTAATGTAAAAAAATATTAAAACCAGGATTATAAAACAAAAGTAAAAAAAAAGCAAAAAGTGTGATTCTTATGCTGGGGTTCGAACTAGCGACCACATTTGTCTATTGCTGGAGGGGGGTCACATATCTCTGACGCTTACTGTACAAGTATTTGTTCAATCACTCTACAAGAAAGTAGAACATATAAGTAAAATTTTGAGAATAACTAAGCCCTTACTATTCACTGAGTCAGATCTCGAAGCATTTTCCAACGCTCAAGTTTGCTATATTTGCCAGGGTCTCTTATGGGAAGAAAACAAAGTTCGCGATCACTGTCATTTATCAGGTCAATACCGTGGTGCAGCTCATTCACAGTGTAATTTGAAACTTCAGGTTCCACGTTTTTTGCCGGTGTTTTTCCACAACCTGTCAGGTTACGATTGCCACTTATTCATAAAAGAACTGTGTAAATCTCCTGGTGAAGTTAAATTAATTCCGAAATCTATGGAAAAATACATTTCTTTTACAAAGTATGTGATTTTGGAAAATGAAAAGGAGTTTTTCCCGCTTCGTTTTGTAGATTCTTTTAAATTTTTAGACTCTAGTTTAGACAAACTTGCAGAAAGTATGATGAGATCAGATTTTTATCATTTACATAAAAGTTTTCCTGACAGTAATCAATTCCAGTTGTTACTCCGTAAAGGGATTTACCCCTATGAATACATGAAAACTTGGCAATCGTATGAAGAAAAAGAATTACCTCCTCAGAAAGAGTTTTTTAGTTCATTATCTAACCAAACGATTACTGATGATCAATTTCTCCATGCTAAATCAGTGTGGAAGACGTTTAACATCAAGGATATGGGTCAATACACCGATCTTTACTTAAAAACAGACGTTTTGCTTCTTACCGACATATTTGAGCATTTTCGAAAGACAAGTAAAACACATTATAAATTAGATCCAGCGTTTTATTTAACAGCACCAAGTCTCTCATATGATGCGATGTTACTTAAAACAGGTATCTCATTAGAGCTTATAAATGATTTTGAAATGATTCGAATGATACAAAGCGGAATTCGTGGTGGTATATGTTTGTGTTCGAACAGGTATGCCGAAGCTAATAATATGTATATGGAAGATTACGATAAAAATAAACCGGATTCGTATATCGTGTACATAGATAGCAACAACTTATACGGATATAGTATGTGTCAGTACTTACCTTATGCAGGATTTCAATGGTTGAACGAAGACGAAATTAATTCATTTCAAGTTATGAAAATATCAGATGAAGGGACTTATGGTTATATTTTAGATGTTGATTTGGAGTACAACGACTTAATTCATAACTGCCATAACGACTTGCCTTTTTGTGCAGAAAAAATGATTCCACCTGGAGGGATGATGGAAAAATTGATACCAAACTTATATGATAAATATAATTATGTCATACACTATGTTCATCTTAAAACTTGTCTTAAGCATGGACTTAAATTAAAAAAAATCCATCGTATCATTAAATTTAGACAAAGTAAATTTCTTAAGCAATATATCGATTTAAACACTGAATTAAGAAAAAAAGCGGTTTCCCAATTCGAACAAGACTTCTTTAAATTGCTAAATAATAGTGTATTCGGAAAAACGTTAGAAAACACCGAAAACAGGGTGACTGTAAAATTTGTTAACACTTGGATCGATCATAATAATATTTCTAAAAAGAAAATCGGAGCTTGTGATTTAATAAATAAGCCTAACTTTCATCGCATTTCTATTTTGTCAGATAATTTAGTTGCGATTCAGATGAAACCTGTAAGTGTTGAACTTAACAAACCGATTTACATTGGTTTTTCTGTTCTAGAATTATCAAAAAGTCACATGTATGATTTTCACTATTCGATTATTAAACCACATTATTCTGACCGTATAAGTATTTTATATACTGATACTGATTCTTTCGTATATTATATTAAAACGCAAGATTTTTATAGAGACTTGCAGATGTGTTTTATGGATTACTTTGATACCAGCAATTTAAAACCAAATAATCAGTTTAATATTCCCTTAAAAAATAAAAAAGTTCCTGGGTTGTTTAAAGACGAGCTTAAAGGTAAAGTTATAAAAAGTTTTACTGGGCTCCGATCGAAACTCTATTGTATTACAACGACTTGTGAGTTTGCTGTCAAAAAAGCGAAAGGCGTCAAGTTTTCTGTTGTACGCGACCTCGAAGCATCTGATTATACTGACGTACTTCTCACAGATCAAATAGTACGTAGAAAACAAGCGCTGTTTAAATCAATTAAACATGAAATATTTACGCAGAAAGTGAATAAAGTGGCATTATGTAATAAAGATGATAAAAGGTTTATTAATAATGACAAAATTTCTACATTAGCGTGGGGTCATAAACTGATTAAATTGTAATGTCTCGCTGTGCAAGTATAACTAATATAACCTATGCCATAGATAAATAAGAAGTATGCTTACTTATTTCTCTATGTCTGTACGTATGTCGGTACATAATTATGGTAAAATGTGTAAAATTAAGATAATATCGAAATAATAAAAGGTATAATAAACTGACAAAAAGTGTTTTCTTTTTCCTTTGACCAATGTTTCACCCCTTCCTTATTCCAATAGACATTCTTTATGGTAAGTTCAACTTATTAAGCAGCTAAGCATTTATCTTGAGTAACGTTAATTGACTTAAATCTCGTATTTTGATTTAGAGTTGGTATAATTCCTCTTAAATTTATTCATGAATAATATTTAGCATCATTTCAAATATTACTTAGGTTTATAACAACAATTATTCAGCTACATAAATATGGTATGTAATTGTAAACTGAACCAGCACTATTATAATTAATTTGAAATATGAGTAGGTACATTATTCGCTCACATGTCCTTACTTGTAGTTAGGTATAAAATTATAGTAAGTATATGCATTATTAACATCACACGTGCAAAAATGCTGATTGTTTATTTATTTACAGTTTAGCAACGATTAGGTAAATCATTTTTCACTGAGAAGTGACAAACGCAGGTTCTTACAATGGATAATTTTTCTTTAAATCATGTAAGTATTAATTTTGTATTGTTCAAGTCATAGTGTGACTAATAGTAAGACTATAGTAAATTTAAATTATTCTCCATTTTTGGTTCAAATGGAATGAATATTTTATATATTGCATTGATTACCTTTCAATTTTGATTGAGTGATTATTTTGTTTTTTATTTACATTTAATTAATTGAATTCACCTTGTTGCATAGGACATCGATTCGAATATTTACGCGCAAGACCCATTGGAAGGATTCACACAGCGTATGGAAGACTGGAATAATGAGGAGTTATTGAAAAGTAAAACCAAGAAAGGAAGCAAAAACCGAAAAGTGCAAGAATTGCAGTCTAAAAATAAAAGAAAACGTAAAGATCAGGCCCAACAATCGTATGTAATTAGCAAAGAACCTCGGCGAGGTCATCGGCTGATAAAAATTAAAATATTTGACTTTACAGAGTGTGTGTCAGAAAATATCGAATTACCCTCAGACGATAGTGACAGCGAGTTTTTAAGTCTTAGTGCACAATATGTTGTAAAACATCCAGTCGATGAAATTTTGGACTCTACCGAAAATATTATTAATAAAATATGTAAAGAAATTAGTAAACGGGATTTGTAATCGCTAATGTGAATTAATTCAATAAAAATCAAATCGATGAGGAAACATGGTTTTATTTTTAACAAAATCTTACACTTATTTGTAAATAATAGGTTGGTAATAAAAATTTGACAATTGAAAACAAACTTAGTTAAAATTAACCATACAATTATTATCATACCATTTCTTAATACAAATTACATTTTTTAATGAACAGTGTTTATCAATAACATGATATGTACAAGAAATTGTACTTTTATGTTTAAGAAACGTATTATAAAGTATTACAAAGTTAGGACACCCATTTTGTTCAATATCAGTAACATAACAATTTTGACATAATTCTTGAAGCCATTTAATTTTTTCTTGACCTTTTACATATATAGTTTTATTTTCTAGATACGGGATTATTATGTTTTTAAATTGACTATAGCAAATATGTCCATCATTCCAACGAAACCCAAAAGTCTTTTCAATCCAGCGCACATGTTTTTGTTCTAGAGGTGATAACCGTGAATAAGAAAATGGTGGCTTTATTGAAAACACAAGAGTAAAGTCAACAGCAGCCAAAGCTAACTCTTTAATTATGAATTTATTCTGAGCATCCTTAAAGCCTTGTATGTCCACAATGCAATAGTCTAAATTCATGATATTTTCTTCACAATACTACTTAATGGTTTATATTCCACTATGCAATCGTTAAATATTAAACAAAAAGCAGACGTATTATCAGGAATTTCCGAATCACTCTCAATTTCTATTCTCACATCTATAGGACCTGACTTCAACCGATCATTTTGTCTAGAAGTGTCCAAAACATATAAAGCACATTTTTTAAACTCTTGTATGTTTAACATCGGTTCAGCACGACGTCCATGATACGACTGTTGAAACCTTGTATATTGTTCATATAATATTGCATAATTGTCGTGCTCGAATTTCGCGTTTATACTTTCATATGGAAAATAAGTAGAGTTTAAATAAACGCGGACTTCTCGCAAATTACAATGATCAAAGCAGGAGAAATCCATTTCTGACTTATTTTTTCTTTCAGTCGACAAAGCCAACACCACAAACCGAGGTTTTTCTAACTGAGACGATGTTTTTATTGCCCATGTATGTTTAGTTGTTTTAGGTAGAAGTGGATACTCGTATAAATCCCAATTTCTAAAAACTAAGTTTAGGGGGCGGTCTTTTTCTAATAACTTTAACATTTGTATTCGTTGACGGTCAGATACTTTAATATGCGGTACTCGCCATACAATTTTATCAATAATTATATCTTCCAACACTTCATTTGTATTAAGTTTCACTGCATTCAAATTTGTATTACTTCTCAGCAAAATCAACTCGTGTTTACAATTTATTATTATTTTGGTATAGTCTTCAGCAAACCCTAAAATTTTGTTTAAAGGCAAAGATACGGCAAATCGGCCTCCGTGAATATTTTTTGTACCTTTCAAGTCCCACCCCCATGCCTTTGACATTGAGGATTCATTACTATTCATAGATAACAAAGATTTTATAGTGGTGGTGATGCCTACATTTTTCACTTTGTCAATCTCGACCCCATTCAATTCGTAACGAATATCTTGAAACAGGAATAGAAATGGATTGTTTGTAAATTGAATGCTATTCACTTCGGAATTTGTTTCCCTGTTTATGACTTTGACGACACCTTCTAAATATAAGGTACTAGAGGACGGTAGAATGTATAAGTCTTGTTGATTAATGGGTATTCGAATTTCATCGTTTTTATTAAACGTTGTTACATAGGGTCTGTAGGAATGAACCTCAAAGCTTTCAATAGCATTGTCTTCTGCAAAAGACTCAGCAACACTTAGTATTTCACTCATTTTAATAAGCCTATTAGTTTTAAAAACTTTATATTTTCCTTTGTTAATTTGTTAGGTGTTCTCCTTTTCACAGTAGTATCGAAACTAAGATTTCTAGGTGGGCACGTAGGCTTTTTATTAAAGTCTATCATTATACCTTTTTCTTGATATGAAAATATAACTGAATATCTTCTCCTCTTAAATTTATTAGTTGATTATTCGCGTCAAGAATACGCACATTAATCGCACTTATGGTATCTTGATTTACAGGAAAGTATATTATGTTTCTTGGAACTTCTATAATTCGATATCCAGGTGGTACATTAGGAACAAATTCGTGAACTATATGACTAGGTTTTCCATTAACAAATGATCCGCTCACGATATCACATTCGATCCTGATAACGGTCGTTGATATAATGTTAACAGGAAATTGTGAACAGTTTATTATATTGGCTTTTAGTATTTCATTTCCGAAACCTAAAATTCTTCCTATAGAGTTTTTCTTTTCAAAATGAACATCTTTTGAACAATATATTCTAGTTTTTAAGGTGTTATTATTACAAATTAATTTAAATGTACAATCTTTAACATTATCTTTTATGTAATCACCGATATCTTCAAGTTCGTAAGATCCTTCTGGTATTTCAATACTCTCATTATTACCGTAGCAGAAAAGATTATTTTTAATATCGACGTTAGGTATTGAATTAAACGTAGAAAAATATAAAAGCCCACACTCATATTCACCTTCCAGCTGTAAAGGAGGGGAATAATTCGTTGTAAGCGTCGATGTTAAACCGGTTACAGATATGGTGAACGACATTTTAGGAACTGATAGTATTCATGTAGTGTATCACATTTTATATTGTTTTTTCCAAAAGTTTCGTAAGTATTTTAAACATAGGTGTCCGCAATTTACAGTATCAAATTTTTGATAAGTATCATAGTTATAAAAAATTTCATAATTCTTTAAATATGTTATAAGTTCAACAGGAGGTTTAATATCACCGTAACTATTAAAATACTCGCAATACGTGTTTAATTTTACATAGGCCACCCAGTGGGTCCCCGTATTCTTAGAGATATCTAAATTAACAATTGCACACTCCACACGCCGAGGTTGCTTTGGTAAGTTATCACGCATAAAAACACCTCTGAAATATGGTATGTCACATCCGAATTTTAATATATCTATGTTTGTGAGGGCTCTCCTTGGCAGCCTTCTGCTTAGTTTTTTGACGCGTTTAAAAACAAACCACTGCCTTTCTTATAAGGTTTTATGTACAAGCCTTTACCAATAGCAATTGATTCCATCATTTTATTGTGACGTTCTGACTCCTGTAAGTTCTTTTGTGATGATTTATAGTCATTCACAGCCTTTGCGATTCCAGCCGCTCCGCCGGCTAATGAACCAAGAGCTGATAAGCCGGCAAAAATAGGAATCAAAGGTAAGATGCCACCAGTTTTTGGGATCGGAATAATGCGTGGTAAACGAATCGCTGCATTTTTATGAAGTAACTTTTTAGCTGCTTTGTATGCACATTTAATTGTTGATTTAGCACCTTTAGGTTTACTCTTTTTAATGTGTGATCTAATTTTTGTAATGATTTTTTTAAATGATTTAATTCCTGCGCCGGCTCTCAATTTAGTTTTCATAACTTTGTTAACTAACCATGAAGCCATTTTTTCGCCTTTGCTAGCATTTGTTGATTTAATTCTTTGTTTAGCCATTTTTATTAACTCGTTATCAGCTTTATGACGGTGAGCTAGGTCTGAGTAATTGCTGTACGCGATATCGTGTTGCTTGCAGGCCTCGTCCAATTGATTTATACCGCGGTCACCTCTTATCAACCTTTCTTTAAGCCTTGTGCCAGGCCCACAATAATTATAACCGGGTATATGTAATTCAAAAGGTAGGTTATTTATCACGCTATTAACAAGTCCTCTTCCTTGCATTACTTATTATGTAATGATAACAAAAAATGTATAACAATTATTTATAGTCAAACTAAATCAGTTTTGTTTATCCAGCTATTTTCTGCTTCGCTAAGGCCCAGCCATTTGACGAACAGTTTGTTCCCCTTTCTTTTAATAACTTTTTCAATCAGATATACATTAGGATGAGCTGTCTTTTGTAGTTCTTGTTCATAAAACGAGCCCAGGATATTATTTTTATGAGAATCTTCAATGTTATACGTCACAGGATTTGTGTTTTTTACTTTAATTATATTAAATAGCTCTGTGGACCAATTTGGAGTATAACCTTTCTTAAAGGCCGATTTATACTTACTGACTCGTACACAATCTCCTATTTTAAGCTTAGTTTTCTTCGAAATATTATTGTTTTGACTATTTAGGATATTTTCTCTCACGACATGCTCATTGGTAGAATTTACATCAGATGGTTTAAATTTAGTTGTTCGATGTTTAGCTTCATTATAGGTTTTAACTGTGTTATTTAGTGGATTCCCTACCCATTTATAATTGCCGAGTAAACTAAAGTGCTTATACAGTTTCGATTTTAGTGTTCTTATTAATCTTTCCACAATAGAAGCTTTTTTCGTGGAGTACGAAGAGTAGTGATTTATATGTTTTACTTTCATCAACTGTTGAAATACATCGTTATAAAACTCTTTACCCTTATCTGTTTGTAAATTTAGTGGTGTCTGTGAGGTGTCCAGTATGTTTTCAAATGCTTGCGTTATTTCCATTTTCTTTTTTGTTTTTACAGGTACAGTCCACGCATATTTTGAAAAACAGTCAATAACAACCAGTATATACTTGTAACCATTATTTACGGAATATAATTTACTCATATCGATTAAATCAGCTTGCCACAAATCATTGATACCTTTTAATATAACCGAACAGCGTTTAAAATTTTTTCTTGCATCCTTATGAATTTCGTTTACAACTTCTTGTTTGCTCATTTTTGTTTCTCCTTTATGATTTTAATAACATCTTCTTCGGTGCAAAACTTTTTGTCAATTTCCTCTAAGACCGAGTTTATATGTTGAAGGCGAATTATAATATTAGCCATATTAGTCTGAACGATTTTATTTATATGGTCAACATACTCCTTATTAACCGCTTCATCGCTCGAAAGTGGGGATTTTAAACCTTTAAGTCTTGATGAACGTAAATTAAAATCACCGTTTTCAGTTTTTTGTAATGTTTCATCATAGTTTTGAGCAATACGTAAACGTTTATGTACGTGATGTCCAAATTTGTCAATATTCATTATCCGTGCGTGTTTGACTATGCATCACTATAAACTGATATAGTAACAATCGAGTTAGTTGGTTTTATTGAATAATATTAGCTTCACGTAACTCCTCAATTATTGAGATTATCTCATTATCAAGTCCGGTGTTACCAGCTTCTCGAGAAGCGATTAATAATTTCAACCTATCGACTAACTCGTTTGGATCATCCCAGTAAACATAATCGGTATTTGACTTCACATTCTTTAGTAAACCTAAACCGTTACCAACAGCAAGATTCTCTGTACTGTCACAGACTCTATTAAGTTTAAATAACGGTTTAATTATTTGTAAATACTTGTTACCTCTGTTACTTTTAATAGGTTTTCTTGGATCAAAGTCCCTGCGGTGAGCATTAGTTTGATTTAATATTAATTTGTAGTTTTCTTTATCGCTTTCAGACACTAAATCCAAATTTGGTATTTTCGCAAATAACAATTGGACGAGCCCTTCAGTTTTTTCGAAAGTATTTGCATTAATTGTAATCGTTTTGTCAGCCACATAAACCCTATGTAATCCCATCATAAGTTTTCCTCTTTCTAGTCTTACTCCGTAAGGTACATCTTCAAATGCTTTTGCAGAAAATGAAAGTGGGGACGAATAGTTCCGATCCAAACTGGAAACACTCTCGAAAGTTTCTTCATCTGTTGTTGCACTGTCCGATTCATCGTTCTCTACTTCACTTTTGTCATCCGAATCTGATTCATCGTTTTCAACTTTTTCTAAATCTCTTTCGTCTAATTGATGTTCTTGATTTTTTATACTCTGACGATTTAGCTCAAAAACCGTTTCATCATTGGATGAACTAGGTTTAGTGTCGCTAAGATTCAACTTAAGTTTTTTCGGTGTACTGTGGTAATCAGGGCCAATATCAGACTCATTTTTCTTTCTTTCATTTATACTACTTCTTCCTGCGATTTCATTAAGAGGTTGAGTGATAGGCTTAAGAACTGACTCTAGAAATTTTTCGTTTTCACTTGACATATCACGCAACATTTTAAGTTTCCGCTTAACTGCCTTTGCCGATTTGACAATTTCTTGTTTAGTAACCTTTTCCATATTTACCACAAATAATGTTCTTTCTTTGTAGGCGTTAAGATTTGAAATGAAGAGCAACATGCAGTGTTTGTTATTATATGCTTATATCAGTCTAGAATTACAAACGTGTCAAAGTTCTTTCTGTAACACCCTTTATTTCTTTCACAGTCTTTATTTATGACTAAATAATTATAAGGTGTGCACCAAATTTTAGCGCACATTTCTTTAAATTGTGACCAAGACATATCTGTATTTACATGTTCAGTATAAATATGACGTAAATTAGTTTCGTCTTGTTTAAAAAGAATAATAAGATTAGCATTATCCCTTATTAATTGTTTAGGAATTTTACTGTATGTCTGGTTAAGATAGAAACAATCTATTTTGCAATGTCGACCCATAGAAAAGTAATCTCGAACGTTATTTTGCTTTTCACATGCTATGTCATCAAATATAATTACTGAATTAGGTTTTGCTTGATTTGGGTGTATCACTTGGTCGTTATTATTGTACTTTGAAAATGATACTCCGGGCACACGTCGAAGCACTTTTTCTAAAAATAAGTACTTAGGTTGGAACAAAGTTTTCGAATAAACATAAACATTTTTAAATCTTAATCCATTTTCGTGCATAAGAAGACCTATAATTAAATTCGTTTTTCCACAGTTAGAAGGACCGCAAATGAGACATCGGATGGTGCACGGTAAAAGTTTACCATGACGTGAATACGATTTCTTTGAAACTGAGTAGTTTTTGTACAAATTAAGTGACTGTGCTTGTTTAACAAACTTCATTATTTGACCTTTTACAAACGTCTAGTCCGCGTAAAGAGTTTCTGCGTAATGAAACTGATACTCAACTAAAACTGATTATAACCCCTAACAAATATACAACTTAACATTTATAAGTTTGATAATAATTAAACCAAACTCACATATCGCAAAAGCACTGTGTCTAAACGCAATACTCCGATCTCATAAAGTATGTATTGGGTATTTTGGATAGTAAATACTGTTTGCCTGAATGGAGTAGAGATCAAGCTCATTCATAAAATCAGTTTCAACAAAAACTTTCGTGATAACCGCATAGAGCGAACGCAGTGAGCGGCCAAATGCGGTTTTCCCGAAAGTTTTTGTTGAAACTGATTTTATGAATGAGCTTGATCTCTGCTCCATTCAGGAAAACAGTATTTACTATCCAAAGTGCCCAATACTATTCTACTCATATGTATATATAAAAGAGAAAGAAACACTTTTAATGAGAGAGGGAGGCGGAAGATGAATGGTTTTAACTAGTATGCAGTCAAAAAGCTTTCTTAGGCAAAAACCTTCCTTGGCGTTAATTTAGAGCATTTTAATTTTAATTTTAGTATATTTCAGAAACCTGTGGATTTCGATTTTGTAGCAATTTAAGACAAAACAGTGAGCCATTTTCGTGAAATTAAATAAAAACTACTTCGCGCCATATAAATTTAGCTTTTCTAAGGACCAATGTTGGAAAAATATGTAGTTAATAAGTTGTGAAAACCTGTTATTTATTCTTCTTTTTTGTATGACACTAAGCAAGTATTGCCTAATCTTTGTTTTATTTCGCTAAATACTAAAATGATGCCCTACTGAGTTTTCGAAACTTTTGTACAAAATGACATTTGAATATCGGCATAATCCGGGATTTCTGAGTGTCTGGATATTAAATCAATAGAGAAGACAATAGAGTTAACATGGTAGGTATACATTTTCCATTTAAATATCAAGTTTTACCAAAAACAAATTTTCCATCTCGTTAAAGAGATGAATCTGTTATAATTCTATCTTAATCAATCACGTGTGAAACTAACTGACTTCCAAAATGGCAACGTACCGCACTAACTTATTCTGACCCGCGACGTAGCGACAGACTTTAGTACCCGGGAGATATCGTTAACAATTTAGTCAATGGTTCAAAACACTAGTTCCGAATGCGGTTGAGGTGCTATTCCCAAAGCATTGTGAGCAAATCACCACTAGTGAATAATTAAAATTAGAACTAGTAGAAGTAAGATCTCCAGATTTAAAATATATCGGTTAATATAAGTATTACACTCGCAAGACGGAATTCATTATAAGCTCGGAGTTTCACTTAAGGGGCTACTTTGAAAAATTATAGGTTTTTTCAATCGCTCTACTGACTAAACGGGAAAAGGGAGTGAATTTATTTTTGAATATATGTTATTAGACTATATACGCTTGTTTTTGGCACAAGCCGAAACACGATTGCTGAAAGTTGCCTCGATAGAAAAAAAATCCGAAGTTGGGTCCTTTTCCCCCTTATTTTTCTTAGCTTACGTAAACTATAAGAGATTAAACAATATAACTAAGTAAAACATATGGTATTCTGGTTTATCTAAAAAGTCACAGAAACAAAATTAGACAAAACTTTAAAGATTCGCTTATTTATCGTAGTTTAGTCAAAAAGTCTCATCCTTAAGAGCGCTGCATCTCTTTCTTTCGTGCACGGGAGCCATAAATGTGTCTCTAGCGAATGGGCGTGGTTTGTCCGAATCGAGGAACGGCCTTAAGAATCAAATCTTGGATGAAATTTTCACCAAACACAAAGCAATCGGACATAGGCTCTAATAAGGAATTGTGTATTTTATAATTCCTACACTCGAAAGATGGAATTCATTATAAACTCGGAGTTTCACTTAAGAATCAAATCTTGGATGAAATTTTCACCAAACACAAAGCAATCGGACATAGGATGTAATAAGGAATTATTGTGTATTTTATGAACTCATTTAGGGAGTCCTATTTATATAAATACATATTACATAGTTGGTCATCTTTATTAAAGCATAGCTTGATAAGCTAATTTTTATTCAATGTCAGTGGCAAACAAGCATACAACCTGTTCGATGCAACTCCAACAACGTGCGCATTGATCCATTAGGAACTCGTGCATTACTTTTTTTAAACCCCATATTGTACTCCTTCCAGAAAATCTCGGTATGGAGCTCATTTCAACAGAGGGTATGAGAGGAAATTCCTCTCAAATCGCACAGTGTGCAATCAATTAGGTACCAGGGTGAGGCGGTGTAACGTGTAACGACTGTGTATGACGTCAAACAGTTCTTCATATAAGTTTAACACACGAAAAAGGCAAAATATGCAATGGCTAATGGCGATATAGATATGATAATAAACTGTGAAATAAAAGTGGGTGAACTTAGTTATTGTAAACTAATATGAGTGAATTAAATCGCTATACTTACACTAGTTTTACAGAAGCATTATGCTTAAGGAGCTAAGGGAATGTTAATTCCGGAAGTTACCAAACTGTATTCTGTAGCAGATGTAGCCCGGCCAAGGAAATCAAAATCTGAATTCATTATCAAATTCAAGATAAAGTTAGAATTAGTTTTCCTTGTCCGTCCGTATCGATTTATCTTTATCTCGTTATATTTAAGATCATATTTAATGTCGTTCTACTTCAGTATTTTACTTCAACTACCTCGAAGCCAAGTCGGTAATGACTCCGCCTACGTAGCCGTGGGTTCTGGGTTGAAATCGCGGCAAGGGCATTTATTTATGTTATTGTCACGACATTGTTCCATAGTTATGTCGTAAATATACTCGTATTTTGTCATCCAGTACCACCAACACAAGCTTTGTGTAAGATTACTTAGGTGGGTACTTATTACAAATGAATTCTAATATTACGCTGCATATGAACTGTAAAACGTTTCGAAAACATTTTTAGAGCATCCTACAATGCATTACTTAGTAAAAAAAAGCGAATGCATAAGGTTTATACTCGAGATCGCTACTTAACGTCGTAATTGCTAGATTTCACGGAGCGGACTAAGTATAATTTAGTAAATTCTTTGTTTGCATTATTATGGCCTTCTGGAGCATAATTGTGTTCATTACTACATTTAACATTATTCAAGATCGAATCCAAGCTAGCTTTAGTATTTCATTATACGAGCACTTATTGAAATGCTTGTTGTATATATATTGTACGGAATCAGATCATTGAAATTGGATTTCTATTCTAATAATGAAGTAATATTTTTGCTTTTGGGGCTCTGAAAGATATTCACATTTGTAGGCGCGATGCATTGTGTGATTTCATCGCCCGCGCCGATGCTATTGGGTAGGTATTAGGTATTACGGATTCGTTAGTAATAGATCCAGGTCGAAATATAAATATAGATATAATGCGATAGAGGGATACGGAAACTTTAGGATATGCTAAGATGTCATGCAGCTCTAAAAATATTTTGTGGAAATTGAACTCTAAATGAGCGTACATTTTTAACGCACTCCACGAGGCAAAATAGCAAGCGGAGTGAGCGAGATAACTGTTTAAATTATACATTACATTATTTTACGTGTAAATGAATGGACTATAAATGTATAATTTTCTTGGTTAGTAATTAAGAAATAATACTCTACATTTAGTACATATGAAAACTGTTTATGAAAGCCTATATATGAAAATATACATAATGAGAAAATAAAATAAACTTACCTATATGCCTATAAATTAAAACTAAAATTTAAAAATATTACATAACAACCTAATAAAAACTGTACATATGAAATATTTCCACGTATGAAACATTCACAGATACCTCACAAATATTTATAGGTAATTTTAGGTCGCTCATTTCCGCGACAACAACGACGGTAATAAAAAGAAATATTTTCCGCCACGAGATCCAATTTATTTATTTCTATTTGGCTTGACGAAGCTACTTGAAATTGCGGTGAAGTGATATTAGGTTTTGCAAAGAAAAGTAAACTTAGTTCACGAAATTGGCCGTCAGTGGAAAAGGCCTCTTCAAATAACAAACTAATTGGTTTCAATAAAGTTAAGTGTGTCATTGGATACATACAAATTTTCGTGCAACCTTTTAAAGTCTATGACGACAATTCCGTCCAAACCAGGGGGCCAATTTTTGACTTTCGAGCGCCCGAATTCAAAAAGTTTAAGCTCGAAAATAATCGCATACAAAAGCTTACCACTAATTTTTTCGCATGAAATTATTAGTTTAAATACTCATGATTTAAAATTTCTATCGCTGGCACTTTTAAAGCATAATTTCATAGTTTTATTCTGAGTTGTAAATGTCACTTTCGAGTGTTCGAATTAGAGGTGTGCGCCGATGCCAAAATCATCGGCGGCGGCGTCCGATCGTTTTTTGACCGGCGGCGGCGGCGTGATCGGCGTGAAATCGGCGTGGTATATATTTTTAATATTATTGGGGAAATTGACAAAATACCCTCTAAATCGAGGCCTACTGAGTTATTATTATTATTAAGTATAACCTGCGTAAATAAAACTCCCCAAATCTCTGACATTGTAGGTTTTCCACATCGACAACCAAAATAATACACGTGGCTCTTGCCGCCGCCATTTTGTTCACGAAATTACACACGGTGCGCAAATTTGACTTAAGGGGCATTTAACAAAAAAAAAGAAGAGTAAAGAGCTACACGGGCGGTTCTACAGGGCCCTTACGGGACACTTAGACCTGCTCGCGTCGGTGAACTGGTTACGATTTGCCGAGGGTTTTGCCTGTGCAATTACGGAAGAAGGTATCATGAGTCATGACTACAGCATGTAAGACCGGTATTGCATGCCCGAATCGTGACGATAATATATCCTGTCGCTGTCCGGGAGAGTCACTCACGCATATTATCTCCGGTTGTTCTCATCATGCTAGCGGCGAGCACTTACACAGATATAATCTCGTAGCTAGGGTTATAAACCAGCAGGTTGCTTTTATGTACGGCCTTCGGGACCGCGAAGTGCCGTTCTACAAGTACACACATGCGCCAGTCCTCGAAAATGGTCGTGCCACGCTCTATTAAGAGACCAATCTATCATCACGGACAGAACTATTGCCACCAATAAGCCTGATATCGTGCTGAAAGATCACTCGCAGTATAATGCTCGTCGACATCACCGTCACGAGAACCACGTGAAAGGAGAACCGAGAAAGACAAGTCCAGCAAGTCCAGCAAGTACCTAACAAGTAAGTTTCGGCCAACATCTTGAAAGACTTTCGCTTGGGGGTTGAGGTTGGTTCAAGGGTCAGATTCAGATAGCGGTAATCCTGGACACGGCGCGCATAGCCCGAAGGTTCCTCTCTATGCGGCCCTGACCACTGGCAGCCTGGGCCTTGCTCCGTTGCCAACGGATTCCTAGGTTAGGTTTTTTATAATATATTTATTGTTTTCGTATGTTTTTGATCTATTTTTGTATTTTACTTTTATAAAAATATTGTAAATGACCTAACCTAAGACGAAACATAAATTAAAGAAGATAGATAACAAATAGACAAAACAAATAAAAGCCTATAATCCAAAAACCAGCCATCATAAATCACCGATAAGTCGTTGACGTAAATCTTACAATAGCATCGAAACGACGTCAGTTGATATAACTGGCAAAGGATAAGTCATGAAGCAAAAGAATCTTTAAAAAATACGTAGTATACTGGCCACTCATTAGTCATTTACCGTTTCCGGGCATTAAAACACTAAAATTTGCCACGCCGATTTTACGCCGGTCAAAATCATCGGCGGCGGCGGCGTGGAAAAATCTTCGGCGGCGGCGCACATGTCTAAGTTCGAATTTCAAAAATCACATCCCCCCCCCCGGGTCAAATCATAATCGTGCTCGTCACGACACATACAAAAAAGTTACTTCAAAGGCTTTGTCCACTAGACTGTTCCGGCACAGACCACTACCGTAACATACCATGCCATGACCAATTGGTCATGGCAATTGACTATCCAGCATTCTTGTCGAGAAAATTGTGCCTGTGCCAGGCCTCTGCAAGGCACGGTATGGTGTTATTACGGTGTTAGACCACAGTACAAACTTGTTGCAACCCCCATTTTGCTACGCTTTGCAACGAGTTCTAACTACGTTCGCTCTGTGGAGATTTTGCTATCAGGAGGAAGAAATACAAAATTACGATCGGGAATCAAACTTGTTACAACCCTTATATTGGTATATACTGACGTTGATACGTAGTAGTCGGCAAAGCGCAGTGTGTGAAGCTTTATGCAGTGTTTTCCACTACCTACTCTACCTAGGAATAAAGCTATTCGTTTCAAATCACTTTTAATCCTTTGCGTTATTAATGCCGCTCTGGAGGATGTCTCAACCGAGTTCTACTTAGATTTATTATCTCTTAAAAAATTTATAGCGCCGCAAAAATACTTACCTTATTCCCTGACTAAAGAGATCGCACCGAGCGTTTTCACGCTACCAGGGTCTAAGGAGAAATTTCAAGTGTGACACATGGCCACGAATTTCAGGGTCCCAATTTCAGTTTCTATAAAATTATATTTATAACGCTGATCAATATATTGGCGTCGAGCGTTTTTATTGAAAATATATAGGATATTCGTGGGTGTAGCTAACAAACGCATGGACGTTTGTTTGCTACACCAATAAACATCACTAGGACGCTCGTGTAAAAATACTTGAATCGAATATCACTGTCATTTGCAGATGCTGTAAATAGAGATAATAGAAGACTGAGCTAGTAACAAAAACTGACAGTGGCTACTGTGGCTAGATAGCGATACCCCAATACCCAGTCAAAACTAAGGGTTTGTAATCCGGATTCAAAATGTATGAAATTACCCGCATCTGGATCTGAATCTTCCCATACAGCTCATCTTCCCATGCAGCATAAAAGCTCCTGGCGTCCACTTAGCTTAAAGGCTAATTAGGTTTTAGTGCACTCAGCAACTAATAAACATTATTCTTAGTAGTTAGTGTACCATTATTTCACAGACTTTTCAATCATAACAAAGTGGCGCCCAACATGGGGCCTGAACTCACGCAAAGGTTGAGTCTCATGGTCTACCAAGGAAGGTCATATATTTGTTTTACACTCAACGCTAACAGCGTCGTCGTCAGCGTTCACGCTCCAAGCGATATCGCTTTGTTCGTGGCCATCGGAAATGATTTTAAAGTTATAGTCCCGCTAGAGTCTCCAGGACGATCGCGTGAACTCGCGTCCCCATACAAACGTAGTCCAGCTCTCATTTTAAAACGACATGCTTTAGAACCACGAAATTTGGCATGGGCATTCTAGCAGTACAGATCTATGTCGGTAGTTCATTTTCGTTGCTAAAAATTGTAATACAAAGAAAATATAGCAAAAATACGTTTTGTATGTAAATGTGTATCTGGCTGTATTTTCTTTGTATTACAATTTTTAGCAACGAAAACGAATTACCGACAATAGATCTGTACTACTAGAATGCCCATGCCAAATTTCGTGGTTCTAAAGCATGTCGTTTTAAAATGAGAGCTAAACTACGTTTGTATGGAAACGCGAGCGTCCTGGCGACTCTTAAAACGAAAGAATCTTCAATTTTATCGTTTCCGATAGAAACGTTGTTAACTGAAAAATGTCTGCCCTAGCACGACCACGTCTAGAGATTGGCACCAAAGTCGTGAATATCTCAGAACTTTTAAATTTCATTCCAGTATTTTTCGGTATGTGAAGTTTGCTTTTTCAATCTGAATGAGGTAACTGGTTTTATGGAAATGGTATTTTACTGTTGAGTTCGGTTATTGGAGATTTTCCGAATAGCGAGAAAAACCTGCTTTTGGCATGTTAAATTAAGTTTTTCGTTGAACAAAATCTTTATTAGAATTGGTATGCCACAATGAATTGTATGGTAGATGTCGCGTCACCGTCGCGTCATTCATTTTTCACGTACGTTCGTTACTTCGATTATTGAAGAAAATTTTGTTCGAAATTATATTTTACTTTGTTAGTATATTTACGTAAATAACAACATTTTGACGGAGAAAGGTGAGCTAATGTACTTAATAAGTGGTTGATTACATGATCACACACGTAAGGATAAATTCAATTTAGGTAGTTGTAGTTATTTCTACTTATAGAACAGATTAAATAGGTATCTCCTGGTTCTGCTTTGACAACAGTCCCGCAGGCACAGTCCACTTACTTTACCTTGATGCTCCTAAAAATGTTACTGAGAGAATAATTCATCAGACGCTCTTTGATGGTGGTTTCCTTTTAGATAATGTTGCTTAGAGAAAATATATTACCGTGAAATTGACCAGCTTTGTCCATTATATAGGTAAGTTTACTTTGTACAGGTGCTTCATAAAAACCTACTACTACTACAAAACACGGGGTTATTATTATTTTCGATTGCATGTATTTTTTACGTACGTTCACTGATCATCCTTTATATCTGTTGAGGATGCGAGTTCGCGGTGGTAGTTGTTAAAATAAACTATAAATGTTCTGAATGTAGTTGTTATATTTCAAAGTTTTACAATGTTAATTAATCTACTAAAATGTTATAAATGTTAAATATGTAATAAAATGTATGAATGCATTCGATCGCTACGATGTCTAAATATAATGCATTGATTTACATAAGCGGCCGCATCGCCAAACTAAACTGTGTCGCGTGTGGCCGTCACGTGTTCAGTCCATGTGTACTGAACAATATCCGTCGTCCTAAACCCCAAGTCACGTATTGTGTTATATTAAGTTTTGTTTGTTTTCTCAATAACAAACAATGTTTTGTTCTAATTGTATACATACTATAAGTCCTGCCGTCTATAAATGAGACAACTTCAGTACTTTTTTCTTACTTTGGTATTCCTTTTTTCCATCTGAAATGTTTAAATATCTTCATTTAAACTTTGATTATTTCTTGACTTTAAGCACAGAAAATATCAAAAATAGAACGAAACCATTTCCCCATCCTGTAGGTATATATGTGACAAATTGCGAAGGACCATGAAGGGCCGAGACCTTGTACCGTTATATTTCGGATGGTTTTCACCATCCATCATATCTGAGGATTCTGAGGACAATGTTACCGGTGACATGAGATTTGGCACGCTGTCAACTATTTGTACAGTCTTATTTATTGCTTATTCGTTGTATTAATATACTTATATATTTATCCGTTATCTAAATATTTTGCTTAAAATAATGGCAGTCTTTTTAATAATGTATCCGAACTACTGTCATAACCAGATCTGAATAAAAAATGGCAATAAGTATTTTTTATTGAAATAAATTATATTATATTGATTATTAATGTGTAGACAATTTGTATAAGTAATTAATATTATAGGGCTTTGAATGTGTTTCAAGCAGATGCAAAAGAAAAAAAAGGATGTGACAAAGGAGACGCTTATTCAGTAAAATATAATAGTCATGATTAAAACAAAACATGGCGGCAACACAATCGGTTTAAAAAAGAAAATACATCTTTAGCACACATACTCTGCCTCACCGCGCATAAGCGTACCAACCATTGGAAAACTGATTATTATTTATTATATTCTCACGCAATTAATTCTAAACGCAAATTAGTTTTTACATATATAGTTCATATAGATTTTTACATATGTCGGCTCAGATCTACCATCCCTTTGAAACAATGAACGTTGTTGACACGTCGGGGTAAACTGGCTTATTAAGTTTTCGGCTAACCAAACAGCTAGCCAATATTATTCTTATACCAGATAAAGTAATCCCTTTCTGGACAACGATGATGGAAATCCGTAACATCAGAGTTGTCCTAACTAAACAGTGGCCCGGGGCAAACAACACCCTGCACAAATCCTGGCCTGTCAACCGTGCCAAGTTAGCCAACATCATTTTAGTAACTAAATTTTATTTAATATACACGTACACGTACAATACTGTGGCCTGTTTTAGTTATTATTCTAAAACCCTTTTTCGTTCTATTTTAACTAAGAAATATATTTTTCACCTCAGCCGTTCGAACAAGCCTACTTTCCTCACTCCCTGGAGTGACGAAAGCGCGACTTACATCACTCCAGGGAGTGACGAAAGTTGCGACTTTCCTTACTCCAGGGAGTGAAATTTTGTTTCTAGAAGCTTTTCGTCATAATGCTGATGCCTTTCATTCAGAAATGTAAATAAATGTGTTTTTTAATATGTTCTCACTACTGAGGTTTTTTTACATCTCGTGTTCTTGAGATCCCTCGCTACGCTCAAGATTCAAAATTAGAATCACTCGCTTCGCTCGTGATGAAAATCAACACTCGCAAGAAAAACCAACTTTCCTCTCTTGTTGCACAAATAACTATTATAATGTTAAATAAAGTAGTAAATTTTACTTAAACAACTAAAAAAGATACGTCGAAACAGTTCCTCTACGTAACGTAGCCAATAAAAAAATTTAGTGGCGCGTGGAAATAAATCCTATGATTAAATTACTCACACAGGGTAGTAAAATAAAATAATGATTAATTTCATCAGATAAGCAAGAGTAATTAAAATTTTCATTATTTATTTAACGAACTGCTAGGTTTATTGCATGCTGTGATATCAGCCAGCTAATCGCTTAGTATACCATGAACCTACTAACTATTATATTGTTCTCACTAGCCGCCATGGTTGAAACGGATCCGAATCATCACTACGATTTGACCCGAGCGAGATCTTTGTTCGAACAGTTCATTAAGGTAAATAATTTAACGGCCTCCTAGCCTAGTTGGTAGTGACTCTGCCTATGAAGCAGGAGGTCCCGGGTTCGAATCCTGGTCAGGGCATTTATTTGTGTGTTCATCACAGATATTTGTTCCTGAGTTATGGATGTTTTCTATGTATTTAAGTATTTATTTATATCTATCTATTATTTATATCTTCGCCTAGTACCCACAACACAAGCCTTATTGAGCTTACCGTGGGACTGGGTTGATTTGTGTAAGATTGTCCCATAATATTTATTTATTTATTTATATTATTTATAAATAATAATTTTAAACATAAAAAGAACCGACTTCACGTAGGCCCGGCTTTTACAAGATGAAATGCCCGAGTTGGTGTAAAAAATACTGAACCCACTATAATAGTTGAGGAGTTCTCTCGATTTCTCCAGGATCCCATCATCAGATCCGGACCTGGTGACAGTGGGACCAACTTTGAAGTATACTCTTTGAAACAACAAAAAGAATTTTCTAAATCGGACCAGCCATCTTCGAATAATCGGTGAATATCTAGGTATATATAAATAAATAAAAAGTTCCCGACAAATTGAGAACCTCCTCCTTCGAAATATTGAAGTTGCTTGAAAAGTAACCCTGTATATTTTATTTGACCAATAAACAATTTTCATTTTACATTTTTTTCATTTTCAAGTAAGTAGTTTAATTTATTTATTTTGAACCTGTAAGCATCAATTTGCACTCCTAAGTTTTGGTTTCGTTAAAAGGCACCTTAGTTTGCTAGAACGAAATAGCTATCATCTTTCTTTCTGAATTATCGCAGCGTCTCTCTCTACTTAAACATGCCAGCTATATTTCCGTCCTAATGTTAAGTAGTTCATATGCGACTTTTTCAAGTCATAGGTAAGTACAGTCGCCATCAAATATATCGGAGCAGTCACGGTACTCAAAAATTATCCGAACATGCACTTTAACGCATTGACAATAGATGCGTTGTTCAGATATTTGTGACCACCTCAGCCGCTCCGATATATCCTCCGAATAGTTGTGGAGTTTATTTCTAAATGATTTTTATGGCAGTAACGTCTTATTATTGACAACCAACAATGATGTGTGTAACTTTGACTTGTTTTTATTTTTCTTAAAGGACTACAAACGCCAATACAAGGATGCGGCGGATAAAAAAAACCATTTCAATGCATTCGTGAAGGGCTTGGACGCCATAAACAAGTTGAATAAAATGACAAATAAAACTACTTTTAAGATAACCAACTCTACGGATTATACAGATGAAGATATGGATCGTATATTACGTGTAAAAACGGAATTTCCGGAACTCGAGTGGCCATGAGTATAGCTACTGAAGCGGCGTCAAACAGTTTATTTTTGTTTTTTTCTCAGATCATGAATAAAACAAGCATTTCTTCCAACATACTTACATACATTTTATTTATATTAACGACCAATTAATAAACATCCGCAACACAGGCTTCGTCTGATGGCTACAAATGCTTATCCGCAACAGGCTTCGTCATACTTATGCACTAACAGGAGCTAGCTAAAGGACCCGTCTCGAATCGTACCTGGCTCAAAAGTCCCCATCACGCTGGCAGCATTGCCACGCTGAATGGCTAGCGAGATCTGTTGAACCAGATACGCTCCAGACCGCGGGTCATTAATAAAAACTTGAATGTTTTAAATCTGTTCAAACATTAGGGGTGTTTTTTATCGAACTCGCGGAGCGTAAGCGAAGTGAGTTCTTACAAACAACTCCAGACCGAACTGTCACCTGGCTACTGGGACGTCTCGGCATTTGGATGGCTTTTTGATTTCGATAGTTTGTCCGACGATAACTTTAGTAACGTTTTTCTGATCTTTATGAAATTTCTTGGGGCTGTAGCAGAAATACATAAAATTTGTAAATTCGTATATGAGTAGGATCGATCAAGTGGTTATGGAGCTAGAAGGAGAAAAATAATCCTCCCTGGGGTCTTGACTTGTTATATTGGTCAATTCGTTTGTAAGTAAATCGCGAGTACTCAGTTCGAGGCGGACTACTAGTTTATGTATCAATTTATAATAACAGTGACGTTACACAGAGGCGAGGAGTAGTCAAGGCACATTCTTAATCAATAATCATTGAAGACAAAACCTCGAAATGTTTCAGATTATATTAATTATAGTGCAAATATCGTAGATATTAATAAAGTACAATAACAAACCCGGATTGTTGAGCGTTGAGCTACTTGCTATTGTTTGTAATTAAGCCGTGTAATAAATAACCGATGTAATAGGTATGATGAATTTTCTTCATGCATGGTATCGTTCGATTCGTTTTGTTGTGAGGATCGAATGTTTATATGGAGCCAATTGCGTTAGATCAACATGAAAAACAGAAATGAGACTTAAAGTCTGATATTTGAATTTGTTTCTCAAAACGCTCCTAACAAAATGGTATGAAGCAGTGACGTCACGGCTAGATAGTTGCCCTGTTTAAAGTGTGGAAAAATTATGAAATTGCTATTTTTACAGTGAAATGTTGCGTTTATGTATATGGTTGCTTTACAATTTATTTCACGATAAAATTTTAAAAATCGAATGTTAAAATTTTGTTCTTGTAAAAAATCGTAAAATTTTGTAAGTTTAAGTGTAAGCCTGATATCTTTGCACCATTTCAATAGACTTTTTAATGCACACTTTATTTGCATCATATCAACTAAATCTTACTGCATAATTCAACATGTGTCATCATCCCTATTGAAGTTGAGAGCTAGTCGGTAACATCTGTTATTCATAGCGCGGCTAAATTGCGGACAATAGCAAGTGGGTCAACAATCCGGGTTGTGACTGTACGCGGACAAATTCGCGGGCGAAGACATTAGCTCACCGAAGGAAGCCCACTAACTGCTCGATAGGAGAAATAATTCGTGTATAGCTGAATTTCGGTGAAGTTGTAGATAAAAGTGTCTTACACAACATACTAAAAGTACCTATGGATAGGGGTGCCGCTAACGGGGAGAGGGGGGTGTAAAGGTCCCCTTTTTTGGCTTTTCGTAAATAACTCAGTAGCGGTGGCTCATACGAAAAAATGTTCTTCTACTTAATTAATCCACAAATGATTTTGCACAAAAAAGGTTCTTTACACTTTTTTGCTGAGATCAATGTATAATGAGATTTCGAGGAAATACGATAATCACTTTTAGAAACTTTCGGAGCTTTTATTTACGAAACTATTAATTTTGTCTAAAAATTGTTTTAGAAAACCCATATTTATATTAAAAGACCTATCCAACGACACCCCACACATTAGGGGTGAATTAAAAAACATAATTTACCCCCCACTTCATGTGTTCGGGAGTTACCCTAAAAAATAATATTTTTTCAGATTTTGTTTTAAAACTTTGTCTGCGTGTTCAAAACACATACTCATACGAAGTTTAACCATTTGGCGAAGACTAGTTTCTCTATCATAGAACTAGCTCTACACAAATCTTTAAAAAAATTCTCCAGGGGATTGATCGTTTCAGGGATCGAATTGATTTTATTTTGTATTGTCAATTGAGAGAATGGCCATAAAAATAACTATTTGCTATTAAAACAAACCGTTACTTTTTTTTCGACTGAAGCAAACGACTCGAGGAGTAAATTGAAACGCGGGTTAGCAAGAATTGGCGGGTTTGAGTAGACTCGGCACCGTTCGAGTGATTTGTCCCTCGTAAAACGTTCCCTGAAATGTTATCTTATTTGTAGAATATTCACGGAGTGATGACGCAGCATATATGAGGTCGCCGAACTTTGGAAATACGTTATGGAAAATTGTCTTGATGCGATCATTTCATTTTGTAGGTTGTATCAGAGACTATTAGAGATATAGACGACCACAGCCTAATAAGAACTTTTTGAAGCTCAAGTCGATTGCGACCTCTGTCCGAAAGCCGCCTAAAGATACCGAATTTGTAAGAGAAAATGTCACCCGCACAACTACTCCACCTAGTAGCTACTAGTGTACTACTAGTACGCTATTTGTTACTAGGTGGAGTAGCAGTGCAGGTGACATTTTCTCTTACAAATTCGGTATCTTTAGGCGGCTTTCGGACAGAGGGCGCAATCGACTTGAGCTTCAAAAAGTTCTTAGGCTGTGGTCGTCTTTATCTCTATAGTATCTGGTTGTATCTATAATGGCCCTTGTCTTAGTGGAATTGTATTGACAGAGCTGAAAAGTAATTTTGTTTAGCGTATACATGAATATTAACCGACTGACATTATTGCATTAATAAAACAGACTTAGTTAAGGTTACGTTAATCACATTAATAAAGTTACCGATTTAAATAATTTTGAAAAATGTGAAAGCCGTTTTAGGTTCATGAAGTTACTAATGCCAGAATACGAGTATACACCCATTTTTAGGGTTCCGTAGTCAACTAGGAACCCTTATAGTTTCGCCATGTCCGTCCGTCCGTCCGTCTGTCCGCGGTCTAGCTCAGTGACCGTCAGCACTAGATAGCTGAAGTTTGGTATGAATATATGTATCAATAATAAATCAAATTGGCGTTCAAAGGCAAACTAACGAGTGACATATACAAAGAATATACCATAAAATATATAGAAGGGCGAGTCGCCCACAATTTGGCTTAGATTTTTTTTACTGCTAATAAGGAAAAGAAACACAGAGCACAATTTTTGGGAATTATTTTTCATGAAATTGGTAATTTCTACATAGTATAAAACAAAGCCGCTTCCTGCTGTCTGTAGGGTGTATATTATTTCTGAGATTAGCATACATAGGGATAGGGACATCCCTATCCATAGCATACATATGCTTAGATCTTTAAAATTACGCAACGGATTTAGACGTGGTATTTTTTAATACATAGAGTGATTTAAGAGGAAGTTTATATGTATAATTTCACCCATGCGAAGCCGGGGTAGGACGCTTGTGTATTATATTTAAGGAGATTCGGTAGTACTGGTGTATAACGGAGAATCTGAAAAAGATAAACGAATCGATTATAAACAGTTGGGGCCCACAGAATAAATAAACCTTAAACTAGCTTACATAACATAAAATTAGCCTAAAAACTGTCATTTTGGTGGCACTACTAGTAGGGTTAACACAACCCAAGAATATTAATTGTTATTACTATTACTGATTTTTATTATTCAATTCAATTCAATTCCCGATACGATATGGCTGGTTTGAAAATTATTTTTGTTTTAATTAAAAAAAAATGGCTGAAATATAATGATTCAATAATGTTTTATTCAGAATATAACTTCCATTTGATTAGTAACACACAAAAAACAAATACAAATAAAATCTTATATTACTGATGTTAGTAGGTACTTACTTGCTATCAATTTATAAACTAAATAATAAAATATATCTTCTCTTCTCTTCCTCCTAGCGTTTATCCCGGCTTGGGGTCCGCTTGACAACCTAATCCCATAAATTGGCGTAGACACTAGTTTTTACGAAAGCGACTGCCATCTGACCTTACAACCCAGACGGGAAACTAGGCCTTTTTGGGATTAGGTCCGGTCTCCTTACGATGTTTTCCTTCACCGAAAAGCGACTGGTAAATATCAAATGATATTCCGTACATAAGTTCCGAAAAACTCAGTGGTACGAGCCGGGGTTGAACCCGAGACCTCCGGATTGAAAGTCGGACGTCTTACCGCAAGGCTACCAGCGCTTCTTAAATTATATAATAAAATAAGTTAAATAATAAAATCTATAACTATAATAAAGCCAAAATTGCTTAAGAGATAATAAGGTGTATACATACAATTACATCTGCAAATATGGATACTTACATTTAATTTGATAAACATTTATGTAGCCACGACTCTATAACAAGGCCTAAAGTCTTGAATAAGTGTATACAGGGTGTAACAAAAATACTGGTGATTCGTTTAAGGGCATAATAGGTACCTATCGTATTGCGAGTAGGAAAAAGTAGGAGAAAAATTTTTTGGACGCGAAAAAAAATTTTTTTTGTATGGGGCGAGTCGTCCCAGCTGGCCAACCCTCCATACAAACTCAAAAATTTTTTTCGCGAGAAAAATGTTTTTTCTTAGTTTTTCACAATAAGAACACGATACCAATTATGCCCTTAAAAGGATCACCAGCATTTTTGTTACACCTTGTATTTTTGTCGCTTTAAAATGTATCCATATTTTCAGACGTGAACGTATTAAATAGTAAACCTGTAACTATTACCTGGACTATTGACTTCGCAGTATAATATATCCCCAATACATTCTCCAAACTCGTTCCTAATGTCTTGTTGGGTGTTAGTTCTCTCTTTGCACATGCAGCCGGGTTCGCAGCCCGTTGCCCCGTCATTTAGGCAGTAGCCATTCGGATCGTCACAACATGGTTCTCGTTGGGGGCAGAGATCATATTGTTCCGATCGTGCTTCACAGTTGTCTTTTTCTGAAATAAATTATATGTTCCCAAAATGTCTTTATGAGTTTTTACGTCCCTCTGGGCGCTAAGTGAGATGTACCGCCCTAGGGCGCAGCGGCAAATCTCGCTTCACACCCAGGAGAAGACGTAAAATTATGTACGCACCACGGGAGGTAATAAAGAAGGCCTCAGGTCGCTTGTTTATGGCCCTTACCTTCGGTTCGGGCCACAAATACCCGCGATCTGAGCCGTTCTTTATTTTACCGCCCTAGGTGCGTAATGTACTATTATATGTGTCATTATTTTGGTAACACTATCACTTGGCGGCTAGCGGTTAAGTTGTACAGTCAGCGTCAAATATATTGTAACAACTAAAGTGATCAAATAGTTCGTCACACCATATATTTTGTATGGTGTGACGAACTATTTATTAGCTACTCTAGCTGTTATAATATATTTGACGCTGACTGTACGTTGAACAAAATTTAATATGGATTTCTGGCCACCGTCGTAGTATAAAAAAATCGGCCAAGTGCGAGTCGGACTCGCGCATGAAGGGTTCCGTTCCATTATCTATAAAAACTAGGTACTATCGAAAAAAATTATATCGCAAGGTCGTATCTGCCTCAGTACGTAGTTTTTTGGAGATAACTCAAAAACGCCGTAACCGATAATGTTCAAGATAATTTTCATTTAAAGAATATTCAAAGGTGTATCTTCTTGAATTTTCCCATAATTTTTGGACTTACGGTTCAAATCAAATGTTACGGGGGGGCACACAATTTTTAAGACTATTGAGTCATTATTTCTGAATATAGGGGCATTTCATGTGAAGCGGACAGCTAAAAACATGTCAGGTTCTGGATTTCGTTTATAATTGGGTAAATTGAATCTATATGTGAGCAAAAAAATTTGGCATAATTACTTTTTTTATATATTGCTTTATTACAAATTTATAGGACTTTGAAAATTCTACAAAATCTGAGGCACGGATTTTTGACAAGGTATGAATGCAATTTATCAAATGGTTTTAATTTTAACTAAATAGTGTTTATTTTAGAATATTAGTTGCTTTTCTTGGAAATTCATAAAAAAATACATTTTGATATATTTTTCGTATAGTAAACCGGAAGTTAGTATTTGAAATCAATTTTTTTCCAACTTCGCATTTTTTTATTTTTTTTATTTTTACACAAAAATGTAGCTTATAGTATAGGAATGCTCCTTAAAAAATATTATAATGGCACCTCGATTAGTTTAGAAGATTCACGAATTAGAGTACGAAGATGCCGCGCGACGCTCAGTACTGAGTGGTTCCTTAGCGCTAGTATTAGTCGTTACGTACGGCTTAATACCAATAAATATGGTCCAGTAACCATATCAAAGAACAAAATATATGATGTTAGTTTTCAATTATTATACGCAGCTATGTTCTTTAAAGTTCTAATAAATTAAATAAATTATACAACGTGCCCACGATGACCCGAAAGATTTAACTGTGTATTCTTGATCGTATTTAGACATTATAATGTGAATATTAATAAATAAAACGCCTTCGTTAATGTTGTTATCATAGTTGAATGTAGTTATCATAATAAAGTATTAACCAATCGAAAAATATACGTGTTTATGTAAACCAATATTATGTATTTTTCTTTTTTTTGGCCACAAATGAGTGGTTATAATGTTTCGGTTTCCACTTTACGCGTAGGTACTTCTTCAAAAAATATGTTCGTTTTACAATTATACTCTCGTTTGAAAAGCGTGAACCATTTTAGTCCATGGCAATTGGCAACGTTGTCAAGTCACGGTTGCAATAAAAGATTTTGTTGCTTAATTTCTTACTTTGATCAATAATAAACTGCAGTTTTCGATAAAGACGCTTTCGTTTAATACAGGTTCTTGTGAAAACAATGGCCCCGTTTCGTGTGAAATCGCTACGTTTATATAATTGGACGAACTAAGTTATTATAAGAAACATATTTGATGATAACTATGGTTCGCGCATTATTTAACTCCGTAGTTTAATGGTGACAGCGTGGTCAAATTGCAGTTATAAATAAATACTTTGTTGCTAAATATCTTACTAGGAACAACACAAAACTATAGTTATTTTAACTAATATTTACTTATAATTAACTATAGTTAACTAAACTTCCGGTTTACTATACGAAAAAAATATCAAAATTTTTTTTTATGAATTTCCAAGAAAAGCAACTAATATACTCAAATAAACACTATTTCGTTAAAATTAAAACCATTTGATAAATTGCATTCATACCTTGTCAAAAATCCGTGCCTCAGATTTTGTAGAATTTTCAAAGTCCTATAAATTTGTAATAAAGCAATATAAAAAAAAAGTAATTATGACAAATTTTTTTGCTCACATATAGATTCAATTTACCCAATTATAAACGAAATCCAGAACCTGACATGTTTTTAGCTGTCCGCTTCACATGAAATGCCTCTATATCCAGTTAATCAAAAAAATGTTTAAAGAAACCTCAATGTTATTTTTAAAGACCTATCGATTGATGTGCATTGTGTTGATATTTGGTAAATAAAAATATTTTTTGACAATTACTTGCATGTATGGAGTGCCCCCTAATTTATTTTTTCAGAAATTTTACTGCGTAACTAAGTAGCAGCACACACAATACACTTTATGTAAAAATTTGATAATGATACGTCCTATAGTTTCCGAGTAAAATGGCTGTGACATACGGACGGACAGACAGACAGACAGACAGACATGGCGAATCTATAAGGCTTCCGTTTTTTGCCATTTGGCTACGGAACCCTAAAAATGATACGACCAATATAAGCGAAAGCGCAGCCATTTTTTAAATCCTTCATCGACATAAAAGTTGTCATATTGAAACGCAGGGAAAATTTTCTGATTCCAAAGATATAATATGTATGTCATTTTCGACTATGATGTCGCTTCAATAGTTCTGTTGTCGAAATTGTACAATAAATTTCATGTACTTACCTATTTTGTACCAATAAATACTCATAACCAATTTTCATATAAAAAAAGAAAAAAAAATTTACATTCCAAATACGAACACAAATAATTTGTATAGGATTCTCAGGTAAACTTACTCCTTTCAAATTGTTCCGCCATCGAACTTACTATTATGAAGACCAACAATGATGAAATTATCTTGCAGGCCACCATGGTTGTATCAGGTATAATTACGAATGGTTAAAAGTTTCTCGTATACACTTTATATACCAACGATTGTCTGTGTTTTTGCATCTATTTCACCGAGGAAAAATATTAATTACCTAAAAACCAATATCTATAACCTCGGCAAACTGCAAGGTTAAATCTTAACGAAAACAGGAAAAGTCAGCAGAGCTTAGTAACTAAACTATATTTTGAATGATTCTCTTAGATCATTCGTCTTTCTTGGTGCTGAAAAATTATGATAATTCATTTGTTAAAGTTTTGTTAGATTCCTCAGCGCCCGCGCATGATATCATGTCTAAATAAAATATAACCGAGGCGAGGGCTTAGGGCTGCTGGCGCTTAGGGCACGATTTATTCGTCCAAATAAAGATTATGATTATGACAATGATTATGATGCTTAGTATGCGGTCACAGTTCACGGAGTTAAGCCAGCTCCCTTCCCCTCAGCCCTTTTGGGCAAAAGCCTCCTCCAGAGCTCCAATACCTGCTTGGACCAGTTCACAAGTATCTATTGATTTAAAGCAAAAATCTCTAGACCAGAGGACCGCTACGCGTATTGGTTCTGTATCCCCATGCACTTAAGCCTACCAAAGGACCGGAATCTAAAGGCCCTGTGAACCCGTGTCTCTCAAAGAAAAAACAAAATAATAAGTCGGTCGGAGTCTCCGTGTCCGGCGTGTCTTCGTTGCTTGAAGTGTAACCCCACTCCCCAGCCGCTCTAAAGAAAATATTTCTGCGATTAATTTACATAACTAAATAGCGGCATACAAAATACACCTTTAGGTACCAATGTCAAAATTTTGTTAAGAAATGGCTGTGACATACGGACGAACGGGAGGACAGACGTAGGTACATGACGGCCTCCTAAATAGCCTAGTCGGTAGTGACCCTGCTGGCTATAAAGCAAGAGGTCCCGGGTTCGAATCCTGGTCAGGGTATTTATTCGTGTATTTATCCCAGATATTTGTTCCTGAGTTATGGATGTTTTCTATGTACTTATTTCTATATATTTATGTATAACATATAGGTATATCGTCGTCTAGTAGTCAGCTACTCACAGCACAAGCCTTATTGAGCTTATTGTGGGACTAGGTCGATTTGTGTAACATTGTCCCTTAATATTTATTTATTTATTTATGACGAAACTATAAGGTACCTTTTATAGCTATTTTAGCTACGGAACCCTAAAATTAACATAAAACCTAAAAATAAATCGCAGTTAACAAATCTTAAAAATAAACTACTTAATAACAGAGACCATAAATAATATAGACCCACAGTCTAAGAAGTTTTTGAGGATCCAAGTCTCAAGTGTCATCTGAACGAGAGCAACCCAGTTATAGAAAAGTAATGGAGTAAATAATTTTTACCCTTGATAAAATTGAATACCGTTATTAATACCGGTATTTGATTGAAGATGGTTAATATGATTATCACACTGCTGCGGCATTCGCTTGCAGTGACGGTAGGCGAGCGAGATAGCGCATGCATGTATATAGCGTTGTCTCGTTTACCGGAGCGGGCCGCGTGGCGCCAGTGAGAGATCCGCCTAAGGCATTGCCCTAATGAAATGCGAATACGCGATCATCGCCAGTTTGCGCGAATTTCACTCGTACGAACGCGCGATCAAACATATTGAACTCCAATAGGTGTCCTAACTGACAATCGCGCGAATCGCATTAGGACAATGCCTAAAGACAGAGAAGACATTCAACCGAATCAGCAAATAAAGAAATCCAAATGAGGGCTTAGCTCACATTTCGCCTAACAGATTTCAGTGACCCTATCATTAGTGGCATTACAAAAATATTACATAATGGTATTTCTTCAAGATTATGGAATTTTAGTTTCATGCATTTAACTTCATACAAAAACTTTCTAAGGAATGTTATCACTGAATGGTTTTTAGGTAAATAATAATTTTCCTTATAGAAATAGACGAATAAACATAGGCTAGCGTTGGTATATAAAGTTCGCAAAGGAAAACTTTATCATTCGGAATTATACCTGATACAACCATGGTGTCTGCTAAGATAATTTCATTGTTCGTCTTTGTAACAATCATTTCGATGGCGCTTGGATGGGAAAGGGGTAAAAGTAAGTATCCCATACATATTGTTTGTTTTTCTTGTTAAAATGTTATTTTACTGTAAGATATTATAATTTCATAATTTAACTGAGAAGAGGCCGTAGTTATTTTTTTTATTTACCGAGCAGAAATGTACTGTACTGTAACTGTACAGTCTGTACAGCAAACATAATTGAAGTAAACTTTGTAGCTGTCAATGCCAACAAACAACCGTTTAACTTGAGTTGCATTTACATTGCGGGCCGAATTGGTTAAAGTTTGCGTCTGAATTCAAAGCAAAAGTTATCTAAATATATTTCTTATGACCTACTTACTAACCATAGGTTAAAGTTTTGCCCGTATAGGATTTGCATATTGTATTAAATTGACTAAAACCGAACTCAACGTCAAGGCAGACCAAGAAAACGTTGTAGAGAACCGAACTTGACGTTTTTCGCGCTGACTGGTGGGAGACTGCTCAAGACCGGGATACGTGGAATAAATAGAGGGAGGCCTTAACCCAGCAGTGGGACATCCTTGGCCCTTAAGAGTCGCCAGGACGCTCGCGTGAACTCGCGTTCCCATACAAACGTAGTTTAGCTCTCATTTTAAAACGACATGCTTTAGAACCATGAAATTTGGCATGGGCATTTTAGTAGTACAGATCTAGGTTGGACAATCGTTTTCGTTGCTAAAAATTGTAATAAAAAGAAACTATAGCAAAAATAAGTTTTGTATGTAAATCTGTAACTGGCTGTATTTTCTTTGTATTACAATTTTTAGTAACGAAAACGAATGTCCGACCTAGATCTGTACTACTAGAATGCCCATGCCAAATTTCATGGTTCTAAAGCATGTCGTTTTAAAATGAGAGCTAAACTACGTTTGTATGGGAACGCGAGTTCACGCGAGCGTCCTGGCGACTCTTAGATGATAAATAAATAATTGGACTTATTTCAGCACCCGATGAGTGCGACCCTGTGTACGAATATTGGGATCCGTGTCCCCAACAAGAGCCCTGCTGTGAGAATCCCGGCGGCTACTGCGGGAACGAGTGCGAGCCCGGCTGCAAGTGTAATGATGATTACTTCACGCTGCTAGTTAGGGACGAGAACGGCAGATGCATGCCGGGCTTCCAGTGGTGTGAAGACTATGAAGATCCAGGTACCCTACTTTAACCAGTAGTCCGCATAGAACAGAATACTCACGACTTATTTGTAAACGAGTTGACTAATATAACAAGACCCATGAAGATCGCTTTTGCGCCTTCTAGCTCTATAACCTCTCATCTTTCTCATAAAGAACTCTCAAATAATACTTATCTCTGCTAAATCCCCCAAAACGTGAAAAGCACTAAGTTCTTTCGCCATAGCCTTCGAAGAAAATGAAGCATTTACAAAATAACATGGGAATATTTTTAGTAACTATGCACGATGGAAAACATTTATTTTCTCCACACGTAAGTGATTCGCCCTCACTGTGTTAGGTACAGTCCACAGCAGAAGTAGCTCTTAACAATAAAGTCGTGTCCAGCTCATTTTGAACACCTGCTTAGCTACTTTTACGTAAATAATTGGAATATAATGTTGCCAGTTGCTGCAGTTGGGGTAGTCGAACCAAGTTGAATTTAAATACATTTACACCGGCCTGCTGTTTGTTCCAGGCTGATAAATGTGCAACATTTTCGTAATGAATAATGCTCGAATGATACTTAATGAGCCCGTAGTTTCAGAGCAATTTGTCTCTGTGACAGATAGACAAACCAACAAAATCACGTCATAAGAGGTCCTTTTTTTTACCATTATGGTAAGGAACCCCATACCGACAGTAATAGTTCAACCAGTACTATTTTTAACCGACTTCAAAAAAGAAGGAAGTTCTCAATTCGACTGATTTTTTTATCATTTTTTTTTGTATGTATGTTACTCGATATCTCCGTGAATCGTGAATCGATTTTCAAATAATTTTTTTTATCGAATGGTTATAACCCTTAGATGGTCCCATTGTCACCAAGTCGGGGTCTGATGATGGGATCCTGGAGAAATCGAGGGAACTCTTCAACTATTATAGGCACACCTATAGTGATTTCACTATTTTTTAAAGCAACTCGGCCACTTCCTCTTAGAATAGCGGATCCTAAGTGAAGTCGGTCCTTTTTTTGTTTTAAAATTATTAGTTTTAGACCCACAGGCAGGTGCAAATATCGTTGGACATCGCCTCCCGGGCGACAACTTGTGAGGTGGTTAACGGCGACGTATAATGAGGGTCATGAAGGTCAGCTGCCGCTCTGTTGGTGGGTTGAAGAATGGCAGCCAGAGGATCACCGCAGATAATATATAATGCTCTTATAAACATGAAAATTATCAACCGGCGGCCTGTATCGAGGTAGAAAGACCATCAGTTGATATCCTGAGAACTGCGTCGTTCACGTGACCTGCAATGAACGCGATGCTGATTTTTATTATTATTAAATTACTGCCACTACTCAATCCACCAATAGAGCAGTAATTGCCCTTTACGAGGCCTCATTGCCAATATCGCCTTAGCTACCTCACAATCACAATTTATAGCCTGGGAAGTGATTGGTCACAAAATGTGTTCCTGGCTTACGGTCCATTTACACTACTCTAACCGATTCTTTTTTTATATTTTCAGATGCATAAAATGAAGAAAACTGGAATATATTATGTTAATCCATAATTTCTATTGACTTGGTCAAAATGTTATACGAAGTTTGGTCACTTTTACTACCTTTTTTTAATTAAAAATATATGTATTTAAAATAATAATTTCCTAGATTTTTTTATATTTCTTATCTTTATTTCGAACTAAATAAAAAATATTGGTACTTATTTCAAACTATGTTGTGTTGTTTTAAAAATGATTCATGACATATCTAAGTAAAACTTAACAAAAGAATGACGATAAAACAAAAAACGAAAAACGCAAAAATCTTTTCTTGTAGATACCTCCCTAGTCCCTACTCTTAATTTTGTTTCTTCGTCGTTATATCACTACTCAAACCAGTAATTGACTGAGGAGCCGAGCGTAGCGAGGCGACGAACGTCTCCGTTTTTACTCTCACTGGTACGACGATTTGGCAGATTGATGTGTGTGTATTGGTTGGTTGGTTGGTCAGTGTCGCAACAGCAAACTTTCCTCCTTTTCCCCCTCATTTTCCCCCCGATAAAAAATTGCTCGACAATTTTTGGCAAATAAATCAAGGAACGTACATGCCAAGTTTTATCGAAATCGGATGAAAAATGCGACCTCTAGACCGACACTGACCAACCAACCAACCGTTACACACACATATAAATGCCAAATCGTCGTACCAGTGAAAACGGAGACGTTCGTCGCCTCGCTACGCTCAGCTCCTCAGTCAGTTATTCCTGAGGAAAGGTACACACGGATAAAAAAATATCTTCATCAAAGACAAATTCTCTTGGTCAAAACATTATTGTTTCGTATTTAGGTGGAAACAAATTGCCTAGAAATTGGTCTTGATTCAAGTAAAATATATCTTGGGCTAATGATGTATATTGCAAGAAGTAACATAATATAATTATAAACATACAGACACGTAACCTGTTGTTGGAAGTAATTGCATTATCCCTCACTATAGTTAGGCTACACAATTAAATTACTGTAGTCTAGACCCGGCAGCTCGCGAACGTGGCTCGCATAAATTGTACATCCACGCCGAATATAATTTATGAGCAAACTTAGTTGACAGCAATTCTCGATACAATAGGTAATATATGTACGATCTGTTACAAACTCTATAGTTCTGAAATTCCCATGGCAGATGAAATGTTTGTGCATAACAGTAGTTAGTTAAAATAACCATACATATACATAACAGGACAGGTACAATGTGCAATTAGGGAGTAAGATTTTAAACTGTTCTTAGGTACCTACTCCCCAAGTTACGTACAATGTTTTGCATCACACTTGCAAAAAAAAGAAAGATTTAATCAAAATAAATGTTGAATACCTTGTAAAAATACTTTGGATGACCAAATGACCATTAAATCATACAAAAAAAGTTTTTACACCAAAAATATCCTATGAAAATTGAAACTCGTTTATAGTTCGCTAAACTTTTTGTATATATGACGTTCTGGTTCGACTTTTTACTAAGTGACATAACAAAAATAAACTCAATAACTCCCGTGGGGATAAAATAACCTGTTACTCCCACTGCGTCTGCATGAAATACTACACGGTAAAAAAAGGATAGTTGCAGCCAAGAATACAAAAGCGAAAACATTATTATTTAAACAACTAATTATTTTCCTGGAGTAATTTTATATCTTTAGCCCAAGATATATTTTACTTCAAAAAAGATTTTACTTGAATAAAAATCCCTTGCTAGGCAAATTGTTTTCGTTATATACAAAACAATAATGTTTTGACGAAGAGGATTTGTCTTCGACGAAGAAAGATACTTTTTTTCCGTGTAAGCTTTTATGAGCAAGTGTGATGAAATCAAGAGTTAAAATAAAATACGAAAACCGCGTTCCTCACAATCTGCACGTTCCTTAAATAAAGATTGTGTTGTTCATGCAGTTTATTTAAAGTTTTTTCTTCGCCACGGCTGTTTGAACGTTGTTATGTTTATTTTAGAAGTACACTTGGTATTTACTTTTATAATAATGCAATAAGAACTGAACTATTAAATATTCATTTATCGGGGGAGCTTCCGAAACTTTGCCCGTCCTTTTTAACTGCGCAACTCTTGTGAGACTCAAATATATTAAATAATATTTTAAACGGGGCACCCCCACGTATTGTATTGTAGTACAAGCAGGTATTCACGTAATTCCGGTTGAATTCCGCTTCATACAAGGTGTAACAAAAATACTGGTGATCTTTTTAAGGGCATAATTGGTATTGTATTCTAATTACGAAAAAGTAAGAAAAAAAATTAAAATATTAATGCTCATTTTCGAGCGAAAAAAATTTTTTATTTAGTATGGAGGGTCAGCCGTCTAGGACCACCTGTCCTATAGAAAAAAACTTTTATTTTTCGCGTCCAAATTTTTTTACATTTTTACAATTTTTTTACACAATAATTACGCTATTTGTTACTAGGTGGAGTAGCAGTGCAGGTGACATTTTCTCTTACAATTTCGGTATCTTTAGGCGGCTTTCGGACAGAGGGCGGATTTGACTTGAGCTTCAATAAATTCTTAAGCTGTAATCGTCTATATGTCTATGTTAATAAGTAGTTTAAATCTCGTGAATTTCGGCTATTGACCTTCTCTTCCTTCCTATCAGGGCCATATGCTTGTTTTCCGGCGTTATGTTATAAAAACTGGTGAAGTATGAACGTCACATCTCACAAAAATGTTATACCTACGTAAAGCAGAATATTTTCCAATAAATTTTTGTCAATCGAGTGGTCGCTTCATCATACTTCTTTTCATTTCTCCGCTTGATTTGTGTCCCGTGTCTTCCGCCGCTCTCGGTCTGCTTCCAGGAATATTGGATATCTGTCACACGTCATATAAATTCGCATATAGCGGAGCCATAGTGAAGCAAAATGGGAACAATTTGTCGTTAGAAACATACGAATGGCGGAATTGATTTAAAAAGACATTCAATATCGATGGAAATATCATTCTCGATTGAATTTATTTGGTGAAATGCTTTTTGAGGCAATTACACAACTGTTTTTAGACACAATAAGCGTGAAAAACATGTATCCATTTGTAATGTTTCGTGATTAACACTTTCCGTACCACAGTTCGCTAAGCGCTACGCTCGTAGCTGATCCTAGCGTTTCCCCGCTTTGTAGCGGAAAGCGTCTACGGACAGAGAGCCCGCCTAGCGGGTTCCTGGTCGTGAAAGTGTTAACGAAAAAATATGTGAGTAGAAGACAGAAAAATGAAATAAGTAGGTATCTATCCTTTAGGCGGCTTTTACCTCCGGTTTCGCATTACATGCGGCGCCGGTGCACGAGCAAGATAGCGCTCTACATGTGTATAGCGCTGTCAAACTTGCACACCGTCGCCGCATGCGGTTGCGGCGCCAGTGTGATAATCACCTTAATAATCTTCTCGGAGATACCTTTTTAAAGATTCTCAAGGAACCGTTTGTCATTGAAATAAATATTAGCATCATTCCTGTAGACGTTATAATAGTCAATAAAATAATTGAATGCTCTTAGATCAAAATCCCGTTGTGGTCGTGCCATCTGCCTAACATGTACTAAATTTTCCAGAAATGTGACTTTGGAGATTGACAACCTTTAAACTGAGCTCTGTACCGAGGTTATGGAAAGACTGCTATAATATAGGGTTCTACAGAAAATGTGTCAATGTATTTTTAAAGATCCGGCAACGCGCATGTAATACCCATACAGTAGCAGGCGTCCATAGGATACGGTGACCGCTTACCAGGCTGTATGATTATTTGCCACCAGCGTGGTATGAAAAAGATTATTACCCCTTTAAAGGATGGGTCACGCTATTCCGTTCCGCATCCTACACGACACTTCCGACACTCAATGTTGTATAGAAAACGACACGGGATCCTCGGAAGCCACGTGATGTTTTCTATACAAAGTGTTGAAAGTGTCGTGTAGGACGGAGAACGGAACAGCGTAAACCATCCTTAATGCTGCAAATTTTGTACTTTGAGCAAAACTGGTTGATTGTGTAGAGAATCTTCTGTTAACTTATATCACACTTTCATTCCTGAATCGTGAAAGAATTCCAAAATCGTGGACTAACGGATACACCCAATCAGGAAAAACGCCGTCAAATATTACACCCTCGTTGTGGAATGAGTTGTCGTGGAATTTATAACGGGACGAGAAACGTTGTTGGTGCGAGAATATTAGCAGACGCTGCTGGATGTTACGTTTCATAAAGCGGAAGCATGGGAATGATACACGTTACTGCGGGATGAGGCAGATTATATAATACCTGTTACAGATCCTTCACTTGCAGTCGAGACCGTTGGTGCGAGAATATTACCAGACATTGCTGTATGTTACGTCTCATAAAGCGGAAGCATGGGAATGATACACGTTACTGCGGGATGAGGCAGATTATATAGTACCTGTTACAGATACTTCACTTGTGATATTTTTAAATAAAAAAGTTCACAAGACTGGGTTAGTAAATTAAGTGATGAAACAACTATAAATACGTAATCTGGGCGTTAAGCGCAAAATACAGTATACACTCCGTGGGAAGCCCGCGTCCTTGCAATGTAATAACATCGAAAATGTTCCGCTGTAATGGCACAACAACATTCTCCATAAACTCTGTATAATATTGCGTGCTACCTATATATACCGCTAGTCGTCGGAAGGATAATATAATCCAACTTTTACAACGAGTGGAACGTAAGTGAATTGAAGTTTTTTCAGTCAATTTCGGACACAACGGAACAAATAGCTGGCTACTAAAATGTAAAGTGCACTTTGATTGCTTTTTGATTTAGAATAGTTGTTCCGCAACAACTTTAGTAACGTTTTTCTGATTTTCATGATATTTGTTGGGCTTGTAGCAGAGATAAATATAATCTGAGAGTTCTTATATGAGCAAGATTGATCAAGGGGTTAGAAGTCTTGTTATATTGGTCAAATGAACGTAAGATGGCAAGTAAATCGCGAGTTCACAGTTCGAGGCGAACTACTAGTACCTAGAGATGCGCCAAACGCTTCACTAAATCGAAAGGATGATTCATATCTTTCGCTCGCGGAGAAATTACGCTCAGTGGATTTGTTCAGAATCAGAATCAGAAATTTATTCATAAAACACATTATAGTCACAGTCAAGATATAATTCGTATACACTTAAGTTAAGATTCTAATTAGGAGGTAAGAACTAAGAAGTATTTAAGTAGGTACATCTGTTTTTGTATGAGTGGGTCAATGATAATATATTTAATTGGTCATTAAGTTTAAAAAAGTCATCAAGGATGTAGCAAGCCATGTATAATAAAACTTGTTTTAGTCTTTTCTTAAATGATAAGTCGGTTGGTGAATCTTTTAACTCAGTTGGGAGGGAGTTGTATAGTCTGAGTCCAAGTGGCTCGATCGATTTTCGAACCTTATAGCTCCTCTACATGATGGGCCATCATAGGGACGCAGCTATGCGTTAGAGGGAGCTAACGATATCGCGATCTCGTTCCGTCGTATAGCTGCGTCCCTATGATGGCCCATCATGTAGAGCCAGCCTTAGCTAGCCTTTGCGACGGCATGTCTAGGAGGTGCTGGTGGCGCTTGACTCTGCCGGGGGCGTGGTGCTGCGCGCGGGTTGGGTGCGATCTAAGGTTCTGACGTATGTACATCAAGGCCTCCAAGATGAATAAGTTCGGTAAGGTGAGTATTCTAAGTTTTCTAAAAAGATTTTGTGCAGGAAAATCATTTTAGAAATTTGCATATCTATAATAGTAAATACCCGCCATCGTTAGTGTCAAATACACTTATATTAATACCTTAAAAAAATTGTCACGTTAATTGCCTACATGCTTCTATTGCCTTGTAAGTTGCCTTTTGTCCAGTGGCCAATAGTTATATGGGCGGCCAATAACTATAGATAGAATACTTAAATCGATGGAGCAAGACGGCGTGTAGGTATTGTAGATACGTTTGTCATATCCTAACCGGGTGGGTGTATTATACAGTGAAGTTTTGTCTTCGTAGTAGTATTTTATTCCATTGCAGATTGCAGTTGACTGTACCGCGAGTGTAGGCAGGTAACGAGCGCGGGCGCCGCCTTGCCCGCCTTTGATCTCGCCGCTCGCTACTCCTTCGCTTTCTTTGAGACCTGATTGAGCGCTGTGTGCATACGAAACAGCCCGCTTCAGATTTACTACGTTTTTCCAAACTTGAACGAGAGATAGGAATACTACCGCGAAGAGAATGTTTCTTAGGGTTCCGTACCCAAAGGGTATTATATCAATTGTTTAAATGAACATCAAAAAAAATATTAAAATTCTTTCAAGAAGCGATTTTGTAAAATTTTCTAAAAAAATGTCCCCAACAGTTTCTTTTTCAAAATACTAACGTAAATATCATGTATTCCCTTGTTAAAATATTCTAGTCATTGTATTAAGATGTTTTATTGGTACTCTTCAGTTTCTTTTAAACTGGTTAAGTCGCGACGTTTTATTACATACACTTAATTTAAATATTGACAAAGGCTTATTAATTCATTACATCAATTTGAGTTTGTTTAACATCGAATTGTTAATTATTATAGAGATTAGAATTTAAGTTTTCGCTTTTCTTGGCAAATACGTGCCTAAATGCTGTTAAAATATTAATTAATTAATATCGAAAAGCTAATCTAAATATTGAATCCTGTTAATGAAAGCCAATTTAACTAAACCTTTCTCGATTCTACTATGAAAATAATCGATATTAAAATCCACTTTTCTTATAACGATTATCCTAGTAGAGGCGTGCCCAGAATGATTCGTGATTAGCTGAAGCAACAAGTGATTTATTTAAATGAAAATTATAGAGACAAGCATTGACCTAATACGTACTCGTACCTATTACCATATGCACTGAATAAATAAACTTATTTTACGTCACTCTGGGCGGTAAGTGAGATTTGCCGCCCACGGGCGCTGCGGCAAATCTTATTTCACACCCAGGAGAAGACGTAAAATTGTGTAATAAAGAAGGCCTCAGATCGTTCGTTTATGGCCCTTACCTTCGGTCCGGGCCACAAATACCCGCGATCTGAGCCATTCTTTATTTTACCGCCCTAGGTGCGTAATTTACTATTACCCTACTACGGTGAAACCAGAAGGAATGGTTATGATTTTAGGGGTTTATGTATTGTTTTCCTCCGTAGTGCCTAGAATATTTATCTGATTTTGATGAACTTTGTCAATCGATTCGTATTTATGCTACAAGTAGGTACTAAAAAGGTTACATTTTAACTGACTTCAACATAATGTTTTGTGAAATGTACCCGAATATATATACGTACGATAAACATTACCTAATCGTATTTGTTCTCCGCTAAGCTGCGCGTATTTTCCCCTGTCACTAAGAACAAGATTTTCTTTTATACGAGAGAAATACACAACACATTTTCGCTTTTCCCTGTTTAATTAGTAAAGTACGGGCGCTTAATATGAGCGGAACGATGAGAGAACGAATGGCTAAATTAAGATAAGTTATATATATGTACATATGTATGTGTTATATAAGGAATAGTTTGAGAGTATGGCGGGAGACAATTACGGGAAAGGGAGTAAGGTTTCTATAGATTAACTAGGTGTAGATATGATAAGTTAGATGTAATTGAGGTTTTAATGCCTACACGGATTTACGCTGTTAGGTAAGTTTACCTGTATATCTTTGTAAATTGGTTTAGTTAAGTAACTAGATTTATTTTAAGTGGCCAAAAAGTGCTATAAATGATATTTACCGAACCTCTTCAGGTTCGGTAAATATCATTTCTTATTTACTAGCCACTTTTCGGCGAAACTGGAGCTAATCCCAACGAATCTAATACTTTCCCGCAAGTTGGGTCGGAATCGAAGGTTAGATAGCAGTCGCTTTTCTTTAACCTTTTCTACGGTTTGACAAAATATCAGTGACTCATTCATACGCCAAACTAGCAGTGCACCGAGGAGGAAGTTTCATAAGTTGCGAAACTTCTATGGAGAATATTCTCTGGAACTTAAATTTAATACATTATCTTATCGTGTCAGGAGCGACGTAGACATACGCCATTTTAAATATTTCGCCTGCCTGCTTTACTAATATGTGGCGTGTAATATTATATATTACACAAAATGTTAAAGTTCTCATGGGAACATTCTCACAGAGAACTTTCTAAGTTTCTTTCGTGTAATTTCTCGGAAATTTCCGAGAACATTTCTGCAATTTCTGCATTTGTACATTGCTACGCCAAACCAATAGGTAATGAGTTTAGAGTAAAACGTATCTTACGACGAATATATAAATAACAAATAATTTTGTTTAGTAATAAGGCTTAGTTTTGAACTTAAGTTACTAGTAGACGAAGTTTGGTTGCTGGTAGCACTTTTTTTTTCAATTAAAGACTACGATAATGTTGATTAGCCACTGCCCGACTACGAACCGTCCCGTCTACACCTTTCGTCTTTACGGTTACATTAGCCTGTTTCTCTGCCTCCTTAATTACCTTATTTACCTCAGCTTTTCTCCGAGGCCCCATTTCCTGTCCCGTTGTTTTGCTTCATAAGTGTCATTATCACGGTATTACGGCGTTTGTGTGTGCGCTCTGTAGTTTCCGTCCGTAAATTGAAATGGGTCGGTTGTGACCTGTTTTATGTAAAGTTGTATGTGTTGCTTATATTATAAACATTATCAAATAACACGGTTACACTCACGGCACTTTAGTCACGTCTAGCGACATGTTTCGGAGAGCCTAGGTATCCATCTTCAAGCACTAGAAGTGCTACTTGAACCGGCCCGTTGCGAACTGCTGCACGGCGCGTTGCGCGTCTCCGAAACTTGTCGCAAGATGTGACTAAAGTGCCGTGCCGTGCGTGTAACCGTGTTATTTTATAATGTTAATATGTCTCACGAAACCTTTAAGTATTCTTCAATGCAAAAAGTTACTTAAATAATTCGGTATTGTGGAAAATACAAAACATTTTTAAATAAGAAACAATGAACAAAATTAGACTCCTGAGTATAATATTTTATAACTTTGGACGTCCAAAAGACTTCTATTCTGCTCTAGCTATGAAAACCTACTTAACCAACAACAAAACAGCTCTATGGACTCTATGGGCTCTATAGACGACTATCGTGGGACGGGTACTTCAGCACCACAGTAACAGACCCCGAGCCGATAGGCAAGCAGGTACCGACAGGGGGCCGATTTTTGACAGCCGGACGCTCGAATTCAAAAAATTCAAGCTCGAAAATAATCGCACACAAAAGTTTGTTGCTAATTTTTTCGCATGTAATTAATAGCTTAAATAATCATGATTTTAAATTTCTATCGCTGTTATTTTTAAAATATAATTTCATCGTTTTATTCAGAGTTTTAAATGTCACTTTCGAGTGCTCGAATCTCAAAAATCACCCGCCAGGTTAGCAACGCAGTGCCCCCGCCTTTAGGAGAGGCGTCAGGAAGAGAGATCAAGAAAGCATTCCTGCTTAGTACCTACTATAATATGAAATCATAATGCAAGTGTTACTGCTGTGTATACAAGATCATGTGATGATTATTTTAGTTAACTTAGTTTTATTATACAACATTATTGTAAGCAAATTTTTCTAATAAAATGACATGTCAAACTTAAAAACCTTTCCGAATCACCTTCCCTTCAACTTATAGTATAAAGTGCGATATAAGCGTTCTGCTAAGGCGTGCAAAATAACATTTGACACAAATAAATCGGTTACGTGCGTGCGTAGGCAAATAATTTATCAAAACCGTGTCAACTAGAGGCTTCCCAAAAAGAAAGTTAAACATTTTGAGAAAAACCGGTAAAGTACGAGTCGAACTGGCACTCGAAGGGTTCAGTGCGTTTTGTATTTTTTTTTTCCTTTAGCCCCACTCACGCTTGTCCATAAGTTTTATATATTATATTTGTCTATAGGTATCGAACAGTTTTCGGTGTTATCTATGTTTAGGCCCTTTAATTTCATATAGGGTGCATTGGGATAATTTCACAAACTTCGTACAGAAGCCACATCTAGTCTCAATAAGGCCTAGTTTTCGAGGGTTGCAAGGTCAGATGACAGTCGCTTGCGTAAAACTACACCCACATTCATGGGATTAGGTTGCGGTGCGGTGCGTGGATACCAGGCCAATTGAGCGATGGTAAAAGCCGGGAATAACGCTAGGAAGTCGATGGAACGGTCAAACACACAGACAGATACACCAGTGATCCTATAAAGTTCCGTTTTTTACTGTTGAGGTACGGAACCCTAAAACATGTATTTATAGAAGGGTCTGTACACGCATGTGATTGATGTGAGCTAAGTACGTACCTACCCAACAAACATTTTGGTGATCGTTACAGCTTATTTTATAACTTTTAGTTATATTATAGATTTTCAAGGGTTTTCGTAATAATAAAAGCTTCTATAAAAGAGTTATATGAAATCCTTGTAACCTTTAGTCGTATTGAAACTGCCAAGGAAGATAATCAGCAACGTAAACTGTTATGGTAGCGCTTGAATCAGCCAATACACTTATAAAGCCGCAGCTTAGGGCTGTATTTAGAGTTCAATGTCATTTAAAGGTGCCAACTATAACTGTCCTTATCGCTTTTACTCTTAACTTGCTATTATGAAGTGTCTTAACCAGCATTAAGTTGCTTAAAAGCTGTAGGAGAGTTAGTAGTTCTATTATTATGTTTACTATATCTCCTTTATGATAATTACCTGTACGTGTTATTGGTATATAACGAGAAGTTGCATAGCATATCCTCGTAACTTCTATTACAACTTATAGCTTTAACAGATGACAACAGCCTCTCTTATGGCGCTGTACGAATTTAAGAAGTGTTTATTACGTCCATAATATAACCGTTACTTGTAGTTTATAGCTTTAGTCGTACCTCTTATACAGCAAATTGTACTTTATCGCCCTTAGTAATTACTTATAACTTTACTAAGATCATTGCTTAATTACGTTTGCAGCTGTAAGTTCTTATAAGCCGTAGACTAGATTCTTTTGCAACTGTGACTGTAGAAAGTTTTAAAATGAACCCTTATGCGCCATCCCAACTAACATTTAAAGTGATAAGAATGGGAGGTATAAGAGATAAATTATAGAGCAAATAATTCTATTGAGGGATACAAGAGCGCGAGGAATTAGTGGTATAGCCAGCTCTAACCCCGCTTTACCCCCGGATCTGGCACAAATTTTGCAACTTTAGGCTTTCATATTCACTATACTATAGCTTTATAGAGCTTTAAATTCTTAAAATCACCCTTTTCGCACTCAAGCCTTTATCAACGAAACAACAGATAAAGAAGATATAAAACAGCCATAATAATTGGTGGATTATCTGTATCACAGTTATATGATTTGCGGGTGCCACCATTATAACTCTTATCGCTATTCAAAGGCTATTAAATGGAATAAATAATGACTAAGGCATACTTTAGAGAGTTAGATTAGTGTATGATAAGTTCTACAATTGAGTTATAAATATGTAGAGTGCCACTTACATACATTACGATTCACTATTTAAACCTGTTATAAACATTTGAGTTACATTATCGTCATAATGTGGCGTAAACTAACTCTTAAGTCTTACATTAGAAAGAAAACCTGCTACGTCAAGTGCAAATATAGATGACGGAAATGAGGGTTCCGTGATGGATTTTTTTATCGACTATAGTATAGTAAGAAAATGGTAGCAGTGTCCGAGGGGGTAGTAAACAAAACATTGGGTTTAATCAATATTTAATTCGACAAATGAATAAGCAAAACAGTAAACAGTAGATATCAATAATGTAACAATAAAAATATTTCTAAATATAAAAATTGACAGAAGTAACTGTCACGGTATATGTACATGCAAAATCACAATTAATAATTTTTGAACAATTTTGTTAGAGTTCTAAAAGTAGTTTTATTTATTAGTTTATGTGACTGTTACGTAATAAGGGTCCTTAAAATACGAGTGTGGTTTTATAAAACGAGCCGCAGGTGAGTTTCATAATAAGATCACACGAGTGTTTTAAGGCCTAATTAGGTACAGTTGCATATACTGCTTTATCTACACACATAAAACCTAAATAACGTGTTCAGAAACCGTCAGATTGACCGCCATAGCACCGTCGTGGCCAACTTGATTGTGCCGGCGGTCGGGGGGGAGCATGACCGCGGTCGGGGGGAGCATAACCGCGGTCGGGGAGGAGGCCGGATTTTTACAATATCATCGAATTCAATGTTATTATTTAGCAATAATAACATTGCTACAGATAAGAAAGTTCTAACAAACCAGTCTATTTTTATGGTGGTCATAATGTGCGGTTGTTAAACGCATCATGGAGGGTTTATGATAGGGCTCGCGGTCGTTTCCGGGTCTCGTGTAACCGTTTCGAATACCCGTGTCCGAATAACACGTTACACGGTTTTCTGGCCCGTTTCGCACGTGTAATTAAGAAACGTGTAATTAAGATCCGTGTCCACGGTTAAACGTGTAGTCGAAAAAACCGTGTCTTAAATACACGCGGATCTGGAAACGTCCTTGGCGGTAAGAGTCGAACGGATCGAGTCGTTCAAACGGTACGAATGAATATATGATACATTTGGGGAGTTTGGTGATTTTGAATCTTATTGTGAGGTCCGTAGAGTAGAAATTTAATAAATGGTTACTGTGGGTGTGCCTTTTTATGATGGTAATAGAATAGCAGGTAAATTTTTCACAAATAGATCACTAACTAGAGCAAAAACATTGAAGTTTAACATCGTAAATAAAACTTAGCTATCAAATTAATTTTGTATTAGTTTGATATGTATTATGTAGTTAAACATTTATTAGACGTGTTGAATTTATTAAACAAAACTTTTTTAATAACCAGAATCCTCATATCATATTTAAATATGGTGATATTTTGGTTATTTCCGTCTTCTATTATTTTTAATTCAATGATAATTACCTAGTTTTAAGCCCGGGCATACCTCTATAATATACCCCTTTGATTGCGGGTTTTAAAATAACAAGATGCTTAGGAAAATTCGAAAAATTCTTAGGAATATTTATTTTTATTTATTCTAGTTGTATTGTAGAGGGTGCTCTTAAATTACCACAGCGAAACTATTACATTTGTGGGAATTTTAATGTTTTTTACGTTTTTTTACAGACGTGTTGACTTTATAACATCGACATAAAGCTTAAAATAGGTATCTACCTATTTTAAGCTTTATTACTATTATTACATTTAAGATTTGAAAACAAAACGTTTTGATCAAAATAGCGCACAAAATATGTCATAAAATGACACATTTAATTTTATTACCTGGACCGCCGGGACGTTAGCGTGAAAGTCACTCAAGTAAAAATAAAGGATTTCCCATTTTATGATCTAAGCTTATCCCAATAAGTCATATTATCGTTCACTTAAATTCGTACCTAGTTACTATTTTTGTAGGAGCCGTCGCGCGTGTTCTTTATGCTCGGTTAAACAAAGAAAGAGATAAAAATAAGAGAATATCAATATTATAATTAATACCTAGTTATTGCATTATGTCTCTACAGCTATGAATTCAGATAGGTACTTTTACATTACCTACATCAGTGTATAATATATATTTTATATTGATTTGCTGTTATCACTGTGTAAAGTTTTAATAAGAAAGTCGGGAGGCAATTATTGCCTCCTTTCCGGCAATGTACAGTCGAGTCCATTAATATCCGTTAATATGTGAACACAACCTTATTCGTATGGGTATAAGGTCGTGTTCACATATTTTTGTTCAGTTGGACGCGTCCTAACCTAATCCTACCTGTAATATCGATACCCAAGTTCACGATCGTACTAATTACGGCGAAAATGTTGTTTGAATTTAGACTTTAAATGTGTGCACTATGGTACTAATTACAACAACATTTTCGCCGTAATTAGTAAGATTGTGAACTTCGTTATATAATAGATGCATGGTAATTAATTTTAATATTATTTTATTTAACATACGTACATATTCAATATAATTATATAATAATAATTATCCTTGTAGGTATGTAATAAAGGACTCCAAAACAATTATGGTTTTTGTGGAGTTGGGTAAAGAATTTTTATTTTAAAGTAAATCTATATGATACGAATCCATTCAACCTCATATAATAAGGAGCGCCACACATTTGAGCGGCATTCAGCTTTTTTGCCTGAATTCCGCGCTGAATTTCGCTCAAGTGTGTGGTGCATAATAATGCAGTTCACAATTAGAGCATTCAATAGTAAACCTTATTTGAATCAGCTCTAACTGCTTCGGAGCTTCGGAACCGTTCGGGCCGGTATTAAGTACCCGTGTAACCGGGGAAACGTGTCTGAGAAACGTCTCCTGGAAACGTTTCCCGGACACGTTTCCGAATCTTGGCGGGTTCGTGTAAACCGGTTCCTTAGCACCGCCGGTCTTAAGTACACGGGTATTCGTTTCCGCGTGTTACACGTGTAGCGGGAGCTCTAGTTTATGATATGGGTGTAGATAAAATTATTTAGAATTTCTTCTCATTTTGTGTCCTTTTCTTGACTGCAGTTTGAATCTGAAACCAATTACAAATTGTATTGTTGTATGAATTGTGTACGTAAAATACGTTACAATGAAATAAATATTATTAATTATACTGATTTATTACTTTTAAACAAAACTTATATATAAAATCCACTTAAGAGCTGTGGACATGGTTTACTTTACGGTTTCTTTTACTTATATAGAAATTATTTATTTTCATGCCACTTTAATTAACATTACTTACCGTTTTGAACTTTCTCCTTTTTATTTGTTTACAAAATCTTTATAATCATCTGGAAAGTTGGATGGCAGCGGCAATAGTTTCTTGTAATTATCCATTTTATTTAATGATGTAATACCATCATCGCGATAAGAACTGAAAAGACAAAAACAATATACGATTATACATTGGTTCTAAAACTCGATATTGATAAGAAAACGAAAAGTAAGTAATTTGAATTGTTTTTCTTTTCACACTTCTAGTTGCTTATTATTAATGACCGAAAAAAAATTTAACAAACTACCATTTCACTTTAAATCGTCACAGTTACAGGTTTCAGGTTTTTACTTGGGTTCTTTTATTTAATTATGGAACCCTATTTAAAGTATTTTAAGCCGCTCTCTATAACTGCTATAGATTTATTATATGCCCAAGAGTAGCACAATCTGGATATTTGCGTGTTGCAAATTACCCTAACCGTAATCGCACACCAAATACTCGCTTTTAGTTCTATAACATAGTCCCTTATCTACTTAAGTGATAACGCCATTTTGTTTTACTTTCTTTTCAACCAAGCACATAACTAAATGTAAATAAACCCGTTTACGCTCGTATTTTGCACTATAATCTGGCTAGTTAACTATAAAAAAACACTACGTATCATTTCAGCTACTTATTTGCAACTATTTATAAAATTAAAATAAATCACACATATTTATTTTCCTTTTTTTTCGAGTAAATTTCAGTATTTTGAGGGCGCGTTAAAAATTTGTTAAAAACTACTATATACATTCACAGTAAACTGGTCGTCGCAACCGAAATAGACCCATCTAGTCTATAAAACATGCAATGAAAAATATGATATAATTTCATTATGAGACTTACCTTTAGTACAAAATCACAAACACTTCAACCAATGACATGTCGCAACCACATCCACAGTTTTGGCACAAGCTTATAGAAATATTGCAAAGATTTTTCCTTCGTATGTAACTCAAATGTTTATAACAGGTTTAAATAGTGAATCGTAATGCATTTAAGTGGTACTCCACATATTTATAACTCAATTGTAGAACTTTAAAACATATCATACACTAATCTAACTCTCTAAAATATGACTAAGTCATTATTTATTCCATTTTATAGCCTTTGAATAGCGATAAGAGTTATAACGGTGACACCTGCAACTCATATAACTCTGATACAGGTAATCCACCAAGTATTATGGCTGTTTTATATCTTCTGTATCGCTGATATATAGCATAGGGTTGTTTTGTTGATAAAGGCTTGAGTTCGAAAAGGGTGACTTTAAGAACTTAAAGCTCTATAAAGCTATAGTATAGTGATTATGAAAGCCTAAAGCTGCAAAATTTGTGCCAGATCCGGGGGTAAAGCGGGGTTAGAGCTGGCTATAACACTAATTCTTCGCGCTCTTGTATCTTTCAATAGAATTATTTGCACTATAATTCAGCTCTTATACCTCCCATTTTATCACTTAAATGTTAGTTGGGCCCAACAAACATTTTGGTGATCGTTACAGCTTATTTTATAACTTTTAGTTATATTATAGATTTTCAAGGGTTTTCGTAATAATAAAAGCTTCTATAAAAGAGTTATATGAAATCCTTGTAACCTTTAGTCGTATTGAAACTGCCAAGGAAGATAATCAGCAACGTAAACTGTTATGGTAGCGCTTGAATCAGCTAATACACTTATAAAGCCGCAGCTTAGGGCTGTATTTAGAGTTCAATGTTATTTAAAGGTGCCAACTATAACTGTCCTTATCGCTTTTACTCTTAACTTGCTATTATGAAGTGTCTTAACCAGCATTAAGTTGCTTAAAAGCTGTAGGAGAGTTAGTAGTTCTATTATTATGTTTACTATATCTCCTTTATGATAATTACCTGTACGTGTTATTGGTATATAACGAGAAGTTGCATAGCATATCCTCGTAACTTCTATTACAACTTATAGCTTTAACAGATGACAACAGCCTCTCTTATGGCGCTGTACGAATTTAAGAAGTGTTTATTACGTCCATAATATAACTGTTACTTGTAGTTCATAGCTTTAGTCGTACCTCTTATACAGCAAATTGTACTTTATCGCCCTCAGTAATGACTTATAACTTTACTAAGATCATTGCTTAATTACGTTTGCAGCTGTAAGTTCTTATAAGCCGTAGACTAGATTCTTTTGCAACTGTGACTGTAGAAAGTTTTAAAATGAACCCTTATGCGCCATCCCAACTAACATTTAAAGTGATAAGAATGGGAGGTATAAGAGCTAAATTATAGAGCAAATAATTCTATTGAGGGATACAAGAGCGCGAGGAATTAGTGGTATAGCCAGCTCTAACCCCGCTTTACCCCCGGATCTGGCACAAATTTTGCAACTTTAGGCATTCATATTCACTATACTATAGCTTTATAGAGCTTTAAATTCTTAAAATCACTCTTTTCGCACTCAAGCCTTTATCAACAAAACAACAGATACAGAAGATATAAAACAGCCATAATAATTGGTGGATTATCTGTATCACAGTTATATGATTTGCGGGTGCCACCATTATAACTCTTATCGCTATTCAAAGGCTTACTTAGGCATACTTTAGAGAGTTAGATTAGTGTATGATAAGTTCTACAATTGAGTTATAAATATGTAGAGTGCCACTTACATACATTATGATTCACTATTTAAACCTGTTATAAACATTTGAGTTACATTATCGTCATAATGTGGCGTAAACTAGCTCTTAAGTCTTACATTAGAAAGAAAACCTGCTACGTCAAGTGCAAATATAGATGACGGAAATGAGGGTTCCGTGACGGATTTTTTTATCGACTATAGTATAGTAAGAAAAAGGTAGCAGTGTTCGAGGGGGTAGTAAACAAAACATTGGGTTTAATCAATATTTAATTCGACAAATGAATAAGCAAAACAGTAAACAGTAGATATCAATAATGTAACAATAAAAATATTTCTAAATATAAAAATTGACAGAAGTAACTGTCACGGTATATGTACATGCAAAATCACAATTAATAATTTTTGAACAATTTTGTTAGAGTTCTAAAAGTAGTTTTATTTATTAATTTATGTAACTGTTACGTAATAAGGGTCCTTAAAATACGAGTGTGGTTTTATGAAACAAGCTGCAGGTGAGTTTCATAATAAGATCACACGAGTGTTTTAAGGCCTAATTAGGTACAGTTGCATATACTGCTTTATCTACACACATAAAGCCTAAATGACGTGTTCGGAAACCGTCAGATTGACCGCCATAGCACCGCCGTGGCCAACTTGATTGTGCCGGCGGTCGGGGGGGAGCATGACCGCGGTCGGGGAGGAGGCCGGATTTTTACAATATCATCGAATTCGATGTTATTATTTAGCAATAATAACATTGCTACAGATAAGAAAGTTCTAACAAACCAGTCTATTTTTATGGTGGCCATAATGTGCGGTTCTTAAACCGGCGGCGGCGGAGGGTTTATGATATGGGTGTAGATAAAATTATTTAGAATTTCTTCTCATTTTGTGTCCTTTTCTTGACTGCAGTTTGAATCTGAAACCAATTACAAATTGTATTGTTGTATGAATTGTGTACGTAAAATACGTTACAATGAAATAAATATTATTAATTATACTGATTTATTACTTTTAAACAAAACTTATATATAAAATCCACTTAAGAGCTATGGACATAGTTTACTTTACGGTTTCTTTTACTTATATAGAATTGTTTATTTTCATGCCACTTTAATTAACATTACTTACCGGTTTGAACTTTCTCCTTTTTATTTGTTTACAAAATCTTTATAATCATCTGGAAAGTTGGATGGCAGCGGCAATAGTTTCTTGTAATTATCCATTTTATTTAATGATGTAATACCATCATCGCGAAAAGAACTGAAAAGACAAAAACAATATACGATTATACATTGGTTCTAAAACTCGATATTGATAAGAAAACGAAAAGTAAGTGGTTTTTTTTTTTTTTTTTACACTTCTAGTTGCTTATTATTAATGACCGAAAAAAAAAATTAACAAACTACCATTTCACTTTAAATCGTCACAGTTATGGTTTCAGGTTTTTCTTGGGTTCTTTTATTTAATTATGGAACCCTATTTAAAGTATTTTAAGCCGCTCTCTAACCGTAATCGCACACCAAATACTCGCTTTTAGTTCTATAACATAGTCCCTTATCTACTTAAGTGATAACGCCATTTTGTTTTACTTTCTTTTCAACCAAGCACATAACTAAATGTAAATAAACCCGTTTACGGTCGTATTTTGCACTATAATCTGGCTAGTTAACTATAAAAAAACACTACGTATCATATCAGCTACTTATTTGCACTATTTATAAAATTAAAATAAATCACACATATTTATTTTCCCTTTTTTTCGAGTAAATTTCAGTATTTTGAGGGCGCGTTAAAAATTTGTTAAAAACTACTATATATATTCACAGTAAACTGGTCGTCGCAACCGAAATATACCCATCTAGTCTATAAAACATGCAATGAAAAATATGATATAATTTCATTATGAGACTTACCTTTAGTACAAAATCACAAACACTTCAACCAATGACATGTCGCAACCACTTCCACTGTTTTGGCACAAGCTTATAGAAATATTGCAAAGATTTTTCCTTCGTATGTAACTCAAATGTTTATAACAGGTTTAAATAGTGAATCGTAATGCATTTAAGTGGTACTCCACATATTTATAACTCAATTGTAGAACTTTAAAACATATCATACACTAATCTAACTCTCTAAAATATGACTAAGTCATTATTTATTCCATTTTATAGCCTTTGAATAGCGATAAGAGTTATAATGGTGACACCTGCAACTCATATAACTCTGATACAGGTAATCCACCAAGTATTATGGCTGTTTTATATCTTCTGTATCGCTGATATATAGCATTGGGTTGTTTTGTTGATAAAGGCTTGAGTTCGAAAAGGGTGATTTTAAGAACTTAAAGCTCTATAAAGCTATAGTATAGTGATTATGAAAGCCTAAAGCTGCAAAATTTGTGCCAGATCCGGGGGTAAAGCGGGGTTAGAGCTGGCTATAACACTAATTCTTCGCGCTCTTGTATCTTTCAATAGAATTATTTGCACTGTAATTCAGCTCTTCTACCTCCCATTTTATCACTTAAATGTTAGTTGGGACACGTCGACAGCTGCATTGTGCGCTATTCACGAATGCTGTACAGTTTAACGAACTGGAAAGCCGCGAAAGTTTTGCCATTTAAAAGCCTGAAAGAAATGAATGCACGTTAAGAATTGGTTATAGTTAGAAAACCAGATTCAATAATATGTTGGTGAGATAAGTGAATTAGATCGCTAGGCACCCACAGTGAAGGAGACTAATCCAAATAAAAGTTTAGTTCCTGCTTGGTCGGATAACCAGATTAGTAACTGTTCTTGAAAAGCTTGGAATTAGATAGCCAGGCAATCAGTCTTCAAACGAACGCAACTTGGAAAGTCATATAACAAACGATGACCATTATCGTTTTTTACACATGTAAAACAAGTTTTGTCTTTGTACATAAAAGGAAGAAAATTTAAAGATTTTAAAGATTTAAAGATTTTTATTGAACATAATAACATAGGTACATATTAAAAATGGAGATCGTAAGTAGCTGCATTAGTATAAACTGTGTCGCAGCTGTTTACGCCCACCTCGGACATAGGGGGTTTATGTTCTACAGAGGTACTTAAGTATACGGTTAGATTACTAAACGTAAACTTAATGATTATTACAATAATTATGTTAGTTTAAAATTATTTAAATTTAAGACAATATACTTATAGCTACTAAACCAGGTTAGTTATTATTTTACAGAAGTGTACTCCAAAATATAATCTACATATTTATTTAACAATTTAAGCTTCCGTCATTAACTAGGTCCCACTAAGTACAAGTTCAGTCTCAGTATAATTGAGATTTTGTAAAAACTTTGTTATTTTATTCCTGCATTCCCTATATAACAGTGGATGTATGTTTAGCAAAGTGTTCAATTTATTGTACAATTTAGCCGAAAGATGGTCATAATGACGTCTGACAATAGCAAAACTAGTATGTTTAGAGTTGCAGATGTGGCTAGTCCGTCGTTTTATAGGTTTAACAACATAAGGCAGATCTAGATGTTTACGCAATACGATTTTCAAGATGAACAATTGTCTAACAGTCAGAACCTTAGCCATTGCATATAGTTCAGAAGTAGGAAAACGAATTGGTTTACTATACATAAATTAAGCACAGCCCTTTGAGCTCTTTCTAATTGTATGAATTTGGTTTTCCCTGTTCCACCCCAGGCCGTTAAGCAGTAGGTTAAAACTAGGCTTGGGACTTTTGGATGCTCGCTATGGTTCTGGCATCCGCGGAGTCGCCATTATGTTAAAAAAAATTTTTTCGAAGTCAATGTCAAAGTACCTACACAATAATTTGTATGTAAGTATGTAATTATAATAAAACATTCTACCGCTAGTAAACAAAATAAAGAAAAAAACCTTTAAATAACAAAACTGTCTTCTTCTATCTAATATTAGTCGATACTTCTAAATTGCCGATGAGGTACTGGCTTTAGGAATCAGTGCGTCATAATCGTCATATTTTAATTCCTGATACGGCTCTAACCAGGATTTAATTTCGCAAGTCGTAAAATTATTAATTTTAAAATTTTATAACAAATTGCGTAAACGATCTTTAATCTGAACTGACAACTTAACTCAAGTGTTTATTTCTATTTGAAATAGATGTCAATAGTCTGTCAAACAAAACACAAGTATCAAAGAGGATGCATAGTAAAGTAAATCGTAGGTACGTACCTATATAGTATATATTATGCATATCGCGTCAACTGTGAACTTCGACACGTGTGTGTAATAGATTTGTGATAAAATTAATTGCATATTGTTATAGGTATACGTATAGATCATGACACCTGATATGTTTTATTTCGCGGCTTTGACTTTGACTTCGAAATAATTTTTTTAACATAATGGCGACTCTGCGGATGCCAGAACCATAGCGAGCATCCAAAAGTCCCAAGCCTAGTTAAAACAGACTGTGCCAGTGAAAAGTAGACAGTCTTTAGAGTTAGCTCGTCAGCAACATTTCTAAGAGTCTTAAATACATAAATTAATTTTTGAGTTCTACTTACAGCCGCATTCAGCTGATCGTTCCAGCTCATTAAGGAGTCTATAAGAACACCTAAATATTTAACATTACTGGACCGTGTTAGTTCACTACAGCTACATAAAATGTCATTGTGGTTACAGTTGTGAGCACGGAGAGAGTAACTAGGAGGGGGCAGTGAAGATGATTTAGCTGCAAAAGTGATAAAAGTTGTTTTACTAACATTGACTGTCAATAAATTCACTTCCAACCATTTCAAAACTACTCTTAATGTGCTTTCCGCGAGGAGGCGAGCCCTTTCCCATGTCGGTGCTTGTATGAGAAGAGCCGTGTCGTCTGCATAAGCAAAAACTTTAACATTAGTTAGAGCAATATTACATAAATCATTTACATATATTAAGAATAAGGTTGGCCCAAGGACGCTGCCTTGGGGCACTCCAAAGGAAAGAGTCACCTCATCACTAGTGTGATTGCCTATGCGGACTTGCTGTGTGCGATCACTTAAGTAACTTTTGAAAATATCAAGTACAAGTCCTCTTACACCAATAGATTCTAGTTTCCCCAGGAGTTTTGGAACAGAGACGGTGTCAAATGCCTTGGATAGGTCAAGAAAAATGCCAATACTTTTTTGTTTACAGTTAAAATTATTTATGATAGAATTCGTTAGGGCCAAAACAGCATCCTCTGTAGATTTCCCACACCTAAATCCAAATTGGTTACAAGAAAGTATAGAATATGCATCCAGGTATTTAATTAAACGAGAATTTAGAATTTTTTCAAAAAATTTTGATAGCGTTGTCAATACGGAAATAGGCCTGTAATGATTGACACTGTCTTTGTCTCCTCCCTTATGAATAGGGTGAACAAGAGCTCTTTTAAATACTCGAGGAAAAGTTCCCGAAGCTAAGCAAAGATTGAAAATGTGTGTCATTATAGGCACCAGTACGTGACGCGTTGTCTTAAGCAGTGTCGCCGGTATACCATCCCAACCCAAAGCACAATTTCGCAATCCCATAGTAATTCGTTCAACTTCTTCATTATCTGTTTCAATTATCGCCATAGAGTTTACTTGGTTAGAATTTAGGTGAGATGCGTTACCATCGTGATTAGGTATATTCGCCGTGTGCATGATTATGGCGCCATCTCTTGGGCAGGTGTTCAATTCATTTTTTTTTTTTATAAACAGATTGTATTTCTTATTGCTAATATGAAATGTCACTGACTGATTCACTATTTTGACAGCTGACAGGGGCTTTTGCAGTTTCATTTCGTGTCACATTGTGCACTGCGATGTCTGCGATCGTTCTCGTTACCCCCACCATGCACTTCACACATAGTGAATAGGACAGGTAATAAAATTGTAATTTACTTTATAAGTTCGTTTAGTAGTTTCCTCCCATTTCTCCCATTTCCGTAAGTCAGAAATAAATCCAGCGAACGGGCATTGTTGCTGCTTCTAGTGCTCCAACAGTTAAATAGCGAACTGTTTTAAAACGAAGCTAATTTCCCTAAACTTTTGTGAATTTTATTGAAGGCAACGACTCGCTTTCGACAAAGTTAGCGTTTTGGAATCTAGTTAAGAACCATTAACTGTTAGCGGTTTAATTTTCCCGGTAGATGAGGTTTTAATTACAGTCCTTTTCAAAAATAAACTTTTGTACTACGCCCCCCTTGTTTACCTATATTAAAGATGAAAGGTGTTTAATTTTATTACGACTTTTAGCCCATTTTTGAAACCTTAGAGGTTGAATTTCCAAATAGGCAACATTTCTTAATGGAGTATCTTTATGTCCAAGTATTTAGAAGCAATTGTGCTAATATGTATAATCTTTCTCAAAATATAAGCACACCTTTGTGAAATTGCCTAAATCTTTAAGTATTTTTTTGCAATCCAGATTGTAATCGGTTAAACCATTCAAGATTTCGACCTTATCTGACTATAAATCTCAACACAAGATAAAATATAGATTATATTGAAGTCAAAATTATATCACCTATATTAGATTAACTATATCGTGTCTCAATTTGTAATAAATTTGCATCAGAAAACGAAACAGCTAGAAATAAATAAGTTTTTGCTATTTACAACCGAGTGACTCGCTTCGCATGGAGCCTGCAAAGTTCGTTGCTAAAATCAAAGAAGTCAACTTGGCTAACGTACGTATGTGAAACTATACCATTAAATTAGTTAAAAATAAATAAGAGAATCAGGTAAGGGTTATATTTACTAGGACACTTATTTGGATTTAAATGAGTGATTGGTAAAAATAACCAAGAATATTTAGCAGTAATTGCTTGTTTGTCATTAACAAAGCTTTATTCCGTGTTTTAAATATGTCTTGGTTGTATGCAACCAAAAATATCTTAACCGAGCCAAATTGGTACTTTGCTAACACTCAATTTTTTCCGTGTGGGCATATTTAGAGTAATTTGAAAACATGTTTTACATTTACCTAAGGTTAACAGAAAAACGATTTTCAAACGTAATTACTGCAATTCACAAAAGCACAACGTCACAGTCAGCTTTTACAGACCAATCTGACTAATCCCTACAGACTGTTCGCAATCATCAGCCCTCAAAATACGTTACAATTGGATTTTAAGGTCAGCGTGTTTGTAGTACCAGGGCATCGACGAGGCGTCAAGCCGATGAAAGGAGCGGAGTGGCTCATGTGAATGGCGCCGTGAGCGACAATTTGCTGGCGCTGGCGGCCTGCCAGACACACATTCTTTGAGCTTAACACCAGTATTCCATTATCGTGATAGTCGTTAGTATGGAACGATGCCGACTGGGTTAATGATTTTAATGTTTTTTTTAATTGAATTTATACTTTCGTGAGACCTACGCAATTCGAAACGTACGAACTTAGGTTTGTGTACTTGTTAGTTAAACCATAAACTTTTATTTGTTTTATTTTTTATTTTTATTTAGCTATTCAAGACGTCAAAATGTATTCAATTATCAAGCTCCAGCTAGCAATTATGAATTATCAAACTAGCTAATAGGTAGTGTAAGAATTGTTATATTATCGTAATCATTGGTTATTAGAAATACACGTTATTCAGCAATAATTTGTAATAAGTTTAAAAATAACCTAACCCAATAAAATCTGGTTGGCAAACCTAATTTAAATAGGTACTGAGATTAAACTATACAACGAAAAGACATAAATAAACTTCTAAGCAATAACTTATTAATTAAACTGCGATCATAAAATAAACAAAGCAATAAGTTTCAACTCTCTATCCGCAAAACTGATAAGATCCACAATATTTTTTTATTTTTATTTTATAACAATATTGAAGTTTGCACTAGTACAATAAATAAATACACCAGAAATTGCTAAACGAATTCAACGTTCCTTACGGCTGTTTATTACAAAAGTTATTTTTCTTAACTGAACGTTAGTAGCAGCCGGTCGCAATGGCGCGATGATTAAAACATCAGAGACCCCAGCGACGGCGTTGTCTTTTGTGCGTCGAAATAAACGTTGTCCCATCAAGACAATCTTCCGCGGGAAACCGCCATCGTCACGGATTATACCGACGTTTTATTACAGACCCAAATTCTCTTTCTTTTCACATTTTATTTTGTGTCATTCATAACATACACTCCTTTTAAAATCGGGTGTACGAGACTCGCTTTTAGAATTAGCTTACATCAAATTTACATAAAAAATCTCGTAAACTACTTATATTAAATTGGGGAAGTTTATGCAATGGGGTAAGTTGAATTTTAAAGTGACACTGTGAAAGGAAAATAAAGTCATAATAAAAATATAAATTAACTGGTTATATTTAAACGACGCAAAATGTTATATAATTTGAGACATAATAGACATTTCAATATTGATTTAAATAATTATTCGGTTTAAAAATTCTTTATTCCCATAATCATTTTATTTATTTATTTAATCGTATGGCTAGAACATTATTCCTATATATACATTTAAAAATCGGCCTCTTAGCCTAGTTGGTAGTGACCCTGCCTATGAAGCAAGAGGTCCCGGGTTCGAATCCTGGTCAGGGCATTTATTTGTGTGTTTATCACGGATATTTGTTCCTGAGTTATGGATGTTTTCTATGTATTTAAGTATTTATCTATATCTATCTATTATATATATCGTCGCCTAGTACCCATAACACAAGCCTTATTGAGCTTACTGTGGGACTGGGTTGATTTGTGTAAGATTGTCCCATTATATTTATATTTATATTTAAAAATGATTATAATTCTTTTATAATTATAATCATTTTTAAAATACTATACACAAAATTATACGAGAGGAGCGGCAGATATTAAAACGCGGTACATAACTAATATTTATTTAAATAGATATTATTGTTATTTAAATAGGTAATAAAATGCACTGTAACACTTTAGAGTGTTAAACCCAGAGCTGGAAGCCGTAATGTAGTATTTGGTAGGATAGATGTCGAGAGTTTTGTTTAGTACGTATATGATAGGTAATTAGTCGTTTAGCGTAGTGGTAATGGTAAGTAATTCGAGATATAAACCTGTGGTATTGTTGTGAAACCTCACCGTTACAGTTGTGGCTGTATTTAAAGGATAATACTCACCGAAAGTAAAGGTCATCCTAAGCATTCCAACAATCGCATCGTATGCGCACATTTCTCGTTGAAGCGTTGAATTATGGCGTGGAATCTTTGTTTGTCTTATGATACACATATTCACAATTGAAATATAGTTATAACTTTGGTCTACGAGGCTAAAATAACATGGATTCCTAGATAAATAAGCGAAGCCGAACGATTTGTTGACGACGAGAACTTGGTATAAAGACATCTGTCAGTGTCAATTGGTTTGTTGTCTATGCACCAGCGTGATCGAACGTGTTTTGTATTTTTGGATTTTTCATGGAGGTTTTTCTGTGTTTTTATAATTCCTAGTTATAAATAATAGGCATAATTGTAGGTGTCGAAATAAACTATTCTTTTTATTTTCTATGATTAACAATGTTCAGAGAATTTGACTCGGTCACTCGCTGTCAGAAAAACGAAGGTCCAGACTTTCTTTGTCTGTGGTTCATTTTCCGGCTATTCATTTCATCGACTGGCACGAATCTTGCGTGCGTCGACATATAATTGTGCTCCGGTATGTAGTTTAACTGAAGATTGGTAATTCCTATATTATCCTAACGTACAACGTTGTGATCAGTATTTTATTTGTTACAGCGTAATCCTAATAATGTCGGGGTAATTCGTGTCGCACGGATCGCCGGAATGGCGTTCGATTTTTCCTTTCTTGATTAAATAATTTGGTAAGTTTCACACGGTAATATTGTACGAATTGTAAAACGAAGTATTTAGTATTGTTTTCATTTAGCTAATGCTGTTTTGTATGTGGTTTTTTTAGCTGTTTCCTTGCACCAAGCAAACTCTGCTGTGTCGAGGCACGTGGCCGTATGTCGCCATAAATGTTACAAGCTGAAAAGGACCCGGTTTAAAACCCGGTAAGTAAGTTGAGATTTGTAATTCTCACCACTTGGCCCATGTCAAAAATACAATTTAGGCCATTTTTGAAATATTAGTAACCTATAACCTAGAACATCATCTTGTTCATAGGGTCCTGATTTCGGGCGAAGATTCCTTAGTTCGGGCGAAGAATCCTCATTTCGGGCGAAGGTCCTTGTTTCGGGCTGACATCTCTAAGCCTCTGATCCTGTGTGATGTCAGCGGGACAGACTACTCTCCGGGGTCGGTGACGCATCTTTCCCTGGGAAGTCCTACTCATCTGGTGAACCCGTTGCTCGGTAAAACCCTAACTCGGGGTAATTTCTAACCAAAAGACTGTGAGTTAAACTTTTACTTTAATTTAGTAATCAGTGTTGAGTGATAAAAGAGTAATTGAACATTTAAAAACTTAGTGTATCTTGTAATCTCAATTATAGGTTATTTTTAAACGTGGTATAAAACCAAAAAGGCAATCAACGTTGAGATTTGATATAGTGATGTTGTAATGCAGCCTAAGTTGGAGCTGCATGTAGATTGTAAACTATTATAATATAATATCTGTGGTACTTTAGCGTTCCCAAGACATATGTAATCACCGTGATGCATCACTGGGTAGATCCATAGTAGCGATTACTATAAAGTATTAAGGGCAATTACTTAAAGAATAAATTAAAGGTGTGAATATGTAAATATATTGTCTTTTATTTGGAAACGTCATACGTTTGTCGAGATTCTGGTCATGGCGTCCTAATTTAAATTTTGGTCAGTACTCTCGCTCCATAGTGGCCTGAACCGCGACCCTACTTAGACCCTTAGTTAGCCGTGAGCATTTTGCATATTTTGTGTTGAATTATTTTTCTGCAGTAGGTACAAATTGGGAGTTGTAACTCACCTTGGAGGTTTACGGGAACTTAATTCCCCAATCTTTTTTTAATAATTTAGATTACCATAATAGCACACCCGCAGCTATTACAGTGGCGTGCCCAACGTTTGGCCTATGGAGTATGACATTTCCAAGTAAAACTTTTTAGCGTTATTTTAGTATTAAGGTTATTCTATGTAAATGGAGATTACAAGTTGTTGTTTTAACACAAGGTTAAACTTATAAATTTAACCAACTTATAAATGAAACTACACTTCTTATGCTAACTATTTAGCTATTTTAAAAGAATTTAAACGAAGTTAAAATCTTATAAAATTTTAACTCACCTGTAACTACAACTCTTTAACTAAAATTGACCTACTTCTGATAGTACATATTAATCTTAAAAATGGATTTTATAGAGGCAGGGTGTAAAATTACCCACTTACATAAAGACGAATTGGCACATGAGTTGGCGATTCGAAAACTTCCGGTTAACCCCGTATCACGTCGATCTAGTTTATGTCAAGCTGTAAAGCAAACTGAAGTTTTAGCGAAAAAGGGTAGTCTTAAGTTCCAGGACTTGGTCATGAGCAACGAAGCTTCCGAATTGGAACTCTGTCAGCATAAGGTAGAAGAGATAGAGCTAGAAGCGAAAAGAGATTTGTCGGCGGCGGCGATTGACAGGCTATCCTCGCGTTGTAAATATCTTTTGTGTCGTGTTTCTCGGTTATCACCGGAGACCGAAGCGGTACTCCTGTTGAAGGAGGTCATCGCTTCTTTATTGGATCGGTTAGGTGATCAAGGCTCATCTGCGTCGTCTGGGTCGGATGATGATTTCCAATCGCCTAACGAATCTCGCATTGTTAGGGAGATTATATACAAAACGGATAAGACGTTTAATATTAATTCACTCAACTTGAAGTTTAAAGGTGACACATGCGTTCGTACGTTTCTTTCTCGTCTCGAGGAGCTGCGAGAGGCCAGAGGAATTTCCGAGAACAGAATTTACCGAGGATTTCCTGAGATTCTGGAAGGTCCGGCGTTGTCGTGGTTCCGGTCTCAACGTACGAAACTCACTACTTATAAAGAAGTCACCGCTGCTTTACAAGATGAATTCGATATACCTGATTTAGATCATCAGTTACTACAAGAAATACGGGCTAGGACTCAAGCGAAGTCTGAGACTATTGTCTATTTCGTATCGACCATTCTAGGAATGTACGAACGTCTTACGAAGGAGGTTCCTGAACGAGAAAAGCTGGATACCATGATGAGAAATATTAGGCCAGAGTATTCCAAGGATTTAGCATTACAGGACATTGAATCGATCGAGCAACTGAAGTCATGGTGTAAGCGCATTGAATTGGCGCAAGTTAAGGCGAAGCAGTTTCGAGAACCAGTTATATCGAATAGGTCGAATGATTCTTCATCTGAGCATCCGCCGAAGAACTTTGAAACTCGGAATAAGTCGTATCCTCCTCGTTTGTCGAATTCTTCTAGAAACTTTGTTGCTGCGGCAGCGCAAAGCTCTTCTCAACTAAAATGTTTCCGATGTGGTAGATCCAACCACAATACTAAAGAGTGTAGGAGCTCTAGAGATATCGTTTGCTTCAAGTGTGGAGAAAAAGGGGTGAAAACTCCGGAATGTGGTAAATGTAACTCCAATTCAAAAAACTAAATAGGGTCTTTTCTGATAATAACAAATGTCGGTCTTCTGCTCTCTGTAGTGCAGAAAAGACCATCTTCTTTAATCCTCCTAAGGGAGATAATAGAGTTTATGCTCAATTAAACATTCTCAATTTGAATTTTAAGGCGTTGTTAGATAGTGGAGCCAGTGTTAGTTTTCTGGGTCACGGCAGTCATGTAGTATTCACCACAGGTGGGATACCTATTCAGAAACATGTGAAGCCGGTGATGGTAAACGTTGCTGACGATCATCGTATCGTAGCTTCCGAATATATGGTGTTACCAGTAAATTATAAAGGTCAAGTCAAACTTATAACTTTTAATATTCAACCGGAGATCGCTACTCCGATGATACTTGGATTAAACTTTTGGAGAGCCTTCGGATTAGCTCCAGGCCTCATTACGGACGTAGAAAAGAATGACTCTCATTATATCGCTAGTCTCGACGTTCTACCGTCGGAGACAGGACTCACTACTTTTGAGTCGTTGTCATTGAAACAAAAATCCCTGCTTGAGGATACTAAATTACTGTATGATCAAATTGATACGGATAAGGTTGGTTTGGGAAAGACTCATCTAATCGAGCACGTCATAAATACAGGTGATACTCCTCCGATAAAACAAAAATACTATCGCCTTAGTCCTGTTAAACAGGCTGCGTTAATAAAAGAAGTTGATCGTATGCTTAACGAGGGAATTGTTGAACCCTCTCACTCTCCCTGGAATTCTCCAGTCGTTATGGTAGAAAAGCCTAACGGAGATTTAAGACTTTGTTTGGATAGTAGGAAAGTAAATGCAGTTTCAAAATCTGATGCGTATCCCGTACCTCACGTTCAGTATATTTTAGATAATTTACGCGACGCGAAATTTCTGACCTCGCTTGATTTAAGTGCGGCATATCATCAGATACCTCTTAGTGAAGACTCCAAGGAGAAAACTAGTTTTACTGTGCCAGGAAAAGGATTATTCCACTATAATAGAATGTGTTTTGGGTTGGTAGGCGCTAGTGCGACCATGCAACGTCTCATGGATAATCTCTTTACTTCTCATTTCGATCACAAAGTTTTCTGTTATATTGATGACATTATTATTTGTACCTCCGATTTTGATGAACATATAAGATTGCTTAAGGCCGTTTTTGAAAAATTAAAATCAGACAATTTAACTATTAATATGAAAAAGTCTTCCTTCTGTAGGAGTGAACTGAAATATCTTGGATACTTAGTTGATAGATACGGTCTGCGAACCGATCCTTCTAAAATTGATGTAATATTAAATTTCCCCATGCCCGAAGATGCCAAAGGTATTAAACGTTTCCTGGGAATGTGCGGTTGGTACCGTCGTTTTATTAATAATTTTGCAAAGATAGCTCGTCCCTTATCTCGCTTAACGAGTAAGAAAGTAAAATTTGAATGGACTGATGAAGTTAACGATTCTTTTAACACACTTAAATCTGCTTTGGTGTCTTCTCCGATTCTTAAATGCCCTAACTTCGAAGAAAGCTTCTACATTCATACTGATGCATCTTCATACGCGGTAGGCGCTGTCTTGACTCAATCGTATAACGGTATAGATCATCCTATTGCGTACTGCAGTCGCACACTTAACCAACCAGAGACGAACTATTCGGCTACCGAGCGCGAACTCTTAGCCGTAATTTATGGTCTCGAGCAGTATCGTGCATATGTAGAAGGTAGAAAATGTTATATTGTCACTGATCATGCGTCGTTAAAATGGTTCCAAAACTTAAAAAATCCTACAGGACGATTAAATCGATGGGCATGTCGGTTAAGCCAATTTAATTTTGAAATAATCCATCGGAAGGGCAAAGAACACGTCATACCTGACTGTCTCTCTCGTATACAGGTCAGTGCTATAGATTCAGTTACTATCCAAGATCCTTGGTACCTCGATTTATACAAAAAGGTGTCTGAAAAACCTTCTCTCTTTCCTAACTTTAAAATTGAACATGATAAACTCTTCCGTTACTCAAAGAATAAGTATCGTCTGACAGCTCAATTTGACTGGAAGCTGGTACTCCCTTATGAGCAGCGAAAAGAAATCTTAAATAAGTATCATGATGATCCAACTGCCGGTCATTTTGGGGTGGCTAAAACTCATTCCAAAATAGCCGATATTTATTATTGGCCTACTTTATTCCAAGACGTGAAAGAATACGTCGATTTATGTGAAATTTGTAAAACTTATAAACCGGTTAACTTAGCTCGTCCTGGTCTCATGGGTAACCCCCGACGCATATCGTCACCAGGCGAAGCAATTTCTTGTGATATTCTTGGACCTTTTCCTCCATCTTATCTGAGGAATCAGTATCTTTTCGTTTGTGCTGATTATTTCAGTAAGTATGTGACTTTGTTCCCACTGCGCTCCGTAACTGCAAAGGCTATAGTTAAGTGCATGGAAAAGGGGATATTCCTTGTACATGGGGTTCCTAAATATATATTCTGCGACAATGGTGTCCAATTTACTTCGAAAGATTTTCGAGACTTAATGTCAAAATATGAAGTTCCTCATATTTTCTATAACCCTAGATATCATCCTCAGACGAACCAAACGGAACGAGTGAACCGTGAATTAGTAAGAACCATTGCCTCGTACGTACGCTCTGATCACCGTAACTGGGATAAGAACGTATCGGAAATACAGTGTGCAATTAATACAGCTCGTCACGAAGTTACCAAAAACACGCCATATTTTCTAACGCATGGTCGTCAAATGATTCTAGATGGCACTCTTTATAATAGCGAAGGTCCTCTCGATCAAAACGCACTCGAGCTGAATACAAGTGGTAGTTTTTCTGAGAAACTTAAAGAGCTCAAAACGATATTTCAAAAGGTGCGCAACTCGTTAAATGCCTCCCATGAACGTAATGCGAAGTATTACAACATGAGGAAGCGCCACGTAGAATTGGAGGAAGGGCAAATCGTATATAAAAAATGTTTCCCATTGTCAAATGCAGCTAAACATTTCTCTGCTAAATTAGCTCCCCGGTACAACAAATGTGTCATTCATAAAAAACTGAGTCCTCTCGTATACTCATTAAAATCTCTAGAAGGTAAACTTCTAGGTAACTTTCATATAAAGGATATTGTACGACCTGGTGAAGCCGAGCCGTCCTCTTAGCGGTACTCGTCTTTACAACTCTGGGTTCAATTCCTAAAACTTTAATTATTCTATGATATACTGAAACTTGAACGTACCCACTGAACGGAATGACACTTGTCGCAGGATGATTTCCTCAGATGGGATAAAGGGCTTGGTATTGAATTCTAAACTTGGTACCGGATGCATACGGACCAATATCGTTTTTTTTATGTCCTGATAAAGACATAAAAGCTGAAAATAATCTTATTTATAATAAATGATAATCTATGATGCCATAGAAATCTATAAGAATGAACTGCGTTTCCCATTGTTCCCTTTACTATGACAGAACTGTAGTTCATGTATAAGGAGTTGTGTAATAGCTAAGACTACAGCTCTTTACTTAATTCCACTGTTGTCGGTGATAGGCAATTGCTTTAATAAAGGGAAAGTTTGGTGTTGTTGCCGTCTTTGACATTTATTTTTTGTTTGATTTAGGTAAGCGCGCATTAGGATTAGGAAGGTTCGAACCAAAAATAGTTGTAAGGTTTCCTTGGTTGAATCGGCCATTCACCAAATCATAAGTATAAGGTTAGAGGTAAGTCTTGTTGTCTTTACAGATTTTCTGAAGTTTTGCTAGGTAAGTTTTGTAGATTAAGGTATGAACTTGGTGTTAGGCATAGTGCTTATATAGATATTAGAAAAAAAAAATTTTTTTAAAATTTTTTTTTTTAACCCAACTAAAGATGAACTGTAACACTTTAGAGTGTTAAACCCAGAGCTGGAAGCCGTAATGTAGTATTTGGTAGGATAGATGTCGAGAGTTTTGTTTAGTACGTATATGATAGGTAATTAGTCGTTTAGCGTAGTGGTAATGGTAAGTAATTCGAGATATAAACCTGTGGTATTGTTGTGAAACCTCACCGTTACAGTTGTGGCTGTATTTAAAGGATAATACTCACCGAAAGTAAAGGTCATCCTAAGCATTCCAACAATCGCATCGTATGCGCACATTTCTCGTTGAAGCGTTGAATTATGGCGTGGAATCTTTGTTTGTCTTATGATACACATATTCACAATTGAAATATAGTTATAACTTTGGTCTACGAGGCTAAAATAACATGGATTCCTAGATAAATAAGCGAAGCCGAACGATTTGTTGACGACGAGAACTTGGTATAAAGACATCTGTCAGTGTCAATTGGTTTGTTGTCTATGCACCAGCGTGATCGAACGTGTTTTGTATTTTTGGATTTTTCATGGAGGTTTTTCTGTGTTTTTATAATTCCTAGTTATAAATAATAGGCATAATTGTAGGTGTCGAAATAAACTATTCTTTTTATTTTCTATGATTAACAATGTTCAGAGAATTTGACTCGGTCACTCGCTGTCAGAAAAACGAAGGTCCAGACTTTCTTTGTCTGTGGTTCATTTTCCGGCTATTCATTTCATCGACTGGCACGAATCTTGCGTGCGTCGACATATAATTGTGCTCCGGTATGTAGTTTAACTGAAGATTGGTAATTCCTATATTATCCTAACGTACAACGTTGTGATCAGTATTTTATTTGTTACAGCGTAATCCTAATAATGTCGGGGTAATTCGTGTCGCACGGATCGCCGGAATGGCGTTCGATTTTTCCTTTCTTGATTAAATAATTTGGTAAGTTTCACACGGTAATATTGTACGAATTGTAAAACGAAGTATTTAGTATTGTTTTCATTTAGCTAATGCTGTTTTGTATGTGGTTTTTTTTAGCTGTTTCCTTGCACCAAGCAAACTCTGCTGTGTCGAGGCACGTGGCCGTATGTCGCCATAAATGTTACAAGCTGAAAAGGACCCGGTTTAAAACCCGGTAAGTAAGTTGAGATTTGTAATTCTCACCACTTGGCCCATGTCAAAAATACAATTTAGGCCATTTTTGAAATATTAGTAACCTATAACCTAGAACATCATCTTGTTCATAGGGTCCTGATTTCGGGCGAAGATTCCTTAGTTCGGGCGAAGAATCCTCATTTCGGGCGAAGGTCCTTGTTTCGGGCTGACATCTCTAAGCCTCTGATCCTGTGTGATGTCAGCGGGACAGACTACTCTCCGGGGTCGGTGACGCATCTTTCCCTGGGAAGTCCTACTCATCTGGTGAACCCGTTGCTCGGTAAAACCCTAACTCGGGGTAATTTCTAACCAAAAGACTGTGAGTTAAACTTTTACTTTAATTTAGTAATCAGTGTTGAGTGATAAAAGAGTAATTGAACATTTAAAAACTTAGTGTATCTTGTAATCTCAATTATAGGTTATTTTTAAACGTGGTATAAAACCAAAAAGGCAATCAACGTTGAGATTTGATATAGTGATGTTGTAATGCAGCCTAAGTTGGAGCTGCATGTAGATTGTAAACTATTATAATATAATATCTGTGGTACTTTAGCGTTCCCAAGACATATGTAATCACCGTGATGCATCACTGGGTAGATCCATAGTAGCGATTACTATAAAGTATTAAGGGCAATTACTTAAAGAATAAATTAAAGGTGTGAATATGTAAATATATTGTCTTTTATTTGGAAACGTCATACGTTTGTCGAGATTCTGGTCATGGCGTCCTAATTTAAATTTTGGTCAGTACTCTCGCTCCATAGTGGCCTGAACCGCGACCCTACTTAGACCCTTAGTTAGCCGTGAGCATTTTGCATATTTTGTGTTGAATTATTTTTCTGCAGTAGGTACAAATTGGGAGTTGTAACTCACCTTGGAGGTTTACGGGAACTTAATTCCCCAATCTTTTTTTAATAATTTAGATTACCATAATAGCACACCCGCAGCTATTACAGCACATTAAAACCAAGATTTTCAAGTTTAGTTTACTTGGTTATTAAATTAAGATCAACATCTATATCGATATAAATTAAATCGCAAATAATAACTAGTTCACATCTTCCATTCCAACTTTTCGCTTTTTTAAATCAAGAAGACTTGCCCATAATTAGTGTTTTAAGTTATACTCTAACAGCTAAATGGAAATGCGATAAACTAACTACAACGAATTAGTAGTCGGACGTCACAACTCACAACACAACGTAATAAAGTCTTAGCCATAAATTCCGTGTTATCTCGTTCTAGCAACGTATAGCGCATCGCTATGAAATGAACTCAATCTGCATACATTTGCAGTTGACCCTGTCGTACAGCACACACAAATATAACAGGCAAATTGCTATTTCATTGTGATGTGTGGAAACAACGAGGCATTGTACCAAAACCACAGCCGTACCGTGGCACATATTAGATATCTACTACGTTCATCATTTTCTGGCTTACATAATCGAGTACTTGTAGAAGGAGAGCTACGTCAGATATGACACAATAATGAGAGCGACGAAACCCCTCTAGTTAGTTTACTATACTATGCTTGTTTCTAGTTCCGGACATCTGGCAGCTGTAAAGTGGTGGAGGTCAAAGAATTTAAACCACTTTAAGAATAAAAATCCTAGAGATCTGGTTTTGATGCAGTATTATGAGAAATTATATAAATAATTAGGTAGATTATATCACTGCCAAAAGTTTCTGATTAGAGAAAGCAGTCTATAACGACATTTCGTAGTTTGTCGCCTACTCTTTCTGTTTTCGAAATAATACGCAATGATTTTTGTTCTAATGTTAAATTAAAATATAGGTCCCATCATCTTTACATACTCGTAAGACAACTTAGGCAGTTTTTACCTATTTTGGTATAACTATTTTCTAATTCAAATGTTTTGCTAGTTTGTCACAATGACCTCCACCCATTAAAAGCTGCCAGATGTCCGGATCTAGGAATAAGGATATAATTGCAATATTGTGTGCCTAACTTTAAAGTTCATTGTCTCTTGCTTGACTTCTCCACTTATAGTACTTATTGTTTCATATATTATTGTATAGTATCAAGTGTATTAAGAGGATGATAAGAGCTAAATTCCCTCCCTATCTTTTTCAGCGCGAGTGAAAGAGAAACATTGCGTTACGATTAGTATGGGAGCTCGTGGCAAATTTTGCAAAATGATGAATTAAAAAAAAACTATGCATTAATTGAGAAATTTAAGGCAACGAAGTTTTTAGTATTAGTGTGGTGGAATTTTGTCCTTAATTACAGACATATAAGTCAAGAAACTAAAGACGTGCAATTGTTTTAAGCTAATTTTAGATGTAACTTTGGAATTATTTTCTATCGAGCCGATTTCGTCCAGTCGTGTATTGCAATTAACCAAGTTCTTTTAAATATAATGAATATTAACATATATTTTTTTTACTTTATAATTGAAAGGAAAAATGGAAAAATTCACCGCGTCGAGCAAGACTCGAACTTGCGACCTCTCGGAACACCGGTCCGATCGCACTGCCAACTGTGCTATCGACGCTTACTCAACCCCGGTGAATCTTTCCATCTGTTACTCCTTTTTGCTTACGTCAGAGGGAGACGTGTAGCGACATCTACCGTAAGTGCATATACACATTAACGGCACCGAAGTTCCAAGTCATATTGGAATAACATCGATAACAATGCGCTAACCCGTACTAATTAATTGTTGTTATAAGCAGAAACGTCTGCAAACGATATTTCAATTTTATAATTGAAAGGAAAAATGGAAAAAAATGGAAATGTATGGAAATGGATGGAATGGAAATGTATATGCACTTACGGTAGATGTCGCTACACGTCTCCCTCTGACGTAAGCAAAAAGGAGTAACAGATGGAAAGATTCACCGGGGTTGAGTAAGCGTCGATAGCACAGTTGGCAGTGCGATCGGACCGGTGTTCCGAGAGGTCGCAAGTTCGAGTCTTGCTCGACGCGGTGAATTTTTCCATTTTTCCTTTTTAATTATAAAATTGAAATATCGTTTGCAGACGTTTCTGCTTATAACAACAATTAATTAGTACGGGTTAGCGCATTGTTATCGATGTTATTCCAATATGACTTGGAACTTCGGTGCCGTTAATGTGTATATGCACTTACGGTAGATGTCGCTACACGTCTCCCTCTGACGTAAGCAAAAAGGAGTAACAGATGGAAAGATTCACCGGGGTTGAGTAAGCGTCGATAGTACAGTTGGCAGTGCGATCGGACCGGTGTTCCGAGAGGTCGCAAGTTCGAGTCTTGCTCGACGCGGTGAATTTTTCCATTTTTCCTTTCAATTATAAAATTGAAATATCGTTTGCAGACGTTTCTGCTTATAACAACAATTAATTAATATTTTTTTTACTTTTCCAAAACAAGTAGTTATAGTTATATGACTGTTTAAGTAAAGTCAATTTGAAGGTCATCGGGTCTTGTCAGCCTCTTAATATACTATGTGACGACTGGAACTAAATAAGCAAAAGCTGTTTTAATAAATCGTCCCTTAACTGAAATAAAGCTGCAGTTAAGTACGGAATCGCTATAATAGGAAATGTTTCTCTAAATGACCCAAATTAATTGATACATCGCCGTAATAAGCCCGAGGAGTGAGAGTGAAAAAGTGAGTAAATAAAGTGTTAAGGGTCTCGGCCGAGGTGAGGGCCCGGACGAGCCGCAGAGAAATCATTCAAGTTAACGGCATACAGCGGTCTGCACTCCGGCCGCTAGTGACATGGCATTTTTTCCGCCGGAAAATTGGCTCGTCGAAAACAAAGTAAACAAGAAAATACTCGTTTTTGGTGCAATAAAAACAATTTCAGTATCATGATTCTATCGACTTTTTAAAACAAGATATCATAATAAACGTTGAGCAAAAAGTGTTTCCAAAACTTGAAAATATGATTTCTGGAGAATAATACAAACAAGCAATATCTAAAAACCGTATTTTTAACCGATTTAGAAATAAGTTTATAGAATAGTTTATAGTTCAAATTAGTGCAGTATATTTTGTACAATATTAAAGTTCTTTTGGCAATAAATCATTTCAACCAAAACATTGTCACCATTATTTACGCGTAAAGTTAATTAGTGCAAACAAACACGGTGTTATATTTAAAAAGTAAAGATATTTATCAGCAATTTATTTGTCATGTATAAATTGTAACATCTATAGCCAGCCTTATGCACGTTACCTGGCATAACCGCAAGTTATTTTAGGGGCAAACGGTACTGCGGTCAAGATAATTACTCAACTTCTCGCAGGCCATAAATATCGGAAATTAATTATGCCTTCTATTAAAATCTCTGTTTACTTTATGAAGGAACTTCGCAAAGTCGTTTAATTTATGCCATGTTTGTTAAGCGCGCTATAGAGCTGCCTATATCAAGTTGTTGTCATGCCAAATATTGTGACTGTTGTGTAGGGCGTTTTCACAGATCGTTAGAAGTTCAAGTGTGGTTCGGATTCCGAGTTTTTAGCGTTCCGTACCTCAAATTGAAACGGCACCCTTATACAGGATCACTTTGTTGTCTGTCTGTTTGTCTGTCCTGTCTGTCAAGTTGCGATTAGAAACTTATTTGCAGTTGGTAAACCAATCGCAACCAAGGTTGATGTATGGAGATGACAGTTTCTCAACGGCAAAGCAAATTTCGTCCCTAGATCCAATTATTGTTTGATTGTTAAAATGTTAAAATTTTGTGATGGTACGGCACTCTCTGGGGGCGAGTCCAACGTTATTATTCCTGCTCAGAATTGCGTGTACTATTGATTATACCGGAATAAAAGTATTGTCCGTATATTTTGTAACCACTAAGGCGGCTTTCACACTGCTGCGGTTTCCGTATGAGGCGCCGGTTTTTTCCGTTTTCAAAAAAATCTTGTTAATATGGAACAACGTTGGATGTTTTCCTGGAATTCTTCACAAATATGTTCATAATTCTACTGGTAAACTGTGTAAGTCATTGACAAAATTCTGCCAATGATTTACAATGTTTAAACAACCTGGATGGTAAAACCACAATTAGAAACAGATATCCATTATAATGAAAAAATCAACCATGGAGAACATTGGTGCCGGACAGGATTCGAACCTGAGACTTTCAGATTGCCGGTCCGGTGTGCTTCCAATTCGCCGGGTTGAACTGGGGTGACTGTGGTGTATTGGAAGCACATCGGAGGTCTCAGGTTCGGTTCTCCATGGTTTATTTTCTCATTATAGTGAATATCTGTTTCCAATTTGTGGATTTTCCACTTAATAAAAAAGTGAAAAATCCATAATCACTACATACTATAAAACAAAGTCGCTTTCTGCTCTCTGTCTGTATGTATGCTTAGATCTTTAAAACTACGCAACGGATTTTGATGCAGTTTTTTTAATAGATAGAGTGCTTCAAGAGGAAAGTTTTTATGTATAATTGCACCCGCGCAAAGCCGGGGCGGTTCGCTAGTATTAATTAAATTTAACTTGGAAGGTAGACAGGTAAACGAACGGTGGTCTCGAAGAATACTGCAGTAATTTTGGGTTACTGTCGCATTATCGTTAGCATAATCATGCAAACAGCTGCGCTTCACTTCGCTCAGTTTTTATGAAACGGAAACACCGGGATGAGAATCTAAAGTACATTTGGTGTAATTAGTTTTTTTGATTTGGCAAATGGAAGACGATGCCGCGAAATGTGTTCGTAGGGTTATTATTATACTTCGAACGTGTAGAGGTTTTTAAAAACTTTAAACCCATTTTCACTTAGGGTTTCCAAAAACGAGTTCAGAAGCTCTGTGACCGGCCGGTTTAGGCTATGTCTGTTAGTATATAAGAGAAGTGACCTTATGTGGCTTTGTCCTGCAACACTTTTACTAGGTATATAATTATTTCATTAGATGATACTACGATAAAATTGTTGCTGTTGAAGAACCCATCTGGCCTAAAATTATATTCACTAAAACTGTATCTGTAAACTAGTACAAATTCCGGTACTAAATAAACCTTCATAAATTACGGGCAATCTACTAGCGCCCTCGATGTAAACAAACATACTGATACAAAGGGCAGGAGTCGATACCATTACACATAAATTTCACTTATCTCTATCATTTGGTACAATTTGCTCCTAGGCCGCATCGTGGTATATGGAAGGATTAGATTTATGTACCTATTCGTTCTCGTATGAATACTCGATATTATTGTAACAGGTTGTTTGAATAGTTTATGAATGGTTATTTGCAATTAAGGGGCTGAAACGACTAATATTAATTATATTATTTGGGCACCTGTATTATTTGAAATAAATATAATTTAGGAAGGGTAAGTAAATTAATAATATACTATACTATAAGGCATTTTTTTTGTGATGCAAAAATAATGTCTTATAGTTACTTCTTATTACTTTATTAAGACATGTTACATTAATATTGTTACAGTATCAGTTAGAAATTATCTTAATTTCTACTAAAATAAAACCATAGACTTAAATATATAGTAGACGGCCATAGCCTAAGAACTTTTTGAGGCTCCGAGTATTTAGCGCCATCTAGTTCAGAGCCACCTAATCAGAGCCAATATGTATGAGATAAAATCAGCGCCACCTAGTAACGAATAACGTACTAGTAGTACACTAGTCGTTACTAGGTGGCGCTGATTTTATCTCATACATATTGGCTCGTTTAGGTGGCTCTGACCTAGATGGCGCTAAATACTCGGAGCCTCAAAACGTTCTTAGGCTATGGCCGTCTACTATACATATATTTAAGTCTATGATAAAACTAAGCACTAGAGTAAGCTATACTAAAGACAATTATGCCAAAAATGGATGTAACAGTCCAAATGTGAATGGATGCAAAGGTGTCCATCTCGCTCGCCGCGTTGCCACGTTGAATGGCGATAGACAACGTTTGCATCAGGAAGATTATATAAAATTAACCTTTATTATTAGAATACCTTTATTATTAGGTACTTTCATACCTATCGAATTAAATTCTGTCTAAAGGCCAATTTTAACTTTAAAACACCTTTCTGATCAGAACGGTTTTAAAATCAGAATACCACACCAGTTGAAAAAATACAGCTATAGCAAACCTTTGTAAAGTCACTAAACATTCTACATGGTACCTGCAGGGACCGGAAAACCCCTTCATTTGATTAATCTTTTCGATAGGGTAACCCAATGTTAGGGTTACCCTATCGTTGCGGTAACCGTTTTAATAAGGTTAACCATATTCAATGTGGTTTTCCTATCGAAACGTAACGTCTTAACGATAGAGTTTACAATAGCTTTGTTACGTCCTAACAACATAGTCTTTGGCATGATTCCCTTTGCCAAAACCTGCAAAGACGAGAGTGAAACAAATAAATATTTTGTAAGAATTAAAGTGAAAATTCACGTTCCTAACTTAGCGCATTTGAGATATTTATGCTTCAGGGATTTTTCTTCAATTAAATAATAAGTTCAAATAAAAGTAATAAAAACTGTAGGTAACTAAAATGCTAGGTCGTTAGGCCCACCCGGCAGCTGTTGGACTTATTCTTGAAAAACTGCAATACTAACGTAAAAAATAACACAAATAAATAACGGAGTTCTCTTGTTCCTTTAGCCGTCCACACAGTGAATCCTCCTGTTTTTAAAGGGTCGGCAACGCGCATGTGACACCTCTGGAGTTGCAGGTGTCCATAGGCTACGGTAGCTGCTTACCATCAGGTGGGCCGTATGCTTGTTTGCCACCGCCGTTGTATAAAAAAAATTTAACTATAAAAATAATTATAGTAACAAAGAACCTTTGTGTTTGCTCGCTTTTGTGAAGAAAAATATAAATCTGTTAGACAGAACAATAACTAAGGCGCATTTTTACAAAGAAAGGGTTTTCTGGCAAAAACGGGGCCTTTGTTGTGCTAAAATTACTTTTATGAAATTCTAAAATTATTACAAATGCTAGTAGGTGTGACCCATGTGACAAAACGAAACTATGTTGAAAATTATTAAGTTTAAACTATCGTGATACATACTAAAATATTAAAAACTACACTATTAAATACAGAGTGTTTCCCGTAATACGAGCAATAAATTAAAACGTAGATTCTACTCCTCAAACAACAACACTTTTGTTCAACAATTTTTTTAAAAGATGTATTTTGTAGATTGTCTTTTTTTCATACAAACTACCTATAGTATTTTCAATGTATGTCTGATTCGCTTGCGTTTTAGACCAAGCTTAGGTGGTTCATATACGAGCATGGATTGTAGCTACTTAAGACGGCGCTGATAAAACATTAACTGTTTTTTATCTTGTTATGCCAATTGGAAAGCTCAGTCCAATCATCAAAATTTATTTGCTCTCATAGTTCCGAAAATGGGTTGAAAAAAGAAGTGTGCTACAGTTTTACTCATGAATCGTAAATCCTATCAAAGCTGCATGTTTATTCCTTAATTTGTATCAAAAGGGAGCTGTATTTCATTAGTGACAGATTAAGGGCAACGTTAATACATTTTTCTTGTACTCGTAATTCCGTCAGCGTATTAGGAAAATTGCTACAAGTATTCGCACAGGTTGGCTTAATGAGATTTGGGAGTGGAACGAATAAATATAATTATGAATGAAAATATTACGCAATTTGCTGATACAATTTCTTCTTGACTGTGATTTTGGTTTGCCGATATAAATGTTTTACCAAGTAAATATATAAAATTACATAACACTAAATGAGTTTGGTCTGTATGTAATATGAAACTCTTTGAAATTAAATACAAACAATCAGCATCGACTGTGTATAAAATAACACGACTGATCCACTTCTTTGCTATCACGATTGCATCATCATCAATTATTTAAGAGCTAGGCTGGGTCAGTGAAGCAATATCCGTGTATGTCTGTTCTTTGCCTTTTTTTACAGACTGATACGCCACGACGTTTATTTTTTCCTTGACTTCATCCATGTATGCTCTTCTTAGCTTCCCTGGCTTCCTTTCTGCTTTTTTTTATGCAGAATAGGCTGCTTCAACTATCCTATCTAGGATGTTATTCATAAATTCGTCATGTTGTAGTAGATGTCAAAAAATCCTTCCTCTCCTATTTTCTGGTTCTCAACAAGTTCACGGCTCATGCGGCTGTAATCACTTGCGTTCAGTCACTGCAATGAATGCAGTTATAATAGTGTTAATATGTCTCATGAAATTTTAAACTCAATAAAATTCACGGTTGGCACCAGCAAATACTATATTAATAGATTTATTGGTAATTTTACCTTCCGCTCTGTTATGCCCGACTACATAACAGCAATCCTTTGATCAAACTTTGATGATCCCAATATTCCAAAACTCCCATTAGCCGCGGTACATTGATGAAGCTGTCTGCAGCAATCATCACTTTTAATTAAAATGCGTAATCGATAGTATCCGGACTTTGTCCGGGATTGAAATTGCCACATCATTAATTAAATGTACGGCAACAGACAAAACGATTCGTAACGGGCTACAATATAATTGCTCCCGAGATCATTACCATTATTGAAATAAAATAAAAAACTGTTCAATTCGCTCGGCTAGACATGTTTTATTTATTTAGGTCTTAAAACTTTGAGTCAAGTGATGGGTATATTTTTTTAAATTATTATATTTAAAATGTAGTTTAAGTAATCCAGATGGAAAATCCATTTATAAATAACATTAAAGGACTAACTTTTAAAATGAAACCATCGAGTCATTAGGGAATTATGTAAGTTGGTTGGATTTCCAATCAGACTTCCAGAAAAGCAAAAACGACTGAAATCTATTCGATACTAATACAAAATACGCATTTGCAAAAGAATTCTGATACGCTTATTTTGCCTACCTTATTATTTATGGTGACTTCATTTTCATAGTCCTTGCGCATAGATATTATCATAGACTCAAATATAATTATAGAAGACGGCCATAGCCTAAGAACTTTTTGAGGCTCCGAGTATTTAGCGCCATCTAGTTCAGAGCCACCTAAATAGAGCCAATCTGCATGAGATAAAATTAGCGCCACCTAGTAACGACTAGTGTACTACTAGTACGTTATTCGTTACTAGGTGGCGCTGATTTTAACTCATACATATTGACTCTGTTTAGGTGGCTCTGAACTAGATGGCGCTAAATACTTGGAGCCTCAAAAAGTTCTTAGGCTATGGCCGTCTACTATATATTTAAGTCTATGGATATATTAAAGCCTGCGTAACAGGAAGTTGTTTTCCTCGACATACGTACAGTTAGACCAATAAGTAACAACTGAATCCTTTATCGTTTGCCCTTTTGAAAGGAACCCCTTTCATACCTACGTCAAAGTCACTGCCTGGTGACATCAAGTGGCCGAGTCAGAATGTGCTTCGTTTGAAATGTCTGGTCTGTGGTTTTAATTTTTCAAGAATTTAATCTTTCCTAACTCCAACTCAAACATTTATTCAGTAAGGGCACAAGGGCACTTTTACACGTCAGATATTATAGATAAAAGAGAAAAAAAAACTAAGATTGTGATCTGCAAAATTTTCATTATACCATCCGGTAGAACAGGGGGCCGATTTTTGACAGCCGGACGCTCGAATTCAAAAAATTCAAGCTCGAAAATAATCGCACACAAAAGTTTGTCGCCAATTTTTTCGCATGGAATTAATAGTTTAAATAATCATTAATTTAAATTTCTATCGCTCTTATTTTTAATACATAATTTCATCGTTTTATTCAGAGTTTTAAATGTCACTTTCGAGTGCTCGAATCTCAAAAATCACCCCCCAGATAGGCTATATGCATTTATAATGAACGTGTCTATTGTTTTAATGAAGCCAGCACATATCTTTATAAAAATACATGTCTCGTGATACATTTACCATCTATTACGTAATACTAAACATGATCGATGGCACTAGTTTACTTTCTGATTAACCCCATTTACGGTCTTACCTTTGTGATAAAGAGTATAGATGACCTTATAAAAAAGCCTTTGCCTATATTCGGCCCACTGTTTTTGCCGCTATAACATCAAATACAGTCTGTGAGCTTTAAGAAGAACCTTCGGGAAGCGGCGCTGACACACGAAGGTAATATTGCTGTTCTGCTTTTTCATGTGTCACTGTTCATTGATACCCGACGTCTCTTTCTAAAACCCGAAGGTTCTTTTTAGAGCTCACGGGCTGTACTAAAAACCAGAATAAAATCAATATTTAAGGGTGCTCCCATACAAGAGACATATTTTTTTGCCGCTTTAACAGATAATGGTACGGAACCCCTCGTGCGCAAGTCCAACTCGCACTTGGCCGGTTTTTTACTACTATTTTTATATCTTTAGGTTGCTCTCGTGCAGATGGCGCTTAACACTCGAGCTTCTAGTTCTTAGACTGTGCCTGTCCATATTATTTGGTCATGGTTTGCGGCGCTCGAAGTAAAACTGTCGCATATATCGCTTGTTCTAGGATAATACGCTAACCGCACAAAAACAATCAATTCGTCTCCCAATCAATCAGAGAGTAAAACCGTGAAAATCGATTGAACGGTTCAATAAAACCGATGCCCATGAATGTAAGAGCTGCCGAAGATCCATCAGGCTTTAGTGAATGGACATCTATGTTAGAGCATTATTCACTGTTAACATCCCGGGTCAGAGCGTGATCTGTTACCGCACTATACAGATTACTCCCAGCTAGATCTTGCATTTTTGTTGTTCAGAAATATAGAAGACACCAGACCATGACATGTCCCTTCAGAGTAGTATATATTTTTTGGAATGAGATCTGCCTAATTTTCTCTGACAAGTACGAGTAGGTATAACTTGAATCTATTCAAATGATTTCTAGCCTGCTTCATCCGCGGCCTCATCGGCGCTTGCACACAGGTGAGGTTATGGTCAAATGCATTATTATAGATAAAAATAAAGCATATCTTTTACTAGGCCACTGTGGCCATGTTAACACATGCGGTAAAAAGCATAAATTACTTCACAGCTAAAGTCACACACCAAAAATGCAGTAATTATTTATTACTCGTAATTGCAATAGCCCACTTCGTTCGTTCGTCTTCGTTTTCTCGCTCTTAGGATTCGAATTCCATTATACCTTTTTATTCTAAGCTTAGTGGAGGGTCATGAGATTTTCGATGCAAGTAGTTTAGTGTGTAGAGCATTTAAACAATGCTCCGTCTAGTGTCATGGAGCGATGTAAATATAGACTAAGAGACTGAAGAGTGAACAGGGTTATTAAAAGGCCGGCCGTTCGCGACACTAGTCGGCTACTCGCTTATTGAGCTTAGCGCGGTATCGTTCAATGCTTAAAATGATTGTTAGATTGGAATAAAACAAGGGATTTCAGGGCAGCCACCCACTTTATATGAGAATTACCCAAGAACTTTATATGAGAATTACCTACAGTAGAGGTACCTAATAGAGAATAATAACAATAACCGATAGTTACTGGCGCTATAAGGGCTTACAATAGCCTTATGGCGGCCTTCAACTATCATTCCGCCGGACGATATCGGCCTGTCAGTTAGAACAAAAATTTGACAGTTCCGAACAACTGACAGGCCTATATCGTCCGGCGGAATGATAGTTGAAGGCCGCCATAAGGCTATTGTAAGCCGTTATAGCGCCAGTTACTATCGGTTATTGTTATTATTCTCTATTAGGTACCTCTACTGTAGGTAATTCTCATATAAAGTTCTCCATTCATGCAATATTAGGTAAAGTAACACATCCTATCGATTACCCAATAGTTCCAATACCTAGTGGAGTATATTACTATTTAGTGTTCAATACTCCTAATTCCAATGCGAATTCTGAATGGAAATCAAGCGATGTAATGGAGGCTAATGCGGTCGGATTTTGCGCGTGGATTAATGCATTTGCTCTTATGTATGGAAACGATGGAGATATCGATGAGCTATGTTCGACAACTATGTTCAATGGAATTTATGTAGAAGCTTGCATGCTGGTATTTGAGAGCTAGTATTTATTTAACGGATTATCCGCCGTGTAGGCTTTATAGTGCTTGAAGAGGGAGACCTAGGCTCTCCGAAACATGTCGCGCGAAGTGATAAAGTGCCGGAGTTTACCTAACTGTTTGGTATTTCATAGTGTTAGTATGTCTTACCAAAGTTTGTTATTTTCGTAAAGTGGTTAGGTACTTCTCTTGTTGAGTAAATATACGTTTACCAGTAGCGGTGGTTCAAAACTTTTCGTAGGCACACCGGGCTTATTTAGGATTTATTTTTTCGTGAGCTGTATACAAGCTGCTCAACTATCTATAAATTTGATAAGCCTCCGGTAATAGAGCTCTATGGTCGTTAGCCACTTATGTACGTAGTATGATATGAAGCAAACAAATTCAGGAAAACATCCTTTGGCCTTTGGCTACAGTAGGATAATGAAAAACAAATAGACACAGTATATGTAAGCAGATAACGTTAATTAAAATCCCACCAAAAGCGTAATATAGACAGTCTGCCAAGTCGTGCTACAAAACCAAATACCAGTTGCCATATATTATAGACTAGCTTTTGCCCGCGACTTCGTCTGAGTAGAATTAGTTATCCCCCGTTAATTAATGAATTCTGGATATCAACTATTCTATATCCTTCCCCAAAGCTCAAACTATCTCCAGCATTCAACGGTTATTGATTCCCCATACAAACATTCAACCCCGTTTTTACCCCCTAAAGGGTTGATTTTCGGGATATAAACTATCATATATTATTTCCCGGGGATCAAACTATTTATGTACCGAGTTTCATCTTAATCGTCGGTTCAGCGGTTAATAATTCGCCATACAAACGTCCAACCCCCTTTTCATCCCTTCCAGGGTTGATTTTCGGGATGAAAACTGTCCTATGTCGTTTCCCGGGACTCAAATTATCACCATACTAATTTTCATCTGAATCGGTTCAGCGGTAAAAAATTCTCCATACAAACTTTCAACCCCACTTTCATCCCTTCCAGGGTTGATTTTCGGGATAAAAACTACCTCTATACAACATTTCATCATAATCTGTTCAGCCGTTTTCACGTGATGCGCGGTCAAATAAACAGACAAACAGATAAACAGACAAAAATTCTAAAAACTAATGGAACGTGTTCTGTTATCGATTCTAAGTATCCCCAGCTAACTTTTATTCGAATATCTTCCATGTACAGACTTTCGACCCTCTTCAGCTTTATTATATGTATAGATATTAATGCCTCGGGAAATGTATGGATATTTCTGAAAATAAATATATGGATATTACAATATGAGTGATTTTTTTTAGAACTATCCGAACTTCGGTTTAACCAAATACACTTACCTATTACTTATCGTATATTGTGCAGTCGGTACTAAGTGTAAACCGATAATCATGAATAAAGAAAAACCTTTGACCACCAGTATATAACAACTAACTAAATCTATATTTTTATGCATTTAAGGGGCTCCCTGTGTAATACTGTTTTTTTTTGTGTAGGTATAATAATCAAACAACTGAGGTAGGAAAACTAAGCTTTATTAAACACTAAAATCTATCCAGTCTTTATTTAACACTTCCAAAATGTATCTTGTCTAAACAATGTAACAAGGGCTCAAAATCTAGTTGCTGTCAACAGAATCTAGCTTATAGGTAAAGGGTTAACTATGGTGATATTTGGTCGATTGCACTACCCCGATCGTATATCCTAGAATCATAAACTGGCTTTTACAAGATGAGGAAAAAGGCTTAGCTGTGCTACGGGTCCGGTCGCCGACTTCCTCGACCCGCTGGGTGGTAAGCTCAGTTCCCCTCGGGGTGCGCTCCTTCGACAGCACGGGGAAGAGTCGGGCTCACCAACATCCAAGCCCCTACCAAACGCCTCCTGGAATATCCCGGTTATAAGGATCAGTTCAACGTCAAGGTGTCCCGGTTCGCACTTGCGGGTAAGGTTATAACAGATTAGGTCTGGTCAGAGAGATAATCGCGTGTCGCAGTTGGCGGCATCGTGCCTTTCAACCATGAATCCAACTGTACAATTTGAATTGGTCTTCATTTACATGAGATACAGCAAAACGCCGCTGACAGGACACATGGCCTGTACGGACCGTTTACGATAGAATCAAAATCTTACCTAACGGAGGAAAATTGCCTTGCTCGGTTCACCTCAGGAACAAATGTCAACTCCGGAGAGCCCGGGGTGCCGCAGATCACGTCTTCCCACGCACCAAGTTACGCTTACATACACCACTCACTGGGGTAAACTGAAAATTGGGTTGGGGTGTAGGAAAGGGTGGCCGTACCTGGGACTTAGAAAAATTTCGACCAAAATTTTTTTTATTTATTTTCCATTGTAATCATATTTTATAAGTCGAAAAAACCATATTATTTCAAATAAACTTTTTTCTACGAGCCACCATTACGAAGTTATCACAGTATGAAGGGCGCAGGACTTAGAAAAAATTTGATGTATGTGGTGTCATTATGACACTTATATTTTATGATGCTATTGTCTAGAAGACGTTAAAATATGCATGTTTTGTATGGGCAACTTTTCTGTAAACTAAAAAAAAACTAGAAACTAAAAAAAACGAACAAAAATAAACAAAAACCACAAAAAACAAATTCTGATGAACGGAATTGTAATTATCATAAATTTTATTTGCCATGCCATATGATTTACCGTGCATCATTTTCTACAAAAACCGAATCAGAGCACCCCACTTTCCACGTGGTCTTGTCTGTCCTAACCCTAGAGTGTATATAAAAGAAAGCGAAGGCGCGTAGGGGAGCAGCCCTCGCCCGCCGTGTCGGAGCGCGGGAACGAGAGAGGCGAGCGGCTGAGGCTGTAGATTAAGCTCCCATTGCATGAAACCTTACCTCACACGGTGGCAGAGCAGACACATACTACAGCGATAGATAATACTTAGGAACACTGGACTATAGTAGGTTGCCATGGCACAGCCTGGAAGAACATAGTTTTTTTTGAATTTTAAAACGTCAATTTTTACCAAAATTTACATCATAAGGTGGCAGATTGAAACCTTTACCCATCGAAAGAGACCCCTTTGGTGACCCGAACCCGCATAGGTTGCCAGCCCTAAACCTGGTAGATTTCCAGGTCAGCCATGTTTTATGAGGCCAAAAAATGGGGTAATTTACCTCATCAGGTGGCAAGCTGAAATTGATGCAGATCGATAGCCCTTGGCGTGCCATTCACGAATATATAGGGTTGCCTGCCATCAGCCTGGTAGTTTTTCTGGTCAGCCTCCTCAAAGTATCGATTTAGTAACTTGGACCAACGAGAAATTCATGTACAGACGCTAAAATTCGAGGAATATTTTAGTGCGAACCGTGATATTTAATTAAAATCTATATATTGACAGTCTTGCAATGCATACGTGTTGAAATAATAGGGTAAATGAACCAGTTCTGGTCATTTCTTACTAATTATATAGATGACTACCGGAAAACTTAGACTGCGGGTAATATTGAGGACGCCGCGACAATAAATCATCAGTGTGTGACGTAAAATTGGTTAATCATCTCATTTCCGCAATCTCCTATTACTGATTCGCTTAAATATGCTCAATAAGTGGGTGAAAAAACACCCTGACTTGGGTACTTTGATTACTGCGTGAAGTCATAATATATACGACCGACGCCTACCAGAGCACTCCTACTACTGAAGGGTAAGCATCTTTCATGCGCATAGACTATAGATAGGGCTGCTATCCCCTGGAAATAGGCCGCGCCCGTGCATCCCGTATCCGTCATGACAGTATTTTCAAATATGGGAAATAAATGTTTCCGTTTAAGTTCAAAGTTCACTTAATGTAAAACGTGACATATATCTACGATCTACGTACGGTCATGCTGGATATCATAATTATGTAGAAATCATAGGACATCATTAATCACTAAGTATTTTGTTCTTACCTCTTTTCCATTTCAATTGGGATTGGGCCTCTTCGTATGTAGGCACAAGGACTTTCAGTCTTGGGTATTCGATGGTTCGTTATTCAGGGCCGAACCCGCATAGGTCGCCAGCCCCAAGCCTGAGAGATTTCAAGGTCAACCATGTTCCATGAGGCCAGTAAATGGGATAATTTACCCCATCAGATGGCAAGATGAAACTGATGTAGATCGATAGCTCTAAGCGTTCCATTCACGAGAATATAGGCTTGCCTGCCATCAGCCTGGCAGTTTTTTTGGTTAGCCTCCCTAAACTATCGATGTTAATATCTTGGAAACAAGAGAAATTCGCGTAGAGATACTAACATTCAAAGTATATTTAAATGCAAACCTTGATATTTAATTAAATCGACACATTGTGAGTCTTGCACTTCATACGTGTTGAAATAATAGGGCAAATGAATCAGTTGTGGGCATTTCTCATTGGTATTTTCGGTTTTTAGGGTTCCGTAGCCAAAATGGCAAAAACGGAACCCTTATAGTTTCGCCATGTCCGTCCGTCCGTCCGTCTGTCCATCCGCGGTCTAGCTCAGTTACCGTTAGCACTAGACAGCTGTAATTTGGTTTGAATATGTGTATTAACCAAGCCAACAAAACGGTAGAATAAAAACGCGAAAAATATATTTTGTTAGGGTACCTCCCGTACACGTGAAGTGGGGGGCGAAATTTTTTTTCGTTCCAAACAAGTTGTGTGGAGTATCGTTGGATAGGTCTTTTAAAAAGAATTAGGGTCTTCTAGAGCAGTTTTTGGATAAAACTAATACTTTCGGAAATAATAGCTCCAAAAGTTTAAAACAGGGCGTCCCCCCCCCCCAATCTAACTTTTGAATAGTGGTTTTAAAATGTATAAAAAAAACTTGAAACTGAGGCCTAATGAGTACCTTCAATGAAAACTATATTGAAATAAATCGGTTGAGCCGTTTTTGAGTTATCATTCAAAAACCCATAGTGAAAGGACATAAGTAAAAATGACGTAAGCGCCGCCAAATTTCCCGTAAGAAATGACCTTTTGAATTAATGGGCTCAGTTTACTGAACCCTACACTGAGCATGGCCCGACATGCTCTTGACCGGTTTTTCTTTCAATGTAGTGATCCTACAAACTTCATGGTTTTTTTACATCTCGTGTTTTTGAGATCCCTCGCTACGCTCAAGATTCAAACTTAGAATCACTCACTTCGCTCGTGATTCAATTATAGAATCTTTCGCTTACTCGGGACTCAAAATCAACACTCGCAAGAAAAACCAACTTTCCTCTCTTGTTGCACAAAAAACTATTTCCAGTTTTTATTCTACCATTTAGTCGGCTTAGTTCATGCACATATTCAAACCAAATTTCAGCTTTCTAGTGCTAGAAGTCACTAAGCTAGACCGCGGACGGACGGACGGACGGATGGACATGGCGAAACTATAAGGGTTCCGTTTTTGCCATTTTGGCTACGGAACCCTAAAAACCAAAAATACCAATGAGAAATGCCCACAACTGATTCATTTGCCCTATTATTTCAACACGTATGAAGTGCAAGACTCACAATGTGTCGATTTAATTAAATATCAAGGTTTGCATTTAAATATACTTTGAATGTTAGTATCTCTACGCGAATTTCTCTTGTTTCCAAGATATTAACATCGATAGTTTAGGGAGGCTAACCAAAAAAAATTGCCCGGCTGATGGCAGGCAAACCTATATTCTCGTGAATGGAACGCCTAGAGCTATCGATCTACATCAGTTTCATCTTGCCATCTGATGGGGTAAATTATCCCATTTACTGGCCTCATGGAACATGGTTGACCTTGAAATCTCTCAGGCTTGGGGCTGGCGACCTATGCGGGTTCGGCCCTGAATAACGAACCATCGAATACCCAAGACTGAAAGTCCTTGTGCCTACATACGAAGAGGCCCAATCCCAATTGAAATGGAAAAGAGGTAAGAACAAAATACTTAGTGATTAATGATGTCCTATGATTTCTACATTATTATAATATCCAGCATGACCGTACGTAGATCTTAGGTATATGTCACGTTTTACATTAAGTGAACTTTGAACTTAAACGGAAACATTTATTTCCCATATTTGAAAATACTGTCATGACGGATACGGGATGCACGGGCGCGGCCTATTTCCAGGGGATAGCAGCCCTATCTATAGTCTATGCGCATGAAAGATGCTTACCCTTCAGTAGTAGGAGTGCTCTGATAGGCGTCGGTCGTATATATTATGACTTCACGCAGTAATCAAAGTACCCAAGTCAGGGTGTTTTTTCACCCACTTATTGAGCATATTTAAGCGAAGCAGTAATAGGAGATTGCGGAAATGAGGTGATTAACCAATTTTACGTCACACACTGATGATTTATTGTCGCGGCGTCCTCAATATTACCCGCAGTCTAAGTTTTCCGGTAGTCATCTATATAATTAGTAAGAAATGACCAGAACTGGTTCATTTACCCTATTATTTCAACACGTATGCATTGCAAGACTGTCAATATATAGATTTTAATTAAATATCACGGTTCGCACTAAAATATTCCTCGAATTTTAGCGTCTGTACATGAATTTCTCGTTGGTCCAAGTTACTAAATCGATACTTTGAGGAGGCTGACCAGAAAAACTACCAGGCTGATGGCAGGCAACCCTATATATTCGTGAATGGCACGCCAAGGGCTATCGATCTGCATCAATTTCAGCTTGCCACCTGATGAGGTAAATTACCCCATTTTTTGGCCTCATAAAACATGGCTGACCTGGAAATCTACCAGGTTTAGGGCTGGCAACCTATGCGGGTTCGGGTCACCAAAGGGGTCTCTTTCGATGGGTAAAGGTTTCAATCTGCCACCTTATGATGTAAATTTTGGTAAAAATTGACGTTTTAAAATTCAAAAAAAACTATGTTCTTCCAGGCTGTGCCATGGCAACCTACTATAGTCCAGTGTTCCTAAGTATTATCTATCGCTGTAGTATGTGTCTGCTCTGCCACCGTGTGAGGTAAGGTTTCATGCAATGGGAGCTTAATCTACTGGTCGCCGAAGGCGACCAACAAGCCGAAGCTGCGGAGCCGAGTGAAGTGACCGTGCTCTGGCACGCAAGGGCGAAAGGGCTGCTAGCCGAAGCGCCGAAGCCCACAGAAAACTAGAGTCGCCTCCTCCCCCCCTCTTTTTGATACAATGACTTAATTTTATTATTATCTCTGCCATTAGTAGTAACCCCGCGAATGTATATAAAAAATTATTGTCAACTGAACCTCTGCGTTCATAATTTTACGGATTTATTTTCGTTAAATTATAATATAACGGCGAGAATCCGTTAAATTGTGAAACGAAATTTAACCAAAATAGTTTCAAATTTTGTAACGGGGCCCCAGAGTAAGGTTAGGTTAGGTTGGTTAGGTTTCTTCCAAAATGCGCGAAGCGCATAACCACCCAGAATAGAAGCCCCCGCGCAGCGGGGGCTTCGTCGACCCTGTCACGGAATTTACTATCGGGTTCTATTGACAATTTTCCGATAGATTACAATCTGACTAGTAAAATTATAATCTAACAGTTTTTACAATCTTGCGGTGACATATATATTTCATTCATCCAAAATAGGTGTTATAATGACACCGTTCAGCGTGAAAATTTTCTAAGTGTTGAAATTTATAAAACTTTGTGTCGCTATATTTCGGCCATTTCTCAATTTAGAGAAAAAAAGTTCCAGTAAAAGATGCTTATTTTTACATATTCTTTAATGTTCTGATCAAAAAAGTAGTAAAAACAAGCAAAAAAAAAATTAAAATTTTTCTAAGTCCTATATATGGGCCACCCTTTGCTACACTCTGACCGAAAATTGAATTCACGCTATAATACGGTGATACTCGCAACCATCCATGATTTCACAGAGTGCTTTCCTCCATATAACTTACCAGGAAGGGGACATTTTCCTATATATAAAGAAAACCCATTTATAGGGAAGTTTGCGGCAACGCCGGCCGCATGAAAAAAGACAAATGGCAGATGTCCTTCCGCCGAGCTATTTTTCCATGTCATCTTCATAGTTGCCAGCACCCATAAACGCAGGACTTGACAGATTAAAATTAGGTGTCCACAGATGTTTGCGAAGCAAGAAAAAAAATAGATAAATTAAATCTAATTTCTGAATAACGACGGGAAATTACTGAATAGCGTTTTTTAAATACAATAATAATTATGCGCAAAGCGTTGCTCATGAACTGACTCAAACCGTGGGATTTTCTGGCCCACGTCTTGGCAACACGGGATCACTGTCACTTCGACAGTTGTCAAAGCAGTCATAGACTATCCCAGACGATGATCAAGTATATTTGAGGTACAGATTTAATCGTCGGTCAACGTCTTGAGACTTTTCCTTTACTATAATATAATTTATACGTTACACCTGGCGCCAATGACCTTCGATCTAAACCCCTTATTTTCTAATAAGTTTATGAGTAACGGCCTTAATCAATAGAGTAGGAATATTTACTTCAATATTTATCGTCTTTGAAATATTTATCATAAAAGTCGAACAACTTTAGGCACAAAAATGATTTCCTTGTCATAACTTTTGTATTAATTGGTTTATAATTAAAATCTCTCGTCAATTTTTAGAGGTGGCAAAGATAAATCCTAATATGTAGTTTTTGTATATACAAGATCCTTCACAGCATTCGAATATCGAAAAAAATATCTTTTTAGACCATGTTTAAAAAAAACATTAAAAGATAAGTGCTCATTCTTTTCCAAATCCGGCTCTACAAAATAGAGAAAAAACATCGGTCAAAAACGTGTGGAGCCCCTTAAGAGTATAATGCTGGGCAATACTCCGCTCCACTTATCTTACCCTGGAAGAAGTAATGGTAACTTCTTACTTAGGTACCTTATTATTTATAGCGATTCAAAAGTCGAACGACTTTTTTCTAAACTTGACCGTACACTCTGCCGTGTGATGACGGGTATGAGGTTTCACAAAAATGAACGTAAAATAGCATTTCCCGATTTACGTTACAGAAAAAAACAAAAATCGGATAAGTTCCATCAGAGTATCAAAAATATTTTTTCGCTCCGTTTTTTGCCCGCCAGCTTTGCTTGGGAAAACATATTTTACTAAGTGGATGTATTTAATACCAACCCGTGACATAACCGGGTGCTATTCTCATTAATTCAAGTTTATAAGAGATAATTCAAGTAAGATTTTATTAGTTAACAATCCGTAAAAGTTAATGTTTTGTCCGAAAAAGTGAAGTGATTTTTTTTCTACATCTACTCATTTAAAAACAACATAACTACGTTACACCTCTTAGTTAAACCTCTGTATCCTAAAACTGTGCCATATTACCCAAACATCAATAAAAAAACAAGATTACCGAACGAAATAATGCTCATAAAAATCCGGGACACCTGCAGGGCAGGGATGAGTTACACCGCTCTCTATCGGCTGCCCGGGGCGATCGAACTAACCCAGGCCCCGCGGGACTCACGTGATAATTATCATCCCGGGGTGCCGGTTCCCGCGACACCCAATAATCCCGGAACACAGATAAGGTAACCACTCTCTGTATCCCGGAATTTTGCTGTGCTAACAGTTTGCGAACTAACAATCTGTTCGTTGAGTTTTTGTGGGGAAATGTGGTTATTGATGTTTTGAGGTTGCGTGCTCCGTATGTCTACTCAACATGTAATCGGGTTATTTCGCAAGGAAAAAATTGGATAATCCGAATATGAACTCTTATCGAACAAGTGAGCGTAATAGCGATGTGAGTTTTTACATCAACTCCCTGTCACCTGGCTAACTGCACGTCTCCGTATTTCGAAGTTTTTCTGTTTTAGGTAGGTAGTTTATTTTGCCATAACTTCAGTTTTGTACAGTTGTTCAAATGTAAATGAAATTGAGCAGGATCGATCACGAGGTTGCGGAGCGAGAAGGCTCTAAAGCAATTATCTGCTGCTGCTTAAGCTATTATGCTCTCCGTTATGGGAGAGGGCCTAAGTGATAGTTCAGATCTGGATACGGTTACCAACTTTTAGTATGTTGTTAGGCAAGACACTAGGACACCAAAACTGCCGAGAGACGGGGACGTAGGTGAATTATTTTTTAGTCTGATTATGGGTTTTCGTTTATAGCTGTTAAACTGTATAGTACATACAGTAGTATATAATGTATTACAACAATATAGCACATTTAATCTTCTTTCGTTTGATACCACACACGTGTAGGTGCAGTGCACAGTTTGGTTGGAATTTGCACTTTTTGCAACGAAGCGCCAGCCATTTTGATGACGTCATTACTCGGGAGAAATTGACCTACGTTCCCGTCTCTCGGCAGTTTTGGGGTCCTGGTGTCGTGCCCAACAACATACTAAAAGTTGGTAACCGTATCCAGATCTGAACCCCATAAGGGAGAGGACTATTAGCTAGTGATACACATATTATAATGTTAAGTAAGGTTTATAGACATATAAAATAAAAAGACGTGATACCACGACGACAAAAATGTGATGCCATAGTAAACCGCGGTCTCGTTCACTCACTGAATTTTGACGTTTGAACCAATCACCGCTCGTCCACGAGTTGTATATGTGTGCGTGTCGCGCGTAAACGCAGAAATCGGCTCACTTGACTATTTCAAACACAAATTCGTCCTCAGGGCACCACGTCTTCCTACTTTATATGTGTATGGTCTAGTGATAGGTACAAGCTTGATCCCGGCGGGCATGGGGCCGGCACCACACCGGTAGCGGAACCTTCAGAACACGCAAAGGAAACTAGCAAAGTGGACTCAAAGCAATATGCTTAGTTCAATCGTTTTGAGGGACATCTTTGGATGGATGATATGATGGATATGAATAGATTTATACGTCTGTTGTGTTTTATACCTATAAATTATCAGATAGTTAAAAATTTAATTAAGAGTTAGCGACATGCGAGTGTATTGCTTGAAAATACAAATTCAATCCATTGTTCTTATTAACAGAGAAGCCTTCAATATCAAGCTCGACTTGCAAGATTAATTAAGTAAACAATCAATATTATTTACTGAATTCTTAAAAATACTTCATTAAGTTATATTCCGCATCAAATGCAAATATAGATCACTTTCGGTTGCGGTTTTATTGGCTTGACTTTTGCAATGATAAATTCGGGGTATACGAATTAAATAATTAAATTATAACATGCTTTAAACCTTCCCGTAAAAGCTTAGGTCATCGCTGACCGCTAAAAACTATTATTAGCTTCATAATTTCACTTACCTTTAATGAGGCTTGCATTGAATGCACTAAATTAAACACTAAAGCCTAATCTAAACCAAACCTTAGCAAAAGCTTTTGATTGTGAGTGATATTAATACTAGTAGTCCGCCTCGAACTGAGAACTCGCGATTTACTTGCAAACGAGTTGACCAATATAACAAGACCCCAAGGAGGATTTTTTTTCTCCTTCTAGCTCTATAGCCACTTGATCGATCCTGCTCATATACGAACTTACAAATTTTATGTATCTCTGCTACTATGCCCCAAGAAATTTCATAAAGATCAGAAAAACGCAACTAAAGTTATCGTCAGACAAACTATCGAAATCAAAAAGTCATCCAAATGCCGAGACGTCCCAGCAGCCAGGTGACAGTTCTGTCTGGAGTTGTTTGTAAGAACTCACTTCGCTTACGCTCCGCGAGTTCGATTATAATTTTTTATTGCTGCTAAGCTGAAGTGGGACTGGGCGGGGCACGTTTGTCGCATGCCAAATGATTTGTGGGCTAAAGTCACTACCAAATGGGTCCCACAAAACCGAACCCGGGGTCGCGGCAAACCTCGACGGCGATGGCGAGACGACCTTGACGTCTTCGATAGAAACTGGTGGGAGACGGGTCAAGACCGGGACACGTGGAAGGAAAGGAGGGAGGCCTTTGCTCAGCAGTGGAACACTCTTGGCTCTTATAAATAAATAAATGTATTTTTTTTAGTTCATATATTATAACATTTTATTCAGAAAAATACATGCAATTTGAAAAAAAACAGTCAAGAAAAATACATTAAATCAAGCAACATGTCAAAAACTAAAAAAGATATATTTTTTATTTCCATTATCACAAGTTTTATAAAACTACCTATCAATTTTAGTGGAGTATAACAACGCCTTTTTAACCTATAAAAATGACAAAACTCACTAGTCTGATTTTATATTGTGCCCCGTTAGAATACGTTAAGTACTAATAATGACAAATATTTTCTAACAATTGTGAACATTGCGCTAGGTATAATACACGTATTTGTTTGCTACATAAAGAAAAGATTATGCAAGTTTTATTTTTCTCTACCAGACTATCGCTTTTTATTATTGCGACATAACTTCACATTTTATAACGGTTTTATCAATAGCATTCGTCGTCTTAGCCATTTGTCGTTCGTTTAGAATTCAAGGTCACGCATATTTTTACAAATTGTTTACGAATATGCTCGCATAATCTATTGACCAAACTGTTATAAAATGACAGATGATATTGAAATAGTTGAATGCATAGTGTGGTAAAGAAAAATGTAATTTGGATAATCTTTTCCTTGTGTTATTAACAAATATCTATAGCGCATCGTCAATAACTGTTAGAAAATATTTTTTACTATGACTAATCCTATTATATTCTCTAACTAAAAATGAAAATCGCACTTGTGAATTATAAAAGTTCAAAACTGTTCCTGTACCGTACTATTTCTGAACTAGGCCATCACCTCAACACATGCTAACCTACAAACATATTATCAATATAGCATCAGTTGGAAGAGTTTTGCAATGATCTTCGGGATTTGATCAGAAGGCGATTATCAAACTGGCCTCGCAACCGCATTCGGTGACGGTGTGCAAGCGTGACAGTGATACACACGCAGAGTGCTATCTCGCTGGTGCACCGGCGCCGCATGCGGAAACCGCAGCAGTGTGAAAGCCGCCTAAGACCTTAGGCCACTCGCATACGTTAAAAGTAATCCAAATTCCAATGCATTAACAACGCAATACAGCTACCGCCTAAACGCCTGAATCAGAAATATCAGGATTTGCTTGAAAATTATTCCATCATCATTATCAATTATTTAAGAGCTGGGCTCTTGTCGGTGATTTTCCATGTATATCTGTCCTTTGCCTTCTCCTTGATGGCCTGATACGACACGACGTTTATTTTTTCCTTGACTTGATCCATGTACGCTATTCTTGGCTTTCCTGACTTCCTAAATTTATTACAATGCAACTCCAATACAACTTCAATATTGGTTGATTATGTGTTGGAGCTGTGTTTGAGATTGTTTTGTTTAAGTATTTTAAAATTAGAATACGGCACATCAGCCTCCTGCTTCAAAGCTTCGGAAGCTACGAGTAGATGTATCGCTGCAAGTACCGGTAAACGCTAAACACTCGCCACAGAGCCCGTTCACTAAGGTATAATACAGCACATTATGCATCACTACAAAATGTTGTTACATCCAGCACGGACTTAGCGCAAACGAATGTAAAATGCAAACACGACTCGGAAAATAAAAAGAGATATTCTCGAGTTATGTCTGAATCGTGAGCAGCGCTGCGCTCCCGCGGGACCCTCGGCATGTAGGTACTTAAATGAAGAAACGTATCACGGTTGCGACAAGGGTTAAGTATACTATACAACAAGTCTATTATTGTTCGCATCAAACGTTACAATAGCGACTCTTGCAGAGGAATAGCAGATAAGTCTGTAATTTTGTATCTCTCGTCTTCATGGCTTTTGTCACTTGCTTTTTTTTTCGAATTTTAGGAGCGACTCAGAGTATACACATGTAAAAATATCCCTTATGCATTAATATACCCAGCCACATTTTGCAAGAAATTCGAATTCAGCTATAATGTCGCACGGAATTTAATAGCGCACGGGGTAATTAAGGCACTAGTTTTACGAAAGCGTTTACCATCTGACCTTCCAACCCAGAGGGGAAAACTAGGCCTGGTCGATTTCCTCACGATATATGTTTTCCTTCACCAAAAAGCGACTGGTAAATATCAAATGATATTTCGTACATAAGTTTGGAAAAACTCTCTAGTGCTAACCTCAAAATGTTAACCCATTTTTCGCAAAAAAGCCAGCAACATTTAGTTTCATTGTGAACTTAGCCTTATTGTGCGTAAACTTTCAGACTATTTACACTAGTTGTTTACCAACTGGACAATAACTCTGGGCTCATTCTGTTCGTCCATAAAGACGGTATTATTAAGCCGGAGCTAAATGAAAGATGAACTAATAGTGCTGCAAAAGTTGCGTGAACTTTCTTGGTAATAAGAGGCGAACCGTGAAGGTAGAAATATTTTCGTCTTACCATTGTGTTATTCTTGTTTATGTGTTTAACAAATATAGTATTTAGCAGGTATTGTATAATTAGGTACCTAAATATCTCCGAGTAAACAGAGTGATGTGATAATTTTATCGTGTACCTATCTATCATTTAGATCAATGTGTTTCGTGAACGGTTAAAATTTTTCACTTATTACATTCTATTGAAGTTTATGTCATAAACTATTTATATTAGTAATCATTGTCATTTTACATATCCAAAGCTATGTAAAATATCTTGATGTCCCACTAAACGTAGATTGTAATCCTTAAACACTAAAACTATTGTTCAACAACTTTTAAAAAATGTAGTTTTTATTTTGTCTCTTTTTCATACAAACTACGTACGTTTCAATGTATGTTAAAATCCGTCTAATTGACATTGCTTGTCAGTCTTGTCACCCTACAGACATAATCAATTTCGCAATACATTGCGTGTGCAGGTAAACTTTAAAATATACTAAAAATCAAACCGTAAGTAATGTTTAAAAGTCGCTGTACAAACGTTGTTTAGTTTGAAGAGTAGAATCTACGTTTTAATTTTTCGCCCGGGTCATGGGCCACACACTGTATAAAGTAACTCATTAAAGTACTTATTATTAAAATAGCATTCTACTTATAGTAACTAGTACCTAGTCTCGCAGTCAAGTAAATACTTTCCTAGTGGCATGATAGGTAGGATTGTTCCTAGTCGGATTTTACAAAAAATCCGGCTAATTAGTCTGAGCTCAGCTAAACGCCGCTGTAATTGTCAGAAGCAGAGTTATCCCCAACGCTCACGAGCTGTGGTTCGTTCTTAATTTAAAGAGCGAATTAGAAGTTTTAATTGAAGTGCCCCAGCGTGTAATCTCTTTGTTACGTTAGCGGGAATGAGACGAGTTCTAAGAAAATATAGTATTACGTGACCTCGGGATCAGTAACAACAGTGTGTACCCTGAGAGAGATCATATACTGGTTGAATGGGTCAATCGAGTCAGTCGCGCTGGGCTAGAAATCAGAATGATACTCCAGTATTTAACGGACAACTAGCTGTACCGTTCCGATCCTACTTCTTATATTAATGACGCCGACTTTACGGAACTTAATTGAAATCTGTTCCGGGGAATGACATATAATTACTATCCGCGTTTTGTTCGACTTTGATGTACTTAACATTTTTGTCCGTGATAAATATCGACCCTGGAAATTGTGAAACTGGTAGGTAAATGTCATAAGGGGCAAACAGTACTTTTTAGAAGAGGATATGTTTACATATTTATAAACATGTTTTTTTAAATCCATGTTTATTACTTTCATCATAATTTATTTCCTCATTATAAAAATGTTATGCTCGCTGATCAAACTGACATGGTAGTTATATATATTTTTTCATTGGCATAAATTGCGCTCAATCTCGTTTCCCACAATCGCTCACTATAAAAAAGCTTAGAAAATTCAAGTTGCTTTATTTGTTGTTCTTGGCCGCGTAAATGGGAGAAGTAAATTAAATCGCGGCCTAGCTTCTGCCATCCTTTGTGACTGAGTTTTCTTGAAACCTCATTTGATTTAAGAATAGGAATAAGAATAAGTTTATTGCAAAAATAACAGATTACAGGATGTGTCAGGGGTCTCCGCACTAGGCTTCGCCTGCATCACGGTGAAGCAGTTATAGTTAAACTTAAGAACTAAGTTACAAAATAAATAATTTTAAACAAAAGAAGAACCGACTTCACTTAGGATCCGCTATTCCAAGAGGAAGTGGCCGACTTGCTGTAAAATTGTGAAATCACTATAGGTGTGCCTATCCTCGTCCTGCCCGTTGTCCTTTTGAAATCACAAAATATATATATAATTTATTCTTTATTCTTTATTCTTTATTTTATTTAATCTCCATAAAAGCCTGGGTAGGACGAGGCTATAATAGTTGAAGAGTTCCCTCGATTTCTCCAGGATCCCATCATCAGACCCCGACTTGGTGACAATTTAAAATTATATGCACTTGAGAAAATGCGCAGAACTACCGAGGTATTTCTTACGAGTATAGTCTTGTTATTTTGCTTAAGTAAGTATACATTTTTAGAAATGCAGTCTTCTGCTTAAGTGAAGTGCTCAAGTGTGTATCTTTAGCCTTAGGATCATAGACATACTATTCCTAGACATGCAATAACAATACCAAGATTGAAAGGGATGGTCTTATTACACCTTATTTTCCATAGATATGAGGCGCTATTATCGTTGGTCCTTATCATAGACTGGCCCTTGTGAATATTGCTTACTTCGAAAATGCCCGTAGTACAATAGAAACGTTTTTTACCCTCCAACCGGTCTTTGAAGGGTAACAATGAAACCGACTAAATTATGTAGGTTAGTTACGGTATGCTATCAGCCATCTTGAAACGTGTTTTAAAATCAGTCGCGTTGCGTGTATTCTGTCTTTTTTAGTGGGTCGCGTGTTTTAACTCTAGAGATGAAAAGAAAAAGAGAAATGCTCACGAACACTTGCCACCTGTGTAAGAAAGAGACACTCATTAAATATAATAAAACATTCTCAGGTTAACGGGAGTGACAGATGATGCACCGATTGTGAATTTACAAAAGTCTCCGCAGTGCGACAAATTAAGAGTCGCCAGGACGATCGCGTTCTCATACAAACGTAGTTCAGCTCTCATTTTAAAACGACATACTTTAGAACCATGAAATTTGGCATGGGCATTCTATTAGTACAGATCTAGGTCGGACATTCGTTTTTGTTGCTAAAAATTGTAATGTAAAGAAAATACAGCCAGTTACAGATTTACATATAAAACTTATTTTTGCTTTATTTTCTTTTTATTACAATTTTTAGCAAAGAAAACGAATTTCCGACCTAGATCTGTACTATTAGAATGCCCATGGCAAATTTCGTGGTACTTCAGCATGTTGTTTTAAAATGAGAGCTGTACTACGTTTGTATGGGGACGCGAGTTCACACGAGCGTCCTGGCGACTCTTAATGTGCGACGAACGCTAGTCCGACAGAATTCAAAAGCGACAAATAATATTACTTAGTTCGAAATCACTTAATTGCGACAAATTGTAAATCGACCAACGTAAGTGCGGCATTCCAAGTAACACAATACGGTGGGTTTTCATTTTGGGTCAGTGAAGGCAACGACCGATCCCGTGCTGCTACGCGAAAGTAGAATATCCGGCTAGAAAAGCCACAAATTAAGGAAAACTTTTCCTATACAATTTGTATGAAAGAGAAAATTCACAAACTTCACCCGAAATACGTCAACATTGTTTCTGTTTGGTAACTTCAACATAACATTTTACACGGTAAACAATAAACAATTCTAATTCCATTAATAGCCGTGTCAAACAACTGAATGTGAAATAGAGTTAGCAGTGGATTCCTGGAATTAAATATATTGTATCTATTTCTCATTCAATTGCTTGACACGGCTCGCATATATAATTGTCGTATCCGACCCATTGTCTTATTCACATACAGTTCGTGAGCTTCAAGAAGAACCTTCGGGAATCGGCGATGACACACGAAGGTAATATTGCTGTTCTGCTTTTTCATGTGTCACTGTTGATTGATACCCGATGTCTCTTTCTAAAACCCGAAGGTTCTTTTTAGAGCTCACGGACTGTATGATTGACGTATCCGACCCATTGTCTTATTCACATAGTATTCATACGTCCCATATTATTTCCGAGTGAATGGAGATATTTTCAATAAGTATCGGTCCCGGTCCCGACATTTTTCGCATGACGTGCTGATGCTCTCTACAGGAGGTTCTAACTTAGAGGGTAGAATAATACCCACTGTATTTTTCTTGCGCTAGTAGGTACTGTCAGCCCAAATGGATGAGTAGGTATATCCAGAGGCGTATTTACCCTATGGCCAAGAGGGCCATGGCCCGGGGCGGCAGGCTGCCAGGGGCGGCGCGAGCCGCCCCGTATGCTTGGTTCTGGGCCCCTTTTTAGATGCTGAACTTCAGTTAGCTACCGGCCCATAAGGCCTAAGAAAGAGTAACAATTTTGAAACGCCACGATCTGGTTTTGTAAATAGTAAATATGAAGGGCGTTTGTTTGTACTTTTGCTGCCTTTCCATATCTGCCATTACCATGTATCACATCACATAAAGTAAACTGCAATTTTTCCTAAAAGGGAGGACGATATAACCATGCCTGGTTATTTAACTAAGCTCCCGTTTTCAGTCAGTAAACTTAATCAAGTCAGTAAAAGCTGATCGTTGAAAATCCGCGATCCGGGTCTATAATCTTTCCTGATCTTAGCGTTCATCCGTACTGTATCGAGCCTAGGGTCCGATCTAGTATATTTTCTCATCTACTTCGCACCGATTTCGATATCCTATTTAGAAAGCTCATTGGCTCACATTATCAGATGTTGGGCGGGGCTCCTGAATGCCGTTTTGTGACGGCGTCACATCCCTTGTCTTTTTTTCTGGAACCTTGTACCTACGTTGAAATTGCATGTTTTTGACTTTTATGGAAGCGACTGCGGTCTTACTTCTCAACACAAAGGGGAAGGGGCCCTTACCAGCAGTGCCTCGCGCGTTATACAGCAAGTGCACAGACTTGCAGGCAAGGTTGGTACTGCCCAAAAATGGTGATAGGATGACGAAAACACCGTCTCGACAGGATCTCAGCAAAGGCGCTAAGACTCTATATATGTATTTGTTTTTCCTTGCGGGGTTTAATTTTGTTTGCGAAGAGACCGAAAACGAAACTCCGAGAATACTCTTGCTTTTAATTGCAGATGAGGGCCAACAATTTTTTAGCGCAAAATAAAGTTTGCACCCTCCAGAAACTCAGTCGTCAAGTTACTGGGAATGATAGTTTCGGTATGGGTAATGGTTGGGAAAGATGTACAGGCTACGACTATAAGCCTATTGGACCGGGCGGCCACCTCATCGAGGAGCTGTTTGGAACTTTATTCATCGAAAAGAAAAAAGTTTAATAGGTCATTAAATCACTTGGTCGGACACAGCCCTCAGCCTGGTGCGGTCCGTTTTCGGACACTTTTAATGGTGCCATTTTCGGGGTGTTTTTTACCTCATGGAGTAGCAGAATGAAACCAAGCTCATTTGATAGCTAAAGTGATGCTCTTTCAATATGTTTGGGTGGACAGCCGGCAGCCTGGTCCGTTCCGTTTTCGGACACTTTTAGCTCAGGTGCTTTTTCCGTCTGTAGCTGAAATTTACGGCCCTACATTAATCAAATTTTGTTTGTGAGTGGTTTTTATAACTCGCCATAAATTGGAGCACATGAATTGTTTCTATGAACATTTTTTAAGGGTGCACTTCATACAAGTAACTATTGTAACTGCATCCCATCTAGAGCAAATGCTGCAAGACCTTCTCTGCAAGTTTTGATGTCGAACTCACAATGTACAGGGACAAAACCAAATTAATGTCCAGCGGCGTGAAACGTAGGGTCAAGGTAGATGGGCACTGGGCAGGAATTACAATATAGAATAGAATAGAATAGAAATAGTTTATATGTCGACGAATACACCTATTTGGGCCAGATAGTATCCTTCGATAAAAGGCAGACCAAGGAACTCGATCGACGCATCGAGAACACCTGGAACAGCTTCGAATCTGGTCCATGACAGCGCTTATGAAGGCTAACCAATCCATCCACTGATACTAAAGCACAAACTCGTCGACATGTGTTGTGTACCCTGCCATTCCTGTCTATCCTAACCTACTACGGCGCACAAACATGGTCATTAACAAAGACTGAAAAGTCCCGACTCAAAATTTACCAGCGAGCCATGAAGCGCAGCATACTAGGAGTTCGTAGAACCGATCGGATTAGGAACACCGAACCCCGCTCCAGGAAAAGGTATCTCGGATGTGATGTGGGTGTCAAGAGTCAAGACCGCCAAGCTCAAGTAGGATTGGGCTGGACATGTCTGACGCAAGCACCCGGAACGATGGACTAAATTAACAACTAAATCGACCCCACAAATCGGCCGGGGCAGAGGCAGACCAATTGAAAAAGGAGATGGCGAAACGATCTAAACGCATTTTGTAGAGAGTGGCGATAGTATGCACTAGGCCGTGACGAGTAGCCGAAGCGAGGGGAGGCATTTGCCCAGCAGTGGGACATAGTATAGGCTACGGAACAGGAAACAAAAATTAAGAAGATATTTGACTATAAAGTTTTATGAAACCAGAGCGAGTCGAAAGCGAATCAAGAACGGAATCAAAACCGCGGCACCTCGCCGCACGAATTCGCACTTGTTTCGCTCTCGATCCGCTGAAGTTACGCGCCGTAACGTGTAGCGCTGTACCGCGGTATCAATCCAGCTATGCAGATGTGCAAAAGGCGTCAGTAGGGTGTTTTTTCAACTATTGACCGTACAGTAAGGGTTCAGAAAGTGTCAAGAAAATTTGAATAGTCTGTTTGGTTAAGGTAACAAGGGCGGCAAATTTTTCTGGCCCGGGGCGCCAAATTTCTAAATACGCCTCTGGGTATATCGCTATTAAGAATCTTGGTTCGCAAGACTAGGTAATAATATTTATGCAGACAGTCTGTTTGGAAAATATAAGATGGATTTACTTCGATTTAAAACAGGATTGGTCCAATGGCATTAGTATAATTTAGCTTATTCAGATCATCTTCTTCTTGTAATTTATGACAAGAAGAGGATTATCAAAATGAGATTCGTTCAGCGTTTATGAATAAAATTTATGAGAAAACGTAACCGAATTAGTTTGATTCGTAAACGGTTAACCAATCAACTGTTTATGAATAAAATTTATAAGAAAATTTAACCGAATTAGGTTATTTAAATTTATTTTAGAAGCCTTCGTTACTTAAATACTTAAAAACCCTAACAGCCCGAAGGCGCTTTTAATATTTCATGATATGCTAATATCGGCAATTTTTATTATACCGATGCTATTACAGATGATGAAATTAATTTCACCAAGCGCTTTTTCCGTCCAAGGCTGCAGAAAAATAACTAAAAGCGAAATTAAAGTCGTCCTAAATAAGCACTTTCCATGAACTAATCCAACAACGTCCAACGCCTCAAGAGCACGGCTGCTCAAGGAGCCTAACTAGGCCATCGTTCCATTTAATAAATAAACCATTATCCCTCTCGCCGGGCTTGAGTAAATAGAGGAGTAGGCGATCATTCGCTCGAGAGTGGCCGCATCTGGCGCTTGCCGGATTATGTTGGTAAAATTCAATAATCTTCTGCGAGCCATCTGAAGAGGATGGTCATTGCCAGTTTTTTGCACGAGTTGCGAGACTTGGTAATCAACTTTACGTATCGCTTGAGTTCGGCGTTCGAAAGGGTCGTGGGTCTGACGTCTTTGCGTCCTAAGCAAATAGTATTAAGTAAATCGATTTAAACACATGTTTTAGTTGCGGTACGATTATGTGATTTTGTAACCTACGACTCCTCAAAAGAAGAGACATAGGAATACTTATATTTAAAAAATAGTCGAGAATATTTCTGCATATGCAATGAATGCCAAATCAAGTTAAGGTTTTTAAAGCTTGAATCCCGTTTGCTGCTCCAAAATATCTTCATCATTTTTACAATATTTTATTCTGTGGCAACAGACAACGTAAGATTGAATTGTTAGCCATTTCCAATGTGAATCTCTCAAAAGAAATCACTAGATAAGTCGTAACTAAAAACCTTTGTGTGCTGGGAAACCGACCTTTAAATAGCAGAAAATTTGAAACAACGGCATTGGCATCGGCGCTGCGACTCTCCGTCAAAAGCGATCCAATCGTCCTCTTTTATTGAAGCAGCCCTCTAGCGTCTTTGTTGGAATTCCCCTGGATCCAATCTATGTAAAGTATTTACGAGTGACAAGAATTTATTTGACGTGCCAATATTTCACCCCAATATCCCGGTAAGAGCCGCATTTTAAAAGCGCTATAGAGCGCTAGTGATTGAACGTTTTAGGAGGTTTATTCTGGGTTTCACACACGACATGAAGCGACCGACGTCTCGAGAATATGTAGGGAATGTACTTACCTAAACTTAATTGTATAGAACAACCGATATACCAATAGATTATTTATCTCAATGGCGGTAGGTGGTAGCCCGATAGGTATTCTTAAGCTAGCATAGTAGTAGGTACAGTCGCCCAAGAAAGTGGTCTAACAGTTTTGACAAAAGTTTCTGCAAGATCTAACGATCGTTAAGGTTGACGTTTCTAACGGAGTTTAAAACATGCACGACCTTGTTGTCTCATGACGTTCAAACTAACCTCAACCGTAGGGTGGTAAACCACATTTTTGGTTGACTGTACCGGGTACCGGTTGGATTTCTTCCTATACCTCCTAAGGAATTTTTAAGCATAACATGAACCTTCTTGATCTTTGAAGACTGTATTTCACTAATAATGCTGATGGAATTTGTCCCGCCGACTGCCAAGTTCAGATGTTAGCATAAGATTGCAAAGCGAGCCCCAAACTCCTTTGATCCGTGGCAAAAATCTGGGACAAATTCTAGAAAGATTATTAGTTTTTCCCGGCAAATGTAGCATGGTCCCGGTGTGCTACTTTCTACAGCCGCGCGGTTTGTTTGAAAAGTTTCTTTTTGACTCCGCCTGAATAAACTAGCCTGAGAGAAAATGAGAGCGCGTCTCGTGACTGAAAGACTCGCTAACAACCAAAAGCGAAAGCGAAGCTGTTAAACATTAATGTTACCTGTTTTTCTTTCAGCCCTTTGGACTGTCTGTCCCACTGCTGGGCTGTCCCAAAGCCTCTCATCTGCAATATACATATACACTGCATAGGCACTACACAATAGTTTCATATTTTACTGACAACTAATAAAATGAGATAGGATCAATTTTCAATGAACCTACGCAGTTTAATATCTGAAATCCAATATATATTCATGATCTACAAACTGAAAATATTTGCAAAGCTCTGTATATTTACAAAACGTGTAAATTGGGACCGAGCCGTGTCTAGACGGCCGTGCGTGCGAGGTGTGTAAATGAATGAGTATATTAGTTATACCTTAATTGAAAACATGCGCGAATTCATTTTTTTATAAATACGTTCTATAACACCAATTTGCTAATATAAAAAAGTGAGATTCTGCAATAATTTTCTTACATACTTACTAAGATCTTTATATTTTGTAAACATCTTGCAGTTTAAAGACTTAAAATGAAACCATTTTTATGCTCCAAAGTTTTTCTAACCTTCAATAAATTGTGCTCTAATAACAAAATAAATGCAGTACCTACAATTAAATATGTACATAAACACATTTTTTCACGGCTAAAATGACAAAAATCTTCTAAAAACTTATTCTGTCCATAGTTTTCCGCAATTTGGAGGCCCGATGACGTCACGCACTTCGCGTTTTTTGTCGACCTTTTGAAGCGCGGTGCACACGCCTTATGTATTTTTGCATTTTCGACTTTTCGGGGCTACAATATATAGTAGATTTATCAGAGACAAATCATGCATGTTGCAAATAATTAGCACAATTGGGGTCCCAGCGCACACAAGTTTTTTGCAGAAATCGCAAAGCGTCTGGTTGATGTAACTGGTGACCGAAGAGCTGGCGGTTTCCTCGCACAGCGTATCAGCATTGCGATACAACGAGGAAATGCCGCCAGCATCCTTGGTACAATGCCGCAAGGGCCTAGTTTAGATTTGAGCTAGTTATTAATTTAGTTTAGTATTTGTACTGTAGTACCTCTGTATATTTAGTTATGTAAATAAATGTATTTTCATTAGCAATAAATTATTTCTTGTGTGAGTATTTAATCCTCGATTTGATTGTGTGACGTTACGTAAATAATTATGCTGGTTTGATCGCCTCTCTCTCTCTCTCGCTCGCTGATTGATGACGCCGGAGATTGCATGTCAGGATTACATCTGCGGGGGATGTTCGGATTATTAAGTTGGCCGCCCAATACAGCTAACAGAGTAGACACCGCGGCGTCTGATTGCAGCTTGATATCGACCGACAAAAGCGATAACCAACTCATATCATCATTACCTTTTAACTCAGAGGCCAAAGACTTATTATAATTCCCTCACAATGTTTTGTCAATTCGAAAAATGTGTGGTCAATAAAATGATGTTTTCAGGTACATTATTTACCGAAAAACTCTCGTTGTAGGTGCCGGGGTCTAAACCCGAAATCTAGGAATTCTAAAGTCACGTCTTGCCGCTTGGCTACCAGTGCTTTCGAAATATAAATTCTAATAAATAAAACCTCTAAAATAGGGGTGATGACACATGTTGAATTATGCAATGAAATTTAGTTGATAGGATGCAAAATGTTCAAAATATCCAAATAAAGTAAACATTAAAATAATCTATTGAAATGGTTCAAAGATATAGTAGGACGTCAAAGTTTCAAATTTTTTAGATTTTTGAAAGTACGAAACTTAAAAAACCAATGATACCATTCGATTTCTAACATTTTATTGTGACATAAATTGTATAGCAACCATAAACATAAACGCAACATTTCACTGTAAAAATAGCAATTTCATAATTTTTCCATACGTTAAACAGGGCAAATATGAAGCCATGACGTCACTGCTTCATATCATTTTGTTAGGAGCGTTTTGAGAAACAAATGCAAATCTCAAACTTTAAGTCTTTTTCCTGTCTTTTATGTTGATTTAAAGCAATTGGCCCCATATAGACATTTGATCCTCATAACAAAACGAATCGATTGATACCATGCATGAAAAACATTCATCTAGCCTATTCTCCCTCTCTAAAATTCTTAACCTCTAATCAAAATTCAAAATTATACTCATTCGCGAATTATGTCAAAACGAGCCATATCAATTGTACCTACCTACTAAAGCACAAAAATCGAACAAAGGAAAATTGTATAATAATTTAGGATTTGGTAAATAAACGCCTTGTTTGATTCCAAAAAATGATATTGGTTTTACCGAATATACCCGATAAATTACCAAGTTCCATTCTATAACACGAGATTCAGTTTCTTCGAAGTATTATCGGGTAAATTCTAGTAAATATCACTTGATATCGTGTACTTACTCGAGCTCAAGGTTTAATGATAATAGTTAAAAGGCATTTAATAAGTAGGTATCTAGCCAAGTAGTTAACTCAAAAACTGATTCAGAACCTCTTAATCAAGAACCATGCACTGATAACTCAAAGCAAGGATTTAATAGAGACCGCATACGCGAACCACCCTAAAGGACAGAATACACGCAACGCGACTGATTTTAAAACACGTTTCAAGATGGCTGATAACATACCGTAACTAACCTACATAATTTAGTCTGTTTCATTGTTACCCTTCAAAGAGCGGTGGAGGGTGATTAACGTTTATATTGTACTTAGGGCCTTTTGGAAGTAAGCAATAATCACAAGGGTGAGTCTATGATAAGGACCAACGATAATAGCGCCTTCTTTGTCATATCTATGGAAAGTGTAATAAGACCATCCCATTCAATCTTGGTATTATTATTTCCGTGTCAGGTCTATGGGTATGTCTATGACTGATAAATTGATAATGTCTACATAAAGTCGCCCACCTCCAAACCAAAACTCAGGCTATAAATACTCACTTACTTACCTTGTTGTCGGGTTAAGAGTCGCCAGGACGCTCGCGTTCCCATACAAACGTAGTTCACCTCTCATTTTAAAACGACATGCTTTAGAACCAGGAAATTTGGCATGGGCATTCTAGTAGTACAGATCTATGTCGGTAATTCGTCTTTGTTGCTAAAAATTGTAATACAAAGAAAATACAGCCACATACAGATTTACATACAAAACTTATTTTTGCTGTATTTTATTTGTATTACAATATTTAGCAACGAAAACAAATTACCGACATAGATCTTTACTACTAGAATGCCTATGCCAAATTTCGTGGTTCTAAAGCATGTCGTTTTAAAATGAGAGCTGAACTACGTTTGTATGGGGACGCGAGTTCACGCGAGCGTCCTGGCGACTCTTAAGCTAAATCACTCTTGGACAGTAAATTTTCTGTTGTAACCCAACGACCTGTATTTTCAATTCAGGCCATGTAATTCAACTTACACTGAAAGCAGCAAGCAGTCTATATTTAGTCAAACCAAAACTGTCCAATAGAATACGAACGAATAAGCTGGCTCAATTTTTCCAGTAGATGTAGCAGGCGTGATTCAGGTCCGATTGTCTGAACGGTAACACTCTGTAATCTGTCCGGCAAACCGTGTGCGGCATAAATTAGCCGTAGTTAAAAGCTCCCTTTTACGATACGTTCTAAGTGTTGAGCGACAAGCGGAAAACTCTGTCATAAGCTGGCGCGGAAGCGACAGATAAATTCAACTTATTGTTTAAGTTTAGTTTCGTTTGCCTTTATGAAAGCTTGGATTGGTCTACGGTCTGGAAGAACGGTCTAAGACAAACATTTTTTTTTTATAGACAGTTCATATTATGAATAAATAACTCTGAAATTTCACAGATAGTATTCGGTCATTACCTGTGTGGTGAATTTAATCATTATTAAAACCTTACTTACCCAAACTACAACAAGATTCTGTATCAGGAGACGGTTACAATTACAAGAATCAAAGAACTGAGGTAGAGAGATGACAAATGAAACTTCCCATTTCCTTTACGTAGAAAAAAGTAGCGAACATATTATTAACCAGTCCTAAAATCACCAACAAACTATCACCAAAAAACTCACTCACTTTGTTAATGCCAAATAAGCTTCAAGTTCTACAATGAATGCATTAGTATGGTGACAAGAACCCGAGCAAAATAGCGTCCATTACTCCGAACGATCGATTCCCTAACATTCATTACTTAGACTAAAGCGTTAATGGAAAGACCAAATGAATGGGCAATGTCATTCGGCGTGAGCGGTATGCGAATAGTGCCCTGCATTTAAAATTGCATTTGCTACAACGCTTCTTTAATCAGTATTTGATTAACCCTTATCTTGATAAATTCAGCACCATATTCAGTTAGGTAATGAATTTGTAGTTACTAATAAGTAATCAGTGCCAGTTGGTAGTAATATTGGGTTTCTGCATATAGTCTGCAAATGAATGCACATTGCTGCTAAGACTCTGTACTCAAAAGATCATTGTTGCGAACATTGTATGCGAAACTCCGCCGCTGATTAGATACATATTCGCCGGTAGCCGGTATCTAGCGACCAGATTTAACATTTTTAAGCATTGTACCTAACCTCGTGCAGCTCGTGCATAATATAGTATTGAGTGTCAGAATTACAAATTATATGAATAGGGAACGACACTACAAACAAGTATAAGGCCCACCTGATGGTAAGCAGCTGCCGTAGCCTATGGACGCCTACAACTCCAGAGGTGTCACATGCGCGTTGCCGATCCTTTACAAAAAGGAGGATTCACTGTGTCGACGGCTACAGGAACAGGAGTGTGAGTGAAATGATTTGTCCACATTTTTGAACATATAATATATTATTAAATAAATACACATACATAATGGGACCCTACACAAATCGACCTGGACCCTCAGTAACATCAATAAGACTTATGTTGAGGGTATTAAACGACGTAAATACAGGCGATAAAAACCCGACCTTAATAGGCTAGCAGGAACAAATATTTGTGATAACTACATAAATAAATGCCCTTACCAGGATTCGAACCCGTCCCCTATTTCGTAGGCAGCGACACTACCAAAACTAGTCTAGGAAGCCGTTAAATCGGCACTGAGTTTTACGAAAAAGACCACTGTTATCAGACCTGTGAACCTAAAGGGGATACTAGGCCTTATTACTATTAGGTTCCTGTTTGTGTTTCCTTACCTTGTACTTTACCGAAAAGCAACTGGTAACTAATTAACAAATGAAGTAAAACTTCTAAAAGATTTAATTTTTATGTCATGCAAAATAAAAAGTTACTCTATCCATTCGGGGCATTTGATGTTTCAGGTAATTCCTCATATGTTTGATTTGTATCTTCTTCTTTTATTTGATTTATTTGTTCAGCCTCATGGATGCATGGCCCGTCGTACAGTATATACCACTCCTGGAACGGTGCGGAGGGATGTTTGCATTTGTACTCGCATATGCTATGATACGTCTCATAATCGTTGGCACAGAACTCATAGACTCGTCTGCAGCCGCATAGTCCGCGATCGTTCTGGGCAATGACTAGTTCTAGCAGAACCACTGAAATACAAGAATTATAACAGGTACAAATGATGAAGCCGGAAAATATTATGAAACGGCCTATTGTACAGTACGATAGATATTTTGTTATATAACAACATCTAGGTGATATATTATTGGCCGGTACTGTAAAATAGGTCGTTTCATCATATTTTCTGTATATTAAGGATACTATCCGGATAAAACGAATATTTCGAATTTTATTTAGGAAATACAATTAAATAACAACTAACTTAACAAAAATAATATGTACAGCATAAAAAAACTAACTTAAGCTAATATGTCCAAAAACTAAAAATGGCCCCCGCGGCATCGTGCCGAGGAGGCTGGCAGCATTTCCTCTCTGTATAGCAATACTGAGACGCTGTGAGAGGAAGCTGCCAGCCCTCTGAATAATTTCCGTACAAATTATATTCAAATATATGCAATACAATACAATACAATACAATATTCTTTATTGCACCAAAAATAAAAATAAAATTGTACAGTAATAAAAAGTTTAGAATCTACATAGGTAGCAACAGGCGGTCTTATCGCTAAAAAGCGATCTCTACCAGACAACCTTTGGGTAGCAGGAGATTTATAATAAAAGCTAGGAACATGGTAGTGCACAAACAACAAAAGGAAGAAAAATAACACAAACATCTTAATTTCAAGCAAAAATACACGTATAGATACAAAATAATAATAGATACATACCTACATATACCCATATACATAAAATACACATATAAATAAATAAATAAATAAATACCTACATACATATATAAAGGCAACTTAAGGGAGCGTAAAGTAATGTTGTTTCAACAGATTTTTAAAAATGGTAAGAGACTTAGCACATCTTACATCTACTGGCAAAGCATTCCACAATCGAACGGCCCGAAAGGTAAAAGAGCTTCTGTAAAATTTAGAAGAAGATGATGGAGGAGCAAGAATGTGCTTTTGTGACGCTCTGATAGAAGAGAGGCGGTTAAAACGCTCTTTGAGATATGTTATATTTATTTTGATAAAAATCACACAATTTACATGAACCACATTAACAATACAATTTATATCTACTACACAATTACAAAAAACAAAAACCACTTAAAAACGACAAAAAGCCTGTAACCTAACCTAATACCCGAGCCCCCAGATGTCACCCAAATCGCTACCCTGGGGAAGGGTGCCCATAACACTGGCCACATTTCCCCTCTGGATGGCGATGCCCAATCTTTGGCCGAGAAATGAGCCAGCCCTACGGTCCCCCGATGCCTCCACCAACCTCTTCTTCAGCTCCTTAAACAGCTTGAGGGCGCCTGGACCCCACGGACCAAGAGTTTCCACCGCAAAAGCAGAAAATTCCATGCTGTTAGGGAGCCCAGCATATTTGCGCCGCTTCAACGCGTCCGCCGCCGATGCTGCTCCGCCCGCCCTGACAGATGTAGTGGTCAAATGGGACGGTGCGAGGGTATCGGAGGGGGGGGGGGGGGGGGGGTTCAAATTAAATTATATTATTGGCTGGTACTGTAAAATAGGTCGTTTCATTATATTTTCAGTATATCATGGATATTATCCGGATAATACGAATTATTCGGATTGCAAGCCAGGTAAGACCAGTCGCTAAATTTTTTGCCCCGGGGGAGATAGGTGCGATGCGTCTGCAAAAAGGAGTTCCTACAAAAAAGTAGTTAGGTAGGTATACTCGTATCTTCTTTTCTCTATATTTAATAGAAAGTGAAAGACTCACGAAAACATATTGCGATTGCAGTCTTCATGTGTACCTCGAGTACTGGAACAGGATTAAGAAAACTATCGCGGTTTTAATTAAAATTTGTGTGACTAATGTACATACACTCGACCATTTAAAATTAAACGTGTTTTCATAATGACCGTTCTATTGCACTGTTATCAATCTTTTCAAAAATTATCGAGAAACAACAACAAGGTTATACATTATTCTCAATGTGGTTTTAGGTAGTAGCGTTTTACTTGATCTTTTTATATCCAAAATCTAGGTATTAGCAGGTAAAAAAAAACTTAGGTACATATGCGTTTATTATTACCTGTATTTTTCGCCTTTAATTTAGCCCTCCAAACGAAGGAAAACTTAGGGGAAATAATTCGTGTATAGCTGAATTTTGGTATAGTTGTAGACAAAGGTGTCTTACACAACATACCAAAAGTACCCATGGATAGGGGTGCCGCTAACGGGGAGAGGGGGGTGTAAAGGTCCCCTTTTTTGGCTTTTCGTAAATAACTCAGTAGCGGTGGCTTATACGAAAAAATGTTCTGGTACTTAATTAATCCACAAATAATTTGCTACAAAAAGGTTCTTTACACTTTTTTGCTGGGATCAATGTATAATGAGATTTCGAGGAAATACGATAATCACTTTTTGAAACTTTCGGAGCTATTCTTTACGAAACTATTAATTTTGTCTAAAAGTTGTTTTAGAAAACCCATATTTATATTAAAAGACCTATCCAACGACACCCCAAACACTAGGGGTGGAGTAAAAAAAAGAATTTACCTCCCACTTCATGTGTTCGGGAGGTACCCCAAAAATAATATTTTTCAGATTTTGTTTTAAAACTTTGTCTGCGTGTTCAAAACACATACTCATACGAAGTTTAACTATTCAAGTACAAATTGATTTGTATCTTCTTCTTTTATTTGATTTATTTGTTCAGCCTCATGTATGCATGGCCCGTCGTACAGTATATACCACTCCTGGAACGGTGCGGAGGGATGTTTGCATTTGTACTCGCATATGCTATGATACGTCTCATAATCATTGGCACAGAACTCATAGACTCGTCTGCAGCCGCATAGTCCGCGATCGTTCTGGGCAATGACTAGTTCTAGCAGAACCACTGAAATACAAGAATTATAACAGGTACAAATGATGAAGCCGGAAAATATTATGAAACGGCCTATTGTACAGTACGATAGATATTTTGTTTTATAACAACATCTAGGTGATATATTATTGGCCGGTACTGTAAAATAGGTCGTTTCATCATATTTTCTGTATATTAAGGATACTATCCGGATAAAACGAATATTTCGAATTTTATTTAGGAAATACAATTAAATAACAACTAACTTAACAAAAATATGTACAGCATAAAAAAACTAACTTAAGCTAATATGTCCAAAAACTAAAAATGGCCCCCGCGGCATCGTGCCGAGGAGGCTGGCAGCATTTCCTCTCTGTATAGCAATACTGAGACGCTGTGAGAGGAAGCTGCCAGCCCTCTGAATAATTTCCGTACAAATTATATTCAAATATATGTTATATTTATTTTGATAAAAATCACACAATTTACATGAACCACATTAACAATACAATTAATATCTACTACACAATTACAAAAAACAAAAACCACTTAAAAACGACAAAAAGCCTGTAACCTAACCTAATACCCGAGCCCCCAGATGTCACCCAAATCGCTGCCCTGGGGAAGGGTGCCCCATAACACTGGCCACATTTCCCCTCTGGATGGCGATGCCCAATCTTTGGCCGAGAAATGAGCCAGCCCTACGGTCCCCCGATGCCTCCACCAACCTCTTCTTCAGCTCCTTAAACAGCTTGAGGGCGCCTGGACCCCACGGACCAAGAGTTTCCACCGCAAAAGCAGAAAATTCCATGCTGTTAGGGAGCCCAGCATATTTGCGCCGCTTCAACGCGTCCGCCGCCGATGCTGCTCCGCCCGCCCTGACAGATGTAGTGGTCAAATGGGACGGTGCGAGGGTATCGGAGGGGGGGGGGAGTTCAAATTAAATTATATTATTGGCTGGTACTGTAAAATAGGTCGTTTCATTATATTTTCAGTATATCATGGATATTATCCGGATAATACGAATATTTCGAATAGTTACAAATTATATTCGAATTATTCGGATTGCAAGCCAGGTAAGACCAGTCGCAAAATTTTTTGCCTCGGGGGAGATAGGTGCGATGCGTCTGCAAAAAGGAGTTCCTACAAAAAAGTAGTTAGGTAGGTATACTCGCATCTTCTTTTCTCTATATTTAATAGAAAGTGAAAGACTCACGAAAACATATTGCGATTGCAGTCTTCATGTGTACCTCGAGTACTGGAACAGGATTAAGAAAACTATCGCGGTTTTAATTAAAATTTGTGTGACTAATGTACATACATTAGACCATTTAAAAATAAACGTGTTTTCATAATGACCGTTCTATTGCACTGTTATCAATCTTTTCAAAAAGTATCGAGAAACAACAACAAGGTTATAGATTATTCTCAATGTGGTTTTAGGTAGTAGCGTTTAACTTGATCTTTTTATGTCCAAAATCTAGGTATTAGCAGGTAAAAAAAATGACATAGATACATATGCGTTTATTATTACCTGTATTTTTCGCCTTTAATTGATTATGTGGCCGTACCCGTAACACTGACAACCATCCCTGACACGGAGTTAGAAATCACGATTTTCATTTAGGTACCTACTGAAAAACGAACCAAGTGCGAGTCGGACTCGCGCACGAAGGGTTCTGTACCATTAGCTATAAAAACGGGAAAAAATCATGCCTGTTTGATGGGAGCCCCTTTAAGTATTTATTTTATTCTGTTTTTTTTTTTAAATATATTTTGTTGTATATAATAATAGCGGCAACAGAAATATGTTACATATTACAAAACTACAAAACTTTTGTTCAACAACCTTAAAAATATATGTGTTTTGTAGATTGTCTCTTTTTCATACAAACTAAATAATATTTCAATTAACGTTAAAATCCGTCTAATTGACATTGCTTGTCACCCTACAGACATAGTCAATTTCGGAATACATTGCGTGTTCGAAAAAACTTTAGTGTCCTAAAAATCAAACCATACGTTATTTTTAAAAGTCCCTGAACAAACGTTTCCTGGTTTGAGGAGTAGAATCTACGTTTTAATTTATTGCTACTATTACAGAAACACACTGTAGATCTGATATATGTTCCACCTCATGGTTCTACCTTTAACGGCTTATGTCCATTGTAAATAAATATGTAGCTTTCCAACACGGAAATCCTCGTATTTAATAAAACTCGTATCGATCTACAGTTTTGTAAGCGCATGCAGCTCATGAATATTCACAGATGTTTCCGCATCCCTGGCTGTATTTGCAGATATCACAAAAAACTTCTGCTTCTGTTTCTAACCCAATACCTAAGCTAGATACGCTTCTGGCAATAAATTGTATTATGTTATAAAAGTATTTTTAACACCACGGCGGTGTTCATGGTAAATAAGCGTTCAGCTAATGATTAGCGGCCTGTAATTCTGTCGAGTTTTAGGTACAGTGAAAAGTGCATTATGAATGAATTAATTCATAAATTGCCCATGCAATTTCGAACCTGGGCATACAAACGCGTTGCTGACCCTACACGGAAAAAAATAGTGTGTTAGCAAAGTACCAATTTGGCTCGGTTAAAATATTTTTGGTTATATACAACCAAGTCTTATTTAAATCACGCAATTAAGCTTTGTTAATTACAAACAAGCAATTATTGCTAACTATTCTTGGTTATTTTTACCGGGCACTTATTTAAATCCAAATAAGTGTCCTAGTAAATATAACCCTTCCCTGATTCCCTTATTTATTTTTAACTAATTTAATGGTGTAGTTTCGTAATTACGTATACGTAAGTTAGCCAAGTTGACTTCTTTGATTTAAGCAACGAACTTTGCAGGCTCCATGCGAAGCGAGTCACTCGGTTGTAAATAGCAAATACTTATTTATTTCTAGCCGTTTCATTTTCTCAGTGTATGAAAAAGCTGTCTGTACTCTCCGTTTATAGAGAATCGCATGCTGGTAGTCCCTCAAGGCATCCTCGGGAGGTTTACTTTCGTCAGATTTTTTTTTTATATAAAGACGATGCGAACTTCTGACACTTCTATGAATTATTTGGATGAGCCATCTCTGTCTTCTTGCCAAATACCGAGGAAATACACTCGTAATTCTGTAAAGTCCGGTCGGGTGTTATATATTCTGTAGTAAAACTACTTGAAATAGAATCCGCCCGTGCCAACATTCAACACACGAGATGACACTTGAAGATGTATGTGCAGATATGGCTGAATTATTAAGAAGTACGGAGCGAATACCGTAATCGCGAAATGGAATTCATGAGACGGATGACGTTGGATCGGAATGAGGAGGTAGGAACGTTGAATCCATTATGACGATAAATAATATTAGATTGTAAATCGAAAGCTATTTTATAGAATGACCACGCTCGGCAACGGTCGACTGTTTGAATATCAAACGACATTTCGTACACAAGTTTCAAGATAGTTGCGAGCCAGGGTTTGATTCTGCAAACCTTTGGATTGAAAGTCGCACTTTTTTAGTTTGAAATAACATATTCTAATATTTTATTATTATGTACTTTCCGACCGTTGAAATATTCTCAACAATATGCGAGTATTGCGTTATTTTATATTGCAGCAGCAGATTCTGCTATTTTATATTGAGTTTTTATCGCGAAAACTCACACTTGTGTGAGGGGCTGAAGAAATTTCGTAAACTACTCATTATTCCTCGATGAGCACAGACGTGTGATAGTACATTTATATACAGTGTGTTTCTGTAATAGGAGCAATAAATTAAAACATAGATTCTACTCCTCAAACTACAATACTTTTGTTCAACAACTTTAAAAAAATATGTATTTTGTAGATTGTCTCTTTTTCATACAAACTAAATAGTATTTTCAATGAACGCTAAAATCCGTCTAATTGACATTGCTTGTCACCCTACAGACATAGTCAATTTCGGAATACATTGCGTGTTCGAAAAAACTTTAAAGTGTCCTAAAAATCAAACCATACGTTATTTTTAAAAGTCGCTGAACAAACGTTTCCTGGTTTGAGGAGTAGAATCTACGTTTTAATTTATTGCCCCTATTACAGAAACACACTGTAGACTATACTACTCTAACGCATTTAACTTCTCTACCTACTCAGTTTTATTTACCATAGAAAAACTCCATAGAACTCTCTTTTACTCTAAATCAAACTTTTATATTTAAAATATATTAAGCAAACAATTTGCAATATGACTAGTGTAGAAGTAGTAGTGAAGATATAAAACAATTACCTAATGTCCAAATAGTAGAGTTATTTTACACAATTCCCAGCAAGCCAGCATTACGACCAGCATACAGTCTATTTATATATACATCTGTGGTTCGTACTCTCCACACTGACGAAAAGAAAAAAAGATAAAACTTTTTTCAGGAAATGGCAATTCGGCGCCCTTTTTCAGAGCTATTGGGTATTAGCAATTTGCTTTTGTAAGGCTGTCTCGGTAAGTGGAATTGTATCGGAGGGATGAGTCAGGGGAGAGGGTTTTGATAATTATCCCTTAAAGTGTTCAGGGTTCAGGATGAACAAATAAGCTCTTTTTTAAGGTGTAAAAAAGGAGCCATTCTGTATAATTGACATCATCGCTTTATAAATTTTAGATTTATATTTTTTATAAAACAATAATAAATAATATATTGATTATTATGATGCTAAGCTTGACTTAAATTTTATGTCTTAAACTTTCTTCTTCAACTTTAAGCTCCTTCAAAACTTATAAACTATAGTTCCTATTAACTTCTTAACGAAACTAAGAAAAGTGATCAAAAGCCGATGTAAGCCTTTCATTCTAGACGCTTAGCGAGTGAAGGCATTCGCCTTAGATAACCCTGTGTTAAAAAGGTATCAACAATTTAAAAAAACCTAAGAAGCATCGCTGATATACCAAATTGGACAAGCAATTCTGGAAATACAAACATAGTTTATAGTTTTACTCGCAAAGTAACAATCAAAGAGCCTCGCACTAGCAATGTATGTACAAGTTGCAGATGCAGAACATTCTCAAAAATTCAGTAACATTCTCGGAAATTTCCTGAAACTTACACGAGAATTTAAATTAAATTTCCAATGAGAACATTCCGCATGGAAAATTTCGCAGCTTTGGAAACTTCTCCTTGGTGCATTGCCACCTCGCACCCTATGTATAAGTACCTATAGTTAACTGTCTTCCTTTCATCAGAAGAAAAGAGCGAAGTAGTATGCGAATTTTCTAAGAGCGTTTTCATCTTGACCTCAGTGTTACTAGTACCTACATAAACTAAACGAATAGGCTAGTTGCCATTGATCGCGTAATGCTACACTTTTGAAGCTAAATTCTGCGATATTAGAAAAATAAAATTAGGTAAACAAATGGCCGCGTTTGTAGGCAAAAAAAGCATTTGGTACATGGCAAAATAGCATGCATGGTAGCATGGCATTTGGTAGATGTTCATTTTTATTGAAATATATGAATAGATACTTTTACTCAAAATGAATATACGTAACAAGTTTATGTGTAAGCTAAATATGAAGGCCCCGTTGTTAAGTGATAGCAGCCGAGAAGTTCCCGACTGTCTGACCCGTATCACGGGGATCCTCTGCACCCATCTTATCTTGTCGGCTTCGCGAAATGGAGCCACGGCTGATTTTCCCGGATACCTACTAAGAAGATAAGACTTCCTACTCTTCCTAGTGTACTTGAATTGTAGTGTAGTATGGACTGGTTTCCGCAACTCTACATCTAGCGCCTTATTTGCGTACCCATACCTAGTGTACTTCCTAATTACTTTTATGATTATAATGAACTTAACAAGATCTTATCATTATATAGTCGGTCTGGAAAGAGAAGTATCGCGGTTTATATGGGAACTCATACATTCTACGACACCTCTCTTGTAAACAATCTTAATATTAGTTTTTAACTATAAATACGCAGCAAATCAGTTTGCGAGTTTAGCTGCGTTTAGGGTTTAAGTTATATCATAATTTTATTACAGTGAAGTTATATATTTCATACGTTTGTAAATCAGTGGAAAAAGATTTAAAGAAGCAATAGACATTTTGATTTATATGGCGAGTGTAATCTGCCAGCGAAGTTTCTTGGCTGCACGAACACAATCAATCTACCGACTTTACTATACAATTGTTCCAATTTCGTTAGATCCATTCAATTGTCTTTCCTTTCCCAATCCTAATTTCTTTGTATTTGAGTAAAGTGATTTGATCGAGCTAGCACGTATGAAATATTATAAGTAAATTTTAATGTAACATTATATTTAGTAATTAAAGTGTCATAAAATAAGTCTTATTTATTTTCACTGCTAATGAATAAAAAACACTGTTGAGAAAAAAGAAATGAAGAAACTGACATCTTTACAATGCCTCTTTGTTTCAATCGTTTGAGGAAAACCCTTTTTAGAATTAATTAATTATGCGCCATTTCATTTTAATAATTTTACCCTTTCTCAGATTGTTAAACGATTTTCAAAGATTAAATTTTATAGCGAATTTTTAACTTAGTCTGCAGCTATAATTTTTAAATTATTGCTTTGCTCCTAGTTTATAGACTTTGTGGAAACCGTTGTCCGCATAAGAACTGCAAATTGATCTATCAGGTGGCAGTCCTTGCAACAATACCTTCACTCCTAGCGTATATAGGTCTTTGTTAACATTTTAGTCTGTATGGCACTGCCAATTACTCTACCAGGGGGGTGATTTTTGGGATTCGAGCACTCGAAAGTGACATTCAAAACTCTCAATAAAACGATGAAATTATGTTTTATAATTAACAGTGATAGAAATTTAAAATCATGATCATTTAAACTATTAATTCCATGCGAAAAAATTGGCGACAAACTTTTGTGTGCGATTATTTTCGACCTCAATTTTTTTGAATTCGAGCGTCCGGCTGTCAAAAATCGGCCCCCAGATGGCAGTCCTTGCAACGCGCAAAGGTTCGTGAACTGTATAGGGAGCCGTACATTAAGTACCTATTTGGCACAAATCACAAGGTTGCAGACCCTCCAACGCGCACAGACTATTAGACTAATACGGTCTGTGACCACACGCATTTAGTCATCGTCTAAATGAACCTCTACCAGTTAACTATATAATTTGTATATGTATACGTATTTACAACTCGCCAATGTTAATTATATTTGTAGAAAGTAACTTCCCCGTCCTTTTATTGGGTTTCGTAAGGGCTCGAGCCTTTAAAAACAATTTTTGTAGGTATTAAATAAGTTATTTAGCTTAGATTAAGTTTACACGAGTCACTGGATATTAATTACATAATACAAAAAGACAAGCACAAAGTAAATCAAAGGCAATTGTAGTATTTAATAAGCGTGTAAACGATAGCGATATGAAACCTTTGTTGTATATTAATTATTATACCCCTGTCAACTGGTCTATTGTAAACTACACAATGTGGTTCCTGTCTGTAATTATTGAGCAGGGTACGATTTGTTAATATGAACTACTCATGCATGAACCCAATTTGTATTTTTTTTTATAACAAGTACATATGTGTATAGTAGATACTACTACTACTACTTCACTGGCTCAGTGACCCAAAACGGATCTTGGCCTCTGACACAAGAGAACGCCACTCTGCCCTGTTCTGCGCCACTTCACGCCAGTCCGGTACTCCAAGGGCGGATATATCTCTCAGGGCTTCGTCGCTCCAGCGGTATCTGGGGCGTCCAGACGGACGCTTTCCACCCGGGTGCCCCACATACGCCCTTCTCACAGCTCGATCCTCTCCCATCCTCTCCAGGTGTCCAAGCCAGCGGAGTCGTGTGGCTTTGATTTCGCCAACTATATTGGGCATAGCGACTAGCTCCTCTAGCTCCCTATTCTTCCTACGCCTCCAGCTTCCATCTTCGCCCCTGATAGGTCCTAGAATCTTACGCCAGATTTTTCTCTCTGCCACTAAGAGCTTGCTCTCTTCTTTCTGTGTCAATGTCCAAGCTTCACACCCATACATTAAGATTGGTCTGATTACTGTCTTGTATACTCGAATCTTAGTCGGTCTACTGATTAGCTTATATAGCATATATAGTAGATAATAAGGTAATTTTGGTAGGATATCCTTTGTGAAGTATAGCTACTGTTACACATGCTGATTTCTAGCACGAAAGCATGCAACTATTGAGCAATTTGCTACTTCTTCTTCTTCAAAGTTGAATCCTCATGTCTGAGGGTTGCGACCACCAAAAGTCGCTCTATGTTGTACTGCTCTCCATCCTGGTCGATTCCTTGCCTTCTTAAAGGAACCCTGGAGTCCGACGCGTGTAACTTCCTCAATGGCAGAGAAGCAGCGGCTTAGTAGCGTATGTATCTAAACATGAGCATGCTCATTTCAAGTTTACTCCGAAATTGACGGTCGTTCTATTTTTCGATGCTATTCTTGAGCATGTGTAAAAGTAGCGTATCAGTTTTAGAAGGAATACTTCGTAACTTGCAGATCTGACAACGTACATTTATTCGTCCATTTTACCGCAACCCGCCAGTATAGAATATTACACCCTATGGATAAAATACTTCCTTTATATGTTAAAGTAGATCTTTAGAATTATCGTTTCTCTCTTTGCAGGGTGATTCTCTAAAAAGAAGCTGTGTCTTGTATTCGTTTGAAAGCTACTGTAAAGAGATTAATCCTGGTGATTACCCTGCAAAGAAAGAGACAATCCAACTTTCTTTAAGCAGGTAAGGATACTATTCCTCCATTGGACGTAATATTGTCTGCAGACAAGCGATTAATTATCGTCGACGTCTCGTCTCCACTCTGATTGATTACAGCGTAATCTTGTTTGTGACTTGACTGATGTTGGGAATTGTTTCGCGGTCTGGTGGCTAATTTTTTTTTGTTATATTAGTGTGGTCTTTCTAAGAGACTTAAGTTGTAAGGCTTAGTGCCTAAGTACATCAATTACTTAATTATAATGTTGGTCTGTTTTAACAGTATTATAATGATAATATGATAATTAATACTCTCAACGATAATCACACATATTCATTCTCATTGCATTAATAATTTAGAAAAAAGTTGAGAATGAAATATGGTGTCCTAAAAATAAAATTTGAATTTGAAACTTTCCGAAGTAATGTCTAATTTTGGTACAAAAAGACATAGGTATTGTATATAGGCTTTTTTACTTCTCATGCTCGTAAAGTTTCACTTTATGCTGGGTATAGGCGGACTAAAACTCAATTTTATGCACAAGTACATAAAAAATTGCCATTGTCAAAATAGCCTTAGAAGAAGTCAATTTTTTATGCACTTGTGCATAAAATTGAGTTTTAGTCCGCCTATACCCAGCATAAAGTGAAACTTTACGAGCATGAGAAGTAAAAAGTAGAGTGTATAACTCGTCCATAAAACCCATTTTAGGCTCGTACTTTATATCCATCCTCGCTCGCAAGCTCGCTCGTATGGATAAACGCCTCGCGTAAAATGGTGCGTTTTATGCACTTGTTGTACAATCTACTATGTTCTAAAAATAAGACGATGGGCCTTCTTGTTAATAAATTTATTATTATTACATGTTTCGGCAGTCTCGGTATAATTAAGGAGAGCCGTATTAAGCCTTCACAATTTCAGCATGTAAATACAGCCGACACTAACATTTTCACTATATTCGAGACTAAACCACGTGTCGCAGTCTTCCTCAAGTTATAAATTCCCCTGCAAAGTAACGTCAAACCTACATATTCAGAAATGTCGTTTTATCGGCCAGTATATCATGTTACCGACGTTAAGAATGATTTACGTATGCTGTGAAATAACAATTCAATTCGACCGAACGACGAACATGTTTCCGGAATCTGGTTCCTATTTCATTTGTGTGGTGCGATTATAGATATAAGTGATTTGTAATCCGTCAATCCGAATTAAAGGTCAGGGTTTTGTAACACAACATAAATATTCTTTTTCTATTCCTGCATTCTAATTTGCCAATAAAATGACTGACAGATATATTCAAAGCATATAGTTTAAAAACGTTGTCATAATATGACTCAAAAGTCGATTCTTAGGGATATACTGGGTCTGTTGCCGGGGCGGGCCCCGCGCGCCGCCGCCCGTCGCTGTAAACTTACACGAGTATTTAAATTCAATCTCATATGAGAATTGAGAACATTCCCCATAGAAATTATGAAATAAATAAAAATGGGTATATTTTTTTATAAACTCTTAATGAGTCAGTCAGTTAAAATAATTGATAACGGCGGTGTCCAGCGACTACTCCATCTATTTAGTAGCTACTAGTGTACTACTAGTGCGCTATTTGTTACTAGGTGGAGTAGCAGTGCAGGTGACATTTCTTCTTACAATTTCGGTATCTTTAGGCGGCTTTCGGACAGAGGGCGCAATCGACTTGAGCTTCAAAAAGTTCTTAGCCTGTGGTCGTCTATATCTCTATAGTCTCTGCTATAAGGCAGCACGCATCGGTCGCCGCGCTACCAGTAACGCGCTACCAGTAACTTAAGTGAAGTTAATGACTACCAACTTCGTCTTCGTTGCGAGTTGCCTTGGAATTGCTGTGTAGCTAGCACTAACAAGTTAGTGCTAGCTACTAGTTTAAATGCATTTGGGAGATGTATTAAGATATATCTACATTTTTGTACTAATTTTATGATGGGCTGCTACTAGAGTACTGTTGTGTACACCCAAAAAAGACCATAACTTTTATGCATTTATTTTATCTTACTACCTATATCAAAGTAGTCTTACTATGCCTATAGTGTTGCACGGTCAGAAGCAAAAGTAACTCCGTGGGTGAGCTTAATGATAATCGTCACTCGTAGAGCAACAGGAGATGACATCTCCAAGAGACTATGTGTCCCAAAAGCTGTAGTGATAATTACTATACTTTCAACTCTATACTACTTTGATTCCGTCACAGCTGTCAGCCGCCAAATATCGCGCACAAGTTCTAGATGTCATATCAAGTAGAGTACCGAATAAATCGATGTCGTTAATAATTAGATCATTTTGGCCATGTTGACGGCTACTTCTACTTATCTTGATTATATTGCGCTTGACGCTTGATTGAATGCGTCTTTGTCAGTTGTGATGATAAATCGTATCAATTTGTAAACCCCTATACTAACATACAGCATCCTTAATAGAATAACTCTTAGGCTATCTTGACCTGTGAACAACATTATCGGTGCGGCAGCTGTTGTAACGCAAATGTACTATGGCAACAATATTCCCCACAAGTGACATGCGACCCGTTCTTGACAGCCACAGTACACAATACACCTTTCTAAATGCTTAAGCACCTCGAGTAACGGACCCGTGGACAATTGTATTTCGGCAGCAATATCCTCAGTTTGTTGTATATACGCACGCAGATTATTTTACGTCACTCTGGGCGGTAAGTGAGATTTACCGCCCTAGGGCGCAGCGGCAAATCTCACTTCACACCCAGGAGAAGACGTAAAATTATGTACGCACCACGGGCGGTAATAAAGAAGGCCTCAGATCAGTTATTTATGGCCCTTACCTTCGGTTCGGGCCACAAATGCCCGCGATCTGAACCCTTCTTTATTTTACCGCCCTAGGTACGTAATGTACTAAAAAACCTCAACCTTTATATAAAAATCCAAACGTCATGCCACACAAATCGTTTTAATACAGACCCCACTCTCGCGGTTTGAAGCGCCTAATATTTTGTCATTTGTTACGTGTTTATACTTGATAGACAGGAGAAAAAACGTGTTTAAGACTACTCACAATCATATTCATTACCCAGGATAATACCATAGACTATTAAACACTAGGACTTACCTTCGTAACACAATATTTCTCTTGATTATTCTAGCATATTCCCGCTGTCTCGGCGCTGTGTGCTAGCCTGGGCACTAATGAAGCCGCCATAGCAGATTGGCGTTCGGTTCAACCCACTTAGCGTGGAGAATTGGCTGAAGCTTCTAAGTAATTATTTACTCACTGGCGTAGCTACCAAAGGCTTGGCGGGGCACTGCCCCGAAGCTCGTACGATAGAGCTATTTCGGCTGCAGAAAAATGTAAGTATGTAGGTCACTGTATTGTCAAAGTAATTTCTCTGCCTTTGAAAAGAACACTTAATTGAATACTTGCAACTTCCTCAACTTTCTGCCCTCCTGGTTCAAGACATTGAAAAGCAGCTGCTAGTTAACCTCCAACATAATGAGATCTACTTCCCTCCTCCCATGCTTCTCTTCCCAGGTGTTTCAAGAGACTGTAAATGTATAACTGAGGGTCTTAGTAAAATGGACCATATTTACCACTATCAGATTCGGGACACGGATGCGGTCGTAAAAAGGCTACTTTGCATAAAAGTGGGAGCGAACTGCATTTCATGGATATTGCAAATTGGTAGTTTTCCAATATGTTACAAATTAATTGCATATCGAAATAGCTATTATGTCAATGATACAGGCAATTATGTTATCGTTTAATGATACATCGTGTGAAATATAGTTAAAGTTTGTACAGCAGTAGAGGTTACAAGTAGGTATATAGATAGACGGCCGAGCATAGCGAGATCGTTTACAGATACATATCTGCCTGCGGTCTCATACGCGCGTGAATATGACCTGAAAGTTTATTGTATTCGGAATCTTTCCGTGTAATGGCGTCGTCTTTGCGGGCTTGTCGAGCGCGCACCAATTGGGCGTGTGGGACGCGTATCCATTTCACTTCACGGGTAAGTTTATAATGTTGTATAGATACATCCATCCATTACACAGGTTACACTAAAGCACCAGCAACATAACACTTCCAAGCCTACACTAATATAACGTCAATGTTAAACAAAGTATGTTTCACAACAGAAAAGATAATTTTATTGGTATCTACATACATTACTTGCTCAATAATATATGCCAGCAGATTTACAGAAATCTCTTGAAATTTTTTCAGGCTTTTCCTTTTGAAGTCATCGCCTATTTTGGCGTTGAAATGTTAGCTGGTATTTTCTTACATTTATCATGTAAAGCGGATTAACCACTCATAAACGAGCCCCGTCGTCTCGAGGGTTGTCACCTCATTTTTTATGTAGATTGACTTGAGAAAGTTTTAATAATGGTGGCTTAGACCGTTAACTAAGTTAACAGTTGTGGCATCCCCCACTCACTTTACCAGCTCTTTTTACTCTTGAAATAACTCTTTACGTGTTTCCCAATTTTTTTTAATATTTTTAACTATAGTACAATATAAATGCAAAACAACGTAAAAGTTAATCGATTATGTAACAAAATAAGATTAAAAGAAAGAAAATATTATGCAGTCGTACACCAGAATATTAGTTATTTATAAAATCATTCCAGGAACTGTTCCATATCCGGATAAATTGCCGAAAAACATGCAAAAAAAACGAGTTAAATAATAAATGAATGTGCTGACAGCCCTGTTCCGTGAATCGGGAATGTCCGGGAACACGAGATCGGCGCCTCATACGTTATTCAACAACTATTTACTGTGACTCCGAAACCGATCTTTCTACCCTCTGACGTTTGTGAGTCGGGCACATCAGAGACAATCAGTGATAAAGTAATTTAGTTTATCTCTTTTCGGGTCCATAAGGATCTTTTGTATTTAATTACATGAATTAGACTTCTAAGCGTGCCCATTGAGATTTGAATTAAATAGTAACAATTGTGTTTTTGTTACCATTACCAGCAGCTGCATAGCATAAATAGCAGCAATTATTGTGTGGATAGCGATGAGCTTGTATACGTAAAATGAGAGTTGCCGCCATTTTTATTATTTATTAACAATTTCAATCTAACCCCAATCTCACGTTATCCACGTAATACTATGTAATTCGCGACAAAGACCTTAGCTTACTCAAACAACCGAACCGGTCATGTCTATCATTTTCTATACAAAAAAAGTCTGCCGATTTTTGCAAGGGAGGGGAACTTCAAATTATGCGAAACGTCAAAATAGCCACGTCAGATAAACTTCAGTCCATACAATGAGTATCACCACTGGTCATATATTTTAGGCAGAGGGAAACGCCTGTCAATGGCCGCTCCTGTTGGTTATATGCTCTAAAACAAAGACAGATCCACCATTACTAAAATACAACCTTCAATTAAAATCAAACAAAACATGGAGCCCCTTCTCTCGAGCCCCTAGTTTTCATCGTAATTTTTGAAGCTGAAGGAAAAGTCTTTATCTAAATGCATGGGTCAACAGTCAACAGGAAAACTCCGTCTCGTGTCGCCAAGGACTTTGAAATAAGCAAAGACTTGCTTAACTTTTGAATGCAGTATGAAACGGGGAAAAGCTTAAGTTATTTTTTGCTCTTAGCAGCTTTTTGAAAGGCATAGCATAAACTCGCATTAAGGCTACGACTTTTCAATGCGTCCGCCATTATAGAATGAGAGATGTAGACATTTTCTTGTGGATCAAATTCGCTTAATTCTTATCATGATTTGTTCATTACTGCTGACATGGGATTGCAATGGACTCATTGATCGCTTTTAAACTTCGCTGTGGACATCAATGATATTGAAACGATACAATTATACTTAATAGTGCGTTCTTAATATATGGTTATGTCCGCGCCGTCCGACAGGCTACATACATCTATAGGGATGGGCCCAGTCAATTCATCTGTCTCTTTAAATGAAATAATATCAACATGTGAACGCATTCTAACGTCAGGTCCACAGCGAAGTATAAGGAGAAAAGCGGCCATAGAATATCAATTCCTTTTAGGTACATACCTCTACAAAATAACGCAGTTTCAACAAAAATATTTCTCAATAATGGTACTGACCTCTTCTGTTGCGTCCTACGCGTCGCATATTCTACAACTGAAAGACATGAAAAGTGACGCGATTGTCTGTAATGTTAGCATAAACCAGTATAATCTTGCTGGTTAGTTAAAAAGATATAGGCTTATAATTAGCATATAGTCGTACTAGCAATTTTATTGAATCCATTAATTATTTATTAAAACAAAAATGTTTACGTTCCGATACCGATCAACGTTCATTAATTTACTTCATGGTAATATAAAAAAAAATTGTTTGAATGTGATCCAGTTAAAAAAAATATAAATTACTATTGATACTCGAATTTTACGAAGGTGACTAATTTCGTTGTCTAAAGGTAGCCAATTGGTTGATTTGTTCAAAACACGTTCTTATTATTCTAACAATAAATCATGCCAAGATCATTTTGAACCCAACGAACTCTAGCTTCAGCTGGTAACCCCCACTCGAATTACCTCTGCGTTTGAACGTTAACAAATACACACAGTACGAGCGTCATTACAATATTCCAGCGAGTAAGCAAACACTTAGCAATGCGGGCCGTTAAATATAATCTGAATAAAAGCTTCGTTATAGGCTCAAAGATCCTTTAAAGCACGTTCGAGGTGTTTATATAATCGCGCGGGCGCAGCCGAGTGAGCGGAAACGTTGGCACTTTCAAACAATTAGGAGCGATTTGGCAAGAGATCTAACAATTCTTGTTTAAGGTGTTTCACACTCACACCTATATATTGTACCGTGTCGTAAGAGACAGACAGAAGTAGCAAATTCTAAATATTGTTTATTAGCGACCCGCTCCGGCTTCGCGCGTGCAATTATACATATAAACCTTTCTCTTGAATCACTCTATATATTAAAAAAACCGCATCAAAATCCGTTGCATAGTTTTAAAGATCTAAGCATACATAGGGACAGACAGCAGGAAGCGACTTTGTTTTATACTATGTAGCATGTAGTGAAGTGATGATTCAAATAGGCCCATCAGCAACGTGCACTTTCGAATCTTGTTTCCTGCCCAATGTTCTCAATACAAAACCGATTCTTTTCCGATCTAATATATGTTAGGGATTGTCCACTTTGTACAGTCGCCATCAGATATAGGTAGGTATGGGAGCGGAAGTAAAAAGTTACTTGTTTTTAGTAAACGTTTACTTGTCCTGGGAATTACTATTTTTTACTTTATTCTAGTAAATTTTTTTCTCCGTGTATTGTCAAGGCGATAAAGTGCATGTTTAGATATTATTGAGTACCTTGGCCGCTCACCGGAGCGACTATATCGATATTTGATGGCTACTGTACCTACCTAACTTGCTTTATACTGTACCGACCGCCGCAACACAGCAAAGACTGTAAAGATAACTATTGCGTCGACGTCAAAGATAATGTTTACACTTTGTACCGTCTTCATTTGTAATTTTCCACCAACTTCAGCCACCGCCAGTTATTAATGCTTATTAACAACTGCAGACAGCGAGCAATGTTCAGAAATGCGAATAAACTCGCTAAAGACTTTGACAGCGACCAAGGATCAAATCTTGTAACAAATTGTAAATTACTTAAGTGTTTTGGTTATATCGAGCAAAGTTTGGACGGAACAAAATTTATAATTCTTGGTGATGTGGCTCGACAATTCCGTCATTTTGAAACTTTACGTACCTTTACCTTTTATTATTAATTATTTTCATCGACTAAGAGTCATTGTTACCGCGATAAATATTAATGATTTTTACCTATGAAAAGCTAGCGACACGTTAGAATTAATATCCAAAAATCCAAAACACATCGTCTATAAATGGACTTTTTAAATATAAGCCAACCATACTAAGTTAATAAATAAGTAAAACATATACGTTAGCAATAACATGGAGTTTTAATTATATCTACAGACCATTTTACTGTATAATAAAGCTTTAAAAAGCGGACTATAAAAATAGAGCTCTAAGATCACGACGCAAATAAATTTCATGTCAGATTTCATTTCGTATGCAAACAAAATTAACAGTTCAAAAGGCTCTCATTTACCAGCGGGTCACCACGAACCCTCAGCTCATTTTTTATGTAGATTGCGTCGAAGAAAAGTTTTACAATATCAGTCCGCGACTCGCGAGATCCCGTCAACGCCCGTAGGGACCGCAGCGGCATTAAATTTGGCTATTTTCTTCTGTCTGTCGCGATTCTAACACTTTATAGGCCGCTTAAGTACCGCGAGGACCTTTGCGAAGGACGAGATGAATAGAATTTTATTTAAAAAGTTAAATATTAAACAGTATCAATGATGGCCACATGAGTGAACAGACGCTATTTGATATTCGTAAACGGGAAAGAGAGAAAATGCGGAATAGTTACAGTAGTTTGTTAAAATTTAACTCGCTATTTAGCGTGATAACAAGAAATATTTTTGCCTTGTTTCAGTCTGCAAAGGTGACTATCATGACTAAACATTTAAAATAGTGAAACAAAGTTTAATCGGATTATAAGCATGTAAAAAAACTGACTACATGGTTTACAGCTTTTAAAAAAAAATATCATTTGATTTCGTAACCCATAGAAAATGGTTGTCTATAAAGCACTATAATAATTCATTTAGAAAAAAACCTAATCAATAACCGACAATAACCTTTAGACTGAAATCATCTCAAGTTAAAACGATATGGGTTGGTATTCATTTAAAAAAGCTAAAGGTTAACCGACATATCAAACAAAAATACCTCCCGTATGTTAAGGAATGTGTTTTGTGGTAAGATAATATTTGAACATTTCAACCAAACAATGTTCCTTCGCGTTTAACAGCGCCGAGTATGAGGGAATATATTCCTGAAGGCTGTTCAGGCATTCATAGACTTGGCAAGAGCATTTACACACAAACAACCGACTATATTATTTTATTATACAAATAGTCTAAAAATATGCTAACCGAAAAAAGAGCTCGTTTTGATTTCAACGACAATTTTCTTTTTGTATTCGTTTCCATGTAAACAGAGAGATTACAGAAATGGCTGCAATTTTTCCATATTTCATTTTAAATGGAATAAACGAAGTGAAAATGGGAAAAAACATCTCGAAAGCAAATTACAGGAAGCGAACGAAACTAAAATGCGGGACGGCTCGCTCTGGCTTGAACTATAAAATATTTGCATCCAAACGAGGCCAACAACAATAAGATGGAAATGCAAAATCCGCTGCAGAGTAATAATATACTTATATTGTCTGCTCACGCTGATAGAACAGGGCATGCTATTTTGCGGCTTTTGCACTTAAAATGGCTTAGCCGTTATGGAAATAATCCTCAAATTTTGTAGGTTTAACGTAATTTTTCAATAAAAACGTTCTCGACTGTTTCTTCAGTGATTTTTACCCCAAAGCAATGTTTTTTTAACATAGATTGATGTTGATGTTATCAAACTAGACAGACTATTATTATTTATGTTTTAGTCTTTGTTTTACTCCTAAGTAGAGGAGTCGCGGGCTTTTGGCCAAACGAGAATGGAATTTATGATTCTTCTGTACGAAAGAAAGAAAACGTACTTACTAGTATGCGTGTGCTCATTATAACTGATGCTTTTTGGAGAAGAATGTATGTGCGTATTATGGTCAGACTACTATATTTTTAGTTTTTATTTCGGTAAGATGCATTAATCTGCATATTTAACTAGTCTGTCAAAACAAAACAGTCGAACAAATAAAAATTCCTAATCATTAGTTCAATTAAATTTAGTTTCCAAAAACAATTATTGCGATAGAATTAGTACATAAAAATAGCCTGCGTAAATTATACAATAACAGCAAAGGAAATGAAGATATCTGCAGTTTATTATACCAGCATCAAAACAAACAATAAGCACCATCACGAGGGTGAATAAAACAAGGCGAATTGGTGATAAAAGTAATGTGTACGCACAAAGTAATTATTTTTCCAAAATGTGCCATTCTATGTTTACGGAAGGAAACAACTAAAGGCTTTTGAGTCATAATAACGCAAACGACTTGCTCCCCGAGGGGGCGAGTAATTTAGTCGTCGCCTCTCGGATCATATTATCCGTATTCCTAATACAAATGATCCGCATTTCCGCGGGGAAGTGCCAAAATGGCTGAATTAAAACGGAGTATACCATGGCGACGTGCGATGGCTGCCTCTATGACGGGCCATCATAGGGACGCAGCTATGCGTTAGAGGGAGCTAACAATATTGCGATCTCGCTCCGTCGTATAACTGCGTCCCTATGATGACCCTTCATGTAGAGGGAGCCATATAAAAAGTCACGATACGATGTTGGCGGCCGTCCAGCCTGGCCCATGTTCACTAGATTTTATCAAAATTATTGCGAAAGCAGCGAAATAAACAGGTTGTTAAATGATAAGCTGATAGCACATTTTCGTTGTTTTAGCTTGTAATAACGCATAACTTTACGCAATCTCGATCTTTAATATCAATAAAAGTGACAGATAGCATATGTAAAATTGTCTATATTCGTTCCCGTCGTCTATTTTCGTGATAAAATACCTTCTAGATATATCTCAAGCAAGAATTATACATAACTTTAGTATATAGAATCGTATCGCACCTAATTCGCACCTAATTGTAGCAGTTCTAGTACTACAAGTGATACGCACGTAGCACTCCCTCGTATAGCAACTGGTGCCCTTTTCTAATTTTAAAATACATAAGCAGTGCCAATGGGCAGGGTGCCCAGAAGGCTGGCCGCATTGCCACGTTGTATAGCGATACTGATACGCTGGGCAAAGTATTGGCCAGCCCTCTGGTCACCCGTAGTTTCAATTAAGCGCGCCGATCAACCATTATATTGGAGTTGCACCAAAAATTTTTTTTTCATCAAATGCTGATATTTCTGACGTTTAGGTGCAAGCTGTATTGCGTGGTTAATGCAACGGAGTTGTATTGAAGTTGGATAGTGTCTAAACGAGTTTTAAAGTTAGAATACGGCCGCTTATTATTAAAATATTCAATTTTAAACAAAAAACTTCCGTGAGAATCAGACATATTAAATAATTCACGGGTTACTCACGTCTTTTAAGTTGAATAGTTATTGCATGTGAACCGCGGCCTGCAGTCTACGTCGGTTAGCCAACGCGAATGGCTCATGAATAACCTCCTCGTTATGGAGCGAAACATGTCAAGCAATATTCGACTTAAAAGACCCGTGATTTATTTAATATGGAATATTCAATTACTTTTACTTTCTTTTAGTTGACTTTATTTAGCAATAGCATTTTTTTTTAGTTTTTCTTTAGGTACTCTGTTTATCTTGATTAACTCAATTTATTTTGTTTTAAGATTATTCTCTTAGATGGAATATAGCCTTGTAAAGATTTAAACTCGTGATATTTCCCAGTTTGAGAGCTTACACTGTTTCTATTTTTGTAAGTTGTTTGCCATTTATAAATCTTATTAATCAGACTTTTTTCCTTAGAATTACTCAAAAGAGTATCTTTAAGGTAATAAAATGCTGTTAAAAAAGAAATATAAATTCTCCTAACGGAAAACTAAATAAAAAACTTGTCAATGTAGCGTTAAAATTAGCATTGCATAAAAATTATCTTAATTTTGTGATATCTAGTAGCGAGTAGCGGTATCCTGCCTTTTCGCCGAAAATTACATTACCGAATTTTACTTGCCAACCAACATTTCGCAGAAATTTCATTTGGCCGAACAACTTTTATAATTATCTCGCAACCATTTCATTTCCCAACCCCATAGTTGGGAAATGAAAATAACCTACTAGGTTGGGTTAGGTTAGGTTGGATTATGTAAAGTTGGGAAATGAAATTCGGCCAAATGATACTTCTGCGAAAAGTTGGTTGGCAAGTGAAATTCGGCAATACAATTTTCGGCGAAAAGGCAGAGAACCGCTGTAGGAAAACTACTCGAGCGCCTCAAAATTACGCAAGTCGACGGGAATCGTGTTCTATGGACGCCCCGCCACTAGTTTCTCTGCCTCGCAGGTTCTCTGCCTTTTCGCCGAAAATTGTATTGCCGAATTTCATAACAGAACACGATTCCCGTCGACTTGCGTAATTTTGAAGCGCTCGAGTAGTTTTCCTACAGCTCATGAAGAAATTGTATAGCCAATTAAGCACCGGCTTGCTTATGAAAAATGTTGACCCTCCGCCACTGATAGGTAGCATAGGTATTGTAGGTATATAATGTGTATGACCCTCGTAAATGGACATTAAGTACCAAGAAGGAAAGTAAGGATAGGATTCAAACACAGATAACCTCAACCACTAGATAGATCATAAGTACAACTCGGGGTCACCACGCATCTGTGCTCCCGTACTCATTTTGTATTAGAGCGCAACCGTTTATTTCAATTGAGTTAACGTTTTCGATTATTACTCATGTGAATTAAAAATATCCACAAAAATCAAGTTACAGGGGTGAACCTGGATTGTTATACTACAAATTAGTATAGAAAACTATTGCGATGTGTTGTTCGGATCGTAGAAATTTACGAATAAAATTGCGCTGATGTGTGGTGACCTCGTGCTCCCTGTAAAAGCTTATTGATGAGGTGTCTGGGTAGTCTGTGGATTCAAATGACACTAATATGTTGTTTGTATTAATTTTTATTTACGTATCCCATTTACAATTTTGTTAAGATTAATTAAACAAAATCAACAATTGTGTACTTAACTGTACAATACATTTTAAAAGATGTGCAAAGAATTGACGTTACCCTAAGTAAAACACAGCCATTAGATTAATGTCTACTTATATCTATTATAATATAACTAATCAACGCTCAGGGAAGCTAGAAAACATTACATCTTTGGCAAACCTATTAATCCTATGATAATATATTATTACTACAGATAGGTTATGGTATGAACGCTCCAGATGTATAACATTTTTTTTCTAGCCGCGCACTACGATTCCCTTACAAAGAAAGTAACAAATTATAATTGTAATTGTGAACATAGATAAACAAAAGGTCAAGTGGGGTAAGGAAGACATAGTTTATTAACATCATCGCAGATCCAGAATATCTAGATTAGATCTAGATTTAGCAACATCTCCATAGTTTTTGCTGTCATGTACAAATCTTTGTTAACCATTTCTGACCGATTTCTCCCAGTTGCTTAAAGGTTAGCTGGAAGAGATCTCTTAAATGGATAAGCTCGCCTTTGTACACACTTACCTTAGTTTTTAATGGTCATGTACTTGTTTTGTGCTGTAAAGTGTTTTACTACTACTAAGTAGGTACTACTTTATTTTGTTTTTTTTTTTATGCAGAATAGGCAGGCGTTTGACCACGATCTCACCTGATGGTAAGTGATGATGCGGTCTACGGTGGGGCACGCTTACCTATGAGATACCTATTTACTCGCGCTTTGAAGAGACCCAAATCGTACTCATGTGGAAACAGACTCGGGCAGAGCATTCCACTCCTTGACAGTTCGCATAAGGAATGTTGAAGCGAAACGCTTCGTGCGTATATGTGGAATACCTACCATGAAGCGATGCCGGACTGCCGTTTGTCTGGTAGTCCGATGGTAAAATGGGGACGGGGGAATAAGGTCGCGGGAAAAAGAAACACACGCGTTCCCTTTACCCGGGGGTTTCACTTACCCACCTGATCTAGAATACATATAGAACCAGTTTACAATGGGATATACGTAAAAACAGTTTGCGAGTATTTTTCATGTTCATTAATTAGAGTATATAACCTATTTGTAGTAAAATATCATTGTGGGAAACACTTTAGGATATTTTAGAAGGGTAGTTTTAAGGTGTTTTATATGTATATTTTAAGTTAATTGTTGTTAACATTGAATGTTACTATTTACAATATACGAAAAATATTTTGCCTTCTGGTAATCAGTTACTCAGGGTTCATAATGATCTTAATTTTTTTGTATTGAATTAAAAATACTGTGAAATTCATTCTACAGTAGTATTTCTGATCTGACAGCTCCTGTCATACATTGTTATTGTAGACTACATTGTATGACGCGAGCTGTCAAATTACGGTTTTAAATTAAAAATACTACTATTTTAGTTACATCTGAGGAATAATCATTTTTGTTCTATGAACATTCTGGAGTTACGTGACATAATTACATTAACATTTAATAAACCCCAAATACTTTGTTTCGACCAATTTTTGTTTTAAAACAATACACAATTTATCTTTGATTTGACATAATTATTTCAAAGGAGGTTTTCTAAACGATCTCAGCGCTATTAAATTTAAACTTTCGTGAGACACATTAACATTATAAAATAACACGGTTACACTCACGGCACTTTAGTCACGTCTCGCGACATGTTTCGGAGAGCCTAGGTCTCCATCATCAAGCACTAGGAGTGCTACCGTAAGTATCGTGAGTGTAACCGTGTTATTTTAAAATGATCTCAGCGCTATTATTATATCTGCTTCTTAAATTTTGAAACGTTCCCAAGGAAAGTGATCTCTTATTTCTAATATCACCAGACTTGATTAAATAAATCCTCATAAGCTCAAACACCTTGATAAAACAGTGAAAGACAAAACTGCAACTACCGCGTTTGCGAACACGAAGATATTTACACCTGCAACAAAAACTAAAATAAGTTCAGTACCATTTATTAGATTTAATATAAAAGGAAAGAAAAGGGTTGCAAATTCATAAAAAATACAAGTTTTTGGGTTTTCCCTTAAGAGAATACATACAATTCAATCTTGACCAATTTGTAACAATGTAAGCTTCAATTTAATAGATGGTTTTTTTTTCAGATTTTTACATATATATATCCTCACCTTCTTTGGAATTGATTGACTAATGACTAGAGAGCTTAATTATATATGTATAATTTAAAAGACTTAACATTTTACCAACACTGGTTCAGACACATTATGCAAATAACTAATCCTAGGGGCTACTTTGAAGTATTGTAGGTTTTTTCAAACGCTCTAGTGACTGAACGGGAAAAGGGACTGAATTTATTTTCGAATATATATTATTAGACTACCGAAACACGATTGCTGAAAGTTGCCTCGATAGAAAAAAAATCCGAATTTGGGTCCTTTTTCCCCTTATTTTTCTTAGATTATGTAAACTATAAGAAATTAAGGAATATAACTAAGTAAAAAATATGGTATTCTGGTTTATCAAAAAAATCACAGAAGCAAAATTAAAGAAAACTTTATAGATTCGCTTATTTATCGTAGTTTGGTAGAACAGTCTGATCCTTAAGAGCGCTGCATCTCTTTCTTTCGTCCACGGGAGCCATAAACGTGTCTTTAACGGATGGGCGTGGTTTGTCAGAATCGAGGAATGGCCTTAAACGCTTTAGATATTGGTTATATATTATATAAATCTGTCATTTCCACTTACCTTTATTAGAAACATATTTCGAGAGCTCCGTCCTCGAGTAGACGGTGACGAGGGCGCTGGCGTCGCGCAGCACGGGCGGGTCGACCGGCAGCACGGACTCGCAGCGCACGCGCAGCGCGCCGCTCGCGCTCGCGGGCACGCGCACGCGCAGCACGCGCCACGATGCGCGCAGCCCGCCCGCCTGCGGCGCGCTCAGCTCCGTGTGCTGCCATGGCTCGGGCTGTAACCATACCTGCTGTTTACTGTCCATTACTAAACGTAAGTAATACTACCTATAAAGTCTCATCCTAATCCCAACGATGGAAAAAATATAAACAGCACTCTAAATGTGGCAACAGAAAACGGTCCTGATGATCTCCTTAGAGTTATCTCTGTTCTTTAACACCCGGTTTGAAATTTTACTCTAAACGAAATTCCCTGTTAATTAAAAAACAAAGTTGTAATTGGTCAATCATAGTTTGAATTTCTTTAAATATAATATTAAACGTAGGCCTCATTGTATGGCCCTAACTTCGAGATCATATTTTTGTGGGGTTTTGAAATAATTAATACCAACTAAGACTTCTAGTTTTATTATTTTTTGTCTAACCCGCATTGACTTAGCATTGTTATTGTGTAGCCTCTTGTTCGCCATACTAGGAGAAGGCTTATTATACTAGTTCATCTAGCAATAAAACTAGGGCTAGGTAAGCAATAGCAACAACGCCCCTGTGCCCAGTGATCCTCTTCAACACGAAATTGCAAACCCGCCGATACCCGGCAGATTAATTCTAACGAGTGCACTATGGCGTTTTAAACAGAGCCCGAATACTGAAGAGTACAGAATAGATACATGCACTTGCCATGCCACTCCGCCGCTAAGCCCACACTTACTCTAACAGCCTGAACGTACCTGTGCGGAATGGCTTTGATGAAAATCGGGCGCTTTAGTACGAATTCATTTGCTTAAACGTTTTACTATTCATGCCATAAGAGGTATTTTAGAATTCGAACTGCATTTCAAAATACCTCTTATGCAAATCTTATGCAGGTCAAATTAGCTAGGTACATTTCAGTCTGCCTGACGGAAGATTGTAGGAATTAATTATAGTTATTACTCGCCAGAAGTTTCCAAAACCAATGCGAGTACTCTCATGGTCACTGGCAGACCCAGTATATAATGAGTAAAAGTCGTTTAAATTTTAATCAGTAAATTCATTGAATAGCGAACTCAGTATCAATCCATTAGATTTTAATTAAATATAACAGTGAATAGGCTCGATAAGCGCGTAGGCTTTACACCTCTGACCCTTCATTTCTATCCTGACCGGGTCAAATCCCCTGGGCATGTCCTCATTCTATTTATAAAGGTTTGATATTGTCCACCAACCTTCTGTATTTCGTTGTCGATGTACCAATTAATATCCGAGGGTGGCAGCGAGTAGTCCGCCGAGCAGTTCAGCAGCATCTGCTCCCCCGGCCGCACCAAGCTCGGAGCCCCGGTTATCACTGGGTCCTTCTCCGGCATCGCTGCGAGCATAATTTTGATTCACAAAACTGTTAAAAGTTTTTGGTTAAGTTAGTCGTCGAGATTACACAGTATTTTTATATCAGGTTACTCAAGTTACATTGTCACCCCTCGGGCAGAGAAACCGCAAACGTGTAGTGGTCGCCTTTTGTCTTGCCCGAGTGGCGGGTGGACGCAATTGATAATGATAATCGTAAATTATCAAAACATGACCATCGACTTAAATTACTTAAGCAACCTGCTATGAATATTATCAATATGTTTGATGTGAGTTTTAAACCTAAAATTGAAGGAGAATACAAGAAAAGACTCATTTAAAAAATGATTTTTTTTCCTTTGAGTATTGTTAAATCCTTGGGTTGAAACAATGGAAACGTAATTAAATCTTTAGACGTAGAAGCACTTAGAACGGCGGTGCGACGTCTCGACATATTTTGTTATAGCGGCATGCGATTTTTCTTTTGTCAGATGCAAAAACAAAAACTACGCGTTAATTATAATTATTGGCGGTATGATCGAATTTAGCCGCAGGGCATATCCGCCTGACAAATTCGGCGGGCAGATCCGTTGTATCCCTACCTATCAGAAGGCCTAAAAGAGTTTTGTTAAGGGGTGTTGATATATTGTTCAACACATTTGCAAGAATTTAGAGTTCTTAGTCAGAGGCTGCCTACTACACTCGGGTGCAAAGAAATCGGACAACCCGTAGTAGTGTGTGTAGTTGTAATCCTCACCAACAACGGTCATGTGTTTGGTCTGCCTCGCGATCTGGAACATGGGTCCCTCGGTGGAGACCTCGCAGGTGTAGGCGGCGCGCGTGGCGTGCGGTGACGGCATGACGCGCACCACGCACGACGCCGGCTCGCACGACCCACCCTGCACCACGATGCCCGTCACGTTGAATAACCGGATCTGAGGCTGGAAAGAATTCGATGGTTAAAACGGATACCTAACTCGGCTTCCACCAAGTTACCTAAAATTTAGTATGTTTAGCAAAGGTCACGAAGAGAGGGATAGGTTTGACATGCTTACAAATATTTTTATTGCGCCGCACGGATAGATAGGATTGTTGTTTCTTAGATATTTGAGAGATTTCTCAGTTTTCTCAAAATAAACTCAAGATCGTTTAATAAACACAGTTAATTAAAACAGGCGGGTAAAAAATTGGTGCAAAATATATTATTATTTTATTATATTGAATGCCGTAAACATTATCATGATTTCAGTATAAATAATAGGTAAATAAATACCCGCTGTTTACTGAAAATAACATCAAATGGAAATGCCAGTATGAATTTACATTTTACGCCAACAGGAGGAATTTACATAAAATAATGAAACAGACTATTTTCAACAATGTTTAGAAATAAAGGATAAGTAGAAAAATCCACTGCCTCAGGCGAGACTCGAACTCGTGACTCTGGGAAACATGCCCATCGCTCTAAACAACTGAGCTACTGAGACTTACCTGATAGCTACGAATTTATCCACCATATCCTTTATTTTATACGCGTTTTAGGTTGCGGCTGGGTTTCCTATAGTCGCGAGTTCGAGTCTCGCCTGAGGCAGTGGATTTTTCCACTTTTCCTTTATTTCTAAACATTGTGATATCGTTAGCAGACGTTCTGCTTAATACTAAATTAATTGTAGACTATTTTAAATTTTTTGCGCATTGAAATAAGGACTTTTTAGCTTGACTCTACTTTATAGGTCCTTATACATTTTCAAAAGTGTATTAGATTATAGCCACAGACACAGTAAAATTAGGTATCCAGCGTTGGTATTTAGTTTATGAACGAAAACATCTGTTCAATAATTTGGTACGTATAGAGGGTAGTATATTTTACGCAAGGAAATCTCATTGCTTTTTGGGTTCCGTAGCCAAATGGCAAAAAACGGAACCCTTATAGATTCGTCATGTCTGTCTGTCTGTCTGTCCGTCTGTATGTCACAGCCATTTTACTCGGAAACTATAAGACGTATCATTATCAAATTTTTATATAAAGTGTATTGTGTGTGCCGCTACTTAGTTATGTAGTGAAATTTCTGAAAAAAAAATATTTTTAGCGGGGGGCACTCCAAACATGCAAGTAATTGTCAAAAAATTTATTTTACCAAATATCAACATGATGCACATCAATCGATAGGTCAAATAACATAGAGGTTTCTTTAAACATTTTTGTTTTAGTGGATATATTCAGATAATGACTCCGAAAGTCTAAAAAATTGTGTGCCCCCTGTAACTTTTGAACCGTAAGTTCAAAAATTTTGGGAAAATTCAAGAAGATACACCTTTAAATATTCTTTCAACTAAAATTATTTTGAGCATTATCGGTTTAGGCGTTTTTGAGTTATCTCCAAAAAAACTACGTAGGCAGATGCGACCATGCGATAATAATTTTTTCGACAGTAGCTACGGCTGGTTTTTATAAATAATTGTACGGAACCCTTCATGCGCGAGTCCGACTCGCACTTGGCCGGTTTTTAAAAAGTGATATTTAACTCACAGTACCTCATAAACCTAACCAAAATAGGTTTGTATAATAAGTTCTACTGACTTTATTTCATAACGACCAAGAAATTATCCTCCCGTGACGAACAAAGTTTCAAAGTTACGTCTTCGGTTCCACTTAAAACTGAAAATACTTTGATAATAATACCCTGAAGCTTTAAATTCTTAATAAACTTTGCTCGTAAACAAGAAGTATTTTGCTACGAAATGTTATTTTGTGAAAATTTGAGTACCTAGTACTAAGTTCAAAAACAAACGATTATAACGAATTATGTTTGGCCCTGGTATGATAGTTTATACTGCTAACCTGTTGCGAAGGGTTGTAACGGAAGATCTCGTGCAGGTCGCGGTACCACTTGACGGAGTGCAGTTTCTGGTCGTCCATGCGGAAGTGGCAGCTGAGCTCGGCCGCGCGCCGCGGGTCCGCATGCAGCGGCACCAGCAGCTGCGTTATTTCGTGCCCCGCTGTCAGGGCTGCCAACAACGAAATTAAATTATAAGAATAAATAAATATATAGGCGGTCCTTCCAGACCATTGAACCTAGGTGAACTTAGTGAACGTAGTGTGTAGTTCCAGAGGATTTTTTTTCGTTGGATACTCCAGCTACAAAAGGCAATTACATTACGAGTTCTTCAAAGAAGGAAAGCAGATTATTTATTCTATTTTATTTTTATTTATCGTATGGCATTACGAGTCACTGGATTATAATATTATCTATACTTGATAAAGATAATAGGCTATAACTACAGATTAAAGTTAGCCTTCTTCAAACTCGACGACCTTGTCCCTAAGTTTCGCGAGGTCTTCAATTTGTCCGTTGTACTTGGTGATCGAGCATTCAAAAACCATGTGTTCCACTATTTGGTCGGCGGCCCCGCATACGCATTGGGGGAGTCGCGCCAGCCCCACTTGTACCAGTGGTGGGCGCAGTTTCCAATACCTGTTCGGATGCGGTTTATTTGGCTCCAGACCTTGCGCGTCTGATCAAAGCCCAGTGGGCGCGTCTTTGGGTCGTGTGTAAAAAGTAGTAGTAGTAGTAGTAAAACACTTTATTGCACAAAACAAGTACATGACCAACAAAAATATAGTAAGTGTAAAAGTATTTATTTATTCTATAAAAACTAATGAATGTGCTGTAAAGTTTTTATCATTCCTTGTCGTTAAACACAATTCACAAATTATTCCACGGAAGTTATGGGCTAACAGGTATACAATTATGACAAATTATATGTTGAACAAACTTGGTAAACGGCAGGGCAAATGTTTGTACGCCCGGGGCGTTCATATGCGGTTAATGCAGCCAATTCTGGGTCAGATATCTACGTATTATATGCACTACATACAATGCCTAGTTGCCTACAGGAACTTTTTGTAGATAGGTATCTGGTATAGACTACTTCTATATAATGTGAGTAAATGAATACCTCGCCAGCGATGGCCATTAAGCTATGTGATGGCTCCTCTACATGATGGGCCATCATAGGGACGCAGCTATGCGTTAGAGGGAGCTAACGATATTGCGATCTCGTTCCGTCGTATAGCTGCGTCCCTATGATGGCCCATCATGTAGAGCCAGCCTGACATGCTCTTATGGCGCCTCCACATGATGGGCCATCATAGGGACGCAGCTATGCGTTAGAGAGAGCTAACGATATTGCCATCTCTTTCCGTCGTATAGCTGCGTCCCTATGATGGCCCATCATGTAGAGCCAGCCTTACGATGACTTACCAGTCAATGATTAAGAGTTAGTCACTTATAAGGTACCTATCGTTGATTTTCTATGAGGCCAACGACATCTTTCCATAGGTATTTACGTAATGTCACCTATTCATATATTATATAATATTTATTTTTAAATTGACCCCGTCTATGTGATGTTATTGCTCTCGCTAAAAATCACAGTTTTAACTTTGTGTGCGAACTACAAAATAATATAAAATCTCGCAAACGCGTAGTAATACCTAGTGGAAAATTGTATTGCAATAAGAGCCCTCGTCTCCGAGAGATGTAGCCAGCGAGGTGCACAGCGCCAATATAATGGCGGCAAAACGGCATCCTCCAACGATCAAATAAAAACGTTTGCACTCCAAATATTTAACCGACACTTGCAGCAATTTCGAAGATCTTTTTGAAAGAGTAATTTACTGTAATATTCTTAGATAATTTATTCTTCAAACGGAAATTCCAGTCCATTTAGTCTACTTTGGCACTTTGGTTCGGCGGAGGGAAAGAAATGCTTTTAATAAAAGTAATTTCGGAACAAATTTACTCGATTCGGCGGATAAAGGTTGAATAATAATTATGGTGGAGGGTTCCGTAATTTGTTTAAGTTGATAAAAGTACCGATATTTCGATGAATAGGCGAATCCGACTTGTTATTCAATATTTATACGACTTCTTGCTTATGAATATTCATTATTTTAACAATGTTTCTTAATTACGGTAGGTTTCCAGTTTTTTTTTCGTCTTAGTTTTTGTTTAATGAATATGTCTTTTTACTTTTGTATTCGGAAATACAAATAAATATTACGTGCACTTTTAAGCACCGCCACAGCTAGTACCTAAATAGATACTATAAGGATATAGGGGGTAGATCAGAAGCAGAATACAGGTTAATGATGAAGATGAAAATTATATTTTATTTTATGTATGTACGTAATTGCCAAATTACATTATTAAATTAGGTATATTTTAGCATGATTTGATTTTTTTGATACCAGCTGGAATTCGCTATACATTCAAAAATATAGGTTAGGTAAACTTGCTTATGTATTAGGTACCTACTAATAATTTGCCTGCTTTAGAGTTACTTGCAAAAATATTGAATGTCTCTCAGTGTAAACTAGTAACGTAGAGGAGTATTAGATAATACCAGAGACTAAAGATATAATAGACGGTCTAAGAACTTTTTGAGTCTCTAAGTTTTTAGCACCATTTGGACGAGAGTAGGGTCTACTACTAGTACACTATTCGATACTAGATGGAGTAGCAGTGCAGGTGACATTTCCTCTTACATTTTTGTATCTTTAGGTTGCTCCTATCCAGATGGCGCTTTTATTACTTGAAGCCTCAAAGAGTTCTTAGACCGAGGCCGTGTATTATAATATATCTATAGTTTCTGGATAATACCTACACAGTACCTACTTTCTTGAACATTTTGTGTTAATAGAAAAATAGTCACAAACCAAATCATACATTAGACACGGTTTTAGCGGAAGCAATAACGTAGTGGTAAAGTCTCTTAATAATTTATCTCAAGCTTTTAGTACTAGTACATCGCAACATTAACAATGATATACGCCGCTCCGTACAGAAAGTCAGCACGAACAGTGACAGGTGCGTGAGGCATAGCCCTCTCCTTACCTCCAGAGACCACCCTGTATATTTACTAAACAAATCTGCAATAACTAAGCCTTAGCACAACTAGAGAAAAATTATGTTGTGCCAGATATAGTAAAATAAATCTTCGAATAAATTCAAAAAGGTAACAAAACATCGTATGCAGGATCAAAAATAAACAACAATAGGCAAAAGGTTAACATAAAGGGGTACCTTTTTAGTTTGACACGGAAATATCTGAAACTTAGAGAGCTCTTTTCAAGGCCGGGAATACATTCAGAATGGCATATTCCTGGCCGCCCTTCATCCCTACCCTAATTCTCATGTACCTTTAATTTACGGCTTCAACTTGACCTATAAATAAAAGAAAGTTTATTCAAACAAAGCCCAAGGGCTTATCCTTATCTTTTATGGCAATACAAACAAAAGCTCTTGAAGTTATGATTGGCTATCATTAATATCATTGCTGTTTACTTTACGAACAAACTTTTCTCGTTTTATTCGTATTTCCATTTTGTTGACACTTTATTACTACTCATCTGAATAAAGTTTAACTTAATACCGGTCAACTTTTGAAATTCATTCCTCTCACTCTTATACTGTTGTACAAACTAGCCACGTGCGAGTCGGACTCGCGCACGAAGGGTTCCGTAACATTATCTACAGGATGACTTCAAAAACGTAATACAAGATACTCAAACCTGAATCTATTCATGATTTTGATCAACTTTTACTATGGGCTCAACTTTGTAAATTTCCAAAAAAAAACCTCATACATTTTCGTCTACCTATCCTTGATCTTTTCTATGGAACAGCTCAATTTTTACTTTATTTTACAAAGTTGCTCTCATAGTAAAATTGTTCAAAATGATGAATAGATTCAGATTTGGTTATCTTGTATTAAGAGTACGTTCTAGAAGTGACCATGTATAAAAACGGCATAATAATCATGTATTTTGTAAGGGGCTACTTTGAAAAATCATAGGTTTTTTCAAACGCTCTAGTGACTAAACGGGTTAAGGGACTGAATTTATTTTCGAATATATATTACTAGACTATATACTCTTGTTTTTGGCACAAGCCGAAACACGATTGCTGAAAGTTGCCTCGATAGAAAAAAAATCCGAAGTTGGGTCCTTTTTCCCCTTATTTTTCTTAGCATACGTAAACTATAAGAGGTTAAGCAATATAACTAAGTAAAAAATATGGTATTCTGGTTTATCTAAAAAGTCACAGAAGCAAAATTAGACAAAACTTTATAGATTCGCTTATATATCGTAGTTTGGTCAAAAAGTCTGATCCTTATGAGCGCTGCATCTCTTTCTTTCGTGCACGGGAGCCATAAACGTGTCTCTAACGGATGGGCGTGGCTTGTCCGAATCGAAGTCATTTTATTCTGGTTTTTTGTATTCTTTCGTTATAGTGGCAACAGAAATACATCATCTGTGAAAATTTCAATTGTCTAACTGTCACGGTTCATGAGATACAGCCTAGTGACAGACGGACGTGTAGCGAAGTCTTAGTAATAGGGTCCCGTTTTTAGCGTTTGGATACGGAACCCTAAAAATGTCGGGCGTAGTACATGAGAAGTCTCTCTCTCTCTTTCTGAGAGAGAGAATGGTCGCTTGTTCTGGCCATCTTTTGCTAGAGCAGATTTTTTTTACAATTTGACTAATATCAATTGCTATGTGCACGTATCTGCTAATGCAATATTATTTATCGATATGGAAGAAATTTGTAAGTCCCTCTTTTTTTTTTAAACATGACTAACTTGTTTGGCCACCTTGAGGGCCAGTTACGAGTCTGGGGTAGTGATAAGGTCAGGCTGCCTGTAAGTCCCTCATTGGGCATTTTGAATAATCATTGAAAGTGCGATTATTATTCAGATTCCAAGAATATTGTAATTATAATGTAGGTCCGAATTATTAACAAAAAGTTTCTTAATTTATATCTAAGTTTTTCGACTTTCCATTACATAGTTAGTGGATGCAAAAATATTGGGACAATTTTTGCGTAGGTACTAGTAGACAAGTGATTAAGTAATACTACTTTTAGTGTCACAAAGTAATTTGACACAAGAGTTTAACAATTTTTAAATTGATGATAAATATTTGTAAAAGGTCAGTGCTGTGTAACCATTTACTTTAAAATCTTAGTATGTATATATTCAATATACTTATCAGTGGCAAAACCATAACATCTGGCAATAGAACGGCTATAGTATAGAATAATACCAAAATCTATTGGCCGTATCCGTGCACTTATCGTTCCATTAGATGAAATCGTCAATTCGTAAGCCGCCGTGACCCCGCGTGAGTGACATAATAGCGGCGTTTTAGAAGGACCACAGTAATTGCGACCGAGTAATGGATGGGATCATCAGGCCCCAATGAATTGACGTATTTAACCAGTTTCCTTATTTATATACTGCTAAGAGTGCTAAGCTACGCTTGTAACTCTACGGTCCGTAGTTTAACATAGTTAACCGATATGTAACGAAATAATAAATGATTCGTAGATGTAAATCAGGGATTTTTATGGTGGACGAAAAGTAAGAGTAAGAGTCTTTTCTGGCATTCGAATATTTTAAAACGATCATTTGGTACAACCCTGGGTAACTGTCTCCTTTGTGATAACGCCCAAAAGTGTAAACATATTTATATGTCGACTGTACCAGTGTCATCAGACTATGCTGGATTGGTATTATCCAGCGCTGATTTTCACCCTGATCCCGTTTTTTGTTCGGGTACCTAGTATTACAAACAACAACACCCTTAATTGACCATCGGTAGACTTTATGTCGTTGCAATAGAGTACTTTGTAAGATGATGATGATGATGATGTATTGTTTAAATACATGTTTTCTATTCTATCCTATATACATATATACAGTGTGTCTTTCATAACGACATTGGTTTTAAGTAACGATAGTTTAAAGTGCTGTTAACAGTTTTATCAAAAGAATATAACGATTACCTTTTATAATTAAGAGTAATTAATTTAAAAAAAAAAACTTCAGCAGCAATGTTTCGCTAAGTGTTTCGCGATAGCAGGGCGCTTAAGTCCTTTTCTTACGAACAAAGAGCGTAATTTCAATGTAATCACATGTCAATTGTTAAGTGTAATTTATTACTGATACATTGCGTGCCCAATTAATTTGTATAAAAATTTTAATTTTTTAACTAAATTATGCTAATTTCAGTTCATTAGGAGTTATACTTTCAAATTAAGGTATGTTCGCCTAATAAGAACCGGTTCCTAATAAGAGCCACCATTTCTAAAATCCCGCTCCCGATACTAAATTGAAATCAAGTCTCGCGCCGATACTCCTCATTAACCAATTATTGAAGTGCATTGGGATTACTTGGGTTTTAGGCCGCCATTTTGTCAGTATGCCTGTCGATGCAGTTCACGTCACGACGCGTAGGTCGTTTTGTATAATTTGTTTGTTTTTTGTCAATTTAGATTGGTTTGCTACGGGATGGCGAAGTGCCTAACAAGGACCACCTCCTTGTCACCAAATAAGGACCAGGCCTTTTTAATGTCATGTCTATAAAGCAAAATATTGTATATGATTTTAAGCTAACATGGTCATTAACATTACAAAAACTATTAAAAAGGGGATATTTCCCATGTGAGTTTTTTATTGTGAGCTTCCGATATTTCGGCACAGTTGCATGCGCCATTATCACGGAGTAACTGAAGTTGCTGCGAGTGTCAGTTGTGAAAATATTGTACCTTAAGATTTTTTTTGTCTATAAACAGTTAGGTTAGATTTCAGGTTTATTTATTCTATAGTACTTACTCCGGTTGCCCTATGTGATATGATGTGCCTGGTAAACTGACGTTAAGTATTGATAAGACAATGTACCATGAATTATGAACCCGCAAAATGACAAAAGCATTTGATTTAAAGGAATTAGGTTATGGAAATATTTGTACATTGCACAAGTACTCACCTGTACGATAACATGCGTAAAATGTCTAAAGAGATCTTCAAACCTCTAAAAAGAAAGACTATATACTAGGTATAAGTACAGTCAGCAGCAGAAGTTGCTACGCGGGTGAGGTGGTCAAAATGATCGTGACTCTTGTTGTCTTGACAAAAGTCGTGTCAAGTTCAATTTGAACACCTCACCCGCCTAGATACTTCTGTTGCTGACTGTACGTAAAACGTTTTAAAAAATAGATTTAAGTCACAGTGAGAATGTGAAATGCAATATGAAAAAAAAAGAAAAACTACATAGGCCGGGAACGTAAAGCATTTGTCAGTTGTGTCTGATCAGGATCACGGCATGCTTCGTATCGATGTTGTGTGAGCACAGTTCAGTCACGGCACGAGCCACCGTCATTCAGAATAGTCATTGCATTATAGTCATAGCCACGATTGCCATGCCCATAAGGCCCAAGGGCTAATGACTGAAAATGTTCCTAGTTATTTTGTTTTATGCTTAAAATAGTTTCACTTAGTAGATATCAATACAATACAAAACTGTGTTTTATTAAAAGACATAAATCAAGTATATTATTCTGCGTTTAAGTTTCTGTAGACTTTTTAAGGACCAACAGTACGATTCATGTGATTTTTTGGATTAATCCATCGGGAATGACAAAAACAATTGTAACAATTAACAAAAAATATTAAATAAAAAAAACCAATTATGTAGTTTCGGAATTATCTACGGAACAGGAATGACCCTTATTGAGAACACCCATTCCTATTATTCCTAATAAGGTCCATTTACAATTTTTTTTAAAACAGTGTTTATCATTAATTTACTTCGGATTCGTGATTTTTACCTAATGTGTGTACTTCTTATATAGGCAATTTGTACATTTCAAATGGTTTTTAAGTTAAAATACTTCTTAAATCAGATTTATAAAGATTTACAAAGACCTGGTCCTTATTAGGCGAACTTACCTTAGTGTCCTTATGAAAGACACACACACTGTATATGTATATATATGTATAATGAATTTTGTAGGCTACGTTGCTCGCCAATTTTATTTGTCTCCTCTCTGCCTCAAAATGTGTCAACCTATTTCATATATGCAATAAAGACGAAACACAATAATTCCGAAAATGCTGGCAATCCCTATAAGTGGAAGCGGGGTATGTGGCACGCGGTCCCTTTTGCGTTATATTGCCACATTCCGCAGCGTCCCAATCCGTTGAGATTTTGGCAACAATACGTCAATAGCGTATTTCGTTTATAAATCATATATAATGTTATTATCAAAATATATTTAATCATATTTTAACATGCGTTACAGCATTATAAATTGATTTGTTCTAACGTGAAAAGAACGACCGATATGATGATAATATGACTGAACCGTAGATGTCGTAGATACATTTTTCCCGCACTAAAATACCAACGTAAAGTCACTATATTACAAAATATCGGAATGGCATTAAATGTCAAGTACTTGCGCATTATTAGGTCGTATAAAATGATGGGTTCTCATAAACGTATTTCCGAACGACAATATCCATGTTTCACGCTGTATGCTCGACATAGACAATGTCGGCACCGCACCGTCTGCATATCAACACCACGACCCTTCAGCGCTCCAACATAAAAGAAGTAAGCAAATATTTTTTCACAACGAACGTTTTAAGTCCACAAATGTTACACAGAACAAACGTCCATCATTACAGTCGGTCGTAGCGCATGAAAATTCTTTCAAGCTCATTCAGTCGTTGAGATCCAAAGCTTGAATAGTGCACCAGTGGAATAACCGCCATAGTAGAACACAATCGCTGGCTGGAAGGGTGCCAAGCGATGTACGAGCTAGGCTAGGACGTGACTTCCTATGTGTTTCGATTGAATTAATAATTTCCCTTGCTGTCGGCAGTCGCGGACTGCGAAGTAACGCATTTCGATAAACTATTACTTGTACACGGCTCGGTAGAAAATTCTTTCAGATTCGTTTTTTTATCTGGAACCGGATTGGCTGCCGGATTAATCTAGGCGTTTGATCCGCTTGCAAGCGTGATATGATTTGAAGGGATTTAGCTACGTTCATCATCATCATCATCATCTCATCCATAAGACGTCCACTGCTGAGCATAGGCCTCCCCTTTGGACCTCCATAAGTATCGGTCGGAAGCGACTTGCATCCAGCGTCTTCCGGCGACCTTTATAAGGTCGTCTGTCCATCTTGTGAGTGGACGTCCTACGCTGCGCTTGCTAGTCCGTGGTCTCCACTCGAGCACTTTTCGACCCCATCGGCCATCTGCTCTGCTTAGCTACATTTGTGGGTACAATTGCCGTTAGCATTATGACGCAAGCATTATGAGCATTGATAGTCTAATTTACTACTTATTTCAGGTAGTTACAGTTAATGGATGACTGTAATTACAGTTATGGAAGTATGAAGGAATAAGTCATAATTCTGTACTTTAATTGGCCGCTTTTTTATGTAAGTAAGTATTAGGCAGGTAATGTAGAAAGGGTGAAAAATACTTACCAATATATCTGAAAGCACCGCCTGAGACATTACCATTTAGTTTTTATGCTGCAGAAAATTTTATATTTTTCCAAAAAGTAAAAAATGAGTCCTTTTAACAAATGATAGCACATCCAGGAAATAATCCATTTGAATATATGTATTTGCACTTATAGGTCGTTAGTATATATTTAGTGGTGTATGTTTATGTGATGCCTCTTCAGGAATGGGGTCGTAACTTTGAACCTGCACGTTCTTGATCTCTATCTTTTGCAATAATCGTTTGCATTAATGTAACTACCGATTTGTGAGCAAACAGTATGCAAGCGCCATTCTATTTTATGATCTAAGTAGCTAGCTTTCTCAAAACACTGTATATAAACTTCGAACAGCTGTTTACATTCTGCTATAAAAAGAGTTTGTTGAAAGTTGAATAATTTATTTTACGACCTTAACTTTTACGTAAACGGCCAACTGGATAAATAATCGACGATAAAAATTTCACAACTCGTAATTTTAAATGAACCAACATACGCGATACGCATTTTAGCAGCTCTACTTTTATTGCATGACAAGTACGAGTAGTGTATAATCCATAATTATATTATAGTCTGCTGAAAGTAGTAGTAGTAGTAGTAGTAATTTCGTCTTTAATAAATTTTACTTTATTCCACCCCAGACAAATGATAACAGAAGATAGTGAAGATCCCCTATTTATTACATTTTTCATTTACCTTTGTCACGGGCATATAGCAGAGACTATAGAGATATAGACGGCCACAGCCTAAGAACTTTTTGAAGCTCAAGTCAATTGCACCCTCTGTCCGAAAGCCTGCTAAAGATACCGAAAATGTAAGAGGAAATGTCACCTGCACTGCTACTCCACCTAGTAGCTACTAGTGTACTACTAGTACGCTATTTGTTACTAAGGCGGAGTAGCAGCACAAGTGACATTTCCTCTTACATTTTCGGTATCTTTAGGAGGCTTTCGGACAGAGGGCACAATTGACTTCAAAAAGTTATTAGGCTGTGGCCGTCTATATCTCTATATTTAGTCTCTGCATATAGTAAGCAAAATTAATGAAGAGTAAACACTGTAAACAGACAATACGGCGACTGGCCGCGAGCCAACAGTCTCACGTCTTCAAGAAACTCCAAACTTCAATTCCGCCGACAATTGTCAAAATTCAAATGAAAATTAATTAAAAGATGTTGACGAACTCAACAATGGATGTTGTTTCGGAACGCTGGAACTTTGGCGGGATTAGAATGCCACGTCTTTGTAAATTACGTCTAAGATAATCCTTTTACAATAATCCCGCTCAAACCCCACCATTAGTAAAGGAAAGCACTTGAGCTCCGTCAAATTATCTCAAATTCCGTGTAATTCCTTAGAAGTGGTTCGTTTTATGTCATACAGATTGTTACGTGAAGACAAATAAAGGAATTAGGCGGAGTTGCTACCCAGTCCTAAGGGGAAATAAGTATAATTTTGTCTTCAATGTTTAATGACTTATCGTGATTAAATTTTGATCCCATTTCGATACGTTTATAACATATCTTAGGGTGGGTTGCACCACGCACAATTAACAGACTCATCACCGTTAAAAATGGCGACGGAGCTGTCATCCCATAGAAAACAGTCAGACTTTTCATACATGTTTTTTTTTTACAATTACGTTTACGTTCACAGACAGTTTGGTGCAACTGGCCCTTAGAGGTGTATTTGACCCGGTATTGTATGTAACGTAATATTGTTATTGGAACGTTAATAAAGAGTATATTGTTGTTTAGGTTTATAATCATATAGATTAAATAATTAAAGCCTTCTGGGCACACTACCCATTGGCAGCGATCTAGGAGAATTTTTTTACTTGTAGCTTAAGTTTTTTTTTTGAAGGTCATTGGATTTTGCCCTGTTTTACGTCATTTAATGATTGGTCCATAATTAAAATTCAAAACGATTAAAAAATTATAAGGTGGCTTATAAATACCTATCTGCCAATATAAAATAATCTTTATCTCTAATCCTAAGTAGCCTTAATTTTAGCACCAACACGATCCCTATGATAAAACATAAACAGTCTTATATTTTTTGTTGAAAAAACTTAAATAATTGAAGGAATAAGTTTTTTGGCAAGACGTAGAATGCCAATGGCTGTGTTCCACATAGAATAACAGCACTAATTCCATTCAAGAAATGTATCGGTAGACAATTCTTGAAACTCGCCATTTTCGCGCATCGCAGCTTTCCATTTATTAGAGAAGCGAAAAGGCCTTAAAAATGTTTATGAGCAATACCCAACCGTGAGCTTACCCACCGTTTGTCATCAGTCATTGGTCAAACGATGTTTTAATTTAAATAACGGACATTAAAATGGTTGCGAATTATCATTTTATACTTCGTTATTGTTGAATAGGATTGAATCGACTTTATTAGAATTGAAAATGGACAGGTGGACACATCCACTCCCGTGTGCTCTAATAATGTGTTGAACAATTGTGAATAATCTAGACTGTATTTAAAATATATAAGTTATTTTATCTACACCCATATCATAAACCCTCCATGGTGCGTTCAAAAACCGCACGTTATGACCACCATAAAAAGAGACTGTTTTGTTAGAAGTTAGAACAAATGTCTTATCTGTAACGATGTTATTATTATCAAATAATAAGCAAAAATTCGATATCATAATGAAAATCCGGCCTGCTCCTCGACAGCCGCGCCGCGCAATCCTCCGACCGCCGGCACGCGCCCCGCCGACACAATCGAGTTGGCCATGGCGATGCAATCTGTGAAATGGCAGCCATTTTAACAGTTTTAGAACGCGTCATTTCGGGTTTATAATATGTATGTAGATAAAGCAGTGTATGCAACTGTACGTAATTAGGCCTTAAAACACTCGTGTAATCTTATTATGAAACTCACTTCGTTCGTTTCATAAAACCACACTCGTGTTTTAAGGACCCCTATTACGTAACAGTTACATAAACTACTAGTTCAGGAGTTATTGTTAATTCTATCGTGATTATTAAACGCGAAAACAATGGTGACAACTTTTGACATTCGATAGTTTTAATCTTAATTTCTTTGTTTTTAACCCTCGAAAATCGTACTCCAGGGGTTCCGTTAGAACGGCAGATTGAATTTGAATTGGATTGGCTTTGAATTTTTTTTTGTACCGGCACGAACAGAAGGCCATCCATGCATGGTTGTCATTTTATCGCCTATCGCGTCATGCGTCACTTTCGCACTTACATACTTATGAGAACGTGACAGCTATGGTGACAGGCGATAAAACCCGACCATATTAGGCTAGCAGGATTAAACCTACGGGATTGAAGCTACAGCCTACCTACATAACTACTATACCTTTGTCTACTTTAATTTTTGATTAATGACTGGATTAAATATGCTGTTACGAGTATATTTCAACTTAAAATGACATTTTATTTTGCAAACAGCTTTGTTTCGGTATAACTCTCTACCGATCATATTTAAAAAGCCTTACATATTATTTAGAAACATAAAATTTAAACTAAAGTGTACAATGTGTACATCGTAAATCAGTGCAGCAAACTTTAAGCATAAATAACGGGAACAACAGCAGTGGCGTCCGTTATTTGGGTCATCATAGATAGCAATCAAATTTGCGGACCTACACAATTATAAAACATAATTAATCGATACCTACAATTTTACTACTAAATTCAGTAAAAATATCAAAGCCTGAGTATGTGTAGGATAAAAAATTATCAGCATCATTTAAAATCTAACTCCTTCTCCCGCTACTTCGCGTAGGATACTTTAAAATTTTCACTCATTAGAAAAACATCAGAACATTAGAAAAAAACTTGTTCAAATTTCATTTGAAATTTTTTGAACGCGACTAATTGTCAATATAATCTGTCATTAAAGAAATCAGTTGGAAATAAATTCTCGCAGCAAAATATTGACACCTCCGTATTAGTCTGGTTTTTTTTTTCAAGAAATCGTTGTCGAGAAGCAAACGATATTACTTTTGGGCAACCGGGCTTTTTACCTGGTTTAGACCCTGCTGTATCTGAATTGCCGGTTGCCATCAAAGAAACTACAACCAGAAGTGAGATACGGCCAAAAAAAGGACCCGTTTTTTAGCTTTTCTTAAATAACTCGAAAACAGTAGCACCTACCAAAAAATGTTCTTCCACTTAAGTAATCTACATAAAATTCTCTATAAAAAAGGTTTTGTACAGTTTTTTGCTGGGATCAATGTTTAATGAGATATTAAGGGACTAAGATAGACAATAAACATATATACTAATTAGCTTTTTCCCGCGAGTTTGTCTACGTGGGATTAACATTCGCTATAATAAATTAATGAAATGCCGTAGTTTAATCTGACAGCAAAAATAAATTTAACGTATAAGCTTTTTTACGTCTACAGTAAGCAACAATTCCATACCAACTTCAACCCCCCGTTTCATCCCTTTAAAAGATGATTACTGGGATAAAAACTATCTTATATCCTTCCCCACAACTCAAACTATCATCACACCAAATTTCATCTAAATTGGTTCAGCGGTTTAAGCGTGAAGAGGTAAGAGACCCACTGACTAGTCCAAAATTATTAAACTCTCTCTCCTTCTCGATGCGACAGGCAAAGCATATTACTTTTTGTTTACATGGATTTTTACCCTATTTGGACCCTTCTGAGTTCGAAATTTAAATAATTTTTTTACCGGAAGTGGAATATTTAAGATGGCGGCCAGTATAAACCTAAGCGACGAAAAATCTATGTTCCTCGTATGGATACCCCCATTGATTATACCATATTTTTAACGATTGTTATTCTTGGGAATAACAGTTGTAATGACACGTATTAAAAAAAAAAAGATTACCTATTTGCAATGGTTCCAAATATACTGGTCTTTAAAGTTAGAAATCGCCGTCAACACTGTATTCCACCACGCGCTTTGTGGACGGGGTTTTGGGAACACGTCTGCAGACCTCCGGTACCCCGTCGTCGTTGCTCTTACGGGCCCATTGTAATTCTGCTCGTGCAATCTCCTCCGCTGACGGCACCTCGGAATACTTGAGGGCCTTCTAGCTCGGAACCTTTCAGGCGAATGATGGAGCTGTTGTAAAGGTGTAAAGAGTGGGTGTAAAGAATGTAAAGGCGGCAGCATCGCCGCATGCCTGGTCTTCTGCAGGAGTGAGTTTACGTCATGTTCGCGCATATACTCCGCAGCCTCCTTTTGGGTCAAAACTGTGACACTGAAGAATAATACAATAATATAAAAAAAACGAGAGATTTCCGTCCAAAAAAAAGAATAGTACATTTTTGAAGCCTTGCTGGACCTGGACACCATCTTCTATATCTTACTTCCGGTCTAACATTATTTGATGGCAATTGCAAAATATTATAATTACAACTGTTATTCCCAAAAATAACAATCGTTAAAAATAAAGCATAATGAATGGGGGGTATCCCTACGAGGAACATAGATTTTTCGACGCTTAGGTTTATACTGGCCGCCACCTTAAATATTTCACTTCCGGTAAAAAATATTTTAAATTTCGAACTCAGAAGGGTCCAAATAGATTTTTACCCTATTTGGACCCTTCTGTAAACAAAAAGTAATATGCTTTGCCTGTCGCATCGAGAAGGAGAGAGAGTTTAATAATTTTGGACTAGTCAGTGGGTCTCTTACCTCTTCACGCTTAAACCGCTGAACCAATTTAGATGAAATTTGGTGTGATGATAGTTTGAGTTGTGGGGAAGGATATAAGATAGTTTTTATCCCAGTAATCATCTTTTAAAGGGATGAAACGGGGGGTTGAAGTTGGTATGGAATTGTTGCTTACTGTAGACGTAAAAAAGCTTATACGTTAAATTTATTTTTGCTGTAAGATTATACTACGGCATTTCATTAATTTATTATAGCGAATGTTAATCCCACGCAGACAAACTCGCGGGAAAAAGCTAATTAGTATATATGTTTATTGTCTATCTTAGTCCCTTAATATCTCATTAAACATTGATCCCAGCAAAAAACTGCATAGAGACTTTTTTATAGAGAATTTTATGTAGATTACTTAAGTGGAAGAACATTTTTTGGTAGGTGCTACTGTTTTCGAGTTATTTAAGAAATGCTAAAAAACGGGTCCTTTTTTTGGCCGTATCTCACTTCTGGTTGTAGTTTCTTTGATGGCAACCGGCGATTCGGATACAGCAGGGTCTAAACCACGTAAAAAGCCCGGTTGCCCAAAAGTAATATCATTTGCCTGTCGCATGGAGAAGGAGAGCGAATTTGAGATTTTGCTCCCAGTCTATGTACCTAACGAACCAATCAATCCCGCAGCTTCTTAACTTAGTCTGGTATTTTAGAAACGAATACTTCTCGAGTTATCGACTCGGATAACGGCGAGAGATTTATTACATCTTCAGTTTTTCGAATCTCAAAGGTTTTTAAACGCGGAACGAGAGCCCATGCATTATTTATTCAAAAAAAAAATACTGGCTGAAATATACCGCTGGGAAATTCGTACTTATTTCGCATCAAGTCGGGTTGAAAGGTTTTACGAGAGTTGTATACAATTCGCATTAGTGTAGTCTTTAAAGGGTGTGAAAGTGGGAATGAAATAGCTTTTGTGCCTCTCAATTAAAAGTTTGGAATAGTAGTAGTAGTAAAACATAAAAGTAAGGTGTAACAAACATACTGGTGATCCGTTTAAGGGCATTATTGATATCGTATTGCGAGTAGAAAAAAGTAGAACAAAAATTTTTGGAAGCGAAAAAAAAATCTTTTTCGTATGGAACACGTCGTCGTCCCGGCCGGCCAACCCTCCATAAAAAACCAAAAATTTTTTTCGCGAAAAAATTTTTTATTCCTAATTTTTCATAATAAGAATGCGATACCAATTATGCCCTTAAAAGGATCACCAGTATTTTTGTTACACCTTACGTATATAAATTAATTAGATTACTCAAATAAAGAGCTGTAATTTATACTATGATATATCATTTTACCTTACTTGCATTCCGTGTACTTTTTTATAAATAGAATATTAGTTATTTGTGGTCAGTATGTGAAGGTGGAGAGCAGGAGTCTTAATATATAAAATTACACTTAATACCTAATAAAACCATAACTAAGGAAACACTTTACTTACCACATAACGTTATTAGCAACAGAAGCATCATTTTAACATTTTTATCCAGCGTTCCATTTGATGGTGTCATAAGTTCATTCACACTTTCACCTCAGATAATTACAATTCGAATAATTACTACCTACATTGTATATTGTAATTAAAGTAATTGAACTACACTGTCTATAAAATCAATAAGCTCATCAAGCCACCAACTATATCACTATAATAATAAGATATTAACGTCCTGTAATCCGAACACGATTCAAACTTTTTTCTTAATTCAAAAACTTTCGACCGTTAGATGTCGTTGTTTACAAATCCCCGAGCGCGGCCGTAGTCCATGTCAGCGCGAGCCGCGAGCGTGCTGGCCGAGCGCGCGCCGCGAGCCGTATGTCCTCCGAGCCCGTCACCCTAGCGACATGCGCACTCTGTCCCTCAACCCGACAGGATCTTTAAGTGGATTAAGTTTTTAAACTTTGACAATTGATACAATGAGGTAAACTTTGTTAAGTGAAAAGTTGGGAATTAATGTTTTGATTACTGTTGTAAAATCTGCTATATGCCAAGTCGAATTTGAAGCCAAATTCTTTCTTCGTCTTTTTTCGAACGTCAAACCCTTATCACATTATCGTTGTCATAGAATAGACATAATAATAATTTTGTATTAGGAAATGTCAGTCAATTTTATTACTTAAGATGTCGCGTAGAAAATTTTGTTTTCGTCTTGCTCAGTGTAGAGTTCCGACACAGGCAGGGTATTAGGGGCCATATTTCAAAACTTAAGTGTAAGTACGTACAGTCGCCATCAGATATATCGGAGCGGCCAAGGTGATCACAAATATCTGAACAACGCCTCTATTGTCAAATGGATAAAGTGCATGTTCAGATATTTTTGAGTACCCTGGCCGCTGCGATATATATTATTTGATGGCGACTGTACAGTTTATTTTAACGAAGTTTACTTGGTCATGATTATTTTTGCCTTTTATCTCCAACGGAACGGAGATGGTACGAGTATACGCATTTGATGAGGGGATGTTTGTTTGTTTGTGTACTAAACGAACATTTATCTAAAAAAAGGCTGTTTCCAAATGGTTGTCGGTTTCGGCAAAAGTTAGGTGATATAGGTACTAGTAGTGGTTCTCTATTTCAAATGTAATCTTTGTTGGTTGATTATTATAATTAATATTAATTATGCAAAAAAAAATGCGCGCGCCAACCCGCCTGCCAAGCCTGGCGCGTATGGCAAACCCCCCCTTTCAAAGGGGAGGCCGATGTTCAGCAGTGATGATGATGAATATAAGTTAAATAATAAATAATAAATATTAAACTAGTCTGTAACTCCATAGATGTAGCTGTAATAGTTTTTTTTTTATAGTAATCGTTGTACATTCGTTTGTTTTTTATTACGAAAGCTGGCGTTTTTTTTACATTTTGTTCGCAATTAGAAGTGTGTTACTGTTAAAAAAATACAAATAGGTATATGAGCGAGCACACGTCTACTCCCATTCCCCGTGGCGTACAAATACAGAATTAACTTTTATAACTCACAAGTGCGCTATTTTTTGTAGTCTGTTAGAATACTTTGAGAACTACTCCTTATAAAAAAATATATCGGATATTGACGTAGATTTAGGTATAAAGTAGGTATTTGTTAGCAGGCCTTATTAATTCAAGGTAAGATTATACAAGCGGTAAGTTTCTTCATGATATGATCCTATTTAATTGTTTGAACATCAACTGTCATTTACTAACTCATTTATCAAGAGTTTGTTTCAGGATAATATAAAATGCTGAAAAAATTTTTTTTTTCACAAAAAGATTACTAAAGTGTTTTATGATTACTGAAATGTATTGAAAGCTATCAAAGATAACTATCAGTTTAATTTATAATAGATTCATCAATAGATCGATTTTATTTAAGCATTTGAATTTTAAAAAGCGTTGTCTTGACCATAAAAGAAATTTAGAAAATTTCCAAGTCAGCGTGTTTAGTTTATTATCGTTATAGTAATGTATATACACAAAAACTAACGAATTCATCAATAGCTGAACAGTGCACGAGCTTATCAGTTCAATTCGTCATTTGAACGCAAAGAGATTTGCGCGGCAGTCTAAAGCGCGGTCAGCAGGAGCGGGTCCACCAATCACGACGCGCCGTAGCTTGTCATTCACCTTTCATACAACATTATGATAAACCCTTAACCGGGCCAGGCAATGTTTTTACTTTTACGAATACGAATTGCGGTAGCCCACAGTATTGAAAGAAAAGTATTTTTTTCTTGGTTTACTTTTAATATTTTATCAGAAAATACTTTATTTAAAGTTAGGTTTGATTGAATGAAACAAGGTTATAAAGAGTGTCCCAAAAAGGACGCAAGATTTGAAATTGATGAAAAACACATTTTTTTCGTTATCGTTATAATATATTTGTATATAAAATCTTGAAATACATAAAATAGGGTTATTTGTGGAATAATACGTCAGGCAAATGTCCTCCTAGGCTTTGCTGGCACATACGCACTCTTTTGTCAAAATTGTCTATGACCATTTTGCATAGATGCGGCTGAATTTCTCCAATGCAGCGTCGAATTTCCTCTTTTAAAGCATGAGTGTGCTTATTGGCATAGACTTTTCGATTCACTGACTAACCGTCCCGCCGGCGGGTCGTGTCAGGCTCCGGCGCATAGGTATTGAACCGAGGCCGCGCGGGAGTTTCATAAGCCTGCCATAATAGTCTAGAGGCAAATTAATCAAAAGTCGTCTCCTTCACGATTTTCGTAGACATCTCTTCTAAATGCCTAAAACTGGTATGGATGTGTTCCTCGTAGTCTCCTGACTACGAATTGACGGGTTTTAGTTTATGGAGGGGGGGGTGGGCAAGTCGGTAAAAAAGGGGGGGGAGGGCAGATGTAGGGAATGCAATACCCGGCCATTTTTGGTACCCGGGTACCGACTTTGATTTTCAAAAACCCGGGTAATACCCGGTTTTGAACAATTTTTTTATTAATTATTGGTTTTCATCGTTTTTACGGGTATTAAGTAATAAAATGCACTTTTGATTGCTGAGTTCGCATTTATTAATTGACAAACAATGATTTCGTACATAAAATATATAAATTTAACAACTTATACTATTAAAACAGCTGTAAATCACAATATTAATTTAGAGAGCATAAGACGTTAGGTTAGGTATACTTAATCTTTCTGTTTATTAATCAGAAATATCAAAGTTAACGGGAAATATGGAATATTCAAATGTAACAATAGATCTTCTTCTTCTTAGTCGTATACTCTTGTCAGAGTAGTCGTGGTCATTGAGGTCGTTGTACAGCATTTTGTGTAGTTAACCTTGAGCTCTTGGAGTATAGATATATTAGTGCGGCGCTGAGTCCACGATATCCGCAGCAATCTCCTCCAGCACCACATTTCCGAAGCATCAATGCGTTTTCGTTCACTTTCTCTTACTGTCCACGTTTCTGCATCGTAAAATAACCCTGGGAAAACGAGAGATCTTACGAGGCGAGTCTTAGTTGCCCTTTTGATATTGCGGTCTCTCCAGATCTTCTAGAGTTTCTCCATTGCAGACCTAGTTGTTGCTATGCGTCGCTTGATTTCATCTTCGGAGCCTCCACCGTTTGAGACCAGTGACCCCAATACATATAGTATGATGATACAACTCCACAGTTTCCAATAGTTTTTGCCTTATTGCTGTTGTTACGGTCCACGACCATCATCTTGGTTTTTAGTCGGTTGATCTTCAAACCGAATTCGAGACTAACTGTTTCAACGCGACGCAATAGCGCTGCTATACAATCTTCGCTTGTTGCTGTGAGTGTGGTGTCGATGTCGTGAGCGTAACACAGATTGGAGATATTCTTCCCACCTATTGGAATACCATCCGTCCAGCCTTCAAGCGTTATCCTCATTATGTGCTCAGTATAGATTACAGAAAAGAGCAAGGCAAGGGCGATAGTATGCACCCTTGACGTACCCCAGCCGAAGGGTGGAGTGGCTCTGACATTGTATTGTCCACTTTTACTGACGCGGAGTTGTTCTCATACAGCCCTCTTAATATATGGACGAGATTGTTGGGAGCGCCCATTCGTAAGAGAACATCCCACAGCAGCGGCCATTTAACTGAGTCAAATGCCTTCTGAAAGTCAACAAAACATATGTACGTTGGTCTGTCGAACTCTCTGGCTTTCTCTTTTATCTGGCGCAATATGAGAATCTGTTCTCTAGTTTCTTTTTCTCTAACAAATCCGGCTTGTTCTGGTGCGATTTATTTGCTGATATACGCTTTTTGTCTCTCATTTAGGTTGTGCAGTAAAATTTTACTGGAATGATTGATTAAAACTATCAAGCGATAGTTAGAATTGAAGTGTAAAATATGTTCGGACCATTTAAGCTATGCCTTTTAATTTTAATTTAATAGTTATAACACACACAGTAAGGTAAGGATACAGTTACAGAAGTAATAGAACATTTTGTTTTAAGTTTATTCACGTTTTCCCTATTTTTCTACCGATTTCTAAATTACGGGTAAAACCCGGGTTATGAGTTAAAAACCCGGGTTTTACCCGACTCCAAATATAGATAGTTACCCGGGTACCCGGGTTTTTGGGTACCCGGGTTGCATTCCCTAGGCAGATGGCGGCCGAACGTCATCGATTATTTTTACTTCCGGAGTCCTATGAGACCAAACGATTCGTATGAGATGTCATTCGAAAGATTGTTAAATGTACTACAATTGTTTATAAATAACCGTAGTCATCACTTTAATCTTTTACAAAATACTTATTTAACAAAAATATGTTTTTTTTTATCGTGCATGTTTGCGTAAATACTGACAAAACATGCTTATAACTCAATAAATTATAACTTTACCACAATTCATGTTATGACAAAATATACGGGAAATTTTATGAGCTTTCGTTTTCATTTATTCATTTGATAAATAACATTTCGCAAATAATCACTGAACAAACAACAATTCGTTTCAACAAGTCATTGCTAAATATGTTCATTTTTATAAATCATTATTTGACAAATATACATTTAGTAACTTGGACGCTTTATAAACATATTGTAAGACAAATTATTATTTAACCAACGTTCATTTCGTGAATAAATCGTTTTTAAAATCCGTTATTTTGCAAAATGTCAATAGATAAGTTATTGTTTTTTACTGAATATAATAAGTACAATAAATAAATGCAAACTAATTGAGAACTCCCTTACTTGAAGTCGGTTAATAAGTTTGTTCCGGATAAATTTAGGGACAATAGTAAAATAAGATAAACAAGAATGGCTGACTGACAACTGTATTTCTAAGAAAAATAGCATTTGACACAAGACAAAATATTATAAAAGAATTTCGTTTTCACTGAAATATAAGTAATTCATGGATATTTTTACTAAAACTAAATGAAAATGGTAATTTTATGTGTAAAAATTGACGATAAAGCCGTGATTGTTTTTTAAAAATAAGTGATTGCGAAGCAATTAAGATAAATGGGTATGTTGACATTACGGGTATTTTACATTTCTATTAACCCCGACAATATGTAAGTTACTGGAACTGTAAGGTCGCAGTTGATTAGCGTGGTAGATTTACCACGCTCCTCCTCGCTTTGCTCGTCGTCGCATCTATCTGGGCTCTCTCAAATCATAGTTGTCTGTGATAATATTCAACAAAAACACACTTAACTTTCAAAGTACAAAATATATTTTTAAAATGTTGTACTCGTAGATAATACACGTATAAATGGCATACACACCATGAGATTATTAAACGAAGAATTTAGGTACCAAATAATGCATTTTACTAACGTTTTACCATGCGTTATTTTGTTAATTGCCCTGAATAGCAAATGAATAATTTGCCAAATAATGTTTTGTAATATAGTGTTTTTGTAATATAGTGTTTTTGTCTTTTGAACTATTTGTGAAACAATAATATATAAAATTATTTATGGTAATTATTGTGAAATGAATATTTTATTTTGTTTGTGATATGAATATTTTATGAAATGTTGTTTGCCAAATGATTGGCTACCCTATGTAATACTATATAACGGAGTATTGATGAATTTTGTTCAGAATGGGTCACTACGTTTCGTCTTACAATGGCAGCCGACCGTCGTCGTATTTTCATTATTTCTCAGAATCTATTTAACGGATCAATTCGTGATTTGTGTCATTTGAAATCATTTTAAATTTACTGAAATAATCAGTTCTTTGAAGTCTAAGTTGCAAAATTAACCATTTTTTTAGGATTGTAACATATGTATTTACTCTAATAGACTGGAAGAAACGGGCATATTTGAAGAAAAGTCATCATCGACATTTCTTCCAAATACCTAAAACTGGTATAGATATATTCCTCATTGTGATGGATGGACATGAATTGGCCAGTTTTATTTTATGGGGGGGGGGGGGGAGTCAATAACCGGACGCGGTAAAGATGGTGTCCGATCGTCATTGAAATATGTTCACATTTCGATCTATGGGACCGATATATTCGTTTGAGATGCAATTTTAAAGATCATTAAACGTACTATAATTGTTTTTGAATAATTGTAGTCATCACTTTAGCCTTATACAAAATATTTGAAAAAGTATGATTTTTTACCGTGCATGTTGGCGTAAGTACTGATAATACATGCTTATAGCTCAATAAATTGTAACTTTACCGCAATTAATGTTATTTTCAAATGTTTTGTTTTGTAAACGACTACATTGATGACTACGGTTATTTACAATCAATTATAGAAACTAAAGAATCATTTATTATAAGAAAAAGAAATGTTACACACCTCACATCCACAGCGCAGGTTTCGTCAATGTTGCTATTGCCAAAATCGGAATCCACTACATGCTTCGTCAACAAAAAATACAAAAACAAATCCGCAACAGGCCTCGTCAAAACATACCTACTTAAAACTAACATAAAAAGAAATTTAAGACCCGTACTGATCCCTACCTGGCCCAAATGTTCCAAATACGCCAGCTGCATTGCCACGCTGAATGGCTAAAGATATCTGCTGGACCAGATAAGAGCCAGCACGGGGGTCGCAGCCCCTGTCCCTCAACCGGCGCCCGATCTCCCTAACCAGCCTCTTGGCCTCGGCACACCATGGCCCAGCCGTCTCAACAGCGATCGGAACAAAGTCGTACACTGGCCCAAGGTTGGCATATTTGCCGTGTTTGAACTTGGCAGCAGCCTCGGCCGCCGCACCTGCTTTCTTGCTCGTGTGACCGACATGAGTGGGAGCAAAAGTACACACGCATGTGGCATCCCACAGCAGGCTCCGGCCTTTCGCCCACGGGACCAGTGTAAGACCGTCCGGCCTCTTGCCATCCGTACGGCTCAAACCAGGAGGCTCCAAAATGCAGGGTATGTTCGCCGAGACCATAGCACGACGAACCAACTCATTAATGGCTTGATGCCTTGGTATACGCCCCACACACCGCACGCAACTAAGACCGTGGTGCCCATTAGCCCCGACCATTGTACCACAAGGACATCTGTGGGGCTCACAGACGTCACTGCCTAGCCGTAAGGCAACACTCACCCTCACCGTGTCATTGTCTAGCAACGTTCCTAAGTGAGGTGAGGGCAACGCGTGCAGCCAAGCTCCTGACTCAGGCTCCGCAACAGCCTTCAGACGAGCTGCATCTACCCCAAGAGCGCCATTTAACAGACACGCGTGCACTCGTTTACAGAGAATGTCGTCCCAAAGCCGTTGCGACGCGGGATTCTCGGGTTGTAAACCGTCTGTCGAGCGAACGGACCACTCAACCAGCGCCTCACGAACAAACGGGACGCAGATACTGTCACCATCCAAACACAATATCTTAGCGACAAGTACCGACGCCGCGTGAGCCGAGGCAAGAAAAGCGACAATCCCGACATCCCGCATGGCACGGACCCCCAAACCCCCATAACGAACAGGAAGCGATGCCTGCTGCCACTGAGCGTCATTGAAGCCCACGTTCAAGATGGATTCGAGCGCCCGTCTAAGCACAGCATCGAAACTACTAACCTCCTGCCCAAACGACCAAGTAGGAGCCGTCCTCAGCGCATAGGTTATACGTGGCATCGCAAAACAATTACGCAACAGAACCAGAGCCACATGCGCCGACAGCTGACTCAAACGCTGCAAGGAAGAGTCCAGTGCCGATGTTTTCTTCTGGAGCACAGAACTCACCCCGTCGAGAAAAATTGGAGCACCAAGGAGACAAAACGTTGACTTTGTTAGTATCGTGATGCCGGGCAACGCTGTCTCAAAATCTGACAGGAAATTCTGCGCCGAGGAACCGCAGGGAAAAAGCTCACACTTTGAGGAATTAAGTTCCAAACCGATGGACCGCAACGCCGGTAAAAGCCTAGCAATGTCGTCAAGAACGACTCCAGAACCACCCCCTATTGTCCCATCATCTAGATACCACACATTCAAAGGTGATTCCAAAGCCGTTATTGCACTCTGCATTGCCAAGCAAAAAACGAGAGGGCCCAAAGGATCGCCCTGCTGGGCACCGACCTGCGAAGCGATCTCACTGCCATCGTAAAAAAGGTTGCTAGGGGATGAATAACACTGAAACAGGAAAGGGTATAGTGAAGGGGTGTGATTCTTTACTTCCTTTAAAATGACATCCCTTTCAACAGTGTTAAACGCATTTTTTATGTCCAATTTTACAATGACAGTGTCATCATGTTCGTGCGCCATAGCAAAATGCCTAGTTGCATGAATCGCAGCCTCACATCCTAACGCCGTGCCAAAACCCACTTGACAGGGTTGAAGGAAGGCCGCCATCTCATCCTTTACAGCACGACAGCCCAACTTTGCAACCAGCCGCCTAATTGTGGTTCCAATAGCTATTGGCCTAATTCCCCCATCCTTTTTTGCCAAAGCACACAAAGACGCTCCATAAAGATATGGACTAACCTGGGGATTAAGCATGCCGCGCAGAAGAAAATTGGATAGCTTAGTCAGCGATTCTAGCAATCTCGGCCCATTGTCCCCAGCACAATGAGAGGTGAGCTCCTTCAAATGCTGAGGCCGAAGGCCGTCCAAACCCGAAGCGGAGCCACTATAAAAGGACCCAATGGCATTGGTCACGTCCAGAACTGATACTGTAAGGAACGGGGTGGTCAAATCTGGCTCGGGCGGCAATACTAGCGGCCTAGATGGCGAAGGATGCTTGTCCATTAAAGCCCTTAAAGTATCAGCATTTGAAGGAGCCAAAGTTGAGTCCGACAACAAGATACGAACTGCACCCCTCAGATCACCATCGTGTACTTTGGCCTCTATCGTACGGCAAACTGACCGTGGCCTCTGATCGACTCCGTCAGGGAAATACATATTTAGGCTGCCTACATTCTCTTTGACCTGTGAGGTCAAAGACTTGCCAGCGCCTCCCCCAGGAACCCTCAAAGCCGTAAAAGCAAATGAAAGAAGCGCAAACCAGTCATTGACTTCGTTTGATCGCAAACAGGCCTCTATTTAGGAGGACAATTTGCCGGCAGCCATATTTCGGGCTCCCTTGGGAATGTGTTTTAATACTTTGACATTCCTCTTTAACGCTGAGAGACTGTCAAGCCCAGCGCCGCCTGAATCCGTGTCTGCGCCAATCCCCACAGTAGAACCGGCGGGCACATCCTTATGGCGCCGATTATAGTACATTAAATAATATTTACACACGAATCTTTCGGTTCCATAGGACTCGAGATGTAAATAAATTTCGATGACGGTCGGCCACCATCTTTCCCCCCTCCTTTTTTCGACTCGTCCCCTCCTCTTAAAATAAAATTGATCAATTCATATCCTGGAGACAAGGAGGACCATATCCATACCCGTTTTAGGTATTTGGAAGAGATATCGACGACTTTTCTGCAAACAAGCCTGTTTCCACCAGTCTATTAGGTAAAAATGTTACGTTTTCAAAAAAAAATCTAAAAACTGTTAATTTTACATCTCAGACCTCAATTAACCTATTATAGTAAATTTAAAATGCATTCAAATGATACTCATCAGGATTTGATCCATAAAATAAATTCCGAGCAATAATGAAAATACGACGTCGATCGACCGCCACACGCTAGTTTTTTGAAAGCTCATACATTTTCCCGTCTACTTTATAATAATACATACTTTATTTATTGAGTTATAAGCATGTTTTATCACTACTTTATCTAAACAGGCACGGTAAAAAAATCATATTTTTTCAAATATTTCGTAAACGACTAATGTGATGACTGCCTCTATTTAGAAACAACTATAGTACTTTAATGGTCTTTCAGATGACATCTCACACAAATCGATCGGTCCGATATGATTCGAGTTGTGAACAAATTTCGATGATGGTCGTCCGCCATCTTTCCCTCACTTTTTTCGTATCCCCCCCCCTCCCCCCTCCATAAACTAAAACCAGTCAATTCGTATTCTGAAGACCACGGGGAACACATGTATACCAGTTTTAGGTATTTAGAAGAGATGTCGACGACTTTTCTCCAAACAGGCCGATTGCCTCCAGGGTATACTATTTCCTACCGAATATGGAACAATACAACAATAATTTTGTATGCCAATAGGCAAAACACAGAGCACCTTTGTAAATTAAGACCCTATTTGTACACCTGTGTTATACAAATAAACATTTCATTTCATTAAAAAAATACATTTTTCGGAAAATAGTAGATTGTTTGACAAGGGTCTAAAGTAAGCCATATTACCACTAGGTGGTTATTTTCCCGAACCAAGTGAGGAAAAATTGTTCTTGTGGTAATATGGGTTTTAGACCATAGTCATACATACTATACAGACTTTACGAAATTAGACTTAAAGGACATAACAATAAGAACTATGAGAAGTGAAATTATGTATACATATTAGCACTAGAGCTTAAATGTACGACAGACTTTTAGAGCATGAGAAGTGAAAAAGTAGGAATGTTCGCTTTTTAAATTCATTCGCACCATAGAGGGGCATGCTCTCAACAAAAAAAACACCGCACTTTATTGTAATCATTATCAAACCAAGCTTCGCATTAGGCAGTCATATTATTCACTCTGTGGACCAAACGTAAAGATACAATATTCGCGTGCTTATTGGGTTACCATGGAAACAGCAGACAGGCAACGGCGCGCAGCGGTCAGGCAACAGCGCGCGGCGCGTCGTGATTGGCCCCGCCGCTAGCGCCATGCCATGACGCGATAGACTCCCGCTTTAATCTCCGCGCGTTTGGATTATGTTTAGAACTGATAAGTTCAGAAAACTTCGAGCGATTGATAAAATCGTTAGAATTTTGATGCAAGTTTTAGTATAAAGATAATGAACAGAATGCGCCCACTTGAAAATTTCGGAGATTTCTTATATAGCTATTAGAACGCTTTAAAAATTCAATTGTTCATTAAAAAATAATCTATTGAATAATGTGTTATAAATCAAATCTATTACTCGCCTTAGATAGTTTTTAATATATTTCAGTTAACATATACCACTTAAATTATCTTTTGGAGGAAGTATATTTTTTTTATTTGTTTTAAATTTAAATAAATACGGCCATTGGTAAATCTGTTAGCAAATGTCAGGGTACATTCATATAGTTAAATCCGATAGTCGAATGAAAAGAAATACCACTCGAATTATCTTATCTTGAATTTACGAGTGTCGCAAACAAATACCTATATTATACCTACAACACCCTCGAAAACAGTTAGAAAAAAATTTTCGCCGTTAGTGCTCATTGTACTCTTACTGATAATAAAATAAAATCGGACTTGTGAGTTATAATATTTTAAGGCCAAATTTAACGTTCCAGTATGGCCGCGACACACACGCCTCGGCGCACACTCAGAAGCATAAAGTCACATGTCACGTATTCCCCATCCACGCCAAAGATATCTACACGTTTTACACTTTATTACAACGAGATAAGGTCCACAGGCGTGAACTTATCTATGAAGGATGTGCCCATTCGATTTAGAGGACGTTTCGTAGAACTCGTATCGCGGACTTTTTCCAGAGTGCAGCGGAGATATTGCTGACGCGGCTTGTAGCTGCTTAGGTTATTTAGGTCAAAAGCATGAGTACTAGGAACCCGACAAGTGTGTACTCGTTTTAACAAATAATAAATAGTGTACACTGTACACGATGTGACAAAAATACCGGAGATCCGTTTAAGGGTAGGTACCTAATAATTGCATTGGTATCGTATAGCAAGTAAGAAAAATTTTTCTTACTCGCTTAATTTTTCTTAGGAGAAAAAAATCTCTATTGTCAAGCGCTGGTAGCCTTGCGGTAAGACGTCCGACTTTAAATCCGAAGGTCTCGGGTTCAAACCCCGGCTCGGACCACTGAGTTTTTCGGAACTTATGTACGGAATATCATTTGATATTTACCAGTCGCTTTTCGGTGAAGGAAAACATCGTAAGGAAACCGGATCTAATCCCAAAAAAGCCTAGTTTCCCCTCTGGGTTGGAAGGTCAGATGGCAGTCGCTTTGGTAAAAACTAGTGTCTACGCCAATTCATGGGATTAGGTTGTCAAGCGGACCCCAACACCGGGATAAACGCTAGGATGAAGAAGAAGAAGAAAATCTCTATTGTCCCTTGACAATAGAGGCGCAATGCAATATAACTCCTTAGATATAGTGCATGCTTAGAGATTTATGAGTACCCCTCCAATATATTTGATGGTGACTGGCCGCTCCGATGGCGACTTTACACGTACAGTCTTCGCTACGTCGTAGCCAGTAGCATATCAAATTCTACAGTAGAGTCCCCCGTAGTGGTGGCGTAGTGAAAAAAATATATACGAAAAACTACGTGTAGGTACTTACAACAAATACGAGAGATAGGACTTTTATTTTTATTTTTCCAATCCATCTTATTCAGTATACACCATATAGGTAGAGTGTCATATAGATAAAAACTGCAGCTAAACGCTCTGTTTAAACATGGATGTACCCGCAATAGCCCAATAATAATTTTAAACAAAAAAGAACCGACTTCACTTAGGATCCGCTATTCCAAGAGGAAGTGGCCGAGTTGCTGTAAAAAATAGTGAAATCACTATAGGTGTGCCTGTAATAGTTGAAGAGTTCCCTCGATTTCTCCAGCATCCCATCACCAGACACCGACTTGGTGACAATAGGACCATCTAGGCGTTATACCCGTTCGATTAAACCATTTTTTTTTAATCGGTTCACGATTCACGGAGATATCGAGTAACATACATACAAAAAAATTATAATAAAAAAATTCAGTTGAATTGAGAACCTCCTTCTTTTTTGAAGTCTGGTAAAAATGGCGTCAAACCAAAACTCACACAATGTGACAACTGAACCAACCAAGATGAAGAACGAAAAATTTTATTGCACATTGAGAGGTGTGCAATAAAATTCTTCGTCACTACAAAGCTCTTATACGTCTTCAATAGATCGTGAGCGAGCACAAAGCGCCCTCTAAAATATCGGAATCCTCTTGTTAGGTCCAGAGAGGCTGCGAAAGTGGTTGGGGTTTTAAGAAACTAATTCGAAGCTACAATAAAATACCACCTTGTTGGTACTTAGAAATAAGGCGCGACCTCACGCATACCTATAAAGGTGAGCTTATGCTATGTTATAGTATCATATTCGTAACTATAATATCTAAATATTAATTGTTAGTAAAATGTTAATTTATTTAAAATCGATATCTACAGCTACTGTTCCGTGGCTTGTATTATAAAACATAACGCTGTCATCGCTACAGGAACATGTTACAAGTGGGATGGGTGTAGGGTTGCCACCTTTTTTTGAGAGAAATATAGTATTTTCCAAACCCACATCAAAAAAATATAGTACACCTTGTTGTTACCTCATAAAACGTTCCAATAATATAGTATTTTCGTCTTTTTTGCATATTTTCAACAGTACACCAAGCCAAAATATGGTACGATACTATACAATGGCAACCCTAGATGGGTGGGACCTCTGTCAATAATCTTAATTATAGGATTTAGGTAGCAGGGCCACGGTCAAATTACTATTTTTATTGTTAACATTAAAATGGTATAGTGTACAGTCGCCATCAGATATATTGGAGCGGCCAAGGTACTCAAAAATAACTGAATATGCACTTTATCGCCTTGACAATAGAGGCAAAGGCTTGACAAATATCTTAACAACGCGTCTATTTTCAAGGCGGAAATGTGCATGTTCAGATATTTTTGAGTACCTTAGGCGCTCCAATATATTTAACGGCGACTGTACATGCTGTATTAGTAACTAACAATCAGTAACTAACTGGGAGAGGTTTTCAATATGCTCTTGACACGTTTTTGTTTTTTTTATGACATATGAGGCTAACGAGCATCAGACGAATCTCCTGATGCAAGCAATTACCGCCGCCCATGGACGCCCGCAACACCAGGGGAGTCACAAGCGCGTTGCAGGCCATGACAAAACTCATGTCCGGCTCATTTTGAACAACTGTCAAGCTTAGCTGCTTCCCCTGTTGACTACACGTTCTCTAAAAACCAAAGTCTGTGACAGCTTTCCATCAAGCGAGACTAGGCTTGCCTGACTCGGCACATATGGAAGTTTTTGCCCAGTTCCGGAGTTTACTCGGCCGGGAGCTGTTTTTGTGGGTATACTAACGAGGGATGATCTTTCGCTTTTGCTTTCATTCAACAATGGAAGTTTACTAGTTATCCAACTATCACTCAGACTAAGTAGAGAGGGGTAACTGGAACGGACAAAATGGAATATTTAAAAATGGATACGTCTCACATATTTATTACCAGGGATATCTTAATACAATATGGATTTCAATAAAATACAATATCTATATTCTTTATTGAACACTGGAAAAAGAAAACAATACAGAAAATATAACAGGTTTCTTATCATTTATGTTTTTTTTTTCTTCTATCAGCAGAATAAAATCTTATTTGACATCGATAGAAAAATTAAATGAAGTAAACAAATAGGGCTGCGTTTCTAGAGAAAAATCACATTAAAAATAATATTATTAATGAAACTACTTTTCACTGAAACATAAGTAATTAACGAATATTTTTACTAAAAATTAATACAGGTAAATAACAAGTTTATGTGTAAAACTGCCAATGTATCCATGGCTGTTCTTTAAAAGTGCGTGATTGCGAAGCAATGAAAATAAATGTATTAGTATATATTATTTTACTTTTCTATTGATCCCAATTTTAGTTTTATAAAGACTGCCTTGTTTAAATTTGAGTAACAAAACTAACAATTAATTACTTATCTACTTTTAGTTTTACAGAATTACTTCAAGTGTAAACGACGTGAAGTTAAAGTTTCAATACTTTAGTACTGTTTTAACATTTTAGTGAAAATTAATAAAACACTTGAGTTTCAGAGAGTCAACAAACTCGATCCCTAGAGCCACCAATTTTGGAGCTTTATTTATTTTAAAGTATTTTAGAAATTTTATGAGATTTGAATTGAGTAAGAACCCTTAGATACTAGCTCTAACTTATTTAAACTTAATTTTGGGTCGTTTTTGCAAACTAAATTAAAATGTGAATTTATTTCGCCATTGGGAATAAGAAACCTTGAAGATCTGGAAAAAAATTACATGTAAAAATATTTAAGGTCATACACATATTTTTAAAAATCCTCTTTTGGCTAAAACAATTAGGTACATAATTATTATGGTAACCCACTGAACCGATTCCGACGAAATTACGAGTAGGTATGTACGGTGTGCCAGAGAAAGACATAAAATAGTTTTTTTATCGCGAACATCATTTCTTAAGCGGGCGGAAAGAAAAGAAAAATAGTAAGTGCTCTTTATGAATAATATTCTGTATTATATGTAAGCGCGTAACTAAAAATATTTTACCTGTGTTCAAAAATATAGATACCATCCGGATACACGTCTGAAAAATATACATACATTTAATGTGACAAATTATGAAGCCACGACTCTGTTACCAAGGCGTCTTACATACATATTTTTGTCACATTAAAGGTATCCATATTTTCAGACGTGACCATACCTACGCTGCGTCAAAAGGACTGTCCAATACCCATTAGCGGATTGTAAAGTCGGCATTAGACTTCGGGGTCCCTAAGGAACCGCAGGTACAGGGAAAGGGCCGGGCCAGCGGACATTACAAGCCCGGCCCGGACGCAGTCTTTGCCACGTAACTGGATGATATCACATTTACGACTTGTCGTTTTCATTTAGTTTGGTTAAGGACCTTTAAGGTGATTGCTGGTGAGTTACTCCGAAATGTTAGGGAATACTAAGGTTTTCGTGTTATAATGTATACCTAGAGTTAGGTACATAAATAACGCCACAAAAATAAGTATACCTACTAACATCAAAATATCCAAATATTACATACGAACTTTCTTATTTGTATTATAATATTCGTGGGATATATGAATTTACGTACGTATTTTAAAAACTTGGAAATAAATACGTATGTACCATCGGGTTCATAATTGCATGGCCAATTTATCAATGAATTCATTCATAAATTGCCCATGCATATTTGAACCCGATGGTACATGTACTAAAATAAGAACCGTGAACATAACCCATATTTTTTGAATATGATTTATTTAGTAAGTGTTCGAGTCTAAAAATTCTGGCAGGGTTAAACGTGTAGCTTGGCATAAAGCTCGTTTATTGAGCATAGAAATATATGTGTTCGACGTAATGCGTAAAATATGAGCGTTTTAATATAACAAAATATAGGATATACTGGATTACTGGATGAAATATTTCGATCACGTATGCAATACATTATAATTATAAAATTATGCCTGCAATCTAATTGAATACTTTCAAAATTATAGGTACAAACATTATTTTAAAATAGATATATCTACAGCTAAAATCATGTTTAAAAGTCACTATTATTGAAATTACATACGTTTATTTTCGGGCAACTAGTGGCCGAGATATAAATACTTTAAAAACTAAAATATATAATACATTATATGCTAAAACTATTTGGTGACACCACGGGTTTCTGTTGCGCCACCTGCTAATACTATTTAGTATCAATGCATCTGAAAAATGTCACAAAAAGCATGAGTCTAACCGTTATATTTTATATTGATCATAATGTTGCTATAACTTGCCTCCTGGCTTTGTAGGATATAATTAAGTTACCCAGTTTACTTATTTAAATAGTAGGTATTTAAATACAAATCCTTGTTAGTCCCGGAGCCCGTATTCTAGTCACACAGGCGACATCTACTCGTGCAGCGCTTCATTTGTATCCATTTATTTGCCGAAATCCTCATCTGTGAGGCAAAGCTGAGACGAAAATTCAACGCTTCCTATTCAAACATTGTTATGTACTCGTCTTAGCATTATCTTGCGAAGCCTTAGTTTAGTTAATGCGTTTTATATGGTTATGGTGAAGACGTTTTAATCGGTGGTTTAGACTGTAAATATTTGTTACGAGTACAATTGAATTGAGCGAGGATGTGGTGGAAAAATTCGCAGCGCAAGGTAAGTCTCGGCAGCTCAGCATTTCCATTTTTCCTTTAGTTATAAACATTGTGGTATCGTTATCAAAAGTTTCTGCTTAATATATTATGAATTTATGTACAACGAATGTCAATTCCATATCAGATTATTTAAACTTCGAATGTCGTTTCAGTAGTTGATGACGGACCGTTCGAATCCGAGCCACGGAGACATGGAAAGGGTCGATCGAGACCCGCAGTACACGGCACCAGGTAAGGTACCCAATCACATTCCTGAAAGAAAGACACTGACAAACGAAATTGATTTAGAATGATTGTGACTGGGACCTCGGACACTAGCTGTACTTAGCGTTGTGTCCGAAGAACTCAATTCCCGCCGCCTATTTTTTTTATACTTTCTAACAGATCCAGAAGAATAGCAAACACAAACTGTTAGCTCTGACTTGTCTAGATACCTATGTTGAACTTTAGAGTTGAATGTAAATAAATAGTAGTTTATGTAACTCGGAAGAGTTACATAAACTATAATAGGGGTCCTTAAAACACGAGTGTGGTTTTATGAAACGAACGAAGTGAGTTTCATAATAAGATCACACGAGTGTTTTAAGGCCTAATTACGTACAGTTGCATACACTGCTTTATCTACACACATATTATTAACCCGAAATGATGATTGAATGACTGCAATTGCACGGATTGCACGCCATCGCCATGACCAACTCGATTGTGTCGGCGGTCGGGCGGCGCATACCCGCACCCGGATTTTCATAATGATATCGAATTTTTGCTTATTATTTGATAATAATAACATCGTTACAGATAACACATTTGTTCTAACTACTAAGAAGACGTTCGAAATTTGAACGTAATTAAGGTATCGGTTACCGATACTAAAACGTAAACATTAAGATGCAGCCACAGATACTTATATCTAAATATAGGGCGTTTGCTCATCGATCCTGACCATAAAATAGACATATTAGGGTATGGGTGTAGATAAAATACATTAACTACAACGATTAAGAAAACGAATTGACATACATAGTTTAAAAAAGATCCTACAATAATTGTTATTTCGGTCAATAATTAATTGTAATTAGGCTGTCATGATTAACTCAACCAAATACCTAATTGAAAATGTAATTTCGAACATTACAATACTCCGAGAGACAAATGAAGCTTATTTTATTGACGTAACACACAGGTGAATCATTTATTGCGGTGTGTCAGAGGACAAAAACAATGTAGGGTGACAAGACTGACAAGCAATGTCAATTAGACGGATTTTAACGTACATTGGAAATACTATTTAGTTTGTATGAAAAAGAGACTATCTACAAAACACATATTTCAAAAAAGTTATTGAACAAAAGTTTTATTGTTTAGGAGTAGAATCTACTTACGTTTAAATTTATTGCTCGTATTACAGACACCCTGTATATTTACATAATAGTAGGGTATCAGTTTTTGTCAGAATTCAGTTTTTCAATTGCAAAAACACTTATTTTGCTATGATCCTGAATTCGCCAGTGACATTGATTCGTATCCGTAACGTAACTAGGGATGGCTGCCATATCACGGGTTCCCATCAAAACCAGTATAATTGACATCAGATCCCATTAGGAATAACAACGAGATCCACCCGTTCTTAATTAAAATCCAAACGCAATCGATTAAGGTTTTATCTTATCACACCACGAGCATGAAATTACATCTCAAATTGGAAATTACTCGCATGATCCTCATAGATAGCATCTTTATGAACTTATTACAAGAAATATTGCTTGTCAGTGAAGGTATGTCTAGACTTCAATTATGGAAAACTTATTTTATGGTCTGTTTATTCTAGAACTGATGACTTTCGCCTCAGCCGGTATATTGGACTTGAGGTATCCTTTGTTTCTCTACAACATGGAGAACGGTCCGCAGCTTTACAATGCGTTTATTCAAAAATACGGAAGACATATCGAAAATGATTCAGAAAAGCAGATGAGGTACAGATTGTTTATGAAAACAGTTGAGTTTATAAATAATAATAACGCTGTGGTTGGTTCACCTAAGTTGCAGCTGAATCGTTATGCAGATTACACTAATGCTGAGAGAAACAAGTTAAATGCAGCTGAGAATCCACATCGGGATGTTGATCCGGAACTGGATATCATAGAAAAGTATAATCACCCTCGTGGACCACCAAAAATGATGAGTTTGTTTAACTTCAATAAATAAAGGTAAACTTTAAAGTAGAATATATTATTATTCTTATCACAAACCGTAGTAAATTTGTTTATGAAATTTAATGCTATTCTCATATTATATCAGTTTAAAATTCTTACAGACACTGTTCATTTAAAAAAAATTGTTAAATATTTTTTTTAATTTTACTCAATTTTTGCCCGGGACTTCTTCTGCTTCGAGTTTTATTTTCTTTTCTTCGGGAATTATTCAAATGATTCTACGAGCAATATTTATTCTATAATCGACCTGTGTGCCAAATCCTTTCATCCATTTTAGCGTAAAAGAAGAAGAAACATCCAAATACATATTACTTTTCATTTATAATGTAATATCACTTGAAATTTTAAAAACTGAATCAGGGCCATTGAATTATATAGATCGAAGTGTAGGGATTTCCGAGCAGAAGTGAGTTTTGACGAAGGGTTAAGCCAGTTGTGAACTTTGTGTTTGCATACCGCGGGAGTTGTCATAAATATCGGGCCTCTGCTCTACATCTAACTCGCGAACTACATAAAACTACTTTGTTGACGTAAAGTTGGAGAGCTCAATATCCTGTTTCTTGCGATGAGAGCTATAATGACTGTCTATTAAGTCTGGACTGCTCCCGAGACAATGAAGCACGCTTGGCAAGCAGACATACGTTACATACGTGCGCGTGCTTTATTGTTTACCACTTAGCATAAAGTTGATTGGCAAGCGATTCACTGTTTTGCTGTAATGTACAATTGCGTTGTTTCGTTTTTTAATTTTATTAAAATTCCACGCTTAAAGAACTCAAAAACATTGAAGCTTGGATTAAAATTTCGTCAATCGAACTTTCGTCATGGACTTCTCGTAGTGTGCTTGTAAAACATGCCTGGGGAGTGATTTTTGAGATTCGAGTACTCGAAAGTGACATTTACAACTCAAAATAAAACGATAAAATTATGTTTTAAAAATAACAGCGACAGGAATTTAAAACCATGAGTATTTAAACTATTAATTTCATGCTAATAAATTGGCGGTAACCTTTTGTGTGCGATTATTTATGAGCTTAAACTTTTTGAATTCGGGCGCTCGAAAGTCAAAAATTGGTCCCCCTATCGCCTGAGCACCGCTTACGGGACGACAAAACTGAAACAATAAAAAACGATTTTCAATCACAAAGCTATCTATCGGTGGCGTTAGATTTAAAGGTTGTCAGTCACGTAAGGGTCGCAAACGGACAATCGCGATTGTCAATCTTATTTGCAAGACAACCGCGCTTGATCGTCTCGCCCCATCCTCGTCGCCACTGATAAATCAAAGACGGCGTGTGGTGCGTAGTACATTTATTCGTAGACTGAGTAGCCTAAACGAAACCCACCCGCATATACATTTTATATTAATATGTATCTACCCCATATCTGGTACATAACAGAGACCCCATTGTTCAAGTGTCATAGATGTTAGGGCAAGGGAGTTTATAAACAATTCAAGTGCGTATCGTATTTAAGTGTGCATTGTTGGGAAGATAAACAATGGGGATTTGTTGAACAAGTATTAAGGTTATGAGGGAACTTTGCTCTAGAAATCCGAGCTAATTTTCCTCATTAAATGTTGCGTGCCGTTGCTATTGACTAAACGCTTAAAATTATATTCTCTATTTAATCTATTACTCACGGTAGGTACTCGACTGAAAAGCTATTAATTATATGACCATTGTATAAAATCCTATGAAAGATCCATGTTCATCTGTTAATTTTCGTATAAATTAATAAAATTATTACAAAGAATTACGTAATTGCTACTAAGCTACTCCCACCATAGATAATCTGATCACAAGGCTCTTTTCGTTATTATTTGGCTACAAAATCTAAAATTAGACCAATTAACTGGTATATTTTCAAATAATCCTGAGACATACCACCAGACATTCCAAATACCTTATACCAAAGATACCGAAGAAGTCGTGTAGGTATTTAGTATACCATAAACTAAATGGCCACACTATAAATTAAGTACTTAATAAGTAACGTGGACATAGAGGTATTTTGGAAATAGAGACTATAGTAAGTCATGTATGTCTTATTAAATGATCTATATTGTGTACTTACATGTACTATTTCGCCATAGAAACATCCACTCGCCCGCGATCGAAATCAGTTGGAACAACACCCCTGGAGTCGCCACGATTATTCCGCTCAAGATTTAGTTCTGAATGATTTATCGCATCCTGCTAGCCTCCGAATGGGATTAAATGGGTGTGCAGACCTCAATTTTAACTGCACATCTTTATGACAATTAGACTATATTGCCGAGAAAATTGGTAAAATATGTGCAGTTCAAATGTTAGTTATTTTGCCGTATCTACAAATAACTGATTTTTTAAACTTTTAACTGACTTTCATTAAAAAAATATTGCTAGTGTCGAATACCGTAATTGAAAAACGACACACTTTTCGTAGAAATTGTTCGACAAATAATTATTTTATTCAATATCAAATTACCGAGACATTAACAGGCTAAGGGTGGGTTGCACCACGCACAATTAACAGATTCATCAACATTAAATATGGCGACGGAGCTGTCATCCCATAGAAAACAGTCAAACTTTTCATACAAGATTTTTTTAACGATTGCATTGACGTTAACAGACGGTTTGGTGCAACCGACCCTAAGTCCATCGAAAAGATTCATAAGTACTATAACTGTTATCCTCTGCTGTGGAAGCACAAACTTATCTGAACTAAAATGGCTGCTTTCGAGTTCTGCTTACGTGTTAGTGGATATTAAAGATAATTGCTGCACTAAAACTTGTGGGAGAGCCGAGAGCTCGTAAGCGATTTATCGGGTAAAGATACCTAGCTTTCATTTTTTCTACGGTAAGTTTGCCCCGATTTGGCACAGACAATGAATGTATGGGAGAACCACGGGTGACATAGCACTTGAGTGAAAATTTTGCTGACTGCGTCGACCGTTCAGTGGCGCCTTCATTGTGGGATTGCGATTGTGTTCCTAAAAAATTAAATTTGGCGTTTAGATAATGAAGCAAAAAATGCGCAAAATGTAATTATGCTAGCGGATTAAGTTAGACATATTTTATCAAAATCGATTGAGCCGTTTATTTATACATAAGTGTTATTAGACTTAACCAACCACAACTACTCGTAAAATCGTAACACCACTATTTTTTGTTGGCAAACAACTAATCCATCAGACTGATCCATTATGTAATATAGAGACTGAAAGCAAATTGTTAGTTTGTGTCTAGTAATAATAAAATCACAGTGACATGACATTAATACGTGTTATTAGAATCCCGCCACGATAATAATAAGTACCTATCAGATTCAGCGTTCAATAACGATCGGATAGTCATCAAAGTCCGCAGAACGTGACTCGCCGAGGACTCGTGGCGTCGTCGGGCGCATTTTTCACGGGAATAGATTTTGCTTGAAGAAAAATTGCAAATTTCTGCAGCGAGCGCCGCTGGCGTCATGACCCTGCCTTATTTTCGAACGTTTCAAAATGTATCGAAACTGGATTTGCGTATAGGGCAGAAAAGATATAGACGACGCGCGACGCCCTCAGTAAAAAATGGTTCCCAAAATTGGTTCTGATATTCCTCCTTCCTCGCCTCTGAATACAACATAACACGCAATTTCCTGCTATTTAGATGAGTTATTCATTTTTCATTGACTAAAATAATACTACCGGATTTTTTTATCACCACCTTTGATGAGATTTTAACTCATGGCTTGCCTGCCACTATGCAATGAACAAAGCTCACTCGAGGTAGGTATAATAATAAATTCACAGCGAATGTTTTTATTGTACCTTCCATTATTAAAATGCTTTTAAAACGTCAGATTATTCAGGTGCCTACTATTTAAAGTACCTACCTACCGACACTGATTCTATAATACCTATAAAAACTATAAGGATTGTTCTTATATCGTTATTAAATTTTGGTTTCCGAATGAGGTCCCAGCTAGGTCACTGGTAGCTATATGATACTTTATGTTACACGCCACTTAATGGACTGGAACGGATTCCGCAGGTTTCTGATATGCATCAGTACCTATGTTCACACTATAATCGTCTCTATGAATTATTTTACTTACTTTTGGGGATCAATATTAGGTACTCTGCGTCCGTAGGAAACTCCTTAGATAACCCTACACGTGATCTCTGGGTGGTGCTAAAAGAGTAGCAAGCTTGGCAGCTGCACTGTCCCATCTGGACGTCGATACACTAACTGGATTTTCTTCATCATCTGCTTCTTTACTAGTACTACCGGAGAGAAGAAATGCCTCTTATCCAGTGACATTTTTTTATTGAATGCTTAGATAAAGTGTCGCGTCAACGATAAAGTTCGACATGTTGAATTCTAAAATATCGATGGGATTTTTTGTACAAATATATAAACATATTTTTGTGCAAAAAGTGGCATCGATATTTAACCCTTTATAGGGCAATGGTCTCAAAAAAGACCACCTGTAACATCAACTTTTTGTATTTTTTTCTTGTACAGCATTTTTAGGACTATAGATTGGCGATGAGGCTAGAATCGAGGATTTTTTTCAGTCTTGCCCGTTAAAGGGTTAAGACAGACCTTGACTGTGACCGCTGCTTCGCTTTAAAGACTGCGTTAAGCGTGTCCTGATCTCATTTAACATCGGGCATGGAGACTGGGAGAAGCTTGCTGACAACAGGGACCAGTGGCGTAATATCCTCAGGGAAGGCCAGAAACTGCATGATGGGATCTGGCTCGACAAACTAGCCGATAAGAGGGTGAAACGGCAGGGTTGTAACACTAGCACATCACTTGCAAAATTTGGGCGCGCTTGCCAGTCCCGTATTAGTTTGTACAGCCACCAAATCGTCTGCCATAGACGTTACAGGCCAATGATGACTCTTACAGTCATACCTATACATTTGATGGCGGGTGACAATGACAAAAGCAGTAACAGGATTGTAATATTAAGCGTTGACTGATCCGAATAAGGTATAGGATAAGTTCGCTTCGTATTTATGTAGGTTTTTATACTCAGCATGAAATTCATATTTAAAACCTCGTAATTTATTATTAAATGAGTACTTAAACCAAATATTCCTACGTGTTTACGGGCAGCGTTAGTGAAATTGATCTTATTGTTTACACAAATAGGTATTTGTGTAAACACAAATGAAGGTTAATTGAGTGGAATTATTTGTAATTTTACCGTAAATTGATCGGAGATCAGGTAGGTAATAAAACGGTTTAATCAGATGAATTCATTTACATATTGGAATTTCAATAGAGTAAATATGAAAGAGTAGGTACACGCCTTGTAAAGCGAGTGTATAAAGAGGCGTGTGCTCACAAAGGAATTCTCCGCCGTTCACATTAGCAGCGGTTTCCTGCTGAGTCGAATAAATGTAGGCAATTTGCGAGAGCGTTTATCACCTAAAGAAAAGTTCTGGCGACGTCTAAAACTGCTGTAATTCCGCACCGAAATTCGAGGGTTAATCACGTGAGCTATATATCAACGCCTAATTTGATACGGGCAACTTTGTTTGGGATTCAGTCCTGGGCATTCACAAGGCGAGGGTTTAGCTAACATTAGTTTTAAGAGTGACAGAGTGTCAGCTTTATGAGCCCACGTCCGTTATGAAACCCAGATCATGTCAGCGAACGAGTATATCTTACTACGAAAACGTGATACTTTTATCTTTGCGCGCATACTTAGGGGTTTTTTGACGACAAAGCTACAAGATGGATAATTCTGTGGTATCTGTGGCCCTAGTGTAAAGAAGTACAAGTCAACATAATATATTATATAGGACTTGTGCCCTTTCTCGCTGAGTAATTTTTACTTAAGTGTCCCACCCACTATCAGTCTACCGAACGATATCGGCCTGTTAGTTGTTCGGAACTGTCAAATTTTTGTTCTAACTAATAGGCCGATATTGTCCGGCGGACTGATAGTGGGTGGGTCCCCTGTATACCCCTTTTCACTAGAGTCTCAGGATTGATTGTACCTATATCATATTGCAACTTTAATACACGGTATGGTTCGGGTACGTAATCTAACTATACAGAGTCGTCATTGCTCTCCTAAACCTTTAAATTTTTCTTTATACTTTCGTAGTATTGCATTGTTTTTTTAGTTAAAATATTCAACATAAAATCACGGTAGGTATATATAATAATTATAAATATTCACAATAAAAATACCGCTTAACAAAAGCTTAGGTAAAAGTTTTATCGGCGACAGGATATTTTATAGGTGTGCTTACTTTGTTGATGCAGCACTCGCTCTACTGTGTCTAGAAAATGTTCAATTTTTCCTGTTTGAAAATCAATTTGCTCCGACAGTGTGTTAGTCGGCAGCTTGCTCATCGGCGAAAAACGTCACGTATTTATTATGAAGGCTGAACGGTTTTCTATGCGTTTAATGTCCCTATAAAGTTCGTGATTATGATTGTATCAGGAACATATTTTAAAATAACGCGCTTGAAATTAATAAACCTGATGAGGTAGGTATAGTTCAACTCTATCTGGGATGAAAGCTTTGCAGTGGCGGTGGGTAAAAATTTTACTTAGGCACGCCGCTTAATATGGCTTCAAATTCCTTCTTTACCTGTAGGAAAACTGCTCAAATACCTGAAAATTAAGCAAGCCAACGGGAATCAACAACAACTTAAATAGGTAATTAATAAATAAAGTACGTACTAAACCTTACCTTTTGTACCATTTGTTGTTGGTTTAAAAAAAAAACTTTTTTTAATCGTATTCTATGGACACGCCACTGAAGCTTTGAATACATTTTGTGAAACAACAAATATTAAAATTTGCGATTCAGTCATTACCTATACAATCGACATAATCGTCTTTTGGAATGTTTCTAAATCAGACGTGAAATGAATAGTATACCGCATTTGGGAAAAACCCAAATGCGGTATACACTTTCTGTGTAACGGTTTTCCGCGTATCTAGATAATTCGTCGATATTATAGCAATAAATCACAGAGATTCGATGGCGTATGAAAGGGGAGGAAAATTATTGGAAATTATTCATGCACGACTGTGGTCAATCGAGCTCAGTCACGGGAGTTAAAAAGGTTATAAAGAACGAACCGATTAATCGAGAGTAGGGGGCTGGTGGAATAAGCTTCGCCGGCAAGAACGAATCGAACGCAATTAATTCGTCCAATCCCAGCTAATAGTATTCGTAATGAGGGAAATTTTAATCACATGGCTCTAGAGCATGAAGAGATTAACGCATTTGGAGTTTAGCCCCAAGTATTATATCAGATCAAAGACCCAAAATTAAATTCGTACCCTCAGCGATTATAGCGGTTTCTAACTTACCCATGAATATTAAATTTAATTGTATTCGTTGTGGCATCCGCTCGCCTAATCCTAAAGACAATGAATAATATTGAAGTAGTAAATATTTAGGTACAAAATAGTTACATGAAAAAAAAAACTTAAATAAACTATGTAAAACTAGGTAAATACTACCTAAAATTAACTTACTTAAAAATACTAGAAACTAAAAATCTATCTCTAAAATGGGCCCCTGTGGCATTGTGCCGAGGACGCTGGCAGCATTGAAGTAGTTGGATATATCTAGACTAAATCGTAAATACGTGTTTTTCGCAATACCGAGTTTTCGGCATCATAAACATGAAAGGGAGCGTGAAGGCTACTCATTGGTTTCACGGTCAATATTTCATTGACTCTGCCTTTATTTGGAAAATGCAGGGAGTGCGACTAAAGGAGGGTAAATAAAGATCCTTTAAGACACGTGGCAGTACCCTCGGCAATATTTCGCGACAAGCTGAATGTCCCTGATCCTTACGGTGTAATTTCACGTCTGAAAAGTTCACTTTCTCTTTTTGTTTGTGATGTAAATTTTCCTCGTTCGGCCGAACTTTGTCGAAATTTATCCCTTTGTCCCGATACCATCTTGGATAACAGGAGATTTAATATAGACGCCTGTAAATTCCGTGCCACTTACACCGTGTCGAACTCGAATCGCTTTTTCACGCGAGATTACACGAAGAATACTCTTCTTACTTGGGGTTGCTCTTTTGTGTACTCGTATGAAGATTTATGATTATCAAACGCTCGCTGAAGCGTTGAATCGATTATATACTAATCAAAACGCTTTTCCAGGAAAATATAGCAATTTGGCCATTTGGTTTATATTCACACAAAATGATGCAGTATCAGGGTTTAGTATTAATTGGCACAATGATATTTCATATCCCAGATACTTATGGGACGTTCTATACACTGTATACTGCAACCGATAAGTTTTCCGAATTCAAAACAAGATATAATAAAGTATATAACAGCACAGATGAGGAAAGAATGCATTACATGGCTTTTGTAAATAACTTGAACACCGCAGCAGGTTTGAATGCAACATCGTCAGACAGCAAAACTATTTACGTGATGAATAAATATGCAGATTTGGACCCTGAGGAAGTTGAGGAAACTTACTCTATTCACTTGAGGACTTGTAAGTACAGTTTGGAAGTACTTATTTAGGACTCGATACGTGGCTGAACTCATGTTCTTGGAAAATTTTGCTGTGAAGTATTTTATTTATATTGGTTTCGTTCAATACATTGTTTTTGGGCATAATTTTCAATTAATAATATGACACTAATTTATTATCATTTTATTTCGATGATATTTACCGTCATAACATACATTCAGTATCGTGATAAAACGTTATAAAAAACAGCTATTTATGATGTAAGTTTAGTAGATGTAGATGGAGAGCTAGCCACATCAGATATGACACAATAATGAGAGCAACGAAATCCCTCTTGTTAGTTACCTATAGTTATAGTATGCTTGTTTCTGGTATCCGGTGGCTAGTATCCGGACATCTGGCCGCTGTAAAGTGGTGGAGGTCAAATAATGCAAATAACTTGAAGAAAACAAATCTTACAGTTCTGGGCTCTCATTATTGTGTCATATCTGACATGGCCAGCTATTTAGTTCTTTAAGTAAGTAGGTACTTGTTATCCTTCAAAGTGGAAAGTAACTGATCAAGAAGCTCCAAGCGAAGCTTCGTCAACTTTTTGAGCGAGACCTCAAACTTACTTACCTACTTACTTACTTACTTCACTGGCTCAGTGACCCAAAACGGATTTTGGCCTCCGACACTAAGAGAACGCCACTCTGCCCTATACCTACCTAATTATATTTATAAATTATTTTTTCATATGTAAGTATGCAAAACATTACACTCATCAAGTCATCACAAATCACAAGTTCTTAATTTCTCATATTCAGATGATGCAGTCAAAGAAGGTGACCATCAAGAATTGTTAAGAAGTGATCATGGAGTTGAAATTAATGACAATAATCTGTACAATTTAAAAAATTCTGAAGAGCTTTTTGAAAAATATATGCAGGAAGAAAACAGAAACTTCACAGAGAAACGAGATGGTTTTGTACATTTCTACAGGTAAGTAATACGGCCTCCTAGCCTAGTTGGTAGTGACCCTGCCTATGAAGCAGGAGGTCCCGGGTTCGAATCCTGGTCAGGGCATTTAATTTGTGTATTTATCACAGATATTTGTTCCTGAGTTATGGATGTTTTCTATATATTTAAGTATTTATCTTTTCTATCTATTATACATACTTATATATCGTCGCCTAGTACCTACAACAACAAGCCTTATTGAGCTTACTGTGGGACTAGGTTGATTTGTGTAAGATTGTCCTATTATTAAAAAAAAATTGTACAGTTATGTATATATTGTCATCTGAATGCTTACATCTCTGAATGTATACCTAGTGTCGAAGTTGTCTACATACAAAATGTCGTATGATTCGCACGTATTTGAGTTTGGGTGAAATCAAAAATTACTACACAATCATCCTAGCATTTAGAGGACACAGTTCAGGTAAGAAAGCATATCAAACGTTTTGCGAAGCAGTCAGATTTGGATTTTATTTTTTATATTTTTTTCATTACACAATAGACTCGTCCCACGATAACTCTGCATTAGAATTAGACAAAGACAATCATACTATCTTTTTCTAATGCTAGTAGGGTGCGTTGGGTAAGATAGAAAGGTATTTTTTTAGGGGTAAGACAAAAAGTCGTCCATATTCCGGAGCATTACAGACTACTTTTTATCTTACCCCTAAAAAAATACCTTTCTATCTTACCCCAACGCACCTTACTCTCACCACTAAGAAAGGGATGGGTATAGCAAGTTACTCTGCTGTTAATGCAGAGTTATCGTGGGACGAGTCTAGGCAGGTACATTGTCTTTCTCTCAAGCTGATTTGATATTTGATATGCCTTCTTGAAGAACTACGCATTATTGTATATACTATCTTTAAGATTCAATGTATTACTATTACTGTTTTGAAAAAATAAGTCCCACCGAATTTCTTGCCGGTAATAAGTAATACTTCTCGGGTCAGAGGTGTAGGGTTAGAACCGGTGGTAGTTTCTTTTTTCTTTCTGACGTTCATAAGTGCATTGTAATGTGCCTAAATTTTATTGAAGAATAAATATATTTTATGTTTTAGTTCGAGTGCGTAATAATATTCAAATATTTTACTTAGTATTTATGCTATTTACAGGTTTGTTAAGACACTAGCAGAAAAGAATAGAGGTATCTACGAAGGTCACGACACTCCTAGCCTGGGTCATAAAGCAGACATTTTGACGGAAAGCAAAGAGTTTTTCTATTGAGAGTATTATCTACTTCGCACGGGTGCAATTATACATATAAACCTTCCTCTTAAATCACTCTATCTATTTAAAAAAAACCGCATCTTAATCCGTTGCGTAGTTTTAAAGATCTAAGCATACATAGGGACAGACAGCAGGAAGTGACTTTGTTTTATATTAAGTATATGTACTTATGTAGTGATGATAAGCGACTGCCATAGCTGGACATTAACTCGTTAATCCGTTAATTAATGAAGTTAACATTTTGATTAACGGATTAACTTTTAAAAATGTTAACGGACACATTAACTTCCGTTAATATGCAGAAGTCCGTTAATCGTTAATCCAATGCCTTGCCTAATAGTTACGCACCGCACGAACGTCAATTCTTCCGAAATGTAACGCTTTAACGATTAACGAAGCTAACTTTTTTTGTAGCGGAGTAACGATTAACGAAGTTAACTATTTGATTAACGGTTCCCAGCTATGTCTCTACCGCTCTTGCGTATTTGAAAGAGTGATGCAAATGGACGATCCGATGAACTAAGTGATTCACGGTTATAGGCCAGGTTTCATCACAGAACTTACTGCCTTCTAGGTACAACACTTGCACGCCATCCATTCGACAGATACACCGATGGAATATGAGTTAAACGGTATAGAGCTTTATGGTACTAACATATCTTTTTTATTATTTATTAAAGTTCAAAATATTTAAATAAACGCAGAGTTTCATGTGTACTTAACTGCTAAAGCCATATATGGCTTGTTTACAGCTAATCGCCTAAGGGTTCGGACAAACTTAACTAACTACCTATGTATGATACATTATCTAAAAAGCTAGGTCAACTAAATTTTTATCGTTACAACGATTTCCGGATCAAATTAAACGTCTAAGCAGGTAGGTACGCAACAATTCTAAGAGGCTCACGAAACTTCGCAAGTCTTTCGCAAGTAGATAACCGCATCGATTGACACTCGATTTCCTTTTATCTTTCCCTTAAGACTTGAAAAAGTGGCTTCTTAAAACCACTCGCTTATCCTCTCTTGAGCTTTGAAGCGTTTTCCGCTATTTACCTACATTAACGCGGTATCACACTGATGCCGCAACCAGATGGGTGAACGAGACAGCGCTATACAAATATAGAGTACTATCTCGCTCACACACCGCCGCCGCATGCGGAAACCGCACCACTGTGATAACCGCCTTAGAAGCGAGGCGCATCGACCAGAATCCGCAATGAGGCGAACAATGGATCATCCGGATATTGCCTTCAGACGAGCTACTGGCACGCGAGGTCCGATACTAACTCGCTTTGGTCAGGAACACTCGTAAATGAATCAAGGATCTTTTATATCTTGTTCAACAATTTTACGAATAACGATATAAAGAGTTGCCTATAGGCACTTTGATATAGACGAAAAACTTCCGTAAGTAACTTAGTTTTTTGAAAAAATGGTTGTCTGTAAAGGCGGTTTACGGACTATAATTTTGCGTGATAACGTAATAAGTAAACATTGATGTTTTCACTTCCATCGGCAGTCCCTATAATAGCCAATTTTTCCTAACCTATTCTGGTAGGTAGCAGTTTTTTGTGTAGAGGTTCGCAGCTCTAACCTAACCTAACCTACTCTGGTTGCAGTTTTTTTAATGTAGGGGTCGCAGCTCTAACCTAACCTAACCTATTGTGTTAACAGTTTTTTGTGTAGACGACTGTACATAGCTACTCCCCAATGTACCTATAACCTCCTACTTTTTTTGTAATCGATTGAAAATAATTTGTAGAGTCTGTCCGGAAAGAGAAGTGTCGTAAAATGTATGAGCTCCCATATACACCACAACACAACACTCCTCTTTCCGAACAAACTCTAGGTGACGGCGTGCTAACGGCCTGTTCCGAAATTCCAATTTCGAACTTCGGTGTCTTCTCTTTCGTTCCAATAGTATGTATTCTGACAGGAGAGTGAGAGATCGTTTTAAAATTTCTAAGTTCGGAGTAACCCGCCATCATGTGAAATATGGCCACATATAATACGCGAGAAAGAGTTTGTATATCAACTTTGTTGAAGTAAAAAAGTAAATTGAAAGTTGACACGTCAATCAATAGTCAATCAGTTGGCAGTTCTTTATTTATTGTCAAATGATTGTAAACAAACCGTAAAACTATTTTATGTATTCTTTTAATTATCTTTAGTGTATATTCATATGTGTCCGACTCAAAATTAACATTTTTTCAAGCTGAACAACAAACTAAAGGTTTAATTGAATTCACGGTAAATGTACATGATCGTCTTGTCAAACAGGCATATAACCGCGAACCACATCGATCGTCAAATCGTTTATTTGCGTCACACTCTTTCGAATATGCAAGAGCGATAGAAACGGAGATAACGAAATGTCGAATTTCGAACTTCGCGGTAGGGCCCAAGGATACCAACCCACCTCTTAAATATACGACCATGGCACCCTAGTACTTACCCCGATAAAATGAACAGTCTGTTTCTGGTAATCTATCAACAAAATTAATCTTCGTCTATTGCTAGTAAATTTCTGAGTCCCTGGTAGGCTTTATACCTACACAAAATCAAATCAAATACTTAAAATCGTCAGGTGACAAGCAAAACTCACTAATTACAAAAAAAAATTTACGAAAATCAACCTTTAACAAGGTTGATTTTCGTAAATGTTGTATTTACGAAGAGTTTTTTCTAAAAAATCTGAAAGCTTCGTAGCTATTTTTCTAACCCACTACTAACGGACCTCATAAACAATAACTTATCTCGGCATTGTTAGTGTGCTCCGTCCGCAATCCCACTCGTGCTGAGTGGAGCTCCACTGGTACTGAGTGGAGCTCCACTCGTGCAATATTAGACGGATTGCCGTGCGTAATAACCTGCGTGTAATTACAAGGTAGGGTACCTTTAAAGATCCTCTTGACCTGTCTAAGCAACGCAATATTAATGATTATGATGTCATATAGGTAGGGTGAATGCTGATACCAATGTTACCAGTAGGTACCTGCACTAACTACCTACAGTTAGCAAAAATATCTAAGCGGGTAAAGCGGGCGACGTAAGTAGGTATTTAACACGACCCTTCACACACACGTATCTTATTCTCTTAACAATAAAGTTGTGCTCAGTTTATTTTGAAAACCTCACCACTCATTAATATAATTAATTTTTCAAAATTTAATACCAGTCATATAAATATTTCATACTCTAAACATAAACAACTAAAACTGAAAGAACAAATCAAATTATTTTTTAATTAATATTCGTGGCCAGGTGGCGAAGTTGGTTAACGCGTCTGCCGCGAATGCAGAAGACGCTGGTTCGAATCCAGCCTTGGGCACCGGAGGCGTTGGTCACTTTTTCCTTTGTATATGACATCTATACAAGTTTATAATAAACAACTAACTTAACACTAACTATTTTCTAAGCTTGGGCCGACAGGTACCCGGCGTAAATGTACCAAAAATGCTGCCCGCGTTGCAATTAATTATACTACTCATTAGTACTACCTATTAATATGAGGTACACGCGTTGTGGTATATTTTTTACAATACGCGTATACGGTATGATGCTAAAGGTCGGAATAAGCTAACCAATAATCTGCAAAGCATCGACAGAGACTATAGATATATAGACGGCCACAGCCTAAGAACTTTTTGAAGCTCAAGTCTATCACGCCATCTATCCGAGAGCCACTTAACACATTCACCGCTATGCTACGCGCGTAGCGCTACGCTGTAGCCGATAACATGGGTTTCCCGCTATGTAGCGAAAATGCTTCGTCGCCTTCGTAGAGCCGTGATGACAACGTGTCGTCATGGGCACTGAATGGTTAAATAAACCCAAAATGTAAGAGGAAATGTCACCTCCATCTAGTAACGAATAGCGTACTAGTAGTACCTACACTAGTCGTTACTAGATGGAGCTGATATTTCCCCTTCCTTTTTATGTATCTTTAAGTGGCTCTCGGATAGATGGCGTGATAGACTTTAGCTTCAAAAAGTTCTTAGGCTGTGCTGCTCTATTATATAAGTTACTCTATGGCATCGAGGACAATCCTGGGGTCATCTGAGGTCATCTCACACTCAGGATGAATCTACAATGAGGGAGGTCGGCATACATCAGCCGTCCTCTGATAGTGACATAGGATCATATCGTGTTGTATGTTAATACCCGGCGGCTAAACCGTTCGCGATCGAAAAGATCGGCTCAACAGATTTATTGATGAAATAGAAGTACCCAAACTGAGCTGGCTTCGCTTGATACACGATAAAAAATGGTACATCAAATATCGATTTTAAAAATAGCTGAAAATAGCCTACAATTAAGTATTGACGACTGAAACTTACAAAAGAGCAAGATTTTTTTTCAACACTTTCCGTACCGCGTAGCGCTATGCGCTACGCTCGTAGCGCATAGCCAGGTATTCCTCGTATGTAGCGCGTAGTAGCTACGAACAGAGAATCCCACTGTCGGGTTCTCGGTGCTGAATGTGTAAATGATAGATCAACCCTACCCTTTGACCGCCAAAAACGTCAAATCACGCGCACGAAAAGTCGTGCCCTCAGAACCAGGACGTGATATATCGTCCAAAATATAACCGGTTTGCCTTGCAGGCTCGCGCGCGCTGGCGCTGAGGGCACGATTTTTCCGTCCGAGCGTTCAAAAAGTTGCTACCTCTCGTCACGATTACAGAGCTTTTGACTTCTCGGATCAGTCATTCGGATCCTGATACGGTTATTGCCACAAGGGAAATCTATTGAATAACTCGAAATAAGTAGTCTTACAAACCATATATTTTGCGCCGATTTTTAGAATAGAAATGTTGTCATGGAATATAAAATTCACAATTCCTAAAAAATATTGGATACGTAAACGGGGGTCATTTTTGGAAACCATTTCCATTAACACTTTCGCAACTGCGTAGCGCTACGCGCTACGCTCGTAGCGTGTAGCCAGGTATTCCTCGAATGTAGCGCGTAGTAGCTACGAACAGAGAACCCGACTGTCGGGTTCTCGGTGCTGAATGTGTTAAATACGTTGGAAGTTTAGACAGGAGGTAACTTAAAACCAACGTGCCGTTAGTACGGTTTATATAAAACTAAAGTGGGTAATAATATGACAACACGCATGTGATACCTCTGGAGTTGCAAGCGTCCATAGGCTACAGTAGCTACTTACTATCAGGTGAAGTGAACACCCCTTATCTCGTAAAACGACCTAGACAGTCTTACGCTATTTAGATTTTAAGCATTTCTTTAACACTTTCCGTACCGCGTAGCGCGTAGCCAGGTATTCCTCGTATGTAGCGCGTAGTAGCTACGAACAGAGAACCCGACAGTCGGGTTCTCGGTGCTGAATGTGTTACCGATGTTAATATTCTTCAAGCTAAAATAAAACAACGCGTATCAAATATAATTATATTTAGTATCACAAATCATCTTAAGGCACTACTATACTATAAACTATAACAATCACAAGAAGGGTCCCCACCCTATGTACATTTGGCACAGATTCACAACACTGGTGGCCTCAACTATGAGATGCTCCACTTGCCCCTCGGGGGAGAGTGACAGAGACAGCTGCATGTTCTTTGTTTTTACCTGAAACAACCAATTCGTTTTATACATACACAATTCTGCATACCAAAATCCGCAAAAGTAAAATGCTGTACCATAGTATCTTTAGGTGACTTTCACGCAGATGGCGCGGTTGACTTGAGCTTCAAAAAGTTCTTAGGCTTTGCTGCTCTACTATATAAGTTACTCTATATCTATATTCTCTAAATATTAAAAAATACTTGAAAAATCGGATTTTTTATAACTAGCTGTATAATATCACGTGCTAAGTATACAGTGTGTTTCTGTAATAGGAGCAATAAATTAAAACATAGATTCTACTCCTCAAACTACAAAACTTTTGTTCAACAACTTTAAAAAAATATGTATTTTGTAGATTGTCTCTTTTTCATACAAACTAAATAGTATTTTGAATGAACGTTAAAATCCGTCTAATTGACATTGCTTGTCACCCTACAGACATAGTCAATTTCGGAATACATTGCGTGTTCGAAAAAACTTTAAAGTGTCCTAATAATCCAGTCATCAGGGAATCATCTCCATACATTGCCCTACAAAAGGTGGTGTAGTTTTTTTGTTAATGGGTATTTGTAGGCTACAGGGTAGTTATTAAGAATCTCGATTTTAGACTTTGAGGGGGGGCCGCTTCGGCCGCCATCTTGGTTTAAAGGTGCCAAAATTCAGTTTCTTGACCATGGCGCTTAGACGGTTGTCAGTATGACTAAAATGTATATGGAACATACATAGATTTAAATAATTAATCAGATTACGCACTGCTAACAACAAACTGTGATTCCATTTGTGCCCGTGCCCACGTAGTTACACACTACACACACATACGCACAGCAATTTTGTGCCCATCCGCCGCCAGTCGTATCCAAACGTCACTGCAGTAAAGAGCGGACAAATAATAATTAAAATATGCCGGCGTACGTCCTCAAATGCTGCACAAATGCCACCGGTCGTAAGAGAAAACCGGATGGAGTCACCTTTCATCGATAAGTAAACATTTTAATGCGTAATCATATTAAAAATCCGTAAATTCGTAAACTATCATTTATTGGCAGAAAACAAGATACATGAGTGAATAAAATTAAGCTATACCTATAAATAAAAACTAATATTAAAAATAAATGTAAACTATTAACTTCACGACAGCAGTGGTAGAGCAGGGAAACTTCCCGAACGTAAAGGGGTCTACAATAGCCACGATATGTTGTCAACACGATGTTGACGTCCCGCTCCCAACTTGATGTTTTATTTCACGCACGTTTTCAACTAATATTAACACATTGCCTAAGAGCATAGATAAATGAGTAGATAGATTGCTAACTCCATACATAGCAAAACTACTAATTAAATAATAAGTCGTATGGGAGGTATGGTTTAACTCATTTATACTAAGTTTTAAGCACACTTAAATCGTAATACGTATTAAGCTGTAATCTTTTGAATAATAACTTTTAGCAAAGCTCGCTTAAAACTTATTACATATACGCATTTAGCCATGTATGGAAAGAACACTCTAGGTACTTATTTCTCTTTGCTAAGAGCTAATAACTTTTATGTCTTTGTAATCAAATTATATTCTTTAGTACCTATTTTTTTTCCAATAAAATTTATAAATAAGCATTAAAAACTATATTTGTATATATCTTTGTTCGCGATAATCTCGCGTTTGGCTGAACCGATTTTGATGCGGTTTTCAGAAAAATATTTGTTATACTCTGGAGAAGGTTTTAGTATAGAAGTCGTCCATGTTACGAAAGACCATTTTTGCGCACAACTTATATCTGTTTATTACCCTCCTCTGCTAGAAGTAACGCGGGGAGGTAATAGGAACTATGACAAGGACCAACGATAATAGCACCTGTTTGCCGCACCTACTGAAAGTGTAATAACACCATCCCGTTTTATCTTGGTATTACTATGACCATGCCCCGTCTATACCATCCTATGTCTATGGGCCACATGCACTCAACGGTAGTCGTATACTTTTAATAAGTTGTAACTTTAGATTTTTAAAAAAAATCATTTATCCGCCTCTTCAGAAATATATTTCATCAGATTTATTAAGGCAGGTGCATATTATTTAAACAAAAAAAGAATTTTCCAAATCGGTCCAGCCATTTTCGAATAATCGGTGAACATAAATTAAAAAAAAAATTAAAAAAATGCAGAAAAAAACAATAATCCGACGAATAGTGAACTCCTCCTTCGAAATCTTGAAGTGGGTTGAAAATTAAAATAAAATTTTTGAGAGCAAACCTAAAAAAAATATTTTTTTTGTATAGAAGCGTATAAGTTTTTTCTCAAATTTAAATTCATTATACCCGAATTGATCCATAACTCTGCCTGTCAACGCCTAGTAATATTTTACGATGAGTAATAGAACATTGATTTTGTTTATGAGCCCACTACTTTCATCCTCTCTATAAGCGTTTTAGGGGTGAATTCAACTTTTGAATGTATTTTAAAAGAATCATTGTAAGATGACAAAACTGTGGTAGAGATTTCATTCCTTTATCTTGAGCACATAATTTAGGAACTAATAAATCAAACTCTCATGATTTTCAACAAATTCTACTTTTACACCCCCTGTATCTTTATACCTGTAAGACTTACAGATCTATTGTGTATAGAAAAGTTGTAGACAATTTCATCTTCTTTATATTTTCCATAGACATTTTAGTCATACTGACAACCGTCTAAGCGCCATGGTCAAGAAACTGAATTTTGGCACCTTTAAACCAAGATGGCGGCCGAAGCGGCCCCCCCTCAAAGTCTAAAATCGAGATTCTTAATAACTACCCTGTAGCCTACCAATACCCGTTAACAAAAAAACTACACCACCTTTTGTAGGGCAAAATTCCCCACAGACTGGGCTATAAAAATCAAACCATACGTTATTTTTAAAATTCGCTGAACAAACGTTTCCTGGTTTGAGGAGTAGAATCTACGTTTTAATTTATTGCTCCAATTACAGAAACACACTGTATACGCAGTTTTTCAACGCCCATACTAAGCCAACTTTTCTTGCTACTTTTTCTAACTAAGTATATAAAAAATTGTCGGCACCGATACAAAGATCAAACAAGGAAAACATCGCAATGAAAACAGAGAGCTTAATGAACTACGGTTCCGTTCCCGGGCCCCAGATGTACGTTTTTATTGGTTTTATTTGCACAGTCGTCTCGCTGATGAAACAATATTGTACAGTCGCCATCAAATATATCGGAGCGGCCAAGGTACTCAAAAATATCTGAACATGCACTTGACAATAGAGGCGTTGTTCAGATATTTGTGACCACCTTGGCCGCTCCGATATATCTGATGGCGACTGTACAATAACAATACACATAGCAACAATCTATCAATGTGCTGAAAGTGGCTCTGCGAGTTTGACTTGAAAATTGGGCACAAGAAAATCGTTCAATTTTATATTGTGAAGATATTTTTACTCAATATAAAATGCTATTTCCTTCGGAGCATGCTACCGGAACAATTTACTATATGTACCAGGTGTTATACGTACCAGAAGTTGCAACACCTGATCATTCATCTTCTCCGCACAGTCAATGGGTCGCGCGCGCCCCATGACACAAATGCGTCCTGTACAAGCACCGTAGTCACCAGCAATAGTATCTTCCTACATGATGGCCGCAAAAATATGTGACACGCTCTTATTTGTGAGGGCATAAGAGCGTGTCATATATTTTTGCGGCCTTCGTGTAGGAAGATACTATTGCCGATGACTGTACCATGTCAGTAAATTTATCTTACCAGTCCATTGAGCCGCTGCCCGATATGTATAAGATGCTGCAAGGCTTGCTCATTCGTCCACTTTTCACAGCCGACGGGGCGCGCGCGGCCCATGACACAAACGTGTCCAACACTAGCATCGTACCAGGTCTGTAAACTGTTCTCACCAGTCCATTGAGCCGCTATCTGATATGTATAAGATGCTGCAAGGATTGCTTATTCGTCGTCTCCCCACCGCCCATGGGTCACGCGCGGCCCATGACACCTAAGTGTCCTACATTGCCGCGGAAACATGTCAGTAAACTGTACTCACCAGTCCATTCAGCCGCTGCCTGATATGTATAAGATGCTGCAGGGCTTGCTCATTGGTCCGCTCCCCGCAGTCCATGGGTCGCGCGCGGCCCCACGACACCAGCGGGTCGTACACGAATGGACCAATCACGGACATCAGGGCCGCGGTCTGGGCACGGAGCGCTCGCATCACTGCTTCGCATGATTTCCTGTACCAAATAAGTAAATTATCTATTTTGTCCGCTTGACGTTTCCTCTCTATGGGAACAAGAACTTCACAGGCGCCATTATATGTATGTCGTAGGCCGGGGGGCGGTTGGGGTGGTGCTGCTGCTGGCCTCTTTCGATGGTGGTGGTCGGATGGACGGATGACCGAGATCAGTAACTAGTGCTTAAGGGTTGGTTAGGAACTCTCAAATACTGACTGCATGAGGAATCAGGATAGTCTAACGCTAAACACATTACACAGGTACATGGTCGCACGGTAATGAAATAAAACGTAAACACTGGTTTAATAACTGTATTGTTTTCAAATCTCTTAAAACCAGATTATGGGAGGACAATAAACTACCACCGGTTCGGAAGGGAGCCTCTACTGAGAAGAACCAGCGTAAGAAACTCAGCGGGACTTATCTTTTTATCTGAAACAGGTCTTAGACTAAATTGGGTAGATTACATTAACACAAACACACAAAATACTTTCTAATCACAAAGCGCTCATTAAAACTTTAACTACGAAAAGCATTGACTGTTTTTATAAGGCAACAGGAAAACGAGGAGAGTTCCTAGCCTGCGTCCGTGTGCTACTCAAAATACCACCCGTTACTATAGGACCGAATCGACCAGTCTTTAAGTCACAACCAAAACCATACCGACTGCTCGACAGTCAAAGCAATAATGAATTCTGAGATGTTGATCGTTCGCTAGTCAAACCGATAATGAATTCTGAACGAATACTAAATCACTACTATTAGATACTGTCCACATGACGGTCAAAGTGATTATGAATCCTCAAGTACTGCTGTCACTGGTTTTTATACCCTCAAAGGCGGGTAAGTCTAAACGTGACTTTCAATGACTACCGACGCATTTCTTACTTTAAAGGCGGGTAAATCTAAACGTGACTTTTAGTAACTACCTGCACGGACCAAACTAAGACCACTCCCGAGCAATACCCTGCTCATCGTTTTCCAAACTTGTTAAAAGGTAACTTATTACAATAAAACATCATAATTGTATCAGTTAAGATATGTATAGCGTAGCTCCGCAACAAGCCGCTGCCATCTCGCTCCGACACGGCCGTCCTGACGTCTCGCACGTCCCAGTGTGAGGTGTCTGTAAAGGACAAAAAAAAACTTCTAAAGCAAAGGCTCTCTTTCGCTCGGCCTACCTGACCAAGGATAGGAAACAAAAGTTTGGTGACCAAAATATCTGATCTCCATAAATTAAACTACTCTGTCGAACAGCACAAATCTTATCAAAAAAATCACCTCTTCACCAGAAGTAACGTGTTGTCATTAAATTTTATAACAAAGTTTTAATAAATCGTGTTTTCCCATATTGCTCACAATGACCACCATCATAATAAATCGTGTTTTCCCATAACGCTCACAATGACCACCATCATAACAAATCTTGCTTCCCCATAACGCTTACAATGACCAGATTATTTTAAATTAACACGAAGTAGCGCCGCACCAACGGCTCATCTTACTTTCGCTTCAACGAAAAATAAGGGTAACCAGTTAGAAACGCATGTAGTTGTCGCACCAACGACTGATCTCGTCTACGCATCAACGTAACGATAATTAACATGCTGCCGCACCAACGGCTGATCTCGTCTACGCACCAACGTAACGATAATCAACATGCTGCCGCACCAACGGCTTGAGTTTACAGTAACGGAAAAGGACATAAAAACCTACTTCCGGTGTTTTACGCCTACGTCTACGAATAGTAAAGGCACATTGGCTATGTAAGTAGGCATTGAGCGTTATGAACCAACAAACTACATCACTACGAGTAGAATAAGCTACATCAGTTTTATTATCGCTAATCAGAATTATTTCCATATCAGTTTCAATCGTTACGAAAATAAACAAGTGCTGTTTAACAAATTAGCTTTTAAATCCTTCACTGACTACTATGACTCATCAAAAATAACCAAAAATTAACACGTTAAGATTAACGTCAAGTTTTCACATGTAATCTGGCAACTCATAACTCTGCGACAAACTTTTTTGGCTAATTCTCATTTCAACTTCAACAATGAAAGATTACTTCATCTTTACACTTTTTCAAAAATTTCGAAAAATCGAATTTCGAAACACATCTGACAGATAATCCAATGTAACCCCAATATATTGGAAACTGCTCACCGGGTAAACAACTGCTTTCACACATGTCGCCGTCTGCACACCGAGGACAGCATCGATACCAGTCATCTGCTGCGCACCCAGGCAGCTTCTGTCACGCCATCCGGAGTCCGGATATGAAGGCGCCAACCAGCTACAGGGAGGCTGCTCCTGACTACAGCGAACTGAAAAATAAATTTGTGCAGCATCAGTTTCATCATGTAAACTAAACTAAAATGTTAGCATGTATGTTACCACAGTGAAAACCAACTACATATTGCCAATGTATAAGGAACTTTATATTTTCCTTTAACTCTTATTAAATCAATTTCAACCAAGTGTGTTTTATTTTACGAATGAACTTAAATCCCAGAAAAATCCTTTAAAACACGTAAAACTTTACGAACGGGATTACTAAAGGCTATAGCATTTTTAATGCTTAGTCATTACTCTCTAAGTCAAAGTTTTAAATAATTGGAACGAAACCTGTCCCTTTTTTTCAATGCATAAGCACAGATGACACTGCCCAGCTTCCAGGTTGCTGAGATGCCAGCAAGTCGTGTAGGCTCAGGCACCAGGCGAATACCGCCAGCATAGGCTCAACCGGCGCTCACTCGACAGGAGCATAGTGTCCATAGTTGCAGCATTCTGTAACGTTATTTTTTACACGAGTAGCACATATTTACATGCTACGCCCAAGTAGGAGTCTAGCCAATGACTACAGTTTAGAAATGATGATACTTCATCATAAATTGTTTAAATGCTGCACAACGTTCTGGAATATCTCATAATCAAAACAACGTAGGTATAAGAAAGTAGGGACCTTAAAATTCAACCTTAAGTTTCACTTTTAATAAAAACTTCATTTACCGCATAAAACTTTACGTATGGGCTGTCAAAATCACACAACGTCATAATCACTGATCACACAAATTTGCACCAAATTACAAAATGAGTAAAACTCACTAGGTTTATTTACTAAGCGTAAGACACATAACCTTACCAATACCCTAACCACGTGGTAGCAAAACAATCCGAAATCACGCCACAAAAACATCCCATCTACAGATGTTAAGTTTACTGGCGTAGAACACTTTTACAATCAATTCACAATTAAGAAACGATATTCGTCACGTGGTTATTAGAAAGTGATAAAATTTGTTTAAATTCCTTTATTGTAGGTACTTAAGGCATAAGGCACCACATGTTCGCGCCACGGCATAATTCTAGTATCATCATCATCATCAGTCGTTCCCTCAAAGCTGAGGATCGTGACATCATAATTCTAGTGTAGGATGTTCATAAAAAGACGTGGAAGTTAGAATGCAAATTGTAGCTTGTCTGTTACCAAGTTAAGTATACCACAATTACTAAAATGGTTTCTTTGCAAAACCTCAAATTCAACTTAATGGAAATCTTAAAATCATGACGGAGTAGTCAATCAATACCAAATAATAAAAGCAATGGTTCGACCTCACCACAAAAGAAGTTCCTTTTACACCTTACACTTGTCAAGTTATCCACGTAACTCTCCTTGTGGACATGTACTTTGTTCATCCCACTTCTGATGTCGTAAACCGGGGGCGGTTGGGGTGGTGCTGCTGCTGGCCTCTTTCGATGGTGGTGGTCGGATGGACGGATGACCGAGATCAGTAACTAGTGCTTAAGGGTTGGTTAGGAACTCTCAAATACTGACTGCATGAGGAATCAGGATAGTCTAACGCTAAACACATTACACAGGTACATGGTCGCACGGTAATGAAATAAAACGTAAACACTGGTTTAATAACTGTATTGTTTTCAAATCTCTTAAAACCAGATTATGGGAGGACAATAAACTACCACCGGTTCGGAAGGGAGCCTCTACTGAGAAGAACCAGCGTAAGAAACTCAGCGGGACTTATCTTTTTATCTGAAACAGGTCTTAGACTAAATTGGGTAGATTACATTAACACAAACACACAAAATACTTTCTAATCACAAAGCGCTCATTAAAACTTTAACTACGAAAAGCATTGACTGTTTTTATAAGGCAACAGGAAAACGAGGAGAGTTCCTAGCCTGCGTCCGTGTGCTACTCAAAATACCACCCGTTACTATAGGACCGAATCGACCAGTCTTTAAGTCACAACCAAAACCATACCGACTGCTCGACAGTCAAAGCAATAATGAATTCTGAGATGTTGATCGTTCGCTAGTCAAACCGATAATGAATTCTGAACGAATACTAAATCACTACTATTCATAGATATACCATCCATAGATCTGACATGGAACTAATAATACCAAGATAGAACGGGATGGTCTTATTACACTTTCAATAGATACGGCAGAGAGGTGCTATTATCGTTGGTCCTTGTCATAGTTTCTATTACCCTCCACGCGTTACTTCTAGCAGTGGAGGGTAACAAACAGATATAATGCGCGATTTCTTCAAGAATTTCTGTGATTGCTACGAGAAAAGCTGTTAGTTTTCCTAGAAAGTTGTGTCGGCTAAGGAAAAGATTGGTAAATTGTTCTGTTTTATGCTGTAGAAGTGATTATGGGCATCTATATATCTATCCCATACGGGGGTACACGTGAGCGGGCTCTAGTTAATACTTGCTTTGAGCTACTATTAGATACTGTCCACATGACGGTCAAAGTGATTATGAATCCTCAAGTACTGCTGTCACTGGTTTTTATACCCTCAAAGGCGGGTAAGTCTAAACGTGACTTTCAATGACTACCGACGCATTTCTTACTTTAAAGGCGGGTAAATCTAAACGTGACTTTTAGTAACTACCTGCACGGACCAAACTAAGACCACTCCCGAGCAATACCCTGCTCATCGTTTTCCAAACTTGTTAAAAGGTAACTTATTACAATAAAACATCATAATTGTATCAGTTAAGATATGTATAGCGTAGCTCCGCAACAAGCCGCTGCCATCTCGCTCCGACATGTATTACATAAGACAGTTAGGGGCAAGGGGTTTGACCATGTCATCCTTTTTCTTACGAGAGGATTTTTGCGTTGGGTGTGTAGTACTAGTGTAAAGTGGTAAAAATTATCTCATATAATAAATAAATGACATCATAGATTTTTTTGGTTTTAGCCATACTGAATACAAGTGCTGTGGTGTTTGCGCCGATGGCGGAGAAACCCGTGCCCAAACTTGATCTTTAAAACTCTCACTAATGCACTTACGTTTTTTTAACACTACGCCGTTACACGTTCGCGTAAAAATTGTCACATTAACATAAATTGAACCCCTAAAAGAAGTATGAACCCTACTTCAATCCCCTCACATTTTGCGTCGTAAGCCAAACTGATATCATTCACGTAATTGACTTCATAGGGGGGCAGATGAAAGGGTACACGAGAGCGGAATGGCCCCATAGCGCTTCTGTACCTCGCACAGATAACCTCAACCACTAGATAGATCATAAGTACAACTCGGGGTCACCACGCATCTGTGCTCCCATACTTTTGTTTGAGAGCGCAACCGCTTATTTCAATTGAGTTATCCATTTTGATCATTACTCACGTGAATTAAAAATATCAACAAAAATCAAGTTACAGGGGTGAACCTGGATTGTTATACTACAAATTGGTGTAGAATACTATTGAGATGTGCTGTTTGAATCGTAGAAATTTACGAATAAAATTGCGCTGATGTGTGCTGGTGACCTGGTGCTCCCTGTAAAAGCTTAATGATGAGGTGTCTGTGTAGTCTGTGGTACCTCGCAACCATTAACTACCTTACGCTGGACCTTTTGTTTCCACTCAAAATACTTACAGCGTACATAGTTCAGGGGCAGGGGGATGAAGTAGGACTCCTGATCATGCTAGATTACCCACTTAAATAAATCTTTAAAAAAAACCCGACTTCAACCACTAAGTAGGTGGTTATCGAATACAAATGCTTGAATTACTGAAGAAAACATTAAAATCACCATGCATGTGTCTTCGAAGATAATGTACGTATTGTCAAATTCATAACATCGCGCCACCGCGATTGTTGATTGGCTGTCCGTATTTGATAAAAACTCTTAATCCGTTTCGTCTCGCTCTATCCTAAGCATATTTCGTTTTTTTATGCTACATCTAGTGGTAGTCTCTGTGCTCGCAACTTTACCGAACGGAAATAGCAACGTGATTGATGAATTACGAAACAAATGGGTGTTCAAATCGGGTGTGGAGCGCCAAGTTTTTGCATATCAAAGGGGTAAGTCATGTCTTCGTTCGCGGGTTGGTTTTAAGAATACATACAGTGAGTGAGTGGTGTCCGAGGACACCGGAGAACTTGGTCACTTTTTCTGAAGTATATGACATCTATTTCAGTTCATAATTTATATAGTAGCGTTACTACTTAAAAATTGCAAATCAAAAAATATTCAACAAAATATTTTGATTTGCTTGAGGAATACAGTGAGTAGTTCAAATACAATCCGTTGGCGTGGCGATGCCACTAAATTCCGTGGGATATAAAAGTTGTTTGGCAGAAGATCAAATTAAATTGTTATGAAACTGGCAGGTCAATAGAAAACATCGAACACTTATCTGCCGAAATCAATGTAACTTTTACCATATTTTTACGCGATTTCGGAATTGTCATAGTAAAAGTCGGTATCTTACATATTTTTCACCTCCATAAACGTCGAAAAAAACTTAAACTTAAATCTAAAACTTAGGACTCCTTTGAGACACTATGTCACAGGCAGTTGTCCACGTGGATTGTCACCGTTAGTCGAGTCCAAAGAGAAGTTCTGTCTATACTATACCTGAACATTCCTTCGTGTTTGAGCGGGCCCATAGCGGCCTCCATATTGTGCGTGAGCCTGAAGGGGACCCGCTCGGGCCACTCGAACGACTCGCCCTTGTTGAACAGGCAGTTGAAGTCCACGTGGACTGAGTCGCCGTTAGTCGAGTCAAAGGAGATGTTCTCGCCGTGTCTGTCGCCGAGGCCTGAGAAGGGAACGTAATAATAGTACATTGTTGCTGAGACTGGAAAACTGACTAGACATGGATGAATGGGTTTGAGGGCCGACCCGTTACGTATGTCTATTACCTCATTTTGGAGCAGTGGCGTAAAAATAATAATTATCATAGACATTCTGTACCTTACCTTTTTTTGTGCCTTTTGTACAAGCATGCATTCGCTAACACACGCAACGCAAGTACCGTCAACTGCTACAACTTTGCCTACAACTTTGCCTACGATGCTCAACTGTGCCTGAAATCACGGTTTTATTCACCAAACAGCTATTTATATCTTATTCCCGAGATGGCCGCCTTTCTCCGATCTGACGAGCAGTAGCAGTTGACGGTAATTGAAATTATAATGGAAAGATTTTTTAAACACTATTAATGTATTTTGTATCTGCTTACCTAAGATATATCCAACCATTGACATAACCGCTGTCGTCCTTATGTAAGCCGATCTTGCCTGATACCTGAAACAACATGAAACAATTTAAAGATGCGTCCCAAACGCAACTTATGTGCATATGCTATCTGCCCGCGTACATTTTAAAGAACTGTGCAATTTGCGCGCAGAGAGTACTACTAAAAAGATAGTTACGTCTATTTGCCGTTTTCCTCGAAATACAGTCAGCAGCAGAAGTTGCTAAGCGGATGAGGTGTTAAGGAAGACCTTCACACGCTCTTATTCTCTCAATAACAAAGTCGTGTCAAGCTCATCTTGAACACCTCACCAGCCTAGCTACTTCTGCTGCCGACTGTACAGTTATTAAGGCCGCAAAAATATGAGACATGCTCTTATGGTCCTACAAATAAGAGCGTGTAACATATTTTTGCGGCCTTCACGTAGGAAGATACTATTGCCGGTGACTGTACAAGCCCTGTTTTAGCCACACACAAGACATTCTGGACTCGGTTCACTACTTTTACAACCTCTCTTCTCGAACACTCTGGAACGGTGTTATTTTAAATCAAGAATTCCCGCGTTCTATGTCAAGCGAACGATGTTCATTTCGGGAACAGGCTGATGGTGGCAGTTATCCGAGCTGGTCGTGCTTTGTATTCGCATTAAGTAGGAAGAAGAATTAAAATTGCTTTGATCAAGAAGCGTTTCACTGGTCAAGCCTCACAGTATCATGCAACGATGCCGACGATCTTAGAGCATTTAACCAACTGGAGCGGCCATTGACAGGCGTTCCCCTCTGCCGAAAATATATGACCAGTGGTCATACTCATTGTATGGACTGACGTTTATCTGACGTGGCTATTTTGACGTTACGGATACATTTGCCGTTCCCCTTCCCCGCAAAAATCGGCAGAATTTATTTGTATAAAAAATGACAGACATGGCCGGTCCGGTTGGTTAGATAGTCTAAGCCATCGATAGACTTACCAGCCGTATGGATCTGAGAACACTCTTCGGAACCACTCTTGGAAGACAGGCGGATGCCGCGGCAGTAACTTGTCTTCGTACATGCGACGTTTTTTCTCGAACGGGTCGTTTTTAGCGCACATCATTTCTTTCAGTTCGCGGTTACTCGTATGAATTCCTGCGAATAGTTCTGGTATACTCTGGGTAGCCGAAAAGTGCAGTAACAGTAGAAGTAATAAGCAATACATGAACAACTGCTGCATGATACATGTCCGTAGAAATGGATAGCTTTTCTTAAAGTGTTTTGGGAAAAGTTATTTATTTCCGGATAACATAACTGCTTAGAAGTATATGTAGAATAGTAGTACTAACCTTTGGATTGAGATCACAAATGTTACTTAAATAATTTTAAACAAAAAGGAACCGACTTCACTTAGGATCCGCTATTCCAAGAGGAAGTGGCCGAGTTGCTGTAAAAAATAGTGAAATCACTATAGGTGTGCCTATAATAGTTGAAGAGTTCCCTCGATTTCTCCAGGATCCCATCATCAGACCCCGACTTGGTGCCAACGGGACCCGTTTTCGTTTCGTTTTTCGGGAATTATACCCGGTCGATTAAAAAAAAATTTGAAAATCGGTTCACGATTCACGGAGATATCGAGTAACATATATACAAAAAAAAGAAAAAAAAATTCAGTCGAATTGAGAACCTCCTCCTTTTTTGAAGTCGGTTAAAAATGATACAAGTTGGTAGTGAATAAAAATATTAATACCCAAGTCTTTTTGATGGTGAAGGTGACTAGCATAAGAAAAAGACATTATGATTATCTATCTCTGTCTAGACACGTAACTTTTATATTATCCAAAGCTGATTGGGTCAAAATAGCCCGGCTTTACAGTGTTAGTTTTCCCAAATACCTTTTTGTTTATAAATGTGCAGCAAGACAGGCCTCAGTCCGACCAGGTTCGGCACCCACTCGATAACCCCGCACTCCTCATTCAGGGGAAGCACCGAGTACGTCCGGATGTACAGCCGGCGTCGACGCGTCTCTGGTGCGTCCTAAAATAATAGGATAGACTTAAATATACAGGCTGTTTCCTGTAACACGAGCAATAAATTAAAATGTAGATTCTACTCCTCAAACAAGCAAACTTTTGTTAAACGACTTTTTAAAAATATGTATTTTGTAGATTGCCTCTTTTTCATACAAACTAAATAGTATTTTTAATGTACGTTAAAATCCGTCTATTTAACATTGCTTGTCACCCTACAGACATAATCAATTTCGGAATACATTGCGTGTTCGGGAAAACTTTAAAGTGTCCTAAAAATCAAACCATAAGTTATTTTTAAAAGTCGCTGAACAAACGTTGTCTGAATTGAGGAGTATAATCTATATTTTAATTTATTGCTCCTATTACAGGAAACACCCGGTATAGTAGACGGCCATAGCCTAAGAACTTTTTGAGGCTCCGAGTATTTAGCGCCATCTAGTTCAGAGCCACCTAAACAAAGCCAATATGCATGAGATAAAATCAGCGCCACCTAGTAACGACTAGTGTACTACTAGTACGTTATTCGTTACTAGGTGGCGCTGATTTTATCTCATGCATATTGGCTCTGTTTAGGTGGCTCTGAACTAGATGGCGCTAAATACTCGGAGCCTCAAAAAGTTCTTAGACTATGGCCGTCTATTATACCTTTAAGTCTATGGTTTTAGCATATAAATTTTGCGTTAATATTGAACTGTCGTAGTTTCGCGAAACTTTAATTTTGATTCCTATCCGATATCAATAACTTTGTAAATAAATATTTTGATACGTGTTTGTAATAAAGTTGATATTTTTATGAATATGTAAAGCTCACCTGTAGAAATCTATTGACGACCACATTGAATTCCATCAAACGGTAGTCTTTTCTTAGATCATCTCGTGGCTTCAGCATAATAATGTAGGCCTTCCCGTCTGAGCCTAAGAACAATTAAACCAAGAGTCACAAAAATACATACATTCATACAATCACGCCTATATCCCAAAAGGGGTAGGCAATCACGGATTTCCATTTGCTACGATCAACGTAGCAGAACGGCTCTCCGTGAGCCGCTTCTCGCCCCCGTGAAGAACGAGACGTGATGGGTGGCGAACCGCATCGCCGCCATGCGGGTGATTATTAGTTAAATAAATCACCACAGCGTTCCCACGAGTAGTAGGGATCAGGGGTCCCCTTATCCCTTAGTCGCCTCTTACGACACCCGCGGGAAGAGACGGGGTGGCACTATTCTGAAGCCGGGGTCACAAAAATAACCATAAACAAATTGAAAGAGTAATGCTTCCACACGCCAATATTTATTATATGAGTAAAATCATAAAATTACCGATTGTAAGATGACTTATCATACTTAATACATTTCTTCATAAAACTTTGTTAGGTTAGGCAGGTAGGTACTCTGCTAAATGTTGTCTCTTTCTCACAACACACAATTGTCAAAATATTGGAAAGAGACCAACGTTTATAAATAACATCCGAATAAAATAACCTAGCTACATCACCTTTCAGTGTGACTTTGCTCGGTTTCTGAAGCGATGGTAAAATAGTGATGTTTTCCTCAATGCCTGCCAGATACACAGGCGGTGTGGCAGGAGTGTTGATGTCGATCCGCTCCTGCCGCGCCGTCTTAGATGGCAGGACGATCTTACAGAACTCTTGGAAGGGCGTCATTATATGGCGGAAATTTTCGACAGAAGTAGCTTAAAAACTAAAAATCTTAAGCTGATAATATACATCACATTTCAATGTGACTTTTCTCGGTTTCTGAAGCGAAGGCAGAATAGTGATGTGTTCCTCAATGCCTGACAGATAAACAGGCGGTGTGGCAGGAATGTTGAAATCGATCCGCTCCTGCCGCGCCGCCTTGGATGGCAGGACGATCTTGCAGAACTCTTGGAAGGGCATCATTATGTAGCGAAAGTTTTCGAGAGTAGTAGCTTAAAAACTAAAAATCTTATGTGATAATATACGTCACCTTTCAATGTGACTTTTCTCGGTTTCTGAAGCGAAGGCAGAATAGTGATGTGTTCCTCAATGCCTGCCAGATATACAGGCGGGGTGGCAGGAATGTTGAAGTCGATCCGCTCCTGCCGCGCCGCCTTGGATGGCAGGACGATCTTGCAGAACTCTTGGAAGGGCATCATTATGTGGCTGAAGTTTTCGCTGGCTAGCAAGCGGGGTAGGGTGCGGACTAGAGTGGATACTGTTGTTGTCTAAAATAAAAAACAACAAACCTATATAAGAACGACGTGAGGAATACACGGGCCATAACTCTTGTGTTTAAGTACGAAAGCTACGCAGACAGTAAAATAGAAAAAAAAAACAATGTTTAAATGTACATAGAATCTACTACAGTCACAAAAATTAGGAGGTAATTTATTTCTTTACCCCATCTATTTGTTTACACGGAGCTCGTGTGCCAATTGCAAGGGAAGCAGTTTTTGAGATTCATTCGCTCGGCTATGACATTTAAAACTCTGCCAAAAACGATGCATAGAATAATGGTGACAATTATTTTCGATTTTGGTATCGAGCGTTCGAAAGCCATTGGGCATATGGATGGTAAAAGGTAAGGATAACAATCTCTATGTAACATAAGTGTCTGTCAAAGGCGTTGAATTGGTGGCGCCACAATAGCTATAGAATATATGGTAGCGGCGGTAGCGCACATGCAGCGCACTTCACTCCGTCAATAACTGCCAAGGTGCTATAGCTATACTACTGCCACTCGGAGAGATTTAGAACTATTATTTGCTGTTTACAGCTGGACACTTTTTGGACCGTTCTCCTATAACAGATATATATTATTATACCATCCATAGTTGGACCCTTGAAGTGGCGTCAGAAGACACTTACCGACCCGCTGCCCACAATCGGCTTGTTACACAGCTCGATCAGCTTCTCAGCCAGCTGGGTGAAGTCATTGACCAGCTTCAGCATATGTGGCTCCTTAAACAAAATTTATTTGTTTTTCAATAAAACTTCCTCCGCTCATAAGTCTACAGCTGACCCCAGAAGATTATTACTATAAACTAGGTGGGACCTATTTTTACAACCAAGAATTAAACAGGGAACGGTTTACAATAACATTAGAACATTACATTTTATTGGATTCATGGGTTTACATATATTTATAAAATTTAATTTGATCCATGATATAAGTAGGTAATGTCAAAGAGCTCCCACCTTAAGTCTCGGGTCCGCGAACACGTCGGCGCAGCGCTTGATCCGCTGCGGGTACGCTGACTTAATGACTGACATCATCATCCAGAGGGTGTGTTGGGGGTACGCCATTATCAGCTTCACGATTATGGCTTTTAGTTGGAGGTATACCTGAAAAAAAAATTAAGTTGACTGTTGGTGTGACAACTAAGTTCAGGACCTAAAAGATTTTTTAAATGTATCGCGAGACGTTTAGTTTATCATGCGATTAGTAACGACAGTTAGAATTTTTCATATTTGACTTTTGTGGATAGCTTTTAAAAATTTGAAGGACCAGAAAACGACAACATGTATGTAGTGTGCACGCGCACTTAAAAATAATTGCGTTCCGAAAAAAATCCACACATTTCTAGACTTTCTAAAGGGTGCGCCCATCCACCTTCAATAGAACTAAATTAATTGAAAGCAAAATTAGCGACGGCAATCTTAAAGGTGCCGCTCGTCTTCTTTTCACAAACGACGTGCTTTCGCCAGATACTCCTGATACCCTCTCGGCCCTAACGCAAGTAGCTTTAACTATATATAAATGCTAATGGTAGAATATGACACACACATACTCGGACTTTAAACCAATCAGTTCTTTCCTTTACGCTTAACACTTCATGGCGACCCTGCCAGTGTGGCCTTGTGGTGTGTATTGAGCAATAGCAAAGGACATTAAGAGTCTCCTAATTAAAATCAGACGGGTGGAAACTTACTATGGTTAACTACATTGTTGTTGAAGGTTTGACTGCAAACGACTGATATACTCGAAAACTAAGCTACCATCTACAAACTCCTCAATATTCTGAGGTAAATAGTTGAGGCAAGATATTAGTAATTCGTTCCAAATATAAAAATTACTTACCTCTTTGACAGGATGGCAGATCCTGGACACTATCTGCGAGAAGGCAGTGAGGTACAAGTAAAGAGGCAGTCTTTCAGAGTACGTCTTTATGACTTCCGTCATCTGCGCCAGCACGGAGTGGATGCTAGTGTCTGATGGCGTCACTTCCACGTCCAACCTGAGAATAACAAATGATAATAATTTTAAACAAAAAAAGAACTGACTTCACGTAGGATCCGCTTTTCCAAGTGGAAATGCCCGAGTTGCTGTAAAAAATACTGAAATCACTATAGGTGTGCTTATAATAGTTGAAGAGTTCCCTCGATTTCTCCAGGATCCCATCATCAGATACGGACCTGGTGACAATGGGACCAACTGTGAAGTATACTCTTTCAAACAAAAAAATAATTTTCCAAATCGGTCTTACTTTTACTATATAAAGTTAACATATAGACAGCATCCTAGGCATGCATCCTAGCTTTTCCGTAGCTGTTGAGAGCATAAAGTCGTCTGGACCAGTTAGGACTGCCACGGCCTGTGGGCTCACTGTTGCTTACTTTACTATATAAAATTACCATATAGACAGCATCCTAGGCATGCTTTGGTAGATACTTGTGGCCGTACTGCAAAGGTTTGCCGTAACTGTTTAGAGCATAAAGTCGTCTGGACCAGTTAGGACTGCCACGGCCTGTGGGCTCACTGTTGCTTACTTTTACTATATAAAGTTACCATATAGACAGCATCCTAGGCATGCTTTGGTACAGATACTTGTGGCCGTACTGCAAAGGTTTGCCGTAACTGTTTAGAGCATAAAGTCGTCTGGACCAGTTAGGACTGCCACGGCCTGTGGGCTCACTGTTGCTTACTTTTACTATATAAAGTTACCATATAGACAGCATCCTAGGCATGCTCTGGTACAGGTACTTGTGGCCGTACTGCAAAGCTTTGCCGTAGCTGTTGAGAGCATAAAGTCGTCTGGACCAGTTTGGACTGCCGCTGCCTGTGGTCTCACTGTTGCTTACTTTTTCGTAGTACGCTCCCAAACATACCTAAAAAAGGTATTTTACATTAGGTGCGTCCAGATGACCAACACTGGAGCTAGCAGCGCATTTGTTAGACATCGACGGACAAATAAATTTACTTGCATTGTAGGTACGCAGTTATTAGTAAATTCAAACATAGTAGGGTGTCGTATTTTAACCATTGACCGCCAAAGCCGTCATATCACGCGCACGGAAAGACAAGACGTCAGTACCAGGACGCGATATCACGTCCAAACTAAAACCGGTTTGCCTTGCGCGCTGGCGCTGAGGGCACAATTTTTCCGTCCGATGCTTGGCGTTCAAAAAGTTAACCGCTTTGACACAATCGGCTACTATGACTATCTTTGGCAGCAAATACCTAGTGTCCGATACTGTTTGCTTGCTAATAATTTTTACGTCGGTAAGACACAGTAACTCAGTTGGTCAGAGCAACGGGCATGGATCCCGGAGTAGCGATTTCTAGTCTCGCCTGAGGCAGTGAATTATTCTACTTATCCTTTATATCTAAAACAATGTTAAAATAATATCATATAAACAGTTGGGGATCAATGTTACTCTGCGTTCGTAGGTAAGACCTTCGACAACCCTACATGTGATCCCTGGGTGGTGCTAAAAGAGTAACAAACTTGGCAGCTGCACTGTCCCATCTGCACTCACTGGATTTTCTTCATCATCTGCTTTCTCACTACTACTACCCCAGAGAAGAAATACCTATCTTTATCCAGTGACATGTAGCCATACGATAAAATAAACATATAAACAATTTACCAAGCTCTTCTCCCACTGCTTGAAGACATCAACGGCTTCCTTGTAGTACCCGATATTGACGTCCACGTCCACATTCGTAGTTTCATCGTTATACTTGGCTATTAGCAGCTTTGCTTTGGCACAGATTTTTCTGAAAAAAAAATTCATGATATTTGAGATGCAATAAACGCATGCATTAACATGTGTCACAAAATTTACTTCAAGTACTCCTATTGACCGCCAAAGCCTTCATATCACGCGCACGGAAAGTCGTCCCGTCAGCGCCAGTACGTGATATCACGTCCAAAATATAACCGGTTTGCTGGCGCTGAGAGCACGATTTTTCCGTCCGATGCTTGGCGTTCAAAAGTTTAATAATAATTCCGAAATATTGTTATTTTTTTATAAACACAGGGTGTTTATCAAGCAGCTAGGTGCAATGTTTTAATGTACTTACCTAAGACATTTTTTAATTACGAATGCCTACATATGTGGCATCAAGACGCTTAAAACTTATTTCATTTGATTCAATAGATATCTAACTATCCAAAATAAATGATTTTGTTAACATTGTAAAGCTTATTTGGGCAAATTTTGTGTATTTAAATTTAAATTTTATATTAAAAATTCTACCAAATCGCTGGCCCAATATTACAGGATTCTATGTCACTTTTATCGTATTGAAATTTGAACATTGTCATAGTGACAGTAAGTCTAAGTTTAACTACCCTGAAAACGTAACATAAAACCCTGTAATAATGTCGAAATGTCGTCTAAGACATATTATACGGCTACAAATGTTCAATAATTTTAAACAAAAAATAACCGACTTCACTTAAGATCCGCTATTCCAAGAGGAAGTGGCCGAGTTGCTGTAAAAAATAGTGTAATCACTATAAAAAATAGTGTGCCTATAATAGTTGAAGAGATCCCTCGATTTCTCCAGGATCCCATCATCAGACCCCCGACTTGGTGGACAACGGGACCATCTACGGGTTATATCCGTTCGATTAAAAAAAAAATTGAAAATCGGTTCACGATTCACAGAGATATCGAGTCACATACATACAAAAAAAAATAAAAATAAAAATAATGATAAAAAAATAAAAATTTCAGTCGAATTGAGAACCTCCTCCTTTTTTGAAGTCAGTTAAAAACACCTCCGCTACGGCCCCATTTATAATTTTATGCACCAAGCTAGCACCCGTATAGCGCTGATCTTACTCAGATGTTAAATAACGGTCAACAACAGTGTTTGTCTTACTTTTGTTCGTTGGTAAGTGTGTCCAGCTGTGGGTACGCGTCTTCCAAACCCCTCCTGAGCGTGGTAAAGGCATGCTCGTGCTGGCCGCGCGCCCAATACATCTTTGACTTTTCTATGAACAGCTCTTCGGGACGGTATTCCTCGGCGTTCAGTATATACATGTATGACTAGAAGGAAACATTGTGTTAAAAACTGCTTTAACCTTTTGAACGCCAAGCATCGGACGGAAATATCGTGCCCTCAGCGCCAGCGCACGCGAGCGCGCAAGGCAAACCGGTTATATTTTGGACGTGATATCACGTCTTGGCGCTGACGGCACGACTTTCCGTGCGCGTGATATGACGGCTTGTGCGGTGAAAGGGTTGATGTGGTAGAGGGTTTTAAGCTAATTTGGATTCACCTGTTGGAAGATGCCAGCTTTTCTAGCGTGTTTCGCGCTTTGCAGCCAAAGGTCGCCGATACAAGCCTTGAAGATGCCCGCAGTCGCTGGGTGTGTGGGCTCCAATAACTCCTACAAACAGGATGGTTGCTAATGTTAACCATTGACTAGACCCTACTCATAGTGTTGTGTTTCTGTAGGTGAATAAAGTTGCCAAAGAGCTCAAAGAGGACCCAGTGTGTTGACGACGAGGGACCCTCTTGTTCCTTTGGCCGTCAACACAGTGAATTCTCCTTTTTGTATAGGGTCGGCAACGCGCATGTGACACCAGTTGCAAGCGTCCATAGGCTACGGTAGCTGCATACTTGGCGGGCCGTATGCTTGGTTGCCACCGTCGTGGCATTAAAAAAACATTCAATTTGACAAACACATTAGAGTCACAAATGACCACCATGACCAATGTCCATACATTTGTCCAGTTTAAAAATAAAATGGTTGTAAGGATTTTTCATATAAAATATATCGAAGCCGAAACTGCGACATTGGGCACTGGTAAGGGCAGTAAGCAGGATAGAGAGTTGAACTTATGTGACTGCTACATTATGAACTAGCCATCGGCTCGCTTCATAAACTCACACTCGTATTGCCTAATTATGTACCTATTTAACAACTTTTTTTATTTGTGTGTACCTGTGTCTGCTGCAGCAGTATCCGTCGAAGTCTCAACAAAGGCTTCACAGTGCGCACGTCCGACTGGACAACGGAGAGACGTCTTCGCCTCTCGTCTAACAACTAGTTTGTGTACCGGTCTAACAACTTGTTTATGTGTGTGTACCTGTGTCTGCTGGAGTAGTATCCGTCGAAGCCTCAACAAAGGCTCCACAGTGCGCACGTCCGACTGGACAACGGAGAGACGTCTTCGCCACTCGTCTAACAACTAGTTTGTGTACCGGTCTAACAACTTGTTTATGTTTGTGTACCTGTGTCTGCTGGAGTAGTATCCGCCGAAGCCTCAACAAAGGCTCCACAGTGCGCACATCTGACTGGACAACGGAGAGACGTCTTCGCCACTCGTCTAACAACTTGTTCAATACGTCCGTGGCCTGTCTGTCGCCATCGTTTAGTACTTTCAGTCTGTAAGCAAAGGTAACTCATAACTCCATATCGACAAAGTGGCTATTAGCTATTGTGTTCAAATTACAATTCAGTGTTTGTAAAAATCATCCTATGTCTTGTTTATGGAGTTCACGTTCCGTTTTCTGCCAAATACAAGAAGGCGCTCAACTCAACACAACACACTTATCAGAACTCAGCGCGAAATTCAGCTAACAGAGAAAATTTCGAGACATCGAAAATCCGGCAGAATATTGTCTGTGGTTCCATACAAAAGTTCAGCTAAATAACTTTCCGACTTCTGGATGATTTTTGTCTATTATAACTGAATTTCGCATCCGCGGTGCGCGTAATACGTAAGGTTTCTTGAACATGCCCCGCTTCAGTAATCACATACAAGCCTAAAACACTGGTATCCACTCCTCACTGCACTCTCTCTTTTCGCCTCGCCATCCATGAGCTATCATAGCTGTGGCGTCTTGCCTGACAATTCAACCTAGTTTTCTATTAAACCTACCTTTGCAAGACCTCCTCAATATGCCCCGCCTCAGTAATCACGTGCAAGCCTAAAACGCTCTGGTACCCACTCCTCAGCGCACTTTCTCCCTTCGCCTCGCCGTCCATCTGAGCCAGCAACTTGGCTGTGGCGTTTTGTCGGGACAGATAGAAACGAGTGCTTTCCTGACTGCGGTACGAGAGGAGTATGCGGCCCATTAGTACACCCCAGTTTTCTCGGGAACTTGGCTGGAAGAAATTTTATTTTTTAATTTAAAAAATACTGCATGCGGCTGTACTCACTTGTGTTTAGTCTACGCGCGACATGTTTCGGAGAGCTTAGGTCTCCATCCTCAAGCACTAAGGGCGCCAGGCGAACCGATTCACGAGCCGTCGTTACGGCGCCGCGCCCTCGACTTTTTTAATTTATAGCCATATTAGGCAAATGAATATCAAAAGCGGCACTAGCGCGTTATTCGCGAACGGTTTGTGGATGGATATTTATGCAGCCTGTGTGCAGAGTGTGGGCTATCGCAACATAAAGGAAATCCTTTAAGATATTAATTAAAAACCCCGAAAAACAAGGGGACTTTCGGAACCTTCAGTCACGTCAATAGACTATTAGAAGTCGTAATTACCCCGTCTATAAGGCTAGCGGAGTCATCAAAGTTAAAGCTGTCAAATATCACTAAGTATTTGTACGTAAAAGATATATTTACACTTTTGCACCTTACTCTTTTGTAATAAGATCCAAAAGTATAAACTTAGTTCGAAGTCGTTTTGATTGAGATGTCGGGCCCACACAATATTACTTTTTTTTTCGTAGCCTATACTGTGTCCCACTGCTGGGCAAAGGCCTCCCCTCGCTTCCGCCACTCATCACGACCTAGTGCATGCTTTCGCCACTCGCTACAAAATGCGTGCAGATCGTCCCGCCATCTCCTTTTTGGTCTGCCTCTGTCAAATATAACTTACCAGTGGTTTATTTATAAGTTCATCAAGCTGCTCGAACCGGCCGAGCCTCCACAACGGCTCAGCCGCCAATTCTGTAGTTGAACTCTCAGCTTCGTGCTCGCTCAGCAAGCGATATGCTGTGAACGGCTGGTCTAGCCCTAGGTAGCAGTCCACCATGCCCTGAAAATATTTAAGAGGAGAATATAATAGCGGCAGAAAACCACGGCAATATATTTGGCACACATCTTTTTTTACGTTGAATTTTTATACAGGGAATCTAAGGAAGTTAAGAATGGGAAATGGACGAGACTGTTACTAAATGGTGGCTAAAATAGGCCAAAAGGTTAGCGTGGAGACCGTCATTCAGATGGTCCGATGAGATCTGCCGAACGGCGAGGGTGCGGTGGCTGAGACTGGCACGGGACCGAGGAGTTGCGCAATAAAGAGGCCTAATTCAGTGGCGGCGCGTCCATAAGTTTGAGGCGCCTGAGCTGTTTTCCTACAGCTCATGAAGAAATTTTAAGCCAAATTCAGCACCGGCTTGTCTAAGGAAATTGACCCAACGCCACTGAGGCCTATACTCAGCATCAGTAGCTGGATACGGGTTTAATAGATAGATAGGATATTAAGTTAGTGCATAATATAGTAAATTTAATAATACAGGGTGAAATAATCACCTTTCATATAGAGCGAGGTGATCAGGTTAGCCATACAGAACATCTTTTAGTATGAGACCAACTTCGAAATCGTGAAATTTTTTTTGGCTGTTTCACACATTTCGGCCAATCAGATGTTGTCGTTTTGTATAGGGAAATTAACATTTTTTTCGCTATTTAACAGTTGGTCCCATAGTAAAAGTTGTTCGCTATGGCTAGCTAGCCAAGCCAATCACTTCGCAATATGAACGGTGATTACTGATTAATATTTAATTCAGTATAAATTACCCGTAAACTGTGTCTATCGAGCTGCCCCTCTTGCGCTAGACGCTCGTAGCAAAGAGCCGCGTCCTGCAACCGCCCCGTCACTACTTGCGTCAATATCAACTCGTTCAAAGACGGCTCGGACCTTTTGATGGACAGTATACCTGAAAATAATATAAATTTACATATTAAAAAAAATCGAACACAATGATTTCAAATGTACGGTATAGTTATGCTTGGCCGTTTCGCTGCCCGGTCTGACACTCCCATGTAACTGGAATGTCAACAAATGTTAATGTGTCACAGAGGTATGGAAGAGACGTGCTACGCCAACTTCAAATAAACTGAAATAAAGGCAATAGGGGATATACTAACACATCGGTAAACCATTAAGTTCCTAATAATAATAATAATAAAAAAAAACAACCGCTGACAATGACAGACGTCTTGTAATCAAATTTTACTAAAAATATATTTTTATACGTGTTTTTTTTGCCTAATCTTGCTCAACTTTACTTTTAAGTGAACCCTGAAACAATGACAACATGTGGAACACCAATATATTCGGGTGTAAACTCAATTACGGGTCACGAACGTACAACACGTTGCACGTTGACAGCTAGTGCATAGGCGACACACGTATATAGTAGGATGATAACGAGAAGTCGGACAAAAGCGGCATCTACGAACGCACGCCCACCATCTTCGCCCGCCTCGTCAGTCTCCTCGCCATCGTCGTCGGGCGATGAGTTCGCCACTGCGCCCGACACCAGCGAGTCGAGCGACGAGTGCGGGCCGCCGCCGCCGCCGCCACGACCACCTGCGCGACGAGGGCGGCCACCGCTGCCGGCACGCTTGGGGCTTGCGGGACACCCTGTCCCGCCCAGGGCCCCCGCTGCCGGTGGTATAGTGCGTCGCATGAGATGGACTCCAGCAATGAATGAGAACGTCATGCGCGCCTACTATGGGGCTACAGAGGGGGGAACTAATCTGTCCGCGTATCGTGACCGGATACTTCCTCTGTTTCAGGCCCTTGAACCAACCATTGACACGACTGCGCAGCGATTATCGGATCAGGTGCGCGCCATTCAACGGCTAAAGCGGTTGGATGACGCGACACTTGATCGGCTTCGCCTGGAGGCTCTCTCTGCTCACGCGGACTCCACCTCGGTGCGGGATCCGCCCGCCACGTCGCCGGATCCGATGCCCGTACCCGACCTGGCATCGGGGGCGCCGCGGATTGATCCCAGTGCCGATGAGGAGTATATCGCGAGTCAGAGTATGAGTAGTACAGCCAATGAGCAGCTGAGGAGGACTTTGGAAGAGGCAATTACGCAGTATCGCTCCACAAATATCCCTAGGCCACGATTACCACGCTTGCCTATGAATAGACGCAATCTAGCGTTAATGGGAGCCCTAAATGATTTGCTAGATCCGATCCTGCGGACTAGTAAAGACTTAGATGATACGCACTCGATCATGTACTGCGGAGCCATCGCGGCGTGCCGTGTTGCACGAGTCAAGTTTCCGGACGCTGAACGTGCACCTAGGACCGCCGGGGGTGTCCCCGTATGGCAGGTGCGGATCGAGCGTCGTATCAACTCATTTAGGACTCTCATTGCAAAGCTGATCTGCTTCAGGGGGGGCAACAACCGCCCCCGAGTAATGCGCTTTGTGCACCAGGCGTTCGCGGGGACGGGTATCGAGCCCCGCGACTACATGGCCAACGTCACAGAGCGCATCGACTTTCTGAAGCAGAAAGTTTATGCATGGGCAAGCCGTATTCGCCGCTACAGAGAACGTGTGGACCGATTCAGGCAGAATCGTCTTTTTCAAAGTGACCAAAGGAAGGTATACCGAAGGTGGGAGGAAGCCGACCCCCGTGTGTCCGACGTGCGACTGCCGGATGCTACTGCCATGACTGATTTCTGGCGTAGCATCTGGTCGGCGCCTGTTGAACACACGGAGGGCGAGTGGATGAGCGTTGTCGAACGTGAGTGCGAGTCCATCGAACCTATGGGGGCTATTACCATCAGCCCCGATGACGTAAGTTGTGCAATCCGTACGGCTCAGAACTGGAAAAGTCCTGGCCCGGATGGATTGCACAACTTCTGGCTAAAATGGTTTCGATGCTCGCACTCGCGGCTGGCAACGCAATTCCAACAAGCTCTTGAACTTGGCTCCCTCCCGCCTTCCCTAACAACTGGTGTAACCTTCCTGCTCTACAAGTCCGGTAGTACCACGGAAGCGAAGAACTACAGACCCATCACGTGCTTGCCTACACTCTACAAGCTCCTTACATCCATTTTGAGAGCAAAAATAAACGCGCACATAGTTGCAAACAACATTTTGGCCTCTTCTCAAAATGGATGTAGGGTTGGGTCCCGTGGTACTAAAGAGCTCCTCCTCATAGACATGACCATTTGCCAACGAGTCCGGCGGAACAGGGGGGCCCTCTCGGCCGCTTGGATTGACTATAAGAAGGCCTATGATTCGGTGCCTCATTCATGGCTGGAAAGGATCTTAGAGCTGTATAAAGTTGATGCAGCTTTAAGATCCTTCCTTGGCGCATGTATGAGGCAGTGGACCACAGTCCTTCGTCAACCAGGAGGCGGGGATGACCCCCCTGGCCCGCATGACTTTATAAGGATCGAGCGAGGAATATTTCAGGGCGACAGTCTGAGTCCCCTGTGGTTCTGCCTAGCTCTAAATCCGCTCAGCACCCTGCTGAAGGATTCGGGGCTAGGTTGCCGGCTTCGGAGAGAGGGTGAAGTCATATCTCACCTTCTGTACATGGACGATCTCAAATTATTTGCACCAAATAACCGGGACCTGATGGAGCTACTGAAAACCACTGAAGTCTTCAGTAGTTCTATCAAGATGGAGTTTGGTGTTGATAAATGTGCGGTTATGCATGTACAGCGGGGGAAAGTAGTAAATTCAACAAATTTACAGCTTTCTGAGACAATGACGTTCAGATCTATCTCTGAATCAGAAACCTACAAATACCTTGGTATGTCACAGTCGTTGGGTATTGAGGATGCGGGTATTAAACAGGCGTTGAAGGAGCGCTTCTTTGGTCGGCTGACAAAAGTACTCAATAGTCTTTTGTCAGGTGGCAACAAGGTGCGCGCCTTCAACGCCTGGGTAATGCCCCTACTCACATACTCCTTTGGCATACTAAGGTGGACACAGACCGAGCTGGATGCCCTGGATCGGAGGGTCCGTCTATTGCTCACCACACACCGTATGCTTCACCCACGCTCGTCCGTTATGAGATTGTACATCCCACGGAAGTGTGGAGGTCGCGGCTTTTTAAACGCCAAAAATCTCCACAACCGTGAGGTGTACAATCTCAGGAATTATTTCCTTAACAACGAGTGTGGGATGCATCGTGATGTGGTGGCAGTAGATAAGAGCCTCACGCCGCTCTCCTTGGCGAACGAGAACTGGCGCAAACCTGTGGTGCTAAGCACCGAGGATCGCAAGGCGGTATGGAAGAGCAAGGAGCTACACGGGCGGTTCTACGGGGCCCTCACGGGACCCGACGTAGACCTGCTCGCGTCGGTGAACTGGTTACGATTCGGGGACCTCTTCGGAGAAACCGAAGGTTTTGCCTGTGCAATTGCGGACGAAGTTATCATGACGAATAACTACCGGAGATATATCCTGAAGGACGGTACGGTCGACATTTGTCGGGCATGCCGCCGTCCCGGAGAGTCACTCAGGCATATCATCTCCGGTTGTTCTCATCTTGCTAACGGCGAGTACTTGCACAGACATAACCTCGTAGCCAGGATCATACACCAGCAGCTTGCTCTCCTATACGGTCTTGTGGACCACGAAGTGCCGTACTACAAGTACACACCTGCGCCAGTTCTCGAAAATGGTCGTGCCACGCTCTATTGGGATCGATCTATTATCACGGACAGGACTATTGTAGCCAATAAGCCTGATATAGTGATAATAGACCGATCGCAACGCCGGGCCATGCTCGTCGACATCACCGTTCCATGTGACGTTAACCTCGTGAAGGCTGAGAAGGACAAATCCAGCAAGTACCTAGACTTAGCTCACGAGGTAACCGCCATGTGGGAGGTTGATTCGGCGATCATTGTGCCGATAGTTGTTTCTGCGAACGGTCTCATAGCGAAGAGTCTCGACCAACATCTTGAGAGGCTTTCGCTACGAGGTTGTGGTTGGATCAAGGGTCAGATACAGAAGGCGGTAATCCTGGACACGGCGCGTATAGTCCGAAGGTTCCTCTCTCTGCGGCCCTGACCACCGGCAGCCTGGGCCTTGCTCCGTTGCCGGCGGCACCCTAGGTTAGGTTTTTTATAATGTTTTTATTGTTTTTGTATGTTTTTGATGTATTTTTATATTTTACTTTTGTAAAAATATTATAAATTAACCTAACCTAAGACGAAAAATAAATAAAGAGAAAAATAATAATAATAAATATTCTTTATTGTACACCACATGAAAAAAGAAAAGTATACAGAGATATAATGATAAAAACTAGGTAACAACAGGCGGTCTTATCGCTAAAAAGCGATCTCTACCAGACAACCTTTGGGTAGCAGGAAACTATGAACTCAAAACAATGAACGGGTAGTGCCGATATAATTCTGGTGATAGTAAGTACTTACTTTAAAGCTAATACCTAAATACAAAATATACATAAATACACAATACATAAATACATAATATATATACATACATAATATATACATACATAATATATACATTACATAAATAAACAATAAATAAATGCATACATAAACAAAGGCAAGTTAAGGCAGCGAGAGGTAATGTGATTTCAGAAGATTTTTGAAGATAGGAAGTGTTTTAGCAGATCTTACATTCAACGGCAAAGCATTCCACAGCCGAACAGCCCGAAAAGTAAAGGAGTTGTTATAGAATTTAGATGAGGAAGAGGGAACAGCAAGGAGACGTTTTTCCGCACACCGGACAGAACAAAGATACCTAAAACGCTCTTTAAGATATAGAGGGGTGGTGGGATTGAAAAGAGTATTATAGAGAAGAGCGAGAATGTGTGAGTTGCGGCGAAGACGTATTGGGAGCCACTTGAGCTGAGTGCGAAACTCCGAGATGTGGTCAAATTTTCGCAGGCCAAATATAAACCTTATGCAGGCATTCTGCAGCCGCTCAAGTTTGTTTAGCTGGTCCTCCAAAAGATCAGTGAAGGCAATATCGGCATAATCCAAAATAGGATGGAGAAGAGATTGAGCAAGCGCAATTCTGGTGGAGAGAGGCAAAAAGCTACGAAGCCTACGAAGTGACCCAATGGAAGCAAACAACCTTCTACTAACCTCACTAACCTGCGGCACCCAAGAAAGTGTGCGGTCCATCAGAATGCCTAGGTTCCTCACTTGATTTGAATATGGAACTTGGACGCCATCAAATTCTATAGCTGGCAAGTTCTGAAAGTCAATCCGAGAAATGAGCTGAGGACTACCTATGATTATGGCCTGTGTTTTAGACGGATTCACTTTCAGTCCATAACGCTTACTCCAACTAGAGATGGTATCCAAGTCCCGGTTCGTAGAGTTGATGATACTAGGCAAGTCATTGAGTGCGCATTGGGAGTAAATTTGGAGATCGTCGGCATATAGATGGAAGGAAGAGGAAATCTCATTTGTAATGGTATTGATAAACATTGAAAATAGGAGAGGAGACAAGACACCGCCCTGCGGTACGCCGGCCAGCGTACTGGACCATGAAGAACAGGAAGTATCCACCTTCACCCGCTGCCGACGACCTTCAAGATAGCTGCGTAACCAATCAATAACCGCAGGAGAAATGTTAAGAGGACGCATCATGCCAAGTAAGACATCAAAGTCAACCGTGTTGAACGCATTACTGAAGTCAAGCAGGGTCAGTACAGTGAGCTTGCGGTTGTCCATGCCAGCACGAATATCATCTGTTATCTTGATAAGAGCAGTGACTGTACTGTAAGTTCCTAATACACATTAGGCCTTAAACAGTTTTTTACAAGTTTTCATAGATAATTTATAACGAATAAATATGTAATATGTGGACAAAGGCGGTTTGTTAACAGAGGGCCTATCGTGAAACGAGAAAATCGAAATTTTGGCATCTGCCTCTCCATCGCTCGAATATGTAAGAGTGACAGAGAACCAGGTAACGAAATTTTTATTGTCGTGTTACGCGTTAGGCCCTTTGTTTGTGCTAGTGCCGCCCCCTGCGCAGAGTTTTGCGCTATTATGGTATTAGAAGTTTGTCGAAATATTCTCTTACCAGCGACGGAATCCGGTTCATCCAACAGCGCGTATATCTCGGCCAACAGAGGGAGCTGTTCTTGCATGTTATCCTTCTTTTCGGCCATATACAGTTCGAGGTACTGTAAAGCGCGCTCTAGCTCGCCACATGCGAAATTTCCGCGCGCTATTAGTAGTTTGTCGAATTTCTCCATGAACATCGATATTGCCCTAAAATTTAAACTTGTGAGTGAAACAAAGCATGAATACTAAAATTATGAACATGTAGCTTGTATTAACATTCTGGCGCAGGGTTCGTTTAAAGCATAGAGTAACTTATAATTATAATAGAGCAGCACAGCCTAAGAACTTTTTGAAGCTTAAGTCTATCACGCCATCTATCCGAGAGCCACTTAAAGATACCCAAAATGTAAGAGGAAACGTCACCTCCATCTAGTAACGAATAGCGAACTAGTAGTACACTAGTCGTTACTAGATGGAGCTGATATATCCTCTTACATTTTGGCTATCTTTAGGTCGCTCTCAACTAGATGGCGCTAAATACCCGGCGCCTCAAAAAGTTCTTAGGCTATGGCCGTCCATTATATCTTTGAGTCTGTGGTTTAAAGGGTCTTCATAAGCTTCAATTAAATAGTAATATTGTGTGTTGAGAACACAATCCTTATCGAGCTTACTGTGAGACTGGGTTGATTTGTGTGAGATTGTCCCATAATATTGATTTATACAGGGTGTAACAAAAATACTGGTGATCCGTTTAAGGGCATAATTGGTATCGTATTGCGAGTAGGAAAAAGTAGGAGAAAACATTTTTGGACGCGAAAAAAAATTTTTTTTTAATGGGGCGAGTCGTCCCAGCTGGCAACCCTCCATACAAAACCAAAAATTTTTTTCGCGAGAAAATTATTTTTTCTTAGTTTTTCACAATAAGAATACGATACCAATTATGCCCTTAAAAGGATCACCAGTATTTTTGTTACGCCTTGTATTAAAAAACCCGCGAGCAGCCAGGCAGAGAGTTAGCGCGCAGTGGTCACCTCGCTCTCGTAGCGGATGGGAATGGGACTTAATAATTATCATTGAACATTTAAGGAAACATGTTGAGTGAATTTCTTTATGATAAAACAAATTCAATTCTATTTCATACACATTGTCCAAGTTTTACTAATTTGGGATTGACGATGTTACCTAACGCGTTAACTAACAGTGGTAGTCAAATAATATTTTCACCTCAGCAGCTCGAACAAGCCTACTTCCCTGCGAAAAAACAGTGACGAACGTGCGACTTTCATCACTCCCTGGAGTGAAAAGTTTTTTCACAACTTCGAGGCTTCGGAGGCTTGTTCGAGATACTGAGGTGAAAATAAACGTGGTTAACTTTACTTGATGTTGAATTTTTTAAACCTTTAATATGTTCTCACTACTGAGGTGAGAAGTTGTATGTATACATCTCGTGTTTTTGAGTTCCTCGCTACGTTCAAGATTCTAACTAGAATATTTCGCTTGCTTGGGACTCAAAATCAACACTCGCAAGAAAACCCAACTTTCCTCTCTTATTGCACAAATAGCTATTTTATACTAACTTATAATTTTCATTTTCCAGGGGCCGCTGTTTTGTATAGCACCATTCCAACATCCATCTATTCAAGAAGTCCAGCAGGGTGTAGATAGTTTTACTACATTTGCTCTGAAATTAAATAGGTTCAGTTCATATTTCGTATGTAACTTGTAATTTTAGTTTTTTTATTTGCTCATAGATTTTTTTTTATTTTTTTTTTAAATTTTCTCGTATGAAAGTTTGTCAGTGCTGCAATATTTAACTTTGATTAATTCGTTAACATTTCGAACGCCAAGCATCGGACGGAAAAATCGAGCCCTCAGCGCCACCGCGCGCGAGCGTGCAAGGCAAACCGGTTATATTTTGGACGTGATATCACGTCCCGGCGCTAAGGACACGACTTTCCGTGCACGTGATTTGACGGCTTTGGCGGTCAAAGGGTTAAAACTGGGCTGTGTGAGTTGAAACTGGCCCTTGGTCTTACCTGGTTGCCCTCATCTGCTTGAACCGTATTAATGTTAGGTGTCAAACGCACATCTCGTAGTATTTTATATCGATTTTTATCTGTAATTCCGACCTCAGTTTTGGCACACTCGGACCCTAAAAAGATTTAAAAATAAGCCTTTTATTACCTACTGTTAATTACAGTTTTTATTCTGTATTATATGGCCCACCCACTATCTTGATAGTCTACCCACTGATAGTCGATGGACCTTAATTTTTAAACAGGTAGGTTACAAGTGTCAAAATACTTATAGTGTTACTCATAACGACTCTCTAATCTAAAATTGATCCGTATTTGACATTTTTACATATATGTTTCTTAAAAAATGTTTTACGTAGAAACTGGCTTAATTTAAACCTTAGCAAGGTTTAAATTAAGCCACTTTTCATTTTAATAAATAGGGGGTCTACTTAGGGAGTTTATGATATTTATGATGTCTCCCAACACTATAGATGAATTATCGAGAGCGTGGAATTGCATATGTAGTAGTATTGTTTGTGTACAGGCATTCTATATTTGAATCCGCACACAAAGAGGCACAACACGGTACAACCACTACATATGCAATTCCACGCTCTCGATAATTCAACTATATTTTATTTTACTTGTTCGCAATGTGCACGTTCGTAAAATAACTCTTTTTTTTTAAATAGGGTTATGTACCTATAACTGCTAATATCTCCTCCTGTATATACAGCGTGTTGTTCTTCGCCATGACGGCATGCAGAAGCACGTATGGCAGGAACAGGAACAGAGTTCTGACGTCACGCCGCATGCTAGGGTGCACCGTGCGTAGGAGTTCACGGACGTTCTCAGACTCTATGAGCGGGATCAGTTGACCGGCCCAGCTGAAAATTTTAAATATACGTCTCCGTTTTCACTGGTACGACGATTTGGCAGATTGATGTGTGTGTATTGGTTGGTTGGTTGGTTGGTTGGTTGGTTGGTTGGTTGGTTGGTTGGTTGGTTGGTTGGTTGGTTGGTTGGTTGGTTGGTCAGTGTCGGTCTAGAGGTCGCATTTTTCATCCGATTTCGATGAAACTTGGCATGTACGTTCCTTGATTTATTTGTCAAAAATTGTCGAGCCATTTTTTTGATAGGGGGCAAAATGAGGGGAAAAGGGGGGAAGTTTTCTGTCGCGTTATTTATGTTCTCCGAAGTCTACGGTTCACAGAACCACTAGTTTACCAATTGTTTACATGTTGGTAGTAAATAGGCATGTGGACCGCTTAGCGGTTAGCGTAGCCTATGGATGCTTCCAAGGCTGCTGTAGTAGCAATATTTTCTCACAGAAGAAATATTTGGATCCTGTGTACATAAAAACCGTTAGTCGCTATTCACATTGCCGCAGCCGTTGACTTATTCTAAAAGAAAACACTTTTCTCACTCATTAATAAAAAAACTCGCACATCGATACTTACTTATGAGCCCACTCCAAGAAAGTTGTGGCAAATTGGCTTCCAAACAGAGGATGAGCTTTCTTTGGTTGAGATGGATACGCCAAGGTATACCTACCAACAAAAAACGTATAACATTATTGAAAAGGGATCGCCTTAACATCATTTTAAGTACAACTACAATTCAGCCGTATTTTCTACAGTGTTGATTTAATTCAGCTGTCAATGTTTCCTGGCGCTGACTGCCTGACGGGCTTTAGGAAAACACACCTTGAGCTTAGTAGATGTAACATAATAAAATGCTTGGTTGTGCCCCAATTAATAATGCTCATTTGTCTTGCATTACTTAAGCCTATTGTCCACGTAAACCGCACGTCATGCGCACGCTTTCGTCAATTGACGATTGCAAGACGAACGCTTCCATCTTGCGTAGAAACCTTCAAAACTGCGTCCACGGAGCGGCAATGAGGCATGACGGACGCATGACGAGCGGCTGACGCGACAATGCCGCTCCGTGGACAGTTTTGAAGGTTTCTACGTTTACGGTTCTTAGTTTCGTGTCGTTTAATTCTAAGGATAAATAAAGTTGACCTTTATTTGTTACATTGTTGGTTCAAATTTAACTCCCAATGTGTGTCGTTTTGACAGTACAATAAAAGCTAATTAAAAACAAACCTTGAACTCAGTAGAGGAAACATGATCTGGTGCATGTGTTCCGGAAAGCTGTCCCAAACGTCTTTCTTACTCCCGGTCGGAGAAATGTCGTATATCTTCAAGATCTCTTGGATGGTGAGAGCATAGCTGTCCATATTCTGAAACGTTTTCCTCAATAACTTTAATGTCATAGGGTTATTACAGGGTCGAGGACTATATGGCAGACAGATGCATGGCCCAAACCAGAAACTACTACCAGACTACAAAATCATTTAGCATTTAGAGGACACAGTTCAGGTAAGAAAGCATATCTAACGTTTTGTGAAGCAGTCAGATTTGGATTTTTTGTTTCTTTTTTTTAAATTACACAGTAGGTGTAGTAGGTTACATTGTCTGTTTTTCAATCTGTTTTGATATGTCTTCTTGAAGAACTATGCATTATTGTATATATTATCTTTAAGATCTAATGTATTACTGTTTTGAAAAAATAAGTCCCGCCGAGTTTCTTGCCGGTAATAAGTAATACTTCTCGGGTCAGAGGTGTAGGGTTAGAACCGGTTCTTTTTCCTCTCTGACATTCATAAGTGCATTGTAATGTGCCTAAATTGAAGAATAAATATATTTCATCTTTTTTATCTTTTAACTACAATAAAGGTACAAATAGGTAGGTGTTGGTATCATATAAAAGAAATTAAATATACCACTTAAATTCAGAGCAATATGACGCGTAGTTGCAGTATCTACGAGGTAACCGGGTGGCTCGCGGTAATTGAGATTCCGACGTGTAATGGCCAACCTGAACTGACTCAGCTTGGACTTTGCTTTTCACCATAGTATAGTATCCATCTCATAGTGATATTACTGACACGCCCTAGCAAGTTCCATCAAGGCAGTAGCAGCGAAGCAGTTGTCTCCAATGGAGAAGGCGAAGGGTGATCTGTCAGGTTGTACGTAATGGCGGGGCAGGTCGCTGGCCTCTATGCTAGGTTGTAACATTACAGTACTTAGATCAGACTTACCATTAGTATCCTTCTCGTACTTAAACGCTCTAGCAAGCTCCATCAAGGCAGTAGCAGCGAAGCAGTTGTCTCAAATTGAGAAGGCGAGGGGTGATCTGTCAGGTTGCACGTATTGGCGGGGTAGGTGACCTGCCTCTACGGCTGTGATATTGTAGTACTTAGAAATCAGACATACCATAGTATCCTTCTCGTACTGAAACGCTCTAGCTACTAGCTAGCTAGCTCCATCAAGGCAGTAGCAGCGAAGCAGTTGTCTCCAATGGAGAAGGCGAAGGGTGATCTGTCAAGTTGTACCAATTGCAGAGACAGGTAACCAGCCTCTGTGGCTATTATGTTATAGTACTTAAATCAGACTTACCATAGTATCCTTCTCATAGTTCTCATACTGAAACGCCCTAGCTAGCTCCATCAAGGCAGTAGCAGCGAAGCAGTTGTCTCCAATTGAGAAGGCGAAGGGTGATCTGTCAGGTTGTACGTATTGCCGAGGCAGGTGGCCCGCCTCCTGTGGCTGTGATGTTATAGTATTCAAATCAGACTTACCATAGTATCCTTCTCATACTGAAACGCCCTAGCTAGCTCCATCAAGGCAGTAGCAGCGAAGCAGTTGTCTCCAATAGATAAGGCGAAGGGTGATCTGTCAGGTGGTACGTATTGGCGGGGCAAGTGGCCAGCCTCTGTAGCTGTTATGTTATAGTACTTAAATCAAACTTACCATAGTATCCTTCTCATACTGAAACGCTCTAGCAAGCTCCATCAAGGCAGTAGCAGCGAAGCAGTTGTCTCAAATTGAGAAGGCGAAGGGTGATCTGTCAGGTTGTACGTATTGGCGGGGCAAGTGGCCGGCCTCTATGGCTGTTATGTTATAGTACTTAAATCAAACTTACCATAGTATCCTTCTCATACTGAAACGCTCTAGCAAGCTCCATCAAGGCAGTAGCAGCGAAGCAGTTGTCTCCAATTGAGAAGGCGAAGGGTGATCTGTCAGGTTGTACGTATTGGCGGGGCAGGTGGCCGGCCTCTATGGCGCCCAGTTGGCCGAGGCAGGCGCCGCTTGCTGCGCTTACTTGGGGGTCTGGGTGCTTGCAACCTGGAGAGGAATGACCGAATTTAGAGTATCATACATATTATGACTTATAGAGTCAAAAAATACAAAGTAAAATGACGTTGGCTACCGTTTGCCAATATCCGATTCATAAATGCAAACATCTTTGTTTATTACAAAAGGCACGAAGATTTAACGAAAGTTTGCTATGTATTATAAATACAGAGGAAACATCGTAGAGCTATTTCAGCCAGCTGTGCTAGGTTATTTTAGAGTCGATAGAAGGGGTAGGAAGACTTGTTACGATTTGGTTACAACTATTTACTAAGCATGCTGAAAGCTATATCTATCACTCACCTTGCAGTAACGCATCTATAAGTTCCACAATAGCAGAATCTATGTTCTTCCCACCAAATATAGCCTTATGGATCTCAGTCCTATTCTTCTTCAACAGCTTATCCAGCTGGCTAAATGCGTACGCCTTTATACGCGGTATGTCCTGATCCAAATGGTGCAAGTACCACTTCACTTTATCAAGGAAAGAGTCAGGCTGCGTTCTTTTCACATGTCGCTTTACAACCATCTTGATTTTCTCAGACAATTTTGTGTCTTCTAAGAAGAATAGCTCAGGGATGTGAGAGCTGAGTAAGTTTTCGTTATTAATTACGAGATATTGAAATATTTTATTTATTTCTTGTGGTGCGTGGTCTAGCTGTTGTAGTAGAGACACGGCTAGGTTTGTTAGAAGGGGTCCTAAAGACATGCTGTCTATGTTATGTATGAACGCACCCCACGCATCAGCAAGGATCTTCGGGAATTCTTTGGCTAAAGGAAGCGCCGATCTTAAAGTAGCTAGTACTTTAAACCTTAACGGTGTTAAGTATTTCTCTCCCATTAATTGCATTATATCGGGAAAGCTTTTCAACGCTTTTCGTTTTACGGATAATGCCACTTTTGCATTCACTAGTTTGTGGTCAAAATATGCGAGGACTCCTAAGAATTTCGGATTTAAGAAATCTGCTATTTGTGATGTACTCATACTCATGCTTCCATCAGGTGTGGACACGTCAGGGTCATGACAGGCCAAGTAGCGGCACGCGTTTAAAACTTTTTCAGGATTGCAGCAGTATTGCAACAGAAATTCAGTCAGAATAACCCTGAAATGCTTCTTTATCAGACTTAAAGTCGATGTTTTCGTTAACTTTTCTATGGTGTTATTGCATTTTTGTGCAACTTCTTTCGTTTCGTTCAAATACACATGCACATAGACATGTGGGAATCTATCGATAAGGAAATCAGAAACTGAACATTGGACTAAAGATGCGATCTCCTCAATCATAGCTGGTACTTGCTTCACTATGACCGAATATGGCATGAGGTATGGAAGGAAGTGGTGGACATCTTTTGAAATAAAATCTCTGTAACCGACAAATCCAAATGCTCTTACAACTTTTAGAAGCGACACAGTGAACTCTTTTCCACTGTATAAGCTGCATTCTACAAATAATTTGCAATAGTCCTTCTTATATCTGTGGTATACCTGGTTCGGAGTATATGCATGTACTTCACATATTTCTCTGAGATATAATACTGCTTTGGGCCCAAGAGAACATTGTGGATGCATAATAAAATATACTAGAAGCTTGGTCACCGACAGAATCACTTTTTCATTGCCGTGAATACCAAATTCCTTTATATTGTTAAGGGTTTGTGTCTGTCTGTTGTATGAATTCTCTTCTAAACAAGATCGTGTCGATTTAACGAGTAGATTCACGCACAAATTAAATGCATCTTCTTTATGTGGGTTTAATTCCGCGTTTTCCTGAGAAAAAAAAGACAAGATCATATAAAAGATAAGCAAAAAAAGATAAGCTGAAATAGATGATACTAAAGAAAGTGACCATGACCAATTGACCAGTGCTCAATACTGAATTCGATTCGGCTTGTTCAGCTTACACACGTAACGCCATTACCTCTAGACAACCTAGTCAATTCAGTATCCATCCCATTTCTTTAGTATATGCCATTTACATGCATATTCGTTAATTATTTAAAAGAAAATACTAACCAAATTATTTCCCAACATGGGCTTGAGAGCTTCCAAGATATGATGACAATTCTCTTCACATATCAGCTCATTCGGCACACCACTGCTAAAAACATAATAGTGCCTGCACAATCTCCTTACAAGATCCCAATAAGCTGTATTCTTTAGGTCAACATACTGTTTAGCATTTAAAAATTTGCTAAGCAAACTTCTCAAACCTAATGTGGTGGTTTGGTTCTCTGTGCTATTAACTTCTGAATGCAGAGTAAGATTGTTGCTTCCATAGTTAATGTCATTTGTTGTATGACAATTTTTACAAATGATGGATATATTAATAGTACCATTATTGAATACTGAATGGCCCTTAGTATTTTCATTGTCAAGAACAACGTGGTATGATCCCAAAGCTATGCAAGAGACAACAGGTAGCTCTTTGGCCAGAAGTTTCTGGATTATATGGTTTTTGGTCAGGAATGCAGGCATCAGTATGTCGCCAATTAGTTTGCTGGCTGATAAAACTTTGTTGACGAGGAGGAGACCGCTCATTGATATCACCTGTAATTTTTTTTATTATTTATAAGATATATGAATATACGAATCTACAATATTCGCTGCCAATGTAGTGGAACTGCAATACATCACTATTGCAACTCACCGGCACCGATATAACGCGCCATAACAGACCTTAACGCAATACATGAGAGTTCATTTTAAACTGTAACTACAGCTGGAGCATTTTATTCTATGGCAACTAAAGGACTGACTTATCATTTAAGACCTTATCTTGTAGCAATATTTTGAAATTGGTTTATAGAATATAGTAAGAAAAAACATACCTCTGCATACATAAATTCATTTTTAACTTTGATCAAATTGTTGAACAGGAGGGACACGAATCTGATCCAGGTCTCATTTACTTTGTTTTTCTTTAAAAGTGTCAAAGCTGTTAACACATGTTTTAAGATAATGGCTGTTGTTTTTTGATCAAAATCAGAAGAAAATGATGAAAATCCTGATTGTCTTTGTAGACATATCACTTGAAGGATTTCATTTGTTTCCTCGGTACTTAAAGTTGATTTATCCAACAGAACTATCATTTCCAAAATAAGACTCATCATGGTATCCAGTACATTTCGTACTTGCAATAATTCATTTTTAAAACTAGCTTTTTTCACATTTGTCAGCTGCAATACCCATATGTCTCTTGCTGTATGTTTATTCAATAATGTGGAATAATAGGAGCTGATGGAATCTCCTTTCATTCCTTGTACGAAAACTGTGTACAATATCTTTAAAACTGCTCGACATTTATGTACAGCGTATTCATAGAGTATTTTATCTTCATAAATACTCTCATGATTTAACTCTTGAAAAACTGACGTTAATTGATTGTAATACCAGTTTTCCGTTAAATTGACAGGCTGTTTATTTTCTTTAGCATTCTGAATGTGGGATATTATGTTGCTGGTATAGCATTCTGCTAGCATGTTAACTTCAGTAGCGTCACATTTTTTAATATCCATTAGATCGTCTGGTAACTCAATTTTACTGCTCAATGATAAGCAATATAGTTTCAATTCATTGCCAAAGATATCATTGCCTTTAGTTTGGAGAATAACTGTGCTAATTGTTGCTAGTATTTCCGTGTATTCTTGTTTCAAGTTTGTTTCTATGAACTTCAATAAAGTCAAAGATATAGCTTTAAAGTTCTCCAAATCTAACTTATCTACTTCACCTTTTTGATAATACACATGCAATGACTTCACTAAAGCTTCAAAGCTCTTCAACATTTCATTATAAATCTCTGGGAAAATGTTGTGAAACTTGCTAATAGCCATTTGTTCATAGTTCATAAAGAGATCAGCAAAAAACTTCAATGATGCTATTTTTAAATCGGCACCGAAATTGTCAAGTACATATAGAACTTGCTCAAAGATCTTCTCATATTCTTTCTTATACTGATCAATGGCTATCACTTTAAATGTAAGACTCTGTGACAGTAATTGCAATATCAGATCAATCATTGATTTACATGTCTTTAAATCCTTTATTTTAACATAGATTGGTTCTAATTTCAGCTCCACATTTGGAATTACCACTTTGTCTGGAGAAAAATGTTCTAAACACATTTCTACTAGCTGATTATTTGCAGCATCATTATAACACTGAATAAGTTTCTTCAGTATTGTATAATATTCAGAATGCAATTTGTCATAGAAAGATGCATCATTCATACTTAGGATTTGTAAAATTTTTAACTGTGCATCTTTACTTAATGTATGTATTCTGAAAAAAAGAGCATAAATTATGCAATAGGTTTCGCCAACTAGTACTGGTTTGTTACATAGATACATACAATCACGCCTATATCCCAAAAGGGGCAGAGATCACGGATTTCCATTTGCTACAATCAATGCAGCAAAACGGCTCTCCGTGAGCCACTTCTCGCCCCCGTGAAGAACGAGACATGATGGGTGGCGAACCGCATCGCCGCCATGCGGATGACACTTAATTTTAAAAAAAACACCACAGTGTTCTCACGAGCAGTAAGGATCAGAGGTTAACTGCTTTGTTATTTACATAAAATGTGCTATAAGCAATAATCTCACACAAAAAAATCACATTAGTAAAAAAAAAAACAGACAAGGGTTTTGGATCACTTTCAGACATTTTAAGCAATTAAAATCAGCTATCTTTACCTGATTAGTTCCTCTACGGACCACACATAAAACAGTCGTCCAATCAGCCAGGTGTTAAAAGCACTGTAATACGCATCAGGATACTTTGTTGATCCTGGCCGAGGCACGAGGACTTCAGAAACACTGTGAAAACATTACATTACATTATGATACAACTTCAGGCATATTCTACAGAGAACTAATAAAGTACACTTACCCTGATAGTTTTACTATCGAGTTTAACAATCTTTCGAGGCCGTCTGCAGCATTTTCCAAGTTGTTGAAGAGGACCATTGTCGGCGCATTGAACATTTGCCATACCGTGAACGGCCCGTCTTGGCCTTCTTCATCCATGTTTGCGAAGATTACTACACCTTTCCAACACACGTTTAATGTAACTTATTATAATGATTATTTTTAATTAAACTCATTAAACAGTAAATAAACATTTCGCATTTCACAATTACTACTCGCATTACGGTTATTTGTCAACTGTCAAGTGATTTTCACTTCCCGCCATTATGTACGACGTACGTAGGGATTTCAAAAAAAAAATACCGGTTTTAAATCTTTGCACACGGACCACGACTTCCTTTCGTTCCCTATAGGTACGCAACAATGAATTGATGTATAATTAAGCCCCGTGAAAGTCATCTGCCGCTCCGTTGGTAGGTTAAGGAAAGTAGCCATAAAATCAGGTAAAACTAAAATTGACATCGCGGATTGTAACTTTGTCAGATGATTAGTGTAAGGGTCAAAACACACCTAGCGGAATCACAGCGGAATTAAGCCAATTCATAGAGAAAATGCTTAAATTTGTCTATGGTAGCGGAAAATTGTCTATGGTAGCTGATTTTTTGTATGGAAGCCATAGACAAATTTCCGCTACTATAGTAGCGCTAGTATAGCTGGTGACGTTCCACCACTTCTTTTAAACAATGGGGTTGGCCGGTGGAAAGTATTAACAGATGGCGCCAGCATAGCTGGGTCCCTGTCAGTCGTACAAAAGTGTCAAAATCACGTTTTTTTTTTAATTTTTTTTGACCTGGATGGGCTAGCCTTTAAGCCAAATCCCATACAACAATACTAGTGAAAGGGACCTAGCTATGCTGGCGCCATCTGGCCAAACCGTTGACAGTTGCCAACCCCATTTGCCGGTAAAGCGTGTTTCGGAATTTAAATATCTGGGTCATGTGTTAACCGAAAACCTTAATGACGATAAGGATATCGAACGTGAGCGAAGGTCATTGTCCGTTCGCGGCAATATGCTGGCTCATAGATTCACTCGCTGTACAGTGCCTGTGAAGGTATCGCTTTTTAAAGCCTATTGCCAAACCTTTTACACGAGTGGTCTATGGGTTAGCTTTACTCAGCGAGCGTACAGTGCATTAAGAGTCCAATATAATAATGCCTTCAGGGCTCTGTTGAGGCTTCCTCGCTACTGCAGTGCGTCGGGAATGTTCGCTGACGCGGCCGTCGATGATTTCTTTGCACGATTACGCAAAAAGTCAGCGTCCATTATTCGACGTGTGCGAGGGAGCCGTAACAGTATCCTGCGGGTTATAGCGGACAGGCTGGACTCGGCCGTCCTCAGCCGCTTCATCGAGCTGCATGTCAAGGGGTAGATGAGGCGGGGGAGGAGGGTGGGGCGGTCAAATTATGTAAAAGAATGTACCTAAATTCTATTAGTTTTAGTTTCTTAGATTAAGTAATTAACATAGTTTTTAAGTTAATTAAGTTTACTAACTGAATTATGGAATCTTAATTCTGAAATAAAATATTTTTATTTTATTTTTTTTATTTTTTATTTATAGACAAATTTCCGCTACCATAGACAAAATTAAGCATTTTGTCTATGATTTCGCTTAATTCCGCGAGGAATTCCGCTAAGTCTTTTTGACCCTAAGGGTCACCACACACCTAGCGGAATTCCTCGCGGAATTAGCGGAAGTAGCGGAAATTTGTCTATGGTAGCGGAAATTTGTCTATGGCTTCCATACAAAAAATCTGCTACCATAGACAAATTTCCGCTACCATAGACAAATTTCCGCTACTTCCGCTAATTCCGCGAGGAAAACCGCTAGGTGTGTGGTGACCCTTATAGAGTTAAAATCTAGGCCATCCTATAATAATTGGACCATTTCGCTAGTTTTAACTATTTTGATATTCCTTTTTTCTAGCGGAAAAATGTTGCTAGTTTATCACTCTGACCACCACCCATTAACCTTTTCGACGCCATGTCAAAAGCAAAACCTACCATTCAGACGCCACGACATCTAAATGTCAAAAATGAAGTTAAACTTTATGCGTGTGCATGTAGGTCTATTTTGCTCTGTGGTCGGTGACCGATATATCGGTCCTTGGCGTTGGACCTGTGGTGCCGATATATACGTCTTTGGCGTGGAAAAGGTTAAAAGCTCCCAGTGCCCGGGTTTAAGTAGCTGTTACACCTTCCTAAATCAGGTCCTAACGACAAGGACGCCGCAATACGTTAGATACGTTAAGCAATATCTCCAAACGTATTGCAGCGTCCTTGTCGTTAGGACCCGATTTAGGAAGGTATAACAGCTACTTTAGGTGTAGTTAGTATAGTCTTGACTGGTTTTGTTGCTCTCATTATATATCTGACGTGGCCAGCTCTGCTCTGTCTATTGTGGCGGTACCGCCAGACCGCCACAGATTTGCCAATAATTGTACAGGACTTATGTCGAGTTGTTAATAGTACAAAACAAGTATATATTTTAAAAGTTTTATTGTATTTATACATCATAGATCATAACTTAGATAAATAACAAAACATCTATTAAGCAAATAAAAAAAATTGGTAAACAAAAATATTTTGAATTTCTATATAATAATTCTTGTATTATCTAAAACTACAAATGACAAATATTTTACATGTTATACATTTACATACGTTACAAGGCCATAAGAATGGTTTATCTAAACAACTACACCAAATGGAAAATGAGAGTGAACACTAATAATTTCTCTTTATGCTTCAAAACCCAAACCCCCGCTTTGATCATATGTAAAGTATCTAGCCAATCTCATGGGTAATTAAAAAAAGGATTTAAAAAATGTAGCGGTGAAAATACTCCCGCGACATTTTAAAAATATGTAGCTTTTTTTATAGTACCAACAATGGTTGACTCAACCTCAGCAATTTGCAAAATTGATGAAAATGAAAAGCGTGAATATATCATTACAGTAAGTCATAATATAAAAACATTTATTATACTATCAATATTATAATTCCAGAAACGCTATATCTTACTATGAATTCTAAAAGTGCCTTTTATTATTGCGTAGTACTTTTACTTTACGTACATATGATGACAGTCATTTAAATATTTAAGGCCGTAAGGCCTCCCATATACGAATAATTTTACTGCGCAATACCGTCTACCGTCAGTATTCACACATTCGACACCGCGTACCCGACTCTCGGGCACTCGTAAACTTTACTCAGATGCCGGCATACCCGCTAGTCGGGCAAGAGCTATAAACCTACACGCGACGCCGAAGTGCCCGACAGGCGGGCAAGCATTGCATCTACACTAAGGTAGAATTCATAAATCCGCGGACTGATTTGACAGCTCTTTTCATACATTTGACAATCGCTTTGTATGCCAGGAGCTGTCAAATCAGTCCGTGGAATTGTGGATTTTACCTTACCTCAGGGCTGCCACTGCCACTAACAGAAAAAATTGTAAGTCTTCTTTTTTTGTATGTCTTTCCCGACCACGGAACAATGGTGTTCCGGACCTTTGGGAGGCGTATGCGGAGCCGAAGACAACGCGCAGAGGCCCTTTCGACAATTTAATGAAAAGTGAGGGGTACACTAAGCGGATGCTGCCCCTGCCCGTGTCATGGGACGCACGCAGAGACAGCACCCGCCATGGTGTAAGGACTATTGAGTATTAATGGAGTCTAAAATGTACTAGGCTATTGGGTTAAAAGTAATGGTAAGTCTTCTGATTATTATGTGGTCGAAAAGTTGGTACAGTTGATTATTATATTTTATTACTTCACTTTGTATTTTTATTTACTTTACCTAATGCGATTACAAAATAAAAATTCTTATTAGTTGGTTACGTGAAATTGCATACACGGGTATGTATCAATAGGAGTTAGAATTTTCGTAAATCGTACAACCTAATTTGTGTTTACGAATATTTAGTAAGTATAGGTAATACATCTATTTCATGAGTACTCATAGGCAGACCTAGGAATCGATGGGGCAAAATTGTATGACAGGTAAGGAGTTCGCATATCGATAAACTCAATTATCGATGCTTTTTCCATATACTAGTGATCACCCCCAGCATTGTATGGATTATTGGTGGGTTTTGTTCTGAAGACTAGTATAATGTTTTAACAAAGCATATTTTAAATGATCGCTAGGTAATAAATAACATCGTACTATGAAATAGTTAATATTATGTCTTTGTCAAATCCTTTTTATATAATTAGATAAAGATAAGTTACCCTTATTATTTTATTCTATTTATATTTTTTGATAAAATCATATTTTGACAAACAAAACCTGGAGCGGTCACTAGTATATGGAACAAATATCGATACTTGAGTTTATCGATATGGGAACTCCCTACCTGTCAACAAGTTTTGCCCCATCGATTCCTAGGTCTGCTCATAGGATGATTTTTGTGAAACAAAAAACAAATGAGACAGCAGATTTAATTTTATCCACGTACTTATACGAAAGTTACTTGGCACAGCCCTGAGCGTCCGCCGCTTGCCCGACTAGCGGGTTAGCGGCGTGCGGCATTGAGTTGCACGTCGTTGCCCGACTAGCGAGTACTGCCGGTTTCTGGGGTATTGTTTGAAATTTTGCCTGGTTGCGAAAGTGTTAAAATATATACGATTAAAGTAGTGTTTTTAATTGAAGACAGTAATCTGACAGCTCTTGCCATACAAAGTGATTCACAATATATGACAGGAGCTTAGTGAGGTCACAGTCAATGATTTTATGGGTCACAGTATCGTTTTTTCTCACAATAGTATTAATCAAATCAGACATGATACGGTACACAGTATTGTCAATATTGTAACTCCGCCTTGCACTTGTAAGTTTTACTTCCATAAGCAGTTATGATGAGACCATTTTTTTCTCAATCTAAAATATACAACATTATTAATAAAACTCAGGAAGTGAATTATACTTCCAAGTGTGGCCTTGTCTATGGGCCTAGCACATCACTAGCAGTGTTAATCAAAGCTAATCAGTTCAGCCGTGTTGTTGTTACTCTCCGATTTGATAGGCGTTTGTGGTTGAGTCTGTGGTTGGTTCTGATTGGGCGGCGGAGCCGGTTGGCCATTGGTGAAGGTTTGTGACGGCATTTTTACTGGCTGGCCTTGGTTGTTCGGCATTTGCTGCGGTATTTGCTGACCGGCCGGCATTTGTATCGACTGAGCTTGAGTTATTGTCGGATTTTGCGGCATTTGTTGCCCTTGAGGCATCTGTTGAGGCATTTGGCCCATCTGCTGCATCATTTGTGGATTCTGTTGTGGTATTTGGCCCATGTGAGGGCCTGAATTCATCATTTGTTGTTGAGGCGGGCCTTGCAGGCTCTGCGGGCCTTGTTGGGCTTGCATGTTCATTTGTTGACCAGGCATCGACTGTGGTGGCATAGATATAGGTTGCTGCATGTTTTGTGGCATTTGCTGTAGATTCGGGTTATTATTAGCTTGCGGCATACTTTGGTTGGGACCTTGCCCTGGTAACGACATGGGTTGTCCGGGCAATTGTGATTGCATATGTTGAGGCTGACTATTTGGTTGGTTCATTTGGAACTGTGGATTCTGGCCTTGCATTATGGGCATTCTCATGTTCGACATTTGCATTCCTAGCATGGGGTTGGTTTGGGATAGTTGAGGCTGGGCCGGCTGGCCTATAGACATGGAAGCCATCATAGAAGTTGGCGGTTGTTTTTGCTGTTGAGGCTGTCCATTTTGCTGGCCCTGGAACATTTGTGGGACGCTTTGGACGCCCGGTTGGGCCATTCTCATTTGCATCATCATTTGTTGCATCTGCTGCGGGGTCATGCTTGGTCGTGCGAGGTTCATGGAGGGAGAGGTCATGGGGGCTTGGCTGATGGTCATGGCTTGGGTGGGCATGGCGTAAGCGTTGCTTATTTGGGGTAGGGATTGTGACATTGCTGCAATTTGGTTGGCACTTAGAGCCATAGCCTGAGATATCTGGGGTTGTCCAGTGGGAGGCGCAGTATCTGTGGTCTGCATCATTTGATGGAACTGCGGGTTGGCGTAGATGGGTTGGTTGGGGAACCCGGGCTGGAACTGCTGCATGGTGACTCCTGGCATGTAGAAGCCGGTGCTGGATGCCATCATGTACTGGTGTTTCTGTTGTTCCTGCCTCATTTGCATTTCTCTTTCTTGTTCCTGGAAGTAAACGAGAAAAGTAACACTATATTTATGAATTAGGAAAAGTGAAATGTCGATAGTGCTCTACTAAATTACCTAGATGTGGCATCGCCGATGGTGGTCCCTTTTTATGTAGACAATCTTAACAACCCCACATTCTGTGGGAGCTCAAGGGTAGGTAGGGCAGACTAGACAGCACGACATCGGCATCGCATCGTAACTAATAATAAAAAATTATCCTTACTTGGGCTCTATGCTCTAGAAGCGGTTCAGCTATAGGGCTACGTGGAAGGAAGGTAGCCGGGAATAAAATGCAGGACCCTTCCGCGCCAGACTCCTTTACTATACTAGAATACTTACCTTGAGCTTGAAGCGAGTTCAACGTCGTCTGAGCGAGTAGAAGGGAATCAAGCTCATGTTTTGCTGGTTTGCTAGCTCTAGCCGAGGCGAGAAGAGCTCATCTAAGCCTGGAGGAGTGAAGACGTGAAGGGGTAAAGTAATCTACCTGCACCCTCTGCAGCGCGAGCTGGCGCTGGTACTGCAGGTACTCGTGCTTCTTCTTCCTCATGGCCTGCAGCTTGGCCGCCATCTGCATCTGCCTCTGTCGCTCGGCGGCCTCGGCCTGCGCCGCCAGCCGCGCCGCGTGCTCGGCGCGGAGCGTGTCCAGCGCCGCGCGGCTGTCGCGGATTTGATTTATTTTGTCCTAAAAAAAACAAGACATATTTTATGACACGGCCAGGAATTTAGTATATGCCTACTAGTATTTTAATTTAATCGTATGGCTACAACATTTCTTATAAGTGTAATAGAGTCGCTCTTAACGGTAAAATCAAGAAATACATCAGATGATCACACTTTTCTGATACAATGGAATGACTACAGAGGGAGGGAGATTATTTGAAATTGTGTCCGCATGTCTATTTCATACATCGCGTCAAAATTAGGCATGTCATATTTTGATTTAATACAAATCGTGCTTAAGGAACTCTACATGCTGAATTACATACAAATAAACCACTGTGCCTAAAATTGCCAATAAGTTCATTTTTTTTGTATGGAGCCAAAAGACAATACTCAACACAGTGCTGATTTTCTTATCAGTATGCTGAATTCTAACCAAGAGTGTTACTGAGTCAGTTAAGTTATCTAAAGAGACATTATCAACAAAATTGCTACTAGGATCGTCAACGTCATATCGAAAAGAGAACATCGGAACACTTCACAACCTGGAATATATTGTGAGAGTGCCCGGGTGGTCAACGTATAGTCTGGCCAACCAAAAAGTGCAGTAACACTAGAAGTAATAAGCTATACTCATCCCTTTTTTAGTGATGAAGGTACCAGTGTAAGAAAAAGACAGTATGATTATCTCTGTCTATGCTTGAAGTAAAACAGACCCTGACCAAACTATACCTTAAATCTTAAAAAGCCAGGTCCGTTTTACCATTGGTTTATTTAAAACTAAGGATTATTGTCAGTACCTGAAGGCTCTCCAGATAAACTCGCTTATCATCCTGCTGTTGTATGTAGCGGAGTAGCTGCGAGTGCATCGCGGTTATATTCATAAACAACGACTGCACCGACGTGTCGTTCGCGATAGATCGGCCTCTGCAAGTTTAAAATAACATAACATGCTATAAATTTGTAAACGTGGTGATTGCTGAGAAGATGGATGGAATATCCTTGCTCACTGGATGTACTTGCATGTCATTTACAATTATACTTTCTACTACATGATTAATATAAGTTCTAACTAACATAATATGGAGTATCATATCCAAATGCTTTCATTTCAGTTCATTTCAAAAAAAGGAAGAAAGTAAATCCACGCGAATGATGCCTTCATAATAATGTATGTCATAATTGACAGAAAGTCTATCAACCTCAAAGTGCTATACTCGGGAGTTTCTCTACGTGATCGAATCAGAAATGAGGAGATCCGTAGACGAACTAAAGTTACCGACATAGCCCACAGGATTAGCAAGCTGAAGTGGCAATGGGCAGGCCACATTGCATACAGAGCAGATGGCCGATGGGGTCGAAAAGTGCTCGAGTGGAGACCACGGACTAGCAAGCGAAGCGTAGGACGTCCACTCACAAGATGGACAGACGACCTTATAAAGGTAACCGATACTTATGGAGTTCCAAAGGGGAGGCCTATGTTCAGCAGTGGACGTCTTATGGCTGAGTTGATGATGATGATGAATTGACAGAGTTCAAAATTGAAAGTTAAAATTTTGTCGTAAGGCGTATGCCTTACTATTGTGTATACAATGCACCATATGACGGGAGCTATCTCTGCGTGCTGATGACACGGGCAGGCGCAATATTCGCTTGTTGTACCGCTTATATTTCATGGTATAGTCGAAATGGCCTCTGCATTGGCTTTCCAGATACGCCTCCCAAATGTTCGCGAAACTAAGACGTTGAAAACCGAAGTTGTTCAATCTGTTGCAAATTACCAAACTATATGAGCACATCTGAAAATACACATACACATTCTACAGTAAGATTAAATTAAAATCATAGTAACGTACCGGGAAGAATTGCTCTTCATTCGGTTAACAAAAATCTCGACTTGAGACTTGAGTTTCTCAACGAACTCGTCAATTTCTTTATCTTCATTGTCGTCTTCCTGCGCCTTATTTGTGACCGGCTTAGCGTATTCCTAAACAAAAAGACACATAAGTAGGTTAAAAATGTATAATTGATGTGCATGAAACTGAGACGCCTAATCTAGAAAATGATAAAGTAAAACCTGCAAACCATGTTAATTAATCACTTTAATTTTGTAACTTATGGTAGGTAACAGGAAAAGCGTTCTCTCAGTAGCCTCAAAGGGATTTAAACCTTCTAAACAGTAGTTACTTTCCAAATTTATAGAACAATTTCGCAGCTCGCGCGTCGAGACCATTACTGCTTAAATAGGAAATTTAACAGCTGCTGTAAAGGTTAAAATTTCATTGACCTTACAGTCAATTCTTGGAATATCCGGCTGCAGCCGTTTATTTCAAAGCGTACATAAACGATCGGCTATCTTGGGGCCGGCATCTATCTACCGCTCTTGCAACAAAAAGGCAAATAGACGCACGAACGAAATGTTTCGTTGTTCGCGTGCTACACGCTACAGACGGTGTCGGTACTGGACACAGTGTTACCTCGGACGTGTCGCTCTGTGAGTGCGACACGGGCGCGGTGGGCGTCTGGCTCGAGATGCGCTGCTCCCAGTAGTTGCGGTCGAGGTAGCGGGACAGCTCCGAGTTGTTCGCGTGCTGCACGCTACAGACGGTGTCGGTACTGGACACAGTGTTACCTCGGACGTGTCGCTCTGTGAGTGCGACACGGGCGCGGTGGGCGTCTGGCTCGAGATGCGCTGCTCCCAGTAGTTGCGGTCGAGGTAGCGGGACAACTCCGAGTTGGACTGAGTCGCGTGCTCAGGTGATGCGCTCACGGATGATGGTGTTGGGGACACTGTTGATACAATATGATAGAATTTTATGTATTATATAAATAACCTTCGTTATTTATTATGGCCCGAGAAACAATTTTATTTCTAAGTCGAGTTAATTACGGTTTTTAAATTTTCTTCTTGTTATCAAAATGTTTATAGTATGATATAGGACTGTATTTTCTCTATGGTAATTAATTAGATATGACCTATGTTAGACTTCGCAATTTAAATTAGGAACTTAAAACAAACAGTTACCGGTCGGCAGCGTCACGGGGTCCGGAGCGATGTGCGAGCGGGAGCGAGTGCGCTCCTTCTCTTTCTGCTCGGCCTCTGATTGGCTGAGCGCGAGCGCTAGCTGCAGTTCCTCCTCCTCTTGTAAGTCCTGTTCGGACTTGCCGGGGCGTTTCTGCAGGCAAAGTTTTAAAGTCAATACAGTAGAACATCTAAACCCTTTGACCGCCAAAGACGTCAAATCACGCGCCCGGAAAGTCGTGCTCTCAACGCCAGCACGTGATATCACGTCCAAAATATAACCGGTTTGCCTTGCGCGCTGGCGCTCAGGGTATGATTTCTCCGTCCGATGCTTGGCGTTCAAAAGGTTAAAACGATTTTGAAGGGACCCAGCCAAACACGTCTTAAGCGGGATATAAAATATAAAATGGCGATTAATGCGAGAAATCAACGCGCGTGCCACTGTATATTCTTTATTGAGTAAGCCTAGCAAGAAGCACTTTGTAATCATCAGGTACCAATATTATCTTAAGCTAAAACTTAATATTTATCATCATCATCATTTATTTATTCATTGCTTTGAGGTCACGTCCACATCCACATACTGAAATTGAAAATTGGACTTGTGATATTGTTAGATCGTTTTGTATGGGGACTATGAACGTTTTATTTAAAAATACAATTTATGCAACAGGGCCGCCACAGTTGGGGGAAGGAGATACACGATTGTGACCACGTCTGACAAAGACTGAAGGTCTAAAGATCATAAAAAAATAGTGTTACGTAATTGGTGGATGAACCCAATGCCTGAGGTCCAGCCCGAAAATGGATGCTTGTACTTCATGGTTTAAGTGTGTTAATTAGGAATTCAGAGTGCCTTATACTTTCAATCTCGCTTTTTTTTGAATGCCAGGCATCGGACGGAAAAATCGTACCCTCAGCGCCAGTGCGCAAGGCAAACCGGTTGTATTTTGGCCGTGATATCACGTCCTGGCGCTGACGGCACGACTTTCCGTGCGTGTGATATTACACGGCTTTGGCGGTCAAAGGGTTTATTTATTTAATAAATCATCAATACTCAGTTTAGTTATTCAAAAAAGATACTTAATACTTAATGTAGTCGCCATCAAATATATCGGAGCGGCCAAGGTACGCAAAAAAATCTGAGCATTCACTTTATCGCCTTGACAATACAAGCGTTGTTCAGATGTGGATGCTCCGATATATCTGATGGAGACTATACTTTGTGTTGTGTTATAGACAGGGCCATAGCTAGGTGGGTTTCTATGGGGAATGCAAAGTATAAAGCACCATACCAATTCAACCATTCAACTCTGGCTACGGCCCCAGTTATGGAATAAATAATTACAATACCAAAAGCTTAATCAATCAATGAAAACAACAATATTTAGTTATAAAAGTTTTAATAAAGCGAGTTAAAATTAACTTTACACAATTACTAAACCAATAATCATTATAATGTACGTAATGAATGGCATATAAACAGAAAACATTATTACAACATTTAAACTAGAAACTAGAAGAATACAAACTATCTCTAAACTAAAACTACTCAAAATCAGTGAAAATGTCATGTAATAAAATTTATGTAGAAATGTATCGACTTGACAAACATTAACATTATTGTCAATTCCGTCCATAATCTAAAATTATTAACAATTATATTATTTCAATCTAGCATGACCAATTTCATGTCTAACTTATGTACAGTCACACTTAAATATCAAACTTTTGTGAGGCTTGAAAAATTACAAAATATTAGGTATTTAAAATGTCTCTCTCTACACTTTGTAGTAAAAGGAATTCGAGGCTTTGATACAGTCAGCATCAAATATATTGTAACAGCGAAAGTGATCAAATAGTTCTTCACACCATATATTTTGTATGGTTTGACGAACTATTTGGCTACTCTAGCTGTTACAATATATTTGATGTTGACTGTACAATAGATAATTTGGTTAGTCTAATAACTGCATCACTTTTGCAGCAATATGTAACAGAACCGCTATAAATGTGTATGTGAATTTATAGGAATTGAATGTTTATGGTGGTGCGCACACTTTGTTTGCAAAGCTGTGCAAACTCAGCATGGTCACTACATTTATTACTAGCAAGTTTATGAGTGAAAGAGCAATAAATTCTTCATGTCAAACAATGTGATCATGCTAGTTGTACTGGCCCATCAATGTTGCCGCAGTCTTCTAATAAATTTGGGAGTTTCAGGCACAGTGAGTGGTGCCACGGATCTTTCCGGAACAAATGGCTGGTGAGCAACAGGCACTGGTTTAGGGTGATGCACCAGTTTAGCTCTGAACTCAGCATTAGCCCTTTCCTCCACCTCTCGCATCTCCCTTTCTCTCTCTTGTCTAAGCCTTTCTTGCTCTTCCTCCTTGTCTTTCAAGATTTTATCAAACCTCTCTCTTTCAGCTGCTCTCTTTTCTGTTGTAAGGTGGAAAGGAGCAGGTTTAACAAGCTGTACTGGCTTTAGTACAGGTTTGAAAGGTTCTTTGTACAGTACTATGGGTGGTTTGGCCTCAAATTTGATGCGGTTCTCTTTATTTTCTGAGGAGGCTGAAGATGAACCACATTTGACTGTGGTGATTTGCATGCGCTTCTTCACAGCTCCCGGTAGTGGCTGTGCTTTGAATTGACACGCCTGTTTGCGCTCCTCTTCAAGTTGCTTTTTAATTCTCTCCTCACGGCGGCGTTTCATTTCTTCATCTCGCTTCTCAAATGAGAATGGCTCTGGCAAGAGAGGTCCTACACGGACAGACTTTTCTACTGGCTTAGGTGGTTTTGAAGCCGAGTTATGAGCCTGACGTGGAGGTTTGTAGTGGAATTTTGGAGTGACAGGTTTAGTGACAGGAATAGGCTGTTTAGGACACACCTGGGGTTTCTCCAGTATATGTTTAGGTGCCGGACGTGCCTTGAATACTGGAACATGTGTGGGTGAAAGAGGTAATTTTTTGTTGACCTCAGTCAAATGGAATGGCTCGGGAACTGTAGGCAATTTTTTTGGAACCTCGGGAAGGTTTCTACAACCTTCAATCACAGATTTTGGAATTGGATTAGCTTTAATCTTGAACTTTTTGATTTCTTCTGCTTCCATTTCCTCCTTTTCCTTTTGAGAAACAATATGATGGGGTCTAGAACGAGCCTTACATCTCAACATGGGCGATTGAGGAATAGTGAGCCCTGATGGCCCTGTAGGTCCATTAGATCGGAAAACTGAAGGTCTACTTGAATGAAAACGATTTGGCGTATCTCTTTGAAAGTGATAAACTGCTTCAGCCATTGATACAAATTTCGTTTTTGACAATTCCCCTGTTCCTGTAACTCTACGGTGCCTGTGGTCTGCATGTTCATTATGGTATCCTAGTTTCATAAGGTCCGACGTAAGTGAAGCTATGTCATTCATAGACATAGATTTCCTCATTCCACCATATTCGAGTTTTATTGAATCATCCAAATTGTTGTGATCGCCGAAGTCTTCTTCAATTGGGGTAACTGGCTCGTCCTTTATGTGAAATTTACCGGTTGGCGTAAAGTAAGTATCACCGCGATAACTAGTCACGTAATTTTTAGACATTTTAAATAAACTACACTCCAAAATACAATTATTCAACGTTTAACAAAAGACAAAATCCTCATCAAAATATTGTTCGTACGTCGTTAAAATTCAAACGATTTGTTGAAAGAAGCTATTCTTCTTTTTTGTGACAGTAGAAGCGTCTTGGATTCTATCAAATTGGCCAATCCAGTATTGCCATACCAAATTAAAAAACCGGTAACGCTAGTGATGCACCCACGCTATTCAAGTTACATGTTGAAGCGACTCGTTTGTTGCATAAAAATGAACAATCCAACTGTCAAATTTGGCAGCTAACCTTGATCACAAATCGCAACTGTTCGCTCGACGCGTTTGTTTGTGACGATTTTATGTATGTATCTTCATATTTCTCAAACAATAGAGTCTTACGTGTGTGTACAAGTATCTATACTTTCTTCAAATCGTAAAAGAATATCTATCGATCGCAAATAATGGCTCAGTCTTCGTTACCAAATCCAAACACCCTTTTGCCGCTAGAATTGGTCGACAAGTGCATAGGTTCCCGGATACATATTATTATGAAAAACGACAAAGAAATGGTGGGAACTCTACAAGGATTCGACGATTTTGTAAACATGTTACTTGACGATGTAACGGAATACGAATCTACGCCGGAAGGAAGGAAAATAACTAAATTGGACCAAATTTTGCTAAACGGAAATAACATTGCAATGTTGGTGCCGGGTGGTGAAATGCCAGGAGATAATTACGAAGCACAGTGATACCTTTAGGAAATTTAGTAAATAAAATAAGTTTTCTAACCTAAAATTTGTTCTAATTCAATAGACGCCCACAAAAAGCCCTTAATTTAATTAGGAGCATTTATATAGCTTCATTTCATTTTTTTTCTTGATTTTAATTTTAATGTCAACAGTATAACATCGTATCAGCCATTCCCTTTGGTCACAATATTACTCATATTCATGCTTATAGTACACATTGATCAATATCAGGAAGCCACATGATTTTATTTATGAAAATTACATCAGTTTATTTATTATTATTGACTTTACAGCAGATATTATAGTTTTCTATCAATTGGGTCTTTGTTTCTTTTACATCAAAACATGCAGTTAACATTTTAAATTATGACAAAGGGTACCTTCAAAAATGGTAAATAGGCTGGTCCGCACAGCCAGCAAATGTGTGAGGCTGCTGGGCCTGTGTGGACCCGGCTAATCAAATAGGCAGTATAAAACAGTATCCATACCTGTGGCTGTGCAGCAGGGCCATAGTCACTGGATGTGTCCACAATCTCCAGCTTTGCAGTTGAGGTTGGCGGGCGGCTCACTTTGTCATAACAAGCATCGCAAACCCTGACCTATTCATAAAGATATTGATTAATAACTATATCTAGTATACCCTACAGTGATGATCAGTGATTGGCGAAAAGGATTCCACACCGCGGGAATTCAACTAGACAAAGTATTATGGATGCGCCGTTTCGCCCGCGATACCAATTAAACTGCTCGAAAATATACGTGTTTAATACAATGAATTAGTGTCGGTTACGACTTGTAATAACTAGTAGTCCGCCCCGAACTAAGAACTCGCTTGTTGACCAGTAAAATAATGGTTTGTTATTTTAATTTTATAGAGATGAAAAAAAACAAGAAATAATATGCGAAATAAATAATTTCATTTAAATACCTAATTACAAATGTTTGTGAAAATTACTGTAATTTTATTTTTCTATCCCGCAAATGCCGCGGCATATCCATACTAGTATAATGATTGACGTCATTCACCCCGTGTGGAATCCTTTTCGCCGATCACTGGTGATGATGAATGAATTGCTCTTATTTAGTCACTATTAGTTTGCCAATACTAGCTAAAACAAAACAAACTAAAGTAATAAGTACCTCGAAATTAATACATATTGTCGCTTGTAATATGAATTAAGGTAACCGCCAAAGATTCCTTTGGCGGTTACGTTAATTCATATTACGAACGACGATATATGGTTATAGACAGTATTTTGCTTGGATGATATTTTATTTTATTCAATATAGCAGTATACATACATTGTGTTCGAATAGTGACAATAGTAAAAATTCCAATAATGTTTCTCAAATCATTGAGTTAATATTTTAATACAATGAATTATTCAGAATTTTCTTGGCTCTTCAGCAAAATGGGTCCCATTAGTGCCCCTATTTATGTACCATTTTTGTGTGCTGAATGTAATTATCTGTCCTTGAAAAAAGTTGGCTTCACTTTTTTCAGCAGGAATACATAATGTACACATTACACCTACCTCCTTTTCAATGCCAAACTTGGGCAACGTGGAACTTTTGGAGCTACACTGCTGGCAGAACACCTGGCCGCAAGCTCTGCAGTGGTGGCGACGCACCATGAGTGAGAAGGCCACTCGGCACCTGTCACAAAAACTTGTGTTTAACCATCACATTCCGAGTTGGAACTTTTAGGAGTCTGACGTAACGTCTGACTTAATACCAAGATTGCAGGCACTGGTTTTTATGAAACTGACTCCCAACTGACCTTTCAAAGTGGAAAAGGGGGCCCAGCAACTATCAGTCTGCCTGACGATATCGGCCTGTCAGTTAGAACAAAAATTTGACATCTCCAATCAACTGACAGGCCAATATCGTCAGGCCAACTGATAGTGGGTGGGCCTCATAAGACTTTAAAATGTCCAGTGTCTTTGAAGTTTTACTTCACCATTGACCAATGAGCACCTTTGCTGGTCTAGTCTTTACCTTCACCAGTTGGTACGTAAGTTCCAAGGAACTTACTGCTAGTAATGATAATGACCTCTAGTGTTCATAACTTTTACTGAAAACAGTTATTACAGTCGGAATGCAGTTTGAAGCACAGAAAATAATACAAACCTATGGCACACTTCGCCGTCAGCCCACTCCGGGGCCGTATCAGCAGAAAACATGGCGTCGGACTCCTTCAGAGGCGGGAACTTGTAGCCTTCTGCTTTCAGAATATTCACTGTATCCTGTTGACAAATACTTTCTATAAGTCATAACGTTACAGTTCAATTAAAATGCTTGCTATGCCCTAATTAGTAATATATCCACTTATAAATGTAGGTATTAAACCTCATTTTACTAAATAATTTTTTGTCCTTGTGTGTCACTATGACAGTTGCGTTTGTTACAAACAGACAAAACATCATCATCATCCTAGCGTTTATCCCGGTTGGGGGTCCGCTTGACAACCTAATCCCATGAATTGGCGTAGACACTAGTTTTTACGAAAGCGACTGCCATCTGACCTTCCAACACAGACAAATCATAATTTAACTAAATGAGGTTTACACCTCACCTCAAACATCAGGTTTTTAAATAAGTAATTAAACATTTTGTTGCACTAAACAATGATGGTACAGTCAGCAGCAGAAGTATTTAAGCGGGTAGGGTGTTCAAAATGACAATGACCTACACACGCTCTTATTCTTGTAAGAATAAAGTTGTGTCCAGCTCATTTTGAACACCCTACCCGCTTAGCAATTTTTGCTGCTGACTGTACATAAGAAAGGATTAAGAAAATACAAGAAGAAACTTATTCCTTTGAGGGATCTCTTGAAGGTAACCTACATTATTACATTTTATGCAAAGAACCACAGTTACTATAACTAGAATGTTCATTACCATTTCAAGGATTTTTCCTCTTAAGCTCTCAACTGAATGCACAAACTGTATTTGAGAAATCTTGATTGTTAAGAGCACCAAATATACAACATAGAATAAAATATCCTTCTAGCAAGTCACTGAACAGAACTGACATTGTATAGAGTGAATGTAACGTTTTGCTGGCTGGCTCTGCGTGACGTACTGCTTTGTTGTGGGAATGTGAGTCACAGTTATTGACTGATAACGAGTGGCCGCATAAATATCAGCACGTAGATGGTTTTTGAAGATAATCAACAAGATACTGGCTCAGCATACCAATTAATTTCATTTCGTTTTCGGTATGTAGTGAAAATTGTTTGTGACGCGATAATTAGTGCTAAATAGGTGGAGAACCTACATCTGAAGTGGACAGTTTGCCAAATTAAATTGAACCTTATTACAGAGCAAGAAAGATGTTTATAGGAGACTAAAGAAAACGCTCCGAAAGAGAGCATCAAAGTATAGGGCGGTGTCTCGCTCATATTGGCTTTTTGCCATGTTGGCACTAATGTCTGATAGTGATGACATCATTACTCCCTAATCAAAACGAGATTCAGTGCCTTACTTACATGGACTGTCTTTCGGCCTCACTTTTTGGTCTCTACGTACTCAGTCTACCTTAAGTGTACGATTAACCTCGCAACAAATCACCTTTGATTTTTAATATACTGCGGCATTTGATCTATCGATTAACTTCTTTGCACCTACCTTAACCGCAGTGCATGGAAATTGCATGCGATTTTTGCGTCGAAATTGCATGATCTATAGATATCCGTACATTACCTACCCGTCTACTTGACATTGTTGCTTACCTAGCTGATAGGTATACCTAAGGTACCAACTAGATTTTGCTTAAAATTTTACCTCTTATCACCACCGTTCCCCCACTGATGCACTTTGCACATACAGATTGGTCCGTTAACTGACGACACTGACTGTTCCGTTATCTAACTTGCTAGGTGATTTGAGATGATAAATAAAAGTGTCAATGAACTCATTTGCGTGTTGTTACGACTGATACCTAAAGTTTGCTCGTGGCTCGAGGTTACTGGAATTAATATTTTTACTCTTATAAAAGTTAAAAGCACCCGACTTTATATAATATCAATGCCATCTAGTGTGTTAAAAGAACAGTTTGTTTGCTATGCTTAGTTTGGGAACTAGGTTAATATGTAAGGATGTCCCCAAATATTTATTATTATTACTTATTTAAAAATCTATTTAAGTACCATCTATAAAAAAAATAAGACCTTTCATTTTAAAAGACATGGACATTCAACAATAATATCCGTTTGGGAGCTACAACATGCTCCAGAAAATTGTCGACACAAGTAAACACATTAATAATGCATAACATAATTACTGTAATGATAATGAATTAATTACCATTTAAGTATCACTCACACAGAGTTCAAAAACCGGAAATAGTTTTCCTCGTTAACAATCAAAAATACTGTTTATGATGATTTTGCACAAGGCTTATTGCGCTTACTGTGGGACTAGGCTGATTTGTGTAAATATTGTCCCATAATATTTTTATTTCTTTATTATGGGACTAAATGTTCGTTCCCCACAACTTCAACTATGAAGCATACTTGCACAGAAAAGGCGCAAAACTAAAAATCTGTAAAATAATTAAATTATTTATAAACTTACTCTTACAAATGGTGCTGTCATTTTATCACTATGAACGGTGTCACTAGGCTTTGAGCAGTGTCAAGTAGTAATGAGATCTAATTAGATTAGCTGGACAAATCAATAAAACGGTTCAGTTCAGTCGACTAAACAGTAGTTCTCGTCACGCTCTATAGAAAATGACGAATAAGTATTTTCCTGTTTGTGCTTAGTGGTTGAAGTTTAGGTGCTTTTTAAAGCAAGGTCGGCAACTCGTATGTAACACCCCTGGAATTTCAGGCTTCCAATCCCTTACCCTATTTTTAAACTGCTTGACATTTTGTAGCTAACTATACCTTGAACTTGGCATTGTTTTTTGGACATGACCTTGCCCAGCCAAAATCGGTCAATCAATAGCCTAGGACAGACGGAGACAAAGTTAAGAAACATCATTCTTAGCTTTGTCTCCGTGCTCGCAAAAATAAATGCACGCAAGGTCGGCAACTCGTATGTGACACCTGGAAATGCAAGCTTGTAATCGCTTACCCTAATTTTGAAGCCACGGACGACATGTAGGTATTTTGATAATGCTATCTTTTTCGAAGCTGACTATACTCTATGACCTTGAACTTAGTAAAGTTTGGACACGACCTTGCCCAGCTTAAATTGGTCAATCAATAGCCTAGGCCAGAAAAAAAAGTAACTACACGTACTTTTATGCGTGCTCGTAAAAATAAATGAGATAAAAGAATGGTACCCAGTACACACAGTCACATACCTACATAAAAATAGAGTACCTAATGTAATGTGTTTTCACACGATAAAGTAATAAAAGGGAACGAACACAGTCGACGGCGCTGACTCAGTGTATAGGCGCCTTAAATTCTGTTTTTGCTAATAGCCGTGGCCACACCTGTCGCACCGCCTCGCGAGGAAATTGCCTCGCGAGGAAATTGCCGCGCGCGGCAGCTTTGCTAGTGTGGACGTGACTCGCCCGAGGCATTGCAGCCGCACGTGCGTTTGTCTCGGCCGAGGCACGTCGAAACTAGCCGAGCTGCCGCGCGCGGCAATTTCCTCGCGAGGCCTGCGCCAGGTGTAGACACGGCTAATAAGAAATAAATGAGTCGTTTATAAACTAAAACCCAATTAATTTGAGTAACTATAATTACTCCACCATATAAAATGCAAAGATTATATCGAAAATACTATTATGTAACATGTGAAAAACACAAAATAATCTAAATTAGTATGTGTATGTAGGTATTGCTGTAGATAAGAATACTTGAATTTATTTAAGTGTTCTAATTTAGATAAAGGAGGTAAAAGTGCAAACATAAATAAAGATATCCATTTATAATTAACATTTGGTTACAGGAAAATGACAGTAATCAACGCATATGAACCTATTATTAATACATGATCAACATACCCCGGGGTTTTTGGTGCGGGAATGATTTCGTGTAGGGTAATTGTGCCGGTAGCGCGGACAGTGCCGGTAGCCGGACAAATGGCCGACAACTTCTCTTAAAATGCAAAAAATAAGATTCCTGCTGTTCTTAGTAATAAAATGAATTTGTTTGGTGATACTCAGATAGTTATGCAATAATAATGTATTCACTTCAAAACCATTAATGCATCCTTTAGCCAGAAAAAAAATGTTTATATACACTCCTCCTCAGTAGTGACCAAAATGGTCGATATCTTTCGAATAAATTAAGAACAAGGCGCGCGGATAAACGAAAGTTTCTTCTTCTGTATTCGTGTTACATTTGTGTTAGGCATTCAGTTCGGTTCATTATGAACCAATGTACGTTATTTACAGAGATTTTCTCATGATCTTTCTAAAGTTATAGAAATATTGACTGTCCGCGCAACCGGTATGCAAATTTGTTAGGTACCCCGGTTGGCGGACACGTGTCCGCTTACTGGCATCTTATACCGATTTTTGATTTTCACTTCGTGTGACAAATAATTAAAAATACTACTTAAATACTTATAATATGTTAATATTAGTTGCCGAACTACTTATTTTTTAGTTTGCGACCACTTAATTTGTTTAAAATCGATAGTAAAATTAATTTTAAAACCGCTTATAAACTCTTGTCCGGTCAACCGCGACTACGTAAAATGTGATTTCAGTATGCAGACACGTGGAATTTTTAGGAAAGTAAATTAATAGTTATGTAGTTTGTACGCTTATTTGCCTTCTCTGTGTGATAAAACACTTGTCTCTTGTTTAGACATCCGGTCCAGACACAAATGTGCACAGGAAGTAAAGTACCTATGCGTTGCTTTTGCGGCGTGTTTGGTGTTCTCTAATTGTTAAGATAGTTCATCATTATCACCATCATTACATTTGCTAAACGACACCCACTGCTAGACATATGTCTCTCATAATAATAATATACTCTCCTAACTTCTAAGGATCTCAACAATGATAGGTCGTCCTATGCCCTCACCCAACGGTTCCTTACGATCTTGACCAGATCTTCAGTAATCCTTGTTGACGTACTTAGGTACGCAGTTCGCTTGAGAACCTTTCTATCCCGGTGGACAAGAGTTAAAAATTGTCAAAATTTGTAATGCTGGACCGACGCAACCAGCGGCGCAAAAAACGTATGGGAGTGACTGTAGTGTGGGCTGCCCTATCATGGAAGAATCAAAGATAGTAGAATAGGTAGACATTTCAGACAACCTATCCGAAGCAGTGTACTAAAATTTAATATTATTTAATAATCCGTACATGGCGAGACGAAGTTGACAAGTCAGGATCAGGACAAAAACTTGAAAAAAAATCATAAGGTTCAAATTTCTTCAATTTTTATATCTTGAGTTATCTACTTTTTCCCGCCATATGTATGTAAGATTCCAGTCTTTCACTTTTACCTTGGTGAATGGCAATGGCTGGCAAGGGCCAGCGATGCTAAATTACTGGACGGCAACGTGCTTCTTGTTACTCAACTGGAGTTATAAGCGTCCATAGACTATGATAGCGGCTTACCATTATTAGACAAGCCGCACGCTTATTTTTTACCGTCATAGTATAAAACAAGCTTCGACATTACTAACAGTTTTTAATGATTAAGTGATTAACTGATTAGTTTCCAAAATAATAGGCTTGTGTATCTAATTTCATTACCCCCCTCCCCCCACTTTTGAACTCACCATCCATAAAGTATGGAAAAAACAAAGAAGATCAAGTTTAATCAACGCTTTTAACGCGAATTATATAGTCAGTTAAACGACGTTTTTTTGAAACAAACAATCTTACTTTTTAAAGGTCGTAAGGACCGCGAAGAGACTATATTTTGATCAAGACGGTGTTCAGATAGTACCACTGATATTAAAGCCTAATATAAACAGATAAAACTTGGTTCAGTTGCAATTTTATTGCATAAAACTGCATGTCCGCCAACTAGCACTTAGTGTCCGTATACTGAAAAAACTGTCCGCAAACCGGCATTTCGGGTATTTTTTCACTTATCGCTAATTTTATCAAAACTTACATGCAAAGCAGCCAGTATTCATATTTGTTTTACAAATAGACTATATTTCTAACGTATTGGTATAGAAATTGGCATATTTTATTGTAAATTACTATTTTTTTAAGGGGTTCGAAGTCAGCAACTTCCTTAACTGTCCGCCAACCGGCATAGCGTCCCTATTTATAACTTTGTTTATTGTAAAGTAATTACCAAACTATGAATGATCGTTTTTTACAGTTTTTACCTGTTATTTGGCTAGTGTATAACATTCCCGCACCGAAAACCCCGGGGTATGATGATCAATCATGATCAGGTAAGACCATAAATATATCTTAAACCGAATCATACCTGTACTGCTCTATATTTTGGATTGTTCCGGAAAGCGAAGCCCCACGCCTGTATGAGTTCTAGAATCTTGGACCGGAGGTTCTCATGTTGGGTCGTCTTTACCAAGTCCCGCAGCATTTCACAAAATGCTTTTGAAGCTACCTCATCATGGATGCCGGAGCCTGTTTTAATAAAAAAATAATGTAAATAAAACTATCGCTAGTGTCATTTTAAAGATGTGTAGTTGTTAAGGTTCTACTTATTTACATCACTATTTCGAAGTGTATTAGGGATTTGTAAACATGATTGTGATATTTTTAATAGTAGGTAGCTCATTTACTTATTTACTCTTCAAAAACAAAAATAAGCGGTGTATATGGTGTGTTCCCAATTTGAATGTCAGCAGTTTGGTACGGCCAGGATAATTGGGAATAATCCCGGAGAAAAAAAACATGTCCCAAAAAGGCACAGATGGAAATACAACCCTTTATATTTCAGTATTTATTAAAATGAAGTGTTAAAACTGTTTTGTTTAGGAACAGGACAGATGTGCTAATTGGTCACTGAGTCATCTCATTATGAACTAAATGAGTTTACCCTTACCACAGTTTTTTACAACACTCTCAAGGGTGAGCAGCGCAAACATAGCCTGATGCGGGTTCTGGGAGTACAACTTCTTCTTGATAGCAGCTACTGCGTATTTTGGCCTACAAATATTATCATCATAAGTCATCACCAATAAGCATCAAGTACTTAAGTTTTAAGTACATCATTATGTGATACTTACGTGCAATCATTTTGTCGAATTAAGTCACATATTTGTAGAATTGTCGGCCAGTCCGGATCCAAACGTAGATTACTTGTGGCTTTGTCTGAAATTGTAGAATTTCATAACATTTCGTTCATGTTTACAGGAATTCAACATAAGCTGTTATATTGTGGTATTTTTTGCAGTCACAGCGGGCAAGATAAGTGATTCGTTTTAGAAACTTTTTATACGTAGCAAAAGAAAGTGAATCAGAGAAAATTCTACTAGGTAGTGATATCGGGAGATATTGGACTTGTCAACGTAAAATACTTGAGTTAATAATAGTTTCAACGTTATACTATACATTAATTGACGCCATAGTACTTACCGAGCAACTTATCAAAATTATTTGCTCGAAACATTATTACTAATATTGTTAAATAGCTTTTGTTTTAGAAAATCAACAGAGATTGATTTGGGACAGAAAAATGACAGCACACTTTTGTCAATTTCATTTTTTTCTAATGTTGGCATATGCAGTGTTGCCACATCAAAAACAATTATTGAGATGTATTTTTCTAAGCAAAACGCACTTTGTAAAATAATCGATACATATTCTAAAATAAAATATCGATAAAAAGCAGGATGCTAAGCTATAGTCTGGCAAACCAAAAAGCGCAGTAACAGTCAGAGTAACATGCTATACCCATCCCGTTTTTAGTAGTCTGAGTACTAGCATTCGAAAAAGACAGTATGGTCTATGCTTGAAGTGGAACAAACTCTGGCCAAACTATATATGCCATTGAGGAATGCGTTAGTAGACTAGCATTAGTTTAAACTATATTGTTATTACCTGTGAGTTCCTTTAATTGGCTTTTTGTGTATATTATGTTGTATTATTGTAATTTAAAAGCTGTTGGTTCTCCTTAACATAAATAAATAAATTAATTAATTAATTAAAGGATTTTCATCTGAGGGTATAATACAACATTTACAATACAGGCAAAACCAAACGTCTCCTAATCACCTTATCGTGGATACAGGTCAAGTGTTTTTATCATCTTTATTTACTTTGTTATCATTACACACCTCAATATAAATTACTCATTCTTGACTATGTTCAAAATGAGTCAACGGTAACGTACCATTATTTTATTACTTAAGTATTTCTGAGGTTTAAAATGACTGATCAAATATTGTTTCTTGCTACATCTTACTTCCAAAAAGAGCTAGAAGTGAATAAAAGTCTTTTGGTAAAGTTTTATTCGGAGTTGGAACAGTGCAGTAAGCAGCTAAGTGCAGTTAAATTGCAAGTGACTAGACTACAGCTTCAGAATAAAACGATGCAGACTACTTACCATTGTTTACTGGAACTAAGAAGACTGTTACAAGAAAAATACCAGCTTACAATAAAACGTTAATAGTACCTATACACTATATTACAGTTTCTATGTGTGTTGTGCGGATTTATTGTACAGTCGATTACAAAGAGATGTATCCACTTTTAGACCTTATTATAACGCAATAAGGTGAAAAAGTGGATACACATATTTGTAGTTGACTGTAATTGGTACCCATCAGCCCCATCACGGTGAATTTGGATAATTAATACTTTCAATGCTAAATAAAATATAAGAATTTATTCTAATTTTTGTTCAGATAGATAGATAGAGGTAATTTTTGACAGTAATTTGAAATAATTATCCGTAATTTCTATGTTTTTTTGTTTAGATCTACGGAAATCAAAGTAATTTTATTTGATAATATAATAAGTTACATGTGTATGAGCTCACACAGAAAATAAATAATGTGTTTTGAAAACTAGCTACGATATAATAAAATTAATAAATATAATCATTTTAATTGATAATTATAGCACGATGGTGACGCTGTCGACATTTTATGTATAAAAATAATGATAAATTCAATTTCGTATGGGATTAGCGTTTGTAGATTTTTTAACAACTTTTTCTACTCGACCAGAGATGTCGCTAGTGCTATCAGTTTGTGATATATTTTACAACATTTTAATGAATTTTATTTTTTGTTGTACAATAAATGTTTTAGTAGGTGGTTGTTTAATTAACAACGGCACGAGTATTATATTTTGTAACTTCTCGGGCCCAATCTATCGTGTACCTTACCTCTCCCTACCCTAATCATCTCCCTATTATCTTTTATTACACCTCTCTAAGATTTGGCCCAAAAAATTGTAAAGTATACCGGTTTAAGCAAACCGCGCCAATAAGGCACACGTTTCTTGTAGAATAGTTTTGATTAAAAATAAATGGAAGTACCTATATTGCTAATTTTTCATTTGTGGTTGTTTTATTATATGCCCTGATAAAAGTTGTGACGTTATGTGTAATTAATGTAATTATAATAAACAGTGTACAGGGTTTAACAATTGAATAATAAATTACCGGTGTACCTCTTGTCATCTTACAGTCTCTCTCTTATAAGTTACAGTTGTTAACTTTTTAACAGCCTTCCGTCGAAATTTTAATTTTCAATTTTCAACTCAACTGTCATAATTTAATGAAGGTGCGCACCACACTTCGGGTTATTCGGCCGAATATTCGTGTTATATCTCTCTCTATACGATAAAAAAACAAAGAGACGCAACACGAATATTTTGCCGAATACCCGAAGTGTGGTTCAGCATCAGACAACAGCGGGTAAAAGGTGAATGAATTTTCGCTAGAATGAGATATGGATTTGAGTAGATAGGTTGAGGGGGTATATTACACTATTTACACTGCATCTTTATATATTTTTATTGGAAACTTTTTAGTGAGAATAACAGAGAAAAATAAATATCTTGTAACAAAAATGTTGGTGATCCTTTTAAGGGCTCGGTATCGATTTTTAATTATGAAATATCAAGAATTTTTTTTACTCTGTAATGTTATTTATTTTTCCCTCGCGTCGTTATAAGATCTTAATTGGTAGGTAGGTTTTGCATCGTGTTGTGTTTAAAGAGGCTATATTGTAAATGTAAATAATACATGATAACAGTGTTGGGCAAAAAGTAATTGAATTACAAATTAACAATTGCAATTACAAAATGTAATTGCAATTACAAATTACAATTACATGGAAAAAGTAATTGAGGCCTCAATTCCAAATTTCAATTACAAAATGTAATTTGTAATTTCAATTACCAATTACATTTTGTAATTAAAATTAGTAATTAATTACTTTTCAATTACAAATTACTTTTTCTCAAACTTGCAATGAAATATTGACATGACTTACTTCAAATTCGGAATACGTGTCCGGTGCGAGGAGTGAAGATGATATGTAAAGGAATTTCATACAGTTATTTAACACCTAGTAATGTAAAGCAACCTTCTTTTGTTTTTAAACGTCAAATGAACAGCTGATGTTCCTTATGAGCATGAGTATGATGATGATGAGCATGGGGGTATGGGGGACCTGGGGGCCCGGGGGCATGTGGACCTGGGGGGCCTGGGCCTGGGTGTCTGAGGACCTGGGGGGCCTGGGGCTTGGGGAGCCTGGGGGGGTACCTGAGGGCCTGGGGACCTGAGGGTCTTGAAGGCCTATGGGGACGAGGACCTGGACGTCAAATAAACTCTTTTCTACATGTATAGTTACAGAGATATCTAAGTTCTAGTGAAAAGTAATTGAGCAGAAAGTAATTTCAATTACAAATTACGTAATTCAGCAATCGGCATAGTTAATTACAAATTTCTTTGTCTTCATTTTTAATTTAAGTGCGCATCAAAAGAATCACAAATATAATGAAATTTTACAAATCTCCCTTTTCAGAAACCTGCAATATTAACTCTTAAACTATCAAAGGCCATCGGCACATGGTTTTTAGGACTTAGAATATTTATTTCTGGCAAAAAAAATATTTTGACGTTTTGCTCTTTTTTTCAATTGCGTCGTAAAGTATGTCTAAAAAAGCATATTATGTCATATATACTTTTTCCTAAAATAGCACTTTTCAACGATATACTTAAATTCGAAGCGAAGTTCTCAAGGACTTGGAGAAATTTCCATCAATTTTTTCCTTAGTTTTTTGTTTTTGTTTTTTTCTATCGAAAACAATGCTTGAAAGGAATCACAAAATTTCATAAAAAGTTTTCCCCTATATAGCTTCTTTCAACGATATACTCGATGAGTTAGACGGCGGGGCTACTTATCTAGGACTTTCCATCAAAAAACATTTTCTTAGTTTTTGGTTTCTGTTTTTATTACATCGAAAACAATGCTTAATAAGAAGCACAAAACGTCAAATAATTTTTTTCCCAAAATCGCTCTTGTCAACGATATACTTCGGTCGTACAAATCTATTTCAGAACAGAAAATTTTGGACCAAAATATATTTTGTTATTTTTTGATTGTTTTTCATTTCAGTATAAAAAAGGGCACAAAAATAAGCACAAACTGCCAAGTAAACTTTTTTCTAACATGTACCTATCGTTACAGAGATATCGAAGTTCTAGTTAAAAGTAATTGAGCAAAAAGTAATTGCAATTACTAATTACATGTAATTGCAATTACCAATTACAAGTAATATCAATTACAAGTAATTTCAATTACATGTAATTGCAATTACTTGTAATTGAATTACATGTAATTTAATTGGTAATTAATTACAAAAAGTAATTAATTACGCCGAACACTGTCAAGTATGTGTTGCGTCTTATAATGTATGTACTGTACTGTGTATTGAAGGGTGATTGAAGGTTGCGGACTTAATACGGCGATCACACCAGCGTGTGCGTATGCGCGTCGGAGTTCGTCGAATAGTTCGACGAATCATTCGCGTACAAGTGCCAACACGAATGTCCGTTCACATAATCGTCTTCCCGTACTAATCCCCGACGCGAGCTCGTAAAGTGGCAATATGCATGTCGTCACATGGAAAAAATATAATTTTTTTCAACAACAAAAAATAGTAATTAATTTTTTTGTAAATCCCGGGACGACCAACTTTTTATAATCACAAGAAGTTCATTTGTGAAAATTAAAATATAACTAAGAAAAAAGTTGGTAAATATAGCTAGCACCTCTAATGACAACTAAACTTTAGTGTAAATGACAAAAAAAAATTAAAAACATATGTAATATTTAGAAAAAAAAACCGTGCAGTGCAAGCGCGCGTCATTCGGCTCGTCATTCACACGCGTATGTGATCGGACCAAATAAATATATATACTCATTTAAAACAGTTTATCATAAAGTTTTATTTGATAGTACTCATTTACATGAAAATATTTACTTTACATTAATTGTACAGGTGTGATGTCTGCTATAAAACTCTCAAAATTTTGAGAAACAATTCAGTTTTTCAAAAAGTTACGATGTGGAAATTAATATTCGTGATCACTCTTGTTGCAGTGGCCGTTTCTTCACAAGGTAAAAGTTTTATTACCGTCAACTGCTACAACTTTACCTACGACGCACAACTTTGCCTGGCTTGTAAAACCTGGTTTTCTTCACCAATTAGCTATATACATATATCTTATACCCCAGATGGCCGCCTTTCTCCTTTAAACTTTTAATTTTTATAGTAACGTTGTAGTTATTCGTTTTCAAACAGATGATAAGTTACTTTCATGAAATAGAACTGGCCCCTTGCAAACCTAATTTCAGCCACGGAACTTTTATTCTTCGGGTCTAAGAACTGACCACGTCAGATATGACACAATAATGAGAGCAATTAAACCTATGTAGTTAGATTACTTTATCGGGCATCTGGCAGTTTTTAATAGGTGGAGGTCAGAGTGACAGACCAACAAAGTTTTTCAACTGGTAAAAAGTACTACCCAAATAGGTGAACACTGCCGAACTTGTGTCATTTATATAGAAAAGGGCCTATATTTTAACATTAGAAAAAACATTATATATTATTGCAGGCGATTAACTATAAATTTATATTTTACAGTATTTGGCACTTCTTAATTATTATAAATTCTGGCTTTGATATAATCTAATTAATTACACAATTTCCCATAATATTGCATCGAACCCAGAACTCTAGGGTTTGTTTTCTTCAAGTTATTTGCATTCTTTGCGCTCCACCACTTGACAGCTGCCAGAAGTCCGGATCTAGAAATAAGCATAGCATAGCAAACTAACGAGTTTCGTCGCTCTCATTTATTTATTTATTTTATTTAAGCCATTTAATTCCTTAATAATTACTTAGTTATACATATTTCATTCTCAAATCAAAGTTAATACTTACAATATTACAAAATTCAATAAATAACTTTATCAAACATTTTTTTTTCATATTCAACTAGATAATAATTTCATGCAGTAGTTTTATACATTTAGATTATTAAGGACCTCATTATGAGTAAAGGCCTCCTCCATTTTACTCCGCATTTCCCTGTCTTGGGCTATTGTCAACCATTCGTCGTTCGTAAGTTTTTTCAGTTCGTCTGTCCATCTTTCCAGTGGGCGACCTGATTTTCTTTTACCGGGAGGTCCTGCCCAAGTAGTGACTCTCTTAGTCCATTTTTCGTTATTCATGCGTGCCACGTGACCAGCCCACTTCCATTTCAGTTTCTGGCAGTGTGATAGTGCGTCGATAACTTTCAGTCGCTCTCATTAATGTGTCATATCTGACGTGGCTAGCTCTCCGCCTATACCCCTCGTGTATGCCAAAACCGGAGGCACTGAGGTTGGTCGCCTAAGGCGACCAGTAACCTGGATCTGTAGAGTAGAGCATGAGTGACCGTAGACTAGACCTTAGGTATTTTGACACGCAAGAGTTGCTCTTTCCACACTTCTACAGTGCCGCTGCGGAGTCCGACAGCGCAGCCGATTTTTTTTGTCTTATTACCTTTTCCTCACTTTGGAATTTTTTTTATGAAACTTTAATTTTCTTCATTCTTTGAACAAACAATAACTTTTACTACGGGATCGCCTATGGTACAGGCGGACCCAATGATGATGTTACAGGATCTTGCGGCGGAGACCCCAACGCCGAATCAGGTTGCCCCGTGTACAGCGGCGAACGGAGATCCGAATTCGGCTTCAAATTAGAACATAACATACCCTAGGATCTATTGTCCTACCACATGCAAATGCAAAGATTGTTTATACTTCGACAAAAAAATCTGTCATTTTTGTTTTAACCTTAGTTGCCCTATAGTAATAAGGTTCAAAATTGTATACATATTTTTGACGTTATTTGTACTCTGCAATCAAAAATGCAAATAAAAAAAAATAAAAAAAGCCCTTATTTATATTGCCATAAAAACACATTTCACTACAAGATACGGGTCCATATTGGCTCGCATAAAATTACTTAGCATAATTTTTTCAGTAATACCGTTTTGTGATCAGAATTATCATTCGTCATAAAAAAAATTGTCATAATTTTTATGGTTATAATATTTTTCCATATAACGACAGTGTTAATAATTGTTTGCTGTCCGAATTTTTTGAGACATAATATAATTTCCTACGTTTTTTGTTGATAGTAGTCATTTCTGTGACAGGGTCGACGAAGCCCCCGCTTCGCGGGGGCTTCTATTCTGGGTAGTTATGCCCTCCGGGCAGGATGACACACTAACCTAACCTAACCTAACCGAAATTGTGTTGTGTTGTGATCGCAAGATACCTAACACTCCTCCTCGCTTCGCTCGTCGTCGTACCTAACGGTGACTCTGGAAAGTAATATTAGTATAATAGATATTTGTATTGATTTACATTATAAACTTAAATAATTCGGAGTAACGATAATTATCAAACAAAAAATACTTATAGGAAATGATCATTATGATTAAAAAAATTATGAACAACAATTTCGGACTTCCAATAATCGAAGTACAAATTTTATGTGAACTTTGGCGCACCCCAAGATACTTATAACAAATTAGTTAAGTCACCTCGGACAGGCCTCCCCCATTTCCTTCTACAATTCCCTTTCTCTGGCCTTATGCATCCAGTTTGGTCCGATCCGATTTCTAGTCTATTGGTAAACATTCGCAAACTGTTTTGTCCATCTGATCTGGCCCATTCTGCAGATGTGCCCTGCCGTGCCGCAGTGCGCTGCCCAAGTAAATGCATTATCTACCTACCGACGAGTACGCAACAGTTAGCGCCCAAACGTCTGAATCAGAATTATATCAGAATTTGCTTGAAAATTATTCCGAAGCCATTTCAATACAACTTCAATATTGGTTGATTATTTGTTGTGTTGGAGTTATGTTTGAGAAAAATATCTGAAATATGTAACATGGCATTCCATTTTTTCAAGAGCTGAAGGAAATGCCCACATGTAAAGATTGTGTTGACGCCCCATTGATTTACAAAATATGGATATTGATTGGATCTATAAACCCTCGCTTTATATATTTTTGCGGCTATGAAAACATATACAGATACTTTTGAAACAGTCAATCGAATCTGCGATAATAAATGCACGATGTCTTCATCATCTTGTCGGTTATGCTTTGGCTATGTCAAATCCATACAGTTTTTTTACTCACAATTTAATAGCGTGAAAAACAAATGAACACCACATATTATCTATTGGTATCAACTGCATGTAGGAAACAACATCCTTTAGAACACCATCGGGATGCACAGAGGCCGGCGGACGCACCGGCCCTGACAATCGAAAGAGCAGCGGGGTCCTAATTCGATAATCGCCCTGCTCTTGAACGCGTCCATCTGTCATCGTGCCGAAATGCTAGGTGTGGGGGGATTAGTGCTAGCTGTTGTATCCTGTACCTGGGAAATAGGGTTGGTGCGCGTTGATTTAGATCAGGCAAAACTTTGCGGTTTTGCCATGGTTTTGCTATGTCATCAGACACTAAGATTGTCAGTAACAATTTTTATGGACCTGAAATAAACGTATATTTAATTTATTTAATTTAATTTTAAGTTTTGATAAGTAGGTATTTAGTGCATGCGTCATATTATGTCGAGGCTTCATCGATACATAGTAGATTGCGAAAAAAGTAAATAAGTTTTAAAACAGGTCATCATAATATTCTATAAAAATAACGTGAACTGAACACCTGTACAATTCTGAGGGCAACTGTACAAATGAAAATACACAAGCGGCTGACAACAAAGTTGGTTAAAAGTTACTAAGACTCAAAGAGAATGTACAAATAAAGGAGCACACTAAGAAATGTTTGTACTCCAAGTTTGATAGCATGACTGACTTTAGTATCTACCTAATATAATAAGTCACATGTTTTAAACATAAAAAAATTAGTACGTCGTAATAAACGTAACGCTGTCCAAACGAAAAAATGCCTCTCATTACTCACTTAAAACACATTTCTCCACTTCAGTTACGTATAAAAATGTGTTGCACAATCGCCAGTCTCCATTGAGCGCTGCCGTCTCCCATAGTGTTGGTAACTCGGGGTTTAGTTAATTTGGTCTGGTAGCAAGTTTGAATGAATGGTAAGACGGGCGACAAATGAGACAGGTTGACAAAAGGTGATGTCGAACAATCGAAGTGACAACTGGAGCAACGTGTGGAGGCGAGGTATGTGGGATCGCGGTATGAATATTTGAACGTAAGTTGTAATTCTAACTGCGAAGGAGTAAAGGTAAATTAAATTTCATCTAGTTAAGCACTACAGATCAGAGGTATGGTGAAACTAGCGAGGTAATAATTTTTAGGTAGGTTTTGACATATACCTACCTCTACGCTACTTTTTTTTTCCAATTTCAATTGACACCAGTTCGTTGGCACTAATTAATGAACATATTTCAAAGCAGTTGTACGGTCGCTATGTCATGAAAAATTATTATAACTTATCGTATTTGGCATGAGACAAATTGACCTAAAAAACCACAAAGCATCTGGAAAATCCGTTGAGTTTTTGAACAATATGGTCAATTGCCCAAAGGATACTTGCGTTACTTGTCAGGTAAAAGAGTCAATAAAAGGCGCATGACTTCACTGGAATTGCAAGCGCTCATAGGCTGTAATGCTCGCTTAACATTAAGCGGGCCGCAGGCTTGTTTGATGCTGATGAAAATTTGTGCTTAGTATCCTACATTTTCGAGGTTTATGCATGTTTATGCCCATTTCTCAGGGATGGTTTATATTTAATATTGTGATCCCTGCTCCAACTTAAACTGACCCTGCACAATCTGCAGCAAAAAAGGACATAAAATCTTATCTGCAAAGGCCAACAGCGAACACCGTCAATTGTTTCCGAGCGCGTGGCTAGTTAACAAATAATCGCGGTCCACAATTGGAGTAGGTACCGGCGGAGTCCGCACGCATTGCCAGTCCACACTATCCTGGCGATCAGACCGCTCGCCAAAAACCGGTACGATGGTGCAGCCCTAGCTCAGTGGCACGCGCTGCAAAATTAAAAACAAACTGTTCCTTTTTCAAAAAGATTGCGCGGTAAGTGAAACCCCGTGGAGAAATCAAAACGAACTTTTCTTTTTTCAAACCAGAATAATGAGTATAGTTTCCTAAGTTTTGGAAGTTACGTGATGCCTAGGGCGAATTCATGCCAATTGTTCTGCTGATGATCTTGGTGAGTAGGTAAAGTTATGCTAAATCAATTTAGGTAGGTACACCTACGTACTTGAAAGATATAAAGATATATTTCACGATTACCCATGTGATGTTTTACATATTTGTCTTGTCAATTACTGGTAGGTCGCGTCGTCATAAATAATAATCTTTAATTAATCCGTTATACATATCAATGCTGTAAAGTCACTATCAAATATATCAGAGCGGCCACCGTAGTCAAAAATATCTGAACATGCACTTTATCACCTTGACAATAGAGGCGTTGTTTAGACATTTGTGATGGCGACTGTACATCAAGGTATCAAGAAATTACGTACCAAAATTCTATCCCGCTTATTCATTAACGTGTTTCAAACCTCATTTAGTTAAATTATGTTTTATCTTTTTCTAACAAACACAACTGTCAAAGTGAAAGTGACAGACAAGGATAAACAATGATTTAGTTAAATGAGGTTTGAAGTACCTGACACAGGTATCCTTTTACCTACTAGGAAGACCCAACCCAGTTGTTAGTTAATGTACCAATTGTTTATGAAATAAACTATTTTCATTTTTCATTTTTCATTTTCAAGTACGTTTATGAATAAGCAGGTAACGAAACTACTAGGTACAGTCAGCAGCAATGTTGCTAATCGGGTAGGGTGTTCAAAACGAGCTGGACACGACTTTATTGTTAAGAGAATAAGAGCGAGTCTACACTCGTCATTTTGAACACCCTACCAGCTTAGCTACTTCTGCTGCAGACTACCTACGTCAATCTACTTGATATCAGAGGCATAAATACAATTATCCTTCAAGTTTCCTAAATTAAAAAAAAAACATGTAGAGCTTTTTTTTACTTATATAACTACGACGTGGTTTTAGCCTGTATTAAGGTACCAAAGCTTTTTATGGTACCACCTATACAGGATGTTTTTTCAGTAACTAGCCATATTGTGAGGTGATTTGGTGGGCCATACTAAACAACTTTTAATATGAGGCCAACTCTGATATCTCGAAAAAAAAATTGGCTGTTTCATACATTTCAGCCGATTGGACGTTAACGTTTTCTATGGGGAGGTCAAATTTCTTTTTGGGATTTCGGGGTTGGTCCCATAGAAAAAGTTGTTCAGTATGACTTACCTAATCACAGTAATCACCTTCCACAATATGGTTAGTTATTGAAAAAACAACCTGTAGGTTCTTTTATCAACCACACCTTATGTTTGCGTCTCTAAACATAGTTAATCTTCTAGGAACTACCGCCCTGTTTCAAACATCAAATATATAATATTTGTTTCCTATGATAAAGTCAGCTGACAGCATAATATATAACTTTGTATTTACATATACTCAACGTTGAACCATATTGTAGTAAACTCTGAATGATGCATTTGAATTGTAAATGAATAATGCATGAATCTACCTATATGAAGTCCTGTGTTTTGATCAACGTTCAAAAAAACATATGAAGCGTGGATCAAAACACAGGACTTCATATAGGTAGATTCATGCATTCATTTACAATTCAAATGCATCATTCAGAGTTTACTACAATATGGTTCAACGTTGAGTATATGTAAATTCAAAGTTATATATTATGCTGTCAGCTATTTTTTTTTTTTTTTTTTTTTTTTTTAAGGTCGCTGAAACATCTAAGGTCATTAGCGACCACTATGTAAATACAATATCAAATCAAGTCATAATAGTTAACCAGTTTAAGGAATTTTACAGTACATTCTGAGTCATTTAAGCAATCTTTTAAACATTTGGGAAGTTTAACAGTTAGTCTTTCTGTATTATACATCGGACAATCAATAAACAAATGTTTGATAGAAAGGTCACTGTCACACCTTAAGCATTTCTTCTTATTTTCCTTAGTTATAAGGTATACATGAGTCAAATTACAATGTCCTATTCTTAAATTTACACTCACGTTCACGTTCTTCACGGAGGCGAGAATTGTCTCACGGAGAGCCGTTTTGCTGCATTGATCGTAGCAAATGGAAATCCGTGATCCCTGCCTGCCCCTTTTGGGATATAGGCGTGATTGTATGTATGTTGTATGTATGTATTTAAGTATGTATGTTGTATGTTTGTATCTGTGAGAGCACAGAAGACAAATAGTTTGAAAATATATGCTGACGAAAGTTTTAGTGGAACGTAGAGCTACCATTGCTTTTACTTCCAGTGGGAGTCTTACACCACCACGAAGCATGAGAGCTTGAAAGTCCCATACTAAAAGATGCGCCACAGTACAGTATATATTTATAGTTATCGCGGAATTAAAAAGATAAAAGATATTTATTCTTCAATTTAGGCATGCTAAGCACTTATTAACGTCAGAGAGAAAAACGAAATTACCACCGGTTCTAACCCTACACCTCGGCCCCGAGAAGTATTACTATAACCGGCAAGAAACTCGGCGGGACTTATTTTTTCAAAACAGTAATACATTAAATCTTAAAGATAATATATACAACTTTGAGTAAAAAACGCTTTTATTTTAGTTATGTTTGATACTATTCAGATCGTTCCATTCAGTTACAATAATAAACTAAGTCAGTACAACACAATAAAGCTTTATCTAAGTCTATTATAGTTTTCATTAAGTGAATGGCCTCAGGCACTATTTACACAGCTTGGTACATGGACAACTTGTCTGTCAAACTAACCTTTATGACTTTACAAGTAATACGTGCTACAAAGTCTGCAAATATATGTGCAATAATGAATCTTACTTCTCGACGATAAGCTCCAAATTGTAATCACATTATTGGATTTAGTATATGTGGAAAAGTAAGTGCAGTCGTAAATCGAATGGTATCTAGGAATTTAGATTTAGCTGGATTCTTGCGTGTGTAATAGAGACTAGCAACAAATATAGACTAACTCAGTCGAAAACCTGTTTAAAAGTAACGAATTTAACTCCAAATTTACATCACTTGAACCAGTCTGCCGGGCACTTCCAGCCATGCAGGAACTGGCAGACTGGGTATTTCAGTACATCAGTATCAACAGTATCAACTAAACATCAAATGCCGTAGATAAATGCCATCCATTCTTTAAACCGGAAGTGGTACTTTTTTGTGCTTACTGCCGATTAATTTTTTTTTTAAATTCGGAACTCAGCATCACTATTATGAACATGTGCCATGGGGCTTATCTTTGTATCACGTAACGTAGCAGATCTTATGGTTCCCGTCCGTACTATAAGCGATAGTACAACACTCTACTACGTGAGTAGTAAGACGAGCGCCATGTATATATACTCGTACCTATATATTTATATTATAAAATGTAATTATACGTATAAACTTAAGTATAAATAAAAACTAATCCTAAATAAATATATTATACTAAAAGAACCAGTCCCCCCGCGGCATGGTGCCGTATATGCTGGCAGCATTCCCTCTCTGTATGGCAATGCCAATACGTTGAGCCAGGAAGCTGCCAGCTCTATTTCAATTGTCAGTCTATATCATTGATTTGTCTCTAGTTTGTAATGGTTTAGTCAGGTAGCTGGGCTAGTCATAAAATACTAAGTAGAAGTAACAGGATAAAAGGCTATTATGACATAGGCGTGAACGTAATGTCACGTCAGTAGGTACACGTGACTTCCAACCTTCTAAAGCTCTGGCTATGAGGTGTTTAATGCCTATTCTATAATGAAATAATATTATATGCACAATATATAGGCACTATCTATATATTGTGTTCGAGACATTACGACGGGCATTACTTTGGTAAAAAAACATTAGCTACGTTAGAGCTATACCAACCGTATCTACTGTACTAGTCTATACCTACACGATATTCCACCAAACTCTACAAAGTGAAGAAGTCGTAAAATATAACATTGTAGAAGTCGATAGAAACGGGCGGTTGAAGATGGCAGCATGATGGCAGCCCTAATTTATATGAACAAATCACTAGAGTCAGACCACGTTAACTTTGCACGGACTTTGTAATTAATAACAAAGTATGGAAATTATGGAGAGCCTGTATAAACTTACGAGTATAATAGCCTATTATACTCGTAAGTTTATACAGGCTCTATAGGTAGCGTGATGTCTACTTGAAATAAAGTACCGATCAAAATATTGATTAAAATACATAATTTGATTTGCAATATAAAAACATGGTGGCAGGTTCACATTTGTTGCTACTTACAAAGTAAATGTAGAGTGTGGTCGGAGTCTAATTCGGTTATTGACAACCATATTCTATGATTTTTATGACACGAGCCTCGCGGGCATGTCGTTGTCGCGGGCGTAAAAACGGGCGATCAAAATATTATAACAATTTTATTGGCGAGGTAATTACATGGTTTTAATACCATGATTATGCAATTTGCACATTTTAGGGGGTCATGACACGGTTGAGAAATTGCTCAGCTAATGAAGATCGGGTGAGTCAGCTATGAATTGACTGCGGCGTGAGACGACGCGCTTGTTCTAATCCAATCATACCAAATTGTGCGGCTATCATAGGTGTGTAGACTGTGTGGGTATCTGGGTCTTACAGTTCTTACACACTAAAGTTCTCTTCTTAAAACTTGATGGACCTAGGGTTGCCAGGCCCAAAAATACAAAAGCCGGACTTCGCGCTTAATTTAGCCGGACATTTTACCCTAAAAGCCGTACATAACGTTTTTGATAGCTAATTTTAGCCTTTTATAAAGCCGAAACGCCGTTATAAAGCCGAAATGTTCGAAAAGCCGGACAACAGTTTATAATAAAAGAAACGATTACGTATTTATGTTTAGGGTTATTTAGTCAACCAGGAACTAGGAACCATAATAGTTTCGCCTGATCCTTCTGTCCACGGCTTAGTTTAGTGACGTCGACTGTCGTCAAATATATGTTTACACTTTTTCATCTTACTCGTTTGTAATAAGGTGCAAAAGTATAAACATATCTTTGACGTCGACTCTACCCAGGCGATAAATATCCATTTTGGACAAAAACGAATACCCCTTTTTTACTTAAAATTAATGAGTTCTGCCTTTTGGCAAATGATAACTATTTTAATACACTTATTAACAGGCCTCGGAGCAGTTGCTTCTTTACTTGCGGTCGACTTTCGACTCGTACCACTCGCGTGGCAGTCAGACGAAAAGCCTAACAAAAGCCGGACAGGCCGGACGGGCACATGTTTGGCCGGACACGCCCGTAAAAAGCCAAACATGTCCGGCTTGGCAACCCTTAGATGGACCTATTCGGTTTTATACCTCCTGCCCCGGACTGGGGACGTCTAATATATATTAACAAAAGTTAGGTAAGACAATCGAGCGGGGTGAAGCCATGCATGGGTTCAAGACTTAAGTTCTTATTTGACTTTTTATGCCAAAAAACATTAATTAGTAAATAAAACAAATTCTATCCATTCTTGGTTTATATGTACTTAGTTTGTTTTGGGCTCTGCCGCTAACTCAAGTAATCAGTCAATTAGAAACATTCTCATCTTAGACTTCGAACTAATTCGTTTGCGTCTTAATAAAGTACCGGCCATTGTTGTCACTACGCTGTTTTGGTGTCTCGGTGTTTTCCTTTGCCGAAAAACTAATGATAAATACATGGTGAAACATAAGTCGTGAACAAAAATATGTTTTCTAACTCCATAAACAACAAGCAATTTAACGCACTAACTCTTTTTTTGGCCCAAACAAATGGCAAAAATGTAAAAAAAAACTGGTCTGTTTTTATTAGTAAGAGTTAGTGCATTAAATTGCTTGTTGTTTATGGAGTTAGAAAAACATATTTCTGTTCACGACTTATGTTTCACCCTGTATAGGTTTCAAGAGCTCAAAGAGGACCCAGTGTGTTGACCACGAGGGACCTTGGAAGGGACTTGTTACTTTAGTCGTCAACCAACATAGTGTCGTCAAAGCGCATGATACACCTCTGGAGTTGCAGGCGTCCATAGGCTAGCGGTAGCTGCTTCCCAACAGGCCCTATTGGTTTGCCACTATATTTATGCCACACCTGGCCATAAAGTGGCTTTTTCCGCACGCTGCGCGTACGGAAAAAGACTTTTTCTGGCCGAGTGTAGACATAAAATGATGTACACAACACGGGAGGTAATAAAGAAAGCCCTCGATCGCATATTTACGTCACTCGCTTGAAGCTCGGGCCGCAAATTTCTGCGATCTCGGCCTTTCTTTTTTTTACCACCCTAGTTGTGTAATGTACTATTTTATTCCTGTTGTTGTTGTTGTTCCTAGGGCACCCCGGAGGTGCATAGGGCCCGCACAAGATCCTTCCACGCCTTTCTGTCCTGAGCAACGGTCTTGGCCTCTCTCCAGTTCATTCCTACGGCTCGTAGCTCGCTCTCAATGGTCCTCCGCCACGTGTGTACAGGGCGTCCGCTGGCTCGCTTACTGTCCTGAGGCCGCCACTCGAAAGCGATACTGGCATTATCCGACGCTCCTCTTCGGAGAGTATGTCCGATCCATCTCCACTTCCGCAGCGCTACTTCCTGGGCGATTCCTAGTGAAGTATAAATAACTCAACTTAAGCCCAGAGAAACTCATTACTCTATTGCAAGTTAGAAACTCTCAACAAATTGGAATTTTTCATTTCATTTCATTTCAATTCTGAACTGAAGTTCGTTTCACCATTATACTTGTAACTTTACGTGTCGCGTGATCAAAATTACTCTAGCAACAGGGCATTTGCCTCCAATCAAATCACTGGTCAATTGTGTTCTATAGTATAGACCAGCTCCATATGAGTCAGAAATAGACTCTTCCTGTCCCATTCATGGTTTGCAGAGGTTAATCGTTGCAATAAATTGTGGTTCCCGCTGCTAGTGAAGACAGTAAAATGCGATGTGAATTATGCTTCGTGTCCTGCAGGCATATTGTGGTTGAGATGACAGCGCATGACATGACATGATATAGGCGACACTTCTGCTCCACCACGTATAAAATAATATCCATAAAATGAATTGGTTAATAACCATTTTGAATAGTGAAAGAATGGGTTTAAAATTAAACGTGATTTCCAATGCTTGTTAATGTAGTGTTTTACAAATTTTATGATGGCAATAGTTCCATTCGCCATCAAATATATCGGAGCGGCCAACAAGGCACTCAAGAATATCAAGCACTTTATCGCCCTGACAATAGAGGCGTTGTTCGGATATTTGTGACCACCTTTGTCGCTCCGATATATCTGATCGCGACCGTACCAGTTGTTGAGCCAGCTTCGGGTCTCAAATATCACCCATACATTGTGCATTCCTATAGAGCGTATTTTAACCATATATCTTTATTATTTAAGAAAAAGCTTTTATGTATATACGCCACATTTCATTTACATATGTATTTTAAACGTAAAGAACTTGAAATACAAGTTTCAACTTCGCAAATACGAAGTGGCTTGACCTCAGGACAAAACATAAGTCAAAGTCATTATAGAATGTGAATACCGTGGTGCTAAGGGCCATGCTAGGGGTCACAGGCACAGGGATTATACTTATCAGAGTAAATTTCTATAAAGCAGTCCATTTTCAAACCTGATATGATTTAGAGCGGGCTTTGCGCGAAAACAAAATCACCATCATCATATATAAGAGCTAGGCTCTTAGAGCCTACCGCGAAGTTCGAAAAGCGACAAAACGATGGTCCCGTCTCTATCGCTCTTGCATATACGAAAGAGAGTGATGCAAATAAACGATTCGATGAACGAAGTGCTTCGCGGTTATAGGCCTTGTTGGAGGAACAATTCCCATTAATGTCTGTCATTTATATTCTCTTTTACAGCTTAATACGACACGATGTTTGCTTTTTCAGTAATCTCATCACCGCCGTGTACGCTCTCCTTGGCTTTTCTGACTTATTCTCTACTTCAACTCTATCTTCTATGATGTTCTTTATAAATTAGTTGTACTGTAGAGGTTGGTTATAAACCTCAACATTACTGGTAGTTTTATATTTATAAAACAGGTGTCGAAGCATCTTTCCTTCCTATTATCTATGGTTCTCAAAACAAAATAGATACAGATGCACCGCTATCCTGGATTAACCTGTACAGTCAGCAGCAAAAGTTGATTAGTGGCCGTAGGCATAGCACACTCTTGTAAAGATCATTTTGAAGTCCTCACCCGCTCAGCCACTGTTGGAAGCAATAGTTAGCAGTAGACCTTAACTTACTGTCGATACGCCTATATACATAGTAAAGTATTTAAAAATATATAGTTACTCATTATTGTGTCACATTCACGTGATAAATGGATAACAATATATTAATAAAAAAATATGAAATACACTCGCGACTTTCACTAGTTGTATAATTTCCATAGTTTCCTGTTTATTAATGTAAATAAAAGGTGACCATGACGTTGCGATCGAGAGATAAAAACATGGTTTCGAAACAAAGTCGTCGCAGTGCTATATTTATAGAGAAGAGGTAAGTAAGTTCATCGTTAGTTTAATATTTTTATGGAATAATGTTCATTAAGGTGTACAGAGTGTTTTTCCAATAACTAGCCATATTTTGCGAGGTAATTTGATAGGCCATACTAAGCAACGGTTACTAATGGACCAACTCCGTAATCACAAAAAATAATTTTGCCTGTTCATACATTTCGATCGATCAGACGTCGACGAGGGTTGGTTCCATAGAAAAAGTTGTTTAGTTTGACTTAACCAATCACCTCTTGAACAAAAAACAGCCTGTATGTATATGGTAGGTATATACCTACCTATTTAATTATCTGAGTGGTTACAAAACCATCTAGGGAGTTTGGTAGCGTCCCAAAACCCTACAGCCAACGGGAATTTAGTTCTTTTTGTTGGTTCACTCTGTATACTATAAAACATGTTTGTCTAGCTAGCACTTTAAGAGAGAATGTTAAACATTATCTAATTGATAACAAGACAAAGACCAGTAGTCCGTCTCGAACAAAGAAGTCGCAAATCTTGCAAATGAGTTGACCAGTACTTATAACAAGACCCCTAAACAAAACTCTTTTAGGCTTTCTGATTCAATAACCCCCTGATCAGTCCAGCTCGTATAAGAACTCTCTTATTATATTTATTCTGGGTGACAAGGAGTAAAAGTCAGAATATCGCGAAATACCGATATATAGGATAGTATAGTAATTTAACTAGGCGAGTTTTGTTGTTCTCATTATTGTGTCTCAGTACTCGTAAATTAATTTGATTTTCGGAGACTTAACTAACCACGACGCTACATGCTTTTTAGATTTGAAAATGAAATGAAATGAATGAAATGAAATGAAATGAAAAATGTCTATTTGATGTAACATAATATAACGAAAGCAAGGACTATACATAAAGGGTTGGGCAGAGTAACTGTCCTAGTTTAAAAGTTGTATAAAAGTTTAAAAACAATATAATATGAGATGTTATGTTATTAATTATATTAAACACACTCTATATATTCCACATTTATTGATATGTTTTATTCTCTCTTCGTTAGCTTGTATAATTTTAAGCATCTTGCCATAAAAGGAATTTCACGCGGCACGCAAGTCCTCTTCTGCTTAGTCGTCCCATATTTGACTACCCGACCCTAGAATAAACCCAATAACTAGCCTTATGTCATCTTAATAAAGCTCTGCATATATCCTCATACCGAAATATCGATAGTTAATTAGTTTTCTAAGGATACGTATAGCGTACTTTGTAATGTAAAGAGTCAGCCTCAAATTCCGACTAATGTGGTACATTTCACCATGAAGTTATACCCTGACTGCCTGGCTTTTTGGAATCATCTTATGGCTAATATATCCTCCAGGATATCTCTTAATAAGACACTATACACTCCATTAGTCTGTCGCTTGTCGATCTCCTGTAATTAAAACGTATTTTCTTTGCATAATGGCTGCCGTGCCGCGTGAAATTCCTTTTATGGCAAGATGCTTAAAATTATACAAGCTAAGGAAGAGAGAATAAAACATATCAATTAATGTGGAATATATAGAGTGTGTTAAATATATTATAATTAATAACATAACATCTCATATTATATTGTTTTTAAACTTGTATACAACTTTTAAACTAGGACAGTTACTCTGCCCAACCCTGTACAACTAACAAGTTTACACCAAAATGGTTGCCACTCAGCATGTGTCATGACAGAGAGTAGCCACAATGCTGGTTTTCAGGGCAACCAAAACTTAAAACTATACTTAACTATTCTTAGCTATACTTAACCTAAGTAGTGACAACAATATTTCCAGGTGACATTCATGTCACTACTGGCAACTCCACTTGACCGGTTTTGAAATTTTATAAATTACGTGGAAATACTAAAATGTAATAAAAAATAAATAAAAAAAACTTGTGTTATGTACTCCTGAATGAATTAAAGTGAAGATAATTATAGTTTCTAACAACAAATTGCAATAATGAAAGACCGCGGTAGTCGACAAACAAACTTTTTAAGTAACTGACACATACTGTTGTAACTTGTAAAAAGCAATTAGTATCCACGACAGAGAAGATTACCAAAATTACCAAGTTTTCATACCAAGAAATGGTAAAAAGGTCCACCCATCACCCTTGATCCACATAAGATGAACCAGAACACACCTCAAACCTAAGGTCACACGCGTGCCTAATTACTGGTCACCAGTAATTGAGACCGGCCTTCACTCAGGTACCGTGACGTCACATTCATTGGCCACCTTCGTGCATTTGTAATTATGCTGCATTTGTCATGCGAGCGATAATAGCCATGTGGATTGGATATTATCTATACTGATTTAGAAAACTAAGTTTCGGGTATCGGTATAGGGCGAAATTGCCTAGCATTGATAAAAGGCCAAAGTCACGAGTTCGAATATTGCCTGAGGCAGACGGTGTTAATTTTTTCCTTTATTTCTAACCATTTTGGTGTCGTTATTAGGACGTCTCTAGGTAATTTATATAATATAATATTATATATGGGTATGGATTGAGATTTATTTAATGTCCCGTTATAAACAAAAAACATGCACTTACCTGCTTATTCATAAACGTATTTCAAACCTCATTTAACTAAATCATTGTTTATCTTTCTGTCACTTTGACAGTTGTGTTTGTTACAGACAAAACATTATTTAACCAAATGAGGTTTGATACACGTTTATGAATACGCGGGTTATAGTTTCGTAGTGCCCCTCTGTCCGACAGTCCGATTTTTTTTACAAAAAAGCTGCATCAGCTACTACCTGAGTTGATCACTGTCAGAGTAGTATTTCTTATGAATGACAAATTGAGGGTATTTTTTATAGTAGGCACTCGAAGATCTGAATACGAATTTGTGAGTCAACGGATGTACTAAATAAAAAATGAGTAAATATGTAGAAAAAAACAAAGATTTTCCTATAGCATAAAATACAGTGTATCTCGCTTAATACGCCTGCACGTTTACTAGATAAACATTCTGCAATCTTCCTCTTTACACCATTTGCTGAAACCACAGATCTAGTATGTATAGATCCATTGACAATGATCAAAAGTGTGACAAAAAAGGAATTTACCCACACATGGGTAAATTGTCTATGTGAGTGTAAAAATAGTGCAGCCAAGTACAACAGGTTAATTATCTATCGACATTTGACTTTTTATCGATAAGATGCACCCACATTTAGATTCATATTTGACGCTAAAAGTCATGTTAGAATTAGTAAAATAATAATGTATTTTTTTTGTTGAAGTTATAAAATGTTCAATACTTAATTTGATGACTTATTATATAATTAAGTCTGAGTTTGACGCATTAACCACTTTAAACCCCAACTAACGGCCTAGCGTCTAAAATACCGTTGATTGTCCATTGCAACAGGTGCAATTTGTCGCTTTTGAACTTCAACGTGGATATCGGCAGTATTTTTTATCGAACAGATATCGATATAAGATCCTATGACGTTTTGTCAATCCCTAGCGTAGAATAACAGTTTCAATTTTTACACAAAATAATCTTGAATATTAACTTTCATGATAAAATATTACCACACAAAGAAAGAAACACTAATATTCTATTGTATCTAGTGCTTACTTTCAAGATTTATTTTGCTAATTCGGTAAAATATGGTTTCAAAGACATCGATCGGAATATCATATTTGCCTGTAAAATGAGTAATTTCCTGGGTTTTTCTTGTGTTTAATGTTGGAATCAGGTACACAATACGATACTACGTTTCTACTTTTTCATTTCAAGTGATTTTGTTCTGGATTGTTTGATATTTTACGCGATAAAATATGAGCTGTCGCGACGGTGGTGTTTGTGGTGTTTTCTGAAAGTCAAAAGTTGGAACACTTGTGTATCTCTTTCGCACTAGTGAATGTTCATATGCGCTATTGCGCACTTCCCGTCTCTTTAAGCGAGCGCCAGCGAGCGCCATTTTATCTCTATGGCTGAAACGGCATAAATTTTACAAGGTTTTCCGTAATATCGCAACGTAGGTGGCTATCAAGACATCCGTCGGGGCGTTAACACGTAAAGTATGGCGATAGAGCACATCCTATGCGAGAGGATGGATGTGTCAAAACGGAACAATCTTCCTGAATTGTGATACGACATAATAACAAAAGTATTCACACCTTTACAAACGTGTTAATAAAATAAAGATTTTGACAAGTTTAGACGTGCACTGCAATGTATTAAAATATATAGTTCTCTTATAGTTTAGTTCGAACGCAGGTAAAGAGTAGCGATAGTAAACGGTCTACGCATATTCGTGCTGTAAGATATACAGTATAATAGGAGATGTACGCTTCAAAACGGATGCCTGACTTGTCACACCAAAGATAGAATGACGTCAACAACATATTTTTTATCATATTATTTGCAACTTTTTAACCGACTTTATTAATTAGTTATTTATTGTATAAAGCTTTTTTAATAATTTTAGACCTAAAATACACCTGTTTTCTGTCTTAAAGCAAACCAATTATTTGTCATGTAAGCTAATGATACTGCTACTCGGCAACAGATGGCGCTAATAATTTGATTTAAGGATGAACTATTATTTTGGAAACCTTATCGTTGCTAACTTAAAATATCACGAGGAAAATTATTTTTCTGAGTATATGTACGAGTAGGTATAAGTTAATATTTATAAAAATATTTTTCGTCCATTCCAGGATCAGCTGTAAAGACACGATGAAATCCCGCAACATGAAAAAACACAGTGCAATTACAAGAACGATATTGTGACAGTGCAATTCGGACAATTAACCATGAACGCGGACCCCAGTTCCTACGAGATGGAGGTCCGAACCGAGGAGAAGGAAAAACCAAAACCAGCATCAGGAAAGATCTTTTATAACCCTGGGGTTATAGAGGAGGAGACAGATGAGACCAGCGTCTTTGATAGCTCGATGGTGGAGTCTCCGATGCTTGGGGCTGGGTTCAGGGGCAGCGGGTTCCTGAGGCCGCCGTTGACGTTGCACCCTTCGAGCAGTCTTCATCGGATCCCGACGTACAGCAGTTCTATAGGACAGAGCACTGTTTACAGACAGGATACTTGCAGGTAAATATACTTACCCCCTTTCATAAACGTCTACTAAAGTTAAGAGGCCTCTGATAATCGATTGTCCCTTTCCGTCCAACCTATATGAAGAAAACGGACAAACAATTATCAGCGATCTCTTAACTTCAGTGGCCGTTTATGAATAAGAGATTAGTGTATACGTAACCCATACTAAAGACATGGCAGAAACTATATCTGAACGATGGAACCGGTCACTAAGCACCATTCTGAGTTGGCTGAGATGCAGAATCAGTATTACCATTATAGTCCAGGCATTTTATTTTCACTTGTATGGGAAAAATGACAATTTTGGAAATAATTCATAACAGCAGAAGTATTTAGTTGTATGGCTTAAAAGTCATGTTAATCATTGCCTAGACAGAAAATCCTACAAAAATTTGAACATGAAAAAATCGTCATTTAATTAATTTCTAAATAATCGCCTAAATAAATAAATAAATATTTTATTATTTATTATGGTTCCTTAAGACAGGTTATTTATGGATGACGGAAAATCAGACAAAAAAAAGAAACGCTTCGTATATATTTTGATGAATATTTACTTCCCGATGGAAAGTTTGTAGGATTTTTCGTTCAGTCATCTTAGAATGACATTTCAAAACTATATAAACAAAAAAATCGCTGTTCTAAATTAATGTTTGAAAAAAACGTATCTTTACCAGAGTATTATACGCGCCACCAGCATATGCATTCGCGGTACACGCGGTTTAAGTCAGCTTAGGTGGCTTGGATTTGATGATGGTACCGCCATTCCGCATATCGACTAACCTTGCAACACTTCATTAATATTCTGTTGTATTCATATTGTATAGGTATAGCCATAAAACTAAATGACATGGGACTTATAGACTGACAAAAAATATATAGCCTAGGTAGACACTGTTAAATGTAAAATACGTAGGTAGGTACTCATGATCTATAGGTAGGAATAAATTAAGTATTAAAAACAATTGCATCCTAATATAACCTTTATGCTCTATACTACGTTATGTACTCTAAGTATGATATGGTCTGGGATGACTGGGATAGTTCAACAAATAAAGCTAAAAAAATTGTTGTAGAAATTAGACAGATATTTTAGAGCCATTTAGGGTTCACTTTACATAGCACATTTTATACAGTACCTGAACAAAAAAAAGAAAAAAAGAAAATAGTTATAAATGGCTCAACAAAAGCCGACTTTTGCCAAGACATTTATACTCGTAACTATGTTCTTCTAGTCTAGTCACCGATGACTGTACTTCTAAAACTAAGTTTCCAGTGTAACAAAATCCCCTTTGATATTTATCTAAGTCACTGGACAAATGTTTAAACATACATGCGAGTTTTTTTCTAGGAAAGATGTTTGAAATAGATATCACGTCATTACTTTGACAATTAGGTGATATTCTAGTGCTCTAAGTAAGAAGTGGTAGACGTACTAAGTAATAATAGTGACTAAATATATCCTAGAATCGTGATCATGATGCATCCGCCAAGTTGTTGCAAGTATTTACAAATTTTAACAATATTAAATAAATATAATAAAAAAATTATATTCTTTATCACTAAATTGATAATTGATAAGACGCGCTAAATGTTCTAATACATCATTTATAGTTAATTCTCAGTACAAAAAGCCTTATTGAGCTTACTGGGACGTGGTCGGTTTGTGTAAGATTGTCTCATAATATTTATTTATTTATAAATATTAGAGCTTGTTGTCGTCTAAGGTTCAAATATTTGTTGATATTGATTAAAGTAAATAAGTATGTAAACTCATGAATATTTTAAATTTTAACCAGTGATATTACACGAACTTAGGTATCTAAGATAGAGAAGAAATGTATTGGTTATCTTAAATATAGAAATTGTCTTACATTTTAATATACTGCTTGCGATTAAAAGTTATTTATATTCTCATGAAAATAGGTTCCCGAGCCGGGATAAATACTAGGGGATAATAATTGACCTACATAAATTGATTATCACATATAGGCATTAAAGATATTTAAATTGAAATACGGTGTTATTGGTAAGCCCTAGCTGAATCACATCCTTGAACGTTATATCTAATCAGTAAAACTTAGATAAATGACTTCACTTACTTATCGAAATAGTATTGTTAAAATACTTATTTGCAATTCGGTATCCGTCGAGCTTGTTTCGCTTTTAATTTTAACCTAAAATTGTGTAAATACCCGATAGGATTATTACATTCTAGGACCTTCGAGCGGCAGGCGTTATATTGAAAAAAAAAGTGTAGTAGTAGTAATAAAAAGTGAGAACGGAATTCTGAGAAGTAGCCAAGAATTTTCTGGAACTTTCTGTGTTGAGTTTTTTTGTGTCTTTTTAAATGAAAACACGTGAAAAGTGTCAGAAAATGCGTCGTAGACGTAAATAGTGATAAGGTGACATTATCGTTGTTGACCAAGTATGCTCCAGTTCTGTTTGAATTAATCACCAGTGACAAGGTATGTCTTGGCTAGTCTATAGTCAGGTGCATGTTTACTTGATAATTTACTACCATATAAACAACTAAACTAAAGTGACTCTTAAGTCGCACGAAGAGTCTTGTCCATATAAAAAAGTGTAAATACAAAAAAAGCGCTCGCCTGTGTTGATAAATTTTTCAGTCAACTTCATTGTCAACATTTTTCATTTATTTTATGATATAACAGTATTTCTAACTTCAACGACTTATTTATTGAATCATTGGCAATATGTATTAATATTTTAGAAATCTATTGTGCCAGCTGCGGGCTCGAAATATTTCACGCTATAAGTTTTAGAACTCATTTAAGTAGAAAATTGAATGGTCCCAATTCAATCGATTCGGTACAGGTCAGCCCAGCCCGGAGTTTTCTTTTACTATCAAACCTAACCTAATTAATTAAGAATGGCGTGAAAAATCAACGGATCATATTAGTTCCAACTGGAATCTGGAATTCATAAAATATTCTATAACCTGTATGTTTTCTTTTTAAACAATTGTAGCGTCTCTCCACTTAATTTTGGGTTTTGGGCGTTTAAGGCTAATTTTTACAAAAGCGATTGTCATCTGACCTTTTAACTCAGAGGGTTTTTAAACCTTGTTATAATTGTGTATGTAACTAATACCTACCTAATCATAATACTGAAAAAACAATTACTGGAAACTTAAATGCATCAATATTTTGAGTGTCGACATATCGATGACGAGTTATTTACTGAACAATGACGGCATTTCTTACATCTTTTATGAACCAGCTTAACGAAGGCTAATTGCCGAAAGTGTCACTTTCCAAGGCTCACAAACAAAAAAGTAAACACGGAGAGACGCGGCTTAATCTGCCAAATCCACAAAAATCCTCAAACACTGATACGTGTCTGGGTAATCTTGATTAATCGCTGCTCGAGACATTTCCACTACGCGATGAAATTAAAAGTAGGTACGCTTTCAGCTTCATACCTAATAATAATTCTAAACAAAAAAGAACCGACTTAGCTTAGCGTCCACCTTTCCAATAGCAAATACTCGGGCTACTGTAAAAAATATTGAAATCAATAAAGGTGTGCCATTAATATTTAAAGAGTTCCCTCGTTTTCTCCAGGATTCCATCATCAGATCCTGACCTGGTGACAAAAAAAGAATTTTCCAAATCGCCCCATGCGTTTTCGAATGATCGGTGAACATAGGTACATAAAAAAATAGCGAAAAAAAATATCGCGACGAATTGAGAACCTCCTCCTTCGAAATCTTGAAGTCAGTTGAAAACTAGTCACTTTCAGTAGCTTGTCGTTTTTACGCCAGAAAACTGTAATGATCGATCGCTTTTTATGTATTCCAATATCAAACAGATTTTCTAACTTTACGATTATTAAGTATGGCAGTCTTTATTAGGGTAGTCTAGAAAAGCATGATTTTGAATTCCTATAGCTGTTACGTTTAAAATACCGTTTCATTAGACACTTTTAAACGTCAGATTTAAACACTTGAATCTCTAAAATCACCCCCCACATTTATCTTATCATACGGGAAAACGATAAACTGTGTCGGGTCGGGGCCTATGAATGTAATACAAGCTAGTGCTTGCCCACGTCACCACTTTTCTAAATAAAGTCGAATTTACCTTATATCACCGTTAATTTTTATTTTTATTTTGGGTAATCATTTATACCTTGTGCAATCTGAGAAGCGGTTTTTGACACCTGTCATCTCAGTAAATTTTATGGCCTAAAATCGATTTTAGGTTATAAAATGTACTGAGATGACAGGTGTCAAAAACCGCTTCTTAGATTGCACAAGGTATAATTTGTTACCGTTAATTTAAGTGCAAACCATAATATACTTAATACGGATATGCATTTATTTTGTTTGTATTTTTTTAGCTTAGTTTTTATTTTACTTAAGATAATCACATTTATCTTGAGCCGTTTGACATCAGAATGTAAACAGTTTTGGGTTTCTCCATTATTTTCCCCAAGACAGAGATTTCAAGATTTGGACGGATTCGAATTAAATTATGCCAAAATTATTAGTACAGTCCGTGAGCTCTAAAAAGAACCTTCGGGTTTTAGAAAGAGACGTCGGGTATCAATCAACAGCGACACATGAAAAAGCAGAACAGCAATATTATCTTCGTGTGTCATCGCCGATTCCCGAAGGTTCTTCTTAAAAATCACGCACTGTAGCTACCTATTTAAAGTCCGACCACTCTTTCATTCATGTCAAATGATACGTCAAATATTAATGGCGTTTCCATGCGTTGTTACTTTGTTGTTATGTTACTCATTGAGTAACAGGAGATGACATCCCATACTATTTTTTTCAGCCATGAGTTTAAGTGATTTACTCGACTTTAAGTGATCAGCCTGACATTCTGTCTTGGACCACAGACATGATGCCACGCAAGCGTCAAAAATTAAAAAATAATAATATAAAAAATAATGGCTTCGTGCGTAGTATAAAACTGCACTAATAATTCTAATAAAAGTAATAGAAGCCACGGAATTACATTCCATCGGTAAATAAGCGCAAAGTTTGATGTAACACTAAATTAAAATAATTGTTGTTCGCGGTGCGACGCCATGTTGCCTATGTTCCTCGGCGCATAGATTAATGCCGCAGAAGTAACACATATGCCTACACTTATGATGTACCTATATTATTTATTAGATTCTTATATTGCATACAAATATTAACGTGGTATACAAAAAAAAATCCAGATAGGTACATTTTAATGTTTATTTCGTAAAACATATTATGATTATTGGGCGGTTTTGCTGAAATTTGAAGCGAGAGTTAATTACATAAAAATGGTACCTAATTTATGATTTAAATTTAAAACTTAAAAATCAAAATATCGCTCACATTATAGCTACTAAATATTTATATGAATTTATGTAAATATAAAGGGTTAAGTAATTGTATTATAAGTATACTTCAATAATAATTACATTCAAAATGAAACACAGCGCTCGGTCGTGTTTTTCTAAAGTACCACATGATATAAGATTGAAAATAAATATTACAAATAAAAAACAATCAGTTTCTCTTAAAATTATTTAATCACGTTTCATTACGAAATGTGTTTAGGCAGAATATGAATATTGTCATAATAGTGTCACGTCTGCTTCGCTAAAGCTAATCTCTGATTCAATGACAGCTGTCAACCGCCAAATGTGGCGCACAAACTTTGTTCTAGATAGCTTGTCTAGTAGAATACATAGTAAGTCAATGATGTTACTATCAAAAGTATTAAACTAAAGGCAAATATATGTCAAATCTAAAAATTATCAGATGATAATCGTTAGTAAATTTTTCATTCAGGCATTTGTGGTTGTTAGATAAAGACAATATTTCGAATTGGGGGGTTAACTTCGGACTCTATTAGTCTAAATAACTTTCAACCGGGAGTCTAATAATTTTCGAATAAGTATTAATTGTTTTCTTGTTGTTGTCAGATGTCAAATAAAAACTAAGAAAGTTCACTTTTTTGCCACGCTTCCTTCACTTTTAGTTCCCCCACATAATTCTTCACACAGCGAACACGAAGGCATAGTAAGGAGAAGTATAATCCATAACAGTACCTCCAGGACCCAGCACGCGCGGCCTATCACTCTTCATCTGTTACCACTTGACTTGATGCAGCCACGCGTATGCAAGTGCATGATTACTATGATTAGCCAGTACGGGGGCGATCTGCCTTACGTGTGAACTAAAGGCATATGCAATACTGCAACTGCAATGCATTTAGAGACATTTTGGTCTTATACTGCAAGATAGTGCGATTGTAACTATCAGGATATTTTAAATTGTGCTGCGAGCGTGATGGGGGCTTTTCGACCGGTCATGGGTTTTGTGTACCTAATTCAGTTTTTAATTTTCTTTTCATTGTCACATTTTGCAGCATTCGCGTAAAATTAGGCTTTCAATGTACAATTGGACAAGAAAAATAAAGAGTTTTAAATGATTTGCCAGTTTGCATACATAATTTTGATGGCAAAATTATTTGCAATTAAGCTTTCAATGTACAAGTGGAAAATAAAAATAAAATAGTTTTTCATTGGTTTGCTAGTTTACGTACCTACATGTTTGATAGCAAAATTATTTGCAACTTTACCTGTTTATTTGTTCATTTGTTAGTTGTTACGTATATATCGTGTCACCAAGGTGCTTATTTTAATATCACGACAGAAATTGTCGCCGTATTTGCTCTATATACAATAACATCGTGAGTAAATTTGTTTATACGGAGGACTGGTGTAAATTGAGTGCACAGAAAACGGAACAGATATCAACGCGACGTAAAATTTAAATAAACGAGAAACAGGAAACGGAAACTATTCTTAAATATAAAAATAAAGAAATAATAAATAACACACCTCTTTTTAGAAATCTTAATAATTAAAATTAGCGTATACATACATTAAAATAAATGAAAAACAATCTCACCGATTAATCTTTCAGAGTTGCCGATGTCATTGTCATTGTCCAATTCTAGTTTACCTACTTACATTGTAAAAAAACTGGGTTTAATTCCAATCATATTAGATTAATAATATTAGTTAACGAACTGTCAAATCGTATAGCTTTCCGATATATGATAACTCATTAATAATATTAGTCTAATTTACTAGGTAGGTATTGGGTACCGTCTGTCAACTGGCCCTTTAATAACTTTTTTAATGAAACCGACGCCGACTTAATGCTTACATGATTTATAAATGTAGGTAAGTACTTAAACTTTTTCCTTGTGTGTAGTAACGATACCTATAATTAACTTTGAAAAAGCTATTTCATACAGATTTTACGACTACCTAAGTGTCAAAAATATTAAGATGTTGCAATGCAAAATATTATTGTGTAAAGTGGGTGTGTACTATAGTAGGCGTGTTAGAAATACAATGTAGCTCGACCTTCGAAACTGATCAGGAGTAACAAATTAGAGGGGAGCATTAGCGGACCAATTCTCACTTGTCAAATTGGCTATTTAATGAAAAGCTTTGCGGCCATCTTGGTAAATAGAGGATGTAGCTACTTTATTAATGGATATACCTAAGTACTACAAAAAGAGTTTATTGCGAAACAATAAGAAGATGGGACGCGCACTGTAAACATATGGTTTATCTCAGTCATCTGGTGAAACTCTGTGTTTGAAAAGATTCTCAATACTTTTTGTGAAGGAGATTTAGTTAATTTGATTGTATAAATCTTAATTCATTATCACCAGCCTACATACCACTTCTGGACACACAACAAAGTTTAGACTGTAGTGCCCACGCTATCATAAATTCTAGTTTGGGCTAGATCTACATAATGATATACGACACGAACAATCGAAGCCGACTGATAAGGCTACCAAATAATAGATATCAGTTTCTCAGAACTTATCCACGATATATCAAATGGCATACCTCCCAAAAATAATCTCCGGAATGAGGAAGGTAAACGATGTAAGAAAATATACGAAATAAATAGAATAGGTACATTTTTACGGAGGGTTCCGTACCGAGCTACTATAGCAAAACTAATATCAAAAGGTAGCTGAGACGTCTTTGAAAGAAGTTTTTCAAACTCAAACATTTTGGAAATACCTAACTCGAAAACGCGCGATAATGTTCAGAACAATTTTCGTTGAAAGCATATAAAATGATATATTCTCAGTTTTAGGAGCGGGGGGACATAATTATTTAGACGTTCGTGGTCATTATTTCTGAAAAATTTCACTAAATAAAAAAAGGACAATGGTCTCTTCCGGGTAAAATAGACAGTAGAGATGTTCAGATTTTATAATTTAGACAGTTTTTGTTTATTACTTTTTGATTTATACAAAATATATTTCAGTTTAAACACTAACTACTTTTGTGCAGTTCTGTAGGTAAAGTTAAATAGTTTACTAGCTTATTTTTGGGAAAATCGTCCCTCAATTAGATGGTCTGTTTTATCATATGGCTTTACAAAGAATAAAGCCTTATTTAAAACTAGGACGATTAGTTTTATTCGCTTGAAAGCACCTTGTTTTTCTTTATTAATACTAATTTCATAAATACATTTTTATCGTTAAAATGTTTTTTATATTAAGAGATAAAATGACTCAATTGTTATATGAATACAATAACATGCGTTGCTTGGAGTTTGTGGTTAGAATGGTTAGATGCTTATGCATGTATTATATGTACCTACCTGCATGTGTGCCTTAGATGGCTTACATTGTAGAGAACCTATATAACTATTATACTTGCGTTGTTGAGAGTGTAGAAGATAGAAAATTAAAATATCCGAAAATGAATCCTCAATATACAATTTTAATATGAATTGTGACATTCTCCAGTCTAAGTTACATCATTGTCGGCTTAAATGCAGTTGTACTTAATTTAACTTTTGTTAGTGTTATATAGATGTTCTAAATGCGCCCTTAGTAAAATTGCATCTAACATGATCTAACCCTATTTTGAAAACTTACTGCAGGAAGATACCTATAAAGCTGTTTACCCAATACCCACCTTATTAATTCGCCATTACTCCGATATCTGAAAGTTGATTACTTATGTACCTAGTTTTATTGAGTTATATCATATAAATAGGAATTGACTAATTACCTGTAACTCGAAATATCTAGATATTTAAACTCGTCCAAAATAGAATCACGCTGTACTTCCCTTACGACGTCAATACAGGCACTTGCTGAAAATGATTTTCCGTAGTTTGCTGATAATTTTGATTAAGCATCTCGCGATACAATTATACAGTGTTTAGCGCGTCGTTGTGCGGGACGGCAGTCGTGACCGCAGCATTATCGCGCGATGCTTCAGGAGCGCGCGCGCAGAGGGATGGAGCAGACACTCGCCTGCCAGTGAGGCGCGCACACCTCACCATGCACGCCGACCCCGAGTCCCCCGCCAGCCGCGAGGAGCAGCAGCTCCTGCCCGACGACTGGCTCAAAGTCAAGACGGTGCCCGGTAATGGGAACCTGTCCCCTGGGGTGTACTACCCCACGGCTAGCAAGAGGTTCGTCGATCCGCGCACCCCTGTGCTGTCGCCGAGCCCAACGTACTGTTTCGCTTTTTGTCTTGCGTCTCGCATTTCCCCACGTGTTTTATGTTAAGCTACAGTTTGGAGCCCGGGCTCAGCTTGGGTTCACTGTACAGAATTATATGTGTGAATGTTAGCCTATGAAAACTGGTCCTTTATAAGTCTGGGAGTTTAACGAGTGTTCTAACTTAGGACAATGAGATAAATATTTTTTTCTTAAAAGTTAAACTAGCAGAAACACCCCCCTTTTTGCATTTTAAGCTCCTACTCGTATGCTTACTCTAAATTTGATGAAACCATAAATATTAGATATACCTAAATAAATATTAATTTATAGTATAGAAGAATTAACATAAGATATTCTTTAAGTTTAACTAGTACACATTATCGACATTAACATTGACGAAGGTCGCTACCGTACTGACGATGCAAGCGTGAACTAGGCATACTCATTTACAAACGCATAGATCATAACGAGAAGCCATTCATGCGAATAGTTCTAACGAGCCGTTTGTTCTTCACAGGAGCCGCTCACACAGGCACGGAGCTACGCGGAGGACGAGACGGCGAGCGATCCTCAAAAATGGAGAGTGCAACATCCTTAAGTCGCGGATCTCCCAACGGCGACTACGATTCCTTCAAGATATGTTCACCACCTTAGTAGACGCACAGTGGCGATGGACTCTGCTAATTTTCACACTATCCTTCATCCTCTCCTGGCTGGGTTTCGCATTGATCTGGTGGCTAATTGCATTCACACACGGAGACTTAGAAGAAAACCATCTCCCGACCAACCAAGAAAGCTCAGACTGGAAACCGTGCGTGTTCAACATTAATGATTTTACTTCGTGCTTCTTATTCAGTATTGAAACCCAACACACTATTGGCTACGGTTCACGTACGACCACCGAAGAGTGTCCGGAAGCGATATTTATTATGTGCCTTCAGAGTATCGTGGGTGTTATGATCCAGGCTTTCATGGTCGGTATTGTGTTCGCTAAAATGACGCGGCCGAAGCACAGGACACAGACTCTTCTGTTCTCGAAATACGCGGTTGTGTGCCAGAGAGATGGAGAGTTATGTTTAATGTTCAGAGTGGGTGATCTCAGGAAGTCGCACATTATTGGTGCTAGTGTAAGAGCGCAGCTAATTCGTTCGAGAACGACCAAGGAGGGTGAAGTGCTGTCTCATTATCAAACAGAATTAGAATTAAACGCCGACGGATGCGACAGTAATCTGTTCTTCATCTGGCCGATCACTATGGTTCACCGAATAAATGCCGAAAGTCCGTTTTACGGAGTGTCTGCAGCAGATGTGCTACAGGAGAGATTCGAAATAGTAGTAATTTTAGAAGGTACAATAGAATCGACCGGACAGACGACGCAAGCTCGTTCTAGTTACACGACTAGTGAAATTATGTGGGGCCACAGATTTGCGCCGCTAGTGACGTACAATCGCGAGCGCCAGGGCTATGAGGTGGACTATTCGAAGTTCGAGGAGACAATACAGGTGGATACTCCGCTGTGCTCTGCCAAAGAGCTGGACGAGTTCTACGGTAGCCAGACTGATCGCCGATCAATCGGTGAGTTCATTTTCCAAGTCAAATCTCGTGGTGTTGGTGGCTGGCTCTATGTGCGACAACCTAATCAACAAAAGCTTTAACATGTTTCGTGTGCTCTCTATCGTTAACTCGATCTTGTCAAAAAACAGTCTTATACCTAATCTAGATAACTAATTTCACGCTTTTACCGTCACTGTTGACATACTTTAATTTACTAAAGTAGGAGGTACCACTTACACAGACGTCTGATGTTATCAGTAGGTGTATTATTTATTTGGGGTCAGCTGGTTAAGGGTCTAAATACTTTGTTTCTGCTACAATCATGTATTATGTAGTGATAATTATGAAATTATATAACCCTGTCGTATAGGTAATTCTATATCAAACTGACTCTTTAAGAGATGGCTGAAACCAACTTATTTATACTCATAATATGGTAGATCTGAACTAATCAAACTGAATTCATTGAAAAAAAAACACCTTTATAGCAATCAATATTTCAGATACCTACGTTTTTTTTCTGCCAAAAAGGATTCAAATTGCATACATGTAGCTATAGTATGTATATGTACCTATGGTAACCCAATGAATGCTACTAGATTCTAATGAATTTGTTTTAGAAGTGTAAACATCTTCATAATTTTCTATTCAACTGAAGTGCTTATTATTCATTAGATCATATATTCACGTGCATGTCACATATGACTACCTGCACCGGCTACTGTATTCAGCGCCGCATACTGCATCTTGATTCGTTCATTGTTGTCTCTTCGAGTGTACATTTATGTACACTTCACTGATTCTGATTTATTATCAACTGTTACAATCAGTGTCAACTATTTACTTTATTTTGTTTGAATTACAATGACACTATGATTAATTTAATAGCCAGCTTAGGTAATTTATTACTGAGGCAAATTTTTTAAACAATATTAGACGAATATTAGTGCGTGGACTGTCAAGCTCTATGGGTTTCCATTATAAATTATTAATAATATTTATTTAATACCTTTCGAGAAAGTACTCTGGGCCCGTTTCAAATTCTATGAGCTCCAATGACAACACGCTAAATTATATTAGTGTAAGTAATATAGTTTATATAACACTGATTTAGACTTTCACGGTTTTTACTCATAATTATTTGTAATAAACGGGACTTAACTTAAAAAATTATATACGAGGTTAAGTCCCGATATTACAAATAATTATAGTTTATGTAGTTCAAGAAAAGGGTCTAATGTAGGGTTTTGTTTATATACTCAATTTTAATCAATAGTTATATAAATGTACGCGTAAGTAGGAACTCATATTGTTCCTTGTTATATGGTGTGAATAAGATGCTAACTTGTTGAACGTAATTTATTTAAATCACTTCAGTGGTTCGTGTTGTACGTAATTAGGACCCATATGCACAGTCGTCATTTTCTCGTGACTCATTTACTTAAACGTCAGTAAATAAGTAAGAAAAATAGCATTGAAAAGATCTGTCAAAACGTAATTTATAGAGTTTGTCCGGGAAGAGAAATATCGTGGTTTATAGGAGAAATAGGGAGCTTACACAATATACGACACTTATTTTTCCGGACAAACTCTACCATTATTATTATTTTTTCATACCCATACGACTTAAATTTTTGTTTGACAATAACTTTCCAGAAGCCACCATTAAATCTGATTTTAGTAAGGGGACTTGATAGGATGTGCCATTTTGCCAATTTATTTTGATATATAGACAAAGAAGTCCCCTGTCTGCGCCAGGAAGCTATCCAGATTCCGACGACGCTTAAGAATATTGACTTCAATAAAAGGCAATTGAGCACCGCTTACTGTTAACCGTAACTATTTCAAGTTTTAAGTGTAACTCTAACGACTATACTTACATTTGATTACTGACTAACTTGTATTCTAATATTCTCGCTTTTTTACTGTCTGACATATACAAATAGTACTTTGCCTTTATTTAGCGGCAGTTAGGAGATACTACATTTGCATGGAGTGCAATGCATTACAGAATATGTTGGTCATTGTTGGTAGTCTTCAAGATAAAAAGTGGCGGTAATTTACTACTTGTTAATAAATATTACTTGTTTCTTAACCTTGTAATGTTAAAGTAACTATTTATTGTTTTCTAAGACAGGTATTCCTAACTTCGTAACAAGATTAATAATAATATTTTAATGAATCATATATTGCCGTGTGGTGCCGGCTTAGAATAGCACTACCCCATTGCATCCTGTGGGTGTCGTAAGAGGCGACTAAGGGACTATGACCGGAGGGCGGGCAGCAGCGCACTCCGTGTAACAAAGCCATCCTACTGCGATCGCCAACCCGCATGCCAAGCGTGGCGATTATGGCATTTCCCCCCCATGAATATTAAAAATAAGCCCAGGCCCCTAGTGCCCGGCAGTCCTGCGCTTCCTGGCTCCGGTAGCGGCCAGAGAAACAGGGCAAGGGGTGCTAAAAATCACCGGTACCTATCCGGCTACCATACCAAACAACAACTGGCCCTGGCAACATATAACACGCGTACACTGCGGACCGACGAAAAGATATTGGAACTAGAGGAAGGATTGAGCAAGTTGCGATGGGACATAGTAGGGTTATCGGAAGTCCGAAGAGAGGGGGAGGACACGATAACTCTCAAATCCGGCAACTTGCTCTATTTCCGGGAGGGCGATCAACAGTCCCAAGGAGGTGTCGGGTTCCTCGTCCACAAGTCCCTCGTGAACAACGTGGTGAAGATCGAGAGTGTGTCGAGCAGGGTAGCGTACCTTATACTCAGAGTATCAAAAAGGTACTCGTTGAAGGTTATACAGGTTTACGCACCGACCTCGGCACACTCCGACGACGAGGTGGAGGCTATGTATGAGGACATATCTAGAGCCATGCATAGTTCCAAAACCTACTTCACCGTTGTGATGGGGGACTTCAACGCGAAACTGGGCAAGAGAGACGGTGACGAGCTGAAAGTGGGGCAATTTGGAATTGGGAAGCGGAATCATCGGGGCCATTTGCTGGCCGGCTTCCTGGAGAAGGAGGGACTCTTTATGATGAACTCCTTCTTCAGGAAACGTGAGCACAGGAAATGGACCTGGATGAGCCCCGACGGTACAACAAAAAATGAGATTGACTTCATCATGTCGACGAAGAAGCATATATTCAATGATGTATCTGTGATCAACACAGTCAAAACTGGGAGTGATCACCGATTGGTAAGAGGCACATTGAATATATGTATCAAGCTAGAGCGCTCTCGACTGGTGAAGTCTACGCTCCGTCCAGCACCTACCGAATACCAAAATCCCGAGAGCTTTCAGCTGGAACTTCAAAACCGTTTCGATTGCCTAGGCGGCGATGTGGACGAATATAACGACGGGTTCGTAGAAGCTGTCCATTTCACTGGGTCCAAGTTCTTTAGAACGAAACGCACCAGTAGGACTAAGAGGCTCTCTAACTCTACTCAGAATCTCATGAAGGAGAGGAACGAAATGGTTCTAAAATCTTCAGTTGATGCGATACAACTCCGGCAGCTTAATAGACGGATCTCCAAGTCCATTACCTGCGATCTTCGCTTATTTAATACGAACCGTATTCACGAAGCTATCGAGCGGAACAAGGGCTGTAAAGTATTTTCAAGAGATCTGTCTATTGGACAAAGCCAGCTCGCTAAATTACGGACTGAAGATGGTAGAATGGTTTCATCTAAACCCGAGCTACTGAGAGAGATAGAGCGCTTTTATGGGCAGTTATATAGATCAACTCGTGGACCCGAAGTTAGCCTGGCGAATGACCATAGAGCTAGGCTTACCCGACACTATACCGATGACATCCCGGACATCAGCTTGTACGAGATCAGAATGGCCCTGAAGCAGCTCAAAAATAACAAGGCGCCAGGTGAAGATGGAATTACAGCCGAACTCCTGAAGGCGGGTGGAAAACCGGTCCTTATGGCCCTTCAGAAGCTGTTTAATTCCGTCTTACTTGAAGGGAGAACGCCAAAGGCATGGAACAGAGGGGTGGTGGTGTTGTTCTTCAAAAAAGGTGATAGCACCTTGCTGAAGAACTACCGACCCATCACACTTCTGAGCCATGTCTATAAGCTGTTTTCTAGAGTCATTACAAATCGACTCTCGTACAGGTTAGACGACTTCCAGCCTCCCGAACAAGCCGGTTTCCGAAGAGGGTTCAGTACCGTAGACCACATTCATACGCTGCGTCAGGTTATACAGAAGACTGAGGAGTATAACCTGCCCCTCTGTTTAGCGTTTGTGGACTACGAGAAAGCCTTCGATTCGATCGAGACTTGGGCTGTACTACAGGCTCTCCAGAGGTGCCAAGTGGACTACCGTTATATCGAGGTAATGGAGTGTTTGTACGAGAACGCCTCTATGTCAGTCCGACTCCAGGACCAGAACTCGAGATCCATACCGCTGCAGCGGGGAGTCAGGCAAGGAGATGTAATTTCTCCAAAACTGTTCACCGCTGCCCTGGAGGACATTTTCAAGGGTTTGGACTGGGGAAGGCTTGGCATCAACATCAACGGCGAGTACATCACTCATCTTCGATTTGCCGACGATATCGTAGTCCTGGCTGAGACCATGGAGGACTTAAGTACGATGCTCGACGACCTCAGTAAAGGCTCTGAGAGGGTTGGTCTAAGGATGAACATGGATAAGACGAAAGTCATGTCTAACGCCCATGTAGTACCAACCCCTATTACAGTCGGAGACTTTACGCTCGAAGTTGTAGACGATTATGTATACCTCGGACAGACAGTCCAGCTAGGTAGGTCCAATTTCCCCAACAGCACCTGCAGGAAACTGTTCGCGGGTGTGCTTAGGAGCATGGCCCTGTATGGGGCACCAATATGGGTGGACCGGCTGACGGAGCGAACAAAACCTTTGCTCCGTCGGCCACAGAGGATAGTGGCGCAGCGGGCAGCAAGGGCCTACTGCACCACAGCTTTCGCCGCGGTGTGCCTCCTCGCCGGTACCCCGCCGTGGGAGCTGGATGCTCAGGTGCCGGCGGAGAGGTACAGGGTGAGGGCAGAGGCTCGGGAAAGGGGTGAGCTCCCGGACCCAGACGAAATTGAGAGGGCGGCGCGACGGGCTCTGGATAGACTCCGGGAGCGCTGGAAATATGCGCTGGAGGATAGCCTCTATGGAACCCGCACCATAGATGCTATTCTCCCACACTTGGAGGGCTGGTTGGGCCGGAAGCATGGGGCCCTCACCTACAGGATGACGCAGGTGATGACCGGACACGGGTGTTTCGGACATTACCTGCATAAAATCGGGAGGGAGTTGGGGCCCCAGTGCCTGGATTGTGGAGCGGTGGACGACACGGCCCAGCACACGCTGGAGGAGTGTCCCCGCTGGAATGCGGAGAGGGCGGTGCTGACGGCAGCACTGGGGGTGCGGGATCTCTCGCTGCACAGCATTGTCGGAGCAATGCTGGGCAGCGACGGATATTGGAGAGCGATGGCGACCTTCTGCGAGGAAGTAATCTCGCAGAAGGAGGCAGCGGAGCAGGAGCGCGAAAATAGCGCAGATGCGCCACCGCTTCGGCGTAGGCGGCTTGGGAGGAGGCGTAGGCAATATGCCTTAGCCATCAGCTAGCTCCTCCCCAATGTAGGGCCCGTGGGCTACCCACACACCAACTGGCCCTACCCGTCTGAGAAGAGAGTCAAGCGTCATGGCTCTCTTCTCCCAAGGCGCGGGTGCCCGGCAATACCGGCTGGGCTACCGGGGGATGTCGCGGACGAATGCGCAAGTTATCCCGTGACGTTCCCCCTTAACGGTAGTGCGGACGACGCCGGTGTGTTTTTAGTGGGTAGGCCTCTCCCCTCCCTCTGGCTAGCAGAGGGAGTTGCGGGAGAGGAGAGTCCCACATACCCCCCACTATGGGCCGTCCCCAGGCCCCGGGGGGATGCGTAAAGCATTTTTCACACCGACAAAAAAAAAAAAAAAAAAAAAGGTAGGTCCAATTTCGAGAAAGAGGTCAATCGTCGAATCCGTCTCGGTTGGGCAGCGTTTGGGAAGCTGAAACATATCTTTTCGTCCAATATTCCGCAGTGTCTCAAGACGAAAGTCTTTGACCAGTGTGTGTTGCCAGTGATGACCTATGGCTCTGAAACGTGGTCGCTCACAATGGGCCTCATTAAAAAGCTTAAAGTCACCCAAAGAGCAATGGAGAGGGCTATGTTAGGAGTTTCTTTGCGTGACCGTATCAGAAACGATACTATCCGTAGCAGAACCAAAGTAACCGACATAGCCCGTCGGATCGCTAAACTTAAGTGGCAATGGGCAGGGCACATTGCACGGAGAACCGATGGCCGTTGGGGCACTAAGGTTCTCGAATGGCGACCATACACCGGAAGGCGAGCAGTTGGTAGGCCCCCTACAAGGTGGACTGATGACCTGGTGAAGGTCGCTGGAGTCCGCTGGATGCGGGTGGCACAGGACCGGTCATTGTGGCGTTCAGTGGGGGAGGCCTATGTCCAGCAGTGGACGTCTTTCGGCTGAAATGATGATGATGATGATGATGATGAATCTGATATATAAAAAACCTTCGCAAAGTTCGTAGAGGATAGCTTCCGAATAAATTATTAGTATTAGAAACCACATGTATTACATGTATATTGTATTCTATGAACGTATGTTCAACAATTTTAAGTGATTGATTAGTATCGTAAATCTATGCTATTATAAAAATTATAATAGCTGCTCCAATTTGTTTTAGTAATGATTTCTAGCTCTATACTTAAAAGGTTATTGATCTGCAATAGGAACATATCTACAACTTTATCTCTAACTTGACATGCTGTGATATCTTCTTGAGATACTTGGTATACCTATATACTTAGATAAAACATATAAGTATTTATTACTAAAGCACTGCCGTATTCGTACAAGACATTGTAATTTAGGTAATTGAAATTATATTGGATCCAAATCTGAGTTACTTGAAAATTATTTCAGATCAAGTATTATCCATATGTGCTGGTGATTTTTGAAGTTCTAGTGTGCGAATCTGACATTTTAAAACTCTGTCTAATATAATGAAATGGTGTTTTAAGAATACCAGCGATAGAAATTCAAAATCATGATTATTAAAACTATTAATTTAAAGTAAAAATAATAGCCGCAAACTTTCGTTTACGATTATTTTCGAGCTTAATTTTCTTGAATTCGAGCGCTCGTTCGTGAACGTTCTTAAAGAATTTCAACGTTAGGTACGTACACATTTTTCCTGTTTTTGTTATTGTCTAACCGTTTTGATACACATTACTTTCTGCGATAGACTAAAGGAAATAAACTACATAGTTAATATCTCCAATAGGTCACAAGGGTGTTAAATACGGTAATTGAACCGTCAGCTTTTTCTTATCTTTTATTTTCTTGCTGTTCATTCACCCGCGCAATTGCACAAGTATCGATGCAACAGCTTCAATCACACTAGTCTAACTAATACCTAACTAACATATTTTTTAATTATGTGGTACAGTCACCGGCAATAGTATCTTCCTATATTAAGGCCGCAAAAATATGTGACACGCTCTTATTGTAGGGCCATAAGAGCGTGTCACATATATTTGCGGCCTTCATGTAGGAAGATACTATTGCCGGTGACTGTACTGTTTCTAATGATGTTTCAAATAATTACTCTTGAGTTATAGTCAAATAAAAACAATGAATGAAAAATTATTTTATTTCTCTAAAAAACCTACAAGGGATGACTGTATCTCTTTCTGTAGGTATATCAGTATTTTATATACTCACATGTATAAAATACTGATAATGACTTGTAATTGGCTAACGCCTATACAGTTAAAGAGAACTTATCATTTATAGAGAAAGTAATTGGCCTCTGCCAACTTATCTAGTCCATAATCAAAGAAGAAATAATCGAAGGTGAAGGAATTATCGTTTAGTATTTCTTCCATTGTTTATTCCTAAGTTATCTTTGTACCTACTGTGTGTTGTCGCCCGTCTTATATGTTTGTGTGTTTGTGATGTCACACAGAAAACGCGGAACCCCTTGTCCTGAAGCTGCCTGACCGAACCCCGACGGAACCCAAAGCCGAACACAAAGATGGAGATTACACAGTCACTCTTTAAACAACATATAATCACTACTTTGAAAAAAACTTGTATCTTGTTCTGACTCTCAAAAGAAAAATGTGGTAACTCTGTATACTACGCATATAAAGTTACTGCGTTTCAACTTAGAGAAGACGTGTGAGATACAAGATTAACCTATGTCTGAAAAATCAAAACTCGATAGCTGTTTGTTATTTAAAAAAAACTAGCTAATACGTATTTATCTGTTTCTTATAATATTTAAAAATAGTCATTTCTTTTATTTATTATGTCTTCCAATAGATAATATACCGTTATAATCTCCTAGTCAACCATAGTTTTATAACAAATTTAGAAGTAAAACCCCGAAAAGAGAATCTCATATTACAACCAGAAATTAAGTTCAATACTTCAAACATTCCATATACGTGCTTAAGATTGTGTCATTCCTAAGCCACACCTTGGGTGAACATATGCCAATCTACGGGACGCAACTATATGTTAGAGGGAGCAAGCAACATTGTGATATCGTTCCGTCGTAGGTATAGCGGCGTCCCTTAGATTATCCTAAGTTGCTCGAATGTATTAATCAGGCATTAGAATAATTAAATGATGTTTATGTTTGTGCAATTATATAATTTAAGTTAATTCGCGTATGTGTAGTCCAAACATATCATCATAGTTTAGTGGAAGCGATGGGCTGTTTTATTAAGGTGCCTATCTACTTATGATGAGTATATATTTGTAAGAAAAAATGAAATGTAAATAAATGAGCTTGAACACTCCAAATGTATGTTGTAACGTTTTTGTGTGTGTTTTATTTATTTCCGCTTCTACTGTTTTGCTTGGTTTTGTTGTTAAACGTCTTTACCTCTATTTGAAGCAAATTCGAGACAGTTTTCTGTAAGAATTTTGAAATCATGGATTCAGTTTGGTAAAAATCGGAATTGAGTACTATAGATACCATATACTTACCTAAGATATATCACAATATATTTCAAACCCTACAGAAGGTCTAAAAATGTTCATTCCTAAATACAGAACTACCTTATGTCCGATTTAATTACTGCTTACATCCATAAAGGATGAACGAACGGAAAGTACCTAAACCTAAACAAGTTTAAAAAATAAAAATAAACTGTTTATTTCACATAATCATAGTTTTCTTTATTTATTTTGGCAGTAGGGTCACTCCTAGTTCTGGGCAAATTAATCCATATTGTCCAAATTATGTCTTAAACTTTTTAGGCCTATAGAATCAGATGCATAAAAAGCATTTTGAGGAATAAATTTCCACTAGACTGGAAATCGTTTCAATACCTTCATTTGGTCCTAAATACGTATAGGTATAATCTGAGTTTGCCCAATCCGATGAGGTGTGTCATAACTTTTGGCAGCAAAATAACTGCGACACGTTTTTTCAGTTTTTGCTTGTAGCTCAAAACCGACGGAATAGGCCCGACGGAAAAAGTCAATCCATTCAATGTTAAAGATGATTAGATTAAATTCGGCTGCATTTATTTGGAGAAGAGAGGCCAGATTGAAAGTTGGCTTTACGAGGAATTTTGAGAATGTCTCGTGGTGGATTTTGTCCAAAGAGTTTTCATTGGCCTTAGGTATATATAGGACTGCCAGAAATAGTTGACATGCTGAAATAAGGTCCTCAGGATTAACACAGGAGCAAAAATTTGCCAAAAATAATGCACACCTCCTGGGATTGGGCAAACTCGGATAACTAGAATTTAGGAACAAATGAAGTTATTAAAACTATTTCCAGCCGGTGGGAATTAATTCTTCGAAATATATCTAAATTGATTGGCCTAATATGTCGAAAGAGTTTTATAACTAATAAAATTGTCTATAGATATCTAATAATAATTAGGAATAATTAGGAAATTAATGCACAGGGAGCTTATAGCTGATACGTGATATCTCTTAGGAATTTCCTCTCAATTTGAATTTTTGTGGTCATGTGGTCGTTGTTGTGCCGTCCCTACCCTTTCCTGGTAAGTGGTGTGTTCTTATTTTCTAAAATTAAGAAATATTATCAAAATTGGGGTAAATCCGAAGAAACAAAAATGTATGATTTTATCAATGTGAATTAATGTTTGATTTATCATACATTTTTGATAAAATAAAAAAAAATCGTTTACGATATTTTTCGTATTACCTGTGGCTGTGGCATTGTCTTTGCTTTCTAAGTTCAGTGTTTCCAAATTGAGTTTTATTCGGATTTACCGTTACATCTTAATTATATATTTCGAAATCGGAGTAGCGTTGCAAGATGTCACACACTTTTTTTGAAATTAAACCTGAATTCAGAACTAATGTGTAAGTTAAGGGTCCTAATACTTACACGACACGCTAATGGCCAATATTCGACACCCAACTGTCATATTAGGTGACATTACGGATAGGTATATAAAGCCGATATGTAGGCGGTACTGGGACCGTGCCGAGCATTTGGTAGTTTTTTATATGTAGCTTACAGAAAAAAATCTCAATAATACGGCGTGCGGCGTGTTCTAAATATTGTGCTCTACCTAGTTACCTACACCATAAAACACTTTACCAGTATCTTAAAATAATTCCGATTACCTCCCAATTCCAGGCTTCTCTCCTCTCCCTGACGATGTGATGTACCGAACCTCCATCAACTCCCAAAAGCCGGCGCCCCTCGGCATCGCCGACAGACTGGTAGCCGAGGCCATCAGACGCTCCAGCCTGACCCATCGGCCATCGATCGTGAAATACCCACCGAACTTTTTCAATGGGTCCGCAGAACCGTCATCGTCGTCGTCTAGCGAGGAGGAGAAGACTAAGAAAAAACGGCAGTCGAAGAGGGTTAATGATGCTTGAAGTGTTTTTGGTTGAGTTATTTAAACCAAAGAGAATGTATAAAATGAGGAGCATAGCATAACGTATGGGCGGTAAAGACTGTGACCCTCTAATTATTGTATTAAACCAATAATGCTTATAAGCAATATTTAACGAAAATAGACACATTGGTAGCGCTAATCAGACGCTCTGTTAGATTATGGGTAAATAATGTGTAAAAAATCAAGTTTATTTTAAACGAATATTAAGCATACTTGTAGTTAAGCATAAAATATAAAATCAGTTTAACACAACAATATTGCTTTCGGTTTTTTTAAGTGGCGCCATCTCTTATTGAGTAGCGAGAACCTTCACAAAAAATTAAAACTATTTTAAGCACTAGGTATGTCTGATATTTTAAAATTATCTGAAATATATTTGTGTAGGTACCTCATTGATTTAGGTAGGACCTAGTAATTATTAATCTTGTACGTCAACAAGTACTAGCGATCGGACTACACCTTTCCCTGGATGTGATATTAGTACGTCTTGGCGATCAAAGGGTTTATTATTATAGCATGTATATATATATCATTAAGGATATGAATAAAAAAACGTGTGTATGTCATTATTGTATATAATACCCATCTATTCTGATAAACACTAGGTATCAGGTTAGGTAAGGCAATACAAATTCAAGAAGCGTATTACAGCGCCCGCGCCGTTAAGGCCCCTGCGTCTCATAGACAATAGAATAATACTTTTTTTAATAGGTATTTAAATTTAACTCTTCCAATTGTGACTACAATTTAGGTAACATTATATGTACCTAAGCGCTTTAATATAGATTTGATCATTATTTTTGGCAATATCGTATTACGATTATAATTATTAAGCAGTATTATTATTCTATCGCCTTAACAACAGTCCATATAAAAATATAATAGTTATATCAAATTACACTATTTATAAATACATATCTATATAACTATGAAGGCAGACAAGTGGAGCAATTGCCCTCAAAAGGTCTATTTTTTAACTCTATAATATGTAGTTTTAGGATTGAGGCACTTATCCTACCCAGGGTACTTGCTCCACCTAAGGGGCACCACACATGAGAGCGGAATTTAGCGCGGGGATTAACTATTGTCTATGAAAAACTAAATTCCGTGCTGAATTCCGCTCTGATGTACGGTGCCCCTAATATTAGCATTTTTAACACTTAAGTTGTATAAATATTATAAAATTCCAAATAGCGTTACAAAAGCTGTATATTTTACTGATAAATAGGTATATATCAGACCAGCATTTTGCACGAAAAAACAAGATATTGATTGAGTTTTTATCACACTTCATGTTCGATTAATTTCGTTAGGTACATAAAACCATTGAGTTGTCAATTAATTACTATTTCCTGATACTTAATATTTCTCTAATATATTGCTAATACATTGAAGTACCTATTGTATTTTTGCAAATGTTAACTCAACATATATTTAGATACTAATCTAATGTAATGTAGGAACAGTATTCACAACAAAATAGGGCTAAATTAAAATTTATTGAAACATTTGTAACTGTATGTTTCTCTTTAAAAATACGTGGTTGAATCACAAAGCATAATAAAAACAAGTACATAACTTATATATCTAACATTAACTACAATATGTTTTATTTCACTGCGTTCCGAAAAAACAGGGGCCACGGATTTGTCCTAATCAGACTTTAAGATTCAAAGTAACATTTAAAAGGCCACCAGACACTGTCAGTAATAATGACATTATTTATATATCCGTCCTTTTCTATGTATATGGAGGATGACAAGGATGAGTAGAGAAATAATGTCATTATTACTGACAGTGTCTGGTGGCCTAAAGATACTCTTAACTACCCTAACCTGAGTAAATTCATAAATAGGAAGCATTTTTTAAATTGAATACAGTAATCTTACAGTTCCCGCCATACACTGTAAACCACTTTGTACAATCAGCAGCAAAAGCAGCTAAGCAAGTAGGGTGTTCAAAATGAGCTGGACATGACTTTATTATTAAGAGAATAAGAGCGTGTGTAGGTAATTTTGTACACTCTACTAGCTTAGCTACTTCTGCTGCTGACTGTATGGAGCTGTCAGATTACCTACTAAATACAACTACAATTAAAAATACTACTTTTGGATAGTAGCTAGGATCGTTAACCGTAGACAAGATGAAAATATCACAAATTTATTGGATAAAGTCAATAGACAGATACTAACGAAGAGTCATGTGATGGTTATTATACATCACTTTTTAAGATTCCATCGGCCCAGGGGCCCAGTTCCACTACCGAAAAGTGACAGTCGCTACTAAGACCACTTGAAATAACTTGAAGCATTCTAGAACTTGTGTCAAATCAGAGACTATAGAGATATACTAAGCCACAACCTAAGAATTTTTTGAAGCTCAAGTCAATTGCGCCCTCTGTCCGAGAAGCCCCTAAAGATACCGAAAATGTAAGAGGAAATGTCACCTGCACTGCTACTCCACCTAGTAACAAAATAGCGTACTAGTAGTACACTAGTAGCTACTAGGGGAAGTAGCCGTGCAGGTGACATTTCCTCTTACATTTTCGGTATCTTTAGGGGGCTTTCGGACAGAGGGCGCAATTGACTTGAGCTTCAAAAAGTTCTTAGGCTATGCTGCTCTACTATATAAGTTACTCTATGGTCAAATGTAGTGATCTCATATGGATAATATCGAGTTGTCACAGTTTGGCATGTCGATTAGGGCTCCAATTTTATGTTAAACTCAGTATATTTACCGTTGGAATAGCAATTGTTTGAGCGCATTAATCATGATAAGGACTCTTCATGCGTCTAAATCGTATGACGTATTTTATATTGCGATTTAAGTTTCTAGAGATGATTATTGGTCTCTGTACAAACAATGACGTTTGCATGCGATATTCAGAGCAATGACGCGTAGTTTCAGTGTCCACGAGGCAACCTGATGGCTCGCGGTATTTAAGCTCCCTACGTGCTGTGGAACCACCCTGTGCATCCTAAATTGACCCACGTTGGACTTGGTTACTTGTAGCACCGTATCAGTAATTTTGGTACAAAAATGATGCAATTGTCTATACATCAGGTCAGGATAATAAGAATACCAATAAAACCACCATCTACAGGAAAAAAATATGTAAGTATGAATTTCACAAACTTACTATTTCCTTCTTTTGGACCGTAATGCAACAGGTTTGATTATTTATTTACTACAAACTGAAATAATCAGCAATTAGCTAAGAATCTATCGTTAGTTCAACTACCGACAGTAATCATACAAACTTTATTTCTAAAATTACACTTGACACACTTTGCGGAGCATTTTGTTTGACTGACATCTTTTCTATCTATAAAAAACTACATAATCAGTACCTTGACTCGTGTTAATAAGATTCATCGCATGCGCAGATTTTTCAAGCACAGTTACGATTCAGAATAAAGCCAAAATTAGTAGTAAGCTAGCTCGTAATTTACGCATTCTTTTAAAAAGTATAAACGTACGTTAAAATAAAATTTCAAGGAATAACTGATATCACGTTCTCAAAAGACGTTACTGTATCGCAAAAATTACCAAAATTTAATAGTTTGTACTGTATTAAGTCTAGTTACTGATTATGATGCCCTATCTACGTGATTTGATAGTAATTTTAAGAATTATTAAAGCTCTGGTTATAAATCAGCTCCGCGATCTTCGCCTGCATTTATCTAAATAAATACTTGGTCTAGTCATTTTTAAATAAATTCATTCACACACTATCAAATATACGTATATTGTAAAATAGGAAATCGTTATTTTCGTCTTCATACATACTGGACAATCACATAGCAAATTCGGATAGATATTTGTTCCAAGTTCTGTCATTAACAATTGTATAGTGTATAGGTACATAATATTTTTTTTGTGTTTGAAGGAAATGGAAAAATAGAGGAAGACATTTTGTTTGGCACTATTTCTTACACAGTCATGCTGTGTATTGTATATTTTCATATTTCAGATATTAACTAAGAGGAAAGTATGACAGACCTCCTTCACTAGGATGGGGAGACATTGCATAATACTTTAGAAGATACAACACTCAACAATTTAATTATGGATACGGATAAAAATAAAGTAAACTTTCGTTCAACATTTTCATTATTCAAGCAGTTAGTCAAAATCACTGTCCCGGACACATATTCGAAGAAGTGGCAGTAGATTTTGATAGAGGCTTTACATCTGCAATAAATATGGTATAACAGAAAATTAAATTTACCTCTAAATGTATCAGTGGCGGCGGTCAAATCTTTTCGTAGGCAAGCCGGTGCTGAATTTGGCTTAAAATTTCTTCATGAGCTGCAGGAAAACTGCTCAGTCGCCTGAAACTTAGACAAGCCGACGGGAATCATGTTCTATGGACGCGCCGCCACCGAAATGTTTCCATGAAACGGTGGAATAAACATAAGGCATCGTAACTCCTTAAGTATTATGCATCACACTAAATTAAGTACTTCATCTTCACACTCGTTCTCAACACCCTCGGCCTTGAATCGGACCCTGTTACCCCTTGGGGGTTCTGAGTAGCGAGGCCTCAGGGGCCGCGGTCACGGCGAGGCCGCGTCGGGCTCCGTCACCAGGATGGGGATGGTGGGCGGCGCCACCAGCTGGTTGGCGCTGGGCGATCTGCGGACATAGGCTGCGGATCAGTTACAATGAAGGTTGGTTAATATATCATGGAAAATAAGACATTCAGATTATTTCTAATTTGTTATTGATTTGATTTTGATATGATATCAGGATTGGTTCATTCGCTTGCGCTTATTTATTGATGTGAAAGCGATGCAAAATAAGGTTCCTACTATAATTTCGTATTACCGTTCCTATTAAATAATTTATTACATAAAGTAGAGCGAAAGTCGTTTTTAAATATAAATGAAACTTTGATAGATTATTCTTAGAGATGATTTTTAGTAGTAGTAGTAAAACACTTTATTGTACAGGAAAACACAACAGAAATATATAACACAGCAAATATGTACAAATGCGAACTTATCCCTTTAAGGGATTTTTGATACTAGATACAAGAAATATAAATAAAACCTAAGTTACCAATTTTTTCCCTTGACCTCATTTTAGCAAGTAGACCTTACTCGTAGCACTAAGCGTAAGTACAAAATAAACGACGGAATTACAGAAAAAAGTACCTAATAACTACGTAAAACCGCAAGCCATACAAACTCCTTGAACCACATTCAGAAAATAGCATGCCAATTAACCTCAATATGGACCAATTAAAAAACTTGCAGCCATTAATACCGATAACAATAATGTAATAAACTCACTTCTTTATTCTGACGTCGTCAACTTTGTTCTCGTGTCCGTGATGCCCGATACCGTTGGGCGTAAGGCCGTGAACCTTCTTCATACTAGCGTGACTATGGCTCCTGTGTATATGACCTTCTTTCGCTTCTGCGTTCCTGGTACTTTCATGGTCGTGATGGTTCTGCTTGGTCAATTCTTGGCCGTTCTCGACGGCTAAATGGTTGTGGCTGGTGTTTCTTGATTTTTCATTAATGTTTTGGACAAAATTGTTCTGGGCTAGCAGTCGGTTCTCTTTGGCTCTTGCATCAGGGATTTTAATTTCTATGTGCTCATCTAGAGATATGGAGTCGACTGAACTGAGGTCCAGGGTGTCATTGGAGAAGGTCTTTGGTATGGTGCCGAGCATACGATCTGGGAAAGAAATAATATGATTAAAAATTAGATTAACTTCGAAAAAAATTGTACACCTTGATAATTTTCGTCTAACTTTGCTATTCAGATATGCTCATAGCAATCATTATTATTCTTTATAAGTAATTTCGAAGGGCACAGCACAATTAAAATAAATCATTATGTTTATAGGTGGGATGGTTATTTTTATACTTTATACGTTTTTAATTGGTTGCGCAGTTAGCTCAGAATAAGTTTTACAGATTCACCGGAAAAATCTGGTAAGTTTTATTATTAATGCTATTAACGGTAAACTCGGTCAACCTTAGGGACGTATTTTGTCTATTATTGGACATAATACTCGTATATTCAATTCAATATATTCAATTAAATAGTTCAATTCATTTAGTTAGTTATGGTATCAACAGTCAAGTGTAGTTTGTTCTTTAATGTATCTTACACCACATAAAAAATAAGAAGTAATTTTATACGATAGTCATAAAAAATAGAGGAATATGGTAGATTTTGTAACGCTTAAACCATTAGGTATCTAATATATACTTGCCTCTGGATCTGTTCGCCTTGTACTTGAAGCTCCCCGGACAGTTGTTGTTCCAGTCCTTCGTCCGCTCAAACGATCTTTTCATATCCTTACCTAATTTCTGGGAAGTGGACACCGTAGCCCGCAGCTCGTCCAGCTGTTTTGCTGAGCACAGCGGCGTGTCTACGTCGTAGGTGTTGTTGAAGCTCGTGTAGTCGACCTGTAAACATTAACATCATCAGTCAAAATCATTCCAAAGATACCCGGATTTTGGCAAGCGTTAGCTAGACTTGGTGTTGATTCTGATTGACTACCAACTGACGTTTGAGCCCAGAGGCTAAAGTAGGCCTTATGGAATTAATATTTTTCTCTCGCTGCGTTTTTTTTCACCGAAGAGAGATTGATTATTTACATTTCGTATATAAGTTCCAAGGAAGCCATTGGTACGAGCAAAAGTTCGGACCTACGATCTTCGGTTTGAAAGCTAATAAATGCCCTACGTATTCCCAGGCCACCAGTGCTCGCCATCATCAATGTCAATGTGCACCTCTCACGGACGAGAGTATTGGCGATGTTACACGTGAATAGGTAAACTTTTTGGAATATTGCCAGTATTGGTACGTGAGAACCCAGTAAGAAAGTGAGGTAAAACCTGTGCCAACATTGGAAGGTGCCCCTAATACAGATGAGGTCAGAAGTTGTCGTTCATTTGCTCATTAATAAAAAAAAAGTATTAGCAATCTGACTAAGACGATTCTTCTTAAGAATAGACAAAGGTACTTAAGAATATGGACAAAGCATTAATTTAAAAAATAAAGTAATTGTCAGCTGTAGCTTGATGAAAATAAAGACGTACGATTTGCGCGTCTAATATTTCATGCAAATGGAACTACCACGCACATCACACCCGCAAACACGTGATATTGATTACACCATAAATGGTTTAGGGATAATTTGACTTATCGCACACACAGTACGGCCATAACCAACGTCATTCGTCATGATTCACGTTGTATTGTTATTATTACTTTACTCCTTTGAGCGTTCATAGAAGGAATTGTTTGTTTTACGGGCCCTTGTAGTGTATAAACTACGACGATAAGTCACGTTTTGTAGTATATTTACATACGATAACGAGCTAAAGATGTTTTACAATAGCTTCTATGTAAATTTACATACATACATACATATTATCACGCCTATATCCCAAAAGGGGTAGGCAGAGATCACGGATTTTCATTTGCTACGATCAATGCAGCAGAACGGCTCTCCGTGAGCCACTTCTTGCCCCCGCGAAGAACGAGACGTGATGGGTATGTAAATTTCCCATTTTTTAAGTCATCACAATGGATAGAAGATCAACAAATAAAAAATGTAACATAAAAAATACAGACTGATACGAGAAAATGAATATTATATGAAGAACTCTACTGCATCCTTCGTAATAAAGTCTATTGGTAATTTTTTCCTTAGCTTTCAAGGTTCAGGTAGATAATTTCCACAGTTTTCATACCTATGTTTATAAGTCACTTTTTGAACAAAAATGATTATGAAATGTGTTAATAAACTGTGTAAACAAACCTCATATTCTCCAGTGTCCTTCCTGAATGACACCATAGTCTCAAAGCGGTGCCCCCACAGAATTTCTGAAGGGAGGAAACTGCTCCGAGCCTGTGTCGTCATCCCCGTAGACTCGATTACACCCTCTGTAAATATTAGAAACAAGCCACTATTAACCAAAAGTATTTTCTTCATTATCAATAACATTGATGAGCTGTAAAGCAATCAAACTCCCTCGCATTATTCTCAGCATATGTTTCACAACAATTCAGAAGGCGGAGTGTACCTCCTCGCCTTAGCCCTTCTTTTCCATTAGGTAAAGAAAACATTGTTTACTTAAGTATTTTGACTATGGCAAGGAGGCAGTCTGAAAATTTCTTTAATGAGCCAAATGGCCCAATCTCATTTAGTTAGTTTAACGATACTTCGACAAACTACCTAATAGACCACCTTGCGTCATTCAAATACCTACTACATAAACCCATCTCCAATACGGGATTATTTTTTATATGAGTCATTATAATTAGCTAGCACCGACCTTCAGACATTTACCTATAGAAGATGCAAAACATTGCCTTCTGCTTAGAAGGAAGGAACATTATGGAATGGGCACTTTTACTAATTTGAGTACTTGAGTGGACATTAACTAAGAGGCTACCACTTTCTCCATGCTTTGCCACATGCAAAGTTGGCATATAAGACTATAGTGAAGCTACTATCAAAATTATGTCATATATATGCTTGTTATATTTTTACGTCGATGATTATTTAAGTTATGAAGTAAAGTTCAGGGTAATAAACGACCAATACAGTACAAGGAAGTGCCAAGACCACAGACAGAGTATAAATGTAATAAAAGCAGTGCCACTAGTACACTTTTTACGACTTGTAGATACTGAAATTGAATTGATGTGGATCTGACGCGTCATCTCATCGGCCATATTACAATGCTATCAATAGTTTACTTTGAAGTTTATTGTTACGATTGAAGTCTACGAATCGGTTCGATCAATTTGCTAGTTATGTAATGGAAGTTTAAATTAATCGGTGCCAATATGCTATACGTTCACAAGGTTACAAAATCTACTGTATTGGTCGTTTTACAGTAACTACAAATTATTACGACAATTATTTACACGCGACAATTGAAGAGAACTTACTACTTTAAAAGTTCATTCAACTGCAATTTAAATTAAGTTAAGGGGTATATAAACGATAAAATAACCGGCTAACAAAAAATAAAAGAAATAAATGAAATAGTAAAATAAATAAAAAATTAATTCCCACCTAACATGACGACGATTTCGAACCTCTCCCTCAGCATATCGGCAGCCGAGAGGTTGTAGAGCGGCGACTTCTCATTGATCTTGTGAACGATGGTCATGGGCCAGATGAACATGAGCCGGTCTTCTTCCCCGTCGGCGCCGACCTTCAACTCTTGCTGGTAGAAGGGCAGGACTTCGCCTTCTCTGGTGATCTAAGGGTATAAATAGGTTTATTAGTTTGAGGTGCACTTGGTTTTTTAACGACGAGTAATTCCGAAACTCAAAGTGATAAAATTTTCTCGTAATTTGAAATTCACATTATTGTCGTAGCTGATTAATTGATTATTACGGAAATTAACCCCTTTTCGGAATTACCCCAAAACTAAACAACCTTATGGTATGCCTCACAACCCGATACGAGTTGTAAATTTGTAATTGATGAATGTCGTCAGGATAACTCTTAGGTAGAGTAAATGATGCAAGCACATTTCATACATATTTTAATTGTATTTAATCAACTAACTACCAACTGCTTCTAACTATAAATCTTCTGTCTAAAGTTTTAGAATTCAAATGTATCTATCCACTCTACTAAAGAAACCCATTAACAGGATTTTCCACCAATGAACAAAATTAAATGGTTTTAAAATTAGTTTTAATGACAGTAGTCTGTCTGTCTGATTCCATAACTTATTCATTGATGTAAAATACTAAAGCGTAAATTAATATCATGCAAGGATGACACATTTAACAAGTTTTCGCACATGCATTATTGGACACTGATAGGATTAATACAGAAAAAACTAGTTACGTAACTCTGAAACAAAGCGAAAAATATAAAATTCCATTGATTGTACTATACGTAATTCATATTCGTGTTAAAAGCCATTGAATCCATTGTTCGTTTAGGTCTGGGCAAACACAATTTTACGTCAATTGCCGTATGTTGTTTGCTCACATCTGCTATTTCGTATTTAAGTCTGGTGAAAATCAAAACGTTGTTTGTAACGTGACGTTTATAGGATACACGCGAGGACTGTTTATCGAGTTTTAGAAAACAATAGCATACCTATAATAAAATGTAAACGCATTATAATCGTTCACTGTTTTGGTAGAACGTAACTTCAGGCGAGGAACTGCTCACTTAGAGGAATAATTAAACTATGTAAATGCAAAACCATTACAAGAACCAGCTGCTCTGTGATGACTTCTATGGTTTTATAATGTTTTTTTAGAAACACGCGGCTGATCAGTTTTGGTTGGATTTTTATCATATTTTAGGAAAATGAATTTGAACTTAAGTTTAAAAAAAAATTTGAAACCTATTGCCATTATATAATTTGCATTGGTAGATAAATAATGAGAGTTTATATTTAGATTATGTGAGGGCTGGCAACCGTAACCACTTGAATTATTTGAATTGTTGCGAGTCATATATCAAAATTGTTTGATTAGTTCCAGAGCCCGTCGGTATTACCGACAAAAACAACGCAAATTGTTGTTCGAAGTATTAAAATACCATTAGTTTCGGATTCCAATCATAGCTGTACCGTTTACGTTCAACCCGAAGTGAGTCGTAGGTACAACCACTTTGCTAATAACTTTAAAAGCGTCAATGCAGTACAATAATGCTGTTAACTTGTTAAAAGCAAAAGAATAAGCGAGCATGCAGCATGCGACACAAACTAGTCCGTAGATGGGTCTAACAAAACACAAGTAATTAAAGAAAGTTATGGTTACACGCGTAAATTAGACATCAAATGCACATTTACAATTGCGTTAACTTAAATTTACAGTTATGTACATGGAGTAGATACCTTCTTCCGAATAATCTGAGCACGGACGTGCGCTTCGAGTATATGTGACTTGCGTATGTCACCCACTCTGAATAGGAGACAGAATTCTCCGTCTCTCAAACAAATGACCGCGTTTCTCGAAAACAGGAGCGTCGTGTTACGCTTTTTGGCTCGAGCCAGCTTCGCGAATATTAGACCCACCTAAAGACAAGAAAATTAAATGAGACTTGGCATTGGCAATCGAAAACTGTTGGAGTCGAAATTTGAATACTCAAATGACGACGGTAAGGAGTGGAGACAGTGCTACGATGCTTCTAAGCGTGCGAACTGAAATCCCCAATCACTAACCAGTCTCCGTTTTTGTTGAAATAATATACCTTGCGGCGGATTATCTGGGCTCTTATATGGGCTTCGACAATATGTGATTTCCTCATGTCGCCCACACGGAACATCAGGCACAGCTGCCCGTCCCGCAAGCAAATGACGGCGTTTCGGGAGTAAAGGAGGGTCTGGGCTCGCTTTTTGGGTCTAGAGAGCTTTGCGAACACGATTCCCACCTAGAATTAGAACAACCTTGCTGTCACTGTCACGTCGCTCAGCGGCGAGGGTCATGGTTCTCAATTTTGCATTTTCCAATGACTGTTGCACAGCACTGAAATTAGCCTATAACCTTGACTGTCTATATTTCTAGAACACATTGAAGTAACTATGCAACAAATAGTTAAAATTAACGACGTTATTTGGTCTCTATAAAACTGTAATAATTTTTAAGAGATCGTCTCCATCACTTGATACGTTAGAGAAACTGGCGGTGTGCCAAGTTTATTTTAAATTATCATATTGGCTTTAAATCAGGTAGATTTCTAAATACACACTGCGCAACACTAAGCTGACGGACACTAATTTACTCTAAAACGTGACGTCCAACATCTATATAAGTATGCTAAGATATGTAAATCTTAACGAAACATATTCAGCTCTGGGAAAGAATGACAGTAACAACATTAGTGTCCAGACATTTGGCAGACATAATCTTAAAAATGGAGTGCCAAACCTAAATAATAAAAATGTTTATACAAAAGAAATTACCATAAATGCTTGAATGAAGACTCCGACAATACTCTGCAGGCACATAACGAAGATGGCCTCCGGGCACTCCTCGTTCGTAGTTCTGGATCCATAGCCTATCGTGTGTTGCGTCTCGACAGAGAACAAGAAGCAGCCGGTAAAGGTGTTGACATTGTTGAGGCAGGGTATGACGGGAGCGGTGTTGTTCGCAGGGGGGTTTAAGTCCCCATGCGTGAAAATGATGAGCCACCAGATAAGCGCGAACATCAGCCAGGAGAGAATGAATGAGAGGGCGAACACCATCAGCGTCCAGCGCCACTGCGCGTCCACGAGGGTGGTGAAGATGTCCTGGAGGTATCGGCGCCTGCGCTTGGCCACGTTCCATTGCACGACGTTGCAGTCGCCGTGTTTAAAGATGACGCGCTTTCTCACGCGTCTCGCTGCATAACGGGCTTGACGGTATCTGCAAAACAAACACGATTTCTATTATTTGTTTAGCTTAGAACCTCTAATTAGAGAGATCAGATTACGTCACTGCTTTGGTTAAATCGTAACCGCGATTTATATGTTTATTGCCGTCAATTAATGGTTTTACGTCATTTCAAATGAAATCGTAGGTACGGTAGGAAGCAATCGCTCAGAATAATCGTCATAACACCTAGAACCATAGAACAATGCGAATTTCGTAAACCCGCTAATTACGGTCACCAGTTTCAACCAAATAAGTATCAGTAAATTCCAATAAATCATATTAGCAAACAGGGAATCGTGTTTCGGAGTCCGTAGGTACTGGCTGATGAATAAACATTTGCGTCATTAATCATTATCGAAACAACGGAATCCGCTTTGATTCCACGAGTACAATGATCTAATTGTAATCAGGACGGATGCGGGTAATCGGGCCACGTGGCTGGGCGCAAAATGTTAATAATATAGAAATTGTGTTATATAAATTATTTATATTTTGCACAAGAAATAAATGATTTATTGTTACTCTTTAATGTCAAAACATAACATTAACCGACTTAGGGCCGGTTGCACCAAACTGTCTGTGAACGTAAACGTAATCGTAAAAAAAATCTTGTATGAAAAGTTTGTCAGTTTTCTATGGGATGACAGCTCCTTCGCCTTATTTAACGTTGATGAGTTTGTTAATTGTGCGTGGTGCAACCCACCCTTAACTTCATATTATTAGGATACGAGGTGCTTATTTCAAATCTCTAAATTGTTCGTACATGGCAGCCCTGCCCCCGGGGACAAGAGAGTTTGGGGGCCCTAAAATTATTAAGGCACTGCTTATGGGAGCCCGACGGCACTGAGTAGGCCAATGGCAAATTTAGTACATACTGCTTACTTATGCGCAATAAAAATAACAATGTAAATTAATTTAAATGTGAAGTAGTCCCACTCTTAACATAAGTGCACAAAGTGTGATTTATTATAGCACTTTAGATAATTTTATCGCATTCAATTTCAGTCAGGTCTAACCCATATATGCTGAGTGCTTGTATTTTAGCATTATCAGTAGAAAAGCTTTCTAGATAAACATGCTTTCTGCAAATACTTTAACGGAAAATGTTTACATGTTAACTTTCATACTTAAATAAAACGGTAAGATTCCGTCAAAAATCTGAATTGGCTCTACTTCTACAAATTCAAGGTAAAACGTGGTATATATTTACTTGAGTTTGCTGGTTGCAAATTCCCCACCTACGGCCACTGGCCGGACACTCCGGTTTTACTTTTGTTTACATTCCACACTTACATTCCATAGTTACATTCCACAGTTACATTCCATAAATGAGGAGTCCTATTCGTATTTAAAAAAACGCAATCTGCTAAAATTACAGATGTTTAATTATATTCTGTCAAAAATCAAGGCAAGCCGAAATGTCAAACTTAAGTGTGTCACCGAGTTGAAACACCGCGGTTATAGATATATTTGTATTTCTATGGGGAAAACACAGATCTCAGTCGGAATATGACGGCAAGTGTCAACCAATTATTGTATTAATTAAGTGACAATTTCATATCTATTAATAGTGAACTTTATTATTTAGTGTCAAATGTCAAAAAGTAAATATAAAATGTCAAAGTGGCTGTATAGGGTTGTTGTGGTTATTGTTGGCTTTTATGTATTAATGTTCAATTTATGTTGTAGATTTGTAGAGGGGCAAATAACGAATCTGTATCAGTAGGAACTTGCACCCAATTGGTAAAAAATCACGAAACTTACAATCTGCCCATATATGAATCTGGTCATCATATCTTGGATTCCTATAATCACAATAATATTATTCGATAAAAATGCTTTGGAAGAGGTACTATCAAACCCGACCCTCTACACATTTATAAATCAACTGAAAAATACGGTTAACAACCATATTTCCTACATTATAATATTCCCTTCAATATTTCATGTTTCCTTATCGCATATTGTCATAATTTTTTTGATTGGCGTTAATTATTTAATCCCGTTTTTTGTTAGATTACATGATATAAAAAAAAATCAATCAATTCAATACTCTACTCATACTCATTTATTCATAATATTTCAAAATATTACATGTCAAAAGATTTCATAGCATATTGATTGCAAATTATGTACTATTAAATATACAATTAGAATTATTCATTAATTTGTTATGTCAGCTTACAATTAGCAGGTACTTAAATTTACTTTATTTCTGTTAAGAAATTCAGTCACAGGGTAGAAAGTTTTTCAATTAGCCATTTTTAAGTCTATTTTGGAACAAGTTGGTACTCTCTAATAATTTGAGTTCAGCGGGTAACGCGTTATATATATTTGGACCCATGACTAGCATGATTTTGGAAAACTTGGTCAGTCGTTGGAAAGGGGTCAACAACCTCTCCTTGCTTCCTAAACGGGTACGGGAGGGTTTGCTAACATCAAATTATTAAGATACATTAAATAGTTGTTTAGAGTTAAAGTCACAGCGTTCCGTTCTAGACACGATTCTAACTAAATGTTGGTAACAATTGATGTCACAGTGTCACTGCTCCTCAATTGCCTTACAAAATGGGCTTCAAGTTAGTTTGAACTAACAATATTTCGTTTACGTATAATAAAAGCTCATTGTAGGCCGTACTCCGTTCCAGTATGCAAGCGGGACATCCCTATACAGTGTGTGTCTTTCATAACGACATTGGTTTTGAGTGACGATACTTTAAAGTGCTGTTAACAGTTTTATCAAAAGAATATAAAAAAAAATCTCGAGCAGCAATGTTTCGCTAAGTGTTTCGCGATAGCAGGGCGGTTAAGTCCTTTTCTTACGAACAAGGTCACTTGTCATGATTTTTGACGGTCTTGTTAGGATGACACTAAGAGCGAAATTTCAATGAAATCATATGTCAATTGTTAAGTTTAATTTATTACTGATACATTGCGTGCCCAATTAATTTGTATGAAATTTTTTACATTTTATTTTTTAACTAAATTATGCTAATTTTAGTTCATTAGGAGTTATACTTTCAGCCCTTAAAATTAGTGTCGTTATGAAAGACACACACTGTATACACACATAGCGCTGTGTCGTTCACACACCGTAGCGACATGCGAATCCGCACCAGTGTGAACATACCGTAAATGCAATGGTTATAATAGCGGTTGTGTTTTTTGCTATGTGATTGACAGTCGTTTCTTATTGCTTTGTTTTTGTCTTGCTTTAATTCGGTATGCTTGAAAAACAATAAAACATTGACGAATGTATTGATTGCATCAATCGCACTTCAAGCGGGCTTTTCAATAATGTACAATTGTACATAACATAACGTAACTACGTCTGTTTGAGAAGCGTGCTTGATAGTCTTGGAACTACTTTATATTTGCTATAGGTACCTTGTGGTTTACTTAAAATGTATTTTACGCAATAAAATAAATTAAAGGAAAGCCGCAAGACATGGTTATTGCGTGTCAGATAATTATGAGTTATGTGGTTATGTTCAGGTTTGCATTTAATTCGCATTTAAGGCGTCCATCTACTTGGTGAATGTAATACTAAGTACATGTGTTGGTCACCTCGGAATTAGGACTATATTTTTTATCTTAGGTATGAAGCACTGAAAGAGTAGGTGTTTTTGGTTCAGTCTGTTTGGTTTTATATTAGAAAACCTTTATAACAGCTTATCCTTTAGATACCTACTGTAGTTAACCAGGTACATTATAGTTTTGGAATTATCTTCGAGTCTTAGCATGATAAACGTTTTAGTATTGTATCATGCGTTTTAGTACCTACATAAATTGTCACCAAACACTTGAGATAGACAAACTTTTCTAGTTTTTGCACTTTGTTTGCAATTACTCAGTGCTAGGTTTCTAAGTCGCAAGCAAGGTTAAGTAAGGTTGGGTTACACATCCTTAGAAACACTACTTAGCCTTTTGCCTAGATAGTTCAGTCACAAGCAGAACGAGTTATTTAGCAAAAACTTACTTATTTAATTCTTCTCTCCAAGCAGATTCCGATGAGTTCACGGGCTTTCCGGTCATGAACATTGACACTTGACTTATACATCTTTTCAATCCAGACATTCTTTCTTCCATTTTAAAACTCACTCTCTTTTTCTCTCGCGACGTTATTTATTCTCAGAAAGTCTCAAACACTCCTAAAAGCAGCCTTTATAAATACTGTATATTAAGCTATTATCACAATCGGTAGCGAAACCAGCGCTTTGTAATGTCGTATTAACCTAAATCAACGTTTTATCACACAAGTAAATATCAACGGCAAATATGACTCCAAGGATTGCACTAACAGACCGTCTCCACTCTGTCTTTCAACAGAACATTTATTAAAGATTCACTGAACACTTCTTTGATGTCGAATAACAAAGCCACGAATTTTCGCACCATTGTCCCCGGGAAATTGCTTTGAGACACTATCATCAAGTAATGGCGACGCAGAAAATTCGTCACTAGAAAACGTGCAGTGGGCTTTCCACTCGCACTGATTGTGAGGGAATTAGTCCAATACTGAGCGGATGTTTAATGAAACAGATGCGAAGACGTTCCCAAACAAACACGACAGGCGTCCCGTGCCAACCGGGCGGCGCGCGGCGCCCGGCGAGTCGCGTCGCGACGTCGCCCGCTACTCTATCACTAATCTGGATTATTCCATCTTGTTGAGATTTACTATTATAGCATAAATATTTGGATCTTAGAGAAACCAAATATTTATCCGTAACGGTATTACGATTACAGACGAATAAAGTTGAAAAGTGATTTCAGATGAACAAGGAATGTCTTATGCTGGATTAGCGTGGGCTATTTTGCACGCGTAGTACTACGTGCTTATTAAAATAGCTGCGGAAATGTTGAAGTGTTTCTGATAAGCATTTGCTGCCGTCATCGAGATGATTTAGTCATACATTATTTGATACACGCATCGGCAAAGACATTAAACATTTTATCTGCGAATTATTGAGAGGTTTCAGAGCAGCGATGTGTAAAAGGAACGTTGTTTCTACGTTACTTCGGTGACGCCAAAAAGGTTATATCCTTATTGAAGACTGCATGTATAGCAAAATGTAATAAGTAGAAGATAGCATACCTTTAAATCAGCCGTTAAGCTTAACAGCTACTATTAAATCAAGCCAATTTAACGTTACATTTATCTCTCAACCCGTCCTCAACTCTCGCCCGTAGAAACATACATAGCACGAGTAAACTCTTCTTCAAGAAGATCATCCTCTGGGTGTAATTATCCTTGGATGATGCAGTTAAAGGTGCTAAACGTGCGTATGAATTTGATACAGTAGGCACGTGAGAAAACCACGTGTTAGTGGTTACCTCCTGCGGAAGTTGCGGTGCAATTGATCTGAAGAACACGTGATTCTCAACCAAGTAGAGTTCAGTAAATTCCCGGCCATCTTGTATTATCACAATGGAACTAACGTGAAAAGCATTGGACGTCATCTTTGATACTAATTGGAGTAAGTGGGCCAAACTAACATAAATTCTATTGACTGTACGAGTACATCTGCTTTTAAATGTAGTGCCTTCCTAGTTTGAACTTTCTACGATTTTGTAAGGACTCACGGAAAGTTTACAAGTGACTTCGAAATTTAAATGTTTTTCATAAATAAATTGCATTTAATAAAAACAAAACAACGATAATTAGACCAGGCAATAAGGAGGTTGACCTCGCATTAATTCCTCAGACAAAAAAACCTTTACAGTATGATAAAGTGTCATGAGTAGATGGTGTATCAATGTTTTTCCAAAAAAAAAAATATCCGTATTATTTTTACTGCAATAAGTTATTTCTTTTAATATTTTTTTTTTGGAAATTCGTAAATATTATGTTAAAATATGATTAACATAACAACCACTGTTACAAACTTGACTGAGAAATTTTCCAAACAAAATGACGAGTGTCAACAGATATTTTTAAATAAAGATGACAGTTTTTATACTTTTTATTGACATTTTTTTGGAACTTTTCCTAGTATCTGGCAATGATCAAAAAAAATCGTGTGGTGAAAAAAATATAGCCTGAGAAATATTCCAGTACAAATTATTAAGCTTTTTGTACATTTTGGTGAAAATACCAAAATTGGCAAATGTTTTTTTTTGGAAAAATTATGTTTGGTATTTGTTATGATCTATACTATATCCCAGCAAAAGAATCATCGACTGAGGAATTAATGCGAGGTCCCCATACTACGCACCGCCAGATTTCCCGGCCTAAATGCTTTGAAGCAATCTACTAGAAAAACAAGTGACGCTCCACGATCATTGAACTTAAAAAAAACGGGCTAATAGAAGTTTGTCCGGAGTGTAAATAAAATAGCGGCCATTTTAATAGATTCACGAGACTCATTTGTTCGACCTTGGGCTTGGAGCGTTCAGACAGTCACCCCCAGAATTGGACAATGATATGAAGCAGGTGCTGTCTTGGAGCGCCTAACTTCAGCGTGTTTGGCACTAAATGCCGAACTGTCTTGGCGTTTCGAAATGTTTACGTCACATTTTGAGGCGTTTAATATATTTACATCACACGCGGTACATCGTCTCGCCTTTGAACTTGTATGATCTGCCCTATGCTATACTACAGATTCAGAATCAGAGGACGTCTGAACCCTCAGTGTAAGTAATCGTTTCACTAACGTAACGTAACGATTGCGTTTGTGTTAGGTCGCAAGCGGAACGTATCGAAAACTAAACCACCGAGTATCTATAGAAGTATCTCTACTCGGTGATATAGTTTTCGATATGTTCCGCTTGGTGTGCTATGTTAAAAATCCCATAAAATTTAAGACCTAACACAAACGCAATCGTTACGTTACGTTAGAGAAACGATTACACTAAGTGTAAGGCCTGAGTGGACGCTCGTGGCGGGGCGTGCAGCGGGGCGTGCAGCGGGGCGTGCAGCGGGGCGGGCGAGCGTCCATACACTTTATGCAGCGTCGACTCGGGACACCAGTACGAGTGTCCTTTGTTTGACATGCACGCCGCCATCCCCGCCCCGCTGCACGCCCCGCCACGAGCGTCCACTCAGGCCTTACACTAAGGGGTTCAGTTGTGAGTTGTGACGTCTAGGTTTATACAACTTCTTCTTTAATATCACATTTGTGGCTAATAAGGGTACTATTACCGCCCACATATCCACCACGCCCTGTAGGTAAAATCAGTTGCCAAGATTTGTTTCATGAATAATTCGATTATGTACCTAATGTACCTACTGTAGTCTAGTCGTAAAGGACGACAACGCGTTTTAGCACATTTGATTGGGGTAGGGTTCATGTTTATCTTGCTTATTGTAGATTATTATTTTTTTATCTCTAAATATTGTAATGAAATTGACCTTCTAGTATTACGATTTCAGCGGTTCTCTGCCTTTTCGCCGAAAATTGTATTGCCGAATTTCACTTGCCAACCAACTTTTCGCAGAAGTTTCATTTGGCCGAATTTCATTTCCCAACTTTACATAATCCAACCTAACCTAACCCAACCTAGTAGGTAATTTTCATTTCCCAACTATGGGGTTGGGAAATGAAATGGTTGCGACATAATTATTTGGTAAAAGTTGTTCGGCCAAATGGAACTTCTGCGAAAAGTTGGTTGGCAAGTGAAATTAGGCAATGTAATTTTCGGCGAAAAGGCAGGATACCGATTTCAGCATTTCCGAAGTAAAATAAATTCAAGATTATTCGGTTACAACGCAACATTTAATTAAGTATACAATTTTACTAAGCCAACTGTCCTATTACCTAACTAGGTACCTAGTTATATAGCATCAAGTAGTTGCCAAAATGAAACGTCACAGGTACTAAGTCCACCAAACTACTTTCAGTTTCTATTCATTAGTCTTGATATCCGTAGCTGCTTTTCATTCTAGTTGTTTTGCTTCCGCTGTATACATGAGACTACTGCACATAATTTGCAAGATTTCTTAGAGATAACAAACATGCTGGGAAACATTACGACTAAAGACAAGTAAATAATAAAGACCGTATATGGCCACCAGACACAGCCAGTAAATGACATTATATTTCTACACGTCCTTCTCATCTTTCATATAGGCAACGACAAGGACGGGTACAGAAATAATGATATTATTACTGATAGGATAGTGTCTGGTGGCATAAAGAAAAATCTTTTCTGTCATGACTCATCATTTCTGTAAATGTCAAAGCTTTATGCCTGAATTTTGTATGGCGCGGCGCTCCTAATACACCGTGATGCCAGCTCTCTTAGGGACTAAACTTTGATGGTACGGGTTGGTGGGGCAAAGCATTAACATGCTTATAACAGTGCCTAAAATATAAAAAACTGAGACATCGGTAATGTAACGACATCTGCGTTAATGAAAGACGAAAATTATATATTATTTGTCTGTGATAATTTAGTATACCAGGAAGTACCTAAAGAATTGCGAGCTGCTGATGACGTAACAAGATTTTCAGATTTGAAATTAGATTATTGATACAATTTTGCCAGTTATTAATATCCCACATTAACGAACTTCGCACACAGTGAAATAGACACCGAGTGCTGTTGCCAAGTGGCGGTGAGTGAGGTGAGTTTGAAATAGCCGTTCGTAATCTTGAGATTGTCTTTCCCGCACGTGCGGTGTGAAGTTTCTTACACGTGAAGTTGGTTATTAGTTTTCAGGAATATGAGGTTACCGCTACTCCCCGATAGATGGCACAGTAAGGTATAGGTAATGATAGAATATTTAATTAGGACTTGGTTTGTTTATACCAGAGGCTATAGAGATATAGACGACCACAGCCTAAGAACTTTTTGAAGCTCATTTCGATTGCGCTATCCATGTCAAAGCCCCCTAAAGATACCGAATATGTAAGAGAAATGTTACCTGCACAGCTACTCCACCTAGTAACAAATAGCGTACTAGTAGTACACTATTTGTTTATTCAATCTAAACAAATGAAACAGAGAAACATTTTTTTAAATTATATTATAAATTATAGAAAATGACGGATCGGAGATTCCGAGAAATGAAACCACGCGAAAATTATATAACACAAGGTTTCCTAAGAGTTTATATTTGTGCACGTTTAACCGGTTACGAAAGTCATTAGTCAATCGATAAGCGAGGTTCCAAAAATACAAGCAGGCAAAGGGTATAAAAATAAAAATAAAGAAACTTACTTTTGGACCAAGCTCTTAAGTTCAGTCGGTTCAACGTAACGTAAAGGGGTTAGATGACTCACGATAAGGAATCTAAAAAGAGGCAGGTATGGGCAAAAAACGGTGCGTTAGTAACGGCTACTCCCATTATTGTGGCAACTGGTGCCAATGAATTTGGCAATTTGTTTTATAGCTGTATAGTCGGTAGCTAAAGTTAGCTATGCGAGTTATATGAAGCTTAATTGTAACTATACTTAACCGTGTCGAAAGAGAAGTGTCGAATCATTCATTAGTTCCTACTTTTTGGGCATTAATCACATTGATCAATTGCGATTCTGTTATAAATCATAACACGTACTTCGGTTGGTACGATTCCTAAGATGACTAGAGTAAGTACGACTAGCATAATCTTAACCAAAAATTAATTTACGGTACTGAGGTCGATACTGTGGTACTGTGGGACTAGATCGGCCTGTGCAAAATTGTCCCATAATAATAATTTTATTTGATTAGGTAGCGACACCTCAGGCCAGTTTTATTAGAAAGAGAGTTCCGCTTGTAAATTGTAACTTGTAGCTTTATAAAACTCGCCTCTGATGTTGTATCTTCAGTTTTAGTCTGAAAAGTATTGGTTTTCAGTGTTTTTTTGTGCATACATTTTGTTAAGACTTTTTTCCTGCTAAGTGGGCGGTCGGTCAAAAAAGTTTGGGAACCTATGCATTAGATAGTTAGTGCATAACGAAGTTGATGAACAGAGATTCCAGGAGTCCCGCACTCGGCTAGGCCTGTGTCGCGGGAGACCATTTATACAATTTTATTTCATGCAGATCATCAAGATTATCCCTCAACCTTTCACATCATAGATGTAATATTTGTTGTATATCTTGTAATTGCACTAATTATACAATATATGTACACCGTCCGTACATACACCATAGTATGTAGGTAATAGATACATCTCGTGAGTCTCGTGACCATGACTCACCGTTACATAATAATTACTAATAGTTACTATTCGTATGTTACTATCTCATTGTTGTCTGTTCGTATCGCACCCAGCTATAAGGATACGTTTAATTTATGCTTTAACCTTCAACTTACCTTTATTTATTATCAACGAGGATAATAATTTCACATTTACATTCTCAAATGTATTCGGATCTTTCTCTTTGTTAAATTATAAATGATTATAGTTGGCCGGAATGGCAAGACCACCTACAGGTGTCTAGTGTATAAAAACAGATACTATAGCGATACAAGGAAAACGATATTGGTCTACAAAAACATTCGACCAGTACGAATTTTTATTATTTATATTAGAGAGACAGAGTTTTAAACTAAAGTTTGTGTTACCAGAACGGAAAATCCACAACTGGAGTCCAGTAACGTTTTTCTCGATTTCGTTTAACCTTTCGATACCATTTTGCTAATGAAAGGCTAGCAACACTTCCAGCAGCACCGCACTAGTGACAGCGCTCGGCATCGGTGTGGCTCTTCACTAGCAGCGTCGCTTCAACTGTCATTCGAGTACTTGGCGCCGGCCGCGCTCTTTTCAGATATCTCTGTTTAGAACAATAATTATATTTCCATCTGGTTCTTAATGTATTTCAATAACAGTAAAACATGTACTTTAAATGGTGTTTGGTGTTTTTACCCTAAAGCTAACTAACAACCACCTACAGGTGTCTAGTGTACAAAAACATATACTAGCGATACAAGTAAAAATATACTGGTCTAAAACATGCAACTATAAAATATTTTTTGGGTGAAGAAATAGCTGAGAGACGAAGCTTTTAATTAAAGTTTGTATGACCGTTAGCTCATGTATGTTAGCTTAGCTCACGTTTTGAAAAGCGACAGATTACGATTCAGCCATTTCCTTGCAGTTTTTTCTAAGAAATCTGTATGAAAGGGGCCACCGACTATCAGTCGGCCTGTCAGTTAGAACCAAAATTTGACAGCTCCGAACAACTGACAGGCCAATATCGTCAAGCCGACTGATAGTGGGTACCGTGGCTGGGCCCCATTAGACTTATTAGTGTGGCGCCAGGATTTATTCTGACGATCTACCGATTGTCGCTGACGTCACGAACGCCACTATACAACACTAGTTTCTCAATAATGATCATTTTCCAATGTGATTCATGTGTTTTTATGACTCACTCCGATGCGAATTTCTTTTGATCTTCATAATGGATAATTTATTCGGTTTTATTATACAATAAACTTGATCTGGCAGCTACAGCGATTCTAGACTTCCTGTAGATAATATTTTTATGAATTAACGCTCTCGAGAAATCAGATTTCTAGTATCCGTAATACCAGCTAATGGCCGCGTGCGAAAATGATATAATATTCAAGCCGGCATGCATAGGTGAATGAGGTGTCGGAAGTGTATGTGTGTAGGACGCGGTACGGAACAGCGTGCATCATCCTAAGGGAAAACACACGCCATAGTATAATATATATCTTTGACATATGTATGAGAGTAGAAGTTAAATATTAATGTTGTTGAATCGATATGTTTGTACAAATATTGGCGGTTGTCACTTACATGCCATTTATTCCTTCGTACTATTTACACATTATGTAGCTGATGGATTATGTAATGTCAACTCGGCGAAGACCGTCGGGTGAAGAATATCGGATAGCAAGCAATTTTGGGTCGGCAACGCGCATGTGACACCTCTGGAGTTTCAGGCGTCCATAGGCTACGGTAGCTGCTTACCATCAGGCGGGCCGTGTGCTTGTTTGCCACCGTCGTGGTATGATAAAAACATTGCAGCAAATTCTGCATAGCTTCATCAACTTTTGTGACATAGCCTGTAGTACCTAATAATACCTACTACCCATCACTATTGGTTATTCTACCCATCACTACACGTGCATTTACGTGTATATTTAAAACCCACCTGTAACCATATTAGGAAAAAAGGTATGATACATATTTATTAAATTTTGAATTTCCATAAATTTGACACCGGGTTTTTAACCATTGTGCTTTAAGTAATTGTATTGTATTAACCTTTCCTTGTATTTTATAGGTATTGACAATGTTACTAAGAGACTCCTTATTTAATCAGATGACATTTACGGATCCGTGGCATATTACATCAGAGTTCGTTGTAAAGTTTGTCTTAACACTACGTCAACCGTCCAGTGGCGTGGTCATTAGGGGGATTGTGTTTCCTAATAAACGAATCACTTTATGTATAATCTCTCATGTTTAGTTGAGTTCATTCTATTTATTCGCACTAACGCGTAACTTTTAAATTGTTGTATCACTCCACAAACATACATATGACGTCAACAATACACTAAATTAAAACAAATGTATATGTAGGTTAGTAACCCCATTATCTAACATATCCCACACTATGGGAGCATGAAACCGGTAGGTTAGTTTGGGTTACCACGTGCTGATACGAGTATGATAACATACAGGGCCGGAATTTATTCTAAACTATAATAATAAGCTCCGTTCTCGGCTTACCAATGTAATTTAGATATAGAGATCCGTAAATAAAACGTGTAATACGAGATCAGCTTTCCTGGTTTGCGAACGCTCGCTTGCGCCCGGTGAGCGATCGTTACAACAGCTAGGAAACGTATGACCCCAATTTGAAAACGACTCATGTCTAATAGAGTATGAATCCTCATACGTCTAATTAATAACGGACATTATGATGGCATTGGCAAATATTAATATGCGTGGACGCTTGGTACCTACAGGATACACACATAAATAAAAGCGATGCCTTCACACATATGCACGAAGTTAGAACAGGAACAATAAGTACTACATTACAGCAGAGAGCAGGAAAAAGGGATTACCGGCCAAGCCAAGGTATGTAAGTATAGTGAGTTTCTCAAATATGCAATATAACAAGTAAGAAACTTATAAAAATAATTATAAGTTGCGTTCGTAAGGCATAAGTCAACTCGTAAACTTCTATTATCATTATCACTTCAGATGCGATAACTACACTTACTGTGACAAGAAAAACAAAAATTAAAATCGGCTGTTCGTAAGACCTGTTGCTATTTTTGACGCCAAAGCGCTTTGCAGGCCTACGCCTGGAAAGTTTGTATGTAATCCTCTGCGGTCGAAACTGAAAAAAGGTTCTTCCTAGTATTATAAGTAACGTACCTAACGATAACGACAATATTTCATTGCGTGTTTGAAAAACATGAGCAATCATCAAGTGATTTTGGTAGGAAGATATATATGTATGATTCTTGAATACATATATTGAACTTGAACAGATATATTTAAATAAAATCTAAAGCGGTTCATGTTTTATAATTAGTATAATTACATACATTCTAAATAGGTAACTGAAAACTATTCAGAACTAGCTCCCGCGCAGTCATTCTGTGTGTCGCAATCAAGATTCCTAGAGCTTTGTCATTTTACTTTATAGGTAGGCAATGGAGGTGTAATGATTACATAAATACAGTATTACTCATAGTTCTAAATATAGTAAACATTAAGTGCAAGTAAACATTACTCAAGGATCTTACTCATAGGAAAATGGGTGACGAATGATGATACTGTTTGTAAACACTCTAAAAGAACAAGTTAGGTATGAGATTTAACTTTCTTCTTGTTATCTCATTCTGTGACTATTAGGCATTTGAAGACCCGGTAGCAATTTGAATCAATGTATGTTCTTTTCTTTGTAACAGATACTGTCAGCGACAGTTGTGAGACAATATAGCAACTAGCAACGGCTCTACTTGATACTCTTTTGACTACACCACTCTACAAAGAGTACTGACAGCATAAGAAATAACTAAGCGGGGAAGTTGTTAAACATTAACTTGGCACGACTTTAATAATAAACACGGGTAATAAGAATTTTGAGCGACTCGCACTTCTGCTCCTGACTCTACGACTGAGAGGAGGATGGATACTGCATAATTGGAATGGAAAGGGGCTCGGGTAGCACACTTGGATAACGAGCATTACGGTATGGTTGGTTACATATGACCTGAAAATCTTAATTTTCTATGCCGGCCTATTAAAAGCGAGTGCATTCTTTATCTTACTCGTTTTTTGATGATAATGTAGGGTAATTGTGATTTTATTGTAATTATTTCAATATTTTGGATAAAATTGTAGTATAAATTATTCCGTAGACACTATTGGACCTTGCCTTTGCCTCATAATGAGCGCTCTCCGATTAGAAAAGGTAACTAATGATGCTGCTGAATTGGTGATCATAAGGTATAAGGTGGTTTTGGCTGAAGTTTATTACTTAATAAGTTTCAATTACCTACATCACAACCACCGAAACAACACTGTATCCATCACGTTTACGTTTAAGTCATGATTCATGAAGGCTTTGAAGTTTCCCATCTATAAGTATACAAAGTATACTTTCGACTATACGCTATACACATACAGTCCTCATGGTTAACTTCGAAGGAAGTGAATGGCCTCGGCGAGTTCGTGCCAGGAATCCGTATAGCGGACAATAAGGTGCAAATTGTTTAATTAATTTAGAAAGCTGAGTCCGTCTTTGACAACATTATACACTCAAGAATAATATAAAGAGGTCACTTTGCATTGAAATCTGCTGAAACGCATGAAAAGCATTCGACCGGACATGGTGAGTTAAGTACCCTTTACCGCGTCAGATTAATATTTTATACGAACATATGTGTATGAAAGCTCAATATATGTAGAGTTCGCGTGGTCAAACTCTAATTACATATTGGTACGCAACTTCACAGTATGCGCTTCTGCTTTCGTAAGACGAGCATAAAATTGCACTGGAGTAGTGGACAGAACTGGCATTTATTTCCGGCATTGATGTAGCTAAACACCGTAAAATTTTAAATAATCCATTAAAACTTCCGAGTCAACCGAGTGCGCAAGCTCATCAGAACTTTACCTTTGTACCATTGAACACAGGGAAATAACACTTTAAGCCTTCTGAATACACACTGCTTAGGTACGTCAGTACTCCAATTGCCCACCAAGCGCTCGTCTCAAAAGATTTAAACCACTTGAAATGTGGTTTAAGCTTTACAATTAACAAGCGCACTTGGAGATCACATTAGGCTGGTTTGCACGAGAGCAGCGAGCTCTGTATGCCGTGGTACGGGCTCAGCATTCAAGCAATGTCTTTGACGTCATCGGATCATTGCAGAATCGTGTCTCATTATCATATCTCTGGCATTATGGAGTTGACTATCGGTTTTAATCTGTTCGGATAAATCTAGGACGTCATCAAATTGCCGCTTAAAATCCATAATTTTTTACAATGGAAATAAATACCTACCGATGATGCGTAACGCTTACGTCACAGTTAAAGCGGTTTTATATTCTGGGTCACAATGATCATAATATAGGTTATCGCATTCATGGTACACGAAATAAGGTTAAATATTTAATAGTTTATGAGGAAATTGGCCTTGACAGTAGTAAAAAGTGGCAGACAGGATAAAACAATTGTGGTAAAAGTGGAACGCTGATATATAAAGGTGGTGATACAGAGCCACACTAAACGATCAGCTCCGCTTGATGGATTACAATGTATGTGGTGACATTGGCATTAGATTAGTCTCAATTATAATACGCGTTCACACTATCGTGTTCGTACTCGCGTCAGTGCTCGTCGAATAGTTCGAAGAATCATTCGCACATGTCCCCCCGCGCCCCGTACAACTCCCCGACGCGACACACGCGCGAGCACGAGCGCGAGTACCAACACGCATTTATAAACAGTCGCGCGCAAATTCGCCTCGTCGTCATTAGGCTCGTCACTCGCACGCATATTGTGATCGCACTATGAGACTTAGCAGCAACCAATTTTTCTAATGTATAAATCATTTCTATTAAAATTGTAATCCATCGCATTTCTAATATCCATTATTCTATTGCTTTTAGTTTACCTATATCCGCAACTGTAGCACCGATTGAAGACCAATACAAAGTTGAAAGAGGACAAGCCAGTGACCCTGAGGTCTATACCAATTAGAATATTGTCAATGAAGCATTGTTTTCGGCTAACGACTATACGTTTCCTGCATTCGGCTATTTGCGTGAGGACGTCCGTTTCCTTTGCAAAAATCTACATGCAAATACGGTGTGTGAAAGCGATTTGCGCACCTTTCCTGGCCATGTACCTAATATCTCTCTTCATTTAAAATGTTTTTGGTAAGTTTATTTATGAAAAATAAATTGCAGCGGCAGAGGTGGCAAAATACCGGAAACATGATGAGACCAGGGGGCCGATTTTTGACAGCCGGACGCTCGAATTCAAAAAATTCAAGCTCGAAAATAATAGCACACAAAAGTTTGTCACCAATTTTTTCGCATGGAATTAATAGTTTAAATTATAATTATTTTAAATTTCTATCGCTTTTATTTTTAAAACATAATTTCATCGTTTTATTCATAGTTTTAAATGTCACTTTCGAGTGCTCGAATCTCAAAAATCACCCCCATGGTCTAACAGACTATAATCACACTCTACAGCATTTACGGTTGAGCCTTTGGGATTGAGGGTTCGGACCTCGGTGACCGTTTAATCAGTTTTAGATAATATTTTACTTAAACGTTGTTAGTTTACTAATTGTTTAATATCAATGTTATATATTGATGATTAATAAGTCAGATACGACTATAGGTAGCGCGTGTCTGGAAATTTCTCTGCGGAATTCTCATCAAAGGCATGAGGTCAAGAGCAGGGCGCCGGCGCCCATGCGACAGGCTTCGCGCAGGCCGCGGTTTATTGCGACGACCTACTGGAACTAATTGAAATCCAACTGATTTATTAGCTACTTCAGCGGGATTGAAATGACTGAGTATTGGTTGCATTTGTAATACCTTTGTAAAAAGTCTTTATTCTATTTTGTAGCATTTCTGGAAAAACTAATTAAAAATCTGCATTAATTTAATGTGTGACCACTAAAATTCAAACTTTTATGCATTGAACAGTGAAACCTAGTAAAATGTTAAGTTGATTAAAGGACCATACATTTGCTTAGAATATATATACCCGGAACTCGTATAGTTATACCTATGTGAGAGTATATTAATTCCTGTAAAATATTAGTTTTCCTGCCATTGTACTAGATTTAACTGCCGTACAATTAACTGTGTCAATTACTCACCTAAGTAGAAGGTTGAGGGAGCTGTCATTCCGTGTGGTGGGCACATCTTTGACACTAGACGGTTCACTGTGGACTCCTCTCAAGGAGAAAGAGTTCCTCAACTGCCTCGGGATGGCTGCGAGAAGGCCGCTGCTGTTCCTCCGCTGGTGAATCAAACTCTTGGACCTCGTAAGCTTGTTCGACTCCAAGTCTATAGCTTGGGGGTGTAGGGACACTTCCTCTCGGCTTCTAGAAGTCGTGCTTGAAGCTTCGGTCTTAGTGATAATAGGAACAGCACTCTTTACATCTCCTAACAACTTGTCCCAGGGCGATCCGTCCTGCCCGTCCTCCTCGGAAATAGTCTCGAAACTCCTCGGACCGACCGACGATGTAGTCTTGTCCGACATGGTCACGATTACTGGTTAAGTGAAACAGGTAAAGGAAGCAGCGGAACGTAGCACTACAGACACCAAATGGCACTTCGTCACTTTGGATTTTTAGTTTCTTGGCAACACTTCACTCTTATCATAATATCCATTTGTAAATCATAATGTTTGGGGTAGAAATGTTGACACTGAAACAATAGAAATATGTTGTTAAATAAAACATTTTGTTATGGATGCGATACGATTGCATGTCTGAATGGTATGTGTAGTAAGCAGGTAGGTTTAGATACTGTATTCTACCCTAAGGTTGTCTGGAAGAGATCGCTTATTAGTGATATGACCGCATGTTGTTTGCCTCTTTATATGTGCATCATGTATTTTCTATTGTGTTGTATTTCTGAGGTGCAATAAACCATTAATTTATGTAGGTTGAAGGCAAATATTTCCAAATGATTCGAAAATCATTAGTGAGTTTTCTATGCCTTAACATGTAAATTCGAGTACATAATAGTGAATTGTGTACTGTACTCAGATAACCGTAATTTGTCATTTTATAAATGACATCCGAAAACATAATAAGAATCCGTTCTGCTCGAAAGCTGACACGTTTACTTTCGTGAGTGAAACCCCACTTTTACTTTGACTGAATTTTCGTACAATGCATTTTAGATTTCTGAGTCTTCAAACAAGAAAAATGAAAGACTCAGTCTACTGTCCACTTATTACATCTCTGAAAGCCGTTTGCTGAAAAAATGTGTTTCGTAAACACATGAGGCTTTCTAATAATTTCTGCGTGTGAAACCCACAAATTGTTATTGTTTAAAGAGAAAGGTAAGTGCAAAAGCAGGCGATGCTAATAAGTAAACGTCCCAACTAGGGCAGCTAGGCTTAGTCATTAAGAATACCCGCTTACACTGTATATATATTCCATTGAAACGATTCTTGGATTTTAAAAAACCTACCTACGCTAAGTACACAATGCTGTGTAAAGTGGTGCAAAATTGATAGGAGATGGGAAGATTTCGCAACGCACTTTGTATAGACGAGGCTAGCAATCAAATTTCTAGGTAATTACATTTTAACGGTCGCCTAGAACAGAATAACAAGCGAAAATTGTATTTAAGAACGTGAAAGTAAAATTTCGCAACTACTGTTTCATAAGACTGACTTTATGCAAAGTCATTGAAGTATTATTTCTTGTCTCATTATAAAATATATAATTATTATCTACTCTTACTAAACGCATGATCAAAGTATATTAGGTATAGGTATAGACCTAACTACAGTTTAATTGCTGGTTTTTGCGAACGTGACGCTTGCTTCTGGTGGCAGATTCGACTTCTCTTAATGACTGGCGTGACTTGACCACTATACACGCATGATCAAAGTATATTATGTATAGGCCTAACTACAGTTTAATTGCTGGATTTTGAGAACGTGGCGCTTGCTTCTGGTGGCAGATTCGACTTCTCTTAATGACTGACGTGACTTGACCACTATACGGTCAGTTTTTTGTGAGAAAATAAGCAATGAAAATTTTGCTATTCGTATAGTTTAGAACCAAAACAGATAATTTCAGCTACAACTTCACAGTAAAGACGTTTCACAACAAACACGCTTCGAATGCATGATGTTCTGCAGTTCGCCTGTATCAGGCTTCAGTCATATTAAGTTAAAGTGTAATCGTAAAAGATGGTCATCTCAGAAGATAAGCAATGTCATGTGTTATGAAAAGCTATAAAAAACGGGCCGTTGAATAAGAATAATCTCTGTCATGAGTTTATTTATGAAAATGGCACGAAAAAAGTGAAAGCATGAAATGAAACATATTACTCACTAACGAGACAGGCGAATTTAAATTTAATTCAGGTTAGACAAACAGAGTATTTTGCAGCAACAGGTGAGCTTCATACTTGAGCGGCCAATTATTTTAAAACACTACCGTGGGACATTTACGGGAATTTGATACTAATTTGATATCAAGATTACCAAGGTATCGCATTCCAGTTATATATTATTGTACAAAAGAAAATTTTAAATTACAAAAGGCTGATTTAATACCACAAAGCGGGTTAAATACAACAGAATTATTTTAGATTACTAGGAACATCTAATAATATATTTTCAGTACATTTTTGGATAGCGATGATTACATAATAATACGCATACAGTTCGTTGCGATTTGTACACTAAAGTGTGCGCAATATATCTGATCTGAATTCATAAAAGTTATACAAATATAGATTAGATAGATATAAAATTAATAAGTGGGTAGATTAGATTATTTTACTATTCTGTATTGCACCAAACAAAGAAAAATAATTACAGATACGTTACATGGTAATAACGGCAACAACAGGCGGCCTTATCGCTATAAGCGATCTCTTAATAAGTAGGTATTTCTTATATGAGTAATTTATGTTTCTGAATAAGTCTCGTGTTTAGCTGAATAGTTAAATGTAATATGCAGCTGTGCATATGTCTTCAGGTAAAGTACTGGGAAAATTACCATATGACTAAATGCGAGACGAAATATTCCGAAACGAATTTATTATAAGCCCTATTCTACTATTTTGTGACTAATGTACGCTGTTCATATGGACAAAAAGCGACCTTCTTATATTCGTATCGAATTAGCATTTTGGCACGTCTTTGCACTAGACGGTTCATTATGGACTCCTCTCAAGTTCTGATCTCTGCTGTGCCATATTGAAAACCCTTGAGAAAACCCTCAAATGCGACTAACATCGTGACATGCTTTTAAAACGGTTTAAGTTCACGACTAATTATTTAACATTTAGGTAGATAACAAGGTATGAAAATGAACGCTATCGTGGCGCAAATCTTATTTAAGTAAATATATGTTTTGCTATTGTTATATTTTGCGCAACAGCGATATCACTGCAGAATGAAAGAATAACTCGAAAAAAGGTATAGGAATAGTTCTATTCTTAGGCAAAAAAGATGCCAACAGACCCAATCCCACCGAAAATATGACATGCCAATACCTACCGGTTATAATCACATAACCTATGATTTCTACCACACGTACGCGATTAATAGGAGTAACTTCTTAGCATTCACGTTTATTCGGTAGTCTCGCTTACGCTGGTGTAATTTTAACGAATCAGTCGGTTGGTCCTTTCTGACTAGCAATGAACTTAGAAGGATCGCCTCTCTTCGGCACAAGGTGGCACAGAGGACGCCTTTAACTGTCATTTTTTACTCAGTACCTATTAGGTGAAGGTATGTGTTCAATGCTGTGGCCCTAGTAAAAAAGAGTACAAGTCAAAATGGCTCAGCGAATAAGGGCACAAGACCTATAAAATTTACGGCACTTGTACCCTTTTTCACTGGGGCCACAGTGCTTCTATGGCAACATTTGCAACTATTACCTGCATTGAAGAATGTTATTTTCAATTCAACCTAACCATGCCATCTTCATAGGTGAATAGGCCCGATTTAAATATCGTAAAGCCAACAACAGGACAAATAATTGGGTATTTGGCATGCATAAAGGATTATGAATGTGGACCGGAAAACGTCAGAATTAGAGTAACTTTATACTGGCATATTTCTTCTTTGACCTGGTTTTACATTCCCTTCGCCACGAGGTGACCAGTATATTTATGACTACGAAATCTTGAGACACTCGTTAAAGAATAACCTATAAGTGTCCTCATGAAGTGTGATGGCAGATGGACCAATATGTTGATGGATTGGCTTTCAGGTGAAAGAAGCCCATGGTCTTAGCGCCCGCTAGCTTGATGGGGAAAACGTCATTCAGAAATATCGGAAGGTTTCTTTTCAGGGCTAGGACAAGTGGCGTAGGTACATGGAGAGGCATAAGCTCAGCAGCGGATGATACAAGACGTAAATGATGATGATAATGAGTTAGTGCGGACTTATATTGGTGGGCCTAAGTCCATGCGCAAGTGTTCGGAATTGTAACCCTTGGCTCGTATTTTAGATCGGCTCGTCTGCCAAATATACCGACCGTTCAATCTGGGTCAATGCTCCAGAGCACTGACTCGCGGACTTACAAAAAAGTGTCTGATACTTTTACATGACTTATTACTCCGCAAAAAGCGTTTAACCGGAAGGCTATTGTGGCTACATCCATTACCGTGACTGTCTTCAATGACTCACTACTACCTTCCAAAATGGCGGTTTGAAATGTCTTGGGTGCTATCACACATTTATTTAGTTAGGCCATAATATTGCTGATCGGTGTTTTGGCTGCCGTAATATAAATTATAATTTAATTTGGTTCAATTAATTTAATTATACTTCCACCTGCCTATGTTGCAATTACGTTAACGGCACTAATTAGGGTTGAATAGTATTATAGACCTGAAAACACTTTAAATTATGAACACATGACTTCTCTATATCAGCACGGCGTTATACTGAGTAACAAACATGGGTGCTCCGATGTAAATAAAATAGCAGGAGTTATCTTTTTTCCATAAATATTTAAAAAGGAATATTATAAAGCGAATAATAACAGTTTGACATACCTATGTAATTAATAACCGATAGTTAATTAAACTATAAACCTATAAGTAATTATCACAATCCACTTTAATGGCGCCGATAATCTATAGAAATGCCTAGACAAGGCTAGCGTTATACACACCGCCTATTGAGCTATCGCCTCACTAAAACTCATATAAGTGCATTGTGTGCAGTGCACAGTTAAATAGCTATTACGTGTACTTATAAAATTAGTCGGTAGGACTACAAAGAACTGCATAAGATAAACATATTTATGATTTTCTTGTCAGACCATGGGAGATTGTAGACAAAGCTTACTCACCAATAATACCTGCAATTAACCACTTTTTGCCGGCAGTTATATCTCCTACCTTCATTATTATGAAATAGATGCGAGAACTCAGATTAATAAGCTTTAACCACAGACGCAATCCTAGAAAATTGGTATCTTGGCACGACCATTTCATAAGCAATGTTATTTACGAGGAAAACCCTTGCATATGTAACTAGTTTCTGCGAAAACTCATAAGAATAAATTGTTTTTCTTATTATAAAATGTATTGTTCTTAACATATGTGAAGAAGTCACGTTTGTAAGAAAATTCTAGGTCAAACGATCAAATTAACAGCGAAACAGTGACGGAGGCGCCATAGAATCGAGTCCCTGATAATATTATCAGGGACTCGATTCTATGGCGCCTCCTAGTGTTTTTCTAGTCTATGCATATGCATAGACTAGAGAAAAACTACTGTAAGTACAGACATGACTGATTTACAGACATATACGGTCAACTTCTACAACACTGCCTACGACGCTCAACTTTGCCTGGTTTGAAAAACATGATTTTCTTCACCAAACATCTATCTATGATTAAATAGCTGTTTGGTGAAACAAACATGTTTTTCAAGCCAGGCAAAGTTGAGCGTCGTAGGCAAAGTTGTAGCAGTTGATGGTAGACCTTCAATAGCTTGTGAAAAAATGGAAAGCTACTCATTTCCGCCATAGGAGCCGTCCTACTTACTTACGAATATTGCAGCTGTTGCGTTGCGTACCATCTTAAATAAACTAAATGATATAATATTTGAATTGTTTAGAGTTAGACCCAAGTGCATTGCATTTATTATATTATTTCAATTAAGGAAAATACACGGGTTTAAGTTTGAAATAAGTAGCTAGTATTTAAAGGCGCAACAAAAAAATAACCATAACCTAAGTATTTATTGGGTGAATATCTCAACGAGTTTTTTTTACGGCGGAGCTGATAATGACAGTGTGGACTAATAGTTTCACAATGGTATATTTTTTTCTGAAAACCTTACACAAATTATTATCTTAAGCCAAGTCGCAAAATGTTATAAAAGTTATTGATATTTATAAAAAAAATTTTTTTCGCCGCAATTATAATTTTGGTGTAGTGTCCTGAATCCATTTTTCTTGAATAATTTCTATATTAGAACCATAACGTCCGTTGATTTCACTAAAACTTCACAAATTTTTACTCGTTATTAGTCTACGTATATTATAAGAAAATAAAAGTGAAGATTAGTACATGAATTCATACTCTAAACTAAGCATTCATTGTTGTCCTGGTAAAATAGTAAATTTTGGTGGTAAATTTTGAAAATGATTTTATGGTCGAACGAAACGCAACAAGGCTAACAAACGTATAGTAACCTGTTAATTCGGTTCCACTCCGGCACTGAGCGATGAAGCACGTGTCATACCTCACTAGATCTGTCCAGCAAATGCATAAGTATCTAATTTTGGTGTATTAAAATACTTTTTAATGCAATTTTGGTGGTGTATCTAACTAATGACCGAAAAGTAGTTGTTTTTGTGTGAACTGTATTTAAAGCATGTTTATAGTTTCTTTTTTTAAATGTTCACTTGGAACTGAAGTGAATGACACGGTTTACTTTTAAAATGCACTTTTATGCAATGGTTCTAATTTTGGTGCATCAATTTTGGTGGTTTTGGTGGTAATTTGGAAACCAAAAATGATATTTATGAGCCTAAACTAAGTAATTTTGTATATACTGTCATATATTTATATTTAGTATTCACAGCATTACTGACTTAGTGCATTGATTACCAATTTACCACTATTACCAGTAAAAATATATATAACCAAATACAAAAGCGCCTGGATCTGTCACTGAACGACCTGACTTTAACCTACATCATTTGATCATGTAATGTTTGTCATCTACCCTCAACTGGCTGAAGGAGCCATTTGAGGGTAGATTTTGTTTACTTTTATTTAAATACCTAAAGATACAGACTATAATTATGTTAGTAGCGTAAGTATTCATTGCGAGTAAACTTATGTTTACTCTCGAGTCAAAGATCTCAACTGTCGCCAGATTTAAGTTAAAGTGAAGTTGGTATAAATAAAATCTTCTAAACATATAACAAAGCTTGAATAAAGCTGAAGAGGGTCGAAAGTCTTGCTGTATATTGAAGATATTCGAAAAAAAGTTGGTTGAAATACTTAAAGTCGATAACATAACACGTTCCAACAGTTTTTTAGAATTTCTGTCTGTTTATCTGTTTGTCTTTTTGTCTGTTTATTCAACCGCGCATCACGTGAAAACAGTTAAACAGATTTAAATGGAATTTTGTATAGAGATAGTTTGAGTTGCGGGAAATGACGTTTTCATCCCGAAAATCAACCCTAGAGGGGGTGAAAAGGAGGTTGGAAGTTTGTATGGCGAATTATTAATCACTGAACCGACGATTAAGATGAACTGGGTACATAGTTTTTCGGATAAAATCCGGATTGCAATCCCTACTCAAAATTTGAGCCCCGGGAAATAATATACGTTAGTTTATATCCCGAAAATCAACCCTTTAGGGGATTAAAAACGGGGTTGAAAGTTTTTATGGGGAACCAATAACTGTTGAACGCTGGAGATAGTTTGAGCTCTGGGGAATGATATAGAATAGTTGATATCCAGAATTCATTCCTTGGGTTGGGTTGGTTTCCTTCCCCCCTGGTTACTAATTCCACTCAGACGAAGTCGCGGGCAAAAGCTAGTATAAAAATATGTAAGCAATTCTGATCTGATTGTGACTGATGCTAACGATTGTAGTTTAATTGTATTTTTGTAGTATTTCTTACTGAGTTACGTTGTTTCTTGAAAGAAAAAGGATTGAGCATTGTTGATTAGCATTTTATACTTTACTTACTGTTTGATTTGATTGTTCAGTTTTTTGTACTTTGTTATAATAGTATATTAAAACGGATGATTATACAATTGTCTTAGATTCATTTTCAGTTAATAACTAGTTAAATTTACTTTTAATTTGCAGAAATATCTAACTTTGGTGTGGATATACAATTTTGGTGGACAGTTAATCTAATTTTGGTGGGTAGACGCAATTTTGGTGGCAACCAAATTATTAAAATCATAATATCTCTAAAACTACTAAGCATAATGAAGGGCCATTACTACACAATATCGATTGTGACTAGTTACATATTATCGATACATAATTTAGACATAAACTACAAAAATAAAAAATCCCACCAAAATTAGGTAAATTTTGCACCTGTTGAAATTCACCCTATTATACCTACTGACTTGCGCAGCATAAAAAAATAAATTCATTTCAAAACGTCGCTTTGATGATTTTTCACATTTTTTTTCTGCGCAAGTCAGTATTTTTTGATATGTGGAATAATATTTCTTGCCTGAAATCACCTTCAACATAAAGAAGATCAGCAAAATTAATTCAGTTACGTTGGTAAATTTGATAGATAGTAGTGTACCTAATCGCTCTCTTGGTTCAAACAAGACCAGGGTGTTAAAGACGAATATATTAAAGGGAATACAAATGCAAAAACATTATTTTTTTTTTACAAAAATAACAATTAGAAAACAACATACTGATGTTATACATCGCTGAAGGCACTGTATAATGAAACAACACTGTGATTAATTGCAATAAAATTAACAACGCAAAATCATAACATAACAGAGCTGGCGGTTTCCTCGCACAGCGTATCAGCATTGCGATACAACGAGGAAATGCCGCCAGCATCCTTGGTACAATGCCGCAAGGGCCTTGTTTAGATTTGAGCTAGTTATTAAATTAGTTTAGTATTTGTACTGTAGTACCTCTGTATATTTAGTTATGTAAATAAATGTTTTTCAATTTAACATAACAGCCACCAACTAGAACAACAAGACTGATATGTTTAAACAGGAAAATTCTCATCCATCATTAAAGCTATCGGGATAGATCGAGCATTGATAAATCGTTTGTTTACCGAAGAATTACCAGTCAGTCATAAAGGATGCAATTACCTATTCAAATTATCATAGCTATCAGATGGAGTTACTCGTGGGGCTCGTTGCAATCAATTAACAAGAAACAAGAACGGGCTTGATCACCAATGGGAATGTACCCTCCGCGTTTATATAATTATCATGTATGCATAGGGCACGTTTCACTGGTTAAGGAAAGAAAAAGACCGGCGTAGGCAAGCTTTGAGAATGCATGGCTGTAACAGACGTACAGTACATATCGCAAAACGTGAGGTGTCACAATGCTTACTTGTGCAGCGGTTAAGAGATTTACTCACGTTTCAGCGGTTTTTATTTATTTATTTATTACAACAAAATGGAAACAAGGCATTTTCAAGTATGTACCTACATTTACCATTTTTAATAACCCGGCTCTTGAAAATAAAGATAAAGGTTGAAGGACAAAACCGTTTGCCTTAAAATTCAATTTTGTACAATCACCATCAAATATATCGGGGCGCCCAGGGTACTCAAAAATATCTGAACATCGATTTTATCGCCTTGAAGCGTTGTTCAGATATTTGTGACTACCTTGGCCGCTCCGATATATCTAATGGCGACTGTACTAGATACCTACTAATTTAGTTCATTTTAACTCTGACCTCTTTAAAAATCGATGTTCGGCGCGTCTCTTCTTTCATAACTGACCATCAAAGCATTAATTTTCTCAAAATTTTAACGTGTTAGATAGTTTATGAAATTGTCTGTTATTTTTATTTGACTAAGGGCCGGTTGCACCCTTGGACTAATAAAGGATAAGGACTAGGCATCTCCGTACAGCCAACTGTGATGCAATAATGGCGCCCGAGTTGAATGTGTGCGTAGAGACCAGTGTTGCCAGTAATACAAATTTTCCCGATTAAGTGTAACATATTTTTGAAAGGAAAAATAAAACAGATTATAATTTATGTTCTTAAATATAATTAATATGCACCTGCCTTAATAAATCTGATGAAATATATTTCTGAAGAGGCGGATAAATGATTTTTTTTTAAATCTAAAGTTACAACTTATTAAAAGTATACGACTACCGTTGAGTGCATGTGGCCCATAGACATAGGATGGTATAGACGGGGCATGGTCATAGTAATACCAAGATAAAACGGGATGGTGTTATTACACTTTCAGTAGGTACGGCAAAGAGGTGCTATTATCGTTGGTCCTTGTCATAGTTCCTATTACCTCCCCGCGTTACTTCTAGCAGAGGAGGGTAACAAACAGATATAAGTTGTGCGCAAAATGGTCTTTCGTAACATGGACGATTTCTATACTAAATATACCTTCTCCGGAGTATAACAAATACTTTTCTGAAAACTGCATCAAAATCGGTTCAGCCAAACGCGAGATTATCGCGAACAAAGATATATACAAATATAATTTTTATTTATTAATTTTATTGGAAAAAAAATAGGTACTAAAGAATATAATTTGATTACAAAGACATAAAAGTTATTAGCTCTTAGCAAAGAGAATTAAGTACCTAGAGTGTTCTTTCCATACATGGCTAAATGCGTATATGTAATAAGTTTTAAGCGAGCTTTGCTAAAAGTTATTATTCAAAAGATTACAGCTTAAAACGTATTACGATTTAAGTGTGCTTAAAACTTAGTATAAATGAGTTAAACCATACCTCCCATACGACTTATTATTTAATTAGTAGTTTTGCTATGTATGGAGTTAGCAATCTATCTACTCATTTATCTATGCTCTTAGGCAATGTGTTAATATTAGTTGAAAACGTGCGTGAAATAAAACATCAAGTTGGGAGCGGGACGTCAACATCGTGTTGACAACATATCGTGGCTATTGTAGACCCCTTTACGCTCGGGAAGTTTCCCTGCTCTACAACCTGGCAACACTGCTGTCGTGAAGTTAATAGTTTACGAATTTACAGATTTTTAATATGATTACGCATTAAAATGTTTACTTATCGATGAAAGGTGACTCCATCCGGTTTTCTCTTACGACCGGTGGCATTTGTGCAGCATTTGAGGACGTACGCCGGCATATTTTAATTATTATTTGTCCGCTCTTTACTGCAGTGACGTTTGGATACGAATGGCGGCGGATGGGCACAAAATTGCTGTGCGTATGTGTGTGTAGTGTGTAACTACGTGGGCACGGGCACAAATGGAATCACAGTTTGTTGTTAGCAGTGCGTAATCTGATTAATTATTTAAATCTATGGTTGCACCAAACTGTCTGTGAACGTAAACGAAATAGTAAAAAAAAATCTTGTATGAAGAGTTTGACAGTTTTCTATGGGATGACAGCTCCGTCGCCATATTTAACGTTGATGAGTCTGTTAATTGTGCGTGGTGCAACCCACCCTAATACTTAAGAGTTTTACTATCAATAAAACAAATACTAACACGTAATACTTAACGTAGGAAATACGCCGGACGTGATTAACACTCAAAGTCGTGAGAGATGATTTTTACTAGCCATAAAAAATTTATAGCCTGTTCATGACACCAAATGCTTCTTTAAAGCATCATATATATCTGATTATTTATAAACTTGTACAGGTAGATATCATATACAAAGGAAATAGTGACCTAGGCCTCGGCTGCCCAGGGCTAAAAGTTAATTGACGAAAAGTGATGCCGTCTTGTACGTGTTAAATTTAAATATGTTTGCCAGATCTCAGCATTTCTCAGTTACTCTAAGGTTAGCTGGAAGAGGTCCCTTATAGAGATAAGCTCGCCTTTGTACAAATTACATGTATGTTTCATAATTGTGTACAATGTTTTAGTGCAATAAAGTGTTTTACTACTACTACTACTACTACTAAAAAAACAAATCTAAATATTTATTAAAAATAAATGATTTGTTTTTGTTGTTATCTGATATTAAGAATTCACCATAAATAATAATAATAATAAAGCGTCCTTGCTTCAGCCATTCTAGACTAGACTAGGCAATTGGCATACCTATGTAGTCGGTGTACCTTTATTTTGTGTAATGAAAAAAAAATCATAACGAAGAATAGGAGATTGACTATCAGAGTAAAAGTGTGCCGTTCTCGAGAAAGTTCTTTGTTTACTATTTAGGATATTTTCGAGCCAGAACTTTTCCCATATAAAACGAGTAAGTTGAAATTAGATTCGAATATTTGTAAACGTTTACACAACAAAATTCATAAGATAATGTCTATTAGTTTACACATTTGTGCAATTCAAACTCGTCTGTCCAGGCTGGGCAGCGAACGCATTATACTCGTCATTGTCTTGCCTCGCCAAAATTAGAGCACCAACGCGGAAGACAACGCTAACAACTATACAAGTACCATATTATAATATGTAGCTGTATTAATGAACACGTGAATACTCCGAATCAAGAGTATTTCCGTACATTTGTGAAATTATTCCAACAGAAGCGGCACATTGGCCGGCGTTCATTCACCGGAGATAAAACGGACTTTTCACTGACCCTGTCGCTCCATTGTGCTCGTTGTCGGCAAAAATATACGGTCTCAGTAGGTCTGTGGCTCATTATTGTGTTTATCAAAAACTAGAACCCGTTAAAATAAATAGAATACCTAAGTAATAGGTACTGATGCGACTGCCGCTGCAGTACGTAGCGTACATTGCAAATTGTGACAATGTAGTGGCGATGGCGTGACTGGGGATGTCGACTGAGCAACGGAGTTCTAATAGCGGTACTATTTATAAGGATTCTTTAACTTATTTTTCTTTTTAGGTATAGTGGTAAGATACTTAGGTAAGTATTCGTATAAGTATACGGAGGATGTAGCTAATTTGTGAACTATGAGGGACTTGAGGGAGGTTGCGTAGCCATGCAATGAAAGTTAGTGCAAGAAGGTGGCTATCAGAGAGGAAACTGTGTTATTACTATAAAACTTATCATTAACGCTTTAAAGGTGTCAAACTACCACTCAGTAAAGAGTGAAAACTTATCAAATAGGTACAGCGTGTGGTTGACTCAGATAATCCCTTGCAGGATTTCTACAAAGTTAGTTTTATGAAATTAGGCTTGGAGGTCAAAAATCGTTGGATTCCAAGATGTCAAAATACGCAAAAACTAAGCTAATAATAATTAATTAAATATCACACTATTCACACTTTTAATAATTTGAAAACTATTTTGGTTCCCGGGTGTTAGAGAAAATCTATAAAAAAATTACTCCCACAAAGGCGTACCAACTCCTTAATTTTAACAGCTAGTAGGTAGTCTTCTAATTATAACAGTCTTCGAAAGGCGAATCTCTAAAATTGCATAGTGTACTTTATTGTCCGTCAGTAACCAAGCGTATACGTTGCGTAAAGTGATCATAAAATAGACTAGTTGGCAGTAAACTAGCTTGCACTCAGTTTTCGTGTTGCCAAGGTGTCGACTGTCACCTGACTCGACTATAGCGAACCTTAGACCAAACCCTGGGCAGCGCACTACATGATTTCGTAATTCGGTAAAAAATGTGCATTTTTAAAGACCCTCGAGACGGCCTCGTTCAGACACATTTGGCAGAGCTAAATAAATAGGGGTTTGAATTTCCTTTACATAGTAGGTATTAATATTTATTCTGTCGCCACACGCTATTTCACAATTACGTGATTTACAATTTAAACAAGATAAATGAGATAAACAAATCATTGGTTACTTTAAAGTAGGTATTTAGAAGTTTGTAAATAGGTACGTACAGACTTATGTATAATGTAAATATTAAGTGGTCAGTTGTATTAATTTATTAACACTACTATCTCGGTGTTATTATTTATGTACTACTGTGCCAGAGAATCTTTCCTGAATGTCACGATAAAGATGTCTTTGAACGAAAATATACATTAACGGGGTGTGTACCTACTGACTGCCAAAACAATTACTGGAAATCGGTCTTGGGGAAAACATGTGTATGTTTAGCACAAGATATCTAATCTGATGCCGCTTTACAAACATGTCAGTTAAGAAAATGTCTGCTTTCATATCATTTCGTTTTGATTCACAGACAGAATAGCAAAACAACAGTTTCATTCGTCCATCAGGATAAACCAGGACATGGTGGCAAATGTCGACCCTGGTTGGCACTTCTGACGCACATTGAGCTCAGAAAAAACATTTGTTCAATGTTCTACTTGTATCCAAATTAGATCAAGTAAACAGTTGTACTTCCTCGATGATTGCCAATTCCATTATGAACTATAAACAGTGGAAACTTGGGAATTATTACAGACATCAAGATAAATACATTAAATACTTTAGTAAAGGATCCCCGAAGAGAGGGAAAAACGTAGACCCCACAGACCTACTTTTTTCCCTCTCTTACTCTAGCTTACTAACACGTGTAAGTAAGCTAAACGTTAGTATTACGATTAAAAATATTACTTATAGTGAACATATAGTTAACAACTGTACGTAGTGTGTAACAAACAGTAAATCGCAAGTATGTTATTTTCATTATTTGCCTGTTAGCTTCATATATAGCGTGTAGTTATATATACTCACTGTACAAAATATGTAATTAATTTTACCTGCAAACGCCCGCTAACAACTTACATCATCGCCTGTTTTTTATTTAGCTCATATTTTTTTATTCCAAAAGTTAATCTCAATTCCAGGTAAAAAGTTGATATTCTGCCAGCAACGTCAGTTTCCATGAATGAAAATTATATTCAATAAATACTAAGAACGAATGGTGTTTTCATTGTGTTGAACAACAAAGTATATCAATATCACATATTATAATATAATAATTTATAACACCGTAAACAGAATACGTGTATATGAGGGCATTACCCTATATACTTACAAGTTTACAACTGATGGGTTTCTTCAAAACAAATCCGATCTTGTTATGTTTGAATACAGCTCAGCGATATAAATATTTTGCGCGATGTGATATTGTTTGAGCAATCACTAATCAAATCAGTTTGACTAATTTGCATCAATGTTCGGTTGCGGTCGAATCAGATGATCTCAGACTTGACGAATACCTAACTTGACGCTGAGTAAACGTAATCAGTACCGTTTCTTTTTATATTGCGTCTTTGCTGCATAAATAATACATCTTCGTCACGAATTCCAACGTCTTCTAGCCTAGCATCGATGTAGCAGATCCACTCGATTTAAATAGCAATATTGAATTAATGTTTTTTTGCTTTCCTTGCTCAAGCGGCTCGACTAGATGGAAGATTCATGAATCAATACGCAATTCGACACACCGTCTAGAATTACATTGAAAACATCAGTTTTTGCCTATTTGTCTTTCGATTGACTTACAAGAGTTACAAGTCATTGGTCTTGAAATCTTACGTCTCTCATCATCAGATCATTCGTGTCGGCAACTGCGTACATATTTTTAATTTTTGCGGTCGACTTAAATTGAAAGACGTCATTTAAATAACAATTAGGTACGTTATTCATTACCTTATGAATGAACAGCTGGTTAAAAATTACAATATGTCTGACTAAAGTGAACTCCATTGATATGTTTTAGATAAGTATGCCTAGTATGTATTTCTCGAAAAGTAACAGTGTAGGTACAATACAGAAATCGAATAGGTACTAATGTGTGCAAATATTAGTGTAGAGATAATATAAATACTATATGGTTATATAAAATAAGTCGGCCGGCAAAACAATCTTGATCTTTCAGTTTAAGTGTATACTAAAATTGTGTCTGGTTCCAATGTTCAATTATACCTATAAGACTTCCACTACCAGTACAAGTTCCAAAGATCATAAGTACCAACGGTATCAGTTGATTACGTCAAAGCACGGTCACCCCAGCCGGCTCCAGTCATTCACTGTTAATCGCGAAACACATTAATGATAAACTTTATACCTTTTAACCGATTCACTAGATTTTAAGTCCAGTTTTTATATGATGTAACATGCAATTTATTTACGAATTACAGCCTTTTAATTAACTAAATAAGCTGGCTCTACTTCTACTGTGACTACTATATGCAGCATGCAGGCATACACTTTAGAAATTTACTAAACGACAAATCGATCTATAGTCAGACTGAACCATTTCTACATCTACACGTATTTTGCAAAAGAGAAAGTGTGAGAACCAAAATAAACGTCGATTATTGTGTAGCGTCACATTTTTAAACACAACTTAGCATGGTTGGAAATGTTGGAATGTAGACAGTTTCATTGTTGAAAACAATTATCTGCATCTGAATCTCTGACGTCTGAAAATATGGATACACATGTGATGATGTCACAAAAATATATAGCCACGACTCTGTTACCCAGGCGTAAAGTCTTGTCCGTCCATTTATATGGACGTACGTATTAAACGTACTACTTACGAGTATGTACGTTTTTGTCACATTAAACGTATACAGGGTGTTATCGGGGTCGTGATCCAAAATATGTATTTCAAACTCCACAAACAACTAGCAATTGAATACCCTGACTATCACTAAAATTAAGCAATTTTTTTTCTTTTTTTTTTCAATTTTTGCGCCACTTATTTTACTCTTAAAGGTGATATTATGATATGGGAACAGCTTTATAAGATATTTCGAATGTAGATTAATGTAACTTTAATTGCTAAATAACAGAAATAAAGTTTTTTTTTGGTACTGACAGTTGTACTCAAAAGAAAAAGTCAATTATACTAATTTAAATGAGTTGATAAGCCGATTTAAAATACTAAACACATCCTTTAAAGTAAAATAAGTGGCACAAAAATGGAAAAAAAATAAAAAAAAGTTGTTTGATTTTAGTGATAGTCACGGCATTCAATTGCTAGTTGTTTGTGCAGTTTGAAATACATATTTTGGATCACGACCCCGATAACACCCTGTATACATATACATACATATTTTCAGACGCAACCGCACTAATTTAATTGGGTATCTTTGTCCTATATGATTTATCTTTTTCCGCTTTTAATCATTTAATTAATGTGAATACCGATGTTTTATAGGTAAACAATACGGAATACACTGCTCATGATGTCAAAGGCAAGTATATACCTACAGATAACATACTCCATTTAACTTAGGTAAATAACGTTAATTATATAGTTCACCAATTCGCACTAGACCACGTTAGGGGGAAAACTTGTAGTTTATTGACAACTGGGAACAGTAGGAAGGGAATATCCATCAGCTCATAATAAACAATTTATTTATTGTCATATATAAACAACTTCCGCATATAAGATATGTATGAATAAACTCTATATACTTGCCTTTTACCCATTATTCGTTTAATTTACATATTCTTTTTTTAAATTTGTTAATTATACAAAATCATTCCCAAAACTAGAGGTACCTAACCATTCCCAGGATAAAAATGCAGTCATGTCGGTAGAGTGGCTGTTCATATTGAGACACGGCTTTATTAGCCTGGGATAAATTTAAATTCAAAATCTTGTAATTCGAGCCTTAAGAGCGCTTTCACTTACATGTTAATAAATATTACAGCGGCAAAACTGTGTGACATGACAGTACGAAAATTGCATCATTATTTACCACGTGCGAAGGTATACAGGGTGATCAATCCAAAACGGTCAAGGCTTATTATTTCTCTATGGTATGGAGAAGTCAGAAACTATATGAGAGATAGCCACATCTGTTCTTAGGAAACATGGGTAAGATTTTAAATTTAATAATAATGACATTCAATCTTTTTTTTAATCTCTCATACATAACCGGAAATCGAACCTGCTCGAAGTCATGTAAACAATTTTACTTAGGTATAAATTCTACGAGTTTTTTCGTTGTTATTGTTGTATGAATCTTAAGACACAGGATCTTACTTCAAGATCAATTATGCAAACATATATTATTTACACGCGATTACATAAAGTATATAACAACATTTCAAGTGAGAATCTCGGAGAAAAGTGTGATAATATCCTTGAGAAGTGTTTGTTTACATAATAAGACAAGTAAGGATGAATTCTGTATAAGGACCATTGTTTGAAATGTCATTGTGACAGTTGCCTTCCCCATTAAGAAATACTATTATTATTGACAGAAATTTGATTAAATAAATTACCGTCCACTACGATACGCTGTTTTGAGCTGGATTACATTTTATAATGTAACAAGAGAATAATGTCCCACATCACAAAACGAATGTTCCGGCAGTGGTACAATGCCATATTTTTGGTTCCAAATTACCATAATTACGCTTTCAAATATGACAACTGTCAGCAGTTGTGATCCTAGGCCGGTACCTGCAATTACTTATTATACCTACTCTTAAATCAGAACCCATGTGTATGTATTCTTACCTACTATGTCTCTGTCTCTCATCTATTTATGTTGTGGTTGTAGGTATTGAATTAATAAATATATATATATATATGTGTTTATATTTATGACTTCCATAGTAGGCGGCCAAATTTGAACGGAACAGTAAATTATTCAACGTCCTTTTGATACTAATGCTTTTAAGCAGGTACATACTTTAAACATTATGAAACTAGGCGCGATATGACTCATAGATAAAATTGTTATACTCACCGTATACATATTTACTAAATATTTGACAGTTTACTTATTTAAACTTTTTTTTATACCACGACGGCAGCAAGCATACGGCCCGCCTGATGGTAAGCAGTTACCGTAGCCTATGGACGCCTGCAACTCCAGAGGATTCACATGCCTGAATCCGAATCCCATGCCTGAGTCTGAATTTCACAAATATTTTTTTTTTACAATAGCCGGACTTAATGCCCTAAGGTATTCTCTAGTTTCTCTACCAGTCAACCTTTGGATCAAACCGAAACTTGTAATTAGTGCAGGATCATAGAAATCGAGACATATTTAGAAACACAATCAACATTACTTTATTTATAATACACATACAGTTGAGTCGGGGTAATTCCTTGTGATGTACTAACAAAATTTTCCTTTTAAGAATAGAAGTGATCTTAAAAGAAAAATTACTAAACTGGAATCACCAGACGCTGTGATCTTTGAGCCAGAGTATAAAAAAATAGATTATCAGAAAATGTATTCATGATTTCGCGGCCTACCCTACCTACATACCTTTAAGTATTACACTGGCTACATACCTACATTGTAAACAGTGATCGTACATTATATGATTATAAATGAATTAATTTCGGAAAACCTTTTAAAAGTTATGCAAGTTATATGTGACCGATATGTGACCAACCCAATCCAGATTTCAGGATATTTCATATAAAATTGAACGAGGTGGCAACGTTCACACGTTTGTATATACATATATACAAACAATAGGTAGCTAGCCAGATAACTAGCCGGCCAAATTGGTGACAACATTATGACAGACGTGTTACGTGTATCTATTAACTCGGGGTCAAACGCGGCTGGCATTGGTATAACACATACAGTAAATAAAGTAATTCCCAAAATATTACTGTGTGTTTTTTTTACGATAAGCCAAACGTATGACTGGCTCCTGGAAAAATGCTTTTACAATATAATTGAATATCTAAGTTATATGGAAGATTGACGTCTATTGTATTTTTCATTCTTTTTCCAAAATTTTTACAAAAATATTATTAGTAAGTACCTATTTGACATTATTATCATTTGATTTAAATTTCGACATTGATTTCAAGACTTATACGACTGATTAACTTGATGCCCCAATTGAATTAATGCAAGAGTCGGCAATGCCTGGTGCCGTATTCTAATTTTAAAATGTATAAACAATACATTAACAACAGAACTCCAACACTCAACCAATAATAAACCAATATTGAAGTCGTATTGTAGTTGCATGGCAGTAATTTTCAAGCAAATTCCGTTATTTTTGATTCAGACGTGTAGTGTAGGCGTTAGCTGTGTTGTGTTGTTATTGCATTGGATTTGCATTGAAGTTGGATCGTGTCTGTGCGTGTTTTAAAGTTAGAATACGGCCCCTGGAAAATGTTAAATATTTTAGTACTTGGTAGCCTGAGCCAAACATGAAGCAATAGCCGAATGAGTAAATAGCTATATTCGTTAAAGTGGCCGAATTGGCCGTATACCGAGCAAATATTCGTGGCATCTCCACTTATTTCTGTTAACTATACCTAAACACCAGCAACATACATTCTTCATTTGTTTTGGTATCGCACGCTTGAATGGAAACTGATTAAATCAATTTGACCTTATTGAGGTTAAACATTCGATTGCTATTTTATTTAAAAAACATGGTAAGAAACGAGATTCCTTTAACTGATTTTAACGAACATGCTTTTTGGAATATTTCTTAATTTGGTGAATGATTGGATAATTCGGCCCGAAACCACAAAAAACTTGGTAGGTCGATGAATGAATAATAATTTATGTATATGTATATATTGGACTACAGACACATATGTATATGTGTGTGGGTATAATGACCTATGACCAGACAGCGAATGAGTCAGAGGTCCGAAATTTCAAGAAACACCCACCGTTGCAAAAACGTTTTTATTCCTTCGGCGTGACGGAAAAACGTGACCAGTAACGATATATACGAGTTAATTTTAATCATTAACGTAACCAAAATACCTATATACTGTTATGATGTCTATGTCTAAAAATGTATACTTTTCCCATCTTATTGCAACGCAGTAGGTAAAAATATTGTAAACAATTTAATGCATTTTTGACGTCGTCATTGCTGTAGATAGATTTTAGAGGTAAGGAAATCAAAATTAGCGCATTGGTGTTAACATATTCTAATAGGGACAGTCGGTCAATTTCATAGAATAGGGACCCTACTTAATGTTGTCCTAAATATATTACTTAGACCGGGGGGGGGGGGGGGGGGCAATTTTTGACTTTCGACCGCCCGAATTCAAAAAGTTTAAGCTCGAAAACAATCACACACAAAAGCTTACCGCCAATTCTTTCGCATGAAATTAATAGTTTAAATACTCATGCATGATTTTAAATTCCTATCGCTGTTATTTTTAAGACATAATTTCATCGTTTTATTCTGAGCTCTAAAAGTGACATCACTTTCGAGTACTCGAATCTCAAAAATCACCCCCCGGGAGTTAAGTAAAGTTACTTGAATAAAAGCTGTAGAAAAAAAATATAACTATTAGGAAAATTTCAATTGAAATCGTCAGCTTAGGTAGGTACATTAAACAAGGTTATACTATTCGATTATCCTCTGTTGTGTTTTTAAGGTTAAAATTATTTGTTTTCAACCATCTCTGTATATAACACATTTACATTAATTTGATATAACATATCTGGGGGGTGATTTTTGAGAATCGAGAACTCGAAAGTGACATTTGAAACTCTGAATAAAACGATGAAATTATGTTTTAAAAATAACAGCGATAGAAATTTACAATCATGATTATTTAAACTATTAATTCCATGCGAAAAAATTGGCAACAAACTTTTGTGTGCGATTACCTATTATCGAGCCTGAATTTTTTGAATTCGAGCGTCCGGCTGTCAAAAATCGGCCCCCTGTTCCTACAAAATAACATTCAATCTCATTTGTATTAAATAGGTACTATTAGGAACCTATAGTATAGATACCATAGGGGTGGTCCCTACGATTGGTATTTCCAGGTTTCATCCTTATCATATCATGTCGTGACTATGATTATAATCTTAAAGTATCAAGCTCTCAACATATGCATGACTGAATGTAGTAAAATAATTATTCGGGTCAAAAATACTGCTAGTAGTTATGTTTACAATATAAATAAAAGATAAGTATGTTTACAGCGATAACTCACCTTCATATATGGACCTATCATAAAGAAAAATTATCGAACGCTTCGCGAAATTTGATTTCACGAAACTGGAATACAACCAAACGGTTAAAGTTATGCACTGGGCACAAAAGTTTCACAGCAATGTACTATCACAGATTTTTACACGCGAATGCGCCACTTAAACAAATGTCATTAACACGAATTCACAATTTAGCACATGTTTTGAATTAATAAATACGCCAAATAACTTAAAACGCGACGAAATTGTAACCTGGTTATTTCTTTTTAGGCATATTGTGTAGCGCGGAACGATCGAAAGGAACTTGCAATTTGAATTTAGAACACGCGCTTTTTAAATCCGCGCGGGAAAATTGGCTTGCGCGCGACGCGAATCGTGTCTCGGCTGAACGGCGACTGGCTGTAGGCCGCGATTCCAACGCTTGTATATTCGCAGCCGTTAAAAAATAAACTACTAGAGGTGATGATCGAAGGCCTGTTCAGAGGAACTGTTATCTAACGTGCGGTGCGTTTCCAACGCCGGGGGCTACCGCGTCGCGAATCGATTCCTTTCACACATTTGGAAACTACGACATACGACATGTGGGTTATGGGAATTTCTGAGTATTCCAGCGAGGTACTATGGCGTTATTAAATATTAATGCTCATAAGAATCTGTCACTCAGAAACCCAATCACGCGTTGAGGCGACTTGATATGCGGATGTTGATACCAAACTCTACTTTTCGTATACTTAGCGGTGTCGAGGCGTCCATAAAACATGATTTCTAAAGACTCGTCCGTTCTGAGAAACCTCTACCTTCAGAACAGATCTCGAAGAAAAAGCCAAATCAGATCCAAACTTTTAAAGGGTACTGATAGCTAGCAATTGTTACGCTTGTATGAATAATAAAAATTAGCATAGGATGTAACCTTTTTTTGTTTGAGAGCTATCAAGCTAGGCCATCTTTGAAGCTTTGGGGGTACGTAGCCCAGCCGTTGGTCCAGGGGGAGGAGACATGCAAGACATGTAAAAAAACTCAAAATTATCAGAAAAATGCTTCATTTACTGCAGCAGGGGAATGATGCAATGGCCGAATTAAATTACCTTGTTATGATACTTTTTCATAGTTCGTTGCTAAATGATAGATGAGGTAGAGCCAGTCACAAAATTTATATGAAAATATAAATATGTAGCCCAGCCACTTATTCTTGACCGATCTGTTTAATCTTTGCCAATAGAAAAGAAAAGAAAACTCTGATTCTAATAAACTCATGGCTGGGATGAATACCATTCATAAGGCCACCTTTCCACTGAGGTTGAAATGAGAGGAGACGTGTGGGAATTAAACCAATAGCATCATTCGCCAGAAATACAGCCTATTGGTTAATTCCCGCACATCTCCTCTCATCTCCGCTCATCTCCGCCTAAGTAGAAAGGCAGCCTTAGTCATATTTAGATATAAATGAATAATTAAATATAAAGGATACTTCCATACCATAACTCAGTAACAAATACTTATTAGAGATAAGTTAACCTATTAGTGCCCTTACAGAGATTCGAAGCGGAATTTTACAGGATCTCGTAATGCAATTAAGTACAAATACCTACACATTCAAAGTTAATAGGGCAATAATAAACAAGTCATAATTTAATCTACTTATAAATGCTTTGATTGCAACCGCGTTACGATAAATCGAGCAAACGAACCACTGTAAATATGACCCCCGCTGTCTTGCAATTTGGGAAAGATTCCAGTCGCCGTACACCATCGAAATGATTATGGAAGATAGTAAAAAAGCCACTTATAAAAAAATGATGCAGGCAAATCGAGGCAGTGGTGCTGAAAGTTGACAAAAACTCGAATTTAAGCAATATATTTTAAACAATCACAGCACAAACGCGAGGTCATCTAGTTTGGCACCAATTTGTTTCACAAACATAAGACAGATTACACAAAATCATTTTAAGAACTGCTGACAGGTTCTTTTCTACGTCCTTTACGTTTAGGGGTTTATCAAATACAAAAATACGAGCGTTAATAAATAGCTAGGGAATCCCTATTAGGGATACACGCACAGGGGGGCGATTTTTGGCAGTCGGACGCTCGAATTCAAAAAATTCAAGCTCGAAAATAATTACACACAAAAGTTTGTCGCCAATTTTTTCGCATGGAATTAATAGTTTAAAATAATCATGATTTTAAATTTCCATCACTGTTATTTTTAAAACTTAACTTCATCGTTTTATTCAGAGTTTTAAATGTCACTTTCGAGTGCTCGAATCTCAAATATCACCCCCCTGGTCTGTCTTTGCACGCATAGATTTGTCTGGCGGATATTCCCGGCGCACAGATCCGTACGTAATGGGGCACGGATTTGTCTGTGGACACAACTGAATAGCGCCATACATGGACGGATCTGTCCGCCGGGCATATCCGCCGGTCAGATCTGTGCGTGTATCCCTAGCTAATCAAAAATGTGGAAGGTTTTCTAAGCACATCGGTCTTGGGGTTACAGTAGTAGGATTGTTCTTTTGAGTCAAACACTTGGCCGTGCAATAAGCGATGGCTATAGGAATATGTAGCCTCGCGAGATAAATCCCAGAGCCAACGATAACCTACAATGAGTGTAATTTTAACTGACACTTTATGAAAATCAATAGGAATGTGAGTATATCACCATTCCTGGTAGGGTGATTGTGCTAGTTTCCCGTCCAGGTCCAGTTTACCGTCCACATTGACACATTGAGCTAGATTGTCCCATATTATTTATTTATTTATTTGTATTCTCATAGAGTAACTTATATAGTAGAGCAGCACAGCCTAAGAATTTTTGAAGGTCCGAAAGCCCCCTTAAGATACCCAAAATGTAAGAAGAAATGTCTCCTGCACTGCTACTCCACCTAGTAACGAATAGCGTACTAGTAGTACACTAGTAGCTACTAGATGGGGTAGCAGTGCAGGTGACATTTCCTCTTACATTTTGGATATCTCTAGGGGGCTTTCACTTCACATCACTTGAGCTTCAAAAAGTTCTTAGGCTGTGCTACTCTACTATATAAGTTACTCTATGGAACCTATTCTTCTTTAGTAGTTTTTTTTATTTTTAAGATTTTTATTTTGGCATAAACTTGAATATAAACATATAAATAAGTGTGGACGCAACTGACTGGACGTAACTGCCAAAAGTGGCAAGAGTGGACGAAACTAGCACAATCACCCTACGTAGTGACAGATAATTGGGCCAGCATAAGCGATAACCAATAAATGCAACTGGAATTTAATTAAATTTAATCTTATCAGTACTGACTACTGGTACAGTTTAGATAATTATTTATTGAAGTATAAAAATCTATTATTTATTTGTTGTGCTTGCCCGTCCATAACTTGTGGTCAAAATGGGCATCCAATCCCGCAGCTTTTAGTCAATCTCGGTATTTGCGGGATCCTGCAGAAAATATGTACTTTTGTATGTAAAACTATGAAGTAATCATAATAACTCCAATTTTATATTACACTGTTGAATAGGGCCGGAGTAGAGGCAGACCGAAAAAGAGATGGCAGGACGACCTGGATGCCTTTTGTAGCGACTGGCGGGAACAGGCACCAGGCCGTGACGAGTGGCGGAAAAGAGGGGAGGCCTTTGCCCAGCAGTGGGACACAACATAGGCTAATTAAAAAAAAAAAAAAAACTGTTGAATAGAGATCAACCAAAATAATCTTTTTATTGTTTAGTCTGGGCAAAAGCATCCCTCTTTCGAAAACTGATCAATTAGACTTATATATGTAACTGTATTCATACTGTGTAGCAAAATTAGCAATTAGAAACAGATATTTCCTACACCTACCAGTATCAAAGTCAAGAAATATAGTTCTGTTGAGCTAACTGGTTAAATAGCGTAGCTAAAATCGCCACCACTGTCGCTTTTAATAGCTAGGCATACACGCACAAATGTGCCCGCCGGATGTGTCCGACGGATATGCCCGGCGGGCAGATCTGTGCGTGTACTCCTAGCTATTGCAGTATGGATACCTAATGTACTGAATCAAATAGTATGTATCAAAGAGTCGTCAAGTCGCCAACAGTTACGGATGGTGATGTGTGATATTGACACAGGTTGGTCGATGCATTGACATACGCTGCTGACGTGTTCTGTGACCACTATTTTCTAGTTATGCCGAGCTGAAGTGGGTTTCTTTATTCGTCTACTAGCTTTTGCCCGTGTCTTTGTCTGCGTAGTACCTACAGGGGGCAAACATGGCATTAAATTAACAAATTATCGTAGTAAATTCCTTCCCCCTTTAAACCTCTTGAAGGGCGATGATTGTGATAGAAACTATTTTATGTATTTGTATAATATCCCCGGAACCCAAAACATCTTCACACCTAATTTGATCTAAATTGGTTCCGCGGTGGACAAAATGTGAAGACGTAACAGACAGACAGGGTTACTTTTGCATTTAAAATATAAGTATTGCAATTAAATTTGGCCATTCGCCGCGCCGCATGAAAAGAACGCCTATTGCTTATCATTCTTGGCAACCTCATGTTTTCCATTGTAGTGCTTTCCACGGTAGCGGCACGAAATAATGGTCCGTGGGCTGTCAACATGTTTAGTTTTATTCAATGAGACAGATGTATGCACTGGCGTTGGACGTAGCTACCAAAGGGCTAGGCGGGGCACTGCCCCGGGGCTCCCAAAACCTGATTAGCAAACCTGTTATTGAATATGAAGAGCTGTGTGTGTGCATAGTTTAGCGGTCCCAGTTTTTTTTACCCCAGGTCCCTTGGTCACCTGGCCACGCCACTGGATGTATGCAGCCCACCCTGCCCACCAGACGTGACCATACGTAAACGCACCATTATATCGGGAGCGGGACGATGATCGGGACGACGGATGATGTAGTTGACGAATGAAACCTCCTTCCTTGCATCCAGCTGATGGGATTTCGATATTACCTCTAATCCCGGTTCTTCTACCTACGCGGCCGCTAAGTCTCTGGGGCTGTTTGGCTTCATGTAGCTATGTGCAAAAACATGTGTAATGGGGATAAACGCGCAAAGCTCAGCGCAGATGGCGCTGCAATCGTTTTCTTTCCAGTTGCCTGTCCAGATTATAAATTAAATAAACATTCGACTTCATGTTTATGAAGCTTAAACTCTAAACTATACCCACGGACACAAAATCTCTCCAAGATTGCTCGTCGTGTAGTTATACTTTTTTATTATCAGTTTTGCATAATTTATCGTACATTTAAATCATTTAATCTAATAAAATAATCTAAAAAATCGACAGAAACGTGAACAGGTACATGAATGATGAACATCAGTTAGGTATATAGTTTTTATGTAACCTGTTGCAGAAGACCAATGGCAGAGATTGTGTACCTAACCAAGCGTAATAGTTAAAACAATGGCGCGTAGTTACAGTGACCGAGAGGCAACCAGATGGCTCGCGGTATTAAAGCTTTCTACGTGTTGTGGAACCACCTTGTGCAAATTGACCCACGTTAGACTTGGTTTTCTTTCGTTTCTGAGGGATCGATAACCGGCTAGCCGGTATGAATTGCAATTTACATGCTAGTTGTTCAAATACATATACTAGAAAGTGAAGGGGGGATGTAAAACCAAGTTCAACGTGGGTCAGTTCGGTGTGCACAGAGTGATTCCACAACACGTAGGGAGCTTAAATACCGCGAGCCTTCCGGTTGCCTCGCGGACTCTGAAACTACGCGTCATTGCTTTATTCTGAATATAAGCTAAACATCGCAGGCCAGCATATTATATTCTTTACTGTTTTGACACCAGCCCACTGCTCAACACCAAATAATATTATTTTATGTAACAATACCAATAACCGTTATTAGCCTATATATGGACGCGTGCAACTCCAGAGGGATCACATGTACGTTGCCGACTCTTTACAAAAGAAGGATTCACAGTGTTGACGGCTAAAGGAACAACTACAAGAGGGTCCCTCGTCGTCAACACACTGGGTCCTCTTTAAGCTCTTTGTCAACCTTACTCACCAGCAGGAACACAACACTATGAGTAGGGGCTAGTGCTACTTGGCTGTGGTTTTCTGTAGGAAGGAGGTAGTTCCCCAATCGGGCTCTGGTCCAGATTTGAGCGAGATAACATTCGCTGTGCTGTGCCCTACCACACAGCGAGATGGCATTCGCAGTACCCGACTACCCGTACCTCTCTTTTGGATGTAGTTTAAGGACATACCCGTGTCCAGACGTAGTTTAAGAACATACAGGGGCCCACAAATTGATCCTAAGACACTCATTAACCATTCAGTATCAAAAAACGTGTCCGAGAAAAGAGGTTAAACTATAACGGTCTATGTCGAACGAACAGATTAAAATAATCAGAAACATACTAGTTTGTTATTATTATGTTTACATCTTACATAGATTGTAAACTGCGTGCATGGTCACGTGTTCGAGAAACGAATACTCAGATACGTTTCAACCTCTACCTATAACCAGAGACCATAAATAATATAGACAGCCACAGTGTAAGAACTTTTTGAAGCTCCAAGTCAGAAGCGCCATCTGCACGAGAGCAACGCAAAGGTATAAAAATAATTGGCGAAAATGACATTGTGTTGCATCATCTCATAATGAGTAGCGCAATGTCATTTTCTCCTACTATTTTTATATCTTTGGGTTGCTCTCGTTCAGATGGCGCTTCAGACTTCAAAAATTAAACTTTTTGCTATAACTATATGGAATTACCAGATATATTATGTTTGTCTGCTAATGTACTGAACAGCTCTTATATATAAGGCGTATTATTAATACCCATTAAGGGTAGAGTGTGGGGTAATTATATTATGATTATATATTTTTATTATCTAATATTGAGATAAACCCTCTATTTCAAATTCTTAATATGATTATGATGCAATGAATTTACAGTCTAGATCGAGACTTGTTGTAATTAGGCAGGTATATAACAAAAAAGAATTAAACAGTAAAATTAAATGAACAAATATTACACTCAAATAAGCCAGAAATATTAACCGACATGTTAAGGTTACAGGGAAAGTCAGTGGTAAACAAGATTATGAACAGTAAGCGCAATAATGTTCAATAAAACTATCAAACGACTTATACGACTTTTTAACTCCTATTTAAAGTCAGTTTATATTTACGGCCTCGGCAAAAGCGTCTATTCTCGTATTGCTCTAGTGAAACATCAGGATTGTAGTAACGGATGGCCAAGGTAAATATTATGACTTCAATATGCTACGAAATAACAACGGATCCATACACGAGCTGTTTAAGAGCTTACAGCCGTTGTAATTCTATTTTAAGCTTTATTAAACCCTTGCATAACAGAGCTTTGGTTAGGGTAGCTGTAGGGTTTGATCCTGGTTCTTATTTTCATACAAAAAATCCCGAAAATCCCGGTTCTCGGTATACAAAATCAGAACCAGGCAAACCCTAATAGCCAGCCACCCCTAAGAGCTTGAGTATGATAGATAGACTGTGAAGAATGTAGGAGCCATAATTTTTGGCGGGACATATAAAGACGGGTACATGTTCAATTAATATTTTTACGTCTCTCTGGGCGGTAAGTGAGATTTGCCGCCCACGACGACGACGAGAAGACGTAAAATTGTGCACGCACCACGGGCGGTAATAAAGAAGGCCTCAGATCGCTTGTTTATAGCCCGGCCCTTACCTTCGGTTTGGGCAACAAATACCCACGATCTGCGTCGTTCTTTATTTTACCGCCCTAGGTGTGTAATGTAAATGCGTATATTACTTATAGGCCGTACGCCAGGAACAAATTTCGTAGGTCATCGCGTCCCAGGAGATAATTTTGAGTAACACGTTCCCTGAATACTTGCTGCTGTAGCCATAAAAATAGGGCTTTTCGTGAATTTTCAGGGGGGCTGTCAACTTTCTCATGATATCTACATCAGTTAAGCTACTAGGCCAAGTTTGGTATCATTTTCATATAAATCGGGAATGCCAAATTCACTTAAAAATAACTATGAATCATGAATATTTTTAGGAGGGAAGCCCTAAAAATTTTCATCATAAATCTTGGTGGCTCCACTTCTCAAATCCATCTTGGGTCCTAAGGAACAATCATGACGGGGGAAATCTATTGTTCACGAAAAGCCGTATTTGACTTTTTAATCTTTTTATGTCGTGTGCAAGCGCCACTAGAATAGTAATAAAATGATTATTCATCTAATCATCTACTTACCCTGATAGTGATAACACAACTCTACTTAGTGTAAAAGTCATACAATGGACAAATGCAAAAAGTAATTCCCGTACCGGGAATCGAACCCGAGCCTCCTGGGTGAAAGCCAGGTATCCTAGCCACTAGACCATACGGGAGATGGTACGATGATCGAAATTAAAAATTATAACCCGTTGCAATAATCTGAATTTGTTATTTAATTACAATATCCATAAATTTGTAAATCATATAAAAAAAATAAAAAATTACGTCACAAACATGTCACAACAATGTTAAAGATGACGAATTAGATTTACTAATTTAGTTGTACGACACGACATCTACCGGAATTTTTCAGTATTAGTTGCTTAACGTACTCACTCGAGCTCTTCATCGTAGTTTATCTACTCAACACGAGAGGGCGCATAAATACTAATGTAAATTATGTTAAAATGTTGTAAAATAATTACTTTCCAAGTTACTTGCTTTCAAACTATATGTAGAGCCAAAATGAAAGAGCACGATTATATTTATGCAGAGCAAAGTAAATTAGGATAGACTTTTAAATGTGTCTTCTTATAACCCATCAGTCTCATATTTTGTACCGGAGCACCGTCACAGGCCTATAACCGCGAAGCACTTCGTTCATCGAATCGAATATTTCCATCACTCTCTTTCGTATAAGCAAGAGCGATAGAGACGGGATCATCGTTTTGTCGATTTCCGAACTTCGCGGTAGGCCCTCAGGCACCAGAGACTGCACATAATATAGACAGCCACAGTCTAAGAACTTTTTGAAGCCCATGTCTGAAAGCGCCATCTACTCGAGAACTACTTAAAGGTATAAAAATATTTTAAAGGTATTTTAAACCCAGGTGGCTCTCGAGTAGATGGCGATTTCAGATATGAGCTTCTTATGCCCTTATTCATAAACGGCCACTAAAGTTAAGAGACCGCTGATAATCGTTTGTCCCTTTCCTTCATATAGGTTGGACGGAAAGGGGCAAATGATTATCAGAGGCCTCTTAACTTTAGTAGACGTTTATGAAATTATGAATAAGGGGGTTAGACCGTACTGCTCAATTATATAAGTTACCTAATCCATGCAGGCACAGAACTACATGCAATGAAAGAACGAATAATAGTAGTTTATGTAACTGTTACGTAATAGGGGTCCTTAAAACACGAGTGGGGTTTTATGAAACGAACGAAGTGAGTTTCAGAATAAGATCACACGAGTGTTTTAAGGCCTAATTACGTACAATTGCATACACTGCTTTATCTACACACATATTATAAACCCTAAATGATGATTGAATGACTGCCATTGCACGGATTGTGCCGCCATCGCCATGGCCAACTCGATTGTGCCGGCGGTCGGGGGGGGGGGGGCGCGTGCCGGCGGTCGGAGGGGGGCGTGCCGGCGATCGGGGAGCACCCCGGATATACATAATGAAATCGAATTTTTGATAACTATTTGATAATAATAACATCGTTACAGATTAAGACATTTGTTCTAACTTTATAACGAAACAGTCTATTTTTATGGTGGTCATAACGTGCGGTTTTTGAACGCATCATGGAGGGTTTATATGATATGGGTGATAAACAATTAATTTCAGCTGTTAGCCATAATCTTTATCTAAATTTCATTATTTGCCGGTGTTTAAATTTAAAGCAAACGTTAGACACTTGTCATAGCGGACCATTTGGCACGCTCGGAGACAGTTCATAAAAGATTCGACACACTCACGTTTGAAATACACGTGTTGTATATACATTGTTATCAATCAATGGCCTCCAGTCCAGTATACCTAAGGCATTTTGTCATTACCCGGAAAGCGGTTATTTATTGAACGGGAGTTACTAGGTGGAGTAGCAGTGCAGGTGACATTTCCTCATACATTTTCGTTATCTTTAGGTGGCTTCCGGATAGAGGGCGCAATTGACTTGAGCTTTAAAAAGTTCTTAGGCTGTGCTGCTCTACTATATAAGTTATATATGTCACTACCGACTAGGCTACAGAGGTCTTACTCCTGAAACTGCAAAGATCTGTCAAAAATTTGCACCAAGGACAGACCACCAACAATGGAAAGATATATGCTGATAATGACGATGATAGCCTATTATCATGTTAGCCATATGACTCACTGATGCGCGTTGACCTGCTCTTTTCCTTCTCGTCTTCACAGTACTCCGTAAATTTCAATGCCACACTCATCACGTTTCATCAGATCGCTGGTCCTTCATTTTGTGGTGTGACTTCCAAGTTTTACCACGAGCGCCCCTTTCACGCCCCCTGCCCGCTCCTCTCTCAGACCCTTAAGTCTTTCGGACCAAAGATTTTATCTAACTCGATGTTTCGGACTAATAAACAGTTATATGGAATGAGCACTACATAAATTTACTTGTTTCATTAATGGTGAAAATTATGATTTTTTAAACACTTAGTTACCTTATATTTAGCTTGGTAAGATGTCCCACTGCTGGGCAATGGCCCTTTCTCTTTCTCGCTATTTGGTCCTGTCCAAGCCCTGTCTAATGCACACACCCTCCGTTCTTTACGGTATATGTCCAGGTCGTGCCGCCATCTCCGTCTTGGTCTACATCTGCCCCGATTTAGTCATCGTACGAAATGCAACTGTCATTTTGTTTGTCTATGGTATATAAGTCAAATCTCATACAAAAAAGAACCATCGTACGCAGCGCCATCTACGATGACTTTTCACCAGCCTTCCCCATTGGAACCACTGGAACTTACCTTATTCAAAGCCGGAATTTTAATGTAGCCAGTGTAGCCACCACGCCTAAGAACCGTGACAACAATTTGTTGAAAAACGCAAAATCTCAACCTATTGTTTATAGTACTCTAATATTGTAATATGTATAATTCTAAATTCAAACCCTACCACAGGATATCATCGCCGATTTCTGTAGATATTCAGCTGTGGCCCTCCTCACTTGGAGACCATGTAGTCGAGTTGAACTAGTCGAAGTACTGCTACTCCTCAAGTAGCAAATTGCGTGTATAAAACACGTACGCTACGGAAACGAGAAAGAAATCGTTTCCTATGCCCATTACGCCTAACATCATTAACTATTCATACATATTCACGCATGTCAGACATCAAACAGAAGTGTTTAAATCGATCAATTTGTTTCCCGCCCCTTCCTTTCCTTAAGGCTGTAGGCTCCTTACTAAGTTAAAAAAATTATAAAATAAAACACAAAACAGCATCTACTGACTTAAAACTTATGTAATCTTGTCAGAAAACCCCTAAATACCTTTCTATCTTACCCCAACGCACCTGTACCTTTAGCCACTGTTGCCAGTAACTGGCCACCGTCCACTAACCGGCCACCTCAAACTAAAAATGAGGTCTATGCACCTACAAACAGAATTCATTTTAGCATGAGGTTTTAATTACTAGCCACCCTTCAATAACTGGCCGCGTTATACTAAAATGAATTCTGTTTGTAGGTAAATAGAGTTGTATGACGGCCCTACCTTGTTGTATGACGGAATTTGCACATCTCCGCGGCGGAATCGATACAGTGCATACATTCGCCCGCCAAGCTCCTTCTAATACTAAATGTACAGTCGCCATCAGATATATCGGAGCGGCCAAGATGATCAAAAATATCTGAGCAACGCCTCTATTGTCAAGGCGATAAAGTGCATGTTCAGATATTTTTGAGTACCCTGGCCGCTCCGATATATTTGATGGCGACTGTACCCATCCAATTAGTAACCATATATCGTTATCTAATGCAGCAACTCAGTGGTATAGCAAACACATTAAAATATGTATGCAGTAAGCACGGCACGCGCGCGGAAGACTATACACGTTAATGTATGCGTCTTCTGGTCCATGTGACAGAATAAAGATTAGCATTATGTATAGACAAGCTTCAAGTTTTTGTTAACAAGTGCCTAAGATCGATCCTCCGTTTCTTCTTGCCAAATAGGATTCGCGACTTGGAACTGTGGGCCCAGTGTAGACCAATCCCGATGGGGCAAGAAATCGCAAAGCGAAACTAGATGGATCGGGGACACAATCCGCCGGGGCCGATAATATCGCGTGCACTCATGCACTGCCCTCAACTGGGAACCCCCAGGAGGCGAACGTAGATCTGGTCGTCCCGTGCAGAATCGTGTAGGCGCTCTATTGAAAAGAAGCTGAATGACATGCAGATGAGCTCGGAGTGACGTTAGGAGTGCTGCTGGGGATCGAGAGACGTGGTGAACTCGTAAAGGCCCTTTGTACCTCGGGGTACCATAGGAACAACAACTATGTATAGACGTTTTATTGTCTAATAAAACCACTGTGTACTACTCGTAGGTATGACAAACACAAACGATAGGGTCGTTTTGGTAAACCCATAGTTTTAGTGATTAAAAAATTTCCACATGCGGTAGCGATGTCTAAAACTTTTCTAAAAATTCTAAAAAACAGTTATCAATGTTATCATCTTTAATGCCAAAGAACACAATGAGGGGGTGCCCCGCAAAATTTTCAAAAACAGAGAAAATAAGAACCATCCTAGTGTCATTCTATGTTTTGTATGAGTAAAGTATCTGTGACATAAAACATCTCCGTTTGTAAAGAGATGAGAATTGTTTCTCAGGTGAAATCAGTTCACATCACTTGACAGTCAATGCCAATTGTAAACATTAATAGTAGTTTTGCTGCAAATTTCTAATATTGCTTGAATATTGCATATAAATATGTACATATTGTACCCAGGGTCTTAGCTAGAGGGGGCATAATGGGCAATGTCTTACCTTAAATTAGTATGCCCTATCTTAACTGCAACTATCGCTATACCTAAGCGCTACGGCCCAGGTAGGTGCCTGCACAAGTGCAAGGGTACATTTAATCCCTCACTAGTACATATGTTGTTTTTTCTTTTAAATTTATGTGAATAAGGAACGACGTTATTCAAACTGCATCATTCGAGTAAATTATACCGTGTGCAATCTAAGAAGCGGTTTTTGACACCTGTCATCTTAGTACATTTTATAACCTAAAATCGATTTTAGGTTATAAAATGTACTGAGATGACAGGTGTCAAAAACCGCTTCTTAGGTTGCACAAGGTATAGATCCACTATGCTCGTACTTAGCGTTTATCTACTAACTGCTTCTTTATACGGTGTTCAGCTTTGCCTGGCTTGTAAAACATGGTTTTCTTCACCAAACAGCTATTTATATCTTATTCCTGAGATGTTTTTCAAGCGAGGCAAAGTTGAGCATCGTAGGCAAACTTGTAGCAGTTGCCGGTATGTACTATTTTGTTCTATGTCAAACTGAGACTGTGTTTGGACAATAAATTAGGATGTGACATGTGACACTTACTAGAGTTACATATCGCGCGGATTGTACTGGTAACGATTGACTTAGCTACTAAAAAAAGTAAATTAACTCAAACAAGTCATTTTAAGTTTCTTGTCTGTACAAAAAGCTCACTTAAATATTGGCAATACTTAAGGTTTATACGTGTATTTTAATCAAAGAAGTAAACAGCCAAGATATCAACATTTCAGATTAGTTTGAAAGTTGGCACTGGCAGCCGTTTCCAACTTCAGTTCCATGGATTCCAATTTCTTACTTTTATGTACACACATACAATACAACATATACAAATTTAGCACATGAAAATAGGTAAGTACTTAACCTATTTATTTTTCTAGAGTTCGGTTAAAAAATCTGTTGACATATTACAATCATCAGCCTATAAGGCTGATACAAATATACGCAGCATTTTGTTAGAAGTTTTAATAATTTTAGTGGAAAATTACTTCATATTTAAGCCAATATTTAGGGCCAATTTTAAAGCATAGTTGTAAATTGCGGCATAATTGTAGACATGCTTTAAGCATACCATAGGTATTTTTGTATTTTCAGTACAAAATTGCCTGAGTGTCCTTAGAATTCTAGGAAGAGGAAACAAGAGCATATACAGTAGGTACCTACCATTAATAATTTTTACATAGGTACCTGCTTGTAGTCGATCATTTTAATCATCCTTCATGTTAGGTAAAAACGTACTGAATCATTGTATAAGTAAGATTCTTTAATATATTCACTGAATAAATTTATTTGTATTACGTCGGTATGATGCTAAAAACACTTATTGTAAGAGCTCTTTCACACTTCGTTTAACTACCACCGGCGATTAGGGAGTTACGTACGGTGTGCCTGAATGAATCACACGTATTTATACCTTTTGCAATCTAAGAAGCGGTTTTTGACACCTGTCATCTCAGTACATTTTATAACCTAAAATCGATTTTAGGTTATAAAATGTACTGAGATGACAGGTGTCAAAAACCGCTTCGTAGGTTGCACAAGGTTTAAGTATCTATCGGACTGGCGGCCATCTTGGCGAGCAAGGTGGTTAGGTTTCGTGATTAACTTCTCATTTTTTGTTCATTTTCGTGATTCAGTGTGTAATATATAGCTTATTCTGCAGTGATTTAACGAACTAGTGGGCAACTAATGAAGAATTAATCTCAAAACAAGTGTAACCCCTGTTTGAGTTAGATATCCGTTAGTCCACGTGCTGTTTGTAGGGAGTAGCTATCTCCTTATAAAAAGCCTAACCTCACCGTACAACGTCCAGCTCTTGGAGCGAAATTTTAACTAATTAACCGTACAATTGTTGTATCTACTTTGACATTGGCAAAATTGTCCCAATATTGTGGACAGAATGCCATTTATTTTAAAAATTGAATTGAATTGAAGTATCTATCGATGACGCCTTTCTCGTAACTGTCAAAATGACAATGTATTATATAAATATTTACGAAGCAGTGAAGATTACTTATTTTATGGCAACTTATTTGTAACTAGAGTGCTTTAAAAAAAAAGTATTACAGATTTCAGTTGTAAACATTTACTAGCTTGATAAAAAAAAATATAGGTATACCTACCAGCTTGCGGCTTCTCTCTGATAAATCTATATTCAAAACAATAACGTTATCGGAAGATTAAAAAACAATGCACAGCTATATAAACCGTTACATGTAGAAGTTGAAGCATGAAATTAAATCCGCAGGCCTCAGGTTCAAACCCTGGCTCGTACTTAAGTACGAAATAAAATATCATTTCATATTTACCAGTCGCTTTTCGGTGCAGGAATATATCGTGAAAAAATCGCATTTAATCCCAATAAGGCCTAGTTTCACCTCTGGGTTGGAAGGTTAGATTGCAATTTGCAATCACTTTCGTAGATACTAGTCCCTATGCTAATTTATGGGATTAAATTGCCAAGCCGACCCCAGGTTCAATTGAGCCATGGCAAAACCCGGGACAAACGCTATTAAAATGATGATGTAGATGTAGAACTTGTATGATATAGTATGATGTAGAAGTTGGATCAATAAATGCCGTGGAAAAGCAAAGTATTTTTGCGAATTCAGCTCTAAAGCGGTGAAATATTGGTTGAAATTATTTACACGTTGGCGAGTCGATTTGACCCGATGCAATAGCGTTAACTATTTTTGCCGTAGCGAAGGTGTTAACGAAATTCAATATCAAAGCAAAGTGCACATGCAAAGTCAATATCAATTTTCATTGTTTACTCCGGTCAATATTTTGGAGATTGAGTAGCGCTCAATATTGATTATGATTACCAAGGATTTCATTAATGTGGTTGAGTAAATATTATAAATCTACAAGTAAACTGTGTTGGCCTGCTGATTTATAAATCTTAAAATCATTTTTTTTTATTGAGAGACTTACAATAACTTGTTACTTAAATAATAGGTTCGTTTACTACTAGGTACCTACCTATTTTATCTAGTTTTGTCAGTGAACGATAAAAGTTTTGCTCGTAACTATAACAGTCAGCATTTTAGGCCGTAAATAAGATATAGGTAGTCTTGTCAATTCTACTTTTGTACCTGCTAGATAGCTCTTGGTGAAGCGCCGGTATATAGCCTGGCGGTAAAAAGTCCGACTTCGAATCCGGAGGTCTCGTGTTCAGACCAACTCAAACCAGACCTAATCCTAATAAAGTCCGATGGCAGTCGCTTTCGTAAAGCGAATACCGGGGGTGATTTTTGAGATTCGAGCAAAAGTGATATTTAAAACTCTGAATAAAACGATGAATTTGTTTAAAAAAATAATAGCGATGGATATTTCAAATCATGATTAATTCCATGCAAAAAAATTGGCGACAAACTTTGGTGTGCGATTATTTTCGAGCTTAATTTTTCGCAGCTTAAAAATCGACCCCCGCCGAATCACAGGATTTGGTTTCTGGACCCCAGGTTTAAATTGAGCCGTAGCAAAAAGCCGGGAAAACGCTAGGAGTTTGATGACATACGTAATTTCGTACAATCTCTTGTTATTTTGTTTTTTATACGCTCTTTTTATGATTATGTTCGTTCCAAGTAGGTATTAGTTTATCGAAGTTGTAGGTGTACGAACATATTTTTAAGTTCATTATCAAGATCGCAAAATATATTTTTTATGCCAAACTTCGTCAACCGTAGCCTTTGTATGTTTTTTACTATTGTTTTGATTAGGTGATGTACACAATACAACAGTGACTTCTTTACATTCATGACTCACGGCAGGAACAGGATCTGAACCTTGAACGGGGACCTCTGACTCATCTTGAACTCATGACAAATGTGCGTTGCAAATCTATATGTTTAATAGTTTTCCTATTAAGGGCCTTTGACAGCACTAATAATATATCGGTTACGAACACGAACAGCTAACAATTTCGCAAAACCTGTGTATTATTATATTTGTATGTCTTTCCCGACCACGGAACAATGGTGTTCCGGACCTTTGGGAGACGTATGCGGAGCCGAAGCCAACGCGCAGAGGCCCTTTCGACAATTTAATGAAAAGTGATAGGTACACTAAGCGGATGCTGCCCCTGCTCGTGTCATGGGACGCACGCAGAGACAGCACCCCCATGGTGTAAGGACTATTGAGAATGAATGGAGTCTAAAATGTATTAGGCTATTGGGTAAAAAGTATGGACTAATGAATGGGCTATTGGATGAAGAACCGGACGCCTGCCTAATAAAACGGTATCCAATTTTATTTTTTACCGTATATTTTTTACAATATATTATGTAATGGGTTTATTGCCTGAAATAAATAATTATTCATTCATTCATTCATTATACAAATACTTATTTTGTTTTACTATTCCAACTACAATTTGTTATGACATGCCAGTGAGGGCCAATGACAGTTTGACACTTTTAAATGGCTACAACGTAGCGCTACGAGTGTAGCTTACCTGTATATAGGGTTCAAATCAAACATAATGTAGCGGCATTCGAACTTTAAAAATGGGTCTTGATTTAATATTAATTTTTATATTACCTACCCGTAGTATCTTGCAACAATGTGGTCCATAGTTGTATTGCGTATTGGCGTTGCTGGAAAATAAAGAATAAAGCTTAAAACTTAGAAGTAGAGTTCACGCACTTTTTTTGTAAAAGTTAAATATTAGGTTTTATTTAATAGTTAATATTTTTGTTCAATCAAATACCTACAATCTTAATCATAATCAAAACTGAAAACACAATTAATCAAAAACCCAAAAATAACATAAGAATGGAATAACATTCAAGTAGTTGAGGAATTAAAAAAATATCTTGATTTTGTTAGAGGTGAATAAAATTAAAGGATGACTATCGTACTACTATTGTATACGAAACACGAACTATGAATACTACGAACAGCTAAACATTCCCCGACCCGCGATATTGAATGGTGTCATGTTAGTAAACTCATGTATGGAAGAAAAACAGACCTGTTTGTTGTTCTCAAGATAAACAATAATATGGTTTATTCAATAGTGAATAAATCAATGTTTATTTATTAATTGACTCATGCATAAAACAAATACTCCACGAGTAAATGAGTGCGTGATAGAAAACAATTCAAACCAAAATCAACTTTTATGACCTTTATTATGAGCCGTTTCATCTTAAATATCTATTCTTTACTTTTTTGAACAACCAACATTTACTAAAACAAACGAAATTTCATTGTATCATCGCAACGTTGTAAATGTAATAAACTATCGCAAAATGTTGTTCAACTAACTACAAACCATTTGCGACATCGCCGTTTGAATTTAAAATAGAACTTAGGTACAATGCACTGTAGTGAATTCGTACCCAGAAACTAAACTAATTCTAAAGTACCCTAACGAGTAAATCCAATTGAATCGATTGTCAGACCCTCTGTAGACGGCCGACCCTTCGTCTGGAAGGGGTGCAAATCGCGACCTTGCTAAACCCTACCCGGAAACATTTGAGATGAGTATTGCGTAATAGGTACGTATAGGTATAAAGTTTAGTTTTTAAGACAATTGCTTACGCAGTTCTTATTAAATTTATAAAGAAAACAATTAGAGAATAGCGATTGAGCTTGTACCTATGCCTTATATAATGTCCCGTGTCAAACAAAGGTTTGTCATTAAAGGCTGAAGTGCGACTGTTGCTTGGGGTCCGATTGTTTTGTTTGCGCGTCGACAGTGACGTCGCGGTGTTGTCACGCGCGCTTCGCAGTCAGCAGGCCGCTGGTCTCGGCTCAGTCGTATCGCTCGCGCCGACCGCGCCACTCGCGACCTCCCGCGCCCACCGACAATGCTTTTCACCGCGATACTCGCCCTCGCCGTCGCCGCCGCGGCCGCCCAAAACGAATCGCGACCCCCGCCTCCGAGGCGCGAACAGTTCCGTGTCATCTACGAATGGAACGCCATCGACTTCGACTGGCCCTCCCCGGTCGATCGAGAGGCCTTCCTCAATACAAGCAAATATATTCCCCAGAACGTCCTAATATCTGGAATAAGCTTTTACGGCGAAAACCTGTACATAACGGTGCCGAGGATGTTGCGAGGAGTCCCGGCGACGCTCGCGACGATCCCGGTGGTGCAGAGCGACACGGCGCCCAAGCTGCGCCCGTTCCCTAGCTGGGACGCCAACAAAGTTGGCGACTGCGAGGCGCTGCAGTTCGTGCAGAACATCCAGATCGACCGCAACGGCATCCTGTGGATCCTGGACAACGGCCGCATCGGCACGCTCACCGACAAGCCCGACTACAAGTGCCCCCCGTCCATCGTGCTCATCGACCTTAAAACTGGAAAAAATGAAATGCAGCGCTTCCCATTAAAATCAGTGGACAGCAACAGCACGTATCTAAATGATCTCGTCGTCGATAACCGCGGCGATGGAGACTATGCCTACATTACTGATAACAGTGCCACTGACCCGGGTATTATAGTTTTCCAACGTAGTGACAAGAAATCGTGGAAAGTACGGGATTCCCAATCTATGACAGCCGTTGCCAACGCGTCCACTTTCCGTATCAACGGCACCACGGTGAACCTGCCGGTCAACGTGGACAGCATCGCGCTCGGACCCCAGTTCCTCGCCGGTGACATGGTCGACCGAACCATCTACTACTGCCCGCTATCGAGCTTCCACATGTACGCCATCAATGCCTCAGTTTTGCGTAACGAAACTATTGGACCAAATGACGGCGCTCTACGTCCGTATGTAGTCGATCTCGGAGTCAAAGCTTCCCAGACGGACGGAATGAAAATGGACGCGAATGGCATACTTTACTTCGGCTTAGTAGGCAATTCGACTATCGCCGAGTGGAACACGAGCCTGCCCTTCCAGCACGGGCAGAGAACGATCGCCCGTGATGTCAACTACATCCAGTGGGTGGACCGATTCGCTTTCGACGACAGCGGCAACGTTTACGTAGTGGTAAACAGGCTGTTTAATTTCATGAAGAACGAAGTGTCGCTGAGCGATGTGAACTACCGGATCCTGAAGTCGCACACGGGGTCGAAGAGCTACGTGTTCGGCGAGGAGGTGACGCCGCCGAGGCTGCCGGGCGGCGCGGCGCCGCTGCGCGCGGTGGGCGCGGCGCTGCTGCTGGCGGCGCTGGCGCACCTGCTGGCCTAGTGCGCGGGCGCCATCGCGGTCGCGGCCGCCGGCCCTGACCGTGATGTTCTGTGCCCTGACTGATGCGTATCATTACCAAATATTAAGGTTACCTTGACCGCGCGGTCGCCCCAGTGATAATGTGAATGAAAGCTGTGCATATCTTGACGATTTAATATTATTTATAGATTTAGGTGTACATGATTCGTGACATTTCCGCGGGTTAAGTCGTGAAGAAGCTCCCAGACGATAGGTCGGGGACGCGTTGCCAAAGCTGCGCCCGCGACTCGAACAATTAACATTCCAGCTCTTTGTATTTAGTTAGGCGCTTCATATGCGTAATATTTATTCATTAACATGTCCATAATATATATGTAATATTACCATTTAAAATTATATGCAGCTCAATTCAAAGTTCTCGGAGTGTAAATACCTACAATAAAACGGTATATATAAAACCTGATTGTGTAAAATAACAATAGATACATTTGATAGGTTATTGTAACTAAAATTGTACGAACGGGGAGTGAACGTGACTGTATGATTTATTTTGGAATAATAAACGTGTTTATGATATTATTGTGTTTGCTGTTTCTATTGCCCGTCAGTTGATAATCGTTGCTGTACTCATGTGAAATACTAAGAATGTAAGATACTTTTATTTAAAAATGCTAACCACTTGTCAATTCTATCACCACCTCGCTCTCTTCTCCAATTTAAACAGTGGGTGCCTAACCTTTTCTATTTAATTTGAGACCAGTAAAGGACAAGGTTATCTAAGAGATATCACTGTTGTTGCCTTCTATTGCATAATAGATTTAATATATTTTTATTATTGTTTAGCTTGTGTTTTACAATTCTTTGCACTATGTACAAATTTTCGCAAACAGCTTGACTTAATGACCTGCAACAAGCGTTGAAGAGCAGCCACTGCCTTATCTGTAATAGGTTACGTTGTCTGTAATCAGTTAACTTATACCGTTGCCTTATATTTATTGAACGTAAACGTTATTTGCGTTTATTGCCACACTTCTATAAATAGCCATTATCTAAAAAAACGGTAACGGATGAAGTGGGGCGGAAAAATGGCGTTTACATAACAAATGAGCTTAAAGTATATGCGGAAATTAAATAATAGCGGAAAAGGGGCCACGTGTAATTGCTTTTTTTATTCCATATAAGTATTTCATATGTCATAATAAGGAGGTATCCAAAGCACTTCAGAAATTACGGAGAAGTGTTGGCCTTGTTCTGATAGTAAATCTATTTGAATTTTTTTTAAATGCTTATAATTGATAATATTCAGAATTTTAAACAGATATAGGTACCACGAAATTGGATGTTACGATGAGCTCTCTGCCGAGGTTGGGAGTACAGTACCTACCTATGGGAATCTACGAAAATAGGGGTGTTTCTAGTATTTAAAGGGGCGGCAACGCGTAACATCCCTAAAGTTGTAGGCATTCAATATACTACGGTGACCGCTTGCAATCAGATGGGCTGTATGCTTGACTTGATTAATGATTACCACCCACGTGATTTAAAAGACGATCTTAGGCGCTAAAGTAAATAGGTAATTCTCTAATGAAACCGAGTAATAAAAAAAATTAAACAGCTTATCACAACCATGTTCAGAAGCTTCTAATGCTTAATTTTTCTTTTAAGGGTTCCGTACTTCGAAAGGAAAAAACGGAACCCTTATAGGATCACTTTGTTGTCCGTCTGTCTGTCTGTCTGTCAAGTTTTATATAGGTTATATTAACTAAAAGGTTGTCCATACAGTTAATACACAGGGTATAAGAAAAATACTGGTTATCTGTTTAAGGGCATTATTGGTATCGTATTGCAAGTAAGAAAAAGTAGGAGAAAAATATTTTGGACGCGATAATTTTTTTTTGTTTGTATCGTCCCAGCTGGCCAAACCTCCATACAAAACCAAAATATTTTTTCGCGAAAAATATTTTTTCTTAATTTTTCATAATTAGAATACTATACCAATTATGCCCTTAAAAGGATCACCAGTATTTTTGTTACACCTTGTATAAATAAGTAGAGCACACATATATTATGTATGTAACTTAATAGAAACCCTTAACCAGGGGGGTAACATTACGCACACATATACACTGATGAAAGAGATGTGCGCATACACAATCGTACGCGTGCAAATGAGAAGCAATGATAGATTTTTTGTCCCTCATCGCGTATGCGTTTTTTTTGCCTGCCATCGGGTGTCTGCCATCGAACTGTCACTGTCACTGGCCTAGTTTAGGGTGGCCAGTGCTTTTAAAGTGACTTTACCCATCGAGTTGGGTAATTATTGGGTTACGTAATATTGAAAGTTTAAACTTTAAGTGTGAGTAAAATTATTGAATTTCACGAAAACTCTGACAAAGATTTTAATGAATATGTTTTACTAAAATAATTGTTATGTCAGGTAGTTTAGTTAGTAACTTAGACATATATCTAGCTTTTAATTACTTTGAAGGTCGGATTAGGCTGATTAAGTCAGATTGCCCAGATTGAGCTGTCATTTTAGTATCTGGCGAAAAATATAATAATATGAAAATTAGTTTTATGGTAAAATAATGGGGGATTTTCTTTACATGTGGTATCACAAATCTTAGCTGTCAAAATATAGCTGTCCCTGTCGGGTATACGCGGACCCTCTGTCTATTCTATGGTAGGTCTATGCCCTTAACTTTTTCACATGGTTGTGACAAACTGTGTTAATTATTTACGAATCAGCCAACTAGCGATGGCGCCACTGCCTCTAGCATTCATTAGCCATGTAAATTTCTCCAATATCAATTAAGTAGATTGATAATTATCCGCAAAGTGACATTGACATGTATCGGAACAAGTTTTAGAGGAAAGCTTGATGAGCTCTGATCGAATCCGGCACCGACTGGTCTGATTTAGACAAACAATTTTTTTGTTCGATCTAAGAACATAGAAAGTAAAAGTAAGAAAGTGCTATTACTCGTACGTTAATGTAATAAAACAGGGTATCAAACATATTTTATAGCATGCCAATGGTAGATGGACAAAAAGTATTCGTTTGTTACAATTTACAAGCGGAACTCTCTTTCTAACCCTATGTGTTAGAAAAAGACTTCCGCTTGTAAATTGTAACTTGTAGCTTTATAAAACTGGCCTCAGGTTGTGACTAATATAAGAGCTTAATTATTACCTAAACAACCGCTCCCAATTTTTATTTATGGATTTTAAGTATTTCTCCCTTCTTCTTCATTCTCGTTTCCTCATGACTGAGGGTCGTGACAGCAATCGGTGGCAACTTTTTTCACGAAAGCTTTCCACATGGTTCTATCTTCAGCTTTTCGGATAGATGTCTGCAGGTTTGCTTGGCAGACTTCCTCCACCGCGTCGGTCCATCGGGTGGGTGATCTTCCTCGGCTTCTTTTTCCTTCCACTTGTCCGACAACAATAAGCTTCTCAAGATTATCTGGGTCGCATCGGGCCACGTGACCGAAGTACTGGAGAACTCGTTGCATGCATACAGTTGACAGACGAGTTCTAATGCTTAGTTCCTTCTAGATGGAAGCTTTGGCCGGTGTTCTGGTCAAGAGATTCCCAACATCTTACGCCAACACCACATCTCGAACGCGTCAACCCTGCTTCGAGTGCGTTAAGTATTTATTATGTGTAATATCTCACTAATATTAGCAGATTTTTTCATTCAATTAATCATTAACCATTATTTGCAAGTATGTAACGAATCTTAAGTGCACATAATAAGAAAAAAACTGAATGTATAATGTTGAAATTAAACAGCACATTATAAGTATTATAACCTAGCTTTATCTTCATGAGTCCGGTAAAAGGCAATTACTTTTTAATTGAAACTCTTTTACTTTAAGATATTAAAAAGTTTAAGAAACATACTTGTAACTATTTCAGTATTTAATTGTTTATAATTACGGCTAGCCTGGTTACGGTCATTGGACCAGAGTTCTGCTTCTGACCGTGAAGGTCGGCGAATGATCGGCATTTGTTTTTGTGGGAGATCTCATTCAGGCGTTTAATTAATTTGGTTATATTGAGGTATTGACAGGTTTTGTGCATAATATTTAGGTGTAGCTGAAAATGGTATCTAGTTCTGTAGCATTTACAAAACTACTTTACAAAAAAATAAGAAAACACGTACGTGGTATATTTTTCTTTACATTAATTTGCACAGCGATATTATTATTTGTAAATAAATATTGTAATTCTATGACTGTTCTATGAAGATGCTCTCATAATGTAAATATGCACATTTATTGTCAACATTGTCAAGTAAAAACAATCATTAAATTCCTTCCCAGGTTTAATCCTAATGGCACGCATAGTGAGTATGTAGGTAGAATGAGTAGGCGTGTACATTGTTTTATAGTTTCTTCACTACGCTCTTTCTCTGAATAGATTATTACAGATTAGCGGAAGATATTACTAACAAAGCAATAATTAATGATCGCTGGGATACAAACCCACAATTGAAGTCACCGCTAAAAAATTCCTCCTTTGAAATATTTGTAATAATTAGCAGCATTCATGGTTCTGAACCATGACCTACATAGTATTTAAGGAAGTACGGTACTAGACTTGGCAATGAGATTCTACAGTTGCAATGTGGCTTTTACGTTCCTTGCGATCTATATCGCGAAAAGTAAGACCATGCACATCGTAAATGCTTCCAATATTTATTAAATAAATATATATACGTCTGAGTCTCACGGAAGTTTTGTGTTTAAAAGAGCTTCCAATATTTATTTATGATTGAAAGAAAATGTTGACGTATGGCAAATTCTGTCCCACAGACTACACAGACACCTCATCATTAAACTTTTACAGGGAGCACGAGGTCACCACACATCAGTGCAATTTTATTCGTAAATTTCTACGATCCGAACAGCAAATCTCAATAGTATTATACACCAATTTGTAGTATAACAATCCAGGTTCACCCCTGTAACTTGATTTTTGTGGATATTTTAAATCCACGTGAGTAATGATCAAAAACGTTACCACAATTAAAATACGCGGTCGCGCTCTCATACAAAATTAGTACGGGAGCACTGATGCGTGGTGACCCCGAGTTGTACTTATGATCTATCTAGTGTTGAGGTTATCTGTGTTCTGTCCACATCACATTCTATCTAATTAGTAACATTTGTGCCATAGGTCATAGATATTGCATGTTTGTCAAAAATACCCACTGCATTTTTTTAAATAGTGAAGTTCGTGATAGGGGCCATAATAATCTTAATGAACCGCAATGAATACATTTTGCTTGTATTTGTTTAAAAAATCTTGCTGTGTTAAAGTTTCTGGTGCTCTGAATTTACAGAGTGATTTCGGGGTCGTGACTCGTGGAGCAAGACAAACAGGCATGACACATAATTTAATGGTGTTGGTCATTATTTTTAACCGACTTCAAAAAAGGAGGAGGCTCTCAAATCGACTTTTTTATTTTTATTACCAATATCGATGATTTTTTTTTCAGATGATAAGTAGTGAAAGACAGTTTTGCATACAATTTGAACAGCCTGCTCAAGTGCTCAACGTGAAAGTCTTATCATTTCTCAAATAAGTGTAATAATGTCAAAAGGTGATCATGATAGATCTTAGTGTAAGATTAATTTGATTGAAAAAATAAGAACATTTCAATAAATTTCGTTTTAATCAATCACTTCTAATATAAATTGAAACTTGAATGGTTGTATCGTAAAGTAGAGATGTAGGTAATTATTTTATTAATTACTTATGTTAATTTTTTTTACTACTTAGCTAACCTAACACTATAAATCACGGTAAGTACTGTGTTTATGAATTCTTATGTTAATGTGTGAATTATGACATAAAAACTAATTATTTATGCACATCCTAAAACGCAGAACGAGAAGTGGTCGAGATGATATCACACCGCACCATGACGCAAACTCAAAACGTGTTCCAAGTGCAAATTGCACGGAACAACATTGTTAATCCAAACGACACTGCTTATAAAGAAGCTATGTAAACTAACTTTAAATCATCATCATCATCTCAGCCATAAGACGTCCACTGCTGAACATAGGCCTCCCCTTCGAGGGGGGGTTTGCCATACGCGCCACGCTTGGCAGGCGGGTTGGCGCGCGCAGTTTTTTGTTTCCTGTTTGTAGGCTTTCGGAAGATGCTGCTGCCCATATCCCGGTATATTCCCTTAGCAGACTCCTACTGCAACCACGGGACGATATGGTCGGGGACAATTCTAAGGCCGGGCACCCCACGGCCAAACTAAATCTTTAAATAGCTACATAATGTGTGGATGAGTTTAGTGCAAGGACAGTTTCTGTTTGGGCAAATTCAAAGAAAAGATATGATTATTTTTAATATCAGCTCTATGTACCTATACATTTAATTTGGGGCGGGGCGTAATCGCAGCATAAAACATATCTAAGTACTGTCGTTTACAACTTGCACCTAAAGATAATATATTTGAAAACATGCTCTCTTCAGAGATCTTTCTAAGAGGTTAGTGGATGCCACTGGTGACCGTAGAGCTGGCAGCTTCCTTGCCTAACGTGCCATACAAAGGGGAAATGCTGCCAGTATCTACGGTACCATCTATGCCGCGGGAGGATTTTTTAGTTTAATGTTTTTTGTTTTAAGATAGCTTTTAATTTATATCTAAGTTTTTGTTTATTATTGTACCTATAGTTAAATATAACGCTTAGATTTACCAAATACTTAAACAATGCAGTAGATTTTCAAAAGACGGTCTCGAATTTCTACTTACTCACATGTTTTTTAAGTAAATACTAGTAGCATACCAACGTATACATTGTAAACTTTTAAATGGAGTGATCAATTAATTACATATAAGCTTCATTAGCATTACTTATACTTTTTATCGCAAAAGTAGGGGGCGTATGGTCATAAATTCCTACATGGTAACCTCTTATATCTATAAGGGGCGTAATTGTTAAATAAAACCTGTAAAATACGTGCTTTTCATCCTAGCTTATACTTATTATTTTTTGAATCGATGTGAGCTTAGAACTTCGGAAAAAGCAACTCATCAATCATATTTTACTGTGTCACTGCATTTATTTATTTTCATACCACTGCAGTATGATATGATCAAGTTTAATTACCTCTAAGCTCCTAGATCTAAGGACAGTGTTGACACAACGAGGTTCAAAACTTCATGGACAATCTATGAATGAATTCATTCATATTGTGTCCATGCAATTTTGAATCTGGGTGTATATATGTATATAGTTACAGATGTGCTTACAGTTCCAGGCAGCTTAAAAGTTTCTGTGCTGTCTGAAACCAAATGCCACGTACGTAAGTGTTTAAACATTCCATTGTATGGTTTCTATTATATTATATTTTCCGTAGTAGTACCATAACTAATCAAAAAAGGTCTATAGAAAAACACAATTTCACGGTGATTGTCACATCACAACACGAAGGTTCCGCGATTCACGCAAAAACCTGCGCAGTCGCCCAACCATTGTTTCGCTTCGATGGTGAGCTATTATTATAACTAGTTGTAGTTTTTGTACCAACAAATAATTATCATCGATAGCCTTGCTATTATTGTAAAAATTGCCCTGTTTTATCATCGCTTAACGGTCATCAGAGTGACATAAACCAGTGCAATGTGAACTCGGATTAGATGTAGCTGTGATTGTTCTTGAGATCGTAGTTTAAATGATACGTTTAGAAAATACACGGGCAGGAAATTGTAACGATCGTAGGCGACTGGCACTCTTGTAACTGATCATCATCATCATCATCTCAGCCATAAGACGTCCACTGCTGAACATATGCCTCCCCTTTATCATTAAGGGGGGTTTGCCATACGCGCCACGCTTGGCAGGCGGGTTGGCGCGCGCAGTTTTTTTGTTTATTATTTGTAGGCTTTCGGAAGATGCTGTTGCCCATCTCCCGGTATATTCCCTTAGCAGACTCCTACTGCAACCACGGGACGATATGGTGGGGATAATTCTAAGGCCGGGCATCCCACGGCTATTTTCTTCAATTGTAACTGATATTTTCTCGCATCAAGTTACATGTTGAAAATACTACTAAGTAATGACCAATTAAGAAGATATTTTGAAATTTTCTGATTAGATTTTAACTCAACCTACTATACAGAGCCTCTTTTAACAGTTTAACACTAATTCTTCATTAGGTTATTATCATGGAATAGTATGCCATTTGACAGTTGGTATCTTAATAAGTCTAATACCGCTCAAGAAATGGATTCCTGCATTGTATTTTATTATATCGGTCAATGCGATCGAAACTTGAATCCGCATTTTCCTTTTTAGTTATAAAGCGAAATGCTAGCCTATTATGACTTTATGATAATACATAACTGATGAGTTCAGTCAAGAAAAATGGTCTGTTAGAACTAGTTTAATTTCACAACTACTACCTTACCTATAATCTATTTAATGACTCACTTCACTTAGATCACGAACTCGTTATTGATAATTACTGGAACATGCCACTGAAACTGAAACTTACTAATACAATACTGTCTTATCTTACGTACTTCACCACGTCGTAGTACCTACCCCCATTAGTACACACTTCATTTTTTTACAGAGAATAATCAAAAATCCACAGCCTGGAGCTAGTGGATCGAGACTGCCTCTAAACCTCGGGGTAGATACCGGCCCGCTGCTCTATTAACTGAACTATCCAATTGATTTTATACTTTTTCATTTAAAAAAAAAACCTTTTTTTAATTGTTTTCGTCAGCAAGTTCTTATACTGGTTGAGTACATAATTTACTATAATATATTGTAACTTCCGCTTATATTTTAGATAATTACGTACTTAACCAACAGAGTTTCTATTTGATGCTTCGTAATCAATAAAATATTTAACGTTGCATGTTAAATAAAAACTAGAGAAAAGGTCATATAGCCATTTTTTTTCTAAAATCTTGTATAGTTGACTAGGAATCATAGTTCGACGAAGGTCGCGACCTCACAGAAATGCCATCGCAGTAAACACAGTATTGGCAGGCCGACTGCATTCTTGTAGAGTCGTCTCTGCTCTTGAATTCCGTATCCTAGTGCAGGCTAGAGAGGGCCATCGCTATATCTACGTATGTACAGGCGAGCTTCCCATGATAATTTGAGATTTACTATTTCCACTTATTTAAAACCCACCCTAATTGTTGCTTATAAAAAAACCAAGGAAGTGGGCTTGTGGAAGTAAAGTATTTTTACACTGCTGTAAAGAGCATGTGTTTAAACGTTCTAAACGGTATAAAAATATAAGAATTCCGACCATTCGTGCGACTTCTAAACTCTAAAAACCTCGTTATGCTTTGATTTCTTTAGATCCGTCAGAATGTATATTAGGTAAGGTATCAAAAGTATACACATTAAGTGCACATTAGCGAATGCTGGATGCAGTTATTGACATGACAATGAGAAAAAATAGCATCAGCCCTTCCTACGATTCCATCTTGTCATTACCACGTCGATATCCGCGTCCATCCTACCGCTAGGTTGTGACGTCGAGCGCACTCGAGCTTAGCTACACCACACCATCGCGTGACCACGTCCACCCCACATTTGAAAACCGAATAATTTACTACGTTACACTTTTACTAGAGGCTTATTTTTAGAGCATGACTACGCTCCATTAAGACCCTTCAAATGCAACACTTGTATAAGAAAGTATCACAATCATAGTACCTATTACTGTGAACGAATATAACGAAACGTCTGACGATGTCTATATAAAATCACCTTTCTCGAATATTCAGACTATTGCTAGATAGCATCACTAAAAGTAGCAGGTCTCGTCCCATCCATTTTGTTCGACTTTCAGACATGGGTTCGGGTTTAGGTTCCGCATTACGGGAAATGGCCGGGCCGAAAAATGGCGGTATGATGACTATGATGAATGACTTCCTCGTAGTTCGTAAGGGACTGCAACGGCGGATCCTGTGTTACGGCGTGGTTTACCGCGGTAGACTCGGCAGCCGTGTGAGTGAGATCGCACGGATCAATCGGTGTATGCCTATTACATACCTAGCTTATGATTTTGGGTCGCTGTGTTAGTACTTACATAGTTACTACAGAGTTGTGTCAATAGCCAGTGGTTTTGTGTCCTCAAAGCTCATAGCCAGTGGTTTTGTCACTCCAAGGGTGGGCATTGAAGATATCAGACCTACTGAAACTGAGTCCATCTTTAGTGACGCTATAGATGGCTTTTGACTCTTTAGAAGAACATTCCTCTGAATTATGGAGGAACACGATTTTGTATAGCCATTTCAGTTCTCTTGTTTGTTTGTTCATGCTTATACAGAGTTGATGAAAAACAATGCAACATTAACTATTGCTGAGCGATAAATACCGGAGTGAAACGCACATAAACTTCGCAATTGAGAAGTTTATTGTTTAAAATAAGTTGCCATTTCACGTAATAAACGTAACTTTAATAGCTTAATTACGAATTAAGCCAAGCATTAACTGCTTTCTCTTTCAGTCACATATATCTTTCAAATAGGTAGGTATATATAAAATGAAATTATTGTTAGTTGCACTAAAATATAATCATATATTATATTATTATTATTTTTGAATAAATTATTTGATTTGATTTCGATTTGATAATTATTAAGTCGAAATAATAATTTACAATTTTATAAAATTTTACAACAACCACGAATTTATTTAAACAATAAAAAATCAAAGTCAGTCATTTACATATAGGTACTTTCAAAATAAATGATTAATTAAGTACAGTCGGTTTTGATGTACCTAATGTACCTTTCTTGTTATAACTTATTTTCGTACAAAGGTTCTGTTCTACAAATATTTACTTAAGAAGCACAAACAAAAACTTCCTTTATGTTACATTGTAGGAAACGAAATAATTCAGTACCACACGAAGTGCATTTTTGTCGTCAATTATTATATTGTTGCCTTTCTACAAATAAAATAGAACTTGAAACCGCCGCATGGCACGCTCGGCGGACACATACCAAGGCAAGGCTCACTTGAAAAATCAATGTTCCTGTCTGCGGTTGAACGAAACAAATAAAACACAAGAATTCCGACACCTATGTCTAACATTATATCAATATGCCACGAAATCAATTCAATAGTTATCAAAAGAGTTTGTGGACAAGGTTTTGTTTGTTGATTTTGAAATCATTCTACCTAAAAGTCTAGCTACCGTACAAGTCAGACTGACAAGATAATGACTTAATGACCTATGGGATAATGACTAATAAAAATAATGACCTATTGGAGGAGTAAGTAGAAGAGTCATTAACGGGAAGTAAATGAATTCCAAAAATACTAAATAAATCACGGGAACTCACACACAGACACAGCAGTCTGCGTCGGTTAGCCAACGCGAATGGCTCATGAATAAGCTCCTCGTTATGGAGCGAAACATGTCGAGCAATATTCGACTTAAAAGACGTGAGTAACCCGTGATTTATTTAATATGTCTGATTCTCAAGGAAGTTTTGTGTTTAAAATTCCAAAAATGATCACACTCACTGACTTTGCTACGACAAAATGTGGGATTGCCATCATAAACATCATATATTCATTCAATTTAACATTTATGCTGGTTCTTCCCAGGCGCGGTCCGAGGGGGGGGTCACATGAGACATGGGGGGGGGTCACATGAGATATAACCCCCTCCCCCCTCCCCAAATTTCAGGCTGCGACCGCGCCTGGTTCACACTGTTCACAGTTAGTCACTTGCAATGTCGGTTCAATATTCGCGTAGTCGCTCTAGCTTGTAGGTGTAACAGATCTGATTTGATGAAGTGCGAAACAAGAGAACTCTGATGTATTAACAGGTGTTTGCTGCATTTTATTCCAAAAATACTAAATCGGCACGGTTTTCCCGCAATTATCTACTTTAGAAATGTGATGTCGAACGGTTGTCACAGATCCGACGTTTTCATGCTTCACGCTCGCTGAATTTTGTTGAGTTTGGCTGATGTTCAGAGTGCTCATTATTCAGCTCAACCGGTACAAGATCTTGGTCTCTAATGTGGTAATGTGTATTACACGAAATTGTTACTGTTGACACCGCTGCTTGTTTTCATAAAATGTAACGCTAATACTCATACGAGTATGCAGAAAATAAGGTCTATGAAACTCGTAAGTAAAAGGAGGAGTTAAAGGCACAAGAGCGCGAGGCAGATCACCTATATTTTAGTTAGAATGACCCGGTCATAAGTGTCACAACCATCCTTGTTGGTCCACTCTACTAATATACAATAAAATCAACAATACGAGAAGAATGGCGACGAATTGTAAAGCTATGATTCCTTAGCTACCACCCCTGATTCCCCTGATGGGATGACTAAAACCACTCTGGCAAAACACTACTTAAAGACAGAAAAAGAATGTTTCATATACTAAGACGGACGCTTAGCTCTAAGTATTTGTGGTCAAGCAATGTTGTTAGACTTTTAACACATTCAAGTGTCTTCAATACTCGAGCCCCAGTTATACTGGTTACGACCTTTCAATTAGACAGCTGCAATAGACTGACAACGATCTGACGGCATTTGTTCGGTGACTTTGTATTGGAATAGAAAACCTCTAAGTGTTCCGTAACAGATAAGAATATAATAAACTTTGAGCGGGTAAGCACCATGAAACCTGGCAGATTACTAACTACCTTCATAATTACGGGGTAGGTGAAAACAGTAAGTAGAGCTATGTTGCATTGTTATGTTATTTGATTCATATAAGTACTTTCGTTGTCAATCTTACTATAAATAAACTACTGCCAATTTGTAAAATAATAAATATTTTTTCAACCAAAAATTACCATCAGGTGTGCATTCGCAACACTGTACTCATGGTAATCCATGAAAGAAATTCAAGTTCTAGAGACAGTGGGTTAGATTAGTTCCCGATTGAAAGAAGATTCTTGTAGGTAGGCCTAGTAGAAAGCGCATCAATCAACTAAGCTTTCCAACTAAATTTTTAATAGGTCTTATTTCCTGTAATACGTTTTAATTCTGAACCAGTGCAGGAACAATTTTATGTCATACGGGTAGGTATATCAATTGACATACATATTTAATAAACAAACAGTGGTCAATGCAATGATGACATAGGGCCGCAAGGTAAGCGAGTGAGACTGCCTGCCTTGTGCGATCCATAAACAGATTAGTCAACAATATCATGGGACCACTTATTAACTCTCACACACTCGTATCTCATACGACTCAACAATTCTAAACACAACCTTATCCTGTAATCTTAAGGTTTATTTTCCAAATGAATGCCGGAAAATGAAATGAGCTTGTGAAAGCTAACATAGTAGTTGATGTACTTTGACTAGTATGGGTAAGATTATATAATCGCAATGCAACCTTGCGCCGAAAACATCATGCATATTTTGTTATGGTTTGGTCAGTTTTACTTAATAATATTAAGTAGCCAATGAAAATGAAGCTGTGGTTAAGAAAATAATTACTTAGCCCATGCTAATAAGGTACTAGAACTAGGACATTACCTTACTCATAGATTAACAATTTGTGACATTTTCAAATCAAAGGTACATAATTGTCGGTTGTCAATAAGGATAAAATTAATTTTTACTTAGCCCATGCTAATAAGGTACTAGAACTAGTAGTTAGAGAGCCCACGACCAAAATTTTTGTCTCATAGCAATACGGCCAAAACCGCATCAAATCGATAGATACGATTATCCTGAACTCGAAAATACCAATATCAGACATTTTCCGCGTAGCGTTTGATCTGACCAAATTTTCAAAATTGTCAAAGAATTTTACCGAACTGCATCATAGCAATATGTCTGATTTGCAGACTGTAGTTGAATGATACTTCTGAGATACCGGAAACATATTCTTCAGACGTTAGTGGTGTAGCGCAAACCCGTAAAATCACTTAAAAAAATTAAAAATGAGACAAAAAAAATGTCTCATAGCAATACGTCTGAAATTTTTTTATATTAGTAAATTTTGGTTATTTGATGCGAACAAAACAATTTTCAGACGAAAATGTGAACGCATTAAATTTTGAGACCGTTTTGAAAATGTTAACAAATTTTACCGATCGGTATCATAGCAATATGTCTGAAAATTGTTGGACATGATAAAATAAGTTGTCCACATGTGCAAAAAATTTATATCAGACAAATTAAGTGTAGCACCTTCTCTATCAGACAACTTTTCGATACTCAGATATCATTTAAAAATCGTATTGAATTTTGAGAATCGTAAATACGTTGCGACCCTGAATTTATTAGATGATAATTAACAAAGAATTTACCCGAAACCGTAACATTTAAGTTGAAGGACTGAAATAAATCGCACAAAAGGAAACTGGGATGAAGTTGAAAAAAAACGGTTTATTCAAAGTTACAAAATATTCTCGTATTCAATCGCTGTCGGATTCGGAATCGTCGTCTTCGAAAGGGGCAGGAGCGTAGGTAACACGCGAAAAGCCGTACCCGCCGCAGGAGCGTAACAAGCGCTAAGGCGTCGGCCAGGCGACTCCGAAACGTTATTTTCGTTTTTGGGAGTATATGCTACACTTAAAGTGTCTGAAAACAGGTTTTTGGTAATCCTGGCAGCAATACGAAAAGTTTAAAAAAAAATATATCCGTGTTGCTATGATACAGGTCGGCTAAATTTGTTGACATTTTCAATAATGCGCTCAGGCTATATGCTACGCGCAAAATGTCTGAAAACAAACTTTTTCGTAATACAATTATAAAATCTATGTACATTTTCAATATCAGACGTATTGCTATAATACCGACTGCCTTTTTTTTTGACACAGCAGAAATGGCCTCCCACGCAGTTGCTACACTTTCGACCGTTACTACACACCTAGTCAGGTTCAGAATCATATAATCTAACGATTTTATAGGGTTTTTGCCGTATTGCTATGAGACATGGTTTTGGTCGTGGGCTCTAGTACTATAGGACATTACCTTACTCATAGATTAACAATTTGTGACATTTTCAAATCAAAGGTACATAATTGTCGGTTGTCAATAAGGATAAAATTAATTTAAAAATAAACTTTTTGAAACAACCGACAATGCATGACCTTTGACTTGAAAACTTCACCTACTACCTATAAAAATGTATTTCAACACTACAGTATACATTGGCCCAAAACACAATGCTGTTAGTTCAATAGACATAATAAACGTTAGCATGTAGTAACACCAACGATCAGTTCTGTTGGTAAACAAATAACAATTCGGCATTGCGTCACAAATCAATTTTGACATAAAAGTAATCGTGTCAGGTAATAACGATGTAGGTTTTCGATACTTTTGTGGCAACATTGTGCGTATTTATTCTATATTGGAGAAAAATGTTATTTCTCCATACTTCGTTTTACATTAACGACTTTTTAACCGACTTCAATTCCATAGAAGGAGCAGGTTATGTTCGGTCCGTCTGTCTGTCTGTCCGTCTGATCCGTTTTGGTCGACTGTACGGTCACCGGCAATCGTATCTTTCTACATGAAGGCCCCAAAAATATATGACACGCTCTTATCTGTAGGGCCACAAGAGCGTGTCACATATTTTTGCGGCCTTCATGTAGGAAGACACTATTGCCGGTGAGTGTACTAGCACGAGCACTCGGACGTGTACCTTACTGAAATATACCTACCACACCTACTAAGTATACTTATTACTAGAAAAATACACTACACAATACACGAACATGTTATCGTGAAGACTTTAATATTACTTAAGTAAATATCATTTCACCAACATCTCTAGAACCACATTTATTTTGATACAGTGAACATAATATATAATAATATATATATACATATATATTATAATTTAAGTATAGCTTATAAGTCCAATATTGTACGCCCTAACAGGGTATCATGTATTGACTAAGGAAATGTAATACCACAATTATGTATGTACCTACTGAATGTCCCTAATTAACGACTTGCTGACCCGGGTCCCGGATGCCGACATATTTGCCGATAAGTTAGGCAAGTTTGTTAGAGCCGTCATGCCGGCCTTGAACTTATCTCACTATTATTTGTGTATGAATTAGTTTTAATTAGAAATATTTGTATTACTATTATTGATCTCAAAATTGTTGCTAAATTGATATATATTTTATGGTGTCTGATCTCATTTTTGTTAATAGGTGTATTGTATAGATTTATTTCCGAATTTGTTGAATATGTTTGTTGTTATTTTTATTTACCGTGTAAGCGCTTTGGTCTTTACTGTAAGCTTATGTGTGAGAATAAACGAAATTGAAATTGAAATGGAATAAATGAATATGAATATGAATATAATTACTTACTCAAGTGTTACAACAGGATAATACTGTCTAATTCCAAGACATACAGTTAACCAGAGAAGAGCATGTAAATAAATAATAAAGATAGCGTTGTACACTGTATATAATAGATCAAGAGTAGGTCGTAGGCAAGCCTACCTCATCAAGTAGCAGAATTCGGGTTATGTAGGGCGATGCACGATAAAATGTTATATTTTTGGTACCTACACGGAAGTAAAAGCTTCCGGGATATTCTCAATCCAAGACATTATTATTATCTTGGAAATATTTCCTCGTGACAAGTATTTAATTCTTTTACCAAAAATATGATTTGTCGCTTAATAAAACCACGTTTTCTTAAAATAGAACTACAAAAATGTATTGTTTTAAGAGTATATTGAGTAAATAAGAGAGATTGTACTTTAATCAAACAAGTATTATCTTAGATAAAAGAAGACTAGAAAATCTGTAAGAATATATTCGCTTCGTTATATTTAAAACTTTATTTTATTTTAGTTAAAGGAAATAAATACTTGTCACGAGGAAATATTCTCGACACAATAAAATAATGTCTTAAATTGAGAATATCCCGGAAGCTTTTTTTTCCGTGTAGTAGCCTGAGCCAAAGTTGGAGCATTTTGTAAAATGTACAGTCAGCAAAAAATTACCCTATTTTTTGATAAACACTACTCCATCGACTAGCAAGTGGGCACGTGCTACACATCACGATGAGGTAGGGTTGCCTACAGCCTACTCTTGACCTATGATATACGAGGTCAGCGACTTATAAAATATGTAGGTATATGGGACTTGAGAACTCACTTACTCTTAATTCCTGAAGAGGAATGCAACTTTTCCTGAAGATAGAGTTTTAGCATTTTTCACTGCAAAGGTCCCGTGAGAGACTTGAATAATACACATTTAAAACAACCAAAATGAAAATGCTTAAAATTGATACCTACGAGCGTAACTCGTTTAGTTTTTATATACCTATGAGATGAGATTACCTTACCGGAGAAGTACCTTATTAAAGGCTTGATTAATATATTTTTATCACAGCAGGAAAAACATCTGATGCTGAACTGTTGAACATGAGTAGGGTTATTAAGTTATAATTTTGCTGACGAAACGATTTTTCCACGGACCAAAATATTTTTTGGCTGACTATATAAAATAGTGGTAAAAATGCTTTATTAAACACGTAACAAAAATTAAATTAAAATAACTAAACTAATATTAAAATAAACTAAATTAAATTTGTTAGATTTAACTTAGTAAGAAGGGGTAAGTATGATTGTACCTCTTATTTCTCTTGAAAAATAGATTTAAAAACGTAAGGAGACAATTTCCAAGCTGCAACTTTCCTTTTAAATAAACGCTTTTTTTAAAACCGCTATGAAATGTACTTCAAATTATCTTAATATTCACATAGACTTACATATACCAAGTCGCTAATGACTCATCACAACTTGAACAAATTAGTCGCATCACTTTATTGGCACAGTTGTTAATATTTTTCAGTATTTTACGGACTTCCAAATGTATTGTGCTGCCCCGCGTTTACCTCAGATAATCGAAGCGGCGCGGGACAGGGGAGCTCAGGTGCTTAATTAGCTGTAAACAAAATACTTGGTTCCTATATTCACGTGAGTCACGACATTATTCACGAGAAGTATTGTATTACGAATCTGGTGTTCCGTGGAAATTTACATGCCGGAGAGGGTCGCGAGGAAAATTGGCAATAAATGTTTTAGTGTAGACATTAGAATTGGAGCGAAATCGTATTGATTCAATCGTTATTAGCAGATATTTATACAGTCAGCAAAGAGCTTTTGTGATTTTAAATAATAGGTACTAACATTCATGTACTAAGACGTTTTAGCCGGTTTAGCTAAAAATACTTGTATTTTTTTTACATAATAACAAGTCTTGTATTGGTAGTAGGTACACCTACTATCCTCATTCAAGGCAACTGTATTTACGATATAAGCCATACCTAATACATAAGTTCCCGTCAATGAGGGTAAAAAGCCAGAATTTAAAAATTACCTACATGCGCTGATTGAAGATTGTCGAAAGACTTTTTATATAGGTATTAGAATTGGATAGAAATCGTATTGTTTCAGCCGCACATTCTAGCTTACTTGAAAATAAAACGTGAGATCATCAAATTAACGATTTTCATAATCGATTTTAGTTTAAAAAAAATGTTGAACTGATAGAGTAAGAAAGCACTTTCTCCGTCGCAATATAGACTCTCATGAAACTATTTAAAACTCGTGTTGTGCAAATTGACACTCGTGAGACCGACCGACCGTGAGAGAGTTAGTTCTTACCAATTCTAGTTTTTATTTATGTACACTCAGCAAAAAGCTTTTTTGGGATCAATGTTACTCTGCGTCCATAGGAAACACCTTATACAACCCTACACGTGATCCCTGGGTGGTGCTCAAAAGAGTAACAAACTTGGCAGCTGCACTGTCCCATCTAGACCTCGCAGCACTCACTGGATTTTCTTCATCATCTGCTTTCCCACTATTACTACTACCCCAGAGAAGAAATGCCTATCTGTATCCAGTGATGTGTAGCCATACGATAAAAAAAGCAATAAGCTTTCATGTTAGGGTAAATTGCAGAAAAAATGTACCTTTACTTTTTTTTAATTTGATAAATATTTTGAGTCTATCCTATGCAGAATCATGAGCTCTATCGAGTCTGATAGATTAAAAAAAATGTCCCAACTGTTCCAAAATTTTCATACAAAAAAAATTCGTTACGTTCATAAAAAAAGTGTAACGTTATCAGTTTCGTTACATTTTTTATGAACGTAACGAAATTTTTTTTGTATGAAAATTTTGGAACAGTTGGGACATTTTTTTAAATCTATCAGACTCGATAGAGCTCATGATTCTGCATAGGATAGACTCAAAATATTTATCAAATTAAAAAAAAAAGTAAAGGTACATTTTTTCTGCAATTTACCCGTTACCTACCTTAGTTCTTACAAAAAATGGACCAAGAGACCAATCCGCTTAGCTAAGAACACAAACCATCGCATTGGTAATGCATAAAGTTGCCTAAATAACTGACGAATGGCGAACCATAAACCATGCTCCTATGTTGCCAAACGCAGCCAACTTTGTCCACCAAATAGGAATTGCGATTAACGTAGTTCCATTGTCAAAGTAATCATTTAAATAATAAATTAATGATGGCTATATAAACGATGATACCAAATTTGCATTAATTTATTTTGTTAAGAGTGTTATCGGGTAATCATAATAATTTATTTCCGATGCAGAATAGAATACAAATATGTTTAGGGGAGATCTTTAAGGGAAGAAGAGAACGGGTAAATTAATATCAATCTTCAGTCGGTCAAACAAAAAAAAGTTAATGTAGTAAAATTATACTATTTGACAAATAAATTATCTGACTAATATTTAAATGTATATAACGTAATCTAAATTTTATTTTATAAGTATTTAGTTATGTTTGTATTGTTAACTAACATTAAAAATTTACAGAAATGGACATTGTACTTTACTCGCAAGAAGTAAAAGGCTTTTTTTTATTTTTCTTTTAATATTAAAGTCAACCTAAACTGGACGTACTTCTGCAAACAGGAACCAACCCACACAACGTCAAAAAATTAGTTAAGTATACAGCTAAGCCATAAAATGCACCTTATGTCGACCCAGTAAATATCAAAGTGATGTGACAAGTATAACCTATAAAAATATCATGGTCACAAAGTTACCAGCACTCTGTTTATAACTTTATAATTAAATAAAAAAGATCCATGTCACATGGTAACCCGATACGTTGCTTAATATGCTTATTATATTTATTCTAAAAAGACCCAAGCAACATGGTTCCTAGTTAAAGTATCTTCATTATTAATCCATATGGAACCATGCGGGTTGGTTCTCGTTTGCAAAACAAAAATCGAACAAGTTGATACATATGTTCACAAAGATTCATGTTTATTCCGACCAAAAAGTGTAGAAATTAAAAAGTGGCAACATCGTAGTGTCGTCCCTTTCAAATCAATGTAAGAAAACGGGACGACACTACGATGTTGCCACTTTTTAATTTCTACACTTTTTGGTCGGAATATAGGTTGGTTCTATGTTAAAATAATTGGACGTATTCTGCAAACAGAAACCAACCCACACGATGGCAGATTTGAGAAAAAGTAGTTTTGTTTAAAACGTGTAAACAAAAAAAACATGCGAAAGTTAAATCTAAAAGTTTGATTTAGATACCAAACAAATCCTTATTTTCTACAGTTTTTACTGGTAACTTGCTCAAACAACAAAACGTATATCGTTTTTTTTTTCTTTAAAAAGTCTATGGTTCCTGTTAACAAAAAAGATTCAGTGAGGGTTGGTTCCTTGTTACTTTACTAGTGAGTAATAAAAAAACCATAATAAGCTATGTTTTACTTGTTTTATTCCAAAGAATATAAAGTACAAACACTAAACAGTACTCAATACTCGTACTTTACACAAAAACACTTAATTAATACTTACTCAAACAACAATAGTTTACTCAAAAACAGTTCTATGTTATCAAAATATCCAACTTTAACTTAAGACATACTTAAAATGAGATCCGTTGCCAATTTTATTTTGTTACTACTCAGTGGTTTCTTCCTCAATTTCGAAGTCTGGTTCACCTGAAAAGCCTTCCAGGTCATCCTCAATATTTTCATCGGGTATCAATTTAACACAGAAATCATGGTTCACCTGTGGAATCAGATGCAGAAGGCTTTTCAAGTCCTTCAACTTTGCATCTGGGATAGGCTTTCCAGATAGCCACAGGGGCTCCATTATATCCTTCGATATATTGGTCACCCTTCCGCGAACCTTTTTTTATGTCTAACCATGATTTCTATGTTAAATTGATGCCCGATGAAAATATTGAGGATGACCTGGAAGGCTTTTCAAGTGAACCAGACTTCGAAATTGAGGAAAAAACCACTGAGTAGTAACAAACTAAAATTGGCAACAGATCTCATTTTAAGTATGTCTTAAGTTAAAATTGGATATTTTGATAACATATAACTGTTTTTGAGTAAAGTATTGAATAATTAAGTGTTTTTTGTAAAGTAGGTACGAGTAATGAGAACTGTTTAGTGTTTGTACTTTATATTCTTTGAAATAAAAATAATATTTCATAGAATATAAAGTACAAACATTAAACAGTAAAAAAAACATAATAAGCTTTGTTTTAGTTATTTAATAAGTAAAACATAGCTTATTATGGTTTTTTTTATTACTTACTAGTAAAGTAACAAGGAACCAACCCTCACTGCATCTTTTTTGTTAACAGGAACCATAGAAATTTAGAAAAAAAACTGTATACGTTTTGTTTTTTGAGCAAGTTACCAGTAAAAACTGTAGAAAGTAAGGATTTGTTCAGTATTCAAATCAAACTTTTAGATTTAACTTTCGCATGTTTTTTGTTTACACGTTTTAAACAAAAACTACTTTTTCTCGAAACTGCCATCGTGAGGGTTGGTTCCTGTTTGCAGAAGTACGTCCAACTTTATCATGTACTTAACTAAGTATTATGGTATTATCAATTGGAATAATGGAAAAAACGTTATAGAACAAAAATATTTTACGAATTCTTTTGCAATAGCCCCACCACTCCCCATTAGGCGGCAAAAATTATATATTAGCTAGGGATACACGCACAGATGTGTCCGCCGGATTTGTCCGACGGATATGCCCGGCGGACAGATCCGTCCGTGTATGGCGCGAATTGGACACGGATGTGTCCGCCAGACGTCTGTCCGCTGTCTGTCCGTTATCCGGCGGACACATCTGTGCGTGTATCCCTAGCTATTGTACCTACACAGGAACACAACCTTAAAACTTAAATAAATATTTTCTCATCATATATTATTAACTTACTATATCACACTTCCTGAAAATAGCCTTGTACTCGATATTTAAATAAAACGATCAATATATTGACCGATTCACAAGTTTCACGGTCATGGTAAGGGTGTTAAGTGGAGTTGGAGTGTCATCGAATATGTACAGTCTAATACAGCTAAATGTAATAATCTCGTGACATGTGACGTCGGTACCTTTTTAAAGCTATTACCTAAGATATATTTTATTTTAGCCAAATCGTTAAAGTACCTAAATTATGCACACTTTACCGATCAAGGTTATTCACTTAAAATCTGTGACAATGCAATGTCAAGGTATCATCGAGGAGGTATTGGCAGCGCCAAGTAATGAGACTCGTTGGAATCGATTGAATATTTAATACTAATTATAATACCATATATCTATTGCAAAATCACTTTTTTTATGAGAAATTATTATACATCTTATAACTTGATAAATACGTGATTCCTATTACAAAGATTTTTTCCCTATTTTATGTTTTTCAATAACGGTGCATATACGCAGAGACTATAGAGATATAGACGACCACAGCCTAAGAACTTTTTGAAGCTCGTGTCGATTGCGCCTAACAAATAGCGTACTAGTAGTACACTAGTAGCTACTAGGTGGAGTAGCAGTACAGGTGACATTTCTCTTACATATTCGGTATCTTAAGGGGGCTTTGACCTATTACCAAGATTTTTTCTCTATTTTACGTTTTTCAATAACGGTGCATATACGCAAATCCTAGCTCACTTAGTAGAAAATGTCGACAGTCACCGCCATAGAACTAAGATTAAGCAAAACAGTACGTCATTAATTAATGAATAGTTCCCGTACTCATCTAGGTCACGGTATGAGTCAGTAAAATGACTCTTCAGTTACCTTCGGCCATCCTCTCAACCAGTCGTATTAGTTTCCATAAAAGAATGGACACATAAAATGCAGAGTACACATATATATCAATCTTACTTTATTATTATAAGGCAGACAAGGACAGCAGCAAATTATTATATTTATTACTACTTGTTAACATTGATTACCTACGATGCACTAAACCTAAATTAAGATTTAAAGTGACAAAGTATGAAAAACTAAACATTAACTTTTATGTTAAGACGTTATGTGAAGGTGTTGACGAAGTGTGTAATTATTATATACCTATGTATGTATATAAGGCATATTACCGTTAAAGTATAGCTTAGTTTAGCTACTGTATCTCATGTTTGACAGATAAATACGCCGATTGGGAAATATATACGTAGTTACTGTAACATTAACATAAGTTTAGCGTGTCTATCATTAATATCGATTTAGTATAATAAATGATTCAAATTCTAATTTCATTGTATATGTCAGTAACCAGCTCATTTCATAATCGCATAGCATTTTCTATATCTTAGTATGCATCGGTTTTAAATTAATATATAGTTAGGTGTAACAAAAATACTGGTGATCCGTTTACGAGTAATTAAGGGCATTAATTAGTATTGTATTGCGAGTAAGAAATTTTAGGAGAAAACCAATTATATATACCCTTAAAAGGATCACCAGCATTTTTGTTATACCTTGTATTAAGGGGGCTGACGTTACTAGTATTAATCTATATTTATAGTTGTTTTTGTTCCCGTTTATAATGTGCCATACGATTAAATAAAGGCCGTGTACTTAAGTATAAAAATATCCGCTCTACCGACGAGAGCTAATGCTTTCTGCGTACTGGTAGTAGGTACGGTACGCAAACAAAAATATTAGTCTCACTCACATGTTGATACAAATATAATGAAGGTGTACTGCCATTTCGCCGAATGTTTTATCATAGTTTCATTTCCCAAACAACTTATCGCAGAACGTTTAGTTAATACCAACGTTTAAAAAAAATTACCAATCTACATAGGTATATAGTAGATACCTAGAGACAGCTTAAACTAGAAAATAGTTGTGTAGATTATTATGAAATTAGTAGATATAGAGGTTATACTATTAGCCTATGATACACGAACAGATCTGTCCGCCGCATCTGTCTGTCGGATGTTCTCGGTGAGCAGTTCCGTCAATGTATTACGGGAATTGTACACAGATGTGTCTGCGTACAGCCATCTGTGTCTGTAGAGCAATATATTGACGGATCTGTCCGCCGGGCATATGCCTAGCTAATACATACTTAGCTACCTACCAACGAAGTGTGTTTTCCTGAAATATTAGCTGGCTGCGTTCTGAATATCGTCGTTCTATAGTAGACGCTTAAATATTCATAGCCGGACCAGCGTGTGGCGCGCCTGTTTTTCCTGTGATATTAACGAATTAATTCATACAGTTTTTATTGAGCAATAAAAGATAGGTAAAATTGCGGCTTTAATGGATGTATCATTTTTCTACTAGATTACAGGCCGTGAGCTCTAAAAAGAACCTTCGGGTTTTAGGAAGAGACGTCGGGTGTCAATTAACAGTGACACATGAAAAAACAGAAGAGCAATATTACCTTCGTGTGTCATCGCCGACTCCCAAGGTTCTTCTTAAAGCTCATGGACTGTAGATTAGAGTACCTAGTACCTAAACAGAAACATTTGGGTTAGGTTAGGTAAACAAAGACTTTCGGTTGTGTTTGATGTTGATGGTACCGCCAAGTACACGTAGGGTACCGCAAAGAAACAAAAGCAATAAAATCGGCCAAGTTATGTCAATTTTAATAAAACATAACTTTACCTATATAAAATGCAGTGTAACGGTACGGAATCCTCGGTGCGCAAGCCTGTAGGTACCATCAATGAATTCATTCATAAATTGGGTATGCAATTATGAACCCGATTGTACCTACCTACACAAAAAAAGTTGTAACAAGCAACCAAACTTCGTCTACCAGTACTAACATAAAAAAGATGACTACAAAACTGGTTTATTACCTACTTACCAAAATATTTTGTTATTCATACGTAAACTATGTGTTATATCGTTTTTTTTTTCTTTAAAAAGTCTATGGTTCCTGTTAACAAAAAAGATTCAGTGAGGGTTGGTTCCTTGTTACTTTACTAGTGAGTAATAAAAAAACCATAATAAGCTATGTTTTACTTGTTTTATTCCAAAGAATATAAAGTACAAACACTAAACAGTACTCAATACTCGTACTTTACACAAAAACACTTAATTAATACTTACTCAAACAACAATAGTTTACTCAAAAACAGTTCTATGTTATCAAAATATCCAACTTTAACTTAAGACATACTTAAAATGAGATCCGTTGCCAATTTTATTTTGTTACTACTCAGTGGTTTCTTCCTCAATTTCGAAGTCTGGTTCACCTGAAAAGCCTTCCAGGTCATCCTCAATATTTTCATCGGGTATCAATTTAACACAGAAATCATGGTTCACCTGTGGAATCAGATGCAGAAGGCTTTTCAAGTCCTTCAACTTTGCATCTGGGATAGGCTTTCCAGATAGCCACAGGGGCTCCATTATATCCTTCGATATATTGGTCACCCTTCCGCGAACCTTTTTTTATGTCTAACCATGATTTCTATGTTAAATTGATGCCCGATGAAAATATTGAGGATGACCTGGAAGGCTTTTCAAGTGAACCAGACTTCGAAATTGAGGAAAAAACCACTGAGTAGTAACAAACTAAAATTGGCAACAGATCTCATTTTAAGTATGTCTTAAGTTAAAATTGGATATTTTGATAACATATAACTGTTTTTGAGTAAAGTATTGAATAATTAAGTGTTTTTTGTAAAGTAGGTACGAGTAATGAGAACTGTTTAGTGTTTGTACTTTATATTCTTTGAAATAAAAATAATATTTCATAGAATATAAAGTACAAACATTAAACAGTAAAAAAAACATAATAAGCTTTGTTTTAGTTATTTAATAAGTAAAACATAGCTTATTATGGTTTTTTTTATTACTTACTAGTAAAGTAACAAGGAACCAACCCTCACTGCATCTTTTTTGTTAACAGGAACCATAGAAATTTAGAAAAAAAACTGTATACGTTTTGTTTTTTGAGCAAGTTACCAGTAAAAACTGTAGAAAGTAAGGATTTGTTCAGTATTCAAATCAAACTTTTAGATTTAACTTTCGCATGTTTTTTGTTTACACGTTTTAAACAAAAACTACTTTTTCTCGAAACTGCCATCGTGAGGGTTGGTTCCTGTTTGCAGAAGTACGTCCAACTTTATCATGTACTTAACTAAGTATTATGGTATTATCAATTGAAATAATGGAAAAAACGTTATAGAACAAATATATTTTACGAATTCTTTTGCAATAGCCCCACCACTCCCCATTAGGCGGCAAAAATTATATATTAGCTAGGGATACACGCACAGATGTGTCCGCCGGATTTGTCCGACGGATATGCCCGGCGGACAGATCCGTCCGTGTATGGCGCGAATTGGACACGGATGTGTCCGCCAGACGTCTGTCCGCTGTCTGTCCGTTATCCGGCGGACACATCTGTGCGTGTATCCCTAGCTATTGTACCTACACAGGAACACAACCTTAAAACTTAAATAAATATTTTCTCATCATATATTATTAACTTACTATATCACACTTCCTGAAAATAGCCTTGTACTCGATATTTAAATAAAACGATCAATATATTGACCTTTTTATTTAAATTGTAGAGTGTTGTGTTCTTGATTTATATTGTAGTAGGTACGGTACGCAAACAAAAATATTAGTCTCACTCACATGTTGATACAAATATAATGAAGGTGTACTGCCATTTCGCCGAATGTTTTATCATAGTTTCATTTCCCAAACAACTTATCGCAGAACGTTTAGTTAATACCAACGTTTAAAAAAAATTACCAATCTACATAGGTATATAGTAGATACCTAGAGACAGCTTAAACTAGAAAATAGTTGTGTAGATTATTATGAAATTAGTAGATATAGAGGTTATACTATTAGCCTATGATACACGAACAGATCTGTCCGCCGCATCTGTCTGTCGGATGTTCTCGGTGAGCAGTTCCGTCAATGTATTACGGGAATTGTACACAGATGTGTCTGCGTACAGCCATCTGTGTCTGTAGAGCAATATATTGACGGATCTGTCCGCCGGGCATATGCCTAGCTAATACATACTTAGCTACCTACCAACGAAGTGTGTTTTCCTGAAATATTAGCTGGCTGCGTTCTGAATATCGTCGTTCTATAGTAGACGCTTAAATATTCATAGCCGGACCAGCGTGTGGCGCGCCTGTTTTTCCTGTGATATTAACGAATTAATTCATACAGTTTTTATTGAGCAATAAAAGATAGGTAAAATTGCGGCTTTAATGGATGTATCATTTTTCTACTAGATTACAGGCCGTGAGCTCTAAAAAGAACCTTCGGGTTTTAGGAAGAGACGTCGGGTGTCAATTAACAGTGACACATGAAAAAACAGAAGAGCAATATTACCTTCGTGTGTCATCGCCGACTCCCAAGGTTCTTCTTAAAGCTCATGGACTGTAGATTAGAGTACCTAGTACCTAAACAGAAACATTTGGGTTAGGTTAGGTAAACAAAGACTTTCGGTTGTGTTTGATGTTGATGGTACCGCCAAGTACACGTAGGGTACCGCAAAGAAACAAAAGCAATAAAATCGGCCAAGTTATGTCAATTTTAATAAAACATAACTTTACCTATATAAAATGCAGTGTAACGGTACGGAATCCTCGGTGCGCAAGCCTGTAGGTACCATCAATGAATTCATTCATAAATTGGGTATGCAATTATGAACCCGATTGTACCTACCTACACAAAAAAAGTTGTAACAAGCAACCAAACTTCGTCTACCAGTACTAACATAAAAAAGATGACTACAAAACTGGTTTATTACCTACTTACCAAAATATTTTGTTATTCATACGTAAACTATGTGTTAATTAACAAATAAACTTAATTAACTCTTTACCGAATTATGATTATTGATGAAATAGCCAAAGTAGTTCGTTTACCTTTTTTTTTCAGTGTAGGTAGTCTGTATTTTTTTTTCAGTGACTCATGTAAGTCATGTATAGGAAAGGTTTTTCCAGGATCTTGGGAAAACCTGTTCGGGTGACTCAGAGACGCGATCGACTTTTCCGACAAAAATCACAGTTTGTAATTAAGAAAAATATCGCCTAAGTAAATGACTTGTTTGTAGCGTTTTAATTTTAATTTATTGAATCATTTAATTGCGAAACGCCCCCTATTAACATTATTTGATATCATTATTGCACATACTACTACGGAAGTTATTATAGGTTTAACTACCGTCAACTATTTAATATAAACGGACTCCAGATAAACGTTATTGATTATTGATCAATAACTCTCAGTAATTTATGATATTTATTTATACACCGTCTTTTTTCCCTTAAATTGCAAGGGAACATTCCTGAGCTTAAAATAAGTAAATTTCTCAAAGACACCGGTGTCCTAATTACTTTAATTAATAATAGATAGTTAATTTTTATCTTTCTGATTGCCTAAACCTACATTAAAGCATCTCGGAGTATTGTAATGTTCGAAATTATATTGAAATGTCATTATATTTAAATATTTGGTTGATTTAATCATCACACTCTAATTTAGTTACATTAGTGACCCATATAACAACTAACTTGTAAGAAAGAAAAAAAAAATTTACTTTCTATTTTTTTTAAATTAATAATGCAGATTGGTTTTCTTAATCGTACCCCATATGCTGAAATTAAAGGAAATAAAAAACACGATGTATTAATACATAATTACATACTGACGTAAGTACAGTCGCCATCAAATATATCGGAGCGGCCAAGGTACTCAACAATATCTGAACATACACTTTATCGCCGTGACAATAGAGGCGATTGATAGTAAAGGCGGTACGACTAAGGACACTAAATTAAAGGCTTTTCTTATTAACTGTACTGCAGGAAACAGTGTGTAAACATTAATTTCTGTAACTAATGAAGAATGTAAGTAAACAGTTAATTAATTACAGAAACACTGCTTCTTTAGCAATCGACTAATTGGGTAAATGTATATTACATTCAGGCGGATACCCTCACTTAACTGAAAATCATTCATTACAAATGTTCGTTTACTTAATGAATGATTTATAGACCAACCACATATTTCATTTATAGCTCACCGAAAGAAGCCCACTAACTGCTCGATAGGAGAAATAATTCGTGTATAGCTGAATTTTGGTGAAGTTGTAGATAAAGGTGTCTTACACAACATACTAAAAGTACTCATGGATAGGGGTGCCGCTAACGGGGAGAGGGGGGTGTAAAGGTCCCCTTTTTTGGCTTTTCGTAAATAACTCAGTAGCGGTGGCTCATACGAAAAAATGTTCTGCTACTTAATTAATCCACAAATGATTTTGTACAAAAAAGGTTCTTTACACTTTTTTGCTGAGATCAATGTATAATGAGATTTCGAAGAAATACGATAATCACTTTCAGAAACTTTCGGAGCTTTTATTTACGAAACTATTAGTTTTGTCTAAAAATTGTTTTAGAAAACCCATATTTATATTAAAAGACCTATCCAACGACACCCCACACATTAGGGGGGATTTAAAAAACATAATTTACCCCCCACTTCATGTGTTCGGGAGCTACCCTAAAAAAATATTTTTTTTTAGATTTTGTTTTAAAACTTTGTCTGCGTGTTCAAAACACATACTCATACGAAGTTTAACTATTCTAGTACTAACCATCACTGCGCAAAGCCGTGAACGGATAGACTGGGACAAACGGACAGCGAAACTATAAGGTTAGGAAATTGATTGCAGGCGTCCATAGGCTATGGGAACTGCTTACCATCAGACGGGTCGTATGCTTGTTTGCCACCGTCGTGGCATAAAAAATAAAAAGTAAAAAAATACCCTCTTCAACCTGCTCAGTGATGGTTAGTACTTGAATAGTTAAACTTCGTATGAGTATGTGTTTTGAACACGCAGACAAGGTTTTAAAACAAAATCTGAAAAAATATTATTTTTTAGGGTACCTCCCGAACACATGAAGTGGGGGGTAAATTCTGTTTTTTAATCCACCCCTAATGTGTGGGGTATCGTTGGATAGGTATTTTAATATAAATATGGGTTTTCTAAAACAATTTTTAGACAAAACTAATAGTTTCGTAAATAATAGCTCCGAAAGTGATTATCGTATTTCCTCGAAATCTCATTATACATTGATCCCAGCAAAAAAGTGTAAAGAACATTTTTTGTAGAAAATTATTTGTGGATTAATTAAGTAGAAGAACATTTTTTCATATGAGCCACCGCTACTGAGTTATTTACGAAAAGCCAAAAAGGGGACCTTTACACCCCCCTCTCCCCGTTAGCGGCACCCCTATCCATGAGTACTTTTAGTATGTTGTGTAAGACACCTTTATCTACAACTTCACCAAAATTCAGCTATACACGAATTATTTCCCCTAAGTTTTCCTTCGTTTGGAGGGCTATTATTAAAACTGCAATGTGAGTTATTTACACTATGGAAAAACACTCGTATTGTATTTTATACAAGTCCAAAAAAATCACCTAGGGCAAGATGTTCTGAAAAATTGGTTCGTGTAGAATTTTCGCTAAAAGTTTTGTAGAAAAAACTACATCGATTACTTACTGCGCCATCGCCATCCAAAGAAAACTGCTGGTAAAATCTTTGAAGTTTGGAACTAGATTTAGTCAAATAAGGTGACATTTAAAAAAAATTGTTTGGGACTAGGTACTTTGATCGATTTTAAACGATCATCGGTATACATATAGCAACATTATTTTTGTTCGTGATCTTCTTGGTAAAAGGCTCTATCAATTTAAACTTTTAAGTATTACCAAAAGTCTGGAGGAAAAGTCCGTTTGGCGCATAAATTAAGTAGATTTTTTAAAGCCACCCATTTGACGGTACAAGGAAGTTTAATAGTCGTAATAATTGCAGAGTTTTCGTGACCGCTATTGACGCCGTTGTTATCGCAACAAACTCGGAGGGCGCTGTAACACTTAGCAATATCGCAACTGCATCTCAATGCCATCGCGCCGCGCCGGCCGAACAAGAGAAAACGGCTGACCCCAGTACCTTGGATCAATAGAAATTTAAAAATTATATCACTTTACCTTTGTTATTTCATCAAGAAATCATACACGCTTTAATATCATACAGCGTGTAATTTTGATATTACCTCATACGCCAAGGGTAGTTAGTATAGACCCTAATAAACATACTTCCATATGTATAAAATATTTGAGCACGCAATGTATGCTACCTACATGATTACTTTGCCCTAAAATGTCACATTTCATGATGTGTCAAAATAGTACATTACGTACCTAGGGCGGTAATATAAAGAATGGCCCAGAACGCGGGCATTTGTGGCCCGAACCGAAGGTAAGGGCCATAAACAAGCGATCTGAGGCCTTCTTTATTACCGCCCGTGGTGCGTACACAATTTTACGTTTTCTTCTGGGTGTGAAGTGAGATTTGCCACTGCGCCCGTGGGCGGCAAATCTCACTTACCGCCCAGAGTGACGTAAAAGTGTATACTCAATACATTGCGTACCGAAGAAATTTAAAAAATCAATTGCTCTATGTTAACTAAGAGTTAACTCAATATTTATTACAATATCGATTTATAATTTCAAAACTTGCGACTGGCTTCCATTTGAGGTAAACAATATCAAATTAACACGCGGTATAATGTACCTATGTTAATATTAGGGTACTTATACATAGTTCTGTAAAACAATCTTCGGTAAAATGTTAGGTTATTGGGTTGAAATACTTGAAATCCGTTATCCCTACTTGTTAACATTAAAAGCGCAAGTAGCGTTAAAAAGTTGGCCAAATATGATCTGACGATTTCTCTCGATGAACCCTTTACCAACAGAGCAAACTCAGCAAACGTAAGAAATACTAAGAAGTGTTTAACCTTTTAAATCGAGTCATAAGAAATCGAAATGAGATGAGACCGACAAATGGTCACACATTCTAGTAAAATCTTAGTTTAACCGTGGTTATTCAACGTCGATGTTACCAGTCGGTCAAACACAGCATTTGCTAGGCATAAAACCAGCAATAAAAGTATTAGCAATGTTGTTAATACCACGCAAGTCTATATTTATTAGTTCCATTCCACTTATATTTAGGAACTAAGTATTTGAACGAAACAATACCGATGCACGATGGGTGATTCTACAAAAACGCGGCAGCAGGATATTCAACCGCTAACAGGAGTTCGATTTTTGAATCTCACCGGTGACTTTTTTTGTATGCAGCCGATGACTATTTAGTATGAAATAAGTCACCCGGTGAGATTCAAAAATCGAACTCCAGACCCTTATCTCATGTACAGCCATCAGATATATCGGAGCGGCCAAGAGGTCGTCACAAATATCTGAACAACGCCTCTAATTGTCAAGGCGATAAAGTGCATGTTCAGATATTTTTGAGTACCCTGGCGGCTCCGATATATTTGATGGTGACTGTACCATCATTAAAACACCTGTAATGGACAATCTATTAAGATGAATATCAGAATTTATTCAGGTAATTACATATGATCGATAGCTATTATTGGCTAATTGCGATCTATCACGTACTTCGCAGAGAGAAACTATAACCTATCATCACGCCTGCTGAGGCACAAATATCTAAGAATACGCGTCGCGCGTCGGTTAAAAGTTTTATGGGTTTTATTTAAAATTGGCAATAACTATTCTTCACGCCAATACCAGGTGCTGTTCGACGAATTAGGCAACTTGCAGATTGATTGCAGAACAATAGCACTGCGCGCCAAAAACTCCAATCATTTCAAGCACGTTCCTAAGAAGAGAACTTGAACCTTACACCACTCGCTGAGAATCGCCCGATCCATAAGTACGTGGTAGGTTATATTTAATTTAATAGCATGCATTGCACAAGCCGCGTTTCACTGGCGTCGGAAAAGGAAGCCCATCGCGTCACGGTCGGCGGAGCGCCGTTAGGAAAAATGTGTTACTGGTGCGTGGTACTACAGCTGATGGTACACTCCGCTTCATATTGATATATATTATTTTTCTTCATTTACCTCCCCTCATACCCGAGACAAAGGGTGGGTTGCACCACGCACAATTAACGGACCCATCAACGCTAAATATGGCGACGGAGCAGCAAACTTTTCATCCAAGTTTTTTTTAACGATGACGTTGACGTTAATGGATGGTTTGGTGCAACGGCCCTTAATGTTGGGAAGGCGACTTTCAATTTCATTGTCTGGAATAAGGCGTAGGTATCTCTTTCCTCTAAGGGAAAGTACGTATGTCAAAATCCCCACAAAATACCATCGTCGAGAGCGTTGTAGGTATACCTACGATTACTTTTCTCGGGCCGGGCCCATTACATTAGGGTAGGTAATACACCATCTTATAGTAACCTAGTAACCTATAGTAACTTATACAAGGTGTAACAAAAATATCGGTGATCCTTTTAAGGGCATAGTTGGTATCGCATTCTTATTATGAAAAACTATGAGTATATTTTTTTTCGCGTCTAAAAATTTTTGTTCTATTTTTTCTTACTCGCAATACGATACCAATAATGCCCTTAAATGGATCACCAGTATTTTAGTTACACCCTGTATAGGTAAATACAAACTGGTTACATTATTTCAGCAATTGTAACTCAAATGCGGAGAACATGATTGTAACTTGAGATGGTATTTTTTAATAGTAACAGTAATATTTTCTAAAACTTGTTTGAACCAATTCTGTTTCTATATGTATATTTATAGTTTCTTAAAAGCTAGAAAACAGATGGCGCTGTTATTGCGCTCTTAAAATAATAAAACCGTCTTTTCTATGCCTCTACTACTTACCGGTCTGCGAAAGAAAAGAGGGTTATGTTTTCTATAAGTACTGTTTTCGTTAGGTGTAGACGGTAGCTATCGTTAAGCGCACTTGCTTGCATGCTGAAACACCAAAAATGTTTTAAATAACGCTATCTTTAACAATGTTGAGGCAGAATGGTATGGATATTTGACACCATACCATGCACCTTGCCTATGAATACTGCCTTCAATAAGTTAATTACAATTAGTGCAATAGTAATACGTAGTAATTATAAAACAGAAAGACTAAACGTCTGGAACGTGATTCAACTAAGCTGCCCTACAAATCAGACAAATGTGAACCGGGCTTTACTCGTTCAGTTTTAGTAGCGCCATCTACCGACCAGTAGCAGAAAATAACATGGAAAAATCAAGATTAAATAACTTTTTTCACACTACACACAATCGATTGTCTGTATAGTCAACGCCAAAAATATGTGTATACTTTTGAACCTTATTACAATGGAGTAAGGTGCAACCGTGTATACATATTATTGGCGTTGACCGTACACAAGAAATGATTATAATAAAAATTAATGAGTAATGATTGTTTCTCTAACTCACTAAGTTTTTTTTTTCAACATGTTAGGTAATTGGGCTATCAATGAAACGTGTTATTTTGTGTCGGCTTCAAACAAACATTAGTTCAAGCAACCGCATATATCTGCCAATTTAATTAATAAAGTAGAAACGAAAGTCAACGATGGTGATCTCCGCGGAGCCGCACGCATCCTCTTTTCGAGCGACACATCAGCCCAAGACTCTCACGATACCCTCGCAGCCCTCCAGAGTAAGCACCCGCCGGCTCCCACGATGGTTGACCTCCCTAATCCACCCGATTCCACACACCCTAGCCTCATTGCTTCCGAAGACGCTGTACAGTTGGCGATCATGTCCTTTAACAACGGTTCTGCCGGCGGCTTGGATGGGATCACACCCCAACACCTGAAGGACCTGTTGACACCCTCATCCGGCGCTCATAACCACGAACTACTTACCAGCATCACTCGCCTAGTTAACCTGATGCTTAGTGGTAAGGTAAATGAAGAAGTAACTAAGACCCTTTACGGAGCTAATCTCTGCGCTCTCTCCAAAAAGGACGGTACCGTGCGTCCAATCGCAATTGGTTCAACCTTTAGACGTTTAGTTTCAAAAATCTGCTGTAAACATATCCTTCCAGTTTTAGAGTCAAAATTTCAACCAATACAGCTTGGATTCGGAAGCAAGGGTGGCTGCGAGGCAGCGGTTCATGCCTGCCGCTCCTTTCTCAAAAATTCGCATAATTCTGTCCTTCTAAAATTAGACGTCAAAAATGCTTTTAATTCCGTCAACAGAAATATTATTTTAAGCGAAGTTAATAAAATCGTCCCTAATATCTACCCATATATTTGGCAGTGCTACAGCTCTCCCTCGCACCTCAAATACAATAGCCACACAATCCTATCATCTGTCGGTTGCCAACAAGGGGACCCCCTGGGCCCGGCCATCTTCAGTCTCTCTATCCATCCATGTATCACCGACCTTACCTCAAAATTTAACTCGTGGTATCTGGACGATGGCACCCTAGGAGGTGAAGTTAGCTCTGTCTTAAAGCGGTATTACACATTGCAACCTGCAGGGCCCAATCTGTCAGGTTGGAAGGTGTAATTGAAGGTAGGGACCGTAGGGAGCTGAAGGAGGGGTAGGAAGAGGCAGGGTACACAACAGATTGGGCCCTGCAGGTTGCAATGTGTAATACCGCTTTTAAATGATTTCATTTCGATAAAATCCAAATTCGAGTCAATAGGCCTACAACTTAATTTAAATAAATGTGAACTTTACGTCGATCCAGACGATCCGAACAAATGCGAAATCATCAGATCGTTCGAAAATCTTTGTCCGGGTATCAAAATTCACACAAAAGACTCACTCCACCTTCTGGGCGCGCCGGTTTTTGAGGAGGCCATCCCAGGCTTCATAGATAAAAATATAGACCATTTTAATTCGTTTTCGGACCGGCTCCTCCAAATTAATCCGCATATGGCCATTTTCATTCTCCGCTACTGCCATTTTGTACCTAAATTCACTTATGCCATGCGTTGCAGCCCGTTTTAGAAGCTTAGTAATCTTTGTGAGAAATTAGACCACATTATTTGGACACAAATAGAGAAAATAGTTAACCTCAAAATTGATTCCAGAATGTTCTCTATCGCATCCCTCCCGGTAAGGTTTGGTGGTCTTGGTCTGCGAAAAATCTCCAGCGTCGCCCTGCCGGCGTTCCTGTCCTCGGTGCACAGTACGTTATCTCTCACGGGAAAAATACTTAATCCGTCACTTGGTGGCTGTGAGATAGCGTACTTGTCCGAGGCTAGAGTCACCTGGAGACTGTCCTGCCCAGGGAAGGACCTGCCTTTTAACTTAAATAGCCAAAAACTTTGGGACAGACCAATCTGCCAGCGGGTGCAAAATGAACTTTTTAATTCTGCTACTGATCTACCCGACAAGGCCCGTTTATTAGCGATCTCTGAAAAAGAGTCAGGGCACTGGCTAAATGCCTACCCATCAGCTAATTACGGAAACTTACTAGACCCTAACAGTTTCCGTATGGCCGTCGGCCTGCGTCTCGGAGCGAATTTAATAGTCCCACATCGCTGCCACTGTGGTACGACAGTGGACCGGCTGGGGCACCATGGCCTCGCCTGCTCGAAGAGCGCGGGCCGCCTGTCCCGCCACGCCAGCCTCAACGACATTATCCGTCGGGCTCTGGTCAGCGTCAGCGTGCCGGCTACATAAGAGCCCCATGGCCTGATGCGCGATGACGGCAAGAGACCTGACGGGATAACCCTTGTGCCCTGGCAACAGGGACGGCCTTTAGTTTGGGATGCCACATGTGTGGACACCCTAGCGCCGTCCCACCTGGGCACAACTTCGTTGAGAGCTGGCGGGGCTGCATCCACTGCCGAGGCCGCTAAGCGCCGAAAATACGCATCTTTAGGCACCAACTACATATTTGCGCCTTTCGCAGTGGAGACCCTTGGCCCATGGGGACCGGAAGCAGTCAAGCTTTTCAAAAAGTTAAGCTTCATGCTCATCCGGTCCTCCGGTGACCGTAGGGCTGGCTCGTTCCTCGCCCAGCGAATTAGTATCGCCATCCAGCGAGGCAACGCAGCCAGCCTTATGGGAACCTTGCCAAGTGGGAGCGATATGGGGGATATCTGTACATATAGCTTAGGTCCAAATAGGTTTTAAGTTAGGTCTAGATTTCTTAGCATAAGTTAGTTAAGTTTTCTAAGTCCATATGTAAATAATGTTTTTCCTTTTTAATAAAATGATTAATACTGTTCAACATTAGTTTGTTTTGAAACTTATGTATGGTCACACCATTTATTCCGGATGAGTACACCTGTCGGTAGCATGATAAAGGAGTGTTTTATGTGCGATATCAAATTTAAACTAGTATTTTTTTTAAATCATTACAGAAAATAACCATAACCTAACTATTATACTGTCTTGCACAGGAAACAAATCCGATGGGCATTTAGATATACAAGGTGTAACAAAATATTGGTGATCCTTTTAAGGGCATAATTGGTATAGTATTGTAATTACGAAAAACAAAGAAAAAAAAATTGTTTCGCGAAATATTTTTTTTGTTTTGTATGGAGGGTTGGCCGGCTGGGACGACGTGTCCCATACAAAATCAATTTTTTTTTTCGCGTAATTTTTTTTTTACATACGATATCCTATTCGCAGTAGGATACCAAATATGCCCTTAAAGGGGTCACCAGTATTTTTGTTACAACCTGTATGTTTGCTGTGCAAGTCAGTATTTTTTGATATGAGGATTATTACTTCCCTTTAATAAACTCCATCTCAAGGGCAATGCTAAGCCACATTGGCGCCACCTATCGTACTTACAACTCGAAGATCATTGCGTGTCGACAGACATGCGTTGCTGACTGTACACATTATACTTACACTGATTGAATGTTGTCGCTGCCTACATTTTTTTGCTACACTTCCGCTTACTTGCACCACAACACCCCACTTTGTTGAATACATGACTAATGTATGTCAAAACTGCGGATATACTCGTACGCCGTGAATATTTTTTCGTAGTTCATCGTAACATAGACTTAAAGATATAATCAGAGACAATAGAGATATAGACGACCACAGCCTAAGAAGTTTTTGAAGCTTTTTGATGTAAATTGCGCCATCCATAGACTCCACCTGGTAGCTACTAGTGTACTACTAGTACGCTATTTGTTACTAGGTGGAGTAGCAGTGCAGGTGACATTTCCTCTTACATTTTCGGTATCATTAGGTGGCTTTGACATAGATGGCGCAATTTACATATATCCTACGTTGGCGAATGACAGCGAACACATTTGCGAAGCGATCCGAAGCTGTAACACGCGAATTCAATGCGATGCACTTCCAATCGCTTTCGACTGTTTCGTTTCGTTCGCGTCAGCATCACGTATATTCCGACAAAAATTGTAGAAATTAAAAAGTGGCAATATCGTAGTCCCTTTCAAATCAGTCTATGAAAGCGGGACGACACTACTATGTTGTCACTTTTCAACTTCTACAATTTCTTGTCGGAATATAGACACAGCGTCATTCTCTAAGGCACTCTAAGCATTAGATTTTGTCAAATCTATAACGCTATGGTAAACCTCTAAACGTAATGTAACGTAGGATTTAAATGCGAGGGTTTTTATTCGGATTAGGTGCTATCATTATTTCATTATATTATATTGTACTGTATTTTGAATCTATTTAGTATATCATCAATGAAAATCAGCTTTTAAATAAAGATATTTATGTATTTCGATCTTCTTACAAAATTATTTACAACACCATTATTATGCAAATATTCAATAAATCATTATAAATCATACAAATGAGATAAATTAACATTTAAGAGGCGCATTTACAACTTATTGCTATTTAGGCTAGTACAGATCGATTAGTCCGGGCGAGCGCGCGCGACGGAGCAACTTGTGCACTTCATGTTTCAATAATCTATCGTGTCAGTATTGCTGTTTCGCGCGCGCCTCGTCACTCTAAGACGTCACTCAAAAACAATAAACTGTCATTTAAAACAGTGTCACTTCAGGCAACGTACAAATAATATGTTGCAAAATTGTGCAGTTTTTAAAAGTAAAAAAGGGATTTGGTATTTTGCCTGAAGTGTTACTGTTTTGGCATACCTCAAATGATTTAGGCGATTATCACACTGGCGCCGCAACCGGATGCGGCGTCGATGTGCAAGCGTGACAGCGCTATACACATGCAGAGCGCTATCTCGCTCGCGCACCGGCGCCGCATACGGAAACCGCAGCAGTGTGAAAACGTCCTAACCCGCTTTTTCATTAGCGTCTTACAAACTTCATTTAACTAATAATGTGTCCTTATCCGTCACTTTAACAATTGTGTTTGTTAGAATCAGATTAAACTTAAAATAACTAAATGAGGTTTGTAAGTCATTTATGAAAAAGCGTGTTAGTATTTAAACCATTCCGTAAACCAATAAACACATAAATTATTATAAATTAGCTTCGCGTCGAATAACTTAGTCGTACACCGCATGTTAACAAGTGTAGGAATATCGGTGATGTCATTAAATACATACAACATATCACAATAACAATAAACATGGCCGTGAAGGACAATGCTCCGCCATTTACATATTCTTTGAAGACAAAGAAAAGACGCGACAAACGAAGTAATGAAGATTTAAAAAGCACTTTGAAGACAATAAGCTAATTGAAGAATTTTAGTCGCATCTATACAGATTGTATTGTATTGTATTGTAGAACTGGCAGTTTTCCGCAACTCGACGTCTAGCGACTATGATGCGCCATATCTATACAGATTAAATATTGCCATGTCGATGTTTTGTGATATGTCGGCAATACGGACGAAAATTTGGTCTTTGAAAATCATTTAAAAAAGCTACATAATATTCTAGTATTTTTCTTTTCACGTAGATTTCTAGCTAAATGAAGTTACATTTTTGAGTGATTAAAGAATATGACAACTAACACAAATGAAAATAGGCGCCTCAAATTGATTTGAGGAGGAATGTGAACTAAAACGAATGATTGTCTAACAAGCATTATACTAAGGCATCCATAACTTCCAATTTGAAATATTTACAAACATCCTCGCATTCTGAAACGGAACTATACTACATTTTTACACTAAACTGACAATTTAACACTAAACTATTTATACAAACGTTAATTTACACTGTCGTATGGTAGGTTAACCATTAAAGTAATACTTTCATCAAATACCTAACCTCCTGTAGTTTAACAACAACCCAAGAAGTTCTAAATCTGAGTGTTAAATGATGTTTCAAGATTAGCAACCGTCTTGTAAAATTATTGTCAAAAACATCTGCATTAAAATTATAAACATTAATAAATTCCAATTAATAGAAAATCCCATACAGACGCAAATTATCTTAAATTATAATTTGGCAGTACGCGCGTACAATGCACCAGGTTACTATTTTCAATCGAAATAAATCGTGTAAAAGTTACACTATCATTTGTGTTCAGTCTTTCCTTCGTTATTTACATGGACAACGATATCCCGTCATCCTAGGTGAGCGATACGACAACATATTGTGTAATTTTCAAGAAAAAGGTACATCATTGTCGGTCGCAAATAAGGCGTTACTGCCATAAAAAATAATTTAGCAATAAACTCTATTAAAACCCGATAATTATGTACAGTCGCCATCAAATACATCGGAGCGGCCACGGTACTCAAAAATATCTGAACATGCACCTTATCGCTTTGACAATAAAGGCGTTGTTCAGATGTTTGTGACCACCTTGGCGGCTCCGATATATCTGATGGCGACTGTACCTACCTTTAACTTGAAAACCACACATATTTAGTTTACTAAGGGCCTTGATCCAATCCGTAAAATGTGAAATTTAAACCCAATTCAATTGAAAATGTTCAATTTCATTGCTGCTTTCGATTTCAAACGAAAATAAATTCAACCTTATCAACTACACTATTGATTTTTAATTCAATGATTCCGCGATCGAGATTTTCAATAGATGGCAGCACCATGGCGAGAGGTCTTGCTGTCATAATCCACCAATCATGTTTGATAATGTTTTTTTTTATTGGTGGATTTTGACATCTGCTGTCAAAAACACCTCTCGCCCCGTGCTACCATCTAGTGAAAAAACTCGATCGCGGGATCCCTTATTGCCAGTTTTATTTGAATGACAAGCCAACTGTATACTACTTGTCGTGTCGTTTATCGCTCACCTGGGACACGGTTAAGCAGCTACAGGGTGACATGCGCGACACGCGACAAACTTATCGCAGTCGCTGCTGCCGTCGCGGCGAATATCACAATGATTCAAGTCTGACTACTGACTAATATCATATACCACTATTTGTCGTCTTATACGTTTTAGATGGACGTCAATCTTCATAATTATATGGGCTTTTTATGGCCATATGTATAAAGTAAAATATTAAACTTGTCATGTGACATTTTCATGACTATTTGGTTGATTACTATTCTAACCATCGCCGTTTAAGTCAAATCAAGTTTATAACCGTTTAGTGCCCGTTCGGTACTCGGAAATATCCGTCTTCGAGTATATAATGTCTATTTAGCACAAGATATTTTCCGTGTACGTAATAAATATGAATTATTGCATATATATTCAGCTGCATTAAAGCTGCACATTACATCAATTTAACACGGAATTACTGTAAGAGTTAACATTATGTATGTAATCCAATCAATACTTAAGACATTTCAATACTCGGACGTTTTAAATGTACAGCTTTAGGGAATATTACGCAAAACTCTGCGTAGGGGGCGGCACTAGCACAACCAGAGGGCCTACCGCGAAACACGAATATAAAAGTTTTGTTACCTGGGTTCTCTGTCATTCTTACATATTAGAGCGATAGAGGCAGAAGTTAAAATTTCGATTCTTTCGTTTCCGTCGCCGCCTTGGTGCACAAATGACATATTTATTCGTTATAAATTATCTATGAAAACTTGTAAAAAACTGTTTAAGGCCTAGTATGTATTAAGAACTCTATGGTTTACCGATGTGCTAGTGCTGCACTCTGGTGGCAGAACATTGCAGTAATATCCCCTATTACATTTAAAGGATCAAGATCAACCATTTAAGGATGCGTTTCCAGAGATAAGCGAGGATCCGTTGCGGGGAATGTGTTTGTTCAGAACCAATAGAATCACTTCAATTATCTATCTACACAGCGCAGCTCTAGGATTGGTTCTATTTAAACACATTCCTCGCAACACATGCTAGCTCATCTCTGGTGGAAACGCAGCCTAAACCCCGAAGTGTTGTCTGTATGCAATTCTGTGAAAGTGTCGGGGTTAACTGGTGGTTAGGTTAAGTTATTTCCCCTATTTGTTAGCTGAAGGCGAAAAATCTGATCGCATTTTACAATAGACCCCCAGTCTCGTTAAATTGCATCGATGGTCGAAGCGTTTGTGCACGCCCCGTGGCGTGTCACTCTCAGGCGGTGTAGCCGGGGCTTTCTTCCGCTGCGGTGGGAATATCGTGACTGGACAATTGTCTTCTAGTCGGCTGAACGTTTTAAATAGTCGTTAGCTCTAAATATTTGTAAAACTTTTTAGTTTATATCTTGTACGACTTCGAATAATCATATTCTTCATGCTCAGCACGTTGCGTTAACATTGTTTCAGGAAAACAAGAAGATTAGAAGAGATTGGTGCGGGCACGCCGGGATTGCATACTGCAGCTTCAACTGCAGGAAGGGTGCCCAGCGATCGACAGCCCCTATACTCGTCATCTTGGCTCGCGAAGAAAATTAAAGCTATAGCTTCCCAAACGTGTTTGCAGTGAGTGCTGACGCGGGAGTGAACTAGGTCCGGCTTGCCTAGTGGTCGGGCTGGTGGCTGTGGTTGTGCTGGGCCTTCTTCTTGCGCTGCGCGAGCATGTCGTAGAAGGGGTTGTGCGAGATGGAGCGGCGCAGGCACTCGATCCACTCGTCGCGCTCCTCCGCCGCCGACGCAGACATCCTGAAAGACAAAAACATGGAGATTTAATCATGGTACAATTCGATTAATAATTATGACTCGTAAAATATACATTGGAAGCTCGGTACCTACACTTTTTGACTTTTGAACCGAGTTCAAGATTTAGAAGGAGGAGGTTTTCAATTTGTCGGGATCTTTATTGATTTTTTGCCATTTTTTTTATTTTCTGGCGATTTTACTCATCAGCAGGAGCCCAACACTATGAGGAGGGTCTAGTGCTATTTGGGTGTGTAAAATTTCTGTAAGATAGACACCTATCTTCTACTTCCCCGGTCGGGCTCTGTTCCAGATTTGAGTGAGATGACACTCGCCCTACCACACTTAGCGAGATTCACAGTGGCCATACCTTTTGGACGTAGTTGAAGTACATGGCCGGGTGTAATCTATGATGTACACGAGCTCACCTGTAGACCGTGTGCTTGCCCTCGACGACCTTGCCCTCGGAGTCGGTCTTGCAGGCCTTGATGAGGTCGGCGCCGCCGCTGGCGTACAGCTCCAGGCAGTGCGGCCGCTGCCGGTCCGAGGCCGGCCGGACCTGGAAACAGAAACGAACATACGTTAGAACGTCATAAAAAGACAAAATACAAGCCTATTATGGTCGCCGTCAAATATACCGGAGCGGCGTAAAATACTCAAAAATATCTGAAAATGCACTTTATAGTTTTGACAATAGAGGAGTTGTTCAAGTATTTTAATGATATATCTATCGTGAAAACAAGTGAATGTAACTAAACAGAAAGCCGTGTCTAGCAAGGAGCAAGACACGTATGTCGGCAACAGCCGCGCGCAATGTGGACGTATTTACCGCGCGAGGCAGCGAGCAACCTATATAATATATGTTCAGTCAGCACTGTCAGCAGAAGTAGCTAAGGCGGGTAGGGTGTTCTAAATGACCCACACACACTCTTATTCTCTTAAGAATAAAGTCGTGTCCAGCTCATTTTGAACATCCTACTCGCTTGGCTTTGCTCTTGTCGGTGGAGTAACCGCCACTCATCTCGCCTCTCCCGAATTGTTTTAAGCTCCCGATAAGACACTACATTAGCCTTTTCCTTAGCCTGAGTTATAAACGCCCTTCTAGGCCTCCCACGGCGCCTTCTTCCTTTTATTTTCCCTTCTATTATGGTTTTAATGTAATCGTCGTGTCGTATTAGGTGCCCTAACATATTGCCTCTCCTGTTTTCAATCGTCTTCATAAGAAACAACAAGACAAGAGCAAAGATCTTAAATAGATGATGATGATGATGATGATGACTCGCTTGGCTACTTTTGGTGCTGACTGTACGCTGCATGCTGTTGGCCGCCGATAACAAGCCTTGCGCGCCATCTGGTGGATGCCGCTCAACTTTAAACATTAGTAGTGTGCCTACTGAAAATAAACAGAACTCTACACTGAGCATGGCCCGGCTATCTCTTGGCTGGTTTTTTTAAATTATAGCAACACAATTTCGAGCTGGAGTAATATTGTCGTTACTTACAGATATATTTTCAAGTGGAATGATGCCTCTGGGTTCCTTGTCCGTCGTGTATTCGAAGTAGTACAGGCAGTTGTCGTTCAGTATAAACCACCGTCTCTTCCACGACTTGTATCTGAAATTGAAGAGATAACACTTTACAATTGGTTTCACTGAATCATACAATAATCAATGAAGAATAGCGTAACTTAGTTTACTGCGATGATCGATGACATTCGCCTTTGATCGACGAGCAGTTGCAAATATGTTTTGAAAATCGATTTGTGTGACCAAGCTAAGCAAAAAAAGCAAAACGATTTGAGAAAGCCGCTTACGCACAATCGACTTTGTAAGCTGTTTCTTAAGTAAACAGAAAATTGTGACGTTTTCAAGTCAAAGGTACATCATTGTCGGTTGTCAATAAGGCATATGACCTAATGCCATAATAAATATTTAGAGATACACTTTTAATAACCGACAACGATGTACAGTCGACGTTAAATATATGTTTACACTTTTGCACCTTACTCCATTGTAAAAGGTGCAAAAGTGTAAACATATTGTTGACGACGTACATTTGACTTCAAAACTTACATATATAAACACATTGCAGTATTGTTTGATAGTGACAGCGCAACATTAGTTCAGACCAAAAAGATTAACAAATTGAAAAGTAACCCCTACTCTCCTGCCACCAATTTAGTTGTATAGTCACAAAGCAAGACAAGGCAATTTCAAAATCAAATTTTTGCGATTAAATCCCATTTTTATTTAAATAATGAGGTCACAATAATATATATTCCGTGGTATTTTAACCTAATTTACAAGGCACATGGAACTGGTGAACGTACCTTCCGCCCTGTTTCCATAGCCACCCCTCCTTGTCGGGGTTGAAGAACGTGTGCATGAGATCGTTCCCGTCGTCCTCCGGTATCTTGAACGGCTCCGTCTTTATAGACTCGTATAATGACTGGAAAGCAATTAAATCACATCAATAAACTGAAACTTCGATACACTCGAGGCGTAATTTAACACGGTATGCTCGTAAAAGGTGTCAGTGCGGTACTGAGTGATAAGTCGGCGAAGTAGGCCCTAAGTTGGTAAACAACCGGTTTATAGATAAGGCCGATGTTTACGTCAATAAGCGATTACAAGCGGCGGCGATGCCGTACATTTTGTAGCGCGGTTAACTTAACCTGATGCCGCTCAATCACCATACATACCTACTCGTAATTACACCCAGCGAAAATTTAATTCCGTTCATTGGAAAATAGAGTTGATTTTCCTTCGTACAATTTTTTTGGCAACAAATGCACTATTTAGAGCTTTCAATTGGGGTCAATACCTTTGCAATAAAATGTACAAGATTCCTCAGAAGAGCCATGAATAATGAAACACTTCGATGTCGCACGGCTTTCGATTATGATTATGACTTAACTCGTAAACTCTCTTCCAATTTTTTAAACCTATTCAGTATCTCAAAGATGCGTATGAGTTAATTTTAATAATGTAATAACGTTTAGTACAATTTTATTTTATAATATTAAAATGTAGTCGTGACATTGTACAGTCAGCATCAATAGTATCTACTCCTACACGAAGGCCGCAAAAATATGTGACACGCTCCTATGGCTCTACAAATAAGAACGTGTCACATATTTTTGCGGCTTTCGTATAGGAAGATACTATTGGTGCTGACTGTACACCACATCGATATTTAATAATAATAAAAATATATTATAAAGGCTGAAACTTAAAGAATGAGAAACAATGTAAAACCGGATCTCAAGATTGTGTGTGAAAAGAACTTCTTAATGCATTTCCGTTTTAGATTGTGCAAGGGCCTTGAGACAATATACGAATTGTCAATGAGTAACTATGACTATGACACATTTCCCTAATGATCTTTAAACATTAGAAATCGTTTAATCAGTATATGAATCATTTATACAGTATTATTTAAACAATAGCTTCTTTTTAAGGTTAAGCAGACGTTAATAAAATATTGTATCCCCAATTCCCATAGATAGAAAGAAGGTTCGACGATGGACCAACAATCTGAACATGATTATGGGAAAACGCTGGTTGAGAGCGACGCACGACTTGTCTTTAGATAAACCTATAGCCTCCAGCACTGTTAGATAGCTGTCTTCCCACTATCCAGCAGTGGACGACCGATATGGGGAGTAGAGAGAATTGATCCCTCTGTTCATAGCGACAAACTGCCCGGGCGCCGGTTTGTTCTTCACACTCGGGTTGTGTAGCGAAGTGTTGAGCATGATGATGGCAAAGTCACGCAGCACGTGTCTACGTGGATTAAGTCCACATTCAACTTACCAAGAGTAGTTCATGTGGTAGATCGCCTGCATTATTGATCCCTCTGTCCATAGCGACAAACTGCTCGGGCGGCGGTTTGTCCTTCACACTCGGGTTGTGTAGCGAAGTGTTGAGCATGATGATGGCGAAGACACGTAGCACGTTATTACGTTGTTTAAGATCACATTCAACTTACCAAGAGTAGTTCATGTGGTAGATCGCCTCCATTGTTGATCCCTCTGTTCATAGCGACAAACTGTTCGGGCGCCGGTTTGTCCTTCACACTCGGGTTGTGTAGTGAAGTGTTGAGCATGATGATGGCGAAGCTGAGCACGTAGCACGTGTCGGCGTTGGTGAAGATGTCGGGGTTGAGCTGGCAGTAGCGCTGCGCGAAGCACTCCATCATGCGGTCGATCTTTTGTGCTTCTCCGGGTAGACGGAAGCTCCAAAGGAATTGTCTGGAAATAGATAGTACGGAAATAGTTTAATACGCGCCGATGGACAATCGGAGGTCACAACATTTTTAAATTCGTTTTCAGTTGTAGTTTCGTAAGTAAATTGTGGAACCTGATTTTTTTTTCGATATTTATTTTGATAAGAACCTGAATAATTTGAAGAACGTGAGGAACGTGAAGATGCCATAATAGACTGATGAAAAAGGAAAACTAAATAAAACGATAACGAGATGATGACATACAAAAATGTAGTACCAAAAGAATTGAATTTTTAGAAACATGTTTACTCAACACAATCAAAGAAAGTAAGTACAAAGGAAAAGCTTACAATTTTCCTGCAGAAATAATGAATGTAACAATGGTATTTCCGAGAATATTGCGATTCGCCGGTGTTTACCGTACCGCTCCGAGCCAACGAAAATAATTAGATATACGATCACCTGCTCCTTTGCTCTCGACTTTGAGGCGACTTTTACTACGGCTGAGATGTAAACAGATATATCTTGATAAAAAGCGAATTTCTTTCATTAGGTGAGTGGTTACAAGTGCTAAGGAAGTTTAGCCGCCTCAGTGTGGTATTTGAGAAAATGCGACAATGTAAACGACACATTCTAAAATTATTTATGGTACCGATATATAATAAATAACGGGATACACAATCAGCCCAAAAAATGGCCTCACAATAGTATATATATACTTTCGGTAAATACCGTTTGGGACTGTACGTCTACTATATTCTAACTCAATGCATCTATGACGTAAGGCGATTAACAGGAAAGAACCATAATGAAGAAGACATTGGCGCACTCATTTTCTTGCAGGCAGTTGGCAGCTAACCTGACTTGCTGCTACACAATTTAAATTGATTCATGACGCTAGCCGTGTTGACACTGCTACTGTGTAAGTGTAGGCATGTTGCACGTGGGTTTTGCATGTTGCAAGCGCACAGTAGCATGTTTCAATCAATATTAGTACCAAGAGTCGTATGCCCTTGAATTAGAATCCAGACCGTTGCATACATAATCAATCGAATCTATTTGCCGACGTCATATCGTTGGTGTAATATGCGCTTGAAATCTTTATAATTGTCAGTTGCTTTGTTGTTAATCACGACTTGAATCACACGTCTAACTCAATCAGTTCCGCGCTCTAGTAGGTATCTTCGCTCACAAGAGCCTAGACGAAGGTGAGACCAGACCACCTATGAAGTCGCCTTGCTCACCGTAAACAGCATGCGTGGCTTCGTTGAAATAACTCCCAAAGTAACGACAGGTTAGACCAGTCCCTGCCCTTGGAGGTGTACAGGATTTAGATTATTAGCTGAGTAATAACGCCTAACATGATAATAAGGAGAATTTCATGGTTTTGGAACGGGCTATTGACGTCGGTGGCGTCAGTGGCCCGACCCGCCGATGCCGTAACTGGCCGTCATTGGCAGCATTAAGACTTTGCTTTGTGGAATTGTATAGAGTAACATCGCTCACCTAAGTGCCTGCACAAGTATGAGGTCCGTGAAGTCGTGCAGTTCGACGAAGGCGCGCAGCACGGCCTCGTTGAAGTCCGAGCGCTCGCCGAGGTAGTCTCCGATGGCCGTTTTACTTAGTCCCTCGCCCTTGTGCAGAAACTGTGCCACGTCCTCGGGTGTCCTCTGTAGGAGACCGTTCTCGTACAGGTATTCGATACCTGGAAAAGGTGAAATAATCTCAAATGATTATTACAACTCGCTGCCAAGTTGGTAAATATGTTTACACATTTAAGAACAATACCTGACGCATCCATCAAACAATCAGAATACACAGGATGACTCGTCGCTTGTTATTTACTGTTTTCATGTACTACGTACTTTTCAGACTACGAAAAGGTTGCAGGGAAATTGATAATTAAGGGCAGCGTGAGATTTTCGTAATAAAATAGATTTGCTGTTTGTGCATTGATTATGAATCAATGAATTAGGTAGCTGTTTTACTTAACAGAAACTGGGTAAAGTAAACACATATTGAGACGGTAAAGAATTGAATTACGCATCGTCGTTGTGGTTAGCAACAACAACATGAATCATCTTATGAAGTAAATAAAAATGTAAACTCAATGTTTGTTAACGGATATTTATTTAACAACTGGATGCCACAAGAATCATCATTTTTATATGTCTCTGCTTAACCACCGTTAAGATTGAAAGCATCCATACATTCCTGAGATTACAAAGCCCAATCCTTTTCACATAACAAGTTGACGTGTTTTACAGATATTATTCACCGCCTTTCCTCTCGGATATTGGAAAGTGATATTCATTTATGTGTACTCATGTACGGTAGAAAGGAAAATGAGATTTACGATTATTCGTGCTCGCGAACACTTGAATATTCAATAAGAAGGCGCGATTCGAATCATGTGTGAATGGAAAATAAAACACACACCCGAGTGACTTTGTGAAACTCTAGGGTTTTCGTGAATGTTGTAAAGGCACTCAACATAAACATTTGTCATGGGTATGCTAGACATGTCAACACAATTTTCGTTACGGATACAAAATATGTTGAAAATCCCGTATAAACTCCACGATTTCAGTTTCTATCTTGATATTTAACTACGTAGGTATATAAATGATTATAACTTTGATTCCGATTGATATGTACCTACACAGTAATTAAAAAAAAGTATATTCACTAAGAATAAACTGGTAAGGAAAATTTATTCAAAGCAGGAAATGCTTCGATACCACATCAAATTTATCGAGCTGCATTGCCCAATAAATAACAATACGTGTTCAAAACAATACCTACCCACTGTAGTAGCCAAGCTGCAAAATATTTCTCTATTCGAAATGCAAATGTTGGCGACGCAAAACCAAAAATATTGTTCATGCTGTCACATGAAAGCCGCCGAAAACTTTAGGTACAAATATTAGCGGTAAAAGGCCCATTGAAAGCGTTCGTTATTTTTGTGCTAAAAGCAGGCCTTTTTAAGTTGCAGTGCTGTGCATTAGGGCTGAAATGTGATCCTGAATTTAAAAGCATTCGGCATGAGACAAGTGGCACTCGGAAAATGTATTCCTGCGACTAACTGCCATCCTGACTGAGGCGAGCCAGTGTCAGAGTGGTCTACTGGAGGTAGAAACAGAAACCGTTCCTGTCGTTAGAGGTTCAATACTGGGCGGAAAGTAGTCAAGAAATAAATATTAGACCGTTTTGATATTTCTGTATGTAGTATCGCCAAAGGAAACAGTGATATATAATTTCATAAAATAAATGTTATTGATGTTGCAAATGCTCTAAGATTCTTTTATAAATCAACATTTTTGAATAATATTACTATTCTGTTACAATTAGTGTAGTCTACAAAAAAGGTGATAAAAAAATCATCAAGTTCAGAGTTAAATGAACTGTCCTTTTAAATATTAGAGACTTTACTCATACTTAAATCTGAAATCCATAATCGTTTGTCCATGCATCCATCCATTTTTTTGACATTTGTAATTGTTGAAAGGATATTTTTTACGGGTTGCTAAGATTTATGTACAAGAGTTGTCGAGGTGCTGCCTAAGCTAGTATTTCTGAGGCGTAATGCTATAGGTAGGTGGCGACGACTGAACTGAAACCAATCCGCCAGGCCCGATACCGCGTAAGCAGCCGGTGACCGGCGCCGTATGCACGCGTTTCCGTCGCTAATGCAATGTCGCTATTGCAGCGGCGGAATGCGCCGCTCACACAATGCATTGCAATTTGTTTAACTTACGTATTAAACCTGCTTGTTGACAAGGGCATTTATTAAATTTTTAAAAACATTTTTATTAACACTGAAAATTAAGTGACTATACATACCTACTACCATTATAACAAACTGCTGATCATGTATGTACATACTACCCTTATTTAACGACTATAATGAATGGTTATAGTATGTAGTTTTTTTCCTTTAATTGCCTGCCCCACAACATTATTTATTTAAGGAACGCAAAAACAGGCAGTACGAGTACAAAAACATGTTGTTTTACTTACGAGAAATAACAGACAAATAAAACTACCTAATATACCTAGCTTTAAATAGTCTTACATAAAATGTCTCATCTGTGCTATGGAGCATGGAATGAAAGCAAAATACTGTAAATTTTATGCACATAACTTCGAATCTTCAGTAGATTGGGATTAAAGGTTCGCTCCTTAGAAATCAAATCGATAAACCTAACCTTCCCACCCTTCCCAGATAACCTTAGCTTGAATGAGGTTCAGAATTGTTTATTACGTGAGAAACCTAGGTCGAGGGTTTGTGCCAAAAAGATGATTGAACGATACAGACGGACTACAATAGATACCCGCATTTATGAAGCGTTTACTAGGTGCGCTAGACCCTTCATACAGACACAGTTTTACTTGTAAATATATGACTTTACCTGAACAACTATTCAACTAGACACCCCCTACTGTATAAGATGGAGTGTATCTTGAACTGGAGGTGATATGTGGCGAAACAACAAGGCACAAGTTACGGAGCGCTCTTCTCCATATGTAAAAGGAAGCTTCTATCGATTTTAATTTGTCATGTCGTAGGACTATCTAACTCCTACGCAGTGCGCTTCTATTACGTCACGAACACCCCGAAGTATTGTATTCCCACTGCCAACTGAAGGCAGCGAGACTGACGCTCGGAAAAACCGTTCAACTGTGACCTCCAGATATGAGACAACTCAGTGTCGTGCGTGAGCCCGTTTAAATGGCGACCATACATACCATAGGAATAGCCTAAGCTGAATAGGCATAAGAGGCATCTTTGCCAGGACTGATTCGCGTAGGCGAAATCTTTAGGCGTTAATGATATTTAGAAACGAACACGATTGATTCTGAACTTGGAATAGGCACCTGACCGTTTGACCTAGGAACGATTTTTAGTTTGCCCTCTGTAAATGTCAGACCGTTTTTAGATTCGACGCCTACACAAATAGTTAGAACCTATTTTTAGTTCATACATATTAGAGATCGTAATGGCATTCAATGTATTCGGGGAGTTAACATCAAATTTACTTTTACCATTTTTAGATTTAAGTGTTTGATGTCTGTGGTTTTTTTTTGTATATTCTTTTGTATAGATTAGTATCCCACATAACTTTTTTTGGGAGAAATATAGTATTTTCCAAACCTGTAGAAAACAAATTGTACACCTTGTTGTTACCTCGTGGGACGTTCTAAAAATATAGTATTTTCGCCTTTTTGCATTTTTCAACAGTAGGCACACCTGGCCAAAATATAGTACAATAATATATACTACAATACGGTTGGCAAATTTCCTTCCATTACATGATTTTTTTCTCCTCAGTAAAGTCCTGTGACGACGTCATTACTATTCGAGAAAATATGACTCGTCGCTCTGGTTCGCAATTTCGCGTCGGTCGATACGGAGCAATAATCCAACAAGGACTCAGCTAACAGGTTTTTTGTGAGGATACATTTTTCTGCCAAAGGTCGTTATCCTAGGTGAGCCATCGTTCAATTGGAACCGGATTATGTTTGTGCTAACACATTGGCATGGAAAATGCAGGTATGACGGATCGCCGTGCCGCCGCGGAACGAAGCCGGCAAATGATGTGTGGCGTTCATGGTGGTAGCTCATAGATGATGGATAGTGCATAACAGGCACAGACATATCTGTGCCTAGATCCCCTCATATATCGACAGATTGTGCCCGAGATATCTGACAAATAAATCTCGGTCTTCTCTTTACAAGTCTGTCTCTTACTGGCGAAAATTGCGACTTCGCTACATTTTTTTAATTTTTTTACTTCTTCCTGGCAGTTGATTTGTGGAAAGCGTTGTTCAAACGGGAATGGTTTATACAAACCTACTGTTGTCGACAAATGCTATACTTTTCTGTGCTACATTTTTTATTTGTTAATGCGCGCATAGCTCGTAAACGAGAGCGATTACGGCAGTAGCACTGTATAAGACTATATCTCGTTCACAATACATGGTCCAGTGAGCGGTAATCTACGATCTTGTTTGACCGGAGACGCCACTTTACAATAATAGATGAGTCGAATTGGAAGTCACAGTTTTGATACTTCCCAACGGATATAAATTCCCCGGTAACGATAGCGCATCGCTTGGTTATGGGGGCAAGGGGGCAACTTTCCGTGTCGAGAATACCCGGTAGGCAGTGACGTCAGAAATACTCTAGAAAATGTGCAGTCAAAATATATTGAATTTATTTTATTTACAAAAACGTTAAATTATGTTCTTCAGACTTCTAAAGTACACATTTCAGTAAAAAATACCAATGGATTATGTAGGTATTTTTCTTCCACACTTCTCTATCACCTGGATAAGTATTTCCAGAGCCATCGCGGTGCGCGCCAATATGCTAGCCAGAAGATTCGCTAAATGCAGCAGGGGCGTTAAGAGGCAGCTATTCCTAAGTTTTTGTACCAGCGTTTACACCGTAGAATTGTGGTCGAATTACACCTGCGCTGCCGCTCGAGACATGCGCGTGCATTACAATGACGCATGGCGCGCCATGTTCCGGCTGCCGCGCTGGAGCAGTGCGAGCGCCATGTTCGCCGAGGGGCGCGCGCCGGGCTGGGACGCGCTGCTGCGAGCGAGGAGCGCCAACGCCAGGAAGGCAATAAACGCCTCCTCCAACAGACTCTTGTCTGCGGTGAGAGAGTGGGACGCAAGTCCTCTTCACGAGCGGTGGAGGACTTACCACAAGCCGGTTAAACGGGGTCGGGGTAACCCGTAACACTGGCTCAATGTAATATAGTTTTATTAGTGTTATATAATTTTAATTTTAATGTAATTTTATTTTATTTTATTTTATTTCATAATTAGTAATATTACTTTGTTATGTTATAACCATATGGACATGTTTCTGGAATAAATTAATTTCATTTCATTTTCATTTCTCAGAAATTAGGTGTCCCCAAAAATCCATAATTAGTAAATATTCAAACTTTCAGGAGATCTGGTATTGTCGCCTTTCCATCGGGTTCATAATTGAATGAATTCATTGATAATGGGTATGCAATTATGCACCCGATGGTACCTTGGTACGATTTTCATCGAGTGCATTTGCATTTAGGTAGCTATTTATTTGAGTCGCAATGCGACCGTCCTGTGCACGTTTGTGTTGTTACTTTGAATTAAACAAAAGCAGGGGTTTCATAGGTATACATTATATTATGATCGGATCTTATAAGGACTACAGAGGTGTATTATCAAAAACTTTTGAATAAAATAATTGCGTTAGAGTTTTTTTTAATAAAATAATTGCGTTACAAGAATGTTAACCAATGTAGTATACAGAGGGGGTAGCAAAGATACTGGTGATCCATTTAAGGGCATAATTGGTATCGAATTGCGAGTCAGAAAAAACAGAAGAAAAACTTTTTGGACGCGAAAAAAATTTATGGGACACGTTCACACGTCGTCCCAGCCGGCCAACCTTCCATACATAACTTAACATTTTTTTGAGAGCTTTTTTTAAATTTAGTTTTTCGTAATTAGAATACTATACCAATTATGCCCTTAAAAGGATCACCGGCATTTTTGTTACAACTTGTATGGAACGGCTAACGGCATTCTAGAACGAAACTGTTTCTCCGTTACTTTATAAGAAACGGTTTCTAAAAAAAACGCTTAGCTCTAAGAGCTCAGATAACCTTGATGTAGCACATGATTAATTACAGCTACGTATAGTGGCTCGACAGGAAATTACGATAACCTACTCCTTCAGTTTTCCTCGTCACGGCAATTTATATAAACAGCGCGAGCATATTATAATTAAGTACAGAACAACATTATGTGCCATCGAGGCAGTGAAATTATTTCCCGGGGGAAAGAAACCCTACAAGTCACGTGCCATGCAGGGCATTATATGAATTATGCAATATGCATCTTCATTGCATATTCAAAGGATAAGCTGAAATATTATTATAAAGCCTGTTATATAGGTCCAAGTGAAAGAGACATACACACCTACTTCAGTACTTACACCACATTAATTCTTCACATTATTTCTTCTCTTTATCATATGTGCATGTTGTTGCACCGCCCACAACTTATCTGCTTTGCCCGAAGGTTGACTGGTAGAGAATGCTCTATAGCATTAAGTCCGCCTGTTGTACAGTTGTATTTTTGTGCAATAAAGATTAAATAAATAAATAAATAAATAAATAAATAAATAATTCCTCATGTAGCTCCTCATAATCTCAATGGATTCTTTCGAATTTACTAAGTGGCGTTTAAAGATTTTTGATTCCGTAAAAATAGAAACAAATGAAAGGCTTTAGAAACGAAATCTGTGTGAACTGTGTGAAGAGAATTACCTTATAATAATAGGTGCCACAAATATGTAGGTTCACTGAACTCTTAAACGTGGTTTATATATTGAATAATTTAACAAAGTTCCTGAAAAACAATGCTGGCGTTTACGAGAACAGCACGTGCAAGCAATAAATCGCATCGCGTTGGGAATGTTGTGATGCGCCAAAACCAGACATACCAGTTAGTTAAGGTGGTGTTAACTGCCGATGACCTTGTAAATATATGTGATGTTCAATGTACTTCTATAAGACCGTGGCTATGTTCGATACACGACAGTGGCGGTGGGTGAAAATTTTTGTTAGGCAAGCTGGTGCATAATATGGGTCAATTTTCTTGATAAGCTGTAGAAAAACTGCTCAGATATCTGAAAATTAGGCAAGCCGGCGGGAATCGAGTTCTATGGACGCGCCGCCACTGATACACGATTATTAGATGAAATGAAATCGACCAGATAAAACAGAAAAAAACAGACTTCTTAAAATCACCTTAAAACAGTTTTATGACTACAGAAAACACATGACATATTTTTGACATAAACCTACGTCTGTAAGTAGTTAAGTACCTAATCAAGAAAACATTTCCAACATACTCATAGAGATAACTACTTTCATTGTTTAACATTGGGTGCGCAGTTTTATTTATTACTAATTTGACTAATTTTACGACGCGGTGCTCTTGTAATTGCTACACAGTGTTTCTTTTTGACTCCCATTCAAGAGGCTTAATTTAGCCGTTGTCAGCCCCTTAACGCATGTCGTTATGCGCTCACATGCCGACTTGGCAAGTTTTCGTGAATGGTGCACTAAAACACGAAACTGCCTGCCATCAAAATAAATATTGGTTGCCAAATGTACGCTTCAAACATATTGGTGCGTCTGTGAAATACATTGGTAAATAACTAAATATCCGTTGTTTAGTAACTACTACGTATAATTAAAATAATGCGTCTAAATTTGCAGTGAAAACTGTAATGAATATTAGCTTTTCTTTTACCCGTTCACCCGTTTTTAGGTATAAAGAAAACTTAAAAAATGCAATGGATATACATACAAAAATGGGGTATCATATCTCGTGTTATATAAGCTACACGCATGCCAAGATTGTCAAGTACCTACCGATTATTGTTTTTTCTGAACATTTGAAATATTTTAAGGGCTGGGAGAGCCCAAGTAATGAGTTACTAGTACTCTAACAAACAAACAATTACAAAGAAGAACGCTATGTTATATACAAATAACCTGAGATAGAAAAGATTATCAAAGTGCTTACTTGTACCTTTACCCATTCAAAGTCATTCAAATACAAACATTTCTTCCTTCAGATTAAATTCCTCTGAATGCTTTCGCTAACAAGAACCTGTAAATGCAATAAGTAAATTCAAAGTATATGTACAAGCCTTTCAGTCGACGTCATTTCGAAATTGTCCAGGGCAAGGCAACTCGTGTACAGCCAGGAGTGGGTATTCAGAGAAGTTGGCACGGGGCCTTGCTTGCCGCGGCTGCCGGCTTTCAACTAGTGTACGAACGACCTAATTAGCTTGTATGAAAAAATTAAGCTCGGAGACTTAATGGTGGCATACCTTCACCTGTATGTGCATTAATGTTAAGGTTTTAATAGTAGTTTAATAAGTTACGACGGACTTTTATAGCGTACTGGCCAAATTGAATGTAGTCTGGTTTTTTATGTGGCCGTATTATGCTTATCTACTCCGTTAAATTGGTTTTTGTAGGTAATCCATTGTAACTTTTTTGTATTGATTGTGAAAAAATGACAAGACAAATTGTCTTTCTTTATGCAAGTTTTTGGCTACAAATAAACGTTATCCATCATTTTATTAATGTAAAACATGACAATAATCTTTCTCAAGTCGGAAAAGATCCAGCAAACACTTTTAACTAATCAAACATAATGTCCTAATTTCAATGAGTAAGAAGTATGTATGAGTGAGATTCCATTTACATTTTTCCTTTTCCACCCAGATAAGTAAGGATTAAAAAAGGTACAGAATAGCATCTACTACTGAATACTACGATATACTTCAGAGTGTTCGACCTAGCTCAATAAACTGGCAATAATGTGTTCTCGATATCCAGTCTTAATAACCGGACACCGATGCAACGCGTACCGTCCATCGGTGATGTTGGTTAAGCGTTCACCGCAAAGATCCATAATTTACTATAACGGAACACGGCCTTGCGGTGTTGTAACTGTTATCGGAGAATTATTTAATACTAATATGTAGTTAACACGAGAAGAGGCGCGTATCTATAACTAGTAGTCCGCCTCGAACTGAGAACTCGCTCGCGATTTCCTTGCAAACGATATGACCAATATAACAAGGCCCATAATATGATAATTTTTTCGTGCCTTTTTGCTTATGACCCCTTGATCGATCCTGCCCATATACGAACTCTCAAATTATATGTATCCCCGCTACAGCCCCAACTAATTCCATAAAGATTAGAAAAACGTTACTAAAGTTATCGTCGAACAAACTCAAAATCAAAAAGCCATCGTAAAACCGAGAGAAGTTGTTTGTAAGAACTCGCTTCGCTTGCGCTCCCGCTCGTTCGAAAAATGCAATTTTGTTCGGTATACTATTGGCCGTGATCTTCTTATTGACCTATTCGATAACAGACTTCCTTGTCATCACTCATCACCCGAGTCTAATAAGTTCACTATAAGTGCGAATGAGATAGTATTTCTAAGAATAGCATTAGTAATGCGTCATCTATCCTGCGTGCTTTCTCCTCTTACCGAAACACGCAGGTCGAGGGAAAGGCGGCAATCAAGTGGTATTAAGTACGATTCCAACCTATGGATGGATTCGTGTTAGCAGAGACTATAGAGATATAGACGACCACAGCCTAAGAACTTTTTGAAGCTCATTTCGATTGCGCCATCTATGTCAAAGCCACCTAAAGATACCGAATAGATAAGAGAAATGTCACCTGCACTGCTACTCCACCTAGTAACGAATAGCGTACTAGTAGTAAACTAGTAGCTACTAGGTGGAGTAGCAGTGCAGCTGACATTTCTCTTACATATTCTGTATCTTTAGGTGGCTTTGACATAGAAGGCGCAATCGACATGAGCTTCAAAAAGTTCTTAGGCTGTGGTCGTCTATATCTCTATAGTCTCTGGGTGTTAGTAATGAGAAGCATCCAGGTGATTGTGTCGCAGTAATTCGCGTCGGGATTCTTGGTCGGTCAACGGATAATAATAAGTGGGTTTTCTTCCCGTCCTTGAGGAGTAGTGAGTCGATCCCTTTGGAAGTACCAGTACTTGTGATTGTTGAGAGACCTAAGGTTAATTCCACTGGACCGACAAAGACGCACGTCAAGAATACGCTAAGGCGAGCGTGGGAACTATCATATGATATCCTATATAAGGAGGCCTATGACCAACGTTAGAATATATAAAAGCTAATGAGGAAATAATATTTTTGTATCGTACAGCGAGCTGCATAATTGTATGGACACATTACGAATGAATTCATACGTAATTTTGCAGCTGGATATTGCAGACATAATAATATATTATTGCCTGGTATTATACTGGTTTGTATAGCGTTGCGTTATTAGCGATTGGAATTTAACTCCTTGGCTATTTTTGTCGAACTGCAGGCGATTGTCCACCTAAATTGAACCAGTATAAGTAGTGGTCCGTCACGTACAGCTGTTACTGTAACCGAATGGTCAGAGATGGCGCGGATTAGAGGTCACAGTTATACTGGATAAGCAATGGGAACTGAGAAAGGATAGGACAATTTGCTTGCACGTGGAAGGCAGGACAGACGAGTAGGCCTTATCGTGGGAACGCCGCACCTGCCGCTGTCACGTGAATGCCTTCGAAATGGGTGGTGAGTGTTCCGCCATTTTTATAAAATAGCTGACCCGGCGAACTTCGTACCGCCAACTTTTTTTTTAATTTCTCCTATATTTTATGAGTTATTCTGCTATTCAGGGCGGAGATAAATCCAAAATCTCATACATCATTAAAATCGGTTCAGCCGTTCTTGAGTTATAAATGGTGTAACCAACACGACTTTGTTTTATATATAAAAAAGTATACATAGATATAGATTTATCATTACGATAAATACGCGAATGTTAACTCTAACTCGTGACATTGTGTGTTTATGCTAGTCTATTTTATTATAGTTAATTTCTTCTATCGAGCGGATACTAATATAATACTGACGAACGTTCGTTGTAAAATGAAGTAAAATGATGTTTATGTACGTGCTTTCATATTATACGTTACCGTGTATAAATTTCGTGATTCATAACATGAATAATTAAATACCTACTACATCAAGCTCGGGAAAACCGCCCGAGGCACATTCTTTAAGAGTGGATTACATTACATACCTTTTCCAATATGAATATTATATTAATAGCCTGCGGGTATAATGGACGCGGTTATTGACGTGATAATGAGAATATGACGTGTCTCTCTTTCTAACGCGCGGTGTCATAAAGAGACGTTTGTTTTATCCTGCCTTTTTCACACATGGCCTTTGTCATAGGACGGATCTTTGCTAAGAAAACTTTTGATTTTGGTCTACTTCAGTCAAATACCCAAAACTCTTAGCTTAATATCAATAAAAAGCTTAGTTACAAAATGACACAGCCCTTGGACCAGAGGACGCAACCGGGAACTATATACCGACTGCTTAAGTGAATCCTCGCTTGCGCGGTACAGGAGTAGGCGACAAAGAGAACGGAGGGAGGTTCTGGTGGCCGGCCTGAATAACGCGCCCAAGGACTCCCTAAATCAGTGCTGTATATGAAGAATGACATCCATTACAAGTAACATGAATTGTGCTCACCTTTCTTAGGGTCCATGTTGAACTTTTTCCTGCCGATGCTCATCTGTTTGGCCTTGCTGTTCTGTTTGCACTCCTCCTGCCCGTCCAGAGCTTCAAGCTCCGCGACCACCTCTCCGAGCTCATCTTTGAGTTGCTGTAACAATCGAACAGTCTATAAGAACTATGCAATCATGCCAACACAGTAGAGTAAAAGTAGCTTCTACAAATTAACCTGTACTAAGGTAGACTTTTAAGTTTTATCCTATGCTCGATATTCAGATAGTTAAGACTCGCGTATATATACCATATATTTTTAAATAAACCGTCACAGACTTATGTGGACTATGTAACCAATCAAATACATAATACACGTGGTACGCAACAGAACAGGGGTAATCTCACCTGATTATTTAAAGTATGAGGACAATGCTACTTCACTTAAAATAAAATCGAAACTTTTTCATCGATTAGTTAAAAACAAATCGTTTTTAAGGTACTGTTTAATTTTATCAAACCATAAAATTATTAAAACACACGATTTATAAATCATTGCTACCACATGAAATTGCATACGTTTCAGTGTTCGTAACAATTGATAACTAGACAATAATGATATGCAAATATTGCAAATCAATTAGTATGAAGTTCAACCCACGCTTAATTGCTCATGAAACGCTACATAATAAAAAATAGTTCATTAGAAATGCATAATATTAATGCAGGAATTTCAATTGCAGGCGCTGCTGGACAGCTGGGACAATCAAATGCCCTGTGGAACTGCAGACTGCAACTTCAATGCGAGGCGTTTAGTGGAGCCGACGGAACGATATAATAATTAGATGTGCAGGATGCATGCCATATTTGTGTAAAATTTTATACATGAGTCACGTTTACGATATGTATTTCTACATTTTCCTTGTTTGCGGTGTTGAAGTGATAGTATAGTAGGCAGTCAACCGCTACAAATTGTTTGTGTTCAAACGATAACCACATCTGTAGGTACTGTGGTCGAGGTCAAAGTTTCAAACGCTGCTGTCAAAGGAGCAAGAAATTAATTAGGGACTTAACAACTAAAACAAATATCGTTAATTATTAGGACTGAGCGAAAGCTAAACCTAATTTGTAAGTAAAGTACTAACTTTAAAAGGAGGAGATTTTCAACTGTTTTATTCTTAGTAATAACTTTTTCTTTTTAATATAATACATTGAAGAATTTAGTTCATGGTTTTTGTCACCTTCTCATATCATAAGAAAGGGCGTCAGCTGGGAACACCGTATATTAAATACTTATTTTATTCTATAGTTAACTGTTAAATCTAGCCATTTAACCCCAAAATGGTTGGCTTTTAATACTGTCCTCTCGTTAGAAGGAGGAGCTAGAATGGAATTAATAGTTACACGCAAAAACGTCTCGCCGAGCGAGGGTGGGCAATTAAAGCAGTTCGGTCCAGAGGGGAGTAAAATTACGTAAATTAAGGGAACGAGTTTTAGTAGTGCATGACTTTCAAAAATTTAACTTTAGGGTCTGGCCGAAAATGTTTTTACCGTATTTATTAAGCTAATTCATTCAGTCAACGTAATTACTTTGTCTAAAGCTGAGTTTAGCTAACAAGGTAAATGTTCTTCCCTGTGAGTGAGCGAGAGCAAGGAACAAGTAAACAATGAGCGTTACGGTCTAGGTGCTAGATTGTAGGAGTGGTATTCCAATCAGTTAACGAGACTGACAATGGACGACCCCATACCCGAAGGCCACACAAAAAAAGCGAGAGAACCATTTACATTTGAAGTTTGTTATTAAATAAATAGAACCTTTGAAAACATTGAAAAAATAGTCAACCCAGCAGGACTTGAACCTGCATCGATACGCCTTGCCGGGGCTCGATCGCTTTTACCATTTAAGCTATGGGTTCAGTTACTGAGCTGACGAAATTTTCAATGCCTTCAAACATCTTTTTGTATTTATTTTACATCGGCTTTACAGCAGCCTAGATGTCGCTTACGGCTTATGCACCACTTTAAAACATATAAAACTAATTATGCATTTACATTTGGTTTAGCCAATGTATGGCACCCGGTGGGAATGACGAACTGACGAGCGATATTGGAGATTTTTTTTCGTATCCGAAGCATTAGTGTGCAAATAGGAATGGGAGGCTTTTCTCATTCCTTGGGCCCATCTTTATCATCATTATCCCAGCAGTAACCTGACAGTTGATTCGTATTAATGGAGATTCATTCTCAGGTGGTCCATCATCCGTAGTAGGTGCCCAAGTAATTGTTGCGGTTCTCACAGTCATAGTTATACTAGTTTAGCTCGAGTCGAAAGTTTGCCCACGTCCGGTATTCTTTCAGAATAGACGCCGTGTACGGCTCGCTAACATAATTTGCGGTCCGCTACCTATGCCCCCTGATACATGATACCGACCCCAGTCTAGACAATGGAGTAATAGTAAACATTCCATTGCACCTGCTTAGTGCACAACGTCACTTCATAGTTCATATATCATATCAAAATAACTGTTATGCTAAGTACGCACCACGTTTTTTTGTCGTGCGATAATTTTGTCGCAGAAATGCAACGTAAGGGTTTATATGTCACACTAAAAACTATTCACAATTTTTCAATTTGTTAGAAAATTAATTCTTTTCAATTATTAGTTACTTGTAACAGTTTGATGGTGATGAGTTAATTAGAATTGATTTTAATTCTAATTGAAATCAATTAATATAGTAAAATTGCATTGAACTGTTAGTGTTACATGTTTACTAACGCGTTTTAATCTGTAATTTTTAATTTTCAATTACACTAACGTTCGGCCAACACTGAGTATAGTATAGGTATAGATAATTCTTTTGTTTCGTATGGTTGTTCTCGGACTAGGTATAAATTCGGAGTCAAACGATAAACCCACATATTCGGACGACTGGTGTAAAACAACAAAACCCCGTTTGATAACAATATCCTCTAAAATACAAATATAGCTTATAGGTAACTACCATGTGTACACACAGATAAACACGTCCGCGTATAATTCCTAGAACCATTTACACAATATTTTTACGGCTTTGAATAAAATAAATTCAATTTTGTTAAACCTACGCGTGTACAAATTCGTTCACCAAGGCAAGGCGAATGGGTAGGTAATAAAACGAACAACTTGAATACAAGTTGATTGTGCACTTGCAGGCAAATAAGGCACAAACAATGTCATTACAGAAAAGGCTCGGGTTCGGGTTCGGCCCTTAGGACCACAAACAGCTGAATAAAACAATAACTACCTGGGCCGGCATTAAAATTGCTGGACTAGCGTGCATCTGCCAAGCAAGCTATCCACTGAGAACTAGTTCCGATAGCGTTTAGGCGTCATCCTTATGGTCATAACGACGATTTTAATATACGAGACGTGAGACTAAATACCTACATTTTATTTAATACGCTATTCTCTAAGATGCGCAAATCTCTGAGAATAATTGTGTGGCGCGCCTTACTTTGAGGCCTAATTGAAGTTCAACGACAGAACCGCAAAACCACTCATAGTTATTCTGCTTCGACGGAGTCAAACGCTTGCACATCGTTCAATAAGCACCGGGAATAATAACAAAGCCCGACTCCTAAGCTATGCGGGCAAATGCAACGTGACCACTTCGAAGAGTGCAACAAGGTTGACAATGAAATGGCTGGCGTTTTATAGATTTATCAACACGTTTGCAGACGCCTATGCCGTTTAATATGCCCAGTCTAGACGGGTTTTTCAGTGAAGCAGGTGCGTGGATTCCTCATCGGAGAAAAGCCTTCGGGTGAGCCTGCGAGCTTTAGTGGTAATAAAAGAAGATATACTGAAATTACCCCAGGCTCTTTGTTCAAGGGTGTATAAAATCGAGTATGGCAGACATTTTAGGAGTGTTTACACAGATCAGGCTCACAGCCTAAGCCTTAAGTTAGGGTCCAATGTGTAGAACAGATGAGCGTTCACAGTAGTACCTATATTTTTAAAATATAAATGTTAAACTTTAGTTGTAAATAGGCTGGCTGGAGATGACACCAGTGGGGCGCACTCACCTTGGGGGGCGTAGACTGTTCCAATAATGGGCGGATAATGCCTGTACTATGCGGACGGTGCCCGGTTTGGACTGTCCATTTTTGTCCTTAGGGGGGCGTTTTACGTTGGGTGAGGCGCACAGGGTAAAAGACTGGGAAATCCTGACCTAGAGAGAGCCAATAGTGCGAATTCACTGCATCACTGGATATTTTCTTTTTTGCATTATTACGTTTTACAATCAGCTAAATATAGTAACCATCATTATAATTTATAATGCACACATTATACGGACAAAAACAGCCTTGTATAATTTAATAGTTTGCCCTTTACCTGCATTCGCAATGCATGCACTCCAACATACTTGCAGTGTAAAGTCACGCGATTAGGTCATAACTTCTATGACTACCAATTGGTCTTGTCTATTTCCTTTCTATACATTTAAGGATATGGTATGGAAGCGGTGAGAAACCCAAGACTGTATACTTACGTCCTAGCTGCAGTTAATAACTGACGAGTTCTTAATAATTACACAATAAGTATTTAAACTTCTGGGACATAATATCACTTTAAAAAGTCGGAATGAAGTTAATAGCCTACATAACTAACTTTTTTTAAATATAACACGTCAGTCGTATAACAAGCATACATAGAGCGCACCTTACGGTAAGCGTTCACGTGGCCTATGGACGCCTGGCTGCCTGCAACTCCAGGGCCAAGGGTGTAAGTAGCTAACTTAAATTGCCATATGACTCAATATTTTCAACCAACTTTAAGATTTTAAAGGAGGAGATTTAATTTTTTACAATTTTTTTTTGTTCTCCGAGTATTTGAAAACGGCTGGAACGATTTAGAACGAGAAATGGCCATGACTATATTGACTATGTCCTATGATATTTTTTATTTCTAGTGCCCACGTTTTATTTCTACAGTGTTAAGCGGCACCTATATTAATTATATTGTTCATTAAAATTACATAAGACCAGATAAGATCAAGTTGTGACGTTACATCGCCATATCAATACTTTCCCTATAAACCTTTCACCAATATCACGTTATCAAAAGTGAATGTTTCATCATTGCCGCGTGTCATCAGACCTGCAGACATAATGTAACACTAACAATAGTACTTTCACTAGTCGGTAGCCAAGTCTAGATCGAGAAGCTATTTCGATCGTGTTGGCTGCAGGGTTATTTATTATTGTACCGATTACTTGAGGCCAGATAAGCGTGATCTATGATTAGCTGCATTTGCTATGGTTCTCTAGGTCACAGTACACTAGCTCGCCTGTCTTCAATATAGATCCAAAGCAAGGATATTAAAACAAATGGAGATTGCATGTAGAAGCGAAATCTGAACCGCTACTTGCATTTCATAACTTCACGCTGGCATCGCCATATCTTTCGTGGCTTCTCAAAAGCTGTCAAGCTAATTCAACGTTACTACGCTAATTTCAATAGAATTACCTGCAGATAGAGATAAAGCACCAATCACAGTTGCATAAACACTTCTTCAACCGGGTAAAGGAGATGCAAACTCCATTGCCTCTATCTAATCTACTTGGTCCAAAGCGATTGCGGCTATATTTGACACTCGAGGGTCGAGGTCAGTCGTAATTCAAGCAACGTTAAAAAGACCACAAGGAGACAAGGACCAAATACGCAGTAAGCCGTATCTCTCAAGATTAATTGCAGTAGGGCTACTCTATCGTGTCTGCCATCGGCTAAAGATAAAATGCTCTCGTTCAAGTTGCATGACTAACACATTGCAGGTTGTAGATACGTCTGGCACATTCATTCGCTTGACATGTCTGCCGGACATATCTCTACTAGACGGACAACTAGCCCCGGAAAATAAATGCCTTCACTGATGAATAGCTGCCAGATGCCCGGAAGTAGTAATCAGGATAACAGCAAATTAACTAGAGGGTTTTCTTGCTCGAGCACTGTGTCACATTTTCCGGGGTTTTAGTCTATAGCGCTAGCAATAGAAAGAAGTTTCTACCGAAATAGCAGAATTTATCTGACTAGAACATAAAAGGTGTATGTGATTAGTCGCGTCGCTCGGCTCATTGGGATGCGACGGGAGCTGAGCCGGTAATGGGCAGCGATTAAGTCGCACGTATAAATAACCGTAGACACGAAATATCGCGTTTGTGAACACAGCGAACACGTGGTCCGCCTTTAAATGAAATGCCGTTACAGATAAAATATCGGGGATTAGGAAGACAAAACATAGATATAGTGAGTTAGATATATAATTATAAAGCCGATCCAGCTTGTTCACTGATATTGCATTCGCCGATTTCAGGCAAAGTCCCACGAGCACTTATAAGTCTTATAACCCGATGAAATGCGTGATAAACTTAGTTTTTCTAACAATTTTCATATATGTACGATATTAGTCCAGTTTAAAGTATATTTCATAAGATTTTTTTTATTCGGCATATATGACAGACACAAATCTGGCCTTATTACTCTTCAAAGTTTAGAAACCCCTAAAAAAACTGATACTTAGTTCATACCTGATATCTGGTTTTTTATACAAAATTGAAGCACTTGATTAAAGATTTCATAGTTCTTAAGTAGCCCTCGGAAGTCTCGGAACTATTGAATTAGCAGAAAATTACTAATTATTAGATTGACCCGATAAATTACATCAGGCGCTTTCTAGACAGATATTCCAAATCAGCAGAATTATGTAACAATATTATATTAACAAAGCATGAATCAGGGTTTATAGAGCGTGCTAAATTAAGAGCGATTTTCTGATTTGGTTATAACAATAATACTAAAGACAATAGGTTGTGTAATCGATTTGCGACATGTGGCCCGAAACGATTCCAAATTGATTCCGAAATGAGAGTATCTAGTTCAAGAGAACCGAACATTGGACATCAATAAACGAGGCGATCGTTCAAACGTAATAAAAGGACCCCCATCATCGAACCAAATTGAAAGGTCAAAGGGAGATAGGACAATTAAAACAGAGTACAATCTTAGACGAAATAACGGTTCTTTGGTCTAAAAATAGTTTGTTACAAGATACCACGTGAAAGTAATTAGCTTCTGACACACGACACACATGGCGCCGTGCATTAGCTACCTGATTCCACGCTGATAATAAACAACTTATATTGATAAATGTAACGTACCTGACAAGCAATATATTTTACTGGAGGCAAACCGAGCACTCAGCAAATTATTTCACATTACTCTCTGCACTCTGAGCACGTATCAATTCAAAAGCCATACGTACATAAACATGCATATTCGAGAACAGTAAATGCGTATAGCGTGGACAAAATAGAACAAGGGAGGGGTTGGTATGGCGCGGCACGTGACCCACATAGTTAAAAGTTTAAAATTGCCTGCAGGCAAGGCGAATACTAACGCCGGAATTCAATGACCTGTAAGCCTGCGTATATGCTATATCTGGCTCGTGACAATACATTGACATCGATCATCGCTTGTGTAAGGTTTCATCGACTTAGCTAATACTTAAATTGATATTATAAAGCGATTATCCCGGCATTAGGGATTACAAGATCTTGTGAACAGATCGATTCTTGATAGGTAGCGTAATATTGGGTTTGATTTATTTTAAAGTTAAATCAATCAATATACTCCTCTTGAAGACTTTTAGTCATGATCACGAGACCTCATATTTTCCAATCTTGTTATTCGTGCAATCATCGCCGGCCATATTGAGATAGACCATAAATCCATATCAAGAGAAGATGCAAAGAGCAATCATGCAATTTAAACTGCAATGCTCTATTTGCAATTTCGCCACTGCCTATTGACCGTTTATTGACTCAGCGCATTACAGTGAATTGTTTAATTACAGCACTGAGTCTGGTATGGGCCGTACCGTACGGCTAATCCGTGTCAAATGATAGACGTCCATTTCACAAATCTTACAAGTCATATTTATGTATCTATTATCCACAAGTGTTAAATACTAAGTGAAAATAACTTAAAGCGAAATGACGTCATATATTTAGGTTTTGATATACATTTGTAATAAAACTTGATTATATTTCGCAGGGATCTAATGACATGACATTTTTGCAGCAAGTTTTGACAACGAGTTTTCTCAAAATACACTTCAAGAAATGTAAAAATAGGCAACACAAGAACGTTAATTTTTGTATCGAAGAATTAGAGAGACACATTAGAGATTGAAGTAAACAAATCGCTGTAATATTTTAAAGTGGTGCAGAGCACGTAAAGCGAACACGCAAGTCCTTGGAGACTTTCCCCCATTAATTCGATCTCGCAGTACCTACTTTGTGTTCAGCTCCACGTTCGATTGCCAGATCCGTAAGGAATTGTGCCGTGATTGTAGAAAACGAAAGAAAATTTCCATTAGGCACAAACCTTGCCTGGGAATGTTATAGAGAAAGTCTGCAAAACACGTGAAATCTAACAGTAAGTATTATGTCGGGCGGCGAAATAAAATTGGTTAGGCTATTGTTTGCGAAAACGAACTTTCTATTATTCATTTTGACATTTTAAACATGCAACCCTGAGAGTTCCACTTACAACATATGGCATTGTTTTTGTCCTAAAAGACTATTCAGACACTCACAATAAAGTACGTAAATTCTTCACTAAAAGAACTTTTAGCTAATTGAATCTAGCAAAGTAACCCCTAGGAGGCGGTCACAGTATAAAGTTACATAAACATAAGGGCAGTTAGAAGCCCAAAGTCTACTCACGTAAGCCAACAAACAGTCCCCATGCCCCAATATTTACTAACTTATTCCCCTCTAACAAAAACAGCTCCTTTATTTAAACCTACTATCAAGTGATTATATACAATGAAAAGTAAACACAGGATGTTCCACTTGTTTCAAAGATATTTTAATGAAAGCATATGTTGCAAAGATATGGGCTTATTACGGGCAAGATGAGAACCATTGCGTTTGAGCCGACACTTAGCAAGTTATCATGTCTATGTTAGTGATAAATGAATGATGATTACTATTGAATACTACCAAGCTCATCTAATAATAAATATCGCATATTGAGTTGAAATCACTTGAATTTAGGCTCATTTTAATCATTAATCTGCGCAACTGGATTGTTGACAATAACATAACTTGTAAAATATTTAATTTGTTTTCAATATTTTCCTGAAATACAATAGGTTATTTTATTATCAAACATACACTAAAACCACAGGAATGCGTAGAAAACAATTAAAATGTATGCGAAATGCTGTTTCAACCGGTTGTTGATATTGCTTATGTAGTGGGTCTAACAATAGGTCCCAGGTGATTACTCAAGCATTAATGACGAGCCATCGGCACCGGCCTAATGGTCCGCTAATGTATGCCAAGTTATAAATAAAATTGAGTTTACAAGGGGTCGAACGTTTCCAATACGTCAATGTACCTACACTGAAAGTGTTACCATAAAATGAAGGCAAAGGGAATCAAACAATTTAAAGAAATGGTAGCAAATTTTAAGAAGGAAAAAATGTTTGATAATAGGTGTGTATTTAATAATGCCTGCTTGACCTGACGGAACTTGGACTATGGCACCTCAACTGACAGTAATGGTAAGCTCATTACAGCTAAGACCGAACCGGGCCTTGCATGACTGCTTAGATTTGATAGAGGTAAGCTAAATTAATGCAACGTTTCTCCAAAAAATACAAGCTATAATACTTAACAGGTACCAGACACTGTCAATAATAATGATATTATTTCAGTATCCGTGCTTTTCTATGGTACATATACAGAGTGTTTCCTGTAATAGGAGCAATAAATTAAAACGTAGATTCTACTCCTCAAACAACAACACTTTTGTTCAACAACTTTAAAAAAAGATGTATTTTGTAGATTGCCTCTTTTTCATACAAACTAAATAGTATTTTCAATGTACGTTAAAATCCGTCTATTTGACATTGCTTGTCACCCTTCAGACATAATCAATGTCGGAATACATTGCGTGTTCGGAAAAACTTTAAAGTGTCCTAAAAATCAAACCATAAGTTATTTTTAAAAGTCGCTGAACAAACGTTGTCTTGTTTGAGGAGTAGAATCTACGTTTTAATTTATTGCTCCTATTACAGGAAACACCCGTATAAAGAACGAGAAGTATGAATAGAGAAAGAATGCCATTATTGCTGACAGTGTCTGGTGGCCTCTTAACTGTATGAGTTAAGGTTATACTAACTTTAAGAGGTTGTTAAAAAAAGGGTTATATTATAAGATTATAACACAAAACTTGTAGTTTAATAGAAGCAAAAATATAATTTAAATATTCTTGCAATATTTTTTATAGAGATTTACGGACTAGATTGGCAATGTTCCTAACTGTTTGTCGTAATATAAGAATGCCGCAGGCCCGAATGGCCTTGAGGAAATATTGTTTCATTAAGGGTACATATTTGTTTGATGACGCCAATGAAGAAGACATTATTAGGAAGCTCAAATTGATACGATGGCATTTCTTAATAGCGAGATATTCCAACAACCACTGTAGAAGTGTAGACTACTGCTTATTTGATAGGTACCAGTATTTTAAACAAAGGTAATCATTAATACGTTTAAGGCGTTTGTACTATACGTATACAGGATGTTTTTTTCAATAACGGGTCATATTGTGCGAGTTGATTTGATAGGCCAGACTAAACAACTTTTAATATTGGACCAACTCCGAAATTACAAAAATGGAAATGATAATCCGTTCTAATTAAAATAAATAAATGTATTAATATTATTTCGTTTGAAGTAATGCGATTGTTCTTGGACGTCTTAGCATAAAAATCAGCATTTTATGTGCAATTATTTTGATAACCATTATAATCCATTATAACGTAATTTACAACATTAAATGAATCCGTTCCATGGGTGGCCGTCAGTTTACAAAATGACATTAATTAAACTCATTACAAGCGCTCTACGTCATTACGACAATGAATTAAACGTTGCACGTTGCACAAATGAATACATCCTAATCTGATCAGGATTAATTCTATCTAACTAACGACATTAATTAATATTAACGTGTTATTTTAGAGATCTAAATCTAAATTAACACTCGCACAGTACATAAAATATCAAATACCTAATCCGTATGCTATGCTAGCAAACTGATCTGTGATGAAAAATTGTGATACGAGTTATTGGCAAAAGGTGTTACTTTGACATAAGAAAATCCTCTGATGACAATCGACAAAATGGCATATTTCCCGAAGACCACACAATAAAGATCGTAACGGACGTGGGTAAAAGATTGGAAATGACTTATGTTCCAAATGTTTATCAAGGCCAAGGGCTAGACGGGAGCGAAGACGAGGCTCCGAACAATAAACATTGTATCAAACATGGCCCAGATATTAACACATTAAAGATAAGAGCCCTCACTATTCACGTTAACGCCGAGTTTTTGAGCTTTCTTGTGGCCTAGTGATATTTACGAGTGCGGCAAAGCGGACGTCTGCCAACGCTTTTATTGTAGGCGCCATTTTGGGATGAACTATGATATTTGCTATTGCATACAATTTCATTAATATGTTGATTGTTGGTACATACCAAATACCAACATATTATTTAAAAAATCCTGTTGAACGACTAGATCTAGATGAGCATAATCAAGCAGCAAGTCTAAAAGGCTCACACCAAACTGCCAGATACCTACCAACAACAAAATTGTTGAAGAGTTTAGGGAAAGAACCCACTTTGTCGGTTTATATGGAGACTTCATTATTTCACTAGTACGTACATAGACAGCGTGTGTAGTTTTAGGGAAGGACAAAGTGATATTTTTGCCTACACTGATACATTTAAAGAATTATTAAAATCTGTGTAAGAAACATATGTAATAATTCCGGTAGCAGCAATGATCGTATACAATATCATAATCATAACGTCATTGTCATCTATAGATGCATATTCATGAAAATAAATAATGACATACAAACATTCCTTTGATAATGTCCAACAGACGTGAATTAATCTCGGAAAAGGAGGCCAAGAACAATTGCATGCAATCATGAAAGTGAATGTTGGGACCGCTGAAATGTAAGTTGACTCTGAATAAACAACTGAAATGAAAATATTGTAATTTAATTACAATGGATGATTTTTATTAATTACGAAATGATAAAGATAAATATAATCACCAAAACCAGCGTTTTCGACAAAAGCCGCAGATCAAAATATTTTGAATTGTTTTCTAGTTATTACAATGTTTCATTCGGGAAATTGGTACTTCCGAATCCACTTTGTATTTTCTTGTTAAAAATACTACACCTACAATTCCGTCATCTGTAGTCTATACGTAAATTCACGCTCCCAATATTTTTCATTGGAATAACCCAAAGCGCCTAACTAATTATCTAATTAGTACTGTATAAACCAACTGATAAGAAGCGTCATACGGTACCTAATAGTAAAAAGGAAAACGATCAATATACAATGTGTATTGTCTATTCAAATATTCCATGCCTTCCGAGAAGTTATTAAAGCATGGTGTAGACATTAATTTATCATAGCGCCAGTTAATTGGCAGTCATAAATGTCACCCTCCGTTAGACAATATTAACAATACCAGCGAGTATAGTTTCCAGAGAGGACGCTTTCGACGTCCATAAAACTGATACCGTAAGTTAATCAAGAAGTTAGCGAGACTTGGCGCAAGATTCTATCTGTAACTAATAACTTTTCCAATCTCTTCCGGGATTAGACTAAGTTTGTACATGTTGTGACAACGTTATAACGTTAACTTGGTGATTAGCAAAAGCAAATGGGTGGAATGAAATCGCAATAATATAAGATTGGTGAACGAGTCAGTAAATTCGCGGGTGGCTTATTTCTAATAAGCACGGCCACAAGTATCAAAACAATGATGTATGACATGTGTATGACATGTGTATGACATAAGCATTGGTCTTAAGATATCGAGAAGAATGACGTTACTCTGCAGGTTAACCTTCATAAATACAACTGGACAAGGATTTACCTTCTGTGACTAATTAGTAATTAGTAATTCGTGAAATGTTTGGTTTGGGAGTTAAATACCTTCATAAATAATTCATTTAAGCATTAAGCGATTTGATTACTGCTTGGTAAAACTATACCGAAGTTGGATGCCCAACACGTTCAAAATATTTCGCGCTTTAATGACTATCATGTATTGGTTTGGTAGGCCAAACCACGAGTTACCGATATTTAAATTGTAAAACTACATTGTGCAAAGATTAGTCCGTGGAACGCTACAGGCTGTATTTGCATATTCAATCACACTTACACAAGCGGATATTTTTAGTTCTTTACACATCATCAACACGGTAAACAACCTTTGATGGCTTGGATTGGACATTGGACGTGTTCGATATCGATCAAGTATAGTACCTGTTTCTCAAGGAATTTGTTTACTGTCGTAAATTCCCAAAGAACATCTTTCATAAAAGGCTTGATATTTACAGAAATATAACTCAATGTGACATATAATAAAGAAATCACATGAATGAATGACTCAGTGAGGACAGACGGTTCAATTTAATAAATGGGTGTTGTCTTATTTTCTGAGAAAGCGACTCGTAACCTTAACCGATGTGTCTGGTACACACTTAGTAATGTTTTACATATGATATACACATATACATCCTGTTGTTGTGACTTACAATTTGTTGCTATCTGTAAGGCAGGATAACCTAAACTTGATATAAAGAACGAATTATATTATTTAAGTATCTAAACATGAACAAAAATTAAAAGTCTATTAGCTTATCTCATTTTCAAAATCGGAAGACGTTGGTTGCAATAAATTATTTATATTTCGAGTATATAGCAAGGCAGTGCAACTGGATGATTACTTCGGAGGCAAAATGACCGTCAAATGCAAACGGGGTTCGAGAAACGAAGATTTATTGAACACGGTCAGTGGCGGTAGCGGGCGCCGGGCAGTGATTTCATCGGTTTCGCGGGATCGGCGCTGAGGGCGACAAGAGGTCGTAAAACGTATTGTGTTCCACACATGCCTCATTCAGAGCCAATAAACCGTGACAGTAGAGAGGCTGCCAGTGCACTTTAGCACGTAAACCTAAATATATAAAATACGACTTTTCTGACGTGTCCTAGCCGGTCACTCTGTTGGCCATATTTGTTTAAAAGCGGTTCTGTACTTTTGTTTTTTTTTACGCCATATCATGTTTCCACTGACATGGTGCCAAAATCTGGTAATACACAGCCAATGCTGCAAATTTTTGCGAGTTTGTTACTATGGGTGGTGTATGTATAGTTGATAGACAAGCTCGGAACAGTAAACATCGTAGAGACCTCCCAAGTCCAAGTTTGCGACTATTAGAACCAGATATACATACCAGATAAGCTTAGTTAACGAGCGGACAGCCTGTGAAGCCTGCTTCAGACTTATTCTGGACTTACCTGTAAAGAAGAAAACAATATGTTAGTTTAAGAAATACGTGACATTTCACATGAACAGCAAGTTTTGCTCTTTTGAGTGTAGGTCATTACGTCAACCTAACTATATTACCTAAGCCACTCCCCACAACTATAGGCAATCTAAAAACATTTAAAATCTGTGATGACGTTTTGCCTGGACATTTCAAAACGCTCCTAAGATATATTGTACACTTTACAATTGAAAAACATTATTCACCCTTTCCAGTCGTGCAAAAAGATTAATTCATCATGCTGATTCCTTATTTCCTTTCCAGCGGTTGAAAAATTGTTCAGTGTTGGGAAAGAAACGCAAGCAGAAATAATAACAGCAAAGTGAGGCAGAGCAGACTACAGTCACAACAAGACGAAACAACACACAATGGGTTCATATTTCCGGTGCTCGGGCAGTGTAGCATATTCCCACTGCTTACAGAATGCAGACGAACCGAAAGTTGACACTCTGGGTTTCAAGAAAAATGGTAAACTTCTTTCAGAATTGTAAATTTTTGAGAGTGAAGGATTCAGTCGGAAACGCTGCGTATTTTTTAAATAATTCCCCAACTATCTATATAATAGTAAGTACTCGACATCCAATGCATTAACTTTTCAATTCAGCTAAGTCAGCTAACGACGTTTAGGTCTGATTCAGAATTTGTTTGAAAATTATTCCGAGTCAACTCCAATACAAATCCATTACCTATTGGTTTATTATTGGTCGAGTGTTGGAGATAGATTGTGTTTTAATGTATTTTAATGTTAGAATGCACCCAATCGGAACGATACCCCTGAACAACTTCGTGAGCCCCGTTCTGTCTCCAACGATCAGCGTGTAAATTAAGGCCGATTTTTGGACCTGGCAACCCGCCAAAAGGGAGACATTAAACAAATTTATACCATGCCAAGCGGCTTGTCGATAGACAACAATAAGACTCATTTGTTGGCCCAGTTTCAGCTCGCAAATGTGAACGAACCAGTTTTTTTTTACTTTGATTGAATATTAATTGTTGCGGGTGAGTTATTATAGCCATAAACGATTTCACTTATTATCATAAGTGTACATACATGGGCGTACTGAATGCATCGTTTAGGCCTCAATCGTGTTTCGTAAGATTCATTAAGTACAGTTTTATGTACTTATTGTACTTCTTCAAGTTAAATTACGAAGCGTCCTTCAAGTCTCTTTTCTTTCGGGACACTGGATTGTTTTTCATAAAGGTGTATTTAAAGAAAATCATGATTGATGTCTGCTGAAACTTCGCAGACAACCTATATATTTTGAGTGTAATTCGAAGTTTTGAACAGATCCCCAGGCCCAATAGATTATAATTAGGATCAAACCCTAATTAGGAAAATCGTCAATATTTTTATGTGCAGATTAATTGCTCAGCATCGCTACAATCGATTATACGTCATGTAACATGCACTGTGCCAATAAGCACATGCCAATCGATATTAATTAAGCAATGGAGCGTAACTTCCTTGGAACAAAACAAATGGGCATAGACAACAAGCTTCGACAACAGAGTGTTAAATCGGACAAGAGCAAAAAATACTAACGCGTACGGAATGGGGTTAGTTTGTTGCTAATATTTCCAGGATAAAATTTAAAGCCGTCCCTAGCCCACAACAAGACAGTTTGTATGTGAGCGGGGAACCCCACACATGTGACGCCCCCACGAATCCAACACCGTCCAAATTCGACTGAGTGATATTCGAAACGCCAATAAATAAAAGCCCATCTAAATTCCGGGCATAACGTGAGCGTTGGAAGTGTAAATAGAAAGATACAAATGGCGTGTCTAATTTGATCTTCAGTAGGTTAAGTTGTTTAATGTTAACAGAGATAAATTATAGAAATACTTTAGCTAATTCCGGAAAAAACTGCTATGAATTTCTTTTAGCCGAATGATGTTGATGATCCCATGGCAATAAGTATGAGGTCTCGATTCATTTATAAAGGCAAGACAAGACACGTTGGATTCTGGTATGTTATATCGAGCGGAAACACAATCTATGAAAAAATATATATATAAATATCGAATCGAAGACAAATCATTTAATTTTAATTAATGTAATGTTTCTTTGTAAAATTGAAATAAAGTCTTGATTCCTAATGACATTTTACTAAGCAAATTTAACAAAATTACCAGAGTAACGTATTCATTCGCCGAACTGCATATTGCAATATGTAAATACCAAGATTAGCTCATTTGAATCCATTGTTTACGAATGCAGATTTAAAGTACTTTGAACTGCAACTTCGACGAAGATTGCTTTTAAAACATCAATTTGATGTATGACGATGACGTATGTATTAGCTACATTTTGAAAGATAGTGTTCACAGTATAGAGTTCAGTGAACTAGACGAGAATGTATTATTATATCGCATTAGTTTTTTTATTGGCTGGCTTCAGGATTATCATTGGTAATCAGTTAAGGGTATGGCAAAGCTTCTTAGCAAAAAATCAGGAACGTGAGAGGGTAGGGGTGTACAGTACATGGCAGGCAAGTCTAATGTTAGTTTCACTTGAGTTTCAAGTGGCGTGATAAAGAAGCCATATGGCAAAACACGTGTTGTCAAACGTTTGTTTTTGTATCCGACCGTGACCATGAATCTCAGTTCATACAATTATTGTATATATTTGTGCTAGTGTTTTGATATTTTTTGTCGTATAATCGCTATGCGTAAGGAACTAACTAATCTAATTCATAGTCCTCATACCAAAATAATATGTACCTACCTACATAGTACTAAAAAGAGGTTTTTTTGAGGATATTTCCTTACATAATCAATAATCATGGAAATTCAAACGAATAAAAAACGGAATAAATGGTAAACCACATATGGGGGCTAGTTTTTATGACTTCTTTTATATCCGACCCGACATAAAGTATTTATCCGATGCTTTAAGGCGCCATCTGACGCTGTTATGCAATTTAAAAATACAATAAATACGCTTAATAAATATTCACGTTCATTGAAAACACGTACCTATACTGTTTATGGGTCCTTGCAGCAATATAAGATTTTCATTAACAGGACTACAATATGCCCGCTCTACTTAATTTATTGATCAATTTTCTAACAATAAGCTTTGGCGTCCCCCTAAATATCCCGCTAAAATTTACCGCAAGAGCATTTAATACAAATTGCCCCTAAAGTCCCTAAACCATTGATATATTATGTAGGTTGAACCTACTAGATGTGACATCTAGAACAAATTTTGTGCGTCATGTTGGCGGCTGACAGCTATGCTATGACTGAATCAAAGAGTAGTATAGACTTGTAGTGATTTTCACTACAACTTGTGGGACAAAAAAAATCTTAGGGATGTCATCTCTTGTTACTCAATGCCCTAAACTAAATGAATGTGGTAGAGATTCATGTCGGTGTCACGAAAAGGGCAATTACTGCTTAAGCCCAGCCGGGGAATGAGCGCCCCATGGGAGGTTGGCAGTGGCAGTATTCCTTACAAGTCTTACAACAGACCGCTCGTGGCCCGCTTCGTTACGCTACATTGACAACTAAACGAGCCATATTGTCTTAGTACTATGAATGGTCTATTTCAAAATAACAACTGCCAATCCTGGTAGCTTTGAATTCTCGGGTAGATTGAAACTGATGGAAAGATTTGACTTATTGAAATTAAGACTGAAATGGGCATTCAAATTTACCAGGATTGTTTGAATCGACACAAAAAATAAATTCGTGAAAGCATATGTTTGTAAATATTCCGAGCCTTTGATGTTGTCATAAAGAATTTCTTTTATGCGAGGGGAGGTGACAGTCTCGCTTTTGACATGAAGGCAATTTGTTGATATTACGTAGTAGAACACCCCTTCTCGAGGGTGCTCCTTTAGTTTACGGCTGTGGAAATAATTTATTGCCGACGACAGGTACAGGATATTATGATAAGTTCTCATAATAATACTGTCTGAAAGGTCGCGACTAAATATCTCAAGGAATTATCGCCAAATCATATTGGCCACCAAAAACGGAGTTGACGAAGTTGAATTGATAATAGAAATGTATGTACCTATAATTCAAAATAATTAAGTTTATTTTATGCATAGTGGTGATATATTATCGGGCGGTACATTTGAATTAAGTATGCATGTTCACGTAAGCCACGTAGTTGGCTTCCGTTTGTCAGAGCTACAAACTAATCGTTGAATACCCGTGAAATGATTGTTATCTGGCTTTTTCCCGAATCTCCCGACCGTGTTACAAATGTTATAATATTCTGAGCACGTGCGACATTTCAACAGCCATTTTATGCGGACTGAGAATATCCAGTAAGTTTTAGTAAAATCAGCACGAAGCGAAACTTTGCGTAGTTTATGGAATCGTCCCATGGTTACCAAGTTTATTTACGGTCAATGATTATAAGATTGCACTGAAGGTCAGTGTCAAGGAGGCAATGGAAAGGTTCAGTTCAACCATGGATGAACGACCGCTTTAAGTGCTAAATCGTAGTTTTTTTTTGTTTAGAAAGTACGGCGATACCCTGCAGATGCCAAATCGCTGGCCCAATATTACAGGGTTCTATGTTTCACTTTTATCGAATTGAAATTTGAACATTGTCACAGTGACACTAAGTCTAAATTGAAGTACCCTGAAAATGTAACATAGAACCTTGTATATTGGGTCAGTGAAATGTTGTCAACGACAGTTTTAGGTTAGACAGTATTAACAACCATATATCTAAGATTCAGCAGATGCTTTATAGTTGTTTAATATGATAAAATGATAACTATTAGTTTCCCTGTAGTGTTACGTAGCTGGCCTCGGGTTTCTTATCGGGTAGTCGGGATTAGTCGGGAATGGGTTAGGATGAAAAAAGTTATGTGTGAAACCAAATGATAACCATTACAAGTCACCAGTAATGTTATAGGTATCATTAGTAATTACTCAAGCTTCGTGTCAATACCAGATTGATAGTAGGAAGTGGAAACAAGCAATTCTCAGAAAGAGACCGCCTTGCTATATGCCCCTCTCGTGTCAACTCACCGGACCAGTTCCAACGGAACCGGATACAAGAGAAATCACTTAGAAAAATCTTCACGCAATTCTTAAACAAAAGCGTAATTTAGCAACTTGCGGAGGAAAATTAAAGAATCCTTAAAGAAAATTAATCTCAAACTTTGGAAGGCTTCCGAACATAATACTTATTGGTATCATTCAAATAATTCGAACAAAGCGAGCAATCGATTTATGGAAATCGTACGTTGGAATATTTCATTTAATCTAAACACGGTGATGTCGTGTTCAAATCAGAAATTCCATGTTTTTTGATGCTGAAATAGGCATGGGGCGTGGGGCCGCCATCCATATGATAGATCCAGGAGAAGCAATAACTATTGACACATTAAACATCAACTACAACAACATGAAACTGACAGCGTTATTTGAAATTCTTATCTCTAGACTTTTTCTATCTACCAGTGTTACTGATTTCATTTATTTCTTTCATCGCTCTCTGAATGTTGAGTTCAATACAAGTTCAATACCAAATGTCAAAGAAAAGGAGAATGACCCACGTATCGTACATGTTGTGATTTTTTTGTCTTTTCGTTTTAAAATGCAAGTGGAACTGGAACCAGTCAGGGAGTCAGTGACCGTGCTCGCTTGGCAGACGCGCAGATTCAATCCGTATAAAACAATCAAAGGGTTATGCGAAGAGCTAATACATTGCTTGTTTATATATCACATCTTTGGATACTTGAGTCCCTGGTTATATGCAAAAGCTAGCCATACACGTAAAGATTATTCCTTCTAATCTTTCAGGAAGATATCTCTGGCGAACAAATCTGTCAATGTATAGCGATAATTTTGCATAAATGTGTCTGCCGAAGATTTGTCCCCAGCTATAAATACTTGGCATAAATAGACTATAAATCAAGAGAATTTATTCTCTTCATAGTAGGAAACCTTGTAGACGTGTCATACATTTTTGGAATTCAATAACGTGATGTGTTGATGTAAGAGTTACGTCAGATAACTAATAGTTTGACATTTAAACTAAACACTGACAGTTATGCTGCACGTGTAATATGATCATTAAATGAAACACCATTATCGGTAATTTTTCAAATAGCGTATTCATATTGTATAATTGAGCAATTTGGGAGTGTTACATAATTTCTTTGAGATTTGAAGTATAAATTGTGATACTGATAGATCAGAATGTGTCTGCCATGTTATATAGAAATACCTACCAAAATCAGACGATCTTACTCGTAGCTATCAATTTACCAGAAGTGCGATTAGTAAGGAATCTATAGCACTAACTTCAATCGAAGAGCTGACGTAAAATTATTGTTAAATAATTACATACATACAAAGAAAATAAACTCACACCTGAGGATGTCGAAGACCGGGCAAAGTGGAGAAGGTTAAGCAGGAAAGCGGACCCTGGCACTAGGCCGGGAAAACGCTAAGCCGAAGAAGAAGAAGAATTACATACATACACAAGTAATATAGCATAATAAGTTACTTGTCATAGTTAGGGCACCTGTAAACATGCCTTCATTAAATGGGGAAAAACCTCAAAAGAAGTTTCGTTGGGTCATATAAACTGAGAGCGATCGGTTCGATATCTCCAGTAGGTAGTTAACGTGTGGATTCCAAGCACTTAAAGGACTGAAGCCATTAGGATCTTTAATTTAAAATAATGACAAGATCCAATTAGAAAATAATCTTTGCCAACGACAAGTTCGCTCTATAGCATTAAAAATAATCATAAACAGTGGTCATGATGAGGTACGCAAACCTGACTTTCTCGTGAAACAAGTTGGTGAGTCACAGCAGCCCAAGACCCGTCCCCCCCGGCAAGGTCAACACCCCCCTCCGTAATGACTGCTATTTCTGGTTCCCGGTCTTAATGCCATCTGCTGCATGTAGCTATACTTAGAAACGAAACAGTAGTTCCAATGCTGCGTTTTTAGAACCCACTCATATGTATAAAAGTAGTACAGTCGCCATCAACTATATCGGAGCGGCCAGGATACACAAAAATATCTAAACATGCACTTTATCGCCTTGACTATAGAGTCGTTGTTCCGATATTTATGAGCACCTTGGCCGCCGCTCCGATATATCTGATGGCGACTGTACCTATTACCTTGTATCATATACTCCTAGAAATTCAAATCAAAGATTTTATAACCTCAAAACGCAAATAGTATCAGGTTAAACAAGTCAGAGCTCCGTTTAAATACTTTAAATCTGAAATGGCCTAATAATAGTTTATGTAACTGTTACGTAATAGGGGTCCTTAAAACACGAGTGTGCATAATAAGGTCACACGAGTGTTTTAAGGCCTAATTATACTAATTATATTCAGGCTGTTTTCAAAGGGTGAGGTGTGTACTACCTTTTAAATAGAAATAACAAATCGTAGGTGCAACATCTGTAGAAAATGAAGAGATCTATAGATCAATAATAATTTAGTTTGTATAATATCTTCATAACACAGAGAGCGTTATTTATCAAGTCAAACGACGTCGATGTAACTTTTATTGCTCTTTCATTCGTCGTAAAACGAGTATTTAGAAACATTTAATGATGATGACTCTAAATACTCCCTCAAATGGGTTTACATTAACAGATACAAACAAGGGTACCTAGTGTTTATTTACAATACTTATGTATCCATATTGAAAGCAGTGGATCAACATTAAATATGGGTATAAAACAATAGATCTATTTCTTTAAAACGGAAAGGATATTTTCCTTGAAGACAAATTATTGGTTCCTTAACAAAAATAACCAAGTTCTCTTCTGAAAATAGATAAGAGTGTAATTTTCAATTTACTTCTTTAAACGGAAAAACCCGAAGTTAATTTAAACTTCTTACATTCAGTCAGCCTGGATATATTGTGGGGACTAAATCTTTTTCAATGTTTAATATTTCATACTTCAGCACAATTGTTCGCCAGTCATAGTTGCTAAATTTTAGCAAACCGTAGTAGCAGAGACTATAGAGTAGAGATATAGACGACCACAGCCTAAGAACTTTTTGAATCTCATGTCGATGCGCCATCTATGTCAAAGCCCCCTAAAGATACCGAATATGTAAGAGAAATGTCACCTGCACAGCTACTCCACCTAGTAACAAATAGCGTACTAGTAGTACACTAGTAGCTACTAGGTGGAGTAGCATAAATGTATGCGGTGCTCGAAACGAAACCACGGACGTAGATCGAAGGCCGGGTTTCTATCCGACCCGCTGAAGTAATTAATATCGAGAGGTAGAGGGAAGATCTTTGCGAGTTTTCAACTTTACACACGTGACCTATTTTACTGAGTGACGAGTAGGACTTGCAAAAAGATTCTAAACAAAATCTAAAAATCGTAAATGTGTAACCTTTTTACGAGATTGATACATACCATATTATGAATATAGTGTTTTTTTCATAAACGCCTGCCAAATTACAAAGCCAATATTTGTATTATACTTAAATAGAAGGTGTCAAAATTGAACAGAGGTTTGCTTTATGAACAAGGAGGTTAGACGAAATGCATATTTCGCAATTTGCAGGGTTGGTTTATCTTTTGTTTCTATAAAAAGTGTGAAAAACAGTAAATCAGGACACAAAAGTGGGGGGAGGGTGGGAAACAATTACTTGACCACCTGACTATTGCCACTTCAATTTTTTGTACTCATATAAGCTACGTGCAAGCAAAGTCTCATACTCTTCCGGATGGGACCAGATTCTATGACTTTGAGCCGAACAAACTAGGACCATGGTTCATGAGGCAAACCAACAGTAGAATTCGTACTACATGACGTCAGTCGTTTAGTTTATTTGAATTATACGTGAGCATGCTCGGACTAGGCCAGGCCATTCATAGCCTAGAACTCAATTATGTATTTTAATGCATAATATTATCATTAAATTATTTCTTACAGCCGAACAATTGAAAAATATCAAGGCTATTCGCATGCACTGAATGCGAAATTCATAATAAACCCAGATTACGAGCATTACTCAAAACATTTTTATTTTACAATTTTCGTCTCACGCTAATTGGAATTGTTTATTTTTTGATAAAATTACAGTTGTGGCCTCGTTCAGCGGTGCGTGGTGTAATGTGGATCACGGGTAAGTCGGGTAGAGCCGCGAATGTGTGACAAATAGTGACAATATGTAAAGCATGCTCGTCACCTGTGTCGTGTCGTGTCACGCAGAGGCTAATAAACACTATTAGCACACGCTACGAACCACAGATTACTTAATTCTTTATCAGATATGCCACCTGTAAAATACCTTACGTAGACTGAGTTCGAAAAGCGATTAACATTGTTGAAGGTTGGAAAGGTCGCCGCGTCAAATCGATATAGAGCATTTTTTTTACTTTCATTTGGGATGACGTTCGTTCTTCTCGGGTCAGAGGTTAGAAACGGTGTAGTATTTTTTTTTTTACTATGATAAACTATTTGACGTGTAGAAGCGCCCTTGTATGTTTACTGAAATGATTGAGTTAGAGTCGGTAACGCTATCTTCAAAATAAAGGTGCTAATAACATTTTCGTTTTATTTGAAAGTGTTAATTCAATATAAGTATAATAAAGTAATCCATGTCGCCACGAAACACGGGCAAGTGATGCAAGATGAGGATAGATGTCTAAGGTCACCTCGATTCGATCCATCCCGCCAGTTTAAACTGTAACATTACTCAGACCACGACAAATTCAGCTGATTGAGATTTATGCAACCAACTCGCTAGCCGCTACTTCGATACAGTTGGCATCTTAACTTTTTATGCCGCAAAGTATTCATAACTTGCGACATGTAATTTCTATGGCAGGTTGTAAAGTTATTAGATATAATATATATGTTTTTTTGTCCTGTCATTAACATATGATGGAGCTAAGTGATTAAGTATACTTACACAAATATAAACTAGCTTAAAGCACAGAAATAGTTCGATTTTGTCTTTTAACAAACATGTTGCTTGATTTATTTTATTTCTAACAATTTATAGAAGTCCTAATGACATTTAAAACTATAGTCATTTCATTCAAGCGTATTAACTGGCAATTCTTATTAAATCAAATCAGGTCAAAAGAGCTATAGCGGTAGACAGATTAATAATTTCATTGCACATAACGACTGCAGCGAGGGCAGTCACGGTCTCGTTTGCCAAGCCAAACGCCGGCCATGTTTATTTAGTTTTAGTTGGCGAGCACACTAACAGTTTGCATAGTTGTCAAAGATATGTTAACATATTTCGTCTTAACACAAACGGAATAAGGACTAATAGTGTAAAACATATTTCTGACCTCGACTTTCAAGAACGCATCGAAAAAGTCCGGACGGTAATGAGCTAATTTTAATTATTTACAAGTGAAACAATGTGCCAGGTGACGGTCGTTTCGTAAATATACTCTAGGGCTTAATATAGCACATAAAATTAGAAACGTTCAAACCATTTGTAGTAAAAGTTACGTTAAAATGAAAAGTTTATTGACAGTTATGTCAGGAATACTTAGTCTGGATCAGCGCTAACTTAAAATTAGGAATGTTTGTTTCTGACGACCTTAAATAATAAAGAGGTATAATCTGTTATAAGTTTAAAGGTAGAAATAAATTTTAGTTTATTTTATAAGGAATGACGTCAGTGCCATTTCAAACGTCAATCTGAGTTCATTAAACCTGAATATTTACACCGTAGCAAATAACAAACATATGGGTCGAACTGAGAACCTCCTTTTTTTTGAAGTCGGTTAAAAAGGTGCTAATTTTAACGAGTCCCAGTATAACTATGTAGTATGTACATATGTGACATCCTAGCTCTTGGATAAGATGAAGTGTTTTTTTTTAAATAAATGTTTGTTGTCGTAATTCGTATATGCATACAATAAAAATTTGACATATCGGTACATAAATCCCACTGGACACAAACATAACATTCACATATGAAAAGTGAATACGATAGGAACCCGTGTATTTTCCAAACAAATCTAAAGCAAATGCACAAAAGGAAATGGCTCCGAGTCATGCATGCATGGCCGCGTCTTTTGTGAGAACTTTTATACCCCGACGAGTTGGGGACGCGGAGTCAATAGCATTCGCCATAACAGTTCGTTCAAAACTAGATGTGGGCGCGATAACGAGGCTTAACTTTATAGAGCCTTTGGCAACAATATGCCCCTAGTTCGCTGATTTAGTAAATAATAGTTTTACTACTATTTGAGTCGCTTGGTCAGAAGTATTGCTTGCTACGAACTGGTTTTATGTATACCTGCCTGGTCGAAAATCAAATTAAGCTAGTTTCGTCTCGTTTTTAAGTAAGCTCTTTGAAAAATAAGTTTAATTAGAAGTTAACCCTAATTTGTTAGTGTCAAATATTATACCTTAATAATCCAAAATGTTTCCTATTTACTTACCTATAACTTCCTAAACATAATTGCTCCAATTATTATGCGGGTCGTGAACTTTTAATAAACAAAGCCTGTTTAAGGTAAAATATGGCCCTCATTCTACGAAGTTCACTTATTAAAGCCCACGGTAAACGCCCGAATTAAGTTAAGCCGGCAGCAAAAGGGAATCAGACCCCTCAGCTTCTTGTGTGTTAACTTTGTGTAAACATGATTAATTCCTAACATTTGCTGAAGGAAATTAAATATTATGAAGCATAAACACGGCTAGGGTTGCCAGGTGTCCGGCTTTAGCCGGATGTGTTTGGCTTTTTACGGGCGTGTCCGGCTAAATATTTGCTCGTCCGGCCTGTCCGGCTTTTGTTAGGCTTTTCGTCTGACTGCCACGCGAGTGGTACGAGTCGAAAGTCGACCGCAAATAAAGTAGCAACTGCTCCGAGGGCTGTTAACAAGTTGATAAAATTGTCAAATAAGTGTATTAAAATAGTTATCATTTGCCAAGAGGCAAAACTCTTTAATTTTGAGTAAAAAAGGGGTATTCGTTTATGGCCGAAATGGATATTTATTTATGGTGTTTATTCACAAAGTAGACCCCTGATAGCTAGACTTTGTTTAGTTCCTTTCTCAGACAAAATTTAACGACACTATCGGGAATACGTTTGATATAGGTACATTTATGAATAAGGGCGTTATAGTTTAATATGTCATTAAAAAAATATTATTTGATCCTTTATTTTATATCTGGATTTTTTGTGGCTACAGAAAACTTAACTGTGTAATGGAATTCACTTAGTTGTTTCTTTTTTCGTAATTTTTATGACCCGCGGTTTATAAATTTGAGACTCGTATTATGTTTAAGAGAACTATCCAATAACAGATGCACTCTAAAAAAAATTTGATTATATTTTTTAGTTTTCGTTTTACCATTTTATCGGCGTGGTTAATTACACATACCTATTTACTCACTATTACTACATTTCAATTTTCTAGTAGGTAGAGTCGACGTCAAAGATATGTTTATAATTTTGCACCTTATTATAAATTTATAAACGAGTAAAAAGAAAAGGTGTAAACATATATTTGACGTCAACTGTACTAACGATCACTAAATTAAGCCGCGGACAGAAGGACCAGGCGAAACTATTAGGGTTCCAAAGTTCCTAGTTGGCTAAATAACCCTAAAAACAAATAAGTAATCGTTTCTTTTGTTATAAAATGTTGTCCGGCTTTTCAAACAACTGTCCGGCTTTATAAAAGGCTAAAATTAGCTATCAAAAAAGTTATGTCCGGCTTTCAGGGTAAAATGTCCGGCTAAATTAAGCGCGAAGTCCGGCTTTTGTGTTTTTGGGCCTGGCAACCCTAAACACGGCAATCGAGACTTTTGTTGATTGTATTGTATGCATACAGCCTCATTAAATAAATACGTTTTTAGAATGGCCGGGCCTGGCTCTTGATCAGGGTAGAGTGAGATTTGCATTCAGCGCCCTTACTTTAATTTTCAAGAGGGTGGAGGTTCCTTAGGGAGCCTGTCTAAGAAAGGAGCCTTTTTTTGGGACTCTCCATGGGTGCCCACGTTTGGCGCCTAGGGCAAACGCTCCACTCACATACGCTATAAGATGTGTGGCCTTATTAATATCAACTAATATGTCTTTTAGTTATGGGTGTTATTTTGTATAGCATCATTGGAGGTTAGTGAGAAACAAAGTCATCTTTAGAATTTCAATCTACAAATTATTATATCAATGTATGGAAACATCTGCGTTGGTGAAAATGGCCGGTCACATCAACAGAATACAAAGCAAAATACTAGTATACCTAGTATGTACACTCTGTATTTGCTGCTCGAACAAATAGGATGACAGTTAAAAAGGGCCTTTGAATCAGAAAACCAATATCATGGATACCTATTTACGGTAGCTAGCTACCATACTACAAATCTGCCGAGCTTTACGTGCAGATTGGATTTCAGCTATGCAACGTTGGAAAAACCAAGTTTTTTTTCGAATAATTTTACACTTACTTTATTGAAGTTGATACAATTGATTTAACTAGTAGTCCACCTCGAATGAACTCGCGATTTCCTTGCAAGCGAGATGACCAATATTACAAGACCCTTGTGATGATTGTTTCGCGCCTTCTAGCTCCATGACCCCTTAATCGATCCTGCTCAAAATGAACTCTCAAATTTTACGTATCTCTGCTACAACCCCAACAAATTTCATGAAGATCAGGAGGACTTTAATAAAGTTATCGTGGAACAAACTCTCAAAATCAAAGAGCCATCGAAATGCCGAGACGTCCCAGTAGCCAGAAGGTATTAGTGATAGTGTTAAGGCATTGCATGGCTACCCGTACTCCATAGTAATATTTTTATTATACAATAATATTGCTTTGCTATTCTGCGGTAGATCAACGTGCTAGTTAATTAGTGGCAATCCGTTTTACTTGTTTGCGTATTTTTGCATGCATGAATGTTCCCACCCTCCCGCCACAAAAATAAATAATAGATTACACAAACAAAATCGTATAGATAATGGGACATGAATCTATACTGACATCATATGATGGCCATTGTTCGTAGGCACATGTGCACTTTATTAGGCCGTCCAAACATTGTTACGGCTAGTACACAACATGCATGACACATTTGGGACGAGCGCCGACAAACGGTAGCGTATAACATAACTATAGAGTGCAATGATCATTACATTACGGATTACTTTATGACCATAAAACATTAGTTTTAGATGAACTAATAGTTAGGGAACTTAGGCATGTTTCTGGATAAAGGACTTATTGTAAAATGCATCTCTGTGATGTAACACTTCCAATATACGAAAGAAGTGTCAAAAAAATTCTATCATAAAATCCTCTCCTATACTACACGATACGTCTAAAACAAAATCTGGTCGGCATACAGAACGGAAACAGGTGTCTTTGAAAAGTTTAAACAAAATTGTAATTAATCTACTCCTAACGATATTTTACGATTTTTTTGTAAATTGGCCATAAAGCGAACTTTTTAGCAATCTTAAGAGATATCTGACCCAAATGCAATATGACAATGCTTTACATCCAAATATTGCAACAGAAAATCATGTCATGGGAAACATTAGTGTATTCAGTGACGAGTTTTCTGTTTATCTGTCCCCTTTAGCTGACTAGCAGACAGAAGCCGCCCCAGTTGCAAAAGGATTGCAACACCGATCGCATTCCCATCCATTATCTGCTAGCAGACATTCGCTACGCGATCCATCGTCGTTTGTCTTGTTTGATAAACAATTTTGCAACTTTGCTCGTAAATTAAACTGGTTGCAGGCACCGTTTTAGATATTACTTTGTAAATTTAAAGTTTCACGTAAATATTTCGCCTTCGCAATTACATAAGTACTTATATTGCGAATCAATGCAGCCTGTCTATTCGTGATAACTAAGTTCAAAATATTTTTAGTTTATTTTAGGGGGTCATTAATATACCTTTGTCTCTTGTAAATTAATAATTCTGATCTTCAAAGACAGTATTAGACATATTTGTTACAAACATATACATGCCGATGCCGACTCTGTACGTAGTACTATTATTTATTCTGTCACAGGTGTCGCACTAGGAGAAAATCATGTACTGTTCAAAGTAGAATCGTAAATGTATTTGTCGTGTCTCATTAACAACATAGTTAGGAACTATAGTTAGGAACTAGACATGTAATGTGGTAATCCCAAGAGTATTATTATCAGAGCCTCAAAGGATGTATAACCCATTACCCATTATAATACACATCGATTAAAGAAGTATATTTAATGAGCCCAAGCCTTGTTTCCCGAGAACATCACGATAGTTTCCGATGCTTGCAATTACAGGCAATTATTCAGCGCAATAATAGAAGTACTTATTAAAAACAGCATAAGTATTTAAAATTTTCGTGTATCTCAAGTTGTGCATAAATGTATCTTAATAAACTCAAGATTTTCCCAATTTTCCTAATGGGTAAACACAACAGCATTAACAGCCAATAAAAAAGGTATGTTGGGCATTGAAAAGTCAATATTTTCTTAGCGCGGCTCAAATGTCCCTGCGTTATTTAATCTCTTTACAAACAAGGAGATCAGTAAAACGGTAGTGGAGGGCAACAAGTGGCCGCTATAACGTTACTGTGTCCACGCCGCTGCCGTCCCCTCGCTGCGTGTGAGTGCTGTACGTACTCCACGCAGTAATATAATAACCAATAACCATCGCAGCTTAGCCACTGACGTTGTTACTGACGCCTACTGTGTGCAATCGAGCGATGGAAGGCTATATAGTCAGTGATGGGTGCAGGAGGCTGTCATGTGATGAGGCGCATTTCGTTTTTGCCCCTGAAGATGCCATTACGTAGTCGTAGTAGTTCTAAGTCGGACTAAAAACGACGACGTCAGGCAGATTTGGCAAGATTCGGGCCCGTCACCATATTCTTAGCTTATGTCAGACAACAGAGCTCTTCCATGGCACACTAGTCACTAGTAAGCTGGATCCTCGGCCTAATTCATGCCTTGCTTACAAATACCATCCACCAATGTGGGGTGTAACTAACTAAATGTATGCCCATCAGTTTTGTTTAACAGTATGATGCATTAGTACAGTCAGCAGAACAAGTAGCAAAGTGGACTAGGTGAAAAAAAACAGCTTTGCCACTCTTTTTCTTTAAAGCCATGCCAAGATCATTTTGAACACGACACCCGCTACATATGCTGTTAATTGTACTAAATACTATCTCTTCTTCGGTATAAGAATTGTTTCGGATCATGAGGTCACAGTTAAACATGTTAGCCCTAGTCGAGTGCTCGCCTCAGCTCACTTTGCATCAGAATCACTGTGGCTGTTAGCTGGCGGATGCGGCGTCCACTTTGTAGTCGGGTGCAGCCTTCCTCGAATGCTTCGGGTATCTTTACAGTTACACTATTAAACACATTAGTGACCGGAATCGACAAAAAACTAACAATTTCTGCATTGTTCAAGGGATGTGAACTTATATGCCGGGAACTTTTCATAGAAGGAAAAGCTATTTAATATTTTAATAGGCCTTACTTACTCACATGATTTCTTAAAAACATATGTTTTTAACTTTAACATGCATACTATTTTCATCACAAGTAATCTTAACAAAATCAAAACGGATTAACTTAACAATAACGATAACCGATAACACTATCAAAAAATGCCTTAACTATAATAAAATCTATAAGATGTGATGTCGTATCTTGAGTTTAAGCTGGTCTCATTCAATAAAATTACGGTTAGACACATTTTGATGGTCTATGACTCACATATTGTGCTAAATGTTTTCACAGTTGGGCTTCCTTCGATGAGTTCCGCGTATCAGTCGCTATCGGTAAACGACTCTCGTGATAATGATAACACGAAAACAACGAATGTTTGCGAACTCAAATGTTTTAAATGCTATTACGTCAATCAGTCTCAATGTCAAAATAACGTAGTGTAATGTAAACAAAAATGCGTCTTAATACTAAAATTGTCGGAAATAAAAATGTGAGACGATAAACTGTAAAGAATCGTAATCCCAAACGCAAATGCAGTCAGCCTGTTTTACAAGACTTTTTATACGGTCACAAATTAAAACTATACTTAGTTTGCCAAATACCATTAGGGTTTTACCAGACCAATCGATCGATGGCATCGATCGATTTGATTTTGTACTAATAGTCAAATATAATGTCATACGCACCATGCATCCCAAGAGTTCAAGACTTGTGAAAGAAGAGTTCAAGAAGTGTTCAAGGTTGTGACAGATGACAGTGATGAGGGTGCGTGAACACGTTTTCCGTGAACCAAGGATGGTACAGGACGCTTATTATAGACTATTTTTAATTAAATCTAGTAGTCAGTAGGTAAAATTTTTGCTACCTAAAATAAAGTGAGGCAAACGCGAAGTTGAAACGGAAATATATGCTGTCTGATTTGTGTAAAAAGAATTTACCTAGTGGGATACATCGCAGCGAGAGCGTCATAGGTGCAGCGTGCCTGGACCGGCGCCAAGTCTACGAGCGCCACGTACATAATACGTCTAATGTGACATTTTTCGTAACCTAAGCTTGAAAAATACAATAGCTCTTTTTATTAGTCTTACAGATTCGAATGTTTGCACGAGATTACATCAGAAATGCTTGCACGCGCTTATCCAGTATAGCCATCAATCATGTTAAATTTGCATTCATTGGCTAATTACTGATTAAGATGTCACTAAGCGCATTTTCAGACTAGAGTTTGCTTGGCACTGAAAACTACTTTTTCGGAGTCAGTCGCTGAATGTAATAACTGGACACAGATTTACTTTATAAATAAACGAAGAAATAGATCGCATATATTTCTAATTACTTATTTCATTATACGCTTCAAGAATGGAGCATTGATGTACGGGTGTAAAATAAAAAGCAAAGCATTACAGACCAGTCTAGAAACAGAAGTGAGGTCCCAGGCAGACCTGGTCTTGCCGCGGGGCTGCGTGTCCTTCCGCCTGCCAAGTGAGCCGTAGTTGGACGGCGAAGGTTCCTCTCGCCGCCGGCGGCCTCCCCGCCGTAGAGATGAAAACCAGTTGGAGACTGAACCCCGGCGCTCCTCGTCGGCCGGAGGCCCGGCTTTGATGAACATCACTTCACGAGCGCATCACACGCTGTCTAACGCCTATAAGCCACGTATGATTAGGAAACGCAACTAAGGAAGTAATGTGGTGATCACCTCGCCGTCCGGTTCAGATGGAGTAATTAATTACGTTTGTAAGTCAAAGGTGGTCAATATTAAAGACACAATGAAAGAAAAATGAAGCATAACAAAAAGTACAATTAGAAAACAATGGATTTAAAAGGCACATTTGGTAAACATCCCCCACCCACATTGTATTGCACAACAAGCAAGAAAACGTGTGAGTGAGAGAGTTTAGACTAGTGACCCTAAAGTAAACTTAATCACGAGTGAACATTGTATCAAAACCACAACACCAAAATCCCGTAAGAGGAATGTAAGCACAATAACAAAAAACTATTCAGAATCAGAAAATAGGTAATGAACAAGCGCTTAATGCGAAGAATCCTAACAAACAAACATCTCTATAGTTGCACAAAAAGCGTAACCTTGCGTATGACTGAGCAGTGACAACATGGATGAACAAAAAGCACTGACAGACCTGGTCATAGTCGTCGTCGTGCGTACTCCTCGCGCGCAGCCGCTCCAGCAGCGGCCACACCAGCGCGTCGCAGAGCAACCTCACATGTAAACACATCCTACACACGCCATACACTTCCCAGTAAGGGGCGCACGATACTGAAGATAGCTGCGGGCGCTTGGCACCGTGACAACGCTACATGTGTATGCTTATCTTTCTCCGACAAGGTTGTCACACCTCAGAATTAGCGTTTATCAGTAACGTAAAACGTATGAATGATTCAGAATACTACGATTTGTTTCGAAATAGTTCTATAATTTGAGAGGCGCAGCGTCATACACAATTGATATTCTCATCTCATAAGCCAAGTTAGTCAGCCGCTGAGTATGTTCGATTCAAATTAAACAGTAGAGCAATCATTTTATTGTAATAAACATGTACTCGTACAGTTGCATATATTACAAAATGTTATTGGCAATACTGGTCATGGTGAATATATAAGGAAAAGAGGAACGGGTATGCGTCAATGTGATCTGAAGCTCAAAGTTTAAGCGAGGAACAATAAAAATAAAAATACTCGTTATATGTTATCAAATAAACGGGAAAGAACGCAAACGGACAGTTCTGTTATCAGAGTTGGCAGGCGGCTGCGGAAGCGACAAAGGAAATATGATAAACTGGTGAATCGCGAACATTGTCCAGGCCGAGGGAATGCAACTGCGGTGACTCAGTGCACTCGGCCACGTAAAACCGGCAGGCATTTCAATGATTGAATTCCAATTTCGTACCAGAAAGTCCTAGCGTTTAGGCAGCTGTCCAACGAGCAATCGACTTTTTTGGTGCAAGACAGGACGGCGTTTATTTCTAAGAGAAAAAACTTCACAACAGGTACAGGTGTGCATGTTACGGAAAGTTTTCAAAAAGTCGGAACAATTCTCGCAAGAAGGAAAATTTTCATCTCCATTTATTCTAGTGTGGGAAGACTGCAACTGTCTTCTTACATATTTGGTAGCAGGGCAGCTGTTACTTAATTCCGATTTCTTACTAATGCCGTATAATTTTAACGACGTTAGTAGATATAGCGAAGGTTCTCATTTGCGTAACGTTATGCTTTGACCCTAAGCAGAAACTTGCTCAACCAGCACGTGTCGTGAGTGGGCTGAGCGTTAAAGGGTTAAGGCCTTATGTGTGAAGAACTAAGGAAAGAAAGATTAACACATTCACTACCAAGAACCCGCCTCGTGGGCGCTCGTAAACTTTGCTCAGATGCCGGACAACCCGGCGGGTTGTTTTGTACGTAGCTATACACGCCCGGTTTCTGAAGTAGGACGTCATTTTTCGCCTGGTCGTGAAAGTGTTAACTACACAGACAAGACAATAACTATACAAGATACATTAGCTGTAGTATACATTTTGATGGCACTTCTGCCAAAAAAAAAAAGAAAATAACAAGTGATTCGGAACAAGTACCAAAATTGCTCAAATCGTGTAGCTTCCAGGATTTTGTGTGGAGTCTCAGTAATTGGTTAGTACGCGGGCTTGTCCGCCATACCGTCCTATATCTAAAACCTTTTAGATATAGGTTAATCTAGTTTAAGTAGTTATACAAATACACTCAACAGACAGAAACCGAACCTTATTTTTACACTAATGAGAACTTTCAATATCATTCTGTGAACAACATTACATTTTACATGTTAATTAAATGTAAACAGTAATGACTTCCAACTAACTAGGCTTGGACAAAAGGTCAATGCTACGAGCGACAATGCTATGATAAAACTACAGCCATTTTAGGCATATCGTCGGTTGATGACCAAGAGTCGTAAATTAACAAGTACCTACTGAAAACAAAGCTCGAATAGAACTCGTGTCGTACAGCAGGTTACCTACTACTGTGATTGAATAGAAAAAGATAGAGGCTGCATGGATCTTTTACGGTACTGAAATAAAAAGCAAATAATCTTGGCGACAATCCGCGGCTCATCTGATGAAGCGACACTCTTGCAAATAAGACTATCGGAACCGACCAAAAGTTATTCTAGACCAGGGCCGTAGCCTGAATTGCAGTTAAGATTAAAAATTAAGTTAAGATTAAGTGCTGATTAAAGGTTTTTGAAGGTAGGGCATTAACTTTATTTTAATACTTTTTTGACCCGATTGTAGTTTTTAAAGGTAGGGCATTAGTATTTTAAGGTAAGGCATTGCCCCTAATGTCCCTGTCCCTGTCCTAAACAAGCAACAATAAAAATCCGTACTGGTTACAGTTTCTTAAGCGTTTCCCTAGCTTTCAATTGACAAAATGGCTCAGAGTGTGCAATATAGATGCAGCTTTACAAAAATGACGTCACTAATGGGTCTCGCTTTGTTTGACGTCCTTAATGAGTGTTTGCACGTAATAAGTTGATGATTATCGACTCGCCAAGACATAAGCGGTGACATTAACAGCATGGTATATATTAACGATCCCCACAATTGTAAACAGCATTAGAACAATGAGTACTATGTTTAGAAACAGTGTATTGAATTGTAAGTAAACCAGAGTTATGTACCTAGATGATATAATATGTGGAAAAGGCGTTTTTCTCATTAGCAAGCTTTACTTAATACAATACAAGTACTCTTTATATAGGTTTTCAACCTCAAAAAGAAAACCAGTATGTACAGAAAATATATTAATTGAGGTAAACAACAGACGGTCTTATCGCTAGAAAGCGATTTCTTCCAGACAACCTTTAGGTAGCGGAAATTCATTAAGTAAACTATGTCAGTAGGTTTGTTGCAAAACAGTGCAGAAAAGCCTAGCGAAAACAAAAAAAAATCACAATAATACACAACAATAAATACATTAATAACCATATTATAAATGAAAATACAGAAAATAATATTTAATTATTATTACTTGGTGATTATTTATTTATTGAAGCATTCGGAGTAATGCGGATGTTTTTTCCAATCTCAGTTGTAAACAAAAACTCGTTCGCAAAGAATTCCGATAGAAATCTCTTTGAAGGAAAAAACTTCGGTCGAGTGGTAGAATGCCCTGCATGGAACTTCCTACGCATAATATCTGCATAATGAGCTCATTATTGCTTCCACAATAGAACGACTTAGCCTCAAACGAAGTACCTAGTAAGTGCTTAGTGCAGAAATATGTCTTCCGAATAAAAAGGAACCTTAGGCCGGTTTGGGCTTACGTTTTATTACTTAACCATACAATACAATGCACATTGCACCCCTCGTGACGGAGTCGGCAATTAAAGTCCCTTTTTATTCAGGATGACACATTTTTTGTAACGTCAAATCTTTAGCGACCAATCATCTTCTTGATAATTTTTGTACGTGTAATTGTGTTTGTTTCTGTACCATAGTATAACAACTTAGTGCTCGCACGAAGGTTAACAAGTCTAGGAATGTTTCATATAAACATGCATTGATCGGGAATATAAACAATGTTCAATACGGAAAATTATTGATATGAAGACTCAACAAAGACTGCGACTCAACAATCCTAATAGCCCTATCAACATAGGTTTGTATTAGTTACAGACAACGATGTTTTCGTTTTCAGAAAACCTGGACGGCGAAGTCATCCACAAATCCTTATCAAACACTTACAAACTGAACACAAAACACTGCAGTCTAAATCCCTTAAATGGCACTAGATCCACAAAAGTCACTGGCACTGCGGTCCCGGTGACAACCTGACAGCTGTATGCGGTTTGAAAGGGGCGCGACGCGACCGCGCGGCGTGGCGGACCGTCTGTTACTGACTTACTACACTACCTCTGTAGTAAGCCTGTGCATTGATAGCTTACGTCAGACTGGTCCGCGCGTATTGAATGAACAGGCTTAGCAGGCATGCCTGGATTTTCAGAGGGAATTCTTATATTGTTCTATGTAAATACACGAGTATAGGAGAAGTAACTTATTGAAAGGATATTTTGAGGAGCGTGAGTGAGGTAGTTTACGAAATGTCCGCACAAAATCATAAAAACAGGAGCAAAGAAAGAGGGTTTATCGGTTTTCAAGGAAAGCTGAATGGTGTCAATAGTAATTTTCTGACTGAGAGAATGTGGTGGAAGGCAATTAGGCATCTATCCCAATTTAAACGTATTAAGGGATAATGATGTCTTTATCAGGGAGTAAAATCTTTTAAATGAGAAAAGCTCCACTCAGTTAATTTTGCTGATGTATATTGATAATACTAATTGAAAATACGCAAAACCTTGCAATTCTAGTCGGATATACGGACACCACTGGGATTCGCTCCTAGTCTGATTTTGTATGGCGAAAACAGAAACGTTTCCGGTACTGATTTTTTTAAGGGATGCTTACTGCCAATAATAGGTTTCATACTTATCAACTAGACTAGATGCAAATTACAAGCTTTTATATGGTAAAATATACCATTGGCACCCTCGATGCTCCACTAGTACCTATGTTCCACAAACAAGACTATTTAACTTAACAAGGCAGGTTCGGTATCCTGCCTTTTCGCCGAAAATTTTATTGCCGAATTTCATTTGCCAACCAACTTTTCGCAGAAGTTTCATTTGGCCGAATAACTTTTACCAAATAATTATTTCGCAACCATTTCATTTCCCAACCCCATAGTTGGGAAATGAAAATTCTTATCAGGTTGGGTTAGGTTAGGTTGGATTATGTAAAGTTGGGAAATGAAATTCGGCCAAATGAAACTTCTGCGAAAAGTTGGTTGGCAAGTGAAATTTGGCAATATGATTTTCGGCGAAAAGGCAGAGAACCGGCAGGTTCATACCCCAAATCATTTGCTTGTATTAAGTCTCATTTTGTTGAAAGATGACGCATAATGAGATAAGAGTTATTTGTTGATTCACTTGTTTGTTTATATAGTAACACCTTAATGTGATGTAAGCATGTGTTTCATGTGTGTGTGTCTTTGATTCGAAATAAATATATTGATTGATTGGTTATTTGAAATGTGCATTCAAGTAAAACCTTTTGAACTAACATGAAAGGGAACTTATTTTGACGTTAACTCTGATATTTCGTATAACTACTTCCTGCATTTCATTACAATTGATTGATGACATTTTAAAAAGTTTTTAGTTTTGTACTTTTCATAATATACTTGAGGTAGGTAATTACAGTTTCTCCTGTGACTTGTGTTGTGTGGAAGGCAGTTCCATTCTGGAATAAGTTAATGGACATTCTGATATATAGAGTTGTCCTAGTTTGGAGCCCACCCGAACAAGGCTATTAAAAGTATCTGCAAAAAACCTATCCCTACCAAATCCCTACATAACTATTTTTTATGTTCCACATATATTCCACAGAGAAAACTCGATTTGGGCGAAACATTCAAGGTATTGAACCTTTTCCTAATGTCAGCCAAAAATGTGAGAGTAACCCTATATAAAGTATCCCTTAGCTTACTAACCAGGTGCAGATCTGGGACCCTACGACCCCCTTTTACAGAAAATCCCGAGTTCTTTACTGCATAACCCTAACAACTTACTTACCCAATAAAAAGTTGCCCTATTACTTAACTGGGCTGAATGTGATTTCTAAGTATTTTCATGATGAAAGTGCCACCTATATCTCTTTTAAACACCTTTACCCCATTGGGGCATTCCACGAGCTGTCCCGTACAAACGCATCTGTATCTCTGTCATTAGTTATCTTTGCAATTTTAATTGGAATATTAATATTGTGACAATAATTGGCTCTATTGACGCAGATAAAGGATCTACAAAACCTATCAATTTTCTGAAAATTCGTGTTTGTACGGGACAACAGTGGACTTTTCTGTGGAATGCTCCCATTGAACCATTGTTGGCAAAGGGTGGCTGTCATAATTTAATTGCCACCTGAACATATCTCTGGTAGACTCGGATAATTGTTTGAGCTCAAGATGGCTGTGGCGTTTTTAGAATAGTTTTTTGTTTTTTGCTCATTTGCGTAGTTCAATGTGTAATATTGATAGCTTATTGTGCAGTAATCTAACGAACAAGTGTGCAGCATATGAAAAATTTGTCTCAAAACGCATGTAACCACCCTTTAGTCGAACAAACAGTTATCCAGGGTCTCGGCCACCCATGTGTTTGTAGGGAGGCTTACCTTACAATCAGCAAGGCCTATACCAAACAACATTGCTTGAATTTATTTAAACATAAAATGTTATTAACATTGACAACTAGACAATGGCAAAATTCCCATTGCAGTGTACAAAGAAAGAAAGCCATTTTTCAAAAAATTATTAAAAATTATTAAATTCAAAATAAAATAATATCTCTGGTATCCAGTCTTCAAATATAAATTTGCAAATTTGAGTCTTGTGTCATTTAAATTGTATTATAAGTGGTAAAAGGAAAACCACCTACATGGGGTTTCCCTTTAAACACATCTTTTAAGCTTTCAGAATAGATATCAGGTATTTGTTAACTGTTTACTCCTATAAAAGCAGTTAAAGTGTCAATAACAGGTTTATAGGGTCAAGAGTGAATTTTCAAGTTGTGATGCAAATACAAAATTAACTGAGACATAAATCTAGAAGGAAAATTAAAATACAAAGTTGTCATAACACGGTGGTTGGGTATTCACCACTGTGTCATTGTTATATCCCTATGTTTAAAGCATATATTCATGATACCACTATTGTCCTTTCCTTGGATATCAACCTACTTCCAAATATACACCTTCATGTCATAATCGATGTCTTCGTATGGAACCACACGAACTTTACTAACAACACAAACAATAACATGACTGTTGTTAATTTTGTCATCCATAAAAGTGCCAATATTCAACCTCAAGTTATTCCTTAGCCCCAATGTCGCTATTATATAGCTTCCTTTTCGAAAATACCATTTTGCTGACGCACAGTTGGCAACTTGGCACATGAATAACAATCGCACGTAAGAAACGACAATGAAATAACACTTACCTGTATTTCTAGCAGCAACTCAGTTTTCCGACGACGAATGTCTATCAAAGTCTTCTGCTGTTCAGGTGTCAGCTCTGAAAATACCACATGAACCATCAGCTAACAGCTAAGCATTGAGGTCAAGTTTTTAATTGGAAAACAACTAAACTAGTTCTATGATATACGTATACACTAGAAAATGCACTCGTATTACCGGAATGAGAAAAATGATCTCCATGATTGCTCGTTGTATTAGTTCCTCCGAGGGACAAATTTTCAAATTCACTTATCATTTCTTAACTAAACGATATTTTAAAAAAACAATCAACAATAGTTCACATCGTTATTAGTGGCGGGCGGCCATATTTATTATTTACTTCAATCAAAGCGCGAGGTGAGTACAACCATAGACTATACAAAAAGTGTTGTCATTCAAATACATTCCCGTCCAGTTATGGTATCTATACATGCCGCGATTTGGTATCAACATGATATCCGGGCTACACTTGACCGTACAAGGGACACCACATACTTAAACGGCTATTACACATTGCAACCTGCAGGGCCCAATCTGTCATGTTGGAAGGTGTAATTAAAGGTAGGAACTGTAGGGAGCTGAAGGAGGGGAAGGGAGAGGCAGGGTACACAACAGATTCGGCCCTGCAGGTTGCAATGTGTAATAGCCGTTTTTGGCTATTTCTATTTATTCGGAAATTTGTCTATGGTAGCAGATTTTTTGTATAGAAGCCATAGACAAATTTCCGCTACCATAGACAAATTAAGCATTTTGTCTATGAATTTCCGTTATTTCCGCTAATTCCGCGAGGAATTCCGCTAGGTGTGTGGTGACCCATAGTCTGAATTAAAAAAATTCATAGACAAAATGCTTAATTTGGTCTATGGCCTCCATACAAATAATTAGCTACCGTAGACAAATTTAAGCAGCCATAGCCAAATTTAAGCATTTTGTCTATGAATTTTCTTAATGCAGACCAAGTATGTGGAAGGAGGAGGGAATTCAGCTCAGGTGTGTGCCGTAGGCGTGAAAGCGGTATTACACATTGCAACATGCAGGGCCCAATCTGTTGTGTACCCTGCCCTTTCCTGCCCTCCTTCAGCTCCCTACGGGCCCTACCTTCGATTACACCTTCCAACCTGACAGATTGGGCCCTGCAGGTTGCAATGTGTAATACCGCTTTGAAATTAAACGTCAAGTTGGGAGTGGGGGTGTCACTGTACTGACGTGACAATTGACTAGTCGTTGACGTCCGTAGAGACCTTAAGGGTCAAAACAAACCTAGCGGAATTCCTCCCGGAATTAAGCCAATTCATAGACAAAATGCTTAATTTTGTCTATGTTAGCGGAAATTTGTCTATGGCTTCCACCTGACACATCTGAGCTGAATTCAGCAAATTAATAGACCAAATTCTTAAATTTTACCACAGAGTAAATAATAGTATAACAGAGAGACCTCTGTTATGTCACGTAACGTCACTAATCATGTTGTCCCTTCTTAACGTATGACAAGTTCTCTTTCGCACTTATGCAAACGTATCGGATACGTCGTGTCAAACTCAAATTTTTTGACAGATTTACTTTGAGTTGTACCCCCCTGATTTTACTATGTTTTATCTATGGTTGCTTAAGGGTCGCCACCTCAAAGCAAGCATTAACTAGAGACCGCACACGTGTACCCCCGTATGGGATAGATATATAGATGCCCATAATCACTTCTACAGCATAAAACAGAACAATTTACCAATCTTTTCCTTAGCCGACACAACTTTCTAGGAAAACTAACAGCTTTTCTCGTAGCAAACACAGAAATTCTTGAAGAAATCGCGCATTATATCTGTTTGTTACCCTCCACTGCTAGAAGTAACGCGTGGAGGGTAATAGAAACTATGACAAGGACCAACGATAATAGCACCTCTCTGCCGTATCTATTGAAAGTGTAATAAGACCATCCCGTTTTATCTTGGTATTATTAGTTCCGCGTCAGATCTATGGGTGGTATATCTATGGTCGCCACACACCTAGCGGTTTTCCTCGCGGAATTACCGGAAGTAGCGGAAATTTGTCTATGGTAGCGGAAATTTGTCTATGGTAGCAGATTTTTTGTATGGAAGCCATAGACAAATTTCCGCTACCATAGACAAATTAAGCATTTTGTCTATGAATTTCCGCTACTTCCGGTAATTCCGCGAGGAAAACCGCTAGGTATGTGGTGACCCTAAATGTATGTATGGAGGACATAGACAAATTTAAGCAACCGTAGACAAATTTAAGCATTTTGTCTATGAATTTCATTGAATTTGCTTAATTCAGCTCTGAGGGCGTACCGCGAAGTTCGAAAATCGACAAAACGATGGTCCCGTCTCTATCGCTCTTGCATAAACGAAAGAGAGTGATGGAAATATTCGATTCGATGAACGAAGTGCTTCCCGGTTATAGGCCAGGTGTGGTTTTGTCCCTAATAGCGCGCCGTGTGCAAAGTTCCTTTCGATCATTCCTTTAATTTTGTTTAATTTCTAATGTTATCTGTGGAAACCCAATTCATGTCACACATGTCACAGTCTTCATTATTAGTCTTCATTATTATAAGTCTTCATTATATATTACAATACTCTTTGGTCACAGTTGTCACGTCACGGGGGCCGCTTCGCCCCGCCCGACCCGACCCCTTCTCTTCTGCATCTGCAGACTCGTCCGTGCCGTGCTTCACGCCGTGCCATATTCGCCTGCGCTAGCCTCGGACGAATCGAGTCGACTGCCCGGTTCTCAACCAAAGCAAAGCTACTTGCTAGCGTCTGCGAGCCCAACCCATGGTCGTTTGAGAGCTCGGAGCTCGCGCTTTGCATTTCCGTAGCCCCACAAACGCAAATATTTGTTCCTTCTTCACATTCACATCAATATAAGCTCGTGTTTTATTTTTCTTTTGTGTTGAACGTGTGATCAGTCAGTGTTATTATGTTTTTGTTTTAAAATCCTGCGGCGTATAATTTTGGTTTTGCGTCGCCGGTGTTATACAAGCAAGAATATGAATGACAATGGATGCATTCACTTGAACAATTTTAAGGCTGCCAAGGGATCTAATCCTTACAAAATAGTTCATGCATTTTTCGTGTCTTGCACCTCTTTAGAAGCCAGGAGATATAAGGTAAGCGTTGAGAAGTGATAGGCGTTAAATATCTGTTTAGTACATTGACAACTCTAAGAACACGCATTTTGTTTTCAAGACATTGACTAGGGTCAGAAAACAATAGAATGTTCTATTTTCTAAGAAATGGCTGTGTAAAATCGCTGTAGCAGTAGTCAGCTGTTAAAATACTTATCAGCTGATTGGTAATCTTTGACCTCAAAACAGCTGATTATGTTAGGCATTGTGTTTGTCGCGTCCGATACGGCGTGATGTCGTGACTCATATTTGCAACGACTTTTATAAGAATATTATTCATGCAATAATTCTTCTAATTAATATACCTTCATGTCAAGCTACTTTTTTTGAAACAAAAGAGTAAATTAGAATGTCTATGCTTAAGCAAGTTTTTTTTTCCAGGCCACATCATGTCTCTGTTTCACTTGCGGCCAGCCTGGGCCCCGCATGCACTCTTGCCTCCACTGCATATTTTTCGCCTGCTACGATGGTCACATCCAGGACCATTCTAAAACCAAAAAGCATTTCCTCTATGTTGACTTGAGTTATGGAAATATATTCTGTGCTCAATGCCAGGACTACATTTATGACAGAGAATTTTCTGAAATTGCTTTGACTCATCGGTTAAAAGAAGCGAAGTAAGTAAACACAATAATCTCTTTATTTCTCCAGATATTTATGATATTTCAGTTGTACATTTTGTCGTCTGGTTTTGTATTAAAATTGCAGTTGAATTGGACAGATGGGGACTAAGTTGGACATCTGCAAGATTTTCTTTTAAAATGCTAGTTGGATTGGGCAAATTGGGTTAGGTAGGTAGAGCTGAAATTATAGATTCTGGAGAGAAATAGGTTTATTATTATGAATTAAATAAAAAAAGAAGGTAGTGAAGCTCATTGTCACACACTCGCACAGTTAATTAAAGACAGAGATTTTGGATTCTCATGTACAGGATTATACCAACTGAAAAACATTATTTATAATTCATTCTATTTACCACATGAAAAGCCTAAAAGATACTCTAATTAAATAGCACCAAAGCCTTTTATACCAATGTATGTTTGAAAAATAAAGATTACATTTAAATTACGCATTTTATACCTTTATTTTTCAGATAACCTACATTAACCTTTGATATCAGTAATGATGATGTAAGGTTTGGCATTTATCTGGTGTTTTAAAAAAGTTATCTTATCTAAGGTTTACTTTCAGATTTTGATCAAGTAAAACTTGCTCTAGGTATTTAGCTCAAAGATAGAAACAATGTAAGGTTACAAATACATATTTGTTTATGGCTGAAGAAAGACTGCATGTAATCAATGGAATTGAAGTCGGTTAAAAATGTCTGAAATAAAGGCTATTTTTATTTATTTATTTATTATGGCAAACAGTTTCCATTCTTTATGAGTCTAGAGTGTCTTAATAGGTGTTATAGTTGTGTGGTACAGTGGCGGCGCGCCCATAGAACACGATTCTCGACGGCTTGCCTAAGTTTCAGGAGCCTGAGCTGTTTCCCTGCAGCTCATGAACAAATTTGCACCAACTTACCTAAGAAAAATTTTGATCCACCAGAACTGGTGTGGTGGTAGGTGTGTTAAATAAGAACATGCAACTTTAACTTCAATATATATGTATATATATATTTTTTTTATATTAGTATCAAGTAATTACATATTGTTTTCCTCTTTGACACATACTTGTATAAGTTATGTTCACATAAAATGGCTCTATCTTATTTGATTTCTAGCTTATTGATTTTGGATCTATACGTAATATCTAGAGGGCGGAGTACCGGTGGCAAATTTCACACAAAAGGTATGGAGTCGTTTTTATAATTATTATTTTAGGCTTGAATAATAAAGTTATTCATTTACCTAATATACTTAGTATGGTACCTACTCGAAAATTTGAATTAAGTACTTAACATTTATTTTCATAAATCGATTTCAGGAACACTTAAATGTTATATCGTAAATGTTTTGGGTTATTTTTCAATTTCTTTTAACAATGTCATCATTCATCGATATAATATTTTTTACCATAATTACACATAATTCCAGTCCTCAATTGTAATTGAATGTTCTTGAAAATAATATATCGTTTGGCAGGTATAACTTCTTAGTCTAGTATTTAGTACCTAATGATAATGTTTTGATAAGAAAACATATTATTATGTATTATAGATATTAACAACATATTACATTATATTTGTATGCTCGTAAGATAATTTCTATAAGTTCCTAAAAATTATTATGCAAAATTAATCAGTTATTCGTTATTTATTTAATCATAAGAATACTTAGGCGACTCCATACCTTTTGTGTGAAATTTGCCACCGGTACTCCGCCCTCTTAATATCCTTATCTTCATCAAATAAATTCCTCTTATGAATAAAAAAGGCCATTATTTTATTTCACCATTTATCAAAGCAGTTTCACACTGGTCTCTACAAAAATGTAAAGGTATTAATTTCATATATAAAAATGTCTGTCCACAAGGTCGCTAGGCATCAGTGCGCCGTTCATGCCATGGCTGCCCAACGCCAACGAGGCGGGCGCGCTCCGCCGCCTGCGCAAGCGCCGACTCATCAGCCCCTCCACCACCATCGGGCTCCGGGGGCTGCAGAACCTGGGCTCCACTTGCTTCATGAACTGCATCGTCCAGGTAAGCTTCTTCCCTGCTATTCTCTCTTTTGTATAGGGTCGGCAACGCGCATGTGAGGTTACGTAGGCCGCGGTAGCTGCTGACCGTTAGGCGGGCCGTATGTTCGTTTAAAAAAGAAAAACTCTTTGTGTATGATCAAATTTTTTTAAGGTGTGTATTTTTAATATAATATTTGATCATAGCTATGGATTAACCGCTTACACCCATTTCAAATCGGAACAACCGCGCGATTGTTTGCCACCATTGTGGAATAAAAAAGTTGATAATTATTTTTTAACAACTTCGATAATCATATTTATCGAACGAGCGGAGCGTAAGCGAAGATCGTTCTTACAAACAACAACTGTCACCTGGCTACTGGGACGTCTCGGCATTTGGATGGCTTTTTGATTTAGATAGTTTGTCCGACGATAACTTTAGTAACGATTTTCCGATCTTTATGAAATTTGTTGGGGTTGTAGCAGAGACCAACAAAGTTTGCGAGTTCGTATATGAGCTGGATTGAGACGGGGGTTCTGAAATTAGAAGGCCTAAAAAGGTTTTGTAAAGGGGTCCTGTTACATTGGTCATCTTATTTGCTACTTTTACGAGCAAGTATGGTTGAGCTTGGTATAAAACGAAACGTATTGATTAACACTCTCGTCAAATCCTTATTAACTGCTTACTGTTTCTTAACAATTAGCAACATAAAATTGATTTCAAAAATATTTTCAATTATATTTTGATTTTGGTGTAAATATTTTGACAACTGACTTTTTTTTTAATTTATTAGAGCTTTGGCTGCTAGGGCCATCAGCATACTGACTATGGTATTATTATTCTACCATCCATAATACTGACATTAACACATTAGTTAGAGTATAGTTAGAGAGAGAGAGAGTTACCATAGACGCATAATGATGGTGACCGAAACCTATATAGGTGGTCCACAGATGAGAACGACATGTCAAAGCAACAGAGTGAGAGGCATGTGAGAGGTGGATTTAAATTTAGATGAGACAAAAACTGTCAAATCTGAAGCGATTTCGTCGCGGTAAAATTTTGCGCATCAATTAACCGCACAATTTAATATGGACGTTTAGTTTCACCGTGATGGTTAGTTGAGAAAAAATACCCGATACCTATTTTTGGTATTTGTAGTAATTCTACTATTGCACATTTATGGCGAAACACAAGATTCGCGAGTTCACAGTTCGGGGCGAACTACTAGTTACAATTAATTTGATTTTTTCTCCTTGTTGACCTTGTATTTAAGATGCCATAGATAGGTTAAGCAAATACCCTGGCTAGGCTAAGGTATTCGCTATGTGCGAAGTCCATGGTGGGAGTAACGTGAACTATCGCAGTGCACAATGTGACAAGAAATGAAACTGCAAACTGCCTCGTTGGCGTTGGGGAGCCATGGCATGAACGGCGCACTGATGCCTAGCGACCTTGCGCACAGACGTTTTTATATGAGAAACTGACATATATTACCTCAACTCGATAGTGAATCAGCCAGAGACATTTCAGATAGCAAAGAGTACAAGTCATTAAAAAAAAGTAATAAAAAAACGTTGAGACGTGGCCCAAAAGATGGCGCCACAATTATGCACACAGCGTATTGCCACAAGTAGAAATTGAGTAAGTATAAAACTCATCATTACGAAATGGTGGACTCAATGGAATGATTACTACATCCTTTTATTTACTTTTGTTATCTGCTCTCGAAAAAAAGGCGCCTGAAAGAGTTTCAACCTTTTATGGATTATTGGAGACCCAAAGAGGGTATACTTAGGCTTATTACATGTCCAACATACAACAATAGTTATACCTCGTACACTCGGGTTCGCAAATTTAAGATTGATTATACAGTAAAACTAGCTTAAGACGATTTTGAAGGGACCCAGCCAAAAACGCATCTTAAGCGGGAAAGCGTATAATATTATATAAAATATTTTAGAAAATGACGTGCGAGATATCGTATTAAACTTGAGCGTATGAAGCGGATTAGAACCCGGTACAGTAGATCGTATCATTTTTATACCACGACGGTAGCAAACAAGCATGCCGCCCGCTTGATGGTAAGCAACTACCGTAGCCTATGGCCGCCGGCAACTCTGGAGGTGTCGCAGGCTCGTTGCCGACCCTGTAGAGACCCTGTAGTACACCGCTTTTTTGAAGAGATAGGCTCTTTAGTAATTCTTAAATTTTACGTGCTTGGCGTTCAAGGTTATTTTTGATAGTCAATATCATGAATTCCACTAGCTACTAATAATGTACAGGAAGCTTATTAATAACAGGAAAACAAGTAGTCAACAGTTATGAGAATGAAAGGAAAACTGTATCATCTTTATGTATATTTATATAGCTATTTATCTACTTGTTTGTTTAACTGTATAATTCCTGTTGCTCTGTCGGTTTAGTTTACCCTGAATGTATGTATGTTTGCTAAAGTATATATATATAAAATGCACAAATACGAAAGGAGTCCGGAAAGAGAAGTGTAGTAGAATGTATAAGTTCCTATTTAAACAACGATGCTTTTCATTCCGGGCAGGCTATTTTGTTGTCTTTGTTTTTTTTTTCTTATGGACTTTAGGCGGTATTGCCTGTAGCCAATGACGGGAAATAAGAGCTTGTAAGATTCAATCTTTAGGTACAATGCATGGTACAATGTCTTCAATCGATAAGTATTTTGTTTAATCAAATAAGTTTTAGGCAACGTTGTTCGGTAGAAGTGGCATAAGCCTTGTTAGTTGCTATTTGTAGAGTGATAGCTACAAAAGGCTCGAGGAGGCTACAGGTCGTTCTGAACCAATCAATGGTTACACGCCTTTTAAGACTAATTCTTCATTATCCGCACACTTGTTCGTTAGATCACCGCACAATAAGCTATCTATATTACACACTGAACCACGAAAATGAACAAAAGACAAATAATTAATCCCAACGAGCTGCGACCATGATGAGCTCAACCCATAGACTCCGGTTGTCTTTGTTTATTTGTGACATTAGCGGTGTAACGAATCAATATTCGAGTAATAAAAGCTTAAGCGCTGGCTGCCGAATGGCACCTTTACAGTCCGTGAGCTTTAAGAAGAACCTTTGTGAATCACGAATCACGAAGGTAATATTGCTGTTCTGCATTTTCATGTGTCACTGTTGGTTGATACCCGACGTCGCTTTCTAAAACCCGAAGGTTCTTTGTAAAGCTCACGGACTGTACCAAATTACTGACACGTTTCATATTAATTAACTGATGTAATATTAGGTTATGTGTAATATGTCATCTTTAATAGTAGTTTATGTAACTGTTACGTAATAGGGGTCCTTAAAACACGAGTTATAAAACGAACGAAGTGAGTTTCATAAGAAGGTCACACGAGTGTTTTAAGGCCTGCTTACGTACAGTTGCATATGGCATACTGCTTTATCTACACACATATTATAAACCCGAAATGATGATTGAATGACAGACATTGCACGGATTGCACGCCATCGCCATGGCCAACTCGATTGCGCCGGCGGTCGGGTGGCGCGCGCCGGCGGGCGGGGCCCACCCGGATTTTCATAATGATATCGAATTTTTGCTTATTATTTGATAATAATAACATCGTTACAGATAAGACATTTGTTTTAACTACTAACGAAACAATCTATTTTTATGGTGGTTATAACGTGCGGTTTTTGAACGCATCATGGAGGGTTTATGATATGGGTGTAGATAAAATTAATAATTTCAGGCTCTGATCCACACACCTCTGCTTAGAGACTACTTCCTCGGCGAAAAACACAAATGCAAGTCCCAGAGCTCCGGGAAATGCTTGGTGTGCGAGGTCTCTAAATTATTTCAGGTAAGTATACTAAATTTTCCTACTTCATTTTATTGAAGTACCAGGTATATGTCGCAGTGAAATGACGAAATCCGGTTTTTCATCAAATACCTAAGAGACAAAATCGGGTCAAAAACTGGACTTTACATTATCTGTGGTGTATGCTCATGCTTAATGAGAATGTCTTATTGAGTGAGTGTTAAGTTAATCATACCTGGCTGGAATCAGTTTCCAAATGGATGGTCCCCTTAATACTAGTTACGGTACGTCAACCGCTGATTCTGGCTTGTTTAAGAGTTCGGAATTTATAAATTACGGAAACGGAGCGAGCCTTTCGAAATTGTCAACAAGTTAACCCTTTGACCGCCAAAGATGTCAAATCATGCGCACGGAAAGTCGTGCCTTCAGCGCCAGCACGTGATATCACGTCCAAAATATAACCAGTTTGCCTTGGCGGTCAAGGCTTAAGTACCTCAGTTCGACTCCAGCGTTTTCCCACTGTGTTGTGTAACTTGTGTAAATCTACTACACACAGAGAGCCCGCCTAGCGGGTTCCTGATGCGTAAAAACTAATACTAAAAGCCTCCTTTTTCATGCTCTTCAGGAGTTCTACTCGGGAGCCAAGACTCCGCTGACGCTGCACCGGCTGCTGCACCTGATCTGGACGCACGCGCGCCACCTGGCGGGCTACGAGCAGCAGGACGCGCACGAGTTCTTCATCGCCACACTTGACGTGCTGCACAGGTGAATACAGCTTCATACAAATCTATACATTTTGATCAAGTGGCGCGAACCCGCTACTCGCTTAGAGCGGCACAATCAAAACGTATAACGCTCGTCTCACGCGCGGGAGTCAAGACTGCGGCCTTAAAGTCAACACTCCCCAAAGCACTTCAATACTACAGTCGCCATCAAATATATCGGAGCGGCCAAGGTACTCAAAAATATCTGAACATGCACTTTATAGCCTTGGCAATAGAGGCGTTGTGCAGATATTTTTGACCACCTTAGCCGCTCCTATCTCCGATATATCTGATGGCGACTGTACCTCTCTTGTCGACTTGTATGGAAGGGCGCCAACATGTAACCACAAATTGATTTGAAATGTTGTGCCTCCCAAAAACTAGAAGTAATCGTCTAGTTAAACGAAAATCGTCGCTGTTATCTCGAAAAAATCTAGTTGTATCCGGGAGAAATTCGTTTATAATTTGAAACGTAGAAATAGTTTTTGAACTTGAAAACACGCGTTTTAGGCGCAATAGGCGCGTTTATTTCACAAACCGACATACTTCGTACTCGGCGCGTCAGACATAGGGACTTGCGTATTTATAAACCTATAAATCTCTATTTTATGATTTCCAGACATTGCATGAACGGCGTCGAAGAGCACGCCGAGAAGAAAGAGAAAGAGAACGGCCGCTGCAACTGCATCATCGACCAGATATTCACGGGGGGCCTACAGAGCGATGTCGTGTGCACCTCCTGCTCCGGGGTCTCCACCACTATAGACCCCTTCTGGGACATCAGCCTCGACGTGGCCGGCCCTGGCTCGCTACAAGCCTGCCTAGAAAGATTCACACGAGCCGAACACTTAGGCTCAGGAGCTAAAATCAAATGCTCAAACTGCCGAGCGTACCGCGAATCAACAAAACAGCTGACGCTCGAGACGCTGCCAATAGTAGCGAGCTTCCATCTGAAACGTTTCGAGCACTCGTCCCAAATCGATAGAAAAATCTCTACGTTTGTATCGTTTCCCGCTGAACTAGATATGACGCCGTTCATGTCGTCGCATCGGCGTTCAGTCGACGCCGCGGACAACAATAACGCCCCAGAGGGGATATTCTCGGATAATCGGTATTCTCTGTTCGCGGTGGTGAACCACCTGGGGTCGCTGGACGCCGGGCACTACACGGCGTACGTGCGCCAGATGAAAGGCAGCTGGTTCAAGTGCGACGATCATATGATCACGAGGGCGTCGCTGCGCGAGGTGCTAGATAGCGAGGGGTACGTATGAATTGCTATAAGTTTTATGTGGTAACTTTATACACTAATAGTCCGCCTCGAACTGAGAACTCGCGATTTCCTTGCAAACGTGTTAATGTAACAAGACCCTTGTGATTATTTATACGCGTCTTCTAGCTCCATAATCCCTTGAATGATCCCGCTCATATACGGACTTTTCTTTCATAAAGATCAGCAAAACGGTACTAAAGTTATCGCGGAACAAATGTTAAAAATCAAAAAGACATCGAAATGCCGAGACGTTCCAGTAGCCAGATGGCAGTTGTGTCCGAATCCGAAGTTGTTTGTAAGAACTTCACTTCGCGTACGCTGCGCTCGTTCGATAAAATTGGTATAAGGCGTGAAACTTGACACGCGTGCAGCTTTCATGTTTCCTGGTTCGTAGTTACTATTGCTACATAGTTGTTTTACTTGTGTAGAACATATCACATTGATGGCTATAATAATAGAATGGACTAACCCATCAGATAAACATTAGATTATTAATATAATGAAATTTCGCGGGACTATAGACCCCCAGTGCTACCACCACACTAAACAGTAACGCACACTAACGTAACTGTAAATTGAAATAAAACGAAATAATGCATGACAAGCGCTTTGATATATAACGGTCAAATTTTTTTTTTAATTCTGTATTTTTTTCGACAGATATCTCCTCTTCTACCACAAGACTGTTCTGGAGTATGAATGTGAAAACGTATAAGTTAACTTATAATAAATACTATGGTGTTAGCTAGGGCCTCGGTCAGAAGTATTGGGTACCCCTGTTTTACTACATAACATTGAGATAGTGTAAAAATAATAAATTTTTGAAATTAAGCAATCACATTACAAGATAATATAACTCAAACTTTCTTGTATGTGTAAGAAAAAAAAATCAATCTTTCGTGAAAAAAATATTAAAACGATGTTAAAATCTGGAGCGAAATTTCAAAGCATGGATGCTTAATGCTTTTGGCAAAGAATGATTGTTCTTGCATACGGTAGATGTAGTAGCAAATAAAGGTGCAAGCTACTTGCGCAAGTTTCATGCTCGAGTCGTTGGACTTGCACACCTCTTTATAGAGTCTATGCAGAAAGAGTCCCATATAACTACCACTACTACTAGATATGACTTATTTCACCGCACAAACTACCATTGTCAACAAGGTGCCTACAGCCCATGTAAGGACATCTGGCTTGCGCAAGCTACTTGCACACATGTGCAAGGTACTTGCACCGTATGCAAGTTCATTATAATGGGATTGATGGCGTTAGCCGAGTGTTAGGATATGCTTTTGAATATAATTATACAAGAAGTATACTTTTAGGTGTGTTGTAATCTTGAATTAACTGACTTGTATCAATAATATATGCCATTCGACACTTGGGCATTCTTGATAGCGGTAGCGACCGTTAAATAATGGCAGGGACTAGTAAATAATACGGACTTATTAATCTCAAATCTAAATTGTTTCTTTTAAATGTAAATCAGTATTAGCGTCATCTTAAAACCGGGAATAGACATTGCAGGTTATTGAGCCCAATCTGTCGTATACCCTGCCTCTCGCTACCCCATCTTCAGCTCCCTAAGTAACCTGACTGATTGAGCCCGAGAAATTTCAAGATCAATAAGAATATCAGAATATCAAAAAAGTACGATACATTGTGTAAATACCCCGTCTCTTTCTACTTATTTGGCGTCGGCGTTTTATTTACGGCGTTATAATTCTAGAAAATTAGCTGATGACATAACTCCCGATAGACGCTACCTTGTATCCTGATTGCTATACCTTGTGCAACCTAAGAAGCGGTTTTTGAAATCGATTTTAGGTTATAAAATGTACTGAGATGACAGGTGTCAAAAACCGCTTCTTAGGTTGCACAAGGTATAGTCTATATCATTCACAGGTCTCTGCCAAAGGCGCAAATACTTAGCGACGGCAAATATTACTGATGCGAGTCTGGTTTATAAAAAAAAGTCATGTTTCCTCTCGTGATATTAGTGGGTAGATGTTTGAAAATGATCTTCTCGTTTGGTGTTTCTGCGAAAAGGTTCACGAATTTGTTAGTTTTAAGCTTTAAAACTGTCCTCGTAGAATTTCCGCTATATGTAAAGACAAAGGTTAGAAAGTGGATAGATGTTTATGTGTAGATCTCATGCAAAAGGTACCACTTTACGCCAAAGCACTACTGACAAAGAGTGGTACCTTTTGGCTACTAATAAATGATTATGTTATGTTCCGAGCCAAAGGCAAGAAAAATATTTTATTTTCATTATAGGTATGCTTTTATTTTAATTAACTTGCTGTCTCAAATTTAAATTATGATTTTAATTTAATTATTGCCAATCTACATATATAAATGGATTAAAATGTATGATTATTACCTAGTTATTGCGGAATATAATCGATTTTTAATTAGTAACATGTATATTTTATCTGTCAGGCGCGCTTTTTAGTATTGAACAAAATTTCAACTACCTCATGTGTATCTGCATTGCATTTCACTGGATCCTTGTAATATTAGTTCTCTGTGAGTATCCGTAGTATTACCTAGGTCCATAGGTAGGTACTTAGTTACTTATCTTACATTACATTATGTTGAAAACACACGAACGTTATATTGAAATATCACGTCAATCAACATTACCTATTTCATATTATTTAGCCACCTTGACCTACATGGAGCCTGTAAGTAAAAATCTAGTACCGTCAACTGCTACAGCTTTGCCTGCGATGCTAAACTTTGCCGGGCTTAAAAAACATGGTTTTCACCACCAAACAGCTATTTATATCTTATTCCGGAGATGGGAGAAAGGCGGTCATTTCAGGAATAAGATGTAAATGGCTGTTTGGTGAAGAAAAGCATGTTTTTCAAGCCAGGTAGCCAGTTAGGTAGGCAAATTTGTAGCAGTTGACGGTAGGTACAGAGTAACATTTTGATGATTAGTCTGTATTGTTTACTAATCCCTGGTAATAAACTAAAGTTTCGTGTAGGCACTTGACTGACATACCGCCGTATGTACAGTCGCCATCAGATATATCGGAGCGGCCAAAGTGGTCACAAATATCTGAACAACGCCTCTATTGCTAAGGCGATAAAGTGCATGTTCAGATATCTTTGAGTACGTTGCCCGTTCTGATATATTTGATGGCGACTGTACCTATTAAATCAATATTATTTTCTGCCACGTTCGTGTGTATTAAGCATATAATTGGTTTGGTTTAAGTAGTTAGTAACCCGTGACTGAACTGACATTAGCTTAATGTGATATTTAATATTTATGACTTGTATTAAGATATAGTTAGCCGTACGGACCCGGAACTTAGGCTTGTTTAAGTTAACTTTTTAATGCTTGGACATAGGCAAAGAGTCGATGTACATCAAACTTTTATAAGTCCATCTATGGCATTAACAGGTTCCCTTGGCTTCATATGAAATTAACTTAATTTATTTTTGAACTGTTCGGGTTTCTGCCTTTTCGCCGAAAATTGTATTGCCGAATTTCATGCACTTGCCAACCAACACGCAGAAGTTTCATTTGGCCGAATTACATTTCCCAACTTTAACCTAACCCAACCTAGTAGGTTATTTTCATTTGCCAACTATGGGGTTGGGAAATAAAATGGTTGCGAAATAATTATTTGGTAAAAGTTGTTCGGCCAAATGAAACTTCTGCGAAAAGTTGGTTGGCAAATGAAATTCGGCAATGCAATTTTCTGCGAAAAGGCAGGATACCGAACTGTTCATATTTTTCCTGAAATGGAAATGAAATTGTTTTGTGAAATTGAAATGAACCTTATATTAACGTGCCATCCGAAAACATCACTCTCATGACTTGAACATCTTTGATATACATCGATAAGTATATTTAGTAAAGGGTATTTTTTCTATAACATTTCTTGTTTAATGTTAAGACTTCTAAAGTCGTATGTGTAAATTGAGTCATTATTTCAAAGGTAAATTGGTAATGTAAAGTATACACTTTAGAATGGCGAGTATTGTCGAAAGTTGCGTAGAAAATTGTCAAAAAAATCATGATATGCAAAAACAACTATATTTACTTTTGTGTCGATTTTTTGTTCCTATTTTAATCATTCTTCTCAGCCATAGATATTAGAGTCTCTACAGGGGAATAAATGTTATGCGACAATCATACAGTCAGCAGCACAAGTAACTAAGCGAGTGAGGTGTTCAGAATTACCTTCACGCGCTCTTATTCTCTTGACAATAGAGTCGTCTCAAGCTAACTTTGAACACATCACCTGCTTAGCTACTTCTGCTGCTGACTGTACACAAATCTACCTATAGACACGAAATGTACTCATATACTCGACATACGCAACATATTAAGGATTTGTGTTCTGTTCACCATAACATAGACCTTACATTTAATTAAACTGACGGTTCTGATGCGAGCTTAATGAATGTAGAATCTTGGGAAGCCATATTAGAAAAATATGTAAAATAACTGAGAAAAACAAAAAAAAACCATTGTAAAGTATATCTAGTTAAGTCTTGATACATATTGGACTCTCATGGGGCTATGGCCTGTTTCTTCTATCTAGATATGCTAAGAAGTATGTACAGTCACCATCAGATATGAAGGAGCGGCTAAGGTAGCCACAAAAATCTGAACAACGTCTTATTGTCAAGGTGATAAAGTGCATGTTCAGATATTTTTTAGTACCTTGGCCGCTCCGGTATATTTGATGTTGACTGTATAGTGACAAATTCTCCTAAAAATAGCTTCTAAGCAGAATGTCTTAATGTACAATGATTTTGATGTTAAAATTACAATATATTCCAATGATTAAAAACTTAATGTGCGTTACAATTGTTGTCAAAATGAATGTTCAAATAATCCAAATCAAAAATCTGCTGTTAAATGTCATCATCCGTCGACTATCATTATGGAAATTAATAAATACTTTAATGAAAAAGTGTTTCCTGTTTTTCTATGTCCCCTTGGCTTTTGGGACTTGGGGGAGTTGGGAAAATGCGGAAAGAATGTGTTCCCATATAAACCACGACGATTCTCTTTTCGAACAAACTACCTACATAAAACTTTACATCAAAACGGGACTTCACCGAAGGACTTAAATGTCGGTCTTAAAACTTCGGAGGTACTTTTCAACATACGCGGATACGTAGTCAACGCCAAATATATATACCAATATATTTACAAAACAAAGGAGAAAGGTGCAGTGTACAGTGTACACTGTACACATACTTTTGGCGTTGACTGTACCGTTTTGTAGTATTATGTGACTACCGTATACGTACTTGATAGGTACCTAGTATGTGCGATTTTTTTTATAATATAAAAATGAATTCATATCGCGATAGCTGTGACGATCTAACATGTAATGCTCTCTACGGACCTCGCAGCGAATAGGCGTGGTTACACCTGGCGCACCGCCTCGCGAGGAAATTGCAGTGCGCGGCAGCTCGGCTAGTGCGGACGTGCCTCGGCTGAGACAAAATGCCTCGGGCTTGATCCATCCATTGATTTTTGTCCTACGTAGACGGCAACGTATCGAAATCGCCAGCGATTTTTGCGTCAAAATTGCATCCAGTATAGAGACCTTAAGTGCGAAAGTGACACATGACGCGATAGGTGATAAAACGGCAAACAAGCAGCCGTTTCTGAGGGCCTACCGCGAAGTTCGAAAATCGACAAAACGATGGTCCCGTCTCTATCGCTCTTGCATATTCGAAAGAGAGTGATGCCAATAGACGATTCGATTTTCGAACTTCGCGGTAGGCCCTCTGAACCCGCATCGATTCAATCCTACTAAGGTGTAACGAGCGAGGAGTCAAATGAAACCCTATGAAGGATTAAAATACGTTTATTTCTTAAAATTTGTCAATAATCAGACAAAGTGTCTTGGTACAACCATTCGGAAGAACCTTCCCGAGTTATAGTATGCAATATACACAACAAAATTAATTATATACCAGCATACACTAAATACATTACTTTAGACACAAAGTATTATTGGCATTTTAAATGCCTTATATCATATCATACGCTAGTTGCGAACTTAATCTACCTTTAGCTCTTATATGTGTTTATACATATTTATACATGCTTAAATGTGGCTTTAATAGGTCTACCAACTTTTTCTTGTATGCTTTACCAAGGTTCCGTATTTTAGACAACTGGACCGAACCGCTGGTCGATGTATTGGACAATAAATCGACCAAACGTGACATTTTATTTAGTAACTATTCTTCTAATAAATGTCACGGTGTTGTCCTGTTGTCTTATCAGCGGTACAACATTTTTAACAAGAATAAGTTGATGGACCCGTATATTTTCGTCAGCTATGTGGCCTATGTGTTACGGTCAAAGCGTTGATATCAAGCACAGAGTCCTTTTCCCTTTGTTTTCACTGTTTTCAGTCATTTGCCTCCTTAAAAGGACTTTCCGATTAAATCATCCGAGCGAAAACCGACTCAACACAGTTCTCGTTTAAGCCGAATTTTCTGTGACCCGCGTACATTCACAAAATATTTTCGAAAGATTAGTATTCCCGCGTTGTATAGATATACCTTACGGAAGGTAAGCAATATTGGTCGATAATTGGTTACCTACTTCTAATTCTCGTGATAGTTTGAATGGATCAAGTAGGTGCAGCCTATAATCTGGAGTCAACATTCTGGGCTACTCCGTTCAATATTAGTTTTGTATAGCGATGGTAAGTATATTACGTAGCCTGTAGTATAGTGAATTCAGTCTTTCTTAACTTATCCTGTAAACAAACACTTCCCATAGATATTATCATCCTTTTCTCTGGGATTATCACTTAAATTTTTGTTGTAAACTTAAAGAAACTCACAAAGTATTGAATTCGACCAAGTAGGCACTGAAAAGTATTATTCCTAAGAAAATTTTCTTCAATAATCGAAGTAACGAACGAATAACTTGAAAAATAACTGACACATGTTTGTTTACATGATAAGACAAGAAAGGATGAACTCACTATACCTTTATTGATTCATTGCAACTGGCATTAAAAAAGTTTAGCACAAATAACCTTAATTGGATGACATGACCCACAAGTAAATATAATTAAGAATCAATATAACTATTAGCCATAATTGTTAGAATATAGGGCCAAATGAAATATTCTACACCGCTATCATTTCAAGTTTTGACTTCAAAGTTACACATGAACATTTGGGGGCAACCGTTGCAGTATTTATTAGTATAGCAATTAAGGTTATGATTATTCAAACAAATAATGGCATTTAAGTCTTTTCATAGTTGAGATTTCTGCAGCTCTTAGCCGTCATGTACGTAATCATCATTTATGTCGATTGAGACAGTAACGTAGCATTAACCTTGAATCTAATAAATCACAACTTGTTTTAGCAAAGTATACGCGCTATGTAAGATAAAAGAAGTACAAATTACAGCGACGAAGAAAATACTTAATGGTTTTTAATAGCCTGAGAACATGACTGATTTCCAACAAAATAAATCATCATATCGGCGATATTTACAAGTTGATCAACATAATGAACAGCTAGTTTTGTAACAATCGTTAAGTTCATTCTTTATAATGATATATCTATCGAAACGAAGCCAAATAGCGAATAACCCGCGAAAAAATACCGAAACACTAGATAAAATCATGCACCTACCGACCTACGATTTATACAAACGAGACGGGACCAACAACGGAATCGCGCCAAATAAGCCTCTCACAAAATTCACAGATTTAAATGCTAAAATAATCTTTCATCATTCAATCCCGCCTATACACCTACGCTAAATAAAATATACTACAGCTAACATTAGTTTAAAATGTTGATAGCATTCGCACGAACGTAAGTGCAATACATACTAAATCACAAGTTCTCTAAGCCGCCTTACCATTTACTCCATATTTTTTACATTTGATGATATTACAGCCATCGTATCGGGGCGCTTTTTTTAAATACCTGGCATTTGGAAAACTTAAAAGTTCTTGAAGCGTAAAAATTGAAATTCAATTACATACTTAATTGAAACAGAAGAGTAACTAACACCAAAACTGGAAATGGTTGTGCTCATAATAATCAAAGCACTTAACAAAAGTAAAGGATTGAACGGACTAATTTTTTTTTTAAGTTTCCGTTCGCCATTATATGTTTAAGCCAAACTATGTTTCGTACGTTAAATAAGTCAATATTTATATATGTAAGTAATAATGATAACTTACTTTGACAATATATTCTGGTAAGCCGGCCATGTTTTGTAACTAATTTGATCGAAGTCATTCAAATACATATAAAATAAAATACATAATATACCTTTTCACAGTCAATATTGTTGTGTTAGGTAAGTGGCTGTCCCACCAAATTATTATCAAAATATCTTACTCTACTTAAAGATGTCGACACACAATTGAACTTATGTAAAAAAAATCTGTAACCTACAGAGCTCTTTCCACATTTTAGATCGCGGGTGGATAGGATAGCAAAGCCTAGTAATTTACTGACTACTGTATTCATTAAGTAAGTATAAGAATACCTTATTCTTATTTAGCTTAATATGTACTATGGAGTTGGTGTATCGGTTACAGTGATATTATAATTTTGAAATTATACCTACTCAGTTGCAACAATATACACAAAAGGTCATTCAAATAGGTGTTACAAAATTTACGAATCTAAGTGTCCTAATAACCAAAAATAATAAATACAAACTATTTCAAAGCACATAGGTATAGTTAAACTACCATTTTGTTATTATAGGAAATTTCGGTTATCATTGATTCCTTTGATGCTAGTAACCAGAAACTAAAACTTTTATGTATCTAGTTTTATCTACACCCATATCATAAACCCTCCATGATGCGTTCAAAAAACCGCACGTTAAAACCACCATAAAAATAGATTGTTTCGTTAGTAGTTAGAACAAATGTCTTATCTGTAACGATGTTATTATTACCAAATAATCATCAAAAATTCGATTTCCTTATGAAAACCCGGGTAGGCACCGCCCGCCGGCACGCGCCCCTCCGACCGCCGACACAATGGAGTTGTTCATGGCGATGGCGTGCAATCCGTGCAGTGGCAGTCATTCAATCATCATTTCGGGTTTATAATATGTGTGTAGATAAAGCAGTGTATGCAACTGTACGTAATTAGGCCTTAAAAGACTCGTGTTTTAAGGACCCCTATTACGTAACAGTTACATAAACTACTATTACGTAACGGAGTTTTTATAAGACTACTTATTCTGCTACTAGTAATACATATTTAAAAATAGAACAGCATTTTTCTTGTACCTATCTACTTTTCTTTAGGAGGCTCAGTTTATAAAGAAAATTGTTTATTTTGAAAGATAATCAAAGTACAGGCAAATACAAGATAGGACCTTAAAATACCTATTTAATTGCATTACGTGGCAAAATAAAGGAACTATTTATTTGATTGTGTAACTTTACATAAACTATATACCTACTAATACCAGAATATGAATATATACTTTAAAATACGACAAATTATACAAATACAATAAGTTATAAAGAAAATTCTAGCATTTGTGATGAGACAAATTCAAAATACATCGTGCAATAAAATCTTCCTTTCCTTCAAACAAATCTTTCGAAACCCTGTGTTCTGAGATAAACGTACTTAGAAACAGTATCAACAAAGATAGGGCGTCCTACACATATAATTGGATGGCATTCCATCAGTTTTGCTTTGGCAATGTGAAATTATTGTCATGGACACAAGCCACGGACATCCATTTTAATTCAAGCAAAAACGTTAGTTTCTATGTGAAGTACGTCCCGCCTTTGTGACGGCACACAGGGCTCTGGAGCTCGCACAAACACACATCTGCCAGAATTTCCTTTTTATCTTTTCGCTTATCTATAAAATTAGTTCGCTTATTTGCGATCAAAGTAATTACTGATAAAAAAAACTTGCTACTTCTATCACGATCAAATTGCAGTTTTTCGCTGTTTTGTGTAGTTTTAAACTGATTTAAAATTTTGCGATGAACCATAATCCACTACAGACTAGTTTACTCAAAGCAAACTTTTCTGCATCGTACCTATCTATTTGTGGGACCGGTACAGTCGCCATCAAATATATCGGAGCGGCCAAGGTACTCAAAAATATCTGAACATGCACTTTGTCGCCTTGACAATAGAGGCGTTGTTCAGATATTTGTGACCATCTTAGCCGCTCCGATATATCTGATGGCGACTGCACATAAGTCTTCCGTATAGATTTCCTTTTTTATTATGTTAAAACTCGTATTACTTGAGACAAATAAAGTCAACCGTTGACTTTGCATCGTTGTAACTTTAGTCATTTCGGGTGCATCGTACAGTCGCCATCAAATATATCGGAGCGGCCAAGGTACTCAAAAATATCTGAACATGCACTATATCGCCTTGATAATAGAGGCGTTGTTCAGATGTTTGTGCCCACCCTGGCCGCTCCGATATATCTGATGGCGACTGTACTAACACTGTCTAAGAGTTAAGGCCAACCACGAATGATAAATACAACTATAGATATAGCAAATGTGAATCAACCATTTTATTACTAAATTGCTTCGTTGGTTACTATAATTTGAGACATCAAAAATATTTCTATTGCTTTATATTTATTCCTAAACCTTACATCAAAAGGGTTGATAGGATAAAAATACAATGGCCGTATTTAAGGCGATTCCAAATTCATGACTTAGTTTATTACTCTATTGTAATAATTAAATTCTTTATAAGAATTCATTTTTACAAACTTGAACTGGGAAATATTTAAATTACGCGTTTGTAAATTTATCTAGAAAGGGAAAAAACTCGAAAACACTTTTCGTAAAAATGTTGTACTCGCATGCCAAATTCATTAATTATTTTAAACAGCTTTAGTTAATGATCTTTTGAAGGTTCCCACTTCGATAATTTCATTGATCGGTTCTATCGATCTCTATTATAGTCAAGCGACGAAGGCTCAGATACACACAAAGTAACTAAACCCTAAGTTTCCATTCAACCACACTTTTAGGAGATAAAAATTAAATTAGCACTTAAAATATTCGATCGATTAAATAAAAATGTTATTCCGTCTACAAATGAGTTTCTATTAATTTAAGTAGTTCCTAATCAAATAAGCAACAATGATCGGTTACACATTTATTTCTAACTAAACTTATCAATAAATTATAATAAATCATTGCACTTAGTACTTTAATTTTTAAATGTTAGGCCAGCTTCAAAAATATCAGAATACAATTTAGAAATCCGGCCTCCAGCCGGCTACATATTTTTGAAGCTGGCAACACAGTCACTGCAAGCGTATAATAAAAAAAAAGTCAAATTGACGTTTACAACTGTCAAACTATGCACTCGAGTCCAGAACTATTAAAAAAAAACAAACGAAAAAGACATCCGTAGATCATACTACTGCATTATTTACGCGTAAACTAAAATCACTCTCAACACTGTCCGTAGCGTTCCCTCGTGGGTTATATTCCAGATTTAAATTACCCTATCACCTTATTATTGCCACTGTACCGGTGTGAACCATGCTTCCATTCTAACGGTCCCGAGCGGTCGGTACTTCACTGCGAAATGTACGTCTGAGGATCGTACTGCAACCGTTTCTATTTCCGGATACTTTTTATTTTCGCCCCGAAGCTTTTTCCGAGTTTAAGGTCGGTTTAGTTCCTGATAGGGTAGCCTTAGGCTTTTTGCGGTCCAAATAATAACATTAATATTGGAATTATTGGCGAAGGGAGCCGATCACAATGTCTGACTTCAAACGTTCGGCTTTTTTACTGTAGAGTTCGAGTTTAGAAGCAAAGCCTGGCAACCCTAGTTAGTAAAGTGGGGGCGTGTGGGGGGGGGGGGGGGGGGTGGATGGGAGCCGTGTCGGTGCGTGTGTACAACCCTCAGAGCGCCGGCGCGCGGCACTGGGGCGGCGGCGCGCCTCACGGGGCCGCGCATCAATACGCGCGCCGCTCCTCCGCCTCAGGCATCTGCAACAATAATACCTCTTTACCATTCTAATAACACTTACAATATAACCCCCATATTTGTTAAATAGCAGCCTCTAACCTTCTAATAGTAACCTTTAAATTTTATCTCATACCAACAAACATATGTTAAAGTGAAGGATAGGGCCAGCGATCGACGACAGTTTAAGTTTGAAAGAGTTCTATGAATAATGAGTGACATAAGTTATCTACGAACGATGCTCTAGGCCTGACTGACATGATAAGACCGTGTCATTAGGTTTCGGGACTTTTGGGACGCTACCAAATCGATCTAAGAGGTCCCAAAACCATCTAGGGAGCATTGGTTACGTCCCAAAACCTTACAGCCAACGGGAATCTAGTTCTTTTTTTTGCCACCCTGCATACGTTGCTATCTATCCTCGTTTCAAGTATTTGGGTGCCAATGAAGGGTTTGGTTCCTAGTTCCCAGCCTATTTAGAACCGGCAACGCCAGCCCTGCGTGACGTGTGAGGCCGAGGGTAAGGTGGTGCACTCACGTCCCGGTGGCGGTGGCGCTTGTGCGGCGGCTCGTCGGCCGCAGCCTCGATGACCAGCTCGCCGGCCAGCGCGTCCATGTCGCCCGAGTATCTACTCCTGCAACACCATATCATCATTTGTCAGATGTCTGTCTCCAAACTGCCAGTCAAATCAAACCAGTATTTAATGGCTCATTTTGGTATTTGGCTTGCGAAAGAGGAGAGACTAATGCCATTTCAATTAATTTAGGTCCGCGGAAATGAAACGTGGAGAATCAAACGCCATTTCAATAAATGTTGGCTCGCAGAAATTAAATGGAGAGACAAAATTCCATTAAAATTTAATTAAGTCTGCGGAAACAAAATGGGGAAAGACAAATACTATTTCAAGATGGCGGCCATGCATTTTTTTTAAATCGTCACAGTAATCGTCATAGTCAAGATTTCAAAGTTCTCTGAAAAATCTTAAATACGACTACAATGCTGACGCTGAATAGGAGACCTACGTGGATTCAATCACAGGGTGAAACAGATCAAGTTAAGCATTTTTGTCGTGAACATGTGGGAAGATCAAACTTAACGCGGGATGCTACCCTAGCATCGTGTTACTAAGTAGGTAAGGTAAGGTATAGTAAGTGTGTACTGACTGCAGATAGGGCTCGTGGGGCAGCGCGTCCTCCTCCTGGATGGACACCAGCCCGCCCGTGCTCGTGCCCACCACGTACTTCTCTGTAACATACCACACACACATATTTACTAAAATAATTTTAAACATAGAAAGAACCGACTTCTCTTAGGATCCGCTATTCCAAGAGGAGTTGGCCGAGTTGCTGTAAAAAAATATTGAAATCACTATAGGTGTGCCTATAGTAGTTGAAGAGTTCCCTCGATTTCTCCAGGATCCCATCATCACATCTGGACCTGGTGACAATGGGGCTAACTGTGAAGAATACTCTTTCAAACAAAAAAAGAATTTTCCAAATCGGTCCAGCTGTCTTCAAATAATCGGTGAACATACACACTAAAGAAATGAAAATAGCAAAAAAACAAAGACCCCGACGAATTGAGAACCTCCTTTCTTCCTCCTCCATCCTTCGAAATCTTGAAGTCGGTGGCCCTCAGTTAAATAACCCACTCCGCGTCATTCCAGACGCAAAGATGCCCAATACGCTAGCCACGTTATCGCGCTGTACCGCGATGGACAACCTTTACAACAGGAATGACCTGGAGCGGGGATCGAGACCTCGCTCCCGCAACCGATTCCCGACCTCCTTAAAACATATCCGTGCCTCCGAGTACCAACAACCAGTGGTCTCAACCGCCAGAGGTGAGATGGGAAATAGTCACCCACGCACACATACTTTTCTTTTTTCTTAAGAGCGGCCACCTCCGCAGCTATGCCTGCCTCCCTGGTATGGTATGACTAAGGCGATTATCAGACTGGCGCCGCATGCTGGTGCGGATGCGAATTCGCAGTTTATTTGTAATTGATAACTAGCAGCTCTGAACTAGACCAACCTTCCCGCTCGCCGCCGGCGCCGTTGGTGACGACGGTGATCTGGTGGCCCGCCATCACCAGCCCGCTGCCGCCCGCGTTGTACGAGATGCCGTGCCCTACAATACCAGTTTATTATTAGCAGCGCCTTCGATGACTCGCAGAATAAATGTTTCAATGCTCGATATCTTTTAACCTTTTGAACGCCAAGCATCGGACGGAAAAATCGTACCAGCGCGCACGCGAGGCAAACCGGTTGTATTTTGGACGTGATGTCACGTGCTGGCGCTGAGAGCACGATTTTCCGTGCGCGTGATTTGATGTCTTTGGCGGTCAAAGGGTTAAGGTCTTATGTATATGTCTTCTAGCTGGAATAAGGCTGTATCCCTCAGTCCTGTTTACGAAATCAAAATCAAATCTCTGCATATAGTCCAGGTGTCCAGTCCAGGGCGTCCAAACATAAATTACCAGTTGACGCACATACCTTGTCGCGTCAGACTAAGTTATCGATGATTGCACAAGGTAAGTACGTTTTTTAAGCAGACTAAAGCTAGGAGATGAGGCGCAAACGAAGTTGCGAGTGGAAGTTAGTTGGTTTATAAATAATGGAGAAAGAGTACAGTTCGTGAGCTTTAAGAAGAACCTTCGGGAATCGACGATGACACACGAAGGTAATATTGCTGTTCTGCTTTTTCACGTGTCACTGTTGATTGATACCCGACGTCTCTTTCTAGAACCCGAAGGTTCTTCTGAGAGCTCACGGATTGTACACTATGTGCATATAGCATGTATGTTACCCGGCGAGCCCGGCGCGCTCTGGCTGACGCCGCTGCGGCCCGAGAACAGGTACTGCGCCGCCTGCGAGCCCGAGTTGTTCAGCCGCTGCTGGCCGCTCTGCAAACATAGTACAATAATATATCATTATTTATAATTACGTTTCATTTACATTACAAGCTAGACTTGTGTTTCTATAAGGCCGCGAACTCGATGTACGCGGATGCGACGCGGTGGGCGGCGAGAATAGTGACCGCCGCTGTTATCCAAAACAGGTCTATTCAAGACTCCATCAAACTATATAGTGGTTTGGTCGAGTCGCGGCGCGCGAACCCGCCGCCCGTGCCCACCGTTCCCAGCGGCACGCCTGACGCCACGCAATCGCATTGTTTCAGCGAAATTGAAATTAGTCCGCGGAATCCCGCGTAGATCCCTAATGCATTAGCAAAGCTGTCGGCTGTAGCCGTCGTTGGCGTCCGCGGCGCGACTTTCCGATTGTATAGCCGTCAGTGGCGATCATAGGTTTAAACTTAGGATAAAAGGTATAGACGGGGCATGGTAATAATAATACCAAGATCGAACGGGATGGTCTTATTCTTATTACACTTTCAATAGGTACGACAGAGAAGGTGCTACATATTATCGTTGGTCCTTGTCATAGTTTCACATTATTTTATTGCCCTCCACGCCATTACTTTGAGCAGTGGAGGACTGCTCCTCCACTGTTTCTTCAAAAATGTCTGTGTTTATTACGAGAAAACATGATATTTTTCTTAGAAAGTAGTGTCGACTAAGGAAAACGACGGTAAATTGTTCTGTTGAAGTGATTATCGTCATCTATTTCTATCCCTTACGGGTGTACTTGTGTGCGGTCTCTAGTTAAATGCTTGCTTTGAGCAGTATGAGGACTTATTAAATTCTTCAAAAAAGGAGTGTATAGGTTCTTAAAGGGTAGGCAACGCGCATGTAAAACCTCTGGAGTTGCAGGTGTCCATAGGCTATGGTAACTGCTTACCACCAGACGGGCCGTATGCTTGTTTGCTGCCGTCGTGGTATAAAAAAAAGAGCCAGAAGGTGTCGTGTACCTGGTCGTGGTCCTCGCCGGTGAAGAGGTCGGGGGTGGGCTCGCGCGAGAGCTCCTCGGGCGTCACGAGCCCCGACACGCCCACCTGCGACGGCGACGTCGGCGCGCTCCTGACAAACCAATCTCATTCATTACTCACTGCTCTGCTATATAGGTAAGCAAAACTCTAATTATTCAATATCATAGACAGACACAATAGCAATCATAGACTAAGGGCCGGTTGCACCAAACCGTCCGTTAAAGCATAGAGGAACTTTTATGATAGAGCAGCACAACCTAAGAACTTTTTGAAGCTTAAGTTTATCGCGCCACCTATCCGAGAGCCGCTTGTAAGAGGAAATGTCACCTCCATCTAGTAACGAATAGCGTACTCGTAGTACAGTCAGCTGCAGAGAAAAGGACCCCCCCTGCATACAAGGTTTGTATGGCAGCGGGGGCCTTTTTCGTTGCAGCTGACCGTACACTAGTCGTTACTAGATGGAGCTGATATTTCCTCTTACATTTTGGCTATCTTTAGGTCGCTCTCAACTAGATGGCGTAAGTATCCAGGAGCCTCAAACAGTTCTTAGACTATGGCCGTCTATTATATCTTTAAGTCTATGGTTAAAGTCAACGTCATCGTTAAAAAAATGTATGAAAAGTCTGCAAGTTTTCTATGACATGACATGACAGCTCCATCGGTTCGTTAATTATGCGTGGTGCAACCCACCCTAAGTAGGTAGTTGACGGGTTTCATTGACTGGACTTTTGTTTATAAAATGAAAAAATAAGAGATAAGCCTAAATTGTTATTTGGTACTGAGTATTACATTTTCCAGTACATACAGTTCTTCAATTTCAAATTAATGTGAACCTCATTCCAAGATATTGGATATGGACATGGGATTTATAACAATTTATAAGTATTAACTATTCGATCTAAACTACAAAACTAAAATCATAAAAGTATACAACGACCAAAATGTAATTCGAACCATCGACGTCCAAAAATCTAAACAATAGTGGTTTCAATATCGTGAAATACCTATGCATACGATGAATTCTAATTTAAATGTACACAATAACCTAATAGCTAAGGAACTTTAGACTACAATTTAATCTAATCACAACATACAAGGTATGACGTTTATAGAATAGTACCCACTAGATAATATTTTACCCCCAACTTCTTACCCCCACTGGACGGATGTCAGTATTGCGACGATATTCGATTTGTACACCAACTTCTAGGGAAATAATAAACACTTTTACTTTCGTGAACATGTGAATCAAGTCCTAATTTAATATTATAATAATATGCGCAGAAAATTATATAAAAATCTGACGTAAAGGCCCTGACAAAGTTCGTGATATGATTGAATTAAAATCATCCAGCAACCTTTAAATATCTGTACTATATAATTATTAATTATATAGGCTCAAAAACCAATGAATGTCAAACGTGTTCGAGGTGTAACGCCGAGATCAAGCCGGCCGGTCATACCATGCAAACAGGACTTGTGACCTTACCCTATGACATAACACTACATGTGACCTCGATCCACGGCAGCTCTGAAAAGAGGCGGAAGAATACCTGGAAAAGAGGCCGAAGGGTGCGCGGAAGGCCAGCTCGATGAGCTTGCCCTCGCTCTGCGGGTCGATGCGCCAGGAGCTGCAGGTCACGAGACGGAACAGTACCTGGAGGAGAGGCCGAAGGGTGCGCGGAAGGCCAGCTCGATGAGCTTGCCCTCGCTCTGCGGCTCGATGCGCCAGGAGCTGCAGGTCACGAGGCGGAACAGTACCTGGAGGAGAGGCCGAAGGGTGTGCGGAAGGCCAGCTCGATGAGCTTGCCCTCGCTCTGCGGGTCGATGCGCCAGGAGCTGCAGGTCACGAGACGGAACAGTACCCGGAGGAGAGGCCGAAGGGTGCGCGGAAGGCCAGCTCGATGAGCTTGCCCTCGCTCTGCGGGTCGATGCGCCAGGAGCTGCAGGTCACGAGGTGGAACAGTGCCTGGAGGAGAGGCCGAAGGGTGCGCGGAAGGCCAGCTCGATGAGCTTGCCCTCGCTCTGCGGGTCGATGCGCCAGGAGCTGCAGGTCACGAGGTGGAACAGTGCCTGGAGGAGAGGCCGAAGGGTGTGCGGAAGGCCAGCTCGATGAGCTTGCCCTCGCTCTGCGGGTCGATGCGCCAGGAGCTGCAGGTCACGAGGTGGAACAGTACCTGGAGGAGAGGCCGAAGGGTGTGCGGAAGGCCAGCTCGATGAGCTTGCCCTCGCTCTGTGGGTCGATGCGCCAGGAGCTGCAGGTCACGAGGTGGAACAGTACCTGGAGGAGAGGCCGAAGGGTGTGCGGAAGGCCAGCTCGATGAGCTTGCCCTCGCTCTGCGGGTCGATGCGCCAGGAGCTGCAGGTCACGAGGTGGAACAGTACCTGGAGGAGAGGCCGAAGGGTGTGCGGAAGGCCAGCTCGATGAGCTTGCCCTCGCTCTGCGGGTCGATGCGCCAGGAGCTGCAGGTCACGAGGTGGAACAGTACCTGGAGGAGAGGCCGAAGGGTGTGCGGAAGGCCAGCTCGATGAGCTTGCCCTCGCTCTGCGGGTCGATGCGCCAGGAGCTGCAGGTCACGAGGTGGAACAGTACCTGGAGGAGAGGCCGAAGGGTGCGCGGAACTGCACGCCGCGCGGGCGGCGCGGGCGGAAGGCCAGCTCGATGAGCTTCCCCTCGCTCTGTGGGTCGATGCGCCAGAAGCTGCCTTTTCCCGGCTCCTCTTGGCTGCGCGGTACTTTGATAAAGTATCTGGAACAGAATATTAAATTTTGGTTACTCTGTGGTTTCAACGGAAAGCGTTTTATTTTAAAAACACACAAAAATAGTTAAACTTTAAACTATTAAGTTGCACATCTATAACTGTGACTATCAAAGTAAGATTTTTGGGAGCCACAGGCGACAGCTGGCCCGATGACCGTATTTAATTAGTCCGATAGAAGATTCGGATTTAATGACAATCTAGAACCGGTTTAAGAACGTACTAACCTGTTAAGTGATAAATTGTGACGTATAGAATTCTGCCAGCCTTTATCGGCCGTGCGGTAATAAGGATAGTGCTTCGTAATGTAGCTGTAAATCCCGCTAAGCGTGAGCTGCTTGTCGGGCGCTGAAGCGACAGCTTGCACGATGAGCTGCGCGTAGCTGTAGGGAGGCTTGGCGTCGTCCCGGTGGTCGCGGTCGCGGTGGTCGCGGTCGCGCGAGTCGCGGACGTCGCGGCTGCTGTAGCCGGAGTCCGACACTGAGGAGGCCTGGAACATTTTATTAAGCACACAATATGTATATCATAAGCAAAAACGTAGCTAGATAATGGTGGCTCTAGCACATCATCTCAAATACACTAACAGTAATACGCCGCCCCGAGGAGCCGCGCAGAGACGTTGGACAACTGCATTGTATGATACTTACACCAGTGCCATTGGAGGTGGGCCGGTGCTGCGCCAGGTCAGCGTAGTGCTGCGCCACCAGACCCAAGTCTGCGTGCCGCCGCCCCGAGGAGCCCGCGCCGCGCGGCGACGTCGGACAACTGTTCGCTGCGCTTATTGTGCCTGAAATAATATAATGATAATATAAAATCCAATTCCCGTCAATGCACAACTGAGAATAATAGTAATGCTTGTCGGAAGCTGCTCTGCCATCTACAATCAGACAGCCAGCTATCTCCAACGCTCACACGGTTATGTGACGAGACAATGACTCACCAGTAGGCGAAGGTGCAGGACTGCGTCCATCATTGTCAACGGGGATGGTGATGCGCAGCGGCGGCAGCGGCGGGCCCGAGCTGCCCCCCGCCCCGCCGCCGCTCTCTTCTACCAGCGACTGGAACTCCAGCCGGATGTTCGTGGAAGGGAAGCGGAGCGTGCATCTGGAATTAATAATGGGAAATATTAATAATCGGTAAAAAATTGTGTCTACCTACTGCTAAATAAACAGCGCGCCCCGCTGTGTGTGTTTTATACCGATACGCTTCAGTATGAAAAGAGCCGCCCAACCCAAACATGGATTTGTAACCTAATTACTGACCTACGTAAGTTTCATTTGAGCGCATATTCTTCATACTTAGAAAGTTTTATATGCAACTGATTTAAAGTAATGAGGTATATTCGCGTATTCGTAAGATTTACAGGTAAGTAAGTATAAGAAAATTATTCGATTTCGACGATAATTTACCACGGATATGTGTCAGAATACTCGCAAACTTGTACCGATAAAAACACTCAAATATAGCAAAACAAAACACCGCACATGAACTTAACTGAAAACTTGGCACAGTAGGTTAACGTACAAAATTAGAAATGTGGAGGGGAGTTACCCACCCCTTTCGGGGTTGTTGCAGTCCCTATTATTATGGATCGAGCATGCACTGTGCAGGCTACGAGTTGGCAACGGCGGCGACCAACAACTGCGACGGAGCGGAACACCGACCGACAACTTGCCAAATTTGTCGACTTGGACCATTTGATGGATTAAATTCGTTGGAAGTAAACAAAAGGTCAATGGATGCAGTTTTCTTAAGTGCAAATAAAACATTGAATGTTTAAGTAGAATTCATAATCCGAAAGACTGGCTTCTCACTGAAGGTGCACCAGCTGCGGTCCCGACACTACGTGCACTTCAGCTCGTTTGTGGTGCGCGTGCCGCGGCCGCTGCAGGAAACCATCACGAATGCAGACTTTTGGCCGAAGGGTGTCGTGTTTCGGCGGTTCCGGGGCACTCTGCCGAATCCTACACCAGATCAGACGACGCAACGGAGCCACGCAGTTACGTCACCTAAATCCAAATAGTTTTAAGATTTTTGTAATTTTCATTGTTTGTAGTTTACAGTGCCTTGGTTTTACTGTAATGCTGTGTAACTTATTTGAATAATAAATAAATAAATAAATAATTGAGTGGAGTAAATTGACAGCTCCTGGTATACAAAGCGGTTGTCAAATGTATGTAAAGTGCTGTCAGACTCCACAGAAGTATGAATTCTAACTACATTATTGTTCTTCGGATTATGAAAGTTTTATTGACACTAAACTATTAGTTAGCAACAGAAAGATAAAGAATATCAATTACACAACACAAATTATAATAATACGGGGGCGAGAAGTAGCTCACGGAGAGCCGTTTTGCTATATTGATTGTAGCAAATGGAAATCCGTGATCTCTCCCTACCCCTTTTGGGAAATAGGCGTGAATGGCGTGATTGTATGTATGTATGTATGTAAATTATAATATAATAAAAAGTCGAATTACCTTTTAACTTAGAATAGGTAAGTACAGTTGCCATCAGATATATCGGAGCGCCCATGGTACCTACTCAAAAATATCTGAACATGCACTTTATCGCCTTAATAATATATGCGTTGTTCAGATATTTACGACCACCTTGGCCGCTCCGATATATCTGATGACGACTCTACCTACAACAATTAACTGGGTAAAGTGAATAGGTACTTTAAAGAGGGAGACCCGGTCAATGTTCTCCGACTAACATATTAAATTGGAAAGGGTACCCTAAGGCGGTTATCATACTGGCGCGGATCCGCATGCGGCACCGGTGCGCGAGCGAGATAGCGCTCTGCATGTGTATAGCGCTATCTCGCTCGCACACCGGCGCCGCATGCGGATCCGTCGTCAGTGTGATAATCGCCTAAATTAACAATTTCATTAATTATTTTATAAAAGCGAAGTAAGAAGACTTAAGCAAAAAACATTGCAAATGAAAATCTGAAGTAGTTATCAATCTAACCTCCTTAAAAGCGTTAAATAGAGTAGTTTATTAATAGTTCAATTTACAAATAGTATAGTACGTCATAAATAATAAATCGGAGCAAATGGCGCCCAACATGGGGCCGGTCCGTAATTTACTCCTAGTGTCACTGACGAGCAAAAACCGTATCGATCACCGGCCGACCTACTAGCGGTTCCATGAAATAGCATTTAGTAGCCGCAGTGCAGGATTCAATAAAAGACCAGCATAATAGGCACCAACACACGCACACATACGGTATTGTGTAGTGTAGAGTGTAGTAGTAAACAAGTTGCGTCGTGGGGACACTCAAGCCCTGTCCGGTGTTTGTGCGTAGTTTAACATAGTGTGTTTTAATATGCCTGCCGCTACTTTTCCCAGTTATTAGAATTGGTATAGACATTTTTCCAATAATCTTGTCGTTTGTTAACTTCTTATTCCCAGAATTCAAAATTTTTTTTGGCTAGCTGAGACGTGGCACTAGAGATATTGATCAGAGGGAGAAAATATAACATTAATTTTCAGGATGTCATATCGTTCCACGACGTTAGTACTTTTAGAAGGGCAAATATAGTACATACCTTTACCGTACTAGTAAAAAAATAAATAAATAGAAGAATCACAAATCTGATAAATATTAAGCGTTTTGAACAAACGCATTTCAGCAAACATACATATCAACCTATGAATATTACACATATAATATAACATCAACATAATTAGCAAGTCATTATATCCCATACGCTTACACAGTAATATCGACACAACAGCCCTGCTGAATAGTCTGAATGTGTAAGGGCAAGTGTGCGCTATACGTCCCCACCCACATAAGCACGCCGCAGACGGCGTTAAGATCGGGTCACCTACGAGAGCTGAATTCAATCTTTGAAAGGTTTCTACTGCTCACTGGTAATGGTAACACTAGCTACATAAACCAGTATTATATGATCTCTAGTGACGAATAGGACTAGGTCTCCTGTTGGGAGTAATTACTGGATTTCTTGAGGCGCGTACTCGTTAAAACATATGAACATAAGCCTGGGAAAACCGCTAGCAGTGTTCGAATGAAAGGAACTTATTGCGTTGCTTTCAAAGAAGACATTTTACTGAACTCCAATGATTCAAAGGTATTGATCAACGCTGGTAACTGGAAAAATAAGGCTTCATTTTATATTTAACCTTTTCAAATACCTTGTTTACTTACTTCTCAGAACAAATATGAAGAAAACCAGCGAAAATAGATCTAATACTTCACTTGGAGTAGGTAGGTACTTGGACGAAAAACGTTCTCGAATCTTCTAAACACAAATTGTAAACACAGACCAAGTTACATTGATCCCAACATGAATGGAAGAAGCCTTGCAATGTCTCCAATTGGTAATCAAACTTGTATTTGTATAGCTGTTTTCTTCCCACCTCGAAAACAACTTTTCGTGAATTATGATTTCGTCATTTATTCTAAATTTGTTTGTAGGTAGGTACAGTTAATAACTAAATACGAATGAGGATAAACTGCGCAGATGTATGAATGAAAATAAAAATATTTTTTCTTTAACACTCTCAGCGCCACGTGGGTCGCCGGCGGCCCACAGAGTTTCAAGCGCCGCTGGCCACACGTATATTTTGCAACTTTATCAGCAGGCCACGTGGGCCGCCGGCGCTCCACAAATATTTTTATGCAGCAGGCCTCTATCGTTTTTAGTATCTTTCCGTGCAGGCCACATGGGCTGCCGGCGGCCCACAAAAATTTCAATACAGCAGGCCACTATTAATTTTCAACAGTTTTAAGTTACTTTACCGGCAGGCCATGTGGGCGGCCGGCGGGGCAATTTATAAACTTTACCGCCAGGCCACGTGGTCCGCAATGACCCCACAAAAATAAATTTACAATCTTTTTAACCAACTTCAAGATTTCGAAGGAGAAGTTTCTCAATTCGTCGGAATCTTTTTTTTTGCTATTTTTGTTTTATGTATGTTCACCGATTATTCGAAAACTGCGGGACTGATTTGGAGAATTCTATTTATTTTGTTTGAAACAGTATACTTGACAGTTGATCCCATTGTCATCAGGTCAGGATCTGATGATGGGACCCTGGAGAAATCGACGGAACTCTTCAAATATAAAGGCTATAGGCACACCTATCTATAGTAATTTGAGTATTTTTTACAGTAGCTCCGGCATTAGCTTTTGGAAAGGTGGAGGCTAAGTGAAGTCGGTTACTTTTTTTTTAATTATCCATATGCGGCATCTCTTCTCAAATTCAAACTTTCCACAAAAAAACTGATACGATACAATCAGTGCTAATTACAATGCTTTGCCGTTAACGATTCTGCAAAGTATTGTTTTTTCCATACCAGAGGCCTATTTTATAAAGCTACAACGCCTGTCATCTCACAGGGCGACGCATGTCGTCTCACGGAACGACGCATCTGTTTTGACGGTGCCTATTGGAGGTCACTGCGTCGACTCGCGTCGCTGGGCCACGGGCACCGAGCGGAATTTCACAATATCTGAAGTAGCAACAAATGAGCAACAATGATTATACTATTTGCTTTTCCATCTTTTGAGCAATTTGCACAAAATAAATCACAAAAGTAAATTGTGCAATATCACTATATCTGAAATAGCAACAATCGTTACACAATTTGCATTTGTAATTTACTTTTCGATATTTTTTAAACTTGATTGTGCACGTGTTGCTCGGCTGAGTTACAAAAGCTTACTGAGGAGAAATCAGCCTGGCGCTAGCACCGGGCGACATTAGTACCTGAGTGGCGCGACAGATGGCGCTACTAGTCGATCGATGAATTCAGTTGATTAGGGCTGAGTTACAAGGGTGTTATCTCATATGTGGTTCATGCGAAGGCACGAATACCTAAATACACGGACACTGTGTGTCCGTTGTAGGACACTTTGACTAAATAAATTTTTAGGGTTCCGTAGTCAATCAGTGTAATAAATTTTATTTTAATGAGATTTTAATTAAGCGCCTTTTTAGAACCTGTGTTATAAAGTTAGGTTCAACGAACCTTTTGGGGGAGGGGGGGGGGGGGGACCACCATCTATCTCTGGAACTTACTGTTATTCTCGCGTCCAAAAGACTAACAAAATTTTGAAGCCCCGACTTCAAAAATTGATTGTGCGAAATTTCGGCCTGCTGGGTTTTACCATTGACTTTATCTCAAGAGAAAATTTGACATGGATATGGTTATCTGGTATTGGTCTGCCTGCAACCCACGCGGCCTGCTGGTAAAGGTATCAAAAATGTAACATACTCTGCTAGACTCGAATTTATGTGGTCTGCCGGCAGCCCACTTGGCCTGCAGGTAAAGCTTTTAAAAATCTTGGTGGCCCTCTGAGCTCAAATTTAGGTGGGCGGCTGGTGACCCACTTGGCCTGTCACAGCAGAAAATTCGTTTGTTCTATGGCGCTGAGAGTGTTAATTTAGGCACTTTACAATGCAATTAAGTATGATGGCGTCGCAATCGCAAAAAATATGGTTTGGATATGTCAAATTCGTAGTTTATGGTACAGAGTTTCTATAAATAGGTATGGGTAATAGGGGTCTTTAAAAGATCATCAAGAACTTCAATCTGCACCGTAGTAGATGAAAATTCTAATAAAGAAGCTCCTAATGAAAACTCTCAACAATATTTAATTGATAAATAAATACGATATCCGATCCGATTAATACCGTCGTCATACAATAAAATAAATATTAGGCACAGATTGAAATCAAAATGTACAGAATGCAGATCTTGGGAGGGCGAGATAAAGAGGCTTACTCGAGAGATAAGATTACTACGTAACAACAAAACCGCTTCGTGGGTACGTCTGTAAGAACTTTAATATCAGCCGTGTGAAATTAAAGAATATTTAAGTAGCAAAAGTTCTTTTTGCAATTATGATTTTATGACTAAAACTCTAGATAGCGTAGCGTATGGATGGAAGACTAGCATGTACCTTAGTTAGCGAAATATTCAAAAGACACGCAAGACGCCGCGCGCCGCGCTGCGAAAACGGGTCAATTCCTATAAGTTTCCCCCTTTTTCGGTAATGGTATGAGCACTACTACGATTTTGATATAGTTCAATTATGTTATAGACATATTATGAAACGATCAGTAAAGAAAATCCTGTCAAGGGTCCACGACTAATGTCATAAATACGAGGTACAATCTACGTCAAAGATATGTTTACACTTTTGCACCTTATCACAAAGGTGTAAAGATATCTTTGACGTCGACTGTACAAATTAGCCTTCTAGCATTCGCAAGGATCCCGGATCGTGCCTTGTTTTTCCCAATCTCCATGTATAAACCACTCGTTCACGAGCATTGCCTCACATAAAGGGCCCTATTCATTGGCGTCCACCCCATTCCTGACAAGCATCCGGTCCGTCATCAATGAATACGTCCGGCTCGACAGCGAATGGGATTCCTTAATCACGTGCCGTATATACGGACCACCACAGACTGTATACAGGATGGAATCGGAGATGAACAATCGGAAATTTCTTTGTGCCACTCTTTTGCCTTGGTCTAAAAGTAACTTTAAAATATTATGCTTAAGCACATTGTATTAATAAGATTTTAAGGTTTTTTCAATAACTTGTTCTATTCAATTATGTTATGTTATTTCTGGCCAAAACATACTCAAACATCGGTTTCTCTTCTTCATGCTGTATCATCTTATGTGAGCATGGGCCATCACTCATGCCATGAATTACGCATAAGTCATCAATAGTCATCATATTTAATAAAAGAACGAAGCAGTATTTTTTTATTGTGTTTTTAAATTTACACGATATTTTTGTCACATTTCAGTCATTTCACTTAAATAATCTATTTCTGCATCGTTTCATTTGCATCTGCAATTCATGAAATGAACGATAATAAATGAATGAATGAATGAATGATAATAAAGAAATGAACGAATTCCAGGTCGGCTCCGCGTTCGTGAAAAGTTAATAAAGCATTTCGTATTTTCCAATAGCTTTTGAAGTCCAATAAATTTTATTGGAGGCAGGTTCATTAATTGGATGCATGTAGAATTTAAATAGTCCCGCGGGGCGACACGAATAGTTTCCGATGTAACACGTTATAACCAGGAACATCAATGATTTAATTAACTGTCTGGATTAGAGGTGCAAGCACATACTAATTTGTCCCTTCGAGTATAATCCACGGCGCTAGTCATACTTGACTTGAGATATTTAGATACGTTCCGATTGTGACCTGATGGCCTGGCTAGAGGTTTATGGCAATAACCGCACCAGCAGAAGTCGGTTCAAACCCGGCCTTCGGCACAGGATGGTCAGTTAAGGCACTAGCCAAACACAACACCTTCATTTTTGAATTTGGAATTTTGCCTTAAATGTTTGAAATATATTTTTACGGCACAAATATCATTCCTATCTGTGCAAAAGACACTTTAGGGTGTGACACACAAAAGAAGAGTTTTAAAATCAAAAATTAATGTGACGTAATTTGTGGACGAACTCTTGCCTACACAATCCAAGTGTCAATAAAGTTGAAGCTCTATTCCGATGAGGTCAAGGATGTGTTTACGATCATCCAGCGTTTCCGATCGATAATACGCTTGTTTACTTAACTTTATTCTACGTAAATTATTTTACAAGTGTTTACCACCTATAAGGCTTCTGAGGAGTTTCAGATCTGTTGGCATAGTGGAAGAGTTCAAAGTTAGATGGCCTAGAATAAGCCTATCGGCCGGGAAGCCTTTAATAACTGGTTAGCAAGACCTGCATGGCGCCAACACTTGTCATGGTAAGACGACGAGAAAAGGTATGTTTTAAACAGACTTCAAGATTTCGAATATGCTTTTGGAAATGTAGAGTGAAGTCGGTTATTTTTTGTTTAAAATTATTGTTTTGACGACGGTGTTGATATTCCACTTTCCTTTTCCATGTGTGTACTGCGTAGTGTGTGCGTGTCGTCCTGTTATATTGATCGACCGCCTGTCCTGTAAAATGCGTCTTTATCATACTAATAAATATTTAAAACCTTTCGTTCGCTCATCCAAATCAAAAAATCACATTTATACGATCCGAATGTACAAAACCAAACCACATAAATCGATGAAACTGTACCATATATAATTTACGTGTAATACTTATTGTTATTCAATAAAGACCACTTAACTTAACCCCAATGTAAAATTAACTGCTGTCAAATTAGTTCCAAGAGTAAAAAAGAAATAATTTATTTCCAAGCGCTCCATTTTTCCGGCACGACACAACAAAACGTAAACAAAAACAAAATGGACCTTCGAACCGGATATGTATACATCGTCTGCCGTGCAGGCGTAGGCAATTAAAATAACGATCAGAACGCGCAATGTACGTCGAAGGAACAATACAGTCGAGTTACATAATAATGGCTTTAGCATGTTGTGTCTACTGGTAACTAACGCCGAACACAACAGGTCAGCAGGCAAGCTCCGGGCGCGTGACCTTGGAAACGGATCCCTATGTAGACGGTAATAGGGTTGGTGTTGGCTTGTTTGTGCTCGCGTCATAGTATCGATCGTTGGGTCCCAGTAAAAGCGTACGTCCTTCACCCGGTGGCCTTTCCGAACACAGTTCGGTTGTTTGATCGTGGGCGACTCATGTTCTCAAGAACACCGGTGTAAAGTGGACTCGAGATCTATATCCAGTATTAGGGATAGGATAGTGAATTATGCTGACTCCAAGCTTACATTTCGCCCGTGCTAGGCAATTGGAATAGCGCTCTGAAATTCGCCGCTTTCCGTCTGTATTGACAAGCTGTTAACTTCATAAGTGGGATGACAGAATAACTTAAGGTTATTGGGAGCTATTTTTATTTTATGACTTTGTAGCGGGTAGTAGATAATAACAATGTCTTGTACCTTCACAAGGTTACATAAAATCAGAACAGAACTAAATGGAGGTAAAGAAAAAGTTCATTGTAGCAGGCCTGACGACGTTAGTGCCTGCTATTTTTGAGGGTAGGTAGTTTGTATAGTGTATTGGTAAATCAGTACTACGTATATTATCCAAATTATTTTAATCATTGATCACGTAAACTCGTAATATCTTAGTTGAAAGTATCAAACTCAAACAACAAAGCAGCTTACCCATGACTGCATTCTATGGGTACTTAAAGGCAACCGTCACAAAATAAAGGCATATTAATTTCCCCTACAACTTAATAAAGCATAAAGACTCGCTGAAATTACCATGTCCCCAAGATATTCACAAAGCAGTTCCTACCCGACAGAGTTTATCACTAATATAATCAAGTCCCTAGTGTGACATGCCAATAAGGTTGGAATTGTAAGGTACACTGGTTTGCATATAACGTATTGTGAATAGCAGCCCGCAGCAGCGAGTGACGCGTTTGCAAACACTCGTGAAGGGTACAAATTATGGGCGTCCCAGACAGGCGGTGTTTGCCGAGCAATACCGTTAATGAATACATTTGGTATTTTAGGAAAGTACTACTAACCAAAAATGTCGTCAACGGAATTCTAATAATTTCAACATATTTTTTGCTCATGCATGCGACATGCTTCGGAGAGCTTCTAGATCTAAAGCTTATTATCATCAGTATGTAGATAGGTATGTCATTCGTTCTAGCGAAAACAAATAGAAAAGGAAGCGATTTCAAGTCAAGAGGAAGACCATCGTTTCATGTCAACAGACTTCAAGATTTCGATGTCGGGATCTTGGTTTTTCTTGCTATATTTTTTTTTTATGTTACGTTCACCGATTATTCGAAGACGGCTGGACCGATTTGGAAAATTCTTTTTTTGTTTGAAAGATTATACTTGACAATTGGTCCCATTGTCACCGGATCTGATGATGGGGTCCTGGAGAAATCGAGGGAACTCTGCAACTATTATAGGCATACCTATAGTGATTTTAGTATTTTTCAGCAACTCGGGCATTTCGTCTACTATTTTAATTCTAAAACTTTTTATTCTTTTTTAACACAAACAAAACGGACTCGGAGAGCCCTGTCCTTCCAAGTTCTGAAATAAGGTAACGTAGACATTTTTAAACAAACCTAAGTGACTTTTGGACATAACAAGATTACTGTCCGACTTTTATTTAGTATACAGCAAACGTTTGTTGAAAAAAATGCGTTTAATGAAATTTTGAAACGTTAATGAACGTTTTTAGTATCGTGAATCCAGATCCAGAATATATTCAGTAGGTAATATATTTTCCAACGTTACTTACAGATAATGTTCTATGAAGTTAATCGATGTAAGTCTTAAGTAACAAAACATTATTAACTTAGTCGTTTCTAAGATACGATAAGGAGAAGTTTTGGAAATAGTACATTTCGATATTAATAGTGCGGAAAGTATGTCATTACTTCACGAGTACCGAGATATCTTGGCAAGACTCGGGACGAGTGAAGAATGACATTTACGCACGAGTATCGAACGACGTTTTTTAATACAGTTGCGAAAAAATTATAAAATTGACAATTATTCACTTTGAGGTTACTTTAGTACATGTATCCGAACGGTCCGCGCGGTGTGGTGCGGCGCTGTGATTGGCTGTCTGTCACTGTCATTAGCTGTGATTGGCTGGAAAAGTAAAAAGCACTAGTGCGCGATATCAAACTTTCCGCACGCTAAACCACTACAAGAAAAGCACTTTTTTGAGCAACTGTATTAAAAAATAACTAATCTACGAGTAAGACAAGGCAATGGCGTTGTGTGACTTTTTATAGTCCATCTTTTAAAATAGGACAATGTGTTTAGTTTAACTAGCTGGCGCTGGTCTATAATATAATTATTTTTACGAAGATAGTTTGAATAATATTTTCCCTGCCTAATATTTAGTCGTATGATCATCTTATCTTTATCTGTCGACGTAGAAGGCTCATGTCCGTTTCCGGCACAAGAATCTCATTAATACATTCAAACGGGCGTGAAATGAATATTACCAGAAAAAGTCCTCATCGAAGATGTCATGCCTATTACTATAATAATACCTATTGTAAATTCAGGCTTCAGATAACGAAAATATTCTTGCAGATAAAAGTTCTGAAAATACTGAACGGTCGACTAGCAATTCTTGTTGCAGGTTTATGTATACACGCCACCACTTGTTCCGTTTCTTTATTGATATAGAGATAAGGTTTTGCACGAGATGTGACAGGATAGAAGTAGGTACTAGGTATGCTAGCCAGTAAGAAAGTAAAACAGCAGAACACACAAGAATACTAAATTCAGCTACTCCAACGAGACTCCACACCCTAATAATCAGCGAAACTGGCAAGATAGGGTTGGCAACAGGAAGCAAGGGGAGAGGTGACGTCACGGACCAAGGTCGCGCGACCCTCTGCAGTATGCGTGTTGTGGTCACGCCGGCGGTGTAGGGACAACCCTACTTTACATAGTTAAAACAAACTTCTACAGCCTGCGGTTTATGTACGATTCCAATCGAATGGGCACGGAAACTATGCAATGCATATTAATTATTTACATACACCAAATATAAGTACCACTTATGAGTCACAAACAGGATCTTAGCTTCCGTTTTAATGCGATCTATGAGGCTGGCTCTGGCCCAGACAGTAGGTTCATACCCAGGCAGAGACTAATATAATAACTGGCTAGACTACTTTTATGTATAAAGATAGATAAAAAAGGTATTGCTTCATTATCAAATAGACGTGTGCGCCGCGCCGGCGTGGCGTAGCCGCGCCGTGAGACCCACGCCGCCGCCGCCGCCGCAGATTTCAAAATCCACGCCGTTAGTCAAAATTTCAGTATTCGGAAAAAAATTGCCAACTCCAATGTCCGATCAAGGAACATTTTAACGTCGTGTATTGATGAATTAAACCATAAAAACATCTACAGATTGAAATAGTTAGGGTTTGACTAATTATTTCTCTTACGGGAGAGACGAGCAAGCAGGCTTCCACCCAGGTCACTCCTGCACAGACCACACCAATACCCTATGCATCCTCATTGAATGAACAGTGTGTCCTATGGCAGTCAGAGCTTTTCCCGGCATTTGTAGACTTTGAAAAAAACACCTTCGACACCGTGAAGTGGAGCGCGCTGTGGTCCAGCCTATCACAGTGCAACCCAAGTGCGTCATCTGCAATATTCGCTCCTTCTACGAAGGGAGTACAGGCAGGGTGCAGGGTGATCCATGAAAAAGTAAAGGGAACGCCTATAAAGATAACTGCCGGTGTAAAGCAAGGATGCCTCCTATCACCGGCATCACCGCTGTTATTAGTAATTTTTCTCGATGATGTCATGAGAAAAGTGATCGGAACACCAAAAGACATTAACTGGGACTATGGAGCTGAAAGATCTTGATTACGCCGATGACATCGTGCTGATTTTGCCATCTCTAGTCCATCTTAAAGCTAATCTCGAGAGCCTTCAAGAGGAAGAAGATGTGATGGACCTGCGAATCAACCGACGTAAAACTGTTGACATGCGAGTAAAGTTAGATTGCACGGAACCTTTGTTGCTCATAAACGATCGATTGGAATCAGATTATAAATTTGTGTATCTCGGAAGTACAATAACATGTCGAGGAGGTGCAGACGAAGACATTGAGAGATTAAGAAGATTAAGAAGGGAAAAGTTGAATTAGCTCAACTCAAGCTTATTTAAGATGCCAACGTGCATACTCGGCACATTAAAATCTCCCTCTTCGAATCCATTATCAAGTCCGCGTGCTGCTCTTTGGCTGTGAAACCTGGAGATTGACAAAGGGGCTGACACACTAAGCTACAAGTGTTTGTCAATAAGTCCCTTCGGTCGATCCTCCGCATCTTCTGGTCGAAGACTATAAGAAATAAGGATTTGTGGAGTATGGGTCATCAGTCTCCTATCGCGCAGGAAGTAGCGCTACGGAAGTAGATCGGACATACCCTTTGAAGAGATGCATTGAACAATGCCAGTATCGCTTTTGAGCAGCGGCGTCAAGATAGAATGCGTGCCAGCGGACGCCCCGTACACACGTGGCGGAGCAGTGTAGAGACTGAGCTGCGACCCATAGGACTGAGCTGGAGACAGGCCAAGATGGTTGCTCAACATAGAAAGGCGTGGATGGATTTTGTGGAGGTTTTAACTGGTTACCTCCCAACCTAACTAAAATACTGTCACCAACTCACCAACACCAAAACCAGAATTGTATCACCAACAAAATTAACCAGAGTACAAGAGTTTTTTCGGTGTCAGGATTGACCCTTAATGCTGAAGTGGATGTTTGGACTTACTGCGAGTCAAAAAAGGATCTTAATTTATCACAATTATGAAAAACATGAACATAAATGCGATTTCCGTGAAGAAAACAAGCCTGTGGTGTACTAGAAAATTACCCTTAAATATTTTTTTTTATATGAACCATCACGGAACAAAAATTGACCTTGACGCCGGCGTGGCGCAGCCACGCCGCCAAAAATTACCGGCGCGCCGCCGCCGCGGATTTTTATGGCGGCGCACACGTCTATTATCAAATTCAACAATGGGGTTGGCCGGTGAAAACTTTTGCAGAGGGCGCTGTTCCAGATTCCACACAATAAGAGAAAGAGATACAAACAATGATAGAAAGAAACAGACGATGAATGGTCCCTAACTTGTATGCAGGCATAAAGCTTTTGTTAGGCAAAAACCTTCCCTATGGCGTTAATCTACATCATTTTAATTTTAGTGTATTCCAAAAACGGATGGATTTCAATTTCGGAGCAATTCGAGACAAAACATTAAGTCATTTTCGCGAAAATAAATAAAAACTACTTCGCGCCAATTACAGATTTAGCTTTTCTAGGGACCAATTTTGAAGATGTCACTTTGACAGTTGCCAACCCCATTACCTAACCTAAAACACAATCAATGTTAGTTGCATGTTATTATATTTCTTAACTATGTTATATGATATGTGATGTGATATCTTCGTATGCTAGTTTTAAAGTTTTTATCTATAGGCTGTAAGTACCTAAGTTGCCTGAGCTAGGAGTCTAGATATATCATAATTTAAAAACGAAGCTTACGTTTTAGAAAATGATCAATGAGAGATAACAAGATGTTGACGTGAAAAGATCTAAGTATTACGATATATTTTACAACTTTTATATTTATTTGTTATGTATATTATTACTATTAATTACATAAAAGAATATTAGATCTAGTAGCACAATAGCCAAAAATCATATGTTAAACAAACAAAATAGGAGCCTGATAGCAATTTCTGACAGCGGCAGCGCCTAGGCACGTTATTACAAGTAAACAGCCAGGCCTGTTGCCTCCCTCGGGCCTCGGCCAAATGGTCATATCTTTATACAAGCTTCATAATAACTTACTTCCTTTTTGTTATTATATTAGTTAGTTGTGAGGGTCTCACGTATAATGCCCGTTCAAAGCCCAAAAGTCGTATGTACAAAGAAATTTGATATTGACAAATTACATTTTAGAATAAGATGGAGTTTCAGTTAGATAAAGTTGGCGACCTTCACCCCGTCTGCTTGGATTTAGCCTGGTCTATCATCAGAACCTCCCTTGTACGGTTATGCCGAAACAGTATTCGGTAGATCAGTGATAAAGTGGAAATAGCACGCAAGGTTCCTAACGGAGGAATTGGAACTTTTTATTGATGCAAACCAGGGATGTCACGAATGTCGTTTTTCTCACATTCGCGAATGCGAATATTCAGGATGCGAATGTCCGAATGCGAATGCGAATACGAATGTTACGGAGTAGATTCAAAAAACTTAATCTTGCTTAAGTATCATTTTTATGTTTCCATAGTTCAAAAATACAGAACATGACATGTGATGGAGATATTAATGATCAAAAGGATTCAAGTGATACCGTCGTTTTCACTTCCTGTGTATGAGCAAGCATATGACCATTGGCCGGGTCAATGCGGTCAAAACAGGATGTGCTCTACCAACATTCGCATTCGAAAAATATTCGCATCATTTGATGCGAATGCGAATGTTGATACGAATGTCAAAAATGATGCGAATATTCGCATTATACGAATGCGAATATTCGTGACATCCCTAATGCAAACGTATGAAGTAGAAAACTTACTAAATAAATGTTTGTCATTACTTAATAGGCTGTTGCAGAACGGCCGCTACACGAGAGAATTGCAGGGAGATTTGTTTAATTTTCGTTAATTTGTCGTTGTGGTTGTCTTGTCGCCCACAATCAGAACTAGAGATGCACCGAATATCCGGTTACTATCCGGTATCCGGCCTATCCGGCCCTTATTTTAGTATCCGGCCGGATACCGGATATCTTCGTACTATCCGACCGGATACCGGATGTAGTCAGAGTCTCCCACTAGTCATACAAAAAATTTTTTTTGTACAAAAATACGCGAGCGCGTGTGTACTTTTGGAAGAAGTTACTCCGTACTGACATAATAAAATTCGTTTTGTTGCCTAGAATTCCTAGGAATGTATCCGCGCGAACGTTCACTACGACACAGGTCGAAACCTGCACGACGCGCACCTGCGAAACTCAAATTGTAGGTATAGTACCGCCGGCCGAATATTCGGCGGCCGGATACCGAATATTCGGCGGAGGATCAGGCCGAATATCCGGTATCCGGTATCCGGCCAAACCACTATCCGTTGCATCTCTAATCAGAACCTTAACTCACGAATCGTTTTACACACCACCGGCACAACCAAAATAGTACAGCAATATTTTTCACCCTATATTTTTCTTTAAGAAGCGCAACACCATTATACCACTGTAATTGCCTCTATTTTCCTTTTCAGCACAGTAATAAAAAGTCCATGGGCCGACCTAACCCCGCTAGGCTGACCAGACGTCAGGAATTTTCCTGACATGTCAGGAATATTGGACATATGTCAGGAATGCGGCCGGAACAGGAAAATGTCAGGAATTTTCGACAAATAGGGAAAATTGTATATACCGTAAACTTTTATTGGAATAAAAAAAATATTATGTAACAATTTAGTTTTACGAGCATATAACTTTTTAGTTGCTGGTGTAGCCATAAAAATACGGATTTTCATGAACAAGAGATTTCTCTCGTCATGTTTGTTCCTTAGGACCCAAGGATGGATTTAAGAAGTGGAGCCACCAAGATTTTTGATGTAAATTTTTAGGGGGGGGAGGCTCTCAACTTTATCTTGATATCTACATCAGTTAAGCTACTTGGCCAAGTTTGGTATCGTCATATGAATCGGAGATGCCGAATTGATTTAAGGTATCATCTTGATAGTAGTAATAGTAAAACACTTTATTGTATATAACTCAGCAAATACGTACAAAGACAAAGGCGAACATATCCCTTTAAGGGATTTCTTCCAGTTAACCTTGAGCAATTGAGAGAGAATACAAAAACACCCCCCCCCCCCCGTGCAACGTATTAAATAAAAGCTCAAGCTCGTGTCAGGAATTTTGGCCCAAAATCAGGAATTTTGTCAGGCCTTTTGAAATTTGTATCTGGTCACCCTAAACCCCGCCACGACACAAACGATCTTCAGCGAAATCCTCAACAAGCCGCATTATGTTAGGCCCGTTTTGTATCCAACGGAAATTCTACTTCCTATAAAAGCTGGAGGTGAAGATAAGATATCTTTTCTGCGAAAACGGAAAAGGGGATGCGTAACGTGATGTATCTGTATAGAAATGGAGGAGTTTTATTGGCAGGTTTAGGGATAAAGGGAAAATAAAGATATCTAATATATTCAATTGTTCATATACAGCTGCCCAAGATTTGTTTCAATTTACCCTTTCTTTTAACAGAGGGTTGACTGTCGCCCCCCAATATTAGACCTAAATAAACGATAAGAATGAACATAAGCAACGATATAAAGTAGTTACTATAAATCTAGGACTTAGTTGGGTTGTCGCTTTTAACTCTATCATTAGTTCATTTTCATTGTGAGACCGGCTTTTAGTTTTATACAAGCAATTTTGCAAAATTTGGTACAGCTTCTTGCAGCCAGGGAAAAGCATAACCATATTTCACTGGAGCAAAACCGCAGGCAAAAACTAACGCCGTAATAAACCTGGTGAAGTCCAGAAGCTCGATGAAATTGAACATGGCAACGAGAGTTTCGCATGCCTTCATTCAATTTATGGGTGAATTTACGTAATTATTTTAACATGGCGAGCGGGGGTTGTGTTGGGGCTAAATGGTATCACGCTTAAGGTCTGATGAGATTTCCTGGCGCCATTTACTTGCGAATTGAATTATTTTTGAGGCAAAATAGGTTTTAGCCAATTTTTCGACGCAAGATTTTGTCGCTCAAATCTCTGTCAGTTTAGAATATTTTTGTGTTATAAAATCAAGGTTTATTATCCTCTTGTGCGAATAAAATGTTCTCAGTCAGAATACTTATTTGATTGTTCGCGTTCTCTACAAAAATCGAAAAGATAGATGCGTAATGCGTAAGGCCAGTAATTTTTATGCACCTGCGTTTTATTGTTCTGATACACGCATAGTTTATTATCTCCATAGGAATCAAGGATACACATAGGCTTATGTAAAAACCAAGTGTTTATATTCCACACCCGCATTTTAATACCGCGAAGGCGGCCGGTGTGAATGACGTCACTCAATGACGTCATTAAACGGCACACAAATTTAGTAATCTAGCAAATAACGGCGTGACGCGTGTCTGCGACAGTTGACAGCCCACTCGCTACATGCCGATTGCATCGACCATGTATTTATTCACGGGAATGATGATAGAGATATCTAATAATTAAAGTAAATGACGTAGTAGTAAAATCGTGAGTTTAACAGTTTTGCTAGATGGCGCTTAGAAAGCGTCTTTATGTTTTGTGGTAACTTAATTTGTGTAACAGATTTTTGACAACTACATACACTGACCGCGCAATATATGTTATGGAGGCTTCCAGCGCTAACTAACTTGCTGTCAAACTCCAGGCAGGCCTTTTCTTAGACTCTACACATCTTATAAAATCATGTTATTGCTTACTAGTAGTAGGTACCTACCAGTTAAGAAGAAGTAGAGGCAAACCCAAGACAAGATGGAGATCGCGATATCGTTAGCTCCCTCTAACGCATAGCGGCGTCCCTATGATGGCCCATCATGTAGAGGAGCCATCAGGTGTCCCAAGAAGTCGAGGATAGGGCGAAGTGGAGACGAAAAGTGCGGAAACCTGACCCTATCACTATGTTGGACACAGCCTGGAAGTGAGAGAGAGTAGGTAGGTACCGGTTAACATCAGGTATAGATGAATTATCGAGAGCGTGGAATTGCATATGTAGTAGTATTGTTTGTGTACAGGCATTCTATATTTGAATCCGCACACAAAGAGGCACAACACGGTACAACCACTACATATGCAATTCTACGCTCTCGATAATTCAACTATAGCTACATCATCTATGGGATGTTTTGTTACCCTTTACCCGAAATATTTTAATACATGGTATATGAAGTGTTTTTTTTTGTTTTTTCTTTTGTTTGACCTACATAATAGGAAATTATTTTGACAATCTTACTGTTCAACTCGCGCAAGTGTAACAATAACAATACTAGTCCTCGGTTTACCTGTAAAGAAGAAACAACATTATTAAACTGAAATAAGTATGTACCTAATTATTGTTAACATTCTATTTTTTATTTTTATATAATTATAGACACATTTTTAAGGTAGCAGCAACAAATAATTACTTAGGTCAGATCATGGGAATTTCCGCGTTAACGTAGTTGCATATCCGTTACAACTGATTAGAAATTACGTAGCTAAGCTTTAATTTATTCAAAGATAATATACCTACCTTCAACATTTGCAGGAACTAAATGAACTTAACTGTGATACATTTAAAAACATTGAAACTGGCAATGTATACTATACTGGCAGCTGTGGTAAAATTCTAATTTAATTGAACCCAAGATAAATCGACGATTAGTTAAGTAGGTACCATGAATAGCTGAGCCTAGCAGCAGAATTAGCTTGTATAAAATGATGTATGCTCTAATCGGATCTTCTCAACAATACAGTAGTGCCAAGAGTCAGTGCGAACATCTCACCCGTCTAGCTACTTCTGCTCCTGACTGTACTAAAAAGTCATGTTACAGTGAGTGCACTAATTCAAAGGTTTGCCACGCCACAGAATAGTACCTAGTACGGATACGCTTACCCTACCCCATTGAAGCTAAAAGCGGCGAGCGACCGCGCTACTGAATAAGTCTGGCTTCGAAGAGTACAGTCAACAGCAGAAAACGAGCTTGACACGACTTTAATGTGAAGAGAATAAGAGTGCGTAAAGGTCATTTTGAACACCTCACGCGGCTACTTGTGCTGTTGACTGTACGAAGCGCTGAAGTAACCTCATTCATCGCGTAACCCCTACTAACACAACAGACAAGCCCTCAGTTAGGACGCATTCCTCTCTTGAGTTGGAAATTCGCAATTTTGCCCACTTGTCACCCTCGAGCCCTCTCGCTCCTCTCAGACACACGAGCGTCATTAGAGCCTCCAAGAACACAAAAATTGCCAAGTCATTTCATACCTTACTCAGTCGCTATAAGGGTGATGGCATGCTTGAACCAGTTCAATGACTCGCAACGGACGCGTCAGTAAAATATGACGTTTAAAGCAACGCTTATACAGCGCGAAAGCCGTATAAATGAATTAATTAGTCCCGATACCTAAATATACGGCGTCACGCGCGGGAAGATGCCAACTTAGACGCCGAGAATAGCCAACAACATGATTAGGTACTATAAATAAATTGTTACTACAACAATACATTCGATATCAGGATACTTAATCGCGCTGCGTTTATCTCGAACAATCTTATATTTGAAGATAACAGAAACATTGGAGTTGTTGTGGACGTAAACTTTAGCAAATTATATTACTTGTATTTGCAGATTCGGACTGTGCTAGTGACATCACCCACATTTAAGCAGCGATAAGTCGCGACTGGTGTTGCCGAAAAAGTTGAAATCCTTTGTTATGATATTATTTTACACGAAACAGAAGCAGAAAAACATCGAAACAGTTGCGATACAATGCAATAATAATATGGGCTTAAATGGATTTAAACACTACTTACTCCAGTTTGACAAGAAAAACTTCTTAACAAGCACATACTTTGAACTTTCAAGTGAATTTATACAATAGGCAGTTGCTGTAAACTTGTTGTTTTTCGTTTGGTTCCCAAGTTCCCACTTTTGTAAATTCTCTCCGAATACCTTTACACATAGATAAAGATGGCCGATCAAAGCCGCTGCAAAGAATCTCACAAAGAGCGACCCACATCTCGAGTGGGCTCGAGTTTGCAAGACTCATATTTCCCCGCCGATAACGCTCGGGGTTCTATCCAGGAATCCAGGGATGCTCGCAGTTATTCAGCCTCAGCATCCGAAACGAACACATAAATCTTTGAAACGATTTAAATAACTGCGAATTTCTGATCTACAGATTAAAAATTGGAATCGATACTCGCAAATCGGAAATGGATAACACAACACAATATTTAGATTTTGAACAAGACATAATTTTTTAGGAAAATTATTATGAAATGATGACAACGAGTAATATGCTTCAGACTTAGAATGGCTTCAGGCTTCAGGAAATCAAGGACAGGGAAAGAGAGTTCCTAATAGTAATTAGGCACAAGTTGTTACGCAGTAAGATCGCCGTATGTAAAGACCGCAAATTTCAACATCAAAAAGAAAAGCGTAAACAATGACTGTCTCAAAGCACGAAAGGAACTTCAATCCCTAAAAGGAAAATGCGGAGATTAGCGCGAAATGGTAAACAAGTCGTAAACAGGCCGGCGTGAGAACGAGCACAATCACACAGGCGATGGAACTTTATCTAATGGCGATGATTCAGAAGACTGGCTGGCTAATCTGCATTCATTGGAGATTGACAGAGGATTGTAACATTAGTCCAGATCAGATACTATAGCATAATTAACGAGTATTGTATTTGAGTTTCAAATAATAACAAAGGCGATGGAACTTTATCTAATGGCGGAGTAGCAGCTAAGAATAATCTGGATTCAATGGAGATTGACAGAGGATTGTATGTAGACGATGTTTTAAGTTTACTTCAGTAATTGGCAGAAAAATGCGCAATCTGTGAGATAGTGACAGGACTGACGTGTTTCCTTCTCATAAGGATATGTCTATGTGGCTCCACAATACGATACCTTTAAAAGGCGCACTCGATTATGAAAATTTTGCTTGAGATCAAATAACATGCAAAATGCTATGACGGCAATGAAAAATTTCAACAACAAACTGTAAATGAATATCTAATGTTTCTTTCTAAAGCAAACGTCAGCCATATTTACATACAATATCACCTCATTGGCCAAAAGCACGCGGTATGAATGGACGGAAGGCTCCATAAGAAAAAAGTTACTACTCAGGGGTTATTATTAACCGCGTGTCTCTGACTCACGCGACTAGGCTGTCGTCCTGCCCAAGGCTGGCAGAATATAAGGGTTGCCAGGATATTGTTAAAAAATATAAAAATGCTACATGGTGACTACACTGTTACTAGAGGCTGATTGTTCAGCATAATGATTAATGAATGCTAGGGTTATCAGCTACAAACACGAAAATTTATGATTTTTGTAGATAACATTTCTATCGGTCGTGCATGTAACAGTTTAGTAATCACGATTCAATTAGCTTCAAATACTAATTTGAAAAGTTTTTACTGTAAAAGAAAAGTAATTTGTAAAACAAATTTACTGGTTTTTAGGACAATCCTCGTGTATTTGAGTCCAAAAAATAGATATGTACCTACTGAATGATACAAAAGAGAGGCAAACATACTGTAGTTCCCGAAAAACTGGGAAACAAGAAGGGAGGCCTTTGCAGTGGCACACCAAAACAGGCTAATAAAAAATCCCGACAAAAAATACGTTTAAATAATTGTTTAACTACGCTAAATGTGAAATATAAACTCAATATACCTAAAACAGTATCTGTCAGTTACAAAACTTGTAATAAAACACCATTAACAAAAAACTCTAGGAAAACCGGTGGCTGGCATGGCAATACAGAATACCGGCGGTAAGTAATTGGGGCCCCGGTGATAAATTTCGAGACCGTCGCACTATCTCAAGGTCCAGGTTCCAACGAACTTCTATTGAATCAGTGTTTTGACGTGGCTTAGTTGTTTGATGAATTGGTTAACGTTTCCGAATATTTTAATTCGCGAGCTTTCGAGACAAACAATAGCGACATGATGACATTTTTTATATATACCGTTAGATTTTCTCGGCATCAAGATAATTAATATTCAATTTTAGGCGTTTCTTTTCTTTGAAACACAGGTATTACAATTTATTCTAATAAAACCTATGTAAATTTATTTTGTCCTCCATATTTTCCTATATTTTATAGGTATAACTTGGTACATTTTACCGTAATCACCCCAAATACTTATACACTGCCGCTTTTGACAACCTGATTACAAACGTATATGTACGTAACTATATGAATCTTGCTTATCTAATAATATTTTTTAGAAATAAGCATAATTATAAATCTTAAATACTAAATATAATATAAAACTACAAAACAAGACTACAATATAAACATTGTCTGCTCTAATCCGTTTGTGCAAAGATGAAATCATCCGTGAAATCGAGGTGACGGCACAGACGCAAACTTCACGGATTGCTTTTGGGTATTCCCAACTTTACCGATTGGGGAATGCCACTTATCGTCAGTTGGCAACAAAAACTCAATAAGTAAAGAAACCTATTTGTAGCATAGTTCTTACAACTATGGTATTTAGTAGTATCAAGAATATTAACACCAACGGAGTAACCACCTAGTTTACCCGTTTGAAGAAGAGTTTATTCACCCTTGATTCATGTTTGTCTTGTTCTGCAAGATGATCCTATCGAAAGTAGCCTAGTAACATTGAATTGGTTTGACAACAGCTTCTGTCAAAAGAATAACCCTGGAAAAAAGGGTAGTCATTTCAACGTCACGTCATGAAATGGCCGCATTTGCTTACTTCATAATTAATTAGATTCTACCTACACAGAAATCACCATAGTTAATTCTAGTTAATGTCCACCCCACATAGCTACCATATGGGTTCCATGTTGACATTGTTGACTAAGGAATCCTAAAAACGATACCACTACTGCCATAACGATAAACATATAAATCTTTACACTACGAGTACTACTCCTACAACATAATCTAAGATAAGACCAACGACGGAGAAACCAGTTTCTACAAGAAACAATATCTAACCTCTAACCAATGTAACCATCAACATATATGATAAGGAAAACAGAGGAAAACTGCAACAGAAGCGTGAAAGCATGCTTCATTGCGCCGTTAAGTTCAAATTTAACGAGCTGATATGAAGTACTGAAAGCAAGCACGTGGTGCAAGTCGCCAAACGGGTTTAACACAAAAAACATACTTGCTGGGTCTGCCAAAGTCTGGAGCGTCCGATCCGCCCAGACTGAATAAGTGTGGTCTACAATTACCCATAGTTATTACGGATGTAGAGTACACGGTTAGACTGGTTTTTCCGAAAGCCAGCGTTCGGTATGCATTAGAATACAACGCCATAAGAAAACTCGGTCGGCAGTCATGTGTTAGCGAAACAAGATTGATGTACGATGCGCTGGCAAAGTAAAGTGATCTTTAGTAGCAATCAAGAAAGTTCGTTTTAGATTGGCATCAGCAAAGGTTGTGTTGAAGAAAAATAAGTCCTATATTCGAAGGGTTACATTAAAAGCTTGTTTGCACTGCCCGGGTAGCAACAGGATCGAATATCCCGATTTTGGAATACTTAACTCGTGTAGTTGTTTTGATGTAAATAAGAAGATCAGATAGGCCGTTGGCGAGCCAACCCTAGCGAAGATAAGAATCTTGATATCCGTATATGTGATTAGGAATGGGCGTGTTTGTTTACATCGAGTTATACTGGTTACTTTTACAAGCTTTTTCCGTCCAATTAAGTGAAAATATCTTGTTGCTATGAAGCAACAAGATATTTTTACTCCGCATGACTTTTACCTCCGTTTTATTTCCAAGAATTTCGTTTATTATTTTAATTTTGTGACAAAATAAACTCGATTCTTTTCTGTGTAAGAAATACTAAAGACGCAACCAGGATGTAGGAATGTCCGTAGAATTGTAGATTCATGGTAAAGTAGCCAAGAGTGTCATTGGCTGCACAAGTACAGCATGGAAGGCGTCGCGTAGTCTGAGGGCCACTGACCCCGGGGGTTCGCAACACTTCTGTCTGGACTTATTGACAAGTCTGCCACATAACGGTGACAGGGGCTGACATAAGCAGCGTGTTGTCGGAGGAAACTTTAATAAAAAAAGGCGATCGGCTTCTGACGGTTCTATTGGATGTGACTTATTGCTGAATTTGCAATTCTCGGATTTATTATATTATTTCGTAAATAACGTCATGTCACTACCTAAAATTGAGGGCCTGAGTTCTTATTTTTATTCTATAAAATAAATAAAATACTTATTGTACTGTAAAATAGAGCATACTTATTACTCCAAAGGTTTAAAGCGATGGCCACACAAAAAAAAAAACATTTTAATATGTTCTCAAAATGCATAAGATTTATACGAGATTTCACAAAGCTGATTTACTATTCCTTCTTCGTATATACTTATTGATAGCACATACGTGACGTGACGCCGCTCGTCCCACATATTTTGCGGAAAACCCATGAACGTTAAAACAAGTGCTAATGCGAGAAAGTGGCTTTTGTCGTGTGTCGTGTCGGGAGGCAGTCGGTAGCTACGTTACTAGGCTTACTTTACCGTGTTTACGTAACAAGTTACGCAGCGGTTAGGTTATAAACCTTCAGTTCTAGAGCGTTGATCGGCAAACTCTAATCTTGAAGTATTTTGCTTTCTAAAAAATTCTTAATTAGTTCCAAACATATGCAGCAGGGAACAGCTAAATTTACGCAACGTTCATTTGTCTTTTATTTAGCCTGGTATGGTGAGTTTGACCATTCTCAATGAGACATTGAACAATCGAAATTCAACCATTTGACGTAAATCAATTGTTAACTTTGATATACAACCGACCTTTATACCGGCGAGTGACCCACATTTGCCCGACTCGGTTCGTGTTAAAGAGACTTCTCGAATAGTATGGTCTAATTAAAAAAAAGTATGGAAGTAAGTCGTGTAGTCGTGGTTCTTTTTGGATTCGTTAGAGGGCGCAACTAGATTGTTTCCCCCGAGTTGCACCGTTTCTGTTATATACGGAAGACTGTTAAATTTTAGGTGTAAACTATAAAGTGCTGTAATTTTGGAGTAAGTTAAAAGCTATTGGGTTCAAGCTTAGTAGTGTATAGAGAACAGCTTGGTGCATAGTGTATCTTAATTAAAAAGATGTGCGATGTATGACACCCTTTAAAAAAAATTTTTTTCGATTGCGGCTCGAGGATAAGTCAGTCGGTTGGTGCGACTTCAAGTTAAGCTTTTTAAAGCATTATAAACATTCAGTTAAATTTGCACGCCTGGGCAAATTATGGAACATGTATTTTTGATTATTTTGTTATTTTAAATTGGAAAGGGAAATTAAGAGACACGTGAAAATTTTAAGAACAGTACTTATCTAAAGACACTACATTTGCACTAAATAAAAAATAGGATTTTTTTACCGGAAGTTTGTCAAAAAGTAAATATAATTTATTGCAACGAACTGCAAGCAACGGTGGGTGGTAGCACGCGGCGCGGGGCGCGCGGGGCGGGGAGATAGCGCAGCGCGCAGCAATTGTTTTACTCCCGCCGTACGTTGAGACCGTTCGTTCGACACTTTTAACGGGCAACCAGCATAGATCTCATATAAGTTAGAGATACCCAATCAGCACGCCAAATGTGGCACAGTAAAACGAGCCGAAGAGAGCCGAGCAAAGCCCGATCGTTCCGGGGACGCTATTCACACAGGACTAACAAACGTTTCGTTAAAATATTAACAGTGTAAGTGAGACTAGGGCACAATTGGCGTTAGGAAGTAAAAGTTTCATAAATATAAACCGAACTGACAGCATTGAGGTATAAGCCTAGTGGAGTAATTGTCAGAAAATAATTAAAACTTACTAAAAAATATACACAAACTACTAAAAAATATGGTAATAAAATTAAAGAGAAAGATAACTGTATTCTTCGTTTCAAAATCAAATTTACATAACCCCTCCAAGGGTCCACCACTTTCTTATTCATGATAATTTTATTATTAGATTTTAGCTAGTACGGCTCGTATGCTTCTGCCGGACAAAAAGCTGGCAACCCATCTGCACAATCCCTCAAGCAGTCCGTAAGCTGGGAACTTCGACAGAAGACCCTGATGCCAGACCCGATCTAAAGCCTTAGCTATATCAAGGCTGACTGGGTAATTTGCAGAAAAAATGTACCTTTACTTAGTCCCAACTGTCCCAAAATTTACATACAAAATAATTCGTTACGTTCATAAAAAAAGTGTAACGAAACTGACAAATTATCAGTTTTTTTATGAACGTAACGAATTTTTTGGATGTTAATTTTGGGACAGTTGGGCCATTTTTTTTATTCAACCAGACTCGATAGAGCTCATGATTCTGCATGCGACAGACTCAAAATATATATAAAAATAAATAAATAAAAATAAAAAATAAAAATAAAAATCTTTTATTTCAGAATTAAGATTCCATAATTCAGTTAGTAAACTTAATTAACTTAAAAACTATGTTAATTACTTAATCTAAGAAACTAAAACTAATAGAATTAAGGTACATTCTCTTACATATTTGACCGCCCCACCCTCCTCCCCCGCCTCATCTACCCCTTGACATGCAGCTCGATGAAGCGGCTGAGGACGGCCGAGTCCAGTCTGTCCGCTATAACCCGCAGGATACTGTTACGGCTCCCTCGCACACGTCGAATAATGGACGCTGACTTTTTGCGTAAAAAATAAAATAAAAAAGTAAAGGTACATTTTTTCTGCAAATTACCCGACTGCCAATGCCTCAATCACTCGTACTCGCGGCTAGGGGGCTTAACCAGCTTTGTATGAAAATGAAAACTTTTATGTTTAACGTGCTGTTTTTTTATGCCAATCGATTTCATTCCTATCCAGTATTAATAGTTTCGTAGGGGCCAACTAGCGGTAATGTACTAAAAAGCCACAAATTGAAGATGTTTTTTTTTTCATACATTTACTATGGAGAATTTATTTTCATTTTTCTATCACGCCAATCAGCCATTACAGTAAAAGCATTCAAAATATCAAAAAATAGGGTTTCAAAGCAGTAAATATATGTAAAATTGTTCTTCAATTTGTGGCTTAAGTAGTAAGTTGGCCCCATAGAAACTATTAATACTTAACAGGAATGGGATCGATTGGCATAAAAAAATAGCATGTGAAAAATAAAAAGTTTTCTTTTTCATGCAAAATGTATGGGGAAAGCTTTTCTCGATTTGTGACTTTTCTAGCTGGAATTTATTTTTGGTCTTATACAAGCTTTTGATCCTGGATAGGAATGGGATCAAATGGCATCAAAAAAAGAGTGTGTCAAAAATTACCTTTTTCTCGCACCCTGTATGTTTTTTCTAAAATCTGTAAACGCGAATCTTCGTCAATTTCAATTCGAGGGAAGGTCTTTAAAGACCATTTTCGCGTAGCAGCACGGGATCTGGTAGCTGCCCTCACTGACCCAAAAAGAAAATCCATCCTGTATAGTTAATAATTTCATAATATTTTTTAACTACCTACCATATGAAGGCAATTTAATAAAATACACACTATAAAAATCGATTAAAACCAACTAATAAACGAAATAGATATAATTATGAAGTTATCAATATTTATTACAAAATCAATCAAAAAATTACAAATAATAAAGTAATTGATCCAAGAGCGACTCCATTGCTCTTATTTGCCATGTGATTTTGTAATGTCAGTTGAACGTAAAGTAAAATTTTATCATATCTTTCTTTTAATCTGTAACACAACCTTAACGATGTTAAATAATTCGCACTGGCCGGTCACAATGTTTTACTTTTAGGAAAATCTTGTTCGAGTCTAGGCCTCTTTAATATATTATCTCGATGTTCTGGAAAATTGCACGAATTAACGTCCTCACTAAATAAGCTCTGTAAGAATTGAGTTTTCGTTTATGAAATATTAATAAATGTATATAGACCTAAAGTACTTTTATTGCAATAACAAGACTTCAAACTATCTTACCAAATGCGATCCATGTGCATTGTCATTATTAGCAATTTTTGATTTCAAATCGTTACCGGACTCTTACCCGCTTATTCATAAACGTGTTCCAATCCTTATTTAGTTAAATTATGTTTTGTTAGTTTCTAACAAACACAAACACAGCTATAACACTATAAATAAAAACAAGCTTGCTGTCAGAAGATGTCGTATCCGCAAAGCATATAAGTCATTTTTTGGTCAGGGTATTCATATTTATAACAAGTAACCCGTCGATGTTTTGAATCTATCATTTCCCGCTCTTAAGAAATACTTCAAAAAAAACTTTAATGTCAAAGGGTTATTACAGGGTCGAGGACTATATGACAGACATATATGCATGGCCCAAACCCGAAACTATAAAATCATCTAGCATTTAGAGGACACAGTTCAGGTAAGAAGGCATATCAAACGTTTTGCGAAGCAGTCAGATTTGGATTTTATTTTATTTTTCATTTTAGTTACACAATAGGCAGGCACATGTCTGTCTTTCAAGCTGTTTTGATATGCCTTTTTGAAGAACTACGCATTATTGTATATAGTATCTTTAATGTATTTGTATTACTGTTTTGAAAAAATAAGTCACGCCGAGTTTCTTGCCGGTAATAAGTAATACTTCTCGGGTCAGAGGTGTAGAGTTAGAACCGGTGGTAGTTTCTTTTTCTGTCTGACGTTCATAAGTGCATTGCATAGTAATGTGCCTAAATTGAAGAATAAATATCTTTTATCTTTTACTGTCAAATTGACAGATAAGGTCAAAAGATGATTTAGTTAAATGAGGTTTGAAGTAAGTTTATGAATATGTGGGTTAAGGTTTAGCGCTTAAGTTGGTTTAATAATTATTTATTTTAAAATTTAAGATTACGTCAAATTTTGCTAAATACCTATTTGAAATACTGGAGAGATATTATTGTTTTGTTTCAATTATAATTCTTATTGAGAAAAAATATAATTTTAAACAAAAAAAGAACCGACTTCACTTAGGATCCGCTATTACAAGAGGAAGTGGCCGAGTTGCTGTAAAAAATAGTGAAATCACTATAGGCGTGCCTATAATAGTTGAAGAGTTCCCTCGATTTCTCCAGGATCCCATCATAAGATCCCGACTTCGTGACAATGGGACCATCTAGGGGTTATTTATACCCGTTCGATTAAAAAAATGATTTTGAAAATCGGTTCACGATTCACGGAGATATCGAGTAACATACATACAAAAAAATATAAAAAAAAATTCAGTCCAATTGAGAACCTCCTCCTTATTTGAAGTCGGTTAAAAATAGGTGTTGTTTTAATATTAAGATAAATTATTGTGTTTTTTTTTCATTTATATAACTTATTGATAAAAAATAGGTGTCGTTTTAATATTTAAAGTCTCTCATAATAAAAACCTCATCAACATCAGCAGCATATATACGCCCCACTGCTAGTCAGAGGCCTTCTCTCAGAATGATAGAGCGTGCAGATTAGGACTTTACACACCTCATTGAACTGCTTCGTAAGTCTGGTGAAAAACGTTTTTACGAATTTAACAAACTTTGGGCGTACCTGTATTTAATTTGTTGAATGTCTTTCTGCATACTCAGAAACCCTACTATTTTTGCAGTACATGTCACTACTCTTGCCTCAAGAGCCGTGCTTCGTCAGTACGTCTACGCGCTTTCCTTCTCTTGCCATTAATCACGCCGTTGTCGCTTCTGTGTATTTATTGTTATTGCTTTACGTTTTTGGTACTTGATTACAGAACTGCATGTTCCGTTTAAAAATGTCATTTTTTTATTGCGTGCGAATGTAAACGAAATCAAATGAATATGATTGCGTCAAATTCCAAAAGTATTAAAATTTCCCTTTTAGTACAACGACAGTAAAAACATGAAAAACTACTTTCCGGGTGTCGCACCCTGGTGCGAATTTGATATTGGATTTAGTATTTTTTTCTAATTATTTACTCAATTTGCACCGAGTACAATACTTTCTCCAGACCCGCAATGGCCAAAATAATATTTTTTGTTATGTTGTTTTTTTTTTACCTGTTCCGTAGCTTAAATTAATATAAGTAACACGTGCAAATTTAGATATACGTGTTTTAAAACGTACGCCAAATTACGCCGAGTACACCACTTTTCTCTTCGTAGTTATAACCATTACATTGTTTTCAACCGATTTCACCCCTTTCCGGGGGGGTGAATTTAGTAGGGGTTGTATAAAGTTCGATTTTTAGCCCATACAAAACAATCCGAAGTGATTTTATTAGTCTTTAGAATTAGTTCCTGACTTTAGTGAAATTTGATCTAGTTTGACTAGACTAGAACTAAACTGCCTGCAGACAATGAAATCGGGAACTGAACAAGAGCTCGTTAAACTTTCATTTCAAACAACGCAGCCTGAAACACTTACCTCTATTTCGCTGGAAATAAGTTATTAATGCTTAAACTTCTGCTTAGCCCTGTACGAGTGTTTCCACTTTCAAAGTATCGGCGGAATCAATAAACAGTAATAAGTGCGTTTCATCGTCTTCAGCCTTTTATCGCCCACTGCGGAGCATAGGCTTGTCTTCGTGTACGCCACTGGTCCCGGTTCTGAGCCAATCGCATCCAAAAATGACCTTTCGAATATCGTCTACCCATCAGGCTAGTAGACATCAGGAGCTTCTCTCACCTGCCACCTCTCTGCCCGGCATCATTCCGAGCATCTCATAAACATCTGTCAATTGATAATCGTGTGCCCCTATTTGTCATTTTTAAATTAGTGTTTCTTATCTTAGAAAGAGGCAAAATTTTACAGAGGTTCACAAAAGTTTTATGAATAAGGAGGTACCAGTATGTGCCAACAACGACCTACCGGCAAATATCAATAGAAAATGTATGAAAAATCTAAAATAGAAAACCAGAACTTTACAGCTGGGTGAAGTTCCCAATGTTATGCTTAACTTAGTGTATTGAAAAAAAATACGTGGAAGGTAGTATAGCCACGTCGCAGTTGTGAGCTTGACCTTTTGGTATCAAATATTCTAGTGTAGCAAACAGAAACGGGTCTGGCTTGTTGAGTCAGTGATTTTTAAAGCGAAGGGAGAAATTCTAAATTGCTGAACCGTCGGAAATAGTAGAGATGCTTCGAAAATGTAGTCTACAATCAATTTCTGTAATTAAGTAATTCATTAAATTATCAATTATCATTGTAGAATGTTGTTACAAGAGATGATATAGATTATTTTTACCTGTCTGAAAAGATAGATAAGTTAGATACCTATGTCTCAATAGATACGTCAAACCTCACAAGATCAAGGGTGCATTTACTAGTCAAAGTTTTTTACGAGTAATTGTATAAATTCTTTGGTGGGGTGGTAATTGATCAGAATCTACCTCTTCCCGGTCCACCTCGGGCAACGGCTTTTTTGAAGACAGCTCGAAAGGTTCCGACTGTTCCTGGTAAGCTGTACTAGCTCCTTCTGAGCATTGCAGCTAGTAGTATTCTTTAAAAATGTCTGTTTCCTAACAATGCGCTCAAATAGCAGCCCTAGCTCATTTACAAAATGCTTAGGACTTTATGCTCTATGCTTTATGCTTATCGATGTGCGCGCATTGACATATAAACCCTTACGTTGCATTTCTGCGACAAACTTATCGCACGACAAAAAATCGAAATGCGTACTTAGCCTAATACTGTAATTAAATATCGAGGGTACGTCACAAACAACAATAATAATTGAATAGGGGTGAAACATTCTAATAACAGCGAACATGTTAATTTAATTACATACATACTGATTGCGTCATACAAACTGGGCTTGCAGAATATGGACAAGCGAAAATGATCAAATAGAATTAACAAGATTTTATAATGGGGTAGTTATTCATGATCTAAATACAAAGATCCTTTTCATAGTTCCGATTACGCAACGATGTCTCAGTAGAGAAACATTCGTCAATGAACTTTGCCTCAGAGAATGGCACAGTCGGGGGCGACAGTTGCATTGCCAAAAATACGCTGGGCGTCTGTCGCCGTCGCCGGGATGCGATGCGCGCCGGCCGACCTATATTTACGAGTACGGCCGCTTGATTTGTTTACAAAGGCTCGTGCGACGGTATGCGCTGTAATGTAACGTTGGCTAGATACTCGGTGAATCTCGGTTGGCTAGATACTCAATGGCGGTTTTTTCCTTTTGTACACACACAAAACACGTTACTCGTCTAAAAAATAGTAAACGGTGGTAAATCTTGAGTTGTGCAAGTTGTGTAAAATTTTGATGTGCCTTACGCCTAATAGGTAGGATTTTAGGCACAAGAATAGGTTTGATTTATGAGACAAGGGAGATGATAGGTGACTAATAGAAATCTGGTTATTTTATAGGTATGATTTTTGGAAATTGAGACCCATATTTTCATCTCATCTTTTGATTTCGATACCTTCTATTTCGAATACTAATGTGATAAGTTTTCTTTCCGCCTCTGAGCAAGCATTAATAAAAGTCCCTACGGCCTTAGCCGATTGCAACACCGAAATATCGTAAAATCCGACATTGTTCCGGGTATGAAGATGGCGTTCGGTCGGAATGTCAGATGGGAATGGGAAATGTTGTGGAACGTCGGCAGTGATCTAGCGACGGTATTATGGCGCCTCTACATGATGGGCCATCATAGGGACGCAGCTATGAGTTAGAGGGAGCTAACGATATTGCCATCTCGTTCCGTCGTATAGCTGCGTCCCTATGATGTCCCATCATGTAGAGCCAGCCTTAAACGTACAAATCGATGGAGCGACTCGCTAACGGGTTCAATTGAGCGGGTGAGGAATTGGATGCCTTTCTAATAAATCTACAGTAAACTAAAGCCTAGAAAGGCTAAAGTCGCAGTGGCGGTGCGTCCATAGAATACGATTCCCTTCGCCGGCTTGTTTAAGTTTCAGGCGCCTGAGCAATTTTCCTAGCTCATAAAGAAATTTTAAGCAAAATTCACCACCGGCTTGCCTAAGACAATTTTAGACCCACCGCCCCTGTAAAGTCGCAAATAAGCACACACTGTGAAGTGCTAGTTATAAAGTGTTTATAAGTTTATTTACGAATATTAGGCTTCGTCGTCGTCGCAATGCACTGACTCTTAAGCCCGACACAGACGGAGCTATAATATATATTAATATACCGTAAGATACCGAGATATATATTATCGTATAGCTCGGCACCCCACACGGCAAAAGATATCAAAAGAGAGAGATATATATCAGTTGTACGTCACGCCAGAGAAGGAAGGCAATATACCCAAAATATATCGTAATATATCGAGCTATAATATATATTATTGCTCCGTGTGGGGACTCTGTCAAATAGTACGTAAAATATATCGTAAGATACCGAGCTATAATATACATATATTATAGCTCCGTCTGTGACGGGCTTTAATGATTTTATAGGAGTATTCCTGCTTTTGGAACTATAAAGGCAACACCCCGAAACAAAATATTAAGTACAGATATTTGAATTATTTAAAATTAAGAAATAAGTGATCGGCACTCGGTCCCCTATAGTAATTTTAATATGGATTTTTACTTCCCATACAAACCACCACATATTTCTCTTTCCGCACAAACTCCAAGTTTTCCATATAACTAGCAAAACAGGTGCATTCACGTAAATAATAAAAGGCATATAAACATTCCACATACAACGGCAGATATGTCTTTTATTAGCATTGCAGACATAAACGCAAAGTGCGATGCACCGAGACACAGGAATGTCGCGCCGTGGGCGCAGGACTCCATCGCAACCACTGCAACATCGCTCTTGACTAGCAAACCAGTATAAGCTAAAAGTTCTTCAACTTTAGATGTTACCATCAGAGGTCAACTAACAATGGACCCGTTTACAAATGATGTCTCATTTGTGAATGCATAGAGTTGGTTGGTTGTCCTGCGAGACAGAAGAAACGTATTATACGTTTGTGAACTTAATGCAAAGTTATGCCTTTTTTCTTTTAAGCAGAAGTGTGGGAAGCGAGTGGATTCAAGGGAATTTACTGGTTAGATAGATATCGATATTGGCTAAGCTGAATTGGCTAGTATATTGGCAAGTTCATGTTTGTTTTGTTCGTACTAAAATAAATATATGTACCTACAAACTATAAACAATTGACACATAGAAAACTCTAACCCGATAAAAGGAACATGTCGAAGTGCTTCAATTGCAGCCTATACCCAGGTCAGGTCATAATAACGAATGAATTGACAGTATTCACCAAAATAGGATGAATAGTTTAAACGCTACAGAGGAATATGTGTAAATACATACATATACTACTAATAATTAAAACCTTTCCTTTTGGCTCCGCCATAGTCAGGTAAAAAGGATAGGAATTTACTGTGAAGTGAGCACAGACGGATAACCTGATGATATAACTGTGTGCAAAATTTTAAGTTATCGTTACTAATACAAAAAAACTCATCGCTTGTTTTGGGGTGATAGTACCTCCTAGCACAACAAAAAGACAATAAGATTATCTGTCTATACTCTAAGTGACTAAGAAACTCAACTGACCAAGCCATATGAGAAGGGTATAATACTGATATCAAGTATCTGGTCAGGTGGAACGCTCCTGAATCATGAGTAGGGGTAACGCCTTAGACAATGTCGCTTCAGATTTATGATATAGCTACACTAATTGTCGGACGTCATGTGCAGACTTTACAATGTCTAGACTAGATAACATGATCTTGTAGATTATTTCTGATGACCTAAATCTAGAGTAACGTGGCTCTAAGGTTGGCATGATCTATGGCATATTATAGATTCAGTAACGTGCTTTGCTATGGTTGGCATGACATATGCGCTTGTCACAGATGTATGTGAAGTTCTCAATAAGCTCTGTAGCCAAAACAACCTCGTTTCTATTAGATGAATATGATACGCACGATGATAATGACAACAAGTAATCGGGATTTAAAAAAAAATAATCAATTTTTAAAAGTAAGATTTTTGTAAGTTAAGCATCTCATTAGGTCAGTAAATTTCAGTAAAAGAAAAGTAACCATACATTTGTGCCTAGGTCCTAATTTATTTAATTTATAGGAGCCAAGAGTGTTCCCGTGTCCCACTGCTGGGCAAAGGCCTCTTTCCTTCCCTTCCACGTGTCCCGGTCTTAGGCCGTCTCCCACTAATTAATAAATTTTATGATTTTAAACAAAAAAAGAACCGACTTCACTTAGGATCCGCTATTCCAAGTAGAAGTGGCCGAGTTGGTGTAAAAAATAGTGAAATCACTATAGGTGTGCCTATAATAGTTGAAGAGTTCCCTCGATTTCTCCAGGATCCCAGCATCAGATTTGGACCCGGTGACAATGGGACCAACTGTGAAGTATACTCTTTCAAACAAAAGAAGAATTTTCCAAATCGGTCCAGCCGTCTTCGAATAATCGGTAAACACTGAATATACATAAAAAAATGCCGACGAATTGAGAACCTCCTCCTTCGAAATCTTGAAGTCGGTTGAAAAGGCTCAACTGTCGCTTAAATAGTTAGCAAACGGGCTTATTTTCCCTTATTCTGGGCTTACCGCCAGCTAGTGTGCAAGTAGGAAAAATAATAACATCAAATTGATTTGATTGTTCCCACTTCTCAGAGATGATGCTCTGATAATCAAAGCATTTTAATTAACACTTAACATCATCTATTAATCGACTAATTACATTCGGACGTGTCATGTAAAATGATGAATGCCACAGTTAAAACATTATCAGTACAAAAACGTTTAAAGGCTTGGCCTAACTGCCGGCGGGACGCAGCGCCGGCGTCACGCGCTGCGGACGTCGCGCTGCGCCCCGCCGGCGGTTAGGCCAAGCCTTTAAGTGTTAAGAGTTTTCCTTCCAGCTAGATTGTTTTTTTATTTCTTGAACATCCTGCAATCAAAACTTTCAAAGCATTTTAATTAACACTTAACATCATCTATTATTTAATCGACTAATTACATTCGGACGTGTCATGTAAAATGATGAATGTCACAGTTAAAACATTATCAGTACAAAAACGTTTTAAGTTTTAAGATTTTTCCTTCCAGCCCTTTTTTTTTATTTATTGAACATCCTGCAATCAAAACTTCTGTGTAAACTCTCTTCTGTCTAAATCTTTTTTGGGAGTAGATACATATGTGACGTCCCACGGGTGAAAGTACCTTATGGCGGTTGGCGCTTACGTTGCGAAGCATCGCATTAGTATTGCAGCGTCGTTAGAAATAGCGTAAGTCCCAACCGCCAGTTCCCAACCTTTTCTCGTGGAATGTCACATATACTTAAAATTTAATAAATTTGCTACCTAGGCTACCTAAGTACATTATTTTTACGGACAGTGCGTCTTAATCATATTTGCCATACCTACTATCTAAAGCTTGCAATTCGGATATTTCGAATAGTAATTTGTATGGAATTACCCGAATAGTATTCGTATTACTATGTTTTATAAAGGAATAAATGAAATGAAATGAAATGAAATTATCCGGACTATCTGTATGTATTAATTTTATCTGATGTTTCCACCATAATCATCAGCCCAGCTTTTCATAGTTGCATTACTGATGACAATATTTTTGCAGCGACCACGCTTAATACCTCTTTATCGCTTACTAGGTCGACAAACCTGTATCTAATGATAAATGGTCCAGCAAAATCCACTCTAAAAAGAGCTCTACTTTTCCAATCGGTCTATAACTTCGCAGGTTACGTTTTACTGGTTAACTGTAGACACTATGTCGAGGCTAAAATGAGCTTAAACCTTGTTTAGTTTGGTAGATAATAAGGGTCACTTTGCATTGGTTTAGACCAACCTTGACGGGATCGTCAATGAGTTAGCCGTCACAACACACATGTTTGAAATATGGTGGCGTCAAAATAAACTTAGTCAAGAGGATAAATTTGCGAGGGATTTTATATTATGTTATATTATTTAGCGTTCTCGAAGTAATGTTATATGGATACCATTGGATGTAAATACCTTAACATAATCTTAACAACACTTTTTGAAAGAATTGTTTGTATTAGTTAATATAGTCTGTACTTTGTAGGGTACGATTCTATGGCCTTAGTTACCGAATATACTCCCTGTTCTGTAAATCGTATGAATATACCTATAGTAGTATAGTTAGTCCAGTGTCAACACCGGCTGGCGAGTGCATTAGTAATGCAAGAGCGTTATTTTCCTAACTGGTTGTTTGTCGGTGTCATTGCGCAACGATGCAGCCGCGTGCGTGCATTAGCTTGTATGTACAACACGGCAACAGGACATACTCTTCGGTATCAGTGTACCGTAAAGTTCGAAAGTCGACATTTTGTTATCTCCATCTCTATCGCTTCTGCATATTCGAAAGAGTGGGATACAAATAGACGCGACGAACGAAGTGGTTCGCGGTTATAGGCCAGGTAAGAATATTGGACGAAGCATCTTCTTTCTTCGTGGATCGTTAGAATTGCCGTCTTTGGGTCTTCGTTAGGGTGTTTTATTTCCTTAGGTTTATGTTAGGTAAGCGCTGACATTGACGTAAAATGGTAGCGTTCAAGATAGCGGTAAATATGTATATTTTGTTTATATTGTCTAGTTTTGTTCAAATAATGTTTTGTGTAGTTTTGACTAATAATATTGTGTGTTATCTGTCGTGGCACCACCAAATGGGCCCTACGGAAGACCAGCGCCGGTTTCTAAGCTGGCATTATGCTGAGTTGGGTCCATTTTGTGATGCACGTTCATATTTTATTTTTCTCTTTTTATTGTTATATTGTCTCTCAATGTATTTGTAGTGTAGTGAGCGTCACAAATAAATGATTTCACTTACTTACTTACTTAGGTGAAAACGATCCAGTATTACAAAAAAAACCGGTCAATTTGTAAGGTACAGTTTTCATACATGTACATTGTACAACTCGATTTCATTGTCTATGAATGATGTCCATGAATACGTAACGCCACACCCGTTTAGCTACTTTTGCTGTCAGTACAGTCGAAGTCACACTTGGTAATAAGTTGCAAAAGTAAACATATCTTTCGTCGACTGTACCGCGCACTACCAGTAAAGAACGTACCAGAAGGCACTCAGCGCGTGCAAATGAACGCACATGGCCCTTAGCTGACCGTGTAACACCCGACACTGTTTACTTACACCGCTACTGTTATGACAGACGGTGCGTATACTGCGTAGGTATGTATTATGCAACTGGCAACAGCGGCCGGAGTTGCAGACATCTACGAACGCTCGACTTGGTGTGTCTATCTCCGTAATGCATCAGTAACTCATTATCTTTATTGAAGAGCCTGGCTCTTGCCGGTAGACTAACCGCTATTCATGTCGCCACTTCGTAATTGTCTTAAGCTCTTGATACGAAACAAACCCGCCTTTTTTAATCGAGCCTAGGACCACCAAGTGTATTTTGTGGCAAGTGTCGTGACGCTTCATAAGTAATAGGTATCACGAACGAAACAATTCAACTGTGTACGTAACTCAACCGATACTGAACTAGTTTACGTAGGTATATGGGCGTATAGGCATGTGTGTCGACCGAGCAAGGGCATTAAGGACTTGCCCTAGATACGACTAGAATAACTGCATGCGCATACAACTACAATCGAAACAGCCGTATGTGACTGTGAGTAAATATTACAAAGGACAGGACTGCTGAATGGATGTTTATAGTATAGTACAGTGACCTGCAATATATTGCAAGGCTGCAAAAATATGTGACACGTTCTTCAAGCACTGTCGATGGCAATAAGATTGGGTCAGATATTTCTTGTGCGCTCCATCGTGTAGTGTAAGACATTATTACTGGTGGTGTGAGTGGTGACTGTATCATCAGTGGCAGACATATTATGTTTATAACCCTGAAAAGATCTCATAGAAACACTCTGAAAAGTTGAACTTATCTATTGGTACTACCTATCTCTATCGCCCATACCAACAATAAACAATGTACAATAATCTGAGATAACAGGACTCCGGACTTCGCGGCAGTACCAAAATTTTAGACCTAGACATTGTACAATCGACATCAAAGTTAGGTTTACAGTTTTGCACCTTATTACAACGGAGTAAACAACCTTAATACAAATAGGATTCATGAAGAGCTTATTCAAATTTAACCATACGTACAATCAAATTAAACATACAGACTTCGTAAAAAACGAGGATTGTTATGTTATACCTACATACAAACCAAAACTAACATAGAGTGATAATCAAACGTCCGTATATACATATAAATAGGTAGCTGTAATTAATTAAAAGCAGGAAACTAACCTAATGAAGAACACGGCTTACAGGAAACATCATTAACAGCGAATAACATTAATTGGGAGCACGCTATCACGAGGCAGACTTTTTTAGGTAGAAAGTAGACAGGTGATAAGAATATCCACGAGGGCATAAACTCAAGGCCACATAGATTTAGAAATACCTATTCAGGTTACTATGATTAGGTATCAAAGACAATGGGAACAGTGAACATGTTTATATTGTACCTAATAGTTAGGTATAATGTACAATAATTGTAATATAGCAAGTAAGAGCAACAATAGGCCTACTATATCTACCTATTACGAATTGCTATTATTGTATGTTGTAGTTATTACTAAGCCAAAGTTTTCAATGCCATTTATTTATAACATCAATTAAAATGTAAATATCTGGCACACTAAACCTGATTAAGCAGACGAAGTGAGTAACATATCATAGGCCAGATGCCCCGGTTGTGGCCACTGTGCCGGTTTTGGCCATTTTTAACTGGTATAGACAACTTTACAAGTCTACTGCACGGCACTGCCATCTGTTGTGACATCCATTGTCATTCAGTTGTTAGGACTTAGGAGTCATGGAAAAATGTGGCCAAAACTGGCCCCGGGGCACATTTCTGACATTTCATTAAAGAAAATATATTTTCAACGAGTACATAAAGAGTGTCATAATTCCTTATTGACACAAAATGACGAATGGCTGAATAGATAAACATTTCTTAAAGTGGACAAAACCGGCGCCTACTGACAATATATACAAGAAACTACGATACCATAACATGCAAAAAACTAAAGTTTTGTGATAATTCTTATCAACGTCCAAGGTGATCGAATACGAGCGGCCGCCATCATTGACAATAGACAGAGACAGGCGTAGAGCGCAGACAGAGACGGCAGGCTAGCCGTTTTGTTTACCTTCATTGTTTACACGATTTTGTGGTGTTCCTATCGCTTGCTGGTCGACTGTTCAGAACCAGTATGATATATCACCGAGTCGTTAGTAAACACAGGTACAATACAGCTCACCTAATGTTAAGCGTCCATACATGTATGCTTGCAACATCAAGAGTAGAGTAGAATACGCGTTGTCGACCCTTTAAAACTGATATATAAAATCATTGTCTACTATACGCATATGTATATCTTTAGGAAACTATTAGGTACACTATAAAAGTATAAACATGAGCAATCGACTCGCTTTACGCACTCGTTCGCGAACATGTACCTACTGCGTATGCGCTGTTTCAACTCCTAAATTATGATGAACCAGTTTAAGAATAAATTAGACAAACATACATCTACATGTTAACGATAACTGTCATAATGATTAATGGATACAGGCTATATCAGTTGTCATAACTGCCTGCTTAGTAAATAATAAATAAATAAATGATTTAATATTGCACCTTATTCATTTGCAATAAGGCTAATAACAAATGCATCATATCTGTGACATCGACGCAGTTAATTGAACATTCGTAATCCTTATTTCCAATGTAATTAAAGTCAAAAATAATCAGTTCTAGAGCTACCTATGCGTGATGGACAGTCGACGCGTGAAGTTGCGAGGATGGCGTGGAATGACCCGGTCGATCTAGAAGTTGCATGGCCCGGCCACGTGGTGTACCGTTTGTTTTGCAAGATAAATAACGCAAAAAAAACACACGGTGTGAGTTACACTGATTATTACCGTTGTTGACTTGTTTACTTAAAAGATAGTAGCTATCTATAATCACTTTAATTTCATGTATTTTATTTTTAAGAAACTCGATTCCGACCGGGTTGCCCAACTTTTAATCAGTTGACTACTGTTACTAAGGCCCATAGAGAAAAGAAGTCCTGATTCCCTAAGAATATTTTTAAGGCGTTGTTACTATACTTTATTGTAAATAAATACTGCATGTAATTATAATGTATTTAATAGTAGAGAAACTATCAATCAGCGTTAATTGAGAAGCAGCCCCTCTCCCCCCTCCTTATCCCGCCTGTAACCCCTTTATCAGTATAGTATAGTAAACAGTAAATATGGCAAGGTCGGAGCAGGTCAACTGTACAGTCTGTACACATTCTGTATAAATAGTCTAACTACCTACCTAGTAGGACACAGTTTTTGGATATCGAAAATTTATAGTAGCTTTATTTATTTAGTATATGTGTAAGTTTATTTTATTCTTTATATTTGATTAAGTATATAGTATTTATTTTATATTTAGTAACTGTGATATCGTTTCAATACATTATTTCATAAAGCCTGCACCAAACATATCTCTTTTTGGCCCAGTGGTTGACTGGTAGAGAATGCCTTAAGGCATTAAGTCCGCCATTTGTATATTTTATGTGCAATAAAGTTTAAATAAATAAATAAAATTTCTCTTACAATAGGTATATTAAAACTAGTACCTTTATCATTATAATCTGATTATTTAACTCCTTTAATTTTAGATGCACAATGAATAAAGTTCCGAGTAAAAGACAGATGAAATTATATTCAATCTAGTTTTAAACACAAACTTCCGTGAGAATCAGACATATTAAATAAATAAACACGGGTTACTCACGTCTTTTAAGTCGAATACTGCTCCATAAACAATCTAGTTTTCCTCTGTGAAAACATAGTTATGTTATTTATTGTTGAAAATTTCAAACATGTATTCCAAACTTATCCCAAATTAAGTACCTAGTTTGAAAAATTTGAAATCAGCTGAGCTCGAAACCTTTTGTGAAATCAAAGTGAAGTTTTTTATTGTTATTGCCGTTATTGGGTTCGTTTACAGACGTGTAAACAAAATTTGCAACTTGTATAACCTGTTCTACCTGTTAGCTGCATTGTTATGTTTTCCTGCAACTTATATTTACCTAGTCATATATTTTAGAATCAAATATTCAACCACTTTCAACTAAATTTGTTTGTATTCTTTCTGTTATTTACAAAATACCTAAAATAGGCAATAAACTTACTTACTTATTTGGCGCAACGACTCACAATGAGTCTTGGCCTCCGACAGAAGAGCACGCCAATTTTCTCGGTCCTGCGCTATTTCACGCCAGGTTTCACCGGCACCGAGCTCATGAAGATCAGCTCCTACCCTGTCTGCCCAGCGATACTTAGGATGACCGACAGGACGGCGTCCAGTCGACCCAAATATGCTCTTTTTACTGAGCCTGAGAGACTTTATCTTCTCCCATCCTCTCGAGGCAATAAAAAAAAGTGATTTATTATTTGATCTTGAGTGCAAGGTACATTCTAAATTAATTTTAAAAGTCACTGAAAACCATACTTAGGTTATTTGATTTACTATTGATGTTTGATGGTGTTACGAGTCGTAGAAATCACTACACATAAGCAATGCAGTAGTATGCATTATAATAGTTGAATGAACTATGATAAGATAGGACTGTTGTGATTTTGTCTCTGCTTTAATTAAGTGCTAATCAGTTAGCGTGAATAATAAAATGAAGATGTAAACAACTCTCCAGTAGTTTGAATTGATTTAACCACAATTGGCTTTGAAACAGGCTGTGTAAATAAGTTTGAACTTGTTTATTTACTATGAATAAGGCCAATTATTCAATTGTTAAAAAGAGTCATTGACATAATAATAAAGACATGTAAAGTCAGACTATGCTCATGTGAAAACTCAATCTATTTTCAGGTTTACAAAACTAAAATGTCTTATGTCTTGTCAACTAATGAAATAAAATACCCATTCTTTAAGCTTCAATGAGCACTAGATATTCAAATGAAAATAGCTGCAATGTCAAGTTAATGTACAGTAAATACGCACAAGTTTGACAAGTCCATAATATATGAATATTTATGCGTAATTTACTAACTGGTTAAAAGAAATATTGCTATTTTTGGCGCCTATGTGGCTTCTGCAGCAATACACGGGCAGTGTGTAAAATTTCATGGCAGTAGATGAAACACATATTTTCACAACATGGCAATTTCAGACTGTTTGACACGACATTAGGGCACCATGATGATATTGATGATTTACTCCAGCCCCTTTGGTATAGGTTTTGAAACATGATTATGCTTTCTTACTTATTATACTTCAAAAAAGGAAGCTGTTTGAACCGCAGGCCATTCTAAAGAATTATGTGAATTGTATTGAGAAAAAATGGGTCAATCAACTAGGTAATTAGTATCACATTTAGTTGTAATGGCGGAATCTCAAATGTACTCTTAAGATCAGAATAATAAACTAATCAAAACTTGTACAATTAACTAACTTAGAGAAAAACATATCATATGCATCATGTGTAAAATATCAAATGTAAACATTAAGATCCTTACTCGTCTTATCATGTAAACAAACACTATAGCGCAACAGACAGAGACACTGGCAGACACCCATAAGGCCTGGTTACACCGGACGAGTACAGTGGCGAGACAGCAAAATGCCACTCGGCCGAGAGAGTAAAATGGCCCGGCCCAGTACTCGGCGATGTGTTTACACCTTGCGGGTACTCGGTTGAGAGTACTGACTCGCCACTGTACTCGGTAGGTGTAACAAGGGTAATAGTGGTCAAATTTATAACACCCCTCCTATTGTGTAGTGGATTAATTAAATATTAGTGCTAAAAAGGGATCAAAATGTCTTCAAACTAACCATAATTTAATTTCAATGTAGTAGCTGTCAAGATATATTTGATTGTGTTAGTAATATCAATATTTTACTCAATACTTAAAGCAAATAAACAATTTTGATGATTGCACCAATATTAACTAGGTTTTACCTCATAAATAAACTAAGCTTCATTCTAAAGGTCATGTCAACAACAAAAGCAGGACAAAAGATGTTGAAAAAGCATGAAAGAGGGAGAAGGATTCTACCCGATTGATATAACTCAACAGATAGGTGCACTAGCAAGTAGTTATAATTAATTTGGCACACATTCCACTACTATTATTAGAACTGTGTGTCAACATCAACATACTATTTTATAAGTATAATTATTAAACATATATTATTCATCCAAAAGCCAAAAATATCAATGTAACTGTCAACATGAGTAGTTATTCAGCAATTAGTATCATAAACTAACAACACAATAATATTGCAATGAAATGGCAATGAGTTACATCATCCTCCTCCATTGGTAGGTACCAATAAATTAATACAATAATCAAGAAATTGGACTTTGATTTGTACTATGTATTATTAAATTGTATAGAACCCTAAAGGCTGTTTTATAAGTTGGAAGTTGTATCCAATATTTTTTATTGTTACAACAGGTGGGTAGACATAAACAAATATGTTTGTTTACAAACATAAAGCCAATGAGTAATTGTAAATAGAGTGACGCGGGCGGCGCCGTTATCGCCGCGTGGTCGACGCACTCACCTCTTGGGCAGCAGCATCGGCGCAGAGCCCTTCCGCTGGAACACACCGTCCACCAGCACGCCGTTCTTGCTATTGCACGTCAGGTAGAACTCCGGCTGGTCGTAGAACAACTCCAAGTGACGCCGCGATATGAAACTCGAGTGACCCATGTTAACGTCCACTTCCCCCCGGCTCGAGTTCCGCCCGATCACCACGCGCTTCTGTCGGATCAAGTACTCAAAGTCTCTCCCGTCTAGCCGCGCGATGGCCACCGGAGCCGGCTCCTGGGCCCACTGCACTTTCGAAGGCGACGGGGGCGACTTGAGCGAGAGCAGCGCCCACGCGTCGCTCTCCGAGCTCCGCGAGAACTGAGTCTGGGCCATGTCAGGCGCGCGCGAGTATCACCAGCGCTTCGGTCCACACGCGGGGCGCGCACTGCCACTGCTGGCACAAGGGCACATCACAAGTTCACACGCGTGCCGGATCCGCTGCTCCGCGACCCGGATGTCCGGAACCTGCCGACTCCGAGCCTGCTCTACGATTTGAGGTTACTGACGGGACGCACATGCGCAAAGTTTCGACTTGTGCGGTAAACAAGAATTATATAAACCACCACACCACCACGTGATACTGTATACATATACCTAGTCGGGAACTGCGGATCGATACTATTCCGTATGGTGATTCCGTGTATGATCGAAATATTGATTGAGATGTTGTTGCACAACAAATTTTTCGCAATTGGACCGAAATTAGACACTAAAGTAAACACGAGGCGAGAACAAAAATAACCAAAAACGTCAGTTTGAGATACGCAGTTTATGAGACCGTTGCGCCATCTGCACGAAACACAACAAACAACAGAGTGTCGTAGCGATACACGCATGATTCGTTGGTGACTCATCTGTTACATCACAATTATTTTTAATCTTTTTACAGTAATTAAAAAATAAAGTTTTAAAATACGTACCGTAGTTTTCAAATGTAAATATAACAACAAATATTTTTCTGATTTACCCGTTATTTACTCATCGAAACTGAGATGACTTCCTACACTAAAACGAAATCCCGTGGAAAGGAACGGAAATAGTGTTGCTCCGAGGGAAAGAAAATCAATCAATGCTCAACATCACTATGTTTGTTTAACGTATACTCTATTGTCTATGATTTTACAAAACAAAAATAAACATTACTAAAAATAATGAAAGTTTATGAACACTATCAAAACATTAAAACGAGTATGTAAAAAGCAAATAAAACTTTATTTTATAAGAGTTTTACTATATTTATTTCTAAAATTATGTAAATTTAAGGGTCACCACACACCTAGCGGTTTTCCTCGCGGAATTAGCGGAAGTAGCGGAAATTTGTCTATGGTAGCGGAAATTTGTCTATGGTAGCAGATTTTTGTATGGAAGCCATAGACAAATTTCCGCTACCATAGACAAATTAAGCATTTTGTCTATGAATTTCCGCTACTTCCGCTAATTCCGCGAGGAAAACCGCTAGGTGTGTGGTGACCCTAATGCGAACGGAAATAACCTTTGTCTGTGGTACATTTTTTTAATTTTTTTTTTACATTGGCAGCTACAGCTACTCAGCTAGATAGGCTATGGCTAGCTGTCATTCATTCGTCTGGTAATGTTGAGCTTGAGATCGGGAGTAAACTACTTGACTTGAAAATGAATTTTCCGTACCGAAGCTATAGGAAAATTTACTATTGAATCCAGTTAAAACCGATTTGGACGAGCCTCGGATAAAATTGTAAAACTATCACCAAGTTCTACAATTGCAGGTAAGTCTTTAAATTTATTAATATAATGAGCGGTAAATTTGACCACCGTTGCATTCGTTTAATTAATGAATAGTTAATTGAATAAACAAAAAAAAACTTATTTTGAGAACATATAAAAGAGGTAGGTAGTTTCTTTATTTTGATTTCTAGGTTTTGTTTACTAACATTTTTGGGATAGAAATCTACCTGCTATGAATAAAAATAATTGTTTACAATGTGAAGTGGTTTTTTTGATATTCATAAGTACATTGTAGGGTGCATACATTAAAGAATTAATATTTTTAAACTAGGTGCAAGTACATGTAATTAGGCATTCCACACATTTGAGAAGAATTCAGCCGATCATGGACAAAAATTAGCTGGAAGTCGGAAAAAAACCGATTCCCGCAATTTTGATTATGGTGACAAAAATGTTGTATCGAGCCAAACAAAAAATTTAAACAGAAGTTGGATTTTTTCTGGATTCCGGCACTTTTATGTCTACGATCAACTGAATTCCGCTCAAGTGTGTGGAGCGCCTTAAACATGATACAACTATTTCTAATTAATTAGGCATCCTATTGTAGATCTCTTTGCACGCAGCTTTAATACCAGAGGTTTTAGAATAATTTTGAGTTTGCAACGTAGTCAAATAAATACATTCTTTTATAATATAATTTCATACTAAAGTAATATTAGAATTTTGTCTATTAATAGAAACAGTCTTCTAGTGCATTTTTAATAATTACATTTCTCTTATTATATAATGTTACCTGATATGGGTTTATGAAATGAAACCATACACTTTTAGGATATCAAAATATATGTATTTCAAACTTTTATGACTAGACATTATCACAGTTAATAAAAATATATCTGGGGGCACGGCAGTGCCCCCGCCAAGTCGAGCGCGAAGCAAACACTGCCGTACCATCCTTTACAGGAACCATTTCGCCGCATTTTCAGGCCCCTATTTGAGAACCTCTGGATAAGACTAGAATGCAGAAATTTTCGTCATCCAGTAAGCTATAATCACATACTTAAAATCCAAAATTTCAAGTCTGTTGGTCATTTAGTTCCAAAGTTAAGCGAAAGCAAAGTTTCGCATTTATGAAACTCACTCACTCACTCACTCACTCACTCATGATCATCAAAATAGAACTAGTACTTCCCATATACTCAGAGAGCTGAAATTTGGTACAGAGTTATGGTTTAATGGCCACATAAAGGGAAAACTATAAAAACTAGAATAATCGAAGATCTGGAGTACCTGGTAACCCTCATTAGAAAACACAAGAGCCAAACCAAACTATTAGAGATCGACATATACCGCCTTTACAAAAAATATTCAATTTGGTGGGCCGCTTCATTTGATGTCAAAAATCGAAGGTCTGAAGTATCTGATGAAGAACCGTCAGCTGGTCTCAGCTGTATTAGAGATATGGTAATGCCCCCTTCTACTACTGATACATAAAAAAATCGACTGTCATTGAAAAAATCCAGCGTATAGTGGGACAAATCTTTGACTGAGGAGCCGAGCGTAGCGAGGCGATGAACGTCTCCGTTTTAACTCACAAGGAGAGGCCGCACGGGCGCGCGGGCCGCGCGGGTGCGTGTTGGGTCTGGGGTATCTTACTGGTACGACGATTTAGCAGATTGATGTGTGTGTATTGGTTGGTCAGTGTCAGTTTAGAGGTCGCATTTTTCATCCGATTTCGATGAAACTTGGCATGTACGTTCCTTGATTTATTTGCCAAAAATTGTCGAGCCATTTTTTTTATTGGGGGAAAAATTAAGGGGAAAAGGGGGAAGTTTGCCGTCGCGTTATTTATGGACGGATTTCAATCATTTTCGGGTAAAAAGTCAAGCTCACACTTCCTTAGAGGTTGTTGTAAAAAAAAGTTTCAAGGGTGGGGGAAAGGAGGGAAAAAGGGGGAAATGCTCCGAAGTCTACGGTTTACAGAACCACTAGTCTAATTTAATCTAGCCTATAGCGTCCCACTGCTGGGCGAATGCCTCCCCTTCTGCTTTTAATACGCATGAAATAGTAGATTGTACACCAAGGCATACAAATAAAGCATTGTTTTATGTCACGGCCGCGCTATTGAATCCTGATCGTAACGAAGTACTCTTGATTTAACTCCCGAGCGTAGCGAGGGAATGAAGACTGAGTCCTGAGTGTAGTGAGTGATTTAAGCGCGCCCGTGACTAACACAGCTTTATCCCCAAGGAATATACTCTACTTTTCTCACCTCTTGCGAGACAATAACAATACCAACTAGCCTACTATGGTCGGGTTTTTATCACCTGTCACCATAGCTGTCACGTTCTAACAAGTGTGTAAGTGTGAAAGTGACGCATAGCGTGATAAGTGATAAAATGGCAACCATGGATGGCCTGCAAGGCTACTAGAAACGGAATTTTATGAAAGTAAATCAAAACAGAAAATGGATGTTTAGTACGTACTATTAGAATTTTATCTTCTACTTTAATAGTACTGAAGAGTGAAGTATTTCTCCGTATACTGCAGCGTCTTATGACACTCGCGGCAATTGTTTTAGGATTTAAAATCTGTTCCATTTTCAAATCAGTTCGGTGTGACGCCGCGGCTCGCGGGGATTAGCTGAGGCGCTGTCCGGACTTTGCGAAATTAGACTTTAACGACATAACAATACGAAGTAAAATCACATTACTACCGGGCGGGTTATAATGTAACATTATTCCCCGCTAAAGCCAAGAGCTACAATAATGTGCTTTCGGTGGGGTTTTCATGATACAGGTATAAAAATCCCAACTACAAAAAGAATACCCCGTCTAAAATATCCGCCTGCGGCATGGTCCCCATTACGCTGGCGGCGTTACCTCTCTGCACAGCTAAGGATATCCGCTGGGAGAGGTACGCGCCAGCTCTATGGTCCCCTGTAGTCTCGACCAATCGGGCCGCCAGGGCCTTCATAAAGTGCTTTATGATACATAATTTGGCATTGTCGAGCAGGTGGTGTGAAAATAAAATTAAAAGAAAACTCTGGATAAGACTAGACTGGCTTTTATACTTAGGTATACTTACAAGTTTACAAGAAGAAGTAGTCGAACGATTAGCTTTATTCTACCTATGATATATGTATAATAAGGGTTATGCACGCTCCAAAAGTGAAGCCTTTAAAATGAGTGAATTCAAACAATGGTCACTAGCCGCGCACCTGCAAGCGAGAGATGCGGACGTGCCAATGAGCTGCCGTCACCAGCGTGAGAAAGAGACAAACTATAATTTTCTAACAATGAAAGTGACAAAGACGTAATGATTGTCAAAATAGATAAATATAACGGAATCATTGCTAAAAAGTTATGAAATAAGTTGGAAGTATTTTTATGCACATTTTGTATAACCCATCCATAGTAAATATCATTGTATTCTACTCGACTCGAACATTAAAGAAATTAAATACCTAAACAAATTACACTAAAATATTAATTTCGCTCAAAATTTGGTCAAAATATAATGCATTGGACTAAGAGTGGCGGTGATACCCGCACACGTCGCTAGATGGCGCTGAATGTATTATAAAACGCGCTTACGTTTGTTTTTCCGATAACCTTATATGGCGAAGTGGTAACCGGAGACGTTACAGTCGTTTACGACATTCTTCTACTGCGCTTGAAAACGTTTGCTAGGGATTAGGAGGGATTATTTGCATTTCGTTGATTTCGCTTATTATTTCGTGAGGTTTGCTAAGGTTAATTAGCAGGTTGTTATTAAAACAACTCAAAGATTTGAATTTTATTACTAGTGACGGATTACTGATTATTACTTAATTATTAGTTTTAAAAGAAGTTTTAATTGAATACTTTATTTAATTGTTAGCTATTTAGTAGGTACTCTTAGTTTTCTAGGTTTAATTTACAGTTAGGCAGTACTTCGAATAGCGTTCGTGTTTATAAGTAAGTACTTTTCTAGAATTCTAGGTTTAGTTTATTTAGTTAGATATTACTTCGTACGTTTCTACAAAAAGAAGTGAAATCCCACCAAAAACATTCTGTAAAAAACTAGCCAAGTCTCGATTGAGCTGCTTGTTTATCTCTAAAAAGTAATGAAATCTAGACAATGTCGTACCAAGTCTAAGGTTCCTTACTGCGATTTCTTTATTATTATAGTTAATGTTGTGTGACTTGGCCGTTGAAGGGTACACAAGCGAGCCTGAAACAAAAAGTTTATGAAATTATTTCCAGTACAGACGTACTTCTAATCATTGATAGAAGTCCGTCTGTACGTCTATTTTATGTTAGATCGATGGTCGATTTGACGCTCCGAAAAGAAGAGTTGGTTTCAGGCTCGCCTATACATAAGTATTATTGAAATACGCAGCTTTATCAAGCCTACAATTGGCTAGTTATGGAATCAACGTTTTCCAAGTGGCAATTTTCCATCGTCAATGGGTAGCGGTTCAGGCGACAGACTGGTGCAATGGTGTCATGGAGCACCTGGTTGTGTACCCTTCAACGGCCAAGTCACACAACATTAACTATAATAATAAAGAAATCGCAGTAAGGAACCTTAGACTTGGTACGACATTGTCTAGATTTCATTACTTTTTAGAGATAAACAAGCAGCTCAATCGAGACTTGGCTAGTTTTTTACAGAATGTTTTTGGTGGGATTATATTAACAATCATCAACTACCTATATAAAATTATTATATGATCATAAGTAATGACCATCTGAACTGAGTGTCCTTTTTTATGAACAAAATCTTTCCAACTATTATAAAAATGTAAACGAATTGCCTTACCTGATTTGATTTTTAGTTATTCTTGTGTACAGTGCAAAATTACCTTACCTTAAGTTTAAGAGGGTTCCTAAAAAAATTGCCACTTTCGGAAATTGTAGATCTTTTTGTGAATTTTATGATATCTTTACTCAGAATCACGAGCTCTTTCCATCCCAGAAGAAACTAAAATGTCCCAAAAACTCCATACATTTTTAGAGATTTTCCTTAGTGTTACCGTCATACAACTTATATGGGGAAATGGTAACACAATAGGAAAAAAACTTTGGGTAATTTTTTTATCCTATTAAAATCGAAAGAATTCGTGATAAATGAAGTAACTGAGTAAATTGTGTTATTTTCAGAAAAAACATAACATTTTCTGAAAATAACACAATTATAAAAAGTGGCAATTTTATGAGACACACTCATAAAATTGTTCAGGCAAGTGTCCGTAACTGTATGCAATTGCTTAATCTTTTGAGCCAGGCAAAAACACCATAGCCTAATACTCTTTCCATTTTCCAACACCTGACTGAGGCCACTTCACAAGTATCTATTGATGTACCTGTGAATGGGTTCTAGCAGGTGTATATTACATAGCGAAGAAGTTCTCCAAAGGGCCACTATGTGTCAGATCTACATATATCCCCACGCAACTGTATCAATTTAAAAGACCAGGCTGTAAAGTCCCATGCACTCTTAAAGTTGCCAAGATAATTTTGAACATTTCACGCGTAGCTATTTCTGTGTCTGATTGTACTGAATATAAGACAAAATATCATGCAGTCAACATGTATTGTCTCCCCACCATTAATATTATGTTAATACAGTCAACCTTGGCATCTGAACTGCCTTAGATCTGATACTTGTATTTAAATATTGAAATTTTGATCTGAATATGACATTTCAGTGAAAAGAAAAAGTGTACGAAAAACCCTATTGCGAATTGTATTGTGCATTTCACAAGATCAATAATGTTACCTTATTAAATTCTATGTAAGTAGCAATGATATGTGATAGCCCAAATCAAAAGGAACCTTGGCGGCCGGCGCTTGCTGCGCTTTACTTAATTTACGCTCGAACAATACAATATTTAATCTGTACAACGTAAAACGTAATCGCCTGCCGCCAAATATTTTTTTATTTTATTTAGACTATCACAAATATTAAATGTGATGTGTAATTTTGTACCTACAGAAAAATAATGGCGCTGTGATAATTCTGCTCCTCAAAAAATAACATATAACTGAAATTTCCGTTAAAACCACAAAAAATATTATGTTCTATTTTCCTTGGGTAGGTAATATGTGTTGTCAACTCTCATTTCCATTTTTTCCACTAGAGGATCTGGAAACATGCATGTGGCACCTTTGGAATTAAAAGCTTCATTATGCTGCTCTTGTTATCAAGTGGATCGTACTCAAGTTTGCCGACGTGGTATGAAAGTTGTCTGTACTTCTATATAAGTAAATCGTTTGTCATGATCATGAGTATCATGACAAAAAGTCATTGTCTTACTACAAAGAGCACAAGTACAAACATTTGATCGATTCTCCAAGTTGCAATCGCGTCTATTGATCCAGCAGTGCTTTTGAGGTATTTGAAATGTGCGGCAAAGTTATAACCGTGATAAAGTTATTCGACTGCGCAGTGGTCGCCAACACACTATTCTCTCGTCTCGGACATAAAGTAATATTTTGTCCTCCTCAGCTGAAACAGAACTTTACTAATCATCCAGTTGCGTCAAACTAGCAACGCCTCTATTGATCCAATGCTTTTGCGGTATCTGAGACAGCAAAGTTATGAACATGACGAAGTTACTGGAATGTCCTGTGGTGGCCAAAACGCCTTTTCTCTCACTCGTCTTGTATATGGGACAAAAGTAGCAAGGGGGAGGGTTAAAATTCTGTATCAAGGCCGGTTGGAACCATATGATGGGGATGGTGTCGAAAAGGATTTTAGGGTAGGATTCGTCCAGCTCCATTTTTTCTCTGTTCCATCTTGCTCCTTCGAGGAACAGCCCCTGTGAGAAAAACATTCATTTATAGTATTTGTACGAACCGTAAGAACATTTACACATATAGGTAGTAACCATAAAAAAAAGGGTTTAACCTTTTCGCCGCCAAGCGTTGAACAAAAATGACGCGCCACCGACGCCACGTACCTAATAGCGTTTTGTCAAGCAAAATTAAACTTTGCGGAAGCCCGCGTAGGTCCCTATTGCACTACAAAGCCTGTCGGCTGTTGCCGACGGTGGCGTCCATAGCACGACTTTGATGTCGGCCATAGCCGACTGTGGCGTTGAAAGGGTTAATTTAATACTGTAAGGCATTCTCTACCAGTCAACCTAATGATTAGGCAAAGGTGCTCAAAGGCAGATTTTGAAACCGGTTTTCGCAAATAAAAAATACCGATATAACCCAAAATGTTTAATTATTTTTTAGGTTTTTATGTAGAACAGAACTCAATATTGTATTTAGGTAATGACTTCATATTATTAAGTTTTTCGATTAAATTTGAAATAGTAACCGAAAGAACGGAAAAATACCAGTATTTTAGTATGGAGCAAATACAGGTTTCAAAGCCCTGCTTAAAGGAAAAATAATCATACGTTAATATAATTACAGTAAGAATTTATTCGATAATTAGGTGTTTGTGAGCACAGTCTCTTTAGGCAGAATTAGACAGTCATAATTTTAGTGATAGGTAAGTTATAAAATAGTGATAAATATAGTGTTATTGTCATAAGCATCTACAATAATTGCAAAGCAATAACAAAGTTCAGTGAATCAAAATACATACTTAAGTATAAACAAATAGAACTATTATAACTAACATAGGTATATACCTACCTTTTTTAACCGACTTCAAAAAAGGAGGAGGTTCTTAATTCGTCTGTTTTTTTATCATTATTTTTTTTATTATCATTTTTTTTGTATGTATGTTACTCGATATCTCCGTGAATCGTGAACCGATTTTCAATTTTTTTTTTTAATCGAACGGGTATAACCCCTAGATGGTCCCATTGTCACTAAGTCGGGGTCTGATGCTGGGATCCTGGAGAAATCGAGGGAACTCTTCAACTATTATAGGCACACCTATAGTGATTTCACTATTTTTTAAAGCAACTCGGCCACTTCCTCTTAGAATAGCGGATCCTAAGTGAAGTCGGTTCTTTTTAGGATTCCGTACCTCGAAAGGAAAAAACGGAACCCTTATAGGGATCACTTTGTTGTCCGTCTGTCTGTCTGTCAAGACCATTTTTTTTGTTTAAAATTATATTATAAGCGATTCTTAGCACAACTATCCAAACTGAGAATGTAAATGAGATCTCTAAATGAATACATCCTCTATAATCTCTGAATGAATTCCTACATGCCTACCATTTGGTATAATATTGATTTGGAAAGCTTCAAAAAATATCTGAAGGCTATGCAAACACAAATATACTATAAATTTAAAATCAACTCAACAATGCATATGACTATTTTTATTCTCGCCAAAATATATTCTTGGGCAGTGTAAACTATCACAGCGGTTAAACGGCTTTTAAATCCACTTATTTGTCCTTAAGAATAATATAAGCATAGGCGAACTCACTTTTCTATGATCGAACAGTATTACGAGTTGAAAATGTCATGCTCAGAATGTCACATGCATGCACACACTGCACACGCACACACACAACTCACCCAAACAAACACACTGTGCTCGTGTCCTTGATGCTCCATCTGTTGTGTTTGCTGCTTGCGATACATCAATACGGTTAAAAATATCCCGAGCTCATATCAGATCCATAGTTCAATGGACTGTGAACTTTTTGTTCTGTGAGTAGAGTTCAGTCTGCTTTGATTCGTTTGTCTATTGTTAATCGAATGATAGCGTAGTGAGAAAAATGTAAGTTTGCGTTGATTTTAGGTCATAATTCATGATTTATTATATCGAATTTGGACTCTACATTCTCGAGAATAGTATTGAAATACAAATTCAATACAAAAGTTCAGTATGTAGAATTTTTTTCTTTGTGATATGATCTTTATGAATGGGTTCTTTTATTTACAATATAGGTACTTAACTATTTACATTTAAAGAATAACGATAATTCTGATAAAGCACGAAAATCAGCAACATACAGCACAAGACCACTGATGACCTCTCTGTATTATTTTATTTTAGTCCTATCTAGTGCATCGATCAGTTGGAATATTAATAACTTAGTGTCTTGTTAGTTGCGCTTACCTTGCAATACACTCCAAACTCCGGCAACTCGTTACATTCAGCCTCCATGGAGGTGATCTGGAATTCGAACTGAACTTGGTCGATGGGGATCTTGTTGTGACGGGAGTAGTTCTGCAGCACGCCCGTGAGGAACGACTGCGTGAAGTAGAACCCGGAGATCCAGAATACGATGGGCGGGCCCTCGTCTATCCAATCCTGCAGGAACTTTAGCCTGTTGACAAAAGAAAGGATTTAGAATGGTGATAGGAATAGATCTGCAGCACGCCTGTGACGGATGACTGCGTCGTCTTTTCTATTCAAATGCGCGAACCAGAGACTGAAGATCCAAAACACAACGGCCCTCTTCTATCAAAGTATTCAACAACGTTAGACTGTCAACGACAGTGGGGAAAGATTTAGAGCGATCTGAGATGGTGGTGGTAGTAGCTTTGCAGAATGTTCGTGAAGGTGAATATAAGATCTAATAAACATCTGGCGTGTGTCCAGTTCAGTGTAGCCCAAAGTTTGCGAAGATAATAAATATTTAAATATGCAGCATGCACCTACCATATAGCAATTCTGGAACTATTTTATATCAAAATCAAATACATGAGACGAAACGAACAAGATGACGATAAAATATCTTAAGTTACTTAAGTTAGTTGATAGGATTGTGTTCTCAATTGTCAGCTTCGAATTTCGCAACAAACATCGTTTTTTGAATAATGTTGCTGAAGAAATTATTCCAAGGTGATGATAGATTAACGAGCAGCAGAGGGTGTAGGCACCTATATTGTTCAATTGTCCACATAGCTTCGTGCGTAGCTATGCACGTACGGCTTTCATTCATACTCGCGGAATCATGCTTTGTTGGCGTCGGTATACAAACAAATGCGTGGGACATACTACATAGATATACATACATTTGTAATTAGCACCGTATAACATTTCAGGCATTCTTAGTTTAGTTCTGATCGGTCGCTCGGCACGGACGGTTGAAGTACCTACAACATTTATGAGTTGTTTTGTGTGGCTCACTCGCTGCGCCAAGAATGAGTCAGTATTCTCATATTACAGTAGCTCGATCCCAAAAATGTGAACAATACATTAGTCATTTGGACTGCACACTATAAAAAGAACGCTTATTTTATTTATCCCCTTTTCCTCTATTTCAGTACAATGGAAGACCAAGTACTCACCAAAGAAACGTGGCCACAAGAAGCCGAGGCGGCTATCAATGACATACGCAAACACGTGAAGTCGGCGAACATATCAACGCAGCTGAAAAACGACAACCAACGGATTTACATCAACCTGACAACCCTGGAGAACTCCGACTACTGTGTCGAGATGTCCGCCGCCGGGTTCAGGGTCGTGGGCAGGACTTATGACGACACAACCCTAGCGATCATCGAGAACATGAACTATGAAACCCCCTACGCTCTGCTCAATAACATCAGTCAGAAATACAGGGAGTCTTTCGGCGGTGAGTTGATGAACAAGCTACTAGATCTCGCTAAAAAGGAGACTTGAATTTTGAGTTGTTTGCGGACCTTATAGAGCTTATTTTGTAGTAAACAGCCTTACTAGACATAGATGTCACATACACGAGCTTTTGGAGAAATATTGTTGAGTTTCCGAATTTTCGAGGGTTGTTTAATTAAAGTGATAAGAAAGGTTGTAATTGGCGACTGTCGAAACTGTCAGTATTTATCAGTGCTATAAATGTATGTAGGTATTTAAAAGTAAAAAATTAGACCAAATTAGGTTAAATTATAATCTTAATAGTGTGTTTCTCAAGATAAAACTACTTACTAAAGTTGTACTTTCTCGAAAGCGATGTCCTATTTATATGGGTAATATTCTCGAGCGAAAGCGTTCTCCATACTTACTTCTCCATACAAAACGGAGAACCTTCTCAAAAACGGCGCAACAGTTTCTTACTGATATGAGATGTGCATACAAAATGAATGTTTATTTGTTTGAAGACGTGTCTATATTGTATTATACCTATACTGTTTGACATAAATATGTTTGTCAATACTTTGTATATTTATAAATGCAAACATTTTGCAGTACCTTACAATAAATATAACCACTCTTACATACATATTGAAATGGAAAATTTTGGACGGGCACTGAACCGAAATATAATACAAATAAAATAGTGCTGAAGAATTTTTGTTAATACCTACCAGATATTTTTTTATTAAGTAATATAATGTAAGTAATCACTAATCATTATGTCAGAAATCATATGTAAATCTTCAATTGAAAGACTAACTAAGGTTCGCCTCCAGTAATGATGATGACCTAAAACCAGTAAGACTTTAGGTAATATTTTAGAATGGCGACTATTTTGTGTACACTATGTTTTAGAATTATAATATTTATAATTTTAAGGATTGCACAATGTACACGTGTTAGGTGTTGACTGTGTAGTGCATTTTCTATGTGTCAATTATTTAATAAGATTTCTGGACAATATTTTGTAGTTAGGAATACTTCGCTAGAATTTCTTGCTCAGGTTGTCAATAACTCAAACGTCGTTGACGTATCTAAATTGAATGGCAATGGCCTAATAATATGCAATATATTAATAAATATTTTGTATGCTCTTATACTATATTAGCGAAAACAACTCATTCGAATTCCTTTTATTAGAAAGTGAGTTCAGCTATTTTAACTATAAAACTCTCGTGAGACTCTAAAGGTGCTCTTACACGGGCGATAAAGATTGCCGAATTGCCGCAATTTTGACGTCACGGCCATATCAAGCAATTTCAAGTAATACGAAATATTGCTCAATATGGAGCAATCATTGCTCCAGTATGGCGCCATTCTTGCTCCATTTAATTGCCCCATGTGCAGCAATTCGGGAAACTAGACAAATTGCCCAAATATTGCCCGTGTAAAGGCACCTGAATGGAGCAATGATTTCCGAAATATTTGCCGCTATATCTAGAAATTGCCTCGTATAACTCGTATTGCTCAATTAATTGCTCCATATTGCTCCGTTAGTTTCAGCAACGTATCGCCGGGCAATAATTGCCCGAAAAATCGCCCGTGTAAGAGCACCTTAAAATATTAAAAATATTAATAAAATTACGTGAGTGGCCCGTTATAAATATTTTTAATATTATGACTATTATGAGTTCAGCTAATATTACAAGTTCCAAATTGTTATTTATAGGCCAGCGGTACTTTGTGGAAATAGATTGCTTTGCTATTCCGCGAAACAATAACGCAAGTATCTTTAAGTAGGTATAACGGGTTGGCACTAATTAACTACTAGCACTTAATTATTTTGCGGAATGGTAAATTAATACTATTCCAGTATTTCATTACATAAATCTTCCACAGTGTATTGTTGTATTTCCAAGCTAAGTTGAGTATGTCATCAGATAAGCTTACTGAAAATTTCAATATACTTATTAAATGATAATGATATTATGTTATGACATAGTTCTATAGTGGCGTAGGAGTCAAATTGGACTTTAAGTGGGATTTTAGAATGAGTGTAAGCCGTGTCTAAACCTGGCACACCGCCTCGCGAGGAACTTGCCGCGCGCGGCAGCTCGGCTAGTGTGGACGTGCCTCGCTCGAGGCATTACGGCAGCGCGAGCGTTTGCCTCGGCCGAGCCACGTTCACACTAGCTGAGTTGCCGCGCGCGGCAATTTCCTCGCGAGGCGGTGCGCCAGGTGTAATCACGGCTAATGCCGAAAATGGCAGACGTTGATATTTCTTAAAATCTTATTGCTCACGCCTTTTACTTGCTGTTGTGTTTTGGTGTGATCTGAGTATCCTAATATTGGTGTATTAGTTAGTAATTCGTGTAAAAATTAGTTTGGACTGCGGTGACGCTCCTGTGTTTAGCTAGAAACAAAATAACTATATGAAATGTTTGTCTATATTGCTATATTCATCGTTTAGAAGCATTCTTAATTGTTGGTGCTTTCTTTTACTGTGGCTCTCAAAGATTTTGATGTTAGTTTTCGTGTCATATTATATTAAGTATAACTACTAGTTACACATGTGCAATACGCTCGCATCAGTACAACAACGGACTGAGTACAAACATTGTATTTAAATGTTAGCTTTAGTATTGTGATAGTAAACTGAATTTATTTGTTATAAGACTTTTTTTATTTTTATAAGTCCCAGTTTCATCATAGTTTCATAACAGCGGCAAAACGACTAATGTACACAGTAGTACACCATTGACAGATAAAAAAAACTGTTGACTTTTGTATGCCTCCAATATTCGCTAACAATTATAGTCTGCGGGTTTTAACCTTTTCGACGCCAACGACAGATATTTCCGTCACAAGATACCATACGTTTTCATCTAATCTCATTATTGGCTTGGCGTATGAATTGCATTGTATGTCTGATTGACATCTGTCATGGCGTTGAAAAGGTTAAAACCCGCAGATTATAATTGGCAACTCTCAGAGCTACGTCGGCCATAGTCGGACTGGGTCGGGACTCGGGAGGGCTTTTTTGCGCTCATAGTGATTATATCCTACCTAGTTTCGCAAGATATCAGAAACCTATTTAATAATATTAAGTTAGAATTCAACCAACCTGCTAAGCAAATCCGCAACGTAAGACCCCAGCGGCTTCATCGACGGGTAGCTCTTGGACATCCAAGCGCCAGGAACAATGCCTTTCACGAAGGCGTTGTTGCACCCCTCCAGCTCAGCGCTCATGATGGCCAGGCCCTGGGCGGCCATGTGCACGCCGTACAGCGTCCGCGCAACCACCGACAGCAGGCGGTTGTAGCGGATCAGCTCCTGATTAATCGATGTAGATAAATATTTTAGTAATAGAAAATAGAAAGCACTTAGGTATTCGTGGCATTAATAGTAGGTACCTGCCTAAGACCTACGCGCAACAAGTAGGGAATGCAATCCGAGTTTATTTTTTGTATGATATAACCCGGGTTTTCGAGTATTAGGTACGTATAATATATGATTTTAAGCTAACATGGTCATTAACATTACAAAAAGCTCATAATAAAAAACTCACATGGTAAATATCCCGTTTTAAATAGTTTTTGTAATTAGGTACGTAATAGCTACAATCAGATACTTAAAAGAATACAGTAGGTAGTTAATCTAGTCGTATGTAAATAATTAAAGAGACAGCCAGCAGCGGCCAAGGAGTCACAGAAAGACCTTAATACCTCAATTCAAAAAGGTACCTATATGTAAGACCCATACGTTCATAACCACGTAGTTTGCGCGCCAGGGTCGCTTTTGATATAAACTGGTGGGAGACAGATCAACACACACGTCGAAGAGAAGGAGGTATTTACCCAGCAGTAAGACACTCTTGGCTTTGGCTATGCCATACCTATTTTTAATCAAACCATGAATCTTAAGAGTCTGGCGACTCTTAAGATTCATGGTTTGAATAAAAATAGGTATGGCATAGCGTAGTTTAGCTCTCATTTTAAAACGACATGCTTTAGAACCACGAAATTCGGCATGGGCATTCTAGTAGTACAGATCTATGTCGTTTTCGTTGCTAAAAATTGTAATACAAAGAAAATACAGCCAGATACAGATTTACATACAAAACTTATTTTTGCTATATTTTCTTTGTATTACAATTTTTAGCAACGAAAACGAATTACCGACATAGATCTGTACTGCTAGAATGCCCATGCCAAATTTCGTGATTCTAAACAACGTCGTTTTAAAATGAGAGCTGAACTACGTTTGTATAGGGACACGAGTTCACGCGAGCGTCCTGGCGACTCTTAAGCTAACCTGCTTGAGCACAGTGTTCATGCTGTTGTAGTACTGGACCGGGTACATGGCGGCGACTTCGTCTATGTTGTAGAGGCGCGGCAGGCGCCCCATCATGTCTTTGGTGAGGTCCACCACTCCTCCCCCCTCGCCGCCGCCCTCGCCCCCTCCGCCCGCGATTATGGACGTCTGGGTCAGCAGAGTGCCGAACAGTAACTGAAAAAAGAATTGGTGGCGAAACGTGGTGGTGGTTGGTGGTCAAATTATTGTATAAACAGATTGAACAGGGTAATTTGGATAATAGGGAATATTACGCAAAACTCTGCGTAGGGGGCGGCACTAGCACATCCAGAGGGCCTACCACGAAACACGAAAAAAAAAATTTCGTTACCTGGTTCTCTGTCACTCTTTCATATTCGAGCGATAGAGAGGCACATGTCAAAATTTCGATTCTCTCGTTTCACGATAGGCCCTTTGTAAACAAACCGCCTTGGTGCACAAATGACATATTTATTCGTTATAAATTACCTATGAAAACTTGTAAAAAAACTGTTTAAGGCCTAGTATGTATTAGAAACTCTATGGTTTACCGGTGTGCTAGTGCTGCACTCTGGTGGCAGAATATTGCAGTAATATCCCCTATTGGCACGGAACTAGGTTTCTATCAATACTTTTTACCTACATGCGAAATAAAGTTGCAACATACCTAGGAATGGTATGTGTAATTTAGCTAGATTTACTAGATTCTGTTAGCATTAGCAAGCACTCTTGTTAACCGAATATCTTTTTCGGGCTGAACAAACACGACAAATTTGTCGTGATAAAGGGAGAAAATGATCCAAACGGCTGTTTTAAAATGTAATCAAGTCAATTCTGATTTGTATACCAAGTCCAAAGAAGCGCAATGTAATACGTTTATGTCCTACTATAGAAGATGCAAGTTAGATTCCAGATTTGGGCGGCGGTCTTGACCACTTTTTCTTTCGTAGGTACCTACCTATAGTACCTATATCTATACAGCGTGCTCGGGAGGAAGCCGTATAATTTTGCCAGCGTATTCCTGAGGTCATAAGAAGTAATAAATGTTATATGAATTTATGTCGAATTCGCCAAAAAAAATTCTTTTTTTGCTTATTTTTCGATTTTTTGAATGCTTTTGAACATAAAAAAAAATTATGTTATTGGTAAAACTATTGACTAAAATAAATTGGTGCCTTTTTATTCGTAAAAAATGGTTTACGCAAACTATTCCTTGGCATTTTGATATCTGACAATATGGATGTCTAGACTAGATCCCATAAAGAGTGAAATCACCATCAAAAAAACGTTTTGCACTGAGTTACAATAAAAAATATTTTTTTGTTTAATTGGCAGTAACTCTGAAACTAGGCGAAATCCGGAAAAGTTTATTCGACATTTTAGTCTCTAATTATGATCAGGAATTACGCTGGCAAAATTATACGGTTTCCTCGCGAGCACGCTGTATAACATGTAGGTATTACAATTTCTCTAAAAACTATGAAAACAAATGCCCTACCTTCTAATTGGACATGCCCTACCTTAAATTAGCACTGCCCTATCTTAACTAACTCTGGCTACGGTCCTGCGTATACCGTAACGTGTTACTTACGGCACCAGTTTCCTTGTTGTCCTTAGTGATATCCGCGTTGTCGTGAAGACCGAATACTTCCGGCTTGGCGATCATGGGCAGGGCGCGGATATGCTCCAGCACCGAGTTGTAATCCATCGATGGTGGCATGCGGTAGTTTCCGCTCGGAGAGAACGAATATCTGCATGAAGAAATAACGGTTTTCGATGTTTTTATCACCGAGAAAGCAAATAATTTGAATAAGAAAATTAACATTGAACAAACGCGTGACTTATACAGGTTTCATATTGGCTTTTTGGAACAAAGCTACAAATCGGGTGGCGAAAAGTACCCAAATAATATTGATGTTGATCTTTCGCGGCAATCATATCTTTGATTTTATTACTTCATCCTTTTACAATTTTGTACCTTCACCATATCCCACGTTATAGGTAAATACCACATAGGATACTCACTCGGGAACCTCAGTAACCTCTTCGTTATAGAACAGAGAGAGTAACGACAGTATGAGCCTGCGGTCCTTGTCGTCGGTGACTCGCCCGCCATAGTTGCACTCTCCGGCGAGGTAGTTCAGCGCGTCGAACGGAGTGTCTACGTAATCGGTTAGGAACATCTGGAAGATGCACACGTATTTAAATAGTCTGTTTGTACTCTTAAACGAGCACCTAGTCCGCCTAGAACTAAGAACGAATTTACCAGTATATTACGACCTCTTAACAAAATTTTTTTAGGGCGTCTGATTCCAGAACCCTCTGGTCATTCTAGCTCATATAAGGACTCTCTAATTATATTTAGGTATCTTTGCTACAACCCCAACAAATTTCATAAATATCAGAATAGACGTTACTAAATTTATCGCTGAACAAACATTCAAAATTAGAAGGCTATAGAAATGTGCGGACGTCCCAGTAGTCAGTTAAAAATTCTGTTGTATCCAAAGTTGCATGTAAGAATTTCGATTCGCTGAGCTCGTTCGATAAGTGAGGAAAACTTTTTAGAAAGGGATTTTACTGCTCATTATTGCATCCCTTGGACATTCATTTCGGAAACATTCGACCCCGCGTGCATGACAAGCTCGAATGATAAGAATGGTTCTAGTATATTTTGAAAGACATCGGTACAGTTACAGGCCTGCGGATGTTTCCCATATCTGATCGTAAAGTCGGCCAGTCATTATTAGAAATTTATTCGTTGTACCCAACCTATCGAACTAACCTGCAACTGCATGACACAGATCCTCAAGTCACTCTCATTGAACTCGTACTGTATATTCCAGCCGAGTGGGCCGAACGCGCGTCTCTCCTGCACTATGGCGTGGAAGAAGCACAGCGCGAACAGCAGCCGTCTCCACTCCTCGGTCCGTGGGCACGAGATGTAGAACTCGGGGTCGCAGATCGGATCCGATATGTAGGAGCGGTAGATGTTGTTCTTCAGGCCTTTCGGGGCTTCGTTGGTCATTTTTACGCCTAGTGACATTTGATACTATTAATCAAGTTTAACAAAATTGAGTTCAAATGTTTCTCAGTCATTTCACGTCATGGAAACATGTAATAGGTATACAAAAAACCGGCCAAGAGCATGTCGGGCCATGCTTAGTGTAGGGTTCCGTAGTAGTTACCAGCCTGTTACCATACATCCGTTCAAAAGGGGTCATTTGTTAAGGGATACTTGGCGGCGCTTATGTCATTTTAGATGCGGCACTCACGCCTTTTCACTACATCATGGAAGTGAGGCCTTATAAGTACTTTCAATGAATGTCGAAGCATCGCAAAATATCCTTTTCTAATTATGACCCCTTGTCAGAATTTGCGGAGAGTCAAATCTGAACTTAATTAGGTAACAAAAGCGACTAGGGTTACCACCCGGTTTTGGCTTGGTGTTCTGTTCAAACAAGGTAAAATAGCAAAAAGGCTATATTTCTGGAACATCTCATGAGGTTACGATTTTGATAAAGTGTACTGCATTTTTTCAAAAAAGTTTGGAAAAAACTACATTTCTCTCATAAAAGGGTAACGACATACCGTTTTGCAGTACCGTGACCGGAAATGCCCGGCTAGGATAGGAAGTCAGCCAGCACCGGAAGTTGTGATGCGTGGCCTGCGGTGTGATCACCTCCGCGCAGATCCGCTCCAGCTCGCCCATCCAGGAGTCCATGACGTGGCAGTTCTGCAGCACCACCCAGCCGCCGGTCTTGATGGCTTCTGCTATCATGTTCGCTGCTATGGGGCCCTGGTGAAAAGTAGTTAAGACGTGCACTCTAGACTGTAAGTACTTTTTAGGTAGCTACTTATCATTGGAATTTGGTCAGGTTTTCAATGTTGACGACCACGATTGGTCGATAGGTTATGAAAATTACATGTGTATTCGTATTTTTCCGCCCCCGCTTCCTTTGCGTGCGGTAAGTATGGCGATAGCGGCGATATCTACATGGGAATCATTCCTACGAAAAACCTTTTCCCATCGGAGCAAACAAGCATACTGTCTGCCTGATGGCAAGCAGCTACCACAGTCTATGGACGCCTGCAACATGCGCGTTGCCGACCTTAGGTAATAATTTGGAAAAGTGATCAATCATCCCACCTATGGAAATCCCGTCCGGCAGTGTGTTCTGTATGTGTCGATCTGTGTGTGTGGTGTGAAATTCTATAGAATGGAATAGAATATGGTTTATTTGTAGAAACAGATACAAACATAATACATACAAAAAGAAATAAAAAGAAAAAAAAGAAAGTGCCACGAAATGACACAGATGCCGAGATGACGAGTGCCAGTGTATCATGTGTTAGTTGATAAATATGCATATGTGATGGATAATAAGCGATAGTATTCTAAATTTTTACCTGTCCCTGTCCCAACGAAATGGTCTCAAAGCTGATGACCTTCCTCTCCATGGAGAACTTGACCAGCCCCGACATGGGGTCAGAGCCAGCAGACAAGATGAAGATCAGCGGCGAGCAGCAGTTGCTGTCGTTGTACGACTTCTCCAGGTCGAAGGGGGGCGGCTCGATGTACGTGCGGCCCATCTCCTCGACCACGTATTGCTGGACTAGGGGTATGAGCTTGTCGGGCCGAATGCATCTGGTTGAAAAAGTTTTGTCGCGTTTTTGAGTAGTAATCATCACATAGTTCGCGCTCGAGTCATCATTATTTTGGAGTTCGCTTAAGTCTTCTGAGCCAGAAATATCACTCGATTACCTCATGCTACTAGATCGGCACAATAGTTAGACGCTACTGTGGCACTTGGCAGTAAGTATGGGAGTTGGATAAATTGTTTTGGCAATCCTTAAATTAAACCCCATTGAACACGGAAACTCCATTGAATATGGTTCACCTCGTGAACCCAATGATAGGGTAACCATATCATCTGGGTAATCCTTTAAGCCCGTCACAGACGGAGCTATAATATATATTAATATACCGTAAGATACCGAGATATATATTATCGTATAAGTAGCTCGGCACCCCACACGGGAAAGATATCAAAAGAGAGAAAGATATATCGGTTGTACGTCACGCCAGAGAAGGAAGGCAATATACCTAAAATATATCGAAATATATCGTAATAAGTATATCGAGCTATAATATATATTATAGCTCCGTGTGGGGACTCTGTGAAATAGTACGTAAAATATATCGTAAGATAACGAGCGTTAATATATATATTACAGCTCCGTCTGTGACGAGCTATAATAGGATGACCTTATTATATCTTGTAGATTAATCAGTCGAATGGGATTACGAGTTGCTGTTGGCAAACACGTAATGAAGGTAAAAATTGCATAACATCATAGACTATTGAAATCATAAGTCGGGTGGGGTAAGTATATGTCATTAATGCCATAAATTCAACTGATCAAATTAAACCACAATTACCTGAGTATAATCAGCTTCGCTATGCCCTTAATATTTTCATAGGGCGGAGGGAACTCCACCTCATGCGGGGCGGACAGATCGTAGAATTGCTTCCAACCCTTTACATTAGCCATGAAGTTCTCCCTGAATCCTTTGAGTCTAAAACATGTTAGATTGTTAAGTTAACAGTTCGTTTTAATGATGCCTTAGACTTTCATATCATGTAATATAGATACAGTTGAAACCATACAGATCTAGAATGCAAAATGTAGGTGTGTAACAGGACTTTTATACTCACCCTGAGAGATTACTGGATCGCACGATTTCGGACCAGGACTTGTCTGACAGCCACGTAGGCGCCGGATTCTCGTAGGGATTGTCCAACGCGACGCCGCCGGTCAGAAGGAACGCAACCTGCTCCTCATCTAAATGGCCCTGTCAATAGTGTTCGTTATTTATAATCTGTTATGCTCTCTGAATAATTTTAAGAAGTTTGAACGTAGCAACTGCTGCTTGATTTCAGTGTCAGTAACTAACATGAATTAGCTATTGCGTATTCCTGATAGATTGAACAGCCTCTTGGGCATCTTTTCTATTGCAGACGCTGGTCTACATCAATAACTTCAGATACAATAATTAAACTCGATAAAAAACAATATGCAACATCGACGCCTCAGATCATAATAACATTATAGCGGCATAATTTATACGTCATCATAAAATTTGAAGCTAATAAAGTCAATTATAACGGCCTCCTAGCCTAGTTGGTAGTGACCCTGCCTATGAAGCTGGAGGTCCCGGGTTCGAATCCTGGTCAGGGCATTTATTTGTGTGTTTATCGCAGATATTTGTTCCTGAGTTATGGATGTTTTCTATGTATTTAAGTATTCATCTATATCTTATTATAGATATCGTCGCCTAGTACCTACAACACAAGCCTTATTGAGCTTACTGTGGGACTAGGTTGATTTGTGTAAGATTGTCCTAATATTTATTTATTTAATTTATTTTATTTCACCTTAGCTCTCAGAATTCCAAGTGTAAGCACGAGGGAGAATATGAGCTTATCCTTTTCAAAGAGACTCCGGCAGACGTTCTCGTACATGCTCTTGGTGAAGTAAGCGTTTAGACTGGTCAGCCGCTCTTCCAGCTCCTCGCACTTCGGAGAGTTCAATATCGCTTGGTTATAGAGGTTTATGAACCTGGGTAAGGTAAGTGAAAATAAAATATCGAGTATATCTGTAATACTTTAAAAATAACTTTATGTAAAATAACACATAATTTTCTCATATGAACACACTAAAGATCGTTAAGATCGAGTATATTATATTTATATAATATGAGTTTACTATATAAGCTGCTGTTTGTACATATTGCATGAATAAGATTTCTCTCCCTTGTGACACCTTTAGTTTGTTGAATTTTAATCTAAAATTCTGAATCTAAAGATGTAAATGGAGAGAACCTTGCTGGAAAGTGAGAAATTTATCAAACCAGCTAAATACTAAAATTGAATATATGATATCCTGTATATCTGGTCACTTTAAAAATCCACTAGAAGTTAAGAGACCAGGGCGTGAATATTCTAGTAAAATTTTAAAGTGACCATAATTTTTGAAGAACATGCGATAGATTTTTTTTTTGTATTTTTCTGATAACTGTTATAACTTGGTCTATCATCCATTCATGGCTTGACGTCGATTTCTGGGGCACCCTGTATAATATGTTGGTACTGGTCTGTGAATTTTTTTTTCTGAAATTCGAGATACAAAATAACATAACGGAGTTTTGGTTAGACAAGGGCACGTTTCCCTGTCTGATTTCGACTTTCTCCTATCTGGTGGCCATTGCCTTCTGGACGTTGATCTATTATATATATGGAAAGGTGCTAATGGGAGAGAAGAGATATACTTACCAAACGAGCGAATACTGGTACATAGGATCAATGTTGGCCAAATCCGAGATACAGAAGAACAGCACAGAGCTATGTGTAGACACTGGCACATATCCCAGTCTAGCTTCGTCTATTTCCTTTTCTGTGATCGCCGCCGCTGCCTGCTTGGCGTTGATCTCTATGGAGAGCACTTTGGACGATGAAAGGATTTGGTTGGCGGATTCATCTTCTAAAATGTTGCCGGCTGAAGACAAGACCTAAAACAATACGTTACATTTATTAATGTATTTATTGCATGATAATTTTTTTATGAGAATGGCTTTCCATTTTCTACCAGTAAGAAACTTAGTCCAGGCATTTTATTTTCACTTGTATGGGAATAATGTCAAATTTGGAAATAATTCATAACAGATGTATTTAGTTGTATGGCTTAAAAGTCATGTTAATCATTGCCTAGACAGAAAATCCTACAAAAATTTGAACATGAAAAAATCGTCATTTAATTAATTTCTAAATAATCGCCTAAATAAATAAATAAATATTTTATTATTTATTATGGTTCCTTAAGACAGGTTATTTATGGATGACGGAAATACAGACAAAAAAAAGTAACGCTTCGTATATATTTTGATGAATATTTACTTCCCGATGGAAAGTTTGTAGGATTTTTCGTTCAGTCATCTTAGAATGTCATTTTAAAACTATATAAACAAAAAAAAACGCTGTTACAAATTATGTTTGAAAAAAACGTATCTTTACCAGAGTAACTTGCCACTTGACTACTTAATTGTTAAACTGTGGCAATAGAAATCACACTTAAACATTTTGGACAGCTGTCCCTTTTAACTACTACAGTTTCAAGTACACGGTACTTACTCGTATAAGTAGTCACTTCACGCGAAATGTTTCGGAGGGCCTACGTCGCCATCTTCAAGTTATACTTGAATGGTCCGTGGCTCGCTACAGCGACGCACGCTACCGGCTGCCAGCCGGCGATGTAGAGTAGACCTAGGGCCTCCAAAATATGTCGGGCGTAGTGACTAAATATACATGATTGATATCTTTATAGTATGTCTTACGGAAACTTTAATTCTTGAACTCTGACAGCATGGTTAGCACAAGAGTGACGCGACAGTACCTTGCGCGCGAGATAGACTACCCGTTAAATTGAAATAGTCAGAAAACGACGGATAGACTATCTCTAGCGCGCTATCTCACGTACTAACCGTGCAGAACCTACTGTTTTATATTACCGTTACATAAAATAACATAAATAGGCTAGATGTTTTTTTTTCATGCGTGGTATCATTCGATTCGTTTTGTTGTGAGGATCAAATGTATATATAGGGCCAATTGCCTTAAATCAACATAAAAGACAGAAAAGAGACTTAAAGTCTGTGATTTGCTTTTGTTTCTCAAAACGCTCCTAACAAAATGATATAAAGCCGTGACGTCAAGGCTTCATAGTTGCCCTGTTTAAAGTATGGAAAAATTATGAAATTGCTATTTTAACAGTGAAATATTGCGTTTATGTATATGGTTGCCATACAATTTATTTCACAGTAAAATGTTAGAAATCGAATGGTATCATTGGTTTTATTAAATTTTGTACTTTCAAAATTCGAAAAAAATTGAAATTTTGAAGCCTGATTTCAATAGATTTTTTTTATGTTTACTTTATTTGTATATTTTGATCATTTTGCATCCTATCAACTAAATTGCCTAATTCAACATGTGTCATCATCCCTATTGTAGACCTCAAATTAAAGAGAAAAAGTATACACCTCTAGGATCTTATCCTCGATCTCCTTCAGGGTCCTCTTATTATTGGCGCCCTCTACTATCAGCTGGTTCTTCTTCAACTCCAGCTCCGGTCGGTCCTGCGCCACCACGATACCCAACAGCTGGTCTTGAAGGCCTTGTGGCGTTATCATGAAGTTCAGCAGCGTCACCTGGGATGGAAGACTTGGTCTTAGCACTCGTAATAATTACTAAAAAAATACGGTACCTGCAGAAATACCTACTTAAATAAAATCTAAAGAAAAGATAGTGTTATATTATATATTTTTTAATACTGCAGAAGGCTTTGTCTATTTATCTATTACTACTGCTTCCTTAAATTTTTGAGGTTTATCTCATTAAAATTAAAAGCGCTGGTAGCCTTGCGGTAAGACGTCCGCTTTCAATCCGGAGGTCTCGGGTTCAAACCCCGGCTCGTACCACTGAGTTTTTCGGAACTTATGTACGGAATATCATTTGATATTTACCAGTCGCTTTTCGGTGAAGGAAAACATCGTAAGGAAACCGGACCTAATCCCAAAAAGGCCTAGTTTCCCCTTTGGGTTGGAAGGTCTGATGGCAGTCGCTTTCGTAAAAACTAGTGTATATGCCAATTCATGGGATTAGGTTGTCAAGCAGACCCCAAGCCGGGATAAACGCTAGGAAGAAGAAGAAGATCTCATTAAAATTAAGCAAGACTGTGTTATTTTTTTTATTTTACTAACAAACACGAATGAAGTAATGAAGGATAGGAACAAACGATTATTAACGGCATTTGATAGACGTTTTTTTAAGATACAATACCAGGCAGAGCTTATATATATATATATATATATACTGGAATTAGGGATTGCAATCCGATACCAAAATAGTGCCAAATTAGATAAAATTGAATCCAAGTTAACCATAAAACTCTGTCCTACTATTTTCCAAAAAAGACGGATCAAGCAGGATTTTTTGTCAGGCAGGTAAGTACATACTTTGACAGCAATCTCGGGCAGGTAGTGCGGGTTGCTGAGCCGCGTGGTGATGTAGAAGCGGAAGCTATAGTTGTACTCCAGGACGTTGTCTCCGAACTTCAGGCAGTCCATGCCACCAGACCTGCATAGATGAGAACCTGTTGCACTTATATGGCAAATTTACTGTTAGAAGTGACAGTGATAAAAATAAATTAAATATGGAGTACAATAATCATTCTGAAATGATTTCAAACCTTCAAATCAAAGTAAAGTAATACGCACACCAAGCAATGAGCAACACAAGCTTCTCACTTTAAGGGCTATGCCAAAATTACAGTACAGCTCTCTTAAGACGATTTTGAAGGGACCCAGCCACCGCATCTTAAACGAGAACGCGAGTGGGATGGCGTGCTTTAATACCCTGGCATAGTTGGAGTGTGTCTCTACCCCAGTGAATGACATTACCTGTAGATATTTCTCAGCAAGATCGGCTCCAACACTGCATCTAAGTGTTCCCGAATGTTCTCCAATATGACGGGAAAGCCAAGTTGTATGGCGTTTTCCAGAACCCGACCATAGTTGGAGTCGGTCAGTTTTATCACTTTCAGGTTGTTTTCGCGTTCCATGTTCTTCACCCATTTGTTCGCTTGCTCTATAAATATAAATAAATTAATTTAAATATTTTAGAATGTTGTTGAATTGTAAACTCAATATCTAGGTACTTCATCTCATTTCGTTAGTATACTCAAGCATTAAACTGGTCATTCAATACAACTGGTTATTAGCCCGAAAGCGCTTGACGGTATAAAGGCACGACGACCAAGCTAAGGGGACAGATGTAGGAGCGAGCAGGGGGCGTGAATACCTACAACGGGCTACCGTCTCTGCCCCCAGTCCCCTTAGTTGGCACTATCTTTATAATGGCTAGCTTTCGGGCTAATAACCAGTTGTATAGACGTGAGGATATATATACTTACCTCCTTATTAATAAACGTCTACTAAAGTAAAGAGGCCTCTGATAATCGTTTGTCCCTTTCCGTCCAGCCTATACGAGGGAAATGGACAATCGATTATCAGCGATCTCTTAACTTTAGTGGCCGTTTATGAATAAGAGGATTAGTTTTTACCTTAATGGCGCAGTCGGTAGAATGGACAGAGAAATCTTTTTTATTTACATTTGCGACAGTTTTTTAAACGGGAACATTGTTGTGAAACTGTGATTGGTGTAAGTAAGTCAACCATACCTTGAGGGTCGATCATCAACGCCCACCGGCGGCTCTTCTCCACGATGATGCCGTTCTCCACGGAGAAGGAGTCGACGGGCAGCCCCGCGATGTTCCATGCGCGGATTACGACGGGCTCGCCCAATGTTGTGATGAGTGAGAATGTTTCAGAACATGGGATTTCTGAAACAGGATAAGCCCAAAACAATTTTTTGTGAAGTTTTTACAGGGTGATTTCGGGGACGTCTTTATTATCTTCTTTCTCTTGAGAACGAGACATGATATTATAGAATTTAAAAAACGAACCTTATGATCTGGTTCACTAATTTCTTTCGTTTTTAAATCGGTCTATGTGACGTCTTGTTAACACCGTGATTATACTTAATTTATATTAATTTTAATTTCAAATAAGAAACAATAAATCTATTCTGTATAGTTATTAGAATTAAACGGATGAATCGCGTATTTTTAACTCGCACGTCCCAACATTTTGAGCCTTTGGTCACGGGATAGACCAGTCTAATAACTATAATGAATTACTATCGCGCCAACAGTATACAATATTAAATATATTCTGATTGGATCGAATACTAGGTACCATATGTTACACTGTCAGTTACAGAAACAGAAAAAGTGGTTTTGGGTCACAACCCAGAAATCGTACTGTATCGCCCTTCCCTAAAACAAAGTTGCTTCTGCGTTTTTTAATAAGTGTTTTGTCACGACCAGCCGAATTCAATAATTGATTAAAACATTTATAATCTCGACACACAAACACTTACCCAGTTCCAAGGTGCGTTTGTTCCACACGACGAGGACCTCCCGCCGGTAGCTCACGGTATACGGGCCGAGGTAGGCTATGAAACCAGCTGCTAAAAGCACGTCACCTGAAAATGACAAGCTTTTTTATTTTTCTAGACATGTCAGAGGAATAGATGTGTACAATCCTGGTTTACATTAATGACCTATGTAACATGACTATCCCTAACGCAAAACTGTTCTCTTATGCTGATGATACTGCGATTGTCTTCACAGGTAGTTCATGGGACGATGTCAAAATTAGCGCCGAACTTGGAATGGCCGATATCTCGAAATGGTTAAGAATGAACCTATTGACGCTTAACACTAGTAAAACTAAATTTATGTGCTTTAGTATCATAAGTTGTACGCAACCCACTGAGAATATGGACCTAAAAATACACGATTCTAAACCTTGTGATATGACTCATTGTGTCTGCCCATCTATTGAAAAAATTTCGCAAACTAAGTACCTGGGAGTTCAATTAGATGAGCATTTAAATTGGTACACATATTGATCAGGTCGTCAATAGAATAAGAAAGCTGCTCTGGATATTTAGGACACTAAGACACGTTGTACCTACCAAGGACAATAACAACAACACAAACAAAGTCTCGTAATATACTCAATGAAATATATACATCTCTGGCGTAGTCTGTCTTGGTGTACTGCATAACCGTTTGGGGAGGTGCAGCTAAAAGCCGCACGCTAAGGAACCCTAAAAAGCACAAGATTCTGCCGTTTAACCCGAACTATAAAAAAAAGACTAATTGCTAACATAGCTATGCTACCTAAAACTATTAGAACCAAATTTGCTAGCTCACAATATCAGATACAATCCTCACACCTCTATAATAAATTGAATAAATTACTGGACTTTCAGTCAAAATCTTATCATGAGTGTAAAAAACTACTAATATAGTGGCTAAAAACAAAAACATACGATGAGATAGAGAATTTAATTCGTTAATCCTTCACACATACACATATATACACACACACACACACACACACACACACACACACACACACACACACGCACGCACACACATGCACACACCGCACACGCACAGAATAATAAGGCACTCTATCTGTATTCAGAAAATGTATCAAATTCATTAATAATCATTGTACTTTAGTGCCTAAAATAGCTTAACATAGCTTGTAATAGTTATTCTTCAATTATCTTAAGATATTTGACACTTGTAAATAGTAGTAGTAATGTAGCAGATGTACCTTAATGTACTTACCTCAAGTTACCTAAGGAAGAGCGGTGTCTCCCAACACAGGCATTTATTTTGCTTACAGGGAGCCTCTATCCTTTGGATCATGTTTTACGTGCTTTTGTTAAATAAATAATTTTGAACAGAATTTTTTTAGATATTAAATTAACAACTGATTTCCTATTACATTTATGTTGTTGGTAGGTCATAAAATTCTGTGAGACTGTAAAAAGTGTGGTTTAATAGCCACCTTTTAAATTTATTTAGAAATATGTGGGTGCTACTCACATTCCTTATCTCCGAAGGGAGTTTGTTGTAAACTTTGGGTCCAACACTTGACATTATTTTGGATGACTTGGCCAGTTTATCAAACCAAGTACGGAGTTGCTGTTTTGAGCCCTGTCGTGTGCGTGTGATTTTTCTGAATGAGAATGTTTCTATGTTTACCTTAACAAACTTAGCTATCTCGTAAATGTACTGAGAAGGTAGGGTGAGTATTTGGTTATCCTTGAATAGATCGTGCGCTGGAGTACGTGGTGGAACAAATGAGACTATACGTACAGCTCGCTTTTGAAGAATAAAGACACGCTGCCATTCAGCAGCTGTGCCCCATAATTCAAGACCATAAGTCATAACAGAATGGAATAGTGCATAGTAACTAGCTCGAAGCTCTTTGACAGATAACACACAAGCCAACCTGCTCAGAGCATAACACGCACCTGATAGTTTAATACACAAGTTGTCTATGTGTGCATCCCATTTTAAACTGGAGTCTAGTGTGATGCCAAGAAACTTTGTGCTATGCGCTTGTGGTAGTGTTGCGCCATTTATATATGTGTTGAGTGGGTCAGGAAGTCGACCACCAAGGTTTATGTGGAGAACCTGGGTTTTTGAAAGGTTTAAGACCAAGCCATTTCTTACGAACCAATCACTTTCCCCAGCAACTCTGCCAAATCATGCGCCAGCTCCGACCAACGCGCCTTCTCTCCGCCCAACCCACCTACCAGTACAGTCAGCATCAAATATATTGTAACAGCCAAAGTGATCAAATAGTTCTTCACACCAGACTGTACCTGGGCTCGAGACACCTTCGTGGAGCAGAGCCCCATCTTCTAGACCTTTCTTACGTACCAATCCCTTTCCCCAACAGCTCTGCCAAATCTTGCACCAGCTCATACCAAAGCACCTTCTCTCCGCCCAACCCGCCGATCAGTTGCTCGGCATGAGACAGCTTCGTGAAGCAGAGCTCCACCTTCTAGACCTTTCTTACGTACCAATCACTTTCCCCAGCAGCTCTGCTAAATCATGCACCAGCTCATACCAAAGCACCTTCTCTCCGCCCAACCCGCCGATCAGTTGCTCGGCATGAGACAGCTTCGTGGAGCAGAGCTCCACCTTCTAGACCTTTCTTACGTACCAATCACTTTCCCCAACAGCTCTGCCAAATCTTGCACCAGCTCATACCAAAGCACCTTCTCTCCGCCCAACCCGCCGATCAGTTGCTCGGCATGAGACAGCTTCGTGAAGCAGAGCTCCACCTTCTAGACCTTTCTTACGTACCAATCACTTTCCCCAGCAGCTCTGCTAAATCATGCACCAGCTCATACCAAAGCACCTTCTCTCCGCCCAACCCGCCGATCAGTTGCTCGGCATGAGACAGCTTCGTGGAGCAGAGCTCCACCTTCTAGACCTTTCTTACGTACCAATCACTTTCCCCAACAGCTCTGCCAAATCTTGCACCAGCTCATACCAAAGCACCTTCTCTCCGCCCAACCCGCCGATCAGTTGCTCGGCACGAGACAGCTTCGTGAAGCAGAGCTCCACCTTCTAGACCTTTCTTACGTACCAATCACTTTCCCCAGCAGTTCTTCCAGATCGCGCGCCAGCTCCGACCAACGCGCCTTCTCTCCGCCCAGGCCGCCGATCAGCTGTTCAGCTCGAGACAGCTTCGTGGAGCAGAGCGCGATTTCATCCTCTAGACCTTTCTTCTTTCGCGTCATGCCGGCGAACTCGTCATTCAAAGCCTATGTGGTATAAAACAGATATTTTCAATGACGCATTATAATTTTGAACAAAGAATTTCTCTCTCTCTGTTTGAAAACGATTTTTAATTCAAAATGAACGCATTGTTGACATAAACGTAAATCGAGTGACAATATCTTTATGAATGTATGAACAGATGGGATACTAAACTATCATTACAAAAGCAACATTTGGTTTAATTTCATAAAATAATTAAATAATGGCGCAGTCGGTAGGACTGAACATACATAAAAAAAACGTCAGTCGGAATACAGTCAGCAGCAGCAGTAGCTAAGAAGGTGAGTAGCTGAAAATGATCTTGGTACGACTTTATTGTTAAGAGGTAAATAATGTGTAAAGGTTATTTTGTTAAATTCACCCGCTACGCTACTCCTGCTGCTCACTGTACGTTTGCGTAGTTACTTGCCTGTAGCTTGTCAAGCACGCCCTGCAGCTGCGCTCGCTTGGCGTTCAACGTGGTCATTTGGGCCTGCAGTTCCGATTCTGCTCCAAATAGCGCTGCTTTCTTCGGAGCTACCACCTGTACACCAAATAGCATATTGATACTTGATACCCTGTTACTGTTTTTTCTCCAGCATGATGTTTTACATGCATTTTTTTTGTCGACTTAAGTGTAGGAAAAGTTTGGGTTAAAATAAGAGGTTTGTGAATTGTCACAAACCTCTTATTTTAACCCAATTCTTCGGACAATAACATGTATAGATGCGTCCAGTTCTGATATTCTGCACCTAATTGTTAACCTCCGTTTTCACTGGTACGACGATTTGCAGATTGATGTGTGTGTATTGGTTGGTTGGTTGGTTGGTTGGTCTGTGTCGGTCTAGAGGTCGCATTTTTCATCCGATTTCGATGAAACTTGGCATGTATGTTCCTTGATTTATTTGCCAAAAATTGTCGAACCATTTTTTTGATTGGGGGGAAAATGAGGAGGAAAGGGGGGGAAGTTTGCTGTCGCGTTATTTATGTTCTCCGAAGTCTACGGTTCACAGAACCACTAGTATACAAGAGTTGTTAGCAAAATCTCGATGCGTTCCCTTGATTCCTTACCTTGATGACACGATCATACACATCCATAGCTCGGACCCACTTGCACAGACCTTCGCAAGCGGACGACACTTTGGCGATCACGGCTGGATCGAACTCGCGGTCGGGAATGTATCTGACGTAAACGGAGAAAAAGAAGAAAAGGTGAGGTCATGAAAAAAATGTAGTTGATTCACACAAATTGATATGTTTCGCTGCAGATCTCGAAATAAGCTTTTATTAAAAGCATTGAAAAATATTAATTTACCGATAAAATAGAGTAATCACATTAGAATTTAGATCAACAACGTCATCAAGAGTGGATAAATACATACTTGTCTCGAATTTTCTTCATAATAGCAGGAGGTATGGCGTCCTTGTCGTAGGCTTTGAGATTTTCCAGAAACTTCATGTCGCCCAGCATCTTCTGCGACGGGCCCCAGTAATCCTCGAACGGCTTGCCTGTCACCAAAAGCATGATATAATTTCATTTCAATGTTTGCTAAACTGAAATGCAGTCATAGATCTTATAATTATCTAAACTCCCCATATCTTATCTACCATCTATTATTTTCCATAATTTATCATTTGCCTGACACATGTACTATGTGCGGCCCATTTGGCTACGGATACCATTTTGATGTTACGTTTTTGCATGTAAGTATACGTGCACGTCCTATAATTGTCTCTGATTAAATGTCTTTAAAATACGTGACTATTACTGACCATCAGGACCCATCTTCCTATCCCCCTTAATCCCCTTCATCACACAAACCGCCTCCATGACCAGCTTCACACCAGCCGGCGGATTCTTCATACTCTTGACGAGTGTGATGTCAGCAGGTTTGAGGGTATTGAGGGCGTCCAAGGCCGCGTTAAGTGCGGGCACGGCTTCAGCCAGGTCGGACTCGCAGTCATCCTTGATGGCTTGGGCAGCGGCGGCTGCCTCGTTGGCTAGAGCTTCGTCGGCGCCTACTATCTGTTAGAAAAGGTCAATTGTTAAGATGCTACAGAACAGAGAGTGTGACGTCACTAGATGTATACTTGGAAAGATACTTGGTTGGTATTTGCCTAAGTATTGGAGAAGCATCATAGAAAACAGCAGCAGTATTGCAAGCCTTTATGTTTATATAACAAATGAAATCAGAATTTGTGATTATCATGCATGGATGCATCAAGATTCCGGTTTCTCTTGTAATTATCACGATAGATTTGCTTAAAAAAGATACCGAGTTCAGGACTTGCTACCTAGTTAAATCTGCTACATTAGTAATGATAAAAATAAATATCTATTTCAGGCATACGTCCATCAGGGTTCATTAAATATAAAAACAAGGCCTAATAGTTATATAGAGAATAGATCCAATGGTTTAGTATAGCAACAGTCAACAAACCTCCTTCTGCTTCTCGACGACAACAGTGTCCTGCTCGATCTTGATCATCAGTTTCTCGGTCTTGTCGGAAGTCTCCACCAGCAGCGGCTGCAGGTCGCGCAGGTTCTGCTGCATCACGGCGACCTGGCCCGCCGCGAAGTCCAACTGTTCTAAGCCAGTCTCGTATCTGTCAATCATCATAAACGAAATACTTGACCGAATCCCGGTCACTAGAAAGCCGTCACATTTTTGGTGACTTCTATTTTAGTTTAACAATCATATGATGTATAGAAGAAAAAGAGAAGCGCCGGCACCTCGCGGTAAGGGTGGTATTCGACTTATCCGCTATCATTTGTCCAATAAATTTGATCAAAGATTATTTTGCGTTCTTGTTCTAGAATAATCTTTGATCAAATTCACATTGGAGGTCTCAGGATCAAACCTCAGCTCGTTCCGCTGAGTTTTAGTAGGACTAGGAAATTATATGTATGTACGAAATATCATTTGATATTTACTGGTCGATTTTCGGTGAAGGAAAACATCGTGAGGAAGCCGGGCCTAATCCCAATAAGGCCTAGGTTCCCTTCTGGGTGGGATGGTCAGATGACAGTCGCTTTCGTAAAAACTAGTGCCTATTCCAATTTATGGGCTCAGGTTGCCAAACGGACCTCAGGTTCGACTCAATTGAGCTGTGGCAAACGCTGATGGCAAAGGAGGATGATGAACCATACTTTTGGTTGACTTGTATATATTTATATAAAATGACTAACCGTATTCTGGCGCTGGTGATCTGATTCACCTTCATGGCGTACATGCTCTGGAAGGCTTTGATCAACTCCAAGTAGCTCGTGGGTGTCACGTACACCTTGCGTTTTTGTTCGTTATAAAACCTGTTAAATACGGCAATTTAATAGACAGTCTTAATTTTTTTTATGTGGAAAAACGACTAGCATCAACGAATAGTCTTTGGTTATGAAAATGTAGAAAACAAAAGAAAAAGCAGTAAGAGGTAAACCCTATTGGAATCAGCGTGGTAGACCGATAGTCTCAAAGAAAAAACCAACAGCATTTCTTTGTCTTATCTTTTCGTAATTTTCTCAGGTTCGTTACGAAAATCGGCGATACATTTATATGGCTAATAATCGTAACGAAAATAAAGCTGAGATTAGGTTTTGATAAATTTTCTCGAACGGAACTGAGAAAATTAAGAAAAATATTGCGATTCACCCCTTTATGATACGATTGTTAAAAAGAGTACAGTCAGCAGCAAAAGTAGCTAAGCGAGTAGGGTGTTGAAAAGGGACACGGCTTTATTGTTAAGAGAATAAGAGCTTGTGTAGGTCATTTTGAACACCCTACCAGCTTAGCTACTTCTGACCTGCCTGAGACACACAGCTCACCTGTCGCTCAGATGGACGACACTCATATGGAAAAGCTGACACATCTCCACGCACGCGGTGCACATGTCCTCTTGAACGCCCGCGATCTTGGATATGAACATCTGGGCTACACGCTCCAAAGCTTCGGGGGGCCAGGCTGTAAACCTGGCAAAAGTTGAATATTTGCTTGAGATTTACTTCCAGAATTGATAAAAAGATAAAAAAGATAAAAGATATTTATTCTTCAATTTAGGCACATTACAATGCACTTATGAACGTCAGAGAGAAAAAGAAACTACCACCGGTTCTAACCCTACACCTCTGACCCGAGAAGTATTACTTATTACCGGCAAGAAACTCGGCGGGACTTATTTTTTCAAAACAGTACTACAAATACATTAAAGATACTATATACAATAATGCGTAGTTCTTCAAGAAGGCATATCAAAACAGCTTGAGAGACAGACATGTACCTGCCTATTGTGTAATTAAAATGAAAAATAAAAATAAAATCCAAATCTGACTGCTTCGCAATACGTTTGATATTCTTTCTTACTTGAACTGTGTCCTCTAAATGTTAGATGATTTTGTAGATTCTGGTTTGGGCCATGCATATATGTCTGTCATATAGTCCTCGACCCTGTAATAACCCTTTGACATTAAAGTTTTTTTCAAGTATTTCTTAAGAGCGGGAAATGATAGATTCAAAACATCGATACTTAATTTAAGACCTTTTCTACTCCTGCATTCTAATTTGCCAACAAAATTACTAGTGATGCAACGAATACCACTTTTACGAATACGAATATCACTTTTGTCATTTTACGAATACGAATACGAATATCAATTTTATTATTCTTCGAACACGAATACGAATACGAATAGTGATTACAAACTATCTTTGCCGTTGTTCTCATACAAATCATAGGCCACCAACTGCAAATATAAGTTGGTCACTCAAATAATTATGATGTTTTTAAGTAACAGGAAATTCACATGACTTTACAGTTTTATTATAAGTGTAGGGTTCATTCGGTGGTACATAATTAAGTTCTTTTTTCTTATGGTTTTCCATTTTTTTGCTCGCATATTAAGACGCGCTATATTAGTCCGCCATACAAAACAGTAGGTATGGGAGAAAAGAAAAATATCAAACTAGCAGGAAAAGCATTAAATGTCGAGATATTGGCAATGGACGTGCTATGTCCATATGGTCTAAGAGCTGACTTAGTCAGATATGACACAATAATGAAAGCAACAAAACCCGTCTAGTAAGATTGCAGTAGGTACTATCCGTATTGCTAGATCTGGGCATCTGGTAGCTTTTAATGGGTGGAAGTCAGAGTTACGGACTAGCAAAATCTTTGAGTTGGATAATAGTACTACCAAAATAGGTAAAAACTGCCGAAGTTGTCTCAGTTACAGAGAAGTAGGCCTATAGACATTAGAACAAAAAGCATTGTATATTAAGTATTGCAGAAACCAAAACAGTAGGCAATAAACCATGAATTACATTTTACGCCGTTTGGCACTACTTTCCCCCTGTAGTATGGTATGTAGCTAGTTTAAGTATAGATATATAGATTTAGCATGTAAGCGACTTCTCTTGTTGTACAGTTCAAGTCAGTCATTAAAGATACGTCGACCTAACACGTTGTTTGACTCTTGCTGTACAGTTCAAGTCAGTCATTAAAGATACGTCGACCTAACACGTTGTTTGACTCTTGCTGTGCAGTTCAAGTCAGTCATTAAAGATACGTCGACCTAACACGTTGTTTGACTCTTGCTGTACAGTTCAAGTCAGTCATTAAAGATACGTCGACCTAACACGTTGTTTGACTCTTGCTGTACAGTTCAAGTCAGTCATTAAAGATACGTCGACCTAACACGTTGTTTGACTCTTGCTGTACAGTTCAAGTCAGTCATTAAAGATACGTCGACCTAACACGTTGTTTGACTCGCTATCCGCTACCGCTTGCCCCACATACTAGACCCCCAACAGAAACTTGGCAATGATATAATCTAATTGTTTATGTAATTTCACATAATATTGCATTAAAACCAGTACTCTTGGATTTGTTTTCTTGAAGTGGTTTGCATTATTTGACCTCCACCACTTTACAGCTACCAGATGTCCAGATCCATTAATAAGCATAAGTAAAGCAAACTAACTAATGGGGTTTCATCGCTCTCATCATTGTGTTATATCTGACGTGGCTAGCTCTAACTTCGACCATTTTTATAAAGAATGTGAAAAACTACAAATCAGGACACAAAAGTCGGTACTAGATTTGAAGAAAAAAAATTTAGGGCAAAGAGCCGCACTAGGTAAATGAATTCATCACCCAATTTATAAAATAAGTCAAATTTACCGAAATGTTCCCAAATGTTACTTTGTCACTTTTTCTTGAAGGCTTGCTTCGTTTACTTTACGTTTTATTTGTTAGGAGTATTAATAAAATTCATTTTAAGGCAATAACACGTCTGGCAATCAATTATAATGAATGTAAACAACACCACCGCTAGTATATAGTAGTAGTCGGGTGGGTAGAATAAAAACATACTTAGAAATTCATACGAATACCTAAAAAATATTTGGCAAACACGAATATTCGTAAAACTACTGATATTCGCCGAATACGAATATTCGTATTCGTTGCATCACTAAAAATTGCTGACAGGTATATTTAAAGCATATACTTTATAAACGTTGCCATAAGATGATTCAAAAGGACATTCTTAGGGATATAATGTCACTGTTGCCAGGGCAGGCCCCGCGCCGCCGCCACCCGCCGCGGTAGACAAGGGGGGCGCCGGCACAATTCGCCGGGAGATTGAAGACAATTGTAGGTATAGATGCAGCAGGTCATTCGACGAACTCAACCCTTACCGACTTGCCTAGCACTCGTAGAAAAACTATTGTGTGCAACGGTACATAATTAGGTCTTAAAATTCTCGGGTCTGTTTTTACAAAATCCGGCTTCGCCTCAATTTGTAACTTGGACCCTCGAATCTTAAGAGTCCTTATTATGTAAATGTTGCACAAAATACTATTTTAAACTACGAATTATCGTATAAGTAACTCACTCTTCAGAGGCAGGTCAGGCACTTATTACTTTAAAAAATCTTTATGATCTTTAGGGTAGTGGGATCAATCTATAAAGTAACCGACAGTCACAAATGAACCACAAAATTAACTGGAAATATCACAATGTAAAAATAGCAGCCTGCTTAGGCGGCTTTCACACTGCTGCGGTTTCCGCATGCGACGCCTGTGCGCAAGCGAGATAGCGCTATGCATGTGTGTAGCGCTGTCACGCTTGCACACCGTCGCAGCATGCGGTTGCGGCGCCATGCAGTGTGATAATCGCCTTAAACTAAGATATCTTTTGCATTTTTTTTTGTACTAAATACCAGTCAATGGTGCAGCAGTTGATGAGCGAGGGGAACATGCGGAGTCTATTCCGGAACGAGTCACCGATTGGTGACATGGCCATCACGATACGGAGGTTCGCCTTCACGCGTTCCACGTAGAATCCAAACATGGCCAGCGGGGTCGTTTCCATCTTCCTTCCCTGTTCAATCACATTTAAAACATTTCAAGAGTATATTAAGCGCCTTATTCAAGATTTCGAAGGAGGAGGTTATCAATTCGTCGGGATCTTTGTTTTTTGCAATTTTTTTATGTATGTTCTGCTGGACCGATTTGGAAAATTCTTTTTTTGTTTGAAAGAGTATACTTCACAGTCGGTCATTGTCACCAGGTCCAGATCTGATGATGGGATCCTGGAGAAATCGAGAGAACTCTTCAACTATTATGGGCACATCTGTAGTGATTTCATTATTTTTTATTTTTACAGCAACTATGCCACTTCCTCGTGGAATAGCGGATCCTAAGTGAAGCCAGTTCTTTTTTTCATAAAATTATTTACTTATCGGCAGTTAAGTGGCACATTTCGTTATTACGAAAAAGCTTCTGTAATACTTATACCATATCGGTATCACTTAGTCAAAAATGTGTTTACAACAACATTTCTATTCGTTTGAATTATTTCCTTAGCTTAAGCTAATTGCATAGAGACTCAATGTTTATTGATTGAGAGTACTTAAGTTATGACAAAAAGTGCTCTTATAAGGGGTATAAGTGCATCTCAATCTACAAGAAGCCAGAAGGCAGTTCAATATAATTAATCCATATAGCTATTTCATGAGTATCAGGCTTATAGTCATAAACTTGAATGGTTTATGAAACTAATACAAAAAATGATAATTTATAAGGCCCCAGTGTTTCGATGGGTTCAAAAAAGGGCTGTTAGTGGATTATGCGATCACTTACAGACTCTCTGACAGCATTCTGCATCTTGTCCATGATCTCCACCTTCTCGTCCATGCCGTACAGATTCGGAATGTCTCCAGTGTTGAGGAGCATGTTTATGTCTTCAACCATACCTTCGTACATAATCTGCAACAATCAGCGAATAACGGAACTATAGAAGTTTTAGATATTTTGCATGTTTCTAAAGTGGGGCATCAAAAATTCAAAAAGATGATTGAAGGCATTGAAAATTTAGTCAGCTCAGATACTTGACCCCATACCTACTTAGGAGCATTCCACGGAAAAGTCCACCGTTGTCCCGTACGAACACGAATTTTAAGAAAATTGGTAGGTTTTGTAGATTCTTTATCTGCGTCAATAGAGTCAAATTATGGTCAGAATTATAATATTCCAATTAAAATTGCAAAGATAACTCTAATGACAGAGATACAGATGCGTTTGTACGGGACAGCTCGTGGAATGCCCCTTAATCGATGGCGGCGTATCGATGTTGGTTCAAGTATCTGGGTTGATTATTTTTTCAATGTTTTATTTAATATCAAACTATAGAAGTTTTATAAGGTAGCTGTAACTAATAACTAATGGCCCCACCTGTGTGGGCTTCCTGTTGCATATTTCTGTAAATATGACATCGTAGGTAGACACAATAGCCGCCGGGCAGATCCGTCAATGTATGGCGGGAATCGAACACGGATGTGCAGACAGTTCTGTATACCGCAATATATTAACGGATCTGTCCGCCGAGCATTTCCGCCAGACAGACCCGGCGGGAAGATCTGTGCGTGTATCTCTAGCTAACAAAACGAAGACACATCAATAAAACCTGCAAAGACTCATGATTATGTGCATTTGAAGAAGGTTAGGCTGGCTAGATCTCCTAGCTGGCAAGCAGGCACAACGTTTACTTGAATCGACCGTTGGCCGTTACTGTGGCTCTAGGGATTAAATAGTATTTTATACAATCGTGACATAATAAAGAGCTTTACAATCGAGTACCGTGTTTAGGCCACGAAGCTTGCTGAGTGGCCTAAGTAAGGTACGAGATTGAAAAGCTCAATTATGTCACTATTGTATACAATACTTTTTCTACGAGCACTCAAATTAGGCAAGTCGGTTAGAATAGAGTTCAATAAATGCGTAACAATCTGCTGCCTCTATATTGTGTCGTGCGCCGCCCGGCCACGCTGTCGCGGTCGGGCGGCGCTCGACACCTGAGAGAACTATAATACAAGTACAATAGTACTGATAATAAATTTTTCTACTCCTGCATTCTAATTTGCCAATAAAATGACTGACATGTAAATTCAAAGCATATACTTTATGAACGTTGTCATAATATGACTCAAAAGTCGACTCTTAGGGATATAATGGGTCTGATGGGCCCCGCACCGGCGCCGCCCGCCGCTGTAGACAAGGCGGGCGCCGATGCAATCCGCCGGGAGACTGAAGACAATTGTATAGAGGCAGCAGGTCATTCGTCGAACTCAATGCTCACCGGCTTGCCTAGCACTCGTAGAAAAACTATTGTGTGCAACGGTACATAATTAGGTCTTAAAATTCTCGGGTCTGTTTTTACAAAATTCGGCTTCGCCTCATTTTGTAACTTCGACCCTCAAATCTTAAGAACCCTTATTATGTAACTGTTGCACAAAATACTATAAGAGACCTGCAGGCCTACCGTGAAAGTCGAAAATCGAAATTTCGTTAAGTATCTTTGTCTATATTGCTCTTGTATATTCGAAAGGTGGTGATGCAAATACACGCTCTAACGAACAAGTGGTTCGCAGTTATAGGCCGGGACTCGATTACTTATTTTGCTTGGTTATCAGCGAACAATACTTGCCGATTAAGTAAGTCTTCAGCAGCATTTGCGGATGTCGCCCCACTCGTTCTAATCACTAATTAATAGTCCGACTCGAACTGAGAACTCGCGATTTACTGGCAAACAAGCTGGCCAATATAACAAGACCTATATAATGATTTTCTCGCGCCTTCTAGCTCCATAACCCCTTGATCGATCTTGCTCGTATTCGAAATCTCAAATTATGTGTATATCTGCTACAACCTCAACAAATTTCATGAAAATCAAGAAAAAGATACTCAAGTTATCGTCGAACCAACTCTCAAAGTCAAAAAGCCATAGAAATGCTGAGAAGTCCCAGTAGCCAGAAATTATTTGCAAGAACTCGATACGCTCGTCCAATTAAAGTACTAGCCTGGTTATCAGCAAACAGGAAGACCAGTGGCTTCCCGATGATGCCAGCCTTCATCAGCATCTTGCGGATATCGTCGCGCCACTCGTTCTGGCCGTACACGCGCGAGATCTCGATCTGGATCACGTTCATCTCGAGGATACTGGCTGCTAGTTTGACGGCGCTGCTGCGGCCGCTGCCACCTACTCCGACGAGCAGGAGATTACCTGGATACGAATATTGCAGAGTATAAAATCACGTTTAGATATAGTCTGGCTAGCAAAACGTGCAGAGTAATAGTAGAAGTTTTACTTATCCCTTTTTTGTGGTGAGAATACTAGCGAAAGAAAAAGATAGTATGATTGCCTCTGTCTATGCCTGAAGTGAAACAGATCCTGCCGCGAAATATCATAGAGAAGAATCGAAACTTCACTAAAACTTGAAGCGAATTAAGAATAATGGATGCATTTTATAAGGTTAAAATAGGATAATACCGAAAATTTACTCTTTGTACACATTCGATTGGAAATCTTCGCATCTTTCGTACTGAGTCGGTTACTAGCATGGCTTACCGTTATCTTGTAACAGCACCCTAGTACATCTAGATATATGATCTAGAGCGTATCGGAACATGACTAGAGCCATCGGCGAGGAGGAGACCACATTATATTCGTCCAGGTAGTACTCCATCTTGACCGCCATGTCGTCGATATTCATCACCTACGGAAAAAAATAAGTACCAGAGGATTATACCTTAGTTTTATAATTAGGCACTAAAAAAGACTCGATATGTTGCCTGAAAACAGTAAAGAAAAGCGTGTTTTATGTTAAACATATTTTTTATTGGATGCTGTAATGAATGACATTAAAATTAAATATTTTTGAACTAAATGCGACCGTACTCTGCATCTGTATAGCGACCGAACCGCTTCCCATCATAGGTAGTGCGTCACGCACTGTGCGTATCAACGCTCTGTGGAACCGAAATCACTGCAGTCCCTTTCCACAAAACGATGTGCAACATTCATCGCCTACTGTACCCAAGTGTATCTTCCTACTATATCTATCCTGCGCCTACTCCTTGACCTTTTGATACGAGTCGACCCCTATTTTTGCTTTCGCCTGGTTCATGTAACTGTGGCAAATTACCTGATCATAGATCTTCGGGTCAGCATCGGGCTCCATATAGTTTCCGAAGAACACATTGGCCGCGTGTTTGCTGTTCAGTTTCTCGCCGTCCGGGACGTAGCCCAGCTCCGTCATCACCTGGTCCATGTGAACCCGAAAGTTACCGTATACCGCTTTGTAGACTACGTCGAATAGCTTTTGCCTGAAAGATACACCAGTTAATTGAAAGAGGTTAAAGCCCTAGATATCATTGGTTTTTTGTTTTGAACAGAATAGAAAATATTTATTCAAGCAGCAAAATAAGAAAATAAAACAAATAAGTTGGTAGTGACCCTGACTATGAAGCAGCCCGCAGCAGCTATGAAGAAGTCCCGGGTTCTAATCCTGGTAAGGGCATTTATTTGTGTGTTTATCACGAATATTTGTTCATTTAGGTATGGGTGTTTTCTATGTATTTAAGACATTTAAGTATACATTTATCTATATAAGTATGTGTATCGTCGCCTAGTACTCATAGTACAAGCTTTGGTTTGGGACTAGATTGATTTGTGTCTTACACAAATCAACCTAGTCCCCAAAAAAAAGTCGAGACGCGAAGCCGGAATGGTCTCCACTCAGCAATGCAATTGGTACGGCTTGCGTGATCAGCAGCGCTGGTTTTCTGGAGCCAACAGGGTGTGCGGGACAGCATACTGCGCGCCTCGAAGGTGGTCGACATAAATGTCATAGGCTGCATGCTAGGGGGGCTTTTTGGGGCAATACTAATGCCTTACTTTAAGAACTACGATCTAATCGACAAACTATGAAAATAAAGTAAATGCCCTACCCTAAAATTGGTCATGCCCTACCTTAAATTAGCACTGCCCTATCTTAACTGCCTGATTTACGTGATTCTGTGATTATATTCCTCAAAAATGCATATAGAACACAATCGCAAATGATCTAGAGTACAAACCTGTCACCATCATCAATGAGCCTATCACAGAACACCCTGTAGGTCTCGTGTATCCACAGTAACACCAGCTTGTTGAGTTCTTTCATGTGCGTCGAAGGCACGAGCAGCACTCCCTTGATGACGCGCGCGAAGTCCCGCAAGTTGAAGAGGTAGTGACACTTGCTGGGCGTCGGGAGGAATTGGAGTGTCACCGTCTTGTATACTTCCATTGTCGCTGATACCACGGTCTGTGGGAATAACGTTTACGAGTTAACCTTTTCCACGCCAAAGACGTATATATCGGCACCAGAGGTCCAACGCCAAAGACCGATATATCGGTCTCCGACCACAGAGCAAAATAAACCTACATGCACACCCATAAAGTTTAACTTCATTTTTGACATTTAGATGTCGTGGCGTCTGAGTGGTAGGTTTTGCGTTTGACATGGCGTCGAAAAGGTTAAACTGGGAGAGATCCCTTAAGGGATAAGGGATACAAAATATTGTGTATTCTTCCTGGTGCACTTTTCTTTGTTGTACATTATACTATTAAATTATGACAGTCTCAAAATTTTTGAACATCTACGTAAGCCTACTTGGAATTTGACGAGAAGCCTTAGACAATACCCAAAACTAAGTTGGGTTTTTTGACTGTTCAATCCTAAGTAACCAACTTAAACAGTTTAAAACTAAGCTAGGAAAATAAAAGTCTTGCGGATTTTCTGTTGCACTCTTTTAGTCACAAAGAAACTGACGAACAAAATTTTAATGTACGTAACTAGTAGTAGAAAGAACTAATAAACTAACTTACACCTGTCTAAGTACAGGTATCGATAGTTTGTTATTAAATCAAATACAAATTTGAAAACATTGAAAAAATAATCAACCCAGTGGGACTCGAACCCTACATCGTTACGCCTTGCCGGGGCTCGATCGCTTTACCAATTAAGCTATGGGTTCAGTTACTAAGTTGACGAAATTTTCAATGCCTTCAAACATCTTTTTGTATTTATTTACTTTCGGCTTTACAGCAGCCGTTAGCGACATCTAGGTGCTACTAGACGTAGACACCTTTCCCGCCGACACTATCGCAAGTGTCACAACGGAAATTATAGATGGCGCTGCTTTCAATACATTATTATTTTTACGTGTTTTTTTTTAAAGTGGTGCATTCCACTCAAACAATAGTTTGTTATTAAATCAAATACAAATTTGAAAACATTGAAAAAATAATCAACCCAGTGGGACTCGAACCCTACATCGATACGCCTTGCCGGGGCTCGATCGCTTTACCAATTAAGCTATGGGTTCAGTTACTAAGTTGACGAAATTTTCAATGCCTTCAAACATCTTTTTGTATTTATTTACTTTCGGCTTTACAGCAGCCGTTAGCGACATCTAGGTGCTACTAGACGTAGACACCTTTCCCGCCGACACTATCGCAAGTGTCACAACGGAAATTATAGATGGCGCTGCTTTCAATACATTATTATTTTTACGTGTTTTTTTTTTTAAAGTGGTGCATTCCACTCAAACAATAGTTTGTTATTAAATCAAATACAAATTTGAAAACATTGAAAAAACATTGAAACATTGAAATTGTCAGGTATCGATAGTACTTAGCTCTGCTAGTCTACGTTATCACATCGTTTGTTTGATTAATAAACGCCTAATGATATCGTTATAAATTTTAGGTCAATCTGGCTAATTCCGAATTAGGGTCTATTCCGTCTACGACCGTATATTTCTTTGATTTTCAATCGTAGGAAAAAAACATTTGCTTTTGATTGCTGAAACTAAAAGCAATCGCTGCTTTGTGGATGAAATTATAAATTTTGTTCGTTGTTCGGGAAAAACGCTAATGGACGGAGTAGTCCCTATTGACATTAAAAAAAAATAGGAATTACCTTACTCGCCCGCGCAAGCGTGTCATTGAAGCCTTTGCTAAAGTGCCAATCCATTATGGTGACGAAGATCTTGTTGAGAGTGTTATCCTCGAAGGAATCCAGGGCTATTAGCAACGTATGCCGAGTCAGCCGCCACGAGATGAGGTTGGAGCCACCGCCAGGGGGCAGCATGGCTGAGACCAGCAACTGGAAACGAAGAAACGATTAGAGAAGAAAAGTGTCAGTGTCAAGCTGTTGGTACAATCATGGACTAATTGATGAGCGTCTACAGTTCAAGCGATTTTCTTTTGTTTATTACTTACTTTATGAACTGTCCAATGTAAAGTGAACCCTAATTACCCCAACAACCCCAACAATTAAAGTCCGTGACCGTAGTTAGAGCGAAGCGTCCATGGAACTTAAAACCCAGAGGCTAATCTAATATTCAGTCGTTAGGCTACTTTTTCTAGGCTTTTTCATGAAGAAACTCTTGGACTAAGAGTCACGTCAGATAGGTATGACACAATAATAGTATAGTAAACGAGAGGGGTTTCTCGGTCTCATTATTGATGTCATATATATATGACGTCTCCGTCTATCTGATTTAGCTACGAAAATTGTTGACGCGCCATGACTGCTATCTATGGACATGTAGGTACGAGTATGTGTGATTATTATATTAATCAGTAATTATAGTATAGTATCTGTATTTAAATGTCCGTACAATACCTTTAATGACGGGTCACAAGGGTCTAAGCTAAGACTTTTAGATCGTAAAAGCATCCACGAACAGTAACCATTAGAGATAGTTTTAACACTTACCACGTCAACCACCTCCTGCTTGACCATTTCCTTGAGATCGTACCAGTGGCCGTGGTCTATCCACTGCCGGATCAGCTCCAGCGGAGGCTGGGCTCCATACACCTCTTTTTGGGGCATACTGAGGTCGTCTACGAAGAGGACGCACTACGGAACACATAGCATTCTTATACGACATCACAAATATATTTAGCTTATACTGTACAGTCAGCAGAAGAAGTAGCTAAGCGGGTGATTCAAAATGAGGTTGACATGTATTGTTAAAGGAATAAGAGCGTCTGAAGGTCATTTTCAACACCTCACTCGTTAAGCTACTTTGCTGCTGACTGTATGTACAGTCGCCATCGAATATATCGGAGCCTCCAAGGTACCCAAAAATATCTGAACATGCACTCTCTCTCTCGCCTTGAGAATAGAGGCAGATATTTGTGACCTTGGCCGCTCCGATATATCTGATGACGACTAGGAGCAGCGTAACCAAGACGCCAGTGCCGTGGAGATATGAACCATCTCCTTATGAACAGAGACGTCCTTTGTTTTTTTGCACTACCAGTTATCTTAAATCTATTCTTCATTTCCTGCTACCCTAAGTTTGTCCGGAAGAGATCGCTCTTTAGCGATAAGACCGCCTGTTTTTACCAAATTTTAAGTTTATTGTAATATTTATTTTTATTACTCTTGTATTTCGGTGCAATAAATAATATTTACTTACTTACAGAGCTTGCACAAAACTACAACTTAAAACTTTAACGAGTACAGAATTCAATTTAAAGATTCGTGAGTCGTAAAGTACCGTGAGTAAAAGTCAGTAAAGTGAGTAAGTAAACTCATCATAGCAATCTGACTGATCATTGGCTCCGGGGCAATGCCGCCGCACTACCCTACCCTCGTGTGAAGGAACTAAAGTAATACTTAGAACAAAATGCACACAATATTTTTAGAATAATACCTTTTTATTCATAGATGGTCCGTATACGCCTTTCCGTCGTCTATCCACTTTCGACATAATAATATCTTGCGTCTAGAAACAATCAAAATGTTTTTTGAAACCGCACTTTATGACTTAAGAAATCAAATAAAACAAGTAACTCCCAAAAATACATTTTTGGTAGGTACACACTTTTATTGCAGTGCTTACCTTTGCACGTTTATAAATTGCTTCTCAAGACCTTTCTAATTCGCCCTGACTCGATATGGGGCCCATTGCATACCAACTTGTAAACTAATATTATTAGCGGAAGTCTTTTTCTGATGAATGGGATTGGAAAGAGACTCCGCTAATATTATTAGGTACAAGTTATAAACTTGTACAGATGTCATATACAAAGGAAAAAGTGACCAACGCCTCCGGTGCCCAAGGCTGGATTCGAACCAGCGTCTTCTGCATTCGCGGCAGACGCGTTAACCAACTTCGCCACCTGGCCACGAAAGCACCGGTCGAATTTTCCCGTGTATATGCAATCTTTGTAAATGCTAAGGCGCATTTGGCCAATCATCGAAGGTACAACATTATGAGTCATAACCTCCATTCTTGAGCTCTTAGGAGTTCATAGAATGCGAGAGAGATGGCGCTATACTATATGTATTTATACATATAGTAGTGTGACTACTTAAAATAAACAAATCAAAATATTCATTAAAAAATAATTTGATTTGTTCTTTCAGTTCTAGTTATAAGTTGTTATGCAATCGGCCTCTGGTTGTATTCCTTCCTTGAGGATTTCCTTCAGGTCACCTTGAGGTCACCTTACGACTGCACCATCAGATCAACTCCGTGTTAGTTTGTTCTAGCATTGTCATGTAAATTACCGAAGTAGGGCAGATGCCCCGGTTGTGGCCACTGTGCCGGTTTTGGCCATTTTAAAATTTATCAAGGTATAGACAAATTTATAAGTCTGTGGTTTATGGTTAATATAAGAGTAAAAATGGCAGTACAGATGGCACTGTCATTTGTCATGTATAAGTTGTCATTCAGCTGTCAGGGCCCATGGAAAAAAGTGGCCAAAACTGGCTCCTGGACCCGTTTCTGACATTTTATTAAAGAAAAAAAAATAGATCTAATGTCAGAATCTTAACAGCGGAGATTCATATAAATATAGTAATATATTTCCACTGACTTAGTACAAAAAAAGTGTCATAATTCCTTATTGACACAAAATGACAGACATCTGAATAGACGAACTCTCCTTAAAGTGGCCAAAACCGGGGCATTTGCCAAATTTCAGCTCAGTCAGATACCGGGAAGTAGATGAATTTTGCATACTTTTCAAACACATTAATATGCAATATGCAACAAGCTAAATAAAGTATGTAAATAATTGTTAACTACGAGTATAATATTAATACGTTGCGCGCAAATTATTAAAGAAACGAATGATGATGATAAGATGACGATGAATGTTGACAATAATTTATTGTCAATAAAACACGTAAGGATTACCTGGTTAGCAGTGGTCCTGGCAGAGAAGTTGATGGTGTTGGTGATGTATCTTTCCTTCGGCAGCGAGAGCAGGAAGTTGAGCACGAGCGAGGACTTGCCGGTGCCGGTGGGGCCCACGAGCAGGATGGGGATCTTGGACTTCACCATCTTGGACACAAAGTAGCGCTGGCATGCGTTCTCGTTCGTCAGGATTATGAGGTCGTTCACCTGCGGGATGTTTCAATTGTGGACGGGTTTAGTGCAAGGGACCACTTTGTCGATTTACAAGGACAATCCCTAACTACACTAAAAACCATAATTAGGTGAACTAAATTGACAGGAGATTTCATAGAAAACTTGTCAAACAACTGTCAGATGTATGAACCCTCCTGTCAATTTAGTCCACCTAATTATGGTTTTAGGTGTAATAGATAGTGCGTAGATTGCGTAATTTTAAAAAGTACTAGTACTCCATATCGACAAAGTGGTCCCGTTTTCCCTGGACTGACACAATTTGTCGTTAATATACCTATCGTCTAAGGCTGCGTTCCCACCAGAGATGACCGTGGATGCGTTGCGACGAATGTGTTTATTAAGAACCAATTGTCAGAGCTGCGCTGTGTGAAGATTACGCAAATGAAGTGATTCTAATGGTTCTTAACAAACACATTACTCGCAACGCAACGCACCCTCGCTCATCTCTGGTGGGAACGCAGCCCAAGACAAATCCATTGTGGTGCCACTATCATATATTATTGTGATATCTTTAGTATGCTAGAAAAATAACAACACCATTCGACGCTTGCAACTAAGAACATAAAGGATAATAGTTATTTATGCCACACCTGGCTACGCGTACGGAAAAAGACGCTTTCAGGCCAAGTGTAGACATAAAATGATGTACACAATACGGGAGGTAATACCACCCTAGTTGTGTAATGTACTATTATGCTACAAGTGTAGAAAACAAGCAATTTCCAAACGAGTGGCGGTGTGATTTCCGACACGAGTCGGAATTTACTTGTTTTATACAAATGTAGCATACAATATTTTACAATGCATTATGCGAGGAAATAAATAATAATAATTGGATTAAGTGTATTATATAACAAGCACTGTGCAGACTCGCAGAGAAGTGCACCGCGTCGCGTGGCGGGCGGGCCGGTGGCGGGCGCCGCCCGGCCGGTTGTGCAGAAAAGTACAAAGCTTTTCGGCAAAGTATCGCTTTCTATACATGACATTACCCTTAAAAAGAGCACTTTCCGAGCTCATGCATTGTAATAGTACATTTCGATATTAGTGCGGAAAGTATGTCATTACTTGACGAGTACCGGTACTCGGGACGAGTGAAGAATGACATTTACGCACGAGTATCGAACGACGTTTTTAATACAGTTGCGAAAAAATTATAAAATTGTCAATTATTCACTTTGAGGTTATGCGCTAGTAGTTCCGCCAACACAATCTCAATTCAAGTATTACGGTCGCCGAGTATAAAAAAGATTTTACAATATTTTATAATATAAACAAATTGTATCTTTATTATGTTCTACATAAATTTAGTATATTAAATTGTACAGTCGCCATCAGATATATCGGAGCGGTCAAGGTGGTCAGTGGTCATAAATATCTGAACAACGACGCCTCTATTCTCAAGGCGATAATTTACATGTTCAGATATTTTTGAGTACTTTGGCCACTCCGATATATTTGATGGCGACTGTACCATCTTCACGACGTATATCTACTTCTATAAGATCACCTTGGCATTTGCTGGGATTAGCCCTTCTTTCTCCAGCTCCATCCAGGGTATCCAGGTGCCGTTGTTCCTCTTGTCGTACACGTAGTCATACACCGTGTCCTTTTCGCCGAACAACTGATTCTTTGTTAGCTTGAAAGATTTCGGTTTGGGGTACGTCGCGTTTTGCCCGTCCAGAAGTTTGCGGAAGAACACGTCAAAAGCTTTGCGGCTGTCACCTAAGAAAGACGGTATTTTGTGAGTCTTCCACTTGCCTTTGACGTCACGATACGAATTATCACTTCCCGCATACTGAATACACCCGTCCACAGACTATACAGACACCTCATCAACATCATTAAGTTTTTACAGGGAGCACGAAGTCACCACACATGAGCGTAAGTTTATTCGTAAATTTCTACGATTCTAACAGCACATCTCAATAGTATTCTGCACCAATTTGTAGTATAACAATCCAGGTTCACCCCTGTAACTTGATTTTTGTGGATATGTTTAATTCACATGAGTAATGATCAAAAACGTTAACTCAATTGAAATAAGCGGTTGCGCTCTCATACAAAATTAGTACGGGAGCACTGATGCGTGGTGACCCCGAGCTGTACTTATGATCTATCTAGTAGATGAGGTTATCTGTGCACCTGTCTCATAGAATGAACGAAATTAATTCAACGCAGCATTACCTATATCGTGACGACTACGTTGTGGGTATTTTCAACCGACTTCAAGATTTCGAAAGAGGAGGTTATCAATTCGTCGGGATCATTTTTTTTTGCTATTTTTTTATGTATGTTCACCAAATTCGAAGACGGCTGGACCGATTTGGAAAATTCTTTTTTTGTTTGAAAAAGTATACTTCACGGTTGGTCCCATTGTCACCAGGTCCGGAACTGATGATGGGGGATCCTGGAGAAATCGAGCAAACTCTTCAACTATTACAGGCATACCTATAGTGATTTCACTATTTTTTACAGCAACTCGGCCACTTTCTCTTGAAATAGTGAATCTTAAGTGAGTTGGTACTTTTTCGTTTAAAATTTTAGCGTGTATTGTGATTCGGATCGGTTATACATCAAATAATTGTAATCATATCTATTTGCCGCTCACTTGTGAGAGTAGGGCAAAGCCCCCACAGTAGAGAGAAGACGAAGGTGCACTGTAGCCACATGGTGCTGAACTGGTTCTCGTTCTCCAGGAGGCACGTCAGCAGGCGAGTGAATGACTAGAATTAAATCAAATACAGCCTTGGCCAGAAGTGTTGAGCATAGGTGTTTTTTGTTTACAATTTTGATGTTAAGCATTATTTCCCTATCCTAACAATGTACGGTAACGGTAAATGTTATATTTTATTTATAAATATAGAAAACATCACTTAATAACACTTTCAAGGTACTTAAAAAATATGAAAACAGAAGGTACCAAAAATGTAAATTTAAGTCGGTGCGACATATTGCAAATATTCTATGCAGTTACTACTAACTTCAACAAAACATGCCTATTAGTTTAAATTAATTGACAAAATAACTTAAACAAAGATGGAAGCGATGGACTAAACTTTCCAGTTTTGTATGAAAATCGCATTGGTGCTCAATACTTCTGGCCAAGGCTGTATAACCATTTTAAATTTATTAATCGACGACCAATTTGAATCCTTGTTTAATACCTAGTTCTGTAGTGCAAGTTATATTTAATACGTATCCACGGGCAACTGCTACTATGACAAGGTTCTACAGTGGCCTGGAAATCAAATTGATTGACCGTACCATCATATACTACATCATATAATACGTCCCACTCCTGGATACAGGTCTCCAATCATTGTGTCAGCAGCAAAAGTAGCTAAGCGGGTATATAGGGTGTTCATAATTAAGATAATAAGAGCGTGTGTAGGTCATTCAGGACTGATCAAGTTAAGGCCCTCACCGGATCACGCTTAAATCTGTGCGTGCGAAATGCACTAAGTAGAGAAGGATGGCGGAAAACTATTATACAAAATGCAGTACAACGACCTCAATGACCACGACTTCTCTGACAAGAGTATACGACTAAGAAGAAGGTCATTTTGAACACCCTACCAGCTTAGCAATTTCTGTTGCTGACTATACAAAAGAACGAACGATTCTTTGAAAACACATCGGCGTTTACACAATTATAAATTGACATTCGTTCATCAAGAACTTCAACAAGGCGCATTGAATTGTTGTGGTTGTGTCCAACATTTCAATGAATAATTTCTACTTACGAAAAACTGATGTATCTCTCCAACGGAGACGAAATGGGAGCACTTGGTGCCTATGAATTCTAAGATTGCTGGCACCAGCCAGTCGATCAGCTCCATGATCAGGTCGAACTGTTCAGGGATGAGCTTCTTACTTAGCCATGTATTGTAAGAGGTCAGGAAAGCTCGCCATCCTGCGACGGAAAAGGTTTTAAGTTTTTTTTTCTGTTAGACTTTTCTTCACTGCTTTGCAACGCCTACTGATATCAGTTATTTAATGAATTTCCGCTACCTAAAGGTTGGCTGACATCGCCCTTTAGCGATATGACCGCCTGTTGTTTACCTCTACAGCTGTATTTTCTGTACTATTTTCTTTTTGAGGTGTTCAATTAAGAGTATTTGTATTATTTATTTTATATACTCTATTGAGAAGAGAATAACTTTCCTTAAACTTTTTAACCGCCGTATGTTACAAATTAAAGTATACATTTTGGACGTTCGCAAGCTGGTGCGTTTGCATTTGCACGGAGCGAGCGTACGTCCGCGTGTAGAAATGGGGTGAAATAGTACGAGCAGAACTGAGCTCGTTCCGTGCACCGTGCAAGTTAATAGCGGACGCCTTATAACATTTTGACCGCCATACGTCAAAAATTTGCAGGCTCGTGGCCCTTCAGGCCGCGAGTCTGACCTTATCGTTACCCCAGACCAGACTCTGGCCAAACAAGTATGTGATGTTTAAAAAAACGTCAAAAAATTGACTTTTACTCAGAATTTAATCACAGAAAGTAACTAAATAAAATGTGGTTAAAAAAACCTTTATCTAAAGTAAGTTATTTTTATGAAAGAAAGCAGACATAGAGAAATTCGAGAGTTTGGCATGGTATTGCTGAATGATAGCAACGTCTTACTCGAGTCAAATGGTCTCAGAAAGTGGAAATGCTTGCAAATAAGTACCTAACTGTTCCGGCTCCATATAAATCATCCCACAACGAGACACAGTGGCCGGAGAGGCGAACTCCAAGTCCGCTGCTTCGAATATCAAGTTCATTTTGTTAGTCATCTGTGGAAAAAAATAGTTTATAGACACATTTAAGGTCTCTGCTCTGTTCCACGATTGGTATCAGCTCAAAACGTAGATAGATAAAGCCAATCCTAGTGGCGCATTAACTAGATCAGACCATAAGGTCTGGTACGGTCTAAGACAAAGCTGACTGAATCGGAACAAACAGCCGTACTCTCTGAACACTGTCGCTAATACGCAATCAGATTTTTAGTGACTGAATATAGCTGTTGTCAGCCTCTTTACTAAGTACGTGCCTGAATGATCTCGCCGCTCATGAGGCACAGCTTCTTGTTGTCATCCAGCACTGTGTTCATGTTCTCGATCTACACCGTGTCCACGGGCCCGTCGAACAGGATCCACTTGCGGTCGAGGGTTTTGGACATGAGCTAATCTCTGAACGCTATCGCTAGTACGCAATCGGACCTGTAGGGACTGAATATAGCTGTTGTCAGCCTCTTTACTGAGTACGTGCCTGAATGATCTCGCCGCTCATGAGGCACAGCTTCTTGTTGTCGTCCAGCACGGTGTTCATGTTCTCGATCCACACCGCATCCACGGGCCCGTCGAACAGGATCCACTTGCGGTCGCGGGTTATGGACATGGCGTACTCTCTGAACGCTATCGCCAGTACGCCGTCAGACCTGGACATTAGTTATATAGTGGCACATTAACTCCGATTGGATATGGATAATAGTGTTTTTCCGGGTAAAAAATATGTTAATTAGTCTGTCAGTCAGATTATTAAAAATATTAGACACTTTATTTATTTATTTTGTCAATCAACCATAAGATGAACAAAATATGGCGTGTCGAAGTTCTGGAGTGCAAGTGGGGGCTGTTAAAAAGAGTAGGTATGTCTCCAAATTTTTGTTTTTTTTTTAAGAAAAAAATACGTATCCAATATTTTTTCATAATCTACCTGAGTAACTAATTTTTTTAATGAACTAAAATGAACATTATACATATTATCATATCAAAAACCTCTGCTTGTAGAGTATACGACTACGTTCGAATTCATTCGTAAATCAGCGAGGTTTTGTCTACTCAGTAGACTAATGTAAAGGCCAGGTCTATACACTTTGAAATCCTGCAACCACCATATCAGAACCTTGTCTTCAACTCACCATTCATGCGAAGCAGGGTCAAAGCACCCATACAGCTGTCCCATGGTAATCGCCTTCGGATTGAGTATCCTATATATGGCACCGAACTCCTTGTGACGCGGCGGAGGCTTGGTCAGCTGTAGGGCTCGTAAGGCATCGGCTAATGTTTGGTAGGCCTGGGTCTTTCCGCCCATGGGGGGACCTACTAACATGAAGCCGTGGCGTACCAGCATCATCTCGTAAATCTATGTGGAAGAATGGACATTAGGTTTTAATAGGTCTTTAGAGTTTAAGAAGGAAAACAAATAGGTATAAAGATTACCTCGTAAAAGAAAGTTCTAAAGTAACCTGAGGTGAGTGAGATGGTTAGATACTTGTTCCTATTATAAGGTTACATTTCTTTTGAGAAAAAATTGAGGAGAGCAAAGAAATACATACTTACATTATTTACTTCATCAGAAGATGAAAGTATAATCTTAAAGAAAAATTAACCGATTCACCTAGGCCTCTCCACGTCTTTAAAAGCAAATGCCTGAGCTACTGTAAAAAAATACTGAAATCACTATGGGTGTGTGCCTATAATATTTGAAGAGTTCCCTTTTCTCCAGAACCCTGAGGATCCCAACCTCAGATCCTGGCCTGATGACAACGGTACTTACTCTCAAACAAGGATTTCCAAATTAGTCCAGCCGTCTTTGAATAATCGGTGTTACGTTGAACCTCCTCCTTCGAAACATTGAATTCGATTGAAAATGCCTACCTGTATAATCTTCTCCAGGTACCACTCAGTGCCCTGCAGGTTCCGCTTGTCCAGCTCCTTAACGATGCACTTGGTAAGCTCGTCCCGGTCCGGCTGCGGAATATCCACGCCGGGGAACAGATCCGAGTAGATACCCATGAACAAGGGTACGTCCTGAAATATTATGGTATTTCAAAAACCACAGAGCATAAACTTTAGTCAACCATATTTGGTACCACCAATGTGCTTCATGCTTTAGTGCCATCCGAAAATAAAACAACAAGTACTACCCCATAGCTCTCTTGCTTTCTCTTCTTAACTCTCTTGGATTTTCTGTTATGCTCTTTTGTTACGTTCACAATGTTTACATACCCAGCCCATATATTTACTTCCCCCATATACCAATATGAAAGTTTACTTCTTCAACACAAAATCTGCATCATTATTCAATTTCACAAAGGGTTGATAGTTTTACCTGCGAGAGAAATTTGGGCATATTGACGTCTATAATAGCCCTCAACACCAGCTGAGCCTCGTCCTTATCCGGGTAGCCTTTCTTGAGAGCCCCTGATGCTAGTAACACCGATTTGACAGCTCTCATGCCGTAATCGTAGTGGTTCTGGGATGATAGCTGCTCGGAGCACAGCTTATAGGCTTGCACAATCTTGCGCGCTAATCTGTGAATGGTTTAAAAACTCAGCATTAAGGGTGAAATGGCACTGAATGAATGAATGAATTATTCACATGAACATAACATAAAAGACACTGCATGCACTTATACATTACATTCTGCATCTGCATGTGAATCTTAAAGATATTATTTTGATTTTGAACAGCTATGAATTTGTGGCATCCGCTGAAATCTTTGACTTTGTCCTATGAGATCCTAAATGATTCAAGTAGATGATATCTTTAATATAATTTCTAACTGATTTTACATTAATATATTTCCAATTATCTCAGTGGCTGGCACAGAGGCATTTGCAAAGCAGATCAGGAAAAAGTTCGTCTGCACAGATATCAAAGTTACGATGGTTGTTACATAATCCGTAATTGCAAACTTACGGGCCCGCATTCACGAAGCCATTAGAGTAGAGCGTGATCTCCCCGATCATGGCATAGTCAGGGACCATCATAGCCACCGTCCGGAATAGCACCTTCAGGTTATCCGGCAACTCTGTACGGCCCGCGTAACTGTGGAGCACAGGTCATCTCAACTACAAGTGTAAGGACAACTCGAGGGCACCACGGTCAACGCCAAAAAGACGTATATAATACACTTTTGCACCTTACTCCCTTGTAATAAGATTTAAAATTGTATATAAGTATATTAAGTATGTGACGTTTTCAAGAAAAAGGTATATCATTTTACATTGTTAATAGAGTTTAATTCTAAATGAATTATTATGGCAGTAATGCCTTATTGACAACTGACAATGATGTATATTTTTGTCCCTGTATACATGTGCATTGTCAGTTACATAAGGCATATGTGTAAGAAATTTCAAGACAGTTCTCGAGATCTTGACCTTCGTCTTATAGCGAAAATTTAATATATATAGGTCTAGACAACAAAGATCAGGGACAAGATCCGTTATCATGCTTGATGATGATAAAATGTGATAATGCTGATAATACACAATGAATACAAAGATTATTATCTTTATCATTATCAGTATTATCTCATATTATCACCTGATTCATTTCATATTGTCTGTAATACGATGACTGTTCTATACGTTTAGTTCTTTTAAGAACATTATCGCCGAAACACGAGTTGCTGAACTGTCCTAAAATGACCGAAAAAGTGTGGCTAAGATTTGAAAAGAAAGCCAAAGATGGCAAAGTACTAAAGCTTAGAATACAAGACCTGCCTCAAGAGCGACTAGAAGAAGTTCTCGAGTTGAGATTGACATACTTCGTGAGGGACGAAGTTGTACATAAAGCAGCAGGTATGACAGAGCCGATTTTTGAGATTCAAGCGCTCGAATTCAAAGAAGTTTTGCTCGAAAATAATAGTTTAAATAGTAATGATTGATGATTTTATTTTAAATTTATATTCCTGTTATTTGTAAACCATCGTTTCATGGTTTTAGAATTTTAAATGTCAGCTTCGAGCGTTCGAATCTCAAAAATCACCCCAATGATCTTTAACGTATGAAAATCCTAAATCATGCTCGAATTCATCTTGTTTCATGCATTTAAAAATTCCAGTACGAACGCGAACAACGATTGATGAAGAGTAGTAAGAATTGTACTTATTTTTGCTTTACGAAGTTTTTCATTGTTATATTTACCACAAAGATAATTGGTATTTCCAAGGTAGTTGCAATGTGATTTATTAATATGTAATAGGTACAATACCTTTTTTACGACGATATTTAGCGACTCAAATTAGAAGAATTATACTTGCAATAATGTAAAGCGGGTGGGGTGTACAAAATGAGCTTATTGGCAAAACACGACTTTATTGTTTAAATAAAACCAGCCAAGTGCGAGTCGCACTCGCGCATGAAGGGTTCCGTACCATTATTTATAAAAACCAGCCGTAGTAGCTACTATCGAATAAATTATTATCGCAAGGTCGTATCTGCCTAAGTGCGTAGTTATTTGCAGATAACTCAAAAACACCTAAACCGATAATGTTCAAAATAATTTTCGTTGATAGAATATTTAACGGTGTATCTTCTTGATTTTTTTCATAATTTTTGGACTTACGGTTCAAAAGTTACAGGGGCCCCGGGGACACAATTTTTATGAGTTTCGGAGCGATTATTTCTGAAAATATCCGATTAAGTACTTAATCAAAAAAATTTCAAAGAAACCTCAATGTTACTTTTAGTGACCTATCGATTGATGTGCACATAGATATCTTTATATTCCTATGTTAGTGGATGTTCATCAGTTGATATGTGGCAAAAAAAAATTGACAATCTGTTACATGTATGGAGTGCCCCCCCTAAATGTTTTTTGCAATTTCTCTACAAAACTAAGTAGCGGCACATACAATACACTTTGTGTAAAAATTTGACAATGATACGTCTTATAGTTTCCGAGTAAAATGGCTGTGACATACGGACGGACAGTCAGACAGATAGACAGACAGACAGACAAACAGACAGACATGACGAATCTATAAGGGTTCCGTTTTTTGCCATTTGGATTCGGAACTCTAAAAAGAGCGTGTGTAGGTAATTTTGGCCACCCCACCCGCTTAACTACTTCTGCTGCTGACTGTAATCTCGCTACGGAAAAACAACATAAGCACGAAACACATTCGATGATACACTCTTTAAGGCCGTTCCTCGATTCGGACAAGCCACGCCCATCCGTTAGAGACACGTTTATGGCTCCCGTGCACGAAAGAAAGAGATGCAGCGGTCTTAAGGATCAGACTTTTTGACTAAAATACGATAAATAAGCGAATCTATAAAGTTTTGTGTAATTTTCTTTCTGTGAGTTTTTAGATAAACCAGAATACCATATTTTTTACTCAGTTATATTGCTTAATCTCTTATAGTTTACGTAAGCTAAGAAAAATAAGGGGACAAAGGACCCATCTTCGGATTTTTTTTCTATCGAGGCAACTTTCAGCAATCGTGTTTCGGCTTGTGCCAAAAACAAGAGTATATAGTCTAATAATATATATTCGAAAATAAATTCAGTCCCTTTTCCCGTTTAGTCAATAGAGCGTTTGAAAAAACCTATAATGTTTCAAAGTAGCCAAAGTAGTACTGAAGTAATGGACTCGTATTATTCCAGGGATCACAAAGAATCCAGAGGCAGTCGAACAATACAGAATATATTTGAATAAGGTAATGCATAACCCGAACAACAGAACAGTCATTTGTTGCGAAGACAACGACTACAAGGGAGACATAATGGGCGTGTCTGGTGTCACACTCGTGGAGGAAGACTTCAGTTGGGATGAGATAGTGGAAATGTTGAAACAGGTAAGGAGTATATATTTCTTTCTTAGGCCCTTTGCACATCTATAGGGCGGAATCGAGTAAGCGGCACCGCTGCATGTTTTCGCCGAGTTGTCACTGTCAGTTGCATGAAGCCTAAACAGTGCGTAGCGAGTCTGACTGCTCTAAAGCGCATTATCTACCTTCGCACTATCTCTGTCACGCCGTATCGCGTTCGGTCCGCTAGTCAATGGCTTCAAATCTGCTCACTATTTTCGCCTGTGTAACGCGAAGAGTGGATAGATGTGAAAACTCGGTAAATTTATGCAGCAGTGCCGCGTTGACCATTCCGCGGCGGAGATGTGGTAAAGCCATTAGTTTTCACTATTTCATCATGTGAATAGGGATTGATGACACATGTTGAATTAGGCAATGAAATTTAGTTGATAGGATGCAAAATGATCAAAATATACTAATAAAGTAAACATTAAAAAAATCTATTGAAATGGTGCAAAGACTTGTGCAAAGGTTATCCATACTTTAAACAGGGCAACTATGAAGCCATGACGTCACGGCTTTATATCATTTTGTTAGGAGCGTTTTGAGAAACAAAAGCAAATCACAGACTTTAAGTCTCTTTTCTGTCTTTTATGTTGATTTAAGGCAATTGGCCCCATATAGACATTTGATCCTCACAACAAAACGAATCGAATGATACCACGCATGAAAAAAATTCATCAAGCTTATTCCCTTTTTGTTTGCGCTACCTTGTATCTATTTTTTTTTCTTTTTCGTATCTTATGTAGCCCAGCATGACATACTTGATGCCGTTGCCGCGACACTATCTCGCGCGAAAAATGCCGTTGCGGCAAACTGGACACAGTGCAGTACTGTGTCATTTTCCGAAGGATATAATCTTATGCCACAAGCCACAACATAATATAGTATCGAAAAACTATAAAAATAATTTTGCCATGCCTGCGAGTTGCGAAAATTTAAATTCGAGTCCCATATCAACACATTTAAATCATTTTCTTTTCCAGCGGGAAGCCACCGAGGAATTGAAAAAGATGACAGGAGTTTTCAAGGCAGTCTCGGATATGTATAAGCCCGTGAAACAGTTAAATCTGAAAGAGTATCTCGACGACGACACCGTACTGGTGTTGCCGGACTACAGACGATTGGGAATAGCACAACAATTTTTAAAAACGAGGCAAGTACTAATGCAGAAAGCTCTAAAGAGAGTATTTTTTACCTGCACCGTGATGCGGCAGTATCTCGCGCGCGCGCGGGATAGGCTACCCGTCTCTTTTTAATTGACACAGTCAGAAAAGGACGAATAGACTATCTCGCGCGCGAGATACTGTCGCGTCACTCATGTGCTAGGCGTGCTGGTACGGTTCCTTAGCGCCTTACGAACTACAGTAAATAAATTATAGTAGTATAGCTAACACAGTTTTAAGTATCTGCATACCTGTTGACTAACCTACTATGGATTTAGTTCAAATAATCGTCTTTTTATTTTAATTCTTTATTATTTATTAGTATACCGTCACATGCAGAGATATATATTATCGTATAATAGCTCGGCACCACACACGGCAAAGATGTCAAAATATATATGTTTGCCATCATAAAACTCGTTCCTGTTCTAGAGAAGAGAAAGATATATCGGTTACAACGTCACACCAGAAAAGGAACGCAATATACCAAAATATATCGAGCTATAATATATATTATAACTCGGCGATAATATACCAAAATAAATATATAGTGTATAACTATTATAGCTCCGTGTGTGGAGTCTGTCAACTAGTACATAAAATATATCGTAATAATATACCAAAATAAATATATAGTATATAACTATTATAGCTCCGTGTGTGGAGTCTGTCAACTAGTACATAAAATATATCGTAAGATACCGACCTATAATATAAATTATAGCTCCGCCTGTGACGGGCTTTATCCTAATTCTTAAGCAAATTATCGTAAGAACGTCATGCTAAATAACTACTTCTGGTTCTTATAGCAGTTCCAAAGGCAGTGCAAAACAAGTCATCCCCTCAGATCGGCAACGGAAAATTTTATTTTCTACTTATTTTACAGACGCCTAATGTGTGCTGAACTAAAAATCCCTAAGGCAGGCGGGTGGATGACAGGGTACGGGACGCAGATAGCGGCCGCGAGAGACGGCTGGGAAACGGTCTTCGAAGTCAAGTACGGCGACTTGGCGCGCGACCATGGCCTGGTCTTCGAAGACGCGCCGCCGACCATGAAGTACATGATAGCTGGGCCGTTAAAGAGTAGCAGAATTGAATCTCTAGTGAAAGAGTAAATTTCGTTTTATAATACATTTACTCAGTTCTTTTATTTTCAATTGTTTTCCTCTCCGTTTCACATTTCTAAATTATTTTATGAGAATCGTGTATCATCTCATCTGGCATACTTACCTTCAACGACTGAAACAGAGGAGTTTCGTTTTGAACTTTACTTCTCCAAGGTCACATTTTATGTATTATTTATGTATTATGTATATGCCAGGATTTCACAAGAGTCTGAATATCAAATGGTAACCCTAGAAAATCAGGCAAGGATAAAAAAATGCTTAAGTTTCTATGCAGATATTTAAATTATTTATTTTTTTACTTACTTTTCCTTTTTTTTACGACTAAGGAGCTAGTTATTAATATTTTATACGTTTGGGGACTGTCTGACGTTAATAAGTGCAATGTATTGTAATGTGCTTAAATTGATGGATAGGTAAATATCTTTTATTTTTTCTTTTAATATGATTGATATTACATTTAAAAGTTCAGTTTTTTAACCGTATGTAATGTGTTTCTTCACCGTAGCATGTCGCATTTACATATATACATAAGCCCTATGAAACTTGGTTTGGTACGAGCCGGAGCCCAAACCCAACCCAGCACCTCCCACCGCTTTAAAAACACGCAGTCGCATGTGTGATACTGATAATATATAAGTATGTTACAACTATTTCAGCCACAAGTAGCTGTACCTTTTCAATAAAAAAATGCATTCGAATGAATCAATACTTATGTATAATGACTAATGATAGTTGATCAATCTTATTGCTAATCCAGTTGTGTTCAATTAATTATTAGTACCTATGTAAAAAAAAAAGTATTACGGGACATCTTACACAAATCAACCTAGTCCCACAATAAGCTCAATAAGGCTTGTGTTGTGGGTACTAGTAGCGACGACATATATAATAGATAGATATAGATAAATACTTAAATACATACAAAACATCCATAACTCAGGAACAAATATCTGTGATTAGCACACAAATAAATGCCCTGACCAGGATTCGAACCCGGGACCTCCTGCTTAATAGGCAGAGTTACTACCAACTAAGCTATGAGGCCGTTAAATAATGGTTAATGTAAGTACTTATAAATTTTGTTACTTGTTTTTACCAAGGTCTGGCAAACACAGATGTTTGGTATTAGTCGCCGGTGCAGACGACAACAAAGGGCATTATACGGATTTTAGTGATGATGGGATCCCCTTTTGCATAGTGAGACCTTAGGACCCATAGAACATTTTAGGAAGCAGAGCCATCTAAATTTATGGTGCGGTGGGGGTAAAAGGGGGGGAGATTTCTTTTATCAACACATAGATTGAAAACTATAAGTCTTAGCAACATACTTCAAAGGCAAAAATTGTAGAGAATTTTATGAACAATATATCCTTTATTGAAAGTTTTGTAGTAACTTTAACCGTTTTTATTAAAAATATGAAAGACTGAAATTGGGACACAAAAGTATGGGGGAGGGACGGAAGCACCTACTGGACGACTTGTTTTCACTTCTATTTTAAATTCTTCGTGTTCTAAAGGCAAAAGGTTGACTTTGAATGCGTAGCTGCAATATCCTCCCAAGGTGACTTCTGCCTTTGAAACTATATCGAAGCCACTGAAAGAATTAACTGCCCGAAAATATTGCGAATGTTCCCAGATATGAGGCTGTGTAGTGTATAATTGAATAGAGGATATAGAAAAAGAGAATGAATATAAGGTACCAGTGGCGGCGCGTCCATAGAACATGATTCCCGTCGGCTTGCCTAAGTTTCAGGCGCCTGAGCAGTTTTCCTACAGCTCATGAAGAAATTTTAAGCCAAATTCGGCACTGGCTTGCCTAAGAAAAAATTTAACCTACCGCCACTGTTAGGTACCTACTTGTTTTTTTAAATGCTATAGTCTTTTTTCCTAGCGGTTGTCCCGGTTGGGGTCCGTTTGACAACCAAATCCCATGAATTGGCGTAGGCACTACTTTTTATGAAAGTGACTGCCATAATCTTAACTTCCGACCCAGAGGGGAAAATTTATATTATTAAATTCGGTTTCCTTACGATGTTTTCCTTTACCGAAAAAGCGACTGGTATTTCCTGCTGGTATTCCGTGCGGTACTAACTCAGCGGTACTATCGCCAACACTGGCTATTTTTACTATTTTTTAACCCCTATTGCAACGGCATAAGGTCTATCGACGGTGTGTTGCTGTTTGTACGAGCCATGGTTTGAACCCGATACCTTATACCCGGATTGAAAATCGGACGTCTTAGCGCCAGGTTCAATTTTTATTATTATTAAATATTATAGTAATTTATTTTTAATTTGTATGTCTTTCTTATATGATACCATTATTTGTAAAACATATTATTAGGTAAGCGTTAGAGCTCCAATTAAGTCGTTTTTCATACATAATGAGATTGTTGTTGAAAGTAGGTTTACTTATATATTTTTTTTCGTTAAAAATATTGAAATAAACTTATAATTTGTATAATTTTTATAAAGGGAAATGACAGGACTATATCATAAAATATTTTTGTCACGTTACGACCATAAATAAAAAAGATATAGACATTTATTCAAAAAAACTTCAAACGTCGATTTCATATTTCTTATATTTTCTTAGTTCTTTTATATGGAAAGGTATAAGTAAAATACCAAAAATGAATTCGGCATTCTTGCTTTACACGAAAACGATATCAAACTTGACTATATAGCTCTACTTTTTTTTTAATGAATTTTGGGGGGCACCCCCCACATTCCAAAAAACTTGCATCAAAAATTTAAATGGCTCCTCTTCTTAAAGCATTGCTTGTATCGTAAGTACTAACTCTGCACAAGGAAATTCCATCATCATCATTTTCCGTATAATTAAGTGAACACCACCGACTATATGGAAACATTCCGATACAACATATTTAGTTGTTAATAGACCGCTACCGCCGAAACACATCTTGCTGACGGGTGCGGTTCACTTTTCATACAAACAAAATTCATATTTTTAGTTATTATACGCTTGAAAAGCATAATAAACGATTTTTATAACAACAAAATTCATAATTTTATATGGCATATAACGATGAATTAGCATAATACTCATTTGTCATACCAACATTTGGTATAATGTTTATTTTCACTAATGTCATTTAGTATAACTTCATAATGTTTAATTAGTATACTGCTCATTAATTATAATAACATTAAATATAACGTTTATTTTGAATAACAAAATATGATATATTATATTAACGACTTTAACAAGTGTCCCTTGCAATCCCTATAATAGCGTACGGAAACGAACTTATGACAGATAAATAGGCTAGTTTAGGTCGCAGTTCAAACCTTTGAACTGCGACCCCCACTGAAACAAAATTCTGCCCAAAAATAAGGTTAGGTTAGGTTAGAACTGAGACCCACACGGAAACGAACTTCTGCCGAAAAGTAGATTAGGTTAGGTTAGAAATGCGACCCCTACGGGAACGAACTTCTGCCGAAAAGTAGGTTAGGTTAGAATTGCGACCCCCACAGAATCGAACTTCTGCCGAAGAGTAGGTTAGGTTAGAATTGCGACTCCTACGGAAACGACCTTCTGCCGAAAAGTAGGTTAGGTTGGGTTAGGTTAGGTTAGGTCAGTAATTATTATACAATTTAAAATTATGCAGTTCGTGTTTATGCAATGTGAATGATTATATCATTGGTTTATTATGAAATTTAATATTATGCAAAATGAGTATTATAAGAAGTAATGAAAATATGAAAAAAGTTGTTATGCATTTTGTTTTTATGCAATGTAATCCATTATAGAAATTGAAATTATGCAATTCGTTGTTATGGAAAATGAAATTATGCTATTTGTTTGTATACAAAACATTACACACCCCTTGCTGACCGTAGTAGAATAATTTTAAACTGTAGTAGAATGGTTCCAAAAGTATGGCTACGATTCGCGAAGAAAGCTAAAGATGGCGGTGCACTCAAACTGAAGCTGAGAATACAAGACTTGCCTCCAGAGCGACGTCACGAAGCTCTCGAGTTGAGGTTGAAATATTTCGTGAGGGATGAAATCGTACATAAAGCAACAGGTATGATTATGACATAACAGAATGCTCGTGCCTTTTTTAACGACAATAAACGACGTAACTTCAATTCCGCACAATCCACACAAACTCTAAAAGGAAATAAGATTTCTTGATAGTTCCGTAGAACACACCACCGTTAGGGTAGTTCAACGCCTATGTTTTTTTTCAGGAAAATTGCACTGTAGAAATTACAAAATTGATAGTGGTTTTCAAGGCACTTTTAGGGACGTACCAGCCTATGAAAGAGCTAAATCTGAAATCGTACCTGGAAGACGACATCGTACTGGTATTACCAGACTACAAGGGGTATGGAATAGCACAACAGTTTTTAAGAACGAGGTACTTATAAACGAAAATTTTCAATAAACTTGATAAAATATATCGCCCATGGCACGCAAGTGCCTATATTATAGTTATATTTTTTTAACATACCAACTATTAGGTACTATTTTAACGTTCTAACTAAAATATGAATATCAATAAACAATAAAAACATATCAAACTTCAAACATATCAGTTGGTAACGCATATAAATAATATAATGATTCATTTTATCCTTTTTGAAGTCGGTTTATCTTTTTTTTGTAAAAAGTTTTTATTTTTCCATTTTTAGTGGTTATATATTTAACAACAAGTCTCGGAATAATCGGTAAAGATATATAAAAAAGTTCATAATACAACCATTCTATCTAAGGAAAGGTCCACGTATCATAATAATGTGTACTTCATCATTAGGTCCTCTCTATCAAATTGGTGGTTTTCAAGAGGGAATGCTCGAGTTGCTTAAGAAAACACCCAAATCAACATACATGTGCTTTTAAAAATTGAGGAGTTCTCTCAATCCCTCACGGATCCCATCATCAGAACAGCACCAGATTAATGTGGGACCATCTTCGAGGTAGTCCCTTTCAAACAAAAAAATAATTATTCAAATTGGACCACGGGTCTCTGAGTAATCGCTGAACATCCTACATATAAAAATCTTAATAAATATCATCAAAACAATCATCATCATCAGGTCCACTGCATCGAAATGGTGGTTTTCGTGAGAAAATGCTTGAGTTGCTTAAGAAAACACCCAAATCACCATACATGTGCCTTTAAAAATTGAGGAGTTCCCTCAATTCCTTATGGATCCCATCATCAGAACAGCACCAGATAAATTAAGGGCTATCTTCGAGGTACTTCCTTTCAAACAAAAAAAAAATTATTCAAATTGGACCACGGGTCTCGGAGTAATCGCTGAACATCCTGCATAAAAAAATCTTTATCATTATCATCAAAACAATCATCATCATCAGGTCCACTGCATCGAAATGGTGGTTTTCGTGAGAAAATGCTTGAGTTTTTTAAGAAAACACCCAAATCACCATACATGTGCCTTTAAAAATTGAGGAGTTCCCTCAATTCCTCATGGATCCCATCATCAGAACAGCACCATATTAATATGGGACCACCTTGGATATAGATCCTTTCAAACAAAAAAAGAATTACTCAAATCGGACCACGGGTCTCGGAGTAACCGGTGAACATACATAAAAAAATAAACACCAAACCGAATGCAGAACCTCCTTCCTCAATGGAATTGAAGTCGGTTAAAAAGGAGAATATGGCCTTTAAACGATGTCTAGTTAAAAAATTCTACCATTGAGGTGATTAATAACATTACGTTTCATTTATTTCTAGTTTTTAGAACAAATAAATACAAATCGTAAATAAATATTTCTTAAAAAATATATCAAAATGGTGATCATGCGGGTTGACACATTATTGCTTATCAACATCCACATTACAGTCGTCTTGAAACACACTTATGCGCTGGTTGGACAACGTTGCGTTTTTTAATACCACGACGGTTGCAAACAAGCATACGGCCCGCCTGGTGGCAAGCAGCTACCGTTGCCTATGGACGCCTGCAACTCCAGAGGGGTCATATGCGCGTTGCCGACCCTATACAAAAAGGAGGATTCACTGTGTTGACGGCTAAAAGAACAAGAGGGTCCGGGATGGTCCCTCTAGTTTGCCATGGAAGAACGATTGTGAAGTCTTAACAAAATACGAATTGGTAGCGTACAAGTCACTCACGCTACACCGTTTCACCAGTAACTGGCCACCTCATATTAATCATGAACTCTGTTCACCTATAAACAGAATTCAATTTAGTACCTATAAGGTTTGTCCTTTCAGGTTGGGAACTGGGACATAAGGCTAAAGACCATATATGACTGCACGTGAAAGACCTAGAGATACACTATGTGTGCGAGCACGCTCTTGAAGTTAATCATTTATTTATTTCACAGACGCCTAATGTGTGCTGAACTGGGTGTCCCTAAGACGGGAGGTTGGATGACAGGGTACGGGACGCAGATAGCGGCCGCGAGAGACGGCTGGGAGACGGGCTCCGAAGTTAAGTACGGCGACTTGGTGCGCGACCATGGCCTGGGTCGCGTTTTATAAAGTTACAATTTACAATTTCGCTGTTTGCCTCTCTTTCTAGCACACATATTGGATAGAAAGAGAGGCAAACAGCGAAATTGTAAATTGTAACTTTATAAAACGCGACCCAGGCCATGGTCGCGCACCAAGTCGCCGTACTTAACTTCGGAGCCCGTCTCCCAGCCGTCTCTCGCGGCCGCTATCTGCGTCCCGTACCCTGTCATCCAACCTCCCGTCTTAGGGACACCCAGTTCAGCACACATTAGGCGTCTGTGAAATAAATAAATGATTAACTTCAAGAGCGTGCTCGCACACATAGTGTATCTCTAGGTCTTTCACGTGCAGTCATATATGGTCTTTAGCCTTATGTCCCAGTTCCCAACCTGAAAGGACAAACCTTATAGGTACTAAATTGAATTCTGTTTATAGGTGAACAGTCTGGTCTTCGAAGACGCGCCGCCGACCATGAATGACATGATAGCCGGGCCGTTAAAAGAGTGACAAAATTGATATATAGTGGAATAGTAAATTAATCATAAACACTAATCCTGTACAGGACTGTGAACCGTCCACTTATATTGAAATCGAAGAACCCCTGGGCTTTGAGGAAGTTAGGAAAGCTATCATGCGCCTTAAAAACAATAAAGCACCTGGTATCGATGGACTGGCTGGTGAACTCTGGAAGTATGGAGGAGGATCACTACAATCCCGTCTCTACGAACTTCTGCTTCTGATATGGCATCAAGAACGACAGCCAGCTGAATGGAACATAGGAGTCATCTGTCCGGTACACAAGAAGGGGTGTAAGAACAAGTGCTCCAACTACAGGGGAATAGCACTACTCCCAACGGCGTATAAAGTACTCTCATATGTGCTGTTGGCTCGATTAGAGAAATACGCTGAAAGAATCCTTGGAGACTTCCAATGTGGGTTTCGGCGTAATCGGAGCACAGTTGACCAAATCTTCCTCCTTAAACAGCTTATGGAAAATAAATGGGAATTTGGGCAGGAAATTCACTCTCTCTTCGTAGACTTTGTTAAAGCCTATGACAGCATAGACAGGCAGTCACTCTTTTCCATACTTCGAAACTTTAAAATCCCGGATAAACTAGTTAGAATGATTGTGGTCGCCACGGGTGTAAGCCGAATGCGAGTTAAAGTGGGAAGAGAGTTGACAGATGAGTTTGAAGTCATAACTGGACTTAAGCAAGGGGACGCGCTATCGCCCATGCTATTTAACCTGGCACTCGAACACGTCATTAGGAAAGTGGAAAGACTAGACGGTGGAGTGGAGTTGAATGGCCTTCATAAGATCATTGGATATGCAGATGATCTTGCCCTGCTGGGAGCGGACAGCGTATCCGTCACGGAAAAAGCTAGGAAATTGGCGGCAGAAGGCTCGACAGTCGGTCTCAAAATAAGCCAAGAAAAGACAGAATATTTACACATGCGGAGGCGCAAGAACATCCTGGAGCAAAGACAAAACTTAACTGTCGGCGATGTCTCATACAAAGGTGTGACGAAATTCAAATACCTGGGCTGCATCATTAATGACACACATGGCAGAGAAGAGGAAATTGAACTTCGCATCCAAAGTGCCCTCAGAAGCGCGGCAGCTCTTCACAAAATATTGGTGTCCAAGATTATGCGCCGGAAAACTAAGATTCGTATTTACAAAACCATTATTAGACCGATCCTAATGTATGGCTTCGAATGTTGGACACTCACTCTGAAGGAAGAAAATAAGGTCCCTGTTGCCGAAAGAAAAATATTCCGTAAGATCTTGGGGCCCACACAGAGAGATGATGGTAGCTGGAGAATCCGGAGAAATCAGGAGATAGAAGACTTGGTGTCTGAGCCAAACATTATCGGAGAGACCAAGTCTCCGCTGGCTTGGACACCTTGAGAGAATGCCAGGCGATAGGGCGGCCAAAAGAGCTTACGTTGGACGTCCTCTAGGTCGACGTCCATCAGGTCGTCCTAGGTACCGCTGGAGAGACCAGGTCGAAAGAGATCTAGGCGGCCTTCAAAGCAGAAAACTGGGAGGAGATCGCACAAAACAGGACGCTTTGGCGCCATCTCGTGTCGGAGGCCACACTCACTTCGGGTCGCTAAGCCAGAGGAGTTAGTTAGTTAGTAAATTAAATTTTTAGAAATAAAAAATAAATAATAAAATAAAATAAAAATTATTTATTTTCAGATATCTGAGATCCATAGATTGTTAGTTACACATATACAACTACATTAGCAAACTAATATTAACTTAACGACTAAAATTTTAGATAAGTTTATTGCAGTTTTCTTTTGTAAATTTTAATAATGACGCAAATACAAAAATCGCGGTGATAAATAAAAAAACTCTGTCAAAACAGTTAGCAACTGTAGGTAATTTGGTTGACTAGACTTATCGAATCTACAATTAATTTTGTAATTAAGCATAACGCCTGCTAACGATACCATAATGTTTAGATGTGTTGTCTGGCCTGAAGCAGTGGATTTTTCCACTTTACCTTTATTTCTAAATTCTTAACATATCGAATCTAGTTAACGCATTCTACAATTAGCTTTGCACCACACTGATTCCGGGTTTAAGGTAACTAAGACGGAGCAGGGCAGGATAAAGGTCTTTTCTCAAAAATGTCCCGCAAGGTTGACTTTTACGGTTTAATATCAGGCGGTGAAGTGCTTCGTTTATGGTCAGTTAAAAATTTAAAAAGTTACGGAAATTGCAGTCTCGATTTCGATCCGTAAATTTCCAATACAAATTCCATTATTGTCGAGGTACATACTTTTTTTTAAGTAGTAACGGCTATAGAACTAGGTGGAACAGTTCCTAAACAGCCAAAATAGAGAACGAGTTACAATTATTTATAATGTTGGTACCGCGTGTTTTTAGCTGTCTCAAATAGATTGGCGTTTTTCGGCAGAAAAATACACTTCTATTGAATATTAAAAAAAAGTAAAAGGCGGTAAAGCAAATGTTTTTACTTTTTCTATGAAAATTTTATAAGTAGCTAACGAAGTAAACGAAATACTAATAGTAGTAATAGTGAAAGTATTTATTTAAAGAAAATGAGTTCCACTTCATGTGACGAGAATATGGAATATACGCCTCCAGAATTAAGAGCAGAGGCGAATTCTGCAATGAATAACTTGTTTCCAGCGAAATCTAAGGACAAAATTTATTTCGATTGACATACCTACTTATTTTTATTTTCTTGCACCATTTTTGAGAAAAGCACTATATTTGACTCGGCGTGAAGAGCCATTGCCGGCTTCGTATTAACTTAAACGGACTCCCGTTCCGGTCGTCCGTTTAAACATAATACTCAGCCCGCAATGGGCTACTTCACCTCCTCGACAATAATGTACTATTATTGACAACGGAACTAATTACCTGCGAATTTCAACACATTGTTGTGAGTTTTGATCTAACTACCGATTTTGTAGAACCTACCTCGATGGCAACGTAATAAAGTTGCATACGATTTTTGCGTCAAAATTGCACCATGTATAGACATCATGAGGTTGATTACCGTGCCCTCAAATATGAACCGGTTTATCATCATCATCATCATCTCAGCCATAAGACGTCCACTGCTGAACATAGACCTCCCTTTTAAGGGGGGGTTTGCAATACGCGCCACGCTTGGCAGGCGGGTTGGCGCACGCAGTTTTTTTTTGTTTATTGTTGTTTAGGCTTTCGGAAGATGCTGATGCCCATCTCCCGGTATATTCTTTTAGCAGACTCCTACTGCAACCACGGGACGATATGGTGGGGGACAATTCTAAGGCCGGGCACCCCACGATGAAACGGTTTATGCGTCGCAGGATTGCCGATTGTATATATCTGCTTGATTTGCTTCAACACATAAGAATACACTTACCCAGGATTCATGGTGATGAAAACGGAGCAGCTTGGGTTGAGGCTGATCTCCGTGCCCTCGAAAACGAACCGCTTCTCGCGTCGCAGAATCGCCAGCTGGATGGAGAGGATCTGCTGCGCTACTACGGATAGCACTTCTAGCTCGATACGGTTGAACTCGTCGAAGCAAGCCCATGCGCCCGACTGCGCTAGACCCTAGATGAGAATACAAAACTGTCTTAAGAATTACTTTATTGGCAGGATAGACAGGATAGTATCAACAAAATAAGATCATTAGGTATGTTATGTTAGCCTTATAGTGATATCTAGATGTATTTAAGCTGAGGCCTTTTAGGTATTGAGGGAGGATATAGAGATTACATTAGCGTGCGTCTTTTTTCGAGTCGCGCTTTGGACACAACAGGAACGATGTCAAGCTTGAGCACTTATTTTGTGACAAATAGGAGACTTGAAAATCTTGTTCTCCATAAAAAATGCTCACGCAACATGAATTTATTTTAACGTGACATCAATCTATCATTTGGTTTGGTATCAGGCGTCTAATAGGTGGGGGGGATATTATTCCAACATTTGGTTGCAAGATACCGAAAACAGTCTGTAAAAGCAATAGTTCTGTGTGGATTTACTGCTATAAGGTACCATCGAGTGGATCTAGTGCCATGTCGTTTATGAAATGATTAAAATATGTATTTTCCAGTAAAGGTACGCGGGCTGTTTGGCATTTAAAACGCCAAAAAATATGCTTGCAAGATGTAGAGGACATATTCAATAATGAATAATATATAAATAAACTTATATAATGTATACATAAACTTTATCTTACCTTGAAGAATTTGCCAAGTGCCTTATAGTCCAGTCCATCGGAGCAGTTGAATACGACACATTTCTTGGCCACGGCCTTCGCCAGGTCTTTGGTGGTCTCCGTTTTGCCCGTCCCAGCGGGGCCTTCGGGTGCTCCGCCAAGGTTCAGTTTTAACGCGCTCATTAAGGTCCTGAGAAACAGGTTTATGTTTACTAATTTAGGTCAAACCTAATAAGGCTATTCTTGGCAACTTTAACAGATCACAACCATGGTAAACTCTTTGCATATGATAATGTTCAGAAGAAGGAGCTCTTTAGATAACGGCAACAAGGGATCCGTCGTTTGGTTTCAATTTATTTAGAATTTTTGTCAAATTTATCCGTGTAAATAAGTAAATAAAAGCTCATGGATCTCGTAAGAACTGTTTGCTCATCATTTAACTGTAGCAATCCTATATTTTACACTACTTTATGTATACTGTTAAACTTATTATAATTAATAATGTCAAACCTAAGGCACTAGTAATGCTAAAAGCGCAAAAGAAAACTATAAGCGATATGGCGTACATTGTCAAAGTTGTAACAATAATTTTTCTGACTCCCCCTTACCTTTTTAGCGAATAAAATCAGTGTCAATATTTTAATTAGAAGGACATTCTAACGCCATCTTTCGTTAATCAGTAGCAACTGTGATATTGATTTTTCTGTAAGGCATGTTTGGAGATTTATCGATTGCTAACAGATGGCGTTCGAAATTCCCGTTGTATTATTTCTAAATTTTGTAACTTTCAATTGCCTGGCGTGGTGAGTATTTTTACCGTTTTGAAATTAAATTATATTTTAATTCGTCGTTTCAGTTAACATTTGGTTGTTGTAAACGTTTGGGCGTTTATTTTCACACTGGCAAGCGTTTAGCTGTCAAGTGTCACTTCTCGTATATACCGTTATTCGTTCCGAGGGCCGCTGGCCGTTGTTTACTTAATTGGGAGTTAAAACCCTATAAATATGTAATCCTACTCCATATCGGAGTTTTGTAAGTATTTTACTTTGGTTTTGTGGACTATGTTCCAAAAATCCATGTTGCTAATGGTGGGTGTTTTTATTTTTAGCTTATTACTGACGATGTCGTCGCGGCACGTTATGGTGTAGCTTCCAAGGACCCATGACGTCGGAAACTGGTGCATCCGCCTGAAATGGAGAGCTTTGCATACCCATAGCTCCGTCATGGGTAAGATTCTTGCTTAGTTTCGTAATTCGTCCAACAAAATGTTAAGATTTTGGTGGAATTCTAACCTAATGCGTTATACTCTTTGCAGGTCCTTTCTTTCCCCCGTCTTTCTTCTACACATAACTAAGAGAGTTTCGTCTCTCCTACCTTTTTACTACTCAAGGATGCGCCGTAAATGGAGTAATCCTCGTATCATGAGCTTCGAGACACGTCGGAGGGTGTCTGCTGATGGTTCGAGACTGTAGCTGGCTCTAAAGGATGTTGGCGCCTGGGTCCTGTCGTACACAAGACAGTACCTAGCAAGCTGCATTCCCAAGGATCGCTGGTGACGGGTTCGGACAGTTGGTAGTCTCCTGCTTCAGGTCAGAGGTTTCCGTTGTTACCTTAATATTGTATTTTCTCGAGCCTAAACTCGGGTGGCGCCCATTCCTATTTAGTATACTTCCATAATCAGGCTGACTTAAGGGCGTAAGGTCCAAGTATTTTAACCAAACCCACAAGGTTCCCTAAGTGCTCTATCCATATGAGTTAGTTACCGGTGCATATTTAACTATAGCCATAAGTAGTACCTATGCCTTAATTTCTTTTATCGGCTTTACAGCCATTTACTGTGTTATTTAATAAACCTAATTAAAAGAGTTTATTTTGTTTCCATTATATTAACCTCAATAGTATACCCAAAAAAAATAGTTGTATCAGTGGCGCCCAACGTGGGGCCCGAGACTAAACGCTTGTGTGACAATGTAATTTAAATAAATTGTGAACATGAGAGGATGGGCTTAGACCACCATGCTTTATTTAGTTGTGTACCTTGTTCGGAGAGATATCATTATACATTAAATTTCATATTGTTACATTTAATTTTGACCTACCTTGATAACCGTTTTAAGGAGTTATACTTTTACTTATTGTCTTTTAATAGTGTTTGCATTCTTACCTTTAAAAACTAAGAATTGAATTTGTTTTGTAGAGTGACCTTTGAACCTTGTAGTTACATATAAGGCCGGTACACACTTGGATACTTGTTTAAATTAAAATAATCTTCCATGATGCTAAATTCTTTTTAAATATGTTATATTCTGGTGTCACATAAAACTGTACTGCTAATAATATGATAGGGCTGTGTGCGGAAGTACAGTCAGCACCAAAAATTTATTGCCTAGTTTTACCTTTTCAATATTAAAAAAATGTTTAGTTTAGTATTGTAAACCAGTTTTATGCTTAAGAAAAGGTAAAATATTTAACTTGAATTAATTACTTATCTACTGGAAATTAGTGTGGAGTTACTACTTAGGGTAAATGTGGCTGATGGCAGACCTTTTTGAAACTTAAAATTTTACATGATAACTTTTGTTATGTTGCTATTATTGTATGAGGAGTTCATCTACTGAAGTTGTTCAAGTACAGTCATACATAATTATTTGAGTTGTTTTAAAAAAAGTTTTTTTTAAATTTAATTATTACTTGTGCAACAAATTACTATTCTAGTAATGCCTGTCTTTTGTGAAATTTTGTTCCTTCGGGCATACTTAATTATATATAAAATTACAAGAGACTTTGTCTCAGTTAAATTGTAAAGAGCCTAGGCTGGGAATTTACTTACCTTTTATAAATTACTTTCTCCTTTTACCTTTAAACTTGGTGCACATTTTGGAAGTAGGACTTCATATTTTATTATTTTTCTACCCTTAACTTAAATTTATTATAGTAGGTTATAAAGTTGTTCAGATGGGAGAAATAAATATAATTATTATTAACTAAAGTTATGTCGACTTATCATCGAGTTTCCTTAATTAGTGTTAGGCGTAATTATTATTACTTAAAGCTACCTCGACTTCTCATCGAGTTTACTTTCTACTGTTTGTTAGTTGGAGTTGGAAGTACCTATACCTAGTGTTACCTTTTGAGTATTATACTGCTGCTGCTGGGAAATGTTTTCTGCGTTTGTTAAGATGGGAGTTTATTGTTGTTACGTGGGAGTTTCTACCTTACTTGTCGATCGCATTCGGGGTAAACTCGTTAAATGACCGAGTGCGTGGTACTTGTTATGTTACGTGGGAGTTTGTTTTTACTTTTCGATCGCATTCGGGGTAAACTCGTTAACTGACCGAGTGCGTGGTAATTGTATTGTTTTGAATGGGTGGAGAGGACGCTTTAAACCCTCTTCACGTGGTTACTGTGGAGTAGGCGTTTTAAACCTACTTCACACCTTCTTCACTTCTCTGTTTCGGGCCATGGTGGATTTAAACACATGTTCCCTTAACCGTTAGTGTCGTATTCTAGTGCTTTGCGGTAGTGGCCCTAAAACCCTATGCGTGAACACTAGTTTTGTAGTTGGTGGGTGTCTTGTGGTAGTTGCCTTAAAGCACTATTCGCAAGCACCGGTTATTTGTTATCGTTCTTTGGTGCCGTCTTGTTGTCGCTTCAGACGCGGCCGGGTTAGCAGTTGCGCTCGCTGTAGTTGCGTACCGTGTTGTCTTGTAGTGTATTTTACAGACTAGTCGTCGCTCAGACACAGCCTGATATGTCGCGTTTTTTTGTTTCATGTTATTCAGTGGTAGAAGCGTTCAGACCTTGTCGATTTAGACTTTAGTCTTTTTTTAGTCTTTCTTCTACACATAACTAAGAGAGTTTCGTCTCTCCTACCTTTTTACTACTCAAGGATGCGCCGTAAATGGAGTAATCCTCGTATCATGAGCTTCGAGACACGTCGGAGGGTGTCTGCTGATGGTTCGAGACTGTAGCTGGCTCTAAAGGATGTTGGCGCCTGGGTCCTGTCGTACACAAGACAGTACCTAGCAAGCTGCATTCCCAAGGATCGCTGGTGACGGGTTCGGACAGTTGGTAGTCTCCTGCTTCAGGTCAGAGGTTTCCGTTGTTACCTTAATATTGTATTTTCTCGAGCCTAAACTCGGGTGGCGCCCATTCCTATTTAGTATACTTCCATAATCAGGCTGACTTAAGGGCGTAAGGTCCAAGTATTTTAACCAAACCCACAAGGTTCCCTAAGTGCTCTATCCATATGAGTTAGTTACCGGTGCATATTTAACTATAGCCATAAGTAGTACCTATGCCTTAATTTCTTTTATCGGCTTTACAGCCATTTACTGTGTTATTTAATAAACCTAATTAAAAGAGTTTATTTTGTTTCCATTATATTAACCTCAATAGTATACCCAAAAAAAATAGTTGTATCAAAGTAACCTTCATACTTTCAACTGAGGTTATAGTGGCGCTCTCGCGTCCGGGTTCTTGGCGTATGAGTGGCGTTTTTGTATATGACGTTCAAATAATTAATTGTAGCGATCACAGAGGGATATACATCCAGCTATCAAACTTCACCTGACGATGCCTAGACTAATATAATAAAGAAAGTCAAACGTCATTCACCTGAAGCAGCGATCGGTGAGTGGCGTGGCGACCAGTCTTCCGATGTTGCCCAAGTACTCGAACCCATATTCCACGTCCGTGGTGATCATGGAGCAGGTGACTTTGTCCCCGCGCCAGTAGTAACGCAGCTGCGATATCCAGTTGAAGTCAGCGATGTCATGCACTCCCTTGCTTTCCATTTCCTCCAGGATAGAACGACCTGTTGATTGTTTTATGAGGAAGCAAACTAATCTTTTAGAGGAGAAGATACCATACATTTTCGTCATGAGAGATTGACTCTAAATTGCTTATGTGAGATGGATCATATTGTCCTCATAAAATCGGCCTGAAATCGTGGGGTTTTACAGCTACAATACAAGAGTTAGGGTGGGTAGCACGTTGCACCACTCACAATTAACGGACTCATCAACGGTAATCCCATCCCATAGAAAACTGTCAAACTTTTCATACAGATTTTTTTACATGTTGACGTTAACAGACGGTTTGGTGCAACCGGCCCTTGATCGTTATAAAGCAAAAAGAACATTAGGCTGTGTTTGTGGTAAGAACCAATATATGATACAATTGCCATCAGGTACATCGGAGCGGCCAAGGTGGTCATAAATATCTGAACAACTCCTCCATTATCAAGGCAATAACATGTTCAGATATCTTAAGGTACTCAACCTTGGCCGCGCCGATATTTTTGATGGCGACTTTACGTTTCACGATTCATAAATGATTAAAAAAAAATAGAAACTACTATTGCTACAAGGTCCAAATTACCATGCACATCTATGACGATAAGCGCCTCAATGGTGACCCTGTTCCCTGGCTCCAGGTCACCCTGCACCAAGTACACCAGCCCGGTGATCTGGATGGTACTCCTGGCTATCATCTCTGGTAAGGTGTTGGTTTCAATAGCTTCTATCGCCTGGTCAAGGAGATCCATTTTTAGTCAGTTTAATGTACTGATATGCAAGTAGCGGAAACTTTCAAAAAAGTTGGAAATATTCTCTGAAATTTCCAGAAACTATCACAAGGTATATAGGAAATATATTTATTTATTTATTATATTAATTTATTTATTTTATTTATTTTAATCTTATGGCTAGAACATTATTCCTATATATACATTTAGGAAATATAGAAAACTGAAAGGATCAATCCTCATACAACATTTTTCTATGTGAAGAAATTCGCAATTATGGAAAGGTTTACTTTTCAGTAGTTCAATATGCCTAAATACTTATCTTTGATTTATAATTTTAAACAAAAAAAGAACCGACTTCACTTAGGATCCGCTATTCCAAGAGGAAGTGGCCGAGTTAATGCAAAAAGTCGTGAAATCACTATGGGTGTGCCTATAATAGTTGAATAGTTCCCTCGATTCCTCCAGAATCCCATCATCAGATCTGGACCTGGTAACAATAGGACCAGCTGTGAAGTATACTCTTTCAAATAAAAAAAAAGAATTTTCCACATCGGTCCAGCCGTCTTCGAATAATCGGTGAACATACAACAAAAATTGCAAATAAACAAAGATCCCGACCAATTGAGAACTTCCATCGAAATCTTGAAGTCGGTTGAAAAATAGCAATAAAACGGTTTCAAAAAAGAGTGGATGAAAAACTTGGGAGACTATACTACATGGTTTTAATGATATGGAATTTCAGTGACCGGTCAAGAATCTAAGGCAAAGAATATTTAGAGTCTGTGCGAAGTTCCAAAAAATATACAATTTCTTATAAACCACGACACTTTTCTTTTAGGTATTAGTAGCAATGTTGGGCATGATTGTGTGATGTTTTCGGAATTTTACACCATATGTAAATACAATGGCGCCTATCCGATCTCTGGTTGTAAAACTTTCCTATTGAAATTGTTATTTTCTCTTTTATGCCGAGACAGAAAGCATTTGAAGTAGTTAAGACAATTTAGGTTAAGTGATTGCTTTGTTTAATTTTAAATTAAGTACCCATAAGTTCAACCAAATCTATTTGTTATCTAATTTGGCTTATTTAGTACCTAATTATTACGTAAATCTGTAACTGGTTCACCGCGATACAGGTGTAGCCAGTGCGGAGACCCCGGAAATGTCTGTAATTTAATTTATGTGAAAAAAGATTTATCTTATCTTATCAAAACAGATAATCCAATATACCTCGGCGGTATAATGCACGCAGGAGCCAGTCTGAACGATCTGCCCAGGCCAGATGAGAACCCAATGCTCGCGCTTGGTGATCGGGTACGCGTTCACTGCTTCTGAGCCCACGTCTATCAAGCTCACGATCATCTGGTGCTCGAGCTGCTGCAGCCAGCGTTCCACCATACCCTGCAGATAAGGAACAGTGTAACCTCACCGACAATTAGCGGATAAATCACATACTTATAGTTTGGCCAGAGTTGGTTCACTTCAAGCATAATCAGGGAGAATGATACTGTCTTTTTCTAATGCTAGTACTCTCACTACTAAAAACGGGATGGGTATAGCATGTTACTCTGCCTGTTACTCACATCTCAAATATCAACTCCAAAACACATTAGTTAGGTACTTTAGGTAGTCGAGTCGGTAATAAAATAATTTTAAACAAAAAAAGAACCGACTTCACTTAGGATCCGCTATTCCAAGTGGAAGTGGCCGAGTTGCTGTACAAAATAGTGAAATCACTATAGGTGTGCCTATAATAGTTGAAGAGTTCCCTCGATTTCTCCAGGGTCCCATCATCAGACCCCGACTTGGTGACAATGGGACCATCTAGGGGATGTCCCGTCTATTAAAATTTTTTTTTGAAAATCGGTTCACGATTCACGGAGATATCGAGTAACATACATACAAAAAAATTAAAATAATAATAATAATGATAAAAAAAAATCAGTCGAATTGAGAACCTCCTCCTTTTTTGAAGTCGGCTAATGAGGATTCCCGTTTTTTTTCTGAGACTCGGTGCCACAAACACAGTAGATAAAATATAATATAACATCAAACGATTTTAAAATCCAAATTCTAGCTGTTGTCCATAGATTTAAATTTCGCTGCCAATTTTTATTATATGGTTGGCTGCTAAAGGACATTCGCTTGTCTACTAGATTTTCTGTGACTAGAAGTCCAGAAAATCTTTGACCTTTAAAGTGATTTATTTGATTGCTTGTTGTAGATCTCTAATAAGGTTAATTATTTAATTATCTAAATGGCGAGGGCAAGCCAGACGTTAATGCTTGGCTTAGGGTGTTGCACCACGAACAAATATCGGACTCATCAACGTTAAATATGGCGACGGAGCTGTCATCCCATAGAAAAACTGTAAAACTTGTCATACAAGATTTTTTTAACGATGACGTTGATATTTACAGATGGTTTGGTGCAACCGGCCCTTAGTCTACCTTGTTTAGAACAACTCTAGGCTAGAAATACGCTGTTTCTTACCTTGGCATCAGCAGGCTGTATACTCGTTGACAGTTTCACCACCTCGCCCTCAGCTGAAGCCATACCAACGATCTCTTTCGCGGCATTGAACTCTAGTGTGTATATCCCTTCGAAACACTTCTTGAGGTGGGGCTGCACCTTCATGGGGTCTTTGGTTTCCGAGAGGATCTCCAGTAGCTCGTCGTTCGAGAGGAAGAAGAATCTGGATACAACTCAAAGCTTAGTATTTATACGACGGTAACTTGCGTTTTAAAGTAGAAGTTAGTACAAGTTTTTTTTATTAACTTGGAAAACGCGAAGAGATTGATAGAAAGTACTTGCATAACCCTGATGATATATCACGTATTTTAATGTAGCTGGCCTAACCGCTAGCTGTCTAATAAAATAAAGGCCAGTTCAGGAATTACAGTGCATTAAAAAAGCCGTGCATTGGATTTAGAGTTTAGACCAATGGATTCTAGAAAGGGTATATAACAATAGTTATTTATGCCACACCTGGCCATAAAGTGGCTTTTTCCGCACGCTGCGCGTACGGAAATAGTATTTTATACAATCGTGACATAATAAAGAGCTTTACAGTCGAGTACCGTGTTTAGGCCACGAAGCTTGCTGAGTGAATTTCAAATATTCTTTGCTCCCTTGTGAATAAAATGCAGTTTTGCTATCTGTTATTAAAGAATAAATAAGGCCTTTCCGAGCTAGGGAGGTGAAAAATATATTTATACTTGTTTGATTCCTATCTCTACCCTTTTTCCTCTTTATTTATTTATTCATTATATGTACAGTCTATGAGCTCTTAAAAGAACCTTCGGGTTTTCGAAAGAGACGTCGGTTATTAATCAACAGTGACACATCAAAAAGCAGAACAGCAATAATACCTTCGTGTGTCATCGCCGATTCCCGAAGGTTCTTCTTAAAAGTCAAGGACTGTACAGTCCGTTCAGACTGTACATAAAATGAATGAATACTTAAACAGGCACCTTATTACAAAGGAGTAAGATGCAAAAGTGTAAACATATCTTTGACGTCGACTGTACCTTATGGTTAATATACATAGTGAAAAGAAAATCTCATTATGTCCACTAACCTCGGGAAGAACAACCTCTTCTTCTCCAAATAATCGTTCAATCCCCTCTGTATATCATCCAACAGCGCATTACTATACTTCAGCTTCTTCAGCAACTGGGGGAAGTCCGTGGCCGGCAGCACCATGGGGTCCTTCATGGTGGCCGTCATGATGGTCCTCCATTCCTTGTCCACGTCACGGAAGTTGCGGGCTTCTGTTGGCATCTGACGCATGATGTCTTCGGAAGAGAAGATGGGCTCGAGGTACATCCAGGTTGCTTGGCACTGAGGTTAGAAATCTGTATGAATATTCTGGCAACAAGACGTGGGAATAAAAGAAGCCTCATACTCGTATCTATCGAAATGGCCATGACAGCGATTGGGATTCATTATAGTGAATGCGTCTATCCCTTAAATTATCTATGCAGCAAATTGTCAGTACGTTCATAGGCAACGGTGTCCGGAAAGTAGTAGGGTTTTGTCTTAGTACAAATGCAAAAAAAATTGTGCGCATCGAGAAAAAGTTGTGAATTTTTGACCATAGATAGAGTGAGCAAAGATGAATATTTTTTTGTATTGGCGGTCTGTAAAATTTTTGGACCTTCACGTCAAAATCAGGGGTCCCGTGCAATATGTTATTACTCTCTGGTTAAGACTGCTAGGGGTTGTTTGGTATCGTTTCCGTGTAAAACAGACATGCAGAATTCATTTCTGATATTAAAAATGTAAAATTTCGTATTAGAAAAAAAGTTGTGCCGCGAGGAAAAACACAATTTTATTTTTATTTTTTTAGGACGTCATATAACTAATATATATCCTTTATTTCAAATAATAAAAAATATTATAAAGAAGCATATTTAATATAGATTATAGAAACATATACATTTTATACACCTTTAATACAAAAAACTTCTGGGTTTTTTTTTTACTTAAGTTGAGTAACGGAAAACAGACGTCGCGTCGTTTGAATTGTGACAGTTTATGTTAAAGTTAAGGAGGAAAAATATGTTTTTATTTATTGTATTTTTTTATTTCTGCATTTTGTGAAGTTATTATGAATAAAATTTACTAATAACAAGCAATACATGCATTTTAAGGTCAATACGCTACGGATGTTCACGTTCACATTGAATATCGATACTTACTATGGAGAAAACATATACACCACGAAGCAAACATTTTTTTTCGCGTAGTTTATGAATACTATAAGCCTAAAAATTTTATATATTTAGAAACTACATTAAATATGCTCCTTTATAATATTTTTTATTATTAGAAAAAAAAGTTATATATATTAGTTATATTACGTTGTAAAAAAAAAAAAAAAAAATTGTGTTTTTCCTCGCCACACAACTTTTTTTTTAATAAGAAATTTTACATTTTTAATATCACAAATGAATTCCGCATGTCTGTTTTACACGGAAATGATACCACACAACCCCTAGCAGCCTTAACCATAGAGTAATAACGTATTTCACAGGACCCCTGATTTTGACGTGAAGGTCCAAAAATTTTACGGACCTCCAATACTAAAAAATATTTATCGTGGGCCATTCTATCCATGGTCAAAAATTCACAACTTTTTCTCGATGCGCACAATTTTTACAAATTCGAGCTCTGCTAAAGTGTGCGTGCCAACAAATTAGTGTCATCGCATAAAAGAGAGAGTTTCCATCAGAAGTGAAGGATTTTTGGTAGCCGAATAAAGTAAAAAAGTATTCAAGTAGCGTAGCAACAAGCACATCAGTTATAAAAATTATAACAGTTACCGCCAGAAGTATTGTGGGCCAAGAGAACTACTAAGTTAAACTTAGGTAAACCTAGGCGGAGATGGCGGGACGATCTTGACGTCTTTCGTCGTGATTAGACTGATATTGCCATAGACAGAGACACGTGGCAGAAAGAAAGGGAGGCCTTTGCCTTTTAATAAATAAAAAATAAATAAATACCGTCAACCATTGATCCAGGATGTCCTGCATGCTGATGAGCTTCTCCTCCCACGCGACCATATCAGCCTCGAACGCCTTCACGTAAGGCGAACCACGCATAGTCTGCGACTTGAGAATGTGGTCATCCAACTGCTGCTGAACGTCGTCTAGGCCGGTGAGGATGCCGATGCCGGTATCTCTGTCAATAGAGGTATTATAGTTATTGGTATCTCTGCAATGATCAGCTTTCTGCAGCTAGGCTGTGACAAAAAGACAGAGGATTATCTCTCGCTAGCTAATACCATCAAGTTACCTGTATGGAAGGACCTCGAACTTGACTCCCACCCATTCCTCTTTCATCTTATTGAGCGCTTTCTCCAGCCCGTATTCCTTCGACGCATACTGCCCGATCTCCTCTAGCTGTGCGGCGAAGACATGCACTCCCTGTTCCACCATGTCGGCTAAACTCGTTTCTGGGTCGTGGACTACTGGTTGGCCAATAAGGTCGCTGATTTTGGCCCAGTGGCGTTCGCGCATGCCCTGCAAATAAATGAATCTTAGTCATGTTACTGATAGCGGATTGCTGACAGACAAAAAAAAACGCCAATAGTAAAACTAGCTTAAGATGAGCGGGAAAGCGCATGCAGGACTGTCCTGAGAACCTCAACTTGCAGGGTAAAATGGCGTATTATGCGAGAAATCCCATTAAACGTGATCGTATTAAGCGGGTACTATTATATGATAAGTAAGGTATGATAGGTCATTGTGACATTCGTCTGAGTATTTTTTTTCTTTTTTTCTCTCACTTTGTACCTCTCCACATCATTCCGCACCATCTCAGCGATGCGCTTGGCACCGACATACTCGAACAGCTGTTTAGCCAGCTTGTACAACATCTCCCAGCCTCCACGTCTTTGGCGATCTTCGCGATGTAGCCTATATAGTAAAATACAAGATACTCATGTAAAGGAAGATCATACCTTGTTACATATACCGCAGAGCACCGGCAGCAGCACCTTGAACTTCTCCACTTTGTTCCGCACCATGTCGGCGATGCGCTTGGCGCCGGGGTACTCGAACATCTGTTTGCCCAGCTTGTACAGCAGCTTCCACCACGCTTCCACGTCCTCGGCTATCTGGTCCGCGTTTAAACCGAGGAATGGGCCGTGGTACCTGAACGAGTTGTTTTGCAGTTATGTTGTGAACAAAGTGAGAAATTGACAAAGTAACCAAGCGCGGGTACAGTTGCCATCAAATATATCGGAGCGGCCAAGGTACTCAAAAATATCTGAACATGCACTTTATCCCCTTGACAATAGAGGCGTAATTCAGATATTTGTGACCACCTCGGCCGTTTCGATATATATAATGGCAACCGTACTTAAAACCACGCACGTAGCCGCACAGACCGTGATCTGTTAACTCGATTTACTCAAAAAAAATTGTGTTGATTAGCAACTTTAATGTTAAGGAAACGGCCACAATACAGTAGCATGCTTAATAACTTAGCTGAACTCAATTTATAGAATATCGTCTACATAGTCTATTACTGATTACGAGAAATCGATGTATGTCCCTCACCACTCGTCCGGTTCCGATTAATTTTGTTCAGCGATGACCCACAATATTCCGAATGCCGCCGATCCATAGAGGTTGGAAGGTGCTTCTTTTTCAATTTCTTTTTTTAATCTGTCACTCACCACTGCTCATAACCGTCATAGAAGTCGAACGAAGTATGCCACAGTTTGTGGAAGGGGTCTATGCCGGCCAGCATCGACTGCAGGCTGAAGTACACAGACACGTCCTGGTCCAGGAGTTGTTCTTCGCTGGTGATGTCTTCAGCTTCGTGTTTGTCGTCCTTGAATCCACAACAAAAAGCTGGAAAGCTGATTACTTAAGCTAGAGAGTAACTACGATAACTACTATGATAACAGTGACATAAAGTCCTAGTTAGTATATTGTTATTTGTGTGGAAAATTCTCTCATTAATTTGAAACATATTTTCATCGAGTAGTTTAGTATTAATAATTTAAACCATTTGATATGTTTAACCTACTGACGAATGACGAATGAGTCCTATAGCCAATAAATAAGAAGATTTGGACCTAAGTAAATGACGTGATTTTTTCAATGGTTAGTGGAAAACCTTTTACACTTAAATGGATCAAAACGGAGTAGGTAAATAAAGCGTAGCTTGGCATATTCGAACGCGAAACCGGCGGGGCACGAGGGCGGCTACTGATGTGCCGACGGCAAGTTTCCCGAGTTGAAAAAAATTTGCACAAATGAAAATTACGAAAAGCAACACATTTTTGTAAGGGAATTGAAACTTTCCATTTCTTAAATTTCCAATTTCCTATATTACTTGTGATATTTTCTAGAAATCTCCGAGAATTTTCCCAATTATGTGGAAAGTTTCCGCAACTGGCACACCTGTAAGCGCGGCACGACCGCGACATCGTAGTGCCTAATGTCGACATAAGGCATACTTTCTAACGTCAGTTACGACACCCGCTCACGCCACGCCGGGATCGCGCTCGTGTGAGAGAAATCATTGAGGTTTACTCACTATCAAATTATTGTAAATCTCATCAACCCTCTTTAAGACATCCTTCAGCAAGTCCAGCGTCAGCAGCGGCGGGTCATACCGACGGAACAGCTCCAGATCCTTCTCGTGAGTCTTCAGCTTCTCCTCGAAGACGGCCTTGCGGCTGCGCAACTTGTCCTCGGCCATTGACTTCTTGGTGTTGAGGGTCTTGAGCGTCAGATCGATGGTGTCCTCCATGTCCAGCGGCCAGAGGAAGACGCGGGTGTTCAGGTTTATATCTTCGACTATTAGATTGTCATAAAATATTAAATAACTAAAGCATAAATAGCTAAACCGATGGCAGTATTTTTTTATTCAGTGCTAAATAATCTAATACAGTATTCTATTGATTGATGGTAAATATAGTTAAGAAACAAAAACCCCGTTAACTTGCTTAATTCTGACAACCAGTTAATCGGCTTCTTAATTGATCCAGCGGAGCGTAAGCGAAGCGAGTTCTTTCAAAAACTTCTGCTACTGATGGGGCATCTCGGCATTTCGATAGCTTTTTGATTTTGAGTTTGTTCGGCGATATCTTATAGTAACGTTTTTCTGATCTTCATGAAATTTGATGGGGTTGGAGCAAAGATACATAAGGTTTGAGAGTTCGTATATGAGCAGGATCGATCAAGGGGTCACGGAGCTAGAAGGCGCGAAAAAGTTATCATATGGGTCTTGTTATATTGATCATCTCGTTTGCAAGGAAATTGCGAGTTCTCAGTTTGAGACCGACTACTAGTTAACTATATCGATAACCCAATATAAAATAAAGGTCTGATAAAGGCGGGGATTCGTTCCTTGGTCCAAAACCAATCTAGTGACTAGTAGGTAGAACATTATTCACAGCAATGTAAAGGCTAAATATATATATATATATACAATTTTGAACCTTTTTCACTTTTGCACCTTCAATAGATGAAGGTTCAAAAGTGTATACTTATTTTCGGCCTTAACTGCACATGATACAACAACTTACAAGTAATATGCGCATGCGCCATAAGAAACAGCACATATTCGGCGGTGGTGCGCGATTTCTCGCGGAGATCGAAGAGCGCGCAGTCTCGACTCTCGGTAATGTAGTTGACGAGATCTACTAGCTGTGCGGTGGTCTCAGGAGTCTCGCCCGCTCGTGCGGCTATATCTTCGTAAACGTTACAAATTCTATAACAGGAACATATACACTATTTAATCATACTGAGGGGAAGTAGTCGCTTTCTTAACCAGCACCACCTAAGCCGGCTCCCCGCAACCTGGCAGAAATACATTGCTGTAGTCTACAGACTGTAGATTTGTCTTGTACACTACAAGTACTAGTACTAGCTTTGGTCGATGGTCAATGGCCAACTCAAGATTGTCAAACTTTACCATACTTTTAAAAACTACAAGACTAAACGCGTGAAACGGGTAAGAACGCTCCAGCCATCCTCTCCTGTCCTCTATAGTTCTTTCTTGGCATATTGTCTTTAAATATTAATTCTGAACGAAACTATGAGCCTGAACTCAGGGATTTCACTCACCCTCTGTTCCATTTCCTGTTGACCAATATAAAATGATCCACAATATGTTGACGGAGTCCAACAATGATATCTTTCATAGCATCGTTGAGCGGCGCGCAGTCCAACATGATCATGTTCAACGGTATATCTCGGCGGAGGAACGCGATGTCGTCACGAATCTCCTCGTACATGTAGATTCTTTCTGTGAAGTCCTGGGGAAGATCAGGAAAGTTCTATAACTTCTATACAACGAGCTACAATATAAAGTTACTGACTTACACAAGATTTACTGAAAATTTGGCTCGTGAAAATTTCCGGTCGGTCTTATACCGTAATGAGACTGTCAGAGAAACTGCTGTACGAGTCGTTGTTGCGGCAGTATTGTGGGGCCATTTTTTTGAGCCGATTGTGTATCCCTACCATTATTTGATCACAGCTTCTATATCATACACTCTAGCTTGAAGATATGGGATGGGCATGATTGTGATGTGAAGCAAGCGTACTTGATGGCCTAGTGGAAACCATTGGTATGTATATTGCAATGATGACGCGTCAAAAGTTATAGGTAGCAAAAGTTAATTTGTTTTTTTTCCATGAGCTCTCAACTTTCTAAAAATTTTGGGGGATAATCAAGTTCTATAAATGGCTCACCGCTGCTTTCTATAATTTATGTATACCGTTGGTGTGATAATGTTTTCATAAATTGAGAAGGAGAGTGGAAGGACTTGGAATACGAGAGTTTAGTTCCCTATTGTTGGAGGATATTTTTTGGCTGCTGAGCCCAGCTTACCTAAAGCCCGTCCAGATTCGAACGAAAGAGCACAAAGCGCGAGCTGCAAGTTTCGCCATCCGTACGCAAAAATAAGCTACTTGGAGTTTTGAATACCTTCAATAATGGTGGTGGTTCCTGAGCGAAGAATATCATCAGATCTTGCCTGGCAGTGCCGTCCAGTATGTAGTAGTATGGAATATACTGAGACAGGAACGAGATAGGCCCGGGCTTGTTCAGGTTAAAATAGTGGATGGACTTGTTGATGAGGTCCGTCATGTATTCCTCTTCGTGATATACGGGCATGAGTATAGGTTTTGGGCGGGTGGTACCTTGTCAAAAAGATTGATTTAATTGAGGAGTTCACGTTGGGACAAAACTGATTTTAAGTAATTTGTTGAATTAGGCGTTACTTTGTGGAAGTCCATATTATCATAGGCTTAAAGATATAATAGACGGCCATAGTCGTAGAATTTTTTAAAGCTCCAAGTGTTTAGCGCCATCTAGTCCAGAGCGACCTAAAGATAGCCAAAATGTAAGAGGAAATGTCACCTGCTCTAGTACGCTAGTCGTTACTAGATGGAGTAACAGAGCAGGTGACATTCCCTTTTACCATTTAGGCTATCTTTAGGCCGCTCTGGACTAAATGGCGCTAATCACTTGGAGCCTTAAGAAATTCTACGACTATGGCCGTCTATTATATCTTTAAGTCTATTATATTATTAACCAGAATAATATTTGCATGCAAATTACGCAAGTGAGTATAACACGTTGACTCACTGGGTTGGCTCCAATCGACTAGCACGACTAGCAGCAAGTTGCCAGCCTTGATGGCGATTGATGGAGATTATCAATTATACAGCGTTGCGTTGGTAAAAATAACCTAGACACAATAGCGTTTAGTTGCGCTACCGATAAATCAACAATACGAATATTTATTGTTTGAAAAAGGCCATGTCTGTTCGATACACGTGCTAAATATAGTAAATTGGTAAGTATGGGTAGCATTCACCCGGTAGATGCTGTAGCTAGAAAACGTTTGTTATTATATTTCCATCCCGATACTTATTTTACTTGGCGCAGTTGGTAGGATCAGACTTACGCTTCCTAAGGCAATCTGGCTAATTCATATTATCTATTCATATTGATTTCCAACAAATGTACAAAGATTGATATTATTACTTGTACAGTCGACGCCAAAGATATCTTTACACTTTTGGACCTTATTACAAAGGAGTAAGGTGTAAAAGTGTAAACATATCTTTGACGTCGACTACTCACCAGGGTACATAATACTGTCGACGCTCGGCAGCTGGCTGCCCACGCTGATGATGCACTGGAACCACTTGGTGATCTGCAGCCACATGTTCTCCAAGAGTGGGTCGAAGGTGATCGTGGTCGAGCCGGGCTGCGCAATGGCCTTTATTCGCAGAAGTGGACGTTTGATGAACATGTAGTCGCGGTATTCTGTGCCGTAATCGTTGCCTTCCTAGATAATAACGTTTATTTTTAGTTTATTTATTTATCGTATGTCATGACCACGTTCTCTACTGAAGTTTTAAAAATTATAGAATCTAAGTATGCAATTGCATCCGTCGTAACTGTCGTAAGAGATTTGAGATCCGCCCCTTTCCCACTAAACTTGGTGATGGGAAATTCAAATATAATATGGTGGATGTCTCATCTGGATAGCCAAACTGGCATTCTGCAGACTCACGCCATCATTTGTACCATAGAGATCCCTCAGCTAAACCCACCTACAGTTATCGTGAGTTGTACCTCATCATCCTTCTAGTGTTTTCCTAGCTTTTGCCACAGCTCAATTGAGCCTAAAGTCCACTTGGCCACCTAATCCCATGAATTGCCATCGAACCTTGGCCTTATTGGGAATAGGTGCGGTTTCCTCACGACATTTTCCTTCACCAAAAAGCAACTGGTAAATATCAAATAATAGCGCAAAATAACATCTATAAATTTTACGGCACACACTGTCAAATGTCATTCATATTCATGGTTTCAAATAAAGTTTAACCTTTTGACCGCCGTCGTCTGATATATGAGACAAAGTGACAACGTGAATGGGATTACTGATGTATTACCAAAAATTATTTGCCAGATTTTCACTTCCCAAATAATGTTTCCCAAAAACATAAATACCAAATAATCATTTCCCAACTAAATATTACGCAAACATTTTTTTGGCAACTCAACAATATGCAAATAAATGTTTCGGCAATTCCTTATTTTGACAATTTTCACTTCACCAATTCTTAACTAACCGAATGCATTAGTTGCCAAAACATACGAAACGCAAAACAAGTTATGGCAAACGTATCATTCAGCAAATATATTTTTAGCAAATGACCCGTTTGGTAATTTTTCATTTCACAAAATTTCATATGCCAAATCATCATTCAGTAAACTAATTTATCCCAAATCGTCATTATTTAGGCAAATTATTTTTTTCAACAAAAATCCGTTTGGTAGTTTTTTCATGTTACAGAAAATCGTTCAATTTGAATTGATTGATGATTTCAAACAAATTACGGCAAATAATAAGACAGTTAATGTTATCGTTTACTAGGATTTATGACAGAAATAAATTTCCGTGGGGTCGCGGTTCTAACGTAACCTAACCTACTTTTCTGACAGAAGTTCATTTCCGTGGGGTCGCGGTTCTAACCTAACCTAACCTACTTTTCTGACAGAAGTTCATTTCCGTGGGGTCGCGGTTCTAACCTAACCTAACCTACTTTTCTGACAGAAGTTCATTTCCGTGGGGTCGCAGTTCTAACCTAACCTAACCTACTTTTGTGACAGAAATTCATTTCCGTGGGGTCGCGGTTCTAACCTAACCTAACCTACTTTTCTGACAGAAGTTCATTTCCGTGGGGTCGCGGTTCTAACCTAACCTAACCTACTTTTCTGACAGAAGTTCATTTCCGTGGGGTCGCGGTTCTAACCTAACCTTCTTCTCTGGCAGAAGTTCGTTTCGATGGGAGGTCACAGTTCTAATCTAACCTAACCTACTTTTCTGGCAAAAGTTCGCCGGCCTCTATTTCCGCTCTGAGAGGCAAAAGGTATCTAACAAACCTACATCGGTAATGGCAGGGAGGTCTTCGTCTGCTTATGCCCGCCAACAAGTCGACGAAGCCCCGCTTCGCGGGGTTCTATTTTCGCACTAAGGAACATATTCAAACTAACACACCTACATCGGTAACCTAACTTAACCTACTATTCTGTGGATGGATACTATTGTGTGTATGTGAGCATTGGTTTGGAATGTTTGGAGAGTGTTTGTTTCGTTACTGTCATTTATTTGCCAAAATAAAAGTTGCTTGTTCAAGTACATTTGACAATCACTATTAGCTAGGGGATACACGCACAGCTCTGCTCGCTGGATTTTTCCGGTAAATATGCTCGGCGGACAAATCCGTCCATGTATGGCGCTATCCGTCTATGCATCATTCATGCGCTGGCGGATATGCACCGAGCATATCCGCCAGACAAATCCGGCCGGCAGATCTGTGCGTATACCCCTAGCTATTTGACTAAACATTGCTTTGGACGTACATAAGTTGTCCAGTAATTTATTTGATAAAATAAAAGTTGAGTAAATATTGTCTGTCCAATTAAAACATTTAACAAACAATATTTGACTAAACAATGCTTTGGATATATATTATTTGTCCACTGATTTATTTGACAAAATGAGGGTTGAAGAAACATTTATTGTCCAACTAATACTTTTGATAAACATTTTTTGTCTAAACATTTATTTGGATAAAAATCATTTGTGTAATCATCTATTTGACAAAATTAAAATTGTGAAACATTTTTTGTCCAAGTGAAACATTTGGCAAAACATCAGTTGGTCTATTGAAAGTTGCTTGAGTAATAATTTGGGAAATGATCATTTGTCGAAACTTTAATTTGACAAATAAGTATATGGGAAAGATTGGGTTGACAAATGTGCGGTTGGGGAAGTTTGGTTGGGAAATGAAATTTGGTCAAAAATATTTTGGTCAAATGGCAGGATCCCACGTGAATGACACCTTCATAATATATGACAGAGTTCAAAATTGAAAGTTAAATTTTTGACGTATGGCGGTCAAAAGGTTAAAGCTTGCGCGGACCTGTGCGTGCCATTTTAGCGTGTGAGTGACGATTTTGTATATTAACGTTCTAAAAGTTTATAAATATAAAAAGAGTAATTAAAACTTACAAAATAATACGAGAAATACTCGGCAAAATGATAAACACTCCGTTCGACCAAATCCCGAACTTGCTTCGACATTAACCCGTGGATACAACTGAAATTACGATTGTTAGCGACATATTATTTAAAGATGTAATTAAGGCACAATTATTGGCTTATATCTCGATTTGATAAATGCATTCAGCTTAAATTAAAAGTTGTTATGATTAAACCAAGACTGACAGTTGGCATAGTCGACCAATCAGAGCGCTGCAAAAATAGTGGCGCGGCATTCTGATTGGTCGGTAGCAACGGCGGTAAAAACCGGTTGCTAAATACTAGGCCTTTGAAGGGTTTTGAGTCAGTCTTGTTTTAACCATGAATAATTAAGGACCTGGATAGTTAGGTATCGCAACTAATTCGAATATCCCTACTTTGGCCGTTATTTATAAGTAACGTTCTGAACCTATTATAAGTACTTGTTGTTATCGGTGAGTAAACAGTGTGGAGAAAAAGGAAATATACCGTGTAAGTAATCAAACATATACCAACTTTCATTTATTTCTCCAACTACATACCCTTGGATAGTATAATAGTATGAAATAACTAATGATCCCTCAATAATTCATAACATCTCAGAATTGGGATAATCAAAACCCGTAAAGTGCAATTTTTTTCTCTTTTCGATGACTTCAATCAACCGTCACGTCCACTAAGTAAATTTTACTTGAAGTGTTTTGTGTTAATCTTACATACATACGTATTCTTTTATTTTGGTTCATAGAATTATGATGAGGGTATGTAGTTTCGCGATGAAAATTCTTTGAGCTATGCATGTTAACATTTAATTTTGTGGGATAAAATTAACTGTGTCACAAAGTTACGGGGTAGTATTAACTACGTATTTTATCTTGTTATGAGTCGTATGGTACGTATTGTCCGAATTTGGGGTTGGTTTAATCATGATTTGGTATTCTATTCCCCGAATGTTAAAAATAGGGGGGCATAACGATTTGCTACCGATATCGATTATCGATAAGCACGAATAGTAGAATAACAAGAAGTTTTACTTAAATATACTTAATACAATCTTACTTTGGATATTATCAAAGCTTTTAATTCATTATATTACAGTTTGATATATGAGCAATTATGATTTGTGCTTAGTTTTTTCTCTAATGCTTTTTCCATTAATAGTACATATACATCTGTTCACATCAACAATGATATTCGCGTCTACATTTAACGTTTCAGATCACTATGGATACTGAATCTCGTGGCAGGGAGCTATACACGCCCACGAGTCCTACGACTACGAGGAATGCTTCAAGACTTCGACGGTCGCGCAGCACAGCCAGACACCGGGCGAGCAGCCGGATCACACGCCGGTCGCGCAGTCGTAGCAGTCGACGCTCGCGGGGGCGCATCAGCCGCTGCTCGCCGGACGAAGACCAGAGACGGCGGCGCGAGAGGCGTAGTCGACGGCAACGCAGCCAACGGTCGGGCGGCCTGCGATCGCGCAGTCGGTTGGCACGCAGCCGGCAGTCGCGCAGTCGGGACACCGACACTCAGCGGAGCCATGTCAGCGGCAGCCTACGCGCAGCCGAATCAGGACCATCGAGGCACCGCTCGCGGAGCCAGACACGTCGGTCTTGCAGTCGACGGTCGCGGCGTTCAACGCCTCGACGCGGGTGTCCGAGCGGGTCCAGAGCACGCAGTCGCAGCGAACGAAGAACCAACGTTGCTGGTGAGCTAATAAGTAATTCTAAGTATTCTAACATTTCGGATTTAGTATCGGCTTTAAGGATACTTAATAATACTAGTGGTAATTTAGATAAACTCGGTTCTATGAATAATACTGTACCTGAATTCGACCCAAGTAAAAGAGAACAGACTATGACCATGTGGCTACATAAGGTAAACGAATGCGCGAGTATCTACAACTGGACAGAGAAGCAGATTGTGCATTTTGCATTGCAGAAATTAAAAGGAGTTGCACAGAGGTGGTACGAAAGTCTTCCATCCGTTCTCTTTTCATGGGCCGAGTGGCAGGAAAAGCTTTTATCGACCTTCCCATCTGAGGAAAATTACGGTACTATGCTTACTGATATGTTAGCTAAAAGAGCTCGTTTCTCGGATTCTTTAGAAGAATATTATTACGAGAAAATAGCTTTAATCAGTAGGTGTAATATTGTTGGTAAGCGTGCGGTAGAATGCATATTGCACGGGATTGATGATCGGTCTGTGAGATTAGGTGCCGAAGCAGCGCAATATGATGATCCTAATAAACTATTACCGTATTTACGCAATGCTAGGAATACCAAACCAAATATAGAACGAAAGTATGTTAAAAACTTACCCATGAAAGCTCAAGACGGTCAGGCGCGCATAAATCAAAGACCTTTGCGTTGTTCTAATTGTAAAAAGGACGGTCATGTCACTTCGCAATGTACACTACCATTAAAAAAATGTACTAGATGTTCAAGAGTAGGTCACGAAACTGAACAATGCTACGCAAAGCTCCCTAACGAAAGGACAGTAATGCGCGTTTCCGAGAATATTAGTACGAGTATCTCATGTACGTATCCGACCCCAATAAAAGCCCCTGTACAAAAACCAAATGATAAATATTTTAAAACTGCGTTAGTAAATGGCGTCCCGACTGGTTGTTTTGTTGACTTTGGTAGCGAAAGCTCAATAATTACATTGACAGAGTTTATAAAATTGTTTAACATTAAAGACAACTTAGAAATAAATGTTACTAGTGACTTACCTGTGCTTAACGGCTTTGGCAATGGTGCAGTACAAACGGTGGGCAGACGAGAGGCTAAAATCGAGATAGACGGTGTTGCGGCTATTGTGAATTTGTTGATTGTCCCCGATAATAGCATGCCTTTTAAGTTGTTGATTGGCCAAACTTACACGGAACAATCTCACATTGTCGCATACAAAACTAGTAGTCGTTTAGATTTTTATTGTGATCATTTAGCTCTTCAGCTAGATCAGCTAGCTAGTGTAGATGATAAAATCAAACTACATTGTGTTAGTGATGTCAACATTTCTGGTCAAAGCGTTGTTGAGGTACGCACTGACCCGGTATATGAAGGCGATGTATATATTGAAGGAGGTCTCCGGGTAAACGGCGGAGTGAATTACTTTATACCTTCAGGTGTATTTCGAATTGGAGTCGGAGGCAAGGGTCAGATTGTAGCAAATTGTTCCTCTAGTGTTGTTTGTTCGTTAGGTAAAGATTCTTTGATCGCACGAGGTCGGGTGGCTCAGGAGCAGAGTAGTTCACAAGTTATGAACATATCTTCTTCGAGTAAAGGGAAAAACTCTACCATATCAAATTCAGATGTAAAATGCGGTGAAGGCCTCGAGTCCCAAGACAGAGATCAACTTTTAGGCTTGTTGAACAAATATAGAACTTGTTTCGCTTTCGATTTGTCAGAGCTGGGTAGTACATCAGTTGGTGAAATGTCTATTCAGCTTCGTGATGATGATCCTGTAGTTTATAGACCTTACAGATTAGCTGCGTCAGAGAAGGTTAAGGTCAGGGATATGATCTCGGAACTTTTAGATAATGACATAATACGTCCTTCTACATCGCCATATGCTAGCCCAATTGTAATCGTGAGGAAGAAAACTGGAGAGCTCCGACTTTGCATTGATTTTAGAGCCCTTAATAAAAAGACTGTTAAGGAAAAATATCCTATGCCCCTCATTGACGATCAACTTGACGTTTTAGCGGGTAATCAGTTTTATACTACCTTGGACTTAGCTTCAGGGTATTACCAAATACCTATACGCGAGGAAGATAAGTACAAGACAGGGTTTGTTACGCCCGACGGGCATTACGAATTTAACCGGATGCCTTTCGGTCTCGCCAATGCGCCTGCAACGTTCCAGCGTATAATGAACCATGTCCTGGGTTCCCTCCGTCATAAGGAGGCTCTGGCCTATTTAGATGACGTTATTATACCATCCAAGGATATTGCTGAGGGAATGTCAAGGCTAGAATCTGTACTAGACTTGTTTTGTAAAGCGGGTCTTACCCTAAAGCTTTCTAAATGTTGTTTTTTTGGTCGTACAGTAGATTATCTGGGCTTTGAAGTGTCGGAAAATGGGATACGTCCTGGATCTCAGAAGATCGAGGCAGTGGAACGCTTTCCAGTCCCCGAGAGTCAACATAATGTTCGTCAATTCCTGGGGCTCGCTAGCTTCTTCCGAAGATTCGTCCCAAACTTTTCGGTAATAGCCAAACCTTTAACACAGCTGTTAAAAAAGGACGCCAAGTGGTTTTGGGGACCGGATCAGGAGACAGCATTTAGAACTCTGCAACGTGAGTTGGTACGAAAGCCGACCTTGGCGTTGTATGACCCACAAGCTACTACCGAGCTACACACCGACGCTTGTAAACTAGGGGTCGCTGGTATTCTACTGCAAAGAAATAGAGATGACGTTCTTAAACCGGTCGCGTATTTCAGTAGACAGACCACTCCAGAGGAACAAAATTATTCATCATATGACCTTGAAACGCTCGCCGTAGTGGCCTCTTTGCATAAGTTCAGGGTGTACTTGGTAGGAATACCGTTTAAAATAGTTACCGACTGTAACTCATTAAGAGCTACATTCCAAAAAAGAGACATGCTACCTCGCGTTGCTAGATGGTGGGAGCAAATGCAGGAATATAATTTTAATATTGAGTATAGACCAGGTAAAGGTATGTCTCATGTCGACGCACTAAGCAGAAACCCCATCCCGACCTCAACGCCGTTAGCCATCGATTCGCATATTGTTCTTAACGTTACAAACTCGGACTGGTTAGCTACCGTTCAAAATGCAGATAGCGATGTTCAGAGGATAATAGGCATTTTAAATGACCCTGACTTAGAAAATATTGTTGATGTAAAATCTAATTATAAAATTAAAAATAGCAAGCTGTTCCGAATCACTCCTGCTGGTGACCGATGGGTAGTTCCGAAGGGTGTCCGTTGGCAGGTAGTTAAGCAAAATCACGACGACATAGGACACTTTAGTGTAGATAAAACACTAGAAAAGATTAGGGCATCGTATTGGTTCCCCAAAATGCGGGGTTTTGTCACTAAATATGTCAGCTCTTGCCTCGAATGCGCATATTCGAAATCAGGTGGTGGTAAGAAGCCAGGCTACCTGCATCCGATTGAGAAGGTTGATACACCATTCGATACGCTACATGCCGATCACGTTGGCCCTTTTGTTAAGAGTAAAAGGGGTAACGTTTATATACTGGTCATAATTGATTCGTACACTAAATACATATTTTTGAAGGCAGTCAGGAATACAAAGACCCAAACATCTATTAATGCGTTCCGCGAGTACTTTGGAATCTTTAGTGTTCCCCGCCGAATCATAACTGATCGAGGTACTTCATTCACTAGTGAGTCCTTTAAGAAGTTCGTAGGCGAAAAGAACATTAAGCACGTACTAAACGCTGTTTCTACGCCCAGGGCCAACGGGCAAGTGGAGCGGTATAATAAAACGTTGTTGGATGCTTTAACTGCGAAATGCATTGGGTCACCTGAAAACAAATGGGACGACCACTTGCCCGATGTCCAATGGGGGCTTAATAATACGTTTAATAAAGGGATCAATCGTACACCTTCGGAGGCTCTGTTTGGTACAAGGTTAATAGGACCTAGTGAAAGTCGTATTCTTTCAGAATTGTCTGACGACATAACTAGCACCAACTGTAAGGATGTAGATGAGATTAGAGAAGACATAAATTCACATGTAAGGGCGTCACAAGAGGCACAAAAACTATACTATGACGCAAAACGTTGTAATCCAAAGAAATACGAGGTTGGGGATTTAGTTCGCGTTGAAAGACAAGTTCCAGCTACCGGAAGTAGCAAAAAGCTTATCCCTAAATTTCAAGGCCCTTACCGGATAGCCAAAGTGTTCGATCATGATAGGTACCAAATGGAAGATACTCCTATGACTAAGAAGGGGAACAAAAACTATAACACCGTAGTAGCTATAGATAAAATTAAGCCTTGGCTGAATTACTCGAGGCCTCATGATGTTTCTTCAGGGGAAGACGATGAAATTGATAGCCAAGCCGGTGATGACTAATTTGTGAAATCCAATTCTGTATTTTCGCTCAACCATGAATTTTCCCTTAATTAGTGCCAACTGGATAATACTACGTCTGTAATAATAATATTTTATTTCAGCTAACACAGACCATGAAATAATGTCTGTTCATTACTAAACTCTGGCCATGAAATAATGCCAGTCCATTATTAATAACTTTGGCCATGAAATAATGCCAGTCTATTATTAATAACTTTGGCCATGAAATAATGCCAGTTTATTATTATTAACTTAGGCCATGAAATAACGCCTATTATGTTAAAACTTGATTATTTACTCTATAATTTTTATTACTTGTTTTCCTATATGAACTTATATCGGCTCTATACTCTTAACCGGCCATGAAATAATGCCTATTAAATCGATTACTATCTAATTATCGCTTATGAATTATGTAATATTCTATCGATTAACCATAATTTAATGTATACATTAATTAGCTAATTAATTATAAAATATCTAGGTATATTGTTTTCAGTATGATTCATAAAATGTTATAATAGCTTTGTCGGTTTTAGAAAAGTAAGTTGATATTTGTTTACAGAAACATTTATTATTGTAAACCTCAAAATGATTAGATTTACGAGGTCGTTTCATCGTTGCGGATGGCCGACTGTTAGCGACATATTATTTAAAGATGTAATTAAGGCACAATTATTGGCTTATATCTCGATTTGATAAATGCATTCAGCTTAAATTAAAAGTTGTTATGATTAAACCAAGACTGACAGTTGGCATAGTCGACCAATCAGAGCGCTGCAAAAATAGTGGCGCGGCATTCTGATTGGTCGGTAGCAACGGCGGTAAAAACCGGTTGCTAAATACTAGGCCTTTGAAGGGTTTTGAGTCAGTCTTGTTTTAACCATGAATAATTAAGGACCTGGATAGTTAGGTATCGCAACTAATTCGAATATCCCTACTTTGGCCGTTATTTATAAGTAACGTTCTGAACCTATTATAAGTACTTGTTGTTATCGGTGAGTAAACAGTGTGGAGAAAAAGGAAATATACCGTGTAAGTAATCAAACATATACCAACTTTCATTTATTTCTCCAACTACATACCCTTGGATAGTATAATAGTATGAAATAACTAATGATCCCTCAATAATTCATAACACGATCATATTATGAATTCAGTTAGTCAATAGAAATAATATACTTAGCGGTCGCCGTAACTTTACGAACGTTTTGCATTGCAATAGTTGGATAGTAACTTTGTCACAACTGTCGCTACCTTAGAGCATTCAACCAACCGGAGCGGCCATTGACAGACGTTCCGATCTGCCGAAAACATATGACTAGTGGTCATACATACGACATACGCCATACATTTGACGTGCCCCTCCTCTGCAAAAATGGGCAGACTTTTTTGTTTAAAAAATAACAGACATAGCCGCTCCGGTTAGTTGAATGCTCTAAAATCACTACACAAAGTAAGAATGAATTAATCTTAGTAGCGATATGAAAAAAATTGTCGCAAATATTAAAAACATACTCAAAAAACTGCTCGACTTGGAAAGTAGATTCCTTCTTCTTCTTCGCCACGTAAACGGACCAGTGATGTCTCATTTTAATCATAGTATCTGCCACGTCAATCAGCCAGTTATTGACGAGCTCCGAGCGAGTGGCTTCGCAGATCTTCTGTAACCGTTCTGTGAACTCGTGCGGGTATTGGGGGAAAGGGAGACCCTCTTGCATCTGGTTCATGTCGCAGATCAAAATGTTCTGGTATCTGCGGGAAATAAGGATACTCTAACTTTACAGTTTTATTAATATAGACAACTCACTACAGTATGTAAAAACGATTTACATAAATTGCACATATAGGTTAAGTCGTTAGTAATTGGCCACCGTTCAGTCATTGGCCACCTCATACTGGTAATGAACTCTGTTCACCTACAAAAAAAATCATTTTAGTATAAGGTTTTAACTTCTGGTCACCCTTCAATACCTGGCCAAGTTATACTATAATGAATTCTGTTTGTTGGTAAATAGAGTTCATTATTATTATGAGGTGGCCAATTAGGTACCCTATTTACACTTCTGCCAAACATTAATCTCAAATAAGTTACAACACCGAGAGAAAATACAACCGAACATTTGCATTTGACAGAGAAAATTTTTACTTTTTTGAAAACAAAACACGAGCGCCTAGCGCGCGACGAGCGTTGGACTTTGCAGCCAGTGTGCGCGTAACCAAAAAGGTTACACGTCACGTCACACACGACCCTATTTGGGCCACACGTAGCCTGTGTGCTGTATACCAATATAATGTCGGAATCCACTGTACAAGGTCTCCCTTTGTTTCCCATAAACTTGTTGTTTCGAATTTCGATAGTCAGAAATTGATATCCATATAATTTATGGACATAAACATCAATAGTCATAATTTTTGTAAAGCTTAACGTTTCATAGTTCTAATAATAAAGATCTATAATATTAAACACTATAATCGCAAAAGGCATAAAATTTATGAGTATAACATTCGAAGGTCTATCAATAATTATTCAGAAATATTTTAAGGCATATATTTATCGGACTAATAGTCGTTCGTTTGTAATACGTTAAGTTCTAATATTAAAGAGTAATAATATTCAACACTTTAATCACTACGGTCATAAAATTGATAAGTATAACATTAAACCATCAATCAACTCGCTATCAAAAAAGAAATACAGTTCCAGAGTCATCGTTAGGTACGACGACGAGCGAAGCGAGGAGGAGTATTAGGTATCTTCTTGCATCCACACCACAGCCGACTTGCTATCAAAAAAGAAGAAGGTATAGTCCCAGAGTCACCGTTAGGTACGACGACGAGCGAAGCGAGGAGGAGTGTTAGGTATACTGCCTTTTTGCCGAATTATGTATTCGTCAAATTTCAATTAGCAACCAACTTTTCGCCGAAGTTTAATTTCCCAAACCAATCCTTGGCATAATACTCGTAAAATTTTACTTCGTAATTTTTTATTTTGCTAAACTTTATTACGTCAAATTTTATGTGGTAAATAATTGTGTAGCAAATGACTTGCTAAGGCAAATAACATATTGTCAAAGTTTATGTGGTAAAGGGTCTCTATTGGTTTCCATAATTTTTAACTTCCGTTTTTGTCAGTCCATAACGTTTTCGATCATAATTTTTATTAGTCATATTGTCAATAGTCATAAAATTTTACAATCTAAATTGCTGGTCCGATTTTTGCAGGTCATAATTATTGTTAGTCATAAAATCTGTTACTCATAATATTCAAAGTCCAAATGGTGTCTATTACATAATGTTAAAGGCAATAAACTTGCATATAATAATTGTTTTAAGTTCTTTAATCGTAGATTATAATGATAACTGGGGTGCAGCGCCGGCCCGAGCCCTCGATCAGGGTAGAGCGAAATCGGGTTTTGGCGCCCTTCGTTGAAGCTTTTTACCCAAAGAGTTAGAGAAATAGGGTAAAGTCATAAATGAACTTTTGAGCATGGGGTAATACCCCCACTTTAATATTTCTTTATGTATGTTATAATTATAACCAATTTTAAACAAGTTTTTAATATGATTTGGCATATAATCTAGTTTAGAATAAGCTATTCCAAACCCTCTTATAACTGTACAGTATTCTTATAAGAATGTTTGTGCCAAAATAGGCAAATTCGCCCAGAATATGAACAAAGTGCCCTGATTATGAACGGTTTGATTCAAAAGATGAACCAGTATAAAAGCAAAATCAAGTACCCAAAAACAAATGATTTGACGCACAAGCAAAATTAGGAAATCGGGTTGATTTAGCTTTGTGCAATAATTGAAGTAAATAAAGGTATTTCAACTGTTTCAATTTAAAATGGTTTCAACTTTTTCGAATTTAATAAACACTGAATTTTGTTAGATCAAGCTTTCAGCACGGTATTCATGATATTTAAGTAAAAAAAAAACATGCAAAATTCATGTTTTAGAATGCAGCCTAAAAGATGAACTAGTAAATTCTCGTTGTTGTTAGGTGAACAGTCCAGTTTCCATATTAAAGTAAACCCCGTGATAATATCACAGTGGTATAAAAAAGTTTTTTTCATCTTTTAGTCATAAAATCAAGGAACAAAACCGGCCAAGTGCGAGTCGGACTCGCGCATAAAAAGCAATTTAAGACATAAATGGTGTATCTTTTTATGTGAATTTATAAAAGTATTTGAAAATACTAACCCAGGCCCAAAAGTTGAACGCCACTCATCTATTGCAAAAATCACACAATATTGGAACCATGACTTGAACAATAAATATTTCATAAAATAAGTTAAAATATGCTATTCAAAATCAAGTAAGTTTAAATTTTATAAATTTATACTTAATTATATCGATTTTGAGCCACAATTCTTAATAAGATTTCCATTACAAAGGGCAATTTGGCGAGCTCTCACGACCTCAAACTTGGATGTAGTATTTTAGAAGTTTAAATACAACACAAGAAAGTGATGCAGTTTTATTTAAAAAAAAAAAAAACAATATTAAGGCCAAATGTTCATCTTCTAGGGGTCATTCATCTTTATATTTGTTTTGCCTTCTTTACGTTTTCGGCGCCTTTATCAGCCTTTATTTCCCGCCTGTCAAAATCAAAAGCAGCGATTTAAAAAATAGATAATTAATGTAACCCTAATAAACCCAATCGCTTAGAAAATTATAAGGTTTTTCGGCGCCTTTATCAGGTTTATTTCGCGCCTTTCAAGATCAAGAGCAACGATCTAAAAAAGAAAGTTAAATAATAGAATGCAATCCTGATAAACCCAATCGCTTAGACAAATATAAAGAACGTATCGTTTTGGCGCCTTTATTCGCGTCCTTCATGATTGAAAGTAGCAAGTCACGCCTGATAAAACAAGTTGAAATAACAAAAATACCAAAAAAATATATACCAAAAGGTAAAGGTACTATCCGCCGTCGCGCCACTCCACTCCAAACGTACATATTTTGCGCCTGCGCCACATTTGCTTTAAAACTTTTTTTTCTCTTTGGCCATTTTGGCGCCCCCCTGCCATCCGGCGCCTAGAGCGCCCGCTCCACTCGCTCTACCCTAGGTCCGGCCCTGCTGGGGTGTATATCGGTTTCCACAAATTTTAAGTTCCGATTTTTTATAGTCCATACCCTACCTATCTCTGGGAGCAGTTTCATTTTTAGGGTCATAAAAAAAATAACCCTAACCTACCTATCTCTGGGAGCAGTTTCGTTTTCAGGGTCATAAAAAAATAACCCTAACCTACCTATCTTTGGGAGCAGTTCCGTTTTTAGGGCCATAAAAAAATAAGCGTAACCTACCTAGGTATCTCTGGGAGCAGTTTCGTTTTTAGGGTCATTAAAAAAAATAACCCTAACCTACCTATCTCTGGGAGCAGTTTCGTTTTTAGGGCCATAAAAAAACCCTAACCTACCTATCTCTGTGAGCAGTTTCGTTTTTAGGGTCATAAAAAAAATAACCCTAACCAAAGAGAATTAAGTACATAGAGTGTTCTCTCCATACATGGCTTAATGCGTATATATAATAAGTTTTAAACGAGCTTTGCTAAAAGTTGTTATTCAAAAGATTACAGCTTAATACGTATTACGATTTAAGTGTGCTTAAAACTTACTAAAAATGAGTTTAACCATACCTTCCATACGACTAATTATTTAATTAGTAGTTTTGCTATGTATGGAGTTAGCAATCTATCTACTCATTTATCTATGCCCTAACCTACCTATCTCTGGGAGCCGTTTCGTTGTTAGGGTCATAAATAAAAATAACCCTAACCTACCTATCTCTGGGAGCAGTTTCGTTTTTAGGGCCATAAAAAAAATAACCGTAACCTACCTATCTCTGGGAGCAGTTTCGATTTTAGGGTCATAAAAAAAATAACCCTAACCTACCTTAACCGATTTTATGACTAACAATAATTATGACCTGCAAAAATCGGACCAGCAATTTAGATTGTAAAATTTTATGACTATTGACAATATGACTAATAAAAATTATGATCGAAAACGTTATGGACTGACAAAAACGGAAGTTAAAAATTATGGGAACCAATAGAGACCCCTATTAAATATTAGTCTATTGCGTACCTCTCCTGCCACATCCTCCTCAACTCTATAAGCACGGGATTGCCTTCGTAGTACCGGAAGAAGATGGCATTTTTGGCGCGGGTATAGTCGCTATGCCACGGCATAGGTGCGCGAATGACGCACGTCGGCCACAGAGGCGGTAGGAATGCTATGTGCAAACGCTCGCGTTCGGCGGGATCCTCCAAGATGTATGAGAGGATGCATCTGAAAATACGATTTTATGGTAACCAAAGATTTGAGAAATAATAAACTTGATGAGCCTTGCAGAATCTTGCTAGAGTTACTGAATGCTGGCGACATAGCCGTAAGGCGTGGGTCTTTCAATGCAATAAGGGCGCGGTACGATCCCCGGCTCGTGAGAGCCACTGAATTTTTCGGAACTTATGTACTTAACTACGAAATATCATTCGATATTTACTAGTCGCTTTTCAGTGAAAAATAAACATCGTGAGGAAACGTAGACATAATCAAATTTGGGAGGTTACAAGGCAGTTGTTTTCATAAAAGCTTAGTGCCTACACCAATTGTCGGGATTATGTTGCCGAGCGGAACCAAGGCTCCATTCAGCCGTGGCAGAAAGCCGGGACAAACGTTAGGAATACGATGACGATGAAACTTACTGAATTTATCTAGATTAGCATAGTAATTAGCTTATCTGTACCTTTTCATAGCCAAATTGAAAAAATCCTTGAGATCCGCCAGGCTCTGCCTCACACAGGACTGATAAGTCAGAATCAGTAACCTCTTCTTGATATGCGCTGTTTGTTTGTCTACTTTAGACTTCGCCTTTAAGTACAGGTGCTGGGGAAAGTCTGGCAAGTGTTTCCCTTCAAGAGCCTGTAGGAAAATAACCAGATATTTTCATTTATGTGCGTCACACAATAGGTCTGAATTCAGCATACGGATAAATGAAATCGAACTGTTTAGGAAATTTTGATAGGAAACCATAGACGATTTTCGGAACAGTTCTCACTTTTTGGATGTATGCTAAATTTAGGACTGAATTCAGAACAAGTAGCGGCAGTGGACGCTGTAAATTTCAGATGTATCACATGCACATTGGCGACTCTTTAATATAATGGAAGATTCGCTGTGTTCACGGCTAAAGGGACGAGAGGGTCCCTCGTCGTCAACACACATCTTATTTGACCGGTTTGGTGCCCTTACTCACCTGCGGGAACACAAAACCATGAGTAGTACTATTTGGCTGTGGTTTTCTGTAAGGTGGGGATACTTCTCCAGTCGGGTACTGCTCCAGATTTGAGCGAGATGGCATTCGCAGTGCTCATACCTCTCTTTTGGACGTAGTTTAAGGACGTTCCCGGATCCACAGGGGTTATTAGTGGCATCATGGCCGTTAGGTAGAATTTTTAGCGACAGCTAAAACTCACCGTGGTCAAATAGTAGTTGATCCTCTCTAAGTCCTTAGGATGTATATATCTGTAGTGCTCTTCTTCGGTAACTCTTATCATTTCTACCTTCTGATCATCCGGGTCCCTAGGGAGCTCGAATTCTAATTTTTCTAAGTGTCTGTAAGGGAAAATATTTCGTCTCAAATTTTGTATTCACATTATTTTTTATTACTTCGGCCACGTTACTCTTAAGAAGACAGTGACATGCAGACTTGTTGTTCAGGGTAGAGTGGATGGTAAAAGACCCAGATTATGCCCCTTAATGCCATGGACTACCCAAGTGAATATTCTCAACGGGTCTCCCTTAAATCTGACAATCCGAAATACACAAATGGATGGCAGAAGACAATAGCAAAAAATCCGTCTCCGCAAGGGGAACGCACAGGTAGATTTCGCATCTTGTCCTTGTGGATGAATGGATAAGGGCGCTGCATGTAGTAGAAGAGCCCATGACACTGAACCTAGTTCGATAAGTCTCCCGGATGATATATATATAATTAGTCGCGTTTTTAATAGGAGAACACGAAATGCCTATGCTGCAATTGAAAAAAAATGGGCGGCATAATAAAAAATTTTTTTTGAAAAATTAAAAAAAATCGGTATTTAGTACGATCAATCTCCCAGGTTTCCTTTGTTCCTCGAGGCAGAGGAGAGTTAGGGCTATACGATAGTGCGGTGCTGCAAGCCCCCATGACAGGCCTTGTCAGTTGCTGCAGCATCATAAGATTGTAGATGTACGCAAAAACTTTGCGCCTACTTATTGATCATAGCAACGCGATGAAGTCATACGCCTACTGCAAAATGGGGTGATGTGCGCTCTTTGTCACGTTGCTATTATCAATAAGTAGGCGCAAAGTTTTTGCGTACATCTACAATCTTATGATGCTGCAGCAACTGACAAGGCCTGTCACGGGGGCTTGCAGCACCGCATTATCGTATAGCCTTAACTCTCCTCTGCTTCGAGAAACAAAGGAAACCTGGGAGATTTATCGTACTAGATACAGATTTTTTTTCATTTTTCAAAATTTTATTTTTATTATGCCGCCCATTTTTTTACATTGCAGCATAGGCATTTCGTGTTTCCCTATTAAAAACGCGTCTAATTATATATATATCATCCGGGAGACTTATCGAACTAAGTTCAGTGTCATGGGCTCTTCTACTAATGGTACCGCATGGGATACCAGTTCAAAGGTTTTTTTTACAATTTTTTTTTAGTACGACCTATTGATATTTAACATGAATTTAACAGTTGAAGTCGGGCACAATCATTTTGACTGCTAAACAAGGCCAAAATCCGCACTTTCAGATTTTTTTTATTATTTTTTCGAAAACTATGGTTTTTTTCCGACAGATATAGTTTTTGAATATTTTAGAGAAAAAAATGACTTTTCGATAAAAAATATTGCTGACATAAAATTATTCACCGTTTAGGAATTATGAATTTTCTCCAAAAAAATTTTTTTTTTTTATTTCGACAAAATTTAACGATATTTTCAAAGATATGTTTTAGGGAGTTATAGATATTCAGGTCCCACGCCATATAAAAGAAAAACGGATGGTATATTTTCCATAGGAAAAAAGTTATTTCCGAAAAACTGATTTCATAAAAAGTGAGGCCCTAGCCGTCCCTTTGGCCCTATTCCGCCCGTTCACGAACTTGTCCTAGGTATCAACCAGGGCGATTTTTGTACCAAGTTTGAAAGCAATCGGAGCAAAGATGCGACCGATATCGTGATCACAAAATCGGGCTGCGGATATCTCTTAAATATATATATAAACTTTTGAACCAGTGGTCATTTTGGAATCTGGGGGTCATAACTAGACCTTCTGTAAAGATTTATTTTCAATATTCGATTATGTCGAAGAAATGAATAGGTAGACTCGATTTTCGAAATCTACCTAAAACCATTACCTTAACCTTTTGAACGTCAATACTGTAAATTTATGTAAATTTATACTTTAAAATTGTTTAGCACAGAATTGCATTTTCAAATGCATTTGATTTTGAAATAGCGCCTTTCGGCTTAGCAGGGCAGAGTAACACCTAAAGATGTCAGAAGTAGTCGTTACAGCGCCTAGGACACTTATATGAGTTACGGCGTACGCTGTCAAAGTAATCTTCATACTTTCACGTTTATAATAGCAGTCACCAGCAGCAGTGGCTAAGCGGATAAGGTGTTCAATATGACCAGAGGCTATAGAGATATAGACGACCACAGCCTAAGAACTTTTTGAAGCTCATGTCAATTGCGCCATCTATGTCTAAGCCACCTAATGATACCGAAAATGTAAGCGAAATGTCACCTTCACTGCTACTCCACCTAGTAGCTACTAGTGTTCTATTAGTACGCTATTTGTTACTAGGTGGAGTAGCAGTGAAGGTGACATTTCGCTTACATATTCGGTATCTTTAGGGGGCTTTGACATAGATGGCGCAATTGACATGAGCTTCAAAAAGTTCTTAGTCTGTGGTCGTCTATATCTCTATAGGCTCTGATATGACTTTGACATTCTTGTTTTCATGACAATAAAATCGTGTCAAGATCATTTCTAATTACAAGCCCGCTTAGCTACTTCTGCTGCTGACTGTACTTTTTCAACGCGATTTTTGCAGCCTCTTCAGCGGCTTCCTTCTCTAGTCTTCTCTTTTCCCTCTTCTGCCGTCTCGCTTCTGCTTCGGCTTCTTTTCTTCTGTCATAGGCGCCGGAGACCAAGTCCTCGAGTAGCACTAGTCCTACGAACATAAGAGTCAGATTCAGAGTTAGAAACTTTTATTAAAACAGGAAATTAGCTTGGCTATTTTATTTCTATCACTACTTATGCTCAGTATGTGGGTGCGTCCACATCTAGCCAATGTGCCGAAGCACCGAACACCCGCTATTAGTAATTATTACCTACACTCCATGAGCTGTGGATTTCGACGTTATGGTCATAATTAAAAGGTGCGTTCATACGTATTGTACCTATCATTTTATGAGATTGATGGATGCAGCCTGCTGGGCATAACCATTAATTTGAAGTGCATCATTAGCATCATTATATATATCGTGACATTAACATCTACAGCGAGGTGTAAAAAACGGTCATTCGCAAATCCCTTCCACACTGCGCGCGCGCTACACTCATGCTAGAAAATACACACAAAGCAATAGGCTACGACGGGTTCCCAAACTAAGGCCCACTTATCATGAATCAGGCCTGCGAGCCAACCAATCGAGCCGGAGAAGAGAGCTGAATTCCATATAATTCCGTCCCGCCGTGGCCCTCAAGTAAAAAAAGTTTGGAGTCCCCTGCAATAGGCGATCGATTCTTCCACACATCATAACCATGGTAGCAGAGCGTTAGGCAGAGATTGTTCGGTGCAACGCACCTTACACGTTTTAAGCCTCGTGCGGCGCGTGCGTCCAGTCAGCAAAAGACACATTGCCCAATAATTTAGAACTCATTTAAGTTCAGTGTACCTTTGAGATCCACCGCATTCGATCAACATTTTAACATTCTTAACATTATCAACATTTTTACTAACATTACTTTATAACATTTTTAAAACTTAACATTTTGCAACATTAAAAACTTTTTCTACTACTCTCCGGACGTTTTTACATTCACGCGAACCCGCACCCCGAATAGAGATCTAAAACCAAGTATAAGGATTTAGGTATAGTAAACAACAGAACGTACCTTTCTGCAATTTCCCCTTTTCTTTCTCCTTTTTCAGCGCCTCCTCCTTCTCCCTCATACGCTCGGCATAGGGCTTCAGAGGCGGAAACTGCACTTCCCCGTGCGGTCCCAGCGGCCCGTAGAGGACGGGGGGCACCCGGCGCTTCGGCGGCATGTTGACCACCCTCATGGTTTTTGAGGCAGGTGTGTAGCAGTTACCTAGATCCGGGATATGGAACCCTTAGGATTAAACCTTTCGGTAGATAACCTTTTTGATGGCTTCCCAAATTTAATGGTTGCTCTATCATTGTGTATTTCAATATATATTTCTCCTCTCTCTTAAACTTTTGCGAACTGCCGCAACCAACGTGCATAGGCTTCGTGACCCTATACGCGCTTTGCTATGAACTTTTTAGCAACCAAACAATCGACTCTACACACTTATATTAGAGGCCTTTATATTAGAGGGAATACCACCATCATTATTTGAACTTTATTTCAATGTGGCAGGGTTAAATTTCGCCTAATTTCTGACACTCTTATCATAGAGTAACTTATATGGTAGAGCAGCACAACCTAAGAACTTTTTGAAGCTCAAGTCAATTCAATTGCGCCATCTGTCTGAAAACCCTTAAAGATACCCAAAATGTAAAAGGAATGTCACCTGCACTGCTACTCCACTTAGTAGCTACAGTGTATGACATCGCGCGGCGGCGGTAGCGTGCGGCTAGTTTTCTTTACCTCGTAGCCTACTCATTGGGGTATTTACCCTACAAAAGGTGGGGTATTATGGCAAACCTAGTATGCCCCATAATCAATATCCATAGCCATTATAACAATTTCCCCATGGACCTGATTTCCCATGAGCCCATGACTGGATTATCGCTCTCAGTTATAGCCGCCGCTCGCCGCTGCCGCCTCCACGCGAAATCCAGGCCATACAAATGTTTGATATGACAACACCAGAGACTACGTACCGGTAGAGTCGGCAGGCTTGGCGTGATCGTAGCTGTCGCGGTACGGCACGCCGCGTGTCCACGACTTCCTCTGCATTAAGGGAGGGAATTCGCTGCAGCCGCCTACGCTTTCACCTGAACATCATAAAATGTGGACGAATTTAGTAAAGGTCCCACTTTATCGGTATACGTAGTGACTTAATAAGTCTGCACATCTGAACAAGAAAGCAAAGTCATGAGAAGTTTGCGATTCTATCGAGAATGTTACAATACTTCCTGACGTAATGGAATGTGTTTGGACTCGAGCCAAGAGGATGCAATTGTTTGAAGCGAGGGGTAGCCGACATTAGGGTATTCCAATCAATACTGGCGGAACTCCTCTAAAACTACTAAATTTGTGTATAGTATTTTTCAAATATTTAGTTAGATTATAATACCTACTTATACAAACTTTGTAATGCCACGCACCTGATTGATATTGTTTAACCTTTTGAACGCCAAGCATCGGACGGAAAAATCGTGCCCTCAGCGCCAGCGCGCTCGTGCGCGCAAGGCAAACCAGTTATATTTTGGACGTGATATCACGACCTGGCGCTGACAGCACGACTTTCCGTGCGCGTGATATGACGGCTTTGGCGGCCAAAGGGTCGATTGACCTCTAACGCCTAGGTAATAAGGGTGACGGCTGGTAACTAAAGCTACTCGTACCTTCGGGGTAGTAATTCTTAGCCGCTCTGAGCAGTACGCTATCCTTGTCCAGCTCGGATTGGCGTCCGGCGCGTGGCATCCACGGCAAGCCGGGGGGCTTGCGCGCCGGCGTGACGAAACGCGGCGGGCATGGCTCGGCGTCCACCGGCTTGGCCTTGCGCTTACGGTCGCCGCTTGCCATGCTGTTCTGATAAAGGTTTTCAGAAGAAATGGAGTGACTTTGATACTAATAATAGTGAATAAGGCCTTGGCAGAGCTCCTGAGTGAGACACACTGTGATACCGGCTAGAGATCTGCATTTGCCAATTAAATAGGTCTTTTAATACAAAAATTGTTGATTTTTGACTGAACTTTTGATGTGAATTACGAAAGTTATTATTATTAATTAGCTAGTCTAAGTGATGATCAACTTGTTTTACCTATACCTAAAAATACCTATTAAAATCCTAAATCCTTGTCTAAATATAAATCAATAGCATTTAACTACAGTGGTCGAGCGATCCTAATACGGTTTCGTAAATGTATTCGGTGTTGTATCTAAAATATCAGCCACGGAACCCTACCTACACTAAACATAACTCTACCTAGATATAGCCGCTCTTGATTTTCGCTTTAACTTACCTTATAAAATCCTGTATTTAAAAGTCCATTTATTATTATTTCCGGGGAAACTCAACCTATCCAAGATAAATAACAACAAGTTGTCAACGCCAAAACGCGTGACGCGTCTCTATGGAAACCGCCTGTCGTTATGGAAATAGGTTTTATGACGGTTTTATCAACCAGTAGCAAACCGTAGAGGTTAGAAAGAGTGTATAACTTAGGTTGCGTTTCCACCAGGGATGTGCTAGGTAGCTGAGCGGTGCGAGCATACGTAGCGAGGATGTGGAAATGGTAGAGTGTTTCCACGAGAACAACTGTGCGAAGTAGCTGAGCGGTGCGAAGATGTGTTGCGAAGTTTGCTGTACGGTGCGAGCATGCGTAGCGAGGGCGTGTCGCCTTTGACAAACGCCGTCTAGTAACCTCACAACACATTCCTGGCACACACCCTTCACTTGTTTTCTATGTATAAAAACGTCGCTCCGCTGAGCTGTTTCCATTAGAGCTGTGCTGAGCGATGATAGGTAAATTAAGCGTTTCTATTGATTCATGAAAAACACGTTACCGCAACGCATCCTCGCCTGATCCTCGCACAGCTATAGTGGAAAAGCAGCCTAAGGCTTTTCACGGATACGGTTACCGAATCAGGGCACCTGAAGCCGCGTGTCTCACTTCACAAAATACGTACCAGAGCCCTCACACACTGAGTATAATTAAGTAGCGAATTCAAAGATATTCTTAGTGCAGGTTTCAACATAAATATGGTATTTATTTAAGCTTTATTAACAAGTAAATTATGTAGATATTGTGTTCTTAAGAGTCGCCAGGACGCTCGCGTTCCCATACAAACGTAGTTCAGCTCTCATTTTAAAACGACATGGTTTAGAACCATGCAATTTGGCATGGGCATTTTAGTAATACAGATCTATGTCGGTAATTCATTTTCGTTGCTAGAAATTGTAATACAAAGAAAATACAGCCAGATACAGATTTCCATACAAAACTTATTTTTGCTATATTTTCTTTGTATTAAAATTTTTAGCAACATAAACTAATTACCGACATAGCTCTGTACTACTAAAATGTCCATGCCAAATTTCGTGATTCTAAAGCATGTCGTTTTAAAATGAGAGCTGAACTACGTTTGTATGGGGACGCGAGTTCACGCGAGCGTCCTGGCGACTCTTAATGCCTAAAGGCTTTCTCTACCAGTCAACCACAGGGCTAAACAGTGAAAGGTCCCTAATGAGAATGCGTGTGGGTATTTTTCCAATGAAACGACATTTTGAATAATTGTAGTAGATTTTATTTAGAATATATTACCGGAAGAGCACCATAATGGAATAATATAAATACAACAACAATATTTTACAAGAAAATGTATAAAAATGTACATTGAATTATGCAATTGTGATCGTAGCTGTCGCGGTACGGCACGCCGCGTGTCCACGACTTCCTCTGCATTAAGGGAGAGAATTCGCTGCAGCCGCCTACGCTTTCACCTGAACATAATCAAATGTGGACGAATTTAGTAAAGGTCCCACTTTATCGGTACGGTATACGTAGTGACTTAATAAGTCTGCACATCTGAACAAGAAAGCAAAGTCATGCGAAGTTTGCGATTCTATCGAGAATGTTACAATACTTCCTGACGTAATGGAATGTGTTTGGACTCGAGCCAAGAGGATGCAATTGTTTGAAGCGAGGGGTAGCCGACATTAGGGTATTCCAATCAATACTGGCGGAACTCCTCTAAAACTACTAAATTTGTGTATAGTATTTTTCAAATATTTAGTTAGATTATAATACCTACTTATACAAACTTTGTAATGCCACGCACCTGATTGATATTGTTTAACCTTTTGAACGCCAAGCATCGGACGGAAAAATCGTGCCCTCAGCGCCAGCGCGCTCGTGCGCGCAAGGCAAACCAGTTATATTTTGGACGTGATATCACGACCTGGCGCTGACAGCACGACTTTCCGTGCGCGTGATATGACGGCTTTGGCGGCCAAAGGGTCGATTGACCTCTAACGCCTAGGTAATAAGGGTGACGGCTGGTAACTAAAGCTACTCGTACCTTCGGGGTAGTAATTCTTAGCCGCTCTGAGCAGTACGCTATCCTTGTCCAGCTCGGATTGGCGTCCGGCGCGTGGCATCCACGGCAAGCCGGGGGGCTTGCGCGCCGGCGTGACGAAACGCGGCGGGCATGGCTCGGCGTCCACCGGCTTGGCCTTGCGCTTACGGTCGCCGCTTGCCATGCTGTTCTGATAAAGGTTTTCAGAAGAAATGGAGTGACTTTGATACTAATAATAGTGAATAAGGCCTTGGCAGAGCTCCTGAGTGAGACACACTGTGATACCGGCTAGAGAGATCTGCATTTGCCAATTAAATAGGTCTTTTAATACAAAAATTGTTGATTTTTGACTGAACTTTTGATGTGAATTACGAAAGTTATTATTATTAATTAGCTAGTCTAAGTGATGATCAACTTGTTTTACCTATACCTAATAATACCTATTAAAATCCTAAATCCTTGTCTAAATATAAATCAATAGCATTTAACTACAGTGGTCGAGCGATCCTAATACGGTTTCGTAAATGTATTCGGTGTTGTATCTAAAATATCAGCCACGGAACCCTACCTACACTAAACATAACTCTACCTAGATATAGCCGCTCTTGATTTTCGCTTTAACTTACCTTATAAAATCCTGTATTTAAAAGTCCATTTATTATTATTTTCGGGGAAACTGGACCTATCCAAGATAAATAACAAGTTGTCAACGCCAAAACGCGTGACGCGTCTCTATGGAAACCGCCTGTCGTTATGGAAATAGGTTTTATGACGGTTTTATCAACCAGTAGCAAACCGTAGAGGTTAGAAAGAGTGTATAACTTAGGTTGCGTTTCCACCAGGGATGTGCTAGGTAGCTGAGCGGTGCGAGCATACGTAGCGAGGATGTGGAAATGGTAGAGTGTTTCCACGAGAACAACTGTGCGAAGCAGCTGAGCGGTGCGAAGATGTGTTGCGAAGTTTGCTGTACGGTGCGAGCATGCGTAGCGAGGGCGTGTCGCCTTTGACAAACGCCGTCTAGTAACCTCACAACACATTCCTGGCACACACCCTTCACTTGTTTTCTATGTATAAAAACGTCGCTCCGCTGAGCTGTTTCCATTAGAGCTGTGCTGAGCGATGATAGGTAAATTAAGCGTTTCTATTGATTCATGAAAAACACGTTACCGCAACGCATCCTCGCCTGATCCTCGCACAGCTATAGTGGAAAAGCAGCCTAAGGCTTTTCACGGATACGGTTACCGAATCAGGGCACCTGAAGCCGCGTGTCTCACTTCACAAAATACGTACCAGAGCCCTCACACACTGAGTGTAATTAAACTAATTAAGTAGCGAATTCAAAGATATTCTTAGTGAAGGTTTCAACATAAATATGCAATACAATACAATACAATATTCTTTATTGCACCAAAAATAAAAATAAAATTGTACAGTAATAAAAAGTTTAGAATCTACATAGGTAGCAACAGGCGGTCTTATCGCTAAAAAGCGATCTCTACCAGACAACCTTTGGGTAGCAGGAGATTAATAATAAAAGCTAGGAACGTGGTAGTGCACAAACAACAAAAGGAAGAAAAATAACACAAACATCTTAATTAATATGCTATTTATTTAAGCTTTATTAACAAGTAAAAAGTAGAAGTAGTAGAATTATGTAGAAATTACGGTCTTAATGCCTAAAGGCTTTCTCTACCAGTCAACCACAGGGCTAAACAGTGAAAGGTCCCTATTGAGAATGCGTGTGGGTATTTTTCCAATGAAACGACATTTTGGATAATTGTAGTAGATTTTATTTAGAATATATTACCGAAGAGCACCATAATGGAATAATATAAATACAACAACAAATATTTTACAAGAAAATGTATAAAAATGTACATTGAATTATGCAATTGTATATTTTCACTTAAATGTAATCACAAAAAAAAACAATTATTGTAAATGTACATAAAAAAATACTTATCTTAAGCCTCTATTATTTATTATGCTTTAAATATCACTGTATTGTATAGTTAGATTTCTAAAATAGCATGAAAAGCATTAAAGTAAAATTCTGACATATAAATATCTATCGTACAGTCGCCATCAAATATATCGGAGCAGCCCAGGTGGTTACAAATATCTGAACAACGCCTCTATTCCCAAATATATCTCGATAAAGTGCATGTTCAGATATTTTTGAGTACCTTGGGCGCTCCGATATATCTGACGGCGACTGTGCTTTCGTTATTTTTCTAGTAAGAGATCTTGACAGCTTTATTTTGTTTTCTTATAACTGACGGCAAAAAAACATTAAAACTAAAAATATAAAAAGGACAGTCTTAAATTAATACATGATTATGATTGTTTGCCACCTTCGTGGTATTAAAAATAACCTATAATTTTAAACTATAATTTGGCCAGGGTCTGTTTTACTTGAAGCATAGACAGAGAGAATCATACTGTCTCTCTCTTACGCTAGTACCCTCACTACTAAAAAAGGGACGAGTATAGCTTATTACTTCCACTGTTACTACACTTATTGGTTTGCCAGACTATAGTAGAATTCATGAACAAATTAGATCTAATTTGGCTTGATTTTTTTAAACCCTACCGCTATGTCTGTAGTCGTCATTGAACTTTAGATTCTTTAAAAATTAGGTCCAATTCAGCTCTTACTAAATCCACTTCTTCCCAGCCTCCTTATTCAGCGCGCTTCTCGACCCCTGCCAACTGAACGAGCTATCCGTATCACCATCGTCATTGGACTTTAGATTCTCGTTTTTTTTTAAATAAGGTAGAATTCAGCTCGCACTAAATCCACTTCTTCCCATCCTCCTTATTTAGCGCGCTACTCGACCCCTGCCAACTCAACGAGCTATCCGTATCCCCGTCGTCATTGGATTTTGATTTCTCGTTCTTTAAAAATAAGGTCTAATTCAGCTCTTCCTAAATCCACTTCTTCCCATCCTCCTTATTCAGCGCGTTACTCGACCCCTGCCAACTGAACGAGCTATCCGTATCCCCGTCGTCATTGAACTTTAGATTCTCGGTATTTACAAATAAATTCGAATTCAGCTCTTACTAAATCCACTTCTTCCCATCCTCCTTATTCAGCGCGCTACTCGACCCCTGCCAACTGAACGAGCTATCCGTATCACCATCGTCATTGAACTTTAGATTCTCGGTATTTACAAAGAAAGTCGAATTCAGTTCAAACTAAATCCACTTCTTCCCATCCTCCTTATTCAGCGCGCTACTCGACCCCTGCCAACTGAACGAGCTATCCGTATCCGCATGGTCATTGAACTTTAGATTCTCGGTATTTACAAATAAAGTCGAATTCAGCTCTTACTAAATCCACTTCTTCCCATCCTCCTTATTCAGCGCGCTACTCGACCCCTGCCAACTGAACGAGCTATCCGTATCCCCGTCGTCATTGGACTTTGACTTCGGCGCGTATGAATCAGGTCGACTCTTGCTGGTACGGTCCAGCAGCGAGTGGCTGAGGCGCGAAGCGTCGAAGTGGAAGTCTGCGTTGGAGGGTTTTCGGACCTCGTTGAGGTATTTCCATGTGTGGCTGTTGGGGTCTTCAGGTTTTGGACTGTACATCCACTCTGGAAATAAGATATTGACTATGTATTCTATCTTAATCTAACACAATTTCTGATTTGTACAGTTTAAACCGCCTTACGTAAAAAAGTGTAAGCGAAGCGAACTTCTTACAAACAACTTCTGGCTATTGAATTTAAACTTTCGTCTGTACAGTCAGTCGATGGCGCGTGAATCGGTTCGCCTAGCACTCTTAGTGCTTGAGAATGGAGACCTAAGCTCTTCGAAACATGTCGCGCGTAGTGACTAAACACAAGTGAGTACAGCCGCATGCAGTGATAATAGAACATCTAGCTACTGAGACGTCGGGGCATGTCTATGGCTTTTTGATATTGAGAGTTTGTTGCGCGATAACTTTCGTAACGTTTTTCTGATCTTCCTAAAAATGTTTGGGGTTGTAACAGAGATAAGTAAAATTTAAAAGTTCGCTTATGAGCAGGATCAAGGGGTCATGGAGCTAGAATGCGCGAAAAATCATCATAAGTGTCTATATTAGTCGTCTCGTTTGCAAGGAAATCGCGATTTCTCAGTTCGAGGCGGACTAGTCACTAGTTTATTAATATTAAAAGTGTCTCTCCCTAAGCGTTTTTTAAGGTCTGGGAGTTGACAAATGTCCTAATTTACCTCCTTTAGAGACTTTAGCGATGGCGTTGAGCAGGAAGTCCTTATCCTTAGCCTGCAGGACCAGCATGTGCCTTAGTATCTCCACCATGGAATGCTGCGCGTTAGCTTTGGCACGCATGTAGTACACCAGAACACTGCAAACAAAACAATAGTTAATTGAAGTTAGTTCTAAAATAAATCATAAGGTCTATTTCATACAGGATGTACTTATTGGGTCAGTGAAGGCAGCTACCAGATCGTGTGCTACTACGCGAAAATGGTCTTAGAAGACCTCTATTTCAAATTAATGAAGATTGGCGTTTACAGATTTTGGAAAAACATACTGGATGCGCATAAAGGTTAGTTTTGACAAACTTTTTTCTGATGCCAATCGATCCCATTTCTATCCCGGATCAAAAGCTTGTATGATGAAAATAAAAACTTATTTATCACATACAATTTTTTATTTTTTATTAGCATTGCAATATGTGAATATGGTTCTATGAGCTCTAAAGAGTAGGTTGTGTGGATAATTTCAGAACGCCCTACGCACAACACACTTGTTTCGTTTTGTCTATGTCTACGTACCACAGTGTGAAGGTTTGTCAAGATTGACAAAAAGCTGCGCAGAGTTGAACGCGTGGACAGTTTCAGAACGCCCTCCGTGAACACGGAGAACACGGTTTCACAGTTTTGTGTAGAGTGTCTATGTCGTCTACGTACCACAGTGTGACCACCAGAAAGCCTATGACTCCCGGGCGTGTCAAGAACGCCAAAACGCCGCGAAGAGTGGGTCTCGTGGACAGTTTCAGAACGCCCTCCGTGAACACAGAAAACACAGTTTCATAGTTTTGGAACGGCCCGCAAGAGTGAGAACTGGTGCTGTAATAAACATTTCAAATTGTATAATGGTCATACAGTCAGCAGCAAAAGTAACTAAGCGGGTACGGTATTCAAAATGAGCTGAACACGACTGTATTGTTAAGAGAATAAGAGCGAGTGTAGGTTATTTTGAACACCCTACCCGCTTAGCTACATCTGCTGCTGACTGTACAGTCACCGGCAATAATATCTTCCTACACGAAGGCCGCAAAAATATGTGACACGCTCTTATGACCCTACAAATAAGAGCGTTGTTCATCTTTTTGCGGCCTTCGTGTAGGAAGATGCTAGCTATTTCGATCACATAAGAGCTACCTATATCCAATTTCGTCTTTATGTTAATTGAGCTTTATTCGCAACCGAAAATATGATATCTTGTTGGTATGAATATGGCACTTATTTCAAATCTTTTTTTATTATCTTTTTTGTTTATGGAACCTTTGTCGATAAGATATGTCGGTTCCGTTAGGCCTCTACGTTACAAAGTTTTGTATCAATCAGTATTACTGCATCTAACTAACATCGAAAGAACTGTGCACAAATTTGGCACTATTAGACATGGGTTCCGCCAATATAGATTGGGAATCCCAATTTGGGATATCCCCATGTCAGTTACCGCATAGCCTCTCTCTTCAAATAATTGCACTCTCTTGGCTCGAGTCCGAACACATTCCATTAGGAATGTGTTCGGACTGCTTTCCTCATCAGATGTGCAAACTTATTTGTTGGGATGTGACCGCACCGAAACCTGGGCGCACGTACAATATCCGCTCTTTTCAAATCTTGAAATGAAAAATAATGATTTGCAGATATTCTTGGGGAAGGACAAACCAGACCAGTGGATTGCTCTTACTAATTAGTAGTAATTAGGTATTACATACCCTAGGAACAATGTTCCGATGCCGAAGAGCGTTGTGAAGAGAGACATGGTGACCAGCATGTATAGAACCGTCTGCGTTTGTGCCGCTCGCCAAATCTACAAAAAATACATCATTGAAGCTGGCGGTGCCGGGTTCAAATCCTGGTAAGGGCATGTTTATCAGATATATTTGTTGGAGAGTTGTGGTTATTTCCAATGTAATTAAGTAAAGCGCATTCCATTTACGAAGAATAAGCACAGGAATTGCTATGCTACAGCAACCAGCAATAGAGGCGAGAATAGTATACCTAAACAGAGTACGACCTGGTTTTAGATTGTTGTTGAACAAGATGTTGAACTCTAACGTTTTGCATATAAAGTTGAAATTACTCTTAAAGCGCATTCCCTCTTCACGTAGAACCAGCAAAGGAATTTCATCGCTATGGTATATATGTCGGCGGCCGATCGTAAAATCAGGCAGATCGTAATGTTCCTGTGTAATGTTTTAACGATAGTCACATTAAACCAATGTATAGGTAGGTTAGGTTTGTTAGGTTGCTCCAGATGCCCGAAGGGCAAACTGCCCAGAAATAGGAGCCCCGGGGAGGAGCTTAGCGGGGCTCCGTCGACTCAGGGAACGAGTCAAAGATTTTCACGTTTCACGATATGCCTGATCTTACGATCGGCCGCCGACATATATACCAATAGAGGCGAGAATAACATGCCAAACCACAGCACGGCTTGGTTGTAGACTATTGTTAGCGAGTTGAACACGATGTAGAACTATAACGTTATGCACATAAAGTTCAAATTACAATGGAAGGACGTACCTTTCTAGCGGGCTGGCACGCTCTTAAGGCGCATTCTCTCTTCACGTAGAACAGGCAAAGGAATTTCAACGCTACGGCCACTACCAATAGCTGCGAGAATAACATGCCAAACCACAGCACGGCTTGGTTGTAGACTATTGTTAGCGAGTTGAACACGATGTTGAACTATAACGTTATGCACATAAAGTTCAAATTACAATGGAAGGACGTACCTTTCTAGCGGGCTGGCACGCTCTTAAGGCGCATTCTCTCTTCACGTAGAACAGGCAAAGGAATTTCAACGCTACGGCCACTACCAATAGCTGCGAGAATAACAAGCCAAACCACAGCACGGCTTGGTTGTAGACTATTGTTAGCGAGTTGAACACGATGTTGAACTCTAACGTGATGCACATAAAGTTCAAATTACAATGGAAGGACGTACCTTTCTAGCGGGCTGGCACGCTCTTAAGGCGCATTCTCTCTTCACGTAGAACAGGCAAAGGAATTTCAACGCTACGGCCACTACCAATAGCTGCGAGAATAACATGCCAAACCACAGCACGGCTTGGTTGTAGACTATTGTTAGCGAGTTGAACACGATGTTGAACTATAACGTTATGCACATAAAGTTCAAATTACAATGGAAGGACGTACCTTTCTAGCGGGCTGGCACGCTCTTAAGGCGCATTCTCTCTTCACGTAGAACAGGCAAAGGAATTTCAACGCTACGGCCACTACCAATAGCTGCGAGAATAACAAGCCAAACCACAGCACGGCTTGGTTGTAGACTATTGTTAGCGAGTTGAACACTATGTTGAACTCTAACGTGATGCACATAAAGTTCAAATTACAATGGAAGGACGTACCTTTCTAGCGGGCTGGCACGCTCTTAAGGCGCATTCTCTCTTCACGTAGAACAGGCAAAGGAATTTCAACGCTACGGCCACTACCAATAGCGGTGAGAATAGCATGCCGAACCACAGCACGGCTTGGTTGTAGATTATCGTTAGCGAGTTGAACACAATGTTGAACTCTGGAGCTCTGGACTTTGGGTTCATTCTGCAATGAATTAATGATTTTTGCGTATTTTAAAATAGCCCCTTATTTTCAAATAAGGGCCTTATCACACGAGCGATTTGAAAGCGATTTCTATACAAAACTCGTACGCGGCGAACTCGCGGCGTGTTCACTCCCATACAAAACTCGCTCGCACATCGCTAGTGTGATAACGCACTAAGTAAGTTAGGGAGACTATTAGAGAATAGATTTATAAAAGAAAGAAAAATATAACACCAAATACACCTTGAACAAATGAATGTAAAATAAAATTTCATCACAAATAAGAATAAGTCAAAAATAAAAGAAATAAAATAACTTACTTAAAAACTAACGCTCTGATAAATTCAATAGCTGGCAACACTATAAGCGATATTATCGCGTCTAGCAACACCAGCCGATAAGCTTCCTGGCCGAACGACGTCTCCCAGCACTAGTCGAAAAAAAACATAATAACAAATATAAAATAATAATTTTAAAAAAAGTAAATCGTAGAGAAAAGTTTTACACTCTCGGATAATTTTCGGAAACAAACATTATAACGGCGAATTTTTATTTCTTCTAAGACTAGCATCATAGACTTAAATATATAGTAGACGGCCATAGTCTAAGAACTTTTTGAGGCTCCAAATATTTAGCGCCATCTAGTTCAGAGCCACATGCAAATTGGCTCTGAACTAGATGGCGCTGAATACTCGGAGCCACTATATATTTAAGTCTATGCTAGCATCATAACAATAAAAAGTCAGCAGCAGAAGTATCTAAGCGAGTGAATTGTTCAAAATGAACATGACACGACTTTATTGTTACGAGAATAAAAGCACATGGAGGTCATTTTGAACACTCTAACCGTTTAGCAACTTTCGCTGCTGACTGTACCAAAATAAATTGCTAAAGCAAATATGTAGTAAAAAAATTGTGATAACAATTTAGAAGATAACACAAATATGCACCAGTGCCGATCGAATGACACTTTTCTTATATTGCGTTGTTCAGATATTTGTGACCACCTTGGCCGCTCCGATATATCTGATGGCGACTGTACAAACAGCAGCACACTTAACTGACCATCGATAGACCTTATGCCTTTGCAATTTTGTTGCAAAGTTGGTTGTCTAGTGTTGGCGATGGTAGTTACCGGGGCTCCAGATGTAGACCAGTAGTAGAGCAGCAACATGAGAGTGCCGATGTCCAGGCAGCATGTTCTTGCTAGCGTCACGTACACCGCCGTCCGGGGCTTGTAGTACTCTAACCTGGTAGAACATAAAGTTGGTTGTCTAGTGTTGGCGATGGTAGTTACCGGGGCTCCAGAACTAGACCAGTAGTAGAGCAGTAACATGAGAGTGCCGATGTCCAGGCAGCACGTTCTTGCTAGCGTCACGTACACCGCCGTCCGGGGCTTGTAGTACTCTAACCTGGTAGAACATAAAGTTGGTTGTCTAGTGTTGGCGATGGTAGTTACCGGGGCTCCAGATGTAGACCAGTAGTAGAGCAGCAACATGAGAGTGCCGATGTCCAGGCAGCACGTTCTTGCTAGCGTCACGTACACCTTGTAGTACTCTAACCTGTTAGAACATAAAGTTGGTTGTCTAGTGTTAGCGATGGTAGTTACCGGGGCTCCAGAAGTAGACCAGTAGTAGAGCAGCAACATGAGAGTGCCGATGTCCAGGCAGCATGTTCTTGCTAGCGTCACGTACACCGCCGTCCGGGGCTTGTACTACTCTAACCTGGTAGAACATAAAGTTGGTTGTCTAGTGTTGGCGATGGTAGTTACCGGGGCTCCAGATGTAGACCAGTAGTAGAGCAGCAACATGAGAGTGCCGATGTCCAGGCAGCATGTTCTTGCTAGCGTCACGTACACCGCCGTCCGGGGCTTGTACTACTCTAACCTGGTAGAACATAAAGTTGGTTGTCTAGTGTTAGCGATGATAGTTACCGGGGCTCCAGATGTAGACCAGTAGTAGAGCAGCAACATGAGAGTGCCGATGTCCAGGCAGCACGTTCTTGCTAGCGTCACGTACACCGCCGTCCGGGGCTTGTAGTACTCTAACCTGGTAGAACATAAAGTTGGTTGTCTAGTGTTAGCGATGATAGTTACCGGGGCTCCAGATGTAGACCAGTAGTAGAGCAGCAACATGAGAGTGCCGATGTCCAGGCAGCATGTTCTTGCTAGCGTCACGTACACCGCCGTCCGGGGCTTGTACTACTCTAACCTGGTAGAACATAAAGTTGGTTGTCTAGTGTTAGCGATGATAGTTACCGGGGCTCCAGATGTAGACCAGTAGTAGAGCAGCAACATGAGAGTGCCGATGTCCAGGCAGCATGTTCTTGCTAGCGTCACGTACACCGCCGTCCGGGGCTTGTAGTACTCTAACCTGGTAGAACATAAAGTTGGTTGTCTAGTGTTGGCGATGATAGTTACCGGGGCTCCAGATGTAGACCAGTAGTAGAGCAGCAACATGAGAGTGCCGATGTCCAGGCAGCATGTTCTTGCTAGCGTCACGTACACCGCCGTCCGGGGCTTGTAGTACTCTAACCTGGTAGAACATAAAGTTGGTTGTCTAGTGTTAGCGATGATAGTTACCGGGGCTCCAGATGTAGACCAGTAGTAGAGCAGCAACATGAGAGTGCCGATGTCCAGGCAGCATGTTCTTGCTAGCGTCACGTACACCGCCGTCCGGGGCTTGTAGTACTCTAACCTGGTAGAACATAAAGTTGGTTATACAGGATGTAACAAAAATACTGATGATCCTTTTAAGGGCATAATTGTTTGTAAATAATTCTAATTATGAAAGAGTAAGAACATTTATTTTTCTCGCGTAAAAAGATTTCCTCTGACTTACTTTGGCAGTCACATATGCCATTTTACTCTCTCGCTTTCGACCTTCATACTAGGGTATAAAGTTTAAATTCGTACTTATCCAACGATTGCAAAGAATCCACGCGAAACTTACAATCCAGTATAAATCCTAAGATAATGCTAGAAGTTTTACATTCGCATACTCACTTAACGACCAAAGCGAAGAAAAGCGGACAAATAGTAACCGCCAAAGTGACTCCCATAGACACCAGCATCTCCCAATGTGCCAGTTTGCTCTCTCTTTGTAGTAGAAGTAGGAATCCGTACTCCAGTCCGACTATCAACCCTAACACCATGCTATAAGATATATATTCACATACTCACTTAACGATCAAAGCGAAGAAAAGCGGACAAATAGTGACCGCCAAATTAGTCGGGAGTCCCCATAGACACCAGTATCTCCCAATGTGCCAGTTTACTCCCTCTTTGTAGTAGAAGTAGGAATCCGTACTCCAGTCCGACTATCAACCCTAACACCATGCTATAAGATATATATTCGCACACTCACTTAACGATCAAAGCGAAGAAAAGCGGACAAATAGTGACCGCCAAAGTAGTCGGGAGTCCCCATAGACACCAGTATCTCCCAATGTGCCAGTTTGCTCTCTCTTTGTAGTAGAAGTAGGAATCCGTACTCCAGTCCGACTATCAACCCTAACACCATGCTATAAGATATATATTCGCATACTCACTTAACGATCAAAGCGAAGAAAAGCGGACAAATAGTGACCGCCAAAGTAGTCGAGAGTCCCCATAGACACCAGTATCTCCCAATGTGCCAGTTTGCTCTCTCTTTGTAGTAGAAGTAGGAATCCGTACTCCAGTCCGACTATCAACCCTAACACCATGCTATAAGATATATATTCGCATACTCACTTAACGATCAAAGCGAAGAAAAGCGGACAAATAGTGACCGCAAAAGTGACTCCCATAGACACCAGTATCTCCCATTGTGCCAGTTTGCTCTCTCTTTGTAGTAGAAGTAGGAATCTGTACTCCAGTCCGACTATCAACCCTAACACCATGCTATAAGATATATATTCGCATACTCACTTAACGATCAAAGCGAAGAAAAGCGGACAAATAGTGACCGCCAAAGTGACTCCCATAGACACCAGTATCTCCCAATGTGCCAGTTTGCTCTCTCTTTGTAGCAGAAGTAGGAATCCGTACTCCAGTCCGACTATCAACCCTAATACCAAGGCCGTAATGATTATATTCGCTAGTCGCTGGCCGAGGCGGGTGCAGAAGGTTTTTGAGGATGTCTTCCTGTTTTGTTCGTTGAGGAGCTCCTGAAAAAAGGTCAATACTTTAAAATGAGTTAAAAAAAATTACGTTAAAAATGGTTTTGGACCTAAAGTTTTTTTACTTTGTTGTCATAATGTACATTTACATATAAAGATGAAAAAAATACCTACAAAAATGCTTAAGTAGATGATGTCTGTCAATAATGGTCCTGACGTTTTTGCAACCTAGCTGGTCTGGTCTAGTGCCGTCTTAGGAGGTGACCGGTTTCGATGGTCAAAATATGGTTACAGTAATCCGCACCCACAGACTAGATCGCTATTGGTTGGTCATGAAACCAAAATTACGAAAAGACGGAGGAAATACCAAATCAAAAATCTTTTGCACTTTCAGTATCAAATTCGGCAAAACTCATATCAAGGAAGTACTATCATAATACAGGCTATGGTTCCAGCTTTTAGCCATAAGTGTATTATGCGATATGATTAGGTAAACTATACTAGACAACTTTTACTCTCCCCACTCCCATAACTTTTATAGTATTATCTAATTAATAAGTACAATACTATATTATGACAAAATATTAACCTTAAATTCGTTATAGATGCTGTTGGCATGCAGCGCCTTAGCCTCGCGCGTGGTGATACCAAAGTCCCAGCCGCAAAACACCTGCAAGTAAGGGCAATTATGGGGTTTGTTAAATGAAAGCTTGTAATTTGTTATTCAAAACTGATAACGCGATTAATATTAACTTTTTTTACATCCTTTTCATAAATGACAAGATGACATATTTTGTTAAAATCCTTCAGATAACGATAAAAAAAGATCTAAAGGATAAAAATATGAAGTTACCTTGCTGGCAAATACGTGGCTCATGCCGCCAATCCGGGCCGTTTCTATGAAGTTCCTCCGGTACGATAACGCGGTTCTATAACAGAAAAAACTTATAGAGCCTTAGCGTTAAATAAAAAAATATTTCGTTACTTATACACTTTAAAGTTGAGTCCAGATCTGGCTAACACGTCGCGAATGCTGCCACTGCTGCATGTGCACTACATTAAATTAAATCAGTTTAGAGTGCTCGCTTCATAGAACTGGCTAATAAGCCCGAAACCTTGAGATGATGAAGGCATGACGGCTAAGGTGACTGAAACAGGGGAGACTAGCTGTTCACACCCCCTGTCCATTACTCCCTCAGTCCCCTTAATCGTGATGCCTTCATCACAAGCTAAGTTTGCTTATTTCTCCATTTTCATAAGCGTTACGCGAGTGGCACGCTAACGGCACATAAATTGCCAGATCTGGCACTATAAAAATTTGAAACCATTTTCTTATTTTGATTATTGTTTGGGTAGTGAAGTGACGTAACAGATTATACAAATATAAATAAATAAACCTCACCTGTAGCACAACAATGCGAAGAACATGAGATACAGGCAGATCATGGTGAAGAAGTACGCGAGGGGCATGCTGTAGCCTGGCGCCACGGTGCCGGTGTGGTAGTGCCCGTAGAATAGCAGGGAGTCTTCGAAAAAACCCTGGAATCAATATATACATTATTCAAAAATAAAGCAGAAGCAACCTAGGTGTCACTAACTTTTCTACTGAATATTTAACTTTTTTTTTATATAGCCTATGTTGTGTCCCACTGCTGGGCAAAGGCCTCCCCTCTCTTCTGCCACTCGTCACGGCCTGGTGCACAGGTGCATGTTCCCGCCAGTCGCTACAGAAGGTATCTAGGTCGTCCTGCCATCTCTTTTGGTACTGAATATAGTCGAGATAATTTCTTTCTCTACTTTTTCTCGTTGAAGTTGCTGAATATGAGTATGTAGAAACGTGAGTATTACTTACTTTTCCACTAACAAAGTCTAGAAAACTTCTCTCTCTGGTTCGATTCCTTGTTTCATCACGCAGTGTCTGAGGCACTACCACAAACGCAATGAGTACGGTTGCCAACAATACGTCAAGCATGAACAGCCATCGTAGGAAGTAGAAATAGAAGCCGACGGCACCGAAGTTGCTAAATATGAGTAAGAAAGTATCTAGAAACGTGAGTATTACTTACTTTTCCACTAACAAAGTCTAGAAAGCTTCTCTCTCTAGTTCCATTCCTCGTTTCATCACGCAGTGTCTGAGGCACTACCACAAACGCAATGAGTACGGTTGCCAACAATACGTCAAGCATGAACAGCCATCGTAGGAAGTAGAAATAGAAGCCGACGGCACCGAAGTTGCTAAATATGAGTAAGAAAGTATCTAGAAACGTGAGTATTACTTACTTTTCCACTAACAAAGTCTAGAAAGCTTCTCTCTCTAGTTCCATTCCTCGTTTCATCACGCAGTGTCTGAGGCACTACCACAAACGCAATGATTACGGTTGCCAACAATACGTCAAGCATGAACAGCCATCGTAGGAAGTAGAAATAGAAGCCGACGGCACCGAAGTTGCTAAATATGAGTAAGAAAGTATCTAGAAACGTGAGTATTACTTACTTTTCCACTAACAAAGTCTAGAAAGCTTCTCTCTCTAGTTCCATTCCTCGTTTCATCACGCAGTGTCTGAGGCACTACCACAAACGCAATGAGTACGGTTGCCAACAATATATCAAGCATGAACAGCCATCGTAGGAAGTAGAAATAGGAGCCGACGGCGGAACCGAAGTGGCCCTCGATGGAGCGGATGGGCTCGTACCACAACTCGATGGAGAAAATGAAGTCTCGGAAGCGGTCGCGAGTCTGTTGACAAATGGTCTATGAGGAAAAAATCCGATGGTTAAGTTTTTCTTAAGATTACGTGTGATATATATGTGTTTTTGATTATAAATAATCCAAATTTTTGCCTATGGTTACCATAGAAAAAGCGATGATAGCCGGTATGACGGTGAGACTATGACAATTCATGGGATTGGGCTGCCGAGTGGGCACTATTAGACTCTATTGAGCCGTGGTAAAATCTGGGACAAACGTTTGATCAATCTCACCCTTTTCCACAAAAAGCTCATTCTGTACTTGAACCGCTTGCAGAGGGAGATGGGCTTGCTTTTGGAGCGAAGGCTGACTGAGGCAGACAGCTTGGCCCTGACGTGGCGCTTCATAGTTAAGCCTTGTGGCAAATCACGCAGGGCTTCCCTGGGAACAAACAATACTTTCGTTATAAGCTTTATACATTTATCACTTCGCTGCTTTATACATTTATAACCAGTCTAGGAAAGCGCCTACGAACACAGACCCCACCTGAATATTTTGGAGCCGGGTATGTCCTTAACCTTACGACCGCCAAAGACGTCCAATCACGCGCACGGAAAGCCATGCCCTCAGCGCCAGCGCGTGATGTCACGTCCAAAATATAACCGAGATGCCTCGCGCGCTCACTCGGTCTCTGGACCAGAGCCCGACTGAGGAAATATCACGTGAACAATGATTCCTGTTCCAGTAACGCATTGTGGGGAGAATTGTCATGATGGTTCCCCTTGATGTGCCTAGACATGTTACTACCTGCGCAGCTCCTCGGCCTCCGGGTTGTCCTCCATGAGCCTCGAGTGCTGCTCCATCTCGTGCACGATGATGTCGGCCTGCCTGTTGGTGGAGTACGGCGCGCCCGCGGCCTCTTTCAGTTGATATGATGGTTCCTCACGGCTACTACCCTTGATGTGTATTGACATGTCACTACCTGCGCAGCTCCTCGGCCTCTGGATTGTCCTCCATGAGCCTCGAGTGCTGCTCCATCTCGTGCACAATGATGTCGGCCTGCCTGTTGGTGGAGTACGGCGCGCCCGCGGCCTCTTTCAGTTGATATGATGGTTCCTCACGGCTACTACCCTTGATGTGTATAGACATGTTACTACCTGCGCAGCTCCTCGGCCTCTGGATTGTCCTCCATGAGCCTCGAGTGCTGCTCCATCTCGTGCACGATGATGTCGGCCTGTCTGTCGGTCGAGTCTGGCTCGTCCGCGGCCTCCTCCAGCAACGCATTGTGGGATGCATTGCGCTTTAAGCGTATCGTATCTGAAACAAGTAGAGTTAGAAAGGATTAAAAAACCCAAATGCGAACTTCGCGAGCGATTAAGAGTCAAAGTAAACGTTCGGCTTTCGTGTCAGGTTGCCGGATACGGTTACCGAATCAGGTCACCTGACGGCACATGTGTCACACTAACTCACAGTGTGGAAGTTTACATCAAAATCGGACATGCCAATAACCGGAAGTAGTTTATGACACTAATAGATAGCTTTAGGAGTGTTCGACGAAATAGCAAGGTCTGTGTCCGGAAATTAATGATACTTTTTAAGAAATCCATACTAATGTGCCGACTTTTAATTTTTTCTAAAAGTGAAATTCTTAATTTTCTCCAAATGCTTTAATTACTGGCTTGAACTTTACTGCTTATCGTCAGTATATTTATACACAGTATTTAGGTTTCAAATATCAATGTTTCTAAGCCTTAAATAACAAAGATATTGTATTATATGTAAAAAAACATAATATCTCTCTTATTACCTTTTGATACTGTAAGCGGAGTTAGTTTCAAGAAAAACATATTAATTTACTTACTTAAAAAATCATATCAGAAATTCAATAATTAAGGTTTCTGGAGTTGGAAGTTATTAAAGTTCTAAGTTTTTCTGATAATTCTGATCTTTAGGGTTGTCACACGACATTGAGTTTAATAAAACAGAAATCGAATTGCAGTCAAATTTATAATTACTGTAAAATTACCTTACTATGCTCCGGTCATCCAACTGATTATTATTAGTAGGTTAGTAGGTAGTCTGTAATTGGACCCCATACATAGATCAAGGTCTTTCGGTACAACATCACTAAGTACTCCAACTATTGAGAATTATTGGCGGAGCCAACATTAGATACAATTGATAAAAGTTATCTCTACATAAAACAGCATAGTCTGATCCAATTTTACAAGCTTTTATTTATAGTACGGGCGGGGACCGTAAGATTTGCTACGTTACGTGATACAAAGATAAACCCCATGGCACAAGTTCATAAAGGGATGCTGAGTTAAGAAAAAATAGAATGGCCGAAAGCACCAAAAAGTACCACTTAAACGGATGGCATTTACCTACGGTATTTGATATAAAGATGACACTTGTGGCAACAAATACTTCGTAATTTATTTTTGGGTACAGAAAAACCCAGTCTGCCAGTTCCTGCATGGCCGGAAGTGCCCGGCAGACTACTTTAAAAGTAACGAATTTGACTCCAAATTTACATCTACGCGCGTTCGAGTGTATCGTCACTATAACTATTAACACGCCGTAAAAAACACGCGGTAAATGCGCCAGTGACGCAAACTGCTGGAATGAAAAACTCAGTGTGCATAGGCAAGGTAAAAGTCTAGCCTACAAGCTAACGCGTGAAGAAACAAGTCAAAACTTTTACCAAATTATTAGGTACACACAACGCCTCACTAGGTATACACTTTTGAACGTTATTACAGCGGAATAAGGTTCAAAAGTGTATACCTAGTGAGGCGTTGACTGTACTATGCATGCACAATATGCACATGCTTGAAACAAACGCAATTTTCCCATACAGTTTTTAAAGGAAAAGTGAGTGAGGATTAGTCTTTTACATACATAGATAACTTCTCTCCTGATACCAGAATAACCCTGATACCTGTATGAAAGTTTTCTAGAATTTGAATTACTTCGTCCATGTCACTTTATAGGTATACCTACAGAAATTTAGTAGGTAGGTAACACAAGGATAATTTTTCAATTTCTGAGTTTTCTAGCTGATTCCAATAATAGGCTCAATACACGAATTATGATGGCTAACATCGCGTTTTTTAAAGGAGGTACCCTTTATGTAGTAATAAAATGTTAAGTGGTAACTTTGCTATGTTAGATGAATCAGGCGCTTTACCAAGTAGCAGCCCTAACACAATTTTTTATATTCCTTTAAATCCTAAATCCATTTATTAACGTTATTCAAATTAATAATATCGGATACATGTGGTGTAAAGAAGATCTGTAGATAAGAAATAATTCCGTCTACCTTTGGAATTTTATTTAAAAAAATAAAATAGTTTGACTACTAAATTGCAAATTTCTCAGATCTAAACAACTTTTTAAGGATATTTTTGATTTTAGAATTAACAGTCAGAACAGATATAACGTTTAGTATTACAAGAAAGTTTATACAGGCACGTATTCATAAAATATGAACACTTCTATGGTTTTTTTGGAGTTTCTGAAAGCAAACTTAAAAGTATGATTTCTCGAAAACTATAAGGAATTAACAAGTGGGGATTACATATTTGTATTTAGTATTCATTGAGCTTTATACTACGCCATTATTTAACCCATGTCCGATTTTGATGTAAAATTCCACACTGTGTAACTACCAGAGCACACGGTTCTACCTGTCAGGTTTCAAAACCTAACGTCAGGCACACGTCAGGTTAAAATGCAAAGAAGTAACATTAACCAGCTGTTTACGGAGCTCATCCAATCGAGGAACTGAATCAGGCGACTGGACCGGGTACCGCACTTTTGCCTGGAACCTTACTGGGGGAGGCAACTGCTAAAGTTTTAGCCAGATGGCGCCAGCATAGGTTGTAGGTACCTGTAACTAGTTTTTGTTCTATGTGATTTAGCTTAAAGCGCTAGAATGTAACCTAAAACCTTCGACCGGCCGACCTCATTGTTGGCGCTATTTTGTTTATTACTTGATTTAAATTTGTCTTGTGACACTCCCAAAACCTAGAGTAATAGTCGAAAATAATGAATAATGAAATGACACATGACGTTATGCGTTATAAGCAGGGCCGGATTAAGACTTTCGGGGCCCCTAGGCAGTACAGTTTTTGGGCCCCCATTTTATTAGCAAACTCGTTATGTTTCGATGGAGTCTGGGATCCCCTTGGCAAACCCGATCCCATGAATTGCCGCATGCACTAGTTTTTACGAGTGTGACTGCCATCTATCACTCCAATCCAGAGGGAAAACTAAGCCTTTTTGGGATTACCCAAGAAGAATTAGTTGCAGTAGGTTGGATTTTTAAGTGTAATCACTTAGTTCAAGTGCGTAACTAAGTGCTACAAAAATACTTGCTTTACGTTGTTTTGTCTATTGTTAAAACCCCCCTTTTAGGTGTGTAATTATACAAACAATAAATTCCCCTGGGTTCAATCCCCGGAGGTCTCAGGTTCAAACCCCGGCTCGTACTACTACGTTTTTCGTAACGTACCTATCTACGGAATAACATTTGATATTTACCTGTTGGTTTTCGGTGAAAGAAAACATCGTAATGAAACCGGACCTAATCCCGATAAATCCTAGTTTTCCCTCTGGGTTGGAAGGTCAGATGGCAGTCGTTTTCGTAAAAACTAGTGTCAATGCCAATGCATGGGATTGTTGATTGAGGTTGTTAAGCGGACCCCAAGCCGGCATAAACGTTAGGTTAGGAGGAAGAAGAATGAATAGGCAATATAAAACGGGAATATGCTTTTGTAAGATTTTTTTGGATAAGAAAACTATTTATAAAACTTGGATCAAAACAAACCGCCGTGAAAGAGTGGTAAAACTTAACGCTGTCTCCGCTAAAAAGGACTACTCCACAATATTTTCTGAAAAACCACTACTCAGAATAATCGTTACGTGAAGAAGTAATTTTCATTTCCCAACTATGGGGTTGGAAAATTAAACGGTTGCGAAATAATTATTTGGTAAAAGTTATTCGTCCAAATGAAACTTTTGCGAAAAGTTGGTTGGCAAGTGAAATTCGGAAATACAATTTTCGGCGAAAAGGAAGGAAGGAGGGTGTATTTAGTGGACTAGGTAGTCCACTAAATACACTTTTTTGTAGTTTATATGTATTTTTTAACATTATTATTTAAATGACGCACGAAAAACCGAAAATATTATCTCGTTGTCGTTGAAAAAGGAAAAAGACCTAAACAAGATTAATATCTGTATGGAACTTAGAAACTTTATTTATTTTATTTTAGATACACGGAAAACCAACAGCATAATACATTACTATAAACTAGAGTAGAATTATCAAGCCAATTACAGGTTAAAATGCATTATTCTTTAAAAAAAAGTAACAGTAAAAGGAACTAAAAAGTGGAGTGAAAAATGTGCACTTTTTACAAGTTTAACTATATTAACAAAAAAATGCACCCTTTCTGTTTCCTAAACAGCAACTAAACTGAGATTTAAACTCTGAGAAACATTTTCATTCCTTACTGTGTACTCGTACATGTACAAGCGGGGCCCCTAGCCGCTATGCATACCTAAATTTTGCAATTAAGTAATATTATTTAATGAAACATTTTTATGTCCACACGCGGGGCCCCTAGCCTACATACAAATTTTCCTACAAATATTTCACGTTATGAAACATTTAAATTTTCCACTGTTCATTGCGCGGGGCCCCTAGTGGATCTGGCTCTGGTTATAAGGCGATTATCACTCTGGCGCCGCATGCGCGCCTTAGGTATAATATTAACATGAATATATAGTAAGTACTTTAAGTAAGTTAAGTATTACTAAGTATTTAGCTGACCAATTATCATTAAACTAAATATTTCAAAAGAAAAACCCTAATTTTAATTTCTTTTTAATAAAAAAAAATACATACGTAATTGAAACACCGCCATTATAAAGGCACAAATACTGCAGAAACCAATGAAACTATACACATCGACATCAAGAATTTGAATAATTGTTTAGCTAAGAACTATAGTTAGCATGTGTTTGATGCAAGCTATAATAGACCTTGTATCCATGGCGTAAGAACTGTACTTCTATGTAATGATAATGAATCTGAAAACTAATACCAAACAGGAAAATACCGTTCATTTGTCACTCGGTTTTAGGTAAATTATTTTTTTTAAAGTACCTAACACATTCTAGACAACATTGTTTATAACCATTAGACATATAATATAAAATAAGAAGACGTTATCCCACGAAGATCAAACTGTGATTTCGTTGTAAGTCGCGGTCTTGTGCTCACACACACACTCCCTTTTGACGTTTGAACCTATCACCGCTCGTCCACGGCCTGTATACTATGTGTGCGTGTCGCGCATAAAACACGTCGAAATCGGCATATTATGGAATCAGAATTTCGTCTTCACGGTACCACGTCTTCTTATTGTATATGTCTATATTTATAACATATATTATTACTGATAATAATTTAAAATGTGGCAGTGAAATTTATTTCTAGAATATTTTTCATCAGATGAGAACCAAATCTCAATAATTGCAAAAAAATAATTAAACGAAAACAACCTTGTATTGTTACAAATACGGGTCATTGTGGTTATGACCTTGTGGGAGTGATTAGTGCGTTTTGGTTGTCACCCGGCGATTTGTAAGTTAAGTTTTATAATGGACAGTCAAAGTTTATCCCTCAATATGATTTTTCTCTTCAATACAGTGGTCTGATATATATGATGTATGGGACTCCCAGGGTTCGTGTCCGACTCGCACTTGGCCAGTTTTTTCTGGTATACTATCTATACATATAATGTGAAAAATCTCAGGAATCCGCAACATGAAGCGTAAACAATGATAAAATAATAGAGTATTATAATAAACATTCTTGAAACAGACAATAAATAAAAGGTACCTCTAATCAGTTCCTGCAGTTCTATGTCACTCACAGAAGTCACAGACTCTTCCATTATTTCACTGAGGAGTCTATAGTTTAGTTAAACACTGATCACTTGCTTAGACTCAACAATTTACTGTGCAACAGAGCCTTCCATTCCATGTAAGACAACACAATTTACTAATGAAGATGACAATTGCAAACGGTTTGGAAAAAGCTTTAATTTACTAATTAATAATAGGAAAGTTATGAAATAATTTGGTGGACTATACTAAAATTTATGGTATGCTTCTTACACCACAAACAACAACTTAAAATGCGCCTTCATATCTTTATTATTGCCAGTTCATGAGTTCACTAATTGTAGTGGTTAAAATGTGACATTTTCAAGTCAAAGATACATCATTGTCGGTTGTCAAAAAGGTGTTACTGCCATCAAAATTCCTTTAGAAATAAACTTTATTAACAACCGATAATGTACCATGTCGAATTTCATTTCCAATTTATGAATGAATTTATTACCAATTTATGAATGAATTCATTGTTTAATTCTGAACCAGATAGTACCTTTGACTTGAAAACATCATGAATATTAATTGGGTAGTTACAATTACACAGAAACTATTGAGTAGTATATTATCTAATTAAAACATGTAAACTTAAACAACACACAAGTGAATTCTTCATCTTTAAAAAAATAAATGTATGTACAGGCCAGTGATGTTCCCTTGAACGCCCGTAACAGACTGTCTGAATCACACTAATTGAACCATAATTAGGATAATCAGTGTTCTAGTACAAGCTGTTATTAGCTAAGTGGTGATTCAATGTAATTTGAGCTGCTGCAGATACTGCTAATAGGTGGGGTGATTAGAAAAAGAGTTAAATAAATGTAGTTTAATAATGATTTTTAATTTTAACCAAATTAAATTAACACTTATTCGTTTTTAATGCTTAGTTTACTATGTAGCTTTTATTTATTAAAATGTGACGACTGTTGCCGGGCCTTTCCTTTTATCTGATAACATACTGTTCTATTTTATTGAGGTTTCTTGTGTGGATCCCTTACGGGTAAAAGCCAAAAAATTAAATCATGTAACTTAACTCTAATAATATGTAACCTTAATAAGAATGTAGGAGGTGCCTGGATGCAGACGGCAAGGGATAGACTGCAATGGAAAGCTTTGGAGGAGGCCTACGTCAGAGGACGAGTTGAAGTTGTCGATGGTTAACCTAAGCATACATATTTAAAATTAATGTAAACTTCAATAATAAAGGCTATTTTTATTTTATTTTTATTTTATTTTATTTTATGTTACCTTTAAAAATGTGAAAATAAAAAGCTATTTTATTATTATTATTATTTTTATTGAGGTTTTGGTACAATAAAGAATATTTGTATTGTATTGTATTGTATACGTCCCAGTTTAGGGTAAAGGTATCACGAAAAAAAAAAATGTATTCACCCTGCCTTTTGTACACTTTTGTGCTAGTGGAATAAGAATTAAGACTTTAAGTTAAAGTATTTAAAAAAACAAAGTTATTTTAAATCTTTTACATGTAAGATTAAGATTTATTGATTAGTAATAAACTAAGGATCAAGAAGGTATTTTTAACAACTACTTTACTTATAATTTAGTGACAGACTTTAATTTTTATACATATTATTCAGTGATTTTTAACTATATTAGTTTAACTTGCGTTAATATAAATATGTCTACACAATAACAAAATGGCATCTACAAACTTCAGTCATCTTCAGTCAATAGTAATCGGATTTTAGGGTGCAACATGGCGGAAAACATAGACTTATTTTGCAAACATAGTTGTTGAAACATTAAAATGTTAAATGTATTTGTTGTAACTAAAATGCCGAAGATTATCCATTTAAGCATAATTTTTGAGGTAAAAAAAACCGTGTTACACCCTAACGTAAATCCGAGCACTGGTCATCAATTAATACTCACTGCCCGCCAGCTGCCTAGACGGCATGAAGTTGATGGCCACTTGTCTGGCTGCGTTGCTGCGGAGAGAGAAGTTCCGGCGAGCGCTCGGAGGCCGGGACTCCATCTCCTCTATATCATCCTCCATATTTACTGTGAAATTGTGTTTAGTTTGTATGAATGGCCATGGACTTATGTTTTTATCTATACCACAACACTTGATAAATGGCAATCATAGATAAATTATATTACATTGTTAATGGCTATGATACGTTATCTTATCGTGTAACAATACACTTATTTTTATGAATAAATTATATAAATAGGTAAGGTACCTGCTTCATTTAAATATTCACTTACCTCGAGTAGCTTCTAGGTGCGACGGTATAGGGTCTATCGTAGCTAGGATTATTTTATTGCATATATTATGAATAACCCATCGTTCTACATATAAATAAAGTTTGCTTTATAATTGTAGGTTATAAATAAATAAACAAAACGGGGGCGGGGCCACTAAATTTTGCCTACGTTTGGCTAGATTGTCAGATGTCAGATTAGACTATGTGGCGCTTATGAGTGTTTGGTTGGAATTCAAAGTGATCGCGAGCGCTACGTATTGTGTGTTTTTGGCGTAGAGTAGGGTTTAAGATATAGTTTTAAACGATTCATTTCGTTTGGCTTTGGTGCTGTCAAATAACCAAATGTCAAATTTTTTTTATTATTCATCATCTCGCCCTTGTACTCTTTTAAGTATTTTATTTTAAGTCAATTCTAAATATTTATCAAAAATGAAAATGTATCGTGTATAAGCAAGAAATCGAAACAGTTTATATGTATAACTTGTTTTCAATACCGAGTTTCCATGAAAATAAAAGTATTTCTTACTCTAAATGAAGTTTGTTAACAATGGCTTCGCCGCAAAACGTATCCGTTGATCAAGTCCGGCTTATTCTCTCGGAGATCATCGAGGCACTGGACTCCCCGGACTACTCGTGCAAATTGGACGAGGCTAAGGAGGCTGCGGGCAATGAGATGCTGAAAATGATGCAGATTGTGTTCCCCATGGTCGTTCAGATTGAGATGGAAACTATCAAGCGCCATGGATTCAGTGGTACCCGGGAAGGTTAGAACAATTATGATATGGGAAGTCTGCAATCATTTTTCTCCTTGCACCTTTTGTACATGTCTCTGTTTGGCCCAATGGTTGACTGGTAGAGAATGCCATTTGGCATTTTTTTTTAAGTACTAAGACCCTTAGGTGGGGCAGAGGGCGTCCACAGTGCGCCGCCAATGCGTTGTATCTTGGGCTGCATGCTTCACCTCGGGCCATGATAGCCCGATTGCCTTCAACTCGGATGCCACTGAGCGACGCCAGGATTGTTTAGGGCAACCTTTTACTCTCTTGCCTTGTGGGGTCCATTCTAGGGCTCGCCTAGGGATGTGGTCGGGATCCCTTCTAAGAGTGCCAGGTATTTGACATTAAGTAGGCCATTGTATTTTGTGCAATAAGTTTAAGTAAATAGATAATATTATTGTTAGAGAAAAATTTACCAAACATTTGTTCTCAAGTATGCCTGTTTCTCAAAGTGTAAATTTATATATTTGGTAGTAAAGTATTAGGTACCTACTATTTGTGTTATACTTAATATGTTTAGAACTTAGGGAAACAAAGTAACCAATAAATAATCATTATGAGGATAAAATATGGATTGCGCTATGGTACTGACTGATAAATTTTTTGCTTACAACAATACATCATTTATAATTTTTATCCCTTTGTATGCCAGTGTGTAAATTTGCTCAGTGACCTTGAAGTTGGGGCCAGGGCAAGTTTTCATGTGCCAGATATAAAGATTTTGTAATATGTAAATATCACACCAATCCTATGATCTTTATGTAATAGGCCTTTATAAAATGCTCCTAAATATGATCTATAAAAATTTCAGGTATAGTGCAGTTCACTCAACTAGTCCGTGAGACTGAGAGCCTGGACGCTGAAGTCTCCCGCCTCCACAACCAGATCCGCAGCCACTACCTGCCTCCGGTCTCCATCAGTTCCACTGTGGACACATCTTTGTAATTTGGTATGTTTCCTATACACACAGTATTTTTTTACACATATTATTAAATGAACACACTTATGACACACATAATTATTGTAGGACAGTATTATTTAGTTTATAGGTAGAGTTTTGCTTTGCCTATTGTTTTTCTTTATTTGTCAATTGATTGTCATTAATCAGTTCTTATAATTATTGATGTGAAATAACTTTAATACTTGACTAATGATTAAGGATATCCTGGAATGAAGAATTTTGTTTATTTTTATTTTTCAATAGGGATGGAGGGAGTAAAAAGTACCAAAATATAAGTCTTATGTTATGTATCAATGGCGCCCATGTAGTGGAGAGGTGGTTAAAAGGTTAAAACTTAAATATTTTTCACCACTCCACCTTGGAAACGCGTTCTTTATCCCTTGAAAGCAGTGGGGAAAACGAATTTTATCCACATGCGGGGAAAGTAATTTGGTACAATTTTTTTCATGTTATCTGGCAGGATAGACTTTAAAGAGATGATTTTGAATTTTATAATTTTGAAAGCATTCATTTGGTTTCGATTGTTTATATTTTATAGCTTACATTTTTCCTGTGGTGGTATAGTGGAAGTTTTTGTATTATACTCAACAGCAAAGTTTGTTCAACCTCTCTTGCCTCGAGGCACTCGTACGCTCAAGATTCCATATTTTGAACCACTCGCTACGCTCGTGGCTTAATTTTGGACCCTTTCACTGGCTCGAGTGACGAGTCTCATTAAAAGCATAAGAGGTTAAACATTAACTTTTCCCCCTTGTATAATAAGTAACTGTAACACCATTGTTTTGAGAATAACAAATGTCAGAACTACAACAATATTCCTTGCTTGTATTATAGTCTATTGTGTGGAAATATAAATATAAAAGTTGTATTAAATAACAAGAAGTTTTCATGTCACTAACACTTCATTCCCATTCAGCATACTAACCGCCACCGTATCAAATCTAGCAATCTAGAATTACCCCAAAGATAACATATGCTGTAATGCAAATATGTTTTGTCAATCCGTCATACCACTATGCTACTATAGCTAAAAGGCCTAACATTGCATTCAGCTGCAGAAGACAGCTAATAGTAATTTCTTTGGACCGGACCGGACATATACGTATAAAGCTCCCTCATGCACTGCCGTTTGTTTGCGTCGACTTTTCGGACTTTAGGTCCCTCGTTTGCGGACGCAGCACCAGGCACACCTCCCACAGTGACTGGACTCTTTGCTTGGCCAAAAACCAAGCCCATTCCCAATGCCCCATAAGTCAAAAAGAGTGTCGTTGTAGTCTTTTTTCGACGTTATATAAGGTGCGTTGGGGTAAGATAGAAAGGTATTTTTTTAGGGATAAGACAAAAAATCGTCCATATTCCGGAGAATTACAGACTACTTTTTATCTTACCCTTAAAAAAATACCTTTCTATCTTATCCCAACGCACCTTACGATGTTTCTACGTTAACCCTTTTCCAGACCGCATGAATCCGGAAGATCTTAAAAATTCTAAATATCATCAAAATAGTTACGTTTTGGTAATTAATTTAAAGGCGAGCAAAATTTTGCGATAGTCCAATCTAATTTAAGTCTTAACTTCCAAGTTTAAGGTTTATATTCAGTTATCACGGACGTGGTCATGGTCAATATACGTACTATGCCTGGAAAAGGGTTAAAATGAGAATGGCAGTCTATTTTATTTATATGTCTCTGAATAATTAAAACAAATATTTGAACTCATGATGTCTCGGTTGTAGGCGTTTTATGCAATAGTCGAGTAGTAGATAAGAGCACATTATCAAGTTAACTATTACTCATAACTTTGGGCATTCGTAGCAAGTTTAGTTTATAATATGTATTACTATTACCATCCGCGTAAATAACATTGAAAATTACCTCTGACGTTTCGACAGCGAGATTACCGTGTCTAGAAGTTACTATTAGTGTGTATAAAAACCGTGAAACATTAATTAAATATTTTTTCACCACTCCACCTCGGAAAACGTTTATCCCTCGAAAGCCGTGGGGAAAACTAATTTTATCCACATGCGGGGAAAGTAATTTGGTACAATTTTTTTCATGTTATCTGGCAGGATAGACTTTAAAGAGATGATTTTGAATTTTATAATTTTGAAAGTTATGTTGGATATTTAATGCAGATTATTTCTATTCCAGATAAATCTATGAACAATAAAAATGAAAAGAAGAAGAAATATCTACATGTTAGCTGTGTTTGTGGTCGTGTTTCTATATTACTTCTGTGGTGTCAGCGACTATGTGTTTTCAAGAGATTTTGACAGTGAATTCGACTATCCACTCAACACGGATATCCGACCGATCGTTGCCGATATCTTAGCTGGTAACAAACCTACTGTAACTCCCATAAATATGTACCCATATAAGTTTCTTAGCAACTCCGCGAAATGTAATGCCGTAGAAAAACTTGACCTGTTAATATTAGTCAAATCTGCTATGAACCATTTTAAACACAGGAAAGCTATAAGACAGACTTATGGTCAGGAGAACTATCTTCCAGGACGAATAGTGAAAATCCTCTTCTTTCTTGGAATAAATGACATGAAATCTCAAACGCAAAGAATGATTGGCAAAGAAATAGACGAACATAAAGATATAATACAGATAAACTTTCACGATAATTACTATAATAATACTATTAAGACTATGATGTCCTTCCGCTGGGCATATGAACATTGCTCTACGGCAGACTATTATTTATTCACGGATGATGATATGTATATCTCAGTTAGCAATCTCTTAAACTATGTATCCGAACAACCGCCAACAGGAGTGAGCAGTACATCGTATTATGAAGGAGACAGGTTGCTTTTCGCCGGTTACGTCTTCAAATCCGCTCCGCATAGATACATCACTAGCAAATGGAGAGTATCTATAGATGAATATCCTTGGAATCGATGGCCGCCGTATGTAACAGCGGGGGCTTATGTACTATCAAATAAAGCTTTTAAGGTTATGTACATTGGAAGCTTGTATGTAAAACATTTTCGATTCGACGATATTTACTTAGGTTTAGTAGCGAAAAAAACAGGAATAGAGACTACACACTGCCCGCATTTTTATTTTTATAAAAAGAAGTATACCAAGGAAGGCTATAGTGAAGTGATCGCGTCCCATGGATTTAGTGATCATAGTGAATTAGTTAGAGTGTGGAATGAACAGAATAGGATTATTTGATGGTTGCTTGATTGTGAAAATGCAATGTGACATTAATTTGTAAAATGAGTGCGATAGAATTAATGCAAGAAATACTCGTAGTTAGAACAGAGATTTTGATATACTTTTTTTATCAGGTCACTCTAAACATTTGTAGTTTTAACTTAATCTGACTATCGAGAACAAAATGTGATTGACAAATTTTCGTTAATTGAAATTTTTACCTACCTACATATTTATTTTCGTATGAAGAACACTTCGTATAAATAAAATAGGTATACAGGTGTTTGGCAGCTACCACCACTTACTATCTTACTACTTTGTATATAGTTACCAAACATGCTGTATATAGAAAACTTTGTAATAAGGTATATTCGACTCTCATATGTTTTCTATGGAACACATGACATGACTTTGAAATATACAGGGTGTTTGGCAGAGGGTTGAACGACACTCAAGATAATAATATCCCTCCCCTGTTGGCTTCGGCTCCACGCATGCCTTCCAAAGGTCCGGGACCCCATGGTCCGGTGATATGGTAAAAACATACAAATAATAATAATAAATGATACTTACATCTTAATTTTTATAAGTTATTTGACTTTAAGTGATGCATTTCGGAATTTTTATGAAAGTTAACTAAATTTTTTTTCCTAAACTTTGGGCCTAGGCCCAATTTATAGGGCTAAGTAAGTAGCATATGGGCTCACCTCTCTGCTGTTTTTCTTGTCCAACCCTCTGCCAAACACCCTGTATATTAAAATGAAAACACGAGCTTTGAGGATTTTTGCACGGAGATATGGAGGCCAGCTGATCTCCCCTAAAATTCCTCGGAGCTCGTGCGCAGATTGTACTTGTCTCGCAATAATAGATATCGAAGTATATGGCTGTTTGTGGGGATAACTCTCAAATATGTAACGCATAATAGCCACTATGGTGTTGGCCGGTCGAAAGTCTTTACAGATGGCGCCAGCATAGCTGGTACCTGTCAGTCCTACCAAGTGTGTCAAATTCTTTTTTAGGGTTCCGTAGCCAAAATGGCAAAAACGGAACCCTTAAAGTTTCGCCATGTTCGTCCGTCCGTCCGTCAGCGGTCTAGCTCAGTGACCGTTAGTACTAGAAAGCTGAAATTTGGTTTGAATATGTGCATTAACCAAGCCGACAAAACGGTAGAATAAAAACGCGAAAAATATATTTTGTTAGGGTACCTCCCGAACACGTGAAGTGGGGGGCGAAATTTTTTTTCGTTCCAACCAAGTTATGTGGGGTATCGTTGGATAGGTCTTTTAAAAAGAATTAGGGTCTTCTAACACAGTTTTTGGATAAAACTAATACTTTCGGAAATAATAGCTCCGAAAGTTTAAAACAGGGCGTCCCCCCCATCTAACTTTTGAATTGTGGGTCCTAAAATTTTGAAAAAATTCATGAAACTGAGGCTTAATGAGTACCTTCAATGAAAACTATATTGAAATAAATCGGTTGAGCCGTTTTTGAGTTAGCATTCAAAAACCCATAGTGAAAGGACGTAAGTAAAAATGACGTAAGCGCCGCCAAATTTCCCGTAAGAAATGACCTTTTGAATTAATGGTCTCAGTTTACGGAACCCTACACTAAGCATGGCCCGACATGCTCTTGGCCGGTTTTTTTTTGGCCTGGATGGGCTAGCCTTTAAGCCAAATCCCATACAACAATACTAGTGGCAGGTACCAGCTATGCTGGCGCCATCTGGCCAAACCGTTGACAGTTGCCAACCAACCCTATTAGGAGGTATAATTAAATTATAAAAATATATTGTAACAACTGTATATTTTATAGTAAATATCTCATTACAACATTGTACTTATTCATAATGTCATATCATATTAGATAACTGGTTTATACATAAATATACTTCAGACATACCTAATTATTTTTATTCAAATTCGACTTACAACCTTACACTTATAAAGTATTGAGTGACACAGCATTTCTTATTTGTGTTATTTGTTGTCTTTATTTGGCACATTTTAAGTCTACTATTCAAAAATTACTTATAGTGCGTATGTACGCAATTCTAAAGTCTATTAAAAACTTAAATAGATCATTAGTCATTACAATATTTAAGAGCTGCTGCTGCTGGTGTGTCACAAATCTTTGAGATAGGTACCTAAACTAAGATTTTAACACCCTTCACAGAACAGGCTCCTTAAAACCTTAAAATAGGCGCCAAATATTACTCGCTCGCTAGCGATCCATTACTATTGCATGTGCAAGCCCTGGCGCAAGTAACTTGCACACCTAGGCGTTACTGGTCTTAGAGTTTGTGGAGAAAGAGTGTCATGGTTTATATGGGAACTAAGGAATTCTACAACACCTTTTCACACAGACTAACGGAAAGTATGACAGATTTCTATGGGATGGCTATCGGCACCATACTGCTCACTAGCGAGGAGCAAGTAACCTGCACACGTTTACGCAAGTTACTTGCGCAATGTTATGCAAGGACTTGCACTGTATACACATCACTCATCCTAAATCTGAGTAGCCTTTCCCGGTTGAGTCTCTATCTCCTTGAACACGTATGTGATCTTCATGATCCACTTATACTGTGGCCTCTAATAAAGCTGCAAGTGATAATTTTTCAAGTGGTAGTCTCTTTCGTCTTCCGCTTGTAAATTGGCACTTGTAGCTTTATTAAACAGGCCACTGGTCTTATAGCCTCTCTCCGTGTCGGTTGCAAAAACCGTTTATTAGTAATAATCCGCTGTAATACTTACAATGTACTTTTGTATGTCGGGGAAAAGGAATGTCATGGTTTCTATGGGAACTAAGGAATTCTGCGACTTCTCTATTTCGCACAGACTAATGGAAAGTATGACAGTTTTCTATGGGATAGCTATTGGCACGTAAATCTCGACAGCGAGCAGCAAGTAACTTGCGCAAGTTTACGCAAGTGACTTGCGTAAAGTTACGCAAGTACTTGCATGGTTTACAAGTGTCCTAAATCTGAGTAGCCTTCCCCGCCTCCGCCTCGATCTCCTTGAACACGTACGTGATCTTCATGATGGCAAGCCACAGGTCCTCGTCGGTGATGCCGTTGTGCAGCGTGAAGCGGATGGTCTGGTCGTCGAAGATGATGCTCTTCAGTATCACGCCTTCGTCGTTTGCGGTTTTGCAGTCGCCCTGTAACACAAATGTGTGTCAGATTTAATTTCCTAAAAACAATATCGACTGACTCGTACACGATGTTTTTCTTCGAGAAAAAAATGAAGAGCTATAAAGGCATTAGTGTATAAGTACATGGTACGAGATTCTTATATGATCTTATAAAAATGGTTATATTCGTGCAAAACCAGCCTCACCAGTACTATATTATCCTGGTTCTGTAGTCCATAGTGGACCACTCAACATATCTGGCGACCAGGGCTTGTAACCGTAACCGAAATCTATAGTAAAAACCGGTTTGTTTTTTCGTTCTTTTCGTTACTGTTTTATACTCAATCAAAAAATCCTATATATAATTTGAAGTGAAAACTACAATAAAACATCGGGTTTTACATAAAAACCATAAAATAATTAAATATATTGGATCATTTCGGGGTTTTTTGCATTAACCGGTTACAAGCCCTGCTGGCGACAACCTAAACTCACTAAGTACTAACTAACTCTATGGTACTACCACAAGTTCATAGCCATAATGAACTGTACCAGTAACAAAACAAGGTTGATTTTCGTTTTTATTTTTGCATCGTCACCTGACGATATGTTCTAACAGTGAACAGACACGAACCTGGGTCTCCTGTAATGACACCTGCGCCAACCTCTGCACGACCCGCGCGGCGCCGACGGGACATATTAGAGTCAGCCTCACCAGGACTATGTTGTGTTGGTGTACAGTCGACATCAAAGATATCTTTACACTTTTGCACCTTATTACAGAGCACTAAGGTCCAAAAGTGTAAACATATCTTTGACGTCGACTGTACACAAAGTGGACCACTCAACATGTTCTACAGTGAACAGACACGAACCTGGGTCTCCTGTAATGACACCTGCGCCAGCCTCTGCACGACCCGCTCGGCGCCGACGGGACACTTTGGAGTCAGCTTCACGAGGACTATGTTGGTGTGCTGGTTCGTTACGTCCACGGTGAAGCATTTGAGGAACATGCCTTCGATCACTGGAATTCGACAATTAAAGTGGATTAACAAAGGTTGTCTATGGCTGTTTATATTATTTAATCTATAAGTGAATCGATGAAATTACAATTTTGCCCTATAGTCTAGTCATTCCCTCAGCTCGTTCGTGGTTAACGACACCATCATGGTTGCCTGCCGTATGACGCTTGCATTCGGCTCCACTAGTAATCTCAGGGCAGTATCTGAGCCCTACATAGCCTAGGTCATAGACGTGTGTGTGTGTCACCTTTAGCCAGTCTGTGCGCCCGCTTGTGGTCCACCTCCAGCAGTGGAACGATCTCGTCGAGCGCGACGAGGGCGCAGGCGGCCAGGACTCCTGCCTGCCGCATGCCGCCTCCTAGCATCTTGCGCATCCGTCGCGCTCTGAAATGAAACAACTTGATGAGCTGTACAATGGCGCGAGAAGATTTAAACACGTGGATAGTAGAGTATTTAAAGGCTAGGTATTCAAAAAATGTGTATTTGCCCGACTGCCGAAGAAATATGGTAAAATACTCACTGTTCAATAAAATGTACAGAGCCGACTATCGCCGAGCCGACAGGACAGCTCAAGCCTTTGCTGAAGCACACGGATACGCTGTCGCAGTGTTTGACGATGTCTTTAACAGGAACGTTCAGATATGCTGGACAAGAAAATTATAGTTAACCACGTTAGTACAGTTCAAGGCTTTTCTATAATGATACACTAAATATAATAGTACTCCGTAGTCTTTAAGACCGCGGCGCATTTGCCCGTATAAAAATTTATTGCGGCGCCATGAGATCTATGGCGGCGCCCCACCTACATAACTCTATACTATACCTATCTATTTAAAATAGATAAGTATAGTATGGCGAGCAGGATGGCCTTACGGCGCCCCTCTTACTTCCTACAGCGCACCAGGGCGCCGCGGCGCATAGTTTGAAAACCCCTATTTTAAGATATGCTAGGTTTGTGCCGCTCACATACATAATGTCAACCATAAGTTGAATCAAATTATTTGGAAATTAAGGTGGACTTTCCTTCGTTTTAAATTTAAAATTAACAAAGGAAAATGCCTTATAAAGGGCATTAGGTCTAAATTGTTGTAGTGCCATAAAATGTTCATGCTATTGTACCTACAGTCAGCAGCAAAAGTAGCTAAGCGGGTAGGGTGTTCAAAATTACCTACACACGCTCATTTTGAACACCCTACCCGTTTAGCAACTTTTGCTGCTGACTGTACATTGGGCGATACGAGGCTACAGAAGAAAAAAAAACGGCATTATAAGAATAACACAGACGTAGGGTAGTTGTGGTTTTCGTCCTCAGTTTTCCGTCCATATTTATTTATATCGATTTTTTCTCAAGATAAAAGCTGAAAATAACCTGGCGCACCGCCTCGCGAGGATATTGCCGCGCGCGGCAGCTCAGCTAGTGTGGACGTGCCTTGCCTGTGGCATTGCGGCCGCGCGTGCGTTTGTCTCGGCCGAGGCACATCCATTAGTAGCCGAGCTGCCGCGGGCGGCAATTTCCTCGCGTGGCGGTGCGCCAGGTGTAGCTACACCTAATGAATAAGAAATTTGTTGACCTTAAAAAGTTTTACCATATGTTTGTAATCTGGAGCTGGACGGGAAAGCAGCATACCTAATCATGGCATATCAGGTGTAGTATTTTACCTGCTGCGTTGAAGATACGAGCTCCATCGACGTGCAAAGGTAAGGAATGTTTCTTGCAGATGGCAGACAGCGTATCGAGCCATTTCATGGGCAAAACCTGAAAGCCAAATACCGCTCAATTAATAACCAAATGACCAGATCATATAGTTTCACATCAGGTATTCAATAGGCCTGTGCCGTAAAAAATATGTTACATTATGAAAAATACTTTGGAGACGTATTTTTTATTTTAATAACCAAAGTAAAAATCATGTCGATATAGACTGTCAAAGTTCTACGTAATGTCAAGTCAATTAGGTGTCTGCAATCATACACATACATATAGGTCTTTCTGTGCTCTGTGCGACATGAATATCTGCACATTTTTTTCACCCCATTACAATGGAATAAGATGCAAGTTACCGCAACATCAACCATTTGAGAACTAATTAGGAAGATAAGTCCAAACGTAGTATGTACTTAAATACAATTACTATAGTTAATTACTGTCAATGCGCGGTCTTTATCTATTTTATTCGTAACCTCTGCACTTTAAATATGTGTGCAGACGCAGAAATTTCATATCATTGACGTTATAAGCATTATTACTTTTGTATGTCTTTCCCGACCACTGAACAATGGTGTTCCGGACCTTTGGGAGGCGTATGCGGAGCCGAAGCCAACGCGCAGAGGCCCTTTCGACAATTTAATGAAAAGTGAGGGGTACACTTAAGCGGATGCTGCCCCTGCCCGTGTCATGGGACGCACGCAGAGACAGCACCCGCCATGGTGTAAGGACTATTGAGAATTTACTAGGCTATTGGGTGAAAAGTATGGACTGATTAATGGGCTATTGGATGAAGAAGCGGACGCATTATTACTATTATTAGTTACGAAGTAATTTTACGTTTACTTCAAAATAGGACCATAAAAAATGCAAGTATCTGATGTCCTTACTTTCCGATACAACGAATGAAATGCGTTCTAGGTACGAGGTCGGGGGGAAGTCGTGGGACGTCAGGGGGAAGACGGGGGAGGGCGGGGGGAGCTTGGGGTAGGTCGAGGGAGGACAGAGAACTCGGAGGAAAGCAGGAGGGAGGACTAGGGAGGTCGGGTGTCGACCCTCTCGACCCATCCCTGTCCCTCTGACATGACCTTCCCCTACTTTCCCCCCAGTCTTTCCCTTTCTTCCTCCCGACCCACTGACTTCCCCCTGTACTCCCCCTACATCCCTCGCCTTCCCCCCGAACTCCCCCCGGCTGCCCCTGACCTCTTCCGGTCTCCCTCGCCTTCTCCCTTCCCCAGACTTCGACTCGTGTATGTCGGTGCCTCGGAGGCGCCTCTCCATCTTCTCCAGGTCGAAGGTACCATAGGGATTGTTCTCCGTCGTGAAACGTAAAACATACAGATACAGATCCAGACAAGCCACGTGATTGACTCGTGAATGTCGGTGCGTCGGATGAGCTTCTTCATGTCGAAAGTATCGTCGGTATTGTTCTCCATCGTAAAACATACAGCATATCTTTCCACCACAAACGTTGTGCGTGTTCTCAATAAAGACAAGCGACGTGATTGGCCCGTGTATGTCGTTGCCTCGGATGAGCTTCTTCAGGTCGAAAGTGTCGTCGATATTGTTCTCCATCGTAAAACATACAGCTTACCTTTCCGCCACAAACGTTGTGCGTGTTCTCGATACAGACAAGCGACGTGATTGGCTCGTGTATGTCGGTGCCTCGGATGCGCTTCTCCAACTTCTCCAGGTCGAAGGTGCCATCGGGATTGTTCTCCATCGTTGACAACAGGCAGCCGCCGACATGTGCTGCACCACCTGAAAAGTAAAATGATTATTTGACTATATAATGTCGGGACTATGCCCATCCTAGATTTTTTTTTCCATACGCCAAACCAAGAATGAGTTTAGAGTAAAAGAAGTAAAACGAATGCCCCGTATAGGCCCACAAAAAAAAAAGTCAAAATAGACAAGTTTCTAAATAACAATATTTATTAAATTAAATCTTATTGTCAGAGAACAGCATTTTTATTTTGCTTCATGGTAGTGCACCGTCTGAGATGGAGCTAAATGCCATTCAGATGAGCTTGAGTAGCGTTAAAGCGCTGCTGGGCCATATGAGATGGTGATGAATACCCTTCAGATGAGCTGGAGTGGTCATAAACGCTACTGGGGGTCGACAAACCTGATGTAAGCTGGTGAAGGCCTTAAAAATATAAACGAGAAAATGAATTTACCTTGTTCATATTTATATATATGTGACTTGTCTCCAACAAATACCTCCGAGCCTCGCTTGTTGCAGTGTACCATAACTGAAATGACAGGTAATATTATAATTGAAATGTGTTTTAAGGATGCAAATATTTACATAGATTGTTAAAAACTTAAAGGAGAACAGGATCGCGAAGCTTATAAAATCCCAGAATCCTGGAGTATTAAAATCCCAGTTTTTTGCATCTCAAATAGATAAAGCCCTGAAATTGAGGATTTGAAACCCAGGACCCAGAATAAGTATGTGCAGTTGCCATCAAATGTGTTGGAGCGGCCAAGGTACTCAAATATATCTGAACGTGCACTTTACCACCTTGACAATAGACGCGTTGTTCAGATGAGAATGTGACCACCTTCACTGACTGTACAATAGAAGATAAAATCATAAAAAATTGGCCTTAATATGACATTGATGAAATTTTTCCTTATTGTTGGGATACGCTATAGTATCTGCTACAAGCATTTAAAATGCAATTTATGAATGAAACTTACTTGCAATTAAATTGGCCATGGTACCAGAAGGCACGAACAAAGCCGCAGGCTTCCCCATAACAGCAGCAATCTTACTTTCCAAGGCATTCACTGTTGGGTCCTCTCCAAAAACATCATCTCCTAACGCCGAATTCACCATGGCATGCTTCATCGCCTTAGTCGGCTTGGTCACTGTATCCGAACGCATATCTACTATGTACGCCATAATAAATTTAACAAAATCTCTAATTCCGAACTAAACGGCTAGAAAAACGTGAGGTAACCTAACTTGATACCGGTTGACTGAACACTGAATGATTGCGCCTGAAATGAAGAAGTAAAACAAAAACACACTTGATTAGATAAACGAGATACTCGGACCAGATATATTATAATAACTAACAAATAGGATAATAATTCAAGGCTATTCGCTTATTAGTTATTATTCAATCAACCGGTTCCTTTCGTCATATGGATTGTGTTATGACTCAAATTTACAACGTTCCATAAGCAGTTGTGTGATACTCGTGTTTGGTTATTCTTAAATAAGCAGGGTTATACTTTAAAATGACAGCTGTCATTATCAGCTGATTTAACGCTTGACAGCACTTTTAATGGACTTAGATTGGAAAGCCTAGATCCCCCTCTTATAATGCGCAGACAATATTTGGCTGACAGATATTTCATTAATATTTCACAATACGAGAATCATCCTCTGCCAGCAAAATGTAAAACTCTTCTAGATATATCTACGTCCTCTAAATACTGGAAAAATAAAGAACTTCCCCCGTTAATCAAGTCTTACAAAAAATTTAGCAGTATAAGTTCCCACCAATTTGATAGGAATCAAATATTTTGTTTTGATTATGACACATTAGTATTTCAACCAACAGTCATCCTTGACCTGGGAATTTCTAAAAAAACACCTAATGCAAATACTGAATTCAATCAAATTATGGATAGACAATTTAAGGGATGGCTTCAAGTCTACACGGATGCCTCTAAAATGAACCCAACTGAATGTGTTGGCTCAGCGGTATGGATTCCTAGATATAAAATAATCCTTAATTACAAAAGCCCTCCACAAGCCTCAATATTTACTGGCGAAGCAGTCGCTCTATATGAAGCTGTCTCTTATATTAAGTCACACAACCAAGACAAATGTATAGTTCTAACTGACTCTCTGAGTTGCCTGCAGGATTTGATGAGTCTACCATTCCACTCTAATGATAACTTCTATCTAACCTTAAAAATAAAAGATAAACTAAGAGAATGTCAGAATTCCAATGTGCAGGTTGTGTTGGCATGGATACCTAGCCACTCGGGCATCACGGGCAACGAGGTAGTGGATGAATGTGCAAAGGCTGCTATACACCAGAGTTTCTCTTCTGATCAAAGGTGCTTTGCTCGCGACATAAGAGCCTCGGTTAGGCATATTTTATTTGATGAATGGAATAATTTATGGCAGCAATCCCGCAAATCAAAGGGTCAACATTATGGCAACTTACAACCAAATATTCCCCCTAAACCTTGGTTTTTTAAGAACAAAGGCTACTCTAAGCTAAATACTTCGAACATCATCAGGTTACGACTTGGTCATATTTGTTCGCCAGTACGTCTGGCCAAGATGAGAATAAGGGACGGCTCAATTTGTGAATGTGGACTAGACGAAGGCACTACTAACCATTTACTCCTAGAATGTCCCTTAATACGTCACCCAATATATGATTTTCTCCCACGAGAGATTAGTCGTCCAGCACGGCTAGCACATGATGTAACGCGGGATAGCTCGCGCCTCGAGAGAACGCAGTCGCGGCTCACCAATTTATGCCTAGACCTGTCATTTTCTCGATTTTGGTAGCACAAGTTGAAGGCTTGAGAAATTAGTTCCATTCGACAGAGCCATCCCGCGCGCGACTCATCGAGTGTGGCCATTCATCAATGGAACTAATTTTAATTTTGTGGCAACACTGAATCGGTAAAAAATAATCAAATTATGAGTGAATAGAAAGCTTTAAAAACGGGACGTCACTACTCACGATAACTTTGTCTCGTTCTTGCAGTATCATGATTATTGAGATAGCAAATATGAGTTTTGAAGTTCGAAATGTCATGTCAATCAAACGTCGTAGTTAATTTTTTTCGGCAAGAAAGTAACCTATAGTGAACGTTTTTAATTAAAACAATTAAAACAAGAATGGGTTCGTTTACGAAACGAAAGGTGGGCAAAACTACAAGCTGCTGCGGGGCCACGGAAAACGGGAGACGGATGGAAACGAGTAAGTAAATATAATTTTTCCATTGCCTTTTATTCAACTCCATGAAAAGTAGGCAGCATTTGCATTTAAGGTGAGAAGCTGTTTGTTCGTTTGTGTGTATACTTGTACCTAATAATACAAACAAATGAGTCCTATAGAAGCAAAGTTAGCTATATTTAATTCATTTGCAAAAGATGTTGATGATTTATCTCCAATACAGTTTGTTCAATTTGGTTGTGGTTTTCAACAACTGTTAGGTGAAATTTACGCAATAAATAGTCCTTAGATAGATTCTAACTACTATTTGCGTATCTTATAAGATCTAACTACATATATTTACAGTAAACATTTAAAATGTGTAATATTCTTTCTTCTAGGTATGGTATGATCTTCAAAAAGACAACTTGTAATGAAGCTGCTTAGATCCAGGTGGTCAGGGAATTAAACACGAATGCGGCAGTTGTCCCTGAGCTCTACTCATATGCTGTCACTATAAACATATTATAATGAATCACCTGAGAGTGTGCCGTGGGACAGAGGGTGTAACCGGCGTTGCAGTACTTGATGTAAGTACGACTTTATTTAGTTAATTAATAAGTTGACAAGCAGTCTTAAAACTGATGCTGCCTGTGTCCAAAGACCAAGACGAAATAGAGGACTGCCCACTATCCCGTCCATGCCATGATCGTACCGTGATTGTCCCCAAACCGACAGTATTCTGTTCGTACATGCAAAACAGTATTCTTTGTATGAGTTACTAGGAGGCGTTACCCACTTGAAACATTCCGGCACCAACAAACACCATAATGTGACATGACCCGGCTGTCCAGAATACATGTTGAGAGTATTTTGCCTTTGTTGAGCAAGTCTCTGCTCAGCGGTCCTAGCGTACAACCATGATACAGACTATGATCGGGCATCACAATATGCATATTTAAACTGACTATAATTAAACTAATAAAATTCACTTTATTAATATTATATAAATAATTATTATACGAGTAATAACAAGAAGTTGTTTGGCTGTGTTGTTAATACAAAGATGTCAGAACATTCCATGTTGTAATATTTTTTAAATCCTTATTTACAGATTTTGATGTGTGCCTGAAGACAATGCTCCCGCTGCGCCGTGCCTTCACCAGGCCCCAGTGGCTCAGGACCTCCGGCGGCAGCGCCGGCACCAACAAGGAGGCCTACGTTTCCGGGCTTGCCACCACTCACTAATACATAATTTTAAAGATAGACAGTTTATTACTGAATTTTGTGACAAGGAAATAAAGTGTAAGACTCATATCGTCATCATCATTCTCCTAGCATTTGTCTCGCCTTTGCAATAGCTCAGTTGAGCCTGAGGTCCGCTTGGCAATCTAATCCCATGATTTGGCGTAGGTACTAGTTTTTATAAAAGCGACTGCCCAGAAGGGAAACTAGGCCTTATTGGGATTACGTCCAGTTTACAATGTTTACAATGTTTTCCTTCACCACGTGACTGGTAAACATGAAACGATATTTCGTACACGAGTTTCCAAAAACTCAGCAGTACAAGCCGGGGTTTGAACCTAGCGTTACACCTCTGGATTGTAAATCCGAAGTCTCACAGTACAAAATTTCATACTCATATCAAAGCCACAAATTAAATTGTACTAATTGTAATTTAAAATAGGTACAGTCAGCAGCAGAAGTAGCTAAGCGGGTAGGGTGTTCAAAATGACCTACACACGCTCTTATTCTCTTAACAATAAACTCGTGTCGAGCTCATTTTGAACACCTTACCCGCTAAGCTACTTCTGCTGCTGACTGTACCTAAATGCAAGTTAGAAATGATCCAGACATAAGCGATCTAGTGCTATTTAAGAGGATGTGTGCTATTAGTTAATAATTATGACAAATAAGGATGTTAGGTTAGGATTAGGATGTTTTTTTGATTAATTTAAAATGATAGGTTATATTTTACTAACTCATTTTACCTGCATATTTGGAGCAAATGCAACTTTTCATAAAATATATGTACATACAGTCAGCTGCAAAAATATGGTTACAGTGAAATTACTCAAAAACATGTTCTAAAGCTCTCGGAATAAAGTTGTCGGACATATTTATGGGATGATGGTTTCGATACTTATTTTTGCAGCTGACTGTACCATACACTCATTTTTTGCAAAGCCGTGAAATTAAACAGAAGGAAGCGTTATTTAGAGACTGACAGGCAATGCACACCAATCAATGGCAGGAAATTGAAATTAAAAACATATAGGTATCAGTGGCGGCGCGTCTATAGAACAGGATTCCTGTCGGCTTGCCTAAGTTTCTGGCGCCTGAGCAGTTCTCCTACAGCTCATGAAGAAATTTTAAGCCAAATTCAGCACCGGCTTGCCTAAGAAAAAAATTGACCCACCGCCACTGCTAGGTAGCCGGTCGGCAACGGGCGGCCAGCGAGCCTCTTATTAGAGATCATCGTTATTGACAACCGTCGATGTGGTAAGTACTTTTGCCTGATAAAGTCACAAATTATTAACAATAAAGTACGGCCCGCGTCAATTTCGTTATTTATAAATTTGACCGCTATGTGTGTCTCTGTGCTGTGTATCTCCTGTTTGTGGCAGGTTTTTCTGACGAGTGAACTTAGGCATGATATACGTATATCAAAATGGGTTCAGCCGTATTCACGTTGGGGTTTATTTAATTTATAGTAGTTACTAATTTCATATAATTAGGTTGAAGTGTGCAGAGATAGCAGACAGAGTTAGGTACTTTCAAATTTATAATATTTTGACGACAAATTGTTAAATACTTATAAATAAAAGTTCTCTTGTATTCTGGTAGGCAATAATTTACAACCACAAGAGTGGCAGTTGTCTAAACCAAATAAATCTTGAAATCAATTATGGGTAGTCATTTTGACCGACTCCTAAAACTCAGGAGGTTCTCAATTTGACACGGTTTAATTATAGTGGTTTTGATACAATTAATACTTACCTATGAAATGTTTACCATACCCTAGCACCTAATTCTGTAATTTTAAGTACAAGTTTAACCCTTTCACCGCCACAGTCGGCTGTGGCTGACATCAAAAAGTCGTGCCATCGACGCCAACGACGGCAACAGCCGTCAGGGTTTGTAGTGCAATAGGCACCTACGTGGGTTTCCCAAAGTACAATTTCGCTTGACGAAACGCGATTACGTGGCGTCGGTGGCGCATCATTTTTGTTCAACGCTTGGCGGTCAAAAGGTTACGTTCCACAGTAAAATAAGCCTGGCGGTAAGACGTCCGACTTTCAATCCGGAATTCCGGAGGTCTCCGTTTGCAACCTCGGCTCATACCACTGAATTTTTCGGAATTATGTAGGTACGGAATATCATTAGACATTTACCAGTCACTTTTCGGTGAAGGAGAAACATCGTAAGGAAACCGGATCTAATGCTGATGAGGACAAAACTAGTGCCTACACCAATTTATGGGAGTAGGTTGTCAAGCGGACCCCGTGTGAAATGAGTTCTAATATTCTATAAGTAGGTAGGTAAGTATTAATGAGCAAAATTTGGTAACAAGTGAAGTTATTGCGAGTTTTGTGAATCAAGTTAGAACATAGTAAGCCTAAAAGTAAAGATTTTTCAACCGACTTCAAGATTTTTATTTAAAGCATATTTTGCTATTATGTAAGTAATTAGTGTTGTCATCCGGAGAGTGCCTAATCAGTCATTCCAAATTTTGGCCGTATAGTGTCGTTTTGGGGCTCAGCATCCGCTTCTAGACCAAACAGGACAATGCAACTATATCTGGCATTCGTTTTTCGTATCATCGGCGAGTATCCCAATACCTAGTTGCTCTTTTATTGTACATCCCGGACGTCTTACCGTCAGCCTACCATCGCTTTTATACTTAAATTCCTTATGTAATAAATTGTTTTATGATATGTTATTATATACTTATTTTATGTCACTTCTTGTGAAGTTTTTAGTTTGGATTAAACAAAACTTCAGTAAACTCAAACGGAAGTACATATATTATTGAAAAGCTTATTTCGTTGTAAGCAGACGATACGATATATTTTTCACAAGTGACAAGACAGATCTATAAACAAACATTGCTTAGCAACCAGGTTTAACTACGATAGAGGTCTGTCTTCACATCCACAATACTTTTTAGAATTTGGACAAATCTTGAAGTCCAATTCTTCGACTAAGCATATCTAGTCTTGGTCCAAACAACGGCTTGGTGAACATATCCGCCAATTGTAGATCAGTGGAAACTTGCTTCAGTCTGAAGTCCCCATTTTGTAGACACTCCCGAATGAAGAAGTGTTTTATCTTTATATGCTTGGTTCTCTTGTGGAACTCATAGGGTGGATTCTCTGATAGCTTGATAGCTGACTCATTATCGACATAAATCGTCGTTTTCTCAGTTACACCCACTATTTCCTCTAGGAGATCCATTAGCCATAGGGCTTCTCTGGCGGTTTCAGTAAGGGCTACTAGTTCCGCTTCAGTAGATGAAATGGCAACTGTTGGTTGCTTCTGGCTTTTCCACATAATGGGTCCAGAGAACAGGAAAACCATTCCTGATGTTGAATGTCCCGTAGATGGGTTGCCGCCAAAATCAGCGTCACTGAAACATATCAACTTCTTGTCCCGGCCTTTCGCAAAGACAAGTCCTTTGTCTATTGTACCCTTCAGGTATCTAAAAATTCGTTTGACTCTAATCACATCAATATTAGTAGGTTTTTCTAGATTCCTTGATGCGACGCTCACGGCATAACTTATATCTGGCCTTGTAGCGACCATTAGGTATGCTAGCGCTCCTACGGCTTGACGATAGGAGAACGAAGAATCTGAATCGCCATCTTCTTCTTCATCTTTGTCAATTTTAACTGCCGGGGTAGGAGTGGATTTGCAGTTAGCCATGCCAAACTTCTCCAGTATCTTCTCAGTGTAGGATTTTTGGCTCAATGTTATATTTCCTTCACTGTTTTTATTTATTTCAAGTCCAAGAAAATATGAAGCTGGTTTAGTAGTTATTTTAAACCTATTTCTTAAGTCTTCCAGAAATTCTCTTCCTGATTTTTCGTCGGTCGAAGCCACTAAGCCATCATCTACGTAAAGTGCAATTAAAACTTTATCACGTAGGTAGAGACAGGGATCTTTCTTGCTTCTCTTAAAACCTGAGCTTACTAGGTACTCTGATATGCAGACGTTCCAGCATAGTGGAGCCTGCTTCAGCCCATAAAGGCTTCTTTTAAGTTCGCATACTCGGTTAGTACCATCATTGAACCCTTCTGGTTGCTTCATAAATATTTGCTCTTTGACAGCACCATTCAGAAATGCAGTGGATACGTCAAATTGTTGAAGCACTAAGTTTTCTTGAGCGGCTACACCTAGAACAGCTCGTATTGTACTGAGGCGGGCGACTGGACTAAAAGTCTTCTCATAATCAATGCCAGGTTTTTGTGAAAATCCTTTAACTACCAGTCTGGCCTTGTAACGCTCAATAGTACCATCTGGATTCTTTTTAATTTTGTAGACCCATTTACACGACAAAGGCTTTCGATTTTTGGGTGGGTCAACTAATTCCCAGGTTTTCATTTCATTTAGTGATTCTATTTCACTTTGCATGGCATTCAACCATTTGGTTTTATCTTTGCTCTTCATGGCAGTTTGAAATGTTTGAGGTTCTTCTTCATCATTGCAATTCATAGCTGCCAAAACATAGTCTTTCAGCGCTTTTGGTGTTTCCATTTGCGTTCTGTTACGGAGATTGTATGTTCTCCGTTCCTCTACTTCTATTTGTGCATCTGTGGACTCGGCAGATGCATCGACGGACTCGGCATTGTCAGCAGTCACATCGACAACAGGTTCTTCCTCATGGTTTTCATTTGATCCATTTAAGTTCATGTCATTCTCCTCGATTTCAACTGACTCATAAAATGATTCATCTAAATGTGGATCATCAAGGTTTTCCACGTTGTTGATTTGATCAATGTGATCATCATCTTCGATGAAGTCATAAATTAACTCTTGCTTATTTGGTCCGTGATTAGGTAAGAAGTTAGGGGATCTTTGTCCATCTTCGTAGAACATCTTCTTCAAAATACGAACGTCTTTTGATATTATCGTAGTCTTCTTTGATGGAACGTAGATTCTAAACGCCTTTGAAACTTCGGAGTAGCCGGTGAACATTCCAGGTAGTGCCTTAGAAGAAAATTTGCTCTCACGTTTTCCTTTCTTTAGGATAAATGCTTTAGCACCAAAGATGTATAGGTGGTTAACACAGGGTTTTCGTCCTACCCATCTTTCGAATGGTGTTTGGTTATCAATATTTTGGTTTATGCTCCGGTTTGACAGATAATTTGCTGCATACACCGCTTCTGCCCATAAACACATAGGGGCGTTAGATTCTAACATCATGCATCTCGCTTTTTCGACTAAAGTTCTATTTTTCCTTTCTGATATCCCATTCTGGTGAGCAGTGTACGGAGCTGATAACCTTCTTGTTATACCGTGTTTCTTCAAAAAAGAGTCGAATTTCTGGTTTCGGTATTCGGTACCATTATCGCTCTGTAGGCATTTTATTTTATTTCCTGTGAAGTTCTCGACTTCTGCTTTGTACTCCTCAAATTTTTGCAACACTTCATTTTTATTTTTAATGAAATAGACTCGGCAGTATCTGCTGAAGTCGTCAATAAAAGTTACAATATATTTATTGCCCTTCAGCGAAGGTTGCTTAAATGGACCGCAGACGTCACTATGGACGATTTCAAGACGTTGAGTCGTACGTGACACATTCTTGTCACATGGCTTGCTGGGAACTCTGGTCAGTTTTCCTTGGATGCATATTTCGCATTCTCCCAAAGAACTGTTTTTGTCAAAGTGTAATCCAACCAGGCTTTCATTCTTTAAGGCAATCTTCATGTCCCTTTCATTCATATGTCCCATTTTGCTATGCCATTCCTTAATATCTGTAGACTCTTCTTGCTTTCGGTCTCTATCATTGCATGCAGCATTGGCTCTGTGTCTGCTAACATTATTGTTTTCTGTTTTCAGGTAATACAGGCCATCCTCATCTCTGATTGCTTGCATTTGTACTTTTCGTTTGTGATCTTTAATTATTGCTTTCTCCTTTGTAAATAAGACAGTTAAACCCTTATCGGTCATTTTTCCAACAGAGAGGAGATTAGCACACAAGCTTGGTACATAAAGTGCATCAGTAATAGCAATTTTTCCTTCTTTAATTTCTATCAATGCAGGCCCTGATCCTTTGATCTCTGCAGTTTTGTCTTCTGAGGCCAATCGTAGAATTTTTGAAGTCTTTTTCATTTCAGTAAAGGGCTTGTCCGAAAATGTCATGTGTGATGTGCATCCACTGTCTAGAATCCAACTAGTCTTTGCTTTTTCATTAGCGAAGTAGCAGCTGTAGAGATTCATGTCGCTTTGTTTGCAGGAACTGTTTTTAGGTTTTCTGTTCTTCTTGCTAGTATTTTTATTTTTCGACCAGCATTTTGACGTTTCGTGTCCTTTCTTTTTACAGATCTTGCAAAAGGCGTAGAAAGCTTCTTCAGTGCTGTTGGAGTTGCTAGTAGTTGGAACATCACGTCGACGAGCATCGCTCTCTTCAATAATTTTTATCTTTAGCTTTTCAGGATCTGGCAGCGAGTCCTGAGATTCGATAGCAGTCCTAAAATTTTCATAGTCGGAAGACAGGCTGTACAGCATCATGATTGAGAGCAGGTCACTGTTAATCTCGATATCCATCTCTTTCAATTTATCGACAGTGTTCATCATTTTCGTTAAGTGCTCCCTGATGTCATCACCTTCTTCCAGCTTAGCTAATATTAATTGTTTCAGAAGAGTAGCTTTTCTGGCGGGACCCTTGCTTGCGTATATTGACTCGAGTGTGGTCCAGACATCTTTCGCAAATTTGCAGTTTTTCACTTGTCTTAGCTCGGAAGGAGCTATTAATAGCATTAGTTCCGACTTCGCCAGTTCGTCTTCGTCGAGTTGACTTTGCGTAGCATCTGCTTTTGGAGATTCTGATACATGCTTCCATAATTTGTTTTTAATCATATACGCTTTGGCGTGTATGCGCCATGTATCATAATTTTCCTTGTCTAAGGCTTCTAAGCCCACTTTAATACGTATAGTTGACATACCCTTTTCGTATTTCCGCTTTTGTTTAAATATCGACAATTTCCATTACGTGTTTTCGCTCTGCTACCATGTGAAGTTTTTAGTTTGGATTAAACAAAACTTCAGTAAACTCAAACGGAAGTACATATATTATTGAAAAGCTTATTTCGTTGTAAGCAGACGATACGATATATTTTTCACAAGTGACAAGACAGATCTATAAACAAACATTGCTTAGCAACCAGGTTTAACTACGATAGAGGTCTGTCTTCACACTTCTCTTGCTTTGGGAGATTATATAATTGATCCAAGAGTGTATGGCGACTAAGGCGAGACCTATCGGATCATACATCTTGCAATCAGGCTTACGATTACCAATCTCAGCAAATAGTGTGGTCGATGTTAACACAACAAACGTGTTGTTAGTGTCTTTTGAAGGCCTTTTCTGTGTAAGTAAATCAGTTCCAGACTTAACGTTTGTGTTATTAACCTAGTTACGATATTTAAATACATTTAACAACAAGGGTATGATGGATACTCGGAGATGGATGTAAATGCCGTGAGCCGCGGTACCTCCCAATCAAATCATCACCAAATGCATACCAATAGCACAATCTTACCCTTCGATTTTTGTGTCTGGATTTCTTAAGAAGCCGACCGGGAAAAAAATTAAACGTTTTGCCTAAAGTTTTTGTTACTTCTTGTTGGTTTTCAATTGAGTTAAAATTTGGCATATTTAGCTAGGTACTCGAATCTTACAAAGGTGGCAAAACAATATTATAATGCCATGCAGCTCTTCAACTTAAGTTTGTAGCTCTTATGTTAAATAAAGAGAGAAAACTTTCTTTTTATTGTGCTAAATGAGGTCAAATTTCGACGCGACATGCTTCTCGCAACCCCCAAGACTCGAAGACAATTTCTCTTATTTTGAAGTTCAAACGCGACTTGTTTTGTCTTCTAAAGTGTACTTGTGCTACGAATTTTGCACGTATCCCGCGTGGAACTGTCATACGACAAAATTTGTTCGCTTTGACATTTGTGCGCGAGTCAGCGGGTTGTCGCGGGTAAGTTGTGCTACGGATTCGCGGGATAGACTATATCGAGCCTTTTCTCGCCTGTCGACCAAGTCGCGCCCATCATGTGCTAGCCGTGCAGTGAATATCAATTACCTGCTAACCCTTGTGTTCACCCCATTTTGTAATATTCTAAATAAATTCCTGACTAATAATGAACTCAAATTATAATTATATTGTCGGTTGACTGGTATATACATATACATATGTTATGATAATCTATATATATATATAAAAAAAAAGTAAGTTTCTAACATAGCGTCTGTAACTTGTGTCGTCCATATTTGTTATAAGTAGTTGTGCTGTCCTTTTGTCAAGTAGTTTATGTTTATTTGTAGGGTGGATGGATACTCTACCGAACACCGCACATCACCGTACAGCGACACAACATACTGGCCGTGTTTTATCCAACCTCGACACTGGCGGAATCATCAAGCCCTGATGGAGCCATAATACGCAAAAATTGATTGATTGATTGATAATGGACTTTACGCACGTCATAGATATACCACCCATAGATCTGACACGGAACTAATAATAGCAAGATAGAACGGGATGGTCTTATTACACTTTCAATAGATACGGCAGAGAGGTGCTATTATCGTTGGTCCTTGTCATAGTTTCTATTACCCTCCACGCGTTACTTCTAGCAGTGGAGGGCAACAAACAGATATAATGCGCGATTTCTTCAAGAATTTATGTGATTGCTACGAGAAAAGCTGTTAGTTTTCCTAGAAAGTTGTGTCGGCTAAGGAAAAGATTGGTAAATTGTTCTGTTTTATGCTGTAGAAGTGATTATGGGCATCTATATATCTATCCCATACGGGGGTACACGTGTGCGGGCTCTAGTTAATACTTGCTTTGAGACGCACGTGGTAGTAAACCAAATGTTGCAAGCTTATGACATGTAAATTAGCCGGATTGTATCGCTTTTTATTTTAACGGTCAAAATTGTTTAACGTTTCTTTAGCAACGGGAAAGGCCTGTGAAAACTTATTGTAGAGGGCGCTGTTCCAGATTCCTTACAATGCCAGAAAGAGAAAGAAGATGGATGGTCTTTAACTATGTACGAAAACCGTACCAATACACAGGAGATGACATCCCTAAGAAATTATTTGTCCCTAAAGTTGTAGTGAAAATCACAAAAAGTCTATACTAGTCTTTGATTCTATCAACCACCAAACAGGGCGCACAAAATTTGTTCTAGATGTCAAATCTTGAAGAATACATAATAAATCAATACCTATACAAGGTGTAACAAAAATACTGGTGATCCTTTGAAACGGTGGATTTCTAATTCGGGGCAATTCAAGACATAACATTGAGGAGAACTTGCGATTTACTTGCAAACCAGTTTACAAATATAATAAGACCCTAGGAAGGATTTTTTTTCTTCTTCTAGGTCCATAACCACTTGATCGATCCTGCTCATATACGCACTCACAAATTTTATGTATCTCTGCTACAGCCCCAAGAAATTTCATAAAGATCAGAAAAACTTTACTAAAGATATCGTCGGACATCGAAATCAAAAAGCCATCCAAATGCCGATACGTCCTAGTAGCCAGGTGACAGTTCGGTCTGGAGTTGTTTGTTAGAACTCGCTTCGCTTACGCTCCGCAAGTTCGATAAAAAATACTTCACGTCATACAAATTTAGCTTTTCTAAGGACCAATGTGCCGCTTTGAGAGTTGCCTTTCGTACTGGCACTGGCCGGAACAGGCGCAAGAACGAGAAGAGTGGAATTTAATGGAAAAAGCCTTTGCCCAGCAGTGGAACACTATGAAAGCTAAAAAAAAATGTAAGTCTCTGTTTGTCTTAGGGGAACCACATATTTGAGCGGAATTTGGTATGTTAGCTGAATTTTTGTGTGAGACCATAGACAAAAATTTCAGCTACTATAGATAATTGTCTATGCGCTGAAATCCGCTCAAATATGTGGCACTTCTAATAGCCGGTCGGAAACTTCAGTAATTTTTTTTTCGATTTACTGTGAAAATTTGTCTCAAAATTTATTTTTTTAATAAATGACGATTCTTTTACCTCATTTGAGCAATAAAAGTTACCTCTAGAAGTTATACTGCAAGTTTGTGCTTGGTTTTGTTTTATAAGTAAATGTTTAAAAACATGTATTTTACTATTCTCGTATTTTGAATTAAAAGTAGGTGAAAGGTACACATCCATTTCATTTAAACTCAAACTATTAGCGCTCTCACGCATACTGTCGTCTCACAAGAATATACAGTCGAGAATGGGTTATGGGTGCCGTTAGTTCCTTGGTTAACAATCTACTATCGTAAATAAAACCTTTATTGCAGTCTTTTTGGGTCCATAGTATGGTAAGTAGGTACAGCTCAGTGACAAAAACAAAAAAAAATAGGACAGGTGACAGTAACAATCATTAATCATAACATATTAATAATATCAAATAATTATCAAATTTAAATTGACCTATACATAAAGTGTTTTAAATGTCAGTGTGTTTAATATTTACTAGTAGTCCGCCTCTGACTCGCAATTTCCTTGCAAAGTAGATGATCAATATAACAAGACCCTTAATAGCATTCTCTATCAGAGATTCCTAAATTAACAAGAAACAAAAACAGAAAGTTTAAATTAAAGCGCTGCGCCTCATCATAAAATTGAATGAAATAATTGAAATTCTTCACTATTTTTTGTTTAACTGGCAACACAAAGGTAGTGTGATTTGTCGAGTGTGTGTAGGGTACTTTATATTTTTCAACAGAAGTATTGTAAGATTTTTATTTGTGTGTAAAGTTTTAAATTAAAACAATCGTTTCTTTATAAATAAAATTTAAATAATGGATACTCTAATACAAAATGGACCGGTTTTTTTTTCATTATTATCATTAGCCATAAGCACGCTTTCAATGTGTATTAGATTTACCATAGACTACTCAACCCATTTTCATTGGTTAGCTACCTTTTTAGAAAAAAAATCTAACAACAATGGCCAATCCTTAAATAGACAGTAACGGCCGCAGCGTCGATTTGATTTCCGTAACATAAAACAAATTTCAACGACAAAAAACCAAATCGGGAAGATTTTGTGCTGCGTTTCTTTCTGCTATTTATCAGTGTAAAAACTATTTTTTCTGTTTCTCTTCACAAACTATGTCTATAACAAAAACTATATCGAGATAAGTGAACAAAACAGCGTTACATTTAAGTCTTACAACTATTATCTTATGCGAATTAAGAACAAACTCAACGTGAAGTCGGGCGTCGACCGGTCCATCCCTCCTACCTTAACCGTCGGCGACTCCGCCGCCTGTCAGTCGCAATCTTCATTTTGTATCGGCGCCTCGCGCGGTCTCGGAACGCGGGTGCATTTTTAAAAGTGTTGTGAGGTGCAGTGTCGGTCGGCGCGACCGTTTAATGTGTTCAGTGCCGGCGTTAGTACAGCAAGTCGAGAGGCGCGGCGTGGTACGCGATGGTTGACATGGATAGGAACGACCCGGAGCTCCGATATCTCTCGGTGGATCGGAACAGCTTCAACGATCCGGCCACTCAGGCGGAATGGACGCAGAAGCGCTTAGTATGGGTGCCCCACGAGAGCCAAGGGTTCGTGGCGGCCGGGATCAAAGGGGAGAGAGGAGACGAGGTGGAAGTGGAGATCGCGGAGTCAGGGAAGCGGATGTTGGTCCAGATAGATGACATCCAGAAGATGAATCCGCCCAAGTTTGACAAGGTGGAGGATATGGCGGAGCTGACGTGCCTGAACGAAGCCTCGGTGCTGCATAACATCAAGGATAGATACTACTCTGGCCTCATTTATGTAAGTACCAAACTTTTAAGAATACAGTCACGTTTAAAAATATCGATACATTTAATGTGACATAAATATGTAGCCACGACTGTATTACCAAAAGGCATAAACTCTTGGATACATGTTTTTGTCACATTAAATATACATGGGACGTTCTTCTTTTTTACCGACAATACAATGGCATTTTCTGTTTTTATTTTTTTTATCTTAGAACATCTATAAAATTATTACTGTAAACATTGAGATGTAAAACTATGCATAAGCCCGTAGAGGACTATATAATGTTTGTTGGTATGTTAGTAATGCATTGTTTTTTGCATTAGTTTACCAGAAAATATTGTGACAGAGTGGCCCTTTTCAGCGGAGACTGCTTTTTCGCTTTACCACTCTGTCACAGTGTTTTGTTAAATATAATCTAGGCATGTTTATATTCACCAACCGGGAAAATGATAAGTAGGTATATTGTGTTGATTATGTAAAATAAATCTTGGACATGTACCGCCTATAAGCAACGAAATAAAATATGAACTAGACACTTGTTTGAAAGAAGGACAAGTTATTGTCGCTAAAAAAGAAGAACGTCCCACATATTTTCAGACCATACTATTTTTTGTGTCATTTCATTTAAGAGTCACCAGGACGCTCGCGTGAACTCGCGTCCCCATACAAACGTAGTTCAGCTCTCATTTTAAAACGACATGCTTTAGAACCACGAAATTTGGCATGGACATTCTAGCAGTACAAATCTATGTCGGTAATTCGTTTTCGTTGCTAAAAATTGTAATACAAAGAAAATATAGCAAAAATAAGTTTTGTGTGTAAATCTGTATCTGGCTGTATTTTCCTTGTATTACAATTTTTAGCAACGAAAACGAATTACCGACATAGATCTGTACTACTAGAATGCCCATGCCAAATTTCGTGGTTCTAAAGCATGTCGTTTTAAAATGAGAGCTAAACTACGTTTGTATGGGAACGCGAGCGTCCTGGCGACTCTTAACAGAAGACTAGCATTAGCAAGCCATGCTAATATGAAAACAGATAACATGACTAGAAGTACTTAACTTACACTTCATGGTTAGTCACCCAAAGTAGTATTCCTCTCATGGTACAATACTGAGCAATAACCCATAAGCCAGCTCAGTACAGTTTTTAATTTTCAACAACTTCAAATTTCGCTATAGATATGTGGGCAAATCAACTTTTAGATTGACGCAAATCTGTCCTCAACTTTTAATTTCGTTGTATAATTTCACCTATAAACAATAGCTTTTCTGTATTTCTGTTTATGTTGTATGTTAAAACATTCAAGACCTCTACTGTTAAACCTAACAAACAGAGACTATGTATATTAGAAGCCCTTGGAAACTCCAGAGACATTTTGAGTCACACAAGAGACAATCAAAACTGTTGGTCTAAAAGTTGATTGGCCCATGTAGAGCTTTCTCAAGATGTTTTCCTTTACTGAAAGCGGAGATGTATAATCTAGGATGCATCTGGACTACCCGGAGTTCGCCTAGAATATTAGTACATGACATTTTGACTACTCTGGCACATGTTTTAAATAAAACCTTTGAAATAGGCATATACTCATTCAGAATTAATTGTGTTAAAACATGACTTTCAATGACTACAATAGGGTTGTTGTTCTAGTTTCCTGTCCACGTCCAGTATACGGTCCACTTGATTAAAATAAAATAAAATAAAATAAAAATAGCCTTTATTATTGAAGTTTACATTAATTTTAAATATGTATGCTTAGGTTAACCATCGACAACTTCAACTCGTCCTCTGACGTAGGCCTCCTCCAAAGCTTTCCATTGCAGTCTATCCCTTGCCGTCTGCATCCAGGCACCTCCTACATTCTTATTAAGGTCGTCGGACCATCTACATTTCGGTGGGCCTCTTTTCCTAGTGTTGTATCTAGGGCACCACTCCACAACGTCCCTTGTCCATTTCTCCAAGTTTTCTCTTATCATGTGACCAGCCCAGCGCCATTTTTGTTGTTTTACTATTGTAGTTAGTGTTTTGGTTCTTGATTTTGACTTAATTATTGACAACTTTACTCTATCTCTAAGTTTTATATTAAGAATACTTCTTTCCATATGATTTTGGCACACATTAAGTTTCCGGTGTTGCATCTTAGTAAGCCCCCAAGTTTGGCACCCATATGTTATTACTGGTATTATACAACTATTAAAAACTTTAAATTTATATCTTGTTGGTACTTCTTTTGCCTTCAAAACTTCTTTTAATGACCAAAATTTCTTCCATGCATTTGTGATTCTTTTCTGGAGTTCTTTACTTGTCTGGTCTTCAGGTGATATTATTTGTCCAAGATATACATACTCATTAACATAGTCTATTATATTTCCATTTATCTCTATTTGTTTCTTAGTACTGTTTGTCATTAGTTTTGTTTTTGACATATTCATGGAAAGGCCAACTATTTTGCTTTGTGTGTCTAATTCTTGTAGCATACACTTCAGTTCTGACGGGTTATCTGATACCAGTATGAGACGGTCCACTTGATTAAACCACTAAAAATATGGGGAAAACTTTATGTCAACAAATTCTCTATTTATAATTATTTTTATATGTTTTTAAAGTGGTGCATTCCACTCAAACTAAAGTTTGTTATTAAATAAATATAAACTTTGAAAACATTGAAAAAATAATCAACCAAGCAGGACTTGAACCTGCATCGATACACCTTGACGGTGTCTACCTCTACCTAACCTAGATGTCGCTTACGGCTGCTATAAAGCCGATGTAAAATAAATGCTAAAAGATGTTTGAAGGCATTGAGAATTTCGTCAGCTTAGCAACTGAACCCATAGCTTAATTGGTAAAGCGATCGAGCCCCGGCAAGGTGTATCGATGCAGGTTCAAGTCCTGCTGGGTTGATTATTTTTGCAATGTTTTCAAAGTTTGTATTTATTTAATAACAAATTCTATTTATAGTTTACTCTTAAGTAGATTTTTTTAATTTTAAGCTTTAATTTTGGGAAAAACTTGAATATTAGTGTATAAAAAAGTATGGATAAAAAACTGACATATGTATGTGGATGAAAACTAGCACAAATATCCTATGCTGAGGTCAAAATAATATATTATTAAAGGAAGGAAGGAAAATGTACCAGCAATACAACATATCCTTGTACTCCTCGTTATAATAGATTGTTTTATTTAAATATTAACCTAATTAAATAATTTTCCTGGATAATCACAGGATTCTACAATTATAACCAAGTAAATATACATGACATAAATTTTAGTAGAAATACGGTGTTCAAAGTATGAACTCAAATTTTCTTAACTTTAAGTTAACATGATTCATTCTTTAAATTAAACAATGAAGTCATACATTTTTTTTGTTACCTCTTGATGGTTTGAAGACTTGTGGTTACATTTTTTTTGTGTTGTTCATTAGTTTCATTACTTATTTTTAAACTAAAAGGATGACTGTTTAAAAAATGTAATGCCATGCACAATTAATTATAAAAGTAAATACTTTTGTACAGTCAGCAGCAGAAGTAGCTGAGCGGGTGAGGTGTTCAAAATGAGCTTCACACAACTTTATTGTTAAGAGAATAAGAGCATGTGGAGGTCACTTTGAACACCCCAACCGCTTAGCAACTTTTGCTGCTGACTGTATGCTTTTGTTCATATCTCTTGATATGCTTTTATACAATAAATTATTTTACTACTACTGGGATAAATAGCTAATAACTGGCTACCCTCCAGTTACTGACCATATCTTAAAATTGAAAGAAAAGAAAGAAAGAAAATAATTTTATTTGCTTTCACACAACCAAATGAAAAAAACAATATCAATATAAATACTTATCTATAGCTAAGTGTGTCAGCAAAAAGGCTCAAGCTCAGCATTGTGCCACAGCTTTATGACTGCAGCGCTGATTTTCAGTGCGGTATAAAATTAATATTGCGGTATAAAGCAAGGATCTAGATAATATCTATAGATTCAAACTTCATTTGATGGACAAGAACTTCATATAATTATGAAATATACATTCAAATAGTAATGTGAATGAGAATGAAAGTTGTGGCCAATAACTACCTAAACAAACAGGGCCAGTTGCTAGTGATTTAACCTAACACAAATTGACATTCCACATTTAAAATATGACATAAAGGCTGTCCAGACTCGGTTCCAGCCCCTACAAACGAAAACTTGCCACCATCTTTGACGCTTGACAGAAAATGTGATAAAATCATTCTAATAATGATTTTCTGGGTATTTTCAATTACACTGGCAAGATTGGTTTGTACATATTTGCGCATATAAAAAATCATAGAATTCAGAGCCTTAGTGCAAATTTAATTTTTACTATGACTAATGCTTAATAAATGATAACACATGTAGGAGATGAATCAGCCACATAATGTGATAACATTGTTTATTCATTAAACATAAAAGTCTTGTTTTAGTTGGTAACGGTCTAGCAGCATGCTATTGCCATAACATAGGTACCCGAGTTGTTCCTTACTGACTAAGGATTAGTGTCATCAACATGAAATGTAAAACTTTTCATCAGCAAACATGCGATATAAGCCTTACAACCTCGCGAGGAATTTTCCGAAGGTGAGGCCACTCGCAGCCTCGCATTTTCGCCGGCCGAGGTGTCTTTACACAGCCCGAGATGCCTCGCGCGTTATTTTCCTCGCAAGGCTGGTCAGTGTGTGTGGACCCGCGTAATTACCGCCGCCGCCTAATTTGTATAAATTTACCAGTGAATTTTATGCCCTCCTAGCATTGCCTACTCACAGCAGTCCTAATGATCACATTTGTAATAGCTATGACTATGTAAAGTAGGTAATTCATTAGGTATGCCTCTTAAATAAATAAAAAAAAACATACAAAATCCTTTGCATATTGCACAGTTTATTATGCCTGTGGATTTTTATCATTATCATATTAAAAACCGGTATGCAGTGCAATTATAAGTTTTCCCTAGATGGTCGAATTTGAAGAGAAAATATATCCGAAATTCTCTTTACCAATTTTATTTAAAATATGGACTTTTTCTTTTCATTCATAATTTGAGTGAGATTTAATTGCGGCAATTATTTTTTTCTTTTTAAAGGTACTTAAATCTTGTTTTACTGTTAATAAATTGCGACATGTTGAGATAATAATATATTAATTTTGACCTTTTAAATATTATTTCTTATATACAGTCAGCAGCAGAAGTAGCCAAATGGGTAAGTAATGTACGGTGTTCAAAATGTGCTTTATTTTTAAGAGAATAAGAGCGTGTGTAAGTAATTTGGAACACCCCACCCGCTTAGCTACTTTTGCTGCTGACTGTAAATTACGCTTGAAATGCTTTTATCAAAAAACTAAATTCATGTTTCTGGTTTACACATGATTATAGTAATAAAGTTGTATTATTGATTTGCACATGCAAGCAGTTATTTTTTTTTATTGGGCAAGATCATTCTGCTTATCTCGTCGTCTTATCAGATACAGAGTGTTGAACAATCTCTTCATTTAAAATGGATATAGTGACTTTTAAAACTGCTCTATAAGTGTATTATAGTTTAGGGACTCATCATGATCAAATCACAGATGCTAAATATTGTAATAAGTGTTTATATTGCAATAACATGTAAAACATGCCAAAGCAAACTTTAATTATCGGCTAAATTGCCAATGAAGCACATAACAGGCATTTTGATTGTTATATATATTGAATATATCGAAAATGAGTTCACAGAGTGTAAAGTCCCTGGCAACAGAACATGATTTCGTTGCATTTTAGTGCTGTGTCAGATATGTGGTAACTTGCAGCTCCAATTTCACTTACCTACACAGTTGAAGTCACGTTTAAATCTTTAATTTAATCTTGATCTGATAGCCTTTGGGATTCCTCCCAATACACCCACCCACAAACCAGGATATAGTAAAGTTTTTTTATGACTAATATAACTAGTAGTCCGCCTCGAACTGAGAACTCGCCAATATAACAAGACCCTTCGGAGAATTTTTTTTCTCCTTCTAGCTCCATAACGACTTGATCGATCCTGCTCATATACGTACTTACAAATTTTATGTATCTCTGCTACAGCCCCAAGAAATTTCATAAAGATCAGATAAACGTTACTAAAGTTATCGTCCGACAAACTATCGAAATCAAAAAGCCATCCAAATGCCGAGACGTCCCAGTAGCCAGGTGACAGTTCGGTCTGGAGTTGTTTGTAAGTACTCACTTCGCTTACGCTCTGCGGGTTCGACTATGCCGCATGCCAAACGACTTGTGGGCTAAGATAACCACTGAACTGAGTGGGTGCCTCACGAGTCAAACCGAGGATCCGGCAGACGGCGATGGCGGGATAACTTGGACTCCTTTTTGCGAGACTGGCCAGAGGTAGCGCTAGACCGCGACGAATGGAAGAAAAGAGGGGAGGCCTTTGCCCAGCAGTGGGACACAATAGTAGTTAGGGAGGCGAATAGGGGAATTTTCGGCAATACTCGAGCGTGGCAGTTTAAGATATGAGAGATACCTTAGACCTAATAGAACAACCTTGTAAAGTATTTAGCTCTATATGTAGTGACGCGCGCCTAGGATAGACGATCAGATTAGTAAAAAAAATGGATAGTCTGAAATACTCCAGCGCGTCAGTTTAAGATGTTGGGGGTTGATTTTAGTGTTTAAAGACTAAATTTAACTAATCTGACGATAAGTCCTTGACGCCGCCGAGTTATAGGGTCGCGAACTTGTAAAAAAAAAACGTTAATCCGGCATTCTCGAGCGCGATTTTTTTTTTATTTTGTTTTGAAGAATATAATCTAAAACTTACTAAAAATACAAAATCTGCCGGTTTCCGCATGACCGGAAGTGTGGAGGAGCCATTTCGTCTTCCTAAGAACGCGTTACGGCATATAAGTCGCGAACGATACATTTTACAAAAAAAAGTTTAAATAAACAAAAAAGGTAATTTTATTTTACACAAAAAAGGTGTCTTTACATTTTTGTCCAAAGTTAAAACTTTTTGACTTGAAAGTTAAACCTTTTTCGGTCAGATTAAGAGAACCCACCAACATTTTTGTCAGATTAAAAAAATATGCTTCCAGGATACCGAGATAAACCTCCCCTATGAAAATCTGACGCGCTCGAGTATTTCAAAAAAACTTTTTTTTTTGCATTTTCAAAAATTCATCGTAACTTATCGTCACGCCGAAATCGTCAGTTTTTTTAAAGGGAGCTTCCTTGGGGCCTACTTAACACCCCTTCCGAAAATCTGACGCGCTCGAGTAAATTTTTTTTTTTTGCATTTTCGACTACTTTATATGCCTACCCCCACCACGCAAACCGGCAGATTAGTATACCGTTGTTATCAGAGGCACTCGGGGCATACGTAGTATGAATATCTGACGCGCTCGAGAATGCCCAAGTAACTGTTTTTTTAACATTTTTGAAAAACCGTACACGCCAAACCCACCGCTAAAATGATTTTTGCCATACGAGCTTTTCTTTTCGAAATTATTTTATCTTTCGATTTTGATAGGTCTCGACGGCGCCGTTGAATTACGCCATTTAGCTACCTCGCCTCCCTAACTATAGGCTCATAATAAATAAAATAAAAAATATATATAACTCTGTATATTAGTTTATATTACAGTCATTATTACTCGGAACCTTTACTCTTCATAAAGCAAAACTTAAATACCAAGCTTTAGTAAACTACTAAACCATAGACAGTTTAATTTTAACACCAGGCTTGCATAACAGCGACTCGTTAATAATAAACGAGTTTATCGGAACAATCGGAGCAACGTCACCATACGTACCTTAATGGTTCTCCTTTGAACCGAAAAAGCGTATCTCACTTCAAAATCAGCATGGACTTGCTGTTTTGGAACACTAACTCAGTATGGTACGCGCACCTTTGTTATTTAAATGTGTGGATTTCACGCACTATTAAGTTTGCGAACATTGATTGATGGTCAACGTTCCACTAGATGAATCTATGTTGGGTTAACTGGAATTCACCCTCTCAATTGTTGACAGATCTTACGTCCAGCTAATAGTATCCCAGAAACTCCAAAAAATATCTACTCCAAGATGCACTCTTTGATCCTGACACATAAACTCCTATCGTGGGTTGTTAGTATGTATACTGTACACGCACCAAAAGTGACGAACTGATACCATACAGAAAGGTCTTTTTATGAACAATTTAGGTATACAACACCTATCAATATACCACTACTGGTACCTGTAGGTATACCTACCGGGCTAGGTCCAAAAGTCACATACATACATACATCATCTCGTCAAGTCTGCATACAGTCGACCTACCTACTGTGGTGGGTCATGTTTCAAAATATAGACTACATAAAATGTGACAAAAACATGTACTTTACGCCTTGGTAATAGAGTCGTGGCTACATATTTTTGTCAAATTAAATGTATCCATATTTTCAGTCTTCACATGACTTACCTAAATATGTAGGAATATTTAGTGATTACTGATTACAGTTGGTCATTTGTGTATCATGTAGGTTAGGTAAACGCACATTAGCAAATGTTGTAATCTAAACACAATGGTAAGTAAATTATCTTGAAACACTTGAATTCTCGTACGGTTTTGGTTGTGTAATCTTTAGGTACTTTATGTATGCAATTTCTATGCATCCGAAATGTCAACCATACCATGAGATCATGTAGAGTCGTTTAATGATGACTTAAAAGACACTTTCATGTTAATTATTCATTAAATAGGGTAATTATGTCATAACGCAATAATTAAGTGGTTAAATACAGCAACTGAAGTTGCTAGATACTTACTTAGTCATTTAATTATGTAGTTGTATGTATATGGTAATACCCGCCTTATATTCAATTTATGCAGATTTCATCAAATATTTAGTAGGCACTAGGTTAGATACTCAAGAAATATTCCCCTAATAACAGTCTTAATAATTTACCTAAGAAATTGTATTGTTTATGTGTCTTCTTTAATAACTTATTTTCTTATTTATTCGTGTTTAGCTGTTATCTGTAACGTTAAGAAAAATCAAATTAAACTGTCTACAGAAGCCTTTTTTGCAATAATAGTTAACAAGTTACCTCTTCTTAAGAATAAACGAATCCACTAAAGCCGAATTCATTGATCTATCTTAAAGCCTGAGCAAAAACAACCGGTTTTAATTTCAATTTCTTCATCAAAACGAACTTCTTGTACCAGGCGAGCATAAACAGCAAGACGACGTGTTTCGTCTACACGGACCTTCGATGTGTGAACTCTGGTCAACCGGCCAAATCGCGTGGGCGTCAGATTGGAGTACGAGGGTGGTAGTAGAGCAGTCATTTGACATTAGTCGGGTTTTCAAACGTTTGGGCAAAGCGTCGTGCTCAAGATGAATGTCAAGGTGAGGCGCGCCGCGCCCGGCCGAAACGGCCCCGGCAGTCATTGACCTGGCGGGGAGAGAGCGGGGATGCGGCCCACGCGAATATACGCTACGTGCGTTTAACCTCCACAGATGTTATAGCGCCTTAGTACTTGTGGTAATCTTCGCCTGATAGTCCTTTCCACGTGAGGGATCTAACCTCCATCCAACTAGCAAGCGTATCCAGATCCTAATTCGCTACGATACATTGACGCACTGGAGAACAATGTTGTTCATCAGAAACCAAAAACTATCCAACATCTTTGCTTACCAATCGCTGCCAGTGCCAAGATTTAAACAATCAAATTCACACGTTCTGTTGTATCCATCTAAAGTCACGTTTAGTGCCGTTAACTGGGTATGAGTCACGTATTAGGCCGAACATTTCATAAACAAGGTGCTTATGGGCATCTGGTTGGCTTTCATGCTATTGCTAGCTATGTTCCTCTTTAGGCATGTTATTGGATTACATACTTACCATGCGAACCAACGAGCTTCAAGACCCGATCCCACAGCTTTTAAATACCAAAAACAACTGTTTAAATTTAATATCCTAAAAAATGACCAAAAATAGGTTTTTATCATCGTAATGCTATCAATATATCAATTAGACCGCGAAGTAAATTTTTTTGAGTAGAAGATTGGTTTTATTATTTAAATACAGACGCTGAAATGGCTTTCTCGCAACATTTCAGGCGTGCATTTAAGAACTAATAGTAACGGTGATAGAATCCAACTGGTGAAAAATTCGCTACAGAGATATTAAAGCTGCAAGTCAATTTTGTATTGAACTGTATGGATGGACTTTAAGGTTGCCTAAATACTTATTAGCGCTAGGTAACTCAATTATAATATAAAAAAACACCTATTCGAATGCAGAACCCCGTCCTTCTATGGAATTGAAGTCTGTTAAAAATAGAGCTTTAAATTTCGTATAAAACAATAAAACACGAATCTGCACCTAATCTTTTCTAAGCTCACATCCTTATACGCAATTTGAAAATGCGTCATTGTCTCGTAGGTACAGCGCAAGGTTACTTCTGCAATTACACGAGTAAGATGAGAGTTTGTGAAAGTAATTTGTTGGATCTGCGTGTGGGGCATCTAAAATAGATGTAGATCGACAGCTCAGTCTCTCGCAAGTTGGTTAACGATATTATTGTCTAGTGTTTTTATTACATAATCGTGTAGGATTGTCTTAACGCAACATTCGATATTATTGACAGAAAACCGTAAATTTCCTATGTGATGCAAAAAGTAACTATCAAAATTTTTTTGGTACACACTTTTATTGCTGACTGTACCTACCTAGTAGTATTGACAAGTAAATTACGACAGTATACCAAATTTTAGATTAATCAGATACCGGGAAGTGGTTGAAATTTAACTTACAAGATTTGATGTACCTACATAAATGAATATATGGGGTCAAACTAAATAAAAGTATGTAAATGAAACTCGAAGAAGAAATCTCTAAAAAGGTGTTAATTTACCGTACGGATACGGATACTAGAATGACATTAAAAGTTTTTTTTAAATTACAATGTCCCAAGTACAAGTAGATAAAGCCGTCATAACAAACAGATAAAATCAGCACGATATCCTGTATCGTTCTGCTATTCAAATTATTATTAGCATGGCTATCTGAGCTATCTAAATACAATAATCCATAACGTGGTTTATAGATTCGGAACTTGCTAGGAATCTGATAATGATAACAATTCATTTCTCGCTTACGATTTAGTCATTGATGATTGTTGGGGGAAACGAACATGAAATATGTCGTTATGGTTTTATTCATCTGATAACAATAGCTAATCAGTTTAGCTAACAACTCTGGTCATTTAAATATTCTATGACTATAAAAATATGAGTACTTTTTTAAAACGGTTAGGTATATATGAAATGAAATTAAATGAAATATAAATAGGGGCTGCTACAAAATCGATAAATTTTGCTACCTATAATAGTAGACATCGTAAACTAATTATGAACCATTGTCGTAAGCTAGTTGTGTAAAAGATATTGGAATGGCCAATTATGTAGTAAGTCAAATTGTGTAGTAAGTAAGTAGAGTTAACACCGGTAACGGCGGTAACATTAATATTTTGGAGTTATTAACCAAAAATAATTTTAAACAAAAAAAGAACCGACTTCACTTAGGATCCGCTATTCCAAGAGGAAGTGGCCGAGTTGCTGTAAAAAATAGTGAAATCACTATAGGTGTGCCTATAGTAGTTGAAGAGTTCCCTCGATTTCTCCAGGATCCCATCATCAGATCCCGACTTGGTGACAATGGGACCATCTAGGGGTTATACCTGTTCGATTCAAAAAAAAATTTTGAAAATCGGTTCACGATTCACGGAGATATGGAGTAACATACATACAAAAAAAAAATAAATAATAATGATAAAAAAAAAAAAAATTCAGTCGAATTGAGAACCTCCTCCTTTTTTGAAGTCGGTTAATAAGTGTGAAGGGTGAATTTGGGCTGTTGTAGTATGAAAGGTTGTCAAAAAGCACCTCAATACGGAGTCTGGTAGTCTGTAACTAATCCAATCCAATTATATACCGAGACACAGGTCAAACAACCGGGGTCAACGTCGAGTGCCCTCTCAAATAGACATTGCTATACAATTCGAGTTTTCCTGGCTCTATGGGCTCCCCAATGCAGACTCGGGGGAGGCATGGGAAATGGGATACATTGAAAAATTGCAGTACGATCACTCGACAACCTTTTTTGACATGATCTTTAGGTATGAGATATAATTACCATGAGAACTGAAAACTAAATGTAATCTCCTAAGCTTCGTTGAAATTGTTTCTTACTCGAGATGTAGGTATAAGTAGAGCAATTTTTCAACACTATATTTAATACATATTGTAGGATTCAGTCTATAATAACAAAAACATAAGTTATTTTTCTTTAACGCGTTTTCAGTCGACACAGCAGTTTCTCTCCGATTTTCCGACAATCACTATGTTTCGTATATATTTATTAATTTTGTCACGAAAATGTGCATTTAACGTTTAATATCCTCAGAATCTGAATAAAGTACTGGCATCATTGTACCGTACCGAGGGCGCAGACAGGGTTTAAACTTTCAGACGGCGCAGACAAATTGTTTGTGGTTCAAACGTAGACTAGGAGGGCCCGGAAATTGTAGTTTATGTTTCATTTGCCGCACCAAGATCGCGAGAAAAATATGGTTCGATTTGAGGAATTTTTATGGTTACGTGCAGTTTACTTTTGTGGGGGAAAATATTTAAATGTAACTTGCTGTTTAGTTATAAAGGAATTACGAAGCGTCTATCCTGTAGACAACAAAGTAAACAAAATAAAGTTTAGTACTTTGTAACCTTAATTTGGGAGGAATTAGACCCTTAAGTTCATGTAGTTACACTGTAATTAGTAATTACATATAGGCACTGAAAAAGGGAGGGTTTCGTTTTACAGATAACAATATACGCTAGAATTCAAATTAAATCGAAGACAAAATATATGACGAATTTATTTTAATCACTTGTTGAAACAACTTATTTACAGATGTTTCAAGTCTTGCAAGTCGCAGCTATATAAACAGTGACATGTTCTTTGGGAATTTACCCAAATTCCTTATTTTTGCTATCCAAAACAAAGTATGAAGACCAAATTAGTCAAAAAAGACAAAAATTGCGTTGAAAAGTTCCTGTCAGTCTGGCTTTAATCATGTAGGCGTGTGAGCGTGATGGACGAAATATTTGTTTTGGCACGGAGATACCTACCTACTGTTAATGCGTTGTTAACGCTATACTGGTACCTGCTTTACTATTAATCTATTACCTACGAGTATATACTTACTTAGTCGGTTCATAAGTTCTGTAGCTAGGGTTTTGACTGGTAAATAGGAACTGTTAGAGATTGCTTACTATTTAAAAAAAATGGTAAAAAGCCTATTTAACAGTGATCAATTGTGTCAGTGTATGAACAAAGGCACCACTTTGTCGATATCGAGTTGTTAGTACTTTCTAAATGTTGGCAATATGCACTATCTATTCGTGAAAGAAAAAAGTGCCCTTGTAAATGTACAAAGTGGTCCCTTGCACTAAACTCGTCCACAATTTATGATATTATTTAATGCAAATAGTTGTAGCAGTTTTACACAATTTCTTGTACTATTCGAAAAAGCACAACAAAAAACCACGTCAAAAACACGTGCCTCAAATATGTCTTAATCTTCTACTTTTATAAAAATAACAATTTGTAACTCCTGGATAACTGAAACAATGTCTTCACCAACTTTTGTGAAGTATCATCGGCGTGTTTTAGTCTGACAACAATCTTCAAGTTTAAAAGGAATTTAAAAAATACGCGATCTTGATTTTAAATTCATGATAGTATAATTTAATCCGTATGAAATAAGCTATCTAATAATGTCTATTTTTTAAATAAAAGCTTTTTATTATGCATTATCAATCAAAACTCTTGTGACAGAACTTATGAACAGACTAAGTATACGCTGTATACGTATGCAAACCAAGAATCCAATATTTGTCTCCGGACTTATCAGTTAAACGCCTAAAAAATGCATGTAACCCATCAATTCCGACTGTCGGGAGCACAGAAAATTGAGCTTCCATTGATTTTTTCCATTACACTACAGTTTGCTAATGTTCGTCCATTCCCTCGCCATTCTATCTGCAATGCAGAGATTGCAGAGAAAACTCGGGTCGCTCCGCCCACCCTTTCGGTCCGAATAGCCATCTGGACCAAATAACACTGTGAAGTGTGAAATGTATATGTAGTCGTTAGTAGTGTCGTTAGAGGCTTCAGACCACTCTTATTCGCTTAGTCTGCTAGATAGACCCTTTGGAATCTTAATGTTCAGCTTTACAAATATGCCATATGCTTTATATTTTTATTTCAACCGTCTTAATACGATTCAAAACTATCGACTCTGTACTTATAAAGTAAATAAAAGAAGTCACATACAATTACTGCTACTGCACTCGTATTATTGTTTTAAAATTTAAAGCTAATCGGTTGTAAATATAGAATAGCAATGTTTTCAAAGCGGACGGTGATATAATGACCGTTTCCCATACATACGTCAACGAAGCGTATTCTTATATCTGATTTCATTCACGTTTTGTTTTCATTCAAGTGCCAAGTTAAATAGAAGGTCCTAGAAATTTTATTTAGTCATGGAATTGTTCTATTATAGGCTGTAATAGAAACGGTCAATATTATATGTAAAATAATGAATTATGCATACCTACAATACCTATCTACCTTGTTTTACTATTTGTATTGAACAAGATGAAGGTCCGTCTGATGATAAGCCAGAGCAGAGGTCTACGAAAAGTAAGCGAAAGAGCCGAAGATTCCAGCCAAAATAAAATTTTGAAACTCCTGATGTAGACTATAGACTGGCCAGGCCAGAGGCTTCTATCAGACAAGCGTTATGTCACACGGAGGTATCCTGCATTTTCGCCGAAAATTGTATTGCCGAATTTCACTTGCCAACCAACTTTTCGCAGAAGTTTCATTTCCATCCAAGTTCCATCTGGTTTGTAAAATTGTATACTATTATGCAGAATGTTCTACATATTTGAACCCTTTCAAAGATCCATTCCGCAGTGCAGTTTTCAAGCAAATTTTAAATCTTACTCAATCATTATACCTTACACTATCCTTACCTTACTTTACTCTACCTCCTTGAAAAACATGACCCACGATCTCGCCATCGCACACTTAGGTATAAATCTAAATATGAATGAAACCGTTGTACGGAGAATATTTCGAGATACGATATCTGCGAGTACACTAGGCCACCCGCTGGTGATTTACGATCCTTATGGCCTTGTGATAGGGGTTATTATATAACGGCTGTTAATTGTTTCAGGCGTAGCCGGCTGTACGGTCAAAGATATGTGCACATTTTCTACCTTATTTCAACGGTGTAAGGTGTACAAATATAAAAATCTGACGTCGATAACACAAGGCACTGTAACAACCTACGTATGCAAAGGCTATTTCTAGAGCAGTCACGTCGTTGAAATGTTCCATACATTAATGATTAAATAAATGTTAACGTACTCTTTACTGTCTTTGATGAATTTATGTGGTGTGGATGCTGGGTCAATTTGGTGGACTCGATAGTTGGACCGACGCAAGGTTTTTGTGCGATATTTAGTTAATCTGTCATGTCATATTAAGTATTAAATTGCATAATGAACTTGAACTAATACTGAACAATGAACATTGTGTATGATTAAACCACAAACTGAGTCATTGCTACATTTGCTACTAGAAATATTAAGTAACTGATCGTGTTATCTGATTAGACTTCAACAATTCTTTGAATCGACTTCAAACTTTTCCTCCGTTAAAGATCTTGTTAATAATAACAATTTGATGACAGAGTGGTAAGCGGTGTATTATTTGATGTATATAATTGATGACTGATCTAAATATCAGTTTGACGATTGCACATCTTGGAGTAATGAAATCAGTTCTTAAATGCGTAAAATGAAACCAATCTATTACTCTTACGCGCTAGAACTGTTTAATATAACTTCTTCTTCTTTTCGTGTCGAGGTTCCGTTAAGTTTCATACTTGTGATGCCCAGTTTAATATAACTAATAAAATCGAACAGGTGGTGCAGCGTGTCGATTTACACAGTCTTAGCTTGACTATATTCGTCGCCCCATTCGTAATCCTCAAAAGAATTCAATACGCAGCGTTTTATACCGTTGCTCAATCAGGTCGACATTAACAAATTGCAAACGAAATGCGATTTAGACGTCGCCATATACGCTGACGTGATTGTGCCGTCGTAAGTTACATGACGTCCGATCAAGCCAATATGCCATTATTGCCATTACTTATAATTGGTGTGCACATAAGGCGTTAGGTTTTGTAAAACATTCGCTTATGCGGCAATCTAGGAGTTAAGTGTGGTTGGTGCGATCGATATATGGAAGCGGTTCAATATATCTTCTGTAAGAAAAATCGAAACTCGAATGACATTTGTGCTTCATTCTTTTCAAGCTTTTTGCAGAATTCCAATAAGGCTTAGTAACCAATCCGGGTGGGAAGGTCACATTGCAATTGCTTATGTGATTGAAAAACTATTCGTCATACTACCATTAATGCCTATAGCCAACTGCAACATCGCAATAAAATAGAGCTGCCATCATCACATCTAGTTTTAAATGTATCTCTTAAAATGAATTGCATTACTCCAATAAAATCAGGTTAGCAACGTTAACTTAACAGTCTTAATAGAAAGGAATGGTAATAAGTTATAATTTTATGACGATCATAACATACAACCCGGTTATGCAGCATTACGTTATTGCAAATGTCCGCAATGCGAGTGATTCTTCTACGCGGGAGGCTTGGCAACGCATATGCTCATCACTATCCTTACAATCCATTATCATAACCGCTCATTTTATTTGCAAACTTACGGCTCTAAAAATAGAGTTTGTAATAGGCTATCGTGTTGCTGAATATTGAACAGAAATTTAGCATAATCAGTCTTGTCTTTGTCCCGTGGTGTTCTTAAGAGACTTTAATTAATCGTTATATTGCCTTGCGCGAAACGGAATGCTCTTCATTAGCAGCAGCTTTTTAACATCGCAAATTGAATCTGGCGAAGATACAACTTTGTAAAGACTTGCTACGGAAGTGAACTTTTTTTCTGATCGCCTCTTTCATTTAGAAGCTGATTTGTTACCTGACCTGACGGATGGGCAAGGCATGCACTGTAATTTATTTCTAAACGGCTATTTAATTATTCATTCCCTATATGCTGTAACAATAAGGTTTGCTTTACTCTAACAAAGGTCTTAAGGTATCTTCATCGAAATAAATACCTTACTGCTCCTTAATAAGTCGGGTAAAATTAAAATACTAACTGGTGCTCTTATTATTCGGCTGTTACCGCACTCCTTCATGCCTATTATCCACACCAACAATTTTTTTGATGCCACAAATTCATTCCAATATTTATGATAACTTATGCCATCTTTAAAAGTAAAAGATTACGTGACTGATGATCCATCGTTCTGTGCCGGACAATGAAAGAAGAATAATGAAGAAACCATATGCGTCAAAGCCATGCGAGTAATCATTCTTCAGAATTTGGTCACGGGCGTTCTCTTTACTTCTTAATTGTCACACCCTGTAATGACATGGCTGGATTAGCTAAGTAGACTTGTATAAATGATGCAATGGGGTTAAAGACTTCCCTGTCATTCAATGCGCAGAATAAAAGTACATTTCTTGGGTCTTGCCAATAGAATTTGAAGACGCAGTAGCCGTAGCCATTCACAATATTATCACCTGAAGTAAACACTGATAGTTTTTTAACCCCATTAAAAGCTCCTGGCATTAAAGCATTAACTACATCGAAGTTTTCACACATGCAAGGATCTGCTGAATAGATGATTCATTTCAATGTACTAGGTATAAAAACGGTCAACATATACACTTTATCCTCGATATTAATAGCATATCCAATGAGTCATATCCACTCCTGATATCTACAAGTTTCGCAGCAGCTCGGTAAATAAACCTCATTGGCCTTTAACAGGCGTCTAAACTTTCCACCTAACAACAAAGGACATGTCAGCACGACTCACGCTTCGTCCATATGTCCAGACCTTATAAGGCCATGTTTTAGCCATTTAGCCAACCATATGCCACAACACGTTGAGTAACTTGCACAAGATGGTGTAGAATTGATTAACTGTAAACGGCTTTGGTACGCAATCAACGCTCATTGAGGTCTTTAGGCTCGTTTTTTTCGGAGTATCTCGGCTTGACACGGACTTTTGTGGCGCCAAAGCTTTGAATATTGCATTCCATTTAGTAATTGCCGGTCTGGTGTCGGTTATAGAATGTAAATGGAAGTGTTGGTCGCATTGATTAATGCAGGTGGAACCATAATACTTGGCATTAGACGTTCCGCTTTGGGCCTATGAAACATTGTCGTCGCTTGTCTTACCCGCATTATAAGGTTCCGCAGGCATGCAAAAATAAATGAGCATTATTTTGCATGTTTTTCGCGGATGAAAATGCACCGAAGTATGATTGAGGGAATACGGTATGGGTTCCTTGTGTTGCAAGTGTCCAAACTGTCCACAGGTATTATTATGGTTAGGCAAATCCTACACTTTTTTTTACTTACGTGATATAAAACATTTTTAATTATAAAAGTAGGTTTACGTAAGACCTAGAATCGCATGAATACCTTACTGAAACCATATTCGAAGGCCTTGCAAATCCATATAAGGCAATCTTCTATCTCAACACCATATCAAACATGTCCAAAACGATTTGAGAGATTATCGCGTTTACGATTAAAAGTTATCACAATTACGCACGGCAGTTCGCACAGAGTCACCCGGCTTGCGTAACCCTGCCATACCTTAAATGGCATAAGTCGAGGGACCTTCGAGAAGTGGGTCGACGGTATTGCCATCTGGTTGGACTGGACAGGACACGAGGCGGTGACGTGTATCGCAGCGCCGTTACGGTACTCGACCGACCATCGGTTAATGATTGAAAATTCTTCAGGAATGTCGCAAGAAGGGTCAGCATGGCGACTCGACGCCGTTTGCGAAGACATTATTAAGATTGCTACATTTCTAGAGGAGCGTTAATCGAATATGGATATGTTATGTATTTGATCGGAAGTTGAATCTTTATGAGCTTCTGTACTGTTCAGTAGGGAACAATTCCCCGAGGACCCCTGCATACTTGCTTGTACACTGTTCAAAGTACTACGGGAAATAAAATCGGCGGATCTTTAATTAAAATGCAACTTCGACGCCGTTACAGAGACTCCAGTATGAGGACACTCTAAAGCTTACACTTTCAGGTACCTGCAATGAATTCTTGCACAACGAAAATTATCTGACCCCATCTTCGCGCTCAACAGTATGTTTTGTCAGTACAAAAACATATTATTGTTTATTTACACTTTCTCATAGAAACTTTAAAGTGTTGTAGCTGAAGAAGTAATTTGAAAAGATACTTGTGATGCAACCAAATTGTCTTTTGCATAAAATACTATAAGTATCAACATTAGATCAAGTCAGTCATAAATCACCTAACTCTAATTAGACTGAACCGAGACTTAACGAAGCGCAGAAGTCTTACGTAAACAAAATTATCTGATGGCTGTTCAGTTAGTTAAACAAATAGCGTAGCTCAGGGCGGATTACTACCAGCAATTCCACTCACCATTTCTAGACCTTAACGCGTTGCAATAAGGAATACGAATGATACGTAAACTGTGTCAACCACGGTACACACGAAACGTAATGACCACTAATTTGCAAAGAATTGATCGTTAGAATCGATTTCAATGATTCATGACATGGCCAGCAGCAGTAGGTGTGTTTTCGGAGTAATGGTAACCAATTATTAGGCCCTGTGGCGTTGTTGCTTAATATGCCAAAAGTGTGCACAACAAAAGAACATTATGCCATATCATAAACATATTTGAGTCATGTCTAAATGGACATAGATATTTCTGATAAAAATGACAGGTACATGTTCACTTTGTTGCTAATATTTGTTCTCTAGCATCAGCTAATATGATTTAGGATTTAGGTAATACATATTTTAAACCTTACAGTTATGAACTCTTCTCTTTTCGTTCTTATAATACATATTCTATTTCTTTTTATATCTATTTTTTTTTGCTTTTTTTTTGCTTTTTTTTTTTTTTTTTTTTGTTTTTTTTTTGGGGTAGGTGTGAAAAACAACAGTTGTCACTTGAGTGCACTAATTATATTTAAATAGTAAAATAATAGAAAATCTACATTATTTTTGTATATTTATACAGTGTGTAATACTCTTAACTACATACCTTGTAGTGTGCTAGATCCCATGCACATTTAAATAATCCACCAAATCACACCTGCCGGTTGACCTTTGAACCCTAGTTCACTCAACTCATATAGTCACCACTCGTCAATAATGTCATCACTCGAGGAAATCGCAGCCACACAGAAGACACTGGAGTCAACATTTGCACAGAAGTTTGCGGAATTGGAGAGGGCGTTGAAGTCTGCCTCTTCTCAGGCACCCACCACAATTAAAGGCCTTAGTGAAGATGTCAACAGATTAAAGGACTATGTTGAGGGCACGCTAAAACTTCTTCGGCAACAAATCGAGTCTGTCAGTGATGCTGTTGATTCCATCGAGATGCGGCATCGAAGGAAGTACTTGCTATTTAGCGGTGTTCAGGAGGCTGACAATGAAAATATTGTTGACACAATGGTTGCAGTGTGCCAGGATACTTTGTCACTGCCTGAAGTGACTCGCAGCACTATCGCGGCATGCCATAGGCTTGGCAGCAGTTCTGGACGTGTTAGACCCGTGCTGGTTAGGTTTACTGGTAACGGAATTAAGAACTCTGTTTGGGCCAAGAAGACTGCTTTAAAGGGCTCCCCAGTAGTTATGTCGGAATTTCTGACTAGGCAGAGGCAGACACTATTTACAGCAGCCCGCAAACATTTCGGAATGCGTCAAGTCTGGACTCTTGATGGAAACATCTATGTGAAGCTAAGCTGCGGCAGGAGGGAGCGAGTCACTACATCCAAACAGCTTCTTGCCTTGACTTCTAAGCATGCCCCGGTCCAGGCATCTGCGCATGGACCTGCAGCAGCAGCTTCTTCGCAGGATTCAGTGCTTTCGGCAACCGTAGACCCTGCGGCGTGCCCGGAATCAGCAGACACGCCAGTCGAGGCCCGCGAACCAGCTGCAGTCCCCCCTGCGGCGCCAGGCCCGAAGGCGCCAAAGGCCCCGGCGTCCATTAAGCAGAAGCAGGTTGAGGAGCGCCGTACTCGGCGTACATAGCGATTCTCTTTCGCAGTAGTGTTTGTTTGCAATCTAAGTTGATCACAGATCTCACAAAGTGACGGTATGCATTTTAAGTTTGGTTTTGTTTCTGCTAAGTTTCGTTAACGACCTTCTTTTTTAATGATTCGTGATATTTAACTTGTTTTACCCACTTTCTTCTATATCCTAATTTGATATTTTTGTTTTTGCTTGAAACTGTCATGTCACATTCTCATATATCTGTCAGTGTCAATCAGCTGTCAACTAGGCTTCGTTTAGAAATGTAAAGCTTGACTTGTCTTTTGTAACGTGATGAGTTGATGACACAGTATTTTAAGTTCGATTTTCTTTTCATGTTCACTTACCTGTTATATTTAATTGCCTTTCTTTGTATGTTCTGCAAACTTAATTGTGTTTTATGATTATTGATGTAATTTATTTCATACGATGTAAACGGTCAACCGGTGGGGCAAATAGTGCCGATTTGCTATATATTAGCTAGTTTTTTTTTCTGTTATACACTTTATTATATTATATTATATATTTATATATATTTATTATTTTATACATTATAATTATTATATATTACATACCTGCCGTGGATTGTTATGACTGATGGTGATGACGATGTCTCTTTTCACTTTGCATGCGACTTGTCGTCATCTTTTCACTCTCTCGACAACACAATGTCTGAGCCCGAAACACTTGGTAACCTTATTACGCGCGAATTTCAAAATGCTTCTAGTCTATTCAATGTATGCCACATAAATGCGCAAAGCATCCCAAGCCATTATAACGACCTCCTTGATACCTTTTCGACATGCTGTGCTCATGCCATTCTCGTCTCGGAAAGTTGGTTTAAACCTAGCCTCGCGTCTACCTCGTACGGGCTCCCAGGCTATGTACTGTTGCGAAATGATCGTACGGGCAAAGGCGGCGGTGGTGTCGCCATCTACCTCCGTAGTGATATCCCTTTCAGTATTTTGGCAACCTCTCCTTCCCAATTTTCTAACAACATGGAGTATTTAGTGATAGAGGCTAATGTTAAGGGGGCAAAGGTCGTTCTTGGGGTCGTTTATTGTCCACCTACCGTAGATTATTTTTCAACCTTGGATTCATTGCTCGCGTCTTTTATAACGGAAGGTGTACATCACTTAATCATGGGGGATTTTAACACGGATCTCTTAAAAAATAACCTTAGATCACGCAAACTTTCGTCCATAATTGAGTCAGCGGCTCTTACTGTACTTCCGCTAAAACCAACACACCGCAATCACGACACGTCAGACTCATGGCTTGACCTTATTCTTGCATCATCAGTTGAGCATGTGAGTAAAGTGGGACAGATTTCGGCTCCTGGATTCTCCAGGCATGATCTTATTTTTGTTAGCTATAGAGTTCGTCCTCCTAAACCACAACCAGTTTGTATTAAATTGCGTAGCTTTGCACGATTGGACACAGACGCCCTTATACGAGATGCGCGCGATATTGACTGGGTACCCACACTTACGGCGCCAACTGTCGACGAGGCGGTAGTTGCGTTTAATGCAGCGGTTTTAAAGCTGTTCGATACCCATGCGCCCGTTCGTAACGTCAAACTGAAGCGTCCGCCTGCGCCTTGGATAACCCGAGCGGTCCGTATTGCAATGACGAGGCGAGATCGGGCGTTTCGCAAATACAAACGCGACCGCTGTGAGGAGAACTGGGACGCTTTTAAAATTGCTAGGAATCGATGCAACAAATATATTAGAGATGCCAAGCGTAAATATATTCACCACAATATTATTTCTAGTTCACCAGCGGACACTTGGAAATTCCTTAAGACTATTGGCGTGGGTCAGTCATCTAAATCATCTAGTAATATAAGTAACTTCTCATCCTTCTCTTTAAATGACTTAAATATTCATTTCTCTAAAGCTTCTTCTTTGGATCCTGCCACTTCATCTAAGACTATCTCTTACCTCCGTGCCCTACCTTCTTCTTCTAAATCTATATTTGCTTTCACACCAGCCACTGATGATGAAATTCGTAAAATAATATTGTCAGTTAAATCTAATGCCATCGGACATGACGACCTGAGCAGGGTCATGATATTACGCATTCTGGAATGCATTGTGCCTATAATTACTCATATTGTGAACTTTTCCATGCATTCAGGTGTGTTTCCTTCCTTGTGGTGTAGTGCATTTGTGATCCCTCTTCCTAAAGTTCCTAACCCTTCATTACCAAAAGATTTCCGCCCTATTTCAATCCTCCCGTTTTTGTCTAAAGTACTTGAAGCAACAGTGCATAAACAACTGTCTACACACATCTTCAATAACCGAATTCTCTCGCCATTGCAATCAGGTTTCCGTTCAGGGCATAGTACAACCACTGCTCTGCTTAAGGTCATTGAAGATGTGCGACTGGGAATTGAGGCCTCCCGTGTCACTATCCTGGTCCTAATAGATTTCTCAAACGCCTTTACTGCTGTAAGTCATGAGCTGCTCCTCGCCGCCCTAGACCATCTTCTTATTTCATCATCGGTGGCTAAGTGGTTCGCATCCTACCTCTCTGGTCGTCGACAGGCTGTTCGTGCCAACCGGATATTTTCTGATTGGTGTGATCTTTCCTCTGGTGTCCCGCAGGGCGGTATACTTTCTCCCCTTTTGTTCTCCATTTTTATAAATCTGATTACTCCATTTATAGACTGCACATATCATCTGTACGCCGACGACTTACAACTATACACCCAGGCTGGGATTGACGATATAGATGAGGCTATAGCACGCATAAACAAAGACCTTTCCAGCATTTCATCTTGGTCGAAAAATTTCGGGATCGCAGTTAACCCATCTAAGTGCCAGGCTATCATTCTTGGGAGCCCACGCTCAGACTCTCTCTATGACTGCGCATTACTAAAACCGGTTCTCTTTGAGGGTGCCGTTATACCACTCTCATCGCAGGTAAAGAATTTGGGACTGATTGTTGACCGCTGCTTAACTTGGGAACCCCAGGTGTCTGACGTGTGTCGTAGAGTCACTAATACCTTGAGGGCATTGTACAGATTTAAACATTTTCTACCGACAAGTACAAAGACTCTTCTCATTCAGGCCCTGGTGCTGCCAATAATTGATTATAGCGACGTATGCCTTACCAACGTCTCGCAAGGACTCTTGGATAGGCTAGATAGGCTCCTAAACAGCTGCATCCGATTTATCTACGGCCTCCGCAAGTATGACCATGTCTCTTCCTTTCGGCGAAAACTCAATTGGCTTCGCATTCGTGAACGTAGGTGCCTCAGGGTTCTGTGTACGCTCTTTAGCATATTAAAGGAGCCAGCTGCACCGGAGTACCTGCGGTCTAAATTCCAATTTGTTACGGCACAGCCAGGCCGTGAGCTCCGTTCCTCCCGTACACTAATACTCTCTATCCCTATTCATCACTCTGGCTCTATGTCTAATTCCTTCACCATAAACGCTATTCGTCTTTGGAACGCCCTCCCCCTTCAGATACGCCAAGCTCAGACCAAATCCTCTTTCAAGAGCAAGTTGCGCAAACATTTTCTAGAAAAATCTCATAGCTAGATCTCATGACAGTCTAGTAGCAGGTATATATGTATATATATATATGTTTATGTATATATTTATATGTATATATATATATATAAGTATATATTTTTAATTATATATTTGTTTTATTTATGCAAATGCTACGGTTATGTATCTATGAATTAGTTTATATTTAACATATATATTTAGAATTAGCAGCTATATTCAGTTTAGAATTTCCCACGTTTGTAATCACCAAGCACCTAGAGTTGCACGACGCACAATTTGGCTTCAAGCCTGAGCTGTCCACGGAAAGTGCAATAATGTGCCTCAAGCAAACTGTTCAGTACTACACTGACAGAAGTACGCCCGTGTTTGCCTGTTTTTTGGACCTGTCAAAGGCATTTGACCTAGTAGACTATAATTTGCTGTGGAATAAGCTGCAACATGAAACCACATTACCACGAGAGGTCATTTTGATGTTTCGCTATTGGTATAGAAATCAAAAGAACAGAGTAAGATGGGGAGAGACATACTCGGAAGAGTACGGATTGAAGTGTGGGGTGAGGCAGGGAGGGCTAAGCTCGCCTCGGCTCTTCAACCTCTACATGAACCGGCTAATTGGTGAGCTCAGCAGCACTAATATCGGTTGTCACATTGGCGATGTGTGTGTAAATAACATCAGCTATGCGGATGATATGGTGCTGCTGAGCCCTTCAATTGGCGCCTTGAGAAAACTTGTGGCAATGTGTGAGTCATACGCTGTGGCCCACGGACTCAAATATAATGCCAAAAAGAGCGAGATGATTATCTTCAAGGCAGGGTCGAAGAGCTATGCAGATGCTCCTGGTATCTCGCTATGCGGTACAACCCTAAACAGAGTTCGGCAATTTAAATATTTGGGTCACTGGGTCACTGAAGACTTAAAAGATAATTGTGATTTGGAGAGGGAACGCAGGTCGCTGGCTGTCCGGTGTAACATGTTGGCTCGCAGGTTCGCACGATGTACACGACAAGTAAAAATCACATTGTTCAAGGCATTTTGCCAGTCTTTTTACACGTGCGGCCTGTGGGTCAATTTTACGCAGCGGGCATACAGCGACTTGCGTATCCAATATAACAACGCGTTTAGGTTACTGTTGGGGCTGCCGCGACATTGTAGTGCGTCGGGCATGTTCGCGGAGGCGCGGACTGATGACTTTGCAGCTATAATGCGCAAGCGTTGCGCGTCTCTGCGGGCCCGAGTCCGCTGCAGCTCCAACAAGATCCTGAGTGCGTTCGCGGATCGCTGGGACTCCGCGTTGCTGCGTAGGTGGACGCAATTGCACGTCTCGCGCCCCCCATAGTTGTAAATTTTATTATAGTTATAGATTTTATTATTTAGTGTATAAATTGATAGCAAGTAAGTACCTACTAACATTAGTAATATAAGATTTTACTTGTATTTGTTTTTGTGTGTTACTAATCAAATGGGATTTATATTCTGAATAAAATATTATTGTATTGTATTGTATTGTAATAATTTCCCGCACCTATTACCTTCTTTTTATCTCTGTTTGGCCCGACGGTTAACTGGTAGAGAATGCCTTTTGGCATTAAGTTCGCCGTTTGTACTCTTTTTATTGTGCAATAAAGTTTAAATAAATAAATAAATAAATTCTAGGTAGATAATGTGTATATGAAGGATGAGAAGGATCAGGGGGGTGATTTTTGAGATTCGAGCACTCGAAAGTGACATTTAAAACTCTGAATAAAACGATGAAATTATGTTTTAAAAATAAAAGCGATAGAAAATTTTAAATAATGATTATTTAAACTAGCGATAAAATTGGCTACAAACTTTTGTGTGCGATTATTTTCGAGCTTGAGTTTTTTGAATTCGATCGTCCGGCTGTAAAAAATCGGCCCCCAGTAGAGAAACAATGTCATTATTACTGACAGTGTCTGGTGGCCTTACTGTTTGAAACTATAACTTACATTTCTAGTAAATAATATATTATCAGAGAAGTGTAGAGTGCCGATGTAAAAGAACAAACCATTCTTGTCTTCTTCGATATCTTTGGAATGCGATGGCATCTCACGCGTTGACATCACACGATATTACGCTATTTCACATCCATTGTGCACGCGATGTAAGGTACACCTATTGTTTATACGCTATCACACTCTTCCTATACGGTTTGTTATCAAATATAACCTTTGTTTTATGTATATGAGGGTATGTACTTTCTCAGATTATGGAATATTATAATACTTACAAGTTACAGCACCTCTATTGTTACTGTAATCGATGTGATTAGCTGTATATGTTGGAATGTCAACTGTCAAGTTTTATTAGACTGATTTGAAAGAACTGTGATAAGCTGGTTATCTTTCTGATAAGCATCTAAAATATCAGTTATTTTTAGTATGTATATGAAAACCACGATAATGACATCAATGACTATCCGATTATCTTCATCTTATTATTGTATGTTTTTTCAGGTAAGTTCCCGAACACTTTTTTACGCAAGATGCGCTGCATATATTCGATGAGATGATGGGATGTAAGTTAAAAGCATTTCAGGTATATGCAGAGAAGAAAAGCGTACTTACCTAAAGCAGCGATTGTTGGCGGAGCTTATAGTTTTCATACGAGGCGAACGCTGCGTTTCCGCCGTTGTGTATTATTGGCACTAATATTGGCAGTACCTATATCTACCGCGACCACCGGTGCCGGAGGCAGGAACACAGTTTGGAAAGACTTAATTTTTAACAAGTGTGACGAATGATCATTCTACAGCTTTTTACATAAGATAGTTAAGATACTCATTAAAACAAGTTTTGTTCTTATATTAAAATATAATCTGTGAAAATTATTCTTCAAAATAGAAGTAGCTATAATAAAATTAATGGCCACTTAAACTCGTAAATTATAAATCTAGACAATCCAAATGCTAATCTAAGCACTAAACCCAAAGATAATGTTTCAAATTTACGTCCCGATACACGGTTTTGATTATTTTATTGACGCCTAATACCGAAGTTTCACAATATCTGAGGAGATAGCTAACGAGATGGGGAGATGCCCGGACCGGTTACGGTACCGTTGGGTTTCGGGTAATGGGTCACAGGAACTGTTGGTTCTTAATGGAAATCCCTGCTTTTCTGTAGATCCCACTTGATTTAAGTTGGGAGAGTTGAATGAGGATGTCGTTACGGGAAAGATGAATGTCGCTGTTTGGGGTAATTGGAAATCGTTATGTTGTTTCTACATTTTTATCAAAATATCTAATATTGACTTTTACTTGAACTTGAACAACTCTTATTGTAATTAACAGAACAAAAACTAACTATAAGCTCATAAATATTTTGATTTCATTCAATTCAATACTCTAGTCTTATTGTTAGAGTGCTTTGTTAACTATCTATTAGTGGCTTTCACTACCATGATGTTTAATCGAGTCATTATGACACGTACACAATTACACACGTGGTCATGTTATGATCACCTGTAGTTAAGATCAGAATGACTATAATTATCTCTCTCTTTAAATTAACTAGCTCACAACTGGTTATTAATTGGAATTCCCCTCGATCGATCTTAGTGTGCACTTACTATAGTCATTCTACATAGACCTTAATAGAAATACAGAAGATGGAACGGCTTTCATACTATGCTGAAAAATAGTTTGCGTATTCTTCGCGTTTCTTTATTCATTGTGCATTGTATATACAGATCTTCATGAATATGAAGGCAGTTGTTATAGGGTGCACCCACTATCAGTCGGCCAGAAGATATTGGCCTGTCAGTTTTTCGGAGCTGCCAAATTTTTGTTCTGACAGGCCGATATCGTCAGGCGGACTTATAGTCGGAGGGCCCCCTTACACCGCCTCGGACGCAGAGTAAGCAATATTGTGATAACCGCTGGCGATCTGCTCAACTTTAGCTAAAAAGTGGATCAAATGTTTCCCTGCAAGAAACTCTCTTCAAGGAATTGATAGCTATGACTGAACTCATGAGCTTTGCCTTTGGCGCTATCATAAGTTCCTATTAGTTGACACCATTCATTTGAACGCTGGAAAATCTACCATAGAAAAAACTTTAGAAAAGTTCGTAAATCCCGTGATGCATTTTAAGTATTCCTTGGTTTATAGTTCTTCCTCGATTACTCACAATTCATTGTCTCGGTAACTGTGGCACCGGGCCTTTTGTAATTGCTCTTTATATAACGCGTTCCGTTATTCACGTTGTTGCATGCCGACGGTGGTCATTGTCGTCTGGTTTGTAACAGGGTCGGAGGTTGACCGGCTTTGTTCTTATTGCAACCTCATTACTTCTACAGTGTTACTATAGGTGGAGCTTCACTTGCTGCTATGTTATGTGATGACGATGACTGAGCCAAAAAAATTCAAGTCGTGAAGATGGGGTTGGTTTCCACAACTGGAACTATGGAATGTACGTCCAATAATGGATCGGGGTGGGAGGAATTAACTCGTTACAATTAAGGTTTTTATAACAAGTTATTATTGTTACATTGTCATGGATTAGCTATTTCTTGTCTATGGATATCATCATATTATCGATACATTTTTCCACGGTTTGTCTCCCTCTAAGGGGGAAATATGTTTTTCTGCGTTTTGCTTTGTTTATTCTTAAATATCCTCCTGGAGTCCTGATGTTTAGTATGTTTATGTAGTCAGTAACTAAGAAATGAAGGGTCGTAGTTATCATTATAACTTATCAAAAATGACACTTCCTAAAACCTTATATCAACTAAACATATGAACATACGAGTATGACAGACAATCCCACCCGTTTGGAATTTAAATCAACACACCCAACCAATTTACATTGCGATCCGCTAATAGACTCCTTAACATACCTTCTTCTATTTTAGTCCCAATCTCTTGGCAATAAGATTTACTGAATTGGAGAATGTTAAAATCCCAACCGTAAACGTAAGAAGGTGCGCCAAGGACATTACTTAACGTTTAGCTGGTTGTTTCAACGTTTTTTTACCAGTTCGTGCGGTGATCCTGGCTCCCCCCTACCCGGCACCCCCCAATGTCCTCACGCGACCAAGGTCGCTGCTCGGAGCTCGGACGCGGTCCAAATTTAAATTTTTGTATTCCGAATGACAATATGGCTGTTTGATACCGGATATTTGAAAGTGCCAGTAAATTTGCGAGCTTACATTCCTTTGGATTACTGTTGTTTCTCTCGAATAAAGTGGCTTTTTTATTGCGGTCTCTTCATTCTTGGAATGCCATATATTCCAATAAGTAGGTATTTGAGTTTGACCAACTTAAGGTGCTCTTACACGGGCGATAAAAATTGCCGAATTGCCGCAATTTTGACGTCACGGCCATTTCAAGCAATTTCAAGCAATTCGAAATATTCCTCAATATGGAGCAATCATTGCTCCAGTATGGCGCCTTTCTTGCTCCACTCAATTGCCCCAAATGCTACTTTCGGCAACGTATCGCCCGGCAATAATTGCCCGAAAAATCGCCCGTGTAAGAGCACCTTTAGGAAACTAAGCTAAATGCCAGAGTGTTTGCCTATAATCGAAGTTTGTTTTGTGCATCCTTAAGAAAAAACTTCTTGTTGATTCTGATGATTTTCGTTTCCGTACTTTTTCTACCTTTATAATAAGCTTAATCTTGCATTTCCAATTAAATAAAACTCGAGAACGTAGCAATATATTAGGTCGTTAATTTACTGAACCAATAGAAAATTTAACGTGCTTAACCTTCAGGCAGTGTAATTTTTTCTTCAGAAATTGCTTGCTCACTAACACTAACCAATTATTTTTGACAGTGGGCAAATTATTACTTTAAAAGAAAATTCCAAAATAAACCATATCTCAGTTTTATAACTCTAAATATAATAGTAGGGGTGATTGTTATAGTATCCCCGTCATTATCGTCGAAATGTCAAATTTCGGGAAATACAGAATGCAATTGCTAAGCCAGGAAATCTGGCTAAGCACAGCACAGGTGAGGAATTGACAAATTATAAAAGTTAGGAAGCCGGTATTTCAACTTAGAAAATAACAAATTAAGAAATGGCCTATCTTGAAGATGAGAATTTAGGAACAAGTCTATAGGTAATTCCTACAACACAATATAATATGTTCAATTGTTCACCTGCACGTAGCAAGGCGGGTCGTTATTAATAACAATTAATAACTAAGGAAAGTCAACTTTAGCTCCATACCGAACTACTGATTGTATTCGTCTGTAGGAGCGTTCATTCTCTCAAAACACGACGGCCATTAAATTCCTGTGGTTACTGATTAATCGTACATTATTTTTCCGCATTAGCATGTTTGTCACCGGACCATAACTACGTTCATTTAAAATTGAAATTTCTCGTTTATGTTTATTACTTTGAAGAAATGTAGTTAGTTTTGTAATGATTAATTGTTTAAACCAGCTCGATAAATAATATGTATACCCGTGCATCTTTAATTATTACGTATCAAGAATGTCTGTGATATTTTAGGAGTCACGAGTCCGATGTGGAACTCTAAATTAGTATTTTCTCTCTCCCTTAAAAAAATCTATATTTTGGTAATGGCAAGGAATACTCAGTGCGCGAGTCCTGCTCGCACTTCTTCGAGTTATTCGAAACTCATGGAGTCTACAAAGACAATGCTTAAATCTTTTTCCTTAAACGCACATTACATCTATAAAAAATCTTACAAAGCAACTAACGATTTACGCTACGCGCATAATAGAATAACGTTATAATTTAATAATCTCGCGGGGTGACCGACCGCACCAAAATGTGCGATTGTCATTGTGTGGGACAACAGGATAATTGAACGATTATACAAGCCAATGCCGTTGATGTAGTTGCTTAACGATTTATTGAAAGTTGGTAGTTGCTTCCATAGGAAATCTGGGGACCGGTTGGTAGTGGCAAAGCCAATTAGACTACAGTCTGGCGGACAGCGAGAATTTAGTCATGTGATTCTACTTAGCTTTGCATTTGGAGTTAGTCGATCTGAGAGTTCGTATCTTTTGGTGACATATTTTTGTATGTACAGGGGATAGTAGATTTTGATGGCGCTTCAAGTTATCTGGTAGAAGTAAAAAAAAACCTTAGTAACCCTACTGAATAGGTGAAATATATCAATTTGTAGCCAATTAGTCAAATGTGTGCCACAAAAGTAAGTCTGTTGACTGTCAGTTTTGATCATAGGTCAAACATAATCAGAGGCGATACTAAGGTAGAGTAGTATCCAAATTTTCATTTTTATTCTGTTAAATAATAGAATTAATAGAACATAATATTAGTTTTGATTGTCTTCTAATTGAATATAATAACGAGAGCGACGACATACGAAGACATATGGGCTTGCTTTATTACAACTTACAAGTCTTACAACACGTATTTTTTATCCATGTCAATACACTCGCAGCTAACCACGTGTACGATTCGAATATTCTCGCATTGTATTGACAGGTACACATAGTCTATTGGTAATCCTTCCTATTGATTCACAACCTATCTAAGCACGGTCAGATCAGCCAACAAAACATTGATATTGAGTTTCGAAAACAGAAGAGGTTTATTTCTTCGTGAGTTCCGTGACGTCTTTTCATGTTCGTGGCAGTGTATTTATTGCCATTTCATTACATTTATTAGCTTAGCTTAGGACTGGTGGTTGCCTATCGTAACTTAGTCGCTTACCATTTAAAACACTAGCTTGCTCTACACTACTAGCTCGAAAACACTTACAAAATAATTCCACTTCAAAGTATGCCTTGATTTCACCCATGCACTATGTATAACCTCCCCGTCATCACGTAACATCAATATCGCTTACAAAGAGATGCTTCTAACTCACAACTACTTAGTCTAGACTAGACGCATCACCTTTATAGGACTTTGATGCAGTATTTTAACAACGTGAATACATTGCCATCTTAGAACAAAAATCTACCCTGTGCCTTTTATCTAAGGTTCATAATTGTTATATTCATTTTACTGAAAATGTTGCATGTTTGTTTAATTATGAACTCTACAGCTTGGGAATTGGGGTGTTTTGTAAACGTTAGTATGTTCCTGTAGGAATTCTTACTGCATTTGATAGCTGCGGTTGGCTTTCAGCCAGTGTTAGATGTCATTCCAGTCGCTTACAGTGTACGACGAAGTATGAGCCCAACCAGTCAAGTGTAGTCTTTTACTCATGATGATGATGCTGTTGTTCTGGAGAACAGAAGGAGCTATCTAAGGTCAAAAATCCGCAGTTCCCTCTTTTCTATTGGAGGACAGGAGACTGTCCCATAATCGTATATTTAAGAGCTAGGTTCTTGTCGGTGGAGTAATTTCCATGCGTGTCTGTCATCTTACTTTTTACAGCCTGATACGACACGACGTTTATTGTTTCTTCACTGGATCCATGTATGTCTGTTTATACGTAACTAATTTGAATAGGATAGTATTTTTAAGGATCTCTTTTGTAGGTAGTGTAGGTCTGGTCTAGGAGCAGTAGCCAGCGCTCGCGCTTCTTTCGGGAATACTCGGCCTTGCTTTTAAGATGAATATTGACTGTTTAGTGGTTGTAAAACGTGTGATGTTGGCTTTACTAGGGATAACCATTAATTCGTGTTCTGGGAGATCTGTGATGCTTGCAGACCGTATTCGTAGATTGATCTATTAGGATAGTGATAGGGAGAGACGTAGTTATTAAGCGAATTACGTTTTTATACAGAAACATTGTTGAAATGCTTTCATTGTCATAATCCTGGGTTGTCCCAAAGCTGTATACATAAATCAGTCAGCAGCAGAACTAGCTAAGCTTTAAAATAAGATTGACACTACTTTAAATACTTTAATGTCATAAAAACAAATACTCGAATGCTTACTACTTACTGACTCTAGTCAGTAAGTACTAAGCGTAGGATCTGTCCTATTCGACTTAATTGATTTGTTACCAGAATGTGCTTTAAAATTGTTTAGAAACGAACAAATACATACACATACTCTACGTAAGTAAAACTCAATGTAGAAAAGGCCCTAAGCTCTTTTACAGAAGTCCTTTCCGCCTTCCATTTGCGGGAGTACCTAATTAATAATGTTGAAAAGCCAGTTTTATAACCAGAAACATTAGAAAACTCATTCATAGCAACGATTGCAAAAAAAATACCCAAAATGTTCTAACGAACGATTCTATTTACATCCATAATCATCAACCTCTAACCGATGACTCATTTTAACGGTCGCCCCAACCTTGTAAAACTCAATGTCATATGTCTCACCACGTTGTAATGTAGTTGAGACGTTTTGCTTCCAAGCACTTGTAGTTTTTTTCTTCGTGTTTCTAATAAAGTCGACATGCGCACGAGCAGTGTGAATTATTGTCATTGTAATGGCTCTTTTGTAATAGTCTAACCATTACAATTTAACATTAATGTATTGACTTATATCAAAATTGGTTATGTTCTTACATTACCAATTTTGATATAAATTCTCTCGGACTCAAAAAATTATCATTTAATTCAGTGTCGAATGACAATTCAAATTTGTACTTCAATAATTAATTTTACAATAGGGTTCAGCTAAAAAAAAATATTGTAAAATTAATTATTGAAGTACATTATTGGAAATTCCACAACCACAAAAAAACGTAATATGCACGGGTTATACATAATGATATGGAATTATGAGATATCTTAATTAAGGTTGTGAATAACTATTTCAATGTATGATATAAAATGTTGCAAACTTGAGTGGATCTGGATACGTCCCACCTTAAAATTTGTTGCATGTGTATATTCATTACATTAATAGTACAATACTGTGTAAGTAATGACGGATTGCCGCCTGTGACCTTATATATTTAAATACGTTTCATGATCTATTACCACAAAGAAAACTATGTGATAAAATATGGCTTATAAAAAAAGCAAATATATACTATTTATTTATTTATCGTATGACTACATGTCACTGGATATAGATAGGCATTTCTACAAAGCAGATGATGAAGACAATCCGGTGAGTGCTGCGAGGTCCAGATGGGACAGTACAGCTGCCAAGTTTGTTACTCTTTTAGCACCACCTACGGACGCAGAGTAACATTGATCCCCCTAAAATATATACTAAAATATAAACTTATTACACGTGTTAAGGCTCTTTCTATTTATTTCTACCTTGGCCATGCACATCAGATAACGACATCCTTAACCACTCCAAGTTGGTTACGACTTACGTTTTGCGATCTTGATACGGTGACGTCATCAAATTAGTGCCTACATGAGGCCCTTAGATGGATTACACGATTGAACGTCCTGATAGGCCGGTACCTGGCCTATAACCGCGAAGCACTTCGTTCATCGAATCGTCTATTTGCATCACTCTCTTTCGTATAAGCAAGAGCGATAGAGACGGGACCATCGTTTTGTCGATTTTCGAACTTCGCGGTAGGCCCTCTGGTCTATTTGTGAGTATGACAGATTTGACAGGACAGGAGAGAGTTCGAGTCCACAGAGTATGAAAGAAATAAAATACTGAGTTGTATAAGTTTGGTTTGAAAGATACATGGCCTCTTCGGACCGTGCGGAAGAAATTTCCTTCCGCGAGAGCCCGAGTTCCTGGGACTACAGGTTTGAAAGGGTCGACGACGCGCATGTGACACCTCTGGAGTTACATGCGTCCATGGGCTACGATGACCGGTTTATGAAGCGGGCTGCATGCTCGTTTGCCACCGACGACGCATAAAGAACAAAGATTGTGGTAGAAAGGAGGTCCCTACTTTTCTGCACCAAGACTGTAACACAATTTTTCATTCAATCGGACCAATGACCTTTGGTTGCAGTCAAAAAGACGAGTTTACCGAATTTGAATGCATTTATTACTGTTAATATTTCCCAATAAAGCATCGGTGGCTCAAGCATCTAATTAGAAGACTTGCTTTATGCTGATGTGAATTGAATTATTGTTTTCCTCCGAACAAAAGTCAATGCACTCTGAACGATAGGGTTGTTGCCGTTTTTCATTTGTATTTTCATACTATGTAAGACAATATGGCGACGGTAAATGTAGACAGACTTTTTGTTTACCTATTTTATTTCATCAGATTTATTCTATATGTATTTTTATAATGAGCTAATAGGTACTTATATTGTTTTTATACATGTAATTAAAAATCGAATTTCACTTAAAAATATTTTGAAGTTAACCAGATATCTTATTTGTCTTGCTCCAAACGTATTTTTCTTTGCTAAAAATACTGAAAAAGCACTCAATATCGCGTGTAAATATATTCAACAAGTGCGTGTATTTATACTGCATCAATTTGCCGCACGAGTGTAAACAACTGGGTCATTCGTTTCTTTGAAGCAACAAAGGCGTCGACGTTCGATAACTCGTATGCTTTTGTCTTAAGCCAAGTACAGTCAGCAGAAAAAGTAGCATGTGAGTCATTTTGAACACCTTACCGACTTCTGCTGCTGACTGTTCTATTTTTGCGTGAGCTAACAGAGTTCCGTATACTTTCATTTTGTAAAAAAAATATATAGACTGAAGAACCTTTAGTAATAAAACATTTTTTTACGATACAATACAACAAATAAATATATTTAGGTAGGTATGTATATGAAACAAATCTAGCGCCTACGCCAATTCAAGGGATAAGGTTGTCAAGGTGATTCCAGGCTCAATTGAGTGGCCAAATCCGGGATAAACGCTAGGAAGAAGATGTATATGAAACAATGAAATATAAGTAAGTACCTGGGCCAGATAAGAAAAACAACTTTTACAAAAGACTCTACAGTATACGGGATACCGAAATCCTTGCATAATAAATTGATCTTTAAAAAGTTTTTTTGTCTCTTAAACAAGTTGACTTATAGTTTTTGGCAACCCTACATGAGCAGTCGTTAGCCAAAATGCAAACATGTAAAACGTGGTCAATGTACTGAGGGTATCTGCTTCGACGAATTTTTCTGTTGTCTTCCCGACTTGATTTTTGACCACCGTTAGAGTGAGTGAGAGAGATGTTCCTATTTAGGGTTGTTAAAAATTCTGTCAACCCCAAGTAACCTCTGGGGCAATCTGATAATAAGGTAAATAAAGCTTGCGCAAATAACGTGGTGACGGTGTTTATGTTTTCCTGGTATTGATTTCTTAGTTTGCATAAAAAAGTGTTTTGGTAGTCTTTGGTATCACGGATGATCACGTCACGACTTGGCAGGGTTTCTTGCAGATATTGTTTGGATGGACTCAATTTGGGTTGACAAAGAAAAACAATTTAATTTTACAAATATTTAATTTTTGTGATAATCTTTTAAGATATAAATATTATAGATACAAACGCGATGGGATAATGTTAAGTGGATAAGGAATTCCTATATCCACCTTTCAGCTCCATCATCAGATCAGTTCCATGTCCATGTCCTCGTAACATCGCATTGTCACGCGATATACATATGAGTGCAAAATTTCAGCTCAATCGGAAACTGGGAAATGGGTCAACTTTAATTTGCAAGTTTGGATTACAGACAACGGGACATGTAAAATAAATGAAAACTTTAGGTGTTTTGAGGTCCACATATTTTATACCCAGTTTAGTTTTTAAGTTTAAAATTTATAACCTGAGTCTTATGTAGAAATTAGTCATTCCATAAGTACTCACCTTACTTCAAATAGGTAGGTATTTTTATATTGTCTCGTTATTATTACCAATGACCCATTAAAATGACACGAAACGAGCATTTTGGTAACTATGTTTCCAAGTAAAACTGATCACGTACTCAACCTCATTTCTAAAGGTTTTGCGTAATGAAATGACTAAGGTTTTTAAGTTTCTCGAGAATTATGTATTGAGGTGAATAACAACTTAATTGGATAAATACAAGCTGTGCGATTTACAGATTCATTTTATTTTTATTATAATCCAGTGATGCTTAATAAGGCGTCAAATATTTATGAGGAATCGGTTTTGCCCACAATTGTAATATTACCTCTAAGCCTTAATACATTTCTTATTATACTTTTACTACGTATTGATGCTTCATCTTCCACCACAAGTTTAATTCTTCTTAAAGTGATAACTTTGTCATATGCCAGAAATCTGTGTGTCCTTTAAAGGATGGTACATTTTACGAATATTCTGTGACCCTACCTAGGTCAAAGTTGAAAGCCAAGGGAATTCGGTGTCTTGTTCAACGGTTTGGGTTACAACATAATTTACCTTTATGTCTTTTTCCCATAAAAACAAGTGAACCTTAATAAAATCTTTGGCCATTTGGCATGGCTTTTTCATTTAAATAGTGAATCGCATAACTTGAGAGATTTCAGATAATTTAAAAAAGGAAGGCTTCACATACCTAAGTCGAAGTGAGTCATGGTCGGTGGCCCAACGATAGCCTGGAAATTTGATATGTGAATCATGCGTTTACATTGTTTGCGGTGATATGGGGTGCGTGGAATGTTCATCGTCGAGGAAAGTGGCCGGTGTGTCATTACAGGTCCAACAAATACGCATTTTGGAAATTCAAATCGATCCACTCCGAACATAAATATCTATCTGGCATGTAGTCTATAATATCATTCTGTAACAAAATGTCTACAATAGTTTACTACTCAGCTAAATAAAAAAATAATCGGTCATCCCGTAATTTTACTCGCGTCAGTTAGTTGCATCTCTCAAGGTATTCAAACATTTGAGGGCTTCACAACTTCCTTGATATCAAGGGTCCAACAGGTTCATATAGGTATCACTTGATAATCGCGTTTTTATGAGAGAGCTGTCAATAGTCCTCTCTTACTACATCGTCATCATTGTCATCAAATCAAGTCGTTCACGAAAATGCATCTAATCCTTGGGCGATTTCAGCCACTAGTTTTTTTACTCCCGTTTCCTGTCCTACTTCACTTTGGATTTGTAATATTAAATTCAATACAGAAATTCAGTTCTCAAATCACTAAGAGCTTTCCAGATCACATTAACATTGACTGCTTACTCTTCAATGTCTTCGTAATCGCAAATGCATCTTAGTATGCGATCAGTGGGTCGGATGCCAATTGACGTTGATTTCTAATTTCTATGCGTGTGGTCCAGTGATTTGCTAGCAGAACTGTCAATGTTCATCATCTCGCCCTTATCTCTTTGACTACTGGTTTTATGATTAGTTTGATCGGTGCATTCATCACTGTGCATTGGATTATAATGTTTTTAATTATGCATTTTTATGTTTCATTCATACTAAACTTCTTTACTAGTAAATCCTTTAGGCAAAGTACACTTTTCAATTGTAAATCTGTTTAAAAATTTTTGGTATGTTCTGGGATAATAAGTAATTTTTTTCACAAGATATTATGTTCTGTCAAATGAGCCACTCAACATTTTCTGTCCTTAACTTTTAAATTTCGTTTTAAAATTTCACCTATAAATAATGACTTTTCTGTGTTTCTCTTTATGGTGTATGTCAAAACATTCGAGCCCCCACCTATTAAACCTAATAAACAGAATCTATGTATATTAGAAGACCGATTTCTTGGTAACTCCAGAGACATTTTGAGTAACGCAAGAGACACTCAAAACTGTCGGTCAAAAAGTTGATTGGCCCAAATCTTAAATGCCGTTGATAGTCGTGTCCCTATTTGACATTTTTACATGTTTCATTTTATGAACAAAATGCATTCCAATTTAGATTTTAGTCTGTTGAAGAAACCACAGTGTTGTTAGGCTGAGCTAAAGCTAAGCCATATAAACCAGTCGAAACTATGTGTGGAAACCTATTTCCTAATGGGCTATAGTCTGCAAGGCCCGCCGGCGACGTTAAGCCTCCCATAAAATGTGTTATTTGCTACTCTATTTCACTAACTTATGGATGTGGCAGTCTGGAATATAGGCGTTAATGCGTCTAAAAGCAGAGGCTTTAGAGGGTGCTGCTTCCTTACTTGTTGAAGTGTGAAAAGGGTTCATTATCATTATACCTTTTGAAAAGCTTTATGATCGTATTTTTATATCCTTTTCAACTTATTAAAGTCGATTCTATTATGTTTTGAGAAATTCAAAACTGTCGAATAAAAGGTAAAAAAAGCAGGCAAATTTTTATCTTTATCAAATATCGAGAGTTGTTATGTTGTTTCGGTCGTAAAAAGTATCGACCATTTTAATTGTCATCGACGTTTCGGACATCCGAAGTGACGCATTGGCTTTATCAGTTAGCGTAGCCAAATCTGTAGAGTTCGATTAAATAGTACACATCCGTTGCAGATTTCAGTGAGTCATCGACACCATCACGCTACTCGAGGGTTTCATTGACGCATTCTGCTTTTACCGTTGCGGTTGTTTATTGGTCCATTTCAGAGAATGACCAGTTAAGTTGCCATCTGGTTCTGAGGCGCCATTTTAAATGTTAGTGAAGTTGACGTATGATTAAGGTCGCACTAGATTACATTAACTTAAGTATTATTGTTCGATTTAGTAAATTTTTTGTTTTTTTTATTAAATATGCTTAAAAAAGATGATGCTGCCTATAGGGCTTATCGATCAGGCATATAACCGCGGACCACTTCGGTCGTTCTAGCGTCTATTTGCATCACTATTTTTCGAATCAAGAGCGGTAGTGGCAGGCCCTCTGTTTTTCGGCATTAAAATTTCAACCACTATAATATAAATATGGCATGGCAAATTTCCAATTTGCCAATTTTTTTTTCTTTAATATGTAACCTAGTAAGAATATTGTAACTACAAAAGCTTACAAATAAATAAAGACGCGCGACAGACCGGAAAATTGATGGGACTAGACTCCGGCAAAACGTCTGAATGCAATGACATACAATCACATTATTTAGTCGACCAATCTTAATACGAAGATCAGACATGTTATAGTTGCTAAGACTACCGTTCAGTTCAGTTTTGTCTCTTCTTCGTCTCTTCATCTTCTTAGTTAGTTACACTTGAACTTTGAACTAGGATGATATAGCAATAGTTTTGCTATTCGCTGAATAACGAAGGTTCAACAAGGATCACCAAGTGTAAATAGCTTAAGTCAGCTGACTTACGTAGGTACTTTTGCTCGCAATTAATGTTTTCATTCTCCACACAAGTAAGTAGGTAAGTAAGTAATTATAGTTATATAAAAAACAGTTCTTTAAGCAAGTAATTTTAACTTAGTATCGCTAAATTAACGACAGCACTGACACATTATTTAGTAGGTAGGTTCGCAAATAAATATGACTTCAGATATGTTACCACAAAACACTGCAAAGTAAACCAGGATCCAATTCAATAATCAAATTAAAATAGTCAAGAATTAATCAAGTTTCAAATGTTTCGATCAATTTTTATACTTCTACGATTTCCCACTTGGTCAGGTACACGTACATTAAATTTTTAACGCCCACTCAAAACGGGTCCGAGTCACGATCGTGTACCAATAAAATGTGTCCCGAATTTATTATCAAACAAAACCCTGTGAGGTCGACAGGTGGCTTCCCCTCCCCTACGCCAGGTGCAATGGCCGCCAAACCCGTCTGCTACATTGAATTCGTTTGGTATATTCGTTTTGTGAGGTCAAACAGGGAAATGAATACTATCCTAACCTGGTTTTAGCTCTGAAAATTGAGAGAATACACATGATCCGAAATTATTTACACAAAAAAGCTTATCTTCCGCAAAATCTATAATAACACTGGAAATCGACTCGGATTTGGGAGTTTATATGTATGGATGTAATATTAACCACACTCATCAAAAGTCAGTTTTATTGTCTATACATCATCATCATATATTTAAGAGCCAGGCTCTTGTCGGTGGAGCAATTTCCATGCCTGTCTGTCATTTGCCTTCTCCTTTACAGCCTGATAGGACACGACGTTTATTTTTTCCTTTACTTGATCCATGTATGCTCTCCTTGGCTTTCCTGGCTTCCTTTCTGCCTCAACTCTACCTTCTATGATATTTCTTATAAACTCATCGTGCCGCAGCAGGTGTCCAAGCATCTTCCCTCTCCTGTTATCTATGGTTCTCAACAAACTTCTCTTCTCTTTTACCATACTTAAAACTTCTTCATTGGTTTTCTTTTCTTTCCAGCTGACCTTTTCCATGCGACGCCAACACCACATCTCAAAAGCCTCTAACCTCTCCCTATCACGTTGCCTCATAGTCCACGTTTCGCGTTTATTGTCTATACATTTATGTAGAATATCTTTTTGGGGGAGGACTAAAGGAGCACATAGGACCGTATATACTATATCGCAAACGAAAGACGAAATGACGCTGATCAAACGGATGCAGCAATGTTTGCGCAATTACCTATAACAACTAAGTGTGTTGCGAGCACAGCGTAAATTGATTATTTTTGTCCGTACGTATTTGAAATGTGCTATAAAACGTCTTTACATTTGGCTGACGTCATGTTTAGAACTAGAAGTTTCTATGTTATCAGGGTTATATCACCGTTTAATCTTTATGGCATACATGACGACATATGTTTAGGTTTAGGGCGGATGATCGCTGTAAAACCTCGAAGGCCGCAGGTTTGGCGTACGGAGCTATTGGTGCTGCTTATTCAGTCAGTTTATTTTGTACAAGAATTACAAGATTTGTATATGGAACAGTTTTTTGCCTTGATCGCAACTATTCAGATTTCCTTACGTGATTTTCATAAGCATATCTATCAAAGGTCGTATTTTGCTGCTTATGCTAGACTACCTCTTCATATAAGTAAAGTTAGAGAAACAAAACAACTGAATAACTGAAACTGAACAGGCCGAAAAAAGAACACCTACACGATACATTACTACACTCCGTAAACATAACCTTCTTTTCTTCGTTAGTCCAGTAAGCTTTCCCATCTCTATTGTAAAAATCATGCCACTCGGCCCTTCGAAACGCTAAGACCGTAACTCAAGTACCCGAAAACAATGGAATCCATTTACCAAAACCCACTAATGAACTCTTTAAAACGAAAGTCACATTCAACAGACCGATGCACCCTTCGGGAGCTGTCATTCCAACAGTTAATCCAGTTCAAGTGAGGTGACCGTCTAAGAGATCCAATATAAGTACGCTGTACGATCAAGAACAGATGATACGCATCTCGAAGTCACGTTGATACTGGTTCAACAAAGAAGTCAACTCTGTCGCCTTTGCCTTACCAAAGAAGAACGGCAACATACGGCCTGGGAGCCGATTAGATCAGCTTGTCTGGGTGCGGTTTAAGCTGATTAAGTATTAAGTCGAGAATGTGGAGAAGAACTCTACATTTTAAGTCTATAATCTCAGTATGGTAATCAAGGTATTAAGGCTTGATGAAGTCAAGATTTTCTCCTAGTATTCCATGGACACTCGTTATATCTCGACCCATTACTTTTACTTTTGTTCGCTATCATTAAATTGATCAAGCAAAAACTCCTGGACTCTGCTGCTCAAGGACTAAGCAAAAAAACTCCTCACTAGCGGAAGCTAGTCTTAAAATAAGTTTTCAAATGTAGCTTAAAGCAACAAGTAAAAACCTTTCGATCTGCTCTGGTATCGCAACGGATGCGCAGCGATACGCAAAACGAGCCTATATCCTGCGCGAGAGTTCAACGCCCGCGATGCTTTGATAATGAACGAATTATCGCAATGCTAATTGTTTTAAAACAGTAACTGTGCACCTGAACATCGGGTCTTGGAGAAAGCGTAGGTGTATGTAGTTTGCATTGGACCCAAGATGATTTTACTTTTAACATTCTTATCGTATAAATGAACAGAAGTATTCTCAAAAGCTGCCTGAATAGTGACACCTAAGAAACGGTTTTGTGTTTATCTATCTGAACAAATCTTCGAGGTATTTTAAGCTTCTATATTTCCATAATTACCATTACTGGTAAATCTCAAACATCTTGTTGACGGATTACGTTTTCCTTTTCTGGGTACGTGACCCGTGGGCGACTGTTTATTGTCATGCACTACTATGGGGCTTTTAAGTCCACTATTACCAAAATTGGATCCTGTAAGGTCAATGGTCTGGACATTTCCTATTTGCTGTTAACCCTTTCGTAATCTTCAATCAATGGATCCATTTCCATTCTTGCGTATCATTAAACCAATCCGATTATGAGTCACCGATACAGCGACAGGTTCTTGATTTTGTTGGTATCTGCAGGTGGATTCGTTATAAAAATTTCATCAATGAAGGTAAGGCTACACTTGTACTAAAAACTATGAGACGCGCCGTTCACACATTTTTGTCAAAACCGCAACGTATATTATTAGATTTATTAGTTACCAACCTAACTGAGTTAGTACGTATACGCTGCATCTGCAGTTTAAGCGTCACTTAAATGTGTTTTATTCTAAAATTATTCTACTTCAATGTTATGATTAGATTATATAAACGTTGCACGAACTAGGACGACTAATTTGCGAACCCATACAACAAATGTGTACTTTTAGTGTTTGTACTGGCCAATGTACCAAACATGTCAGCTTTTACGCTAACGATTCTCAGATAGGCGTGTGAGTCATAATTTACGTTTTAGAGCTGAAATTGAACCTTAGAGCATTAAAACTAGTGGTAAGATAAGACTGGGTGAAGTCATGTTAAGGTTATGTGGGTGTATATCTCTTGCGGCGCTAGCGTAGCTTCCTTTGCTCGAAATAAATAAATTATTCAAACTAGCTGGTATGTTTTAAATGCAAATTTAGCATTGTTAACCCTCTTAGAAATAGATCCACCATTACTTAACTTGACGTTAGTCAATCTAATAGATGTTAGCAACTGCTATTACAAGGCACACCTATACCATAGACTTAAATACCTATATAGTAGACGGCCATAGCCTAAGAACTTTTTGAGGCTCCGAGTATTTAGCGCCATCAAGTTCAGAGCCACCTAAACAGAGCCAATATGTATGAGATAAAATCATAATACATAAAGTTCGTCTCGGTAAAGCAATTTTTATTAATGTAAACCTTATCGTTGACAGCTTGATACGAATCGATGTTTACTTTTCCTTCACGCGTCCCATAGCCCAGAAAAGGATAGCTTTTCGCTAAATTGTCTTCCTTTCCACTCGGTCTTGAAAAAGATGCCCCCAGCGCATCTAGATCGTAGAATTTCCTCTTTTATCGTTCAATTTTTATCAGCAAACTTTGTTGCTTAATAATTTCTCAGTTATGCCATTATCATTAATGTTTCCAGTCAAGTCACTCACTTAATCTGTAATGTACCTTATACTGCGTCTCCCACATACAATTTCAATCGCTTATTAACCCATAGTTAATAGACATGGTGCAGTAATTAAAGTCGGCCTCGCGCGGCCTTGCCTCCAGTTTGAACAGATGCGCGTTACTATGTCGATGTGACTCAGCGTCGAGAATATGTATGGCCGTTACGTATTTGGAATTATCTTTGATCCTACAAGTTTGTATTCAGGCGAGATCACAATTCTAGTTTAAATGCATAGACCAGTTATTAGAATTGTAGATAGGCCTACGCACTTATTTGTTGTTGCTTTGATGTGACAACCAATCTAATCAGGCTTATGAATTGATTAAAATACCTACCATATAGCATAACATTTATGACAACACGAATAATAAAATTACAAAGAACCTAAAGAACAACATGAGTATTCTAGAGAGTGTTGAGACGGCAGATAAGAAATAAGGCAAAAACCTGAAAGAATATCACTTAATTATGTCATAATATTTCCAAACCAGGTGGACTAGTTCGGAATTTATTGAGAACAAGTAAAAAAAACATAGAAAGGATATTTGTTGAATAATAGTACCATTTATCAACACATTAATCTTGTCATTTATATTTTTTGCACTCCTTATCGTGCTGCTGTCCCCTATATCCTCAATTACCTTGTATTACGTCTTATTTATTAGTTCACCAACCTTGTTATTATAGAACAGAAACGGTTTGAATGATGATTTGACGAATACACTTGTAAATGCTTTTTGTTTGAATCTATACTTGGTATTGTTCAAGGCAACGTATCTTAATGCTTACTCACATTAGGCAAACTAATGATTTCATATTTTTGCTTGAATTCCTAAGGTTTTTGTGTGAATTGATTAGGAATTGATTAGTCGTCATATTGGAAACGATTAATTGACAGTGACACCGATAGACACCTTACGCCCGCCCATCTTCATGTTCCCCACATTAATACCTATTGTGTTTTATTATTTCTATTACCTATTACTATCTACTACTATTAGTAGGAGAACCCTGAAATTCACCTCACAACTCGTCAACTTGCTGATTTCCTATGATTTTCCACAAAACATGTTTTTTTTTCAAGATTTGTTTATTATCGATTGTTCCTATAAGTTGGAGTAATATGCGCTTAAATTTTATTACAGCAACCAGATTTAGTCGCAGAATGAACACCATAAAATCTTCACAACGACGTCCATAATTTCACAAATCCAGTTGATCATAAAAAGCGCTCGTAAAGTATAGCGGCCATTTGCCAAACGCTTGGATGGTGAACTCGTGAGTCATCCCACATTACCTTTTCTTTGTGCGCGCGCGCGTCACCACATGACAGTTCGTGTGTACTGATACTGAATGTATCTACTGATGATGGCTGGGTCTGGGTCATTCGGTATTTTACTTTCAAGTTTGACCGGAGGCAGAGGACACGTTATGTTTGACGGTTGTATGATCTTAAACCATGCCGTTCCACATTGAGCAGAACTTTCCTGAAATGGTCGATGTGTTTTACCCAGGACAGAACTTGGACGGTATAGGCGTTTAAGATAAGAGGTTATTCATATTGACTTCTGTAAGAAAGATTAAGTGATTATCGCCTCCGCTCCGGTGCCCACGGCTGGAATGGAATTTTTAATCTCATTAAAAATATTTAATTAGTAACGATATCAATTAAAATGTGTTTAAGGATTGAGGTAGTCTAAAAGCCAGGCGCCGTTATATAACAACAAGCCAAATCACAGCTAAATGCTGCTATTTACAGCATAGCTCTAAAGCATTCAATCCGCCGTTTATTAGGCGAGCCCTAGTAAGGAGATGCCGAATAAGGAACTCGCCTCGTGGAAACCGTGCCGCTGCAGTTTTTGTGCCGCTTTGCTATTGCGACACTGATACATTGCTGCGACATATGGCTGGTCTGGTGAAGTTTAGAGTTCTTGGGCTTTGACGATCTTGCCTAATCATATTGATAGCCAAACAAGAATTTACAAAGTTACAAATTTCAATGTTAACACTCCAAGTTAGAGTACAGGTCAAATTGACTTTCGTCATAGGTTTAGAAACATCAATGTTGCCGAGATTTGTTAAATTGTTATTTAAATTTTGCAAACTAGGGATTTGTTTGTTGTTTGTTTGTTTTGTTTCTGTGATTAGGGGGTTGTTGTTGTTTGTTGTGGGTTTACGTGTTCCACGTCAGCGGCCGGAGCAAGCCGGCAGGACTTCGTTGGTCTGCCCAAGATTGATTTACCTCACTTCGACGGGAACTATCAGCATTGGCTCGGCTAGTATTCAGCAGCACACCACCGAAGCTTGAGCGCGGCCAATTAGGATTAAGTTTACAATAAGTCATACGTATAAAGTCAAAATTATGCAAATCACTCCATCTTGAGCATCCATACCATCAACCACTTTCGCTCTTATTATAAAAGTTTGGCACTATCCCTTGTAAACCAGTACTTTGTAACTTTGGTTGGAGAAATCGCGGATATTCTTTCTCTCGTAGACCAGAGACACGTCTTTACCTAAAAGGGTTACACGACGATTCCCCACATCTACTAAATATAAAATAAGAAGACGAATAAATTCATATGTACAAATTAATACACTCAAGTTTTAACTCTTAATATGGTTTACAAATGGTCATTATACCGTTCGTCGGCAAGGGTACTATTCTTTTCTGAATAGACCAGTTTTCGGACAATTATCATTTAAACACAGCTCGGCCTTAGAAACAGCATCATTATCAGACCACTATTTAAATGTATCTACCTCCCTAATTAGGTTTACTATTAACTTAATTGTCTGTCTAATGAATTCGAATATTCATCTAGCGCAGCCTTTTGTGTAAATTTGATACGCTCTATTGCCTACACTTTATCTGTAGGCGTAGCCTTCGGCAATTTAAACGTTTTACATAGAAATGTGGTGATTGTTATCTTCAGTTCGATTGTCTGTATTTACATAATTGAGGTTTCCGGCTTTGAAGATATCATGAGTATTTGGGTTAAGATCTTTAAACTATTTCCTTTTAAAGACTATCGTTTGAAAGCTTTTTAAGCCTGTTACACCATAATACATATTCATTAAAGAATTGAATTCCTCGTGTAAATAGCTTAACAATAAACGTGTTTACTCGTACACGTCCTCTAGAAGACGGGTCAGATCGCAAATTGATTCGGAGCAATTGCCCCCGATAATGTTATCAAACAGGCGCGCTTTGTAGTGCGCCGACTGAGATAACGGGTATCTTACGTTACTTTAATAATTATATAAACGCATATTATGGTCGAGTTTATCGTTTGATGTGGACAGGATAAAATATCCGGCTCTTTCTATACAAGTTGTTTCAGAAGAAGATAAATAAAAGAATGCGGCTGAAGAATGCGATGCTATATCTACCTAAAGCCTGCACAGATAAAAGGATATCTTAATCCAAGATATTCATTCTTGTATATAAGGAAAATCGATAACTTCTTAAATCAAGTAAAAAATATCTTGAACCAAGTAAGTTCTATCTAGGATCAACAAAATCATACTTGGTTCAAGAAATTATCGATTTTCTTTATATACAATAATGAAGATCTTGGATTAAGATATCTTTTTTTTCTGTGTGTCTTTACTTTGTCGTTTTAAGCAAATTGCCCATTTGATAAACAGTAGTTTCTGTTTTCTGCGAAGGTCTGCCTCATTATATCTATATAAAGGGAACATGACAACATTGTCAACATTATTGGACTTTTTAGAACGCCTAAACTAAACCGTCACAAACTACTAGGTACAACAAATTGATTTGTACCGATAATAGTTTTACGATCGCACCAATTAGTTCAAAGCAATAATTCTCTATCTAATTGGTTGTTTGCGCATACTTTATTGTCTGCGATGCTCCTTACATGACCTGTATACGCATATTTTATATATACTGCGTTCTTGGCCCGATCCTGTTATAAACTTGCAATATGACCTACTAGTTAGACCCTCGAGAATCAGAGTTGAATAGAATTTTAAATGAGAATTCAGAACATTTCCTAGTTACTACGCTCCAACAACGCTCGTGTTAAAATCAAAGTAATATACCGTTTCATACAACACTGGGACAATCAGGTTAAGAAAAACCCAACGTCGAAACCGCCAGACATATCCATTCCGAGAAATAACTGATCCATATCGAGCCTCAAATTCGTGGTTAGGTGAAAGGAGGCACTTTGAATTGAATGATCCTATACAACTTTTTTCTTTATTTACAAAACTTATTCTACCGTTAACTTTTAAGAGGTGTTAAAATGAAATTAAAAAGGTGTGGCAAGCTAGTGGAAGTCTGCAAAACCCCAACCCCAACACCATTACGCTTGCATCGGAAGTACCAACTCCCATGACTCATATTCTCTAACGACATATTGATGTCTCATCAACTCCTCAATTACCACTAGAAAGTATTCCAGTGTTACCGAACAGTTTACGGAATCTCACGGATCTGTGTGAATCACTTGTGGAAGCGGATGGGGAAGTCACTTTCGTCTTCGTTGGTACGTGATATTGATGCAATGCAGTTTTTTCCTCAAGTATAAGCGCTGGGAATAAATACAAGTAACTGCTCTTATCTATGATACTATACCAAGAAAACCATCCATACTTACCACATTAGTATTTGTTCCGATGTTAAGGTGCTCTTACACGGGCGATTATTCGGGCAATTATTGCCCGGCGATACGTTGCCGAAATGAATGGAGCAATATGGAGCAATTAATTGAGCAATACGAGGCAATTCCTAGATATAGCGGGAATTATTTCGGCAATCATTGCTCCATTCAGGTGCCTTTACACGGGCAATATTTGGGCAATTTGCCTAGTTTCCCGAATTGCTGCAAAAGGGGCAATTAACTGGAGCAAGAATGGCGCCATACTGGAGCAATGATTGCTCCATATTGAGCAATATTTCGTATTGCTTGAAATTGCTTGATATGGCCGTGACGTCAAAATTGCGGCAATTCGGCAATTTTTATCGCCCGTGTAAGAGCACCTTTAAACAGGTCTTTGGCTGATATAGTATTTAAATTTTTCATTGCCTTGTACCTCAGATTTGACCGTTAGATCTCTGGCAGATTTGTCCGAAAAACGTATTTACTTACCAGTCAAATCTTATGTGTAAATCTGTAAGTACATATATGAATATGACTTGCAAAAATTTTCAAACAGATTTTGCTTAAACTATTATACTCGTAGTTGTGTAGAAGACCTAGGTAGGACGTAGGATGCAGCTAATTTTCAGTTAATATAAAGGATCTTACTTCGGTGTAGATTTTTTTTGCAGTTAAAAAAATTACTCGTTTTTCATATGCATAACATTGTTTCATACAAGATGATCTCATTCATCTCTCTATATCAAGTTGCAATCAACTGTCCACATGTCATCGCACTCAATCTATTGTCATTGAAGGTGATGAAATACCAATAAACTCAATACGTTCTAAATACTACTGGGACCCCACGCAATACATTTAAATAAACTCATTTTGAACTGATTGACTCTATCAAAAATTTAACTTATTTCACGTGACACAAAGTCTATTTTATAAACTAGCTAGAGTTTTCATTTGTAAACATTACAAATAAAATCTTAACTATGTGTGATAAAGTTTATTTTAAATATACCTTCAGATGGCGCCTGGATGTATACATTTTTAATTGTTTTCTAATTGAATGGAATGCCAAAGACTATTTCGATTTGGTAGTATTTAGGATCAGAAACCGTATGTTTATATAGTGTTAGCTAGTAATGTTTAAGAGTCGCCATGAGCCTCGCGTTCCCATACAAACGTAGTTCAGCTCTCATTTTAAAACGACATGCTTTAGAACCTTAAAATTTGGCATGGGCAATTGGGCATTCTAGTAGTACAGATCTAGGTCGGACATTCGTTTTTGTTGCTAAAAACTGTAATACAAAGAAAATACAGCCAGTTATAGATTTACATACAAAACTTATTTTTGCTATATTTTCTTTGTATTACAATTTTTAGCAACGAAAACGAATTTCCGACCTAGATCTGTACTACTAAAATGCCCATGCCAAATTTCATGGTCCTAAAGCATGTCGTTTTAAAATGAGAGCTGAACTACGTTTGTATGGGAACGCGAGTTCGCGCGAGCGTCCTGGCGACTCTTAATCCTATAAAACTTGCTGATGAGAATGATGAGTTTTCATAACGTAATCTTCTGTTGACAAATAAAACCAAACTACACTAAACTATTTTGTTAAAAATGAAAACTAAAGTGCAATACGATATCGTCTTTGTAAACTATTTATGAATAAATTATAATCATATTGTAAAAGTGCAATAACTATAACAAATCTGTCTGTCTCTTGTCCGATCCGGATCTAGGAGCCAGTAATGAGGCTGAGATCATTCGATCATTTGGCTCGCTGATTTGATTTATTGTTGCTCATTGGGCTGGACCAAGGCTGTATGTTACTGACACCTCACTGATTACGCTCAACAAATTGCACTAAAAACATTTCTTATGACATGTATGAAGTATGGTTCAACTTAAGAATGTCCTATAAAAACATGCTCACGGTAAAGCGATAGGAACAACGACAACAAGAAAGTCGTTTTAATATTTAATTCTGTCTCGGAATTCGACCTGGAGATGCAACGTCCAGGGATGTCATCAACTATGCCTTCTGGCCATTATCTAAGGAACCGCGACATTTGATTGATTCTAATCGCACTTGATGGATGGGTATCTAATATTTTTATTGTTGTTCACGTCTTTAAGCCAGCGAATTCGAGGATAAGATGCATTACCTTTACCTTCATTAGCAACTCCGCACTATCTTGCCGAGGTACAAATTGATCATAGAGGTCCTAATGGAACTCATCATCAATTCATAATTTTGTAAGGTCATGCACGGGTCATGCATGCCATAATATTCGTAGGTAGGATTTTTGGATTAAGTAATATTTTGATTTGAATCAAAAGCTTTAGTAAAACTGAAATTCTGGCCTTGGGTTAGGTTAGGTTTAGCATTATAACGTACATGACCTTTGTATAGCCTAGTTGGTTTGGTAGTGACCCTGTTTGTGAATGGTGATGCTGTGTCGAATATGGTCCTGAGTTTTACTCTTATCAAAAGCATAAATTCCCAAACATTATTCTATAATATAAGTATATCCTAACCTGGTAATTTCTTCCGCAGACATACTCCGGCCTCTTCTGCGTGGTGGTCAACCCGTACAAGAAGCTGCCCATCTACACGGAGAAGATAATGGAGAGGTACAAAGGCATAAAGAGGCACGAGGTACCGCCACACGTCTTCGCCATCACAGACACAGCATACCGTTCTATGTTACAAGGTGAGTTTTTGTTCTTTTGCCAGGATTTAACTGCGCTGAACCTACCGCTGGCTGGAGGTAATTGCGCTTACCTAGGGTATATTACCGTAAATAAAGGATACAAAGCGCCAACGTGTCCAATATAATAATAAAATGCCAGTTTTATTCTGAATAAGACGCAGTTTGAAAGAAAAGCTTTAAGGAATAAGGAGATCACACCAGACCATTTGACGGACAGGGAAATTTTATGGGTGCTTTTGTTTAACTGAGGCAGTTTTAAAGCTTGACATGAGTTTGAATCATGTTAAGTGTGACTACATACATATTAAATTAGAACTATCCCGACCATATAAATACACAGCTGAGCTACGTACTCGAATGTAAATCACGCCAAATGGGTTTTCGCCGACCAGAAGCCAACGATTTCATTTTATGAGACGTGTTCCTTCATTGTTCCCTCACCTAGCTCGTATTTACGTTCAAGTACCCTTCAAACAACATTTAGCGCATTCCTCTCAAATCACGAACGAACCACAGAGCGAGATAGGCGCGGTATCGTGCCCATTAGTGAACAATTAGACAAATGGTTCCGTCGGCCTTATCTACCACTCCGTAGTGCTGAGCCTGTTTGGGTTTTTAGAGATTTATGACAGGTTTTGTTATTAGAGTGCTTTTTGAGACCTCGAACGAAACTGACTTCTAATATATAAGTGGCATCAATATTTTTTAACACTGCGTAGGTTAGCGCGCAGGGTCCAAAATCAATGTGACAAGACGATACAAACGGGTATTTAATTGCATATAGAAATTGGCAATGAATCCTAACTAGCGTAATCTATCCCAAAATAAATATATGATTGAGAATCTCCCGAGATCCTTTTTACTCCGAAATAATCGATAAAAGAAAATCTATCACCGTAACTATCTGTCGGCTCAACGTTGCTGATAAGCCTTTCACATTCTTCTAGCGAATTTAACCCTTTGAACCTACGACATTCGATCACGTCACTCAAAGTACTAGACCTCGTATTGCCAAAGCACCGAGACTTTCTAGAGTATAACTGTGACCTCCGGATCCTTTAAAACCATACGGATATCACGGTTCCAATAAATACTGGTCAGTCTGTATTGAAAGTCGGTGATGGAATAACAGCCTAGGTCTGACAGGAAACGCCCACGGTGTTTGCGTTTCGTAATGATAGTAAACAAAGGTGAGGATGCGCGGTTCCGTGCCAACCCATTGTTTAGGATCGATTCATAAGATGGCTGCTCAGTTGACAAAGATGGACAACAACGAGGAATCTTAACAAGAAAATAATAAACTGACTTGATTTATAAAAATATTATAACCCGTCTCTGTCCTCGCATAACTTGAGACGAATTTAAAGATATCCCACAAGCTAACTTCGTCATGCCCTTTGGACTGCAGGATGTGCCAAATATCGTTAGTGCAGTAGTTACATAGGCCCATATTTATGTATGGCGCAAATGGTTGGAAGCCATTTATCTTTCGTTTTCTGACCGTATTCCGCTAATCTGCATTATATTATATTGTGTGGGGTGCGCCCCTAGTTTGGAATCCGAGACCCGACATAGAAATATTTTAAAGAAAAAAACCGTTGACTCTTATTTAGACAATTAACCTTAGAAATGGTGATATCATTATTTTGACCTTGCGTATTGAGCGCTTGTCAGATTTCCCGAGTGGTTCCGATAGATTAGTTTTCAGTTACCCGCTAAGTATTACAAGATTTGACTACGATGCCGATGTATAATGATAGTAAACAAAGAAGACACGCTGCAGTTCCGTATGTATACGCATTGTTTAGGATATTGTGAGATCGATGCGTTGACTCACGACTTGCATACTAGCTGGACAAAGACAATACACGTAAAATCCACGCTTGTTGTGTGTGGGAGATCACATAATGACTTACGCCTCGGACTCGTTCGGATCGATGTCTCTCGAAACCTCCACCGACCGTAATCGTACGAACGGGAGCGTAAGCGAAGCGAGTTCATACAAACAAATTCTGGCTACTGGGACGTCTCGGCATTTCGATACGTCCCAGTAATTTGAGAGTTACTATATGAGCAGGGTATGTCATGGAGCTAGAAGGTGCGATAAAATCATCATATGGGTCTTATTATATTGCTAAAAAACTGTATTGAGGTTGATGGGAGCGCCGAACGATATCGTTCGGAGGGTTGCAAATGGTTAGCCATGTACAGCTTAGCCTGCCAGATCTCCGGAGAAATCTTTGCCTCATCGTAATACTGCTAGCTAAAAACCAGATACTTACTGTCTAAATAAAAATATTAAATATGTTGTTATAAACTGGATCAGATTACAAGATAGGACTAAAAGGCTGCGCTTCCGATGTGTTGCGAGTAATGTGTTTTTGAAAACCAATAGCATCACTTAATTTGTTTTTCCTCGCACAGCGCAGCTCCAGGATTGGTTCTTAACACACCAATCCAAGTTGGTCGTAAATAAAAATCATTTATTTATTTATTTAACAAACACGTTCCTAGCAACGCATGCTCGCACATCTCTGGTGGAAACGCAGGCTTATAAAACATTGCTCTACTACAATATCATAATTAAACAACAATGTGACGTTAATTAGGTGTCGTTAAATGATGACCCGGTGACACTTAGATATGCATCTTTTACAGTGTTCATGTAAACTTTGTTAGAGATCTTTCCCACGTCAATCGTCTTATAGGGTTTGATATGATCAGTGGTCTATAAAACATGGCAGGCACGGAGAAACATGTCGTTCATAATGAAATAGTAAACCTTAATCGGGGTAACTACACTTAGGAGCAAAACTGTCCCAATAGTAGCATCTTAGTAGAATGTGGAGAAGTTGATGTCGATCAAGGAGAGGGGCACATGATTAATACATAACAGTACTCGATATCGAAAGTTCTTATATTGACCGTGGGGTTCCATTACTTGTTTAAAGACCTCATGGACTTGATGGACTCGACGGGTGGCCGAAGAGCTGGAAGCTTCTTTGCGCAACGCATTAGTATTCCGATACTGCGGGGAAATGCTGCCAGCATCCTTTGCACCATGCCGAAAGGGCCTAGATTTGTTGATATTTTTAGTTTTATTTATGTAAATAAATTTAATTTGTAAGTCCAATTTATTTTTAATAATCTGTCTTTATTTTGATATACTGGCTATCTGATACAAATTTAGTATTCGCCGGGTTAGCGGCAGAACCAACTATTTGGATTGAATTGTATTAGTGGATAGTTGATTTTGCCTTTGACCGTGAAGGCACATCCGACTATTTGGAATTGATCTTATTAGCAGATAGTTAGTTTTGCCTTTGACCGGGCGTATTATCTTATCAGAGAGGCTGATGGCAAGTAGGTAGATAATTGGTACTTTTATTTATATGTATATTTTTGTATTTCAGATCGAGAAGACCAGTCAATCCTCTGCACAGGAGAATCGGGCGCCGGCAAAACAGAAAACACGAAAAAAGTCATACAGTACCTCGCGTACGTCGCTGCCTCAAAACCTAAAGGATCTGGAGCGGTGAGACTGTTTTCAAAGCTTATCTTGTGTTAAAAATTGCGTCTCTTTTTCAAGTATTATAGAGCTTTTGCACATCTCCGCTCCAGAATCGATGCTGCGGTACCGCGCTGCTAATTTGGCCGCGATACAAGAGCGTTCCGCGATCGGTCCGCTAAGGTTTCGCGGCCAACGTGCAGCGCAATTCCGCCGCGGAGATATGCAAAGGCCCTATAGCAACACTTCCTTATAATAATATTACCTTTACAAATCAGTTTTTAGTTATCCGTGGAAAACTGCTGGGCTTTCAAACCGATTATTATGGATTTTAAAACCTATCATTATCTTTTGACTTTTTACATGTTTAGTGGATATGCGTCATCAATTGGCAAATGTTTATGTAATGTTAGTAAACATTCATTAATACAACAAGACAATATAATGTTTTAGTCCTATATTCCAGATTAAAATACATACTTAGACGTCGCGTAGATTTAATCAATTTTTGAGAGAGTAGTAGCGACCTTTAAATGAATTTAAATATTTATAACGATCGATTTATAAATACTAAATCAGGAAATACACATCAGGATTTTCGTAGATTTTCGTAAGAAAGACAATTCGTCCATTACCGTTCTAATAGTCGCCTATACTTAAATTTTGAGCCTTCTGCTATTTACGTAGAGAACATTTTAACCTTGGCCAAATAGTGCAACTGTATCTCGAAAGTTACACTCGCTTCGAAATTTTAATGCGTCTCAATTTATTTACATTAAATTGTACTAATTGGGCTATTCGTACTCGATTTCACACCTCGAGAGATAAATCCCATATAAGGTTTAATAAGACAAGGATCGATTGAGTGTACGGAATTATAAATATATTGAGCCATAGATACGAAACGATCAAAAGGACTCAAAAACGTACGTTGCTCACAGCATTTTCGACCGTATCTTTTAGTATAACAGGTGTAATATCGAGCTGATGTGAAAGGGAGTTAATTCTTGTATATTGCTTAAAGATGTGCGATAGCCCCATATCGTTCGCGAGCTTATATAAGGCTGGTCTTTCCATGTTTGTTAAATGCCTTTTTGGTACAGTCAGGCGCGATTTATACTATGCTTGGCTACGTATAGTTAAGACCTAATCAAAGTCCTACACTGGATAATAAAAATAAAATATATATATTTAAAGACTTCAAATGTGTTTCGTAACGTATTCATATGACTTTAAATATGCCCATACAAGGCTTTTTACGATCTTATTCAATATTTCACTCAGAACAACGACTTTTGTCGCCTGTAGAACTGGATCAAGATATAATAAACTATTTTGGCAAATGGCATAATAATATTAAAGCACCATATTTTGTATATTGTTAACAAAGTGAGAAGTGGCTCTCGGAGAGACATTTTGCTGCATTGATCGTAGCAAATGGAAATCCGTGATCTCTGCCTACCCCTTTTGGGATGTAGGCGTGATTGTATGTATGTATGTAACAAAGTTAATAGTATGTATACTACTCTTAACTGTACCAATAAAATGTCATGTAATATTTTATAAATGCACCGGATATGGCCAAGAACAGATAATTATTTAATAATGTCGCCTCGCCGCTGGGTCACCTACAGACAACTGCTAATATTTGTCGAGTCTGCCATGCCACCAATTGGTATTATGAATATGAGAAATGACGTCTCGTGTAGTCTGCAATTATAATTAATGCGACGATTGTTGTAATGCGGAAAATATGTAACGTTAATAACATATTTATTCTCGTCTCGCTTACATTTTATCGTCAACGTAGAATTCTAATTATTTACAACTGGGGGGTCACCGACCCCAAAAGTAGGTATCACCGCCTTTAAGAGAAAAGACGTCAATCCAGTACTCTTACTAGTTTTATAATATATGAACAATTAATAACATTCAAAAGCAGTGAGTTACTTTTTTACATGTTACTTTGTTAGTTTTGTTGCTTTATTTTGTACTAACATTTTATTTTGCCTAAGCGCTCACAAGTTTACTGGTTCGACTACCGTGTGAGGGTAAGGAGTTCGTAGTCGCTAGCCAGACTTTAAGCTATTTTGTGGTAATTTAACCCTATGGTAATATTCATAAGAGCGAATATTTGGTGTGCTATAAAGACGCGTATTCGATATACCCCCAAATAAGGGCGGTAGTGCAGATTCGATGCTTTCAATCTTTAATAGACAACTTTCGCTATTTCATAGGTGTTATAGATTGTAACCACGTCTACATATTAAAAGTGTATATTTTGGCACACCAGCATGCCTGAGGTGGCTTGAAAACTCACTGTATAGCACCTTTATTTATGTTTTAATTACTGAAAATTCTTGCATAAATATAGTTTTTTTTTTCAAACTGCTAATTAAAATGTAAGACCACTGACTAATGAGGTCACAAAATGCAAGAATTTTCTTTTTCTCAACTTGCTCAAAAACGGTTGTTACTAAGTTTGAAATTAAAGTGTAATTTCAACATACACGTTATATCGTTTTTTTTTCAATGAATGAATGAATTTGAGGGCCGTTGAACATCTCCGCGATGGAATCGATACCGCGGTACCGCGCTACATGTTTCGCCACCAACATTTAGCGGACCCAGAGCGAAACGAGAGCGAAACTGCGCGTCACGCACGGTCCACCTTGTCGTTTAGGTTACGCGGCGAAACGTCTAGCGCGTTGTCGCGGTGTGAATTCCGCCGCGTAGATGTGCATTGTGCAAATGCCGTCAAGTCCAATTTCATTTAAACCTCTTAAATAAGGCAATTTGTTTTCTGTCTTAAACTCTAAAGAACGTACAGTCAGTATCAAAACAAGCTATGATTCTGCTGCTAACTGTACTTGTTTCCTTACTTAGCAACGACCGCTATAATTTAAGTCTACTTACTGTACTTCCGAACATGCACTGATGTATATTTTTCTCTTCCCTCCCTGATGCCTGGAACTACCGCAGGGGCCCTCACCACAGTTGATAATAGTAAGTGCAACGAGAAACTTCCAACTTATACCGTATCGTATCCTATGCTTTGGTCTATTTTATTTATTTATAATAAACTCTTGTATCTATGCTTACAGTTACCCAATTGCCCACAAGATATTTCACATATGTGACGCAATTTGAGGATAATTTATTTCATATACTTAGCGAGTCTTGGTTTTCGTTTTATACTTTTTTAAGTTGCGTTGTGTATCCTACAGAACTATATTCCATTCCATATGTATTTTTAAAAATGTAAACAAACGTTACTTAGTTATTTGGCTAATTAGTTGTACCTCATCCAAGGATGTATCCTTTTATATGTAAGTATGGAATTCGATACGTCATTCGCCGAACGTCTCGAATGTGATTTTTTTTGTTTACATTGTTTGAAAACTCATAAGGAATGGACTATACTTGTTTATTTATGTATTTTGGGTTTGAACCATTATCATCTTATCTTATGTTCATATTATTTCATATAGTATTGTTTTTTTATGGATAGCTCGGAATATATTAGTTCCTATGTGTGTAATGTGTGTATTGAATGTTTAACTTTTGAAAATCCTTATTTTGTTTAGCCAATTAATTATTAATATATTGCTACTTTCAATGCCTAGTGCTAGTACAATATATTTTTGAAAACCATTATTTTTATTCGTTATATTTATTAACATTGGTAGTTCTTAGTTCTAACTTTATCATACAATTATTTTAAGAAACTTGAAAGAATCTATTCTAATTTCTAACGGTTTTTTATAATAAAATCTTTAATCACGAAGAAGACTCTAAATTTAATCCTAACATAGCCCTCATTACATTTCACGCTAACCCTTAGACCAATGGACCCACGTTTGAGGTAAATTTTGCTAAAAAACCAAAACACAATTGGTAGTAGATCAGTGTTCACCATAACTTGTAATATAACCCGCCCTAGCTTGTGTCATGTGTTTGTACTAACATTCATCAGAAACAGTGTTATAATGGCAGTATTTATCTTAAGGTGCGTCCAGATCTAGCGAATAAACCGCCAGTGCGCAGGCCTTTTTCCTTAAGATTGCACTTGTAATTAGCGCAACTCATGCAAAAATCGAATAAAGCTTGCTACTTGCAACAGCGCGAGTGCATTATCTAGATGTGGACGCATTTTGAATCATAAAATACTGACTGTATGCCTGACCAGGTTTCTAATTTAACACATGTTTTATTTTCAGGGAGAATTAGAACAACAATTATTGCAAGCCAATCCAATATTGGAAGCGTTTGGTAACGCTAAAACAGTCAAAAACGACAACTCATCAAGATTCGTAAGTAAACCAAAAATATTTTTAATATTACTATAAAATATATCAGTGGCGGGACATCAAACATACGCATCGGGCAACCTAACAGACCCCCTAATTCGGCTTTGTCTTAGAGTTTTTATGAAAATAATTAGCCTCAAGGTAGGCAAGCCTGCAATGGGAATCGAGTCCTGTCGATAACCCGCCACTGATCGAGAAATAGCGTCCCTTTATACTACTTTTCGTCTTTTTATACTACTTTGAGTAATCGAACGACGTGTTCTATAACAAATTTAAGCTTATACCCAATTCCAGGGCAAATTCATAAGAATAAACTTCGACGCGTCCGGCTACATAGCGGGCGCGAATATCGAGACATACTTGCTCGAGAAGTCGCGAGCCATTCGCCAGGCGAAAGACGAGCGGACCTTCCACATTTTCTACCAACTCCTGACTGGGGCCACGGCGGAGCAGCGCGCGGAGTATATACTTGAGGACCCGAAGAGTTATCCGTTCCTGTCCAATGCGGCGTTACCAGGTAAAGTTGGATTTGAAGATTAACTTGATCAAATGTTATTGTTGTATTGAAATTATCAAATTTATCTTATTTTCAAAGAAATATTGTTACTAGACAATCGTTGCAATAACTTGTAAATTATTACCTCATTATTTTGCTTACATTAAGACATCTAAAACGTTTGCAACCTAAATAATATTTTACTAAACAACGAAATCTAAATTTAATTATACAATATCGCACTATTTTTCACGTGCACGTAAAATCAACAACCCTTTGGCATTTAAATTTTGAAATGTATCAATTAAGTTTCTTCCAAATTTGAACGACATCCACTTTACATTTAGTTTAGAATCCTTTACAGTGCCCGGAATCGACGACGCTCTGGAGTTCCAAGCCACTATCAAGTCGATGAACATCATGGGAATGAACAATGAGGACTTCAACTCGATATTCAGAATAGTCTCCGCGACGCTGCTGTTTGGCTCCATGCAGTTCAAGCAGGAGAGGAACTCGGATCAGGCTACGCTGCCTGATAACACTGTTGCTCAAAAAATTGCTCATTTACTCGGTAAGTTCATATTTGTGTTAAGCAACATTTGAGTGTATTCTCTAGGGCTGCGTATTCTTAGTATTAACAATCTGTTTGTTTTTCCAGGTCTCTCCGTAACGGAGATGACAAAGGCCTTCCTCAAACCGAGGATAAAGGTCGGTCGCGACTTTGTAACGAAAGCGCAGACCAAAGAACAAGTGGAATTCTCCGTGGAAGCCATCGGCAAAGCCTGCTACGAGCGGCTCTTCAGGTGGCTCGTCAACAGAATCAACAGGTCTCTGGACAGGACCAAGAGGCAAGGAGCATCCTTCATCGGCATCCTCGATATGGCTGGTTTCGAAATCTTCGACCTAAACTCTTTTGAACAGCTCTGCATCAACTACACGAACGAAAAGCTCCAACAGCTCTTCAATCACACCATGTTCATCCTTGAACAGGAAGAGTACCAGAGGGAAGGCATTGAATGGAAATTCATCGACTTCGGCCTGGATCTCCAGCCGACGATCGACCTTATCGACAAACCCATGGGCATCATGGCTTTGTTGGACGAGGAATGCTGGTTCCCCAAGGCTACGGACAAAACTTTCGTCGAGAAATTGGTCTCCGCACACTCCGTCCACCCCAAATTCATGAAGACCGACTTCCGTGGTATCGCCGACTTCGCGATCATCCACTACGCTGGCAAAGTGGATTATTCCGCTGAGAAATGGCTGATGAAGAACATGGACCCACTGAACGAGAATGTGGTGTCCCTTCTACAGTCCTCCCAGGATCCCTTCGTGTGCCACATCTGGAAGGACGCCGAGATCGTCGGCATGGCGCAGCAAGCGATGACTGACACTCAATTCGGTGCCAGAACGAGAAAGGGCATGTTCAGAACCGTCTCCCAACTCTACAAGGAGCAACTGACGAAACTTATGGCCACACTCAGAAACACAAACCCCAACTTCGTCAGGTGTATCATTCCCAACCACGAAAAGAGGGCGGGCAAGATCGAAGCCCCTCTTGTTTTAGACCAGCTGAGGTGCAATGGTGTGTTGGAGGGCATCAGGATATGCAGACAAGGTTTCCCTAACCGTATTCCCTTCCAAGAGTTCAGACAGCGATATGAACTGCTAACTCCCAACATTATTCCTAAAGGTTTCATGGACGGGAAGAAGGCATGCGAACAAATGATCGAGGCTTTAGAGCTCGACCATAATCTATACCGCGTCGGACAGTCAAAGATCTTCTTCAGGGCCGGAGTACTGGCCCACTTGGAAGAGGAAAGAGACTACAAGATCACGGACTTGATTGTGAACTTCCAGGCGTTCTGCCGAGGGTTCCTTGCAAGGAGAAACTACCAGAAGAGATTGCAGCAACTGAATGCAATCAGGATTATCCAGAGAAACTGCGCTGCTTATCTCAAGCTTAGGAATTGGCAATGGTGGAGATTATACATAAAGGTAAGATTACATTTTATAGCTTTCCTTACTTCACTAATTTGTCATCTGCGACCTGAATTATTATTAAACCCATAAATATACGAGGAATAACAATCAAGTGCATACAATAGGAATAGAATACTCGGTTGCTGTAGCTATCAACGAAAGCTATTGTCAAACGTAGGACTTACTAACCCAGTTCCAAGTACAACAGGTATTATAATGCCAACGTTTAACTAAAACAATTAGTTATTATAAGCGACCTAGAGTTTTGACAACAGCCTCGAGTGTAATGCGAAAGTTATGTAAATAGACCCACTTGTTCACCAGAGTGTAGTCTGTAAAATGGTGCGGACCTATCGAGTCTAGCTATCCACTGCTCGTAAGTTTATTTATACTGTTCATTGTTTTGATTAGTGAATGTGTGTAGATTGATTATGGTTGGGAGTCATCGAAGTTCATTATAACTACTTATTATTTATCAAATTCTAAACAAAACTATCATTGTTCAGTTTCGTTCAATATTATAGGATATAATTCTGATGTGCTGCTTATAAAGTAAATGACTAATAAGTGCTGCGGCGGCTTAATATATTAAATTTGAACTTCACCAAATGAGTTCATGCCTAATTTAAAGTATTCGGAAATACATTCGAAGGGCCTTGTAACGTTTAAACCTCACATCTCTCCTAGAAGTAACAGATATTTGGTATAAAAAAGAGATGGTATAAGATAGATGAGACTAGATAACCCTTGTTATCTAGTCTCATCTATCTTATAAACTAAAATGTATTAAGCTTTAATCGAACGGGTTCCAGGTGAAACCTCTACTTGAAGTGACGAAGCAGGAGGAAAAGCTAACCCAGAAGGAGGACGAGCTCCGTCAGATACGCGACAAGCTGGACACTCAGTTGAAGCGCTGCCAGGAGTACGAGCAGAAATTCCAGCAGGCCAGCGCCGAGAAGACGCAGCTGGCTGAACAGCTGCAGGTAAGTTGTCCAGGTGGAACCTGTTCTGGAAGCGAGACACAGATCTCTTGTAATGAAAGAGAAGCAAAAAGAGTATTTTTTTAACCGTTTTGGGAAAACAATAAAAAAAAAACATAATTAATTCATTCTGATAATTTCTTCTCTTAAAAGGTTGCTGACATCGTACATCATGTTGGATTTAAATATAAAAACTTATCATTGGCTATCTAAAGTCTATAAATCCACTAATCAACATCGATAATATGCTTATTATAATTTGTGATGATTTTCACGTCTCAATTGCAAATAATAATCTCAAATTTATCACTATGCAGGCGGAGTTGGAGCTATGCGCCGAAGCGGAAGAGTCCCGCGCGCGCGCCGCCGCCAGGAAACAAGAGCTGGAAGAGCTGCTGCATGACCTGGAGGGCAGGATCGAGGAGGAGGAGGAGCGCTGCAGTGCGCTCCAGCAGGAGAAGAAACGGCTGCAGCTCAACATACAGGTCAGTGCCGGAAATTACCGTTTATAATTTTACCAAAAAAAGAACCGACTTCACTTAGGTTAGGATCTGCTTTTCCAAGAGGAAATGCCCGAGTTGCTGTAAAAAAATACAATCACTATAGGTTTGCCTATAATAGTTGATGAACTTGATGAGTTCCCTCGATTTCTCCAGGACCCCATCATAAGATTCAGACCTGGTGACCTGGGGACCAACTGTGAATATACTCTTTCAAACAAAAAAGAATTTTCCAAATCGGTCCAGCCGTCTTCAAATAATCGGTGAAAAAGAAAACAAAGATCCCGACGAATTGATAACCTCCTCCTTCGAAATCTTGAAGTCGGTTGAAAACGATCATCGATCTTTAAAATGATCTTTAAGTCAATGCGGCGGCCGAATTTAAGAGTATTTTTTTTAATATCGTTTCCAATGATTTTAGGTTCGTTTCCATTTGGATTATTTCATCGCACTATGTATATTCTGACCTAATGCTAGATAATTAGCAATGGAAAAACTCGTCAACTATTTTAAAAACTTGTAAACTAATCAATATTATCTCGCCAGGACTTGGAAGAGCAATTGGAAGAAGAAGAGGCGGCGCGGCAGAAGCTGCAGCTTGAGCGAGTGCAGTGCGACGCCAAGCTCAAGAAGCTGGAGGAGGACCTGGCGCTCAGTGACGACACCAACCAGAAACTCGGCAAGGAGAAGAAGGTACCTTTGACGATCACTTAGATTAGTTTCAATTATAAAATGCTGATGATTTATTTATCATATTTATCGTATGGCTACACATCACTGGATATAGAGGCATTTCTTCTTTGAGGTGGTAATAGTTGTGAGAAAGTAAATAGTGAAGAAATTCCAGTGAGTGCTGCGAGGTCCAGATGGGACAGTGCAGCTGCAAAGTTTGTTACACTTTTAGCACCACCCAAGAATCACGTGTAGGGTTGTCTAAGGAGTCTCCTACGGACGCAGAATAACATTGATCCCCTATGCTGATAATTATTAATAGTCATTGATTATATATTGTCATCCCTCATCTGGGGCTACAGAGCTCTCGAAATCATTGTAGAAGACATCATGAGCTTAGTTAACCTATGGTATTGTTAATTCTGTTTTATGAGCTAATACATCGTAATTCGTAATATTTGATTGGATTGATGACATGCAATTACAAGAAAAAATTCTTATATTTATTCCATTTATCGAGCAAAATTTTTTTCTCTTTCTTATTTTATGGAACCTCGGCTTACGCTCCAAATAACCATGAAAAGACAGGTTGCTGTAGTAAAATTAACCAACAATATTTGACACTTAAACACTGATCCAGCAATTTCTAAATCCAGATCCTAGAAGAACGTGCCAACGACCTTTCACAAGCGTTAGCCGAAGAAGAAGAGAAGGCCAAACATCTCTCCAAGCTCAAGGCGAAGCAGGAGTCTGCCATCGCCGAGCTGGAGGAGAAACTCCTCAAGGACCACCAGCTCAGGCAGGAGGCGGACCGCGCCAAGCGCAAGCTGGAGACCGAGCTGCAGGACGTGAAGGAACAGCTGGTCGAGAGGAAAGCGCAGCTGGACGAGCTGCAGATTGTGCTGGGTGAGTTGTTACATGTACCTGCTTGTATTATCAGTTTTGTGTGTAAAACTCTATATCATAAAGACATGAAATGGATGCAATTTTTAACCGACTTAAATTTCATACAAGGTTCTGTATTCGGTTTGGTATTTCAGCTTCAAGTCTGAAATTCTTATTCAATTTTTTTTTATGTTTTTGTGCAGTGAAACGCGAAGAAGAGCTGGCCGTTGCGATCGCCCGCGCCGACGAAGAAGGCGCCCTACGCGCCTCGGCCCAGAAGGCAGCCCGCGAGGCCGAGTCGGCGCTCGCGGACGCGCACGAGGACCTGGAGGCGGAGCGCGCCGCGCGCACCAAGGCCGAGAAGCTGCGCCGCGACCTCAACGAGGAGCTCGAGGCGCTCAAGAGCGAGCTGCTCGACTCTCTAGACACCACCGCCGGTGAGTACTACTGTCGCAGCTCAGAAGGCAGCCCGCGAGGCCGAGTCGGCGCTCGCGGACGCGCACGAGGACCTGGAGGCGGAGCGCGCCGCGCGCACCAAGGCCGAGAAGCTGCGCCGCGACCTCAACGAGGAGCTCGAGGCGCTCAAGAGCGAGCTGCTCGACTCTCTAGACACCACCGCCGGTGAGTACTACTGTCGCAGCTCAGAAGGCAGCCCGCGAGGCCGAGTCGGCGCTCGCGGACGCGCACGAGGACCTGGAGGCGGAGCGCGCCGCGCGCACCAAGGCCGAGAAGCTGCGCCGCGACCTCAACGAGGAGCTCGAGGCGCTCAAGAGCGAGCTGCTCGACTCTCTAGACACCACCGCCGGTGAGTACTACTGTCGCAGCTCAGAAGGCAGCCCGCGAGGCCGAGTCGGCGCTCGCGGACGCGCACGAGGACCTGGAGGCGGAGCGCGCCGCGCGCACCAAGGCCGAGAAGCTGCGCCGCGACCTCAACGAGGAGCTCGAGGCGCTCAAGAGCGAGCTGCTCGACTCTCTAGACACCACCGCCGGTCAGTACTTTAATAGACTACTTCGACCTTATTACAAATTAAATTATGTTTACCTTCACCTTACTTTCACATGATCTTGTTATGAAACTCACCTTCGGTTCATTTCATAAAACCACACTAGTGTGTTCATTATGTACAGTCGACGTCAAAGATATGTTCACACTTTTGCACCTTAATCCTTCGACGTCGACTGTACCAGTTGAAAACTACTATAATAATTCATTCGTTTCAATTATTCTAACCTATATTTTTCTCCAACAGCTCAACAAGAACTCCGCTCCAAGCGCGAGCAAGAAGTAGCCGTTCTCAAGCGAAGCTTAGAAGAAGAAGCTGCCACCCACGAGAGCTCGCTGGCGGAACAGCGGCACAAGCACTCGCAGGAGCTGCAGCAGCTCATGGAACAGCATGAGCAGATCAAGAAGGCTAAAGCTGGTGAGTCACAGTAGCAGTTCTCAAGCTAAGCTAGGAAGAAGCTGCCACCCACGAGAGCTCGCTGGCGGAACAGCGGCACAAGCACTCGCAGGAGCTGCAGCAGCTCATGGAGCAGCATGAGCAAATCAAGAAGGCTAAAGCTGGTGAGTCACAGTAGCAGTTCTCAAGCTAAGCTAGGAAGAAGCTGCCACCCACGAGAGCTCGCTGGCGGAACAGCGGTACAAGTACTCCACTGAAAATAACCTCACCGTCATGTCATAAGATCTTGACTTTAAGGATAAACAAGTAATTCCCAAATTTTTTTTTGGTACACAGTTGTATTGCTGACTGTACCTAGTACCAAGCATTGATATGTAAACTACGAAAGTATACCAAATTTCAGCTCAACCAGACACCGGGAAGTGGTTGCAATTTAACTTACAAGATTTTAAGCATATAATGACATAAACAAATAAATAAACAAATAAATACATACAATCACGCCTATATCCCAAAAGGGATAGGCAGAGATCACGAATTTCCATTTGCTACGATCAATGCATCAGAACGGCTCTCCGTGAGCCACTTCTCGCCCCCGCGAAGAACTCGTGAAGCTAAATAAAACTGTGTAAAACTGTTCATATTTAAATGTATTTTTTTTTGTGCATAAAAACTGTTTCTTAGTTTTTTATACTTTTTGGCCACTCCTGCTACAACCTTTTTAAGTTTACTCTTTGTCCATGACACGTGTGACAAAAACATGACAGTGACACTACAAAAATTAAACAAATTCCATTTATCACAAATCAAACTCAAACGTCATCCCACTTTTCGAAGCTCTACAATAATTTCTGAATTTTTTTATTTTTAAGCAAACTGAACGCCATGTCTGGTGACAAGAGAATAAGAAATGGAAAATTAGGTCTATACAAGGACGATACAATGGTTACCGTGACGGAGTTTCCCTTAGAAGAAGGCCGGTCTTTTAGTTTCGCTAGGGATTATTGGCAGAATATGTGCGCGCCGCCGGAGTCCGACCGGCCGTCTCAAGTGGATGCGTGCCGTGTCCAGTGTGAATAATTTTGCTGTGCTGCCTGTAGTCTCGTGAATTAGAAAGTGGGGAATGCGTTGGCTTACGAATAGTGTGAATAACGGTCATTTCGAGGCTTGAGGACTCGAATCCTAAGGATTCTCGAGGCTTAACTACCGCAAAGACGATTTTTTATTTTTCAACTGAGTTTAACACTCAGTGAAGAAATAAAAGTTTCTATTACAAATAAATTGGTGAAATAGTTATAAAATAAGATGTTTTTATCTATTACGCTCATGTATTCAACCGTGATTTATGACGTGTCGTATTTCAGGCCTGGAGAAAGCCAAGCAGACCCTGGAGGCGGAGAACGCCGACCTGGCCACGGAGCTGAAGTCTGCGAGCGCGGCGCGAGCTGAGGGCGAGCGCCGCCGCAAGCAGGCCGAGGCGCAGCTGGCCGAGCTGGCTGCCAAGCTGCAGGACAACGAGAGGTCACGGTAAGAGTGCACATACTGCAGGCAGAGACAAGCGACCCTGGCCACGGAGCTGAAGTCTGCGAGCTGAGGGCGAGCGCCGCCGCAAGCAGGCCGAGGCGCAGCTGGCCGAGCTGGCTGCCAAGCTGCAGGACAACGAGAGGTCACGGTAAGAGTGCACATACTGCAGGCAGAGACAAGCGACCCTGGCCACGGAGCTGAAGTCTGCGAGCTGAGGGCGAGCGCCGCCGCAAGCAGGCCGAGGCGCAGCTGGCCGAGCTGGCTGCCAAGCTGCAGGACAACGAGAGGTCACGGTAAGAGTGCACATACTGCAGGCAGAGACAAGCGACCCTGGCCACGGAGCTGAAGTCTGCGAGCTGAGGGCGAGCGCCGCCGCAAGCAGGCCGAGGCGCAGCTGGCCGAGCTGGCTGCCAAGCTGCAGGACAACGAGAGGTCACGGTAAGAGTGCACATACTGCAGGCAGAGACAAGCGACCCTGGCCACGGAGCTGAAGTCTGCGAGCTGAGGGCGAGCGCCGCCGCAAGCAGGCCGAGGCGCAGCTGGCCGAGCTGGCTGCCAAGCTGCAGGACAACGAGAGGTCACGGTAAGAGTGCACATACTGCAGGCAGAGACAAGCGACCCTGGCCACGGAGCTGAAGTCTGCGAGCTGAGGGCGAGCGCCGCCGCAAGCAGGCCGAGGCGCAGCTGGCCGAGCTAGCTGCCAAGCTGCAGGACAACGAGAGGTCACGGTAAGAGTGCACATACTGCAGGCAGAGACAAGCGACCCTGGCCACGGAGCTGAAGTCTGCGAGCTGAGGGCGAGCGCCGCCGCAAGCAGGCCGAGGCGCAGCTGGCCGAGCTGGCTGCCAAGCTGCAGGACAACGAGAGGTCACGGTAAGAGTGCACATACTGCAGGCAGAGACAAGCGACCCTGGCCACGGAGCTGAAGTCTGCGAGCTGAGGGCGAGCGCCGCCGCAAGCAGGCCGAGGCGCAGCTGGCCGAGCTGGCTGCCAAGCTGCAGGACAACGAGAGGTCACGGTAAGAGTGCACATACTGCAGGCAGAGACAAGCGACCCTGGCCACGGAGCTGAAGTCTGCGAGCTGAGGGCGAGCGCTGCCGCAAGCAGGCCGAGGCGCAGCTGGCCGAGCTGGCTGCCAAGCTGCAGGACAACGAGAGGTCACGGTAAGAGTGCACATACTGCAGGCAGAGACAAGCGACCCTGGCCACGGAGCTGAAGTCTGCGAGCGCGGCCAGTGCACATAATGCAGGCCTAGAGTCAACGAGAAATCTAAAATGTCCAACAACAAAGTGTAATTTCACGTACCATATTCGGTACAAGTGTTTACAGCCGTAGAACTGTTTATAAAGTGTTAGTATGTCTCACGGAAGTTTAAATTCAACGTATTAGATGTTTTACAAACTCAGAAAAATTAAGATTTGCTGATGAAGCGTACTAGGTACTGATTTATTTTGGTGGCTAATAAATTGACGTGTGCTTTAAGGTTTTAGCCACAATCATAATACTTGTTTACTTTGTAGCGCGGAGGTCCAAGAGAAGTGCGTGCGGCTGCAGAGCGAGGCTGAGCAAGCCCTGGCACAGCTGGAACAGGCCGAGCTCAAGGCCTCGGCCGCCGTCAAGCAAGCTGCCACCATCGGAGCGCAGCACGCCGAGGCACAGGTACACACGATGGAAGAAATAATTTTAAACAAAGAAGAACCGACTTAACTTAGGATCCGCTATTCCAAGAGGGACTAGCCGAGTTGCTGTAAAATAGTCGATTTCTCCAGGATCCCATGATCATATCCTGACCTGGTGACAATGGGACCAATTGTGGCGTATATATACTCTTTTAAACAAAAAAAGAATTTTCCATATCGGTCCAGCCGTCTTCGAAGAATCTGTGAACATACATAAAAATATATATAGCAAAAAACAAAGATCCCGACGAATTTAGATCATCCCCTTCGAAATCTTGAAGTCGGTTGAAAAGACAGGACAGCCCAGGGCTGAAATGATACCAGCGTCCGGTAGCTTATTTTGTTTAAAATATGTGTAATAAAAATGTTATTAAAATATTAATTTGGCGTTATGATTTATAGTAAGTCCATATCTTTATACTACATTGTTTGTAGGCGCTACTGGAAGAGGAGACGAAACAGAAGCTAGCCCTGCAGACGCGCCTGCGCAACGTGGAGCAGCAGCTGGAGCAGGCTCGCGACCAGCTCGACGAGGAGGAGGAAGCCAAAAAGAACTTCGAGAAACAGGTACGTCCACATATTTTTATTAGGGTCGGCATGACCATCCGGCGGGCCGTAACCAAACATATTTCCACATATACAATTTGACGTCGTTCTTCAATTTAGCGAATCAGACGACATCCTTGTGGTAAATTTATTAGAACTTTGGCATTAAGTCCGCCTTTAATAGAGTTTAAATAAATAAATAAACTTTGTTCAGGTTGTTTACTTTAAGCATAGACTTAAATATATAGCCTAAAAAGGTTTTGAGGCTCCGAGTATTTAGCGCCATCTAGTTCAGAGCCACCTAAACAGAGCCAATATGTATGAGATAAAATCAGCGCCACCTAGTAACGAATAACTAGTCGTTCTAGTTCTTAGGCTATGGCCGTCTACTATATATTTAAGTCTATGCTTTAAGTGCGAAAGCCAAATAAAAAAAACCATGTGGTATTCGATTCCTGGTATCGTACTTAGTTTTTACTCGAAAACCATTGCAATTTTTTGTTTTCTTTTTAAAATATTTTTATTTTGATTATAAATCAGGTCGTCGCTTTAACGGTCCAAGTGGCTGAGGCCAAGAAGAAGGCGGAAGAGGAGGCGGAAGCGGCCGCCATCTTGGAGGAGGCGCGCAAGAAGCTCAGCAAGGACATCGAGGCGCTGCACCGGCAGATCGACGAGCTGCAGCAGGCCAACGACAAGCTTGACAAGAGTGAGTGCCGTTTTATCTTGTTTGTAATAATCAGCTCGCTCTGACAGTTTGTGGCTGAGGCCAAGAAGGCGGAGGGGGAGGCGGAAGCGGCCGCCATCTTGGAGGAGGTATTATAACTACCACTAGCATTGTCCGGACCTATGGCCCCTATAGTATTTTCTATGTGCGAAGTGCATGGTGGGGATAACGAGAACGATCGCAGTGCACAATGTGACAAGAAATGAAACCGCAAAAACCCCTGTCAGCTGTCAAAATAGTGAACCAGCTAGTGACATTTCATATAAGCTAGGAATACAACCTATTTATAAAAAAGAAAAAAAAAAGGAATGAACACCTGCCCAAGAGATGGCGCCACAATTATGCTCGCAGCGAAAACTTGCGTCCCCGCGCCTGGTCAAAACTCCATCAACTGTGATTAACGGATTGTGTCAAACGCAGTGTAAACTTAAGAGCCGCCAGGACGCTCCCGTGAACTCGCGTCCCCATACAAACGTAGTTCAGCTCTCATGTTAAAACGACATGCTTTAGAACCACGAAATTTGGCACGGGTATTATAGCAGTACAGATCTATGTCGGTAATTCATTTTCGTTGCTAAAAATTGTAATACAAAGAAAATATAGCAAAAATAAGTTTTGTATGTAAATCTGCATCTCGCTGTATTTTCTTTGTATTACAATTTTTAGCAACGAAAGTGAATTACCGACATAAATCTGTACTGCTATTATAGCAGTACAGATTTATGTCGGGCATTATGCCCATGCTAAATTTCGTGGTTCTAAAGCATGTCGTTTTAAAATGAGAGCTGAACTATGTTTGTATGGGAACGCGAGCGTCCTGGCGACTCTTAATGCTCATGTTTATATTGTGATTTATAGGTAAAAAGAAGATCCAAGCAGAATTGGAGGACACCAACATCGATTTGGAAGCGCAACGTGCCAAGGTCATGGAGCTCGAAAAGAAACAGAAGAGCTTTGACAAGGTATGTCTTTAAGTTGCATTGATTATATGCTATTATTGAATTTAAACTCTTTTGAGACGTACAGTCAACACCAACAATATATATACAATTTTGAACCTTATTGCAATGGGGTAAGGTGCAAACGTGTATCCATATTTTTGGTGTTGACTGTTCTATCATTATAAGTTTACGATTTAACTCATGTGTATTTAAGACACCTAGGTTACCCATCTCAAGCACTAAAAGTGCCAGGAACCGATTCATGACGTTCAACCTTGCGACGCTGTAGTATAGTACCGATCGACCTTGTCGTTTTGGGGTTGGAAACACAAAACCTATTTTAAACATCAAACATTTTGTCTTAAACATTTCAAGGACCTTATTTAATAATTTCACCAGTCCTTTCAGAACAAAACAATTTGATATTTGAAATCCCTGGAATTTTATTTGCCGTTATATTATTTTATTTCTTTTCAATGTGCGACAAAGTTGTAACGATTACGTCTTTCAGGTGGTGGCCGAGGAGCGTGCGGTGGCGGAGCGCTACGCGGCTGAGCGAGACCAAGCGGAGCGCGAGGCGCGCGACAAGGAGACCCGGGTGCTGTCCCTCACGAGGGAGCTGGACGACGCCGCGGAAAAGGTACAGCATTTATACTTAGATAAGAAAAATCGTGCGATTGTCGTCGCACGATTTCTGCGGAAACGAATTTAAAACTCACCGTTCTGCCACTTACTGTCTCAAGCGTATCAATAATGGGAATAAGTGATTTCGTTTATTTTTTTTTCATTGATGTAGCTGGAAACAAATAAGATCTTTTTCTTATCCTAAAAAAATATGTATGACTAAGACTTCTTTGGGACTAAGACCAAGTTAAACCATTCTCGCCGTCGTTTATTTTAGTGCTATTTCAAAAAATACAAAATTAATCCTATGCTGCTTATTTTCTTTAGCAAATTCTTAATGCTAAAAACAAGTAAAATTAATTTAATATTTCCCTAAGTTTTGACACCGTCTAATGGGGCTAAAAAATAATATTGAAAAAAAAAACAAAGGACCATTTTAATAAAAGATGTGTATAACCCATATATTTATTCTTGTACCTTTCACAGATCGAAGAACTAGAACGCTCGAAGCGCCTCCTACAATCCGAGCTCGACGAGCTAGCCAACACGCAAGGGACCGCCGACAAGAACGTCCACGAGCTGGAGAAGGCCAAGCGAGCTCTAGAATCTCAGCTGGCCGAGCTGCGAGCACAGAACGAGGAGATCGAGGACGACCTGCAGCTCACTGAGGATGCTAAGCTGCGGCTGGAAGTTAACATGCAGGCTATGAGGGCGCAGTTCGAGAGGGATCTCCAGGTGAGCTTGTAATGTTGGTTAACTGGCGCTGTCGGTAAAATCACAGCTGGCTGAGCTGCGAGCACAGAACGAGGAGATCGAGGATGACCTGCAGCTCACTGAGGATGCTAAGCTGCGTCTGGAAGTTAACATGCAGGCTATGAGGGCGCAGTTATCTCCAGGTGAGCTTATCATCATCATCATTTTAGCCCTTTGTCGTCCACTGCTGAGCATAGGCCTCTCTTCGAGTACGCCATTTGTCCCAGTCCTGAGCTAATCTCATCCAGAAGCGACCCCCGATCTTCCGAATATCGTCCACCCAACGAGCCAATGGACGCCAGGGGGCTTGTTTCATTTGAAAGCGGCCACCACTTCGTCAACATTTTAGTACACCGGTCGTCACTCTGCCTGGCAACGTGTCCTGCCCAACTCCATTTAAAGTTTGGCAATGACGTATCTTACGTCTTGCACCTTAGTGCGAGTGAGCGAAAGGTGAGTTTGTAATGTTGGTTAACTGGCGCTGTCGGTAGGATTCAGTTGTGAAGTCTCAGTTGTTAGCCTAGAATGAGGAGATCGAGGATGACCTGCAGCTCACTGAGGATGCTAAGCTGCGTCTGGAAGTTAACATGCAGGCTATGAGGGCGCAGTTCGAGAGGGATCTCCAGGTGAGTTTGTTATGTTGGTTAACTGGCGCGGCCGGTAGGATTCAGTTGTGAAGTCTCACAGCCTAGAATGAGGAGGTCGAGGATGACCTGCAGCTCACTGAAGATGCTTAGCTGCGTCTGGAAGTTAACATGCAGGCTATGAGGGCGCAGTTCGAGAGGGATCTCCAGGTTAGGTTGTTGTATACTGGCGTAGTCGGTAGGATTCAGTTGTGTAGTCGCAGCTGGTCGAGCTTCTAACACAGAACTAGGATTGAGGATGACCTACAGTTGACTTAGGATGCTAAATTACGTTAAGAAGTCAATAAGACTATGATAGCGCAGTTTGAGAAGGATTTCCAGGTGAGTTTGTAGTTTACTGGCGCAGTCTGAAGGATTGAAAAACCAACAATTTACATTCTATTAGACTTACTGGAAATGAAGGTTATTTGTACTTGTACTAAGTTTATTCGATAGTCAAAATATGTAAATCGTAATATTTATCTCAAATTTCAGGCCAAAGAGGAGCAAGGCGAAGAAAAGCGGCGCGGCATCGTCAAACAGCTTCGAGACTTGGAAGCTGAACTGGAAGAAGAGCGCAAGCAACGTGCCGCCGCCCTCGCCATGAGGAAGAAGCTCGAAGGCGAGCTCAAGGACGCCGAGCAAGCGTTGCACTTGGCTAATAAGGTATGGTCATATACTTAATACTAAGCCACGTAAACAGTGAAACGATATCGGAAGCCTATGTATTAGCTGTTGAAATAACTGCTATAGTTATTTTACTGTGTTGAATCGCGAATTAAAAAGTTAAAATAACAAAGCTTTTACTTACTTAAATGTTTAGAGACTAGCTTCGTGGATCTGATAGGGAATATGGGAGTGCATCGTTTTCGACCGTTTCAATGATGAATTCATTTTGCCATGGCTCAATTTTGCATATGTGATTTTAGGTGAAGGAAGACGCCACGAAGCAACTAAAGAAGCTGCAACAGCAGCTTAAGGAGGCCGTGCGCGAGGCCGAGGAGGCGCGCGCGGGCAAGGAGGAGGCGGTGCTGGGCGCGCGCGAGGCCGAGCGCCGCGTCAAGGCGCTGGAGGCCGAGGGCCTGCAGCACGCCGAGGAGCTCGCCGGCGCCGAGCGGGCCCGCCGCCAGGCCGAGGCCGAGCGCGACGACCTGCTCGACGAGCTCAACAACACCACCAGCAAGGTATGCCCCCAGCCTTACCCTACCCCCCCTCCCACACACACACACACACACATAGACACAGACACTCGGTCGAGGCAAACGCACGCGCGGCCGCAATGCCTCGGGCGAGGCACGACACACTAGCAGAGCTACCTCATTTTACACTCAAACTCACCACTATCTAGATATGATAATCTTTTCTAATGGGGACTAAATTTATTCCAGTTGTATGTTGGTTTAATATTTCCAATATTATATCGCAGGGTACCCTCCTAATAGACGAGAAGAAACGCCTGGAAGCGCGGATAGCGGCGCTCGAAGAAGACTTGGACGAGGAGCAGTCCAACAACGAGATACTCAACGACCGCCTTAGGAAGGCACAGGTAACTACACATTACTACCAACTTATCTACATTAGACCTTATTCCCTTTGCAATATAGTTGCATATAGGACTTGTCCATTCACTTGACTTACACTACAACTTATATACCAACCTTACCAAAAGCAAAGGCTCGAGCTACAGGTAAAAATACTCTTAATCATAATCACTGCCTACAATACTTCAATAGGTTCTTCGATGTCTCCAGGATCCTATCATCAAATCGTGACCGGATGATAAATATACCCATTCAAACAAAAAAAAAAGAATTTTCCAAATCGGTCCAGCCGTCTTCGAATAATCAGTGATCATGCATAAAAAAAGATAAATAAAAAAGAACAAAGATCCTGACGAATTGAGAATCTCCTCCTTCGATATCTTGAAGTCGGTTGATATGATATTTTCAAGTTGAACCCTAAAAACATCAGTTTTGTAATGGATAATGCTACCGGTATATACAACCGTAATAAGCTTTTTTATTGCGATGTTGCTACACGATTTTGAAACACCCTAAAAATAAATTGTGTTCATAATTTTAAAAAGCACGTACCGTTATTATCAATTTTGTAAAAAAAGTAAAATTAAAGCATTGCAATCTTAATAATCAAGTTAAATTTATGTTTTTCTAGAACCAAATTGATCAAATCACCATGGAGCTGGGCACAGAGAAGTCGGCCACGCAAAAACTCGAGAGCGGCAAGCTGGTGCTCGAGCGGCAGAACAAGGAGCTCAAGGCCAAGCTGGCGGAACTCGAGACTGCGCAGCGGACGAAGACCAAAGTAAGAAATATGCTCGATCGGCTTGTAATAGAGATACCACGAATAAGTCCATCTAAAGGGTTTCTTCCAACGTGCTACCAATAACACCAGACTGCCGTTCTTCCATCACAGCGAATTTAGTCATTGCATTCTAATAGTATAGTTACAAACAAAAATTGTGTTGAAATACGATTTTTCTGAATGTTAATTAAACTAAAATGACTTACGTTTGGGCAAGCAAGCACACTTGCTGACGTGAACACTTAGTACCGTGGTTTGTTAAAATCAACTTAACACTGGCGGCTATTTGATTAGATTGCGTTATTTACTCTTAAAAACTCTTTTCCTGTTTTAACTTGATTTGGGTTTCTTTATTTATAAATCGATTGCTAACCTACGATTCGTTCCCAGGGCGTGATCACCTCGCTAGAGCTGAAGGTCGCCAACCTGGAAGAACAGCTGGAGGCCGAGTCCCGCGAGCGTCTCGCCCAGCAGAAGGCGTCGCGCAAGCTCGACAAGAAGATGAAGGAGCTGGCTCTACAGCTGGACGAGGAGCGGCGCCACGCAGACCAGTACAAGGAGCAGATAGAAAAGGTAACACACACAAAATAATGTCTTTGCCAGCCTTGAGTTACTATACGGCCTCACTTCACTCGCCCTTTTACATCTTACTCTCCTGGTAACCAATATAGGGAGCGGATAGAAAAGGTAACACACACATGTAACCAACAGCCTTGTGTTACTTTACGGCTTCGCGTCACTCGCCCTCTCATATCACACTCCCAATAACTACCAATACAAGGAGCGAATAGAAAAAGTAACGCGCCAAATACAAATTGTGAAGCCGACTACTAGATTTGACTAGCCCAGAATGTAACTGCTAGGATTTTCTACCACACTCTTCCGGTAAATTCCTCTTTCTATAATGGCATTTCATGCAGGCGTAACGGGAGTTAAATGTCATAGCTAATTCCCTAGGCAGTAGTGGCCTTTTTGTTACCTTATTTCACATTTTTTTTGTTCTGAAACTATGTATTTTCTTTGCAAGTTTCATGAAAAACATTGTTACTTGGAAGGTAAAGATATCGTAAACTTAAGTCACAAAAGCCATCAGTTTCGAATCGGGGTTCTATTAGACTTCGTTAACTAACTCCACTCGTTTCCACAGATGAACAACCGCGTAAAAGCGCTCAAGCGCCAACTGGACGAGGCAGAAGAGGAGGTCCAGCGCGAGAAGGTCGGCAAGCGCAAGGCGCAGCGCGAGCTCGAGGACATACTCGAGACGCACGAGACGCTCACGCGCGAGTGCAACAACCTGCGCAACAAGCTGCGGTGAGTGCTCTATCTCATTATATGTCTCTGACACTAACGTCTGCACCCTCAGGGCCTGGCCTCGGCTTTGGCCGGAGCGGTGGGATGAGAACGAAAGGTTAGAAAGCGCTATCACGCTCTAACTAATGGGTCTGCCTATTGGTCAGCCAGGGAGACTGCCAATCTGCACGCCTAGCACATGAGTGACGCGACTGTATCTCGCGCGCGCGATAGACTACCCGTCTCTTTTTAATTGATATAGTCAGAAAAGGACGGATAGACTATCTCGCGCGCGAGATACTGTCGCGTCACTCATGTGCTAGGCGTACTGGCTGGAGTAAGGCTACCATTCTACTGAGACGGAGATAAGAGGAAACGCGTGGGAATACACCAAGAGCATCATATAGTCCCATCTCCGCTCCAGTGTAAAGGCAGCTTTAGTCTCTGGTCGATGCTACGTTCGGGATGTTTTATATAAATTAATGCGTTTTAACGTGACCGTTGATTTTTCGACAAGAATCTCTGCAGTTTGCCACATACACTGATTATTGTCATTTTTTTTAAAGTAGATTAACGCTAAATTTTTAACTTCTTCGCTTTAAAAAAATATATATTGATGCTACTAATTTTGGGCCGTGAAGTAAATACACTAATTTATTTTTTCGATAATTACAGTTAATCAGGTAACTATGAATACTGGGGTTCATGGACCTAGAAATACTGCCATTAAGTTACGAAAAATTATTAGCGAATTAGATAATAACTAACTCTTCCTCTCATCTCACTTTTAATGGTTTTATGATTCAAAATTACCTGGATTTTCTGTATGTTTATTTCCTTTATATAACTTATTTTAGATTTTTTTTACATTTGACTTATCGTTTTCACATGTAACTTATTGCACATAACATAACATTTAATTTGTTAATTTAACACGAATGACGAGGAATTACGCACACAATAATATATTGCACATATTATTTGTTTCCTGTCTGTTATTGATTATTTCATTTTATATGCATTCAGTAGTTCTTCAGACTTTATGTAGTACAGTCAGCGTCAAATATATTGTAACAGCTAGAGTAGCCAAATAGTTCGTTACACCATACAAAATACATGGTGTGACGAACTATTTGATCACTTTGGCTGTTACAATATATTTGACGCTGACTGTACCTTCTATCTTCCTTATTTTTACAATTCTAAGGCCATGGTCTCCTATTTTATGCTAAACGCGACGTCTGACGTCAGCGTGCAGCGTCAACGTTCCTATACAAAAAAGACGCCAACGTCGACGTCTGAAACAGACCACAACAGTACATCTCTATAGTAAGCATCGTGACGCCGACGCTGTACGCGGCCGATGGCGTTTATAGGAGACCACGGCCTAACTAATCTATTTCCTGATGTGATGTTGAAAATATAGCAGTAATATTATTTACATTTTTTTTCGTCTTAAGTTTAACATTTCAGAATATACATAGAGCCAAAGTGCAAAAAAAACATTCCATTTGTTTCACTTTACCTCAAAAAAAAAAATTTAATATCTTATATATTCGATGAATTGATGATACTTTTTTTTGCAATGGCGGTCCTAAGTTTATTAAGTGTATAATATGGTGTGTTGTGTGTAGACCCTCGCGCGACGAGTCGCTCTCGGACTAGGCGGCGGTAACGTACAGTAAGAGTTGGCAATACTATGGTGATAACAGCTTACAAGCGGTTAACCACGGCTTGTGCTGGTCGCGATGTTTGGCAAAACATTATGATGACGATTAATTTTAGGTTCAGTCAGCAGAAAAAGTAGCTAAGCGGGTACGGTGTTCAAAATGAGCTGAACACGACTTTATTGTTAAGAGAATAAGAGCGTGGTCATTTTGAACAACCCACCCGCTTAGCTACTTCTGCTGCTGACTGTTCGCGTTAAGTTTGTAAATCTTATCTTTTCTTTTTTATGATTATGATTGGTGTATAATACTATTGAGATGGGCTGTTCGAATCGTAGAAATTTACGAATAAAATTGCACTGATGTGTGGTGACCTCGTGCTCCCTGTAAAAGCTTAATGATTAGGTGTCTGTGTAGTCTGTGCTGTATGGTTAATTTAAGGGTTCCATCGAGATCTAGCAAAGAAAAAAATATGTTTACTCGAAAAAATATTAGTCAAGAAGATTTCAATTAAAACGAAAATGTCTTAAGTTTATCGTCATCTCGGAAATGGTGTATGTTTTGCCAAACAATATTGCCGATCCAGCATAATGTTCTATGTCTAAGCTTACGCATATGTTTTAATAACGTACGTTCACGGAGAATAAGGATCATTTTCACATTCATTGCTTGCGTTTATTCCTACAGCATCCTTCTCTTTCGAATGTACCGGTTAGAAGGAAATGGATACCTAATAAGCAAGCTGTATTTTTCTAAACGGGTGTGATAAACTCCTTTCAAATAATGATAACATCGAAAAGTACGTCCAGTGGCCTATATAATAACGCTACAATTGACAATTTACAAGCAGTAGTCTCTATCTAACACATGGGGTTAGAAAGAGGCTTTCGCTTGTAAATTGGCAATTGTATCGCTAAATTTCAAACTCGGGTAAATCCATTCGACTCTCTCACCAAATATCTACTCATTACCTTTATTTAATACCATAATCGCATAACCTGATAGATGGTTTGACTTTAAATTAACGTCAAGACCTTATCTTCATCGTAATAAAGTTCACAATTGCTTCTTCATTATTGTCATGTCATGACATCTGCAAGGTTCTTTGTTACCCCAATAATTAAGCATAAACTGGTCATCATTTAGTCTAATAAGAACGTTTGTTGTGCCGTCGTTTGGTTCCATGATCACTTCGTGGGTGAACCCATATCATTGTGTTGTTTGGGTTTGATCTCTTTGTCAGACAAGTTCAGTCGCCATCAAATATATCGGAGCGGTCACGGTACTCAAAAATATCTGAACAAGGCTATCACCTTGACAATAAAGGCGTTGTTCAGATATTTGTGACCACCTTGGGCGCTGCGATATATCTGATGGCGACTGTTTAATCTTTTGACTGCGAATTGACAAGATTTAATTTTCATATTAGATTTTTTCGAAGTAACAAAATACTGTATTAAATTTCCTTTGAGTACTACACCTGTTAGTGTTTGCAATCTTTATTAAAATATATTTAAAATATATAAATAAATAAATATCAAAGTTCCATAATCATTTCGATAGCCTATAATCCCAGTGATTCGATATACACAAAAAAGCCAATATTTAAATCATTGTAACTAACTATTGCCTATATTATTATTACATACAGGGTGTCCCAGAAATCGACTTCAAGCCGTGAATGGATGATAGACCAAGTTATAACAGTTATCAGAAAAATACAAAAAAAAATCTATCACATGTTCTTCAAAAATTATGGTCACTTTAAAAATTTACTAAAATATTCACGCCCTGGGGCCCGTTTCTCAAAAGCTTGTAACTTGTAATACAAGCGGAAGTCCCTTTCTAGCAAAAGATGTCGAAAAGTGAGATCCGCTTGTATTACAAGTTACAAGCTTTCGAGAAACGGGCCCCAGGCCTATAACCGCGAAGCACTTCGTTCATCGAATCGAATATTTCCATCACTCTCTTTCGTATATGCAAGAGCGATAGAGACGGGACCATCGTTTTGTCGATTTTCGAACTTCGCGGTAGGCCCTCAGGTCTCTTAACTTCTAGTAAATTTTTAAAGTGACCATAATTTTTGAAGAACATGTGATAGATTTTTTTTTGTATTTTTCTGATAACTGTTATAACTTGGTCTATCATCCATTCACGGCTTGACGTCGATTTCTGGGACACCTGTATGAAGGTTCATTATTAGAGTTTTTTATCGCCTCACTGTTGTGGATATACATTTGAAGTATTGGTATTTCCGGTCTATCAGATATTCGGGCAGTACAGCCAGCAGCAGAGGTATCTAAGCGGGTGAGGTGTTCGAAATGAGCTTGACACGACTTCGTTGTTAAGAGAATAAGAGCGTGTGAAGATTAGAAGTTAAGCTACTTCTGCTGCTGACTTTACACACATTTGTACATCCACGAAAGTAATGATTAATTAATGACTAATTAAAGACGAGTGAATAAAAACAGACATCTTATTTTTTTGTCTGTTCCCCGTATTACTGATAATAATCATACCCCGGGGTTTTCGGTGCGGGAATGTTATACACTAGCCAAATAACAGGTAAAAACTGTAAAAAACGATACTAATTTAACATTTCTAAGCACATTTGGACCTTACTACCTACGTTTCATTCATAGTTTGGTAATTACTTTACAATAAACAAAGTTATAAATACACGAAATAACGGGGTAGGATAATAATACAGTGAATTTCAGTCAGCATGCAAGAGTGGCACAGAAAAAGGGTCCTAATACTAACCCTTTTTCCGAAGAAAGCCGAGCTAATGCTGTACTTATGTAATTCTCTGTTTGTTACGAGATGAATGCTTCTTCGCCATAATTTCCATAACGATATTGCATTTATTCTCACAGTTCAAACGTTTAATAATAGTATATGTTACAGACGGCAAGGCGGCGGTCCCATCGGGCTGTCGAGCGCGTCGTCGTCGTCCCGCATGAAGCGGTCGTCGCTGGCGCCGGGCGGCGGGTCGGGCGACGAGTCCTTCGACGACGTCAACGACACCACCAACAGCGTCGAGTAGCGCGCCACACGGCGACACGGCAACACGGCCCGACACATGTAAACTTACTTTCCACGCCATGACAGATGTCAATGCGCTCATTTATACGCCAAACGAATAATGACTAAAACGTGTGGTATCTTATAACGGAAATACGTTGTAATGTTGGCGTTGAACCTGTGGTGCCTTAGAGCAATCAACCCGGTAGTAGCCATGTTTGTCATTTTCTATACAAAAAAGTCTGCTGATTTTTGCGGTGGAGCAGAACGTCAAATGTATATCTATCTATGTAACGTACAAATAGCCACGTCAGTCCATACATTAAATATGACCACTGGTCATGTTTTCGGCAGAGGGGTACGCCTGTCAATGGCCGCTCCGGTTGGTTGAATGGTCTAAGTGTGGTGCATTACGAGGGTGGCATCGGAAAGGTAAAACATGTTAACGGGTAGGTAGTGCCCGATAGATTTCTCTTCATTAAACTGACAGTTAATGTGATTTAAAATGATGTGAATAATCGTATATTAAATTCAAAATTTTCCCATTGAATCAATGACCTAAAAAATAGAAAAAACTTTGGATAGAGAAATATGAATTTGAATTTTAAATATCTTTCTTGTAACTTAATTCCGGTCCAATCAAAATCGGCCTAGTACCTATTCATTATTCTGTGCTAGTACTGGCATTTGACCGGCCTAGCCTAATTTTGGCGAGTGCTTGACGCTCTCTTCTTACGACAGTTGTTGTTCTAAGAAACCTTCATTATTTTTGCTGGACACAATCGAATTTTACTATTTCTTTCCAATCACTAGTTTTTACAGTTACAAATAACTAGTTTTTTGTCATTTAGTTTATCTTCTCGATGTTAGTATAGTGGTCAATATCACCACGAATCACCAAGAATTGCTTGCTAGTTATCATTGCGTATGGTTACATGATATTATAAGCGAGAATGTACTGATAAGTCTTCGTCATGTACGTGTCATGGTCATGTATGTGTGGGGTTGTGATCAGGGTGATATCATCGACCGCTATCATTTTTATTATATTTCATTAAATTATCTCGTAGAGTCTGTCCGGAAAGAGAAGTCTTCACGACACTTTTATTTCTAGACAGACTATTATAAGACGTGATATTATTACATATATATATAACATATTACATATGTATATTTTGTATGTATTATATGTATATATATATATAACTATATGTATATATATATGTATATAATTTATGTAAGTATGATATTTTAGTTAGTTCATAGTATTTATGTAGGGCGTTTTTTAGGAATTTGTAGGAATAATATGTGTGTTGGTGTGTATTTTGCTCTCTTCCCTTAATTTTTTTTTTTTTTTTTTTGCACTACCTGTTAACTTAAATCTATTCTTCATTTCCTGCTACCCAAAGGTTGTCTGGAAGAGATCGCTCTTTAGCGATAAGACCGCCTGTTGTTACCTAATTTTAAGTTTATTGTAATATTTCTTTTATTACTCTTGTATTTTGGTGCAATAAAGAATATTTACTTACTTACTTACATTTTGCTTATTTTATGTTAAATTCGAAGAGCAAAAATAGTGTTGTAAATCAATAGTGAAGTTCGCATATTAGTTAAACTTAGTCTAAGTGCGCACTACGATTTTTTGTCACAAAAAATCGTGGTGCGCACTTAGCCTTACCTACAGCAAAATTTGTGTTTTGATATTTACGTTTAAAATTATGTTAAAATTGCCTTTAATCATGTTTGTTCATAATTGTTATATCTAATATTACATTGTTTTCGGGCCGTGTTGCTAAGTTACTACATAATGTCGTGTAGGTTCGTCGTCAGTTTGTATGTATATTACTGTACACCCCAAACCATATCGCCTGAAAATGAACTTGTTCTAATGAAATAGTCGAAAATTTTGCATGTCTGTTGTTAAAATATTTGCGACTCGGTGCGTTCTTATCGGATTTGTTTTTATAAGAATACTATCTATCTCTTTCTGTTGAGAGAGAGACAAATAGGGTATCAGCGGCCTGTCATAGTAAAGTATAGATGTAGTGCATAATAATTTTCCATCGTGTTTTCTCGTAAAAGTTCGTTTTTATCGTGCTTTCTCAATCGGCTTCTACCAATCTGCTGAAGTTAACTGAGAGAGCACGATAAAGACGAACTTTTTCGAGAAAATACGATAGAAAACTATAATGCACTACATCTGTATTATTAGTCATTTTGTTGTTTAAGCAACTTCGATAAAAAAGCACCTTTAAATGTTTTATGCATTTAACGGTCAGCGAATCTACGCATTTAATTTTTTTACAAAACCCCATAAGCATTTTAATAGATTGGAGCAATCACAATCCAGTATTAATAACGGAACATTCCTGACAATCGAGAGTTTGCTATTTTACCTTTGACCTAGTCTAGCGGGTAAAATGTTGAAATTACTCATTGGGTGATATTGTGATGAAATTAAAAATGAAAAAAAAAAGTATTATTAATAGTGGCAAAAGTACTTCATAGCAATTGGTTTAATCGATTTCAAGCGACTGAGTAATGAAGACTGTTGCAACAATATCTTATCCCCCAAAAGCCGCATTCTGATTCAATTTTTGCTTCCTAACTGAGCGTGTTTGATTGCTCGAAATGTTCGACATGGTTCGACGATGTTCGATAATGTTCGACAATGCTCAACCGCGCTCAAGTACGCTCAGTCGGTTGCTTGTACATGTAAATAATATCAGTGGTTGTCACTGAGCGCTTAGTTGCCATACAAATTTAATGATACCTAGTAGTTAAGTAAGAACATGTAAGCTTTCGGTGTGTGGCGTGGTGGCACGAAACTTCAAAAATAGCTAAAAATCACTAATGTTTGCCTACGGAACACATTCATTGTGTGATTTATCAAGCTATTGTAGAAATGACAAACTGTAATATCTACTGCCCCAATACAACGATAATTACTACAGGTTTTATACAAATTTACAGTGTTTTTATACAGTACAAATCTTACCGCTGCCGCCACGCCTCATGGGTGTTTTAACAGATTTTAACTATCCCCTTGTACTCCTTGGAGTTGTAAATACACCGCTCTCGTCACTCGGGCAACACTGTTATACTGCGGTTATAATGTTGCCAGGCGTACGGCTTTCGTTACTTTTAGACTTAGGTAAGACACATAGTAATAAATTGTGGCCTTAGGTTTTTATATGATTAACATTTCTCCCACGAGAGACAAGTTTTGATACACCCGATGTAACTTTGCGAGCATTTTATATGACGATTTACCGAAGTCTAATTATATAGTTTCTTTTTCTGAATAATAATATAAAATTTAAATGTAAGTAAACCATTGAAGCATAAACATATTTTACATAAATATTATATTTAATTATTAACAATTATAGATAATTGTAAAATTGGCCATAGGTTGTAACAAGTTATCAGTTGGTATGCCAATTAAACAATTTTTCATGATTTTTAATCACTGGTTTTATTTCTTTGTCCATTTCACTCCCCTTCACACATTATTACATATAGACTAGACGTAACGAGTTCGTCTTTCCTGTGGACGATAGTTAACAACTGATACAATCAAGGGCTAAAAGTCGATGCAGACATTGACACACATTGATACCTACTAAAATATGGGAACATGAACATTAGTGTATAAGTGACTGGTTGTTAAGCTGAAGGCACACTTCAATGGGCTCCACAAACGTTGATTCACCTTTGACCGCTAAGCATCGGACGGAAAAATTGTGCCAGCGCACTCTTTTATATTTTGGACGTGATATCACGCGCTGACGCTGAGGGCATTCTTTGAATTCTTTGGCGGTCAAAGGGTTAAGGGGCTACTTTGAAAAATATAGGTTTTTTTCTAACCCTCTATTGACTAAACGGGAAAAGGGACTGAATTTATTTTCGAATATATATTACTAGACTATATACTCTAGTGTATGGCACAAGCCGAAACACGATTACTGAATGTTGCCTCGATAGAAAAAAAATCCGAAGTTGGGTCCTTTTCCCCCTTATTTTTCTTAGCTTACGTAAACTATAAGATATTGAGCAATATAACTAAGTAAAAAATATGGTATTCTGGTTTATCTAAAAAGTCACAGAAATGAAAATAGACAAAACTTTATAGATTCGCTTATTTATCGCATTTTAGTCAAAAAGTCTGATCCTTAAGAGCGCTGCATCTCTTTCTTTCGTGCACGGGAGCCATAAACGTGTCTCTAACGGATGGGCGTGGCTTGACCCGAATCGAGGAACGGCCTTAATCAAGTCTGAACCATGAAGTTAAAATAAACTGGAATATACTCATCTAAAGAGAGGGTCATCTAGGGGATTGTCTCTCGTTTTGACTAAGGAGGTTATGACGTCATCAGACAATCAAAATGTCAATCAAAGTGCGAGTAAGACACCGCCCCCTACATTATGTTCTCTATCGGACCGATTTTACTACTTTTAGTAGTCACCTATGAACGACTGTTTTGCTCGGTAATAAGGTTCAACTGTGGTTAGGGAAATACAATAATGTCCGGTTTCTTTCTCGGCCCGTGGTCTAAAAAGAAAAAAAACAGATTTATTAATTTTTTGCGTGTTTTGGAGCGTACCTAAATATAAAAAGAAAAAGTCATTATAAAAACTGTACGAAATTTGAGATCTAAAGTAAACATTGAGAGTGGCAACACTGTTGTTGGTCGTTTCTGTCCCTTTCTAGCATATACATCCATACGCCCTTTCTCGCTCACACAGAACCCCCTACCACATTCCACCAGGTGCAGCACTGATGTTAGGCATCAGCGCTAATTTTTACTTCATTGGCTTGCTGTTTTTCAATGCGAAAGGTCGTCAGCTAAACTGCTGGTGAGGTTTTTAATTATATCCCAGTTTAGCTTTATACTTTGAAAAACAGTTTCTAACGGTTTTTACCGTTCGAAATATATTTTTGAAGTTACTGTTCCTAAGCAAATATGAACCGATCCAAAATAGTGAAGTGTTAATAAAATTACTTAAGTAAATTAAAATGATGCCCGCGCCATCGCGGCAGTCCTATTGATTATATTATTAATAATACCCATTTCAATATTTGATATATTTTCCTATTTTACAAGTGTAATTGCGTATCGCGCTATTCTTAAGGCGTGTTAAATCCTTACATTTAGAATATTCATTTATTGAATTATGACATGGCTGTCATTGTAATTGGTGTTATTATGCATCGCGTTATTTATCGATAGTTGTTTAAATATGACAGGAAATTATATCAAATGTTTCTGCGTGAGGGACATACCCTCATCTTTTTAGTTGAAAAAGATTTGAACTTAAGGATCGGCACATCAATACGCTATTACCGTTGACGTTACAATTGTGTACCCTAAAGAATATATACTTTTGTTAAAAAGTGTGGGTCCGCTAGAGAGTTGATAAAGCTCCTCTTAATGGTCTTGTATTTCTACTCTCGGGGCAGGGGCACAAGCTGAGTAACAACGGAAACTATAACGAATTTTTTTTTTGTCAAAATAAATAGCTTAGTATGCTTAAATTGTTAAGAAAAGTATAAGAAATACTCTTGTGTGCAGTTGTAATTACTATAATGTAATTTACAAGTAACCGTACTGTACGGTTTTTTGCTTTATTATTGGATTGAGTTACTTTCTTATTAACTTGATATGCAACTGCATACTGCGAGTGACTTCTTATGTTTCATCTTTAACGAGGGGTTCTTATAAGTACTATTGAAGTACATGTGAATACGTCCCTTTAGGCAGTATTTCTAGTAAAAATTGAATGATAAAATAGGCATGGTGCCTGCGCAAGGATGACAATGCTGAATTGCTTTCCAATGAAAGCGTTCTACACTTTGATTGGCTCATAAGCCTTTTCAAACACTGCCTGCGCAAGGCTGACTATCCTCCTAAGTAAGGAATACTATAATCTGCCTCCTGGGGTACATTTTGACAGGTTCATAAGCCTTTTCACTGCCTGCGCAAGGCTAACTATCCTTCTGAGCAAGGAATACTATAAACTGCCTCCTGGGCATTAAGTTTGATTTATAACAAAAGTGCAAATAAAATTGACTGTCACCATCTGCGCAAAGGTGTATAAAAATATGATAGTCATTCAGATCGGAATCTGCCTTCTATTTATTACGACAATATTGTATGATATTCTGCCTTCGCAAGGCACACTATTAAATTTATAATTTGGTCGGTCAACGAGGATAAACGCGCAAAGATATGGAAAAATTACGTCGCAAGTTGGTTATGGTTTGGGTATCTCAAATACAATACAATACAATACAAATACTCTTTATTGAACACCTCAAAAACAAAACCAGTACAGGAGAAAAAATAAAAAATTAAATTAAATCCATGGTTATAAAGCACCATTTATAATCTAAGCGTTTTTATCCTCATTAACCTATAACTGGAGCAGTCTGAACTAACCGACGACCATGCTTACAGCTTCAGTTGGACGTCCGTGCATTTTAGTAGCAATTTCTTCTGCTTATCATATAATGGGGTCATGGTGGTAAAAAGGTTAATATAATATAATGACTGGTTTTCACTACCTATCCTCGATGCAGGTAAACTATCATGCTGCTGCGTAGGCAAGCATGTTGAAAACTAAATGTACAAAACTGGCCTTACAAGTCGACTGGCTTCACACTTCTTGTAAATATTTTGAGACTTTACTCATAATATTTGTACTGTAAAAATGCTAGTAGTACAACAGCGTTCTGTGATCTGTCCTCAGGGGCAAGTGCTGCCATGAGCACACAAAGACTTTATTTAATCAATACCTCATTTAAAGGGTTAAGACATCATGAATGACTTGAATGAGGACACAAACTATGTACATAATGCTCTTAAAACTATCTTCTAATGGTTTGGGACAGAAGGTTTGGACCAAACCTCCCTCAAAAACCTATAAACTAAACGGTCTAGCCCAGAACTGGAGCCTTCTTTGCTACAGCAAAGAGTGCCAAGAAAGCAGTCTCTGGTTAACAAACACCCCATTCATCGAAGTTTTTAGTGACATTAACGATACTCCAATTAAATGTAAGTTTTCGCATACCTTGTTGCATAAACCATCATTGGTTTATTTCCGAATAAATATAGTAAAAAATTGGAAATATGAGTTGCAATGGATTAAGATTACAATTGTATCAATATATTGCTCTTAATTATTTAAGATAAATTGTTACTGACGATTCGAAAGTGCTTGTTGCTATGCCTACTTGAATAAAGACAATATTGACTTTGACTTTGACTAAGTATGAGACTCTTGGTCTATTTAAACAATTGTTTATTTAGATTGCATGACCCCTGCGCAAGGAGTCGTCCATGCAAAATCGCGAAACGTTTCGCATTTTAAGTACTCTAATATTTCGACCTTGTTAAAATAAGGACGAGACGATAAGCCTTCTCGGGCTACGAGTATGTTAATTTGCCAGGTCAACACCTGGGCAAGTGGGAATAAATAAAATCAGGAGCAGTCAAGCTCCCGAAATCCAGTATAAACCTCAGTTGGAGGTTAGTTTAACTTGTTGATATAAATACAAGTATTCTAAGCTCATTGTTGAGCTTAAAGCTTTGTTTTCACTACGCAAGTGATTTCATTCAAAGCACTAAGTAAAGTTTGTACCTACAGGAAAAATCACATACATCAGTGAAAGCGAATTTCAAATGATAGTAGGTCCCCATGTCCATGGTTAATTACGGCCTTGCCAAGTGTACAAGCCAAATTAATCGGATATTGTAATTTGTTCATGACATCATTGTCTGATACGTTAAGTAAACAATGCATTTTCGTAAATGCCAAAGTATGTTAACTCATGTCAGTACCCATTTACTAAATTTTAAGGAAATGTGGCGGTGTTTACACACAAGAAAATGTTGACAGAACTTGGCGTTTTTTCTACACAGTACAGCCTGAAGACGCCTGATATTTTTATAACTGAGTGAGTTCATTCAAATCCTGTCTAGGATCGATATGATTGGGTTCCTATCAGAACCTCATGCACTTTAACAGTTAAGGAGCTACCTACTTTGTAAAACTACTTTTGTAGTTTCGGAGCGCCATACATAAACATAACATTTATTAAGCAATTCGACTTAACTTAGCCACAGCTATCTTTTCGTTAAGCCAAAGCTCTGGCCGTAAACTAGACATTATGAACCTGAACTCACTGCTACACTTTCCTAAAAGTCAGTTGACCTATGAACCTACGTAGTTAAAATAATAGCATCCTTAACTTAGTAATAAGGAATAAACGGAAAGACATCGGCCCCCTACTTTAAAACTTAACCTACTTTAAATTTATCCCAGATTTATATCTAGGTCCAATACAAACGTTATGACCGACCCATAATAACTTATTTTGACGTGATAACGTCTTATAAATCGATGAACAACCGATGGCATGCACGAAGAAATGTAGCGTTCCGTTGGGGTCACGTGATAAATATTTTTGTGTATGAAGGGGACCAGGGGCTCAGAAATCACTAGTAGCAATAGAGGTATATGAACTTTGACAAAATTGACCAGAAAAATTACTAAACATTTTATCGTTGGACTAGGGTACCATGGTGTATGAGAGGTTGGTTCGTATTTTACTCTATTTCATTTCGTCAGGTGACAAGCAAAACTCACTAAGTACTACCACAAGTTCATAGCCATAATGAACCATACTTACAACATAACAAGGTTGATTTTTGATTATTTTTTATTGTAATTAGTGAGTTTTGCTTGTCACCTGACGATTTTAAGTATTTGATTTGATTTTGTGTATAAAGCCTAGCAGGGACTCAGAAATTCACTAGCAATAGACGAAAATTAATTTTGTTGATAGATTACCAGAAACAGACTGTTCATTTTATCGGGGTAAGTACTAGGGTGCCATGGTCGTATAAGAGGTGGGTTGGTATCCTTGGGCCCTACCGCGAAATTCGAAATTCGACATTTCGTTATCTCCGTTTCTATCGCTCTTGCATATTCGAAAGAGAGTGACGCAAATAAATGATTTGACGATCGATGTTGTTCGCGGTTATATGCCTGTTTGACAAGACGATCATATACATTTACCGTGAATTCAATTTTAACCTTTAGTTTGTTATTCAGCTTGAGAAAATGTTAATTTTGAGTCGGACACATATGTATATATACTAAAGATAATTAAAAGAATACATAAAATAGTTTTACGGTTTGTTTACAATCATTTGACAATAAATAAAGAACTGCCAACTGATTGATTGACGTGTCAACTTTCAATTTACTTTTTTACTTCAACAAAGTTGATATACAAACTCTTTCTCGCGTATTATATGTGGCCATATTTCACATGATGGCGGGTTACTCCGAAGTTTGAAATTTTAAGTCGATCTCACTCTCCTGTCAGAATACATGCTATTTTAACGAAAGAGAAGACACCGAAGTTCGAAACTGGAATTTCGGAATAGGCCGTTACTTAGAGCTTTAAACCAAGAAGTTCCCCTCTGCCGAAAATGTATGACCAGTGGTCATACTCATTGTATGGACTGACGTTTATTTAACGTGGCTATTTTGACGTTTCGCATACATTTGACGTTCCCCTCCCCCGCAAAAAACGGCAGACTTTTTCCGATAGAAATGAGAGCGCGTGTCGCATCCGGTTGGTTCAATAATCAAAGGGCCGTTAGCAAGCGGTCACCTAGAGTTTGTTCGGAAAGAGGAGTGTTGTGGTTTATATGGGAGCTCATACATTCTACGACACTTCTCTTTCCGGACAGACTACTAATTATTTTCAATCGATTACAAAAAAGGAGGAGGTTATACGTTGGGGGGTAGCTATGTACAGTCGTCTACACAAAAAACTGCTGACACAATAGGTTAGGTTAGGTTAGAGCTGCGACCCCTACATTAAAAAAACTGCAACCAGAGTAGGTTAGGTTAGGTGAGAGCTGCGAACCTCTACACAAAAAACTGCTACAAGAATAGGTTAGGAAAAATTGGCTGTTATAGGGACTGCCGATGGAAGTGAAAACATCAATGTTTTCTTATTACGTTATCACGCAAAATTATAGTCCGTAAACCGCCTTTACAGACAACCATTTTTTTTTGTTTTGACTTGAGCCTGTTTTAAACTGGCCCAAATATAGTTATTAGCAATACCTGATTATGGCGTGAGGTCTATTCTGATATGTTTTGGCTGATGAACAAACAAATAAATGGTCACAACTAAAAAAGAAATAACCTGCAAGGGCACAGAACCTGGCCTATAACCACGAAGCAGTTCGTTCTTCGAATCGTCTATTTGCATCACTCTCTTTCGTATATGCAAGAGTGATAGAGACGGGACCATCGTTTTGTCGATTTTCGAACTTCGCGGTAGGCCCTCTGGCTACATTTCTATAAAAGTATAGAAGTAGCATTTCTTACTGTGACGTTCCTCAAGTGCACCCAGCGTACACATATGATTGTAAATAAAGTAAAGTCTCAACTACAGGTGTGGTCATTTGGCCAGAGCCAAGAAACTTGTTATAAGTCTTAACAAAAAAGTAACCAAGTCCTTGGTAACATTTTACTAAAAAAGAAGATGCAGAACCCACTAGGAGACTACCTATACTAAAATTAATTCTTTTAAAATTACTAAGTACTCGTTGTACATTAAATTGATATACTGTGGTGAATGTAATGTGTAACAATGCATACTCATAATACGATGATAATCAATATAATGATATTTTAGCAACCTGGTAACGGCATGTAAACAATTGGATAAATGTTTTCTTATTCCTTAACAAGCTATTTACTGAAATAGTTTAATTATTTTCATAATTAATTGCTGTTACAACTAAACAAACTCATTTCTTTATTAATTTTCATTTATGTATATCGTAAAGTTATTCTTTATTAATTTTCAACAATCCCTTTTATTGAGTGATTTATATACATAATGTCATTACCAATTAAGTACACAATTATCTATTCAGTGTATACGTACCTAATGTAATATAAATCCTAGAAACTTTGGAAATAAAAGTAAGCACCTTATTTTATTTCTACAAATTGTCACTGAGCAATTGGGAATTATTGTAATTTCCTAACATATCTGTTAAGGAAAGGAGAAATTATAAATAAAAACTACAAAGACAACTGTTATGTTTTATTTATTTTTTATATCTGATAACATATTATAAGGTTATTAAGTAAACCACTTACATTCCTTTACCATTATGCTGGTTAATAATGATATCTCTTCCGGGAGTTTCATACTCAATCAGTTTACATAAGATAAAACATTTTGTTTTACCTTGTTTTTAATTAGATCACCATTGCGAAAGTGTTTCTGGTGAAACATTTCTTGAATACTTACAGGTACCTATAATAACTTATAAAGTTACTACTATTTGGGTACAACATATGTGGACGAGTTTAGTGCAAGGGACCACTTTGTCGATTTAGGGTCGCCACACACCTAGCGGTTTTCCTCGCGGAATTACCGGAAGTAGCGGAAATTCATAGACAAATTAAGCATTTTGTCTATGAATTTCCTCTACTTCCGGTAATTTGTCTATGGCTTCCATACAAAAAATCTGCTACCATAGACAAATTTCCGCTACCATAGACAAATTTCCGCTACTTCCGGTAATTCCGCGAGGAAAACCGCTAGGTGTGTGGCGACCCTTATACAGACACTCTTTTCTTTCACTAATAGGTAGTGCACATTACGTAGTTTTAGAAATTACTAGTAACTCTCTATCGGAAAGTGGTCCCTTTGTCTGTACACTGCCACATAAATTTACAATCTACCCACCTCTCGCTACACAGTTATTAAAATTCATGGTGTTGCCATACACCATCGCAATGAACATTCATTGCTGTTGTATTATCACATTGGCTTGGCGTCTTACGCTTCCACCAGGCGATAACAAACACGTCTCAATGTTTACTTTAGATCTCAAATTTCGTACAGTTTTTATAATGACGGCGTTTTACATAAAATAAAACGCTAATTATGAAAACTTACAAATTTGAGATCTAAAGTTTTTAAACCTGCCTGGTAAAAAAATATAAATATTGAGACAATGAAGTAAAAATTAGCGCTGATGCCTAACATCAGTGCTGCACCTGGTGGAATGTGGTAGGGGGTTCTGTGTGAGCGAGAAAGGGCGTATGGATGTATATGCTAGAAAGGGACAGAAACGACCAACAACAGTGTTGCCACTCTCAATGTTTACTTTAGATTTCAAATTTGTAAGTTTTCATAATTAGCGTTTTATTTTATGTAAAACGCCGTCATTTTAAGGTCATCGCTGTCACTTGCTTGTCATTAATGTCAACATTGTCAACTACTACTCTGATCGCTACAATGAAAAATCGCTATCGGATTCTTGCTGTTTTATAAAAGTAATCACAATTCATTTATCTAACAGTATAATTAAATTAACTTGTTCTAAACAAGTATTAGTTGCTGCACGATCAGTTTTTAAACCGTTCTACAGCCATACTCGCACGATGGCAGACCAGTCTGCATTAGTCGACGAATACTTCGATTCCGCGCTGACGCTGGTGAAAACTGCCGGAAACCTTATAAAAGATCACATTACGGGATGCAAAGAGTTCGAGCTGAAGTCGTGTGATATCGATTTTGTGACGGAAATAGATAAAAAGGTAGAAGAAACTTTGGTAGGTGGGCTTTCGAAATTATATGCCGATCATAAGTTCATCGGCGAGGAAGCGGTGTCTGCAGGCGCGAAATGTGAGCTGACTGACTCGCCCACATGGGTAATAGATCCCGTCGACGGTACCATGAATTTTGTGCACGGTTTTCCACACAGCTGCATCTCTTTGGGACTTCTAATCAATAAGGAATCAGTTGCTGGAATTGTGTACAATCCTATTCTAGAGCAACTCTTCACAGCCAAGAAAGGCAAAGGTGCGTTTTATAACGGCAGACAGATACATGTGTCTCAAAATAAGGAGTTGAGTAAAGCTTTGATTATGACAGAGGCTGGTACAAGTCGAGACCCTGAAAGGCAGAAAGTCCTCTTTGAAAACTTTAAAATGATAATCACCAAAGCCCATGGCATTAGAACTCTTGGTTCTGCGGCCTTAAACATGTGCATGGTGGCGATGGGAGGAGCAGATCTTAACTTTGAGTTTGGTATTCACGCCTGGGATATAGCAGCGGGTGACATAATTGTTCGTGAAGCCGGAGGAGTCTGCATAGACCCCGCTGGAGGTCCCTTTGATGTACTGTCTCGTAGAGTATTGTGTGCGAGCACTGAAGAGCTGGCACAAGAAATGGCCAAAAATTTGACCCAGTTCTACCCAGAGAGAGATTAAAATATTTGAATGTGATCAGAATTAGAGAATGCTCCCAAGCTGACCAAGTTCTGATTTTGAGATGATTTGTAAAACAAGAACTGAGAATTCCTTGTTCTGGTATTGTATTTGTATAGAACAAAAGTAACGAGACTAATCCTAATCTGAATTGAATTGATAGTGTGAAGTTGATTGTAGGTTATTTTTGACGTTATTGGTACATACTGTCATGTACTACAACTTTGCCGGTGATGCACAACTTTGCCTGGCTTTAAAAACATGGCAGCCTTTCTCCCATCTCAAGTATGAGATAGCTGTTTGGTGAAGAAAACCATTAAGCCAGGCAAAGTTGTAGCACATGACGGTAACGATAGCCTGTATTTAAGTCACATTTATTACTGTTCCAGATTGGTTTAGGGGTTAGTTGGCTAGTATTCTCTAGGAAGGAGCATAAAATATTTTTTGTTTTTAAAATAACCAAATCCAAAGCTGTAAAAATACAATGTTTTTTCAAAGTACCTTTCCAAACAGGAATGGAATAAAATTAGCTATTTACCTCAGGTATAAAAATTATCAGTTACCATTTTTAAAATGGACTTTGTCATAGGACAAAGTCCATTTTAAAAATGGTAACTGATAATTTTTATAATAATTATATATAGTGTTATAACACATAGGTGTTATAACACTATATATAATTATAATAATTTTATGGATAATGTGTAGAGATGGGCCGACTAGGGTTTTTGCCGACTACACAATCGGCCGACGAATCGGTTTTCAAATTGCCGATTAATCGGCCGACTAGTCGGCAATGCCGATCGTAGGTTTTGGTTAAGTTCGGGTGCAATCGGAAACGCTTCGTTTCGCTTCGTCCACCGTGCCATTGTCTAGCACGCTTTCATGTTTTGGCCAGTTTTGTTTACGAACCGGCGCTGGCGTGTTTGATGGCAAAAAGAAAGCAAACACTACTAATAAGTTTTAAATTTCATATCAAAAAAAGGGTTAAACTTCTGCTAATTTCTTATTTTGCTGTAGGTATTAAAGTACCGAATAGGTATTCGGCATTTTTTGCTAGTCGCCGACTAATCGCCGACTGCAAATGATGCCGAATAGTCGGCTTTCCCGACTAGTCGGCCCATCTCTAGTAATGTGACTAGTCTGTTCTAGAATGAATTGTACTTAATGTTAGTATCTAGGAAATCATTTATTAAGAGATTTTACACTATTCATTAGTGATTCTGATAATATATTTAATGTGAACAATAACTATATCAAATAAATGAATCTGTAAGATCAAGAATCTTGGAAATGTGAGGCATTTACTTAATGTAACCTATTTTTTATTGGCTATGATAATTTATTGGTAGGTCTTTTAATTTATCATTGAATGTTACCAGTGCATGTTTCTTAAATTATATTATTGTATTTATTATGCATACAAAAATGTATATTGTGTTGTGATGTATTTGTATATTTTATGTGCAATAAGGTTGAAATAAATAAATAAAAAGATGTACTTTTGTTTTATTCTTTATTCACTAATATTATGATGTAATATACAAGAATTTTCAATTATTGATATTCAAATAAGTAGGCCGCGTATTCAGAACTGTAAGTAATTATAGTATCATTACCTTAAATTGTTGTTTACTTAGAATCACCTTAGAATAATATTCATATCTGAGAAAACCTGATAACAAACTGTTTAGATACACTTATTGTACAGTCGCCATCATATATAACTGAGCGTCCAGGGTTCTCAAAAATATCTGAACATGCACTTTAACGCCCTGCCAATAGAGGCGTTGTTCAGATACTTGTGACCACCTTGCCCGCTCCGATGTATCTGATCTGATGGCGACTGTACCATCGGTGGTTATTTCATTATCAAAACAAAAACATTAGGTAGTAGATATTTTATCATAATTACTAAGTACATTAAATTACGTTACTAATTATGAGATTCTTCATCATTGTAAGTAAATGTAAATAAATTCGTTGCTTTTTAAAATATGTGTGCAGTCAGCATTAGAAACATCTATCAAAAGTTACAATAAGCTTCTCAATAAAGCGGTTTTCACATAGAATGCGCCCTCCGAAGTGCGAGCGGGACATCACTTTTGTTTAGACATACATTCTACTGTTACGCTCGCACATCGGACGGAGTGCGATAGATATAGGTCAACATAGTATTACCTACTTAATATACAACCATGTTTCAGTGCCATTTGGATATATATTAAGAAGTTAAATAATGCTGACTATACCGATAGAAGCTTATCTTCATACCCTAATCCTTATTTTTTCAGCTAAACAGAAAAGCTGAATTTCCCTTAAAAAGTTTTTATAAGTGCGACTTTTCTGCTTAACAAATTTTTTCTTATAGACTAATTTTAAATAATTGTCATACTTAGATCGCTCTCAGTCTGTTACGAGCCGTTATTCCGTGGCCATATAAATTTAAACTGTTATTCTAAAGAATAATTCCTTAAATATCTGGAGACAGAATAGTAGGCTCGTATTAATTCATTGTAAATAGGTCAATTCTTATATTCAGTTAAGTTATTCAGTCATTGTCATTCACACTCAGATTCCAGTGTCAGTTATAGTCAGTGACAGTTATAGAAAATTATCAGTACAATGAAGTCTGTGTCAGAGGGCATCAGTATTGCTACTCGTAGTTTTTTCAATTGCTCTTTGTCGTAACTAAGTCCTTAATCCGTGTTAGTTGCAGTCAGTGTCAGTTATTGTCATTTTATGTAGTCTGTACAGGTAAACTTATAGTCAGAGTCAGAGGGTAGTTTGGTGTAGTGATACCTATAGTTAATGCCACTACACCCCTGTAAGGATATGTTACAGTTACAGCATCAGTTACAGTCAGCACAGCTTTAAGTAGTTACAGTCAGTGTCAGTTATTGTCAATTTTATGTATTGTCCGTACAGTATAATCAAAATGTTGTTTTATAGTTATCTATAGTTAATATGTACTTCTCGTTATTCTCATTGTTAGGGATATGTCACTGTCAGTCAGTCACAGTTAGCCATTTATTTAAGTCAGTCAAGTTAATTATCGTCTAGTAAACTTAGTTACTCATACATTACTTAGATAATTCGTCGTAGGTTTTGGTCTATAGATCATTCTCAATCAGTATCAGCTAAAGTCAATGTCACTTAATCAAGATTTTAAGTCAGTTTTAGTTAATATCACTAAACGTTAATGTCAGCAAGTCGGTGTCATTTGCGGTCAATCTGTGTCGGTATAGATGTCGGTCAGTATCAGATGTTAAAACTAATCAGTAATCGTCTATTTTTAGTTAGTAAATATCTTAGAGCATATGTAAATATCATTCACGTTAATGTCAGCAAGTCGGTGTCATTTGTGGTCAGTCTGTGTTGGTATGTGTCAGTCAGTGTCAGATGTCACAAGTAATCAGTATCAAGTAACCGTCTATGTAAATTTTGATGTAGGTATCTATCCGCTACCAGTGGAGTTTGTCAGTCACAGTCAATCTTCTGAAATGTCAGCTAGGCAAAATTATTATAGCCACGCTAGCTAGCATCATTGACAACCAGAGTACTTACTTAGTCCAAAGTCAGAATCATTTTTCTTTAGTGTCAGTTAACTAATCTGTTATTGTCAGCGCCAGTTAAGTCAGCGTTAGTCAAAAACTTTGTCGGTCAGTCAGCGGTTCTTATCAGTCGCAGTCAGTGTCAGTTCCAATGTCTTTGTCTGTCCGTGTCACTCTGTCAATTATCGGTCAGTTAGTCGGTACCGTTGCAGTCACAGACGTCATAGTCAATGTAATTCAGTCGGTAATATTTGAATTCCGATCACTAGTAGGTATTCAAAGACAATCAGTATCAATAAATCAGCATCGATCGGTTGCAACCCATGTTTGTAACAGATTAATTACCTGGTTAAAGTGCTGCATAAAATCAACGTAATTTTAATCAGTCACACTAAAAGTTATTGTCAGTTTTGGTCAGCAACTACTGTTACAGTCAGTCATAGTCAGTCGTCAGTCTGGTTAAAGTCTGTTACAAGTAAAGTCAATGTCAGTCAAATCTCACAATCACAGTGAATCAAATTATCAATGATGTCGGTCATAGTCAACTTGCGTTATAATCGGTTACAAGAGTAAAGTCAATGTCAGTTATAATCCCAGTGATATAATTGTCAGTATCTATATGTGTAGTTCAGCACCGTTGTCAGTAATATCGCCAAACCAATATATTTTTTGGTTTACCTAGTCATCGTCCATCTTTTAAGTCCACTCTAGTGCAAACAAGTCTAGTCAAAATTATCGAATCGATTGTAGTCGAAAAGTCGTTAGTCGCGTTAGTTAATTTATGTCTCTAATTGTCATTAACATCAATAGTGTCGTAGTCGCGTATTGTTGCGTCATATCCGTCATTTCTAGGTGTCGCTCCTTCACGTCGGTCAGTTAATAATGTGGTCTCTATATTTTCAGTCATTGTACCAATAAAGTCCAGTTAGTCCAGTCCATGTCATTAGTTCACTATTGTACGACTAAGTCGAGTCTAATTATCAGTAGGTATGCTGCAATGGGTCTATCAGTTCATGTCATGAGTGCCAAAAAATAATCATCTAAATATTTGCCTGTCGGTCACAAATGGCGCCAACACATTCGGCGTATTCGTCCAAATGTTTCTTATTCATCGTAAAAGATAACACACAGACACAAATATTTGGACACGTGTGTTGCCGTTTTATAGTTTTGTCCACTTAGTCAAGTGCTGCCTAGCCTAGTCATTGTCATAACTTCAGAAGGAACAGGAGTTCGATTTTTGAATCTCACCGGTGCCTTTTTTTGTACCTATGCAGCCGATGACTATTTTTAGTACGAAATAAGTCACCCGGTGAGATTCAAAAATCGAACTCCTGGACAAGTCTGTATGATCTGTTTGTAGTTATGAATATGACTTCTTACAAGTGGTTTAAATGTCTTAGTCATCATAGGTCATATCATTCACATTAGGTATACTTTAGTCAGTAATAGCGTTAGTTATCAGTCGTAATATTATTCAGTCACAAATTGCTCTAGTTTTCAGTAATTCTAGTCTAATCTAGTCAGTCAGTCATGGCTATGGTGCCAAAGTAGCATAGCTGATAAATTTCAAATCCACATCCAAGTCGACTTGGAGATTCGCCTGGGCTTAAACAAAAGCCAGACTAACTTTAGTAAAATTTATGATGTAAAATATCAATTTATTTAAATTCTACACTTGTCAATGTGACTAGTAGTTCGTTGCGATAGTGCCTATATCTAACCCGTCATTAAGTCATGTCATAACATTTACACCAGTTGAGTCACACGTTACTGTCCGTCCGTCGCGTCATTGTGATTCATGTCACGGTTGTCTTGAGCATCATTGATGCTTTCATTCACTCCCTGTATTTATTGTCCTTGTCGATGTAAGTTGCTTGCCCAATGCTAGCTTGTCACGGTAGTCAAGTCTAGCGTCCATAAAGGTCGTATTCAGTTTGGAAATTATACGTGAGCCTAGATAAAGTATATTATACTAAGCATCGACTAATTTATCATTGAGTGTTTGTCATGATCATGACTATAATATTAGACTAAATTATTTTGATGTTTTCAACGTCTTTGCAAGTGACAGTCTGTAACTGTTTACTTATTTGCACAAGTCTTTTATCATTTGTTTGTCGTATAAATCTAATCATTTTGTAGACAAAGTAAGGTACCTACACATTTGTATCTACCTATGCCACGAAAGTTACAGCTTGTTTGAGTTTTATCAAGATTTCATAAATTTTCTAATTAAGTAAGGTTAAAACTAATGCCTCCTCCCTGGATGTCGTCTCCTTAGATTTCCGAAGTTGAAAGGTCTGGGGATCTCCTTTAACGCGTATGGGTCTATTTTCATTGGTGGCATGCGATGCGGCAGACCCTCTGGCAAGTCTTTCTCCTCGTATGTAGCCCATTGAGACGGACTGAAACAAAAGAACATCAGTTTTATAAGTGGGTTAATAGTAGTTTATGTAACTGTTACGTAATAGGGGTCCTTAAAACACGAGTGTGGTTTTATGAAACTCACTTCGTTCGTTTCATAATAAGATCACACGAGTGTTTTAAGGCCTTATTACGTACAGTTGCATACACTGCTTTATCTACACACATATTATAAACCCGAAATGATGATTGAATGACTGCCATTCGCGGATTGCACGCCATCGCCATGGCCAACTCGATTGTGCCGGCGGTCGGCGGGGCGCGTGCCGGCGGGTCAGAGCATCCCGGATTTTCATAATGATATCGAATTTTTGCTTATTATTTGATAATAATAACATCGTTACAGATAAGACATTTGTTCTAACTTCTAACGAAACAATCTATTTTTATGGTGGTTATAACGTGCGGTTTTTGAACGCATCGTGGAGGGTTTATGATATGGGTGTAGATAAAATGGTTTAACAAGACTAATGACGAAGTTAAGGTTTCAACGACTTTATATCTAGACTTATGACGACAGCTCAGATCGGCATTTTGCATGCCAGGATTAAAGAGAATAGAAAGAAAAATCGTCAAAAATATGAGAACGTTTTAAGCTAAATTAACAAGTTTTGGCTTGTAGTTTTAGAAGAATTTAGACGCAACGTTAGACGTACTTGTTTTCGCTGGGTATCACTTGGAATGCCACCGATGGTGTCTTCGCAGGACTCGATGGCTTGATCTTCACCCTCAGTCTCTCTGGATCCGGGATCGCCGACTTTTCTTCGGCTTCTTCAAGGAGCGCTAATTTGTCAGCAGAAGATCTTTCCTCTATCATAACAGGCACTGGCTGCCCTGGACTGTTATAGTTTTCTTTTAATATTTCTTTTTTAGTCTCGTTAATATCGTCTGTTGTATGCGAGTCTGGATATTTACGTAAAACGTTCCTAACAAAGTAATATTTGGTATTCGTCTTTGTATTGTTAGGAAGTTGGTCCTCGTCGTAGCGCCTCGTCGGTCTCAAATTATTGTAAGGTTTAGTCACAGTCTCATAATGGAAAAATGTTGAAAGTTTCATGTTTTTCTTTTCGTCCGTGTCCAGTCTGTCGTCTTCGTAAGTCGAAAAATCTTTACTTATCACTTCGTGTTTGTTTGTCTCTGTAGTGTCAGTTTTAGTCACTTTGTCATTTGTCATGTCACCTTTGTACGTACCCACGTAACCAAATGTTACTAGTTTGTATGGATTTGCAGTAGTAAGTCTATTATTGTCAGTCACGGTGATTTTGTCAATAGTCGAGTCAGTTTTTGTAGTAGTGGTTAGTACTTTATCATTCGATCTAGCGGAAGAATAATTATTGTCGTTTTTGTTCGGTTTGTCATGTCTGTAATTGTAATTATCATTTTTATCTTCAAGTCTAATACTATAATCGTCATTTCTATCGTCTTGTCTATTGTAATTGTCATTTCTGTTATCTTGTTTGTTGTAGTTGTCAGTTCTATCGTCCTGTCTATTGTAATTGTCATTTCTGTTATCTTGTTTGTTGAAGTTGTCAGTTCTGTCGTCCTGTCTATTGTAATTGTCAAATCTATCGTCATGTCTGTTGCTGTAATATGGTTTGTTAGGTCGTCTGTAAGTGTCGTCATAAGTCTGATATGTCACTTTCACTACGTCCCTGTCGTATGATCGTCTTGTCGTCGTGCGTCTTGGTCGTGTTGTCGTACCTCGCCAAGACTGAGTTGGTCTAGGTACATAATTTATTAAGTAAGTATATTTGTCAATGTTCTCAGTCACGGCTATCACTGGTCTGTTGTAAGGTCGCTTATGTTGTAAGTTATTTATAACTACAGATTGTACACTATGTATTTCTTCGTCATCGTCATAGTCATCCCCGTATTGTTTTGTCGGTTTATTGGAGTTGCGTCGTGCGTCAGCTTCTTCGTATCGTCGACTTTTGTTTTTAAAGTCAAGTTTGTCGTCTATCTTTTGGACAGTCTGTTCAGTTGTGGTTGTAACATTTTTGTCAGTCAACGTTGCGTTTAATTTGTCACTAACGCCGTCAGTTTTGTTTTGCCTGTGTGTCGGTTTAGGTTTAGTCACATTAAGAGTATTATTTGCTACAGGTACTGGTATCTTCTGGGGAACTTTATTAGTAGCAGTCAGTTTTTGAGGCTTTTGTGTGGTAGAGTGTTTTGTTGTAGGTCGTTTGGTCGTAGTAGTCTTTCTCTTAGGTCGCTCAGTGCTTACTTCGTCAGCTTTACTTATATCATTACTAGAGTTAACATCAGTCCATGGCGATAAATCAAAGTTGTTCAGTAGTCCGTTAAGACAGGATATTCGATCATTGTCAGTGTTGTCAGCAGAAAGGAATACGAAAGGTTGAATGCTGTCAATAGTGTCCAGAGTACGGCAGAGGATTTGGGCGAACGATATCCTACGTATCTGCTGTAACTGTGCAGGTGTTAAAGATGACTCGAAGCCGCCGTTCTCGTACCTAAAACAACACACACAAATATATGTTTCAGGCATGTGCAAGTTTCGTTTAAATACTTACATTTCTTTCTGATACACATTACAAAAAAAAATTGAAATATTAATTTTAGTAAAATGAACTTACCAGAATCGATCTCCTTTCCGAAGGTTCGAGAACTGTTGAGCGATGATGCAGGCAAATGTAGGGCCAACCAGCCCTCCCACCACTGGCCTCTCGGACATGCCTGCCGTGAACAGGTCTATGTCATCTACGTGCCTGAAACGAAAACTCAATTAGATGGAGAAAGGCTAATGCTATTTAAAGCTTGTGAAAAAAGAACAGCTGATCGATCGAATAACATAAGAGCGTTATAATTAGATTTTTTACCTATATAACCTCTGCAATCTCCTGGCAGCACGTGGCGACATTACTCTAAACAAGTCCTCAAACTCATTTATGGGCGATAGTCCACATGGCTCCCGCCAAGCTGTATACGGTGCGATACCATGGTCTCTTCCCCTTTGAATATTGATAGCGGCCAAATCCATCCCGAAGTCGAAAGTGGGAGTTTGAAATAGGTGGTTGGTCAGTTCTTCCGTGATAAACTCGTCACGTTTCTGGATTGGCTGGTTTACCATACCGAGGAGGAGGCGGTCGACAGCACCCATGCTCCATATGTTAGAGGGGTTTGTGAGTTCGTCGTGAAGTGAGACGTCTGTAAGGAAATATTTAGACTAGTAAAGAAACAATGGAACAAAGAGCGAAAGTACAGTTTTTTATGTTCAGTGACTTGAAACTAAAACTTACTGTTTTGCATAGGCCTGTGAAACCGGTCGTACCGCACCATGGACGGTTGCACTAGGCTGTGACCGAACCGGAAGGCAGCCGAACCGAACGAGCTCGCCGGGCTTGGGTTGATTTTTGGGCTGTAGCCCTTGTAGTAACCCTTCTTTAGGGGTTCCAAGTCGAACAAACGCATCACCTCTTGACCTGGAAATGCCAGTTTATGATTAGATCAGGTATAGTTTTTTTTAATAGCATAGCAGTAATGTGTGCAGTCTTTCGGAGTACCTATAAGTACTACGTACGGTTTATTCAAAAGGATTTAGCTATAATACCTGGTATCAGTGATGGTAACCATGATCTAAATGATATTTTGGTTGACTGACCTAAAACAATTGGTAGGAATTCTCTGTAGGTGATATGCTGGATCATGGCGCCGACAATCTTCCGCGTCTCCTGGTACACTTTCTCATCGCTCCAGTGTGGGTTCAGATGAGCCAGTTCTTGCGCCATTCTGAAAGAAGTTGTTCTGTTAATCCTCTAAAATTTCTCTGTATTCGTGACGCACTGAATTCCTTCCTTACCTTAAATATAACCAACTTCTTCTTCTTATTGTTTGAATTTGTGTAGGAGTTGTGAGATATTAGTGATTTAAATCATGACGGGCATCAAAACCTGCCTGATGGCGTTACAAGCGGAGTAAAAGGAAGAAATTATGTCTTGTGATGTTACCTATTATGCTGCCTTAACCACACAATGTGAGCGGCGACCAGCCCAGGATGTTCGTTGACCCTGGCATCTCCTGACTTGAAGCAGTCGGATGAGACGGCGCCACCGCGGCAGAGCTCGTCCCTTCTCTCCGGTGGAAGTAATGGACGCCGGTTCTGGACGCGCCCGTACTGGAGCATTCCTGAAAATATTATGGAAAAGTTGCAGAAGCTTTCTCGACTAGTCTTTAGGACGATGGCATTGCCTTTATTTTTCAATTTATCATCGAATGATGAAACAAATGATTAAGGATAGAGAATTTATTTAATGATGCGGTTGATGCCATACCGTTTCTAAACAGCCGCAGCTTGTCGGATTGCCGCGCCGAGCTGGCGTAGAGCGGTGACCCATCAATGTACGCCGACACTTGGTTCATCTGCTCTCGCCAACCCAGGGCACAATCGTCTCGAGGTGCGGGGGAGGACCGGACAAAGTCCAAGCACCGCACACCCTTCGGACCGTAGAACGGGTCAGAGGGTGGAACTTCAATGGGCATACATTCGGGATGCTGCAAGAAATTAACAAGTTTTTATTGGCCGGGTGCACGACGCAGCGCCACCTAGCGTTCGCAACTTTGACGGCTCTGTCAAAAGTGTCGACTAATGGATACAACGAAATAAAGGTAATTATTTTAAAATATTGATTGTGGAGCAGTTAACAAATGCAAAATCTGTTTGTTTTTAATGTGAAACACATTTGGTTTTGTGCTTTATTGATAAAAGTAACTATTGTGCGTGTATTAAGTATAATTACGTCAAGTCACTTCATTGTTGTTTTCTTACGTTTTAAAGGAAAAAATAATGTTTTATTATGTTTGCTTCCAGATAATTGAAAAATTACTACTTTTTTAAACACCGGTCTTAAATCGAAAGTAAAGGGAAGCTGTTAGTTTTGGCACATCACGTTAGAAATATGGAATTGCAACAGTCGGACATAATTAGACAAGCTTCTTGGTTGGCCTGAAGCAACGGGAGCCCCAGTGTAAGTATCTTTAGAAATAGTGCAAAAACAATTCATTCATTTTACTAGAAAAAAACTTTGGTTTTGAATCGCCACTTTTGTTTTAAGCAATTTAATTTGGTCTGTCTGTCAAAACCCTTTTTATCAGGAACGCGTGGAGGTATAAAGTTGAAATATAACATCAAATACATATATTATATATATCTGCGGCGCCGCTCCTTGAATCTTTTAACTCGACGCAACCCAAAGATACGGTCATTTGAGCCTTATTTTCTAACACTTCGCAGGGAAGCAAAACCTACAAATAAAGTCCGACTCGCACTTGGTTAGTTTTTTATAATACAGACAAGATTTCTGTTTTTTTTACAGATACCTGTGTGCGTCCATAGTGGCAAATGTACCTTCGTATGTGGCCGCCTTAATATATTATATAAATAGAAAATGATGAAAGACCAGTGAAAGACAGACTTAAACAGGCAGGAGCAGCAGCGGGGAAAATTTGTTAAATACAAACAAAAGTTACCTATAACAAATTATACATATATTTTGTGTTATTTCAAACATCTCTTCTGAAATCTCAAAATTGTTGTACTCTGTTTTAAATGATAGAAACAAATTGAGAAAATCTTGTGAGGTTTTATTTCTTTTGACAATTTAGAAGTCCGTAAAGGATCATGCGTAAAGGGATCCAAAAACAAACAGAGCTATGAATTATCTCATTTAAAAGTTCTACTTAATTTCCTAGACACCAAGTTGAATTCCATTGCATAACTAAGATACCTATTCATGATTTAGTCAGTCACAGTAATTACTAGGAAGTGCGCCTATGCCTAGACGGACTGGTTACTGTTAGACCTCAGTGGCCAACACGTCCGCCGAGCGGTTATGAACGCAGCCCAGCTGCAATGCTTTATTTAGGCACTTAATATGTGCTGTGACTAAAATATGAAAATCTCAGTTTTGCTGTGGAATTCAACTTGGTGCTCATAGAACTAAAGTCAATAGAGATACTTACATATTTAATGACCTCTTCTCTGATAGTTTTTGGACCACGATCCCTATAAAGTGGCCCGAAATCCTTTACCAAAACGCAGCACGTAATGCATGTATGAAAAAATTCCGTAGGATTTTTATGTAGAATCTGATAAAGCCTCAATCCTTATCCTTACTAGTCCAGAAAGAGTACCTACATAATACATAATAATAAATTGAGGTAAAATAGGTAACGTTATAATATAGGATACAATTTTATAGCACATAATAGTATGTGCTCTAATTGAAAATGTGTGCAGTAAAATTGTATGCAGGCGTTTTATATACTTATTGTAAGTGTTATTCTACGCAGACGGAGTTGCGGACAGAAGCTAGTCTTTACATATTTCTTTCTACGTGTATCCTGTATTATAACGTTACCTATTTTACCACAATTTATTATTTAATAGCAAATTTAAGTAGAAAGCGTAAGCAAAATAACTAAAACGTATGACGTTTCAAAAAATACAGCCGTCGCAGTTGCCACTTTTGGTCACGTCAAGCGCTGCGATCGTTTTAGCTTTTCCCGCCCAGTCTCTGCACCCGGAGATCATGAAATTTCTATCTATCTATCAAATTTGAAATCGATCTTCGGGACGGAAACTCACCAAAAACTCTCGAGGAACGAAGTCTCGCCCGCCATCTTTGCAACACCGCGGCACAGAGCCGTTGAACCCTCGCGACTGCGACGATGACGTCACATCATGATCCAAGAACTGCCCCCACTGCATCAGCAGATGCGTTATGCCTGGGGTTTCAGCATGCTGGTCTTCGTGGACTGTGGAGCTGATCTCCCTGGCTGAAGGTAGAGCAGAGCCGAAGACGGAACGGCGAGGGGCTTGGATACCGTCGGAGTAGGACGGGGGTAAGAAACGTTGGACGGGGGTCATGGTGGAACCCCATCTCGGGCGGTTCACGTTGTTACAGGTGCCATCATGTGTGCGGTATCTGGAAACAAAATGGTATTTTGTAACAATATTGCTGAATTTCATCATTGGTGTCAATTATAGGTAAACGTTTATTGTCCAAAGCCGTAGGAGTAAAGTGACACTATTGTTAGAAATCTATTGTGTTGGGACCACGAGGCGTACGACCATAAGACTTAAAGGCAGTAAGTAATAAAGCTGATTTCACCATTGGAATAGGGAATCTATTGCCTAAGCAGTAAGGTTGATGGCAAATTTACAGAAATGTTTATGCTCACTTCCTAAATACATTCCATGCTTTGTTTGATGTTGCAGAGAGCAATGACCCGCAAAAATGTTTAAAAGGTTTTTTTTATAAACTTTACTTCTTACATTTACCCAAGGTCACTTATGGTCAGGTGATGGTATTGTGTCGCGGTGGTGTCATCCTACAATATTACAGGTTCTTATGTTTGATTTTCAGGGTAGTTAAATTTAGACTATGCGTCACTATGACCACTATCACAGTGTTAAAAAATTCAATTCGATAAAAGTGAAACATACAACCCTGTTATATTGGGCCAGTGAATTGTGGGTTATTCGTGTAGCTCCTTCGGCCATTCCCTGTACAATGCCATTATAAATGGGTACCAACCTTTTAGAGGCAGGCGGGCACTTGGGCGCTCCCCGCAGTGGGCAGTGCTGAAGCAGCGGCGACTGCCGAAGTGCGCTGGCGGCCGGGAACTGAGGGTCCTCCGTGCGGCCCTCCAGGCCATCGCCACTGTAGACAAAAAGAAAGAATAAGCTAAAACTTGCCGATCTGTGTCCATAAAATCAATCAATCAAAGTTTTTTGTTACATTTGCAAAGAAAAAACAATGTTTAAGAAAAAAAATGCTAAAAAGGTAATAAAAAGTGCATAACTCCTTAGGGAAAACACTTTCTATATTTGATGCTACGCCTGTGTGCATGCTTTATGAGCAAATGTGATCAACAATTTAAGTCATATTATTTATGTTATTGTAGGTACGGTACGCCTTTAAATATATTTTTAACCGACTTCAAAAAAGGAGGAGGTTCTCAATTCGACTGAATTTTTTTTTTTTTTTTTTTGTATGTATGTTACTCGATATCTCCGTGAATCGTGAACCGATTTTCAATTTTTTTTAAATCGAACGGGTATAACCCCTAGATGGTCCCATTTGTCACCAAGTCGGGGTCTGATGATGGGATCCTGGAGAAATCGAGGGAACTCTTCAACTATTACAGGCAGGTGATTTCACTATTTTTTACAGCAACTCGGCCACTTCCTCTTGGAATAACGGATCCTAAGTCGGTTCTTTTTTTGTTTAAAATTATTGTACCCCTACTCAGTCGGTCTGCTACCTCGTAGAATCCATAATGTATATTTTATGATATGAGTGTCAAAACCGGCTCACTCTCACTACTATAAATCCTATTCTTTATTAGATTAGATAACCTTCTCGAAACGGCCTTTGCTATATAAAATATAATGTAGGTCAAAACTTTTCAAATTAACATAAGCAACGAGAGTGAAAACTCATCAGCATCTCATCAGTCTCAAGACACCAGTTGTTAAAATATGCTTACAATCATCACCTGACACGGAAGTGTGTTAGGAAAGCGAATTATGCTCAAAAATTATAATAATTGTAAGATCCCGCAGTTTCTCGAGAATGCCAAATTAGCTTATAATGAGAGTATCAACGCTACATTGATTACGGTCAGAAGAATAAGGACGGAGACGACTGCATTCAGTTTTGACTCTGATTTTTGTGTTGCTAATCTATTTTGAAATAGTTTCTCATTGTTAGTGGTAATTAAATAAATATTTTTCAGACTCAATTTCTTTTTTATACCGACCTAGGTCTAACGGTTAGACTCTAACCCAGTTAGTCATAGAACGCTTAGATATTTATCTACCTCTTCTGTTCCAAAATTAAAAAAAAAAAATCTTCTCTAGTTGGTTGGGCGCATAAGAGAAAAGCTTTGTAATAATACGAGTATGATTACAATATTAGCGATCCGTTATGGTAAGGTACTTACTTATTCGATGGTTTCAAAAACAACTCATAAATCAATCATAATAAGAGCTCATTTTGCAATTGGTATTACTCGAATCTTACTTTTGCACGAAATTGTATATGGCTACTTAAGTACCATAGTGTAGGAAGAAAAAAAGCTGCCATAATCGTACAATAACATTCTTTAAATAACCAACGAGAAAACCAACAAAATTTTGAAAGCTGCCCAGTTAAATATAAACCAGTTCCGTTATGTAATCACGTGAAAATTAATAAGATAACGCACGCATGATAATTCGGCGCGCGCGCCGGGGAAAGTGAAACCGCTTTCGACTCCGGTTCGATAATATGACGCGGCTTTGTTGTGCGTGCTGTAATATTCAATTATTTGCCCCGGGTGCTTTTGGACGTAATAATTGCATGATTTATGCCGTCTGCGAGTAAGCCGCCGTTGACATTTTAGGCAGGGGTGTGGATTTGTGCAGGTAGTTCTACTAATGACCTCTGCTAGGCTAGTGGGACGTAATTTGGCTTTGCTTTATTTGACAACTGTATGTAAGGGAGCCCAATTCTTTCAAAATAGGTAAACCGGTGGGAACCAAGTTCTATGGACGCTCCGAAACTGCAATATCTCCATTCTTGGTCAAAGGTAGCTGAAGAAAATTTCAAGCAGGGGTTCCCAAATTTTTATCTTCAAATTCCTTCGTTTCTGATTGGAAATCGTACCATTATTCACGTTACGTAAGAACCAATACAAATTGAGCTTTTATTTATTATTAGCTATTTTCGACTTTTAAACCCTGGATCTTGTTATTCGCCCCACTGGTTCGGGAATCTAGTTCTCGATGAATTTTGATGTCATCAATCTCATTGCAATTAAATATCTAAGCACATTTCTCAAAGATTATCAAATCCGGTATTAAGGCTAATTTAAAGAAGGTAGGTAGGTAACCTATGTACTCGTAAAAAGTATGTACCTAGAATATTTTAGTGCGTTACCTACGTTCGTTACGTACGTTCTGCTCTCAAGAACCACAGACAACGCGAAGAAAGAGGAACATCGAAAACAGCTATACCTACCAAACTTAACTACTTAGGTATTCTTACCTTAATATTGAGCATTATAGTTACCCAAAAACAAGACTAATAAAAAATAGCGCCATCAATTTATTTAAGAACCATCATTGGTATCCTCACTTCTTGTATCGTTACTTTTGCCGAAAACCACAAAGGAATCGGACAACCTTTTCTGGAGATTAATGGGAACATTCGTTTTGTATGCACACATGTACACACCACACTAGCATAGGTACTTATGCTGTCTACGTTGTGGGAAATAATACCCCATAACTTCCAAAGTCCCAAAACACTTAAACTCTCTTTAACTGATGTTAGCTTATAAAACGCATGTTTCTGTGTCGGAGGTTAAAAATAGGAGTTTTCCGCCAATATATAATGATCGTGATACGAAAGCGACTTTTTAATTAAACACTAATGATAATCGATGACCATGCCTAAAAATTAATTAAAGAAATGCATAGATAATCTGGTGGAACTGTGACGCTCCAGTAGTGTTAAATGCTGTACCTGCTATTCGCCTGTTTTCAAGATTAAATATTCTCTAGGCGTTAATTTACTTTAATTATTTATATACCTATCTACTAACCTGCTTCACCCTCAGCTTCCAAAAATCCAGTCAGTCAAAGGTCAAGTAATGTCACTGTCACTGGTCATCGTCATGTCACAGGTCACATCACTAATTCGTCAATAAGTCATCACTCCAAAGTTGTCATTAGGAAGTCACATTTCAGCGATCATGTCACAAAAATTTACACGTAAGTCAGTCATTGCAGTCTTAACTTAGTAAAAAGTTAGCTTTCAGAACACATTAGTCAGTCTTGGTCTTAACTTAGTCAGTCTTAGTCTTAAAGTTCTTTTCGACGGCCAGTCATCGATGTCACGGTAGATCGTCTTTTGTTTTTGACTAGAGCCGCGCGCGGCGCACGCGGCGCGGCGTGGTACTGTGCGCGCGCGCTGCTAGAGTGCGTTCAAATACTACCACTTCCAAGCCCCCAACTCGCTGGTGCAATGAGTTGACAAAGTGAGTTAATTAAGTTTTTCTAAGTATCGGATTGCAATTAGCATGCACTTTATTGGTTTAGGAAATGCGTTCGTTATTCACTGGTTGCTAAGGTTAGGTTTCAATCGAGTTTTCGAATCTTAATTCATACCGAGTTAAGTAACATAATATTATTTGGCATTAGCTTGATGGTAAAACATACACTTAAGATCAATAATCAGAATAAATTTGTAAGGAAAATTCAATAGGAAGCCTTTTAATAGATTGCGGACAAACTGGTTTACAGGATCTCATTAGTCAAGCCATAAACTTGGGCTGAACTGAATTTAGCGCTAAATTCAGCATATAGACATTTCAACATGGGAGCCATTTGTGTTGACAGGGTTAGTGATAATTACCTAGTTGTCAGGAAAAAAATACCATTGAGTTTGGTCCAGAATGAATTTCCAAAATATTTTTCTTCTACAGATATCCTCATAGCATGGCAGTTGGCAATAAGAAATCGCGCCAGTTTCGGTTATCGATATCGGTTTGGTAATAATTTGTAATAATCCATCTGTTACGAACGCAATACCATAACCTCCGTTGCGTGAATTGGGTAAACTATTGCTTTGTTTTAAATCCAACTCTTACGCAGTTCCGATGTTAGAACAAAACAAATTGGTCGATCTATTGGTGGATTCGTAATTGTGCAAGTAGCTGAACGTTCCCAAAAAATGTCGGAAAAGTTCTCGGAAAAATCTAGATTTTTTTACCCGGGTGCAGGAAATCAGTCCCCCTAAAAGATGTAAGAATTTTTCGAAATGTGTTTAAGTGATTTTTTCTGCAATTTTAGAAATTTTCCGTCAGCACTTCAGCAGGCAGTTAGAAGCGATCGTGCTCAAGCTGATTTTGATTGAAATAGTTAAGATTTAATCATCACTTCATCATTATCTACCTAGAGTATCACCCGACTTTTAGCCACGATTCACCGGAACCAGTTCCAACCTAATCGCGAGAATTTGTGCAGGCACTAGTTTTTACGAAAGCGATAGTTATTTTACCTTCCAATCCAGAGAGAAAATCAAGCCTCAATGGGATTAAGTCCGGTTACCTCACGATTAAAAAAATCAACATATCATGTTATCCTGAAATAAAGTGGTTTACTCGTAGATAAAAACGGAACTCTATCGCGTACACTCATGTGAGGTTTCATGCGTGACATTACCATAAGCTCTGCGCGGGCGGAGATGTGTTGGAGAACTAATTAGATCTAATACCAATTAGACTTCTCTTTCCACACAGGGTATGTGGGCTACGCTCTCGGTAAGATACACCTTGGGTTTTAAATCAGTACTTATTTATTTTTTCTTGCGAGAAATCAGAATAGAACAATTTATTAAACCTCGGAAAAGCCGCACCTACAGTTTCTACAGTTTGCCTACCCTTGCAATAAACTAAAGCAATCAATTACCAATCAAAGAATTAAGCCACAAATAAAGAAAAGGTTTTATTTGAATTGTGACATTTTATGAAACGAGCAAGTTCGTGCCGCTCTGCCGCGCTTTGCGACAACATGGCCAAATCGGCTAAAACAAGTCGATAGATTAGATTCACAGTTCATTAAGCAGATTTGTCGCGGAGAGATGAGCAAATACTGACACTGCAACCGTGCTGGATACACTCAAAAGATGTTAATTTACGTAGGCAAAAAGAACCGATTTAAGTTGAAAAGGGTGCTTAACTGCTTATTATCACTTGTATGTCTTATAAAATGGATAAACAATTTTCTACATATTTTACGTACCTATTTGAAGATCGTATTAAACTATAAAACAGGCGCCGTAAAATTATCGATCGGTGCACCACCACTAACGATTTTCATTTGATGCCGACTGTACCAAAACAGCCGATTGCTTTTCAGTCTACTGACTATACCTAGTACATATGTATAAAGATTATAATAACAATGGTATCAATAAAGTTTTTATACTTAGCTTACATGTACCCTACTATATATTATTTACTATACTCAGTACAGTGGCGGCTCATCAAAATATTTGGTAGACAAGCCGAAGCTAATTTAGTTTCCATTTTCTTCATGAGCTTTTGGAAAGCTATTGTAATTGTTGATATTTAGGTTGCCAGAGAGCTCGTAGATGACCCAGTGTGTTGACGAGAGACCCCCTTGTTCCTTTAGCGTCAACACAGTGAATCCTCCTTTTTGTAAAGAGTCAGCAACGCGCATGTGATACCCCTGGAGTTGCAGGTTATAGGCTAAGGTTGCTGCCTACCATCAGGCGGGCCATATGCTTGTTTACCACCGTCGTGGTATAAAAAAACTAGGCAAACAGTCGAATTTAGGTTGTCAAGCGGATCCCGAGCCGGGATCAACGCTAGGAGGAAGGAGAGACAAACCCTCGAACATCGAACAATCAATAAATCGTCGAATAAACGGGTGATTTTGATATTATATTTTCGTACAAAGTGATCCATTTTCGTCCTTGAGTGGATCTGGTAACTCCAGGGCTTATATTTGTATTGTGTTTGGGATTTAATTATAATTAAAACACGTGGATAGCAACGTAACGGTGTTGTATTTTACGGCAAACTGTCAAATGACACATGTTTTATATCTACCTTCATTGGCTACAAATACCAAAATACTACAATTTGATTAGGTGCTTTCAACAAATGCTGCGATGGAGCCACTTTCACACCGATTCTGCGCGCGCGCTTGCGGTCGGATTTAATGGTTTTGTCTACCGTTTCATCACTCGTTATTTACACTAGATACACATAATTCTTATATAAAATTATATCACATTTTTAAGACATAACTACTTGGACGTTTTCTAAGAACGTTGTGAGTTCAGAAATTGTACTGATTCCAAGGAATTAAATAGGTTATTCCTACACCGAATTATGAGACGATCGATGAATTATGAACTTGATGCGTTCATATGAACGTAATATTTTCGACTTTTCATTACGCTACTTTCTTAGAAAAGCTAGAAAAGTAGAATTATAAAATATCGGGAGGCTTTTTGTACCAGTACTTGCGGTTCTGCGTAATATTCACGATTTTGAATCGGAAGCCTGGAACATACCCAATTAACTAGTAGCTGCATTGTTCAGCTGTTTGGATAGCTTGATAAGATAGTGAAAACGTTTCTTTAAGAAATACTATTTTATCACGTACCTATCGGGAAACGATACAATCGGCGCGGCGGTAAAAGTGCGCGCACGCATAAGACGCGTTCACTTTCTATCGCAGCCGTGAACTTGCCCACTATGGCCATAGCTCCTAGGACTCGATCGAGTCGGATAAGTAGACTTTATACAGTATTCGTAATAATCCCCTCTAAAATAAATTAACAAGTATACCTACCAGTAAGAATAATTATTTTTAAATTCGAAGCTAAGTTTTACATCTGCACCTTCAATTGGCGAGTTAACTTTTTTCAGCACTTAAAGTTCAAAATAAAGTAAGTTCTCGAGTTGAGTCGTTAACTTTCATTGCTTTGTTCATCTTACTCATCTGTCCTCTAAAAATTAGCATGTACCTATGAAGCTTAATGTTTTTAACCTGTAAGCTTCATCTTCGGGCATGAGGTCAATTCTCATCAGATGGAGTACCGAGTCAATTCAATCCCGCGCAATATAAAAAAAAATGCAGCGAATCCACCAGTTGACCGAAAACTGAGTCTGGTCTGCCTAATTGATGTATTTTGCCTGCCTAAGTAATTTAAATGTACAGTACATTGTAACTCGTTAACGAAGACTTAGACGCGACTTGATGTGCATTGAAAGTGAGAGCGGCCACATAACACTCATTACTTTAGCGTAAATATTAATGCGACAGACTGTAACCGAGCCACTTCCCGGGTGGCGTGGCTTCCTACACGACATTCAATCATGCGATGTGCAGTTGATATATTATACAGTATTAGACACAGTCGGTAAAGCAATCGTGAGGCGTGTCTTAAGTTTAAAACACCTTGTACCTGTGTAGGTACGGTTTTTGGAAAAATAAACTAGGTACTTGTTTAGTAGGGGCAAACTTAAAAAGGAAAAAATAATGAGAAAATTTTCCAGGCTTTTCCTAAATCGGGTTATAAGTAAGTAAGATATTTCACATTATATATGCCTAGCATAAGAACGTTCTGTACATATGTAATGCGATTGGGAAGTCATCGCAGTCATGCCGTATTGTTGATACGTCATTCTATTTTTCTTGGGACATTTGTCGCCAACAGGTAGCTCTTGAACATGAACAGGTATAATAATATTTCCAATTTATCTTGCTTAGAACTACTTGGTTGACTTTAGGTACTGTTAAATTAGTTAACTGTGCCATATTATTGACAAAAAACTGTAGTATGGTACGATAAGGAAGAAAACACGAAGAGTAGTTGCATGTGAATCAAAACACAATATAAACCGTTTTACAATGTCGTAAAGCTTTGTGTGCAGTTTTATTTCACTAAAATGTCGACAGTTATTAAATAATCATTGGTAAACACTAGCGCAAAAAATGCAACGTAAAAATACGATTTAATAAGCAGCTAATTCAATCAGTTCCTTAACAGAGAATAATGATTATCTATTAAACATTAATATAACCACGAGACATTTTAAGTAGAGAAGCTTTTAGAAATTAATTCTTTCTTAAATTGCAATTCTAAGTAGAGTAGCTGGACAACCCGTAGGTATAAAGTTAGTTGCGTTAAAGCATCAGGCAGGTCAAGGTAATCCGTGCGTAAAAATAATTTTTGCTGTAAAACATATTAAAAATTGGCGGCCTGCAAAGCACATGAAAAAGAGTTAAATCGAAATAGACAGAATTAATTAAAATAGTTAAATTAAATAGATTACTACTTAAGTAGGTGGGTAGTGTTTTAGAGAAACAATTGTTAATTTTGGCTACGGTTTCTATTCTCACTTGTGAAAAATATTCTAACTAGCGCTACTATTATAATTTTTAGCGGATATTTGGTATTCAGTATATCTGTTAAACTTAAAAAAGCATAGGTCAACAACCTCGTTAATGAAAAAAAGAGAGTGTAATGTAAAAAATAAACTTTTTTTTTCTAAATAATTTTGGAGTGATTGTGTAAAGTTTTTCTGTGACATTTATGTATGCCCATGATTATGAGCTGCTGAATGACACTTCTTTTAGTCATGTGTGAGGGATGAATATTTGGACAGATAATGGTAAATTTGGACCCGACCGTTTTATACTGGCGCAATAATTTCCGGTCTTCCAGCTTACTCGCAGTCTGGCCTATGCGAGGCACATCATTGTTTGGTTCCTAATATAAGATAAGTATATTAAGTATCTCATACGCTGTAACAAATATGGAGAGTTGTATAACATCTCTCGAGTCGGCTAACGTGTCCTTGCCTTGTTTCTCCGCCGGGTAAGGAAACGAACGTCGGAAACTACTTTCTTTTCGTCGAGTAATGGTATCTTGGCTGTTCCTTGAATTCTACGCTTGGTGATATTAAAGACCAGCTTTAGTTTAATCTTGGCTATAATGGTTCCACTTTCTAGAGACCATATGTACTACTTACAGTATTTAGTAACGAGGAGCGTTAGTAGAATTCTAACTATATCATAGGTACCTAACTACTTATAGACATGGGATACTATATCAAAGTATTGTAGAAGGCAGAAACAGGTAAGTTAATAAGGAATTAAAATATACACCATTTAAAAAAGAAAAACACTTAAACTTACCTAAGCTATGTCTCAGTGTTGGCATAAGGTTGCTTTTTGTGTTATATATTCAATATAATTTTAATACTGAGTACAATTTCGAGTTTTATATGTTTAAGGATAATGACTTAATGACCAGCTTGTAATGTTTGACTAATTTTGTATCATAACTGAACAGGGCCGTAGCCAGAATTGCAGTTAAGATAGGGCAGTGTTAATTTAAGGTAGGGCATAGCAAATTTTAAGGTAGGGCATTAACTTTATTTTCATACATTTTTGACCCGATTGTAGTTTTTAAGGTAGGGCATTAGTATTTTAAGGTAGGGCATTGCCCCCTAATGCCCCCCCCTAGCTACGGCCCTGTAACTGAATCTCTCTGATCTATAATAAATAGTTACTGTTTAGTAAAAGAGTCACGGCTGTGAGGTTATTATTTTGAGACTGACCGTAACGATACAAAATTGAAAATATTCACTGTTTCGCTCTAATAAAGAAACTTTCTTCAACCTCAAAACAAATTTCAATCGAAACAATTGAAAACCGACAGAGTTAACAAGCTTGCATTTATCACTGCCGTATTACACGCGGTGAAAGCGATTACATGTTATGTGTGAAAAAATATCGCGAAAGTTGTGTCATGCTGACGTCATGAGTGGGATTTGTGAATGAGATAAATGTGTGTCTACTTTATAAGTACACATTGAGAGAGGCGTTAGATGGTGACTTGATGAATTAGTTATGGCTAAATTTTATCAGAGTTAATGCAAATGTCTTTAAGGTTAAGTGCAGTCAGGGAAACATCGGGGTATGTGGAACCTGGAATACCTTATGAAAACTATACTTCCGCTCCATCTGACATCATTATAACTTATTACAATAAATATTTTAGTACAGTCAGCTGCAAAAATAAGTATCGAAACCATCATCACATAATTATGACCAACGACTATACATATTAGGTCAGTGTAAGAGCTTTAGGACATGTTTTTGAGTAATTTCACTGTAACCATATTTTTGCAGCTGACTGTAGGTACAATCATACCTTGTACAAACCAACTCGGATCTACAGTAAAATTAAATTAAATAAAGCTTCTGTTGTGGGTACTTGACGACGATATATATAATAGATATAGATAAATACTTCAATACATATAAAACACCCATAACTCACGGACAAATAACCGCGATAAACGAACAAATAAATGCTCTAACCAGGATTTGAACCTTCTGCTTTGTAGGCAGAGTTGGTTAAAAGTCGTTGTTAATCTGTGTACTATAAATTTAATTTATAGTTAATTTTAGCTAGCACCGTGCATGGTGTCTCCGAACTTAAAAACAACACTTGAATTTACAACGATATAATAACGTTCGTAAACAAGGGACGCTAACAATAGGGAAGATACATCAAGTAATATCAATCAAAATGTAAATAAAGTGTTGTTTTCTCGTACAGATTGCCATCATTAGCAAACCTAGTCCCCTACACTTTCCCTGGCCTGTAGAAATGCGGGTATCCAGCAAATAAGCGAGAGTCGCAACCCGGGCTTTCTAATGTTCCACAGTTCCAGGGCAACTGATTTACGTGTTTCATCATCTCAGCCATAAGACGCCCACTGCTGAACATAGGCCTCCCCTTTAATGGAACTTATCATTAAAGGGGGGGTGGTTTGCCATACGCGCCACGCTTTGCAGGCGGGTTGGCGCGCGCAGTTTTTTACGATTTACGTGTTTATTGTTATATATTTATTATATTAAATAAGTGCGCATTACGATGGATGGCTGTTTGAATCACTATAGAGAGTAATAATGAAATAGTTAAGGTCAACTCGGCGAAGACCGCCAGTCGGCGAAGATCGTATAGCAAAGAATTACAGGAAATTCTGCATAGCTTTTTTTACGAAAAGGTAAAACTGTTCGAGAACAGTTCTAAATACTAAATAGGTACAAGAAAAACAACTGTATTATGTAAAATCAGTCTTTATATCCTTTGCAATCTTGTGAATAAAATGCAGTTTTGCTATCTGTTTTTGAAGAATAAAAATGGGCTTTCCGAGCTTGTGAGGTGTAAGGTATTAAATTGTATTGAAGAACTAAATTACATGAATGAATACTTAAATTATTATACTTATTAGGTAAACAATAAACATTGTGTAACAGTGTACCGCAGCTCTCGCCCAGTTCGCTCAATAGCGTTTGTTCTAAAAACCAGTACTAATAATATTGTTTAATGTGATAGTTTACGGTTCGGGAGTTGCATGTTTTTTATCATTATTTATTAAGATTAAAAGTTGTCTTCATTCGCCGCCCCGTAGGCACACATTAATCCCACATGTAGTCAAACTGTTCTTACAGTTGTGTGGAGCGATAGTTTTTAGGATAGTTTTAATAAAGGTAAAATAATAAATGTTTATCATTAAAACATTCTCTGAAAAATCTAATGATCTGACGAGGCTTTAAAGATAAAGAAAAAGGAAAAATTAAAAAAAAACGAATGTCCAAGTGTTGGGACGGAGTTAAATTAAGATAATATTTGTATTTTACATTTTGGAGACGTTTTATTATATTTTAAATCAATAAATAATTATAATAATAAAATGTATCCCGTCTAAAGTAAATTACCTACATTAAAAGTTGTTGGAACATCTTTTTAAGTATAATCATACCTGTGCTAAGAGTAAATTATCATAGCGCATCGCAAGTTGTGTTTAACGAGTGGGATTTGGCTTCATACTTAAACATATTTATTATACTCTTACCAACATAGTCATCAGTCATGCTCCCTAATTATCTCAACTGGCTGACCATTTCCATGCACAATACGTGTTACGTAATAGTCTCCTTTTGAGTACGGGCCCATTGAAGTCGATGTCATTACTTTTTTGAAAGATTTTGGTTGCATCACAAACGACTTTTCAAAGTAGGCACCTCGGTAATGATTTTGTTGAATAATGGATTTTCAATTGAAATCAAGACCGTTTAAGTGTATTGCGATACAGGTTTGAAAGCTTAAGCGGACCTGCCTTTAAGAATAAGAGTAAAGTTTGTATAGTGTCGAAAATGGAGCGTCTATTTTAGACAAATGTTGGAATTGAAATCTTTTTGCTTTGTAGGTAAGTATATTTAATAATCTCCCTGACATTTTGGCGCCCTGCCCTTATTGAGCGGATTGTATTTCCAAATAAACGAATCAATTTCTGTATAATTAAATCCCTCATGTTAAGTTGTAGTCTTACTAATTCTGCAACTTATGATCTATCGGATACAGTTTATTAGTAAATACAATCCACCCAACGAGGGCACCACTGGACGGTCGACACAGTCTTAAGAAAATAATCATATTAGAAATCACTACATTTGTATAAAGTCTGTGAGGAAAGAGATTCGCCTCGCAGAACTCTCACTCGAACCAAGACACTGATACCATAATAGTTATTTATGCTACAAGTGCAGAAAACAAGTAATTTCCGAACGAGTGACACGAGTCGGAATTTACTTGTTTTATACAAATGTATTAATATTGTTGTAAAATTGGATTTGGTGTAGTATAGGTATAACTACCACTGATATGTGCAGACTCGCAGAGAAGTAAACCGCGTCGCGTGGCGGGCGGGCACGGGTCGGTGGCGGGCGGGCGCCGCCCGGTTGTGCAGAAAAGTACTATGAAAATCCTTTGCCGCACGTGTGCGGAAAAGAATCGCTTTCTATGCATAGCATTACCCTTAAAAAGAGCACTTTCCGAGCTCATGCATTGTGAATGTATTTTCATAATAATATAAACAAAACGTCTCAGCCAATGACATAATTACTACTAAGTACTACCACTAGTACAGTAATTGCTAGTAGTCAATAGATTTGGTACAATGTTTAATCCCTAATTGATAGTTATCTTCGAGGTGTAAAAGAATACATACTGCGGTTGACTGAACAGCCATAACAAGCCGATAAGCAATAACGCTTCATTTTACGTAACCATACGTGACAATAGGAAGCACTTTCCTCTATACTCTATGAGCAAAGGCGTGACCATAGAGCATAAACTGCCGCATCCGCGTTTGGTAATCATGCACCGATATGGACAGTACATAAATAGATATTTATTAATTAGATGGTACATACTGTATAAGTGTACACAGTTGCAGTGGCGGAGGCTCAAAATTTTCCATAGGCAAGCAAGAACTTAATTTGGTTTAAAATTTCTTAATGAGCTGCTCAGGTGTCTGAAAAATAGGCAAGCCGACGAGAATCGTGTTTTATGGACGCGCCGCCATTGCGACAGTTGGTCCCAAACTCGATGCGTCTTTTTCCTCTCTACGAGATACCCTTGGCCACTTATTATATTATGTATTATTCTCCTAGATGTGAAATCTAGGACAAATTTTGTGCGCCATGTTTGGTGGTTGACAGCTGTGATTGAATAAAAGAGGACTTATAGTGATTTTCCTACAACTTTTGGGACAAAAAAATTCTTCGGGATGTCATCTCATATCCCAATGCCCTTGGCAGATCGTGTAAGTAGCCCCCGAGGATGTCTCGAAGAGAGCCTCAAAAACAAGGTTTAGTAATGTTGGTGTCGGTTTGTTATATCTATTTGGGTAGGAGGTTGCTAAACCCAAGTGTAAATAACATTTGGGTCCATTTCTCGTATGATATTAAGGTGGCCACCGACTATCAGTCCGCCTGTAGTCCGTCCGGCCGACGATCTCGGTCCGTCAGTTAGAACAAAAATTTGCCAACAACTGACAGGCCGATATCGTCAGGCGGACTGCAGGCGGACTGATAGTCGGTGGCATTGTAGAATTAAGAACAGAATAGAATAAGGTCTTTGATAACGTACATTGTACTTATACAGTAATTATATTTAAGCCTATATTTTCTCAGAATATAGAGTCACGTTTGACACTACAGGCCTCACCTCATCCAATTGTAAGTGACGACAGGGTCAAAGATGAACACTTAGCGAACGTTATGTGACAACACGCCCCCCATTGTTGAGTAAGATTAGATGTTACAAGCTTGGTTAGTCGTAATTATCTAATTTTAGTAATTTTTCATCTCTTAATGTGGCAAACTAAGTGTGGCATTCTGTGCAGGCGTAGCGGGAGTTATGGTAATAGTTTATTCCCTACACGGAAAAAAAAAGACTTCTTAATATAAAGCAAATTTCTTCCATGCAACGCAATAAAGTTTTAAATATAACGAAGCGAATAACATTCTTAAATACAGATTTTCTAGTTTTCTTTTAACTAAGATAATACTTGTTTCTTTAAAATAGTCTCGGCAAATGAATACGGTCTGAGACCAAAAACAATTGTTTTCAATTTAAGAGAATCATTTCTTTAAATCAATTAAATATTTGTTTTAAGTGAGAATCACGTCACATTCGTTTAAGAATACGATTCTTTTTATCCAAGAGAATGCAAATTATCACCTTAACAATACGGTTCTTTTGATTTAAGAGTTCTCGTCAACTTCGTGTGAACTATTGACACTGTTAAAAAGCTTATACCAGAAACTTCGTTTTGTTAGGGCTAAACCCAAGAAACGAAGTTTAATTAAAAAGAGATAATACAATAATAAATTATGAATATCTCATAATCATAACTTATATGTAATTGTATCTATTACCTAGATCTGTAATCGCTACTGCGAATTTCAAATAGTCCTCTGCAGGACGCCTAGGGTCATGAAGTTACGTCGAACAAACGTTACCATGTTGTAACCTACACGCAGAGACATCTATTGGCGCGCAACGTAACTAAACTAGTGCAAGAAAATATTTACTTGAGATAAGAATTCAATGATTTTGTATAAAGATTAAAATAACTTTGTGCTAATAATTTAAAATTTCATTCGAAAGTAGTTGTTTGATCTAACGAAAACAAAAATCTTCCTTACAAAAAAGAATTGATTTATGTGAAGAACACATTTGTGTTTAACCAGAGAAACTTATTTTGATTGAAATAAAATGCATTTTTGCTATGAAAACGATATTAAGTTGCCCCGAAACGATTTGAATTACTTGAATCAATTTCTCTATATCAACTTATTTCAAGTAAATACTCTTGAAACAATATATTTTTGTATTTCTATTTTAAGAAAACGTGGTCTTTTGAGCGAAGAATCATATTTTTGATAAAGTAAATAAATATTTGTCACGAGGAAATATTTTCAAGATAATATAATGTCTTGGATTGAGAATAACCCGGAAGCTTTTTTAACCTAAACGTGACAGTAAAAACAATCATACAAAATAAATGAATAATAAAATAACATTGTTAGTATTGTTATACCGATAAATTCTAACAGATTTCTATCGAGAAGAAAGTTGTATGCTGGCTTAACTTGCTTCAACACGCGTCGAGTCGTATTTTACAACGAGAGCGTGCTAAATGCCCTGATCATAAGCATTAGCATTTTCACCAGTAATGAAAACTTAGTAAAAACCTAACAAGCGCAGAATGATCTAGTTTCTAATCCCATTCACAGATGTTTTTTCAAACACAATTGTGGGAATATGAAATCGCGCCGATAGAGGCCTGTCACCATGCGAAATCTAATGAAATAATTAGCCAGTGACACAATATTCTCGGAAGTACGTTAGTACTGCCATGACAGGTCCTGGCTTCAAGATTTGGCTCAAAAACTGTGGATTATTTTCATGTACCGAGATTATATTAAAAGTACAAGAACATTTTAAATACCTGCAAAAGTATTGTGTAAGAATTATTTAAAAAGTAAAAACTCTTATTTACATAAAGATATTGATAGTATTAATTCATACTTAATACAAGATTGTCTAAAAACATCTCAACGAAAACTGCTTGATTTGTGTTTTAAAATATTAAATTACCTATGTCTATAGGAACTAGTTTTCAGTCAGTGGTATTCTTGGAAGTTATGTATAAGTGATGTGTAACTTGGGTTTTCATATAGGAAGTTCCGATACAACCGGATTTGCCGGAGATTAGTTTAAGACCGGTTGTGATGTGTGGTTAATACCTACTAGAAAAGTCGTGAGTTGTGACGTGACATAAGTACAGTGAGATTCAAAGTTTATGAAACTCTTTAAAAACATTTCACTTGAAATATTTTTCTCAATTTTGCGTATTTAAATACTTTTTAGAGATATTTAACAAGACAATATTTAACAAGAAATGCAATGTTTGAATACCTACTTAATTAAACCACGTCAACAACACCATGATAAAAGTCGATTAATTTTTTAATGTTATATTAGTGTTTTGTAACATGCATAATTTTCTACGTATTCTGTTAACGCTAACAGTCTATTACAGTCAATATAAAAATAAAAATAAACTATAGCACTGAGAAGAAACATAAGATTATTTCAGTCAGGTGCAACGTAATTGTAATAATCAAATCGTGGAGGTTACCGAACTACGTATGTATGAATAGATAGAGATAGAATTCTCTAATTTACCTCTAACAAGATAATAACCTCTAATAAGCCAAAGTACAAAAGAACGGCATCTCACATTTAACGATATGTCTCTATTTTGTAGAAATGAGTGAGAGATAATCTCACCAACTAACGATGCACTACGTTTTTACAATTTGATGAACAATAGGGAAAAGCGTGTATTATACTCGTAAAACAATAACACTAACAACACGATCATACCGATCTGAATCGGGCACGCAACCAATTATTATTATGAAGTTTTATGTTTAGAGTTATATCATAATTATATCGAAGCAGAGAAGGTTATATGTTTGGAAAATGTTGGTCTTTAGTATTGTTTCTTTTCTACGATAGTTCGAAGTAACGCAATACTGAAAAGTGAATGAGGGTATCCACGATCGATATGGCAACACCGTGACGACAGGTCTTTTTGACAGCTGCTGTCAAAATAAACCAATAAAAAAAGATTAAACACTCAAAGCAAGTATTAACTAGAGCTCGCACACGTGTACCCCCGTATGGGATAGATATATAGATGCCCATAATCACCTCTACAGCATAAAACAGAACAATTTACCAATCTTTTCCTTAGCTGACACAACTTTCTAGGAAAACTAACAGCTTTTCTCGTAGCAATCACAGAAATTCTTGAAGAAATCGCGCATTATATCTGTTTGTTACCCTCCACTGCTAGAAGTAACGCGTGGAGGGTAATAGAAACTATGACAAGGACCAACGATAATAGCACCTCTCTGCCGTATCTATTGAAAGTGTAATAAGACCATCCCGTTCTATCTTGGTATTATTAGTTCCGTGTCAGATCTATGGGTGGTATATCTATGATTAAACATGATTGGTGGATTATGACAGCTAGACCTCTCGCCACGATGCTCTCATTGTTTACTCCAGGACCCTATTTGACATCCCAAACTGTGACACGTGACTATCTATGCGTTGCGAGATCATTATATGTTTGACACATTTACTGTCACGAACGGGGATTGTTGAGCCAACTGCCATTGTTCCGAATTTAACCGTATGAATGACCGATCACCGATGATAGCTGTCAGCTAACAGGACTCTACAGATGTAAGCGACTATACCGTGTGCAATCTAAGAAGCGGTTTTTGACACCTGTCATCTCAGTACATTTTATAACCTAAAATCGATTTTAGCTTATAAAATGTACTGAGTGATTGCACACGGTATAGTCACGTACGCACGTACGATTTTTGATCCATCGATTGATTTCGTTGCACCTACTTAGACGTCTCGAAATCACGCACGAGTTTTGTGTCAAAATTGCGCTGATTATAGAGGCCATAATGGTCGCTTTTGTACTTCAATCGTGTCGTGCCACGGCACGGTAAAACTATGGTTTCTTTCATTTCATTCACTTATGAATGAAACCATAGTTTTACCGTGCCGTGGCACGTCACGTAAAAGGTAAAAACGACCATGCGGTAACATCGGTCATTCATAATACGGCTACATTTCGAACAATCGCAAGTGGTCAACATTCTAGTGTGGTGACTGTACAAGAGATGTGTTAAAGTAGTCGCACTGGCAAGTGTCCGTTGCGTCAAAGACACCCATTAACAATGAGTAGTCTAACTACGAACAAAAAAATCGAGCGGGCCGCGGGCATATATAACTGACGACGCAAGCTACGCGACCGAAATAGACATGATTAGACATGGTAAAATAAGAGGTGTACCACTGCAGCGCTACCGTTGCGTTACATGTTTGGTACCTATAACCTTGCGTCCGGGGTTTGAATTGCGAACGTGAATTTTTATTTGTCGTAGATGGGTTACTGTTCTAATAGATAACCTACCTTATACTGTGGTTGCGTCGAGCTTAAGAAGGATGTGGTTAAGGTAGAATGTTGTGGTTTTCAAAATTACAAGATAGTAAAATAATAAGTTGCGTCAAGTTATGAAATTTTGTTTATATCAAGATACGAATTGTCCATGTTCGTCGCACAAAAATGTAAGACCATTGTCAGACTCCGTAGTCTGACATTATTGTCGTTTAAGGTAAATGCTAATTTAAAACGTTAAGCTGTTGCCAAATTCCTCAAGTTGGTTTTGTAATGTTTTGTTCTTTAAACTTACCATTCTATTTTAAGCAGGAAATAACCTACAAATAGAGAAACATAAAAAGCAAATCAATACTTACCTACTTTATTTTAAGATTTTACTAGCGATTTCCGCGGATTTGCCCGCGTTTTGGAGAAAAATCTACTCTAAATATTGCTTCGGGGTATAGTGAACTGTTACTACTTACTGAAGTATACAAATGTTCCCGAAATTATTTGCTTAAGTTTTGCGTAGTTCACAAACAACTATGTATATGCTATGTATATATTAATAGCAATATCACTGTCAAAAGTGAGCTTTCCTTCAATAAAATGAGCGTCTCACCCACAGAACGGAGACAGTATTGCATTTAGGGTCAGACGCTGTCTTTGATAAGAGTATTGTCTGTGCTCTGACAGTTTTTTTTTCAGGAATCATTTCCACTTACCCTCTCCATAGTTCCATACCGAACATCACGCAACTCAAGAGAGAACACAGTTTTAAATCAATAGATGGCAGTATTATAATTTTATCTGAGGTTTTAAAGCTTTTATTTAAGTCTTGTTTTTTCATAAAGTCCACTGTTTGTTCATCTAACACGTATCTGGCTGGTTTTAAGTAGATATACCATACTGATGTTATAAATTAAATTTGTGGGCACAAGGGCGCCAGCGCCAACGATTCTAGTCTATACTACTCTACATACAACACAGGTACAGGCAAAATCGAAAGTGCAAACGTGTCGGCGAGTGAAAGTCACCTTGCACTTGGAAAGGTGCAGGCTGCAGTGAAGAGGTCAACGACCCAGGTGTCCAGTAGAGTGGAACTGGGAACGTATGGTTTATGAACATGGTAATGAGACACTTAGGGAAATTTTCCGTTTCACTGAGTGAAAAGATACTGTGTAAAAGTCTTGTATTCTGTTATGAATGTTAGGTAGGTTTGTTGTTGTAGGTTGTCCATCGCGGCAACGAAGCCAGGGTGATGGGCACCTTCGCCCCGGATTTTTTGAAGTTCTTACTTTGATAAAAAAAACGCATTACGAATGATTTTATTTGTTTTAGAATTTTTTCGTACGGCACGGTGTGCGGTTAAAGTCCATCATCATCATCTAAGGCTCTACAGCCCGGGGTGGGCCTTGGCCTGGTCGAGCAACTTTTTCCATTCTGGTCGGTTCATGGCTTGTTTTCTCCAACATCTAACTCCTAGGGTTTTGAGGTCTTTCTGAACGCCGTCCAACCACCGGAGCTTAGGCCTGCCTTTACTGCGGCGTCCGTCTGGTTTGCCATGCAGTAGTTTTAGTGGGGCTCTATGCTAGTCCTAAGTCCTAAATACTAATAGGATAATAATTTTCTAGTAGTGCTACTTCCTTGTATACGTGTAGCATCGGTTTATTTAAAAAAGGTAGTTTGAAATAGTTTTACAATCTCTAACTCTCTATCGCTTTTAAAGTTGCGAGAGCTATAAGATAGACGGAACAGCAATTTGGTTTTCACGCCACCTGCTCGGAAATGTGGCAAAAGAAGATCAAAATCCAAGCTGGAAAGTAAGCAATTGCTGTAGCATCTGAACAACCACTACAAGAATTGCTATTTTGCAGCAATGAAATGTCATAGTAGAAAAGTAAAATCCAGATGTCATTGCATTGGACCCGCCAATGAGAATCATTTAAAACATTAAAAAGGTCTTTTTTTGGCACCACTTTTTCATTCTAAAATAAAATAAGGTTGTTTATCGAACCAATTTACTTGTTTAAAAAAAAGAAACGTCAAAATCATTCAGATCACCCTTAAGGCGTTTTTACCTTTTTAACCGTTTGTGGTTTTCTATCAAAAAGTGGGTGAGGAGTGAACCGGCTATTAGACATGGCAACTTGCAGGGCCCAATCTGTTGTGTACCCTGCCTCTCCCTCTCCCTCCTTCAGCTCCCTACGGGCCCTACCTTTAATTATACCTACCAACCTGACAGATTAGGCCCTGCAGGTTGCAATGTCTAATAGCCGTTTGAGTCGGATTGAAGCAAACATCGTAAAACGCTTCTTAAAAGTGAAAAAAAAGTAATAAAGGTGGAGCGAGAAAAATACATATTGAATTGGATTGGATAATGTTTGACTGAAAAACAAGAAAGTTGTATTTATGCAGTAAAAATGAGTTCAATAAGTGTAGAAAATGTTATTAATACGCTGGCGCCATTGAGGTAAATATACAAGAGGAGAAAACTTCATATCAACACAACGTTAGAAGCGTGCCACGCGTAGGGCTTGCAATTCGAATATTCGAATATTCGAATTATATTCGTACTTGGTCCATGGTAGATTTGTAGTACCCTTAGTTCTGCCTAGAACGACGCGTTTTTCAAAGACTAAAAAAAAAATTCAAAATCCTGGCAACATAAATACCAATTGTCAGTCTTTAGTTTCGCGCCGTCACGAACGTAACGCGAAATCCGAAAATATCAGTTTTTTAGTGAATTTCAGGAATTTAGACCAGGAATTATGTCTAAAATAATAAATGGAAGCTCCTTGATTTACTTCGAAAAGAATACGTATCATGAAAATCGAAAAACAATGAAATGTTTATGTGATTCTACGACGTGCTTGTGTCATCAAAACAAAGTGCATATCACATACTTAAATTACTATTTCTCGTATAATATTATTGCGTCCCATTATATACTGCGCTTTCGATAGAAAAACAAACGTTACCTAGATAACAGGGACTTAAAAGGTGATGAATAAGATTTTTTTTTATCATAACCTCACTAAACCTGCGTTGCAGTACTTTGCAGTTTTAAACACTGTCACTTACGATCTAGTATGTTATACTGGTCAGCCTTCCCGTTGGAAAGGCAATATTTGTTTTAAACACTGTCACTTACGATCTAGTATGTTATACTGGTCAGCCTTCCCGTTGGAAAGGCAATATTTACGAGAAAATAACCCAAAATTTTCAATATTACGAAGATTAGCATTATCACATATTTATGTGTCGTAATGGGTTATGGTGAGACACATCTCATCTTTTTCCCGTTGGGAACTACCCGTTTGTGTGAAACTATAACACAATTTCTAAAAGTGTAATTGTATAACATAATATGTTATATTATGTTTTTCCTCCCGTTGGGAGAGAATGAAGGGTTTCCACATATTACCTATAAATTATTATCGAGAAAGCTTCACCCAAGCAAGAAATTGGCCACACAGCCCTCAGTCATGAGGATTCGACTTAGAAGAAGGAAATTATCACTACAGGGGTACCTATATATTACCTTTTCATCACTTGTTTTTTGACTTCCTCCCGTTGGGCAAGGATACTTATATTTCAACACATATGTTTAAATCAAGGTGATACCATGGCAACAATTTTAATATTGTTGTTGAAACTCTAAACAGTTGGGTTGGAATGAACACTCATATTTGGAGGATCCCGGATTACCTTACTTTTCACTAATGTGAATAAATTTGATTTTCAAAATTACTTATTATGATCTGAAATGAACTTCAGACTTATAAGTGCATAAGAAAGTTTACTCCAGAAGAACACGCAGAAGAGAATGGAAGAGGAAGAAATAAGGAGGCCCGAATAACAGATTACCTAGACTCTTTTACACTATGTGTAACATATATTTATATTTAATCCAAGAAGACAGTCAGGTAAGCATAGCTTATATTGACTTGGAATTATAATGAGCCTTTTTGAAGTATTTACCACAACAGGAAGTTCCACAGATAAACTTTACCGTCCCTCATATGAGTAGTTTTTATACTTTTTATACTCTTGGATATTGAGGTCAATGACCTTGAACAGGTACTTAATGTTCTTGTATGAACTACAGTATATACCCTATTGTGAACTACAAGTAAAATGAATGCTCAAGAGAGTTAAAAGATCTCTTGTTTTTAAACATTCCTAATATTATTCAAATATGGACTGATGTAAGTGGTTTATACAATAAATGGAATAGTACATTCTTTTGGTAAGTACTTACTTGATTTTTAAATGGTCTTGACCCATTTGGTGGTGCAAATCTATCACGACCTAGCCTATGGACGCTAGCGGAACCAACTTCAGTGAAGTCACAAAAGTTTTGCAATACATGCATACATTCATATTATCTTTATAATCATATCATCATAACATAAATAAATCCATACATGTTTATACTATTTAGTAGTCAATAATAATAAGTCAAATGGAGATTACTCCTGTTCTGGCCTTTTTTATTTAAAAATGCTGACTTCTGATGCGCTTCTTCTACCAAGATTAATTTAGAACTAATTGTTTCACCACTTTTTAAAGAAAGTTAGGCGAAATATTAAAACAAGCTCTTGTAACAATTTCACATGAATAATACATTCCGAAGCAGTCACAGAACAGGTGAAATATGTGGTAGTTTTTAATGCAAACAAGATTGATGACTGATCAACTTGAAGTAATCACAGAACTACATTTTAATAACAATTTTATAATATGTGTACCTGTACCTACTTGCTAAAATTACATAATTATGGTGGTCAATACTCCAATAGTCATCAAAAAATGATAGATCCAATATATTTATTTAGTTACACTGATTTTAGAGATTTGTATGGATTGAGGATCTAAAAGCTTTATCAACTTTTATGGTATAAATTATATCCATAGGTGGGTATACACAGGTATCCAAAAATATATACAACCATAATGACTGACAAGTGGGTAAATTAAAAAATGTTTATCCTTTATTGTTGCAAGACACAGAAATATCCATTTGATGTACTTTATCAGTTCATTTTTAATCGACATTGTACCAAAAAATGTTGTGTTCATTATTTTTTATGTAACAGAAACATTTTTAAATATATGTGTAAATATCATACATATTTAGATGCTAAGGAAATTTTAAGTCATCAAGCTTTTTTCTAAGAGAGGTGTTGTGTGGATATAATACCTAGTGTAGGTACATATCAATAGTGTGTATTCACTATTTATTTATTTTTATCATGTTACACGAGTAAGAGGATTGAAACCTTATAACTGTCCTAGTAAAAGAATCTTAGAATTCCTAAATAATCTCACTCCCTTACAGCGAGGGGTCGGGTCCCAGATGATAAGGCCAGTTAAAATTTAGATTCAGTAATTGACATAAGAAGTATCTTGCTTAACTCAAAAATAAAATACCTATACCTACCTTATGAAAGGACAATGAATTGCTGATGGAGGGCAAGTTACTTATGAACTTCACTATCTATTTTTTTCATAAATATATTATGAATGAGTGTCATATTATCATTACCTGTTGTCAAAATGGCTTGAGAAAAGTACCTACTTAACATTAATGATCTAGGTACCTGCACAATCATGAGCAGGTTGTATTAAGTTGATATATCAACAATATAACAAACTGGAAAAATATAATAAACCTTAATCTGACTAAAACCTCTACATACTGTCTGGATTTTAAAATTGTCATTAAAATAACATGGATATAAAAATGAAAAAATGGTAAAATAATAAGCAGATGATATGATGATAGATATTCTACATATGTCAAATGTAAAAATGACCTTATAGACAGTGAGAACATGGTTCTTTTCTTTGAATATACTCTCTCATTTTAAAATAGATGCACTCAAGCCTGATCATATTATAAATATGGTCAACAAAATCATCGCTGATCTGACCGAAAATCAAAATCGAAAATCCATCACTCTGATTGGTTTAGACTTTCGTCTCTTCTTTAAGGATAGTTGTTAAATTGGTAAACATTTATTAGTAGCGGTAACCACCTGGAGAGTGAATATGAATAATCATTAAAGATTGATAGAAGGTTTTTTAAATATATATATATATTTTTTTTTTTATGATAAATGGATATATACTTTCATAACTCATAACTATAGGTATCATTAAAATAATATACCAACTAGGATGAAGGTATACTGTAAAAGAAAGTGGCCATACCTATAAGTATCATAATTTCATTTCTTTACTTATTTATCGTTTTTAATGATGTCCATATATTAAGAATTGAATATAAAGTATATCAAAATAAATATATGTTGTATATTGACTGATCTATTTATAGGTAGGTTAGATAAGCTAATAGTCGACCCTAGCTTAAATAATATATTTTTACCATACACATAACAACTTGTAGGTACCTACTGTGCTAGTAGCATTTCGCAGGGTAGTGCCACCGCCAAGACGGACAAAATTTACTTATACCGGTATTGCGTCTAACGCAGCTTAACCCTTTACCGAATACGAAACGAAATCATATATGACCGTTATTATTTTCAACTCTATCGACATGTATCAGAGTTCAAATTTGAAAGAATCTTTTTAATATTCATGCGGTAAAGGGCTAAGAGTTATTTATTCAACGGCTCTGTCACATCTACGCATCCAAATTATTGATACACTTGTAACAAAATTAATGAGCGGCTATCGCATAGTGTATGATATTTACAGTTCAAATTGAAGCAATTTTAGTAAATAATAAATATATTTAGATTTTCTTAGATGTAAGGCTACCATACCATAATAATAAGAATTATTTCTAAGAAACTTGTGACACCAAAATATTGACTTTTTTAAAAGTAAAAGCATAGTTTTTAGCTCACAAGTCATATAATAAATATAAAGACTCAATTGAGCACCAAAAAATAATCATAGGTACCGACCACCTACTTCATTTATTAAAAGGTCTTACCTATGACGTACCTTACTAATGATATAGGACATATAGGTAAATCAACTATTCCAGAACTCTTTTACCTTCTCTTAGCGTGTACAAACAGATTAGGATTTATGCACATCATGCTAATTGCCTGATTAAGTACCTACTATAATACTATACTAAACATATAACCTACTCATTATCTACTTGGCCTATCAAACAACATAAGTCTGATTTAGGAAGGTGCCTAGAGCATAAAGAAGCCATATTATTATAAGAATGATATATTAAATACTGGTTATCTTATTTATAATACAAAAATCAGTCTATTGTCAATTTTAGTCAATCATTTGCATTCAAGCATTTGAATCGTCTATTTTCAATGTGAATATTATTAACTTATATTCATTTTTGAAGATGAAAGCCATTAAATGTTTGCCAAGAATACGGGTCACAACTGTTACAAATCTGTGACTATGGGCTAAACTTTACATACTTACAAGTTTCTCATGGAGGTAAATTAAAAAGGATAGTTAGTGTTTTTTGATGTTGATCTCTCTAAACATCTACAAATCTACCATGGACCAAGTACGAATATAATTACAGGATTAAACGAACTTACCTGAAGTGAAGTTCTATCCTGATTATATGAAGTACTTGGTCCATGGTAGGAGCTTCCCTCCCTCCCAAGTTAACATTAATAGTAATAATTTATTATTGTTAACTTCTTCCCCTATTACTTGTTTTATTTAGCTCTAAACTTACTGACAATTGGTATTTATGTTGCCAGGATTTTGAATTTTTTTTTTAGTCTTTGAAAAACGCGTCGTTCTAGGCAGAACTAAGGGTACTACAAATCTACCATGGACCAAGTACTTCATATAATCAGGATAGAACTTCACTTCAGGTAAGTTCGTTTAATCCTGTAATTATTCGAATATTCGGCCTATTTTGGTATACGAATAGTACCGTGTATATTATTCGAATATTCGAATATTTTTTTTCTGATATCCGCAATTAATATTTTATTAATATTATATATTTTTAGGCATTTTAAATCGCGTATCATAACGAAATTGACGTTTCGAGCACTTTACAGCGCCCATTAGCACAGATTCGAATATTTTTCACTATTTAATAACTCTCTCTGTTCTGTAGTCGCTCCTTCATACCCGAAGACAGTGATCACCTGCCTTCTTCCTGGATCCAATGACTTGCTTTTATTGACTCCTGTTCCTGTCTATTTCATACAACTTGTTTTCTTCTTTACTTGGTCATTCCACGGCGTCGGAGATTTACATTTCCTTTTGCCTTCCACCTTCACCACCAAGACTAAGTTGTCAGAAAGTTCTCAAGGTTGTTATCCCCGCATCTAGCAATGTGGCCGAAGTATGATAGAATGCGGCGATTTCAGATAGTGCATAGGCAGTCTTTAACGTGGAGTCTGGTAAGGATCCATGAACCCTTCGTCTGGCTGTCTGCGTTTTACGTAACTGTCGCCTCCAGCACCAATTTCTGAATGCATTGATTCTAATTCGTTCTTTTATCAGAATATGGGCTATCCTAAGACGTGGGCCGTCTTTGCACAATACCATAAAACGGAGAATTCGAGCGCTCGAACCAGTCTCATCCTCGTTTTAATTGTAATTCCCCGTCTTTTCCATATGAAGTACCATTGCGTCTCTCTCCAATCCCCATGGTGATGGCGATCTGACGTTTTACTTCTGGAGCACAGCTGCCCTTGTTAGAGATTTAGAAATCGAGATTTTAGATTTTCAGTTCGGTCTCCTATCATAAGTTTAGTTTTGTTAATAGAGTATTGACTCTTGACAGATTTGGCGACCGAGATAGCTTTTAATACTTAACTAATCATATACGCCGTGTATTAAAAAAATATTATTTTGTTTTGTTGATTTGTTGGCGCATCCATACAATAATTTTTCGAAGTTTTTTTCACATATATCATGAGTAAATTGACGATTTTATTAATTATAGAAGATTTTATTTGATTAAAAAGACTTAAAATACACAATTACAATCATTATAGGTGTTAATTTAAAAATCCCCAACTATTCGAATAGTATTCGAATAATTCGAATATCTCCAAAAAATAAATCGAATATTCGAATATCTGAAGTCGTCGAATATTTGCAAGCCCTAGCCACGCGTCTCGTATCACGACGTACCGACAAAAACGGAGTGTTTATATTCTAAAATGAACTATCGAAGTATATTTATCTCTTTTCCGCTAGGGTATTACGATTGCGCAAGGCAATCTTAATCTTTGTCTGTCATGGATATCGTGATATTCGCTGTTTCGTACAGTTCGGTGTTGCTACAACATGAAAATATTTCCTAGAAATAATCGATAAATATTTTCAAATTTTCAAGTTATCTATGTTAAAATGTGTAATTACTTAAAGTAAAATGAAAAAAGTGTCTCCACTTAGAACTTTTTCGTTAATTGCTATCAAAATTGTTACCGGTGCTCTTTAAACATGAAACAATTGTGAAAATTTAAAAAGCGGCTACCATCTTGAAACCCTTGTTTCTGGACGGATTGCTTTCAATCTTGATAGGTATCTGAGGTTCTGTGTCATGTGTTTTTATACTTTTATAACGAGCCTAACCACTTCGTAGGAGTTCTGAATAAAACTTCATATTAAATTTATATTTACATTTAATAATAATATAATATTAAGTGTACTACCGTATTGTATTGTAATTGTTCAGTCCGAGGTGTAAACCTAACTGCGCAATAAGAAATTTGTAAAATTACAAAGAAATTAAACACCGCTATGTAACACTACTTTTTCCAATTTTGATAACATTTTCATATTGGATAACTACACAAACCCGCATATATCAACTATTGAAATAATCAGTTCATTATTTTTTTAATAAGGTCGAAATGAAATCGAAATTAAAAATCGCGAACTTTAAAACCTCTTTATAAGATATAATATAGTATAGCATTCAAACAAACCAGAATTTCCCAAAAATACGAAAAATTCAAATAATGTTTTACTGGCAACACTAAGTCTAGAAAATGCCGCTAGTTGATTTTCGTATTTTTTCGTGCTATTTACGACAATTTGAGTGCAGAAACAGTAAACTCACTTGTGAAAGGTTATTCCGTGTTATTTGGTGTGGGTTTCGGATCGCGACGTGCAGGATTTTATGGTACATTTTGCCATTTTCACGGACCAGAATCACTGTCACCGTCAAATTGTCAACTGAGTTGACGTAAGCCTCTCACGAGCCTACAGGCTTCTATCGAGTTACACGCATATGGCCTCTTACTGCAGATCTAGTCGTATATATCAATGGCTGGCGCCCACCGAAATTCAAGAAACTGCACAGGCGTAGAAATTTTTTACCAGTGAAATCGCGTCCTAAATAAGAAGGCCCATGAACAGTGATATTTTGTATACAATATAATATCCGACGAACAATTCATATTATGGAAGGATGGCGAAAAGAAGCATTTATTTGCAGAAAGTTACATGCTCGTTTACTTTATCGTGCTTGTGAAAAGCATATGAACCGTCAATATACCTATAAATAATATCTATTAAAGTGTTTGTATATGCCAATTAATTTTTTATATTATTTCCTCACAGTAGTCGTGAAAAGCACTATGTAATGTCTCGGCCGAAAGCGCTATAGGTGGACTCGTATCTTCGAGGGCCTCCCCTGGCGGGTCGGCCCTCGAACTAACTCGATCCACCTATAGCTTACTTTCCAGCCTCTACAACAATGTACTATTTAATATTCTTAAAATATTTCATTATACTCGTAAAAGCTATAATATACTCTATGATTGATAGCTTATATGATGAAAACATGTATTTCATGTTTTTTTAAGGTATTTAATGTTAACGAGTTGTTCTAAATTTTTTTTAAACAAGTATTTAACGCTGGCTTTACTTTTATTGACAACTCAATGCTACTAATATGTATATTGTATTCTAATCCAACTTAGGTACAGTCAGCGTCAATTATATTGTAACAGCCAAAGTGATCAAATCGTTCGTCACACTATATACAGCCTTGGCCAGAAGTATTGAGCATAGGTGTTTTTTGTTTACAATTTTGATGTTAAGCATTATTTCCCTATCCTAACAATGTACGGTAACGGTAAATGTTATATTTTATTTATAAATATAGAAAACTTCACTTAATAACACTTTCAAGGTACTTAAAAAATATGAAAACAGAAGGTACCAAAAATGTAAATTTAAGTCGGTGCGACATATTGCAAATATTCTATGCAGTTACTACTAACTTCAACAAAACATGCCTATTAGTTTAAATTAATTGACAAAATAACTTAAACAAAGATGGAAACGATGGACTAAACTTTCCAGTTTTTTTATGAAAATCGCATTGGTGCTCAACACTTCTGGCCAAGGCTGTATTTTGTACGGTGTGACGAACTATTTGGCTACTCTAGCTGTTACAATATGTGTAACTGTACGCTGACTGTACGTATACTAAATTGCAGTACCTATCAGGAAATGGTTCAAATCTGACTAATAAAATTCTACCTCAAAAGCTTTACAAAATTCTACCTCAAAAGTTTAACTCATAGTTAGTGTCAGTTGACAAAAACTATGAGTTAAACAAAAACAAAAGCTCCTAAAAAGCTCCCAACTATCTAAAGCTAGTATCAGCTCATAATTCTATGCAATTTTCTCGTAAAGTACAAACGCCTACTAAAATCTCCATAATTTCCTCCAACGACTTCTCTCTAGAACTATAACAATATAACAGCATAATGCGACTTCCTCTTCCGACGTAAGTAGTTCTACTCGTTATGTACGATGTCACTATAGCGTCTATAACACCTGCTGTTAGTTTCTTTCCCATAGAAAACAAACATTTTCTAAGTTAGTAGTCGAGGTACTCGATGTGCATTCGACGCTTCGTAATGCAAAGGTGCTTTCACATTAGCTCACCAAGCTACATGTTTGCGGCGATGAGAGGGCAACGGGTAACTTTATAAAGCAAGCATGGAATTCATACTACTTCTGAAAAATGACCCTACAATTTCGTAGGTGTTCATAGGGCACCGGACTGTGGGCATATGAGCTATAGGGACCGTGCGCCTTGGAGGGTCTGCCAAAACGAATTGTATAAAAGTTTTTATTTTATTTATGTATTTTTTATATATAGCTTGACCTTATATTATATTTTATATATAGCTTAATTATTTTTTGAAGTGAATAGTTTATGGAAAATTTTTACAACAGCGTCCTAGCTTAGTCGTGTAGTGACCCTGCCTATGAACCTACCCTCAATATATTTTATTCAACATTTAATTATCAGTAACAAGTAACTATATCATCAGCGTTTCTACCCACATCAGTGTTGACTACACCGACATTACCGCGCATGCGCGCCGGCGCTCCCGCGACCGGTCGGAGCTTTCTAGAGAGTTGCGCGTGCGCGGCTTTCGACTCCCCCGACAATGCTTATAATTGATGAACATAAGAAATGCATCAATATGCGAGGTACGAGGGAAACTAGTTCCGGACAAGAAAACGGGATTTAAACTCTGTTTCTATTTCTCAGATTACTATTAGTAAAATCACAGTTCATTTATCCCAATCTGATCGATCACATATGCTCCATTCAACTGTAATTTTAATGACTTATAATTATAACAGGGTTTAAACTGTTTACCTATACAGTGTGTCTCTGTAATAGGAGCAATAAATTAAAACATAGATTCTACTCCTCAAACTACAAAACTTTTGTTCAACAACTTTTAAAAAATATGTATTTTGTAGATTGTTTCTTTTTCATACAAACTAAATAGTATTTTCAATGAACGTTAAAATCCGTCTAATTGACATTGCCTGTCACCCTACAGACATAGTCAATTTAGGAATACATTGCGTGTTCGAAAAAACTTTGAAGTGTCCTAAAAATCAAACCATACGTTATTTTTAAAAGTCGCTGAACAAACGTTTCCTGGTTTGAGGAGTAGAATCTACGTTTTAATTTATTGCCCCTATTACAGAAACACACTGTAGATAGGTAAACATCGAAAGTAAATGCATATAAGTAAATAAGTTATAAAAACGGGATCCTGAAACAGAAACAAGAGAATATGAAATGTTGTTTTGTTTTTTGTTCAGTACAGTAAATGAACGGTAAATATTTATTATTAGGTTCCTATTTAGAAAAAGAGGCTATTATTAGTTAAATTAAGTACCTTCCTCTAAAACTACGTCACGTAATTGTATTCAATGTATTGTACAATATCTAATCACGTAATTGTATTCAATGTATTGTACAATAAAAATAACAGCCAAGCCAAAACCACTCTCACTCTAATATCAAGGCGTTAAGAGTAATACCTGTTTAACATGTATGTTAAATATAACATTTATTTACATAACTAAATATAGAGAGGCACTACAGTACAAATACTAAACTAAATTAATAACTAGCTCAAATCTAAACTAGGCCCTTGCGGGCAGGCGGCATTGTACCAATGTATGTTAGTAGAGGTACCTGTATGTGACTAGAATTTGCACCCATAGGAAATAAGATCATGACCAACTCACGAGGTCTCCAAATTCACACTATTGTCCTGTCCTCAAAGTCAATGTCTGTTTGTAATGTTCTACACTTACAAGTAAGTAGAGTGGAGATGTTGAATTTTGCGCGGAATGATTAAAAACTTAGGTAAATCAATTTTATCGGTGACATATGCACATTAAGAGCAAAGAAAACCAGAACTTTATCCATATATTATAAGCTTTTATTCTTATGGCCTAAGAGCTGGCCACGTCAGATATGACTGATATGATACAATACTGAGAGCAACAAAACCCGTCTGGTTAAATTGCTGTACTATCCTTATTGCTAGATCCGCGCATCTGGCAGTTTTAATGGGTGGAGGTCAGAGTTACAGACAAGCAAAATTTTTGAATTGGAAAATAGTAGAACCAAAATAGGTAAAAACCGGCCAAGAGCATGTCGGGCCATGCTCAGTGTAGGGTTCCGTAAACTGAGACCATTAATTCAAAAGGTCGTTTCTTACGGGAAATTCGGCGGCGCTTACGTCATTTTTACTTAGGTCCTTTCACTATGGGTTTTTGAATGATAACTCAAAAACGGCTCAACCGATTTATTTCAATAAAGTTTTCATTGACGGTACTCATTACGCCTCAGTTTCATGATTTTTTTCAAAATTTTAGGACCCACGATTCAAAAGTTAGATGGGGGGGGGGGGGACGCCCTGTTTTAAACCTACGGAGCTATTATTTCCGAAAGTATTAGTTTTATCCAAAAACTGTTTTGGAAGACCCTAATTCTTTTTAAAAGACCTATCCAACGATACCCCACACAACTTGGTTGGAACGAAAAAAAAATCACCCCCCACTTCACGTGTACGGGAGGTACCCTAACAAAATATTTTTCTCGTTTATATTCTACCGTTTTGTCGGCTTGGTTAATGCACAGATTCAAACCAAATTTCAGCTTTCTAGTGCTAACGGTCACTGAGCTAGACCGCGGACGGACGGACGGACATGGCGAAACTATAAGGGTTCCGTTTTTGCCATTTTGGCTACGGAACCCTAAAAACTGCCGAAGTTTTCTCAGTTATAAGAGGACAGAGCCTATATTTTCACATTAAAACAAAAAATCAGTGCATATTATTGAGGAAACAGTACCTAACAGTAGGCAACTAACTATGAATTACACGTCGTTTGGCTTGTTGTATGCTTGTTTACCACTGTTGTGGTTTGTAAAAAGCATGTAGTTACAATTTTCTTGGAATTCATGCATTTTAAGGAATATCGTTCGATTTCATGAAATTAGAGCATTACTGATAAAAACTTTTTACAAAAAAAAGATAAACTGACTTCAAAAAGGATAAAATGAATCATTATATTATTTATATGCGTTACCAACTGATATGTTTGAAGTCGGTGCCAAGCCAAATTTGGAAGAGTTAATACGCACGAGGCGATGTGTTCAGTGAGTTGTTAGTCTTACTATATAACTAATCTAATACGATATGGATTGCACTTAGGTATAGGTACATTCGTTTCGACCGTTAACTGTTAAGCAAGTAGGTACAGAAAGTATAGCCATGCGTCTTATGTTTGTTAGGACACTGTTCGGACTATCGGTATCTCGAACGAAGCCCGTGGTTCGTTTGAACTATTCATCCTTCTTCATCTAAGGGTTGATTCGAAGTATACAGGAATTCAATGGCTAGGTTAATTATAAATTAATACTCAGATATACCCAGTACATCCACCGTGTCAGTAGAAAAAGGCACGATATTCGAATTTTCTATGGAAGGTCAATCTTAAGCGTCTATGTACATATTTTTTTCTATTTGCCGCCTTTTTCTGATTATTGACAAAGTAAACGTGTATGAGAGTATATATGTATATATACATAGGTACCACATTTCATCAAAATTGGATTAGTTGTTTTAACATAAAAATGTAACAGATAGAATCACATTCACCTTTGCATTATGTACCTATTAGTAAGTACCGATGTTTTGTGATGTTCATACTTGAAGCTGATTTAAATTTTTGGCTTGGCACCGACTTCAAACATATCAGTTGGTAACGCATATAAATAATATAATGATTCATTTTATCCTTTTTGAAGTCGGTTTATCTTTTTTTTGTAAAAAGTTTTTATTTTTCAATTTTTAGTGGTTATAAAATTTTATCAAAATCGAACAACGAGTCTCGGAAAAATCGCTAAAGATATATCAAAAAGTTCGTAACACACCCATTCAATCTAAGGAAAGTTCCACGTATCACACGTGGACTTCATCATTAAGTCCACTCCATCAAATTGGTGGTTTCTCTGGAGTTCCCTCAGTTGCTCATGGGTCCCATCATCAGAACAACACCAAAGTAATGTGGGACTATCTTCGAGGTAGATCCTTTTAAACAAAAAAAGTATTATTCTATTCGGACCAGGGGTCTTGGAGTAATCGCTGATCATCCTACATTTAAAAAATTCTTCATCATTATCATCAAAACAATCATTATTATCAGGTCCACTCCATCAAATTGGTGGTTCTCGTGAGAAAATGCTTGAGTAGCTTAAGAAAACACCCAAATCACCATACACGTGCCTTTAAAAATTGAGGAGTTCCCTCAGTTGCTCATCGATCCCATGATCACAACAGCACCAGATTATTGTGGCAACATCTTCGAGGTAGTTCCTTCCAAACAAAAAAAGAATCATTCGAATCGGACCACGGGTCTTGGAGTAATCGCTGAACATCCTACATTTAAAAAAAATTTCATCATTATCATCAAAACAATCATCATCATCAGGTCCACTCCATCAAATTGGTGATTTTCGTGAGAAAATGCTTCAGTAGCTTAAGAAAACACCCAAATCACCATACATGTGCCTTTAAAAATTGAGGAGTTCCCTCAATTCCTCATAGATCTCATCATCAGACCAGCACCAGATTAATATGGGACCACCTTGGATATAGATCCTTCCAAACAAAAAAAGAATTACTCAAATCGAACCACGGGTCTCGGAGTAATCGGTGAACATACATTAAAAAAAAACACCAAACCGAATGCAGAACCTCCTTCCTCAATGGAATTGAAGTCGGTTAAAAAGGAAAACATAATTCAACAAAACCATGTCTTTTTTAAGAGAAAGAAAATATACAATACCGGGTGTTTCCTGTAATAGGAGCAATAAATTAAAACGTAGATTCTACTCCTCAAACAAGACAACGTTTGTTCAGCGACTTTTAAAAATAACTTATGGTTCGATTTTTAGGACACTTTAAAGTTTTTCCGAACACGCAATGTATTCCGACATTGATTATGTCTGAAGGGGAAGCAATGTCAAATAGACGGATTTTAACGTACATTGAAAATACTATTTAGTTTGTATGAAAAAGAGGCAATCTACAAAATACATCTTTTTAAAAAGTTGTTGAACAAAAGTGTTGTTGTTTGAGGAGTAGAATCTACGTTTTAATTTATTGCTCGTATTACAGGAAACACTCTGTATACATAGGTCCGTCAATTCTTAAGTAAGTTTACTGTTACACTCAGCTCGGCCAAGGAAAATGGGGAGGTATCTTGAAAATTACTAGTAAACCTGGAAATTGAGGACAAACCTGGAAATATTAATTCTATGGCTTCTAAGTCACAACATTTTCAAGAACATGGACCCGAGCCCGAACGTTTTCATTGCCGGTTACCCAACCTGACATTGGCTACTGACTCGTGCGGCATAATACACCGGCCGTTTGTAATTCACTGTGAACCACTAACCGTATCGCAATAGGTCATCTCACGTAATAATCGCGTTAAACAAGTGCACAAGTTCAATTGTGTTTCAAAACATTTGCATTTGCTCAAATGAATGGTGGAAATGGTGAATACGTAGTAATGGGAATGGGTTAAGCCTGAATAGGGTAGTCTAGTCTAGAATTCAGCTACTCATTATTAAACGTCAAAAAGATTTTTTAATATGAATTTAGTATGAAAAAGAAACTCGTCACGATGAATCTACAGGTTTATACGATAGATAAATGAAACTTTTTTATATATTTGTAAACGATTTCCAATTCCACCTCACTACTTTAGGTAGTCTAGTAAATAGTATTTTGTGAGAGCGATGAGAAAAATATTAGCTAGGGATACACGCACAGATGTGTCCGTCGGATTTGTCCGACGGATATGCCCAGCGGTCAGATCCGTCCATGTATGGCGCGAATTGGACACGGATGTGTCCCCCAGACGTCTGTCCGCTGTCTGTCCGTTGTCCAATTCGCCATACACGGGCGGATGTGTCCGCCGGGCATATCCGTCGGATAAATCCGGCGGACACATCTGTGCGTGTATCCCTAGCTATAATCTCATGTTATGGTTTATTTTAATTATTTTATACTCGCGGCGTGTTCGCTCCCATACAAAACTCGCCCGGGAATCGCAAGTATGATAATTGATAACGCTCTTAATAGGCTCTGCTTTTCCAAGAGGATGTGCCTGAGTTACCGTAAAAATTACTGCAAAAAAAACTCCAGGATCCCATGATAAGAACTCCACCACCATCCGGACCTAGTGACAATGGAACCAACTGTGAAGTATAACCTCTTTCCAACAAAATAAGAGTTTTCCAAATCGGTCCAGCTGTCTTTCAATAATCGGTAAACATATACAAAAAAAATTGCAACAAAAAACCCGATGAATTGAGAACCTCCTCCTGCGAAATATTGAAGTCGGTTGAAAAGCGCTCCCATGCTTAATACGATTAACATGCCAGCAGTAACCACTCTAAAGCCCGTCACAGACGGAGCTATAATATATATTATAGCGCGGTATCTTACGATATATTTTACGTACAATTTGACATAGTCCACACACGGAGCCATAATTTATATTATAGCTCGATATATTACGATATATTTCGGTATATTTTAGGTATATTGCCTTCCTTCTCTGGCGTGACGTACAACCGATATATCTTTCTCTCTTTTGATATCTTTGCCGTGTGGGGTGCCGAGCTATACGATAATACATATATATCTCGGTATCTTACGATATATTAATATATATTATAGCTCCGTCTGTGACAGGCTTAATGTCTTAATCTTAATAACAAAGTAATCTTTATAATCGGTTTAACTTTTCAGTCCAAGGCTCGACTGTCCCACGCTTGTATGTGTTTTTGTCTATCTGTCGTAACCTAAACCGTTTAACTGGTAACAATGGAATGATTAATTTTTACGCCCAGCAGTATTTTTAAAAATCTAAAGCAAGTTAATCCAATTTGACATTTCTAATGACTTCATCATCATCATCATCATCATCTCAGCCATAAGACGTCCACTGCTGAACATAGGCCTCCCCTTTAAGGGGGGGGGGGGGGGTTTATTGTTTGTTTATTGTTTGTAGGCTTTCGGAAGATGCTGCTGCCCATCTCCCGGTATATTCCCTTAGCAGACTCCTACTGCAACCACGGGACGATATGGTGGGGGACAATTCTAAGGCTGGGCACCCTTAATTTATATATTTATATTTATATATATTTTTAATCTTTTTCTTGTTCTTCCTAGCGTTTATCCCGGCTTGGGGTCCGCTGGACAACATAATCCCATGAATTGGCATAGACACTAGTTTTTACGAATAAATGACTTAAGTAATTTCAATAACAATTTTTGTATTCTGTAACATTATATAAACAAATATTTGGGGGTATGGCTCCAAGTCGAGCAATTTTTTGTACAAAGAGACCGCATGTAGTTAGGTCTACAAAAGCGAAAGGTAAAGTAAAAATTCAGACTCAGTCAAAGAAAGCTCGACTCATACAGGGCCGCTTTTTAGGGTTCCGTGGTCAACTAGGAACCCTTACAGTTTCGCCATGTCCGTCCGTCCGTCCGTCCGCGGTCTAGTTCAGTGACCGTTAGCACTAGAAAGCAGAAATTTTGTATGATTATGTGCATTAATCATCTCGACAAAGTAGTAGAATAAAAACTTCTTTTTTTTTTTATTCCGGTTCCTCCCATACACATGAATTTTGATGGGTGATTTTTTGTTCGCTTCAACCCTGTCATGTGGGGTATCGTTGGATAGATGTTTCAAAAAGCAAAAGGGTAATTTGTATATAGTTTTTGGATAAAACTAATACTTTCGTAAACAATAGCTCCGAAAGTTTAAAACAGGGCGTCCCGCCATCTAACTTTTGAACCAGGGGTCCAAAAATATTCGAAAAATTCACAAAAGTGTGGCCTTTTAATGAAAACTATATTGAATAAAATCGGTTGAGTCGTTTTTGAGTTATAACTCAAAAACGCATAGTGAAAGGACGTAAGTGCCGCATAGTAAAACGACGTAAGTACCGCAAAATATGCTATAAAAAATAACCTTTTGAGTGGGTGTTTTCTGAAGGCCGGTAACTACGGAACCCTACTCTGAGCATGGCCCGACATGCATGGCCAGTTTTATTTTTAATTGCTTGAGTCGCAAGTTTTTTCATGGTCATTTTTTTAACTTTGTTGTTGTCCTAAAAGTTCTTACCATAAAATAATAATATAATAATATGTTAGCCTCTATACGTCCCACTGCTGGGCACAGGCCTCCTCTCATGCACGAGAGGGATCAGGCTATAGTCCCCACGCTAGCCCAAAGCGGGTTGGGAACTTCACATACACCTTTGAATTTCTCCGCGGATGTATGCAGGTTTCCTCACGATGTTTTCCTTCACCGTATAGCGATTGGTAAATATCAAATTATATTTCGTACATAAGTTCCGAAAAACTCATTGGTACGAGCCGGGGTTTGAACCCGGGACCTTCGGATTGAAAGTCAGACGTCGTTACCGTCAGGCTACCAACGCTTACCATAAAATGCTAAAATAAAACTCTTGACTAAACTGTAAAAATACGTAATCTAAATAGATTTCGTGCATGTAATCAACGCGGCCTGGGTTCGATTAGCCGCGGGTTCGATTCTGGGCTGTGACCGATAATAGCTCTTGCACAAGTTTATGCTGGTTCAGTAATGTTTCAACACTGTTTACTACAGTGTTCTTGAAACTACTGTTTCGGTTTTGTAAAAAAGAAAATTGCAGTAGGTTTTTTTTGTATTTAAACTATAATTTAATTACTGAAGTAATAAGTATGATTTTCATGTATTTCAGTTGGTATAAGTATTGATGTAGTGTAACATAAATATTAGGGTAGTTTTATTTTTTCGGGGCACCCACATTGTGTTATTTGACATTAGATGATGGGTGATTATTTTAGATATTTGAACTATAGTCTGGCTGGCCAAAAAGTGTAGTAACAATGGAAGTAATCAGCTATACTCATCCCTTTTTCAGTAGCGAGGGTACAAGCGTGTGAAAGAGACATTATGATTCTCTCTATTTATGCTTGAAGTAAAACAAACCCTGGCCAGACTATAGTATAGAGGTCGCTATAGCTTGCAGAAAATATATAATTCTCCTAATAAGATTTAAAAAAAAAAAAAATTTTTTATCCGTATTTAACTTTTTAACGCGATACCCCACTGATACCCTAAGTATAGTCAAAACCAGACATACTTAAGTGGGTGTGGTTTCCAAAAGATCTCGGCAAGCCTTTATTCTGAAGAGAACAAAAGCTTGTTAGGGTCATTTTGAAAATCTCACCCGCTAAGCTACTTATGTTGCTGACTGTATATTCAAATGCTAATTCGCTGTTTATAATTCAAGTCATACTAGTATACATATAGTTAAGACATAGAACTTATGGTTCAGAGTGCAAATATCATCGGCTTACATCCTGTCCTGGACAGTTAAGTACTTAAGACATAAAATGGAAATCGTATGGTCCAGATACAAGTTGCGACATTTACATGTTTAATAGATACAGACTGGTAAAACGTCCATATGACACTTAATGCGGGTTGCATCACGCACAATTAACGGACTAATCAACGTTAAATATGGCGACGGAGCTGTCATCCCATAGAAAACTGTCAAATTCTTCATACAAGATTTTTTTGACTATTACGATGACGTCAACAGACGGTTTGGTGCAACCGTACCGATTTTAGAGCGTTAAAGTGAATAATCAGACCAAAATGAATAAATAAGTGTAATTTATCTCGTCATTCGAAAACCGTGCTATTTATAATACGTACATATAAGTAATAAGTATTTATTTAAATAATTGTGCTATCTCTACTGACTCTACTAGAAGGTAAAATTTGTTACAGTTATTTATTTCCACATCCATAAAATTTACATTAAGTGGGTCTAATTTGCTTGAAACACGTATCGAACTGAATTTTTATTGTATTTTTTATCGGCCGCAATCAACATTTTCTCGGTCTATGCTAGCTTTTTACTCCCTATTCGAAGATTTATCGTGAAATTGGGTTTCCGAAAAATAAAAAGATAACTACCTAACCAACCCTAATAGTCGTGGCACAGAGATTTGATAAAAAGATTTATTCTTCAATTTAGGCACTTTACAATACACTTATGAATGTCAAGTTCTAACCCTACACATCTGAAGTACATAGGCTCGTCCATAGGCTATGGTGATCACTTACCACCAGGCAGGCTTTGTGCTTGTTTGCCACTGGCGTGGTATATAAAATTACTTGCTATTTTAAATACACGAACCAGTAGGAAGTTCTAAGGATAGTCCGAGGCTAACAAGCAGTTAATAGTCCAAGTTAGCAGTGCACTGAAAACAGGTCATAATCGTCGTTGGGCAAGCAACGAGTTATGTTAAAGAGCGTTGGCAGGATGCTCGCGAAATTGCACTCCGGCGCAGTTCAGAATTCGTACCGTCAAGTCTGGCAACTTTGCCACTTTTCACAGGTGTTGAAAAGTCATAGTACATTTTTAACCAGAATTCATATGAAACCACTGAAGTATGAATGACGCGACACATAATATATTTATCAACGAGTGCATACATAAGATGGTTTATAAATTAAATGACGGATAATAAGGTTTTACGAGTAAAAAGAAAACTGGCAAAGTTACCTATACCGTGTGGCAACTTTGCCAACTGCATTTTTACGTTGTATAGTAATTTAGTTGTATTTACAATATTAGTAAAGAATATTCAGTATTTAGGATACAATATTTTGTAATTTGATCCTTAATGATATATTATTCCATAAAGAAATACAGCAAAAGTGGCAAAGTCGATCACCCATTTAAGAAAATTTCATAGAAAGTCAGTGAATGTCAGGTGAAGTGGTCAGGGTTGACACAAATGAAAAAATATTAATTATTTAAGTACTTATTTATTTTGTTACATACGAGTAATCAGGTTACATAAGTACTCAGGAAAAACATAAAAGACACCTTAATTAAAATATTATCAAAAACGAAACATAGAAAACTCTTTAAGAGGCCTATCACAGGTCCACTCGTAAATAATTGTGATTACCTAGGTACCTATTTAAACTTGACGATAGACATTTATAAAAGGGCTTCGTCACGAACTGCCTCGTCGCCTCTTAACAAAAGTATTATCGAAACAAAACACTTAGGTATATGTAGTAATTATTACCAATAAAATAAGTATGTCACAGTTAACTTTGAGTTTTCTTTTTTACTTAAACAAAACATACACTCTGTATATGTTATGGACCAAGTGATAAATAGGTCATTATACATAATGCCCGATGCAATATGAGTAGGCAATTTGACAATAACTATTCAAATAATTAAATTGCCCGGGCATTATAAATAATGCCCATCACCTATTCGGCAGAGTAATAAACCTTCGATAATAACTATTCAAACAATGAAATTGTTCGGGCTTTATACATAATATCCAACAACTATGGGCAAAGTAATAAAAAACATAAAAATTTCACAAAAGCAACCTACAACGTCGTGAAAATAGGGGTAATTTTTTATACCACGACGCTGGTAAACAATCATACGGTCTGCCTGATGGTAGGCAGCTACCGTAGCCTGTAACTCCTGAGGATTCACATGCGCGTTGCCTACCCTTTAAGAACCTATACACTCCTTTTTTGACAATTACTTACACCATATGGAGTGCCCCCCTAAAAATTTTTTTTTTTGCAATTTCTCTACAAAACTAAGAAGCTGCACACACAATACACTTTATGTAAAAATTTGATAATGATACGTGTTATAGTTTCCGAGTAAAATAGCTGTGACCTACGGACGGACAGACAGACAGACGGACATGACGAATCTATAAGGGTTCCGTTTTTTGCCATTTGGCTACGGAACCCTAAAAAGTATCTATCTTATGAAAAATGTAATTTAAATTTTTTGCTTGTGTACCAACCCTAGGCCGCCACAAAACATGGCAAAGCTGCCCCCCCATATTAGTCGGCGTGGTCTGGTGACTTTGCCAAAACAATTATCGGACTCAATTCAAACACTACGGCATTTATAAGGTAATCAATTCATTCCTTACCATTTAAATAACATAATATCTAAAATTTACGTACCTGGATGCGTTGTTTATACTCTAAACTTTTTAAAGTTCTTGAGCACTAACTTTTATGATTATGTGAGTGACGAATTTGGAACTGAAATGGTAAGAAAATGGTTGCCGTGGTGTTGTCTCATTCATAATAATTTTGCCAATTGATAACCATATTTTCTACTAAAAGTAGGCACAACACTAAAAAATATACGTTGTCGGTGGTATGAAAGGATAACCTTATGCACTCTGCTGGTGGCAAAGTCAGTAACCCTTGGCAAAGCTGCCAGACTTGACGGTACGGGTTAAAGTCGGCTGCTATACAAATGACTGCGCCAAAAATTGATCTCATAAAACTTGATAACGAGAATTACTCCTACAGCCAAAAGTCGCTTCGGTTCTCTTAAGCAAAAGGGGACATATAAGGGGACCCTTTTTCTCTGTCACTTTTGCGAGTTGGCTGTTATTAAAGCCCGACAACTTACTATTGGCCCTCGCCATGTAGCGGAATTTCAGTGGTACTAATTAATTTTTAGTGTCAAAATGACTGATAGGGACCAATAACTGTATAGGTATGGCATATTTGATTTGACATTTTTTAATTAGGAATTTCTTACATAGATCTCGCGAAAACATGTAGAAATCAGCGCTAGAGCACCTATTTATTTGTATGGCAGCCTGCGATGCATCCCTCGAGGACGAATCGTTGCAACATACCTTTTTGATATATCCGCCGCCTAGTAGTGACATACATAGACCACATAGTTCAAGTAACGAATTAGTTAGTGGTCAAGCATGCGACGTATGTGTTGCCGCGCCTAAACATCAAGTCATGCATTTTCTTAGGGTTATGGTTATGGGTTCCGAGTAGGTATAGGTACTCGTAAGACGCGATTCCACATTATTGACGGAGCGTGATAATCTTCTTCAGCAGGTTCGAGACTGCCCATAAATTATCTATTTACATATAGTTTGGCCAGAGTTTGTTCCACTTCAAGCATAGACAGGGAGAATCATACTGTCTTTTTCTAATGCTACTACTCTCACTACTAAAAAAGGGGTGGGTATAGCATGTTACTCTGACTGTTACTGCGCTTTTGGTTTGCCAGACTATATATATCGAATTTTTCCTATTGCAAAAAAAAATAAACCAATAACGCTTGAGTGCTTAAACTGAAGTAGATGTAGATAGGTTCAGTCATCATCAGATATATTGGAGCGGCCAAGGTGGTCACAAATATCTGAACATCGCCTCTATTGTCAAGGCGCCTCTAAAGTGCATGTTCAGATATTTTTGAGTACCTTGGCCGCTCTGATATATTTGATGGCGACTGTACCTACGCTAATTAACTTATAACTGTTAAGATATAAAATTGTAATAGACACGCCGATTTAACTATTGGTTATAAAAAATTGTAAATACACTTTACAGAAATTTCGACTAGTGTAAAGTAGTCTACAACAGCTAACGACGGACAAAAGCCATATTATATTTAATAGTTAACAAGTAAATGTTAGCTTGGGTATAGGATATATAATCAGAGAACCTTTGTTCCTTGATTAATGTTTATATTTTTATTTATTTTTGAGAGTGTGATCTTCACTAAAACCGATTAAAAGTACACGGAAAAAAAGTAGCTAAAAGTATTTTCATCGAAGACAAATCTTCTTCGTCAAAACAATAATGTTATAACCTTGCCTAAGAAAGTGATCTTTATTCAAGTAAAATGTCTTCATTGAAATAAAATATATCTTGGACTTTGGGTCGGAAAATTAGTCCAAGACAATATTTACTTATGTTTAAACAATAACATTATATTTTTGCATTGGTATTCTTGGCTGAAGATATCCTTTTTTTCCGTGTAGCGTGTGGGACCAAGTAAAACGGTTTTTTTGTAGATATCTTGTTTTCAATACAATGTGCGATAAAATAAAAGTTCAAGAACTCGATCCGGCAACCCAGGAGTTAATAAACGGCCGTTGTAAAGGTACTAATCATAATGTTATAAATCACATCTCAATAGTACCCACCTACCGGACCTACTGAAGAGTCAGGGCACTCAAATTTCCCCAGTATAGTTACAAGTAGTCAGCCTCAAACTGAGATCTCGCGTTTTACTTGCAAACGAGTTGACCAATATAACAAGACCCTTTTAAGTGATTTTTTCACGCCTTATAGCTCCACAACCCTTTGATAGATCTTTCTCATATAACGAACTCTCAAATTGTATGTATCTCTGCTACAATCCCAACTCATTAAGATCAGAAAAACTTTATTAAAGTTATCGTCGAACAAACTCTCAAAATCAAAAAGCCATCAAAATGCCGAGACGTCCCAGTAGCGAGTTGTTTGTAAGAACCCACTTCGCTTGCGCTCCGCTTCTTTGATAAGTATACTGAAAGAGATCCCTTATAAAAATAACTTAGTTTACTAACAATTTTCGTTAGCTTAATTTATTTATTTACTGTGAAGCGTTTACACCTTTTCTAGGTCTTGTTTGCTCTCGTTTCGGTGATGCGGGCTATCTGTTGCCAGCGAGCTACAAGGATGATGCCGACAATTTCAGAAACATGCCCATTCGGCCTGACGACGTGTGGGTGACCACGTTTCCTCGTTCAGGTGAGCTATCGTCTACACAGTGAGTCCAAATGATTGATAACTTCAGCGATCATTGACCATACTTGTACATCACATCAAAAGTACTATATAGTTATCATCATACCTAATTTAAAAGCTGCACGGAAAAAAAAGCTTCCGGGATATTCTCAACCTAAAAATATTTCCTCGTGACAAGCATTTCCTTTAACGAAAATAAATTAAAGTTTTAAAAATAACGAAGCGAATATATTCTTATAGATTTTCTAGTTTTCTTTTACCTAAGATAATACTTGTTTGATCTTCCCTATTTACTCAATATAGTTGAAACAATACATTTTTGTATTTCTATTTTAAGAAAACGTGGTTTTATTAAGCGAAGAATCATATTTTTGGTACAGGAAATAAATGCTTGTCACGAGGAAATATTTTCAAGAAAATAATAATGTCTTGGATTGAGAATATCCCGGAAGCTTTTTTTTCCGTGTGGGCTCTTGTAGGTAGAGCATTTCCATGTATGTCTATCATTTGCTTTCTCTTTGATAGCCTGATATGATTTGACATTTACCTTTTCCTTTACTTGATTCATGAATGCAAGGGCCAAGGAAGGCCTTGGATTTCCTGCTTTTTAGCTCACCGAAGGAAGCCCACTAACTGCTCGATAGGAGAAATAATTCGTGTATAGCTGAATTTTGGTGAAGTTGTAGATAAAGGTGTTTTACACAATATACTAAAAGTACCCATGGATAGGGGTGCCTCTAACGGGGAGAGGGGGGTGTAAAGGTCCCCTTTTTTGGCTTTTAGTAAATACCTCAGTAGCGGTGGCTCATACGAAAAAATTTTCTTCTACTTAATTAATTTACAAATGATTTTGTACAAAAAAGGTTCTTTACACTTTTTTGCTGAGATCAATGTATAATGAGATTTCGAGGAAATACGATAATCACTTTTAGAAACTTTCGGAGCTTTTATTTACGAAACTATTAGTTTTGTCTAAAAATTGTTCTAGAAAACCCATATTTATATTAAAAGACCTATCCAACGACACCCCACAGCCCACACATTAGGGGTGAATTAAAAAACATAATTTACCCCCCACTTCATGTGTTCGGGAGTTACCCTAAAAAATAATATTTTTTCAGATTTTGTTTTAAAACTTTGTCTGCGTGTTCAAAACACATATTCATACGAAGTTTAACTATTCTAGTACTAACCATCACTGCGCAAAGCCGTAAACGGACAGACTGGGATAAACGGACAGCGAAACTATAAGGTTAGGAAGTTGATTGCAGGCGTCCATAGGCTATGGGAACTGCTTACCATCAGACGGGTCGTATGCTTGTTTGCCACCGTCGTGGCATAAAAAATAAAAAGTACAAAAATACCCTCTTCAACCTGCAGTAAAAAATACCCTCTTCAACCTGCTCAGTGATGGTTAGTCCTTGAATAGTTAAACTTCGTATGAGTGTGTGTTTTGAACACGCAGACAAAGTTTTAAAACAAAATCTGAAAAATATTATTTTTTGGGGTACCTCCCGAACACATGAAGTGGGAGGTGAATTCTTTTTTTTACTCCACCCCTAGTGTTTGGGGTGTCGTTGGATAGGTCTTTTAATATAAATATGGGTTTTCTAAAACAACTTTTAGACAAAACTAATAGTTTCGTAAAGAATAGCTCCGAAAGTTTCAAAAAGTGATAATCGTATTTCCTCGAAATCTCATTATACATTGATCCCAGCAAAAAGTGTAAAGAACCTTTTTTGTAGAAAATTATTTGTGGATTAATTAAGTAGAAGAACATTTTTTCGTATGAGCCACCGCTACTGAGTTATTTACGAAAAGCCAAAAAAGGGGACCTTTACACCCCCCTCTCCCCGTTAGCGGCACCCCTATCCATGGGTACTTTTGGTATGTTGTGTAAGACACCTTTGTCTACAACTATACCAAAATTCAGCTATACACGAATTATTTCCCCTAAGTTTTCCTTCGTTTGGAGGGCTATTTACTTTGCAACAACTTTTCTTCTATGTTGCTTTTAATAAATTCTTCGCGTAGTAGCAGTTGGCCAAATATCTTTCCTCTTCTTTTATCGTTCATACAGTACGTTCATAAAGTTTCTTCATTGGTGTTCTTTCTTTCCAATGTTTTTTTAATAATGTTTGTATGTATGTAAATAAAAACAGAGCTAATTGGAAAACATTGGGGGAGGCTACGCCAAAAAGCGACTTCCATATTTATAACTAGTAGTGAATTAAGTATCATGCATGCAAATTATATTGTTAAATTACGGTAGAATAAAGGATATTTATTTTTCATTATTTATTTATTTATTTATTTATGTATGTATCGCTTTATTGCACGGTTTATAAACAAGTACTTACGAGTATAAAATTAAAACAGTAAAATTGTACAAATTATGAAATAAAACGGATTATTATTTACCAACAAATAGGAACAACATGGACGCAGGAATTGGTCTGGCTACTCATGAATGATCTCGATTTCGACACGGCCTTGAAGGTTCCTTTGACAAGCAGATATATTGCCTTCGAGTAAGTATTTCTTTCTTCTTAACCTTCGATGTCGTTGCACACCTGTACAAACTATGAGAAACATGATAAAACTCCTTGTTCTAGACGGAAACATGTATTTTACCAAAAGGAACAAAATCCGGACCTAATAGACCCAACATTATGTCAAGAAATTTCTAAAAGCAAGCTTTCTTACGACGCGATAGACACTGCACCTTCTCCCCGGTTCTTCAAGACTCACTTGCCCTTCTCTCTTCTGCCTCTGACTCTACTGAATTCTGCTAAAGTGGTGTATGTAGCCAGAGATCCAAGAGACGTAGCGGTCTCCTTCTATCATCATCAGAAACTGACTTGGTATTATGCTGGAGACTTTAAGAGTTTTTGGAATCTATTTATCAATGACATGGGTGAGCATCGATATTAAATCTTGTAAACTAGCTGATACTGACGTGATCACATAAATTATTGATATTTGGTACCAAAAACGTAATATTACTACCTATTTTTCAGTAAAACGTACTCCATATTTAAAGCATCTAAAAGAGGCTTGGGCGCTTCGTCATCATCCAAATATATTATTCATATTCTACGAAGATATGAAAAAGGTAATTTCTATAAGTTTTCTAGAAAAATAACATAGAATAAAGGGTAATAAAAATATATGAAAACAAAACTTTGGTAAAAAACATAAAAATAGAAAATAGAAAACATTTATTCGTGACAACAACATGTAAACAAATACTTAGTCGAAGGATAGTACTACTTATAATTAAGGCATGAATATAGTTGCTACGAAATGTTGACAAGAAACTACAGTGTGTAAATCTAATACGGGCGATGAATTAAACCAGACATAGACTCATTAGTGTAACCATTAATTAAGATTACTTTTTTTTAAGTTACACTTAACTGTGACCCAATAATTATTTTTTGAAAATCTTATCAGCAGCAATATACTGTAAACATGGTAGGTATTAAAAGTAACATTAAGTTAAGTTTGCATTACATTGCAGGCCGTATTATTTTAATGGATAAAATTTTAATTGCAATTCTAAGTAAAAGTTATCTAATTACATTTCTTATGTCCGTTACTAATCACCGCTTAGAGATTCGCCCGTATTAGATTTACACACTGTTTATTCGGTAACAAATTTGAACAAACTAATACCATAACTGACGTAGCTTTGGCCTGCACTGGAATAATGAGATTTAAAATGCTATTTGATCCGAGCCCTTAGTATGCCAAAAATTCTTAAAGTTTTTGACGGAGGATATTCGAGGGGTTAATTGTGTAGTGTTCAGATTCACGCATCCTTAAGCATACGTACAGCGCCAAGAATCTATAAAAGTGTTATGGACTGTGCTGCTATATTCATAATCATGCTATCATCATATTGATAGAAAGATTTGTGTCAAATATATTGCTTTGTTTGTGATTTTTTTAGGATTATACATAACAAATGTTAGTGAAAAGGGCTGGCCAATTTTAAGAACAACAAAAATCCTATGACTGATCGTAAATGTTATCAATCTTATAGTTACTGTGCAAATGTATTTTTAGGATCTGGCTTCATCTATTAAACGAATATCAGGATTTCTCGGCAAAGAAGTAACGGATGAACAAATTGAAAAACTTTGCGATCATCTGGCTATAGAAAACTTTAGGAAAAACCAGTCTGTAAACCCAAAGTGGAGGGCGAAGATTTGTAACCCTGATGCTGAGGGCTACGTAAGAAACGGTAACATATATTATAACTAATTATAAGTTTGTAAGTTTTATTTGGACACAAGAACAGATTTCCGAAGACGTTTCAGCTGAACAGAAATGGTTATTTAGATACCGAATGAAGTAATTATAACCTTAGTAAAATTGGACGTTTCTAGAGGCACGATAAAGTTCATATTTCTACGTATTTTCACAGGAAAATCAGGCGGTTGGCGCGAGCATTTCGACGAGGAGATGGCGGCGCAGGCGCAGCGCTGGCTGCGCGAGGGCCTCGCCGGCTCCGGTCTGCGCTTCCCGCACGACAGCTCTTTAGTCTTCGATTAATTTGATGATTTAACTTGGCGCGAAAACTTCGCCTTATTCTTCGAGTATAAATTAATACAATTCATAAATTGTGGTATATTCATAAATTAATACAGGAGATGTCTTTAATGGAATTAGATTATAAATAGTCTATATAAACAAATTTAAATTTAGAGCCGCGTTCGTGCACTGGTTCTAACTAGTGTTGTGAATTTAAGCGTCGAGTCTAGAAGCCTCGAACCTTAAAGCCTCGACCATATAAGCCTCCACTTAATAAGTTCGCGTTGCTGCTCACGAGCACAGAAACCTCGAGTCTTTAGGCCTCAAGCTTTAAAGCCTCCTAAGCTTTGAAGATTTGAGCCTATAAGGTTTGTAGCATTTAAGTCTTAAAAGCTTTTAACAAATTAGATTAATTTATGCCATATTAGATAGTTAAACAGGGTACCGGGCGTGAGGAAACCGAGAGATTTTAACACCTTATTCCTGAGGACGTTAGAAGTAAAAAAACCAGCCAAGTGCGACGAGTCGGACTCGCCTACTGAGGGTTCCGTACTTTTTAGTATTTGTTGCTGTAGTGGCAACAGAAATACATCATCTGTGAAAAGTTCAGCTGTCTAGCCTAGCTATCACGGTTCATGAGATACAGCCTGGTGACCTGACGGACGGACGGACAGCAGTCTTAGTAATAGAGTCCCGTTTTTACCCTTTGGATACGGAACCCTAAACCACACCCGACACCGTCAAATTAAGGGTTAAAAACCGTCCCCGCAGGGGGAACGCACAGGTAGATTTCGCATTTTGTCCTTGTGGATAAGGGCGCTGCATGGTACCGCATGAGATACCAGTTCAAAGTTTTTTTAGTACGACCTATGTGATATTTAACATGAATTTAACAGTAAAAGTCGGGCACAAGAATTTTGACCTGCTAAACAAGGCCAAAATCCGCACTTTCAGTTTTTTTTTTCTTTTTTTTTTCGAAAACCATGCATGTTTCCGACAGACATCGTTTTTGAATATTTTAGAGAAAAAAAAATAACCTTTCGATAAAAAATATTGCTGACATAATAGTACATTATGATACAAGTGTGCTAAATTGATCATTACATACGAGGCGCTATTGTGCGCACGAACGAAGTGAGTGTGCACAAGGAAGCCGAGCTATGTAATGATCAGGCACACGCGTTTCATACGACGTTTTTCAACACACTTGCAAGGAAAAAACAGAAAACTGTAAGTAATAACTTTTGATAAATACATTGATTTTCAGAATGCTTACAGGATAGCGGTACCTACTGACTTTGTTAATTAAATTAACTAACCTGTTTTTTGATGTTATTGACTGGATCTATTTCTCTGGAACTCTTTTTCGAAGCATTTCATAAAATCCAACACTTCACATTTATTGTCAAATAAGTTAGAATGTTTCCTTACATGTATTTCTTAATCGATTTTTATGACAACATTTTACTAGTCTGTAGGAATGACATTTTGAAAACATATCCGGACCCGGAGGTTAAATGAACACTAAAGTTGGTTTTTTACTCATTTAAAGTATAAATTGTTTAAATTAATAATAATAAAACACAACTAGAAAAATCTAACAAATAAACTGTAACTTCAAGTAAACTTTTAATATGGCGCCCATTTTTTTGCATTCACGCGCACCTTGAGGCAAAGGTTTATGACAAACAGCCAATACTAAAACATAATTTGTGTTTAAAACATAATCTATTATGTATTATGAGATTTATGAGTAAAATAATTACTAGAAATGATTATTTTTCACAATTAGGATTTTATAATTTGTATTTTCTCGTAAATGTGTACTATTTTTACTTTTTTGCCATGCAAACTCCTAATCAGTTTAGAAAAAATAAAAATAATACCCGTCTAAATTTAATCGCCTCTGTCTGCGCACATAAGACTTGGTACTAGAATACCAACGTCACTTGATGGGATTTATTACATTATAGCACTAGTTATATAATTATCGTGAAAAGCACGCGTGTTTAATATCTAGGATTATGAGCCTAAAAGCGGTGGAATAAGTACCTCGTTACAAGCAAGTGTGTTGAAAAATTATTCACCGTTTAGGAGTTATGAATGATCTCCAGAAAAATTTAGGTTTTTTTTAAATTTCGACTAAAATTAACGATATTTTCTTAAAGATATGACTTTGACATTAAAGTTTTTTTCAAGTATTTCTTAACCCTTAATATGAAGTTCATAAAAAAATTACTTCAACGATTGATTTTAGTATTTGAATGGCTCCTTATGAATATTTTGGAAAAAATGTTTTTTTTTTTGGAAAATTGAAAACGCATTGCCGCATGGACGCTGAAAATGCGTTGCCCTATTTTGTATCCAAAAATTTCGGGAAAGTGGTAATTATTTTAACCCTGCCCTTTATATAGTTTATTGATACTATGACACCGAATTAAAAAAGGTTATGATGAAACCAAAAACAATGCTACATGAAAGATTTTTATTTGTAGAATTCAAAACAATTTTACTGTAATTTTTTTTGAAAGATTGTTTCATTTAAGGTCAAAAATGTCAGAAAAACATTAAGGTTCTTTGTTACTTCCACAATTCTTAGGCTATAATATCTAAAATACTTTTAGGTTAATAAATAGTTATTAATAGTTAACAGAAAAATGGGATATACTTTTTAAAATTTACAAAAATAAAATTGACCTATTTATAAAGATAATTTATAACAACCAGAGGGAAAAACTTTGTTAAATTAGGTGATTTTTACTAGTTCCTGTTTTTTTTTTCATTTAATAATTTGTTTATAGAAGATACGTTTTAAAATAAAACGAGAAATCCGTCGTTTTTTGACGGTACCAGGCAATGGCCAAATATTTACCACCGACTTTGATTTCCCTTCTTTAAGTATAACAGTATTTTTATATCTTATTAGGTGACTTCCGATAGATAATATAATAAAGCATTCATACAAAAATACAAAAAACATTTGCAAATTGGGTAAAATTGTTTTTATTTAATGCTTTTTTTCTCATTCCGGTATTTTTTTTAAAGTTGTGCAGCACAAAAAAATAAGGTGCATGATGATTGATTAGCTAAGTCTTATTTTAAAGAAATAACAGCCAAATAAGCATATCATATTTAAGTAATGGTTTAAAAATGGAAGTGGTAAGCTTATGGCCAGTTCCCGATTAAGAGCGGAAAATGATAAATTTAAAGCAAACTTAGGTAACGTTTAAACAATATTTAATACTATAAACCGTACAATAAAAATATGGACCAGCCACAGTGTTGCGTAATAAAAGCGATTTTTTTAAATAAAACGGAACTACGGTAGTTCCGTTTTATAAAAAAAAATCGCTTTTAAATCATTCACTTTTAATGACTTGTAAATTGTAATTCATATTTGCCAGATTTATTATCAAGTATATTAACCTATTGTGAAATATTTACATCATTATTAATAGAAAGAATGCCGCGTAAAAACAGTGACATATATTTTGTTCACCTGTTTGTCTACACCAGCCACTGTGTGCGGTGACAATATCAATAAAAAAATAAAAAGAATTGGCACTTGAGTACATTGAATTAGACACGCTGGTTGATACTCGCTTATTATTGGGCAAGAATATAAGACCTGCAACGTTAATAAAGTAATATTAGTAATCACCTACTTTGAATTCGACCGTCGGCGAACAAGATTGTAACCTGGGATCCTTCATTCATGTTTAGGTATGTTTTTTATGGTACTTTTTAAAGTATGATCTATGTGTCGGGCTGTGGGCTATCCATCACAATCATCACATACGTAAATATTTAAAATAAAACTCTGCAAACACTGGGACTGCACTGTCAACCATTTTTTCAAGCCGTTACTCAAGATGTTACCGTCAACTGCCACAAATTTGCCAACGACGCTCAACTTTACCTGGCTTGAAAAACATGTTTTTTTTCACCAAACAGCTATTTAAATATCTTATTCCTGAGATGACCGTCTTTCTCTTATCTCAGGAATAAGATATAAATAGCTGTTAGGTGAAAATCATTTTTTTTTCAAGCCAGGCAAAGTAGTCTACGATAGGCAAAGTAGTAACAGTTGAGTAAAATGTTCTTGCCAGTTAAATATATAGGTACCTATGTACTGTTATGTTCCTAAAGATCCTAATATTTTTGAGTCCCGTTAACCATTTAACTTTTTCAGATAAAATGTGCGATAAAGTAAAAGTTGACGAGGTAGAGCTAGAAGCTCAGAAGTTATTAAATAGCTGTTTTAGAGGTAAGGTACTTCAAGATTCACGCTTTTTTATAATGTCTACCATAACTCGACTTTTAGTAGTATCCTCCGTTAAAATGACGTATATAAAGGATCCATTTTTATTTTTCTTGCCATTTCTTAATACGGCACTTAAGAATTCTTATTGTTAACCTATAAATAACTTCTTTTTAGGTATCGTTTGCGCTCGTTTCGGCGATCCTGGTTACCTGCTGAATGCAAGCTACACAGAAGATGCCGAAAATTTCAGAAACATGCCCGTTCGGCCTGATGACGTGTGGGTTACCAGTTTTCCTCGGTCAGGTGATGTATCGTCGTCAAGTTAATAGACCATTAAATATTAAGGAGACTGACTGGTGACGGTTCGGTGTATGAGGTATCGACATTAATATATAGTAGAATCAGTGGAGGCAGCCAAGCTAGTGGCGACCATCTCGTGCTCTAAGTACACTTCTATTAATGTTAATGAGTGTTGATTCAGTAAAAAAATACTTGAACGCGGCGCTCAATTCAAGCGTTCGTAGTTTATTTACATGTGTTTTGTGTAAGTACCTAGTATGATCGTCTCAATATTACAAGCAAAAGTCACAAACGCCATCTTCAATTAGCATCCTCTACCTAGGTGCTTCGCTCATCAGCAGGTAATAAAAGGTTGTAATTCCACTGCTATAGGCTTAGTGGGTATAGGTGCAATACCTAAGCCTTTTTTCAATTATTTAGGATAGCTTGGAGAGAATCATCATGGCAAGAAAAGTTGAAGGCACAACTAAGGCACTTAGAGGTCCAGCCCGTGCAAAATGGTGTACCCAAATCACTGCACCCATGCAATTAAAACTACAATAAGCCATGCGCTTAGTGAGGGATAGAAGCTTATGAAGGAACCAGGTGTTTGCCAGAAATACATGATGTCACGATGCTCAGGTCTGAGGGAACGAATAATGATGAAATGATTGTATTTATGAAAATATATTATATTTAGCTTTAAAATAATATTGAAAACAATATTTCTTAATAACAGGAACAACGTGGACACAGGAACTGGTCTGGCTACTCATGAATGACCTCAATTTCTCATCGGCCTTGAAGATTCCTTTGACAAGCAGATATATTTACTTGGAGTAAGTAGTTTGTTGTATATAGTTACATGATAAAACGTAAGTGGTGTGTCACTGGTGTGTTATATTATACCACAGAGACAAAAAGGCGTGTTAAATTGACGTATTATCGCCTGCAGAATTACGTACCCAATTTAGGAATGAATTCATTAATAATGTCGAAACGGAATGCATTTCGCATCCTCCTGCGGTAGGTGAAATAACTGTGATTGTTCGAGACGCAGGGTGGTGTGGACGCGTATCTCGAGAATAGTTTTTTTTTTGCTTATTTAAGTAGTTCTGTGTATAAGTAATATTGATAACTTATTGTGCAGTGAACTAAACAAGTGTGCAACTAAAGAAGAATCAGTCAACGACTCAACTCTTTGGTAAAACGGACGGTTGTCCTAGTATAGCTGGCACGGCCGCCACGTGTTGTTTGTAAGGAACAGCTATCACCTTACAAAGAACAAAATTAATTCGTAGCATATTGAAACAGACCACATAAACTCCTTGTTCCAGATCTCAACACCTAACTTATAAAAATGACGAAAATCTGGACCTACTCGATTCATCGCTGCGACAAGAAATATCTAAAACCAGGCGTTTTTACGAAGATATAGTCAAATCACCTTCCCCCCGGTTCTTCAAGACGCATATACCCTTCTCTCTTCTGCCCTCGAGTCTATTACAATCTAGTAAAGTGGTGTTCGTGGCCAGAGATCCGAGGGACATAGCTGTGTCCTATTATCATCTCATGAAACTGATGTGGTTTTATCCTGGTGACTTTAAAAGTTTTTGGAATCTTTTCATCAATGATTTGGGTGAGTTACAAACGTATATAGAGCGCAATTTGGGTGAGTATTTATGTTAAAATTCATTGTATTTTTGACTTACGTCACCAATAGAATAGCGTTTTTGATGAGGCAAGGCATATAAATGGTGGAATTCAAAACTACTCAAGGACAGATTGTATATAATAGAATTGAATAGCATTTATTCGTAGACACACAGATATAATACATTAACAAAAAAGTACAAATAAAGTGTGAATGTGCCACGAAATGGCCTCATCTCAGCATGGTACTAGCGATTGCCAGCGCTGATCTTCTGACGAGACCATCGTATAAACAAAGAAAGAGTTATAACATAGCATACAACAGAACAAACAATCACAGCAACAGCTTAACAAAGTACAACATGAGAATTTGTAAAGCAATATGCATCTGTCCGAACCTGACTTAGCCCAGCATTAAGTATGCCGTATTCAGAATGCCGATTTCCGTCTGTGAAATGAGTAAGTAAGGAGCAATAAATAATAGCACACGTTTTTTCAGTTGTTAGAGCTCCATATTTAACACATCTAAAAGAAGCCTGGGCGCTCCGTCAACATCCAAATATGTTAATCATATTCTACGAAGATATGAAAAAGGTACCTACCTAGTTATTAAATTACTTAAATACTTATACTCGCAAATAAACTGTATCGATGTGTATTTGTGCAGGATTTGCCTTCAGCTATTAAAAGAATATCCGATTTTCTTGACAAGAAAGTAACGGATGAACAAATTGAACAACTATGTGATCATTTGGACATAGAAAACTTCAGGAAAAATAAGTCTGTAAATCCGACGTGGAGAGCAAAGATTGGCAACCCCGATGCTGAGGACTTCGTGAGAGTAGGTGAGCACTTTTTAGATTGTGTTTATTAAATATGTATGTATATCCATATAATGTGTGTGGACAAGTTTAGTAAAAGGGACCACCTTGTTGATTTACATGAACTAGTCATTCTTCCTCAATATACAGCTTATATTGTGTAGTTTTAGGAAGTACTTATGACTCCATATCGACCAAAATGGTATATTTCGTTTAGGATTGAGACATTTCTTTTTCTCTGAAGTCTCTGAACTTTTATGAGAATATCCCTAAGCTACCAGTTGAAGTAATTTTATTCTTAGTAAATACTAGCGACCCGCCCTGGCTTCGCACGGGTGCAATAATACATATAAACCTTCCTCTTGAATCACTCTATGTATTAAAAAAAACCGCATCAAAATCCGTTGCGTAGTTTTAAAGATGTTGCGACTTTGTTTTATACTATGTAGTGATGTAAAATATAAAATACGTATTAACGTAACACCGTATTATCTTAGGCAAATCAGGCGGCTGGCGCGAGCACTTCGACGACGAGATGGCGGCGCAGGCGCAGCGCTGGCTGCGCGAGGGCCTCGCCGGCTCCGGTCTGCGCTTCCCGCACGACAGCTCTTTAGTCTTCGACTAATTTTATTGTTAATAGCTTGGCGCGATCACTACGCCTATATCAATAAAAATGGTATCATATATTCTTAAATTGTGTTGTATTCAAAAGACAAAATAAACACACAAGTCAAATAAATATCTAAAGTATTCTTTTTGATCTATTTGTATCTTATTTGTATTTAATATGTTTATTTTAATATCATAAAATGCCTAACATTAGATAGAAATTTAAAAAAAACATACCTTTACGAGTAAAATGTCGAAGAAGAATGTAAAGAAGCATATTTACAGTAATAAATTAATATATAAAGTAGTAAATAATTAAAATCAGCATGCAGCATGGCAATAAATTAACGCTTGAGTTGCCAAAACTGAAGTGGAACGCTAATTAACTCAATAATTGGTAAAATATGAAATTGTAACAAACACGCTGATGTACCCTCGGTTATAAAAAATGGTAAATTATACTCACTACAGTAATACCGACTAGTGTGGTCTACAACTGACGACGGGCTAAAAGCACACTAAGTTTAGTTAACAAGTAATTCTTAGCTTCAAGCTATTCGCTAGTGAATAATAGGATATATGTAATCAAGGAAACTTCTTTAATGTTTATGTTGATATCTATAAATTTTGAGAGTCTGATCTTTACTGAAACCGATTAAAAGTATTTTTTTACTTGATTCATAAATGCTCTCTTTGGCTTTCCTGACAAACTTTTATCTTCCGACAACTTTTCCTTCTATGCTGCTTTTAATGAATTCAGCGTATCGTAGGATCGTAGCAGATGGCCTCGCATCTTTCATCTTAGATAATAATCTATACGTACAGTACGTTCATAAAACTCCTTCATTAGTTTTATTTTTTCCAACGAATTGTGATAAATTAAAACATATTTCTCAGTAAAAGGAACAACATGAACGCAGGAGTTAGTCTGGCTACTCATGAATGATCTCGATTTCGACACGGTCTTGAAGATTCCATGGACGAGCAGATATATTACCTTTGACTAAGTATTTATTTCTTCCGAACCTCATAATCGCCGTTATTACACCTTTACAAACTACAAAAAAACATGATAAAACTCCATGTTTTAGACGGGAAAGATGTATTTTACCTAAAGGAACAAAATCTGATTTAATAGACCCAAGCTTTCTTATGACGCGATAGACGCTGACCCTTCTCCCGGTTCTTCAAGACTCATTTACCCTTCTCTTTTCTGCCTTGACTCTACTGAATTCTGCTTAAGTAGTGTATGTAGCTAAATATCCAAGAGACGTAGCGGTTATCAAATTCAGTTGGCATGGCGTGAGCACTTCGACAAGGAGATGGCGGCGCAAGCGCAGCGTTGGCTGCGCGACGGCCTTGCCGGCTCCGGCCTCCGCTTCCCGCACGACAACTGGCTTACTTCCCGCGAACACTTCACCTGTATCAATATAAATCATACCTTACAATTCTTCTTCCTAGTGCCAAGATAAAGTTATAAAGCAAAGTTTCATTGATGTACAATGTACATATTTTGCCGCCAAAATGGCATATCTACTCGTAGTCATACTTTACCTGTATTATACATGAAATGTAGTGATGTCAAATATTTTGAAATTCGATATTTGACAAGCTCTTTGTAGTTTAATTTCCTGTCACATACTGTGTACTGCGATCATTCTCGTTACCCCCACCATGCACTCCACACATAGCGAATACTTCAGCACGGGTAGCACGTGTACTGTGCAGCATGTGACGCGACGGTAGGTATCCCGCGCGCAAGATAGTACCCGTCTCTTTTTAATTGACGCAGTCAGAAAAGGACGGATAGACTTTCTAGCGCGCGAGATACTGACGTGTCACTCATGTGTTAAGCTTGTAGTTTAAAATTATTACTACATGTGACAAACACATCAAAAGAAATTGACACTGGAGTACATTGAATTGCACACGCTGATTGACTTTTTGTTGGCCAAGGATATAAAACCTGCGACGTTAACTGTAATATTAAAGTTATCGGCCGTCGAAGAACAAGACTTTACCCTGAGTTCTTTTCGGTATGTTTTTATAGCACTTTTTAAAGTGTAATATATGCTCACTGATCTTTGTGTCGGCTATGTTGTTCATCGTCACAATCATCACTTACGTGCATAGTTATGATAAAACGAAAATTATATGAAAATATTAAAATAACACAAAAGCTGCTAATAAATAATTGAATCTAAATTCCTTAACCGATTCTGTGCGTATTACACGCCAGGCGTGTCATTATATTCTATGGCGTAAGACATGCCTGGCGTGCCATGAAATAATTGTTCGCCGCCATAGCCAAAAGTTATCGAAAATGGAACACGCAACAAATCGGTTAATAATTACTTTACATAATGCTTTACAAAGACAAAGACTGCAATGTCAACCATCTTTTTCAAGCCGGTAAACGACATGATAGGAACATCCAAAGGGTACAATATTCTTTTTTTTTTCAAAATTTATTCAAACCTAATGGGATTGAAAATCATTTAAAATTAAAATCAAACACTTTTTCAGTAACTAGGCCACAAGGGCACTTTTACACGTCAGATATTATAGATAAAAGAGAGAGAGAAAAAAAAACTACACCGGTTCTAACCCTACACCTCTGACCCGAGAAGAATTGCTTTTTACCGGCAAGAAACTCGGCGGGACTTATTTTTTCAAAAGAAGAGTACATAAAATCTTAAAAATATGTTTAAATGCGTTGTTCTATAAGAGAGCATATCAAACCACTTAAAGAGAAAATACCATATGTAAGAAAAGAGAATGTTTATGATTCCAAATCTGACTATTTAAAAACGAAGCATACGAAAGTTTGATATACTTTCTTTACCGGAACTGTGTCCTCTACTTAAAATTTCCGAATTACAATAATCTATCATCAAAAGTTAGAAACTAATTTTGAATTTAAATAATGTTTTCAGATACGATGTGCGATAAAGTAAAAGTTGCTGAGGTGCAGCCTGCTGCTCAGGAGTTATTAAATAGTTACTTCAAAGGTAGGTACTTTAAGATCGTTTTTTATTTTATTTCCACCTATAATAACTTGAAATTTAATGGGAAAGTTCCAATTAAAATAAAGAGATCATTTATATTTTTCTTGCGAATGCCTCTTACATCATTTACGAATGTGACAGCTCTAAATAACTTTTTGTAGGTATCGTTTGCGCTCGTTTCGGCGAACATGGCTAGGTACCTGTTAGGACTTGCGGCCATCTTGGCGAGCAAGGTGGTTAGGTTTCGTGATTAACTTCTTATTTTTTGTTCATTTTCGTGATTCAGTGTGTAATATATAGCTTATTCTGCAGTGATTTAACGAACTAGTGGGCAACTAATGAAGAATTAATCTCAAAACAAGTGTAACCCCTGTTTGAGTTAGATATCCGTTAGTCCACGTGCTGTTTGTAGGGAGTAGCTATCTCCTTATAAAAAGCCTAACCTCACCGTACAACGTCCAGCTCTTGGAGCGAAATTTTAACTAATTAACCGTACACTTGTCGTCTCTACTTTGACATTGGCAAAATTGTCTCAATATTGTGGACAGAATGCCATTTATTTTAAAAATTGAATTGAATTGTACCTGTTGAATGCAAACTACAAGGAGGATGCCGAAATTTTCAGAAACATGTCCGTTCGCCCTGATGACGTGTGGGTTACTAGTTTTCCTCGATCAGGTGACCCATCGTCAAGTTAACTGACCATTAAATATTGAGGAGACTGACTGGTAACGATTATGTGTACGATGTATCGTCATAAAATTAGTTAAGTACCATTACAATAGAAAATTAATAAATATTAACTATAAACTAAAAGCTACCTACAAATAAAATACGTACTCCAAATCACTGCCAATCAATGGGCAGGGTGCCCAGAAGGCTGGCCGCTATACAACTATGAACTATCAGTATCGCTATACAACGTGGCAATGCGGCCAGCCTTCTGGGCACCCTGCCCATTGGCAGTGATTTGGAGTACGTATTTTATTTGTAGGTAGCTTTTAGTTTATAGTTATTTATTAATTTTCTATTGTATCGTCATTAAAATATGTACATACCTTACCGGAACTGTGTCCTCTACTTAAAATTTCCAAATTACAATAATCTATCATCAATTCATCAAAAGTTACGATGTGCGATAAAGTAAATTTGCTGAGGTGCAGCCTGCAGCTCAGGAGTTATTAAATAGTTACTTCAAAGGTAGGTACTTTAAAAGGAAACAGACCTGGTATTATCCTGGAGACGTGTAAAGTTTTTGGAATCTTTTCATGAATGACTTGGGTAAGCATTTCTTCTAATTTCGGTTTTTTATTTGTGATTTCTTACGGTTACAGGTTTAGATATTTACTTCTCGAAATACTTAGAACACAATTCACTTGAAAATCTTACATATGAAATACTTACTTCTAACTCGACACTTATTACCTGAATGTATTTATCGTAACCGATACTGTTTTTACGATTTTTAAATGGTGGAATCATTGATGAATAATTCAAATGACACATGAGACAATAATGCTAATATAATTGTTTTTTCAGTTGTTAGAACTCCCCCTCAAAATCGAAATCGATTTCGATTTCATTATTTGGCTATAATAACATCGTTACAGATAAGACATTTGTTCTAACTTCTAACAAAGCAGTCTATTTTTATGGTGGTCATAACGTGCGGTTTTTGAACGCATCATGGAGGGGTGGGGAGGGTGGAGGGAGGGGGGGGATATGGGTGTAGATTCATCATCATCATAATTTTATGAGCCTTGCTTTTGTCGGTGGAGTAATCGCCATTCTGTCCTGTTCTCCGCTAATGTTTTTATCTCTTGATACGTCATAATGTTGGCTTTTTCTTTGGCTTGGTCTAGAAATGCACGTCTTGGTCTTCCTCGGCCTCTTTGTTTTGCTATTCTCCCTTCTATAATCGTTTTTATGTAATCATCATGACGTATCAGGTGCTCTAACATATTTCCCCTTCTGTTTTCAATTGTTTTGAGGCATCTGTTCTCCCCTACCACATTCAGCACTTCTTCATTCGTTCTTCTCTCTCTCCAGCTTATTCCTTCCATTCTTCTCCATAGGCACATTTCAAATGCGCTTAATCTATTTATTCCTATCACGCTGGGTTAATGTCCATGTCTCGCTTCCATATAACGCTATACTCCAGACGTAGGTCTTAATAAATCGCTTTCTGATGTTACGTGATATCATTGAATGAAATATGTGTTTTTTGGAGTTGAAAGCTTTTTTGGCCATTGCTATACGTGCGATGATATCCGCAGTACATCTGGAGTCGCTAGTTATGATGCTACCTAAGTATTTAAATTTACGTACTTTTTCGATGGCGGTATTTCTAATGGATGGGTGTAGATTATCAACTAAAATAATACACTTGAGTACACTGAATTGGACACGCTGGTTTACATTCGCATTGTTGGCCAGGAATATAAAACCTGCGATGATAAGTAAGTAATATTAGTTAATACTTAATTTTCGGCCGTCGGAGAACAAGGTTCAAGACTGGGATCCTTGATAGATGTTTAGGTATGTTTTTTAATAGTACTTTTTGTGTGATCTTTGTGTCAGCTATTTCCATATATCCACATGGTTCAAATAAAACGAAAAATATTTCAAAAGATTAAAATAACTCAAAAGCTGGTTATAATTAAATCCCCTTTTTAAATAATTACTCTACAAAAACAAACTGTTAAAAATAAAAATGATGAGGTGAAAAGAGTAAGGTTTTTAATTATTAAAATTAAGTTATACTAGTATGTAATATAATATATCAATACGTTGGAAAATGAGTCGTCTGAGGAATAAGTGAAACAGTTTTTTTCATTTTCATATATATTTTTTAAAGGAGAGTAGGTTTAGGCTAGATCATTTTATGAAAAAATGCCGAAATTTAGCTAATATTATTGGAAAGTTATTAAAGTATTTCACAACAATAAAAATGCAATAATAAACGTTACTTTATGCATTTATCATCAATCATCAAGCGAAAAAATTGCACGAATCAACGTCCTCACTAAATAAGCTCTTTAAGAATGGAGTTTTCGTTTTCACTTAAAGTACTTTTTTGCAATACCAAGACTTCAAACTATCTTTTCACGCCATTGTTCGGAAATGTGGCAAAAGAAGATCAAAATCCAAGCTGGAAAGTAAGCAATTGCTGTAGCACCCGAACTACCATTACTATAATTGCTATTTTACACTTTACAGCAATGAAATGTCATAGTAAAGTAAAAGTATCCAGTTATGTCATTGCATTCGACCCACCAATGAGAATCATTTAAGACATTAAAAGGTATTTTTTTGGCACCACATTTTCTTTCTAAAATAAAATAAGGTTGTTTATCGAACCAATTTACATGTTTAAAAAAAACAAATGTCAAAACCATTCAGATCACCCTTAAGGCGTATTTACGTTTTTAAACGTTTGTAGTTTTCTATCAAAAATGCCTCTAAGTAGTGAGTCGGATTGAAGCAAACAACGTAAAAACTCTTCTTAAAAGTGAAAAAAAGTAAAAAAGGTGGAGCGGGAAAATTACACATTGAATTGGATAATGTTTGACTGAAAAACAAGAAACTTGTATTTATGCAGTAAAAATGAGTTCAATAAGTGTAGAAAATGTTACTAATACGCTGGCGGGTGCTAGAAATTTGTTACCAGTGAAATCGCGTCTTAAATAAGAAGGCCCCTGAACAGTGATATTTTGTATACAATATAATATGAATAATATCCAACGAACAATTCATATTATGGAAGGATGGCGAAAAGAAGCATTTATTTCCAGAAAGTTACATGCTCGCTTACATTATCGTGCTTGTGAAAAGCATATGAACCTTCAATATTAATACCTATAGTATCTATTAAAGTGTTTGTATTGTTATGGCAATTTATTGTTTTATTTTATTTCCTCACAGTAGTCGTGAAAAGCACTATGTAATGTCTCGGCCGAAAGCGCTATTATATAGGTGGACTCGTATCTTCGAGGTTCGGCCCTCGAACTAACTCTATCCACCTATAGCTTACTTTCCAGCCTCTACAACAATGTACTATACCAAATGCGATTCATGTGCATAATCTACTATTTATTTTCGTGATGTGGTGCCATACACTTTTTTGTGGGAAATTGAATAAGCTATTATTTTGTCATACTTGATGTTTACATTAAACCAACTGTTAAAGAAAAAAATTTAAAAATCTAATAAAATATACACTTTTCAAGATTGCGGCCGATCCCTGGGGTCCTGAAAGCTTAAATTTACAGACACAGTAACAGAGATCTGGAAAATGCTAGGTGTCAAATTTCGTTACCGTCACTGCTGGTTAACAATCACTTAAGACCAATCTGGTTTTTCCGTCAGTTTAGTTAGCCTTAGCGGTTATTGGCTCATCAATTATAGTAAATGTGTATTTTGTGACTCTGGAGTGTTAATTACCAATTCACTGACGTATCTTTCATCGAAATCCGCTTAATAGTTTAGGCACCAGACAAAAAAAAAAGATTTAATCTTGGATGCCCTCTCAAGGTCGCCATTTAATTTTTTTGTAATAAAGAAAGGACAGGCTGATTGTGCAAATTAAAAGGAATCTAATGATATCTCAATTATGAAAATCCGCTATAGTATCCTAGCCCTTCGGGTGGCAAAGTCCGGGAGCCGGACTTATCGTAAAGTGGCAGGGATCCGGGAGCCGGACCTGACATAACCAGCTTTTGAGTGGCAGCGCCACAGATTGAACGGCAGCGGAAGTGGCGCGGCCATTTTGGAAAAAATACCGTCAAGTGGCGGGCCCCTCACAGGTGATCATAGCGAATCTTCCGCGTGTTAGAAAAATTACCATTTCTCAAAATAAATGTATGGATGCTGTATATAGACCATGTATCATTATATTGAGCATTAAATAGTCTATTTGATTATATAGTAATTTATGACATTCTATATAAGTGAATTTCGCTAGTCTTGATCAAATCTCAGATGATAATTTTTTTCTACTTCATGTATATAAATAACTATGATTAGGAAATAAAACAATTAATTGTACAAAACACAGATTTAATGACTAAACTATACAATTATTTACACTTATAAACCTTTTTATTACACCTCACAATACAATATTTTTACAATACAAGGTTTTCAAAAACGTGTCTAAAATTTTACACACTCTGTGGGTCGGGAGTGTGACGCAATTGTAACTAACTTCACTCGGCGCGGCAATTCGACCGTTATTGAATGCCATCCTTGTCTATTGACGAATACATCATGCAAGTGTGACCAAGCTAACAGTAGTTTTGTCCGCTCTAAATTAGGTGCGAAATATGGAATCGCACAGGGTCCGGGAGCCGGTCCCTGCCACTCAACGGCTTGTTATGTCAGGTCCGGCTCCCGGACCCATGCCATTTTCGGAGCGATCCGGCTCCCGGACACTGCCACTTAGCGGTATATTTTCCAAAATGGTCTTGCCATTTCTCTTACCGTTAGACCGCTGGCGCTGCCACCCGAAGGGCTAGGCTACAGGGTGTGCTTAATTTTTAATTTTTAAACCTTTACCCTACTTTTTGTTTGCGGCGCAGTCGGGTAAAATGTTGATGTTTGTATAGCTCAAGTACAATTCTATAAACTAAGGTCAAATTCGTAATTTTGTAAGTTCCATATCAATGAAATATGCCATGGGAAGGTATTGACCAAACATATCACTTGTACGAGGATTTTCTCTGAGAAAATGCAATTTATTCGCAAACACATATAGGACTGTATTGTGCAGATTTTAATAGGCTTTAATGTTGCCCTAGGACATATTTCCGAAGAATACGAGGTTTAAGAGTTAAAGGCGAAATTATTCGGGATGGACGACATTTTCCAAGGTGCTGGCGATTCCTCGAGGTCCTGGAACATCATATGGTCTGGACATGAAAATGGGACCTCTAATTAATATACATACCAAATTTCAGGACTGTCTAAGAGATTTTTGGATTTGTCCTATTTCAACCGTATTAAATTGGCAGTTATAGGGACTGCCAATGGAAGTGAAAACTTAGAACGTTTAGTATTAAAATTTTAAATTTCATAATGTTTGAATTAAAATTATCAACATCAATCTGGTTTTCACATCTATTGACGCCCCGAGCAAGAATTATATGCATGTTTATATGATTCTTATAATTCAAATATATTACGGGCTCTGTACAAGATCATAACAAAATATAAATACAATTCAATTTAATGTAATATTACAGCTCGTAATATTAATTTAATAAGACGAATTTTACATTGAGATAAAAATATACTGTCAAACGTGGCAACTTTACTTTCTGTAAGCAACTTTACCAATAATCTGCTTAATCAAAAAATGGTGTCACTAAATATAAATAGCTCATGCCAAGTTGTGCCTTTTTTTGTGTTTTAATAGCTCAAAATATAAAAACAAAGCTCACGGTATCACTTTTCATTCGCAAGTAGGTACTGTTTTAAATACGTAAAAATATTGAATGTAACAAAATTTATCAAATCATCTTTATTATTGTGTATAAGTGGGACAGCTAAATAGGCAGTACCCACGCGTAAAACACGTATACCCGAGTGTCATGCCTCTTTGTGTAGCGTCAGCAAATAATATAGGTACTGAAAGAAATTACATTTTTGAAATCTAAATGGAAGTCCGTGACCGCTCTAGGTGTGTATGTAATTTTATTTAAAAATAACCATTTAATGTTTTCAGATAAAATGTGCGGCAAGGTAAAAGTTCTCGAGTTGGAGCCTGCAACTCAGGAGATATTCAATGACTATTTCAAAGGTAGGTAACAGATGCGGCGCATCCATATAACACAATTCCCGTCGGCTTGCCCAAGTTTCAGGTGCCTGAGCAGTTTTCCTACAGCCCATGAAGAAATTTTAAGTCAAATTCAGCACCGGCTTGCCTACGGAATTTTTTGACCCACCGCCACTGGTAGGCAAGTACTTCAAAATTGGAGCTGTTTTATAATTTCTACCTATAATAACTAGAAATTTTGTGGGAAAGTTTCCGTTAGAAAGAAATCTATTAAAAGGATCAGATTGTATTTTTTGCCCATTTTTACTTGCGGTACGAATGTGACAACTATAATTATTTTAACAGGTACCTTCTTTGCAGGTAGGGTTCATGCTCGTTTCGGCGATTCTGGCTACCTGTTGAAAGCAAGCTACAAGGAGGACGCCGACAATTTCAGAAACATGCCCGTTCGGCCTGATGACGTGTGGGTAACCACTTTTCCTCGGTCAGGTGAGCCATCATCGTTAACTGACCATTAAATATTAAGGAGACTGACTGCCAACAATAAGGTGCCTACAGTCAGCGTAGCGAGTCAAACCCGCGGCGACCATGCCTTGGAAAACAATGTATATGTTACTGTAAAAGCCCGAAGTGCTGTTGAACCTAGGTTTTACCGGTAGCACCTAGGTTTTACCAACTCGATTCGGTAAAAGCCCGAAATATTGAGATAACTTCTTTAATTTCGGACTTTTACCACCGTCGAGTCGGTAAAACCTAGGTTTTACAAAAGCGACCGGTAAATGTTGACAAAATATTTTAGTCCTTGCCTCGTTCTTGTGGAATTCGCCGAAATTTTGTGTCACAGTGTAAAGACGCTAAATTTGCACCCAGGACCCGCGGGGAACGGCAAATACCTATGGATCAAGCGTCGTATCATCTCATTTTTCTAGGTCTGTAAAGCTGATCTGCTTCAAGGGCAATAACAGTCCCCGAGTAATGCGCTTTATGCACCAGGTATTTGCTGGGAGGTGGGGACACCACAAGGCAAATAATGGGGGATTGTGTTGCAATTCTAAGTGACTAGATTTACCTGCCTGTGTTTGTCCTGCGAAATCGAACGCCGTTAGCGGGGATGTAACGAACGCCGTTGAGGGAAAATTGTTTTTGACGGAGTGGGGAATGCCTTTACGCATCGTCTCCTAGGCCCCGGGAAGACCTAGTTGGGAGTTATGTGGGACTCGCCGCTCATGACTTTGCTGTTAACAAGGGCACCATGGGTTCGAATAACATGCTACCTTGGCGCCCTAGCCCTAGCACGAGAGGAGGGGGCAATCAGAAACTCTTGATCACCCCCCGATCTAGTACTAGGGGCGTGCAATGCGGGTCCCAAACCCGCTGGTCCCACGCCTCAATTAGGGGTCTTGTCTATTAAAGACAAGTCGCCTTCGACCTTGCTGTCTGCGCCGGAGAGGCAGCGCATCCGGATTATCTTCCCGTTCCCTCTCCGCCGCCTCCTTCTGTTCACAGAAGGAGGCCACCGCGTCCCATTTCCTCTCGCTGCCCAGCATAGTTGCTGTTAAGCAGTGTAGCGAGAGGTCCGCTATCCTCGTTGCCGCCACAAGGGCCGCTCGTTCCACGGCCCAGCGATTATACCCCTCAAGTGTGTGCTGGGCCGTGTAATCCGCCGCGCCATATTCGGGTTATTGAGGCCCTGGTTCACTCCCTATTAAATACAGGTAGTGTCCGAAGCAGCCGTGCCCGGACACCACCTGCGTCATTCTGAACGTCAGGGTCCCCTTCCGCCTGTCTAACCACTCGTCTATTACCGGTAAGATAGCCCCTATGGTCCGCGTGCCATAGCGGCTATCCTCCAGCACATCCGAAGGAATCCGCTAGTACCACCACGTCTTACTCCCTGCAGCAGGCACGCCGCAGCTTGAGAGGTAGTGCGGTCCCTAACTATTCTTTGGGTAACTATTCTATTCACCACCCTCTACGGCCGACGGAGCAACGCTCTCGTTCGCTCCGTCAGTCTGCCAGCCCAAATTGGTGCCCCGTAGAGCGCCATGCTTCTAACCACTCCCGCATAGAGCTGCCTGCATGGGGCATTAGGCCCACCCATATTGGGTAGTAGGCGGCCTAGTGCAGAGGCTGCACCCACGAGACGGGGAGCCAGTCTCGTGAAATGCTCCTCAAATGTCCACTTACTGTCCAGAACAAGGCCCACGTGTTTTATGTGGGCCCTGGCCTGGTCGGTTTCTCCTCCGACCCTTAGAGAGGTGTCACCCCGCAGTCTTCATCCTTTTTCTCCCCTAGGACCATGGCCTCCGTCTTTGGTAGGGCGACTCGGAGCCCGAAAAGTGTGTGGCGCGGAAGTTGTGTCCCACGGATTGTCCAATCATACCAAAGGTGCCACAAGAGGGGGCCTAAGACTGACCCATGTGGAACCCCGCACGTCACGGCCCTCACGCTCCTATTATCTCCCTGCTCATACAGCACTACCCTCCCCATCAAGTAGTGCTGCACTACCCGCCTAATATAATGGGGCACTCCATGAAATCGGAGCGCCTCTCCAATTACCGTGTAGGGGAGGGAGCCAAACGCGTTGGTCATATTCAATAACACCACAACCACTCCCTCCCCTCTACTTTCCGCTAGTGCCCCGAACCCCCACAGAGCTCCCACCGCATCTATTGTGGACCGCCCCCGCCGACACTCGAACTGGTTATCGCTCAGGTTCGGGCTCGTTCCTTCCAGGTGCCTTTGGATGCGGTTGGCCAGGATTTGCCTCATCCAGTAGCACTATGGGGCAGTATCCTGCAGGGGAGTCAGGCGGGCGCCCCTCCTTCCGAAGTAGACACAATCGTCCCTCCTTCCAACATTCCGGGAACCTCCCCGTCTCCAGGCATTCATCCATTAGGGACCTGAGTCTGTCCCCGAGATGCTCGAGTGCCAAAAGAAAAGCTCGAGTAAAGCACTTTCCCTGGCACACCGTCCGGCCCCGGCGCTTTGCGTGTGGCTCTCAGCCGCTCTGACGCCCACTCCATTTCGTCGTCGGTGACAGGGGGAACGACGAGGGTTCCTCCGGGTCCACCGTTGGGGGAGCCATCACCGGTGCGTCAAAGTCTGGTGCTTCTGGGAACAGGCCTTCCACAACTCTCCGGAGGAGTACTGGCTCCATGGAGTCCATGGGGGAAGCGCACTGCAATTTCTTGCGCACCATCTTGTATGGCCGCCCCCATGGATCCCTATTGAGTCAGATAGGGTCTCTTCATCCTCCAGTACACGCCACTCGGCAATTCGTGTTGCCAGAGCCGGGGTCGCAAGGGTCACGTCAACTATAGACCCACCATTCCAGCGCACACAGGTCTGCGTGTTGCCCCGATTTAGGACAACTAGTCCCAATACCGCGACCCAGTCCTCAACTTCGGCACCTCTAGGTAGGTAGGTATTAGGACAGCCCCAAACTCGACTCTTGGCATTCAGGTCCCCTAAAATAAAGACGGGCACCCCACCATCTCTTTGCACCACCCCTTCGAGATCCCCCAGGAATCTTTTTAAGGCGTCTAATGGGAGGAGGGGGAGAAATACACCCCAACAACAACTATTCCCCTCCATTTAGCGGCAACGCTACAAACCCTTGCCCTTTTCCAATTCCTGCGAGGATCTCCCCAACCGTTGGGACCACCAGTTCCACCTTTCCATCGTTCGACCCCACCCAATTGGGCCGGGGAGGGACGTTATATGGCTCCGCCACCGCCTGGCTGCGGTGGCGGAGCCATATAACACAACCCCTCATTCCGCCAAATTCTGCATAAGCAGGTCCTGCGCGCGGGCAGAGCGACCGAGGTTGCACTGCAACACCTCCTGTGTACCTTGTTGTTGTGGTTGTGCTGGCATTAATGGTCCATATTATTCCTACCTACCTCCCTCATTTGTTTCCTTCTGCTGGGTCACGGCCTGGGTTTATCCCATCCTCGCTTCCATGCCCTTGACCCTTGGGGGATTGCAAGAGATGCCACCCATTATGTGCCTTGCTGGTAATTTGGCCTGATGGCAAACCGCGCAGAAGGCATCTGCCTGGCAGTCTGCAGCCTTGTGCCCCGGCTTGCTGCAGTGGAAGCATTGGTCGCCTCTCTCGATCGCTGAGGGGCATGTGGCCCTCGTGTGTCCGGTTCCCATGCACTTATAATACCTCAGCGCCTCCATCTCAAGTGCTTCTACTCGAGCAATCGACCACCCGATCGTCAGCCTCCCCAATTTGGGCACTGGACCAGGGCTGAGCCAGAGCCACCAAATCCAAAGCGGATATCACCTGCTTTCACTTCACCAGGCCTCGTCACTATTTCCGGCGTAGCCTTTGACCACGTCGCCGAGAGCCGCCTCTAGTTTTTCCCGAAAGGCATCGGCTGCACGGGCATTATCCGCCCATGCAACCTTCAAGATTCGGGCCCCGTCCGCCGTCTTCCGCACCTTGAGGTTTTCAAGGCCAATGTCCTGGAGACTCTCATCATAACGGAAGCATACGATTCCGTAGCTTCCAGCTTGAGAACCAGTACCACGGCCGCGGTTTTCGGCACCACCAGCTTTTTTGCCGGCGGGGCCACCGGCTTGGTCGCCTTAGTTGCCGGGGACGCAGGTGTGGAGGCCTTCTTTTTATTCTTTCCTCCTTTTCGCTCCATAATTCTCCAGTCCGATTTGGGGGGACTCGTTTGACTTGGGGTAGGGGCCACCTGCCTGGGCTCATTAGCAGCCTTTCCCGCCCTCGAGGCAGGACCAGGTCATGCAGGGGGCATCAGTGTACATCCCGTGGCTGTTACTTGACTGTAGTCAATGTGTGGCCTTCTGTTCGCCTTTTGTTGCAACTGCCCAGGTGCCGCTGGTGTGCTTGCGGCGCGTTCCGCCTTTCTTTTATCCGCCTCTAGTGGGGGGCGGGACGATCGGCTCTGCAGGGGAGTGGCGGCTCATGATTGCCTCCAACCTGGTGTTCACCATGTTCCCAATAGAGGAGAACAATTTTCCCGAGAGCTCCTCTTTAAAACTGGCAAAGAGTGTTACCATTTCTGACGTAAAGCGATCAAAATCCGACCCACTGGGGTCAGCCGCAGGAGTCACCTTCTGCCTTTCAGAGAAAGCACTTCTGAGAGCCTTCGTCTGCGACCTCATGATCTCCAGCTCCTCCCGCATTATCCTGTTGTCCGCCTTGAGGGAGCGAATCTCATCATTCTCCTGCCCCGATTGTAGTTGCTCCATCATCATCATCATCATTTCAGCCGAAAGACGTCCACTGCTGGACATAGGCCTCCCCCACTGAACGCCACAATGACCGGTCCTGTGCCACCCGCATCCAGCGGACTCCAGCGACCTTCACCAGGTCATCAGTCCACCTTGTAGGGGGCCTACCAACTCCTCGCCTTCCGGTGTATGGTCGCCATTCGAGAACCTTAGTGCCCCAACGGCCATCGGTTCTCCGTGCAATGTGCCCTGCCCATTGCCACTTAACTTTAGCGATCCGACGGCTATGTCGGTTACTTTGGTTCTGCTACGGATAGTATCGTTTCTGATACGGTCACGCAAAGAAACTCCTAACATAGCCCTCTCCATTGCTCTTTGGGTGACTTTAAGCTTTTTAATGAGGCCCATTGAAACGGTTTTGAAGTTCCAGCTGAAAGCTCTCGGGATTTTGGTATTCGGTAGGTGCTGGACGGAGCGTAGACTTCACCAGTCGAGAGCGCTCTAGCTTGATACATATATTCAATGTGCCTCTTACCAATCGGTGATCACTCCCAGTTTTGACTGTGTTGATCACAGATACATCATTGAATATATGCTTCTTCGTCGACATGATGAAGTCAATCTCATTTTTTGTTGTACCGTCGGGGCTCATCCAGGTCCATTTCCTGTGCTCACGTTTCCTGAAGAAGGAGTTCATCATAAAGAGTCCCTCCTTCTCCAGGAAGCCGGCCAGCAAATGGCCCCGATGATTCCGCTTCCCAATTCCAAATTGCCCCACTTTCAGCTCGTCACCGTCTCTCTTGACCAGTTTCGCGTTGAAGTCCCCCATCACAACGGTGAAGTAGGTTTTGGAACTATGCATGGCTCTAGATATGTCCTCATACATAGCCTCCACCTCGTCGTCGGAGTGTGCCGAGGTCGGTGCGTAAACCTGTATAACCTTCAACGAGTACCTTTTTGATACTCTGAGTATAAGGTACGCTACCCTGCTCGACACACTCTCGATCTTCACCACGTTGTTCACGAGGGACTTGTGGACGAGGAACCCGACACCTCCTTGGGACTGTTGATCGCCCTCCCGGAAATAGAGCAAGTTGCCGGATTTGAGAGTTATCGTGTCCTCCCCCTCTCTTCGGACTTCCGATAACCCTACTATGTCCCATCGCAACTTGCTCAATCCTTCCTCTAGTTCCAATATCTTTTCGTCGGTCCGCAGTGTACGCGTGTTATATGTTGCCAGGGCCAGTTGTTGTTTGGTATGGTAGCCGGATAGGTACCGGTGATTTTTAGCACCCCTTGCCCTGTTTCTCTGGCCGCTACCAGAGCCAGGAAGCGCAGGACTGCCGGGCACTAGGGGCCTGGGCTTATTTTTAATATTCATGGGGGGGAAATGCCATAATCGCCACGCTTGGCATGCGGGTTGGCGATCGCAGTAGGATGGCTTTGTTACACGGAGTGCGCTGCTGCCCGCCCTCCGGTCCGGTCCGCTCATCGGTAGTTGCTCCATAGCAGACACGATTGCACGGCAGGCGTCGTTAATGGTGCCCCTCACACACCCATTTATGTTCCCCGACTTGGCCGTCTGCTGCAGCACCGTCTGAGCAGCCGAGCGTGCCACCTCTATGGATGGGGTCCTCGCCTTCCCTCAGGGATGTCTGGTCATTCCAGGGGTCCTCGTCCTCCGTCTCCTTCTCTTCGGAGTCTTGCCCCACACCCTTTAATTGGCCTCGTGCGGCCGACATCCTGACGTGGACTCCCGCTGCCTTTTTTTTGGCTCCTCGAGCAGGCAGAATCCTCAGCTTCAGTCGAGGAGCCAATCCTGCTGCGGAAGGCTTCCTTCCTCTACGCACCGAGTTGTTTTTCGGTCCGTTGTCCGGCACCGCATCATCTTTTGCATAAGGGTGAACCCTTTTGCTCCCTGTCGTGAGACCCCCCGTGAAGCCCCTGTGTCCGTCGCGCCCATGGGAGATAATATCCCCTTTCGGGGAAGGCCCCAGTACCGTTTTCTCACCCACGTCCGAAAACATAATGTTTTCCCGCTCAAACAAACCGTCCTTTTGGGACAGGCTCCCTCCGGGAGGGGGCGATTTACCTCCCCCCATCGATTCACTAGGCGAAACCACCCCCTCACCGGGCAAAATCCCACGAAAAGGCAACCCTAAAATTCTCGTATGAAAAATGGTCAAGGGTGAGTCGGGCCAAATCCGACAAAGTTAAGAAAACGCCGGTTTTCAGCCCTCCACCACTTTCTCCCTTGGTTTAAAATTCAGCGCAAGGCGTCGAACGATAGAGGAAACTGCCCTCTATACGATGATATAAAGCGCGAATTTTTATCTCCCTCCCCTCAAAAGTAACCGCAATTACAAACTTAATGCAAAAGCTAGATTCCCCTCATAAACAGGAATAGCAATCTACGTTCCCTCGAATAATTTCGGAAATATGCGTCCTAAAATTATGCAGTAAACGCAGACTGCTAGACCTTGTTAAAACACAATTTTACCGCTATAGAAATAAAAGATAAAATAAGAAAATAAAAAGATATTAATTTTTTAGAGATTAAAATAGAAGTATGCAAAATTTCAAAACAAACCCTATTGTCCCCAATAACTTTTGAACGCTAAGTCCGAATAAATTTCAAAAAGGTGAAAGATAGCTAACTATAATCGTCTTTACACTGTGACACAAAATTTCGGCGAATTCTACAAGAACGTGGCAAGGACAAATATTTTGTCAACATTTACCGGTCGCTTTTGTAAAACCTAGGTTTTACCGACTCGACGGTGGTAAAAGTCCGAAATTAAAGAAGATATCTCAACATTTCGGGCTTTTACCGAATCAAGTTGGTAAAACCCAGGTGTTACCGGTAAAACCTAGGTTTAACAGCACTTCGGGCTTTTACAGTAACATATACATACTTGAATAAGCGAAATCGGCGTTCGTAGTGTAGTAAAGTAGCATAAAAAGGATGATTCATGGTGTCATGTTTCGGGTCGGATACGACACTTCCGACACTTCATTTTGTTTAGAAAACGTCACATGACCTCCGAGTGTCGTAAGAGGCTCGTAACGTACCCGGAACGGCGACGGGACGGCCATGTTTTGTTGTTTTACGGCCGTTACTATCTACAAACAACGCTCAAACCTGGCTCGTCCCGTGCAAGGCCCGTCGACCACTCGGAAACTATACGACAACACCTTTGCAACGATGTGTCGGAATATACTTGCCGAAAAATTTATGTAGGTAGCAAAATGTCAATAAATTGTATGTTAAATATGAGGAAGTAGCTAATTCGCTATTCGGTCAGTTTATAATTACTTAAAACGAGAAAGAGTTAAGTATTAAAGATTATCAATTTCGGGCAGCCCGGCCGTACTGGGCTCACTTCAAAAACACACCGTACTATTGCTAATTATACCAAAAGTTGTTACGTTGAACACTTAAGATGGGAGAGAAAGAGTTTTGATAGTTTACCACTTGATGGGCGGCAAACAAAGGGAGGCTGGGGAGGCGGATCCCCCCGCATAAAGAAAAAAACACACCGCACTATTGCTAAGTAATACTTAGCGTAACAATTTTTGGTATACTTAGTAAGTATACCAAAAATTGTTACGCTAAATATTAAAAATGAGAGAAAAAGAGTTTTGGTAGAGTGTATCACGTGATGGGCGCTAAGGGAAGGCAGGCTCGCAGGAGCCCACGCAAAAAGATAAACAATTACTATTTTTACCAAGAAAAGGTAAGGTTGAATTATTCAAGATGGGAATAAAAATGTTTTGATAGAGTATACCGCTATTAATACCAAAAATGATTGAGTTGAATATTTAAGACGGAAGCAATAACAGTTTTGATGGAATTAACTACGTGAAAGGCGGCTCGGGGGCCATTTCGCTTATACTTTAACATCAAGTTGTGTTCGATATCTCCTTATTATTGGTCTTTCCACCCTCGGTCATTAATTTGTGTTCGATCTCTAACCTCCTGTTGTATTTTCTACTGAGATACTTTGACCGTTCGACTCTACAAAGAGAGCTCTGCTTTTAGCTCTCCAGATGTTCCCGCTCACATGCTTCTCTGCCGCGGACGCTTTCAGTCGACCTTTTGGGATGTTGAAGTTACATGTAAGAAGTCAATTTTAGCTAAATTGCTATAAAACTGACTTAATGAAATCTTACATGTAGAAAACGTTTAGCAGTGGACTGTTGAGGGTAGCGAAAAGTGACCGAACTAGAGTTTGCATTATCCGAATATTATTTCCGAATAATTCCATACAAATTAAGTACTATTCGGATCATTCGGATTGCAAACCCTAGACAGAACTTACTGCAACGCAGCAACGCACGCGAGCGAAGCCGCGTGGGTACAGCTAGTTCCGTACCTCAAAAGGAAAAAACGGAGCCCTTCAATTAAAGTTTTTTTTTAAATTTTGATCTTACTACCTGTTTTCCTCGTAAACGCGTAGAGGTATTAAATTGAAATTCATAATCATATACCTGAGTATATTGAGCAGAAAATTAGTATAGACTCAGGTCTATACTAATTTTCTGCTGTAGCAAAACAGACTTTCATGTCCAGGCAATCATAACAGAATAACAATTGTTATAGGTTTGTACGGAACCCTCGGTGCGCGAGTCCGACTCGCATTTGGCCGGTTTTTTATCATATATTATGAATTCACTGTATTTACTGGTATATTATCTTTAAAGTTATAGACTATTATTTTTGGCTTTAAACATAACATTTTTAACAGGAACAACAAGGACACAGGAATTGGTCTGGCTACTCATGAATGACCTCGATTTCTCGACGGCTTTGAAGATTCCTTTGACAAGCAGATATATTACCATGGAGTAAGTAATTTAATGTGTCATTTACTTTAAAAAACCGGGCCATGCTCAGTGTAGGGTTCTGTATAGTTGCCGGGCTGTTACAATAAATTAATTCAAAAGGTAGTTTCTTACGGGAAATTTGGCGGCGCTTACGTCATTTCACATACGCCCTGTCACTAAGGATTTTTGAGTGATAACTCAAAAACAGCTCAACCGATTTCATTCAATATATTTCATTGAAGGGACTTATAACGCCTCACATTCATGATTTTTTTCAAAATTATTGGACCCACGGTTCAAAAGTTAGATTGGGAGGGGGGGGGGGGGGGGGACGACGACGACGACTTCCTTATTTCAGGCCAAGAATTTACAATAATGAAGAAAATTTTGACGTATTCGTTTTATCACTGCGCCAAGAACTTTATAAAATAAATTGTTCTTACGACGAGATAGTCAAATCACCTTCTCCGCGATTCTTCAAGTCGCATTTACCCTTCTCTCTGCTGCCCTCGACTCTACTGGATAATTGTAAGGTGGTGTTCGTGGCCAGAGATCCGAGGGACGTAGCTGTGTCCTATTATCATTTCCTGAAACTGATCACGTATTCTCCCGTAGACTTTAAAAGTTTTTGGAATCTTTTCATCAATGATTTGGGTGAGTATTTATGTTAATTTTAAAATTTCATATTTATGGATACTATTTATATAATGAACTTTACGCCAAACTTTTTGACTATCGTCACCAATAGCGGTTTTGCGGTTCAATTCAAAATATTTAAATGGTGAAATTTTAAACTTTTTCCAAGGGCCGATGCGAGTGTCTATTTAACATGCGACATTAGCAGTATAGCCCATTTCCGTCTTTGATGAATACGTGAAATTAATTAAGAAGTACATAATAAAGATAATAATGCTATAGCACACACTTTTTCAGTACCTAAAGGTCCATTTTTGAAACATCTAAAAGAGGCCTGGGCGCTCCGTCACCACCCGAATATGTTGTTCATATTCTACGAAGATATGAACAAGGTAATTACTAATATATTTATTTAAATTAAAATTATAATTAGTTACGTATCAAAATGTTTTTGTTCAGGATTTGTCTTCATCTATTAAAAGGATATCTAATTTTCTTGGCAAGAAAGTTACGGATGAACAAATTGAACAACTTTGTGAACATTTGGACATAGAAAACTTCAGAAAAAATAAGTCTATAAACCCGTCATGGTTAACGACGCTTGGCAACCCCGACGGTGAGGGTTTCGTGAGAGTAGGTAAGCACTGTTTTATGTTATGTGTCTATAACTAAGCTACCAAATGCATTGATTTTGTTCTTAGTAAATATATGTAATAGTATAAAATAGTATTCAACGTTCACCGTATTATCTTAGGCAAATCAGGCGGCTGGCGCGAGCACTTCGACGAGGAGATGGCGGCGCAGGCGCAGCGCTGGCTGCGCGAGGGCCTCGCCGGCTCCGGCCTGCGCTTCCCGCACGACAGCTCTTTAGTCTTCGACTAATTTTATTGTTAATCGCTAGGAGCGATCACTACGCCTATATCAATAAAAGTGGTAATAACATAATTCGCAAATTGTGTTGTATTCAAAAGTAAAAGTAAACACACAAGTCAAATAAGTATCTAATTTAAAGTTGATACAAAATTTGTTAGAATCTGTATCTTACTCTTCTCTTTGCGGCTCTAACCACCAGCAAAAATGGCCATTTTTGTTTTTAGGGTTTATAATATGTATTTTTTTATATTAATATCATGAAAATACCTAACATTAGATAGAAATTAAATAAAAAGAAGATCATAAAATCTCTCTTTCTCTTCCTACTAGCGTTTATCCCTGCATGGGGTCCGCTTGACAACCTAATACCATAAATTGGCGTATACACTAGTCCATAAGGCAAAATGTCACCAGCTAAAATACTCGTGAATATTTTTTTGCAAACCATTCTTTGCTACGAAAACTGCACGTTGATAACGATCACTGGAACTAGTGTGCGGTGACGAAAACAACTATAAAATAATACACTTGAGTAACTGAATTGGACACGCTAGTTTACATTCGCATTTTTGGCCAGGAATATAAAATCTGCCACGATAAGTAAGTATGTAATACTTCATTTTCGGCCGTCGGAGAACAAGGTTCAAGACTGGGATCCTTGATAGACGTTTAGGTATGTTTTTTAATGGTACTTTTTGTGTGATCTTTGTGTCAACTACTTCCATATCCACATGGTTGAAATAAAACTAAAAATATTTTATTAAAACTATTCACATTTACGCTAGGGTTGTCATTGTCACTTTGCCTACACACAACACTCACAACATCCGATGGTTTGGAAATGCACGTATTTCCAAAGTATCTTTTTAATATAGGTAAGGTAAAGGGGTTGAAGGAGTTGTGTGAGATAGGAGATATTGTTGCGCTGCAAAAAACATGGCTTCTAGGACACGACCTATTGCTCCTTGGAATGGTAAATGATGACTTTGCATACACAGGGACGTCCGCCGTGAATACTAATGACGGCCTATTAACGGGGCGCCCGCATGGTGGAATTGCGTTACTCTGGAAGAAGTTGGTATTTTCGGAAGTGTCAATCGTGCGATGTGATAGTGTGCGGTTAGCTGCCATAAAGATAAGATTACCCAGCTCGGCGGCTTTAGTTTTTAGTGCTTACATGCCAGTAAATTCACCTGACAGTCTGCCGTTTTTCAGAATGTTTGAGTGAAATTAATGCTATCAATGCGGAAAACTCAGATATGGAGGCAATTTATATGTTAGGTGATTTTAACGCGCACCCCAATGAACTGTTCTGTAACGGACTAATTCATTTCTGTGAGACACAAACATGGTTTTGTATAGATCTAGACATCATCACCATCTCAGCCATAAGACGTCCACTGCTGAACATAGGCCTCCCCTTAACCCCCCCTGTTTGCCATACGCGCCACGCTTGGCAGCCGGGTTAGCGCGCGCAGTTTTTTTTTTATTGATTGTAGGCTTTCCGAAGATGCTGCTGCCCATCTCCCGGTATATTCAATCAATCAATCAATCAATACATTTATTGTCAAATTATAGGTATACATAGTGGTCACAGGGTGGGTATATTGAAGAATCACTATAATTTTGCCTTTCAGGCGTACAATATTAATTTAAGTATTTACTATTATATTTACAATATTTACAACGGGTAGGTACTTATCGTACTTTCCTTCTTTACTAGAGTTCAGCTTTTAGAAGGTAAGTGTACAAGCATTATGCATTCTCTCAATTTTGGAATCCATAGCCTGAGCTATGGCAACACTAAAAACGCACTGCGCAGCCGCGTGTAGAACGCAGCGCTTGAATAGGCCAATCACAGCGAGGCTAGTCAGTCGTTTTAAAAATGTCGGATTGCAAAAGTTGTTGTGCGTTAAAATAACTCAAATAAATAGATACAGGCGGTAAACGAAGTGAATTTTGTGTTTGTGTGACGTGTAACATAGTTTTAGAGGTGTACATTGTGAGAAACAGCCCCGGAACCATACAAATATACAATTTGTGCATACACCTATAGTGTGCCGCAGCCGCCGAGACCGCCAGCAGTTAAAAGGTATGTGGATTCTGATTTGGTGGTTTGTTTAATGCTGTACACGGTAAATACTATCCAGGCTATGGTTTACAGTTAATAATTATCATATCGAAGGCAAAAATAACAAACAGTAAGTACGATAAGCATCTGAGTATGTAAGTTAGGCACATATATTTATTCAATTTGTATAGAAATCAATGTTGAAGAAATCATTTAAATCGTAAGGCCTCTTCTCCTTTAATATTTTTATTAGAGACTTTTTAAACTCTTTCATATCTTGATCTTTTATGAAGTTTGGTAATTTATTGAATAATTTAGCTGCCATTACATAAATAGTTTTGCTATAGTAGGCGTTATTTACAGATATTTGAGGGTATACTTCATATCTATTCTGACGATTGCGAGGGCGATTTTTTTGTATAATTTTAAATAAATTTAACTGTTCTTTAACAAAAACGCACGCTTTCAATATGTACATAGAGGGTAAAGTTAAGATATCAAGTTTCTGGAATAGAGGCATACAGTCAGCATTATATCTGGCTCTTGCTATAGATCGTATACATTTCTTTTGCTGAATAAATACATTTGTTTTATTTGACGAATGTCCCCAGTTTAGCAGACCACATCTCAAGATAGATGATACGTGTCCACGATAAGCACAGAGTGCAGTATTCTGGGATGCCACAGTTGAGATTTTTCTAAGTGCATACACATATTTACTAAGATTTTTACAGAGAGTATTTGTATGTGCATTCCAGCTTCCATGACAGTCCAAGATCAGACCGAGAAAGTCAATTTCCGTTACCTACTTCTTCTAGTACAATGTCTTCATACTTAAGTGTAATGTCTTTTGGTTCGGACTGTAAATAGAATTGCATATATTTAGTTTTACTTAAGTTTACAATAACTTGATTTGAAGAAAACCAGTCCATCACATTCTTTAGTGCAAGTTAACCTTGCACTAGAGAATGTGTCTGTCTTGATAGGTAGTAATATCTTTGCCTGTAACTACGATAGTTGTATCATCAGCGAAGAGAACAGTGCGATTTTCAGTCGCGTGCGGTAAATCGTTTATGAACAATAAAAACAACAGGGGTCCCAGTATGCTACCTTGTCGCACTCCTCGTTCTACTGTTGTTATTGTTGAGTTAGAGACGACTCCTGTTTTCCTTTTTTTATCTATACGTGTAACAACCGTGTACTGTTTTCTGTTCTCTAGATATGATTTAATAAGGTCAAAAGCATTTCCACGTAAACCATGTTGAGATAATTTGACAAGTAGCAGCTTATGGCAAACAAAGTCAAAAGCCTAAGTCATGTCCATGAATATAGCTGTGACAGGTTGACAGGTATTAAAGCATTCTGAAATGGTATCCATTAATTCAAAGACAGCCAAAGTGGTTGACCTATTTTTTCTAAAACCGAATTGTTCTTTTGCTAATACGTTATATTTCTTTAAAAAAAAAATCTATTATAAATTGCTCTTTCGAATATTTTTGAGATGATTGAGGTTAAAGCTATCGGGCGGTAATTTTCACATTCTTCTTTATCGTCTTTTTTGTAAACAGGTTTAACTACGCTCACTTTTAATTTTTCTGGAAATGTTCCCGTGTATATACTTAAGTTAATTATATAAGAGAGTGGTTCTACTATCTCTACAGAACAATTTTTAATCACTTTTGTACTTATCTCATCATGTCCAACGCTATGTGAGTTTTTAAGGTTTTAATGAGATTTGAAATTTCTTTTGGTGAAGTTGGCTGCATAAAAATAAAATTTTCAATACGGTTTATATTATTCACAGGCGTACTCATAGTATCCTTTTTAAAGTAGGGCTTTGCCAGTTCAACAAAAGTGTTATTGAAAGCATTCCCTTAGCAGACTCGTACTGCAACCACGGGACTATATAGTGGGGGACAATTCTAAGGCCGGGCACCCCACGGCAGGATGGTTCTCTGCCTTTACGCCGAAAATTGAATTGCCGAATTTCACTTGCCAACCAACTTTTTGCAGAAGTTTCATTTGGCAGAATTTCATTTCCCAACTTTACATAATCCAACCTAACCTAACCCAACCTGCAGGCTTATGATGGCAGTAGTTGTCCGCCGATAACTTGATAAAAAGCTGACAACTTGACACATTCACACCGCAAAACATGACAATGTGTCAAGTTGTCAGGTTTTTATCAAGTTATCGGCGGACAACTACTGCCATCATAAGCCTGCTAGTAGGTAATTTTCATTTCCCAACTATGGGGTTGGGAAATGAAATAGTTGCGAAATAATAATTTGGTAAAGGTTGTTCGGCCAAATGAAACTTCTGCGAAAAGTTGGTTGGCAGGTGAAATTCGGCAATGCAATTTTCGGCGAAAAGGCAGGATACCCGGCAGGATCTAGACATGTTGGGCATGAAATCTGAAACATATTTACACATTTATATTTACTAGTGACAGCATTGTCACAGAGGCAGCACGGGAAACAGTGCATAGTGTAAGTGTTAAATACGACGTGTGTTTGTCCGACCATCTACCGCTAATAGTGGAATGTAACCTAAGCAAAATAAAACTTACGTCCAGTCCGATTGAGCCGCGGAATGTGGGTGTAGTGTGGGGTGAAAGGCAGGGTGCACAACTGGAGCTTTACAGCTCTCTGTGTAACGAGAAACTGAGTCTGTTGGACTTTCCGGCCGAATTAACGTCCTGTGCTGATAGATTATGTAACGATCCTAGTCACGTAATGGTACTCGATAATATGTATGACTATGCAGTCATACAGCGTAGTGACTATGCAGTCACCACGCTGACAGAGGCGGGAGGCGGCCAGAAACTTAAATAGGGCAGGGTGGAAGGTAGAGAGGTCAGATTACGGGTTGGAATAAGTACGTAGTAGACGCTCACAGAGACGCCAGAGTTAAGTTTTTTGCAGGGGTGTCGTCAAATAGACCTAGTCAAGGCCCAGTGTACGATGACGTGTGTGAAAGCAGAAGGCTTTTTATGTCCAAGCTAAAGTGGTGCCGAGACAGGCAAGAGCAAATAAAAAATGATATACTTGCTACAAACCGGGCAGCTAAGGACTTTAATGCCTGCTGGAAAAACACGAACAAGTTAAATGTACGGCCCGGCGTTCCTGTGAGCGTGGAAGGGGTCAGTGATAGGAAAACTATTGCTAATCATTTCAAAACTGCTTTTAATCTCAGTCCGCTTTTTAGGGTATCAACTGAGGAGGCGCACAATGCTGAGGCCGCCGTGAACGCGAGTATCGTGGTCTTCACAGCTAAGGAGGAGAATGAAATCGTTAAAAATATGCAGCGGGGTCATGGCGGCCTCAGCACTGATCACCTTAGTTATGCGGGGGTGCACCTGCCCCGCGTGTTGGTAATGTTTTACACACTGTGCCTAAGACACGCTTATGTTCCACAAGCACTTACAAAGACAGCGGTAGTGCCTCTTGTTAAGAATAAGACTGGAGACCTATCTGATTCTGGCAATTATAGGATCATTTCACTCGCCACGATACTCGCTAAGGTGATGGATGGCTTGCTTAATTGGTCTAAGAGCTGGCCACGTCAGATGTGACACAATAATGAGAGTTTTGTAACCAGTCCAGTTAGATTGTATAACCATCCCTATTACTAGATCCGGGCATCTAGCGGACCCCAAGCCGGGATAAACGCTAGGATGATGATGATTACTAGATCCGGGCATCTGGCAGCTTTTAATGGATGGAGATCAGAGTGAATAGCCAACAAAGTTTTTAAGTTGGAAAAAAGTAATACCGAAATTTATTTGGCACTACTTCCCCCAAGCGAAACTTTTGGATATAATAGAATCTAATTAATGATGTAATTTTTCATAATATTGGATCAAATCCAAAACTCTAGAATTTGTTTTCTTCAAGTTACTTGCATTCTTTGAACTCCACTTCCACCGCTTTACAGCTGCCAGATGTCCGGATCTAGAAATAAGCATAGTATAGCAAACTAACTAGATGGGTTTCGTTGCTCTCATTATTGTGTTATATCTGACGTGGCCAGCTCTTAGACCAATTAAGCAAGCCATCCATCACCTTAGCGAGTATCGTGGCGAGTGAAATGGGCCTATAATTGCCAGAATCAGATAGGTCTCCAGTCTTATTCTTAACAAGAGGCACTACCACTGTCTTTGTAAGTGCTTATGGAACATAAGCGTGCCTTAGGCACAGAGTGTAAAATATTGCCAACACGCGGGGCACGTGCACCCCCGCATGACGTGGCCAGCTCGACGCAGTGACGACCTTATAAGACCCCGTTCCCATTTGTCGGATGTCGGGTCCGATTTTCAATCGAGTGTCGGCGCTCCATACAAAATCGTGTCCGACAAGTGTGAATAGCTTCATATAAAATGTTCTGCCACTGGAACGACCGATTAAAATCCGGATCCGACATCCGACAAGTGGGAACCAGGCCTAAAGGTCGCCGGAAGACGCTGGATGCAAGTCGCTTCCGACCGATACTTACGGAGGTCCAAAGGGGAGGCCCATGTTCAGCAGTGGACGTCTTATGGCTGAGATGATGATGAACCATGTACTGTTTTCAGATAAAATGTGCGACAAGGTAAAAGTTCTCGAGTTGGAGCCTGCAACTCAAGAGATATTAAATGACTGTTTCAAAGGTAGGTACTTCAAAATAGGAGCTGTTTTATAATTTCTACCTATAATAACTCGAAATACAGTGGGAAAGTTTTCGTTAGAAAGAAACCTGTTAAAAGAATCAATATTGTATTATTTGCCGATTTTTACATTTGGCACGAATGTGACAACTATAAATTCTTGAACAGGTACCTTCTTCGAAGATAAGGTTTTTGCTCGTTTCGGTGATCCTGGCTACCTGTTGAAAGCAAGCTACAAGGAGGATGCCGACAATTTCAGAAACATGCCCGTCCGGCCTGATGACGTGTGGGTTACCACTTTTCCTCGGTCAGGTGAGCCATCATCGTTAACTGACCATTAAATATTAAGGAGACTGACTGCCAATAATTAGGTGTTACTAGGTGTCTGTCTACAGTCAGGGTAGTGAGCCAAATACGCCGGGCGACCATGCCTTAGAAAACAATGTATACTTGAATAAATAAATAAATAAAAAGCCTTTATTAATTCCCTACGAGATAACAATTACTTAAGGTTTAAAATAAGACAGTAAAAAAACAGTTTTACAATTTGAATTAATTCGTAGAGACCCCTCTTCGGGTGAAGGCCTCTTCCAGTTTCAGCCAGTTTTTCCTGTCCTTGGCCTTCTCAGACTAATCTTTGCGTCTTTGCCGATTGTAGCCACGTTTTCGTGTATCCATCTTTCTTTGGGCTTTCCCCTATTTATTGTACCCGTAGGCCCACGCCATAGGGTGGTAATATTGGCCTATCGTTCTCCACGCATTCGCGCTGCGTGTCCAGACCATTTCCATTTTAATTTTTGGGCAAATGAAAGGGCGTCGATAATACCTGTTTTTTTGTCTTGAGTCTTCATTATGTTAAGTATACGTCCCTCCATGGCCCGTTGACACCGTTGTACCTTGCCCCAGTTCAGGCTAGGCAGTAGACGGGTATCTAGGATTTTTTTCTTCAGCTTCATTGTCATGTTTGATTTCAATTATTCTTTATATTTCCAAAACTTTGACCATGCGATTGCAATTCATCTCGAGATCCCTCGGTATTTCTGTTCTTATTAAAAGATACTTGTTTACCTATGTGCTTGAATAAGCGCTCGACATAAGCGTTTTCGTAGTGTAGTAAAGTAGCATAAAAAGGATGATTGTCATGTTCCAGGTCAGATACGACACTTCCGACCCTTCATTTTGTATAGAAAACATCAGCTCCGAGTGTCGTAAGAGGCTCATTACGTACCCGGAACGTCGACGGGACGGCCGTGTTTTGTTGTTTGATGGCCGTTCGTTACTAGCTAGTAACGAACGGCCGGAACGGCGTAACGAGCGTTGTTTGTAGCTACAAACAACGCTCGAACCTGGCTCGTTCCGAGCAAGTTAAGCATTTCATAAGTGCATTGTAATGTGCCTAAATTGAAGACACCTTAACAACGATGTGTCGGAATATACTTGCCGAAATATTTATGTAGCTTGCAAAACGTCAATCAATTGTATGGTTAATAGGAGGAAGTTGCTAATTCGCTACTACAAGAAAAAGTTAAGTAACAAAGATTATAAATTTCGGGCAGCCCGGCCGGACTCGGCGCGCTTCGTGCCCGGGAGCTCGACGGAAGCTCTCATATATAACAGGGCGCCCCAACTAGCAAAGTCACCAGCACCTTTATAGGACTACATTTAGCCAAAGCTGCTGGTGACTTTTACACGAAATCATTTGCTAGTTGGAGTATCGGAACGCTCGAACCAGGAACTGCCCGGTCGCTGCTCATGTAGTGCTCGGAACGCCCGGTGTCGGCTTATAGACGTGTCGGACCCAGGACATGACACCGTCAATCATCCTTAATCGGATCGTCTCGATACGTTACGATATTACAAGCAAAAGTCACAGACGCCATCTTTGATGAGCATCCAATAACTAATGATGCTGATCAGCGAGGTAGTGGAATGTTATGTGTTTACTGATTACAGTCCCGCTGGTAAGATTTTATCAGATTTTACTATATTTTACTGGTAAATTTAACTATAAAGTTATAGACTATTATTTTTGGCTTTAAAAACAATATTAATAACAGGAACAACATGGACACAGGAATTGGTCTGGCTACTCATGAATGACCTCGATTTCTCATCGGCGTTGAAGATTCCTTTGACAAGCAGATATATTCACTTGGAGTAAGTAGTTTGTTGTATATATTATCATGGAGTAATTATTTTAATGTGTTATTTACCTACTTTAAAAATGAGAATGAATAGAAGACAGACTTCATACATTCTTTATTTCAGGCAACAACAAGTAATTTACAAAAATGGAGATAATCAGGACGTATTCGAATTATCACTGCGCCAGGAAATTTCTAAAATAAAGCGTTCTTACGACGAGATAGTCAATACACCTTCCCCGCGGTTCTTCAAGTCGCATTTACCCTTCTCTCTGCTGCCCTCGACTCTACTGGATACTTGTAAGGTGGTGTTCGTGGCCAGAGATCCGAGGGACATAGCTGTGTCCTTTTATCATTTTCTGAAACTAATCTGGTTTTCTCCTAGAGACTTTAAAAGCTTTTGGAATCTTTTCATCAATGATTTGGGTGAGCATTATGTTAATTTTAAAATTTAGTATCTACGCCGAACCCCTGACAGGTGGGCATTTTGATATCAAAGTAAATGTATTTTTCACTATTGTCACCAAAAGCGTTTTTGCGATTCAATTCAAAATATTTAAATGGTGGAATTTAAAACTTTTCAAGGTCAGATGCGAGTGTAGCCTAATTCCGTCTTAGATGAATACGTGAAATGAATCAAGAAGTACATACCTAATAAAGATAATAATGCTATAACACACATTTTTCAGTTCCTAGAGGTCCATATTTAAAACATCTAAAAGAGGCCTGGGCGCTCCGTCACCACCCGAATATGTTGTTCATATTCTACGAAGATATGAACAAGGTAGTAATTAAATTATTTAAATTACAAATAGTTTTGTGTTTTACTTGTAAATAAACTGTATTGAAATGTTTTTGTTCAGGATATGCCTTCATCTATTAAAAAAGTATCCAATTTTCTTGGCAAGAAAGTTACGGATGAACAAATTGAACAACTTTGTGAGCATTTGGACATAGGAAATTTCAGAAAAAATAAGTCTGTAAATCCGACGTGGAGAGCAAAGATTGGCAACCCCGATGCTGAGGACTTCGTGAGAGTAGGTAAGCACTTTTTAGATTGTTTTTATTAAGTATGTGTGTTCCATATAATGTGTGTGGACAAGTTTAGTAAAAGGGATCACTTTGTTAAATTACATGGACACGTCATTCTTCCTCAATATACAGCTTATATTGTGTGTGTTATCTTTCTCTTTGGATTGCCACATTTATTTTTCACTAAAGTGTCTGAACTTTTATGAGAGTAATCCTAAGCTGCAATACCGTCTTTTTCGGTATTGCAGATACCGAAAAATCTTACTTTGAGCTGGAAAATATATTTTTAAACTTTATCGGCGAGCATTTTTCAGTTGATCTTGAGTATAGAGACATAGAATGCCTAAGAAGGGTAGGAAAAAAATCAGATAGACCTCGCCCTATCATAGCGACACTCACGACACTTAGGAAAAAAATTGAGATACTAAAAGAAAAGAAAAAATTGGATAATTCAGGTTTCTATATCAAAGAAGACTATCCGAACGATATTTTAAAAATAAGAAAAGAGCTGCAAGAGCAAGCTAAACTCGAACAAGAAAAGGGTAACAGAACAATAATTAAATATGACAAACTAGTAATATTAAAAAATGGAACCGGCACACCTTCCAACAATTACAAAAAAAGGAACTTGTCGCTTTCGCCCACAAACGAATATGGGCAGAAAAATGAGTCATCCACACATGTTCAAACAAATAAACGAAACAAAGTCTCAAACGCGCCGACACTAAAGGAGCCGAGGGATAGCATCAGTATGACGTCAACCACAATTTCAAACAAAAATAAAAATTCGACGCTTACAAACTTCGTTACTACTACAAACAGGACAACTACAAGCAACCTAAGTCAAAACAAATAGCAACTAGCGCCTCCTCCTCCTGTACCGAAGCCATATAATATACGCGAAAAATACAGCACTAAAAAAAATCTTCCAATCCGGTTGGTCACCGTGGGAGATCAAGACCAAAACCCTCCAAATAAAAACAATAACTAACTCTACCTAATGGCTTACAACGTCAGGACATTATCATCATACGAACGATTGATAGAGCTGGACGAAGCATTGAAAAAAGTAAAATATGACATAATTGGATTAACTGAAACAAGACGAACGGGTACTAATATCGAAGAATACGACAACTTTATATTATGCTATACAGGAAATACACCTGGAAGATACGGAGTCGGGTTTTTGATAAATAAACTCCATAAAAAAAGCATTGAGAGCTTTACTGGCATGACGGAAAGAGTTGCTCTATTAAACCTTAACGTACATGGGAATATATTTTCAGTCATAGTAGCGTACGCCCCAACTGAAGCCTCCAGCGACGAAGAAATTGAGAGCTTCTACACTAATTTATACAAGGCTATCGATCTAGCACACAAAAACTACATAATCTTAGGGGATATGAACGCAAAAATAGGACAGCCCAGAAAAAATGAACATTTAATAATGAAGCAACATGGGTACGGTGAAAGAAATCATAGGGGACAAAAGCTTATCGACTTTGCCCTGGAAAATAAACTTTCAATTCTAAATACATATTTTAAGAAAAAAAACAACCGAAGATGGACTTGGCGATCACCGTGTGGCAAACATAAAAACGAAATAGACTATGTACTTTCAAATAAACCAAGCTGGTTCGAGAATATCGAAGTACTGAGCCTTAACTTTTCTTCAGACCATAGACCAGTCAGGGCAACAATAACTCTGAAAAAAGAAAAGAAAAGTCGAAATGGATATAATAGCAACCAAAATTCGACGCTAAAAAACGAACAAGAAAAAACAAAGTACATAGAGCTAATTACGTCGTATCTGCCGGATCTATTAAATGGATTAAAAAGCTCTACAGTACAAACTTATCACGACAAAGTAATAAGCGTTATCACATCAAGCTTACAGTGCGCGCGCGTAACAGAGAATACTAAGACACATAAAATCTTATCCGATCGTACATTGGCACTCATGAAAAGAAGGCAGCAACTACAACATACAAAGAATAAAACACGCTCAGCGAAAAATGAACTATCGGCTCTATACAAACTAACCAGTAAATACATAAAGAATGACTACGCTAACTATAGGATCAATATTATCGAGAAACATTTAAAACAAACCGGAAGCACAAAAAAAGCTTTTAAAAGTTTACAAACAAATAAAACATGGATTGACGGGTTGCAAAACATTACTGGAGAAACGCAAAACAAACGCGACGATATTGTTAATACAGCAACAGTTTTCTACAAGGCTCTTTACAGCGCCCAGGCTAGCGATAGCACTACCACTGATCCCAACCGTGCAAACTACTTACGAGTTTGCGAAGAAACGAGAAAAAACGTCCTGCCAATCACTGAAACAGAAATTATGTTAGCCATTAAACGGCTGAAAACCGATAAAAGCCCGGGCGCAGACAACATTACGAACGAAGCCCTAAAAACAGCCCAATCACTACTGACGCTACCATTGACGTACCTCTTTAACAGCATTCTAGAAACTTCTCACACACCGACACAATGGTCAGAGTCAGATATCATCTTAATATATAAAAAAGGAAACCCGAACGATATAGCTAATTATAGACCGATAAGCTTACTCCCTTGCTTATATAAACTATTCTCCTCTATCTTAAATCAAAGGATTGGTACCACACTAGAAGCTAAACAACCTATAGAACAAGCGGGTTTTCGTAAGGGATTCTCGACAGTAGACCATATCCACACGCTGGAACAAATTTTAGAAAAATACAACGAAAGACAGAGAGCTCTCTACGTCGCCTATATTGACTATAAAAAGGCATTTGATACCGTGTCACATTCAAGCATTTGGCAAGCTCTAGAAGAACAAGAGGTTGATGATTTATATATAAAAGTTATTAAAAGTATTTATAACAATAGTACAGCAAGAATTAAGCTGGAAAGAAATGGGCCTGCTTTTGAAATTCAAAGAGGAGTACGACAGGGCGACCCACTGTCTCCTAAACTTTTTATTGCTGTCCTAGAGTCAGTTATAAGTAAACTAAATTGGAAGAACTATGGACTTTTTATTGACGGCAAATACCTAAGCCATTTACGTTTTGCAGACGACTTAGTCCTCCTATCTGAATCTAGCGTGCAACTTCAACACATGATCGAATCACTGAACTCAGCAAGTAAACTGATTGGACTTGAAATGAATCTCACAAAAACAATGGTAATGACAAATAGCAACAAAAGGAATATTCTAGTTGATAACGAGCTACTACCGTACGTGGACCATTACACTTACCTCGGCAAACAAATTGGTTTTTCAAGAGACTACAATGAATTAGAAATAGGACGAACGATTCAACAAACTTGGAACAAATACTGGAGTCTGAAAGAGATATTCAAAAGTACTCTGCCTACAAATATTAAAACTAGAGCCATGACTTCTTGCCTATTACCTTGTTTAACGTACGCGTGTCAAACATGGAAATTTACTGCAAATGTGAAGAAAAAAATTACGTCATGTCAAAGAGGAATAGAGCGCAGTATGCTAAATATAAAAAAGATGCAAAAAATACGGCATACAAAAATACGAAATGTAACGAAAGCCACTGATGCTCTTACTTTTGCTCGAAAGCTAAAATGGAAGTGGGCGGGGCACGTAGCACGACTTCAGGACGACAGGTGGACAAAAAGAATAACGTCATGGAGGGGTCCAATGGGAAAACGACGCAAAGCAAGACCTCATACGAGATGGGCAGATGACGTCGTCAGGACCGCTGGCCCTTCATGGCAACAAACTGCCCAAGATAGAGAAACATGGAACCGTTTGGAGGAGGCCTATACTAGACGTGTGCGCCGCCGCGCCACGCCGCCGCCGCCGGCCTTTTTTACCCACGCCGCCGCCGCCGGCCAATGATCGGCGTGAAATCGGCGTGGAATAACATGCTAAACCGCGCTTGTTATTTAGATGGTCCATTCTCATTACGTAATTTGAGAAATCGAGGGAACTATTTAAATGTTACAGTTAAACCTACTGTAAATTGTAATTTGGTTGTATTTTATAATAGCTCGCACGTTCCAGCTCTCCGCAGTGATATTGTTGAGTGCATGGAACTGTAGATAATTACTACGATAAGTACGAAATGATGACAACTTAATCTATTTGTTGCATTGGTTTAATTTCAAAAGTAACACACGCGGCGTGGAAGATTGGAAGAAATAACTATCCCAAACAAGTTAAAATACTGAAACCAGTTAGTTAATCTGTTGATCACTGGATCAAATCCATCGAAGTACAAAGTTTTGGGCTGGTTAAAGGCCTATTATCTTTATCTTTTAGAACCAATACACAATTTTCTCTCACCAATTCCAAATGCTATATAAGTCGGTGCTGAACTTATTAACGTCGGGGCTTTAGTCTTATAATTGAAGTCAATTTTCAGGCAATGCTATTTCTATATAGATGAATGATGATATAATTAAGTAAGTAAACCTTAACATTCTTTTAGAAAAATGTTTGTTGAATTCATGTCTTGTATTTAAAATGTGCAAACTTTGCGAGACAATCGGGAGTTTTCAAAGAGTTGAGGTATTTTATTTACGCTGTTTATACTTTATTAACGCTGACGCATTCTCGTTCTCACTCCTATCCTGGTCCAGCTGAGGATCTAGACGCTCTGACACCCGACGTAGTTGCCTGGCTTAACAACCTCATAGCTGTACTCTGATTACCTAATTTTAAGCATTCCATACGATACGATAAATAATGTATAAAATTCCCATCGCATGATTTAAAGCATGTTTTATTTTTGGATGGTCCAATAAATACCACTTGGGCTTCAATTTAGCGGGTTAGTTGCCAAACTCCTCAGTAATATTGAAATATATACCACGTCGAGGTCACGCCGATAACGCCGATTACGCCGCCGCCGCCGGTCGAAAAATGATCAGACGCCGCCGCCGATAATGTTGCTATCGGCGCACACCTCTAGCCTATACCCAATCAGGGGTTCTTGCAACAAAATAATAATAATAATATTTAAAAAAACTAGTTATAGAAACATTTAGTACTAAGAAAAAAATAAATACTAATTATTAACTATACTTTCTATTATCACTAACAAAAAAAATTTAATAAAACAAAAAAAAAATACAACATATTAACAACATATTGTACTTCGAAATTAAGCAAGAAATAAAGGCTTTTTTATTTTATTTTATTATTTATAATCCTAAGCTACCAGTTGAAGTAATTTTATCCGTAGTAAATATGTGCTAGTATAAAAGACGTATTAACGTTCACCGTATTATCTTAGGCAAATCAGGCGGCTGGCGCGAGCACTTCGACGAGGAGATGGCGGCGCAGGCGCAGCGCTGGCTGCGCGAGGGCCTCGCCGGCTCCGGCCTGCGCTTCCCGCACGACAGCTCTTTAGTCTTCGACTAATTTTATTGTTAATCGCTAGGAGCGATCACTACGCCTATATCAATAAAAGTGATAATAATATAATTTGCAAATTGTGTTGTATTGAAAAGTAAAAATAAACACACAAGTCAAATAAATATCTAAAGTTCATAGGTACAAAGTTTGTTAGAATCCTGTACCTTACTCCTCTCTTTGCGGCTCTAACCACCAGCAAAAATGGCCATTTTTGTTTTTAGGATTTATAATATGTATTTTTTTTATATTAATATCATGAAATTGCCTAACATTAGATAGAAATTAAATAAAAAAACAGATGATAAATCTCTCTTTCTCTTTCTCCTAGCGTTTATCCCGGCTTGGGGTCCGCTTGACAACCTAATTCCATAAATTGAAGTATACACTAGTTTTTACGAAAGCGACTGCCATCTGACCTTACAACCCAAAGGGGAAACTAGGCCTTTTTGGGATTAGGTCCGGTTTCCTTACGGTTTCCTTCACCGAAAAGCGACTGGTAAATATCAAATGATATTCCGTACATAAGTTCCGAAAAACTCAGTGGTACGAACCGGGGTTTGAACCCGAGACGTCCTGATTGAAAGTCGGCCGTCTTACCGCAAGGCAACCAGCGCTTATGACACATGTATTAATATAATAAATTAATATCTAAAGTCTATAATTTAACTTAAAGCTATTTTCTAGTGAATAAACAACTGTGTTGCCAGTAAAATAAAACGTTTTATTAATAGTAAGTATATTATCGGAGAAAGAATGCACATAAGTGAATAATATACTACAAATTTTAAATACAATATTTAAAATGCTTATTTTAAATAATCAGTGTCATATAAAAAGCATTCCCATTAATTAATACTGAATTATAACTATTTTGAGGTAGAAAAGTTCGTATGGAATTGGTGTTACTTCAGGTCTAAACAATATTTGGTATTCCGTTTTAATACAATAACATTATCGTCTTAAGATGTGCGTATATTTTCATTCCTTAAAACGTAAATTCAAAAACGACAAGTAGAGGGTAGTGTAACTAGTGTAATATTTATGGCGGCCATGACACTAACTTTTCAAGTCAAGTTGTCACTATTCGGGATCTGACGTCTGTTTTGAGCGCTCGAATGTTTTCCTATTTCGTCGTGGTGATTTCCCTTTGTTGAGTTTTTGTTTCCTGTTAAGTTTTTCGTTGAGTTTGTGCTTAAAGACGATACCTTTGAAAGTAATTTTGTATGTATTGTGAATAAATATTTACTACATTATCTACATACTTATATAAGTAAACTTGTAAGAGTCGAAATATAGGCGACACATTTAACGAAAGCCCTGCATTTATGTCGTTGGCTGCGTTTCATTAAGAGGGGGCTAAGGCAAAATAGTGCTTCTTAGATTCAATTTAAACATGCATTAACCAAAGGGAAATGCCATGGAAATATTCATACTGAAACTAGACTATATTTGCCACCACTGACATATTGAAAAACATTAAAAGATGAAACTTGGCTCGATAGAAAAAAATCACGAAAACATGTCTAATTTTAATTTATTTTCAATACTATGGCGCTATCTTATATTATACCATATCATTATAATTATAGTATAAAATAGCGTGTAAGTTATACCAGCAATTTTACATTCAAGATAATAACAATGTGTAATACTTTTAAAGTTATGGAGGAATAAGTGATTCGGCGTTTATAACCTTTTTATTCCGCGCGATGAGCCTTTCGTCGACAATCTTCCATCGCAAGTTGCGCGCGTCTCGCAATATCTTCTGTCCCCGTCCGCTATGGGTGCGGCCTAGGGGGCCAGTCGCGATCCCTCCGTTGAGACGAGAAGACTACGTCTGACGCGCTCCCGACATTGAACTTAATTTAAATCGTCAACAAGAACTTATTTCATAATAAAAGTGAAGTGTTGTGATTTTTCGTAATTATTACATTAAGCTCCCAATGCATGAAACCTTACCTCACATGGTGGCAGAGCAGACACATACTATAGATTAAGCTCCCAATGCATGAAACCTTACCTCACACGGTGGCAGAGAAGACACATACTACAGCGATAAATGGGCCATTTTATTTAAAGTTGTATATTGCACTATTTTTTTTAAATTTGGAAAATTTTTGGTGATTTCGACTCAGAATCACGAGCTGTATGTGTCCTAACAAAATCGAAAGAGCTCGTGATTCTGAGGTAGGCATAGCCTGGAAGAACATATTTTAATGCAAACCGTGATATTTAATTAAAATCTACATATTGACTGTCTTGCACTTCATACGTGTTGAAATAGGGTAAATGAGCCAGTTATGGTCATTTCTTACTAATTATATAGGTGACTACTGGAAAACCTAGACTGCAGGTAATATTGAGAACGCCGCGACCGTAAATCATCAGTGTGTGAGATAAAATTGCTTCCTCACCTCATTTCCGCAGTCTCCTATATCCGCTTCGCTTAAATATGATCAATCTGTGGGTGAAAAAACACCCTGACTTGTGCACTTCGACTACTGGGCGAGGTCATAATATTTATTTATTTATTCATTGCAAACCATGGTTACAGTAAGGTATTCATAATGTTTTAAGTGCATGCATGGTTACCCTGTCAGGGCATAGCAACATAGTTGATATTCTTAAACTAATTAAAATAAAGTATACATTCTAAGTCAAACATAAAAATAGCATTAACACAATAATTACAAGTTTGATAATTAATAAAGCAATAATTATAATTAGGTACATAAAGTCTAAGGAGAATTGTTTAACAAACACAAGGTCGAGATATAGGTACGTCATTCTTAGATATCATTTCGTGGTCAAATCAATCATTTTTGTCTGCCATAAACTCTTCAACCGAGTAGTAGGCTTTCGCGGTTAAAAGTTTCTTGAGCCTATTCTTGTAAGTATTGAATTTAGTTTCATTTCTTATATCTATTGGGAGCTCATTATATATTTGTATACACCTATAGTATGGCCCGTCCCTGTACATTTCTATTCTATGGGGCGGAATGACCAAGTTGTGACGGCGGCGTGCACTTTTCACAAATTGGAACAACTCGATGTGTTTTTTAACAAATAAACCGGCTTCGAGAATGTATATGCAAGGTAAGGGTAGCAGATTATTTTCAATAAAATATTTTTTGCAACCGTCGGGTTCTTGGGTATTAACAATGACACGGAGACATTTGTTCTGTAATATAAATAAATCTTCGATATTTGTGCTATCCCCCAACAATATAATGCCATAACGCAACCAGGCATATGCATATGCGTAATATGCAGACAGTGCGCATTCCCTGTTAGTATTTCTTTTAAGTACCCCCAAAGCGTATTTAAACCTAGAAAGTTTTTTTCTTGTTTCTTCTATATGTTTTTTCCAATTGAGGTGCGTATCAATAAATACTCCTAATAGGCAAAACTCGCTCACAATATATACGACCGACGCCTACTAGATCACTCTCTACTACTGGAGGTTAAGCCTCCTTCATGCTAAAGACTAAAGGGCACCTATCCCTTGGAAATAGGCCGTGCCCGCGCATCTACCCATAAGGCATTCCTGCCTTCAAAAGGGCTGTGGGAGGACTTGACACTCAACACATGGGCCTATGGGAGATTTATACCTACCCCCACGCTGCCAGTCCCCGAGGTACCACACTAGTCACAATACCGCATATGGGCGGTACTTCGCCCCATCACTACCGCTATCCAACAAGGGGGCCCTAAGAGAGTGGTCAATTCACCCGCAGATGGACGTGCATGGCTTCGGTACCCGCGTACTATAATAACCGCATAAACTAAGGGGCACTAGATATCCATCGCGAGACTATGGTCCGGGCCCGAAAAACTTAACTTTTAGATAAACCAGCTAATGTGATCACCGTTAATCCATGCGCCACGTACTGCCCCAGATTCGCTCTGTTATTGTAGGGAGACAGCCAATCTTCACTAAGTCGTACGCATAGACATAGGATAAAAGGCAACGACAGGGCATGCTAATAATAATACCAAGATCAAAGGGATTGTCTTATTACACTTTCAATAGCTACTACAGAGAAGGTGCTATTATCGGTGCCCCCTGTCATAGTCTCATATTGTTATTACCCTCCATGCTATTACTTCTAGCAGTGGAGGGTCACAAACAGATGTGATTCGCAATTTCTTTAAGTATTACTGTCCGCGATCCTCAGCAGTGAGGGAACGAGAAAGAAGAAGAAGTATTACTGTATTTGCTACGACAAAACCTGATATTTTTCTTTGAAGGTATGTCGGCTAAGGAAAACAATAGTAGATTGTTTTTTGTTGTGCTGTAGATGTGATCGTCATCTATGTCCCAATCCCTTACGTGGGTACGAGTATACGTGCTGGGTTGTCGATGGTGCGTTATTCAGGACATAGTGAGGTCTATTTATAAACGTAATGCACCTTCTCTTTACGAATGTTGGTTTCGACCTATGTTTATTGTTTAGGATATTTAAGTAAGTTGTCAATACCTTGTGACAACTAACTAGTGTCTTACTTACCTCTGTTGTTGCTGGTCTTCATCCCCCATAGAGGGAGACGTACGTTGGAATCGGGCCCAATGATGAGGAACGGAGGGACTCTTTCGCAGTGATTTACCGAAAATATTTTGAATTTGTCGCTTTTTCAAATTTAATATCCAAAATATCGATTCTAGAAGAAAAATTGTCAGGACCAAACTTGTAGAGAATCAAATTTCCTACAGTTTTAGTCTTAACGGTTTTACTGTAAAATCAAAAATGGCCGAGTATTTCAAGTTCAAAACCGTTTTTCGAATATACACAGGAGTCTGATTCAGTCTACTTTTTGAATTTACACTCCCAGTGACCCCCCTCCCCACCCTACCCAAGGGACGTACGAAAAAAAATTCCAAGAACGAATTATTCACGCTACCCGCGATAGTTTTTTCAAATAAGGGAAAAGTAATGTTGCCGTTTAGGTTCAAGGTTTACTTAATGTTAAACGTAACATATACTTAAGATCTATGTACGGTTATGCTGAATTTTATAATTATTTAGATATAATATGACATTAATAACTAAGTATCTTCTTCCTGCCTCTTTTCCATTTCAATTGGGATTGGGGCCTCTTCGTTTGTCCCAGGATAGTTCAGTGATTATATCCAAAAAACCAACCCTACCCGTGAATAATTAGTTCTTGGAATTTTTAAGTAGACTGAATCAGGCTCCTGCGTATATTCGAAAAACGGTTTTAAACTTGAAATACCTACTCAGCCATTTTTGATTTTACAGTAAAACCGTGAGGACAAAAATTGTAGGAAATTTGATTCTCTATAAGTTTGGTCTTCACAATTTTTCTTATAGAATCGATATTTTGGAAATTAAATTTGAAAAAGCGACAAATTCAAAATATTTTGGGTCAATCACTGCGAAAGAGTCCCTGCGGTCCTCACGGTAATCATTGGGGCCGATTCCAACGTACATCTCCCTCTATGGGGAATGAAGACCAGCAACAACAGAGGTAAGTAAGACACTAGTTAGTTGGCATAAGGCACTTACTTCAATATACTAAACAATAAACATAGGTTGGAACAAACATTCGTAAAGAGAAGGTGCATTACGATTATAAATAGACCTTACTATGTCCTGAATAACGCACCGTCGAGAACCCAGGACGTATGACCTCAAAACGACGATCACTTCTACAGCACAACAAAGAACAATCTACTATTGTTTTCCTTAGCCGACATAAGAAAAATATCAGGTTTTGTCGTAGCAAATACAGTAATTCTTAAAGAAATTGCGAATCACATCTGTTTGTGACCCTCCACAGCTAGAAGTAATAGCATGGAGGGTAATAACAATATGAGACTATGACAGGGGGCACCGATAATAGCACCTTCTCTGTAGTAGCTATTGAAAGTGTAATAAGACAATCCCTTTGATCTTGGTATTATTATTAGCATGCCCTGTCGTTGCCTTTTATCCTATGTCTATGCGTACGACTTAGTGAAGATTGGCTGTCTCCCTACAATAACAGAGCGAATCTGGGGCAGTACGTGGCGCATGGATTAACGGTGATCACATTAGCTGGTTTATCTAAAAGTTAAGTTTTTCGGGCCCGGACCATAGTCTCGCAATGGATATCCAGTGCCCCTTAGTTTATGCGGTTATTATAGTACGCGGGTACCGAAGCCATGCACGTCCATCTGCGGGTGCAGTGACGCCCCCTTGTTGGATAGCGGTAGTGATGGGGCAAAGTACCGCCCATATGCGGATAATGTGACTAGTGTCGTACCTCGGGGACTGGCAGCGTGGGGGTAGGTTTAAATCCTCCATAAGCATGAGTGTCAAGTCCTCCAACAGCCCTTGTGAAGGCAGGAATGCCTTATGGGTAGATGCGCGGGCGCGGCCTATTTCCAAGGGATAGGTGCCCTTTAGTCTCTGCGCATGAAAGAGGCTTACCCTCCAGTAGTAGAGAGTGATCTAGTAGGCGTCGGTCGTATATACAGCCTTGGCCAGAAGTGTTGAGCATAGGTGTTTTTTGTTTACAATTTTGATGTTTAGCATTATTTCCCTATCCTAACAATGTACGGTAACGGTAAATGTTATATTTTATTTATAAATATAGAAAACTTCACTTAATAACACTTTCAAGGTACTTAAAAAATATGAAAACAGAAGGTACCAAAAATGTAAATTTAAGTCGGTGCGACATATTGCAAATATTCTATGCAATTACTAGTAACTTCAACAAAACATGCTTATTAGTTTAAATTAATTTACAAAATAACTTAAACAAAGATGGAAACGATGGACTAAACTTTCCAGTTTTGTATGAAAATCGCATTGGTGCTCAACACTTCTGGCCAAGGCTGTATTATGACCTCGCCCAGTAGTCGGAGTGCACAAGTCAGGGTGTTTTTTCACCCACAGATTGACCATATTTAAGCGAATCAGATATAGGAGACTGCAGAAATGAGGTAAGGAAGCAATTTTACCTCACACACTGATGATTTACTGTCGCGGCGTCCTCAATATTACCCGCAGTCTAGGTTTTCCGGTAGTCACCTATATAATTAGTAAGAATTGACCATAACTGGTTCATCTACCCTATTATTTCAACACATATGAAGTGCAAGACATGTAGTCATGTGTCAATATGTAGATAATAATGAAATATCACGGTTTGCATCAAAATATTCCTCGTATGTTAGCATCTGTACATGAATTTCTCGTTGGTCCAAGTTACTAAATCGATACTTTGAGGTGGCTGCCCAGAAAAACTGCCAGGTTGATGGCAGGCAACCCTATATATTCGTGAATGGCACGCCTAGGGCTATCGATCTGCATCAGTTCCAGCTTGCCACCTGATGAGGTAAATTACCCCATTTTTAGGCCTCATAAAACATGGCTGACCTTGAAATCTACCAGGTTTGGGGCAGGCAACCTATGTGGGTTCGGGTCACCAAAGAGGTCTCTTTCGATGGGTAAAGGTTTCGATCTACCTTATGATGTAAATTTTGGTAAAAATTGACGTTTTAGAATTTAAAAAAAACATAGTTTAAATCAAACTTTATTTTAAACTAATTATACTATACACACGAACATGTCTCATATGACTCGTTAGGTTACACTATGCACAACCGAGCGCAGCGACAACAGGCGTGTCCAAGTTTCGCACCGCCCCGCAAGTGCGGGGCGCGCGGGTGAATTCTTATTTTTCTCTGGGTTTACGCGCACTCTTAAAGGTATAAAAAATGGATTCTATATTTTGACGTAACTTCCATATTCCATACAAAAAGGGATTTTATTAAGTACGTTATTTACCTTCAGTGAGATAATTATATTTTATATTATCACAAAAAGGTTGGTGACATCTGATCCGTCATAGTGACGTTGACAGATGTCATTGTGACAGTGACGTTTCTTAGTAGATTTGATGGAATTTATTTATGAATGGCAGTACGACCATTGCAAAAGTACTTATCATAATAGCTAGGGATACACGCACAGATGTGCCCGCCTGATTTGTCCGACGGATATGCCCGGCGGACAGATCCGTTCGTGTATGGCGCTATTCAGATGTGTCCACAGACAAATCCGTGTCCAATTCGCGCCATACACGCACGGATTTGTCCGCCGGCCACATCCGTCGGACAAATCCGGCGGGCACATCTGTGCGTGTATCCCTAGCTAATATAAATCACATCTCAATAGTACTCAAGAGTCTGGACACTAAGATTCAGTCAACAGGAAAAAGTTACCTACTTTTTCGACTTGTTAAGATAGTCCCCTCCGTTATGGGAGAGGGCCTAAGTGATAGTTCAGATCTGGATACGGTTACCAACTTTTAGTATGTTGTTGGGCACGACACTAGGACCCCAAAACTGCCGAGAGACGGGGACGTCGATGAATGTCTCCCGTGTAATGACGTCATCAAAATGGCTGCCGCTTTGTTGCGAAAAGTGTAAATTTCATCCAAACTGTGCATTGCACCTATACGTGTGTAGTATCAAACGAAAGAAGATTAAATGTGCTATATTGTTCTTATACATTATATACTACTGTATATTACAGTTTGACAGCTATAAACGAAAACCCAAAATCAGGCTAAAAAATAATTCGGATATTTGCATTTTACAACAAAACTATAAGTCCAACTTTAAAGCCGAGTACTACAATAACAAAACAGGCTATTTAAGCTATACATTGCTATAAAAATTATTAAAATCTGGTAATAATTGTGGCAGCTATGTTAAAAAACATGTCGGCACTGCCGAGTTATTTCCTTAGAGTGAAAAAATAACAATTTTCACAATTTACAGAATATCCGCAGAAGCTTCAAGTATATTGTTGGTCAAATAATTTGGAGCTCCTAAATGTCGGAAAAATATCTCTATAGTGACTGAGGTCCAAATAATGACGTCATGAACGTGACCGCTACCGAAATTTGTATAACATAAATTAAAGCTATACCATGACACATACACACATGTGTGTAGCATTGATCGAAAGCTTATTGAATTTACAACAATACATACATACATTAATTGTGAAAAAAATGTATAGTTTAGGAGTTGTTGACAAAATAAAATATTCTTTTAGGAAAATAAAATGTATATGTTAATTCTGTGGCCAAATAAAATACAATACTCTAATGTTTTGTATAGCATTAAAAACACCAACTATTCAGCTTTAAAACACAGTTTGAATTTATAAAATTTGATAAGAACTATAAAAGTTGTGCTTACAACTCTAAAGCACACTAACTATTTTACCTACAATGCACTCATACTATGAGAAGCTTAGGCCTAATTATTGACTAGTTTTTTCTAAATTTTGTAAGGATTTAGGGTTCCTTGTGATTAAAGTAAATAAAAAAATCGGCCAAGTACGAGTTGACTCGCGCTCCGAGCGTTCCATATACATCACACAATTTTAACAATTTGTATTTTTAAGACCAACTTTCGCTTGACCGCAGACTTATTAGTATTTTTTTCTGTAATGTACAGGTAAAGAACTATATTACGTATTTTTTTCTAAAATGTGGGTTCGTCGGTTTCCGGGGGACAGAGAGCAATGGAAATTTTTTGCCTTATTTCTTAAATTAGTTACAAACTATACCTTGTTATATATCAAATGAAAGGATTTGATGTGAAAACTACAAATATATAACTTTTATAATTTAAATTTTAATAGTTTTGAAGTTATTTAAGAAGTAAGGCGAAAATTTTCCATTGCTCTCCGTCCCCCGGAAACCGACGAACCTACATTTTAGAAAAAAAAACCTAATATAGTTATTTGCCTGTACATTAAAGAAAAAAACACTAAAAAGTCTGCGGTCAAGCGGAGGTTGGTCTTAAAAATACAAATTGTTAAAATTGTGTGATGTATATGGAACCCTCGGAGCGCGAGTCAACTCGCACTTGGCCGATTTTTTTATTTACTTTAATGACAAGGAACCCTAAATCCTTACAAAATTTAGAAAAAACTAGTCAATAATTAGGCAAAAGCTTCTCATAGTATGAGTGCATTGTAGGTAAAATAGTTAGTGTGCTTTAGATTTGTAAGCACAACTTTTATAGTTCTTATCAAATTTTATAAATTCAAACTGTGTTTTAAAGCTGAATAGTTGGTGTTTTTAATGCTATACAAAACATTAGTGTATTGTATTTTATTTGGCCACAGAATTAATATATACATTTTATTTTCCTAAAAGAATATTTTATTATGTCAACAACTCCTAAACTATACATTATTTTCACAAATAATGTATGTATGTATTGTAGTAAATTCAATAAGCTTTCGATCGATGCTACACACATGTATGTATGTGTCATGGTATAGCTTTAATTTCCGTTTTACAAATTTCGGTAGCGGTCACGTTCATGACGTCATTATTTGGACCTCAGTCACTATAGAGATATTTTTCCGACATTTAGGGGCTCCAAATTATTTGACCAACAATATACTCAAAGCTTCTGCGGATATTCTGTAAATTGTGAAAATTGTTGTTTTTTCACTCTAAGGAAATAGCTCGGCACTGCCGACATGTTTTTTAACATAGCTGCCACAATTATTACCAGATTTTAATAATTTTTATAGCAATGTATAGCTTAAATAGCCTGTTTTGTTATTGTAGTACTCGGCTTTAAAGTTGGACTTATAATTTTGTTGTAAAATGCAAATATCCGAATTATTTTTTAGCCTGATTTTGGATTTTCGTTTATAGCTGTCAAACTGTAATATACAGTAGTATATAATGTATAAGAACAATATAGAACATTTAATCTTCTTTCGTTTGATACTACACACGTATAGGTGCAATGCACAGTTTGGATGAAATTTACACTTTTCGCAACGAAGCGGCAGCCATTTTTATGACGTCATTACTCGAGAGACATTCATCGACGTCCCCGTCTCTCGGCAGTTTTAGGGTCCTGGTGTCGTACCCAACAACATACTAAAAGAAGGTAACCGTATCCAGCTCTGAACTATATTCCCATAAGGGAGAGCACTAAGAGTATAATGTTTGTTGTGAAGCGGTTACAACTATTTCCTAGGTCTGGTTTGCGCTCGATTTGGAGACGCGGGCTATCTGTTGCCTTCAAGTTACATAAATGGTCCTGACAAATACAGAAATATGTCCGTTCGGCCTGATGATGTATGGGTGACCGCGTTTCCTCGTTCGGATGAGCTTTTGTCTGACGTCTATACAGTGAGTCTAAGCGACTGATAACCTCAGCGATTTTGATCGTACATGGCGCTCGAAAAACCGGACTGGAAATACTAGTCATCATCATTATGTATTTAAGAACGGGGCTCTTGTAGGGGGAGCAATCATCCATGTATGTTTATCATTTGCCTTCTCTTTGCGAGTCTGATACCAGGGATCATTTGCATCACAGTGTAAGCGGTCGCTGTCGCTGTCGCTTCCGACCGATACTTACGGAGGTCCAAAGGGGAGGCCCATGTTCAGCAGTGGACGTCTTATGGCTGAGATGATGATGAACCACGTACTGTTTTCAGATAAAATGTGCGACAAGGTAAAAGTTCTCGAGTTGGAGCCTGCAACTCAGGAGATATTAAATGACTGTTTCAAAGGTAGGTACTTCAAAATTGGAGCTGTTTTATAATTTCTACCTATAATAACTCGAAATTCAGTGGGAAAGTTTCCGTTAGAAAGAAACCTGTTAAAAGAATCAAGATTGTATTTTTTGCCGATTTTTACTTGTGGCACGAATGTGACAACTATGAATTCTTAAACAGGTACCTTCTTTGAAGGTAAGGTTTTTGCTCGTTTCGGTGATCCTGGCTACCTGTTGAAAGCAAGCTACAAGGAGGACGCCGACAATTTCAGAAACATGCTCGTCCGGCCTGATGACGTGTGGGTTACCACTTTTCCTCGGTCAGGTGAGCCATTTGGCCGTATTCTAACTTTAAAACACGCACAGACACGATCCAACTTCAATGCAAATCCAATGCAATAACAACACAACACAGCTAACGCCTACATGTCTGAATCAAAAATGACGGAATTTGCTTGAAAGTTACTGCGATGCAACTACAATACGACTTCAATATTGGTTGATTATTGGTTGAGTGTTGGAGTTATGTTAAAGACAGATTGTGTTTTTAACGTATTGTTTTTACATTTTAAAAGTAGAATACTGCACATTATCGTTAACTGACCATTAAATATTAAGCATACTGACTGCCAACAATTAGGTGTTACTAGGTGTCTGTCTACAGTCAGGGTAGTGAGCCAAACACGCCGAAACAATGTATACTTGAACAAATAAAAAATAAAAAAAATTCTTTATTAATTCCCTACGAGATAACAATTAGGTACTTAAGGTTTAAAATAAGTAGTGTCCGACCGAAACACGTTTTTTTGCCGAAACCGGAACCGAAACCGAAGGTTCGGCTCTAGGTGCAGTTTCGGCCGAAACCGAAACCGAAACCGAAACTTTTATAGACACGTTAAAATCGTTGAGTTAAATGTCAATAAGCCGTTGTAACTTGTACAGGATAGGTGGTATAAGAAGAACAAGGTTAGTAAGTTTTGATTGATCATCCTCCTAGCGTTTGTGCTGGCGTTTTCCCACGGACTCAACGGAGCCTGAGGTCGACTTGGCAACCTAATCCCATGATTTGTTCTAGTTTGTACACAACTCCAAATTATTTCGGTGTAAGCCGTATTTTGATCCCTAAATTCGTTTCTTCTTTCAGTTTTTTTTTCGCGAAATAAATGCAGAGCACGAAATATTTTCTAATAAAGGTTTCATATGAATAAACATAATTATGTAACTTTTTAACAACTGTAACGTAAAATTTTACCCCCCTTATTGAAAGTACAATTGTCACAAGTCGACCATGTTTTCGTACATAGTTATGTACGCAAGCGTGGGAAACAGACAGATGTCTGACATCAGTTTTTTTACTTTGGTATTTTTTAGGATTTAGGATCTGCTACGTTAAAATTAGCAATAAATAACCCACACGATTTTAAACTTGACAGATGTATTTTCAGAGTAGAATTACGCTCAGTAAACAAAATAAAAATATGAAAGTTTTGTTCGATACTTGGAGTTAAAGGTTTATAGCATCTATCTCTATGGTTAAAGTAATACGTTTTGTTAAAAAAAAGTACGAAGAATATATGAGTTGGAAAAACAAACATTTGTGCTTTATTTAAATTGGTATGTTTTCTTTTAAATTATGAATATGATTTTTTAAATTTGTGTGTTATTCATTAGTTATACTGCAGTTAGTTATACAGCAAAGTTTCATCGACTGAGACATCAATGCTGTTAACGCATGGACTATTTTAATTTTACAATCAGTATTTCAAATAAATCGTCAAGTGTTTTTACTTGATTTCTTCGTGTATCATTTCAGCGTAGGCCGACGCAGTTCTTTGGGCAGTCTCTTGCATGAACTCGAGAGTTTAATGTTAGATAAAATTAATACTTAAATGATATTATCATATTATAATTGATGAAATAATCTTCCAAACACATATGTACACTTTTTTGATATTTATGTATTATTATATTATCACTAAAAACGTTACTGAGACAGAACTTGTGGACCAATTAAGCTCAATGTTGTAAGTTTCGGCGCGGCCGAAAGTTTCGGCCGTTTTTTGGCCGAAACCGAAACTTGGGCCGAAACACGGTTTTTTGGCCGAAACTGGCCGAAACCGAAACCGAAACCGAAACTTCGGTCGGACACTAATATTTATGTATTATTATATTATCACTAAAAACGTTACTGAGACAGAACTTGTGGACCAATTAAGCTCAATGTTGTAAGTTTCGGCGCGGCCGAAAGTTTCGGCCGTTTTTTGGCCGAAACCGAAACTTGGGCCGAAACACGGTTTTTTGGCCGAAACTGGCCGAAACCGAAACCGAAACCGAAACTTCGGTCGGACACTAAAAATAAGACAGTAAAAAAAAAAACAGTTTTACAATTTGAATTAATTCGTAGAGACCCCTCTTCGGGTGAAGGCCTCCTCCAGTTTCAGCCAGTTTTCCTGTCCTTGGCCTTCTCAGACTAATCTTTGCCAAAGAGAATTAAGTACCTAGAGTGTTCTCTCCATACATGGCTAAATGCGTATATGTAATAAGTTTTAAGTGAGCTTTGCTAAAAGTTATTATTCAAAAGATTACAGCTTAATACGTATTACGATTTAAGTGTGCTTAAAACTTAGTAAAAATGAGTTTAATCATACCTCCCATACGACTTATTATTTAATAAGTAGTTTTGCTATGTATGGAGTTAACAATATATCTACTCATTTATCTATGTCTTTGCCGATTGTAGCCACGTTTTCGTGTATCCATCTTTCTTTGGGCTTTCCCCTATTTATTGTACCCGTAGGCCCACGCCATAGGGTGGTAATTTTGGCCCATCGTTTTCCATGCATTCGCGCTGCGTGTCCAGACCATTTCCATTTAAATTTTTGGGCTGGAAGGGAAGGATTTTTTTCTTCAGCTTCATTGTCATGTTTGATTTCAATATTTCTTTATATTTCCAAAATTTTGACTATTTCTGTTCTTATTAAAAGCTACTTGTTTACTAAGTGCTTGAATAAGCGCTCGACATAAGCGTTTTCGTAGTGTAGTAAAGTAGCATAAAAAGGATGATTGTCATGTTCCAGGTCCGATACGACACTTCCGACACTTCATTTTGTATAGAAAACATCAGCTCCGAGTGTCGTAAGAGGCTCGTTACGTACCCGGAACGTCGACGGGATGGCGTGTTTTGTTGTTTGACGGCCGTTCGTTACTAGCTACAAACAACGCTCGAACCTGGCTCGTTCCGAACAAGTTAAGCATTTCATAAGGTCATAAGTGCATTGTAATGTGCCTAAATTGAAGACACCTTAACAACGATGTGTCGGAATATACTTGCCGAAATATTTATGTGGCTTGCAAAATGTCAATCAATTGTATGTTAAATACGAGGAAGTAGCTAATTCGCTACTCGTTCAGTTTATAATTACTTAAAACAAGAAAAAGTTAAGTAACAAAGATTATCAATTTCGGGCAGCCCGGCCGGACTCGGCGCGCTTCGTGCCCGGGAGCTCGACGGAAGTTCTCATATATAACAGGGCGCCCCAACTAGCAAAGTCACCAGCACCTTTATAGGACTACATTTAGCCAAAGCTGCTGGTGACTTTTATACGAAATCATTTGCTAGTTGGGGTATCGGAACGCTCGAACACGGAACTGCCCGGTCGCTGCTCATGTAGTGTTCGGAACGCCCGGTGTCGGCTTATAGACGTGTCGGACCCAGGACATGACAACGTCAGTCATCCTTAATCGGATCGTCTCGATACGTTACGATATTACAAGCAAAAGTCACAGACGCCATCTTTGATGAGCATCCAATAACTAATGATGCTGATTAGCGAGGTAGTGGAATGTTATGTGTTTACTGATTACAGTCCCGCTGGTAAGATTTTATCAGATTTTACTGTATTTTACTGGTAAATTTAACTATAAAGTTATAGACTATTATTTTTGGCTTTAAAAACAATATTAATAACAGGAACAACAAGGACACAGGAATTGGTCTGGCTACTCATGAATGACCTCGATTTCTCGGCGGCATTGAAGATTCCTTTGACAAGCAGATATATTACCATCGAGTAAGTATTTTAATGTGTTATTTACCTACTTTAAAAATGAGCATGAATAGAAGACAGACTTCATACATTCTTTTTTTCAGGGAACCAAAAGTAATTTACAAAAATGGAGATAATCAGGACGTATTCGAATTATCAGTGCGCCAGGAAATTTCTAAAATAAAGCGTTCTTATGACGAGATAGTCAATACACCTTCCCCGCGGTTCTTCAAGTCGCATTTACCCTTCTCTCTGCTGCCCTCGACTCTACTGGATACTTGTAAGGTGGTGTTCGTGGCCAGAGATCCGAGGGACATAGCTGTGTCCTTTTATCATTTCCTGAAACTGATCTGGTTTTCTCCTAGAGACTTTAAAAGCTTTTGGAATCTTTTCATCAATGATTTGGGTGAGCATTTATGTTAATTTTAAAATTTAGTATCTACGCCGAACCCCTGACAGCTGGGCATTTTGATATCAAAGTAAATATATTTTTTACTATTGTCACCAAAAGCGTTTTTGCGATTCAATTCAAAATATTTAAATGGTGGAATTTAAAACATTTCAAGGTCAGATGCTAGTGTAGCCCAATTCCGTCTTAGATGAATACGTGAAATGAATCAAGAAGTACATACCTAATAAAGATAATAATGCTATAACACACATTTTTCAGTTCCTAGAGCTCCATATTTAAAACATCTAAAAGAGGCCTGGGCGCTCCGTCACCACCCGAATATGTTGTTCATATTCTACGAAGATATGAACAAGGTAGTAATTAAATTACTTATTTGAATTACAAATAGTTTCGTATTTTACTTGTAAATAAACTGTATTGAAATGTTTTTGTTCAGGATATGCCTTCATCTATTAAAAAAGTATCCAATTTTCTTGGCAAGAAAGTTACGGATGAACAAATTGAACAACTTTGTGAGCATTTGGACATAGGAAATTTCAGAAAAAATAAGTCTGTAAATCCGACGTGGAGAGCAAAGATTGGCAACCCCGATGCTGAGGACTTCGTGAGAGTAGGTAAGCACTTTTTAGATTGTTTTTATTTAGTATGTGTGTTCCATATAATGTGTGTGGACAAGTTTAGTAAAAGGGGTCACTTTTTTAATTTACATGGACACGTCATTCTTCCTCAATAGACAGCTTATATTGTGTAGTTTTAGGAAGTACTTATGGACTCCATATCGACCAAAATGGTATATTTCGTTTAGGATTGCCACATTTATTTTTCACTAAAGTGTCTGAACTTTTATGAGAATAATCCTAAGCTACCAGTTGAAGTAATTTTATCCGTAGTAAATATGTGATAGTATAAAATACGTATTAACGTTCACCGTATTATCTTAGGCAAATCAGGCGGCTGGCGCGAGCACTTCGACGAGGAGATGGCGGCGCAGGCGCAGCGCTGGCTGCGCGAGGGCCTCGCCGGCTCCGGCCTGCGCTTCCCGCACGACAGCTCTTTAGTCTTCGACTAATTTTATTGTTAATCGCTAGGAGCGATCACTACGCCTATATCAATAAAAGTGGTAATAATATAATTTGCAAATTGTGTTGTATTCAAAAGTAAAAATTAGTGTCCGACCGAAACACGTTTTTTTGCCGAAACCGAAACCGAAACCGAAGGTTCGGCTCTAGGTGCAGTTTCGGCCGAAACCGAAACCGAAACCGAAACTTTTATAGACACGTTAAAAACGTTGAGTTAAATGTCAATAAGCCGTTGTAACTTGTACAGGATAGGTGGTATAAGAAGAACAAGGTTAGTAAGTTTTGATTGATCATCCTCCTAGCGTTTGTGCTGGCGTTTTCCCACGGACTCAACGGAGCCTGAGGTCGACTTGGCAACCTAATCCCATGATTTTTTCTAGTTTGTACACAACTCCAAATTATTTCGGTGTAAGCCGTATTTTGATCCCTAAATTCGTTTCTTCTTTCAGTTTTTTTTTCGCGAAATAAATGCAGAGCACGAAATATTTTCTAATAAAGGTTTCATATGAATAAACATAATTATGTAACTTTTTAACAACTGTAACGTAAAATTTTACCCCCCTTATTGAAAGTACAATTGTCACAAGTCGACCATGTTTTCGTACATAGTTATGTACGCAAGCGTGGGAAACAGACAGATGTCTGACATCAGTTTTTTTACTTTGGTATTTTTTAGGATTTAGGATCTGCTACGTTAAAATTAGCAATAAATAACCCACACGATTTTAAACTTGACAGATGTATTTTCAGAGTAGAATTACGCTCAGTAAACAAAATAAAAATATGAAAGTTTTGTTCGATACTTGGAGTTAAAGGTTTATAGCATCTATCTCTATGGTTAAAGTAATACGTTTTGTTAAAAAAAAGTACGAAGAATATATGAGTTGGAAAAACAAACATTTGTGCTTTATTTAAATTGGTATGTTTTCTTTTAAATTATGAATATGATTTTTTAAATTTGTGTGTTATTCATTAGTTATACTGCAGTTAGTTATACAGCAAAGTTTCATCGACTGAGACATCAATGCTGTTAACAAGTCCCTATAAGATAATTCGCCAAGATTGCATGGACTATTTTAATTTTACAATCAGTATTTCAAATAAATCGTCAAGTGTTTTTACTTGATTTCTTCGTGTATCATTTCAGCGTAGGCCGACGCAGTTCTTTGGGCAGTATCTTGCATGAACTCGAGAGTTTAATGTTAGATAAAATTAATACTTAAATGATATTATCATATTATAATTGATGAAATAATCTTCCAAACACATATGTACACTTTTTTGATATTTATTTATTATTATATTATCACTAAAAACGTTACTGAGACAGAACTTGTGGACCAATTAAGCTCAATGTTGTAAGTTTCGGCGCGGCCGAAAGTTTCGGCCGTTTTTTGGCCGAAACCGAAACTTGGGCCGAAACACGGTTTTTTGGCCGAAACTGGCCGAAACCGAAACCGAAACCGAAACTTCGGTCGGACACTAGTAAAAATAAACACACAAGTCAAATAAGTATCTAAAGTTGATACAAAGTTTGTTAGAATCCTGTATCTTACTCCTCTCTTTGCGGCTCTAACCACCAGCAAAAATGGCCATTTTTGTTTTTAGGGTTTATAATATGTATTTTTTTTATATTAATATCATGAAATTGCCTAACATTAGATAGAAACTAAATAAAAAAACAGATCATAAATCTCTCTTTCTCTTCCTCCTAGCGTTTATCCCGGCTTGGGGTCTGCTTGACAACCTAATCCCATAAATTGGAGTATACACTAGTTTTTACGAAAGCGACTGCCATCTGACCTTACAACCCAAAGGGGAAACTAGGCCTTTTTGGGATTAGGTCCGGTTTCCTTACGGTTTCCTTCTCCGAAAAGCGACTGGTAAATATAAAATGATATTCCGTACATGAGTTCCGAAAAACTCAGTGGTACGAGCCGGGGTTTGAACCCGAGATGTCCTGATTGAAAGTCGGCCGTCTTACCGCAAGGCAACCAGCGCTTAGGACACATGTATTAATATAATAAATTAATATCTAAAGTCTATAATTTAACTTAAAGCTATTTTCTAGTGAATAAACCACTGTGTTGCCAGTAAAATGAAACGTTTTATTAATAGTAAGTATATTATCGGAGGAAGAATGCACATAAGTGAATAATTTACTACAAATTTTAAATACAATATTTAAATGCTTATTTTAAATAATCAGTGTCATATAAAAAGCATTCCCATTAATTAATACTGAATTATAACTAGTTTGAGGTAGAAAAGTTCGTATTTAATTGGTGTTACTTCAGGTCTAAACAATATTTGGTATTCCGTTTTAATACAATAACATTATCGTCTTAAGATGTGCGTATATTTTCATACCTTAAAACGTAAATTCAAAAACGACAAGTAGAGGGTAGTGTAACTAGTGTAATTTTTATGGCGGCCATGACACTAACTTTTCAAGTCAAGTTGTCACTATTTGGCATCTGACGTCTGTTTTGAGCGCTCGAATGTTTTCCTATTTCGTCGGGACTTGCGGCCATCTTGTCGAGCAAGGTGGTTTGGTTTTGTGATTAACTTCTTATTTTTTGTTCATTTTCGTGATTCAGTGTGTAATATATAGCTTATTCTGCAGTGATTTAACGAAGTAGTGTGCAACTAATGAAGAATTAATCTCAAAACAAGTGTAACCCCTGTTTGAGTTAGATATCCGTTAGTCCACGTGCTTTTTGTAGCTATCTCCTTATAAAAAGCCTAACCTCACCGTACAACGTCCAGCTCTTGGAGCCAAATTTTAACTAATTAACCGTACACTTGTCGTCTCTACTTCGACATTGGCAAAATTGTCCCAATATTGTGGACAGAATGCCATTTATTTTAAAAATTGAATTGAATTATGAATGGCAGTACGACCATTGCAAAAGTACTTATCATAATAGCTAGGGATACACGCACAGATGTGCCCGCCGGATTTGTCCGACGGATATGCCCGGCGGACAGATCCGTTCGTGTATGGCGCTATTCAGATGTGTCCACAGACAAATCCGTGTCCAATTCGCGCCATACAGGCACGGATTTGTCCGCCGGCCACATCCGTCGGACAAATCCGGCGGGCACATCTGTGCGTGTATCCCTAGCTAATACAAATCACATCTCAATAGTACTCAAGAGTCTGGACACTAAGATTCATCCAGTATAGTTACAAAAGAGGAAAGAATCCCTTAACAGGAAAAAGTTACCTACTTTCTCGACTTGTTAAGCGTATAATGTTTGTTGTGAAGCGGTTACAACTATTTCCTAGGTCTGGTTTGCGCTCGATTTGGAGACGCGGGCTATCTGTTGCTTTCAAGTTACATGGATGGTCCTGACATACAGAAATATGTCCGTTCGGCCTGATGATGTATGGGTGACCGCATTTCCTCGTTCAGGTGAGCTTTCGTCTGACGTCTATACAGTGAGTCTAAGCGACTGATAACCTCAGCGATTTTGATCGTACATGGCGCTCGAAAAACCGGACTGGAAATACTAGTCATCATCATTATGTATTTAAGAACGGGGCTCTTGTAGGGGGAGCAATCATCCATGTATGTTTGTCATTTGCCTTCTCTTTGCGAGCCTGATACCAGAGATCATTTGCGTCACAGTGTAAGCGGTACCTATAGAACATCGATACCGTTATGTTACAAAGTCTAAAACTATACCCCACGGTACCCCAATAATTAATTTGTAATCCCTGTCGAATGATACCCCACTCGATATGTTACGTGATTTTTTTTACAATATGGCATGTAATTGCCGGATTTGGATTGCTATTATTTCTTTAGTGACACTCGCGCAATCAAAATGAACAGATAGACGTATGAATCTAAATCGACACACGTGTTTTGCCTCTAGAGTTCCATAAAGGAATATATATACATACAATACAATACAATACATATATATATACAAAGACTGTTAAACACATTACCCTCCTCTGCGCGCTGCGTCGCTCAGTCGGGTAATAATAACTAGTGTGCGGTGACGAAAACAACTATAAAATAATACACTTGAGTACACTGAATTGGACACGCTAGTTTACATTCGCATTTTTGGCCAGGAATATAAAACCTGCGATGATAAGTAAGTATGTAATATTAGTTAATATTTCATTTTCGGCCGTCGGAGAACAAGGTTCAAGATTGGGATCCTTGATAGACGTTTAGGTATGTTTTTTAATGGTACTTTTTGTGTGATCTATGTGTCAACTACTTACATATCCACATGGTTCAAATAAAACAAAAAATATTTTATTAAAATTATTCACAATTACGCTATGGTTGTCACTTTGCCTACACACAACACTCACTCGGGTAAGGAGACCACGGACTAGCAAGCGCAACGTAGGACGTCCACTCACAAGATGGACAGACGACCTTATAAAACCCCGTTCCCATTTGTCGGATGTCGGGTCCGATTTTCAATCGGGTGTCGGCGCTCCATACAAAATCGTGTCCGACAAGTGTGAATAGCTTCATATAAAATGTTCTGCCACTGGAACGACCGATTAAAATCCGGATCCGACATCCGACAAGTGGGAACCAGGCCTAAAGGTCGCTGGAAGACGCTGGATGCAAGTCGCTTCCGACCGATACTTACGGAGGTCCAAAGGGGAGGCCCATGTTCAGCAGTGGACGTCTTATAGCTGAGATGATGATGAACCATGTAATGTTTTCAGATAAAATGTGCGACAAGGTAAACGTTCTCGAGCTGGAGCCTGCAACTCAGGAGATATTAAATGACTGTTTCAAAGATAGGTACTTCAAAATTGGAGCTGTTTTATAATTTCTACCTATAATAACTCGAAATTCAGTGGGAAAGTTTCCGTTAGAAAGAAACCTGTTAAAAGAATCCAGATTGTATTATTTGCCGATTTTTACTTGTGGCACGAATGTGACAACTATGAATTCTTAAACAGGTACCTTCTTTGAAGGTAAGGTTTTTGCTCGTTTCGGTGATCCTGGCTACCTGTTGAAAGCAAGCTACAAGGAGGACGCCGACAATTTCAGAAACATGCCCGTCCGGCCTGATGACGTGTGGGTTACCACTTTTCCTCGGTCAGGTGAGCCATTTGGCCGTATTCTAACTTTAAAACACGCACAGACACGATCCAACTTCAATGCAAATCCAATGCAATAACAACACAACACTGCTAACGCCTACATGTCTGAATCAAAAATGACGGAATTTGCTTGAAAGTTACTGCGATGCAACTACAATACGACTTCAATATTGGTTGATTATTGGTTGAGTGTTGGAGTTATGTTAAAGACAGATTGTGTTTTTAACGTATTGTTTTTACATTTTGAAAGTAGAATACTGCACATTATCGTTAACTGACCATTAAATATTAAGCAGACTGACTGCCAACAATTAGGTGTTACTAGGTGTCTGTCTACAGTCAGGGTAGTGAGCCAAACACGCCGAAACAATGTATACTTGAATAAATAAAAAATAAAAAAAAGCCTTTATTAATTCCCTACGAAATAACAATTAGGTACGTAAGGTTTAAAATAAGACAGTAAAAAAAAACAGTTTTACAATTTGAATTAATTCGTAGAGACCCCTCTTCGGGTGAAGGCCTCCTCCAGTTTCAGCCAGTTTTTCCTGTCCTTGGCCTTCTCAGACTAATCTTTGCCAAAGAGAATTAAGTACCTAGAGTGTTCTCTCCATACATGGCTAAATGCGTATATACAGGGTGTAACAAAAATACTGGTGATCCGTTTACGGGCATAATTGGTATCGTATTACGACTAAGAAAAAGTAGGAGATAAAATTTATGGACGCGAAAAAAATGTTTTTTTTTTCTATGGGACAGGTGGTCCCAGCCGGCCGACCGTCCATACTAAACCAAATTTTTTTTCTCACTTTTTCGTAATAAGAATACGATACCAATTATGCCCTTAAAAGGATCACCAGTATTTTTGTTACACCTTGTATAATAAGTTTTAAGCGAGCTTTGCTAAAAGTTATTATTCAAAAGATTACCTACAGCTTAATACGTATTACGATTTAAGTGTGCTTAAAACTTAGTAAAAATGAGTTTAATCATACCTCCCATACGACTTAGGTATTATTTAATAAGTAGTTTTGCTATGCATGGAGTTAGCAATCTATCTACTCATTTATCTATGTCTTTGCCAATTGTAGCCACGTTTTCGTCTATCCATCTTTCTTTGGGCTTTCCCCTATTTATTATACCCGTAGGCCCACGCCATAGGGTGGTAATATTGGCCTATCGTTCTCCACGCATTCGCGCTGCGTGTCCAGACCATTTCCATTTTAATTTTTGGGCAAATGAAAGGGCGTCTGTAATACCTGTTTTTTTGTCTTGAGTATTCATTATATTAAGTATACGTCCTTCCATGGCCCCATGACACCGTCGTACCTTGTTCCAGTTCAGGCTAGGCAGTAGACGGGTATCTAGGATTTTTTTCTTCAGCTTCATTGTCATGTTTGATTTCAATATTTCTTTATATTTCCAAAATTTTGACTATTTCTGTTCTTATTAAAAGCTACTTGTTTACCTAAGTGCTTGAATAAGCGCTCGACATAAGCGTTTTCGTAGTGTAGTAAAGTAGCATAAAAAGGATGATTGTCATGTTCCAGGTCCGATACGACACTTCCGACAACATCAGCTCCGAGTGTCGTAAGAGGCTCGTTACGTACCCGGAACGTCGACGGGATGGCCGTGTTTTGTTGTTTGCCGGCCGTTCGTTACTAGCTACAAACAACGCTCGAACCTGGCTCGTTCCGAGCAAGTTAAGCATTTCATAAGTTCATAAGTGCATTGTAATATGCCTAAATTGAAGACACCTTAACAACGATGTGTCGGAATATACTTGCCGAAATATTTATGTGGCTTGCAAAATGTCAATCAATTGTATGTTAAATACGAGGAAATAGCTAATTCGCTACTCGGTCAGTTTATAATTACTTAAAACAAGAAAAAGTTAAGTAACAAAGATTATCAATTTCGGGCAGCCCGGCCGGACTCGGCGCGCTTCGTGCCCGGGAGCTCGACGGAAGCTCTCATATATAACAGGGCGCCCCAACTAGCAAAGTCACCAGCACCTTTATAGGACTACATTTAGCCAAAGCTGCTGGTGACTTTTATACGAAATCATTTGCTAGTTGGAGTATCGGAACGCTCGAACCCGGAACTGCCCGGTCGCTGCTCATGTAGTGTTCGGAACGCCCGGTGTCGGCTTATAGACGTGTCGGACCCAGGACATGACAACGTCAGTCATCCTTAATCGGATCGTCTCGATACGTTACGATATTACAAGCAAAAGTCACAGACGCCATCTTTGATGAGCATCCAATAACTAATGATGCTGATTAGCGAGGTAGTGGAATGTTATGTGTTTACTGATTACAGTCCCGCTGGTAAGATTTTATCATATTTTACTGTATTTTACTGGTAAATTTAACTATAAAGTTATAGACTATTATTTTTGGCTTTAAAAACAATATTAATAACAGGAACAACAAGGACACAGGAATTGGTCTGGCTACTCATGAATGACCTCGATTTCTCGGCGGCATTGAAGATTCCTTTGACAAGCAGATATATTACCATCGAGTAAGTATTTTAATGTGTTATTTACCTACTTTAAAAATGAGCATGAATAGAAGACAGACTTCATACATTCTTTATTTCAGGCAACCAAAAGTAATTTACAAAAATGGAGATAATCAGGACGTATTCGAATTATCACTGCGCCAGGAAATTTCTAAAATAAAGCGTTCTTATGACGAGATAGTCAATACACCTTCCCCGCGGTTCTTCAAGTCGCATTTACCCTTCTCTCTGCTGCCCTCGACTCTACTGGATAATTGTAAGGTGGTGTTCGTGGCCAGAGATCCGAGGGACGTAGCTGTGTCCTTTTATCATTTCCTGAAACTGATCTGGTTTTCTCCTAGAGACTTTAAAAGCTTTTGGAATCTTTTCATCAATGATTTGGGTGAGCATTTATGTTAATTTTAAAATTTAGTATCTACGCCGAACCCCTGACAGCTGGGCATTTTGATATCAAAGTAAATATATTTTTTACTATTGTCACCAAAAGCGTTTTTGCGATTCAATTCAAAATATTTAAATGGTGGAATTTAAAACATTTCAAGGTCAGATGCGAGTGTAGCCCAATTCCGTCTTAGATGAATACGTGAAATGAATCAAGAAGTACATACCTAATAAAGATAATAATGCTATAACGCACATTTTTCAGTTCCTAAAGCTCCATATTTAAAACATCTAAAAGAGGCATGGGCGCTCCGTCACCACCCGAATATGTTGTTCATATTCTACGAAGATATGAACAAGGTAGTTATTAAATTACTTATTTGAATTACAAATAGTTTCGTATTTTACTTGTAAATAAACTGTATTGAAATGTTTTTGTTCAGGATATGCCTTCATCTATTAAAAAAGTATCCAATTTTCTTGGCAAGAAAGTTACGGATGAACAAATTGAACAACTTTGTGAGCATTTGGACATAGCAAATTTCAGAAAAAATAAGTCTGTAAATCCGACGTGGAGAGCAAAGATTGGCAACCCCGATGCTGAGGACTTCGTGAGAGTAGGTAAGCACTTTTTAGATTGTTTTTATTAAGTATGTGTGTTCCATATAATGTGTGTGGACAAGTTTAGTAAAAGGGATCACTTTGTTAATTTACATGGACACGTCATTCTTCCTCAATAGACAGCTTATATTGTGTAGTTTTAGGAAGTACTTATGACTCCATATCGACCAAAATGGTATATTTCGTTTAGGATTGACACATTTATTTTTCTTTAAAATCTCTGAACTTTTATGAGAATATCCCTAATCTACCAGTTGAAGTAATTTTATTCTTAGTAAATACTAGCGACCCGCCCTGGCTTCGCACGGGTGCAATTATACATATATACCTTCCTCTTGAATCACTCTATGTATTAAAAAAAACCGCATCAAAATCCGTTGCGTAGTTTTAAAGATGTTGCGACTTTGTTTTATACTATGTAGTGATTTAATAATATAAAATACGTATTAACGTAACACCGTATTATCTTAGGCAAATCAGGCGGCTGGCGCGAGCACTTCGACGAGGAGATGGCGGCGCAGGCGCAGCGCTGGCTGCGCGAGGGCCTCGCCGGCTCCGGTCTGCGCTTCCCGCACGACAGCTCTTTAGTCTTCGACTAATTTTATTGTTAATCGCTTGGCGCGATCACTACGCCTATATCAATAAAAATGGAAACATATAATTCATAAATTGTGTTGTAGTCAAAAGCCAAAATAAACACACAAGTCAAATAAATATCTAAAGTATTCTTTTTTAACTATTTGTATCTTATTTGTATTTAATATGTTTATTTTTATATCATAAAATGCCTAACATTAGATAGAAATTAAAAAATATATAAATACCTATACGAGTAAAATGTCGAAGAAGAATGTAAAGAAGCATATCACTGTAATAAATCAATATATAAAATAGTATATAATTAAAATCAGCATGCAGCATGGCAATAAATTAACGCTTGAGTTGCCAAAACTGAAGTGGAACGCTAATTAACTCAATAATTGGTGAAATATGAAATTGTAACAAACACGCTGATGTACCCTCGGTTACAAAAAAAATGGTAAATTATACTCACTGCAGTACGACCTCCTAGCCTAATAGTTGGTAGTGACCCTGCCTATGAAGCAGGAGGTCCCGGGTACAAATCCTGGTCACAGATATTTGTTCCTGAGTTATGGATGTTTTCTATGTATTTAAGTATTTATCTATATCTATCTATTATATATATCGTCGCCTAGTACCCACAACACAAGCCTTATTGAGCTTACTGTGGGACTGGGTTGATTTGTGTAAGATTGTCATAATATTTATTTATTTATTTACAGTAATACCGACTAGTGTAGTCTACAACTGACGACGGGCTAAAAGACCACTAAGTTTAGTTAACAAGTAATTCTTAGCTTAAAGCTATTCGCTAGAGAATAATAGGATATATGTAATCAAGGAAACTTGGTTAATGTTTATGATGATACCTATAAATTTTGAGAGTCTGATCTTTACTGAAACCGATTAAAAGTATTTTTTTACTTGATTCATAAATGGGTAAATCCACGTAAGAGCGTAACGCCAGTTACCAATTATTCGCTCACTGTTTTATTCATGGTACAAATTTAAGTGAAAATATATCTAGAGATCTATTTTATTCTTACCTAGCGATAAATTATCGTTCACAATAGCGTCAGAAATAAATAAACAATGAATGAAATCGTAACTGGCGTTACATTTCCATGGAATTGCCCAAATGCTCTCTTTGGCTTTCCTGACAAACTTTTATGTCAACTTCGACAACTGTCCCTTCTATGCTGCTTTTAATAAATTTATCGTATCGTAGCAGATGGCCTTGCATCTTTCTTTATACGTACAATACGTTCATAAAACTCCTTCATTAGTTTTATTTTTCCAACGTATTGTTATAAAATAAACATATTCCTCAGTAAAAGGAACAACATGGACGCAGGAGTTAGTCTGGCTACTCATGAATGATCTCGATATCGACACGGTCTTGAAGATTCCACTGACGAGCAGATATATTGCCTTTGACTAAGTATTTATTTCTTCTGAACCTCATAATCGCCGTTATTACACCTTTAAAAACTAACAAAAAACAAACATGATAAAACTCCTTGTTTTAGACGGGAAATATGTATTTTACCACAAGGAAAAAAACGGATTTAATAGACCCAAGCTTTGTTATGACGCGATAGACGCTGGATCTCCTCCCGGTTCTTCAAGACTCATTTACCCTTCTCTTTTCTGCCTTGACTCTACTGAATTCTGCTAAAGAGGTGTATGTAGCTAGATCCAAGAGACGTAGCGCTGTCCTTCTAACATCATCAGAAACTGTCTTGGTATTATGCTGGGGAATTTAAAAGTTTTGGAATCTAAAAAGAATAAATCAAATTCGGTTGGCATGGCGTGAGCACTTCGACAAGGAGATGGCGGCGCAACGCCAAATCACCTTCCCCGCGGTTTTTCGAAACGCATTTAGGTTTATCTCTTCTGCCATTGACTCTACTGGATTCTTGTAAGGTGGTTCGTGGCCAGAGATCCGAGGGACATAGCTCTGTCCTATTATCATTACCAGAAACAGACCTGGTATTATCCTGGAGACTTGAAAAGTTTTTGGAATCTTTTCATGAATGACTTGGGTAAGCATTGCTTCTAATTTCGATTTTTTTATTTGTATTTTCTTACGGTTACGGGTTTTGATATTTACTTCTCGAATAGAATACAATTCACTTGAAAATCTTACATATGAAATACTTACGTCTAACTCGACACTTATTACCTGAATGTATTTATCGTAACCGATACTGTTTTTGCGATTTTTAAATGGTGCAATCATTGATGAATAATTCAAATGACACATGAGACAATATAGTACATTACGCACCTAGGGCGGTAAAATAAAGAACGGCTCAGATCGCGGGTATTTGTGGCCCGAACCGAAGGTAAGGGCCATAAACAAGCGATCTGAGGCCTTCTTTATTACCGCCCGTGGTGCGTACACAATTTTACGTCTTCTCCTGGGTGTGAAGTGAGATTTGCCGCTGCACCCGTGGGTGTTAAATCACACTTACCGCCCAGAGTGACGTAAATGCTATAATTGTTTTTTCAGTTGTTAGAACTCCATATTTAGCCCATTTATAAGAGGCCTGGGCGCTCCGTCACCATCCAAATATGTATACTTAGGTACTCAATTAAAATTTGGAAAAAATTGCATGTTTTACTTTTTAATCGACATGTATTTATTGCAGGATTTGCCTTCATCAATTGAACGAATATCCGACTTTCTTGGCAAGAAAGTGACGGATGAACATTTCCACTTGAGATGAGCGAGGATAAAATGCGTGGAATGTGTTTGTTAAGAACCAAATCCTAGAGCTGTGCTGTGCGAGGACCGAGGAATATTTAGCGCCATCTAGTTCAGAGCCACCTAAACAGAACCAATATGCACGAGATAAAATCAGCGCCTCCTAGTAGCGAATAACGTACTAGTAGTACACTAGGCGTTACTAGGTGACGCTGATTTTATCTCATGCATATTGGCTCTGTTTAGGTGTCTCTGAACTAGATGGCGCTAAATATTTGGAGCCTCAAAAAGTTCTTAGACTATGGCCGTCTACTATATATTTAAGTCTATGGTTGAACTGAACAAACTGATAAACGATCATTTGCGAATATCGCGATTGTCAAGTCTGCGTAATTGTCAACTAGAATTCTAATAATAACAACAACAACAAAGACAATTAACACTTGAGTACATTGTCTTTGTTGTTGAATGTTGTCATTGAATCAGACACACTGGTTAACACTCGCTTATTGTTGGCCAAGGATATAAAACCTTCGATGCTAAATAAATACTGTAAGTCCTTTTGCGGCAGTTGGAGAACTAATTACCAGGATCGTAAGAGAGGGTCCACCAGTCCAGTGGACCAGTGGTGAATTCATTGGAGTTTGGGTCCTTGGGTGATATTAAATTTAGGTATGTTTTTTTTAAAAATGGTAATTAAAAAATTTGATTTCAAGTTTACAGGGGTACAGGGAAGCTATGGGGTTTGATCACATAGTTGACATATACTAGTAATCCGCCTCTAACTGAGAACTCACGATTTACTTTCAAACGAGTTGACCAATATAACAAGACCCCAAGGAAGATTTTTTTTCTCCTTCTAGCTCCATAACCACTTGATGGATCCTGCTCATATAAGAACTTACAAATTTTATGTACCTCTGCTACAGCTCGAACAAATTTCATAAAGATCAGAAAAACGTGACTAAAGTTATCGCCAGACAAACTATCGAAATCAAAAAGCCATCCAAATGCCGAGACGTCCCAGTAGCCAGGTGACGGTTCGGTTCGGTCTGGAGTTGTTTGTAAGAACTCACTTCGCTTACTCTCCGCGAGTTGGAAAATAATAAGAAAACAAATCAAATAGTGGAAAGTAATGCAATAGATGTTTTAAAGCTAATATTAGCTTACGATTATATTTATGAAAATCACCCTGCGAAGCAAAAGACAGCACTGTCAACCATTTTGTTTAATAAGCTGGTAAACGAGGTATTGTAACATTCAAAGACGTAGTGTTAGGTTTCTAATTCCAAGTTTATGCAGTGATTTTTTACCTTTTCAGTCCCTACCTCTGTAACAAATGCGGGAAACTAATAATATCCCAAACAAACTGATTTTAAAGTTGTATAAACCGTATAAGCTTTTTTTAGCATGGATAATGGTGCATACATTAGTTTTTAATGTTATTAGGTATGTTAATTTTTTTTAAGAATAAAGGTAGTAAATTAGATAGATAGATAGATAGTTTATTAATCAAAAAGTATACATGAAGTTATACAAAATCCTGCAAAATTGTTTCCACAGTTTGTCTGCAGGTGAGATAGTCAATTACATATAGGTATGTATTTTTATTTAAAATGAAGGTCTGCCAGGTTAACAATAAACAGATATTCGGTATACTAATTTACTACTATTATTATTCTCATTTCAGATACAATGTGCGATAAGATTAAAGTTGAACATCTCAATACTGCATCTCAGGAGACTATAAACAGATATTTTAAAGGTACTACGTTTAAACCACAGAGAATATGTATGCAACTGTACGTAATTAGGCATTAAAACACTTGTGTGATCTTTTATGAAACTCGCCTGCTCGTTTCATAAAATCACACTCGAACTTTAAGGACCTTATTACGTAACAGTTACATAAACTACTATAACATTTTATAGTTTATACGATGTATAACTTTGTGCGAACTAAGGGGTCAACCGCTTGTATTTTGAGAATAAAATAGTATTTTTTCTACTCCAGTACTTTTATCTGTCAATTATATGGTCCCGCCAACGAATATAAAAGCATGTCTTATGACATTTCAAAAAAGTCTATCTTGTCTATTCTTCATAAAGACCCTAGGGTTATTATGTAATTGAGTAACTTCGATCTCCCGGTGGATTGTGCCGGCGGCGTCCGCCCAGTGCGGGGCCCGACAACAGTTTCACAATATTGTATGGAAATCCTTTCTGTCATTGTTATGGGTGCTACAATATGCGACCATAGAAGCTCCATCAAAAAGTATGCGCTAGTAGTTCCGCCACCACAATCTCAATTCGAGTATTACAGTCGCCGAGTATAAAAATTCTTTCAGGTCTTATTTGCGCCCGTTTTGGCGATGCAGGCTATTTGATGCCTGCAAATTACGCCAACGATGCCGACAATTACAAAAACATGCTCGTTCGCCCTAATGATGTGTGGGTAGCCACGTTTCCTCGGTCAGGTGAGCCAATCTTTGAATATTAAGGTTCCATCGATACTACTAGTAATGATTTCGCCAACGTAAGTTAAAATTGCTTGTACTCGTAGAGTACGCCGGAGTACGGCAAAGTTTTGCTTCTTTACGGCCACCGCCGGCCCCACCTAATGACTGCTGTGTGTTGACCAACGAGAGAAAAGGAAAAAACTGGCCAAGTGCGAGTCGGACTCGCGCACGAAGGGTTCCGTACCATTATCCATAAAAACGGCAAGAAAATCATGTCTGTTGTATGGGAGCCCCCTTAATTTTTCATTTTATACCTTTTTTTTTTAGTATTTGTTATAGCGGCAACAGCAATACATCATCTGTGAAAATTTTAACTATCTAACTATCACGGTTCCGAGGCAATGAATTTTTCAACACTCCTTTATTTATATTTTTTTGCTGATATTTAATTATTTCAAGTTAGGTAATTGTATTCAAATGAAGATAAACTAGATCCTAATTCGTTTAAGTATTACAACTGATTTACGGCCTTTGTAAAGTTTTTTTCTTGACAAAAGGGACATCCTGGACTCAGGAATTAGTCTGGTTACTCACGAATGACCTCGATTTCGACTCTGCCTTGAAGATTCCATTGACAAGCAGATATATTAGTCTTGAGTAAGTTTTAGCTTGATCTTTTAAGATAAGAACTTATTTTATTTTATTTATATAAGGATCACCAACGATTATTATGCGTAGGTATAGTACCTACTAAACACAATTTAAATTCAGAAATCATGCAAAGATGTATAGCCACTTAGGTGACCACAGCTTACTTATCAACTTAGTTGCCGCTGTCATTTGCTATGTGCGAAGTACTTAGGTACATGGAGCGGTTCGAAAAACTATGAATATATCCCTTAAAATTGGCCATGCTCTAACTTAACACTTTCATTGCTACGCCGAAACCCAATACCATCGCCGTATGCCAGTGTAAAGACAAATAGCTACATAGCACACGCACACTCGATGCGAAAACAACGCTGCACGCTGAGAACTCCCCTAGGGAGTTCATATATTTGTATGCTCCGAAAGGACTCGCTAGGGGAGTCGGTTGGCATGGCCTCTAGTCATCTATAGCTAGTATAGACTGAACTCCTCTCGGGAGTCGTGCGGCATGTGAACAAAGTTACTGAGAACACCGTAGGGGAGTTATCGGCACTGAAAGTGTTAAATTAGCTCTGCCCCACCTCTGCAACTCCGGGTTCGGCCCTGGTTACTTTACTCAATGCACGGTTAAAACCCTTGTTTCAGACGCAAGTACATATTTTACAAACAGGAACAACATCCGGATCAAATAGATCTAAAAGTGCGCCAAGAAGTTTCTAGAATAAAGCTTTCGTACGAAGATGTAGCCAACGCGCCTTCTCCTCGTTTCATCAAGACACATCTGCTGTTCTCCCTTCTGCCCCAGACTCTACTGGACTCTGCCAAAGTGGTGTACGTAGCGTAGCGTAGCCGTATCTCTTTACCACTATTACAGGCTTACTTGGTATTATGCTGGAGACTTTAAGAGTTTTTGGAATCTTTTCATTAACGACTTAGGTGAGCACGCATGTATTAATTAATTAATGTGACTTATTGTTACTAACTAGAAATCAACGTAGCACCAAAAAATAAAATTGATTACCTGTTTCAGTTATTAGGTCTCCATATTTAACGCACCTAAAAGAGGCCTGGGCGCTTCGCGACCATCCAAATATGTTATTTACGTTTTATGAATATTTACAAAAGGTAATTTTTGTTATTTAGTTCCTATTCGGAACATTAGTGCAGTTACAGTTAACAGAAAAACGACTAATAAATTATTTATTATTTACTTACCGAAACAAAAATGTGGGGGCATACTACTGATTGATATCAGCTGAAACCGACTTTCATGGAATTTTATAACTTTTAAGGAACAAAATGACCTGAATTTGGATTTTCGTATAATCGTAACAATTGTGTTTTTTTTTAAATGATGCCGAAAACAACCAGTCAGAAACGCGACAGATAGTCATAGTAATTTATTTATAATATTTTAAAAATTACATGTCAAATTACATTACATGGATGAGTACTAAAGGTATTGGTAATTGGTATATACAGGGTGGCAGGTCACTTTAGACCTTCCTCCCGGAAACATTGCATCGTTTGAGTGATACACAGTAGATTTGTAATGGTTAAAATCATGAATTAAGAAAAAAATTATAAAACCAATTTCACTACTTTTTCACTGTGGTGATAACCCTATTTAATTGCATCTGCATTTCATCATTGATTATGATCATATGATTATCTATCAACTCCCCGTCGGGAAAACTCGGAGCTCAAGCTTATTACCGAGCGTTGACGTAATCGCACTGATGTATGATTGACGCCTAAATGTCAAATAAATCAAATGCGAAAATATTCAATACAGTTAATTTATTACTAATTGCCATATCTTACACTATCTTCACACACGGCATTCTAATATTCCTCCGCGTCTTACAATACACGCTGCGTGCGCGAGACACGATGTCGGTGCAAATTGAAACAGTCTTCTTCTTCAACATTTTTGCAACACATTTGAACTATAAAACAACATTTTTTATAACAATCACCAGCAGTAGGCTTCGCGGAAAGGACGATCTTGAGCCAGTAAAACTTAAAACCTCTGTAGGTATTTTGTAAGGGTGAAGGCACATGCTTAAGAACTTTTAGTAGGTACTGCGGTGACTTATTCCGAAATATTGACCCACTGATCTCGAACTTGCAGGACTCTTTCTCTAACCTGACCGCACGTGGAATAACGGATCCTCCACGTTGGTCATTCTCAGCTGTTAGATTTACAATGGGCTGATTTTTGGTGGCACGATAAAAAGCACGTACAATTCTCCTGTGCCCAGTTAAATGCGGTGGTGAATATGTTTCTATTTGGCGTTGCATACTTTTAGCCGCAATGTAGTTGCATCTAGTTTATAACAAGATCAAATTAGCATAATCACTAGCTTTTAGCAAAGGCTATTTCAAGAATATGCCATGACATTAAGTAAGTTTAATGACAATTTCATTTCAAACATCAAACTTCTTGTCGATTTCCAACTAGGTAAAGAGGTTTGCTATTCATTAACAATGTATTGGTTCTAGGTATTAAAAGTAACGCATGCACGTATTGTACGTTTCAAACCAAATAAATAACAAGGAAAACCAATAGCACAGAGTAAATAATAGTATAACAGAGAGACCTCTGTTATGTCACGTAACGTCACTAATCATGTTGTCCCTTCTTAACGCATGACAAGTTCTCTTTCGCACTTATGCAAACGTATCGGATACGTCGTGTCAAACTCAAATTTTTTGACAGATTTACTTTGAGTTGTACCCCCCTGCCAATAGCATGAAAAATTCCAAGCTATGTTTTGCAAGGTAATTTATTCCAAAATTGTGAAACGTATTTATTAAGGAGACTGAACCTTTTTATCAGTCAGAGATATTTATGATGAGTTTACGATAACATCTTTAATTGTTTATGACGACTAATTACTTTTGAGTGGTTGTCAATGTCACTATTTGAACTAAATATTTTGTTGTGGTTAGAAATATTGATTTAATAAGAAATAACATAAAAACTTAACCCAAAATTAAACAAGTGGAGCTACAAAGACAAAGATAATCGCGTCTGAAAATGCTGGAACTTTTCTTAGACCATTGCAAGCGGATCTAAGAAGAGATATACGACAACAACTTTACATATTATCCTGTCATCTAAAGATTGTTTACAAGTAAGTTCATTGACCCAGTCACCTGTTTAGGGTTAGCACACAGTAGTTTTTTGCGTGAATGTTTAAAAGGCAATAAGTTGGACACGGTTACACATATTTACATAGTTTTTATGGAGGAAATATAGTGCTAAGGCTAAACTATCTCCCATTTTCGCAAAGGTCCCCAGTGGACTTCCACCCAGTATAAGTACAGACCTTGTAGGCATGTTCCTGGGGTCAGTTGATTTTTAAGTTATTTTTTTTAGTGTTTCATAGTTACCTACACAGTTTAATTTACATAAACCTGAAACCTAAATAATATTAAAAATAACATAACTAAAATACAATCTATAAATATTATCTTCCAGGATCTGCCGTCGTCTATAAAAAGAATGTCTATTTTTTTTGGCAAGGAAGTAACGGACGAAGAAATTGCAAAGCTTTGCAACCACCTGGCAATAGATAGTTTCAGGAAAAACGAGTCTATAAACCCAAAGTGGAGGGCTGAGATTTGCAACCCTGATGCTGACGGCTACGTAAGAAAAGGTAAACATTACTATACAGGCCGGGAAGTAGGGGGTTGCTGGCCGAGTACATATAGACGGCCGAGCGTAGAAAGGCCGGAGAGTTACGTTCCTTTTTATGGTTCCGTAGCTAAAATGACAAAATAAGTTTGCATAAGTACATAATAAGAGAACAGAAAAATGCTTACCTAAAACATATTGAATAGGAAAGTGGCTCAGCTTATGATATAGCTGTTCTAAGCTATCAGATGAAATATATTTTATTTGAATAAAAAATTGTAAGTTGTTTGTCCATCTACGCGATGTTTTCATCAATATTGCAGTAATAAATACTGGTATATGTAGGCGCCATTGTACCGTATTTTAATTTTAAAATACACAAATAAGCAATACACAACAAATGATCAACCAATATAGAAATTGTATCAGAGTTGCATTGGAATAATTTTCAAGCTAATTCTGACATTACTGATTCAGACGTTTAGGCGCTAGCCTTGTTGGAGTTGTGCTAAAGTTGGATCGTGTATATAATAGCAGTTTACGTAACTGTTACGTAATAGGGGTCCTTAAAACACGAGTGTGGTTTTATGAAACGACCGAAGTGAGTTTCATAATAAGATCACACGAGTGTTTTAAGGCCTAATTACGTACAGTTGCATACACTGCTTTATCTACACACATATTATAAATCTTATATGATGAATGAATGACTGCCATTGCACGGATTGCACCGCCATCGCCATGGCCAACTCGATTGTGTCGATCGGGGGGGCGCGTGCCGGCGGTTGGATGGGCGCGTGCCGGCTGTCGGGGAGCAGGCCGGATTTTCATAATGAAATCGAATTTTTGATTATTATTTGATAATAATAACATCGTTACAGATAAGGCATTTGTTCTAACTTCTAACAAAACAGTCTATTTTTATGGTGTTCATAACGTGCAGTTTTTGAACGCATCATGGAGGGTTTATGATATGGGTGTAGATAAACGTGTTTTAAAGTTAGCATACGGCTCATGGTTGATGTAGCACATAAAGTGGCCGAACTCTAACCGTAAACGCTAACCGTATCTATTCTCAGGACAATCAGGCGGTTGGCGCGAGTACTTCGACGAGGAGATGGCGGCGCAGGCGCAGCGCTGGCTACGCGACGGTCTTGCCGGCTCCGGCGTGTGTTTCCCGCACGACAGCTCTTTAAATTTCTGATTATAGACTTAAAAAATAGTACATTTCGATGCTAGCGCGGAAAGTATGCCATTTACGCACGAGTATCGAACGACGTTTTTTAATACAGTTGCGAAAAAATGATGAACTGAGTCACTTTGAGGTTACTTTATTTCATGTATCCGAACGCTCCGCGCGGTGCGGTGCGGCGCGGTGATTGGCTATCTGTCGCTGTCATTAGCTGGAAAAGTAAAAAGCACTAGTGCGAGAAATAGAACTTTCCGCACTTTTTTGAGAAACTGTGTTAATAAAAGGTTTTAAAAATGCAACCTTTTCCCTACTGCTCGACATCAAAGTGCAATATGACTTTACCAGTCGATGTCCATATGAATGTAGATGTATAGATATACATGTATGTATGTAATATATGGAAATTAAGGTGTTTTATTAATATTTTATGTCAAGTGTCAATTCCACGCACATAAAGTCGCGGGCACAAGCTAGCTTCTTTCTCACAAATCATTTAAAAAAAATCAAAGATCGAAGGTGCCTAGAACGTTCTACTGGTCCAAAATGTTAATCTCCTACTGAGAAATATTCACTACACGTGCCTTTAAATAATTAGGCACCTTATAGAAAAGTAATTAGATTTTAAAAGGCAAGATCCTTAGAAATTAAGTTTACTTTATGAACGTCAGTTATTTTGCTTAACTAAGTAAGTTTAAACTTGCTTTGCTTTTAGGTAAGACTTAGGTAGGTATTTCGTGAAAAAATTAAGCGTGTAGATAATATTATTTTTAAATAGTCAGATTGCTTATTATTGCTTATTAAAATATGTGACAGTCTTCATGAAAATATATCATTTGACGACCTTTACTTTGACGACTTACGCAAATTGACCGATTACAATATATTTTGATATCGTCTGACCTAGTCAAATTGAATCAATTTCATTTAAGTGAATACAGCTTGAATCTCGAACCAAGGTTGTTCATTTTCGTAGTTCAGTGTGTAATAAAAAAAATAAAAAAATTGTCCATTAAATAGAACTAACAAGAAAATACATCTCTAATATAATAATTATAATTTAAATTACTAACCACCAATGTAAGAAAAACAGGAAATAAAAGGCTTTTTATTTTTATTTTATTTATTTCTTGAGCGGTTATGTATCGAGCAAGTGTGCAGCTATACGTCGTGCTACCTAAGAAGCAATTTTTGACACCTGTCATTTCAGTACATTTTATAACCAAAATCGGATTTTTGTACTGAAATGAGAGGTAGAGGGAGGAAGAATTAATCTCATAACGCGTGTTAATTGTTTGCTTAAAGAAACTGTAGTTGCCAGAGTCGGGCATCCCCGTGCTTTTTGTAGGGAGCAGCTATCACTCAACAAAAAGCAAGGCTTTTACCGAACATTGTTGCCTATTTTTACAAAAGAATTATCGATCACCACCACAATTTTCCGGTGTTTTATACTTTACATTAGTTGCAGGCAATACTACCTAAAGTCAATCAGAAAAAAAAATACATTGGTGAAGCTTTTACAAAATTGGTACGAAATTAGTGGTCGGTAATGAAATCCAACGTTACGTTACAATATAGTTCAGAAGGTCTATTCGATGGTTACTAAATTGTAATTGGTGTGATTTTAATTTGTTGTAAGACAGAATTGGACCTTTCAGAAGTGACATTTGGCTTATATCAAGATTGTTATTAAAAATAACGTTAGAATATTGCTGAACGAAATTGATAAATAAAGTCATTGCAAGTTTAGAAATAAGTAGTGGCGCTTAAATACCTCGACGCATTTTTGTTTAACCCAGTGGTTGACTGGTAGAGCCTATATCCTATAGCCTTGTGTACTTTCATTATGGGCAATGAAGTTTACGAGTATAATAAATAATGATAAATAAATAATTTAATTTTACCAGGCTGCTTAGTAAGTAACAGCTATTTACATATTATTCCTGAGATTGGAGAAAGGCGGCCATCTCAGGAATTAGATCAGCTATTTATCTGTTTGGTGAAGAAAACCATGTTTTTCAAGCCGGGCAAAGTTGAGCACCGTAGGCAAAGTTGTAGCAGTTGACGGTATTTAGGTAACTAATTTTTTCAAGAATCAGACCCAAGGTAGTTTTTGCAGACGCGTTTCTTAATAGGCAATGACTTTTTATATTCGACCATAGCGCAAATTCAATTAACTTAGACCGTAGACAAGCGATGAACCGATAAATAAGAGTAACACGGCACAATTCAGATTATTGATGAACGTTAATCGAGCGAAACACTGAGTTTATCAAATATATTTTTTACGGGATGTTCGGCTGAAAAGTTATTTATTATGTCATGATTGTATGTATTAAATACTGTTATGTTCCATTCAGGTTGAAATGAGTATGTACTTTCTTGAGTGATTGAAAAACAAATGTGTCGCTTAAAAACTTGAAACTCGAATAAATTCCATTCGACCCTGTCAGCAAATATCTACCCTATTACCTTTTTTAAATACCAAAATAAAATAATCAGACAGTCGAATTTATCCGAGTTTGAAGTTAAGCGACTCTAATATTCGAATACCCAAACACGTGTACAAGTACGTTCATACTCGTACAACCTTGGGAATTTATAAAATCGGGCCATATCGAAAACTGTTCATGCTTACTTTACAATTTCACGGTTATTAATTACTAGAAAATGTTCTGGTTAATTACTTCGTTATGACTGACGTAAGTACACCTTGGTTAACAATTGAATCATACCCATTTGCCGAGTGTAAAGAAGATGCTTATGTACTGGTGAAGGTTAAGTATATTTGGAGAGAATGGAGTAACAGGGACATAGTTAATGAAGATCGCCATAGCTCATTTCAAGAGTCATAGCTCAGAGAGGATGCAGGTGTGATGAAGACGGGGACCTCTAATCCCCCAAAATCATAAACAAATATCTAAATGCAGGGACGTGCCGGGAACCAGCTGACAGCTGAAAGTTAAATGTAAGGACACAGTTACGCTCGCTCGTTCGATAATACATTAAAGTCGAGTTCTCAGTGGCAGCGGGCCCATAGAACACGATTCCTGTCGGCTTGTCAAGTTTCAGGAGTCTGAGCAGTCTTCCTACAGCTCATGAATAAATTTCAAGCCAAATTCAAGCCTAAGGAAAACTTTGACCCGCCGCCACTAGTTCCCAAGTTCTGAACATACCTCGTGAGCTGCTTGAGCTTGGCAGCGGCTTGCAGCGACGCGTACCCGTAGCGGTAATACTTTGCAGCGTCCTCCGAGGGCGCGTTGAAGGCCGCCACGTAGCGGGCTGGGTTGGAGTCCTCGAGCCATAAGCCTGGAAATTATAATACGTGTTAGTGTTATTACGATAACGAAACGATTATAAGTACCGTCAAACGTGATGGCAACTTTACCTTCTGTAGGCAACTTTACCAATAGTCTGCTTAATCAAGAAAATGGTGTTGGTAAATATAAATAACTCGTAGAAACCTGAGGTAGCGGTAGGTTTACCTTTACATGCAACCATATTTTCTTGGTAAAGTAGAAAAGTAGACTACAGTAACGTTACTTATGAAGGTAAAGTTGCCACGTTTGCCGGTAGGTACAGGGGCCGTATTCTAACTTTAAAACACGCACAGACACGATCCAACTTCAATGCAAATCCAATGCAATAACAACACAATACACCTAACGCCTACACGTCAGAATCAAAAATGACGGAATTTGCTTGAAAACTACTGCGATGCAACTACAATACAACTTCAATATTGGTTGATTATTGGTTGAGTGTTGAAGTTATGTTTGAGAGGTATTGTGTTTTTAATGTATTGTTTAAGTATTTTAAAATTAGAATACGGCACCTTGTCTATTCACGAGAGTTGGCGCGAGATTTGACAGAATTTTTATGAAAATGGCTGTCTGGCACTAGTGTCACTCAGTAGAAATCTCGCGCCAACTTTCGTGAATATACCTGTAAGTACTTGTTTTTCTTGAAAGACAAAGTTTCATACGAGTTAATTTTATTGCGCTCTGAGTAAAACGAATTTTTGACAACTTCCTAATTAGGATCTCAAAAAATACAGTCGTCCATTTGCACGGAATTTGGTTCCTAAAAATAACATTATAAATACTTTTAATTCAAAGTCGGAAAGTGAATCACTTTTAGGTACGATTATTTAGATACAAACGTAAACATACCCATAGAATATAACTTTGGCTCCATAACTGCATACAACTCGTGCATTTTCTGCATCCCATACTCAGCTGCTTCCATAATATCTTTCCTTTCGTTTTTAGTCAAGTTTGCTTCAGGCACAAAATCATCGTAATCATATTCATCACCATCTACCAGATAATCATCATCTGTGCTATTGTCAGGTGTTTTCAAGTCTGTTTCTGTATTTTGGAATGAAACATTAGCTTTTGTATAGTTGTCGTTATCGCAGTAAGTAACTACAATTGTAGAAATATTTTTCGTAGCGGAAAAAGAATGATTTTTACTATGATCTCTCTCTATTATCGTTATGTTGTGGAGTTCTTTAGTCATTGTACTATTAAACATTGGCATAAGATGTTTCAGTACTTCGATTATGTTAAGCGATGTAGTGTGATTTATATTAGTATTATTTGGTTCTATTGTCAAAATCTCGACGTATGTTGCTTTTTCTGTAGTAGAACTGGTTTCTGGTGTTTTGTTTGGTTGCTTCGATGTATTTAGTTTAACATCAAATTTATCTTCCATACCACTTTTTATTCCACTTATAGTTATTTCATCATTTCTTCGTTTAGATTTTTCTAATTGATTAGGAACATTTAATATTATTGCTTCATTTAGATTCCTCTCTTCATCATTTGCTTGAGTAATATTATTCTTAATCCTATTTATAGATGCAATTATGTCATTAACTAGAGCATCTTGTACTGATTTATTTGAATTTTTAATATCAGTTGTGACATCGGCTATAGAGTTAAGGACTAATTTTTCTGCACTGTGAATGTCATTTACTTTAGTTCGGTTTCTCATTTTGAATATATCTTCTACTAATTTAGTAAATGGACATTTTGGAGTAGTGTGTGCTGTTATATTGTAGTTTGTAGTTTTTTCGTTGTTGGCATAATTCAAGAAGAAAGTCAAAAGTGTGAAGATGTATTTGTACCTGAAAAATGAAATACCTTGTTAGTGATTACGTACCTTAGCAGTGGAATTAAGGATTTTTTTCTGTTTGTAACTTGTGTATACTCTGTTTCTTTAATTTGAGGTGTGCAATAATAGTACATTACGCACCTAGGGCGGTAAAATAAAGAACGGCTCAGATCGCGGATATTTGCGGCCCGAACCGAAGGTAAGGGCCATAGACAAGCGATCTAAGGCCTTCTTTATTACCGCCCGTGGTGCGTACACAATTTTACGTCTTCTCCTAGGTGTGAAGTGAGATTTGCCGTTGCGCCCGTGGGCGTAAAATCTCACTTACCGCCCAGAGTGACGTAAAGAATATTTATGTTATGTTATGTTAAGGATTTTATTCGTAGTTACAGAAAATAATATTCCTAATAGCTTTAAAAGGTACATTTGTGCTTGAAATGTCAACAATTTCTACCAATGTCGGTGGGTCAAAAAATTTCTTATGCAAGCCGGTGCTGAATTTGGCTTTAAAAATTTCATCATGAGCTGTAGGAAAAACTGCTCAGGCGAATGAACCTTAGGCAAGCCGACAGGAATCGTGTTCTATGGACGCGCCACCACTGATTCCTACAAGACGTTAGTATTTTTCAAACATTTTTAATATCACAATCGTTCGATGAAATATTAATGGTGGAAAACTTCTAACAAAATAATAGTTGTATTAAACGAAAGCTTTCTACTCTCATCGACTGAGGAAAGTGAACTTTCTCTATCTATAATATTAAACATTGATATACTACCGTGGCTGTACGGTCGACGTCAAAAATATGTTGGCACTTTTGCACCTTACTCCTTTGTAATAAGGTCCAATGTGTAAACATATTTTTGACGTCGACTGTACCACTGTTGGTTTCATGCCATAGCTTACTAATGTCAATGATTGGATAATATTTACCAATGTTGAGACAATAATGTTCAATAGCGGTTGCCACACAAACCTTTTTTAGCTTTGTATAAATAGGCGTGTGAATGTATAACAAATGTTAGATTAATGTGATTGTTATGATAACGTTTAATTCAGTACAATGTGTTTGAAACGAAAAAACATCGGAAATTGGCTTAAGTGTCTTTGTGACATGGCTAAGTATTTCTCGTGTTGTGCAATCTGTGCCAGACCGATATTTTTCACAGTATACGTTTTATATACGTACTTCACTTAACTGTCACATTCATTCACCCTGCTCTTAAACATTTGCTTTAAATAATTTAGTGACAGTATTATTGAAACTGTATGAAAACTTCCCTTGCAAAGTCAAAAGCTTCGACGTGTTACGCAAACTCCCTATAGACATTTATTTTTATACCACAGCGGCGGCGGCGACAATCAAGCATACAGCCCTGCAATTTCAGACTGTCACATGCACGTTGCCAATCTTTAGTATAACGATTTGACGGCTAAAAGGACAAAAGGGCGACGTCAACACGGTGCATTCTCTGCGATCATTTTGACATCTTAACAATTTTTTGTATATTTTGTATGTGTTTGTAATAGGAAAGATGCAGCTATAATATTTGCCATTATTTTGTGATCAAAATGTTAAAAAAAAACATAAAATAATAGATATTGAAAAGTTTTTACTTTAGGTTATACTAAATTCATACGATTTGAAGTTATGTGAAACGGAACGTGTTTCAATCCACTAATCATTGTGGCGTCACTCATGTTATGATAACTGACGGCGCCAGCATAGGATGTTCCTGTCACTAGCATCCAGCTAAAAAAATAGAATTTCACTGTTGGTAGGTTTGACAGGGATGAACCAAGGACGAACCAATATGGCAACACCTATGAGTGACGTCAAAGGAACTGAAATGTAGATGCCTTTAGGCGCGAACATTTAAATTGTCAGTTTGTAACAGCATTTTTTTTACTATACATTATAGTATTTTCATTTTTTAATACACTCGTGGTATTATTTGTACGTGTAATTCTTTCCAATGAAAGCATAAATGAAAATATTGCATCTTGCTTATTGTATATTTTGTGTGAGCCATCTTTCTTGAAACAATCACATACACCAAGGTACTACGGGATAATATTATCGATTGTCTCAACAAAGTGTAAAGTAGGTAAAAGCTTAGTAAACGTTTATGTAACGTCACATATCCGCGTTCGGTACGGGAAACAGTTACATACATTATGTAACGTTGACGCACGCGCAGTGGGACTTGAACTTTTAAGGATGTAAATATTATTTCACCTTTCCTCATTTCTGCACTATAAACCCAATTTAACGTAATTTCAATTACTTTGATACGGATTTGGATTTCTAATGTATATTACTTACATTATGTGTATACGCAATAAATGTGATAGTCCACATGAAAAGGTACCATTTGGGTTACAATATTGTATTCGATCATAAATGCGTAAATGCTGGTCGCCAAATGGTACCTTTTGATATGGTATATGAGGTCCGCAATTGAAAAATTGGTGTTTAAGTGGAATTATCACTCCAGCGGTCATTGTTCCATACAATTTTTTTCGACTGTTTCTTCCTTGGTTTCAGATCAATGTTTTTTGAAACATATTGATATGATATATAATATAATATGTCTCTGAATCGAATATATTGCGTTTTAAAGGTAGGTATTTAACAATTGATTGTGATATAGGTATGTACCTACTCATTTGGAGTTGCAGGCGTCTATAGGCTACGGTAGCTGCTTACCATTAGGCGGGCCGTATGCCTGTTTGTCACCGTTGTGGTATAAATATATATGGAAAAAAATACGCTTGTTTACATAGTAAAAAAACAAGTATAAACAAACCTTAGTATCTCCATGTTGCCACAACAGTCATACCACGTTCAGTAACAATATAATCCAAGAAGTCTGTTTCTACATGTACCGTTTTATATTCATGGATTATCCTTTTTATATAACTTTGACTATAATATTTTTTTTATCAACAACAACAATCAAAACTATATTTCAAAGAAACATACAGTCCACTCAACACAACACATACACAACTTTATTAAGACAGATCGCTAACGTTATCAGTATAATGGTCAGTTAGCTAGGTCGGGACTCGAACCCGTGTTCCTGCGTTGGCAGGCGCGCGAGGACTACACCTGGTTACGTAACCGGAGGCTGCGGTACAGTTAGAAGGCCTCGGCCGAGCGATGATCCCTGTTCGCTTGCTTGTTTTGTGGCAAAATAAGCTTTTGGCCGCACTCACACCGATAAGAGCTTTTGAGCTATGATTTTTGTTATGAAAATTTAAATGTTTAATTTGTTAATAACATAGGGTACAAGTATTTAAAGATTGGAATATAGTAAGTCCCTATATAATACCTGTGTTATTTTTATTATTAAGTAATATAATAATATCTAGACGATGAGACAGATAAGAAGTATTGCCATATAACCCGGAAGAGTTAATAATGTGGTCTGACTATAAGTACAATTACTTCTTGCCCAGAGAATCGGCATCGCCATTCAACGAGGGAATGTAGCAAGCATTATGGGCACCCTTCCGCAGGGGACGGACCTGGGGGACCATTTTTGTTATTTGTAAGTTAGTTTTAATGTATTTGATAAGTGTAGTTTTAGAATTTGCAATGTACTCTTGACATGTTAATTACTTAAATATTTTAAGGTAGAACTATGTTTCTAAATTAATGTGCATAAGGGCGGCAACCCAAACCGCCTGGCAGAGGGTATAAAGCGGCAATGGGTACTTACCGTGGATTCATTTGTTTTACTTAACATACCACAGTGAGTTTAAGAGGAAAAATAGAAAACGACATTCAAGTATTTAGATGTTTCATACTTATACTCAAAAAACTGCATGCATTGACTGATGAACGAAGGCCCGTCGTGGTTTCGCGTCGTCGTTGTACAGTCAGCATCTAAAATATGTAAATATTTCGGCACTTATGTCTGTGGGATAAGACTCAAATTCGTATACATATTATTGATGATGATTGACGTCATGTCGTATCAGGCCATCAAGGAGAAGGCAAAGAATAGATATACATGGAAAATGCTCCACCGACAAGAGCCCAGCTCTTAAATAATCGATGATGATGATGATGATTATTGATGCTGACTATACCTAGTTGAATTACCAGTTGCGGTATATTTTATAGGTACCTTTTTGCGCTTGTTGTCTGCCTCTTCTGCAAATCTGTATACTTATATTTTTTGATATGTCCATAAAGTATTAGCTAGGGAGAATGACGTACAGATGTGCCCGCCACATTTGTCTGGCGGATATGCCCGGCGCACAGATCCGTTCATGTATGACGAGAATTGGACACGGATTCGTCTGCGGACACAACTGAATAGCGCCTTACATGGACGGATCTGACCGCTGGGCATATCCGGCGGGCAGATGTGCGCGTGTATCCCTTAGTATATCCCTAGCTATTGGATTGTATTCGTGACGGTGTGACAGTAGCCCTGGCGCCCGCGCGTGAGTCGTTAGATTAGACGTCGCCGGACGAGAGCGATTTGTGCAGGTTAAAGAACTCACAGAAAAACATGGAGTCGCGAGCCAAGAGCGAATCTACTCCGAACATCGGGTCCCGTCGTTGCTTTTAGACTTTAGGCGATTATCGTGTGTGATAATCGCCTTATCCTCTAACGTTTATAAGTGTAATGTAATGTGCCTAAACTAGTAGTCCACCTCGAACTGAGAACTTGCGAATTCCTTGCAAATGAGATGACCAATATAACAAGACCCATCTGATGATTTTCTCGCACCTTCTGGCTCCCCACCTTAATTGATCCTGCTCATATACGAACTCTCATAGTATGTGTATCTCTGCTACAACCCCATCAAATTTCATGAAGATCAGAAAAATGTTACTAAAGTTATCGTCGAAGAAATCCTCAAAATCAAAAAGCTATCGAAATGCCGAGACGTCCCAGTAGCCAGAAATTGTTTGTAAGAACTAGCTTCGCGTAACGCTCCGCTCGTTCGATTAATGAATAAAGTCTTTTACCTTTGCGAACTTTTTATTTAAATAGGAAGGTAATAATAAATCCTATTCAAGCAGGCACGCGCGGTCTTCCATAAACCATAATAAATATTATTTAGCAAATTAACCCATATTGCACGGTGAAAAGTTCCGACTATACCTTGTGCAACCTAAGAAGCAATTTTTGACACCTGTCATCTCAGGATAACCTAAAATCGGATTTTAGGTTATAAAATGTACTGAGATGACAGGTGTCAAAAATTGCTTCTTAGGTTGCACAAGGTATAAGTATAATAGCTTAGCTGGGATACACGCACAAATGTGCCCGCCGGATTTGTCCGACGGATGTGCCCGGCGGACAAATCCGTGCGTGTATGGCGCAAATTGGACACGGATTTGTGTGTGGACACATCTGAATAGCGGCATACACGAACGAATCTGCCCGCCGGGCGTATCCGTCGGACAAATCCGGCGGGCACATTTGTGCGTGTATCCCAGATCCCAGCTAAGCTATTATACTTACACCTTGTGCAACCTAAGAAGCAATTTTTGACACCTGTCATCTCAGTACATTTTACAACCTAAAATCCGAATTTAGGTTATCCTGAGATGTCAGGTGTCAAAAATTGCTTCTTAGGTTGCACAAGGTATAGTCCGAATTTTCCAACAAATCCGGCGGGCACATCTGTGCGTGTATCCCTCTACCAGTTAACCTGTAGGCCAATGTATAAAAAAAGTGTAATTTTAGCAAAATGATTGACAGTTCACTGGCGGTACCCTAAGTTATCTAAATTGTCACTGTCGAGTTAAAATGCCTTTTTTCTCAGCAGTTAACCGCAAAAACTTCCTTTGTTTGTGTCGTCGAGGAAGCGATTTATATCCAATATGTAACGGATTCGTCATTAAATAGATGGAAACTAGCTGAGTTTCGAGTTTTTTGGAAGAAAAAAAGAAAAACAAAACAAAAACCAACCCAAAACCAAAAAACAACTATACTAAAATGATTAAGTATTTTATTTTATTTCTTTAATACAAATATGAAATTGCCTTCAAAAAACCCAAAAGAGTACAAAATAAAAATTAAAATAATGGGGAGTTTACTGTCACCAGTTTGCCAGATGGCGCTAGGTAGCGTATGTAGTACCTGTCACTAGTATTGCTCTATGGAATTCGGCTTAGAGAACTAGCATCCAGGTCAGAAAAAAACAAAAATTAACTATTGGCATTACTGAATCGCGATGAGAATGGGATTGAGTTAGCTGTCAACCCATACAAATTTTGACGTAAGCTTATGGAAAATCTGTCAACTCTTATCCCATTTGTCGCGAAGTGCCCTTTGGGAATTAACTCATGTACACCAATTGCATTGTGACTAATATATTCAGGTCTAATAAGGCACAACGCGATGGAAAGAAACATAGATGATCAAATCTCACCTCTCAGGTCAAGCAGACAAGAACTCCTTTTATCTACTTGTGGAGTGGTGACGAGTGATCACTTCGTAGATCACCACGACAGCCTGGTGTCCAGCCTGAGGGCGAGACTCGCTTCCTCCATCTAAGGGGATTAAACAATCTATGAGATCCCAAGTCACTAAGTATATTACTGTGGAAGTCTAAATTAGGGTGAATACTATTACGAAGGCCGGTAATCTTTATGATCAGTGATAATGTGATGTAGTACTACCATATGGGGTTATATGCAAACGAGTTGGTTCTGTTGTTCTCTCATGGTAATTGGGAGATGTCCCCGGAGGGTCTTTGCGTGTATTCATAGGAAGAGCATTTCGCTAGCATACAATTACTTAAGCTCCTTAACGTTCCGACTCACTCACGATAATCAGTGTAGGCTCTATTAGTACTATTTCGCTGCTGCTCGCCTTAGTTTCCTCGAGGCATCCGCTAATAACTCCTCCCCTTAGCTCCGTGTCACGACTGCGCGTACGAGCGTCCTCCTTGCTTCTGCTCACAACTCCGTCGCGTGGATCCACTCACGACCGCACTTAAGCGTCCCCTACTGCATACGCTGATCGCGAGTCAGCGTAGCGCCGCTCCTACCTGAACTCGCGCCTAGGAGATGCCTATGCACCCGCTGATAACTCCTCAGCGTAGTGACCGCGCGCCTAACCATCTACGTGCTTACGCTGGAAAACTCCTCAGCTAGCGCCGTTCTCGACCGCGCCTAAGTCCCTAGGCATACGCTGATAACTCCTCAACGTAGCCCCGTACCGAGACCGCATTTAAGCGTCACCTACTGCATACGCTGATCACGGGTCAGCGTAGCGCCGCTCCTACCTGATCTCGCGCCTAGGAGATGCCTATGCACCTGCTGATAACTCCTCAGCACAGTGACCGCGCGCCTAACCATCTACGTGCTTACGCTGGAAAACACCTCAGCTAGCGCCGTTCTCGACCGCGCCTAAGTCCCTAGGCATACGCTGATAACTCCTCAACGTAGCCCCGTACCGAGACCGCATTTAAGCGTCACCTACTGCATGCGCTGATCACGGGTCAGCGGAGCGCCGCTCCTACCTGATCTCGCGCCTAGGAGTTGCCTATGCACCTGCTGATAACTCCTCAGCACAGTGACCGCGCGCCTAACCATCTACGTGCTTACGCTGGAAAACACCTCAGCTAGCGCCGTTCTCGACCGCGCCTATTCCCTAGGGGCTATGCTGGCAATACTCCACAGCTAGCGTCGCTCTCGACCTAATCTAAGTCCCTAGGCATGCACGGATAACTCCTCAACGTGGCCCCGTATGATTATATAAATAAACTCTCTCACGGATGTTCGGTAGGGTCAACTCAACTGTTAAGCATGGATTATATCATTCTAGGATAAGATTATGGACCCGATACCACGCATGGATGATCTTTATGGTAACCACGAGTACTGTTACAATGATAGTATTAAAGTGATTCTGTAGTCTGTCGAGATTGATATAACATATCTAGTAAGACACTTAGCTCTCGTATCTCGGTGTGCTGGCGTAGTATTTCCAGTTCTTGCATTAGGTATCTTCTCACACTCACTTCGTATTATAACACTAATACGTTGTCTATCACGTCCAGACTGCTATGACCGTTAACATACAAATGGGCGCACCCACGGAAACCTTTCGTATGTAAGTCTACCCGATCTACCCACATTAACAAAGTTAAATATTACTATGCCAACTGTGTACCCAACTTAACTCTCGCGGTACATGATTCAAACATGCCATGTATCGCGACACCATTCTAATCGCGGTCCAGTAATACTTGGTATTAGAACCGACCTATGTTGGCGCCATCTGTAAACACTTTCGATCGGCCAACCCCATTGCTTAATAGAGCTTGATCCAACATGTTAAAAAACTCTACTTAGATTATGGTCTCCATTTTACGAAGTGTTGACTAAGGGCCGGTTGCACCAAACTGTCTGTGAACGTAAACGTAATCATTAAAAAATCTTGTATGAAAAGTTTGACAGTATTCTATGGGATGACAGCTCCGTCGCCATATTTAACGTTGATGAGTCTGTTAATTGTGTGTGGTGCAACCCACCCTAAGTGCGCTTTCACATTATCCGATCCGATATCGGATGTAGGACCGATAAATAATGTCGGACGACATCCTACATCCTACATCCGACACCCTGCATCCGATAAATAATGTCGGACGACACGGAGGTCCTATAGACGTTACAATTTATCAGGCCTCTACAGACGACAGCGATATGACGAGGCAACAAAGTGAGATGGAACTATAATAAAGGTACGAGTAGAATGAGACAAAAGTTCTCAAACAATTTGCCTCTCATAATGTCATAATATGTGGTGGGTGGTAAATTTATGCTCAGTCTTATCAAATTATTAAAAGTACTTTTAGTTCAACATTACTTCAATACTTTTTACTAGTACAGTCAGCTGCAGAGAAAAGGACACCCCTGCATACAAAGTTTGTATGGCAGTGGGGGCCTTTTTCATTGCTACTGACCGTACCTATGTAAAGCCAGTTTGGCGTGAAAACTCTTTGTAAGTATACAGGATGGATTTTATTTTTGGGTCAGTAATAGCAGTTACCAGATACCGTGCTGCTACGTGAAAATGGTCTTAGAAGACCTTTCCTCGATTTCAAATTAATGATTCGCGTTTACAAATTTTGGAAAAATCATATACCTACTTGCGAGAAAAAAAGTTTTTGACAAACTTTTTTTGATGCCGTTCGATCCCATTCCTATCCACGATCAAAAGCTTGTATGAGACCAAAAAAAAAATTATAAAAGTGAGACCTGGGTCGCGTTTTATAAAGTTACAATTTACGATTTCGCTGTTTGCCTCTCTTTCTAGCACACATATTGGATAGAAAGAGAGGCAAACGCGACCCTGGTACCTTCAATAAAAACTATATTGAATAAAATGACGGTTAAAAGCAAAATGAAAGGACGTAAGTGCCGGCGAGTAAAATTACTTACGCAAAATATTCCGTAATTATCGACCTTTTGAACGAATGTATTGTACCGGCCGGCAACTACGGAACCCTACACTGAGCATGGCCCGACATGCTCTTGGCCGGTTTTTTGATATTTGAATGCTTTTACTGTAATGTCCTCCTACAGTATTATGGACCTTAAACGTAACAGAACAGAACTGATTGGCGCGATAAATAAATATAAATCAAATTACTGTAGAAAAAGTGTTCTTTAATATGTCGCTTTTTAGTACTCTACCGTAAGTTGACCTCTAGGAAACTATATAAAAATGGGATCGATAAGCAAAAAAAATAGAATGTAAAAATAAAAGTTTTAATTTTCATACAAAATTTATGAGAAAAATTTTCCTCGATTTGTGACTTTTCTAGCCAGATTTTTTTTGGTCCTATTTAAGCTTTTGATCCTAAATAGGAATAGGGTCGACTAGCATTAAAAAATAAAGTTTGTTAAATATCCTATAATAACATATTTCTCGCATAATGTATGTTTTGAAAAAAATACCGTAAACGCAAATCTTCATTAATTTGAAATCGAGGGAAGGTCTTCTAAGACCATTTTGCACGAGTCTGGTAGCTGCCCTTACTGACCCAAAAAGAAAATCCATCCTGTATATGTGAAGACAATTATATACTATATTCATGTATGTTATTATTCTTGAACTACCTACACCTACGTTGTTTATTTCTACCGAATTATGTTTACTTCCTTGGCCGTTTGTGTATTAAATAAATAAAAAAAAAAAGGTAAAAGAATTTGGAGTTCAATTGTTTCGAGCATTCGAAATTTAAAATCCGCGCTAGCGTCGTCACGCACACTACAGCAAAACTGTACCTACACATGCACGCACACAAACAACTGGTGTGGCCGTCACTACACAAATCTATAAGTTAATATTTTACATGAAAAGTACTTTTTATCGGCAAGTGCCTAACTACATATTTAGCTAAAACTCGCCTGATGATAACAGCATAGCATATGCAATGCATTGCTGTATGTATCGGTCCTACTTAGCAATGCATTCGCATTCTTGAATATTCATTATGTAATAAAACAACTTTGAACGGATTATATCGCGTATACTGAATTTTATTAATTCATTAAAGTTGTATAATTAGCTATTGTAGAACTACCTTTATTGGCCCTTCTGGCATGTACACTCACCTTTATTGTTTATGTTTAATGTTATACATGTGGGTAGTTTTTTGCAAATTGTTATTTGAGATGGGGGTGAATATGTTTTCCTCAGTCAACCCGTGACCACGAAGGAACGCTGTAAAGTGTTCGAAACGTCGGGATGTAATTAAATTCAGTATACGCGATATAATCCGTTCAAAGTTGTTTTATTTCATGAATAACTATCGCGGCAACCGTAGACAATAATATATTCATTATGTATTTGCATTCCTCCCAGTTGCTTGTTGCAGGAATTCTGAGTCACCAACATTACTCGTAAAGCGATGGACCACCCCAAGAACCGATCTGGTGAAAAATTTAATGGACCTTTGATAGACGATGGAAAATCTGCGGGCCCTATATCTTTAAAATATCTAACTTATTTTATGTAAAGGAAACATTCTTATGTTTTAATAAGAAAAAAATCTGATGCACTTTGATCGGTCCATACATTCATACAATTAAAGCCTGGGTATACACACATTGGTATGCTTCGGTTACCGTTTCTCTATGGACCACTCGTCAACCAAACCATAAAATAGTTCCTTACCAAAAGTTGTCTCCGGTTGCAAAACTAACTATGATGGCATTAGGCACGCATTTTGACCGGTCGTGCATTATTCATGAGATCAATTGGGCTAGGGTCAGAATCGCAATGTGATTGACAGGCGAAGCACGCGCAGGGCGTGCATTAATAAAGGCTAATACACACACACCAGTTGCACCATAAGAATCTATAGTCTTCAACGATGGCTGTTGTAGATGGATGCACCATATTCAGAGCAATGACGAGTTTGAGTGTCCGCGAGGCAACCGGATGGCTCGCGGTATTTAAACTCCCTACGTGTTGTGGAACCACCCTGTGTAAACCGAACTGATCCGCGTTGGACTAGGTTTTTCATCCTCCCCCCCTCAGTTTTCACTATCTGAACAAGAACAAGTAATATTTAAATTGCCGTTCACACCGGCTAGTCGGTCGGTCGGTCGGTCGATCCGTCAGAGTTGGAAGTCGTCAGAAAAATGAGGGGGGAAGGATGCAAAACCAAGTCTAACGTGGGTCAATCAGGTTGCACAGGGCGGTTCCACAACACGTAGGGAGCTTAAATATCGCGAGCCATTCGGTTGCCTCTCGGTCATTGTATGTTCACCGATTATTCGAAGAGGGCGATTTTTTTTGCTTTAAAGAGTATACTTCACTGTTGGTCCCATAGTCACCAGGTCCGGATCTGATAATGGGATTCTGGAGAAATTAAGGGAACTCTTCAACTATTATTGGCACACCTATAGTGATTTTAGTATTTTTTACAGCGACTCGGGTATTTCCTCTTGGAAAAGCGGATCCTAAGCGAAGTCGGATCCTTTTTGTTTAAATTTATTTACTTAACTATTCTAGTGGACCGTTTTTTTCAGGTCTCTCATGAACTAACTTGCTCGACAGCAGTAGTTAGATAAAAACTGTAAAAACCAGAATATATGTATGTGACGTTTTCAAGTCGAACGTTTTCAATTGTCGGGTTTTAATAAAGCTTATTTCTAAATGATATTTTATCGTTCTTCACGGGGGCGAGAAGTGGCTCACGGAGAGCCGTTTTGCTGCATTGATCGTAGCAAATGGAAATCCGTGATCTCTGCCTACCCCATTTGGGATATAGGCGTGATTGTATGTATGTATGTATGATATTTTATGGCAGCGACGCCTTATTTACAGCCAAGAATGATACCTTTAACTTAAATATATCATATATATATATACAGGGTGTCCCAGACATCGACGTCAAGCCGTGACTGGATGATAGACCAAGTTATAACAGTTATCAGAAAAATACAAAAAAAAATCTATTACATGTTCTTCAAAAATTATGGTCACTTTAAAAATTTACTAGAAGTTAAGAGACCAGGGCGTGGATATTCTAGTAATTTTTTTTTTTGGTTTTTTTTTGTATTTTTCTGATAACTGTTATAACTGGTCTATCATCCATTCACGGCTTGACGTCGATTTCTGGGACACCCTGTATGTACAGCTTCATGGTGTCCACAAAGAGACCTTAGGGCGTCTTGATTATAAAGTCAGGGATGTTAATCTATTATATCAAACTGGTTAAAAGTTGATTTTTGAAACACACCATAGAAGATCTTAAACCTCAAACCAGTTTATTGAATGTTGCTCCATTATAGAGCTCTTCCAACCAATCGGATAAAGAAAAAACTGCATGACTATCTATCTATTTATACCGATAGAAACTACTGGGCAAGAAAATAAGTTTTGGGTACTGAAATCAAATTTATACATAGATTTCCGAAACAATTTTATTATAAAAATATAAATTCACTTACGTCAACATCAAAACATTTATAAAATTTAAATATATATTTTACTTAACCAACAATTTATTAAAAATAGTTTCACAAAATACCAGCCTACATACCATTTCGAATTAGTTTCCTAATATGTAGAGATATAGTAAAATATAAATTCGTGAGTATTCTAACCATTGTGATAAAAGTTTTGTCAATATTTTTTAAGAAAATTAAGAAATATAAGTAGGGAGTCTACCCTACTAGAAGCATTTCTATTCGTGATCGTGAACTTAATAATAATGGACATTGGACACAAAACGTTTCCATATTTATCTAAGTAGTTGATGGATAAATACTGGGCATCCAGGAGATTTTAAAGCGATTTACGTTGATAATGAAGAATGCAAGTTTGTATGAGGAGCTACGGGATCATCAGTAAGGTGGCTCGGGCTTGTAAATGTTTCAATATTCAAAGGCGATTTTTGAGATTGGTGCGTTCGAATCTGACAGTTTTAAAAATAACGGCGATGGGAATTTATAATCATGATTATTTAAACTATTAATTTCATGCGAAAATAATGGCGACAAACTTTTGTGTGCGATTATTTCCGAGGTTCAATAATTTGAATTCCAGCGCTATAAAGTCAAAAATTGGCCCTTTTGGTCTTCCAATCATCCGTCGCTCGCCCGAAATCGGCCGGGAGAGTATAATATATACCTCTAGTTTTAACTAGGGAATGCAACCCGGGATTTTAGCTATCTCTGCTAAAAATATTGCTGCTGAAATATCAACAGCTGAAATTGAAAGCTACACGATGACAATGTTTTGTTATTCAGTCCTTATAATCTAGTGAGTATAAAGTCTTCTAAAATACATTACAATATAATATCTATTATAATATACTAGACTCTATATATTTTCGCAATGGACGAACTCTCGAGATCACGACTTCCTCTCCCCCTCGTATCACATGTCTGAAACAGGGAAAAAATATCATAAAAAATATTTAAAAACAATGTGATGTGTACATTTAGCGCTATTGGTATCAAATAAATAAAATAACCAGCAGGTAGGCACTAGGGTCTGAAACCTTTTGTACGGACAAAAATAATATTATAAGTAAGTACCTACTAAAGTGTTCGAATATAATATAGAGTGGAAAAAAACTACGGGACCTGTCCGGAACTACCATACTTTAAAATAGTTTTTTCATAAGAAAACATTATTAAAAAGCTTTATTTACACATTTCTCGAAATAGTTATTTAAAATCGTAAGTCTACAAACTTTTGTCACTACATACTAGCGCCATCTGGTACCAAATAGCTACACTTAGTACTATTATTTTCAGCGCCATCTACCGTACAACTCTGCACTTACAACCAACAGCGCTGTCTCCGTCGCGTAAAGCGCCATCTCTGCTAGTTTATCAGAACTTGTAACTCACAGACCTGTCGCTGGATGGCGCTAGTGTGTCCGCCGAACCTCCCGGTCGGCCTTCTCCTGGAGTTTGAGTTCGTTGATCGAAGTCACGCTTCCGAAAAGGACTTTCGCTGTCATTTGCTGTGGACATGATGTTATTAGTGAATCATTGTGATCTCATGCAATTATAACCCTTACGATAATGTATTAGGAAATCCGGTTTACCTAGATATACCTACGTTAGATGTTTAGGCAGAGAGTAGAGTATATACATACGTATATACTCAATATAGGGTATTCAAGACCAAGTTCGGCCTGGCCAGCCATATCAGAGCTCACAATAGTCAACCTCCATAAGGTTTGCATTGGGGTCGCCGTCATCGAAATCGATGAGGAGGACTATATATATTTAAACATCTAATAGAGGAGCACAGTCTAAGAACTTTTACGTCTCCAGGTCTGAAGCGCCATCTGAACGAGAGCAAACCAAAGTTACCGTATAATGTAGGCGTATTACGGAGTGTACGGTCCCCCTACATTATGCGGTGACTTTGGTTTGTTAAGTACGCTACATTTACCTAAACCAGAGAGCATCTATTTAATAGAGCAGCAGAATCTAAGAACTTTTTGAGTCTCCAAGTTTGAAGCGCTATCTGAACGAGAGCAAACCAAAGTAACCGTTTTAACGGTCCCCCTACATAATGCGGTATTTATTTTTGAAATAAAATGAATATAAATAATTGCAGATAGAATGGCGACATTTCAATCAATATTGTTTTACTAATTCGAATATTAACATGAAATGTTACTAAATCGCATACGCTCACTGCAAATATGTGGACGAGTTTAGTGCACTTTGTCGATTTACAAGGACACTTTTTTCTTTCACTAATAGATAGTGCATATTGCATAGTTTTAGAAAGTACTAGTAACTCCATATCGACAAAAGATGTCCCTTTGTCCGAACACGGACACATATATTATTTGTAGTAGTAGTAGTATAACACTTTATTGTACAACAAATAAAAATACAATAGTAAGAATACATAAAATTTGTACAAAGGGGTGTAATATTTGTATGCCTAATACGGCAAAAAGTGGAGCACCTACCCTTTGTAATACCTGTTTCTAATATTACCCGCTTTTAGACAAGTACGTTTTGTATTTGTACTTGTATGTATTTTTGACGTCGACTGTACATAGCCAAGCTAAATACCAATTACCGTAGCCTAGCCTAACCTCCACAACAAGATATTTTCATAACTAACCCACCCAATTCTGGTAAACCCCGAACGAGGGTTTAGTGCATAGATACCAGAAATTGCCTCCAACGCCTCCGACTAACCTTCACCAGAGACTATAGAGATATAGACGACCACAGCCTAAGAACTTTTTGAAGCTCATCAAGTCAATCGCGCCATCTATGTCAAAGCCACCTAGTGATACCGAAAATGTAAGAGAAATGTCACCTGCACTGCTACTCCACCTAGTAGCTACTAGTGTACTACTAGTACGCTCTTTGTTACGAAAACGTAAGAGAAATGTCACCTGCACTGCTACTCCACCTAGTAGCTACTAGAGTACTACTAGTACGCTATTTGTTATTAGGTAGGTTACATTTCTCTTACATTTTCGGTATCACTAGGTGGCTTTGACATAGATGGCGCGATTGACATGAGCTTCAAAAAGTTCTTAGGCTGTGGTCGTCTATATCTCTATAGTCTCTGCCTTCACTAACTGGGAGTTAACAAATATTGTGCTAAAGATTACCTACCGAAAGCACAGAGTGGAAAACAGAGGTGTCACTCCGAGGAAATAAATTATACAGGGTGGATTAGAACGAGCGATATTCCGAAAATCGTGAATGATTAAGATGGAGTAGATACGATTGAATCAATGGTAATTAAAATTCTGGATTTGAAAACACTTTTTCCCTACCTTTTGTTAGGAAACATGCCCCATAGTCTAACTAGGAAACGATGTAGGATTAGATTCGATTTTTTAACCAGAGACTTACTGATACTAAATATCAAATGTCATTTTTTTAAGTTTATTTTCGAAAATAAACTTAAAAAAAATGGCGTTAAAGTAGTATTTTTAACTGAAAACAGTCATCTGACAGTGACTACCATACATTGGGAACCACTTTGTATGGCAACAGAGCTGTCAGATTACTGTCATAAATTAAAAATACTACTTTAGCTGAGGTTTCATACTTTGGCAACAGTGTATTTAATTAAATCAATGGTGCGTAGTTACAGTGACCGGGAGGTATTTAAACTCCCTACGTGTTGTGAAACCGCCCCGTGTAACCCAGATTGCCTCACGTTGGACTTGGTTTTTCATCCTCCCCCTCATTTTTCTGACGGCTTCCAACTCTGATGGATCGCTAACCGACTAGCCGGTGCGAATGGCAATTTGCATGCTCGTTCTTGTTCACATACATATACTGAAATTGAGGGGGAGGATGAAAAACCAAGTCCAACGTTTTACAACTCCTACTAGGTACTTATCAGTGGCAGAGCGTCCATAGAACACGATTCCTACAGGCTAGCCTAATTTTCAGGCACCTGAACAGTTTTCCTACAGCTCATGAAGAAATTTTAATCCAAATTAAGCTCCGGCTTGCCTAAGATAAGTTTTCACCTGCCGCCACTGGTACTTATATTGCATATTACTTATATCGATGAAAATGAATCCTCTGCGTAAGCGCTGGTAGCCTTGCGGTAAGACGTCCGACTTTCAATCCGGAGGTCTCGGGTTCAAACCCCGGCTCGTACCACTGAGTTTTTCGGAACTTATGTACGGAATATCATTTGATATTTACCAGTCGCTTTTCGGTGAAGGAAAACATCGTAAGGAAACCGGACCTAATCCCAAAAAGGGCCTAGTTTCCCCTCTGGGTTGGAAGGTCTGATGGCAGTCGCTTTCGTAAAAACTAGTGTCTATGCCAATTCATGGAATTAGGTTGTCAAGCGGACCCCAAGCCGGGATAAACGCTAGGAGGAAGAAGAAGAGGGGGAGGATGAAAAACCAAGTCCAACGTTTTAAAACTCCTACTAGGTACTTATCAGTGGCAGCGCGTCCATAGAACACGATTCCTACAGGCTTGCCTAATTTTCAGGCACCTGAACAGTTTTCCTACAGCTCATGAAGAAATTTTAATCCAAATTAAGCTCCGGCTTGCCTAAGAAAAGTTTTCACCTGCCGCCACTGGTACTTATATTGCATATTACCTATATCGATAAAATGAATCCTCTGTATACCTGCACAGCAAGCCAAGCAAGGTGCTCTGGAAGGGAAATTGGATCGCGCGCCAAATTAACGGGGCCCTATTAGGCTCCCCATTATCATTTATGGCGGAGAAACGGTTAAGGGGCGGCGGGGAAAATGGCTCAAGTTTGTGTGATCGTCTATCTATGTTTACAGATTACATATTTGCATGCATGGTCGGGGAATCAGTTTCGTACAAACGACGTAGGTACATATCTGTAATGTACCTAGACGGGTACATTGTCTGTCTCTCAAGCTGTATTGATATGCATTCTTGATGAACTATGCATTATTGTATATACCTACTATCTTTAAGATTTAATTGGTGTTTTGAAAAAATAAGTCCCGCCGAGTTTCTTGCCGGTAATAAGCAATACTTCTCGGGTCAGAGGTGTAGAGTTAGAACCAGTGGTAGTTCCTTTTTGCTCTGTGACGTTCATAAGTGCATTGTAATGCGCCTAAATGTTTTATCTTTATCTTTTATATTCTTCGAATAATGAATTAATCTATCTATCTATCTAAATACGTTCTTATCCAAACCGGCTTCCTTTCATACAAAAGGCTAGCACAGCTTCGCCTTAACAAGCATGCCAATGGCGATCCGCTCCACATTTTATAATAAGTGCAATCTCGAGACATCGCGGCTGGCTTGATGTCTGCACGCAACAGTTATCACGTTGCCAAACTCTTGGTCACGTAAACATTCACCAAGATATTAACTACTCTTTTTATAATTACTTTGTATATTGTCAAGTAAAAATCTGCGAAATTGTACACGATTTTTCACTTCGATTGATTCTGCGATTAAATTTTAAGGCTCAAAACACACCTAGCGCAATGGAGGCAGTAATGTATGGAGCTTTGTCGATGGTAGCTTAAATTTGTCTATGGCCTCCATAAATTACTGCTTCCATTCCGCTAGGTGTGTTTTGAGCCTAATCGGGTACTTTAAAACACAAATTATCATTCTAAAGATCGCTTTGATAGGGTGCCATTGTATATTTTAAACTACCTATCTTGCTATATTTACAGTACCACAGTGCGATAAAAGGCTTATCACTCTTTATTTAAATTCGCCTCGATATTTGCTATTTTTTTTGGGATTTCCCTTGTACGATAAAGCAGTTATTGATAAAAATTATAAGAGTCAGTTTAAAAATATTGACCGATACTATTACAAAAACTACGAGATTTAAGACGGGGTATTTACCATCACGTGTGTTTGTCTTTGTAATGTTAATGACCATGTCAGCTTAAAATCGTAGACCAAAGAACATCTTGACCAAATATAGGTTACTCTTTAAAATCGTGACACTTCATTATTACTTACTTTTATGGGATCCATGAGACTATATCTATAGTTTTCCTAGTTTCCTGGTCGAGATTCCACATTTTAATGCTCCATAAAGGAATTCACGTCCTCATATCGGCGGTATTAAACAAATCTGCGCAACTCACATACTCGTACATCATTAAAATATGCATTTTCAAGCACTTATAGAAGTTGTCACGTCATTTGCATAGACATTTGCATGGTAATGGAAAGTCGTATGGGCGCCGATTTGGTGACTAAGTTCGTCAGCTGCCTGAATTTTAGGCGCTTTATATACAGGATGGAACAAAACCGGTCATTCGGTTATAAGGGCACTTGATACTAGTACTAGAATAGAAACAATATTATCGATGCAAAAATTGTAGGTCAAAGTAGCTCTAAAAAAGAAGAATCGCATTGACTGTGTTTTTTTTTAAATTCCAAAGTCTTCTTAATGTACCTAGGTAGTAGGTACTAGATGGCGCTGTTATACTTTTGGTGAAGGTAAATATTTAGCTGTGTAGATGTTTGTAATTTGTTTGTAAGCATACTTCATGAAGATAAATTTAAGCCTCCCAGGCTTAATTTTAACTTTCCTGTGCATTATTTATCGCGTAGAATATAATAAACTGCGTGTAAGTTGTTTCCGCTGGGAATTAAACCTAGACTCGCAATCTTGTTATGTTATACAGTTTTAAAAGAGTAGGTAATCTTTGAAAGAAAAAGGCAACAGTAATCTTTGAAAATAATAATAAGCTCTCAAAATTACTCTTATCCTTTTAGGCGATTAAGTAACTTAATGTAACTAGTTCAAATCTAAAACTGAACAAATGAAAAGTCAAGTTCTGCAAATGTACCCCAATTTCTTTGCTAACATCTACCTATTAAACAAGAATCGATGTTGAACAGTGTAGTGTAGTAGAAGCTAGAAAAAAAAAATCAATTCTTTAATGTATTATTTTTTATGGTCACGTTTTACTATACATCCCGTATCATTGCCACCAAGAGCGGAAAGGCATCCTTACTGTGATCAGTGAAATACAATAGATATCCAGAAAAACTGCGATTAATGCCTCGGCCACGAAAAACACTCGGAGCAATAACGCTCAACGTTTCAACGATAACAGAACTGTACATTTATTGAAAACACACACATACACTGAAATAAATATATGGTAGAGGTTCGATATCGTACGGGTCGATTTTTGACCCTCGGTTAAGAGAACCAAATTGCTTTTTTTCTTCTTCCAATGATTGCTACTGTTCTGTTATGTTTACTGTGAGCGTAACAAAGATTCCGTGGCGCAGAAATTGCCAAGTATAACAAGATTATCTAATTAGATCAGTCTAATGCCTTGTACTTACTTGGCGCTTGTACAGAGGTTGTGTATCAATTCTCCCTAATTTCATTTAGAGCAGTAATAGTTACATTGCAGTAGAGGTCGGAAAAACAAGGATTACACGTATGTTGTTTGTTTTTAAAATACTGCCAAGTTAGCCCAGATAAGTGCATTCAGTGACTGCGGAAACATTAACTGTGAAAAGCACGAGTCGAGTGTCCAACTATAGGCACCTTATCAGGTACCACTTTTTTTTAAACTTGGCCGACTTTTTATATTTATATTTTTGGTGGGTCGTATCCGTAAGGGAACGTACCCAAACTACGTGACCAGTTTAGGGGGGGAGGGGGGTCGTCAAAATACTACTCTAGGTCACAGGGAGGAGGGGGGAGTCTTAGGTTCTGTCACGTAGTCAATAATTATGCTCAAATATCGCGCTTCTAATTATAGGTTTCCATGCACTTTTGGCGTCACGCGGCCAGTGTCGAGTAAATAGTAGGCAAAATTATGTTTTTTTGCTTTCTATGTCCAAAACATCACTCTAAACTATATGTGCGAGTTTTACTACGTGACAACTAGGGGGGAGGGGAGGGGTCTTGGCAATTACTAGGGATGGTCACCGAGGGGGGGGGGGAGGGGGGTCCAAAACTGAAAAAAATGGGTCACGTAGTTTGGGTACGTTCCCTAATGGCTGCTCTACATGATGGGCCATCATAGGGACGCAGCTATACGACGGAGCGAGATCGCAATATCGTTAGCTCTCTCTAACGCATAGCTGCGTCCCTATGATGGCCCATCATGTAGAGGAGCCATAAAATAATGATGAAAGACCCATTTGTGACGACAATTTGCCGCTCGAAAAAGATAGCATTAATAAGTAGATTGAGTAAAATGGCTGCTTACTTTTCATTTCGAATACTAGGAAAGTAAAAACAGGTATGTTTCTCAAATCTAGATTAAAAAGTACAACTGAATACAATATTGAATCGGTACAATGTACTTATAATGTAAGCGCCTTCCTACAATGGTACCTTTTCCAAATAGTGTCACTTTTTACGAAGAAAACTTAAGTAAGCAGAAACTATTAATATTTACCTACCTAGGTACGGCGGTAACTTAAATTTAAGGATCGCCATTTATATAATCGGAAATTAAATCTGAAATAAAAATCGTTCTATAAATAAATTTTCTACTGAATTTTCATTGCTAATCGTGATAAAAAAACATACTTGAAATTTAATAGTCCCAAAGGTGAAAATGTATTAATTTCCACCACCCATTCAGATTAAATAATACAAATTATGACTCTACAAGAATTTATCCTTCATTAATTTCAATGGTAGCTCTATATGAAAATTGCAAGTCTTTATTTTTGTCTTGTCTCTGGTATCCTCTTAAACTCGATTATAACCAAATACAGTCTGGTTTGAGAGTATGCAACATTATATAAGTATTGAGATATATTACATTAAAGATAAGTTGTATTATTTTAGCGTAAACCAAGCAGTGAGAGGTTAATTAAACTAATTCAGTGAAGCAAAAAATTACTTAAATTATTAAACTCATGTGACACTCCAGAGAAAAGGGGCCACTCTCTTGATATGGAGTTGTTAGTACTTCCTGCAGAACGCTATCTATTAGTGAAAGAATAAAGTGTTCTTGTAAGACGACAAAGTAGGTACATTCACTAAAATTGTCGATGATAGCTAGGGATACACGCTCAGATGTGTCCGCCGGATTTGCCCGCCGGATTTGTCCGGCGGACAGATCCGTTCGTGTATGGCGCTATTCAGATGTGTCCGCAGATAAATCCGTGTCCAATTCGCGCCATACACGCACGGATTTGTCCGCCGGGCATATCCGTCGGACAAATCCGGCGGACACATCGTGCGTGTATCCCTAGCTAATGATGCGGAGTATTTTATTCAGAACGAAACAGTGAAATAGAAAAAGGGCTCTTCTTATTGCCGATGAGATTTGAGCGAACTGACAGTTATTTTATTAAGTACCTATCTGAAAAAAGTAGTTATTAAGAAAAAAATGTCATTTAAGTAAGTCTTTTGTATGTAATTCTAAATTGAAATTGTTAGTGGATTCCACCGGTGACCGTAGAGCTGGCAGCTTCCTGGCTCAACGTATTGGCATTGCCATACAGAGAGGGAATGCTGCCAGCATATACGGCACCATGCCGCGGGGGGACTGGTTGTTTTAGTATAATATATTTATTTAAGATTAGTTTTTATTTATACTAAGTTTATTGTTTACTGTTAATGTATTATGTGATTACTAAATAAAAATTAAGTACTAATTGTTCTCGCGCTGTTATAAATTCTGAATGTGCCCGTGTTATTTGGTTGCATGTATGTATGTATACCTTTTGACTCTAAGTAATTCTGTTACTTTTTCTTTTCTAACCTGATAATATTGTAAATTTCTAGATTCTTATCATGTTTTCTTATGTAACATTTTTCGGAGCAAAGGAATTCTGTATTATTTACAAGTGAAAACTATTTTGGCTTCTTTTAACTTATATGTTTACCTTCTTGTATGAAATTGTATTGTATTAAATGAAATAAAATAAATCTATACCTACTATTGAGTTCAATGCTTAAAATATATTTATTATGCTACTGGATTTTTGTTATAGATAGCCGCTATAACAAATTTTGTACGCCATGTTTGGCGGTTGACAGCTGTCAGTTGCTTGACATGTCATTGTCACTGGTTCAAGAGCGAATGTATACATTAAGTGCCGATGCCGGTCACTTAAACTCATGTCGAAAATTTCTTAAGGCTCCTATTACTCAATGGTTAATATTCATAAAAAGATACCTGATAGTTCCCATTTGTCCCCATAGTGGGGGGCCCGTACCCCCTCCCATAGCCCTGCGCGCCCCCGTGATACAGGGTGTTGTTGTTCGCGTCCCTCGTGGTCGCCGCGGTGTACGTAGTCTTGCAGTTTTGGGACATCCTGTAGCCTGGAATTGGTTAAGAGTGAAACTTTAATATGAGAGAAAATTTAGTAAATACATATATAACTATACTAAATTTTATTTTAGGGTCGAAAACGCGCATTTGACACTTCTGCTCTGCTATAGCTGCTTACCATAAGGGCCGTATGCTTGTTTGTCACTGTCGTGTTACAAAAAAATAGAACAGAGGGGTTCCTGCCAAATAGACTAAGAGTTGACACCGAAAATTTGTAAGTATACGATTATTTAAGAGAGCACTAATGTCAACAATTTTCTCGGTGTCAACTTAGGTTCTAAAAACTCGCATTTTGCTATATCATCCTCATCAACAGCAAAATTTTTAACTTGGGAAAAAGCAATGTCATATTATTGATATTGTAAAAAGTGTCAAAGTTTTGTAATTTATGGAGGACAGGGCCTCTAATTTATCATTAGAACAAGAATGCGATTTTTTTTTGTATTGGCATAAAATTCTCTATATATTTAATTTTATGATATGATTCACTCCTTGTTTATATTATATTGTCGTCATCATCATCAATTATTTAAGAGCTGGGCTCTTTTCGGTGGAGCATTTTCCATGTATATCTGTCCTTTGCCTTCTCCTTGATGGCTCGATACGACACGACGTTTATTTTTAGGTAGGTTATTGTAAGTAGGTGAAATTAACTATGCGCTGTTATCACACTGTTACTCCGTGATAATGGCGTATGCAACTGTGCCAAAATATTAGAAACTCAACAAAACAAATACACCCGTTTTAAATAGTTTTTTCTTGCCGTGGGGTGCCCGGCCTTAGAATTGTCCCCCACCAAATCGTCCCGTGGTTGCAGTACGAGTCTGCTAAGGGAATATACCGGGAGATGGGCAGCAGCATCTTCCGAAAGCCTAAACAACAATAAACAAAAAAAAACTGCGCGCGCCAACCCGCCCGCCAAGCGTGGCACGTATGGCAAACCCCCCCTTTAAAGGGGGGGCCTATGTTCAGCAGTGGACGTCTTATGGCTGAGATGATGATGATGATGAAATAGTTTTTGTAGCATTAAGATTTACTTTTTAGCCTCATATCAGATATGGTGCTTTGCTCCAAAGTTTCCTTTAGGCATTACAGTAATTATCGTTTATTATGTAAAGTGCGTGAATTGCGCCATTATATGACTAAATGGTGTTAAACAATAAAAAATCACAGATAACGTATAAAGAACCCACTTAAAAAGGCAATCCGCTAAATTGAAACCTCATAATCCACAAGGCTGCACAAAAACTGTCCGTATCAACACGGCATTAAAAAAAACAAAAAGTAATGCCGTTGGTCGAGCTAATTAAAAAAAAAACTGGTCCGCCGAAAGTGGTGATACAGTTAGTAACTGTAACACGAGATGGACAAGACAATTGGTGCACGGGAGAGCTTGCAGCGATTTTAATGCACTTTTGATTTTTATCTGTTGACCGTGTTTTTGGTATAACAAGTTCGATGGGTACGGAAGCTGAGAAAGTTAATTAAAAAATAACTGGCTGTTTCAGTTTATAACAGTAAGTACCAAAACAGCGCAAGGTAATAGGTACCGACCATGGGCCATTTTATAAAAAGTCGTATTTTCCAACAAAAAAATATTAAATTTGGAAAATTTTAGGTGATTTCGACTCAGAATCACGAGCTCTTTCGATTTTATCAGCACAAAAAATGTGTCCCAAAAAAAGATGAGGTAATACATTGCTTACCAGACATTGGTGAGACTACCTGATTATTGCTTTAAGTATTACGTATCATGATGCTAAGTAATTTGTGTCCGAAATTGTTAATTGTGTTTTATTGTGTCGTGACAATTCACGACAGAAGCCATGTTTTGCGTAGAATTTCAAGAAAATTACATATTTGTGTTCGTGTGCAGTACCTACTCCTAATATTTTACCGTTATTTAATTACGGTTTCGTTTGGTTAGGTTGTTAATGTATTTTATTTTTCTTTTTTTCCTTACTTAAATTAAGTTTACTTAAGGGTTCGGGTAAATATTGTGTACATTCGCACGCTATTTAGATTTTTATTTATACCGGAAATGATCCCTACAATATTTTCAATATATTCAACTAAAAATCTTAATAAGTATATATGGTCGCTGTCGCTTGTCCCTTGACCCTTAGGACAGTGACAATGTTTCGTCAAAAACGGATTACCTGTTTTTGCCTCAACTGTACTGGCATAGAAGAATGCCAGTGACGTATGTACTCGGTATCTTATCGCACAGATGTCCTCCTAGAGATTACAAAACTACTGCTGCAAAATTACTGCGAATAAACTATTTGTATTTTTGTATTTGTATTTGTACACATTATGATCCATCCCTACTTCCTTACTTAATTTTTATATTTACATAAATGCAAAAGTGATTTTGCTTGTCTGTAATTCAAAAGTGATTTTGCTTCACCTTCTAACCACTGAGCTGCCTGATTTTATTAGGTATCAGAGATAGTTTAATTCCTAGGAAAGAAATTTAGTAGTTTTTATCCCGAAAGTTAACCCATAATGGGTTGAAAGGGGGGGAAGCCCATAAGGAATTTAATGTGTTCTAATTGAATATTCTATTTTGTTTTGGCGATCATACGTCACAAGCTGCAACATCCATTGGGAGCTCATAACCTTAATCATTGCATTTAAGTAGCATGCATACCTTTTTATTTATTCTTGCAATTAATTTAAATACACAAATTGTAGAAGTAAGTGGCCGGACCCAATATCGTCGGCAAAATAAAAGCCCACAGACTTCGCTGGTTCGGTCACCCATAGAGAATAGTCTAGCTACCTTGAGTCGTATATGTATTATCACACCAAAAAATTAAGTATATTTTATGTTTTTGTCATTAATTTTAAGTTGGTAACCATGTAACCTAGGCACCTATAAAAGCAAATTATTATGGATTTACATACACATACATACATACAATCACACCTATATCCCAAAAGAGGTAGGCAGAGATCACGGATTTCCATTTGCTTCGATCAATGTAGCAAAACGGCTCTCCGTGAGCCACTTCTCGGCCATCATGGATCATTCATTATGGATTTATTGTATAAAATTCGCAAGATTTCGTATAACGATGTTCCTCGGTCATAAAATCAGCAACGGCACAAATTCGATTGCACTTAGCAACTAAAATCTCCTTGAAAAGGTCCGCTTGCGAATTAAATCTGTAGCAATTATACAAGTATTTCTTACCTCATTTTGCTGTCAAAATGTGCAATTTTCAACTTTATATTTTTAATAATAACGTGTCACGTGAAGGCTGTGGCTATTGGTTTCCAGTTTGGTTAATATTTCGGAAATTTACCGCATTGCCGCTTTTCAATGATCTACATACGGTGCAATTCTGATCTTGATATCTTATCGATTTCGATGGATGTCGGTCGAATATATTGGAACTTTTTTATGAAATCTGACTGTCATTCTTCATTGACTGAAGTGATAAAGCCCCTATTATTACTGCCGCCTTATTAACTTACCTACCTGACTAATAATTATATAATAATAAGGAGCGTAAGCGAAGCCAGCACGCCTAGCACATGACTGATGCGACAGTATCTCGCGCGCGAGATAGACTAACCGTCTCTTTCTAATTGACACAGTCAGAAAAGGACGGACAGACTAACTCGCGCGCGAGATACTGACGTATCAATCATGTGCTAGGCGTGCAGTTCTTACAAACAACTTCTGGCTACTGGGACGTCTCGGCATTTCGGTAGCTTTTGGATTTCGAATGTTTGTTCGACGATAACTTTAGTAACGTTTTTCTGATCTTTAAGAAATTTGTCGGAGTTGCAGCAGAGATTCATAAAATTTGAGAGTTCGTTTATGAGCTGGATCGATCAAGGGATTGTGGACTTAGAAGGCGAAAAAATCTTCATATGGGTCTTGTTATATTAGTCAACTCGTTTACAAGTAAATCGCGAGTTCTCAGTTTGAGGCGGACTACTAGTATTATACAAAACTACATTATAACGACCACGACATAAAATACACTTTAACGACCAACAGGTCGAAGTTAACACTGCGATAAACACCATTTAAATCACAATCACTTTTTTGATTCCAGTTAGTTTTTTATTTATTCCAGAAACAATGAACAGTTAAAGGTCACTCACACTCTCCTTCTGCTATATCACAGAAATAATTAAGATCCCGTTCCCACTTGTCGGATGTCGGGCCCGGATTTTACTCGAGTGTCGGCGCCTTGTACAAAACTGTGTCATGCAAGTGGGATTAGCTTCATATAAAATGTTCTGCCACTGGAACATCCGATTAAAATCCGGGTCCGATATCCGACTAGTGGGAACCGGGTCTAACAGTAAAAGGTCACTCACACTATCCTTCCCGTGTATCCCAGAAGCAACAGTAAAAGGTCACCCACACTCTCCTGCCCGGACTGACACGAATCGCTCCAACTTCCGCTTATTTATATTAAGAAGCGTGTAACGGCTCCTAACCACATCCGGGTTCACTATAGCTCGCTACTGTTAAATATACACGTGTGTAGACTTCGTCATATTGGGGTTTTTATAGTGACGTTTCGCTACCGAATCTAGCGGTATCTGGATCTATCAAAAATATCTGAACATGCACTCTATCGCCTTGACAATAGAGGCGTTGTTCTGATAGGATATTGGCCGCTCCGATATATCTGATGGCGACTGTACATAAATATCACTTAAGTATAAACGTAAGTTTATAAGTTAAACATATTTTTATCTTAGATACTTTTACCTGCAGACAAACTATGAAAACAGTTTTGCAGGAAACTGCCTTAAATTTAATTTCTGTACTGAGTAATACTAAATAGATAAAAATAAAATAACATCTTGAAGGGCAACTTTGTTGCTCGTTTTTCGTTAACTTAAATTAAACCTGACTGTCGATTCATGTAAAAACTGTCCCGTAATATTTAATTAAGTATGTTTTACTAGGCTTGCCTATGATATAAAACATCCATTCATGTAATGAATAATACTCACATTATTTTTTGTAACATTTTCAGAGATTTCCGCTTTAGTAATTAATTATAGCATATTTGAGATACCTACTTTAAATATTTTACTCAGACTTTGCACCAACGGCGACGTATCAATTAAAATTTGAGGACGAAATCTGCGTTCAACTAATATTTGTCAATTTTAACGAACACAGTAAAGTGGTACACGCTTTGAGATGTAATCCCTTAAAGGCCTTACCGACTTTGTACAGTCAGCAACAGAAGTACAAGTTCAATTGATCTTAAATACGACTTTATTCTTATGAGAATAAGAACGTGACAATTAGCTAATCCACAAAGCTACTGTTGCTGACTGTATGCCGTGCACTAGGCCTTCCTAATCCTATAACAGTAATGATAGAGACAATGTCGGATAGTAAGCTATCATCGTTTAGTATGATAAAGCCATCTCGCTTCGGGGATCATAGACAAATGTATTGTTCTGTTGCTAAACTGTATCACATTAGGGAAATCAAATATTTTAATATGAGAATAACCGGTAAATATCTAGTATACTATGGTCATTTCCTGGCAATGTTTTACCGCTTCGTACCCTAAGCCAGATCGGGGGTTGGAGCGGTATTTAGCCTCTCGCTTGCCGAAACACGCAACCGCGGTGCAATAGGTATTAAATTAAAATTAATAATTAATAAGAATTCTATATCTACTAACGGGGATCTACGTTCCAGCATGTGAGAGTTTAAGTTTTAAAATATAGATAACTACCGTAACATTGTAGACTAAGATTAGCTGGTAGTGCACCCTACCTAATCGGGTAGCAGGATTCGGCATATAATATAGGGGGTAGCACCTTAAAAAGTTATGAATTTTTGTATGGGACACTATGAGCCAAACCTGGAGCGTTCGGAATGCAGCCAACTTTTCGGGTACCAAAAAAAGTCAGAAAATACCTCATCGGGTAGCAAGATTCGACATATACAGGGGGTAGCACCTTAAAAAGTTATGACTTTTTGTATGGAACACTATGAGCCAAACCTGGAGCATTCGGAATGCAGCCTGATTTTAGGGTGCCAGAAAATATCGAAAAATACCTCATCGGGTAGCAAGATGAAACTAATGCCAAATGAAAGTACCAATCATCCTGTTAATAAAAAAAATTGGTAGTCGGTTCTAAACCTGGAGCATTCCAAATGCAGCCAACTTATGTGATCTAACAAAAAACTCATCTGATACCATGTATCTTCAGGTATCCTAAAATTAAGCCAAATCACGAAAGTGATAAGTTTGGGTGAGTAGACGTAATATTATTGGCACTTTTTGATAAATTTCATCAAATAAAGCTTGTTTATGTCTTTGAACCGAGTTCTGGGGCCATTTCTACGTTGTAATGGTATCAGATGAGTTTTTTGTTCAATCACAAAAGTTGGCTGCATTTGGAATGCTCCAGGTTTAGGACCCGCTGCTATTTTTTTTATTAACAGGATGATAAGTCCTTTCATTTGGCATACATCTTATCGTGCTGCTCAATAAGGTATTTTTTTAAATCTTCATGAACCCTAAAATTAAGCCAAATCATGAAAGTGATAAGTTTGGATGAGTAAACGTAATATTTTTGGCACTTTTTGATAAATTCTATCGAATTAAGCTTGTTTATGTCTTTTGAACCGTCTTCTGGGGCCATTTCTACGTTGTAATGGTATCAGATGAGTTTTTTGTTCAATCACAAAAGTTGGCTGCGTTTTTAATTCTCCAGGTTTAGGACCCGTTGCAATTTTTTTTTATTAACAAGATGATAAGTCCTTTCATTTGGCATACATTTTATTGTGCTGCTGAATAAGGTATTTTTTTAAATCTACATGTACCCTAAAATTAAGCCAAATCACGAAAGTGATAAGTTTGGGTGAGTAAACTTAATATTTTTGGCACTTTGTGATAAATTCCATCAAATTAAGCTTGTTTATGTCTTTTGAACCGTCTTCTGGGGCCATCTCTACGTTGTAATGGTATCAGATGAGTTTTTTGTTCAATCACAAAAGTTGGCTGCATTTTTAATTCTCCAGGTTTAGGACCCGTTGCTATTTTTTTTATTAACAGCATGATAAGTCCTTTCATTTGGCATACATCTTATCGTGCTGCTCAATAAGGTATTTTTTTAAATCTTCAGATACCCTTAAATTAAGCCAAATCACGAAAATGATAAGTTTGAGTGAGTAAACCTAATATATTTTGGCACTTTTTGATAAATTCCATCAAATTAAGGTTGTTTATATCTTTTGAACCATCTTCTGGGGCCATTTCTAGGTTGTAATGGTATCAGATGAGTTTTTTGTTCGATCACAAAAGTTGGCTGCATTTGGAATGCTCCAGGTTTAGAACCGACTACCAATTTTTTTTATTAACAGGATGATTGGTACTTTCATTTGGCATTAGTTTTATCTTGCTACCCGATGAGGTATTTTTCGATATTTTCTGGCACCCTAAAATCAGGCTGCATTCCGAATGCTCCAGGTTTGGCTCATAGTGTACCATACAAAAAGTCATAACTTTTTAAGGTGCTACCCCCTGTATATGTCGAATCTTGCTACCCGATGAGGTATTTTCTGACTTTTTTTGGTACCCGAAAAGTTGGCTGCATTCCGAACGCTCCAGGTTTGGCTCATAGTGTCCCATACAAAAAGTCATAACTTTTTAAGGTGCTACCCCCTATATATGCCGAATCCTGCTACCCGATTAGGTAGGGTGCACTACCAGCTAATCTTAGTCTATTGGGATACTTTAGCCCTCCAGAGTAACTTTGGCTTTTGGAATTTACTTGGTTCAGGTTTTATAAATGAATTGAATCAATGGCACATCGCCATGAGGTTGTTTAAAACTAACCAATAACGTTTTGATCTTTTTTATTGGTCCCTTCGATATGTGATTTTTATATGGGCCAAGGTATCCGACTTCGATCTAAGTACCCCGGTGTGTTCGAGCGATAGGTAGGCGGATGACGAAATTTTTATCTTTGAAACTAGTTAGGGATACACGCACAGATGTGCCCGCCGGATTTGTGCGGCGTATGTGCCCGGCGGACAAATCCGTGCGTGTATGGCGCGAATTGGACACGGATTTGTCTGCGGACACATCTGAATAGCGCCATACACGAACGTATTTATCCACCGGGCATATCCGTCGGACAAATCCGGCGGGCACATAGATAAACCCCTTGTTATTTTCATGGATCAAATATGGATACGAATTCAAACTCGTTAAACTGAACATTAAATCTGACCAAAGCTAAAACTTTATCGTGTAGATTATTAGAGTTATCCTAGTTATGCTGTTATGTGTAAAGTTAGTTCTCTAGATCCATGGGCGGATAACTTTGAGCTCCAGCGTAATCAACTATTACACGTACTGTATAGGGACCTTGTTCACAACATAATACCTCACAAGATACATGCTTTGCCTACTTTGGGGCAGACGGATATTCACGCCATGGAACATTTCTGTTATGCTGATTATTTATTTGTAACTTCTCAATTGTCAACACATTTATGGTAAATAAACGATTTGTATTTGTATATCAGGACTTGAAATTCCGGAATTTGTTGGATGTGAATTCCTGGGAGCCCGGTATTTCACCATACGAAAAATCTTGGATCCAAGGATTGTAAGCCCTACAACGGAACAGCGGCGTAAACTGGCATAATAGCTGGGCCACATATCGAGACAAGACAACGCACTTTTACAGTGCGTTGAATTCAGGGGGAGATACAGGGACGCCAGCGAAGAGACAAACGTGGAACATCTTGGCTCAAAAACCTGTGGGAGTGGTTCGAGACGAGCAGCCGATCTCTGGTTACAGCTGCCGTAGATAAAGTACGCAGTGCAATGATTATCGCTAACCTCCGGTAGAAGACGGCACCGCAAAGAAGACAACAGATCAAACCCCGTCATTAATTGTGTTCAAATGTTTTCACCCCAATCGCTGGACCGATTTTACCATCGTCATCTCATCAGCATCCTTCTAACGTTTGACCAGGCTTTTTGGCAGCTCAATTAAGCCTGGCGTTCGCTCGCCAACCTATACAAGCTGGCCAAAAAAGAACTGAATTCCCGTTGACTGTCAGGTTTTGGGACGCTACCAATCCTCCCTAGATAGTTTTGGAACCTCTCAGATCGGTTTGATTTTTGGACTTTTGTATGCCCATTCCTCACCGCCGCCACTCAATGGCCTATTGGCGTAGGCATTTAGCTTTTAGCGAGCGAAAGCATCTGAAATGTGATCTTCAGACCCGGACGGCAGACTAAGGGCCAGTTGCACCAACCACTTTTGACGGACTCATCAGCGTCAACCGGCAGATTACTATGAAAATTTCCATACAATAAAATTTAGCGTACGATTTAACGGTGACAGACAGTTTGGTGCAACCGAGCCTAAGAGCCGGTTGCACCAAACTGTCTGTGAACGTAAACGTAATCGTAAAAAAAAACTTGTATGAAAAGTTTGACAGTTTTCTATGCGATGACAGCTCCGTCGTCATATTGTCACAACCGGTGTAAAACTACTACTACTATGTAATAAAAATGTTATACGGCAAAGCTCACGTGTGATGGTTTAACTAAAATAAAGGGGTTGCTGTCATAGCTGGTATAGTCGCCATCAGATATATCGGAGCCGCCAGGTGCTCACAAATATCTGAACAACGCCTGTTTTGTCAAGTTGATAAAGTGCACGGAAAAAAAAGCTTCCGGGACATTCTCAATCTAAGACATTATTATATTATGTTGAAAATATTTCCTCGTGACAAGCATTGATTTCCTTAAACGAAAATAAATTAAAGTTTTAAATATAACGAAGCGAATATATTCTTACAGATTTTCTAGTTTTCTTTTACCTAAGATAATACTTGTTTGATTAAAGTACAATCTCTCTTATTTACTCAATATACTCTTGATACAATACATTTTTGTGTTTAAATTTTATGAAAACGTGGTTTTATTAAGCGTAGAATCATATTTTTGGTAAAGGAAATAAATACTTGTCACGAGGAAATATTTCCAAGAAAATAATAATGTCTTGGATTGAGAATATCCGGGAAGCTTTTTTTTCCGTGTGCATGCTCAGATATTTTCGAGTATTTTGGTAGCTCCGATATATTTAATGGCGACTGTTCGAGCACACCCGATGGCATAAGCACACCTATATATATTTGTGGAGCCATTTTTCATAACTAATGTATACAAATTCTACTTAGAAGAAGTGAAAACACTTTTCTTCTTCAATAAGGTAGGTAAAGAAGCTATTGTTTCCATAGGTAGGTTATAATGTTTTTAGCAGGACTTCCACTGTACCGAAACGCAATTACAGCGTGATGTTTTATTAATGGAGTTCAAAGCAATCTGTAAAACTACTGACCTTTCAAATATATCTTTTCCCTAAGACATGTGCTGGAGGGCATTTTTTCCGCGAAATATTGCCTTTTGTGAAAAATCACCGCTCGCCGGTCAAAGGTTATTGGAAAGATTTGTTGACGGAACGGACACTTCATACACTTGATATACTTAAATGAATGTTAAAAGTAGCTGGAGTCTGTGATAATTTTGATGAAAAAAGACGTTGTTTTCCACAAAAACTACAACAACCCCCCTAATAATTTATATTAAAATCGTTGGGTCGCCTGGTTCAAATCATTAAGAAACAAGTCATTAAAAGTCATAAATTATTGAACTCATATTATTTTATTATGTATACAGAGGTCAATTAGCACTAATAAGCGTGGCACTGAGTTCTTTAGCAGAAGTCACATTAAGTTTGTTCTAAATTGAACATTGTTGTGGTTGAGAAATTTCGTAAATTTTGTTTGAGTTTGCTGGACTTTTTATCTTCTTATTTATGTCTATGAATGAATTCCCACCAGACTGGAAATCCCTGGACTGAGGGCCTGCCGCGAAATTCGAAAATCGACAAAACGATGGCCCCGTCTCTATCGCTCTTGCTTATACGAAAGAGAGATGCAAATAGACGATTCGATGAACGAAGTGCTTCGCGGTTATAGGCCTGGACTGGCCTTAGGTGAATATAGGGCTCCCAGAAATAGTTAACTCGCTGAAATGAGGCCCTCAGCAAACATAATGCACGTCACATCCTGGGATTGGACAAACTCGGATAACATGAATTTAGGACCAAATGATTTTCAGCCTGGTGGGAATTAATTCTTTGAAAAAGTCTAATATGGGATACCCATAGAAACGCATGTTCCTATTACGCTACGGTAACAGTTTGACATCGTATCTTAATAAAACCTTGCTTCCTTAGCTTTCCATCTTATAGCGATGAAAAGAAAACCCTTTGTTGCCCTTTGTCACGTCACGCGCGTCACGAGATTCCATTTTGTCACAAAATGTCTCGTATCAAACCGTACACTTTTCGCCATCACCTTGACATTGGCTAAATTGTTCCAATATATGGACAGAGCCATTTATTTTCACAAAATTACTTACTTACTTCATTGTTACCATTTCACGCTGACAGTTTAATGTCAATGTAATAATGGTTGCATTACATGGACCAAGTGATAATTTGCACAATTTGTCTCATATCATTTAGATAATTTTAAATGGATATTGATAAAGTATGGTTTTTCTTTATCATGACGATGCAGCAATGATGTTAGGCGGTCATAAAAGCCTAAGTATTTAAAACATTTATATCGATTAAAAATGTTATAATTAAATTTTATACCGAAATTAATAAAAGCTCACCTTTAGGCAAAACTTTTATAAATCTTACAGTTGTTTTGATATTATATTTGTTTATGTGCAATAAAGTGATATACATATCGACATACAAAAACATAAAATAAATGGAACCACAACTATGTGATAATTCACAAACGATCAAACCGGATGTGGCACAAAGATTCGAGTGCGCAGGTTACATAGACCGGATGTGCTGCTGCAGCGGTCGATGCTCCCGATCTATGGTCAGGCCCTAGAGCGAGCGGTTTTGTTTGTACCTGTCTAATTTCTTTAGGATATAGATAGACATACGGACAAAAAATACTGTGTAGTTTAAAAACCCTGAAACAAAAGACGAGTCTGATACTCGTCGTCAGTCATTATTGAGACTATGTAAAAACAAATCGAATGCTTCACGGAGAATTTCTTTTACTAGAAACAAGTAAAAAATAGTAATCCCAGGACAAGTAAAGGTTTACTAAAAACCAGGAAACGTTTACTAAAAAGAAGTAAAAACTTTACTAAAAACGAGTAAACTTTACTAAAAACGAGTAAACTTTACTAAAAACTAGGAAGTAAATGTTTACTTGTTTTTAGTAAACATTTACTTGTCCTGGGAATTAATATTTTTTACTTGTTGTTCAAAAGGAAGCTTAAATACCATTTATTTAATAATCGTACTAATTACGATATTTCTAAACCTCTCTGTCACTGAGCTCACTCTACTCCTCTGGTTTAGTAATCCTGTGGGCTATTGTTTTTTATGATTTCAATATTTAATTTCTTTTTCGAAAATTTTAATACTTTAATACTCCTATTTTATGTTTGATATTTGATGAAATAGTAAGTTAAATTTAATTTAGTTAATTTTTTAAATGTATGTTTGTGTAAATTTTATTGAGTAAAAGAATCTATTTATTTGACCATATCCATAATAATAAATAATAATATGTTAGCCTCTATACGTCCCACTGCTGGGCACAGGCCTCCTCTCATGCACGAGAGGGATCAGGCTATAGTCCCCACGCTGGCCCAAAGCGGGTTGGGAACTTCACATACACCTTTGAATTTCTCCGCGGATGTATGCAGGTTTCCTCACGATGTTTTCCTTCACCGTATAGCGATTGGTAAATATCAAATTATATTTCGTACATAAGTTCCGAAAAACTCATTGGTACGAGCCGGGGTTTGAACCCGGGACCTTCGGATTGAAAGTCAGACGTCGTTACCGTCAGGCTACCAACGCTTTTTATCCATGACATACTTAATTCTGTAATTTGTAATAACGCATCTTGATGTAGTGTCTGACGATTTTTATTCCTCCATTCAAAGCAATATTCCTTCGTAACACAGCACTAATACAATTGTTTTACTGAACCAACCATTCTTACAATGGGCGAATATCTTTTGTGAAGCCAATGGAATGTCGTTAAAGTGTGAATTTCGTGTAAATGCACAAAATTTGTGAAATACCTTAACCGGTCTCGAACTTACTTCCTGCTTAGTCGAGGCGAGCCTGAACCAATGACTCGTACCGGCAGAATAAAATGTAACTTCACCTCTAACACTACCGTTTATGGGCATTTTTATTTAAACTTGTACTTTAAAGCAAGCGTGTTTCAGTAACGTCTAACCGTCACATTTCTGACAAAATGTATGGGATTTGACATTGACCGTGACAGTTTTGTGACGATTGCTAACCGGCCGTTTTAACAACCCTACGCGTGATACCTGCGTGGTGCTAAAAGAGTAACAAACTTGGCAGCTGCTGCTACTGTATTTTTTTCATGATCTGCTTTCCCACTACTGCTACTCCAGAAAAGAAATGCCTATATACAGCCTTGGCCAGAAGTGTTGAGCACCAATGCGATTTTCATACAAAACTGGAAAGTTTAGTCCATCGTTTCCATCTTTGTTTAAGTTATTTTGTCAATTAATTTAGACTAATAGGCATGTTTTGTTGAAGTTAGTAGTAACTGCATAGAATATTTGCAATATGTCGCACCGACTTAAATTTACATTTTTGGTACCTTCTGTTTTCATATTTTTTAAGTACCTTGAAAGTGTTATTAAGTGAAGTTTTCTATATTTATAAATAAAATATTACATTTACCGTTACCTTACATTGTTAGGATAGGGAAATAATGCTTAACATCAAAATTGTAAACAAAAAACACCTATGCTCAACACTTCTGGCCAAGGCTGTATATTCAGTGACATATAGCCATACGATAAAATAAAAAAAACCGGCCGTTAATGATGGACGATGCTACACAGTAAATTGAAAATCTTGTGAAAATGCCTTTATACTAGTACATTGTCATCCAACACTAGTAGTCTGCCTCGAACTGAGAAATCGCGATTTCCTTGAAAACGATCTGACCAATTTAACAAGACCCTTATGATGACTCTTTCGTGCCTTCTAGCTCCATAATCCCTTGATCGATCCTGCTCATAAACGAACTCTTTTTTTTTTCACAAAGATCAGAAAATAGTACATTTCGATACTAGGTCGGAAAGGATGTCATCATTATTCAACGAGTTCCGAGACATTTGGTCACGAGCCGTAGGCGAGTGGCAAAACTCGGGACGAGTGAAGAATGACATTCCGTCCGTGTGTATCGAACGACGTTTTTTAATAAAGTTGCGAAAAAATTATAAAAATGGACAATATGGTCACTTTGAGGTTACTTTATCCGAACACTCGCGCGGTGCGATGCGGGGCGGTGATCATGAACCCTGAGCTGTGATTGGCTGCTTGAAAAGTAAAACGCGCTAGTGCGAGAAATCCAACTTCTCGCATTATAAACTACTACTAGATTTGAGCAACTGTGTTAAAAACAATATTATAGTTATCGTGGAATTCAAAATCAAAAAGCCATCGAAATGCACAGACGTCTAGGTAGCCAGCTGACAGTCCCGTCGGATGGGTGCGTGCCGGCGGTCGGGGAGCAGCCCAGATTCTCATAATTGTATCGATTTCGATTTTATTTTTTGGCTATAATTAATAACATCGTTACAGATAAGACATTTGTTCAAGCTTCTAACAAAACAGTCTAATTTTATGGTGGTCATAACGTGCGGTTTTTGAACGCATCATGGAGGGTTTATGATATGGGAGTAGATAAAAAAAATAACAGCGCAATTGAAGTACCTACTTACTATAAAATCGATGTTTTCATGGCCCCAACTCGGCCGCAAGAATTGGCACACAAAGTGGACAGTGGGGCAAGACGACTTGTACTAGTACTGGCCTGGCGGGTTATAGCTAAATAACTGGCAACACTACTGGCAATTAGTCGATAGTTTACGTCACAATCTTTGCATAGTGTTAAACAAGTGATTTTGTCGTGATTAAATGATTGGACATGATTAATTAATTAATTAATTAATTTGAATTTATTGAATTGAGTGTAACTTAATCCGTACACTTTTAGTGTTATTAAAATGTGTAGTATTTTGGTTTTGAGTATGGATATGGAATTCTAAATTTAAGATGACGCTGTCAGCTTCATAACAAGATAGTTTTTGCACAGATAGATAAATAAGTTCTTACGCTGGTTATTAGCCCGAAAGCTTGATATTATTTAAAGGTTAGGCTACTAAGGCACCCTCACGCCCTAGAGCGTAAAGGGTCGCGTATTTTCGGTTTAAGAGGAATTTCCTTCTAAGAATGCTGCGGCTATGGAATGAGCTCCCTGCCGTAGTTTTTATTGTGGGCTACAGTATGAGGTTCTACAAAAAAAGGAGTGTATAGGTTCTTAAAGTGTAGGCAACGCGCATGTGAATCCTCTGGGGTTGCAGGCGTCCATAGGCTGCGGCTGCTTACCATCAGGCGGGCCGTATGCTTGTTTGCCACCGTCGTGATATTAAAAAAGGCGCCTGAGGGAGGAGTGGGCTGGGGTCGTAAATACCAAGTTTTACAACGGGCGCCTTATCAAGCCCTCTGCCCGGTTTTCTCTGTCCCCTTAGTCGTCATACCTCCATCATGTCAACCTTTCGGGCTAAATAGTATGGAGTGGTTTGTGTGTGTGTTGCGGTTTTAGATATGAATAACCCGTGCTAATACAGGGTGCGGACAAATCGAGGCACAAACTATAGTCAAAGAATATAAAGAATGTAAAAAAAAAACGGATCACTCGTAATAGCTCAGACATGTCAATTGCCAGTGTATCTCAGTGGCCAAAAAAACCATGTGGTTTTGTTTCTTAACATTCTTTAAAATGCATATTTAATATCGAATGAACCATTAACAAAACAATTACCTACGCAGTAAATTCTTTAGTTAATATGTTTTTTTTTTAGTAAAAGTAACCAAAGGAAATACTGCAAAGCTCCATCCACAATAATTCAATATCGTAACGTCAGGAATCGAATTAACGTTTTAATTGTACGTATTGTTGGAATATTTCCGCTCAAGAGATTCCAATTTCAGCGCTGTGCGCTTCAGTGGAATGGGGGGACGACTGGGAAACAATATTCCTGTGTGACTTGTGGCACAGTACCTAAAGTGCTACAGACAGATGACCATAATTTCTTAGTATTTATAAATAAATTATAGACCTCACCAGTTGTTTCGAAAACATCGTTCAATTTGGCAGTTTTCTAAGTAATAACAGCAGCGCCGCCATCTTTAACGGTGATCAGTTCGTTAATTGTGTGATACAGTCCGTCTTTAGCGTTATGCTGTTCTCGAGAATGATCTGGAATATTCTCGAGAGCATTTCCCATGCAAAATGGAAAACTTTCTTGCGAACACGATAATTTCAGTAAACAGCTGGAAAATGATTTTGGCGCTTGATTTCCACATGTCTTAGTTTTGTGCAACATCTGGCCTGTTGTCTAATATATTATTTGGGTTGTCCAGGCTTCTCCGCCATGACCTAGCAAATTTATCCTATCTTCTGTGGTTATGGTAAGCTTAAGGTTAGGAAGGGAGTGACTGGAATACTGACAGGCCACTGTAAGTTGAACAAACACATGTAAACTGGGGAAGAAACAGGACGCAGCATGCAGGTTCTGCCAGGAGGAAGAGGAAACTGCCATGCACATCCTCTGCTCCTGCGGTCCACTAGCGCTTAAAAGAAGAACCCACCTAAGGAGGCAAGTACTGCCCGACCCGAGGAGGTACACATTACAGCCCAAAGAATCTGGAAGTTTCTAGATTCAACGGGAATTAGTAATGAATAGGGATGATGACACATGTTGAATTAGGCAATGAAATTTAGTTGACAGGATGCAAAATGATCAAAATATACAAATAATGTAAACATTAAAAAAATCTATTGAAATGGTGCAAAGATATCAGGCTTCAAAATTTCAATTTTTTTCCAATTTTGAAAGTACAAAATTAAAAAAAAACAATGATACCATTCGATTTCTAACATTTTACTGTGAAATAAATTGTATGTACAACCATATACATAAACACAATATTTCACTGTAAAAATAGCAATTTCATAATTTTTCCATACTTTAAACAGGGCATCTATGAAGACATGACGTCACGGCTTTATATCATTTTGTTAGGAGCGTTTTGAGAAACAAAAGCAAATCACAGACTTTAAGTCTCTTTTCTGTCTTTTATGTTGATTTAAGGCAATTGGCCCCATATAGACATTTGATCCTCACAACAAAACGAATCGAATGATACCACGCATGAAAAAAATTCATCTAGCCTAATCAATAGATCAAATAATAATAAGGGAGCAGCCATGGTGTATAGACCAAATTTACGTGTGCCTACGGGAACAGTAGACGGAATTTATTTTGTTGCTACTGTTTAAAATCTATGCACTAGTTATCCTTCAGCAAAAAATTCAATGGATTGTCATCGCAACGAGTGTATTTGTTGTTTTTGGCGGCACTAACGGTTTATTTATAGTTGTTGCAATAAAATATTTTTGTTTTTGAAAGCCATGGACTATGCTGCACTATTTTATGTAAATCGGACGAGTTGTGCATGCACAATGAGTTGTAAATCTGTGAATGCGAATAGTTTTTTTTTTATATCTTTTTGTATCGATTGTATCGTTTTGACAACAAAATGTATGAATGGCGTTGAGAAGAGGATGGATGTAGTTACATAATTATACATAGTGTACATGTGACGCGAGCGAATAATTAATCTGTAGATAATTAAGCCAATTATAAATTATATTAATATTAAAGTGCTCCTAGAAAAATATACTTTCTTTTTAAGTTCTTCTTTCTGTTTCACGTGGTTTATGCCCAAAAATACTGTACACTTACGATAAAAATATGTTAATGAATGAATGAATGAATTACTTACGTTTATTTTCAGGCAACTAGAGATCCATAGATAATAACCTTAAAGACTAGCATATTATAACACATTATATAGGTACTAAAACTATTGTTTAATGCTTAATAATAATATGATAAAATTGAACCGTTATGGCTTATAAAGTCTTGAATCCACTTTGGTTTCGGTGGGTCAAGACGTTAGGTAAAACTTTTTTTGTAAAATGACAGGTGGCCTATTATATAAATCTGTACTAGACCTTTTCAGAAGTCCTTTGCCTAGTGGTACGTCAATACGTATACCTTCACGTATTAGCATCATTGATGTCACATCCACTGTTGTACTCTTTGCCACTCAGGTACCTTCGTCCACTATAATAAAACGTGTCACTAATAATAAAAACGACAAAGTGTTTTTGAGGCCTGAAGACCTATTAGTAGTTAATCAGCCGTGAGTGTAGGTCATACGTGTAGGTCCGCTTTCTAGACCTAGCCTAGACTTTCACCCGTGCTATCTGCTGGCAATTATGAGGCTTGAGATAGGTACACGTTTCCGATTTTACTTTAGATACGGGAAAGAGAAAGCAATCGACAGCGACAAGTTGCGGGAGGGGGAAGAAAAATGTACACATTCGCTTTTCTCTGCAATACTTACTTATTTCTACATGAATCTACGTGATCGGTCCATCTCATACACGAAGTCTCAAATGTTATATATTTCTATGTATTTAGCGCAGCATAGGACGTCCACTCACAAGATGGACAGACGACCTTATAAAGGTCGCCGGAAGACGCTGGATGCAAGTCGCTTCCGACCGATACTTATGGAGGTCCAAAGGGGAGGCCTATGTTCAGCAGTGAACGTCTTATAGCTGAGATTATGATGACGATGATGATGATGTATTTATCTGCTACAACCCCAACAAATAAAGACCAGTATAACGTTAATAACGTTATCGTCGAACTAACTCTCAAAATTTAAAAGCCATCGAAATGCCGAGACGTCCCAGTGGCCAAAAGTTGTTTGTAAGAACTCGTTTCGCTTACGCTCCGCTCGTTCGATTATGGGCAAAGGTTAAGGACCATTAGTAAAATATCCTAACGTTTGGCATCGTCGGTAATGGGAAAGACAAATAAGGATCTAACTCTGTTTATGATCCAGATATTAAGGCCGACACACAAGAAGCCGGAACTAACGACATCTCACATTTATCAACATGTTTGAGCGGGCGGAGGGTGTATAGTCGACGTCAAATATCCATCACAATTGTAACCTTACTCCTTTCTAATAAAGTGCAAAATGTAAATATATCTTAAACGTGGACTGTTCCAAAGAATTATGATTACTTACATACGTTTGCAAAATATTACCGTTTTTGTCTGTGTAGTAAAAAAGTTCTCTTCTCAAATCGCTTATAACCTTTTATAACGAAACTCGTTCAGTCTTTTTTCTTTATTTGTCTACTTCTAATAGAAAGCTACAATCAGAGACTAATACATAATAATAGATAGTCACAGTCTCAGTTCAGGCTCCAAGCCTGAAGCGCCATCTGCACGAGAGAAACTTAAAAATACAAAGATACTATTACAAAAAAATTGATGTTAGATTTGGCCAAATGGGGAATAGTAAGTTAGAACTGTGATTTTCCACGAGATGATTAGAAAAGTAGGTTAGGTTAGGTTGGAACTGCGACCCTCCGACGAAATCAAAACGAGTTATTACCATATTTTTTACAGTTCTCCAATTGATATCATGTGTATCGTCTGTTTTTATTTATTATATTGCATGTATAGACAATTGGGTAGTAATTTGATTATTACCCAGGTGAAATTAAACTGAATTACCGATAAAGGGATTTATTAGTTTAGCACAGTTTTGTTAAGTTTACGGCCACGCAAAGAGCGATTCTTGATATTTCGCAACAATGTATTCATGTGCATAAGAATCTTAGTTATTAATGCTGTTATATAAGTGCATTAATAAATTCCTAATTACAACTAAAACGGAACTTAACCGCGGTTGTAAATTTGAAAATTACCTTTGATGTTTTGAGAACGACATTGTTTTCGTGGTCCCGGTGTAACACTGACTAAATTTGACATCAACACATCACAAGGTGTCTTTTGTTTGTTTGTGGGTAATTCGAAAGATCAGTGTTTTGTTCAGTCACCATCAGATATATCGGAGCGGCCAAGGTACTCAAAAATATCTGAACAATGCACTTTATCACATTGATAATAGAGGCGTTGTTCAGATATTAGTGAACACCTTGGCCGCTCCGATTTACCTGATGGCGACTGACATGTCATCCCTAAGGGATTTTTGGACCAAAAGTTATAAGTAGAGAGATTCACTAACATTCAAAGCTACTCTTTGATTTAGTGACAACTGTGAATCAACAAAGAATTTGTTTTAGATAGCCCATTTAGTAAAATACACAATAAATCAATGGTTTAGTTTTACCTTTAATTCCTCAGTTAGCGCGACTAGCTAGTTAGGAGATATCATTTTAAATTAAAAAAAATGGTTGAGTTTGATTCCAGGATTGTTAATCTAAGTTTTTAAAATCTACTTTTGGGCCTGTTTACAGTGTTTACACTTTGATTAGTGTTATATAGAGTAACACAAAAAGCAAATGTATGAACTCACACCAAACACTAACCAATGTGTAATGGCCCTTTACTCCTTGTGTTTAGAAACAAATGTACACGGATATTTTTTTTTTACGAGAAACAAGTAAAAAATTGTAATTCCCAGAACAAGTAACGTTTACTTGTTTTTAGTAAACGTTTCCTTGTTTTTAGTAAACGTTTACATGTTTTTAGTAAACGTTTACTTGTCCTGGGAATTAATATTGTAGTAAAATTTTCTCTCCGTGTATGAACTGGAGGTGGCCCTCGCCCCTCTATCATCCCTATACTATCCCCATTCATGACCCAATTGCCCACGTAGTGCCTTCTAAGTCTTCTAACCCCGTTTTATTATTTATTTATTTAATCTCTAATGCACAAAAGAAACATACAATCGTACAACAGGCGGATTTAATAGTATATAGCATTCTCTATTCTATTATTCCTTGTGATCTGACATTTCCTCAGAGATTTCTCCAGCGATACTATAATTAGGAACTCAAAGAAACAAAGAAAAACAAGAAAGTATTTAGGGATAAGTATGGAGTCCCGATTAGTTGGGATTATGAAAGGAAATGCTCAAGCACGCGCCGGTGGTCAGAGGCGAGACTTCGCATAAATTACTTAAAACTAAGGATAAAACAATTTGTATGTGTCCCCTAATTTGTCGTTGGAGTCATGAAAATATAAGTGAAGATAAGGGAATGCAACCTGTAAATATTTACTTTCAATATTCAATAGAGACCGAATACCGGTATTTAATTAATTTCATACAAAACAACAGTATCTCGGTTGTTAATGAATATTTCGAAACATTTTCCGGATAATCTGATAATTTATTGCCCTTACCTTAAAAAATTACATAAAAAAAAATGTATTGTAAATAGTGCGATAGTCGGACGTTATTTTGATTTTCAATAATACCGGTAACGATCTCGGATTTACCGCTGATTTACTGATAAGTAATTTCACTAATTTCTGTACAAGTTTTTACAGATTTTTATTAACCCCTCGTATGCTTAGACACGGATCCGTGCGTGGGAATTTAATCTATTATTTTAAATGTCAAGGTCACTTTTTTCGATGATCAAATTTGACAGGCAGCATACGAGGGGTTAAGTGTAAACGGGATTTAAAAGTGAAAAAAAAACCACATTTGACATGTCGAGGACGACATACCTAGTGCATGTATATGGTGATCAATGAAATTTCAAAATTGCATAGGTAGGTAAAAAAATCTTCATTATTTTGTGTTTTCACACAAATGGAATTTATAGTAGGTACATGTTCTATTTTTTATATTAACTTACAACATCGCACTAATCCTGCTACACCTTTTTCTGGAAGAGCAACTGCCACGCTCACGCAACTTCTCCGCTCTCCGCTTGTGCACTGGCCCCAGATAATTTATAGTCAGCACAATATTCCCAAATTGGGACCAATGAGGGTGAAATTAAAACTTACGCCCCAAATAATTTATAACTTGCCGTATGGAATATATGACGTCATAAAACCTTTCTTATGGAGCCGTAAATTTTGGCAAGTAATCGCACTTTTTGTTTGGAGTATTTAAGAGTCTGACAACAGACGGTAACTTTGAAATTGCAACTAGTTCTATCCACGCTGAAATATATAATCACAATACGATAACGGGACGTTTACGTTTAAGCACGTTTTGGCATACCAATACCAATCTGTCGAAGAAAGGTTGTTTTTAGAGAGTGTGTATGTACTATCATCATCCCAGCCAAAAGACGTCCACTGCTGAACATAGGCCTCCCCTTTAAAGGGGGGTTGTATGTACTATGTATGAACGTAAGTCTATTTCCTTGGCACGGCCTACACAGCCGCCAGCTTCAAGAGTTTGCAACACGGAGAGAAAATTTTACTAGAAACAAGTAAAAAATAGTAATTCCCAGGACAAGTAAACAATTTACTAAAAACAAGTAAACGTTTCCTTGTTTTTAGTAAAGTTTACTTGTTTTTAGTAAATATTTACTTGCTTTTAGTAAACGTTGCCTTGCTTTTAGTAAACGTTTACTTGTCCTGGGAATGACTATTTTTTACTCATTTATAGTATTTTTTTTCTCTCCGTGAAGAAGGTTCTAAAATGTATTGGAAGCTCTATGGGTCCAGATCCGGATAATTTCATACATTTTGGATCCAATCGCAAACCCTAATGAGAGGTTATTAGATTCGTCTCGTGAGAGTAACATAAAACATATTAAAATGTAATAATAACAAAATGGTGGCAAAACTTAAATCGCTTGCGAAATCAAACTGCGGTCAGGGTTATTAAATATTTTTAATTTGACTTGTTTACACAGTGCGCCTTCTGTGTGTAGTACTATTATTTTATTGTGGTAGTATGGTGAAGATTACATTATTACATTGTATAATTGGGTAGTTACCTCCAATAAAGATAACGACTTAAACCAACGGCCAAAAATAACTACCGTTATTGCACGGTCCGAGTCCAAATTTAAATTTACAATTATTGCGGTTTTTATTACTTTTAATTAGCTATACTTTTAGGATAGAGGCCAAGTTATATGTATGTCACAATTGTTTTTACTTCATAATTTCCTAACGAGTAACATATAGGTACTCTTACTATTTGTTATTACAGAATTACTATGGGAGTTTTAAACTTTGAAACCCCAATACATGCTCGTATCGTATATGTATATGCCTATCTACCGGTAGGTACCTCCTATCCAGCTTGCGCTTCTAACAAGATCAGTTGATGTGAGTTTGAACCTGATCCGAGTAGATAGGAACTGAACTAATCGTAGATGGGAATTGAGCTAATAATAGATGGGATTCAAACTAATGGTAGATGGAAATCGAACTAATTGTAGTTGGAAATCGAACTAATGGTAGATGGGAAGCGAACTAATGGGAGATGGAAATCGAACAAATCGTAGTTGGAAATCGAACTAATGGTAGATGGGAAGCGAACGAATGGTAGATGGAAACCGAACTAATGGTAGATGGGAAGCGAAGTAATGGTAGATGGAAATCGAACTAATTGTAGATAGAAATCGAACTAATGGTAGATAGAAATCAAAGTAATGGTAGATGGAAATCGAACTATTGCTACACGGAAAAAAAAGCTTCCGGGATATTCTCAATCCAAGACATTATTATTTTCTTGAAAATATTTCCGTGTGACAAGTATTTATTTCCTTTACCAAAAATATGATTCTTCGCTTAATAAAACCGCATTTTCTTAAAATAGTAATACAAAAATGTACTGTTTCAAGAGTATATTGAGTAAATAAGAGAGATTGTACTTTAATCAAACTAGTATTATCTTAGGTAAAAGAAAACTAGAAAATCTGTAAGAATATATTTGCTTAGTTATATTTAAAACTCTATTTTATTTTCGATAAAAGAAATAAATGCTTGTCACGAGGAAATATTTCATTTAAATTTTTTGAAGAAGTCAATTGTTGCACGATGTGTTTGCGATTGCAATTCTATTTCTTTGCCTTGTAACAATGCATAGGCATGGTATGTATGACAGACATTGAATGTCAAATATCAATCTTGACGTTAGATATCTCCGAAGTGTTTATTAATTTTCAACATAATATAACAATGTCTTAGATTGAGAATATCCCGGAAGCTTTTTTTTCCGTGTAGATGAAAATCGAACTACTGGTATATGGAAATTGAACTAATGGTAGATGGGAATTGAACTATTGGTAGACGGGAATTAAACTAATGGTAGATGGGAATTGAACTACTGATAGATGAAAATCGAACTAATGTTTGATAGGAATCGAAGTGATACTAACCCGAGTGTTCATTCCCAGGGTTTAGTATTTTACGAAATACATTACTAGCAATTACTGTTTCTTCTTCGAAATTTATTGGCATGCCATAATCATAATATAACTATAACATTTTACATTTTAACCCACATCTTCTAAATATGACCCTTAAACAAAGCCGGCAAAGCACAAAATCGAATGACTGTCGTTCACCTTTCAAATACGTTTATGATTGTTCAAATAGCCGACTTATTAGTCATTTGCAGTTGGTATTTAGTAACCTTTAGTGCTGAAAAAAATGTGGGTTAATGTTAATCCCTCGTTCATGTCTGCCAATGTCCCGTTCAAAGATCAATATATAATAAAGACTAAAAGTTTAAGATTTAACTAACATTTGCCTATTTTTATTATTACGGTCCGCCCGATGGTGAGCAACTACCATAGGATATGGACACTTGTAACTTCGGACATATCCGCTAGAAAGATCCGCGGGCTGATCTGTGTGTGTATCCTAAGCTTATGAGACACTACGCGTGACAAGTTGTACTGAATGCACGATATTATTGAGGTATTTATCGAACGAGCGGAGGGTAAGTGTAGTGAAGTTCTTATAGACAACTTCAGATATAACGGAACTGTCAGCTGGTTACTGGGATTTTTGTTCCGCGATAACTTTAGTAATGTTTTTCTGATCTTCGTGATTTTGGATTAATTTTGATAGTGTTGTAATAAATTTAATACTATTTTTCGTTATAATTGATGTCATAAAGAGATTTCGGCGGTACTTCGAATGTTATTAATTTAATTACCGTAAGTGTGTGTAAGTAATTAATTACCAGCAGCGTTTACCTGATCTTAACACAAATTATTGAAGTTGAGTTTAATTTTAGAATTCGTTGGGTTGAATTTAACCATCCTTGAAGGCAGAATTGAGAAAAAAAGAGAAAAAGGAAAACATAGAATATTAAACATGCAGATGAAAGAGTGGTGCTGTAGTCACACATATCAGGAAGTGAAAACGAAAGCCCAAGATAGGCTGAAATGGAAAATGCTGCAACGACAGACGGCCAGGCCTTCTTAATATTGATGACGATGAACCTTGGCTATGATATTAAATTAAATTAATTAACGCTAATGCCCAATAGTTGACACTCCGTAGTCAGCTTTAGCGAAAACTTGAGGTTAAAGATGGCGAGCATTCCGACGTTTATTTTTACCTAATCCAATTTTATTATTAATTCAATGAAACAAACGATGCAGATTCCCTGCATTAAATTGGTGAATTTGAATAATCAGATTTCATAAATATTCAGGCCATCATTTCAGTGTTGACCACAGGCTTTAATTAAATTATATAATTGTGTATTAATAATAATACCTCGAATATACGCTCAAATAAAAAACAGTGTCCTCAATTATCCAATTAAAACAATGCGCTTCATCAAGTAACGGGGTTAAGAACTAACGAGTAACAAACGAAAATTATACCAACAAAAATGCATTACCGGCTCAATAAAAGCAAAACTTACCTCTATGAACAAACAAAGACTTGTCAGTTAGATAACTGGCATCCACAAAACAGGGCACGATAAAAAAACACTTCGCGCGCAAAACTGACAGCTCCAAATCGGCCGACTCGGAATTTCAAAATTTCAAATTTGGTACGCTAGTGTCGCGATGCACCGGTTAGTGGAGGTGCAGAGTAATGAATGGCGTAGTGAGGTGCCTCGGTGCGGCTTTGACGGTAAATGTGTGTCTTAAAATGTGGCGGGAGTAATGAGAGTTGATGCTTGCTCGGTTGATTGACGAATGCAGTGCTGTTTGGTAAAAAGCACAGATTATATTAGTTCTTACGAAAAAAAGTGCTTTTTGTTTCCTTTTTTTGTGTTAAGTTACAAGAAATTGGACAAATAATTAGGTAGACTAAATGTAATTAGCTAGGTAACTATTTAGATACAATAAAAACTAGTAAATGTTTAGTTTTTATGCCTACGTTGTTGTACTATTTTAAGTATTTATTGATGTTTAATTTTAAGCAAGGTTGATGGTTAACCTTAGCTACTTTATAAATCATATTATGGATGACTTTACCATTCGTTTTTCGATGAAAGAAAATAAATTGAGGAATTACATATATCCGTTAATAGATTATAATTTCAAATATTTTTAATTAAACCACTGACTAAAAAACGCACGGGATATAAATTAATTCCGCTTTTAAACTACCTTACGTCAAAACACCTTCCAATCTGAACGAATTTGAAATTTATTCCTACATTTTCGCGCCAACGGATCAATTTTTTACTGGGCAGAGTTGTTTTTTATTTACGGGATTTTCTAATTTGCATATCCATTTTTGAGCACATAATATTTTCTTTTTAACCATTGGCTTTTGCTACCTGAATAAAGTATACAAAACGATATAAATAAAATCTCGGTTAGATATAATTTCACCCGCGAATATGTCCGCGAACTCATGAACTTGCCAGCCCTCACTTAAAAATTAACAAAAATGAGTTGTTTATTTATACAGTTGTCAGTATAGGTAGTTTAAAGTTTAAACTACTTCCTTAACCTATTCTGATTTGTCATTTATCCGGACTAAAAAGTATTCTTTGTCTTTTTCCAGGTTTATATACCTACTATCCAGAAACCATATTCTTCAGAATCAATTCAGCTGCATTGGCGCGAAGGAGGCGGCGCACACATCCAAATATGTTTATATAAGAAATGATTTTAATAAAAAAATAAGAACGCGCGGTAAAAACCTAGCTGCTTTCAAATAAAAAAAACCGCATTTAAATCAGTTCAACCGTTTTCAGACTCACATATAACACCCTGTTTTTGTGTCAGGGTCAGGGGTTATAAAGGATATATGCCTATACTAAATCATTTCCTAATGGTCGGTTCATTCAGTTTGGTGGCCTATGCATAGATCTTGCTAAAGAAATACAGGATGCACTTGCGCCGTTGTATGAGATACCTAGATGTATGAAAGCCGAAGCAATCCTGGCGGCGGACGATCATCGCAGAGGCGGCGACCATTGGCAAGACGTGGAGCGAAATGAACCGCGAAGCTCAAGACCGAACAGGATGTCGGAGCACTGGTGGATGCTCTCTGCCTCATCTAGGGCACATAGGATCATAAGTCAAAGTAAGTCAATGAAAGCCATTGGTAATTTGCACGCAGGACGAATAGTCAAATACTGGAAACACAGACTACACAGACACCTCATCATTAAACTTTTACTGGGAGCACGAGGTCACCACACATCAGTGCAATTTTATTCGTAAATTTCTACGATCCGAACAGCAAATCTCAATAGTATTATGCACCAATTTGTAGTATAACAATCCAGGTTCACCCCTGTAACTTGATTTTTGTGGATATTTTTAATCCACATGAGTAATGATCAGAAATGTTACCTCAATTGAAATACGCGGTCGCGCTCTCATACAAAATTAATACGGGAGCACTGATGCGTGGTGACCCCGAGTTACTTATGATCTATCTAGTGTTGAGGTTATCTGTGACTGGAAAACAACTTAACCAGTTTTATTCAAATATAATATATACTCATATATGTAGTTTTCATTGAAAGGACTGAATGAAGGAATTTCAAGAAGTTTTTGTATTTGTGGACCTACGGTTCAACATTAGACACGGACCCTTTTTTGGACTTCGGAATGATATTTTCTTCTGAACTGAACCCTACACTTAACATGGCCTGACTATAACAAAAACATTCTGCATACAAGTAAGCAGCTGAAACATCCTCAAAAACCCCTAAAGTGCATGGGTCTCGGCCCCGAATACATTTCATGCCTTTCAGGGTCGAGACCTTATTTGGCCTGTGGGGTCCTAGTGCACATAACCTTTTTAAAGACTTAGCAAAAAGGCTAATCGAACTCGCGGAGCGTAAGCGAAGTGAGTTCTTACAAACAACTCCAGACCGAACTGTCACCTGGCTACTGGGACGCCTCGGCATTTGGATGGCTTTTTGATTTTGATAGTTTCTCCGACGATAACTTTAGTAACGTTTTTCTGATCTTTATGAAATTTCTTGGGGCTGTAGCAGAGATACATAAAATTTGTAAGTTTGTATATGAGCAGGATCGATCAAGTGGTTATGGAGCTAGAAGGAGAAAAAAAATCCTCCTTGGGTTCTTGTTATACTGGTCAACTCGTTTGCAAGTAAATCGCGAGTACTCAGTTCGAGGCGGACTACTAGTAGACTCTACAGGTGACCGAAGAGCTGGCAGCTTCCTCGCTCAACGCATTAGTATTGCAATACTGCGTAGAAATGCTGCCAGCATCCTCGGCCCAATTTTTATAATATATTTTAGTATTAGTTTTTAGTTTTATTACATAGTCTTATTTATGTTTTCGTACCTAACAATAAAGTTCCATTCCTCAAAAAATAGTTTCGATCAATTCCTACCTACGGCTCGAACTTTTAAATAGTGCCATCAAACTAACGATTACTCCAAGTAAGACATATAACGGACAGCTATGACCTATACTAAAGGGTCAACTGTAAAAACATTGATTTGCATAACAAGACAATGCACCTATCAGGAAATTGACGAATCATCGTTGTTCAATTATCAAAACCATTCGAACCGTGTTGCATAGCGGTCCGTAGATTCGCATCGACGCTGGCATTTCGGCTGACAAATGCTGCTATGGGTTACGGCTCCGAAGTATGGAGTAGGCTTTTCGAACTAAGTATTTGCCAAGTGAGTTCTTACTGAATTCTACATTTAACCTGTGTCGTCTGTCAAGCGGCATGCCTCCGCATTTCAAAGTTTTTTGATTTTCAACCGACTTGAAGATTTCGATCGAGGAGGTTCTCAATTTGTCAGGATCTTTGTTTTTTTTTTCAATTTTAGGGTTCCGTACCTCGATAGGAAAAAATGGTACCCTTATAGGATCACTTTGTTGTCCGTCTGTCTGTCTGTCTGACATTTTTCTCGGGAACGCGTGGACGTATCAAGCTGAAATTTATATCAAATACTGAGGTCCCTTGGAGCTGTGAAAAAAATCAAAGTTAAAAGCCAACGCAATCAAAAGATACAGTCGTTTATGCTGCAAATTTTAGAGTTTTTCGGCACTTGCTAAACCTACGGGGTGCTTCCCGTAAACTCAGAAACTTGAAATTTGGCACGAAGCAATGTCATATAGCATAGACAATGGAAAAATTACAAAAAGAAAGACATTTTTAGTAAAATCATACAAAAATATATATTTTAAATTTACACAGATTTCATTTTCATTTAGTAATAAACATACTACAACTTTTGCATGTTATAGGTTTGTACGGAACCCTCAGTGTGCGAGTCCGACTTGCCGGCCGCTTGGCCGGTTTTTATGTTTGTATGTTCACCGATTATTCGAAGACGGCTGGACCTTTTTGAAAAATTCTTTTTTTGTTTGAAAGACTATACTTTACAGTTGGTCTCATTGTCACCAGGTCTGGATCTGATGATGGGATCCTGGAGAAATCGAGGGAACTCTTCAACTATTATACACCTAACCTATAGTGATTTCAGTATTTTTACAGCAACTCGGGCATTTCCTCTTGGAAAAGCGGATCCTAAGTGAAGTCGGTTCTTTTTTTGGTAATATATTTTTTAAATAAGGTAACAATAAAGCCGTTGCCACACCTCCGAGCACCAATGTACGCGCATAGACAAGGTTCCCACGGCGGATCGCACCAAACTCTGATGCAATTCCAGTGTCTAATGTCAGAGGTTTTCGTTTTTTGTACACCGTTAGCCTGCGCGGGTGTCCCAAGTTAGAGCGGCAGCGGAGGCGGAAGCGAGTGAGGAACAAACAAGAATCGCACCAAACTCTGATGCAATTCCAGTGTCTAATGTCAGAGGTTTTCGTTTTTTGTACACGTTTTGCCTGCGCGTGTGGCCCAAGTTAGAGCGGCAGCGGAGGCGGAAGCGGGAGAGGAACAAACCAGAATCGTACCAAACTCTGATGCAATCCCAGTGTCTAATGTCAGAGGTTTTCGTTTTTTGTACATCGTTACTCTGTGCGTGTGGCCCAAGTTAGAGCGGCAGCGGAGTCGGAAGTGATTGCGGAACAAACAAGAATCGCACCAAACTCTGTAGTCTCCTCCGTTATGGGAGAGGGCCTAAGTGATAGTTCAGATCTGGATACGGTTACCAACTTTTAGTATGTTGTTGGGCACGACACTAGGACCCCAAAACTGCCGAGAGACGGGGACGTCGATGAATGTCTCCCGTGTAATGACGTCATCAAAATGGCTGCCGCTTTGTTGCGAAAAGTGTAAATTTCATCCAAACTGTGAATTGCACCTATACGTGTGTAGTATCAAACGAAAGAAGATTAAATGTGCTATATTGTTGTAATACATTATATACTACTGTATATCACAGTTTGATAGCTATAAACGAAAACCCAAAATCAGGCTAAAAAATAATTCGGATATTTGCATTTTACAACAAATTATAAGTCCAACTTTAATGCCGAGTACTACAATAACAAAACAGGCTATTTAAGCTACACATTGCTATAAAAATTATTAAAATCTGGTAATAATTGTGGCAGCTATGTTAAAAAACATGTCGGCACAGCCGAGTTATTTCCTTAGAGTGAAAAAATAACAATTTTCACAATTTACAGAATGTCCGCAGAAGCTTCGAGTATATTGTTGGTCAAATAATTTGGAGCCCCTAAATGTCGGAAAAATATCTCTATAGTGACTGAGGTCCAAATAATGACGTCATGAACGTGACCGCTACCGAAATTTGTAAAACATAAATTAATGCTATACCATGACACATACACACATGTGTGTAGCATCGATCGAAAGCTAATTGAATTTACTACAATACACACATACATTATTTGTGAAAATAATGTATAGTTTAGGAGTTGTTGACAAAATAAAATATTCTTTTAGGAAAATAAAATGTATATGTTAATTCTGTGGCCAAATAAAATACAATACACGAATGTTTTGTATAACATTAAAAACACCAACTATTCAGCTTTAAAACACAGTTTGAATTTATAAAATTTGATAAGAACTATAAAAGTTGTGCTTACAACTCTAAAGCACACTAACTATTTTACCTACAATGCACTCATACTATGAGAAGCTTGGGCCTAATTATTGACTAGTTTTTTCTAAATTTTGTAAGGATTTAGGGTTCCTTGTCATTAAAGTAAATAAAAAAATCGGCCAAGTGCGAGTTGACTCGCGCTCCGAGGGTTCCATATACATCACACAAATTTAACAATTTGTATTTTTAAGACCAACTTACGCTTGACCGCAGACTTATTAGTGTTTTTTTTCTGTAATGTACAGGTAAAGAACTATATTACGTATTTTTTTTCTAAAATGTAGGTTCGTCGGTTTCCGGGGGACAGAGAGCAATGGAAAATTTTTGCCTTATTTCTTAAATTACTTACAAACTATACCTTGTTATATATCAAATGAAAGGATTTGATGTGAAAACTACAAATATATAACTTTTATAATTTAAATTTTAATAGTTTTGAAGTTCTTTCAGAAATAAGGCGAAAATTTTCCATTGCTCTCCGTCCCCCGGAAACCGACGAACCTACATTTTAGAAAAAAAAACCTAATATAGTTTTTGCCTGTACATTAAAGAAAAAAACACTAAAAAGTCTGCGGTCAAGCGTAAGTTGGTCTTAAAAATACAAATTGTTAAAATTGTGTGATGTATATGGAACCCTCGGAGCGCGAGTCAACTCGCACTTGGCCGATTTTTTTATTTACTTTAATGACAAGGAACCCTAAATCCTTACAAAATTTAGGAAAAACTAGTCAATAATTAGGCCCAAGCTTCTCATAGTATTAGTGCATTGTAGGTAAAATAGTTAGTGTGCTTTAGAGTTGTAAGCACAACTTTTATAGTTCTTATCAAAATTTATAAATTCAAACTGTGTTTTAAAGCTGAATAGTTGGTGTTTTTAATGTTATACAAAACATTCGTGTATTGTATTTTCTTTGGCCACAGAATTACCATATACATTTTATTTTCCTAACAAAATATTTTATTTTGTCAACAACTCCTAAACTATACATTATTTTCACAAATAATGTATGTATGTATTATAGTAAATTCAATAAGCTTTCGATCGATGCTACACACATGTGTGTATGTGTCATGGTATAGCTTTAATTTATGTTTTACAAATTTCGGTAGTGGTCACGTTCATAACGTCATTATTTGGACCTCAATCACTATAGAGATATTTTTCTGACATTTAAGGGCTCCAAATTATTTGACCAACAATATACTCGAAGCTTCTGCGGATATTCTGTAAATTGTGAAAATTGTTATTTTTTCACTCTAAGGAAATAGCTCGGCACTGCCGACATGTTTTTTAACATAGCTGCCACAATTATTACCAGATTTTAATAATTTTTATAGCAATGTATAGCTTAAATAGCCTGCTTTGTTATTGTAGTACTCGGCATTAAAGTTGGACTTATAATTTTGTTGTAAAATGCAAATATCCGAATTATTTTTTAGCATGATTTTGGGTTTTCGTTTATAGCTGTCAATCTGTAATATACAGTAGTATATAATGTATTACAACAATATAGCACATTTAATCTTCTTTCGTTTGATACTACACACGTATAGGTGCAATGCACAGTTTGGATGAAATTTACACTTTTCGTAACGAAGCGGCAGCCATTTTTATGACGTCATTACTCGAGAGACATTCATCGACGTCCCCGTCTCTCGGCAGTTTTAGGGTCCTGGTGTCGTACCCAACAACATACTAAAAGAAGGTAACCGTATCCAGCTCCGAACTATATTCCCATAAGGGAGAGCACTACTGATGCAATTCCAGTGTCTAATGTTTGTACACCGTTAGCCTGCGCGGTTGGTCCAAGTTAGAGCAGTAGCGGAAGCGATTGACGAACTAACAGAAATCACAATAAACTTTAACGGAATTTCAATATCTAGTCAGAGGTTTTCGTTTTCGTTTCGTCGACGTCAAAGATATCTTTACAATTTTGCACCTTATTACAATGGAGTAAGGTAAAAAAAGTGTAAATATATCTTTGACGTCGAGTGTACAGCGATAACATACGCAGGTGGCCCAAGTTAGAGCAGCAGTGTTGGCGGAAGTGACTACGGAACAAACAAGATTCGCAACAAACTCTTATGGAATTTCAATGTCTAACTCTAATCGTTTTCTTTTTTGTATAGAGGTAGCCTGTGCCCCCGCGCATTTAGGCCAACAAGTTAAAGGATGGTTTACGCTGTAGCGTTCCGCGTCCTACACGATACTCGCGACACTCCAATTTGTATACAAAATATCACAGCACACGCTAGTGCATTGTGCTCGGGGACGGGTCGTGGGTCGACGCGATTGCTCTTTGACACAGCATACCGACTACCGATAGATAGTTAGATTTTGTAATCGCTTGTAGCTTGCTAGTGCAGCGCTAGTGCATTGTGCTCAGGGACGGGTCGCGGGTCGACGCGATTGTTCTTTAACACAGCCTACTGACTACCGACCGCTAGATTCGCTAGTCGCTCGTAGCTTGCTAGCGTCCTTCTAGTGCAGCGCTAGTGCATTGTGCTCAGGGATGGGTCGCGGGTCGACGCGATTGCTCTTTAACACAGAACAACCGACTACCGATAGATAGCTAGATTCGCTAGTCGCTCGTAGCTTGCTAGCGTCTTGCTAGTGCAGCGCTAGTGCATTGTGCTCAGGGACGGGTCGCGGGTCGACGCGATTGTTCTTTAACACAGCCTACTGACTACCGACCGCTAGATTCGCTAGTCGCTCGTAGCTTGCTAGCGTCTTGCTAGTGCAGCGCTAGTGCATTGTGCTCAGGGACGGGTCGCGGGTCGACGCGATTGTTCTCTAATATACAGAGTCTAAGTCCTACATACAATTTTGTTAGTAGATATATCATTTTATCGACAAAACAACCGAAGCTCGCAGTGAAGAGAGATCTTAGAAATGTCGTACCTTCTTCATTATACTATAATTTATTTTTCGATAATGGGCACGTTCGTAGATTCCTTTCTCAGGTACTATCTTTTGCCTGATTGAGACAATTTAACTCGACCAACTGCTTAAGAAAATAGTTACGGAGTAGAGACATTTTCAGATCAGCAAAACAAAGAATCGTGATTTGTTAGACTTTGGCATTATCAAATATGTCTCTGGAGTTACCAAGAAATGATTTTTGCAATGTAATATTTGTCTGAAGTGTAGATAAATCGCTTGGTAAAACTTACATTATAAAAGTAATACATACAGGGTGCTCGCGAGAAAACCGCATAATTTTGCCAGCGTATATGAGGTCATAAGAAATAATAAATGTTATATGAATTTATGTCGAATTCGCGAAAAAAAAATTTTTTTTTGCTTTTTTTTCCATTTTTTGAATGTTTTTGAACTTTGAATAAATATCTATAAGTCTGCTATAAGGTAGATTTCCGATTGAAGTTTCAATGCCGAGGACATATTAGTGTCAGATCAGCTAATTAACCGACTTCAAAAAAGGAGGAGGTTCTCAATTCGACAATATTTTTTTTTTAAAATTTAATTTTTTTTTTTTTGATTATTTTTTTGTATGTATACTCGATATCTCCGTGAATCGTGAAACGATTTTCAATCTTTTTTAATCGAACGGGTATAACCCCCATATGGTCCCATTGTCACCAAGTCGGGGTCTGATTATGGGCTCCTGGATAAATCGAGGGAACTCTTCAACTATTATAGGCACAGTAGGTGTGCACATAGTGATTTCACTGTTTTTTACAGCAACTCGGCCACTTCCTCTTCGAATAGCGGATCCTAAGTGAATACGGTTCTTTTTTTGTTTAAAATTATTTATCGTTTTCAATTTATTGAATGACTAGCCTCCCGTAATATCGTCCGTTCGATGACTTTCAACCTGATTTTCACCTCTTTAAGATGTTCGGAAACCCAACCCAAATTTTCAACAATCGTCTTGTAGCGATTCCTTTGACATATGCATGAAGAATATATGTTAACATTTTACATAACTATAGAGGTACACTGGTACAGTGAGCAGCAGAAGTAGCTAAGCGGGTAAGGTGTTCAAAATGAACTTAATACGACTTTATTTTTAAGAGAATAAGAGCGCGTGAAGGTCATTTTGAACACCTTACCCGCTTACCCGTTAAGCTTCTTCTGTTGCTGACTGTATTTATGGAAAGGTATGGGCACAACATGCTTTTAAAATCCATGGATACCTAGCTCTTCAATTGTCCAAAACCTCTGCGTTACTTTTTTGATGTTCTTTACTCGTAAATGATTTTTTATTCAGGTGAGAGGGTTATTTCGGACTAACCGTTTATAGCCACAATAATATAAAAAAGTTTCTTAAATACATATAATAGATCACTTTAAGGCACGGCAGAAAGGGAGACAAAAAAGTCATGCATTAGTTTTAAAAGTAATGCCGTGGTTGTTTCGGCATTTTACGTTGTACAAACCACCACAGAAAATAAATATCAAGGTAATACACTTTAATCAGTGTTCCTCTGCCAAATGACAGACACCATTTTAATTATTTTGCAAAAAAATATTATCAACAAAAATTTAAAGCCAGATCAATCTTATGAAAATAGATTAAAGTTACTATGTGTTGCGTCATTCATACTTCAATGGTTTCATATGAATTCTGGTTAAAAATGTACTATGACTTTTCAACACCTGTGTAAAGTGGCAAAGTTGCCAGATTTGACTGTATTAGAAAATACAATCCCCCCAATGAGGGCGCTACTGGACGGTCGACACAGTCTAAGTCTAAGGCCTGAGTGGACGCTCGTGGCGGGGCGTGCAGCGGGGCGGGGCGGGCGGCGTGCATGTCAAACAAAGGACACTCGTACTGGTGTCCTGAGTCGACGCTGCATAAAGTGTATGGACGCTCGCCCGCCCCGCTGCACGCCCCGCTGCACGCCCCGCCACGAGCGTCCACTTAGGCCTTACACTTAGGGTAGCCAAAAAATCAAAATAAATTCAAATTAATAAAATATTTGCCAACTATCCGTTGGCTTCTAAGTGAGCAGCAAAATATATTATTATGATTAAAGTAAGCTAGATAATATTTGACTACGTATTATTCGTTGAAAACGTTCTTGACCTTTTTATCTTAGGTCGCTAAAACGACGTGTTTTTACTATAGTAAATGAACATACTTACCAAGTTACTTTATATACCTATCTACCGATATAGTGACTCCATAGATTTTAAAGTCAATATGCTTGTTTGCCTCCTCCGTGGTAAAAGAAAGGTTTTCATAAAGCGGACTTCACACTAATGCGGTTTCCGCATGCGGTGCCGGTGCGCGAGCAAGATAGCGCTTCGCATGTGTATAGCGCTGTCACGCTTGTGCACCGTCGCCGCATACGGTTGCGACGCCAGTGTGATAATCGCCTTAGTGTAAGGCCTGAGTGGACGCTCGTGGCGGGGCGTGCAGCGGGGCGTGCAGCGGGGCGGGCGAGCGTCCATACACTTTGTGCAGCGTCGACTCAGGACACCAGTACGAGTGTTCTTTGTTTGACATGCACGCCGCCCGCCCCGCCCCGCTGCACGCCCCGCCACGAGCGTCCACTCAGGCCTTACACTTAGACGCAGAGCTAGCCACGTCAGTGACACAATAATGAGAGCAACGAAACCCCTGTAGTCAGTTTGCAATAATATGCTTATTTATAGATCTGGACATTTGGCAGCTGTAAAGTGGTGGAGTTCAAAGAATGCAAACCACTTCAAGAAAACAAAGAAAACAAATGCTAGAGTTCTAGTTTTGATGCAATATTACGAGAAATTATGAAAATAAGTATATTAAATCATTGCCAAAAGTTCTGTTGGGGAAAAATAGTGCCAAACGACGTATAACGTAATTCATAGTTTGTCGCCTACTGTTTCCGCAATAATATGCAACGTTTTTTGTTCTAATGTGAAAATATAGGCGCTGTCCTCTAACTGAGACAAATTCGGCAGTTTGTACCTATTTTGATAGTACTATTTTCCAATCCAAAAATTGTGTTAGTATGTAACTCTGACCTCCACACATTAAAAGCTGCCAGATGCCCGGATCTAGCAATAAGGACAGTACAGCAACGAGATGGGTTTCGTTGTTCTCATTATTGTGTCATATCTGACGTGGCCAGCTCTTAGTCTATAAGTCTGAAACACACACGACTACAATAGTGAATAATGGTTTGATTGTTTTAAGCATCTTACACATTCACCTCTGTTTCTCATTGTTCTTAGCGTGAATAAATTAAAAGAAAATTACCACTTGTTTCTGCTATTATTGAGGCTATTCATTTTAGGCACGCTAGTAGTCCGCCTCGAACTGAAAACTCGCGATTTACTTGCAAACGAGTTGACCAATATAACAAGACCCCAAGGAGGATTTTTTTCTCCTTCTAGCTCCGTAACCACTTGATCGATCCTGCTCATATACGAACTTACAAATTTTATGTATCTCTGGTACAGCCCCAAGAAATTTCATAAAGATCAGAAAAACTTTACTAAAGTTATCGTCAGACAAACTATCGAAATCAAACAGCCATCCAAATGCCGAGACGTCCCAGTAGCCAGGTGACAGTTCGGTCTGGAGTTGTTTGTAAGAACTCACTTCGCTTACGCTCCGCGAGTTCGATTAAGGTGATTATCACACTGGCGCTGCAACCGGATGCGGCGACGGTGTGCAAGCATGACAGCGCTATACATATGCAGAGCGCTATCTCGTTCGCGCATCGGCGCCGCATGCGGATACCGCTGCAGTGTGAAAGAAGCCTAAGGCTGGGTCTACATGATGGGCCATCATAGGGACGCAGCTATACAACGGAACGAGATCGAAATATCGTTAGCTTCCTCTAACGCATAGCTGCGTCCCTATGATGGGCCATCATGTAGAGGAGCCATAACGATGGATAGGGTTTTTGTGGTGTCTCGTGGTTTAAGTATATTACGTAGTAGAATACTTAGCATTGTCCTGTAAAAGTTGTAAATTAGGGGAGTAGGTATACCACAGTTCAACCAGACACCGGGAAGTGGTTGACATTTAACCTATAAGATTTGAAGCGTTACATATACGGGACAACCCTAGCTAATAAGTCTGTAAAATAAAACTGTGTAATAAAATGATAAGTTCTGAAGATTTTGAAAGCGAAGTAAACCGTTACTTAAATACCACAAAATGATTGAATGTCTATTATTTTATTTTTTATTTATTCTTTATTTAATAAGGATATGTTTAACTAGTACATTGCCCCACAAAACTATGATAATAGTTTGACTGTGGGATCGCAGTCTCATTATATAACATCTAGTATGTATAGACAAGCTATTACACTAAGTCTAAATAATATTTTTTTAATCTTTTCTTAAATATAGGTAGTGTACTCTTTCTCGCATCGAATGGCTTCCGGTAAACTATTGAGAAGGTATGGGATGCGTTTCTTACGCGTTCTGTCCCCATAATAGTTATTGACTCTCGGGACGAATAGTTTACCGGAAGTCATGGATTTAGTGCTATAGGTATGATCGGGAGGTTTCAAATTAAAATAGTCCGAATTATGGTCAAGGTAGCCATGGTTATTTAAAGCAAGTAAATACTTATGTTTTGAGCTAACCGGTAATATTTTGCAAATTTTAAATAGTGGATATAAGTACTTATTCCGAATATGTGACAGTATGTCATAAATTGTAAACGTTTCTAGATGGAATCGATTTAATAGTAGTTTATGTAACTGTTACGTAACAGGGGTGCTTAAAAGAGAAGTGTGGTTTTATGAAACGAACGAAGTGAGTTTCATAATAAGATCACACGAGTGTTTTAAGGCCTAATTACGTACAGTTGCATACACTGCTATATCTACACACATATTATAAACCCGAAATGATGATTGAATGACTGCCATTGCACGGATTGCACTGCCATCGCCATGGCCAACTCGATTGTGCCGGCGGCCGGGAGGCGCGTGCCGGCGGGCCGGGCCCACCCGGATTTTCATAATGATATCGAATTTTTGCTTATTATTTGATAATAATAACATCGTTACATATAAGACATTTGTTCTAACTACTAACGAAACAATATATTTTTATGGTGGTTATAACGTGCGGTTTTTGAACGCATCATGGAGGGTTTATGATATGAAAATTTGAAATACGCGAAACTGCGTCATTATGTTAATATACGCTCTTAACTGTAGACTGTATAGCGAATTAGACATAATGTTATATCCTTACCTTATATCTGAATTATAACCAATTCTTTGTACGATTACAGCGCCTCCTACGAATTGTTTTATTTTGACATTTAATTTGTATAACGCCTATTAAAATAGTTACCGCACGACTGTATCAGCCATATATTATTTGCTTTGATTAATCTAATGATAAGCTTTAATGTTGGCCTAGATCATATTTCCAAAGAATACGAGGTTTAAGAGTTAAAGGCGAAATTCTTCGGAATGGATGACATTTTCTAAGGTGCTGGCGATTCCTCGAGGTCCTGGAACATCGAATGGTCTGGACATGAAAACGGGACCTCTAATTAATACACATACCAAATTTCAGGACTGTTCGAGAGATTTTTGGAAGTACAACTTTAATCGTCTTATTACTAAATATAGCTTATAATGGTATAAATCGTATACAATAAATTCAAGTTTAGTTTTGTTTTATTTTATCGAATAATGTAAGTAGGTAATAGGGTATTCGCTGTGTGCATGATTGTGGCACCATCTCTTGGGCAGGTGGTCAATCTCTTTTTTATTATTAGGTTGTATTCCTTGCTTATATGAAATGTAACTGGCTGATTCATTATTTTGACAGCAGACAGGGGATTCGCAGTTTCATTTCTTGTCACATTGAGCACTGCGATCGTTCTCGTTACCACCACCATGCACTTCGCACATAGCGAATAGGTATAAGTGTAATTACTAACACCATATGGGTTGAAATGGATTGAAATCTGAAATAAATAATATACAATACAATACAATAAGTAGGTAAGCGGAGATAAGGCGAACGATGGTCATATTGTAAAAAACCCCAGTGTGACCCCAGAGTGTGATTGGGATTCTACTTACACAGTTAGATATGTAATTGTTTTATCTCTAATAGCACCTATATATAACATGAAATACACAAATTTTACTCAGTTCTTAAATAATAGACATAGAGTTAAGTTTATGTCAAACCTAGCTAATAAGTCAAAATGTATTTTTCGCATTTGATTTTCGCTCTCGTGTTTTATTTGTCAGCAGCCGGTAAGGGAACTACTCGTATTATTATTCACTTATAAATTTATAATTTCCTTGTTCCATGTCTGTCAAATCTAAAAACCGTTGATAATCTTCTGCCATTTTGACATGTGTGTTTGTTAGAAAATAGAAAACCAGAGGTTTGCTAAGTTAAGAGTCCGGTAATGACTTGAAAACGAAAATCTAATAATGAAATTACCAGGGATCGGATAATCGGATCGATATTTACCTAAACTTTGGCGGCGTGAACGGTATGGAGACGGACTCGACTTTATTTTCGTAATAAATTTCCCGGGATTTCCCGGGATTTCTTAACTATGTAAGAAGGCAATCTAAACTCATATTTGAACATTTTAATACGCTTATTTATTATGTATGGGAAATATTAAATTCAATTTAACTGAGATTTATTCAACTAGCGAAGTATTATTATCGTAACTTAGTTTAACGGAACTTGTCGTGAGTACTAGTACTTTTAAAACTACGAGTAGTTTAAAAATTGTTTTCCTTCGACGTTTCAAGGACAACATTATCCCCGTGGTCTCAAATTTTTGCCCTTCCGTTATCTCTGCTACCGCCATTGTCTTACACATAGCAGGTAAAAAAGATGGGCAATTATAAAGAAAATTTGTCACTACGTGTACTTTAGGTGTTGAGAGTAATATTAATTTAATACTATTCATTTAATAGTTTTCGAAAGTGCATAGACGAATGATCGTTGCTGTACTGTACATGCATTCGGGTGTATTATTTACTTTGGTTTTAGAAAGAAAGCTATCTTCTCTGTTTAAACGGTAAGTTGTACCAATGCTAAGTAATAAAAAAACAAGTTATTATGTTACTGTTGCTAAAATACTCTTACTAAAAAATTTTACATTTTGTTTGAAAACGTCACATATATTGTGTTACACAAAAAAAATGTTTTATTATTCTCCTATATTACAGAACCCTTGATTCTACTATAATAAGTAGTAAATAGTTATGTAAGATATGTATAGAGAAATGCTTACGCTATTTTGCCAATTCACGCTGCAGCTACACTACATACACTGTTCTTGTTAGATCTATATGACAACATATTTCCTTACAAAAATAGCCATAAACTAAACACGTAGGCAAATTTGTACCATCTTATGTCATTTCGTGCGATCCCGGAGTCCCGGTACATATTTATTAAACTTATATTATAATAAAAAAGAAGCCGACTCCACATTTTCCCAACAATTTCCGGGATTTTGCCAAGTTTAGGTAAATATCGATCCGATTATCCGATCCCTGGAAATTACTCACTTGAATCGTATTTGATAAAATAGTTTGAAGTCTTGTTATTGCAAAAAAAGTACTTTTGGTATATATAGCGTGTAAATCTAATACGGGCGATAAATTTAACCATACATAGAATTAGTGTAATCATTAATAAAGATGGTTTTTTTAAGTTACACTTAACTGTGACCCAATGATTAATTTTTGAAAATTTTATCAGCAGCAATGCACAATGTACTTACTGTAAAACATGGTATTGAAAGTTACTGCCAATGAGCGTTTAACGCTAGTGTGATTGCATTATATTGCGGGACGAATTATTTTGTATGGATAATATTTTAATTGCAATTCTAAGTAAAAGTTACCTAATTACATTTCTTACGTCCTATACTAATGACCGTTAAGAGATTCGCCCGTATTAGATTTACACACTGTATATTACTATTGAATAACCTAAAACTCAATTCTTACAGAGCTTGTTTAGTGAGGACATAAAGTGAAATTCATTTCTGTATATTTATTTTTGTAAAATACTTTAATATCTTCCCAAAAATATCACCTAAACTTCGGCAATTTTTAAAAATATATTTTGAAAATAAAAAAAAAAACCTCAAAATAATTTAACTTTTTTCAGTTTTTTGCTCTTAATTGCTAAGCACATTGCATGATGAATTCATCATTCTCTTAAGAGCTGGGCTCTTGTCGGTGTAGCTTGATGTAGTAGTCTCCATCTTTGATTTCCATCTCCCGTAGTATGATGAATTAAAGAGCTATAAATTTGCAAGCACAGCGCTCCCTCGAGGTCAAGAACTTAGGAGAGTCTTGACTTCCTAACACGATTATTCCCCCAAACAACCCGTTTCCAGGGTTCCAGCAAAGTTAAATACAACCATTCCGTCCACCTTCAACCATGTAAACATAATGCAAACTCCATAGGTTTGCTCTTTGTTGCAGATGGAAAGGCGGTTGGCACATCAGATTACGTCTATTACAAAGAGGCTGGTGGGAAACTAAAACTGCACCACAACCCGGCATCCTGGAGGAAAGCTCGCCTTACGTGTTACGATGAAGGTAGTACTTTGACATATACAGCCTTGGCCAGAAGTGTTGAGCATAGGTGTTTTTTGTTTACAATTTTGATGTTAAGCATTATTTCCCTATCCTAACAATGTACGGTAACGGTAAATGTTATATTTTATTTATAAATATAGAAAACTTCACTTAATAACACTTTCAAGGTACTTAAAAAATATAAAAACAGAAGGTACCAAAAATGTAAATTTAAGTCGGTGCGACATATTGCAAATATTCTATGCAGTTACTACTAACTTCAACAAAACATGCCTATTAGTTTAAATTAATTGACAAAATAACTTGAACATAGATGGAAACGATGGACTAAACTATCCAGTTTTGTATGAAAATCGCATTGGTGCTCAACACTTCTGGCCAAGGCTGTAGATACCTACCTACCTCTAGAAATATTACTTAAGATTAGGGCTAGCAATATTAGCCATTTTTCAATTCTTTAAATTATTATAATAAACAAGTACACAATCACTACATCGTACATAATTAATAATATATTTACCATGGATTTACTCTCAGTAAAACAAAATTTAGCAGTTATATCTAGAACACTAACTAGCCTTGCCCTAGATTTTGTACCCACAGAAGCGTCCGAGGCTTAGCATAACATGCGTTGTCGCGTGCGATTGCATACCTACTTCGCTCCTGAAATATGGAGAGTCGCGCGACAATGTAAGTCATGCTAGCAGGACTGATCTAGTGAATGCACAGTGCATGTACTTAAATTTGTGCACCTAATAAGTCCCACATAAAGAGGACGGACGCAATAATACTCGTACATCTGTCCTGTTTCAGGGGCTGTGCTGGCTTCACCAGAAAATGATGATCTGTTGGCAGCCATGACTTTCATCATTAGGTCCAACTTGCCAACATCAGAGGTGTTCACGGGGGTACACGACATCTTTTCTAAGGGGATCTTCGTGTCTCTTAAAGGTATGTCTATGTCTGCTCGTTAGCTCATGATTGAGGATCGTGGCCCATTGTAATGTAACTAATTATGTGATGCGATTGAAGGCCATGCCGGCTACTCTTTCGCTATTATTTATATTCCGCATTTCATTATCGGATTTCTAGTTTTTACTATTGAAGAATATTGCAGGGACTTCTTTGGACTATGACATGCCAGTGACTTGGGCGCCAGGCGAAGAACCCAAGTCTAACAACGAAGAGACCTGTGTGAGCATGCGTCATAACGGTTGGCTTGTTGGCAGTAAATGCACTGACCAACGTCCTTTCATCTGCTACAAAGTGGTTCCACCTGCTTTGCCTAAACCCAGTTGTGGACCTGCCGATAATGGTAAGCTTTTCAACCGACTTTAGGATTTCAAAGGAGGAGGTTTAACGTATGTTCACCGATTATTCGAAAACGGCTTAACCGATTTGGAAAATTCTTCTTTTGTTTCAAAGAGTATACTTTACAGTTGGTCCTATTGTCACCAGATCTGGATCTGATGATGGGATCCTGGAGAAATAGAAGGAACTGTTCAACTGTGATTTCAGTATTTTTACAGCAACTCGGGCAATTCCTCTTGGATAAGTGGACCCTTAGTGAAGTCGGTTCTTTTTGGGTTTAAAATGATTATCTAATTAAAAGTATAGTTACTGTTTGGTTGAGTGATTAAGTTATTCGGTCCAGTGTTGTTTATCATACTTAAACATGTAGGTATTGTTAAACTAGCGAGAAAACCGTGAGTCTAAGATAAAAAGTAAATGTTTTTTTTCAAAGGTTACACTTTAGACGTCAGTACTTCAAGCTGCTACAAATTTCACAAGGAGTACAAATTCTGGAAGGACGCGTTCGCCACATGTTACAACGAGCGTGCCCATCTTGCTGTCATTAACAGCAAAAACGAAGCGCAAGTTCTGAAGAATCTTTATCAAGCCAATGAGGCGGGTCGCCAGGCAGAACCAGACGTTATCGAGGATGTAGTCCACATTGGCTTCGTCGACTGGGGAAGAGAAGGTGGTTTGTGGATGACCATTCACGGTAAGATAGTCTACTTGTATTTATTCAAGGCCAATGAAATTGGGTCACTTGCTATAAGAATTAACATTATGCCGGGTGAAATCTAAACCTGAATCTATTCATGAATTTGAACAACTTTTACTGTGGAGTCAACTTTGAAAACAAAAAAAATATCTCATATGTTTCGTACTTTTCGTTTATCTATCCTAATTCTAATTTAAAATAGACAGACAGACGGACAACAAAGTTATCCTATAAGGGTTCCGTTTTTTCCTTTTGAGGTACGGAACCCTAAAAATTGCTGCAATGTCAAAGTTATTCAAAATCATGAATAGATTCAGGTTTGATTAAGTATCTGTATTAAATCACTTTCTGATTTTATCCAGTATAGAAATATATTTTTTCCTATTTATCAAAAAATAGTTTAGGTCTATAAATAATTAATTCTACTTAACAACGTTAAAAATGTTACTTCAGCGTACGTCAATATCCACTAAACAATAATTTGAAGGGTTCTCTGCCTTTTCGCCGAAAATTGGATTGCCGAATTTCGCTTGCCAACCAACTTTTCGCAGAAGTTTCATTTGGCCGAACTTCATTTCCCAACTTTACATAATCCAAACTAACCTAACCCAACCCAGTAGGTAATTTTCATTTCCCAACTATGGAGTTGGGAAATGAAGTGGTTGCGAAATAATTATTTGGTAAAAGTTGTTCGGCAAAATGAACCTTCTGCGAAAAGTGCGTTGGCAAGTGAAATTCGGCAATGCAATTTTCGGCGAAAAGGCAGAATACCAATTTTAAGTATACTTCTTTCTACCTCCTAAGCTTTACGTCTGGCGATTTTTTATAAGTTTTATAACCCAAGACATTTTTGTACAGGTCAACCCTTAGACGTGCAGTATGCAAACTGGAATACAGGAGAACCCAATAATCGAACAAGTCAATTTTGCGGAGGTTTATACGGAAGTGGATACCTGGACGATGTCAACTGCTATGATGGGGACCCACACCACTTCAAACGTTCTTTTATTTGCGAGAAGGAACCGACGTTTATTGAAGATACAGCGTCTGTAAATATTGATTAAAAACAAGAAATTATTCAGAACAAGATGGCGAACTACCATCTCATTTTCAGTAAATTAGTAACATATCTAAGACTACTACTAAACTTACCGCATGTAGATAATAGATAATATAGTTGGAATTACTTGAAATAAACAAAATTTACTATAATTTGACTTTGATTTCTTCCCAAAACTGTAATGATGGAGAGTGAGGTGTATTTCGTTTAAAGACTTCGTAAAACTTACGAACTTTAATGATTGAAGTCTTCCAGCAATTTGTTGATTATTTTAACTGTATCTTAAGATTGTTGTACTGATTTAACAGTCATTCATCGATCATGGAATAATAGGATTGAAAGTTTGTTTTCAGCAAAAACATTGTTTTTATCCACCCGAACTACATTTCAAAAGTATAAATATAAACAATTACATCAAATTGTCGTTTACATAGTACCGAGAATTTAAGATGTCATTTTGCGATTCCAGCTTATCGACATCCTCGTTATGATACCTACTTGAGAACGTAAAAAAAACATTGGTATTATGAAAATTTGAAATAAAGAACCCTAGATAACCCTATCACAATCATAGTAACTACGCTATTTACTGTATTATAACAACTTTAATTATTTCTTAGATTTTGATAGTCGAATGTGAGTTAACTGAGGTAGACGTCTAACGTTAGCTAAAAGAGCGCCTCTGGCGGTAAGATGTCTGACTTTTTTCCCTTAGACACCGTCCTTTTAATAAAAGACTTGGCTGAAGTTCACCAAGGGCCGCAAGTCTACCGCCACAGGAACAATGTAGGCTGGCTCTAAATTGGAGTACACGAAAAAAAAAGTGTGTTAGCAAAGTACCAATTTGGCTCGGTTAAGATATTTTTAGTTGCATACAACCAAGACATGTTTAGGTATAACACGGAGTAAAGCTTTGTTGATGACAAACAAGCAATTATTGCTAAACGTTCTTGGTTATTTTAACCAAGCACTAATTTGAATCCAAATATGTGTTCTAGTAACTTAATGGTATAGTTTTAAATACATATGTTAGCCAAGTCTCCTACTTTATTCATCACTGTGTTACAACATATAATGAAAAAACTTGACTGGTCAAAAAAAGGCATAAACATAAAAGGGCAATTCCTCAGTAACTTACGTTTCGCCGACGACCTAGTTCTGTTATCAGAAACCGCATCACAATTAGAAGGCATGATCAACGAACTTAACTGCGTCAGTCTCGATATTGGCTTGGAATTAAATATCGAAAAAACAAAAGTAATGTCCAACAAAGCCCATAGACCTATTTTTGTTGAGAACCGACAGGTAGAGTATGTACAACAATATATATATTTAGGCAAACAACTATCTTTCTCAAAGTCTAGACACTGTGACGAATTAGAAAGACGTATTACTATGACGTGGAATAAATTCTGGAGCCACAAGGAAGTCCTAAAGTCCAACCTGCCCTTAAGACTAAAAAAGAGAATTTTGGACTCATGTCTTTTACCTTGTCTCTCTTACGCCAGCCAAACGTGGATCTATAACACACACACGAAAAGAAAAATAATTACTTGCCAACGAGCCATGGAACGGAGCATATTGAATCTAAAACTTAAAGACAGACAACGACATACAACAATAAGGGAAAAGACAAAAGTTATCGACGCACTATCACACTGCCAGAAACTGAAATGGAAGTGGGCTGGTCACGTGGCACGCATGAATAACGAAAAATGGACTAAGAGAGTCACTACTTGGGCAGGACCTCCCGGTAAAAGAAAATCAGGTCGCCCACTGGAAAGATGGACAGACGAACTGAAAAAACTTACGAACGACGAATGGTTGACAATAGCCCAAGACAGGGAAATGTGGAGTAAAATGGAGGAGGCCTTTACTCATAATGAGGTCCTTAATAATCTAAATGTATAAAACTACTGCATGAAATTATTATCTAGTTATTGTTAGTTGAATATGAAAAAAAAAAGTTTGATAAAGTTATTTATTGAATTTTGTAATATTGTAAGTATTAACTTTGATTTGAGAATGAAATATGTATAACTAAGTAATTATTAAGGAATTAAATGGCTTAAATAAATAAATAAAATAAAAATGTTAGCCAAGTTGACTTCCTTGATTTTAGCAAATAACTTTGCAGGCTCCATGCGAAGTGAGTCGCTGGTTGTAAATAGCAAAAATTTATTTATTTCTAGCTGTCTCATTTTTTCAGTGATACTTTTCGGCGGCGGCTTCAGCTTTGCGCACCGTGTGATTGAGGTGAGATGAGGCTACCGTGCCCATGGCAGCAGCGTTAAACCGTCTGGTCTTTTTCCATCGGTCCTATATAATCCCTGGGTCTCTAAGATGCAAGGTGGTTAAATTAAATGCTTGCTTTAAATACAGTGTGTAGGGCAATCTAATACGGGCGTTAATTAAACCAGACATAGAGAACTCATTAGTGTAATCATTAATTAACATGTTTTTTAAGTTACACTTAACTGTGACCCAATAATAAATTTTTGTAAATTTTATAAGCAGCAATGTTACTGTAAACATCGTATTGAAAGTAACTGTCAACGAGCGTTTAACGCGAGTTTGTTTGCATTACATTGCGGGCCGAATTATTTTGTATGGATAAAATTTTAATTGCAATTCTATGTAAAAGATATCTAATTACATTTCTTATGTCCTATACTAATTACTGTTAAGAGATTGGCCCGTATTAGATTTACTCACTGTTTACTATTTTTCAAGTCCGGTAAATCCAATATTTTTTTCTTCTATTTGGTAATCATAGCCTTGAGTAAATATAACATCTCCGGGATTTTCCGTAAACGAAAAAAGTTATCACATAATTCCTACTACATAAGGCGATTATCATACTGGCGCCGCAACCGCATGCGGCGACGATGTGCAAGCGTGACAGCGATATACACATACAGAGCGTTATCTCGCCCGCGCACCGGTGCCGCATGCGGAAACCGCAGCAGTGTGAAATCCGCCTTACGTGGCATGTTTTTGACTGTAAACCAGAAGGTATTTGATTGGGTTTTTTTGTTCAGCGTCAAATATTTTAGTAAAAAGATATCGGCTAAGTTTAAAATCTTTTGACTCCTCGTGTTTGGCTATTTATTCGTATCGATATGATAAAACCCAAGCACGAGCTTATCACACTTTTTAGGGTTCCGTAGCCAAAATGGCAAAAACGGAACCCTTATAGTTTCGCCATGTCCGTCCGTCTGCGGTCTAGCTCAGTGACCGTTAGCACTAGAAAGCTGAAATTTGGTTTGAATATGTGCATTAACCAAGCCGACACAACGGTAGAATAAAAACGCGAAAAATATATTTTGTTAGGGTACCTCCCGTACACGTGAAGTGGGGGGCGAAATTTTTTTTCGTTCCAACCAAGTTTTGTGGAATAAAGTTGGATAGGTCCTTAAAAAAAAAATAGGGTCTTTTAAAACAGTTTTTGGATAAAACTAATACTTTCGGAAATAATAGCTCCGAAAGTTTAAAACAGGGCGTCCCCCCATCTAACTTTTGAATCGTGGGTCCTAAAATTACGAAAAAAAACATGAAACTGAGGCCTAATGAGTACCTTCAATGAAAACTATATTGAAATAAATCGGTTGAGCCGTTTTTGAGTTATCATTCAAAAACCCATAGTGAAAGGACGTAAGTAAAAATGACGTAAGCGCCGCCAAATTTCCCGTAAGAAACTACCTTTTGAATTAATGGTCTCAGTTTACGGAACCCTACACTGAGCATGGCCCGACATGCTCTTGGCCGTTTTTTTTAGGATTAGAATAAGTAACTGCAAAACGTGTTTTTTTTCTTAGCGCACACTTTTTTACTCCTTTTCTTTACGAGTCTATCAATTGTTCTTCAAGACCTTAGTACAGTCGCCATCAAATATATCGGAGCGGCCAATGTAATCAAAAATAACTAACTGAACATGCACTTTATCGCCTTCACAATAGAGGCGCTGGTCAGATATTTGTGACCACCTTGGCCGCTCCGATATATCTGATGGCGACTGTAATGAGTCCTAACTCGGTGTGATTGCTTCTTTCCTTAAGGATTTCCAAAGGTCACCTTCCGACCGCAGTATCCCCCGTGTATAAGTACAGCCCGTGAGCTCTCAGAAGAACCTTCGGGTTTTAGAAAGAGACGTCGGGTATCAATCAACCGTGACACGTGAAAAAGCAGAACAGCAATATTGCCTTCGTGTGTCGTCGCCGGTTCCTGAAGGTTCTTCTTAAAGCTCCCGAACTGTACCCCGTGTTATAGTGGACCATGTACGAGCCTTATTTTACAGAAATACCGCAAATCGATGTACAGTTAAGCATTTTGGCACAAGCATACTAGAGGTCAAAACAAAATTTTTGACCCGCAGTTCTTCAAAAAAATAAGAACTGCGTCTCTAGTCAGTTCATCCACTTTTTTGTTTCTGTCAACAGCTATTTGTCCGCCGGATTAGTCCGACGGATATGCCCGGCGGATACATCCGTCCGTGTATGGCGCGAATTGGACAACGGACAGACAGCGGACAGACGTCTGGCGGACACATCCGTGTCCAATTCGCGCCATACACGGACGGATCTGTCCGCCGGGCATATCCGTCGGACACATCTGTGCGTGTATCCCTAGCCATTATCGGAGTGTTCCAGTGCTCATCTAAAAGTAACTTTGTTGATATTATCCAGCGCATTTAGGTTAGTTTTTAGTTCGTGACTAGTTTAGCTGCTTTGACTATCTGAGTTAATATTATTCATGTCATAGGTTTTAATCCAATTTGATCTCCGCTCATTTATAGACGCTACAGGCGCAGTCGCAGCCTGAAATTTTTGGGGGGACACTAATACAGAAATGACTTTTAAAATTTTTGAGGGGGTCAGTAATAATTTTTTTCAATTAGTAATGTACGATCAGAGCTTATAGGTTTTTCAAAACAATTATTTCCGAATTTCGTGACCTTATAAGAAATGACTAAATAAAATGCTGAGGGTTTACCCAAACTCTGCGTTGATAACAAACTATATTTCTCGCAATGATTGCCGTGTACGTATTGTTGTTATCTTTGGTCGGTAAACCCCGAATTTATTTACAACTTAGTACCATTGGTTTGATAAGCTCCGCTCAGTAAATTACTAAAATTACTTTAGACTTTATACGGAAGCGATATGGTTGATATTGACCAGCGTAAGTGTGGATTCTGTTACGTGTATAAAAATGGGACCTAGGGGATGCTTACCTCAGTTCTTGTTAAACTATCACGGAGATAAGTTGTTAAAAAAATGAATTTGTCACACTTAAGTTTTGCTCTGGCGCTTTACTTCGCTGCAGTGGGTAAGTTTATTATAACTTTTATTATTGACTAGCTTAGACTTATTAGCCTTTGTACGCATCTTACTAAAATAGTCATTCAGCTCTGTCTAAAAAAGGCTGCGTCTCCTTAAGAGATGACTCAGGATGCATTGCTGCAGGAGGAATGTGATTGTTAAGTTAAGAACCAATTGTAGAGCTGCGCCGTGAGCGGATAAGTGAATTAACTCCGATCCTCCTATACAAAATGAAGTGACGGAAGCGTCGTGTACTTAGTACCTACGCAACAGCGTGAACCATCCTTTAAGCGTGAAGAGAGATACATTCGCATTTTTTAATTTTAGTAGGCAGTATTTTGGCTAGTAGGTACTTATTAGTTATTACAGCTAAAATAAGCCACTTAAATTCTTTCCAGTTAGATTTTCTGATTTTTTTTTCTACTGTGATTTAAAGTGTGTCGTAATTTTTACAGTTGGCAAGGCTATCGAGACCAGAGTAACCGACTATGTGCACTACTCGGAACCAGGGCTTTGGCTGAAGCTTCATCGAACCCCTGCTGCTTGGCGAGACGCGCGCCTTAAGTGCTTTGAGGAAGGTATGTTTGATTCAGTTAAATTAATTGCCGACTTAAGTAATAGCCCAATACGTGTTAATGGTCATATTTTTTACTATCGGCTCGCTGTTATACCTCTAGAAAGCGATGAGGACTGAGGAGGACTAAACACGAGCATGTACACGGAGAGAAATTTTTACTAGAAACAAGTAAAAAATAGTATGTAATTCCAAGGACAAGTAAACAATTTACTTAAAACATGTAAACGTTTACTAAAAACATGTACGCGTTTCCTTGTTTTTAGTAAAGTTTACTTGTTTTTGGTAAAAGTTTCCTTGTTTTTAGTAAACGTTTACTTGTCCTAGGAATTACTAATTTTTACTTATTTGTAGTAAAAAAATTCTCTCCGTGTAACAGCCCAGCGAATTAATGCCATACAATAGATATTTGTACAACAAGAGAAGAAAGTTAATATTTGCTTCGAGTGCTAATTTTGAGTCCTGAACAAGCGAAAGATTCTATAATAGAGCGTAGCGAGTGATTCTAATTTAGAATCTTGAGCGTAGAGAAGGACTCAAAAGCACAAGATGTAAATAACTTTATTCTCATGTTGAACACACTATTTTTCACCTCAGCAGAGAGAACATGGAAAAATACAACCTGAGAGATGCTTAATCCTTCTTCGTCAATCTATTCGCTCGTTTTTTCTTATAATATTCTTACACTACAGCTTAAAAACCTCAATAATTCGTTAATCATCGAAACATTTTTTTTTTCATTTATCAGAGCTTTGGCTACCAGGGCCATCAGCATCAAACAGAAACAGAAGAGAACATACTTAAATCTAGGTACATATACAAATAGCTTAAAAGAAATTAAACATCGAATTATGTTAATTATTTTATAAATATCTACGACCATTTTGACATCTGCCAACTTTTTTTATTTGCGTTCGGTTACTAGCGTTTGATAATAATACGTGAGATTGTTGTAAGTAATAATATATTTCACACGTTAATCTTGTACTTTTTCTACTTATACTTATTTATTTTGATATAAAGAAGAAGAACATAAATTATTTTAAGTTTAGTATGGTTAAACATTAAAAAAATGTTTAAATTATATTTACAAATTAGTTACGTGTGCGCGTTTCCGAACGTTTCTTTCTGGCTCTGTGTCACGTAGGGTTGCCACCTTTTTTTGAAAGAAATATAGTATTTTCCAAACCTACATCAAAAAAATATAGTACACCTTGTTGTTACCTCATGAAACGTTCAAAAAATATAGTATTTTTGTCTTTTTTGCATATTTTCAACAGTACACCAAGCCAAAATATAGTACGATACTATATATTATAGTACGGGTGGCAACCCTAGTGTCACGGTCTGTTATTGAAAATTCAGAATATAAATTAAAATTAAGTAAAATTAGATTGAATGACATTTAAAATATTTCTGTCTCTCTCTATTTACTAACGACGTGAAAAAGACAACGCGAACAGACTCAGTGTTTCGAATTTGTATTAGATCTCGCCCACGTAATTGGCATTTTAGTTCCAACGTCAGTTCAAGGTCATTTTGTCTCACTCAGTGAGAAAAATCGAATTTTGCTCACTGAATTTAGGCAGCAAAGAACCCTCGTTCGAGCTGCTGAAGTGAAAATACTATTTTATCACACAAGCATTTCACGCAGATACATGAGGGAGTTAATCTAGTTTTTTTCCCCATGGATGTCAGAATGGAGTTTTTTAAGTATGTTATTAAGCCATACGAACGAAGAAGGTTGTAAATATTGCTATAAATGAGATTGGTTCTCTACGTTTCTATAATAAATTTCACAGATATATATGTATTAAAAATACCTACATTATTTATATTTTATATAAACATTTCTAATCGTAGCTGTATGCCGAATTTTTTTGCTCTCCACCGTTCTGTTATTCTGCCCTGACTCAAGCCTCGGTTTTATAGGACCCACAAGCTGGTTGTAAACAACCAACTAAACTAAAGCCAACAAGTTTTACGGCACACGACAGACGTGTACGGCCCAGTCCCATTTGAGTTGAGGTATTCTACAATACCCTGGGCAAAAATAAAACTGTTTTTCCTTTTTTCAAGGGGCCATGCTAGCTGCGCCTGAGAATGAAGCTCTGTTGGGTGTCATGAACGATATGATATCGTCAAGCTCGGGAATATCGCACGTTTTCACGGGAATCTACAACATGTTACAAACAGGTGTCTTCGTGTCACTAGAAGGTAATTATTCCTTGAAAATTTGTATACATCTTCATATTATATTACGTTCCTAAGGATTTGTTTTTTTCTCTTCCTGGAAGTGTAGTTAAGTTTTCTAGCCACAACATTATCGTAGGTAATTTAATTCCAATCTGCTACAGTATTCATAGGTGTTTATATATACATATAAACGTTTTATACATTTCAGGGACCCCTTTGAAGAACATGCCAGTGTCCTGGGCGCCCACCAAACCTAAATCTCGCAACACCGAGAGCTGCCTCGGTATGCACGATGACGGAATGCTGGCAGATAACAAGTGTACCGACAAACTACCCTTCATTTGCTACAAGAAAGATACTGTTGCGACCCTCAGCTGTGGGCCTAAGAACAATGGTAAACAATCGAACGTATTTTACTGACATTTGCATGTTTATTTCACGAAAAAACGTTCCGAAAGACATTGATCTGATTTTGAAGCTATCGGCGGTGAGCGTGTGAAACAACGTTTGAGCACCCTTGTCACGTCAACAGACTTACTATTACTCCCAGAAACGTGACGATAAGTACTCACAGTACGGCTACCATGAGTTTGACATTGTCATTTTTCGTTAACGAGTAACGAATTTTCTATCTGAGCATCTCGTTTACACTAATATGTTACAAGCAAGATGTACAGATAGAACCCTCGATACTCGTTCTCGAAAACGTCAATGTCATAACTCATGGTAAGCGTACAGAGCACACCGCCGTATTCGCCGGCGGGGATGGCCTCCGCCGTTCTGCTATACAAGCCCTCCTAGAATTTTAGGCATGATATCATTTATATCGGGTACCCTTTTATCTAGGAGACAATACCACTAAATATATATTTAACTCTGTACTTAGCGGATCATAGCTAGGTATACTCGTTCAGAAAAATCCAGAGCTGTAAGGGATTAACGTCTTATCTATTGTGTGCGAACTGCCACCGCACGTGCCATAATGAAAAAAATGGTTTGGTTACACGTTAGCGTTGATTGAATTTCTACTATATAGACGACGCAATAAGATTCAATATGAACTAATACAAAAAAGCCCTAAATTCTTTACGGTTGCAACCAGCGCAGGCGACTCAAACGCTCTGGGACCAGCAGCGTAACATGAAATCGAGATCCCAAATAGATATGCGTAATGCGGAGAGCGCCCTTGCACAGGTACTACGAGCGCCCGGCTAGTCAGCTCTTAGGAGGCCAATGGAATTTTTCGGAACTCTCAGATATAAACAGGGTCGGATTCTGATTGAAACATTTGAATTGATGTACGCTTTACTTTTCTTTATTAACAAATTAATAAACATGATTTAAATAAAACATTGGGTGAGTATAATTACAATAATAATCAGTCTTATAAATAAATAATCAAAAATAAAAAAAAAATCTTAATTTTATACCTTGAACATATAGCAAATTGCGTAATAATGATAACGAAATTCAAATAAATATTTATTCATAAGACTGATTATTATTGTAATTATACTTACGCAATGTTTTAATTAAATCATGTTTATTAATTTGTTAATAAAGAAAAGTAAAGCGTACTTCAATTCAAATGTTTCAATCAGAATCCGACCCTGTTTATACCTGAGAGTTGCGAAAAATTCCATTGGGCTCCTAAGAGCTGACTAGCCAGGCGCTCGTAGTACCTGTGCAAGGGCGCTCTCCGCATTACGCATATCTATTTGGGATCTCGATTTCATGTTACGCTGGTCCCAGAGCGTTTGAGTCGCCTGCGCTGGTTGCAACCGTAAAGAATTTAGGGCTTTTTTGTATTAGTTCATATTGAATCTTATTGCGTCGTCTATATAGTAGAAATTCAATCAACGCTAACGTGTAACCAAACCATTTTATCATTATGGCACGTGCGGTGGCAGTTCGCACACAATAGATAAGACGTTAATCCCTTACAGCTCTGGATTTTTATGAACGAGTATACACACCGATTGACCCGTGCGCTCCCGTAGCGCGTCAATCCTACCAGAGACTATAGAGATATAGACGACCACAGCCTAAGAACTTTTTGAAGCTCATGTCGATCGCGCCATCTATGTCAAAGCCGCCTAAAGATACCGAATATGTAAGAGAAATGTCACCTGCACAGCTACTCCACCTAGTAACAAATAGCGTGATCCTACTCTCAACGATTCCTGGGTTTACTGCGGTAAACCACGCCATAACACAGATTATCGTCAAGTAGTCAATCGTCATGCTTCTCTTTGTCACGCTTACGAAACTGAGCGGTGATTTTATTCTGGATTAGAAAGATAAGAAGATTCTAGTGCGTATTTTCATGAACGAGGTTAACGAGGTATTAGGAGCTCGGCTATGACTTCACACGGTGGCGGCATGGAGCGCCGACCATAGATGAGACTTTTAACGCACTTCGTTCGACCTTTGGCCACTTCGTGAAGTTGGGGACAATCAGTAAAGCCGGCTTTGATTTTCGATAAGTACTTTGCATGTAGTTTATCATCTTTCTTGGTTGTCAGGATACATTATGGACAAGACTACTGGAAGCTGTTATAAGTTCCACAAAGAGGGTAAATACTGGAGAGACGCATACGTTGCTTGCAATCAAGAAAATGCCCATCTAGCTATCATCAACAGTGATGATGAAGCTGAAGTCCTAAAGAATCTGTTCGTATCTAAGGTTGAACTTAGACATCGCGATGAGGCGAAAGTTAGAGATGTTGTTCATATCGGATTCGTTAACTGGGGAACAGAAAATGGATTATGGATGACCATTCATGGTGAGTTATGTGATAATTTAGAAAAGTGATGAATTGATGATGATGTCTACATATTCATGAGTGATGCTAACATTTGTTCTCCTGTTAATGAAGATTGTTTTCACACGTGTTACTTGAAGATGTAGTAAGGTCAACTCGGCGAAGGCCGTCAGTCGTAGTCGGCGAAGATCGGATAGCTATACTAGAATAGTTTTACCATTTCGTAAAAAAAACTATGCAGAATTTGCTGTAATTGCTTGCTATCCGATCTTCGCCGACTGACCGTCTTCGCTGACTTAATCTTTTTAGCTTAGTTTTGTTTCTTAAATTACATAATATTACTTTCATTAAGTTTAAACTTTCGTGAGACATATTAACATTATAAAATAACACGGTAACAACACGGTAACACGGAAACATGTCGCAAGACGTGACTAAAGTGCCGTGAGTGTAACCGTGTTATTTTATAATATTACTTTCCTCATAGTCAAAATGAGAAGTAGAGTGCTTAGTGCTTAACTCGTGTAATAGGTGCCAATTCCACTGAAACTATTGCCGATATCACTCCGTTTAACCAAAATATCATATCGGAAATGGGTGCCAATCATATCCTTGGCTAAACAATCAATAATTCTACTTTAGACTTGCTCTAATCTGATTTTCTCTGAATTCATTATAGATTTTTTTATTAATGAGAGATTTCTGTAACCAGGTCAAACCCTGAAAGCAGCTGGTTATGACAAATGGAACAACGGAGAGCCAAATAATAAGACTCATCAGATGTGCGGCGGTATGTTCGACAACGGGAAACTGGACGACGTCAATTGCGGAGACGGAGACCCGGGTAAGGCCACTCGGTACTTCATCTGTGAGAAGAAACCGGAATATACTTACAGCAGAGATGAACGCCGTTGGCTGGGATGGGGTATCGAACAAGCTACTGAAGACCTTCAAACATATTCTGGTTCCACTGCCATGCCAATCCCATCTGACATAGATGAATCTTGAAATAATAAAGATACGGCTAACCAGTGCCAAAACAATCTAATTAGTCTGCTCTATATTATAGACAAAAAAAAAATTTAAAAATGTTTTTCTACTCGCCGACTATATAATGCTTGAATTGAGACTTTGTACAGAGAACTACTAGCGCATACATTTCGATGGTCGCATATTCGCCGCGTGGCCGGGCGAGGTTCGGCACCTATTTTAGTTTTGTCGACAAAACTAAAATGGATTTTCATACAATATTTTAGTTCTCTCAGGTGTCGAGCGCCCCCCGGCCACGCTGTCGCGGTCGGGTGGCGCTCGACACAATAACCGGGAGATGGCCGATGGAAGTAACTCAATTATATAGAGGCAGCAGATTGTAACGCATTTATTGAACTCTATTCTAACCGACTTGCCTAATTTGAGTACTCGTAGAAAAAGTATTGTATACAATAGTGACATAATTGAGCTTTTAAATCTCGTACCTTACTTAGGCCACTCAGCAAGCTTCGTGGCCTAAACACGGTACTCGACTGTAAAGCTCTTTTTTATACTCGGCGACTGTAATACACGAATTGAGGTTGTGGTGGCGGAACTACTAGCGCATACTTTTTGATAGAGCTTCTATGGTCGCATATTGTAGCATCCATAACGATGACAGAAAGGATTTCCATACAATATTGTGAAACTGTTGTCGGGCTCCGCACTGCGTGTCGGGCGGGCGCCGCCGGCACAATCCACCGGGAGATCGAAGTTACACAATTACATAGAAGCAGTAGGTTGTGCACGGCTTTCGTCGAACTCAATTCTTACCGGCTTGCTTAAGCACTCGTAGAAAAACTATTATGTGCAACGGTACATAATAAGGGTTCTTAAAATTCTCGGGTCTGTTTTTACAAAATTCGGCTTCGCCTCATTTTGTAACTTCGACCCTCGAATCTTAAGAACCCTTATTATGTAACTGTTGCACAAAATACTATATTATGTCACGATTGTATAAAATACTATTACCTACTTATGTAATAAAATCGTTACTTAAATAAAAATAACTGTGAACTTTTGGTAAAAGGAAGGAAAACTTTTATTTTATATAATCTGTGTGTGGCTAGAATCTAACTTACTCGTAAGTACATACGAGTATTATTAGGTGTTCTTTGACTTGTAGGCCAAATATCATCATAAATAAATGTACCTAAAACTAAATAATTTTGTTTTTCTGCTACTTTTCCACTCCTTCAATATTTTTATATTAGCTAAATATTTTTGATTTCGTAATGTTTTTTTAGTTGTGTACTTAAGTAGTTCATAGATTTGTTCAATTTGATTTGGGGTTTAACCTGTTTAAATATTACGTTCACTTACTAAACATAATAGGTAGAAATAATTGTCATACCTATAGTCAATCCTACTACCGTAGTTGACTATGAAGACCCCCTACCAATTGCGACTCAGTGAATCAATTATAAACTTCTAATTATCATTATATCATTAAGTATATCAAATACCTACTTAAGTCAACAACAGTAACCTAGGACCATCGTTACAAATGGTAATATACCGGTATCGGGAATAATATTTGAATATTGGTACTGAACTAAAGAAGGAAGTAGCTGTCAACACTAAACAGTGGTTTAATAAGTAATAAGGGATAACAATAGTAGTCCAAAGTCAAAACTCATAGACGAATGAAAAAATTGACTTATCACAATGAGTGTTTCTTCAATCGATTTTTTCACCAGGTGAATATTATACGTAGCGCAACCTAAGAAGCAATTTTTGACATTTGTCATCTCAGTACATTTTATAACCTAAAATCGGATTTTTGTACTGAAATGACAGGTGCCAAAAATTGCTTCTTAGGTTGCACGACGTATAATGCTATTGTATGTTTTAGTCGTAGAAAAGTAGATAGGTAATGATTTACGAAATATTTTATACTTCTCTTTGATTATTTCTGCGAAATATTTTTCAGCTTAAGATGAAATCATTTGGAGCCGCGAACAATTAAATGTAATAATACATTCTTCGATCGATTTTTGGGCCGACTTGTGAAAAAAGTGTTCAGAGGCAGCATAAACGTAAAATTTATTTAAAAATTCGTTTATGGTACCGAGGCGAATCAGATCACAGGGCGAAACGCATCAATACAAGTTAATAAGAGTGTAGCAAGTAGCCACGGACGGCCAATCAGCGTACCACATTGGATTCGACTTTCCCGGACGCTGCGGTGGCTGCCACCATGGCATGATAAAAATGCTTGATCCGTTTCGCCTTGCAACCGATTTGCCTCAGTCTACCCTATCCCTATTTTCCTGATGCACAATCCATGCAAAGTAAGCGTTGCCGGACTGTAGTACTCGGATAGTATACTAAGTTTATAACTTGTAGCAATCAATGCCATCTACCAAGAAGCATTACTCTCCCACGAATCTGCTGTCACTCTTTGATCTTCATCAGCAACCTCATAATTAGCTAGGTCGAATTTATCAGCCAAAAACGTGTCCGGCTTGTACGTGCTTGGCTTCTCAGTGGAAAACAGACTCTCTAACCTAGACCATTCGGTGGCTTTTACTGTGGTAGCTTCTGTAGTGGTTCTGAGGTCAGGTTCTGGCCGGCAATAGCCGTCGACGAAGAACCAGCCGTGGGGACAGAGGAATATAGCAGGTTGTAGGATGCTGTGCTTCATACGGCAGACGTAGTAGTGGTTTGGGCTGGCTGGTAGAACCCCGGTTTGGCCGATTTTAGTGCAGGTGGGTACGGGTCTTTTATCGCATTGGCCGTTTTTTAGCGGGATCTGGAAGAAAAATAAATTTTATAACCAGGGATGGTCAAAGGGTCCTGTGATTGACACGGGGATAGCATAAATAAGGGAAATCACTCACTGAAAATTGTAAGGTCGCGCGCGAGTTGCATCCCGAAAGCAAGACGTAATCGAACTGGGGCCAATATGGCGCACGCGAGGTGATCGGGTGATTGATTGAGTGAATGCGATGAAAGGTGAACGTAAGAAGGCTGAGGATGTAACAGACGTGTGTGTGAAGGTGTGTCTACACGTTTGTGCGCTATAAGGGCAGTGCTAAGTTTAAGAAAATGGACACTGCTAAGTTAATAAAACATAAAGGATAGCTCACGCTGTTCCATTTCCCGTCCTACACACGGTACACACCTCAGCGTGAACCATCCTTAAGTAGGTAGGTAATCAATAAGCTAACTGGAACTGGGGGCCTAGACAAGTGAGAACCATTCAACATCAAATTGAAATAACAAGTAATCCGCCTCGAACTGAGAACTCGCGATTTCCTTGCAAACAAGATGACCAATATAATGATTGATACATGACCCATATGATGATTTCATCGCACCTTATAGCTTCATGACCCCTTGATCGATCCTGCTCATATACGAACTCTTAAACGTGTATCTCTGTTACAACCCCATCAACTTTCATGAAGATCAGATAAACGTTATTAAAGTTATCGTCGAACAAATTCTCAAAATCAAAAAGCCATCGAAAGGCCGAGACGTCCCAGTAGCCAGAAGCGTTTTGTTTCTCTCGCTTCGCTTACGCTCCCTTCGTTCGAAAAATTTTTTTTTTAAATTGGTTACGTGACCTTGCACATGCATCTGACATTTTTTTTCTGGTACGAGTACCTTAGCTATAACTTCAGTATATACGAGTAGACCTTTGTAAACGCTTACCTAAGGGTCTGACCTTGCATAAAAAAGATGCCACATAATTAGGTTAAAAAAAAACAAAATTCTTTATTAGCTTAACAACTAGTACAAATTCTATATTGACCGGCGTCTCCTTGTAAGTTATTTACAAAATAACCTGTGCTAGGAGGCACCGCTCTTCCATATCCCAATTAATTTTTATTTTTGTTCTACAGTTTATATACTTATAAATACTAAAAAACAATTAAAAAAATATTTAATGGGGCTCCCATACAACAGACATGATTTTTTTATAGATTTTGTCGTTTGATACGGAACCCTTCGTGCGCGAGTCCAACTCGCACTTGGCCGGTTTATATTACTTATATATTTAGTGTTGTACAATTCTTTAAACTTAAAACTTTAATTTAAGTTCCTAATTAAATAATAGTAGTGCGGCATTTTCCCTATTATCTATGATATTTTAAAGATAATTAAACAGAGTATCTTAATTAGCAGCTATGCGTTATCTAGATATCCTACATGTTCTGTATCGTAGTTCGGCAAGCGGCATGTCGCAGTAATGCGCGGAATCTCAGGGGATTCTGGGATTATAGTGCTATGCAGTTAATGGGACCGCGAAATACAGCGAGCTATGTACGGTTTCCATCAAATATATTGGAGCGGCCAAGGTACACAAACATATCTCAACATGCACTTTGTCGTCTTGGCGGGCGTTGTTCAGATATTTGTGACCACCTTGGTCGCTCCGATATATCTGATGTCTACACAAAATCGTTATTTTTTTTATACTACGGCGGTGGCAAACAAACATACGTCCCTCCTGATGGTAAGCAGCTACCGTAGCCTATGGACGCCATGCGCGTGTCAAAAAGGAGGATTCACTGTGTTGACGGCTAAAGGAACAAGAGGGTCCCTCGTCGTCAACACACTGGGGTCCTCTTTGAGCTCTTCCATAAGTCTATTGCTCTGACGGCATTTACGAGTATGACTTCACTATCGCAGAAATTCTTAGTTTCATCCATTCTGAACTGCTGAAGCTGATAAAACTCTGGTCCAAGTAACTTAACTTGCGGAATCCAAAACCGAAATCAAGAGGTCTGAGCGCCGCACAAAACGGATGGAACTGTGACGTACTGGCTTTGTGACGCCTTCTAGCAATGACCTAAGGAGGAACGCAATTTTCTATTGACATTGTCACAGGCATCTTGTTTTATCCATTAGGTTCTAAACTTATAACGTGCCTGGGTCTTTTAAAGATGTATTTTTCTCTCAGTGAGTATGCTTCTACTGTTGGGCATACGCCCATCATACGCAATCGCCATTTTAATGTGTAGGTAGGTAATTAGTGATTTTTAGTTGATCATTTAAGAGTTTTAAGTAAGCGTAAACGCCATTTTAGCTCTGGGGTTTTAAGAGGTGAGCTGTGGAACTTTTCTTACCGAGCATTGCGCAGTAGCTGGGTTATAGCCATAGTGTCTAGGACAGAGCCCTGCACGGTGGTCTGCAGGTCTCCCACTCGGGCAATCTTCAGGGGGAGAGCATAAGTGGAACTTCCGGCAGTCGTGGGCGTCAGGGAACATTCCAATCTGTAGAAATATGCTGAGGTTTTGTAATGCGATTCCAATTGCTGGTTGTATTGATGAAAGAAGTTAGTATCAATAGGAGAAACAAAAATAACTGCTGAATAAGATTATGAGATAAATCAGGTATTTGACGCGCTATTTGTACCGGGGTAAAAACTGGTATCGTGGCTGGTAACTATTTTTTTAAATGTTAATGCTACTAAATGATGGATAAACTACCTCGGTGGTTCGTCACGCCTCTGAAAGCAGGTATAGTCAGCTGCAGAAATAGCTAAGCGAAGAAGGTGTTCGTAATCAAGATCATGAACATCTTCGCATGCCAAGGCACGACTTTATTGTGAAGAGCATAAGAGCATGTGAAGGTGAAGCATGCGCGTGAAGGTAATTTGAACACCTCTCCCGCTAGGCTACTTTGGCTGCTGAATGTACAATATGCCGCCGTCGGCGAATGATAGGCTCGTTCCTTCAAGAGGTAGGCCGAAATATATAGATATAATGCGATAGAAGGAGAAGCGCAAGTTTAGACTGCCTTTCCACTGAGGCGGAGATAAGAGGAGACGTGCGAGAATCAACCAATAGGCAGTACTTTCTACTTTAAGTGCAGATGAGCGGTGGTTGATGCTATTGGTTGATTTCTGCCCGTGTCCTCTCATCTCGACCTCAATGGGAAGGCAGCCTAAATCACGTTCGACGGTTTTTAAGTGAAGTGAACCTTTGGTACTCATTTTTTATACTGTGTCGAAGGAAAATCTTACACAAAATAGGAATTGCTGAATACAACAAACCTACCTGTTCACATGTGTGTTGGTATTCGCTGGTGGCGGCGTCGCATTCAGGGACGTGCTGTTCGGAGCAGGCTCCAAGGTGGGCATTGCAGGTCATTCCTTCCCCACAAGATTCCAACGGGATCTGTAAAAAAACAGTAGGTATCTTCTAAGTCATATTTAAATCAAAAACTTTGTCATGTGAAAAAAAGGAAGCAAATATATACAACAGTTTTTCGAGATTTTCGTCGCCCCTACGTATTGTGTGACCGAAATACGAAAGAATACGCTGCTGGTGGATAAGCGAATTTTTACTCCAAACTGGGTCAATATCGATGCATTGGTGCGTCTCGCTGTCCAAGGTATTATCAACATTCGCCTCCAGCACCACATCTCAAATGCATCAATTCTTTGTCTTTCTCGGGCTAAGATTGTCCATGTTTCCACTCCATACAAGAAGATTGGGAATACTAGGGCACGTATCAATCTAATTTTGGTTTTGATACCAATTCCTCTTTTCTTCCAGATGTTATTTAAACGGGTCATGGCATCTTTTCCCATCCCAATCCGTCTTTTTATGTCGAGGACGCAACTGCCGTCATTGCAGATTAGGGACCCCAAGTATGCATAGCGATCGACGACATGAATGCCAGGAATGCTGCAGGTGGCATATGTGTTAGCCTTCCAGCTCGATCCACAATCATCACTTTGGTTTTTGGGTAGGAGCCGTTAGGTAAGTATAATAAATATCTTGAGTTTAAGTGACACAATACTCGTAGACAATGAAGACGGGATATCTTGCATGGTTTATATAAAAGGGGATCCGTTTTGATTATTGTCAAGTGCATATTATGAATCACTAAACTATTGTGTTGGGCGTCATTTCAGACTAACCTTTAGCCACCCTATCGGCAGTATGACACACTTGATAGCCAGCGAGCAGTTCTGGCAGGCCACGCCTTGTTGGGAGCAGATTCCTTCCACGTCCAGCTCACCCTCGCTCAAGGAGACACCCAGTGGGACTCCACCCATCCGGTTGCCGGACAGCACACCTCCCACATCTTGGGAATAGGACGCCTGGAAGGAATTGAAGAATTTTATTAAAACTCCTTTTGCACAAAACATATAAAATATATAAATAGCGGACTTAATGCCAAATAGCTTTCTCTATCAGTCAATCATTGACCTAAATAGAGACAGGATAGGTGACAAAAAGGAAAGTAATGTCTGAGAAGAGAAGATAATTTTAAACCTTTGTCACCTAAGCGTTAAACTCACGATAAAAGGCCGAACCACACCGGTTGCGTGTGCGTAGACGTGCACATAGGCGTGCATGTCCCGCTGCGTTGTAAAATAAGAATTCTTGCGTGACGGCGCGTGACGTGTGAGTGCGCGTGCGATTCGATGTTATCTTATGAGATTTCTTATTTTACAACGCAACGGGACGTGCACGTCTACGACGTGGACGTCTACGTGCACGTGCACGCACACGCAGCCGGTGTGGTTCGGCCTTATATTCAACAACTTTTGCAAACACGTTAATATAATACTTAGAGTCCGCTCTTGCAAAGTTTGCAACTAAACCTCTTGTCATTACGGCCTAGCTCTTTTGTAAAACGATAAAAAACACGACGTTTTTATGTGAATTTCCCAACTTAAGAGTCGCCAGGACGCTCGCGTTCCCATACAAACGTAGTTTAGCTCTCATTTTAAAACGACATGCTTTAGAGCCATGAAATTTGGCATGGGCATTTTAGTAGTACAGATCTAGGTCGGACATTCGTTTTTGCTGTTAAAAATTATAATACAAATAAAATACAGCCAGTTACTGATTTACATACAAAACTTATTTTTGCTATAGTTTCTTTGTATTACAATTTTTAGGAACGAAAACGAATGTCCGACATAGATCTGTACTACTAGAATGCCCATGCCAAATTTCATGGTTCTAAAGCATGTCATTTAAAAATGAGAGCTAAACTACGTTTGTATGGGAACGCGATTTCACGCGAGCGTCCTGGCGACTCTTTACAGATCGATAGAGAAAGAAATCTAAACAATATTGCATTCATAACTCAATTTCGCCAAAGTGGCGTTTACGTCCTTTGAGTCTAAAGGTATCAATTGGCTATTCCATAACCAATCAAATTAAATTAATATATAGTATAACGTAGGGCATGCGGTATAACAGTTTTTGAGGATCAACCACACTAAATACTTACAGAAATACCGAAAACAAACAGCACAAGTTTTAACCACATTTTCGTAAATTGGCAATAAACCTATCTACTTCACCGTTGTTTGTGGACTGACGATTTGGGGGCCACTGCTCTATGACCCAATTATCAACTTTATTGTCTGATAAAAATATATTAGGTATGTTTTTAATTCTGTCCTCAAATGCGCGGAGAAAAAAGTCTTGTCCATGATACCAAAATACTGTAATCTGAACGAGAAAATCTAGTAAATTCTGGGACAATTGTTCAAATAGTATAATTTAATAACTAGACTTTAGTGCGTATTTATGTTTAAAAATTCTATTGAATTCAAAACGTAAAAATAATAGTTTTCCTTACAAGATTGTAGTATCGGTTACAATAATCTATTTTACTATTCGTTCTGGTAGTATAGTTGCCATTTTTTCTTTCCCTGTGATATCGAAGTATGAAGGAATACGTTCCGGACAGACTAAGCCGACCCTGCGAAACGTTTCCGTATGTATATGTATGCAATATTGAACCTTATTACAATAAAGCATAAGTTGCAAAAGTGTATTCATATTTTTCGCGTTGACTGTTCCTGCAATTTTATATGTTAAATTATGCTATACTTATTAGATACTAAATATCATAGTGTTAAAGGACATGACATGAGGGAGTGTCCGGTATCCGAGGAAGACTTGGGAGATAGGGTGAAGTGGAGAAGAAGAGTATTGAAAGCTGACCCCCACCACCATGTGCATTATACCGGGTATTACTGTAATAGGAGCAATAAATTATAACGTGGATTCTCCTCCTCAAATCAGACAACGTGTGTTTAGCGATTTAAAAAAAACTCATGGTTTGATTTTTAGGACACTTTAAAGTTTAATCGAACACGCAATGTATTCCAAAATTGATTATGTCTGTAGGGTGATAAGACTGACAAGCAATGTCAATTACACGGATTTTGACGAAAATACAATACAGTGCGTGAGCTCTAAAAAGAACATTCGAGTGTTAGAATGAGACGTCGGGTATCAAAAGTGACACATGAAAAAGCAGAATAGCAATATTACCTTCGTGTGTCACCGCCGATTCCGGAAGGTTCCTCTTAAACCTCGCGGACTGTAGTTTGTATGAAAAACAAACAATACTACAAAATACTCGTACATATAAAATATTTTTGAAGTTGTCGCACAAAAGCTTTATTGTTTGAGGAGTAGGTACACGGAAAAAAAGCTTCCGGGATATTCTCAATCTAAGACATTATTTTATTATCTTGAAAATATTTCCTCGTGACAAGTATTTATTTCCTTTAACGAAAATAAAATAAAGTTTTAAATACTATAGTATTACAAGCATTACGAAGCAAATACATTCTTACAGATTTTCTAGTTTTCTTTTAACTAAGATAATACTTGTTTGATTTAAGTACAATCTCTCTTATTTACTCAATATACTCTTGAAACAATACATTTTTGTATTTCTATTTTAAGAAAACGTGGTTTTATTAAGCGAAGAATCATTATTTTGGTAAAGGAAATAAATACTTGTCACGAGGAAATATTTCCAAGATAATAATAATGTCTTGGATTGAGAATATCCCGCAAGGTTTTCTTTTTCCCGTGTAGTAGAGAGTTTATTCATACATATATAAAATAAAAAAAATCGGTATATTCCCATCTGTGTCCAGCGACTCCGGCGGGGCCAGATGGCAAAAGGTTTTTCATAGTAATCATTCCGTTTTTGTCCGCCATTACATACTGCGATCACAGGTGGGAATACACCCAATCCAGCAGTAAGACGCCTGACAAAATCTGAACGCATGACGACATTAAAGACATTTGCTTTTTGTAGAAAAACTATCACACACACAGTGCTACACGCAGTACACACGCGGTGCTGAAAATTACTTTTGCACAATCTTATACCTACTCCTAAAAATAAAGTCGAGCCAAAATAACTTTCAACATTTCACCCACTAAGCACGTAGCTGCTGCTAACTACTATGATAACTCTGTGACATATGACGTTATTTTTGATTAAAAAAAATAACAAGGTGACTTACTAGCAGGTGGCGCTAAAGCGTCTAGTTATATCCAGAATAAATTAGATATTTTATAAAACATATATGAGAGAGAAGAAATTATAACTAAATATTCTGTTAGTGTTACTGTTACCAGAGCAAAGGTGTTCACGATACAGGCGGTAGTACCATGATCATCATCATCATCATCACCACGTATGGAAAACCTTTGCGTCATGAACGAAGTTGTGGGAACCTTCATTTTCATACAAAAAAGTGCAAGGTATACCATAGCTAGGTAACCTAAAAATAAACCCACGCAAATGGTAGTTCGCTATTTAAAATACTGAAATACTAATTTAAGCGATCTGTACCTTGTGCAAAGGTTGTCCATCGCTATTCAACGTGGTAACGCGGCTAGTGTGATGGGTACCTTTGCGCCAGGGTCTTAAGTTGAGAATTTATTGTTATTTTATTATTGTATTGTACATATTTTATTGACATGAATAAATATTTAAAAATGTCTTTGTTAAGCCGATCGTTCGATATTGCCAATTTGAATATATAGTAGAAAACCAGCCCAGAGTATGTCGGGCTATGAGCTGGCAGTTCAGTTGTCCCGGCGCTTTGCTTATAGCTTAGATTGTTAAATCTCCAAAAAACGTGCCAGCTTTAATTTTTTTTTGCCAACTTTAAGTTATGTCTAGGTAGGTAATTGAGAAAATAACTGAAAGGTTCACTTAAGTCAAGGGTGTCCATCTCCACGAAGTGACAGCTACGGCCTTGGAACGTATCGGATACATGGGGGTTTGAGGGTGTCAAGATCCCCTTCGTTCATTTGCGGCATGACCAGAAATAAGGTAAAATATTGAAGTAGTAGTTTTATTCTAAAATAATAGTAACATTGGATAAATTAGGAAATAAATTAGGATATGGATAGATTAGGAAGATTGAGACAGATTAGGGCAGGTCCAGCAATCAAACTAATTGCGTATTTGTCAACCCTAGACAGTCAAAAGGCAAAATTGTATGGAGACGTAATGTGTCACCGTTCATCTGTGCTGTCAAACACTGATTTTGTAAACTTCTGCATGAACTCAAAGCAAGGACTTCTGTTCGTAACGCAGGGTAGTTTGGACGTCTTGAGAAACATTTTTTATTTTTTGCTCATTTAAGTAGTTCAGTGTGTAATATTGATACCTTATTGTGCGGTGATCTAATAAAAGTGTGCAGCTAATGAAGAATTAGTCTCAAACCGCGTGTAAACTCTCTGTAGTTTAATGGACAGTTGTCCTGGCATGGCCGCCACGTGTTGTTTGTAAGGAACAGCTATCACCCTTACAAAGAGAAAGGCTAAAACCGAACAACGTTGCCTATATTTATTTATCAAATAAAATGTGATTAACGTCGCCAACTTGTCATTGGCAGAATTCCCATTGCTCATGTGCAAAGGGAGAAAGCCATTTATATATAAAAAAAAAAAACTCAAAGCAAGGATTTAACTAGAGACCGCATACGCGACACACACTAAAGGACAGAACATACGCAACTCGACCAATTTTAAAACACGTTTCAAGATGGCTGATAGCATACCGTAACTAACCTACATAATTTAGTCGGTTTCATTGTTACCTTTCAAAGAGCGGTGGAGGGCAATAAATGTTTCTATTGTACTTAGGGCCTTTTGGAAGTAAGCAATAATCACAAGGGTGAGTCTATGATAAGGACCAACGATAATAGCGCCTTCTCTGTCATATCTATGGAAAGTGTAATAAGACCATCCCGTTCAATCTTGGTATTGTTATTTCCGTGTCAGGTCTATGGGTGGTATGTCTATGTGTATGAAATACCATTATATTATTCTGTACTTAAGTGCGACCCGTTTGTAGTAATTGCAGGCCGCGATCGGAGAATCTGATATGGTAACAGTTTAGACAGTACCGTTAAAAGGATGTTTTTAATAGCGGTCGCCAGTTGGGTTTGTGGACAATACTCACGGTAGAATCTGTAGGTATATTAACAGAGTAAATTTATTAATTCAAACACAAATGATACATCTGATTACACGGGTTTTCTAGTGTAGTCCAAACTAGGCGAGCCTTGTAATGGCTCCTCTACATGATGGGCCATCTTAAGGACGCAGCTTTAGAGGGAGCTAACGATATTGCGATCTCGTTTCGTCGTGTAGCTGCGTCGCTATGATGGCCCAACGTGTAAAGTAGGTAGCCATAATTGGAATCCCATATATATTTTTTTAGTAACATTTTGTCTGTCTATTTGTCTGTTACTTTTAATACTACCTAGTGGTTCTGTGAACCGTAGACTTCGGAGAAGATAAATAACGCGACAGCATACTTCTCCTCTTTTCCCCCCAATCAATAAAATAGCTCGACAATTTTTGGCAAATAAATCAAGGAACGTATTTACATGCCAAGTTTCATAGAAATCGGATGAAACATGCGACCTCTAGACCGACACTGACCAACCAACCAACTAACCAATACACACACATCAATCTGCCAAATCGTCGTACCAGTGAAAACGGAGACATTCGTCGCCTCGCTACGCTCGGCTCCTATAATGATTGGTTATGGATAATATATAATGTGAGCTTAAAATCGACTCAGTCGGTTCTTAAATGTGCTAATAGTTTACCGTCGTCTCCGCACAAGAAACTGACGGTATCTCTAATAGAATCTGGACTGGTTCGTTAAGCTTAGGCGAAAGGGCAGGGTACACGCCCAAATGTACAGTCGACGTCAAAAATATGTTTACACTTTTGCACCTTATTACAATGGAGTAAGGTGTAAAAGTGTAAACATATCTTTGACGTCGACTGCACCTCCGCGAGGTTATGTGCATGACTCGGAAAATTTCGTGAAAAGAACCGGTCTCTGAAAATGTTTACATCGTTACAGGCGCTTAGACGCGATTAGACGCTTTTTTTGGTAGATCGTGTTTGGGACATGGTTTTAAGGCGATTATCACACTGGCGACGGATCCGCATGCGGCACCAGTGTGTGATAATGGCCTAAAGGCCGATTAGGTATATATAAAACTATTGTAATTATATTTAAGCAATGATTTCAATGCAATGCAATGGCTGCAATAGGTATTGGAACAGTAGGAGACTATTCTATTGTATTACAAATTAAAAACCTATTTATAGGTAACTCAATGTCTTGTATTATAACTATATGTAGGATTTTGGTATCCAAAATATATTTATTTATTTAAACTTGTTAATTATTATGGTTCAACAACACATAATTTGTGTTACTACTAACTAAGTCGGAGAAAACTTAGCGGACTATAGACTGAATCTGTTTTGTGACCTAAATAAAATAGGATTCGATTAGAAATTTTACGAGGTAAGACCAAGTCGAATAGTACCCCTGTGAAAATGTTTACTTCGATAGATGTTGCTTATTTAAACTGGATCTTGGAATGGACCGAGTCAAAAAAGACAAAAGGTATAATTGAATTATTATGTATATATGTGTCCTCTATGTTTGGGGGTTGACAGCAGTGACAGAGTCAAAGTGTAGAGACTTGTAGAGTTTCACTACAACTTTTGGGACAAATAATTTCTTAGGGATAAGGGATTTCATCTCCTGTTACTCAATGAAAGGAATAAATTTTATACCACGACGATGGCAAATGTGCCCGACGATGGCCCGTAGCCTATGGACACCTGTAACCTCAGAGGGGACCTGTACACTGGAGTATTCAGTGTTGACGGCTAAGGGGACATAAGGTCGGCGCGGTCGCAGCCTGAAATTTTGGGGGGGTCACTAAAGCAAAAAAAATTTTTTTAATTTTTGACTGGGTCTTTTTTCAATTCAACACGTATGATTTGGGGGGTCATGTCCCCTGTGACCCCCCCTGGGACCGCGCCTGCATACTACATCCTATTTGAACCCTCTAGCAACATTACTTAGTGGTAGCAGAGACTATAGAGATATAGACAACCACAGCCTAAGAACTTTTTGAAGTTCAAGTCCTATACCGAAATTGTAAGAAGAAATGTCACCTGCACTGCTACTCCACCTAGTAGCAAATAGCGTACTAGTAGTACACTAGTATATGCTTAGATCTTTAAAAGTACGCAACGGATTTCGATGAGGTTTTTTTAATACATAGAGAGAGGAAGGTTTATATGTATAATTGCACCCGTGCGAAAGCCGGGGCGGGTCGCTAGTCAGAACTAAATTAAAGACATTTTATATTTTTGGAATAGGCCTCTAGATGTAACCAATTTGTAACTGTGCTTTTATAATAGTAGTTTATGTAATTGTTACGTAATAGGGGTCCTTAAAACACGAGTGTGGTTTTATGAAACGAACGAAGTGAGTTTCATAATAAGATCACACGAGTGTTTTAAGGCCTAATTACGTACAGTTGCATACACTGCTTTATCTACACACATATTATAAACCCGAAATGATGATTGAATGACTGCAATTGCACGGATTGCACGCCATCGCCATCACCAACTCGATTGTGTCGGCGGTCGGGCGGCGCATGCCGGCGGGCGGATTTTCATAATGATATCGAATTTTTGCTTATTATTTGATAATAATAACATCGTTACTGATAAGACATTTGTTCTAAGTACTAACGAAACAATCAATTTTTATGGTGGTTATAACATGCGGGTTTTGAACGCATCATGGAGGGTTTATGATATGGGTGTAGATAAATATGTTTATCCCATCTTGTGTAGTGGGTTTTTTGCATAATTAAACTTACAAGCCTTCGTTACGAATACGAGTTCCATATAACCCAACCGTTTTTCAAGTTATGGACCTTATATGAACGGGATTAGGGTGATATTAAGACAAACATATGAATTATTATCATGTAGCTATAGTTAAGCGCTAATCAGGTACCTATATATTAACTTGGTCCATGTTGATTATTCAGTTTCTTTGGAACCATTTAAGTGTCAAGATAAAAAATGCGTAAAATGTATTTTACGCATTTGATTTTTGCTGTTCTCGTCTGTTCTGTGGCCGCTGGTAAGATTTAGACTTTTTAATCTTTATAACCGTTTCTTTAAAAATATATAACAAATAACATTCAGTTATTTGTTATATATTTTTAAAGTTATATATATTTATTACAACATCCACAAAAATAAACAAATTGATACCTAAGGTTTTCATTGAGTTAGCTATGTGTGGGTTGCAATGAAGGATATACAGGGTGTAACAAAAATACTGGTGATCCGTTTAAGGGCATATTTGGTATCATATTGCGAGTAAGAAAACGTAAGACAATTTTTTTTTATCTATATACTTACATATCTACATACAAAGCTAAGTGCTCGTACAAATCAATCTGTATCTATATTTTAAAACATAACAAAAACGTGAAATAGCGGCGGTTTATTATCATTACACTGGCTTGTGGCCATATATTAAATCAGCTCTTATTCCCTGATATAATTGTACAATTATCTATGAACAGTCGCCATCAAATATATCGGAGCGGCCAGGGTACTCAAAAATATCTGAACTTTATCGCCTTCACAATAGAGGCGTAGTTCAGATGTTTGTGACCACCTTGGTCACTCCGATATATTTGGTGGTGACTGTTCATAGATAATTGTACAATTATATCAGGGAATAAGAGCTGATTTAATATATGGCCCTAATGAAAATGGCATAGTGTTTGGCATATTTGCACTGTTATACTTATACAATAAAGCTAAATGTAGTATTTTTGGCTGCACTGAAAAAAAAAGCCAATTACTTCGACTATTTCATCAATAACCAAGGTAAGGTGTTAATAAAATTTGTATGATTATAACTCAAAGTTTAGGTATAAATAACAAAACATTTTGGTACGTAATATTAGTTCTGGAGTCACAAAACTTAAGTTACTAATAGACAAATTGGTTGGTGGAAACAATTTCATTTTCCATTATATCTCGCTAAAAAGCCATTTTTGTTAGGATTTAATTTGCTTAATCTGATAGCTCACTTGCTGTTCTACCAGCCCTTTAAATCTTGAAATTAGTTTTAGGAACACTCTGTATATCCATAATTGTGTATCGTATTTACTGTAAATCCCGTAATTGGGTCAAATGCTAATTGTTAGTACAGTCGCCATCAGATATATCGGAGCGGCCAAGGTAGTCACAAATATCTGAACAACGCCTCTATTGTCAAGGCGATAAAGTGCATGTTCAGATATTTTGGGTACCTTAGCCGCTCCGATATATTTGATGGCGACTATACCTTTATCTAATTTTATCAGTTTTGTTACGAAATTAGCCATTCAATTGACTTCATTTTCTTATTTTCGTTAGTGTCTCAGCAAGCTTCGTAGCCAAAACGTTACTCAACTGAAAAGATCTTCGTTATGTCACGATTGTATAAAATACTATTATATTCCCTAACGCTTAAAATCTAAGTCGGACCCTGTGATGCAATAATCCTGCATTTAGTTAGAAAGCTGCCATCTATTTCTTACTTGCAACTATTGCGAAAAATTTCCTTTAAAAAAAAGAGAATTTTTCAAATGATCGAACAGAGCAGTTAGAAATCATTTTATAAAAAAGTAGCCCATAACTCATGACCTTTATCTTTTTAAGTCTGTTATTATTGATTTCTAAGTTTGCTTTAATGGTCCCAGGTCCCAAAATATCCTCAGTGTGGAAAAAACTTGTTTTAACAAAAACAGGTACCTTGGTCATATTTATTTTATACCACTGATTGGGTGCTTGACCTCTAACACGAGAGATAATTTATATTATTTTTATCACTCAGACCGTGTTTCCAAGAAATGTTTTTGCAATTCGCGGCTCCCCTAGTAATAACTTGTTTTTCGAACTTGACAACTTATTAGTTTTATTTTAACGTTTAAATTTACATTTCGAGTATCTTAATAAAATTATGGATAGGTTATGTATTTAGAAATGCGTGTATAAATAATAGAAAGAATACAATAGGCTTGTTTGTTTTTATGGACATTTCATTTGAAATGAAACTATTTTTTTTACAAAATATACTTACTGTATTTTTAGTTGAGTGAAACTATGTCGAACCATAACGACAGAGTAAATCATACGACAATGCAAAATCTCTTATTATAAATGCAATTTCCTTTGTTAAGTAGGTACGAATAAGTACGTATAGTCGCCAGCAGATATATTTATATATATATATCGAAGCGGCCAAGGTGGTTACAAATATCTGAACGCATCTATTGTCAAGGCGATAAAGTGCATTTGGAGATATTTTGGAGCACCTTGTCCGCTTTGATATACATATTTTTTGGCGACTGTACATCGCACAATAATAAGCAACGATAAGCCCTTCATATAAGGCTCCTCTGCTCGTACTTATTGCATAACAAATGTTTCGTGTTTGCAGGTGACTATGAACAGTACAAACAGGCTAAGGGATCGTTGAAGCTGCACGTCACCCCTACAGCATGGAGGACCGCGCGTCTAACTTGCTTCGAGGAAGGTAAGCAATGACTTAACTCTCTTTAGTAAATGCCACTGACATAGAAATATGAACTTGTCTCTTAAAGAACTGCTGCCATTGTGAGCTGGTGATACAACTCAGATTCACGTCTAGGAGGACCGCGTGTCTGACTTGCTTCGAGGAAGATAAGCTATAAATTGTCTCGTGAGGAAATGTACAACTCACATTTACCGCATGGAGGACCGCGCGTCTAACTTGCTTAGAAGAAGGTAAGATATGACTTGTCTCTTTAGGAAATGCTGTCATTGTGAGTGAATGTACAACTCACATTCACAGTTTGGAGAACCGGGCGTCTGACTTGCTTCGAGGAAGGTAAGCTATAAATTGTCTCGTTAGGAAATGCTGACATTGTGAGTGAATGTACAACTCACATTCACAGCTTGGAGGACCGGGCGTCTGACTTGCTTCGAGGAAGGTAAGCTATAAATTGTCTCGTTAAGAAATGTAGTCATTGTGAGTTAATATACAACTCACATTCACAGCTTGGAGGACCGGGCGTCTGACTTGCTTCGAGGAAGGTAAGCTATAAATTGTCTCGTGAGGAAATGCTGTCATTGTGAGTTAATATACAACTCACATTCACAGCTTGGAGGACCGGGCGTCTGACTTGCTTCGAGGAAGGTAAGCTATAAATTGTCTCGTGAGGAAATGCTGTCATTGTGAGTTAATATACAACTCACATTCACAGCTTGGAGGACCGGGCGTCTGACTTGCTTCGAGGAAGGTAAGCTATAAATTGTCTCGTTAGGAAATGCTGTCATTGTGAGTTAATATACAACTCACATTCACAGCTTGGAGGACCGGGCGTCTGACTTGCTTCGAGGAAGGTAAGCTATAAATTGTCTCGTTAAGAAATGTTGTCATTGTGAGTTAATATACAACTCACATTCACAGCTTGGAGGACCGGGCGTCTGACTTGCTTCGAGGAAGGTAAGCTATAAATTGTCTCGTAAGGAAATGCTGTCATTGTGAGTTAATATACAACTCACATTCACAGCTTGGAGGACCGGGCGTCTGACTTGCTTCGAGGAAGGTAAGCTATAAATTGTCTCGTTAGGAAATGCTGTCATTGTGAGTTAATATACAACTCACATTCACAGCTTGGAGGACCGGGCGTCTGACTTGCTTCGAGGAAGGTAAGCTATAAATTGTCTCGTGAGGAAATGTTGTCATTGTGAGTTAATATACAACTCACATTCACAGCTTGGAGGACCGGGCGTCTGACTTGCTTCGAGGAAGGTAGGCTATAAATTGTCTCGTTAAGAAATGTAGTCATTGTGAGTTAATATACAACTCACATTCACAGCTTGGAGGACCGGGCGTCTGACTTGCTTCGAGGAAGGTAAGCTATAAATTGTCTCGTTAAGAAATGTTGTCATTGTGAGTTAATATACAACTCACATTCACAGCTTCGAGGACCGGGCGTCTGACTTGCTTCGAGGAAGGTAAGCTATAAATTGTCTCGTGAGGAAATGCTGTCATTGTGAGTTAATATACAACTCACATTCACAGCTTGGAGGACCGGGCGTCTGACTTGCTTCGAGGAAGGTAAGCTATAAATTGTCTCGTTAGGAAATGCTGTCATTGTGAGTTAATATACAACTCACATTCACAGCTTGGAGGACCGGGCGTCTGACTTGCTTCGAGGAAGGTAAGCTATAAATTGTCTCGTGAGGAAATGTTGTCATTGTGAGTTAATATACAACTCACATTCACAGCTTGGAGGACCGCGCGTCTGACTTGCTTCGAGGAAGGTAAGCTATAAATTGTCTCGTGAGGAAATGCTGTCATTGTGAGTTAATATACAACTCACATTCACAGCTTGGAGGACCGGGCGTCTGACTTGCTTCGAGGAAGGTAAGCTATAAATTGTCTCGTTAGGAAATGCTGTCATTGTGAGTTAATATACAACTCACATTCACAGCTTGGAGGACCGGGCGTCTGACTTGCTTCGAGGAAGGTAAGCTATAAATTGTCTCGTTAGGAAATGTTGTCATTGCGAGTTAATATACAACTCACATTCACAGCTTGGAGGACCGCGCGTCTGACTTGCTTCGAGGAAGGTAAGCTATAAATTGTCTCTTTAGGAAATGCTGTCATTGTGAGTTAATATACAACTCACATTCACAGCTTGGAGGACCGGGCGTCTGACTTGCTTCGAGGAAGGTAAGCTATAAATTGTCTCGTTAGGAAATGCTGTCATTGCGAGTTAATATACAACTCACATTCACAGCTTGGAGGACCGGGCGTCTGACTTGCTTCGAGGAAGGTAAGCTATAAATTGTCTCTTTAGGAAATGCTGTCATTGTGAGTTAACATACAACTCACATTCACAGCTTGGAGGACCGGGCGTCTGACTTGCTTCGAGGAAGGTAAGCTATAAATTGTCTCGTTAGGAAATGCTGTCATTGCGAGTTAATATACAACTCACATTCACAGCTTGGAGGACCGGGCGTCTGACTTGCTTCGAGGAAGGTAAGCTATAAATTGTCTCGTTAGGAAATGCTGTCATTGCGAGTTAATATACAACTCACATTCACAGCTTGGAGGACCGGGCGTCTGACTTGCTTCGAGGAAGGTAAGCTATAAATTATCTTGTTAGGAAATGCTGTCATTGTGAGTTAATGTACAACTCACATTGACAGCTGTCATGGTAAGGATATGACAGTACTGTCCAGTAGGGCTAGAAACCGGTTTTCGCAAAAAAACCCAAAAAAAAAACAAAATGTATAATTATTTTATGGTTTTTATGTAGAACTCAATATTGTATTTATTTAATGACTTCATATTATAAGGTTTTTCAATTAAATATGAAATAGTAGACGAAAGAACGAATAAAATACAGGATATTTTAGTATGGAGCAAATAACGGTTTCCGAGCCCTGCTGTCCAGCAAAGGACAACTGATTGGTTCACGTGTAACGTAGTATTTTTTTTTATTCCGTTATCTGTAGTAGGCATACCATCTGATTTTGAGAATTAAGATCATGAAACAGGTAATTTTTACTTCAACCACTTTTGAATTTTTTGCATACTCGTTATTCTACGTCTGGATAACTATAATACCAATACCTACGTTATTGTTCAATCATAACAAATCAAACGTGCACGTAAAAAGTAATATCTTGAATACTTATTTTTTAAGGTCAGCTCCTTGGCCTCTTGATGCGATACCAAATCAGTTTTTCACTAGCTTTGAATACCTAAATCAAAACAATATTAACATTTATCAATTCTCAAGGTACAAGTCTACTGATTAATTGACGAATGTATACCCAGATTCAAAATTACAAAGACAATTTTATGAATAAATTCATTCACAATGTGTTCATGCGATTTTGAATCTCACTGTACATTGAAGGCTTTAAGGGTTATAGACGGAGAGCTGGCCACGACAGATATGACACAATAATGAGAGCAACGAAACCTATCTAGTTAGTTTGCTATACTATGCTTATTTCTAGACACGAACATCTGGCAGGCTTTAAAGTGGTGGAGACCAAATAATGAAAATAACATGATGAAAACAAATCCTTGATTTCTGGGTTTGATCCAATATTATGAAAAATTATGTAATTAATTAGATTATGTAATATCCAAAAGTTTCGGCTGGGGGAAGTAGTGCCAAATGATGTATAATGTAATTTTTGGTTACTCGCCTACTGTTTTTGTTTCCGCAATGATACACAATGTTTTTTTTTCTAATGTTGAAACATAGGCCCTGTTCTCTATAAATGACACAAATTCAGCAGTTTTACCTATTTCGGTATTACTTTTTTCCAACTTAAAAACTTTGTTGGTCTGTCACTCTGATCTCCACCCATTAAAAGCTGCCAGATGCCCGGATCTAGCAATAAGGATGGTTATGCAATTTAACTAGACTGTTGACATTACTATCATTATTGTGTCATATTCAGTGATCGGCACGACCCGTGCCACAACGCGGGACTCCAAAGAGATTTTTTTTTTAAATTTTATTATAGACATGAACAGTCTATTAAATTTCAATTGAATATTTTTTTAGGACAGGGTTGTGGAATAAAATTTTAATAATCACGTCTATATAAAAAAAATATAACCAAAATTCAGCGCTGTGGCACGGGTCGTGCCGATCACTGGTCATATCTGACGTGGCCAGTTCTTAGACCATTAGGTAATTTAAGTTTCGACAGCAGTTATTACGATTTCAACACAATTTAACTTTTCAATCAATGAGGGTTTTCGCGATCATGATTTTCACTAGATGGTAGCACCGTGGCAATAATCCATCAATCATGTTTTTTTTTATTGGTGGATTCCGACAACTGCTGTCAAAAAGATCGCCTCCTAGCCTAGTTGGTAGTGACCCTGCCTATGAAGCAAGAGGTCCCGGGTTCGAATCCTGGTCAAGGCATTTATTTGTGTGTGTTATCACGGATATTTCTTCATGAGTTATGGACGTTTTCTATGTATTTAAGTATTTATCTATATCTATCTATTATATATATCGTCGTCTAGTACCCGCAACACAAGCCTTATTGAGCTTACTGTGGGTCTGGGTTGATTTGTGTAAGATTGTACCCTGATATTTATTTATTTAAAATACCTCTCGCCACAGTGCTGCCCCATCTAACCCTAATTTGAAGAGTGCACCGTAAGGGTCACCGATACTTCTTCTGTCATTTTAAATTTTGCGTTTTGCTTATAACAATACGTTTTAATTTTGAGGGTATATATTATGATATTAATAATAATTTCTGGGATAGACCCAATATTCATGCCCTACCTCGGTAAAAACAAACTTCATTGTTTAGTGTTTCCTTATAAATATTGGCATTTTTTTGTACACGTATAATGTCATGGATAAATTGTGTTAAGTAGACTGACCCGATAAAAAAAGCAGGCAATTAATATAAAGCGTTAATAATGTCAAAGTTCAATCATGAATCCTTAATGTTTCCAGGTGGTGTGCTAGCTTCGCCAGAAAATGAAGGCTTGCTGGAGGCCATGAGCGGAGTGATGCTGACTCACCCTAAAACGCCATCATACGTGTTTACTGGGATCCACGACACGTTCTCTAAAGGAATCTTCTACTCCCTAGGAGGTAATGAACAGGTCTTTTTACTCTTTCTTGGTCATGTTTTAACTAATAAATACCTCCGTAAAGTCTTTGAGGTCCTTGTCATATTATTTGTGAGATTATCAATTACGAATACGCTGCTAGCTACCGTGTTGCATAAAAAAATGTCCACTACTGTTTTAACTCAGACTAAGCTGATTAAGTGCTATATATCGGTTTGGCTTTCCTTTTCTTGTTGATCTAAAGGAAAAGTGATATTTTTAAGTTGATAACCCAGTGGTAATCGATTTCTATCAACGCCCCGCCACTGCTATGTATATTCAATTATTATTTCACAGGAACACCATTGAAAAAGATTCCCGTACCATGGGCGCCTGGCAAACCCGAGTCCAAGAACGACGAAAGCTGCCTGAGCATGCACTACGATGGCATGCTGGTCGACAACGCGTGCGTCGACGAGTTGCCCTTCATCTGCTACAAGAAGGACCCCATTCCTACGATTCCTACTTGCGGTCCTGAGGACAACGGTAAGTGTGTGTTGGTGGTACAAATTACTATTAAGCGTTAAGCAATCCTCTCTATCTAGATACTTTCATTCAACCTGAAGAAACCAATGGTTCAGATTTGGTTACTAAAGCTATGTGACTTTAAAACCTCTCTGGGTCGAAATACTAGGTCTTGTTTGATATAGATACTTAGTTGCTCCTACATCAGAAGGATACGGCTTCCTCACGGTGATAAATGATGTTGAGTTGGAATTTTCTAATACCACCTGAACGGAAAGTACTCAAAATAATGGAGATAGCAAATTTCACTCAATAGAAACATCACTTTATATTCGAAGAGAAACAAATTATAAGCATTCATATCAGAGATTTAAAAAAATACGCTTCCCTCACATAGGAATCGAAGCGGCTAAAATTAAAAACAACATAAAAGTACAGCATGTACTTTTATGCCACAAATCAATAGAACAACAATCATTAAGGATCGAATCACTGTAACAAATATGGTAAATTAAATAACAGGAAAATCTTGAAAAACAAGATATAGGAATTTTACTAAAGGATACGTACTTACTAGCCGACCTCTTTCAACTAATTCCAGTGCAATCTTAAGCAGATGGTGGATCCAACCTGTTACATAATATTCTCATTTACAGGTTACACTCTTGACACAAAAACCGGCAGCTGCTACAAGTTCCACAAAGAAGACAAATATTGGAAGGATGCCTTCGCCGCCTGCGACAACGAGGGTGGCTACCTGGCCATCATCAACAGCAACGAGGAAGCGGAAAGCCTGAAGAAGCTGTTCAAAGCCAACCAATACGGTCGCCGTGAGGGACAGGTCCCTGATTGGCTGAACAATGAAGCTCACATCGGATTCGTAGACTGGGGAAGGGAAGGAGGCTTGTGGATGACTATTCATGGTGAGTTCTCGGTTCTTCTTCGTATGCCTTCTTCCTTATTCGTCCCGGTATTATGGAATTTATGCCACACAATAAAGGTCACTAATTCATAAGTTGTGCTGACTAAAAGCAAGATTGAGAGAAGTCATAAAATGAGTATTTCTGTCGTATTATCCGGGATAGTATTTAAATAGAAGTAATTTACTAATTTGCTAGTGCCTACTTTAAAAAAAAAACAGATTATTGTGTTCACATCAAGTTTCAGCCTGATTGTCTTATTAAAAACGTACAGTGGCAGATTTTAAGAACAGTCAGCCACAGTGTAGTGTGTTCCTAAAAATGTATAGTGCGGGCATCTTTACTATCTTTTTGACTTGTGACAGGTCAAACCCTCGACGACGCTGGTTACTTCAAGTGGAACGAGGGAGAGCCCAACAACGCGACGAACCAGTTCTGCGGCGCCATGTTCGTGAACGGCCGCTTCGACGACGTGAACTGCTACGACGGGGATCCAGAACACTGGACCCGCTCCTTCATCTGTGAGAAGGAACCGGAATACGTCCACGAAGTCAAGAACGAAGTTTCTTCTGACGCTTGATTTAAAACTTGCCAATTTTGAATTAAATTGTCGTCAGTAAGAAATCGAAATTAAAATATCTGAAGGAAGTAATATTCGTATGTGTTTTAATATTACCTTTAGCAGTTTACTTTTTCCAATAATGTTGTATCTACACCAAATAAGTTTTTATTTTGATTAGTTTTTGCCCGTAGCGCTTTGTGTTGATTTGTAGAATAAGAATAATCGTAGGTTAAACCCCATTGAAGAAATACCAAGGATTGCCTACGTACTTACTAGTTTTTACCTACAAATATTTTTTTCTCTGTTTTCTTTATATTTTATATTATTTCTAGTAAAACGAAAAATATATTTATATTTTAACCATAGCAATACGTGGCAATACCAAGGGTTACATGCCTACTTGGTTTTTCGAATTTCAAATTACTAGTGGGCCTGACTGTGCCCAGTAGAAGTAGCTAAGTGGGTGAAGTGTTGAAGCTTGACACGACTTTATATATATATTTTTAAGAGAATTAAGAGCACGTGGAGATTTTCAACAAACTAACCCCTTAGCAACTTTTACTGCTGACTGCTGATGATTGATTGTTCTTCTGCAATTATATTCGGTGGCAGTATATTGGCATCCAATATTATACCTAAAGCATGTCGGCTACTAGGTACTTAACTAAAAGGCAGCTCCATCAAAAAGCGTTATCGAACGCCATTCTCCAGACCGTTAGCGATGGTCACGGCTGTCACGTTTTTTATCAAACCCCTACCATTGAAACAATATTCGAAAATTAAACCTACCTACTTATCTAAAGACCATCGCCACAAACAACAGTTTCGGTTGAAAACCGTCAGTAAACACAGTACAAACACACAAAATACCCCATTTCCGCGGGTGCGTCCCATAAGATATAACTACAAAATATATAATATCATATTAATAACGTTCACAAGATATAATGAACGTTTGCTATAACAACAAAATCAATATTTTTATTAGGAATAACGGTCAATTAATATAATACTCATTTTGTATAATAACTTATCATATAACACTCAAATACTATAAATTTAGTTAATATAACATACATAACGTATATCGATCATAATATATACTATCTTTTAATATAATAATTATAAAATATAATACCGTATGATATACTAAATAGGTTATTAACTCCATTCCAACCTTTTTCTCCAAAGTGTAATGTTTTCACGGATATCAAACTAAATCAATAGGTAGGTTAGGTTCGTTAGGTAGCTTCAGATGCCCGAAGGGCAAACCGCCCGGAAATAGGAGCCCCGCGAAGCGGGGCTCCGTCTAGTTAAGTTGAGGATTCAACATTTTGAGAATTTTAGAATAGCTAATTAGACGAGCTGCTACTTAAAAAATCGTGTAGACCAGTTGCTTTTAGGCGAGTTGATATGTACACGAGCTGCGATTTAGACAACCCGTTATTCTATACGGGCATTATGTATTTTGGTGTTAGTAGAAGGAAAGCGCCGGAACCAGCCCCGCCCTAGCCCGCCCTAGTCCGCCCTAGCCTGCCGCCCGCCCAAACCAGTGTGCCCGTATGTTCAAACCTAAAAAAAAAAAAAAAAAAAAAAAAAAAAAAAAAAAAAAAAAAAAAAAAAAAAAAACAAATACCGGGTCACTTAGAACGTTTGCGCTATGTCTCCACACTGTCAAAACACTCCTTGTACGACTTCTGTGGCTCTCTACATGCACAAAGCACGCTTAATTACACCCCAATAAAACCCTTCGCTCGCATCTCTATTGTCTTATTGTGTTGTGCCTTCGACTCCCGACTCCCATTGTTCTCGGAGCACGGGTTCAGGACCATAATAAAACCCTTACCTTGCGACTTACGTTTGCCTTTCTCTTTTCGTGATAGTACTATAGGTATTTTAATCAGGTACAGATATAGCTCTGGAATAATCTAGACTATTCATAGGTATACGTATTAGGTCATACAGGGTTTCCATACCTACACTTTTTTACTATGTGGACAGTTTTCGTTTCATACAACCCTTACCTTGCGACCTTGCGTGTGCTATAGGTATTTTAATCACGTACAGATATAGCTCTGGAATTATCTAGACTATTCATAGGTATAGGTATTAGGTCATACAGGGTTTCCATACCTACACTTTTTTACTATGTGTACAGTCTTCGTTCATACAACCCTTACCTTGCGACCTTGCGTGTGCTATAGGTATTTTAATCACGTACAGATATAGCTCTGGAATAATCTAGACTATTCATAGGTATAGGTATTAGGTCATACAGGGTTTCCATACCTACACTTTCTTTACTATGCGTACAGTCTCCATTTCGATCAATAGCGATACTACGTAATGTTTGTCAAATGGTATTTTAACTTACTTCTCCTTATTCCCTTTAATATATTTTAGGTATTCATTTTGATGTCATACTTTAATTAATATTTATCAAACTTCCTGAACCTTTGTCAGTTTTAATTAAATATCTGACTTAATTAATATTTTTCAAACGTATTAGTCCTTTATCACTTTTAAATATGTTTGATATCATCATTTAATTAATACAGTTTTATTTTTGATATATATTTATCCTATCTTATTTCATACCTCTTGTAGTGAGTAAGTTACATACTTGCGATCTTATTTTATAGTTTGAATTAAGCATATCTACCCAAACTTAGTACCTCTGATTTATTATACAGCTTGTTTTTACATACACATTTTAATTTGTTTTTTAATATGATAATACCTAAACTAATAGTATGTTATTTGTATTTATTTTTAAGCTTTAAATTCTCTTGTTAACTGACTTGATATAATTCCAAATATTGTGATCTAATGTGACAATATTTGTGTACTTGAAATCATTGTTATAACAGCGTGATTGCTTTATTGGCCAACCGTAGGTATATTGTATTTTATGCTCTCAAGGGATTCATTGTTTCCTATTATTTTTAATATTTTGGGTTTTGGTTAAAATTACGTCTGTATTGAAGATAGAAGATGAACTTGTACAGACATGATTCAAACGGCAATTTCTGACTACTTGCTTTCATTATTATAAGGGGTTGATTGCGTTATTTATAAAGGTCCATTATGTTTCATGTTCTCAAGGGATTTATTGTTTCCTTTTATTTTTTATATGTTGAGTTTTATCCTTCTAAAGTCATAAAACGCCCCCTGAAATTTATTGTTACAGTTCTTGTGATCTAAGAAATTTATTAGACAAAGGTTTTTTCATTTTTCTATTTAAGTGTTTGTTATAAAGACTGCTCTTAAACAATAGCTTTTATAATTTTTCTTTGAAGAAGGCGATCAAATACTTTGTATTAGTTTCCAAGAAACATATAAATCATTAGATTTTGAAGTTACACGTGATTTTTATAAAAAGAGAATACACAAACAAAAATGTCGTTTAAATTCTTTTGATAATTCAATCTTTTGTTCCATTACTTCGGTTGCAAACAAAAAATCGGACAGCAGGTAACACACTCCGAAATCCTGTTCAGACTTGCCTTGGTCGTCTTTCCCCACCAGCGCCGTAAGGTTTTTTTTAACCCAAATTTATATAAAAAGGCCGAGGCTGTGGCTTCTTTTATATAGTGTCTTCGGATCTCCAGTTCAGTTAAGAGCTCTAAGTTTCTACATATCGAAGTTTTTACTAATACTTGTGATAATGGATGTAAGTATTCAAATACTGTTACTCTTTAATTATTTAATTGTGTTGATAACATTTTTTAACTATTGTGTAATTGTGTATATGAGTGTTTAAATAAATTATTGTTTGATATTGTTTCAGTTATCTGAAAATACTTTCAAGAATTATTACTACCCGGAAAATAAAGACGAATCAAGCGATGAAGAAGGTACGGTTGGTTTGAAGATTAAACAAGCCATCGCAAAGAAACGTGCAGCAAATAATATTGATAGCTTCTTTGAACAACCTAAAAAACAGTGTAAAGTCTTGAAGCGGTCTTCTAATGTGAGTAAAAGTTATCCGGATGGCGTCTCCAACTTATCGACTGGACATGATGACGGGGCGTATGCATCTCATTTAATTAAAATCGAGATATATGACGTGCAAAAAATTAAAAACATCCCACCCACGGAACACTGGAAACATGCAGACATGAGATTAAAATATTTCACTCTAGAAGATGATTGTGAACTACAGAGTGCTAAAAATATAATATTTAACGCTACAAAGCAAATATCTTCTAAGGACAGCTGTATGAGATATTTTATAGACAATAAGAAACAGTGATATGAATTGTGATTGTGTAGATTAAGTTTTTTATTTTTGTAATTATTTAGTTTCTTTCCCCCTTACTATATATGTCTTAGGTAGTAGGATATTTTAATTAGTTTTAGCATACTCATAAACGTTTAGCTTTAACCTCTTTTTTTAATGTCTTTATTGTAATACAGTGTTTATGTATAACCATGTTTGTATAAGCTTATGTTTATAAATAAAAAACATTATTTCATTGTACACTTTATTTTATTTCACAAAAAATCGTTTAAACATATTCCTTAAAACTAAATCATTACACAAAGAATTATCAGAAAAAAAATGTAAAAACTCAGACATTTTTTTCCCTTGAAGCTTAAAATAAAGATAAACTAAACAGTACTCTCCACAAACGGAGGTAAAATAATTTTGAAGTGATTTATGGTTATAAAACCACCTCTTGCAGTTTCTATTTAAAAATAACCTATGATAACCGGTAGGCTTTCGGCCAAAAGAGTCAAAGTATTCACCAGATCCATTCACATCAATGTATATTGCGATCCAATGAGAGCCAGGCTTTGAATCCGGGTCCAAGTTGCTTATAATAAAAGCAGGTAAATTTACCCAAACAGGTATACGGTTTGCAGCAAAAACATTTGACGTAAACCTCGGGTTTATTTTATTCATACAAAATTGTATTTCATTTGAATCCATAATTATTATAAAAAATAATTAATTAAACACTGATGGTTTTACAGTTAATGTTCGATGGATAATGATAAAATTGTGTGAATGCATTGTATTTATTTAATTACTAGCTGTTATAATCTACAGTGATATCTCGATTTTTATTTATTTCAATTATGTTATCAAATTCAGCATACACAATACAGTTGATAGTAGTACTTAAAGCTGCATCAAAACGAACTTCGATTCGAACACTCCCGTGTCTTACAAGATTCCAGTGTGAAGTTGAACTTGCAGATAAATCAGGAGTCAAATCAAAACATAATAAAGAATAACCACCCACATAGTTTGATCTGCTTATAGCATTACCTTCGTTATGGAAATGAATACCAGTTCCAGAAAACAAAGTATGGTAAGCAGTTGCTATTAAACCTGAAGAGTTAAATGAGGGTTGCAAAGTTTTAGAAGGGATTTCGTGTCCATCTACATACAAACTAAATGAATTCATATGAAAATGTTGAAAATTGAATGGGTTTATAGCTAAATTACCATTAAACCCAGAGTTTGAAACAAATCCAATAATACATCTTTTAGGAACTTGCCCGAGAAATATATTATCCAACGTTTTACCTTGTATACCTGTGGGTAATGTTAGAACCTTAACTTCCGCTCTTGTTATTGGATATTTTGCAGTTGTTGATGCTAGTACTTTTTGATGAGCTAATAATACACTCGGATTTATTCTTGCTCTTCTGATAATGAGACTGGCATCTGTTATTTGTACTTTAAATTTACCATCCTTATGACAAATTAAATTGAATGTTTCTTTCGAACGGACTAATTTAACACGTATTTCTACACCATTCATCAGAAATTTCTCTTGGTTAAATATATCACCATGCAAGTGACCGATCATTTCAACTTCCTTGCTTTCTTTAACAAACTCCATTCTTTCGTGAAATCCTTTATTATTGGAGTCAACCGTGTCCATGTAGTTGGGAGTATCTTCATACCACAATCCACAAGTCAGATGAGATTTTTTAGCTGCTGGACCATAATTAAGCAGATTTTCCATGTAGGCTCGGTAAGCATAAGTATTGTTTGGAGGTGAAATTAGTTTCTGATTTAAATAAATATCGAGTTGGTTAAAAAGGGAATGTAACCAATTGTTTACCGGAGCAACATTTGCATCAGCTTTTATTTTTGTTCCATCCTGATTTAGTATTTTGGCATTTATATGCAACAAAGTATGTGATAGATCGATGTAATCATCTCCTGACCCGGGAACAAGAAACTCGATAGGGCCATCGTCACTTAGAGATGAAATTGGTTTGTAATGAATCCACTGACCACTTTCAATGCTTGTTTGAGTTGATGGTAGAGCAAATAAGTCTAACTCGGATTTGGCGCACTCACATGAATGACTATGTAAGAAAGACATTTTTAGTTACAGAATATATCTTCAATATTATTTTTCTTAAGTCTTTTACCTCCTCTTCGTTTCGATGCTTTTAGGTTAATGACTGGTCCACGTCTTTTTGTTGACATTTTATACCCAGACCCCGACATCAAAGAATCAATTTTTTCATCTGCTTTTCTTTTTAAGTTGGTGCTTGCTTCTTTAAATCGAGATCTAATAGAACTATCCATTGGTCGCGAATTTACCATATCGGATAAAAGGCCGATTCCTGCGTCTAAAGTTTCTTTTCCCACTGTTTTAAAACCACTTGATAATAATGGTAGCACAGACCTAAAAAGACCACCCAAGAAACTCCCAATCCCATGTCCTCGTTGATATGGTACACCTTTGTAAACAATACCTATGCCCGTACCAGCTTGATGTGAGTAGTAATGCTCATACGGGCAGGACACAGATGATCTTTTATAATTCATTTTACCCGTTGAAAGTGTAGCTTCACGCAAGAAGATCCAAACTGGAATGGTATTCTCGCCCCAGTAGTTGTCCTTATATCTATTTCTATAGTATCGAATTCTCTTCGTAATACGGGTACGTAATGAGCAGGTGAGAAAATATGTGTTTTGTAAGCACCATAGATAAATTTAGTAGGATCTAATGGTATTATTCTCAGTAATGATGTAATAACATCCCCCACTACTTGTGGATGAATGATATCAGTATAAACGAAGATTTGTGAGGGTAAACCTAAGTATAAATTTGCAGGATGTTTTCCAATTGACATTTCTTTTAAATTTGATCTCGGTCGAAAACCTAATTGTAAACTTAATATGGGTGTTGTTGTGACTGAGACTATTTCTTTATCTGTTGATACCCCCACCATTTTTGTAATTTTGTCATATCTAAACTTAACTTTGCTTTTTAGTTGTGGGTTTTCATTGAATGCATCAAGAAAATGATCAATACTATCATACGAAGTAGCTGGTATGTGAGTTTTTGCATCAACAATTTTATCTGTCTTGTCTGCAGGTCCTCGAATTTTCCTTTTAATATAAATTGTATTTTCATGTTCTTGAACATTATACATGGAACATGGGTATTGGAATTCTACTAAACCCACGACCCATTCTCCTTCCAGTTTAATGGTTTTCGGTAATTTTGTTAAAAAATGCGCAGTGGTATTATCAGTGTAATAATCTGATGAGCTATTACTCAATAAAGTTAAGTAAAAACTGTTTTCACTCATATTGTTTCTAGGCTTGAAGACGGTATCCAGGAGTTAAATTTATTAGGATAACCTCGCCACTTCACGAACAATTCCTTTCTGCCACCAATACGGCGCGAGCGTATTATTTTATCAATTTTATATTTGATGGAGGGGTGATGGGTCACTTTTTGTAATTCTTTGGTATAAAATGTACCAATTATTGGTTCGCCTTCCAAATCTTTTAAAGTATAAACAATCCACGGAGACCTATTGATAACTGAATCAATGACAAATATTTCATCACTCCAATTTGTTTCATAACCCTTTTGGAATATATGTTTATATTTAGTTATCCTAACATGATCACCTACATTTAACTTTGCAATTTCTAAAGACGGTTGTTTATATTTTTTTCTTTCATATAAGTTACACCAAACAGTTCTTATATTACTAGAGTTAACATCAACTGGACACATTTTAATGCTGGAATGATAGGTATGGTTATATGAATAAAGTAGGTCTTGTAATATACTGGTGTAATTGTAAGTGTTATTATGAGTGAAATAACGCCACATTTTAGTTTTAAGAGTCCTTTGAAACCTTTCAACTATACTAGCTTTAATGTCGGGGTTATTAGTAGTATAATAATTTATGTTCTTACTTGTAAAATAATCTCTTACCACCTTTGAAACGAATTCTGTACCCTTATCAGATTGAATATGTCTAGGGGTTGCATTTGCTTCCGCGAATATGCTTTCAAAACATGTTTTAACCGTCTCAGAATCCTTCTTTTTCATAGCTCTCGCAAATGCATATTTACTAAATACATCAATGACACAAAGAATATATTTATAACCATCGTTGTATTGACTATAAGTACGCATATCACTTAAATCAGCTTGCCATAGTTCATTGTAGTTAGACAGGATGTATTTGTTACGCGAAAAACGTTTATGAACAGGTTTATGTAGAGTGTACGCTTCTTGGGATTGCAACCATTTTTTCACTTCCCCTCTATTCATTTGACCTTTCATTTCCTTTGCAAGATTATTTAAACTACTATATCCAGCTGGGTTTGATACATCGTAGTATATTCTATTTATGTCTAATAAGGAGTCCATTTCTCCCAATCAACTTTCTTTTGAGATCTTGTTTTTTGTTTGGTAGATAGAGGAGTAGATGCGTTTTTTTCTGTTACTGATAAGTTTTGAGCGCTAATAGAAGCTTGCGACGTGTTTGATTCAGCAGATTTAAGTTTATTAATAAAATCTAACGTTGAGGGGTTACCAATACATGACACTGGGACTTTTATCTCATTTAAAAGACAAGCGAAATCCTCCCATCCAACTGGTTTTGAGCGTTTAAGCGGTCTAAGCACATCGCCTACCAAATCAAGAATATTACTGTTTGGTATTGTTTGATTATTTATAACTACTTCACCGTTCTCCTTCCACCAAATTTTAGGTCTATTTACAATAATGTTTTGCAGTAGCGTCTGAGTTTTTACCCTGTAAGATTTAGGTATAACATCTATAATATAGGATGGAGAATATTGCTTAGGTAATTCAACCCTTGATCCAACATGAGGTGTTGTATAAACATCTTTTTCAGATTCAGGTAAATTCAGGTTTCCGCTTAAGTCCTGAGTAAATGATTCATCTTTTTGGGTATTATCCATTTTTTTAACGTCTTCCTCCTTTTTGTTAACTTTCGAAAAGACGTTGTAGTTCTCGTTAGTAAGGTGGTTCACTTCATCCATCACTATCGGTAATTTAAATGGTCTTCTATCTGCCTCAGCAAAATGTAAAAATCGTTGTAGTGCTTGAGAATATAATGTCCACTTTTCACGATCATTTATTTTCCTTCTAAGAATTTTTTGCATTTCTCCATCTAGACGGGATGATGAATTTTCAGCCTGGTGTTCACTTTTTTTAAGTCTTTCAATAAATTCAGGTTCAACTAACAACATTTTCTTTGTATTCTCCATTGTATCTAAGATAAGGAGCTTACCAAAGCACTTAAAACGGCACCTAAAATGATTGGTAAAAATGCACCCCCCTTCTGAATGATAACGGTTTTTCTAAGCTTATTTTTGCCTTTTGAAATTAATTTTCGTAATATATCCTTATATTTTTTTAATTTAGATTTTTCTTTGTTATCTAAAGGAATTTTCCCCTTTAGAACGTTATAGATACATTCACAAATGATATTGATTTCCTCATCATCACAGGATTTAAGCAAAGCTGTGCGATATTTTGGTTTTAGTAACTTTAGTGCTTCTAGTAAATGTTTATAGGTGCTCACCCTCGAATGCATCATTTAGAACTGACTAAAACTTGATGATCCGTGTTATATTTAAATCCTTTCTTTGGAATATACACTGTGCAATGGCCATCAAATGGAAATATTTTAGTTTTAAAACGACACATATCATCTGTATTTTGTTTTAGGTCAATCATGAGATAGCCGTGAGCATTTTTAGTAGCATCTTTGTAGGCTTCATCAACGAACTTTGAGTTTTCTGGGTATACTTGTCGAGACAAATGACGTATTTGTGTTTTATCCCTAGGATTCTTAAAAAACACTAAATAACTTGTATTCAAAGACATATCACGTTGACCTTTACCCTGGTGAAATATGTTTTGTGTAATATAAAACAGACTTAAATTTCTGTGGTGGCTGCCTTTTGTAAAAATATCCACAAGACGTCCACCTGATTCCCTCATTAAATCATCTATTATAATTAGTTTGGGTTTAAGTCCATCAAACATGGACATATCAGGTATTCCTTGATTATAAATCACATTTACTAGATTGTATAGGGGTTGCATTTCATCATAGCACCAAATCACTTCATCAAACTCAACATTACATATTTCTTTGGAATGTTCAATAAAACTAGTAACGAATTTTGTTTTACCACAACCACTCGGACCAGCTACAATGGTAGTGAAAGGATGGTAAAAATGAATCATTTTTTGATTAACGTGAGAAGGGTGTTGCTAAGAAAACGATTTGAAATCAAATGACAAATTACTCGTTGATTTCTTCTTTTAAAGAAGTACATTTATTAAAAAGACACACAAAACAAATTTTAATTGTTACAAGATTTTCCTTATCATTTAATACATTTATTTTATTATTACTAAACTAACCTATAAAATTTACAAAAATAATAATATACACATTACACAAAAATAGACATTTTATTAGATGTTTTGTGTAAATGAAATACAATTCAAAGTACATCGTGAGGAATTTTATAATGACCCCACGCAAGAGTATCAATAGAATTTTCTAATATATATCGTTTCGTGTCATTACGGGAAAGCGTTATTTTGGTAATTTTTTGTGTGAATAGAATATGTTTAATTGATTTGAAACGCAACATTGTATCATATTTAATTTTTTTCTTAAATAAACATTTTTTAAAGCTATCGAGATTATATGTTTCCGTTACACATTTATTGACACCTTTAGCTTTAGCTTTAATGTCCTTATTTTGTACATCTATGGCATACATTTTTGAGCGTAAACCAATGAATTCTTTAAATATTTCTCCATTGTTTTCATCCTTAAAAAAACCCAATTGTTTTTTATTGACCAGAGGGAAGCCATACACGTTGTTCTCTGGGTATTCAGATGTATCAAAATATAAATTTAGTTCCGATTTTATATCATTGAAAAAGTCTTCGGTGTATATTTGATAAAGCAAACTATCAGTATCTGTGTAAAGCAATTTTAGATTATTGTGATATTTGGTTTTCATATAATTGTAATGAAATTGATACATTAAAGTTTTAGACAGATCTAAAATGCAAAAACCAAGGTAGATTGGTTTGTTGTAAAAAACTTTAGTTTTTTTTAATTGAACAGCTACTAAGTCATTCGAAAAAACAGATAAACTATGGAATTCAGGCTTCGCAATCAGAGATTGAACTCCTTGAGATTTACCACGATTTTCCCAGTGATTTAATAATTTGATGTTAACTCGCTTCATTACATTTTCCATAGTTTTGCCAAACACTGAATTGTTCATTAACTTATAAAAATCTTTTTCGAATTCAGAAGACGCTTGGGATCGCATGTAGGTGTTTAAATCTATGTAATTCTTCATCCATGGTGACTGCTCAAATTGTAATATTCTATGGATTTTAAGTAATTTTAAACCGTTTTGTATACACTGTTTGAGATTTCTGTAATGAATTACATAGTTGGTTTTCTTGTTTAGATTTGGTATCAATTTTTTCTCTTTAGAATTACCTAAACACACGTTTTCGGGGCGGAATGGTAGATCTGAATGTGAATCATGTAATTTTTCAGGGTATTCAATGTCTACTTCTAAAATAAATCCATGATCAGCGTCATCCGCAATATTAAAATTCGTCTCTACATCCACCCATTCAAATCTACCTGTAGGAAGAAATTGGGACATTGCCCACCCATACAAGTTATTTGCATCTAAATATACGAGAAAAGAAGACGGTTCGTTTGGTTCATAGTCCGACATATATTTATTGTTAGCCTTTGCATGCCTGTGACTGCATTGAGATATACCCCCTCGAATATTTTTAGCTATGAAAGTTATTTTATCAATATCCGTTAAAAGTTCAAGTTTTACTTTTGTAACTTTTAACATGGCATCCCAACTTAATCCTGGGGCGGTGTAATAATGAGCTGGATCCAAACCATAGGTCTTAAGACAAACATTTCTAAAATTTTCAAATATATCAGTTAGTAACAAAACATCTGTTTTCAAATATAAATCTGAATAGTCCCCCATATTTTGACAATGAAAGTGATTCCACACATCCAAAGCATGTTCATAATCTTGATCTGAAATGTGGTTATTAGTCAGAGAACTATAAAATTCATCCTTAGGAGGAAGAGCGGTCAGGTTTAAACAATCAAATGATGTCATGTATTCATATGGATAAACGCCCTTACGTATCAAGCGCTTATGGTCTTCTTCACTTGGAAAATTTAATTTTAGTTCGTGGAATTGGTTTGTTGTTAAGTTTTTAGCTAATTTTTCAAGACTACTAGACATGAATTTAAGAGAATCGACAAATCTTAATTTCACTGTACGGTTATTCACTTTTAACATTTTTGAAAAGGAAATATATTTTTCTTTGTTCTGTGGGATTATTTCTATATCACCATCCTCAAAATTAAGTCCATGTACTATAAAATGACTGTCATAATTACTTAGGTTATGAAAAAACACCGGTACAAAGTTTTGGGGCCTGTACTTTTCATTGCAGAGTGAATGTGCAACACCTTCATAAACTCCGGTATGCCAATTATAGGAAACACAGGAATCTTCATTTAAACACGTATTACAAATAAAGCAGGTGTTGCTTTGTGCAATGTGTTCTTTGTTTAGACTTGTTAGGGGTAAAGGGGGCTTCGAAAATGTATTCTTTTTACAGATACTCTCTAGATCATTTTTAATATATTTCATAAATGTTTCACCACACTTCTCCCCTTTATATGTTCTGTAAATTGATAACTTGTTATCATATACACATTTAATATAGTACCCAAAACTATATACTTGATGTTTTTGAATGTTAGTGGTTGAAGAACGCATGTCTATACGTCTTTTTTTACGTTTGATTTTATCAGCTACTGAATCATCATCATCTTCATAATCTTTATCACTGTCGGATGATGGGGGGTGACTGTTATCATTAGTGCACTGTTCTTTAAATTGTTCTGGGTGAATAGGATTTAAAAATGCCTCAAAATCCGCGTACACAACAAAAGGAACCCGTAATTTACGCTCGTAATTATTGAAATTGAGTTGATTAGAAGAAGTCATTTCATCAAACCAATCTTTCTTTTTGTCCTCTTCAGTGGGTAAATTGGTACATATATGAAAACAATCATTCTTTTGATGCTTTACTAAATTCTGATTAGAAGAAAAGTTTGTTAGACAACCATCACATAAATGAACAGCATGTTGTGACTTAGTTATTTGAGCTGATACTAATCTAGATAAATTGTTGATTAGACAATAATGTCCTCTATTCCCCTTTGTTACATATAACAAATTAAAGTGTATTGTTTTTTTACATTTAGTAAAGTGTAACGGACCTATAATATCATGTCTTTTATTTTGTGAATTATACTCCAAACCAAACACGTTAATACTTAAGTCATTTAACTTTTCAAATTTATGGATATCAGTTAGCTTGACCGGAAAAGGAATATCACCAAACTTCAATTTCTCCTTGTATTTCACATAAGAAGTCACCCTATTAGTGTGATTATTTTTAGGTGGGTATAAACCAGATAGCAATGCCCAACGGAAACATTCATGATCATTGTTTTTAATGTTTATTACTGCTTTTTTGTTTGCTATATCACGTGGTAGTTCAATATATGAAGAACCACGTAGTGGTTTATATTTATTAACATTAACATCTAAGTGATTTATGTTTACTAAACTCCATCCACTATCTTTTCTTTCGAAGTTTGTTAATCTCTCTGTTATTTCATTTACTAGAGATACGAAAAAAATATTTTTATCACTGCTCTCATTAAAAAGTTGATTGGGTAATTGAAAATTAAATGTATTTCTTAAATCTTTGGTATGTTGATAAAAATTTGCATTTAGAATAAAATTTACTTTTAGAGCACAATGATTTGCAACTGAACGATTTAATAAGGTGAAAATTGTATCTTTATTTTTTTCTAAAAAGGATTCAGGTGTTTCAAAGAATTGACTATCATTTGTATTCCTTGATATTCTGTAAGTAGCAACCCTGTTTCGGAATGCATTTTCAATAAGTTGCACGTTAATTAGTTCTCTATCTGAACTAAGAACATTGTTTTTGTGGTTATTGCTTTTCAAATGGTTTGCTAAATATCTTTTTACTACAGATACATGGCACACAGAACATTCAATTTTGTTATTATTTTTTGTGCTTACATCAATACAGGAAGCTGATGTCGTTGAAGTTGATCCTGAATCACGGCCGGTTGAAGGAGGACTCTTCTTTGCTGATACCTCAGACACTAGATCCGCTGTGGACAGTTTCATTCCTTCTCCAACTTGTTGAGATCTAAAGAAATAAAATTTAATATTACAATACAATATAAATATATATAAGTTATAATTACTAAACACGAAGGACCATAGAATACTAACTTGAATATTTCTTACAATGCAAACAGTACGCTTGCATTGACAGGACTCCGTCTATTACATCAGTATTTGATATTGACATGACATCCTGATGCCTCCTTTCTTTATGACCATCACATGGTGTATAATACGGTTTAATGTCTTGGTCTTCGAGAAGTGCATCAGGTAATAGGCCATCAATATACCACAGTCTAATATATTTATGAAACTTTCGCACAATTAGATCTTTGTTAAGACTTGCTATCTCGCTACGCTCTAATCTAGGCTCATTAGAAAACGACATGATGCAAAATTAAAAACACAACACCACAGACACAAAACACTGAAACTTCAAATAGCTATGAATAATTTTAATACTAGGGATCCCCTTATATATCCCTATCCCCTCCGTACCTGTAAGTCAGGCAAAGAAACATGTTTCTACAAGATTGAACTTAAAACATTCATCTCAAACTAGGTGCCATACAGAAAAAACTTATGATTAATAAAATATAATGATTCACTTACGTTTCATAATTTTGTTGACTTAGAGATTGACACAAATTAAATATTTCTAGGTCTTCATAATATTCTTTCTCAACTTCTTCACACAGTTGATTAATTTCAACATCACAATAATTATCACTTCCAATTTCCATGTCCAGTCATTTCCAATAACAAGCACACACTTTGTAATATGAAATGCACATTAATAAAAGAAGATTCTCGTAAGTCAATATTAAATATTTTTCGTTTCGTCTTACTTGAACACGCGATTCGCAGCTCACTTCATTTCTAAAATTTACCTCCAGCATCGGCCTTTTTATATAAATTTGGGTTAAAAAAAACCTTACGGCGCTGGTGGGGAAAGACGACCAAGGCAAGTCTGAACAGGATTTCGGAGTGTGTTACCTGCTGTCCGATTTTTTGTTTGCAACCGAAGTAATGGAACAAAAGATTGAATTATCAAAAGAATTTAAACGACATTTTTGTTTGTGTATTCTCTTTTTATAAAAATCACGTGTAACTTCAAAATCTAATGATTTATATGTTTCTTGGAAACTAATACAAAGTATTTGATCGCCTTCTTCAAAGAAAAATTATAAAAGCTATTGTTTAAGAGCAGTCTTTATAACAAACACTTAAATAGAAAAATGAAAAAACCTTTGTCTAATAAATTTCTTAGATCACAAGAACTGTAACAATAAATTTCAGGGGGCGTTTTATGACTTTAGAAGGATAAAACTCAACATATAAAAAATAAAAGGAAACAATAAATCCCTTGAGAACATGAAACATAATGGACCTTTATAAATAACGCAATCAACCCCTTATAATAATGAAAGCAAGTAGTCAGAAATTGCCGTTTGAATCATGTCTGTACAAGTTCATCTTCTATCTTCAATACAGACGTAATTTTAACCAAAACCCAAAATATTAAAAATAATAGGAAACAATGAATCCCTTGAGAGCATAAAATACAACATACCTACGGTTGGCCAATAAAGCAATCACGCTGTTATAACAATGATTTCAAGTACACAAATATTGTCACATTAGATCACAATATTTGGAATTATATCAAGTCAGTTAACAAGAGAATTTAAAGCTTAAAAATAAATACAAATAACATACTATTAGTTTAGGTATTATCATATTAAAAAACAAATTAAAATGTGTATGTAAAAACAAGCTGTATAATAAATCAGAGGTACTAAGTTTGGGTAGATATGCTTAATTCAAACTATAAAATAAGATCGCAAGTATGTAACTTACTCACTACAAGAGGTATGAAATAAGATAGGATAAATATATATCAAAAATAAAACTGTATTAATTAAATGATGATATCAAACATATTTAAAAGTGATAAAGGACTAATACGTTTGAAAAATATTAATTAAGTCAGATATTTAATTAAAACTGACAAAGGTTCAGGAAGTTTGATAAATATTAATTAAAGTATGACATCAAAATGAATACCTAAAATATATTAAAGGGAATAAGGAGAAGTAAGTTAAAATACCATTTGACAAACATTACGTAGTATCGCTATTGATCGAAATGGAGACTGTACGCATAGTAAAGAAAGTGTAGGTATGGAAACCCTGTATGACCTAATACCTATACCTATGAATAGTCTAGATTATTCCAGAGCTATATCTGTACGTGATTAAAATACCTATAGCACACGCAAGGTCGCAAGGTAAGGGTTGTATGAACGAAGACTGTACACATAGTAAAAAAGTGTAGGTATGGAAACCCTGTATGACCTAATACCTATACCTATGAATAGTCTAGATAATTCCAGAGCTATATCTGTACGTGATTAAAATACCTATAGCACACGCAAGGTCGCAAGGTAAGGGTTGTATGAAACGAAAACTGTCCACATAGTAAAAAAGTGTAGGTATGGAAACCCTGTATGACCTAATACGTATACCTATGAATAGTCTAGATTATTCCAGAGCTATATCTGTACCTGATTAAAATACCTATAGTACTATCACGAAAAGAGAAAGGCAAACGTAAGTCGCAAGGTAAGGGTTTTATTATGGTCCTGAACCCGTGCTCCGAGAACAATGGGAGTCGGGAGTCGAAGGCACAACACAATAAGACAATAGAGATGCGAGCGAAGGGTTTTATTGGGGTGTAATTAAGCGTGCTTTGTGCATGTAGAGAGCCACAGAAGTCGTACAAGGAGTGTTTTGACAGTGTGGAGACATAGCGCAAACGTTCTAAGTGACCCGGTATTTGTTTTTTTTTTTTTTTTTTTTTTTTTTTTTTTTTTTTTTTTTTTTTTTTAGGTTTGAACATACGGGCACACTGGTTTGGGCGGGCGGCAGGCTAGGGCGGACTAGGGCGGGCTAGGGCGGGGCTGGTTCCGGCGCTTTCCTTCTACTGGTGTTAGATGTATTGAATATTATACATTATAAATCTAAGGTATTATGAACGTTATACATTATGACCGTTATATACAACGATATTATACTTAAACAACGTTATACTTAACAAAATTAGATATTTTGATGTTATATCAAACGTTCATTATAGACTTTGAACGGTATACAAAACAAGCTTATGCAATATGAGCGTATAGAATATGAATATTATACAATAAGTTCTTATATCTTTTATTACTTACCCCATTTCCGCCATATATTTTACATCGTAACGTATATAACGTCTTCCAATCAACAAAGAAACTTAATAAACATTGAGCATCTAACAGGAGATGACATCCCATCCCTAAGATTTTTTTGTCTTTGATTACGTCATAGCTGTCAACCGCCAAACATGGCGCACAAAATTTGTTCTAGAAGTCGCATCTAGCAGGTTCTACCTACATAATAAATCAGTGTTAATAAATCTTAATATATTATAACGTGTTCCAATTATTTTATAAATCAATCGAAATTGAGTAGAGAGGCATATTTGATACTGATACCCCCTCATTTATAAAAAGTAATTAACTTGTGAGTACACCATTATTTTAACGTCACTCGAATCTGGGCGGTAAGTGAGATTTGCCGCCCACGGGGGCAGCGGCAAATCTCACTTCACACCCAGGAGACGACGTAAAATTGTGTACGCACCACGGGCCTCAGATCGCTTGTTTATGGCCCTTACCTTCGGTTCAGGCCACAAATGCCCGCAATCTGAGTCGTTCTTTATTTTACCGCACTAGGTACGTAATGTACTATTATTTTCGTATGAGATTTATCGTGAAACAGTGATAGTGGAACCGTACAGAAACGAGCGGTGATATTTATGCCGTCCAATATTCTGGACCAACGACTTTTTGATGAGCACGGTTATTTGAGAAATATTACTCAAAGATACATTTTGCGCAACAGCGATCATTGATTTTAAGCTAACATGGTCATTCATCATCATCATCATCATCTCAGTTGTAAGACGTCCACTGCTGAACATAGACCTCCCCTTTGAAAGGGGAGGTTTGCCAAAAGTACAGTTTTCTACTAAATCGTCATTAAAATAAAAGGTTGTTAAAAAAATACCTTTTCGATAGATACATAACATTACCAGTTATTAAAATTTATGAAAAACATAACTAAATAAATACAGCAGAGCGTTAGTTAAAATAAAAATACATATTTTATTGTTTAGTATTGTATTAATGATGTATATAGAAAATGAGATCCAACCAGACTCATTAGATACTTAGTACTTTGAAAACTCCGAAACCTATTTGCTTTTCAATTTACAGTAAAAACCTTTTACAATGGTATATAATATTCAAACCTCTGAGAAAACTCTTTAGTTGCTGAATAAACAATACCTTGTTTAATGTTTCTGAGGAAAAGATATGTAAATAATAAAGAGTGACCATCTCCATTATAACTCCGCGCTCTTAGGGATTTCGTTGCTCTCATTATTTTGTCATATCTCACGTGGCTCTCCATCTAAACCCGTCTAGACCAGCGGGCCTCTAGAACTTCGAAAATCGAAATATCGCTATCTTCGTCTCCATCGCTCTTGCATATTCGAAAGAGAGTGATGCATATAGACGATCGGACGGACGAAGTGGTTCGCGGTTATAGGCCAGCGTTCGGCAATCCTTTAGTAGCCAAAGGTCACATAGTAGCTAACGAAATTGACGCAAGCTGCAATTTAAGGGGCTACTTTGAAAAATTATAGGTTTTTTCAGACGCTCTAGTGACTAAACGGGAAAAGGGACTGAATTTCTTTTCGAATATATATAACTAGACTATATACTCTTGTTTTTGGCACAAGCCGAAACACGATTGCTGAAAGTTGCCTCGATAGAAAAAAAAAATCCGATGTTGGGTCCTTTTTCCCCTTATTTTCCTTAGCATACGTAAACTATAAAAGATTAAGCAATATAACTAAGTAAAAGATATGGTATTCTGGTTTATGTAAAAAGTCACAGAAGCAAAATTAGACAAAGCTTTATAGAATCGCTTATTTATCGTAGTTTGGTCAAAAAGTCTGATCTTTAAGAGCGCCGCATCTCTTTCTTTCGTGCACGGGAGCCATAAACGTGTCTCTAACGGATGGGCGTGGCTTGTCCGAATCGAGGAACGGCCTAAATAACAATTTGTGACTTTATCAGGTTTTTGACGGCCTCCTAGCCTAGTTGGTAGTGACCCTGCCTATGAAGCAGGAGGTCCCGGGTTCGAATCCTGGTCAGGGCAATTATTTGTATGTTTATCACGGGTATTTGTTCCTGAGTTATGGATGTTTTCTATGTATTTGTGTAAGATTGTCCCATGATATTTATTTATTTTATTTATTTTATTTTTATCAGGTAAGTAAAAAAACTGATCTAGACTATCACATAAATAAATACACATAATGCGATAGAGAGGGCGTAGTTTAAGTAAAATAGGCAAACTTAAGTAGATGGTTAGTCTTTATAGTGTACTTGTCTTAGTTTTCGCAAAGGTGAAAAGGTGACTCTTTATGTCAAGGCCAATTCCCAAAATATTTTAGTATAAAGTTTGTTATTAAATAAATAGAAACTTTGAAAACACTGAAAAAATAATCAACCCAGCAGGACATGAACCTGCATCGATACGCAAACTTTACACAACAAACAACACATAACAAACTTTAGTTTGAGTGGAATGCACCACTTTAAAAAAAACATATAAAAATAATTTTAGTATAAGGTCGTCACTTGTATAAAATAATTGAGCAGATCTTATTCTAGGCTTAAAACACCTTATTATTGATGTATTCGAAAGGGTTTAGAATTAAGAACCTAGTCTATTTAAAAAAAATACTACGAGCCTATTACTGAAACGCGATGAGAATGGGATTGAGTTAGCTGTACCCATACAAGTTTACGTAAGCATAATAATATGGAAAATCCCATTCTAATCGCGGTCCAGTAATACCGCGAGCGTACATAGTAGAAACTTTGTTATTTCGCTATTTATCGCGCTTGCTAATACGAGTGAAAGAGATGCATATACGAAATTTCCATTTCGAAGTTCGCGGTAAGCTCTCTTAAACGAACAAAACCTTTTAGATAAAAAAATAGTTTAATGGTAGTTACAAATTATACCTTCACCTATAATTATGCACTAAATATAGGGCCAACCACGCAAAACCTCTACGATTAGAATAGATGCCGTATTTTAATTTCAGAACTGGGCACAAGACCGTTAATTGTTAATCAACGAAATTTTTAAATATAAGGTTTATTAGGTTTAAGTAAACTATAAAACAAGTTAACGGACTCATTTACTTCCATTTATTGTAGTCAAGCACTTCAATCGCTAATAGTGTTAATACAGTTCGTTTATTTACGAAAAATATACCTACCGACCAGTGTTAGGCATTCAGGAATAAAATCATGATTAGAATAAGAATTTGTAAGAATAAAATCACGTTGATTTTATTCCCGTCAAAATTATTTCAAATAATTCCGTCTGGAATAATTCTTCGGTGAGAAAATTTAATGAAAATAAATTATAGTTATTCAAATATTAAAAATCATGATTTTTTATTTGAAATAATATTCCATGAATAAGAATTGTAACGTGAGAATCTTTCTTAGTAAAGTCGGTGAAGCGGGTATGTAATATGTAGGTAGGTACCTATAGTTTGGATACTTTGGATGGACTTATGAACGGACGCATATTTTTAGTAAAACCGATGGGAATCGGGTTGTATGGAGCCGCCGCTACTGCAAAATACATTTTTTTAAGTTATGATGATTGGATATATTTTCATGTTCCTAATTTAACTTCGGTGCTTTAAGTGTCCTTGGTGCTACCGACCTTTTATTACTGAATTATAACATGATATTTTTAAATACTTGTTAAACGGCAAAATAACATGCTCAAAGATCATTTCATTGAAGGGCCGCCAGCCGCAGGTGTTCAGCCAACGTTTCAAAAACAAAAACCACCAGAAAGACATCCTATTGATTTTGGTTTTGGGTTGGAGTTGTATTGAAGTTGAATCGTGTCGAAACGTGTTTCAAGTTAGAATACGGCCTTAGCAATTTTATATGGCTCACATATTGAGTGTCAGTAACCCGCTATGCGCTCCACATAGGGGTAAATTCACGATCTACGCGGCCAAAAGTCGATTTATCAAAACAATAAATAACTCTGCGATAACAGCTACCCGCGGTAGAGGACCCTTTAGCGGCTAGAAAACAACCCCTCTCACCCTCGTATGAACTTTCTTATTCGTTTCACATCAATCGGAATCTGATCGTGTCACTTCGTGTGCGTTACTTGTTCTCGGCGCTCTTAAGAAAGCAAAACTTTGAAGGTGTGGTTTATTGTTTCTAAGTGATCAAGAGTGAAAAAAATCATAGATTCTGAAACAACAGGTTAGTTATTTACAAGCAAAAATAAAAATATGCTTTATTTATTTGTTTTTAAGCCTAGGTTAATGCTGTGAAAGAGAGACTGTTATTGAGCGTCATTTTTCGCAAAAAAAAAACTTCAGTCGTTAATAAGTAATACAATAGGGTGAGATCGAGCAGAATTGTTAATGACATCTTATAGTCTATTGTTTTGTTTATAAGATTTAAAAAAAAAACCTTCCGCATGCTTGCGCCAAATCATATTTTTTATACTTTAAAATTAAAACGCCATTTTACTCAAAAATAAACTTATTTTTGTATTGAGTTTAATTGACATGTTTATTTGTTTTAGATAAACTAAATACGTCAGAAATGAAGATCGTGATTAGAAAACACATATTTGATCTCATCAAAAGCAAAAATTTTCCTACATTGGAAGAAAAACTGTGTTCCTTACTTTTTTCGAGTGAAGGCTGGACTAATGACCAAATAGAATTATTTAAAAGTAATTTTACTTATTTCAAGTCAGAATTTAAGACTAGATGGAGTAAAGCTCAGTATAAAAAAGACAGATTCATAAAAAAATTATCATTGTTGCCTAGAAGGCACTTTCGCGATTCCCGTTGCTGAACGCACCAGACCGGCCGTGCAAACATTTTGAAGAATTAAGCAAAAGAAGTAAAAGAAGAAAAACGGAGGATCTTTGGTCTAACTTTGCCAAGGAGGTCATAGTACATGCTGCACAAGTAGAATTAAGAAAATCTGGGAAACGTGACGCTTCTAATGTACTTAGAGAAATAATTAGTTCGCCAACTCGCGCAACAAAATATAAAAAAGCATTCTATCGGACCAAGATAAAATAAGACCTTTGACTACCCAGGGAGCAATGCAAATGTTCATTGATGCAGACTTATCGCGAGCACAGTATTATATTATTACTACCCATTTGACAGCTGACTGAAGAAGCTGCAGATGCGCGTATAATGCGCGAAATTCTTGTTATTAACAAGAATTTCCGATCTTATCGACTTGATTTCGCAAGGAAGTTTACGAGAGAAAGCTGCAACACGGATATTTTGAATAGTTTACTTTTGAGTTCCGATCCCTTACTGAGCTGCAGAAGAAAAGTAAAAAAAGAAAGCGCAGTATTTTCCTGCAAGAGACGGTAGTAGGTATTGCTATTGCCTGCCGACCCGAACCCAGAGTGCTCTTCTGGAAGCGAAGAAGAAAACATCATAGCAGAGACTGTAGCTTAATATGGCAACTGATTTTATCTCAGTAATAAATTATTATACACATTTTACTATATTTTTAATTTTTTCCTCTTTTGTGCATATGTCGAAATTTTAAATATTAGTCAATTTTTGAAAAAATAACCTATAAATAAATAAAAATATCATGAAACAGTTGTTTCAACTTCGTAAAACGTTAAAAAATACAAAAAACCGCAAAAATAATTTTGGCCCCGTAGATCGTGAATTTACCCCTATGTGCGCTCTCTCTACGTAGCCGCTTTCCTCTACAAAGGCCCCGGCAAGGCGTATCGATGTAGGGTTCGAGTCCCACTGGGTTGATTATTTTTTTTCAATGTTTTCAAAATTTGTATTTGATTTAATAACAAACTATTCTTGAGGCATATTCGTACTTACCAATTTGATATGAAATAGATATCATTTTGATAACATTCGCCAATGCACCCCGAGTAACAGTGCGAGTGAGACGCACGCGCGAATGAAAACTAAATGGTATCCTTTTGGCATCTATGTAATAAATTCGAATATGCCCTTTTGTTTACGTATGCTAGCGTGGCAAGAAGGTTGCATTTGTTGCCAAGAATTTTTGATGTGTAAGTAAATGCGTAACGTCACGGCAATGCGACATTGTACAGTCGACGTCAGAAATATATTATGAACTTATACACACCTCTACTGCAATAGTGGCCAAGTAGGTATATACGTATAAGGTAGGATAGGGATACGAGGCCGGTAATCCGTTTTCACGCCGAGGCATGTATAGTGATTTTCTCAAAAAATGCGTGGAAGTACGACCTATAACCCAATACTTAAAGCCTAAAAGTCTATCGTACTCGGTATAATTAGGGTACCATGTTGGGGCCGGCGCCCACCCGACAGCGACCGGTAGCGCCCGGGCTGCCCGCGCGGGGCGAGCGCGTGGCGGACACCGGCTACTTTGCAGGCATAGGAATGCAAATTAGTATGAAATCCCTTTTCATATGAAGTGTCACTAAGGCACCCGAAACGTGATACTTCCGACTATTTTCACGAACGGTAACATTTCCGCGCATGTTTGAGAAAGCAGTATTTACACGAATTTTATTGTATAAAAATGTTTGCAGTGCTTAAGGTGGCCTTAGGTGTGTAATGAAGTCCTGCTTAGTTATTAGTGATTATTTTTCCGACCCAAATATCGACCAATAGAATTGCACCATTCGACGTCACGTGGTACAACCTACATGGTATTATACTGATAATTTTTTGAATATTTTCTCTGGTAGTCACACGTCAAACTGACAGGTTGAATTCAATTGTGAAAATTGGAGATTTTGCATGAAAATGAGTCGATTTGGAGTTTGTTCTCTGTCCACCATCGATAAAAAAGTCAAAGGAAATGTTTATTTGTTAACTGTTCATTTCATCTCATGGTGCAATTCTATTGGCCGACATTTGGGACGGAAAAATAATCCCCCGAATACCACACGAGCTTCAAAATTATCGGGTATTTCCCGATAGGTTCGTTGCAAACAAATGAAGGAGTCAAGTTTTTCAGGTTAAAAAATCACGAGCGCGAAGCGCGAGTGATTTTTCCTGAAAAACTTGACGATTTTGAAGCTCGTGTGGTATTATAAGTGATAAAAAGCGATTAATTATTTCTTGGAATTACGTGTGACAGAAGGAAATAATCCACGCAATCATACAAGGTGCAACAAAAATACAGGTGATCCTTTTAAGGGCATAATTAGTATCGTATTCTAATTATGAAAAAGTAAGAAAAAAACATTTTTTCGCGAAAAACATTTTTTTTTGTATGGAAGGTTGGCCGGCTGGGACGACGTGCCCAATACAAAAAAAAATTGCGCCAAAAATTTTTTTCTCCTATATTTTCTTACTCGCAATACGATACCAAATATGCCCTCGAACGGATCACCAGTATTTTTGTTACACCCTGTATATTATTTGTTTACAACTGTAGCGCTTTATCAACAACCTACAATCAAATCAGGTACCCACCGGTTGTATGTTTAGTATGTGTGCCTTTATCTACAACTTCACCAAAACTCAGCTATACACGAATTATTTTCTCTAAGTTTTCCTTCGTTGGGCGGGCCATTAGTTGTAACACTGTAAATGTATACACGGAAAAAACAAGCTTTGAGGGATATTCGCAATCTAAGACATTATTATATTATGTTGAAAATATTTCCTCGTGACAACCTCCTTCCTTTCCTTTCCTTTAACGAAAATAAATTAAAGTTTTTAATATAACGAAGCGAATATACTCTTACAGATTTTCTAGTTTTCTTTTACATAAGATAATACTTGTTTGGTTAAAGTACAATCTCTCTTATTAACCGACTTCAAAAAAGGAAGAGGTTCTCAATTCGACTGAATTTTTTTTTTTTATCATATTTTTTTTTTTTGTATGTATGTTACTCCATATCTCCGTGAATCGTGAACCGATTTTCAAATTTTTTTTTTGAATCGAACAGGTATAACCCCTAGATGGTCCCATTGTCACCAAGTCGGGATCCGATGATGGGATCCTGGAGAAATCGAGGGAACTCTTCAACTATTATAGGCACACCTATAGTGATTTCACTATTTTTTACAGCAACTCGGCCACTTCCTCTTGGAATAGCGGATCCTAAGTGAAGTCGGTTCTTTTTTTGTTTAAAATTATTTACTCAATACACTCTTGAAAACAATACATTTTTGTATTTATATTTTAAGAAAACGTGGTTTTATTAAGCGAAGAATCATATTTTTGGTATTGGAAATAAATACTTGTCACGAGGAAATATTTTCCAGAAAATAATAATGTCTTGGATTGAGAATATCCCGGAACCTTTTTTTTCCGTGTACATATACAGTTATAGGTAGTTACTACACTTAAAGTAATACTTCTCTTAAACGAATACTACTCATAAAGCTGTCACTGCTCAACTTTATCTGTGGATTTGGACTTCATTCTCAGTTTTACAAATCTTCTCAGTCTTGGGGTACCTAGTAACAAGGAGACAAAGCAATGTACAGCCAAGTTCGGAGCAAATACATTATGCAAGCGGCACGGAAGCTCGATACGAGAAAGAAACTAAAACATGCAACTAATTAGCAAAGGCGAGTGTTACGGGTACTTCTCAACTCTTCCAAGAATTAACAAGCAAAGTTAATTACAAAGATAAAGGAAAAAAAATCCTGGATGTCGCTATAGCTGCTGTAAGAGTGTTACGAAATCGGCATTGCATATTTCATCGACTTGGTTGTAAAAAGACTACTGCCCTGATAAAGAATGTAGATGTTAATCTAATTTAGCTTTCCAATGTTTGTACGATCAAAGATTTTTATAACCTTTAATTTACATCATTTCTTTTCATTGTGCTCGAGTTTTAGAAGTGGATTAACAGACAAGTAACATCCTCGTAGCACTTACATATATCGGCTGCTTTACCACGGTTAAATTTGAACCCGGAGTCCTCTCAACAACCTGATCCCATGCTTTGGCGTGCGCACTTCATGAAATCAACTGCCTCTGATCTTTTAACCCAGAGGGGCACCTGGGATTAGGTCCAGTTTCCTCGTGATGAACCTTGACCGAAATTTTGACAAATAACGGATTCCCTCCTTTGAAATTAGACAGTTGATTACAAAGCTATTCGATGTAACTTAGCCGCTTGAAACCCAGAAGCAAATTGTTCTGTCTTGTATTTGATACTAAAGGTATAGTAGCTTGTACAGTCGACATCAAAAATATGTTTATATTTTGCACCTTATTACAATGGACTTAGATGCAAAAGTGTAAACATTTCTTTGACGTCGACTGTACCTTTAAAAAGAAGGCTAGCGCTAGTTGAAAAGGGAACAACCCGAAAACTTTTGCGAGATAAGTAGTGTTCATTTCATTACGGAAGTTGTACGTTTCCTTACTACTGATATCTTGCCGTCTGTTATTTGTTTTGCTTTTAACTTAAACTCGAAACTTCATAAACATAAACCGTGTTACTTCTATGATATGTTTCTTTTAAGAGTACTTTGAAATCTTCCAATGCCTAATGGGGACCACCTTCTATTAGTCAGCCTGACTATATTGGCCTGTCAGTTGTTCGGAGCTGTCAAACTCTTGTTAGTAACTGACAGGCCGATTTCGTCAGGCGGACTGATAGTCGGTGGGCCCCCTAAAGATATTATAAGAATCACGAATGCGAATAATCCCTTAAAAGTCAAATCCAAACTTATACTTTAAGCACTATTTTGATGCGAAAGAGTTCATAAGACAATTTCGCAAGATAAGAGAGAGAAAGTAAACCGTCATATACCTACAGGACGTCCCAGAATATGTTATACGAGTTGTAGCAACGGGCGACAATTTTACGCAGAGTTTATTGCACACATAAATATAATCCGTGGGCTATTTGAGGTAATATACGCCGGGCCGTTTGTCTTAAACGCCCTAACTGAGTACAAAACTCTTTACAATAGTGTGCCTTATGGTAAAAGCGATGAGGTATATATTACAATGAGTTTTTTTATGGAGTTTCTGTGGTTACGCTGAAGTCAGACGCTATGCAAAGGATGCTGGGAATTGCTTTCTGATTTTTTACAATAACTTAGTAGGCGAGATTTTAGGGAGGCATGTATTGTTGGTGTATATTTTCTCCCTCGTAGACAATTGATATATTATCACGGTTTCGGGGCTAATATAACAGAGGTACCTACTTACAAAAAAAGATTTCATTGTTCAAGATGAAAAAAAAACGTTGTTATTAAATCTGTATATTTTCTTTTTTGTAGCGTTGTTTCTTTTATGTTTATTTTTTTCAGATTCAAGTAACCATTTAAAGTAAGTACTTACTATGTACCTATCAGGTACTTCTTAAGTACCTAAATATTATGCACGCTTTTTTGATATTCAATAGTTGCGTACTTGAACTAGTTTCTGCCCGTGACTTCGTCGGCATCTTTCGCTAAGACATTCAGGTTGAATGTTTCTTTCTTTTAGTAGATTATCACACTGCCGATGTGGCAAGCGTGACACGCAGACCGCTATCTCGCTCGCGCACCGGCGCCGCATGCGGAGACCACTGCAGAATCAAAAATGCCTTAGGGTTTACAACTCGAAATATCAATTATCAGTGAAACATGAACACCATTGAAGAAATCCACGTAGGTTAAGTATGATGTCATTGATGTCTGTCAGTTTGTTTCATCATCATCATCATCATCATCATCTCAGCCATAAGACGTCCACTGCTGAACATAGGCCTCCCCTTTGGACCTCCATAAGTATCGGTCGGAAGCGACTTGCATCCAGCGTCTTCCGGGCGACCTTTATAAGGTCGTCTGTCCATCTTGTGAGTGGACGTCCTACGCTGCGCTTGCTAGTCCGTGTTCAGCACTTTTCGACCCCATCGGCCATCTGCTCTGCGTGCAATGTGGCCTGCCCATTGCCACTTCAGCTTGCTAATCCTGTGGGCTATGTCGGTAACTTTAGTTCGTCTACGGATCTCCTCATTTCTGATTCGACCACGTAGAGAAACTCCGAGCATAGCCCGCTCCATAGTCAGTTTGTTTAATGCGCTATTTTAGCAAAAACGTGTTTTTTTTCTTCGTTAACACCCATATAACCCTTAATTGTGATATAACAGGGTATTCATATTTATAACAAGTTACCCGTCGATGTTTTGAATCTATCATTTCCCGCTCTTAAGAAATACTTGAAAAAAACTTTAATGTCAAAGGGTTATTACAGGGTCGAGGACTATATGACAGACATATATGCATGGCCCAAACCAGAATCTATAAAATCATCTAACATTTAGAGGACACAGTTCAAGTAAGAAAGAATATCAAACGTATTGCGAAGCAGTCAGATTTGGATTTTATTTTTATTTTTCATTTTAATTACACAATAGGCAGGTACATGTCTGTCTCTCAAGCTGTTTTGATATGCCTTCTTGAAGAACTACGCATTATTGTATATAGTATCTTTAATGTATTTGTAGTACTGTTTTGAAAAAATAAGTCCCGCCGAGTTTCTTGCCGGTAATAAGTAATACTTCTCGGGTCAGAGGTGTAGGGTTAGAACCGGTGGTAGTTTCTTTTCTCTCTTGTAACAAGTCATAGTAGTCTCTATGTAGGGAAAGTATGGAAATGATGTTGAAGGAGGTTTTGAAGCTTCATTTGCAAGCTTTTTCATGATTCCTTCATGAGTCAAACTTATGAAAGAAAATGGTAAAAAAATGATCCACATAGTAATTGTATGAGACTGCAGATTCATCTTACTACACAATGGTTTTATTTTAGTATGTAAGGAAAATCTAGTTAATGATTTAACCCATTCAGTACCCACAACGACACGTTGTCACGCCTCTACAAAGCATTTTCGCTACAAAGCGGGAAACCCATGTTATCTGCTACGGCGTAGCGCTACACACGTAGCATGGCTATGAATGAGCAAGTAAATATATGAATATTTATACAAATCATGTGTTTTATTAATAATCGCACATACCTGAACTTTTATGATAAGCTGTTCTTATTTATGTAAGGAACAAAAATATTTGGAAAAAATATAATACTTGAGATGTTTACTAGGAATTCTCACAGTTTTGATAACTTATATTATGTTCAATTATGTTTATATTTATTTGAATACTGACTTTTACATTATTACATATACAATCGATAACATGAAGTTTTGTCAAATATTGTTCACCGTTCATATTGGCAAAACTTTGGAACATTAAAAATCATGGTCGGTTAACTATGTATTTTACATAATTGTATTTTAAACAGTATAAAAGGTTATTATTATTATTATTTGGGTATTTTGTTTAGCATTATGACTATAAGGGGCGTTCATATGGTAACCCATATTTGCAGGTTATGAAGATATTTAATGAATATTTAGTTTTCACAGGAACACAGGATATGATTAACATCTTTGCAGGATAAGTATGTAATATTTGGGGGATTCTTTATATGTAATATGTGTTTGTATAATTTGCATTGGATAAACAGAATTTTGGTTACCGGACTAGATTTCAGTCATATGAGCCTAGAAGTTTAGCAACTTTGTGACTGATTCTTCCAATAAGTAAAGTATGAATAGCTAAAATTGGAGCCATTAAATAGTAGGAAATTGTTTGTATTGTATGTTTTAGAAATATTTACTTCTCCTCAAGTCATTTGTAAATAACATAAAAAAACATGTTGTTGCAAGAAGGATTTTATGATAAACTAACACCTGTAGGATTCTTTACTTATTACAAGTCATTTAAATAGTAGGATTTTCCATTTAAAGTATTTTGATAACAATTTCATACGAATTTCATTGTGAGAAATCTATGAGTTGAAATTGACCGACAATAGGGAAGATTGTTTATCAAGTAATGATGAAAACTGATAGATTTAATAGGATTTTCAAGTTGAAATGTAGTTTATTGTGTAGAATAAATTTGTTAATGATAATTAACCTAAAAACAAAGAATAGTATTTAATAATATTTTGGAATTGTTTGGAAAATTGTTCAAATTTAGAGGTTAAATTTTTAAATTATAATTCTTTGTAAGTAATCGTTATTTTTATGAAAAGAAAAGTAATTAAAATCAAATTGCAGTAAATATATTAGTGATTTCTACCAAATTCAGGACGGGAAAATTGAGAAATATGAATTTCATACAAAATTGGTTATTTGAAGAAATTATGTGGAAACTTGTGCCTGAAGGCTAGTTTTAGCTTTTAAACTTAATAAATAACAATTTTTTATAAGAACAAATAAAGGAAAGTTATGTAAAATTGGGTAAAAAGTCAGTTTCTAACAAAAATTATATTGGCATTTTACGGGTAAAGTATGCTTTAATATCTACAGAAGTTTATTAAATTATACACGGGGGAAAGGCTTTAACCTATTTTCATATTAAGAGTCCGGTAATGTTTTTTTTCGATTTCGCTCAACTTTTTGATGCGATTTTGCAGTAACTAACATAACTTTTATAATTTTGTATACATATTATGAAAGATCGTTTCTTTTTGGATGGAATAAATACAACGATTTTTTAATTTTATGCTTTATTTATAAATAATTCACCCTAATCTAACACCTGTTTCGCGATTTTTGCTTGGAGAGGTGAAAAGAGTAAGGTTTTTATTGATTTAAATTAAGTTATATAAGTATGTAAAATATATAAATACATTGGAAAATGAGTCGCCTGAGGAATAAGTGTAACAGTTTTTTTCATTTTCATATATATTTTTTGAGAGAGAGTGTGTTTTGCTAGAGCAATTTTGCTAAAAATTGCCGAAGTTTAGGTGATATTTTTGGAAAGATACTAAAGTATTTTGCAAACATAAAAATACAAAAATAAACTTTATTTTATGCTTTATTCAGATAGTATAAAACATATTAGGGTCCATAACAAATAATAATTAAAAATCGTACGACAAAATTACATGAATCAACGTCCTCACTAAACATGCTCTGTAAGAATCGAGTTTTAAGGTATTAAATATTAATATAAATATACCTAAAGTACTTTTTTGCAATAACAAGACTTCAAGCTATCGTACCAAATGCAATTCATGTGTATAATGTTATTATTAGCGATTTTCGTTTTCAAATCGTGACCGGACTCTTAATTTTCATTGGAAATTGCATAATTTAGGTAAAAATCAAAGAAATTAATTTCCTTTGAAGATACGATGTTTCTAAGGTAATTATTGTGCATAGGAAATAGACCCTTATAGTAGTATGAAGTAGAGGATCAGTAGGGTTCAAAATGGCTTAAAATTGAGGATTGTATTGCGCGTAACGACAGATTGCGCGGCAAAACGGACGAAGACGACGACACAGACTTAGAGGGAGTCTAAATACGAAAATTTATATACTATATAAGGGATGGGCGATCAGTAGGGAGACACTTTGCCTTCGATCCAGCTACGAGCAACATCTCCAACTAGAGCCTGAGAAGAAGATCCAGCAGTAAGGGAAGAAAAAGTCTGTAGCAGGAGGAAAATTTGGTGAGATGAATTTTAATCACTCTAAATTGTAATTATTTTCTGTGTATTTCCTTTAGGTATCTACTTTATTATTTGAACTTGATTGAGTGCTTTTAGTTGACTGTTATTTTATGAATGTTTTATTTTGTGCGTATTGTTTTTGATTTATGCGGAATATATTTGAATTATTTTATGCGAATTTATGTGTACGGAATTTAACGGTTTATACTATTTTGCGGATTGTGTTTGCGTTATTTTTGATATGTTTACGTTTATGTTGTTTTTGGTACTTATATTTTGCGTTTGTGTTAATTTTAATATGTTTTGTGTTTACGTTATTTATGAAATATTTAGGTGTTGCGTTATGATATATTTTGTGTTTGCATTATTTTTGATATATTTTGCGGTTGCGGATTACGAATTTATTTGAACGGTTCTAAGGTGCTTACCCTATTTTGGGAGCAATCTTTAGCGTGCGTTACGTTGATATTTGAACGGATAAAAGGGTGTTTACCCTACTTTAGGGAACAATCCTAAGCGTGTTTTGCGATGTTTATTGAACGGATATTAAGGCGTTTACCCTGTTTTGGGAACGTTTCTAAGTGTGCTTTCATATACAAACTTTTAATTTATATTGATGAAATTATTATTTATGTGTGTTAATTATTTGACTCAACAACCATTGAGCAATCTTTAACGTGCGTTGCGTTGATATTTGAACGTTTCTAAGGTGCTTACCCTACTTTGGGAGCAATCCTTTAGCGTGCGTTGCGTTGATATTTGAACGAATAATAGGGGGATTACCCTACTTTGGGAATGTTCCTTAGTGTGCTTTTAATTTAATTTGATAAAATTATATTTATGTGATGTGACACTATATATTTGCACTATGTGTGTAACAAACAATAACTATTGAGCATTTAAATGTTCATTCGTCATTAACCTGATTTTAAACCTTCTAAGAAGTGTTAATTATTTAACTTAACAACCATTGAGCAATTATTTGTTCATTCTTCATTAACCTATATTTTAACCTATCTTTGAAGTGTTATTTATTTAATTGAAATATTTTATTCATTTTGAGCTGAAATAATTGCATCCCACATTTATACACATATATTACTGTGTTGCAAACAAAATATAATAAAGAGATTTAATGATGTTCTCTGATATAGTGAGACTTTTATCACAAATCATAATAATTGATGAATAATTATTAGTAAATTATTGAAATTACAATTATTGGCAACATAAAAGTGCTAACCATTAAAACAAAATAATGAAATTCAACTGAGAGATTGAGTTGTGTGGAGTGAGTTGTGGGAATCAATGTCAAATACCTACATCTGAACGAAAAATGTTCATAAACTAGTTCAAGCACTCAATTTTATGGTGTACACCTTCTGTTTAAAGAGTAAGAAGGGGGATTTGTGTCTAGAAGCAAAACCTCATCCCATGTACTAAACCATACGCTCTTCATGATGTTTGAATTGGTATAACACTACTTATACGGCATGTTCCTGTAATTTATTTCGATACGTTCGATCACTTAAGTTGAATTTTAGGCATCCAGAGGGTTTCTTATCGCTTCTTCCCTCATGGCCAGTAGGTTCCGAAGCGAAAGTAGAGACAAAAATAAAATAAAATCAAAAATAATAGATTTTGAAGCAGTTATCCTCATCGCACGGAATATAGGCGTGTGGATTTGAGAAAAGGAATCTCAATCACACAACAGCTAATCATCCTAAGTTTAGGTTAACATATAAACTTATATTTAATAGAATTAATTTTTGTTAAATAACTAATTTTATATTCATTTGCCTATATCCGTTAACATTGCTGCTTGTAGGCGTAGGGGATAAATAAAAAAAAACAAATTTGTCTAAAAATAGAGAATATTTCCAAATAAAAGTTAATTTCTTTGTCATTAAAAATATACTTATAATAAACTCATTTTCTAACACTATATCCTTTAGCTCATATTATTACAGTCTTACCTGTATGGAAACTACGGCTTTATCTTTTATTTCTAGGTACAATTTCAACACACATCTTACCATATTGCAACTGGAACTTCTGTGTCAATAACCTGAATTTATAACCGAATATTTAATTTGTTGAATGATTTTATGTGCTCATATTACTTACCTAGTATTGTATTATTTATAGACAATAAAGTTTTAATTAAATACAGTAGTTTGTTTCAACAACATCCTTCAGTCTCCTAAAAAGTATCAGGTTACTACAAAACATAGGGATCTACCACTAGATGTTCACGTGCCAATGTTAGGAAAAGCCGCTGAAGTTGTCTGCCAAGTCATGTTTTATTTGGGAAATTATATTATTGGGGTTGTAGTATTTATAGCAGGGATGTAGATTCACCTTCTAATAGTAATTATGTAGAGTTTTCAGAGCTTAGGGAAAATCTAAATATTCAGGGGTTTCCGTAGGAGTAGAGTGGGCTTTTGCATGAAGCTTCTTCAATGTTTCATAAGGATTTTCAATGTCTCTAGAGTAGTGATTGGTTTTTCGTGGGGTAGTAGCGTAAGGGGTAGTGTACTTTGCCTTCGTTTCTTTTCACTCTGACGTTCATAAGTGCATTGTAATGTGCCTAAATTGAAGAATAAATATCTTTTATCTTTTTATCTTTTTTTTTTAACATTGTATACAGCTGTTTTACGACCTTTTAACTCCCGTTACGGATGTTAGTTCGCTTTATAAAGTTTATGGGCTATTATTTCACATTAAAGAGTTTCGTCACGTTTGGGTTGAGTTGGGAATAAACTTCGTATATATGCGTTGTGTTAATTATGAATAATGATTGGTTTCATGATATGGATATATCGGGGGTATACAGGGTGAAATCGGAGTCGTGTATTAGCAATCGGTCAAGGCGTCATACAGAACTGAAAGATCGAATGATGGTAATCATATTATTTTTGTCACCAAGATGTCAGTTTAATATTTCTATATTTTTCTGACCGTCTTGTGTATAATTAAATAACATTTCTACTGATTACATTAAATAAACATATATATTAAATAACATTTCTACTGATTTTTACAACCTAAACGTTTTCATTTATTTCTATTTCATCATTCTCTTTGTACCTTTGTAGTTCAAATTATTCAGATGGTTTCAGTCTGAAATGTGGATCGCTGGATTGTTTGATAAATAAGCGTGAGTGATATTCTGTGCATTACGGTACCGCCCACCTATTACTCTGTCTTTCCAATTTGTCAATTTATTTATTGTATGGCTACATATCACTGGATACCCATACACTGGAGAACAAAGACAAATGTGTAATAAAATTCCTACTTCTACACGGAAAAAAAGCTTCCGGGATATTCTCAATCTAAGACATTATATTATATTTCCTCGTGACAAGCATTTATTTCCTTTAACGAAAATAAATTAAAGTTTTAAATATAACGAAGCGAATATATTCTTACAGATTTTCTAGTTTTCTTTTACCTAAAATAATACTTGTTTGATTAAAGTACAATCCCTCTTATTTACTCAATAAACTCTTGAAACAATACATTTTTGCATTTCTATTTTAAGAAAACGTGGTTTTATTAAGCGAAGGATTATATTTTTAGTAAAGGAAATAAATACTTGTCACGAGAAAATATTTTCAAGAAAATATAATAATAATGTCTTGGATTGAAAATATCCCGGAAGCTTTTTTTTCGTGTACGAGTGAGTAGTAAGGCTTCAAGCAAACCAGACATGTGCCGTGCAGCCGTGACTTACACGGGAACCACAGCGATGCTCCACAATTCCTCGGGGCTAGGGTGCATATTATACTTTTTAAGGCACAATGCAAATCTAGCTCTTGTCTATTGCCACTATTTTATTAATATATCAATAAATTGTGTAAACATCCACTGTGTGGATGTGTGATGTTACTAGCCCAGACACCAGACTACACAGACACCTCATCATTAAGCTTTTACAGGGAGCACGAGGTCACCACACATAAGCGCAATTTTATTCGTATCTACAATTCGAAAAGCACATCTCAATAGTTCTACACCAATTAGTAGTACAACAATCAGGGTTCACCCCTGTAACTTGATTTTTGTGGATATTTTTAATTCACATGAGTAATGATCAAAAACGTTAACTGAACTGAAATAAGCGGTCGCGCTCTCATACAAAATTAGTACGGGAGCACCTATGTATGGTGACCTCGAGTTGCACTTATGATCTATCTAGTGGTTGAGGTTATCTGTGTACCCCCTTACCAATCAATTTAACGTAGGTATATGAGTTTTCAGATGTCTACAAAACTCACTACCCCACCACCAACACATCCAATTTATATTGAAATAAACGACTTAAAAAAATGCATTGAAATTGCTTCATAAACCTACCGCTGTGCCAAAAGCAATTTATTCAATGGCTGCGTGCCAATAATATTCGAATTAATTTAATCTAGGTAAAGGTCCGTCCGGCCGTGTGATTAATCCCAAAGCATGTGGATTAGGTTCAACAGGATACAAATAGCGGGTTCATAATATTTGTTAGGATTACTAGAATGTCCTACCAAGAATAGAGTCTGTTGGGAAACAAAAGTGTCGTAGAATGTATCTCCTATGTAAGTCACGACACGTATCTTAACGAACAAAACTCTAAGTGCCGCGATAGTTAGTGAAAAACCATTCAATTGTTTACTGAATTAAACTAATACCAAAATAAGAATGTGATTTAAACGTACAGTTAGCACAAAAATACACTACTCTGGCCTGGTACAGTCACCATCAAATATATCGGAGCGGCCAAGGTACTCAACAATATCTGAACATGCACTTTATACTTTATCGCCTAGACAGTAGAGGCGTTGGTCAGATATTTGTGACCACCTTGGCCGCTCCGATATATCTGATGGCGACTACCACGAAAATCCAATTTTCGTTATCTACTTCGCTTTGAATTGGCAAGTGAAATAGAGTGGAACATAACGAAATTTAGATTTTCAAAGTACGGGGACTCTAGCTCTAGGTACTTATAGGCCTCGTCGTTCAAACTCGAACTAAATTATTAACTAAATACAAAATCAATAAAAATGAATTTTCTTCTAGATTGTTGTACGAGGAAAATGTCTTAGTTATTCTTCTTTGTAATACAAATACAACTTGAAACCACTAAACTTAGCCCCTGCGACCAACTTTTATAACATTATACACAAACTGAAGCCGCAACAAGTGGCAAAGTTGCTTCTTGCCTCCGTCTAATCTCTAAGTAAAAATGAATCCTTCCGAAGTAAAAACGAACCCTTTCGAAGGAAAAACTCAATAGCTGCGTAAGCAATTTGCGCTGAAACTCATTCAATTAGCTCCGGAATGTGCGGATAACTCTGATGCCTGCTCACTGTAGCAGTGACCATCATTTAAGTTGATTAAAAGCCTTTTTTATTTGAACTTTCGCCGTTGCCTCTCTAATTATATTTTTCTACACCTGCATTATAATTTGCCATTAAGATGACTGACAGAGGTATATTCAAAACGTATTTATAAAAGTTGTCATAAGATGATTGCTAAATGATGTTCTTTGGGATTTTCATACAATATAATAACACAGTTGCTGGTGCCCACCCTGCGCCGCCGGGGGGGACCAGCACAATTGTATACAGGCTGTAGGTCATTCGTTGAACTTATTCCATACCATACCGGCTCGCCGTGCCCATTTTAAGCAGTCGTACAAAAACTGTTGTATACAATAGTGACATAATTAAGCTTTTCAATCTCGTACCTTACTTAGGTCACTCAGCAAGCTAAACACGGTACTCGACTGAAAAGCTTCTTTTTTGGAGTGTCAATAAAGAATATAGTGTTATTATTGTACTTCGTAGGCCTACCTGTCAAAATTGCCGTAATTACGAATAACAAATTCAGTTTCTAATCAGACTTTAAATAACATAAACATTTATAATAAAACTTAAATAACATAATAATGATTAACTAACGAATAACATAATTGTATAGTTAATCTTCTAACTTTAACTAAATCTTCATTCGTATGTAAAATTAAGTTGTACACAAACTAGCTACTTGAGGATTTGGTAAGTTACAGAAACGTTTATAATAAATTAGTTAATTATTTGACACAGACAACTAGTATGATTAAATCCTAATCAAAATTAAAACATTAGTGGAAAATGTATACAAATGAGACGTATCCTTAAATGAATGAACAAAATCATGACCACTTTAGGCTCGTAGCAACAATCTGAAGCGATGAACCGACGTTTTGTGAACTATGCTGAGAGTACGTACATAGGTTCAGCTTCTAGTGGTCATATCCTTTACCTTTAATACTTTGGTTTATAATCTGCGTGGGCCATTATATTTAAAGTTATGCTACCTTTGTTTTAATTTTGGAGTATTTTATGTGATTTCTTCTTAAGGTGCTCTTACACGGGCGATAAAAATTGCCGAATTGCCGCAATTTTGACGTCACGGCCATTTCAAGCAATTTCAAGCAATACGAAACATTGTTTGGAAATGAAGGAAAAGTAGAAAATCCGTAGGCGTCACCCTAAGGCGCATATATAAATAAAGGATATGGTGGATAAATTCGCAGCCTCTGGTGTAGTCTCAGTAGCTCAGTTGGTCAGAACGATGGGCATGTTTCCCAGAGTCGCGAGTTCGAGTCTCGCCTGAGGCAGTGGATTTTCTACTTTTCCTTTATTTCCAAACATTGTGGTATCGTTAGCAGACGTTCTGCTTAATACAAAAATAAATACGAAACATTGCTCAATATAGAGCAATCATTGCTCCAGTATGGCGCCATTCTTGCTTCACTTAATTGCCCTATATGCAGCAATTCGGGAAACTAGGCAAATTGCCCAAATATTGCCCGTGTAAAGGCACCTGACTGGAGCAATGATTGCCGAAATAATTGCCGCTATATCTAGAAATTGCCTCGTATAGCTCAATTAATTGCTCCATATTGCTCCATTAGTTTCGGCTCGTATCGCCAGGCAATAATTGCCCGAAAAATCGCCCGTGTAAGAGCACCTTTAAAATCACGGGCTGTTTCGATGCCAGTAGGACAAAATATGTGTCTCATTTTTTTTATATTTTTTGTTTCTTCCATTCCGTTATCGCCATAAAAAGTCTAAAGAAACATGGTAACGGTATTGAAAAAATGGGACACATTATTTGGCCTAAAAGAGGAAAGCTCGTGATTCTGAGTCGAAATCAACTATTTTTTTGAATGGAAACTATAATAACTTGTGTGTTTCTGACTCTTTTAAGAAACCATTGAAACTCTCGACACTCCTTTTCGCACAAATGTTTACATCTTTGCAAATTTAATAAGGGAATTCGGAAGGGTTCCCATAAACTTGGGGACCCTAAAAATGTGAAACATGTCCTACGCGTAACGCGGTCGAGAAAGCTTCCAAAGTAAGGCTGGGGCCAGATCCAACAATACGGACATGTCTGAAGGAAAAATGTGACGGTTTTTCGGTAAAAGTACGGTTTGGTGGAAGGACCTTACGTTGTATAGATTCAATATTGAATTAAATGATACCTTTGTAGAAAACGCGTCACAAATTTGCCTCCTGGGCAAAGGCCTCCCCTCGCTTCCGCCACTCGTCACGGGCTAGTGCATACTCTCGCCACTCGCCACCATTCGCCACGTCAATATCACTACGGTATTTAATTATTTATTTAAACTTTATTGCACAAAAGAAAAACTTGATGTACAAAAGGCGGACTTAATGCCAAGAGGCATTCTCTACCAGTCAACCTTAAGTATTGTATATAAGTATTATGTATTGTATATACCTAAATAACTCGTTTTTGATCTTCAAGCCGCCATTGCTCAACTACCCATTGTTAAGATTGTTGGTTGCTGGACATTCTAGAGATATGTCCGATGCCATGGAGTAGGTTAGGATTTTTTTATTTATTTATTTATTTATTTTATTTATTTATTTATTCGGGGAACCAACAGCTAGTACTAATATTGTAGCTATATGGGTAAGTAACAGAGAGCCAATTAAAGGTTCCCACCAGTAGCATCATTATACCAAGAAACAATTGGTGATAAACAGTAAATTATGCAACGTGTTGTCACCTAATACCTACTAACTAAGTGAATATAAACTGCATAATCTGACACTTATACATAAACAGCATGGTTAATACATTACATCTAAATAACTAATTTAAACTATATACCAGTACATAAATCACTTGAGTACAAAGCACAAAGCATGCTCACCTGAAGAATTCACATGTCATATTACGCCTTACAGTTGTAATGTTGCTATTGAATACGTCAATGTCCAGCTCCCTCGTCAATTTATTTAAACTTTTACCAGCTCGTAAAAGAAAGCTATTCTTTCTATAGTTACGGGATGAAAACGGGATTGAAAGGGGAGGGAAGTATCTCCTAGGCCTAGATGGAGTAATAAAGGAAAGCTCCGCTAGTAGTTCGGGAGAATCAATATTACCATTAGTAATGTTAAGAATGTATAAAATATCAGCGATTTCACGCCGTTTGTACAGAGGGATGATGTGATGTTTGCTGCATATATTTTCATAATTGGATGAGTTATAGGGTGTATTCAATTTGAAACATAGGTATTTAATAAACTTTTTCTGTACACGTTCAATTCGATTGATATATATATTATAGCACGGGTTCCAAATTTGAGATGCATACTCAAGTTTGCTTCTTACGTATGTGCAATAAAGGACCTTTATAGTTTTGGCCTGAGTAAAATGTTGGGAACTACGCATAATAAATCCTAATGACTTACTAGCACTACTCACAATGTTATCAATATGTGTATCAAATAATAGCTTAGAGTCATGGGTAATTCCCAAGTCCTTCATGCATGGTACCCTTTTTAACGTATAATCATTAAATTTATAAGTAGTCGGGATAAATAAGCTACGCTGTCTTGAGAAAGTTAAGGTAAAGCATTTAGATGCATTAAGGTCCAATTTGTTGGACTGACAATATGTGACAAGACGCGTAAGGTCGTCCTGAATAAGAGCAGAATCTTCTAAGGATTTAACTTCTGAATAAATTTTCATATCATCCGCAAAACATAGTAATTTAGAAAAATGGAAACAGTCACTGATATCATTAATAAAAATATTGAAGAGCAATGGCCCCAGCAGAGATCCTTGCGGTACACCACTAGGGACAGTTACCCAGCTAGACATATAGTAAAACCAAGGCTTTATGATAACTTTAAACTATATTAAAAGGATAAACTTTACAATGGTTAACTTAGGTATATGACGTATGTATGAACAAGAGGGATCCTTAGACAGTGTCACTGACATTTAGATGCTCGTGAAACATTGCCTATATATTTCTGTCAGGCGTCCACAATACCAACATCCCCTTCTGGACGCAGACGCTTTAGTACCAGGCCCATGGCAGCAGAAAAATGTTCGTGCTTCGTTCGCTGCAGACCTTTCGTTAAAATATCTGCAACCATGTCTTCAGTTTTTCTGTATTTAACGTTCACTTGTCTGCTGGCAATTTTCTCCCGTACGAAGTGGTAACGGACATCAATATGTTTACTGCGGGCGTGGTAGACAGCATTCCCTGAAAGACTAATCGCACTTTGATTATCGCAATAAAGGGTAATAGGTATACCTTTATGTTCAGGCTGAAACTCTTCCTCTAGCTGTTTCAACCAAAGAGATTCCTGAATTGCTGAAGCCAAAGACATATATTCAGCTTCAGTCGTAGATAAAGCTATGGTTTGTTGCTTCTTTGAATTCCAGCTTATTGGACCACCCTGAAATAAAAATATGTAGCCGGTGCAGGATCTACGATCTTCAATATCATTTACCCAGTCTGAATCACAATAGCCGGATATTGTGTTATTTATATTCTTCTTGTAAGTAAGTTTCATGTTAATTGTACCTTTTAGGTACCTCAAGACGCGTTTCAGCGCCATCCAATGTTCTGCAGTAGGTTGACTGTTGTATCGGCTCAACGAATTCACTATATAGGTTATGTCTGGTCGAGTTCCCTGTGATAGGTACAACAAACAGCCTAATAAGTATGATTTCTTGGTATGGAACATTTTTTAATATTTCCTGTTGACACTCAGCTTTCTTAAACTTCACATTTGCATCGGTTGGTGTCGATACCGTACCGGCTTACAATTGTTCATTCCAAACCGAGTGAGTATCATTTTTATATAGAGAGATTGGTCAATAGATATTTCATTTTCAACATCTTGAGATATTTGAAAACCAATACATTGTTTTGCAACTCCTAAGTCTTTCATACAAAACTTTTCTTTTAATTTTTCTTTTACCATTTTTGAAGTATTTTCATTATTGAAAAAATAAAGCAGGTCATCCACATACACTGCTATGAAAAGCATATCATTTTCATTTATAATTCGGTAGTAAACACATGGATCTATACTGGAGCGTGTCATTCCAATCTCTATCAGAGCTGTGTTCAATTTTTTATTCCATTGCCTGCTGGCTTGTTTTAATCCATATATGGACTTGTTTAATTTACACACTTTATTTTGGTCTTCATAGCCAGGAGGTAAAGACATATATATCTCTTCATCTATTTCTCCCTGTAAGAAAGCGGTGACTGCATCCATTTGATGTATTGACAGTCCATATTTTGCAGCTAAACCCATTAAATATCTTATGGAAGTGTATCGGACCACTGGAGCATATACTTCATTGTAATCAACACCCTTGACTTGCTTGTACCCTTTGATTACAAGTCTAGCTTTGTAGCGTGACACGGTTCCATTGGCATCTAACTTAGTTTTGTATACCCATTTACTGGGAATGGCCGATTTTCCTTCAGGTAAATTAACCAATGACCATGTATTATTTTTTAACAAAGACTGATATTCCTCAGTCATAGCTTTCTTCCATTCATTAGCTTTATCACTGCATAGAGCGTCTTCCAGACTCAGTGGATCACTATTTAACAGACTCATTGTAGACTCTCCACTCATACAAATGAGAGAGGTGGGCTCGTGAGCATCATCATCATCTTTTCTCTTTTCCATTCGATGTGGAAGTGGTCTCAAGTTTATATTAGGTTGCGGTGAAGAATGAAGTGTTTCATCAGGCAAAAACGATTCATCATGACCGTCTTCAAACTGATCGGATTCATCTGAAATGGAAAATCCTTGCGAATCATCCTGTATTTCTCTTGCTTCATTTTCAGTGTTTGTTTTCTCCGGTTCCACATTGTCTTCAAATAAAGGTAAGTCCATAGTCTTATTTTCTCTCTCTTCATTATACTTTTTATTGTTCTCAGTAATTATTTCATTTTCACTAATCTCTTTTTTGTTTTCAGGTACATGATCAACTTTGTTTCTCTCAATTGAAGCCTCCAGAAATACAACATCTCTACTTATTATTGCTTTTTTGCTTACAGGGTCTATGAAACGGTAACCCTTCGTAGAGTCGCTATAGCCAACAAAAATTAACTTACGTGACTTTGGATCAAGTTTTGTTCTTTTCTCTTTGGGTATATGCACCATCGCATCACATCCAAAAATCCTCATATGGCTTAAATTAGGCTTTTTTCCAGTCCATATTTCATGCGGGGTCTTGTCAGATAGAACTCGGGACGGTGAGCGGTTCACTATGTATGCTGAGGTGGCGACCGCTTCAGCCCAGTATGTATCCTGTAATTTTGCATTTAAAATGATACATTTAGCTCGTTCTATTAAAGTCCTGTTCATCCTTTCACTAAGACCGTTGTTTTCTGGTGTATAAGGATTAGTGGTTTGATGTAATATACCATGTTTCTTTAAATAAGCTTCAAAATTATTATTTTTATATTCGGTCCCACAGTCGCTTCTTAAAATTTTTATTTTTGTATTCAACTCATTTTCTACTCTATTCTTGAATTCGACAAATTTATCAAAAACTTCGCTTTTAGCTTTAATAAAATATACATGTACTCTCCGTGAAAAATCATCTATAAAGGTGACAAAATACCTGGTTCCTCCCAATGAAACATGCTTCATCGGTCCACAGACGTCACTGTGCACAAGCTCTAGCAAACTGGTTGCCCGGGAGCCCTCATTAGGAAACGGTCGTCGTGTCTGCTTGCCTTCAAGACAGGTGATGCAAGTCGTATCGACGTTACTCGGTGTCAACTTTACGCCTTCAGTACAGTTCGGTATTTTATTTACGCTTGAAAAATTTAAATGTGCCATTCTTAAATGCCAAAGGAAAGGGTCATCATTAGTTTTGGCCATCATTACATGCAATTCCTTATCATGGTGAGTGATTAGTTGATAGGTGTCATTTACTAACTTTGCATTTGCAACCAACACCTTATTTTGGTCATAAATCTTGCAACCATTTATATGGAAATCTATTTTGCCACCACTTTTAAATATTTTACTCACTGACAGTAAATTTGTTTTCAGTCCTGGTACATAATGGACATTTTTTACCAGTATAGTCTCAGCGCTGCCATTCAGATTTACTTGAATATTTATTTCACCACAACATTCAACTTTTAATGCTTTGTCATCAGCTATTGTTATACTTTTTGAAGGTGGTGCAGTGATATTAGTCAGCCAGTCTCTGCGCATTGTAAGATGAACTGAAGCACCACTGTCTACATACCAATGTTCAGCATCATTTGTCGTGGATGCTGAAAATGCTGAGAATGCCGCTATGTACCCATGTGCTTTTTTATCTGTTTTATCATTATTTGACTTTTTAAACCAACAATTCTTGCTGAGGTGCCCATAGCGATTGCATGAGAAGCAACGTGGGCCTTTTCTAAATTTCTGCTGTTCATTTTTGACCGGAGAACTTTTTGTGTTTGTATAAAGAGCGGTAGTGTCTGACATTTGAACTTCCTGCAATAATTTATTTTTCACTAAGTCAGCACTAATCTTCATACCTGAACTTTCTAAACCCATAATCATTGGCTGATACTTATCAGGTAGACCTGCCAGCATTAAAGTACCCAACCATTCTTCGTCGACATCAAACTTTATATTCCGGAGTTTGTGTGCCGCTGTCATTATCTTGTTTACATAATCCTCCACAGATGAACTGTTTTCTAAATTGGTATTTATAAGTTCCTTCAATAAACCGACCTTCCGAGTTAACCCGCTGTCCTCAAAAGCCTTAGCCAAATTTTGCCAAACCTGTTTTGCGCTTGTAGCATCTTGAATATGTACATACAATATTGGATCTACCAGTAATATTAATTTTGACTTCGCCTTGATGTCTTGTTTAACTGCCTTCGAATCCGTGGCTTCCGGAGTAGTTTCAATGTACTGATACAAATCCTCGTGTTGTAAGTACGCTTTCACAGCAAAACTCCAGCTAGCCCAATTATCTCGGCCAGTAAGCTTCTCAATAGACATCATTGAATTACTGTTAGACATGTTTTTCGCCCAATATGACTCTGAAAAAGCTGAAAAGTAGAAATCGATCGCGACCGCGGTAACTAATTTGAGGTTATGAATGCGATTTTTCAACTTTCAGTTTTTTAAACTTTTATACTACACGGAACGCCAAAATAACACTTTACGGCAGGAATGGGACGGCCCATAACCTGTAGGAATAAAACCAAGGCTTTATGATAACTTTAAACTATATTAAAAGGATAAACTTTACAATGGTTAACTTAGGTATATGACGTATGTATGAACAAGAGGGATCCTTAGACAGTGTCACTGACATTTAGATGCTCGTGAAACATTGCCTATATATTTCTGTCAGGCGTCCACAATACCAACAATTAATAAAAATATTGAAGAGCAATGGCCCCAGCAGAGATCCTTGCGGTACACCACTAGGGACAGTTACCCAGCTAGACATATAGTTATTAATGACAACAGCCTGCGATCTGTTATCAATATATGACGAGAACCATCGCAACAAATCACCATGAATACCCATGTTGTAAAGCTTAGAAATTAGCAAATTATGGTCAATTCTATCGAATGCCTTACTATAGTCTGTATAAACTACGTCTACTTGACTACCTTTAGACATAGCCTTTGTTACGTACTCGTTAAGCAGTATCAGATTTGATACGGTAGACCTGCGTTGAAGGAATCCATGTTGGTTAGGAGTAAAGAAATTCCTAACTGCCTCGTATACTTGAGTATGAACAAGTTTTTCAAGAACCTTAGCAATGATACATAATTTGGAAATTGGTCTGTAATTAGTAACTTCAGTTTTAGGTCCTTTTTTATGGACGGGTGTAATGTAAGCTGATTTCCATAACGAAGGGACAGTGCGTTCAGCAAACGAGCGTTTAAACAATAGAGTTAATGGTACCACAATAGTTTTTGCGCAATTGATGAGGAATTGGGCCGGTATTTCATCCGGTCCCGCTGATTTCGACGGATCCAGTTTTAGCAGCAATTTCATAAGAACTTCTGAGTCGACTGTTATATTACATATATGGGAGATTGAGCTAGGCATGGAGTCAAAACGTGAGCCTAGATCTGCGCTAGGTGCTGAAAAAGTTGTATAGAAATAATTAGAAAAGGCTTCACATATGTCTGCAGCTGTATTGACCACTCGATCGCCATACTTAAGACTACTTGGAACACCATGCGAGTTAGAACGCGACTTTATATAGGCCCAGAATTGTTTAGGATCCCTAGCGATATTATTTTCAAGGCGGTGAATATATGCAACAAAACAATCATGCTCAAGTCTTTTAACTCTGTCCCTCACAACATTAAAAGATATCAAATCAGACTTATTACCGTAGGTACGATATTTTTTTAAATACTTAGACTTCTCTTTTATAGCTTTTTTGAGCGCGGGCGAGTACCACCTAGGGAAAGTATCAGTGTGACATATTTTACTGGGAATATATTTAGCTCTCAATTTTTTAAAAGTGGAATAGAAAAAACTAAGCGAGTCTTCTAAGGACCGCCGCAGAAATTCATCCTCCCAGTTAATCATAGTGAACTCATTATTAATAGAATTATAATCGCCTTTATTATAAAAATACTTAATTCGAGAAGCGGGTTTCAAGCAACTTATATTTACGAAATGGATCGAAACCAATATTGCTTTATGGTGCGGGTCAATAGGTACAAGGGGGTCCGAACATTCACTTACGTATACTACATCATTTGACAGAACTAGATCCAATAACTTACCATATTGGTTGCAGACGCCATTATATTGGCTGAGGTTCAACGTATTTAATTCATCAATAAAACTACACTCATCAATAGTTCTATAATTAGAGGGGATCAAAACAGATTGATTTTGTGTCCACTTAATGTTACTCATATTGAAGTCACCTATTATTAGGTATTTATCATCACAACCTCGCATTATAGCCTCACCTAGGCTGTTAAGAAAATTTGATAACTGCTGTGAGAACGTAAAACCATTGTTTTGTTTACACAAGTACAAAACACAGAGGTGCAGTTTTATTGATGAGTTGTGACGACCCCCAATAGAGAGAGTAACCCAGAGGTCCTCCGCTGACGATTGGTAGGTAGGTTGCGGTACAACTGCGAAATCCTTTCGAGTGGCAATAATAACACCGCCACCCCGGTTTTGACCGGTTAATACAGGGTCCCGGTCGCGCCGCCAGACGACGTACCGGTCATCAAATAGCTCCGTGTCAAATACTCCATCTAATAACCACGTCTCAGTTAAGATAACTATGTCATAACAGGATATATTCAAGTTACGATGAAATAAAGATGTTTTCGACCGAAGTCCCCTTACGTTTTGATAGTAAATCGTGGGGTAGATACTTCCCGTGTTATTATTTAAAGCCATTTACATTTAAAAAATAAGTAGTCATAGAATAGTAGCAATGTAATCGAGCCGTGTAAGAAGTAAACTAATTTAGATAAGCGTACAAACTGTATTAGATTTATTCGAAACTGGTAATAAATGCAGCAAGACATAGCATAAACACGGTTTCTAATAAGTGCGAGGGAGCGAGTACTCAAACAAATTGGCAAGACAAAGACGAATATAATTAAATGAGCATGCCTCAAGCGGCGCATCAGGAATGCGAGTAGAGATAAGCCATGCACTCGATAACAATAAGCAACCGGACCGGCCGGGCCGGACCGTTCATAGGTGCTCAAACTTTGGTACATAAGAGTGGCATATGTATCAGTACAAAGTAGCATAATCGAAAGAAATAGAAGTGAAGATAATAAGTGCACTAAGATACAGGTTAGAATAGTTTGTTTAAATCACTTTCATTGTTAATAACATGAACTTTCGAGTTGTCATCCTTGCGCACGTGGATCTTCGCAAACTTAACCCATACATATTTATAATTTTTTGACTTCAATTCAGATTTAGCTTTCGTTAATAGCATTTTGTATTCGGGTGTTAAGTGGTCATTCACAAAGATCTTATGTTGACTATCCTTGAATCCGAGTTCCTCCGCCAATATGGTCTTCTTTAGTCGCGCAGATGCAATAAAGTCCTCTTTAACGTATCTATTAATGAAGCTAACAATTATGGATTTCTCTTTGGAGTTATGAACTGGGATTCTCGATATATAATTGATATTGGTTCTATGTATTGGATACCCAACTATTTCGCCCATCTTCTCCAGGATACTGAACAGGTTCTCGTTATTTCTGAGGGGGACACCTTTAACTTCGATATTATTGAGGCGGAACCACTGGTCACGATTGGTGATTTCGTTCTTGAGCTGGGTTATCTGCTGACTCAGTGAGTGGATTTTAACATCACGTGCTTCAAGATCCGGTATTTTTTTCTCAACTTCCTCTAATCGTAAATCGCAGTCAGTAACTGCAGCACTATTGAACTCACACGAAGCTGTGACCTCAGCTAGCTCAGATTTGATGACCTTTACATCTTCCACTAGGCCCGGGAGACTCCTGAGGTGGCTTTCCATTACGCTTAGCTTCGCCATGATTGTGTCAAGATCAGTCGGCTTTGAAGCTGTAGGAGTGCCTTTTTTGCATCGATGACACTTCCACGCCGCTTTCCGACTAGCACTTAGTTTTTTATAATCTTGCTCAGATTGATTAGAACAACAGAATCCTATGTTGTCCTCGCAGGTTCCGCAGCGCATAGCATCGGTAACAATCTTACTACAGATAGCACACTGCATGGCGAACTATAACTTGAGCGATAACGAAAAACTTTGAGAACCACTGACAACTGGGATAAAATAACGTAGGTTAATAAGTGAACACGTGCGGCTTAGGCGAGCAGGCGCACCGGACTGACTTTTTTTAGGGAAATTCGCTCCACTTGCTGTTCGCCCCAGCCTTACCGACGAGTATGCACGGGCACGCCCGGTACCTTCAGGGTACCTTTAATTAATTCTACTCCCACCAAAATGGAATGTCGGCTTTGTTAAACTTGTCAACATACAACTTTGAGTCCATTTTCTAAAAGCTACCTGACACAGACAAAATAAGAGCACAAGACGAAATAAAAGCTTTTAAATATTTTGATACTCTCAAAAAGTTATACATATGACGAGTTTTTTTACTTTGCCCTCCGACTGAAATAGGACGGTATAATATATATATTTAGGGTGAAGGCACGTTTGTTAGTTTGTGTGTGTGTTGCCAATGCTACTAATTCTACAATATCTGAATTCTACCATCACATACTTATAGGTACTTAGATACATCAACATCAGCTACAATCGTACATTGAAATAGAACAAAGAAACTAGTATTGATACGAAAATTGGAAGAAATTAGGTACGATTCAGACATGATGATTGTGACAAGTCAATTGATACGATTTGAAAAAGGTATAGTCTGACGAATGAACGATATTCATTTCTAGGAAACATAAGCGAGGTTGTGTCGTCTTTTTGTATTAACGATTGAAATCATATACCATTGGCAGACCTCCAATGAGTATATTGTGACTATGGGCTTGCAACCCCGGAATTGGATTATATGGCCAATCCCGGAATTCCGGAGTTAGCCCATACAAACAATTTGGAGTTGCAAGCCCTGATTGTGACGGGTCAGCAACTACGGAACACTACATTGAGCATGGCCCGTCGTGCTTTTGGCTGATTGTTATCTTAAACCGAAAAATTATGTGTCGCAAAATTTATGGGTATTCTAAGCTTATAAAAGTATTTTAACTGACTGTACGTTAGTACCATTAAAGAACAAGTTACAAATTTATAAATCCAAGTTTATAAGAACATCGTCTTGCCCAAACATTGTCTATCCGCCAAGATGCTTTGTATAAGCTTCTTGTTTTTTCTAATATGTTCTGTTGCAGGTTTAGAAGTTAACGCAATCGATTTTTCTATAGACTTTTTTAAAGCTAGAGAAGTTAAATCTATTTGTTTGCTAACTTGTGGTGATAGCACTTGTAAGTTGAGAATAAAAATATTAGAAATTTTTGAATACTGTTAATTTTTAAGTTGAAGGTTATTGTTTAAAGCAACGTTCTTGGTGTTGTGTTAGGTATCTTTTAATTTCACTTGAAAATTTTCAAAATTTTTACAGTGTCAATGATCATGATCGAGTGAAAGTAATGGAAATAAAAATATTTTTTCCAGGGAATCAGAAGTTTGCAAAAAATGCATCTAAAGTATCAATTCCAGTGTCTCACGTTAGCATCCAGTTTTTGTCAGATCTAGATTCTATGGGCCTCTGCCTAAACCGCGTAGCTACTAATACTGGTGTTCTGATTGATACAAAATGTCCGCTTTATGATGATGCCATTTTATATGTAAGTATGTTTTTTGTATAGACCAGAACATCCAATTTTTTTTCACTGTCGTCCTATAAGTTTGTAATTTTTTGCGACCCTACTTTAGTGACGGAAATAAGTACCTAGTGTTTGTAGTGTTATAAAATACCTGAGTGTATATTTGACCTGTTGTAATGAACATAACTAACGCTATGTCTACCTAGAGCTCATTAAACTAATTAAAATCGATACATGTTTTGCAGGCATCTGAAAATCTTTTTCTTGACGCAATTCACAAGTGGTTGATCATTGATGTTGATACTTGGAGTTCTAACATATCAACGCCCTCTAACGTTGGAGGGAATGAAAATATATCATGGCTTATGGAAACATTCGAAAAATTAAATTTGAGCGTAGATGCCGATGTAACACTGTCGCTACAGAGAGGTAAATACAGTGATTTACGGGTCGTGATCCGGAACCACTTTTTCTGACTCTGAGCTCTGTAACTGATCAGCATTATCTTATGGTAGTATTTTCTCAAAACAAAATTAATTAGATTTATAGGTCAGGCAACGAACAGATAAAGAGGGAAGTGCTTGGAACACAATTTTTGACTACGTAACTTTGTTTGGACTAGTTAGGAGGTGAACATATCCAAAGTCCCCGGCCGTAGCCCTTCAGCCGGGGGGGGGGGGGGGGAGGGGGGTTAGAAGGTCCCATACGAAAAGATGTTCTTCTACTTAATTCATCCACATCAAATTTTCTACAAAAAAAAAATCTTTTCACTTTTTTGCTGGTATCAATATTTAATGAGATATCGAGAAAATACCATAAACACTTGTTTAAACTTTCGGAGCTATTATTTACAAAAGTATTCGTTTTATCCATGACTTGACATACGCAATATGGGACACGACCACGACACGACAAGACGTCACCTTAAGTAGGGTCAAATAGATGATAAACAAAATTATGACCACATCATAAGGTTCATCTTTAAGTTCTGTATAATGCCTTCTTGCTCCATGACCCCAAAATGAATCAGTGCTTGTGTAGAGATGTAGACTAGTTTCGAGGTGTAACATATTTATTTCTAGGCCTTTAGTTTCTTGAAAGTAAAGATATTGATTTTCATTTTATTCATTTTCATTTCATTTGTTTCATTTTGTTTATATTTCATTTTTATTTTTATATTATTTATTTTTATTATAGTCGTGTTCGATATGGGAAATGGTCAAAGCGATAGATCAGATCCGGGACCACAAACTGTCAGGACATTGGCGCAGGTGAAATCTACCTGATAATTATGATGTCATAAAAACGGCTGGAGCCTGCACGGTCATCTGTCACTTTCTGATAAATATAGTTAGAAATTGATAGAAGTCTATCTCGCCCGCGACATACTATCGCTGCACACTTGTACCAACGGTGCTGGCATGCCTTACCTATACTCATGACAATATCTTTACAGGATCTGTACATAACATTTACGAAGTATTTAACTACGGAAAAGTACGTGGAGGTAATGTTGTGGTGAGGAAGCTGGGAGACTGGAGAAACAGAGCAGGTGACTCATTTAAGTCCATCTTGTTCCTGGTCATCTCGGATATCAGTGTATTTGGTATCAAATATTTGGTTCATCCTGTCAATCGTAGACTAATGTCCCATCGACTGCGTATTACAAGCTTAAACTATCAAGAGCCTTAAACAGTCTACAGCCATATGACGGGTTGTGAAGAAAGTAATCTTACCCGAAACATCTTCCGTATACAAGTCGTTCGAGCCCTGTAAGATTGACTCGAGCACCTATATAGACTTCATTGTCATGAACAGGAGGGGCATCTTTTCAGTACGTGCGGGCTTTCTTGGATGTTACATCAGTAGCTATTAATTTTGTACTTATTCTTCAGATTTGATAACAATGTTAAATGCATACAAATAATACAGAAGATGGGACTTCGACAACTCAACTTTAAACTACGTTGCTGTTGTAAGTATTTAATCTTAGGTATATTATTATATTATTCGTCCACTTTTATTTAAAAAAAAACTATAGTATTTACTAAGGAACTTGGGACTTCAAAAATTCTAATCCAATATTAAATGACGTTAATGGTGAAAATATTGAAGTTTAGGTATATTTATAAAAAATAACACTTTTCCAGTTAAATATCAAGCTTTTTTAGTTTTTTAAGTCCGGTTTTCTTCCCGATGGAAGTTTTGCATGTGGGTATATTTGCTATCGGTTTTCAGATGTCAACTCCGCCAAAAATCTTCGACGAGAACATGCTTATAGGAGAGACTCCGTCCCCTGGTGTCGCAGTTATGACTGTGACCGGTAGCAGATTATTGGTAGAAATAGCACAACTGCATAACATCAGGTGAGCTAATTCAGTAATAAAGTAGATGATATTTTAAAATAAAAATACAACTATGATAAGGCCTAAGTTAAGGGTTATGAAGGGATGTTAGTAATTCCTCCGAAACCACACGCAGATGCACACACTGTACGATCATTTAGGTTCCAAGGTGTGAAGATGAACGCATTGCCGTCGGCAAGCGGTGTAATAGTGCTTAGTTGTAGCCATTGGCATCATATCAACAAGTTAAATAGAAGGAGATAATAGAAATGTTAGTTTAGGTACCAATAGTTTTTAAGTTAGGCTTAGATAGCGTGATAAGTTGTAGCTGTAAGTTTCTTATTGTAACTAACATTTTATTGGTAAATTACAAGTTGGAATAATTATTTTCCAAAAAAAATAGAAATAGAATAGAAGAGGGAAATAGAGCTCAAAAGGGTTAGTAAATTGTGTTCAAGTGTCCAATAGACTAAGTGACCAATACAAAGAAGGATTAATCCGATTTTATGTATTATAATACCTATGAAAAAATTAGTAAGAATTATATGAATAAAGAAAGAACCATACAGTATGTGAACTGCTGTGGGATAGTGAACGCATTAGGTAAATTTCGCTGCTGCCATTGACGGGTCAAACAAAATATGATGATTATTTTAAAGAATGAAACGAGGGTACATGAGTAATTATGTTTACAGGTACAATTACACGATCGTAGACAGATGGATTGGAAAATTTGAGAGAAATAGTACGCCGGTATGTTACTCTCTTTATATTATAGAAATCCTCAGAGTATTTTAATCTTTCAGCTTATTAATAGTATTTAATCTACAAGTTTAACGTGCAACATGTATAAGTATAACATATTTTAATTTTCAACCGACTTCAAGATTTCGAAGGAGGAGGTTCTCAATTCATCGCGGGATCTTGGTTTTTTTTGCATTGTTTTTTAATGTATGTTTTCCGATTATGCGAAGACGGCTGGACCAATTTGGAAAAATTTTTTTTTGTTTGATAGAGTATACTTCATAGCTGGTCCCATGGTCACCAAATCCGGATCTGATGATGGGATCCTGGAGAAATCAAAGGAACTCCACTACTACTGGCACTACTACTATTATTGGCACCTATAGCGAATTATTTATTACAGCAACTCGGACATTTTCTCTTGGCAAAGCGGAGTTTAAGTGAAGTCGGTTCTTTTTTTGTTTAAAATTATTCATGTTACGATCTCTTTTCTTTTCAGGTGGCTGCTACGTCTTTATATTTTAAAGAGCAAGATATAACTCCAGTACTACGTGTAACATCGGAAATTTTCCAAAAAGTGGACATGGTCTCGCCGCCTGTGTCATCTATTGAGTATGATGTTTGGATTTGAATTGATTCTTGTTTCATCAATGTTTTTTTATTTATGTCATGATTACTTCAGTTAATGGACAGTAGGTCATTATTTTTTGAATCATCTGGAGTAAATTATATTTCTTTTTAATTCTACCAGTTTCTCTTGTACCGCTACAGTTAGGTAATCTCACTACATTTTATTGCCTTTTATAAACAGCCTGTTCTAGAACTTATGTTGTTGATTTTACTATGTAATAGTTCTTTTTCAGAACCAGATACTACTACCGGATTCCAACCACCGGCCCCGGAAAGTTTGAGAACCAATTCCTACGGCCTCTGACGAACGGCGTTTGGGGTTGTGTGATGGCAGTGATTTCTCTATGCGGCCTAGTGTTATTTCTAACGGCCCGAGCAGAAAGGCGACCAGCAGCAGCTCAGTATGCTCTATTCTCTGTAGCTGCAACGTTTTTTCAGCAATGTATGTATTTTGATATGATAAAAGTGAATGGGGTTGCGTGGTGGCTGTGACTTCCCTGTGCGATTTAGTGTTGCTTCTGACGCCCAGAGCGGAAAGGCGATCAGCGACAGCTCAGCGCAGTGCATGTGCTTTTATAAGCTCACGGCGTAAGATATCTGACGGCCGTCTTTATTTTTTCGCGCTGGTATTGTTTCTGACGGCCATAGTGTATTAAAAGACGCTGGCGGAGTGATCGAGCATTACAGGCTAACGTTGTGTGAAGTTGCAAAATAGGTAGGTAATTTTTCAAAAATACTGACATATCATTTATTTTTTTCAGTTTATGAGGATGGAAGTGCCGATGATTCAAGACGAGAGTCATCTGGTAAGCTAATGAAAATATTTATCTGACAGAGATGCCTAATCAAATTTTTCCTGTAACTAAGCCTTATTTCGAAGTATTCAGACAGCTGTAGGTATATTTTAGTATAGAGTAGAACTTTAGCTAGTAGACGATTGGTTACTCTTCTCTTATACACCTTCAATAAAGTTGCAGGGCATCCATCGATGCCAGTGTATTTCCATTGTACTCTTTAATGATGTTTCAATTCTCAAATTATTATTGGTTTCAACTGCCTTTTGTTTTGGAACCACCATACAGACAGTTTTTATCTAGCGTGTATAAATTATAGATATTTTTGCTAAACGACCGTAGTTGTTTTGGGATGTTTTGGGGGTTTATCATAATGCCGTTATTGTCCAATAGCTCGGCAGCTCACAATCCTGGTGACGGGAGCATCTTGCGTGCTGATATACAACTACTATACCAGCAGCGTTGTCAGTTGGCTGCTTAACGGTCCTCCGCCTTCAATTAACTCCCTGCAGGAGCTGCTGGAAAGCCCACTGTCGCTGATATACCAGGACATCGGCTACACACGCTCGTGGTTACAGGTAGCTTTTGATGTTGTGGTTAAGAGTACAATAAGCAGCAAGTCCATATCCATTACCAAACATTATATATTAGCTTAATATAATATTTGTAACTGACGATTCGAAAGTGCTTGTTGCTATGCCTACTTGAATAAAGTAATTGTTGACTTTGACCTTGAGGAGACTATACCATTGATAATTCTAGAATCCGACATATTACTACAATAAAAAGAATGCTGAAGTGGAAGACAAATTAAGGAGGTTTAAAGTGTTTAAGAAGAAGAAGGGAGAGCCCTTACTGGTACCTTTGGAAGAAGGCATCGAAATGGTGAAAGCAGGAGGTATGTAAATAACCTAAAATAAAAATAAAATACTACAGTCAATAATATGGTTCTTATTACAATGCGTAAAAACAGCTGTTATAATTGTGAAATATTAATCTATGCTATAGTAGACTTAGGAGCGGTTGCACCAAACTGTCTGTGAACGTAAACGTAATCTTAAAAAAATCTTGTATGAAAAGTTTGACAGTTTTCTATGGGTTGACAGCTCCGTCGCCATATTTAACGTTGATGAGTCTGTTAATTGTGCGTGGTACAACCCACTCTTTGTTTTGTTTGTTGACCAAGAACACTCAAATGGTCTGAAATTTGCTAACAAAAATTTGTCTTTAGCAGCGGCGGTAAAGATAGAAGACAGTTAGAAGAAATGTCAGTTTTATCCCTGATCATATTTATTCCTTATTTTACATTCTGTTTTTCTGTATGACTTGTTTTGTTTCAGGCTATGCATACCATACAGAAGTATACAACGCCAATAACTTGATCTCTCGCAAATTCACCCAGGAAGAGTTGTGTGAGCTCGGATCTTTACAGTCCATGGAGGAAACGCATCTTTATATATCGATACCAAAGGACAGTCCTTATAAGGAGTTCTTCAATTGGAAGTAAGAACTGTGATTATAAACCAAAATAGAATATACATAGATGTTATAAAAAACTAAAATGACGATGGCGACAGAAACATAGCTGATGTGTCACCTAACTTTTGCCTAAAACTGCAACCAAATTAGACTAGTCATTTTCGTGTGAATGCACTAACAAACACCAAACAGCTTTTTATGATAATGCATGTACTCCATTCCGTTAGGGAGAAAACGCATACGAGTAGCTAATTTAACATTAGCCTTTAACCCAGTCAAAGGATTCCTTTAATTTTTCAGTGTTCTGCGTATGTGCGAAACAGGTGTGGTCTCCAACCTTCAGCGTCGAGCCAATAGCCTAGAGATATCCTGCGAGGGCAGCTCTCCTCGAGCCCTGGCTCTCGGCGGGGCTGCTCCAGCCTTCCTGCTGCTGGCTTTCGGATACCTCCTGGCTACAGTAATAGTTCTGCTAGAAAGGTACCTGAGAAAAGTATAGTGTGCCCAACTAAGCTTTGAACATGGTGTTTTCTTCTGAAGACCTTTGTGAGGAAGACTCGCCGTGAATGTTGGCTGTTGGCGGCGCTGCTCAACTGCTTGAAAGGTAGGTATAATACTTGAGTCAATTTTTTCGTATAACATGAGCAAGGTGTTTTATTGTGAAAACCTGATCTCTTGTAAAGAAAACACGCGAGCATTGTCTCTTGTCGGCGTAACTCCTATCCTCCTACATACTGTCTGCCTGCGAATACCTCGTACGTAATCAATGTTCTGCTCTAGAAAAGTAACAAAATAGCTTTTTTGTCTGTGAGAAAACATATATTAAATAATTATTAATTTTAACCTCCTTTTTAGATTTGTTGCGAGGACCGAGTTGGATTTAATCAGGAAGACGAAAAATATAATAACACGGATTTAATAGTGACAGAAAGAGCAATACACATTACTAGTAAGGCGGTTGAATTCGGTCAAATGCTTCTAAATTAGTTCAAGTTAGTAAATGGTACAAAAAGCTAAATACCTATTGAATTTTCTATTTTATATTTGTTCTTTTTTAAAGGTTACATATTTATTAGCGATAACGAGTGTACGGCACATCACATCTGCACCTACATATTTATTTTATGTCTTTATATAGATTATCGTCATGATACATAATAAAGATTTAAGAAAACAAATAGTTAAGATCACATATTTATTGACTGAAAAATAAAAGGTTATCAAAAACCAACAGCAACGCATTGTAAACTCAAAGATAAATCAAATGTTTCATCTTTGTAAAGAAATGGTAAATAAATACAGCAAGAGATCACCTGTATTTTGGAAAAAAAACTCGCTAATTACACAAATATGTTCAAAGTGAGAAAAATATTAATCCTGCCATCCATTGTCTTCTTTGATCATATCAGCAGCTTTCTCAGCCAACATTATAACAGGTGCGTTGATGTTACCGCTGGTAATGTTCGGTATTGCGCTGCTGTCCGCCACGCGCAGGCGCTGTACCCCTCGTACGCGCAAGCGCTCGTCTAACACCGTGCCCATAGCGCACGCGCCGCAATAATGATACATCGAAGCTCGAGTGCTCAACGCGTGGCATCTCCAATACTCGTGACTTCCAACCTCCATACCTTGGCATTTCGGCAACTTCAGGTCTACCAGCTCTCCGCCAACACTTTTGAAATAAGTCGAGTTTCGTATCTTATCGAAATCTGCTAAAGACTTTGCCAATGTATCCAAATCCGATTCATCTGAGAAATAGTTAAGAAATATTAAAGGCGGGTCAGTAGGATCAACGCTCTTTAATTGAATAACTCCTCGTGATTTTGGGTGTAATAAAATTAAAGTTTCATAAAGTATTTCCCTTCCTTTACCAGCTTCATATACGTTTTGACAAGTTTCATAATCAAGAGCAAACCCAAATGCACAGAATTGGAGCGGCCCATCAGAATCATTGGGTACTGCTAAACCCACTGACTGATAAGTAGGCTGTTCCTGCGATTTATCAATTGCAACATATCCCATGATCGGAGGAATTAAGAAGTGGGAGTAATTTGGTGGTTTTGGTAAGTCATGAACTTCTTTAAACTTGTATGCTACTAATGTGCCTACATGATCTTGTAAATTTTCACCAACAGGCAGATCAGATATTACTCTGATGCCGAATGATTTAAGGTGCCCTGCGGGACCTACGCCAGACTGCAATAGAAGTTTTGCAGAGTTGATTCCACCTGCTGAGACTATCACTTCTTTTTCAGCTGATATGGTAATAGTTTCTTTATTTTCGGTTACCGCTTCAACTCCAACAGCATTATTAAAATCATCGAAAATAATTTTAGTTACCAAAGTGTTTTTTAGAACATGAAGATTATGTCGATGTTTGACTGGTCGTAGAAAACTAAATGCTGTGCTTTGTCTTACTCCTGACCCTGCTATGGTATATGAAGGCTGATTATATCCTAAGGTTTCGTATCCATTAATATCAATAGTTATATCATGTCCCATTTCCTCAAACATTTTAAGATATTCCTCTACCTCTGGATGTGGTTGTCTTGATATATGTAAAAATCCACTAGTTGCATGAAACTCCTTGTAATTTGATTTGAGGATAGCGGGATCTTCCATATATTCGCTCTTTTTAAAATAAGGAAGGATATTCTCATATTTCCAAGAGTCATCTTCTGCAGCATCAGCCCAAGTTTGATAGTCTTGAGAATTTCCTCTTACATAGAACATGTAATTCAGGCTACTACCTCCACCCAGCATTTTTCCCTGAACGAGTGGGGCCACAAGGTCTTTCTGGTAAAATTTTCTGTTTTTATCATACGCCGCCGTATAGTTCCAGTCATAAGATGATTGTGGCAGAAACGTTAATAATCCAGGAAGCTGAAACAATTTGACAATAAATAAAATTTAAAATAAAACATAAGGGAAAGGGGAAGACCACATTTAGCTGATTTATTCATAAAAGATACGACCTACTATTACCCTTAGTTCGAAATTAGCTTTACTTATAAAGTAAGTAAATACAAACTGATATTGTGTGACAACAATTTTTGTTATTTTAGTAAAAAAAATCAGTTTAAAAATACTTTATGGTAGTATTATATGTATATATTTTATGTATTTAAAGTTTATTAAACAAAACTTTGCATCACTGAAGATCCAGGATCTAAATAGATAATTACACTTAGGATTAACAAGGCTAGACGAAGACGACCCCTTAGTCGAGGGAGAAGATGGCAGGGGGCGTGAATACCAAGTTTTACAACGGGCGTCCTATTCACGCCCCTGCCGTCTCCCACATCTGTCCCCTTAGTCGTCGAGCCTTTATAATGCCAAGCTTTCAAGCTAATAACCAGTTGTATGGAATGAGCACTAAGCTTACTTTTTTTATATGTTCAAAGTGTAATGCGTCGGTTGGCAGATACTCCTATATTACCATGGACTCGAAGGGTGGGTCCCCGCCATCTTCAATAAGCAAGAACGTTGAACTGCTTATTCTCTAACAGTCAGTTATACATACTCTTATAATAATATCATGGACTCAAAGGCTGGATCCCGGCCTGCTTCAATAAGCCGAACATTTAACTGCTTATTCTCTGTCAGTTATACTCCTATAATATTACCATGGACTCGAACGGTGGGTTCCCGCCAGCTTCAATAAGCAAAACGTTGAACTGCTTATTCTCCGTTAGCCGGTTAGCAAGCACGCAGCCCGCACTGCCCGCTCCTACGATTATGAAGTCGTAACTGTCACCATCTGTAACATTAAATAGGTTCAGTTGCCACACGATAATGTTTAGCCACTTGCCATTGTTCGTAATTTAGCCCTGTAATTAATGCCCGATGTTACCGACTAGCAACGTGGATCAATGTTACTCTGCGTCCGTAGGAAACACCTTAGACAACCCTACACGTGATCCCTGGGTGGTGCTAAAAGAGTAAAAACTTGGCAGCTGCACTGTCCTATCTAGACCTCGCAGCACTCACTGGATTTTCTTCATCATCTGCTTTCTCACTACTACTACCCCAGAGAAGAAATTCCTATCTTACAGTGACATGTAGCCATACGATAAATAAATAATCGACTAGCTGTCAGCTGTCGGTTAACTTCGGTCATTCATTAAATGGTCAAATTGCGAACAATGGGAATTGGCTCAACAATCCCGTGTGGTAACTGTAGTACATGTTATACCGTAATCTGAACAATAAACATTTACTTTGACTCCTTCAGTGTGTAAGTTTCATTTTCGTCAAATATATTAAATTTATTAATTGTCTTCTTTTTAGGCTACTATTTACTGGAAAAAGCCAGGTCCCAGTAAAATGTTACTTGTAGTTACTTAAATGTGTTTTACAGTCGCGTTCACCTGTCGAATTTCGTTAGTAAAATTTTTGTAAGAACTGAATACCAGCGATCATTACACACACGCGCGGTACATAAACAGCTGAGCAAATTTTGCGTAACACCCAATTTGCGGATCCGACGACTATAATGTGATACACTTTATTTAGCAGGTATAGTCTGGCAAACCAATAAGTGGAGTAACAGTGGAAGTAATAAGCTATATTCATCCCTTTTTTAGTAGCGAGGGTACTAGCGTAATAAAGAGACAGTATGATTCTTTCTGTCGATGCTTAAAACAAACCCTGGCCAAACTATATTTTTGATGTGTGGGTCAAGGTATAGCAAAGGGGGCGCGATTTCAGGACTAAGAATATTTTTGTAACTTTTTTATTTATTTCTCGTTTTTGCTACCTTTTTGATTAAAACTTTTTAAAATACATTTAAAAGTTAATCAAAAAATTGTAATCAATAAAAGATTATTGATTACAATTTTTTGATTAACTTGCCCGTTTAAGAAATAAAGCGGTCCAAAGTTGCAAATTTGGCCATAGGATTACTACGGAGCTAGGGACTTGAAAATTAATATTGTACATTAGATTAAGTCGGTTCTGGCGCTCGCCGGCCGCTACCGCGGCACGCTCGCTTCGCTCGCTCGGCTTCGCGCGCTGTTAGGTCACGGTTCACCTAACACACTCCTCCTCGCTTCGCTCGTCGTCGCACCTATCTTGGCTCTGTGACACAATTTCGGAGCCAATATCTCGGTAATTATCAAGTTTAGAGAAAAGTTGTCCATACAAAACATGCTTATTTTAGCGTCCTCTATACGATAGCATCATTAAAAATAGGCGTCGTAATGACACGACCCCCATCAAAAAATTTTTAAGTGCCGCGCCCCCTTTGCTATACCCCAACCGATGTGTGTTTAACACAATTTTAAAACCTTATGTTAACCTGATCTTATGTTCAAATAATTTTTAAACTGCTTACCTGTCACTATGGCGTTTGGTGGCCAGTGTATGGCAGTCAATCCCAAAAGTGCAATGACTTTAAATGCTGCCTGGATTTGTTTGATCTTCGCGACGGCTGCTGCTGCGTCCATTTTCTTAAGTTACCCTAGAAATAAGTCTGTACAAGTCAAAGAGATTTATCCACTTATTCACCTTATTGCGTTGTAATAAGGTTCAAAAGTGGATACAGCTCTTTGTAGTCGATTGTACTTACACTTTTATTTATATTTAACTCTATACTTTAGAGTATAGGTAAGGAACTTCCTGAGTGAGTTTTTTAATCACTACACAAATCACTTTAAACATTTCTCAACATACGAGTACGTGCCTCGTGAACAGCAACGTTCGCTAATTTCAGTGTTCAGTCTTTAATAAACTAATGATGAAAAAGTACCACTAACTAGGAACTAAAATACTTACGTAACCAATAGCAGAAACACTATTACACTGACAACGAATTACACGTCTTCTTAATTCAATAACATTTCGAAAACTGAGTCTTGCGGCTGTATTTATACAGTATTTTGTAATGAATCTGTTAATGCGAATTTATCAATCATCATACATATAATCATATTCTTGTATATAAGCTGTAATAGTTTTGGACAAAATACACATTACTGAATTTTCATGTGTTTATCTAAATAACTAGGTTGCTTCCGATAATCTTTGGTTAAGCGACTTGCGTTAGCAGAGATCGTTTTTTTTTTCACATTAGAAAAATAACGATGGATTTCGCGTGTATTTTTATTGTTTCAGCCATATCGAGGAAAAATTTAAATGACACTTCATTTTTCCATTATACGCTTAAGATACCCTTAAAAACAAAAATACATGTAAAAACACATTTAAGAAGTTTTTTGTTTACAAAAAGGATGACGTTGTGTGATAGAAGTTTACATAGCCGTTATCAGTACTATTTATTCATACTCATATTCATTTATTTCGTAAATGCACATACCGGGTGTTTCCTGTAATAGGAGCAATAAATTAAAACGTAGATTCTACACCCCAAACAATAAGACTTTTGTTCAACAACTTTTGAAAAATATGTATTTTTTAGATTGTTTCTTTTTCATACAAAATAAATGGTAAATCAATGTACGTTAAAATCCGTCTCTTTGACATATTGTTTGTCAGTCTTGTCACCTTACAGACATAATCAATTTCGGAGTACATCGCGTGTTCGAATAAACTTTAAAATGTCCTAAAAATCAAACCATAAGTTATTTTTAAGAGTCGCTGAACAAACGTTGTCCGGTTTGAGGAGTAGAATCTATGTTTTAATTTATTGCTCCTACACAGATAAAAATAATATCTTACTTAATTCAAAACGCAAAACTCTCTTGCACGCGGTTTCTTAAAGAGAGTAATAAATACCTTAGACCAATAAACATGACTTGAGTTAAAAATATCATGATTTTTAAAAGAAGAATTAAAATTATTCAGCTTTAGCTTTACCCATTTTTAAAGCGAATAGTAATGATTTGAGTTAAGATAATAATTATTTACGGCAAAAAAGCACCAAAATTTTCCTTTAAGAGTTTTATGTGTTTACGTCAAAAGCGATTAGTTCTTGGTTTGATGTTTTCAATCTACAGCTAAGAGCCAAAGCTAATTCAAAGAAGTATAATACGCTATAAATGTCGGCCTAGTCTACAACCCTGGAAAGCACACCACAAATAATTTATTTGAAATATATCCGTCACAACTAAACAAGAAGAACCGAGTCGTAGTATTCGGTGACTTCAATATAGATCTTCTGTTAAAAAATCGAACCCGCAAACAATACTTAGACCTACTTGAAGAGAACGGCTTAACCATATTAAATAATATTCAGGAAGAGTTCTGTACACGAGCGTCATCAACAACTAAAACTATTTTAGATCACGTATCCTCTAATGTGAAAGACAAAAGTTATCACGTGGCTCTCATAGACTCCACAATGTCCGATCACAGGCAAATCTTCGTATCTGTTAACAAATACAAATCCATCGTAAAAAAACGCATAGAATATGAATCAGTCGATTATGCTCAACTTCATACTTTTATACAAAATCATCCATTTGAACACAACTATAGTGACTATGCTGCTCTTCATGAATATATAAAAAGTTGTATTGAAAGGGCCAAAACCACGAAGACAAAAATACTTAACCCGCCTCAGCAAGACTGGATTAATAAAAATATAGTAACAATGATCAGTAACAGGAACAAACTATGGTACGAGCATAAGTTAAATCCCGGCGACGAAAGCATAGAAAAGCTATTCAAGATGGAGAGAAACAAAACTGCTGTAGTAATCAGGAAGACGAAAAATAAGTACTATCACGACTCGTTCCAGAAATGCATAGGTGATCCCAAAAAAATGTGGAAACTAATTAATAGTTTGTCAAATAACAAGGTGAATGCAGATTGCTATCCTCAAAAACTCATTACACCAGCTGGTACAGTTCAAAATAATGTTCTTTTCCACAATCGGATCAACTCTAGCAAATGAAATCCCCTTGAAATATCATTGCAATCAGGTAAATACGGTAACAAATAGTTTGAACAACCAGCAACTGTCTAAACTTACACCATGCAATAGAGATGAGGTCCTAACACGAGCGTAGGCACTGATGGAATCAGTACCAAAACATTAAAGTGTATTATAGACTTAATAGCAGATAACATTACGTCTTGCATCAATAAACATCTGGAAGATGGAAAATTCCCTGATATACTCAAGATAGCAAAAGTCACACCTATCTACAAATCTGGCTCTAAATCTGATTGTAACAATTTCCGGCCGATTTCAGTACTGCCAGTAACCTCCAAGTTATTTGAAAAAGTTCTATATGTGCGCCTCGAAAAACACTTAACATCCATTAACTTTATCTTTCAGCGACAATACGGATTCAGACCCCAATCAAATACATTATCAGCAACCGTCGATTTAGTAACGAAAATAAAATCAAACATTGACAAAAAACAAATAGCCTTAGGCGTATTTATCGACCTAAAAAAAGCATTCGATACGGTTAGCCATGACATCCTGCTTAGAAAGCTAAATAAGATAGGTATAACAGGAACGGCCTATAATATTTTTGAATCTTACCTTAAACAACGGCAGCAAGTTGTCAAAATAGGAAATCATCAAAGTAAACCTCAAAATATCAAATATGGCGTTCCACAAGGCTCCATAATCGGACCGCTATTATTTACGATATACATTAACAATATCCACGAAATAGGACTCAATGGCCACCTATCTCTTTACGCTGATGACACCTGTCTGTTCTATTTTGGCGCGTCGGTCAATGACTTGTTTACTCAAGCACAGGAAGATCTTGATAAATTACACTCATGGTTCCGTTACAACCTCCTTACAGTAAATATCTCAAAAACATCTTACGTTATTTTCAAATCTAAAAATAAAAAAATTCCATCGCACATTCCACTTAAAATCGATGGACAAGTACTTCAACAAAAAACGGACGAAAGATATTTAGGCCTTACATTAGACAGCCTCTTAAATTGGACGTCACATCTTGAAGGAGTAAGATCAAAGCTGACGTCCCTCTTAGGCTCCCTTCGTAGCATTGTACATTGTCTCCCACTACGAGTACGCCACACTATATACAATTCTCTTGTCAAACCCCATCTAATGTATTTGATTGAAATCTGGGGCAATGCGTGTAAAACTAATCTTAAACCACTGCAAATTGCGCAAAATAAAATAATCAAAATGCTATTTCACTATGACTATCTAACACCCACTAAGAAAATTTACAAGGAAACTAAAATTATGAATATCAACCAATTATTTACATACACCACATGCATACTAATAAAAAAAATATTGAGTAATATGATTCATAGTGAAATTAAATTGACCGAAAAACATCAAATAACCCAACGGAATAATCGGAGAATGAACCACATTGTATTACCAATACCGCAAATAAAATCCGGTCACGGTAAGAAAATGGTGACATTTGCAGGCATACAGCTGTATAATAAATTACCTGATAATATAAAAAATGCACGTTCCTTTAACACGTTTAAACATAAATTAAAAATGTATATCCTAAATGACGATAACCTGCTAAGTTGAAACTGACCTACTGTAACACTGTACCACTATGTTCACCTTGTTTGTGCAACTTACTTTGATGGCATGTTACATCTACCCTTTTCTTATTTTAGTGAAATGCTTACCTCTAAATATTTCGAATAGGTTTTATGGTAGCTAGTTAATTAAGTTAGAAATAATATATACATATATAGTTCTGCTAAGTAATTAAACACTATTAATAATTTAATTTTAATCCTTATTTTTAATTTTATTTACTAATGCATGTTTGCTGGAGCAAATATTGTCAAATATGGTAAATAATGTAATTTACTCCATAATTATATTAATGTAATTCAAATTGTTTAAAAATGTATCTCATGTAAGTGAAATGTAAATTTCTTTTTGAGATAATAAAATTATTCATTAACCCGAAGTAGCGCCAAAAGTTTGATTTGAGATTTTTAAGTTTTTAGGCAAGAGAGATTAATTTTTGCATTGATGTTTTCAACCTACAATCAAGAGCCACAGCTATTCCAAAGAAGAAGCACATAATTTTTGCTTTGAAACATTCAAGTTTTGGACGTTAGTTACCCTGCGCATCAATAGATGTCTCTGCGTGTAGGTTAGAACACGCGAACGTTTGTTCGACGTAACTTCATGACCCTTGGCGCTTTACCCGGGCTTATTTGAGATTCACAATAGCAATCTCAGCTCTAGTTAATACGATTATAAATTGTGAGTATATAAATAATCATAATTTATATTTGTATTATCTACTTTAAGTTAAACTTCCTTTCTTGGGATTAGTCCCGAGAAACACAGTTTCTGCTACTAGCTTTTTAAGTAGTGCACTGAGACACTAAGGCGATTATCACATTGACGACGGATCCGCATGCGGCGCCGGTGTGAGAGCGAGATAGCGCTATACACATGCAGAGCGCTATCTCGCTCGCGCACCGGTGCCGCATGCGGATCCGCGCCTGTGTGATAACCGCCTTAGAAAATGTTATTGTTTGTTTCAAGTAATCGATTTTATACGCCAAGAAATTTTAGATCTTGGTGTAAAAATATCAAATTTTACATCAAGTAACACATGCTCTTGAACTAATGCGTTTTCTTGTTTCCGTGGAGAAATTCAATTCTCAATTTAAACTATGAGTCTTCATCCAAGAAACAAAGTAAAAGAAGATTATTATATCTCGGATAAAGTATTGAATTTATTAGGTTAAGTAATAAACTTTGAAACATTTTATATCTTAAAATAAAGAATTTTATTTTTTCCTTATATGGGAAACTGGATATCTCTTGATTCAAATAGGTTTCTTTGGTTGAAGAGATTTTTTCTATCTGTGTAGTTATTACAGGAAACACCCGGTATTACAATACACGTCAAAAAGCAATCTTAATACTAAAATAATACTAATACTAATTAGATAGGCACTATATAACAATAATTCGCAATTTATAATACAAAAATTCCACATGTCAATTCCATACAATACATTTTAAAACAATTAAATTAAGTTAGTTTTAGGTTGGGTATTAATTCTCTAATGTCAAAGAAAGCATTTTCGATTAGCCATTTTTTTAATTCCTTAAAAAATGCGTTATTATTTTCTAGGCTTTGTATATACTTTGGGATGGCGTTATACAATTTTGGTAGACTTGGTTAGTCTGCAACCAGTTGTTGCCAGTATCCCTCGATTCCTTTCTCTTAGATTTCGTAGGTTGCCTGTTCTTAAGGGGAAATCAGTCAGGTTAGTCCTAATAAACTTAATGATATTAAATATAACTTGGGATGGGATTGTCATAATGCGTAAGGAAACGAAGTGCTGTCGAACTGCTTGTGAATCGGGTGGGACACATGCTATTATACGGACTGCCCGTCGCTGCAGTGCGAACGCGCGACGCCAGTCAGCGGCAAGTCCCCAGAACTCCAGGCTATAGTTTAATTGACTAAACGGGAAAAGGGCAGTCCCTTTTCCCGTTTAGTCAATAGAGCGTTTCGAAGATATATTATTAGACTATATACTCTTGTTTATGGCACATGCCGAAACACGATTGCTGAAAGTTGCCTCGATAGAAAAAAAAGCCGAAATTGGGTCCTTTTTCCCCTTATTTATCTTAGCTTACGTAAATTATAAAAGATTAAGTGATATAACTAAGTAAACAATATGGTATTTTGGTTTATCTAAAAAGTCACAGAAACAAAATTAGACAAAACTTTATAGATTCGCTTATTTATCGTAGTTTAGTCAAAAAAGTCTAATCCTGAAGAGCGCTGCATCTCTTTCTTTCGTGCACGGGAGCCATAAACGTGTATCTTACGGATGGGCGTGGCTTGTCCGGATCGAGGAACGGCCTTAAGTTTGAGTGGAATAATGCGAAATAACTGTTTCGTACCTGTGCCTGCGGAAATATGAAAGTCGTTTTAGGCCGAAACAGACCCCTGCTAACCTTTTGCAGACATTATCACTTTGAGTGTCCCATTTCAGTGCAGAGTCGATTGTGACACCTAAGAACGGGGAATTTTTAGCTTGTGGGAGAACCATATTATTTATTTTGACAGCGAGGGGCCTTGGCGGGGGCCCGCCTGAGTGGAAATGGAGCACCTGTGTTTTCGTGACGTTTAGGACTAATCCGTTTACAGATAACCAATTGAGCAGTTTATGAACATTGCTAGTAATCATGTTTTTCTAAACTGTCAATATCATGAGCAATTAGAATATCGCATGCGTCATCAGCAAAAATATACATGTTTCCATCTACAACATCCGGTAAATAGTTAACTTGTATAAGGAAGCATAGATTTGCGAGCGAAGATCCCGCATTTCAGCCCTTCAAATGTTGCTTCTACGTGCAAGCTCCATTGGTTTTAACCTCTTTAATTACATCACATTAATATGTAAATTAACAAAATACTCTTGTTTTTAGGACCTGAATCGATAACAAGTGTCAGTTGGCGTAAGGTGTTTGCGGAAACTTGTCGTGACTTGTAAGTTAACATAGGGGAAGTACGGGCAATGTGAGCCATCGGGAGAGTTGAATATATGTACTCGTACTTACAACGGTGGGCTCTAGTAACCCGACAGATTTTAACAGTGTATACCTGATCATATTTAGAGACTAAAATGTCCTATAAACTTTTTTGGAATATGCCTAGTTTCAGAGTTAATACTAATTAAAAAAAAAAACTTTTTATTACTACTCAGCACAAAACGCCTTTTTGATGGCGTTGTTGCCACTATTGGGCATATTTTACACATCCTTATTGACAGATATCAAAATGACAAGGAATACTTGGCATACTTAAAAAAAACATTTCGTTTTAGGCGATCATTTTTTTATTAACATTTACTTATCATGTGCACAAAACATTAAAAAAAAAAAAAAAGTTTATTTCTTTTTGGCGAGATTCACCTAAAGTCACATTACGTTTTTAATCCTTTTGGTCTCAGAAATGCGTGGTTAAGATCTGTCGGGTTACTCGAGCCCAGCCTGTATAATATATTATACAAGGTGTAACAAAAATGCTGGTGATCCTTTTAAGGGCATAATTGGTATCATGTTTTAATTATGAAAAACTAGGAAAAAAAATTTTTAGCCCGAAAAAAAATTTTGCCGGCTGGGACCACCTGTCTCATAGAAAAAAATTTTTTTTTTCGCGTCAAAATTTTTTTCTCTTACTTTTTCTTACTCGCAATACGATACCAATATGCCCTTAAACGGATCACCAGTATTTTTGTTACACCCTGTATAAACAGGTACCATTTGGTAAAATTACCATTAATTATCTGATTGACGGTTCTTACGTCAAACGGTAATTAATTTTATCATTTTCTTACCTAATGATGATCACGCTCTCTCTTGATAAGGTGATCCGTTTCCGTTTCCTGGATGTATATTATTTTTTCAGAAGTAGGTACAAGTACCGCCATGGACGCCGCAGCATCTGTAGCGCGAGTGAAAAGCATCCAGGCTGCTTTCCAGGTGCTTGGTTTATTGCAGATGACAGCTGTCAATTTTCCAGAGCAAGCTAAAGTACAAGGTTAGTGAACAGTAATAGTTACCTATCGTAAAAAACATATGAACCATGTTGATGTTTGGTTTCGGGGTTTCTCCGATTTTGTCAGGGAAAATTAAAAATACCTGAACGAGGCCATACAGACACAAGGATTCATGATTCACGAATTCCGTTCAAGCCGTTTTGGAGACAATCGCACTTAGCGTAGACGCGTAGGGGGACTTTACAAAATTTCACACTAAGTGACGCCAAAGTTGCAATTCTGTTTTTATAATTTTTTTTATCTAAACGGCACTAATGATTGTGTTATGTCATTACTTTTTATACCTTGTGCAACCTAAGAAGCGGTTTTTGACACCTGTCATCTCAGTACATTTTGTAACCTAAAATCCGATTTTAGGTTATAAAATGTACTGAGATAACAGGTGTCAAAAACCACTTCTTAGATTGCACAAGGTATAGGCACATTTCTGATTTTATTTTAATTTGCCATGTCATACAAATTATATGACGCTTTGTAGACTATTTATTATTTTTATAACCCTTTATAGGGCAGCGGTCTCAAAAAAGACCACCTGTAACATCATCTTTTTGTATTTTTTTCTTGTACAGAATTTTTAGGACTTGGCGATGAGGCTTGAATTGAGGATTTTTTTCAGTCTTGCCCGTTAAAGGGATAACGCATATATAAATAAAGGATATGCTGGAGAAATTCGCAGCCCTCAGGTAAGTCTCAGTAGCTCAGTTGGTCAGAGCAATGGGTATGTTTCCCAAAGTCACGAGTTCGTCTCGCCTGAGGCAGTGGATTTTTCTACTTTTCCTTTATTTCTAAACATTGAAGACAAATAAGAATAGCAACTGTCGACATAATTGTACACCCATCAGTTCTAACAATATAGCCGCATTGTGCCTTTTATGAACACAGGTGGTTTTCAATTACATATAACTACTACTTGAACTCAAATGACGCCAGTGTTAAGATAACAAACAAAACATAATCTTCTATACATATAATAAACGCGTAAGGAGAAAAAAAATGTACATTGAAGATTTTTAAGAAAAACTTATTCGGGGGTCTTAGAAACGTTGACTGAATACATTTCAGTGATTTTTGGAATTTTTGTCTGTCTGTCTGTGAGTTTGTTCGCGATGCACGCAAAAACTAATGAACAGAATTTCATGAAATTTTGTATTATAACAGTTTATACCCCGGGGTAACATATAGGGTAGTTTTTATCCCGCATATTTAAAAAAAAATTTTTTTCAATTCAATCAAGTCTGTTTGGAAAGAGAAGTGTCGTAGTTTATATGGGCGCTCATACATTTTACGACACTTCTCTTTCTGGACAGACTCTAAATATTACATACACTATACTACACAACTACTACACTACACTCTATACTACACACACTCTACACTGAATACTATATAATAATACTATATAGTTACATTTTATACCTCGGAGCAACATTTAGGGTAATTAATATCCCGCTTATGTTTTTTTTTCAATTTTAGCAAATTTACCCGGAATGAGAAGTGTCGTGGTTTATATGGGAGCTCATACATTCTATGACACTTTTCTTTCCAAACGAGTTAATTTCGTTTTGAAAGTTGAAAGTAACTAACCGGAAATATAATTGTCATCCACTAATATGTAACTTAAATTTGTGGAATTATCTATTTGGTTCGTTCCCAGCCCTAAGCACCGGAGGCCTAGGCCACATTTTTCTTTGTAAATGACATCTATTATAAGGTTATAGATTGAACAAAAAATGTGTGTACATAAAATAAAGAAATTATTCTTAAGACTTGACCATGAGTTTTGTCTGGTTCCTATCATGCTGCTGAATCAATTCTCGCTGCGATGTTCCGTGCCTGGGCCCTATATGGTACTTGGCATTAGGCCTTCGCATACATTGCCAAGACCCTTGAGAATTGAGTTTTGTCCGGTCCCTTTCATGCTGCTGCTGAAGCAATTCTCGCTGCAAAGTTCCGTGCCTGGGCACTATTATGCAGTACTTGGTATTTGGCCTTTCCATATATTGCCGCTCACCCTCGGGTTCGCAAAGACACTTGACCATTTAGTTTATACCCGGCCCTGTCATTCTGCTGCCGAAGAAATTATTGCTCCGACCTTCCGTGCCTAGGTAACGGTAATTGGCATTTGGCCTTCCCATTAATTGCCAAGAAACTAAACCATTGAGTTTGAACTCGGCCCTATCATTCTGCTGCTGAAGAAATTCTTGCTGCCACGTTTCGGGCCTGGGCTCTATATAGTATTCGGCCTTTGGTTATTGCATACATTGCTGCTTCCTTGGGCCTTTTGCTTTCGGGTTCGCTAAGACACTTGACTATTGAGTTTATACCCGGCCCTATTATGCTGCTGCTGAAGAAATTCTCGCTACTATGTTCCCGACCTGGACTCTATGCGGTTTTGGCCTTCGCATATATTGCAGCTCATCCTCGGGCCTTCAGCCCTCGGGTTCGCTAAGACACTTTACCATTGAGGGTGTACTGCCTTTTTGCCGAATAATGTTTCGTCAAATTTCATTTAGCAACCAACTTTTCGCCGAAGTTTAATTTCGCAAACCAATCCTTGGCATAATTTTACTTCGTAATTTTTTTATTTCGCAAAATTTTTATATTGCGAAATTTTATTACGTCGCATTTTATGTGGTAAATAATTGTGTAGCAATTAGTGCTGCTCCCAGAGATAGGTAGGTTAGAGTTATTTTTTTATGACCGTAAAAACGAAACTGCTCCCAGAAATAGGTAGGTTAGGGTTATTTTTTTAAGACCCTAAAAACAAAACTGCTCCCAGAGACAGGTAGGTTAGGGTTATTTTTTTATGACCCTAAAAACGAAACTGCTCCCAGAGATAGGTAGGTTAGGGTTATTTTTTTATGACCCTAAAAACGAAACTGCTCCCAGAGATAGGTAGGTTAGGGTTATTTTTTATGGCCCTAAAAACGGAATTGCTCCCAGAGATAGGTAGGTTAGGGTTATTTTTTTATGGCCCTAAAAACGGATGGAGCGTGCTTATTTTGGCATGTTTTATTGGATACATTAATAAAAATTAAAAGGAGATTCTTACCTGTAGATAATTTGGCCGAGATGAAATAAGGTATGCCAATTAATACGTTTGACGAAAACATAATCTTTAAAAAATCCCATCAGGTAATAATTTGTCTAACAATAATTTATCAGATCATTAGTTGGGAAATAATATCAGTGCGAAATGTTGAGTTGGGAAATAATAATTTGACCAAAAAAAATATGGAATACGTAGTTCGGGGAGTTAAGAATTTGCTAAATAATTTTCGTCGAAACATTAGTAAACCCCATTGAATATTTATTGTCCGGCCACTTTCATGCTGCTGCTGAAGCAATTCTCTCTGCAACGTTCCGTGCCTGAGCACTGTGCGGTCCTTGGCATTTAGCCTTCCCATACATTACCACTCACCCTTGGGTTCGCTATGACACTTCACCATTGAGATTATACCCGGTCCTTTTATGCTGCTACTGAAGAAATTTTCGCTGCTACACTCCAAGCCTGGGCATTACACGATACTTGGTATTTGACCTTTGTAGACATTGACATTGAGTTACGTCTTATTTACGTCTTTTATCACACGCTTACCATACAGCGATCAGCCCTCTGTTCGAAGCACGTTTTGCAACAGGAACTCGGCCATTAATTAGCATTCGTATGTTTAGTCGCTCTGCATTTTAGTGAGTTACTTACGTAATAACCTACGATACAATTAATCACTAACAAATTTAATGTACTTTTTTACGTGTAGAAAGCGTACTTAAGTTTTAGAATATTGGCCTGGAAATAGTAAATGGAAATACCAAACCGCCTATATACACGCGGGCGAAGCCGCGGGCCCAGCTAGTATCAAGTATTTACATATGTGTCAACGAATTATTATTTTTGAAATTGTATTTCTGGTCTTAAAAACATCGACTGAAAACAACTAATCTCAATAAGGCCTAGTTTCCCATTTAGGTCGGAAGGTATGAAAGCAGTTGCTTTTGTAAAAACTATTATCTTGGTATGCTGTCGGGAGGATCTCAGGCTCCTAAGTTGTGGTAAATACATAGCCGGTACAAACGCAAAGAAAACCATGAGATGCATAAGCATACATATAAATGTATAGTGAATTGATACTATTTCCGCCTTCCTTTAATGTCCTGGATAAATTGAGTAACGGCAATTTTCTGCCTTTTTAGCCGAGATTTAATGACTTATTAATACTATGAGTAAGTACATACTATTTTGAGGTGGCGAGAACATTCAACAACCGTCCGTAATCCGTATGTAATGGTACGGAGTAAGGGTGGGTTGCACCACGCACAATTAACAGACTCATCAACGTTTAATATGGCGACGGAGCTGTCATCCCATAGAAAACTGTCAAACTTTTCATACAAGATTTTTTTTACGATTACGTTTACGTTCACAGACAGTTTGGTGAAACCGGCCCTTAGTCTACCGCAGTGAATTCGGCAATCGTGTGAATGAAACACACAATTAATGTTTTTTTTTGGCAGATGGAGATCAATACAGCTACATAATAGTAGGCGGTGGAACCGCAGGCTGCGTGCTTGCCAATCGATTATCTGAAGACAACCACTCTAGCGTGCTGCTGATAGAGGCTGGCGGAGACCCGCCCATCGAGTCCATGGTATCAATGATCAGACTTATATTAAGTATCCCATAAATTCTTCCAGTACAGAACTGAGAACATTTTCATAGAGAGTCTATACAAAATCGCGATAATAAATGATTAGGTCGTATGCCTAAATTATGGTAACGTTATTCTGCGTGTCTATTGATCAATATGATCCATGGCCCTACTTTTGTACCTATCTAAATAGGCGATTTAAGCGGTCTTTAAAAATTGTATGGAATTTATTGTGTGCGTAGCAATATAAAATCACGTATGCAGTATGCACTGTTCATTAACATATATATGATTTTGGACATAGGTTTTGTCCGTCCGTTGAAATATTCAATAATTTCTTAATGATGGACTATAATTATAATTAATAGCAAAACCTTTTTCCAGTATCCAGGCTTAATGGGCTACATTCCAAGAACCCCTCAAGACTGGAACTATACCGAGGAGTATGACAAAAACCGGGATATTTTTCAAGGAAACCGTGAATTGCCGTTGTCGCAAGCCAGAATGCTTGGTGGGGGAAGCAGTGCTAACTATATGTACTATGTAAGAGGAAATCCTTATGACTTTAACTCATGGGCAAATGTTGTAAAAAATCAGTCTTGGAACTACGAACATGTCCTGCCATACTTCAAAAAGAGTGAGCATATGGATGATCCTGGTATCCTTAACTCAAAGAACAGAAGATTTCATGGTACTAATGGTTACCTTCATGTTACAAAAGAACCCCATCCTGAAGTAAATGACTATCTCAATATGTTCAATGAACTAGGGTACAAAATTCTTCTGGATGTTAACGGAAATGAACAGTTAGGATATGCTGAACCATCTTTGACTATTGGTGAAGGAGTTCGGCAGAGTACGGCTTATAGTTTCCTCAGGCCAATCAAAGACCGACAAAATCTACACGTGCTTAAACATACACTAGTTACTAAAATACTATTTGATAAATTAAATAATGCTATTGGCGTAGAAGCTTTGACAGAAGATCGCAGATTAATAAAAATAATGGCAAAAAACGAGGTAATTGTAACAGCTGGAGGCTTAAACTCTGCAAAATTACTTATGCTATCTGGAATAGGTCCAAAGGAACACTTGAAATCTTTAGGCATAAAAGTAATCTCCGACCTGCCAGTCGGTCAAAATTTACAGGATCATGTGGCAGCTTTAGTGGCATACAAGTTTAAGAAGTCTAATGATCCACCACAACCCCAAGATTACTCTATGTTTCCTGCTACTTCTTTTGCAGGATTTATAGCTTTAAATAAGTCTCAAATGCATCCAGATTACCAGTCGATTGTTTTCCTTATTCCTAACGATTCACCAGCCGCGTTAACATTATGTTCTTTTAATTTTGCGCTTGATTATAACACATGTCAAGCTATTTATGAAGCTGGCAAAGGTAGAGAAATATTTCTTGTTGTTCAAAATTTGTTGCATCCTAAATCACGAGGTAAAATTGAGCTTAAGGGCGTAGACCCTGAAGTAAATCCCTTAATTTCGTTAAGAAGTTATTCAGAAGATGAAGACTTGGAAACAATGGTAAAAGCGTTTGAAAGGTTAGATGAAATTCGAAGATCAAAGTATTATAAATCGGTTGGTGGTGCGGTTGTTGATCATAAGTTATCAAAATGTAAAGAGCTGGTATTTGGGACTAGGGAATATTGGCGCTGTCATGTGTTGAGCACAAGAATGGTGATGTACCATTTTTCTGGCACATGCGGCATGGGTCTTGTGGTCGACTCGAGGTTGCGTGTGTTCGGAGTGAAGCGTCTGCGCATCGCTGACAGTTCCACTATGCATAGCGTCACCAGTGGCAACATTAATGCTCCTGTCATTATGATCGCCGAAAAAGCTGCTGACATGATCAAGGAAGATAATGACTGTGGAATATAGAAGCAGATGGTTTACGTAATCATTTGTTTTACTTAAATGTTAGAGCCCCTCCGGGAGAAACAAGTGTCGTGGTTTATATGTGAGCTCATACCTACATTTTACGACACTTCTATTTCCGGAAATGCTCTAATTTATGTTTATTATCATGATCGCCCTTAAGCGTGAATATCTTGATATTGCGACGTTGTGTCGTGGAAATCTACAATGTGCAATAATATAGATGGCCACGGTTTTATGTTTTATAATCCAGTACACAGTTCCACGGCACCACGTCGCATATTGCCACGACATGACGTTGCAACGTGATCGATGTCGCATCGTGTTACGACACGACGTTGCATTTTGTCACGACAAAAATAACGTAGCATCGTGTTTGTGTTTTGGCTCTCAATATTATAATAATAACATCCCAATTTTAAGTGTTTATCTAGGTGTTCGGTTGTAGCGTAAGTATGTACCTACACCACCTCACACACACACACACATGCTTAGTATTAACGTATTATAAACGCATGTGTTATTTTAGCTGGAATACAGCTATACTCCTAGCTAAAATAGGCTAATAAAATTAGGTTTTTTCGAAGAATTAATTACCCAGCAGACTGGAAATCGTTTTAATAGCTGCATGTGATCCTAAAGGCATGTCATCCGAGTTTGCACCGTTCCAGCAGGTGTGCATAACTTTTGAGCGAATTTTTTGCTCTTCGTCAGTTTTTTTCTTCTAGCTCAAAAACGGTACGTCCGATGGAACATGTCATACTTTAATATTAAAGAGGGTTAAATTCTGCGTCGAATGAGTATCTTTAACTTCTAATTCGATTCAGTGGTATACCTGAAATCATAACTTAAAAATCGGGAAAATGTCTAATTTAATTGAAAACTCATAAGTTTGAGTTACATACCTCATATCTTTGCAAATATTACTCCTGTTGAAAAACCTATAAAATAAAAGTTGTAGAGAATAAAATTTCACGTTATATAGACACCTCAGTTTCACATTCAGTCATTTCCAAAGACTAAATTTGGCATGAATTCAAAATCGTTATTTTTCGTAATTTTTCTAAGTTGCATACTTTCCATAAATACGAGGAGTTAGGCCTACATTTAATGCATCGTTACAACTAAGAACATTTCATTGCAATTCCTAAAACGTAACCAATTAGAAAACTCTTAATACACCGTGTTTTTTTTAATGTATGCTCTTAGTTTGTCTCTTTCTCACGCTGGTGACGGCAGCTCATTGGCACTAGGGCTCGCGCTACACGTGTTACACGCGGCAACGAATACCCGTGTACTTAAGACCGGCGGTGCTAAGGAACCGGTTTACACGAACCCGCCGGGATTTGGAAACGTCTCCAGGAAACGTCTCCGAGAAACGTTTCTCAGACACGTTTACACGAGTACACGGGTTCTTAATACCGGCCCGAACGGTTCCGACGCTCCGAAGTAGTTAGAGCCGTATCAATCAAATAAGATTTACTATTGAATGCTCTATAGTTGACTATGGGTGGAATTGACTGGCTTCGTCGGTTATATTTTTTATTAAGCTTTTATAGTATATTTAGTTAAGCATTGGTATTCTAGACAAAATGAATAATTACCTTACCTACACATAGTTTTGATAATTAAAAAAATATAGTTTCTACTTTCTTATTCAATTTTGATAGTGTTTGAAAATAAATTATATTGCTTTGAGAAGCGACTTCATTAAAACAATATTTTATATAGCTACTCGTGTACAATAATGTAAAAACTTCTAATTTCATTGCTGCGAGAGATAATACAACATCTTTGGTAGGTATTCATTATTATATTGTCTATATTCGTTCTTAGTATTTACTATGAGAAAACACCATAAACGGCAAAGGCAACAAAAGCAACCACCTATTTGAGGGGCCTTCTCAAATTACCATGCACATCTGTTTTTTGAAGAAAAAAAACAATATTACTTATGTTGGTTTGGATAACCTGTGATAATATAACTTATGAAATTAAGCTTAGATACTAAAACAGGTAAATTTCTACTTGACATAGGTCACTTTAACACTAGCGTCCAGGTAAGTAATAAAATAAAATGCAGATTTATGACACCCTTTGGTGTAAAGTTTGCACTGCAAAGTAGCGCCAACGTGTTAATTTCCAAGTCATAATGGCAGCCCGTTTTAAGCTCTAAGTGGTTGTAATAAAGACAACGTGTCTGTACACACAAATGACCTCAAGCGGCACGATTTTAAGAGGATTTACTTAACCTATTGTAATCGTTTACCATTGTTTTGTCGCCGCGCGGCACTAAAATGCATTTCACTGTGATAAGACTTCCCACTAAGCTACAATACAATTTTAAATAAAATGCCTAAAATTTTTAGAATATCCTATTAAGTTTCAGTATGACTCCAGTTTGCCACTTAGTCGGTCAGTTGGAGTTCCCGGGTTAATCTTACCATTTTAAAATAGTTTTAGTTGGTTTGTTAGTTATAGTTTTTGTCTTGTTGGTTTTTGTTGTTAAAAAACTGTTATTGCGTTTATTTGTTAAAAAATGAGAAGAAGCTGGGTGTGGAACTTCGCCACCAGAGTTGGTGATAAAGCCTATTGCTCCTTATGCAATGACCGATCAAATAACGAGTTTTCTTGTAATGGTGGTTCAACAGGAGCTATCGGGAAACATTTATTAACAATTAACCAAAAGTCACCACCCGCACCCTTGACTACCCCTGAGTAAGTACATGAATTTAACTATTTATGTTTTTGGTTTATAATTCTATATATATTATTATGGGTTAACTTTTTTATTTAGTGAAAAATAATAAATAAGGTTAAATAAGGTCCGAAGTGCTTCCAATTACGCTATTACTATTATTCGTGATTTTTGTATTTGGAATTTGGATGCACGTCTGATCAGCAACACGAAGGATGTTGGGTCGAATTCGAATCCCGTGATGTACCAGAGTTCTTTACATTTAATTTTTTCATTGTAATGGACATTCGTTTCAAATTAAATGAAATTAAATATGCTTATTTTCAGGCAGCTTAGAAGCCCATAAATAAATACCTTAAAACTAGTATGTATACATAATACATTAATCACATTAAAACTACAACGATTATTGGACCACCCTAATTATATATATATATATATATATATATATATATTATTTTTTCAATCAACAACTGATTTTACTTTCTGAACTAAAGAATTTTAGAATTTCAAGAACAAAGACACAATTCATTAAATGAAGTTAGTATTTAGTAGGTGTAATGAAGTAATATTTCTTTTCTATTGCTAAACTAAAACCCGTGCTTCTACCTGAGTAGAAAAAAGGTTCGGTCAAATAACTGTTAACTAAATTTAAACTCTATATGCCGGCAATAAGATTTTTATATAATGTAGTCATTCGTAGCTTTTGAACGACTCGACCCGTTTGACTCTTACCGCCAAGGACGTTTCCAGATCCGCGTGTATTTAAGACACGGTTTTTTCGGCGACCCGTTTACCCGTGGACACGGATCTTAATTACACGTTTCTTAAGGACACGTGCTAAACGGGCCAGAAACCCGTGTCGCGTGTTATTCGGACACGGGTATTCGAAACGGATACACGAGATCCGGAAACGACCGCGAGCCCTAATTGGCACGTCCGCATCTCTCGCTTGTCGGTGCGCGACTAGTGACAATTGTTTGAATTCACTCATTTTAAGAGCTTCACTTTTGCGCGTGCATAACCCATCTGTCATTATTATATATCATAAGATGTCCCATAGAAAAACACTTCCGCCCCCTTTCACGCTTCAGGGATGATTTCTGGGATAAAAACTCCTCAGAACTCAACATTATTTTGACACCTTTCATCTAAATCGATTTAGCGTTAATAATTTTCTATAATAACTGTTCGGCCCCTTAAAAGTTACTATTCTGGAATAAAAACTAGTTTGTATGTACTTTTACCGGACTCAAGCTATCTCTATAAATTTCATCTAAATGAGTTCAGCAGTTATTGATTTGATTGATTCCCAATCGGTCCAATGTAAATAGAGTAAAATAATAATTTTATGTAGGTTTACTTGCATAATCACATAATCATGTAGCTAATTAGGAGATTATGACACTAACGACATTGAAAAATATACTTTAGTTAGGCTCAGAAATGTACCCTTGAAATTAATAGAATTAAAAAAAACACGGTGTATAGTTTATTTCTTAAACACTTTTTAGAAATTTGCACTGAAATGTTCCCAGTTGCATTAAATGTAGGCCTCACACCTCATATTTATAGAAAATATGCAACTTGTAAGAATTTACCAAAAAATAACCATTTTGAATACGTACCGAATTTAGTGTTCCAAATGATTGAATTTGAAAATTAATGTATCCATATGACGTGAAATTTTATTCTCTACAACTTTTATTCTATAAGTTTTTCAACAGGAGTAGTCTGTTTCAAAGATATGTGACATCGAAGTCAAAATATGAGTTTTTCAATTAAATGAGACATTTTCCCTATTTATAACTTTTGATTTTGGCTGTACCGCTGAACCAAATGAGAAGTTTAATATACTCATTCGACGCAGAATTTAACCCTCTTTAATATTAAAATAACATTATTTCCATCGGACGTACCGTTTTTGAGCTACAAGCAAAAAAAATGAAAGAGAGCAAAAATTTCGCTAAAAAGTTATGCACACCTCCTGAAACGGTGCGAACTCGGATGACATGCCTTTAGGACCACATGCAGGTAAATAAACGATTTCCAGTCTGCTGGGAATTAATTCCTCAAAACGCTTTTTATTGATCTAATTTTATTGGGCTAAAAAGCATCATGCAGGAAATAAATTACGAAGTAGATGAGATAGAATTATTGAAATATCCCTACCATTTTATAACGCTCCTCGTGTTGAACCGAGTTGGTGGCATACTCCATGTAAAAATGCCATACTTTTTAAACAACATTGTATTGTCTCTGTCTCTTGTTTTATTATTCTCATTCCGATGACATATGTTTCTGTAGTAACTAATAATTGAATAAAAATATATTAAACAATAAGAAAAATATTTTATTTACCGAACTTAAAAGTAGGTAAACAGATTGCTATTTACTTTAAAAAGTGTCTACAAACCTTCTGCAAGTAGGTAAATCTAGTCTGCATTCACTACTCTTCGTTAATACTTGGTGTACGCGAACTTAAAATTGAACACGGACTAGAAAAGGTAAGTTACTGAATAATTCTTAGATTAGGAATGACAATGGTATCCATACCTTTGGTTAATCCATAGACATGCCGTGAAGACAAAATTGTGATTCCATTATAAGCCGATTTTCTCGTGTTTACGCGCGACACTCACACATACTAGGTACTCGTGGACGAGCAGTGATTGGTTCACGTGTGCACGAGACCGCGGCTTATTATGGGATCACAGTTTTATCTTCGGTTAGATCATAGAAATGATTAATATCGGTTATGTGTCAAACTTTGAGGCTGTTCAGCAGGCTTATGATGGCAGTAGGTAGTTGTCCGCCGATAACTTGATAAAAAGCTGACGACTTGACACATTGTCATGTTTTGCTGTGTGAATGTGTCAAGTTGTCAGCTTTTTATCAAGTTATCTGCGGACAACTACTGCCATCATAAGCCTGCAGAGTAGTATAAAAAATATTGGTTGAAAAGAATTAAAAACATAATGTATAAATAACTGTTATTTTTTTAAGATATGGTAAAATATCATGTGGCATAAATACGCGTATACTATACGCGGAAAACTGATATTCTAACTCGAGGCATGGTGAAATACGTTTTGAATTTTTATTGATACTACGAGTACAAAAATAAACTATTTTCATGAAACGAATACACAGTCCGTGAGCTCTTAAAAGAACCTTCGCGTTTTAGAAAGAGATATCGGGTATCAATCAACAGTGACACATGAAAAAGCAGAACAGCAATATTACCTTCGTCTGTCATCGCCGATTCCCGGAGGTTCCTCTTAAAGTTCACGCACTGTACCTACCTACTCGTAATAATATTGGATTCCAGTTGAAACATGGAAGCTGCTTTATCCGTTGTCAGGATTAGAATACTACAAGCCGCCTTAAAAGTGTTGGTTGTGCTGCTCACTGCAATACATTGGCCCCAGCAAGCAATCGTGCCCGGTAAGTAATTCTCTTGGTTTTCAAGCACTGTACAAGTTGCAGAAAATTTAGAAACATTCTCGGAAATTTCCGGACACTTACACAAGAATTTTAATCAAATTTCCAACGAGACCATTTCCTATGGGAATTATTTAAAAAAATATTATTGGTATCTCCGTTATTCATTTTAAATCTAAGTCAGTTAAAAGTATTGATAACGGCAGTGTCCAGGAACTTCCTGAATAATTTTTATTGTTCGTAAAATTTAAGTTCTGAGAACATTCTGTGCTTATAGAAAATGCCGCAACTTTGGACATTTTTCCTTGGTGTATTATTAGTTTTCACTGCCTTCAATCATGCGTTCTTGTCAGCGAAGTCTTGCTTGTCATGATACTCATGATAAAGTCGCTGCTATCATACATACTATAGTTACTCCTACTTAGTTATAACTTTATTTTACTCTCTTTATTATACTCTCATTAGATATCCTACAATATCTACCTAATTTTCTTATTTTAAACATCCTTAAACTTAATTAGTTGTTGTTTGATTCATTTGATAATTTCACATTACTGTTTAGATACTTTCTTTAATCTTAAGTTTTCTGTGTTGTCTTGATTTAGCTTAATTTGAATCAATTAATTTTAAATTCATTATATATGAATGCTGTTTGATAAGCATTTTATAGATGGTTCCATTTATGTTTACAACTCATTTACACGCCAATGAAAAAGTTTGTAGCATTTTTTTTATTTGTGTAAAACAGATGGCGCTCGCTACAGCTTTATTATAGTAGGTGGCGGCACAGCAGGGTGTGTGATCGCCAACCGGCAGTCAGAGCGGTACCGCTTTAAAGTGTTATTTATCGAGGCTGGAGGAGACCCACCTTTAAAATCCATTGTAAAATCATCACAAAGTAAACTTTCAAAAATGTTTGTAATACAGCCTTATCACTTGTCATGTTATTGACATTTGAATTTGAATTTTCAGCTACCTGGGTTAGTTGGCCACCTTCCAAAAACAGATATAGACTGAAATTATACCTAGCAATACGACGAAAACAGAGATATAAACCAACATGGCATAGAATTAACATTAACGCAAGGTAAAATGCTAGGTGGGTCCAGTAGCAATAATTTTATGATCTACGCAAGAGGACATCCCCACAACTTCAACATTTGGGCAAATAAAGTTGGAGACCAGTCGTGGAACTACAACAATGTACTACCGGAGTTTATAAAGAGTGGACACTTGGATGATTCCGAAATCCTCTGATCGAAATACGCAAAATTCCACGGCACTGCAGGCTACATGCACATTACAAGAGACCCTCGTCCTGAAACCATACCATATCTGAATATATTCAACGACCTAGGACATGAAATTCCATTAGATTTCAATGGAGATGAATATTTCGGCTATGGCAAACCCACTTTCACTAAAATCAAAGGAGTGGGGTGTTCAAAAAAGAGTAGTTGTATTGAATTGTATAGCAGGAAAATATCAATCATATACTTAACACCTTGTTTGCTTAAATCGACTAAATCGTTTTTGAAATGAAATAATCGGCAAAATCTAACTCTAAGTTGCACTCTTTGTGACGTCATAAAAACTCATTCCAGCACTTTATGAAGTGACAAAAGATACTTTGATCAGTAGCTCATGCTGATCAGTAGATCAGTAGCTCATGCTGATTCCAACAATACCACCTGTTGGTGTAAACCTAAAATACTATAAGTAAGTAACTTACTCGTAGTTTTGTTTTCATTTCTCTTGAAATACAAAGTCGTTTAGTTTCATGAAATCATTATTTTGTTTGCATTACAAAAAGTATAAGTAAAAATATCACTGTAATAGTATCAAAACAATCCTTATACATTGTTTCTTATTTCTTTATTTTTACAGGTGTTACTTTATAACTATGGGCAACGGCTCCACTATTAGTGTAAATACAATGATTTTATATATACTAGATAAGAAATCAGCACTCCAAATGTGGCACAGTAAAAGACGGTGCAACGCAACTAATTTTGCCGAAGAGAGCCGAGCCCGAGCCGAGCGAAGCCCGATCGTTCCGACGAGTATATTTACAAAGGACTAACAAACGTTTCGTTAAAATATTACCAGTGTAAGTGAGACTAGGGATTAAGCTTAAGTGCTACAGCATGAAGGTCAACGAACTATAGGCACAATCGGCGATAGGAAGTAAAGGTTTCGTAAATTTAAACCGAACTGACAGCATTGAGGCATAAGGCTAGTGGAGTAGTTGTTGTTTTTTTTAAATTACGAAACTCAGAAAATTATTAAAACTTATTTAGTAAATTTTATTATTATATTATATTTTATAATGCTGAATCATTTTTTATGGTTCCGTGGCTAAATTGGCAAAAACGGAACCCTTATAGTTTCGTCATGTCCGTCTGTCCGTCCGTCCGTCCTTCCGTAAGTATGCCACAGACATTTTGAGACGTATCCTTATAACATTTTAACACAAGGTGTATTTTAACACAAGGCGCCACTAGTGAAATTGCTAAAAAAATTATTTGAACATTATCTGTTAAGGAGTTTTTGAGTGATCTCCAAAAAACTACGTACATAGGCAGATACGACCTTGTGATATAACTTGTGATTTTTTTAAATAACTCTCTGTTATGCGTGGTCCGACACGAACTTTAGCCGGTTTTTGTAAAATATACCTCAAATGATACCGTAATATCCTCATATCTAATCCCAAGAAAGCAATTATGTAAATATTTTCGTTTATTATTTTTTCATTATTTCAAAGTGTGATCTGTCAATTTTTGAATTAAAGATTTAAAAAGAAAGCATGAAATACTATGTTTACCGAGCTATTGTGTTTCTTTTGATTCTAAATTTGTCTTGAGCATGTACTTCGCCCCCGCATGGGCCGCATGCCTGCTTCCCTTTCTGCTCGCTCGGCGGCCGAAAAACTCAATAACCCTCACCCGCCACCCATTGTGCCCGTACGGTTTACACCGTCAGGAATACGTTAGGTCAGAACGCAAACAAGTAAACATAACCGACCGTGTGCAGTTTTCATTCCATTCTGGAGTCGAATCAGGCAACCGATCTGGGTACCTGAAGTTTGCCTACAACTTTTAACATTCGCCTCACAAACTTAGGTAGAAAATCCGTCCGAGAGCATGTCGGGCCCTCCTCAATGTTGGGTTCCGTATTTGCCGGCCCGTCACAATACACAATACACCAAAAACGGTTTAAAACTCAACCTGTTGGAACTATGTCCCTAGTTGTCTACAGAACCCCAAAAAGAATTAAAAAGGTTAGGGGGTCACAATTAAGTATACATAATAAACAAATTAAGTATACATAATAAAATAATTGATCCAAGAGCGACTCCATTGCTCTTATGTGCCATGTGATTTTTGAACGCCAGATGAATGACAGGTGACATTTTATCATAATTCTTTCTTCTAATTTGTAATACAACCTTAACGATGTTAAATAATTCGCACTGGCCGGCTATACATTTTTTTGTGCTATATTTTCGGAAAATCTTGTTTGTGTCTGCGCCTCTATTATATTATAACTCAATGTGTAAATATCAATAACTTTTTTCCAGTAGGTAAGTATTAAATGCGACAAACAACTTGTAAATTATTTCAATAAGTAATAGTTTATAAAGACGATATCTAAGTATATTCACATTAGCAAGTGCTCAGGGTTTTGACGTACTTGAATCGGGTATCAATTCCAAGGTAGGTATTTTTTTTAATATTTTCTGTAAGTACATCCTAGGCAGCGTGTCAATAACTTTTTTAATAACTTATACTGAAAAAGCACTGTTGGTGTCCCGAAACTATGCAACACGTAAATACTTACGTGGGACATTATAATTTAAACACTTTTTATTATACAAGAGGCCAATCACAACAATTTAAATTTCACCAGTATTTCAAGGGAGTGGTTGCTATTATTATTTTATTTTATTGCCTATATTTTATCTGTTTCAACACCGCCATCGTGATGCATCCAGTCTTGGCTTACTTAATCACACCGATGCATTTGTTTTAGTCAAGGTGTTATAAAATAATAAAACCGTTAAAACATAATTATTCTCAGTTGAGTCATGGACGCAGCTTTAGCTGTAGCTAACATCAAGAGAATTCAAGCAGCCTTCTTTGTGCTACTTGGGTTGCAACTTACGGCGATATATTATCCCGAAACAGCAATGGTGTCCGGTAAGTTTTCCTTTACTTTCGCGTTATATTACGTCAGTTGCCAAACAGAAAATATGCTGCACAAAGTCACAATCTGGTGGTATTCTATGTTGGCTAAACTCCTTACGATTTTTTTTGCGTAAAGGATGATTCACGGTGTCCATTCCCGGGTCCGCCACGTCGACGGGCCGATAACGGGCGTTCCGAGTACTACACGATCAGTGACCGGGCGGTTCCGGGCCCGAGCCTTCCGATACCGCCCTGTTATATGAGATCTTCCGGCCGTTGACGTTCCGGGTACGGAACGAGTCTCTTACTATACTCAGAGGTCACGTGATGTTTTCTATACAAAATGAAGTATCGGAAGTGTCGGACCGGACCCGGGAATAGACACCGCGAATCATCCTTAAACGTATATTTGATACACGGTGTATTAAAAGTGTATTTAGTTACAAATCATTCCATACTTATTTTTTTCTTTTTTAGTATTTTTTAAGCGACAGATATGGATGTAAAAAAATACCTAACTAAAATAATGTTTTATTGACGTTACCAAGTATCGGTAATTAGTACTTATAATCATGCTTTACATACATTTTCAGATAGTGACCACTTTACTTTTATAATAGTTGGAGGAGGGACTGCAGGCTGTGTGCTTGCTAACCGTCTGACAGAGAACAGTCGCTTCAACGTGCTCCTCATCGAGGCTGGTGATGATCCGCCTTTTGAGTCCATGGTAAACAATACATGCATACTGGTTTTCTAATGTTTACCATTCGAAAGCTAAAAAAAATCTCAAAGAGCAAGAAGTTGTAGAGTCAGTGCAGGAAGTGAAATGTCGTAAAATTTATTAGTTCCCATAAATCCACATCGCTTCTCCTTTCGCACAAACTCTAGCTAAACTCACATATAATGCGGATAATCGTATATTTTTCACATAATAAATTCAATATTTTAGGTTCCAGGACTAGTTGGTTATCTTCCAGATACGCTGAGTGACTGGAAATACGTAGAACAACGCGACAAAAACCGAGTAATATACCAGAATGGTTTCCAATTGCCACTGACACAAGGAAAAATGCTGGGTGGCTCCAGCGGAAATAACTACATGTGCTACGTCAGAGGACATCCTCACGATTACAACTCTTGGGCAGAAACACTCGGAGATCCATCCTGGAACTACGAAAATGTACTTCCATATTTTAAGAAAAGTGAAAATTTGAAGGATTCCGGAATCCGTGCGTCTAAATATAGAATATTTCATGGAACTAAAGGATATCTTAAAGTCGCAAGATCAATGGATCCTAAAACTAAACCATATGCTGGCATGTTTCGTGAACTTGGACATGAAATACGAATTGATTTTAATGGGAATGAAACTCTAGGGTTCGGCGAAGGTACCTTTATTATATATAAAAGCCGAAGGTACCTTCGCCGAACCCTAGAGTTTCATTCCCATTAAAATCAATTCGTATTTCATGTCCAAGTTCACGAAACATGCCAGCATATGGTTTAGTTTTAGGATCCATTGATCTTGCGACTTTAAGATATCCTTTAGTTCCATGAAATATTCTATATTTAGACGCACGGATTCCGGAATCCTTCAAATTTTCACTTTTCTTAAAATATGGAAGTACATTTTCGTAGTTCCAGGATGGATCTCCGAGTGTTTCTGCCCAAGAGTTGTAATCGTGAGGATGTCCTCTGACGTAGCTTCGACTATATATAATAAAGGTACCTTCGACAGAGTACAGCCTATAGTTTCCTTAGGCCAGTCAAACATCGACATAATTTGCATGTTCTTAAAAATACATTGGTAACTAAAATTCTATTCGATGACTACAAGAATGCCATAGGAGTAGAAGCTTTAACTCATGATGGAAAATTAATAAGGATAATGGCGGATAAAGAAGTAATAGTAACTGCTGGGGCATTCAATTCGCCAAAGTTACTGATGCTCTCTGGCATCGGTCCTATAAAAGACTTGAGGTATTTAGGGATCAAGGTGGTTTCTGATCTGCCAGTTGGTGAAAACTTAAAGGAACAACCGGCCGCTATAGTCGCATACAAGTTTAAACAATTAAACGGAACTCTAAAAGTGCCAAACTACGGTAAATATCCTTTTGCTGCATTAACCGGTTACATATCTTTGAACAAGTCTCAGTGCTACCCAGATACTGAATCAATATGTTTAATCGTTTCTGGCGATTCATATGTTGCATTATCAGTATGCGCGTTTAGTTTTGGTCTTAATTACAACACATGCCAAGCTATTTACAACGCTAGTAAAGAGAGGGAGGTATTAATTTGCATACAAAGTCTATTGCACCCCAAATCCAGTGGCAGAATAAGATTGAAAAGTAAAAACCCTAAAGATGATCCCTTAATTTCTTTGAGATCTTACTCGGAGGAAGAAGACTTAGACACAATGGTGAAGAGTTTTGAAGAGTTGGATAGAATCAGGACTTCAGATTATTATAAGAGTGTTGGTGGTAAAGCGATTGACCTCAGGTTGTCTAAATGTGCGGGCATGAGATATGGGAGCAAGGCATACTGGCGTTGTCAGGCTTTAAGCACGAGATGGTCGTTATGGCACTACAGCAGTTCATGCGGCATGGGACGGGTGGTAGACTCAAAGCTTCGTGTGTATGGAGTGCAGCGTTTGCGCGTTGCTGACAGCTCTGCTATGCAAAACATACCACGCTCCAACATTATGGGCCCCGTCATCATGGTTGCTGAGAAGGCTGCTGACATGATCAAAGCAGATCATGATAGTTAATAATTTTAAAACAAAGTTTAGATAATAATCATTTTAGTACCTATGCAACAAAAACGTTTGTAACAAATGTGTAATCAAGAAAATAAAAAGAATTGAACTTTAATGATTTATTATTTCTTAACCTATCAGTTTTCATTACACTTTTGTTATATGTATACTATCATACAATGTTAATAATACTAAACAACACAACGTTTAGTAAATTTTTGTTAGTCTTAATTAACTCGTTGTAAGGTTGTCTTCATATTTAATTAGTATTATAAGAGACGAACCAAATAAATTGCAACCCATGGAAGCTGTGACGTAGTTCATATAGTTCAACTTGTATTGCAACAACAAACTTATTCTTTAAACTATTTTGTCCCATTTTATTAAACAAAAATATCTAGACTGCATTTAGATATACACGACGATAACACCAAATAGTCGTCAAAGTGTGACAGTAGAGGTTTCAAGAAAATGAATATGACAATCAAATATTGCGCCTACAAGTAAAACGCGCTGACGTGTCAGCAATGTGTCAAAAGACATACAGGAGACGTTGCATGCATCAACAAACTCTCCTCCCACTAGGGTCATCGCTATTCAAGTTTGTTACTTTACACATTTTCTATATGACAAAATACATGAAAATTTACATGTTTTTACACACTTTAAATACATATACATACATATAATAAAGCTGAAGAGGGTCGAACGTCTGTACATGGAAGATATTCGAAAACAAGTTGGCTGGGGATACTTAGAATCGATAACAGAACACGTTCCAACAGTTTTTAGAATTTTTGTCTGTTTGTCTGTTTATCTGTTTGTCTGTTTATTTGCCGCGCATCGCGTGAAAACGGCTCAACGGATTTTGATGAAATTTTGTATAGAGATAGTTTGAGTCCCGGGAAAGGACAAAGGATAGTTTTCATTTCGAAAATCAACCCTGGAGGAGGTGAAAAGGGGGTTGAAATTTTGTATGGAGAATTTTTAATCGCTGAACCGATTAAGATGAAAATTAGTATGTAGATAATTTGAGTCCCGGGAAACGACATAGAATAGTTTTCATCCCGAAAATCAACCCTAGAAGGGGTGAAAAAGGGGTTGAAAGTTTGTATGGCGAATCAATAACCGTTGAAAGCTGGAGATTCTCTGGGGAAGGATATAGAATAGTTGGGGATCCCTTTGTTTCCCATAAACTTGTTGTTTCGAATTTCGATAGTTAGAAATTGATATCCATATAATTTATGGGCATAAACATCAATGGTCATATTTTTTGTAAAACATAACGTTTCATCATAGTTCTAATAATAAAGATCTATAATATTAAACACTATAATCGCAAAAGGCATAAAATTGATGAGTATAACATTCGAAGGTCTATCAATAATTATTCAGAAATATTTTAAGGCATATATTTTATCGGACTAATAGTCGTTCATCATATCGTTTTAATGTCAAATCTTTGTTTTCCATAAACTTATTGTTGTCCCAGAGATAGGTAGGTTAGGGTTATTTTTTTATGGCCCTAAAAACGAAACTGCTCCCAGAGATAGGTAGGTTACGGCTATTTTTTTTATGGCCCTAAAAACGAAACTGCTCCCAGAGATAGGTAGGGTAGAGTTATTTTTTTATGACCCTAAAAACGAAACTGCTCCCAGAAATAGGTAGGTTAGGGTTATTTTTTTATGACCCTAAAAATGAAACTGCTCCCAGAGATAGGTAGGTTAGGGTTATTTTTTATGACCCTAAAAATGAAACTGCTCCCAGAGATAGGTAGGGTATGGACTATAAAAATCGGAACTTAAAATTTGTGGAAACCGATATCCTCCTCCTTGATTCGTGTTCCTCAGTACTGAGGGTCGTGACCTCCCTTCTGCATCACTCTCTCTCGTGCGATCTTTCTCCATCTGTTCCTGTCTCTGGCGGTGTGTAGAGCGTTGTGAAAAGTAGAGTCAAGAACGGTGCGGATCTGGTCAGACCAACGTATAGGGCTGCGTCCACGAGGTCTTTTCCCATCTATACCGACCGAACCGATATACACCCCTAGTTATCATTATAATCTACGATTAAAGAACTTAAAACAATTATTATAAGCAAGTTTATTTCCTTCAACATTATGTAATAGACACCATTTGGACTTTGAATATTATGAGTAACAGATTTTATGACTATATAACAATAATTATGACCTGCAAAAGTCGGACCAGCAATTTAGATTGTAAAATTTTATGACTATTGACAATATGACTAATAAATATTATGATCGAAAACGTTATGGACTGGAACTAAAATAATGGGAACCAATAGAGACCCGAATAGTTGATATCCAGAATTCAGTCCTTAGGCGGTTATCACACTGCTACGGATCCGCATGCGGCGCCGGTGCGCGAGCGAGATAGCGCTCTGCATGTGTATAGCGCTATCTCGCTCGCGCACCGGCGCCGCATGCGGATCCGTCGCCAGTGTGATAATCGCCTTAACGAGGGATTACTAATTCCACGCAGACGAAGTCGCGGGCAAAAGCTATGTCATTATATAAATAATTATACCTTTAATTATTTTAACGGCCTTCTATCTTAGTTATGGGACCCTGCCTATGAAGCCGGAGGTCCCGGGCTCGCATCCTGGTCAGGGCATTTATTTGTGTGTTTATCACGAATATTTTCCTGAGTTATGGATGTTTCCTATGTATAGTATTTATCTATCTATCTATTATATACTTCGTCGTCTAGTACCCACAAACTAGTAGCCTCATTTAGGCGATTATCAGACTGGCGCCGTATGCGGATCCGTCGCCAGTGTGATAATCGGCATATTTAACGTTGATACGTATACAAATCACAAAGGCAGAACGGCGAGCAAATCTTAAATGTTTGATAAGGATCAATCGAAAGATTGTCTGTCATTGAAGTTTAAATGTTAAAATTTTTTTTAGAATAGGGATGATGACAGATGTTGAATTTAGTAATGAAATGTAGATAAAAGCAAGCAAAATGATAAATATATGCTATTTTACTGAAAATTTAAAAAATCTATTGGAACTGTTGAAATATATCACGCTTCATAATAAAAATAAAAGATTTTTTTAAAGTACGAAATTATAAAAATCTGTAGTTAGGTGCGTTTTGTGCACCACGTGCAAACATCATATTTTGAATCTCATTTCTGATGTTTGTGTTGCGTTAACGCAATTAGCCCTATATAGACATTTGATCCTCACAATAAAACGGATTGATTGATACCATCCATGAAAAAAAACATCATTGTCTGTCAGTGATATTCAAATGTAAATTTAATAAATTATAACTTTTGGCATTGGTAACCCTATTCATAGTGGAAATGGTTTTGCGCTGCCGTAAGTGAAACAGTTTCCGTTTTTGTATTCCGCCGTCGTGTGCCAAACATTATTTTATTTTCTAACGATTGTAAATAAAAGTTTATCTTGTTTTTAGAAGTTTCAAGTCTTAGCCGATTATTGTGAAGTTTTTGAGTTGAAAATAGGAAAAAATCTCTACGGATGTAGTATACGTTGACTGATTGGTTGACTGACTCTTTTATACAAACAATATTACTGTATTTGTGCAATAAACAATTGTAAGTGATCAACAAAATCGTGCCCTTCCTGTCACAAGGACCAGGATTTCAATTAAAATTACCAATAATTATACCTAACATTGCTTCTTAGGTTGCACAAGGTATAAAGAGTCATATAGGTACAACTAGGGCATGCAATACTGGTATTGCTTGTATGGGCTAATACCGAAATTCCGGGATTGTCCATACAAATAATACCGGTATTGGATGCTCTAGGTCCAACCCATAAATTTAAAGTTCTGTACCAAGCATCTGTAGTTATCTTTACTATCTTTCTGTCTTTGGAATTAAGATTATAGAGTTTAAAAACTAAAAAAATAAATAATATAATATAATCATTGTTACAATGCCTTTGAAATGTTCACAGGCCGGGAATTAATACATTACATCAATCAGCGGGACAAGTCCGCAGTCATGTTACAGAGCGCTGGCGGCCGGCCAAGCCTTCACCTTACTTTGGCCGTAATATACTAGCTTGCCTATTGATTTCTATACCAGCGAGATTTTAACTAAATAAGTTACAGGCATTTTGAGATGTGTCTCTTTTTTGTGTGTTATAGTAATTTAACTTCGCTTTTATATTTTACATGAAGTGTTGGTTAAGTTTAATATTCGCGAGTTTCTTAGGCAGTATGGAAACAACAAAATAGTATTTTCTATTCTATGATAATGCTTTTTGAGCCAGTCCCTTTATTACATCAACTTTACGTTACCTTACTTAGTCAGCTTACCTTTGACTTTTACGAAAGTAAATAAAACTAAAGTTAAAGTACCATATTTACGATATTCATAGAGGTTTACCAAAAAACCTTATTCCCAGTGTCTTCAATATAGTTATACCCTTTTCTGGGTCATTTTGAAATCATTTGAATACCATTTGGACTACCTTACCTACTTTGAATGCATTTTTGTCTTCCTTTACAATTATTTTCACTAACATGTACGAGTAGATGTATCTACAAGATTTATAATCAAAGCACATCTTCATAACACTTTAGATGGATCAATACAGAGATAAAAGCACAGAATCAGGTGCTCCTCTTAATCCTGCCTTACAATGGGAAGTAGGATTTGTATGAAACGCGGGCTTATCGTATAAACCGAAGGATTAAATGGTGGAATTATAAAACGGTATATGAATTGTTCTAGTATAAATGAAAAAGTTTGCATGTCTGTTGCATAATCACGCAAATAGAGAAGCATATTGGCAGAAGGATAAATTAAAAGCTAGATAAGTATGAATAAGTTTCAGGTCTAAAAACCTTGAAGAAGTGATTGAACAATGATGATGATGATGATGCTATCCCGTTATGAGGGCATCAGGGACATAGGGCTCTCAGAAGGGATTTCCATTGTTCACGGTCCTGTGCGGTCTCCTCCAGCTCCGTCCAACCAAGGCCAGTTGATGCAGCCTCCATTTCAACAACAATAAACACCGTCGTGTTTGATTGAACAATAAAAATGTAAAATAAATTCCCATTTCATGACCCTAAAAGGTGAATTCTGGAGTTTTATATAAGTAGTATCGGAGTGTTAAATGATGAATACTATAGTTTTTAGTCTTCCCCTTAGGGCCTAACCATTAGATTTATATTTTGTCATTAAATAAAAGCTTTAAAGAAAGAAAATTTTATATACCAAATATAGACACGAATTCTGTCTAGATATGACTCAAAACTTTTGTTAGCTGTTGTTTAAATTTACATTGAAACTTTCAGATAATTCAATACTTTTAGTTTGTGCCATTTTAGTAGTGTAGTGTAATTTTTTGAGCCATGGTTTTTTTAAATTTATTATGAATGACTGTATTCCTTGCTTATATGAAATGTCTCTGGCTGTTTCACTATTTTGACAGTTGACCGAGTTGAGGTGGCATAGGTGATGCCCCTTTGTAAGTTCATTTCATTATGCAATCGTTCATGTTACCCCCATTATGCACTTCGCACATAGCGAATAGGTGCATATATATATTGTTAGCTATATTCTATAAAATGCTACAAACAAAAGTAGTAAAAAAATATTACTTGCTCCGAACAAAAAACTAAGGAAAATATCAGAACCCATATTCATAAGTAGGATAATAAAAATCCCACTCATTTCAGGGGAGTCCGAGTGGCTCAGTGGAAAAATGAAATAAATGCGGCTATGCCGGTCTTAAACCGGGACATTACTCACGCTCAGCCCGGGATTTACCGGAGCCGGGGAAGCCCCTTACATCCCCGCTGAATTGTTTTTTATGAGAAAAAATATTGGACCAAGGCCCGATCGTGCAGGGTTCTTTTCTTTTAATTAATTTTATATAATATTTTTTCTTATTGCGAAGTCTGAAAGTATGGAATTGCCAGTATTTTTGTCGTCAAATCTTTTTAAGGTAGGAGTGGAACACGAATTAATAAACTAGTGGATGTGAAATGACGGCTATTTAGTATGAAAACCAGTGTCGCCAAACTCAGACATTCATAGGTACGTTAAAATACGTCACACAATTACAAAAATGCTTTGATTCGTAGCAACTTTCCATACCGATAGGCTGTTACTGATTGATATTTCTCGAACGAATCTTAACTGTAGGCTACATGAGCCACAATCTAAAATATAATGTCAAAATTATGAGACATATGACTATTTAATTATCTTACAAAATCTCGCTCAACATTCACTTAATACAACTACTTAACACTGGATGGCACTATTTTAAATAAATTTAATAGTTAAAATCACTTTCTTATTATAAGCGAGAAAAGGGCTAAAGAAACCAGTGTATGTAAGGTCTCACTATGCATAATTTGTTACGGATCTTACGGTCACGTTATACTGGTATATTCGAGATCTGTGCCTGCCTGCGAGTAGCTAAAGGTTGGGAACTTTTTTTGCATACCCATAACATCCAAAAACAAAACGTCCCATGTGACTGTGAACTTCTTATAATGATATGACTATTTGTCATTCGATATAGGAAGGGGAAAGTGTGATCCGAGTATTTTATCGATATTTGTGTGTTCGGTTAGGTATTAGGTTAGGTGATAAAATATGCATTTAAATACCTATCCGAACACAAAAATATCAATAAAATAATGGGATCACACTTTATTATATATATAACTTAAAACAATTATTTTACACCATTTACACCTTACTAAGATTATAATTTTTATAATATAGGTAGGTGCTAGGTAATGCTAATCGTAATTGTATGAAAAACAACATGTAGTACGCATTTAAGGCCAGTGTAGACGGGACAACCCGATTAAGCTGTCAAATTAATTTTGTGTGAATGCATACATTATGAAGGCTGATCGATTCCACTTGATTTTATTGTAAAATTGTGACCATCAAATCAGGAAATGCGTGGTTATTTCCACTAACAAATCCAAAATAGCTAATTAAGTTTTGTACGTGTGGATGGACTAGATGTGATGTATGTAAATTTAATTTCTGATACCGTACAAATGAAAACGACGAATAAACAACTAATATAATATTAACTGAACAATTATCTACGACTAGATAAAAGCGAATTTTGTAGTCTGATAAACCAATTTCTCATTTTAAAAGACGCGAAATTTAATATTACTGTGGGAGATTTGAAGTAAATGTTGATGTGATCTGTACTTGTGGGATCTTAGGTTTTCGTCACATTATCAATTATTATTGTAATTATGCTCTAGGGAAATTTCACGCCTTTTATTATTATTTACTGTTTTAATTATGGTTTGCACGCACCTCTAGGGGGTTAAACGGCAACCGCCGTCTGATAAATACAAATATGCGCTAAAGTATATATTGAACTTAAAACTTATCTAAAATAATAACATCAAACTTGAAATGTCGTAAGAATAGCTTTAACTTTATCGATATAAATATCGACATTGCGCGGCACTCGAGTAGCGAAAGTTATTTGACATTTAGGATAGCGAATTTTCTAGATAAACATAAAGAACAGTGACAAAATATTATGAACTCTAAGTTCTAACAAATAAAATATAGTTTTGTTTAACATACATTCGCAAATAATGCAAAACAAACAGTTATTTCGTTTACTTTTGGATTATGTTTAAAAAAATACCTAACGGTGATAGGAAATACATCCACCTGACAGATATTTTAAACCACTATGATTTGTGCAGCTTAATATTGCACAATACGGCATTTTAAATTTAATAATCATTTTTTGTTACACGAGCGTACATATGACGTGAAAGTCATTCGGGCATGAAGTTTACAAAACAACTGATCATAGTCTGTACGGTTACCATGAGTTTGACTTTGTCACTTTTCGTTAACGAGTAACGAATTTACTATCTGTGCATCTCGTTTACACTAATACGTTACAAGCAAGATGCACAGATAGAATACTCGATACTCATTCTCGAAAACGTCAATGTCATAACTCATGGTAAGCGTACTTTGCACAAATTGAGTCGGCCGCTACTTACTGTCGGATACACGGGAACGCCTACTTGCCATCTCCATCCTACTCCGTGGAGTGGAAGTATATTAAATGAAACTCAATTGAAATAAATGAGGTTAAAATTTAAACCGGAATCTGGAATAATCTTTTTGACGTTTTGGAATCGTTACAATACGCAGTCTAAATATCACATCTATTATAGAACTGAACGACAAAATAATAATACCTACCTATAACTGGGAGTAAACAGGTATAAAATGAAAATAAATAATTATAACGCTAGGTACTCTTTAAATAAACATACTTGGTTAAAAAATATATTCAGATCCTAATGTATCCTTAGGTTTAACCCATTCAGTGCCCTAACGACACGTTGTCGTCACGGCTCTACAAAGCATTTTCGCTACAAAGCGGGAAACCCATGTTATCGCCTACGGCGTAGCGCTACGCGCGTAGCATGACCGTGGATGTGTTAAAGAAGTACCAACAAGTATTACCAACAAAGATCTCAAAACCAGATGATTTTTTGGAGACCCTACAAGCCTACTTCTGATCTCAATCGACATGTAATTTGCCAACGGATATGATGGTTGCTAGCTATCCACGTTACAAAAAATGTCATTATCAGTCCATTACGTCTATAAGGGCGACTTCACTTCAGAAAGATAACAAGTTCTCCAAATTCTCCAATGAACGGTGTAACTTTGAAACAAGTCAGGGAACCCCGAAAACTGCATCATATTTATTTGGGAGTCACGCACGAAACCGCTTAAGGAGCTAATAGCGCTGCTTTGTTCTGGTTTAGGAGTTTTGTATGATCTGTGTGATTTGTTGTATTAAACGACTATTGAGTTTCTACTGTTTGACTTGGCGGATTTTCTTCATATTGATAAAAGTTTTTTTTGTATTTTCAAACGACTATAAAATGTCTAAGGAGGTTCTCGATATAACTCTCCAAATATTATAGGCACACCTATAGTGATTTGATTATTTTTACAGTAGCCCCGGCATTTGCTCTTGGTCAAGTGTAATGCCAAAGTAGTGCTAAAGCTTCTTGGTGGTAAGTGAAGTCGGTTCCTTTTTCCTTAAAATACGTAAAGTACTTACGTAGTACCGACCACGGGCTTGCTTACAAAGCCGGCAGTCCTGGGTTCAGATCCTGGTACGGACATTTCTTTGTAAGTTTACTAGGTCTATTACATGAAAATCAGTTTGCCATGTCATTATTATCGTGAAATCAGTCAAGTTCATTTGAAGACCTTGCCACTTAACTTTTACTGCTGATTGTACCAATAGAGATGTGATTTTGTTTTGAAACGCCAATATTTTCACAAACATTCTTGTGAATCAATCTGTACTCTATATACTGTGAGGTCGAACCTAGCTCAGGGGCAGCACGTAAGCTTGAAATTGCAATCAGCATCAAAGCTCGGACCCTGGCCACCGTCCAAAATCCTCTGCCAATTCTAAAAGCTCACCTTTACCTAAAAGTCTATGTAATTACTTCATGATAAGTGGAAGAGCCTTTGCTAGCTTTACATTAAACGATCTGGTTGCTTTTTTTACTTTCATTGTATTAAAAAAAACGGTCATATGTATTATTACTATTTTTTATAACATAGGAGGCAAACAAGCAGAAGAATTGCCTAATATTTAGATATCACTTAAAGTGTGAATGATTATGTGTTAGATATTTAAGTAAAATTGGGTGAAATTGGATGAAATTTGGAAAACCGATAACCTGAAAAAAGACTAAAGAGAGATAGAGAGAGAGATAAATGATTTTGATCCAAAAAATTAAATCACTGCGGAAGTGAAATAAGGGTTCAAAATGCGGAAGTACCAAGCTAGAGGCGTGAGAGAGGATTTGGAAATTTTCATCGATTTTCAATTTAAAATCGGATGAAGAAGCCGGCGAAAGTTAGTAACATCACTTTTGTAGATAAATTTAAGTTTACGCTTTTTAATTGCCAAGATAATAATGAGTTTGCTAACATTGCCACTTTAATCTTAGGTAAAAATGTACTAGTTAGAAAATTCAACAACTGCATTTTCCGGAACCGTAATTAGCAAAGTTTTTATGAGTTCCTGGATTATGCTGACAAATCTAGCCTTCACAGTTTTATACGTATATTACAAAAAACAAACCTAACGCTTGGTTACAACCGCCAAAAAGTTGGTACCTATCTGAACTAGTTACACACTTAATGAGGTAACTTACGAAGGGATAATGAACCCTATCTGCATAATGCTTAGAGAGTAAAGTTTTTACTATATAGACTGTTTGAATTTGAAATATCCGATGTTATAGAGAGAATATAGAGAGTGAGATGTTTTTTTAACGAATGCAGCTCCATCTACGTGTTACTTTGCGCTTTCATCCTAAATTTTGTTTATTCGTTTGTCTTGCAAAGCGTTTATAAGAAGTTTTAAGAGCTCAAAGACGACCCAGTGTGTTGACGACGAGGGACCCTTTGTTCCTTTAGCCAATACAGTGAATCCTCCTTTTTGTAAAGGGTCGGCAACGCGCATGTGACGTCTCTAGAGTTGCAGGCGTCCATAGGCTACGGTAGCTGCTTACCATCAGGTGAGTCGTATGCTTGTTTGTCACCGTCGCGTTACAAACAACTATAGATCTGTTTCTGTACGATGCCCTGGTAGCACACGTCACCACGGCAGTACCAGGCTACAATATAAAGTGTATGCTACTCGACAACTCGACCATGAACTAATAACTCAAAAGGACTGGCATTGTTTAATAACGGTGTTCGAAAATAGAAAGTTTTACCAGGCTACAAACGTATAGGTACAGATATGTGCTTTTTGCGGAATCTTTCCAAATAATTGGAGAAGTTATCAGAAATTTCTAAAAATTTTCAAAATAAATATAGGAAATTGGAGATGGAAAGTCTCTATACCCATACGAAAATGTGAGAATTTTCTGAAATTTTGGTTAAGTGGAAAATTGCGCAATTTTGGAAATTATCCGCCAGCACATTTTTACGTAAACGCAATAAAATATAGTTTTAGAACGTACGACCGCCTGTTATTCAAAAGCTTGTAACTTTTGAAACTAACGGAAGCCAATTTTGGACACCTTTATTACAAAGGACTTTTGCTTGTTTCTCAAGCTTTTGATTAACGGACCCCATGGCCTAAGCCCATAAGTCGCATAACAAACGAATGTAACTCGAGTTTGTGTCAGAGACGCCATCTAGCAATTGCCTGAATAAACTTTCGGAAAAACGTTATTCTGTATACAGTCCTCTTGATTATTTGTTCTTGACAACGATACTGTCAGTTGTACAGTTTGGCAGCGCGCCAAACTCTGTCGTTGCTGTCATCCTGGTAGGTCGCGACGAATTTACAAAAACTGTTTAAACAGAATAGTAGTGTATTCACTCGGTCTCTTTATTCGCTGTGTGCATGAGTGTGGCGTCATCTCTTGAGCAGGGGGTAAAAGGGGTTTGTTTCTTTTTTATTAATGGCATATACTACTTGCTTATGAAATGTCACTGGCTGGTTCACTATTTTGATAGTTGATCCTGTGATGTCAAATATTTTGAAATGTGATATTGACAAGAGCCCAATTTCTTGCCACATTGTGCACTGCGATCGTTCACGTTACCCCCACCATGCACTTCGCACATAGCGAATACGTAATAATATTTTAAATGTTACTTTAACCAAGGAAAATATTTCATATTACAGGTGTTTGTCTGAAGGTTCAGTGCGATCGGCTAAGCACAGTTTTAGAAAATTCGTATGACGTGTATAAAAAATAATATGTTGTTGTTGTTGTTGTTCCTAGGGCACCCCGGAGGTGCATAGGGCCCGCACAAGATCCTTCCACGCCTTTCTGTCCTGAGCAACGGTATTGGCCTCTCTCCAGTTCATTCCTACGGCTCGTAGCTCGCTCTCAATGCTCCTCCGCCACGTGTGTGTAAAAAATAATATGATTAGCAAAAAATATAGATAACAGTACTGGGGTATTTCTTTAGCGACTAACGCTATTCCAAAGGCACTGTAGACAAATAAATGAAATATTGGTACGGTCGACGTCAAAAATATGTTTACACTTTTGCACCTTACTCCTTTGTAATAAGGTCCAAAAGTGTAAACATATTTTTGACATTGACGTACACTCAGCGGATGCTGCCACTATTCGTGTCGTAGGACGCACGAAGAGACATAATCCCCAAGTTATTAAGACTATTACTAGTAGCCCGCCTCGAACTAAGAACTCGCGGTTTACTTGCAAACGAGTTGACCAATATAACAAGAGCCTTGTGAAGATGTTTTTCCCCTTCTAGCCCCTTGATCGTTCCTGCTCAAGTTATTAATTTTTTATTTTATTATTTAAACTTTATAGCACAAGTAAATAAGTGTACAAGAGGCGGACTTAATGCCTTAAGGCATTCTCTACCAGTCCGCGGTTACCGCGGAACTAACTCTCAAAATCAAAAAGTCATCGTCGAGACGTCCCACTACACGGAAAATAAAAGCTTCCGGGATATTCTCAATCTAAGAAATTATTATATTATGTTTAAAATATTTCCTCGTGACTAGCATTTATTTCCTTTAACGAAAATAAATTAAAGTTTTAAATATAACGAAGCGAATATATTCTTACAGATTTTCTAGTTTTCTTTTAGGTACCTAAGATAGTACTTGTTTGATTAAAGTACAATTTCTCTTATTTACTCAATACTCTTGAAAGAAAACGTGGTTTTATTAAGCGAAGAATCACATTTTTGGTAAAGGAAATAAACACTTGTCACGAGGAAATATTTTCAAGAAAATAATAATGTCTTGGATTAAGAATATCCCGGATTTTTTTTCCATGTAGCCAGAAAATGTTTGTAAGAACTTGCTTCGCTTCCACTCGTTTGTAAATATTATGGGATCAAAAAAAGTGCTAGGTGAAAAGCTTGGATTAACTACAGTAACTACGTGGCATGTTGTCCATACCAAATTTATTCTTTAATATTGAAAACAAACGGAATAATTTTAACCGAAAAAAGAACTGACTTCACTTAGGATAGGATCTACTATTGCAAGAGGAAGTGGCCGAGTTGCTGTAAAAAATACTGAAATCACTATAGGTGTGCCTGTAATAGTTAAAGAGTTCCCTCGATTTCTCCAGAATCCCATCATCAGATCTGGACCTGGTGACAATGAGACCAACTGTTCCTTTCAAACAAAAAAAGAATTTTCCAAATCGGGTGCAGCTATATTCGAATACTTAATAGGTGAACATGCATAAAAAAAACAAAGATCCCGACCCGACGAATTGAGAACCTCCTCCTTAGAAATCTTGAAGTCGGTTGATAAAATAGTCTGTATCATTCCGGAAAAACTAAGTCCTATGTATCATGTTTATTCTTCGCTATAAAAACAACTTCACTAAAGTCACTTAGCAGTTCGCGATGTACAAAAGTTACGCAATAAAGTAACGTATGTTGTCTCAGTATCTTAGCAGAACATAAATCGAACAAAAACTACCCTTCACGGATATCCTTAAAAAGGATATCTTCAGCCCAGCCCAGTGATCAAATAGTTCGTCACACCATATATTTTGTATGGTGTGATGAACTATTTGGCTACTCTAGCTGTTACAATATATTTGACGCTGACTGTACTAATGCTAGAATATTATTGTTTCAACATAAGTAAATACTTGTACATAAGTAAAGTCTTGGACTAATTATATATCTGTAGCCCAAGATATATCTTAGGTACTTGATTAAATACATTTTACTTGAATCAAGACTTGGTACTTCCTAGGCAAATTGTTTCCACCTATACACTAAACAATATTCTCTTGACCAAGAGGATTTGTTTTAGATGAATATTTTTTTTTCGTGAATTAAAACATTTGTTAAAGCTAGCATATTCCTTTTTATATTATAACATTTTTATTTTATAGTATGTCGGTGACACACAAGCGTAAAGTCCGCATGACGATAAAGAGTGTACAGGTACTAAAGTTGTAAACATCTATAGGCTACAGTGCTCGCTAACCATGAGACGGGTTGTAAGCTGACAAGACACTTCAGACCATAGAGAAAAACAAGTTAGAGTACACACTCTATATGTATATCTGGTTATTAGACCGAAAGCTTGATATACCTACGTCATGAAGGCTGACGACTAATGGGCGTGAATACTAAGGTTTTACAAAAGACGGCATTTACGTCCCATGCCCCTCTTCCCTCACTCCCCTTAGTCATCTGCCTTAGTACATATTTCTCTATACTAAGATTGACTGCTGTGTGTAGTCACATGAGGTCGCACCAGCGGGCTAACCAACTTAATTTTCTGACTCGTTACACACTCGTTCGCGTTCTCGTTACACAAAACGGCCATTTTCAATGGACATGGATTTTGGATGGAAAGAGAGATAGAGTGGTTTTCAATGCCTCTTTTGAAGTCAGGTCGAGAATCCAACTCTTCAGAGTCGGTTAATAAACAAGGCGGAAAAGCTGCAGCACTTGGCCGGCAGCCATCCGATCCGCGAGATTAGAATGATAATGCAAGCAGTTTGTCCGCTGTCGCTTACAGCCATAGATCGCCCCCATGAGATATTGCAGAAGATAATATTTAAAATCTTCGCAGTTAATACATCTAAATATGTAATAGACATAAACATAGGATTTTGGAGGGATCATTAAAAGGAGGAAAAGGGAACCTTGGACTTTGCAATATACTTTAAATGTTGAAAAGCTTCACTGAGATACGATTTTTTATCGTTGACGTAGTTTTTGACATTTTTGTTTAATACTTTACCCAGACAGCCATTTTCGGTCGCAGATTTGTGAAAGTAGTTGCAAGTAAAAAATGTTTCGTAACTGTAGCTTTTTGCTATCAATCAAGAAAGCTAAGAAGAACTATATGAAGTGAAAGAAAAAGTAAACGTCGTATCGTATCAGGCTGTAAAAGAGAAGGCAAATGACAGACTCGCATGGAAATTTCTCCAATGACAAGAACCCCGAACTTTTAAACATACTCGTATGATGATGACATGTGAATAACTTTTTTCGCGATAGACCCGCGGTATATATATTGACAATTATTTTAAATTGTAAACATGTATTTTTATAAAAAGCATGTATGTTCGCTAAGTACTGCAATTGGCATTTCTTACTAACCAGGGTACACACACACTTTCTTAATACACACCTTCTCTTCCTATTTTCCAAGCATTACGGTTGACACTGCTTTTAAAAACTTCGGAATTGTATAATTTTTTTGAATAATAAACTTACTCATATTTCTAATATCTTATATCGGTATAAATTCGGAGACGCATCTATTGAGTAACAAAATAAATTGTACGAGCACAAAAGCATAAATATATACTAACGTAAGTATTAGTCACACGTTTTCCATGCTCTATCTTGTAAGCGGTAATCATTTCTTTCAGCCATTTGTCATACGTATAATTGGCTCTCGGTCGTGGAAAGAATTTTGTGTTACATGAACCATGTCTCCGTTGGCATTGGCAAAACATACAAACGAGGTCAAAATTGAGCGAGGTCTTGTCCTAAGGGGGCCAATGCGACCCATCAAAAACATTAAATGTCAGTCTCAAAACGCAGTTTATATGTATATCCCAAAAGGTATTGAGATCGAATGAAAAATTTAGCCGGTGTCAGGAATGGAGTTAGGAACTCAATCTGGGTTGCTCAAATTTTAATGGAGCCCATAGACAAATTTAAGCAACCATAGACTTTAAGCATTTTGTCTATGAATTTTCTTAATTCAGCTCAGGTGTGTGGTGTGCCTTATAATAGTTTTGTTAATCAAATGATTAGTTTCACCACAGACTATAGAGATATAGACGACCACAGCCTAAGAACTTTTTGAAGCTCATGTCGATTGCGCCATCTATGGCAAAGCCACTTAAAGATACCGAATATGTAAGAGAAATGTCAACTGCACTGCTACTCCACCTAGTAACAGATAGCGTACTAGTAGTACACTAGTAGGCACTAGGTGGAGTAGCAGTGCAGGTGACATTTCTCTTACATATTCGGTATCTTTAGGAGGCTTTGATATAGATGGCGCAATCGACATGAGCTTCAAAAAGTTCTTAGGCTGTGGTCGTCTATATCTCTATAGTCTCTGGTAATAGTTTTGTAAACCAAATGATTAGTTTCACTGGCTTCCTTTTGTAGCAGCAGACAACCACTTTCTACTATTCAGTCAAGTTGTAACCAACATGTGATAAAAAGTCTTTAGGTAGTCAATGGAGTTGGCCGGTGAAAACTTTTGCAGAGGGCGCTGTTCCAGATTCCATACAATAAGAGAAAGAGATACAAACAATGATAGAAAGAAACAGACGATGAATGGTCCCTAACTTGTATGCAGGCATAAAGCTTTTCTTAGGCAAAAACCTTCCCTATGGCGTTAATCTACATCATTTTAATTTTAGTGTATTCCAAAAACGGATGGATTTCAATTTCGGAGCAATTCGAGACAAAACATTGAGTCATTTTCGCGAAAATAAATAAAAACTACTTCGCGCCATACAAATTTAGCTTTTCTAGGGACCAATTTTTAAGATGTCACTTTGACAGTTGCCAACCCCATTCTGACTGTGCCGCCGTCAATTCTGACACACGTGACCTTGTCGAGAAATGTACTAGCATTCCGGGTCGGTTTCCACTACAAGCGTTTTTGTTTATTTAAGTGTTGATCGCTATCCTTCATGGATATGGTAGTTGTTAAGGGGTTCTGCCATAAGGCCTGGTAACACCCAACGAGTACAGTGGTGAGACAGCAAAATGCATAGATATACCACCCATAGATCTGACACGGAACTAATAATACCAAGATAGAACGGGATGGTCTTATTACACTTTCAATAGATACGGCAGAGAGGTGCTATTATCGTTGGTCCTTGTCATAGTTTCTATTACCCTCCACGCGTTACTTCTAGCAGTGGAGGGTAACAAACAGATATATTTCGCGATTTCTTCAAGAATTTCTGTGATTGCTACGAGAAAAGCTGTTAGTTTTCCTAGAAAGTTGTGTCGGCTAAGGAAAAGATTGGTAAATTGTTCTGTTTTATGCTGTAGAAGTGATTATGGGCAGGGCCGGACTAAGAGTGCCAGGGCCCCTAGGCCCTAGGCGTTTGGGGGCCCCCTCCCCCATATTGAATACAAATATTTTTTATTTAGCAAATTACATTACTAAAAAAAATCAGTCAACCTTATTTTATATAATAAACATCATAATTACGCATTTGGATTTTATCAGATCCCGTGATAGCCAGATACTACCAAACATTTTAATTGACATTTACTGATTTTGGAAAAAATAACAGTCGTGGACAAACACGTCGGTTTCAACTTTTTTTGTCAATCGATTTGATCTATTCAGTATCAAAAGCGTTTATTCAAAGAATTTTCACACAATTTATTAAGTTATAACTCAATAATTTTAATCAAAAAAGAACCGACTTCACTTAGGATCCGCTTTCCAAGTGGAAATGCCCGAGTTGCTGTAAAAAATATTGAAATCACTATAGGTGAGCTTATGATAGTTGAAGAGTTCCCTTGATTTCTCCAAGATCCCATTATCAGATCCGGACCTGGTGACAATGGGACCAATTGTTAAGGTATACTCTATAAAACAAAAAAAGAATTTTCCAATTCGATCCAGCCGTCTTCGAATAATCGGTGAACATACATAAAAAAAAAGTGCAAAAAAACAAGCAAAGATCCCGACGAATTGAGAACCTCCTCCTTCGAAATCTTGAAGGCGATTGAAAACGGCTCAACCGATTTTATTCAATATAGGTACTTCCATTAATTTTCCCAAATTTTTCACTGTTTAAAAGTTAAAGTTAGGGAGGGACGTACTTTTTTATATCATCGGAGCTATTATTTACGAAATTATTATCTAGATTAGTGAATAAAATGTTTTGAAAGACCCTTATTATTTTTGAAAGACATATCCAAATGATACCCTAAAAATAATATATTTTTCAGGTTTTGTTTTACCTCTTTGTCGGCGTGATTAAAACCACCATACCAAATTTTAGTTTTCTAGTGCTTAACCGTCACTGAGCAAAGCCACAGACAGACGGTTCCTGGTTTCTACGAAACCGTAAAAAAAATTAAACTTTATTTTTCCATAGTACAGTCGACATCAAAGATACACTTTTGAGTCTTTTATTCCTTTGTGATAAGGTGCAAAAGTGTAAACATATCTTTCACGTCGACTGTACCTACTAGTAGGTAAGCGTATGGATTGTGCTTTCCATTTGTTGACTTTATAGTATCCCAACCACACTAACCTGGCTTGGTCTGTAAGAAACTTGGTCCCTACCTGACCTAAGATCGATTGGCATTATTGGCAATATAATCGAAATTTCATGCCCAGATAAAACTGAAAATAATTATATTTTCATAAAATGTCAATTTCAAAACGTTTGCCGATTAATTAGCTCCTGCCCCTTTGGCACCACTGTTTTGGTGCAGGTTTTAAGCGGTGATTAGTGATTACGCTTCCTTACTTATTATTCTTCCAAGTATTGAGCATGCAATTGACTATCATGACGTCTTTGTTCCTTTTGCCCAGAAGAAAGCTCGCTGTATGATTACATTTCTAAATAAACTAGGTAGTTTATCGTAACTCAAGGGTGGATTTTTTAACGGTTCAGTGAGGGCAGCTACCAAATCCCGAGATGCAACGCGAAAATAATCTTAAAAGAACTTTCCTGACTTTTCAACTAACGAAGATTGACAAAACCAACAACTTATAAATACCTAAGTAATAGATAACATGTCAATATAAGTACCTAATATAGTTTCAAAACTTTGATGTTTGATATGGTTGACTTTTTTATAAGGTCAAGTCCAGGATTTTGAGGTGGGACTGGGGGCCCCTAGCCTGCCAGGGCCCCTAGGCCCGGGCCTTGTTGGCCTATAGCGGTAGTCCGGGCCTGATTATGGGCATCTATATATCTATCCCATACGGGGGTACACGTGTGCGGTCTCTAGTTAATGCTTGCTTTGAGGCAAAATGCCACTCGGCCGAGAGAGTAAAATGGCCCGGCCCAGTACTCGGCGACGTGTTTACACCTTGCGAGTACTCGGTCGAGAGTACTGACTCGCCACTGTACTCGGTAGGTGTAACCAGACATGGCTGATTTTTTTATATATTAATAGTGATGATACACTTATGTTTTAGGCAAGAATTTCCGACCTCAGAATAACACCGGATCAATGTCAAATAAAAAAAAACACTAAAATTTTCGTGTTATTTTTAGTATTACCTACATTTTTTCTAACAAAGAACGCATGCAATGGCAATTTTTTCCAAAGACACCTTATTATAGACTATATTTGCAATATAACGAGCCTAATTAAATTTACTAGCAATAGCACCTCATAGTTTTCTTCTCTTCAAAATAGGGTCCTGCAGGGTCATCATCATCATCATCTCAACCATAAGACGTCCACTGCTGAACATAGGCGTCCCCTTTAAAGGGGGGTTTGCCATACGCGCCACGCTTGGCAGGCGGATTGGCGCGCACAGTTTTTTTTTGTTTATTGTTGTTTAGGCTCTCGGAAGATGCTGCTGCCCATCTCCCGGTATATTCCCTTAGCGGACTCGTACTGCAACCACGGGACGATATGGTGGGGGACAATTCTAAGGCCGGGCACCCCACGGCACAGGGCTGCAGGGTCTCCGTGCAGAAAGGGGTAGAATATACAGTACAGGAACAGTTTTGAACTTTTATAATTCACAAGTGCGATTTTCATTTTTAGTTAGAGAATATAATATCATTAGTCATAGTAAAAAATATTTTCTAACAGTTATTGACGATGCGCTAGCTATTATATAGATATTTGTTAATAACACCAAGAAAAGATAATTCAAATTATATTTTTCTTTACCACACTATTGCATTCAACTATTTCAATATCATCTGTCATTTTATAACAGTTTGGTCAATAGATTATGTGAGCATATTCATAAACAATTTGTAAAAATTAACGTGAATTTGAATTCTAAACGAACGACAAATGGCTAAAAGACGACGAATGCTATTGAAAAACCCGTTATAAAATGTGAAGTTATGTAGCAATAATAAAAAGCGATAGCCTGGTAGAGAAAAATAAAACTTGCATAATCTTTTCTTTATGTAGCAAATAAATACGTGTATTATACCTAGCGCAATGCTCACAATTGTTAGAAAATATTTGTCATTATTAGTACTTAACGTATTCTAACGGGGCACAGTATAAAATCGGACTTGTGAGTTTTGTCATTTTTATAGGTTAAAAAGGCGTAGTTGTACTCCACTAGTCCTATTCGTCCAGGCTCTTAACTAGGTACAGTCGATCAAAAATGTGGTTTACCATTAGTTATACTTCTGTTTATATTTAGTAATACTTCTGTTTATAATATATGTTTCAGTGAGAGCTGTTAAGGGAATAAGTGAATGTTTATGTTGTGTACTAGAAACCTTATCTCTAGCTCATTTATTTCTGTTTGCTTTCCTAATAAATAAAATAAAATAAAATAAAATACCAACCTACGGTAGGTTTGTTTGAACGTCATGAGACAACAAGGTCGTGCATGTTTTAAACTCCGTTAGAAATGTCAACCTTAGCGATCGTTTGATCTCGCAGAAACTTTTGTCAAAACTGGTAGACCACTTTTTTGGTGGATTGTACAAGAAAGTGGAAAACTGTTGTTTTAATTTATGCGTATGATCCTAACCAATTTAGCCAATAGCCATAGAAAATGGTAGCTTTTATCGCCTTTTATATACAGCATAGCGTTAAAAAAGGCCCCACCCGAAAGGGTCAGGGGACTTTGTGACTGTGCAAAAAATCCCCTACTTTATTATGTTGGGCTGGACATTATGCTGGGGAAAGGTTTATAAACTCCCGTTCAATTGGGTAGTGACGTCATTAACGGCTTATCCTGGCCATGTGTTTCCTCGCAGTTTCGGGTTAACCAGTGTTACTTGAACTTGACACCCGTAACAATTAGCTTTCTTATGGATTAATTTTATTGAATTTAAACTTTCGTGAGACATTAACACATTTTATTATTTCATAGCAGTCATTAACATCAGCGATATAATAATACTCATAATTATGTGTATTTAATGATTTTTTAAATTAACAACTGAATTGATACTAATGATAATAAACGCGATCATCTAACCCTGCAGACGAGACGTACGTATACCTGTCGGTTAGGTAATTCGACCGTTATTTTAGTATGCGAATAACCGGTAATTAACCAATTTACCGATAATTTGATACCATTATTTGCCGGTTTGTTCCCTACTATCCACTTGCACTCTCTTAGCGACCGAAACAACGCTTTTGAACTCTGGGGTCAAACTGGCCCATACAACAGGGATAATTGGGCACATGTCCGACGTACGGAACATTTGGGGAAAACCAAGTGAAAGGTTTTGTGTGTCAGCTCCAATTTTTCCGCTTCTAGTTTTTATTCTGCTATTTTACCCAATGGGAATCAACAACAAAATGTCGTAAGAGATAAATGTTTACTTGTCAGGAGAACCCGCTGAATTAAACTCATAATTCTGTAGATTCTCGTCCCATGAAGCTCGATCAATAAAATATCCTTTAACTGCTTTGTTGTCCGTTGGGACGTCTAAATTAAGACACTGCTAAGAGACGTTGCTAAAACTATTGTAAAGTTTTTGTCGTAAGGGACCAAACAACAAAATAAATCTTCTTACTTCTTTTTCTGAAACAGAAGAATGATACAAAAAGAAATCTAATTTCGACAGAAGAAAATTGTGTCGAAAACTAAGTAGGTTTTTTGTGACCTGAAAATATAACTGACTCGAGAGAAATAGAGATCATTTAAACAACTACCTACAGCCTTGGCCAGAAGTGTTGAGCATAGGTGTTTTTTGTTTACAATTTTGATGTTAAGCATTATTTCCCTATCCTAACAATGTACGGTAACGGTAAATGTTATATTTTATTTATAAATATAGAAAACTTCACTTAATAACACTTTCAAGGTACTTAAAAAATATGAAAACAGAAGGTACCAAAAATGTAAATTTAAGTCGGTGCGACATATTGCAAATATTCTATGCAGTTACTACTAACTTCAACAAAACATGCCTATTAGTTTAAATTAATTGACAAAATAACTTAAACAAAGATGGAAACGATGGACTAAACTTTCCAGTTTTGTATGAAAATCGCATTAGTGCTCAACACTTCTGGCCAAGGCTGTATATATGCAATTTAAGGAATAAACGTCGTAATTTCGCTTTCGATATTATTGTAGTTTCATCCGTATACACACATAGCACCAGCATTTTTGTTACACCTTGTATAAGCTACCATGTATTACCTATTACGCTTATACACGTACGAATATATTGTAACGAAGGGCGCAGAGGGGTGAACAATTGCTCTGAATCACTTCAAACGGCGCACTGAACTATGCCAGGAAATAAAATGGGGCTTACAGGAAAATTGAGCATTTTCCTTTTTTCCCCTAAGCTATGTATACGTGCGCTTGAGTGGTTTGTATCTACACCGTGTCAAATAAGTTCGCATACAGTTTCAAACTCTCATTAAAACAAAGTACTAATAACAACTGCAATAAAAACTATATTTCATGAAAGATATTCTTATATACAATATTCACAATAAATGTTTTGGGATAACTCCGCCTTTAACCTTTATCACCAGCTTCAAACGTTTTTCGAATCCGTCGCACGCGGCACGCACTGCCTCCATCGGCATTTCGTCCCAAATTTGTACGATAACTTTTTTGAAATGCTCCAAATTCTTTATTTTGTAGTTATTAAGTTTCGAGAGCATATATGACCATACATAAAAGTCCAGTACATTTAAATCCGGAGAACTCGGGGGCCATTCATTTTTTGGCAAGAAATCTGTTAAATTGGCCTGACACCACGCTTGAACTGCGTTTGCCGTGTGGGATGGAGCTCCGTCTTGTTGGAAACAATAGTAGTCATTTCCATACAACATTTTTAAGTTTGGAGCAACATTTTTTTCCAAAACTTCTGTTTTATAGTAATCAGCATTGATCTTCACCCCTTTGTCGATAAATACCAAAGGAAGTTTACCCCGCTTACAAACTGCTCCCCAAACCATCACTGATGGTGCACTCTGGAATCTTGGCACATTCCTCTGATTATCTTGGATGTTAGCTGCCCACAAACGATCATTTTGAACATTGACAGGTTGCTCTAATACGAAGAGTTTTTCGTCCGAAAAAACGAATTCATCCCCCGCGTGCCACGAAAATATAGTGTTTGATCGAGCTAATCTTTTTTTCGTTATAGCTTCGGAAATGCCGTGTACTTTTCTTTTCTTGTAAGCGTGACACCCGAGGTCTGCTCTCAAAATGTTGTGTACTGATCCTCTAGAAATATTTAAATCTGCAGCTAATTTTCGGATCGAACGGTGTTTTTTCCGACGGAGACGCTCTCTCACGAGTTTCACGACCCTATCCGTTCTTGCTGAACGCGGGCGACCAGATCTCTTTCGGTCTTCTAATGTGAAGGTCTCCTTGTATCTTCTAATTGTAGTATAAACTAGGTTACGCTTAATTCCAAAAGGTTTCAACGCTGCAAAAATTGCACTCACGCTATCGCCCTTAAGAAATTTTGAGATAATAGGTTCCCGGAATTGCTTCATCTTGGATTTAAAGTTAACGACGCAAGATAAATATTTTAAAAATATAGTTATTTGTTCATGACAATATAAACTTCAAATTATAATGACAAAACTGTCTGAAAGTTGTCTATTCTTTGCAAACCAGTGCTACGAAAAGTGTATTCGAACTTATTGGACACGGTGTACTGTAGTCTTTATTAAGTAAACGTGAGTGTCTATGTATTTAAGAATATGATGTTTAAGGATGATATGAAAGTTTTTGTTGTAAGTATATACGAAGATACTATTTAATTTTGTGTATAATATGTGGAAGATGAGATGAAATTTGAGATGTTCTTTAAGTTTCATGAACCTCAACAAAGATTGGGCTTTCTTTTAACTCAACCCCAATTAGGGCGTCAAAGGTCGAAATTATGCAACAAAAAGGCGACGGAGGCTATTCATAAAATACCTACTTAATATTCTAATAGGTGGTTATTTCCAATGGGGGAAAATTGTTCGAGTGGTTACTTTTCTAGTACTCAGTGATGGCTGGTACTTGAAAAGTAAAATTTCGTGTGTGGCGTACCGTTATTAAAAAAATAAGGGTATTCTAAAACAATTTTCGGATAAAACTAATACTTTCGTAAATAATAGCTCCGGAAGTTTAAAAAAGGGTTTATCGTATTTCCTCGATATCTCACTAAACGTAGATCTTAGCAAAAAGTGTATAAAATCTTTTTTGTCGAAAATTACATATGGATGTATTAAGTAGCTGATACTTTTGCCTATGAGCTACCGTTACTGATTTATGGACACCTACACCAAAATTCAACTATACACGAATTATTTCCTCTAAGATTTCCTTCGTTGGTTGGGCTTATAATATATAATTCAGCTGTACAGATAATAATTACCGTAGGATATTATTATTAAACTCGGATTACTACAAACAGTTTCGGTAATTATAACGGAATGCTTAATTACCTTGGTTACCATTCAAATAACATAATCATCCTCCTAGCGTGTGCCCCGGTGTTTTGCCACGGCGTTATGGAGTTTGGGGAATTACCTACTTTCTCCTGAGTGGATTTTTTGTATGTATCATTATAAGAATGTACCCCCCCCCCCCCCCCCGCACACCCACTACTACTATGTCCCTACACGTGATCCCTGGGTGGTGCTAAAAGAGTAACAAACGGACCTCACAGCACTCACTGGATTTTCTTCACCATCTTTCCCACTACTACTAACCCAGAGAAGAAATGCCTATATATGTACCTACATATATCCAATGACATGCGATAAACAAATAATAAGAATGTAAGTATAACGTTATCTATAGTATATAGTCGTAATACAAGCTCTGTGTAATCTGGGACTATGTACGTGTAAGAATGTCCCAAAATACTAAAATGGACAACCTAAACACGCGCGGATGTCCTCTATCCTATAATTACAGCATTTTCCGACTATTGGCATATAGTCATACTTGTTATGATCATTTTTTGGCCGGATGCTGCACTTCATGAAGAAAGCATGCCGCTTTGCACAGTGACAGTAAGAACCAAACTAAGCGATTTCACTCGCAGCCGCGGCAGTTTCACGCATTAGGAACAGAGATGGCGCCACTTCTTTAAAAAATATTTTAAAAAATTCTACAAGCTAAACTAATAAACCGATTTCAATTTTCTATATCTCAAATGAAAGCTCATTACACACACCATTAATAAAAAAATACGTAAAAAATATATACTAAATACTTTTGGCAAAAAACGGCATTTTAAGTTTTCTTTTCTTACTCGATTGACAGTTTTCACTTGATTTCTTAAAAAAATTGTATGGAACATGAATATTTTAATGCATATATATATTACTGAATAAATAACAAGTACTATAAAAAAAATTGACATAGATACCTCTAATACTTCACGAAATATGAAAATTTGAATGCGAGTATACATTGATTTATTTATTTAATCTTTATTGCACAAAAGGAAAAAACTTAGAGTACAAAAGGCGGACTTAATGCTATAAGGCATTCTCTACCAGTCAACCTTTAGGCGAAGCAGAAAAATTAAAAAAAAAATCTTTAAAATAAATTTCAAAAAAATTTACGAGCTAAATATGACCAATTTCAATTTTTAATGTATCAAATGAAAGCTTATTATATTTATTTAAGAATAAAAACTAAAGTTATTATGTTGCTTATTAGATATGGCGAATTATTAGAAAAAAACTTTAGCTTTAAGTGATAGTGATAGATAACAAATCCGAACAAATCTTTGCGTTTACTACTCACGTTGAAACAATAGGTTAATTTGAAATAAAAGACTGTGTACATAAATATTTTTTTATTGAAACTTAAAAAATGTCCTCTTGGGGATCACCGGAACATGTAGAACTGAAAAATAAAATGTATTTTGAAGTACTCGTACCATTAAAATGCTAAATAATCACTGATCATACATGGACTGATTGCTGTAGATTACTGGTGAGTTATTTTTGTGCCTAGTTGATTATCATTAAACCTACAATTTTGTGCCACATCTATAATCAGTGCTCAGCATGCATTATAACACTGCATTGAAAATAACATTAACTTACTTTTGATTTGTACAGCCACCTTTGCATGATTTACACTGGGCTGTGCAAGGTAAGCTGACGCGACGACACCCACAACGCATAGTTTCGCAGCCAGATTAGCAGCCACAATGGTCCAAAAGGTTTAATTGTGACCAAATCGCTGTAACTGCCGACCATTCTGGAATCCAACTCTCGTTTTCCTTAGTCCATCCCCAAGAAGATGGACATGGTATGGAAACTTCTGGTTTCAGAGCGTTTTCCCATATATGGCCCGCTTGATAAGCTGCTCGAAGTGCGTGTTTATAGAGAGCAGCTGATGTAGGTGGCAGACTTGACACGAGCTTGTTTTTTGAAGCAAACAAATGTTTGCGAACTTCATTTACGTTTACGTGTTCCGTTTGGCTATCTTATAACTTGCACGTAAATCTGGAAACAAATTGTAACTAACTATAGCAAAACAATAACACAAATCTAGGATCAATTCATACTAAAACTAAATATGTAGGTACACACGTTTCCAGCTGAACCATTACTTCTTCAGTGAGGGTTTCCAGAGGGCTTGAAATACATGCGAAAGCTGTAGTTATTTCAGGGTGAGACATCCACGTTTTGAGGCCTGATTTTTTGTCTTTTGAATTAAAGTAGGACGTTGTGTTGTGTCATACCCTGTAAAAGCATGAAATCCTCGAAGTGCAGTAGATTTGTCTGGACCGAATGTATTAGCTATGCTATGCTCGGCCACGTATCGGAGTTTTTTAGCTGTTCCTGTTAATAACCATAGTACTTGAAGGCCTTCATCTTTTAATAGCGTAAAATATAATATTAACAACACCAATACATCCATGTCCGAAGAAGTGTTGGTCACAATTAAACCTTTTGGACCATTGTGGCTGCAAATCTGGCTGCGAAACTATGCGTTGTGGGTGTCGTCGCGTCAGCTTACCTTGCACAGCCCAGTGTAAATCATGCAAAGGTGGCTGTAGAAATCAAAAGTAAGTTAATGTAATTGTCAATGCAGTGTTATTATGCATGCTGAGCACTGATTATAGATGTGGCACAAAATTGTAGGTTTAATGATAATCAACTAGGCACAAAAATAACTCACCAGTAATCTACAGCAACCAGTCCATGTATGATCAGTGATTATTTAGCATTTTAATGGTACGAGTACTTCAAAATACATTTTATTTTTCAGTTCTACATGTTCCGGTGAACCCCAAGAGGACATTTTTTAAGTTTCAATAAAAAAATATTTATGTACACAGTCTTTTATTTCAAATTAACCTATTGTTTCAACGTGAGTAGTAAACGCAAAGATTTGTTCGGATTTGTTATCTATCACTATCAGACTTAAAGCTAAAGTTTTTTTATAATAATTCGCCATATCTAATAAGCAACATAATAACTTTAGTTTTTATTCTTAAATAAATATAATAAGCTTTCATTTGAGACATTAAAAATTGAAATTGGTCATATATTTTAGCTCGTAGAATTTTTTGAAATTTATTTTAAAGATTTTTTTTTTAATTTCTCTGCTTCGTCTAAAGGTTGACTGGTAGAGAATGCCTTATAGCATTAAGCCCGCCTTTTGTACTCTAAGTTTTTTCCTTTTGTGCAATAAAGATTAAATAAATAAATCAATGTATACTCGCATTCAAATTTTCATATTTCGTGAAGTATTAGAGGTATCTTTGTAATTTTTTTTTATAGTACTTGTTATTTATTCAGTAATATATATATGCATTAAAATATAAATGTTCCATACAATTTTTTTAAGAAATCAAGTAAAAAACTGTCAATCGAGTAAGAAAAGAAAACTTAAGATGCCGTTTTTTGCCAAAAGTATTTAGTATATATTTTTTACGTATTTTTTTATGAATGGTGTGTGTAATGAGCTTTCATTTGAGATATAGAAAATTGAAATCGGTTTATTAGTTTAGCTTGTAGAATTTTTTAAAATATTTTTTAAAGAAGTGGCGCCATCTCTGTTCCTAATGCGTGAAACTGCCGCTGCTGCGAGTGAAATCGCTTAGTTTGGTTCTTACTATCACTGTGCAAAGCGGCATGCTTTCTTCATGAAGTGCAGCATTTTTTTCATAGCAAGTATGGCTAATACGTATAAGGAAAGTGTCGTATCGCAAGAAAGTCACTCGAGTCGCCCGAGTAGCTCCTTCACTCGAATGTTGGTTGACGGCGACTTGTAACTGTGGAGAGGAAAGCGAGAAAATAATTCCAGTCAGTTCAATATTGATATCGTTAGGTAACAATATGACAAAAAGTATGATTTTTCTTTTACTAACAAAATATTGACACACATATATCTATCTAAAGATAAATATATGTGACAACATTTAGATATACACAGGACTGACTCAGCCAAGATACTAAAAACGCAGAAGAGAGCAAAGAGCGTTTATTATTTTATAATGTTAGTATGTCTCACAAAAGTTTTAATTTAATATAATTTTAATCAAAAAAAGAACCGACTTCACTTAGGATCCACTATTCCAAGAGGAAGTAGCCGAGTTGCTGTAAAAAATTGTGAAATCACTATAGGTGTGTCTATAATAGTTGAAGAGTTCCCTCGATTTCTCCAGGATCCCATCATCATACCCCGATTTGGTGACAATGGGACCATCTAGGGGTTATACCCGTTCGATAAAAAAATTATTTTTGAAAATCGTTTCACAATTCACGTAGATATCGAGTAAAATACATACGAAAAAATAATACTGATCACAAAAAAAAATTCAGTCGAATTGAGAACCTCCTCCTTTTTTAAAGTCGGTAAAAAATTTAAAGAACGAAACAAAACCTACTAAAGACTGCCCGACGAAAGTAAATTCAAAAATTGGGGTTCATTTTATGTAACTGTTACGTAATAGGGGTCCTTAAAACACGAGTGTGGTTTTATGAAACGATCGAAGTGAGTTTCATAATAAGATCACACGAGTGTTTTAAGGCCTAATTACGTACAGTTGCATACACTGCTTTATCTACACACATATTATAAACCCGAAATGATGAATGAATGACTGCCATTGCACGGATTGCACCGCTGTCGCCATGGCCAACTCGATTGTGCCGGCGGTCGGGAGGGCGCGTGCCGCCGGGCGGGGCCCACCCGGATTATCATAATTTAATCGAATTTTTGATTATTATTTGATAATAATAACATCGTTACAGATAAGTCATTTGTTCTAACTACTAACGAAACAATCTGTTTTTATGGTGGTTATAACGTGCGGTTTTTGAACGCATCATGGAGGGTTTATGATATGGGTGTAGATAAAATATCATAAGTCGTAACTACCCACCACACTTTACATTGGTCCATTTCATCAATCCGCACGCTTCTGCATTACATGTTGAGGCTTCTGTTAGATACTTAAGTAGTTATTCATACAAACTTAGTTAATTCATGTTCAATAAGTCAAAGTGCCGTATCCTAATTTAAAATACATAAACAATTGCATAAACATTCTATCTCAAACGTAACTCCAACACGCAACAAATCATCAACCAATATTGAAGACCCTTAGACCCTAGGGCGCTTTAAAAAGTGCATGCATCCCCATAACGTAGAAGTATTGATTTATAGGTAGTCCATCTGGATATTTAAGTAATGCAACATAAGAATAGAAAGCAAAACCGTGTTTTATTGTTTTAAACCTCGATGCACTAATGCACTATCGGTGTCATCGCTATTTTTCCATTTTATTACGGTCCAGTAGAAATCTAGTGCAAAATATTCGAAAATCATATACAGCCTTGGCCAGAAGTGTTGAGCATAGGTGTTTTTTGTTTACAATTTTGATGCATAAGCATTATTTCCCTATCCTAACAATTTACGGTAACGGTAAATGTTATATTTTATTTATAAATATAGAAAACTTCACTTAATAACACTTCCAAGGTACTTAAAAAATATGAAAACAGAAGGTACCAAAAATGTAAATTTAAGTCGGTGCGACATATTGCAAATATTCTATGCAGTTACTACTAACTTCAACAAAACATGCCTATTAATTTAAATCAATTGACAAAATAACTTAAACAAGGATGGAAACGATGGACTAAACTTTCCAGTTTTGTATGAAAATCGCATTGGTGCTCAACACTTCTGGCCAAGGCGTATAGCATATCAATGCGAAGATCATTTTGTATCATACGCGCCACGCTTGGCAGGCGAGTTGGCGCGCGCAGTTTTTTTTGTTTATCGTTGTTTAGGCTTTCGGAAAATGCTGATACCCATCTCCCGGTATATTCCCTTAGTAGACTCCTACTGCAACCACGGGACGATATCGTCCCCCACCATATGACCATATGGACAATTCTAAGGCCGGGCACCACACGACTACATTCAACTATCGGCTATCATTTTGTATACCCCGCCTGATTAGCTACTGTTAATAATTGTATTGTTTTAATGAAGCTACCAAGTTGCATCAGATATAGAAAGTATCGTAAGGAAATTGGTTTAAGTAATGCCATCAATGCCTAGTCCCCTACAGGTTGAAAGATTAGATGGAGTAACAATAATTCAATTTCAATTATTTTCAATTTATTTATTTTTCCTTAATAAGTAATACAATTTATAAAGAAAAACAGCATTGTATCTAAGAGTAGGCAAGGATTCCCCCGTACTAGTAAAAACTGTATGACGGCAGGAAGCACCACCTCTCCCGGACTATAAACTACCTTAAGTCTAGTCTATAATAAGTTCTTACACCAATTCTTGGGAGTAGATTGCAAAGTGAACCCTATGCTGCCCTAGTGAGCTGTGACCATAAAACCTGGGATAGCGCTAGGACGATAACTATTTGGATCATACACATTTTATTCTTTATTTTATTTAGGTAACGTATTGTGCTCACGTCTTTGCTGTAGAAGCAGCAAAGAGAATTTTTCAAAAAATGTGCTTGACTCATCATAACAGATATATTCCTAGGTAATTTTCACTATGGGAGGCGGTTATCATACTGCACGCGGCAACGGTGTGCGAGCGAGATAGCGCTCTGCATAGTGCTGTCTCGTTCAGGCGGCGCCAGTGTGAGATCCACGGGACGCCGCGAAGTATAACGTGTTTTAACGTAATGCCGCTAACTCTTCCTTTTTGCCCCATTTCCCAAACTCGTGACGCACTCCGGCCTCCCCATTAATTAGTATAATGCTGTGTAAATTTACCCGACTGACTCCAAGAAATAATTAACTTAGATCAACTTAGCCGAGTTCTATAAAGGAGAAGAAGCACTTCAGTAGCGTTCCAATAATAAGGTCGTTAAAGTCATGTTATTTTAATTTTTAGTCAAGTAGAGAGACACGAATAGTATTAGGATATCAATTACCATACAACCGTTGGACTTATACTGAGGTTTGTCTAGAGGTCAGAACTTCAGCCGCGATATAGCTGAAGACCAGTTTCAGATTCGGCCTTGGACACTGGAGGACTTGGCCACTTTTTCAGTATATGACATGTATTTCAGACTTTAATAACGAAGTCAGTTATAAAAAAAAATGTATCAGCTCGCTGAACTCTCAATAGCTTTTTATTTTCAACCGACTTCAAGATTCGAACGAGGAGGTTCTCAATTCGTCGGGATCTTTGGTGTTTTTGCTATATTTTTCTATGTTCACCGATTATTCGAAGACTGCTGGACCGATTTGAAAAAATATGTTTTGTTTAAAAGAGTATACTTCACAGTTAGTCCCATTATCATCAGGTCCAGATTTGATGATGGAACTCTGGAGAAATTAAGGGAACTCTTCAACTGTTACAGGCACACCCATTAGTGATCTCACTATTTTTTACAGCAACTCGGCCACTTCCTCTTGGAATGGCGGATCCTAAGTGAAGTCGGTTCTTTTTTTTGTTTAAAATTATTTAATCTTAGTGTAGTTATAGTAGTTATTTGTGTAGTTTAGGACAATGGAAACAAATCTAATCAGGGGGGTGATTTTTGAAATTCGAGTACTCGAAAGTGACATTTACAACTCGGAATAAAACGATGAAATTATGTATTAAAAATAACAGCGATAGGAATTTGAAATCATGAGCATTTAAACTATTAATTTCATGCGAAAAAATTGGCGGTAAGCTTTTGTGTGCGGTTATTTTCGAGCTTAAACTTTTTGAATTCGGGCGCTCGAAAGTCAAAAATTGGCCCCCAGCTCGTATAAAAACTTCTTTACGTCACTCTGGGCGCTAAGTGAGATTTACCGCCCTAGGGCGCAGCGGAAAATCTCACTTCACACCCAGTAGAAGACGTAAAATTATGTACTCACCACGGGCGGTAATAAGGAAGGCCTCAGATCGCTTGTTTATGGCCCTTACCTTCGGTTCGGGCCACAAATGCCAGCGATCTGAGCCCTTCTTTATTTTACCGCCCTAGGTACGTAATGTACTATTACGAAGTTTTTATAAATATTGTTGGTTTAGTTACGCTTACCAACTAAGTATTGTTGGAGCTAATTTAACGAATAGGTATCTACACTTTGAGGTTTAACATAACATCTACATTATCTGTAGCCAAGTCACTTGGTGACAACGCCATAGAATCAACAACAGTTAGCGCTACGGTGATGGTAATCAATGGATAAATAAATGTTTTTATTAGGAAGCCCAGGGAGGTCACAACTGTAAATAACGAGATGACAAGCCAATATCATCCGTATTGTATAAGTGACAAGATTAAGAGTGCATTCGGCGCTGAAGCGTCGGCTTCCATTCTTATTATATCAATAACAAAGTTACTGATAACTTTGGGGTTGTTTTGCTGTGGTACAAGAGACAAGTGATATGCGGACCTATTATTCTTAGGTAGTCTTCGATAGCGATTTAATCCGCGAGAAAGTTGTTCGCAAAAAAGTTTCTAAGTAGGTACTATTTTTCACCACTTTAGACGTTTATTTTAATTTAATGGAGATGTTGATAAGATTCTTTCTTTAACAGTTCAGGCTGTACCGTTGTCTGTTAGTATCCTTCATATTTTTGGTATATATTTTTGTCTTACTTTATACAAGATGTAACAAAAAATACTGGTAAGCCTTTTAAGACCATATTTTTTATCGTATTCTTATTATAAAAAAAGTAAGAAAAAGAAATTCCTCGCCAAAAAAAAGGTTTTGTATGGACAGTTGGCGAGCTGGGTTGCCGTGTCCCATACAAAAAAAACTCGTCCAAAAATGTTGAGTCCTACTTTTTCGTACTCGTAATAGATACGATACCTATTATGCCCTTAAATGGATCACCAGTAATTTTGTTACACCCTGTCTGTATACACTTGAGGTACATTATTGTCATGTTAATAACACATAGATACCAAACTTCTGACCAATGGAGAATGGGGATCTGGAAATATACTGAGAAAAGTGTTACAACTGTTTTTTTTATGTGTATAAACTTCACAGTTCGTCCCATTATCACCAGGTCAGGATCTGATGATGGGAATCCTTCAAATATCATAGGCACATCTATAGTGATTTCACTATTTTTTACAGCAACTCGGTCACTTCCTCTTGGAATAGCGGATTCTAAGTGAAGTCGGTTCTCTTTTTGGTTAAAATTAAGTTACACGCCTTCAGCTTATGACTTGCCCGGCAATCTAGAAGGCTCTCCGATGCAGACCGACCCATAAATTTTTGTTCCTTCTGTCATGGAACGATTTATGTATTCCAAGATACATGGTCAATGGAAATTGAGATGTTATTTGGCACTTCGGGAATGTATGAGTTTGGTGATCTATCTCGGGATTGATAGTTTCGATTGGTTTAGCACTACTTGGGATAAGGGGTTTATTGATATAACTAAATATACGTAAGTTTTCTCAGGATTAACTTTGACTAAGCAGAGTCATCTGACAGTTATTAAGTAAAATCAATAAAGAGTATTTGTATTGTATTGTAGTATTTAGGTACATTAAGGAAAAAAAACCGTTATTTGCTTCTAAATCTACAAACTTTTAGGTCCCTTTTTTGGGTGTTAAAAAATAACTCAGTAGCGGTGGCTCACTCGAAAAAAATTCTTCTATTTATTTAATCTACAAATAATTTTCTACTAAAAAAATCTTTTGCTGGGATCAATATCGAGGAAATACGATAATCATTTTATTAATGTTTCAGAGCTGTTATTTTCGAATGTAGTAGTTTTGTCCAAAAATTATATTACTAATTTAAATACAACATTTAGATTGTTGAGATATCTGGATATTTATTTCCTCTTCAAGCAAAAATATCTGAACGGCTTTGCATACAATTCCTAATATTGTAAACCAAAAATTAACTATTTGTCTCTGTTTTCTTCACGCTTGAACGCTGAACGGATTTAGATGAAATGATTTATGTAGGTATGGATGAATCCCAAGAAAGACTAAGGATTCGTTTTTATCACAGCTATCCCCTAAAAAGATGAAAGGGAAGAATTAGAAAAAGTGTCCGCAACTAAATCCCATTCAGAATGAAGTGTGAAAATAATGCAATTTTCCTGTACTCGTATTCTTACCTCCCTTAATATTTTACAATCTCCCAGCTAGCCTGCTCCTGCTAAGCTGGCTCTAATGCTATTACACAATGCTATTCCCAGAAAATTGTTTCGCTACAATCAGCCATTGTAAAACGAAAGATTTCAGTGTAAAGACGTAAGCTCTGCTATTATAGCTTTAAATCTTTTATGGAATGAATTTTCTTGGTGCAGAAACTATCGGTATTGTTTGTTTGTTTATGAATAACATGAAATATTCTCTTCACTGTAATGTAAGCTGTATCTAAAGTAGATCCATATTATTGCCCTTTTAACCGCGTTAATACTCTGTCTATCTCTGTCATCATACCTACTTTATGAAGGTGTCATTCACGTTGTCACTTTGTCTCACAGAGACGACGGCGGTCAAAGGGTTAAATCCCAAGTAACATTTTGTGCTGTATAATAGCTGTATCCGCCAATTTTTCTGCTGTATAAAGGCTGTATTGACGGGCTTGGAGACCGTTATATCCTCAAAAAGGGCCCCAAATTATACAGCTCTAAGTGTTAATATAGCTGTTTAACGACGAATTTTACAGCTCTAAGTGTTGATATAGCTGTTTAAAGACGAATTTTACAGTTTTAAGTGTAGATCTAGCTGGTTAACAGCTGTATTATTACTGAGTGATGGCTGATTTACAGCATAAATCAATTCAATTATACAGCTAATACTCCTCGGCTACACTTTTTATGCCTATATTCACAGCAGTAAACTGACAAAAGTCTACATAAGAGATTTTTTTACCCGAGTTGTGTCTATTCTACTTTGGAACGTCATAAAGGTGCTCTTATACGGGCGATAAAAATTGCCGAATTGCCGCAATTTTGACGTCACGGCCATATCGAGCAATTTCAAGCAATTCGAAATATTGCTCAATATGGGGCAATTATTGCTCCAGTATGGCGCCATTCTGGCTCCATTCGAATTGCCCCATATAGCAGCAACTCGGGAAACTAGGCAATACGTTCATACACGAGAAATACAGTGGAGCAATACGACCGCGTCGTTTCCCCCCCTTGCACTCACACCGCGCCGCACTCGCCCCAAAATCAGAATCTCTCTGAACTATGGACGAGGTAATTCTAGCTGAGGAAGCTTGCAGTGCATTTAAAATAATGACTTAAAAAAAAAGAAATAGATGCGTTCATATCTTGCAGGAAGAGAACTAATTTTCAGAAACAAGTTTGTAGATTCTTCCTGTTGTTTACACACGAATGACACGAATGCCTAACTGGATGCCACAACTTTCTAGGTCATCTGGATAGTCAATAGTTTTGATGATGAGTCAGTGGATCAGTGAGCCAGTCAGTCAGTGGTAAAAATAGTGATTTTCGGAGGTCAATATCTCGTGAATGGTTAGAGATTAATAGCTGAAATTTCTGGATTCAGTGGAAATATAAGTATAAAGCCCAAATGGGTATCAAGTTCTTAGGGTTTAATTAAAGTTTAAAACAGGGCGTCCCCCCTCCCCCCCCCCCATCTAACTTTTGAACCGTGGGTTAAAAAAATCCGTAAAATTCATGAATGTGAGGCTTAATTAGTACTTTCAATGAAAACTATTTTGAATAGAATCGGTTGAGCCGTTTTTGAGTTATAAGTCAAAAACACATAGTAAAATGACGTAAGCGCCGCAAAATATTCCTTAATAAACGACCTTTTGAACAGATTTATTGTAACAGGCCGTTTCCCCTCCCCCTACACCTGGACCGCGCTCGCCCTACTAGAAAAAGAATGGGACATGCATATATGTGCGTACGGGATAGAAATACAAATTGCCTTGAATTTTCCAATCGTCTGGATATACCGGCAATTGTAGTCGGCAATACAGAGCAACACGGAAATGTATGGAGCAATACGGGAAATGATTGCCGAAATAATTGCCGCAATATCTAGAAATTGCCTCGTATTGCTCAATTAATTGCTCCATATTGCTCCATTAGTTTCGGCAACGTATCGCCGGGCAATAATTGCCCGAAAAATCGCCCGTGTAAGAGCACCTTAATTCGAAGACATCTTGTAAAATATACGCATCCATTAAGTGTACAAAAGGAAACTAAACCAAGTGCGGTAGTAAACGATATTCTGTACCTATTCTGCTTGCGGCTGTTAGTTTTATGTGAATGTATATACTAATTGTAAACAAAAAACTCACGCGCCCTCGAAATTATAGAGATAATTCAATAATTATTGTATATTGTGATTTAGTGGATCGTATCTTTTTTTTTAGATTGACTCTTTTGTGTTACTTATGCTTCTCTATTTAACAATAAAGTTATTTTATTACATGTAATTAGTAACTACTTAAGTGTTATAATTGAGAAACATAATAACAAACCCATTTTAGGATTTTTAAAGATTGTAGGTTATGTTATTAATGGCGTTCGTAATTTAAACAGCATTAGCTCTTCAAGTACTCGATTTTGAAGCTATATGCTGAACTATGGAAAAAATTGAGTGTGTTTACCAGCCTCGAGTTCAATAGCTGCTGTGTAATAGAATTTAATTTTCGGCTTTATAAAATAGTATGAATACGCTTTTAAACAGCTTATAACATTACATAAAACTCTTGTAAAGGTTAAAGCTTTATAAAGGCTTTCTATAGAACCATTATTCAGGTATTATACAGCTTCATGTGATGGCATTATAACCGAGTAGGTTTACACCATTATTCAGACAATAACATCATTGTATACTCTTATTCCGCCGTTACAAAGCTTTAGTTTTCAAAAAATGCAGTTCGCTTTTTTTAGCACTTAATTCTGTATAATGGTGTTTTTTTATGTTAATATAAAGCCAAAAGTAATACTTTCGACATTATACAGCGGTAAATCAGCCTCACTGTATAAGAGACACCTTTTCTGCGCTAGTTAAGCTTTAACAGATTTTCTACTCCATTATTCATCAGTTTTTAAGCTCTAAGCTGTTTACTAGCGAATTTAAGCATCTTTTTAGTCTAAAATGTTACTTGGGATACCTCTTGAGATTATTTTTGTTCATATATTTCGGTTTTTTATATTATTATTCCATATTGTTATGCGCCTATACTATTTTTCGGCTAACGCTAAAATTGCTAAACACTTCTAGACCGCCCGGTTGTGGAGGTACCTGTCGCAATTTCTCAAATCTATGCAACTTCTGAAGGGTCAGACGCTGCTAATCATATTCGTAAGCGCAAGCACTACAAATAAATAAACTGTTTGAAATAATTTCGGTTAGTTAACGAAGGATTTGTCGTGGGCCCTTAGATCAGTATGAATGGAAAAGAGGAGCTGAATGAGATGGGTAAACACAGAAAAGTTACGGTGGCATGGGTGCCGGGTCACCAGGGAGTCACAGGAAACGAGAAAGCAGACGAACTGGCTAGGGAGGGAGCGGAGAAGGAATACACAGGTCCGGAACCGGCTCTACCAATATCAGCAGAAGTGACAAAAGGAGTCATAAACAAGCTAAAAGAAATAGAAGCGGACAGAAGCTGGAAGGAAGAAGGTGGCTGCAGACAGTCAAAAATGATGATGGGAGGTATAGACCACAGGAGAGCCAGGTATCTTCTAAAACTAGGTAAGAACAGTCTGAGAGTGCTAACTGGTATCATTACCGGACACAACACCCTCAACAGACATCTAAAGGTTATAGGTATAGAAAGAGATTCCTCCTGCCCACACTGTGGCCAGGAGGAAACCAGCAAACATTTACTAGCGGAATGTACTATGTATGCGGCAACGCGATATAATATATTCGGGAAAGACGAGTTAGGTGAATGTGAACTAAAGGGTATCAACCTCAAGGATGTCCTTCTGTTCTGCAGGACGACAAGAAGATTCGAGGAGAAAAGTGAGGGAACGCAGCCGGGACAGTAACCTGCAGCTCCAACTCCAGGGAACTGGGCTGAATGAACGCGAACAGCGATCGACAGCCCGCCTGAGTCCGGCCGGGCGTCCCTACACTACATCTACATCTAGATCAGTATGCCAATCAATTAGGAAAACAAACAAGATCTGTGATCGTGAGTCGGCAAAAGTCATATTTTTCAAATTGATAATATGATGGTCTAGGGAATGAAACAGGTAAATCTTTTGTGTGAGAACCAGTTATTTACTGCATGATTTATCGGTAACTACATACAACTCACTCATACAAGTTGCAATTTCATTGGTAGAGCCTTCTTATCCTTGTGTTTTCCGGTTTTATCCCAAAAAACCCGGGATCCACTCTATAACTGAATAGTTCTAAAACGTGACTACTACAGGACGTTAGTAGTTTTTTAACCGACTTCAATTCCATAGATGAAGGAGGTTCTGCATTCGGTTTGGTGTTTTTTTTATGTATGTTTTATATTCCTCTCTCTTCAGAAAGTGTCTGACGTAAAAGTAATAAGCGCTGATCGCGGGCTTAGAGTCCTATAGAATGTATAAGTTCCCACAAAAACCACGGCACTTCTCATTCCGCACAAACACTACAAAAAACGTAGGTAATGTTGGACGCTTCAGAAAAAAATATATTTATGATTTAAAAAATCCGAGTATTCGTAATTTCCTCCGAGATTTAAACCTTGAACGCGGATTCCGGAACGTCATTGTCCCTAATCTTAAGCTATACCTAAAACACGTGTAGTGTGAACTCCTAAATCTCTTAGTGTCGGTAGCTGGGCGCGCGATCCAATCCTTTACTGCAGTAATTCGGTCACTGAAACCTGATCAGTGTACACTGCTCACGCAAAATGCTAGGTACATATTAGGTAATAAGTATAAATAAGGAAGTATGTTAATAATAAACTGAAATAAATGTAAAGCATGTACGAAAGAAAACGTGGCGGAATCTCCTTCATGACAGAATTCCTAAGTTTTTCGGTTATATATGGTAATTAGTTACAAGCACATACCTACTGTTTTATCGTAGAGGTAGATCACGATAAGTAACTTTTTTTTGTTTTTGTTTTTTTTTTTTATTAGGTAACTATTTTGGAAGGAAGAATAGATCGCAAGAGAGGTCGAGGCAAACCCAGACGCAGTTACATGGACCAAGTGCAGGAAAAAGTAGGAGCCGCCTCGTATCAAAAGGTCAAGGAACTGGCGCAGGATAGAAGTAGATGGAATATACTCCACCGACAAGAGAATCCCTCTTAAGTTAATGATGATGAGATCACGATAAGTACCTAAAAATATGATTGTAAGAGTCCCCCACTCGTGAGTTTAGAGTTTAGACGCGTTATTTTTTAGTTTTTTGCTAACAATTAGTCCATCGGCTATTTTATCAAACAATTTATTTTGTCAATCATACAAATATGACCCGAAGTGAGCACAAGTGTAGCACAGCGGGACCGTTACATGGATTTTTAACGGACAATATCTACCTACATACTTTTTTTTTAATTGCCTAGAGAAAATATACGTTTCATTTTTTTTGTCTACAAATTGATGGACTAATCATCTGTTTTATAGGAAGTAAGCCTATTCAGAAACATTTCAACGTAGGGTCAGCTGCGGTAAGGGAAACATAATTTATTTTGTCCCAGGAAAGGGAAACAGCATAGAAATTCCATACACGTGTTCCTTTTACCCGGGTGGCTTCACTTACCGCACCTGACCTTATGTATGTACATTTTAGAGTAGTCTCACATTAGCAGTGTGCGCCACAAACAAGGGATGAACGGATTATCACAATATATGTGGCAGTCCCATCCTTTACGCTAGGGTCCGTTCACGCACCCTGGATAATGTAGGCGACGACGTGCCGAGGTCAGCGGACGGGTTTAGAAGAGTAGACCTTTCTATGCAAACCTATAGTCAGAAACCTAGGTATTTAGAGTTTAATAGTCTAAAAACTTTTGGAAGCCCCGAGTCTGAAGCGTCATCTGATAGAGAGCAACCTAAAGTTACCGTAGTAATACCGTAATAATAGTAATGCTGACAATTGCAAGATGGCGCTGCTCCCTTTACATTTACGATAACTTTTGGTTGCTCTCGTTCAGATGGCGCTTCAGACCTGGAGCTTCAAAAAGTTCTTAGACTGTGCCGCTCTATTAAATACTCTCTGGTTATTACCAGTGTGTTCAATTCTCATTGAAAATTCCATGCAGTGGCAGCTGGACTCTAAGTCTCAGTTAGTGGTACGCCAAATCTTTTAGCACGTGGCATTCTTTGTTAGAATCGACATGTATTTTGATATCATTTTGACAATAGAAACTCGTATTGATAACAAATCTGTAACAAATCAAAAGTTTAAAGATCAGATACCGCTCACGCACTGTATGTAATAATATAATATTGACGGCCTCCTAGCCTAGTTGGTAGTGACCCTGCCTATGAAACAGGAGGTCCCGGGTTCGAATCCTGGTCAGGGCATTTATTTGTGTATCACAGATATTTGTTCCTGAGTTAAGGATGTTTTGTATGTATTTAAGTATGTATCTATCTATTATATATTTAATATCTTCGCTTAGTACCCACCTTATGAGCTTACTGTGGGATTAAGGTTGATTTGTGTAAGATTGTCCCTAATATTTATTTATTTATTTATTCATATATAGGCTACGAAAGCCACATGTTTACGTGAAAGGTAAACTATGTGTTTAGCCCGCATTATACGGCATGGTTTTCCTAAATATCCCCGTAAAGGTTGACAGCTACATGATTCGGGTGTACGCGTACAAATGTGCCGAACGGCCGCTCGATTAAACTGGTGCTATTTTTAGAGTTTTTGAGCCCGTTTATTACGCTTTGGTGCAAGCTACAGTTTTTTTATTTTGAAATTTACTGTATTTCCATATAAGTATATGAATTATTTCCTATAGAAACTAGAAGCAGCAACCGGGTAAGGTGTAGAAAAAAATATAGCGATTTTATGGCTAACTTACAGTTCGCAGTATATTTATATAGATACAATCTTAAATAATTATATTTTTGCTGTATTTATACAGCTTGGTGTTCTTAAAAATACAGGGCCGGAGTTGCAGGCGTCGATAGGCTACGCTGATCGCTTATCTTAGGAACTAACCTCTTCCTGTTCTTTTAAATATATTGAACATGGGTGTATACATGTCAATAAAGAACTTTATTTATTTATTATTTTATTAAAAATGACATTTTCATGACAGTTTATACGTTTTCTGAAAATCTATCATAATATTCATAATCATAGTCATAATTTATTTATTTATAAAACATAAGTAGGTAAGTACAACAGTAGGCCTTAAATGTATAAATATGTATTAGTACGGCGGAATTTGCCTGTTTGGAGATACGTCGTCGACATCTCTTCTAAATACCTAAAACTGATATGGATGTGTTCCTCGTAGTCTCCTGAATACGAATTATCTGGTTTTAGTTTATGGAGGGGGGGACGGGTCGGTAAAAATGGGGGGGAAAGATGGCGGCTGACTGTCATCGATATTTGTTTACATCTCGAGTCCTATGAGACCGATCAGTTCGTATGAGATGTCATTTGAAAGCTTATTAAATGTACTACAATTGTTTATAAATAACTGTAGTCATCACTTTAGTCTTTTACAAAATATTTCAAAAAATATGATTTTTTTACCGTGCATGTTTGCCTAAGTACTGATAAAACATGCTTATAACTCAATATGTTATACCTTTACCGCAATTAATTTTAGTACAAAATGTACAGGGAATTTTATGAGCTTTCGAAAAATATAAGCTTTATTAGTAAGTAATATTATATAACCGAGTATTGATGAATTTTGTTCAGCATGGGTCACTGCGCTTCCTTATAGAATGGCAGCCGACCGCCATCGTATTTTCATTATTTTTCGGAATCTATTTTACGGATCGGAATTGGTATCATTTGAAAGCATTTTAAATGTACTTTAATCGGTTCTTTGAAATTTTAGTTGCAATATTAACAGTTCACTATTATTTTTAGAAAATGTTACATTTTTACCTAACAGACTGGAAGAAACAGGCTTGTCTGGAAAAAAAGTCATCGATATTTCTTGCAAATACCTAAAACTGGTTTGGATGTATTCCTCATTGTTTTCAGGACATGAATTGACCAATTTTATTTTATAGAGGGAGGGACGAGTCGAAAAAAAGGTGGGGGGAAAGACGGTGTCCGCCCGCCATCGAAATGTCAACGAAATTTGTTCACGTCTAGAGTCCTATGAGACCGAAAGATTCGTGTTAGTTGTCCATTGAAAGATTATTTAATGTACTATAATTGTTTATAAATAACCGTAGTCATAAATTTAGTCGTTTACGAAATATTTGAAAATATTTGTTTTCTTTTACCGTGTATGTTGGCCTAAGTACTGATATACATGCCTATAACTCAAAAATGTTTATCTTTACCGCAAGTAATGTTATGACTTATGATAAAATACACGGGTCAGATTCGAAAAATATAAGCTTTATTTATATATAATACGATATAACCAAGTAATGATGAATTCTGGTTAGCATGGGTCACTGGGCATCATCATATGAATGGCGGCCGACCGTTGTCGAATTTACATTATTGCTCGGAATCTGTTTTACGGATCACATCGTGATAGGTATCATTTGAAAGCATTTCAAATGTACTATAATCGGTTCTTTGTAGTCTGAGATGTAAAATCATCCGTTTATATTTTATTTTTAGAAAACGTAACATTTTTACCTAATAGATTGGTGGAAACGAGCTTGTTTGGAGAAAAGTCGTCGACAGCTCTTCCAAATATCTAAAACTGATATGGGTGTGTACCTCATTCTCTCCAGGATATGAATTGACTATTGACTATTAAATCAAAGTTCAATGAAAATACTACGGCGGTCAGCCGCCGTTCATATGACGACGCGCAGTGACCCATGCCAACAAGATTTATCATTAATTGGTTAGATAACATTGAATATAAGAAAACTTACGTTTATAGAAACGTCATAAAATTTCCCATGTGTTTTATAAAAAAATTAAACAGGATAAAGTCATAATTTATTGAGTTATAAGCATGATTTATCAGTACTTATGCAATCATGCACGGTAAAAAAAAATTTTTTTATCAAATATTTAGTAAACAACTAAAGTTATGACTATAATTAATAAAAAGCAATTGTAGAACGTTTAATAACCTTTCAAATGACATCTCACACGAACCGATCGGTCCCATAGGACTCGAGATGTGAACGAATTTCGATGACATTTTGATGACGGTCAGACGCTATCTATCCCCCTCCTCCTTGTTTTCGACTCGCTCCCCCTCTACAAAAAAAACCTGGTCAATTCATATTTTGGAGACAATGAGGAACAAAACCATATCAGTTTTATGTATTTGGAAGAAATGTCAGCGACTTTTCTCCAAACAAATCTGTTTCCTCCAGCCTTTTAGATAAAAATATTACGTTTTCTAAAAATAACAACAAACGGATAATTATTTATCTCAGAGTTCAATAAACCGATTATAGTAAATTTAAAATGCTTTCAAATGATACCTATCACGATGTGATCTGTAAAATAGATTCCGAGCAATAATGAAAATACGACAACGGTCGGCCGCCATTCATATGATGATGCGCAGTGACCCATGCTGAACAAAATTCATCATTTACTTGGTTATACAATATTATATATAAATAAAACTTATATTGTTCAAAAGCTCATAAAATTTCCCGTATATTTTATTACAATATTAATTGCAGTAAAGTTGTAATTTATTGAGTTATAAGCATGTTTTTTCAGTAGTAACGCAAATATGCACGGTAAAAAGTAATATTTTATCGAATATTTTGTAAACGAATAAAGTGTTGACTACAATTATTAAAAAACAATTATAGTACGTTTAATGATATTTAAAATGACATCTCACACGAATCTATCGGTCCCATAGGACTCGAGATGTGAACAAATTTCAATGACATTTCGATGGCGGGCGGACACCATCTTTCCCCCCTCCTTTTTTTCGACTCGTCCCCCCCTTTATAAAATAAAGCTGATGAATTCATGTTCTATAAATATTGAGAAATACATCCATACCAGTTTTAGGTATTTAGAAGGAATATCGGTGACCTTTCTCCAAACAAGCCTGTTTCTTCCAGTCTATTAGGTAAAAAATGTTACATTTTCTAAAAATAATAATAAACTGTTAATTTTGCAACTTAGACTTCAAAGAACCGATTAAAGTACATTTTAAATGCTTTCAAATAATACCAATTACGATTTGATCCGTAAAATAGATTCCGAGAAATAATGAAAATACGATGGCGGTCGGCTGCCATTCTATGAGGAAGCGCAGTGACCCATGCTGAACAAAATTCATCAATACTCGGTTATATAAAATTACTTACTAATAAAACTTATATTTTTCGAAAGCTCATAAATTTTCCTGTATATTTTAAAATAACATTGATTGCGGTAAAGTTATAATATATTGAGTTATAAGCATGTTTTATCAGTACTTACGCAAACATGCACGGTAAAAAAATCATATTTTTTGAAATATTTTGTAAAGGACTAAAGTGACGACTACAGTTATTTATGAACAATTGTAGTACATTTAATAGTCTTTCAAATGACATCTCATACAAACCGATCGGTCTCATAGGACTCGAGATGTAAACAAATTTAGATGGCAGTCAGCCGCCATCTTTCCCCCCCTTTTTACCGACCCGTCCCCCCCTCCATAAACTAAAACCAGTCAATTCGTATTCAGGAGACTACGAGGAACACATCCATACCAGTTTTAGGTATTTAGAAGAGATGTCTACGAAAATCGTGAAGGAGACGACTTTTGTTGAATTTGCTCCTATACTATATCACTTTGTTTCGCCATTTGGTAGTTGGCGTACAAATAGCTACAGAGGCATGTAGCGTGCATTTTAATAATTACAATATTATGAATTATAACTAATTAAATATAACCATAAACTTGTATAGATGTCATATACAAAGGAAAAAGTGACCAACGCCTCCGGTGCCCAAGGCTGGATCTTCTGCATTCGCGGCAGACGCGTTAACCAACTTCGCCACCTGGCCACGAAAGCACCGGTCGAATTTTCCCGTGTATATGCAATCTTTGTAAATGCTAAGGCGCATTTGGCCAATCATCTAAGGAACAACATTATGAGTCATAACCTCCATTCCAGCCTTGGGCACCGGAGACGTTGGTCACTTTTTACTTTGTATATGACATCTATACAAGTTTATAATTTATACATATAGTAGTGTGACTACTTAAAATAAACAAATCAAAATATTCATTAAAAATAATTTGATTTGTTCTTTCAGTTCTAAATATAACCACTATTGAATATAATTATTACATTTATTAGAATTATATACTCGTAGTATAAGTCGACTAACTAATGGGTAATGAAATTTCCAGAGTCGTACAAAAACTTATTAACCGAAAAGTATGCTTCTGTCGTTAAAAATTCATATAACATTTTATATTTATTTACATATTTAAAACATACATATTTAGAATTTATTTCGATAACTTATTGTAATATTTTGCCAGTAGCGCTGTATCACAAGATATAAAACTTATTTTATAATTATGGCGATGACTATTTGCGGAATTGATTAGGATTGTACTTAATATACATTACAACTTCGTATATATAAAGACATGGTAGCGTCAGAATCTTTACCTCGGTGAAGTAGGGTTTATGAGCTATCGGGTTTTGTAAACCGCATACTGATCGTAAGCATTTTTTCTGAGCCAAGAAGACTAGTTCTCTATCTGTACAGTTACCCCAGAATATAACCCCATACCTTAACGTCGATGTTACGTATGCATGATATGAGATTAAGACGGTTGACTGGTTTACAATCTTTCGTAGATTTTGTAAGTTATATAAATGCTGTGTAGCCCCGGCTTTAGTATAGTGCCACCCTGTCTCTTCCCGCGGGTGTCGTAAGAGGCGATTAAGGGATAAGGGATAGGGGGACCTCTGATCCCTACTACTCATGGGAACGCTGTGGTGATTCATTTAATTAAAAATCATGGGCATGGCGGCGATGCGGTACGCCACCCATCACGTCTCGTTCTTCACGGGGGCGAGAAGCGGCTCACGGAGTCCGTGATCTCTGCCTACCCCTTTTGGGAAATAGGCGTGATTATATGTATGTATGTATAAATACGAGTATAGGTTTTTACAGACGTTATCTATATGATGGCACCAACTTAAAATTTGAGTTTAGAAAAAAGAATTTCTTTTCGTTCGTTCGCGTTAACACCAAACTTGTGAGGTACCAACTATTAACGCACACCGTGAATTACGTCTACTGATAAACGGCTCAGATAAGCGGAATTTACGGTGCAATCTACGCGCCGAAACTACTACTTACCACCCAAGTGCCGTGTCGAAACATAAAGATTTTCTTATCCAACAAAATCTTGATATATTTTAGTTTTACAGTTAAGGCACAGGTTGGAGAATTTTCAGATTCTGTCAAATTACCCTGATTCATACACAACTACACTTCACGCACACTACCACACCTTTGGGAGCCAGGTCATTGACCGTTATTATTTTTTATAGGTTGCCATTATTAGTTTGATATACTAACCAAATTCAAACGGTAATGTTTTCCTTTGTAAGAGGACAGAGAAATAACATATTATATCTTGCTTGCCTTGTCTATCCTGATTACGTCACATATGACGTGTTATGTTTGATTTAAAATGATTAAATGACTTTTGCAATGTATTATCGAGATACGTGTTTTGGAAAGTTAACTAGCCCAACAACCTTAGGTAGAAATGAACGGAAATAATGTCTGAATAGCTGCTTCTACACCAGCGCCTCGCGAGGAAATTGCCGCGCGCGGCAGCTATGCCCCAAGTGAGAAAGTCCCTGGCCAAACTATAAGTATTTAATACATACATATGTAAAATATTTTGTATGACTATATAAGCGACAGATATAAAAATCTAAAAAAGGATTTCACCTGGTTTTAAAATGGAAACACTGCCACCTTAACGCCCTTTGATAAGACGTAATATGTAGGTAAGGTACCTACTATACTGGAGGCGTTTTAGAACTTTTAATCTGCATTTCAGTCACATCAGGCCACGCCGCTTTGCATGGTTGTCCCTCGTGTCAATTAAGCTGATCAAGCTCCCTTGCTAAGATATAACGTACATGGGCGACATTTTATATATATATATTTTAAATTTCTTTCTACTGTAAGGCATTTTTATGATATAATTAATATAAACATATAAAATACAAATATACATATTATAAATTCTAAAAACAAAAATGGCCATTTTTACTGCTGGATAGAGCTGCAAAGAGAGGAATAAGATACAAATTATATTATACAAACTTAGTATCAACTTTAGATGTTTTTAGTTGACTTGAATTCAACAGAGATTTTTATTGATATAGGCGTAGTGATCGTACCAAGTGAATAACAGTAAAATTAATCGAAGACTAAAGAGCTGTCGTGCGGGAAGCGCAGGCCGGAGCCGGCGAGGCCCTCGCGCAGCCAGCGCTGCGCCTGCGCCGCCATCTCCTCGTCGAAGTGCTCGCGCCAGCCGCCTGATTTGCCTGACATAATACGGTGAACGTTAAAATACTATTTTATACTATCACATAAAAACAAAATCACTGCATCTGGTAGCTTAGGGATATTTTCATAGAAGTTCAGACACTTTAAAGATAAACAGTGCTTACCTACTCTCACGAATCCCCCAGCATCGGGGTTGCAAAGCTTCGTTATCCATGTCGGGTTTACACACTTATTTTTTCTAAAGTTGTCTATGTCCAAATGTTCACAAAGTTGTTCAATTTGTTCATTCTTCACTTTCTTGCCAAGAAAATCGGATATTCTTTTAATAGAAGAAGGCAAATCCTGAACAAAACCATTTCGATATAGTTTATTTACAAGTAAAATACGCAACTATTTATAATTTAAACTTAAATAAGTGATTTATTAATTACCTTGTTCATATCTTCGTAGAATATGAACAACATATTCGGGTGGTGACGGAGCGCCCAGGCCTCTTTTAAATGTTTTAAATATGGAGTTCTAGGAACTGAAAAATGTGTGCTATAGTATTATTATCATTATTGAGTATGTGCTTCTTAATTATTTTCAAGTCTTCATCTAAGAGGGAAATGGGGTCCACTCTCACGTGCCCTTGAAAATTCCACCATTTAAATATTTTGAATTGAATCGCAAAAACGCTATTTTGTAACAATAGTCAAAAATACAATTACTTTGATATCAAAATGTCCAGCTGTCAGGGGCTTGGCGTAAATACATACATTATATAAATAATATGCATCAATAGGAAATATAAAAAAAAAAAAAAACATTTATCGTCGCAAAAAATAGACACAAAAAAAGGCAGGTAACATACACTAGAAGTAAACAGAAAAAAACAATACACAAGAAGGGAAAGAAAAAAAAAACAGCAAACAAACAACTTAAGAATTAACATAAATGCTCACCCAAATCTTTGATGAAAAGATTCCAAAAACTTTTAAAGTCTCCGAGAGAATTCCAGATCAGTTTCCGGAAATGATAATAGGACACAGCTATGTCCCTCGGATCTCTGGCCACGAACACCACTTTACAAGTATCCAGTAGAGTCGAGGGCAGCAGAGAGAAGGGTAAATGCGACTTGAAGAACCGCGGGGAAGGTGTTTTGACTATCTCCTCGTAAGAACAAGTTATTTTAGAAATTATTTGGTGCAGTGGATCGAATACGTCCTGATTATCTTCATTTTTGCAAATTAATAGTTTTGGCCTGAAATAAAGATTTTATGAAGTCTGTCTTCAATTCATGCTCTTTTTAGGGTTCCGTAGTCAACTAGGAACCCTTATAGTTTCGCCATGTCCGTCCGTCTGTCCGCGGTCTAGCTCAGTGATTGTTAGCACTAGAAAGCTGAAATTTGGTATGAGTATCGTTAATCACGCCAACAAAATGATAGAATAAAAACTGGAAAAAGATTTTTTATTAAGGTGGCCCACACACATGACTCGGGGGGCGAATTTTTTTTTCTCTCCAACCCTGTCGTGTGAGGTATCGTTGGACAGGTCTTTCAAAAATAGTAGAGGTGTTGGAAAACACTTTTTGGATAAACCGAATAGTTTCGTAAATAATAGCTCTGAAATTGCAAAATGGGGCGTCCCCCCCATCTAACTTTTGGACCGCGAGTCCAAAAAATTTGAAAAAATCATGAAATAGTATACTGTATAAAATCGGTTGAGCCGTTTTTGAGTTCTCACTCAAAAACGCATAGTGAACGTTCGTATCTGAAATCACGTAAGCGCCGCCAAGTATCCCTTAAAAAATGACCTTTTTGAACGGATGTATAGTAACAGGCCGGCAACCCTACACTGAGCATGGCCCGACATGCTCTTGGCCGGTTTTTTAAAGTAAATGACACATTAAAATACTTACTCAAAGGTAATATATCTGCTTTGTAAAGGAATCTTCAATGCCGCCGAGAAATCGAGATTATTCATGAGTAGCCAGACCAATTCCTGTGTCCTTGTTGTTCCTGTTATTAATATTATTTTTAAAGCCAAAAATAAAAGTCTATAAGTTTATAGCTAAATTTACCAGTAAATACAGTGTATTCATATGATAAAAAATTCTTAACCAACGGGACTGTGATCACATTAGCACTCCACTACCTCGCTAAAAAGCATCATTAGGTTATTGAATGCTCATCAAAGATGGCGTCTGTGACTTTTGCTAGTAATATCGTAACGTATCGAGACGATTCGATTAAGGATGATTCACGGTGTCATGTCCCGGGTCCGACACCGCGCGTTCCTATAGCACTATACATGAGCAGCGACCGGACGGTTCCAGGTTCAAGCGTGATGGAGGTCACGAGATGTTTTCTATACAAAATGAAGTGTCGGAAGTGTCGTATCGGATCCGCAACATGACACCGAGAATCATTCTTTTTATGCTACTTTACTACACTATTTCGAGCGCTTATTCAAGTATGTATACATTGTTTTCTAAGGAATGGTCGCCGCGGGTTTGACTCGCTACGCTGACTGTAGACACCTTATTATTGGCAGTCAGTCTCCTTAATATTTAATGTTCAGTTAACGATGATGGCTCACCTGACCGAGGAAAACTGGTAACCCACACGTCATCAGGCCGAACGGGCATGTTTCTGAAATTGTCGGCTTCCTCCTTGTAGCATGCATTCAACAGGTAGCCAGGATCGCCGAAACGAGCACAAACCCTACCTACAAAGAAGGCACCTCTTTAAGTACATATAGTTGTCACATTCGCGCCGCAAGTAAAATGGTAAAAAAATTCAATCTGATCCTTTTAATAGATTTCTTTCTAACTTCCGTTACGGAAACTTTCCCACTTCGAGTTATTATAGGTAGAAATTATAAATCAGCTCAAATTCGAAGTACTTGCCTTTGAAACCGTCATTTAATATCTCCTGAGCTGCAGGCTCCACCTCGAGAACTTTTACCTTATCGCACATTTTATCTGAAAACATTAAATGGTTATATTTAAATAAAACTACATACACACCTAGTAAGGCCACGAACTATAATTGTTGAGCCATTTAGGATTCACTTTACATTGGACATTTCATAGAATAAGTATTAAACAAGAGAAAATAGCTGGAACCGGCCCAACAATTAAAGTCCCTGGTTTTACACTAGGGCATGCAAACCGGTTATTTTTTGTATGAAAATAACCGCCTATTAACCGAAAAAACGGTTATTTTCATACAAAAAATAACCGATTTGCATTCCCTATTTTACACCATAATCTCTCATTTGATGAAGATCACATTTCCAAAATTATTTGTAAGATAAATACAAGGGACCATCAGTTTTAAAGTATTGAATATGTTTTGTAAGCGATTGTAACTTGTAACAGAAGTTTACATAAACCATATATTATAGTTTACCTTACGTATAATAAAAAGAGACTTTTCCTTATAACTACAAGTTTCATGACTTAACAAAACAGCCCTAGATTTTTTTGAATATCCCGGAAGCTTTTTTTTCGGGTACGTGATTTATAATTATAACTTTATGATGACTATTTGCAACGGTTGTTTATTAACTCCTGGGTTGGCGGATCGAGTTCTTGAACTTTTATTTTATCCCACATTGTATTGGAAACAAGAAATCTACAAAAAAAAAACCGTTTTACTTGATCCCACACGGAAAAAAAAGATATCTTCAGCCAAAAATACCAATGCGAAAATATTATTGTTTAAACATAAGTAAATGTGGACTTGGACTAATTTTATATCTTTAGCCCAAGATATATTTAACTTTAATAAAGACATTTTACTTGAATAAAAATCACTTTCTAGGCATATTGTTTTCATTAAACACAAAACAATAATGTTTTGACGAAGAGGCAGGGCCGTAGCCAGAATTGCAGTTAAGATAGGGCAGTGCTAATTTAAGGTAGGGCATAGCGAACTTTAAGGTAGGGCATTAACTTTATTTTCATACATTTTTGACCCGAATGTAGTTTTTAAGGTAGGGCATTAGTGTTTTAAGGTAGGGCATTGCCCCCTAATGCCCCCCCCTAGCTACGGCCCTGCGAAGAGGATTTGTCTTCGATGAAGATACTTTTAGATACTTTTTTTCCGTGTACATACTTTTAATCGGTTTTAGTGAAGATCACACTCTCAAAAATAAATACCAATATAAAAATTAATCGAGGAATAAAGGTTCTCTGATTATATATCCTATACCCAAGCTCTAAGCTAACATTTACTTGTTAACTATGAAATGTATGGCTTTTGGCCGTCGTCAGCTGCAGACTACTTTACACTAAGTAGTCGAAATTACTGTTATGAGTATTTATTTACTATTTTTTATAACCGAGAGTTAAATCGGCGTGTCTATTACAATTTTATATCTTACCAGTTATAAGTTAATTAGCGTAGGTACAGTCGCCATCAAATATATCGGAGCGGCCAGGGTACTCAAAATATCTGAAATTCATTTTATCGCCTTGACAATAGAGGAGTTCAGATATTTGTGACCACCTTGGCCGCTCCGATATATCTGATAGTGACTGTACCTATCTACATCTTCTTCAATATAGGTACTTAAGCATTAGTTAACTGCCATGCCGTGCCGCACGAGGATAACGTCAAAGCTTATCTTATGTATTTATTCAGTCGTGACTTTAAAATAATAGTGATAACTCCATACGTACTTTGGTTCTCGAGTAAGGGAAAAAACACAACTGATATGAATTCAGTAGTTCATACACAATATCAGACGAAAATGCTTAAAGTCTATGGTTGCGGAAATTTGTCTATGGCCTCCATACAAAAAAACAGCTGAATAGCGCCATACATGGATGGATCTGTCTGCCGGACATATTCGCCGGACCAATCTGGCGGGCAGATCTGTGCGTGTATCCCTAGCTAATCGGACACTTTGACTATTAGTCATAAATAGGCTATGTAGTCACATTTTTATTTAAAAGTAGATGAAATATAATGCCGACAGCTACTATACTTCTAGATTATATCAATTCAGAGTGTCTGAACCTCTTCTATACCCAACAAATCAGCCAAAACCCTATGAATAATACAAAAGGCAAGGCGCGTGCGAGCCAATGTTTCTTTGTACATATTTCATAGAACAAATTTAGCAAATGTGAATTTTTCAAGAAAATGCAGGATTTCCTTAGTATGCATGAAACTTGAAAGCAATCAGCTGAATACAATTTCTCTCTGAATTTTAAAATAAAATATTAATATAACAAGAATTCTGTTAAACCTGGATATTTTACCAAGTTTAAATTCAAGATTTGGCTACAATCCAATCTCGATAAAATAACGCGTGAACTTTAATATTTTAGGTGTCTTTCTTTTCGTTACAATAACAAAATAATTTTAAACAAAAAAAGAACCGACTTCACTTAGGATCCGCTTTTCTAAGAGGAAGTGGCCGAGTTGCTTTAAAAAATAGTGAAATCTCTATAATAGTTGAAGAGTTCCCTCGATTTCTCCAGGATCTCACCATCAGACCCCGACTTGGTGACAATGGGACCATCTCGGGGTTATACCCGTTCGATAAAAAAAATATTTGAAAATCGGTTGACGATTCACGGAGATATTGAGTAACATACATACAAAAAAAATGATAATAAAAAAATAATGATAAAAAAATTCAGTCGAATTGAGAACCTCCTCCTTTTCTGAAGTCTGTTAAAAAGAGGTATCATGTGAGATTATGTCGACCTTCCTTAATTTACGCTAGCTTACGCAGGTACCTATATTTGTAGCTTGACCTGACCCAGCTGGTTTGTATAAAATCAGAAATACGCTGTTATTATACCCAGATAACTAGACGATAAAGTTGCATTAATATCATTCTAAAATACCTGTTAATTTTTGTTGTACAAGGCTCAGAGAAAAAGTAAGTAGCCTCCCAATCTTCCCCTTACCTGAATTTTGAAAGAACGCAATTTTGTATAAATATTTTTTCAGTTCAGGTTAAGAAGAAGATATTTTGATGAGCTAAGTATATTCCGACAAGAAATTGTAGAAATTAAAAAGTGGCAACATCGTAGCCGTGGGGTGCCCGGCCTTAGAATTGTCCCCCACCATATCTTCCCGCCGTTGCAGTAGGAGTCTGCTAAGGAAATATACCGGGAGATGGACAGCAGCATCTTCCGAAAGCCTAAACAACAATAAACAAAAAAAAACTGCGCGCGCCAACCCGCCTGCCAAGCTGCCAAGCGCAAACGCCCCCTGAATAAAGGAGAGGCCTATGTTCAGCAGTGGACGTCTTATGGCTGAGATGATGATGATGATGAACATCGTAGTGTCGTCCCTTTTAAATCAATCTAAGAAAACGGGACGACACTACGATATTGCCACTTTATAATTTCTACAATTTATTGTCGAAATGTATTTTTCGGTACTCCTAACTCAAGTCACATTGCGTTGCGGTAATTCTCAACCCTTCAATTACTCCTGCCTTCGATGTATTAGTGTATAAAGATAGGACAGATTTCCCAAGCGACGGCGCGGGTCACGGTGGCCCCGCGCGGGTAATTCCATAAAATTATGAGCTTTAGCGGATTGCCAATATCCGTGTGACGTGTTCTGATGTGATTAAGTCTGAAATAGGTTCTTTGTTTATATGGTTCTGGTGATCGGTAGTTATCTAAAATGCAAGTTAACATTTTCCGTGTCGCGAATCGCTAAGCGCTATAATCTTAGCTGATATCAGCGTTTTCCGTTATTAAAGAGGAAAATGGTACTAACAGATGGCTCGCGTAGCGGGTTGCTGATACTCAATGTGGTAATGCCCCGTTGGTAGCAGCACGGCAATTGAAACTGGGTCTCCGGTCATCATACAAGGTGTAACAAAAATATTGGTGATCCTTTTGGGCATAATTTGGTATCGCATTCTTATTATGAAAAACTATGAATAATTTTTTTTTTGCGAAAAAAAATTTCGGTTTTTTATGGAGGATTGGCCGGCCGGGACCATGTGTCCCATACAAAAATAAATTTTTTTCGCGTCCCAAAAACTTTTTCTTACTCGCAATACGATACCAATAATGCCCTTAAACGGATCACCAGTATTTTTGTTATACCCTGTATAGAGTTTCTTCAGGCTTTTTGTCATGGCTTAATGGAAGCTGGGGTCTGTTTGGCAACTTATTCCAAGACATAGCGTAACGTAAGCACTAGTTTTTAAGACAGCATCCGTCAAATGACCGTCAAACCCAGAGAGGAACCTAGGCCACTAGGTTCAGTTTCCTCACGTTTTCTTTCATCAAAAAGGATTGAGTCAATTTGCATATAATGGAACAAGAAAGAACTTTACTAAAGTTCTTTCTTGTTAGGTTATCACATTGGTGCAGATCGGCTCACCACTCTGGTGGGTAAGCGAGACAGTGCTATACACGCATATAGCGTTGTTCTACTCGCATACCGGAGCGGATCATGTGTCCCACCCACTATCAGTCCGCCGAACCATATCGGCCTGTCAGTTGTTCGGAACTGTCAAATTGTTGTTCTAACTGACAAGATTGACGGATCCGCGTCCTATGTGAAACCCGCCTTACATTCTAAAATCCTCTTCAGCTTTAGTGCATTGTTTCAATAAAACGCATCCAATAGACATGACCCCTTTATTGAACGAAAACAAAGGAAAACTTCTGAAAGTCGGAATGTCATCGCAAAGTTTCACTTCGCTTCTCAACGTCCAACTGCGGAACAAAAATGAAGAACCAACTTATAACTTTGAAGTAGTAAAATAGTTTTGCTTGTAAATTGAAGCAAGTATTAACGTACCGTGAAACCACCTAACTTTTTATAGAAAATAGGCATGATGATTTTTTTTCATGGATGGTGTCAATCAATTCATTTCGTTGTGAGGATCAAATGTCTATATGGGGCCAATTGCGTTAAAGCAACACAACAATCAGAAATGAGATTCAAAATATTATTTTTGCACGTTCTGCACAAAATGACGTGGTAAGTGTCGTCACAGCTTCATGTTGGCCCTGTTGTAGTATGGAAAAATTATGAAATTAATATTTTGACATTGAAATATTGCGTTTATGTATAGGCATTCTGTACAATTTATTTTCCAGTAATATGCGAGAAATGAAATGGTATCACTGATTTTTATAATTTCGCGCGGTATATTTAAACAGTTCCAATAGATGTTTTTTAATTTTCACTAAAATAGGATAAGTAATATTGATAATTTTGCATCCTTATATCTACATTTCATTACCAAATTCATCCTTTTTATGCCAATCAAACATCTAGGTAAATATCACGGTCAAAACAAAACAAAATATTAATTAATTTGGTGAAAATCTGTAGTTTTCACACTATTCACCGGTTGCATTCTCTAACTTACGGTTTTTATGCCTCGTGAAGCAGATTTCAGTACCCAATTTTCCTCCCGTTACATAATATTTCTTAATGAATAGTCCGTCCCAAAAACTGTCCATTATCTACTCCGGTAGCGTGATACCTAACAATTTACCCAAAACCGATAAGCCAATATATTGGCCAAACAAGACACTTTGGACCTTACAATATAAGTTTAAGGTTTAAATTCCTAGCGAAAGCAACTTGGTTTAATTAAGGATTATTTTAACGCTACAGGCTACGTTTTAACTAGGGTGACCAGATGTCCCGTATTTTACGGGTGGTCCCGTATTGCAGTCACGAATTTTTCACTGTCCCGTAATTTGGCGAAATCAATACGGGACAGTACAATGTATCATTTGTGCCCCGGTCCCGTATTTTCAGTGCAGTTGTCCCGTAAAATCGGAAATCAGATCTGGTCACCCTTTCTAACGGTAATGAATATTGGTGTTCTAGTTTCTTTGGTGTGTGTGAGATAGTTATTGGCTTTGCTTCTAGAAGTAGAGGTCAAACGGGTGGCGGGTGGTTTTAATAGACGGAGAGCTAGCCACGTCAGATATGAAATATACTATTAAAAAAAGCAGACTCCACAATCAGATGGAAATAATCATGCTAAGGAGAGAGAATTATAAATAATTTTAAACAAAAAAAGAACCGACTTCACTTAGGATCCGCTATTCCAAGAGGAAGTGGCCGAGTTGCTGTAAAAATAGTGAAATCACTATAGGTGTGTCTATAATAGTTGAAGAGTTCCCTCGATTTCTCCAGGATCCCATCATCAGACCCCGACTTGGTGACAACGGGACCATCTAGGGGGTAAAATTTGAAAATCGGTTCAAGATTCACGGAGATACGAGTAACATACATACAAAAAAAATCTGTCGAATTTAGAACCTCCTCCTTCTTTGAAGTCGGTTAAAATAATTAGATATTATATCATTGTTAAAAGTTTCTGTTGGAGGAAAGGCACTACTTTCCTCCGACTTACAATGTATAAGTATAATGTAACTAATTAATAGTCGCCTACTATTTCTGTTTCCGCAATAATATGTAATTTATTTGTTCTAATATGAAAATATAACTAACTTCGGCAGTTTTTACCTAATTTGGTAGTACTTTTTTCGTATCCTAAAAATTTACTACTTTCTAACTCTGACCCCCACCCATTAAAAGCTGCCAGATGCCTGGATCTAGCAATAAGGATAGTATAGTAATCTAACCAGACGGGTTTTATTGCTCTTAGTCCATAACATTATCAACAGACTTTTATCGCCCACTACCGAGCATAATAACTCTCTTTTCGAGTACAAGTTGTTACGGATGAGATAATCTTACCTAAATAACCCTTAATTTTCCGAATATGGTCCACCTAACCTCACGGAGCGTTTCTTTCATCGCAAAGTGTCCACCTATCTTGATACTTATTAAACTATGATTCTGATATCAGATTGGCATATATTTTGCTAGAATATGGTAATTAGTTGGCGCCATATTTGCCTTGCACGGCATACTACGTCCTGAATAGACATGCAGCGATAATGTTTATGGTAATATTCTTGTTGTTGCCAAATATTTACCTACGATGGAACAAAAACGGAATATCGTCACTACTTTGAGACATCTCGTATCTCACACTGCTACTCTAAGTTAAAACGTGTATTTGATTTGTGTAAGATTGTCCCATGATATTTATTTATTATTATCAAAATTCAAACACGTTAGTAATTGTAACATTAATAAATTTATTTACCAATATCGGTAGAGCCCCAGGGGAACCCCTTATTGTATCGTAAAACGATAACTTTGGCCACTTTATAGACGCTCTTTACGATACTTCAGTGGCACGAACAATTAAATAACAGTAGCAAATAAATCTTTGTCACGTTGAGTTAAGGTCGATAATCGTTTATAGGGCATTTTAGGTACTAGACTGGCATTAGGTATGCATAGTCAGTGATAGAACATCTCGGGAAAGTCACGGTGAGCCTGTGACGTCATCAAAGGTTAATGAACTTGAGGAGTATGGTGCGAAAAAAAGGGAAGTGAAACATTTTCACGCGCAATATTTATGTAATAAATATAGTGAAATTGATGAGGAAGTACGATCATATGCATACTTCTAAACTTTTAATTCGAGTGCTTAGACAAGTAAAGGTGCTCTTACACGGGCGATTTTTTGGGCAATTATTGCCCGGCGATACGATGCCGAAACTAGTGGAGCAATATGGAGCAATTAATTGAGCAATACGAGGCAATTTCTAGATATAGCGGCAATTATTTCGGCAATCAAAGCTCCATTCAGGTGCCTTTACACGGGCAATATTTGGGCAATTTGCCTAGTTTCCCGAATTGCTGCATTTGGGGCAATTAAGTGGAGCAAGAATGGTGCCATACTGGAGCAATGATTGCTCCTTATTGAGCAATATTTCGTATTGCTTGAAATTGCTTGATATGGCCCTGACGTCAAAATTGCGGCAATTCGGCAATTTTTATCGTCCGTGTAAGAGCACATTAAAGCAACCAAAAGATTTCAAGTTGCTTTGAGAGAAAAATATTAGGGAGGAAACAAAAAACAAGAATACTATTTGTGCTGCTATCTAGTCGGCTGTGAAATTACAGAGTTGCATCATGTTTTGTTGCCATAATTTGTTTCGTTCCTATAAACTAATAATTTTAAACAAAAAAGAACCGACTTCACTTAGGATCCGCTAATCCAAGAGGAAGTGGCCGAGTTGCTGTAAAAAACAGTGAAATCACTATAGGTGTGCCTATAATAGTTGAAGAGTTCCGTCGATTTCTCCAGGATCCCATCATCAGACCCCGACTTGGTGATAATGGGACCATCTAGGGGTTGTAACAGTTTAATTAAAAAAAATTGAAAATCGGTTCACGATTCACGGAGATATCGAGTAACATACATACAAAAAAAATGTAAAAAAAATCAGTCGAATTGAGAACCTCCTCCTTTTTTGAAGTCGGTTAAAAATTGGTATATTCATTCCTCATTCTCCTTAAGTCAATACCGTAGTCGTGACCCATCAGGACATGAATATCCTGTTCTGTGTGTGTGTGAATAAGTACTCTGCTTTGGAACCAATGTATGACTTTGTACCGGTTGCGGTGGAGGTAGCCGGGCCTTGGGGTACGGAAGCTAAGGAGTTTGTGTGGAAATTGGGTCATCGACTTAAAGGTAGGGGTTGCTATCCTTGTATTTGGTTCAACAGATTTCTTTGGCAATTCAGCGTGGCAACGCGGCCAGTGTTATGGGGACATTTGAGCCGGCTATGGTTCGGGATGGTCTGTGTTACTAAGGTTAGTTTACTATTGAAAAAGCCTGTGGCAGATTTTATCTTGTAAACATTTATTGGCATTTGACAAAGCCTGTAGTTGACATGTATCCACCTGACGAAGCCTGCGACGCGGATTAAAAAAATTGTAGGTAAACTTATTATTAGTAAGACTACTTTTGATATCATATTGAAGTTAAACTTTCGTGAGACATATTAACACTATTAACACTGCATGCGGCGCGTAGTGACTAAACACAAGTGAGTACAGCCGCATGCAGTGATAATAGTTTTGATATCCTGTACAATCTGTAGAACAGATAATAATGACAATAATGAAGAGTAAGAATCTAAGTAAGAAGTTGAATAAAGAAAAGCATAATGAAAGAAAGATTTATTCAAACATATGTACCTGTCATGAAAAAATATCAGTACGTGACAAAAGTAGTGTTTTACCCGCTTTGTTACTTTATTACTTAGTTCATATTTGTCATGCAAAAAGCGTCACGGTCGTGACGCTGATTATTCTGCCGTCGCTCCGTCTGGCGCGTCAATAGACGCGTTGTGTGCTCATTTTGCGCGGGGCGTGTGTGGTTATCTGTAGTTTCTTCAACACAAGGTAACGTGTGGTCTAAGTTAATGCTAAGTTTATACCAAAAAGTTGTAAGTAATGTAGTACCACACTGCCTTTTTTCTAGTTACTTATCCAATTTTAAGTGCCTGACACTATAGATTGTGCAGGGAATACCTTATAAATAGTACCGGATTGTGATAATGTGCATATTCATATTTACATGCGACATTATTTATTTCATAAAAAGCGTCAGCAAATACCTTTAAAGTAATACCGTGCTGTGATAAGATATATTTCATAAATGCGAGATTATTTCTGACACAAAAAGTTCTGACACTGACTATTCTGCCGTCGCTACGTCTGCAGCGTCAATAGACGTGCTGTTGTGTGCTCATTTTGCGCGGGGCGTGTATGGTTTGCCTGGGATTTCTTCAACGCTGAATAACAAGTGGTACAATATTATGCTAAAATATAAAGATATCATTTTATGTTTTACCAGAATCACAAAAGCAAAGCAATTGAAAGTATTTTCACACTGATATTTGATGACAGCAGTACATAACAAAAAAAGCAGTACAGTACATAAATTTCACAAGATATGTGTCAGGTTATATTGATTATCGTACAAAAAGCGGCACGGTAGTGACATGGCACGGTGGTAAAAGAACATCGTAAGGACAATTGCATATTATGAGCAAATCATTTCAGTTGATTTTCTTTCGTTTTTTGCAGAGGTTATAATAAAAAAAAGTTTACATACATAGATAAATAGATAGGGCTGCCTCTATAAGATATGAAGTGTAAGTCTTGAAATTTCAAAAAAGTTGGTCTGAAAGTGTACCGCTACCGCTTATAATTTGTAGTAACGCCTCTGATCCTTTACCTGCCCTCGTCTCGCAACACACTGAAATGAAGCCTCTGCATTTGTCTGATGACAGACTAAAAACAAGGCTTAATAATAGTTTAAGGCTGGAAATTGTAGGCAAGTATCATTAGATGAGACCAATAAGGTTAAAAATACAAAGGATATAAATAGTTTTATTTAGGAACAATACAACACATTTGCAGAATTTTACATTAAGGAACTTTTGGAGTTGTATAGTTTCACGGTATCTCAAGAGATGTTTTAAGAGTCGCCAGGACGCTCGCGTTTCCATACAAACGTAGTTTTGCTCTCATTTTAAAACGACATGCTTTAGAACCACGAAATTTGGCATGGGCATTCTAGTAGTACAGGTCTATGTCGGTAATTTGTTTTCGTTGCTAAAAATTGTAATACATAGAAAATACAGCCAGATACAGATTTACAAAACTTATTTTTGCTATGTTTTCTTTATATTACAATTTTTAGCAACGAACACGAATTACCGACATAGTTCTGTACTGCTAGAATGCCCATACCACATTTCTTGGTTCTAAAGCATGTCGTTTTAACATGAGAGCTGAACTACGTTTGTATGGGGACGTCCTGGCGACTCTTAAGCGGTTGCAGTGACATCTGTGCATTGCTTTGCGCGTTTATTAATCATTGTATAGTCAGGAACAGAAGAGGTTTAGCGGGTGAAGTGATATAGATATCAAGATAACGTTGAGAGCCTCCCCCCTCAAAATGTACATCAAACATCTTGGCGGCTCCACTTCTCAAATCCATCCTTGGGTCCTAAGGAACAATCATGACGAGGGAAATCTCTTGTTCACGAAAAGCCGTATTTTTATGACTACACCTGCAACTATTTATTCACTAGGAAAAATTACTAAGTAAAATAAAAATGCAAAACGTCATAGATAGATTGCTAACTCCATACATAGCAAAACTACTTATTAAATAATAAGTCGTATGGGAGGTATGGTTAAACTCATTTTTACTAAGTTTTAAGCACACTTAAATCGTAATATGTATTAAGCTGTAATCTTTTGAATAATAACTTTTAGGAAAGCTCGCTTAAAACTTATTATATATACGCATTTAGCCATGTATGGAGAGAACACTCTAGTTACTTAATTCTCTTTGACGTATAATACTTCACAAAACAGGTACCCGTTTATAGTAAACATGAAAATATCGTAATCCTGCTAATAAATTATACTAAAAGCAGTAGCTTCTGTTGTGTCTCTTACGTCGCTAACAATATTATCGGGCCTGGACAATATCACCATAGCTTACTAAATGGTGACTTATATTACGAGTAACGGGACGGCCGTTATCCCATTCAAAAATTGCACAATGATTTAAACCAAAATAAAAATTCAGCTGCCTTTTTTTGTCGCCAGCGACCAAACTTCATCTACTAGTACTACTAACTTAAGTTTTTGGAATTCGAGTTATATGAATTTAGGTCAATTTTACCAAAAAAAAATGTTTATATTTTTTATTTATTTTTAGGTATTTTAAATGCTTTCGAACAAAAGAAAATTAATGTTATTGGTAAAAATATCGAATAAAATAGATTGCTAAATTTTTATTAGTTACTGAAAATGGTTCACGAAAAGTATTCCTTGGCATTTTGATATCTGTCAATAAGGATGTTTAGACTAGACCCCATAAAGAGTAAAATCTCTATCAATAAAGCTTTATTCACTGAGTTACAATAATCAAAGTTCTTTTATTTAATTGGTAATAACTCTGAAACTAGGCAAATTCCAGTAAAGTTTGTACGACACTTTAGTCTCCAATTACGATCAGGAATATGCTGTTAAAATCTCTCGCAATGCTCACGGGCACCGTGTACATATAACGAGTCCGGTAATTGCAGGTCTAGAGAGATATAAAGACGCTATTACGTTTAGGAACGTTCAACACACATAGTACCATACCCGTATTACTATTATTGTGTGCAGAAAAGGGCGCATCAATGCTGAATAACATCATCCACATAATGTATTTGCCTCAATTTGTCTGGGAGTAAATTTTGCAAGCGTGCGTGCGTAATCCATCCGTCAATTTGATCATAATTTGAAGTGGAAGTATTGACAGGTCGTTGGGAAAGAAAAATGATGTGGAGGTGTTCTATTGTTTAAAAAAACATTTATTATATTATTGACTATGTGACAGAATGAAAGGAAATTGAAAGAAGGGAAATTGGGAAGGAGGATTTGTCATAGAAAGTTGATACGGGCAGGGCACATTTGCTAGGATGGACGGTACCCGCTGGGCGGCACGCAACCTCAATGAGGGTTTCTGGGAACCCAGGTGGCGGCACTGTGACGAGAGGTTTTATTGACAGCAAATTGTCAAAATCCACCAATCAATAAAAAGTGATTAAACATGATTGGTGGACTGTTATACAGTTGGACCTCTCGTCACGGAGCTGCCACCTAGTAAAAAAATCGATTCAGGAAACACTGATTCACGAAACCCGCTAATAGACGCCGTAGGAGAAAATCACCAATGAGATGGAACGACGACATTCTGTCGACCAAGAAGCATGGAGTGCGGAGAGGAGGCCTATTATCCAAAGACGGGCGCTGTAAAAGCTGCTATATGATGATATAAGAATACTAGTTGGTATTGATTGATTGAAGCTACGATACTCGAAGAATTTCGAATCCTAGAGGCTAGAGAATCCTTTATCGACAGCGCTGTACGCAACTAAACTTAAAATACTTAAATAACGTAAGGTCAGATGCGGTAAGTGAGACCCCCGGGTAGGGGGAACACGTGTATGGAATTTCTATACTGTTTCCCTTTCCCGGGACACATATAATAAACTATGTGTCCCTTACGCCACCGAAACTTATAAATGATCACGTGACTTTTCATTCACAACTATCATCCCGATTTTTACTATCATTGTCTTTTTTAAGCTTCTCGGATGAGTTAAAAAGCCGTGAACGAATTTTTGCATTAACAACAGTGGATGTCAACTTACAAGGGTCATTACCTCCTACAGAATTTTAACGTGCTCTCCATAAAAACTAACGGCTGGATACGAGTACGTCAGCGTTTCTTTTATAGGCCTCGCTGTTATTCCTGACCCACAAACCAGTATAACAAAGTCTATTATTAGTTTTATTTGTATAGGTTTAAGGTACAAAGCTTACGTTGGTTTTTCTGTTGCTAGATGACTGGCAGTATTAACAGCTCTGCGTTAATCGTGTGTGAAGGCTCTTTATGATAACATTATCTTTAGCAAACGCCAGGTTTTCGATGCTACTATATTATCTTTGTAGAACTATTATTTTTGAAGGTATTACCGAATTGGGAGCATATTATGAAGCGTAAAATATGATAACAATTTATTGTGTACTTCTTATATCTGGAGAATCTTTGCCTGGAAAAATCCATCTAGAATGTTATTTATAGCTGTACCGTCATATGGGTTACACCCTACTAATATTAATATTTCGTTTATTACCTAACGTAATTGTACGTTAGGTACCTAATAATAAGTGAATTATTAATATTAAGGATAAAGTGTAACCCATATCTATAACACTTCGGTGTCGTTGTCACGTTATAACGCTAAATGTGATAAAATTCCATCAGGCTCCTATATCGAGCTCCTACGGTGGCTTATTTATCGCGGTTGCCTTCCTTGATATTGCAAACCCGAGACTCGATATATTACCTAATTATTTATAACTTTAATGAATAATTAAATAGGGGCAAACATTTGTATAAAACAGATATACGTTGGCAAATAGGAATATTCCCGAAAATTTTATATATAAGGGTTTCCAAATGTATTTTTTTGTTAAGATTGCAACTTGGTAACGCTCCCCAAACCTCATAAGCAAATACTGTCCATGGGATCAGAGAAAAATGTAACATTTTTGAACAAAACAAACCGCCAATTTTTCATAACAAAATTATTAGTCAGTTTGTGACGGTCTTTTTTTGTCAAATGCGTCACAAATCTGCTAAAAAAAATTGGGACACATTTTTATTAAATACATCGATAGTCCTCGTGATTCATAATAGAAAAAACCCAAAATTTGTTAGGTTTCCCAAAAACAGTAATGGTACACTTTTATCTGAAAATACTTATCCCGAAATGCTAAAAGACTGCTGTAAAAGTTACATCCGCATTCTAGACGGAGAGCTGGCCACGTCAGATATGACACAATAATGAGAGCAACGAAAGTGAAACGAAACCCCTCTAGTTAGTTTGCTATACTATGCTTATTTCTAGATTCGGACATCTGGCAGCTCTAAAGTGGTGGAGGTAAAAGAAAGCAAATAACTTGAAAAAAATAAATTCTAGAGTTCTGGTTTTGATCCAATATTATGAAAAATTATATAATTAATTAGATTATATAATATCCAAAAGTTTCGTTTGGGGGAAGTAGTGCCAAATGATGTATAATGTAATTTTTGGTTACTCGCCTACTGTTTTTGTTTGCGCAATAATACACAATGTTTTTTGTTCTAATGTTAAAATATAGGCCCTGTTCTCTATAAATGACACAACTTCAGCAGTTTTTACCTATTTCGGTATTACTTTTTTTCAACTTAAAAACTTTGTTGGTCTGTCACTCTGATATCCACCCATTAAAAGCTGCCAGATGCCCGGATCTAGCAATAAGGATGGTTATGGAATCTAACTGGACTGATAACAAACCTCTCATTATTGTGTCACATCTGACGTGGCCAGCTCTTAGACCATTCTGCAGGCTCTGTGTAGTCAAACTAGTGTAACTTGTGCAAACTACTAAGTTCCTTTTCATTACAAAAGCAAAGCCGCTTTTCACTTAATTTGGGGTTTTAAATATTGAATGTAGTTTACCGCAAGTTGGCGTTCATTTTCCATTCTCTGTGGCATTCAACTTTAGTGTTGTTGTTCTGGAGGAATTATACGTAGTCTTGAATGAAAAGTGACCATAAGGCGATTGTCACACTGGCGACGGATCCGCATGAGGTGCCGGTGTGCGAGCGAGATAGCGCTCTGCATGTGTATAGCGCTATCTCACTCGCTCACCGGCGCCGCATGCGGATCCGTCGCCAGTGTGATAATTGCCTAAGCGGTTTGGTGTTTTAATAAAAAGCGCCGGTGACCTAGCGGGTACAAAGTGACAATTGGCATTTAAAACTACTTTTTTGGCGGAGGCAAACATTACACTGATTTAGACTTACACGGTTTTTACTCAACAACCTCAATTTTGACAATGTCGTCCTCGAAACGTCGAAGGTAATTTAAAATTTATAAACGCGGTTAAGTCCCGTTTATTACAAATAATTATGGAGGCAAACATTGAGAGGAAAGCGGCTATCCTCTCCATGTTTTCCTTCCTAACAAGTTTGAGTTTTTTCTTAAGGTGGTGATTCAGTTGGCAGATGTTTTCATATAAAACTAGTGTCTGAAGCACTTTAAGGATGATGCACATTATTCCAGACCCTGTCCGACACGACACTTCCGACAGTGATGTGTCGGAAGGGTTGTGTCGGATGCGGTCCGGAACACCGCACGTGCATCATCTTTTACGGGATACCGAGCTGATCACAAACTCTACATTTGTTTTTTTTTTCAATCCAGCTCATTATTTTTTATTTACCTAAATTATTACATGGATTAACAGAAATGTCAAATCACAAGTACGAGTATTACGTCGAAAACGTTAACTTGCAAGCAACTACTGAACATAATGAAGAAACTTCGAGTTGAGTTAGGATGTGAACTTCTTCATGTAATTTAAAGTTAGTTCTAACTGGTTGAAAAATTCCGACTAGCTTACGTCGAATCTCAAATTGAATTTGTAGTAGTGTCTGGGAGAGACTTTTAGGTACACTGTCGCTTACCTAAAGATATAAATTTAAACCATTTGGCTATAAATATGTATATAAATAACAGTAACAGTAGGTACAGCACGGCTAACACATCTTACGTTGCTGCGCAACTCTTTATACTTCATGAGCGACTCGAAGTATGCAGTCGCGCGCGACAACGCTATGTGTATAATGGCTATAATGAGTAAAAATCGTGTGAGTTTAAATCAGTACAACGCTATGTTATGCTAAGCCGCCTGATGTTGGTGACATGTAATGACATAATTATATTAATTATGTGCCTATTAACTTTAAATTAAAGGTTTGTCCGTTAGAAATGTCTGCCAAAAAGATTTGTCTGGACATTATTACAGTTATTATTTTTTAATAATAAAATTACCATATAAGAGTCGTTTTCTATATTAATGTCGAGCAGAAATACACTTACATTCTCTATCACGGTGGTCACTGGAAAGAGGAACAGTATAGAAATTCCATACACGTGTTCACCTTACCCGGGAATTCCACTAACCCGAACTAAGCTTACTTTTAATTATATATGGTATAAAATATTTTAATTACAATAAAAAAATAAATTACTCAGTACAGTGAGTACGTGGGTTGTCATAACTCATTTCTGATTCCACTACAAAGGTGTTCGTTCGTGCTTGGCCGAATTCCAAAAGGGTTTAGTCCCCGCAATGAAATGTGCGGTGTCAGTTGCAGAGGGTATTTAGTATGCAGTATGCGTAACAACGGTCGAAAATACTGCTTTTTTGTGAATAAAATTTTTAGATAAAAAATATTAAAGTGAAAACTTCTTTAGCCGCGTTGGGCACTTTTTGGTAGTAAGGCTTAGCACGCACTGCGGTTTTTAAAAAGCGGTTCCGCAACCGCAAACAATTTAACGTAACACGGCATTCTTTATAAGCGCACGCACTTGCGATTTATTTCAGTGACTGATTTTAAAAACGCAACTTGCTACATTTTGATTCGCGGTTTGCAACCGCGCGTTTTTATGTATCCTTCATGTACTACAGCGCCCTCACTGCGGTTCGCAAAAAGCGGTTTTTTTCGTCAGTTCGGCTCAGAGAGCGGAGCAGTAAGGGGTGTGTTGTGCGCTGCATTATGTCGTCGGAGTCCGAAAGTTCGTTGCCGGTCGAAAGTGAAGCGTTGCCGGCAGACAACAAACACATAATTAATGAAGTGGCAAAAAGACCAGCTCTGTACGATATCCCTTCAAATATCTTTGATCTGTTAGAGGATGCACCCAGTACTTATGTTGGCGAACACGTTTTCTATTTTTTTTATTTCTTAAAACTAAGGCCACAACACATGCTGCTCTGAGGAAATCCATTGTCATACTGAACGTGAAAACCGCGGAAACGCAACCGCAGTGCGAGTTCCTCCACGGTTCGGCGTTTTTAGCCACACTGAAACCGCAAGAAAAAAAGGCGTGCGGTGCGTGCTAAACCTTATTTCGTTACAAGCCATACGATTGAGAAACATGTAAAATAAAAAGTCCTTGTTTTCACTTCTATCGGCAGTCCATTATGAAAAGGTTGACAATACGAGTACATACGACTCCCCTAGAATTCCAAGCGTCACTATACGGTCACGGCTTTAAGCCGATCCCACACTTTTCATTTCCATCGACCACATATGACATGACTCACTTTTCATTTTACTAGTAAACACATTAGACTTGCTTCTTCATATCACGTTTTGGGTTAGAGCCCTAGAGTGATAAATTAAAAAAAAATTATTCACTTACACAATCAATATGAATTACTAATATACTCGTACAAGAAATTATAAAATTGTGTAGTGGTATGGATCGAGACTCAGCGAGACCGCTGGTTTTCAGTCCCGAACCATGACTTAATTCTAAAATACTTAATTTCAAGGTATACCTCGCGGCACGTAACTCTAGCGCTGACCTTGATTTCTGCGCATGTTCTTCCATAGCCCTTCACCCCCTGTACCCCCCGCGCGACCTATTTTCCGACTTCTGCGCAATAACGGTCAGCGCTAGAGTTACGTGCCGCGACCTGTACATTGTATTCGCCTTAGAGCTTTAAACCAATCGGAGTAGCCATTGACAGGCGTTCCCCTCTGCCGAATGAATATGACCAGTGGTCATATTCGTTGTATGGACTGACGTTTATTTGACGTGGCTATTTTGACGTTTCGCATACATTTGACGTTCCCCTCCCCCGCAAAAAAGGGCAGACTTTTTCCGATAGAAATGAGAGCGCGTCTCGCATCCGGTTGGTTTAATAATCAAAGGTATTCGCGGATAGTTAAACCACACCCCAAACCTGACAACCACTGCGGTGCTCTAGATTTATCTCCAGAAGAATTTTTGATATCATCTGAATAGTAGAATAGTAGCGATTGCGTCCCAGGGTACTCGAAGAATAAATCACAGTTCTGTACTCAAAGTGCTCTTCTTAAGCGATCGTTCGAGAAGCTATCTTTAAATTGGTAGTGGAGAGTGTGAATGTCTTTTGGGAACGTTCTCGAGTTTCCGCAATCAGCGTGGAAGGCTTTTTACTTCGAACGTGCTTCTGGAACTTTGTTTTCTTTATCTTGCATGTCGAATTAATTTTAATGTGCAAATAGTGATCAAATGGTCTTAAACTTAAATGCATTAAAAAGTGTTTTAGGGGTATTTGTTAAACTATTTGAAGTGAAAACTTCTTTAGCCGCGTTAGGCACTTTTTGGTACGGGGAAATCTTATGAGTTCACGTCACCGACACCGTCACGAAAACAAAAACGCATCACAAGATCTTCTTTGAGTTGGAAGGCTCGTTCAATAGTTAAACTTAGAACCGTTCAAATAAAGTTTAATTTTGTAAGTAGTATTTTAATATATATTAATCATAGGAAATCACCGTTGTAAATTGACTGAATTTTAATACTAAAATTTTCCACCTCTATCGGTAACCAAATTGGAAGTAAAATCAACATCGGAAACGACATGGAAATCATGAAAAAAGTGTTTTTCCAGCAGTGTACGCGAATAGGATAAGAAGAAGCAAATAATTCATAAATGTGTGTAGTTTTTACCTCATTGATCTTGATCTGAATCAAATTTCGAAACAAGACTTTGCTGTCGCCATGGTGTTTATTGTAGGCAAGACATCAATTTATTTAAATGTATGACACAACACAAACGCGAAGCTAAGGAAATGGTACATTTGTGTTTCATTTCGCGGTTCATTTCCGTTTGTTAACACTTGCCAACATCTACCTACATCTAACTTCCCTCAAAGAGAATTATGATCAAATAGAAACACGTATAGGTACATCAAAGGAAGTCGCGTGAGATAAGCAGACAAGGTGTTCAAAATGAACTTGTTTTCTTGTAGTTATTTTAAGTTCACTTTGAGCACCTCACCGGCTCAGGTTACTTCTTATTCAATTCTTCAATTTAGGTTCATTACAATGCACTTATGAACATCAGAGAGAAAAAAGAAACTACCACCGGTTCTAACCCTACACCTTTGACCCGAGAAGTATTACTTATTACCGGGAAGAAACTCGGCGGGACTTATTTTTTCGAAACAGTAATAAAAGAAAAATAAAAGGATAAAAGATATTTATTCTTCAATTTAGGCACATTACAATGCACTTATGATCGTCAGAGAGAAAAAGAAACTACCACCGGTTCTAACCCTACACCTCTGACCCGAGAAGTATTACTTATTACCGGCAACAAACTCGGCGGGACTTATTTTTTCAAAACAGTAATACTAATACATTAAAGATACTATAATTATACAATAATGCGTAGTTCCTCAAGAAGGCATATCAAAACAGCTTGAGAGACAGACATGTAACCTGCCTATTGTGTAATTAAAATGAAAAATAAAATCCAAATCTGACAATACATTACGTTAAACGTATCTTTGAGTGATGTACTTTACCTTTAAAGATGTGTCTTCTGTTCCCGAAAATTATGGATGACAAAGCCTAATTTCTGGTTGTTACTTATATTGCCTAATCCCGATCCTGACCCAGTTTGACCCGCACCGCTGATATAAAACATACTCCATGATATAGCATTTTTCCCATATTTGTGAGGACGCACATATATATTATGTCATCGGCCCGTCTGTATATAACAGACTGCCGGAGACCATTAGAAACGCAGCTTCCATTGTGGCCTTCAAGCAAAGACTACGTAGGTGGCTCCTTGATCATACATTTTATTCTTTAGACGAGTTTTATGTTCATAAGTGTGATAACTCAAATGTAATAAACTTAAATTATATTCACCTATATTAACTTAAGTAATAAGTACAATACAATACAAATACTCTTTATTGAACACCTCAAAAACAAGACCAGTACAGGAGAAAAAATATAAAATTAAATTAGAGGTAAACAACAGGCGGTCTTATCGCTAAAACCTTTAAGTAGCGGAAATTCATTAAATAAACTAAAACAGTAGGTGTTGCAAAACAGTGAAGAAAGCCTAGTTACAGAAAAAATAAATAATAATAATAACACAAAACAATTTTTAATTAAATTTATAACTATATTAAAATACACTACAAAATAAATAAACGAATAAATAAATAAATAAAAATATACACACATACATATACATACATACATATACACATACTTATACAGTGCCAACTACATATAGAGGGGAAAGAAGAAAAGTATCACGGACGAGACAAATAGTGCTGTTTAAGGAGCTTTTTAAATGAAGCGGGTGATTGAGCACACCTGACATCAAGAGGCAAAGAATTCCAAAGTTGAACCGCTTGAAATGTGAAAGAACCGTTATAAAATTTTGAGGAGGATGAAGGGACAGAAAGAAGCAAATTCCGGAAGCATCTTTCCGACCGGAGGTAACTGAAACGCACCTTGAGATAGCGGGGAGTTGCGGGGTTGAAAAGAACAGAAAACAGAAGGGACAGAATATGTGACTTACGACGAAAGCGAATAGGAAGCCACTTGAGCTGTGTACGGAAGTGGGAGATGCGGTCATACTTGCGTAACCCAAATATGAATCTAATGCAGACGTTTTGGATACGATCAAGCTTATTAAGTTGCTCCTCAGTGAGATCGAGATAAGAGACGTCAGCATAATCCAAAATAGGGAGGAGAAGAGTTTGAGCAAGAGCTATTTTGGTGGGAATAGGAAGGAAGTTGCGTAATCTCCTGAGTGAACCAATTGCCGCGAACATCTTCCTGCTAACTTCGTTCACCTGAGGTCCCCATGATAAAGTTCTATTAATAATGATGCCAAGGTTTTTTACTTGTTGTGACAAAGGAATCAAAACACCATTAAAATAAATAGGTGGGAGATCATCAAAATTAAGCCTGGGAAGTAGTTTTGGGCTACCATACATAATAGCCTGTGTCTTATCAGGATTTACTTTAAGGCCATAACTGCGACTCCAATTCGAGATGCTCTCTAAATCGCTATTTACAGAAGCTATTACAGAAGGAAGTTCCCCCGTGCCACCCTGCGAATAAATTTGAAGGTCATCGGCATACAGGTGATAATGTGAAGAAAGGTTATGAGTAATAGAATTGATGAAGGTAGAAAACAACAAGGGAGACAACACACCGCCTTGCGGAACGCCGGCCAATGTGTTGCACCAAGAAGAAAGGGAATCACACACCTTTATGCGCTGCCGACGGCCTGTTAAATAACTAAGAAACCATCCAATTGCGCCAGGAGATATATTAAGAGAATGTAATATCCCAAGGAGAATATCAAAATCTACAGTATTAAACGCATTACTAAAATCTAGCAGCGTCAATACCGTCACTTTCTGATTATTCATCCCCGCCCGGATGTCATCGGTGATCTTAACGAGAGCGGTAGCGGTACTATGACCAGGACGGAAACCAGACTGGAAGGGATTAAGGAGATTACACCTGTTAAGGTACGAGGTGAGCTGCTGGTGCACGAGACGCTCAAGCACTTTGGACAGGAAAGGGAGAATAGAAATGGGACGATAATCAGAAAAAGAGGATGGATTTGACTTTTTAGGAATAGGAACGATATGAGCATCTTTCCAAAGTGAAGGAAAGGAACCTGTGGAAATAGAAGTGTTAAGAATAATGGAAATAATGGGAGTGAGCAGGTCCAGGAGGGGAATGATCATGTTACGGCTGATGCAATCGACCCCAACGGCATTAGACGCTATGGACAAAACATTCTTCCTAATATCACTGTCGTCAAAAGGAGCAAGACAGAAAGGAGGTGAGTCAGGAGTTGGAAGAGAAGAAAGATGTCGAAGAGTCTTAACTTTATCAGGGCCACTAAATTCAGCGGAAGTAGAGAAATGCTTGTTAAGCTGGTTGAGGTTTATGTCTCTAGGACAAGAGTTCTCTTGAGGCTTCCCAACTCCAAGTGACTTAAGAAATTTCCACACCTTCGCAGGGTCACCATTTTCGACAGACTGGTGGATATGACGTCGTTGAGCATCGCGACAGATGGTACTGCAGCGGTTACGGAGAGTGAGATAGCGAGATTTATTGGCATCAGAGGAGTTGGACTTGTATTTCGCTTTGGCAAAGTTCTTTTTCTCCAGTAGTGCCTTGATATCCTTAGTAAGCCAAGGAGCAGGAAGATGCTTCACCTTTATTGAACGGACTGGGGCGTGCACATCGTAGAAATTAATTAGCAGGGAATTAAAAAGTGACACCTGGTCATCAACGGTGACAGCCCCAGAGATTACTCCCCAGTCAGTTTCCGATGCGTCTTTACGAAGTTTATTAACATCCATCCCACCAAAATTTCGCTGAAGGAGGACTTTAGCTTTACGCTTTGGAGGTCTGACTTTGTAAGAAAGATAAAGAAGATCATGGTACGAAAAAGCATCAGCAGGATGCTGGCCAAACTTGGCGACATGAGACAGTGAAGATGTGAGAGTAAGGTCTAAGAGAGAAGGTGTGCAGTTTGGAAAATGGTGTGTAGGGCCAGAAGGGAGGATATTCAATTTACAGGCATGTGCCAGGGATTTAAGAGAGCGTGAGTAAATTATATTCACCTATATTAAGTTAGTAAGTACCCAATAAATAATATTAGACTTTGACGAATGTATGTAATTGAATTTAATGATAAATGATATTGTTTGCTTAGCGCAACACCTACACATGTTTATATAACTGTACCAAAAGTACACTTTGCAATAATGTTTTACTTAGTAATAAGATGACTTGCAACTTGGTGTTATAAATAAATTATTCGTATTTGTATTTGTATTCACGACTGAGCGATGATTGCTTCAAACCCGGCAAGTATGCAACTATTTACGCATCCGAAATGGGATAAATCAACAAGCATGATATCAAAATCCGTTACATCGTAAAGCTGAGAAAAGGCCCCATGACTTATAAAAGCCTTAATTACCTCAGAAAACCATTTTGAATTTGAAATTTATTCCTTGAGAATAAAATTGACAATTGCATGAGTTTTTCAATGGTGGTAACAGCTCTTCTGATTGGTAGGGCAGCATGACGCTGTTATTTTATTCAACTCAAAGGTAATCTTAGTTTGCGAAACGTGCATGCTCCTTTGTTACAAGACAAAAGGTGAAGTTTCAGCTAATCCTTTTGTAAGGTAGTGGGCTTGTTGAAGATCCTACCAATTTAATCCAACTTAAGCCGTGAGAGTTATGTTTTAGGGTTACATATGGGTAAATTTTCAGAACAATCTTTAACTTAGCCACGACAAAACATTCGTTATTCAGAGTGTCTGTCTGGTGAAAGTGATAAAAAAATGTGTATAATATCAAAGTACCTATCTGCATCACAGTTTGAATGGTTATTCCCAATTATTTTGAGACTATTTCCTTGCCAGTTCTATGTCCTTAGAATCAAACTTTACTTTACGGATGTCATAATGAATTATGACATCCGTAAAGTAAAGATATATACGATATACGATTAAATATAAGAATCAATAGCCTTTTAAAATATATTATACACTAAACACATAATTAAATAGGGATACATACTACATTTTTCATAGTTGTTTTAGCCAATGAAGGAGCAATAAATTCGTATATAAGTTACACTAAGAAATCAAATAATCAAATTAAATCAACAATCTATCAGATTCAAACTAAAGATAACATAATCTAAGAGTCCTCACTATAAAAGCTGCCTTAGTCTTTTGTCTAACGCGCCAAGGGTTGCCACCCTCCAAGACAAAGACCTTCGTGACGTCTCCTAGCTAAAATTAGACTTTGCTTCGGTTTGACAACCATGCAACTTTTAATACTTGTATTTAAGGTGTAGCTGGCTCATTATCTAAAGGATGATGTTCCGATTCCATACAATAGAATTGGCCAGAGGCCTAAGAGTTAACAACCAAGAGAGGATTGATTATCTGTGGAACATTCAAGATGGTTGTAACGACATTTAACAATGTCATTATTGTTTAATATAACGTTTCAAAAGGTTCGATTTCAAAAGGGTTTTGTGATGGAGTATATAGAAATACACTGTGCTACTGTAACTTAGATTAAACGTTTATTTCGCATTTATTTAGTCGCCTTCTTTATATTTTATAACTTTGTATCAAATGTTCATCAAATCAAAGGATAATTTAAAAAATAAAAGTTTTGTTCAGATATTCATATTACAACTATATATTGAACTAACAAGAAAAAAAGTGGTCCCCTGAATGGCACTCAGGTACCCAAGATTGATATTGACGTACAGAAGTGATGCATAAGATCTGGTACAAATTCATCGTCTCTACTAGCATGCATTATCGCGTGTTTTCTATAGTAATTTTAATATAGATGTAAGTATAATTAATCACACGCAAAATTGTATGGAAAAAAATGTTCTATTGGATGTAATATAAAATAAAATATCGTATTTTTTACGCGAAGTACCGCGGCTTTGTACGGTGAGTGCCGATCATTGAACATCATATTATTTACTTAAAGATACCTAGTAAGTAGTCTGTGAAAATCTAATTACACATACAGTTTTATATTCAGGACTATCAAAAAATGTTCTTTCTATAACAAATCATTCTCAATTTGAAGACAAAAATATTGATAATTAATCAAAAACATAAATGAAAAAGAATTCCAAGTTCGTAGACGGTCTCGCTAATGAAAAAATAATCTAAAATTGTGATTTTTTTGATGAAAATCTTTCCGCAAAAACAATAATTTGTCTTAGCGGGTTATTGAGCATCATAGAGATACTATGATGCTCAATCACGGTGTATTTGCAGCATCCATCATCTTGTCTAATTGTTGCCGGTTGTGCTAAGATTAATTGCACACGATTATGAAGGACACGTCTTGAGGTAGCTGAGCGTATAGCTAAACTGTCATTTCGACATGACAGGTAGCAGTGAGTGATTTGCTTATTTAGATAGACGAAATAGAATAGGCGTATAGACTCAGGCCTATAACCGGGAAGCACTTCGTTCATCGAATCGTCTATTTCCATCACTCTCTTTCGTATATGCAAGAGCGATAGAGACGGGACCATCGTTTTGTCGATTTTCGAACTTCGCGGTAGGCCCTCAGGTCTGCATGACGTGCTGGTTGATAGGCCGGCGTTTTAGGGTAGGTATGAACTATGAATTTAGTAATCTTTATTTTTGATTATTTCGTTTTAATGTAAGCCTACCTACCTGCCTTTGAAAGCATTTTATTTTTATTTGGTTGATATTTAATTTTTAATTTAATTACGTTACAATAAATGCCGGTACCTACTGAAAATTAAAGCAGAATGTTTCTGATCGAATAAGTTACCTATTTATCCGTCGAAGTAGGTTTTAACAATGAAAAACAACATAATAGTTCTTGATTCCTTTTAACATAAGTAAAAGTCAAATATAAATTTTAGTTTACACTTAACTAGCAATGCTATTCAAGGAAATAAATCTGACAACTTCACGAGTATAGTACACAATTTATAACACTTATTGAAATTCAGCCGTGCCCAGCCTGTACCGTTATGGGTGTACCATGTCGACGGTCCCAAGTAACACTGTCGGATCTACAAAATCGTCATTTTCGTTTTATTGCATTAATGATCTTAAAACATCCAAATTTATAATATGACATTTTCAGAATTTTACATTTCTCTCTATTTTCCGAAATAATTTGTATCCGAAATAATACATTGTATTGTACAAAATGTACCCACGTCCCACGTCAATTTCTATTTCCAACCGCTGTCAGCTTGTACAAGGCGCATCCTTACCCAGTGTTAATAAATGCGATTATCGCTGACAGTTTGACTTGACATACGAACATACCGTACACTAATATGCCTGTACAATATTTATATGCTCGATGTACGTGCGCTAGTAAATTCCTTGGGATTAGTTCGCATGGAAAATATTAGTCGTAAAAAAAGGAATGCCAAGGAAGGAGTTTTGAATAAGGTAATAGAAAATATAATGTTGAGAATTATAGATAATAGGAGAGGGAAGATGCTTGGACACCTGCAAAGATACGACGAATTTATAGAGAACGTCATTGAAGCAGAAGGAAAAACAGGAAAGCCAAGGAGAGCATACATGGATTAACCCGTCGGAGCCCAGTGTCATCTTATGATGTCGCATTAAAATAATATATTCAAATTTATATATTTTTTAAATAAAGTTCTTTATGAATCGCACTTATAATGACAGGGGGGTTCGAAGGGTTAAATATAAGATAAAGTAAACACCGCCGTATTGTTAGTGACTGATTTATACACATAATTTTAATTACAAGAGAACCTAATTGGTTGTTTAACGCTTGTGATAATTCAATTCAATTCAATTTTTAAAATATGGCATTCTGTCCACAATATTGGGACAATTTTGCCAATGTCGAAGTCGCTCCAAGAGCTGGACGTTGTACGGTGAGGTTAGGCTTTTTATAAGGAGATAGCTTACTCCCTACAAACAGCACGTGGACTAACGGATATCTAACTCAAACAGGGGTTACACATGTTTCGAGACTAATTCTTCATTAGTTGCTCACTAGTTCGTTAAATCACTGCAGAATAAGCTATATATTACACACTGAATCACGAAAATGAACATAAAATAAGAAGTTTTTCCCGAAACCAAACCACCTTGCTCGACAAGATGGCCGCAAGTCAACGCTTGTGATAATTCACATTTCCGAACGGTTTCGAATGTCACTTACGTCACTGTCATTTTTGACAGGAGTCAGTGAAATACGCGCGAGCTGAACGAGACGGATGTTGGTCGCCGGAAAAAGTATTGTTAACGATTTGTGGCTTGTACGAATGTTTATTAAGTCAAATACATAGTGCTTCATTAACCTAGTGCGTTTTACCATATTATCAGGCTTTAAAAGAGAAGGCAAATAACATACATAGAAATTGCCGACAACAACCGACAAGAACCTAGGTCTTAAGTATTATGATGATGATGATGAGAGGTTTGCCGTGTGGTGCCGGCTTAGAATAGCACTACCCCATTGCATCCTGTGGGTGTCGTAAGAGGCGACTAAGGGACTATGACCGGAGGGCGGGCAGCAGCGCACTCCGTGTAACAAAGCCATCCTACTGCGATCGCCAACCCGCATGCCAAGCGTGGCGATTATGGCATTTCCCCCCCATGAATATTAAAAATAAGCCCAGGCCCCTAGTGCCCGGCAGTCCTGCGCTTCCTGGCTCCGGTAGCGGCCAGAGAAACAGGGCAAGGGGTGCTAAAAATCACCGGTACCTATCCGGCTACCACACCAAACAACAACTGGCCCTGGCAACATATAACACGCGTACACTGCGGACCGACGAAAAGATATTGGAACTAGAGGAAGGATTGAGCAAGTTGCGATGGGACATAGTAGGGTTATCGGAAGTCCGAAGAGAGGGGGAGGACACGATAACTCTCAAATCCGGCAACTTGCTCTATTTCCGGGAGGGCGATCAACAGTCCCAAGGAGGTGTCGGGTTCCTCGTCCACAAGTCCCTCGTGAACAACGTGGTGAAGATCGAGAGTGTGTCGAGCAGGGTAGCGTACCTTATACTCAGAGTATCAAAAAGGTACTCGTTGAAGGTTATACAGGTTTACGCACCGACCTCGGCACACTCCGACGACGAGGTGGAGGCTATGTATGAGGACATATCTAGAGCCATGCATAGTTCCAAAACCTACTTCACCGTTGTGATGGGGGACTTCAACGCGAAACTGGGCAAGAGAGACGGCGACGAGCTGAAAGTGGGGCAATTTGGAATTGGGAAGCGGAATCATCGGGGACATTTGCTGGCCGGCTTCCTGGAGAAGGAGGGACTCTTTATGATGAACTCCTTCTTCAGGAAACGTGAGCACAGGAAATGGACCTGGATGAGCCCCGACGGTGCAACAAAAAATGAGATTGACTTCATCATGTCGACGAAGAAGCATATATTCAATGATGTATCTGTGATCAACACAGTCAAAACGGGGAGTGATCACCGATTGGTAAGAGGCACATTGAATATATGTATCAAGCTAGAGCGCTCTCGACTGGTGAAGTCTACGCTCCGTCCAGCACCTACCGAATACCAAAATCCCGAGAGCTTTCAGCTGGAACTTCAAAACCGTTTCGATTGCCTAGGCGGCGATGTGGACGAATATAACGACGGGTTCGTAGAAGCTGTCCATTTCACTGGGTCCAAGTTCTTTAGAACGAAACGCACCAGTAGGACTAAGAGGCTCTCTAACTCTACTCAGAATCTCATGAAGGAGAGGAACGAAATGGTTCTAAAATCTTCAGTTGATGCGATACAACTCCGGCAGCTTAATAGACGGATCTCCAAGTCCATTACCTGCGATCTTCGCTTATTTAATACGAACCGTATTCACGAAGCTATCGAGCGGAACAAGGGCTGTAAAGTATTTTCAAGAGATCTGTCTATTGGGCAAAGCCAGCTCGCTAAATTACGGACTGAAGATGGTAGAATGGTTTCATCTAAACCCGAGCTACTGAGAGAGATAGAGCGCTTTTATGGGCAGTTATATAGATCAACTCGTGGACCCGAAGTTAGCCTGGCGAATGACCATAGAGCTAGGCTTACCCGACACTATACCGATGACATCCCGGACATCAGCTTGTACGAGATCAGAATGGCCCTGAAGCAGCTCAAAAATAACAAGGCGCCAGGTGAAGATGGAATTACAGCCGAACTCCTGAAGGCGGGTGGAAAACCGGTCCTTATGGCCCTTCAGAAGCTGTTTAATTCAGTCTTACTTGAAGGGAGAACGCCAAAGGCATGGAACAGAGGGGTGGTGGTGTTGTTCTTCAAAAAAGGTGATAGCACCTTGCTGAAGAACTACCGACCCATCACACTTCTGAGCCATGTCTATAAGCTGTTTTCTAGAGTCATTACAAATCGACTCTCGTACAGGTTAGACGACTTCCAGCCTCCCGAACAAGCCGGTTTCCGAAGAGGGTTCAGTACCGTAGACCACATTCATACGCTGCGTCAGGTTATACAGAAGACTGAGGAGTATAACCTGCCCCTCTGTTTAGCGTTTGTGGACTACGAGAAAGCCTTCGATTCGATCGAGACTTGGGCTGTACTACAGGCTCTCCAGAGGTGCCAAGTGGACTACCGTTATATCGAGGTAATGAAGTGTTTGTACGAGAACGCCTCTATGTCAGTCCGACTCCAGGACCAGAACTCGAGATCCATACCGCTGCAGCGGGGAGTCAGGCAAGGAGATGTAATTTCTCCAAAACTGTTCACCGCTGCCCTGGAGGACATTTTCAAGGGTTTGGACTGGGGAAGGCTTGGCATCAACATCAACGGCGAGTACATCACTCATCTTCGATTTGCCGACGATATCGTAGTCCTGGCTGAGACCATGGAGGACTTAAGTACGATGCTCGACGACCTCAGTAAAGGCTCTGAGAGGGTTGGTCTAAGGATGAACATGGATAAGACGAAAGTCATGTCTAACGCCCATGTAGTACCAACCCCTATTACAGTCGGAGACTTTACGCTCGAAGTTGTAGACGATTATGTATACCTCGGACAGACAGTCCAGCTAGGTAGGTCCAATTTCGAGAAAGAGGTCAATCGTCGAATCCGTCTCGGTTGGGCAGCGTTTGGGAAGCTGAAACATATCTTTTCGTCCAATATTCCGCAGTGTCTCAAGACGAAAGTCTTTGACCAGTGTGTGTTGCCAGTGATGACCTATGGCTCTGAAACATGGTCGCTCACAATGGGCCTCATTAAAAAGCTTAAAGTCACCCAAAGAGCAATGGAGAGGGCTATGTTAGGAGTTTCTTTGCGTGACCGTATCAGAAACGATACTATCCGTAGCAGAACCAAAGTAACCGACATAGCCCGTCGGATCGCTAAACTTAAGTGGCAATGGGCAGGGCACATTGCACGGAGAACCGATGGCCGTTGGGGCACTAAGGTTCTCGAATGGCGACCATACACCGGAAGGCGAAGAGTTGGTAGGCCCCCTACAAGGTGGACTGATGACCTGGTGAAGGTCGCTGGAGTCCGCTGGATGCGGGTGGCACAGGACCGGTCATTGTGGCGTTCAGTGGGGGAGGCGTATGTCCAGCAGTGGACGTCTTTCGGCTGAAATGATGATGAATGATGATGAGAGGTCACAATGTAACAAAAATAATTAATTGATACTGGAAAATATTTGTTTTAATTTTGAGAAGACCTTGATTAATTAAAAATACGCATAGTGCATAAATCATGGCTCGGAACCGGTTTTTTCAAAAACAATCGAAATAACCCTGTATATTTAATTATTTTATGGTCTTTATATAGAACTCAATAGTGTATTTAGGTAATAACTTCGTTTAATAATATTGTTCGATTAAAATGAAATAGTAAAGGAAATAACAAAAATAACGAAAACAATACCGGTATTTTAGTATAGAGCAAATACGGGATCCGAGCCCTGGCATAAATTATGTAGATAATTTCCTTACACGTGTCATTATTTTAATTTACAAGAATAGATAAAATAATAAAGTCACGTCCCAAAAGTTCGTCATGATCTCATGATCATGAATTCCAGAGACATATGTCTACCTACTGTTACAACGCATTAGAGACGTAAGTGAATTACAAAATTAGTTTGAATTTAGAATGTTTTGTCAGGGAATAAGAGACATATTTGATTGACTTGTCCAATGGTTGTTACAACTCTCATGTCGCGAGTTGAAGCAGTATTGAACTCCAGACCGGGCACTTTGAAGTACGACTTTAATGGAAAAACTTTCGACGGCTGACTCACCTACCCGATTGGGCCTTTGCCACCTTTTTGCCCTTTGTGGATATACTTAACAGGGCCAAAGTAATCAAGACTACGCCAAAACAATACCGGGGTGAGTGAAAAGGAGAAAAGTTAGCTTTTGTACAGTCACCAGCAGAAGTTGTCTAGCGGGTGGAGTTAAAACGTGACCTTATTCTTTTAACAATAACTCTTAAGCTCAATTAGTGTATCTCGGCCTTTTAGCTATTATTACACATTATGTATATTTACTCTTGTTGCTACACAGTAGCGCCACGCCGCTTGGCGCAATACAATTACATGAGATAGCTTTTTGTACATATATTGTTCAAATTGAGGATTTCAGTGATGGGATGCGGAAAATAGTTAGTTATACTTTAAAAACGTGAGGGTTTTTTTTAAAGTGGCTTGTTTTCCGTATAAAATTCGTGAATTTTATGGCAGTCAATAGATCACTGTCAAAAGATTTCACAAAACTGACAAGATTTATTGTAACGATTTTGTAAATTTTTGATAACTTTTTGAATCCGTGAAAATTTTCAGTTACGAGTATTGTAATGAATCCATAGAACCTATTTGCATTGGTTGGTAAAAGTCGGTTGTTACTGAAACTTTGCACTGAAATAAAATCATAGATCCTATTTGCATATTTTGGTAAAAGTTCGATACTGTAAACTTGGCTATAAATGTTTATCAGGCGTAATTTTCATTTTTCCTTCCAGGGAAAATTACAAGTTCTCGATTAAGCTTCCATTAGAATCATACTGTAATATTAAAGCTCGATTTACAAATCACTAGGAAAATATGGAGTATCACAAAATCAATCAGTAGTAATATCTTAATTTTCATAACTTTAGTTCAGACTGTGAAGGAATGTTTAATGTTGAAATAACTGCTGAAAGCTAGCTTTATTTCTAGTGGCTTTTCTAAATAATATGCAATTTCATTTAAATATTAAGATAAGAGTTCATTTAGGGTACATAGAATAGTATTTTCAAATACATTTTTTGGGATACAAAATCTAACCTTTAAATCGTAATGTTCGTGAAAACAACAGAAATATAATAGTAACATAAAATCTAATTCCTAGGTCGAAATAAGCATTTAGAATAACATTATATTTTATGTAATCAAATAAAACCAATCGTAATTTAGGAAGGTTTCGTTGTCAACATTATTGTTTCATGTTCGCGTTAATATTTTGCTTCCGAGTAGGTACAAACAAATATTTACATTTGATAAACAATATAGTTCTCTTAGCATTGCTATCGAGTTTTATTAGAAATATATGTATTTTCATAAGAATTGGTAAAATAAAACCACGCGGTCATAATGAATTTACTTTCGTTTTCAGTAGAAACACTATAGTATGTATTTTAACTATCATATATTATATTCCCTATATTTTTATCGTATTTATCCAAATAAAGATTATAAGTTTTAATCAGTAATTTATCAGGAAATCCTAAAATTGTAATTATTGATTAATAATTTTGTGTAAATGCGGGTGGAAATAATCTTGCATCGAACGAGGGTTACGTTCATCTACCCGCATATTTGCTTGAGTTTTTCGCAGGTTTCGAGCCGAGGCGAGCGGGCGACGGGTACTAGGTTCAAGCGAATTTGAACCTTGACAGTTAACCATTCACTTAGTTTTGGTATCTGTAGTTTGACTCAACACCCTTATGTCATAGATAATTAGGTTCAATAATGAAACTTAGTGAGTAATTAGTACATTGGTTAAGGGATTTGTTTGGCTTAAAGCTGAGTAGGGGAAGTGGAAGACTGCGGGAGTCAGGGTACGTAAAATTATAAAAGCGATTGGTAGGCTGAGGCCGGAACTTAGTTTGAACGTGATCGTCGGCCAGTAAATAGCTCCCATACAAGACCTAGGACCCAAGCCTGGTTGGCTAGTTAGCACCTACGTTTAATCCGGGGTGAGTTCTTTTAAATATTTTACTTTTATTTTAATACTTTCGTCGTGCGAATATTATAACAATGGACAATAATTTCTTATATTACCAGGGTATTTTAAGCATTACGTTCTATGATTATCTACCTGCAGTGAGTGTTAGGATAAAGATATTCGCATAATTAAACTACATTAGTAAATGTTTGAGCGGTGTTAAGGGGTTACAATAAAGTAGGGATCTTACTGTGTTTGAGTTTAATTAGTTCATAATTTTATTGATCGAAGCGAAGCAATATACCGCTCTGCCAAAAGCTGTCCGTCTGTCTAAATAAGTACTTAAATACATGTTAATTATACATTGAGTATGAAGTTTAAATACAAGTGAAACAGTCTTCATCTATCATCATCATTATCGATTCGTAAGTTATATGTATGTTTCAATATAGGGTTAGACTTTATCGATGATTTATTATTTGACTTATTGTTGAATATAGGGTACTATTTCACTGGGTTTTCAAATACGTAACATAGCTAGCATATTGTATTTATGTTGAACATATTATCGTGAGAAAACCATTTAGATATTTGATGATATTTTCTATTTATTACCATTCAGTTATATAGGCTAATAGTAGCTTATATCTTGACCAGATTCTTAATAATATATCAACCGTGTTTGTTTATTTTATCTTAGAACCTCTTACATGTTGATGTTGGTTAACAGATGGCCACTGTTGAACGATATCACATTATAGGTTCTTTTATGTAACGCTATAGTAATTATATAAAGTATTTACTGCTGGATTTCTAGCGTAGAGGTTTATTCTATGTAGCATGCGTGTCTGATGGTATCTGGGTGGCAACGGGGGGGCCTTTGGTCAATACCCACCGCGTACTGTATCACGCATATTCACCTGAACATATGATGCGCAGTAGCATGTTCCTACAGGGGTCATTACCACTGTAGGTTCGCCATTAGCATTCCAAGTGTTCGTAAAGTCCGATGAAGCTCTAGTTGCGAAGTATTTGTGGCGGTGAAGGTCTCGCATATTCACCTGAGCATATGATGCGCATTAGCATGTTCCTACAGGGGTCATTACCACTGTAGGTTCGCCATTAGCATTCCAAGTGTTCGTAAAGTCCGATGAAGCTCTAGTTGCGAAGTATTTGTGGCGGTGAGGGTCTTACACGCCTAGATACCATTCAGATAGTGCCCATTAGCGATGATAGGTACTTGTTTATTTACTTCCTAATTTTATATACCATTTGTCATAAACAATGGTATGTATTTGCTTACTTAATTATTAAATGTACCAGTCGTTAATTGCATATGTGGTGTGGAGGAATTGGCGGTTATCTGTCAACTATACATAGATGTATGGAGCGAGACGCAGGCTACGTCCCGTCGCACGCTTGGATCTTTACAAAGCTCAGAAAGCACAATCAGAATAGATCGTAGGCCACTGGCTGTGATCATACACATCTTCATTTCCGTAGGCTAATGGCCGTGGAAAACCATATCATCAGATCCATTAAGCTCCGGATCGTAGGCTACGACCGTGATCCCACCGATGGACGACAGAGCTGTCATGACTGACATACCACATATTTTGTACTGGCGTACATCGCCATCCACCACTACATTGGGAGTCCAGCAAACCCCTATTACAAATAAATATATTTTGTTGTAAATACAACTATCTAACAAACAACGAAATATTTACTTAACCATAATAATTCTCTTGTATTTTATTACTCAATATTTTAGTCTCACTCTCTCAACGTCAACAGTGACTATATTATTAACTAATCTATGTCTACTTTATTTATATCACGATGCATTTATGTTAGGAAATAAGTAGTTATATATCGCGGTTTACTCTCTCACCTTATCGAAAAGGACTTGCGGTAGCTACATACACAACGTTGGGTCCTCCCTAGCTTTCACGATCATCTTGGCCAACCTGCGTCTCAGAGCAAGCTACTGTAGGTATAGTTAAGTTATTAATTAATGTATTGGTAATTATAGTTATATTATTAATTTTACTGTAATACGGCGCATGGTGGTTTTTCGTTTGTCTACTTGGTTTTCCATCATGCAAAAGCCTAGGAACCGAAGTAGATACCTAATGACGTCATCAAGGACAGCATTAGGGGTAAATAGTCCGTGTTTCGCTTTTCAATAACAAAAATCCACAATCAATTCTTTAAATAAACAATTTTCCTTTTAAACTTCAATCTTTTGTTTCATTTTCTTTCCTGTAGTAATTTCCTTTACTTAGGTATTTATAATTACAGTAGTTTCAGGCTGAAGCTTTAGGTAAGTAGAGCTTTAGGAAGCTCTTACGACGTGTCCATTACAGTATGACGCTTATATTTAATAAATTTGACTAAGGGCCGGTTGCACCAAACTGTCTGTGAACGTAAACGTAATCGTAAAAAAAATCTTGTATGAAAAGTTTGACAGTTTTCTATTCATGAGATGACAGCTCCGTCGCCATATTTAACGTTGATGAGTCCGTTAATTGTGCGTGGTGCAACCCACCCTAAGTGGTAACCTGTAACAAATTCTACCAACTCCCCAAACTCTACATCTGTTCCTAAGTCTAGCTAGAAGTTTCAAAGCAAATCTATATTCAACGGGGATCGGTCGGCAGTCGGCATTGTTTTAGTCTGTCGATACTAGATGGCGTGCCACTCTGTGAGAGCGTTTGGAGTATTCCTAATTCAACACGAAAGTTAATCAAAAATAGCTGTGTCACACAGGCACAAGTTTGTTTCTTTTGTCAGATATACAACAAAAATGTTAATCCGTTAATGTAAAAATCGTATATGGTAATAATAATTTAAAAATCATCTTTAATAAAACTAATATATGATTTTAAGCTAACATGGTCATTAACATTACAAAAACTATTTAAAACGGGATATTTACCATGTGAGTTTTTTATTTTGAGCTTCCGATATTTCGGCACAGTTGCATGCGCCATTATCACGGAGTAACTGAAGTTGCTGCGAGTGTCAGTTGTGGTCTACCCACACACCATAGCGATCTACCCTCTTTCTTTCTTTTCGGAAGCTCAAAATAAAAAACTCACATGGTAAATATCCCGTTTTAAATAGTTTTTTTAATAAAACTACTTTTTTTTATTCAGAATAGGAAGAAGAACTTAAACAAAAGCGGGCATAGCTTTCGTAAAAAAAACACTTCCAGCAGTATTCGCACCTCATCATCATCATCATCTCAGCCATAAGACGTCCACTGCTGAATATAGGCCTCCCCTTTGGACCTCCATATCATTAAAGGGGGGGTTTTCCATACGCGCCAAGCTTGGCAGGCGGGTTGGCGCGCGCAGTTTTTTTTGTTTATTGTTTGTAGGCTTTCGGAAGATGCTGCTGCCCATCTCCCGGTATATTCCCTTAGCAGACTCCTACTGCAACCACAGGACGACATGGTGGGAGACAATTCTAAGGCCGGGCACCCCACGGCAAGTATTCGCACATGTCACACCCCAATTACAGTAGAGACGATATAGGTGACGCATGCTGAAAATTATCGGCACACCGTTTGTGAGATTAAGTGATACTCAAATTAAATAAGATGAGGACTTTATAACAATGTCGGTTAGGTATATGATTATAGTTATGGACTGATTACACTGCAATTGCAACAGATAGTAACTGATAACTAGTTTTGATAATATATATAATATCAGTTACGTGTGTGCTACGTGAATAGGTGCAAGCGTGCGTTCGATATATATGTAAACAGTCATATTAATATTGGAATCGTTTGGCTAACGTGAGTTAATCTGCAAAATGATTATTATTTTGTATATCTTTCCCAACCACGTATTTATGGTGTTCCGGATCTTTGAAAGGCGTATGCGGAGCCGAAGCGAACCTTTTCGACAACTTAATGAAAATTTTGCCAGGATATTGAGGTGAATAGTGTGAACTAACTACTGAGCTATTGGATGAAGGAGTGGACGCCTGCCTAATAAAACGGTATCGTATTTTTTTAGTCGTTGTACTCTTTGCAGAGTGTCCTGGCCAATTAGCAGTATCAGGTACAGATGTTGCTCTTTGTAAAAAAAATTCGCCATTCTGGCCGGTTTGATGTAATTCTAACAAACTTGTTCAAGGGTCCTTCCATAGCGGATTTGATCTGGTCAGTACATCGCATTGGTGGCCTTTGACGCGGTCTTTCGCCGTTTGAGTTCGTATTTAAGATATCAATAACTTACCTGTCCTTAAATTATGTTTTTATTTCGCTTCAAAGTTGGGTTAGGAATAACCCAGGCCACTAGTGAAACTTTTAACTAATTCCAGATCATTTGCATTATAAGCGAAATGATTCCCGTTCCACGCCTGCAGGCGTAAACTCAGTTTCAATAATATTGTAATTATGCTACAATCTGACTGCAAACTTTATAGCTACCCTTTCATTAAAGTGTTGTTAATTATTTTAGGGGTCGCGTAGACCTTAAGAGGATGATAAGAGCTAAATTCCTTCCCTATCTTTTTCAGCGCGAGTGAAAGAGACACACTGCGTTACGATTAGTATGGGAGCTCATTGCAAATTTTGCAAAATGATGAATTAAAAAAAACTGTGCATTATTTGAGAAATATAAGGCAACCAAGTTTTTAGTATTAGTGTGGTGGAATTTTGTCCTTAATTACAGACATATAAGTCAAGAAACTAAAGACGTGCAATTGTTTAAAACAAATTTTAAGATGTAACTTTGGAATTATTTTCTATCGAGCCGATTTCGTCCAATCGTGTATTGGAATTAACGAAGTTCTTTAAAATATAATGAATATTAGCATATATATTTTATACTTTTCCAAAACAAGTAGTTATAGCTATATGACTGTTTAAATAAAGTCAATTTGAAGGTCATCGGGTGTTGTCAGCCTCTTAACTATCTTTTAATACTTATCTTCATATTTTGTACGTGTTATAATGTCTAATTATATGAGGTTCTCGAAGAATTTATGTTAATATATTAGTAATTCATTAGGACTATTCAATCCAAGTGCCAATAAAATAGGCTTATAATACAATAGGGACTGTCTTCATTTCGACGATGCCAATGTTGGATTATTGGCTTTAGGGAATAATTTTGGTTTATGTTATTTGTTTAAGCTATTAGGTACTGCACATTTACATATTGTCGATTTAAAATGTATGTGTAGATATGATTAGTTAATTTTAAACAGGTACGTATCTCAATGTGCTATCGATGCTAAATTCACCATTTTTCTGCAACACACAAGCATTAAAAAATTGATAAGGTAAACGTATATGAGCGCTTGTCGCTGTATCTGATGTGTATGTATAGTCTCACAGTCTGGTTGGCCAAAAAGTGCACTAACAGTGGAAGTAAGAAGCTATACTCGTCTCCTTTTTAGAAGCGAGGGTGCTAGAGTAAGAAAGAGACTGTCTATGCTTGAGGTAAAACAGACCTTTGCCCAACTATAAGTATAAGATAATAGTAGTTTATGTACCTGTTACGTAACGAGTGTGGTTTTATGAAACGAACGAAGTGAGTTTCATAATAAGATCACACAAGTGTTTTAAGGCCTAATTACGTACAGTTGCATACACTGTTTTATCTACACACATATTATAAACCCGAAATGATGATTGAATGACTGCAATTGCACGGATTGCACGCCATCGCCATGACCAACTCGATTGTGTCGGCGGTCGGGCGGCGCATGCCCGCACCCGGATTTTCATAATGATATCGAATTTTTGCTTATTATTTGATAATAATAACATCGTTACAGATAACACATTTGTTCTAACTACTAATTTTTACTTTTTAAGAAGACGTTCGAAATTTGAACGTAATTAAGGTATCGGTTACCGATACTAAAATGTAAACATTAAGATGCAGCCACAGATAGCTACTCATAGTCATATCTAAATATAGGGCATTTGCTCATCGATCCTGACCATAAAATAGACATATTAGGGTATGGATGTAGATAAAATACTTATCTTTAGTATCTACTAATATAAACAAAATTAGCAGGTTCCTAGGATTTTTGAATTAAGAGTACGGGAATGTAGAATAGACAAAACAAGTGTTATCAATGTTTATCACAGATTTACATAACTGTGCGGCTATAAGTAAAAATTCAGCGTGTTGTTGATAATTAGATACTGTCACGGTTACATTTTTAAATTACAAATCGTTAATTAATCAATGATAGCCTATCAGAAGTCCACTTCCATGATTTGCATTAACTTAAATAATATCTTTATTCATTGGAAATAAGGTGCGATTTCCAATGTTTATCGAAACCAGATTTACAGTTTGAGAGATAATCAGTTCTTTAATTCCTGCTTATACACAGTGATATGCGATAACACCTCAGTAGTCCACAATGTATCGAAGTTTACTGATCTTCCCTGTATTTCTGGTGGTAGTGGCAGCAGGCCGGTCCCCTCATGCTGACTTGGTGGACCAACTTGAGAGAAGCCCACAAGGAGGACGATACTCTTCTGATGTTTTTGAAGACGGCAGACTCGATTTGGTATTTTTTGAAGATTTGTTTCATTGAAATTTAGTTTTCTATCGGTTTTTATGTTGTATTTAGTCATTTAAGTAGAAGGGTCAAATGTCATATTCCACTGCCAACGACTTGGGTAGGTACATGTAATCGTTGTCATTGATCAGCACATTTAATATGTAATGTCTACTTGAATTTGATTTTAACGTTAGATTTTTTTTATATACTTATAGCGTAAAATGGGGCGATTTGGCTCAAAATGGGACACTTTGATTTTTATACATAAAAAATGTTCGAGCCGAATTTAATTTCATTTTTTTAACGATAAACACAACAATTGTGGAAAGTTCTCATCCCGTTGTGGAGTTAGAGGAGATAGCAATGATATAAGCTGGGAAAATGAATGTAGAAAACTTTCGGATTTTGAATTTCGGATTAGCATGCGTCCATCTTCGTTCCGTCACTTCCGTCCCAATCCTGGCCACATATCTTTCACCTGTCACTTCAAGAGAATCCACTTTTTTAATGTTATAATTTGGCTACTCCGTGTTGTCGCAAGATAATAAAATATGTCTACAAGTATAATAAAATTAAAAAATAATAAAACTTTTAGAGCAACCAGAGCCAGAGAATCAAAGTAGCAACTGAAAATGTTCGCGCTCCATTTGCCCTCTCCATCCCTTAGAAGTTATCCCATTTTACGGTACTCAGTGGTATAAACACTGCTTCAACTAATGTGGTGTGTGACCTTGAATGAATATAATGTGACCTATATCAATATACCTATTATACAGTAAAGGTTTCTACGCTTAAAAAAATACTTAGGTACACGTTTTGTTATAGGAAGGTGTAATTAGAAAATATCAGTATCCCTACGAAGAGCACTATATTACGACTGAAGATGGGTACATCCTGGGAGCAATCCGGATTCCCCACGGGAGGGACCAGAATAACCAGCCAGGGTCCAAGCCAGTGGTCCTGCTGATGCACGGTCTCCTCTCTTCTTGTGCTGACTATGTGTTGCTGGGACCTGGACATGCTTTATGTACGTAAAATTTTGGCTTGATAAGAAAATTACTATGATTTTACTGCATCGTAATATTAAGGTTACAAATAGGTGAACTTAAATTTATAAAACACTGTTGAAGGAGGAGAACTAAATACTACTTATGGTGTGAGTGTGAAGGAAGTTTTCCATAATTTCCATAATTTAATTAATATAAACTTTATTACTAAAGAATTTTCGTGGTCCTATTTTTGGAAGCAGTAATACATTTTTATAGCGATTCGAGTATATTATTAGGTAGACCTTTACCAAATCAGAACAAATTCCAATAAACATGTGTCTTCGAAAAAAAAAACATGTTTTTATGCCCCCTTCAATCAACGCAGGGTCCTCGAGAATGAAAGCTCAGGGTACTCTTTCTAGGGTCCCTAAACGACTGGTTAAATTTTCACTATGTTTAGAATTCGTTCCATCTACCTCCATCTTTTTGGATTTAACTACTGTATAATACAATTGATCAAATTTCTTCCAGCTTATATGCTTGCTGAAGAAGGATACGACGTGTGGCTTCTAAACGCTCGTGGTAACTTCCACTCCAGAAATCACACGACTTTGGACCCCAACCGCCGAGGAGACCCCTCCTTCTGGGCATTCAGTTGGGATGAAATAGGCAGAATAGATATACCCGCAACCATCGATTACATTTTAGAAGTCACGGGCCAGGAAAAAGTTCACTATATTGGCCATTCGCAAGGAGGAACTTCCTTCCTGGTCGGCATGTCGATGAGGCCGGAGTATAATGAGAAGATAATCTCTTTTCAAGGTCTTGCTCCAGCGTCTTACTTTTACAATCTTAGGAATCCCATCTTTCTTTTCTTTGCTACGTATGAAAGGGTATTAGAAGTAAGTAAATCTTACGATTATTAACTTTCCTAAATAGACAGACAAAGATTCCTATCTGAACACATGTATCTTAAAAGCTACATTAATAACTTTTAGCTCATCGAAATCGTAAGAACCGCTTTTGAATTGTTTTATATGATAATACCTAAGACTGACTGCATGTCCACAATAACTCAAAAAACTAAAAAAGTTGAATTCCTAAAAGCAGTTCATCAATCTACTGTCAATATTCTTGATAACATTTCTTTGTGCAATGTGTAGGAAATACTTTAGCAAAATATGACGGCCAGTAAAACTAACATGTAATGATTTCAGAGCATCGCTGCTGATCTCGGTATTTATGAAGTCCTAGGCCGAAGTGACGCGCTCACTCCAATCCTCTTGAACATTTGCCGCGACGGGGCATTTACACAAGTGATCTGCCGACTTCTCACTCAATACGACGAAGCTGCTTTTAACACGGTGAGTAAATTTATATAAAAATATATTTATTTATTCAAATAACAATTCATGATTATAGCTAATAAATAACCTATATAAAACGAAATTAAACTAAAAACTAGAAAGATAACATACTTACCTACCAACAGTACCAGCCCAGTCATAGAAAGAATACCCCATCCAGCAGCTCAGATTGTGGCAAAGTCCCCATCACGCTAGCCGCGTTTCCCCTTTGAATCGCGAGACTAATAATTTCTTTAGCAACTCAAATAGAGATGAATTAAACACATCCAAAAGTGACTGGTGTGTCGTTCACCTAATAAGCTAAAGCTTATTAACGATTTTCTTCCTAATTCTCGGTCGGTCAGTCAATAGTTCTAGGTGATGTTACGTTATACAATTAATAGACAGATAAATAAATACTATAGATATCAGAAATAAAATAAATAGTCTCGATTAAATACACACAAATAAATGCCATTTACCTGGATGCACATCAAGGACCTACAATTTTGTACCGTTTACCAAACAAACTACGGAGGCCAGAATATAAACGAAACTATTTTTATTCGATTTCAGACGATGTTCCCAGCATTCCTTGGCCATGCTCCATCTGGAGCATCAATACGTCAAATAACACACTACGGCCAAAGCATCCGATTCGGCACTTTCAGCCGTTTCCACTTCGGCCACATCCAAAACCTGGCAGTATACGGTAGAGTGAACCCTCCCCCCTACGACATGGGTCTAGTTACAGCCAGGACCTATCTTCACTATGGGCTCGCTGACCTGGAGGTGAACTACAACGATATCTTGGTGCTGGAGGAGCGGCTGCCGAACGCGAGGGCCATCCAAGTGCCGAGGGCCACCTTTACTCATACGGACTTCATTTGGAGTATGGATGCCCGGGCGCAGGTGTTTGAGACGGTGCTGCAGATGATGAGAGAGGCGGAGAGTTTAGATGCAATGTGACTAAAATAAATAGATTTCTCTTATTTTTACCTTTTAATTATTTTCCAATATTATTAGTTTGAATGCCAAATATTTACTGATTTAAACCCACACCATTTTCAGTCATTACTATGACAAAAACGGGAATTAATAAAACGTGCACGTTTAGCGTCAGGAAAATAGTAAATTAAGTCCCGTTTTTAGGGTTTCGTAGTCAAAAGGCCAAAACGGAACCCTTCTAGTTTCTTCATAATAATGACCAAATATTTACATCCATAGATATTAGCAAGGGATACACACACAGATGTGTCCGCCGGATTTGTCCGACGGATATGCCCGGCGGACAGATCCGTTCGTGTATGGCTCTATTCAGATGTGTTCGCAGACAAATCCGTGTCCAATTCGCGTCATACACGCACGGACAAATCCGGCGGGCATATCTATCTGCGCGTGTATCCCTAGCAAATGAAGCTTAAGGGCTGACACGTTCTACAGTACTGAATTCTATTCGGCGTGGACGTGATTTAAAACAGTGAAGTTATATTTCTAATAGATTTACCAACACTAAACTTGCCGATACCATAAGTCGAATTGGCTTCATTGTTTTTAGTGCTTTTGAAATTGATTGTAATACCTATCATAAGAGTATCAGGGTACCAGTTACGCCTAGTAACTATAGAAACTTTTATAACAATTGAAAGTTTAGTATACAGGGTGAACAAACGCAGAAAGCCCCAAAATGCCTTTATTTTCTTGCAAGGATGTTCCAGATAACGAACGAGTGCCGCTGAGTTACAATCTCCGATTTATATCAGAAACAAGGAGGAGGGAAAGAGAGGAGAATACCTTATGGGAGTAACATGTTCTACTTACCGTCATATGTATACCTCGTTTTATTAGGTATGAAAAAATAACGGAACTAGTTTCTTCTTAATTATATCACTCATCATGGCCTTCGTAGAGTGTCGGCTTTTTGCTTGAGTTCAATTTGGCCTGGGATCTGGTCGGCAATGCCATCCCATGAAGTCATATCAGTAGTTAGTTAATGTTAACTTACAAAAGTGGCTGCCCACTGACCTTCCAAACAAGAAGGGAAACTAAGCCCTACTGGGATTTAGTCCTGTTACCTCTGTTTGTAATAAGGAAGTTTTTATTTGTACGATAAATTTCCAAGCAATCCTTGATGCTGGGTTTTCCCTTAGCAAATTGACCCTAATGATATACTTAAAAAAAATTTGTACACACCTAAATAGTAAAAAAAAAAATTAGGTAGCTCTACAGCCCTCAAAAATGGTTACTTGCTGTGTAGAAAACAGAGCTATAGGTAAGCGTTTTTCCTGCGAGCGTGAGACAAAATGACTCTTAAATAAAACAATCTGCCATTTAGGGTTCATTAGGGCCAATTCCACGAGACTGTAACGTCAGTTACCAATTCTTTCGTGTATTCTTTGATTGATTAAGCAAATTTAAATGTCAATTTATCTACCTGTAGGCATAGGGAAGATATATAAAAACGTACATTTGCTGAATTAATCAAAGAACACACGAAAGAATTGGTAACTGACGTTACAGTCTCGTGGAATTACCCTTTATCATCTCCGTCAGTTTCCCTCCTCACAGGCATCTCGAGGTAAACACTACTCTAATTCCAAAGATCGATTCGGTGACGGAGTTATCGGGATGGCTGCCATTTCTCCGGCTTCCGACGATCAATAAGGATTAGATACGGATCAATTGATTCTAGACTTCGACAGGATGTAGGGCTTAAATAGGGCTTATGATGCTTTAATTAGAGTGTATTGGGAAGTGTGAACTGACGTCTGTCCAAATCGAAACTGCAAATTCAGATTCCAATTTTAGCGGAGTTTTTCGGTATCATTTGACGCACTAATTAATAATTAAAAAAATATGTGCAAACATAAATAATAATATTTTTTTACCTCTACAGCTCGAACAACGTTTACTTGCTATCTAAAAAGAGCGATACAGGTTAGGTTTACGTTGCTACAAAATGGCAAAAAAAATTAGCCCATGTGTGTGACGTAAATTTGGATTCAAATTCGTCTGCCGGGCACTTCCGGCCATGCAGACTGGGTTTTCTGAACCTAAAAACAAATTACTATTTGTTGTCAGAAGTATCATCTGTATATACAATGACGTAGGTAAATGAATCCATTTCTTACACCGGATGTAGTACTTTATAGTACTTTCGGCTAAATCTATTTTTTCAGAACTCAGCATCGCTTTTATGAACATGTGGATGGAGCTTATCTTTGTATCACGTAACGTAGCAGATCTTACAGCTCCCGCCCGTACTATAAGATAATCTTGACTAAAGACAAGGGTAGTTTATTAGTTTTCCTCGAGAAATCCAGGAGTATTTGCTCGTCTTAACCCCACCTAAGGTTTATATTCAAATTCAAACATTTAATTTCAGACTCGTCGTGTGTTCATATATTTTTATTTCAAAACAACTGTTTAACTGTTAACTGTTTTTGGAGGAACTGAAGAATTGAAGAAACATACATATTTTTAATAACACTGCTAAGTTGATGGTAATCGTACATTAGATCTGGCAGAAACACTCCATTTTTTATGGTCACCGTAGTCCATGAAACCTACAACTCCAGCTAGCCTGATATGGTCGGGTTTTTATCGCCTGTCACCATAGCTGTCACGCTCTAACAAGTATGTAAGTACCAAAGTCACGCATGACGCGACAGGTGATAAAATGACAACCATGGATGGCCTTCTGAAGTCTTTCGTAACAGATTCCACAATACCAAACAAAAATAACCCAATTATTATTTAAGCAAAACGATAAATTCACAAAACTTTTGCCATCCGTTCAAAGGTTAACCAGCTAAAGTTAAAACGGCCATTATTTAAGCAACAAAAACTGCTCAGTTGGGAGTTCTCCCTGTACAAATAAAATGAATAACTAGCTTTATGGTTAAACAAAGTAGAACTTGGGGTTTTTGAATATTTACTCGGCAGTTTTGTTTATTAAGCTTATATTGGTCTAAGAGCTGGCCACGTTAGATGTGACACAATAATGAGAGCTTTGTAATCAGTCCAGTTAGATTGCATAACCATCATTATTGCTAGATCCGGGCATCTGGCAGCTTTTAATGGGTGGAGATCAGAGTGACAGACCAACAAAGTTTTTAAGAAAAAAGGTAATACCGAAATAGGTAAAAACTGCTGAAGTTGTGTCATTTACAGAGAACAGGGCCTATATTATAACATTAGAACAAAAAACATTGTGTATTATTGCGCAAACAAAAACAGTAGGCGAGTAACCAAAAATCACATTTTACATCATTTGGCACTACTTCCCCCAAACGAAACTTTTGGATATTATATAAACTAATTAATTACATAATTTTTCATAATATTGGATCAAAACCAGAACTCTAGAATTTATTTTCTTTGAGTTATTTGCTTTCTTTTACCTCCACCACTTTACAGCTGCCAGATGTCCGGATCTAGAAATAAGCATATTATAGCAAACTAACTAGAGGGGTTTCGTTGCTCTCATTATTGTGTCATATCTGACGTGGCCAGCTCTCCGTCTATATAGAGGAGCACGACTAGGGTTGCCACTCGTACTATAATATATAGTATCGTACTGTATTTTGGCTTGGTGTACTGTTGAAAATATTGAAAAGACTATATTTTTGGAAAGTTTCATGAGGTAACAACAAGGTGTACTATATTTTTTTGATGTAGATTTTGGATTTATCTCAAAAAAAGGTGGCAACCCTAAGCACGACAGTCAGTGGACGAAGCGCCTAATAATTTTGATTATAACTAGCAGGCCGCTTCGAACTGAGAACTCACGATTTACTTGCAAACAAGCTGACTAATATAACAAGGACCCATGTGATGATTTTTTCGCGCCTTCTAGCTCCATAACCCATTGATCGATCCTGCTCATATACGAGCTCTCAAATTTTATGTATCTCTGCTATAACCCCAACAAATATAAAGATCAAGGAAACGTTACGCAAGTTAACGTCGAACAAATTCACATAATTAAAAAGTCATCGAAATGCCGAGACGTCTCAGTAGCCTGAAGTTGTTTTTAACTCGCTCTGCTCATTCGATTATTAAAATTGTTAAGTTATGTCTTGCCTGGCTGCAACTACAATAGTGTCACATGCACGTTGCCGACTCCTGAATATAAAGAAGGATTCAGTGTTGTCAGCTAAAGAGATAAGAGGGTCCCGTCGTCGACACACTGCATCGTCTTGGAGTTCAAGTCAAACGTACCTACTTACCGACAAGAACACAAAGTATGCATAATGCATGTATAATTTACATGCAAACATTCTGGACAGTGGAAAGGATAATTATTGAGCAGAATCCTAGCATTAAAATATTATTCTTGCATAATAGACGGAGAGCTAGCCACGTCAGATATGACACACTAATTTGAGCGACGAAGTCTTGTTAGTTTGCTATATTATGCTTATTTCTAGATCCGGACATCTGGTAGCTGGAAAGTGGTGGAGGTCAAAGCATGCCAACCACTTTTAGAATACAAATCTTAGAGTTCTGGGTTTGATGCAGTATTATGAGAAATTATGTAAAAAAATAAAATTACATCATTGCCGAAAGTTTCTGATGGCGGAAAGTAGTCCAAAACGACGTATAATTTAATTCATAGTTTGTCGCCTACTGTTTCTGTTTCTAAAATAATACTTATTAAAATATAGGCCCCATCAATAAGACAATTTAGGCAGTTTTTCCCGATTTTGGTATAACTATTCTCTAATTCAAAAATATTGCTAGTCTGTCACTCTTTTACTCCACCCTTTACCTCCGCTTTTATTAAAAGCTGCCAGATGCCCGGATCTAGCCATAAGGATAGTATTGCTACATTACTAGATGGGTTTCCTTGCTCTCATTATTGTGTCATATCAGACGTGGCCAGCTTTTGACTAGATTCTAGACTTAGAATAAGTTTTCGTTTCATCTTATATGCAAATGCTAAGCGATCTCTTTTTTGACTTTAACTTGACAACAAATCGATAATATCAGATTACGAACAAAACAGTAACAAATTATATTCTCGAACCAAAAGAATGCTACCTCACATAGATGTTAAATAATAGCCACTTATCGATAATGATATTTATAGTATACAATATCAAAACCACCTCTCAATATGGATGCCTCTTGTTCAAGCATTCTCAAGATGAAGATAGCGATTGGTTTGGCTTCTTATGTTTATTTGAACTCATCTTTATTTGATCTCGTGTCGAGACGATGCTTGACTCCATCGCATGATAAGTCAATAATATTTGATACTTTTTGGCACACATTTTTAGAAACATTCAGATGATTTTATTTATCGCAAATAATAAAAGTTATGACTATGATAAGTATTTTATGCTTATGCAGAGTAACATTTTAATCACCATATTGAGCGAATTGATTAGGTATTAGCCAATACTAAACAAATTTGACTATAGAATCAACTCCAAGAAAAAATAATCTTCTTTATCACCGAAATGACATCTGAATTCTGATCGACCGAAATGTATGAAAAAGCCAAAGAAAATCGAGATCGACCCTACCTAATCGCCTCGCTAAACATGACTGGTGGTTAAATTTTACTCTGCATAAATCGTCATCATAATATATCATCTAATCTAGATATATAAACATCCATGTGAGGTATCAAGAGTCCGACAAAAAACACAGTTCCGATAATGAAAGAAGATCTCGGAATTTGGGGGTGAAAACGGGGTCGAAAGTTATTAACAACCTCTACGCGGACGAAGTTGTGAGGATGATCGCAATGTACGGAATCCAGAATCCTTTAAAATGCTTCGAGTGTACAAGGATGATGCTTCGGATCATTCATTAAACAAACTTCATTGATATTTTTCGCTCGTTTTATCTAGTAAGTAGCTAAATCGAATTTCAAAAAGACTTGTTTAATTAGAACAGAACATTATTTACTCGGGCTCCCCAATTCATTACTTATCCCCAAAGCCACTCATATCCGCCTACAAGCAGCGTGAACCAGTTGTATCCGCATTTAACCGGCTTTACGATGTCCTAGAGTGCCATTCCATTTGCTGTACGAACATGAGAGAGTAGAACGTGCAAGCGAACGAACAAAGTTTCCTTTCAAAATACGTATACTAGTTGTTACGCTGTCTACTACATATTTGTCTCAGTGGTATTGGTAGGGTAGAAGGTAGGGAAATCGTATAAACTTAACACTTTCCTTGCTGCTCATATAATTGAGTGACGTAGCCTTTGCAGCCTTAAGCCGAAAACAACAACTCTGCGGAGCAAAATTTTGCTTAAGCGGGTCAGAGGTGTAGGGTTAGAACCGGAGGTAGTTTCTTTTCTCTCTGGCGTTCATAAGTGCATTGTAATGTGCCTAAATTGAAGAATAAATATCTTTTATCTTTTATCTTTTTATCTTTATCTGCGGAGCAAATGATTTCAGCTACTTAAAAAATGCACAAAGCAATGTTTTTTACTTGTCACATATGTATTTTTTTGTTGTCCGTATTGTCAAATGCTGTTGTATTTATTTGTTTTTTGTAATTATTGTTAGAACAATGCGAAAACCATAACAAACGGAGTGAGCATTCTATGGCTTAGATGTTTTAATGAACTTATACGTAGGCTTATGCGACTCACTTTGCTAGAAAAGCAATTGGAACAACATAAGTAACTCCTGGTAACATGCGAAACAGATTCAGGTCGTAAAATAGTTGTAGTAGTTTCGGTTTAACGACAAAAAGGAGGTTTGTTCGTAATTTTGTTACGATTTTAACGCCGTGAATTGGCAGGATATGTGTTATGATTTGAGCTTTTACGATTTTCACACGTTTTTTCTGTAGAAAGTAGTTACTTTCCTATTTTTATGGCATATGATATTAAAATTTACCTTACACATGTTTTGATTTAGTTTTGAATTGACACAATATATGCATTTTTGGCTTATTTTGATATAAAAATCTGTGATTTCAAAGGGCAAACTCCAAGACATGAAATGTAGCTAAACACTAAGGTTTAGTTCCCACCTATTTACATATATCATTAATTACTCTGTTGTTACCTGTTATAATAGTAATGTAATTTTTCTTATTAAACTTTAAATAAATATTTCTTGATTGTTTCTACATCTCGTTTGAAAATTTCTAATTAAACAAAAGCAGCCATCTCTGTTTTACGATGCATTGCCGAGATAGCTGAATAGGCGCCGTAAAACGAGTTTAAATCCTGTAACAGCAGGATTATCATTATAAAACAAGGCCAATGAGAGGATAAAGATAGCGATGGAGAAAAGGAGATCAGTAGACTACCTATCAAACTTTATAAAATGTGGAGTCCGACCACGCCAAGTTTACACTAACTTGGAAAACTACTAAGTTTCCTTGTTCCATCATAAACGTTAAAGTTTTATGAAAACTACATGACTAGTGAGACGGTTACACTTTGCCGCTGCCAAGTTGGTGGAGTGTTAGCGTAAACTGATTATATTAATAAAATATCACTTCGTCTGTTCTAAACAATTACAATCACGACTTCCTGCACTTAACATCCCTTCACCAGCCCGAGCATTATGCAGGTATTTTTTCAATAGCCATGTGGTGGGAGGTGATTAGGTAAGTTATACTGAACAAGTTTTCCTATAGGACCAATCCAGAAATCTCAAATTTTTGGCAAATTCATACAAAACCTGGCTGAAATGTATGAAACAGCCAAAATATTTTCTGGCTCCACAGTAAAAGTTCTTTAGTATGGCTTTTCAAATAACCATGCACAATATGGCTTGTTATTGAAAAAACATGTATATGAAACCCGATTTTATTTAATGTCGTATAAGATTCTCCGGTAATGACCCAGATTTACTTGATCTATTGTTTTTTTTAATGGTGGTTTAAGTTTTGGAGGAAAAACTCCATTAACTCTCGAGTTTAACGCCGAGGCGTCCCTCCCTTCAAAACGTATAAATCTTTCACCTTTTGATCTATTGTAATATATACGTAACCTGGAGGACGCAAGATGTCTTGGCTCCGTAATATCAGGGAATGGACGGGGATAAAGACCGTTGAAGAACTGTTCAGATTAGCACTCGACAAAGATAATTTTAAGAAGCTGACTGCCAACCTTCAGTAATGGAGAGGCACCTGAAGAAGAAGAAGAATATATACGTAACTATATAAATATACATTTTGCACGTTGGCCGTTATTGAGTCATTCACATTCCTCGCTACAAGAAATCCTAATTTGGCCCGTTGAGTCTGATTGTTATTTATTTTTATGGTGCCATAAGGAAAATAACGGATAAAACGTCTATTGAATTTCATAGGTACAGTCGACGTCAAAATATGTTTACGCTTTTGGAACTTATTACAAAGGAGTAAGGTGCAAAAGTGTAAACATATTTTTGACGTCGACCGTACGTGAAAGAAAACGGCACTCACGTAGATACTAAAGGATTCTTTGGAGATAATAAGACCACGTACTTATACTATATTTATGAAGGGGAATAGACGCATTTCTGCTTTGGATATTTTGGACATAACATAAGAAACAAAAGTATAGTTAGGTAATTAATTATTGAATTAAAACTTTCGTGAAATATATTAACACTATTATCACAACATGCGGCTGTACTCACTTGTGTTTAGTCACTACGCGCATAGAGTAACTTATATAGTAGAGCAACATAGCCTAAGAACTTTTTGACTTGAAATCGTGCCATCTGCCCGAAAGCGACCTAAAGATACCCAAAATGTAAGAGGATTTCCTCTTACATTTTGGGTATCTTTCACATTTGTCACCTGCACTGCTACTCCATCTAGTAATGAAAACGATTATCGTACGTACTAGTAGTACACTAGTACCTACTAGAGAGGGAAAAAAGTACGAAAATTTCAATTTAAAACTAAAAAATATTTACCTTGGTTGAAAAACTATCGCTTGGCCAATGCATAGCTCCAAAAACTCCCTTTTTGTCCATATCTTGGCGTATCTACGTAGACTTGCCCTCATACACGCAATTTAGCTACACTTTGACTATTAAACGCGTGTGTACGACCCTCAAGAGTCGTTGAAATAGCACTTCGGCACGTACGGCTAACTTTACATCGTTAAAGAGGAGTTGTGTTGACTGCAAAGTTCATTAGTTTAGTCGACTAGGCGTGCGACTGTACTTGAAGCACAGACTACACAGACACCTCATCATTAAGCTTTTACAGGGAGCATGAGGTCACCACACATAAGCGCAATTTTGTTCGTAAATTTCTACGATTCGAACAGCATATTTCAATAGTATTCTACGCCAATTTGTAGTATAACAATCCAGGTTCACCTCTGTTACATAATTTTGGTGGATATTTTTAATTCACATGAGTAATGATCAATAACGTTAACTCAACTGAAATAAGCGGTCGCGCTCTCATACAAAATTAGTACGGGAGCTCCTATGCGTGGTGACCTCGAGTTGTACTTATGATCTATCTAGTGGTTGAGGTTATCTGTGACTTGAAGTTAAGAAAGCGAAAAATCTTAAGAGGGTTAACTATTCTACATAAATGTAGTATTTTTTGTTGAAAAATTAATTGATGGCAACTATGTTTTACTTTGAAAAAAAAACACTAGTTTTCGGTTGATTTGCATTTTCGGAAAAAACTGTACCATTCCTCTTTTTTGTAAAACCTTACATATTTTGGACGTTTTTATATGGAAAATTTTCGATTATTTTTTCAAAAATGGTACACTTTTTTCTAAAAACCCCCTCATATTATTTTTCAAAATTTCAATGATTAGGCTCTCTCTGTCGATGCTCTGTTTAGGCTGTGTCGAGGTAAGACCTGTTACTGCTATATGTATATTTTTAAGAAAGTATATAAGGAAATACTTAACTTATTACAGACTTTGGATTTTCTTTTTATACAGCACCTGTTTTAGCGTATTGGCAAACGCTTTGCGCGGTTTGCTCCTTTGCTTCTTTTAGTGTATGGCCTAATAGGTACCCTTTATACTCTGTGGAGAGCCTCCGCTAACTCGTCCAGCGTTGCCATTGCCTCAAGATTCCAAGGCATATGAGCAGCGGTCTCAGACTCGCATACGTTTGCATGGGGTTAAAATGAACGCGGCGTCAAACGCAACCTCGCGCCGCGTAACATCCAGAACTCTTAGTGTAAGGCCTGAGTGGACGCTCGTGGCGGGGCGTGCAGCGGGGCGTGCAGCGGGGCGGGCGACCGTCCATACACTTTGTGCAGCGTCGACTCAGGACACCAGTACGAGTGTCCTTTGTTTGACATGCACGCCGCCCGCCCCGCCCCGCTGCACGCCCCGCCACGAGCGTCCACTCAGGCCTTACACTTAGTGTAATTGTTTCACTAACGTAACGTAACGGTTGCGTTTGCGTTAGGTCTTAATTTTTATGGGATTTATAACACAGCACACCAAGCTGAACGTGTCGAAAACTAAACCATCGAGTATCTATGAAGTATCTCCACTCGGTGATTTAGTTTCGTTCCGCTTGTTGTGATGTGTTAAAAATCCCATACAAAATAAGGCCTAACGCAAACGCAATCGTTACGTTACATTAGTGAAACGATTACCTACACTATTTGTGAGGTGCAGACGGTGATCACCACGAAGAAAGGGGCGCACTCAGGATCATCGGGTGTCTAGGGCAGCGGTGGTAAATAAAACATTTTATTTATGTTTTATAGAGGCGTGTTGCCGCGGCGGCGGCTGGCTGCAGACTGGAGTAGTTGCAGTAGTGAAGGTTGTAGAAGCAGTGACAAGCTGGGTCGCCCGGTCTCTTTTATGGACGCAATGGGGTGACCGAACTAGTGACCGTTATGCGCCGAATATGCCAAACTTTTATTGACCAATAATCTTACGGCTAATTACATGAGAGTAGGGATGGGTAACTTTAATTTAGGACATTTAGTTTTATAATTAATACAATTTCTTATCATTTACACATAAAATATCAAACACGGAGCAAACAATAGTACTTAAAACTAGACATTTTGTATATAGCAAGTTACACGTTTATTAATCATTGACATAGAAATAATACAATAGAATGATTTACTTATATCTAGTTACACAAATCAAAGTATTTCTAAGCTACATGCGACAATTCTCCCCCACGTGCGTCAGCACCGTCTGTTGGTGTGGAGCAAATGAGGACGAGTCTGGAAACCGGGCGGCGGACGTCTCCTGCGCGAGTGCGTACAATGGCTACTCTTACGTGGCCATCAGGACCGGGAAAGAGTTGTGCGATAACGCCTCTAGGCCAAGTACCTCGCGGCATAGTTCCATCGGCTATGATAACTACGTCGCCTACGTGCAGTTTCTGCGCGTTCTGGTGTGCGCTGGATCGCGGCATCAGGTTCGGGCGATATTCTTTTATCCAGCGTTTCCAGAAGTTGTCGGCTAGTGCTTGAGCTGTTTTCCACGACGATAGACTCAGGTTCTCGTCGGAAAAGACTCCCAGTGGTGACATAGCGTTCGAGCGGCCGATGAGAAAGTGATTCGGCGTGAGCGCTTCGGCATTCAAGTCTGGGTTCACTGGTGTCAATGGTCTGGAGTTTACCAGGTGTTCGGCTTCCAGAAGTAGCGTGTGTAGAACTTCCTCGTGGGGTGCTCTGTCTTTTAGAGTGACTTTCAGAGCTGTTTTCACGCTACCAACTAGACGCTCCCAGGCCCCGCCGGCGGAGGGGTTGCCAGGCGGGATCTTTTTCCAGATCATGCGTCGTTCGGTCATAAATTGTTTGAGACTATCGGGCAGAGAGTTTTTGGCCTCTGATAGCTCGCGTTCTGCACCGATAAAATTTGTTCCGTTGTCTGAGTATAAAACGGACGGTGCGCCGCGCCGAGATATCATTCTTCGTAGCGATAGGATCATAGAGGCTGCCGATAAGGAGGCGGCTAGCTCTAGATGTACGGCTCTAGTGGTGAGGCACGTATAAAGTACGCCCCATCGCTTTTCTCGTCGGCGGCCTATTACAATTTGCATGGGACCGAATAAATCTACGGCTGCTGCGGTAAATGGCGGTTGATTCGCCTTGAGCCTCTCTGGCGGTAGGTCGCCTACAGGAACCTTGAGGGTAGTTCCTTTATAGGTCCGACACCATTGGCATTTATTCGTTATATAGCGAATCGTACCGCGCAGTCCGATTATGTAATATCTTTGCTTCAACTCGTTGATCACCGTCGCATGATTTCCATGGTTGTAAAGAGCGTGGAAATGGTAGATCAATAGCTTGGTAAATGCTTCTTTAGCGTGCAGGACGGGTATATGGGCGCCGTCTCTGTCTATTCGAGCATCTAGCACTATAATGCCGTTCTTGTCTAACTTCATGGCGACTCGGTGTAGTGAAGACTTCTTCGGTAGGGCTCGCCCGGCTTCCAGCAATCGTATCTCTTCAGCATACGACTCATTTTGGCTCCGTCGGATCAGTAGTATTTCTGCCAGACTTATGTGTCTATTGTTCATCTCTGTTTCTGGATTCTTATTAACAGACAATTTGGCTTTGAATACCTCGGCAGCAACCAAGACTCTGGCCGTAGCGCGGACAAGTCTAGTGAATTTCGAGAACCTACTTACGTCGGGTAAGTATGCGAACTTACTTTTCACGGTACTAAAGGAGCAGATTGGTTTTTGCGCGCGTTCTTCGCCCGTTTCGACGACGGACTCTACCGGTTTTTCGCGCGGCCAATGCTCCTCGTTTTGACGTATAAAATCAGGGCCTATAAACCACCGGTGGTTAGCTCCGAACTGGGCCGGAACGCCCTTAGTAGCGTCGTCGGCGACGTTCAGCGCGCTAGGCACCCAGCGCCAATCGGTGCGCTTAGTTGTGTCTTCTATTTCGGCTACTCTATGTGCGACAAAGCTTTTGTACCGACGTGGATCCGACCGTATCCAAGAGAGCGGCGTTCGCGCGTCGCTCCAAAAATACCGGTTTTTAACGACGTAATCGGACTCCTTAACTACGGTGTCGGCTAGCCGTGTCGCTAGCACACAACTTTGCAATTCTAACCTCGGGATACTCACAACACGCAACGGTGCGACTCGTGCCTTGGCGGCTACTAAGGCTGAGACCTTTTGGCCGTCCGGGCCTTCGCTAACTAAATATATCGCGGCGGCGTATATCTTTTCGCTAGCGTCACAGAAAACGTGCATATCGACCTCTCTACTGTTCGCAGGTACGTATCGCGGTATTTCTAGCTCCCTAAGTTGCTGTATATTGCTCACGAATGACTGCCACGCAGGTGCGAGCGAGGCGGGTATAGTGGTATCCCAGCCTATCCCTGTTCGCCAGACTTCCTGCATCAATGCCTTCCCTAGGACAGAAATCGGACTAACATAGCCTATGGGATCGAATATGGACATTGCGCTACTCGTCACCTGTCGCTTCGTGGGCAACTGTATACCGTTGAGCACTTCTTCGGGCGTATTGCGTAAATTTACGTTAAACCCTAACGTGTCACGTTTATGGTTCCATTTCAAACCTAATGTGCGCTCGCATTCGCCTCCCCCGATCAGGGACGTGTCCTCTTTGCTAGGTACTACGTCTGAAATTACGTTTGGGTTGTTAGAGGCGAACCCACGGAGCTCGAACGACGCGCGCAAATTAAGTTCGTAAATCTCATTTACTATACGCCTAACGTCGCTTTCGCTCTCGTCGAAAGCTGTCAACATGTCATCCATATACGTATTTTTTATCGTTTTCTCAGCAGCGATCGGAAATTCTTCCGAGTGTTCGTTTGCGTTTTTGTTTTTGACGTATAAAGCCGTCGTCGGCGAAGCCGCTGACCCGAATATTAACCTTTTCATTCTATATTCTTGCGGAGAGGCTGAGCGGTCCTCCCCCCGCCAAACAAAACGTAACGCATCACGATCGCTATCTATTATTTCTACTTGAAGGAACATTTCTTTGACATCGGCAATGACCGCGATTTTGCCTTCCCTAAAACGTACTAGCACGCCGAACAATGACTCTAATAGGTCGGGTCCCGCTAACAGCGCGGTGTTCAGCGACCTTCCGTACGCGGTGGCTGCGGCGTCGAAAACCAGACGCATTTTCCCCCTTTGGGGATGAAACGTCGGGAAATGGGGTAAATACCACGACCTAAGCGAGTCCTGTGGCGGCGGCGAGTCTACTTTTTCGGCGTAACCTTTATCGAGCAGGTTATCTATGTGTTTGGTATACTCGGTTTTCAAAATAGGGTCGCGATCCAATTTGTTTTCTAGGCTGTATAGCCGCCGTAACGCGTGCGCTCTATTATTCGGCAATTCTTCGTTATCGGTACGCCATAACAAACCCGCGCGGTACCTATTTTCCCCGGGTATTTTTTCACATGTCGCCTCCAGTATCTCTAATGCTCTTTGGTCGGGATCGGCCCGAGGCAATTTCTTAACTACCCCTAATGACTCGATGTCGAAATGTTCTTTCATGAGAGCTAAGGCGTCATCATCGGCCGTTCGAGGCCCCATGTGGCCCACGAACGCTACGGTTGCCTGTGGTGACTTGTGTGGTCCGTGCAATGACCATCCTAACCGCGTTAAACTGGCTACCGGGAGGTGCGATTTGCCGCTGATAATTTGACGCGTAACTATCAAATGCCAATTATCCTGACCTATAATTATCGTAGGCGCGGCGGAATCGTAACACAGCTCGTCGGCAATGCTGGTTAAGTGGTCGCACTGTTCAACTATTTCTTTGGAGACGCCCTGCGCTCCTACGTTCATGCGATTAATGGTAAGCGCGTCCATCATCTCTAGATGCCTACTACAATAACCGCGGATTGCGAAACGCACGTTGCATGAATCAGGGTCGCTAACTACTCCCCCGATTCCCTCAATATCAAGCGTTTCACCCCGCTCTCGGGGTAAAATTTGGTCAGCCGTTTCGTGTAAAATCAGGCTGAGCGCGGCCCCTTCGTCTAACAGAGCTAAGGCTTGCGTAGTACCCAACGGTCCCGTGACTTCCACGGGCACCATTTTCAAATATGTGGGCGCTATCCGAATCGCGTTAACGTTACTACTTTTTTTTACTTCCACGGGCGCGTTAGATGCGTTCAAACCGTGTAGTAATTTATGATGCCCCGCTTCGCACTGTTGTTCGCCACAAGCCACGTACTTACACTTAAAGCGATTTCTGTGCGACGCGCCTAGACATCTATAACACAGTTTTTCATTTTTTGCCCAATCCCAACGTTCGGCAACGGTCGCGGCTACAAATTTGTGACACTTTTCAATTTTATGCTCACCGTTTTTACATATTACGCACTTATTGTGCGACGTAACTTGCGCCGGTGTCGAATGCTTGGGTTTGGTTCCCGTATACGCGGGTTTTTTAGCCTCTCGAGGCTTCGTTTGGGCTACCGTAGGCGACCTATACTCTCCGGTATGACTCGTATGAGACCTACTTGCGTTACTTCGCGGGCGAGTGCCTCGGCAGCTTTCATCAGAGTCGCTCGAATAGTCGCGGGTAAAGGCGGGTGCGGGAGTGCGGGCGGGGGCGTTATAGCGCTCCGACCGGCTCTCCGGCTCAAAAGAAACCGTGTTTACAGTATTTCGCGACTTCGGCCATCTATGACGACTGGTTCTTTTCGCGGCAGAACTAATCTCAAGCAAAAACTCTGAAATTGCTACTAAATCGGGCGAGTCCCGATTTGCTTGCTTGAATTTACCCCATTCGTACCTCACGATAAGGTTCAATTTGTCAACCAGTGGCGTGCCTAGAGGTTTGGAGTAGGGCAAGCCGAAAGACATATTTTCCTAGAAAACTGTTAAATTAACTCCTCAGACTCCCATGCATTTGCTAGCATGCCGAGGCGAGCTTATCAAAGCGCACAGAAGGCATACCTACTTACTACCTACTGCTAGATAGAATTTTACAGACTTATCAGCAATTGTATAGGTGTTTAATTTATTTAGGTAACTGAATTTAATTTCTACTTACATTACCTAGGTATTTACATGTAATAGGTAGGTACATGTTGCACACATTTTATCTACGAAGTCATGGTTATTTGCACGTTATTTATTAATATCGTCTTACTGAAAGTCTGGAACGATTCGAACGATCAATCAGTAATTTAAATTATTACATACACATTGTCAAGTCGTCATAACCAGAAGTATTCCGAACATTACCTTCGTTTGAAAAAATATGCAACACCAGCAATAAAATTTATTTTTATGTGAACATCCAACAATCCACCGGTTTTGTACGCAGCCCTACTAAAGTTTCCGTCCTTACCTTGCCTTCGTTTATTAAAACTTGCACGCACCTCAAACCATCACAAGACACGACTTTATTCATTTTTGTTTTAATGTAATCACTTTCACAATTTTAGAAACAATCTAGGCACTTTTACGAATTTGTTACCTACTCAACACAATAATAACCTATAAGGCAATGCAATTGAAGGGATGTTTACAAAAACAACATAACTGCTTAGAGCGGTTGACACTTTTTTAAGAACATTGTTAATTGTTTCAGGTGTCAACCAGTGTAGTCAGTTATGTTGTTTTTGTAAACATCCCTTCAATTCACTCAAACAAATTAAACATTTGACGAAAACATACTTGAAGTTGTCTGTAAACGCGCGCTCGACTACGGCGCGGCGCTCGTCGATATGCAACTAACTTCACTCCTATGCATGCCAGGCTTTAATCGTCATATATTTCATTGATATAGATACCAACAAATAGTTATACATTATAGCGCGATTTTCACGATTTGTATAGGAAATCGACACGAATTAAAGCCGCTCTGAAGGTGCGAGTGGGAGCGAGATGTCAGCATGCGCTCAGTCCATCGTCAGTTCGACCTAGTAGTTCGCGCGGTCGGCGCGGCGCGGCAGTGGCGCTACTTTGTGTGTGGCGGAATTTTGTACCAGCGCCGCGCGCCGAATTTATTGACACGGGTTCATTCGGCGCGCGATTTAAAAATGTAGATTGATGAATACGTGATTGCAGTAAAGCAACTAGGGCAAGCCCGGCTTTTGGGCTTCTATGGACGTACCGCCACTGTTGTCAACAATCTTGTTAACTAGTTCTGGCGCGTAAAGGTACTTTTCTTGTTTTAAGGATTTAATCGTAGCTACGGCGTTAGCTACATGGGCCGCAAAAGAGACTATATTGCTATTGTCTTCGGCTAATCTCGGCATGCGCTTTACGTTGTGTAGCTCTGTCAACACGATTTCCTCTGGATCCCCGAATTGCCTTTCTAAGGCTTCCATAATTTCGTATGGATCCTGTACGGTGTACATTATGGACTTTACGGCTATTCTGGCTTCTCCTTTCAAAGCCTTACGGATTCGGCTGACGTTATTCACGTAACTAAACATCGGCGCGGTATCCTCGAATTCGGCCCGAAACGCGATCCACTCCGTAATATTACCGTCGAAAGTGGGCAATTCGGGCGGCCTATGCATAACGGGTGCGTAATGATTTGAAACATCTCGCGGCGGACGATGTGTGCTTATGTGCGACTCGCGGGGCGCGGGCCTACCGAGAGCGGCGGGCTCACTATGCACGAAAGTACGTGGGGCTGTTGTGACTCCAGGTCGGAATTTAAAACTTTGGTCAAGCTGAGACTGGTGTTCGACCCACTTCTTCACTCGTTGCTCGTCTAATTCGACTTCAGTTACGGTCTTGCCGCTAGCAGATCGCGCCTCATACTGGGCGACCTGTAGCCGTAATTTGGCAGTTTCCGCCTGTTTATTAGCAACGGCGAGAGTGGCTTTCTGAACTTCCAACTCGGCCATCAACAAAGCCAACTTTTCGTCACAACTTACACTAATACACTTATTTTCGCGCACTTTTTCACTATCGCGATCGCGGCACTGAGAATCGCGGGTTTTTTCGCCCGTTGGCGTGTTTGATTTACACAAAGCCCCCGGGGGATTAACTACCGTTTTCTCGTTTTCCTCGTACGAAATGTCCGAATATTCGGGCGCCGGCGGCGGCGCTGTTGCCGACGGCGGCGGGTACGCACTATGACCGTCATCTAGGTTGCTGCTGGTGCCTTTGTCCCATGTATTGGTTTCGCCGGAGGTTGTCTTACCAGACGGCGGCGTCATGGTGGCGGCAGGCTCCCCCTGCGGCTTGCGTGGGCGAAGAGACCTCTTCAGCGTGTGTTCGGACATCTTCTTCTTTTTTCTTGCTTCTTTTTACGCAAATGACGCACGTGGGGGTCCCTAACCTTACCTACCTAAAACCTATTGGCTGACACTGCCTAGTGCAGCGCCAGCGACCCTAACTTACAACTAACTCACTTGTGGGCGTAAATCCCTTGATGCACTGATTCTCGCGCAAAGGCTAAGTGCAAGTGCCAGAGCGTCCGAAAGCAGTGTGAAGACGTCAACCATGTGACGTTGCAACGAAAGTTGCCAGGACACGAACGCGGAGTATGGCCTCAACACGAACGGTCCGTCCAGCAAGCTGGTTATAGCCGTAGGCTCTACCGCTAAAGCGGGCGGGTGTATGGACACCAAATGATGATGATGATTCTGAGCGTGAAATAAATTTCTGTCTCAGCGCGTACTTTATTCTTTCTTCATAGTTCTTTCATCCGGTGCTCGAAGGACCAGCTGTGAGGTGCAGACGGTGATCACCACGAAGAAAGGGGCGCACTCAGGATCATCGGGTGTCTAGGGCAGCGGTGGTAAATAAAACATTTTATTTATGTGTTATAGAGGCGTGTTGCCGCGGCGGCGGCTGGCTGCAGACTGGAGTAGTTGCAGTAGTGAAGGTTGTAGAAGCAGTGACAAGCTGGGTCGCCCGGTCTCTTTTATGGACGCAATGGGGTGACCGAACTAGTGACCGTTATGCGCCGAATATGCCAAACTTTTATTGACCAATAATCTTACGGCTAATTACATGAGAGTAGGGATGGGTAACTTTAATTTAGGACATTTAGTTTTATAATTAATACAATTTCTTATCATTTACACATAAAATATCAAACACGGAGCAAACAATAGTACTTAAAACTAGACATTTTGTATATAGCAAGTTACACGTTTATTAATCATTGACATAGAAATAATACAATAGAATGATTTACTAAATTTACTTATATCTAGTTACACAAATCAAAGTATTTCTAAGCTACATGCGACACTATTGGTTCAGTTAGATTGAACCCTTAGAAGACAAGTTTGGCTTAAGTATAATACTTAAGATAGTTATAGTAGTTTATGTAACTGTTACGTAATAGGGGTCCTTAAAACACGAGTGTTTTAAGGCCTAATTACGTACAGTTGCATACACAAGTATAATAGAAGGAAAATAATGAAACAATATAAATACAGATTTTCATTTATTTCAGTGATTACTGTTTACATATTAATAATAACATACGATACCTTAACCTATTGATTCTAAAAAAATCATTTCCAATATCACCTTATCTAGTTATTAAATTTTGGATTGATCCATTAAAAATTACTGTTTAAGTTTATTCTTAGCTTAAAAATGTGACAGACGATCCAATGACGCTGAAACTATATCTGATGATGTATTTAAAGCGTCATTAAATCTTCACGATCACTAAACTCATTTAGTCACACAAGGAAATCTTTGGTTTCACTAAACTTAGAATAAATACAATAAATTAAAACAAACGATAACAACTTAGCGGAATATCGATATTTCGCGAATAGCTCCCATTTTACACAAATCATCCATTAATTAGAAACTTTGCCATCGAAATGTAATCCCAAGTTCTTAATTTTAACTATGTAATTTTATATAGACGATTACACTTCATTTTATTATGTCTAAGATTAATTTTCTGAATTGCATTTTTAGTATAATTAGATTAACAAACAACTCTCTTGTTTCTTATTTAAACCTAGGTCTACTAATTACTTACTAAGACTAAGTTAAGACTATCGTAGCTAAGAGAGAACTAAGTGATGAGACAGAAGGGAAACAGAAGGAAGATGGGGCTAAGAACGAGAGCGTACGTATGAAGAATTGACTTAGGTTACAACTTTGGTGATGTGTTGTAGGCGTATCTCTGATATTCGTTGCTTCTATAGAACAGTTTCAAAAAGGTCATATATTTTTGTGTAAGTTCTGCTATACACTTATGCCGGTTGTTATTCATTTCCTCGAAAGAATCCACGAGTTTTTATTACAGTTGAATCCCACACGCAAAAATATTGAGCTTTTTAAAAAAACTGTAGAAGTCCTAAGACAAATGAATTGTGAGCATGAATAATTATTGTCGGTGTTAGCATTTTTTCGTATAAAAAACTTCATTGACTGACTGATAGATAGATGAGTGAAGCATCTAAACAAACTGGAATTACTCACAGCCAGAATGATTTCTCGTAATTCATTTCTAGATATGGTAAAGGGGAGATTTTAAAATTTATAGAGACTTTTTAGTGTAAGGTTAGATTTTTATTTTTATACTAAATTATCTACAGTGCATAAGTTTTTAAACTTTTCTATTTTAATCAAAGTAGGATTTAGTTAATCCTTTTAAATGGAATAGATTAGTGCTACTTAGGTCGAGGACGCTGAGACGGTTCTTCCACTAAAGCTTTAAATAAACTCTGAGATTTTCTTAAAGCATTAGCTTTAAAAACATTTCAGGGTCTTCATCCGAGAAATCTTAAGAGATAATTTAGAAGAAGTTTATTTGGAAACTACGATAGTTTGCATTGATCGAATTAACTTTCAATGACTTAGGTAGATTATTCTCAATTTAATTTTGAATTACGCTATACTAATCAAGTGCTACGTTAAAATTGTAGACAAACCGAATGAAGAGAACAAAACAGAATCGTAGAATATAAAAGCAGTGAATGAACAGAGAGGGGTAAGGTCTAATAATATTGATTATGGTATTGAAAGGAGAATAGAAGATAGATCGCTAAGTTTAGATAATGGCACTGCAGAATGTACCCGTGTTCATAAAAAAGTATCCTAATTCAGCTTAACAATACTTCGGTTTCGAACAAGATTATGTTGTTTTTATTCATCAAAGTTACCTTACATTTAGTTTTCTTTCACTAATCTATATTTAACCACGATCTCGTCATCTACACACCTTTTTATTGCCAATATTAACCAGAACACTCCTAACTTGTGATGCGCCAACATTTGTTAAGTTATGACATGCGATGCCCTATAGATTTATCATTATATATTATAGAATATATATTTTTAAATGCGAAAATTCATGAGCTCAGAGAATTATCACATTTAAAATTCGTTTATGCTATGTTTCGATGGCAAAGTTTCGACGATCAGTTTAAAGTCAACTTATACATAATACATGAAGTTTAGAATCCACAGCAATTCCATACAAATTTATGGAAGAGGAAGTTGCTTTGTTTTTGCATGGAACCGCTTGGGTTCTGACATTAAAAGTGCAACTGATCCAACTCAAATACCCATCGAAGCTATTCCCGATACCTTAGATTTAAATAAATTCTCAAATCTTACACGCAAACAGAACACCACGGCTGTAACACATTTAATTTTTGTTTATATTCTCATTACATTTTAACTTTCATTTATTTACCGCCCCATTAGCTCTACCGATTGATCCGACCGAACATTCTATTACTAGAAATACAAAATTTAACGTATTTACAACCATTTTAAATTTAAACGAAACGTTCATAAGTACATCCTTCGCAGTCAAAATGTACACTCCTCTGAACAGACTAGAAATGGAGAAAGAAAATTACGAACGAAATCGAATGTTTCAAAGGCTTTGGCTCGATGGTCCTCCATCCAGACTCTCACCCAAAGCCTCGATTACCTCTTGAGCAACTCCCTTGTGATATTACTTCTCATCCTTTATGTGATTGTATATTTTAGAATCTGGTGATATTTTAGTTCCTAATTACGATTACATGATGACACATTTGCCTTTTTCGGCCCAAGGGTTGTTTTTCTTGTCAGGCGCGTGTATGAGGGGGTCGTTTTTCTCATTTTCCTCTACATACTCCCTCATTCTGAAACAAAGAATAAACATTCATTAGGAAGGAATAATATGGTTATTTCGTGGAACATTACGCGTATTAGAATAAGAAGTTTTGTATGAAAACACACAGACATCATTTTGTACAACAAGCTCTGCAATAGGGACCTTAAGTTAACCTTATTTGTGTGAGTTTTAGGTCGTGTACATATATTTTTGTCCAATTAATCGTGAAGATAGAAGATTCTCGACTTTACTACAGCGGTAAACTAAATAAAACGTGGTAATGTCAATAATACATTACTGCTGTAATAATTCATTTAGAAATAAACTCTATTAACAGCCGATAATGTTGTACCTTTTACTTTGAAAACGTCACAAATAAAAAGGGAAACGGTTAGTGATGTTATGCTAAAATATTTAATTTTAGTAAGTATCTCTGTTTTGTACATTCAAATATGGTGCTTTCATAACAATTCATTGTCATTACGCCACGCCGACCTAAACAATAGACAATTGTTAGGTCTAGGAGTTATTCGTATATAACTGCATAATGCAGTTAATTATTACACAAACAAAATTGCAGATAATAACAGAAAATGTCTAATATTTGGTACCTATTCAGTTCTGCTTATGAAAGCGCAAAATGGTACCGTGAAACGGGGTGACTTTAAAATATAGGGGCGACTTTGAAAAATCGACTTAATCGCCAAAGTATGGATTTTCAATCTCTAGACGTCTAGTAAAATGTAAGAATGTATAATATTCTAGCCATTTACCAATATAGATTGAGAAAATTGTAAATAATGCCGCTTTTATGACCGTTTGAAATCTATCACAGTAGTCCCAAAATTTCCTAAAGTCACACCATTTCACGGTACCTAGGTAAAGAAACAGAGTAACTATAGACAGGATCGTCTATAGTTACAAAAATTATAAATTACTTGACCAGGATAACAATTTGTGTCTTCACTCGTCACATTTAGTTATACTCATAAAGGAGTGACTTAGGTAAGTATACAATAATTTGCCAACATAACATAAACATAACATAAATACTCTTTTTCTACTCCTGCATTCTAATTTGCCAATAAAATGACTGACATGTATATTCAAAGCATATAGTTTATGAACGTTGTCATAATATGACTCAAAAGTCGATTCCTAGGGATATAATGGGTCTGCTGCCGGGGCGGGCGCCGCACTGGTGCCGCCCGCCGCTGTAGACGAGGCGGGCGCCGATGCAATCCGCCAGGAGATTGCAGACAATTGTATAGAAGCAGCAGGTCATTCGTCGAACTCAATGCTTACTGGCTTGCCTAGCACTCGTAGAAAAACTATTGTGTGCAACGGTACATAATTAGGTCTTAAAATTCTCGGGTCTGTTTTTACAAAATTCGGCTTCGCCTCATTTTGTAACTTCGACCCTCGAATCTTAAGAACCCTTATTATGTAACTGTTGCACAAAATACTATTATTGCACACCACAAAATAAAGAACACACAAAAAAAAGCCAACCTTAGTATAATAGAATGGTTTCGTATAATAAAAAAAACAAATTTAATGCTTATGGAATTACTATCAACACACTGCCTTTAACCACTTAGTACCTATATGTCAAAAGAGGCTTTTCGCTAAGTTTTTTAACTAAGTACTATGTTAATTGCAATGAGACTCTTCTGAATCGCTTTTTTCACTAGGTGGCAGCTCCATGGCGAAAGGTCTGTCATAATCCACCAATCATGTTTAACCAACCTTTTTTTGATTGGTGGATTTTGACAGCTGCTGTCAAAAAGACGTCTCATCACAGTGCCACCATCTTGGATTCAAGAAACCCTCATTGAAGTCTACTTAAACTCCAAGCATCGCCTATGAAAAGTTACCCAAGGAACTGAATTAGTTACAATGGAATGCGCCAATTGAACTTTCCCCGCTTCATACCAGAAGGCTGTACGAATGAAATCAATTATATTGAAAGTTTAATTAAATTAGTAGGTGCGCTTGAAAAGTTCTCTTAGATCCCAGTGAAAACAGTCTATTCACTAGTAGAGACCCGCATAGTTTCAATTAATAGTATTCTTTACAATTTGAATTTGATTTGTCTCTGGAATAAAAATTATAAAGATTTGGCTATAATTTTGTAGAAAAATAACCTTTACAATGCATGAGCTCGGAAAGTGGTATTTTTAAGGGTAATGTCGTGTATAGAAAGCGATTCTTTGTTGCACCAGTGCGGTAAAGGATTTGCATAGTACTTTTCTGCACAACCGGCCGGCGCCCGCCCACCACCGGCCCACCCGCCACGCGACGCGGTGTACTTCTCTGCGAGACAGCTCAGTACTAGTTATATACTACACTAAATCCAATTATTATTATTTATTTCCTCGCATAATGCATTGTAAAATGTTGTATGCTACATTTGTATAAAACAAGTAAATTCCGACTCGTGTCGGTATTAAAACACTCCCTTCGGTCGTGTTTTAAATCACACCGCCACTCGTTCAGAAATTACTTGTTTTCTATACTTGTAGCATAAATAACTAATTCAATAGCAGAAAAAGTTTGACAGGGATAGAAAAAAACTATTTTTATAATCACGTATGTGAAATTTTTATTTTGTTCAGAAATCAAGGATGTAAACGGTTTTATTTAGATTGACCACTATATTTATTTTATCAGAAAATTAACCTCTTAACTCTTGCAAGTTTTATTTATAAATCCCATAGATACCGAAACAGATATAAAGATTGACGGTTGCAATTTAAAAAAAAGTAAAATTATTTTTATGAATTTAATTTCAAAAAGGGATTTTAAAATCATATAAATACTTTTCAGAAATATGCCTACATGTTTTACGATTTTATAAATATTACAAAGAATATCAATACACTGAAAAAATATGTGTTAGCTTCAGTGAAGATCTTGTTTAATGTAACACGCATCTTGATTGTATTCGAGCCTAATAAGATCTTGTAAGTTGCAGGTAAGAGCATTTAGTAAAAGTTATTATATAGTTATATTATAAAGAAATATAATTTTATTCCAAACATTTTATTAGCAATTAAGATACAATGCATATTAGTTGGGCTTTTTTTTCAGTGTAATAACAAATACCTACAATCTAAGGCCATTATAAATCAGGGCTCGAAAACGGCGATTTTATTAAAAGTAAGGATGCTGTTCGCTCTACTTCTCTTCACGAAATATCTGCCAGTTTATACGCAAAGTTGGACTCTTATCGTAAATTACGACTACGTATGACTTCCATTTTAAACTTTTCCATTCTTTGGCTGAAATATGAATGGACTGGAGCAGTTTTTGGATAACAGCGAGCTGTTTCAGGCAGTTGTATGTGCTATTTTACACACAAATTGGAGAAAGCTGATTTGTTCTTCTAAATACATAATTATATGAGAGGATTTTTCTTATGATTAGTATGTAGTCATATAAAAAAAAACATGACTAAATAAGGAGAGTGTACCATCGGGTTCAGAATTGCGTTACCAAAATAAATAAATTCATTGGTATATTTTGGCCATGCAATTCTGAACCCGATAGTACCTAAATACGACATCACGGAGACTCGCGTAAAAAACTTTTTCAAATTCTAATTCAAAAAAATCATTAATATTAGAAACAGCAAGGAGCGTCATTCTTACTTTTAAAATCATGATTGATTACGGATTTATTATCATAATGATTTTATTTTGTAATAAATTTGACATCTGAACAAATTATAATTCTGACAACCAATGTTACTATAATCTAACTCTTATTGACATGAACCAGAAAAGCAATTAAAAACTAAAGGCTGATCTGATTATGCCATCGTCACTTTTTCCAGATCATTGTCGAATTTAAATCATATCTTTATGATTTTAACTATAAATAATTCATGCTTAAAATTAACATCAACCTCGGTATTAACAATTTTAATGCGCTTATAAACTTATTCTAAACACAAAGTGGTGCTCCGCGTCGATTTACGACTCGATAATTCCTGAACGGTCGTAAATTTATTTTTGATGTAAACGTTAATAAATGTTGAGTATCCAGTTGGGTTATCGTTAACGCTCAAGTATGTTATACAAAATGGCGGTGGAACAGACATAGACATAGTATGTACTATGTACCCAGAGGAACGCGCAAAAATATCTGACACAATCTTATTTGGACACGCATTGTGCGTATCACACGAATTCATTTACACGAACTTGACGTCATATTATATATGTCGGCGGCCGATCGTGAATCAGGCAGATCGTAATGTTCCTGTGTAATGTTTTAACGATAGTCACATTAAACCAATGTATAGGTTAGGTTCGTTAGGTTGCTCCAGATGCCCGAAGGGCAAACTGCCAAGCAATAGGCGACTTAGGGAACGAGTCAAAAATTTTCACGTTTCACGATATGCCTAGGAATTTCACGATATGCCTGATCTTACGATCGGCCGCCGACATATATACTGAAATATGTATTGTCTTAGTCAATAAATGTTGATATTGAATTAACGTTAAGTTTATACAGATCAAACTGTTATTGTTATCAATTAGTTACCCTTATCAGGTTCATTTTAAATTGATGTCAAAATATGAATTAGTTTGAATGTCGTTTTGATGACAAAGAAGGTATGTGGGTAGGTAACTAATTAATTCAAATTATTTTTTAATTACTAAAGAATGTTTGCAGCCGAAACAAGGAATAATAATTTTAAAAAATCTAGAATACATGAAATTAGTTTGTGAAATATAATAGCTAGGTAATAACATCCACTTTAGTATTTTACCGGTACATTTAATTTCTCTTCTAAAAAAGGCAAAACGACGCTCGTGGATATTCAAGATTTTGATAATGTTTACCTACTTGAAAAGAGACGCGAATATGGAAAGGAAATAGCGTAAATTGCAAAAACAAAGCGACAATAAAGGATGAGTAATGTTTGGAAAATTGTATGAAACCCCCCCTTCCTTGTTTTATGGGTGCATTACATAAAACGCGGTGGAAGTGTTAGCGATACCAGTCTCTGTATTGAGTTATTTTAGCTAAGAGTTTTCAGAAATTGTATTAAGTTCGAGTCTTATGATTCCGAGAATTTCTTGATTGTTTCTACTAAGCATTGTAAGTATAGTAGTGTATTGGGGTAATTTCGAAAAGCGAATAAGTTCCGAAAATAATTCCAATATCACTTGTATCCCATTGTACGGACGGTCACATCTGAAAATATTGATTGATAATGGAAACTTAAAATTGTTAATAATTCGCATACTTACGGGATTTTCCATATCATTTATCTAAATTTACAGTAACATTGTATCGTACTGAATATAACTCGTAAGACTACCTTTTTATATAGAGGGAATATTAACCCCAGGCACGTCAAAAAAATATATGTCCGTGAGCCAAGTCAAACAAATAAATTAAGATAGAGATGGGATATCTATGGAATTTCGTGATGAGTACAAGAGTACCTACTCTTTTGTTATTGGTTCGTAGCATCACGAAAATCCATCAACTAGGTAGGTACCTACAGAAAGACAGGGCCTGTAAATTGTAGAAGCAAATCTAGATTAGATCCGAAATACTGTTTAGCAAAGGGCAAGATCCTTTGTTTGTTGGCTGGGCTGTGTAAAAGATGAGGTGATACTGCAAGCGGAGTTTCATTAAATACTATATTCAGTACGAAATAGTACGGTGTATAAGCGTCTCGTGATCCTTAGTGGTCACAATTGATGTTTTCTGTATAAAGCCCGCTGTAAACATTGGGCCAACGTCGGCCAGGGACGCAGCTATACGGCAGAACGAGATCGCGATATCTCTTGCTCCCTCTAATAACGCATAGCTGCGTCCTTTAGTTGGGCCAACGTTGGTCCAATGTGTACAGCGGGCTTTATACAGAAAACATCATGTGACCACTAAGGATCACGAGACGCTTTCTATACATAATTTTAAACAAATAAGAACCGACTTCACTTAGGATCGGCTATTCCAAAAGGAAGTGGCCGAGTTTCTGTAAAAAATAGTGATATCACTATAGGTGTGCCTATAATAGTTGAAGAGTTCCCTCGATTTCTCCAGGATCCCATCATCAGACCCCGACTTGGTGACAATGGGACCATCTAGGGGTTATACCTGTTCGATAAAAAAAAATTGAAAATCGGTTCACGATTCACGGAGATATCGAATAACATACATACAAAAAATAGTGATAAAAAAAAATTGAAAAAAAATTTGAAGTCGGTTAAAAATGAAGTGACGGAAGTGTCGAGTCGATAAGAACGCGAATCATCCTTATCTCCAGAGGCCATCCATGGTTGCCATTTTATCACTTATCGCGCTATGCGTCACTTTCACACTTACATACTTGTTAGAACGTGACAGCTATGGTGACAGTCGATAAAAACCCGACCATAGTAGGCTAGCAGAATGGTGTGCTTATACGCGATAAATAAATAAATAAATAAATAAATATTATGGGACAATTTTACACAAATCAACCCAGTCCCACAGTAAGCTCAATAAGGCTTGTGTTATGGGTACTAGGCGACGATATATATAATACCTAGATAGATATAGATAAATACTTAAATACATAGAAAACATCCACAACTCAGGAACAAATATCCGTGATAAACACACAAATAAATGCCCTGACCAGGATTCGAACCCGGGACCTCCTGCTTTATAGGCAGGGTCACTACCAACTAGGCTAGGAGGCCGTTTATGGCCGCGATGATGAGCATTTGTCCTATGTTCCATAAAAAGATTGTGTTTGATTTTGTTTTGCTTGCTACAAATAATGCATGACAAAATACAGTTCCCCGCCGCAACTCAGACCTCACCCTCACCGATTCCCGAGGCTTTGATAAATTATTCAACAAGGGATCGGATCCCGAAACACCTTTCCCCAACAATAATACACAAATCTGGGGTACCGGCCGAAATTATTTTTGACACAGGTAATTTATTGTTTTTGTGGCCCCGGCGTGTGATGTTTGGATGCAGAGCCCCAAGTATTAGGCCTTGGGTTTTCTGACCACCCGTCGCCGGCGGCCGGCGACCGACGCCATACAAAACATCGGATTCGATCGGATGTTTGTATGGCATCGGTCGCCGGCCGCCGGCAACGGGTGGTCAGAAAACCCACGGCCTTAAGAGCCACAGGATAATACTATGTACCGTTAACTGCTGCTTTGCCTACGATGCTGAACTTTGCCTGGCTTGAAAAACATGGTTTTCTTCATCAAACAGCTTATATCTTATTCCTGAGATGGGTGAACGGCGGTCATCAGTTGACCAATGTAAGCAAAGTTGTAGAAGTTGAAGGTTGACTGTACCGTAATCTTATTTAAAAATAAACCATATTTAAAACACAATCCATCTCAAACATAACTCCAACACAACAAATAATCAACCAATATTGAAGTTGTATTGGAGTTGCATCCGAATAATTTTCGACGTTTCGCGCTAGCTGTGTTGCAACGGAGTTGGAGTTTCATTGGGGTTGTATTGAAGTTGGATCTTTGTATCGTATCCCCAAATCCCACTTTAGGTATACCAAGCGTGGCTAAATGTGGTTCCTTCATTACTACCTTATATTCATGTACCTTATCTCTAAATAGTAGGTACATATAATAACTGCAAAAGGAGAAATCTGTTTGTAAGCGAAATATTGCAAAAACGATTGCACAGAATTTTATGAAATGTTCCTACCAAGGACTTGAATAATCATGTTGAACCATACAATTGATTAACTAAAAAAAAACAATATGTGGAAGCTGTGTTATCTCATGTTCTTTGTAAATGGTTAACTTTCGTTTTTGTCACCGTACAGTCAGCAGCAGAAGTAGCTACGCAGGTAAGGTGTTCAAAATGACCCACGCTCTTATTCTCTTAAGAATAAGTCGCGTCCAGCTAATTTTGAACACCCTACGCGCTTAGCTACTTCTGCTGCTGACTGTACGTCTACGTCCTGCCAATCAGGCTTGTGAGTTGCGGAATTTGACCATCAATTTTATGGCGGGTACGGAAATAGCCAAATTGAAATAAAAATATGGTTGTGTAGGTAAAGTTAGGTCATAAATCTTAATTGTAAAACCGAACATTAAGGTGCAGTTTTGTATTTGCTTTGCATTGTTTTAGTTCAGTTAGTGTAACGGTTGCCAAGAATAGTTCATATATTGGGTTTGTTAAATCTGGGGTAGACCGAGGTCAATTGAACCATCGTCTATATTTGGAAAACAAAATTTATGCGGATTTTTTCAAGCGTTTTTTCAGTGTCAATTTATTTAAAGCGTTTCAACCGTCAGTTCAATTGCGTTACGAATTTATGACAAAAGTAGGTAAGTGTAAGTTGTATAAAAAATAATAAATAACACAAAAATAATCGAAAATTGTACGTAATGTATTACATATAAGTAAACGCACATTTTACGAATAATTAGACAAGACGACAAGAGAAGGGAATTCTTAGAATAATTAGAACTCATCAGGATTATGTTCATAACTAACTAGGTATCATAATTTTATACCAAATGGATATTAAAAACGAGATTTTGAATTTTTTATTAATACTATTATCACATTAAAAAAGTTGGGTTGAAATATGCAAACCAAAGCAATAACATTTTCAATATCATTTGGCCCCTTAATCCGTAATTTTAATTTAGCCACAAAACAAATAAATGCTTTCTAAATCCGCTTATAATATAAAAAAAAATCCATCCCGAAAAATATTAATCCTAATATCCATCTGGAAAATGATTAATATCGTACCAAGCCGCTATCAAACTTTGAAGGCATATTCCGATTTCAAAAATATGATTTTTATCTGATACAAAATTCCATGCATCTCGTTCTCATGATGACTTTATGCGAGAGTGACACAATTAGATTAATGTCAAGTTAATAGCTATAATATTTACAAAACCTGAATACGTCACAATTAGAAGTGAAATCGAATTTTCCCGAAATAAGAGTGAAAAGTTTGGTTGACCGCTTTCTGATGAGTAAGATTGATGTCATTTGTACTTTAGGATAATCTGATTATTATGTATTATGAAAACATTGAAATTTCTGTTCTAATTCAAGTTATTTATGGTATGTTAGAAAGGTGAATTATAGCCCACTACACGGAAAAAAAGTTTACGGGATATTCTTAATCCAATACATTAAGTATTATTTTCTTGAAAATATTTCCTCGTGACAAGTATATATTTCCTTAACCAAAAATATGATTCTTCGCTTAATAAAACTACGTTTTCTTAAAATAGAAATACAAAAATATATTGTTTCAAGAGTATATTGAGTAAATAAGAGAGATTGTACTTTAATCAAACAAGTATTATCTTAGGTAAAAGAAAACTAGAAAATCTGTAAGAATATATTCGCTTCGTTATATTTATAACTTTAATTTATTTTCGTTAAAGGAAATAAATGCTTGTCACGAGGAAATATTTTCAACATAATATAATAATGTCTTAGATTGAGAACATCCCGGAAGCTTTTTTTTCCGTGTACTGACGGAACACATGAGTTGTTCGCTGTGTATATGATTGTGGCGCCATCTTTGGGCCAGGACTCAACAACAGGCCTTGAACTGTTTGCTTAATATGAAATGTCATTGGCTGATTGACTATTTTGACAGTTGGCCAAGTTGCGGTGACACAGGTGCTGTCCATTTGCCGTTTTATTTCTTGTCACATTGTGCACTGCGGTCATAGACATACCTTAGACCTGCAATGGTAATAATAATACCAAGATTGAACGAGATAGTCTTATAACACTTTCCATAGATATGACTGAGAAGGCGCTATTATCGTTGATCCTTATCATAGACTCACCCTTGTGATTATTGTTTATTTCCAAAAGGCCCTAAGTACAATATGAACGTTTATTACCCTCCAGCGCTCTCTGAAGGATCACAATGAAAACGACTAAATTATGTAGGTTCTTAGTTACGGTATGCTATCAGCCATCTTGAGACGAGTTTTAAAATCAGTCGCGTTGCGTATATTCTGTCCTTTTTGGTGGGTCGCGTGTTTCAACTCTAAGATATAGGATCTGTGATGTGAGATATAGGTATTCGCTATGTGCATGATTGTTGCGCCATCTCTTGGGCCGGTGTTCAAACAATTTTTTCTTCTTTTTTATAAAGAGGGTAGTATTCCTTGCTTATATGAAATGTCACTGGCTGATCCACTATTTTGACAGCTGACAGGGGCGTTTGCAGTTTCATTTCTTGTCACATGTGCACTGCGATCGTTCTCGTTACCCCCACCATTCACTTCGATCGCACATAGCGAATACGATAAATATATAATTAAATAAGTAGTTAGTATAATTTGATTTACCAAGATAACAATCTAGACTAAACAATCCCTTGTCTAATATCTACAACACGAATGCGTGCTAATTACATCAGTAGTTCAATTAGGAGGCTAATTTATTAATGCTCGTAACGTGCCTCGAACACGCTATTCGCTTGAACGTGTTTTGGTACTACCAGAGACTATAGAGATATAGACGACCACAGCCTAAGAACTTTTTGAAGCTCAAGTCGATTGCGCCCTCTGTCCGAAAGCCGCCTAAAGATATCGAAATTGTAAGAAGATATGTCACCTGCACTGCTATTCCACCTAGTAGCTACTAGTGTACTACTAGTACGCTATTTGTTAATGGAAACGCTGATTCTACGTAAACAAAATCGCGAGCAGAAAGTAGTAGATAGTTAATCTTTAGGTTCATTCTAACTTAATGTGATACGGTTAAGATATTGTTTTGATAGCCAGCCTCATGGAGGTAGAAAATGGAGATACTCTGTTATTATTTCAACATCTATGTAACCCGTTTTCGTTCAATAAATGAATTTTTACTTTACTTTTTACTTTGTACAGTAGTAATATTGCTTATCCTTTAATTTTCCGTCATTGCCCTGCTATTTTTGAATGTATTTCACTCAGAGCAAAACAAGTAATAAAATTAGTATTTCACTATAAATAATCAAAAACAACAAGTTTTATAATAAAATTATAAGAACAAGGAGCTTTTACATTATGCCCGGCTTACAAATTACACAAAAATGAAATTGGTGCTTCTAACTTTGCCCTACAGATTTGGAAATGCCGCGGATGCTATACATTTTATTAGGCAAGTTTGGGATTTCAAATGTTCCGGAGAGGCATCATGCTTGGAATTCTAAGTTGTTTTTCTACATGAAATTATTTTTATTATGGAGGGTAGATCCGTATTACCCGTCGATATTTAATTTTTCTCCAATGTGCTCGGAAAGGTTCACCTTACTGTAGCAAAATGAGTACGTGAAGTTCTTCATTCTTTAATAAAACGAATTAAAAAAAAATAAAAATCATTATTGTCCTGTTTTAGCGGACGCGAAGTATTTTGTCAACGCCATAAATATGTGTACACTTTTGCTCCTTTCTCCATTGTAATAAGGTTCAAAAGTTTATACATATTTTAGACGTTGATTAGTAAGATCCATTATTGTATTGTTTTTTACCTTTTAAACTTTTCATCCGACTAAGAAATATCATTTCAAACAGCCAATTACTAAAGCGACATCTACACCGTCTGAACGGCAATCCCTTCAAACTATAGGATAGAGCGAGATAGTGAGATCAAAAATCATGGTTGTCTCTTTCTTTGTCATAGCACCGCGTCTGATCGTGCGAATGAGGCTTAATACAATCATAGACAAAACAACTTTTTTTAAGGTTTAATCTTTTACAGTTGTATTAAAGGACCATATTTAATACTGTCTTAAATAGCTTTTGAAGAGAATTTCTTTTTAAATATTATTTGAATGAAAATTGGCAGTATACATAGTGCTTTATACTTGAAATATATGTTATAGAGGGAAGCTAATTCATGACATGACATTGAACGCTAATAACGTAACCAAAATCTGTAATTTATTTATTTCCTCGCACATTTGGAGAAAAGCACTGTATATGCCTCGGCGGGAATAGAAATTCGTGGACTCGTCTTATTTTTTCGGACTCAGCTGCGCTTCGTCCGAAAAAATCGCTCGTCGACAAAATTCCCTTTCCCGTCCTCTGCAATAATGTACTATAAGATTCCGATGTCTATTGGAAATCTTGGTCCATGATACGGAAAAAGCTACTATAACTAAACTTATTGTATAGAAGGCGCTCATTACAATAGATTCCATACCTAACTATACCTATACAGATACTATAGAGATATAGACGGCTACAGCAGCCTAAGAACTTTTGGAAGCTCCTGTCAATTGCGCCATCTATGTCAACAACAACACACCAACACAACAAACAAACACACAACAAACCACACGTTGTGTGTGACAAACTCCAATGTAGCCAATAAATAGTACAGGTGGACAATAAGAGAGATCTCTCAGGGACCGAAGTCCCATGAGATGTGGTTGGAAGTTATGTATACACAAACTGACTTCAGTAACTTCGTTAGCGTGATTTAGAACTTATAGGGACGCTTGATACAAGTTGCACTCGTAATATGGAAGTTGACAGTTTGTCGCTACTACGTCGCCATCTATCGGAATTGTGGCGCGACGCTAGAGACAGCTGGCAGAGGAGACGCCACAGATCGAAATTGTAAAATGTACCTACACAAATACCTAAGTCATCGATGTATCTTGAAATATGAAAATATAAATAATGTTAAGACACCTTCTCTCACCATCTCAGCCTGTTCCACGTCGTATATGTATTAAACTAGAGGATCCACTTTTCGACCAAATCCCAAGAAATCGCGCTATCGGGATTCAAAACCACGACGTCTGATTTGGAAGCAGCACTCTCAAAAATCTCATTCAATATCAAATTCAAAACAACTTTTTTACAATCTGAATGCCTCCTCAATTTGTACTAATTCTAAACCAACAAAATTAACCCGCATATAGCGCGTCACTCAAACACTGGAAACTTTGAACCAATTTCCTAAAAGCAAAAGAAGCGAAATTAGTGCCATATTGACGTCACTAATAAGCCCACCCCCTTTCACGAGGACACAGATTAAACAATACCATAGAAGATACACCACAATAAGTGGAGTCATCCCTTGGGTACCAATTATTAAGGACATATAGGTATCTATATCAAACACAATACAAAAAAACTTTGTTTCGCGGTAGAGTAGAACCTTTTATCTTTTCCAGTATTACTATTTTTAATCAACTTTGCAAAAGATTACAACAACAATTGTTTTAACACAAGGTCATTAAAATTGTATACTTACTGACAACAGCAATTACCTATGTATAGTTACCAAAAAGCAAGAGTTACAGAAATAACAACTGCCAAAAAGAAAAAAATATATTAAAACAATTGCGGCATATTTTCCAATCACTGTTCAAAGCTGCTGTGTCGTAAGTTAAAAATACCATAATGATTGTCGAACTGCGTTAAAGGACAGCACCGAAATCAGAAGAGTAAGTACTTAAATATGTGACGTTTTCAAGTTATTTTTCGGTTCTAAATTAGTACATTTCGATACTAGGTCGGAAAGGATATCATTATTCAACGAGTTCCGAGACATTTGGTCACGAGCCGCAGGCGAGTGGCAAAACTCGGGACGAGTGAAGAATGACATTCCGTCCGTGTATCGAACGACGTTTTTTAATAAAGTTGCGAAAAAATTATAAAAATGGACAATATGTCACTTTGAGGTTACTTCATCCGAACACTCGCGCCGTGCGATGCGGGGCGGTGATCATGAATCCTGAGCTGTGATTGGCTGGAAAAGTAAAACGCGCTAGTGCGAGAAATCCAACTTCTCGCATTATAAACTACTACTAGATTTGAGCAACTGTGTTAAAAAAGCCATTACTGCTATCAAAATAATTTACAAATAAAGTCTATTTACAACTGACAATGATGTACCTTCGACTTGAAAACGTCACATAGATCGAAACCTAATAATTATAAATTATTGTACCCGTCCAATTATTTTCCTTATGTATCATAATTTTATTAATTCGTTTTTTTTATAACGATGACAAAGTGTTTAAAACTATACTTAATAAGAACATTAAAAATGGCGATAACCATAATTTTACCCAAATTGGTGGACGGATTTTTTTTCAACGCGCGATAGTTTTTTTTTCAAGTGGTGTATCGGATCTATTTACATAATCCGTGATAGGGGGGTAGACGGGGGGTTATTTTTTGGGTCAGTTATTCCGAAGAAGCTCGCAATATGGTGATGACACGTTATTGGTATATTATACAGGGAGAGCTTGGATACGCATAAATTCTGTTTTCCTTCGACAAAAACGAGTTAACCTACTTGCGGGGCGCGAGGTTATGTAGTTATGTAATAGAGTATAGAGAGATAAACAAAAACGTATAAACCAACCAGGTATAAGTGTTTTCAGTGATTATCATATTCAGTAAACAAAAAAGATTCCTACATAAGTTATTCGAGCGTACTCGTATTTAAATAAGAGTATATTAGTATAATAGGTACAATTTTATAAGATTGAAAAAGAAAATAGTTTCGTGAAAAAGTATACAAGGTGGCCATCAGATCAATTTGGTTTTTGGTATTTGTATGGCCGTTACTCACCACCGCCGCTATGGCCATACAAAACTCCAAAAATCAAATTGATCTGAGAGGTTCCAAAACCATCTAGGGAGGATATGCAGCATCCCAAAACCTTACAGCCAAAGGGAATTCAGTTCTTTTTTAGCCACCTAGTATATGAGTTTTGGAGTATTTTGTTTGAGTTTTTTGATGATTTCGACTTGGACCTTTTGGTTACCTACTAAAACTTATTCAGTATACCATAAACTTAGATATTCTACGTACTTATGAGTAGATGAGTAGACTTTATAAACCTCACTTTATAGCCTTGTCTATTCGACGAATATAATTTGACATTTATTTACATAACTAAATATACAGAGGTACTACAGTACAAATACTAAACTAAATTAATAACTAGCTCAAATCTAAACTAGGCCCTTGCGGCATTGTACCAAGGATGCTGGCGGCATTTCCTCGTTGTATCGCAATGCTGATACGCTGTGCGAGGAAACCGCCAGCTCTTCGGTCACCAGTTACATCAACCAGACGCTTGACATTAGATTGATTTTAATCTAGTATTGCTCAGCATTGGGCCTGACAGAATAGCCGATTGGTTTATTCAGATCATACTTTTCTTTCCTTGTTTTTAATCGCTTCTCAAGTTCATTTCAAACCGATGTCGATATAAAATTTGCTTAACTTGAATACGATACTTGTCATTATCATCAATTTGACATATTTTCATTTAAAAATTTTAACCGACTTCAAAAAAGGAGGAGGTTCTCAATTCGACTGAATTTTTTTTATTTTTTTTTATATGTATGTTACTCGATATCTCCGTGAATCGTGAACCGATTTTCAAATTTTTTTTAAATCGAATCGTATAACCCCTAGTTGGTCCCATTGTCGGGGTCTGATGATGAGATCCTGGAGAAATCGAGGGAACTCTTCAACTATTATAGGCACACCTATAGTGATTTCACTATTTTTTACAGCAACTCGGCCACTTCCTCTTGGAATAGCGGATCCTAAGTGTAGTCGGTTCTTTTTTTGTTTAAAATTCTTATAACTTCTACATATATACAGTCGCTATCAGATATATCAGAGCGGCCAAGGTGGTCACAAATATCTGAACAATGCCTCTATTGTCAAAGCAAGTGATTGTTCAGATATTTTGACTACTCTGGCCGCTCCGATATATTTGATAGCCACTGTACCTACTAACAATGGAATTAAAAATATAACAGAACTGCCATATTCATATCCTCAAATGTGGTAAAGGGTCAAAATAGCAGTGTGTAGTCGATTAGCAACTACACGGAAAAAAAAGCTTCCGGGATATTCTCAATCCCAGACATTATTATTCTCTTGAAAATATTTCCTCGTGACAAGTATTTATTTCCTTTACCAAAAATATGATTCTTCGCTTAATAAAACCACGCTTTCTAAAAATAGAAATACAAAAATGTATTGTTTCAAGAGTATATTCAGTAAATAAGAGAGATTGTACCTTAATCAAACAAGTATTAAAAGTAAGGTAAAAGAAAACTAGAAAATCTGAATGAATATATTCGCTTCGTTATATTTAAAACTTTAATTTATTTTCGATAAAGGAAATAAATGCTTGTCACGAGGAAATATCTTCAACATAATATAATAATGTCTTACATTGAGAATATCCCGGAAGCTCTTTTTTCCGTGTAGGGGTGTCGTATTGCGAGTAAGAAAAAGTAGGAATAAAATTGTATGGACGCGAAAAAACATTTTTTTTTGTATGGCACACGTCGTTCCAGCCGGTCAACCCTCCATACAAAACCAAATATTTTTATCGCGAGGTTTTTTTTCTTGGTTTTTCATAATTAGAATATCATACCAAATTATGCCCTTCAAGGGATCACCAGCATTTTTACACCTTGTAGTTCTGTTATGATATGATTATTAAATACATTAAATATTTTATATAAACGGTTTACAATTAGGTAGGTATATACAATTATAGAAAAAAATTTACACATATCATATAAAATGTCCTAGACCACGGTAAGCTCAATAAATAAAGTTTGTTATGGGTAGGGTCAAATAATAAACCGACTGTACAGCCAGCAGCAAAAGTAGCTAAGTGGGTAGGGTGGTCAAAATGAGCTTGACACGACTTTATTGTTAGGAGAATAAGGGCGTGTGAAGCATTTTGAACACCTCACCCAGTTTAACTACTTCTGCTGCTGACTGTACTGCGGTTGTTATTAATGTTATTACACGTTGCGGTGTAAAATGTATCGTTACGCACGTGTTTGGGAAACTGCACATTCCATCCAATTAAAACAGTTTGCGGTTGTCTACACTCGGGGCAATTATAACGAGACATAATTGTGCAATTTGTGGGAAACTATAATATTGATCTGTGTTTGTGCATTTCTTTTTGAGATGACTTTTTCATAATGGAGGAATGGATTATTGGCAACAAAATGTAAAAACAAAAATCGTAAGTCAGTAAACAATGTTATTATTTATTTGCATACTCCGCAAACATTTTCGACCGAGCGGAACGTAAAGGAAGCGAGTTCTTACAAACATTATAATAAACACAAATTTGAATATTTGATGTTCCTATACATATTTTTATGCCGCGCCATTGTGACAAAGCTGTCCATAATATACTGTTTCGCAATATATTTACTAATTTCCCGGGTTTGAACCAATCACTACTTCTGTCATTTGTTAATGGGCCGTATTCTAACTTTAAAACACGCACAGACACGATCCAACTTCAATGCAAATCCAATGCAATAACCACACAATACAGCTAACTCCTATACGTCTGAATCAAAAATGACGGAGTTTCTGCGCTGCAACTACGAGTACAATACGACTTCAATATTGGTTGATTATTGGTTGAGTGTTGGAGTTATGTTTAAGACAGATTGTGTTGTTAATGTATTGTTTATATATTTTTCTCAAACATGCAATGAAATATTGATGTTATGTTCCTTATAATAGGCTTCGAAGTATGACGTTTCAGGTGCGGTTAGGACAAACTAATCTTGCAGGTCTAGACCGGCAAAGTCCTCTTTTTTAATTTCCATTCCTTATGTTTGTGGCACAGGATCATGGCGTTCAGCCATTTAAGGCTATAAGCGATCTTTACTTTTTGGTTCATTTGAATTCTGCCACTAATTACGCCTATTAAAAAAACAATGTGATATATTTTGCAATTCCGTTTATATATAAAATTGACATGAAAATGACAAATAAAAGATTATTAACAAATTCCTATAATTTTAAATTGTAAAGATGGAGGCAGATTATATCAACAGCTGTTTTTTTTAATGTTTTTCGTGAAAGGTTGAATATCACTTATCAGGCTAAAATATTAGCAGCGAGGGTATTACACACGAACAGATATTAAGAATTCGAATCGGGATCTCTATAGTTACGAAATAAATTCGAAAGGTTTTGATTTTTATGAATATTTTCTAAAATAAAATAAATAAAGTATAAACAGAGACTATATATAGACAATATTTGTAACGTTCTGAATTTATTCAGTCACCATAATACATTTTTCTTCTTAATTTTAACTCGTGTAGAATGGCCTTAAGTTCAACCGCTCGAACAGCGCAGATACTGTGAAAAAAAAACTTTAGTGGGAAAATTTTAAAAACATTCTCAATATTTTATTATGTTGCCTATATTGTTGTGTATTATAATGTCGATTTGTTTTATTCTATAATAACTTGGCTATAGGTAATATATAAAGTGAAATATGTTTAGATGTTGTTCAAATGCAAGTGAACATTATACTTAAATGGCTAATGTACGTAGTAGTTACACATTTTTAAAAGCCGTTCAGTGACAATGGAATGCAAAGTCAGAATTAAGCAATCCAGATTTCATAACGTAATGTTTTTACGCATGTTTTTGATAACGTGGTAAGTCTAATTAATGTTTTTTTGGTTTGTTGATAGGATAACTCATTAATAACAATATGAACATATGTAATTAGTCGTAATAGTGAATAGGAATAGCCAATATTAGGAATGTTGGTTTAGCATGTTTCCTAGAAACTAATGCAAAATGATGGTTGTACGTTTGTTGCTTATTTAACTTTTTACATAAAAACCGAAGTATGAAGATGTTTGAAGTGCATACAACGTACAATATATTATTATTAATACAAGTTTACGAGTAGACTTTTGCCTCACGTATGTCGGAAAAAATTTGGATAAGTTTCATATTTATTTCATGGCATGTTTGAGAAAAGCACTATACATACCTCGGCGGGAAAAGGGGTTGCCAGCCTCGTAACTATCCGGCCTCGCTACGCTCGGCCGTATATATGTACTCGACCGGCAACCCCCTACTTCCCGGCCTCTGTAGTAATGTACTATTAAAATTAGAATACGGCACAATGTGTAATATCTGTCGCGCGTAACGTAACTAATAAAAATTGACGTCGAAACGAAATTCCAGCTTTATTTCAGCAGCGCGGTATCCGTGATTATTTTATACGTCCATGGTTCTATAGAGCACAATGGCTTTGTTTTCAACTCGTAATTATTTGTTCTCAAATATTATTTAATATCCGATATGAAAGGGTTGTTAAACTAATTTGTTGGAGGAAATTGAAGTTTCTGATCTTTATTAGAGCCATAAAGGAGTTGACTTTGTTCCAGTAATTTAATTTGGGGCTAAATGAATCTTGCTTAATGCCACCTTTACGGCTACCATGAGTTTGACATTGTCATTTTTCGTTAACGAGTAACGAATTTTCTATCTGTGCATCTCGTTTACACTAATATGTTACAAGCAAGATGCACAGATAGAACACTCGATACTCGTTTCTTGGCTCATTTCTTGGTCAAAGGATCGGCATCGCCATTCAGCGAGGAAATGTGGCCAGCATTATGGGCACCCTTCCGCAGGGGGCAGATCTGGGTGACCTTTTTTGTTAGTTTAACGTTAACGGCCTCCTAGCCCAGTTGGTAGTGACCCTGCCTACGAAGCAGGAGGTCCCGGGTTCGAATCCTGCTCAGGGCATTTATTTGTGTGTTTATTTATTAGTTATGGGTGTTTTCTATGTATCTAAGTATATATTTATCTATATAAGTAGGTATATCGTCGCCTAGTACCCATAGTACAAGCTTTGCTTAGTTTGGGACTAGGTTGATTTGTGTAAGATGGTCCCCAAATATTTATATTTAGTTGTAAGTTAGTTTTTAATGTAGTTTTAATATAGTTGGTAACTGTAATGTTAAGGATTTTCTATGTAATTCATTATTGGGAATTAAATTTATTATTAAAACAAATTTGGGGATGTTACTCTACGTCCGTAGGAAATACCTTAAGGCTCCTCTACATGATGGCCCATCATAGGGACGCAGCTATGCGTTAGAGGGAGCTAACGATATTTCGATCTCGTTCCGTTGTATAGCTGCGTCCCTATGATGGCCCATCATGTAGAGCCAGCCTTAGACAATCCTACACGTGATCCCTGGGCGGTGCTAAAAGAGTAACAAACTTGACTGCTGTACTGTCCCATATGGGCCTCGCAGCACTCACCGGATTTTCTTCATCATCTGCTTTTCCACTAGGTACCACTACCCGAGAGTAGAAATGCCCAGTGACATGTAGCCATACGATATATAAATAAATAATATTTATTCGTTAATTTATATACACGCTGCCCTAAGCGTTGCGAGAGATTTTAACATTGAGTTATAATATAATAGAGGCGCAGACACAAACAAGATTTTCCGAAAATATAGCACAAAAAAATGTGTAGCCGGCCAGTGCGAATTATTTAACATCGTTAAGGTTGTATTACAAATTAGAAGAAAGATATGATAAAATGTCACCTGTCATTCATCTGGCGTTCAAAAATCACATGGCACATAAGAGCAATGGAGTCGCTCTTGGATCAATTACTTTATTATGTATACTTAATTTGTTTATTATGGATACTTAATTGTGACCCCCTAACCTTTTTAATTATTTTTGGGGTTCTGTAGACAACTAGGGACATAGTTCCAACAGGTTGAGTTTTAAACCGTTTTTGGTGTATTGTGTATTGTGACGGGCCGGCAAATACGGAACCCAACATTGAGGAGGGCCCGACATGCTCTCGGACGGATTTTCTACCTAAGTTTGTGAGGCGAATGTTAAAAGTTGTAGGCAAACGTCAGGTACCCAGATCGGTTGCCTGATTCGACTCCAGAATGGAATGAAAACTGCACACGGTCGGTTATGTTTACTTGTTTGCGTTCTGACCTAACGTATTCCTGACGGTGTAAACCGTACGGGCACAATGGGTGGCGGGTGAGGGTTATTGAGTTTTTCGGCCGCCGAGCGAGCAGAAAGGGAAGCAGACATGCGGCCCATGCGGGGGCGAAGTACATGCTCAAGACAAATTTAGAATCAAAAGAAACACAATAGCTCGGTAAACATAGTATTTCATGCTTTCTTTTTAAATCTTTAATTCAAAAATTGACAGATCACACTTTGAAATAATGAAAAAATAATAAACGAAAATATTTACATAATTGCTTTCTTGGGATTAGATATGAGGATATTACGGTATCATTTGAGGTATATTTTACAAAAACCGGCTAAAGTTCGTGTCGGACCACGCATAACAGAGAGTTATTTAAAAAAATCACAAGTTATATCACAAGGTCGTATCTGCCTATGTACGTAGTTTTTTGGAGATCACTCAAAAACTCCTTTACCGATAATGTTCAAATAATTTTTTTAGCAATTTCACTAGTGGCGCCTTGTGTTAAAATACACCTTGTGTTAAAATGTTATAAGGATACGTCTCAAAATGTCTGTGGCATACTTACGGAACGACGGACGGACGGACAGACGGACATGACGAAACTATAAGGGTTCCGTTTTTGCCAATTTAGCCACGGAACCATAAAAAATGATTCAACATTATAAAATATAATATAATAATAAAATTTACTAAATAAGTTTTAATAATTTTCTGACTTTCGTAATTTAACAAAAACAACAACTACTCCACTAGCCTTATGCCTCAATGCTGTCAGTTCGGTTTAAATTTACGAAACCTTTACTTCCTATCGCCGATTGTGCCTATAGTTCGTTGACCTTCATGCTGTAGCATTTAAGCTTAATCCCTAGTCTCACTTACACTGGTAATATTTTAACGAAACGTTTGTTAGTCCTTTGTAAATATACTCGTCGGAACGATCGGGCTTCGCTCGGCTCGGGCTCGGCTCTCTTCGGCAAAATTAGTTGCGTTGCACCGGCTTTTACTGTGCCACATTTGGAGTGCTGATTTCTTATCTAGTATATATAAAATCATTGGATTTTAACCACGAATTACTGAGGTCATAAGGAGTGATAAATGTTATACGAATTTAGATCATTTCGCCAAAAAAAATTTTTTTTCTTTTTTTTTCGATTTTTGAAAATGCTTACGAACATAAAAAAATTATGTTATTGGTAAATTTATCGATTAAAATAAATTGGTACATTTTTATTCGTAAAAAATAGTTCACGAAAAGTATTCCCTGGCACTTTGATATCTGTAAATAAGGATGTCTAGACTAGACCCCATAAAGAGTGACATCTTTAAAAAAAAGCGTTATTCACTGAGTTACAATAATCAATGTTTTTTATTTAATTGGCAATAACTCTGAAATTAGGCGAATTCCAGAAAAGTTTGTCTCTAATTGTTAGTCTCCAATTACGATCAGCTGTTAAAATCCCTCGTTATGCTAACGGTCACCGTGTATATTAAAAATCGGTTTATATATAAGAAGTCTAATTCGTACAATGAAATTTCCCCTTGACAACAAGCAAGAAGTTAAAACGACAACGGACCATCTATTTCGGCCTTCGGGACCTTGCTGACATCTTAATTCGGGGTCCAAGCGTCGTTGGGCGGCCCCGGAACGTGTCTTGCACGCGAGTTTTTCTAATGTTTGGAATGTAGTATGTCTACATTAAGTATGCACGTCTTGGTAGTGAGAATATATAATGATAACATGTTATAAGCATACCCATATACACTAGCCAAATAACAGGTAAAAACTGTAAAAACAATACTAATTTAACATTTCTAAGCACATTTGGACCTTACTACCTACGTTTAATTCATAGTTTGGTAATTACTTTACAATAAACAAAGTTATAAATACACGAAATCATTCCCGCACCGAAAACCCCGGGGTATGGACTTATAAGGGATGAAATAATAAAAAAAAAGCGTTTTCGGAGTTGGCCCCATAGTAAAAGTTCTGTATGGCCTACCCATTTAATCACCTCGCTCAATGTTATTAAATATTTTACCCTTTTGTTAGGTATAGTTTTTAAATTTATTCTAGAAATAAAATAAGTAATGATGCCTGCAAGATCGTCCGTCGTACTTTTACTTAAGGTGGCGAGATACCCAAACATATAAGAAGTCTAATTCTTACAACGAAATTTCCCCTTGACAACAAGCAAGAAGTTAAAACGACAACGGACCATCTATTTCGGCCCTCGGGACCTTGCTGACATCTTAATTCGGGGCCCAAGCGTCGTTGGGCGGCCCCGGAACGTGTCTGGCACGCGAGTTTTTCTAATGTATGGGATGTGTATGTCTACATTAAGTTTGCACGTCTTGGTAGTGAGAATGTTTAATGATAGCGTCTTATAAAGGATGATATAATCGAACGAGCAGAGCGTAAGCAAAGTGAGTTCTTACAAACAACTTCTGAGACGTCTCGGCATTTCAGTAGCTTTTTGATTTTGAGAGTTTGTTCGACGATAACTTAAATGTTTTTCTGATCTTTATGAAATTTGGTGGGGTTGTAGCAGAGATACAATAGCAATTGAGTGTACGTTTATAAGCTGGATTAATCAAGGGGTCACGGAGCTAGAAGGCGCGAAAAAATCATCACATGGGTCTTGTTATATTGGTCATCTCGTTTGCAAGTAAATCGCGAGTTCTCAGTTCGAGGCGGACTACCTACTATTAATGTTTTGGCGTAACTTAGCAGTAATTTTTTTTGTTGAAAATAAACAAATATTACGCGTATTATAGGTACTCTATAACCATAATATTGTTATTCCTTAAAGCCGACGTTGAAAAACCAACAAACGTAAATAATTACGAGTTTCCTGTTCCCGTGTTGACTGAGGTTTAGCAGATAAAGCTGTACATATAAACAACCACGTCGTGTTATTACCTACTGAAGCACTACCATGAGTTTGACATTGACATTTTTCGTTAACGAGTAATGAATTTTCTATCTATGCATCTTGTTTACACTAATATGTTACCGAGGCACTACCATGAGATATGACATTGACGTTTTTGAGAACGAGTATCGAGTGTTCTATGTGCATCTTGCTTGTAACATATCAGTGTAAACGAGATGCACAGATAGAAAAATCGTTACTCATTAACGAAAAATGACAATGTGAAACTCATGGTAGTGCTAAAGCAAGATGCACAGATAGAACACTCGATACTCGTTCTCGAAAACGTCATGTCATAACCAGACCTAGGAATCGATGGGGCAAAACTTTTTGACAGGTAGGGAGTTCCCATATCGATAAACTTAAGTATCGATATTTGTTCCATATACTAGTGACCACTTCAGGTTTAGTTTGTCAAAATATGATTTTATTAAAAAATATAATAAAATAAAATAATAAGGGTAACTTATCTTTATCTAATTATATAAAAAGGGTTTGATAAAGATATAATATTAACTATTTCATAGTACGATAGTATTTATTACTAAGCGATAATTTAAAATATGCTTTGTTAGAACATTATACTCGTCTTCAGAATAATACTCACAAATAATACATACAATGCTGGGGGTGATCACTAGTATATGGTAAAAAGCATCGATAATTGAGTTTATCGATATGGGAACTCCCTACCTGTCATAAAATTTTGCCCCATCGATTCCTAGGTCATGTCATAACTCATGCTAAGAGTACTTATCAGGAAGTACAGACTTTGCTAAGTATGTGACACGTTCAACATTTTACTTGCGTCTAGGTAACGTTTTTAGGGTTCCGCAGTCAACTATTCTTATTCTTATTTTATTATATTTTATGTCTATGAGTATTACTAACTAGAAGACGGTAGATGGAGAATCCGGAAAAATCAGGAAATTGAAGACCTGGTCTCAGAACCAAAACCGGCGAAACCAAGTCAGCCAGACTCCGCTGGCTTGGGCATCTTGAAAGAATGTCAGGCGATAGAGCAGCCAAAAGGGCCTACATTGGACGCCATACAGGTCGATGCCCAGCAGGTCGCCCTGAGTACCGCTGGAGAGACCAAGTGGAGAGAGATCTACGCGCCCTGCAAGCAGAAAACTGGGAGGAGATCTCACTAAACAGGGCGCGCTGGCACCAACTCCTATCGGAGGCCAAGACTCACTTCGGGTCGCTGAGCAAGCGCGGAGTAAGTAAGTAAATATGGGTATTACTAAATCTCTGATATAATTTAGTTGAACGAAACTGAATTCATCTATCCCTCTATTATTCCGATGAGTAATGTCGTCAGATAGCGTAATCCCTATGCCTTATCTTGATGCAACATATAAAAGGGCGTTTATGACGATAAAGCTTCTAATCGATCAACGGACTGACCCAATATGGGTGAATCCTTGGGTTAGAATCCGTCATAATTCTATGTGACCAATGAGAGGATTATGAAGGTCCTTATAAGGTGAGATTAGGACATAATGATTCAAAATCGTTTGGAAACTGTTTCACCGTTTTACTTGGAAGTTTGAATTTAATTTTTACTCCATGTAACTTTTCTAAGATAGAGCTCATGACTGATAGACGGACAGCGTAGTGACTTTAATAGTGATCCGATTATCACCTTTCTAAATTTAATATATTATGGATTTCGTTTTTGCTTTTATTAAGTGGAAAAAATCACAAATTGGAAACAGATATCAATTATATTTAAAATCAACCATGGCGAACATTGGGGCCTGACAGGATTCGAACCTGAGACCTTCGGATTGCCGGTCCAACATGCTTCCATTTCACACCACAGTCTACCCAGTTCAACCCGGCGAATTTTATCATTATAAGTGATCAAGTCACACCGACATCTGAAACACTAGCATGAGTTTGACATTGTCAGTTTTCGTTAACGAGTAACGAATTTTCTATCTGTGCATCTCAATTACACTAATAATACGTTACAAGCAAGATGCACAGATAAAACACTCGATACTCGTTCTCGAAAACGTCAATGTCGTAACTCATGGTAAGCGTACTGTACCCCTTTGTATCACCTTTCTGACACAATTTCGGACCTAACACTGAATATGGACTTTATGGCATTTTTTATCGTGGTAGTATTTATTCAAAAATACGTTCAAAGAAAACAGTTAAGCTAACGAGCTTGTTAGGTCTTTTGTTAACTAATTGAAGATTACGTGAGAAACTGGGTCTATAAAAAATAATGGAATTTTATCAATCAACTTGTAGTTGGATGATGATATGCAATAATGAGCCAACCAATATAAAATAATAATAGTTGTTAGAATAAAATATAGTGTCTTTTTATTAGTTTCAGATTCCTTGTTTTATTAATTGCAGATAAATATAAAATTGGCATTTCTTTAAAATATATATTGTCGTCTAGTAACCAGTACTCGAGTTTTTTAGGGTTATTTTAAGGATTAATAGTAATTATATTATTAGAATGTTAGAATATAATCAGTTTAAGATAATTTTAGAAGCAGAAATATCATTATAATTATAATATTACGGGTCGGGGTTAACGTGGTATGTGGTTATTGCCCGTACGTTTTGCGAGCATTACAAGTTTCCTTGAGTTATAATAAAATACTTTTTAAACAATACCACGGGTACATAAATAAGTTGAAGAATGTAACAGGAAAATTACTTATTATGTGCAAATACACAAAGCATGAAGGAAAAAATATAACCGGTAATAAACATTTAATAGAAAAAAAAATGTTCAAATACGACAGTTTGGTAAATAAAATTAAATAGGTTACTATAACTAAATAAACTCCTAGCCTGTCAATTCTCAATTTACGGATGGTAGCTTTTTTATTCCAGACAGACTTAATGTAACGCCTGTCTCACCGTTGACACTTTCGCTAAGACGGAGACCTAGCCAAGTCAGATATGACCCAAAAATGAGAGCAACGAAACCCCTTTAGTCAGTTTTCTATACTATGCTTATTTATAAATCTGGACATCTGGCAGCTGTAAAGTCTTGGAGGTCGAAGAATGCACACCACTTTAATAATACTAATCTTTGAGTTCTGGTTTTGATGCTATATCGTGAGAAATTATATAAATAATTACATTGTATTATTGCCAAAAGTTTCTGTTGAGGGGAAAGTAGTGCCAAACGACGTATAATGTAATTCATAGTTTGGCGCCCACTGTTTCTGTTTCCGCAATAATATGCATTGTTTTTTATTCTGGTGTGAAAATATAGGCCCTGTCCTCTATAACTGAGACAACTTCGGCAGTTTTTACCTATTTTGGTAGTACTAATTTCCAATTCAAAAATTTTACCTGACCTCGACCCATTGCTGCCGGATCTAGCAATAAGCACAGTACAACAATCTAACCAGACGGGTTTTGTTGCTCTCATTATTGTGTCTTATCTGACGTGCCCAGCTCTTAGTCCATGTGTTTTGTGCAAAGTTTCATACTTCCTTCCTCCTTCCTTCCATAAGTTAAACGTATTTCATTGGTGTTAATTGACCCGTGAAAACTAACCTTAAGATGAACCTTAACCCTAAATAGATTCGCTGTCTGATATTCTGTTCTGATCCCTTTGATTTATTTTGCGTCATAAAAAATTGATTTAAATTACACCGAAAAATGTAAAGATATGTGACTTGAAAAGATATGTACTGCAATTATTGACCGGTAAACTTAAATACCGATATTTCACTCCAGAATTGTAACTACCTACATTTAATCTGTATGTAAGCATATGAGCTCGAAAACCTTGAACTGTTTGGGGTTCTCTCAGTATCACCCAAGAGACTTGACTATTCTTTTGATCAAAGGACGTAAGCGCCTTCAAAAAGCATAAACTTAGGCTTTATTATCTAACGATTGTATTCTGCTTGGGTAAAATGTCGCATATATTGCAGAAATGCTATGAATTTAGGCTTTTTTGCTTCTTCAACTTGCTAGTGATTGATGATAGTGCTTTGGGCTGGTTAAAGTTGGATAAGAAACTTGCAGGTTAACGTAGTAAACGCAAAATAGCGTTGTGCTAAAGGGAATATAGATTGCTATCTCAATTCTGCATTGCGTATTTTCTAGTCATTGTAGTATTTATTTATTTATTTATTTATTTAAACTTCATTGCACATAACAAAATAATGTACAAATGGCGGACTTAATGCCTAAAGGCAGGTAGTACTTTATACCCCTTTCATTAGATTTTAATAAAATAAACATCAACTTCAAAAATTTTTGCTATTAGTCCTTGGTATATTTATAGGCCGAATCCCGTTTAATAAGGACCTTAAAAAATATCGGGGACTCAACTTAATTAACCTTATCATTATCAACAAAACTATAGCTCTCTTGATAACGGTCGGCAAAGACATGTTACCTTCAATTTGATATTACAGATATTCGTTTCTGAGATATACTAACATAGTACCAGGGAACAAAATTGTCCTAGACTAGATTCTGAACTATACTCAGGGTGAATATTTTTATTGCGTTTTTAGAAATCGTTTTAAGTTCAAGTATTTTTGGATACTGGGAAATTTTTCGTTATTCTTACTGAGAATCATGTGTGCTATTTGTTCTAGTAGGACATAAAAGTCTCCTAATATTTTCCATAGGCAATATGGAAGTATTGTACATGAAAGTGGAAAATAATACGTGAAAGTTGAGACACATCGTGTTTCTCTCGATTGTTAAAGTTAAACCTGAACAACTATCTGAAATTCCCAATGCCCAATTGTCCAAAATACAAAACCATGTTTTAGCGATGTACCTTACAAAATCAAGGCCAAATCAATACAAGGAAAATGTTGGGTATATACATATAGTTAATGGGGGTGTACAAGGCAAGTATTCAGTGAACGCTCGAGGGCGTTACGGGTGAGCCAGTGAATTGTGAACGAAGGGTGTTTAATGAGTTAATACGAACGAGGAAATTGATTTTTTGGGACTGTGGGGAAGATTGCTAAAATCGAAAGTGGATTACCCTAAAGATGTCTTGGTTAAGACAATTTAATCTTTCTCCGTCCGCAACTACACGTAAATCGTGAAATAGCCAAAATCCTTTGTGAAGTGAATTGTAAAATAAAATCTACCTGTCTGGATCTGTAAATATTTTGAAATATATTATACAGTTTGATCATTTGATGGAATTTTATTTCCCCTTTAAAAATAAAATATCGTGAACTTTTTTAGAAGACTGTAATTTTGAGTGACAGTTTGCTAAGGATCTTTGCATATTGATTTTATAAGTTCAAGGCTAAAGAAGGATAAGGAAAACGTTGAAATATCTAAATTCAAAGTTAATAAGGGTATACAAGCCAAGAAGCGTGTTAAATGAACGCTCGAGGGCACATTTAGAGGCAATGGATTGTTAACTTGCGTTCACCCGAAGCATTCAGTGTGTAATGGCTTAGGTATAGTAAGACCATGAGAGCACGCTTACTTTACACTGACTTTGCAAGTACGTAGGTTTGGAGACTTGTTAACCGCAAATTTATACGGTAATTTGACGCTTATGGTGATTGGTGGCATTTTTTTAATTGCCACTGCGAATTCATGCAGACTTGGTGTGTTAGACTAGAACTAAATAGGTAGATTTTTAGTACTAGCGGTTTCGCGCAAATGTAGGCTTTAACCTAGGTACAATTTTTAAAGCGAGTTTCAGTCACTTTTAGCTCTTTTCAAGTAAGTTTTTTTTATAATAATATCCATATTTAGCCATTTTATCGTCAATCACGTCACTTATGCACTTACAGACTTGTTAGAACATGACCGCTATGGTGACAAACCATAAAAGACCCGACCATATTAGGTTTAGCAGCTGGCTATTTGGCTAGGTCTTACTTTTTTAACCTTTTAACCGCCTTACGTCAAACTTTTAACTTTCAATTCTGAACTCTGTCATATTTTTTTTATGTAACTATTAGCAAACGAACAGACGTGCCGCCTGATGGGAAGCGGTCAACGCCGCCCATGGACATAAGCAATATCAAGGGATTTTATTAACAATTTACGAAGGTGTCATTCACGTTGTCAGTTTGTGTCATAAATCAGACGACGGCGGTCAAAAGGTTAAAGCAACGGCTTGTCTCTGATTTAAATTTGCAACAAGTACATGTAATAAAACAAAAAAAAAATACAGTACACTAAACTTTCGACCATCTAATAACGTGATGGTTCCTTATTGAATGTGTTTTTCTTTTTCTCCTATTAAGATAAGCCGAAATTGTCATAACATAAAACATCTAGCAATGTTTTCTTACGAATATTAACCATAACATCTTCCTTGAGGGAAATGAACCATGACCTATAAAATAAAATAAGTGGGGCACACGCCCTTTTGTGATGACATAAAACTCAAGATATGCATTACATTTACGTGTAAAATGTTTTTCGGTATAATTCTCTTGGAGATAACATCAACACTGCAAAATTCCAGTGTTGAAAAATACAGCAGAAGATCCAATACGATTATTAAGTTGTGGTATATTTTGGTTTTTGGTGTTGGTATTATAGTATTATCTTATTTTTGTTTTTATAACTCTTTTTTTGCTAGCCGTCTGCATTGCAGTTGTCAAAAAAGCTCCAATTTATGAAGGGTGGGCAAATTTTTTTAGCATATTATGTTTAGGAATTTTTTCAGTATGAAAGATGAGGATTTACTTAAAAAAATAAATTTTCTTAGATATTCTGTTGTAACTGTAAAAAACTTATCGGCTTGTTTGATATAGCCACCTCTTTTTATTTTATTTAGAGTTATTGGTAAAGGTAAAAAGAGGTGAGGAGAGGATGATTTGTATTCAATATTAGCCGTATTTTTTCGAAGTTTTCCCAAAATGAGTGAATTTTTTTGAAAAAAAAAATTGTAAAAAAAATTCTCGGAAGAAAATATTTCACGGAAATTGCTTGCATCATTACGAGTTTTGCAACATTACAAACAAAAACGATTTAATAGTATTCATAAATGATATAGATTAAATAATACGTATATTTTAAAACACTATGCTTATTTATTGTTGATCAATAGACAAATTTACAGAGGTAGATTGTGAAAGATTTGTTTACACTTTTTAGACATTTCTTATGTTAATTTAAATGAAGCTATGTTTTTTCTTCTTATTTGAGTTGTTTTTTTTTGTAACTTTTTTGTAAAATGAATTTTTAAAATAACCATCGTTTGATGATTGCGTGCTTGTATGAAAATTGAACGGATATAAATGTAGATTCTTAATACTTGAATATTAATAATTAATATTTGAATTTAGTACAATATGTCAATGTACAATATGACATCACAATGATGATAAATATTACAAAACAATATGTATCATGTTTTTGTGATACTTCGACGAAAACAATACGTACACCTATTTTGCAGAATTTAAAGTAGTGTTTTGGTTCTTTGAATATTTTTATGTTCAATTAGACTTATTCAAACAAACAACATACTTAAAAAAATGGTGTTAGTGTTTCAAAATTAGTTAAGCATAGAAATTTAGTCCATAAAAATCGTAATTAAATAGGTATAGCAAGTGGCACTCTTAGAATAACTGTTAACATAGATTATTAAAACAGAAGCCTCTTCACCTTAGCAACATAACCTTAAAAACTACGATCGCGGATAATTTTCACAGAAAAACCCTCTTTTGTTTTCATATGACCGTAAAAACCACAAAAAGCTGCCTAGTACGACAGACGCCTACACTCTCACTAGGGCCCATGCGATAATAATCCCATGTAACGTTGAAAAAAGCACCATATTCGTATGCACAATTCACAGGGCACTCCCGGGCGAAGCATCGCCCTAATTTGTACACTTCACCAATGACGTCACGCGTTCGATTTTTTAAATTAGGAATGGAATGTTCTACTCACGCGGCAATGCTTTTCGATAGCGGCCAACGCTCCATGGAGGCCTGGTATTTCATGTTTTCAATCTGCTTTTTCAGTGCCTCTTTGTCCATGGCTGCGAGGATACTGGGGTCCATCGCGCAGAATCTGTGGTATAAAGCACGCACACATAAACACGTGTAATGTATTAGAGTGAATGAGTAATGTTAGACAGGGACGGGGGAGCGTACATTCGATAACATAAACGCCTGAAACGGAACGCGGCGTTCTAATAGCGTTCGAAATCCGAATTTCACAAGCGGGATTCTCTGTTTTCGGCCAGCATTTTAACTGAAATAAAAGAATTACATTTTTAAAAATAGAATAGTTTTGTAAACGACAACCTTTATCGAACTGTAATATGGTTTGCATTTGACTGTACGTAATCTTTTATCTTGCTCGCACGATAAGGGGAGAGCTTCAATTGTGTTTGTGTGAGTGATGCGCGCGCAGTACATTTAAGTTTCTATGACAACCCCTTTATACACACAAAAGTTAGCTTGCGCGAACTTAGTATGGGCTGTAACTACACGCAAATTTTAACTTTATTTTTATAAAACTAAGGTTTGTCTTTACGATTTTATTGTGGTGTAAAATTAATGAATTAAGGCAAATGCCTGGTAGTTGTTGATGTTTTGTGTGCCATTATTCTTTGGCGGTTTCCCTACGACGTATTGGGATATATGGCCGAACTATATTTCAGGGCGATCGTGTATAAGTCAACTATTAAGGAAAATGGGTGTATGTATCAAATGTATTGTAACAAATGTAATAAATAGTTATTGGGTGCTTCTCCTTGATTGCTTTACACATACAAAGAAAGATAAACGACGGTTTTTAGGGTTTCGTAGCCAAATGGCAAAAAACGGAACTCTTATGGATTCGTCAAATCTGTCTGTCTGTCTGTCCGTATGTCACAGCCGTTTTACTCGGAAACTATAAAACATATCTTTATGAAATTTTAACGTTAGGTGTATTTTATGTGCCGCTACTTTTGTAGTGAAATTGCTAAAAAATATTTTTAGGGGGGGGGGGGCACTCCATAAGTAGTCCATACCTACATTACATGTAATTTATAATGATTGTCAAAAAAAATCTTTTTGCCAAATACCAACATGATGCACATCAATCGATAGGTATTTAAAAATTACATTGAGGTCTCTTAGAGCATTTTTTGATGAAGTGGATACTTTCAACAATCGCTCCGAAAGTCTAAAAATAGTCCAAAAATTATGAAAAAATTCAAAAAGATACATCTTTGCATATTCTTTTCACGAAAATTATTTTGAACATTATCGGTTAAGGCGTTTTTGAGTTATCTCCAGTGATCGGAATAGGTAGTGCCATTTCGGGTGAATGACCTTAAACATTAAACATAACATGGATAAGCCTTGGGATTTCGGGACTCGTATTTTTTCACAGTGAATATTATTGACCTAAATTAAGAAGATACAAAATAATAAAAATTGACATTATAAATACGTCAATTATTTATTCAACATAACTTTTAACAGTTACAAATTACAATCATAAAATAAATCGTCAAACATCAACATTAGTACACATATGTATTAAATCAACGTTATTAAAACATTCGTTATTTTTTACTATTACTAAACATAAACTTAAAATTTTTCATATGAAATCCCGGGGTTAAAAGCTATGTCCATACTAAGCTTACGCACCGAGTTCCCGTGAAATGGCACTACCTATTCCGATCACTGGTTATCTCTAAAAAACTACGTAAATAGGGAGATACGACTTTGCGATAGTAATATTTTAGCTAGTAGCAGTAGCAGCTACGGAACCCTCCATTATGCGTGGTCCGACACGCACTTGGCCGGTTTTTATGTTATGAGAATGATGAGTTAGATATCGTCTTAAAATAAAAGGTTTTCTATTTATTTAATTTGTTACAAATACTTACATATTCTATACCCATTAATAAATTATTTTACGTTAAAATTTAAAGCAATGAAAATAGGGTCACTAAAGTGTAAATCATTGATGATAAGCGGCAAAGCTGAACGCTGTAGCAAAATTCAGAGTCAATAAATAGTTATTTGTGCAACAAAAGAGGAAAGTTGGTTTTTCTTGCGAGCGTTGATTTTGAGTCCCGAGTAAGCGAAAGATTCTATAATTGAATCACGAACGAGTGATGCTAGGTTTGAATCATGAGCGTAGCGAGGGATCTCAAGAACACGAGATGTAAAAAAAAATCCTCTCGTAGTGAGAACATATTAAAGTTAAGAAAACATATTTATTTACATTCCCGAATGAAAGGCATCATCATTGTGACGAAAACCTTCTAGAAACTAAATTTCACTCCCTGGAGTGACGAAAGTAGCAACTTTACTCACAGGAAAATAGGCTTGTTCGAACTGCTGAGGTGAAAAAATACATATACAAGTTTATGTATAGGTACACCGTGTTTTTTTATTTCATTCTATTTCAGCATATGGTTAGGTACGATTAAGTAAACGAATTGGCGGCATAATTTAGTTTAAAAAAAATTAAAAATATATTTTAATTGTTTTTTCTTACAATAATTTTTATATCGGTCACTAATGTAGGGTAAGTATTAGGGTTTTATCGAACTCGCGGAGCGTAAGCGAAGTGAGTTCTTACAAACAACTCCAGACCCAACTGTCACCTGGCTACTGGGACGTCTCGGCATTTGGATGGCTTTCTGATTTCGATAGTTTGTCGGACGATAACTTTAGTAACGTTTTTCTGATCTTTATGAAATTTCTTGGGGCTGTAGCAGATATACATACAACTTGTAAGTTCGTATATGAGCAGGATCGAACAAGTGGTTATGGAGCTAGAAGGAGAATAAAAATTCTCCATGGGGTCTTGTTATATTGGTCAACTCGTTTGCAAGTAAATCGCGAGTTTACAGTTCGAGGCGGACTACTAGTGATTGACTCAACCAAATAGGTAATTGAAAACTATGACATGTCAATATAATTTCGAACATTTTAAAATACTGATTCAACCTCTCACGATTTCACTCATTATGTTAACAAAAACGGGACTTAATCGCGTACAGTTGTGTTTTGTTTTGTCTGCCTGCCACCAAGAGCGTTACGACACGCTCGAAACGCCAGGAAAATAATAAAAGTAAGTGTAAGAGATTAAGTCCCGTTTTTGTCAAATAGTAGTTTATGTAACTGTTACGTAATAGGGGTCCCACACGAGTGTGGTTTTATGAAACGAACGAAGTGAGTTTCATAATAAGATCACACGAGTGTTTTAAGGCCTAATTACGTACAGTTGCATACACTGCTTTATCTACCTACATATTATAAACTCGAAATGACGCGTTCTAAAACTGTTAAAATGGCTGCCATTTCACAGATTGCACCGCCATGGCCAACTCGATTGTGTCGGCGGGGCGCGTGCCGGCGGTCGGAGGATCGCGCGGCGCGGCTGTCGAGGAGCAGGATGGATTTTCATAATGATATCGAATTTTTGCTTATTATTTGATAATAATAACATCGTTACAGATAAAACATTTGTTCTAACTTCTAACAAAACAGTCTCTTTTTATGGCGGTCATAACGTGCGGTTTTTGAACGCATCATGGAGGGTTTATGACATGGGTGTAGATAAATAATTTTAAAATACTCCGAGTTACAAAGGAAGCTTATTTTATTGATGTAACACACAGGTGTATCATTTATTGCAGTACACAAATAATTCAAACTGGGTTTAAGCAATCAGAAAGATAAAATTTTTGTATAGATTATCTCAGAACTGGAGCTAATTAGGACATTGCTGTCTTTGAGAAATATACTTAATTTAATCTCAGGAATGTAGCTTTGCAAATCTTGCAATTAAAGGATTTAAAAAAAAACGCGGAGTAAAAGCTGAAAATCAAACAATGGTTGTTTACAACAAGCTGAAAATCAAAGAAATTTGGCATGGACATTCTAATATAGAACAGATCGGACATTCGTTTTCGTTGCTAAAAATTGTAATACAAAAAAACTATAGCAATAATAAGTTTTGTATGTAAATCTTTAACTGGCTGTATTTTCTTTGTACTATTCGTACAATTTTTAGCAACGAAAACGAATGTCCTACCTAGATATGTACTACTAGAATGCCCATGCCAAATTTCATCGTTCTAAAGCATGTCGTTTTAAAATGAGAGCTGAACTACGTTTGTATGGGAACGCGAGCGTCCTGGTGACTCTTAAGTTAAGATTTGAACAGCTCCGCCTACATCTGCTGCTACTTGTACCAGTGTAAGTTTGCACTGAAACCTCCAAATTAAAAGTACTATGGCGTCTGTATACATAATTATGTTCAAAGAAACAAAAGGCGTGTTTCCTTGACGTTAAAAGGACAATAGGACGCAAGATGGTGGACGTTATCTCCTTTGTAAAAAATATGAAGAGGATATTCAAAGTAAATGAGGTTGCTTTTCTAATAAAAATGTATAAGATAAGCGGTGGAAATGTCATCTGAGGTCCGGTTTGACTCGAGAAGTTCACAATATGTGACGACGCCATAAAATACCTACCTATATTATATACAAGGTGTAACAAAAATACTGGGGCCGTATTCCAATTTTAAAACACGCACAGACACGATCCAACTTCAATGCAAATCCAATACAATAACAACACAATACAGCTTACGACTACACGTCTGAATCAAAAATGACGGAATTTACTTGAAAATTACTGCGTTGCAACTACAATACTACTTCAATATTGGTTGATTATTGGTTGAGTGTTGGAGTTATGTTTAAGACAGATTGTGTTGTTAATGTATTGTTTATACATTTTAAAATTAGAATATGGCACCTGGTGATCCTTTTAAGGGCATAATTGGTATCGTATTGTTATTGTGAAAAAGTAAGAAAAAAAAATTTTTCTTGCGAAAATTTTTTTGGTTTTGTATGGAGGGTTAGCCAGCTGGGATGACTCGCCCCATACAAAAAAAAATTTCGCGTCCAAAAAATTTTTCTCCTACTTTTTCCTACTCGCAATACGATACCAATTATGCCCTGAAACGGATCAACATTATAAATGGCAACGTGAATGATTATCATGCCAATAGGACTTAATCATACAATAGACCACTTACTAACAATACGTGATTCATACTAATTGTCCCACACATTCCAGATACGTGTGTGGACTACATTATTCTAGGTATAATAGAAACAAAGATGGCGTCGAAAGTTATTTAATCAACAGACGTGGCTCTTGTAATCTGTTAATTTGACACATGTATTATACAGTCAGCAGTAGAAGTACCTAGCGCCGGTGCGCGAGCGAGATAGCGCTCTGCAATCTGCATGTGTATAGCACTACCTCGCTCGCGCACCGGCGCCGCATGCGGATCCGTCGCCAGTGTGATAATCGCCTAAGCGGGTGATGCAGGCATAGATAACCTCAACCACTGGATAGATCATATATAAGTACAACTCGAGGTCATCACACATAGGTGTTCCCGTACTCATTTTGTATGAGAGCGCGACCGCTTATTTCAGTTCAGTTAACGATTTTCATCATTACTCATGTGAATTAAAAATATCAACAAAAATCAAGTTACAGCGGTGAACCTGGATTGTTATACTACAAATTAGTATAGAATACTATTTAGATATGCTGTTCGAATCGTAGTTTACGAATAAAATTGCACTTATGTGTGGTGACCTCGTTCTCCCTGTAAAAGCTTAATGATGAGGTGTCTGTGCAGTCTGTGGATGGAGGTGACTATTTATAATAACCGAGAAACAAATATCTATAAGTATGATAAACACACGAATAAATGCCCTTACCAGGATTCGAACCCGGGATCTCCTGCTTTGTAAGCTAAGGCTAACTACCAATTAGGCCAGGAGGCCGTTAATTCAATAGCTACAGATTTTCGTAAAGGCTAAGTTGATCCCGAAAATATGTCCGCAAATGTATTATATTAAACTTGCACTACTTTTACCAGACAATAAGCTTCCTTGCGCTTTTTCAAAGTGGAAGAACTCTGAAGAATGAAGCTATATTTCTAAGTTACAGCACTAAAGTGATATACGCGTAAGACCAAGCTGTGAAAGTGATATATAAGTACAGTCGCCATCAGATATATCGGAGCGACCAAGGTTGACACAAATATCTGAACAACGCCTCTATTGTCAAGGCGATAAAGTGCATGTTCAGATATTGTTGAGCACCTTGGCCGCTCCGATATATTTGATGGCGACTGTACTATATGTAAAAATGAATAGTCAGTCACCGGACGTGTCATTCTGTAGGATGTGAAAAAATTGAGCGCATACATATCTGGTCTCGAGCAAATTAGTGTGATGTGATCTCGAGATCATAGAAACTTTTACATATTTAAGTTAAAACGAATTTCTATTACAATATTCTATCTGTCAGAAGTTTATTTTGTCTAGAAACGTAACCATATTTGTTAACCTTATTTGTGTCGTTTTCAAGTAAAACTTCATTACATACATACATACAATCACGCCTATATCTCAAAAGGGGTAGGCAGAGATCACGGATTTCCATTTGCTACGATCAATGCAGCAAAACGGCTCTCCGTGAGCCACCTCTCGCCCCCGTGAAGAACGAGACGTGATGGGTGGCGAACCGCATCGCCGCCATGCGGATGACTATTAATTAAATAAATCACCACAGCATTCTCACGAGCAGTAGGGATCAGAGGTTCCCTTATCCCGCCTCTTACGAGACCCGCGGGCGAAATATCATTGTCGGTCACTAATAAGGCATTACTGTCATAAAAAATATTTAGAAATAAATTCTATTAACAACCGACAATGATGTGCCTTTTACTACAAAAAGGTCACATTTTATTTTCCTAATTGACGCTAAATATATCTATCTAGTGATCTTATATTTAAGATAACTAAAAGTATGAATTTGTTTTCCCGATTAGGTACCTACAATAGGTACCTACTAATAAATGTGACCTTAAAAATACACTGTGCGTTAATTTCTCCTGAAAAGTTCAGTAAGTTGTGCTACGGAAACTTAACGAGCTTCTGTAAAAAGTTTAAATTGTAGATCTCGTCCGACAAGCACAAGAGCATTGTCTAAAAGACTAAAACAGTAATGTATTATATTTCGGAACATCTATGAATTCCTTTTTAATTACCTATCAAAATAATACAATGTAATAAATACTCCATTCTTTTGTCACGTGTCGTCACCTCCTTGTTTCCGACTCAGGAACTTTAGTTTTGAACTGAGACAGTTTTGAAGGCATCTAGCGATTTAAGAACAAGTGTTTTCGCTTGAAGACTAGGTAAAACTTTATAATTTCTACAGTTTAGGAGATCTACAAAACTTAAGTCTCGCAGTTTGCAAAACCGGTCATGTGTAACAAACTTTTGTCAGACACTGAAAAGATCAAAATATAAAATTTTTACGATGAAACTCAAATTTTGTAATGACTCGAGAACATGTAACTCTAATAGTGACTAAAGCGTTATACAGTGTGTAAATTTAATACGGGCGAACCTTTTAACGGTGGTTTACATAGGTCATACTGAACAAGTTTCACTATGAAGGTAACCCCAAAATATCAAAAAAAAATTTGGCTTCCTCATACAAAATGTCGACACCCATGCGACAAAATGTATGAGTCTGGCAAAAAAAACCGCGATTTCTGGGTTGGCTTCATAGTGAAAGTTGTTCAGTATGACCTATATAAACTACCGTTAAAAGGTTCGAATAAAATTTACTAATTGATTTTTGTGTGCGCTGCGTGCATTTTATGGAAGATGTACTACTTCTAAACCAAAATAAACCAAGGAGTAAGACAGGGGTGTCCACTCTCACCGCTAATATTCAACATTTTCATAGAACATGCCATTCAAGAAATAGTAGAGTCAGATTTAGGAGGAGTTACATTTAATGGGGAGAAAATTCAATTTATCCGATTTGCTGACGACATTGCGGCTTTTGCCGAAACTAACTCCAAACTACAGTTATTAGTTTCAAAAATGAATGATATTTTCACACAATTCGGACTCAAAATAAACTGTAAGAAAACCAAAATTCTGACCATCTCTAAACACCAATCTTTACACAACTCAATATTACTACAGAACACAGCAATAGAACAAGTCCAACAATACAAATACCTAGGAAGTATTATTACCAATGACTCCAGATGCACGGCGGACATCAAGAAGAGGATTGCAATGGCTAAAAAAGCATTCAATAGCAAAAAACACCTGCTCAAAGCACACATCTCGAAGAATGTCAAAAAACGCTTAGTTAAGGTGTATATCTGGAGCATCGCTTTATATGCGTGTGAGACGTGGACGCTAACACAACGGGACAGAGAGCGATTGGAGGCCTTTGAAATGTGGTGTTGGCGGAGGATGCTAAGGATTAGCTGGACAGAAAGGAAGACGAACGAAGAGGTCTTGAGCATGGCAGGAGAGAAGAGATGCCTGTTAGACACAATAGCTAACAGAAGGGGCAAGATGGTTGGCCACTTGATACAGCACGACAGATTCTTTTTAAACATCCTGGAGGGCAAGATTGAGGGGAAAAGAGGCAGAGGAAGGCCCAGGCTCACATATCTCAGCCAAATAAAAGAAAAAGTTTCTGTCGTGTCGTACGAGGGAGTTAAAAGGCTGGCCCAGCAAAAAGAAGAGTGGCGATTACTCCACCGACAAGAGCATAGCTCTTAAATACTGATGATGATGACTACTTCTACATATTTTTTCTCTGACCACGTAAAACCGCTTGTAACGGTAAACTCACGGAACAATTCCTATAACATCTCATAATTAAATTTTTATTATTTTTCTCATCAAAAGACGTGGAGATAAAACCACAATGGACCATAAACGAGTTTTTACCCAGCTCTTTGTTTTCTTAATTACATTATCGGAGATAGATTTCGTGAATAAAGTATATTTAGACACTTTCTCAAGACAGCATGTAAAAAATGTGCTAGTGCTTGACACGCTAAGGCTCAATAGTTGATACCCTGCTGTCAGTTTTGTTTTTCCCGCCCAACGCTCCGTCCCTCAAAGTCTAAAATCTAAATTTTTAATTACCACCCTGTGGCCTACCAATACCCGTTAAAAAATACCCGTAAGGCAAAATATAAGTACCAGTAATATAAGTAATATAAGCCTTATATGTAAATGACTGTTTGTTTCTTAATAACAAAAAAATAAAAAAATAAAAAATACTCCAAAGACTATAAACTTGTATAGATGTCATATACAAAGGAAAAAGTGACCAACGCCTCCGGTGCCCAAGGCTGGATTCGAACCAGCGTTCTTCGTGTATAGTAGTGTGACTACTTAAAATAAACAAATCAAAATATTCATTAAAAAATAATTTGATTTGTTCTTTCAACTCCAAAGACTGATCTAGGTATAAAGTAATGTACTACAGTACGGCTACCATGAGAAGTTTACTTTAACGAGTAAAATTTTCTATCTTGGCATCTCGTTTACGACATATGTTACAAGCAAGATGCACAGATAGAACACTCGATACTCGTTCTCGAAAACGTCAATGCCATAACTCATGGTAAGCGTACAGATAACAAAACTAAAAACGATAGAAATTCTCTTTTGTTCTAACTAGGTGCAACGTGAGACAAAGACAACATTATTTATCCATTAAAGATTCAAGCTAAAATAAACCTACATCCAACGCAAAAAGGTTTACATAACCTCGTCGCAGCTTGATTAGATCACGCCAGTCATTTCGCAGAGGCAGCCAAAATGGCGTAATTGCAAATAATTGTATGGATGGGGACAAATTGAATTATATTGTCATCTCTCAGGCTGTCGGACAGCAATAGATACAATATAGCTACTATGTTAGTGGGGAGAGATAAAATATAGTTGTGTAGGATGAATTACATGTTTTTTTTTGTTTTCTCTTGTATCTCGGTATAAATAAATCATAAAATTTGCTGTGGTTCTGCGTCTAAGTATGGGATGAGATATTAATCAGGGAGGCGATTTTTGAGATTCGAGCGCTCGAATCTGACATTTTTAATTCTTAAGAAAATTATGACATGATTTTATATAATAACAACGTTAGGTTAGGAATTTGAAGTCATTAAAATTTAAACTGTTAATTTCATGCGAGAATAATGGCGTCAAACTTTTTTGTGCGATTATTTACGAGGTTAATTTTTGTTTGTAATTGTAGCACACATACAGAGTATCGAATTATTCCATCTAAGTTATTGTAGTAAAAATTGTAACTGATTAATTATTATTATCATCACTATAAAAAATAAACCAACTTTGGTAAGAACACTACCTAAAAAATTTGCAGAATTAACTATTTGCGATTTCCATTTAAGCCCTAAGTAAGGGCATGCAATACCGGTATTGGTAGTATGGGCAATCCCGGAATTCCGGTATTAGCCCATAGAAGCAATACCGGCAATGGATGCTCTAGCCCTAAGCCTATAGACACCCTGTATAGTGTATATCCTCAAAGCAAGGATTTAACTAGAGACCGCATACGCAACCCACCCTTAAGGACAGAATACACGTAACGCGTCTGATTTTAAAACACGTTTCAAGATGGCTGATAGCATACCGTAACTAACCTACATAATTTAGTCGGTTTCATTGTTACCCTTCAAAGAGCGGTGGAGGGTTATAAACGTTTCTATTGTACTTGGGGTCTTTTGGAAGTAAGCAATAATCACAAGGGTGAGTCTATAATAAGGAACGATAATAGCGCCTTCTCTGTCATATCTATGGAAAGTGTAATAAGACCATCCCGTTCAGTCTTGGTATTGTTATCTCCGTGTCAGGTCTATGGGTGGTACATCTACGAGTATGTGTATATCTAAATAGGGTCACCAATTCGTTCAATTAAATTACCTATTCATCACATAAAGTGGATAATTCTGGGTGACCTTTCGGCCCCGTCTCCCCGAATGGGGACAATGGGGTCAAGTGGACTACTTATAAAATATTGGTTGTATTCAATTTTGGCGCGACGATGGCGGCTCATTGAAAGGGGGCTTAGAGTGTTTAAGCTTTTGACAATATTAATCATATTATAAGTCGTACGTACAAGTATAAAAATATGGTTCGCTGCTGCTATAAGTATGTATGTTCGGTGCTGGATCTGCGTTTTTAGGACGTGCTCAAACGACATTTATACGCTTGCGCTATCGATCCTGCATGTAGGGAGGAGATCGCTGCAAAGCGGTCATCCTGGCGGTCTACCACTGCAAATCCATCAGGTCTTTTGAGGAAAACCGCCTCAGGACCTTAGACGTAAAACGCCAACTACGCAAAGAAAGACCGAAGCCCTCCTACGTGTACACATGCAACACTGCCGGTCAACTCTACTGCCACGAGTGCAGTAGAGTCTTTAAGAGCATGTTTGGCCTGGCCAGCCACATAAGAGTCGCCAGGACGCTCGCGTTTCCATACAAACGTAGTTTAGCTCTTATTTTAAAACGACATGCTTTAGAACCACGAAATTTGGCATGGGCGTTCTAGTAGTACAGATCTATGTCGGTAATTCATTTTCGTTGCTAAAAATTGTAATACAAAGAAATTACAGCCAGATACAGATTTACATACAAAACTTATTTTTGCTATATTTTCTTTGTATTACAATTTTTAGCAACGAAATCGAATTACCGACATAGATCTGTACTGCTAGAATACCCATGCCAAATTTCGTGGTTCTAAAGCATGTCGTTTTAAAATGAGAGCTGAACTACGTTTGTATGGGGACGCGAGTTCACGCGAGCGTCCAGGCGACTCATAAGAGCTCATAAAAGGCTAAATCCTTAATTTTTTGCTGGGGTCGTCGTCATCGAAATCGATATGGAGGGCTACATGGTTCGTTCGTGCTACATACTCTACGCTCAGTTTCAACTTCAACGTAACGGACCGTAAGCCAGGAACATATTTTATGACCAATCGCGTCCCAGTTATCGCCTGGGACACGATGACCAATGAAAGGATCATGTCGAATTTGGCCTACACTTCAACAAGCGTGCTATATATACGACAATGTATAGCAGATTTTTTGCTTAATCGTCCATATAATAAATTCCAACGGACACTTCTTAATTACTCAAAGCAAAAATAAAGAACTTAAATCGAGATATGGGTCTTTCCTCTATTTTCTATTACGAATGACACATTTTCCTTCCGGTTGTTATGTGTGCGTTTTGATTTTCAGTATTTTAGCAATCTATTTATGACGACTACACGCAAATAATTAAAAAGTACTCCATATTAAATCCAATTAAATCATATAAAAGGAAGAGACTTATTTTTTTGTTCATAATTTACTTAATCTGGCATTGTATAGTTATTTAATAGTTTTAATGTATTGTATTTATCTCGTATGAACACTGTGGTTACTCCAATTATCACATCAAGTACTTACAGTCGATCTGGTCTGTTAATTCCTTTACGATGCTTACTCTTCGGTTGCCTCAATCCAAGTGAACGAGTCCGTCCGCGTTCGCCCTAACTTTCTCTTCCCCTACCACATTCCATAACTACCGTGTTGCCAGGAGTATAATTTTAATTTCCCAACTACCCCGGTATTTAACTGGATATCGTAATAAAGTTGCCACATCAAAATTATTATTTGCCTGTTGTATTAAGCATACATTTTAATATCAATAAATCATAACATTCGGCCATCCGACTTCGTGCATGACTCCGGCGCACGAAACCTCTCAAAGCTTAAATGATATTGTTTTTGACAAAACCAAAAGATTGTCAAATAGGATTGTGATTCTGAAACTAATCTTGATTTTGATATCCACAAACTTAGCTAATAAAATGATAATTAATTTCCATCTGAAACCCATATCATAACATTCGGTCTTCGGTGTTTACTTTTTTTTTGTGTAATTCAAGCTCAAGCAATTTCTAATAAACTAGGAAGTCAGGTATTTATAGAGCAAAACTCGAAAATCATTTTCACCAAAATCTTATAAGGAACTTTTGGCTCTTAGAACTTAGTGGTATATTCTTTTTGGACTAACATCTACTTATAATGTTCATTACATTATATCCATGAAGAGTGGTATACTTATTATATAACTCAATGAAAAACAATCACAACTTTTTCTGTTAACGTCTTATAGGCAAGATTCGTCTGAAGGTATGTAATAAATCTCGTTTATAAATAGAGTAGAATATTTTGCCTCTAAAATACTTTACCTCTTAACGACGCAAGTAAGCTAGACTAGTTTACGAATCAAACTTTTCGTTGCTTTTAGTCACAAAGCTATTTAGTTTACTTTGATTTACAATTCTGTCTTTTATCTTTGAGTTCGTTATCCATAATAACATTAATAACACAGCTCTCACTCTTATCGTATTTTATTTATCTAATAATATTCTACACATTTTCTTCTTTTCTAAGAATGTACTTATTTAATATCTTCTACGGTTGCCGCGATAGTTATTCATGAAATAAAACAACTTTAAACGGCTTTGCGGGAGGCTATTGAGATAAAGAAATATCCAAACTTTAACAGGGAGGATGGCTTTTCTTTACCACCGGCTTGGGATCCAGTGGTTCATTTGATCAAAGAGCAAGCAGGACACACGACTGTGAGGCCATAGCGTTGGATAGTGTTAACATATATTGCTCTATTTTGTAAAATAATGTAGACCTATTAATTTCTAAATTTAACAGTTTGTTTGCTACCTTTTAAATTAATTAATTAAAGTTTGTAGTAGATCGATAATTAGCTATTGTAGAACTAGCTTTATTTGCCCTTCTGGCATGTACACTCACCTTTATTTGTTTGCATTTAATGTTATACATGTGGGTAGTCTTTTGTACATTGTAATTTTAGATGTGGGTAAATATGTTTTCCTCAGTCGACCCGTGACCACGAACGCTGTAAAGTGTTCGAAACGTCGGGATGTAATTTAAAATTCAGTATACGCGATATAATCCGTTCAAAGTTGTTTTATTTAATGTACTTATTTGTTAAAATTTTAATCGAATTATTATTTCTTTGGATAGCACTGCGTTAACTGATTACAGTACATTATATGAATAGTGAATTCTAATGTCAAATGTAGTAAGTTACTTAGATAATCGTTTTTGTGTCATTTTTTTTGTCTGCTCATATTAATGTGTATTCTCAAAAACTATATTTACTTATATGTCTTAATACTTATTCTGGTCTCCAAATTTATTCATACAATTTGTGACAAAATTTTACAGGTGTGTCAAAGTCACGGTTACAAGGTAATTTATTTGGTTTGGTTACAAACTTTCATGATGAAAGGAAAAAAAACGTATTTCATCACCGATAGCGAAAAACTATACTTTTTGTCGCGAATAATAAATCATCTTGATATAACAATTATTATCTAGTCTATTTAAAATAACAGTAACTAATTTTCCTTCCTAGAACTATCAGTAGAAAGATGTATCTAAAGAATTTTACATTAAGCATTAAAACCTTAATACGTTCTGTTCTTTAAACAGATTGCTTTAAAATATTATTTCTGTCATAACTGCTCAATTGTGCTAAAACTGTACATGGCAGCCAACCGCACTTCTTTAGTGTGTACCCAAAATGAATTCTTGACAATCTTTCACGAGTTGATTTTTCGGATTCTCTCAATTTTCATCTTTTCCAAACACTACGACAGTCTAGTAAATTTAGATTATAATACCCTTTTTTGAGGTAATACCTCCTAAAGTATAAGCATTGCCAAACAGATTATGTACTTATCTTTTTTTTTCTGTACCGCTACAAGTATGTGCTGCAAATTTAATATGCACCGTTCGACACGATGAATTAAAAATCTCCAGGTGAAGGGCTTCATACTAAAATATCTCTGACTTACATGCTTTTAGAATATCTACTGACATAACATTCATTTTTAGTATTTTTTTAGGGTTCCGTACATCAAAAGGAAAAAAACGGAACCCTTATAGGATCACTTTGTTGTTTTTTACAGCTATTGTAGTACTATCCCTACTTAAGCATGTACCCACTTCAGTAAATCAGTATACTTAGCTCAATTAGTTTTTCAGTCACGATCTGCGATCTACAAGTACATTTTTTTTAGAAACATAAAGGGTTTTCCTTTAAGTATTAATTTCACATTTTTGACATCATAGATGCATCTACTAATAGATGACGTCATAACATAAATTCCTATACAGCGAGTATAACTTGTACGAAGCGTCAAAAGTGTATAATTATTGTTTACTTAAGTAGTCGAAATGACAGTTACATATATACAACTTTGCAGTCCAATCTCAGTCTAAAAATCTGTCTGAAGACCTCTCCCTATTGCTCTCATCATTCGACGTCCTCCTATTGATTAGTATTACTTACTATGAAAAATTCTGCTGTTGAGTTTTATTCAAAAATACTCAAAGTTCATAATGTTTTGTCTTTTGTGTACATGTGATTTATAATAGAAAAACGTATAATTAATTGTGATGTGTACTATTCCGTATTTTGGTATCTAGCTCCATACATGTTTCACTCACTCATATTGCCGGTAATTATTTATGAGGATGTATGTACAGTCAGCGTCAGAGATACGTGACCCCCCTAGGTGTAAAACTGGAACTCTCGTTCGACACGAGAATCGGCATTTACCACACTGTCATTTAATTCTTTCAAAAATGAAATATCTCAAATCTGCTTGTCAGCTAAGCTGGGATCGATCCTGGGGCCTCGGCTCACACTCATTCGCTTCACTGATACATTAGTCCGGCTTTTTTCCGCTGGGCTATCGTAACACATGGACTACAAAACAAAAATATGAACCAGTTCCGACCGGCAATAGAGAACTATGACAAAATCTATAAAAATGGACTTTATTGTCAATGGCGCTTACGCCGCATCGGGTTGCGCATCGTTGCATTTTTATTGGAGCATCGCTGATAATGGCGTAAGCGCCATCGACATCGAGGTCCCTTAACATAGATATTCTGTTCCAACTATTACTTATATCTATACTCGTCCCTGTTTTGCAAGCTTGTCTTGGATCATATTAGTAATGTCTTTGGTTTATCAATATTTTCCTACCCTCATTTTTATTCATTTTATTTCCACAGACGACTAACAACGACTTTTACCAATTACATTTTAAGGTTTAATTTACTGGAGTAAATGCGTCTAGTTATTTCGTGGAGAAAATTTGTCTGAGGGTAAGTCATAATTTGCGTGTGCGAATCATACCTGTGTCGCAACGAAATTACGATCTCTCGACAATCCTTTTGCATTTCAAGCAATTGAATAACTGCCCCCGTCCGTTTTTTTGTGTTTCAATGACAATATGGTTCGATAAAATTGTGGTTCTTTGGGAAGAGAACAAAAGTATTAAACAAATAGCACACGAGTACTGAATATAACGGTAAGTTTGTAACCTGTGACTCCATTGGGACATTTATTTTTTAGTAAAAAAAGTAAAATGTTATCAATAAGTTAAGCTACCAGATTTTGTTTGTGAGGATTTACTGTCGTGTGTTTACCTATATATGGGATAAGATAGAAAAATATATTTAACGGAAAAGTCTTTTAATCGGCAGCTTTTTTATGTGAAGTAATAGGTATAGTCTTAGAGCCATGTTTATTTTTAAAGCTATTTGAGTTTTTTAAGTTTTATCATCATAAACGAGCAAATTTAATACTATTTTTACTTGCAGAGAAATACGATTCGCAGATGGGTGAGATTCGTTATATCGTATTTACTGACGAGAAATATTTTAAGTCAGACAAAGATGGAAGAAAAATATTGTGGCGCAGAAGTGGAGAGCGATTTGACCCCAAAAATATGCTAGACCTTAGAACAAGCGGAAGGATATCATTAGGTGGGTATATTATATTAAGTATACAATTTTCATTACCTGCACTTTAAAAAAAAACTGTGATTTCAGTTTTACGTTTTTCAAGTTATGGTATGCTCATGATATTTTTTTTAGCGTATTGGGGCTGGATGTCATCTATGGGGCCCGAGCAGCTCGTTGAAGTTGGAGGCCGAATGAACAGCGAGCGATACCTCGAAGTGTTACGTGACGTCATGTTGCCTTCCGTTCGCGTCGCCTATCCCGAAGGACAAATTTATTTAGTGCAAGACATAAATCATTGGTGCATGACAATAGTGCAGTGCATCGTTCCCGTATAGTGAAAGAGTGGTTACCCTTACAAACAGACATCACTGTATTAGATTGGCCTTCTAAAAGCCCTGACCTTAATCCTATTGAGAATTTATGGTGCTTAACTGGGACCCTACACAAGTCAAATCAAGACAAAACTTAGACGAAGAAGTTTATAGAAAGTGGGAATTGATGAGGAACACCAATGTATGTTCAAACATGGTTTCAAGCATGAAAAGCCGGCTAAAACAGGTAGAAGATAAAAAAGGTTTTCCTCTATGTTATTAGTAAAAATTGTAAAAAAAAATGTGTTGTTAGTATTTCTCCATTATTGGGCAAATATTTACTCCATGCAAGTTTAAAATAATGAGTAGGTATAATGCTATTGTATAAGTAGTGTCTAACAAATTATATTGTTTTTTTGCAAATAACAAGATAGTGCTTAAACAAGTAGGCTTTTCCAAGAGGTAACTCGTTAATTTCTACCTTAAAAACCATACATATTGTTAGCCATTTAATGTAGTTTTTTTAACATGGATTCTTCTTCATTAGTATTATTTCAAGTCAATTTGATGTGACATGACTGAATAAAGTGTTTCTGTTAATAGGAAATTTCAATGTAACTTTAATGGGAGCTGTTTGAATTCGACCTAATTAGTGGAGAAATACCCTATGCTTACTAAGATTGTGGTAAGGTTGCATTGCATTGGTAACGGGCTAAGAGATGAATTATTGTTATCTTTGATAACATGTCGTTTCTCTTTGCAACGTTAAATAGCTGGTTTAGATTACGTATTACATATTGATAATGGCATACAGACTAATAGGGCGAGGGGCGGTCTAATAGCCCATTTTATACTTAAAAGCCTCTTCCCACAATTTCCACAACTCCCACCGCTGTGTCCCGCCATCTGTCTAAAGTATAACTGAAAAATTGTGTTAAATGCAATAAGAATATTAATTTATAATCAAAGAAAAGGGAAACTATACATTTCACTTTTAACCGAGTAGTTTGGTATTACTTATAAAAAAAGTTATGACCCGACTTGTTTTTACGGTTCTACTCAATGAAGTAAAATGTAGGTATAATCTAAAGTAAACAACCAAAGTGTAATGCCTTATAAAGTTTAACAGCATGCAGACCACCAATACCACAATTTTAAACAGTAAGAGTTAAGCTAAAGGTATTTTACTTGTTAACTTTAAGTTTCACTGATGTATAATTGACTACACATTATAATTTAACTAGTAAATATTTAGCTGTAAAATATATAGTAATCAGTTTACAGAACACGCATAATATATCTACTGTCATATATATATATATATTACCCCCATTATTCAGTTAGTAAACAATATTTAATATAATAGTATTTAAATACCTACTTTTTAGTTAATAAAAAGTTACCAGACTATGGAATTTTCATTATTAGTCCTTAAAAAAAAGATTTTAACTTCTATTTTAATTAAACTTACTATATTAAATAGGATGTTAATAAATTATTAATAAAAAAGAACAAGTATAAAAATACAAAAAGTATCCTCTACGTAGATTCGAACCGCGAACCTAGTGTTTACTAGTCTGTTACACTATCCATCACGCTGCACGGACTCTTGTGAAGTTAACGAAATTATTGTTCTAGTTAAAAATTGATTAAAAGGGTAATTTTAATGTTCCGAGTTAATAACTGAGTAGGTAATAAGGAATAACAAAACGTATAAAATAAATATTTGTGGTAATGTAAAAAAATATTAAAACCAGGATTATAAAACAAAAGTAAAAAAAAAAGCAAAAAGTGTGATTCTTATGCTGGGGTTCGAACTAGCGACCACATTTGTCTATTGCTGGAGGGGGGTCACTTATCTCTGACGCTTACTGTACATGCTTTCAATAGTACATACATATAAAATAACTACTGTAATGTCTGAACTTTCGCGTTAATCGTCAGATCAAGTGTCTAAACGACACCTCCATATTAAAAATAAATCATTATTGCAATCATTAATCAATCCTTTTTATCACAACTTGATATTATTAACGACTTAAAAGATTACAAATTCAATCCCCAAGATGAAATCTGTCAACCTATGTATAAAAAAAAAAACATCAACTTAGGAATGTATTTTTTTTAACACAAAGATTTTTACTTTTTAAATGCCATCCATCAACTACAAATGTAAAACATCATCTCATTAAAAAAAATGGAATCATCCAAGTTCACAACACTTGTGACCTAAAAACTAACCAGCTAATTTCAAAGAATAACAGTCTATCAAGCCAATACAATTAGTCGATAACTATTATCAGGATTCCATTTATTTAAACTACTATCAAACGAAGTTTACTTAATTTTACAGTGAATTCCAAAATGAAATTATTTCTTTTCACTGCAATAAACCTATTCCCAATCACTATCGTTCGTCTTTCTTTCTGTTAAACTTATGTGTACTATTATTTCGCATGCCTCAATTATTATTTTATTCTGTTTCTTGGGATCAATGTTCGCGTTTCATTTTATACTCTACATTTAATACTCTAATTCTGTATATGTTCCCGAAAATATTTGATGTTCTAAAAGGTATCATAGATTGTGCTTTCATTCAATATATCTAAAAAAAGATAATATGAACCCTCAATTTATCCAAATAAAGTATACCCTCTTGATAAATTGTTATAGCAAATTCTTGTTGATTTGCTTATCTTACATTCTATTTCTTCGCTTGAAATCAAAACGTTTCTATATTTTCAACTCTTAAGCCATTTTTAGATGCTATTTCTTCACTATAAAATCCATTTATTTAGCAAATAGACGAGTATTTAAACGATAATCACAAGTTTAGTGTAGGTATTTATGAACAAGGAATAAATTTGCGTTACCGAACGTTTAGGTACTTAAGCCAACTTATGCACGTAACTTGGAGTCATAATGATATAGGAATATTTATTTTGTATTTTTATTCAAAGCAGTTTTGTTTTTTTTTTTTAAACTTCAACATAGCTCATCGTCTAGATCTCAAACAATGTAGGTAGGTAATCAATAAACTTTTACCCAACTGCTTATTCTATTATATTATTATTTTAGACTTCATTTCAATAAACGACTATCAGCAAAATACAAAAACAGATACTCAACGTGAATCTCATCTCATGCATATAACAGTATAATTTGTTTACAACTTTATTCTGAATAACAGGTATCTAAACCTGAACTTATTAGATAATGCGTTACTCCTTACGCAATGTTCGATTTATATTCCTAAAAGTCTTTGACACCTCAGCTTTAGGATCGTACTATAAGGTCGCTATACCTGATGCAAGTTTGAACCTTTGTTCACATGGTTATAAGTTAACAAAAACAAAAGATACATTATCATCCTTGGCGTCACTCAGACTCAGATCATATGTATATGAAAATTGTATTCTGTTAAGTGAAATAGGTCAAGTACAAATCTTTTTATTCGTTCTTACCACCTAAGACCGCCTCCTCTTCTGTAAATTTAAAATACTTATAGTAAGCCAAGTGATATAGTCTACCTACAGTATTTTCGTATAGGTGAACAGAGCTATTCAAATCTATCTCAATATGTAAAAAAATCACACTTAACCTGTAATTCCTCTCTAAGGAGGACCTGTTCTTACCAATGTAATAATGTTTGATATGAAATTTAACAAGTTTTCAATCACGACTACTTTCCATCAAACTTGAAACAAAATTGTGTTTGATATACTCTTTGTTCTTTGAGTTATATAAAATGACGTGTATCCTACTATCAACTTTCCTGAATTCACGCTTCTATTTCAATTATGATTACAGAAAAACTGTTTGATGTCTGATATTCCAGTTGATTACCATCGTCAACCTTTTTCAGTCTCGTCACTTACAACGTCACGGTTGCTTTATTCGTAGGGAATGCAACCCGGGTACCCGATTACCCGGGTACCCGGGTACCCGTCTATATTTGGAGTCGGGTAAAACCCGGGTTTTTAACTCATAACCCGGGTTTTACCCGTAATTTAGAAATCGGTACAAAAATAGGGAAAACGTCAATAAACTTAAAACAAAATGTTCTATTACTTCTGTAACCCTACCTTACTGTGTGTGTTATAACTATTAAATTAAAAGGCATAGCATAAATGGTCCGAACATATTTTACACTTCAATTGGGATTGTTCATATGTTTTAACCCCCATTTTGATATTTTTTTCTGGAACTATAGGCCATTTTAAGATATTAATTTGATTTCTTTAGCTTAAAACAGTTAAAACAGCTTAGTTAATTTATTATAATTAAAATAAAAAATCTGATACGATGTTTGTAAGTTACAGTCTACAGGCTGAATATCATTGACCAAGTCAATAATTCGTATAAAAAAACCCTTGCTTGTCGTCAACTATCGCTGTCACGGCAAGATTGAAGTATTGGTACATGAATTCGCACTTCTCTTGACCGCGAAAAATATACAAATTCAAATTTTATTTGTAAAGTGCAAGAAATAATACACATGGCGCTTAATTTTGTAAAAGCCGACTCAAGAAACATACCCAAGTTAGAAAATATCTTTATACTGGAGTAAATCGTATCAAGTTCAAACTATAATTTCATTGAAATAAGATGAACCAAAATACTTATGTGAGACAGAACAAGACGATGATTACTTGTAGCTTTTATATATTTTAAAAGATTAGTAATTGATTATTATTGCACTTTTGGCTTAATTTTTGTGTATACTAACTTTTTCACATAGGTAAATACGTAGAAGCAGTGTGTGTTTACAAATTTCTGTTTACATATTTGACAATGTCGTTGCATCTGACATTGATTTTATTTTTTTAGGAAAACTTATAAAGGTTATACAAAGAGGTTTTACATGGTGGTTGTGAGGACAAAGTCACACAAAGGTCATTCATATTTTTGCGAAAATATCCGAATCCACTCAAATATTAATCAAAAGATGATCGATAAACCTAGACCCCGAAATGGTTTTGGAAATATACATTTCCAAAAAAAATTTACAATGCCATTTCTTTTTCTAAACGCTTAACTTATTGGACTAAGTCATGTCATCCCTTTGTTTTGCCCTGGCCGCCGCGTAGGTACTAGGTAGGCAGCGTAGCGATAAGGGATTTTTAATTAGGTACTTCTATCTATTGTTACATTTTAATATTCCATATTTCCCGTTAATTTTGATATTTCTGTTTAATAAACGGAAAGACCCTAACGTCTTATGCTCTCTAAATTAAAATTATGATTTACAGCTGTTTTAATAGTATAAGTTGTTAAATTTATATATTTCATGTACGAAATCATTGTTTGTCAATTAATAAATGCAAACTCAGCAATCAAAAGTGCATGTTATTACTAAATACCCGTAAAAACAACGAAAATCAATAATTAATTAAAATTTTGTTCAAAACCGGGTATTACCCGGGTACCCGGGTTTTTGAAAATCAAAGTCGGGTAATACCCGGGTACCAAAAATGGCCGGGTATTGCATTCCCTATTTATTCGGTAATTTACAGTGAAAGTTGGCTTTAGTTTGTTCCCCATACAAAGATAACCGTTGTCATGGGTCACGGAATTAACCTTCACTGCAAAATTACGTTTCTTTCTCATTTTTCAGTTTTCAATGTGAGATCACTTTCTGGTCGTTACCTACATTCTTAGGCTGTTTATCAGTTTTATTTATTACCACGCATCGCAAATCAACTTCAATTCAGACTACAACTATTCATAATTTTCGTCTATTATTGATCATATACGTCGATAAACAACACTAGATAAATTCCTCTCCTCATAATATCTATTTCTATAACACTTGTACGTTCTCATTGGTATTCTTCGGAGCTCAATAAAATCCATCACGAATACTTTAACATAAATCTCTTGTCACTACTTCATTTCTTAACGGAACTTTAAATACTTAGTCCTTCGGCCATTTGTGTCGAACAAAGCTCAATTCCAACAAACACATAAGCGTGTCAAACTCTCATAAAAAATGTGTATTCAGTCTATGTACGGTTCGTCCTCAAATTCTCAAATTACATACACTCTTAACAGTCAAACTCTCATCAACGATCTCTAGCGATTTTTTTTTTTTTTTTTTTTTTTTGACACTCACTCATGTCAACGAAAATAATTAACTATAACCGACACAGTCTCGAGTTGTCTTATTCTCACTTTCTTGACGCACACTCACGTCTATAAAAATAAAATAAAAAGTTGTTTATACACACAGACACAATCTTGTGTCATCTGAATCTTAACTTCTTTTATTGTAAGCTGTCATAATGCGTTCTTCACATATACATACGCTTATGCAAACGATCACAATATTATGTTCTGTCACATAAATACTCGTATTACTTTCCTTTTACACGCGCTCGTGTAAAATATCATTACTATGCTCTCTCACATAAGTTTTCATTTTACACTCGCTCATGTAAACAATCACTTTGCTCTCTCACATATGCTAGCTTCGTTATACACGCGCTCATGTAAAATATCACTATGCTCTCTCACATATATGCTAGCTTCATTTTACACGCGCTCATGTAAAATATCACTATGCTCTCTCACATATGCTAGCTTCATTTTACACGCGCTCATGTAAAATATCACTATGCTCTCTCACATATGCTAGCTTCATTTTACACGCGCTCATGTAAAATATCACTATGCCCTCTCACATATGCTAGCTTCATTTTACACACGCTCATGTAAAATATCATTATGCCCTCTCGCATAAATGCTAGCTTCATTTTACACGCGCTCATGTAAAATATCACTATGCTCTCTCACATATAAATGCTAGCTTCATTTTACACACGCTCATGTAAAATATCATTATGCCCTCTCACATATAAATGCTAGCCTCATTTTACACACGCTCATGTAAAATGTCACTATGCCCTCTCACATATAAATGCTAGCTTAATTTTACACACGCTCATGTAAAATATCACTAACTCGCTAGCATTTATCTTAATTAATCCAGGCACTCTCGCGTCCAATCGCCTAATATAATATTCATGTTAACATTATTACCAACAACCGTAGATAAATGTTTATTCACTTCTGTGTTATTTTATGAGTTCACCAATATCTCCATGGATTAAATACTTGTCTTCAATTCATTAAATCATAACGATTCATAATTCGTTTTATTATCTTTCCAAAATACCAGGAAGACAGCCATATCAATACCAGGATAAAGAAAATGTATAAGTTACTAAAAAAAACAGAAACCTCACTGTGAATATAACGTGCACTATTATTGTAAAATTATTTAAAATCTACTCAATGAACCAGTCTTTATTCTTAGTACATATAATTTAATTTTTAAATACTCTGTTTCGGCTCCAATAACACGACAACGAATCTGATCTGCAGAAGTCATTCGTAGTTCTCGCCATAAGAAATATCCAAGTTCATATCACACATGTATACAACTCACTTGAGATAAGTAATAATAGAACAACTATCTGATCACTGTTGATCAGATAAATGCGCCCAATCATTCTAATATATTTTATCTTCAAAAAGGTACATAAGTAACTTCATCCCTTCATACATGCAAATATTGCACTGCAAAGTTTCATAAGTACAATACTAAAATATTAACTTCAAAATTAACTATTTAATAATTATTGTATACACATACTCGTATAGCAATATTGATTAATGGTACATAACCATTAAACAGATCAATTCATCGTAAAGGGTTTTTGAGACTTTCTTCTAATTATGAATCAACATTATATTACATATAACTAAAACAATACCATACTGTGTAAAACAGTACCATTAGATGTTTAAACTTGAACTTCTATAAAATGTTTAAATATCATTATAGATACTTTATTGGATGAATTGGCATTTCTTGGACATTATTTAAAAATATTTTCTGCTTACGCCATAAGAACTTTCACCTTATATATCAATAATAATCAAGTAAAACTAGATGTAAACCACATACTACTCATAAATTCACTTTGATACCAGATCACAAACTCGTTTATCCTCAGAAATGTTTTCCTTAACAATAAATTTCTTAATTTGTCATTACTTGAAACTACACTGACAGTGAAAATGCAATGCAAATGAAATCAAACGCTCGCTTATTAAGAAAAAAAAATTGCACGCCAATACTTAGTAGTTTTGTCAATTGCTATAAACTTCGTTTAATCAAGTGTTTTAAAGCTACCTGCATTGCAATTTTGTCATGAATTCTTTTAAAAAAAATTTTGCAAAAACTTCGTTTAACCACGTGTTTTAATGGTACTTGCACTGCAATTTTATCACGAATTCTTTTCAAAATTTATTGCCAAAACTTCGTTTGACCATGTGTTTTAAAGGTACCTGCACTGCAAGTTTATTACGTTGTTCAAAATTTCATTGTGAAACTAATAATTAATGCAACCGCTGCAGTTACTTACTTAAGTTACTTGTATAAGCAGATAGGTACTACAAAATATATTCACACACGAAAATCGGTTTATCGGTAATTCATAATTAATCATAACCCTTTTTTATAATGCATTTAACTTGCGACGTCACAATACAAAACCAATTTGAAATTCTTTTGTGGGTTAGTGGTACGTTAACACTTCTGATTTATTGTATTTATCTCGTATGAACACTGTGGTTACTCCAATTATCACATCAAGTACTTACAGTCGATCTGGTCTGTTAATTCCTTTACGATGCTTACTCTTCGGTTGCCTCAATCCAAGTGAACGAGTCCGTCCGCGTTCGCCCTAACTTTCTCTTCCCCTACCACATTCCATAACTACCGTGTTGCCAGGAGTATAATTTTAATTTCCCAACTACCCCGGTATTTAACTGGATATCGTAATAAAGTTGCCACATCAAAATTATTATTTGCCTGTTGTATTAAGCATACATTTTAATATCAATAAATCATAACAAATGTAGTGTCAGTATTTATAGGATAATGCAGCAACCAAACGCTTATTTTATCTTTTGCCACATGAACTGAACTGTCAATTCTTACATGTTATTGACAATGTAAATAAACGTTTTTTTGATTTTCCTTACTAAAGAATAAAGTGTGAAAAAAGCAAATAATAATAATGTGCTTTTAACCAAGAAATCTATAAACCTCAAAAGTATCTTCACCTGATTAGACCCAGGGTACGTCAAAAAGAAGCATAAGTACGAACAGTTTCAAATAAGTTAACGCAAAGAACGGACGGGACGTTTCATTCATGGCTGGCTCGCATGTCTAAATATCGAAATGGTAAGTGCGAGATTATTTAACTACCTACATATTTCCTGGGGCTATCATGAAAACTAAAATGATATTACATTATTTCAAAAATTATATTCTATGTATGAAATTGTAAATGAATCAGTTTGTAAAGAACAGTGTTGTACTAAGGTACATTTTAATTATCGATATTATATGTGTGTTCATTTCACAGAACGAGACTCACTTCACCGCAATGATGCTGCAGTCGTCTAAGAACGGATTTATTCCAGAATTGGAATAAGGAAATTGTACATCGCACTGTGTTTCTGAAGATTATTCTATGAAGTATCTGCTGTCGTCAGTGGCAATAAAAGATGTGGTTGCAAAGCAATTAAAAGTAATAAAATAATTAAATAGTATTGTTTTATTGATACCGTTTTTGACGATTCTTCAATATTATAAACACATGATATCCTTCATAACAATTATTTTATCGATATCGATAAAGTGTAGCTAACAGGTAGGTACAACGCTACATACTGCTGTCATTACATCGGTCAATCCGTGCTTTTGCAAAACCGAAATGACGTAATGTCATACAAGTTCCATATGACATACGACTTTTGAATCAGGTGAGGTCAGGTGACGACTTAACTGTTATTATGGCGATTCTAACCTCAAAATCTTAAAGAAATTCGGCTTTTGCGCTTTTCTGTGAAGTGTCCGTGGATTTCTGTTAATTGCCAGGAGTTTTATTTTATATTTGGAGCCTAACTATATACCCCTCATGTTTGTTGAGTCTGGTGCCAAGCTTGTATGGAAGCGGAACATCATCCTTTGTTCCTAAATTACGCAGGCCTGCCTGCAAAGTAGTATGAAAATCCTTTTCATAACAAGTGTCACTACGGCGCCCGAAGCGTTATACTTCCGAGTCTATTTTCACGAACTTAACGATGACATTTCCGCGCATGTTTGAGAAAAGATCGTTTTCGTGCTTAAAAAGAAACGTTGACGACGAGTTTTACTGATGCCTACGACGGTAATACGTCTAATGGAAACATTGACGGCCGCCTTTAGATCGATGGGCTGCAATTTCAAGGCACATTTCCATTGCGAACGGACTGGCCTTGATGTTTTTTTTTCTATTCGGCCTATTGAAAGACCAGTTATATATAGCTGGGCCTGAAGGGGCGGAAAACTGGCGCTAGGCCCGTCGACTGTCGCACTCAACTCAGACAAATGTGGGCAAAGAGTGTGCAAAGTATGATGTATTCGGGTATTTCAGAAAGCCAAAAAGTGGGGCATAACTTCGAAAATGGACTCTTGTTACACTGGAATATGAGTGAATTTTAAATGATTTTCGGAATTAATCGAATTGCGGAATTACCAGAACACAACATGCGGAAGTCTTGTTTTCAGATTTAGCGGTCCAGACACTGTCACTATCTAATAATGACATTGATTCTATACCCGCCCTTTTCTATGTAACTATATGAAATTGAGAAGGATGAATAGATAAATAATGTCATTATTACTGACAGTGTCTGCTAGCCATGACCATTTCTCGACTTCTACGCGGATGAAGCGCGTGCGAATGGAACTCCTAAAAAATTTCTTATCTTAAATTATATTTTCGAATTAAGAGTAAAACTTAAACTAAATTAGTTCTGCCGTATTATGTTAACCCGGTACGTAATAAGGGTGTCTAATTTACTAGTTGCTACGTTCAAAGCCTGACCTTACATGCCACGCCTATTGTTTCGTACTATATGTATGTTAATTTTTGGCGATGACAGTTTTACAAGTAATTCGTCACATCCACGTGAGTACAGTAAGCAGCTGAAGTAGCTAAGCGGACAAATTGTTCAAAAAGATCTATCTAAATACGCTCCTATTCTCTTAACAATAAAGTCTTGTATTGATATATTATTAGTAGTCCACCTCGAACTGAGATCCCGCGATTTACTGGCAAACGAGATGAACAATATAACAAGACCCATCTGAAGATTATTTTTCGCCTTCTAAGTCTACAACCCCTTGATCGATGCAGCTCATATAACGCTTGTTCGAAGACGCACGATGTACTTATTATAATTGCTAAGTAGAAAATATTAATTGCGAATACGGTGTGTAAATCTAATACGGGCGAATCTTTTAACGGTGATTAGTTAGAATCGCAATTAATTTTTAATCCATACAAAATAATTCGGCCCGCAATATAATGCAAACACACTCGCGTTAAACGCTCGTTGACAGTTACCTACTTTCAATACCACGTTTACAGTACATTGCTCCAGATATTTTTTTCAAAAATTAATTCTTGGGTCACAGTTAAGTGTAACTTAAAAAACCATCTTAATTAATGATTACACTAATGAGTTCTATGTCTAGTTTAATATATCGCCCGTATTAGATTTACATGTGTAAAACCGTGAAAGTTTAAATCGGTGTCAAGGTGATTATGCGTAGCATCACGGGATTCACGGGATCTAATGGCGATCCTCATTGACCTATTTAGAAAATCTACCACTCGCATGATTGTAAAACCGCGATCACATTTGGAATTCAAGTGTAATCACGGGAAATTAAAACGGGACCCACTTTTACCGTCCAAGAGTATATTTCATGAGGAGCAGTTCGACGCTAAAGTTTGGGAATGGGTTCCTTATAGATTGTGCCGAAGTTAATGATGTGTAAACGTAATTAACGTGAAACAACATCGCGTAACCGTTAAGTGATTACAATCGTAATCGTTTCGATCGTGAATCGATTGTCCGTCATCGATATTAGAATTAAATTGTTTGTTTTATGGTATCATGCCAATGCATGGCAAGTTTCCGAGTCAAGTTTTATTAATCGGTGCAAACGATTAAATGTGCAAATTATTATCTTCGATAATACTTACCGAAGATAATAGAAAACTCCTTTACTTGATTGAAGAAGAGTTTATTGACCAGTGCCCAGCCAGTGCCATGTTTCTTTCTAGAAACTGCGAAAAAGAATAGCAATATCCATACCAATGTGACGACATTGAACAGTCACATCTGCGCTTAAACTTTTGCTTGTACATACAGACTCCATTTTAATCTATTAGGTTTACAGCAATAAAAGGCCACTTGGTGGCATCACCAAGGCATTACCTATTAATTCGTAGTCGCGTCAAAAGTCGCATAGCTAACCTCAAATTCTAAATGAGTTAATGAGTTTAATTACCATTAGTGTCTCGAGAATCCGCAAGATGGCAGCCGGGTTGTGTTAACATTGCATACCGAGTATGCAATCCAAACAGACCAGCTTAGCGTTGTGTCTAGTGAAATATAATTACTAAAGGTCTTAAGGTCTCAGTTACATTGGATTTTCTGAGGTAATGTCTAATCAGCAATGGTTATAACAGTTATTTAAGCCGCTGCCTGACAACAGAACAATTGGATTATTTTACCGCATCGTAGCTTAAGTCGTCGGTTGAAAAAAGCATTTAGTTAAACAGTTTTCCTTGTAGGTACGTGAGGTAATATAGGTATTTTATGCTATAAGGATGTAGCGTTTGGTATTTTAACAATAGTGTAATTTATATGTATTTTTGCAAAAAAAATATTCTATATTACTTATTAGCAAATTAGTGACAGTTTTATGACAAAATAAATACTTAAATAATGAATTGCGTATTACATAATACAGGTAAGTAATCATCATTATTTTGTGGATCCAGTTGTGGATAAACTAGATGCACAAAATAATAATTAATAAAAAGGTCTGCATCATATTAAAGTGACAATTAGATAATCAATTAGTTTCGAAAATCAGTTCATACTTTTTTCCTGTAAGTACCTTATCAGTATCATCGGTGGCAAACAAGACTACAGCTGGCCTGGTAAGTAATCACTATAGCATATGGACGCCTACAACTCCAGACTGTTACTTGTTCTTAACCGACCCTTTAACAACCTGTAGGTATGAACACTTCTGTTTTTTAAGAGCACCCCATATAGGTACCTACTTGTACCTCAATATATGTAAGTAAGTTTATTTAGAAAATTAATTCTATTGTACTTATAATTTAGAATTTACGTACAACACATAGGTACCTACTTACTAATAATTTGTAGTAGGTAATGAAGGTGAAAGGAAAATATGGCTACTGATGTCAGTCCAACTCATTCGCTCATCATTAGTTCAGGATAGGTAAAGATAGATCACGACAAATTAAAACATTACTGCATCTTTGCTGTTGCGTTGGGTAAATGAAAAAAATGTACATACCGCGTACTATTCAAACTCGAGGTTAAACAACAGTATATTACATCCCGATATTACGAACATTGACGTAAATTTATAGCATGATGATAAAAACAAGCAAAGCTAATTGAAATAAAACAAAAACATACAAACTTTGCACAATCCAAAAGCACAAAACACCAAAACAAGCGCAAATGTAGTTATTTCAACAAAAATATTGAGCTACTCTGACGTCCGCGACCGACGAGACACTAACTCAATTAGAGTTAATTTGATTACTCCAATAATCCGCGCTTGACACGACACTGCCACCAATTTACCTCAAAAATACGTCACTTTTACTCCAAAATAAAATGACGCAATATTACCAATCGGTTTAGTAACAACACTGGCCACTTCTAACCTCAAAAAGACACTAACTCTAAATTAGAAAAAAGTGTTCTAATTTTAAATTCGTACCGTTTTTAGATCGCGTGTCCTAATGAAAAACAACCGTCTATCTTGAGTGCTAGTGGTACTGTAATACAAACCTAGTATGGGCTCGTTCGCGCTACGCTCTGATTGAGAAAGCATGTATCATGCAACGGGGAATTAAAATATCTTTTGCGGTGAATAATTAACGGATGTACCATTCATTTACCTATTTGCGTGTAGGTGACAATAGTTAATGAGTGTAATTAAATCGCTTCGCTAAATTGGGCATTTGCATAGCTATTTGTGTATTTTCATTTTCGTGCCGAGAAGGAAATCATTTTGCCGGTAAATTACTTATTGACGGAACACATGAGTGCATTTGTGCTCAGCAATTAGGTACAAACATTTTTTTGTTAGGGGGCCCACCGACTATCAGTCTGACGATATCGGCCTGTCAGTTAGAACAAAAATTTGACAGCTCCAAACAACTCACAGGCCAATATCGACAGGCCGGCTGATGGGCCCAATTACAAAATAATGAAAATAAATGTCTAATATAACACAGGTGGCGCTGCATTTACCATGTGTTCAAGTAAGAGATTTATAGGTAATAAAAAAAATATTTATGGGGTATAAATTCGATTAGCGTTTGAGGGGACCGGCGGATATCATAGCCTAAAAACTTTTGTAAGATACTAATTAGTGGTAAACAGTATAGGCCATACATATTGTAGCCAATATAGTAATTAATTAGTTACTTGTAGACCTTGTAGTGGCTGTTTGTTTCCCCAAACACAGCAGCCATTTGGGAATCTATCCTCAGTTTTTGCACATACACACCGTGTTTTTATATTTGCTTTAATTCAAGGGTACATTTCTGAGCTGAAATTAAGTATATTTCTCAAAGGCACCAGTGTTCTAATTAGCTCCAGTTCTGAGATAAATGATAGAGAATTTTATCTGTATGATTGTGTAAACCTATCCATTTAATTATTTTTATACACTGAGACACCGCAATAAATGATGCACCTGTGTAATACCTAATACGTCAATAAAATATGCTTCCTTTGTATCACCGGGTATTAATGTTCGAAAGTCATAATTTTCAAATGTTTGGTTACCCTAGTTACATCAGTGATCGATATAACAATTAGGTATCGGATGAAATATTTTTTTCAAAGAAAAAATCGTTTCTCTAGTCGTACCTAACCATATGCTGATATTAAAGTAAATCAATAAACCACGTTGTATAAAAACTTGTACCTATCTAAATAAAAATACTTCATATCTTCACATTACATGTCTGATCTGTCATCCCATTGAGAGGAGATCTATCAAAACGCTCGTCAAACTAAAATAAATGTTTTATGAGTACACTTGAGATCAAAACTAACGGAATGTTTAAGTATCATCTCTCTTGCATTTATATTTATATTATGCCTTATAGGTATGTAAAATAAATTCACATTATAAAAAAATAACCAAAAAATGCGTAATCTAAATATAATTTTCGTAATAGTTTTAAACCAATAATTATTCCGTTTCATAACAAAAATCATTATTTAAAAAAAAACTAGGTACGCTACGAATTTCTATGAATAATAAATTGTAAATTTTCAGTTACCACGTTGTGGCGATGTATCGACGAGCTAATAGCCGCACACAGGTGCGTCGTGTGTGTGGGTGGATGCATATTGACCGTTTAATGCTATGAGCTAGATATGTGTCCAATGTCTTACGTCAGGAAGTAAAAAAACGGACGAACGGTGAAAAAAAAATCCCTTTTTACAGATTGAATGGTATATAAACTTATATAGATGTAGTACACAAAGGAAAAAGTGACCTAGGCCTCCGGTGCCGAAGAACTGGTGGAAAATTCGACCGGTGCTTCTGTGACCCAGGTGACCAAGTTGGTTAAGGCGTCTGCCGCGAATGCAGAAGACGCTGGTTCGATTCCAACCTTGCGCACCGAAATCCTAGGTGACTTTTTCCTCTGTATATGACATTTATATAAGTTTATAATGTATATAGTAGTGTGTGTCTACTTAAAATAAACAAATCAAAATTATTATTACAATCATTTAATTTTTTCTTCAGTTAAATGGTAATTTTATAAAAAATACGCATTTATTCAGAAAAAATGCGGACAAAAAATTACAACCTTTAATTTTTTTTAATATTACCACAATATAGCAACGAGCCTGCATGCATGTATTCTAGATGAATGCATATTGTCCGTTTAAAGGTATGAGCTAAATAAGTGGGTTCATTGTGTTACGTATACGTTAGGAAGTTACGAAGATAATGGTCGCTTTTAAGGTCCACAGACGAGACTGACATGTCAACGCAACAGACTGAGATGGTGTATTTAGAATGAGACAAAAGTCGTCAGCTACCAAATGGTACGTTTACCAAAATAATTTCACATATTATGCCTAGCTTATGTCACTCCCACAAGTGTGATGATTCGAATGACATACAAACAATTTAGACAGTAGGACATACCATTGAAATACACTCACTTTCACTTACATATTCGTACATGTATATACTGTGCCGTATTCTAATTTTAAAATGTATAAAACATTAACAACACAATCTGTCTTAAACATAACTCCAACACTCAACCAATAATCAATACAACCAATATTGAAGTCGTATTCTAGTTGCATCGCAGAAATATTCAAGCAAATTCCGTCATTTTTGATTCAGACGTGTAGGCGTTAACTGTATTATGTTGTTATTGCATTGGATTTGCATTGAAGTTGGATCGTGTTTTAAAGTTATAAATAATACGGCCCCTGATCAAAGGCATAACCTTTCTTCTGCAGTCGCGTATAAACCCTACATATGTTATGAAAACGCGCACAATCATATGGCGGTGTCTGACATAGCAACGAAGCATACATATAATGAGTGCTGGACTGGAAGACAACCCCCGATAGACTCCACATTCAGATTTTGGTAAAGCGAATAATTTGTGACGTTCCACGGGTGAAAGTACCTTATGGCGGTTGGCGCTTACGTTGCGAAGCATCGCATTAGTATTGCAGCGTCGTTAGAAATAGCGTAAGCGCAAACCGCCATAAGGTACCTTTTGTCGTGGAATGTCACATTTATGCAAATATTATGTACCTAAGCGTTTTAAGGACCTACTTATCACGCTCAGGTACATTAATAAACGAATATTACTGTACTTAAACACAAATTTTAACTCATCTACTCGTACATACTAAACGACACTTATTCGTGTACATTTACTTTTAATAGTTCACTTGACGTTTTGAACGTCGACGACAATCGACGTTAAAGATTATGTTTACACTTTTGCACCTTATTACAAAGGCGTAAGGTGGAAAAGTGTAAACATATATTTGACGTCGCCTGTACATGGTTAACGTTTTCGTTCCCATTCCAAGTCCCGTTATTATTTATGTTTATGGGCGAATCAACTTTTTAATGATGTTTACTCTGTCCCCGTTGTCCGAGGGACATCCTCATACTATTTCATAGAACATCTTTGGTTGTCCAAGGGACGTAACCATAGCAACCAGGCGCTATAAAAAGTTGATTGACTCTTATATTGATATTGAATAAAACCTACATTATTAGATATCACATATCACAGATTTCGCATTACAAAACGTTTACTAAGGGCCGGTTGCACCAAACTGTCTGTGAACGTAAACGTAATCGTAAAAAAAAAACTTGTATGAAAAGTTTGACAGTTTTCTATGGGATGACAGCTCCATCGCCATATTTATCGTTGATGAATCTGTTAATTGTGCGTGGTGCAACCCACCCTAAGACTACACATCAATTCAGTAAACTTTGACTTGTAACATTTGTTGCCTTTACGCTACGACATGGAGTTCTTCAAGAAGTTAGCTTATTTCAATAAGTAAGTTGTTCAAGAAGGCTTTCAAAGATAGGCAACCTATACGAGATCAAGAGCGTAAGATGATTCTATGCTCGCAGGGTGGAAGTGAAATATGCATAAGTCGCGAGTTGGTACAGTTGAGCCGCTCACACCGATGTTGCTCCTGGTCGTCTTTACGACGGCAGTTTCAGGGGCCCATCTAGTCGGCGGCGAGTCACCACCTGCCTCGATAACTTGTGAACACATTGTTATGGCAGGTGTCCGGACCTCTATGCAATAGCCCTATCTTGACCCAGCCAAACTTCAACACCATAGCCCATTAATCTTTCCATTTTGTTTATAATAGCTCCGACGCCTGCTGGGACCGGTTCGCGGGTATCTATTGATGTACCCGTGAATGGGTTCCAGCAGGTGTACTACATAGCAAAATTCTCCAAAGGGCCTCTGCCTGTTGGATCTGTATCCCCAGGTAAGCCTATCAAAAGACCGGGACTTATAGGCCCGTGAACCCTTAAAGGAGAAACAAATAATAATAATAATAACGAGAACTGGCGCAAACCTGTGGTGCTAAGCACCGAGGATCGCAAGGCGGTATGGAAGAGCAAGGAGCTACACGGGCGGTTCTACGGGGCCCTCACGGGACCCGACGTAGACCTGCTCGCGTCGGTGAACTGGTTACGATTCGGGGACCTCTTCGGAGAAACCGAAGGTTTTGCCTGTGCAATTGCGGACGAAGTTATCATGACGAATAACTACCGGAAATATATCCTGAAGGACGGTACGGTCGACATTTGTCGGGCATGCCGCCGTCCCGGAGAGTCACTCAGGCATATCATCTCCGGTTGTTCCCATCTTGCTAACGGCGAGTACTTGCACAGACATAACCTCGTAGCCAGGATCATACACCAGCAGCTTGCTCTCCTATACGGTCTTGTGGACCACGAAGTGCCGTACTACAAGTACACACCTGCGCCAGTTCTCGAAAATGGTCGTGCCACGCTCTATTGGGATCGATCTATAATCACGGACAGGACTATTGTAGCCAATAAGCCTGATATCGTGGTAATAGATCGACCGCAACGCCGGGCCATGCTCGTCGACATCACCGTCCCATGTGACGTGAACCTCGTGAAGGCTGAGAAGGACAAGTCCAGCAAGTACCTAGACTTAGCTCACGAGGTAACCGCCATGTGGGAGGTTGATTCGGCGATCATTGTGCCAATAGTTGTTTCTGCGAACGGTCTCATAGCGAAGAGTTTCGACCAACATCTTGAGAGACTTTCGCTACGGGGTTGTGGTTGGATCAAGGGTCAGATACAGAAGGCGGTAATTCTGGACACGGCGCGCATAGTCCGAAGGTTCCTCACTCTGCGGCCCTAACCACCGGCAGCCTGGGCCTTGCTCCGTTGCCGGCGGCACCCTAGGATAGGTTTTTTATAATGTTTTTATTGTTTTTGTATGTTTTTGATGAATTTTTGTATTTTACTTTTATAAAAATATTGTAAAAAACCTACCACTAAGACAAAAAATGAATAAAGAGAATAATAATAAAAAAAAAAAAAACAACCGCTGACAATGACAGACGTCTTGTAATCAAGTTTTACTAAAAATATATTTTTATACGTGTTTTTTTGCCTAATCTTGCTCAACTTTACTTTTAAGTGAACCCTGAAACAATGACAACATGTGGAACACCAATATATTCGGGTGTAAACTCAATTACGGGTCACGAACGTACAACACGTTGCACGTTGACAGCTAGTGCATAGGCGACACACGTATATAGTAGGATGATAACGAGAAGTCGGACAAAAGCGGCATCTACGAACGCACGCCCACCATCCTCGCCCGCCTCGTCAGTCTCCTCGCCATCGTCGTCGGGCGATGAGTTCGCCACTGCGCCCGACACCAGCGAGTCGAGCGACGAGTGCGGGCCGCCGCCGCCGCCGCCACGACCACCTGCGCGACGAGGGCGGCCACCGCTGCCGGCACGCTTGGGGCTTGCGGGACACCCTGTCCCGCCCAGGGCCCCCGCTGCCGGTGGTATAGTGCGTCGCATGAGATGGACTCCAGCAATGAATGAGAACGTCATGCGCGCCTACTATGGGGCTACAGAGGGGGGAACTAATCTGTCCGCGTATCGTGACCGGATACTTCCTCTGTTTCAGGCCCTTGAACCAACCATTGACACGACTGCGCAGCGATTATCGGATCAGGTGCGCGCCATTCAACGGCTAAAGCGGTTGGATGACGCGACACTTGATCGGCTTCGCCTGGAGGCTCTCTCTGCTCGCGCGGACTCCACCTCGGTGCGGGATCCGCCCGCCACGTCGCCGGATCCGATGCCCGTACCCGACCTGGCATCGGGGGCGCCGCGGATTGATCCCAGTGCCGATGAGGAGTATATCGCGAGTCAGAGTATGAGTAGTACAGCCAATGAGCAACTGAGGAGGACTTTGGAAGAGGCAATTACGCAGTATCGCTCCACAAATATCCCTAGGCCACGATTACCACGCTTGCCTATGAATAGACGCAATCTAGCGTTAATGGGAGCCCTAAATGATTTGCTAGATCCGATCCTGCGGACTAGTAAAGACTTAGATGATACGCACTCGATCATGTACTGCGGAGCCATCGCGGCGTGCCGTGTTGAACGAGTCAAGTTTCCGGACGCTGAACGTGCACCTAGGACCGCTGGGGGTGTCCCCGTATGGCAGGTGCGGATCGAGCGTCGTATCAACTCATTTAGGACTCTCATTGCAAAGCTGATCTGCTTCGGGGGGGGCAACAACCGCCCCCGAGTAATGCGCTTTGTGCACCAGGCGTTCGCGGGGACGGGTATCGAGCCCCGCGACTACATGGCCAACGTTACAGAGCGCATCGACTTTCTGAAGCAGGAAGTTTATGCATGGGCAAGCCGTATTCGCCGCTACAGAAAACGTGTGGACCGATTCAGGCAGAATCGTCTTTTTCAAAGTGACCAAAGGAAGGTATACCGAAGGTGGGAGGAAGCCGACCCCCGTGTGTCCGACGCGCGACTGCCGGATGCTACTGCCATGACTGATTTCTGGCGTAGCATCTGGTCGGCGCCTGTTGAACACACGGAGGGCGAGTGGATGAGCGTTGTCGAACGTGAGTGCGAGTCCATCGAACCTATGGGGGCTATTACCATCAGCCCCGATGACGTAAGTTGTGCAATCCGTACGGCTCAGAACTGGAAAAGTCCTGGCCCGGATGGATTGCACAACTTCTGGCTAAAATGGTTTCGATGCTCGCACTCGCGGCTGGCAACGCAATTCCAACAAGCTCTTGAACTTGGCTCCCTCCCGCCTTCCCTAACAACTGGTGTAACCTTCCTGCTCTACAAGTCCGGTAGTACCACGGAAGCGAAGAACTACAGACCCATCACGTGCTTGCCTACACTCTACAAGCTCCTTACATCCATTTTGAGAGCAAAAATAAACGCGCACATAGTTGCAAACAACATTTTGGCCTCTTCTCAAAATGGATGTAGGGTTGGGTCCCGTGGTACTAAAGAGCTCCTCCTCATAGACATGACCATTTGCCAACGAGTCCGGCGGAACAGGGGGGCCCTCTCGGCCGCTTGGATTGACTATAAGAAGGCCTATGATTCGGTGCCTCATTCATGGCTGGAAAGGATCTTAGAGCTGTATAAAGTTGATGCAGCTTTAAGATCCTTCCTTGGCGCATGTATGAGGCAGTGGACCACAGTCCTTCGTCAACCAGGAGGCGGGGATGACCCCCCTGACCCGCATGACTTTATAAGGATCGAGCGAGGAATATTTCAGGGCGACAGTCTGAGTCCCCTGTGGTTCTGCCTAGCTCTAAATCCGCTCAGCACCCTGCTGAAGGATTCGGGGCTAGGTTGCCGACTTCGGAGAGAGGGTGAAGTCATATCTCACCTTCTGTACATGGACGATCTCAAATTATTTGCACCAAATAACCGGGACCTGATGGAGCTACTGAAAACCACTGAAGTCTTCAGTAGTTCTATCAAGATGGAGTTTGGTGTTGATAAATGTGCGGTTATGCATGTACAGCGGGGGAAAGTAGTAAATTCAACAAATTTACAGCTTTCTGAGACAATGACGTTCAGATCTATCTCTGAATCAGAAACCTACAAATACCTTGGTATGTCACAGTCGTTGGGTATTGAGGATGCGGGTATTAAACAGGCGTTGAAGGAGCGCTTCTTTGGTCGGCTGACAAAAGTACTCAATAGTCTTTTGTCAGGTGGCAACAAGGTGCGCGCCTTCAACGCCTGGGTAATGCCCCTACTCACATACTCCTTTGGCATACTAAGGTGGACACATACCGAGCTGGATGCCCTGGATCGGAGGGTCCGTCTATTGCTCACCACACACCGTATGCTTCACCCACGCTCGTCCGTTATGAGATTGTACATCCCACGGAAGTGTGGAGGTCGCGGCTTTTTAAACGCCAAAAATCTCCACAACCGTGAGGTGTACAATCTCAGGAATTATTTCCTTAACAACGAGTGTGGGATGCATCGTGATGTGGTGGCAGTAGATAAGAGCCTCACGCCGCTCTCCTTGGCGAACGAGAACTGGCGCAAACCTGTGGTGCTAAGCACCGAGGATCGCAAGGCGGTATGGAAGAGCAAGGAGCTACACGGGCGGTTCTACGGGGCCCTCACGGGACCCGACGTAGATCTGCTCGCGTCGGTGAACTGGTTACGATTCGGGGACCTCTTCGGAGAAACCGAAGGTTTTGCCTGTGCAATTGCGGACGAAGTTATCATGACGAATAACTACCGGAGATATATCCTGAAGGACGGTACGGTCGACATTTGTCGGGCATGCCGCTGTCCCGGAGAGTCACTCAGGCATATCATCTCCGGTTGTTCTCATCTTGCTAACGGCGAGTACTTGCACAGACATAACCTCGTAGCCAGGATCATACACCAGCAGCTTGCTCTCCTATACGGTCTTGTGGACCACGAAGTGCCGTACTACAAGTACACACCTGCGCCAGTTCTCGAAAATGGTCGTGCCACGCTCTATTGGGATCGATCTATTATCACGGACAGGACTATTGTAGCCAATAAGCCTGATATAGTGATAATAGACCGTTCGCAACGCCGGGCCATGCTCGTCGACATCACCGTTCCATGTGACGTTAACCTCGTGAAGGCTGAGAAGGACAAATCCAGCAAGTACCTAGACTTAGCTCACGAGGTAACCGCCATGTGGGAGGTTGATTCGGCGATCATTGTGCCGATAGTTGTTTCTGCGAACGGTCTCATAGCGAAGAGTCTCGACCAACATCTTGAGAGGCTTTCGCTACGAGGTTGTGGTTGGATCAAGGGTCAGATACAGAAGGCGGTAATCCTGGACACGGCGCGTATAGTCCGAAGGTTCCTCTCCCTGCGGCCCTGACCACCGGCAGCCTGGGCCTTGCTCCGTTGCCGGCGGCACCCTAGGTTAGGTTTTTTATAATGTTTTTATTGTTTTTGTATATTTTGATGTATTTTTGTATTTTACTTTTGTAAAAATATTATAAAACCTAACCTAAGACGAAAAATAAATAAGAAAAATAATAATAATAATAATAAACCCGCGGGGGCAGCTTGTGGCGAGCTGACGGTGAGTGGCGACACCGCGGACCCCTATTCCAGAGGGCCCTTTCCATCTGGCCCTCGCCTCTGTGCTTGCCTTAACTGGCCGGCCAGAGTGGAGTCGCAAGAGCGGGACCTATGCTCCAGGTTGGAAGTGTAAAATGTCATAACGCCGGCGGCCTGCTGAACGGAACACCGGGAACTGGCTACCGCAGACTCACCTCTCGACAACCTCACAGCCACTCTCAAGTGTTGCGCCGTTGTCGCACCGTGCGTGCGGCCAATGCGGGGCCCACTCAATGAGTTGGCGAGTCACCACCTGTCTTCTACAATTTTGAGACTGATTGTCACGGCAGGTGTCCGCTAGTCTCCTCCCATAACCCAGTATCCAGTCCATCCAACATTCAAACCAATAGCCTTATGACCTTAGTTTCCATCGCAGCACAAAAGTGCTGCACTGCAATAGTCTTTGCACCTGGCGGGGACCATCTCCGGATGTATCATATTGTGCACTCGGGGATGGTATCCGCCACGTGTATCCCTTGCTTTTAGATTAAATTGTCTTAAAGGGCGACTGCGCTGTTGGCTTCGGCCCCACGCAGGCCTACCAAAGGTCCGGGACCCCATGGTCCCGAGATATGGAAAGGACATACAAATAATAATAATAATAAGCTTCAGGGGGGGCAACAACCGCTTCAGGGGGGGCAACAACCGCCCCCGAGTAATGCGCTTTGTGCACCAGGCGTTCGCGGGGACGGGTATCGAGCCCCGCGACTACATGGCCAACGTCACAGAGCGCATCGACTTTCTGAAGCAGAAAGTTTATGCATGGGCAAGCCGTATTCGCCGCTACAGAGAACGTGTGGACCGATTCAGGCAGAATCGTCTTTTTCAAAGTGACCAAAGGAAGGTATACCGAGGGTGGGAGGAAGCCGACCCCCGTGTGTCCGACGTGCGACTGCCGGATGCTACTGCCATGACTGATTTCTGGCGTAGCATCTGGTCGGCGCCTGTTGAACACACGGAGGGCGAGTGGATGAGCGTTGTCGAACGTGAGTGCGAGTCCATCGAACCTATGGGGGCTATTACCATCAGCCCCGATGACGTAAGTTGTGCAATCCGTACGGCTCAGAACTGGAAAAGTCCTGGCCCGGATGGATTGCACAACTTCTGGCTAAAATGGTTTCGATGCTCGCACTCGCGGCTGGCAACGCAATTCCAACAAGCTCTTGAACTTGGCTCCCTCCCGCCTTCCCTAACAACTGGTGTAACCTTCCTGCTCTACAAGTCCGGTAGTACCACGGAAGCGAAGAACTACAGACCCATCACGTGCTTGCCTACACTCTACAAGCTCCTTACATCCATTTTGAGAGCAAAAATAAACGCGCACATAGTTGCAAACAACATTTTGGCCTCTTCTCAAAATGGATGTAGGGTTGGGTCCCGTGGTACTAAAGAGCTCCTCCTCATAGACATGACCATTTGCCAACGAGTCCGGCGGAACAGGGGGGCCCTCTCGGCCGCTTGGATTGACTATAAGAAGGCCTATGATTCGGTGCCTCATTCATGGCTGGAAAGGATCTTAGAGCTGTATAAAGTTGATGCAGCTTTAAGATCCTTCCTTGGCGCATGTATGAGGCAGTGGACCACAGTCCTTCGTCAACCAGGAGGCGGGGATGACCCCCCTGACCCGCATGACTTTATAAGGATCGAGCGAGGAATATTTCAGGGCGACAGTCTGAGTCCCCTGTGGTTCTGCCTAGCTCTAAATCCGCTCAGCACCCTGCTGAAGGATTCGGGGCTAGGTTGCCGGCTTCGGAGAGAGGGTGAAGTCATATCTCACCTTCTGTACATGGACGATCTCAAATTATTTGCACCAAATAACCGGGACCTGATGGAGCTACTGAAAACCACTGAAGTCTTCAGTAGTTCTATCAAGATGGAGTTTGGTGTTGATAAATGTGCGGTTATGCATGTACAGCGGGGGAAAGTAGTAAATTCAACAAATTTACAGCTTCCTGAGACAATGACGTTCAGATCTATCTCTGAATCAGAAACCTACAAATACCTTGGTATGTCACAGTCGTTGGGTATTGAGGATGCGGGTATTAAACAGGCGTTGAAGGAGCGCTTCTTTGGTCGGCTGACAAAAGTACTCAATAGTCTTTTGTCAGGTGGCAACAAGGTGCGCGCCTTCAACGCCTGGGTAATGCCCCTACTCACATACTCCTTTGGCATACTAAGGTGGACACAGACCGAGCTGGATGCCCTGGATCGGAGGGTCCGTCTATTGCTCACCACACACCGTATGCTTCACCCACGCTCGTCCGTTATGAGATTGTACATCCCACGGAAGTGTGGAGGTCGCGGCTTTTTAAACGCCAAAAATCTCCACAACCGTGAGGTGTACAATCTCAGGAATTATTTCCTTAACAACGAGTGTGGGATGCATCGTGATGTGGTGGCAGTAGATAAGAGCCTCACGCCGCTCTCCTTGGCGAACGAGAACTGGCACAAACCTGTGGTGCTAAGCACCGAGGATCGCAAGGCGGTATGGAAGAGCAAGGAGCTACACGGGCGGTTCTACGGGGCCCTCACGGGACCCGACGTAGACCTGCTCGCGTCGGTGAACTGGTTACGATTCGGGGACCTCTTCGGAGAAACCGAAGGTTTTGCCTGTGCAATTGCGGACGAAGTTATCATGACGAATAACTACCGGAGATATATCCTGAAGGACGGTACGGTCGACATTTGTCGGGCATGCCGCTGTCCCGGAGAGTCACTCAGGCATATCATCTCCGGTTGTTCTCATCTTGCTAACGGCGAGTACTTGCACAGACATAACCTCGTAGCCAGGATCATACACCAGCAGCTTGCTCTCCTATACGGTCTTGTGGACCACGAAGTGCCGTACTACAAGTACACACCTGCGCCAGTTCTCGAAAATGGTCGTGCCACGCTCTATTGGGATCGATCTATTATCACGGACAGGACTATTGTAGCCAATAAGCCTGATATAGTGATAATAGACCGATCGCAACGCCGGGCCATGCTCGTCGACATCACCGTTCCATGTGACGTTAACCTCGTGAAGGCTGAGAAGGACAAATCCAGCAAGTACCTAGACTTAGCTCACGAGGTAACCGCCATGTGGGAGGTTGATTCGGCGATCATTGTGCCGATAGTTGTTTCTGCGAACGGTCTCATAGCGAAGAGTCTCGACCAACATCTTGAGAGGCTTTCGCTACGAGGTTGTGGTTGGATCAAGGGTCAGATACAGAAGGCGGTAATCCTGGACACGGCGCGTATAGTCCGAAGGTTCCTCTCTCTGCGGCCCTGACCACCGGCAGCCTGGGCCTTGCTCCGTTGCCGGCGGCACCCTAGGTTAGGTTTTTTATAATGTTTTTATTGTTTTTGTATGTTTTTGATGTATTTTTGTATTTTACTTTTGTAAAAATATTATAAAACCTAACCTAAGACGAAAAATAAATAAAGAGAATAATAATAATATGTTAGCCTCTATACGTCCCACTGCTGGGCACAGGCCTCCTCTCATGCACGAGAGGGATCAGGCTATAGTCCCCACGCTGGCCCAAAGCGGGTTGGGAACTTCACATACACCTTTGAATTTCTCCGCGGATGTATGCAGGTTTCCTCACGATGTTTTCCTTCACCGTATAGCGATTGGTAAATATCAAATTATATTTCGTACATAAGTTCCGAAAAACTCATTGGTACGAGCCGGGGTTTGAAGGTCCCGCCTTCAGATTTAAAGTCAGACGTCGTTACCGTCAGGCTACCAACACTTAATTAAAATAATTATGGTATAGGAGCGTCACCTTGAACTGACCTATATATCGTATGCTTCATCTAGTAACAAAGCATCTGTGGCTGGACTACCAAGCTACAGTCGACTTCAAAAATAACTACGCATCTCTCATCTTATTACAACGGGATAGGGTGCAAAAATGCAAATATATCTTTAACGTAAGGCGATTATCACACTGACGACGGATCTGCATGCGGCGCCGGTGCGCGAGCGAGATAGCGCTCTGCAAGTGTATAGCGCTATCTCGCTCGCGCACCGGTGCTGCATGCGGATCCGTCGCCAGTGTGATAATCGCCTTCACTGTTATATGTACGTGACAAAATAAAAGACTAAATCTTCAGTGTTTAGAGTGAGACTAACCGATTTGAGCGTGTTAACATGTACCTATGTATCTAAGACGTACGCTATTAAATGGAGTACAGTCAGCAGCAAACGTAGCTAAGCGGGTGAGGTGTTCAAACCGATCTACTCTCGCTCTTATTCTCTTAAAAATAAAGTCGTATCCAGCTCATTTTGAAGTTTGAACACCTCCGCTTAGCTACATTTTCTGCTCACTGTAGGTACCTTGTTTTTTATGTCGTTGTTAAAAAAAAACATCACTGCCCGTTGACAGCGATATAAAAGTTAGGTAAATTGTAGATGTTTGTTTATTTTTCTTTTTAACCGACTCAAATTCCATAGAAGGATGGCACCGACTTCAAACATATCAGCTGGTATCGCATATAAATAATTATGATGATGAATTTTGTCATTCTTAAAGTCGGTTTTTCTTTTTTATTTAAAAACTTTTTTGCTTTTAGGATTCCGTACCTCAAAAGGAAAAAACAGAACCCTTATAGGATCACTTTGTTGTCTGTCTGTCTGTCAAGACCTTTTTTCTCAGAAACGCGTAGAGCTTTCAAGCTGAAATTTATATCAAATACTCAGGTCTATTGTCCCTTGAAGCTGTGAAAAAATCAAACTTAAAAGCCAACGCAATCAAAAGATACAGTCGTTTATGCTGCATTTTAGAGTTTTCGGCACTCGCAAAACCTACGGGGTACTTCCTGTGTACTCAGAAACTTGAAATTTGGCACAAAGCAACGTCATATAGCATAGACAAAGGAAAAATTATAAAAAGTAGACATTTTTATTAAAATCATACAAATATATATATTTAAAATTTTAAACTTACTACCTTTTTCCTCGTAAACGCGTGAAGTTATTAAGTTGAAATTCATGTCAAACACTTAGGGCTATAGGACCTTTTAGATATAGCAAAACCAAACTTTCGTGTCAACGCAATCAAAAGAAATAGCAATTTAAGTTGCATATTTTGAAACTGAGTACTCGCAAGAAACTCAAAACCTAAAGGGTACTTCCCGTAAACTCAGAAACTTGAAATTTGGCACGAAGCAACCTCATATAGCATTGACACAGGAAAAATTATAAAAAGTAGACATTTTTAGTAAAATCATACAAAAATATATATTTAAAATTTTAAACTTACTACCTTTTTCCTCGTAAACGCGTGAAGTTATTAAGTTGAAATTTATGTCAAATACTTAGGGCTATAGGACCTTTCAGATGTAGCAAACCCAAACTTTTGTGTCGACGCAATCAAAAGAAATAGCAATTTAAGTTGCATATTTTGAAACTGAGTACTCGCAAGAAACTCAAAATCTAAAGGGTACTTCCCGTAAACTCAGAAACTTGAAACTTGTCACGAAGAAATTTCATATAGCACAGGCAAAGGAAAAATTACGAAACGTAGAAATTTTAGTAAAATCATACAAAAAAAATGTTTTTTAAATTTTAAACTTACTTCCGTTTTCCTCGTAAACGCGTAAAGTTTTTAAATTGAAATTCATGTCAAATATATAGCTATAGGACCTTTCAGATGTAGCAAAACCAAACTTTCCTGTCAACGCAATCAAAATAAATAGCAATTTAAGTTGCATATTTTGAAACTGAGTACTCGCAAGAAACTCAAAACCTAAAGGGTACTTCCCGTAAACTTAGAAACTTGAAACCTGGCACGAAGAAACTTCATGTAGCACAGACAAAGGAAAAATTACGAAACGTAGACATTTTTAGTAAAATCATACATAAAATATTTTTTTTAATTTTATACTTACTACCTGTTTCCTCGTAAACGCGTAGAGGTATTAAATTGAAATTCATATTATATACTCAGGTCTATAATACCTTTCTGCTGTAGCAAAACGAAACTTCCATGTCCACGCAAACATAAGAAATAGCAATTTTATTGTTATAGGTTTGTACGGAACCCTCGGTGTGCGAGTCTGACTCGCACTTGGCCGGTTTTTTATTGGTTATCAGTAAATAAATGATTACCTTTATTTATTTTACCAAAATGAATTTAAATATTAAGTACTTATTTAATTTCTATTCGCAAATGAATACAAACAGCATATTATTTGTACCTACAGGAAAATGACCCACTTTATACAGTAAATGTAGTTTCCAGGGGGAAGTTACGATCGAAAACTAGTTACTTAGGTATTCCATTATTTATGTATACGTTCTAAATATTATTGACGACGATAATAAATATTTCCATACAAAATGATCGGCTTTCATTGCCCAAGTGTAGTATTCCTTATAGACCATCGTAAAATGAATGTATTGGAAATCCATAAGACGCCGGTGACGTTGTTTACTTTCCACGAACTCTCACCGGGTTATAGACTTGAATATTAATTGAAAATTGTCTTGTGGTACAAATTCAATAAAATAATACTTTTTATACTCGGCGACTGTAATACTTGAATTGAGATGGTGTTGGAGGAACTACTAGCGCATACTTTTCGATTGTAGCATCCATAAGAATGACAGAAAGGATTTCCATACAATATTGTGACACTGTTGCCGGACCCCGCCCCGCGTGTCGGGCGGGCGCCGTCGGCACAATCCACCGGGAGATCGATTCGAAGTTACTCAATTATATAGAAGCAGCAGGTTGTGCACGGCATTCGTCGAACTCAATTCTTACCGGTTTGCTTAAGCACTCGTAGAAAAACTATTGTGTGCAACGGTACATAATTAGGTCTTAAAATTCTCGGGTTTGTTTTTACAAAATTTATCTTCGCCCCATTTTGTAACTTTGAATCTTCGAATCTTAAGAACCCTTATTATGTAACTGTTGCACAAAATACTATATTCTACTCGCCGACTATAATCCTTGAATTGAGACTTTGTACAGAGAACTACTAGCGCATACTTTTCGATGGTCGCATATTTTAGCATTGTTGACTAAACTAAAATGGATTTTCATACAATATTTTAGTTCTCTCAGCTGCCGAGCCCCGCCCGGCCACGCGGCCGCGGTCGGGCGGGGCTCGGCACTATCACCGGGAGATGGTCAGATGGAAGTTACTCAATTATATAGAGGCAGCAGATTGTAACGCATTTATTGAACTCTATTCTAACCGACTTGCCTAATTTGAGTAGGTACTCGTAGAAAAAGTATTGAATACAATAGTGACATAATTTGAGCTTTTCAATCTCGTACCTTACTTAGGCCACTCAGTAAGCTTTGTGGCCTAAACGCGGTACTCGACTGAAAAGCTCTTTATTATGTCACGATTGTATAATAGTATTGTAAACTCAGCACGCCTAGCACATGAGTGACGCGACAGTATCTCGCGCGCGAGATAGTCTATCCGTCCTTTTCTGACTGTGTCAATTAAAAAGAGACGGGTAGTCTATCTCGCGCGCGAGATACTGTCGCGTCCCTCATGTCCTAGGCGTGCTGTAGTCACTGCAGAGGCCAGAAAAATATGGATGGAGAAAAAAAAAGGAAAATATGTATTTGTCTTGCAAATGGTGACACACACGCTCGCCATCTTTGAAGGTGCACAACAAAATATAATTTAAAGCGTACATTTTGAATACAATCGGACCGAGAATAATAGTTCTGTCAGGCGTCAGTGCGACAAGGGTGCTACACAATAGTACGCCGTTTCACGTAGAACCTTGTCACATCGACCTAGCATCGTGAATAGCAGGTAACTATATTGTCATGGTTTCGTTAAAGATATGGGATCCTTGGATTATGTGAGGGAAAACTTGTATTTGAATGCCACCGTTTAATAGCGCTTAAACCAATGATGATTTTCTTGGATCGATTTTTTCACTAGATCGCAGTGGCGGCGCGTTTATAGAATACGATTCCCGTCGGCTTGCCTAAGTTTCAGGCGGCTGAGCAGTTTTCCTACAGCTCGTGAAGAAATGTTAAGCCAAATTCAGCACCGGCTTGCATATTACATACGAAAAAAATGACCCACCGCCACTGAGTAGGTGGCAGCACCGTGACGAGAGGTCCATCTCTCATAATCCTCTCATAATCTCATAATCATGTCACTATTTTTGGTGGATTTTGACAGCTGCTGTCAAAAAGACCCCTCGTCACAGTGCCGCCACCTGTATTTCTGGAAACCTTCATTGAGCTATACCGAGGCTTGGTCGACTGTTAAAACTTAGAACTTATTTATTGATTTAAGTGCACCGATAATTGACGAGAGTGCGTGATTTAGACTTCTTCAAGCACAGGCTCATCAAATATATCGGAGCGGCCAAGATACGCGAAAATATCATGCACTTTATTGTCTTGAGAACAAAAAAAAAAGATAAAAGATATTTATTCTTCAATTTAGGCACATTACAATGCACTTATGAACGTCAGAGAGGAAAAGAAACTACCACTGGTTCTAACCCTACACCTCTGACCCGAGAAGGCCGAGAAGTATTACTTATTACCGGCAAGAAACTCGGCGGGACTTATTTTTTCAAAACGGTAATACTAATAGGCGCTGTTCATATTTGTGACCACCTTGGCCGCTCCGATATATCTGATGGCGACTGTACAGGCTAATGTGAGCAATGTGCATAAAATATCATAACATATGGATGTACCTATGACACCGAAATGCGAATCAAGTGGAATATGATTTTCAATTCAAATTTAATCAACCTAAAACCCGTCCCGATTAACCTTCGTTCTAACTTGTCAATATTCATTTTATCTACAGACTCCAATTTCCTGTGCGGGCGAAAATTTAGCTATCTTGTGTGCGATTAAAATAATCTGTGCGTGTGCGTGTGTGTTTTATGTTTGTGTGTGTTGGCGTTAGTACTTACAGTTGAAATAACTAAGGGCGAAGAATACCTAGGTATATCAAATTACATATAAAATTTTACCGTAGTGATAAAAGATACTTATTAGTTATTATATACTTACCTAATGTATAATGTATCTTTTAATAGGTACAGGCACTTGCAATAGTATGGTCCCTCAGGCCGCAAAAATATCTGACACAATCTTATATGTAGGGTCATAAGAGATAAGGTATTTTTATTATTGCAGGTGACGGTACATATTTATTTTTAGTTTGCTCTATGCCGCTCCAACGAGTGTGATATGATATAATTTGTTTAAACCTTACTCACATAGGGTGTGAATTGTTTTTAATAAAAAAATACTAATCGGTCCATTTTTTTAAATATGTATTATATCGGTATATGTACCAAAAACTACTTCATCATCATCACCTAATAATCCCACTTAACTTTAATATCGGAAAATTCAACTGTATAACAATCAGTAGCAGAAGTAGCTAAGCGGTTAAGGTGTTCATAATGACCTACACACGCTCTTATTCTCTTAACAATAAAGTCGTGTCCAGCTCATTTTGAACACCCGGCCCGCTTACTTACTTTTGCTGCTGACTATACCTACCCAAAACTTTTGACAACACATCTACCTCTGTCGAACTTCAAAAAGCTCTTGATTTAAAGCTCGTAAGACTTAAAAGCCTTTTGAACGACCCCAGTAATTTCAGTGACAGTTCAGCTGAACGATATTTAATGGAAGTTATGGCACCAATGGGCTCTGACACGGCATGCTATCAGGATTTTAATGAGGTTGGGCCGTGGAGTGGACGTAGCTACTACTTATTTCATTGCAGCAAAGATATTAAGGAGATCGCGTATACTTTTTGTAGCACTATGTTGTTTTTTTTTATTTTATCGTATAGCTACACGTCACTGGATATCGGAGATAGGCATTTATTTCTTTGAAAGATGCGGTGAAGAAAATCCAGTGAGTGCTGCGAGGTCCAGATGGTCCAGATGGGACAGTGCAGCTGTTAAGTTTGTTACTCTTTTAGCATCACCCAGGGATCACGTGTAGGGTTGTCTAAGGTATGTACCTACCCTATGTAGGTCGCATCTGCTTTAAACGGTGGAAGATAGTGGTTGGAATAACCATCTCTTTCTTTGCATGATAATTACAAATATTACAATAGTATAGGAGTGGTCTCAGTAATCGTTTCCCAAATCCCTTGGAAGCTCGACTGAGACCGCAATATTAATACTAAGGCCTATAATTTTCAATCCAGGGTCAAAAAATTTGAACCTTAGCTCAAATTATACTTCAATTTGCATAGGTAGTTGAAAGTTTTAATATAGTTAGCCTATACATAAGATTGTACTTTTAGATATTTTCAGTCTTACTTATTGCAGGTAACTATTGTTTATTTAAGTTTTCAACAGTCCCTTTGATTCAACCCAGAACCAAGAAAGCAGTATACAAATTGATAGTTTAAAAACACTTAACATCACCGTCATTCCGCTAAGTGTAGTTTGATGGCACCTCCGCTAATGGCACTGCTGTAATTCTTAAAAACTACTACAAATCTTATCTTAAATACTTAAAAACAACCTTAAAGTTAGTACTATAAAGTTCAATTTAGAAAATCACGCAACGACACTATACGACTTATTAAAAGTTATCCAATAGCGTTTGAAGTAGCAGTTAGTAAAGAGAGTTTGAACCGTAATAATATGGGTTAAGGTGCAATTTATTTTGATGCATGATTGTCGCAAAACTTGGGAAAGGCCGGAGAAAATTGATTACTGTATCATTGTGGCTGATGGTTAATGTTACATAAGAAAAGTACACTTTGGTAGTCAATTAGGGAATAATATCATTTTTCAGTCAGTTCCCCTCTTTAGGGTTCCGTGCCTACATAGATTTCGAACATTACATATGACAAAATACATTTATGTCACACCTGGCCATAAAGTGGCTTACGTACGGCGTACGGAAAAAGACGCTTTCTGGCCAATTGTAGACACAAAATGATGTACACAACACGGGAGGTAATAAAGAAAGCCCTCGATCGCATATTTACGTCCCTCGCTTGCAGCTCGGGCCACAAACTTCTGCGATCTCGGCCTTTCTTTGTTTTACCACCCTAGTTGTGTAATGTACTATTACGTTCAAAAATCTCAGTGGTACAGTCACTACAGTCGGCCAAAAATGTGGTCTACCACTCTCCGTTTGGGGTTCGTTTGAACGTCATGAGACAACAAGGTCGTGCATGTTTTAAACTGGCCTAACTGGCCCACTGTACAGTAACTGGCAATAGTATCTTCCTACACGAAGGCCGCAAAAATATGTGATACGCTCTTATGGCCCGACAAATAAGAGCGTGTCACATATTTTTGCAACCTTCGTGTAGGAAGATACTATTGCGGGTGACTCCAGCCAGAGATTGATACTGAGATCTCTTGATTGAAAGTGGGTCTCCTTATCGACATCGCTTATTAAATGTAGGTAGATACCTAATAAATGTAAACACTTGGTATTTGCTAACGTGTGACAGAACTAATCAGTGGCATCAGAGCGCGATCACTATTCAATCGGCCGCATATATTCGATTGCGTTGTTTCGTTAGTGTTTTTTTATAGCTTATCTTTTATCTTCTATCCCACTGGTGGCCACAAGCCACCCCTCTCTTCCAAAGAAATATAAGAAAGTGACAGACTTTTACCTATTTAACTTAATTGCATGAAAATAAACTTAACGAGCAAACGGCGGACTTCTCGTCAGGAGTTATTCTCTGTCAATCAAATTTAGAGCTAAGTACTTACAAAAATAAGAAATAGTAATAATAAGATCTTTGCAAAGGCCTCCCCTTATTATACCACGCGTCACAGCTTGTGAAATTTTGATGTTTCATTGATTTGATTCAACTGCTCGACAGAGTCTGACTGTAAATTTCTGGTAATAGGTACTAAAACAATTTTTCAACTGAAACACGTTGTTTGTAAATCATACTCTAATTCATTTATAACCAGGTGTTTAATTCAATCACACATTGTTAGGAGCCCTTTTGAATCGCATTTCTCCGAAAGGAAATTAAATGGAGTAAAATCAATCGGCCATGTGCGGCAGACCTATCCTAATCAGAGCACGCCCGCTGCAGACTGCGCTCAAACGTTCACGGTTCACTCGTCCGCACACATGCGACTCGTATCGATCTTCGAATTTCAAAGCGCAAGCGACAAACAGCATTTACAGTTTCTGTTACCGACATTTGTTTGAGGATTAAATTGTACAGTATGCCGCAGCTATACATTCTGCCCCCCTCTCTCTCTGAACCACCTTTGATTATCGAGAAGTTCGGATCGGTCAGGTACCTATACCTACATGAAGGTGTAACAAAAAGTGGTATCCGTTTAAGAGCATAAATTGGTATCGTATTGCGAGTAAGAAAAAGTAGGAGAAAGATTATTTTCGCGCAAAAACAAATGGTTTTGTAGGAGGGTTGGCCGGCTAGGACGCTGTAGTCCACCAGGATCCACTAGTCAGATCGCCCAGGGAATCCTGCTGAACTCACGAGTTCACCAGGATCCCCCTAAGGTAAAGCGTAGGTAGGTAGGTTAGGTTCGTTAGGTAGCTTCAGATGCCCGAAGGGTAAGTCGCCCAGGGGTGCGCCAAAGTTCACATAAAATTTGTACTTCGATTATTGGAAGTCCGAAATTGTTGTTCATAATTTTTTTAATCATAATGATCATTTCTTATAAGTATTTTTTGTTCATAACTATCGTTACTCCGAATTATTTAAGTTTATAATGTAAATCAATATAAATATCTATTATACTAATATTACTTTCCAGAGTCGCCGTTAGGTACGACGACGAGCGAAACGAGGAGGAGTGTTAGGTATCTTGCGATCACAACACAACACAATTTCGGTTAGGTTAGGTTAGGTTAGTGTGTCATCCTGCCCGAAGGGCATAACTACCCAGAATAGAAGCCCCCGCGAAGCGGGGGCTTCGTCGACCCTGTCACAGAAATGACTACTATCTACAAAAAACGTAGGAAATTATATTATGTCTCAAAAAATTCGGACAGCAAACAATTATTAACACTGTCGTTATATGAAAAAAATATATATATTATAACCATAAAAATTATGACAATTTTTTTTATGACGAATGATAATTCTGATCACAAAACGGTATTACTGAAAAAATTATGCTAAGTAATTTTATGTGAGCAAATATGGACCCGTCGCCCAGAAATAGGAAACATTCCCTACACAACTTAACTAGATCCGTCTAGTTAAGTTGTGTAGGGAATGTTTTTGGAAAAGAAACACTTTGGGGAATCCTGGTGAACTCATGAGTTCAGCAGGATCCCCTTGGGGATCTGACTAGGGGATCCTGGTGGACTACATGAACCTATGTCACAGAAAATACAGCTGGAAGCAATAAATGCTCGTCCTTCGTGTGTTAGTTGGTTGACCAAGAATAAACTATCCAGATGAGCTCATCATATTCCAATGGATCTCTAAAACAGAATATTATGCCGAATAAAATATTAATTAATTTGACGTACATTATTCAGATTAATTAGTACTCAAAGATAATGTATCATCCTGCCCAACTCTTTTTCTTCTTCTGTGTTGTTCCCATGAAAGGACAGTAACCAACTGTTACTGTAAAGTCCCTCCACATAACGCACACAAAAGCTACAAGCCTTCCTCATGTTATTACATTACACCTATTCAACTACAGGATCCTACATTTTAAAGTAAGTAGTCTGCTTAGATACAGGGTGTAACAAAAATAGTGGTGATCCGTCTAAGGGCATAATAAAAACTTGCCGCCAGCCTTCTGGGCACCCTACCGAGTGGTACTGATCTAGAGCCCATCTTTTATTTGTAAGTATGTATTAGGTTTTAGGGCATAATTGATATCGTATTGTGAGTAAAAAAAATAGGAGAAAAAATTTTGGACGTGTTTTTTTTTTTTATATGGGACACGTCGTGAGTCGCTAGCACTTATGACACTCATAACTAACGACCAGTCGCGACGCAGTGACGCTGAGTCCTTACGCAAACACTGGAGTTTGCTTTGACCAGCGGCGCGCGTGGTTCAGCCCCAGCGCTCCACGCAATAACTCTGATATTGCCCGCCGATGATATAGAGTAGGGTATGACGCGGTATCAGAGGCGACATAATTCACTGCAGAACTACAGTTAGACATGGTTGCTTTGGAGTGCTTTGGATTATAATCGATTTTTTATCAGCCGTAGTTATGACAGTTATGACTCGACCAGTCGCGACGCGGTAACGCTGAGTTCTTATGCAAACAGTGGAGTTTGCTTTGACCAGCGGCGCGCGTGGTTCAGCCCCAGCGCTCCACGCAATAACTCTGATATTGCCCGCCGATGATATAGAGTAGGGTATGACGCGGTATCAGAGGCGACATAATTCACTGCAGAACTACAGTTAACATGGTTGCTTTGGAGTGCTTTGGATTATAATCGATTTTTTATCAGCCGTAGTTATGACAGTTATGACTCGACCAGTCGCGACGCGGTGACGCTGAGTTCTTATGCAAACAGTGGAGTTTGCTTTGACCAGCGGTGCGCGTGGTTCGGCTTCAGCGCTCCACGCAATAACTCTGATATTGCCCGCCGATGACATAGAGTAGGGTATGACGCGGTATCAGAGGCGACATAATTCACTGCAGAACTACAGTTAGACATGGTTGCTTTGGAGTGCTTTGGATTATAATCGACTTTTTATCAACCGTAGTTATGACAGTTATGACTCGACCAGTCGCGACGCGGTCACGCTGAGTTCTTATGCAAACAGTGGAGTTTGCTTTGACCAGCGGTGCGCGTGGTTCGGCTTCAGCGCTCCACGCAATAACTCTGATATTGCCCGCCGATGACATAGAGTAGGGTATGACGCGGTATCAGAGGCGACATAATTCACTGCAGAACTACAGTTAGACATGGTTGCTTTGGAGTGCTTTGGATTATAATCGACTTTTTATCAGCCGTAGTTATGACAGTTATGACTCGACCAGTCGCGACGCGGTCACGCTGAGTTCTTATGCAAACAGTGGAGTTTGCTTTGACCAGCGGCGCGCGTGGTTCAGCCCCAGCGCTACACGCAATAACTCTGATATTGCCCGCCGATGACATAGAGTAGGGTATGACGCGGTATCAGAGGCGACATAATTCACTGCAGAACTACAGTTAGACATGGTTGCTTTGGAGTGCTTTGGATTATAATCGACATTTTATCAGCCGTAGTTATGACAGTTATGACTCGACCAGTCGCGACGCGGTGACGCTGAGTTCTTATGCAAACAGTGGAGTTTGCTTTGACCAGCGGCGCGCGTGGTTCAGCCCCAGCGCTACACGCAATAACTCTGATATTGCCCGCCGATGACATAGAGTAGGGTATGACGCGGTATCAGAGGCGACATAATTCACTGCAGAACTACAGTTAGACATGGTTGCTTTGGAGTGCTTTGGATTATAATCGACATTTTATCAGCCGTAGTTATGACAGTTATGACTCGACCAGTCGCGACGCGGTGACGCTGAGTTCTTATGCAAACAGTGGAGTTTGCTTTGACCAGCGGTGCGCGTGGTTCGGCTTCAGCGCTCCACGCAATAACTCTGATATTGCCCGCCGATGACATAGAGTAGGGTATGACGCGGTATCAGAGGCGACATAATTCACTGCAGAACTACAGTTAGACATGGTTGCTTTGGAGTGCTTTGGATTATAATCGACTTTTTATCAGCCGTAGTTATGACAGTTATGACTCGACCAGTCGCGACGCGGTCACGCTGAGTTCTTATGCAAACAGTGGAGTTTGCTTTGACCAGCGGCGCGCGTGGTTCGGCTTCAGCGCTCCACGCAATAACTCTGATATTGCCCGCCGACGACACAGAGTAGGGCTAGTGTTGTGAATTTAAGCTTCGAGGCGTAAACTACAAGACTCGAGTCGCGACTTCCGAGTCTAGAAGCTTCGAACCTTAAATCCTCGACCATATAAGCCTCAACTTAATAGGTTCGCGTTGCTGCTTACGAGCACACAAACCTAGAGTCTTTAAGCCTCAAGCTTTAAAGCCTCCTAAGCTTTGAAGGTTTGAGTCTATAAGGTTTGTAGCATTTAAGTCTTAAAAGCTTTTAAAAAATTAGATTAATCTATGCTATATTTCATAGTTTTACAGGGTGTCCGTGAGGAACCCGAGAGATTTTAACAGCATAGTCTTCAGGTAGTAAAACCGGCCAAGTGCGAGTCGCTCACTGAGGGTTCCGTACTTTTTAGTATTTGTTGTCGTAGCGGCAACAGAATTTCAGCTATTCAAATATTACATAATAAATTTATTTCGGTTCATGAGATACAGCCTGGTGACGTGACGGACGGACGGACGGACAGCGAAGTCTTAGTAATAGACTCCCGTTTTTACCCTTTGGGTACGGAACCCTAAAAACTAGGTAGACCGCCACACCGGACACCGTCAGATTAAGGGTTAAAAATAAATACACAATAATACTTTCTGCCTATAACGCTCGTTGTTTGAACTCTTAACGCTTGACTCAAGCCTTCGAGGTTCGGGGGCTTGAGCTTTCAATAGGCCCGAGTTTTTAAAGCTTGAGCTCTCTATGAAGCCCGAGTCTTAAAGACTTACTCTTAAGAGCTCAAAAAAGGCTCGAGTCGTTAAGGTTCTGGACCGTTTCTGAGCTCAAACCTTTAACGCTTGAGTGTTCAAAGCTTGAACCTTCAAGGTTTGCAAGTCTTTAAGGTTTAAAAGTCTTCAAGACTAGTCTTTTAACAACACTAAGTAGGGCTCGACTTGGTATGAGAGGCGACATAATTCAGACCCCGCAACTACAATAGTCATGGTCTATATATTGCTTCGGATCAGCTGAGATTTTTTTTTACTTTTCATGACTTTCTTTCGGAATAATTTTTTTTTTTATCGATTCTTACTCGTATAATATGGAAAAAAAATTTGGCTCAATAAAAACCTCACTACTAACTTATGATATAAGTACGTTATTGACCGAGCGAGTAAAACGAGCTATACGCCTAAGTTTCAGCTCGAGCAAAAATTACACGTAAAGTTATGTGGACAGATTTTTTTTTATGAATTTAGCGTTCGGAATGTTTCCTAAAATGGGGGAATACCCACAAAATGTCAGTAAGTAGGTATAGTCGCATCTGTGCGCAAACCTCAGTTAATCTGTGACTCATCGAAATCTGCACGGTTCACTTGTTATTGGATTCTGCATGGCGCCCTCTGGATGGACCTTTATTATTATTTGCCTTTCAGCTATCCAGCACTTGATCATTGAGGGTTGACTCCGAATGTTATAAATATTATTTTGAAACCGGAAGTGAGGTTTTTTTGGAATTCCGGCCAGTTTTGTATACAATTATCTACTGATCCTGACTCAGCACAAATTTTCCATTATGTTGCCATGCATTTTAAAGTGATGTCATGTTACGTATGTAATATGGGCCCAGGCTCAAGGACTAAACAGACAACAATGAAAATCTATTTCAATTTTATTCCGAGCCTTCCATTAATATTTTGAAAGCCGTTCGATAGTTCCAATATACCTATCAATCTGAATACACAATCTATTGTTTGCGAGCTTACAATGTAGCCTATCTCCGATATCCGATTGGAGATAAATTATTCATATGTTAGCTGTCCCACGTGTATTTGTTTTATACCACGACGGACGCAAACGAGCATACGGACCACCTGATCGCAAAGCTAGCTGCAATTATATAATCTAAATATTTATATAATTTCTCATAATATTGCGTCAAAACCAGAACTCTAGTATTTTTTCATGAAGTGGTTTGCATTGTTTTACCTCCACCACTTTATAGCTGCTAGATGTCCAGATCTATAAATAAGCAATAGTAAACAAGACTGGAGGGTCATTGCTCTCATTATTGTGTCATATCTGAGGTGGCCAGCTCTTAGGGGGCCCACCGACTATCAGTCGGCCTGAAGATATCGGCCTGTCAGTTAGAACAAAAATTTGACAGCTCCGAACAACCGACAGGCCAATATCGTTAGGCCGACTCATAGTATTCGGGTAATACCGAAAGGCAGATAATTTCGAAAATCATTAAAATATCACTCTTATGCCATTGTAATACGAGTAAGAGTCAACTTTCGGAGTTACCCGCTACTTTTCCTGCAGAAATTATACATATTTTTAAACTACTCGTAACATGGGCTTTAACGTTACAATAGAACATTATGTACCTCGGGCGGTAAAATAAAGAACGGCTCAGATCGCGGGCATTTGAGGCCCGAACCGAAAGTAAGGGCCATAAACAAGCGATCTTAGGCCTTCTTTATTACCGCCCGTGTTGCGTACACAATGTTACGTCATCTTCTTCAGTCACCATCAAATATATCGGAGCGGCCACGGTACTCTAAAATATCTGAACAAGCACCTTATCGCTTTGACAATAAAGGCGTTGTTCAGATATTTGTGACCACCTAGGGCGCTCAGATATATCTGATGGCGACTGTACCTAAAGTGAGATTTTCCGCTCCGCCCATGGGCGGCAAATCTCACTTACCGCCCAGAGTGACGTAAAAACTATTTAAAACGGGGTATTTACCATGTATAGCTATTTCTATGAGTTTCCAGTGTTTGGCACAGCTACAGCTTTACACCATTTAAATAGTTTTAGTATGTAATAATTGTATGATGAATTAATATTAAATAAAATATTTGAATGAAATAAATAGGTACAATTAATCATTTTTCAAAGTATATCATTTATTGATAAATAAGAGGCTATGCAATATACAACTGTTACAAATAAGAAGTAGGTACTTAGTTATCATTAAAACCCCGATGTATTAGTATGGTCTAATTAAAAAAAAGTATGGAAGTAAGTCGTGTAGTCGTGGTTCTTTTTGGATTCGTTAGAGGGCGCAACTAGATTGTTTCCCCCGAGTTGCACCGTTTCTGTTATATACGGAAGACTGTTAAATTTTAGGTGTAAACTATAAAGTGCTGTAATTTTGGAGTAAGTTAAAAGCTATTGGGTTCAAGCTTAGTAGTGTATAGAGAACAGCTTGGTGCATAGTGTATCTTAATTAAAAAGATGTGCGATGTATGACACCCTTTAAAAAAAAATTTTTTCGATTGCGGCTCGAGGATAAGTCAGTCGGTTGGTGCGACTTCAAGTTAAGCTTTTTAAAGCATTATAAACATTCAGTTAAATTTGCACGCCTGGGCAAATTATGGAACATGTATTTTTGATTATTTTGTTATTTTAAATTGGAAAGGGAAATTAAGAGACACGTGAAAATTTTAAGAACAGTACTTATCTAAAGACACTACATTTGCACTAAATAAAAAATAGGATTTTTTTACCGGAAGTTTGTCAAAAAGTAAATATAATTTATTGCAACGAACTGCAAGCAACGGTGGGTGGTAGCACGCGGCGCGGGGCGCGCGGGGCGGGGGAATAGCGCAGCGCGCAGCAATTGTTTTACTCCCGCCGTACGTTGAGACCGTTCGTTCGACACTTTTAACGGGCAACCAGCATAGATCTCATATAAGTTAGAGATACCCAATCAGCACGCCAAATGTGGCACAGTAAAACGAGCCGAAGAGAGCCGAGCAAAGCCCGATCGTTCCGGGGACGCTATTCACACAGGACTAACAAACGTTTCGTTAAAATATTAACAGTGTAAGTGAGACTAGGGCACAATTGGCGTTAAAAAGTTTCATAAATATAAACCGAACTGACAGCATTGAGGCATAAGCCTAGTGGAGTAATTGTTGTTTTATTTAATTACGAAAGTCAGAAAATAATTAAAACTTACTAAAAAATATACACAAATTACTAAAAAATATGGTAATAAAATTAAAGAGAAAGATAACTGTATTCTTCGTTTCAAAATCAAATTTACATAACCCCTCCAAGGGTCCACCACTTTCTTATTCATGATAATTTTATTATTAGATTTTAGCTAGTACGGCTCGTATGCTTCTGCCGGACAAAAAGCTGGCAACCCATCTGCACAATCCCTCAAGCAGTCCGTAAGCTGGGAACTTCGACAGAAGACCCTGATGCCAGACCCGATCTAAAGCCTTAGCTATATCAAGGCTGACTGGGTAATTTGCAGAAAAAATGTACCTTTACTTAGTCCCAACTGTCCCAAAATTTACATACAAAATAATTCGTTACGTTCATAAAAAAAGTGTAACGAAACTGACAAATTATCAGTTTCGTTACATTTTTTTATGAACGTAACGAATTTTTTGGATGTTAATTTTGGGACAGTTGGGCCATTTTTTTTATTCTACCAGACTCGATAGAGCTCATGATTCTGCATGCGACAGACTCAAAATATATATGAAATAAAATAAAAAAGTAAAGGTACATTTTTTCTGCAAATTACCCGACTGCCAATGCCTCAATGGGTAGTCACCACTCGTACTCGCGGCTAGGGGGCTTAACCAGCTTTGTATGAAAATGAAAACTTTTATGTTTAACGTGCTGTTTTTTTATGCCAATCGATTTCATTCCTATCCAGTATTAATAGTTTCGTAGGGGCCAACTAGCGGTAATGTACTAAAAAGCCACAAATTGAAGATGTTTTTTTTTCATACATTTACTATGGAGAATTTATTTTCATTTTTCTTTCACGCCAATCAGCCATTACAGTAAAAGCATTCAAAATATCAAAAAATAGGGTTTCAAAGCAGTAAATATATGTAAAATTGTTCTTCAATTTGTGGCTTAAGTAGTAAGTTGGCCCCATAGAAACTATTAATACTGAACAGGAATGGGATCGATTGGCATAAAAAAATAGCATGTGAAAAATAAAAAGTTTTCTTTTTCATGCAAAATGTATGGGGAAAGCTTTTCTCGATTTGTGACTTTTCTAGCTGGAATTTATTTTTGGTCTTATACAAGCTTTTGATCCTGGATAGGAATGGGATCAAATGGCATCAAAAAAAGAGTGTGTCAAAAATTACCTTTTTCTCGCACCCTGTATGTTTTTTCTAAAATCTGCAAACGCGAATCTTCGTCAATTTGAAATCGAGGGAAGGTCTTTAAAGACCATTTTCGCGTAGCAGCACGGGATCTGGTAGCTGCCCTCACTGACCCAAAAAGAAAATCCATCCTGTATAGTTAATAATTTCATAATATTTTTTAACTACCTACCATATGAAGGCAATTTAATAAAATACACACTATAAAAATCGATTAAAACCAACTAATAAACGAAATAGATATAATTATGAAGTTATCAATATTTATTACAAAATCAATCAAAAAATTACAAATAATAAAGTAATTGATCCAAGAGCGACTCCATTGCTCTTATTTGCCATGTGATTTTGTAATGTCAGTTGAACGTAAGGTAAAATTTTATCATATCTTTCTTTTAATCAGTAACACAACCTTAACGATGTTAAATTATTCGCACTGGCCGGTCACAATGTTTTACTTTTAGGAAAATCTTGTTCGAGTCTAGGCCTCTTTAATATATTATCTCGATGTTCTCGAAAATTGCACGAATTAACGTCCTCACTAAATAAGCTCTGTAAGAATTGAGTTTTCGTTTATGAAATATTAATAAATGTATATAGACCTAAAGTACTTTTATTGCAATAACAAGACTTCAAACTATCTTACCAAATGCGATCCATGTGCATTGTCATTATTAGCAATTTTTGATTTCAAATCGTTACCGGACTCTTACCCGCTTATTCATAAACGTGTTCCAATCCTTATTTAGTTAAATTATGTTTTGTTAGTTTCTAACAAACACAAACACAGCTATAACACTATACTATAAATAAAAACAAGCTTGCTGTCAGAAGATGTCGTATCCGCAAAGCATATAAGTCATTTTTTGGTCAGGGTATTCATATTTATAACAAGTTACCCGTCGATGTTTTGAATCTATCATTTCCCGCTCTTAAGAAATACTTCAAAAAAAACTTTAATGTCAAAGGGTTATTACAGGGTCGAGGACTATATGACAGACATATATGCATGGCCCAAACCAGAAACTATAAAATCATCTAGCATTTAGAGGACACAGTTCAGGTAAGAAGGCATATCAAACGTTTTGCGAAGCAGTCAGATTTGGATTTTATTTTATTTTTCATTTTAATTACACAATAGGCAGGCACATGTCTGTCTTTCAAGCTGTTTTGATATGCCTTTTTGAAGAACTACGCATTATTGTATATAGTATCTTTAATGTATTTGTATTACTGTTTTGAAAAAATAAGTCACGCCGAGTTTCTTGCCGGTAATAAGTAATACTTCTCGGGTCAGAGGTGTAGAGTTAGAACCGGTGGTAATTTCTTTTTCTGTCTGACGTTCATAAGTGCATTGTAATGTGCCTAAATTGAAGAATAAATATCTTTTATCTTTTACTGTCAAATTGACAGATAAGGTCAAAAGATGATTTAGTTAAATGAGGTTTGAAGTAAGTTTATGAATATGTGGGTTAAGGTTTAGCGCTTAAGTTGGTTTAATAATTATTTATTTTAAAATTTAAAATTACGTCAAATTTTGCTAAATACCTATTTGAAATACTGGAGAAATATTATTATTTTATTTCAATTATAATTCTTATTGAGAAAAAATATAATTTTAAACAAAAAAAGAACCGACTTCACTTAGGATCCGCTATTTCAAGAGGAAGTGGCCGAGTTGCTGTAAAAAATTGTGAAATCACTATAGGCGTGCCTATAATAGTTGAAGAGTTCCCTCGATTTCTCCAGGATCCCATCATAAGATCCCGACTTGGTGACAATGGGACCATCTAGGGGTTATACCCGTTCGATTAAAAAAATGATTTTGAAAATCGGTTCACGATTCAAGGAGATATCGAGTAACATACATACAAAAAAAAAAAAAAAAATTCAGTCCAATTGAGAACCTCCTCCTTAAAAATCCGGTTAAAAATAGGTGTTGTTTTAATATTAAGATAAATTATTGTTTTTTTTTTTCATTTATATAACTTATTGATAAAAAATAGGTGTCGTTTTAATATTTAAAGTCTCTCATAATAAAAACCTCATCAACAACAGCAGCATATATACGCCCCACTGCTAGTCAGAGGCCTTCTCTCAGAATGATAGAGCGTGCAGATTAGGACTTCACACACCTCATTGAACTGCTTCGTAAGTCTGGTGAAAAACGTTTTTACGAATTTAACAAACTTTGGGCGTACCTGTATTTAATTTGTTGAATGTCTTTCTGCATACTCAGAAACCCTACTATTTTTGCAGTACATGTCACTACTCTTGCCTCAAGAGCCGTGCTTCGTCAGTACGTCTACGCGCTTTCCTTCTCTTGCCATTAATCACGCCGTTGTCGCTTCTGTGTATTTATTGTTATTGCTCTACGTTTTTGGTACTTGATTACAGAACTGCATGTTCCGTTTAAAAATGTCAATTTTTTATTGCGTGCGAATGTAAACGAAATCAAATGAATATGATTGCGTCAAATTCCAAAAGTATTAAAATTTCCCTTTTAGTACAACGACAGTAAAAACATGAAAAACTACTTTCCGGGTGTCGCACCCTGGTGCGAATTTGATATTGGATTTAGTATATTTTTCTAATTATTTACTCAATTTGCACCGAGTACAATACTTTCTCCAGACCCGCAATGGCCAAAATAATATTTTTTGTTATGTTGTTTTTTTTTTACCTGTTCCGTAGCTTAAATTAATATAAGTAACACGTGCAAATTTAGATATACGTGTTTTAAAACGTACGCCAAATTACGCCGAGTACACCACTTTTCTCTTCGTAGTTATAACCATTACATTGTTTTCAACCGATTTCACCCCTTTCCGGGGGGGTGAATTTAGTAGGGGTTGTATAAAGTTCGATTTTTAGCCCATACAAAACAATCCGAAGTGATTTTATTAGTCTTTACAATTAGTTCCTGACTTTAGTGAAATTTGATCTAGTTTGACTAGACTAGAAAGAAGAAAGAAAGAAAGAAACATTTATTCATGACAAACATATACAAAGGAAACAAACAGAAAAATACACACACTTTGTCACGAAATGGTTGCAACTCAGCGTTAATGCTGGCAAGGCCAGCGCTGGTCTTCCGTTGCAACCATTTTGACGACACGGCATAAAGACGGCGCGATCACACACGCTTACACAAGGAAAGGAAAATAAGACGGGTCACACTAATTCAAAAAATTAACTAAACATTAAGCTACAACTTTAAACAAACACTAATCAACAGGAAAAATTACATAACAAATAGATAAAATAGAACACATATGACAATAGGAGGCACAGTAGAAGAAACACAAGAAAGAAAACAATAGTGATATGTGAATATAACAGGACTCACCGGGATTTAGGGACATAAACGACAGGTAAATACATATAAAGCTAAAGATTAACAAGAAACGCGGTTTGTTCTCCTATACATAAATTTTATTCCTAAACACAATGTCATCTTTCTAGGTACCTGTTAAAACGGAGATATGAGATATCGATAAATTAAAACTAGAAAGATGTCACAGTGCCGCTGAAAGCCTATGGGACATAAAACAACAGGTATGTTGAACACAGCAAGTAGAAAGAGATTAAAAGCAACTTGTGTCATGTATCAGATTCTCTTGTCTCTGTTGATGCTCATAAAAATACTTCTTTATACTAATCTTAAAACTATATTTACTTTTCAAGGACCGGACCGGCGGCGGCAAATTATTCCAACATTTGGTAGCCAGATATCTGAAACTACCTCGGAAAGCGGCTGACGAGTGTCGTTGCGATAGGAGTTGTAACCCACATTGTCGCATACCACGTGGCTTACGAAATGACAATTTCTCAAACAGATATTTTGGGACCTGATAATTTACAACGCCGAAGAGAAGACATGCCAGATGCAGCTTGCGTCGGTGTAGCATCTTCAAGGTATTACTTTTGTTCAAAAATGGGGTGACATGAGCCCTAGGTGGGATGTTGAAACAAAATCTTGCACAAGCGTTTTGCACTCTTTGAATGAGACGCTTAGTTTTAGAGAGTAGGCGCGGACCATATACCATGTCCATATAGTTTAGTTTTGACATGACAAGTGTTTCCACTAATTGGATTCGCAAAGTTTCACTTAAGAATGGTCTAATTTTGTACAGCACTTTTAATTTGTAAAAACAGCCTCTCACCGAGTCTAGGATGTGTTTCTCATAACGTAGCTCGTGGTCCATCAAAAGGCCTAAATTACGCGCTTCTCAGACTCGCTCAACAGGCTCGTCCATTAATGTAACCTGCACCGATGGCCTAAGTCTAGACAATTGCTGCTGGCTGCCAAATATTAGGTACTTAGTTTTGGACGGGTTAAGCAACAAACCATTGTTCTTGGCCCAGGCAGCTATCATGGACAGATCTGAATTAAGTTTATCTATAGCGCTATCAACCTCGGACTGGTTAAATGAGATATAGACCTGTATATCATCTGCATATATGTGGAATTTGCAACTTTTTATATGCATTATTATATCGGCAGAGTATAAAATAAATAAGATAGGTCCGAGTATGGAACCCTGGGGGACACCATGAGTGAGCTCCAATTTGTTTGAATGGCAAGAGGATCCATCAGGCAAAGACAGTTTTACATACTGAGATCTATTCGTAAGGTAACTGTTGAACCACTTTATTGCACCACTGTCAAAACCGTAGTAACTCAACTTTGAAAGTAGCAACCCAATATCTATGCAATCGAATGCTCTAGAAAAGTCGAGAAGTACTAAAATAGAACACATTCCCTGATCCTGAGCATGTAGTAGGTTATCAGTGACGTCAAGCAGAGCCGTGACAGTGCCTCTACCCTTCCTAAAACCTGACTGAGCATCAGGCAAAATGTTGTTCCTTTCAATGTATTCTGTCATCTGCAAACATACAACTTTTTCCACTACTTTCGACAGACATGGGAGGATACTGACTGGTCTGAGGTCTTTAAAATGTAGTGGGTTAGTAACTTTAGGCAGAGGACGCACAAGTGCTACTTTCCAAGCTTCAGGAAATGTAGATGTTATTAATGAAGTGTTTATTATCTTTGTAATTATGTCAAGCGTAAATGGCATAGTCATAAGTAACATTTTCAAACTTATACTGTCACATCCCTCCGCATTAGACTTTAGGCCCCTAATAATCTTAATAATGGCGTCTGACTTGACTGGCTGTAACTGAAAGACCGATTCATTAAAGCTATGGAATTCAAAGTAAGACAATTGTGATATAGAGACAGGTGAAGCACTAGGTAAATTCAAGAAATGTTTGTTAATTAAATCAGGATCTCTAAAAGTAGTTGGTAGTTCTACCTCATCCTTTGGAAGAAGGGTAGACCTGAGGTTTTTCCATAATGATGTAGGATCTCTCAACTTGTTGTTAATATTTTGTTTGAAATAGGCTACCTTCTCATGATACAGGGCTTGCGCAACAGTGGATTTCATATCCTTGTAGTATTGTTTTTTACCTACTGACCCCGTTTTGTGATAATCTGCTGCTGCTCTATCACGCAGCTGCATCATGAGCTTGATGGTGTCAGTAATCCATGGGGGCTGGGCAGTCCTAACCACAATCGTCCTAATAGGTGCATGCAGGTTAAATAATGATATAACACATTGATTAAACGCGTTAACCATGTCATTGGCACTGTCTATGGGCACTAGATCCCATCTAATATTCTGCAAGTCCCTGTCAAAATAGGTAGGATTGATGTTATTAATTGGTCTATAGGTGATAGAGAGCGGCTTTAGTTTGTAGCGCTTAAGATGAAACTCGCAGCTTATAAGACAATGCCCATAAAGAGAGCCGAGATGTTCAACACCAACACTTTTAGCTTGTAGATCGGTGCAGACTACATCAATGAGGGTTTGACTTGATTCAGTGAAGTGAGTCGGCTCAGTAACTATCTGTGCAAGGCTGAAACTAGCTAGTAAAGTATTTAATTTAGTAAATTTCATATCATTGTTCAATACATTTATATTAAAATCTCCCAATAATATAATATGGTCATGTTTATGGAAGGAACTAATTGTATCAGAGATAGCATCGAAAAACAAGTCCACGTCCATCCTTGGAGGTCGATACGCTGTGCCAATAATTATTTTCCTCCCATTAAGGCTCAAGGTCAACCACATTTGTTCAACTGTACTATGTTGAGGATCTACTGGGTAGGTTAAGGTGCGAGCACCGACGCCTTGCCTTATATAAAACCCAACGCCACCCCACGGGCGCACGGGCCCGGAGGACGAGGCTTGTGCCGTAGTTTGCATCCTGGCAGTACCGGTGCTCGCCCCTCCTCCCCTGATTTTAGCCAGGTTTCATTAATGGCTAGTATGTCGAAATCGTGATGGGTACAGGCCGAAATAAAATTGTCATGGTTTGTGCCCAGAGAACCCGCGTTTAACAAACCAACCTTGAGTTGCTTGTTAGAGATTAAAAATAACAATTAATTCCCATTTAGTCCCGTACAGATAAGAAATCACACAAAATAGTTGAGTTTTATAACATGTAATTGTATCAGTGTATACAATAAAAACAGATTCGAATGTAATAGTACTTAAAGCACTGACCAATAAACTTAACTCAAACCAAAAACCTGTTTTATTTGATCCTCAGACCTAATCCGCTGCGCCGGCTCCCCACTCTGACGGCGCACGTAGACGCGCCCGTCCTTGGTCCACGAGTAGCGCCAGTCGAGCCTCTTACACTCCTGTCGGGCGCCGTAGAGCAGTGTCCGGTTCAGTCTCGTCAGCCGCTCGTTCACATAGAAACGAGAGGGTTCTCCAGATAGGCCAAAATCGGACGTGTCGGCCCCCCTACGCACCCGAGCAACGCGCAGCAGCTCATTTCGGGTCCCGCGACGCGCGAGCCGAACAACCAGCGGGCGCGGGCGCGGGCGCCCAGAAGCGGGCGTCGAAGCAGGCGCCGCCGCTCCGTCCAACGGCGACTCCGCGCCAGATTTCAACGCCGGCCTCCTCGGCCCCACTCGCTCGGCGAACACAATGTCTCGCTCCTCCAGGTCGACCCCTAACTTCTGCGCTATCAGGCATGTAAGATGTGCAGGGCTCTCGTTAGGGCTCTCTGGGATCCCTGTCACCTCGATATCGTTGAGAAGCAGGTCCTGGTCGCGGTCGAGGAGCTCGAGCTTCAGCGAGGCGACGGTCGCCGCTAAGTCCCTGTCAGCTGTGCCACCCAACGTGCGCTGCTCCTTCACCTGCTCCTCCAGATGCTGCACCCTGTCTTCGACTGCCTGAATACGAGACCCGATCCCATGGACCAGTGTCTGTAACCCCGCTATTTCAAGCCTGAGGGCCCCAATGTCGCTCCTCGTCGCAGCGAATTCCTCCCGCAGCAGGCGCAGCTCCATCGCGATGCCCAGGCGCTCCTCGGGGATCACCGCCGGCGCACCTGCACCGCTCTCTCCATCCTCGCACGACTTAACGGGAGTGCCATCTGCGTTGTCCCGCAAACGTTTCGCTTTGCAGGATGGGCAGGCCCATAACGCGGCAACGCGGCCGGTGGTCGGCACACCCACACACCCCTTGTGATACACCGATGGGCACTCGGTACACCTAGCGACACCTGTCGACCCCAAAGGTTTCCCGCAAGCCGCCGCGCAAGTTGACATTGTGAACGAACTCGCAAGCAAGTCAATACCAAGCGTACTAGTTTCGCTTAAACGCGCTAGATGGCGCGTTGCTTAAGTTCGACAAGATAGTACTAGGTGGCACCACACGCAATGAGGAAAATTAATTAATAAATTATTTCCTCGATTATCACTTCGCAGCTCAGGACGTGCACTTGTTTAGTAATCTGCAAGCAGCAGCACAGTTTCCACTAGGCTCAAAGAAATACGCTGGAATATTTAGTATCGCGCACCAATTAATCGCGTATGTGGTGGGTACCTAAACACACATGAAACCGATCACTGATATTCTTTTCCCGAAAAACGTATTAATCACGTATAGTTTACAGAGAAAACACTGTATGGTAATAGTCACTGTCTAATAAATTTAAAAAACTGAAAAATAGCCTTTTTGCGATTGTTTATGTATTTTACAACTTAACAGCACAGCAGTGTGACCGCACTCGTCATCGTCCGTGACGTCACCCCCGTAATAGGTCACTACTACTACTACTACAGGACTAGTATGGTCATCAACCCTAACCGGGTTGGATGCTGTAGGTTATCTAATGAAAGATTACATAGTAAGGTGTCGTTAAGTAATAATTTTAAACAAAAAAGAACCGACTTCACTTAGGATCCGCTATTCCAAGAGGAAGTGGCCGAGTTGCTGTAAAAAATAGTGAAATCACTATAGGTGTGCCTATAATAGTTGAAGAGTTCCCTCGATTTCTCCAGGATCCCATCATCAGATCCCGACTTGGTGACAATGGGACCATCTAGGGGTTATACCTGTTCGATTCAAAAAAAAATTTGAAAATCGGTTCACGATTCACGGAGATATGGAGTAACATACATACAAAAAAAAAAAAATTATGATAAAAAAAAAAATTCAGTTGAATTGAGAACCTCCTCCTTTTTTGAAGTCGGTTTAAAATAAGATAGGGTAAACTCTTTATTTCACTTACGCGAGCAAAGCCGCGGGCACGTCTAATTAACCATCAAACATCTCGGTGAAGCCATCGCTGACCGGTGGCAGAGACCCCTTAGTATAGTATTGGGCTGGCTAAGATCCAAAATTATAATTTCGATAACCCAAGCCACCAGCATGTGTATCCGTGGGACACGGCACAGATTCAAATCCACCCAACATTTCTTCAGTTTCATCGAAGGTGCTGCCCTACCCAGCCCGTCTACCTCTGCCCTGCACTAGTGTTCTTCACGTTCTTGTTGTTGGTTAATGTACCTTACCTACCGTTAAAAAATCTTAGCCTGTAAGAGCACCCACTGTACTATACTTTTCTCAATAAATTATTTGTATTTGTATTTGTAATGTTTAATTAAAATTGTAACTCTATTTTACGTTAAATAAATGAGATGTATGGCCACAAATCTTAATTCAGCTATTTATTTTCAATATTAGCCGGACTTGAGGTGTATTGCGGCCTGATAATAGTAAGTTTATCTGTTATTTACTCGCTTCTATCAAGGTCGCTAGGATGAAGATCTAGATGACTTATTTTTACATGAATTGGATTATAAGATTCATTCAAAGCCAACGGATTGAGTTTATAAACACAATTCAATCCTCGGGGAATGGAGCCTGCTTGGTATCCTGGAGAGCGTAGCGTAACTTTTGCGTCATCACTGAGAACTAAGATAGATCGGAAACATTAGGAACGGTGGTTAAACGAACCTTGAATCCTGAAGTGTTAATTTCACCGTCTATCGAGAACCTAATACTTACTATACTTCCGGACGAAGTGATTGAAAATGGTCCGTAACCACAAGAAATTGCGCTTAAAGGACTGTTTGAATTTAGATCTCTTATTTCAACAAAACCACAATTGCAATTTCCCAAGGACGTCTGGTTGGCGTTCTGACAAGGGGCTACATGAAAACGAATGAATTCTACTTTGATAACTCGATCGTCTGGTGCTTGCACAATCCAGTGACAATCTAGGAACGTTTCCTTGACACTATTTATTAGTGGTGAAGTGATTGTTTTGGACATTGTTTCTGTCATGTCAATATATCCACCACAGTCAACAGAGCTAAAAGAAACAATAGCTTTAAACCCCTCGAAGGTGACAGTGGAATCGGTCACGAAGTGCAACAGCATTTTGTTTTCATTGCTTCTTCTGTAAACAGGGTTTTCTTTTTGAAGGAAGCCGCAAGTCTTTACTATACGTTTGTTATTATCAATTTTATCTCCGTTAAATAGCTCCACGTAATCGTACTGACACGGTCGACTCAATTCAATGCTCATGGCGATGAATTTCACTGTAACGATTTTGTTAGCAGGGGCCTCAATAAGCCAGGTACAGTTCAAGTTGTTATCATAATCACCATTTTCACCAGATGATATTATTGCGGGTGCAGTTACTTTGCCACCACAAGAATAAATCCAAGAAGATAAATTAGATCTTTGGTTATTTATGTCTTCTATAACTCTACAATCGATGTGCACAAACCAGACGGTTAGGAAAAGAGTCTGCACAAGTAGAGAGGACATGTTGTACTGAATGCTTGATGGATCCACTCTAACTGAACTGTCCCTGGTTGTAGCTCGCTTATTAATACCAATACAAGGGGCGGTAACGGTAGCTGATAAACAATTGTTATCATGAATACATTAGGTATATATACGCCCCTTGGTAATAAATTAGGCCATGTGGTTTCAAAACCCAATTATAAATAATTTAATCCAAGTAATCCACCCCCATTTTCCCCCCTTAAGGAATGACTTCTGGGATAAGAATTATTCTATATACTTCCTCAGAACTCAAATTTCATTTAAATAGGTTAAATTGTTTTTGATTCTCCATACAAATTTACACCTCCTTTTTAGAACCATTAAGGGATGATTTTTAGGGTAAAAGCTACTCTATATCTATTCCCTGAACTCAAACTATTTCCATACCAAATTTTATCAAAATTGGTTCATCTGTTTATAATTATCTTTACAAACTTCCAACCCAAGGATAAAACTATCCTTTTCCCGGGTTGTTCAAACTATCTCTGCACCTAATTTCATCTCAAGCGGTTCAGCTGTTTAAGCGTGAAGAGGTAACAGATAGACAGCCAAACTTTCGCATTTATAATATTGTATAGTATTTTTTTTTTATTTGCACAATACAAATATAAAGTACAAATAGCGGACTTAATGCCTAAAGGCATTCTATACCAGTCAACCATCTCTACCGACTGGTAGAGACTGGTTGATTAACCATTATAATATATAGCATAATGGGTACCCAAGAGCAATGATAATGGGTCACCTTGTATGACAATTTATAAACGAAGGTCCGGTTTCACTGTTCTGGAGTGGCGAGCTGGCGAGTTCGTCCAGAAAGCGAAGTGTCATAGAATGTATGAGCTCCCATACAAGGTGTAACAAAAATACTGGTGATCCTTTTAAGGGCATAATTGGTATCGTATCCTTATTGTGAAAAACTAAGAAAAAAAAATTTCTCGCGAAAAAAAATTTGGGTTTTGTATGGAGGGTTGGCCAGCTGGGACGAATCGCCCCATACAAAAAAAAATTGTTTTTCGCGTCCAAAAAATTTTTCTCCTACTTTTTCCTACTCACAATACGATACCAATTATGCCCTTAAACGGATCACCAGTATTTTTGTTACACCCTGTATAAACCACGACACTTCTGTTTTCGTACAAACTCTAATAGACTTTACCGTGTTAAATTTCGTACGATGTTTTGTTTGACCAGCCGGTGTTGTTACATTTGCGATTAACGTGTATACCTACCTAATGCCGTATCAAAGCAGTATCTGGCCATTATAGGTCAAGAGTAAGCCGCAGGTAAACCTACCTCATCGAGTATCAGGATTCGGCTTACACAATGCACGGTGAAAAGTGGTGTAATTTAGTACTTGGTAGCCTGATCTAAACTTGAAGTTATTTGTGCCGTATTTCAACGACTAGCAAGTAGGCTCGTGGCCTATTCGATAAGAGCCAGAAAAGAGCGACGCGACGGGCGTGAAGCGTAAGCGATGTAGTAAACACTTCAAAGACTCCACCTTATTATGACCAGATCAATAATTCAAAAACAAAGCAAATTCAGTGAACACTCAAACTTTATTAAAAACTTAAGAACTTAAACAGTACAACCTTTGCTTACAACCAAATTGGTGTCTCTTCTAAAATAAAATAACCCATAGTACAGCCGTCATCAGATATATCGGAGCGGCCAAGGTGGTCACAAAGATCTTAACAACGCCTCTATTATAAAGGCGATTAAGTGCATGTTCAGATATTTTTAGTACCGTGGTGTCCGCTCCGATATTTTTGATGGCGACTACCTTACATAAAATATGTGTTTTTCATCACACTTGCTTATAGAAGTGGCTTTCCACGCAGGTAAATATAGCGGAAGTTAATATAATAACTTTTTTTTGACACTTTATTAGGATACAAAATCTAGGCAATTTTTTGTCTTAAGCCTTATGTTTTCAGCACAAGTGTGATAAGAAATTTTGTGTGTAATTTATAGGATAATAACATTAAAAATCAACTGATAAGAGCTATTAGACTATCGTTTTCAATACCAATCTAGTCACGTTGCATAAAGAACTTTATTATGCAATGTACCTTTGAAAACGTCCGTTTTTTTTAAGGCCGTGGGTTCCTATAATAACAGTTCTTTTCTAATCAGCAAGTCATGGAAGCTTAAAATACTAAAATTCTCTTTATTAAATAATACATTGGGCAAAATCTATTTCCTACACTTTGTTTTGACCCTTGTACAGCGATCGTTACTCCACTGTACTCAAGTAACAAATTCGTTTGCTTCCTAACCTGACTTTTATTTTTTCTTTTCAGTCTTCTTCTTCTGTGTACTTTCATTTAGTAGTTGCGCTTCTACCGCGACAGCGTCGTCTCTTTCTTCTAGAACCTGATGCAGTTCTGGTGTCCAATTCGCATCTATAAAAATTAAGTAAGATTTTTTATTTATAACGGTCATTAAATTTAAACTTCCGTGAGACATATTAACATTATAAAATAACACGGTTACACTCACGGCACTTTAGTCACGTCTCGCGACATGTTTCGGAGAGCCTAGGTCTCCATCTTCAAGCACTAGGAGTGGGAGCTACTTGAACCGGCCCGTCGCGCACAACAACAGCGCGACGTGCAACAGTGCGCAGTAACCGTGTTATTTTATAATATAACGGTCGTTTTTGGCAACGTATTTCTATTTTTTTTTCAGCCATATCAAGGAAATTTTTAAATGAGACAACTTTTTTCCATTATTGCTAATGATATTGATGCAAAATGGCCATTTTTAAAATCGTTCCCCCAAAAATCGCACTACGATACTCGCATGATTTTTCTAATCTGAAAAAAAAACGAAGTATAGTCGAAACTAGTTTTCACCGAGGCACATAATTTGGACAAAAAAATCTACCTAGTTAACCTTTTCAACGCAAAGAGCCTTTAAAGTGGTCGAGTACTGTCGTGCCTACCACGCCAACAACCACTAAAGTGGCTATGGCAGACGCTGTCAAAGCGATTTTACTGTTGACAGATAAGGTTTAAATTAGTTTCTCACTAGTTGAGATCTTGGCGTGTATGACACATTTTGATACGAGAGAGAAAGCGTTCAAAAGGTTAAACTTATTTTCATCAAGGTGTTTCGGCAAACTAATAGTTAGGAAAAGCGAGTTTTCTCCTAGGCTATTTTCCCACTCAGAGAGTAGATCCCAAAGAGGATCATCATCATCATCATCATCATCTCAGCCATAAGACGTCCACTGCTGAACATAGGCCTCCCCTTTGGACCACCATAAGTATCGGTCGGAAGCGACTTGCATCCAGCGCCTTCCGGCGACCTTAAAGAGGATGCAGTGTGTGTTTTTGTTTTTACTCAGTGACTAAAGAGCTTGTAAGAACCACGCACCAACAAACAGCTTGGTCAGCAGTTGACACCTTCTCCTGTGCTGGGCAAGGACATGAAGCTTATTGTACTCCTGCAGCGCTCTCATCTGATTGAGGGCTCCTTCGAAATGTAGGATCCTCTCGGACTTGCCCGCATCCGCCATTTCTGGTGTTATCAGCACCCTGAAATTTACATAAGAGCATTATAATGTTTACATAAAAGCCTCGTAATATAGATTCTATTCGGAAATTAGATTTGTAATCGATGGTAGTATAAGAAAAAGCCTAAATTTATTGCAGTTTAATTTTGTTAACTTATGAGAACATAAGGGTTGGCAAAACTGTGTAAGTACAAATAACGTCAAACAATCTATCTCTATCTATCTATCTATAACAGCTTTTACAGCACCCGTCTTCGGACATAGCCCTCCTCTCCATTCTTCCACGCTTCACGATCCATTGACATCTGCATCCAATTCTCGCCGGCTTGTTGAAAGATGTCGTCCTTTCATCTTATTGGTGGTTTGCCACGACCGCGCGCGTTAGCGGGTTCCCAATTGAGGGTGCGTCTCACCCAGCGGGTATTGTCTATGCTGGCAATGTGCCCTACCCATCTCCACTTTCTATGACCGATCTCATCCACCACGTCTCTGAGTTTTGTGACTCGTCTGATCCACAAATTCTATAATAGCAATGATTCATTGTGATTACCATACCTTTCCTCTTCCGACAACTCTTTCAAGCAAAGTGGTATGAATGGTAGAGGCACAAATTTGTCCATAAGCGCCTCTGGTAGATTTAAAAATTTAACTTCTTCCTCGCTTTCTTCGGCCACCTGTTCCACTGCAAAAAGAAAGTCGTAGAATCTATTTACCTCCTAGGCCTTCTAGGAACCTGCCTTGGTAGTGACCCTGTGCCTACAAAGCAGGTCGACCGAGTTCGAATCCCGGTAAGGTCGTTTAATTGTTTTTATCGTGAATGTTTTGTCGGGTGACAACCAAAACTATACTACTACTACTACCAGTTCAGAGCTATAATATACCGTACAGTTTGTCTGGAAAGAGAAATTTGGTTTACGGTACTCTGCCTTTTTGCCGAAAATTGTATTGCCGATTGTCACTACAATAAAATACTTATTCATAAAGAAAATGTTGAAGATCTGTATTAAAAAAAACCAAAGTAAATTCTGTTTATATTAACCAAGTTAAAACATACTTGTGAGTAAGTACTATTTTGTACTTACTTTCAATTTGCGATGCCGGGGTAGGGCAAATAGGCGCCGCATCTTCTGCAAGTAAACACAATTTTTTTTTAATAATTCTATATTTTCTAAGGCTGGTGGTATGTGAAAATATGGATACATGCAAAGTAACAAAAATATGTAGCCACAACTCTATTACCAAGGCGTAAAGTATACATCACATACAGTCGCCATCAGATATATCGGAATGGTCAAGGTGGTCACAAATATCTGAGTATGCACTTTATCGCCTTGACAATAGAGGCGTTGTTCAGATATTTTTGACCACTTTAGCCGCTCTTATATATCAGATAGCGACTGTGTAATATGCAAATATAGCTTTTGAATATAATGCAAGTTAGTATAACAAAGTGTAGGTAACTAAAATATACCTTTTTTTGGCTCGACAAGTTCTTCGCTCATGTACTCACTACCTATTGTTTCCTGTAAAAACAGTGTAATAATACACTCGAGAGCAAAAATTTTGGGTCAGTAACATGAACTTTAATATGTTTAAAATGAATATATTTGAAATTAATGTCTTTTGAGATATTCAAGAAAATGCTAGTGACCCGAAACTTTTGCTCTCGAGTGTAGTTGTAGTAAGTCTAAGTACTAGAATATTTTATCTACACCATCAATATTATAAATCCTCTGCAAATCTATTCTGCGGTCGAAAACCGCATGTAATTACCACCATTATTGCAACCAAGTATTGCAACATCAGTGTATTATCTGTGACAGTGTGGTAAAAAGGTATGAAAATTCATTACCTACGGTAACGTAATGTAACGCCCTCCTCCCCAACCGCGGTCATGCGCCCCCCGACCGCCGGCACAATCGAGTTGGCCATGGCGGTGCAGTGGCGGTCATTCTAATAGTTTCCGAACGCGTCATTTAGGATATATATGTGTGTAGATAAAGTAGTGTATGCAACTGAACGTAATTAGGCCTTTAACAATTACATAAACTACTCTTATGACTTCAGTTTTATGATGCCATCAAATGGATGCCCCAAGAGATGTTGACGGGGCAGGCCCAAACAGAGTGAGGTGGAAGGATTAAGAAGCTTTTCTTAGTACTTGGCCGGAAAAAGCACAAACAAGACCAAGATTTGTGGAGACCTTTGCCTAGCAGTGGGACATTCTAATAGGATAATTATAAAATAAATAATTCAGGAAAGGTGGGCCAAACTTGCTGCCGAGTGGGTGCCACAGGACGGCTACCGGGGCAGAGGCAAAACAAAAAAGAGATGGCGGGATGACTTGGACGCATTCGGTAAAGAGTGGTAGAAAATGGTCGCATTAGGAAAAAGAGGGGAGGCCTTTGCCCAGCAGTGCGACACTAAATAGGCTAACGAAAAAATATGTGATGCATTTTGACAAAACATAAAAATTTACTGTCTTCTATAAAAAATTAATAAACTATACAATAGGTATATCAAAATAACTTTTTAGCTACCTATACCTTCTCCTAGAAGATAAGGTTTCAACAAGCAGGCTGTGTTGCCGTTAGACAGTTTTAAACATCGTCTTTGACAATTAAACAATTTATAAGCAGGGATCGTTACCGGTATTACTAAAAAACAAAATAACGGCCGACAGTCGCAATATTTATAATATATTTTTAAATTTCATTTTAGGTAAGGGCAATTAATTATCAGATTATCCGGAAAATATTTCAAAATATTCACTAACAACCGAGATACCGAAATTGAATAAGTACCGGTTAAATTCTATGAAAATAATACCGGTATTCGATCCCTGTTTATAAGTACTTAGAAATGTTGAAAAGTTTTCGGAAATTTTTAGAAACTTCCACAAGATATGTAAGGAATTAAAAAAAAAACAATGTTTCTATCCTCTTAAAAAAATATGAGAAGCTTCCAAAATTTTCCTATGTGAAAAATTTTGCTATTAAGGATTCTCCGTCGGCATATCAGTAATTATTAGCTTAGATCTTTAACCAATGAGCCCTTCAGCAAACACTCGACAAAATCACATAGCGTACGCATGCGCACCGATGTAAAAAAATGCAAAAATCTTACTTCTTCAACTTGTATGCTTTCTGCTGGCACTTCCAAGAATTCTTCTCGAAACTCTTTTCTGCAATAAATGTCAATTACTCGAAGATTTTTTGTAGTACTTCCGCCATCAAACATATCTGAGCGGCCACGGTACTCAAAAATATCTGAACAAGCACCTTAACGCCTTGACAATAAAGACGTTTAATTTAATATATTAAATAATATAAAAAATAAAAATAATTTACTGAGTGGAAAATACCACAAATTGGAAACAGAAGTCCGAAAATATGAACTGTGAAGAACCCTGATGCCGTGAGATGTTCCAGAGTTCTTCACAGTTCATTTTCTTCATTGTAATGGACATCTGTTCCCAATTTGTAATAAAGGCGTTGTTCAGATATTTGTGACCACCTTGGCCGCTCCGATATTTCTGATGGCGACTGTACCAACCTGCTTGCAATGCCAAGTCTCCTGTTTTAGTGATAGCCTAAGAGATAGGTTAGGTATAGTCGCCATCAAATATATTGGAGCGATCAAGGCAAACATCTGAACAAGCACCTTATAGCCTTGACAATAGAGGCGTTGTTCCGATATTTGTGACCACCTTGGCCGCTCCGATATATCTGATGGCGACTCTACTATGCTCACTATGGATTATAATTTCGGAAAAGAACAGAAAATATATATGCATATGGTCCCTTATTTTAGATTTACTATAACATTTCTACTTAAAGTACAGTCAGCTTCTTAGCCCAGCGTTCAAAATGATCTTTGTACGACTTTATTGTTCAAGACAAAAGAGCGTATGAAGATTTTTTTAAACTCTATCCTTAAAGTAGGTAGGAGACTACGTAGCACTTGAAACTTGTTGATTTAACATTTCTTAGAAATCATTGTCTTCGCGTGGGTTCTAAAGGAATTCTTCTACAGTCTTGTATTATTAAATCAGTGAATGTTGATAACTATGACATATGTCAGTTCAAAACATTATCCACAAAGGCCTAGTCACACCGGCACGTTCAACGCACATGTCACACCGCTTGCGCGCCGTGCGTGACGTGCCATGTCTTATGAGAATTCTTATTGTACAACGCAGTGGAACATGCACGTCACACGCAGCCAGTGTGGCTCGGTTTTAGTGCCATTTTTGACACACATGGTATTGAACTGACAGATGTTTGACGCAAGTAAACCTGATGTGAGCCCCACGTTGGTTGCGGCCCGGCTCCGACGCATCCCAAGCACGACGGGCTGCCTCAAATTCAAGGTTTCGGCTGAAATCCTGTTCTGCTATTATCCCTCCCCCTTGGGCCATCGAACACTCCAACTCTATAATGTCAATTAAAAACAGCAGAAAAAAATACAGTCAGTAAACATTTGTGTCAACGAAGAGAAAGGTAATACTCCTTAAGGTGATTTTTGAAAACAGTTATGGATTTTGCACACCTTATCTCTAGAGATAAAGAGTTCCACAGGCGTACAGCCTGGAATGTAAAGGAACTCTTATAGAATTACGAAGAAAATGGGACATTAAGATAGTATTTTGTGCAACAGTTACATAATAAGGGTTCTTAAGATTCGAGGGTCGAAGTTACAAAATGAGGCGAAGCCGAATTTTGTAAAAACAGACCCGAGAATTATGATGATGATGACACAATAGTTTTTCTACGAGTGCTTCAGCAAGCCGGTAAGAATTGAGTTCCACGAATGCCGTGCACAACCCGCTGCTTCTATTATAATGGAGTAACTTCGATTTCCCGGTGGATTGTGCCGGCGGCGCCCGCCCGACATGCGGGGCGCGCAGCGCGGGGCCCGGCAACATTGTCACAATATTGTATGGACACCCTTTCTGTCATCGTTATGGATGCTACAATATGCGACCATAAAAGCTCTATTGCGTAAAAGTATGCGCTAGTAGTTCCTCCAACACCATCCAAGTATTACAGTCGCCGAGTATAAAATAGTACATTGTGTATCAAGGGCGGTAAACAAAAAATTACGAACAAGTGTGAATTGAAGCCCAATCAATCGTTTATTTCTTAGAATATGGTACAAAGTTGGTTAGTAAAACGTGTTAGTTCAGCGTAATCTGCCGGCATGCATCGGCGTAGAAAATATTTATATGAGGAGTAAGCATAAAATTAACAATATAATCATTATAATTCAAAAAATGCTACTACAGAACAAAAACATTTACCAAGTAACCACTTAAATATTTTTTTTAAAAAGATTTGTCGGTAGTGTTTTAATGTCGTCTGGCACTTAATTAAATATTATTTAATATAGTCATATGGAATGAGTTCATCCTGGACATTTTCAGCCTTTGCCAAGGTTGAATTAACTGAAGTGGTTTCCTGCTAGGCCTTTCTTTATTTATCACTATATCGTGAAGTGGAAAAAGCTGTGGGTGTTTTTTAACAAACTTGGTCATTTCTAATATGTATAGACACGGTAGTGGTAGGATTTTCAGTTCTTTAAATATTGGTTTACAATGAGAAACTTAGAAAAGGACGGGTACAGAAAATAATGGCATTATTACTGACAGTGTCTGGACCGCTATAATCAGCTTGAAATCGTATACAGTGTGTCCTTGGCCATTGGATAAAGCCTTAAATAAATCAAATAGGATGAAAGAAATTTCATAGTCTTCAATAAGGGTATCCTGCCTTTTCGCCGAAAATTGTATTGCCGAATTTCACTTGCCAACCAACTTTTCGTAGAAGTTTCATTTGGCCGAATAACTTTTACCAAATAATTATTTCGCAACCATTTCATTTCCCAACTATGGGGTTGGGTTAGGTTGGGTTGGATTATGTAAAGTAGCGAAAAGTTGGTTGGCAAGTGTATACAATATTCTGCAATACAATATTCGACGAAAAAGCAGAGAACCCTTCAATAAGGATGTATTTACTCACGAGCTTTTAATTCCCTGCAGGCTACTCCAAAGTAATGAATCGTAATTTGTTAATTTCTTCATAGCCATTGAATCGATTGTTATGGTCCGGCATTCTGATTCGAAATACCCTAATTCATGTACTATCGTCCACACCGTTAACTGCCCATCGGTGGACCTTATACCTTTTGAAATAGGTGACTTTATACATTAACGAAGGGTGTATGAGAAAAGAGTGGAAGGATCAGTTGGAAGTGGAAGACCTAGGCGACCTTTCCTCGACCAAATCGGGGAAATATTACAAAAAGGCCAAGTCAAGTACCCTAAACCGACGAGCATGTATGAAGAACGTTATGAGAGTCAGGGCTTTAAAACGTTACCAATTCACATTATAAAATAACGTTAGGTAACGGTAAAACCATAAAAATACCTTAGTACCGGTAGTAAAAATGTAACGTTACTTAATAACATAACTTTATGGTAACGTTACCCAATTAACGTTACTTTTTATCGGTAAATTTACTTTACATTGCAGGGCTGGCTAACGTTACCCAATTCACATTATAATAACGTTAACTAAGTAACACTATTTTGATCAGTAATGCTACGTTGCCACACCGCCCTACCAGAAACGCGCGCGCCGCGCTGCGCTAGTTGATTCGCATTGTTGCCACTTCGTGCACTGGCCTCCATGACACGTTGCCGAGAGTCTTGAACCCTACACATTTCGCTCGAGTCGAATGCGGGTGGGTATTGCGCGACGTTTTGTGTTGACTGTTGGTTGGTAACAGTTTGTGACTTGGCTGTGATTAATACAGGGTGTAACAAAAATACTGGTGATCCGCTTAAGGGCTTAATTGATATCGTATTGCCAGTAAGAAAAAGTAGGAGAAAATTTAATGTTAGTTTTAAAATCCAAGATGGCAGCCATATACTTTTTTCTTAAAAATCATCATGGTAGTCGCTTTCGAATAATTCGGGTGTGCAGATTACGAAAATAATGTCTGTTTTAAAATCCAAGATGGCGGCCATCGACCTTTTTCGTATAAATCGTCATGGTAGTCGTCTTCGACTAATTCGGATGTGCAGATTTCAAAAATAATGTCAGTTTTAAAATCCAAGATAGCGGCCATATACTTTTTTCTTAAAAATCATCATGGTAGTCGTTTTCGACTAATTCGGGTGTGCAGATTTCGAAAATAATGTCTGTTTTAAAATCCAACTTCCAAGATGGCGGGCATATACTTTTTCGTGAAAATCATCATGGTAGTCGTTTTCGACTAATTCGGGTGTGCAAATTACGAAAATAATGTCTGTTTTAAAATCCAAGATGGCGGCCATCGACAATTTTCGTAAAAATCGTAATTGTAGTCGTTTTCGACTAATTCGGGTGTGCAGATTTCGAAAATAATGTTTGTTTTGAAATCCAAGATGGCGGCCATATACTTTTTGTAAAAATCGTCATGGTAGTCGTTTTCGACTAATTCGGGTGTGGGGTGTGCAGATTTCGAAAATAATGTCAGTTTTAAAATCCAAGATGGCCGCCATATACTTTTTTACTAAAAATCGTCATGGTAGTCCTTTTCGAATAATTCGGGTGTGCAGATTTCGAAAATAATGTGTTTTAAAATCCATGGCGTTCATGCACTTTTCTTAGAAATCGTTAGGGGTCTTTTGGATTAATTCGGGTATGTAGATTTCCAAAACAGGGACCGTTTTTAAATCCAAGATGGCGGAAATAAACAATTTTGTCAAAATCATCATGGTAGTCATTTTGGCCTAATTCGGGTGTGTAGATTTCGAAAATTAATGTCTGTTCTGAAATCCAAGATAGCGGACACTTTTTTCAAAAAAATCGACATGTTAGTCGTTTTTTATTAATTCGGGGCAGTAGAATTCAAAAATAAAGACAGTTTTAAAATCCAAGATGGCGGAAATGGTCAATTTTGTCAAAATTGTCATGGTAGTCGTTTTCGATTAATTCAGGGGTGCAGATTTCGAAAATAATATCGGTTTTGAAATCCAAGTTGGCTGTCATACATTTTTTCGTAAAAATCGTTATGGTACTCGATTTCGACTAATTCGGGTGTGTAGATTTCGAAAATAAAGTCTGTTTTAAAATCCAAGATGGCGGCCATGCACTTTTTCTTTAAACACGTTATGGGTGTCGTTTTCTGTTTATTCGTGGATATAGATTTCGAAAATAAGGACCGTTTGAAAATCCGAAATGGAAAATACTATTTTATCAAAATCATCGTGGTAGTCATTTTGGGCTAATTCGGGTGTTTAGATTTCGGAAATAATGTAGTATTGAAATCCAAGATGGCGGCTATACATTTCATTTTTTATCATGATGATTATGACAAAATTGTATATTTTCGCCATCTAAGATTTTGAAACGGTTCTTATTTTCATAATCCCCGAATTAATCGAGAATACCCATAACGATTTTTAAGAAAAAGTGCATGAACGCCATGGATTTTAAAACAGACATTATTTTCGAAATCTACACTCCCGAATTAGTCGAAATCGAGTACCATTACGATTTTTACGACAAAAGTATATGGCCGCCATCTTGGATTTTAAAACACATTATTTTCGAAATCTGCACACCCGAATCAGTCGAAAACGGCTACCATGACGATTTTCACGAAAAAAGTACATGGCCGCCATCTTGGAAGTTGAATTTTAAAACAGACATTATTTTCGAAATCTGCTCACCCGAATTAGTCGAAAACGATTACCATGACGATTTTTACAAAAAGTTGGATGACCGCCATCTTGGATTTTAAACCAGTCATTGTTTTCGTAATCTGCACATCCGAATTAGCCGAAAACGACTACCATGACGATTATTAAGAAAAAAGTATATGGCCGCCATCTTGGATTTTAAAACTGACATTATTTTCGAAATCTGCACACCCGAATTAGTCGAAAATGACTACCATAAGATTTTTAAGAAAAAGGTATATGGCCTCCATCTTGGATTTTAAAACAGACATTATTTTCGAAATCTGCACACCCAAGTTAGTCGAAAACTACTACCATGACGATTTTTAAGAAAAAAGTATATGGCCGCCATCTTGGATTTTAAAACTGACATTATTTTCGAAATCTGCACACCCGAATTAGTCGAAAACGACTACCATGACGATTTTTACAAAAAGTTGGATGACCGCCATCTTGGATTTTAAAACAGTCATTATTTTCGTAATCTGCACACCCGAATTAGTCGAAAACGACTACCATGACGATTTTTAAGAAAAAAGTATATGGCCGCCATCTTGGATTTTAAAACAGACATTATTTTCGAAATCTGCACACCCAAGTTAGTCGGAAACTACTACCATGACGATTTTTAAGAAAAAAGTATATGGCCGCCATCTTGGATTTTAAAACTGACATTATTTTCGAAATCTGCACACCCGAATTAGTCGAAAACGACTACCATGACGATTTTTACGAAAAAGGTCGATGGCCGCCATCTTGGATTTTAAAACAGACATTATTTTCTAAATCTACACACCCGAATTAGTCAAAAACTACTACCATACCACGACGATTTTTACAAAAGAAATAGCGCAACTGAACCATTTAATAATACATTGCCAAAAAGCAAAAAAATATAATACGTGCCTAAAAAAGAAATACCTAACAATTTTACAACACCATCTTACATCTCCGTACCATAATAATATCGACGCAAGTAAAAGAAAACATCACGAGCGGCAGCGGAACGGAACCCTACACTGAACAATTGAACATGGCCCGACATGCTCTTGGCCGGTTTTTAATAACTCAATTTGGTTTAATCACTCACTAGGACGCCGGCGCGGCGGCGTCGTACGTGAATGAACACTCGTTCAATATCTAACGATGGTATCCATCAGTGTATCTAAATAAGCTGCTATGCTACTAACGTTAAATAATAACGTTAAAATTATTTAACGATACCTTTGAGTTAACGTTAGCTCTATGCATTAGCTGGTAACGTTACAATTTTTTTACCGGTAAAAAGTAGTAGAAGTAACGGTAAATGGCTTAACGTTAATAACAACTTAACGTTAAATCTGTTTGACAGCTGTAACGATACCAACTTTTTAACGGTATTTAAAGCCCTGATGAGAGTGAGTGAAGCGAAAGTGGCCTGTCAGGATCGTAGCAAATGGAAATCCGTGATCTCTGCCTACCCCTCTGGGAAACAGGCGTGATTATATGTAATAAGGTCCACTGATGTACAATCAAGGGTGTTACTGTTTGTATAATGTAAGTAGGTTGCGGCTTTGACCAATAGATAAGGTCATCCTGCATATATTTTCTGTTACAAACCTGCGTATGCGTCGCCAGGTTGTGGCTGCCTGCGAGAAGGTGGGGCGGCAGGCACTGCAGCTTTATCTCTGGCTGATGATGACTGTCAACAAAACAGATGTGCAAAGGGACTTTTAGGGCCACCAATATCAGTCCACCGGACGATATCGGCGTGTCAGTTAGAACTAAAATTTGACAGTTCCGAACAACTGACAGGCCGGTATAGTCCGGCGTCCTGATAGAGGGTGGGGGTAAGTAATATAAGACATAAGAACTTATACTATAATCATATTATATACGTTCATATTGTAAAAGCTTGTTTTGTATACCGTTCAAGGTGTATAACGAACCCTAGAAATAACATCAAAATATCTATTTTTGTTAAGTATAACGGTATTAAGTATAATATATCATTGTATATAACGATCATTATAACGTTCATAAGGTCTCAGATTTATAATGTACCTATATTACTTAATACATCTAACACCAAAATGCACAAAAGGTACTCGTATAGAATAACTGCCTGACTTTTCTGGCAACGGTTTGTTTTCTGTAGGGGTCAGAGTTCCAACCTAACCTACTTTTCTGGCTGCGGTTTGTTTTCTGTAGGGGTGACAGTTCTAACCTAACCTTACCTACTTTTCTGGCAGCGGTTTATTTTCTGTAGGGGTCGCAGTTCTAACCTAACCTAACCCACTTTTCTGGCAGCGGTTTGTTTTCTTCTTGTGAACGTTTTTAATATGAAATTATATATTATGAGTTATATCTCGTGTGATGCACTCAGTTGGTGGCCGCTCTTAGATGCTTTGCCATCTTGTGGTCTAAATAAAAAGCCAAAGAACCAGAACAAGAACAGCTAGACCTTTAGAGTAAGACGTTGGCAACCCTGCTCATCAAGTCCCACCAGTGTTTGGCATATGTAGAGTAATGTACCATCCAAACCTGCACGGTTAGCACAAGTGTAGCGACAGTACCTCGCAGGCGAGACAGACATCTGTCACTTTCGGATGAATACAGTTAGAAAGTGACAGATGTATTTCTAAGGTCTGCCGTGTCATGACAAATTGATGTAACTATAGATACATCAATTAGTGCTAACAAGGTTCTATGGTATTTTTTTAGTCATATCTTGCTACCTATCAAGAAAAAAACTCAAAAAACCTTTTAGATTACGAGAAAATTCAAATGTCTAATTGATGTAACTAAGAATTTCCCGGTTGTTGTCATAACTATTTATTGTATCTCTAGTTACCTGATTTCGTCGTTACAGAACATTGGCAAATTTAAACGTCAATCTGTTGTATCTTGTAGTAAACATACTTAGTTGTACACTATACTACACTGAACGGAACGTGGAAAATAACTAATATCTTACCTGCATGTGCAGTCTACTCTACATGGTAATCCAGTTTGGGTGATGGTAGACAGTTTATAATAAATAAATTACTATTACTATAGTAGACGGTATATCTTGGGTAACATTGTGTTAATTACTTATTTTATTTTAAAACTCTCGCAACAAAACAAAGTTTTTGAAAAAAAACAAAATGTGTATTATGAAACAGATCAGATCAGGGGCATTCATCTATAATTTTCGAATTCTAATTACCCATTTCACACTGTTCATACCTATTTTTCATTTTATAAACATTTTATTTTTGTTACGAGTAGAGAAGTTTGGTATGTTTGATACCAGGGCAAAGCCTATTTTTCGTTTTTCTTTTGCAGTTTCTAATTTTGAACATCTATAAGTATAACTGCTTCTAACCATATTGTTATCAGTACCACTAAGTAATGTTTTGTCTTTTCCTCTGTACCGTACCTAACCTGTTTTATTTTCCCCACAGGAAAAGCCTAGTCTAGTGTGGGGATCAGCATAAATACATATAACTTTGTGTAATTTTAGTTCTGAAATAAACTTTTTGTATTTGTATTTCGGAATATCTAATTATACTGATGCGGTTGCGTTTATTAACTTACCGATGTCATATTATGTATGTACACTATTCAACTATTATTTTGTTTATTGTAGTTTATAACTGTTAATATTTAAAGCACGTCGCCTGAATTGTTTGACAAGCATTCGTATTGAGTCTATATTCATAGACTCAATAATCTCAAGGTAGAAAAAAATAGAAAAACTAATTTACAAAAATCATTTGTCAGGAATAAAACAGATTTTGTTATGTTAAATGCTGTACTCTATTCACTTATACATAGTATTTTTAACAATAGGATCTCATAAACTTATGAATACCTTATACATATATTTTGGTACTTTTTAAAAGTATTCAAAAATTAATAACATAGTTGAGTATGTGGTATTTCAGTAAAACTACAAGAAGCCATGCGCTTAGCGAGGGAAAAACCTGGTCTTCGACAGAATGACATGATTTCATGATCCTCAGCTCTGAGGGAACGACTAATGATGATGATGATGATGATTTCGTATTCAAAAAGCTGTTAAACATACAAAAACATTGCTGTAACTATAGTTACCATAATTTGCCATGACAACGTTTGTACTACACAGTTGTCATGACTAACTGCTGTTATCGATATATAACAATTAATAATAATAAAAGTGCTAAAAAAACATACGGGCGCATTAAACCATGTACTGTCGAACATCTTTGCATAAAAATATTTTGTATTAATTTACAAGGTACTGATATATCTCTAAAAAACGAATCGACACTTCAAAGTCGATTTCCCACAAACTTAGTTTTTAGAGATACAGCATTTTGTCATGACACGGCAGAGGTAGCAAGTAAAATTAGTAGGTACGTTTACGTGTGTGTTAAAATATACCTCTATTGACTTATTTAGGCCAAACGAGCTTATGCCCGTGATTACCAGCCACCTCGCTTTCAGATATTATATCGGAGCAGCCAAGGTGTTCACAACTATCGGAACAACGCCTCTATTACAGAGGCGGTAAAGTTCATGTTCCCATATCTTTGAGTACCTTGGCCGCTCCAATCATTGATTTATTATGTAGGTAGAACCTACTAGATGTGACATCTAGAACAAATTTTGTGCTGCATGTTTGGCCGTTGACAGCTGTCAGTTGCTTAGCATCATGTCAGTGTTTCAAGAGCGAATGTATGGACTTTAAGTGCCGATCACTTAAACTCATGGCTGAAAAATTTTGTTAGGGATGTCATCTCCTGTTACTCAATATAAGTATTTGATAACGACTGTACTTGCAACGGCGCGGTAAAATCACGCAGTGCGCCGCGCCTGTTTTGGCTACCGTCAATTGTTACAGCAATGCCTTACATACACAACTTTGCCTGGCTGAAAAGACGTGATGTTCGCGAAACAGATATTTGCTTTATCTCTGAGATCGGAGAAATGCAGCCAAGCTAAGCAAACTTGAGGTAGTTGACGGTACCTCAGGAAAAGATACAAACATGTCGACAATAAAAAAACATAGTTGGATCATAGAGTAATTTATATAGTGTACTACTAGTACGCTATTCGTTACTAGATGGAGTAACAGTGCAGTTGACATTTCCTCTTACATTTTGGGTAGGTATCTTTAGGTCGCTTTCACGCAGATGGAGCGATTGACTTGAGCTTCAAAAAGTTCTAAGGCTGTGCTGCTCTACTATATAAGTTACTCTATGGTTGGATTATAATAATGTTGAGTTTACCTTGGTAGCAGGCGGCGGTTTTTTCATAGATGTATCAACTTTGAGGGGTTCTAAAGTGTTACGGACTTCTTCAACTCTTATCCACTGGTCCAAAGTAAGCGGCCAACCATTTGGGCATGATAATCTGTACAGTACGAAGGTTATTTAAGGCCGTTCTTCGATTCGGACAAGCCACGCCCATCCGTTAGAGACACGTTTGGGCTTGTGCACAAATCACGCGAGGTTCGAAAGGGGGGGGAGGGGGTCCCGAAAAAATCACGATAGATCACGTGGGGGGTGGGGGGGTACATGGAGACCTCACGTGTATTTTCTATAATGAACGAAGCCGTGAAAAATATAAAAAACTAAGGGATCGTAATGACAAAATTAGGGTATGCAGTACCGGTACTGTTTTGTAGAACCGGGATTTTCGGTACTAGCCAATAATGGAACCGGGATTTCCCGGTAATTTCGGTACTTTCGGGAAAAATCTTGTATAACCTCAGCCGTTGATTTTGGTCGTAAAAATTTTATCGCGTAATGTGTTAAATAAACGCGGGCCGTCCAAACGGCGGCCGTGGTCACGGCGGTCGCCCGCCAGGCGTCAAGCTACCTGGCGCTGAGGGCAGCTACCAGATCCCGTGCTGCTACGCGAAAATAGCCTTAGAAGACCTTCCCTCGATTTCAAATTTATGAAGATAGGTGTTTACAGATTTTAGAAAAAACATACAGGGTGCGAAAAAAAGATCGTTTTTGACGAACTTTTTTTATGCCTTTTGATCCCATTCTTATCCAGGATCAAAAGCTTGTATGGAACCAAAAAAAATCCAGTTAGAAAAGCCACTAATCAAGGAAACCTTTCCCCATATATTTGGTATAAAAAAGAAAACTTTAACTTTTCACATGCAATTTTTTTATGTCAATCGATCAATAGTTTCTATAGGATCAACTTACGGTAATGTATTAAATTTAAACTTTCGTGAGACATATTAACATTATAATATAACACGGTTACACTCACGGCACTTTAGTCACGTCTTGCGACATGTTTCGGAGAGCCTAGGTCTCCATCTTCAAGCACTAGGAGTGCTACTTACGGTAATGTACCAGAAAGTCACAAATTGAAGAACAATTTAACATACACTTACTGCTTTAAATTCCCTGTTTTTTGATATTTTTAATGCTTTTACTGTAATGATACTAATGATATCATACATTATTATGGTCCTTAAACGTGTGTGTCTGCGTGATAGAAAAATGTAAAATCACTTTTTCTCTATAGTAAATGTATGAAAAAAAAAACTTTAATATGTGGCTTTTTAGTACATTACCGTTAGTTAGCCCCAAGGAAACTATTGATAATGGATAGGAATGGAATCGATTGGCATAAAAAACAGCACGTAAAAAATAAAAGTTTTCATTGAAATACAAAATGTATGGAAAAAAAATCCTCGATTTGTGGCACTTTTAGCCGGAATTTGTTTTGGTCCCATACAAGCTTTTGATCCTGGATATGAATGGGATCCAATGGCTACAAAAAAAAAGTTTGACGATGAAATATTTGAACTCCGAAGAATAACAGAACCCAAAAAAGGTATAAAATATTTTTCCCGAAAATCCCGAAAGTACCGGGATTTTTATTTTCCAGTCCCGGTTCTTTACACGACTCGAAATCCCGGGAATTCCCGGTACTTTCGGTTCCGGTATTTCCCGGGAGCAAACCCTAGACAAAATAGGCCGACCAACGCGCATTCTAACGCGGCGAACTATAGCGAGATCCCAAAGGGAAGTTCTTTGTGTAATGCGGGAAAACGACGACGTCGTGTCGTGTGGCAAGACGAAGACGATGTCGAAGGATGTATGCCCGCTACCTGCCTGCCTGAAGATGTGTGCCCTGTTGTAACGTTTAGAGACGAACCAGAACAATCCCTGGACCGACGAATGATTTAATTTCAAAACAGGTTTAATTATATTAATAAATATGTCTATTTTACTGCGCTATAAGCCAAACGGTAAAAAACGGAACCCTTATAGATTCGTCATGTCTGTCCGTCCGTATGTCACAGCCATTTTACTCGGAAACTATAAGACGTATCATTATCAAATTTTTACATAAAGTGTATTCTGTGTGCTGCTACTTAGAGATGTAGTTAAATTTCTGAAAAAAAAAATCATTTTAGAGGGGGCACTCCATACATGCAAGTAATTGTCAAAAAATATTTTTTTACCAAATATCAACATGATGCACATCAATCGATAGGTCTTTAGAAATAACATTGAGGTTTTTTTTAAAAAAAATTGATTAAGTGGATATATTCAGAAATAATGACTCCGAAAGTCAAAAAAATTGAACCTTATTTAAGTCCAAATATTATGGAAAAATTCAAGAAGATACACTTTTGAATATTCTTTCAACGAACATTTTTGAGTTATCTCCAAAAAACTACCTACTTAGGCAGATACGACCTTGCGATATTAATTTATTCGACCGGCTACGTACGTAGCTACGGTTTTTATAGATAATGGTACGGAACCCTTCATGCGCGAGTCCGACTCGCACTTGGCCGGTTTTTTTTCTTGTACCCGTCAGTAGCACCTGTAATATAAATGTAATAAAAGCTAAAATTAAATCGGCGAATGTAGAACTTTGAAAAACCATACCTATTACCTCAAAATAAGAGTCAACTTTTCAGAGATAGTAGTAAAAATTACACAAATACATTTGTGCATCAACGGATACTAAATATATGGCAAATATAACATCACATTAATTGCGAAAATAGAAAAATAAACAAGATTTTCGAATATTTAATTTCAAAATTAGGTCGAGTAAAAAAAATTCAATAAATATACGCGAGGTTAGGTGGGGGAGGGGGGGGGGGAGCTTAGAACCTCACCAAAGATCACCAGGGGGGAGGGGGGGGTCAAAAAGTAGCCAAAAAAACCTCGCGTGATTTGTGCACAAGCCCTTTATGGCTCCCGTGCACGAAAGAAAGAGATGCAGCGCTCTTAAGGATCAGACTTTTTGACCAAACTACGATAAATAAGCGAATCCATAAAGTTTTGTTTAATTTTGCTTCTGTGACTTTTTAGATAAACGAGAATACTATGTTTTTTACTTAGTTATATTGCTTAATATTTTATAGTTTACGTAAGCTAAGAAAAATAAGTGGAAAAAGGACCCAACTTCGGTTTTAACTTTCAGCAATCGTGTTTCGGCTTGTGCCAAAAAGAAGAGTATATAGTCTAATAATATATATTCCAAAATAAATTCAGTCTCTTTTCCCGTTTAGTGACTAGAGCGTTTGAAAAAACCTATAATTTTTCAAAGTAGCCCCTTTCATATAAATACTAGCCTCCGGCCTATGTCTATAGTAGTAGTTTATGTAACTAATTACGTACATTTGCAGACACTACTTTATCGTTACACATATTATAAATCTGAAATACGCGTTCGGAAACCATTAGAATGACCGCCATTGCAACGCCATTGAGCAAATCGAACGGGAGCTACCTACCCTAATTTTTTTTATATATAGGTAAAACTAATACTTTCGTAAATAATTGCTCAGAAAGTTTAAAGCAGTGTTCCTCTATATACCATTAAACATTGATCCCAGCAAAAAAGTGTAAGAATTTTTTGTAGAAAATTGTAAGTTCGTATATGAATAGGATCGATCAAGTGGTTATGGAGCTAGAAGGAGAAAAAAATCCTCCTTGGGATCTAGTTATATTGGTTAACTCGTTTGCAAGTAAATCGCGAGTTCTCAGTTCGAGGCGGACTAGTTTCCTCTAAGTTTTCCTTCGTTGGGCGGTCTAATTAAGAAGATAGAGTACCTACCTAGATTTAGAAAATCTAGGTACCTACTTTAAATGTTTGGATGCTTTAAAATATGAGATCAGCCGAACCCTGGTCTAAATAGGTACGTATTGGTATATTTTTCTAATACTAGTAGTCCGCCTCGAACTGAGAACTCGCGATTTACTTGCAAACGAGTTGACCAATATAGTAAGACCCTAAGAAGGATTGTTTTTCTTCTTCTAGCTCCATAACCACTTGATCGATCCTGCTTATATACGAACTCTCAAATTTTATGTATCTCTGCTACAGTCCCAACAAATTTCATAAAGATCAGAAAAACGTAACTAAAGTTATCGTCAGACAAACTATCGAAATCAAAAAGCCATCCAAATGCCGAGACGTCCCAGTAGCCAGGTGACAGTTCGGTTCGGTCTGGAGTTGTTTGTAAGAACTCACTTCGCTTACTCTCCGCGAGTTCGATAAAATTAAGGCGAAAAAATACTTACTCAATGGTGTAAAATTTTGCCTGCACACTGGGTCTGGTTTTGAAATCCTTGCCCTAAAAATAAAAATAAAACAAATTTAACTGGTACCTAATGAAAATATTTATAGCGATTTACTCACATATCTTGGTCGATCTTAAATTGAAAAAAAAAATAAACGCTACGGTCTAAATTATATTCCGAAGTGTAGAAATTAAAAAGTGGCAACATCGTAGTGTCGTCCTGTTTTCTTAGATTGATTTGAAAGGGACGACACTACGATGTTGCCACTTTTTAATTTCTACACCTTTTGGTTGGAATATAAATGAGTAACCCGTTAAAATATTTTAAAAAGTCTCTAAAACTTTATACTTCGTTAAAATAAATAGTATTTATATTCATCATCATCATCATCATCTCAGCCATAAGACGTCCACTGCTGAACATAGGCCTCCCCTTTAAGGGGAGAGAAATATACTGCAATGTTTATATGATATACGACTAAGCATATTACTAAAAAAAGCTATTTAAAGTTTTTTGCCGTGGGGTGTCCGGCCTTAGAATTGTCCCCCGCCATATCGTCCCGTGGTTGCAGTAGGAGTCTGCTAAGGGAATATACCGGGAGATGGGCAGCAGCATCTTCCGAAAGCCTAAAAAACCATAAACAAAAAAAGCCTGCCAAGCGTGGTATGCCAAACCCCCCCTTTCCGACCGATACTTATGGAGGTCCAAGCAGTGGACGTCTTATGGCTGTGATGATGATGATGATGATGATTAAAAAAAATGTCTATGAAAAAAAATTGCTAGGTAATTTTTTCTTATAGCTGTCACAAACGGCTACTACTAGACTATTGAAGTAATGAGCTGAAAATCGCTTACAAATATATATAAAATAGAACCATAATTATTGACCGGTATAGTTGAATTATCGAGAGCGTGGAATTGCATATGTAGTGGTTGTACCGTGTTGTGCCTCTTTGTGTGCGGATTCAAATATAGAATGCCTGTACACAAACAATTAAATACTACTACATATGCAATTCCACGCTCTCGATAATTCATCTATACTGTATCTAAGGGGGCCCACCGACTATAAGTCCGCCTGACGATTTCGGCCTGTCAGCTAGAACAGAAATTTGACAGCTCCAAACAACTGACAGGCCAATATCGTCAGGCCGACTAATAATAGTGGGTGGGCCCCATAAAAACAGTGGGGGTGAGTCAAAAATTTTCTTAGGCTGGCTCTACATGATGGGCCATCATAGGGACGCAGCTATACAACAGAACGAGATCGCAATATCGTTAGCTCCCTCTAACGCATAGCTGCGTCTCTATGATGGCCCATCATGTGGAGGAGCCATTAGAGATGGCAACCTAAATTTGGCTTAAAATTTCTTCATGAGCTGTAGGAAAACTGCTCAGGTGCCTGAAAATTAGGCAAGCCGACAGGAATCGTGTTATATGGACGCGCCGCCTACTAAATAATACAAAAAAGTAATTGGTGGTACTTGTAGCTTGACGGCGGAGGACTTATTACGTTTGATATATGCGCTTGCCGGTCTTAACTTCTTCGATGTCTGAGCCTAGAAAAGTAATAAAAGCAAATAAAACACAATGTACAAAAAAATATTCATACCAAAACTCTCATCCATTGCGTTTAATCCAAAAATCGGCCAAGTGCGTGTCGGACTACGCATAATGGAGGGTTTCATAGCTACTATCGAAAAAATTTATATCGTATGGTCGTATCTGCCTATATACTTACCCGCCTTATTCATAAACGTATTTCAAACCTCATTTAACTAAATCATCATTTGTCCTTATCTGTCACTTTGACAGTTGTGTTTGTTAGAAACAGACAAAAGAATAGCTAAATGAGGTTTGAAACACGTTTATGAATAAGCGGGTTAGTTTTGAAACACGTTTATGAATAAGCGGGTCAGTTTTTTGGAGTTAACTCAAAAACGCCTAAACCGATAATGTTCCAAATAATTTTCGTGGAAAGAATGTTCAACAATGTATCTTCTTGAATTTTTCCATATTTTTGGACTTACGGTTCAAACGCTACAGGGGGGACACAATTTTTGAGACTTTCAGAATTTCTGAAAATATCCACTTGGTGAAAATTTGTTCAAAGAGACCTCAATGTTATTTTTAAACACCTATCGATTAATGTATCCCCCCCCCCCCGTAAATTTTTTTTTTCAGCAGTATACCTACACCTAGGGCTGCCATCTCTAAATTCGCCGAACCCGGACAATAATTTTAAAAACCCGGACATTTGACGTAAATTGCATTTTTTCCCCGGACGTGTCCAAATGTGTCTAAATATTTAAATTCAATGGGTTGTTTCCTCACATAAAAAGTGTCCGGGACACTTATTGAAAACCCCCCCGGACGCACCCCGGACGGCCTCCAAACTAGGACAAACTGGGGAAACCCGGACGGATGGCAGTCCTACCTACACCTAATGTTAAAATTTTATAAAGATACGTCTTATTGTTTCTGAGTAAACTGGCTGTGACATGGCCGTACGTCAAAAATTGAACTTTCAATTTTGAACTCTGTCATAATTTATGAAGGTGTCATTCACGTTGTCACTTTGTCTCATATATAAGACGAGGGCGGTCAAAAGGTTAATGATTATGTATTGTGTGTTAATTATTTGATAATGGCACTAAGTCTATGACAATGCTGCGGTTTCCGGTGCGCGAGCGAAGTAGCGCTCTGCGTGTGTATAGCGCTGTCACGCTTGCAGACTGTCGCCGCATGCGCCGAATACTCACCGAACTCAGGTACGCATGGGAGCGAGACGAGGTTATAGCACTCCTCAATAAAGGATTCGCGGCAGGCTCCAACTTGATGAAAGGCCAATAGAGCTCACCCTTTCCTGTACATACGTCTACTATCTCTATTCCACCATCGTCGGATGTTGTTTTCAGGGTTGCTACCATTTCAAGCTGTAAAAAAAAGTATCAACATCAACGCCAAAATATGTTTATAATTTTAAACCTTTTACAATGGAGTACGGTAAAGAAGTGCATAATATTTTTGGCGCTGAATTTCCAATTAAAAAAATCTGTGGTTCTAAACTAGGAATATTATAATATCAGAAAGTATACAGATTGTAGTTTAATACAAGCAGAACAGTCTAAGAACTTTTTAAAGCTCCAATTCTGAAGTGCCATGTGGACGAGAGCAACCTAATTATAAATATACAAAAAGAGTAGAAGAAATTGACAATGCGCTGTAACGCCATCTAGTGACGAAGAGCATACCGTAGTAACGCTACTCGTTACGAGTTACGGTTTACTGTACGCTTACCATGAGTTATGACATTGACGTTTTCGAAAATGAGTATCGAGTATTCTATCTGTGCATCTTGCTTGTACGTATTAGTGTAAACGAGATGCACAGATAGTAAATTCGTTACTCGTTAACGAAAAGTGACAAAGTCAAACTCATGGTAACCGTACTGTTTTTCTAAGCGTCGTAGAGCCCCGGGACCCAGAACATTCGACGCTGAAAAATTAGCTAATTCCGAACATGCAAAAATTTTGTTTAAGGTGTTAATTACTACCTACGTTTTCGCTTTTTACCTTCGATGTCTATATAAGATGCTAACACATATTAGTACAAGTAAAAGAGCTCAAAGAGGACCCAGTGTGTTGACGACGAGGGACCTCTCTTGTTCCTTCAGCCGTCAACACAGTGAATCCTCCTGTTTTTAAAGGGTCAGCAACGCGCATGTGATAACCCTAGAGTTGCAGGCGTCCATAGGCTACTTACCATCAGGTGGGCCGTATACTTGTTTGCCACCGTCGTTGCATAAAAAAATACTCCAGGAGACGAGTACTATGTTTATCTATCACCCCTTAAAATAATTGTACTCGATTTTTTAAACCCCCCGAACTTAACCTTAAGTACTTACTTAGTCAATGGTTATATAGACAGACGTTTGAAACTCATGAAATGTCAATTAAGTACCACAATTAATTATTGATTGGGATTTTGTCAGTCTACCATTATTTCTAAATTATATTATTGTATTGATTATTGATAACTGAAAAATATTCGAAATGATGGCAAACAAAACAATGGTGGATTAAGTACTCCGGGGAAAAAGCGGTCTCAACAAGCTACAATAGGAAATCAAAAATATTTTCTAGTATCAAAACTATAATTCCTACTACACAAAGTGTGACCAGCCCAAGATTTTTTAATTTTTCCGACAAAAGTTTTTGCAATATTTCAATAGCCAAACTCTACTTACTTAAATATAGTTTTTTAGTTCTGGTTGGCCTGAAAATCAGCGTCGTGGCTACCCTATCATGCTGAGTGGCAAACATTGGTGTATTTTTTTAATATTCCTTTTATTTTTTTAATATTCTTTTAATTTTTAATATTCTTTTAATATTATTAGTAGTGGTGTATTTTTTTAATATTCCATGTTATGCTTCACTTTGCATTGAATGGACATTTCTCATTTCATTTCATTTTCATTTCGAAATAGTACATTACGTCACTCTGGGCGGTAAGTGAGATTTGCCGCCCGCGGGCGCAGTGGCAAATCTCACTTCACACCCAGGAGAAGACGTAAAATTGTGTACGCACCACGGGCGGTATTAAAGAAGGCCTCAGATCGCTTGTTTGAGTGTGATTTGCCACTGCCCCGTGGGCGGCAAATCTCACTTACCGCCCAGAGTGACGTAAACGATATTTATATTTCACATATAATATTTACCGTGCTTTTTTCTGACATATATTTAGGTACTTAAAGACTGCGTTAAGCATGACCTGATCTCATTTGATATCGGGCATGGAGATTGGGAGAAGCTTGTTGTGATATCCTCAGGTAAGGCCAGAAACTGCATGATGGGATCTGGTCCGACAAACTAGCCGATAAGAGGGCGAGACGGCAGGGTTGTAACACCAGCACATCAGTTGCAACATATAACTGTGCTAAATGTGGACGCGCTTGCCAGTCTCGTATTAGTTTGTACAGCCACCAAAGGAAGTGTCAAAGTTGATTTTGGACACTGCGTCTGATCGTCTGCCATAAACGTTACAGGCCAATGATGATGATGATAGGTACTTACTTCAGGAGAACTGGCAGCCGCTCTAAAACTAACCACCCCATATTGCATCACGAACAACTTCATACTTCCCAAGATATTTCTTCTGTTTGGGATGAAAAGGGAGTCTATATGCAATTTAGAAGATGGTGGCAGCGGAATCTCGCGGCAGTAGTCGGAAACAGCACAATCGCACACATGGAAAACGTCCTTGAGTGAACTAAGGACTGTGAGTTGCCAGTGAGCCTCGGAGTTGAACCCCAGCGGCTTGGGGAGAGTACCGTGGCCCATGACCATGTAGCTAAAAGAAACGTAGATATTAATTTCTATTCTGGAGTAGAATGATTTGAAACGAGAAACGAAATAAATTAAGAACCGGCCAAGTATGTGTCGGACCACGCATAATGGAGGCTTACGTAGCTAGCATCATTCGCTTGCCCTTGGCCCATTTACTTGGGGCCGGCGCAGCATGTCTTTTTTTTCCACACATTTCTGTCACTCGTCATCTCGTCACTCACCTTTTCCTAGGTTTGCCTCTTTTCCTACATCCATCCACATTCATTCTTAATACCTTTCTTGTAACCCTCCGCATAACATGCCCGTACCACAAAAAAAACCGCAATGTTATTTTCAATGACATAATGACCTACAAATTGATGTGCATCATATTTGAATTAGTTACATGTATGAAGTGACCCCCTAAAAATATTTTTTTCAGTAATTTCACTACAATACTAAATAGCGGCACACAAAATGCATCTTACTCGTATGTTAAAATTGGATAAGTTACGTTTTATAGTTTCCTAGTAGGGTAATTTGCAAAAAAAATGTACCTTTACTTTTTTTTTATTTCATATATATTTTGAGTCTATCGCATGCAGAATCATGAGCTCTATCGAGTCTGATAGAATAAAAAAAATGACCCAACTGTCCCAAAGTTTACATACAAAAAATTCGTTACGTTCATAAAAAATATTTAACGAAACTGATAATTTCTCAGTTTCGTTACACTTTTTTTATGAACGTAACGAATTTTTTGTATGTAAATTTTGGGAAAGTTGGGACTAAGTAAAGGTACATTTTTTCTGCAAATTACCCAGTAAAATGGCTGTGACATACGGACAGACGGACGGACGGACAGATGTACATGACGAGACTGTAAGGGTTACGTTTTGACATTATGACTACGGAACTCTAAAAATGGAGCCAATACCAAAGATATATCGAATTTTGGACTATGTCATAAACAGAGCTCGGATTTTTCACGGCAAAACAAAACACTAGCGTAATTTAGCCAGTGCTTGAAATATTATTTTATCGATATCGATAATTCAGAACTAGAAGAAATAAAAGTCACCAAATAAAATTAATATGTAATAAAACTAATAAAAACATTTGTATAAAGTTACTATATATTAGAAACAGACGCAATTTCTTCTTCAAAATCTACGTCAGTACACACAGCAGCACAAGACATTTTATTTGGGTAATAGTGATAGGAGTAGATGATCATTATCTTTTCAACATTCTCTGGGAGTAAACAGTTGCGTTTATCACTATAAATCCATTTATGTATACTAAATGTACGTTCAACTTCAGTTGACGTCAAGGGAGCAAATTTATAGAATTCATTATCAGTTCGGGTAATATTTTCAGATATGTCTCTTAAAATTTCGTAATCAGGATTTCGTTCGAGCACGGCTTCAAATTTACGTATCACTGGTAACAGTTTACTCCAGTTTACGTAGCAACGAACAGTATCCAGAATGAGGAAGGATTCCGCAATGGATAAAGTCGAACATTGCAATTGTTCTATTGAAGAGGCTATTACTTCGTAGTTGTCGCGAATGAAATTTAACTCCGGTCGTAGTTTGCGTGTTTGAAAACATTTTTTTGCAGCTCTTATAGCTGCCGAGTCATTAGCAAGTATGGAGACGACATCACGTATTTGCTCATAGTATTGAGCGTAATATACCGCAGCAGATATCCAAGTTCCCCATCTGGTGATAATTGGCTCGGGAGGTAGGGGAATGGACGGATATTTTGCCTTAAAAAGGCGTACACGCTCTGGAGATTTTAGGAATATCTTTTTGACATTCGATATCAACCCATCCACACCTTTGAAATTATCTCGCACTTCTTCGGCAACCCGGTGCAGACCATGAGCTAAACACGTAATGTGTTTCATACGAGGAAACGTTGCTTTTAAAATACGACCGGCTTTAAGCATATATGCGGCACTATCTGTGCAAAGTAAAAGCAAATTGTTTACGTTATCATTGAAAGAATTTTGAAACAAAAATTTTAATTGGTTTATTATTAGGTTTGCTATTGTTTCCCCATTTACCTTCTCTAAAACCTTCGACCCCAAAAGATAAAATTGCTTAGAACAATTTTTTTGCAAAGACCGAATCACCACGTTTGTCACACATTTTCCCATGAAATCTGGTGTTTCGTCTATAGATATCCACAAATAATTGGTTTTGTTTACCTCTCTTATACCCTGTATAGTTTTTTTGTACACGAGATTTAAATAAATTTTTCGCAGGGTCGATTCGTCCGGTAAAGAAGTCATAGAGCAGTCGCAACATAAATACTTGTTAAAAAAATGACGAAAATTATTGTTGTTGACTGTTGCCCATGGTATGTTGCATGAAATAAGAAAAATAATTAAATCGAAATAAATTGATGTTTCCTATTTGGTTGCCCCGAACGGTAATTGTGGCGGTTGCTTTTCACATGATTCTCAATATTGCATTTCTTCAGTTTTAGATGCATATCGCACATAGAGCAGTATATAGTGGAGGTCACTTCATTATAGACTAACTCAGGGTGATTTTCAATCCACGTTTTGATCCGATCTTGTACATTACTCATTTTTGTATTAATTGATACCTTGCAATATTAAGTTATTATACGTATATCCAACACGTCGGATTCAATGCGTTGCGAAATAAATAATACCTAGATGCAATTTACGTTTTATACGTAATGAAATGACAGTTAAAGTGTGAATGTCATATGTCATGTGAGATGAAATTTGCAGTCGTTTCTATCATTTTAAATGAGGTGGTATAGTTACTTCGTTCTAAGTTGTACATGCAGACCTACCTCTTTGTTGCTCGACTATGGCAAAGCTAAAATGAAAAGTTATTTTATTACTTATACAGGATGTCCGGTAATTAATGCACATGCACAACCTTCTAACCCCCAGTAGGTCACCTTAGACTGGTCAAAAATATTGATTTTGAGCTCTAGTAAGTCTCCTGTTTTTCGAAATTTTCGCACGTTTGTTAGTTTTTAAATTTTGACATTCACACTGATAGGTGTACCATCGAATAAAAAAAGAAAAAATGTACTGAGGCAATACCTGTCATATACTCTAGTAAGACTCGATAGGTGTCGATAAAATAATATTTCAAGCACTGGCTAAATTACGCTAGTGTTTTGTTTTGCCGTGAAAAATCCGAGCTCTGGTCATAAAGGTCCTGCTTGCTAACTTCATTGTTTTTAATAAAAAGAAATACCCCACCAAAGACAAGAAGAAATGTTGATGGATTGGCAGTCGCTTTTTACTGAAAAGATACCCTTGGCGTCCATCACATCGTTGCGTAAACGATATTTAGAAAATCGCAGTTCACTTCTGGATTGGATGAGATTAGCTTAGCTTGAGACCGGGACAAGTGGCTTAACCTTTTCCACGCCAAAGACATATATATCGGCACCGCAGGTCCAACGCCAAAGACCGATATATCGGTCACCGACCACTGAGCAAAATAGACCTAACAGCACACGCATAAAGTTTAACTTCAGTTTTGACATTTAGATGGCGTGGCGTCCCAGTGGTAGTTTTTGCGTTTGACATGGCGTCGAAAAGGTTAATCGCAGATGCCTATGCTTACTCGTAGCAGTGGGTGACAAAAGTTTAGAAGGTGATAACAACTCACCCAAAGGTATTCGGTCTAATATTAAACGTTTTAGCCGCCCGGTACACTTGTGGTAATTGCAATCCAGTATCATTATCATACACAGCCAATGTGTTGAACTGCAATGTCCCATTGAGTGCAAAATGGACTTTGACAGGGTCGTGACAGTAGAATACTCCTTGGAAGTAGGGGATCCACTTGCACTGAGGTGAAATTGGAGCCTGGCCAACGAAAGTCTGTATGCCTGTTGTACCGCTTAAGGCTGAGGCTACTGAATAGGCGTGTTTGGCTCCAGGGAACATAGTGAAAAATTCATTCATCAGGGCAGACAACGCTTCCGGGTGGCCGAAAGCATTTTCCATCAGCTGTGAAAGATTAAGAGTTCAAGGAAAAAAATCATCCCTTTTAAGCCATGTTGTATCTGGATGTTCATCAATCATCATCTGATCTAATAAATAATTTTATAATTTAAAAACAGCTTGTAAAAGTTAATCTATTGGGTAAGATTATCTAGTGTCTGTAACTGGAAGGGCAAATTGCTCAAAGATCTTATATTCAGAGCAATGACGCGTAGTTGCAGTATCCGCGAAGCAAGCGGGTGGCTCGCGGTATTTAAGGAGACCCACACACTATCACTTCGGAGGATATCGGTCTGTCAGCTAGAACAAAAATTTGCCCCTTAAGCTCCCCACGCGTTGTGGAACCATCCTGTGCAAACCGAACTGACCTCAAATTCCAGTATCAGTATGTAAACAAGATCGAGCATGTAAATTGCTATTCATACCGGCTAGTCGGTTATCGATCCGTCAGAGTTGGAATGGAAGCCATCAGAAAAATGAGGGGGAAGAGGATGAAAAACCAAGTCCAACGTGGGTCGATTCGCGTTACACAGGGGGGTTCCACAGCACGTAATACCGCGAGCCATCCGGTTGCCTCTCGGTCACTGTAACTACGCACCATTGCTTTAACTATTACCGCGCTAGGTGCCATCAACTTAACAGAAACGGTGTTGAACAGAGAAGCCTCGTGATTGGTGTTGGAGTCCAAAATTCACTTCGGGTCTTTGTGCTATTGAAGTAAGCGAGTATTGTTTTACGTACGCATTTATGTACTTCCGGAGCTACAGGAACCCTTTCCTGCAAACATCTCCTGGTCATGACTCCTCTCCAATGAGCTTGCAGCAAGGTTGCAGCCTCATGCTGTCGTACCATATTCTCCCTTTCTTCCTTCAGCTCCCCACAGAGGTGCTCTGGAGTTGCCAGTTCACACACTTGGGAGAAGATTGGCGGGGCGGTGGGTTTGAGGAGCTGTTCCCTTATCAATTCGGGGAGTTGTTGACGTGTTTCTTCGCAAGTCTAATAACGAATAACATTTTATTAAACTATCAAAAATGGTCTTGATGAGACATATATGTCGATGTATGTTGGTTATTTTGTTACATTCACCTGATCATAATAGTGAGGAAAAAAAATAAATGTAAATGGCCATTTTCAGATAATATACCGTAAGCCAGGAACAAATTTCGTTGGTCATCGCATCCTATAGGATAACTTGAGAAGCCTAGTGAGGGTCAAGTGCCTCTCCGTTGGTGGGTTGAGGAACGGCAGCCATTTAATAAATTAAAAAAAAAGTGTTACGAAACTTTGACAGATGATAGTTTATATTCTCATCAGTCGGCTATATCGCAGTGAAATGACCGTCAGATGGTCGCGTGAACATTATGGTCTTCAGGGCATCAGCTGACGGTCTTTCCACCTTGATACAGCCGGCTAACGAATTTTCATGTTTGTATGAGCTTATAAACTATCATCTGACGAATTTTCAATCGGAACGCTATAAACGTTTATTTTATTCGATTAAATGGTTGTTGTTCCTAAACCTACCCACGGAGTGGCAGCTGACCATCACGTGGATTCATTATTTACAAGTTATCGCCTGGAACGCGATTGATCATGAAATTTGTTCCTGGCTTGGTCCATACGGGACGAATACCAGTATTGTCAAATCGACTAAGTCTACTTTTCCATGGGCAATAGGCTAGATGAATGTTTTTCATGCATGGTATCAATCGATTCGTTTTGTTGTGAGGATCAAATGTCTATATGGGGCCAATTGCCTTAAATCAACATAAAAGACAAAAAAAAAAGACTTAAAGTCTGAGATTTGCATTTGTTTCTTAAAACGCTCCTAACAAAATGATATAAAGCCTTGACGTCACGGCTTCATATTTGCCCTGTTTAAAGTATGGAAAAATTATGAAATTGCTATTTTTACAGTGAAATGTTGCGTTTATGTATATGGTTGCTATACAATTTATTTCACAATAAAATGTTAGAAATCGAATGGTATCATTGGTCTTTTTAAATTTCGTACTTTCAAAAATCGAAAAAATTTGAAACTTTGAAGCCCGATATCTTTATTTGGATATTTTGATCATTTTGCATCCAACAACTAAATTTCATTGCATAATTCAACATGTGTCATCACCCCTATTATATCAGAAGTAGTGTAATGGAATGTTATAATACTAGGCGAACCTATACATTTTATAGCTAACCTTTAATTATCTTTTTCTACTCCAGTACTTTAATATGCCAATTAAATAATTGATAGTGGTATCTTAAACCCTTTCATTGAAGTGTCGGCGCTAAAGTATATTTGTCTATAGGCACTTAAGCAGTAATACAATAGTATTTTATGCAACAGTTACATAATAGGGGTTCTTAAGATTCGAGGGTCGAAGTTACAAAATGAGGCGAAGCCGAATTTTGTAAAAACAGACCCGAGAATTTTAAGACCTAATTATGTACCGTTGCACACAATAGTTTTTCTACGAGTGCTAGGCAAGCCAGTAAGCATTGAGTTCGACGAATGACCTACTGCCTCTATACAATTGTCTCCAATCTCCTGGCGGATTGCATCGGCGCCCGCCTCGTCTACAGCGGCGGGCGGCGCCGATGCGGGGCCCGCCTCGGTAACAGACCCATTATATCCCTAATAATCGACTTTTGAGTCATCTTATGACAACGTTCATAAAGTACCTATATGCTTTGAATTTACATGTCAGTCATTTTATTGGCAAATTAGAATGCAGGAGTAGAAAAACATATTGTGCAACTGTTTTTTTTTTAACTGACTTCCAGGCACCATATCTAAAAAGGGGTTTGTCCTTGTTTTCAATTTAAATTATCTTTTCAAAGTAAAAAAATAGTATGGATTATTTTTGCATAAAATATGATAAAAAATTAACATAACATTTTAAAAGCATTAATGAATATTTGAATATGAATGAATAAAAGCAAAATTGAACCATAAACTAAACTTTTAGTACATTGAGAGTTACTGGAACGGACGGACTTTATATAGTATGAAGGGTTACACGGAAAGAATATGTCTAGTCACTTTGACAACATTTTGATTTATAGCGGTTTTAAAGTTTGGAACGATTCAATTAACCATACTGTTTCCGTAACTAGATGGTTTTTTTTTCTGTCTAAATAAATGATATGTCCAATTAAATTAAATAAAAAAATTTTTTTATGAAGTTGTTGCTAATAGTTCATATCTCATTTTACGAAAAAAGGGACTAGACATGTTCTTTCCGTGTACCCTTCATTCGTTTGCATTTGAAAGCCGGCTTGTGGTGTTTTGTCTAGTATGTGATATTTAAAAACTTTTAAAACACAATATACGGCTTCATTTTTGTATTTAAACTCTCCTTTTTTGTACCTATTCAAACCTTTGTTGTTTTTAGGTACCTGTGATTCATCCGTTTGTTCACTCTCTTCAACATGTTCTGGTTCAGGTATTAAACAATCGCATGGATCCGAGTCTATTATCTGTCTGTAGTTCGTCAAGTTTGGTCTCCTTTCTGTTAGGCCAAAATCAGGAGCAAGAAGGAACCGTCTGGAAAAAATTTACAAGTGTTGACAGTTAAAAATCCAAAATATCCCAACTATTTGTACCCACAAAAAGCAGAACTGTCCTAGTCGCCATCAAATATATCGGAGCGGTCAAGGTACTAAAAAATATCTGAGCATGGACTTTATCGCCTTGAAAATAGAGGCGTTGTTCTGATATTTGTGACCTTGGCCACTCAGATATATCTGATAGCGACTGTACTGACGTACACTGCTACGAATGTATACAAAAATCTTTTGGTAAGCTTATGGCAGCTACAGAAGGATTCATAATGATAAAAAAAATTGACAGACAACCCGGAACTTGTGGTGGGTGTCTTGAGTGTGTGTGTACGTGCGTGTGTGCGTGCGTGCGTGTGATGTCATATCTAACGTGGCTAGTTCTCCATCTAAAACATATATATATATTGAATGAATATTTAAAAAAACTGCTATAGGTAGCTTTCTGAAAGCAAAATTACTGACCTAAGTACAATACACGCTTCCCGAAATTCAACATAACTCAAACGCTGCATAAGCAATGATTGGAGAGCACTTCTAAACATCCAGTGAAGATACTTCTTCTTGTACCCGACGATTTCGTCATTCCAAGGTAAGTCTGGCTGATATGACCTAGAAATTAACAAGATTTTTTGGGACGAAGGACCACAAATTTGCGTTCCTTCAAAATTGCTTCAGCGCCATGCTTATTATATCTCAGTCCGTACGGGTGCGGTTTCAAAATTGGACTAAAAAAATTTGGAATTAGAGGTCAAAATCAAATCCAAGTATCCTTGGGCCTTAGCATGACATGCGTTGTCGCGCGCGACTCCATACTTCGAGTCGCGCCTGAAGTATGGGGAGTCGCGCCGCAACGTAAGTCATGCTAGACGTACTTATGTATATGCCATGGGATAGCACGAGAGTTGTGCTGTTTTGACAACGTCAAATGCCGAGCAGAATGAAACTGAGATTTGCTGGGTTAGTGACGCAATAGATGGTGCTAGTGCATTTGTTTGAAATTAACTAGGTACTGGTGATAATGATGAACATAAGTATATGCTTAGCTAAATTCACTTATGAGTATGGAGCAGGGTCTAGAAACTTGTGGCCTAAACGCCAATATTGTACTGCCAACTATACACCGTTGTGCGTTGTAGGGTTTGCAATCATTTAGTAGAGTTTAACAACTTAAGTGTGATATTTCCATTTGCACCAATAAACCGGAGGTACTATGCTACTCTAGTTAATCCTTCGTTTTATAAAAATATAAAATTTACTTATAAAAATCATCTTCCGTCGTCATATTCATAACAGACTTGGTGAACTTCAGTAAGTTAGTAAAGGCTGTTCCCAATTTTGTCAGAAAATTGATGGCCCATGGGCACTCTTGGACTGAGGCTGTCTGAATCATGTCTTGGGTGCCGAGCAGAAGCGAGGACTCCGTGAGCATCGCGACGTGCCAGTTCATTTCAGAGTGGACCCAGAGTCTGAAAGCAGGCGACGATCTAAGTAACTAAAAACCTTAGTTTTGACTTCAGCAGAACCATTATAAACCTTTTGATCACCAGTCGTAATAGTATTTTATGCAACCACTAGCAGTTGCCCGCGGCTTCGCCCGCGTACATTATGATTAATGCAGATTTCTACTCTTGAATAAAAGTTTTTCCCCGCGACTTCCTTTGCGTAGAATTAGTAATTGACCCCCATTTTTACCCTCTTAGGGAATGACTTCTGGGATAACTATTATGTATCCATCGCCAGAACTCAAACTATCTCTATACCAAATCATCTAAATAGGTTCAGCGGTTATCAATTCCCCATATACACTTTCAACCCCCTTTTCACCTCTTAAAGGGTTGATTTTCGGGATAAAACTATCCTATGTCGTTTTCCGAGACTCAAACTATCTCTAAACAAAGTTTCATCTAAATCGGTTCAACTGAAAATAATTCTCTATAAAACTTCCAACCCCTTTGCTATGCACCCCCGTAAGCTTTGTTTTTCGGGATAAATACAATTTGCCCCTTCCCGGGACCCAAACTATCTCCATACCAAGTTTCATCTAAATCGGTTCAACATTTAAAAATGCCCCATACAAACTTTTAACCCCCATTTCACCACTTTAAGTAACGATTTTAGGAAATTAAAAAAAAACACGCAAGTACGGGTCTTACTTGCGCCTCAAAGGTTTCGTACGAACAACTTTTTTATTACATTTTTGAAAAAAGACGCTTTCAGAATGATTTCATGAGAATTAATAGGGCGGCTGAGTGCGAATCGGACACGTACCCCGATTTATTTATTTTTGTCTTAAGTCGGACTGGTGCTTGACTGCACTCTTATTAGTTTTCCTGTAATTTATACGTAAATAACTATTATATCTGTAATTTTTGCAAAATTTTCTGTCGAACAGTTTCCGATACTGATTAATTTACACCTTTTTAAATAACTTTATTTAAGTATGTTAAAACTATACTATATAATTATATATATAGTCCTCCTCAAAATTATACTAATAAGAGATCCTCACATTAAGCCCTTTTATTTGATACGCCACACGATAAAGTTATTTGTTTTTTGATTTTTCATTTACCTACCCACAAATCCCCCCCCCCCCCTTAATGTTTAAAATTCATAAATTGGCGTTACATGCCTGCCTTTGGGTCATTGACTTACAAACAAAGTCGCACCATAAGGGTTCCTTTTCTACCATTTTAGTACGAAACCCTAAAAACATCCTTTTCGCTTCCCGGGACTCTCTATACTAAGTTTTATTAAAATCGGTTCAGCTGTTAAAAATTCCCCATTCAAACCTCCAACGCCATTTCATCCCCTTAACCTTAGGGTTAATTTTCGAAATAAAAACTATTTTTATGTCCGTTCTCGGGACTTAAATTATCTCTATACAAAGTTTCAACTAAATCGTTCACGTTTAAAAATTCCCCATGCAAATTTGCAACCCCCGTTTCACCCTTAACCTTTAGGGCTGATTTTCGAGGTAAAAACAATTTTATGTTCCTTCTCGGGACTCAAACTATCTGTATGCTAATTAGCATTAAGTTTCATCTAAATCGGTCCAGGTGTTAAAAATTTCCTGATCAAAATTCCAATCCCTTTTTCCTTTAAGGGATGATTTTCGGAACGAAAACAACCCTTAGTCATTTGCAGGGATTCACACTTACTATATACCAAGTTTCGTCTAAATCGGTTCAACGGTTTAAAATTCCCTATAAAAACCTGCAACCCCCGTTTCACCCTTAACTTTTTTACCTTTAAGGGTAGTTTTCGCGAAAAATTACTAATTTTTTTCCACCCCCTCAAACTATCTGTATACCAAGTTTCATCTAAATCGGTTCAGCTGTGAAAAAATCCTATATAAACTACCAACCCTCTTTTCACCCCTTTACGGGTTAATTTTTTCAATGAAAATAACCCTTAGTCGATTCCCGGGATTCAAAATATCTATTATATCAAGTTTCATTTAAATCGGTTCAACGGTTAAAAATTCTCTATACAATCTTCCAATCCCCTTTTCACTCCTCTCTTTAAGGGCTGATTTTCAGTATAGAGACTACCCTATGTCCTTTCCCGGAGGTAAAATTATTTCTTTAACAAAAATTTCGGAATTGATGCCATTTTCGTACTTAATTAACGTCCCAAAATACCATAAATCGACTCCCATATTGATATTTAGTAATTTCAACCCTATCGCACCCCAACAGGGGGATGATATTTCACGCCCGCCACGTTGTATCATAAAATCATTGGTGTTTTCGTAATCAGCGACCCGATAAACCATAGAAAAGATACCCATGTTGATTCTCACACTTTGTCACCCCCATTTCCCCCTTTATGGGGTTGAATTTTCAAAGAACCTGAAACACGTGTTTACATATTTATTGTTAGGAATACTCCTGTGAAGTTTCAAATAAAACAGTCTAACTAATCTTGTTTCCCTTTACAAACTTTGGACCCCCATTTCACCCCCTGGGGGATGATATTTTACACCTGCCACGTTGTATAATAAAATGGTTGTTGTTTTCGTAATCAGCGACCCGATAAACCATAGAAACGATACCCATATTGATTTTCAGACTTTTTCACCCCCATTTCCCCCTTTAAGAAGTTGAATTTTCAAAAAAGCTGAAACACGTGTTTACTCATTTATTGTTAGAAATACTCCGGTGAAGTTTCAAATAAAATAGTCTAACTAATCTTGTTTCCCTATACAAACTTTGGACCCCCATTTCACCCCCTGGGGGATGATATTTTACACCTGCCACGTTGTATAATAAAATGGTTGTTGTTTTCGTAATCAGCGACCCGATAAACCATAGAAATGATACCCATATTGATTTTCAGACTTTTTCACCCCCATTTCCCCCTTTAAGCAGTTGAATTTTCAAAAAAGCTGAAACACGTGTTCACTCATTTATTGTTAGAAATACTCCGGTGAAGTTTCAAATAAAATAGCCTAACTAATCTTGTTTCCCTATACAAACTTTGGACCCCCATTTCACCCCCTGGGGGATGATATTTTACACCTGCCACGTTGTATAATAAAATGGTTATTGTTTTCGTAATCAGCGACCCGATAAACCATAGGAACGATACCCATATTGATTTTCAGACTTTTTCACCCCCATTTCCCCCTTTAAGGAGTTAAATTTTCAAAAAAGCTGAAACACGTGTTTACTCATTTATTGTTAGGAATACTCCGGTGAAGTTTCAAATAAAATAGTCTAACAAATCTTGTTTCCCCATACAAACTTTGGACCCCCATTTCACCCCCTGGGGGATGATATTTTACACCTGCCACGTTGTATAATAAAATGGTTATTGTTTTCGTAATCAGCGACCCGATAAACCATAGGAACGATACCCATATTGATTTTCAGACTTTTTCACCCCCATTTCCCCCTTTAAGGAGTTAAATTTTCAAAAAAGCTGAAACATGTGTTTACTCATTTATTGTTAGGAATACTCCGGTGAAGTTTCAAATAAAATAGTCTAACAAATCTTGTTTCCCCATACAAACTTTGGACCCCCATTTCACCCCTTTACGGGGTGAATTTTGAAAAATCCTTTCTTAGTGCACCCCTAGACCTTATAAGGGACCTACATGCCAAATTTGGAAACTCTAGACCCAGCGGTTTAGGCTGTGCGTTGATATGTCAGTCAGTCAGTCAGTTTCTTCTTTTATATATTTAGATTGTATAAGAGAGGTCAAAAAAGAAGAGTGGTGTGGATAACAATTTGAGCTGTAGGCAAATTTAAAAAAAAAATACGTCACGAGTATTTTTGACTTAGTTATACAACGTTACGTTCAATACTTTTTCTACGACGACTACTCAATTTTACTTAAAATATAAAATTGTAGAATCAATCAATTTCCTCTCACCTCTTTGGCTATTGCAGATATTTCATCAACAACAATTTAAGTTCCACCCTTTAAAACAATGTATTTCAATATGTATCGATGTGGAAAATGTTAACTTTTAACATTTGAAGCTCGTAAGTATTTACTCAGTATTCACTCAAAGCACCCCGTAAAAACCCGTACTTACTAACTTCAGTGGCTAAAAACGATTACTAATAAAATATTAAAAAAGTGAGTTTAAAAAAATAACTGTTTTTCTTAAATAGTTGTAACTTGTCTTAATAGTATTTCTATTATAAGATTATTAATATGTCGGTAAATTTTACCAGTGAGAGGCAATGAAGACCGGGATAGAATCCACAGCTCTGCGATTGGGTTACTGGGATAACTAGGTAGACGATGAATCGAACATTCGACCATTACAAACTTGACGCCTTACAAAAAAGAGCGTGTTTCACTTACGTCCTTTTATTAAAGGTTTTTAAAGGTTTTTAAATAGGTAGGGAGCTTAAATACCGCGAGCCATCCGGTTGCCTCTCGGTCACTGTAACTACGTACCATTGCTTTGACTAGTACTTATGTGTATTAAGTATAAGATTTAACTATGAATTAGGAACCTGCAATAATGTCTTCCCGGTAAAAAATCCACCTCCACCGTATCATATCCCCTCGTGCTGACATAAGCTTTTGCTTTCGGCAGTTCCGGATCCACGAACCACTCCAAGTACTCTAAAATGAGATACGCAGGCTCAACATAGTCCAGAACCGGTACTCCACAGTTAAACATAACTCTTGGATGTAAAGTGTTGAAGGATATCTTCAGATGATTTCGATCAGGGCTGTCTATCTGAAGATACATGGGTTCAGACTTGGGTGCTATGATGTCCAACGCTTTGTTGGGCAATTTGGAAATCCTTTGTGGAGGTGAGCTCCCAGCTGTCGTATAGTTGTACGAGGAAGGGAAGTTGATTATTGACATTCGCTTGACTGTTTCTGAGATCTGAAAAATAACAAGATTCAAGTATTCCAGGCAATAGCTATAAAGAAAAGATAAGCAGCACACAAGTATTCAGGCACAGCTAGTGGCTATTGTGTGACACCGTGGATGACTAATTCTAACAATATAATATTGTGACGTGAAAGTCTGTTTACATAGCAAGACGGTATTCAAAAAGTTGCTGGTCACCTCTGGATTAAATTGGCTCAGGGCTGGGACAAGTGCGTACTCCGTAATACCCCGTTTACATGCCCTTGCCACTGCTCCACTTCGTTTCTGACTTCCAATAATGACCGCCGTCAATATAGATGTTATTGGTGCGTCGGCATTGTGTTTTGTTCGACCGCTTGGCAGAGAACGGGCTCCCGGGAGAACCACTCCTAATCGCACTGCTCGTCCTTTGACTTCCGCACAAAAACTGGCTCTTTTGGGCAACGTCGGGCAGTGTGAGTAGCAGCGGCAGCGTCAGGAGAAATATCGTGTTTACATACTGCTCCTGCACACTTCCCTCGCCGATTTCCTACTCACTGCCGTGGAAGTGGGCTGCATGCAAACGGGGCATTAGAGGCTTATGCTCAGCCGTCGACAAATAAATAGAAGGCTAAAATGATGAATATGTGTGCCGAGTTTCTTGCAGACGAAATCGGGTGAACGTTACAGTATTTTCGTAAGAATTAGATGTACTTAGAGTAAGACAAAGATGTTGTATTTCAGTTTTATTGGGTGATTGTCTGATTACCGAGAAATTAACAGTATTAAATTTAGCGGCCTCCTAACCTAGTTGGTAGTGACTCCGCCTATGAAGCAGGAGGTCGTGGGTTCGAATCCTGGTCAGGGCATTTACGTGTGTTTTGTTTATCACGGATATTTGTTCCTGAGTTATGGATGTTTTCTATGTATTTAAGTATTTATCTATATCTATCTATTATACATGTCACCGTAAAATTGTCAAAACCGTTAGTTTACTATCGAAAGATTGTGAACCGTAACATACTGCTTACAATTTAACGGACTATTTTTCGTTAGATTATAAACTATCGACGAGGAACCGTCATATTGTCAAACGTAAAGCTTCTCGCGCTTATTGGTCGGTCTTACAGTAGGTCATTAAGTGTTCATAAACTTAGCAATCAAACACAGATATCAGCGAGAAACTAAAGTGCCATTAAAAAAAAGTTGATTCTGGCACGTTGTTTGATCGCAGTTAACCTAACACACTCCTCCTCGCTTCGCTCGTCGTTGCACCTATCTAGACTCTGGAAACCGACCAAGGAGGGATTTTACGTTTGACAATATGACGGTTCCTCGTCGATAGCTTATAATCCAACGAAAAATAATCCGTTAAATTGTAAGCAGTGCGTTACGGTTCACAATTTTTCGATAGTTTACAATCTCGCTAGTTAGATTATAAACTAACGGTATTTACAATTTCACGGTGTCATATATATCGTCGCCTAGACTAGTACCCACAACACAAGCCTTATTGAGCTGACTGTAGTAAGACTGGGTTGATTTGTGTAAGATTGCCCCATAATATTTATTTATTTATTTAATACATGTCAAGCAATAAAGCAAAAAGTTTTTTTATTACTTACATTATCAAATAAGACCCAATCACGTAATTCCTCCTTTGGCAGTACTGGGCTGGGAGCAGCAGCGCCCCTAGGATTCTTTTTATCCTGAAATACAAAAAAATGCCGTTTGTTAACCTTTTCGACGCCATGTCAAACGCAAAACCTACCACTCAGACGCCACGACATCTAAATTAGTGCCCCTTGTATACAAAAAGAAACCGCAAATCGATGTACAGTTTAGCCGTTTGGTACACACATACTAGAGGTCAAAACAAAAATTTTCAACCGCAGTTCTTAAAAAAAATTCCCTTAGGAGGGGGGTGCTGATTCATCATTTTTATTGTATGGGAAAAAAATTTTTTTTTCAAAAACCTATCGTGTGTGGTATCATATGAAAGGGCTAATCGAGGCGGTTCTAATAATATACCACATCATTATATTTCAGCCAAGAAAGCAATTTTGAAAATAATTTCAATTAGTATTTTAAAAAAAAAATTCAATATTATTAAGTAACGCAGTACAAAATGTACTGGAATAGGACTATAGTAGAACTCTACTTCAGTACATTTTGTACTGCGTTATTTTGTAATATTGAAAAATAAAAAATAAATACTTAATGGAATTATTTTCAAAATTGCTTTCTTGAGGTTAGATATGAGGATATCTAGTATCATTTTTGATATAAAGTACCAAAAAAAAAACCAGCCATATCGTATCTGGGGGAGCCCAAACTTCGTATGTTTTGAAAATTATTTTTGTTTTAATTTTATAAAAATGGCTGAAATATAATGATGTGGTATATTATTAGAACCGCCTCTATTAGCCCTTTCATATGATACCACACACGATAGGTTTTTGAAAAAAAAAATGATGAATCAGCACCTAAGGGAATTTTTTTTTAAGAACTGCGGATGAAAATTTTTGTTTTGACCTCTAGTATGTGTGTAGGTACCAAACGGCTAAACTATACATCGATTTGCGGTATTACTGTAAAATTAGACTCGTGCAGCGTGGACTAAATGTCAAAAATGAAGTTAAACTTTATGCGTGTGCATGTAGTTCTATTTTGGTCTGTGGTCGGTGACCGATATATCGGTCTTTGGCGTTGGACCTGTAGTGCCGATATATACGTCTTTGGCGTGGAAAAGATTAAACATGATAACTTGATAAGAGTTTTCATTTGATAAACATTCAAAGAGATGGGGCTATTGATAAGTTCAAGTATTGTTTGGTTACAAATAAAATTGAATCTACTGAGACAGGAAAAATATCTAGTATTTAATTTTTAATTTCGCTACCTATGGAAAAGTAACGTTAGTGGGTTAGAAAATTTTGGGACGTCTTACGCCTTGTGCTCCACTGCAAATATTAACGCAAGATTACTGTAATTGCATTTTGTAAATATTTTGATCTAAATGTGGTTTGTGTCTATGTTTACTTGCTATAAACTTAACAGAAAATAAACATGATTACTAATTTAAACCCACACGATTTTCACACATTCTTTTGCCAACACTTTCATTATTTTCCTGACATCACAATCGGAGTCTGCCTGCGACCATGAGCGACGACACACTCGAAACGTCAGGAAAATAACAAAAATAAGTGTACGCGATAACGTCCCGCTTTTGTCAAAATAATTAAACATGAGTTTGAGGTTAATTCTGAAACGGAATAAGCAAACATTTCTTGGAATCCCAACAATATTTGAACTTACAACGATTTCCAAAAACGCTGAATTTCTGAACCGTGTTTTTTATGGTTTCAGTTAATTATGGTCCAATGAAAAGTTTGCTCGATTTCCTATGGAGAATAAATGCGATCTCCTTTGAATTTCTGTGAAATTGACCAGATGTTTCCAAGTACTTTCTAAAACAGTTTGCAAATTGCATATCTGTAGTGTAGCCCCTGTTTTACTCGCCCACATAAAATAACAAGTCGCTTCCGTCCGATACTTATGGAGGTCCAAAGGGGAGGCCTATGTTCAGCAGTGGACGTCTTATGGCTGAGATGATGATGATGATGATGATGATAAAATAACAATGCGGATAACTTTTCAACCGTTGCAACACTTTCCGAATTTGTTTACAGCCTTATAAATAAAATAAGTTATGACTTATAAATAATATTTAACTTAGTAGTGCGCCTCGAATTTAGAACACGCGATTTCCTTGCAAACGAGTTGACCAATTTAACAAAGACCCTTTTAATGATTTTTTTCATTTCCTTCTAACTCCACAACCGCTTAATAGATCTTTCTCATATACGAACTCTCAAGTTGTATGTATTTCTGCTACAATCCCAACTAATATCATAAAGATCAGAAAAACGTTACTAAAGTTATCGTCTAACAAATTTTCAAAATCAAAAAGCTATTGAAATGCAGAGACGTCCCAGTAGCAAGTTGTCTGTAAAAACTCGCTCCGCTCGTTCGATTAAGGGTCGCCACACACCTAGCGGTTTTCCTCGCGGAATTACCGGAAGTAGCGGAAATTTGTCTATGGTAGCGGAAATTTGTCTATGGTAGCAGATTTTTTGTATGGAAGCCATAGACAAATTTCCGCTACCATAGACAAATTAAGCATTTTGTCTATGAATTTCCGCTACTTCCGGTAATTCCGCAAGGAAAACCGCTAGGTATGTGGTGACCCTAATATGGAAATAATCACTTACTACAGGTGGAGTGCGGTCTTGAGCTTTTCTGAATTCCAAAGTAATCTGTAAATAAAATGATATATAATAATTTTAATAATTACTGACTAATTTTATAGGAGTTATATGTTCTGGTATAATTCTAATATTGATAATGCTTGCTAGTCATTTATGATTGACATAACTACAATTATATCCGCGCATGTTTTAAAAATTAATGATGAATTAAGCTGAGACATTTGCTAACGGGACCAAAACATTTCAATATTAAGAGTCCGGTAAACTTTTTTTTCGATTTCGCTCAAATTTTTGATGCTATTTTGCAGTAACTAACATAACCTCTATAATTGTGTATACATATTATGAAAGGTCGTTTCTTTTTGGATGGAATAAATACAACGATTTTTTAATTTTATGCTTCATTTATAAATAATTCACCCTAATCCAACATCAGTTTCGCGATTTTTGCTTGGAGAGGTGAAATGAGTAAGGTTTTTATTGATTAAAATTATGCTATACAAGTACGTAAAATATATAAATACATTTGAAAAGAAGTCGCCTGAGGAATAAATGTAACAGTTTTTTTCATTTTCATATATATTTTTTAAGGGAGAGTATGTTTTGCTAGAGCAATTTTGCTAAAGATTGCCGAAGTTTAGGTGATATTTTTGGGAAGATATTTAAGTATTTAACAAATATAAAAATACAAAAACAAACTTCACTACATGCTTTATTCAGATAGTATAAAGCATATTAGGGTCCATAACAAATAATAATTAAAAATCATAAGACAAAATTGCATGAATCAACGTCCTCACTAAACAAGCTCTGTAAGAATTGAGTTTTAAGGTACCGTCAAGTCTGGCAGCTTTGCCAAGGGTTACTGACTTTGCCACCAGCAGAGTGCATAAGGTAATCCTTTCATACCACCGACAACGTATATTTTTTAGTGTTGTGCCTACTTTTAGTAGAAAATATGGTTATCAATTGGCAAAATTATTATGAATGAGACAACACCACGGCAACCATTTTCTTACCATTTCAGTTCCAAATTCGTCACTCACATAATCATAAAAGTTAGTGCTCAAGAACTTTAAAAAGTTTAGAGTATAAACAACGCATCCAGGTACGTAAATTTTAGATATTATGTTATTTAAATGGTATGGAATGAATTGATTACCTTATAAATGCCGTAGTGTTTAAATTGAGTCCGATAATTGTTTTGGCAAAGTCACCAGACCACGCCGACTAATATGGGGGGGCAGCTTTGCCATGTTTTGCAAACTATAACACGTATCATTATCAAATTTTTACATAAAGTGTATTGTGTGTGCAGCTTCTTAGTTTTGTAGAGAAATTGCAAAAAAAAAAATTTTTAGGGGGGCACTCCATATGTGTAAGTAATTGTCAAAAAATTTTTTTTGCCAAATATCAACATGATGCACATCAATCGATAGGTCTCTAAAAATAACAATGTTCAAATAACCGAGGTTTCTTTGAACATTTTTTGATTAAGTGGATATTTTCTGAAATAATCGCTCCGAAAGTCATAAAAATTGTGTCCCCCCCCTGTAACTTTTGAGCCGTAAATCCAAATATTATGAAAAAAACCAAGAAGATACACCTTTTAATATTCTTTCAACCAAAAATATTTTGAGCATTACCGGTATAGGCGTTTTTGAGTTATCTCCAAAAAACTACGAACTTAGGCAGATATGTATAATGACCTATTTATCACTTGGTCCATAACATATACAGAGTGTATGTTTTGTTTAAGTAAAAAAGAAAACTCAAAGTTAACTGTGACATACTTATTTTATTGGTAATAATTACTACATATACCTAAGTGTTTTGTTTCGATAATACTTTTGTTAAGAGGCGACGAGGCAGTTCGTGACGAAGCCCTTTTATAAATGTCTATCGTCAAGTTTAAATAGGTACCTAGGTAATCACAATTATTTACGAGTGGACCTGTGATAGGCCTCTTAAAGAGTTTTCTATGTTTCGTTTTTGATAATATTTTAATTAAGGTGTCTTTTATGTTTTTCCTGAGTACTTATGTAACCTGATTACTCGTATGTAACAAAATAAATAAGTACTTAAATAATTAATATTTTTTCATTTGTGTCAACCCTGACCACTTCACCTGACATTCACTGACTTTCTATGAAATTTTCTTAAATGGGTGATCGACTTTGCCACTTTTGCTGTATTTCTTTATGGAATAATATATCATTAAGGATCAAATTCCAAAATATTGTATCCTAAATACTGAATATTCTTTACTAATATTGTAAATACAACTAAATTACTATACAACGTAAAAATGCAGTTGGCAAAGTTGCCACACGGTATAGGTAACTTTGCCAGTTTTCTTTTTACTCGTAAAACCTTATTATCCGTCATTTAATTTATAAACCATCTTATGTATGCACTCGTTGATAAATATATTATGTGTCGCGTCATTCATACTTCAGTGGTTTCATATGAATTCTGGTTAAAAATGTACTATGACTTTTCAACACCTGTGAAAAGTGGCAAAGTTGCCAGACTTGACGGTATTAAATAATAATATATGTCGACCTAAAGTACTTTTTTGCAATAACAAGATTTCAAGCTATTTTACCAAATGCAATTCATATTCATAATGTCATTATTAGCGATTTTCGTTTTCAAATCGTTATCGGACTCTTAAGAAAGAAAGAAAATAATAGGAATCGATGGGGCAAAATTTTATGACAGTTAGGGAGTTCCCATATCGATAAACTCAATTATCGATGCTTTTTCCATATCCTAGTGATCACCCCCAGCATTGTATATATTATTTGTGAGTATTGTTCTGAAGACGAGTATAATGTGCTAACAAAGCATATTTTAAATGATCGCTAGGTAATAAATAACATCGTACTATGAAACAGTTAATATTATGTCTTTATCAAACCCTTTTTATATAATAATATAAAGATAAGTTACCCTTATTATTTTGTTTAATTTATATTTTTTTATAAAATCATATTTTGACAAACAAAACCTGGAGTGGTCACAAGTATATGGAACAAATATCGATATTTGAGTTTATCGATATGGGAACTGCCTACCTGTCAAAAAGTTTTGCCCCATCGATTCCTAGGTCTGTTTATGGAGATCTTCATAAAGTTTGTTGTTTTGCTGTTGATGCCCCAAATAAAATATAATAAAGGTTGAAGGAAAATAACAAAAAATATGAAAAAGTCAAGCAAAATAATGAAATGAAAAATAAGAATAGTTAAGTAGGTATAGTTATTAAGTTTTGTATGCCCTGAAAATCAGCGTTGTGACATGCCTCATGCTGACTGTCAATCATTTTGGTGTAAACTGTTTTATTTTATGTATAGCCCTTGTCATGCTTATCTTTACACCAAATAAACATTTTATGCCACACCTGGCCATAAAGTGGCTTTTTCCGCACGCTGCGCGTACGGAAAAAGACGCTTTCTGGCCAAGTGTAGACATAAAATGATGTACACAACACGGGAGGTAATAAAGAAAGCCCTCGATCGAATATTTACATCCCTCGCTTGCAGCTCGGGCCGCAAACTTTTGCGATCTCGGCCTTTCTTTGTTTTACCACCCTAGTTGTGTAATGTACTATTTCATTTCATTTCATTCATTTTCATTTCATTTCATTTCAACTGGGAAAATCGGAAACGCAGCTAAGCAGGTTAGTTGGTTGAATGGTGGGTTGGTATTCTGGAGTAGCGAGTTCGAGTCTCGCCATAAGCAGTTAGTGTAAAACTTTTTTTAAACATTACCGTTTCAGTACTCTGCACGTCCAACAGATATGGTGCGTAAGACAACTTCAAGAATCCAACCAACTTCAAGAATCGCGTCCTGGGAAAGTCGTAGGCTTCATAGAGCCCATGTCTACGCGCCCAGTCTACCCAGCGGTAGTATTTCCATAAGGCAACCTCTGAAAGCAGAGTAGACATTTTTTTGTTTGCAATATCTTTGACTAACTATGGCGGCTTTCATACTGCTGCGGTTTCCGGTGTGCGAGCAAGATAGCGTTCTACATGTGTATAGCGCTGCCACGCTTGCACACCGTCGCCGCATGCGGTTGCGGCGCCCGTGTCATTATCGCCTATCTTCACACATCGGTGCCCCACAGATAGGTCACTAGCATACGACCCGGTACGCACTTAGATTAGTATAACTTCATACTGCTTGATAATATACTAGTAGTCCGCGTCGAACTGAGAACTCGCGATTTACTTGCAAACGAGTTGACCAATATAACAAGACCCCAAGGAGACTTCTTTTTCTCCTTCTAGCTCCATAACCACTTGATCGATCCTGCTCATATACGAACTTACAAATTTTATGTATCTCTGCTACAGCCTCAAGAAATTTCATAAAGATCAGAAAAACGTTACTAAAGTTATCGTCAGACAAACTATCGAAATCGAAAAGCCATCCAAATGCCGAGACGTCCCAGTAGCCAGGTGACAGTTCGGTTCGGTATGGAGTTGCTTGTAAGAACTCACTTCGCTTACGCTCCGCGAGTTCGATAATAGAGATGGTTCTGATATAATAATACATTTTGGCTAGTTAGACAACATCATACAGAAAGTTGTATTAAAATAATTCGAAAGCGTGCTTGTTTGTTCTATAGTGACCCGTATGTGGAGTATGGACGTATGATTGAAGTTATTTCCACACTGTTAACGTTTAATGCATACAAGTACACACTATGAAGAGTCGCCAGGACGCTCGCGTGAACTCGCGTCCCCATACAAACGTAGTTCAGCTCTCATTTTAAAACGACATGCTTTAGAACCACGAAATTTGGCATGGGCATTCTAGCAGTACAGATCTATGTCGGTAATTCATTTTCGTTGCTAAAAATTGTAATACAAAGAAAATACAGCCAGATACAGATTTACATACAAAACTTATTTTTGCAATATTTTCTTTGTATTACCATTTTTAGCAACGAAAACGAATTATCGACATAGATCTGTACTACTAAAATGCCCATGCCAAATTTCGTGGTTCTATAGCATGTCGTTTTAAAATGAGAGCTAAACTACGTTTGTATGGGAACGAGAGCGTCCTGGCGACTCTTAACGTGTTAACTTGAATATGGATAAGAATTAGAAAAATCTGGTGATTTTGAATATTTGTTAAACACTAATAGCAAAACGTTTGAACTCACACTAAACTAATGTAAGGGCCTGTTTATACATTGAATAGAGTGTGAGTTCATACTTTAGCACTAACCAATGTGTAAATAAGCCCTAAAGCTATGATTTTGATGCAAAGATATGAAGAGTGTTCAAAGTGCACGCTTTTCAACACCGTTAGCTCAGCCATCTTGATATAATTTAGGTAGGTACGGTAATTTTATATTAAGTAACTAACTAAAATGTCTGCAAGCGATAATTGAAAGAATTTTAGAAGAGAAGAGAATTTTAGAGAAAAAATAATTTATAATTGACTGAAACAATGGAAAATTTTACGGCGTCGAGCAATGTATACGCGAATTTGTAAACCTCTCGGAACATCGGTCTGATCGCACTACCTACTATGCTGACGCTTAGTCGACCCCGGTGAATCTTTCCATCGGTTCCTTCATTGATTACGTCAGAGGGAGACATGTAGCGGCATCTACCGTCAATGTATATACAATGGGGTTGGCCGGTGAAAACTTTTGCAGAGGGCGCTGTTCCAGATTCCATACAATAAGAGAAAGAGATACAAACAATGATAGAAAGAAACAGACGATGAATGATCCCTAGCTTGTATGCAGGCATAAAGCTTTTCTTAGGCAAAAACCTTCCCTATGGCGTTAATCAACATCATTTAAATTTTAGGGTATTCTAAAAACTGATGGATTTCAATTTCGGAGCAATTCGAGACAAAAAATTGAGTCATTTTCGCGAAAATAAATAAAAATTACTTCGCGCCATACAAATTTAGCTTTTCTAGGGACCAATTTTGAAGATGTCACTTTGACAGTTGCCAACCCCATTTAAGAGCTACACTCCAGTCAAATACCTGGTTCTGAAAGGGGTTTCTTCAGTGGTACGTCTCGCACCATCGACACGTAGAGGTCCATCTCGTGCCCCGGCGATATCCCCGGCAGGGTGTAGGGCGGCATGTCTTTCGTGTCTCTAATTCTTATTACGGCTATTGAACCTCGCTGAAAAAAATAGGTTGATGTTTTAAAAGTACGAAAAGAGAAGCAATATTTATAAGCAGGGAGTTTAGGGATGTCAACTATTGTTTTAACCCCGTTATTGAGATTCATACCTAAACAAACCAGCACGCATGTGAATATAATAATTAATAAATAAATAAATATTTGGGGACAATCTTACACAAATCAACCTAGTCCCAAACTAAGCAAGGTTGTACTATAGGTAGTAGGCGACGATATACCTACTTATATAGATAAATATATTCTTAGATACATAGAAAACACCCACAACTAAGGAACACAGTCATATTCGTCATAAACACACAAATAAATTCGGTGACCTATTGATTCTCCGAAATATTATTCGCCGATTATCGATTCGGAGACAACCACTCGCAGATGGGTTCTTTGGTAGAAACACGATTGGCAGAATTTCATTACGCAGAGTAATATTTTCGAAGACCAGTCAGTGCGCAGATTATTGATTCGCAGATTTTCTTTTCGTAGAATGATCGTTTTGTAAGTGACACGATAAGCCGACCAACCATTAGTCGAAAAACGGTTCGAAGAATGATCATTGGGTATCAATAAGTATTATTTCTTAGGCATATCACAAAATGCCGCCATTTTATGATATGATATGCCTAATAGCTAACATCCGTTATATCGTTGAAAGCTCATCCCTTGACGGCATTAACCATATCGTAAGTAGGGTATTTATACATATAGAGTGAACTATTGTCTGGGCTGTTACCAGTATTTTTAATTTATTTACGAGTAATTTAGTAATTTAAATCATTTATAGTAATTTATTAAACTTGAAATCACGATATAAAATATAGTTTTAGGGATCAGGAGTTCGATTTTTGAATCTCACCGGTGCCTTTTTTTGTATGCAGCCGATGACTATTTAGTACGAAATAAGTCACCCGGTGAGATTCAAAAATCGAACTCCTGATTTTAGTGCAGACTTCGCTTGCACGTAGTTGTCGCACCATATTCGAACCGTGAACGTGTTTGGCCTTTTACAGTTGGTTCCTAAAAAACGAATTGTGTAAAATTCTAAACATTACTCTCCTAAAAGTTACGGAATCGAAATGATTATTGTCAGAGACAAACGATTTTTTACCAATAATAGTTCGGCGAATTGAAACAGATGCGAACTGAATCGGTTGTGAACCGTAGAGCTGCCAAACGTTAGTCGACCAAAAGATACATCTACGACGAAACCATTCTGCGAATCGTTGTTCGGCGAGTCGTTGTCTGCGAATCAAAAATCTGCGAGTAAATATTTCGGAGAATCATTAGGTAGCCAATAAATTCCCTTACCAGGGTTCGAACCTGGGACCTTGTCCTTTTCAGAGTCATTGTCAATTGGGCTAGGAGGCCGTTAAATTTAAATTCACGAATGCCTTAAAATTTTATGTTTTATGGCATTCGTGCTTATCCGTTTCGAGTCAGTTTTAAGAAGTACGTTAAGAGTCGCCAGGACGCTCGCGTTCCCATACAAACGTAGTTCAGCTCTCATTTTAAAACGACATGCTTTAGAACCATGAAATTTGGCATGGGCATTTTAGTAGTACAGATCTATGTCGGTAATTCATTTTCGTTGCTAAAAATTGTAATTGACATAGCTCTGTACTACTAAAATGTCCATGCCAAATTTCGTGATTCTAAAGCATGTCGTTTTAAAATGCGCTGAGAGCTGAACTACGTTTGTATAGGGACGCGAGTTCACGCGAGCGTCCTGGCGACTCTTAAAGGACACGAATCTCGAAAAGCGTACGTCAAGTGTATGCATACTATTATGCATTGCATACCCGACTCGCGAGTCCAATTGCAAGCCACTTACGAGTCAATTGCGAAGCCACCCCTTCATCATTTTAGCCATTTGTAGCCCACTGCTGAGCGTAAGGCTCTCTTCGAGTACGCCATTTGTTCCGGTCCTTAGCTACACTCATCTAGAAGTGACCAAAAATCTTCCGAATATTGTCAACTCATCAATCAAGCCACCCCTTATTCACGAAAAAGTAATTTACGCCCACTTACATGTCTGCAAACCTTCGTACAGTCTACGAGCACAAAATGCAATTGTCACTTGTTGCATGCTCCCTTATTAAAATAACATGTAAAATATTGGTATTATTTTATGAAAATAAACCTTAACAATGACTGCTTCCTTTGTAGTTTTTTCTTTCTTTAATGGTTTGGACTTGTTAGTCAGTGTGTCATCATCTTCAACTTCCCAATTGAATATTGGAGCCTCCGCTACTAGTTTCAGCCACAGATCTTCTCGGTCTGAAAACATGTACCTACCTGTAAGTATGAGCTTTATGTGAAGTCTATGACGCTTACTAGGCCAGCGTTCACGCTAACCTTTTAGGAAGAGGCCATCTACCTATAACCTTAATAATCTACTGGCATCTGGCCGCGAATGTAATTAGTGAATTTTGGATGTCACCTGAAGATATTACATTTCGTGGACAAGAGAAACGGCAGCTTATAGAATCATAATTTTAACTTCGCCGGATTACGTCCCTATTTCTTAATGTCCACGTAGGATACTATTAAGTTCACTTTTACTCGGCTTTCCTGATTGGTGTGGTGCAGGAGCAATTTGCTCCCCCTCATCAACGTAAATCAGGAAGGCATACTGTTATCGTAACGTATCTATAGTTTGTACCACCAAGTGAAGAAGCGGCCTTGATGAAAATACGGTAAAATCATTAAAACAAAATAAGAACGCTTACCCGTAGGCCAAACATCTGTTTCCATATCGCCAGTCAAAGTATGTATAATTTTAAACTCAAGCATTTCTTCGTCTTCAATGCTATTAAACTCCTCATCGCAGTTCATATCTGGGGCCGCGAGCTTCAGTAACGCCTAAACATTTTCAATAGCAATTTGTAAGTTATGAAAGTAAAATTGTGCTATTACATTATGACAGGCGTCCGTTTTATTGCAGTGAGTGTAGTGACAAAAACATATTCATTTAATTTTTACTGACGTAGATTGCCAATGACATGTGATGCAATAAATATTTTTTTAAAATACGCATTTTCTTCGTTTTATTTGAATAAAAAGGTCAAGTTATCATTATCACATGAAAGTTTCTGACGCGGACGGCGACCGATCACAATTAGGAGCCAAATCCTAATAAATGTGTAGCTAAGACCCAATCTTAAAGTAGTTAACTCTGCTGTTACAGTAGAATATTAATACTGTTTATTACCAAGTTCTCGGCGTCGTTTGGTAATAACTACGGGGTCTGTTGTAATAGAGAGCTGGTGGCCCATCGGAATGTATAATGGGATAGTGTTTTGTGTCTAGTGACGTGCCATTTTATGCTTTTCATATTGGTTTATTTTCATGCTTATTTATATTTACGCCTGTATACAAAAAAGGGTTACTTTAAAGGTGAACTGATTAGTTTTTACGGAAATGATGTTTTTTTTTAAAAACATTGATTTAAAATTTGACTGGATGTAGCTTTAGTAAAAAATATACAAGTTAATTAGTTTAAATATTGTAGAACAATATGAAGCGTAAAATCGTATTTGTTGTTTAATTGTTAAAAGTTCGTAAACTACTCCGTTAGAGTTCGATTACACGAACTCTGAAGCCACATTTCAAGCGACAAAGTGTGGAAGAACCAGACAATTTGACATTCATGGCAAATTCTTGTAGCTGTAAAGTCCACGAATAGTTAAGGTGTTTGAACTCTAGACATATTATTTTTGACCGAGAAAAAGCGAAAGTCTCTGCTACCGATAAAATGTTCGTTCGAGTATGTCCGTCCGGCGGCGTCTAAGGCGATTGTCACACTGGCGCCGCAACCGCATACGGTGGCGGGTGTCCAAGCGTGACAGCGCTGTACACTTGCAGACCGCTATCCCTCTCACTCACCGGCGCCGCATGCGGAAACCGCAGCAGTGTGAAAGCCACCTATCTCAGCTGGGGGCCTAGCCAAGATGAAGATACCGACCGCTGTTTCTTTGAATTTATTCTATATTGATAACACATCAGGGAGGTAATGGGTAAGGGGGGTAATGTTTGTTATTTCCGCAAGTGCAACACAGTGCAGCATTGTTTCTCGCAACGCTACGCTTGGGAAATGCAAATTGCGGCAAACACCGGTTAGCGGTATAATAGTTGACAACACAGCTATTATCTATAGACTATACTTTACTTCAAAATAAGTTGTATTTACCATTGAACGAAAAAAAACTTACTTATAAAAAAAGTGCCTGCGTAAGATTCTCTTGCGATTTCCAAGGCTTAAGAGTCGCCAGGACGCTCGCGTGAACTCGCGTCCCCATACAAACGTAGTTCACCTCTCATTTTAAAACGACATGCTATAGAACCACGAAATTTGGCATGGGCATTCTAGCCGTACAGATCTATGTCGGTAATTCGCTTCCGTTGCTAAAAATTGTAATATAGCAAAAATAAGTTTTGTATTTAAATCTGTATCTGGCTGTATTTTCTTTGTATTACAATTTTTTGCAACGAAAACGAATTACCGACATAGATCTGTACTACTAGAATGCCCATGCTAAATTTCGTGGTTCTAAAGCATGCCGTTTTAATATGAGAGCTAAACTACGTTTGTATGGGAACGCGAGCGTCCTGGCGACTCTTAATACACTTTTTTATAGAGGCCTCTAGGCAGTTTAGTGATAAGAAAGGATTAGCAATATAACTAAGTGTGGAGCTAATTTGTTGGGCACAGGGCTAAATAAGGAGAAGAATGAGAAAAGAAATATACATAGTTGCCTTTCACCCTTGGACTAATAAAGGATAAGGACTAGGCATCTCCGTACAGCCAACTGTGATCCAATAATGGCGCCCGTGTTGAATGTGTGCGTAGAGACCAGTGTTGCCAGTAATACAAATTTTCCCGATTAAGTGTAACATATTTTTGAAAGGAAAAATAAAACAAATTATAATTTATGTTCTTAAATATAATTAACATGCACCTGCCTTAATAAATTTGATGAAATATATTTCTGAAGAGGCGGATAAATGATTTTTTTTTTAAATCTAAAGTTACAACTTATTAAAAGTATACGACTACCGTTGAGTGCATATGACCCATAGACATAGGATGGTATAGACGGGGCATGGTCATAGTAATACCAAGATAAAACGGGATGGTGTTATTACACTTTCAGTAGGTACGGCAAAGAGGTGCTATTATCGTTGGTCCTTGTCATAGTTCCTATTACCTCCCCGCGTTACTTCTAGCAGAGGAGGGTAACAAACAGATATAAGTTGTGCGCAAAAATGGTCTTACGTAACATGGACGACTTCTATACTAAAACCTTCTCCAGAGTATAACAAATACTTTTCTGAAAACCGCATCAAAATCGGTTCAGCCAAACGCGAGATTATCGCGAACAAAGATATATACAAATATAATTTTTAATGCTTATTTATAAATTTTAATGGAAAAAAAATTGGTACTAAAGAATATAATTTGATTACAAAGACATAAAAGTTATTAGCTCTTAGGGTCACCACATACCAAGCGGTTTTCCTCGCGGAATTACCGGAAGTAGCGGAAATTCATAGACAAAATGCTTAATTTGTCTATGGTAGCGGAAATTTGTCTATGGCTTCCATACAAAAAATCTGCTACCATAGACAAATTTCCGCTACCATAGACAAATTTCCGCTACTTCCGGTAATTCCGCGAGGAAAACCGCTAGGTATGTGGTGACCCTTAGCAAAGAGAATTAGGGTGACAACACACCTAGCGGAAATTTGTCTATGGTAGCGGAAATTTGTCTATGGTAGCGGAAATTTGTCTATGGCTTCCATACAAAAAATCTGCTACCACAGACAAATTTCCGCTACCATAGACAAATTTCCGGTACTTCCGCTAATTCCGCGAGGAATTCCGCTAGGTGTGTGGTGACCCTTAAGTACCTATAGAGTGTTCTTTCCATACATGGCTAAATGCGTATATGTAATAAGTTTTAAGCGAGCTTTGCTAAAAGTTATTATGCAAAAGATTACAGCTTAAATAGCTTAATACGTATTACGATTTAAGTGTGCTTAAAACTTAGTATAAGGGTCACCACACACCTAGCGGTTTTCCTCGCGGAATTAGCGGAAGTAGCGGAAATTTGTCTATGGTAGCGGAAATTTGTCTATGGTAGCAGGATTTTTGTATGGAAGCCATAGACAAATTTCCGCTACCATAGACAAATTAAGCATTTTGTCTATGAATTTCCGCTACTTCCGCTAATTCCGCGAGGAAAACCGCTAGGTGTGTGGTGACCCTCAATGAGTTAAACCATACCTCCCATACGACTTATTATTTAATTAGTAGTTTTGCTATGTATGGAGTTAGCAATCTATCTACTCATTTATCTATGCTCTTAGGCAATGTGTTAATATTAGTTGAAAACGTGCGTGAAATAAAACATCAAGTTGGGAGCGGGACGTCAACATCGTGTTGACAATATATCGTGGCTATTGTAGACCCCTTTACGTTCGGGAAGTTTCCCTGCTCTACTACCTGGCAACACTGCTGTCGTGAAGTTAATAGTTTACGAATTTACAGATTTTTAATATGATTACGCATTAAAATGTTTATTTATCGATGAAAGGTGACTCCATCCGGTTTTCTCTTACGACCGGTGGCATTTGTGCAGCATTTGAGGACGTACGCCGGCATATTTTAATTATTATTTGTCCGCTCTTTACTGCAGTGACGTTTGGATACGACTGGCGTCGGATGGGCACAAAATTGCTGTGCGTATGTGTGTGTAGCTTGTAACTACGTGGGCACGGGCACAAATGGAATCACAGTTTGTTGTTAGCAGTGCGTAATCTGATTAATTATTTAAATCTATGCTTTCACCTACCTTACAAAGAAGCAGTGGCCACAGATGTACCTCTGACGACGTAACCATCACAGGTGATGATTGGCGCCCCGAAGCCGGCTTGGTGGGCCCAGGGTTCAATAGGGGGGAGAAGGGGAGGAGGGGAGACCCCGTCGCGTCGATTGGCACTTGATCGCTGACCCACACGCAGCGCCAGGCTCCAAGGTAGTATAGCCGGACTAGGTAGCAGCCTGAGCAACCAAGTTTTATCGCATTTATCGGCTGTGTATTAGGGGGCCCACCGACTATCAGTCCGCCTGACGATATCGGTCTGTCAGTTAGAACAAAAATTTGACAGCTCCGAACAACTGACAGGCCAATATCGTCTGGCCGACGATAGTGGTTGGGACGCGTGCAAGCGTGCAATTTAGAACCGTGTTCCTATGTACCCGAGTACATCTTATACATGCGGGTCGACCCGTCTTTGACGTGTAGCGGAAATTAGAGCCGTTATAGAACTAAGTACAAATAAAAATATGAGTTACATATTGGCTCGTAGCTCTTAAAGACCGCGACTCGACTTACATCAATGCAAATAAGCCACGGCAATGGCACGGAAGAGTCGGACCGAGTTAGGTAAACCGGTTATATTTGGACGTGATATGACGTCCAGGCGCTGAGAGCACGACTTTCCGGGCGCGTGATTTGACGGATTTGGTGGCGGAAGGGTTAACAAGCACATTCCTCAAGGCGTCCTCGCTCATCTCTGGTGGAAATGCAGGCTTAAAATCCATTTTTTCGTGTAACTGTGTACCCATGTAAATGGTTCTTAGTACCGCCGGGGTTAAGAACACGGGAACCATGTGTGTGCGTGTACACATGTATTAGGAGCTCTAATTGGTACCATTTTTAGACAGTTGCGGGCGATGCTGGTTGCCGCCTCCCGGTTTGGTGCCTGGTGAATATATATGGTACTTCGGCCGCCATCCTTCTGGTAACGATATGGAGAAGTTATCCCATTGATGCTCTACCTGCAAGACATGAGCTTAGTCAGACCGGAGTTAAACAGGATCTAGTCTCCCATCCAATTGAGTGTTTTACGCCTCGTGTGTGGCTGTTTTTTTTTGTTACCCGCTACCAAACTTCGTCTACTATTAACTTAAGTTTTGGGACTTACAAACTAAGGCTTATTACTTAACAATGTGTTTTGTTCTTTATAAGTAAACTTTGAGTTACAAGCATATAAGCTTTATTAATTCCTTACCGAATTTTGGTTATTATTATTAATGAAATAGCCGAAGTAGCGCCTGCCCTTTTTTCAGTGTCCTCACGGAAAACCTCTCAGAAAAACCTTCGGGTTTTAGAAAGAGACGTCGGGTATCAATCAACAGTGACACGTGAAAAAGTAGAACAGCAATATTACCTTCGTGTGTCATCGCCGATTCCCGAAGGTTCTTTTTAAAGCTCACGAACTGTAGTAAATTGCAAGTAACAAATGCGAATGTATTGTAAAAGGCTGGTAAGGTAAATGTAGGTATTAAAAAAACCGTGATAAACCTAATTTCAGTCTCACTCTCACTGTGCTTAGTTTCTTTCTAAAGTTCTTTTAATTCACGCACACACTCATAACTGCTTTCCTAATCTATAAAATAAAAATAAATTATTACATAACTTGATACACAATATCTGACTTTTCCCCTATCTTAAGTTATTTGAAGCTATTATAACTGACAGATAACTTCACTTAATGGAGTTGGTTTTCATAGATGAGTGCGCTAAATTATGCAAATCTCTAAGATCCTGATTGCCGTCTCTGTCATGTTAAAGTGCCATTTCTATAATTTATATCCTAGCTATTTCAAATAGCGTTTATTGCGCATTAGTCTAATTAAATATTTCCTCCGAGGAGGTACAGTCGCCATCAGATATATCGGAGCGGCCAAGGTGGTCACAAATATCTGAATAACGCTTCTATTTTCAAGGCGATAAAGTGCATGTTACTACTGTGTGGCCACTCCGATACATTTAATACGCTGATTGACTAAATTTGCACTCAAGTCTCATCATATAGTTTTTAAATTTTATGTAGCTTTTTATCTGATCTGATGATATGGCTATTATATGCGCATAATTTATAACTAATAATAAACTTATACTTATTATTTATACTTATTTAACTATGGAGGTCAAAAGGGGAGGCCTATGTCCAGCAGTGAACGTCTTATGGCTGAGATGATGATGATGATGAATTTATAATTATAACTTACGGTCACAAGTATCTTAAAACTTTTTTAACCGAGACATGATTCAGTCAACAGCAGAAGTACCTACGAATAAGGTGTTCAAAATGGCCTTCGCATACGCTTTTATTATTTAATCTTTAATTTTTTTAATGACATAGGAGGCAAATGAGCAGACTAATTTATGACATTTATCCGCAAAAGCAGAAGGGTCAAATAGTACGTAGCATTGCAGGCGTTTAAGAAGGGAGTACGCTCATTTCTTGAAGGTTTGAGGGTCGTATCCGTCCGGAAATATCGCAGGCGAAAGTTCATTTCACAGGTTGGCTGTGTAAGGCAGGAAGTTTCTGGAGAAATGCACAGTTGCCAACCAGCTAAATGATGAGGATGGAAATTTTGTCGCGTAGAACGATGGAGGAAAGAGGTGGCAGGGATGCAATTCACTTGCCAGTCAATTTATCGCAGAAGTTTCATTTAGTCGAATAACTTTTACCAAATAATGATTTCGCTACCATGTCATTTCCCGGCCAAGGTTAGGTTGGATTATGTTGGGAAATGGAATTTGGCCAAATGAAACTTCTGCGAAAAATTGGTTGGTTTAAATTCGGCAATACAAGTTTCGGAGAAAAGGCAAAGAACCGGCAGGGTTTAATCCGAACAATAAACTCGTACCAAGGTCATTTTCAACACCTCACAGCTTCGCTACTGCCTGTGCACGGAAAAAAAAGCTTCCGGGATATTCTCAATCTAAGACATTATTATATTATGTTGAAGATATTTCCTCGTGACAAGCATTTATTTCCTTTAACGAAAATAAATTAAAGTTTTAAATATAACGGGAGCGGCTGGAAGCGCGTTCGCGTAAATTTTTGTAAAATGTACTTATATTTTGGAAACGAATATATTCTTACAGATTTTCTAGTTTTCTTTTACCTAAGATAATACTTGTTTGAATAAAGTACAATCTCTCTTATTTACTCAATATACTCTTGAAACAATACATTTTTGTATTTCTATTTTAAGAAAACGTTGTTTTTATTACGCGAAGAACCATATTTTTGGTAGAGGAAATAAATACTTGTCACAAGGAAATATTTTCAAGAAAAAAATAATGTCTTGGATTGGAGAATATCCCGGAAGCTTTTTTTCCGTGTGTGTACGCTGTGGACTGTAAAAACTTACCGAAAATATGTCAGCTCGCTCTAAGATGTAGCAGGCTGATAGCACTCTCCTACAGAACGCGGACCGCTGTAAGACCTGGGTGTGGCTGAGCTGCATGTCTATTATGGAGATCTTGTCGCCGCCGTTTTCCTGGAATATAATTTACTTTTAATATTTATACTATTGGAGTCTAAACACGCCAGCTCTCAGGACCATCCAGCGGCAAAATGTATTAAAGCTACGTATTTTTTTCTGGTGTCGAATGTACATTTGAAGTTTATGCTGGTTCTTCACAATTTGACACTTGCTGGCTGGTACAGTGGCCTGATAAGAGACTACTCCTCTATGCATTTAAGTTGATCACCTAAGATAGATATTTAAGTTAATATTAAGGAGTAATAAGTTAAATTTATAAATGTATACTCACAAAATATGGACAAAGCGAGCTGTTCCGCCCTGACCCATCCGTGGAGGCACTGCCTCACGGACCGCGGTAGCGATACTAGAAAGATAACAGTCTCCACTTCTTCCCATCGGCTCAAAGCCAGCTGTTCCACCCTGATCCACCCGTGGAGGTAATGCCTCTTGGTTTGCGGTAGCGGCTGCTCGTCTACCCTTAAGTTAGTCAACTACTCCATACCTGAAAGACAACAGTCTCCACTTCTTCCCATCGGCTCAAAGCCAGCTGTTCCACCCTGATCCACCCGTGGAGGTAATGCCTCTAGGTTTGCGGTAGCGGCTGCTCGTCTACCCTTAAGTTAGTCAACTACTCCATACCTGAAAGACTACAGTCTCCACTTCCTCCCATCGGCTCAGAGCGAGCTGTTCTGCCCTGATCCATCCATGGACTGCCTCATGGTTTGCGGTAGCGACTGCTCGTCTACCCTTAAGTTAGTCAACTACTCCATACCTGAAAGACAACAGTCTCCACTTCTTCCCATCGGCTCAAAGCCAGCTGTTCCACCCTGATCCACCCGTGGAGGTAATGCCTCTAGGTTTGCGGTAGCGGCTGATCGTCTACCCTTAAGTTAGTCAACTACTCCATACCTGAAAGACTACAGTCTCCACTTCCTCCCATCGGCTCGAAGCCAGCTGTTCCGCCCTGATCCATCCGTGGAGGTACTGCCTCACGGACCTCGGAAGTGGCTGCGTCTGCTCATCTACCCACACGTAATCTGGCGCTTGCTTTGTTACCACCTTGCTGGCAATCGCCCTTCTTAATGCGTCGGGACCCTATAATGTAAATGTTAACTTAACCTAAGTTTTCAGTGGAGTCTACAGTATATAGTCCATCCCATTTCATTTTTGAAGTTTATCAATTAATAAAACTACGTGACTTGGTTGTTTGGCGAGTGGATAACCTATTGTATGTTTGTTGGATTATGTAATTATTAAAATCTGGGTTCATTATATCTATATATAATAAGTCTGTCTACAGACTTAATGATTCAACTTTTATTTATAACGAGAATGCACATAAGAAAGTGCAGTGTATGCTTTCGCGAATTATCCACTTTCACAGAATGAGTTTCTCAAAATACTCTCCTAAGAGTTACAATATTGTATCCTAATATTGTTATTACATGCTTTACAAAACGTTCTTACTAAATCATATTGTCTCAAAAAATAGGACACGATAAATAATCAACTTAACTCTAATTTATTATGTAATTAACTAATGTTAACAAAAGGTTCAGGCGTTATGATATTGCCAAATGAGTCAAATGACATAACATAACACAAAACTACACTTAAAAAGACCCAGCGAAAACATAACAGAGCCATCTATCTAAAACCTAACCTATATGCCAAAAAATTGTAAGTAGGTACCCAAAATGAACCAGCCGTTCAGGAGATCTTAGAGAATGTAACCAACCGGAGCGGCCCACAGGCGTACCCCTCTGCCGAAAACATTATGGACCAGTGGTCATATTTATTGTACGGACTGACGTTTATCTGACGTGGCTATTTATACGTTACGTACCTAGGTACCCAAAATGAACCAGCCGTTCTGGAGATCTTAGAGAATGTAACCAACCGGAGCGGCCCACAGGCGTACCCCTCTGCCGAAAACATATGGACCAGTGGTCATATTTATTGTACGGACTGACGTTTATCTGACGTGGCTATTTGTACGTTACGTACGAATAGCCATACCTTTTTTTATTTTATTTATTTATTTAGAGAACAAACAGCCATATACAAAAACAGTTATCCAAAAATAATACCTTGACATTCCCCTCTCCCGCAAAAATCGGCAGACTTTTATTGTATAGAAAATGACCACTCCCGGGTTGAATTAACTAAGCTGGAGATACAGATACATACATACATACATACATACGATCACGCCTATTGGCTGTGTGCATGAGTGTGGCGCCATCTCTTGAGCAGGGGGTGAAAGGGTTTTTTTCTTTTTTATTAATGGCATATACTCCTTGCTTATATGAAATGTCACTGGCTGATTCACTATTTTGACAGTTGACCCTACGGGTGATGTCAAATATTTTGAAATGTGATATTGACAAGAGCCCAATTTCTTGTTACATTGTGCGCTGCGATCGTTCACGTTACCCCCACCATGCACTTCGCACATAGCCAATATCCCAAAAGGGGTAGGCAGAGATCACGGATTTCCATTTGCTACGATCAATGCAGCAAAACGGCTCTCCGTGAGCCACTTCTCGCCCCTGTGAAGAACGTACCTACTTTATAAATAAACTATAAGTACTAGTAAATGTGTCGTTAGTTTGGTAAATGTACCATTTAGCGGGCAGCACTTACGCTATTATTGCTTGAATACAATATTGAATCCCTAAAACTGACGACGTAAGCGCTGGCCGCGAAATAGTACCATTACCAAAATAATGTCACAAATGATTATAACTTAAATTTGGTACCTAAATGGTACTTACCATTCCCCAATAATCAATTGACAGTTCATTATCTTTGAATTCCCTAAAAGGGCATTCTGTCGGATCTCTTTCCACATTCGGAACAGCACTCTTCACCGATTCAGCTTTTTTTCCATGCATCTTGTATTCGAAAAAATATATTTATCACATGACAATATTTTGCTTCCACAAGTTCTCTTGTTATAGTGCAATGTTTAGGATTCAAATAATTTTATATAGGTACTATTTTTATCCGGACGTCGGCATAATATGTGACATTAATGACAGAAAATCATTGTGGTTTGTTTAATTGTTGCCAGTCATATAGTGTTCATTTTGTTTTCAGTTCAAGTCCTTATAGGCCAGAATTATAAATATAGTTTGGCCAGAGTTTGTTCCACTTCAAGCATAGACAGGGAGAATCATACTGTTTTTTTCTAATGCTAGTACTCACACTACTAAAAAAGGGATGGGTATAGCATGTTACTCTGACTGTTACTGCGCTTTTGGTTTGCCAGACTATATTATAAACGGGCAAACAAATGCAGAAAGCTGTAGGTATTGAATCGTATTATTATATTACAGGATTTTTAAGAAATCCATGCACATAGATAAAAATGAACATGTATGCCGGTGTGACTCCTGAGGCCAGTTTTATAAAGCTACAAGTTACAATTTACAACCGGAAGTCTCTTTCTAACACACAGGGTTAGAAAGAGAGTTTCGCTTGTAAATTGTAACTTGTAGCTTTACAAAACTGGCCTCTAGTCGTCTTTACGACGGCAGTTTCAAGGGCTTATCTAGTCAGGAAGTTACCCAGCACCTGTTTCAATGACGTCTATAAGCATTGTTACTGCAGGTGTCCACTGTCCAGACCTCTCAGCAATACCTATACAGCCCAAGCTTTGATCCAGCCCATCTCAACACCACCAGCCAACAGACCGACTCTTTCCAAGTCTTTAGTTACCACAGCCCCATCGCCTGCTGGGACCAGATAAGTAAGCTTACTTATTTCTCTATGCTGGAACCGGTTCATGGCTGTCTATTGAAGTACCTGTGAATTTTTTCTGCCGAGAATGCTTCAGGTAAATATTTGTATTTTTTCCGTTAGCTCTGCGTGTTGAATCTGTGTACCTACCAGGACCAGGATGTGTGAAGTCCTAAAGGAGAAATCCATTTTCTTCAATAAGTCGTCATCAAATTACTTGCTACAAATTAGCATAATATTTTTTCGTTTTCAACTTCACCTATTATAACGCCATCGGCCACCTACATTGGATACATTCCTTAGGACAAGTCGAAGACAGTAGATGCGGTAGTATTTAATAAAGTCAAACTAACATATATTCTACTTGTAAATGTTACCACCCACATAACGTCTGACAGACTAACATATTAACATTAATTACATACAACCTGCCTACATCATCACTCCATTAAGCTTTTAATCTCTCCTATCTAGACTTACAGAAAAGTCTTAAGTATCTTTGATTTTTATAGCCGAGATGACCTTTAGCTCGGGTATCATTAACATCTGTAATATTTTCAAGGTCTTAAGTAATATGTTTTTTTATAGAAGATACGACTTTTAGTAAGGACTGACTTATAATTAGCCAGTTAAGTGCGAATTATCGCATACCTGTCGAAAAGTGAAAGCGAAATGTCGCTCCAAAATCGGACAAGTGCGTCGACTATCGCATAATAAATAGCGATATAAAATGCCAGCTCATGATGTGTAATGGCAATCACGTCATAGGGACAACACACATTTAGTAGCGCATACGCATATAATATAACTGAAGTGTGCAAAAGAGTGCATAACTGATATGACCATTTAATTAGCCCAAAAGGGGCAGACTCAATAGCGCAAAAACTTTTGATTTGATTAAACTACTACTGATTACTGATTTTGATTTGATTAGCTACTGGTGGGAACCCTTAATTGGCTCTCTGTTACTTACCCATATAGCTACAATTTTATTATCAGTTGTTGGTTCCCCGAATAAATAAATAAATAAATAAAAATCCATCAACTCGTTTCATGCTGTTAGAACAGTGGTTACTGGAAGCAGCTCAAGTGGTCCAAGAGTTAATGAACAGAAAAAAGCTTTTTTGATTTTTTGGACTTTATTTGTCATAGATATTTAATCGCAATCAATTGCTGGGGCGACTTTGAGATTCGAGCGATCGAATCTAACATTCAAAACTCTGAATAAAACGAAAAAACGATGTTTTAAAAGTATCCGCAACAGGAATTTTGAATCATAATTACTTATACTAGCAAAAATCATGGCGATAAACATTGAAGTGCAATTATTTTCGAGTTTATTTCTTTGAATTCGAGCCGTCGAGCGCTCTAATAAAGTCAAAAGGCGGCCCCCAGATCCCTGATGCAAAAAAAATCGTGTGGCCACTTTATCACCGAAAAGTTAAGAATCACTGTGCTAGATTCTGTTATAATTATGTTAAGTAATCGGGTTGAAAGTTGTATTCAAGCAGGTAGAGGCGGTCCACCTATAGGGTAGGTACAGTTAGCAGCAGAAGTAGCTAAGCGGGTAGGGTGTTCAAAACAGGGCTTTAAAACGTTACCAATTCACATTATAAAATAACGTTAGGTAACGGTAAAACCATAAAAATACCTTAGTACCGGTAGTAAAAATGTAACGTTACTTAATAACATAACTTTATGGTAACGTTACCCAATTAACGTTACTTTTTATCGGTAAATTTACTTTACATTGCAGGGCTGGCTAACGTTACCCAATTCACATTATAATAACGTTAACTAAGTAACACTATTTTGATCAGTAATGCTACGTTGCCACACCGCCCTACCAGAAAGGCGCGCGCCGCGCGTGCGCTAATTGATTCGAATTGTTGCCACTTCGTGCACTGGCCTCCGTGACACGTTGCCGAGAGTCTTGAACCCTACACATTTCGCTCGAGTCGAATGCGGGTGGGTATTGCGCGACGTTTTGTGTTGACAGTTGGTTGGTAACAGTTTGTGACTTGGCTGTGATTAATATAGGGTGTAACAAAAATACTGGTGATCCGCTTAAGGGCTTAATTGGTATCGTATTGCCAGTAAGAAAAAGTAGGAGAAAATTTAATGTTAGTTTAAAAATTTAATAATGTTAGTTTTAAAATCCAAGATGGCAGCCATATACTTTTTTCTTAAAAATCATCATGGTAGTCGCTTTCGAATAATTCGGGTGTGCAGATTACGAAAATAATGTCTGTTTTAAAATCCAAGATGGCGGCCATCGACCATTTTCGTAAAAATCGTCATTGTAGTCGTTTTCGACTAATTCGGGTGTGCAGATTTCGAAAATAATGTTTGTTTTGAAATCCAAGATGGCGGCCATATACTTTTTGTAAAAATCGTCATGGTAGTCGTTTTCGACTAATTCGGGTGTGGGGTGTGCAGATTTCGAAAATAATGTCAGTTTTAAAATCCAAGATGGCCGCCATATACTTTTTTAGTAAAAATCGTCATGGTAGTCCTTTTCGAATAATTCGGGTGTGCAGATTTCGAAAATAATGTGTGTTTTAAAATCCATGGCGTTCATGCACTTTTCTTATAAATCGTTAGGGGTCTTTTGGATTAATTCGGGTATGTAGATTTCCAAAACAGGGACCGTTTTAAAATCCAAGATGGCGGAAATAAACAATTTTGTCAAAATCATCATGGTAGTCATTTTGGCCTAATTCAGGTTTGTAGATTTCGAAAATTAATGTCTGTTCTGAAATCCAAGATAGCGGACACTTTTTTCAAAAAAATCGACATGTTAGTCGTTTTTTATTAATTCGGGGCAGTAGAATTCCAAAATAAAGACAGTTTTAAAATCCAAGATGGCGGAAATGGTCAATTTTGTCAAAATTGTCATGGTAGTCGTTTTAGATTAATTCAGGGGTGCAGATTTCGAAAATAATATCGGTTTTGAAATCCAAGTTGGCTGTCATACATTTTTTCGTAAAAATCGTTATAGTACTCGATTTCGACTAATTCGGGTGTGTAGATTTCGAAAATAAATTCTGTTTTAAAATCCAAGATGGCGGCCATGCACTTTTTCTTTAAACACGTTATGGGTGTCGTTTTCTGTTTATTCGTGGATATAGATTTCGAAAATAAGGACCGTTTGAAAATCCCAAATGGAAAATACTATTTTGTCAAAATCGTCATGTTAGTCATTTTGGGCTAATTCGGGTGTTTAGATTTCAGAAATAATGTAGTATTGAAATCCAAGATGGCGGCTATACATTTCATTTTTTATCATGATGATTATGACAAAATTGTATATTTTCGCCATCTAAGATTTTGAAACGGTTCTTATTTTCATAATCTACATCCCCGAATTAATCGAGAATACCCATAACGATTTTTAAGAAAAAGTGCATGAACGCCATGGATTTTAAAACAGACATTATTTTCGAAATCTACACTCCCGAATTAGTCGAAATCGAGTACCATTACGATTTTTACGACAAAAGTATATGGCCGCCATCTTGGATTTTAAAACAGACATTATTTTCGAAATCTGCACACCCGAATCAGTCAAAAACGGCTACCATGACGATTTTCACGAAAAAAGTACATGGCCGCCATCTTGGAAGTTGAATTTTAAAACAGACATTATTTTCGAAATCTGTTCACCCGAATTAGTCGAAAACGATTACCATGACGATTTTTACAAAAAGTTGGATGACCGCCATCTTGGATTTTAAACCAGTCATTATTTTCGTAATCTGCACACCCGAATTAGTCGAAAACGACTACCATGACGATTATTAAGAAAAAAGTATATGGCCACCATCTTGGATTTTAAAACAGACATTATTTTCGAAATCTGTTCACTCGAATTAGTCGAAAACGACTACCATGACGGTTTTTACAAAAATTTGGATGACCGCCATCTTGGATTTTAAAACAGTCATTATTTTCGAAATCTGCACACCCAAGTTAGTCAAAAACTACTACCATGACGATTTTTAAGAAAAAAGTATAGCCGCCATCTTGGATTTTAAAACTGACATTATTTTCGAAATCTGCACACCCGAATTAGTCGAAAATGACTACCATAAGATTTTTAAGAAAAAAGTATATGGCCTCCATCTTGGATTTTAAAACAGACATTATTTTCGAAATCTGCACACCCAAGTTAGTCGAAAACTACTAACATGACGATTTTTAAGAAAAAAGTATATGACCGCCATCTTGGATTTTAAAACTGACATTATTTTTGAAATCTGCACACCCGAATTAGTCGAAAACGACTACCATGACGATTTTTACAAAAAGTTGGATGACCACCATCTTGGATTTTAAAACAGTCATTATTTTCGTAATCTGCACACCCGAATTAGTAGAAAACGACTACAATGATGATTATTAAGAAAAAAGTATATGGCCGCCATCTTGGATTTTAAAACAGACATTATTTTCGAAATCTGCACACCCAAGTTAGTCGAAAACTACTACCATGACGATTTTTAAGAAAAAAGTGTATGGCCGCCATCTTGGATTTTAAAACTGACATTATTTTCGAAATCTGCACACCCGAATTAGTCGAAAACGACTACCATGACGATTTTTACGAAAAAGGTCGATGGCCGCCATCTTGGATTTTAAAACAGACATTATTTTCTAAATCTACACACCCGAATTAGTCAAAAACTACTACCATACCACGACGATTTTTACAAAAAAATAGCGCAACTGAACCATTAAATAATACATTGCCAAAAAGCAAAAAAATATAATACGTGCCTAAAAAAGAAATACCTAACAATTTTACAACACCATCTTACATCTCCGTACCATAATAATATCGACGCAAGTAAAAGAAAACATCACGAGCGGCAGCGGAACGGAACCCTACACTGAACAATTGAACATGGCCCGACATGCTCTTGGCCGGTTTTTAATAACTCAATTTGGTTTAATCACTCACTAGGACGCCGGCGCGGCGGCGTCGTACGTGAATGAACACTCGTTCGATATCTAACGATGGTATCCATCAGTGTATCTAAATAAGCTGCTATGCTACTAACGTTAAATAATAACGTTAAAATTATTTAACGATACCTTTGAGTTAACGTTAGCTCTATGCATTAGCTGGTAACGTTACAATTTTTTTACCGGTAAAAAGTAGTAGAAGTAACGGTAAATGGTTTAACATTAATAACAACTTAACGTTAAATCTGTTTGACAGCTGTAACGATACCAACTTTTTAACGGTATTTAAAGCCCTGGTTCAAAATGACCTACACACGCTCTTATTCTCTTACCAATAAAGCCGTGTCAAGCTCATTTTTAACCAACTTCAAAAAAAGGAGGTTCTCAGTTTGACCCGTACGTTTGTTTGTTTGTTTTTTTTGTTTGTATGTATGTTTGTTCGCGATTATATCGCGTTCGGCTAAACCGATTTTGATGCGGTTTTCAGAAAAGTATTTGTTACACTCTGGAGAAGGTTTTAGAATAGAACAAGGGGTCGTCCATTTATGAAACCCTACCCGCTTAGCTACTATAACTGTTGTTGTTGACTAAGTATTACTATATTCTTGCTAAATAGATATTTAGCTCTTTTCTCGATTTTCCAAACAGTTCTAAACTTAATACTTCAAGTATTATTATCGTTTTAAAATCACACTCACAACTATTGCTCTAGAATGACCGTCTATTCTACAGCGCTCAAGGTGAACTGCTTAAATGTCGACTGGACATTTTTACCAGCGACAAGTGGACCTTGTAGGACATCCTTAAACCTGATTTAGTTTCAATCAGCTTCAATATGTGGATCGGAGAATTACAATCTTGTAATTGTATTAGTTAAGAGTCCGCTTAGTTTAAAAAATTCGAGTCTAAAGTGATGTAACTACTTATACTGACATTGCATGTGTATGGTTCTCTCTCTAAATATACACTTCTTCTTTCTCCTAGCGTTTGACTCGGTCTGGGGTCCGCTTGAAGTCCTTGTAGGATATTCTTAAACCAGATTTAGTTTTAGTCACCTTCAATATGTGGATCGGAGAATTACAATCTTGTAATTGTACCAACGTTTTAAGTGTCTGCTAAGTTTAATAAAAAATATTCGGGTCTTAAAGTGGCGTATTAACTTGCGTAGATTCCACTTCTCAAACAATAAAACTGTTATTCAACAATATTTTGATAGTCATTTGTTAAACAAACCCTTGTAATGATACAAACTGTGATAATCTGTCATAGTGTTAGGTGTGTGGCAACCCCCTGAGAACTGTCATGACTGTCATTTAACTAGCGCATGTCTGAGTATCAAATAAACCGTAATTAATTAATTTACAGTTTTATTTGTCTCCAAAATATAACACAAACCTTGCCCCGGCAAAGTTGTATTTTAACCGCAAGTGTGGAATAGAAGCACGAGCTAGCGAATGGATTGTAGGGAAAATAGAATCATTAATCAGTAATTCAAAAATCCTGAGCGTAGTGAGTATTGTAATACACGTGACGTAAAATTTACTTTGCAGCCGTGTGTAACACAAATCTATCATTTTAAAAATCATTTAGTGCATTAGTGTCCCCTCCCCCCCCAAAATTTCAGGCTGCGACCGCGCCTGCCACCACCTCACTATAATAACTGCGTTAGTGAAAAATGTTCATCATATCATGATTACTCCTAATAAAACTGACTGGTGAGAAATTATAAACAGCAAATTGCCATTTTGATAGCGAAGAAGTTGTTATTTCTGAAGCTCAATATTAAACCTGCATACGAGTTCATATAAGTACTGCGTAGTATACTCTATGATAAAATGATGAATAATACAGCGACGAGTCGCTTGAACTAGGGTACGGAAAAGTCGTTGCGAAGCGGAAACATAACTCACTAAAAACGAAAGTCTGTAGCAGGAGGAGTCTGATTCATTCAGGATCAATGCCATGAGGAAGTGAAGCAGTGGAGATGACTCATATACTATTAAATTGTTAGTTATACAAGATGTTACAAAATGAACCGTTTAAAAGTACAATTTCTTTCGTATTTTGGCTAATAAAGAGTAGCAGAAATATAGTTTAAACTAGCAATGCACCAAGGAGAAGTTTTTTACGAACAATAAAAATTATTCAGGAAGGCGCTGGACACCGCCATTATTAATTATGTTCAACTTATTGTCACATTTACGAGTTTATAAAAATAATACTAGTAATACCTTTTATGTTATTCCCACAGGGAATGTTCTCATTGGAAATTTAAATTAAATTCTCGTGTAAGTTTCTAGAAATTTCTGAGAGTGTTACTTAATTTTTGAGAATGTTCTTCAATTTGTACATTGCTAGTTTGGACACGAAAAGTAATATGATAAAATCGAATGACCAGATAAGGGAAAATTAAAGTATCGTCTACCTAAGTCTTATAGTTTAAAAATATACATAATAGTACATTACGCACCTAGGGCGGTAAAATAAAGAACGGCTCAGATCGCTGATATTTGTGGCCCGAACCGAAGGTGAGGGCCATAGACAAGCGATCTGAGGCCTTCTTTATTACCGCCCGTGGTGCGTACATAATTTTACGTCTTCTCCTGGGTGTGAAGTGAGATTTGCCGCTCCGCCCGTGGGCGTAATATCTCACTTACCGCCCCGAGTGACGTAAAGATGTATATGTGTGTGTAGATTTCCAGATTTTTGTTGAATAGATTGAAAATACTTTACAGTATTCGAATATTACTTATACCTACTTACAATAAAATATAAAAACACATTTATTTACATAACTAAATATACAGAGGTACTACAGTACAAATACTAAACATATTAACTGCTTAAGACGTGGACCTACACCTAATATGTTTCCTGTGGCTTGTAGGTACGTTACGTATGTATTCAATACAACCCTAGTTTCTAACTCCTTGACGCAAGACTACCGTCTGTCACAACATTAACACAACACGCTTTTGCACTCACTTATCTTGATCTAAAAAATGATCTCCGCTCTTTTCAACGCTCATGCCCAGACCACACATTCTAGTAGATTGCTCCCATAAATTCTACGTCATATTATGACACATTCGTTACATTGTTCAAGACCTGAATAAGTGGCCGCACTTGGCAGCTCTCCACAGCCTTAGCTAGATTTATTGTGCCTGGCAATATTACAATTAGTTTGGCTACCATGAGGTGGGGTGGACGATACTACAGTATGGCAGTATACTCTGGGGAAAATTTATACGGTTAACCTGAGAGAATGGTCCAACTATTTGATAGCAACGAAGACCTTTGTTTTTGGGCTCAAAAAATAAAATTAGAAAGCTATGTCTATTCCAACTGGTAAGCTAATTACATGCCTAATTCCAGTAATTCCATGATAAACAAATTTTGATCGAGCGGCTAAACTGTAACTGCTACTCGTACCGTATAGAAGTGTTTAACTAATTCATACTGTATCTCTTTCTTTCATTTCTATAAACTAAGAGTCTCCCTGCAGTAAGACGGCAATCCTAATGTGACGTCTTTAAATAGCCACATTTGGAGGCTCAAAATGTGTTTCTATTCTAAGTATATGGAGGCATCTTACATAATCTTAGTATCAGAATCTTTTACTTTAGACCTACAGTTTTTTCCCTCCTTGTTACATAATAAACGCGACATATTCTTAAATAACAATTTAATAAGCATTTTAATCTCGTCCAGTGATAATGTGCCGGCAATCTTTACGCACGGCGCGACTACTTTCACCCCGCGTTTTGCAAGTGACCTTAATATGGCGTTGGGTGTAATGCAATTGCATTGTATGAACTGCTATGCACTCAGTGTAGTTTTTTTAAGAGTCTGTACATGTAAATTTGAGCTACGGTTGTTACTAAGCTTGAATATTTGATTTATTTTCACCAAGATATTTCTAGGAAGCAGGGACTATGATGGCCTTCATTTTTTCCATGAGCTGTTGTAAAAGTACTCAACCGGCTGAAAATAAGGGAAGCCGGTGGGAATCGAGTTCTATGAACGCTCCGCCACTAGTACATGGACTTCCACTGTCCTCGATTAAGTAATTGTATTTCTTCAAATAGTAAAAAAAAAATTTGATGCCTAAAATGTTTGAAAGCGAAATTGCTGAATAATTATACCTACCTATTAAATAACTATACTGCTGATTATAGGCCTCCCCTTTGGACCTCCATAAGTATCGGTCGGAAGCGACTTGCATCCAGCGTCTTCCGGCGACCTTTATAAGGTCGTCTGTCCATCTTGTCAGTGGACGTACTACGCTGCGCTTGCTAGTCCGTGGTCTCCACTCGAGCACTTATGGAGGTCCAAAGGGGAGGCCTATGTTCAGCAGTGGACGTCTTATGGCTGAGATGATGATTAAATAACTACATCTATAGGCTATTACCATTGAAAATGACAGATTTCAAGACTAAACAAATCTACTTATTAAACAACAAATTTACTTTATAAGTACAAAAGATAAAAAGTAGATTGATTAATGTGGCCTGTCCAAGTTAATTTGAAAAAAGTTGGGAAACTCTCCAAATCTCATTTTCAACTTCATTTCTTTTATCTCATCTCATTACAATATTATGTTCGTTCACGGTGTTTGTAATAAGATAATACTTACTTATTGTAGTATTAACAAAGTTCATATAATCATCTTATGTTACTTGTGTATTATTATCCCGCTAATGAAGGCGCCACTGGACGATCGACGCAGTCTTAAGCACGTTATTGTATGAATATTAATCTACCTATGCGAAGTGAGCACGTTTCTTTTTTTTTTTTCTTATACTGCAATACTGCTGGGCTACACTGTTTGGTTGGGCTCATCTTCATAATTTGTTTAGCCTGGCGGCCTGAAGGCCCAAAAAGGGTATTGCAATGGGTATTGGATCTTTGCCATTAATTGGAAGATCAATCAAATCGAAGCAAAAAAAATTACAAAACTAGGTAGTTGGTGATACTTGTGTGATATGCAACTACAGGTACAGTCAGCAGCAAAAGTATCTAAGCGGGTAGCGTGTTCAAAATGAGCTTGACACGACTTTATTGTAAAGAGAATAAGAGCGTCTGTAGGTCATTTTGAACACCCCACCCGCTACTTCCGCTGCTGACTGTACAATCATAACTTAAGTTAACACGATACACTTGACTATGTGACATTTAAATATGTAGTAATGAAACTGCTTTTGATTCTGTTCTTACTTTATTATGGAGCGTTAATTAAATGTGTTAAGAAATAAATGCGAGACCACAATAACCAGTATTTTGAATGTCATAATTTGAAAGTTTAATTGATCATGTTCAAAATTTACTCTTTATTTATGTGTCAAATAAGCTACTAGTTATAAAACATCAAAACAATTTGTTTTTACTACTACATAATAATTTAAGTATCAAGTTTTTAAAACTAAATATAATTAAATAACAACAATGTTTATAAAAATGTTCCATCTGGTTTTCCTTCAAATCTTCACTGAATACCTTTCTTATAGATTACCAGTATTATTTAACTATTTTTTTGTCGTTGTAATTACAATAAAAATGCGTAAAATAAAATAAGAAACTATAGGTACAGTACAGTGGGCCAAGAACGTGGTCTACCTACCAGTTTTGACAAAAGTTTCTGCGAGATCTAACGATCGCTAAGGTTGACTTTTCTAACGGAGTTTAAAACATGCACGACCTTGTTGTCTCATTGCGTTCAAACGAACCTCAACTGTAGGATGGTAGACTATATTTTTGGCCGACTACCTAACTTAACATAGCCTTCCCACGAGGATCTCATATTTATATATATGCCATACAACGTGGTAATGCGGCCAGCCTTCTGAGCACACTACCCATTGGTAGCGATTTAGGATATATTTATTATTTGTAGGACTAGTTTTAATTTATAGAATTATTTATTTGTATGTCTTTCCCGACCACGGAACAATGGTGTTCCGGACCTTTGGGAGGCGTATGCGGAGCCGAAGCCAACGCGCAGAGGCCCTTTTGACAATTTAATGAAAAGAGAGGGGTACACTAAGCGGATGCTGCCCCTGCCCGTGTCATTGGACGCACACAGAGACAGCACCCGCCATGGTGTAAGGACTATTGAGAATTAATGAAAAATTAGTCTAAAATCTACTAGGCTCTTGGGTGAAAAGTATGGACTGATTATATATATATATAGTATTATTATTTTTATTTAGAGTAAATTTATTATTAAATTGAATTTTTCAAATACAACTATAAATATATAAAACTACCTAAAAGCTTACCTACAATCCCAGTTAATCATAAATTAATTAAAATTAACGTTAATTATACATATGTAATTTATGTTTACGTTTAAATTCACGAGAGCTTTTATATAAAAAAAAAACATTTTAAAAAGATCAAAAAGTAAAATAAAGAAGCAAATCAGTTTAAAACTAAATTAATTTATGCTCCCGTCAAAATGACTCACCCGACAAGACTTTTACGTAAACCTAATGGTATCGATGATTCAACAATCTAATTTAATGTCTGCCTACACAATACTATTAATTTGCTATTTATTAATAAGGCATCGTCTTTCTATGCGTGTTTTAGGTGGTTTTATAACTACCCAGGCGTCTACGAGTATGAAGCATGAAGTAGTTCAAATGTGTCATAATGTCATAAATCTCGATTTTTGGAGTTCGCTGTAATAGACGGAGAGCTGGCCACGTGAGATATATATATGACACAATAATGAGAGCGACGGAACCCGTCTACTTTATTTTATACTATGCTTATTTCTAGATCCGGACATCTGGCAGCATTAAAGTGGTGGAGGTCGAAGAATACAAATAGCTTGAAGAAAACGAATCCTAGTATTCTGGGTTTGATGCAATATTATGGGAACTCGTCGCGTCAGCGTCGCGCTGACGCCGCGTTGACGCTGGTGAGACACCGACGCTCGGGCGACGTCGACGCTCGGAAGACGCTAGTGTGGGGTAAGCCTTAGTCAATAAGCCCTCAGGTCGCTTTCTTAGGACTTTAGGTAGTTTCTCACTTATTTGGGACACTTTTCTGACTACTGCCCCGCCTAAAGAGTAATAAAATAAGGCCTACCTTACTGAACAACTTTTACTATGGTACTAACAACCAATCCCAAAAAAAATTGTCTTACCCATAGAAAACGACATTATCTGATTGGCCGAGTTTTTTTTTAATACTACGATGACGGCAAACAAGCATACGGCCCGCCTGTTGGACTCATAGTAAAAATTGTTCAGTATGGCCTAGAGGTACCTAATTATCTCACTCAATATGACTGGAGGTTAGAAACACATTCTGTATAATATGATATCATTATTTTTACTTGATTAGTTACTTACTTCAAATAATTACTTATCGATTGATCTAATGTCGAATGCTATCAAATAGAAACCGACTCACGCGCAGCCAGTATGGAGGCTTTCACGGCAAACTGGTGCACTTCCTGTAGTACTTAATACGACCTAAATAAAGGACGTATGTCGATATGGGAGTAGTATGGAGATACGACATTTTGATGTAATTGGGTAATGCCGGACTATATCCGCCCACGGAACTGGTATAGTTGGTTAAATAGTAAGGTCTTTTTTGAAGGCTTTTTAAAGTACCTAGTTAATAACTTCACATAGGCTTATGGTGATTAATGTAGGGTGCGTTGGGGTAAGATAGAAAGGTATTTTTAGGGGTAAGATAAAAAGTAGTCTGTAATTCAACGGAACGGAAGACCAGCGCTGGCCTTGCCAGCATTAACGCTGAGTTGCAACCATTTCGTGACAAAGTGTGTGTATTTTTCTGTTTGTTTCCTTTGTATATGTTTGTCATGAATAAATGTTTCTTTCTTTCTTTCTTTCTTTCTAATGCTCCGGAATATGGATGATTTTTTGTTTTACCCCTAAAAAAATACCTTTCTATCTTACCCCAACGCACCCTATTTTTTTACATTTTACAGTTTCATATTTCGCACTATTTCCTAAGACTTTTTTTCTGCTGTGTCTTCCTACATGAAGGCCGCAAAAATATGTGACACGCTCTTAATTTGTAGGGCCATAAGAGCATGTCACATATTTTTGCGGCCTTTATGTAGGCAGATACCATTGCCGGTGACTGTTCATAAATCATAATGAAGGTATAACAATGTTATTTAAAAAAATATTCAAGGTCGTGTAAAAGGCACTATTATTTTAAGTTATTTCTACTAAAAATCACGAGGTACTTAGGTAAAAATTCCAGATATTTTTACTACTTTCCTTTGTGTTGCGGCCATGACAGCCATCCATACAGATGACTATAAAAAAATGTACAACAATGGGAATATACTTTCGTTTATTTTTTTCGTAAGAATCGAAAAAGTTAATGATTTAAAACAAAAACAACATTATTATCACTACACACGGCCACACACGGCTGTACTCACTTGTGTTTAGTCACTACGCGCGACATGTTTCGGAGAGCTTAGGTCTCCATCCTCAAGCACTAAGAGTGCTAGGCGAACCAATCCACGACCCGTCGTTATGTCTCATCAAGGTTTAAATTAAATAATAATTTTAAACAAAAAAAGAACCGACTTCACATAGGACCCGCTTTGACCTGGTGACAATGGGACCAACTGTGAAGTTACTCTTTCAAACAAAAAAAATAATTTTACAAATCGATCCAGCCATCTTCAAATAATCGGTGAACATACATAAAAAATATATAGCAAAAAAAAAAACAAGCAAAGATCCCGATGAATCGAGAACTTCCTCCTTCGAAATCGTGAAGTCGGTTGAAAACAACATTATTAACTCAGAGGATTATAAAGAGTCTAAAACACAGTCTAAAATGCATTTTTTAACAAACTTTTTGTATTATAATGACGAAACAAGTCGACGATGTGCAATTAAAATTAATATACTAATTAAGAAACTTCACCTTTCACAAACCTAATCAGTAATCACCGGTAGCACGGCACACCCAAAACGAAATCATGTCTCTTATGATTTCATTCATATTTGAACGTTAATTAGTTTCGAATAGGGTTCAGAATATAACTACTTATTAACCATTGTATCGACAGTAGCACAAACTAAATCATATCATTAATCCATACAATTTCAAAAGGTAATACATTGGTTGTGTTGTTCAGTCGATGCTGTGTTTTAAATTTTGCATCTTACTGCCTTGTATTAGGTACAAAATTATAAATAGATATATATACGACCACAGCCTAAGAACTTTTTGAATTGTTTGAGAAATGTTTCTCTTACATATTCTGTATCTTTAGGTGGCTTTGACATAGATGGCGCAATCGACATGAGCTTCAAAAAGTTCTTAGGCTGTGGTCGTCTATATCTCTATAGTCTCTGTTTGTATCAATGACCATGGGTTAATACAAATTGGCCATAACGACGTTTATTTTTATTTACTACAAAGATATTTATCTAAAGTTGTGTTATTATGTTTCCTAATCAACGAACAAATTTAACATGAGGGATTATGCAGAAACTGATTATTTGATTAGAAAATAATCCCCTAATGAGGGCGCCACCTGACGGTCGACATAGTCTTACTTAAGCAAACTTAAGCTACCAAATGGAATAACTGCAAAGAAGTAGTTTAAGAGGAGAAAGGGGCACTGAGAAAATGAAACGGCTAGAAATAAATAAGTTTTTGCTATTTACAACCGAGTGACTCGCTTCGCATGGAGCCTGCAAAGTTCGTTGCTTAAATCAAAGAAGTCAACTTGGCTAACTTACGTATGTGAAACTACACCATTAAATTAGTTAAAAATAAATAAGGGAATCAGGGAAGGGTTATATTTACTAGGACACTTATTTGGATTTAAATAAGTGCTTGGTAAAAATAACCAAGAATAGTTAGCAATAATTGCTTGTTTGTAATAAACAAAGCTTAATTGCGTGATTTAAATAAGACTTGGTTGTATATAACCAAAAATATTTTAACCGAGCCAAATTGGTACTTTGCTAACACACTATTTTTTCCGTGGGTAGACTATGGTTTCTATTAGTCAATTGGGTAAATAATGCTTTAATATTTTGTAATAAGGAAATAAGTGCAACAAATCGTTGTCTTGCTCTCTCGTTGACATTTGCAGGAGAAAGGAACGTACGTACATATTTATACTTAAACTGCAGAAACCGCAGAAAAATCTTGATCGTTTAATACCTAATTAGCTAGGTCGCTAGGTATAGTATGTTAGTGCAACGTCAGTGGTAATAGATTTTATGGAACGAGCGGCGCGAGTTCTTAGAAACAACTTCTGGCTGCTACTGGGACGTCTCGGCATTTCGATGGCTTTTTGATTTTGAGAGTTTGTTCGACGATAACTTAAGTAACGTTTTCTGATCTGGATTGGATCGAACCAGCAATATAGGTGTTTTCTATGTATTTAATTGTTTATCTTTAGGTATATTTATCTATTATATATCGTCGCCTAAATTACCTAAAACATAAGCCCTTTGAGCTTACCGTGTGGAAATAAGTCGATTTGTGTAAGATTATCATATTTATTTATTTATTTATTTAGAGGTATATGGCAAGTAATGAATCCCATGTCACTTATCGTTCTGGACAGATTCTAACAATTCTTCGATGTAACAAGTTAACCGAAATAAAGCTTAGAAAAATAACATTTTGTAGCTTAACATAATAGATAGCTGCAATTCTATTTAGTTTAGAGGATTTTTCCACATTTATGTATGTACGGTTTTCGGAAAATTTCTTCGACAACCTTAATGTTCAAGATAGTGAAAAAGAAATCCTTTAATATTCGCGACAATAATGTATATATTAGATATTTCATCATCATCATCATCATCATCATCTCAGCCATAAGACGTCCACTGCTGAACATAAGCCGCCCTTTTGTACAGGGGGGGTTTGCCATACGCGCCACGCTTGGCAGGCGGGTTGGCGCGCGCAGTTTTTTTGTTTATTGTTGTTTAGGCTTTGAAATAAGATGCTGCTGCCCATCTCCCGGTATATTCCCTTAGCAGACTCCTACTGCAACCACGGGACGATATGGTGGGGGACAATTCTAAGGCCGGGCACCCCACGGCAAATTAACGGCAAATTAGATATGTGCGAGCGCATTATTCACTCCGATAGTTCTATTACGAAAGACGAGGCACGTGAAGATAAACTTGTCATCAAATTATGAATCAAATAATTAAATAAATAAAATTATAAGACTAGTGTTTGTTATATTATGTATATATGTATTTCGACAATATAGTTCGGTAGTTAGAACTGATGTAAATTGGAGTCAGTCGTGAAATGCTCTAATTTCTAACTCAAAACAATGAACGTTTCATTATTATCACTCAATCAAGATAACAACGGAAGAAAGCAAAATTAAAGTGCCAAACCTTGAAATGCACGGATGTACACTTTCATTTTTAAACCAATCAAAATTCACGTCAAAGTATCAAGACAGTTAGGTTGCGCGTACGCACCTCGAATCGTTACGTACTTTCGGTCCGATTTAGTCCACGACTGTCTCTTGAACAGGGCGGACGAAAAGACGGACGAATAGACATTTTATATATAAATTATTGACAGTAGTTTATGTGTGAAGTGCGTGAAGTGTGTGGTACTCTTGTGTAGTGATTCCTTTTTGTGTGTGTTTTTGAAAAAGGAGAAAATGGTGAGTTAATTATTATTTATTGTAAAGAAAAGTAATTTCATTTTATATTATCAAGGTAAACATGTGGTTGCCTAATAGTGACTGCAAGTTTTGAAACCATAATTTTACTGGACACTGGCGCTGATATTGAATTGAAAAGCTTAAGTGCAATATAATTTATGCAGCTCGTAATAAAGTCTTGGCGTGTGTAAATAGAAATTTAAAGGAAAGTTCGAATGACTCATACAATTAATATGTATGAGTAAAAGTTTTGATTTAAAGTGCTAATGTTTTAGGTGAAATTTTTTTTTTGTAAAAAATATTTTTTTGTACAAAACAATTATCTTTATATTTGCAAAAAGAGATAAAATTATAGCTTAAATTTAATTAAAAAATAATAAATAAGTTTCGTAAATTGGAAGGTAGTAAAAAAATAAGAAATCTTTATTTACGACAGTTATCATCATTAAATAAAATAAAATAAACATTTTCCTTCGCTTTTTTTTTGTTATAATATAGCTTTGATTTGCACCATTCCAAATTGGAAACCGGCGCAGCGCGCGCGCACAATGGGTAAAAACACCCAGTTTCACTGGGAGAAAGTGGCGAACAATCGTGTAGAAATCGCCCGCTCGCTGCAACAAACGCTAGCTGCCGTAAATATGTCTATACAAATCGATTACGGATCAAGATCTATATTTCCGTCATAAATTTTGGTATTCTTTTAAATTAAATGCATAATCATTATTTAAAATGAATAATTTGTGATTGTTATTGTGGTTGTTTTATACATTAAGTATGTTAGTAAGTAATGCATTTTCAATGTAGAAAATATTTTTAATATTTCCTACAAAAATGAATATATTTATCATATTTTACACACATAGTTCACTATCTACTTCACTTATATATTAAACAAACATTCATTAATGTAATGGTAATAAGACAGGTAAGAAAAAGCCTATGGAATTGTGCAGCGTTAAAGTTTCTATTTAGACATCAACGCGCTTGCAAGCTAAATATTACTACAGTCGCCATCAGATATATCGGAGCAGCCAAGGTGGTCAAAAATATCTGAACAACGCCTATATTGTCAAAGCGATAAAGGGCATGCTCAGATATTGTTGAGTACCTGGCCGCTCCGATATATTTGATGGCGCCTGTACAAAGTTAGTTCGACCACTCCTACTTGACATTGTACAAACGACTGTATGTACTTATCTTTTTTCTAAGTGTTATTTAAACACATGAACAATAAAAACTAAATCTTGTATGCGCATTATTGTATTATTAACATTTTGCTGATGCAACTCGTATTTACACATTCGGATTACTGTGCGCAAATACTTTGGATATTGAAATTGCAGTTTATAGTCAATTTTATGATCCTATCCTACTTGGAAAAGACTGCTATTTTTAATACACATTAGGTATTTAAAATAAAGGTTTAACTTTGCTATTGTTTATTTACGTACTATTTATATTTGACGGCCTCCATAGCCTAGTTGGTAGTGACCCTGCCTACGAAGCTGGAGGTCCCGGGTTCGAATCCTGGTAAGGGCATTTATTTGTGTGCTAATCTCAAATATTTGTTCCTGAGTTATGGATGTTTTCTATGTATATAAGTATGTATTTACATATATAAGTATGTATATCGTCGCCTAGCACCCATAGTACAAGCTTTGCTTAGTTTGGGGTTAGGTTGATTTGTGTAAGATTGTCCCCAAATATTTATTTATATTTATTTATCTTATGTATAAAAAATGCTAGTTTTGACCGACATAGCGCAATGAGCGTAATTATCTAATTATTCATGATAATGATGTTTTAAAGCAATATCAGTATCCGGTGGCAAATTAATGAGATGGTTAGTACACCTGTTGAGGTTTTAGTTCAATTTTATAGTACCTATGTATGATAGTTTTCAAGTACCTATTTAGCTATGGCCCTCAAGTTGCTTGAAAATAAAGATACTTCAAACATCATATCCCTTTATTCTTCTTCTTTAAACAAAACAACCATATTATTTATTTTATTCGTAGTTTTGACTGTACTTTTTTAACAAGTTTTCTACACAACGTATATAAAAATAGGTACAGTCAAGGAATTTGATTCGCGTACCGTTTCGTTGATTTATTGCTTGAAATGTCAGAATATCATAAGGCTTATATTTCTTTAAGCAAGCGAAGAAACATAGCCCTTAGTACTATTAATTGTCATCAGTAATTTAGACTTAAGACGGTAGGTACGCGAATCAAATTCCTTGACTGTACCTACTCGTAACATTAGTGACCAGTATAATATTATATGTAAGAAAAAAATTTTTTTTGTACATTTATGTCAATTTGTTTCCTTAATCGTAAGTACCTAGCTATATGCTGAAATTAAAAGATATAAAAAAAACACGGTGTATAAGGTCACCAGACTGTCACACTGTCAGTAATAAAGACATTATTTCTCTACTTATCCCTCTCTTCCTTCATATACTTACATAGAAAATAACGGGTACATAAATAATGACATTATTACTGACAATGTCTAGTGATCTATACGTGAATGTATTAAGAGTCGCCAGGACGCTCGCGTGAAGTCGCGTTCCCTTACAAAAGTAGTTTAGCTCTTATTTTAAAACGACATGCTTTAGAACCATGAAATTTGGCGTGGGCATTCTAGTAATACAGAACTACAGATCTAGGTCGGACATTCGTTTTCGTTGCTAAAAATTGGAATAAAAGAAAATATAGCAAAAATAAGTTTCGTATGTAAATCTGTAACTGCCTGTATTTTCTTTGTATTACAATTTTTAGCAACGCAAATGAATGTCCGACCTAGATCTATACTACTAGAATGCCGATGCCAAATTTCATGGTTCTAAGGCATGTCGTTTTAAAATGAGAGCTTAACTACGTTTGTATGGGAACGTGAGCGTCCTGGCGACTCTTAATCAAAAAGTTCAAAAAATTACGTTGCACATTGTCTATATTTCACAACATTTGCGCGAATATTTTAATAAAAACCAGCCGAATCCTCTAAACTTCCTGCCGTACCCATAACAAAGCAAAACTCATAAACTCTTCCAATCTCAAGAACTTCAAGTTTTCCATGAATATAAAGCGAGTTATTTTACTATTTAAAAGGACCTATCTGCCATTGGTCGAGTAAAAAAATATAAACAGATTTCAACCTTATCCCAAAATTATAAAGTCCGAATATTAATACAAGTTTATGACAAGGTTTATGAGATATATCGTTTTGAGTGAGATAGGTCAAGTCATCCCAAGTTAGAGGTCAGTTCGTGAGTTCGGACATCTGTCAGATGGACTTTCCAACTATGGTAATTACAAGTTCTGGAAAATAAATTAGAGCGTCGAGTTATATTTCGTCGATGGAGTGTTTCAAAGGAGCTTATTTTGAGCTTAAGGGGAGCTTTAAAAGTAACTTATCATGCTATTTACTATTTTGTTTCATTTTAGTGATGTGTGCTGTTGAAAATGTTGTTTAACTTAAATAACATCGAACTAACTTACGAATAAAAAATGGGCTCCAGATCAGATCCAATCGGTAGGGTGCCCATCAGGCTGGCGGCATTGCCGCGTTGGACGGCAATGTTGATGCGCTGGGCATCACTCATAGTATGTTTTAATATTAGGGTTTAGTATTATCTTCCTCTAAGTCGGTCCCTCACTGCTGAGGATCGTGACTCCGCTGACTAATTTTTTTAATGGCAGCTCTCCACTTCTCCCTATCGGTTGCTTTGCGGAAAGCGTTGCTAAGAGTGATGTCCATTTGGCCCGATACTTGATCACACCACCGCGTTGGGCTTGGTCCTCCAGGCCGTCTGCCGTCCACCTTTCCCATCACCACAAGTCTCTCCAAATTGATAGGATCTCTGCGAGCTATGTGGCCAAAGTATTGCAGCACTCTTTGGAGGCAAATGGTGGATAATCTCGGTTGCATTCCTAGTTTAAGCTGGGATATTATTGCGGTATATTAGTGCCGCGTGCGGTCCAGGGGATTCGGAGCATCCGCCGCCACACACACATCTCGAAGGCATCAATCCTTTTCCGGAAATCCGCTTTGAGTGTCCATGTTTCCGCCCCATAGAGAAATATGGGGTTTAGTATTAAGTAGTTTATTTTATATGTAGTTTTTATTTTTATTTTTAATTGTAATCATATTAATAAATTATTGTTTTTATCACTTGAATACACGTTCCAACAAATGTACAATACAAAACGGTTATTAAAATAAAGTAACAAACAATGTAGAAACCTAATTTATAAAATTACATTTATTCAAAATTACCAGCAAACCCCCCAAGTAATTATTCTCCCTTACACTAGATTTTTTCCAGTAGACTCAGAGGTCAAATTCGGTTACGACTCCTCGAACTCCTTTATAGAATCCTAGTATATAACAGATTGTAACATGCCAAGCGAAATTCAACCTACCCGTTATATGTAAATATATTTAAATACGTCTTACTATTGTTTTACCGTACACTTCATTTTGTGTAACTGATACAATGTAATCTTCCCGAACGGGAAAAGTTACGTAACATACTTCAACCTTTATGGTAACTAGCTGAACCACATGCAACCGGTATCCCGTCACTATCACAACTCAGCATCCATTGCCTTAGGGCCTTCTTTTACTAAAAACAACCTTAGCACCTTGCAATAAAGCTTAGTTATAGACAGATATATTAACAAAGTTATAACGGTTGCCCAGCTGGAGCTGGGCAATCGTTTGATCAAACGTTGGTGTTGGTGCATTCAATGCATTCCAGATTTAATTTAATGGCCGTTGAATTTTATAGGGCAGTTTTTTACCGTTACGGATGAAGTGAGAGAAGATTAAAGATACAATGTTTAATGAATATAAATACGCTCCGGCTCGTACCACTGAGTTTTTCAGAACTTAAGTACGGAATATCATTTGATTTTTACCAGTCGCTTTTCGGTGAAGGAAAACATCGTAAGGAAATGGGACCTAATCCCAAAAAGGCCTAATTTTCCCTTTGAGTTGGAAGGTCAGATGGCAGTCGCTTTCATAATAATTAGTGTCTACGCCAATTCATGGGATTGGGTTGTCAAGCGGACCCCAAGCCGGAATAAACGCTAGGAGGAAGAAGAGTATAAATACGCTGAGAAATTATCTGGAGGCACGGCGCTGGAGTTGCATAAATAAACATGTTTTAATGTATAATTTATATTTTTAATTTTTTTTTAATCCTCAAATCATTTATTTCACTAAAAACATGTCAAAAATAATACATGAAGATCAACTTAAAACTACAACTAAACTAAATTACAACTAAACTAAATTATAAAGAACACATTATTTATATTATTTTTAATTAACTCAAACATTAACAAAAAAGTCTGTAAACTGTGGAACAAAAGACAGCTGTAACTAATTACTTGTAATCTCTGTGAATTTTTAAGCTGATTGCTATTTAACAGTTTACTAGATTTCGATTTTCACTTTCAATTGTACAGTAACATAATTTTTTCTTTTTCAGATACTGAGATTTGGTTAAAATCTTTTACTGCACGATAGCCCGAGTTTTATAGCTACTTAATTTGTTTTCAGTATAAAGATACATTTGTTAAATTCGTATAAAATCAAAACTTCATTAGAGCGTAGTTTTTTAAGTAGTGAGCCGCGTATTTGCGGTCGCGTAATTTCTTCTACATTCGGTTTCATACTAATCTCCATTTATCATACCTTCATCATAAGGTTCATACCTTTATTATTTTTTATTATTTAGAGCCAAAAGTGTCCCACTGCTGGGCAAAGGCCTCCCTCTCTTTCTTCCACGTATTCTGGTCTTGAGCAGTCTCCCACCAGTCAGCTCGAAAGGCGTCAAGTTCACCACTCCATCGTTTCCTTGGTCTACCCTGACACCGGGTTTTGTCTTGTGGGACCCATCTGGTTCATACCTTTATCATACCTTAAGGTTCCTGTTCCTGTTCGTACTTCTGTCATAATAGCTATTAGTAAAACAATTCTACACAACCACAAACAAAGTAAAAAACATCGTTTGAATTGAACAATACCGCGTCTCTTTGTTATGTTGTCATTTGTCAAATAATATAATACAATTTAAGCCGATTAAAATTAAATCGCGTTATTCAAATGAGTGAATTGTTTGATCTAAATATTGGGACAACTTGGAATAGGAAATGTTTTGTGGCACAGATAAAATGCAATACAGTGGTTATACAAACATATAAACTAAACTAATACTAAAATCTAAAACACACTTACAAATAAAAAAGGGGCTCCAGATCAGTGCCGGTCGGTAGGGTGCCCAGAAGGCTGGCGGCATTGCCGCGTTGGACGGCAATACAGATGCGCTGGGCAAAGTATGCCCCAGCCTTCTGGTCACCCGTCGCATTAATAAGGCGCTTAGCTATAAATTTGGTGAGCTCCTGGTCCCCACGGCCCAAGCGTTTCCACCCCAAACGGCTCAAACATGTAACCGGAGTCGATGTGGTTATTAGATACAAGAGGGGTTACAAAATACTGGTAATCTGTATAAGTGTAAACAGAGGGCCTACCGCGAAGTTCGAAAATCGACAAACTGATGGTCCCGTCTCTATCGCTCTTGCATATCGCGGTTATAGACTTGACAAATTAAAACGGGGTAAGACTTCAAACTTAGTTAATTTTGAATTGGGAGAGATAAACAATAATAATAGTATAACATACAATTGTTTGGCTTATACTCCGTAGTTTATCCTAAATGGCCCTATCATATTCTGACTGGGTAAGAGAAAAACATTTTTTGACCCAAAATCAAATTGTTTCCGAAATTGGGACGTATTATGCCAGTTTTCCATTCATAATCTTTTTTCCACGACAATTTTTTCAATGAGACCATTTTGTAAATGTTAAAATCCCAGGTTTTATTTTGCTAACTGTAAACCATTTGCGCGTAGAATATTGTAAACATTTCGACAGGGTTACGTAAGGGCCACGTAACGAGTCGCGCCGCGCGCTTGGGCAAGCGAGCTCACGACCGCGATAACGGTCTACAAATGCACGTCTGTATTGACTATTGCAATATGTGTCGCGGGTGGTACTGGTAAGAAATGAGAAATGGGGTGACTTTGAACAGTAGTAGCGTTGACTTGCAACATTGCCTACGATGTTTCACTCAAAAACATAGTGTTCTTCACAAAAATTTAGTTAATATCTTATTCCTAAAATGGGAGTGGAACTGTCCATGCGGGCGAGGTGTTCAAAATTGCATTAACACGCTCTTGTTTTCTTAATAAAATAAGTTTATTTACAGTTTGTATTTCCCTCGCATTATTGTGGTGAAAAATGTTGTATTACATTCTGCAGCAAAGATTGTTCAAGGCTTAAGGCCCTCACACACTCAAGATTTATTATATAGATACTTTTTGAACCACTCGCTGCTTGATTTTGAATTCATACGCTGACTCGGGTCTCGGGTGTTTGCTCAGTAAATAAAAAATAACTGTGGATTATTATTGACTATAAAGTTGACTAAAACAATAAAAAAAAACTCGTGATAGACAATAGTTTTATCTTCTCTTTCATTTTGGCTTTTAACGCGTCATACGTTGTATATTCAATATATTTTTCAAGCAATGAAAGCGTAAACGCCACCCGCCAACTGGTACTATTTAATGTGTCACATAATATGTACATATTGTTGTATAAACCCCTTTACTTAGTTAAGCAAAACGCATTCATCATACATATTTAGTTCATAAAATTATTTCAACCCAAAATTGATTACTGAACCGCAAACATGCCTCGTAAACCTTGTTTAAAAAGCTAAATTTGCATTTTAAAATGAGCTTTCATATTGACTTTTGCTTTAATAAACCCCACACGTTGTTTTTTGGTAATAATGCATTGGTTTATAATTGCGCGTATAATACAAATGATAATGCGCGTCGAGATTTTTGTGTGTAAAATTATTTACTTGAATGGAATGTGCTTTTGTTATACTACGTGAATAAAATCTTACTTAATATTTTGATGTGAAAGTAACTCCGCCTGTCTGTTTATACATTACCGTTCCACGCTTAAACAGCAACCGATTTTTATGAAATTAATTATAGAGTAATATATAGCTTGAGTCCGAAGAAGGAAAAATATTGTTTTTCCTATATAAATTATCCCTAAAGGGGGTGAAAAGGGGGAAGAACGCGGACAGAAACTGGTAAATTATATAGCGATAGTAGTTTTTTTATATACCTAGTAATAGTTTTTTAATATAAAACGACGGTGGCAAACAACCATACGGCCCGCCTGGTAGTAAAAAGTTACCCTAGTATTCTATGTATGTAATGTATGTAAACACTTTATTGTACATAAAAAAGTTACAATAAAACATGATAAAAGAGAAAATAAAGTACAAAGGCGAACTTATCCCTGTAAAGGATCTCTTCCAGTTAACCTTTGAGCAAATGAGAGAAAACTATAAGATAGACAAACAAGCACTATGTACTTAAGTAAGTAAGTAAGTAAAATCATTTATTTGTGACGCTCACTACACTACAAATACATTGAGAGACAATATAACACTAAAAACAAAAAAACTTCGATACACGCTAAGCAACTAGCGAAGGCGCCAAGCGCCCAGTGCGGCCGGTGGCGAACATTCCAGAACGTTGGTTTTACTAAGCTACTCGCTAGGTGGCTCTTTAGGCTCTAGGCGGTAAGCAATCCACCTGTCAGTGCGGACGTGGCCTTATGGCAATAATACTTAGCCTTTAAATATGACTTCTCTGGAGTTACAGGCATCCATAGAGGCATAGATGATTATTATATGTATTTATTATATACATAAGCTTAGATTAAGTAGATAATTTGTTTAGATATTTATTTCCGTACACTAAGTACATAGTGCTTGTTTGTCTATCTTATAGTTTTCTCTCATTTGCTCAAAGGTTAACTGGAAGAGATATTTACAACTATTGACCACAGAATATATTTACAACTTTTTTACAATCTGTGCATGACTCTTAGCTTAATTAGAATTAATGTTAGCTTATAACGAAGTAGCTAGGTATTCGTTATCGAGTTTTTATTCAGATGACCTTAAAGCTTATATTTCTGTGGCATATCATTAATGTCTCATCTACGATTATTAATTCAGCTGACCACATTCGAAATGTCATGGGAAACCGGTCAGATATACGTTTTTGGTGTCTGTCGGTAAATTTGTATACCTACATTTGATGATTTTGTTCACAATAGTACATTTCGATATTAGTGCGGAAAGTATGTCATTACTTCACGAGTAACGAGATATCTTGCCACGAGCCGTAGGCGAGTGGCAAGACTCGGAACGAGTGAAGAATGACATTTACGCACGAGTATCGAACGACGTTTTTTAATACAGTTGTGAAAAAAATATAAAATTGTCAATTATTCACTTTGAGGTTACTTTAGTACATGTATCCGAACGCTCCGCGCGGTGCGGTGCGGCGCTGTGATTGGCTGTCTGTCACTGTCATTAGCTGTGATTGGCTGGAAAAGTAAAAAGCACTAGTGCGCGATATCAAACTTTCCGCACGCTAAACCACTACAAGAAAAGCACTTTTTTGAGCAACTGTATTAAACAGTTTATTTGTTAAGTCGCATGAGAGACGTCCTACAAGCCGCCAAAAAACTTAAATGGGAATGGGCAGGGCACGTGACGAGGTACAAGGACAACAGATGGACGCAAAAAACCACGGACTGGTACCCAAGAAACCTTACACGAGCGCAGAAACGCCCGAGAACCCGATGGCGAGACGAGCTAGATGAATACGCGGGACTCACTTGGAAAAGACTTGCTACTGACAAGCGAAATTGGAACAAGATGGGGGAGGCCTTTGCCCAACAGTGGGATTTACTGTAATACAGATTTAAAAAAAAAAAAACTAATTAAACAAAATTACAAGAAAAAAACTAACTCATATAAATTTATATAATAATATATTTCATGTTATTGTATTACTTGGGCTAATAAATAAATAAATAATTTGTTAAGTAAAGTTCCGACAACGGCGACAACCAGCATGAGATTATTTCTAACCGAGATATCGTATTATTTGTCGAGCGGACCAAAGTGGTCATAAATATCTGAACAACGCCTCTATTATCAAGGCGATAAAGTACACGTTCAGATATTTTATACTACCCTGGCTGATCCGATATATTTGATAGCGACTGTACTTCCATTACGCTACTTTCTTATAAAAGCTTCCGTATAAATGACGTGTACTCACTTTACGTTCGAGAATCAACCATTTGTTTCATTATAGTACCTACATTACGTACCTAGGGCGGTAAAATAAAGAACGGCTCAGATCGTGGACATTTGAGCCCGAACTGAAGGTAAGGGCCATAAACAAGCGATCTGAGGCTTTCTTTATTACCGCCCGTGGTGCGTACACAATTTTACGTCTTCTCCTGGGTGTGAAGTGAGACTTTCTGCTGTCTCTCTCTCCGCCTCTCACTTACCGCCCAGAGTGACGTAAAATCATTAAAGACTGTCAGTTTTATGGGTAAATCAAATTGGGTTCCAGAATAATAAGTATTAAATTTTGCTGTCGGCATTGGAAATACAATACGGTATCAAATAATGCTCAAACATAATTCGATTTTCCGAATAACTCGTGAAAAACATTGTCGGTAACAACTCCCTGACTCAATTCACAATAAAGCGACTAACATGCCCGCGGGTCTATTCTCGTGCCGTTATTATAATATGAAGTTTTAATTTCAATTCAGATGTAGATCTGAATTGAAATTAAAACTTCAAATTTTTTTGACAAAAAAGTTAGATTCGAATTAGTTAATAATTTTACGTCACTCTGGGCGCTGAGTGAGATTTACCGCCCTACGGCGCAGCGGAAAATCTCACTTCACACCCAGCAGAAGACGTAAAATTATGTACGCACCACGGGCGGTAATAAGGAAGGCCTCAGATCGCTTGTTTATGGCCTTTACCTTCGGTTCGGGCTACAAATGCCAGCTATCTGAGCCCTTCTTTATTTTACCGCCCTAGGTACGTAATGTACTATTTAACAGTTTGTATAAGAGTACTTACTCGTTTTGTTATCATTATCAACCATTGATCGGATTATAGGGTGCAACACGCCGGTAAACATACACCTATTTTGCGTATATTGACGTTAAAACCTTGAAATTGACGGCCTCCATAGCCCAGTTGGTAGTGACCCTGCCTACAAAGCTGGAGGTGCCGGGTTCGAATCCTGGTAAGGGCATTTATTTGTGTGCTAATCTCAAATATTTTTTCCTGAGTTATGGATGTTATCTATGCATATAAGTATGTATTTATCTATCTAAGTATGTATATCGTCGCCTAGCACCCATAGTACAAGCTTTGCTTAGTTTGGGGTTAGGTTGATTTGTGTAAGATTGTCCCCAAATATTTATTTATTTAGTTATTTAAATGTTATTGACATGTATGTACCTACTTTGTTATGTGTCCTTAAATCCCGAAGATTATGCACTTAAGAGTCGCCAGGACGCTCGCGTGAACTTGCGTTCCCATACAAACGTAGTTCAGCTCTCATTTTAAAATGACATGCTTTAGAACCATGAAATTTGGCATGGGCATTCTAGTAGTACAGATCTAGGTCGGACATTTGTTTTCGTTGCTAAAAATTGTAACACAAAGAAAATATAGCAAAAATAAATTTTGTATGTAAATCTGTAACTGGCTATATTTTCTTTGTATTACAATATTTAGCAACGAAAATGAATGTCCGACCTAGATCTGTACTACTAAAATGCCCATGTCAAATTTCATGGTTCTAAAGCATGTCGTTTTAAAAATGACAGCTGAACTACGTTTGTATGGGAAGCAAGTGTCCTGGCGACTCTTAAGCAAAATTTTTGAGATAATCTAAACCGACGATTTGCAGACTAGTTTTTTTGTTCGACATTGTATGATACTAAGCCATAGCCAAAAATCTCTTTATATCATCTTTTGTAGTATTAAGAGAGTAGTTAAGTGGTAAATAAGCATAGGACGTACTTGACTTGTAATGTATTTATTGAAATATCGTTTGCAGACGTTTCTGCTTATAAAAACAATTAATTTGTATTTATGCATTTTTTGTTACCTCTATTCATTGTTATCTTATACATTCTTATTTTCTTAAATTTATATCTGATCATTTTTTATCAGATCAAGGAAACGCATTGAATTGTTTGTATAAGAATATAGGCTGTGATAGGTAATCCCATTATACGCCCGTGCTCCCAATCAATTGATTTGATCATACATTATGTTTCCCTGCGTAAATTTGACAAAGTGCGTCGGTAAAAAGAGAAAAGAATAAGAGAATATTGTGAAATGTATCTAAATTATTCTAAGGAGTAGAGGCGGTGGGTTAAAAAATTTCTTAGGCAAGCTATTGGTACGAAAACTGCTCAAGCGCCTGAAACTTAGGCAAGCCGAGAGGAATCGTGTTCTATGGGCGCACCGCCACTGAAGTAGGACTATTTATTACGCCTACCTACCTACGGTTGTTACTTTGACGAAGAGTACGGTCACGGACTTTAATTGGTAGGCCATTTGGGGATCACTTTATATTGGACAATTCATAGAGTCTGTATTAAACAAAAGAAAATAGTTTGAAACAATTAAAATCCGTGAACTCCGTGACTGTACCATCGCCAACACTGTTAAATGACCATTTGTAACCCTTTTTACAACGGCTTAAGGCCTAACGGGGGTCAGTTAAGGGTCTTGCTGTTTGTACACAGAGCGAATCGGATGAAAAAGCATTTCTGTCAAATTCATACGATCGTGGATAGTTTTCCCTTCCTACACGCCGCGGTCATAGAATACCATTATTTCATACAGAATGGCCACGCTACGCCCCACCCCGATTGGAATTACCTCACCCCGCGGCGGCCGATTGGTAGAAGATTTAGGTAGCGCGTCGATAAAATAATACAAAATATCGGCGTATTGTGAAACGTGAAAAATAATTGAATGTCTGATAGCCCTATGACTATGAGTTCCCGCACACTTTGAAGTTTGAACAGACGGACTGTGCACACATAAGCGCTTAAGCGAATTTTGAAGTCCTACCTAGCCGCGGGGCAGCGCCGGCGGCGCCGCGATCTTATGAAACAAAAATGCTTAAATTGATTTGTTTTGCCTCGCGATCCGATCTGTCTCTGTCTAACCTATAAAGGTTTTTCAGCATATGGATGATTCTATATAAAACAGGTGCATAATAGCTATAGACATGTATTGGCACTAATAATACATGGCGTAACAGTCGGCGTAGCGGAACGCTGGAAACGAGCTAGGCTCGTTGCGCAGTTATGGACTTTCCACCTAATAGTGGGTGCGAGACCAACCACTTAGAACTGTAAAGTTGACAAAGAGACCCTGGCTATAGAGAAATAAGTAAGCATAGAGTGCGAACTCTCTAAAATTTGTTATTAGCCCGAAAGTTCGCAAGGCGACAGCGTATTGTATGGGTGATGTTCACATATTTTTTAACATCCGTGTGACCAGATATTGGAGCACTTTGTAAACCTTTATTTTGAAGTTTAATACATTCACTCAAAGGTTTTCTAGTAATGCGAACACAATTAGGTGACAGAACGATCAATCACATGTGATGCTCATAACTCCTATATTCTGAATAAGTTAAAATTTTAATTTACATTTAGCCTTTATTTAAAATAAAAAGTATGTGAAAATGTGAAGAATCCTTTAAGGCCATTCCTGCGTTCGGAAAAGCCACGCCAATCTGTTAGAGACACGATTATGGCACCCGTGCACGAAAGAAAGAGATGCAGCGCTCTTAAGGATCAGACTTTTTGACCAACCTACGATAAATAAGCGAATCTATAAAGTTTTGTCTAACTTTGCTTCTGTAACTTTTTAGATAAACCAGAATACCATATTTTTTTCTTAGTTATATTGCTTAATCTCTTATAGTTTACGTAAGCTAAGAAAAATAAGGGGAAGAAGGACCCAACTTCAGATTGTTTTTCTATCGAGGCAACTTTCAGCAATCGTGGTTCGGCTTGTGCCAAAAACAAGAGTATATAGTCTAATGATATATATTCGAAAAGAAATTCAGTTCCTTGTCCCGTTTAGTCACTAGAACGTTTAAAAAATCCTATACTTTTTCAAAGTAGCCCCTTAATCGCACGTAGAAACTGCAAGCGATTGCAAGGAAGGAAGATAAAAAGATAATAAACATAAATACCTTCACCCTGTTAATGGCTAAACCATAATTCTTTAAAACCGGTCTTACATTAACCAACAGTCACATCCTATCTTAAAATGAAATCAAACCAGTTTCCCAATCAGAAAACAGCCTAACCGACAAAAACCCTCAAGCGACATATGCCTTTTCGTATATCTAGATTATCATGGACCACTGTTACTCTCTAACATGGTTTTAGTGCTTCCTAGTATGACGCTAATTGTCGCATATGTCAAAATTGCATTACATAACTCGATTTGTGTGGCGCTTAGAGTGTGCTTTGTGGCGTGGCGATGCGACAGTGCAATGTGAAGAACCTTCTTTGCTATTCTTTATTACATTATTATATTCTGCAGGCTTATGATGGCAGTAGTTGTCCGCCGATAACTTGATAAAAAGCTGACAACTTGACACATTCACACAGCAAAACATGACAATGTGTCAAGTTGTTAGATTTTTATCAAGTTATCGGCGGACAACTACTGCCATCATAAGCCTGCTTGCTAGCATAATCAAGTCACTTATTACTAAAAGGCATGGACTGTACTACGAAAGAACTGAAATAACAAATCATATTATTTTAATGACATTATTTTATATGACATCTATATACGTTTATAAGCAATGGAATCTTACTTTTCTGCCGAAAGAAGAAGGGGTTATGATATTAATAGTTGTTCAGACTAGACATTTAAGACGATTTTGGTTAACTAAATCAAGATATAGAAACCTTGTACTAGGGTATAGTAACTTAAAATAACTTAACTATTATTTAATTTCATATTAATGTTTTTTTAACTGATTTCAACAGACTTAGTAAGGGTAGTTATAACCGCCACATTATTAAGCTAAACGGCACTTATGTAGGTCCACCAATTGCACCATGATATTCCCCGTATTATGATTTATGTTTTGAAATATGCATTTTGCAAATAGGCTCCGTTTAGAAAAAAAATTGTAATGTTTTTCTATGTGATTAAAATTTTAAATACTCTCATAACTTGAAATTTCTGAACATTCAAAGTATTCAAACGCTTTATTCAGTTTATTTTTTACATAATAATTAGTCACTTTCATCGTTTTAATTTCAATTTAAAAGATTGGTTTTATGACTTTGCGAAATATTGCGTAGGACGTCAAGTTTATGGTGTGACATAAACTAATAGTAATATGTATAGAGGTTTAACCGGTTTTGTATTTTGGTGACAACTGCTACGTGTGGTGGTAGTAAGCTTATTTATATATACAACCTACTATTCATCAAAATTCATAAGAAGTTTATTTGTGCTGGATGTAGAATAAATAATATTTTCGTAAAATATGTTTACTTCATTAGTAGGAAACACCTTAGACAACCCTACACGTGATCCCTGGGTGGTGCTAAAAGAAAAACTTGGCAGCTGCAATTTCCCACCTGGTTTTTTTTAGTCATGTGGTTTCCCACTACTATTAACCCAGAGAAGAAATACCTATCTATATCCATTGATATGCAGCCATACGATAAATAAATAAACGACCTTAGACCGCCTGGAAAGATTTAATACCCCATAATGAGTCTGTAATTGACATTTCATAAAAAAAAAACATTTGTTACTTGTTAGCTAAGTAATCAATTATGATTTCAAAACTAAAAAAAAATATTTAAAATTAATATTGGGACAGGGTTCGAACCCGGGACCTCCAGCTTCGGAAGCGTCGGTCATTTAAGCAAGTTAAGAGTAAAAGCGATAAGGACAGTTATAGTTGGCACCTTTAAATGACATTGAACTCTAAATACAGCCCTAAGCTGCGGCTTTATAAGTGTATTAGCTGATTCAAGCGCTACCATAGCAGTTTACGTTGCTGATTATCTTCCTTGGCAGTTTCAATACGACTAAAGGTTACAAGGATTTCATATAACTCTTTTATAGAAGCTTTTATTATTACGAAAACCCTTGAAAATCTATAATATAACTAAAAGTTATAAAATAAGCTGTAACGATCACTAAAATGTTTGTTGGGTACCGACTACGCTACTACACGGAGCGGAGGCCGCAAATGCGATTGTCAGACATGTTTCAAAATTATACCGACTAAATTATATGTAAAAATCAATAATTCAATTATTATAATCTCCTATTGAAACAAAACAATTAACAATTCAAACACAATAATTAATTCAAATTTAAGTCTTTGCATTTCAAACAGTTTAGAAACCAGATTTGTTGCCCGAGTTGTTACCTTCTCAGGACAATGAATGAATATAAAAACCAACGGATAATAATACTTAAGAGACTGACAACAGTGACAACATACAATGACCTTCAAATGGACTTTACTTCAACAGCTTTTTAGCCAAAACTACTTGTTTTGGAAAAGTAAAAACAAAAATATGTTGATATTCATTATATTTGGAAGAATTTTGTTTAGTTTGATTGGATGAAATCGGCTTGATAGAAAATAATTTCAATGTTACATCTTAAAATTAGCTTAAAACAGTTGTATGTCTTTAGTTTCTTGACTTATACGTCTGTAATAAACCACAGTAATACTAAAAACTGATTTTATATTTCTCAATTAATGCGTAGTTCTTTTTTTAATTTAACATTTTGCTAAATTTGCAATGAGCCTATACTAATCGTAAGATCGTAACACAGTTTTTGATTTTCACTCACGCTGAAAAAGTTAGGGATAGAATTTAGCGGTTGTCATCCCCTTAAATGGTACTTTTTAGCCGCCATTGTGGAACTCTCAGAAGAAAGAGATAAAGGAACCATTTCTGACGTTGACGTTTGGGTAGACTGTGCCATAAACTGTATAGATTTGATATTTTCAAACCACAACCAACGATACGTTTCTTTGCGATTGCGACGCTATTTGCGCATATTTTTGCGCGTTTATCTTCATTACTCTAATTACCTGATTCCTTATGTATTTCGGTTTACACACGTGTGCTGTATTAGGCCATCTCAATTGGCAAATACCTAATGTACCTATGGAAACGTCTGTAAAAGGCCTTCTTTATAGACGGAGAGCTAGCCACGTCAGATATGACACAATAATGAGAGCACACCTTCAGTCAGTTTGCTATACTATGCTTATAGATCCGGACACCTGGTAGCTGTAAAGTGGTGGAGGTCAAAGAAAGCAAACCACTTCAAGAAAACAAATCCTAGAATTATAGTTTTGATGCAATATTATGAGAAATTATATAAATAATTAGTTTATGACATTTCCAAAGGTTTCTGATGGGGAAAGTAGTGCCAAACGACGTATAATGTAATTCATAGTTTGTCGCCTACTGTTTCTGTTTCTGTTCTCTATAAGTGAGATAAATAACTTCGGCAGTTTTTACCTATTTTGGTAGTATTCTTTTACATTTCAAAAATGTTGCTAGTCTGTAACTCTGACCTCCACCCATTAAAAGCTGCCAGATGCCCGGATCCAGCAATAAGGATAGTACAGCAATCTAACCAGACGGGTTTTGTTGCTCTCATTATTGTGTCATATCTGACGTGGCCGGCTCTTAGACCATTACAAATTAGACAGTCCATTTCGAAAGCTGCCAAATTTACAACAGATAATGAGGCGTAAATTAATGAATATAAACACAATCGAACATTCGTGAGCGATATATATCACAGTTACAATTATACTCCACTATGATTTCATGAACAAAAACTTTATCACCTAAAAAGGACGTAAGTGCATTCGACACGATATCGCCTTAAGACGTTTTTGTATCGTACTTAAAGCTATGATTTAATGAACAAATAAAAACGAAAAAAGACGTAAGCGCCGTTGGAGTCGTGTTGAGTTAAGACGTTTTGTCGATTCGCTTGCGCAGGTTTCGCGTCCTTACTGACCGAGCCGGCCGACCTTGCGCGCGCGTGCGGCTTTCGACATGCGCTTGCGACACAGTCTACCTCTACTGGACAGCCAGCAAAACTTGGTCGATCACCTCCCTCAAAATAAATACAGTCTTTTACCTCCTAATAGAATTATTTAACATTTTGAAGCCAAAAGAAGACCTTTTGGTTACAAATCCACAATAAATGTTAAGGTTAGAATATCGCTTGTTAAGGAAAACCTCATCACCCTGTTACGAACTTTAACCGCGTGGGCATTTTTGTTTTAAAACTTAAGTTATGTTTCAGTAACGTCTAACCGTAACCGTAACATTCCTGATGACAAAATGTATGGGATGTGTCATTGACCGTCACTTTTGTGACGATCGCTAACGATAACCGGCCGTTAATGGTACACAGTTAAGTAAAAATGCCCGCTTTATAAACTTTAAAAAATGTCAAACGAAAAAAGTGATCTGGCCTTCTGTACACTTCGAGAAACGAAATTTCGTTATCTGCGTTTCGCTCGTATATTTTTTTTTAAATTTCAGAACTGGAATCGAACCAGCGTCTTCTTTGTTCACTGCAAAACGTATTGTTGCGAAAAGCGGTTTCAGTGTAAATTAGAAGCTCTGTATAGTCTGGTCACGTAACGTTGCATGCCGTTGGAGCATTGCTCTACGAAATTAATGAGTACACAATGACGTGTTTCTTTAGGGAGCTCGTATCTAGTTTATTTAACCCGCGAACCGCTATAGCAGAGACTATAGAGATATAGAAGGCCACAGCCTAAGATCTATTTGAACCTCAAGTCAAGTGCGCCCTCTGTCTGAAAGCCGCCTAAAGATACCGAAAATGTAAGAGGAAATGTCACCTGCACTGCTACTCCACCTAGTAACAAATAGCGTACTAGTAGTTCACTGTAGCTGCTAGGTGGAGTAGCAGTGCAGGTGACATTTCCTCTTACATTTTCGGTATCTTTAGGCGGCTTTCGGACAGAGAGCGCAATTGACATGAGCTTCAAAAAGTTCTTAGGTTGTGGCCGTCTATATCTCTATAGTCTCTGGCTATAGCCTGGGCCAAGTAATGAACGGTCCGAGCGATAGGTTTTCATACACTATACATTGAGTTAAACAAATGTATGGCGCTCGTTCGAAGCGTTTATATTGCTTGGAGCGTTTCGAATACCAGCGAATCGGAGGGCGAAACCGATCGAGAATCAACTTAGTCAAATTTATGACTAAGCTTAATTAGAAAATCCCGCGTTGGGTTAAGCACGCCGCTGTAGCGCGATTCTATTAATTTGACTAAAATGTTTATATGATCCGTTTCGCCTTGCGATCCGATTTGGCTTGGTCTACTCTAGGGTTTGCTCCCGGGAAATACCGGAACCGAAAGTACCGGGAATTCCCGGGATTTCGAGTCGTGTAAAAAACCGGGACTGGAAAATAAAAATCCCGGTACTTTCGGGATTTTCGGGAAAAACATTTTATACCTTTTTTTGGGTTCATTTATTCTTCGAAGTTCAAACATTGCATCGTGTAATGTTTTAAATAAATGCGGGCTGTCCAACCGGCGGCCGTGGTCGCGGCGGTCGCCCGCCAGGAGTTAAGCTACCTGGCGCTGAGGGCAGCTACCGGATCCCGTGCTGCTACGCGAAAGTGGCCTTAGAAGACCTTTCCCTCGATTTCAAATTTATGAAGATTTGCGTTAACACATTTTGGAAAAAACATTCAGGGTGCGAGAAATAGGTCATTTTTGACAAACTTACTTTACTTTACTTACTTACTTTACTTTTATTAAATAAATAAAATAAATAAATAACTTTTTTTTGTAGCCATTGGATCCCATTCCTATCCAGGATCAAAAACTTCTATGGCACCAAAAAAAATTTCCGGCTAGAGGAGACACAAATCGAGGAAATTTTTTCCCATACATTTTGTATCAAAATGAAAACTTTAATTTTTCACGTGTTGTTTTTATTCCAATCGATTCCATTCCTATCCATTATCAATAGTTTCCTAGGAGCCAACTAACGGTAATGTACTTAAAAGCCACAAATTAAAGAATTTTTTTTCATACATTTACTATAGAGAAAAAGTGAATTTATATTTTTTCTATCACGCAGACACACACGTTTAAGTCGTTTAAGGACCATAATACTGTATGACATCATTACAGTAAAAGCATTTAAAATATCAAACGGATTTTAAAGCAGTAAATGTACGTAAAATTGTTCGTCAATTTGTGGCTTTTTGGTACATTACCGTAAGTTGATCCTATATGAACAGAAATGGGATCGATTGACATAAAAAAATAGCATGTGAAAAATTAAAGTTTTCTTTTTCATACCAAATGTACGGGGAAAGCTTTCCTCGATTTGTGGCTTTTCTAACCGGATTTTTTTGTTTCCATACAAGCTTTTGATTCTGGATAGGAATGGGATCAAAAGGCATAAAAAAAAAGTTTGTCAAAAATTATTTTTTTCTCGCAGCCTGTATGTTTTTTCTTAAATCTGTAAACGCCAATCTTCATAAATTTGAAATCGAGGGAAGGTCTTCTAAGGCCACGATCGCGTAGCTGAGGGCAGATGGGATCCGGTAGCTGCCCTCAGCGCCAGGTAGCTTGACGCCTGGCGGGCGACCGCCGTGACCACGGCCGCCGGTTGGACGGCCCGCGTTTATTTAAAACATTACGCGATGTCATTTTTACTACCTAAATCAGCGTCAGAGGTTTTAGAAGATTTTTCCCGAAAGTACCGAAATTACCGGGAAATCCCGGTTCCATTATTGGCTAGTACCGAAAATCCCGGTTCTACGAAACAGTACCGGTACTGCATTCCCTAGTCTACTCCAAAACAAAGTTACATATTGTTTAGTAAAATAAGCAACGGAGCAAGTGGAACACCAGTCAATTAGGACTTCTTTACATTTTCTAGTTTACTTATACAATAGGGACTACAATTATTGCCATTATAATTAATTTTTTAAGTAAGTTATACAAGTTGTTATAAAATGGAAATTTACATTTGTATTTGGCAATGAAAATGATCATTAAGATTCAAAGGAAACTACTTAGTATCCTCAAGTGTCTATAAATATATTGATAAGGATTTATACCTTGAAATGAATTTTAACCGACTTCAAATTAGGCTCCATCGCTTGTGTGCATGAATAAAAGTATTCTAAGTTTGTAAAGGCTAAGTAAAGTAATACATTATGTAGACTAAGTTAATTGAGAAAATATTAACTTTACATTATATGTATATCATTTTGAAGCGACAACCTACTAGATATTTTAAATATCCTGACAATTCATCAAAAATGAAGGTTCCCGAAATCCAAGATGGCGGCACTGTGACGAGAGCTCTTTTTGACAGCAGCTGTCAACATCCATGGTCTCGGTGTCATCACAGTGCTGGGACTTCTGTTCGTAACGCAGGGTAGTTTGGACGTCTTCAGAACCATTTTTTATTTTTTGCTCATTTAAGTAGTTCAGTGTGTAATAATGATAGCTTATTGTGCGGTGATCTAATGAAAGTGTGCAGCTAATTAAGAAGTCTCAAAACGCGTGTAAACTCTCTGTAGTTTAATGGACAGTTTTCCTGGCATGGCCGCCACGTGTTGTTTGTAAAGAGCAGCTATCACCCTTACAAAGAGCAAGGCTAAAACCGAACAACGTTGCCTATATTTATTTAACAAATAAAATGTGATTAACGTCGTCAACTTGTCATTGGCAGAATTCCCATTGCTCATGTGCAAAGGGAGAAAGCCATTTATTAAAAAAAAACACAGTGCTGCCAATCGATTCAGGAAACCCTCATTATAATTAACAAATGGCATTAGTTATCATTATCCTCGGCACCTACATTTCTAATGTTTTTACCCGACTGCCGAAAGAAAGGAGGCGGCGGGTAGTTAATTAGGATTATTTTATGAGTGCTATAATATTTACGTCGTATTACGTCCGTTTTTTAAATGCGTTCAATTGTATATACATTTGCAAACCAGAATAAACGTTATCATTAACAAATGTCATTACTAATGACTCGTTAAATACTACTAAAAAGTATTCATGACGTAATTTGTTTTTTTAATTGTATGTTGCGGCGAAATCAGAATTTTAAATGACGTAATTAATTTCATATTACCCTCATTCCGCACCAGTAAACATGAGTGTAAACAAAATGCGTTCATATCAAATCAATGTCATAATTTGTTTATACCCGAATGCGTCTTATAAACGTTAACACATTCACTGCACTCGCAACTTTCGCTGGACGCTTTCACGCCGGGTTAAGTCGGGTTTTCCTGCAGCTCACATGTTGACCTTTGACGGGTTAAGTTATATTGAATTAATGATGCTGCAAATCGAACTTATATACGGCTATTAATATATAATTATACATATACCGACCTATGTATCACTTTTTTGGAATGGTATACCCATTTGGCGAAGGCGAAAGGCGCTTACGTCCTAAGTTGTAAAAAACAAAGGCGTTAGCGTATTCAAATATCGACTGCCAAATTCAAAACTTTTCAGTACATAATGGACTAAAGCCCTATTAGTAAATAGTTACAATACTATACAATACAAATACTCTTTATTGAACACCTCAAAAAGAAAAACAGTACAGAAAATGCAACATGAATATGTATACAGGGTGAATTTTAAGTCGTGAATCCAAATATGTTTTTCTAACTCTAATACCCTTTTTACACCTGCCGAGTACAGTGGCGAATCAGTACTCTCGACCGAGTACTCGCAAGGTGTAAACACATCGCCGAGTACTGGGCCGGGCCATTTTCCTCTCTCGGCCGAGTGGCATTTTGCTGTCTCGCCACTGTACTCGTTAGGTGTAACCAGGCCTTATAAACAACGAACAATTTAATGCCCTGACTCTCACTAAAATCAAACTAGATTTTTTTATTTTTTTAATAATGTTTTGATTGAATAGCTTTGATTTATAAATAGTGTATTTTTAATTTAAAAAAAAAATCTTCCTCCTCAATTCGTCCATATTTTTTCTATGCATAGTCACATATATGTAGTAAAATACCCTTGTAGTGTAAGGGCGGCCACCGACTATCAGTCCGCCTGCAGTCCGCCTGACGATATCGGCCTGTCAGTTGTTCGGAGCTATCAAAACTGACAGGCCGAGATCGTCAGGCGGGCTGCAGGCGGACTGATAGTTGGTGGCCGCCTTAACATTACCTACCCTCCTTTTAGGTTCTTAACAAACACACTGCTCTCCTCGCAACGCATCCTTGCTCATCTCTGGTGGAACCCCAGCCTTAGTATAGTATAATATTTAAAATAAATGAGCATCATAGACAACCCGACGTAACGCCAAACCAGGGATGTCACGAATGTCGTTTTTCTCACATTCGCGAATGCGAATGCGAATGCGAATATTCAGGATGCGAATGTCCGAATGCGAATGCGAATACGAATGTTACGGAGTAGATTCAGAAAACTTAATCTTGCTTATCATTTTTATGCTTCCATAGTTCAAAAATACAGAACATGACATGTGATGATGGAGTCCTATATTAATGATCAAAAGAAGTCAAGTGATACCGTCGTTTTCACTTCCTGTGTATGAGCAAGCTTAAGACCATGGGTCGGGTCAGTGCGGTCAAAACAGGATGTGTTCTACCAACATTCGCATTCGAAAAATATTCGCATCATTTGATGCGAATGCGAATGTTGATACGAATGTCAAAAATGATGCAAATATTCGCATTATACGAATGCGAATATTCCTGACATCCCTACGCCAAACCAAATAGGCGTTTCAGGAAGAGTTGCGTCACGTCTTACGCAGCTCAGTAACCTGTCTTTTGTCGCACGCTCAAGAGATGGATTGATTACTCGTATAATATAACAGCTGTTGCGTTTAGGTTTTCGCTTGTGGTCTTCGCATGACGCAAGACGCAGCGCACTATAGTATTGTTGCTACACTGAAAAAAAAACAGCTACAAATAAATAACTTTTTGCTATTTACAATCGAGTGACCCGCTTCGCATGGAGCCTGCAAAGTTCATTGATAAAATCAAAGAAACTTGGCTAACGTATGTATCTAAAACTATACCATTAAATTAGTTAAAAAATAAATAAGGGAATCAGACAAGTAGTAGTATAGAGTATTCAGAGTACACCAATTTACAACGAGTAATCCAACTTTGAACAAAAAAACTGAGCGGGCCGCGGGCAAAAACAACTGACGACATAATATTACGTTGCCAGAAAAGCTTAATAAAACTATACTTTCCAATGCTCGGAGCTAATAATCCTTCAAGAAAAACTGTCATTACCTGCTTATTTCATAAATTTCATAATGTAATAAGCATGACAAATAAAATAGCAATCAGCGCTAAGTGGCTGCGATTGTTGCGGTCGGGAGTAAGCGAAATCTGGCTGTGGTCGCACGACTGCGCCGTTTATCCGTGATGCCAATAAATTAGAATGTTAGGGAAATTATATTAAATATTAAGATATATTTTGAAAGGACTTATAATCCTAATATTTCATTTAATAATATATCCTAATATTTAATGTGAATTTTTGGCGATTTTAATTTTTTTAAAGCAGGAACATTTTTGACCTATTGAATCTTGAAGCATCGCCAATATTTTTTGTTAATTTTTTTACAGATTTCAACATTACATTATTATGTATATAAATTATAAACTAGGTATACTATATGTAATAAAATATGACCTAAAACTATCTAAAAACTATCTACCAAAAAGCTAAAATCTACCTTAAAATTAAAATTAATAGAAAACTGAGTATTTAGGTAAGGCCACCGAGATATATTGTATTACATTATATTATATGGTAACTTTGTTAGTTAAGATGTTTTTCGGTTATATATAAAGACCTATCCCATCAAATACTCAGAAAAAGTGATCATTATAGACCACCCGTTTATTTGATTATTTCCGTGAGTTTAGTTTCATCGCTGCTACAATACAGTTAATTGATTTATCACAATAATTAGTTTTCATTGTAAAATCATAGCGCTCAGGTACTAATCTGTGGCCCTAATGAAAAAGGGTGCAAGTCAAAATGGCTCGCGAATTAGAGCACAAGTCCTATAAAATTTACGGCACTTGTAATACTCTTATTCCCTGAGCCATTTTCATTTATACCCGTTTTCACTAGGGCCACAGTTAAGGCGGTACACCTGCAGTCCAACCTGACGACCTCGGCCTGTCAGTTAGAACAAAAATTTGCCGGCTCCGGACAACTGACAGACCGGTATACAGGCGAACTGCAGGCGAACTGATAGTCGGTGGCCGCCCTTATATTAAAACTGCGGTTGCAATCGTTACCCATGAGTGAACTTGCTTCTATAAAATTATGTAGGTATTCGAAAGTAGCGTACTTAATTTCTTAACTAAACAATAACAGTTAAACTTAATGATGCTTATCTCCTGAAACGCTTCCAATTGTGTTACATTCATTAGTATTTTCATTATCTTACTTTACTTTCCAAGTAAGCACAGGTGTTTTCTTGTGTAAATAATGCTTTTCTGTTTGTCAGTGCCTTTCACTTTTCTTTGAAATACTAACCTATTCGTGTATGAGACAGTAAGAAGATTAAGTTGAACCTTTTAAGTAAAGCTGTCTAGTACAATAGTTGAGACTTCATAAGAAAATAATGGTGAAACGAAAAAGATAAGGGATTAGTTAGGGATAATATCTTAAGCGTGTTGTGTTTGAATAAAGGATACAATTTATTAATTAGGTTTCGTAACGCAGTATAATTATTTAAGTAAATGAAAGTCAAATTAAAGTTTTTGTAATGACTAGGTTTTAGTTGAATGCTGCGCTGAATGCGCCTTTAAACACGATTTGTTGAAAATAATAATAGGTTATATTTACTTAACTAAACAGCATACCTATACCGGCAAGTGCTATAACTTTGCCTACGAAGCACAACTTTGCCTGGCTTGAAAAACATGGTTTTCTTCACTAAACAGCTATTTATATTTTATTCTTGAGATGGCCGTTTCTCTCATCTCAGGAATAAGATAGGTAGGTACAAATAGTTATTTGTTGTGCATAGACGCAAAGTTGTAGCAGTTGAAGGTACCATCGGGTTCAAAAATACATGGGCAATTTATGAATGAATTCATTGATAAATTGGCCATGCAATTATGAACCCGATTATAACAACATACTTATTTTTATCGTAGATATATAAAGTAATTTAATCATTAAGAAATTATTTCAACTAATTATCTGTTTTTTTTCAGGTACGTTCAATGAATATCATACCCTTAATGTGAGCTGTGAGTAATTAATCATTTAAAAATATTTAATTTTCATTAATTATTATTAAATTAAATCAATGAATAATTTAATAACTATTGTAAGAATACTAATCCCGACTGTAGCCTTGTAACTCAGTTATTGGATTACTTGTTTAGGTTATTACTTATGAACATGTCATCAAAACATATTTGAAGTAAGAAAAAATTGGTCAAGGTATGAATATGTCGCAATTTAATATATAAACTTTACCATAATACAATTTGCCGTGGGGTGCCCGGCCCTAGAATTGTCCCCCACCATATCGTCCCGTGGTTGCAGTAGGAGTCTGCTAAGGGAACATACCGGGAGATGGGCAGCAGCATCTTCCGAAAGCCTACAATCAATAAACAAAAAAAAACTGCGCGTGCCAACCCGCCTGCCAAGCGTGGTGCGTATGGCAAACCCCCCCTTTAAAGGGGAGGCCTATGTTCAGCAGTGGACGTCTTATGGCTGAGCTGATGATGATGATGATAATACAATTATATTAATCCAAAACTAATTTTATACAATTTAAAATTATACATACTGCATTCGATCTAAAATCGTGTCGTAATATTTAATTTATTAGGTTATTCAAATATAAAATAGATAAGTCAACGTAGCCTTGAATTTTAAAATCAATGATGTAATTTATGGTTTACTAATAAAGTTTATTAGATAGGCATGCATAAATCAGATATATCTTGCATTATGTTAAGTTACGATTACGGTGTAAGAGGCAGACAGACGGACAGACAGACAGGCAGGCAGATTTACTTTCTTATATTTTAATAAGGAGTTAGAGTTGAAGAATATTACCTACTTAATTAATATTCATAGTGTATGTTGATTACGATATACGAATTGAAATATTACGTGATTGGCAGGTAAAAGTATTATATTTATAATTGTATGACAATCGGTACCAAAGATATATAATTATGTATATATGGAATAGATGTATATTTTGTATGAACTTTACACTGAATTGCAATTTACCTTGCTTGTAATAATATTTCTCTTACATGCTCGTCTATGTAAGGTTTTCTCGGCCTAATTAAAAAAACTGTCAACATTACATTTTATCGTTAAAAGCTAGCAGACTTTACTGTGTTATTTTAAGCTTAAAATCTAACATTTCTATCATAAAAAGATAAGTGGTACCTACTGTTCAATCTCGGAACGATTTTTAGAACTTTCAATTGTTTAGAATCTCTTTCAATGCATATTGAATTAGTTGATTTTACTACGCCAAAAAAAACACTTTTGTACAACTAGAGCTTGCAAGCTCCGGAATTGTTAGTATGGGCTAACCCCGGAATTCCGGAATTGGCCATACAATCCAATTCCGGAGTTTCAAGCTTTATGTACAACCCTAACGAACACACAATTTACACCATACCATCAAAGGAACCGGTCATCAATGTTAAACACACAAGCACCCATTGCACCAGCGCACTCCATACAATGTATAAAGGTAGGTTGCGACAGACAGACGTTGCCTATGCCATAGGCCACCGGTTGCCCAATGGCCGTGGACATATATTTGAATAGATGTCACATGGATTACTTTAGTATATTTGATTATCCAGCTTGAGTAGCTGATAGTTTTGGGGTTCGAAATACAATAATATTTCACGTAGATATAATATTATCTAAGGTCCTTTAAACTACATTGTCCTTTAAACTAAAGTTCACAGCAGTGTGTAAACTATTGAGCATTAGTACGAGAACTAGGATGTTGACCTTACCTATCAGTGGCGGCGCCTGCATAGAGTACGATTCCCGTCGGCTTGCCTAATTTTCAGGCATTATAACAGATTTCCTACAGCTTATGAAAAAAATTTAAGCCAAATAAAGCTCCGTGCCTAACAAAAAATACCCACCCCCACTGTTACCTATATGAAATTTGTGAAAATAACGTGTACCTACTCTCACTATAGTTTGTGTAGTCTCTACGCACGACATGTTTCGGAAAGCATTTTGATATGTCTATCAAACCATTATTTACTTACCTCTAAAAATTATCAGCATTGCGATACAACGAGGAAATGCCGCCAGCATCCTTGGTACAATGCCGCAAGGGCCTAGTTTAGATTTGAGCTAGTTATTAATTTAGTTTAGTATTTGTACTGTAGTACCTCTGTATATTTAGTTATGTAAATAAATGTTTTATTCTTCTAAAAAACAACTTAATATTGAGGCTTAACTCAAAAACACAGAGTTCTAAATTGAACACTCAAGTTATCTGAACTGACCGAACGGTTGCAAATCGCTGTCCCAAATGTGTCACTTTTAGCGAATTGAAATTTGAACATTGTCATAGTGACACTAAGTCTATATTTAACTACCCTGAAAATGTAACATAGAACCCTGTAATATTGGGCCAGCGAAATATAGACCGGTTTCTGCAAAATTAATACAACATGTTTTGACGTCTTTAAATTAATGAAGATAAAATTGAGTTTGGTGTAATTGATGATTTTGAAAATTACGAATCAAATGAGGGTTGTGCAAATTTTAGTACACAAAATGCATGTTTAAATATCTATTCGAATTAATGTCATTTCCCAAATACTGTAACCTTAATATTTTAGGTATTCTGAGGCAAACCAATTATGAATAATTTGGTTATGATTAATCAATTTAAAAAAATAAAAAAAATAAAAAAATAAAATTGAATCTGTTTATTTCATTAATATAATGCGATACCTGTTTTTTGTTTATTGTATTGACAATATATTGAAATTATTAGATGTTTTATAACATCCAGGTTAAAATTAATCCTTTTTGCATATTTTTTAATCGTTGCAGTGTTTAACCCTTTAACGGGCAAGACTGAAAAAAATCCTTAATTCAAGCCTCATCGCCAATCTATAGTCCTAAAAATTCTGTACAAGAAAAAAATACAAAAAGATGATGTTTCAGGTGGGCTTTTTTGAGACCGCTGCCCTATAAAGGGTTAAAGGCCGGGTTAAATTATATTTAATTCTACAGGAAATAGTCAATATAAAAAAAAAAACTTGACAAAAAAAACTGTATTTCCTATACCACTTTCCATTAAATATCCTGTTTCCTATGTCCTTGGTAGTGAAATCGCCAAGTATGGCTACTTTCTTCTAATTTGTATGTCAGTATGTCAGTTTGGCATTATAAATTCACAAAGACGCGTTAACGTGTTGGGAATACGTTTAGTTTGTTTTCAATATTATTTTTAGTTTAAATAAAAAGTTTATCGCCGAATTCAAACTTTAGGATCCATAATTTAATTTGATATTGACTCGCAGACCTCGCAGTGTATGTTGGCCGTCTTTATACGAAAAAAATATCAAATCCAGTCAATATTTTCAAAGCTCGAACGCGACTCGTGCGCTCGTGTTGTCTACCGAAATTTAGCCAGACTAGGCTGTCGTTCCACGGAGGTTGTGATGAGAGGAGACGTGCAGGAATAGACCAATAGGCAGCCTTTCCACTGAGGCGGAGATGAGAGGAGACGTGCGGGAATAAAAAAATAGCATCATCCGCTGCCGCTCATCTGCGCCTCAGTGGCAAGGCAGCCTATTGATTGATTCCCGCACATCTCCTCTGATCTCCGCTCACCTCCGCCTCAGTAGTAAGGTAGTCTATTGGTTGATTCCCGCATATCTCCTCTGATCTCCGCTCAACTCCGCCTCAGTAGAAAGGCTGAGCCTATTGGTTTATTCCCGCACATCTCCTCTGATCTCCGTTCAACTCCGCCTCAGTAGAAAGGCTGAGCCTATTGGTTGATTCCCACACATCTCCTCTGATCTCCGTTCAACTCCGCCTCAGTAGTAAGGTAGTCTATTGGTTGATTCCCGCATATCTCCTCTGATCTCCGCTCAACTCCGCCTCAGTAGAAAGGCTGAACCTATTGGTTGATTCCCGCACATCTCCTCTGATCTCCGTTCAACTCCGCCTCAGTAGAAAGGCTGAGCCTATTGGTTGATTCCCGCACATCTCCTCTCAACATCAGCAGGAAAAGCAGCCGTCAAGCGGTTTTTGCTCTAATTTTGTGACTCTAAACTAAAGATCGCTTTGAATGTACTTGAAACTTGATATTTACAGGCCCTTAAATTAACAGGCTGAACTGAAAGCCTTTTAATCACAAAAATCTCCAATTATCCTTAATTATTTAATTAGGCAAATTGTTCCAGCTTGGTATTATTCCTATCACTACCAAACGCGACGCCGCACTTTAGCGAACTATAAAGAGCGAGCGAGTAAAGCGAGCTAGGCGTCTTAGTTTGCGTTTTTCTTTATGTTCGAATTTTTTATAAAATTAAATTTTCTAAGTTTTTCATAATGGCAAAAACTCAAGTGCAAGGTTCTATGACGCTTAGACCATCGTGTTTAATTTATATTTTACTTGAAAAATAAGAGAAACAAAATGAAATCTCTCTCACTCTCTCTCTTTTTCTTTCTTTGCCTAGCTATTTGCATGTCATTTGAGGTCGGCTCTCCTCGACAATCTTCGTAGAATTTTTTTTTATACACCTTGGTTCTAATGCTGATCAATTACAGAGTCAGACAAAGTGATTCTGGATCGTGATACATATAGTTTGGCCAGAGTTTGTTCCACTTCAAACACAGACAGGGAGAATCATACTGTCTTTTTCTAATGCTAGTACTCTCACTACTAAAAACGGGATGGGTATAGCATGCTACTCTGACTGTTACTGCGCTTTTTGTTTGCCAGACTATAGATAATCTGTATAGTAGGTATATAGATCTCATTACACTGGTTCCTTTAACCTTTTCACTCGTTATAAACTTTGTAATCGAACCCTGACCACTTACCTTGTTAACAAAATGTTAAAGTATTTAACTTAGGCAGCGTTACTCAAACTTCTGATTGGTAATTTTGTAAGATAATTACTTCCCAAACTTGATAATTAGTTGTTTAAAAAATAATTAAGGAGAAAATAGCGTTTGAGGGGTGTTCAGTTTAGTGTATATCCAATTCTTTTGGGTTATTTAATCGTTGTAAAAATAGACAAATTACTAGATTGATCAATGAGTTCGTACGTTAACTCGAAGCGGGTTGGGGGTTTCAAATTCATTGTTGAATTTCTTCAGGTATCCTTATAATATTATGCTCTTTCACTGAAAAACGACTAGTAATTATATGAAATTATAATAAATTTTATCTTTATTATTGACTTTAAAAGGTTTTCCAATCTCGTGTTATCTTGGCACATTATCGTTCTATTTACCAAAAATATACATACCTACATAGAAAATAATTTAAAAATCAACCCTGCTACATGGCACTTAAGATTTCTTTTCCCTTGCACTATAAACTCAAGTGAGAGAACTATAAATTCAGACGTACCAACCCTAGCCGTCAAAGACCGGCACAAAGGAGCTATCCTTAATAATTTTAAACAAAAAAAGAACCGACTTCACTTAGGATCCGCTATTCCAAGAGGAAGTGGCCGAGTTGCTGTAAAAAATAGTGAAATCACTATAGGTGTGCCTATAATAGTTGAAGAGTTCCCTCGATTTCTCCAGGATCCCATCATCAGATCCCGACTTGGTGACAATGGGACCATCTAGGGGTTATACCTGTTCGATTCAAAAAAAAATTTTGAAAATCGGTTCACGATTCACGGAGATATGGATTAAAATAAATAAAAAAAAAAAAAAAATATTATAAAAAAAAAAAAAAAAAAAAAAACATTCACTCGAATTGAGAACCTCCTCCTTTTTTGAAGTCGGTTAAAAATAAGTTTTTACGTGCACGGCATAACTGTCATTCCTAATGCTGGAAAGGGACAACGGCAAGTCGAACGCCAGGAGAATAGTACATTTCGATATTAGTGCGGAAAGTATGTCATTACTTATGTCATACATTAAGAATGACATTTACGCACGAGTATCGAACGACGTTTTTTAATACAGTTGCGAAAAAATTATAAAATTGTCAATTATTCACTTTGAGGTTACTTTAGTACATGTATCCGAACGCTCCGCGCGGTGCGGTGCGGCGCTGTGATTGGCTGTCTGTCACTGTCATTAGCTGTGATTGGCTGGAAAAGTAAAAAGCACTAGTGCGCGATATCAAACTTTCCGCACGCTAAACCACTACAAGAAAAGCACTTTTTTAAGCAACTGTATTAAAAAACAGTTTTAAGAGCTCTCATAAACAAAAGAAAGACAACGCGCATGGTCTTTTTAGGCGTGGGCGCTTACTACCAGCACGGTTAGCACATCCGTCTCTTTCTAGCTGTATTAATTAAAATGAAACAAATTCTGTCCAGGCAGATTTCGACCATGGCGACTATTTTGGGCTCTCAGCGACTGACGTAACCTATTTTGGCAATAAACATTTATTGGCCGCATTTAATCAATGCTCACGCACGAAGGGTTTTGGTACATTTTCTATGAGAACTGCAAAAAAATCATGTCTGTTGTATGGAAGCCCTCTTAAATATTTATTTTATTCTGTTTTAGTATTTTGTTGTTATAGTGGCATGAAAAATACATCATCAGTAAAAATTTCAACTGTCGAACTATCACGGTTTATGAGATACAGCCTGGTGACAGACAATCGAACGGATAGCGGTGCCTTAGTGATAGGGTCCCGTTTCACCCTTTGGCTACGGAACCCTAAAACCGTTTTTCATTTTCATTTCATTCATTTCATATTTCTTGCCCACCGATTTGGTATAAAATAAATAATACTTTGTTATTTAGGATCTCGAGGCCAAGTTACTCTGGTTTAATGAATCCTGGACTCGACTCACTATCGCAAACAGCAGGAATACCCACACCTGGTCATTGAACCTGCGAAAACAAAACCAGCTTGAGCACTTCCTAAACTAACGCTTTAAATGCAAGTTGAGCCTACAGATCTTAAAAAAAAAAGTTTTAAAATCGCCTAATATATTTTTAATTCCTATCGAATCCGATGTTTTGTATGGCATCGGTCGCCGGCCGCCGGCGACGGGTGGTCAGAAAACCCAAGGCCTAAGAAAATACTTAAAACGTTTACCATATTCCCTGTCTTCAATTTCTAAGTACTTGAACGTCAGTCCCAGTGCTTTAAAGGCAAACCTCTCGGTCCCTGAAGCAATATTAAACCACACACATGCATAGAAGAATAACGGCCTAAGTGACAATGGAGCCCTTGCATTGTTACTGCGTTATACTATTGAAAAGAACAATTCTCGACTTACCACAGTTCTTGGAAGATTTATGTCCCGGACGTGGATGAAAAACAAAAGCACGACGGTAAGAACAGTCAGCAGCAGACAAAAGTATGTAAGCGATTGTGATGTTCAAAATAATCTTAACACAGGCCTTGTTATCTTAGCAATGAAGTCGTTTGAAGCTCATTTCCAACACCTCACCTGCACTTCATCTCAGTTCTGCTGACTGTACATTTCAATTCTTAACCCTTTATAGGGCAGCGGTCTCAGAAAAGACCACCTGTAACATCATCTTTTTGTATTTTTTCCTGTACAGAAATTTTAGGACTATAGATTGGCGATGAGGCTAGAGGATTTTTTTCAGTCTTGCCCGTTAAAGGGTTAAAGTTTCTAGATGTTTGTGTCATAATTCACTAGAAGGCATAGTATATTGGTTAATTTCAAACTCGGATAAATCCATTCGACCCTCTCAGCCAATACAAAAATCTTTTCTTAATGCCAACATCGCATAATCTGACAGACGGATATATCCGAGTTTGAAGTTAAGCGACTCAAGTAAGTGAGTAAATATCACATGAAACTTATGTGGACATACCTACTGCGTCGGAGCTACGTAACTCAAAAAGTTGTATCTTGCTTTAAAATCTACGAGACATAAGGCTTTTTGTATTTAAATTGAAGCTGCAACTGTGGTTGCAGATCACAGATCACTTAACAGACGGAGCAAGGAAAATATACCTACCTACCTACTTTTCGTGCGTTAACCACGCTGTACGATCACCCATAAAGTAGACATAGAAACAGCTCCACTTTTAATAGTCTTGCTTGCGTAAAGACCAAAAACCAGTAAGGTCTATTGACGTATAAAATATTATCACGAGTAACAAGCTGACTGGTCTTTTTTTCGTTTGCCTATTTTAGAGTAGTAGGTAGACCCAGCAGTAACTGGGCAAAGCCTTCTTCTTCAGCAGCAGTTCTTTTACTCTACTCTATTGGTTGATGTGTGTCGTTAGCCCCCCCCCCTCCGCCCTCTTTACAGATTACCTAGAAATAATCCCGCCATGCCTTTTATGAAAACACCTTTATTGTATAATTTGCCTTTATACACCTGTTACTTGAAATAAAACAACTTTGAACGGATTATATCGCGTATACTGAATTTAATTACATCCCGACGTTTTGTAAAGTGTTCGAAACGTGGGGATGTAATTAAATTCAGTATACGCGATATAATCCGTTCAAAGTTGTTTTATTTCATGAATAACTATCGCGGCAACCGTAGACAATATTAAAAATGTTACAGATTTAAGCGCAATCATATATTATCAAAAATTATGTTACACGGAAGCTCAAGTGCAGTTAGGTTAGGCGGGAGCCAATTCTAAATTTTCAATTCCTTCCATTCTTTATGATTTACTTTGCAATGCGGAGTCTACATGAGGATTTCTTTACTGACTGACCTTTATCGTCATTGGTACTTCTAGAGTCAACACGGTTGTAGGCATTGATGATGAAATTACAATGTCGACCTTCTGTCATTTGATATTGCTAGTGCCAGTACGAAAAGAGCCATACGTGTATTAATATATTTTGAAATCCACCTTTTTTAGAATTCGAGTTAGCAGTGAGTAAGGATGATGTAATTCTAGACGAATGTAAATCTAGTCTAAGGGTGGGTTGCACCACGCACAATTAACAGACTCATCAACGTTAAATATGGCGACGGAGCTGTCATCCCATAGAAAACTGTCACTCTTCATACAAGATTTTTTTTACGATTACGTTTACGTTCACAGACAGTTTGGTGCAACCGGCCCTATGTATACAAAATCTTGTTTTTTCCAAATTCAGGACTCGTTTTGGTATTAAGGCTGCTATACATGATGGGCCATAGGGACACAGCTATACGATAGAACAAGCTCGCGATATCGTTAGCTCCCTCTAATGCATAGCTGCGTCCCTATGATGGCCCATCATGTTATCATGTAGAGCAGCCATTAGTTGCGCCTCAGTACCTTGTTTGATTGATTGATGAAGTCTAAAACTTTTACAAACAATAAAATAAATGGAACAAAGGCTCAACATTATATTGCCTACATATAAGTACTTACTTATTATATATCTTAGCCATTAAAAGCTCGAGATTTCAAACTCCATAAAGGCGAGAAAATTCCATTAGGAGTTCGCAAATAAATAACAAATGAAACCCGACCCGTCACTCAAATCTGAAATTACGATCCATACGATTCTCAAGTCGATTGGTAAATATATTAGGGAAGAAATGGTGAGTTTTGATTGGTCGACCTAATGCGGTGAAATGGGATGTTCGTATGTGTAAACAAGATTCTAAAAGGAAATAAATCTAAATTATTTAGCACTTTTTAGCAGTAAATACGGTGAAGCATTGAACCTATAACTATTATAAATAATGAAAAATATAAACACCAAAACAGATTAACCGATTTTGATAAAACACGTCTAAGGTCACACGCGAGAAAGCTTGCTTTTAAGTTAAAAAAAACATTATAAAATAAAACGGATACACTGACATCAATTTAGTCACTTCACGCGATATTTTCGGAGAACCTAGGTCTCCATCTTCAAGCACTAAGTTTACTATTTGAACCGGTTCGTAGCGCAATAAGAAATCTGTGAAATTTTTAACTATCTATACCTTGTGCAATCTAAGAAACGGTTTTTGACACCTGTCATCTCAATACATTTTCTAACCTAAAATCGGTTTTAGGTTATAAAATGTACTGAGATGACAGGTGTCAAAAACCGCTTCTTAGATTGCATAAGGTATAACTGTCGCGGTTTATGAGATACAGCCTGGTGACAGACGGACATACAGACATACAGACGGACAGCGAAGTCTTAGTAAGTAATAGCGTCCCGTTTTTACCCTTTGAGTACGGAACCCTAAAAATACATACCTATACACAACCAAACAATCAATACAATGATCACGTGATCAGATTAACGTTTTTACTTTCTCTTAGGTAATTAATCTTTAGGGAATATCGATAGTTTTCCCCTACCACGTGCCAATAACAAATGCTCACACACACCTACCTTTACACGAATTATAGAGGAACACACAACACACACACATGCGTTATTTCTATTATTCAGGAGTCTAGATTGATCAACCTTCTTCTTAGTCAAAGGTAAAAAATGTGACATTCGGCTGGTAAAAGTTGGCGGTTGACGCTTACCTTGCGAAGCATGGCATTAGTACTGGAATGTCGTTGGCAATAGCGTAAGCGGTAACTGCCATAAGATACCTTTACCCGCGGAACGTCACATATAGGTATAATATATATACCTACATATTTGCATTACCTAGAAACGACCATCAAAGGAAGATATATTCTTAAAACGTCATAAAGCTAAACGTCGAACCGATTTTAGCAAAATCAACCCCAAAGACGATGCAAAGGGGGCTGAAAGTTTTTATCGACTTCTACGCGAATGAAATCGCAGGCTTAGCCTAGTGAATTAACTTCTTAAATTACAACTTTATCATTTAGGTTTTGCTATAATTAAGGGTAAAATCTAATTTAATTCCATTAAAATATCAATCATATCGTACCTTTATCAATGAAGTATCTCCTTTTTCTTCAATCTTACAACACTGAACATTAAGTTCAATCTTTGTTTCTCACATCATTACTCTGACAATATAAACATTTCCTGTACAAAATGCGAAACAATAAGGCGGAATAATTAATCTTTAGAATGCAGCGTAAAAGGAAAAACAATTACCGCCTTCCGAAATGCGAGATTCAATTAATCTTCGCAAAATACCGGCCTTATTCCATCCGTTTTAGTCTAAAATTAATCTATTTACAATCCAAAATCTGAACCGAATCAAACTTTTTTGAGGCGACACATAAAGAAGCTATGTAATACTGGTAACGTTTTATATTCAAACTAGCCTCAGTAAGCCGCCAAAACTTTCAACTCCGTTTTCTCCATTAGCAGTTGAATATTCGAAAATCCATTCCTTGTAAGACCCAGGGATGACTCTAGTGTTTTTGAATTTAGAACTTTCTTTTATTTCTATACTAGCGACACGCCCCGGCTTTCGCACGGGTGCAATTATACATATATATAAACCTTTTTCTTGAATCAATCTATTAAAAAAAACCGCATCAAAATCCGTTGCGTAGTTTTAAAGAAAGCATACATACAGACAGACGGCAGGAAGCGACTTTGATTTATACTATGTAGTGAGGAATTCAAAATCGATTTTTTATTTGTACCTGTACTTATGAGGATAATATATTATTTTATGCAGCTACTAACTAAAGTTTCAAATTACTTTGACTTAAAGTGAAACCCAGTTTGGCTCAGTTAGTATGAATTGTACGGCATTGTACCTACATTTGATTTCGATTGCAATCTAATATAGAAACGACTTTTTTTACTCGAGAATTGACTTTAACCTACTTTGTCTTCAAAAATTTTTGAAGAAAGAAAACGAATAAGCAAAGTGATGTACAAATACATTAGCAGAATGTGATTGCAACATCGTTCTCTTTTGAATTAGAAATTTTCATTTTAATTGCATGAAATGGTGGAATTCTGCTAGCATCTAGGGTGTCTGCCATGATACGGAGAAATGTGTTTTTTTAAAGTAAATACAGTCAACAGCGTAAACAGCTATGCAGGTGAATTATTCATAATTATATCACAGCACGACTTTATTACGTTAAGTTTTGTTGTAGAAAATCTTCTAATCTCGAAGACCCTGAGATAGTCTTTATAATTGGAAAGATAGATCATTATCACGCATCTCTCTCACACGGTTATCTCTCTCTACCCCCCACGGTGCGTGACGGAATCTGTCACGGCCCAGTTCCGGCCCGTGCCACTTGTCAATTTCTAAACAACAATTCACATTTGAGTTTAGAATTATGTTTAATTAAATGGATTATGTTAAATTATGTTTAAAAAATTCAGGGGTATCACAAACGCCTTCTCGATTTTATTACACTCCTTTTTTAGGGAACCCCATATGATAATTCCGAAAAAACCTGGACATGAGTTAATCAACTCTAGGTAAGTTGAAAAATACGTAGGGTCGATTAAATAATTACATTTTAACTTATGTACAATTCGGAAAAACTTTCGATAAATTCTTGCATTGTAAAAAAAGTATTGTCAATTAAATATTCGGAAAATAATTAGATTATTCACAAAATTAAACGACGTATAGCGAAATTTAAGGATTGGACAGGGACATAAGGACATGTTAAAATCCGAAACAAGAACAAAACAGAACCCAAAAAGGAGATTTTTTTTTTTTTAAAGATTCGTCACAGGAAATATACTTACTCCTAGGTAGATAAACTAGAATTTTCCCCCACCATATCGTCCCGTCGTTGCAGTAGGAGTCTGCTAAGGGAATATACCGGGAGATGGGCAGCAGCATCTTCCGAAAGCCTAAACAACAATAAACAAAAAAAACTGCGCGCGCCAACCCGCCTGCCAAGCGTGGCCTATTAAGGGGAGGCCTATGTTCAGCAGAGGACGTCTTACGGCTGAGATGATGATGATGATGGTGAGGTAGATAAAAAATACATCTATGTGATATACTCCTAATAAACACTACTTCGCAAGTAATAATCTCAGTGGAAACCTGCCAAAATTACAAGAGATGATAATTACGTACTAACCAGCAAACTAGACATAATTTCACCAGACCAGACACCACAAGGACCGCGCCGTCATTTAGTCTCGCAACCAAATTACTCGTTTATCATTCTTGCAACTTGCGTAATGTATAATGACATACAATTTTGACAGTTCGATGGTTAAGCTTAATGCTAATTTTCTGTCTCTTAAATAATAATTTTATTATGGAGCTTAACTGTTGTAAAATGTGTATAAAACTTTCGGATTACCTCTACAATCTACATTGTTAGACGTCGCAAAGCGTAACCATAGAAGGTAGACCCTTAAAATTTTCAACTAGAAAAAATATTCGGAAATTAGACTCTAAAAGGACTAAAAATGGGGTTTAAAGTTTTCAACAACCTCTAAAATCTTAAAACAAATCAAATTACTTTTTGAATATTTTTTGATTTGCATTTTTTTAAGTAGTAACACTAGTATATAAATTATAAACTGAAATAGAACTGAGTTTCTTAAGTAAATATGAATGACATCTATTTCAGATTAAACTCTAAAATGTTGAACAAAGTCGAGGGCGTACCCAATTTTGTAAATTCGAAAACGGAAGGCTTACTTACACAGAATGTATTTTTTTTAAGTTATAATTACGCCCCACAGAAAACCTTTGTTAAAATCATAAATCGCTTCAGTTTTTCAGACCTAGTTTAAAAAAGAAAGGTCTTTATTCACCGAAAGTGTCAGTTGGTCAGTCGTGACAAAAACTCGAACGGTTAAAGATTGCCCATGCAGAAATCGTATTGAATTTTTTGGCCCAAATCGTGCCTTTTCGGAGTTGACCCACTTTGTTACTTTGTGTTACTAAATATGCATACGGCTTTGACGTAACGATAGCGAAAAACCTTTGGAAACAGTTGGAAGATGAAAAGAAAATAGGCAATGAATCTATTTTTATCGTCTTAAAATTTTGGAGATTCTCAATGGAAATGATAGTTTGCATATATAATAGTTGAGTGGAGCAATTCAAGATCCGTGCTAAATCAATGCCACATGTTTCTTGGTAGGTAGGTTGGTACCCACCTGTACATAAAAAAAATTATGAATTGTATAAACTTCAACAAAGTATCATTCCAATTCGAATTAAGTAATTCACTCTGACATCAACTATTATATCATGTATATTTATTTATATCTTTCAAATAGAATGGCTATAATTATAAAGAGGTCAGAGGAAAGCTAATCAACTAATTTAAACCCTGTCTTCTAAATCTTTAATCCTAGGAAATAGGTCCATTAGTCGCTCCATAAATAATTTATGTCGGGCTAATTTCAAAATTGTCTACCAACTGTGCCGCAGTCGCTCTGCAGTGCCCTGTGGCCAGACATGTCGCCGGTAGCGAGGGGATACTGTCGATAAAAATATGAGAAATAAGATAAAATATCGAGGCTAGTTTTAAAATTATCACGTTGTCGGTAGGAATGGGTTAACTGTCGATAAAAGGATTTTTAGATCAAAAGGGATTCAAATCTAAAAGCGGCATAAGAGGAAAAAAATGACTCGCTCTGATTGAGATTACTTTCGTAGATTTCACTGGAAGCACAGCGTCAGTACGAGCAGTATAGTTTAGTAAAATCAAGTGTGGTACCTACGAGAAGATTCTAGATAATTGTCCTGGCTAGTTTTCAGCCGCACAACCCGATGACTATCGCATAGAGCCCAAATCAGGATAATAAAAGGAGAACTATGAGTAAAATATCCAGGTTAGGTTCAAAATTATAAACCGGTTGTCGCAATAGATTGGCAGTACCATGTGACTGAAGTAGATTCTGTCGATAAAAATATATTAAATATATTTGACACCAAATAATTTATTTATCAATTTCAAAATCATCCACCGAGAGATGCCGTAGTTGATTTGAACTCAACTAAATTAAATTAAAAAGTCGTTTGTAATCTTAACTTCTTCAAAAATATTACTCCATTAATAATTACAGGGAATATCACTTCCATTATAATCTCCTTAGTATTATATCACAAAAAACCACAATATCATTAAGACTTATTTAAATATAATAAAGCAATTTGTGGTAAACCGCAAGACATGTTTTTTGCATGATTGATAACATTTCCTAATAGAGACCAGTTCCGAAAATGACCTTCGCGACATGAACATGTTTTATTAATTGCCATATGACAATGAGAAGTCATTATGCTACTAAATTCACAAAACCGCCGAATTTTGGCCATTGAATAACTTACGCACTAAACTTAACTTACGAAAAAATCGTGAGAAATAGCTATCATTCTTATGTCATAAACCTTGACTCTAATGTGGATGTCAGTCGCTAACTTTGGTCAAACCCAAATAAAACTAAGTAAACTTTGTTATTGGCCATTCCAGTGTTAGAAAACTTGTTTATTATTATTACCCACCTACTTCTTTTTTGATCTACTAGCGGAATCTAAATTAGGAAATGCTCTATGCGTAACAGATGGTGTTCCTTCCAATGTACGAAATTTTGTTTTCACCTCACTAGCTCGGAAAGCCCTTTTTGTTTGTTTAATATCTATTGTGAAAATCGCTTTTTATCCACATGTGGTGAAAGAGTTTTGACATAAGTGACAAGTGGCTTAAGTGACATTTGACAGCTAACAAAACGTAAAACGTTAAAAGTGCAGAATTTTTAACATCGAAATTAATGAATTGCATCGAGTAAAAACACTTAATACAGTCTTACAACTTTATTTTAATTCATAAATATCAGCATTCAACATTAATCTTCATTCTTTTTGTAAAAACGGATAAATTGTTCTGACAGCCGAATAAGTCTACGTACGAACAAAACGCATCTGACATTTAATAAAACCTTTTACGTCAAAACTTTTCATTTCAATTCATCCATCATATCAACGTTAAATATTCGCATGTTTTTCTAGGTTGTTTTGTTAAAAATTAGTGATTCGAGTGATGAAGAAGTATTAAACACCTGAGGAATTACGGGAAACCGAGCAAAATGCACCCTTTTTCTTATTTTCCTCGCTGTAGTGAGGTGAAAAGTTTTGTGTTATACACGGGTGAAAGTTATTTTACGTCTCGTGTATTAAAGCACTCGCTACGCTCAGGATTCTATTTTTGAACCACTCGCTTCGCTCGTGGTCAATAATAGAATCCTTTCGCTAGCTCGTGTTTCAAATAACACTCGCACGTAAAATACAACTTTCACCCCTTGTATAACAAATAACTATTTTTTTTGTTATTGCGTGAAGGGAGGTACCTAGATTATGCTATTCAGCTTTACCGCGAGTTATTAAAATGTGGCTAGGGAATGCAAACCGGTTATTTTTTGTATGAAAATAACTGGTTATTAACCGAAAAACCGGTTATTTTCATACAAAAAATAACCGGTTTGCATTCCCTAACTGTGGCCAAATCTGTAAATTTTCGGTATAAATTTGTCAATGGTCCATTGTCAATGGTCAATGATTTTTTAGTTTAAAATACGATTTAGCGGATCTAACACAAATATTTTTCCACTTTTACCTATATACCTATTTAGACCTAGTCTTTTTTTACTTAATTTTATTTTAGTAGTCACTTTTTAGTTAAGGAGGATGGATATCTTGAGAAAACCTGCTTACGTCGACGAAGAAATTCAAAGGAAGGCTTTAGGCCAGCGTACCTTAGTCCCTCTCGTCATTGGAGAAGGCCTGTATAAATAGGCACAATTAATTATCGAACTCGCGGAGCGTAAGCGAAGCGAGTTCTTATAAACAACTCCAGACCGAACTGTCACCTGGCTAATGGGACGTCTCAGCATTTGGATGGCTTTTTGATTTCGATAGTTTGTCCAACGATAACTTTAGTAACGTTTTTCTGATCTTTATGAAATTTCTTGGGTCTGTAGCAGAGATACATAAAATTTGTAAGTTCGTATATGAGCAGGATCGATCAAGTGGTTATGGAGCTAGAAGGAGAAAAAAAATCCTCCGAAGGGTCTTGTTATATTGGTCAACTCGTTTGCAAGTAAATCGCGAGTTCTCAGTCCAAGGCGGACTACTAGTTTATCTGTATTCAATATTATCGATATATCGAAAGAGGTCACCTGGCACATCCCTTCCCTTGACAATTTCGGGCTGCAATGTCGGACAAAAAAGGCGGTCCTCATTGGAAATTTATATCCCCTGGCATTCCACCTAATGTTGTTTTTGCAGTGCATTAAGACCAGGCTAATGCAATATGGAGTACTGCGGAGCCTATTCGGGATGTTTTGATGATATGTGCCATTTTCAAGCAAAAGGTACATAATTGTCGGTTGTCGATAAGGCATTACTGTCGTGATAGTTAATTTAGGAATAAACTCTATTATCAACCGACAATGATGTACCTCTGAAAACGTCACATATAGTGATAGTCTGTACTTAAACAGAAGTCTCGTTGACTACATGAGTACCCATATAAACCATAAGACATCGCTTTCCGAAAAAACTATACCAAACATGTCATATTGTATTTTCTTATCTTTGATGTCTTATCTATGTGTTTCTTATCTTTGACATAATAAATTCAAAATTAAATTGGTGACAATGTTCTATAAGTAATCGGATATAAACAAGACATATAGTAGGGTTTTGTCTCAGTACAAATGCGAAAAAAATTGTGCGCATCGAGAAAAAGTTGTGAATTTTTGACCATAGATAGAGTGAGCAAAGATGAATATTTTTTAGTATTGGCGGTCTCCAATACTAAAAAATATTTATCGTGGGCCATTCTATCCATGATCAAAAATTCACAACTTTTTTACCGAGGCGCACAATTTTTACAAATTCGAGCTCTGCTAATAGGTAAAATATACGAGTAAGGTATCGCCATCAGCATCACTACACCACTAGACACCACTTTTATCCCCAAAATTAAAATTTTGTGGTCATTATATCCATCTTAGCAGAGTGCAGAGGGCCAAGTTTGCAGAGTTTGCAGAGTCTACTTATTGGCTAAATTAGTAAAAAATGCCACTATATTCAAAATTTGAGAATCAAGTGGTGTCTGTGACATAGTGATCTCAATATTTTGTTTTATCTACCTTGAAACGAGATGAATTCGCGATACCTATAATTTGCCGATAATCTATAAGTGATAAATTAGCCATAGCTGTCAAATGACATCAAAAGGCGAACCATGGTTGTCATTTTATCGCCTATCGCGTCATGCGTCACTTTCGCGCTTACATACTTGTTAGAACGTGACAGCTTTGGTGACAGCCGATAAAAACCCGACCTTATTAGTCTATTATAGCAGAATACGGCCTCAGAATTCATATTTTGTCGCAGGGGAAATGCACTTTCTGTTGCGTCTGCAGATATGAAAGCAATAACGAATCAGCTTTGCTCGAATAGGTACTACTGAATTTGTTAGGGTTATTGATTGGGTAGAAGGGGTTTTTTTTCATTTATTAGCATGATGTAGTCAAAAAATATTGATTAGTTTTACACAGTTTTTGATTAAAGAAATGTACCTATGTAATGAATTTAAAACACCACCATTTCATTACATAATTGGTTCCAAATGTTTTTAAATTTGGAATCTTCTCTTGGCAGATTGTAACGCCTACGATGTATATGGTGGTTTTGACATACCCAAAGAGATGTTAATTTAAGCTATTGCAATTTGCAACTGCTTTGCGCGTTTATCATTGCATTGGTCTGTAGTGGGTCAAATAGTTTTATCCTTGTACGTTAAAACAAACACCTATCGGTAGTTTAATTACCAAAATGACTGTTTATACGAGTTGTTATTTGTAACCTAAACTAAGATAGCCTTGCCAGCCCAGCCCAGTTTGCCGTTGTAACTATGTTGTTAGAAGTTACTTAATATCTGCTATTTTAGTTTACTTAACTTTTTCTTTTTACTATTAGCCATTATTAGGTGTCTGTAACCTTGCGTGTGTTATGTAGAATTCATGATAATCATAATATTTATAACTTCTTGAAAACATTTTTGGTATTTTATGTTTTTTTTTATGTCTGAGCGTAATGATTTGAAACATTTATAACACGATTGTTTCTATAGGTATCATCTAGGAATTTATCAATCTTAAAATGTCAGTAAATGCTGTGCAATATTTGTATAACAACACCAGAAAAGTATATCTTTTATGCAGGTAGGCGATTATCACACTGGCGATGGGTCCGCATGCGGCGCCGGTGTGCGAGCGAGATAGCGCTGTGCATGTGTATAGCGCTATCTTGCTCACACACCGGATCCGTCGCCAGTGTGATAATTGCCTAAGTAGATATTTTGATTAAGTATATTATTTGTTGTATTTTAATTTTAACTTTTGATACAAGTATGAAATGACAAAAATACTGACACTATTGACACAACACTGCAAAGATATCAACTTTCTAACTGTCAAATCGGAAACACTTGTAATTTTCACTCAATCATACTATTGACACGCATATTATGGGCTATCTTTCGAAAAGTCGTATTTCATAATAAAACTCGAAGACTGATACAACTTTTTACGTGTAACAATGATTTTTCGTCTATTCAGAAACGGCCTAAGTGCGTGCTTATTTTGTATGTAGATAATGCATTTTGGAATCAGCATAGTTTGACGTTCCGGCCTGATAATTTTATTTCCTACATTCCGGTATGAGGTAGATTTCTTATTTTTTGCACAAATTGCTACGTTTTATTAGTTTGCATAATTAGCCTAACGAGTCTAATTAGCCTTCATTTTTAAAAACCAGAAAAATTATATGAGTCTTAGAAACAGACATGCATAGCTTTAAGATGTTCAATGTCTCTTTTATAATATGAATTTCAGAGCAAATTAACCGCTTAGATTATACTAATTTGAATTCTGATAGGTTATTTAACTGCCCACATTTTTACCCAAAATTCCTACAAGATTTATTTTGACCCAAATGATTGATCAAGTTGTATCATCAACTTTTCTTAGAAGAAACTTTCTATGAAAAAGTAAAAGGAATTATAAGTAGAATATTATATACCGTATATTTGTAAGTATTTGTTCTAAGATAAAGCCACATTATTTCCTTTAATTAATATTAAATTTGGTTGTCAACTGACGAAATTGCCCAACTATGTCGCGTGCCATATCGCTTGAGTTAACAAGGAGCCCGTGTCTTTCAAGCATTAAATTGTTTGTCATGTCTGTCTCATATTTATATGATACGTCGTTCGATACGGTGTCATTATTGTTACACAACCTAAACGTTTTAGTACTTTCACGCTTTAAATATTCATGGTTTGATGATTGGCGGCTTTTATGGGTGGGATCAGGAAGTATTTCCTATGGTGTAAACGATAACTACGAGTTTGTTTTATTTTTATTGTCCAATAAATTTTATCACACATTAATATGCCATTAGCCAAGACACAAACGTCAAAGAAGACACTAAACATACTTAGTGTCTTCTTCAAGTATTTCTAAAGCTCCATTAAGAGTTTTTTATTAAGATTTTTCCATTTGAATTTACTTCAAAATCCACTTAATTTCTGTGACAAATGCCGGTAGCGAAATCCTTCTTGTTATAAAATAATGTTGATTTTTGATATTTCCTCGCAAAAAGGCGAGCTTCGGATAATTGTTTGGAAAACAAATTTCATTCGCGTAAAGAGGGTTCCTTTGAGGCTAATCTCAGACAGGCTGACCTTATTATACAATTATGTTACAGAGTAGGGCTAGACAGAGGCTGATGTTTTGATACAACAATCCCTATGAAGGTTTTTTTTATTGTAGTCAGTTTTTTTGTGTGTATGTATAGGTCAAGTTTAATGCTATACGAGCAATTTGTTAACCGGTTCATAAGTTTCAACTCCGAAATGTAACATATATTCATTCCTATGCTAGGAATATGCTTCTGCGAAGAATGATTGAAAGACTTATTAAATTATTCACAATTAATAATAAGTTCCAAATTCAAGACACACATTGTTAAATCGTTTACTCTCATACTGGTTCTGCTCCTCGTAAAATAATAACACTTCCCTTTCTTTACACTCTTCACTTAACTCTCAATAATCCTTATATCCGCTAAATGTACCCTTACATTTAATTTAGTTGTCTTTTGCTTGGTTTAGGCTCCGCTTACGTCTTCCAAATCTCCGGAACTAACTTCCCTGTACGGGAAAGACATACAAAATAGAACTGTTATCGATACTAACAAGAAACTATTGTTTTATTCTATTAATCTGTCAAGGTAAGTCCAAAACAAGCAGGCAAAACAAAGACAAAACGCTTGGACGTCATAAACATACAAATCCTCATTCCAAAATGTCATTCAATAAGCATAATGTCAATCAATAGCCATCGGAACATATTGGCTAATGTCAATTACGTTACGCGTTATATAACGCTGACGTAACGCTTTGTTAGGCAAGTTGTTATTACGCCCACTGTGCACTGGGCCGGTTTAGTGCGCTCGGCTAATTTGGTAATTTTTTTGTCGCCAGGTCGTAACTTTGACTGACCATATATTATTAGTTTAACATAAAAATACCTGTTTTCTTGTATGACTTTTATTCAGCCTTAATCCTAGGTATAGAGAAAACGCGTTTCTGTTTATTGAATATTTTATATCAGGATAAACAACTACGATGCATCTTCGTGACCCTGGCTACCTTGATAGACAAGTAGATAGATGTTTTTTTAAATCAGAGAAGTACACAACATATACCCCAGCATATATCGAGAACAAAGAAGATACAAATAAATATTCTTAGCATATTTTATACAACACTAGTCTATGCTCGTGACGTAGTCCGCGTAGGTATCTAGAAGTCGTCAAACTGCTCTGTCGCCTCTGTCAAATAGCACAACTTGAAATAAAACACAAAGAGACCCAAAGGAGCAAAAAGTGACCCAAAATTTTAACTCATAAAGGTTATATACTTATACATAGAATTATACTCAGTAGTTACTCAGCTTTCATATGAAATTGTCACTCATTTAATACAATAATTTGATTGACACTTTGAATACCATCGTATGCCGATTAAAATCCGATTTTAATCCAATGGAAATACATAAGTAATGCCGTATCCACATATGACTTCAATGGGGTTAAAAATGGGCAATTACGAGTATTTAATAGTACATTACGTACCTAGGGCGGTAAAATAAAGAAGGGCTCAGATCGCTGGCATTTGTGTCCCGAACCGAAGGTAAGGGCCATAAACAAGCGATCTGAGGCCATCTTTATTACCGCCCGTGGTGCGTACATAATTTTACGTCTTCTCCTGGGTGTGAAGTGAGATTTTCCGCTGCGCCCTAGGGCGGTAAATCTTACTTAGCGCCCAGAGTGACGTAAAGCATGTTTAATAAATAATAACATTGTAGTCTCTGTATTCGAGGCTGCTCTGCGCAAGTACCGCTCGCTCCTTTTCCTTTCATTTGGCCTTGCTCGGACACTGGACCGGCGCACGCGCCGCCGTATGCTTTATGACCGATTTACTTGATCATTGTACGGTTTTACTTCGCTATGAATATTACTTATCGCGAGAAAACTGGATTTTATCTCAATATGTCTCAGTTGTAGTAGTAGTTTTAACCCTCTGGGTTGAAAGGTCAGATGGAACTTGCTTTTGTGAAAACTGGTGCTTACGCCAATTAGTGGGATTAGGTTGCCCACTACGCGCGACATGTTTCGGACACAATAGTGCATGCAGTGATAATAGTGTTAAAATGTCTCACGAAAGTTTTGGCTACATTATCGCATGGGGGCCATGGGGATAATTGTATCTGTGTAAATAAATGAAATCAAAGTCGTGTGTAGATCATTTTGAATGCTTCAACCGTATAGCTGCATCTGCTTTAGATTGTACCAGTCCTCGTTGAGACTGGCTCGATTTATCTTAGTCTTATTTGCCCAAAAATGGGCACCTAATGAAATTGTTAAACAATTTATAGTAGCCATTTTTTACTCGCGCTCAATGGGATCCGAATTGGTCAATTCGTCTTGTTGTAGGTAGATTCTTTTAACAGAATTTGGTTTTACGGGACAAATTGGAGTAAATCAATTTCAGAAGATCTTTGTACTTGTAATAATAAAAAATAATTACACAATAAAGTATAACTTAAAGAAGATGTTAAAATGTTGTTTCACTGATTGGATATTGTAACTCGTAATTAAACTACGCAGGGTATCTCTGTTGTAGTCTTAATAAAAACAATTACACAATAGTACATTACGTACCTAGGGCGGTAAAATAAAGAAGGGCTCAGATCGCTGGCATTTGTGGCCCGAACCGAAGGTAAGGGCCATAAACAAGCGATCTGAGGCCTTCCTTATTACCGCCCGCGGTGCGTACATAATTTTATGTCTTCTCCTGGGTGTGAAATGAGATTTTCGGCTGCGTCCTAGGGCGGTAAATCTCACTTAGCGCCCAGAGTGACGTAGATAGTTATCAGCCATAGCACATGCACAAAGCCGTTGCCTTTTGGGGTAGGGTAGGGCTAGGGTTCCTAGTTGACTTCGGAACCCTTAGGCCTTATAGTTTCGCTATATCCGTCTGTCCGCCTGTCTTCTGTCCGCGTCTAGCTCAGTGACTCATATAAGTATGTTCTTGGATGGCTCCGGTAATCGTGAATTAATCGAAATATGTCAGTCGAAATTCGAAGTGCATGGTGCTATGCATTTTCAGTAGAATTAAAAGGATTTGAAAAAATCCTGTTGAAATATTTAAAACTCAAAAGAGTTGAATGCAAGGCTTAACGACTTTATTGTAATACTGAGCGCAAAATAACGAAGTATTTTTCTCAGTATTAACCCCCGCTTATTAAAAGTTTTTTGCTACCCGTACCATTGTTAGGACACTATGGTTTTGAAATTAAAATAGCCCGGAGGAATATCCTTATTCCGCTGGTTAGGTTGGGCAAACTTGAATTTTGGATTGTTTGAACTGTTCTTTAGTATTTTAATTCCTCGGATTTTCTTTTTTTTAAACTGTTTAATCTTACCCATGATACTTATCTTAAATAAAAAGTAGCAGGCTTTGATTATAATTATATCCATTTATTATATTTGCTATATGTTTAGGAAAACGGTGTAACTTCAGTCCACCTGTTTCTCATCTTTTCATATTATACTATGGCGTTCAAGATAAAATCATAGCTTATTTAATCTAATCACACTTATTTTATTTTGGAAATCTATTTTAAATTATATTTCAAAGACCGAATTCGAAATGGACGACAGAGTCGCGGAAGCAGCTAGTTTATATACTTACTTATCTAAATTGAAAAGAAGCTTTACAACAACGTCAACAAAAAAAGTCAATAATTTTACTTTATACAGAAAAATCTGAATAACTTTCCGCTCCTAATTACAAAAGTTGGAAGCCCAAAACTCAATGCGCTCCAATTTTGGAGCAAAAATATAAGGAACTATAAATTGGCGTTTCATTAGTCGGAATAAAAGTAAAATAAAAACACGAGAGCTAAAACTTCAACTTTGTCGAATAAACGGCCGAATCCTGCGTCAGCTAATTAAGATCACAGCTTACGCTAGTTAGAGCGTAACCTCTTCTAAGAATAAACGCATTTCGCATAGTCGCTAAATTCAAATAAAAATCTGATTAAACATCTGACAATAACGGCAACGTGTAGACAAAGTTTCTATTATGTCAATATCTAGGTTATCGTCTTAGTAGAGACATGGGCATTAAACAGGATTGGCGTCGCTTTTAAATTTTTGTTAACAAACTGCACTATTTATTGGTTCGGTCATTAAAAAGAATTATAAATAAAAAATCCGTTCAAATAAACAATTAGATTACAAGTTGTTTTGTCCACTAAGTGTGTGTGAATGATACTTACATTTATTTAAGATACTTAAACTTAATTTAATTAATTAGTGTAGAGAGTAACAAATGCGTACTGTTAGTTATATTTTTGTATTTATATATTATTGGCTTTTTCTCTGTTATTTAAGTTTTGTATTATTTGTTGTATTGCTGTTGTTGTGATGCCCCAAATAAAATAAAATAAATAAATAAAGGTATGATTTCCTTTTCTTAGCTCATTTGATTGATTTCGAACTGTTACCGCGTTTGTAGCTACAAATGCGCTAACTGTTCTACTCTGTAATACAAAAAATATAATGGAGTGCAAGCAGCGCCCGCATGCCTGGGTTCCGATTCCGACTTCGTTTTTATGCCTTAGTTAAGAACGTTTGCCGCTCGTATTGACAGGGGAAAATCAAACTGACAGTTAAACGGATTGTACTCGAAGGGGCGGTTTTATTTGAGTGGATTTTCTTTTTCTTTTCACGGAAGAGCATTTTTTTTATAGGAAATAAGTACGTTGTTAATTTAGTAATTGTGAATATTTCGAAATTTACTGGACCCATGTTTCAAAAGTTAGATGGGGGGGTGCCCTGTTTTAAATTTCGGAGCTATTATTTACGAAATTATTAGTTTTATCCAAAAACCGTTTTAGAGACCCTTACCTACTCTTTTTGAAAGACTTATCCAACGATATACCACAAGATATAGATGGACCGAAAACAAAAATCATGCCCATGTCTGTTGTCATGTCATACTGTATAAAACTACTAGAGCAGCATTAAAAATGTGGGGAGTACATTACTTACTTCTAAAAAACCTCACTAAATACTTACTCAGTAACCGATCACTCACTTAACACGACTAACCCCATAGTCATCAATCGTCGATCAAAATCAACCCCAGGAACCATAAAATTTAATAAACCTCGTAAACAAATCCAGCCATTGATCACCCTCTATCTGATTCTAGTAGGGTTACCAGGTATGATAGAAGAATCGAGACAAGATTCCTCATTTTAGTTATTAACGCTAATTAATTTGTTGCTATGGTTTATTATGCCGAAATAAAGATTCATTTATTAAACAATTAACTTCGGCCAGTAGCAGCGCTGCCCGACTTGGTCTCATTGCTGTAGGTACAGTCACGAACCTGGATTGTTGAGCCACTTGCCGTTGTTCGTAATTTAGCCGTGTAATAAATGACTAATGTAACTGACTGTTGACAGCTAGTCGGAATATCGGTCATTCATAACACGGCAACAATCCGATTTCGTAATTGCATATGCTGATCCCAGTACCCGTAATTTTATTAGGGGCCCACTAGTTATTTATCTTATTTACATAACTGTTAGTGCTCAAGATCATTCAAGGTCATCCAGGTCATTCGCATACCATATCCTCCTTATCATTATAGGGGGTATTTTCATTACTTATCAACAAAAATATCAATATTGTATGCCTTGAAAACCAAACTTTAGATGTCCTAGAAAAACCTAACGTTTGGTTACCCTATTGAAGCCCGCTCAATCCGAAAAATCAGGAAAATTCCGGATCACGAACGGGGCATTATAAAAACGGTTCGCGGAAAATTGCGACAAGAAAATGCGATAAAATTATGCATTGGCTGGTTCACTCGTGATTTTTCTATAGAGTAGGTACCGCTTGGTTTTATGATCTGCTGAAAATCTTAAGGAGTTGAATGTTTTCACATTACCAAAGCTTACCTAGTAATAGATTTTTCGTAGAGATAGAAACTTTTAATGGATATTGTATAGCATAGGCTAGAGATAGTTTTAGTTTTAGTCGCCCGTTTAAGTAATTTCAAAGTATAGTAAAACTAGTTAAATAGTTGTCAAAAGGTACATTTTCATTTAGTGAATGAGCACGCACATTTAGATTTTTTGCGTATCTTATTAGTACAACCAGACACTATAGATATATAGACGACCACAGCCTAAAAACTTTTTGAAGCTCAAGTCGATTGCGCCCTCTGTCCGAAAGCCGCCTAAAGATACCGAAAATGTAAGAGGAAATGTCACCTGCACAGCTACTCCACCTAGTAACAAATAGCGTACTAGTAGTACCCAAGTAGCTATATTAGTAGCTCGTCTATATCTCTATAGTCTCTGGTACAACTCATGAAAAACTTAGAAGCCCAATTCGGCAACCGAAAATTGATAGTCACTGAGGCCACTTTGGACATGTCGGATACTCAGTAGGTTAAGCAGACAACTAGCAAACCTGCGTGCAAATTCGTATCGCGACGTCACTTTACTTGTCCAACCTCGAATCTACATTTAGGCCTAGTTCCCACTTGTCGGATGTCGGATCCGGATTGTAATCGGTCGTTCCAGTGGCAGAACATTTTATATGAAACTATTCACACTTGTCTGACACGATTTTGTATCAGGCGCCGACACCCGATTGAAAATCGGATCCGACATCCGACAAGTGGGAACCAGAGGCCAGTTTTATAAAGCTACAAGTTACGATTTACAAGCGGAACTCTCTTTCTAACCCTATGTGTTAGAAAAACACTTCCGCTTGTAAATTGTAACTTGTAGCTTTATAAAACTGGCCTCAGGCCTTACGCACTTTGCCAACGAATACTATTGTAAGTATATCTGTACATAAATACGTAAGTAACGTTTATTTTTGTTTGTTACAGTGGCCACCAAGATTACTCCGGTGGACGTTTACCGTCGTGTTGATAGTCGCAGTCATTGCACCCACCTCAGACTCCACAAGTAAGTTAATAAATAATTAAGCACAGCATCTTCACAGATAATTGATGCAGCGTCAATGAGGATTTTTATTATAGTAGGATGTTGCGGGCAGGGTGCCCACATTGTATCCGATGGCTATGAAGTCCGATTGCGAATGAAGTTTTCTACTACAGCGATCGCAGATATGACATGAGTTCTGCGAGCCTAACGCAAACGTCGAAAATTTCAATTTCGTTATATCCCTCTCTTTCGTGTATATTCCATAGACAGTGGTGCAAATAGACGAACAAAGTGGTTCTAGTAGTCCTGAGGACGAGATCTGGTATAGCGGATTCTTTGCATAACTTTATATGCAGACTGCGGCTATTTATAAGGATATACCTACATAATCAAATAATTTAGTAGCCTAACCTAAGTCTTAAGACGAATAAAGAATTATGACATCAATAAAAATTAGCAGAAGGTCCCAAAAACACAAAATATTTTTAACACTATAAAAATATGTCACGGGATTTTCGAATAACACCTCAGATAACCCGTTTTTGCAACTTTTGTTAATCGTAACCCTTTATCAACTGATACCAATACAATGATGAGGGTGTACATTCGGAAACAACGGACACAGCATTAATCTCCATTTAAAAACGGGTCCGACTGTCCCCCTGACGCGTGAGATATATATGGCGGCTAATCTGGCAATTTGCTTTGGCACTCGTTTTTTGTCAATTTGATGGATTTTAATTAAACTTAGGTAGGTACTTGAAATTCCTTTCAGTGCTTGCGGAATGAGAAATAATATCTGAATTCTTACTAAAATCATAAGTAGCCTTCCAAACAAGATCCTATAACTATCCAACTAAAAATCAATTCATGATGTTAGATTTTTTCATGTCATCTTATAATCACAACTACTTACGAATGTTAGTAAATCTACTGTTAGTAGGTATAATTAAGTATAGCTAGTTAGTCCAAACTTTTTCTGTAAAATAAGCCACTAACGGCTTTATTAGTCAAGTTTGTTTTTTTAAATCAGTCAAGCAAATATTTAACTCGGCGATAATTTCAATATTTTGAACAAAAGGTTGAAAAAAAAAGGACAAAAAAATCTGGCAAACCAGGGGCAGATTATTCTATTGTAGTTGCATACCTATCTACTTACGTCGATTTCTGAAAACGTAGCTAGTTCAAATTGTTGTACGGATTCCGATACCTAACAATAATTTCTCGGAACCCACTTAAACTGATTTGTGAAAACACCCTTTAACCTAAACATAATTCGAACATTTGAATTTGAAATGACATGAATCTAAATCAAGATTAAACACTAGTAAAACACGATCCACCCAAAGAACCTTTTGTGGAAGCATCACAAAGAGATTCATCAACCACCCAACGTTAAACTGGCGCGGTACGTCCGTGACATATTGTCGCGCGCGCAGATTTATGGCTGATAACGCACGATTGACGACGCGAGCGCATGTCACTGGCGTCAGTGGTGCACTTTTATTGCGCATAAAAATGCAATGGCACAGGCCACAAGGTCGTCAATAATGTAAAAAAAAACAAAAAGCTCCGATGTCATATAAATACCTACAATTTTTGACACATCTCCAAATAAAGAAGTAAGTATCAAATTATAAAAGTAGAAGTAAGGTAATTAAATTGGCGGTCTTACCGCAAAAAAAGATGTTTACCAGATAACCTTTGAGAAGCGTATATCATTGCAAATTTACAGAAATTAGTAAATGGACAACTTTACTATATAAGTATGTGAAAAACGACCCTAAATAGTGAAAATTCTCTCTTGTGTCTTGTAATTATCCATAGGTGCTCATTATACTGGTCGTTAAATAGATTTGGCAACTAAAGTTAAAAAAAAAAACAGTATTTTTTTCTAAAACCACGTAATTAAAAATTCTAAAAAAGTATCAATTGATTAAAGATTAACACAGTAATTTAATCACAACTCAGACTTTCTGACAGTCATTAAGTCTTTTAAAGTGATTGAATATAGAATCTTCTTCCTAAAACTGGAACTGCAAAAACTTTACAAAAACCACAATGTCACGGGATATAACTCGGCATAGCCGTATTTTTATTCCATATATTTACAAAGTTTACAAAATCCAGAAATGCTCCCTTGTCGTTACGCTAACCCCCTCCGATGAAACTGTACGAATAAAGAATCCCTTAAGCGTTTTGTGGAACACAAACTACCCTTGATCCTCTACGGAGACATCTCAAACATATACAAGTACTTCACCGACAATCTTATAACATAACTGAGAGTTGAAACAATTTTTCCCATTCACGTTTTCAAAAACATCCACGAACTAAATGCATTGCGGGTTTCTTTTTTATGGCGATGACATTAGGGTTGACTTTCGGTTGGGACACACGGGCTATCATTTACTGAACGCCCCTCATGAGCACTTGAATTCTAAATGTGCAGGGAATTTTATTACTTGGAACAGATTGGAAAATAGTGCCTGGGAATTGCTTGTTCGCGAAATTGGTGTGCGTGTTTTTACATTACCAAAATTGCACTTACAGAAGTTGCGCTGTCAGTAACATAAACTTAAGCGGTCCAGACACTATCAGTAGTAATGACATTACTAATACTGTCATTCCTTCGTTTAGTAATGACATTCCAAAACCTCTCCACACACTTGTCAGTATTTTTCATCATTACGACAGTGGTCGCGGTCGACAATGGACGCAAAAAAGATAGCCTGAATGGCAATCATAATTGCAATTGCTTTATAAAAACGGGTTAAAAGAAAAAAATACGTAAAGGGGCTGTCTTTCAAGGAATATTTACATGTACCTCTCAAAAATATCGGCATCACTGAAGCATTTCAAGAATTACTTTCGGATGAGCGAAGCAAATTACTTGAAGCTATTACAATCATTTACTCCAATTATAAGCAAAAAAGACACTCATTTGAGTAAATCAATCCCCGCAGAATATAGATTAGCTCCAAATGCGTTCATCCTCGGCGATCGCTCCACGAATAGGTACTGAGGGAATGATGGAATGACGCGCACCGCGCACCACAAGCTGCCAGTATAATGTCATTACTTCAGTACTGACAGTACAATATTAAAATATTCGAATAACTTCATTCCTTACCGTCATTCCTTCATTCCAATCACTACACTGTCATTAGTAATGTCATTACTTGAAGGTAATGACATTATTAGTGATAGTGTCTGGACCGCTTTACAATTGTTGAATACGAGATCTAAAAAGACCGTGTAGTTCATTTGAAACATGCATCTAGACCTACGGTCCTACATGTTTGCTTTACTTTGCCTACTATATTTTGATGATAATAATTAATGCAGAAAACTTACACAAATGGAATTATATTGGGTAAATAAATATTTATTTAATACCCTACCCATCTTATGTAGGTACGTCTGTTCAGTAATCAGTAGGTATTTTTTTAATACAGTGAACTGTAAAATTAATCTGGAATCTTTCCAATAACAGTAAAAAAATTTTAACAATAATTATAATTGTAACATTTTCGGCACTGTTGTGTCAACACCCAATGTTATGCCATATAGGTATGTAATTTTTGTAATGACTGGTTATGCCATAATAAAGACAACCTTTCTAGTACTAGTAATAGAATGTTTCCCGTCTCTCATTAGTTCAGCGTGTATCTTATAGTCTTTTTCTGAAGGCACGTAGTAATGAAATGTAAGTAAATGTAATCACATTGGACATGCCGGGTATCGATTCCGTGTGTATTGTATGTCCTTGCTCGCTCGTTTGTACTAAAATGTCGGTGTTGGAGTGTTTTCACGTCTTCTTTTATTTTGTATTTTACATCGGGTTTTTTGTTTCCACCTTTTTGGGTTCTCTGCCTTTTCGCCGAAAATTGTATTGCCGAATTTCACTTGCCAACCAACTTTTCGCTGAAGTTTCATTTGGCCGAATTTCATTTCCCAACTTTACATAATTCAACCTAACCTAACCCAACCTAGTAGGTAATTTTCATTTCCCAACTAAGGGGTTGGGAATGGAAGGGGGGGGGAATGAGGTTGCGAAATAATTATTTAGTAAAAGTTGTTCGGCCAAATTCGGGAATACAATTTTCGGCGAAAAGGCAGGATACCACCTTTTTGGTATAGGTACTGGCCTCCACCTGCGACATTGTGTGCATGGGAGATGATTAAACACGTTTCACCCTTTTTTTACACAGTAACACGAATAACACTCCGACTCATCGAACCAGACAGACGGTTTAGTTTCCCTTCTGGGTTGGAAGGTATGATGGCAAGGTCAGTTACATTTGCAAAAAAAAACTTGGGATAAGATTATCGCGCTGATCATTACATTAAGCCGTGGCAAAACGCCGGAAAGAACGCTAGGATGACGATGATGATGAGTTTTGATATCTCAAATGATGTGATGAAATATTTCAATTTCCTAACCGTTTATGATTTTCGTCAAAAGAAAAAACAATTTTATAACATTCAGCTTCTAACTTTGATAAAATCGTTGAAAATGTAAATAGACCATCCATTATTTGAATACCGGCCATTATGAACGGATTTATTCCTTTGTGGAAATTGAAATTGGCGCAATTGGATGTAAAGATGCAAATTGGACGAACGGTAGACATTTTGTAATTCTGAAACTGAAAGCCCTTGTTGTAGTGGAAACCCTTTGAAAACCTATTTCGTGCTGAATCGGGAAACTAATGATTTGTGCGAAGTTTAGTAAACTGATTCTGTAACTAAAAAAGGTAGGATAAGTAATATAAGACACACTACACAGTCTACACACACTACACTTTTGCTAGCACCTTTGTATTGTACATGCCTACAAATGTAATGGCAATCATTCAATTAGAGCCCATCACATTACTACCTTATTTTCACTATAGATTAAGGTATGGGATGATTTGACATACTGGCAAGGTAATTTCCACAATATTCTGGGATTGTGAGGGGATCTCGCTTATCGATTATAAAGATAAGGGTGTAAACATTACTGGTCAATATTATGCTAAAATTTTACACCCACTGAAGGAAGTAATCTAAGAAAAAAGGCGGGGAATATGGACTAGAGTTGTTCTGCTTTTGCACGACAACGCTCCTGTGCAAACGGCTCATGTTGCCAAGGTTGCTGCACGGTGTGTTCGAAACTATAACCCACCCACTGTTTTGCCCAGGCTTGGCCCCCAGTGACTTCTTTTTGTTTCCTCACCTCAAAAAAGAACTTTCCAAGCCGAGCGGTCTTGAGATTCTCGCTGGTCTGGAAATTCGTGATCTCTGTCTACCCCTTTTGGGATATAGGCGTGATTGTATGTATCTAAATGGTGGCAAAATTTGCAAAAACAGTAAATAATAGAGACATTTTAAAAATTTACCTACATACATTGATATCCGGTTATAATATTTGATGTTATATAAAACTCAGACGACTGTTGACTCATTTTTGCATTTACTTTAGCTGTGTTTTAAAACTGTCACGCATTTCCTTATTAAGTCACTTTGCCAATATTTATAGCGAAACATGTTCATTACAAACTAGTTTGTGAAGATGGATTATTCCTTATACTGATATAGGTAACAGATACGATACAGGACAAGGTCAGGACTTGTGCGGATTACTTAATTATATTTGGGGTATCCTTAAATATCGTGGCTTCAAGACATCCTATTATTTACTATTTCAATTCGATAACTTCAATTTGTGTAGTACGCGGTAGGGCCCCTAAAAATTTTGCACTAAATCAATTCTCTCTTCCACAGCCGTCCGCCGAAGACTTCGAAAGCCGACCAAAGTCAGCACCAGCACCTCAGTGTCAAGCAGCGTGTCCCGGTCCTCAGACCAAGTAATATCGGCCAGTGTGAACCGGCCAAAGATCCGAGGTCGCCCGAGCGTGGCCAGTCGGAAGTCGTCGGCTGCTATCGACAATTCTGTCGCCACCGACGACCACAAGGACAAAGATGGATATAAGGTGAGCTTTTGTTGAAACATTCAGGCAAATAAAGTTTGTTCAATACGAACCGGTTCTCCTACCAAGTTATTTCGGCAAGTATCAACCGGACAAAGATCGAAGGCCACCCGAGCGTTGCCAGTCGGAAGTCATTTGCTGCTATGGACTATTCAGTCGCTACAGACTACCATAAGAAAAAGATGGCTGTACATTTTAAGATTAAGTGGGACATTTACAAGATAAGGGTATAAGTCAACTGAAATGTTATAGACTTTATTGAACTACCTACCACTGTCAGTCTAAATAAGCAATTGCTTTGAATTTGGGCCTGACTTCAAACACGCGTCTTGGCACTTAATTTATATCTCAAACTTCACGTGTAATACAGTGTGTAAATCTAATACGGGCGAATCTCTTAACGGTGATTAGTATAGGACATAAGAAATGTAATTAGATAAATTTTACTTAGAATTGCAATTAAATTGTTATCCATACAAAATAATTGGGCCAGCAATTTAATGCAAACACACTCGCGTTAAACGCTCATTGGCAGTTACTTTCAATACCATGTTTACAGTACATTGCTGCTTTTAAAATTTTCAAAAAATTTTTTTGAAAAAAAAAACATCTTAATTAATGATTAATTTATCGCCCGTATAAGATTTACACATTGTACAAGACATACCCGCTCACGCTTTGCTTGAAACTCAATTGTTATTAACTGTCGATACTCTCCAAACTGAAAAGTTTAACTCGCAGTTTCCACTTATATTTTTAAGCACAATCGTAAAGTATTACTACTTACTATATACCTTTTCTAACGTCTATAAGAGCCACTAAAGGGCTATTAGCTAGAAAACGACGGGATACGTGGAATGACGTTGTTCCGGTAAACGCATTTAGGAAAGTGGTCTTGCTGTGAACTTGCCAGGAAAAGACCATTGCCTTACGAGGACCGTGATGCCAACTTAACTTTACTATCCACTAACTGTTTAACTGTAGATTATAAACCTAAAACTAAGGCAGTAAGAGCGACAAATGTTTTAGAGAGCTGATACGGTAAGTTTGTATTTTAGCAAAATGCAACACGGATGTGTTATGGAGCTTTTTGAGCGTTAAGTTGTTAGCCTTCAGCGTGTATTTTGCTAAGGAGTTTTGCACTTCTCAAGTGCTCTATGCTTAAGGCCGTTGAGTGTACTTTTGGTTAGCTTCATGTATTTTTAAAGTGGTATAACAACAATGCTTTAAGAGGGAAATGTCATTCCGAATTTCTCTTGTGCTGAATAATGGTGGACATTGATAGATTGTGTTAATTGTTTGGAGACTAGCGAAGTATTTAAATTGTGATTTAAATAATGTGGCTTGTTTTTGTAACTGTCACTATTATTTTGCCAGTAAGTGCACTTGAGTATCAATAGAGTAGTCCTAGGAGGGTCTTATTTGAATGGACAGAATAACAAGTCGCCGTAGTAGACGCCTGCACTGTTATGTAGTAGGTAGATTACTACACTAACTTATAACTATAATAACGTCAATATCATCGAATTACTTAAAAACTTACTTCATTTTTCTGACATAGGCAAGAAAAAAAAAGATTTCATAATAGGTAAATTGTTTTGTAAAGTACCTACTAGCCTCTACCCTGGATTTTGTTCGCATAGAAGTCGCTAAAACTTTGAACCCCATTTTCACCTCCTCCGTTTGAAAAATAGTCGCTGTAGAGCATTAAGCGGTCGTGGTAATCTACATCAAAAGGTACCATTTGGCGGGTGGTGCTTATGATTTTATTGCTGGAATACAATCCGGAATCTGCACAACGTAGGACGTAAGCGCATTCCACCAAATGATACCTTATCTAAACATGCGTCGAAATTATATTTAAGTATTATATTATATTGCAGGCGGACTAATGATAAAAAAAATCCCGTGATATTTAGGTCTAATAGTTTCCTTATTTCATGTGTTAGACTCATAAAATATCAGCATTTTATTAACCATTCATTATCATGTCATTTAAATTGATATTCTAATCAAACTAATGTATGCAGAATGTGCATAATTGGTAATTGAGTCAGAACCAGTCCAGCTATACAAGCTACTATTAAATAGTTGTTATTTTTAGATATACATAGGTTTTATTGCTAAACTACTTTCAAAAAAACCTTGTCTTGTCAATACTTACTTACTTAAATTATATCAATAAGGAATAAGCCATCGAAATTAATGTTGGTTATTAGTGGGGTACAAATACAGAATTAACTTTTATAACTCACAAGTGCGCTATTTTTTGTAGTCTGTTAGAATACTCTGAGAACTACTCCTTATAAAAAAATATATCGGATCTTGACGTAGATTTAGGTATAAAGTAGGTATTTGTTAGCAGGCCTTATTAATTCAAGGTAAGATTATACAAGCGGTAAGTTTCTTCATGATATAATCCTATTTAACTGTTTGAACATCAACTGTCATTTACTAACGCATTTGTCAAGAGTTTGTTTCAGGATAATTTAAAAGGCTGAAAAAAATTTTTTTTTCACAAAAAGATTACTAAAGTGTTTTATGATTACTGAAATGTATTGAAAGCTATCAAAGATAACTATCAGTTTAATTTATAATAGATTCATCAATAGATCGATTTTATTTAAGCATTTGAATTTTAAAAAGCGTTGTCTTGACCATAAAAGAAATTTAGAAAATTTCCAAGTCAGCGTGTTTAGTTTATTATCGTTATAGTAATGTATATACACAAAAACTAACGAATTCATCAATAGCTGAACAGTGCACGAGCTTATCAGTTCAATTCGTCATTTGAACGCGGAGGTTTGCGCGGCAGTCTAAAGCGCGGTCAGCAGGAGCGGGTCCACCAATCACGACGCGCCGTAGCTTGTCATTCACCTTTCATACAACATTATGATAAACCCTTAACCGGGCCAGGCAATGTTTTTACTTTTGAATACGAATTGCGGTAGCCCACAGTATTGAAATAAAAGTATTTTTTTCTTGGTTTACTTTTAATGTTTTATCAGAAAATACTTTATTTAAAGTTAGGTTTCATCGAATGAAACAAGGTTATAAAGAGTGTCCCAAAAAGGACGCAAGATTTGAAATTGATGAAAAACACATTTTTTTCGTTATCGTTATAATATATTTGTATATAAAATCTTGAAATACATAAAATTGGGTTATTTGTGGAATAAATACGTCAGGCAAATGTCCTCCTAGGCTTTGCTGGCACATACGCACTCTTTTGTCAAAATTGTCTATGACCATTTTGCATAGATACGGCTGAATTTCTCCAATGCAGCGTCGAATTTCCTCTTTAAAAGCATGAGTGGGCTTATTGGCATAGACTTTTCGGTTCACTGACTAACCGTCCCGCCGGCGGGTCGTGGCAGGCTCCGGCGCATAGGTATTTAACCGAGGCCGCGCGGGAGTTTCATAAGCCTGCCATAATAGTCTAGAGGCAAATTAAACAAAAGTCGTCTTCTTCACGATTTTCGTAGTCATCTCTTCTAAATGCCTAAAACTGGTATGGATGTGTTCCTCGTAGTGTAGTCTCCTGACTACGAATTGACGGGTTTTAGTTTATGGAGGGGGGGGGGGGAAGGTCAGATGTAGGGAATGCAATACCCGGCCATTTTTGGTACCCGGGTACCGACTTTGATTTTCAAAAACCCGGGTAATACCCGGTTTTGAACATTTTTTTTATTAATTATTGTTTTTTATCGTTTTTACGGGTATTTAGTAATAAAATGCACTTTTGATTGCTGAGTTCGCATTTATTAATTGACAAACAATGATTTCGTACATGAAATATATAAATTTAACAACTTATACTATTAAAACAGCTGTAAATCACAATATTAATTTAGAGAGCATAAGACGTTAGGTTAGGTATACTTAATCTTTCTGTTTATTAATCAGAAATATCGAAGTTAACGGGAAATATGGAATATTCAAATGTAACAATAGATCTTCTTCTTCTTCTTAGTCGTATACTCTTGTCAGAGTAGTCGTGGTCATTGAGGTCGTTGTACAGCAATTACAGCATTTTGTGTAGTTCTCCGCCATCCTTCTCTACTTAGTGCATTTCGCACGCACAGATTTAAACGTGATCCGGTGAGGGCCTTCACTTGATCACTTCATCGCATTGAGGGGCGTAATCTGGGTCTTGTACCATCCACTCTACCCTGAACAACAAGTCTCTCCATGGCGTCGTCTTCCTTGCGCGTCACGTGGCCGAAGTAACTAAGAATGCGAGAGTGCACGATTGCTGAAAGCCTTTGCTTAACCTTGAGCTCTTGGAGTATAGATATATTAGTTCGGCGCTGAGTCCACGATATCCGCAGCAATCTCCTCCAGCACCACATTTCCAAAGCATCAATGCGTTTTCGTTCACTTTCTCTTACTGTCCACGATTCTGCACCGTAAAATAACACTAGGAAAACGAGAGATCTTACGAGGCGAGTCTTAGTTGCCCTTTTGATATTGCGGTCTCTCCAGATCTTCTAGAGTTTCTCCATTGCAGACCTAGTTGTTGCTATGCGTCGCTTGATTTCATCTTCGGAGCCTCCACCGTTTGAGACCAGTGACCCCAATACATATAGTATGATGATACAACTCCACAGTTTCCAATAGTTTTTGCCTTATTGCTGTTGTTACGGTCCACGACCATCATCTTGGTTTTTAGTCGGTTGATCTTCAAACCGAATTCGAGACTGTTTCAACGCGACGCAATAGCGCTGCTATACAATCTTCGCTTGTTGCTGTGAGTGTGGTGTCGATGTCGTCAGCGTAACACAGATTGGAGATATTCTTCCCACCTATTGGAATACCATCCGTCCAGCCTTCAAGCGTTATCCTCATTATGTGCTCAGTATAGATTACAGAAAAGAGCAAGGCAAGGGCGATAGTATGCACCCTTGACGTACCCCAGCCGAAGGGTGGAGTGGCTCTGACATTGTATTGTCCACTTTTACTGACGCGGAGTTGTTCTCATACAGCCCTCTTAATATATGGACGAGATTGTTGGGAGCGCCCATTCGTAAGAGAACATCCCACAGCAGCGGCCATTTAACTGAGTCAAATGCCTTCTGAAAGTCAACAAAACATATGTACGTTGGTCTGTCGAACTCTCTGGCTTTCTCTTCTATCTGGCGCAATATGAGAATCTGTTCTCTAGTTTCTTTTTCTCTAACTAGGGATTGCAATTGCTGGATCCAGCATCCAGCAATCCAGCTGGATCCAGCGCTTTTTTCGGTCTGCTGGATCCAGCACCGAATGCTGGATCCAGCGCTGCGGATCCGCAAGTCATAGATTTCCAAATAATGGGGCAAAAACCTACATTTCCAGCACCGTATTAGGTAAAATCCAAGCAAATTGTTTTAATTTATATATTCAAAAGTTAAATTCATCTGTAGAAACCTGTAAACTACACGTTAAGTAGTCAATTAATTGTTGTTATAAGCAGAAACGTCTGCAAACGATATTTCAATTTTATAATTGAAAGGAAAAATGGAAAAATTCACCGCGTCGAGCAAGACTCGAACTTGCGACCTCTCGGAACACCGGTCCGATCGCACTGCCAACTGTGCTATCGACGCTTACTCAACCCCGGTGAATCTTTCCATCTGTTACTCCTTTTTGCTTACGTCAGAGGGAGACGTGTAGCGACATCTACCGTAAGTGCATATACACATTAACGGCACCGAAGTTCCAAGTCATATTGGAATAACATCGATAACAATGCGCTAACCCGTACTAATTAATTGTTGTTATAAGCAGAAACGTCTGCAAACGATATTTCAATTTTATAATTGAAAGGAAAAATGGAAAAATTCACCGCGTCGAGCAAGACTCGAACTTGCGACCTCTCGGAACACCGGTCCGATCGCACTGCCAACTGTGCTATCGACGCAGTTGGCAGTGCGATCGGACCGGTGTTCCGAGAGGTCGCAAGTTCGAGTCTTGCTCGACGCGGTGAATTTTTCCATTTTTCCTTTCAATTATAAAATTAAGTAGTCAAACCGTAAATTGTGTTGTTCTGTTCAATAGTCAAATTCAATTGTTTTATTAGCCATGTGATAGTAGTGATCCATGTGAATGTGATTCGTGTCAAATATACATGTAAACCTTTGACACTTTTCAATTGGTTTTTTGTATTTTCGTCATAAAGTTATGTAGAAGGATGTTTGTTAATCCGAATATTATAATTTGTTAAAGTAATTTCCATACCTAACAATTTAACCTATTAATTAGGATGTACTTACTTCTATAGGAAAGCAGCGTCTTCATTAACATTATACATAGTTGAATGAATTATAAGCATATATTATTAAAAACGACTCTAGTAACCAACATATCGAAAAAAACAGATATTATGTCCGTATAAATAACTACTTTCAAATAGTCAAACATTCAAACATGATAGAATGCTGCAAGTCGTATAGGTACCGAAATGCATGGAGGAGCTATTAGTCACTAAAGAAGTATGTATAATATTTGTAAAGTATATAGAAATGAAAAGTTTTTGATGCGTGAGTGCTTTACCTATTGCGTTTTTAATTATAGCAAGTTATACACTGCACACACTTTGTCATTGAATTGAACACGTTATTTGCATAGGGCGCGTTGAAGAATTCGGAGTAACTTAACACCTATTTTGAAGACCTTTCAAGGCAAGGTTACGTACGTGAAACGAAGATAATGAACACGTTTATATTGTAGCAAGACTCCTATAGAAAATAATAATGCGAATATGGCATTTTTAATACAAAAAACTGGTTTACTAGTAAATAAAGATATAGGTGCTGGATCCGCGCTGGATCCAGCTGGATTTATGTCAATCCAGCAAAAATCCAGCTGGATTGAAAATGGTGCTGGATTGCAATCCCTATCTCTAACAAATCCGGCTTGTTCTGGTGCGATTTATTTGCTGATATACGCTTTTTGTCTCTCATTTAGGCTGTGCAGTAAAATTTTACTGGAATGATTGATTAAAGCTATCAAGAGATAGTTAGAATTGAAGTGTAAAATATGTTCGGACCATTTATGCTATGCCTTTTAATTTTAATTTAATAGTTATAACACACACAGTAAGGTAGGGATACAGTTACAGAAGGAATAGAACATTTTGTTTTAAGTTTATTCACGTTTACCCTATTTTTCTACCGATTTCTAAATTACGGGTAAAACCCGGGTTATGATCGAGTTAAAAACCCGGGTTTTACCCGACTCCAAATAAAGATAGGTACCCGGGTACCCGGGTTTTCGGGTACCCGGGTTGCATTCCCTAGGCAGATGGCGGCCGAACGTCATCGATTATTTTTACTTCTGGAGTCCTATGAGACCAAACGATTCGTATGTGATGTCATTCGAAAGATTGTTAAATGTACTACAATTGTTTATAAATAACCGTAGTCATCACTTTAGTCTTTTACAAAATACTTATTTAACAAATATATGTTTTCTTTATCGTGCATGTTTGCGTAAATACTGACAAAACATGCTTATAACTCAATAAATTATAACTTTACCACAATTAATGTTATGACAAAATATACGGGAAATTTTATGAGCTTTCGTTTTGATAATGATTCATTTGATAAATAACATTTCGCAAATAATCACTGAACAAACAACAATTCGTTTCAACAAGTCATTGCTAAATATGTTCATATTTTTATAAATCACTAGCTGTACCCGCGCAGCTTCGCCCGCGTGCATTGCAGTAGGCTCTGTCACTTTTCGTTACACTCATCCCTCAACAGTCCACTGCTAAACGCTTTCTACATATCAAATTTCATAAAGTCAGTTATAACTTCGACATCCCAAAAGATCGACCGAAAGCGTCTGCGGCAGAGAACCATGTGAGCGGGAAGATCTGAAGAGCTAAAAGCAGAGCTCTCTCTGTAGAGTCGAACGTCCGAAGCATCTCAGTAGAAAATGCAGCAGGAGGTCAGAGATCGAACACAAATTAGTCTTAAAAGTAAACCAGAGGGCGGAAAGACCAATAGTAAGGAGATATCGAACACAACTTGATGTTAAAGTTTACGCGAAATGGCCCCCGAGCCGCTTTTCACATAGTTAATTCTATCAAAACTGTTATTGCTTCCGTCTTAAATATGCAACTTAATCATTTTTGGTATAAATAGTGGTCAACTCTATCTACATCTTAAATATTCAACCTTACCATTTTTTGGTAAAAATAGCAATGGTACGGTGTGTTTATCTTTTTGCGTGGGCTCCACCCCCCGAGCCGCCTTTTACCGCCTGCCACGTGCAAATCTCTGTCAAACTCTTGCTCCCATCTTGAACTTTCAACATTACCATAGCAATTTTTGGTATCATAAGCAATAGAACGGGGTTTTTTATGCGGGGAGCTCCGCCCCCTGAGCCTCCCTTTCTTTGGCGCCCGTCACATGGTAAACTTTATCAAAACTCTTTTTCTCCCATCTCAAATGTTCGACGTAACAATTTTTGGTATAATAAGCAGTAGTACGGTGTGTTTTTTCTTTATGCGGGGGGCTCCACCCCCCGAGCCCCCCTTATCTTCCCGCCCATCACGTGGTTACCTCTATCAAAACTCTTCTTCTCCCATCTTAAATGTTAAACGTAACTATTTTTGGTATAATTATCTATAGTATGGTGTGTTTTTTTCTTTTTGCGGAGGGCTCCGCCCCCCGAGCCCCCCTTTCTTTTACAGCCCATCGAGCGGTAAACTCTATCAAAATTCTTTTTCTCCTATCTCAAATGTTCGACGTAACAATTTTTGGTATAATAAGCAATTAAGCAGTACTACGGTGTATTTTTTCTTAATGCGGGGGGCTCCGCCCCCGAGCCCCCCTTTTTCCCCGCCTATCACGTGGTTGACTCTATCAAAACTCTTCTTCTCCCATATTAAATGTTCAACGTAACTATTTTTGGTATAGTTATCTATAGTATGGTGTTTTTTTCTTTTTGCGGGGGGCTCTGCCCCCGAGCCCCCCTTTTTTTACAACCCATCGCGCGGTAAAATCTATCAAAATTCTTTTTCTCCTATCTCAAATGTTCGACGTAACAATTTTTGGTATAATAAGCAATTAAGCAGTACTACGGTGTGTTTTTTCTTAATGCGGGGGGCTCCGCCCCCCGAGCCCCCCTTTTTTACCCGCCCATCACGTGGTTGGCTCTATCAAAACTCTTATTCTCCCATCTTAAATGTTCAACGTACCTAACTATTTTTGGTATAATTATCTATAGTATGGTGTATTTCTTTCTTTTTGCGAGGGGCTCCGCCCCCCGAGCCCCCCTCTTTTTGCAGCCCATCGCGCGGTAAACTCTATCAAAATTCTTTTTTTCCTATGTCAAATGTTCGACGTAACAATTTTTGGTATAATAAGCAGTACTACAGTGTGTTTTATCTTAATGCGGGGGGCTCCGCCCCCCGAGCCCCCCTTTTTCCCCGCCCATCACGTGGTTGCCTCTATCAAAACTCTTCTTCTCCCATATTAAATGTTCAACGTAACTATTTTTGGTATAATTATCTATAGTATGGTGTTTTTTTTTCTTTTTGCGGGGGGCTCTGCCCCCCGAGCCCCCCTTTTTTTACAGCCCATCGCGCGGTAAACTCTATCAAAATTCTTTTTCTCCTATGTCAAATATTCGACGTAACAATTTTTGGTATAATAAGCAGTACTAAGGTGTGTTTTTCCTTAATGCGGGGGGCTCTGCCCCCCGAGCCCCCCTTTTTTTGCCGCCCATCACGTGGTTGACTCTATCAAAACTCTTCTTCTCCCATATTAAATGTTCAACGTAACTATTTTTGGTATAATTATCTATAGTATGGTGATTTTTTCTTTTTGCGGGGGGCTCCGCCCCCCGAGCTTCCCTTTTTTTTACAGCCCATCGCGCGGTAAACTCTATCAAAATTCTTTTTCTCCTATCTCAAATGTTCGACGTAACAATTTTTGGTATAATAAGCAATTAAGCAGTACTACGGTGTGTTTTTTCTTAATGCGGGGGGCTCCGCCCCCCGAGCCCCCCTTTTTAACTCGCCCATCACGTGGTTGACTCTATCAAAACTCTTATTCTCCCATCTTAAATGTTCAACGTAAGTAACTATTTTTGGTATAATTATCTATAGTTTGGTGTATTTTTTCTTTTTGCGGGGGGGCTCCACCCCCCGAGCCCTCCTTTTTTTTTACAGCCCATCGCGCAGTAATCTCTATCAAAATTCTTTTTCTCCTATCTCAAATGTTCGACCTAACAATTTTTTGTAGAATAAGCAGTAGTACGGTGTGTATTGTAGTGGTAGGTGATCGAGTAATTTTCCGATGATGATGATAAAGGCATAGGTTCCCATTATACTCATAGCATAGATAGTACCTACTGTAGCATAGTTGTTGTGTAAAATAATAAATTTAAGTCACCACAAGAAAAAGAAACATTTATTTAAAATTAGGTTCCTTTTTTTACATTTCACCACAAAATAAAATTTTAACATATACTACCGAAGTCACGTACAATAAATTAAAATAACTGTTAAAAGTAGTTTTCTTATACAGTCCACCGAAATCAGTAAATTAAATACACAACCCTGAAAATTTAGTACAATAAATGCCACTGAATTCAATCACAAATTTATAAAGGTACCTAAACTGTAAAAATCTGGAGTGATGTTCCGTAATGGTACCAGTACGTAACGGCTTAAATCTAATGACAATGTTATCAACAAATTTATAAATAAATAACTCCGCCTAGACTCTTCTTAGAATTATCATATAATTTTGGTTTTCGGATAGAACGGCACGGAACGGAACGGATGATAAACAAAAAAATCGGTCACTTCCCTTGAATTGGGCGTCTCAGGTGGCCTGAGATCGAGGCTTGGGCGAGGGCAAGGATCAGGCTATGTAGTATGGTACGTGTCTCACTCAGCCCTCACATACACAATAGTAAAAGGCTTTCCCGAAACGAAAAACTGCGGATGAAAATAAAGGCCACACTAAAACATCACGTAAATGAAAACAACTAAATAAATAAAGTTGCAACCAGACTTACCCGCGACAAAAAGCGGTTATTCCAACTTTTGTGAGGCCACAAAAACCTTCGTTATTCCAATTAATAATTTTTATCGTATCGTACAATATTTGTAACGTAGGGCCAATATTTGTTTTTATTTATGAAAAGCTTGAAATTATAATTTTCTTCTGACACCATCCTTCAATTATCCCCAAAACTCTCGTTTATTTTACGACAGTTGTCAAACCAAAAAGTCCACAATGTCCACATAAATGATTACCATAAAGGTTTCTTCTGCAGCATAATGCTACACTACCTACTATAGCCATCTAGGGAAATCTCTGCGAACTCGTGTTGCATTTAGTATGCACCTAAACTTTCAACTTCAACTTCAACGACTAATATAGATCCCTTTTTGACATCTTTAGAATCGTTTGTAAACGGAATAAACAGTAAACTAGACCTCGTTATCACAGGTGATATCAATATAGATATAATGAAAGCAACTTCTCAGTCTTCTGATTATTTATGCCTAATAGCTAGCCTTGGTTTAAAGTCTGCTGTTGATAAGCCCACACGAAATGATGCTTGCCTAGATCATTATTTAGTAAGATCAGAGAAATTTCATAATGCAATAGTTTGCGCAAATGACATTACTGACCATGATATGGTAGTACTTTGCTTAGAAGCTAAAACTATACCAGTGAAAATAGAAAGATTTGTATACAAAGTAGATTACGAAGCTATTTGTAGTGCATTGGGAGAGACCGACTGGGAAGTTGTTATCAATAGTGCTTCTCCTGATGATGCTGCGAACGCTTTTACTAAGGTCCTGACTACCATTATACATGAAAACTCTACTAAGAGGGCTGTAAGTCGCTCTAAGTTTAATTTAAAGCCCTGGATAACTCCGGGGCTAATTAGGTGTTCTATGCATAAGGATAGATTACATGCAATAAGTCGGAAAAATCCGAATGACCTCAATGCAAGACTCATTTTCACGCGTTATAGGAACTATTATATTTCTCTTATCCGTAAACTCAAAACTGAGCATGATCGTAAACAGGTCGCAGAAAATCGAAATGATCCAAAACAACTGTGGAAGGCTATAAAGCAAATAATACAAACCCCAAGTGATAGTACAACTCCTAGCTATGCCTCTATAAAACCGACTGTGCTTGAATCTCTAAATCACATAAACAATTATTTCTCGACAGTAGGTCAGTCACTTGCAAATGATTTACTGACTCAATCCGGAGAATCTGAGGCATCTCTTGCATCTAAAGTTAACATACCCTCATCGCCATCAAATTCTTTCTTTATGTCTCCAACTAACATCCAAGAAGTCGAAACCATAATCATGAGCCTTAAAGCAAGCAGCGCCTCAGGGACAGATGGGATAAGCAATAGTTTTCTGAAACTTGTAATACAATACGTAGCCAAACCTCTCACTACCATATGTAATCTTAGTCTCGAACACGGCTCCTTTCCTGAGATTTGGAAGACGGCAACTGTAGTACCAATCTATAAGTTCGGCCCCAAAGATAGTGCAAGTAATTATAGGCCAATATCTCTTTTATCTAGCTGTTCAAAAGTACTAGAAATGATAGTTAACAAAAGGCTTATTAACTACCTAAATTCAGAAAGCTTATTGTCGGATAGGCAATTTGGTTTCCGACAGGGAAAATCCACAGAGGATGCGGTCTCCCTTTTAACAAAATTAGTCAGTACATACCTTGACAAGGGAAAACATTGCACAGGAGTATTCCTAGATCTGTCTAAGGCATTCGACACAGTTTCGATTCTTTTACTTCTGCAGAAACTAGAGCACCTAGGAATCAGAGGATTAGCCCAAACCTGGTTCATGAGCTACTTAACTGGCAGACGGCAATGTACCCAACTTGGTAGCATTATAAGCGATGCAAAACCAGTCACTTTCGGGGTTCCACAGGGGAGTATTCTTGGCCCAACCCTTTTCATATTATATTTAAATGACTTGACACATGTTCCCATAAACAACGCGGAAATTATTTGTTACGCAGATGATACTGCTATATTATTTCATGGTAACTCTTGGCCGCAGTGCATGGCTATTGCACAGACCGGTATAACATTAATTAATACTTGGCTAAACAATAATCTGCTAACTCTAAACGCCGCGAAAACAAAATTTCTATGTTTTCACAAAACTGCCGCATCTGAACCAAATCTCCACCCAGAACTTAAAATTCATAAATTAAACTGTACTCAAGATACATCTTGCAATTGCTGCTCAATCGAACGATCTTCATCATTAAAATACTTAGGAGTCACTGTAGATGAAAAACTAAATTTCTCTAGCCACATCGAATCAGTATCTGCTCGAGTCAGGAAATTAATATATGTAATGAAGAAATTAAGAGACGTAACTGACAGAAATCTTCTTAAAACGATCTATATCTCTCTCTGTCAGCCAATCTTAACCTACTGCATCACTGTTTGGGGGGGCGCAACCAGCTCAGCAATGATTATTTTAGAAAGAGCACAGAGGTATATACTCAAGGTAATTCTTAGAAAGCCAAGGCTATATCCTACAATAGATGTATATAGGGACATGGACGTACTCAGCGTGCGCAAGCTTGCAATCATCAGGTTGACAGTGAAGATGCACTCAAATGTAACCAAGTCTGAAGCATATAGTACTTACCTCAGAAAACGTATCTTTCACTTACCAATCCCTAGTACAGCAACCGCCTTCGCAAAAAGATTTCAAGATTTCCTTTCTCCATATATGTATAACAAGGTAAATAAAGAATGCAACATTAAAAACTGTACTGTTAGTGAATTTAAAAGAAAAGTTATTCCCTGGATTAAAGCTCTTAGCTATAGTGAAACAGAACAATTAATAAGGACTTCAGGTCGCTAACATTCCTTATAACCAGTCGATTTGGTATGTTGTCGAACTTATCGATGAAATTTAGTTAGGCTTCATTGCTTGTTATTTTTAATTGCTATAAATTTGATAGTTATTTTCACACACACACACACACACTCACACACACAAACACACTGACTGCAACGTACCATACCCTTTTGTAAACTTCTGTATTTCACCTAAAATATGTTTTTAATTGCGAGGTTTAAGCTGTAAATTATAATTGTATACCTTTTACTTTAAGATTTTTGTAATTTCAAATTAAAACTTCAGCGTAGCAAACTGTTAATGTTTAAACTGGTAATTGTTTCACTTGATCCCACGAGACAGGCCTAGCCTAGTGTGGTGTCATAGGTAAAAAACTTGTATTTACGTTTTTGGCAAATAAACTATTTTTATTTTTATTTTATTTTATTTTAAACTACATATGTAGTGGTCAGATTTTGCGTAAAGAGGACTCGGTTAGTAACAAAGTCCTGCGAGAGATAGCGTTACCTAATCGTATAGCCAAAGACATATCTAGATACCCCTTTTGATGGTACGTATTTTTTACTTTTCCACTATATTTAACCAGTATATTATTATTTAACACATTTATTTATTAATACGAATGAATATGAACTAACCGAAAGTAGTTAAACAAATATCAATTTGCTGCTTGAGCTTAACACTCATATTCATTTCCCATACAAAGTTTAAACCCCCCTTAAACCCCCTTAAATCCAAAAAGTTCGTATTTTTTATAGCCTATGTCCTGACCAGAGGTCTGTTGAACCTGCTAGTGAAGTTTTTATCGAAATCGGTTCAGGCGTTTTGACGCCAACTCTCCCCATCCAAACAGACAAACAGACAAAAATTCTAAAAATCGTCGAAACGTGTTCTGTTATCGATTCTAAGACCTACTAACTTATTTTTTTACTAATATCTCCAATGTACAGATTTTCGACCCTCTTCAGCTTTATTATATGTATAGATTATTAGACAAATACACATTTAGTAACTTGGACGCTTTATAAACATATTGTAAGACAAATTATTATTTAACCAACGTTCATTTCGTGAATAAATCGTTTTTAAAATCCGTTATTTTGCAAAATGGCAATAGATAAATTATTGTTTTTTACTGAATATAATGAGTACAATAAATAAATGCAAACTAATTGAGAACTCCCTCCCTTAATTGAAGTCGGTTAATAAGTCGGTTCCGGATAAATTTAGGGACAATAGTAAAATAAGATAAACAAGAATGGCTGACTGACAACTGTATTTCTAAGCAAAAATAGCATTTGACACAAGACAAAATATTATAAAAGAATTTCGTTTTCACTGAAATATAAGTAATTCATGGATATTTTTACTAAAACTAAATGAAAATGGTAATTTTATGTGTAAAAATTGACAATAACGCCGTGACTGTTTTTTAAAAATAAGTGATTGCGAAGCAATTAAGATAAATGGGTATGTTGACATTACGGGTATTTTACATTTCTATTAACCCCGACATATGTAAGTTACTAGAACTGTAAGGTCGCAGTTAATCTACCACGCTCCTCCTCGCTTTGCTCGTCGTCGCATCTATCTGGGCTCTCTCAAATCATAGTTGTCCGTGATAATATTCAACAAAAACAAACTTAACTTTTAAAGTACAAAATATATTTTTAAAATGTTGTACTCGTAGATAATACACGGATAAATGGCATACACACCATGAGATTATTAAACGAAGAATTTAGGTACCAAATAATGCATTTTACTAACGTTTTACCATGCGTTATTTTGTTAATTGCCCTGAATAGCAAATGAATAATTTGCCAAATAATGTTTTGTAATATAGTGTTTTTGCAAGCAAATAATTTGTCTTTTGAACTATTTGTGAAACAATAATATATAAAATTATTTATGGGAATCATTGTGAAATGAATATTTTATTTTGTTTGTGATATGAATATTTTATGAAATGTTGTTTGCCAAATGATTGGCTACCCTATGTAATACTATATAACGGAGTATTGATGAATTTTGTTCAGAATGGGTCACTACGTTTCGTCTTACAATGGCAGCCGACCGTCGTCGTATTTATCAGAATCTATTTAACGGATCAATTCGTGATTTGTGTCATTTGAAATTATTTTAAATTTACTGAAATAATCAGTTCTTTGAAGTCGAGTCTTTGAAGAAGTTGCAAAATTAACCATTTTTTTAGGATTGTAACATATGTATTTACTCTAATAGACTGGAAGAAACGGGCATATTTGAAGAAAAGTCATCATCGACATTTCTTCCAAATACCTAAAACTGGTATGGATATATTCCTCATTGTGATGGATGGACATGAATTGGCCAGTTTTATTTTATAGAGGGGGGGGGGGGAGTCAATAACCGGACGCGGTAAAGATGGTGTCCGATCGTCATTGAAATATGTTCACATTTCGGTCTATGGGACCGATATATTCGTTTGAGATGCAATTTTAAAGATCATTAAAAGTACTATAATTGTTTTTGAATAATTGTAGTCATCACTTTAGCCCTATACAAAATATTTGAAAAAGCATGATTTTTTACCGTGCATGTTGGCGTAAGTACTAATAATACATGCTTATAGCTCAATAAATTGTAACTTTACCGCAATTAATGTTATTTTCAAATGTTTTGTTTTGTAAACGACTACATTGATGACTACGGTTATTTACAATCAATTATAGTACATTAAATAATATTTACACACGAATCTTTCGGTTCCATAGGACTCGAGATGTAAATAAATTTCGATGACGGTCGGCCACCATCTTTCCCCCTCCTTTTTTCGACTCGCCCCCTCCTCTTAAAATAAAATTGATCAATTCATATCCTGGAGACAAGGAGGACCATATCCATACCCGTTTTAGGTATTTGGAAGAGATATCGACGACTTTTCTGCAAACAAGCCTGTTTCCACCAGTCTATTAGGTAAAAATGTTACGTTTTCAAAAAAAATCTAAAAACTGTTAATTTTACATCCCAGACCTCAATTAACCTATTATAGTAAATTTAAAATGCATTCAAATGATACTCATCAGGATTTGATCCATAAAATAAATTCCGAGCAACAATGAAAATACGACGTCGATCGACCGCCACACGCTAGTTTTTTGAAAGCTCATACATTTTCCCGTCTACTTTATAATAATACATACTTTATTTATTGCGTTATAAGCATGTTTTATCACTACTTTATCTAAACAGGCACGGTAAAAAATTCATATTTTTTCAAATATTTCGTAAACGACTAATGTGATGACTGCCTCTATTTAGAAACAACTATAGTACTTTAATGGTCTTTCAGATGACATCTCACACAAATCGATCGGTACGATATGATTCGAGTTGTGAACAAATTTCGATGATGGTCGTCCGCCATATTTCCCTCACTTTTTTCGTATCCCCCCCTCCCCCCCTCCATAAACTAAAACCAGTCAATTCGTATTCTGAAGACCACGGGGAACACATGTATACCAGTTTTAGGTATTTAGAAGAGATGTCGACGACTTTTCTCCAAACAGGCCGATTGCCTCCAGGGTATACTATTTCCTACCGAATATGGAACAATACAACAATAATTTTGTATGCCAATAGGCAAAACACAGAGCACCTTTGTAAATTAAGACCCTATTTGTACCACCTGTGTTATACAAATAAACATTTCATTTCATTAAAAAAATACATTTTTCGGAAAATAGTAGATTGTTTGACAAGGGTCTAAAGTAAGCCATATTACCACTAGGTGGTTATTTTCCCGAATCAAGTGAGGAAAAATTGTTCTTGTGGTAATATGGGTTTTAGACCATAGTCATACATACTATACAGACTTTACGAAATTAGACTTAAAGGACATAACAATAAGAACGAGAAGTGAAATTATGTATACATATTAGCACTAGAGCTTAAATGTACGACAGACTTTTAGAGCATGAGAAGTGAAAAAGTAGGAATGTCCGCTTTTTCATTCATTCGCACCATAGAGGGGCATGCTCTCAACAAAAAAAACATCGCACTTTATAGTAATCATTATCAAACCAAGCTTCGCATTAGGCAGTCATATTATTCACTCTGTGGACCAAACGTAAAGATACAATATTCGCGTGCTTACTGGGTTACCATGGAAACAGCAGACAGGCAACGGCGCGCAGCGGTCAGGCAACAGCGCGCGGCGCGTCGTGATTGGCCCCGCCGCTAGCGCCATGCCATGACGCGATAGACTCCCGCTTTAATCTCCGCGCGTTTGGATTATGTTTAGAACTGATAAGTTCAGAAAACTTCGAGCGATTGATAAAATCGTTAGAATTTTGATGCAAGTTTTAGTATGAAGATAATGAACAGAATGCGCCCACTTGAAAATTTCGGAGATTTCTTATATAGCTATTAGAACGCTTTAAAAATTCAATTGTTCATTAAAAAATAATCTATTGAATAATGTGTTATAAATCTAATCTATTACTCGCCTTTGATAGTTTTTAATATATTTCAGTTAACATATACCACTTAAATTATCTTTTGGAGGAAGTATATTTTTTTTATTTGTTTTAAATTTAAATAAATACGGCCATTGGTAAATCTGTTAGCAAATGTCAGGGTACATTCATATAGTTAAATCCGATAGTCGAATGAAAAGAAATACCACTCGAATTATCTTATCTTGAATTTACGAGTGTTGCAAACAAATACCTATATTATACCTACAACACCCTCGAAAACAGTTAGAAAAAAATTTTCGCCGTTAGTGCTCATTGTACTCTTACTGATAATAAAATAAAATCGGACTTGTGAGTTATAATTTTTTAAGGCCAAATTTAACGTTCCAGTATCGGCCTATATTATAAGCTACTACTAGGCCTTATAACAAGTACTTAGTTTTCTATGTAGAAGAAAAATTCAATGCGATTCATTGCTGGCGATTTAATGAAATGAGCCTACAATCCATTATCATGCAAAATTCCTGTCCTAGGCTCGCAAAATGAGCATCATGCCATGGCTCACCGTAGTTATAGATTCCATTTCAGCGCAATTTTAAGGATGCTTTACTACATTTTTTAACATTTTCTGACCTATATTTAAAGCAAAACCTCCTATACTTCTATGTATTAATCTTAGTATTTGGTTATGTACAAAAAATAATACCAAGGCCTCAGCTGCTCAGGGCTGGAACCGAATCAGTTTCTTTTATACTGATGTATTTGCGGCAGACACTTTATCTACCCGGTTCCTAGCGCAGTCGAATTTTATCATGTATATGCAATCTATATGATGCAACGCCGTATTTCCTAACATGATTTTTCTTTCTCCCCTAGATCGTCTGTTACTACACCAACTGGTCCCAGTACCGCACCAAACTCGGCAAGTTCACGCCGGAAGATATCCAGCCAGATCTCTGCACGCACATCATCTTCGCCTTTGGTTGGCTAAAGAAGGGCAAGCTCAGTTCCTTCGAGTCCAATGATGAAACCAAGGATGGGAAGACCGGGTTGTACGACAGAATTAATGCGCTGAAGAAAGCTAATCCGAAGTTGAAGACTCTGTTGGCTATTGGTAAGTTTTAAACATATGGATACAAAACAATACAGATAGGTAACATACACTCGACAATTCAAACAGAAAAACAATACACGAGAAGGGAAAGGAAAAAAAATCAACAAACAATCAACTTAAGAACTAAACTACATAAACTAAATTCGTGTCAATAGGCTCGGAGCTCATAATGCTGATAAGCTTGGTCGGCTACGCAGCGCTGTTTTTCAGCCCACGCCTGTCTCTTGGGTTATACAAAATAAATATTAAAAAGCTAGCTATAGCTTATTTCTTATTACATGCTACCTAATACGATTTTAAAGAATTATAACTAGCGTAGAAGGCATTGAACACACTAATTGATTTCAAAAGGATATCATTTTGATATCTTCCTATTGTGCGTCGCGCTTAACTTCGATCAATTAAAGTTAGATTAATTGCCTAGTTATTTAAATACAAGTACATACAATAACACACATGAATAATAATTTCTTTAATCTTAAAATTACTTTGATTAGCCTTATACTTAAATTTTTATTCGGCTGTATTGTATAATATATAACCGTCAGTTTTTAAATTATTATTCAATTGTTACATATGTATCTCTGGTCATTTATCTACTAATTCTAATACATGTTTAATTCAATCAATATTTATGCAATAAATTATAAAAAATTCGGCCAAGGGCCAACAAAATTGGCCATTAATGGTAATCAATTTGTACCTACTTTACTTATTACGTATATTACGTACAAATTGCAGAATCCAATGCACTTTAAAAATTGTGCGGATTAAGTTAAGAGTCGCCAGGACGCTCGCGTGAGCTCGCGTCCCAATACAAACGTAGTTCAGCTCTCATTTTAAAACGACATGCTTTAGAACCACGAAATTGGGCATGGGCATTCTAGCAGTACAAATCTATGTCGGTAATTCGTTTTCGTTGCTAAAAATTGTAATACAAAGAAAATATAGCAAAAATAAGTTTTGTATGTAAATCTGTATCTGGCTGTATTTTCTTTGTATTACAATTTTTTCTTCATCATTTTTTCAAATTACCGACATAGATCTGTACTACTAAAATGCTCATGCCAAATTTCGTGGTTCTAAAGCATGTCGTTTTAAAATGAGAGCTAAAGTACGTTTGTATGGGAACGCGAGCGTCCTGGCGACTCTTAAAGTTTTAAACAAAATTTTGAGAATATTCCGCAATTTCAGAAAGATTCCGATAATAAGTAGATAAAATCTGAGTCTATAAATTTTTTTTATTGTTATATTTCAACACATACAGGTTACGTACTCTGCGGTAGTCGTGCTGAAAAAAATCATATAAATCGATGTTCTTTTTTTATCTAGATGATGTTTTAGTATTGGACAGTCAATATTTCTCACCATTTCGGGGTTAGTCTCACAGTAAAAGCTCTTCAATATTCACCTCACGTAGCTTTGGCAAAACTAAAAAAAAATGCCTCGGCGTAGCATCAAAAATGCTGAGCGTCGAGCCTATTGTCGCGAGTTTAGTTTTTTTTTATAGATTTTTTCTTGTATTCATTTTTCTTCCTTTCCCTTCTTGTGTATTTTTTTTCTTTCTGTGTGTGTATTATTTTTGCGATAAGAAATTATTATTTTATTTTTAAGTACCTATTTGCTAAAATTCGAGTTATAAACCCATCGCTAAACGTTTTAAATGCTCGCACGTAGAATTCCCGAAAAGCCACGAATTTCGCATGCCACATCCTCCAGCCCTGAAAATTTCCAACAAGTTTTCAGGAGAAGGTATTTCGGCATCATCACAGACATAACTCTAAATTAGACTACGCCAATGCACTGTTTGCTTATATTTTAAATGCGATATTTTCATTATTTTGTGTAGTCCTTACTCTATTATACGGAAATAGCTAAACTGATTTGATTTGTCTTGTTGTTGAAGATAGAACCATGTGGAAAGCTTTCGTGAAAATTTTCCACAAAGTTTCCACCGATTGCTGCCACGACTCCCCAGTCATGAGGAAACGAGAATGAAAAATAAACTGATTTGATTTGTCTAAATATTAGTGTGGAAAATATAGCCGTTTGGATAGCTGGGCTTACCAGGAAAAAACGCCTAAAGGCTAAAAAACTTTTCCCTGACTTATCAAAAATAATAACCATAAACGTCAAACCCTTCAAAATCTTAAAATAGTTATGACATTATAGTGGTGCAATTACAATTTGTCCAAGCCAAGTTAAGCCAAGCAAACTCGGTTCAGAGCTACCCGACTAACTACGTATATATCTGTGGGTATCATGCTAGCCCGGGGCGGTTTCTCGTTACGCCAGTTGGTCAAGTGTGTGAAGATCGTGCTAAGGGTTCCATACAAAGATCCGTTCTATATGCAAATCCGGTGGATCTGACGTTGTCTTCGAGTTGCTTTTTAGAATATTATTTTCACACATTGGAATCGGAGAAAAGATGGTTCAAAGAAATGTAAAATCCTTAAAAATGTATTCTTGAAGAAGCGTTGGTAGCCTTGCGGCAAGACGCATGGTTTGAAATCTGGAGGTCTTGCGTTCTTGTATCATCTGAGTTTACGGACAAAATATATTTTGTTTATTACCAATTAACTTATTTATAACCAACAAAGTAATATACTAAACAGTTTCTAGTAGTTTTTAGGGTTCCGTACCCAGAGGGTAAAAAGGGAATCTATTACTAAAACTCTGCTGTCACCAGGCTCTATCTCATGAACTGAGATAGTTAGACAGTTAAAATTTTCACTGATGATATATTTCTGTTGCCGCTATAACAACAAATAATAAAAAGTAAATATTTAAGGGGACTCCTATACAACAGACATGACATTTTTGCCGTTTTAATAGATCATAGTACGGAACCCTTCGTGCGCGACTCCGACTCGAGCTTGGCCGATTTTTTTTTTCATATTACAATTTACCATTTGTTCATCCTTAGGGGAGAGGCCTTTTTCCACGGAATGGATGTCTCTTGGCTGAAATGATAATGATAATGAAGATTACAATCCATCAATAAATGCGCGAACAAATAATTACGCTGCCGATATCAATATTATAAAATAATTATATTGGCGTGCAAATCCATTAAATTTGATTAATGCACATCAACCAGACGGAACGGCGATAATCAGAATGGTTCCGCACTTAGAACTGCTAATTGTAGTAATTCATTGCCATGCCTGTAAATATTTGTTACAGTTTAAATAAGTAACTTAGTTAGTACTAGAACATTTCGTATGAGTATGTTTTTTAATCACGCCGACAAAGTTTTGAAAAAGAACATTTTTAGTATGGGCGATGGTTTACGAGTCATTTACGAAAATCTAAAAAAGGGACCTTTACACCCCACCCCTCTCCGTCCACTCCACCCCCACCTACCAGCATTTTTTACGCTTTTGTACCCATTTACTCGTATAAATGAACTTTTATCAGTTTTTGAATTTATTTTCTTTCCAATACACTCACTTGGTTGGTAATCTTATGCATAATAAGCCATTCTCAAAGAACTTTGCATAATGGTATCAAGTAAGTCCATAGCTAGGAACAGCCGGATAGCGACGCTCTTGCTTGCAAAAATAGTGATGTAACTTACTAAAGACAGTTTAGGTAAATATCGATGTTTTATGGCTATTACTAGTTATGATAGGCACATTACGAAGTCTCAAATATATTTATATCCCAACATAAAAAATTTACAGTCTTTTTTTGCTTTTAGTTTATTAGATCTACTTGTGTTTGGATATAAAAGGGGCGGAAAGGACGAATATTATAACATACTTACTTGCCTATCAAACAAGCCTAATAGTGAATTTTAGTAAGTAATATTCTACGTAAACATTCTTCAAACTTCATACATATATCTCATCTTTTTGGATGATTATATTTTATCTTATCTACCTACTCACGCCGTTACATAATGATTACATACAAAATAAACATTTTACGTGTACGTGATCGGATTATGAGGTGCAACAAAGATATTGTTAAGTTACAATGAGTCTTAACGTAACTGTAGCAGCAAAAACGTGCAAGCCGGCTGGAGAAACAAGTCTCTAGTCATGTAATTGTTTCAAAGATACCAGTTCGGAACCATCGACAACTCATACATTATGTTTAAAAACTAAATCGACTGGATGTTAGTTCCGTCTATTGCTAAATAATCATTCTTCCGTTTGCGTGCAATTTGATCAATTAAATATAATAATGAAAAATAACCACTTAAAGCTCTGATGGTTTTAAATTTGAGGTTTTAATTGTGACACAACATAATTAAGTTTTATTGCTACTTTCTAGCATTAATTGATATTGATTCTTGCGAAATGCTTTTTGTTCCTTTTAAATTTAAGTACATATATGCTATAATATACAGTGCTTACCTAAGTACCACTTAAGTTTAATTTTGGATTTTATTAACGCATAAATACCACTGATAAACAAATAGTTTCCGCAGTTATATATTTTAATAAGTGCCTGGTTGTAACCAGACGTACACACTGTGAGTATTGTCTGATGCAACGTTTTAATTTTGTTGCGTTCAGTACAATGTAACCGAGTTGTTTTTACTTAGTATTGATATAACCACGATATAAAAATACAACTTTAATTCAATGTACAAGTATAACCAACGATATCGATAGACATCGCAGAGCACAGCGTTATCGCATATGCGACCAAGCCGCCAAGCCTTTCCCACGACATAAGGCACAATCGTCGCCATTTTCACCTATTTTCACGTGAATGTCGATAAAAACCACACCCGTTTCCCTAACTAGAGCTGTGGCGTAACCGCGCATTATTCGCTTTGCGAAATCTGTTGCGAGTGTCGACATCGATATTTTTTGTTTCACATCACTTTATAATTGTTTGTTTTGTGGGGAGAAAACGATTGGTATGTTTGGTTACCTTGAGCGTTAAGAAAGATTCTTATTGCACGTGTTGAAAGGTATCGGTTTCAAATACAATTCGATTACTGGTTGATGTTTTAGTACTCGATATATACGGAAGAAATAATATCTTTAAATGTCAAAATTATTTTGAAGCTGATTGATACCTATAGCATATTACAATGTAAATGTAAATTAAATTGACCTTTTATTGGCTAAAAGAACGTTTGTACCGGAAAAGGGTGTAGGTAGGTCCGAACAATTTGATGGCATGAAATGTAATGTAAATTTATCTAGCAGATGATGGTATAGTTCTTCCGCTTAGTAGTATTCACAAGGATATGTAGGTATTGTGTATATTTGCTTTGTTATGTGGTGTTTCAATGAATGTTGCTACTTTGCTCTCAACTCCATGCGGGAATACTTACTGTTGTACAGAAAGTATTCCTGCATGGAAATGGGTAAAAAGCACCCAGGAAAATGTAGAACCGGAAAAATATAATGTTTCGTAAATATTTTAGTCCAAAATTATTTTCCTATTTGATCCATCTTCAAGGCGCAAGGCGGGTCATGTGTTTGAGATTGTCTCAACCAGGGCAGATGCCCCAGTTTTGGCCACTTTAAGGAGAGTTTGTATATTCAGACGTCCGTCATTTTGTGTCAATAAGGAATGATACTCTTTATGTAGGGAGTAATATATATTTTTTTAATTTATTTCTTCCAGGCGGCTGGTCCTTCGGTACCCAGAAATTCAAGGAGCTGTCTGCCTCCCGCTACGCCCGTCAGACCTTCATCTACTCCGCCATACCCTACCTGAGGGACCGCAGCTTCGACGGTCTGGATGTAGACTGGGAGTACCCTAAAGGTGGAGATGATAAGAAGAACTTCGTGCTGCTGCTTAAAGGTAGGTTTAACTGGCTTGTGACAGCGAGGTGTACTATAAGGCAAGATACTTAAAATTATAAACTTCACGCTCTGAATTACGAAGTGAAGCTCAAAGAGGACCCAGTGTGTTGACGACGAGGGGCCCTCTTGTTCCTTTAGCCGTCAACACCTTTTTGTAAAGGGTCGGACGTGCATGTGATGTGACCCCCCTGGAGTTGCGGCCATCCATAGGCTACGGTAGCTGCTTACCACCAGGCAGACCGTATGCTTATTTGCCACCGTCGTAGTATAAAAAAATATTAATTAGTGTATGTCTATTTATTAAGCGGAAACGAAGAATACTTAGGTACTTTTCAATTGTGGCCACAGTTTGCTGCTGGAATCTATCCAAGTAATATCTGAATGCTAAGAGATAAATAAATTGGGTACATAATGAGTGTTGTGGCTACAAGAACTGACGAAAGAAATAAATACGCAAAACGAAAACAAAGCCAACTGTTCCTAGATTTTGCGGCCGGCTGCCTTTACAAGCTTAGATTAATTAACGAACAGGTTTTTCCTAGCTACAAGAATACTTAGGCTCATAATGCTTAGATCCAAGAATAATAGATCAAAGAATCAGAATAAATAACAATCTTATTCGTCCAATGGGATTTCATTCTGGAATAAGCTAGACAGTCAAAACAACATACATACAGTAATAAAACTTACAGATCGGTTTCTGAGTTGAACATGAAATCATTCTGATGTTTGATCAAAACAAAATAATTCTGAAAGCCGCAAAAACAAGCGAAGTCTAAAAACAAAGGCTGTCAAAAACTGAGTAGTCAGACTCAAACAAAACGGTGCTTAAAATATTATTTATATCCAAACTCTGAGTAAATATTGGCGGTTTTGCAAAAACAAGCCGTGCGTTGCAAAATAAAAGCAATTTTTGCCTAAAATATACTGGAACAAACATATTTTTTCCAGTTCCATGCCAAAACATAAAACAGCACTTTAAAATCGCTTCTCGTATCTTACATTCGTCTTGTAACGATTTTATTAGAGAAAATCGACGAGAGTGTTCAAACGAAATTTAATGTTAAAATTGCAATATTAACATTAAATTTCGTTATATAGCAATGGCTATAATACCTATAAGTATTATATTACCTATACACGGAGATGATGGTGTTGGCTTCAACATATTAGCACTAGCTCCGGATTTTTTGGTGTTAAAAATATAAATATACAATATATTTCACCTTTTGTTACATACAATTTAGCTACCTGTTACATAGTCAGAACTGAAAGAAAACTAAATCTTGTAATAAACTGACTCGTAGTATTAATTAATTAATAATGACAGATTTTTTAGTATCGAACATAATTTGACCACAATCTAACCATTGTTAGTGATGACAAGGTCGAGGATATCCTTATATTCACTCTTGATTTTAAAAGATCAAATATACATGTTACAAAAGGCCGAAAACTCGAATCGGGGACGCGGCAAACCCCGCCGGCGATGGCGGAACGAACTAGACTTCTTTTGAAGGAATGGTCAGTCACAGCAAAGGATACGGATCGGTACAAAGATTTGGGGAGGCCTTTGCCCAGCAGCAATCTTGACATTTGCTTCACTTGTTGTTACTCAGAGTACATCTGAATTTCTGTCAATTTAGACCAGCTTGACAGAACTGGTTTCCCTCAAGGTGCCATTGACCCAACGGCACGATGACTCAAGTGGGACACGATATAATAATATCCTCTCCAGGCTCCATATTATACTAATATTACAAATGTATTCAATAACATCTCTCGAATCCTCTCTGCCCACTAAACTTCACTTTAAACTGTATCGGGGAGCGCAATATCTGCTCCCGATGCGGCTAAATATCGGCGACATCGGACATCGCAGGTGCAACCCCGGCTTAGCTCCAAAACGGCTTACCTCTTTAACTTCATGCTGCGTGTTCTAAATGCTTAGAGAGTGAAACTATTAGCTGAACCAACATAACTATGATACGTAGCTATGGAGAATCGTGTACTGAGCTTATACTGGATCTTGTCAGCTTAGGTCTCGCTTGTGATTAATACTTGCTTGGAATATCACAATGTTATTCCTTAATCCAAGTCAAACTAACCAATGTTGGAAGAGCCATCTTCAGAAAGGATTTCTTGGTAAATTTTTTTCCTGGTTTCTGGATTGTGAGACTTGGTAATAATGCCTGTCTTTACGTCTTTGCTTCATGGAGTAAGTTACAACTTGTGGGTGGAATTGATACTCGGTATTTGTATTTGGAGACGCCTCCAGTAGGACGCTGTATCTGAAATATATTGTTTGTTCAATAGTTTTTTTTATTTAGAGAACTGCAGTCAGAGTTCGAGGAAGGCTCGTAATATTTACGGTCAGTGCACTGAAAGTTCACTACCAAAAACCTTTTTTTCTATGATTATTGATTTTGAAATATGATTAAAACTATTATCACATCGAGTTTTTACGAGACATATACAACCGACGAGACATATATAATACCTATATAAAATTACTCTCATCTCATTGCATAACGTAGTAATTAAAATTTTTTCATTGTCACAGACTGGAAAAGTTGTGCAATGTTATATAAAAAAACAGCTAACATATATGCAAATTTGATATATAAATCTTAACAAAATGCCAGACTCTGATACTGAGCAATTTCCTTAAACGAGTTCACCAATTAATGCAATTAAAAATATAATGAAACAAGTTTCATAGGATAATATAATTATTTTTATGGCTATAGGAAGCAGACACGCAAAAAGGATGAATAAAAGTACTTGATGTCACTATAATCGGTTAAAAAATTTCGGTAACTTAATTTTACCAATAACATAACATAATTATCCATAAGGTCACCACAGTCCTCCAGGGAAGCAACTGCAATCTATGGCTATATCGATATTCCTGTGCTTCAATGCACCTGTCGCTACCACGTGAGTGTTGTAATCGATTGATAGTTTTAATTGATGTCGATTACCCAATATCAACTGTTATTGGTTTGCGATATTTGTTAAATGTAAATGTTTTATGGTAGTAAATAGGTTAGCTTTTGCAACATGTGCCGTAATTAAGGTTTTATTGTAGTAGCTTTGGAAGTATTTTAGTATTATTTCGGTTGATGAAGGACATTGTTTTATTGCTTCAGTTTTATTACTGGCCAATTTGTTTGTATCTAGAATAAAGTTTATTTTATAGGTTGAGATTAGTTTATAGAAACAGATGAACCTATAACGGACTGTATTATTCCTTATTTTAAATTGTGTTTAAATGAAGTGGTTTCTCATATTGTATAGACAAATTTAATTGATTCGCAGCGCTTATGAATTATACGATGTCAAATTAAGAAAAGAAGATCCAACATGTCTTAACAGTTTCAATAATTTTATAATAAATTGGTATCCGTTTCTCGTACTCGATAAAAGTATGTTGTTCTATTGATGAATCCGTCGCCATTAAAACAAGTTTTTATAAAACGTAATTTTGCAGCATAAGTAAATATTATGTTAATGTTACCTTGTTGTACAGATGATGACGCCAAATGCTGCACGTTTGACATTTACCTAGTTTATAAAACGAGAATTCTTGCGTCGATTTTCCTTATATTTTCACGTCAAACTGAATTCATTTCCTACCATTATAATGTGATCAAACTTCATTTTATTAAGGGGAAGGCGCAAAAGTGGATCGACGACTAATTTAAATAAAAATTACTATATGTGAATTAATCACTTTTACTAATTTGCCTTGTAGGTCCAAAAATAGTAATTAAATATTATTTAAAAAAATATTTGTTGGTACTTAACATAAAGACGTAGTATAATATTAATTAACAAATACCAGTGTTATATTTCAAATTTGCGCAAACTTAAACCAAACAAAGCGGGGTCGTGACAAACTAAAACTCGTTACCGTTTTCCCTGAAACTTACGGCGGCTATTAAAGTGATTGGTTATTTAATCGATATCGATAAATCATGTTGCGCATCACTGGCTCTCCGGTACGTTGCGCACGTCGGCGCATGCTAGGATTGCACGCTTTGTCGTGTCTTATACTTGTGACATAGCTAAGTTGTATAAAAAAACCTTGGGGTCGTCTTTAAATTACGAATATTTAGTAAAAGCTAATAAATTATATGTAGAAGTGGCATAAGCCTCGCTAGTTGCTATTTGTAGAGTGATAGCTCCTTACAAAAGGCACGAGGAGGCTACAGGTTGTTCAACAAATCAATGATTACACGCCTTTTAAGACTAATTCTTCATTTAGCTCTTCCCTTGTTCGTTAGATCACCGCACAATAAGCTATCAAATTACACACTGAACCACGAAAATGAACCAAAAACAAAAAATTGTTCCCGAAGGGCTGCGGCCATGATGAGCTCAACCCATAGACCCGCCCTCTTCTATTTTAATTTTAATGATCAATTTTGTTAATATAACATGATGACACGGCATGACATGTCTGTAGAATTTCGACTGAGGTCTAAAAACGAGGTTTATGTTATTTTTCAGTCGAATTTTATGTAAATATTATTTTACTTTTTTAAATGTATCTATAATATGTAAAAAATACAGTTTTCCCTGTAAAACAAAACCCAGGTGGCACCTGCTGTAACTAAACTAAAAAAACCACTATAGAAACTTCAAAATAAAACAAATAATATTCTAACAGCTGTATCAAAAATATCTGCAAATTGCCAAACAAACTAGGTACTATTATCCTAATGAAGCTTTAGCCATTTCGTTATAAAACGTGATGGACAGATATTATCCTCACTGAGCCTCGTGATATTTTATTAGACATGAAAACGTAATTTGACTAATTTGTTTCCATTATTTACTTTAGACGAGGACGATTCGAGCTTTATCGTGATTTGAGAATCGATTGCGTTTTGGGGCATCACTAGATACTTTTTTACGAAATATTATACCTTGTGCAACCTAAGAAGCAATTAAGTACATTTTATAACCTAAAATCGATTTTAGGTTATAAAATGTACTGAGATGACAGGTGTCAAAAATTGCTTCTTAGATTGCGCAAGGTATAACGTTCACGAGGTATCAAAGAATAAGTAGGTAGGTAACAGTATTTTATTCAGAATGACCATGCGGTAGTATTTTGGTCTTCCTGTCAGGTTGCCGGATACGGTTACCGAGTCAGCTCACCAAAAGGCACATAGGTATTTTTACTTAATACTTACCAGATGGGACCAGACAGGTAGAACCGTATGTGTGTGTGGGGACACGCACACACACGGTTCTAATCGGTCTGGTCTCAAAACCTAACGTCAGACATAAGTCATATCAGGTCGAAATGTATTCAAGTAAAATTGACTGGCCGTGTGCGGAGGTCGTTCGGTCGGGGAATCGAATCAGGCAACTGGACCGGGCATTTGACGTTTCCCTGGACTTGGAGCATTAGCAATGCGATGAAGGAAAAGGTTCATAATATCATTGTGTCATATGGCTGCTAGTAAATTTTAGAAATATTGACATGATTACGCCAAAAAATTACTGACTACCTGCTATTATAGATAGTAACTTTCAAGTTAAAATACATCTACCTACTGTAACTTGACTTTTGACTGCCGAAAAAGTTACTGTGGCGTGTCCACTGTCATGTTTGTGCATCTTTGACATTCATTTCAATAAATTTTATATTATACCTTGTGCAATCTAAGAAGCGGTTTTTGACACCTGTCATCTCAGTACATTTTATAACCTAAAATCGATTTTAGGCTATAAAATGTACTGAGATGACAAGTGTCAAAAACCGCTTCTTAGATTGCACAAGGTATAAAAGCATCGCATTTTACCAAAAATGTGCGGTGACCTCAAAGGCGGAAGCTTCATATGTATACAGGTACCGAAAATACTGGGTGTTCTCCATTGCTCGTAATTAAACGTCGTGTGCGTGGAACAAACAACTGCCTGTGACGCCTTAATGAGATCTAGTCCTCGAGGCTACACGCTGTAGAGACAGATTTAAAGTAAAGTAAAAGTAAAGTATAATTCATTTAAATATTTTACGAAAATGGGTCAAAATCATTGTTTATGTTAATTTCTCTGGAGGATACATGATGAAAAAACACACACATAATAGGTACCACAATAGGGTAAGCAAAATAGGTACATCATTTCGGCATAAAAAGATCAATGTTATCATTCGATTTCATTGTAGTGGTTATTTGTTTGAGTTTATTCAGAAATTTATATCAGTGAAAAGTACAGATGATTTGAAGTAAGAACTAATATAAACCTATGCTTATCATTTGGTAGATAATTTTATTGCAATATGACTCTGGCACAATCAAAATAAAAAAAATGCCACGCGTTCATTTACTCCCCATGAATCGAAATCGACAATGTCCGATTACATCTGATTTTATCTGAAAGTTCTGAAACCCAAATATTCATTTCTGTGACTTATTTTCATTTTCCGCGCGTATAATATTACTAATATTTTCTGCGAATCTGCTACTAGTTTACATATTAAATACTTTAATCAAAGCTAGCTTATGACAATTCCTCCCTTATTTCTTAAGCGGTTACAAAATCTCTCACTCAATAGAATGAAGTGTCGAGCGCGGCAATATTTCAGCTAGTTTAATTGGCAATATCGAGCCCCGAGTCTAGTCTAGGGCTGTTGCGGTTTATTGCCACTTGCATTCTTATTGCTAGACGGATGGAGAAACAAAGCAGTTACGTGATTTGATAAACCAACCACAGTTTACTAAGTATTATTAAATTTGAAATGTATAAAGTTCTCCAAATGATTTTGATGTCGCATTTTCAGAAAAAGTATACCTTTGACTTTTTTTGGAAAACCTTTCAAATGTTGGGTAATTCCTACTCAGAATCACGAGAACTATCGATTTAAATAATTTAAAAAATGTCCCTTTTTTGGCAGTTTTAGACGCATTTTCCCATACTTTATGTATGGACCGTTTCAAGATTGACTAATAATTTTTATATGGAAAATTTACGATTTGTTTTCAAAAACTGTACACTTTTTTTCTGAAACCCTCATTAAACAAAATTTTGTGCATGTCCGGTACTGATAACAGGCTTTGTTAACGTTTATTTTTTCTTGTTATATTGGCAGTAACTGTGCTCTTCTATTTGTGTCTTTGGTGTAAAGTTGTTAAAGCTGCTGGGTGACAAACACACAATCCAAATTACCGATGCCTATTTACAGTCAGTAAACGACAAATACGCAAGTTCGCGAATCGGACATTGCACAGTTTATGTTGAAATATCCCCTACAAAATAATTTCTACAAAAGTCCTCCTCCATATTTCTTTAGCCGAGAGGTTGGGAGCTATTAACAGGCCACCTCGCCCGCAAATCCTTTATTGCGTCGCGAACATGGGAACAAGAATTATTTTTTTAATTTCACTTATTTAGTGGCTCGGGTTCCCTCCATGCGGTTAATAATGGTGTAATGAAAGTCATATGCGATGTTATTAAATGGTTGGGTACAGTCGCCATCAGATATATCAGAGCTGCCAAGGTGGTCACAAATATTTGAACAACGCTTCGATTTTCTAGGCGATAAAGTGCATGTTCAGACTTTTTTGAGTGCCTTGACCGCTCCGATATATTTTATAGCTTCTGTACCATAAAAGATACGAAGTGATGTTAATAAAAATACAGAGGTATAACGTGATTATAAATTACTGGAAAAAAGAGCAATGAAAACTAGACTTTTTTCGGAAACTTCTAGAAAATCGAGAAACGTTTTATTTCCCGTCAGAACAGTTTCTAAAACATACCTATTAATATACCCAAAAAGATTGCATATAACCATTTAAAAAAAGCATTTCTAAGGATTACATTACAGACCGATAAAAAACTTAAGACCTACCTATTTACTTATAGAAATACTGTTAATTATCATACCAAATAAATGTCTACCTACCAGTTATTGCAGCATATATTAAAGTAGACAACATAAATATTTAATTATAGAAATATTCAAATAGGTATTAACCACAGAAGAATAGTAAAAACGTAGCAAAATGTTGGTTTGATGTTGTTTTTCTACGCTAATACGTAAGCCAAATTTTTCTACCCAACATACGAGAAAACATGGCAAACAACATTCCTTTTATTTTTCGTTTCATTCTTAAAATAGTTATTATGACTCAAACCCAAGTTGCAGTAAAGGAAGTGTTGTGTCATCCGAAATGCATTTTGTCCTTGGCATTTCGCTTGAGGTCTAAAAGTTGATTTTATTTGCGAGACGTGAACACTGTGACCTCAGGACTTGAAAAAATTCCAAACCACCAAAATATCGCGTAGTTACAGTCAGAAGTAGCTAGGCGGGCTAGGTTTCCAAATTTATCTAAACACGCTTTTCAATTATGCGTTTGCATATTACAGTTAGTAGCCGAAATAACTAGAGAAAAGGTCATTTTGAACACCTGAGCTTTGCTATAATACCTACTCGTATTTATTGTGCAATGCACCAATAAACAAACATTTATAAATAAACATAATAAATAAACAAAATAAATAACAGTAATATAATAAATTAAAAAATAAAATGACAACAAGATCATTTTTTTGTATACATAATTTTGAACGTCTCACCCATTAGCTACTTTTGCTCGTAAACTTACAAGCATACAAATTTTATATTACACTTGTTACGATCCATGCGTACTCACAGAAATACTATCATCAATGTTACCCAAATAGTTACTCTAGTTCAAATTGGATTGAACGTACTTCCGAAACTACGTTTACAAGAATTCAGCTCGAACATGTCAGTTAGGGCATAGTTGTAACAATCGTACGAATGTAATCAGGAGAGCACTCTGGTATTGTATTCAAATAGACATACGCCTGTAGGGTGCCAGTGGTAGCGATTTATAAACGACTCAGTAACATAACTATACAATGTGTAAATTTAATACGGGCGAACTTTTTAACGGTAGTTTATATAGGTCATACTGAACAACTTTCACTATGGAGCCTACCCCAAAATCGCGGTTTTTTTTGCCAGACTCATACATTTTGTCGCATGGGTGTCGACATTTTGTATGAGAATTTTTTTTTGAGATTTTAAGGTTACCTTCATAGTGAAACTTGTTCAGTATGACCTATGTAACCAACGTTAAAAGGTTCGCCCGTATTAAATTTACACACTGTGTATTGTAAAAAAATAATTGTACATTTATCTATATAATTTAGTTTTAAATCCTTCCTGTGAGTGCCTGCCTGCAACTTTATAACCAAACTATGTATAATAAATAAGACTTTAAGAAAACTCTCGAAATGGCTGAAACATTTTTGATGAAACATGACTAAAATTATTCGCCAGGAAACCTGTTTTAAATAAATATACATCGTTTTAGCATAGGTTTGCGACCACGTTCGGGAAGCTTAGTACTCGAGTATGGCAAAACAAACATCTTACAATAAAGACCAAAATGTTAGTCTTTCAGGCTTCCATTTTAAGCATACTCTTGTACGGAGCTGAAACCTGGACGACGTATGCAAAAGTCGAACGTCGTATAAACTCTTTTTACATGCGATGCCTACGCAAGATTTTGGGAATATCCTGGCAAGACAGGGTGACAAACGAAAGGGTCCTAGAAATTGCACAGCTGCCTAGCTTAACCGCGTTTCTCAAGCAGAGACGACTGCGTTGGCTAGGGCATGTGCACAGAATGGAACCCTCTCGACTGCCACGTCGTGTTCTTCTTGGCGCAGTAGCGAATGCAAAAAGAAGCGTTGGCGGCCATTGCTTCGTTTTAAATACTGTGCCAAGAGGGATATGATTGCCTTTTACATTGACCACCGAAAATGGGAGGAAACCGCAGAGAAACGGACGGAGTGGCGGAAATGTGTTGTGGAGGGTCGTAAGTTGTGCGATGAGTCCTGGTTCGTGGCACTCGCTGACAAAAGGAAAAAACGACATGAAACAGAGTCAGCACCAACTGCTGCAAATTTCTCTTGTCGGGCCTGCGGCAAGAAATGCCGCTCTCGCATCGGGCTGTTCAGCCACCAAAAACGGTGTCTCCCTAATTTTACACCATGAATCGTCTGCTAGAGACGTAAGGGCCAATGATGATGATCATGACAAACAGTGACACATAGCGGTCAAACTAGTAACACCCATCGTAATATCTAAATATTAATAGGTATCTAAGCTCCAAATATTTCCTAATAAATAAATCCAATTTAAATCAATCAGAAACATATTTTTTGACAACAATGGCATATAAGGGAATATACCGGGAGATGGGCAGCAGCATCTTCCGAAAGCCTACAAACAATAAACAAAAAAGTGTGCGCGTATGGCAAAGCCCCCCCTTAAAGGGGAGGCCTATGTTCAGCAGTGGACGTCTTATGGCTGAGATGATGATGATGATGAATGGCATAGAATTTATCTGATCAGTCTGATCACCATAAAAGGGTTTTATTTCGTTAAAATGTTCCCTTTGTTGTGGTGGGATAGATCGTAAGAGTAGGTATTATCAAAAAGATCGCGTCTCTAAACGACACTTGTACATCGAGTAGCCTAATTTTATTTAAGGATCGTGCTGACCCTGACCGTTACAGATTACCACTATTAAGATAGAGCATGTGAAACGTCAACCAAGAAACGAGGTCATTAGTGCACTAGGCATTATAAGTATGTTCTGAGTTCAGAATACAGTCATCAAAATGAACAGTTCTGATAATTGTCTTTGGGTAAAAAAAAAAATAGACCAAATTGCAGAGCATTTTTGGATATTAATCTATATTCTGAATTCACTAGAAATATGTGACGATTCCTACTTTACAAGTACCTGGTATTCATTAGTTGCCGGATCATTTTATGCCTTTGCTTGTAGTGGTTAATTCATAAAAGCTGATGCGAAGTTTGTTCTTACGATTTGTCACTTTAATAAACGTTCAGCGCCAATAAATGTTAATTTAGCCAATACATGTATTATTAAGCAAAAGTGACTATACTGTTTAAATTACTACAATGGAAAGCAGTTCAAGATTTTTTTGTCTAATGAAAATAATTGCAGATGTTCAGCTTTTAAACAGAAGACTTTACAAATGTTTATCGTTACTTATCTGCAAAATGTAATTCTTCAAATGGTGGAATATGCGGGATCTTGTGGTCAGTGGTCAAGGCAATACCCGACCGTGGGTGTGAGGGTTTGATTACATTATAAAGGGTGCAACTTCCTTTAAAACCTTATTTGTGACGCCTAGGGATTAAGCTTTTATGTCCCTTTTATTTAAAAGGTTTGTGAAAATTTTAGAATTTCAATGGAGGTACAAAGGTTGAGCTATATTATTGGTGGAAAGAGTATAATTTAATTATAGACCTTATATACCGTGTGTGGCCTGTGACATGAGCAAACAATTATAGTAACGTAGTGCTCCTCAAGCTAGACAACATTTGTTCAGCGACTTTTAAAAATAAATTGGGGTTTTACTTTTAGTACACTTTAAAGTTTATTCGAACACGCAATGTATTGCGAAATTGATTACGTCTGTAGGGTGACAAGACTGACAAGAGTGACAAGCAATGTCAATTAGACTGATTCTAACATACATTGAAAATAATATTTAGTTTGTATGGAAAATAAACAATCTAAAGACTACTTTTTTATGTTGTTGAACAAAAGTTTTATTGTTTGAGGATTAGAATCTACGTTTTAATTTTTTGCTCGTGTTACAGGCCACACACGGTAGAGACAGGACACCTGAATTCAAAACGCGAAAAAATATCTTCGTCTCTTTGTAGCTCAGCGCTGTTCTTAAGCAAAAAGAGATGATGGACTTCAAAAAAACGCTCTCACTGAGGACTAACAAAACTAGGCTCTTCCACTGATTGCAAACTGAATTAATTCTACTGCCAAATATCTCAGATATTCGTTAGGTTTCCATTTTACCTAACGAATGGATTGCCGTCAGATGGAGCCGAAAGCTCAATTTATTTCGTAGGCAATTAATGCTAGGTAAATTAAGATTTTGGCTCCAAATTTGCTGGAAATATGCAAAATAAGCAATTTACTTGGGAAACTATGTTAGTGCTATATTTATGCTAGCGAGGTTTTGACAAAATATAAATACCTAGTTGTAGCTGTAGCTACGGAGTGAACACGCTGTGCTTTACTTATTTCTGTATAGTGTGTATTAATTTATTATTTTATCTAAAGAACTTCTGCTAGTGAATGCTTGTATTAATATATCAAATATATGTATATAGGTAGTGTTGTCATTGCCATTCCCAAGAATATTGTCACCAACAATAGTGTCCACAACATACCTAAGTAAACGGCCAGGGGCTTATTTGACTTGTTACATCACAATGAAATGACGTACTCGTGTCGTATATGATTTTGACTGAAGTTTTCGATTTTGTGTGTTATCTTTTAGGGCATAGATAGCGAGAATCATACTGTCTTTCTCACCTTATTACTTATTTATCCATAAAAAAGGGATGAGTATAATTTTTCTTCTGCTGATTTCATTCCTTAAGCTAAACTATAGTAGCGGTGACATCAGATGCAGAAAGCTAAGAACTACACTGAAATGCAAAAAATGCTCATTGTGTACCTATGCGAAATCCAAAGAACGTGTCCCATTTTAATTGCACCTTAGCATAACAGTTGCCATCGAATATATCGGAGCGGCCAAGGTGGTCACAAATATCTGAAGATCGCCTCTATTGTCAAGGCGATAAAGTGCATGTTCAGATATTTTTTAGTACCTTGGCCGCGCCGATGTATGTATATGATGACGACTGTGTAAGTATCATAATTCATAATAATTCATAATATGTTTATTTGCAGAAAAAGGGTTAGTTACATGTCTTAACTTTAGGTTAGTGATAGTTCCACCTTCTTCAGCTGGGTTTAACAGCATGCAAATATTCTTATAACTAGCAACATATATCAAGCTATCAATATGAGTTGTGTATACAGAGAATTTGTAATGTCAATAATAACAATATAAAATATCCATTCGAAATTATTACCAATTTATAGCTAATACATTATGTCAGGAAAAAAGTTATATTTACATTAATTACAGTAAGGGTCAGTTAGGTACAATGAAATGTCAATTGGCAGAGGACGATAGATCATTTAAACACACTAACTACACACACATAATATGTCAAATAATAATAATAATAATTACAAATTATTTCATTAGGGTAAATATTTTATTCGTTGTTTTCCATGTATTGCTGGACAGTAAAGAAGCAGTGATCCATGAGCCAGACTCTAAGTTTTTTGTTAAATTCTTTCCCTTCAAGCGCTCTTATTTCAGCTGGTAGTTTGTTATAAACTGCAATACACATGTTATAGGCATTCTTTTTATATATGTCAAATCTGCATCGCGGTTGGTATAAAAGATTTCTGTATTGAGCTCTAAGGACTCCTCTACGCAGTCTAAAATAGTTAGGAAACGTTTTTGTGAAATTACAGATCTTTAGTATGTACATGCACGCTAAGGGTAGAACATTGAGCTGTTTGAAAATTGGTCTGCAGTCTGCATCTATCCTTGCGCCAACTATTGCTCGCATACATTTTCTTTGTAGCGTATGTACCCTACCAACATCTACTGAGTTACCCCAAAGAATAAGGCCGTAGTTAAGAATGGACGACACGTGGCCATGGTAGGCCATTAGAGCTGCCTCTCGAGATACGTTCAATCTTAGTTTTCCTAACGCAAATCTAAAACGGTCCAGTCTTAAGCATATTGAGTTAATGTGTTCATCACAACAAATCGGCAAGACGCAAGTGTCGCCGCGCCGCTAGTTGCAAGCGACTATAGGCTTCGGTGTCTTCTTACTATCAGGGAACACGTACGGTTGTTAGCCACGTTTATCTTAATAAAACAGTAGGTAGGTATATAACTTGGTACTTTTTAAAGGTCCGCTCGCGCTCGTCAAGGCTTTGTAACGACACTTTTGTATGGAAGGTTTTACTAGATAATTATAAAACTTCTATAGTTCGGTCACGGTCGACATCATAAAATGTAGGGTCAGCAAGTGTATCGTTTTTTTGCTGCTAGTACATGTATAACTAATCATCGAGTGTCATTAAGTGCAACAGAAGGGCTATTAAAGTCTGAACAACGCCTCTATTGCCAAGGCAATAAGGTACATGTTCAATATTTTTGAGTATCCTGGCGGCTCCGATATATTTGATGGCGACTGTACATAAAAATCAATCATTCAACTTCTTTACCAACCGCTTTAGTTAAACAATGTACCTATATTCAAGTATACAAATATATGAAATTGCCATGCATTCATTCATATTTAGATACTAGCTGTGCCCGCGGCTTTGCCCGCGTGTGTATAGGCCGGTTTGGTATTTCCATTTACTATTTTCATCCAATATTCTAAAACACGCTATCTATGCGTAAAAAAGTACATTACATTTGTATTTAATTATTTACTAAATAAAATGATAACAGGGAAATAAATATTGTTTATAGATTCTTTATTTAGCGAATCATTAAATAATAAGTAATTATAACTTTAAAATGTTAATTATTTCAGGTATTACTTGTTTCTAGGATTCAACCAAACCATGAAATATTTCAGAAAAGAAGGGCGTGTAAAGATTATTTTGAACACCGTGCCCGTTTAGCAATATTTGGTGCTAACAAAGTCCTAGGTTTCCTTTCCAGTAACTCGTAAAAGTACGTAAAGTTCCATGTAATCTCAGAAAAACCCTGTGCTTGCATTTATTCAGATTCGCTCGACTTTCTAAGATGCCTGCCAGATGTCAAACGTCGTATCTCAGTATAAATCTATAATTAGATACGTCCTTTTTGTTTTGTATACATGTTCACAGTAACTTTCTAACAGTATCCTATTTAATGCTTAATCTCCTTTGAATATCAAATCGGCAAATTGGCAACACGCCATTGGCGTTAGACTTGGAAGGAAAATACGTTGTTTAGAGGTAACGCCTCAGACTCGTTCCTAATTCTAATGAAATACCGATTTTCTTATGTCACGACACACTTCCTTCGAATGTCATGCAGCTCCACTGAGTAGTTTTTTTTTTGAGAATTCAGCTCTTTTTAAAGTAGCTTACGTATCACTGCTGGGCAAGCGTCTCCCATTGAATTGAACACATCTCCCGCGTTTTTTCTGGCCAGTTGCTAAAGAATACCTTTCCGCCATCTCTGTTTGAGCCTGCCCCGACCACGTTTCTCTTGTATCTACTACCACTAAAAAAACCCCAAAACGGGGTTGAAAGTGTCTAACGACGTTTTGGTGGGGGTTAATTTACGAGTAAAAATAATCTCATAACTTTACCAGTCTTTATATAACATATATGTTAGTACATGTCCAGTGGCTTCGAAGTTTTAAAAATATTATCCCTCAGGACGTAATAAAAGTTGTATGCACTAGCTTGCACAGCTGTTACTACTATATTTTACCGTTTAAATTCAATATGATATGATCCAATATCGTACAATGTTTAAAGTGCACTAGATCCGCAGATGTCAGGTGTGTCCGGGAGTAACATTTTATGACAGTGAAAATCTATAAAACCTGAGAGAAATGCTATAGAATTAAAATATTTTACCCATAAGTAGCTACCTAAAAATTCAAGATTTCCCGGGTTTAAAAAAAATGTTTTCTTGGTATATTTGCAAAGTCTCATAGCTGCTACAAAACAATTTTATCTTATAAGTAAAGTATGCACGAATGTAGAAAATTGGACAGAATCTTGAAGTTCCTTTGAAATGCTTTGGAAGAACGAGACGAGGCTATATTATTTCTCAGATTTTATTATAGATCTGGCTACATCAAATGACACAATAATGTGAGCAAAATAACCCGTCTAGATAGATTACCGATCCTTATTGCTAGATCCGGGCATCTGGCAGCTTTTAATAGGTAGACGTGAGTTTGTTGCTCTCATTATTGTGTGATACTGATATCTGATGAGGCCAGCTCTTAGTCTAAGTATTACTCCTACAACATTATGGGAATAGTAAAACACCGTCAAGTTTTCGAGGAAACTGCGCTACACGGAAACTATTATATTAAGTTTAAATATGACATTTAACTGACGACCCAGCGGGACCTAAGCGCAATTGTGTTTCAAAGGCGAATAAATAATTGAAACTTGTACCAGTTGTTCGTTACGAAGTTCATCATTCTTGAGCATGATATTTACGGATTTCTTCAAATCAAATCAAAACCATTGATTCCTGAACATAGGTTTATAGTCAGGTCTTATACAAATTAAGTTTCACTACGTACTTCAACCCTTTTTGTTTAGCCACCTTTTAACCCCTAATCCTTTCATTAATAAAACTATTCATAAACTATATGCTACATTATTTAAAACGCTATCAAGCAAGTCAAATTTATCACAAACAGGATGTCGCTCAAGTGTGTACAAGCAATAAGTAGCATAGATAAGTAGAATAACTTTAAGAAATTATGTAATCTATCTCACCTGCAGACGAACTGTGGAAATAGTTTTGCAGGGCATTGTTTAACTTGATATACACTGTTTGAACAATAAACCAATCTGTCTAACTTTTAACCGGCGTTTATCAATAATATTTACCTATGTATATAGGTAGGTACTACTACTACAGTTTAAACTAAATGCCTAAATTGTATTGGTAATGTTAAGGAGGTTTCAAATCACTTTTCAATATAGGACGAATACCTCAGGGCTGTCATGAGTCATGAGTCGAGTACATACTTCAATATAAATGAGGTTTGTGATTTTTTTTAAACATTGATAGTCTTTAACTTATTAATCTTTAGTCTACAAAGTAACATTTACGAGTATTTATGTTTACCATTGCAATAAATATGAGGTATCCAGGAGAAAAATATAATTTAATAATGGCCCACTTTCTCCTAGAGGAAGTCCTGGAAATTATGTGAACCATTTTATAATAATTAATCATAGAATTACCTGAGTTATATTTATTATCGATAAACTTACCTACCTTAATACGTATTCATTATTTCCGTGACTTTTTTGGTTAAGTCCTTACTAAACAACTTATGAGCTTTTCGGAACTCACATTTGATAAGTCATTGTTTAGTGAAAGACAAAGAAATGCAAAGGTGCACTTATATAAAGCCCCAACCCGTTTTGGGGCAGCGTGAGGTCTACAACCTGATCCGTGACGTTTTTGCCTGAGCCGAGAAGATGCTTCGAAAAGGCCTTTGCCCAGCAGTGAGATAGGCTTTCATATTGTTATATTTTGTTCTCCGGGCCAATCGACTTTTTGACCGACAGTTTTGAATGTCTCTTGCGTTACTCAAACTGTCACTAGAGTTACCAAGAAATCATGCATCTAATATACATAGGTTCTGATTATTAGGTTTAATAGTTGGGGTCTCGAATGTTTTAGCATATACCATAAAGGGAAACACAGAGTCATTATTTAAAGGTGAAATTTTAAAATGAGGTTTAAAAGTTGAGGACAGATTTGTGTCGGTCAAAATGTTTATTCACCCCTCTACCAATGATTTCCATATTATAAGCGACTACCAAATGAAATAACCCTGATACTGTAACTGCTAATTTGTAAGCCTCAACTCAATGTATTTAAGGTTCATTGTTGATCACAGAGTTGTTTTCAGTAAGTCTCACAAACAATTTGTATAATGTCTTACCAGTTCCTCATAACACTTTGATTTGCAAACTATTTGTTCGTCCTTGCTATAGTAAGAGAGGCTCCTTTCGAATTCCTAGTCGGTATGACCTAAAAACACCGGTTGTGTGCTATTATATTCGCATTAACTATTGTTATTAGTGGAGCTGATATGTTATGATATATTTTAGTATTGCGTGAGAGAATGAGTATTTGTTATTTCTGCATTTATGGTATCCGAAGTAACAAAGGAGTGTAATCAAAGTGGAGCCTTTGATTTATTGCATGTGTGCTCCTCCGGTTTTTCTGAATTCAGCCTGTATGTATACTTACTAATCTGTTGATCTGAAAAACTTTATCCCAGCTCACCCTTTATTTGTATTTTTTTACATATTTAAAAAGATATCTCGTACTTTTTCTTACTCGCAATACGATAGGTACCAAATGAAGCGTAGGTACACGGAAAGAACATGTCTAGTCACTTTGACAACATTTTGAGTTATAGCAGTTTTAAAGTTTGGAACGATTCAATTAACCATACTATTTTCGTAACTAGGTGGTTTGTATGAATTAAAAAGTGGATTTATGTTAAATATTCCAGCTGTGACAGAAGTTGTTGCTAATAGTTCATTGCAAGCTCTACATTTTGATACAAAAATCTCATTTTACGAAAAAAGGGATTAGACATGTTCTTTCCGTGGACCCTTCAAATATGCTCTTAAACTGATCACCAGTATTTTTGTTACACCATACAAAGTGCTCTAAATAAAACTGCAGGAGCAGATGGCGTAACAGAAAACCGCGGTGTCACCAAAATAATCGTTGGTAATGGGCTACTATTTTCCTAAAAAAATATCTTTCATTTCAAATCCGGGAATGCTGCTAAAAAAAATTGCGAAAATCACCTTCAGTTCTTGTTTTACTAATTTCTGTACAGAGAACTAAACTTGGAAATAAATTTAACTACAAATGGTCATTACCAACGTCAACTTGGCGCATTACGAACTGTAAGTAGTTAAGGATTTCCCTTTCAACAATGGATGAAGTAAGGTCACAAACAAGGTTTAGGGACCTGTATTTGAGGTCTGCTAATGTGTTTAGGCCCTTTGGTTTAAGACTTGTGTACCTACTTATGGTCAGTTGTTGTTACAAACTCAATCTGTCAGCGTTTGTGTTTAGGCTATGGCCTCGTTTTATTGATGTTTACGCAAATCTCTACGTCTTTTATTATTACAGTCTTCAGTTATTAACGTTTTTATATAGTAAAAGCAATAAAACAAAAAACATGTTTTTTTGTGTCCCACTGCTGGGCAAAGGCGTCCCTTCTCTTCCGCCACTCGTCACGGCCTGGTGCATGTTCCAGCCAGTCGCTACAAAACAACAAATAAATGACAAAAAAACAGATTTTTATAAATATCCTCTTTTTCAGAATTGCGCGAAGCCTTCGAGGCCGAAGCACAAGAGGTCAAGAAACCCCGTCTGCTCCTCACCGCCGCTGTCCCGGTCGGCCCTGATAACATCAAGGGAGGATATGATGTTCCTGCTGTCGCCAGGTTAGTCTCCATCACCAGCCTCCAAAACTTTGTGAGGCCAAAGGTAATATAGAGGCCGAAATTCCTTTCCAACCCTTCGCCCTATTATGTTAGGTTAAAAGGTCGGCCATACTGAACAACGTTTACTATGGAATCAACTACAAAATCGCAAATGTTTTTGGCTGTTATACATTTTGGCTGGTCAGATATCGAGTTACATATGCGTGCCATTTTTTTTGGATTTCGGGGTTGGCCCATAGAAAAAGGTGTTCAGTATGACCAGAGACTATAGAGATATAGACGACCACAGCCTAAGGACTTTTTGAAGCTCATGTCAATTGCGCTATCTATGTCAAAGCCACCTAAAGATACCGAAAATGTAAGAGGAATGTCACCTGCACTGCTACTGACATTCCTCTTACATTTTCGGTATCTTAAGGTGGCTTTGACATAAAAGGCGCAATTGACATAACCTTCAAAAAGTTCTGAGGCTGTGGTCGTCTATATCCCTATAATCTCTGGTATGACCTACGTAATTACCTCGTTCAATTTGATTAAGGGCTGGAAAATACCTTGTAGCCTTTGAAATTAAACTATTTTAAAACGAAAATACCTCTAGATTAGTTCATAATAGCAATGCCGTTTGTCTAAATCACAGCTTGCAGTCTCATGCATTCACTTTTAAAGGCTGCAGCCTTGATAAAATAATACAAAATTAATACACACCATTTTCTAACAATCACTCCATATTCGCGGACTAATTAGCTACAAATTTCTAGATAATCCAGGGTTAAAGCAAGGCGACCTAAATAAACCTAGACACTAAAAAAAAAACATTGTCACATGGACTATTGCGAAATTTCTCTCATTCATATTCCATATACATTGTTGACGCATTTCCCATAGTCTAAAACAATGTGCGGAAAAGCTAACATGAGAATTCGCACGTATAAGCACTTTTTGCGCAAAAATCATCTTTAAGTCTTGCGAGTTACGCGCTTCTGGGTTTTTTACTAGGTGTATTGAGAGATGGTGTTTAGCTTCATTCAAATACTTGACACATCTGTCGACTGTCATGTTATACATGGTGGTGCCAGCTTTTCACATCGCATCGAACTTTTATCAAAGGGTGGGCGATCTTGACGCGATGGGAGCATGAACGTTATCGTTTCGACGGGGCTATTATTCTGATTGGCATTTGTTTAATGGGGTTGCCAAACTTTAGGGTGGAACACTTAAGTATGAATCCTTTCGTACGTGCGTAGAATTTTAATGACTGGCGGTTGCCTTTTCGTGATTAATTTTGAACACATTTAAATTGGTGTCAGGTGGAAGTTTGCTTTGTACCGATTCTCCCACATTTATCACTTTGCATTTATTACATTTAATATAAGGAATTCTGACAAGCAAGCGTAAGTGCGAAACTTTTGTATGCAAATAGCAACTTTGTGTCTGTTTACCAGTCACAGTGGTGGTTCAAAATGTTTCTTAGGCAAGCCGGAGCTTAATTTTGCTTAATATTTCTTAATTAGCAGTACTAACTGGTCACATCCCAGAAAATTAGGCAAGCCGACGGGAACTGTGTTTTATGGACGCACCGCCACTGCTGTTTACATACATGATGTATTTTTTCAACTTAGATATATTTTCTCAACTTGTGAATGAACGAATTGACCACTATACCTAATTAATATTTATTACCTTTGAGTTCCTTTAATAGGTTGTATTACTATAATTTAAAAGCTGTTACTTCTCCTTAACATAAATAAATAAATAAATTATCAACTCTTACCTACCTAATTACATAATGCTTGCTTTTCCTAACATACTCCATTTGTCCAACAGTTACCTCGACTTCATCAACCTCATGGCCTACGATTTCCACGGCAAATGGGAGCGAGAGACCGGTCACAACGCACCACTGTATGCACCATCATCAGATTCTGAGTGGAGAAAACAGCTGTCTGTCGACCATGCCGCACATTTGTGGGTCAAGCTTGGAGCGCCCAAGGAGAAGCTTATCATTGGTTAGTTTTAATTATTTAAGTATAGTATAGTTCATGAACTTATAAATGAGAGACGCCAAAACAAATCACATCATCAGACTCTGAGTGGAGAAAACAGCTGTCTGTCGACCATGCCGCACATTTGTGGGTCAAGCTTGGAGCGCCCAAGGAGAAGCTTATCATTGGTTAGTTTTAATTATTTAAGTATAGCACAGTTCATGAACTTAAAAACCACCACCAACCACCAAAACGAATCACATCATCAGATTCTGAGTGGAGAAAACAGCAGTCTGTCGACCATGCCGCACATTTGTGGGTCAAGCTTGGAGCGCCCAAGGAGAAGCTTATCATTGGTTAGTTTTAATTATTTAAGTATAGCACAGTTCATGAACTTAAAAACCACCACCAACCACCAAAACGAATCACATCATCAGATTCTGAGTGGAGAAAACAGCTGTCTGTCGACCATGCCGCACATTTGTGGGTCAAGCTTGGAGCGCCCAAGGAGAAGCTTATCATTGGTTAGTTTTAATTATTTAAGTATAGTATAGTTCATGAACTTATAAATGAGAGACGCCAAAACAAATCACATCATCAGACTCTGAGTGGAGAAAACAGCTGTCTGTCGACCATGCCGCACATTTGTGGGTCAAGCTTGGAGCGCCCAAGGAGAAGCTTATCATTGGTTAGTTTTAATTATTTAAGTATAGCACAGTTCATGAACTTAAAAACCACCACCAACCACCAAAACGAATCACATCATCAGATTCTGAGTGGAGAAAACAGCAGTCTGTCGACCATGCCGCACATCTGTGGGTCAAGCTTGGAGCGTTCAAGGAGAAGCTTATCATTTCGTTAGTTTTAATTATTTAAGTATAGCACAGTTCATGAACTTAACAAGGAGAGACGCCAAAACAAATCACATCATCAGACTCTGGGTGGAGAAAACAGCTGTCTGTCAATCATGCGGCACTTCTGTGGGTCGGCTCCAGACTAAGGAGAAGCTTATTATTGGTAAGTTGTTAGTTTGTGACATTGTCGACCGCGGATGACAAAAATAATTAGTATTTCACATCTGGACACACGTCTCTCCTCTTTTTCTTAAACATTATGTTGCACTTATTTTTAGTACAATAATTATTGTTTGACAATTGTTGAACACTGCAGCAGGATTTACCTCCATAGTGCAGACAATTGTCTTAATCAACACGAAGAAAATGTATACTTTCGTGTCTTGTATACTCTGTATACTCTGAAATAAACAAAACCAATGTTTATTTTCACGAGAAAAATTATTTTCTTAGTTTTTCATAATTAGAATACGATATAAATTATGCCCTTAAAATGATCACCAGCATTTTTGTTACACCTTGTATATATATACCGCTTAACTTCAAAAATGTATACAGTAACTAGTTTAATGTATGTATATATTTATAGCAAGTAAACGAAATGAAATGTACAAATAAATGAAATCACTCTGAAACCACCACAGCAAACAAGAAAAACAAAGTCTGCAAGCTTATTCCCAAGTCGCGGCACCTAATGAAAATTCTAACAGTACTGCAAATTCCCAATTTGTCATGGACCATAAATTGTGACCCCTGACGTAGGAGTAAATAAATAAAAGGAGGGTTCGCAGTTTACGACACAAGGTCATCCCTGGTTGTAAATTAAAAATGACATTGGATCGCAGTAAATAATAAATCTAGGTACTCGATTTCCATAAGGTTGATGGAGTAGCAAAAGTTTGAGGAACTTTTCCAACCCTTTCTTAGGATATAAATAACAAAAATAGGCTGTGAATCAAGAAAGTTAATACAATACGTCAACTTGTGACGCAAATTCTCAATTTATTACACTGTTGACAATTTATGTTATTTCGTGACGCAAGAAGGGTAAATTAACAGCATCTTTAGAAGGTTAAAACATGACATTATAAGATTGCTTTAACATTTTGTAGTATAATTACGAATTAAATACCAACCTGTATAAGGTGTGATTAACATACATATTTATGTGTTTAAAAGGCAGTTAGGTATTCGTTCGACTTTCAATACGGAGGTCTCGGGTTCAAATCCCATACTAATGAGTGTTTAGAAACTTATGTCCGAAATGACGTCGTGTGATATTTTACCAATCGTTTTTCGGTGAAAGGGAACATTGCGAAGAAACTTGCTTAAGGCCGTTCCTCGATTCGGACAAGCCACGCCCATTCGTTAGAGACACGTTTATGGCTCCCGTGCACGAAAGAAAGAGATGCAGCGCTCTTAAGGATCAGACTTTTTGACTAAACTACGATAAATAAGCGAATCTATAAAGTTTTGTGTAATTTTGTTTCTGTGACTTTTTAGATAAACCAGAATACCATATTTTTTACTTAGTTATATTGCTTAAACTCTTATAGTTTACGTAAGCTAAGAAAAATAAGGAGAAAAGGGACCCAACTTCGGATTTTTTTTCTATCGAGATAACTTTCAGCAATCGTGTTTCGGCTTGTGCCAAAAACAAAAGTATATAGTCTAATAATATATATTCGAAAATAAAGTCAGTCCCTTTTCCCGTTTATTAGTCACTAGAGCGTTAGAAAAAACCTGTAATTTTTCAAAGTAGCCCCTTAAACCCACGAATAAAATCAAAGGTATGTTCATCAACCCCCTTTAGGTCAGTGTGGGTAAGAGCCCGATCCGTCTCGTGCATAATAGGAAGCGTATTATATGACCAGCAGTGGGACGTATGCTAATTATTCAAATATAGAAATCCGTGCCTTTTGCGCATTACGTTGAAAATTCAGGTTTACTCTATTCGTAACAGAACCTTTTTCCAACATTATATTAATCTTTCATATTACTTACATGGATTTCCTCCACAGGTATGCCCACATACGGCCGGACGTTCACTCTGTCCAATCCGGATAACTTCAAAGTGAATTCCCCGGCCAGCGGCGGCGGCAAGGCGGGCGAGTACACAAAGGAGAGCGGCTTCCTCGCCTACTACGAGGTAACTTTAATGAAAAGTGAGATACGAACTGAAAGAACAAATCAAATTAATTTTAATGAATATTTTGATTTGTTTATTTTAAGTAGTCTCACTACTAAACCAATCTTATTACCTATCACGAAATATCCCGAGAATCTGTATGTGTCATTCATAACTTTGACACCTTCTCCATTCTTTTTCAAAGATTTTAGGTAGCCTAAATAAGTAGTTACGTGAAAAATAAAATAAGACGAACGACAAATTTCCAGTAGCCAGCAATCACAAAAAAAATACCATTCCAATAACCATCACCAATACAATCAAGCTTGTTATATGTATATTTGAAATATTGGTGCGTTTAATAACCGTTATTTCAATGTATTCAATTAATTACTTCACTATCTCATAAGTCCATGCTTTTGAAACTTATGATGGATTACAGTTATCAATTTGATGTTATGCCAATAGGTTTGCGAAATGCTCCGGAACGGCGCCACATACGTCTGGGATGATGAGATGAAGGTGCCCTACTGCATCCATGGCGACCAGTGGGTTGGCTTCGATGACGAAAAATCGATCAGACACAAGATGAGGTTTGTACCAGTTTCCTTCTTCCTTTTCCTTCTTTGTGTTGCTTTCACGCTTAATAGTTGTCTAGTCTCAATTGGTGATGAAAAATGGTTACACCTCGTACCAGTAAAAAAATGCGTGGTGTAGTTTCTTGAAGATAAACGTGTTTTTTTTTTCATTTCAAGCTCTAGAAGTTCTTGCTCTCATATTTATGATGCATCTGATGAATACATAAATTAACTTTTATTGTAATGAATCTGTATTCATACTAAAACTACTTAGAAATATACTACTTTTATTGTAGATGAAAAACGTGTGACATTGGCATACATTTCCTATCGGCTTCTATTTAGTGATGATCAATAAAATTTATCGTTGGTATCTAAAGAGCGGGCATGTTAATGTTTATTCTCCTTTGGGAATCTGGCTTCTGTGTTAGATGTTAGAATAATATACTTAAGTAAATACTTTGACAAACTCTTTGAGCGATATCAACGATAGATGATATTTTATTTATTTCATTAACTTCTGCTTTGGGGCGTTCGACTGAATTAATCAGAACTTCTCTTTAATTAATAAATCGAAACTGCTTGTTCCTATGCCTAATAGAGACAATATTGACTAATGACTTGACTTGACTAATGCATGGTTTATATTATCGTTCCCTAGACTTACTTTTACCTATATGTGAACTAATATTAACGTGTTCTTCTACAGATGGGTGAAAGATAACGGTTTCGGAGGCGCTATGGTCTGGACTGTAGACATGGATGACTTCAGTGGAGGCGTTTGTGGAGGAGACGTCAAATACCCCCTTATTGGCGCTATGAGGTAAAAAGGACTCTGTTTAACTTTGACATTTTGCGTCCCATTTGTAAGCCAAAGCTTACAAATGGGACGCAAAATGTTTGCAAACGCTGTTCATTTGTTTCTGCCTGCAGGCAGTAGCACTTTCACATTGTAAACTACATTGTTATTTTGGAGCAACTGATGTTTTGTTATTTAGCATGACTGCTCTATTAGTTGCGTTGATGTATTCTGAGTAGGTGTAATTAAAATAACTACATCGTCACTCGCGGAGTAGTTTGAGGTTAGCACGTTTACAAAGATTGGTTTAAACTGTTTCTCATAGTGAAGTTTGCAATAAAGATTATTCTCTAAACCAATCTACTTGTTTTCATGTCGCTGGCAAACAATTTGAGTATAATTGTTTTAATAACGATTAGTTTGCATTTAAGATTTTAATCTAAGACCGCTATTTTTTTCAGAGAGGAGCTTCGTGGTATCTCTCGTGGCAAGGATGCTAAAGACGTCGACTGGGCTTCAGTGGCAGCCTCAGTAGTTCTTGAAGTCACTGAGAAACCTCAGCCGATCAAGATCAGCCTATCTGATGTCCTCAGCAAAGTCAGGAAACCGACTAAAAGTATTATTGTCAAGAACAAGAATGCCGCTGCTGATCTTGACAAGAACAGTAAGTTTTCAAAGTTACTCTAAAACTCTAAAACCTCTCATAACATAATAGGTATACCTATTATATTTGCTTAATTTTACTTTTGTTTCAAATCCAGTTCAATGTAGTCGCGATTGAATGATACTGATGTCAATTTAAAATTCTATAAATTGATCCCTGCATCTCTTACACAACAATCGTTGTCGCCATGGCGCCATTCAGCTGCTCATATGTTTTTTTATCAAAGTCAAGCACCATAACTTGTCTTAATTAATAACGATCACTTTCTCTCTTTAACTCGCCAATTGGCTCTGTTTGCATTTTAATGGTTAATATTAGTAATTTCCTCGCATTCGCTTTCGATTTTTTATATTTACCTGTTTGACTTTCTAAAGAGTTTTTAATATCTTTGATGAGGCTCTCGTTACATTATGGTAAATGACACGTTCGGAAATGCAAAGTTATATTTGCAGTTGACAGTAGTTATGCGCTGTATGTCTTATACTGCTCAATAACTATAAAGTAAAAAATAGTTTCTTGTTTCACTGTCTCCCCTGGTTAAGTTGGTACGGTAAATTACACTTTCGCACTAATGTGCTAGTGCAACGTTGGAACAGTTTTTTACATAATGATTAGACATAAGACGCTCGTAATTGTCACTAATTATAATAATTATGTTCCATAAAAAAAGTTTTAATAAACATGTTTTATATTAAGCATAGCATACACAACAACATTGGCAATTATACTAATTATTTCAAGAGGCGTCATATTTTCTAAGTCTGATGTACTTTTTACAACTTTTTACCTATCTATCGTCTGACAATGAGTTACTGAGAACCATTTCAGTAATCCTGCTACAGCCATACTCTTAAAGTCTTTCAAAGCATCAGAATATTACAAATCTCCAAAACAATACTTCAAACCTATCTCAACAGACAACCCATTAAAACAATGCGTTTGGCACGGAAAGCAACAAATCTCTCACGGGAGTGCCTCAAGGGTCACTCCTGGCCCCATTGTTTCTGCCAAGAAGCGAATGGGTCGCGCGGTTGAAAGTTTGAAGCATCCACTGCTTTTAACGGTGAAATGTAGTTGCCATGTCGTTGGTTGTGACAGGCTCGTAAATGTTGATATAGGTTAGGTACGCTTGAGTGTAGAAATGTGTTTCCATTATGTTTCTCAAGTTGACTTTGCAAGTTGTCGGAATGTTATGGGCTGTTCAGAATTTTCGACAGTATCAATGTTTAGTTACATCGGTGATTTTATGTAGTTTTCTATGCCAAACGGCTCTGTTATTTGTACAAACAGGTAGACAAATAGTTTTCCCATTCCGTTCCCATGCCAAGACCGTTCGTTACCTTAAAACAATTTACAAACCACAGACGAATGCACAGTAACTGCCAAAACATTCCGACGCAATCATAAATCAGGGCAACTTGTTTAATATTTCACACAAACTAAATTCTTTTGGCTTACCAAAAATACGTATATTTAAGCTACGTCGTGATTTAAGACCCTCCCTTATGACGCGACAATCTTTTCAAGTACCCTCAAGTTTCCTCCAAGTACGTTATAAATAACATATTTTGAATGTTGGGGAATACTGCGAAGTTAAAGTATTCTTTGGGAGTTTTTACGGCGTGACAAAGTCTTGACGTGAGTTATGAAAAGTTATGCTTTGTATGGAATGGGAAGTGTAGAAGTACTTGAAGTTTGAAGTAGCTTAAAAAGGTTGATGAGCACATTAGTGGCTATTTTATGTTGCATATTTTTACAACACGGTGTTGAGATAGGTAGGTATCTGTTTTCTTTTTGCTTATATATTTTTATAAATTTTATATCACGGTTTACCATTCAAAAACTTAAAAAGTAGTAATAGTAATAATAATAAAATTTAATATGCAACGCAACTCCAGAAACAAAAATAGTGGTGTTACTCCTAAAAAAAATTTGTGTAGTTATTTCTTTATTTAGGTACCTATCTAAATTCAATTGTCTTCTTTATCGGCCTGAGGCTACACATAAAGGGAAAAATAAACTTTTTCAATTGAAAGGAAGTTTTTTTTTTATAGTTTTGTGTTTGTGTAATAATAAACAAAATCTATTGCATAATATTCCGGCATTTAATGAATACCATCTTCTTCCTTATTGTCTGTCTTAAATTACCATACCAGAAATTTCTGGTATTGCATTCTAAGAATCCGGAAAACATTAGCTGTAATTTTATATTAAAAATTCTTGGAAATCTCTTTAATATCAGCTTTGGATGATTGACGCTTAATAAAAATGCCGTTTGAGTTTAAATAAGGAAAGACTCACAATTAGATTTCGTTGAAGCTTTCGAATTGATAAATGACGGAATCACATTCAGCGAAATCAAGACACTTTATTGAGATGAAATTTCGAGTTCATACTTAAATAATGAGAAAATAACGCTTTCTGGGAAATCTCAAATAATACAGTTTAATAGTCCGACCTAAGCTATACAGGGTGGCCAAAAAGAACTAATCCCCGTTGGCTATAAGGTATTGGAACGCGACCATTCCTCCCTAGATGGTTTTGGAACCTCTGGAGATTCCACCTCCAGGAGGATTGATAGCATCCCAAAATCTTACAGCCAACAGTAATCTACTTCTTTTCGATGACGATGTAAATATTATTATACCTCATTACATAAGTAAGAAAGATGATTAATTGATGATATGAAAAGGGTTATAAAAATCAATTTGTTTTTAAATGAACATAAGAATAAAACACGAAAGTCGATACTAAAATTATTAAAATGCATCACTTATGCATTATTTGAATGCGCTCTAACATTTATGATAATAATTGTTGCTCATTTACCTAACAATTTAATTGCATTATATTCTGTAAACAAACTGGGATGTTAATCAAGTGTGCTGTTTGCATAACTAATAATTATTTTAATAATTGTTTGTTTATTGATGATTGTTTTGGTATTACGAGTAATTCTCCAAATTATTTTAATGTTCATTCCTTTGTTGTCAAACGTGCATTTTGTGATCATTGTGTATGTAAACTTTGTGTACTTTACATCTGTGAACTCGCTTTGACAATAATCATGAACACTTAGGAATCAGATCAGATTTATAAAAGCAATTCCTTACAAATATTTCAAGCTGAAGGTTATAAAAACATAAATCAGACTCACAAATAGAAGAATAACCGCGCTACGCTTTACGCACATATTTCGATATGATGATTTGATAACATACCTTGTATAAGGTCAAATGAAGCTTGTGTGCCTTCAAATAGTAGCACAGATTATTAATTATCATTAAACCTTTTCTTTTAGAACGTGAACCCCAAGTGCTCTGCTACCTAACCTCCTGGTCGTCCAAGCGCCCGAGCGCCGGCCGCTTCACCGCCGAGAACGTGGACGCTAATCTGTGCACCCACGTCATCTTCGCCTTCGCCACTCTCAAGGACCACAAGCTCGCGGAAGGTGACGAGAAAGACGCAGATATGTATGAGAAGGTCGTCGCGTTGAGAGAGAAGAATGCTAACTTGAAAGTAAGTCGTTTTACGCCTGAGGGCCTACCGCGAAGTTCGAAAATCGACCAAACGATGGTCCCGTCTCTATCGCTCTTGCATATACGAAAGAGAGTGATGCAAATAGACGATTCGATGAACGAAGTTATTTGCGGTTATAGGCCTGGTTTTAATCGTCTCAATCAATAAATCCTTCTTCTTCTGGTTTAATTTATTGCTCGCATTAGATTTACACACTGTCTATTAACTAATAAAGTAATAATTATGCAGTTTCTGTTTTAGTTGCAATAATTTTTCTATATTAGTACATTTAACTATGTTGTAATGAATTAATGACTCGAAACCAAGATACGAAAGAAATTAAGGTACCTACTCGTACTTTCCAATAGATTCCAATACAAGTTCAGTAAATAAATATCACAGCAAAAACGGATTGATTACAAAAAGATCTATTTTTCTCCTTGGGATTAAGTTATGCATCATCATCATTTCTCAGTGCTGAGATTTTTGTGATATCTTATTCTTCTGTTGAAGACCACGTTCCGCCATAGATCGGTATACCTCGCTTAGAGCATGGCCTTTTGCAGTTTATTTGCATAAGTTATTACTTGAAAATATTAATAAATATTATGTTTTTCAGATTTTGCTCGCCATCGGCGGTTGGGCGTTCGGCTCCACTCCCTTCAAAGAGCTGACCTCCAACGTGTTCCGTATGAACCAGTTCGTGTATGAAGCCATTGAATTCCTGAGGGACTACCAGTTCAACGGTCTCGATGTGGATTGGGAATACCCTAGGTAAGAATTGTGGGACTTGTAAAAAAAACTATAGTTGGTGACATCTTGGTCCCTTGAGGAATTAAATGCCTCGATTTCGATTGTGAATAGGTGCCCAAGTGAAGTATTTTGGGATTTAAAGAAAATAAAACCTTTTAATGTGTTGTCTTAATGTCTATAATCTTCGCCCCGGCATAAAATTTACAGAACGGTTAAAATGGCGTTACGAAACGCGAACGCATTTTATTGTGTCTAAATCAAGTGTAGTAGTTGCTTAGTTACTTATGTAAACCACACATCCAATCTTATATATCCTTAGATAGAGTAAAACAATACTGCTCAAAGGTTGACTGGAAGAGATCTTAAGGGATAAGTCCGCCTTTGTACAAATATTATGTATTCTTCCTATTGTACTTTTATATGTTGTACAATAAAGTGTTATACTACTACTACAATATTAAAGAACAGAGAAATTTCAGGAACGATCAGAATCTTTACGCACTCTCTTTTGTTTTCAAAGAAAAAGGCATATCTCATGTTATTTTAGTTAATATCATGTTCGTTTTACCATTTACAGAGGTGCCGACGACCGTGCTGCTTTCGCCTCCCTGCTTAAAGAACTCCGCCTGGCCTTCGAAGGAGAAGCCAAGACCTCTGGTCAGCCGCGCCTGCTCCTCACTGCTGCTGTACCCGCCTCGTTCGAAGCTATTGCTGCTGGCTATGATGTGCCGGAGATATCGAAATACTTGGTAAGCATCTTACCTTACAGTTTAATTTGATTTGACTTATACAGGGTATTTTTTCAATAATTAGCCATATTGTGGGAGGTGATTAAGTAAGTCATACTGAACAACTTTTTGTATAGGGCAAACCCCAAATCTAAAAAAATGGCCTGTCCTGTGCGACAAAACGTCGACGTCTGATCGGTCGAAATGGATGAAACAGACAAAAAAAATTGTGGTTTCGGATCACCCTTAGATTTTAAAAGTGGTTACTTATTATGGCCTACCAAATCACCTTGCACAATATGGCTCGTTATTGTTTTTTTTTTTAAATTACAACTTTTGCAGCCCCTTTTGAAACTTAAGACGAGAATTCTTATTAGATTAATTTAAATTTTTGGCTTTGGCCTGATTTCCAAAATCTGTGGTGATCATACTGATCATAGAACTGTCAAAAAGTAGGTACACAATAGCCCTCCTTTTAGTTTTACCGTAGTCGGTTTACTTCTCGTAGACTTTCTAAATAATGTTCCCCATTTCCCAGTTTCGCTATTCGAGATTTCAGTATTCTGGCTGGCTGCCGCGAGTATCGAAATTCGAAGAACGTCATTTTCTATATCTGTCACTCTTGCTGTATCCAAGCGATAAAGATGCAGATAAATGATTTTTAGAATTCCGATGTTCACAGTAGCTCCTTATTGTGCTCAAGCTTCATACAGTTGACGCCATATTATTATACCCACAGGTATGTCTACAGTTTTGAATCTTATGATAAAAAATTGAACTGCAAAATTGTAAACATAATATATCTTTGACGTCGATTGTACAATGTATTTTGAACTTTATTGTTAACATAATAAGAACTTTCCAGGACTTTATCAACGTCATGACATACGACTTCCACGGACAATGGGAGAGACAAGTTGGACATAACAGCCCGTTGTTCCCGCTTGAGAGTGCCACTAGCTACCAGAAGAAACTCACTGTGGTACGTACAATTCGATGGATATTTTGTTGAACAGTCAAAGTCATCAGGTCATCACATACAGGAAGACATTCACTTTTGATAGAAAAAGTAGTTCAGATCACCTATTTCTTCAACAAACAGCTAGTAAAATTTTTCGAAAATAGTATACCTAAATTACCTAATCATTTCGCAGCATAATATGGATAAAACCTGAAAAACACCGTGTATTACCTATAGGTACATATCCAAACTCTGGTGTCAACACCATCCGTCTATAAATCCAAGACCTCCAGCCTAATAGAAGTGTTTTATGACCCAAAAATGGTGTATTAAGCACCAATAAATCAGGGTGAGAAGGAACATTTAGTTAATCACACTTCAGCAAATCTGACATTTACTTCAACCCCTCGAAACCCACAAACAGTTGAAGTGTGAATTTCTGTCCCTACCTACAAACAAGCTTATTATCGCTGTGTCAACAATGTCCCTATTATACAAGGCTTTGTGCTTTAGTAAATATGTATACATTGTTATATTAATTACTTAGACACGGTTCGTCGTTATTAAGGTCCTTAAACGTGGGTAAGATTTTGTACGGTGCTGATTAAGAATTAATGTTATCGAGTATGAAATTAATTTGATACTGGATATATTTTAATAGAAAACTATTTTAGTTTATGCTAGTAGTAATGTAGAATTCATAGCCACTAACAGTTAAAAATGAAACCCCGTAAGTAATCGTAAAAATAAATTCAGAATATATAAGTACATTTTTTTTTCAAATAAACACAATAATAGCTAGGGATACACGCACAGATGTGTCCGCCAGATTTGTCTGACGGATATGCCCGGCGGACACATCCGCCCGTGTATGGCGCGAATTGGACAACGGACAGACAGCGGACAGACGTCTGGCGGACACATCCGTGTCCAATTCGCGCCATACACGGACGGATCTGGGCATATCCCTGGCTAGCTGGGCATATCCGTCGGACAAATCCGGCGGACACATCTGTGCGTGTATCCCTAGCTAATTGTAAAAATGACAGATAAAGACGAACGATAATCAACGAACATTTTAAATTAGATAATCGTCTCTGAAAATACCGTCATAAAATAGTACCTACAGGAACCCATACTTTTCCAAGATACTGCCTCATTAGGTATTCCAAAAAACGGGAGCGAAAAATCAAAGAAAGGGTATAATAATAACATAATATTAAGACCCGACCCTTCTTCACTCCAATAAGCTTTATGCTGCCTTTTCATAACAATTTAGAAATTTTTTATACCTCAATGGTTCTCGATCACACACGTATGGAATACACATGAAACTTTTAAAAGACTTATTAAAAGTTTAAAATACCAAATTAAAACGTTTTTTACAATGTGAGTTAATTTAGGATAATAAAAAAAAATAGATTATTGTATCAGAAAAAAATACCTGACTTAATGTTGTCTAATTAATAATGAAGATCCCACTAGACTCTCTAGAGCAATAGAACTCGGTTATTTAGTTTGAAATTCTATACAAAATAGCCCGCTTTTATTTGTACAGTCACCGGTAATAGTATCTTCCTATTAAAGAAAAATACCTAGGAAATAAACTATAAAGACACTATTGCCAGTTGTACATGTACCTACATTAAGTTCTGTACCGTACCACAAAGTTTTTCGGAACTTAAATAATTTACGTTTTAAATGTCATCAGATATTTACCAGTCACTTATCTGTGAAGGAAAACATCGTAAGCAAACTGGACCTAATCCTAATAAGGCCTAGTTTCCCCTCTGGGTTGAAAGGTCAGACGGCAGTCGCTTTCGTAAAAACTAGTGCCTACGTCGATTCTTGTGATTAGGTTGCGAGTTCTTACAATCAACTTACTGCTACTGGGACGTCTCGGCATTTCGATGGCTTTTTGACTTCGAGAGTTTCTTCGACGATAACTTGAGTAGCGTTTTCTTGATCATAATGAAATTTGTTGAGATTGTAGCAAAGATACATATAATTTGAGAGTTCATATCATCATCATCCTGTCCAGGCCGATTTCGACCATGGCGACTGGTTTCCGCTGGCTAGTGAGAGCGACGTTCGTGGGCTCTCAAGTGACTGACGTAGCCTATTTTAGCAGTAAAAGTACGAAAACAATTACTGCAGGTCAGCACCCCTCCGACAAAATTATAGTTTATGGCCGCAGGTGGTCGGGCCTTCAACTCGTCGCGCTTCGCGTCGAGTTCTACTCGCCTCTGCTCTTCGAAGGCTTGCACTTGTGTCCTCACTGTATGCCTCCACTTTGGCCGGTCTTGCGCCAAAGTCACCCAGAGCGATGGCTTAATGTCACATCTCCGCATGTGGCGCTTCAATACATCTTTGTAGCGCAAAAGCTGGCCGCCTTGTTTCCGCATACCACTTTGCAGCACAGAGTAGAAGATGCGCTTAGCTACTGTGCCATTAGACATACGGGAGACATGACCACACCATCGCAGCTGTCGCCGCATTAGATAGGCTTCAATGCCGCTGACATTAGCACTGCGTAGAACTTCTGTGTTTCTTACACGATCCGACCAAGATATGTTCATAATGTCACGCAGGCATTTCAAGTGAAACCTATCCAACAGGCGAAAGTGCTTTCGGTAGAGGCACCATGTTTCAGAGGCATACAGGAGAGTTCATATAGTTATGAGCAGAATCGATCAAGGGGTAATGGAGCTAAAAGGCGCGAAAAAAAACATCATATGTGTCTTGGTTAGCTTGTTTGCAAGTAAATTGCGAGTTATTATAGTGATAAGTAAGATAAATGCAATAACTAGGTACTAATGTGTGTGAAGTTTTAATAACTCAGTGCGCTGTAGAGTTAGAAGCGAAGAAAGAAGAAATTTTACTTCACTTGTAACCAGAAACTGCTCGTTTTCAGGACTACTCGGCCCGCGAGTGGGTGCGTCAAGGAGCTCCCAAAGAGAAGCTGATGATCGGCATGCCGACCTACGGGCGATCCTTCACGCTCATTAACGACACCCAGTTCGATATCGGCGCGCCTGCTTCTGGTGGCGGTAAGTTGTTTTTGAAATTATTTGAAATATTCTTAACTATTATCACTATATGCGGTACTCACTTTTCACACATATTTCGGAGAGCTTAAGTCTCCATCCTCAAACACGGCGCCGTGTCGCAACGACGGGTCGTAAAGTCGTGAATAAGGTTCAGAAGTGTATACATATTTTTGTCGTTAACTGTAAACGCAAACAAGCAAAAGTTAATTATTTGCTTTTATGTGTTACCTTAATCAATGCTCATTTACGGTATCGGGTACCCCTTTTCAGGTTATTTGAAGAAGGTGTGATGTGACGAGTCGTGAACGCAAAGTTAGGTGTTTGTATTCAAAGTAAAATCAAATTCAAAAGTTGGTACCTTTTGCACTTTATCATTTTACATATAGAAGGGACATTGAAGTTCATGGCCAAATGACGTTAGAATGTTTAAAAACTGCAAAGGATTGTTGATTTTTTATTTTTATTTCTACAATAGCTATTCCGGATTTATAAACACATTACCATCTTTATTCCTAAATCAGTTATTTGAAAATACAAGAGCATCATATGTACATTCACTTGTCGGGAAAAAAGTAGAAAACGGCACCAATTATATCGTTTCTTTTTTTATCCCGGCTGGCATATTAAGGCGCGTACTTTTGTTGGACGATGGAAAATTTTATAAACCTGAATCTTTACCTGATATTATACAGAAAAATGTCTGCACGTGCCTACCACAAGCGCTAAGCTTAGACCTAGAAAATAATAGCGTAAACAGCAAATAAATACCTTATTTGTATCCATAACAAAGTCTAAAGTAAACAAACTTGGTTCAACATTACCTGCCCTTGCAAATCATTTTCGTATATTGGTTTGTTTAACGCGAATATTGTTTAAGTTTTGAGGCCGGTGTGGTGGTTAGGGGGCGGATATTTTGGGATTATAGGTATGGTAGGTATTTTGTACAGGTGATTGGACAAACAATTTTGTGGTTATTATAACGAAAATTTTGCCGTTGTGTTGTGTAGGTATGTAAAATGGGAGTTAAGAATTTTAGCAACATAAATTTCACGACAATTTTTAAAAGGATATTTCTCAAGAGATAGGTACAGTCGACGTCAAATATATGTTTACACTTTAGCACTTTGTTACAAAGAATTAATGTGCAAAAGTGTAAACATATCTTCGACGTCGACTGTACCTACAGATTATTTCGCTCTTTTTTGTTCACTTTATTGCCAAGCAAAGCCATAACAATTGTTTGGACACATTCTTCTTTTCTTAAATACCTTTTTTTAATTTCTGAAAATATTCTGTTTGCATCTACTTAATTAAACAATTTCTCCAACTTTTCAAACAGGCTCAGCCGGTCGCTTCACCAACGAAGCCGGATTCATGTCGTACTACGAGATCTGCGAGTTCCTCCGCGAGGACAACACGACCCTTGTGTGGGACAACGAACAGATGGTGCCGTTCGCGTACCGCGACGACCAATGGGTTGGCTTCGACGACGAAAGATCGCTGAAGACTAAGGTAAGACATCAATGGCGTCTGTAACCCTAGCGGGGACAACACGACCCTTGTGTGGGACAACGAACAGATGGTGCCGTTCGCGTACCGTGACGACCAATGGATTGGCTTCGACGACGAACGATCACTGAAGACCAAGGTAAGACATCAATGGTGTCTGTAACCTTAGCGGGGACAACACTACTCTTGTGTGGGAGAACGAACAGATGGTGCCGTTCGCGTACCGTGACGACCAATGGATTGGCTTCGACGACGAACGAGCACTGAAGACCAAGGTAAGACATCAATGGTGTCTGTTACCTTAGCGGGGACAACACTACTGAAATGTATGGAAATTATCACTAAATTATACACAAATAAAACTTAGATTCCTTGTAGGATGAAAGAATATATTTTCTGACACACGTCATGGAACAATCATAGACAAGTCACATTAGAGGATACACATCAAACTACCCTTGTGTGGGATAACGAACAGATGGTGCCGTTCGCGTACCGCGACTACCAATGGGTTGGCTTCGATGACGGACGATCGCTGAAGACCAAGTTAAGACAGCAATGAAGCTAGGTTCACGTTAGGCGAGATCTGTAACCTTAGCAGACACAATAAAACAATCTTGTGGGGCAATGAATAGATACCGTTCGCGTACCGCGGCGACCAATGAGTTGGCTTCGACGGCGAACGATCGCTGAAGACAATGGTAAGGCACCAAATAGGAGATTCATGTTTTATGTCAGGTTTATGCCAGATTTTGATAACGGCAATGAACGTTATACATGTGTTGCCTGTAATACGAGCAAAAAATTAAAACGTAGAACTCCTTAAACAGTAAAGCTATTGTTCAAAAACTTAAAAAAAAATATGTATTCTTAAAACTGTCTATTTTTCATTTTCATACAAACTAAATATTATTTTCAATGTACGTTAAAATCCGTCTAATTGACATTGCTTGTTAGTCTTGTTACCCTACATACATAATCAATTTCGAAATACATTGCGTGTTCAGGTAAACTTTAAAATGTAGGTAATAATAATAAAGTGTTTTTTTTTAAGTCGCTGAACAAACTTTGTTTACTTTGAGAAGTAGAATCTACGTTTTAATTTTTTGCTCGTGTTACAGGCCACACACTGTATTCGTATACTTATGTGGTTTCTCCAGACTTAAAGCTTGTTGTTGCTATATATGTAGAACTTCATTAATGAACACCAATCTATTTAATTCCAGATGGCCTGGCTCAAAGAAGAAGGTTTCGGCGGCATCATGGTCTGGTCCATCGACATGGACGACTTCCGAGGCTCGTGCGGCACCGGGAAGTACCCCCTCATCACGGCCATGAAGCAGGAGCTGTCAGGGTACAAGGTCAAGCTGGAGTATGACGGGCCTTATGAGTCTTCGAACCCGAACGGACAGTACACTACTAAGGATCGTGAGTATATTTACACTTTTGATCAATCGCAGATCGCAAAAAATATTTGGGTTAACTGACCGTTGTGAAGAATTTGACAACTCAGCACTGGATTCAATTATCCGGGACCTGGTTAATTAAAGGTTCTCAGATATATCTGAACAAACACTACATATTGTTATTACATAGAGTAGAGTTTTAATCAAATCAGTTACCTTTAAGAAATAGCTGTCATAAAATATATGCAAAATAACTAAGTACTTAGTACATAATTGTTCATAATATTTAGTAAATTCTACATTCAGTTCCTAAATTAGATCGAATTTAAATTTAATACGTGCCATATATTCCAAACTGCTAAAATCCAGCTAAACGAACCACTAGGCAGTGACATGCAATTATTTATTTGGCATGTTTTCGAATGATTTATTTTCGCGATAGTACGTAAAATGCGGTTTGGCAAGAGTAGGTAATTTAGGAATTGAGCTTTTATACCTGGTCTACTTTAACATACAAATGGATTATAAAATTTATAAATATTACACTTAGCACAATTTTTTTCCTAATCAATTCTGCTATAGCCCAGCTTCGTACGACTTTGAATCCAAAGGTTGAGAGTTCTAATCTCGGCTCGTACCGCTGATTTTCTCGGAACTTAAGTATGTGTGAAAATATCATTTGATATTTCCCAGTTACTTTGTGGTACGTAAAGAGAAATATTGTGAAGAAACCGGATATTCACAATAATACCTAATTTCGGTTGCGAGAACGAATTACAGTCGCTTTTAAAAAATAGTCGTATCTAGATTAATGCTTAGGACTTGGTTAAACTCTGCCTCAGATCCATAGAGCCGCGAAAAACTAGGATTTACGCTAAGAAGATAAATAAATTTTCATTTTACACAATACTAATGAAATTTTTCCGTCTTTTACAGCCAACGAAGTCGTTTGCGAAGAAGAAGACGGCCATATTTCCTACCACAAAGACAAGGCCGACTGCACGCACTACTACATGTGCGAGGGAGAGCGAAAACACCACATGCCGTGCCCTTCCAACCTCGTGTTCAACGTTGATCAGAACGTATGCGACTGGCCCGAGAACGTAGAAGGATGTCACCATCACACCCAAGCGCCTGCTGCTAAACGATAGAAAAAAATGTTCTGTTATGTTGGCTACGTTTTAGTTAATTTTACAGACCGTTAGTATTTATAAATGCTTCCTGATGAACGGCATGGCCCTAATGGCGTTTGAAACTTGAAACAGGGCGTGTGAACAAACAATTGAAGATCCTAAAATATGCAAAATTTTACATAATGCTTTGAGGAGTTTTTGACATCGTATTCTATTCTAAGTATGCGAAATTATTGTTTGGATTGAAATAAATGGCATATTTGACCAATAAACAGATCCATAGGCGCCCTTTGAAAAGCAAATAGAAGATGAGATACCCTATTCCGGTGATTATATATTGTTTGACCAGCCAAACGTTCGTAATATCTAAAACATAATAACTCTGTATTTAACTGTGTAAAACTGTTACACAAAAAGGAGTTTAGTTAGCTGTAATTAATACCTACGTTTCGTCGGTCAAACTATAATAATATTTTAATGTACCTATATTTTTTTACTTTTTTACATGGTTATGATCTAAAACTCTATCCACCAATATAAAAAGAGAATTCATTTTACTTTTCGGTTGTCATTGGAAATCGAATGGAAGATTCGTGTGATATATTGTAAATTAACATTATTGGTAATTTGTACGTAAAGTACCCTATCTATTAATAAATTATATTTTTTAAGGATAACATATCTTACTCTCCCAAAGGTACACAATTATTATAAGACTAAATATACAAATTATTTTAAAATTGGGCTTTTTATGAACAAAAAGTTATGAAATCAATGTAAAATGTATGAGACAAATAATTATACTGAATTTGTTATTTTAAAATTTGAAGATGGCTGTTTGTAAACTTACTTGATACTTGATAATGAGAGTGTTAATTGAAAAAAATGCCATAATAATTACATTTTATAGGTACTTGAATGTTTATTGAAATATTGTGTTTCTTTGGGATTGTATAATTATTGTATAAGTAGCATAAACCTATTATATTTTATGTAATACTCAAATCAGCTGCATTCACTGCCTTTGTACTGCCAGTAAGTTGTTACTGTCCAACGAAATTGTTACGATGTGACATTTTAAGTAAAAATACTGTAACATAAGTGATAATTTAAGTTTGTAAATATTGTGTTTAGTTAAAATGAGACGTAGGTGTATTAAACGTTTTTTATAGAAATCTTTTTTACATAACTCTTCCCTGGTACAGTCGAAGTCAAAGATATATTTACACTTTTGCACCTTAACTCAAAGGAATAAGGTTCAAGAGTGTAAAGATATCTTTGACGTCGACTTGCATTAAAAATACCACAGCATAGAAGTCCATTATATTTATTTATTATTTTTATTCTAAATTAACCATTAACTATAAATAAAAATCACGTCTACAGCTTGGTACAGTCGCCATCAAATATATCGGAGCGGCCTGGGTACTTAAAAATATCTAAACATGCACTTCATCGCCTTGACAATAGAGGCGTTGTTCAGATCTTTGTGACCACCTTGGCAGCGGATCCATATTGGCTCACATAAAATTACTTAGCATATTTTTTTCAGTAATACCGTTATGAGATCAGAATTATCATTCGTCATAAAATTTTTAGTCCTAATTTTTATGGTTATAATTTTTTTCCACATAACGACAGTGTTAATAATTGTTTGCTGTCCGAATTTTTTGAGACATAATATAATTTCCTACGTTTTTTGTTGACAGTAGTCATTTCTGTGACAGGGTCGACGAAGCTCCCGCTTCGCGGGGGCTTCTATTCTGGGTAGTTATGCCCTTCGGGCAGGATGACACACTAACCTAACCTAACCTAACCGGAATTGTGTTGTGTTGTGATCGCAAGATACCTAACACTCCTCCTCGCTTCGCTCGTCGTCGTACCTAACGGTGACTCTGGAAAGTAATATTATTATAATAGATATTTATATTGATTTACATTATAAACTTCAATTATTCGGAGTAACGATAGGTATGAACAAAAAATACTTATAAGAAATGATCATTATGTTTAAAAAAATTATGAACAACAATTTCGGACTTCCAATAATCGAAGTACAAATTTTATGTGAACTTTGGCGCACCCCTTGGCAGCTCCGATATATTTCATGGCGACTGTATATATTTTTATAGGCTCATTTTTACTTGTGTAAATCCAAAATATCGGCTACATTGTTCGTACAAAAAATGCTTCTAATAATCCTGAACCCAATTTCAAATCTAAACTATGTTAGCTTAAATCTGAACAAACTACCGGCTTACACGGGAAATTGGATCATAATCCAATAAATTCTAGGTTCAATTTGATTGTTACCGAAAATGGGATCAGTGGTAATTTGCAGAATTTCAGATCATACCTGAAATAAGCTATCGAAAATTCATGCTATGGTATCAATAACGAAATTGGGGACCGTGGGATAAATCCAAAGTGTTTTCGAATTAGTTAGGTTCACTGCCGCTAGGAATACTTCTTCATCATCATCATCATCTCAGCCATAAGACGTACACTGCTGAACATAGGCCTCCCCTTTACGTATACTTAATAAGGTTTTTTTTTCTGTGTACCATCAGGTTCATATTTATGAATGAATTTATTGATAAATTGGGTATGTAATTATGAACCCGGTGGACATACGTTACCTTTCCTGATAGGGGGTTGTAAGTGCACTCCTTTGCACCCTGTTGCCAGTGTCTCTGATTAAGACCTCCTCTGATCTCTGCAATAGACTATTAGGTAGGTCTGATACCTGCAATAGACTATTAGGTATTCACAAAAAAATAGTTTACGTAGTTTTATAGTAGTGTATATCACCCGTTTAACGTGAGTAATTGATTAAAAATTACTAAGTAACTAACTTGTAGTATGTAGTACCTAATACTACTAGTACTAGTAGTAGTTCTACTGAATAATACTCTGAATTAATATTTGTGTACTTAAGTGAGAAAGAAAACGTTTCCATGCTTTAAAAAATACACAGATAAGTTAAGAGACAACAATATAGCTACCATGGGGTTCATAATTGCATACAATGCATACCCAATTTATGAATGAATTTATTGATAAATTGGGTATGCAATTATGAGCCCGATGATACAGTCACCGGAAATAGTATATTCCTACAGGAAGGCCGCAAAAATATCTGACAAGGTCTTATGGCCCTACAAGAGCTTTTCTTTTTCTTTTTTTCTTTAGATACTATTGCCGGTGACTGTACATCGTGACAATACTGTGAGAACTACTGAGAACTCTGTCCCTACTATTAACTCTGTGGTATTGTTTCCAAAACTCTGGGCTAGAAAATATATTTAGGTACCATCCGGTTCAAAAATGCATGGGCAATTTATGAATAAATTCATTGATAAATTGGCCATGCAATTATGAACCCGATGGTACCTTCCTTTTACATACACCTAAAACTTTGTAAACTTCGACTAGTAAGTAGTTTCAAAAAGTAACAGCTGCATTTCACAAGCTGTTCGAATAAATCACTTGAAAATCCGCCATTTTTCTCAAGCACTATGCTGTCGGTACCAAATGCTGTAAAAATTAAGTGCCGACGCGTGATCTCCGCCAGTTAACTTGAGATCAATTCTTAATGGTCTGACGCGTTTGAGAATAACTGGATAAGTTTATTGAGTGAATTTAGTATTCTTCCAACCTATGTTCACAATATCGGTGTGTTGTGCATAGCAACTTTTGTGACGTATTTATGTGCAGTCGCCATCAGATATATCGGAGCGGCCAAGGTGGTCACAAATATCGGAACAACGCCTGTATTGTAAAGACGATAGAGCTGAAATGGCGATTGATGTGCCGCCCATGTATAGTTAATTTAAGATTATTTTATTATGTCTGAATGTTACTAAAATACTTTTATTGCCATTCAGACATCTACTAAAAGCTACGCTTCTTGCATGTCACATTTCTTAAAATCGCTTTAGTATTTAAGTCGTGATGGAAGATATCTGACAAAGGCAAAGCATCCAGACCTCCAAATATTGAAAATTGAGCTACTGTGGCAAAAAATGCTGTTTGAATTAACCAGTGGCCGAAGACCAAATCGTAAGCGTGACCAGAACGTCGAAGGAAAAACAGTTTTTGCTGCAGTAGGTACAACAGAAGTCACAAATATACTTTTGTGACTTCTGTTGAGCTATATAGCTCAATAGACTTTGAACTTCTGTGTATCACCCAATTATGAACGGCGGCCATGTCAACTGTGGCTTGTTTTTGTTTAATGTACGAGTATATAGGCAAAACCAACAATCCATCAATATTGTAATTGAACTACTGCGGTTAGCGAGCGTCGGTCCAAACTGCGTTGTTTACATTATCCTACATATGTACGCCAATATTATCAGTCATCAATATTGGTGGAATTATTATACAGGTAACTACGTATTGTCCCGAGTGTAGTACTATCGATCAATTTCTTTTGCCGGAAAAATCACCCATAGATGACAGTAATGTCGACTCTCGACTGGAAGCTTTGATTTACCTCATTCACAAAGAAGGAAAGTATTTTTTGTTTCAGCATATTCTATGCAGTTTTATAACTTTTATCTAACATAAAATTACCGGATATCGCAACTAAGTATATTAAATACCAGAAAAGTCTACCCAGCCCGTCTTCCTCTGCCCTGCACTAGCGCCACGTTCTTGTTGTTGGCTAATGTTTAATTAAAATTGTAACACTATTTTACGTTAAATAAATCATTTGAGAAAGTATATTAAATATGAGCTTATTAAGTATAATCATAACTTACCTATGTAGGTACCTAAAACTTTTTTTATCAATTCAAACTTTTGATAATTTAATGCAAATCCGCTGCCAACATGATGTTATTCAGACACCGACAAGCTAGTTTAAAATTCCTGCCAAAACTACACCATATTCCTCCCAGCACCTGCCACACGCTGGTCCAGGACGTGACAACGCGAGGTGCGTGACAAGAATAGCAAATAGCGTGACGGGAGTTATGGGGATCACGGTTTTAATAATAAACAAAGCACGGGGTTTGATAAGATATCCTGGTGACTCCAAATGTAACGCGATTTACACATTTTGCTACAAGTATATTATATGTAATTATTGAGTAAGCGGGTGGTCCTTACTGGTAACATTATACTTAAATGTGAAAGTTTGTATATTATATAAACCCTATCCAGAAATATATGACCATACCTGGGATAACTCGGGGCATCTATACGAAAGTGATGTAGCAAAATATTTAACGTCAAAAAATATATCGATGCTAATGACAACATAAAATTTTATTCTACATATAGGTATAAATATTACATATTTACTCGTCATTTTTTAATTAAGAAAATTAAAACATGCATTTAAATGTTTATTTTAAAATAGTTCTCGTGAAAAACTGTATTTTTCTTGGCAATATTTTGATGACTATCGGATTTAACGTGACGCGTGACATTATATTTTTTCGGGAGAAAACTGACATTGCATTTAGTGCAAAATAATTTTGACTCACGTAGTTGTATGTCAGGATATTCACTAATCCACGAGTTAATATAATATTCGCGTGGGCGTGGATGTTTCTTGGGCGGCATGATTAAATTGGACTTCGTAAAAACCGTATTCTTACTCTAGGACATGAATGGTACTGACAGTAAATTGTCATTTTGATTGAAATGACATCCGCATACTTTTATTATCTTAAGAGGCTCGATATCACATAATATGACATCGAACCTCTTTATAGTAGGTAATCGAGAATGTTCAATGAGCTCATGTATTAATTTAATTATATCGACATTTTTTTTTATCGATATCAAATATCTAGAACTTGCCCCGAGTTATCCCAGGTATGTATATGACCATTGCGCCATATTGCGGAATTTAATTGAAACTAATTTTTTTTATACTAAACTAACCTGTAACCATAATTATACATGAGAAAAAACAGCGCATATTTCTGGTCAGGCTTCATATTCCATTAATTCCATTGATCAAATTTCTAATCAAGGAACGTTAGGAACGCGAAACGCGTGATGCGTGACTGGAGTTAAGGGGATCACGGTTTTAATAATAAACAAAACATGGGGTTTGATAAGGTGTGCGATTCCCAATGTAAAGCGATTTACACATCGATAACAAACTTCTGGGTTATAACGGATGATCTAGTAGGATAGGTATGATACTAATCATATCGACTACTCTTTATGAAACAAAAAAATGATTTTTAGTATGAAACTTCTTTCTTCATGCAAGACAAAGATGGGATTAGAAGTAATTTAATTGTCATTTTTAAAAGACGAGATTAGGCAACACGTTTAAAATTTTTAACATGTAATTTGTATATGGATTGGAAAAATATAAGTATCATTCTAAATAATTCCATACAAAATACTATTAGACATATCCGCATTGCAAGCCCTATTCACAACTAATTAATTAATCCGAAAACGTTTAAGTTTTTGTAGAAGAATAGAGACTTCTAATTAGTTAGTTATATACAATTTTGTAGATACTTTGGGTTAGCTGATTCCCATTTCATTTTTTCGCAGACGAAGAACGTTCGTGAGAACGGAATCTAGTGATAGTATAAATGTAATGCATGTCTAGGGAGTCTGATTCCAGCAAGAAAAAACGAAATGCTAACGTCCCGGGATTCGATTTCGTCATTAGCTCGTACCACATTAGTAGCCAGTCTCCCGGGGTGGTCACTTACCAGTAATGGTGTCACACTAGCATGGTTTTTCAAATTAACATAACAATTTACTTATAAAGATATACCTAGTAGTCTAGTTAATAAGTAAACAAAAAAGAACCGACTTCACTCAGGCTCCTCTTTTCCAAGAACTCGGGACTCTTTTCCAAGAACTTTTGCAGCAACTCGGGCATTTGGCCCGAGTTGCTGCAAAAAATCCTCAAGTCTCTAGGTGTGCTTATAACAGTTGAAGAGTTCCCTCGATTTCTCCAGGATCCCATTATCAGAGCCTGACCTGATGACAATGGGACCAACTGTGAGTACACCCTTTTAAACAAAAAAAGAGTTTTCCAAATCGGTCTAGCCGTCTTCAAATAATCGGTGAATATAATTGAGAACCTCCTCCTCGGAAATCTTGAAGTCGGTTGATAAATAAAGGGCTAGGTGCCGTCAATTGGATGGAAACGGCGTTGTACTGACGAAAGCCTGGCGTCTGCGCCCAAGTTCCACTTCAGATTTTTTCATCGTTGCTGTAAAACTAGGTAAGTTATCATTATAAAGCTAAAATTGTCTTCTAGTGAACACTTAAAATATATCAAATATTGTTTACAACTAAATTATCATCTTCATGTGCATGAAATGTCTTGCCAGAGCGCGTTCGATTTACCGCAATAAACTACAGGTTTCTCTAACAAAAAATAAATATTATATAACAATCTTAGACAAACCGACGTAGTCCCACCAGTAAGCTCAATAAGGCTTGCGTTGTGGGTACCAGGGTATATAATAGATAGATATAGATAAATACGTAAATACATTACATAGAAAATCTCCATAACTCATCCACTCAAAATAATAGCTGGGGATACACGCACAGATGTGTCCGCCGGATTTGCCCAACGGATATGCCCGGCGGATACATCCGTCCGTGTATGGAGCGAATTGGGCACGGATGTGTCCGCCAGACGTCTGTCCGCTGTCTGTCCGACGGACACATATGTGCGTGTATCCCAGGGGCCGGAAAACCCCTTCATTTGATTAATCTTTTCGATAGGCTAACCCAATGATAGGGATAACCCTATTATTAGGTTACCCTATCGTTACGGTAACCGTTTTAATAGGGTTAACCATATTCAATGTGGTTTCCCTATCGATACGTCTTAACGATAGAGTTTACAATAGCTTGATCGCATTCTAAAAACGCATGATAGGGTAACCTCATTGGGGTTTTTCGATTCAGTAAGCGCTTACCTTTGGGTGAGCTAATGATGTTGCTTACCGAGTTGATAGGGTTTGTAAAAACAACCGTATCAAATACCCTATCTAATACCCCTTCATTGGTAACCGGTTCCGGTCCCTGGTGTATCCTTAGCTAATATTAAGATTTTTTATACATACCGTCCCACCCATCTTCTCCTATCTGTACCCGAGTAAAATGTTTGTGTTAAATAGAATATTTAATAAATAATGATGAATACACTAACAGTGATACTACTTGATTCACATGATGTTTTAAAACAGAGTTCCCTAATAGTAAACATGCCAACTCAGAGATATGATATTTTACATCAAACATTTATAGCATTCCTGGTCGGCAGATCTGGTTGACAAGCGCGGATCCAGGATTTCGTTCAGGGGGGTACTTTCTTACACAAAATAGACCCCCCCCCCTCCCCCCCACACACACACATGACTGAATTTCAAAACAAAGTTACCTCGCAACGTTACTTATAATTTATAAATAACGTAAATCAATGTAAGTATCTAAACACTTCCATTTTATCTAAAGACCACCATAGTTTTTGAAGAAAATTACGGTTTTTGCATAAAAAAATTCTTTAAGAAATAATATTAGTAACACATATCTAGTGTATACTCTGTTTCTTTAATTTGAGGTTTGCAATAATATTTATGCTATGTTATGTTATCTAGTATTAGTTTTAGAATTATGTAGTTAATATATTTTATTGTGGATTCATTAATGCCTTTAGGTATTATGATTCATTAATTAAACCTGATTTAACCTACTTAGTAAACGAAAAAACAAAAAAGTCTGGTTTTATATACAAGGCGTAACAAAAATACTGGTGGTCCTTTTAAGGACATAATTAATTAGTATCGAATTCTTATTATAAAAAAGTAAGAAAAAAAAAATTTCTTGCAATTTTGGTTTTGTATGGAGGGTTGGCCAGCTGTGACGACACGTCCCATACAAAAAAGAAAAAAAATTTCGCGCCCAAAAATTTTTTCTTTTACTTTTTCTTACTCGCAATACGATGCCAATTATGCCCTTAAACAGATCACCAGAATTTTTGTTACACCCTGTATAAATTACCGTTTTAAATCCCTAATTTTAATGTTTTTGCCATATCGTATCTACCACAGATCGAGTATTTGTTCTTCTACTTATAGTTTCATCAATCATCATGCTAGTCTCGGAGATAAACTTTTGCTAGGCTCAAACACGTTGGTACATATGTAATCTAAAAGCGGTTACTATACTGCGAAATGGACTTTATCTGTCAGTAATGTCGCTAGCTTATGCCCGCGGCTTCATCTGTGAAGGTATCGTTATACTCCCGTAATAATAATTTTGTATTAAGAAGAAACATCTGCTAACAATACCATAAAGCTTAAATATAAAGAATTTAGTTCATGACTGCGACATAAACGAAAATTTTCTAAATCCAATCTCTTGTAGAAGACGAAGACGAAGGAAGAGTCGGATGGACGGATGCAAGTCGTTTCCGACCGATACTAATGGAGGTCCAAAGGGGAGGCCTATGTTCAGCAGTGGACGTCTTATGGCTGAGATGATGATGAATCTCTTGTAACGTTACCATTTCTTGCTACAAAAAAATATTTTACCGAAGACCGCCAGAATGAAGAAACTGGGCCTAATTCTAATAACGCTGAGTTTCCCCTCTGGGTTCGAAGATAGATCACATATGGCAGTCGCTTTTGAAAAACCCGCCTGCGCCAATTCATGGGATTAGTTTGCTGTGGTCCCTAGGCTCAAAAAATTGAGCCGTGGTAAATAGGCTAACCTCACACTAGTGTCTTTCGAGAGCCGACGTCGCCCGAGCGCCCGCGCAGCGTCGACGTCTCACCAGCGTCGACGCTGCGCGGGCGACGTCGACACTCGAAAGACGCTAGTGTGGGGTTAGCCATAATCCGGACAACCACTGGGAGAATGATAATTTATTCACAATCAAGCTTATAATATAACTTATCTAAGTATTTGCTTTGACTGAAATTCCGATACAGTTTACGTAATTTATGAACGTGTGAATTCAAGTTTAAACTGTAAATACTAAAATAACTAACACCGCAAGGTTAAGCTTGACTGACCGCATATATTGAAATTAACCACACATACTTACCTAATAAATACAGCATGCTCCGCTGGCCTTAATTGAAATTTAAAGCCCGATTAAGTCTACGTAAGAAAGCGATGAGATATACGTAGCACAGTGAGCTGAGCGGCCCTAATGTGAGAGCTTATTAGCACTTATCAGCTTTTTCACACGACTGTCCATATCACAAGCGGTAAGCGTTTTCAATATTGGTAAGAAAGCGATGAGATATATGTAGCACAGTATATTGAAAGGCCCTAATTTGAGCGCTAATTAGAACTTATCCACTTTTTCACACGACTGTCCATTTCCCAAGCGAAAAGCACTAATCAGCTTTTTGAAATAACTTCCTATTTCACAAGCGGCCAGCGGTTTAACACAGGTAAGCAAGCGATGAGATATACGTACGTAACACAGTGAGCTGAGCGGCCCTAATGTGCGAGCTTAATAGTTTATCAGCTTTTTCACACGACAGTCCACACCCTAAGTAGAAAGCGATTGAATATTGGTAATAAAGCGATGAGATATACGTAGCACCACCGTAGCACAGTGAGCTGAGCGGCCCTAATGTGCGAGCTTATTAGTAATTATCAGCTTTTTCACACGACTGTCCATGTCACAAGCGACGAGCGGTTGTATACAGGTAAGAAAGAGATGAGATATAAAAACACAGCGAGTTGAGAGGCCCCTAACGTGAGATCTATTAGCACTTATCAGCTTTTTCATACGACTGTCCTGTAAGAAAGCAATAAGATATAAAAGGAATGTGAGATGAGAGGCCCCTAATGTGACAGCTAATTAGCATCTATACGCACGCAGAGCGCTATCTCGCTCGCGCACCGGCGCTGCATGCGGAAGCCGCAGCAGTGTGAAAGAGGCCTTATTCCGCTAGTCGCTTATGGCTTGTTCTCTACAAACCACTAATTCCCGTTAGCGGAGAAGGATACAGCGCACCCAGTGGCACACTGGCCCGCTCTGTCACTTGATTGTAAAAGGTTATATTGTCTTAGAATTGTAACGGCGCTTGCGACGTTTTAGATACGCGTTACTAGGAGACTTGGGAGTCATTAGGTTGGTTTATCACTGGATTGTCTAACTAAATGTTCGCACACGGTCTGACTTCTAAGTCTTCTTAATACTTACAGTATTGTATGGGGCGGCGCATGGAAATAGTTGTCTAGAGGTGTGTTAAAACTTAGGTACAAATACCTATGTCTTCTCTTCCTCTTCATCACGTTTGTCCCGGCTTGGGGTCCGCTTAACTACCTAATCACAAGAATTGGCGTTGGTACTTTTTTTAAGGAGTAGCAGCCATAGTAACATACAAAGTTACTTTGAGTTTCAAATATATCCATAAACTATAGACAAAATTTAAGGCCGATGCACACTGCTTGCATATTTATACTTTTATACAGAATACATCCTTACCTACTTGTCTAATCATGTATACATACACTTCTTAAAGATATTATCACTACTACTACTATTATCATTTACTATCAGGTGATAGTAAGCGATTACTGTAGCATGTGCATGCCTGTAACGTCAATAATTTTGATTTATGTCAGAACTTGTGTTAATTGTGACAATTAATTGTCACCGTAGTGAAATATTAGGGGCCTGGCTTTTAGACAAAATACCTATCTCCGATCTTGCCTCGGAAGATTATCATCACTTATCACATTTTTACTATGTTAAACAGTCGAGTACAGAAACTGCAAACATTATTTCATGAATATAATTAGACGAACTTTCGCTTTTCATATAGTGTTAATCATAGCATTTGCATAGCGTTTTATGTTTTATGTTTGCTCTTTTTTGCGAAATATGCAAACGACCACACAAGTTAAGTGTATGCGTAAGATATTATCTGGAAATTGTTAATGCCATTATAACATTGTTCCTGTACATAAATATAACCAATAGTAGTCTATGTAACTGTTACGTTTTGAGGCCTAATTACGTACAGTTGCATACACTACTTTTTTCTACTCCTGCATTCTAATTTGCCAATAAAATGACTGACAGGTATATTCAAAGCATATACTTTATGAACGTTGTCATAATATGACTCAAAAGTCGATTCTTAGGGATGTAATGGCCAATGGGTCTGTAGCCGGGGCGGGCCCCGCGCGGCCCCCACCCGCCGGCACAATCCGCCAGGAGATTGAAGACAATTGTATATAGGCAGCAGGTCATTCGTCGAACTCAATCCTTACCGGCTTGCCTAGCACTCGTAGAAAAACTATTGTGTGCAACGGTACATAATTAGGTCTTAAAATTCTCGGGTCTGTTTTTACAAAATTCGGCTTCGCCTCATTTTGTAACTTCGACCCTCGAATCTTAAGAACCCTTATTATGTAACTGTTGCACAAAATACTACATCTACACACATATTATAAATCCTAAATGATGTGTTCGGAAACCATTAGAATGACCGCCATTGCACCGCCATAGCCAACTTGATTGTGCCGGCGGTCGGGGGCGCGTGACCGCGGTCTGGAAGGAGGCAGGATTTTCATTAAGTTACCGTAGGTAATGAAACATACGTTTTAACCACACTGTCACAGATAATACAGTTATGTTACAGTACTGGTTGCAATAATGGTGGTAATTACATAAGGCTTTCGAACGCAAAATATAGGATTTATGATCGGGGTGTAGATATTTTTCTACTCGTAATCCTTGATTTTTTTCATAGGAGAAACTAGACTAGGGATACTTACCTACGTAAAGATTAAACCGCAGATGAAGTTCATACAATCAAATTTTCACTGAATATGTCCCTAATTAATACTTCTCAATACTTTTAACAGCCTCCCAACCGTCAGTGAAGACGGTTCTGGGTTTGAATCCTTGAAATATTTTTCTTAAGTAATTAATTAATTATGGATGTTTTTATAGGTATACATATTAAATCAACGACTTTTAGTAAGTACCCTCATTACAAGCCTTATCAAGCTTAGGTACTGTACGAGTCCGTCGATAACTATGTGTAAGATGGAAGGATTTATTTGAAAAGTACTTAATCCTACATTTTTATTAGAAGTACCTTGGATTTAAGAAAAAAAGAGTCAAATAATAATATTAGCAGTTAAAATTATTAAAAACGTATTTGCATGAAAATATTTAATTAGCTATACTGGACTTATTTATAATCAATACAGCTTGTAACGCCCGACATGCAGAAGAGAGGTTTTAAAATTTGAGGCGATGGAATAAAAGTTTCACTTTAAAAAATCACAAGAGATAGTAAAAATAGTAATCTGTATAAAACGTATGAAGTCGCTTTACTTCCTTTTTTTAATTAAATCGCTAACACACCTGCCCAGATATTTATGCAATAGACTGCGCAAGTCAAAAGCCTGCACTCCATTTGTATTGTTATTTTGTAGTTTTGAATGTATCATATTCCAGGAATGATTTAACAGAATAAAGACTTAAGCACTGTTCGAAGTTTTATTATTTACTGGTCCATTGGAATTGTATTCCTATTTCTTATACATCTAAGTCTTTCTCAGTATTTGCCAGTGAGGCGACATAGCTTAGTAAAAAATTTAAAACGTTATTCAAAAATATATGGTAATACAATTATTTATTTACTACCCAAAGGGTTTTGTCGAGAAGAGATCGCTTTTTAACGATAAAACCTCCTATAGTTACGTGCGCTGTTTAGCTGCTTGTCTTTAATTATCGAATTAGCCAGCACAGCGAAGCGAAGATCTTGCAGTCAACTTCGGAAACGACGAAACTGTCAGCTGCCGTCGCTGCATTTCTATGGTTTTTGATTTTGAATAGTTATACCGTGATAACTTTAGCAACGTTTTTCTAATCTTTATGAAATTTGTTGGGGTTGTATCAGAGATAAATATATTTTGAGGCTTGTTATAATGATTCTATATTCTGATCTAACTTCATTGGTCCTGCACCAATGAAGTTAGAGCTACGTAAAGCTAGAAGGCGCAAAAGCCATCCTCATAAGGGTTTTCTTATATTAGTCAACTCGTGTGTAAGTAAATCGCGAGTTCTCAATTAAATTCGAGGCGGAGTATAGTCCAATGTTATGCAATAAAAGTGATGTATTTAGTTAAGTACTGTCACATGCGAATTCTATTTAAACATGTCTGCGCAACCACCCCACTTCTCTGGAATGCTCACCGCGCTTGAGCGCTTGCGCATCGTCTTCAGTTCTCTAGGTCAAACAGCCGCGGTGCAACGCGAACGCGAACATTTGTGTGTGTGTTGTGTTGTGTTTTGTTTTTGGATTGTGTCGGCTTTGACAAGGTAAATTGAGTTTTATTTTGAGCGTGGTAGGATCAAGGTTAAGGTGTGATTAGTAGTTTTAAAAGGGTTTTTTTAGTGTATTTATGGATTACCTATGGATATTTGGGGTGTGTTTTTAAAGATCTTTGTTAAAAGATGGTCTATTCTTTTAATTACATTTTTACACGACTGTCCAAAAAAAGAGTGTATTGTGTTCAGGGTTCATGTATGATTGTGGGACTGTGGGTATTGTGGGTGGATGTAAACTTTTTTTTTAAGACAAAAGTCAGGGCAGTAGACAAATATGTAAACAAACACAATGCAAAGGTAAAAGTCCGATCCTCAAATGCGTTAAAATTAAATCTGTATAATTTAAAATGATGTTTATTTAAACTAAAAACGAACGTGAAGGTGACATCCAACACTGTACATAATATATTAGTATCAATGCCTACGAAACGAAGACACTCATCATAAGAAACAAGATTGTGGATTACAATCCCCAAATGTTTGTCACTGTCCCAGTCCACATCATCTTTAAAATTAAGTAATTTTCAATTGAATTGACAGCAGGGTGTCAGCTATTGGGCAACTTCAAGATTTCGAAGGAGGAGGTTCTCAATTCGTCAGGATCTTTGTTTTTTTTTGCTCTTTTTTTATGTATGCTCACCGATTATTTGAAGACGGCTAGACTGATTTGGAAAATTCTTTTTTGTTTGAAAGAGTTACTAAGAGTACTTCACAGTTGGTGCCATTGTTACCAGGTTTCTGACCAGATCTGATGTTGGGATCCTTGATAAATCGAGGGAACTCTTCAACTACCTATTATAGGCACGCCTATAGTGATTTCAGTATTTTTTATAGCAACTCGGGCATTTCCTCTTGTAAAAGCGGAGCCTAAGTGAAGTCGGTTCTTTTTTTGTTTTAAATTATATATGTACCTATTTACTACCTAACTAAATATACAGAGGTACTACAGTACAAATACTAAACTAAATTAATAACTAGCTCAAATCTAAACTAGGCCCTTGCGGCATTGTACCAAGGATGCTGGCGGCATTTCCTCGTTGCATCGCAATGCTGATACGCTGTGCGAGGAAACCGCCAGCTCTTCGGTCACCAGTTACATCAACCAGACGCTTTGCGATATCTGCAAAAAACTTGTGTGCGCTGGGACCCCATGGACCTAGAGTTTCAACTCCAAAAGGTACAAAATGGTACTCTCTACCGAGACTTTTATATTTGTTACGTTTTGAAATTTCGGCGCTTTCCTCCGCTGCGCCCGCTTTTACGTTAGTCCGTTGGAGGTGGGACGGTGCAAGTGTGTCTATTACGCAGGTAGCATCCCACACTAACATCCGTCCCAGGCTCCAAGGAACCAAAGACACCCCATCAGGCCTCTTGCCATCATCCCTGATAATGCCAGTCGGCTCAAGAAGAGCAGGCACATTGATGGTGGCAAGAGACCGACGGATTATGTCGTTAAGCGACGCGTGTCTTGAAAAACGGCCCGCACTTTTTTGACAAGATAGTCCATTTGTAGTATTGTACTTATACAAGTTTATGCTTATGTAGTTATATGTTCTTTTGACATTTCCTTATGTGCCAATTTAATTAGTGTGTAACAAAGTACGGAATAAATAACTGTCAAAGAAAATAAATGGTAGAAAGTGTATCGCATATCGAATAGTATATTATGTAAAACACACCTCTATGTAACAAGAAAACATAGGTAAAGTCAACGCCAACAATAATGTTTACACTTTACTCCTTCGTAATAAAGATCAAAAATGTATACATATTTTTGGCGTTGGCCGTAGGTACATAAAATTAACAACGGTTCGTTAATAATTGTATACGTGCATGAGGTGCTAATAATAAGTGATCGAGAATATATAAATATGGCATCATCATTATTCTAGCGTTTGTCCCGGTTTTGGTCCGCTCGGCAACCTATGTTAGACAAACTGGCAGCGGGTTACCGCGTGGTTGGAGAGATCTTCAAATAAAAGCTGGCGACTGTACTGATTGAGTTTTATTTAATTAACACTCATTAGGCTTTTGTGGTACCATAATATAAAGCTTGTAAAAGCGTAAAATTATTAAATATAGAATAAAATGGGACGACACAAGTTAAAGGCGGGCGAACGGCGCTAAGCCATAGACAAGAATAGAACGAGTGTTGTCATGCACAATAATTATATAGTAGAGAATAATAGACAATTAAACATTATTTTTAACAACCTAATCCCAGGAATCGACGTAGCCACTAGTTTCTATGAAAGCGACTGCCATCTGACCTTCCTTCTGGTCCGGATTCCTTACGATTTTTTCCTTCACCAAAATGCGACTGGTAAATGTCAGATGATATTTCGTACATACGTTCCGAAAAAGTCAGTGGTACATTCTGCATCAATAATATGCAGTGATCGGCACGACCCGTGCCACAGTGCTGAATTTTGGTTATATTTTTTTATATGGACGTGATTATTAAAATTTTATTCCACAACCCTGTCCCAAAAAAATATTCAATTGAAAAATAGACTGTTCATGTCTATAATAAAATTAAAAAAAAATCTCTTTGGAGTCCCGCGTTGTGGCACGGGTCGTGCCGATCACTGATAATATGTATCCGAATTTGAGTCTTATTCCACAGACATAAGTGCCGAAATGTATACATATTTTTGATGCGGACTGTGCGAGCCCAGGTTTGAACCGGAGACCTTCGGATTTATATGTTGTATATGTTGTATTTTTGTTACATTTGAGTTTTGTTGTTTATCTTAACTAAAAAGGGCCTACCGCGAAGTTCGAAAATCGACAAAACGATAGTCCCGTCTCTATCGCTCTTGCATATACGAAAGAGAGTGATGGAAATAGACGATTCGATGAACGAAGTGCTTCGCGGTTATAGGCCAGTCTACAAGTTACTGTATTCAAGAAACCCAAGCGCTAACCAAAACATGGTAACTTAGGTATGCCTCTATGTCTGTTTGTCAATCTCATTGCACAGATAACCTCAAACACTAGATAGATCATAAGTACAACTCGGGGTCACCACGCATCAGTGCTCCCGTACTAATTTTGTATGAGAGCGCGACCGCTTATTTCAATCCAGTTAACGTTTTTGATCATTACTCATGTGAGTTAAAAATATCCACAAAAATAAAGTTACAGGGGTGAACCTGGATTGTTATACTACAAATTGGAGTATAATACTATTGGGATGTGCTGTTCAAATCGTAGAAATTTACGAATAAAATTGCACTGATGTGTGGTGACTTCGTGCTCCCTGTAAAAGCTTAATGATGAGGTGTCTGTGTAGTCTGTGTCTCATTGTAATAAAAGGTCAACTAAAAGGTCACATAGCACTCCGATCATCTTAAAGGTAGTGTATTCACGCATTATACACGAACTTAACTGCTAAACTACTTTTATCTACACCCATATCATAAACCCTCCATGATGCGTTCAAAAACCGCACGTTATAACCACCATAAAAATAGATTGTTTCGTTAGTAGTTAGAACAAATGTCTTATCTGTAACGATGTTATTATTATCAAATAATAAGCAAAAATTCGATATCATTATGAAAATCCGGATGGGCCCCGCCCGCCGGCGCGCGCCTCCCGACCGCCGGCACAATCGAGTTGGCCATGGCGATAGCGGTGCAATCCGTGCAATGGCAGTCATTCATTCATCATTTCGGGTTTATAATAATGTGTGTAGATAAAGCAGTGTATGAAACTGTACGTAATTAGGCCTTAAAACACTCGTGTGATCTTATTATGAAACTCACTTCGTTCGTTTCATAAAACCACACTGGTGTTTTAAGGACCCCTATTACGTAACAGTTACATAAACTACTATTATACAGTTTTCAAACATAAGTAGTCACAGTAAGGGTCGCCACACACCTAGCGGTTTTCCTCGCGGAATTACCGGAAGTAGCGGAAATTTGTCTATGGTAGCGGAAATTTGTCTATGGTAGCAGATTTTTTGTATGGAAGCCATAGACAAATTACCGGAAGTAGAGGAAATTCATAGACAAAATGCTTAATTTGTCTATGAATTTCCGCTACTTCCGGTAATTCCGCGAGGAAAACCGCTAGGTGTGTGGCGACCCTAAAGCCACATAAAACTTACTTACATGTTTGCAATGTCGATGCAAATCTATTGTAGCGTATTCGTAGTCTAAGGCGATTATCACACTGGTGCCGCAACCGCATGCGGCGACGGTGGCGGTGTGCAAGCGTGACAGCGCTGTACACACGCAGAGCGCTATCTCTCTTGCGCACCGGCGCCGCATGCGGAAACCGCAACAGTGTGAAAGACGCCTAACTATATTTTACGTAAAATTACGCGCGCACGACGTGTTGACTGTTGTTTTATTTAGTTTATGGTCAAGGTTGTTGTTGTTATCAGTTGCTATAAAATATCAAGCTGTAACAAGGCCCAGTTTATTCTATGGCTTTAAAAAATTCATACAGGGTGTTTCTTCAACCCTTAACCATATTGTGCGAGGTGATTCCTATACTGAATATCTTAGTGTTTGACCAATAATCAATCAAGAATCCGAAATAACAATTATTTTTCTATGTGGAGAAAACATTTTCTTTTGAATTTCTGGGTTATTCGCATAGAAAGAATTATTCTCACTTGACGCTCGGACAATATGGTTATGTGTTGAAAATACCCCTTTAGTAGGCGTATTGGGGGTAAATATGTGAAAGTGCGTATTGGAGGAAGAGCGAAATTCCTAAAAATATGTGACATCTGTCAATCATTAAAATAACTTCTGTCTCCCATAGGGATCGCGTGCGTTAAAGGGCTACCACCTTAGAGCTTTAAACCAAGCGGAGTAGCCATTGACAGGCGTTCCCCTCTGCCAAAAATGTATGACCAGTGGTCATATTCATTGTATGGACTGACGTTTATTTGACGTGGCTATTTTGACGTTTCGCATACATTTGACGTTCCCCTCCCCCGCAAAAAACGGCAGACTTTTTCCGATAGAAATGAGAGCGCGTGTCGCATCCAGTTGGTTTAATAATCAAAGGCTACCACCGACGGCACCGAATAGTCTAAATATAAAACTAATTCTAACATAATATCGTCAGGTGTGGACGCTGCTCCCTTATGCCTTCACTAGGTCCTAAGTAGCAGCCTTGATACTCATTTACCGAAGGCTTAGAGCTGCCATTTCTCTAAAAAAATAAGTAGCAGCCAAGAGGATGCCACTTCCAAAAGTTTGTGGTTTTTAAGGACAGAAAACCGTTACGTGCGCACGTTACATTGATCCACAAAAAGCCGATCGATGTGCGCAGAGCGTGACGTATCGGTTGACCACATGCGGCCAATCTCTAGCACGCCATTGCTATATGAAACTCCCATTACCTAGGCCGATCGTGCTTTACGGATTTACGAGAACGTTTATTCAGCTGCAGGAATCTCATTTAAAACTGTTTCCCCTGATGTCATTTCGCGAACAACTTATCGAAAAAGTTTAAGTTGGTGTCTAGAATACCCATCCATAGTAAAAAATCATTGGTGTGTGTTATGTATGTAATTCTAAACAGCTTGGGCACATCCTTTCCAATTTAGGTACAGTTGCCATCAGATATATCGGAGCGGCCAAGGTGGTCACAATTATCTGAACAACGCCTCAAGAAGATAAAGTGCATGCTCGGATAAACAGAAGATAAAGAAACTTACCTTCTCATTTAGTCTGATTATTTATGGAAACAGGCGACATACAGTCTAGGGGCTATCCATAAATTATGTCATCGATTTTTAAAGATTTTGACCCCCCCCCCCCTATTCAAAAATTATGGTTCGAATGGCCCCGTTTCCTCCTCCGTTTATTCTACCATCATCTGATGTCCCCTATTACTTCGTGGCGTTGCTAGGTATAATCAGAGAGGTATCTATAAGTATTCAATAGAAGCGCACAGTCTCAGAACATTTTGAGGCTCGAAGTCTGAAGTGCCATCTGAACCAGAGCAACCCAAAGTTAGAGAAAATGTACCGAACCAATGTGTAGAGGAACTTAGAACTAGAAATTTACTTAGTAACGCTACTAGATGACGCTGCAGGGTTTCTTAACATTATGTAGTAACTTTGGGTTCCGATGGCGCTTCAGACTTGAAGCCTCAAAAGGTTCTTAGTGCTCTATTTAATAGGTATCCACTGGCATAATGTAGGTGTCAGTCGGTTATTATCTTGAACTTACGATTAACATGAAGGATCATGTCATGTCACATATACGTTAATAGGAAAATTTTAGCTACTCTCACCTTTCGTCGACGTAACAGCTAAATTAATAACCGTATTAACGACAAGTTTTATTTTCATCGCACCATATTTCACGCGAAATATAATTAAAAAGCAAGCGCCACGCAGCCTTCTAAGATTATTATACTTAATGTCACTTTCTTTAGAGAATCTGTATCGAGCTAATTAAGATTGTAGTTAATGAATGCGTTGTAATGACCGTTTATGAAGTAAACCAAGTCGCGACCCGAGTACCGTTTAACTTATTTTTTATATTTCAAGTTTAGGTATGTGATTGCTGTCGGGTTTTGAATGCCATAAAACATCGAGTGAGAGACACGAATTGAGGTACGGTGTAATATTTTGGGGCAACTCCACAGATCGAGAAAGTGCATTTCTAGCTCAAAGAAAATATGTAAGGTCACTATGCGGAGTTGGCTATTTCGACTGCTGCAGGCTTCATTTTCAAAATCTTAAAATTCTGACGCTTCCATGTTTGTATATGAAATGTGTGTTTTTGTAAAATGTAACTCCCATCTATTCCTAAAATTTAGAAGCGTATTACGTTTACGTGGGAGAATAGATCCTTTCATACCCGATACGGCGCTGTTTAATAAGAATGTAGTTGGAATGGCACCTAGACTATATAATAAATTGCCAGTATATATTAAATCTCAACATCTAAATAAATTTAAAGGTATGTTAAAAAGTATTCTTAGTTCGAAAAAACTACTATTCTGTAAATGAATTTATAGATGATAATGACATATAAAATATGAGTATTATATAATTGTGACTTAAATTTTAGGCCTGAAGCTGACACAGAACACATCCTCATTGAACAGTATGAAAGCTTCTTCATACTATTTGATTATCTATTGATATGTCATTCATGAAACTTATTAAAAATTTGACTTGTTAATTTTTTTTATCTTTTTTTTGTGTCAATGTCTTATGTGACAAATGTGTGGAATGGCATGTGCCAACACCGACACACGCATACAAAAATTGCGTTACTCTGACGTGACGTATCACTAATATGCTATTGTCAATTCACAATTGTCATTGTGTTTTGTTGTCGGATATTGGAAATAACTTTTGTTAGAAAATTAAAATGATTACCTATTGTTCTAATTAATAACTTTAAACAAAAATGAACCGCCTTCACTTAGGATCCGCAATTCCAAGAGGAAGTGGCCGAGTTGCTGTAAAAAATAGTCAAATCACTATAGGTATAATAGTTGAAGAGTTCCCTCGGTTTCTCCAGGATCCCATCATCAGACCCTAACTTAGTGACGATGGGACCATCTAGGGGTTATACCCGTTCGTTTAAAAAAAAATCGGTTCACGATTCACGGAGATATCGAGTAACATACATACATACATACATATAAAACGAGCCATTTTTAGGATAAAGTTTTTGAGCGTTTTCAACATCGCTAGATGTAAGTAACGTGCAAAATTAACAATGTGATCATTTTCATTCATAAATTCTAGATGACATACTCATGTAACTAATATTGGTTCTATTATCATAATGTAATAACTCATTATAATACTCGAAACTGTGTTAAAAAATCGTTTGTTGCACGCGCGAGATTTCATTTTTCTCTTGTTCCGAGTTTCCGACTCGTAAAGTAATGAGTTCATCCAGTGAGACGTATTTAGTATGTTCAACTATTATCGCCATTATCGGAGAATTCGCACAAATGATTACTTTTAATTCGAGTAACACTTAAAATGTAGATACTACCAGCTACTATAAATTAAATTCATTAAAAGTAAACGTGAAAAAGTCGTTGTTTTATTTTTCAACTTTTTGTTACGAGGACGACCTTGAAATTCGTTCATGCACGTCGACACCCAGTTAAACGTTACAATTTTACGCTCCACTCTTATTTTTAAGCGCAAAAAAATGTTAACAAATTTTATGATTGCACTAGAACCGCACCGTTGGAAGGAATCGGAAGAATGGTGGTTTTGTGTGGAAGGTTGGTCAGCTGTGGCGACGTTTCCAAAAAAAAATTCTCGTCCAAAAAATTTTTCTCCTGCTTTTTTTTACTCGCCATACGATACCAATTATGCCCTTAAACGGATCACCAGTATTCATTTTAAACCTGTATACCTATATTTTTAATTAAAATATCAATCAACATGCCTTCTCTTCCTCCTAACGGTTGTCCCAGCTTGGCGTCCACTTGACAACGTAATCCCATGAATTGGCGTAGGCACACATTTTTACGAAAGTGACTGCTATCTGACTTTCCAACCCAGAGGGGAAACTAGGCCTTATCGGGATTAAGTCCGGTTTCCTAACGACGTTCCGCCAGGCTACCAGCGCTTCATACGATCACCATACCTACATATCCATTTATTTTATTATTACCTACACTATTTTGATTAGTGATACCTTAGTAAGTAAGCTTTAGAACAAGGTATTAGGTATTCAAACAAATTATATTACTGAACCACGATTAGAATGCCGGGTGAAATTTAAAAAGTGATAGTAGGATTTAATTTAACAAATCTGCCACATACTTACGTACGTCAAAATTAGTATAGGTTAATAGCTATCTCAATCATATTCTCATAGCAGTTCAGTAATATATACAGTGTGTTTCTGTAATAGGAGCAATAAATTAAAACGTAGTTTCTACTCCTCAAACCAGGAAACGTTTGTTCAGCGACTTTTAAAAATAACGTATGGTTTGATTTTTAGGACACTTTAATGTTTTTTCGAACACGCAATGTATTCCGAAATTGACTATGTCTGTAGGGTGACAAGCAATGTCAATTAGACGGATTTTAACGTTCATTGAGAATACTATTTAGTTGGTATGAAAAAGAGACAATCTACAAAATACGTATTTTTTAAAAGTTGTTGAACAAAAGTTTTGTAGTTTGAGGAGTAGAATCTATGTTTTAATTTATTGCTCCTATTACAGAAACACACTGTATATCTCATCCACTTTGATTAATTACAAACATTCCATTAACCGTTATCAAAAATAAAAACTATGTCAAGTTTATCTCCAAAAAAACCTCTAAAGCTTTTTAAAATTCGAACCATTCACATAAAAAGTCCAATGACCGAAACATTAGGTTCAACTGTCAAACGTCAACAACCGTTTAGTATCGAACGCGATTTGAAATTCAAATTTGGAATCTAAATTTAAACGGTTCCGTTCGTCACGACCGAGACTTATGGCAGAGGAAGTGAATGAAACAATCGAAGTTATGATATGTAATAGTTTCCGGTATGGCTTATGAAACGAATTAAACAGGATAGCTTGGTTTACGTTTTAATAGTCACCGTTATTATATCATTAAATTAACTAGGTAGATATTTGGTAATTATTTAAGTGTACCTAAATCAAGACGAGCAAGTGTAAAAATCATATAAATGCAGGAAATTGTTTTCACCATGAGTTTAAGATAAGATAAGATAAGATAAGATAGTTGTCAACCGCCAAATATGGCGGACTAAATTTGTTCTAGTTAGCCGATCAAGTAGGATATGTCGGCGGCCGATCGTAAAATCAGGCAGATCGTAATGTTCCTGTGTAATGTTTCAACGATAGTCACATTAAACGGTTTACCATTGAATTGTCGACAGACATTTAATCGAATATTATTTCAAAGACAACGTTTCAAGTATTTTCATTTCATCGACAAGTCATTGCGTCGAGGACTCGTTACTAGGTAATTTGAATCGAGGTCTTTTAATTGGTAGTTGACTTATTTCAATAAAATTCATGTCATGGCTTTTCATTTCGGGTTTTTTTTAATTCATTTTGTTTACATGTAATAATATTTATTCCGCATAAAATTATTTCAATTGGTTATATTTCGTTATCGAAACTAAACGCAATCGAGCGTTTTCACAAAAAGTTGTTAGTTTTCACATTTTTGAAATTTTAAGAATTTTTTGCATATTCAGGAACTCAGAATCGTGAGTACTATCAACTCCACTATGAAATTAAAAGTGTCCTGTTCCTCTTACGCTACTTTTCTATGGGCACTTATATGAAAGTAGCGTAATGGAACATAAAAATTGTATGAAAATTTTGGGACACTTTTCATTTCCTAGCAGAATGAATAGTACTCTCGATTCTAAGGAGGAATATCCAAAAAATTCTTAAAATTTCAAAAACACGAAAACCAACAACGTTTTGTGAAAACGCCCAATCACGTCAGTCGGCTCACTCTGCACGATTATAGCTATGTGGGTAGTTTCAGATATGAAATCGTTTTTCTGATCGAATGGTTGATCGTCTGAAGTGATTTAATTACCTGTGTATATTATAGTATTGTGAAAAATGAGTGATGCAGAGGAGACACTTGTTTGCGAAGTATTTAAATCAAATAGAGGAGCATTAAAGCTGTCTGTTTTCTTGGGGCTCGCAGTTCTAACCTAACCTAACCCACTTCTGGCAACAGTTTATTTTCTTGGTGGGCGCAGTTCTAACCTAACCTAACCCACTTCTGGCAACAGTTCGTTTTCTTGGGGGTCGCAGTTCTAACCGAACCTAACCCACTTCTGGCAACAGTTTATTTTCTTGGGGGACGCAGTTCTAACCTAACCTAACCCACTTCTGGCAGCACTTCGTTTTCTTGGGGGTCGCAGTTCTAACCTAACCTAACCCACTTCTGGCAACAGTTTTCTTGCGGGACGCAGGAACATATATTATAAAATTGTATCAAAGTAATACGTCGAAGAAATGAATTGCAATGTTTTGTAGTTGTGCCATTTAACATAATTTGAAACAAATCAGCGATTAAGTAATATTCGTTGAATAGTATTTCTACGTAGTAAGATAAATTTAAATAAATAGTAGTTGAAATAAAATAACGCCAAACAATATTACTAGTACTAAAAATTCGATGAATCGTTGTCGATGAAATAATATTGGATGAAAAGGTTGTCGACAAAACAAGGGTACACCACATTAAACCAATGTATAGGTAGGTTAGGTTCGTCAAGTCGCTTCAGATGCCCGAAGGGCAAACTGCCCAGAAATAGACTCTGTCGACTCAGGAAACGAGTCAAAGATTTTCATGTTTCACGATATGCCTAGGAATTTCACGATATGCCTGATTTTACGATCGACCGCCGACAGATACATTAAATTAATATTAGAAACACGATTGTCAAACCGTAACAAGTAAAAAAAAATAAGCGTTATATGTAGATAAGGAAACCATTATTTCGGAGAAGAATTACTCCGTCAAAAATAATTTAGAACCCCTGGAATATATGGCTCCTATGGCCTAATCTTTAACAGAGAACGTAACTAATTCGGCAAGTGTATCCCAAATAAATACTCAGACAAAAATAACGGTTCGATTTTGAATTTATAGTTGAATATGATTTTATCTGAAATTATAGAATCGAGGTCCGATAGCTGTTTCAAGAGATACAAATTTGAATATCTTAACGAATCAAGATTCTAAAATTGTGTAAAAACACTAGACATTAAACAAAGCTTAACAGTACAGACGACGTCAAAAATATGGTTACAATTTTGCACCTTATTACAATGGAGTACTTAATGTAAGTGTAAACATATTTTTGACGTCGACTGTACAAGATCTTTATCTTGTATTTCTTATAAATTGCTCGTACAGATCAAAAACCATATAACACTTGGACTATCAATGCCTATAGAAATAACGTAATTCAGGCAAACGCACTAGCGCCATCTATCGTGTCACTAACGCAGTACCTAAGTCTTTTTTGACACCGCAAAAACTCCGTTTCAGTTTACTGCCATTTCACGGAATATCATTTGGTATAATTAATTTCATTTCTCAAACAACTTATCGCAAAACGTTTACCAAATATTATTGTTTCGCATAGTTTTATTAATTGGCCCAATTTTGTTTTGGCATAGATTAGGTTAGTTAGTATGCCAAATAAAATTATTCGAAAAATAGTTGTGCCAAATGGAACTATGGAAGAATAGTTTGGGAAGTAATAATTTGCCATACCATTTTCGGCCACATATTAGTAAACCTTCAGGGGGGTGATTTTTGAGATTCGAGCACTCGAAAGTCACATTGAAAACTCTGAATAAAACGATGAAATTATGTTCTAAAAATAAAAGCGATAGAAATTTAAAATAATGATTATTTAAACTATTAATTCCATGCGAAAAATTTGGCGACAAACTTTTGAGTGCGATTATTTTCGAGCTTGAATTTTTTGAATTCGAGCGTCCGGCTGTCAAAAATCGGCCCCCAGTTTCCTTCCAATAGTTGGGACTGTGTCGCCTTAAAACACCGAAGATTGAAGTAACATCTGAGTTTTGGGTGAACACGATTTGTATAGACAATTAGATATTGTCAGTCTACATATTTTAAGGTCCATGTACAGATAACCTTTTCAGGATAATGGCGGACTCTTGAACGTGGAAAATTTAAAAACGTGCCTAGGGCGCGTCTGGCGAAGACACGACGAGCTTTCTCGAGCTCCGGGAACTGATCAGTACAAAAATCAACCATATCTTTATAATACATTTAGGTACTCTTTTAATTATTATCTTATTTTTATTTGTGTATCAAAAATAATTGAGAATCGTGTTTTAACGAAAAACTCTATATCGTTCCTTTAACCGTTGTCACAGATAGTATAAGAGCCCACGACACTGAACCTAGTTCGATAAGTCTCCTAGATGATATACAGGCTGGATTTTCTTTTTGGGTCAGTGAGGGCAGCTACCAGATCCCGTGCTGCTACGTGAAAATGGTCTTAGAAGACCTCCCCTCTATTTCAAATTAATGAAGGATCGCATTTTGGAAAAAACATACAGGGTGCGAGAAAAAGGTCATTTTTGGCGAACTTTTTTCATGATGCCATTTGATCCCATTCCTATCCAGGATCAAAAGCTTGTATGGGACAAAAAAATTATTTCCGGCTATAAAAACCACAAATCGAGGAAACATTGTCCCATACATTTTGTATGAAAATGAAAACTTTTATTTTTCACATGCAGTTTTTTTATACCAGTCGATTACAATCCTATTCAGTATCGAAAGTTTCCATGGGGTCAACTTACAATGAGTATGACCACTGGTCATACATTTTTGGCAGAGGGGAACGCCTGTCAATGGCCACTCCGCTTGGTTTAAAGCTCTAAGATCTGAAACATAACTCCAACACAAAACAAATGATCAACCAATATTGAAGTTGGATACATCGCAATAATTTCTGATATTCAGACGTGTAGGCGCTAGCTGTATTGCGTGTTTAAGAGTCGCCAGGACGCTCGCGTTCCCATACTAACGTAGTTTTGCTCTCATTTTAAAACGACATGCTTTAGAACCACGAACTTTGGCATGGGCATTCTAGTAGTACAGATCTATGCCGGTAATTCGTTTTCGTTGCTAAAAATTGTAATACAAAGAAAATACAGCCAGATACATATTTACATACAAAACTTATTTTTGCTATGTTTTCTTTGTGTTACAATTTTTAGCAACGAAAACAAATTACCGACATAGATCTGTACTGCTAGAATGCCCATGCCAAATTTCGTGGTTCTAAAGCATGTCGTTTTAAAATGAGAGCTGAACTACGTTTGTATGGGAACGCGAGCGTCCTGGCGACTCTTAACCGTAATACGTTACTAGGTCGATTTGTGTAAGATAGATACATAGATCATTTATTTATTCATTCCAACAACATACATGGTATAGTCACGTCTGAAATAATGTATACATTTAAAGTGCCAAAAATATGTAGCCACGACTCCATTACCAAGGCATAAAGTCTTGGATACATGTTTTTGTCACATTAAATGTATCTATATTTTCAGACGTGACCGTACATACACAACACAACATACATACCTTATTGTACATGTTGCTTTATTTGTCTGATTTTTCTCAACCTTCCCATCTCATCCACTCAAAGGTTAAGGAAGAGATCCCTTTAAAGGGATAAGTTCTCCTTTGTACCTACAATTTCGTTGTGATATTTGTTTTTATTTACTATGTCGTGTATAATAAAGTGTTTACTACTACTACTACATGACATTTATAAACATCAACAGAAAGCATTGTACAAGAATAAGAATAAGATTAAAAGGCATGCAACTCAAATAAATAACATAATGAACACGTCACCAGGAAGCCATTTGTCATGGCAGAGAATAGGCGCTGGCGCAGCATGGTGAAGCGGCTAGCCACATTCACTCGTAATATTTATTTATTTATTTACAAAGTGTAACAAAAATACTAGTGATCCTTTTAAGAGCGTAATAGGTATCGTATTTCAGCTATGAAAAAGTCAGAAAATATTATTTACTCGCATAAAAAAATGGTTTTGTATAGAGGATTGGCCAGCTGTGACGACGTATCCCATACAAAAAAAAATTTTGTGTCCAAAAATTTTTTTCTTCTTTTTCTTACTCACAACGATAGTAATTAAGCCCTTAAGGGGCTCCACACGTTTTTTACCCATTTTTGACCAGTTTTGAGTCGATATTCCTACATTTGCACTACTAATAGAATTATGAGGCAAACGGTTATCGGTTCTTTAATCTTTTAGCTCCATTCTGTAGAGCCAGATTTTGAAATAAATGAGCACTTATTTTTTAATGATTTTTTTAAACATGATCTAAAAAGACACTTTTTTCGATATTCGAATGCCGTGAAGAATCTTACATATACAAAATCTACATATTAGGGTTTTTCTTTGACGTCTCTTAAAACTGACGAGAGATTTTAATTTTAAACTAATTAACACAAAAGTTATGACCAGAAAACCACTTATTTGGCCTAAAATTGCTCGACTTTGAAATATCTCGAAGACGATGAACATTGAAGTAAATATGGGATACGATATTGATTAAGGACGTTACTGATACTATGATAAGATATAAAACTCATTAGAAAACTAAGGGGTTCAGATCGAAGGTCATTGGCGCCAGGGAGCCCCTTAAACGGATCACCAGTATTTTTGTTACATCCTGTATATTTACTTTTTTACTTTTATTTCTGTCGGCAACTTTCGATGCTAACCTTACTTAGAAGGAAACTAAATAGGTGCTAATATGCTATTTAAACAAACAACCGTTGCTGTAAGAATGTTGATTTAATGTATTTTACTTGAATAAATTTAAACAAGTAAGATACTAGTCACTTCCCGCGGTATTTCCCGTAATCGGCCGTTTTTCTTCCGGCACGAGTATGACATTACTAATGACAGTTTTACAGACGAGTGGGCATGCGTGGTCCGTGTGACAAGTTAGGAGCGATTATTCTACGTTTACGCTTACCCAATAACGATAGATGTAAACAATCCTAAACGTCCGTCACTGCTTCACCGCAGAACTCTGGGTCGAATTTCACCACGGTGACAATTGTCACAAATTCTGACATATCCAAATTAATGACGTCACAGGCGTTCAAAGGTGCTTGTTTGTTTGTGTGCTTGCCACCAACATGATATTTTTAATAAAATTCAACATATTTGTATTACCTATACCATCCTTTGACTATTCAACCAACCGGACCGGCCATGTCTGTCATTTTCTATACAAAAAAAGTCTGCCGATGTTTGCGGGGGAGGAGAACGTCAAATGTATGCGAAACGTCAAAATAGCCACGTCAGATAAACGTCAGTCCATACAATGAGTATGACCACTGGTCATATATTTTTGGCAGAGGGGAACGTCTGTCAATGGCTACTCCGGTTGGTTTAAAGCTCTAAGATACCATCAATAAATGGACACTGTGGACGCCTGTGACGTCAGTAATATAACGATGCTGACATATGTCACATAGGTGAAATAAAGACCGATCTACCCGGTTTTTCATTCTCCGTATGTGTTCATTATAACCTCGTCACAATGTTCCGGTGGTTCCAGCCAGTAACTCCAATGTAATTATTTCCACGGGAGCAGGGAATCATGTAAAATCCAGGAACATTCAAGAGCTCCTCATCCTTTGGTGACCGCATCCACTGTCTGAGCTGCGCTTGTAGGCGGAAATAGCTTTGCTGTATTATCAATCGGATATTAGTTACGCCGAAGAGTCCTTACTGTCCTTAGGCTACGGCGCTTAAAATCAGGTGGCTTGTATGCTTGTTCGAGTTGATTAAAAATATGATCATCGAAACCATTTGCAAAAGAGGAGGCATGGATATACGAGTATGGACAAACGCTCATGCCTTAGGTACACACGCGAGTGGAAAGTCGACTAGATACGTTCAATAGATGTGCAGGCGCCGCCGCGTGTAATTAGTCGTTACACTGACCCATTTGTACACAGTTTCACACCACATTCTTATCCTACCCTACCCTACCTTATATTACCCTACCTAGTAACCTTGATGGTGTATGAATCGAGATATATGTATGTAATGTAGGAAATTAAATTCTACTAACAGGTCGGCCAAATAAAAATTACCTATACATACACTTTATTAGCCGTGGGGTGCCCGGCCTTAGAATTGTCCCCCACCATATCATCCCGTGGTTGCAGTAGGAGTCTGCTAAGGGAATATACCGGGAGATGGGCAGCAGCATATTCCGAAAGCCTAAACAACAATAAAAAAAAACTGCGCGCGCCAACCCGCCTGCCAAGCGTGGCGCGTATAGCAAACCCGCCCCCCCCCCCCCCCCTTTAATAAAGGGGAGGCTTATGTTCAGCAGTGGACGTCTTATGGCTGAGATAATGATGATGATGACACTTTATTTTGAAAATTTTGCTCAATAAAAAGTAATAAAGGTAAGGCGTCCGATTTTCAATCGTACCTACCATTGAGTTTTTCGGAATTTATGTACAAAATATCATTGTCATATTTACCAGTCGCTTTTAGGTGAAGGAAAACATTGTGAGGAAACTGGCCCTAATCCCAATAAGGCCTAGTTTCCCTTCTGGGTTTGAAAGCCAGATGACAGTCGCTTTCGTAAAAACTTGTACGGCCGACGTCAAAAATATGTTTACACTTTTGCACCTTACTCCTTTGTAATAAAGTCCAAAAGTGTAAACATATTTTTGACGTCGACTGTGCCGATGGAGATACATATATCACCAAAGCTGCAAAACCAAGTGATCACGATCCACAGTAATGAGGGGCCGACACGAAGAAGAAGTACCTACGTCCATTATTAGATTTAGGTTGCCAAGTGGATTCCAGGCTCAATAAGCCAAAAGGCAAGGAAAATCGGTAGGAGGATAACTTGAACTTAGTAGGTTTTTTATTACCTACGCATAAACAAAATAGGAATTGCTCTCCCACATTCCAGGATTAGTTTTCAGTGGAAGCAAATTTCACGGTACGGCGATCTGTCTCGATCTAAAACTAATCGAGTTTGCCATGTAAGGAGAAAAACACTTTGTTCCGAGAACAGAGCAGTGCTACTGCAATCGCTCGAGCATCTTCCATGCCGGGCCATTCTTGAGAGAACTTCCTAAAAAAGGTTTTTTCATATCCCATGACGATGCCACACAATATCGTAGCCTTTGGACACTTGCAGCTTTATAAGCGACACATGTGCGTTGCCAACCCTTTATAAAAAGGTTTCGCTGTGTTGACGGCTAAAGGCACAAAAGGATCCGTTGTTAACACACTCCTTAAACTATCTGGTGACTTTTTACTCACCGACAGGAAAACAACACTATGAGTAGAGTCTCCATTTGAGTAGATACCGGACAAATTTTGAGAGAATTCTGGTGTTGCCAGCTCAGCTGCTTGGCCACTTTATCAGACAAGCTGCAAGCTTAATCGCTAACCTCGTGGTGAAAAATGTATAGCCCACTTCACACTGACTGTCCAGTGTCCATGTTCGTAAGCCATTTTGGAAACTAGGTACTACAGGCACTAGGCAGAGTGCACACTATCCATATCTCTGTCATCATCCTTCTAGATATAAGTATTACTGTTGTTTTCGTTCCGTGACAGGTTTCAATTTTATGATATTTTTACTCATATTGTAATTTATCTTAAAGTAAGTACTTAATGCATATTCTCACATAAATTGGCTTAGGTTCACTAGCACAACCAACGGGAATGTTGCCAGAACTCAATAATACGATTCTTATCACGCGAGATATGTTTATGTTTGTCATTGTCAATGCTGGAATGATAAAAAGTTTGCGTCATAAAAGTTGTACACGAAACGCAGCTCATACAATTAGAAAACAACGGTAAAAGAAAACATGATATATATATGTGATATACTTAACATTGACCATAAAATACTAATGTTTTGAAATTGTAAAATTCTATAATTTTAAAGGTTTTAAGTTTTGACAACGTTGAGTGACAATAACCTAGTTAAGTCACAATTCTCGGATATCGAGAAAAAGTCTTTCGAAATGTCAATTGTTAAATGACATATAAATGGAAATGTTCACGTGACTTTTTGTTCAAAGCTGTCATCCATATATAAGTATATTTATCACTTTTCATATGAAGCCCGGCGAAACAGTATAGTATTATAAATAGTATAGAACTTCCAAAACCAAATACATAGTAGGTATCGATTTGTTCATTTATTTTCAAAGGCATATTTTTTTATTGTCATTAAATAATATTAATATTTTGAATGTGCGTTTAGATTGGCTATAAAAAATCCTTTGTGTATTCACATCTTTATATTTTGAAACGTAGAGGGCAGCACTGGACCCACTGGCGTAGCTACCAAAGGGCTAGGCGGGGCACTGCCCAGGGGCCCCCAAGCTTGGGGGGGCCCCAGAACCTGATTAGCAAACCTCTTATTAAATACTAAGAGCTGTGTGTATATGCTTATAGTTAAGGGGTCCCAGTTTTTTATGGCCTGTTTATTGGCACGAAGTCCACTAGATGGCAGACCTTCCAAAGCGCAAGGGTTCGTTCCCTAACGTACTAGCGTAAACTAGTTCCAATTTTCTATTTCAACCACAAAGAATGTATGATTTCAGATAAAATCTTCCGCATAATTTTTAATTCTGTTCACTTCCATACATCTGTCGTACAGATCTATAAAATTTGTAAACAAAAGGTTCCACTATTTTCTTCGCCATAACTCGTAACACATTTCACTTCCCAGTATTAGCGAGAATCGTAAAAAAATAACCATTCGTTTGTTAAGTTTCCTTAGTTCTTATGTGAACAGTACAGACCACTTAACTAGATGAAGCATAACACGAGTCGCGGTCACCACTCATTAGCGTTTTCTTACCAATTAGTTCGCCCAACGAAGGAAACCTTAGAGGAATTAATTCGTGTTTAGCCGAGTTTTGGTGTAGTGGTAGACAAAGGTGTCTTACACAAGATACTAAAAGTACCGGTGGATGGGGGCGCCGCTGATGGGGAGAGGGGGGTGTACCTTTTTTATTTTTCGTAAATAACTAAATAACGGTGGCTCTTACGAAAAAATAATCGGATATTGAATTCATAAAATTTTCTACAAAAAAAAATCTTTACACTTTTTTGCTGGGATCAATGTTTAATAAGATATCGAACAACACTGTTTTAAACTTTTTGATTTATTATTTACGAAAGTATTCGTTTTATCCAAAAAGTGTAAGGTTACCGCTCCAGTTTCTTCCAGTTCATCAATAGAAAATTTGAGGGTTAAATAATGGTGTAAAATATTACTTTCGTGGTGAAACTCACATCGTATTTTGGTGTATAAAAGGCCCAATTAGTTGGTTTACAAAGACACTTAATTGTTTCAAGATAATATATACCATTATTATTTTTAAGTGTTTTTAAAGTGGTACATTCCACTCAAACAATAGTTTGTTATTAAATCAAATACAAACTTTTGAAAACATTGAAAAAATAATCAACCCAGTGGGACTCGAACCCTACATCGATACGCCTTGCCGGGGCTCGATCGCTTTACCAATTAAGCTATGGGTTCAGTTACTAAGTTGACGAAATGTTCAATGCCTTCAAACATCTTTTTGTATTTATTTACTTTCGGCTTTACAGCAGCCGTTAGCGACATCTAGGTGCTACTAGACGTAGACACCTTTCCCGCCGACACTATCGCAAGTGTCACAACGGAAATTATAGATGGCGCTGCTTTCAATACATTATTATTTTTAAGTTTATTATTTTTAAGTGTTTGTGTGTTTATAAATACAAAAAGATGTTTGAAGGCATTGAACATTTCGTCAACTTAGTAACTGAACCCATAGCTTAATTGGTAAAGCGATCGAGCCCCGGCAAGGCGTATCGATGTAGGGTTCGAGTCCCACTGGGTTGATTATTTTTTCAATGTTTTCAAAAGTTTGTATTTGATTTAATAACAAACTAATATATACCATGTTGTGTAGTTTTAGGAAGTACTAATAACTCCACATCGATAAAGCGGAACCTTTTTCCCTGGGCACAGTGAACACATATAAGGTCCGCTTGACAACCTAATCCCATGAATTGGCGTAGACACTAGTTTTTACGAAAGCGACTGCCATCTGACCTTCCAACCCAGAGGGGAGACTAGGCCTTTTTGGGATTAGATCCGGTTTCCTTACGATGTTTTCCTTCACCGAAAAGCGAGTGGTAAATATCAAATGATATTCCGTACATAAGTTCCGAAAAACTCAGTGGTCCGAGCCGGGGTTTGAACCCGAGACCTCCGGATTGAAAGTCGGAAGTCTTACCGCAAGGCTACCAGCGCTTCATTCTTTTCTTCATTCATTCTTCATAATCGTTTGAAGAATCTATTGGTGGCAGTCTATAACAAACATGTAATAGACACACTGAACGTTTCGTATCGATAGATAGACATGTTGTAATTTCAAGTAGCCAGTTCCTATACTATTTAACTCGGATGACTTATTAGGTAAATGCTGTAAGAAGCCTGAAAATATAACGAATATTAACTAATATTTTACTTTTTAGAAAAATTAATAATTTCTGATAAAAAATAACTGTTTAAAAAGACAGAATGGGATAAATAAACTGTTATCTCCAGAATTTATGGATTGACACACGATTTGTAAAAAGTAATTGAATATAAAAAAATAAAAAATAATGCTTTTTGTTCTAATATAAGTAGGTATTATCCTGCAATGTTTTTTAAAATATTATTTTATTATTTTTAATAATATTTAATTATTTCGTGTTAATATTTTAATAAATATTATGGGACAATCCTACATGTTTCAACGTAATCTGACTGTGAGCTAAATAATGAATAACTTCATATAGGTCCACATTATTAATACATATTTGATATCGTATTCTAATTAATTGTAAAACACTAAGAAAAAAAGGCTAAAAAGACGTGTCCCACACAAAAAAATTTTTTCGCGTCCAAAAATTTTTTCTTCTATGTATTTTTACTCGCAATACGCTACCAATTATGCCCTTAAACGATGACTAACTAATATTTTTGTAACATTTAAAATAGATACTCAGCATGAGATTTCTAACTCTAATTCTCTTAACTACAAAGTCTTGCCAAGACAATTTCGGACACATCGCCTGCATACCTCTGTCTATAATATCGGTAGCTTTGTTCTATAACTCGTCCACAATAAACAGTCCATAAGGATATAAAATTAACATAATGTAAAGGTATAATCGACTTAAATTAGCGTTATAAAATAATGAAACACATTTGCATTTGATGCATCGGTGCTTTACGAATAACTTGCATACAAACACAATACTCACTACCATCTTTAAATGTATAAAATTTCATGCAATATCAACCATATTAGTACGAACTAAGGTTACTTTTTCAATGTTTTAAATCAATAAGAACTGAGCTTACTAAAGTAACCACTATATACAGGATGTTACAATGAACGTAATACAAAATAAGTGATTTCGGCTCAATTAACGACGAAAACTATACTCGTAATGTGCTTATTCAGTTCTTAAAATTCTTCGTAATGAAATTTTGCAAATTTTCTAACAAAATAAATTAATCAAATTCTCGAAGTGTGGTCTCTCATTGTGACGTCATGGCATGTCTTGTTGCTGCTACACGTCAATTGGCAACTATCATGGATAACAACAATTTTTGCTGATGACAAGTAATACGTCAGAAGGCATTTTATTCATAAAATATCAGTCTAGATAAACGAAAGGTGAGTTTATACTACAAAACTAAGTTCTAACTATTTTCACTTAAGAGTCGCCAGGACGGTCGCGTTCCCATACAAACGTAGTTCAAGTGGGTGATTTTTGAGATTCGAGCACTCGAAAGTGACATTTAAAACTCCGAATAAAACGATGAAATTATATTTTAAAAATAAAAGCGATAGAAATTTAAAATGATGATTATTTAAACTATTAATTCCATGCGAAAAAATTGGCGACAAACTTTTGTGTGCGATTATTTTCGAGCTTGAATTTTTTGAATTCGAGCGTCCGGCTGTCAAAAATCGGCCCCCAGCTCTCATTTTAAAACGACATGCTTTAGAACCATGAAATTTGGCAATGGCATTCTAGTAGTACAGATCTAGGTTGGACATTCGTTTTCGTTGTTAAAAATTGTAATACAAAGAAAATACAGCCAGTTACAGATTTACATACAAAACTAGGTATAGTACGTATGAACGTAATACAAAACATATTTTGCAAACTCGTCTTCCTTATTATTACAATGAATAACACCCTGTATGTAAAACCTCCAACTCTAGTGAGTTTGGCGGTAATAGCTCTATACAATAACTTCCACAGTGAATTATATTCCACACACTTAAGGTTGCTTTTTCACTGGCACGTTTTATAAGATACGAGCTTACTTAAGTTATCTTCTAATATGTAAAACATCCTACATGGTCAGTGGTGTTAACGCTTTTTACCAACCTCGCAAAAGGAGGTGATGGTGAGGGACGCGTGAACAGAAGATTTATGTTTTTATTTCCTTGTTAATTTGATGATTGTTCTATGCCGATGATTGATATTGTGCATGATAAGATGTATGTTGGTAATTATAGTTGGCTATGAATTGGCATCATCACAATAGAAGAATAAGGAATAGTTTATATTTAATTCGCAAACGCACATATATAAACAATAATAAAAAGCAACCATATAAACCAGTAAGCCACACAAGGGCACACATACACACTCACACTCACACACAGTGATAATTACCGGTATTTATGGCGGTATTACTGAAAATCAAAATAGCGCCCGACTAACCCAACATTTACACATTATTCTTAAATGTAATTTATTTATAAGATTAATTGACAACCGAGATACCGAAATTGAATACCGGTTTATTTATATGACAAAAATACCGGTATTCGATCCCTGCTCACATGTACTCACGGTCACACACCCACATGCACGCACGCACACACACACGCACACGCACACGCACACACACACACACACACACACACACACACACACACACACACACACACACACACACACACACACACACACACACACACACACACACACACACACACACACACACACACACACACACACACACACACACAATAAATTAAATGGCAATGGAATCAAGCAACTTTGTACGGAAATTTCCATACTAAGTGAACCGTTTACATTTCCTATTTTGAGCAATTCAAGGAAAAGTTCCAATATTTAATATAAAGGGTAATCGACCTCCAAGATACCAATTACACCGTAATTCATTTCATGTTATCGCCAACCCTTCCTAAATCAACAAATTACTCCAAACCCAGTGATTTTAATTAATAATAAATCATTGTTTACACAATGGCTCCTATTACGATGCCTTGTGCGATGGACGCTAATAGACGGAGAGCTGGCCACGTCAGATATGACACAATAATGAGAGCAACGAAACCCCTCTAGTTAGTTTGCTATACTATGCTTATTTCTAGATCCGAAGATCTGGCAGCTGTAAAGTGGTGGATGTCAAAGAATGCCAATAACTTGAAGAAAACAAATTCTAGAGTTCTTGGTTTGATCCAATATTATGAAAAATTAATTAATTAGATTATATAATATCCTAAAGTTTCGGTTGGGGGAAGTAGTGCCAAATGATGTAAAATATAATTCTTGGTTACCTGCCTACTGTTTTTGTTTCCGCATTAATACACAATGTGTTTTGTTCTAATGTTAAAATATAGGCCCTGTTCTCCATAAATGACACAACTTCAGCAGTTTTTACCTATTTCGGTATTACTTACTTTTTTCCAACTTAAAAACTTTGTTGGTCTGTCACTCTGATCTCCATCCATTAAAAGCTGCCAGATGACCGGATCTAGCAATAAGGATGGTTATGCAATTTTATTTATTTATTTAACATTTATTGCACAAAAAGAAAACTTATCGTACAAAAGGCGGACTTAATGGTATTCTCTACCAGTCAACCTTAGGGCCAAGCAGAAAGATTGTAGGCGGCGCTTCTAACGATACAGAAAACAATTAAATAACGGAAGCATAAAACTTTAAAAATATGCAAAACAAATCCTAAATGCTTACACATTAATTACATAATTCTATCTAACTGGACTGGTTACATTACTCTCATTATTGTGTCATATCTGACGTGGCCAGCTCTTAGACCATAAGCGTGGATCCGTTTTACTCTACATTTAACAAACAATTATTTTGAGAACAAAGACGATTTAACGCTCTTTGTAAACTTTCTGTGGGAAGTGGAGGTGTAGTTTTGTGGAGGAAGGGTTCCATTAAAACTATTAATTGGGTAAAAGATACCCAATAAGTAAATACACCAACAAAAATTCCTTGTTGTTTGGGATTTGCTACATATAGGTACAGTCACGAGCTTTAATTTGTGACCCATTTCCGTTAAATGTTGTTAGAACAATCATAATGCAATAAGGTCGAAACTTTAGTGCAATAATGTTGAATGTCAAGTTAAGACATAAAATGTCTTATCTAATCGACCTATGAAATGATAACCTCTTTGCAAAAAGCTATCATTACGATTTTCTAATTACGACTTTTTTATTTGTTTGTTTTTTTCTTATGGGACCACAGGACCAAAAAGTTATTAACCAAGTTATTGACGAACCCCTAGAAACGTAAAGTTGTCGATGGTAAACATTATCGTCACGAATCATGCTGTCCCTTCTTCACGCATGACAAGTTCTCTTTCGCACTTATGCAAACGTATCGGATATGTTGTGTCAAACTCAAATTTTATGACAGATTTACACTGAGTTGCACCCCCCTGACATTACGACATTTATTGTTTATTTCAGTGACAGCGTTAACATAATAGCTCTAAATGGCGAAAGTTTGCTAGACGATATTCAACCTTAGGTGGGTCCCAAATTAAAGCTCGTGACTGTACCATAAATTAGCAACTGATCAGAGTTATACAGAAAAATATTCGAAATTTTGTATGCTATATAATGCTTTTAATGATAATGACTGTAATGAATTCACCTTATTTTCCTGTACCTATATTATTATGATATATATTTAAAAAAATTTAAAGCGGAAAATATTTTGAATTTTCCTATGCATTTTCATTATGCAGTGTGTAAATCTAATACGGGCGAATCTCTTAACGGTGATTAGTATAGGACATAAGAAAGGTAATTAGATAACATGTACTTAGAATTGCAATTAAAATTTTATCCATACAAAATAATTCGGCCCGCAATGTAATGCAAACACACTCGCGTTAAACGCTCGTTGACAGTTACTTTCAATACCATGTTTACAGTACATTATACAGCTGATAAAATTTTCAAAAAATAATTATTGGGTCACAGTTAAGTGTAATTAAAAAAAAAAAATTATTGAACTAATGAGTTCTATGTCTTGTTCAATTTATCGCCCGTATTAGATTTACACACTGTATATGAAACTAGCCAATTGTTTACTGCAGTTAGGTACATACCTAGGTAGGGTGACTGTACTAGTTTACCGTCCAGGTCCAATTAACCGTCCACTTGATTAAACTGCTGCAAATATACGGGTAAACTTTTTTTAGGACAATATATTATATATTTATAATTTATTCTTTAGTAGATTTATATTTTATTTTAAGCTTTTATTTAAATAAAAACTTTTATATAAGTAAACATATAAATAAGTATGGCCGGAAAACTGACAAATGTGGACGACATCTAGCTCAATCACCCTATTTTTGTTTTTGGTTTAATTATTGGTCAATTATCTGTAGTTCTTGTACAGTCGACGTCAAAGATATATTTACACTTTTTCACCTTACTCCTTTGTAATAAGGTGTTAAAGTGTAAACGTATCTTTGACGTCGACTGTACCTACCTAATATATAAAAGCAGAACCCTAATAAGTTCGTGATTCAAAACAAATGCTAGCAAATAAAGTTGTACAAATAAACGAAAATCTCTCAGGAAATCGTCATTCTTTTGTCTGCGAGAAAGTTGCTCGCGAAGAAATGTTTAGCCAAGAAATTGTTGAATTATAAAGACATCGCCGTCAATTGTCCTAAACTGTGGATTAGGGAAAGTTTTCCTTTGTTTTTATTTACAAAATAATGGGTATTCCTGTTGTGTTTACAATAATGGGCAGCAATGTTTTAAAAACTATAGTTAGATACGATTTCGAATGAGTAGTTGCCATTTAAACTTTTGTGAGATATAAATACTAATGGGTCCCTATGATGGGCCATCATAGGGATGCAGCTATACGACGGAACGAGATCGCAATATCGTTAGCTCCCTCTAACGCACAGCTATGTCCCTATGATGGCCCATCATGTTGAGGAGCCATAACTCTTTATAAAGTTCAAACGGTTGCTCTCCGAAACATTGTCGCGCGTAATGACTAAACACAATTGAGTACTTACAGCTGTTTGTATTTTATAAAGAGTAGCTGTTTCATACATTTTGGCCGATCAGCTTTCGATGTGTATTTTGCTTGTCTATAGGAAGGCAAATTATTACAGAGCTAGAAGGAGATTTTCTTACGTATCTTTCGGGCTAGAGTCTTTCCGGAAAGAAAAGTGTCGTAGTTTATATCGGAGCTCATACATTCCACGACACTATTCTTTCCGAACAGACTCAATTCCTATACGTGGTATATAAGAATCACTTTTCCAGAATTAGCCTGACAAATAAGAAATTGGAGTGACAGCAGATATTACGAGACATTTGTCAGTGTCGCTTTAATATTATGTGCGGATTCGCAATTATGAATTATGATATCTACATAATATTTTATAATATATATCTACATAATATCTAGATAATATCGCGTTCAAGCAATCAAATTGAATCATGAATGCTTTGACGAATCTTTTAAAAACGGTGAGGCGCATCACACATTAGAGCGGAATTCAGCTCTGATTAATCCAACGGCCGGCTGAATTTGGTCAATTGGCTTCCACACAAAAATTCAGCTCATATCCAGGCAAATTTTCTATGATAATAATAACTGAATTTAGCTCATATATGTGATGCCTCTAGGTTATAAAAACTGTGATAGTTTTAATTGATTCTATTCTATTCTTTACAATAATAATTCTGAGATGCCGTTTTCACATAAAGATGTACTGTTACGTTACGGTCATACCTCCATTTTTAATAAATCCGTAGACAACACCTCATAATTGATTTTATGCTACATTCCAATATGTAATATCCGACCGTGAGGTTAACGAGCAAACGCGAATAGTATTTTGTTCAAACGTTCGAGCCCTCGTCATTGTTCCAGTACATGCCAGTTTTAAAGTTGGGTCATTTGCTATAAACAATACATTAACAACACAATCTGTCTTAAACAGAAGTCCAACACTCAACCAATAATAAACCAATATTGAAGTCGTATTGTAGTTACATCGCAGTAATTTTCAAGCGAATTCCGTCATTTTATATTCAGACGTGTAGGCGTTAGCTGTGTTGTGTTGTTATTGCATTGGATTTGCATTTTGAAGTTGGATCGTGTCTGTGCGTGTTTTAAAGTTAGAATACGGCCCCAGCCCTGACCTTGCCAGCATTAACGTTGAGTTGCAACCATTTCGTGACAAGTGTATGACTTTTTCTGTTTGTTTCCATCGTAGGTATGTGTTGTCATGAATAAATGTTTTCTTTCTTTCTTTCTTTCAATATTTCATGTGTAATATTTTCTACGTAACGAAATTGCTTATTTGTAGCGTAAATGTAGCGAAATTGCTTATTTCTACAGAACGCCTTATTCGATTTAAAATATGTTTCAACACTTTCAACTAAATAATAATAATAATCATCATCTCAGCCATAAGACGTCCACTGCTGAACATAAGCCTCCCCTCTGGACCTCCATAAGTGATCATTAAAGGGGGGGTTTGCCATACGCGCCACGCTTGGCAGGCGGGTTGGCGCGCGCAGTTTTTTTTTGTTCATTGTTGTTTAGGCTTTCAGAAGATGCTGCTGCCCATCTCCCGGTATATTCCCTTAGCAGACTCCTACTGCAACCACGGGACGATATGGTAGGGGTTAATTCTAAAGCCGGGCACCCCACGGCACTCTAAGGCCGGGCACGCCACGGCACTAAATAATATAATACGAGTATACTAATAGTTGAATATGTGCAATAGAGAGCCAATGACTTATATGAACATTTACGAGTGCCAAAAAGTTAACGACAAATCAAAAAGCGTTGATCATTTTTAGATTTATTAAATCACATGAACCCGCTCGTTGGCGTGGCGAGCAGAACATAAAGTTATCGGACTGGAAAGTACTCAAACTGCATTGATTTAATTCGTGTATTTGTCTTGTAATTTAAGGTTACTATACAAATTACTCACGCAGATACATACATTCATTTCGATTTCAATACTTTACATTTAACTAGTGACCCGCCCCGGCTTTCGCACGGGTGCAATTATACATATAAACCTTCCTCTTGAATCACTCTATCTATTTAAAAAAACCGCTTCAAAATCCGTTGCGTAATTTTAAGGATCTAAGCATACATACAGACAGACGGCAGACACCGACTTTGTTTTATACTATGTAGTGATAGTGATAAAATTAGGTAGGTAGCTAAGAAAACTTCCAGACCAAAAAAGTTAGAGAAAGCTAGACAGAATCCAAATAAGACAAAAAGTGGATTTTAAATTTACTTCGTCTCTCTGCCGTGATGAATCGACCTTTCTTATTGACGACGATTTTTACCAGGATACACCATTATGGTCCTACTAATATAGGGCGTATTTTCAACTCTTATCCATATTGTGTAAGCTTAGGCAGGCTGTAGTATTAGGAGTAAAAGCACCGAGTCTTGGATATTACATTTAATTATAAGTTTAATACACGACAACGCTCAGATCAACGCTAAAGATGGCGCGGGAATCTCTCTGACAGTTCGGTCCGATGACAGGTGATCTGTCATCTCGGCGATGTTCCAAAACCTGGCTAACAGTAGGTACTGAATTTTTTTACTATGGGACCAACTCCGAATTCCAGATTTTTTATTTATTTATACATTTCAACCAATGTTGACGTTTCCTATGGGAAGGCCAATTTTTTATTTATTTCGACGTTGCTCCCATAGAAAGCGCTGGTAGCCTTGCAGTAAGACGTCCGACTTGTCTCGGGTTCAAACCCCGGCTCGTACAGTCAGCAGCAAAAGTAGCTAAGCGGGTAGGGTGTTCATAACGAACGTCTTCGGTCACGACTTTATTGTTAAGAGAATAAGAGCGTGTGTGCGTCATTATGAATACCCTACCAGCTTAGTTACTTCTGCTGCTGACTGTACCACTGAGTTTTAATGGACGGAATATCATTTTGATATTTACCAGTCGCTTTTCGGTGAAGGAAAACATTGTAAGGAAACCGGACTTAATCCCAAAAATGCCTAGTTTCCCCACTGGGTTGGAAAGTCGCTTTCGTAAAACCTAGTGTCTACGCCAATTCATGGGATAAGGTTGTCAAGCGGACCCCTAGCCTACAAATGCTAGGAGGAAGAAGTTGCTCCGATAGAAAATGTTCTTCAGTAGACAATTTGTGTCACTTACTTAGCTTCTATAAAATATAAAATTGTGTATTTGCTATTTTTTATCATTTCAGAAAAGTAAAAGTTAACCTATACAGTTCGCTTTGGCTAACCCACTCTAGATTCGTATCTAGACATATAAACGTTGGTAATAAGTGTGATATGTTAGCACGTTATATTAAATTACCAGGGTATAAATACAGCATAAGAAAGTTGCGATTAAGGTCGGCTCGCGTAATAATTAAAGATGACAGCTGTCATTTGTCACTATGACTAATAACGTTGTCAAGATGTGGAATATGTGAATAGGCGTGCTTAATACATGAGATGGGGATGGATATTACTGATATATCTACGTTGCTTTTTAATACTTACACTAAGTAAGTATATTTTTTAAGAGAGGAGCGGCATTCGTAATTTATAAATTGATCTCATTCTGTTGTATATTTCGCTCGTATTAGAAAATAATCATTTTACTGAAATACAGTATAGTACTTATGGAGAGTATAATATGGAGATATGATGCGAATAGCACGACGTGTGATTTTATACTTTTTTTTTTACTTGTTTACAGTTGTTCTTGAAACCTATTCCAACGTCTGAGTTCTATTTTTATAGTCCAGTTTAGACGCCGATTGGCTATCCGGTGGCTAGCCGCGATCTTATGAATTTTCCATAAATGCTTCTTGATTCGTTTCTCCCTGCGATCCGATTCGCCTCGCTACCCTACGTGACCCGTTTTCATTCTCCTTGTGTATTCCTACAACAGTAACTATACTGTCTTATCCCTATAATACTTTCGTTCGTTCCTCGTTCAATCATAGTCTCTCTATAAGGACATCAAAGAATATAATTTCATTAAGCAGATTTATTTTCTCACTTTGTTTCTACAATGTAGTTGTAAAAATAGTTTTAAAATGGAATAAAGAAGCGCGGTCGGTAGTCAGGTTTTAATTAAAAATCTGTAGTAATATAGTGAGATGGGAATGGTTTATTTAATCTGGAGACATATCTCATTAGACTAGCAGTACGAACTGCATAATCTGTTAGGTATAAGTAGTTAGGTAGGTAAAAATTTCACTCTAGCTCAGACTCTGATGAAAGGATGCCCAAAGGCTGGCGATGGCGGAGTTGTCACGGCCAATAGGCTAGATTAATTTTTTTCATGCATGATCTCATTCAATCGATTCGTTTTATATAAGATTCGATCAAAGACAGAAAAGAGACTTAAAGTCTGAGATTTACCTACATTTGTTTCTCAAAACGCTCCTAACAAAATGATATGAAGCCGCGACGCCACGGCTTCATAGTAGGTAGTACCTATGACAAAAATATGAAATTGCTATTTTTACAGTGAAATGTTGCGTTTATGAATATTTCACAATAAAATGTAAGAAATCGAATGGTATCATTGGTTTTTTAAATTTCGTACTTTCAAAAATCTAAAAAAATTGGAATTTTTTAGACTGATATCTTTGAACCACTTCAATCGATTTTTAATGTTTACTTTATTTCGATATTTTGATCATTTTGCATCCTATCAACTAAATTTTATTGCATAATTCAACATGTGTCACCATCCCTATTAACTGCTACAACTTTACCTACGATGTTCAACTTTGCCTGGCTTGAAAAACATGGTTTTCTTCATCGAACTGAACTGAGCATCGTAGGCAAAATTGCAGCAGTTGACGGAAATTAAAAACTTAACTACCTAATATAATATTAGAAAAGCTACTTGTAAAATTCAACATGTGTCACCATCCCTATTAACTGCTACAACTTTACCTACGATGTTCAACTTTGCCTGGCTTGAAAAACATGGTTTTCTTCATCGAACTGAACTGAGCATCGTAGGCAAAATTGCAGCAGTTGACGGAAATTAAAAACTTAACTACCTAATATAATATTAGAAAAGCTATTTATCTATTTTGACAATCATTACGTCTTTGTCACTTTCATTGTTAGAAAATTATAGTTTGTCTCTTTCTCACGCTGGTGACGGCAGCTCATTGGCACGTCCGCATCTCTCGCTTGCAGGTGCGCGGCTAGTGACCATTGTTTGAATTCACTCATTTTAAAGGCTTCACTTTTGGAGCGTGCATAACCCTTATTATACATATATCATAGGTAGAATAAAGCTAATCGTTCGACTACTTCTTCTTGTAAACTTGTAAGTATACCTAAGTATAAAAGCCAGTCTAGTCTTATCCTCTGCATATATCCACTGCAAACACTGCCGTACCATCCTTTACAGGAACCATTTCGCCGCATTTTCAGGCCCCTATTTGAGAACCTCTGGATAAGACTAGAACGCAGAAATTTTCGTCATCCAGTAAGCTATAATCACATACTTAAAATCCAAAATTTCAAGTCTGTTGGTCATTTAGTTCCGAAGTTAAGCGAAAGCAAAGTTTCGCATTTACGAAACTCACTCACTCACTCATGATCATCAAAATAGAACTAGTACTTCCCATATACTCAGAAAGCTGAAATTTGGTACAGAGTTATGGTTTAATGGCCACATAAAGGGAAAACTATAAAAACTAGAATAATCGAAGATCTGGAGTACCTGGTGACCCTCATTAGAAAACACAAGAGCCAAACCAAACTATTAGAGATCGACATATACCGCCTTTACAAAAAATATTCAATTTGGTGGGCCGCTTCATTTGATGTCAAAAATCGAAGGTCTGAAGTATCTGATGAAGAACCGTCAGCTGGTCTCAGCTGTATTAGAGATATGGTAATGCCCCCTTCTACTACTGATACATAAAAAAATCGACTGTCATTGAAAAAATCCAGCGTATAGTGGGACAAATCTTTGACTGAGGAGCCGAGCGTAGCGAGGCGACGAACGTCTCCGTTTTAACTCACAAGGAGAGGCCGCACGGGCGCGCGGGCCGCGCGGGTGCGTGTTGGGTCTGGGGTCTCTCACTGGTACGACGATTTAGCAGATTGATGTGTGTGTATTGATTGGTCAGTGTCGGTTTAGAGGTCGCATTTTTCATCCGATTTCGATGAAACTTGGCATGTACGTTCCTTGATTTATTTGCCAAAAATTGTCGAGCCATTTTTTTATTGGGGGAAAAATTAAGGGGAAAAGGGGGAAGTTTGCCGTCGCGTTATTTATGGACGGATTTCAATCATTTTCGGGTAAAAAGTCAAGCTCACACTTCCTTAGAGGTTGTTGTAAAAAAAAGTTTCAAGGGTGGGGGAAAGGAGGGAAAAAGGGGGAAATGCTCCGAAGTCTACGGTTCACAGAACCACTAGTCTAATTTAATCTAGCCTATAGCGTCCCACTGCTGGGCGAATGCCTCCCCTTCTGCTTTTAATACGCATGAAATAGTAGATTGCACACCAAGGCATACAAATAAAGCATTGTTTTATGTCACGGCCGCGCTATTGAATCCTGATCGTAACGAAGTACTCTTGATTTAACTCCCGAGCGTAGCGAGGGAATGAAGACTGAGTCCTGAGTGTAGTGAGTGATTTAAGCGCGCCCGTGACTAACACAGCTTTATCCCCAAGGAATATACTCTACTTTTCTCACCTCTTGCGAGACAATAACAATACCAAGGCTACTAGAAACGGAATTTTATGAAAGTAAATCAAAACAGAAAATGGATGTTTAGTACGTATTATTAGAATTTTATCTTCTACTTTAATAGTACTGAAGAGTGAAGTATTTCTCCGTATACTGCAGCGTCTTATGACACTCGCGGCAATTGTTTTAGGATTTAAAATCTGTTCCATTTTCAAATCAGTTCGGTATGACGCCGCGGCTCGCGGGGATTAGCTGAGGCACCGTCCGGACTTTGCGAAATTAGACTTTAACGACATAACAATAAGAAGTAAAATCACATTACTACCCGGTGGGTTATAATGTAACATTATTCCCCGCTAAAGCCAAGAGCTACAATGATGAATATCAAACGTATTGCGAAGCAGTCAGATTTGGATTTTATTTTTATTTTTCATTTTAATTACACAATAGGCAGGTACATGTCTGTCTCTCAAGCTGTTTTGATATGCCTTCTTGAAGAACTACGCATTATTGTATATAGTATCTTTAATGTATTTGTAGTACTGTTTTGAAAAAATAAGTCCCGCCGAGTTTCTTGCCGGTAATAAGTAATACTTCTCGGGTCAGAGGTGTAGGGTTAGAACCGGTGGTAGTTTCTTTTCTCTCTGACGTTCATAAGTGCATTGTAATGTGCCTAAATTGAAGAATAAATATCTTTTATCTTTTTTATCTTTAGCTACAATGATGTGCTTTCGGTGGGGTTTTCATGATACAGGTATAAAAATCCCAACTACAAAAAGAATACCCCGTCTAAATTATCCGCCTGCGGCATGGTCCCCATTACGCTGGCGGCGTTACCTCTCTGCACAGCTAAGGATATACGCTGGGAGAGGTACGCGCCAGCTCTATGGTCCCCTGTAGTCTCGACCAATCGGGCCGCCAGGGCCTTCATAAAGTGCTTCATGATACATAATTTGGCATTGTCGAGCAGGTGGTGTGAAAATAAAATTAAAAAAAAACTCTGGATAAGACTAGACTGGCTTTTATACTTAGGTATACTTACAAGTTTACAAGAAGAAGTAGTCGAACGATTAGCTTTATTCTACCTATGATATATGTATAATAAGGGTTATGCACGCTCCAAAAGTGAAGCCTTTAAAATGAGTGAATTCAAACAATGGTCACTAGCCGCGCACCTGCAAGCGAGAGATGCGGACGTGCCAATGAGCTGCCGTCACCAGCGTGAGAAAGAGACAAACTATAATTTTCTAACAATGAAAGTGACAAAGACGTAATGATTGTCAAAATAGATAAATAGCTTTTCTAATATTATATTAGGTAGTTAAGTTTTTAATTTCCGTCAACTGCTGCAATTTTGCCTACGATGCTCAGTTCAGTTCGATGAAGAAAACCATGTTTTTCAAGCCAGGCAAAGTTGAACATCGTAGGTAAAGTTGTAGCAGTTAATAGGGATGGTGACACATGTTGAATTTTACAAGTAGCTTTTCTAATATTATATTAGGTAGTTAAGTTTTTAATTTCCGTCAACTGCTGCAATTTTGCCTACGATGCTCAGTTCAGTTCGATGAAGAAAACCATGTTTTTCAAGCCAGGCAAAGTTGAACATCGTAGGTAAAGTTGTAGCAGTTAATAGGGATGGTGACACATGTTGAATTATGCAATAAGTACCACTGCCGTACCATCCTTTACTGGAACCATTTCGCCGCATTTTCAGGCCCCTATTTGAGAACCTCTGGATAAGACTAGAACGCAGAAATTTTCGTCATCCAGTAAGCTATAATTACAAACTTAAAATCCAAAATTTCAAGTCTGTTGGTCATTTAGTTCCGAAGTTAAGAGAAGGCAAAGTTTCGCATTTATGACACTCACTCACTCACTCATGATCATCAAAATAGAACTAGTACTTCCCATATACTCAGAGAGCTGAAATTTGGTACAGAGTTATGGTTTAATGGTCACATAAAGGGAAAACTATAAAAAGTAGGATAATCGAAGATCTGGAGTACCTGGTGACTCTCATTAGAAAACACAAGAGCCCAACCAAACTATTAGAGATCGACATATACCGCCTTTACAAAAAATGTTCAATTTGGTGGACCGCTTCATTTGATGCCAAAAATCGAAGGTCTGAAGTATCTAATGAAGAACCGTCAGCTGGTCTCAGCTGTATTAGAGATATGGTAATGCCCCCTTCTACTATTGGTACATAAAAAAATCGACTGTCATTGAAAAAATCCAGCGTATAGTGGGACAAATCTTTGCCTCCGTTTTAACTCACAAGGAGAGGCCGCACGGGCGCGCGGGCCGCGCGGGTGCGTGTTGGGTCTGGGGTCTCTTACTGGTACGACGATTTAGCAGATTGATGTGTGTGTATTGGTTGGTCAGTGTCGGTCTAGAGGTCGCATTTTTCATCCGATTTCGATGAAACTTGGCATGTACATTCCTTGATTTATTTGCCAAAAATTATCGAGCCATTTTTTTATTGGGGGAAAAATTAAGGGGAAAAGGGGGGAAGTTTGCTGTCGCGTTATTTATGGGCGGATTTCAATCATTTTCGGGTAAAAAGTCAAGCTCACACTTCCTTAGAGGTTGTTGTAAAAAAAAGTTTCAAGGGTGGGGGAAAGGAGGGAAAAAGGGGGAAATGCTCCGAAGTCTACGGTTCACAGTACCACTAGTCTAATTTAATCTTGCCTATAGCGTCCCACTGCTGGGCGAATGCCTCCCCTTCTGCTTTTAATACGCATGAAATAGTAGATTGTACACCAAGGGGATAAAGCATCATATTATTACCCGGCGGGTTATAATGTAACATTATTCCCCGTTAAAGCCAAGGGCTACAATGATGTGCTTTCGGTGGGGTTTCCATGATACATAATTTGGCATTGTCGAGGAGGTGGTGTGAAAATAAAATTAAAAGAAAACTCTGGATAAGACTAGACTGGCTTTTATACTTAGGTATACTTACAAGTTTACAAGAAGAAATATTCGAACGAGAAGCTTTATTCTGCCTATGATATATGTATAATAAGGGTTATGCACGCTCCAAAAGTGAAGCCTTTAAAATGAGTGAACTCAAACAATTGTCACTAGTCGCGCACCGGCAAGCGAGAGATGCGGACGTGCCAATGAGCTGCCGTCACCAGCGTGAGAAAGAGACAAACTATAATTTTCTAACAATGAAAGTGTCAAAGACGTACCTAATGATTGTCAAAATACATAAATATAACGGAATCATTGCTAATAAGTTATGAAATAAGTTGGAAGTATTTTTATGCACATTTTGTTAGAGTATAACCCATCCATAGTAAATATCATTGTATTCTACTCGACTCGAACATTACATAAATTAAATACCTAAACAAATTACACTAAAATATTAATTTCGCTCAAAATTTGGTCGAAATATAATGCATTGGACTAAGAGTGGCGGTGATACCCGCAGACGTCGCTAGATGGCGCTGACTGTATTATAAAACGCGCTTACGTTTGTTTTTCCGATAGCTAACCTTATATGGCAAAGTGGTAACCGGCCGCGTTACAGTCGTTTACGACATTCTTCTACTGCGCTTGAAAACGTTTGCTAGGGATAAGGAGGGATTATTTGCATTTCGTTGATTTCGCTTATTATTTCGTGAGGTTTGCTAAGGTTAATTAGCAGGTTGTTATTAAAACAACTCGAAGATTTGAATTTTATGATTAGTGACGGATTACTGATTATTACTTAATTATTAGTTTTAAAAGAAGTTTTAATTGAATACTTACTAGGTACTCTTAGTTTTCTAGGTTTAATTTACAGTTAGGCAGTAAGTACTCCGAATAGCGTTCGTGTTTATAAGTAAGTACTTTTCTAGAATTCTAGGTTAAGTTTATTTAGTTAGATATTACTTCGTATGTTTCTACAAAAAGAAGTGAAATCCCACCAAAAACATTCTGTAAAAAACTAGCCAAGTCTCGATGGAGCTGCTTGTTTATCTCTAAAAAGTAATGAAATCTAGACAAAGTCGTACCAAGTCTAAGGTTCCTTACAGCGATTTCTTTATTATTATAGTTAATGTTGTGTGACTTGGCCGTTGAAGGGTACACAACCAGGTGCTCCATGACACCATTGCACCAGTCTGTCGCCAGAACCGCTACCCATTGACGATGGAAAATTGCCACTTGGAAAACGTTGATTCCATAAGTAGCCAATTGTAGGCTTGATAAAGCTGCGTATTTCAATAATACTTATGTATAGGCGAGCCTGAAACAAACACTTCTTTTCGGAGCGTCAAATCGACCATCGATCTAGACAAAGTCGTACCAAGTCTAAGGTTCCTTACTGCGATTTCTTTATTATTATAGTTAATGTTGTGTGACTTGGCCGTTGAAGGGTACACAACCAGGTGCTCCATGACACCATTGCACCAGTCTGTCGCCAGAACCGCTACCCATTGACGATGGAAAATTGCCACTTGGAAAACGTTGATTCCATAAGTAGCCAATTGTAGGCTTGATAAAGCTGCGTATTTCAATAATACTTATGTATAGGCGAGCCTGAAACAAACACTTCTTTTCGGAGCGTCAAATCGACCATCGATCTAACATAAAATAGACGCACAGACGGACTTCTATCAATGATTAGTTTCAATCCCACCAAAAACATTCTGTAAAAAACTAGCCAAGTCTCGATGGAGCTGCTTGTTTATCTCTAACATAAAATAGACGCACAGACGGACTTCTATCAATGATTAGTTTCAATCCCACCAAAAACATTCTGTAAAAAACTAGCCAAGTCTCGATGGAGCTGCTTGTTTATCTCTAAAAAGTAATGAAATCTAGACAAAGTCGTACCAAGTCTAAGGTTCCTTACAGCGATTTCTTTATTATTATAGTTAATGTTGTGTGACTTGGCCGTTGAAGGGTACACAACCAGGTGCTCCATGACACCATTGCACCAGTCTGTCGCCAGAACCGCTACCCATTGACGATGGAAAATTGCCACTTGGAAAACGTTGATTCCATAAGTAGCCAATTGTAGGCTTGATAAAGCTGCGTATTTCAATAATACTTATGTATAGGCGAGCCTGAAACAAACACTTCTTTTCGGAGCGTCAAATCGACCATCGATCTAGACAAAGTCGTACCAAGTCTAAGGTTCCTTACTGCGATTTCTTTATTATTATAGTTAATGTTGTGTGACTTGGCCGTTGAAGGGTACACAACCAGGTGCTCCATGACACCATTGCACCAGTCTGTCGCCAGAACCGCTACCCATTGACGATGGAAAATTGCCACTTGGAAAACGTTGATTCCATAAGTAGCCAATTGTAGGCTTGATAAAGCTGCGTATTTCAATAATACTTATGTATAGGCGAGCCTGAAACAAACACTTCTTTTCGGAGCGTCAAATCGACCATCGATCTAACATAAAATAGACGCACAGACGGACTTCTATCAATGATTAGTTTCAATCCCACCAAAAACATTCTGTAAAAAACTAGCCAAGTCTCGATGGAGCTGCTTGTTTATCTCTAACATAAAATAGACGCACAGACGGACTTCTATCAATGATTAGTTTCAATCCCACCAAAAACATTCTGTAAAAAACTAGCCAAGTCTCGATGGAGCTGCTTGTTTATCTCTAAAAAGTAATGAAATCTAGACAAAGTCGTACCAAGTCTAAGGTTCCTTACAGCGATTTCTTTATTATTATAGTTAATGTTGTGTGACTTGGCCGTTGAAGGGTACACAACCAGGTGCTCCATGACACCATTGCACCAGTCTGTCGCCAGAACCGCTACCCATTGACGATGGAAAATTGCCACTTGGAAAACGTTGATTCCATAAGTAGCCAATTGTAGGCTTGATAAAGCTGCGTATTTCAATAATACTTATGTATAGGCGAGCCTGAAACAAACACTTCTTTTCGGAGCGTCAAATCGACCATCGATCTAGACAAAGTCGTACCAAGTCTAAGGTTCCTTACTGCGATTTCTTTATTATTATAGTTAATGTTGTGTGACTTGGCCGTTGAAGGGTACACAACCAGGTGCTCCATGACACCATTGCACCAGTCTGTCGCCAGAACCGCTACCCATTGACGATGGAAAATTGCCACTTGGAAAACGTTGATTCCATAAGTAGCCAATTGTAGGCTTGATAAAGCTGCGTATTTCAATAATACTTATGTATAGGCGAGCCTGAAACAAACACTTCTTTTCGGAGCGTCAAATCGACCATCGATCTAACATAAAATAGACGCACAGACGGACTTCTATCAATGATTAGAAGTACGTCTGTACTGGAAATAATTTTATAAACTTTTTGTTTCAGGCTCGCTTGTGTACCCTTCAACGGCCAAGTCACACAACATTAACTATAATAATAAAGAAATCGCAGTAAGGAACCTTAGACTTGGTACGACAGTGTCTAGATTTCATTACTTTTTAGAGATAAACAAGCAGCTCAATCGAGACTTGGCTAGTTTTTTACAGAATGTTTTTGGTGGGATTTCACTTCTTTTTGTAGAAACGTACGAAGTAATATCTAACTAAATAAACTAAACCTAGAATTCTTTAAAAGTACTTACTTATAAACACGAACGCTATTCGAAGTACTGCCTAACTGTAAATTAAACCTAGAAAACTAAGAGTACCTACTAAATAGCTAACAATTAAATAAAGTATTCAATTAAAACTTCTTTTAAAACTAATAATTAAGTAATAATCAGTAATCCGTCACTAGTAATAAAATTCAAATCTTCGAGTTGTTTTAATAACAACCTGCTAATTAACCTTAGCAAACCTCACGAAATAATAAGCGAAATCAACGAAATGCAAATAATCCCTCCTAATCCCTAGCAAACGTTTTCAAGCGCAGTAGAAGAATGTCGTAATCGACTGTAACGCGGCCGGTTACCACTTCGCCATATAAGGTTATCGGAAAAACAAACGTAAGCGCGTTTTATAATACAGTCAGCGCCATCTAGCGACGTGTGCGGGTATCACCGGCACTCTTAGTCCAATGGATTATATTTTGACCAAATTTTGAGCGAAATTAATATTTTAGTGTAATTTGTTTAGGTATTTAATTTCTTTAATGTTCGAGTCGAGTAGAATACAATGATATTTACTATGCATGGGTTATACTCTAACAAAATGTGCATAAAAATACTTCCAACTTATTTCATAACTTTTTAGCAATGATTCCGTTATATTTATCTATTTTGACAATCATTACGTCTTTGTCACTTTCATTGTTAGAAAATTATAGTTTGTCTCTTTCTCACGCTGGTGACGGCAGCTCATTGGCACGCCCGCATCTCTCGCTTGCAGGTGCGCGACTAGTGACAATTGTTTGAATTCACTCATTTTAAAGGCTTCACTTTTGGAGCGTGCATAACCCTTATTATACATAAATCATAGGTAGAACAAAGCTAATCGTTCGACTATTTCTTCTTGTAAACTTGTAAGTATACCTAAGTATAAAAGTCAGTCTAGTCTTATCCAGAGTTTTCTTTTAATTTTATTTTCACACCACCTGCTCGACAATGCCAAATTATGTATCATGAAGCACTTTATGAAGGCCCTGGCGGCCCGATTGGTCGAGACTACAGGGGACCACAGAGCTGGCGCGTACCTCTCCCAGCGTATATCCTTAGCTGTGCAGAGAGGTAACGCCGCCAGCGTAATGGGGACCATGCCGCAGGCGGATATTTTAGACGGGGTATTCTTTTTGTAGTTGGGATTTTTATACCTGTATCATGAAAACCCCACCGAAAGCACATCATTGTAGCTCTTGGCTTTAGCGGGGAATAATGTTACATTATAACCCGCCGGGTAGTAATGTGATTTTACTTCTTATTGTTATGTCGTTAAAGTCTAATTTCGCAAAGTCCGGACGGTGCCTCAGCTAATCCCCGCGAGCCGCGGCGTCACACCGAACTGATTTGAAAATGGAACAGATTTTAAATCCTAAAACAATTGCCGCGAGTGTCATAAGACGCTGCAGTATACGAAGAAATACTTCACTCTTCAGTACTATTAAAGTAGAAGATAAAAGTCTAATAGTACGTACAAAACATCCATTTTCTGTTTTGATTTACTTTCATAAAATTCCGTTTCTACTAGAATTGGTATTGTTATTGTCTCGCAAGAGGTGAGAAAAGTAGAGTATATTCCTTGGGGATAAAGCTGTGTTAGTCACGGGCGCGCTTAAATCACTCACTACACTCAGGACTCAGTCTTCATTCCCTCGCTACGCTCGGGAGTTAAATCAAGAGTCCTTCGTTACGATCAGGATTCAATAGCGCGGCCGTGACATAAAACAATGCTTTATTTGTATGCCTTGGTGTACAATCTACTATTTCATGCGTATTAAAAGCAGAAGGGGAGGCATTCGCCCAGCAGTGGGACGCTATAGGCTAGATTAAATTAGACTAGTGGTTCTGTGAACCGTAGACTTCGGAGCATTTCCCCCTTTTTCCCTCCTTTCCCCCACCCTTGAAACTTTTTTTTACAACAACCTCTAAGGAAGTGTGAGCTTGACTTTTTACTCGAAAATGATTGAAATCCGTCCATAAATAACGCGACGGCAAACTTCCCCCTTTTCCCCTTAATTTTTCCCCCAATAAAAAAATTGCTCGACAATTTTTGGCAAATAAATCAAGGAACGTAGATGCCAAGTTTCATCGAAATCGGATGAAAAATGCGACCTCTAAACCGACACTGACCAACCAATACACACACATCAATCTGCTAAATCGTCGTACCAGTAAGAGACCCCAGACCCAACACGCACCCGCGCGGCCCGCGCGCCCGTGCGGCCTCTCCTTGTGAGTTAAAACGGAGACGTTCGTCGCCTCGCTACGCTCGGCTCCTCAGTCAAAGATTTGTCCCACTATACGCTGGATTTTTTCAATGACAGTCGATTTTTTTATGTATCAGTAGTAGAAGGGGGCATTACCACATCTCTAATACAGCTGAGACCAGCTGACGGTTCTTCATCAGATACTTCAGACCTTCGATTTTTGACATCAAATGAAGCGGCCCACCAAATTGAATATTTTTTGTAAAGGCGGTATATGTCGATCTCTAATAGTTTGGTTTGGCTCTTGTGTTTTCTAATGAGGGTCACCAGGTACTCCAGATCTTCGATTATTCTAGTTTTTATAGTTTTCCCTTTATGTGGCCATTAAACCATAACTCTGTACCAAATTTCAGCTCTCTGAGTATATGGGAAGTACTAGTTCTATTTTGATGATCATGAGTGAGTGAGTGAGTTTCATAAATGCGAAACTTTGCTTTCGCTTAACTTCGGAACTAAATGACCAACAGACTTGAAATTTTGGATTTTAAGTATGTGATTATAGCTTACTGGATGACGAAAATTTCTGCGTTCTAGTCTTATCCAGAGGTTCTCAAATAGGGGCTTGAAAATGCGGCGAAATGGTTCCAGTAAAGGATGGTACGGCAGTGTTTGCTTCGCGCTCGACTTGGCGGGGGCACTGCCGTGCCCCCAGATTTTATTGCATAATTCAACATGTGTCACCATCCCTATTAACTGCTACAACTTTACCTACGATGTTCAACTTTGCCTGGCTTGAAAAACATGGTTTTCTTCACCGAACTGAACTTTACTGAGCATCGTAGGCAAAATTGCAGCAGTTGACGGAAATTAAAAACTTAACTACCTAATATAATATTAGAAAAGCTACTTGTAAGCGACGTGCTCGTGCCACTTATCTCTATTTTCAAACGTTCCTCATAAAGGCGACTACTTATAACTATCACATGCACTAGAACTGAAAGAACAAATCAAATTATTTTTAATGAATATTTTTGATTTGTTTATTTTTAAGTAGTCACACTACTACATGTATACATTATAAACGTATATAGATGTCATTTAGGCCTTGGGCACCGAAGGCGTTGGTCGCTTTTTCCTTTGTATATGACATCTATATACGTTTATAATTTATCACATGCACTGAGGTAAATAATTACTGCGATCTCAAACAGTGGGAGTAACCCCGCTCAAGAGGCACACAACTTGCTACTTACTACTTGCTAGTTGGAACACAGATTAAATGAATTATAAAAAAATCAGATAATCCACTCTTTTTTGTCAATCGTTTCTTACTCGAGAAAATAGTGTGTTTTCAACACATCTCTGAATCATTAAGGTGCTTGAACGACGTGTGCTTATTTTTTAATTCTTTTAAACGGTAGGTATAATTATCGTGAACACTTATTTTTATTATTCCGGCCTACGTTTCGGACGTGACGTTACGATGCCAACTGGCTGTTATTTATAATGACTGAAAATAGTGTTGGTAAATTAACTGTACCTACGTGTAAAAGACAAAACTTAACGGAGTTTTGCAAAGATTTACGAATAAATCATAGATGGTCGGCTGAATTTATTACTCAAACAAAATATTCGTCAGGTGACAAGCAAAACTCACTAACTACTAAAAATATATTAAACGAAAATCAACCTTGTTATGTTGCTAGCATGATTCATAGTATGTAGTACCTACTTAGTGAGTTTTGCTTATCACCTGACGAATATTTTTTTTTTTTTAATTAAATTCATCCGATCAAAAATGTTGGATTATACGTGACATACAAATTATACGCCTTCCGTTTTTGTTGCCGCAACATTCCTAATTGTTTTGTACTGATGTTTATTTATATATTATGAATTGGGACAGCGATTTCGTTCTGTAGTGTGTAATTGACATTATGTGACTTAATTTTACACGCCATTAAATGACCAAATATTAGCATCTTTCAAATAAAACTTTTTCGTAAGATTTCTTGCAAAAACGAGTACCTATTCAAGGATTTTTAACTTACACATTCGAACAATGAACAACTTTAAGCATATTTTCGAGAGTGGCGTATCTGTTAAATAATTATATAATCTAGCTCGAAGTACACATGAAGTTTGGTGCAGTCGAGCTCTGTATGTGGCCCAACAATAAGGAAACTTAGACCATAATAGAGCTCGCTGAATTGTTACGATTTGATTCAGACTCAGTTGGGCGGTATTTCGGGTCTGCTGTCAAAGTGTATTGTTAACATATTATTAAAACTAAATTTAGATTTCCATGAAACTGTAGAAGGTCCAGTCGCCGTCAAACACAGAATTTTGAATAACTAGCCCTATTGTGAGAGGTGATTACTGATTAGGTAAGCCATACTGAACAACTTTTTCTATGGAACCAACCCCGAAATCGCAAAAAAATTGGCCTCCCCATAGAAAACGTCGACATCTGATCGGCCGAATTTTATTTTTGAGATTTGTGATCAGTGGGTATACTTATTACACCTTGCAGGTACCTAAATAGTTAATATACTTAATTAACGTCTCGATATATATGTATTTTTATTTTATTTTCGGAAATGGTTAACTTTATTTGCACGCACGACGAATTTACCTAAGTATCATTCAGTAGTTACTCGTACTTGTTTCCATATGGTGTCACGAACAGGTCTGATAATTTCTATCTATTAGCACACTAACTACATAAAATAGGTCTAGCCTTAGCCTTTCTAACAGGTCCTAGATCTAAATAATTGGACTTTCGCCGCATACGCAGTAAACGCGTGCCTAGTTACACCACCAGTTTTAGAGCGTATTCCATTGCAATAAGGCTTAGGATGGTTAGTAAAATCTGTCGATAATTTTATTTGAAACGCGGATGGATCTTGTACGACTTAATATGACTGTAACGTGATTCTACTTAGTTAATATCAAGTAAACAAGTTCAATAGCTTCTAATAAACCCTGAGCCGGCCGCAAGTATCCTTAGTTGATCGGTGAAAAGACTGTCATCTGGCCGATTCTGGCCTGTAACCGCGAACCACTTTCGTTCATCGAATCGTCTATTTGCCTCACTCTTTCGTATATGCAAGAGCGAGCGAGATGGGGCCAAAGTTTTGTCGATTTTCGAACTTCGCGGCAGGCCCTAAGGTCACGTGATACGGTATTCAGGGGATAAGCTGCTGCTGTCCACCTACTCAGAGCCGGCTGACGATATTTATATTTATCACAGAACATATAGACGGAGAGCTGGCCACGTCAGATATGACACAATAATGAGAGCAACGAAACCCCGCTAGTTAGTTTGCTATACTATGCTTATTTCTAGATCCGGACATCTGGCAGCTGTAAAGTGGTGGAGGTCAAAGAAAGCAAATAACTTAAAGAAAATAAATTCTAGAGTTCTGGTTTTGATCCAATATTATGAAAAATTATATAATTAATTAGATTATATAATATCCAAAAGTTTCGTTTAGGGGAAGTAGTGCCAAATGATGTATAATGTAATTTTTGGTTACTCGCCTACTGTTTTTGTTTGCGCAATAATACACAATGTTTTTTGTTCTAATGTTAAAATATAGGCCCTGTTCTCTATAAATGACACAACTTCAGCAGTTTTTACTTATTTCGGTATTACTTTTTTTCAACTTAAAAACTTTGTTGGTCTGTCACTCTGAGCTCCACCCATTAAAAGCTGCCAGATGCCCGGATCTAGCAATAAGGATGGTTATGCAATCTAACTGGACTGATTACAAACCTCTCATTATTGTGTCACATCTGACGTGGCCAGCTCTTAGACCAATAAACTATCTGACAAAATTTCTGTCTGGGACGATTGGTTATATTTGTTCCTGGCTTACGGACCTTAGGGGGCCCACCGACTATCAGTTCGCCTGACGATATCGGCCTGTCAGTTAGAACAAAAATTTTACAGCTCTGAACAGCAGACAGGCCAATATCGTCAGGCCGACTGATAGTGGGTGGGCCCCATTAGGTATGTTATGGTCAGTGATTGGATATTAGGGTGTAACACGGCGGAAAACATACACTTATTTTGCGAATATACTGGTAAAAACGTGAAACGTGTCACTGAAATGTATTAGTTGTAACTAAAATAAACAATGTGTATCCTAAAGCCTCGAAGATTATCCATTTTAGCATATTTTTTTAGTTATAAAACCGTGTTGCACCCTAAAATACGAGCAGTGGCTTATAGTTCATTAAAGGTGCGCCAATGTTACGGAAATTTGTTGGTACTAATTTCTAGCAATGGCAACAATTTTAATAATAGACAACATCTACCCTCTATGATAGTTGTCAATATTGACAATGTAAACATTGCTTTGTCTATTTTTTTTTTATTTTTTTTTCTTATGGACTTTAGGCGGTATTGCCTGTAGCCAATGTCAAGTATAAAAAGGCGGGAAATAAGAGCTTGTAAGATTCAATCTTTAGGTACAATGCATGGTACAATGTCTTCAATCGATAAGTATTTTGTTTAATCAAATAAGTTTTAGGCAACGTTGTTCGGTAGAAGTGGCATAAGCCTTGTTAGTTGCTATTTGTAGAGTGATAGCTCCCTACAAAAGGCTCGAGGAGGCTACAGGTTGTTCTGAACCAATCAATGGTTACACGCCTTTTAAGATTAATTCTTCATTATCCGCACACTTGTTCGTTAGATCACCGCACAATAAGCTATCTATATTACACACTGAACCACGAAAATGAACAAAAGACAAATAATTAATCCTAACGAGCTGCGACCATGATGAGCTCAACCCATAGACCCATTGCTTTGTCTAGTTTCGTGTGAATTATTATTAGAATGCAATAATCAAAGTTTTAGATTTTATAGAGAAAATAGTTGTAACTAGTGTATAAGTATAGTTTTTGTTTAAAAAAAACGTGCGGAAGAGAAATTTCTTCCATTAGAAAACATGACGAAATTAGCATCTGAATTGACGGGTAAGTTTCAAACTTATGGACAAATGACACTATAGTCAGGTCGTCACGATTTGGTTGACGTCTTGTAATAATGTTGAGTACGAGTCAAATTCCTTGATGACTGAAGAATATTTAGATCCTGATTTCAACTATGCTGAATAGAACATATTTGGTACGTTAAATAATTTTATTTGTAAAATTATCTATTCTTTACGCTTTTCGTTTTATCTAAATCGAGTCAGCCATTTAAGCGTGAAAACCGAAGAAATATCCAAACATCAAACTTCGCACTTATTAAAGTTGTCGGAATAAAACAAGAATCACCTGCCAATTTCCATTGTCCCCACTATACAAATTGTTGCTATATAAAATTCAAAACGAGCGCCCTCTTGACAATACTCCCAAAATCCTGGTCACCTATACTTTAAAATCATGATTAGCAAATACGTAAGTATTTGCTATCGGTTATCATAATATACGACAAATTTTTGATTGCTGATTCTTTGATTGCTTGCCGTTTCCCACCAACGGATCAGCAGCTGACATTCACGAGTCTTAATTTTACAAAGTTTCAACTATTAGTCATAGAAATCCGTTACTGGCTTGTGTTCCATAGTTCCCAATCAAATGAATCGGGCACCAGGACATAAATCTAGGCTAATACGCACAATACTAATGGCCGGTAATATCCGCACAATGCCGCGTAAATCCAGACGTGACAATGCTCAGATTACCGGCCGTTGTGACAACACTACCAGCTTCCCTTATTTATGACCGGATTCTGGACTACAAAACGGTTGTTGTATTACAGTGTTTCTAAATGGCTTACTAGGTCCCTACAAATATTTTCAATATAAATGAAAGTGTCTGTCTGTCTATTTTTGTATTAAGCAGAACGTCTGCTAACGATACCACAATGTTTAGAAATAAAGGAAAAATAGAAAAATCCACTGCCTCAGGCGAGACTCGAACTCGCGACTCTGGGAAACATGCCCACCGCTCTGACCAACTGAGCTACTGAGACTATACTTGACGGCTGCGAATTTCTCCACCATATCCTTTCTTTATATTTGCGCCTTAGGGTGACGCCTAGCGACATCTGCCGACGAAGTCTTACACTTCTTAACCGATTCTTCTTTTTTTCTACTTTTCCTTTATTTCTAAACATTGTCTGACTGTCTGTTAACTCTTCACGCCTAAACCGCTGACCCGATTTAAATCAAGTTACTCGAATTAGGGATATGAAGATAGTTTAAGTCCCGGGAAAGGACAGAAGATAGTTTTTATCACATTAATCACCCCTTAAGGGCATTTTCTGCAAAACCGGGAGGTTTTACAATGGAAAAGCGTTAAAGTCTCAGGCAATAGTAGATTGTTCAACAAGGGACTAAAACAAGCGCTCGCTACGCTCGGGTGGCTAAACATGAGTTTGTTTCATATTTTCGCACAGTTGTCATTTTGAGGTTATATGCGTGGTCCAAAATTGTCATTGCACAATCACTAAAAAGGGCGGTAATCGTCCATTCATAAACACCGTGAGTGGCTGTTAAGGGGTTTCCAAAGTAAATTTAAAAAAAAAATTTTTAGTCCCTAGAGAATTGACATAGCCTGTTTTCATTTATTAGTTTTTTCTTAGAAACTAATTAAATGTTACATCAGTTACTATTTTGATCACCAATAGGGAATATTACGCAAAAATCTGCGTAGGGGGCGGCACTAGCACATCCAGAGGGCCTACCACGAAACACTAAAATAAAAATTTCGTTACCTGGTTCTCTGTCACTCTTTCATACTCGAGCGATAGAGAGGCACATGTCAAAATTTCGATTCTCTCGTTTCACGATAGGCCCTTTGTAAACAAACCGCCTTGGTGCGCAAATGACATATTTATTCGTTATAAATTATCTATGAAAACTTGTAAAAATACTGTTTAAGGCCTAGTATGTATTAAAAACTCTATGGTTTACCGGTGTGCTAGTGCTGCACTCTGGTGGCAGAATATTGCAGTAATATCCCCTATTACCTATATTTAACTCAATCTTACAGTTGAAAATCATGACATGTCAATGTCATATCGAACATTCAGACTTAACAGATAGGTGCGTAATTATGTAACGGTGTCTAAGGCGATTATCACACTGACGACGGATCCGCATGCGGCGCCGGTGTGCGAGCGAGATAGCGCTATACACATGCAGAGCGCTATCTCGCTCGCGCACCGGTGCCGCATGCGGATCCGCGCCAGTGTGATAACCGCCTTAGACTATAAGAATAATTCAATGCAGGTTTACACACTTGAAAATTTATTTCTTATCAGATAAATATTTGCAATCGGTTAGCTCTTTATTATTTATTTCCCATAATCTTAATTTAAGCCCAGGGCAATTTATGAATGAATTCATTGATAAATTGGCCATGCAATTATGAACCCGATGGTACCTCTGAAGTTAACGAATCTCATTTAAAACACGTTAAATCTATGTGTTAATGTATACTGGGGAAATATTTTTATTCCTACTTTTTATTCTTAGTTTTATCTAAAATATATACAGAAAAAAGGCACAATTCAAATTCCAGATTGTCGAATTTGTAACACCTAGTCAACCTTTAAATATCCCTTTACAATAGGCGTAATTCTGAGAAGATAAAGCCATTGAAAAGATTTTTAATTTGGCCAAGTCCAACAATTAATGAAAAAGCTTTTTTTTAATTCTTCGCGAAACGTGTCGAGCTCAGAGTAGCGTTTCATTATCATTATTGCGGCTCAGAGAACAGGCAGTTAAAGGTTTACGCTCACTTATTAAGTTAAAATGCTTGAGATCTCAAAAGAACCTTCGGGTTTTAGAAACAGACGTCGGGTATCGATCAACAGTGACACATGAAAAAGCAGAACAGCAATATTACCTTCGTGTGTCATCGCCGATTCCCGAAGGTCTTCTTAAAGCTCATGGACTGTATTTACGTATCTGCCTATTTACACTGGGCGGACAAGACGTCATACTACAAAACTCTTTTGAGCGCCTTTGTGTGTACGGCACATCTGTACACGCTTCAATGTGTGCGTGCGTCTTAGGGCGCTGTTTTCACTGTCGTTAATCACGTTTCACAATATTATACACCGCCAGTTTGCTTTTTATACATGCGCTGCCAACCTGACGGATTTGCCTACTAGTTCCCTCCCAATCGGCCGTCGCCCCGGGGTAAGGTAATTCCGATCGGGGCGGGGCGTAGCTTGGCCATTCTGTATGAAATATTCTATTATTTATAATGTGCTATCTATTTATTAAAAAAAAATGCGAATCATAGTGGCATTTCATTATCGTTATTGCGCTTCAGAGAACTGGCAGTTTAAAAGGCTTACACACACTTATTCAGGAATTTAGGTGCATATCTATTAATTGCATTTTAAAAATCTTGGCGATACGTATCTAGTTCAGATTGGCGTTTCATAATTGTTATCGCGGTTCATAGAACTGGCAGTTAAAAGATAAAAAGTTAAAAAAGATAAAGGATATTTGGGCTCAAGAGTTAAAATATTAATTTCTTTAAATTTAAATTAATATTTTTTGTTTATGATTCTCTAATTGCCGTTACTAGTAGTTTATGTAACTGTTTTAAGGCTTAATTACGTACAGTTGCATACACTGCTTTATCTACACACATATTATAAACCAGAAATGATGATTGAATGACTGCCATTGCACGGATTGCACTGCCATCGCCATTGCCAACTCGATTGTGCCGGCGGTCGGGAGCCGCGTGCTGGCGGGCGGGGCCCACCCGGATTTTCATAATGATATCGAATTTTTGCTTATTATTTGATAATAATAACATCGTACAGATAAGACATTTGTTCTAACTACTAACGAAACAATCTATTTTTATGGTGGTTATAACGTGCGGTTTTTGAACGCATCATGGAGGGTTTATGATATGGGTGTAGATAAAAAGGTTTACGCTTTTTTAATAAGTTATGTAGATACATACTTACCTATTTATTTATTGAATTAAAAAAAAACCTTTGCGTAGCGTAGCGGCAATTCTTTATCATTATTGAGGGTCAGAGAACTGGCAGACGCACTCTTATTAAGTTAGCACCCGTTTGGTTCACTCAGGCCTCTAAGATTTTTGATAAACACTGTGCAGTATGGTGTCTATTTCAATTAGGCTTAATACAAACTTATTGTACATAATTACAGCAATTTTATAATTTTACCCGACTGCCGAAAGAGAGAAAGCCCTTTGCGACTGGTACACAATTCGCTTAACGTGTGTTTCATACTTAAAAACACACCTCATCAGCATCGTAGCTTAACTTCCATGTATCAGTTAAAATACTAAAGGCAAAGAACATAAGCAAAGGTTGAGCTATATTTTCTACTTACGTACATTTTGATCTTCGGTTTACGTGGTAACAAAAGATTTTATCGTGTTGATAAGTCTGCGATAAGCTTTTTAAGTTACACTCGATAGAGTCTCTTTCAGCGGAATGGTTTATTTCAAGCATTCTTAGTGCTAATGCTGGTAAGTGCTCGGGTCACGTATTTTCTAGGGATTGGACTTAAAGTTTTTTTATAGAGTCAGATAGATCATGCTTACCGCACCGACTTTGCAAGTGATAAAGTGTGAGGAGCCAGCAAAAACATCGAAATTATATTTTTTACGTTTTGTTGATGTTGATTCTATCATCATCATCATCATCATCTCAGTCATAAGACGTCCACTGCTGAACATAGGCCTCCCCTTTAAGGGGGGGTTTGCCATACGCGCCACGCTTAGCAGGCGGGTTGGCGCGCGCAGTTTTTTTTCTTTTTTGTTAATTGATCTTTAGGCTTTCGGAAGATGCTGCTGCCCATCTCCCGGTATATTCCCTTAGCAGACTTCTACTGCAACCACGGGACGATATGGTGGGGGACAATTCTAAGGCTGGGCACCCCACGGATTCTATAGAGGAGTTCTATAGAAATTAATTACATACCTACTTTTGATAGAAATTGTTCTTGGTCAATATCGACTTGTTCTAGCGTCTACCTAATAAATAATTAGATTGGTATTCAAAGTTCGTGATTTTTAAATGTTTATCATCGATCAAAACTCTGTGCAATTCGGTTCCTTAATGTAACTGGCCATAGTGTCCATATGCTAACATATTATTTTTAAATAAACAATGTGTAGTTATACACAGCTAGGCTATTGCCTCGAAATCGGTATCCTGCCTTTTCGCCGAAAATTGTATTGCCGAATTTCACTTGCCAACCAACTTTTCGCAGAAGTTTCATTCAACTTTTGCCAAATAATTCTTTCGCAACCATTTCATTTCCCAACCCCATAGTTGGGAAATGAAACTTGCCTACTAGGTTGGGTCAGGTTAGGTTGGATTATGTAAAGTTGGGAAATGAAATTCGGCCAAATGAAACTTCTGCGAAAAGTTGGTTGGCAAGTGAAATTCGGCAATGCAATTTTCGCCGAAAAGGCAGAGAACCCTCGAAATCAAATTGCTTGACTGTAGGTGCATATTCTGATTGAGTTCCTTCTCATTCCAGAACCTGTAACTCAAATGGCTTACTAGCAACAAGCAGCCATGGGCAGCGGTCTAAGCACCGCCACTAGCAAGAGACCCCGCAAACCAGACCCACAGGCTGAGTCTTCCAGGGTCCTGTTCCTGTTGTACCTCATACATAGGACCTGGAACGTTGTGGTGGAACATGTGGACGCTAAGAGCGCTAGGTAAGTTCTGTAATCTCATCATGAAGCATTCAGGCAGTCTGTAGACTCTTATGTACTATTACCAGCAAGAGACCCTTCAAACCAGACCCGCAGGCTGAGTCTTCCAGGGTCCTGTTCCTGTTGTACCTCATACATAGGACCTGGAACGTTGTGGTGGAACATGTGGACGCTAAGAGCGCTAGGTAAGTTCTGTAATCTCATCATGAAGCATTCAGGCAGTCTGTAGACTCTTATGTACTATTACCAGCAAGAGACCCTTCAAACCAGACCCGCAGGCCGAGTCTTCCAGGCGCTTGTTCCTGTTGTACCTCATACATAGGACCTGGAACGTTGTGGTGGAACATGTGGATGCTAAGAGCGCTAGGTAAGTTCCGTAATCTCATCATGAAGCATTCAGGCAGGCTGTAGACTCTTATGTACTGTTACCAGCCTGTTACTGAGACCCTGCAAACCAGACCCGCAGGCCGAGTCTTCCATGGTCCTGTTTCTGTTGTACCTCATCCATAGGACCTGGAACGTTCTGGTGAAACATGTTGACGCTAAGAGTGCTTGGTAAGTTCCATAATCTCATCATGAAGCATTCAGGCAGTCTGTAGACTCTTATGTACACCAGCAAGAGACCCTGCAAACCAGACCCACAGGCTGAGTCTTCCAGGGTTCTGTTCCTGTTGTACCTCATACATAGGACCTGGAACGTTGTGGTGGAACATGTGGACGCTAAGAGTGCTAGGTAAGTTCCATAATCCCAAAATGATCTGCAACTATGCTTCAAATTAGGACGTGTAAAAAGGTCCTAATATGTTCCAAAACCATAACTTGAAACTTGCAGGGCATTTATTGTTAGTATATACCATAATACGTCGTTTGATGAATTTTAATATTGATTACAGCACAAATTTTCCCCATGGATAGAGATTTTTTTCGAGTCTTGATATTATTGTACTTCATGTATAGGACCTGATATACACAGGTAAACCCGTTCAATAATACATCTGTAAGGTACGTTCAATAACCATAAGATGCAGCTTATTTGATGAATATACAGAACCCAGATACCCTATAATAGACAGAAGTCTTTTTTTGGTATGATGATATTACATGGATTGGCAGTATTAAACTAAAACTTGACTTCCCAATAATATTTTAAGCATCATTCTCTTAGATTTCTCATTCCGAAACGAAAATAAACCATTTCATTCCCCGATTTCCAGATGGCGCGGTTCGCAAACGGTGCCAAGTTCACGCCGATTCGACTCCGCCAGCATGCCGGACTCAGACCCTGGGTCCTGCTACTCCTCCTGCAGCTGCAGCTACTGCCAGCTTCGGGAATGTGCCCAGGACTGTGTCAGGTGAGCATCTCAGAATTGTTTAGTCAATCCTAGGCTCGCTAACCGTACCGAGGTCACGTAAAAAAATTGCAAAATATTGGGTGCTAAGTGCTAAGTATCGGTAAGAAATAGCTAGGATAATTACGCATTACAAAAATTAAGATACCGGATAGGCGTACCTAACCCTAAGACGCATATAAAAATAAAGAATATGTTGGATAAATACGCAGCCTTCAGGTAAGTCTCAGTAGCCCAGTTGGTCAGAGCGATGGGCATGTTTCCCAGAGTCGCGAGTTCGAGTCTCGCCTGAGGCAGTGGATTTTTCTACCTTTTCTTTATTTCTAAAAACACTCTGCTATCGTTAGCAGACGTTTTGCTTAAAACAAAATTAATTGTTGACATTAACAGACGGTTTGGTGCAACCGTCCCTCAGAGCACACAGATTTTTATTCTAATACTTAATCATTATTTTTATTTTGCAGGTAAGGGCTACAGAGTTAGTCTGCTACACATCTTTGCATCAAGAAGATTCTTACCAAAATGCACTCAACAGGACAACGACACAAAAGCAGCGTAATATATGATTAGTAAAGACTGTGCACGTTGAAATCCGGCCACGCATGGCATGTTACATCTCCCTTTCGGATACACATTTTCAAGCAGTTCTTTTTTATAAATAATCTCTAATCATAGTAGTATATAATAAAAATAGAATCATATTAAAATTGTATGGGCTTGTCTCAGTTTTTACTGAAGGTATTTCATCATATCTTTAATGTTTTGTCCAGCGTTTTTTGATAATCTTCACTCGCTTCCTGCTACAATACCACAATTGTATTTATATTTTCACAAGCGGTTTTATGGTCAATAGAATGTCATCTTACAAAAAAAAAATGTTTTGAAACTCTATTCTACTTGAGGTAGTCAGGAAAACTTTCTACTCCAAGCACTGAAAGTAATTTTTATATGGCAGCCATTTTTTTGTCAAAAAGTCAAACTCACCAAAGTTAGAACACCTCCGAACTATTTCAATCTAAATACACTTAGAAAAATGTTAGCTATGGTGAAAAGAGAATTTAATAAGGTATCATTTGATTCATCTTATTTATAATAAAAAAATATTTTTAACAGGAAAATTTGGTAAACACTGTCAGAACACTGTGGACAAAAAAATATAGGCACTGTGGAATATATAGTGATCAAACTCATAGACAACGTAACGTTTATATTATGTTTTAAACTTTATTATGTAGCTTGATAACCCCAAATTATTAATTAGAAGTGTTGGTTGAATATGCACATTCAATAAAAAGATGTATCACACCATGCGCGGCCGGATTTCAACGTGCACAGTCTTTATTATGCTAGTGCAGCACGGTTAAGACAAGCGTCGAGCGGCGAAATACCCCCGCTGTCATTTTCTAACTGTATTAATGCTGAATTCATATCAGAAAGTGCCAGATGTCCATCTCGCCGGCGAGATTAGTCACTGCACAACTACCTAATGTAGGACCCATAATTCCGCGGAGTGATTTGACAGCTCCTGGCATCCAAAGAGGTTGTCAAATGTATGAAAATAACTCAAATCACTCCGCGGAATTATGGAGTTTACCTTATGCAGGGGCTCAATTCGACAAGCGAAAACTGACAGTCGCCAGTGAGACCACATTAAGACATAGTTTTCAAAGTAAGAATGAATTTCAGTGAATCGTTCTCCCTGTACCTTAAATTACTAATTTTACAATTTTGGTGCCAAATGGTTTCAACATGTTTAACTCCACGAGTAAGAATGTTTTATATTATAGATATTTACATATATTCACTGCAATCTTTCCCTCCATCAAGTTGACCAAGAACAGTCATTATAGACAAAATCTTTTAACGCAAGCTTTTCCGAGATCATTCCACTAAATTACCTCAACAGATAACCACAAAGAAACTCAACTCTTTATTTTTAAAAGTCATTAAAAGGTTTAATTCCTAAAATTTCGCCTTCTATCCTTGCTCATAGCGATTACAATTTTAATTAAATCGTATCGCATATATTTTACAATCATTTTGAACTTTATGCCCTCGGATTTAAGAGTCGCTTTTAAAACAAAAGGTTTTCGACGGTACGAATTTGAAAATTACCGTAAAACGTCCCCTGACCTGCGGTTGATAAATGCGAAAAGTTTGAAATTAACCCAAATCTAACGCCGTAGTCTAATTCGTCTTTATCAGGTTAGAAAAAAGGTTCACATTTGAATGGAGTCTTTTAGGATGATTGTTGAGACGCTGATAGCTTACTTAAACACGTTTCCGCGTTTATTTTTAGGGAAAGGTCGCTAACGATTGAGCAAAGTTACTTTTCTATAGAGCTGAATGAGTAACACAATTTGGCTTCCGCTTCGGTGCCAATTGCTACCTTTTCGCATGAAAAATTCACACCTAAAAATTTTCATCGCAATTTACCTGTCATTCAAAAGGAAAACGAACGAAATTAAATACACGTACGTAGGTACTGTACAATCAGCAGCAGAAGTAGCTAAGCGGGTAGGGTGGTCAAAATGACCTTAACACGCTCTTATTCTCTTAACAATAAAGTCGTGGCCAGCTCATTTTGAACACCCTAGCCGCTTAGCTAGGTACTTTTGCCGCTGACTGTACATGTACAAGGTGTACAACTTGTAAACGTAGCATTCCATGCAGTCGTAGTTATTAGGAGTTATTGTGATAATTTATTGCTTAAAATTATCTAAATATTTTTTTTACCATTCTTTTTTTAGACTCATTGGCATATTTTCTATTATACCAACGTTTCACAATGCTTGTCATAGAATTATCCCAAACAACTGAAACTAATTAAATTATAATCTTCGGGTTTTCAAACTTTCCTTGGTACATACGGAAAACGTACCAATGTAAACATGGAATAAAACTGTTTACACCCAGGAAAACCGAGTATTTAAGTAACAGAACCGCACACCAAAAGCTCCACTTAAACTTTTAAATGCAAGCTCGAAGCTTGCGCAAGTCCGATTCGTCCCTTTTAGAGCTTTTAATCAATTTAATGGCGTCTGGCAGTGGAAAGTATTTACTTTCTAGCTCGGTTTAGATGTGGAGCAGCCTTCTCATATTTGATAAAAAGCACGGTTATGGCTATGTTAGGTGTCAGTCAAGTTTTAGATTTAGATTATATCAAAAGCTCGCCTGAGAGTGAGATTTGGTTACTAAATAATACATACGTACAATCACGCCTATATCCCAAAAGGGGTAGGCAGAGAACACGGATTTCCATTTGCTACGATCAATGCAGCAAAACGGCTCTCCGACAACTAAATAATGACAAATGGAAATCCTAGATTTGATATTTATTTATTTCATGCACCTTACTCTTTGATTCTACTGCCTATAGGTACTTAAACTACATTCTACATACGGGACCTGGCCTAGTAATCTTTAAAAAAACAATTGTTCGCATTTTTACCTAATCCCTCAATTACTAAGTGCTGGTTAAGTGCGATAGGCATCTACGTGCAAACATTTTATAAATACTTTCATTGAAATAAGAACAACAATAGAACATTTATTTAATTGTCTACTAGATAGTTATTATAAAGAGCACAACAATAAGCATTATAAAAGGGACACTAGTTTCAATAGAGTAAACAGTAAAACGTCACATAAGTATATTAGGCGAAGTTTGTACCGCGATGACTAACATAAACAATTCATTTATTATTGATGGAAATAGAAAACAACATTTTATTGGATTAGTCAGTGATTTAATTTAAAATTAACTTTTAACGGTTATACATATACCTACTATAATTTACAGCATCAACTTAGAAATGTAGCGTTTTGTTCACTGGTAAAACGTCTGTTCTCTCTGCGGGTCTAGTTAGTGGTGCAATACCGCAAAGTGCATGCGCATTTAAACCTGCACCAGGTTCATATTATGTCTTATTGGCGAAAACTTACATTTAGAAAACAACATTTCAATGTCTAAAGGCGGCCACCAACGATCAGTCCGCCTGCCGTCCGCCTGACGATATCGGCCTGTCAGTTGTTCGGAGCCGGCAAATTTTCAGTCAGGCGGACTACAGGCGGACTGATAGTCAGTAGTCGGCTTAAGACGCGCCATATATTTTGACTGAAACACATTTTTTTTTATTACTATGAATTATTTGGTCTCTAGTAGGTATGTCTCTTTATACCTATTTTAAGGGCTATAAGTAGTAAATTTTCCTTAGAATAGACAAAAATCATAAAAGTTGTGATTTTTTAATCAGTACCTATAAATTCATGTTATGAATTCAGATAAATGCGAGGAAGAGCCTAACTGAAAATTATACGATTTAGCTGAAACTTTTTACGGATGGTGTGAAAAAGTTACGTCATAAGAAATTCTGTGTGACATTGATATACGAGTGTGATAAACGTAAGAAGATTTTCACGTAAAAGTCGTAATATTCTCGCATTTGATATTTGTACATGGGGCAGATAAAATTGTGTTTTCGCACAAGATATAATAATAATCAATTCAACGAAGCAGCATTGGAACGGTCGAAAAAAACATACTTAGCAAAATGAGAAGATATAAAACAGGATTTGGTATAATTCTGTACAGCATAAAATAATCTTAACCGTAAAATAAGATATATATAATTTTTTTGTTAGTTTTCATAAGCTTAAGAAATCAAAATATTCGAAATGCGTGTAGTTAATAACCCTAATAAAGTGACTAGTTTCAGTTATGCTTCAGATCCTGTGACGCATCCGTGAACATCTGAAATTGACTGTCTGCCTCTTTCTCGCGCGAACGCCTACTCGAGAGCATTCGAGAGAGGCAAATAGATGAACGAAGTAACAAAGCGATTCGCGATACCGTCACGGACTTTAATTGCTAAGCCATTTAGGGTTTCAATTTACATTGGATCTTTCATTGAATAAGTATCGAACAAAATAACATAGCTTGAACCATAAATGGCACAGTACAACCATGCATGGGTTTCGAAATGTCTCAACCTTACACGAAACATCAGTTGGGCATGCCACAGCTTATTTGGCTTTCATTGTCTTCAATAAGATTATTTCTCGAAAGAAGCAAGCCGCTGGGAACCATGTGTTCTATGACCGCCCCGCCATTGCGTTGTATTCGTAGTTTACCTACTATTCTTTTCAAAACTACATGACATGATATTACAGTCGAGTAAAGATTTAGTCCAGTTTGTAATGAGATCTCATAGGCGAGTGACTTTAATGAGTTCCTGCAATTAGTTTCAAGTACTTATCTACTTAGTATTAGTGAAGTGGCAGGGTGTGGTGTCAGTGCAAGAGATATGATACTTAATGAATTGGAAGAGCTTTTGCATATTTAAGTATATGTGTCACAATCCAGGGGGGCGATTTTAGACATGCGAGCAATCGGATATGCATAAAGGAAATTATGCTCGAAAATAACCGCACACAAATGTTTGTCGCCATTATTTTCGTATGAAATTAGTAGATTGTATGATTATGATATTAAAGTCCTATCGCTTTTATTTTTAAAACACCATTTCTTTGTTTTAGACAGAGTTTTAGATGGCAGATTCGAGCGCACGAATCTCAAAAACAGCCCCCCTGCTCAAGAGGCCAATGGTTCTACTAGAAATCACCTCAACTCATATTGAAATTAAATTCTCAGTATGAGGTACTTGTTTCGACAATAGTCAAACGATTGTATTTCTGATTTGATAATATCAAACCAAACAAATGATTATACTAATATATTCCGCTAATTATTTTGACAAACACGGGACTTAAGGCCGTTCCTCGATTCGAACAAGCCACGCCCATTAGTTAGAGACACGTTTATGGCTCCCGTGCACGAAAGAAAGAGATGCAGCGCTCTTAAGGATCAGACTTTTTGACTAAACTACGACAAAATAAGCGAATCTATAAAGTTTTGTATAATTTTGCTTCTCTGACTTTTTAGATAAACCAGAATACCATATTTTTTACTTAGTTATATTGTTTAATCTCTTATAGTTTACGTAAGCTAAGAAAAATAAGGGGAAAAGGACCCAACTTCGGATTTTTTTTCTATCGAGGCAACTTTCGGCAATCGTGTTTCGGCTTGTGCCAAAAACAAGAGTATATAGTCTAAAAATATATATATGAAAATAAATTCAACCCCTTTTCCCGTTTAGTCACTAGAGCGTTTGAAAAAACCTATAATTTTTCAAAGTAGCCCCTTAATGGCGTACACTTACTTTTAATTTTCCTGACGTATCGAGCGTGTCATAACGCTCGTGGTCGCAGGCAGACTCGTCTGCCGTTATGACACGCTCGAAACGTCAGGAAAATTAAAAGTAAGTGTACGCGATTAAGTCCCGTGTTTGTGAAAATAATCAGTGAAAATCGTGTGAGTTTAAATCAGTACATATTCCGCTAACACTGTGGCTTGAAGCGACAATATACTAATAACGTATTTATTAGGCAGGCGTCCGGATCTTCATCCAATAGCCCAGTAATTAGTCCATACTCTTCACCCAATAGCCTAGTAAATTTTAGACTCCATTAACTCTCAATAGTCCTTACACCATGGCGGGTGCAGCATCCTCTTAGTGTACCCCTCACTTTTCATTAAATTGTCGAAAGGGCCTCTGGGCGTTGGCTTCGGCTCCGCATACGCCTCCTAAAGGTCCGGAAAACCATTGCTCCGTGGTCGGGAAAAAGTAATAACGTAAAAGATTAGTAGAGGTTTTCATCTGGAACTGTCCTGGTGTTTTATTTCTGATTCGATAAGATCATTGACATGAGTACAAACTACAAAAGCAATTTAAAGTCACTGTTGCGGAAACTCGTGAGCAATGGTGTAGAAATGGCTGTCGTCTCAGCATTAGATGAACATGTTCATGTAGGGACATTTCCTACCGCTGTACGTCGGATTATGAACTCGCTAACACTGAGGCTTGTCTGTAACAACGACAAAAACAATTAAAGTCGTTGTAGCGGAAACCGGAGCGAGCAGTGGTGCAGAAATGGCTGTCGTCTTTCGGTAGACGTGTTTAGAAGACTGTCAATTTAATGCACCTAGCATTCTGAGTGTAGTAACAACATCCTTGAAAGAAGAAATTCTTGCAGAAACTTCCATTCTTTTGAAATTGGAAGAAGAAATTGGGTTTGGTTTCAGAAAATAAATACATAATATTGATGTTATTACAGTCGTATAAATTCGTGCAAGAATAGATGTGCCGTGGGGTGCCCGGCCTTAGAATTGTCCCCCACCATATCGTCCCGTGGTTGCAGTAGGAGTCTGCTAAGGGAATATACCGGGAGATGGGCAGCTGCATCTTCCGAAAGCCTACAAGCAATAAACATAATAACTGCACGCGCCAACCCGCCCGCCAAGCGTGGCGCGTATGGCAAACCCCCCCTTTAAAGGGGAGGCCTATGTTCAGCAGTGGACATCTTATGGCTGAGATGATGTATGACACATAGGCAATAAATAATATAAAATATAACATACCGTAAATTAAAGGTGATTGCGATAACCCTACGTCCTAAACTACCCTATATCTGGTGAGTTTGGAAAATTTGCTTTTTTATCATTGTTTAGCCGGGATTCCCACTGTGATACAGTCCCCTTTCATTTATATGTCTCAGTAGGACCCTAACAATGTATTCACTCGTATTATTTATTAAGCCACAGTTTTCCAACTTCAGCATTTGGCACCCTGCCGTAAACATATTCTGATTATAAATGTTAGTGAGGTGTATAATAAATTATTCTCTTATTTCCTGAACTCTTTAGGTAACTAGTTTTTGTGGTCTTCGCTACTAATATAATGCCTTCTACGAGGTATTATTTATGTTTTAGCCATAGTTCTAACTTCAGCATTTGGCACTCTGCCGTGGACATGTTTGTCTCACTGCAAGTGTAAGAGCGGTATGAGATTACTCTACTTCCGCTAACATTACAAATGCTTGCCGAGCCCGCCGTGTTATGTGGAAGAACTATTCATATTGCACTGGTACTTTATTACAATTATTACCGTTAACTGCTAGAACGTAAAAAAAAAATTATTGACTTAAAAACCTAACATAGACATATTTCAAATATAATATGCTTATTTACAAAAGCTTACGTTAGGTTTGTAACAGTAAAAGCACTGGGATTGAGTCTCTGCTTCCCGAACTAGGACAAAGCCTGTGACTCGGGAGCCAGTGATTCCTTGCATAGCATATATGCTCAACTTTGCCCGACTTGAAAATAGTTATTTGTGCAACAAGAGAGGAAAGTTGGTTTTTCTTGCGAGTGTTGATTTTGCCTCCGGAGTAAGCGAAAGATTCTATAATTGAATCACGAGCGAAGCGAGTGATTCTAAGTTTGAATCTTGAGCGTAGCGAGGGATCTCAAGAACACGAGATGTAAAAAAACTTTCCTCTCGTGTGACACATACAACTCCCTGGAGTGATGAAAGTCGCACTTTCGTCACTTTCGTCAGGGAGTGAGGAAAGTAGGCTTGTTCGAACTGCTGAGGTGAAAATATGGTTTTCTTCACTAAACATCTATTTATATGTTATTTCTGAGATGGGAGAAAGGCAGCCATGTTTTTCAAGCCGAGCAGAGTTGATGATGCGTCAAAATACTTCGCCTTATTCGTCTAAATATTAGTTTTTTTTTATTACTGTCATAACTTTGCAATAAGAAAAAAACAAAACACAAATTACAGACATATATTTAGACAAATACATTAAGTGTGTCGGCGTTATAATTTTCCGGATTTTTCTGTATTTACAATGATTTGATATTTTATATTCTGCCTAGGAAGATTGTATAAAGCTTCAATTTTTTTTACATATTACCTAAATTAAGCTGTCATCAAAATAATATCTCTAGGTATTTTGTACAATGACTATTTAATTTTCACAGAACTATATGCCGACTACATTGCTATTCATTTGTATATAACTAAGTTCTGCACTCTGATGATATAACGGAACTACGGAACTATTGCTAAGTACCCAAGCAAGTTAAACAAAGACTTTCAAAACTAAGTTTCCAATAAAAATACCTCGCTACTAAGTTGAAACTGAAACTAAAGTTCTTGGCGCTATGCCGTCGTTTGCTTTGACAAAGACAGGAAAATTAGAAAGACTAGCATAGTAGGAGTTATCTAGTATATAACTCCCTAACAGTGGCGAAGTATCTGTAGAGAAGCTTGTAGAGAAGCTGGAGCTTATTTGGCTTTTCGCACATCTATGAACCGTATTAGATGTACCTACTCAGCTGGCTAAAAATTATCGAATCGAGTTCTATGAACGGGAACCATTATCCTTTGTGTCAATTTTCACAATATTGAACGTTTTTGCAAAAAACGAAACGACAGAGAAATTTTACGTAAGTAACTATAGAACGTGTTCACAAAATTTCTCGGGAATCGGTTGAGAAGTGCGATCAGTAGAGAAGAACAGCCGGACGGACGCCTCCGGTTCCGGACGGCCATATGAAGGAATTAGCTAAAACAACCGCCCATACAGTGTGTCCTTAGCCAGTGAACAAAGCCTTAATCCTTCTTTAATCCCACATTACCACTCACATGTTCTAACGCAAAAATTTTATTAGTTAGAACAAAAGATAAGAAAATAATATTTACTTACACTTTTTTTGCTGGGATCAATGTTTAATGAGATACCGAGGAAACTTTTTTAAACTTTCGGAGCTATTATCTACGAAAGTATTAGTTTTATCCAAAAATTATTTACAGATTCCAAATACCCCAATATATAATTATGTATGTTTCGGCTTTATGTTAGGTATCCAATACTGCTGGCTTGGCCTGCTTAGGAGACCCGGTATATTTACCCACACTATTTTTTAAATAGTTTTATAAGTACAAAATAAAACCATGACGTTAATCTTTATTCTTCCATTGTCTCTGGTCTTATCCACTATGTCAGTGCTATGTGATTACTTCCAAAGTTCCTCGAGGCATAGTATTGTATCAACTTTGCTAAGTTACTTGCACATTATCTTCAGTAAGTATTTGAGAGTTGAGGTCACGTGGTTGAAACTAAGTTTAACATACTCTTAGATAAAGCTTGTCCCAGAATAAAATGGGTTTTATTAATTTTCCCTAAAATATGGTAAATTAAAAGAAACTACCTTATTTTATGGACGTAATGTTATTATAAAGGCATTTAATACACAAAATTATGGATTTATTTTTTACAAAGTTTTATTCATCCAGAAATTTCTTAGTTTACGTTTCACCCCTGCCATCAAGACTTGTACATCTGAATTTGTGATTAATTTTGAAGCTTCGTTCCACTTTCGCTTGAAGTTATCTACTGAAGTTGCATTACTTTTATGTTTTAAGAGTTTTTGTTTCACGTAAGCCCAATATTTTTCGATGGGCCGCAACTCAGGGCAATTGGGAGGATTGAGGGTTTTATCCACATATTCAATTTGGTCTGATACCACTCTATAGCTTTCTTTGTGTAGTGGCACGTGGCCAAATCAGGCCAAAACAGAACAGGCTTCTTGTGCTGTTTTATAAACGGTAACAGCCGTTTTTTCAGACACTCGTTCAGGTATATGTCGCCATTAACAGTACCCTTAGCAAAATATGGGGTACTGCGTTTGCCACATGAACAAATGGCCTGCCATACGAGAACTTTCTTGGCAAATTTATCAGTTTTGATAACCTTGTACATATCATCGATAGTTTTTCTGTCGGTCCCAGTATAAAAATGATGCCCAGGTAGTGACTTAAAGTCCAATTTGCAGTATGTTTCGTCATCCATAACAATACAGTAATTTTTTTGGTTAGTTTTGAATATAATTTTCGTGATCTGGTTTTTGATTCCGTTTGCTGCTTGGCATTTCTATTAGGCACTTTAGTTTGTTTAAAACTCTTTATGTGACTATTTTTCTTCACTCGTTGTATTGTCGATTTAGATGTTTTAATTTTTTTTGCCAAATCTCTTACAGAGAGGGTTGGTTTTCTTTGCAAAGCAGCTATGACTTTCTTCTCAATTTTTTTATCTACAAACCCCCTCTTACGACCACTTCCAGGCTGTCGCCGGATTCCACCAGTTTCCCTGAATCGTTTAAGCACCCTTTGAACGGTTCTTATAGATGTATTTAGCTCCAAAGCTACTTTTTTTGTTGAATTGTCTCCATATTGCACGTATTTGTACAATATATTTTCATGCAGCTTTTCTTGGGCAGACGACATCTTTGGAAATGTCTTTGATTTTAAGTTTTTTTTTATGTGATATTTATTAATGAAGGTCAGTATCTTACAAACGACAGTATTTTTAACATTTTTGATTGAAACTTTTTGCGTAATCGCTGCCTGTATAAACGACATTTTATTCTGGGACAAGCTTTAGGTACAGTCAAGGAATTGGATTCGCATACCGTTTCGTTGATTTATTGCTTGAAATGTCAGAATATCATAAGGCTTATATTTCTTTAAGCAAGCGAAGAAACATAGCCCTTAGTACTATTAATTGTCATCAGTAATTTAGACTTAAGACGGTACGCGAATCAAATTCCTTGACTGTACCTATAGGTACCTACATGGTGAAAGCATTTTAAATACTAAGACGGTGGCAAACAATCATACGGCCCACCTGATGGTAAGCAGCTACCGTAGCCTATGACGCCTGCAAATACAGAAGTGTCGCATGCGCGTTGCCGACTCTTTAATATAGGTACCTACTTAAAGGAGGATTTTAGTACAATCTACAATTTTGTTAAACAAAAATATTTATTGTTACCGGAGCTAATGGCTTTTCTTTGCTTGGAGCTATATTGAAAATGAAAAGGGCTCAATTGTTAGAAATTAGTCAAGCCGTTATAAATAGAGTTCTATGAACAGCCCGACACTATTATGGGTAGATATTTATTTGTTTCTATCAAAGAACTTCTATAATTTTGTTATAGTATTATAAAATACATTTCAGTAAAAAAAAATAGAAATAAAAAATCTCTTCTTTATATTTTTTCGTGTTTCCTTTGCATAAGAAATCACGGTATTTATTTAAATTCTGATTTAAAACTTTCACCCTAGGTATAGGTAATAAGGTATAAAGTTCATAATTTCTTAACGATATGCATGCAGAGACAGGGTGTTAAAATTATAAGCTTCTAAAGGAAACTCGCTACACATGGACTTATGAGTTTTACTTTGAAAGTAACCGTGCGACATGACGACATTTTGAATGCTAAAATTATTAAGTTTTACCAGAGACGTACATTAAATAGAGTGGCACAGTCAAGGAACTTTTTGAGGTTCCAAGTCTGAAACGCCATCTGAACGAGAGCAAACTAAAGTTACCGTGTAATGTAGGGTAGAGAGTAAAGCGTCATCTTTTTCAGATTAGAAAAATAACGGTCAATTTCGACACTTTCTCTTTATTTATCTGGGCAAAATTTAAATAAGACTAGGTAGTTTTTTCCTCTATTAGTGATACGCTTAATCCAATATGATGCCAAATGGCAAATTTCAAAATATTGTTTCCAAAAATCGCACGACGACAATCGCGCGATTTTTGTAATTTAAAAAAAAACGAAGTGTAGTAATAGAATAGGTAGCGTTACTATTATTATATTACAGTATAACACAGCTAGCACTAAAAGTTCTTCGACTGTGCGGATCTATTAAATATACTCGTAGGTATAATCTCTGGGGGCCGATTTTTGACAGCCGGACGCTCGAATTCAAAAAATTCAAGCTCGAAAATAATCGCTCACAAAAGCTTGTCGCCAATTTTTTTGCATGGAATTAATAGTTTAAATAATCATCATTTAAAATTTCTATCGCTTTTATTTTTAAAACATAATTTCATCCTTTTATTCGGAGTTTTAAATGTCACTTTCGAGTGCTCGAATCTCAAAAATCACCCCCCTGGTCTTACATACTGTCTTGCAATTACTTACCTACATTTTGTCAAAATTACCATTGACCAAAAACTTCGTTTACACGTTCAGTTCAGTCAGAGCGGAACATAATCTACCTACTTACTTACTTAGTATGCGTTCTCATCATCATCATCCTTCTAGCGTTGGTCCCGGCTTTTTGCCACGGCTCTTTTAAACCTGGGGTCCGCTCGGCAGCCTTATCCCAGGAATTAGCGTAGGCACTAGTTTTTACTAAAGCGACTGCCGTCTCACCTGCCAACCCAGAGCGGTACAATAATTGACCCGTAAAAATCAAAATCACCTTTCAATCACAAATCAGAAAATTAACTGTAACTTGTTAAGTATCGTTTAATTTTAAACCTTAAAGTAATAGTACAAAGTCTGCAATTGAAAAGCTTTTCTAATTATACTGAACTGTTTATTTATTACAACGCCATCTACTGTCAACTGACAACTTCGCGAAGGAAAATGCCTTAGTACCTTTCACTTTGCGGTATTGAGCTAGCTACCTTTAAATACTCGTACGGCGTACCTCTAAGTAAATTCTGTAGTAGTACTACTGTGCGTTAATAGATGGCGCGCATGTTGCTTATTCCAAATGAAGTTCAGCTTCACCTTAATTTTTAATACACTTTAAATTAAATTCTCTAAATTAAAACGATACTTAAATAAAATAAAATAAAATTTTAGGTGTTTTCTTTTATTATATGCCTATGTTATAATCTTATAATTTCCTTTGCAAGAACTACGCTTTTAGTATTTTTATGGAAAAGCAACGTAATTTTCTTTAATTGTTAATTTGTTTTAATAAAATAATATTTACATGGTATTATTAAGTGGGTCTTAAATTTATCAAATTGTCACTACACCTTGAGACCTCCAGACCCAGTGCAGACTCTCGAACTTGTCAGTCGCACTTGCACGCTAGGGACCACTCGGCTACTGATGCGGGGGCTCAGCGCAACTTTCATTATCCGGGATATGCGCAATTATAACAACTTTCCAAACATCTGCCTGGAAATGATTCATTATCATGATAGTCCAGTCTTTTAATGGGTTGCTCGTATATAGGCCGAATATTAAAGGCGGTAGCTATTACAAAGTTCGAATATTATGATTAGTCAAAAGAGCAGCACAAATGCATTTGATTCTTGAATGATTTTTTTTTTGGTTGGCCAGCTGGGACCACCTATCCCTACAGAAAAAAAAATCGCGTCAAAATAATTCTTCTCCTACTTTTTATATGATGCCAATTATGCCCTTAAATGAATCACCAGGTGCCGTATTCTAATTTTAAAATACTTAAACAATACATTAAAAACACAATCCATCTCAAACATAACTCCAACACTCAACCAATAATAAACCAATATTGAAGTTGTATTGTAGTTGCATCGCAGTAGTTTTCAAGCAAATTCCGTGGGCGTTAGCTATGTTGTGTTGTTATTGCATTGGATTTGCATTGAAGTTGGATTGTGTTTGTGTTTTAAAGTTAGAATACGGCCCCAGTATTCTTGTAACACCTTGCATACCTAGGTAACAACAATGTTGTTTAAATTAAACTTGGCGTGTTTACAGTAAGCTTAAGCTAACCACAGTAGCTACTAGTTGCTATCAATGGAGCCATCGGCATCGGTGCTATTAAAGCGGCCGTGGTCGCTATTGTATCGCTATTATAGGCCGATTATTATTATAATAATATCGATTACATGTTAATATTATAGCATCGATTGTATTATACTATAATGTCGTAGACATATACGTGACAGTATTTTAAAAAAAATCATCAGTGCAACGGCGTATGGACAGGGCGGTGACCGTGTGATCGCTTAGCTTATCGAGGAGCAGTTTGGAACCTTATGCTTCGAAAATTAAAAGTTTAATGGGTCACAAATCGTGATTGTCAGTGATTTTAATGACCTGTGTGAAGACTTCATACGGCTGCCGGCCGGTCCAGTATGGATATCTAAATCGTCTGAAAAAGCTTTAAATTCATAACATAAAGGACTGTAAAAGTAGTTATAAAAAGGACATTTTTGAATTTAAACTTTCGTGAGACATAATATATTAACACTATTATCACTGCATGCGGCTATGCATGGCGCGTAGTGACTAAACACAAGTGAGTACAGCCAGAGAGTACAGCAGCATGCAGTGATAATAAAGGGCATTTTTTCCTAAAAGTGTATCGTATGAGGCACTATTTTCTAAACTGTCAATTTCAACTAGGTAATCGATTAAATGTATTTATTGTAGTTAAATGTAATGGGATGGGAATGTTAAAAATGGTGGGATAGGAGCGCACAATGTTTAAAAAAAATACTATATTATATGTAGGTAGGTAGCAGTGGCAGCGTGTCCATAAAACACGATTCCCGTCGGCTTATCGAATTTCCAGATACCCGAGCAGTTTTCCTGCAGCTCATGAAGAAAATTTAAACAATATTAAGCTCCGGCTTGCCTAAGAAATTTTTTGACCGGCAGGTAGGAAGGTATGCGTTCAATGGTACTCACCCATTTTCGTGGGTTGATAGAACAGTCGCCGTCAGATATATCGGAGCATCCAAGGTGATCACAAATATCTGAACAACACCTCTATTGTCAAGACGATTAAGTGTATGTTCAGATATTTTTGAATAACATGGCCGCTCCGATATATGTGATGGTGACTGTACTAGCATAAGAAATAAAATGAAATATCTAAATACGCTCTCTGTCAGAAACTCCCTGAATAAACTTAATATTAGTCAGATCAGATGACTCGGACGTTATAGAAATCGTTATAGAGGAATGAACTGAATTGTCAAACAAAGTGTCAGTTTACACACTCAACACAGTCTTATTATTATTTCGTTATTATTGCTTTAAAATAAACATTCAAAACTATTAAAATCATGTCAATCAACCAAAACTCATGCTATAACGTAGTAACTCAATTTATATTAAGTACTCACTAAGTCAGTTGTACAGTCACAATAAATCATTATGATACAGTTTAATGTTATCTTATCAGATTGTCGCATTTATCACTTTTAGCTTTTATAGTAAACCAAGAAGCTATTAAAGTTTATTAAGCGCTATAAATCTATAATACAGCTACTATAGCTAGTAGGCAAACTTGAAACAGTTGAAGTTGAATTGAAAACTCAAGTTCACCAGTCTCGTACCGGCGTCCGATGCGCGCGCACGCGACGCCATTTTGAATATCTGGGCTTTTTGAACTCAACTGAAGTTTTGAATAGTTTCTAACTGGATTTTTTGATAATTTATAACTGGAGTTTTTGAAAATGTGCGTGTGATTTGGGACAGTGTTTGTGTGTGCATGGATGGGAATTGAAATAGTGTATAAAGGTAAGTTTTTAAAAGTAGATGAACATTGAAAATTTGATCTCATTAAATATCAAACATTTTTTTTTAGTTTGTATACATCAGAGAACAATACATACTTGCCTTTAGGCGTTCTTAACGTTTTTTGGAATGGTCATAAATATATAAACATCAAATTTGGCATTATGACGATACATAATATTATTATGTATAAAAACAAATACAAAAGTGTGAGTTGGACTCAAGGAAAAAAATAATATAACTCACTTACACGTTTTAAGTAGGATCAAACGATCTTTTTTTAATTAAGCGCTATTTAAAGTTATAATTAGTAATAATTTCAAAATAAATACATTTATTTGCTTTGCACTATAATTATTTTGACAACAGTTTTATTTTATTTTATCGTATTTAACTGAAGTTTTTGAAAGTTTTGCAAACACTTATACCTATCTAATTAGTTATGTAAATATTTTATAGATCCATGATAAGGATAATATTTTTACACAGTATTTTTTTGCATAACACTTTGAAATTCATTTTTTTTTCTTTGTATATCGTTTTTTTCCGTATATAAGTAATTATTAAGTTAGTTCCTTTATCAATAGTTTACAGTTTATTACTTGTCAATAAATTTTGTACTTTTATTACTTACTAGTGTTTATTACTAAGCAAGTGTAAACTAGCCGTTATAAATTTTATAGATATAGAGCTAAGGCCCGATTTACACTTATTATGTGTTGTAGGTACTTATGTAAATAGGGACGAAGCTATTCGTCAGAATGAGATACTGATATCCATCTCGCGTTATGATTGTTATGAACTACAATAACTCATGTTTCATATTTTTAAAATTGACACTTTTTTCTTTAGGTTTTATTCGAGGAAAAAAAATCTGCAACCTTTTACCGTTTGAGCTTTTCATCCAACTTTGACCGTAAGAAACTGGACCAACAAAAAACGTATAAAAAATTTGCGGCAATTTTTAAATTAAAGTCGTAAGAGCTCGTGATCCTGAATAGATAAAATATAAATATTTCCAAGAATAAAAAAAATAAGGGACCACTTTAAATAGAAATGCCCAAGTAGTGTTCTTCTAAGGTCCGTCACTGCTAAAGGATCGCTCCCAAATACGCTTATGAATTTTCTGACATCTTGGATTTCGCCCTCTATGACGCTACGCGTAGGTTTTTACTAAACCAAATTTTACAGTTTACAGTACTCAATTTTTTACAGTACCCTCATTACCTCAACCAACTCGCGATCGCTTCCCAGCGGGTGACGACCGCCATTTTTTTTTTTACTTTTTGCCGTGGCGTGATAGAAATAGTTTTACTTTTCAACACAATGCTCCGTAATGGCCATTGTCGGTTAACAATTATTTATAATGGATAGGTTAACTAGCTCGTAAAAAGTTTAATACGTATCTACGTATATCGTTAAATGTCACCTTATAATTATTACCAACAAATGCTGGTAATAATAGGGAAGATGCAGCTATAATATTTACCATTATTTTGTGATCAAAATGTTAAAAAAAAAACATAAAATAATAGGTACTGTAACGTTTTCATTTTAGTTTATACTAATTTCAAACAATAATTACGATTTGAAGTGATGTGAAACGGAACGTGTTTAATCCACCAATCAGCGTCTGGTGACGTCACACCTGTATGTGTTCTATGGGATTCGGCTTAAAGGACTAGCATCCGGGTAAAAAAAAAACAGAATTTGACATTGTTGGCAGGTTTGACAGGGACGAATCAAGGAGGAACAAATATGGCGAGTGACACACACACATGAGTGACATCACAGGAACTATAGATCCGTTTAGGCGCGAAAATTTTAGTTGTCAGTTTATAACAGCATTTTTTGACTATAATTTTAGAATTTAATTTTTTAACACACTCTTGGTCTATTTTACGTGTGATTCTTTCAAATGAATGCATAAATGAAAACATTGCATCTTGCCTATTTTAAGGTGACATATAACGATACTTCTCTCTCCTTTGGGTAAAAATATGCATATTCAGTCCCCATCAATTTACATAGCAGCAAGAAAAATTATACTACTAATATCTAGCCTTGAAAAAAAAAGACACGACGAATCCAACCATCTCGTATCAACCACATAAATGAGATGCTTCTTCATTTGATTTCATACTTAGAAGTTTGCCTTTAACATACCTACCTAAAAACCTTCTCTAAGCCTTTTTACTCTTAAGATTGTATCCTCTTCTGACCAGATCTTTGTTAGCCTTGTTGATTTTTTTGTTAGCCTCCCCTCACGAAAGGTTACTTATACTCATATGTAAGCAAAATAGTTGGTATTTCAACTAAACATCCAGCATTTTTTTAAATAAAAGCGAAAAAAAATACCGCAATGACTTTAGGTACACCCTCCCAGACTTTTCCAAAAAGTAGTCACCAAGCCTTTTACTCAAGCCGTAGAAAAAAATATGGTAATATTAAACTGCCACTCATAGCCGTATAATATATGCACTAAGATGCACAGATGAAGGTGCCTAGTGCGTTTACTACATACCTACATGTTGTTGTGTATGTTATTATGATGCATAAGTCATACTAGTAATAACTATTCATCGCCATATTATCCAGCAAGTGCAGTTTTAAAAATAGAATAACTAGTTTTTGCTTGATGAAATTGCTTCCAGAATGGCAGAAAGTGTACTGAGACAAAATATTTATGTCTGTGTACAAATCCACGGTAATCCCCTTTTATTCCTTTGTGGTACATTATTAGTTTTTTTTTAAGTTACTACAGTGAAGCTGAAAAGAAAGATTATAATTTTATAAGTCATATTGCCTATTTTTATACAGGTTACGTAGATAACGTGTTTCCATCATCAAATATAAAGTAAAAAATTTTTACCTCTAAAATAGGCTTTAATTTTATGTTTCCTAAGAACAAATTTTGGTTTTGATTATTACCATGTAAATGAATATATCAAATCTCGGCATGCCTAGAAAAAAGTTATTGTCCATCGTACTAGACAGGTCAAAGTAGGATGACGATAATATTCTATGATTTCTAAAAACACGCGAAAACATTTTAATTAAATCATCCAATTTCCTTGATAAATAAGTCCATATAATTAACAAGAACATTTATGTTCAAAGAAATGTGAAAGCTCCATCGAGATATGTGTAACTTTCGTGCGTAAAACGATATCTCGTTCAGTAATACAAGCTCATTAAAATAAGATCAATGCATGAGTTTAATGTTATGCCGTTTGGATTCTTAAGAGTCGCCAGGACGCTCGCCTTCCCATACAAACGTAGTTTTGCTCTCATTTTAAAACGACATGCTTTAGACCCACGAAATTTAGCATGGGCATTCTAGTAGTACAGATCTATGTCGGTAATTCGTTTTCATTGCAAAAAATTGTAATACAAAGAAAATACAGCTAGATACAGATTTACATACAAAACTTATTTTTGCTATATTTTCTTCGTATTACAATTTTTTGCAACGAAAACGAATTACCGACATAGATCTGTACTGCTATAATGCCCATGCCAAATTTCGTGGTTCTAAAGCATGTCGTTTTAAAATAAGAGCAAAACTACGTTTGTATGGGGACGCGAGTTCACGCGAGCGTCCTGGCGGCTCTTAACAGCACCGTATCGTTTATAGTTTCTAGTGCAAAAACAAGTGACGTATGAATTTATAAATTTATAAAATGAATGTGAATAAACCAACATTATTTTCATTGACTAAAGACAGTTTTCACAATCATTATACGATAAGTAATGTCTGTGTGTATGAAAATTGTATTTAAGAGATAATAAAAACTAAACTAAACTGATTAATTTATTAATTTATATATGTGTCATCTTTATTAGTTTATAATAGTGTATTTGTTATATTCTTAAAAAAAATCTCTGTGAAATAAAAAAAATCTTAACTAATTAACACAAGTCATACAAGGAAAATTTCGCTACATATTCTATCGATTGAATTTTAGAAGAATGTATGTCATCGAGTATGTATTTTATTTCTTAAGTCAACACAATTCATGTAAATAACTACTAGGTAACTTTATTGCACCTATTTATTTCATTTCACCTAATTAGTTCCTTTAGACAAAAAGATGGGGACTTTAGACAAAAGTCCCCATCTTTTTCCCCATCCATGGTTGTCATTTTATCACGTATCGCGTCAAGCGTCACTTTCGCACTAACATACTTGTTAGAACGTGACAGCTATGGTGACAGGTGATAAAAACCTACCATATTAGGCTAGCAGGGTTAACCTTAAAAATAACGACATCTGTGTTACATACATACATACCTACATACAATCACGCCTATATCCCAAAAGGGGTAGGTAGAGATCACGGATTTCCATTTGCTACGATCAATGCAGCAGAACGGCTCTCCGTGAGCCACTTATCGCCCCCATGAAGAACATCTGTGTTATATGTTACTCAATACTTATTTCTTCTTATTTATATGCAGTTACATATCAAGCCCTATGTCGCAAACTTCATTTAATTTTACTACTCGATTTTACGATCACGCTCACGCAATAAAAGTACAAACAATTAGCAAAACTGTAACCATTCTGATCGGGGACACAATCAAACCAAACCGTGCTAAAGTTTTAATTGAACTCAGATTTCATGGTATTGACGGTTGCGTACTTTTGTGAAATAATTATTCCTCTTGACCTGCGATTTTGCATAATTTTATATTTGCGGTTATTATGAGAATTTCGTAACATATTTTGTAAATATCAGACAAATAATTTGAGGTCATGGGAATTGATGAGTCAATCGATAATTAGTATTTAAGAAAAAACAGGTAATTAAATCCGTCCAATTAGGTATTTATCGATAATATTACATAAAAAGAAACCCTTTTTTAACCGCCTGCGTCAAAAATTTAACTATCATTCATTTAAGTTAGTGTCAAAGGTATAATTTACATTGTCACTTGGTCTCGTATATCATACGACGGCGGTTAAAGGGTTAACACTATTTTTGTCACAATAGACGGAACATATTGTTTTGTTTTAAAGAGATGTCAGCACTCTTCCTCTTAATACAAACTAAGGGGAAGAAATATATGAAAAAGGAAAAAAATTGAGCATACGTAATACATACATACATAGGTACCATCACGCCTATATCCCAAAAGGGGTAGGCAGAGATCACGGATTTCCATTTGCTACGATTAATGCAGCAAAACGGCTCTCCGTGAGCCGCTTCTCGCCCCCGTGAAGAACGAGACGTGATAGGTGACGAACAGCACCGCCGCCATGCGGATGATTATTAATTAAATGAATCACCACAGCGTTCTCACGAGTAGTAGGGCTCAGAGGTCACATTATCCCTTATCCCATAGTCGCCTCATACGACACCCGCGGGAATGGACGGGGTGGCACTATTCTAAAGCCGGTGCCACACAGCAACGAGCATACGTTTATGAAGTATAAACCCAACATGTGGGTTAGTGTTGACAGTTGACTGATTATATAAGTAGCAATAGATAATCCACGTTAATTAAAAATTGAGAAAATGATACTGCACGCAAACACCCCATCAATCAATTGCCACACTGTCTCTAAGAACGCAAGTAATATGCGTTTCTTCTGTAGTCAATATTTTACATTCAGTTACGACTTCAATTAATTTAAGTTCTCCTTTCTCCTTTTCAACCGACTTCAAGATTTCGGAGGAGGTTCTTCATTCGTCGGGATTTTTGTGCCGTTCTTGTATGTATGTTCACCGATTATTCGAAGACGTTTATTATTCGGTTGATTTGGAAAATTGTTTTTTTTTTGTTTGAAATAGTCACCAATTGGTCCCATTGCCACCAAGTCAGAATTTGACGATGGGATTCTGAAGAAATCGAGAGAACTCACCCAAATTAGCTTTTTTTTTACAGTAGCTGGCATTTTCTTTTAAAAAGGTAGATTGGATACTTGTTCTTGGTGGTAATCTACGCGTGGCCATTTCTCAAGTCCTTTTTCCACTGCATACTAGTCTTGATAAGTTATAGGATTTCCGGCAATATGACCAAAATAGATGAGGATGTGAGAGTCCTCTTATAACTTGAAGTTGACAGTCTACTTTACAACTTTGCTTGAATTTGCGATTATCATATAACTTTTTTAACCTTTTCTACGCCAAAGACGTATATATCGGCACCACAGGACAGGTCTAACGCCAAACTGATTGAGAGTCGCTTTTAGTGGAGATATATTACGGTATGAAACAACAGCCAATATAGGTACAGTCGACGTCAAAGATATGTTTACACTTTTGCACCTTATTACAAAGGAGTAAGGTCTAAAAGTGTAAAGATATTTTTGACGTCGACCGTTACTTATTTATGGTAAAAATCGGTTTATAGATAACTTACAAAGACCATTTTGCTACACATCATCACATTTTATTCACAACCAAACTAGTAGCGCGTAGCGCGTATGGCAACCCCCCCCCCCCCCTTTAATGATAAGTTCCATTTAAAGGCCTATATTCAGTCTTATGGCTGAGATAATGATGATGAATGAAACACTCGCGTGATAATCAACAATAATTCCTGGTCAATGTTGATATTACTTAAATCACGATAAACCTTGAAGTATAACGTGTTTATTATATTACACTTACTTACTTTTATTTCTTGCCTTTACCTTCACGGTTAGAACAATTATAATTTTAACTGCGTCTATAAGTGATTCCAACCGATACTTATGGAGGTCCAAAGGGGAGGTCTATGTTCAGCAGTGGACGTCTTTATGGCTCAGATGATGATGATGATAAGTTACCCTCAAGCACCGGAGAATTACTTGCATTCCCTAATTATGGAATACGTTAGACGTTTTTTTATCCGACAAGTTTTCTAGCGACAATGGATGGATGTCTTTTAATTTTAACCATTTTCGGTGTCTGTCTGTGACAGTAATGTTTATCTTAGAGATCAATACGAATAATGATGAAATAAAAAAATAAAAAAACTTTTGTCCGCAAATCGGAGTATTTGAGAATAAGTGAAAAGTCTTAGTTATATTTTATTTTAATCAGCTATTATTATGGGTTATAACTTATAATGGAAAAGACAAAATAGAGATAAGAGAGGAGTACCTACTAATAGTTGACTTCCCACTAAGTTCCCTGCAATCCTAATATTCATGGTATTGCTAACATTAAAAACACTTAAATATGTAAATGAATGAGAGATGAAGTTGTACTATGAAATATTTAAATTCCATGCTAATGTTTCCCATAACACGGTAAAGTTGTTGACCTGACTTAGATATTATATAATTATGTAAAATAACTCAAAAGGCTTGGCTTTGAGTAAATTACATAAGATATCAATAAATAATATTTCCTAACCGATTTCCGGATGTAAATTATGATTCCATACGAAATTAGATTTTTTTTCTAAGTTGTATCGGTTGGATGATAATTATCTATTTATAATAAAGCGTGCATTACATATTTTAAAAAGAAAATTAAAAAATAAGTTATTTATATGAAAATAACTTAATTGTTAACATTTAATTTAGTTAGTTCTTAAAAAGCTTTTTTGTGGCCATTTCCTTATTTAAGCTAGCTATTTTCTAACCTTTTTTTAGAATAAACTGTTCATATATACCTAGAGTGTTTTAAGATTTAGTCATATTAGCATAATTATAGTATATTAGGATTCTTAATCACAATCAGAATAAAACTTTCCAAGAAACCACTCTCAAACTTCAAGTATTCTCACTAATCTATGAATAAGTTTGCATACATATTGGCGAATAAAGATCGACCATAAACCATGGACTCTCTCAAAGTATTTTTAACTAAAAATTTGTTACGTAATTGCTATCTGTTTTAAAAATATAAACAGTTATCTAACATGTAGTTGGACTAGTTAAACTGAGAATTAATGAAGTCATTTTTGATGGTTCCATATAACTTAGCAATCATTCATAAGTTGTGAGTGTTGTGACATTTCATACCCTAAATAGTTTAATTTGGTCTCATGCCTATTTAATTTTGCCAGTTTTATGTTTAACACCTTCTATTTTTGCGTGTTAACTGTATTTTTTATTGGTATAGGTATATACTTTTATGACTAGTGTATATTATATCAATCGATTGAATCATAAAGTTCATATTAAACAATGAATTAAGCAATTGCAATTATTTCATTTTCCGTTATCTTACATTGTAAACGACGCGCAGTAAGCGCACAGATGGACAGTCCTATTTAATATTTAATTAGTTTCATATTTTACGTCATTATATTTTATGACGGTAAGATGGGAAGTAAGGGCCAGGTATGCAATAGAACAGATATGATCACCGCATCTAAGAAACAGTCGTTAATTCACGAATGAATAATATGAAAGCTTTGGGGAGACCGGGGGCCTCATCCGTTGAATCTTCAGTTTAGTAGTAAATCTACTGTGTCCTAACATTTAATATCAAAAACATAGATATGAAATGAGAGCCAAGGTTTTCGCCTACAAAAGAATTGATATCTCTATGGATGCCAAGTGTAACATTACAGTCGGCCGCTTCACCAGTTTTCTTCTTTTGAACTTGGATAAAGAGTCGCCAGGACGCTCGCGTGAACTCGCGTTCCCATACAAACGTAGTTCAGCTCTCATTATAAAACGACATGCTTTAGACCCATGAAATTTGGCATGGGCATTCTAGTAGTACAGATATAGGTCGGACATTCGTTTTTGTTGCTAAAAATTGTAATACAAAGAAAATACAGCTAGTTACATATTTTTACTATATTTTCTTTGTATTACAAATTATAGCAACGAAAATGAATGTTGGACCTAGATCTGTACTACTAGAATGCCCATGCCAAATTTTATGGTTCTAAAGCATGTCGTTTTAAAATGAGAACTAAACTACGTTTGTATGGGAACACGAGCGTTCTGGCGACTCTTAATCTTAACACGCTGCCCCGTGTCTAGATTCGGTACAAAACACTTCACGAAAAAAACGCCCCGTTTAACGCCTGCTTTAAGAAAAAATGCTACAAAATGAAGCGGTTTTTCGTGAACGTGACAAAGGAATTCTTACTTATATGATTTGTATCACATGTTCGCCGCAGACAGCGTTTTTTAAGCGAAACATGCATACAATCAACTAAACACGGTAGCACACGGTAGCAGTTAAATTTTTTTGAGTCTGACTAATGAATCATTGTTTTATTAGCACTTAAAATTTTTTACTTGCTCAACTCCCCTGATAGTATGATTTTCCCTGTTTTCCTACTCATGTTCTATAGGTACTTACTCAGTAAAACATTATGGCGGTGCATTCGCGAATGAGTGGTGGCTCCGTTATAATAGAACAACTTCACTGCGGACTTATGGTACTTGTAATATGATACCGTTTTATTTTAGTGTTAATTTCTTTATGTGTAAACTAGCAGTTGCCCGCGGCTTCGCCCGCGTACATTATGATTAATGCAGATTTCTACTCTTGAATAAAAGTTTTTCCCCGCGACTTCCTTTGCGTAGAATTAGTAATTGACCCCCCTTTTTACCCTCTTAGGAATGACTTCTGGGATAACTATTATGTATCCATCCCCAGAACTCAAACTATCTCTATACCAAATCATCTAAATAGGTTCAGCGGTTATCAATTCCCCATATAAACTTTCAACCCCCCTTTCACCTCTTAAAGGGTTGATTTTCGGGATAAAACTATCCTATGTCGTTTTCCGAGACTCAAAACTATCTCTATACCAAGTTTCATCTAAATCGGTTCAACTGAAAATAATTCTCTATAAAACTTCCAACCCCTTTGCTATGCACCCCGTAAGCTTTGTTTTTCGGAATAAATACAATTTTGCCCCTTCCCGGGACCCAAACTATCTCCATACCAAGTTTCATCTAAATCGGTTCAACATTTAAAAATGCCCCATACAAACTTTTAACCGCCATTTCACCACTTTAAGTAACGATTTTAGGAAATTAAAAAAAAACACGCAAGTACGGGTCTTACTTGCGCCTCAAAGGTTTCGTACGAATAACTTTTTTATTACATTTTTGAAAAAAGACGCTTTCAGTATGATTTCATGAGAATGAAATAGGGCGGCTGAGTGCAAATCGGACACGTACCCCGATTTTTTTTTGTCTTAAGTCAGACTGGTGCTTGACTGCACTCTTATTAGTTTTCCTGTAATTTATACGTAAATAACTATTATATCTGTAATTTTTGCAAATTTTTCTGTCGAACAGTTTCCGATATTGATTAATTTACACCTTTTTTTTAATAACTTCAAAATGATGTATGTTAAAATTATACTAATTAGAGATCCTCACATTAAGCCCTTTTATTTGATACGCCACACAATAAAGTTATTTGTTTTTTGATTTCTCATTTACCTACCCACAAATCCCCCCCCCCCCCCCCCCCTTAATGTTTAAAATTCATAAATTGGCGTTACATGCCTGCCTTTGGGTCACTGACTTACGAACACAGTCGCACCATAAGGGTTCCTTTTCTACCATTTTGGTACGAAACCCTAAAAACATCCTTTTCGCTTCCCGGGACTCTCTATACTAAGTTTTATCAAAAGCTGTTAAAAATTCCCCATTAAAACCTCCAACGCCATTTCATCCCCTTAACCTTAGGGTTAATTTTCGAAATAAAAACTATTTATATGTCCGTTCTCGGGACTTAAATTATCTCTATACAAAGTTTCATCTAAATCGTTCACGTTTAAAAATTACCCATGCAAATTTGCAACCCCCGTTTCACCCTTAACCTTTAGGGCTGATTTTCGAGGTATAAACAATTTTATGTTCCTTCTCGGGACTCAAACTATCTGTATGCTAATTAGCATTAAGTTTCATCTAAATCGGTCCAGGTGTTAAAAATTTCCTGATCAAAATTCCAATCCCTTTTTCCTTCAAGGGATGATTTTCGGAACGAAAACAACCCTTTAATCATTCATCATCACGAAAACAAATATTTAATCATTTACCCGTAGATATAAGGAACTCTGACATGCCTCAAATTAAATACAAATTGCATAAATTTTGCTTAGACAAGTACTATTACAAAATCGACGAATATTTTAAAATTGAATGAATAAATATTTTTATTTTATTTTTGTGTTATTTTTGTGTTGCGTTTATGACATCTCATAGCGCATGTTAATAACATTTATGTTCTAATGCAATGTTTAATAATTAGAAGCTTAATATGACAATTATGTTTAAATTATAATACCTTATGTAATATTGAATAACTTATAAGCCTTAGCTTAAGTTCCGTATTGGAGTTACCTTAGATTAGATTAATAGTTATAAGTAAAATTTGCATGATTATTTAAGTAAAATGTACGCACTTAACATGTACCTTCCAACTGTATTTATTACTACATTTGCAAATAAATATTTGATTGATTGATTGATTGATTAGTCATTTCTGGGACTCACACTTACTATATACCAAGTTTCGTCGAAATCGGTTCAACGGTTTAAAATTCCCTATAAAAACCTGCAACCCCCGTTTCACCCTTAACTTTTTTACCTTTAAGGGTAGCTTTCGCGAAAAAAAACTATTTTTTTTCCTCCCCGGGCCTCAAACTATCTGTATACCAAGTTTCATCTAAATCGGTTCAGCTGTGAAAAAATCCTATATAAACTACCCTCTTTTCACCCCTTTACGGGTTAATTTTTTCAATGAAATAACCCTTAGTCGTTTCCCGGGATTCAAACTATCTATTATATCAATCAATCAATCAATCAAATATTTATTTGCAAATGTAGTGATAAATACAGTTGGAAGGTACATGTTAAGTGCGTACATTTTACTTAAATAAGCATGCAAATTTTACTTATAACTATTAATCTAATCTAAGGTAGTTCCAATACGGAACTTAAGCTAAGGCTTATATTACATAAGGTTATTCAATATTACATAAGGTATTATAATTTACACATAATTGTCATATTAAGCTTCTAATTATTAAACATTGCATTAGAACATAAATATTATTAACATGCGCTATGAGATGTCATAAAAGCAACACAAAAATAAAAATAAAATAAAAATATTTATTCATCAAGTTTCATTTAAATCGGTTCAACGGTTAAAAATTTTCTATTCAACCTTCCAATCCCCTTGTCACCCCCTTAAGGGCTGATTTTCGGTATAGAAACACTACCCTATGTCCTTTCCCGGAGGTAAAATTATTTCTTTAACAAAAATTTCGAAATTGATGCCATTTTCGTACTTAATTAACGTCCCAAAATACCATAAATCGACTCCCATATTGATATTTAGTAATTTCAACCCTATCGTACCCCAACAGGGGGATGATATTTCACGCCCGCCACGTTGTATCATAAAATCATTGGTGTTTTCGTAATCAGCGACCCGATAAACCATAGAAAAGATACCCATGTTTATTTTCAAACTTTGTCACCCCCATTTACCCCTTTATGGGGTTGAATTTTCAAAAAACCTGAAACACGTGTTTACATATTTATTGTTAGGAATACTCCTGTGAAGTTTCAAATAAAACAGTCTAACTAATCTTTTTTCCATATACAAACTTTGGACCCCCATTTCACCCCCTGGGGGATGATATTTTACATCTGCCACGTTGTATAATAAAATGGTTGTTTTTTCGTAATCAGCGACCCGATAAACCATAGAAACGATACCCATATTGATTTTCAGACTTTTTCACCCCCATTTCCCCCTTTAAGGAGTTGAATTTTCAAAAAACCTGAAACATGTGTTTACATATTTATTGTTAGTATTACTCCTGTGAAGTTTCAAATAAAACAGTCTAACTAATCTTGTTTCCCTATACAAACTTTGGACCCCCATTTCACCCCCTGGGGGATGATATTTTACACCTGCCACGTTGTATAATAAAATGGTTGTTGTTTTCGTAATCAGCAACCCGATAAACCATAGAAACGATACCCATATTGATTTTCAGACTTTTTCACCCCCATTTCCCCCTTTAAGGAGTTGAATTTTCAAAAAAGCTGAAACACGTGTTTACTCATTTATTGTTAGAAATACTCCGGTGAAGTTTCAAATAAAATAGTCTACCAAATCTTGTTTCCCCATACAAACTTTGGACCCCCATTTCACCCCCTTACGGGGTGAATTTTGAAAAATCCTTTCTTAGTGCACCCGTAGACCTTATAAGGGACCTACATGCCAAATTTGGAATCTCTAGACTCAGCGGTTTAGGCTGTGCGTTGATATGTCAGTCAGTCAGTCAGTTTCTTCTTTTATATATTTAGATTTAGATGTCTCTGTGAGAAAGATGCCTATAAGTTTTGTTTGTACTTGTTGAATCACCTCTCTAAGGTTTTGCCAATGATGGGTCTTGTAATATATAATATTGTAATTACTTATTTCTTATTCAATAAATTAAAAAAAAAAAAAAAAAAAAAAATGCCGATGTAAAATATTTCTTAGACTTTTTTTTTTGTAAACCGAATCTAATTATAATAAATAAGTAGTATTCCAAGTTGTATTTTCACCGTAATGGGGTTTAGGAAAAAAATCTACACACGTTTTAATGTACGACTCGTTAATGTCCAATAGTTGACACCTCTACTTACAGTTGTCAATACTCATTCTCATTAGTTGACACCCTGATGTCACCTTTACTTATTTTATAAAATATTGTAAAATGACTTTCGACGTATCTTTCTAAGGGTTAGACGGCTTGTGTTTTAAATATTTTTTACACAATCTGTAAGTACTTAACTAAAATTTGTATAATTGAAAATCTCCATCTTTTATAAGCTTTTATCTTCACCCATAATATATCATAAACCCTCCATGATGCGTTCAAAAACCGCACGTTATAACCACCATAAAAATAAATTGTTTCGTTAGTAGTTAGAACAAATGTCTTATCTGTAGCGATGTTATTATTATCAAATAATAAGCAAAAATTCGATATCATTATGAAAATCCGGGTGGGCCCCGCCCGCCGGCGCGCGCCACCCGACCGCCGGCGCAATCGAGTTGGCCATGGCGATGGCAGTGCAATCCGTGCAATGGCAGTCATTCAATCATCATTTTGGGTTTATAATATGTGTGTAGATAAAGCAGTGTATGCAACTGTACGTAATTAGGCCTTAAAACACTCGTGTGATCTTCTTATGAAACTCACTTCGTTCGTTTCATAAAACCACACTCGTGTTTTAAGGACCCCTGTTACGTAACAGTTACATAAACTACTATCATTTTTATCTAATCTGATTAAAAATACTCGTCTTTACATCATAAATAAGGCACTTAAAAATACGACGAAGAAATGTAACAAATGTAAAATTATAGAAATTGGTATCAAATTAGCATTAAATTCATACAATGTTTGCCAATCATCTGGCGTCGGACTACATTATAAATGCAAGAACGAACGGACTACTTTCCAATCCATTTCAAATTACATACTTGGGTTATCCGGATGTCTAAAAATACAAGCTGTTTTGGTACTAAATTAAACCTCGGACATGTAATATTTTGGTGAAAATGTATAGTTGACAACAATAAATATATGCGTGCAGGGCAAAACCCGTCAATTTGGAGTTAAGTAAGTACTTTCGAAAACTTCAAAATATACGCTATCTATGTATTAGTGGAAATTAAAACCTTTTTTTTATTCCTACCTAATAGCAGAGTAGTGGCTAGTGGACAAGGGGAAATTATCTTGACAGTACAATATTGTCAAGAAAACAAGCTTGTCCAGCTCATGTCATCTTTAAACTTAAGCTTTCGGGTGTCGGAACAGGGTGTCAACTATTAGGCATTAGCGTGTCGATTACTAGGACATTTACCTTAGTTATGTGGGTAACATTCCGGAAAGCCGTTGCATGCAGGGAAGAAGTAAAGCTAGATGCGAATAATTATAAATACCGGTTTCTGATTGGAGGGCGCATTTGTTTGACGTATTGCGATTAATGGAAGATTGTGGGTGTCCATTTATGGACAAGCTGAAGGGCTGTATGTATATACTAAATTCTTCCTTATATTCTCTATGCAAGAAAGTAAATTGTATGTATATGGTACACATGGTACGTATGGTATGGAAGGATGTTTTCTATATAAATATTTAAGTATTTATCTATGCATATTTTTTGTTAAGTATACATAATTATCGTCGCCTAGTACCCACAACCACAGCCTTATTGATCTTACTGTGGGACTAGGTTGATTTGTGTGAAATTATCCCATAATATTTTTATTTTTTATTTTTTTAAGTAAAATTTTAGAATTTTAGTGGCGCCTATACGAAAACGCTTTTATCGTTTTTTTTTCATATAAGTTTTTTGTAGGTAGGTACAAAAGGGAAGTCTCTTTGTCAATTCTTTAGTTATACATACTGTCAGATGATTTTTGGCGGTGGATTGACCAAGTCAAGAAAGAAAGCAATTTTTATGGCCATAAATGGCCACACACGGAAGTCGATGGAATCAGTCATACGATCCAGAAAGATGCCAAATGATTACGATCTTCAGATATGAAGGAACGATTACAGCGAGAGAGATACTTATATAAAAGGGTCCAGGATAGGTACTTTACGTTGCATCACACAACTCAGGCCACGTTCACACGGCGACTATTAGATTCGATATTTTCTCGCATACGGTTTCATCGTATACGGGACGGCCATTCACACGGTGCGAGGTCCACTCGGTTTTTTCACGTATGCGGTCTCCCCGTACAACTGCCGGCTGCCTACCCCGCGCGCGTCTCGTATACGAGAAATCAGTTTGTCCGTGTGAACGAACTAACGTAAACACAAGCGCCACTGAGCATCGCGTTCGATAAAATCGTTCCGAGAATCTCGCGTTCTCGGTGCCAAGACCCTACGGTATACGGTAAAAAAAATTACTCGAATACGAGATTTTCTCATATAGACGCCATGTGATCGATTTTCAGAGTTGCCATACAAATTTTGCTGCCACTACGATATTCGATAAAATCTCGTAGACGATAAACGGGAAAAATGACGCCGTGTGAACGTAGCCTTACGGCTTTCCTCCTCTATTCGTTCCATGTAAGTTGCGGAACTAAAAAGAGGAAAATGTCGCAAAAGCCGAGACCATCGAATCGATTCACGTCCACCGACCGAATGCGTTTCGATTCCAATCTAATGCGTGACTTCGGCGTGAAGCAAAGACTTGATCAGCAAACATAGATACGACATTTTTGCTCGATTTTCCTCGATTTCTATTTAGGATCTCCAATGGAAATTAATATTTATGGTACGCATCGCATACGAATGGAAACAACAAATGCGTTAGGCATTCAAACCAAATATTATTGGTTATTTGATTAAAAGAATCAAATTGTGGTATTTATTTTTTAAATGTTTGCTCTTTAGAGTTCTGTGGCTCCTCCTAACATTACCTCCTACTGAACTTGACATGTATTTGCAAAAATGGCCAATAATATTTGGAACAAATTATAGGCAGGTATATGATTCATAAACTTGACTAGTTTTTATTTACTAAACCAAGAAGACTAGTACCAATATTACCGAATTAAGCGTTTCCTTCACCTGCTTTATAAACAGATATTTGAAAGTACCGTCTCTTTCCTTGCAGGATAATTCTCTTGAAAGTAAAAATTGTGCTCAAAGGAATGGCCCGGCATGTCTTTCAAGTAGTTACCTATACAGAAGACTGTTTATCGATAGATTGCTGTATTCTTTATAGTGGATAAACTGTTATCCAGGTGCAACTATTTCTTATTCTTTGGCCGTGGTGCGACAAAGCGTTCACGCTTTTTACTCCCCTCTATTTCTATCTAACTGGTTCTTTTTACACCGATCGCCACTAATGGCAACATATGGAGAACAGGAGATATAGAAAAGCAATATGCCGAAATATAACTAAACAGCAAACGCTTTGCTACTTCATAAAATTCGCTACTCCATAAAATAACACAATATGAAAAATGCACCTCCTCTTTACTAAAGTAAGTGCTTTGCGCTTTGTCGGTTCGGTATATAGGGTGTAACAAAAATACTGGTGATCCGTTTAAGGGCATAATTGGTATCGTATAAATAAATAAAAAAGAAAAAGTAAGAAAAAAAAAGTAGTAAGAAAAAGTAGGAGACAAATTTTATGGACGCGAAAACGATACGTCGTCCCAGCTGGCCAACCCTCCACGCCAACGTCTTAGCTCTCAAACGTCAAACTCAGCGTCCATACAACGGCCAGCTGGCTATTTGCACGCACTGATACCAATCTAACTGACATCCCAAGTCATAACACAAACCACAGACATTCCACGCTATCACATCGATCCAGATCTACTACCTTATTAGATATAAATGTCATAACCGCCATTCATTCCCTATCGAAATAAGGCTTTTTGTAACGATCAGATGAAGCTACTTAATTTCGTAACTGACGTAAGTCCATAGCAAGTCCACATCACATATTCCCTTATGCAAGTAACAATAAATATGTTACTAATCAGTAAAAGAGCGTAACGTGTACGTCATTTTAAAGGCACATACGTCGTTTTGGTAGTATCGCTAAGGCTGCTCACCTGCGCCTGACCAGGAGTTATCTAGATAACTGCGCTAAGGCGCTAAGACGGATAATGAGTCATGCGTTCCTATACAATGTTACTAAGTGGGTAGTTTTAGGTCTTATGTAGAGCTAGGTAGAATAGATTTATCGAACGAGCGCACGGAGTGTGGCGAAGTTCTTACTGACAACTAATATCGAAAAAAACACACAGGGATGTCACATAATATACGAAATCTATATCTGGGTTACTCTTTGTCGTCCCTAAAAACAGTAAAAACTGATGTGAGATTTTAATTTTAAAACTAATAAACACAAAAGTAATGGCCACAAAACCAGTTTTTTGGCCTAAAATATTTGACATTGGCGTCAAATATCTCAAAGTCATTAAATATTTAAGTAAATATAGGATGCTATATATTGTATATGGTAAAATCAATAGAAAACTAAGAGATTCAGATCGATGAAGGTCATTCGTGCCAGGGAGCACCTTAATCTTAAAAATATGAGCGGTTTTATGAGGCCTACTATTCAATGTGTATATTCAATGAGTGTCATTCTCTCACCCCATGGTGAATAAAAATGTTAAATGTAAGTAAAACAAATTACAACAGGATGTACTTAAGACCATAATTTATCTATTTATACATGATTAACATAGCTTTTAAGCTACCCGTCCAGTAATCGAGATTACCGCACTTGGCCGCAAAGCCGACAGTTAATGTCGTGCAAGGATAGATGGTGTTAGAACGTGATGGTATGAACCACGTATGAACCAAGGAGATAAGAAGCGTGGAGTTTGCGTAAATAAGGAAATTTTGAAGCGCGAAATTGGGAATTCATGGTTCTCGACATTACAAAATCAGAAACAGGATCAACCTCTAGCCATTCCATGTTGTCACGTGGTAAAAAATAAAGGTTATTTCTGTAGCATTTTTATTTTGACAGTATCTCAACAGCTGTTTCAAGTGAATTCTACGTTACTAGAGCCTGGAAAGAGAAGGTGTCGTAAATTTCATTAGTTCGCATATAAACTACGACGCTACTGTTTTTGCACAATCTATACACTATCTGCTTTCAATATAAGTAATTATCCTGTAGAAAGAGACGAACAAAAACGTAGGCGGGGCAATACCTATAATTTTTAAACCCTCTAGCTTCAGGTCTGATAGCTTCTTCTCAGATAATACTAAAGCGATCAGATTTACAACCTACCCAACCTTTTCGACGCCATGACAGATGTACGTCAAATGCATTTTCATAGGCCAAACCAATGAGTTTAGAGTAAAACGTATCATATCTTATGACAGATATATCGTCATTAATATCGGAAAGTTTAAGGAACATATGATATTTTCAACTTACTAAATTCTTCTGCATCCGGGTAAAGGACATAGAAACTCCATAGGTTCTTATACCCTTGGTATATGAGCCGGATAAATTAGAAAACGCTCGTATATCAGCTTGTCGACTAATCATCTGCTACATTTGTAAGCCAACATCATAAATTATCCATGTTCTTGTAAGAGGGTTTGAGTCTCGCATCGTTTTAGATAATTTTTAAATCAATTAAAAATGATTGGTTATGAAAAGTACAGGTTACCATAGGCCCTAAAATATCAGCCATTTTTTTTTTTTATTGAAGTGAAAACTTCTTTAGCCGCATTCCAGGGACCGACATGCTGACGTCATCATCACGAAAACCATACCATTGAGAAACATGTAAAATTAAATGTAAAGTGTAAATGTGAAGTGAGGTGAGGTGGGGTGAGGTGAAGTAAGATGAGATGAGGTGAGGTGAGGTGAGGAGATCATTTTTTTCATAAAATAAAAAGTTCTAAGTTGTCACTTCTGTCGGCAGTCCCTATAACTGCCATTTTTTTAGTTAATAAAACATTGTTATCAGTTGGTTCAAGAGAAAAAAACTAAAAATAAATTTGAACCCTAAAACAACGCAAACAATTATTGCAGTTTATAAAGCAGCATAATAACTAAAACAGTTGCATAAAGTTCTAAAAATATCACCCTCTCATCTTTGCTAAATTGGAGCATCTTCGCTAAATTGTCTTCTAACAATGTACAAAAATCCGAAAGCCGGTCATATTTAGCAGATCAAAGATAATCTCATGTTAATTAGACTTAACCATCACATTATGTCATCAATCCCATGACGATGATACCATATATCATGTCAATTAAAGAAGTGATTACGATGTGCGTGTTTATGTAAGCTAGGTGTTAAAAACTGCGTCGATTGTATGGTTTAGGTACCTATGGGAACCTATTGATAAATATATTTTATTCAGCTTATTGGTCTGAGATTTGTTTTTTTAGAAAAATTGTTAGTAAGTAAGTACTTACATTATTTTTAAGACTAGAACTTTTTCTCCCGGTGATCAATCTAATTAGAATAACTTTTTAATTAACGCATAAAATTAACACAACACTAACAATTAAACCACCGCGTTAGCGTTAACACCACCGTACAAAAACTACAATATTAAGTACAAAGAATTTTGTTATATGTTTTCTTTAAAAAATACAGTTTCAGCAGTCTGTTGTGTAGATTGTATCCATTGATGAATATTATGCAAATCTTGTTCACATTATGACATTAAGAATAAATGACTACATATGAAAATAGTACATCAATATATAGTAAGTGGCAAAATTTTATAGGAAACTAAAAAAATCTAAGCAAAAGTCGAAGCAAAGAGTCTTAGCGAAAGTTCGTAATGGAAGGAGGTCACTTAAAAGCCTACACCCACACGTTGTGCAATCTATGGAGCAATAATTCAAAACTATCTTGATCTAAAACCATCGTATTAACCCATTTTTTTTCCCGCAAATAGCCACAAATCAAGACTTATCTCAGCGCCATCTGCGGGCATTTTATAATCAATTACGCTAATTCTGATGCTGAGTGATAGTGATCACTTGAGAGGCTGTGGAGGATTTCTTTTAGTTTTTGTTTTGTTCTAGAGTATTATATATTATTATTTGAATTATTTTTATGAGTGGTTCATTGTTATCATTAACCAAGGAATGAAAAGCACTATTTTCCAACGACAAACAGTGGCGTCCACAACAGGTGAAGTGAAATAGGGTGCTTTTCAGTCGAGACAAACACTCTTTTTTAATTTCAAATACTTAGGAAAGTAGTACAGAGATCCTGGCAATTTGGAGAGACTTATGGTGATGGGAAAGGTGAAAGGGAAGGTGGTGTGATCAAGTATCGGACCAAATGGACATCACTCTTAGCAACGCTTTCCGCAAAGCAACCGATAGGGAGAAGTGGAGGGCTGCCATTAAAAAAATTAGTCAGCGGAGTCACGATCTTAGCAGTGAGGGACCGACTTAGAAGAAGAAGAGGAAAGTAAAATACATGTGTATTTCATAAAACAGAATCAAGCGTAACCTTGTAGTACAATTTCTTAACTAAACCTTTGTGGAAAAAGGATCGTCATGCCTTTATAACAACGGAAGTAAAACGTAAAATATCATTATAAAATAACACAGTTACACTCACGGCACTTTAGTCACGTCTCGCGACATGTTTCGGAGAGCCTAGGTCTCCATCTTCAAGCACTAGAAGTGCTACTTGAACTGCATGGAAAATAAAGCTTCCGGGATATTCTCAATCTAAGACATTATGCTAAAAATATTTCGTCGTGACAAGCATTTAATTCCTGTAACGAAAATAAATTAAAGTTTTAAATATAACGAAGCGAATATATTCTTATAGATTTTCTAGTTTTCTTTTACCTAAGATAATACTTATTTGATTAAAGTACAATCTCTCTTATTTACTCAATATACTCTTGAAACAATACATTTTTGTATCTCTATTTTAAGAAAACGAGGTTTTATTAAGCGAAGAATCATATTTTAGGTAAAGAAAATAAATACTTGTCACGAGGAAATATTTTCAAGAAAATAATAATGTCTTGGATTAAGAATATCCCGGAAGCTTTTTTTTCCGTGTGGCCCGTCGCGCACTGCGACCGGCTGTGTGAGTGTAACCGTGTTATTTTATAATGTTAATATGTCTCACCATTGAAATCCAATTTGAGCAGAATTTTTATTGTAATTCGTTGAAATATAAAAACAAATGCTTGAAATATGAAAATCTAAATACACCTCTACTTGAAAACTAAAACTCCCTAGGTCGGAAATGTAAATGTAATTTTCTACCGTTTCTTACTATTCGTATAATAATAATATAACTCGTTTTCAGAGCATGAGAAATAAAAAAACCCTATAAATTTTAATACCTAGGTGTCCTAGCCGCAGCAAAAATAGTACCTACTTAAACTTACTGCTACTTCCAATTATTCTGCAGTAACATTAATACGACAGCGATTTTCTGTAATAAAATTAATACCTTCGTATAATTTATCGCTTTTGTGGTAATAAATCTTGCATTATGCATAAGTCTAGCCGTAGACTTAAATATATAAATAGACGGCCATAGTCGTAGAACTCTTTGAGGCTCCAAGTTTTTAGTCCAGTCCAGTCCAGAGCGACCTAAACATAGTCAACATGTAAGAGGAAATGTTACCTGCTCTGCTTCTCCATCTAGTAACGACACTAACGACTAGCGTACTTGAGCTAGTAGTAGTACTAGAGGAGCTTCAAGAAGTTCTACAACTATGGCCGTCTATTATATATTTAAGTCTATGGTCTAGCTGTTAAGATTCAACCACAGACAAGTTAATAGTTAATTAGTAGTCCCCATAATAGTTGTATCTTTCTCTTTAGCTCACCGAAGGAAGCCCACTAACTGCTCGATAGGAGAAATAATTCGTGTATAGATGAATTTTGGTGAAGTTGTAGATAAAGGTGTCTTACACAACATACTAAAAGTACTCATGGATAGGGGTGCCGCTAACGGGGAGAGGGGGGTGTAAAGGTCCCCTTTTTTGGCTTTTCGTAAATAACTCAGTAGCGGTGGCTCATACGAAAAAATGTTCTGCTACTTAATTAATCCACAAATGATTTTGTACAAAAAAGGTTCTTTACACTTTTTTGCTGAGATCAATGTATAATGAGATTTCGAAGAAATACGATAATCACTTTCAGAAACTTTCGGAGCTTTTATTTACGAAACTATTAGTTTTGTCTAAAAATTGTTTTAGAAAACCCATATTTATATTAAAAGACCTATCCAACGACACCCCACACATAAGGGGGGATTTAAAAAACATAATTTACCCCCCACTTCATGTGTTCGGGAGCTACCCTAAAAAAATATATTTTTTTAGATTTTGTTTTAAAACTTTGTCTGCGTGTTCAAAACACATACTCATACGAAGTTTAACTATTCTAGTACTAATCATCACTGCGCAAAGCCGTGAACGGATACACTGGGACAAACGGACAGCGAAACTATAAGGTTAGGAAATTGATTGCAGGCGTCCATAGGCTATGGGAACTGCTTACCATCAGACGGGTCGTATGCTTGTTTGCCACCGTCGTGGCATAAAAAATAAAAAGTAAAAAAATACCCTCTTCGACCTGCTCAGTGATGGTTAGTACTTGAATAGTTAAACTTCGTATGAGTATGTTTTTTGAACACGCAGACAAAGTTTTAAAACAAAATCTGAAAAAATATTATTTTTTAGGGTACCTCCCGAACACATGAAGTGGGGGGTAAATTCTGTTTTTTAATCCACCCCTAATGTGTGGGGTATCGTTGGATAGGTATTTTAATATAAATATGGGTTTTCTAAAACAATTTTTAGACAAAACTAATAGTTTCGTAAATAATAGCTCCGAAAGTGATTATCGTATTTCCTCGAAATCTCATTATACATTGATCCCAGCAAAAAAGTGTAGAGAACCTTTTTTGTAGAAAATTATTTGTGGATTAATTAAGTAGAAGAACATTTTTTCATATGAGCCACCGCTACTGAGTTATTTACGAAAAGCCAAAAAAGGGGACCTTTACACCCCCCTCTCCCCGTTAGCGGCACCCCTATCCATGAGTACTTTTAGTATGTTGTGTAAGACACCTTTATCTACAACTTCACCAAAATTCAGCTATACACGAATTATTTCCCCTAAGTTTTCCTTCGTTTGGAGGGCTACTTAATTTCCTGTTGAAATGTACAGTCGCCATTAGATATATCGGAGCGGCTAAGGAGGTCACAAATATCTGAACACCGCCTCTATTCTGCCCCCAGTAGGCAATTGGCGGTATCTCAAAAAAAAAAACATTTTTGAGTTAGGTACCGTGTCGCATAGCTTGAAAAAATGTCTTTCATATGTACTAGTCAAATAAGTAATTTTCCACTTATAAATGTACTAAAAATGTCTAAGAAATTTTTCCCTATCTCAAAATTTCTCTTGATTTCTAAACCATTTGGCGCTAACTCAATTTTTGAAGCGAAATAGCGGCATATTTGTATACTTCCCAAGTGCTCCATATGATGAGATACCGCCAATTCATTTAGTAAATTTGCAAACCTTACTCATTATCAGTGAATTATTCGACGTGCAAGGCTATTTTAGAACTACCTTCTGAATTATGAATGCCAAATGGTTACTTAATTTTTATGTATAACGCATGAGTAATAATGTAACAAGAATTGTTATTATTGTTCAAATATTGAGTAAAAAAAATGTATTTTACATATTAAATGTAACGATTTTCTACCCGTTACTGACTGTATTTGTATCAGTTTCTTTACGGACGACAAAACCATAGAAACACACATATTTTGATTGTAAATTCATTTATTTTAGTATCTGTAATTACCAGATATAATAAATTATACTTTAAATTTCACTTTTTACTTTCCTTTATATCCTTTTTTTAATGAATAACAAATATATATTTTAGTACGGGTCCTTATATGAGCGCATTAGGAGGAATAGCGGTAACTAAAGAATCTAAGCTAACAATCGTAAGCGTAATGGCGGTATCTCAAATAATTGTCCATAAAAATATTTTTTTTTAAATTAAAGCCAAACAATAGTAAATATAGACACTAAGTTATGGAAATATGCTATACAATTTAAAATTAAGACTTCGTAAGTTAACGCGAAATCGAATTTTACGTTTTATCGATTTACTCGAAATCACTAAAAATGAGATACGGCCAATTGCCTAACGGGGGCAGTATTGTCATGGCGACAAAATGCATGTTCAGATATTTTTGACTACCTTGGCCGCTCCGATATATTTAATGGCGACTGTAACCCGTAGCGTAAACTTTAATTAAAACTAAACGTATAATTAAATTATGAATGAAAGTAGCCATGTGAAACTATAATTCTAGGATAGTTAAAGTTTTAATACTTATTTTACCTAAACGCATAAAATTTATGTTTTATTATGCTTACTCAGACTGGTAGTACATAAAATAGACTTTTACTGTTTCTAATTGATAGTCTAGTAAATTATGAAAAATAGATTCTTGTGCTTTTAATATACACTTAATAATACTTGTAATGTGTGTTTGTTATCACTTTGTAGTCAAACTCTGAAATATCTACCGTTAAGAGTCCGGTAAACATTTTTTTTCAATTTCGCTTAACTTTTTGATGCTATTTTGCAGTAACTAATATAATGTCTATAATTTTGTATACATATTATGAAATATCGTTTCTTTTTGAATGGAATATATACAATGATGTTTTAATGTTATGCTTCATTTATAAATAATTGCCCTAATCTAACGCCTGTTTCGCGATTTTTGCTTGGAGAGGCGAAAAGTATAAGGTTTTTATTGATTAAAATTAAGTTATACAAGCACGTAAAATATATAAATACATTGGAAAATGATTTGAGAGGAGAGTGTGTATTGCTAGAGCTATTTTGCTAAAAATTGCCGCTAAAAAGTTTAGGTGATATTTTTGGTAAGATATTAAAGTATTTTATGCCACACGGCCAAGTGTAGCCATAAAATGATGTACACAACACGGGAGGTAATAAAGAAAGCCCTCGATCGCATATTTACGACCCTCGCTTGCAGCTCGGGCCGCAAACTTCTGCGATCTCGGCCTTTCTTTGTTTTACCACCCTAGTTGTGTAATGTACTATTAAAAATATAAAAATACAAATATAAACTTCACTTCATGTTTTATTCGGATAGAATAAAACATATCGTACCCTTGGTAAAACAAAGCCACATCTGCAAAATGTCTACTTTACAGGAGAGAGGTTTTAAGATTGCGTGAGTGAATTTCACTGATAACTTTTTTACTTTCAAAGGTATTGTCTTCAAATTTTACATGTTTATCTATATATGTGCAACTAATTGAATGCGTTATACCCGATCTTATTTCATTAATTATTTTTGAAAATAGTACGACGGATGTGCACTTACGGCTTTGTTTTACCAAGCATCAGCCGACGTATCTGCAGATCCGTCGTTATTTCACGAAAGACTACGTGTAGTATGTGCGCACATGTCTTTGTTTTATGAAGAACTCCATGAAACATGTGCATACACGTCGTTATTTGACAAAAAACTTCAATATTATGAGGTTGTATCTGATTAAAATTTTAGATTTGTTGAAATTATTAAATAATAGCTACAATAATACAAGAAAACAATTATTTTCAAATCAATATCAGTACACAAATCAGCATGACACATGACATTTTTCAAAAAAAAATACTTACTCTATTATATTAACAATACAATAATTTGAACAAGGAAAGGATAAGTTGACGATAAACATAAGTACATATAAACAATTATGTTATTCAAAAGAAATAAACATAAAATTATAATAATTTTAACTATATCCATAAAACAACAGTTTTTTGTCCGATAGAATTATCAAATAAAGATTTTTTTTTGAAAAAGGTCACAAAATATGGTTTTGAAAACCTAGAAAACTAACATTTATTTCATTAATCAATAAAATTAAAAAATTAAAAAATCACATGATGCATTATCGAAAAATAATAACCTCGATCAATTAATCAGAATATTACTTGCAACAATTAATTTTGGCGCCTCATTCGCTGACATATTCATCAGTAGACTTTGGGTCCAGATCTTGAGCGGAAATATTACCAATAACGTTATTTTAATACAGTTCTTCATAAAACGGTACATACATATTAGGTGTAACCACGCTTCACTTGTTTACATAGGCTTATGAGATTGTTGTACAGTCGACGCTAAAGATATATATACATTTACATAATACCTTACTGTTTTATAATAATGTGTAAAAGTCAAACTGACCATATTTATTATATCTTGACGTCGAATGTGCTTAACGCTACAAGGGGCCGATATATGACTTTCGAGTGCTAGAAATCAAATAAATTAAGCTCAAATATACTCGCACACATAAGTTTGTCATACTTATTTTGGCATGAAATTAATAGGTAATTTAGCTAAATTACCACCAACCATGATCTTAAATTCCTAACGCTGATATTTTTGAAACACCATTATATCATTTAAAAGTGATTTTTAAGTGTCAGAGTCGAGTGCATATGTTTTCACCCTGACTATTCTTCTGCCAAAGCCGATCATTAATTTGATCTGGAGTCATATTGTTCAACAAATTGGTATGGTTTATGGTCAGGTAGGCCTCATGTGGTGAGAAGTTGTTTCTACTCTACATGGTATAAATAATCCTCAATGACGAGGCTCTTTTAATTACCGAATGCACACTTGTCACTTTCAATATCGGCATGCCCAACTTCGAGAATGTTTGTGATATGATAAGCATAGAGAAAGAACACAATTTTGGTAGGTTCTTTTGCAACAGCAAAGACTGATAAATCATTTTCTTGATCTGTAGAAGGCATTGATTGGGGTAACAGATTACTTAAATAAGTTTGGGGACATTGTCTGATAGTGGTGTGGGACGTTGATAAACCTGAATAATTTAAAACAAAAAAAGAACCGACTTCACTTAGGATCCGCTATTCCAAGAGGAAGTGGCCGAGTTGCTGTAATAAATAGTGAAATCACTATAGGTGTGCCTATAATAGTTGAAGAGTTCCCTCGATTTCTCCAGGATCCCATCATCAGACCCTGACTTGGTGACAATGGGACCATCTAGGGGTTATACCTGTTCGATTAAAAAAATTTTTGAAAATCGGTTCACGATTCACGGAGATATGGAGTAACATACATACAAAAAAAAAAACATAATAATGATTTAAAAAAAATTCAGTCGAATTGAGAACCTCCTCCTTTTTTGAAGTCGGTTAACAAATGCACTCACAACGTTTCTGACGCATCTTCGTTTTAGATCAATCTGAGTTGTTTCTAGTCTCAAAACGTTTTAAAAAAACAGTTGTTGTATCAAAAGTCTTATGCCGGTCATGTTCTAAACTCCATTTCTAAACTCCATTACTTACTATTATCGCCACAAAGGTGATAGACAGAAGATGGCATTGGAGTAAAGTGTTAACTTTGTCTTGTGAAAAGTTTACAATAGACGTAGCCGAAGAGCAGTCAAAGCTGGAACCTGGTTCTATATTGAAGAGAGTGCTGTCTGACCCTATACAACTAACAAAGACAATTTTTTCATGTGGCTGGCACGATATAACTTAAATTGCTACAGGAACTTTATTTCTTTCATCGGGCTGGCAGACAGAACTGATCTTAACCTGGTACAGGGACAATAGTTTCTTTCATCTGGTTGGAACGTTAGAATTGACCTGAAACTTCTACATGATATTTCTTATGCTGCTACTACACTGTTGTTATATAACGTAAAAAAAAACAGTGTAACAAGGATGTCATTATTATGACATTAGGTTTAGCGGCAACGGCATCCTTCTGTGTCGTATAACATTTTGTAACATCAGTGTAGCAGCAGCATTCATTACATCTGGCTGAACGGTATATATAACTTCTTAGGAATAGGTTCTTTATCTTATCGTCTTCCGAGTTGGTTTTACCGAAAATTTCCTCGCCAGTACCCCACTACTATACCCCAAAAATCCACGACTAATTTGAAACTGTACCTAAGAACGATTAAGAAATAAAATTAACCATTTATCTATGAGTATCCAGACCATGAAAAGAAATATTTTAAGAGTAAATTATCATTAAAAGTGTTATCGTCCATGCTTTTTGCTAAACTAAGTTTAACTGGTACTGTGTCTGATACTGACAAAAACAAACGTAAACAAATAAATTGAGTGTAAAATAATATTTTAATTGGTAAATATGTGATGTAAGATCATATGTATCATATAAATAAAGAATTGTGTCATTGGTACATAAAATACCTATTTTTTGTGGATTTAAACTTTCTGATAACGACGTATCTTAGACTAATACCTAAAATAACGACGCATGTGCACATATATTACCTGCCGTATCCGTCAAATAACGCAACATATTGACATACGACTATGAATAGTTCGTGCAACATAATCGTAAGTTAACATTACGACCATCAATTTATGAAGCGATAAAAATAATTCAAATTTGTAGTAGAACATTCAGATAATACAATTAACAAGTTAGTAAAGTATTTGTATTAATACATTAAAAATCAACAAAAAATATCGTATGTGATCAATGTGATCATGCGACTGGCAATTTTATTAACTTTATCCGCCGTATGTTCACATGCAACTTTCTTGTACAAAACTATATTTTTATTATTTTAAAAATACTAATCATTGTTATTTCTATTTCTGAATGTATTTTTGGCAATTTTGATCCAGTGCGCGACAAATTCTTATAGTCCTGGAACACTGAAGCGACTGACTTTACGACGGCGCGCGCGCCGGACTGCGCTCGCGCGAACGCCGTAAAAGAACGAAGCATACGCATTTGTTGCATTGTTTCACGTCCACTGATTACTTGCGTCGTTTTCCGCTTAAATTATCTCAGAAACTAACAATGTTAAAAATAAAATTATTTTTGTGTGATGTAGAACGCACCGTTTTAAGACTGTTTCCGAAATAAAAGCACTTTTGACCTATAGTCGTATAGTAGTATGTTGCATTATTTTACCAAGGGTGCGATATTAGGGTCCATAACAAATAATGATTAAAAATTATACGACAAAATTGCATGAATCAACGTCCTCACTAAACAAGCTCTGTAAGAATTGAGTTTTAAGGTATTAGATAGTAATATATATGGACCTAAAGTACTTTTTTTGCAATAACAAGACTTCAAGGTATCTTACTAAATCCAATTCATGTGCATAATGTCATTATTAGCGATTTTCGCTTTCAAATCGTTACCGGACTCTTAAATCTAAAGCTCTGCCTAAGGACAAAATTGTAACGAACACGGACCACATGTCTCGGCCAATTATATTTTTATCCTACTACTATTATACAGGATGTAACAAAAATACTGGTGATCCGTTTAAGCCATATTTGTTGTCGTATTTAATTGCGAGTAGAAAAAAGTAGGAGAATTTTCCCCTCCATAGAAAATCATTTTTTTTTTTGCAAATTTTTTTTTTTACTTTTTCATAATTAGAATACGATACCAATTATGCCCTTAAAATGTATACCAGTATTTTGTTACACCTGTATGTTTGAATATTTGGATATACCTATGTTGCTTCTATATGCAAAAACTGTTAGATGCATTTTATGTGCCATGAATAACGTCCCGCAAAGTTCCCGAAAAAAAAGTCTGCACGCCTGCTACAAGAAAATGCTTGAAACTAGAGCCACCGAGCAAATAATAGTACTATACAGAGGACCCCTGTAACGTCACGAATCATGTTGTCCCTTCTTAACGCATGACAAGTTCTCTTTCACACTTATGCAAACATATCGGATACGTCGTGTCAAACTCAATTTTTTTGATAGATTTACACTGAGTTACACACCCTTGCTAGAGCGTTCATTCGTGAACTCACGTTCAACAAAGGGAACTCATACGTTTGTTATGGTTTGTTTCACACGCTTGCCGCCGACAGCACTAAAATCCAAGCCTTTTTCGTAAAACAGTAGGCTTACCGTGAGTTATGATATTGACGTTTTCGAGAACGAGTATCGATCGAGTGTTCTATCGGTGCATCTTGCTTGTAACATGTTAGTGTAAACGAGATGCACAGATAGAAATTTCGTTCGTTCGTCATTAATGAATACAAATGACAGACAGGCATGGAAATTGCTCTACCGACAAGAGCCTAGCTCTTAAATATATGATGTTAAAGAAAAATGTCAATGTCAAACTCATGGTAACCGTACAGGCATTATATACGGCGTAAGCGAGGACTCGCTAAAGTGTACAGGCTATAAATCATAATTTGAAACGGAACATAAGTAGGAACCTATTTATATCCTGCTAGAACTCGCCTAGTGTGAATACTTAGAATAATGCACGGAAAAAAAACCTTCCGGGATATTCTCAATCTAAGACATTATTATATTATGTTGAAAATATTTCCTTGCGACAAGCATTTATTTCCTTTAACGAAAATAAATTAAAGTTTTAAATATAACGAAGCGAATATATTCTTACAGATTTTCTAGTTTTCTTTTACCTAAGATAATACTTGTTTGATTAAAGTACAATCTCTCTTATTTACTCAATATACTCTTGAAACAATACATTTTTGTATTTCTAGTTTAAGAAAACATGGTTTCATTAAGCGAAGAATCATATTTTTGGTAAAGGAAATAAATACACTGAGAAAATGAAACGGCTAGAAATAAATAAGTTTTTGCTATTTACAACCGAGTGACTCGCTTCGCATGGAGCCTGCAAAGTTCGTTGCTTAAATCAAAGAAGTCAACTTGGCTAACTTACGTATGTGAAACTACACCATTAAATTAGTTAAAAATAAATAAGGGAATCAGGGAAGGGTTATATTTACTAGGACACTTATTTGGATTTAAATAAGTGCTTGGTAAAAATAACCAAGAATAGTTAGCAATAATTGCTTGTTTGTAATTAACAAAGCTTAATTGCGTGATTTAAATAAGACTTGGTTGTATATAACCAAAAATATTTTAACCGAGCCAAATTGGTACTTTGCTAACACACAATTTTTTCCGTGTACTTGTCACGAGGAAATATTTTCAAGAAAATAATAATGTCTTGGATTGAGAATATCCCGGAAGCTTTTTTTTCCGTGTGCCCTCTTTTTACCCGATTGCCGAAAGAAAGGACGGTTATTACTGCCCACACTTCTCTCTACACTACACTCTTCACACTGCATAGCTTGTTCTGGCGACACTGTCACGCCATTTTATCTTACGTTAATCTAATCCAATCTGGTAAAAACCGGAAAATTACTTAACCCATAGATTACTTTACTTGGAACACATTAGTTGCACTTACAATTACATGAGATGACGTCTATGTTGCGGAGTCTTTTATAGATGAACACTAGTAAACCAGTAAAAAGTGGTCTACTGATACTTATGGTTGTTATTGATTTTGAGGATGCAGTTAAACTGGTCAGCAGGAGACGAACTCTCTTACTTGCTTTTATAGGCAATGGTCGAGATAAGTTAATAATACAGACTTGCCTCTACCAAAATTTGTAGTAATTATTTAAAGCTGATGGAGATAATTAGATGTAAAATTTTAAAGCAACTGTCATACATTGTAACTCCGGCTCATACAGTCGACTACAAAGATATGTATCCACTTTTTTAACTGCTTTCATTTATTTAATGTGAAATAAAAGTAGAAGAAGAAGATATCCTCTTTTTACTGTATTACGTTGTAATAAGGTTCAAAATTAGAATCAAAATCAAAATCAGAACTACATCTAAAATCTCTCTGAAAACATCGCATGGAAACCTGCATACACTGGTAAAATTTAATATAAAATATGATTTGACGCCTGCTAAATATTTACAACGACAATGAACGTGACTTTTTATAAGGATATGCAGTCTTTATTTTTAAAATGTCTCTGGCGATAGCAATAGCATCAGACTGTCTGTGTCCTTATTAAGGGGATAATCACCGTGCAGCCAGAACCTGCTGGCTTCTCATTAAGGGCACATCCTGTGACAAAAGGCAACTTCCGGCTGTAGACTAATCTACAGTTAGATAATTAGGTTACACAATACGATATAGTTAGTAAACATTGTATAAGAAAGTTTGAAATTCCTTGGGGGAGTAATATTAACGCTCTCAAAAGAAATGAGTTTTTATTTTTGTATATTTTTGAAATAAAAAAACGTACCAGTTTTACACTGAATTTAAAAATAAATTATATTACAATTGATAATTAAATATATTCGTAGTTTATCATAGAATATAACCTTTAAATATATTTACTTGAAATACCTAATTATATCTTGGAACTAGGTATAGTAAGAATTTTTTAAGATGTCGGAATTGTAGGTAGAAATCCTTAGTAATATTCCGAAATCTTAAAAAAATACTACCATATGATTATCCTATTAATACATAGGGATATTTTCATATCATTTTGTACACACCGCGCGCGTATTAAACGCTTCTGACTAGTCGCTTCCTGTAGTTATCTGATTGAGCCTTACATTTTTAGTTATGTAGGATGGGTTCTACACTTTATTGGTATATTTTAGTGGTTGCATAAATCTATGCAGTGAATTCGTATTATTTTGATATGCACCCACTCAATAGCGGTGCTCGGAATCTCCAATTAGAGATCGCATTCCCGCGCGCTCGCAACGCGGTAGTCGCGTTCTGTCGATTCTAATGCCACTCGATTTTCCGGAGTAAAATGGTTTTTTTTTGCCACTAGACGGCTTCTACTGTTACGTATGCGTGTATAGCTTGGACGTATAAAACAAGGGCCTCTAATTTAACTTTAAAATACGTTTAGAACATGTTCTAACTCTAATAAATACATATGTAGCCTCATCCTCTGTGATACGATTTTGATGCAACTGCATCAAAATCGTATCCAAAATAGTTTTCATTTAGGAGTTTACAATCTATATAAATATATAAAGTGATCATAGTTACTCACCTTACAAACCACCTTTAAGATTTTGAATTCGAATTCAACTCAATTCGCCGGAACCTTTGTTGATTATATTTTCCTTTTTTTTTTGTATGTTCACCGATCATTTGGCTGGAGCGATTTGTAAAAAATCTTTTTTTTAGAGTTTACTTGGCAGTTGGTCTCATTATCATTAGGTCAGGATCTGATGATTGGATTCTGGAGAAATGAGGGAAAAGCTTCAAATATTACGATATTTACAGTAGCTCGAAGATGTGTAGAGTAGCCTGAAGTCAGTTATAATTTCTTTAAAATAATTCATCCATATAATCCATATACATAATTATATACAACTAGTGTCATAAATAATTTTCTCCGCTAAACTGATAGCAAATTACATGACTTTAAACACGTAATAAACCTACATCCGTGCGAGAGAGGTGTTGCCGCCGCCCAGTAGCTGGACGTCTGTAATTCTGCGCGAGAGTCGATGAAAATTCCAGGGTAAACCAGAGTAACGTGCCCACGAGATCCTTGAAAACTATACGGAAGGAGAGCGTATTTATGCTGGTTTTAATAGGCCTTTGACTTGTTAGTGTTTTGTTTGTGAATGGTATTCTGTACCGTTTTAATGCGTTCGACGGTACCGCTGGCCGCTGAGGTAGCCAACCGTTTTAACTTTGGTCATATTTACTCAAACAAACTCCATCAAATTTGTTTACTATTTTAAACGTAACGTTTATTGCTGACTAGACCTAGTAGACAACATAGTCGTGTAAATTACGGAAATATACCAAATATCAGCTTAATTGGACACCAAAAAACGGTTGAAATTTAATATATTGTGTACATAATATACAGGGTCAAGCTAAATTAAATAAAAGGCTGTGAAAAGTGAATACAGACACTTAAAATCAAATACAACGCAAAGAAAAACAAGGAAACTGTGACCTAATTAGAAATACAATTTAAAAAGTACTTAATTACTTCGAGGTTATAGGTTTATGTCACAATGGCTTCATTATTAATAAAAAATGAAAAAAAGTTTATTGCAAAAGTGACTCCAGAATTGGATACCTACAAAATTATAAGAAAGTCCTGATACAAAAGACATCAACGAATATATTGGAAAACCAAAAGCGGTTTTAACCAAAAACATTTTTGAATAATTACGTTATTCAACATCCTCAACATTGAAATGTAAATATTTCAGAAAAATTAAGGTAAAGGTTAACGCAGTCTGTATGCTCAGTAATGGCTTCTTATGGGGCCCACCACTATCAGTCGGCCTGACGATATTGGCCTGTCAGTTGTTCGGAGCTGTCAAATTTTTGTTCTAACTAACAGGCCGATATCGTCAGGCGGACAGATAGTCGGTGCGCCCCCTTACTTTAAAAAAAATAAAATGAAAAACGTTTATTTTGAGGCAACTAGTGGCCCATAGATAAATACCTTAAAGACTAGCATACATATTACAACATAATATAACATAACAATTTTTAAACAACAATATCGAGATTTGCAAGTAACCCTTTCCGGCCTTTCACGACCGATTTTAAAGACGTTTCACGCCAGAATTGGCAACAAGCATCCGTGAAGCACTTTGTTCATCGAATCGTCTATTTGCATCACCCTCTTTCGTATATGCAAGAGCGATAGAGACGGGACCATGGTTTTGTCGATTTTCGAACTTCGCGGTAGGCCCTCAGGTTCTGCTAGCCCTTTAGCCACGGCTATGATTAAGGGCTAGCATGATACGCGAGCGAGCAGGCATTTTAACTGGTCAAGTATGCCAACAAGAAGTATGAGAAAATTTGTGAGCCTTATGAGTTGTAAATCCTTAAAAACGGATTAAAACTTTAAGCACTGAGCTGATTTACTATATGTGGTCATGAAGAGTGGAATGAAACAAATCATGAAACGTAAAAAAATCCAAGCATCTTTAAAGTGGCTTTGGCTTAAGTGATCACTGATCAAGTGATCAACACAAACTCCATAGGAAATACAAACGGTAAAGTCTGTCATAAACCTCTAGTGCTTTTTAGGGTTCCGTAGCCAAAATGACAAAAACGGAACCCTTATAGTTTCGTCATGACCGTCCGTCCGTCCTTCCCTCCGTCCGTCTGTCCCTCCATCCGTCCATACGTATGTCACAGCCGTTTTACTCAGAAACTATAAGACGTATCATTATCAAATTTTAAAATAAGGTGTATTTGGTATGCCGCTACTTAATTTTGTAGTAAAATTTCTGAAAAAAATATTTTTAGGGGGGAACTCCATACATGTAACTAAATGTGTTTTTTTTACCAAATATCAACATGATGCACATCAATAGATAGGTCTACAAAAATAACATTGAGGTTTCTTTAACCATTATTTATACCTAATCGGAAAGAGCTTTCATACACTGCAGGACAATGAAAACGGTTACACTAGATGGAGGTATTACAAGGTATTCCGTTTTTAACCCCAGCGCAAAAAGAGGGGTGTTTTAGTTTGACCGCTATGTAACTGACTATGGCACTGTAGCGCTGAAACTCTTGGTCCTATTTAAATGCGTTTTTTTAAGTAGTGTTACGAGCCGTAGGGTTCGTTGGATAGAAAATAGCCGTTAGGTAACGTTAAAGAAATTTATTGAACAAAAAGGAATCACTTAGGAACACTATTGACTTAAACAGTAACACTAGGAAATCGACTAAACACTGGAATCACTTAGGAACACTATTGACTTAAACAATAAACACTATGTAATCGACTAAAACACTATTCGCTTTTAAACAACTTGGGTTCACTCTTAATCTCTCCGATGTTTATCGCTCTGTATCACAATGGAAACTGACTGCGTCCGCTACCGGTCTCCTTTTATATACGTGCGATAGTTTTTCCAGAACATTCACAGTAGGTACCTATACGGTTGGTAAACAGCAGGTATCGAGATCATTCCGGGCCGCACTCGAACATGGTTCTCTCTGTCTAACGCGCGTATAGCGAATATCGATGCTTCTCACACATTTCTCGATTGTTCCAGAGACATGATCGATTAGTGTCGTCGCCTCCGCGCGTATAGGCCGTCCCTTTCACTCCCTTCTGGAATATTCCAGGAACACGTTCGAGTCTGTTCGGTTATAATCGTATCTCTCGCTTCCTCGTACAGGCTATCCTGCTCGCACACCTTCTGGAATGTACCGGAGACAAGAGAGGTGTAACTAGGCCTGAAACGGCCTGAAAACGGGTTTTCAGGAAGTAGTGCCATATGAGCGTTAGTGGCCTGAAACGGCCTGAAAGCATGTTTCAGGCGCCTGAAAACGATGGTAACCGCGAGCAATTTCCGAATCTCTGGTATGTGTTAGGGCTTCCTCTGAAACGGCCTAAAAACGTGTTTCAGCTGCCTGAAAACGGTGGTAACTGGGAGTAATCTCCGATTCTCTGATATGTGTTAGGCCTTCCCCTGAAACGGCCTGAAAACGTGTTTCAGCTGCCTGAAAACGGTGGTAACTGGGTGTAATCTCCGATTCTCTGATATGTGATAGGCCTTCCCCTGAAACGGCCTGAAAATGGATTTCAGCCGCCTGAAAACGCCTGTAACCCGTTAAAAATAAAAAAACGTTCCTTTCATGTCGTCTTTACCCCGTCTCCGTAACACTGCCTCCTCCTTAGACATGCTCGTCCCGAGCATTATTAGATCCATTGTATCGTGCCAATCGATTCACATGCACAATCTTAGGCAGGTTCCTTGCACTTCCCATCTTCTTTATGCGATAAGTCACGTCATTAATTTTCGTAATTACTGTGTAGGGACCCTCCCAATCAGCTTGAAGTTTTGGGGATTTTCCTTTACGTCTTATCGGATTATGAAGCCAGACGAGTGAGCCTTCTTCAAAGTCCACGTGATGCATCTTCCTGTCATATCGTGTTTTCGTTTTGTCACTGATTTTACTTTCAGATGTTCTAACATGTTCGTGGATCTCATGTAATTTTTCCCGTAATTCTGCGGCATAATCTGTTATACTCACTGGTGGATCTGGGGGCCCACCAGTGATCATATCTGCTGGCAATCGAAGTTGCCTACCGTACATGGCCAGGGCAGGTGTTACGTTCGAGCTCTCGTGTACCGCAGATCGATATGACAGTAGAAATAATGGGATATACTTGTCCCAGTCCTTTTGGTGACTATCCACTAACTTAGCTAGGTGTCTTTCCAAAGTTTGGTTAAACCGTTCGACCATTCCATCTGACTGTGGGTGGTAAGGCGTAGTCCTCGTTTTATGAATTCCCATTATTCGGCACATTTCTTGAAAGAGTTGGGACTCGAAGTTTCTTCCTTGATCACTGTGTATCTCTAAGGGTACCCCAACTCTACAGAATACCTCGTTCACCAGTACTTCGGCAACTGTAATTGCCTCCTGATTAGGAATGGCGAATACTTCTGGCCACTTGGTGAAATAGTCCATTACCACCATTATGTACTTGTTTCCTCTTTCTGATAGCGGAAAAGGTCCAGCTACATCAACTGCAATCCTTTCCCATGGAGCACCGACGTTATATTGCTTCATTCCGGCTCTACTTCTGGTCTGCGGTCCTTTCACAGCTGCACACGCTGTGTATTTCCGGCACCAATCTTCTACATCCTCGCGGCAGTGTATCCAATAAAATCTTTCTTTGATTTTCATCAGGGTTCTTTTTACCCCCAAATGTCCACCTGATGAACCATCATGAAACATTTCCAATACATCACGGATCTTGGATCTTGGTACAACTAACTGTAAATGGGATTCGTCACCACGAGCATTTTCCATTTCCGGCACAACACTTCGTTGTGCAGAACTAAACTGTCCCATTGAGCCCAATAACTCTTGGTTGTTGTGCTTGTGGAGGCGATATCACTCCACCGTGGCTTAGTACCCGACGATCTCATCCAATCAAGAATGGGCTTGATGTCGCTATCTTGTTGTTGTGCTTCTTGAATCGCTTTCCCACACCAATCTGGACTAATGGTGTCTGTCCGAAGTAACCTCACGTGAACGAGTTCTTTTTCTTCATGCCTCACGCAATATTTGCACTCATCATGACATGGCCTTCTGGATAAAGCATCTGCGTTTCCGTGGGATCTGCCTTTGCGATGTTCAATTGTAAAATCGTACTCTTGCAGTTGTTCAATCCATCGAGCCACTTGTCCTTCCGGGTTCTTGAATTGAAGTAGCCACTTCAGTGCAGCGTGATCAGTTCTAAGACGGAACTTACGTCCAAGCAGATACTTGCTAAAATGTTGTAACGTCTTTACAACAGCTAATAGCTCCCTCCGAGTGACACAGTAGTTCCGTTCCGGTTTTGACAATGACTTACTGAAGTAGGCTATTACTTCCTCACTTTCACCTTTAACCTGAGATAGTACTCCCCCAATGCCAGTTCCACTGGCATCTGTGTCCACTACGAATTCGCACTCTTGATCAGGGTAGCCTAGTATTGGAGTTTTACACAGACGGTTCTTCAGTTCTGCAAATGCAGCTTCACATTCTTCGTCCCACATAAATTGCCTCTTTTCTTCGGTAAGTCTGTGCAAGGGTTTTGCAATATCAGCGAAATTTTTCACAAATCTTCGATAATAGGAACACAGTCCTAAGAAAGCGCGTACTTGTGTTTTATCATTAGGTACTGGCCAATCTTGAACAGCAACAATCTTTTCAGGATCAGTTCGAACTCCATTTTCAGATATCAGGTGGCCCAAGTAACTAACTTCCTTTTTGAAGAACGAACACTTATTTGGGCTTAGTTTTAGATTAGCCATGCGCAATCTTGTAAGCACTCGTTGCAGGTTCCGGATATGATCATCAAAATCCCTTCCAATAATAATCACATCATCCAAGTATACTAGACAGGCTTCCCCAATTAATCCAGACAGCACTCTTTCCATTAATCTTTCGAAGGTGGCAGGTGCGTTACAGAGCCCAAATGGCATAACTTTAAACTGCCAGAGTCCTTTGCCAGTAGAAAATGCCGTCTTCTCTTTGTGGCTAGCATCGATTTCCACCTGCCAATAACCACTTTTCAAATCTAACGTGGTAAACCATTTTGCTCCACTTAGTGTGTCCAAAGTGTCGTCGATTCTTGGCAGTGGGTAGCTATCCTTCTTTGTGACGTCATTTAAACGGCGATAGTCGACACAAAACCTCAGACTGCCATCCTTTTTCTTCACTAAAACTACTGGAGAACACCAAGGACTGGATGACGGCTCAATGACGTTGTTTCTTTCCATTTCCATGACCATCTTCTGAACTTCACTTTCGTACGCAACCGGAACCCGACGTGGTCGCAGACGTATCGGTATTTCTGTTCCGGTCTCAATTCTATGTTTAACTATGCCGGTCCTTCCTAGATCTCCATCGTTCATGGCAAAGATGTCCGAAAATTGCTGCATCAGTTTCCTTGCTTTCAACAGCTCTTCTGTTGACAAGGTCTCTTTGCAATTCTCGAGTAGAGCCTTAGTTACACTACAAGGTTCAGAAGTGCCCACATTTTTCACCACTTGCCGTTCGCCACTGTCATGTGCCTGTGAGCTTCCTGCAACGATTGCTCTGTGGAATTCGTAATCACTTTTGGGCAAACTACAATTTAGGAACACTTCCTCTATTCCACATTTGAAAATGCCGCTTTCCAAATCAATTTTGCAGTTATAGTTCTTCATAAAATCCAACCCGATAATGCAGTCATCTACTATATCTGCAATTACCACTTTGTGCCGGTAGGTGTTTTTACCAATTTTGAAAGTAACGAGACCTTCTCCTCGAACGGTTATGTGCTGGCCAGTAGCTGTCAGGAGCTGAATATTGCCATGTAAGGGTGGATGTCTCTCATAAAAACGCTTCAGAAGTTGGTACCTGATTACAGTACGCGAAGCTCCAGTGTCCAAGGTTAACTGACACTTGGTCCCATTGACTTCCCCGTCGATGACTAAGGTATTCCCGTCTTGAGTCTGAGTGATCATGACTTTTGGGGCCTTCCTCATATTACCAGCCAGCACCCGCCCCGTGGTCCTGGCACTTTCGTTTCCCTGCCGCTCTTCTGCGACAGCGTCCGTCACTACATCCGTTGCTCCCGGTTCACTGCGCCAAATCTGCGCATCACTCCGTGAGTTTCTTTTAGGACATGAAAATCGCAAATGCCCTATTTCCCCACATGCATAGCAAGTGGGTCCGCTTCTGGGTTTTCCTTTATCCGTCACCGCTTGAACGCGATAGGACCGAGGATCTCTACGGACTGCCTCAACTTCCAACGCGTGGGCTAGAGCATCCTTTAGGGTCTTGTGGTGACCAAGGCTGACAGTTGCCTTTACCTCACGATCTCGAATCCCATCTATAAATGCTTGCACTAACATGCTGTCAACCAGAGATGGTGAGGATAAATAAGCCTTTCTGACGAGTTTTTCTATTTCCAAGCTCCACTGTTGCAGGCTCTCACCACCCAGCTGCACTCGATCCTTCAACTGAGCTCTGTAAACGTGCTCCAGGTGTGAGTCACCATAACGCGACTCTAGGGCATTCTTGAGCCGTTCCAAAGTCACCTCTCCCGCCATGGTGTCTAAAACAGTCAAGGCTTGATCCCGCAGCCCTAACATAAGAGCAGTTATTGCCTGCTCATCGGTCCAACCGTTTGCTTTTGATACGGTCTCAAACTGAAGTTTATATGCCCCCCAGGAGGAAGTACCGTCGAATGGAGGCAACTTCAGTTTACCCGCTGGCGCACCAGATATCACCACTCCATTCGTTTTCAAATGTTTTATTTCATTTTCTATTCCCAGTATTTGTTTTTCTTGCTTTAAAAATCTGTCATCCACTTCTATTTCCAACTTCTCAATTTTTTTCTGGAATTGTCCGCCTATCACTTTCAAGCTTTCCTCTTGGCGGCGAGCTTGTTCCTCCAACAGAGCACGCGTTTGCTCTTCTTGGCGGCGAGCCTGTTCTTCTTGACGGCGAGCCTGTTCTTCCTGTCGGCGAGCCTGTTCCTCCCACATAACACGCGTTTGCTCCTCTTGGCGGCGAGCCTGTTCTTCTTGACGGCGAGCCTGTTCCTCCTGACGGCGAGCTTGTTCCTCCAACAGAGCACGCGTTTGCTCTTCTTGGCGGCGAGCCTGTTCCTCCCACATGCGTTGCATAGCAAGTAATAGACTGGAAGGCTCTTGATCTTCGTCGATACTGCGGTTAGCGTCAAAACTTTGACGACGAGCGGCGACACGTGCTGCTTGTGCTCGCGTCTGGACTCCCGCTGTATCTCCTCCAGACTCCTCCTGTTCCTTCTTTGGTGTTAAAGGCATCTCTCTATCCCACTTCTGACACCAAAATGTTACGAGCCGTAGGGTTCGTTGGATAGAAAATAGCCGTTAGGTAACGTTAAAGAAATTTATTGAACAAAAAGGAATCACTTAGGAACACTATTGACTTAAACAGTAACACTAGGAAATCGACTAAACACTGGAATCACTTAGGAACACTATTGACTTAAACAATAAACACTATGTAATCGACTAAAACACTATTCGCTTTTAAACAACTTGGGTTCACTCTTAATCTCTCCGATGTTTATCGCTCTGTATCACAATGGAAACTGACTGCGTCCGCTACCGGTCTCCTTTTATATACGTGCGATAGTTTTTCCAGAACATTCACAGTAGGTACCTATACGGTTGGTAAACAGCAGGTATCGAGATCATTCCGGGCCGCACTCGAACATGGTTCTCTCTGTCTAACGCGCGTATAGCGAATATCGATGCTTCTCACACATTTCTCGATTGTTCCAGAGACATGATCGATTAGTGTCGTCGCCTCCGCGCGTATAGGCCGTCCCTTTCACTCCCTTCTGGAATATTCCAGGAACACGTTCGAGTCTGTTCGGTTATAATCGTATCTCTCGCTTCCTCGTACAGGCTATCCTGCTCGCACACCTTCTGGAATGTACCGGAGACAAGAGAGGTGTAACTAGGCCTGAAACGGCCTGAAAACGGGTTTTCAGGAAGTAGTGCCATATGAGCGTTAGTGGCCTGAAACGGCCTGAAAGCATGTTTCAGGCGCCTGAAAACGATGGTAACCGCGAGCAATTTCCGAATCTCTGGTATGTGTTAGGGCTTCCTCTGAAACGGCCTAAAAACGTGTTTCAGCTGCCTGAAAACGGTGGTAACTGGGAGTAATCTCCGATTCTCTGATATGTGTTAGGCCTTCCCCTGAAACGGCCTGAAAACGTGTTTCAGCTGCCTGAAAACGGTGGTAACTGGGTGTAATCTCCGATTCTCTGATATGTGATAGGCCTTCCCCTGAAACGGCCTGAAAATGGATTTCAGCCGCCTGAAAACGCCTGTAACCCGTTAAAAATAAAAAAACGTTCCTTTCATGTCGTCTTTACCCCGTCTCCGTAACAGTAGGTTTTTTAGTCAAACTTAGACAAGTTTTGTCAAAATCAGTTCAGCCGTTTCAGGGGTCTACATAATTTTTTTTAATTTTGTAATAGTTACGTATTTATATTACTCTGTATATTGTACCGGTTTACTAAACTCGATTCTCATGCTGGGAGGCAATATTAGTAATACCTTAAACAAGCTATTAAAGTTTACCTTTATTACCTGCTAATGTAAATAGTTTGTTATAATTTTCATTTTGATGAAATGAAAATGAACATAAAACTTCATTTTATAACGGTCTGATTATAGCTTTATTTTAATAGGTTATAAGCCCAGGATACAATAGGATAGGATATATCTATGGATACAAGTACAGATCTGTCTAGCGAATATGCCTGGTGGACAGATCCTTCAATATATATCACTACACAGATCCGTGTCTAATTCCCGTCATTCATTCACGGATCTTCCCGCCGGGCACATCTGCCTGGCAGATCCAGTAGACAGACGCTTGCGTGTATCCTTAGGCTATTAACGTGAAGGAAATTAGTTTTGTACTTTTCTTAGAAAAATAAATTGTAAAATGTTAATAAGAATCTAAATACTTGTAACGACTAAACATATAATAGGCTTGTTTACTACCATTTTTATTATATGTATAAAAACATAACCCTCTTTAAGCAGTCGGGTCGAAACAGCAAAAACTACACGTTTTGCACGTCGTACCAATTCACTTAGCACTATTTTAACATAAATTAACTCTTAACAAACTATCTAAGTACAAAATGCATATAAATTACAATTCAAATGAAACAAAAATCCAATAAAACCTAACGCTTAAAGTCTGGCCGTGCTAAGTTTACACGCTAAACTCTACTTTAAGTATGACCATACAATATACATTGTTACTACCAAGTCGGTGCAATCGTATAGTAGACGGAGTCTAACTATAAATTAGTCTAACAAAGGTGCACATTGCATAGAAAAATGCAGGCTAACCTTTGCATGGCGTGGAGCAGGTGTGTTCGAATCCTGTTTATATAAGCCAGGAAAAGGACTGGCGTCTTTTAAATTATATAACTATTATCCGAGTTTATGTATGATAATATGTGAAATAATATATTATGTTTTTTTTAAGAGACTGATTTTTTTCATACTTTGATTTATTTTAATCTGCTTGTAGTGTATAAATGTATGAAAATGAGTTGTTCTTATGTGTTATCGCCAAAAGTAGAAAATTTATGCTGGGACATATTGGGGGATGAAACCCGCAATCGCCTAAAAATTGGCCAAGGCTTTAAAAATCACTGACATTTGATCAGGCGAAATATAAGAAACTCTTTTTAATTTATATATACTTAGTGACATTTTTTCAGAATCACTACATTTGTTTTGCAAAATATAGCATAAAGTAAAAAAAGCTGTTTTTCAGACAAATATTTATACTCTCTGTTTATCTCAGTTCATTAAAAATACTTAAAAAATAACAGTTTGAAATTATTTATTCAGCCACCAAAAACGGTGTCTCCCTAATTTTACACCATGAATCGTCTGCTAGAGACGAAAGGGCCAATGATGATGACAGTAAAGCAGATGTAGAGGTAAAAAGATCTCCTTATCCTTATAAATTGCAATGATACCTGAATACCTATCCCGCAATCCGACAGCCGGTACTTAATCCATTTCCGATGTAAATAAATATCGCCATCGTAAAAACTGCCGTCACATCGATCAATGTGACGTATTTGCTACACCCGTCAGGATAAATCCATCTAGTCAGACGATAACATATCTTATCTCTTTGATTTAGAAATGTTCATCGTATGGCACTAGAAATAACCGTATAGTGAAGCTGGAAAAGAACTTATGACCCGTGGAATCGTGACTTATGAAGACGACAACGGGAAACGATCTAAAATGTAATAGAAACATATATAGCATTGGCGATGTGCATAGCGAAATGTGAACATAAGGCTGGCTCATGCAAATAGACGGTTTAAAATATTAAAATAGTCTACAAAACCAGAATAGTATCAAAAAAATATTGAATATAAATTAAAAAAAAAAAACAACTTAATTTGCAGTCAACTGTAGAACATTCAATATAGGCCGATACTGGAACGTTAAATTTGGCCTTAGAAAATTATAACTCACAAGTCCGATTTTATTTTATTATCAGTAAGAGTACAATGAGCACTAACAGCGAAAATTTTTTTCTAACTGTTTTCGAGGATGCTGTAGGTATAATATAGGTATTTGTTTGCGACACTCGTAAATTCAAGATAAGATAATTCGAGTGGTATTTCTTTTCATTCGACTATCGGATTTAACTATATGAATGTACCCTGACATTTACTAACAGATTTACCAATGGCCGTATTTATTTAAATTTAAAACAAATAAAAAAAATATACTTCCTCCAAAAGATAATTTAAGTGGTATATGTTAACTGAAAAATATTAAACACTATCGAAGGCGAGTAATAGATTTGATTTATAACAATTGAATTTTTAAAGCGTTCTAATAGCTATATAAGAAATCTCCGAAATTTTCAAGTGGGCGCATTCTGTTCATTATCTTTATACTAAAACCTGCATCAAAATTCTAACGATTTTATCAATCGCTCGAAGTTTTCTGAACTTATCAGTTCTAAACATAATCCAAACGCGCGGAGATTAAAGCGGGAGTCTATCGCGTCATGGCATGGCGCTAGCGGCGGGGCCAATCACGACGCGCCGCGCGCTGTTGCCTGACCGCTGCGCGCCGTTGCCTGTCTGCTGTTTCCATGGTAACCCAGTAGGCACGCGAATATTGTATCTTTACGTTTGGTCCACAGAGTGAATAATATGACTGCCTAATGCGAAGCTTGGTTTGATAATGATTACTATAAAGTGCGATGTTTTTAGGGTTCCGTACCTCAAAAAGAAAAAAAACGGAACCCTTATAGGATCACTTTGTTGTCCGTCTGTCTGTCTGTCTGTCTGTCTGTCTGTCTGTCTGTCTGTCAAGACCATTTTTCTCAGGAACGCGTGGAGGTATCAAGCTGAAATTCATACCAAATACTTAAGTCTATTGTCCCTTGAAGTTGTGAAAAAATGAAACTTAAAAGCCAACGCAATCAAAAGATACAGTCGTTTATGCTGCAAATTTTAGAGTTTTCGGCACTCGCAAAACCTACGGGGTACTTCCCATGAACTCAGAAACTTGAAATTTGGCACGAAGCAACGTCATATAGCATAGACAAAGGAACAATTATAAAAAGTAGACATTCTTAGTAAAATCATACAAAAATATATATTTAAAATTTTAAACTTACTACCTTTTTCCTCGTAAACGCGTGAAGTTATTAAGTTGAAATTCATGTCAAATACTCAGGGCTATAGGACTTTTCAGATGTAGCAAAACCAAACTTTCATGTCAACGCAATCAAAAGAAATAGCAATTTAAGTTGCATATTTTGAAACTGAGTACTCGCAAGAAACTCAAAACCTAAAGGGTACTTCCCGTAAACTCAGAAACTTGAAACTTGGCACGAAGAAACTTCACGTAGCACAGACAAAGGAAAAATTACGAAAAATAGTTTTTTTTTTGTAAAATCATACAAAAAAATATAATTTAAATTTTAAACTTACTACCATTTTCCTCGTAAACGCGTGAAGTTATTCAATTGAAATTCATGTCAAATACTCAGGGCTATAGTACCTTTCAGATGTAGCAAAACCAAATCTTTATGTCAACGCAATCAAAAGGAATAGCAATTTAAGTTGCATATTTTGAAACTGAGTACTCGCGAGATACTCAAAACCTAAAGGGTACTTCCCGCAAGCTCAGAATCTTTAAACTTGGCACGAAGCAACATCATATAGCACAGACAAAGGAAAAATTATAAAAAGTAGACATTTTTAGTAGAATCATACAAAAAATATTTTTTTAAATTTTAAACTTACTACCTTCTTCTTCGTAAACGCGTAAAGGTATTAAATTGAAAATTCATATCAAATACTCAGGTCTATTATACCTTTCAGCTGTGGCAAAAACAAACTTTCATGTCAACGCAATCAAAAGAAATAGCAATTTAAGTAGCATATTTTGGAGATGAGTACTCGCAAGAAACTCAAAACCTAAAGGGTACTTCCCGTAAACTCAGAAACTTGAAACTTGGCACGAAGAAACTTCATATAGCAAAGACAAAGGAAAAATTACGAAAAGTAGACATTTTTAGTAAAATAGTACTTAAAATATTTTTTTAATTTTTAAACTTACTACCTGTTTCCTCGTAAACGCGTAGAGGTATTGAATTGAAATTCATATCATATACTCAGCTCTATAATATCTTTCTGCTGTAGCAAAACGAAACTTTCATGTCCACGCAATCATAAGAAATAGCAATTGTTTTATGTTTTTACGGAACCCTCGGTGCGCGAGTCCGACTCGCACTTGGCCGGTTTTTTTTTTTTGTTGAGAGCATGCCCCTCTATGGTGCGAATGAATGAAAAAGCGGACATTCCTACTTTTTCACTTCTCATGGTCTAAAAGTCTGTCGTACATTTAAGCTCTAGTGCTAATATGTATACATAATTTCACTTCTCATTGTTATGTCCTTTAAGTCTAATTTCGTAAAGTCTGTATGTATGTATGACTATGGTCTAAAACCCATATTACCACAAGAACAATTTTTCCTCACTTGGTTCGGGAAAATAACCACCTAGTGGTAATATGGCTTACTTTAGACCCTTGTCAAACAATCTACTATTTTCCGAAAAATGTATTTTTTTAATGAAATGAAATGTTTATTTGTATAACACAGGTGCTACAAATAGGGTCTTAATTTACAAAGGTGCTCTGTGTTTTGCCTATTGGCATACAAAATTATTGTTGTATTGTTCCATATTCGGTAGGAAATAGTATACCCTGGAGGCAATCGGCCTGTTTGGAGAAAAGTCGTCGACATCTCTTCTAAATACCTAAAACTGGTATACATGTGTTCCCCGTGGTCTTCAGAATACGAATTGACTGGTTTTAGTTTATGGAGGGGGATACGAAAAAAATGAGGGAAAGATGGCGGACGACCATCATCGAAATTTGTTCACAACTCGAATCATATCGGACCGATCGATTTGTGTGAGATATCATCTGAAAGACCATTAAAGTACTATAGTTGTTTCTAAATAGAGGCAGTCATCACATTAGTCGTTTACGAAATATTTGAAAAAAAAATGATTTTTTTACCGTGCCTGTTTAGATAAAGTAGTGATAAAACATGCTTATAACTCAATAAATAAAGCATGTATTATTATAAAGTAGACGGGAAAATGTATGAGCTTTCAAAAAACTAGCGTGTGGTGGTCGATCGACGTCGTATTTTCATCAGGGAACGTACCCAAACTACGTGACCTATTTTTTTCAGTTTTTGACCCCCCCCCCCCTCGGTGACCATCCGTAGTAATTGCCAAGACCCCCTCCCTCCCCCCTAGTTGTCACGTAGTAAAACTCACACATATGGTTTAGAGTGAAATTTTGGAGATAGAAAGCAAAAGTATTTTGACGACCCCCCTCCCCCCCTAAACGGGTCACGTAGTTTGGGTACGTTCCCTTATTGCTCGGAATTTATTTTATGGATCAAATCCTGATGAGTATCATTTGAATGCATTTTAAATTTACTATAATAGGTTAATTGAGGTCTTGAGATGAAAAATTAACAGTTTTTAGATTTTTTTTTAAAACGTAACATTTTTACCTAATACACTGGTGGAAACAGGCTTGTTTGCAGAAAAGTCGTCGATATCTCTTCCAAATACCTAAAACGGGTATGGATATGGTCCTCCTTGTTCCCAGGATATGAATAATTGATCAATTTTATTTTAAGAGGAGGGGACGAGTCGAAAAAAGGAGGGGGGAAAGATGGTGGCCGACCGTCATCGAAATTTATTTACATCTCGAGTCCTATGGAACCGAAAGATTCATGTGTAAATATTATTTAATGTACTATAATTGATTATAAATAACCGTAGTCATCAGTGTAGTCGTTTACAAAACAAATCATTTGAAAATAACATTAATTGCGGTAAAGTTACAATTTATTGAGCTATAAGCATGTATTATCAGTACTTACGCCAACATGCACGGTAAAAAATCATACTTTTTCAAATATTTTGTATAGGGCTAAAGTGATGACTACAATTATTCAAAAACAATTATAGTACGTTTAATGATCTTTAAAATTGCATCTCAAACGAATATATCGGTCCCATAGACCGAAATGTGAACATATTTCAATGACGATCGGACACCATCTTTACCGCGTCCGGTTATTGACTCCCCCCCCCCCCCCTCTATAAAATAAAACTGGTCAATTCATGTACATCCATCACAATGAGGAATATATCCATACCAGTTTTAGATATTTGGAAGAAATATCGGTGATGACTTTTCTTCAAATATGCCCGTTTCTTCCAGTGTATTAGAGTAAATACATATGTTACAATCCTAAAAAAAATGGTTAATTTTGCAACTTAGACTTCAAAGAACTGATTATTTCAGTAAATTTCAAATAATTTCAAATGACACAAATCACGAATTGATCCGTTAAATAGATTCTGAGAAATAATGAAAATACGACGACGGTCGGCTGCCATTGTAAGACGAAACGTAGTGACCCATTCTGAACAAAATTCATCAATACTCCGATATATAATATTACATAGGGTAGCCAATCATTTGGCAAACAACATTTCATAAAATATTCATTTCACAAACAAAATAAAATATTCATTTGATAATAATTCCCATAAATAATTTTATATATTATTGTTTCACAAATAGTTCAAAAGACAAATAATTTTCTTGCAAAAACACTATATTACAAAACATTATTTGGCAAATTATTCATTTGCTATTCAGGGCAATTAACAAAATAACGCATGGTAAAACGTTAGTAAAATGAATTATTTGGTACCTAAATTCTTCGTTTAATAATCTCATGGTGTGTATGCCAATTATACGTGTATTATCTACGAGTACAACATTTTAAAAATATATTTTGTACTTTAAAAGTTAAGTTTGTTTTTGTTGAATATTATCACGGACAACTATGATTTGAGAGAGCCCAGATAGATGAGACGACGAGCAAAGCGAGGAGGAGCGTGGTAGATTAACTGCGACCTTACAGTTCTAGTAACTTACATATGTCGGGGTTAATAGAAATGTAAAATACCCGTAATGTCAACATACCCATTTATCTTAATTGCTTCGCAATCACTTATTTTTAAAAATCAGTCACGGCTTTATTGTCAATTTTTACACATAAAGTTTTAGTAAAAATATCCATGAATTACTTATATTTCAGTGAAAACGAAATTCTTTTATAATATTTTGTCTTGTGTCAAATGCTATTTTTGCTTAGAAATACAGTTGTCAGTCAGCCATTCTTGTTTATCTTATTTTACTATTGTCCCTAAATTTATCCGGAACCGACTTATTAACCGACTTCAATTAAGGGAGGGAGTTCTCAATTAGTTTGCATTTATTTATTGTACTTATTATATTCAGTAAAAAACAATAATTTATCTATTGACATTTTGTAAAATAACGGATTTTAAAAACGATTTATTCACGAAATGAACGTTGGTTAAATAATAATTTGTCTTACAATATGTTTATAAAGCGTCCAAGTTACTAAATGTATATTTGTCTAATAATATTTTATAAAAATGAACATATTTAGCAATGACTTGTTGAAACGAATTGTTGTTTGTTCAGTGATTATTTGCGAAATGTTATTTATCAAATGAATCATTATCAAAACGAAAGCTCATAGTTTTCCCGTATATTTTGTCATAACATTAATAGTGGTAAAGTTATTATTTATTGAGTTATAAGCATGTTTTGTCAGTATTTACGCAAACATGCACGATAAAAAAAACATATTTTTGTTAAATAAGTATTTTGTAAAAGACTAAAGTGATGACTACGGTTATTTATAAACAATTGTAGTACATTTAACAATCTACCAGTTTTAGGCATTTAGAAGAGATGTCTACGAAAATCGTGAAGGAGACGACTTTTGTTTAATTTGCCTCTAGACTATTATGGCAGGCTTATGAAACTCTCCCGCGCGGCCTCGGTTAAATACCTATGCGCCGGAGCCTGCCACGACCCGCCGGCGGGACGGTTAGTCAGTGAACCGAAAAGTCTATGCCAATAAGCCCACTCATGCTTTAAAAGAGGAAATTCGACGCTGCATTGGAGAAATTCAGCCGCATCTATGCAAAATGGTCATAGACAATTTTGACAAAAGAGTGCGTATGTGCCAGCAAAGCCTAGGAGGACATTTGCCTGACGTATTATTCCACAAATAACCCTATTTTATGTATTTCAAGATTTTATATACAAATATATTATAACGATAACGAAAAAAAATGTGTTTTTCATCAATTTCAAATCTTGCGTCCTTTTTGGGACACTCTTTATAACCTAGTTTCATTCGATCAAACCTAACTTTAAATAAAGTATTTCCAGATTTCCCCACATTGACCTTAGATTATTACTATGAATAGTATGAATAAACTGTTGTAGTACAATAAATACTAAAATTAAATAAATATTTTAATATACATTTGGTTATGAATGAAATTTTAATTCAACGGTTAAGTTCACGAGCCACAGCCATAAATAGCTCTGTACTTACTTTTACAGTAGTTTAAGTATTTCAATGATTGCACAATGAAAATAAAAGTAAACCAAGAAAAAAATAATTTTATTTTAATACTGTGGGCTACCGCAATTCGTATTCAAAAGTAAAAACATTGCATGGCCCGGTTAAGGGTTAATCATAATGTTGTATGAAAGGTGAATGACAAGCTACGGCGCGTCGTGATTGGTGGAACCGCTCCTGCTGACCGCGCCTTAGACTGCCGCGCAAATCTCCTTGCGTTCAAATGACGAATTGAACTGATAAGCTCGTGCACTGTTCAGCTATTGATGAATTCGTTAGTTTTTGTGTATATACATTACTATAACGATAATAAACTAAACACGCTGACTTGGAAATTTTCTAAATTTCTTTTATGGTCAAGACAACGCTTTTTAAAATTCAAATGCTTAAATAAAATCGATCTATTGATGAATCTATTATAAATTAAACTGATAGTTATCTTTGATAGCTTTCAATACATTTCAGTAATCATAAAACACTTTAGTAATCTTTTTGTGAAAAAAATTTTTTTTTCAGCATTTTATATTATCCTGAAACAAACTCTTGACAAATGCGTTAGTAAATGACAGTTGATGTTCAAACAGTTAAATAGGATTATATCATGAAGAAACTTACCGCTTGTATAATCTTACCTTGAATTAATAAGGCCTGCTAACAAATACCTACTTTATACCTAAATCTACGTCAAGATCCGATATATTTTTTTATAAGGAGTAGTTCTCAGAGTATTCTAACAGACTACAAAAAATAGCGCACTTGTGAGTTATAAAAGTTAATTCTGTATTTGTACGCCACTAATAGTAAACTTTATTTGCACCAGTTCTAACTGCTTCGGGCCCGTTCGGGCCGGTATTAAGTACCCATGTACCTGGAGAAACGTTTCTGAAATCGTTTCCTGGAGACGTTTCCGAACCCCGGCGGGTTCGTGTAAACCGGTTCCTTTGCACCGTTGGTCTTAAGTACACGGGTATTCGTGTGTAACACGTGTAGCGGGAGCTCTAATTTAAATTAGATTTTTTTTTATAAACAGGTTGGATTTCCAAAAAATCTTATCTTATTACAGCTCCATGACATTTTAAGAATAATAAGTAGGTGTATAATAAAATAATACTACTAAGAAACAGAACTTTGTTTCTCTCAATGTTACCGTTGACGGGCCGTATGTGCGTTATCTGATTCATCGTCATCATCATCTCAGCCATAAGACGTCCACAGCTGAACATAGGCCTCCCCTTGAAAATTTAAATTAAAAGGGACATTATTCATTATATTAAAAAATATCATTTGTAATATTACCATCAAAAAGGAAACCAACTGTTTGAGTTACTTAATAAACAAGAATTTGTATTTTAATTTCACCTTTCCGTCTTCCTTATCTATAAAATCGTGTATTTTAACATGAATAGTTAATTAATCAAGCATAAGATAATATGCATATTGTTGCTCACCTTATTAGGCATTAAGCCTCTTCTCTTTAGGAGGTCCTAAGCTAAGAAAATCCATTAAATTACTCAAATATGGCCACGTACACGATTCAAAACCTGAAAGCATTCCTCAATTTGAATATAATAGAAAATGGCGGCCCAGCACAAGATGGTGGCCAATTTATATGCTAAAGCAAGCATCTGCCTGTGTTTAAGAGGACACTGAGCTTTTCGGTAAATAATTCCTTTTTTTTGTTTTGTTTTTTCATTAGGAAGTTTCCCTCTGATTAGTTTCAATTGAATAAAAATGTAATTTAAAACGGCATAGTATTCAAACATCTTTGTAAATAAAAATAATTAGGTACAACTGTGACTTTTCTGTGGAGTTTTAGCATGTTTATTGACTGCTAGTCCAATAAGGATTTTATTCTGAGTTCACGTTCAATCGCATTTGCCCCGAGGAAAGACAAACAGTAGTTGATACAGCATGCAAGTATCTCGGTGTTTATCCTATCCCACATTACCTTGTCTCAAATATCGAAAAATATTTTTTTAAGGCAATGTGTGGTCAATATATGTCAGCAATAACGTCCTTATTCAGATAGAAAGCGAGTGACTACGATTGTCCGGAGAAATGGCAGCCGATGTCCTCTTAAGGAAATAATTGCAGAAACTGACAATGCATGCACTTATGCATGCACGCGGAGTGGACTGTCGTGGTTGGGACTTGCCTTTCGGTGAATCCTCGTATTAATGTGAATAATGTAAATATGCAAATTAGTCGCCATCAAATATATCGGAGCGGCACGGGTACTCAAAAATATCTGAACATGCACTTTATCGCCTTGACAATAGTTGCGTTGTTCAGATATTTGTGACCACCTTGACCACTCCAGTATATCTGATAGCGACTATACTCACTAAGGAACTTATAACAGTTATAACACAGGTTGTGATCTGATTACAAGTGTAATTATATAGTTTTCGTAAGCAATATTTGAGGCATGAAATGTGGTTATTTAATAATTACATGTTATAATTAGTTGTCGTCTCTTTTCTCGTGATCTGGCTGCAGACTTCTTTCTTGCAATAAAATCATCCTGCATCTGGAGAAAGAGACAAAGAGTAAAGCATCAATGAAAGAACTCTTCTTTTCTTCCTTCATGCAATCTCCATAGAGCATAATCTTTTGGCATTAAACCTACATATTTCTATGATAAGGTGTGAACTATTAGTACCATTACAATCCTATGTTCTTACCTTTAATCACTACATAGTATAAAACAAAGTCGCTTCCGCTGTCTGTCTGTATGTATGCTTATATCTTTAAAACCACACAACGGATTTTGGTGCGGTTTTTTTAATAGATAGAGTGATTCAAGAGGAAGGTTTATATGTATAATTATTGCACCTGTAAGTAGCCGGGGCGGGCCGATAGTAATTGATATTTTCGTTTGTAAGATCATCGCTACTAGGTTATATAACTTTGCCGATTGTCGATCAAGCGCTGAACTATGACCAAAGCAGCGATTTATTTTCCCAAAAGCAGTTAGAGTGTAATTGGCTCGCCCCCGCATTGTCCAATATGGCTGTGAGCTCGCTCCGAGCAATTCCCAATACAAACAGAATCTAAATAACCGCGAATCACGATCTGATCGAAATCAGAACTAACTGCATACTTTGGGAACCATATTTTGTTTTATTTGGATGGTGTTATCCAGTAAGCAACATTAGCGAATTTTCATTTAACTTAGAAATGCTTTTAAATAAACTGGTTTAAAGCAGTTCATTCCATAACCTTGCTTCATTATTCTGTTCAATAGGATCAAACAATCTTAATGTCATTTACAATTATTTTTATGTAGGTAGATACAAATATTTGTAATACTGAAGGTTTTTTACAAAAACGGAGTGGATAAACAATGAAAATAAAATAAATCGGAAGTAGGAAATTAAATATAATTATGTGATTCATAAAATAACTAAGAAAAAACATTAAATATCCCGTTGACGTACTCAGTGTAATTATCAAAACCATAGGATTGTTAAATGCATGTAAAGGGCTTTTTAGTGTTTTAATAAAAATATTAGCATGTTCTGCATTATGCCATCCAACGCTAATATCGCACGATATAATTATTATGTCAACCCACGCGACTTTCTACATTAAAATTTTTAATAATACGTTTGTTATTAGGTATGTATATTATTGGTAACGCAAGAGATCCATCGCCGGAAGATTGTTTTTATGTATAAACAGAACTATACGTTCTTGTCAAAGCAATAAAGTTGAAATTATTCTTTTTAAATAAAAGATACGAAATGGATTTGATACATAAGTAACGAGTTACGTAATTAATTACCGGTTATATTACAGTTAATTCGTTAACGTAAGACCATGTAATCCTTACCGGCTCGATTAGCTTATAATGATCGTCATTTTCTAAAAAATATAATGATCCCTTGAGGCCTCGCAAGATTTTATTTATTTTTAGTTCGTGAATGTCTGTCCATTTATTAACCTGGGGGGCGATTTTTGGCAGCCGAACGCTCGAATTCAAAACAATTAAGCTCGAAAACAATCGCACACAAAAGTTGGTCGCCAATTTTTTTGCATGGAATTGATAGTTTAAATAATCATGATTTAAAATTTCCATCGCTGTTATTTTTAAAACATAATTTTATAGTTTTATTCAGAGTTTTAAATGTCACTTTCGAGTGGTCGAATCTCAAAAATCACCCCCCTGGACCACAAAAACAATGCTTCAAGGGAATTCGGTTGCTGAATCTGGCAGCACTAATATCAATGTAGGTAGACTAATCTGGGGAAAAAAATGTATAGCAGTTGCACCTGGATGCTTCAAGAGTTGATTCCTCGGTACTGGTACTGGTCGAGAAGTGACAATCCTTGGGTTGATTGTTGATTTGATTGAGTTTTTAGATTGAGACAATAAAAAAGCCGTGCAACGACCGTACCTAATGACCACGACTACACTGACAAGAGTATACGACGAAGAAGAAGAATTGAGTTTTGAACCATCAATCAAATCATAAAAAAATTACTGACTTACATTGAATTCAACTATAAATACATGTTTTAATACTGCCTTGTTTATCTAATATCGACATGGAAACAGCAAATCAAGTGCAAATAAACATCAATGTTTAATACATGAGCAGAGATCACTGAAACTGAGGTAGCAGTGTCGGTGAAACGGAACGTGGTTTTTGCTGGAGCTATTCTTGTGGAAACTGCATGTAACGAAGTAGTTACATGTACATAAATGCATGATACAATGCATTAATGATGAATCCAGTGAGTCAGTTGAAGCAAAAAATTGTTAATTTGAAGTAAAACGACAATCTACAAGCGATATATATGGTATAAATGTTAGTTTCAATCTGGGAGGCACGAGATTAAATTCTGGCTCGTTTTTATAAGTAATTGGAATTGGGTATATGAATATTTGGATTGAATATTATAGGTATTGGATGTATAAATAACGAATCATAAGGAAACAAATATCTTATACTCGAAATTCAAAACTGATTATGATTTAAAAAAAGGGAAAGAAAAGATTCGTGCAAGTCGGAGTATATGGCCGGGGGGTGCCCGGCCTTAAAATTGCCCCCCACCATATCGTCCTGTGGTTGCAGTAGGAGTCTGCTAGGGGAATATACCGGGAGATGGGCAGCAGCATCTTCCGAAAGCCTAAACAACAATAAACAAAAAAAATGCGCGCGTATGGCAAACCCCTCCTAAAAGGGGAGGCCTATGTTCAGCAGTGGACGTCTTATGGCTGAGATAATGATGATGAAGTCGGAGTAAATCGAAATGTATAGATATTACAATCAATAGGTAGGTATTTAAAATAACAATTGAACAAGGAAGTAATGTACCTGATGCTTTTTCAAAAATTGCAGAACCTGGCATAAAATAATATGTACCCATTGTTCTACAGCTGCAACTCCATAATCATTATCCGGATATTTCAGACAACTTGCCCAATGAAATCTCTCATTTGATTTATTTCGATCATCATCATTACCAGCCCAGTAAACATCATCATCACGTTTTTACCAAACCATGACTGCTTACACAACCTGTCCATACAATACAAACTCAAATAATCATTAACCTTAGAAAACGAAACTTTTCATTCGACTCCCGTCCCTTTTCATCTCGTCGTCTTGATTTGCTGTCTCTTTTACGACAAAGGAAGTATGAATCGTCAATATTTTAGAACTTTTTTATATTGCAGTGACTTGCCAAATAAGTGAGTCAATTCTAAAAAGTAGCATCGCTATATAAAATATGCTTCCTCTAGTACTTTTTAGAAATCTTTAGCAAATTAGAGAAAGTGATCAAGAAGATGACGACAAATGTGTGTCAAGAGCGAACTTTTTACCACATTTACTACAATGATAATAGATTTTTAATAAAGATCGTCATAAGTCTAAAACTTTTTACAACCAAGAATCTTTATAAGCAAAAAAAAATTACTTGGAAATTGAAATGACGGAACAGATTTTGTTTACAAAATGGAGACCGGATTGGATTCGCACGTACTATAATCTTTGCATAACGGGCATCTAAACAAAACCGGGCCTGCTCTTTGGTATCTATCGGATTTGTGTTGCGACGTCAATCTTTCAAAAAAGAGGAAAAAATTTATGCGATCATTTTTACCACTTTCTTACCTAGCTACTGAGGTTGTGACATTTTTTGATGTCAAATTAATCTTATTCTTATTTGTATAGGTGTTAAGTGTCAAATTATCCAATTGGCTAGAAATGGTAATAATTACTAATTTTATACTTTCTTGATCCTTCTGAATGTACTTTCAATAATCAGTGATTAATTATTATTTCTTCTTTCTTGCAGGTACTTACACTACAAGATCCTTGAGATTGCAAAGACAGGTACCTGCGCCTGCGCCTGCTTACTACTTACTGGTTTTGTATAATGATTAGGTTGTCTTTTAATTTTAACTGTCAATATGTACATGTGTATGTTGAGTTGAAAGCTCTCTGTTTTTTCCATAGTTATAAGTAATCTTAACTAATGGATTTTCTCTGATTTAAAAATTACATGCATTCTTAATGAAATCATATATTAATCCAAGATATCACGAACCGATTATTTTTTGTAATTAGGACACACAATAAAATCTACCAGCGTACTTCAGTTCGTAACAGTAGCCACCGCTGTTTAAAATCGTGGGTTATGAAGATCTATTATTTTATCATTATTTCGTCTAATGTCCTCTCTTTGTTGCATACTTGAGCGATAAAAATACAAATTGAAGAACAAACTATAAACTGGTCTGAGGTTTATAGTCTTGAATCAATATTACCACAAGTTATATTGCCGTGTAATGTATTTAACGCATCATTACTAAGTACATGACCTCTAAATTGTAGGTAGTATAATGCAACATTGTAACCTCATAGATTACTGCGATGAAGCATTCGCGATTATCGATGTAGATCTAGTTAATAATATATCTGAAAATGCCATATAAGTAGTGAACATGAATGAAAATGGGCACAAATTGGCACAATTATTATACAAAATTTAGACTATTTAGTGTACGAATTTTGGATAAATTTCATTAATAATAATTAATATGAATAATATCTTAGTTACTACTTACTGTCCGGCTAAATTAACGGTACTGCACTCAACAGCTAATTGCAGAAAGTGACATAGCGCGAAGCCAGGGTGAATAAAGTTTTTCCAACTTGGTGAAGGAAATCCAAATTTCATAAGTTAGGTTATAAGCTCCTTGATCTTTTCCTATATTTTTAGCAGCGAAAAGGTTAACCAAACTGCCGAAGTTTCTTTCTCATACAAACACGCAACAAATAGCGATTTAAAAAGCACGGTGATGTCTTAATAATTCCCAGACCCACTCATTACGGGCCATTTCATTTTATCGCGCGTTCAAGCAACGCATATCTTCCCGTAATCGCCGAAAAAACTTAAAATAATGTTCGCTATAAAAATGTTGACGTATTGTTGTTACTTTGCTTGAAGTCTTCCGTTTCTTTAACATTACCTACTAAATAAATCACGGGTTACTCACGTATTTTTAGTTAAAATTACCTACTAATTTGCTATTGCAGTTTAGTTCGTCAACGAATGGTCCAATTTATTGAACATAATGTAGGTAGCTACTGGGTTCTTCATTCTCATATTATTTATACTAAAATTAAATATTCATGTATATTTTGTGTACTCTATTGGAAAAATATCTGTCAAAACGAGGTATTAACAAAATTACGACTTTACGACCAGTTGTTCTTTTCCCAGACTTTTAGTAGGGTTTTGTCTCAGTACAAATGCGAAAAAAATTGTGCGCATCGAGAAAAAGTTGTGAATTTTTGACCATAGATAGAGTGAGCAAAGATGAATATTTTTTAGTATTGGAGGTCTGTAAAATTTTTGGACCTTCACGTCAAAATCAGGGGTCCCGTGCAATATATTATTACTCTCTGGTTAAGACTGCTAGGGGTTGTTTGGTATCGTTTCCGTGTAAAATAGACATGCAGAATTCATTTCTGATATTAAAAAAGTAAAAATCCGTATTAAAAAAAAGAACTGGGGAGAGGAAAAACACGAAAAAATATTTTATTTATCAGAACGTTATATAACTAATAAATATCATTTATTTTTCAATAAAAAAATATCATAAGGAAGCATATTTAATGCAGTTTCTAAATATATACAGCTTAAAAGCGTTTACCGTACAAAAACTACGCGAAAAAAAATCATTCACGTCATGGTGTATATGTTTTATTGAAATTTAAATGATATTTATTAGTTATATAACGTTCTAAAAAATAATATTTTTTTGAGTGATTTTCCTCTCCGCAAAACTTTTTTTTTAATACGGATTTTTTCTTTTTTAATATCAAAAATGAATTCTGCATGTCTGTTTTATACGGAAATGACACCACACAACCCCTAGCAGCTTTAACCAGAAAGTAATAACTTATTGCACGGGCCCCTGATTTTGACGTGAAGGTCCAAAAAAATTTCGGAACCCAAAACTAATTTTTTTTTTATCGTGGGCCATTCTATCCGTGGTCAAAAAATCACAACTTTTTCTCGATGCGCACAATTTTTACAAATTCGACCTCAGCTATTTATGAAAATTAAATTGTAAAATACAAATTGCAAAGACAAGCGTCGCTATTGGATATTTTAGAATAGCTAAATAAGTACCTAACCCGGACCAAAATACTAAGGTATATATAAATTGGAAGCATTCAATAACATACCAAACAAAGAGTAAATAGCTGGAAGAATCTCACGACAATGTACCCAAATCGTTTGAAAAGAAAGTGCATTCAAATAATATTTTATGAAATGGCAATGGGCAATTTATTTGTGACCCGGCACGTACAAAAGTAGCAATTTGCACAATTTACTTTAATGTCTCCATTGGGCTTGTAAATGGTTTGTGTGTTTACTGCTAATAGATGTGAGCATGCGATGAAGCATTTATTCCACTAGATCTATTATTATAGAAACGTTATTTATTGGGTACATTTTTATTGCACAACATATTTTTAAATTTAATATGGCGGACCAAATGCGTAATAACATTGTCAACCAGTTAACCGCAGCATTGAGGAAGAATATACTTGAGGTACACACGCAAATGATTTACCGAAAATTGGGTTGTCGTGAAAATTTGTAATCGGCTAGCGCATTATTTTTACCATCAAGCCTTTTAGAAAAATATAATTTATTCTGTATCGGTGGCGCAAAATGAAAAGGAGTCGATGAATTTACAGATCTTGTAAAAAAACCATATTCATTGCGTTGGAAAAAAACTGAACTAAATATATAAAGGATAAACAAATATGATAGATTAGTTAAAAGTAAAACCATTTAAGTATATCTAAATATCATTCTGCTTCATTACTATACTACTAATTCTTAACTATTCCATTTTATATACTTACGGACAAAAAGTGATGTCGAGTAAAAATTGGGTGCGTAAGTGTGTACCAATTAGCCGTATTTTGTCACCACTAAATCATAGGTTGCGAAGCGCTGCAACAAACCAGTAATGTGTGAAGTGAAACTGTTTTGTCATACATTATATCGTAATGCGATATGCAGGTACTGGAGCGTGCTGCATATTGTGGACGAGGTCCTGTGTCAATCATAGATGCAGTCGATAAATATAACGAGTTTTCTAATCAGTTGACTAAGCTGAAAGCAGAAGACACGTTTTGTGTCTACCCGGTTTCAAAACCGTACGTCAGGAAGAATATCAGCAAGTAAAACTAACCGGCCGTGGGCGGAGTACATCCGATCGAATAACTGATCAGGATAATCAGAGACTTGACGCCTGCTTCCAGCCTAAAGGATGAATTATGTCACCTTTATCTTATTTGGTACCTAGTCTTGAAACTTTTCCTTTTGACAGGTCTATGATGGATTAACACGAATGACATAACTGTCCGTGTCAATTTATCATACGAGAGATAATAATTAGTGAACTCTGTCATGTTATATAGGTAAACTTATATCACGCTATCCACGTGATAACTGTTTATCATAGATCTCCAGTGTCAATAGCACTTACTTTCATGGATGTAAACTTTTTTCCAACGTCGTTTGGTAGATTTTTCAAGGAATTACGAGTATCATGGCGTTTTTAATACTACTGGAAATAAAATTAAAAAAAATTGTGTTTAGCCCATGAAATTTGCCACATTTCATTGAGACTTATTTAGTTTCATTACATAGGTAGGAGTTTACATAAATATTTCTTAGGTTGTGTCTCAGCGGACCTTCGAGAATTGGTGTAGGTAGATAAACTCATGGTAACATTATAGATCCAAGTTTAGCTTTTGTTAGGTAAAATGTTACGTGTGAAATGATCCAGATAGTTTAGAATTGTTTGCAAATATTTTAAACTCTATTAGTGAAAGCTTTACTTTCTCATTCTTTAAAGTTAAATCAATACTGTCTAAAATTTCCATTGTTTAATATTTTAACGTTCCGTGCTTTATTACTGATTTGACAAACCCCGACGCTTTGACGAGTTATATGATAATTTTATGTAAAATAGATGCTGTTTTACTCCTTATTAGTAAAAGCAGTCGTATCAGTTACGTGTTAATGCTTAAATTATAATATTTATGAGTGTTTTACTAGGAACATGAAAACAGGTTGACAGTCTTGGTATAATTAGTTCCATATCTTTTATACGTAATGACAAATATGTTATGAACTATCTAGTTATCATTGAGATTAAACAGACATTGAGACTAGGGCAGTAAACCTAATTGAACAGAGTTAATTAACACAATTTCAATCGTAGATACACGGTACAATTCATTCGTAATGTGCCCATGAAATTTGAATCTCACTGTACTTAGTTATTAACCTTTCATTTGTTGTATATGTCGGAGCGAGCAAGCAGCGGCTTGTTGCGGAGCTACGCTATACATGTCATAACTGATAGAATTGTGATGTTTTGTTGTAATAAGTTACCTTTTAACAAGTTTGGAAAACGATGAGCAGGGTATTGCTCGGGAGTGGTCTTAGTTTGGTCCGTGCAGGTATTTACTAAAAGTCACGTTTAGATTTACCCACCTTTAAAGTAAGAAATGCGTCGGTAGTCATTGAAAGTCAGGTTTAGACTTACCCGCTCTTGAGGGTATAAAAACCAGTGACAGCAGTACTTGACGATTCATTATCGCTTTGACTGTCATGCGGACAGTATCTTAGTAGTGATTTAGTATTCGTTCAGAATTCATTATCGGTTTGACTAGCGAACGATCAACATCTCAGAATTCATTATTGCTTTGACTGTCGAGCAGTCAGTATCGCTTTGATTGTGACTTAAAAAGACGAGTCGGTTCGGTCGTATAGTAACGGGTGGTATTTTGAGTAGCACACGGACGCAAGCTGGGAACTCTCCTCGTTTTCCTAATGCCTTATAAAACCAGTCAATGGTTTTCGTAGTTAAAGTTTTAATGAGGCCTTTGTGATTAGAAAGTATTTTGTGTGTTTGTGATTAGTGTAATCTACCCAATTTAGTCTAAGGCCTGTTTCAGATAACAAAATAAGTCCCGCTGAGTTTCTTACGCTGGTTCTTCTCAGTAGTGGCTCCCTTCCGAACCGGTGGTAGTTTATTGTCCTCCCTTAATCTGGTTTTAAGAGATTTGAAAACAATACAGTGATTAAACCAGTGTTTACGTTTTATTTTATTACCGTGCGTCCGTGTACCTGTGTAATGTGTTTAGTGTTAGGCTACCCTGATATTCCTGATAATGTCAGTAGTTGAGAGTTCCTAACCAACCCTTAAGCACGCGTTGCTGATCTCGGTCATCCGTCCATCCGACCACCACTACCGAGAGAGGCCAGCAGCAGCACCACCCAACCGCGCCGTCCCGGCCTACGACATATAAATAAATACAATAGTTATGTGTGCAACAAGAGAGGAAAGTTGATTTTTCTTGCGAGTGTTGATTTTGAATCCCGACTGTCCCGAGTAAGCGAAGAATCTTGAGTGTAGCGAGGGATCTCAAGAACACGAAATGTAAAAAAACTTCTCTCGAGTGACACATACAACTTTTCACCTCAGTAGTGAGAACATATTAAAGTTTAAAAAAACACTTTTATTTACATTCCTGAATGAAAGGCATCATCATTATGACGAAAGCTTCTAGAAACAGAATTTCATTCCCTGGAGTGATGAAAGTCGCACTTTCGTCACTCCAGGGAGTGAGGAATGTAGGCTTGTTCGAACTGCTGAGGTGAAATATTTTTTTGCGCATCCGTGAAAAATTGTTGGTATAAGACCAGAGAGTCAACCGCTAACCTCAATCAAAATTTAGTTATCTGCATTTCTTTCGTTAGAATTAGCAAGTTCGATAGAGTAGAATATAACGAAATTTCAATTTTAGAAGTTAAGTCTTCAGATCCAGAATTATGAGTTTTCTGTCTTAACAACTGCTTCCATTGCATCGCATCTAACAATTGTGTATAAATGCATAAGTTGATATTTCCATTTTCTACTATCACCATTTCCAGTATCTTATGTCTACTAGATACGAAATATTTTGCTAAAATACCCTATTTACAAGTAGGTTATTTTCTACTTTCGTTGTCCATCACAGGATTTTCTTTTGATAGTGTTTGAATTGGTCATATCTTTGTTTTATCAAGATAATAGTTTTGCTTAGAATTTCCTTTCAACGTTGCGTAAATAAATAGGCAGCTAATAAATTTAATTTCCAAATAGTACAATACGGTAAGAAATTGTCCACGCAGAAATATGTTAAGCAAAACACATTTTCACCTATTCCGCATTCCCATTCGCACGCAACCTACGCATACCATACGACACGATTGCATAGCACGATATCCATTGATCGTTTTAATAAAACATTCGCTATGAGAGTCGGCTAACGAAAGGAATGGAATGCGAATTAGAGATGTGGAAGAGGAATGTGTGAATTCTCGGTACCGGTCTAACAAAACAGTGTGATAGCTACTTTCGTTCTACATTAAAATTGAAAGATTTAGTGATACAGCAGTATAGAACAATATGATGTTTTCTCAAGATGGTTTTCTGAAACTATAGGAAAGTTGCGTATTGTGCCTTTTGTTTCTTTTTATCGGATTAATAAGCGGAAATTGTTCGATTGTTATTTGTAATTATTTTCTGTGTAAGTAACGTCGATTACGTCTGATTCTATGAATTTGCTTTCATGTCTCACTGATTGCCTATTTATTTTTTAAGTAGTAAATACAATTAATTAAGTGACTTACAATTATACTCGTACCAATTGTAAGCCTGGCTTCTAAGTAAGTAAATATTCTTTATTGCACCAAAATACAAGAATATAAAAAATAGTTTTATTTTACAATAAACTTAAAATTAGAATACTTCTACTGGATCATTTTTAATTTCTCCTGTGTTGTGATATTTTCGAAAATCAATAAATACAAGTTTGATCGTAACGTGATAACAATTGTATGGTCTATTTCCTTATGATAACATTATAATGAAATGTTGATTACTTAAAGCAAATTGTGTGCTTAGAAATCTTAAAATATTATTCTTAATAAAATAGGTACCTAACGTAATACGTACTATCCCTCCTAAATAGTTTGAAATGGTTCAATTTATATTTTAACTCGTTCATACGTATTTATGTATTCTTCAGATTATCAATCATTATTCATTAATCAACCATCATCAACATTGAAATTGTTTCTCCATAATTACACGAGCTATAAAAAAGCCTCAATACTATTATTTGGAATAATGGCTACGTTCCATCGTACGTAACTTACTACCGTAAGCGCCCGCGGCAGGTTTGTGAGACCGGTACCTAAGTCTAGTTATGTCAAAACGTGATGCTGAATACACTCATCTTTAACGCAATAAACGCATTTTGACAGTATTGTAACGTTTTTTTTTAAATATAGGATGTCATATTTGAGGAGACGTCGTGATCGTGAGCTCCAATGTAATTTCATGTTTAGGATTTTCTCTCAAATGATGGATTTAGGTAACAAAATTTTATAATCGAATATTTTGCAACTTCTTTTTCAACCGACTTTAAGATTTCGAAGAAGGAGGTGCTCAATTCGTCGGGATCTTTGTTTTTTTTTATGTATGTTCACCGATTATTCGAAGATGGCTGGACCAATTTGGAAAAATATTTTTTTATTTGAAAGAGTATATTTCACAGTTGGTACCATTGTCACCAGGTCCGGATCCGAATATGGGATCTTGTAGAAATCGAGGGAACTCTTCAACTATTCTTCTTCTTAACTATTTCCTCTTGGAATAGCGGATCCTAAGTGAAGTCGGTTCATTTTTTGTTTAAAATTATCTAACTCTGTTGTAGGTGAATTAAAATAAAATTACGGAATAATTCTGCAATTTTTAGTGTAAACTCTTAAACAATTATGTTTACGATTTATATTATTTTCTTTCACGCTTTCATAAGTCACAATATCATTTGATTGAACAAATAGTGCCGCAATAATTTCATGAACATCGTACAATAACCGTAAATAATTGTTTAAATTACCGAAAAATCTTTAGCCCTTCTCACTAATTTCTCACTTTCTACAAAAAGTAAATATAACACCCAACTCTCTAGAAGCGTAAAATTTAGCTGATTCGTCATTGTTCGGTGGTTGGTTAGTTACGGAAAATATTACTACTTTTAACGAAGTAACAACAGTTCATCTTACGATATTTGGTCATGGGTATCACAATCAGAATATATGTTAAAAAGATACGCTGTGGTCATAGTCAAGTCTTTATTGCGGCTTCTTTCATTCTGCGTTTCATTTGTTTTAGTATTATTTTCAATATTATTATAGGTACCTACTTAGCTCTTTCTTATAGCTTTGGTCCTTTAACGTAAGCGTTAAAATTTAAGTCTTTTAAGTTATTGTCTCTTGAAATTAATTTTCAATGTTGACTTCTGCGTGGCTCAATAAGTCTATTCTCAACCATATACCTTCCTATTTATACATAACATGCAAGTCAAATTTATTGTTGTTTACAAGTGCTTACATTACTTGCGTTATTTATTTCCCATACTACACCTTTCACACTTCTCATAACCACTTTCATTTGACTAATTTAGCTTATTATACACTTGACGCTGTAACCATCAGTAACATGATTTATTATTTCTTAATTGACAGCTCCCATACCTCGCTTCAATGTACTCTCAAATTCTGAACACTCCATTACTTTTTATACCGTGTCAACAGCGCGTGCCGTACTGGATAACAAGCCAAAGTAACCATACACTTTATTAACGTTTTACCACTCGTCATTAAAGACTATAATGCCTTACCAGAATTCTTTCATGTTGTTTATCAAACCGTTTTACTGAAGCAGCTCATTTGTATCGTATTACGATTGAATAAGGTTAGTAGTTGCTTGAATCGATTGTAAGTTTTTGGTAAAGCCAACGGTCACTTACCTCCTAAGGCGTTATGGGTGCCTGGTACAAGCATTGTTTGTTTAACAAAAAAGTCGAGTGTAATGTCTTCGGATCGCGATACAGTTATTTTATTACATCAGTAGTGGATCCCGATGTAATGGGAACACGTATTAACCAATAAGTAGGATTAAAATGCCGGTTCGATTGGTCAATTAAAAATATTTAAGCTCTTGCAGAACTGAGGCCTCTAGCAATTATTTTTGCACAAGATGGTCTTTGTAAAATTGCTGCCCTTATTTGCCAATTTTTCCAAGTTCTCACGAGATGAAATAATGAAATTTGATAATACTCTGTGATAAAACCAGACTAAGGAGTGAGTAATTAAAGTCGAACTTTATATTATTATCATCATAAATCGGCCTATATTTAACAGACCATTTTGTAAAACGTTCTGACAATTTGTAAATTAAAGAGAGAATGTAAAAAATCTCCGCTTCTAGTTTGATACAAACCTCTTAAACACCGATGGAATCTGTTTAGACCACTTCTTCGACTTAACAGTTTTTTAGAGATATTTTTTTTACAATTTTTACAAAATTTTAGTCAATATTAAATAGTTAACACACATGATAATTTATTTAATGTGGTCATCATGATATAGATAGATAAATTGTTAAATTATTAAATTACGTAGATGTTTTTCCGTCCAATATATCAGTAAGTACCTATACAGGGTGGAAAGATAAGTCGGGCCCTGGAGGGAAACTACCTTAAAACGTTGAGATAGCTCAATTAACTGAAAGGAAACATTCTTTTATTTTTAAAAAGAAACTTATTTGCATTTACAAATTTTCGAGAAAATGTACAATTCACAAAAAAACTACTCATTTTGTAATTTTTGTCAAAAACAATTTTTATGACAATTCATGACAAACGATCCTGTTTCCAACAAGAATTCAAACTTCTTAATACCAACAAAATTTACGGCACAAGAGAAGCCATAAATAATGAAAAAAGAAAAATCATACAATTTTAGTATCGAAAAAAGGGAAAATTATAAAAAAATCTGTGAATGCAGTTTTACTTTTTAGGAAAAATAAAGGAATGTTTCCATTCAGTGTATTGAGCTATCTCAACGTTTTAAGGTAGTTTCCCTCCAGGGCCCGACTTATCTTTCCATCCTGTATATACAAGTAAGTATACTTATTCCTACCGAAAATTATTACCAGATGTAAACTTTCTACATTTACCGTCTTCATAATAATACTAATCCAATTATAGCATAAGACGAATAATAATTCAAGTTGTTACGAATTATACAACGAGGAAAGTAGGTAAATATGATCTAATTATCAAAGTTAATATTATGTTATTTATGTTGGACATTGCATGACCGTTTTCTATTACCGAGCCCTGATGGGATGTAATGGTGATCACTTATGACTAGCGTACGGACAGGTGGTGGCATTATTGAGCAGAGAGTAAATTGGAGTCGTCTATATTACAGTGTATGATTGAATGACTAATGATTAAATTACGATTTTAAGCTAACATGGTCATTAACATTACAAAAACAATTTAAAACGGAATATATAGAATATAACATGAAGTGAAATTTATTTTTGTATTTTGATATTTGTAAAATACTTTAATATCTTCCCTAAAATATCAACTAAACTTCGGGAATTTTTAGCAAAATTGCTCTAGCAAAACATACTCTCCCTTACAAAATATATATGAAAATGAAAAAAACTGCTACATTTATTTCTCAGGCGACTCATTTTCCAATATATTTATATATTTTACGTACTTGTATTACTTAATTTTAATCAATAAAAACCTTACTCTTTTCACCTCTCCAAGGAAAAATCGCGAAATAGGTGATAGATTAGGGTGAATTATTTACAAATGAAGCATAAAATTAAAAAGTAGTTGTATTTATTCCATTCAAAAAGAAACGATCTTTCATAATATGTATACAAAATTATAGAGGATATGTTAGTTACTGCAAAATCGCATCAAAAAGTTGAGCGAAATCGAAAAAAAAGTTTACCGGATCCTGAATATCGAAAGCTCACAATAACAAACTGACATGGTAAATATCCCGTTTTAAATAGTTTTTGTAATGATTAAATTATTATTTTGTTTAAATCATACGTCTTATTACCAATAAGTCTTAGTGCCAATATTTTTTGTGGTTGGGCAAGCACAGCGAATGTCACCTCGCTCAAATCTGGAGTAGAGCCCAACTGGGACTTCCCCAGTGAACGTTACAGAAAACCACAGCATAGCACTAGACCCTACTCATGTGTTGTTGTCCTGCTGTTGAGTAAGATGGCCAAAGAGCTAAAAGAGTAATATTTTAGTCATAGCGGTGGTCAACTCACACCTAAGTTATATTTTTAAGTCCAGCAGTGGCATATTATATCTATTGAAACTGAACATTCGAGCTCATAATTTCTATTTTAGATTTTGCAACCTACCTTCTCATTTATCTCTTATATCAGCCTATTTCAGTTTTTTTTATGAAACCTTTCATTCAGAATGAACTAGACTATAACTTTCATCTTCTCAATTATTTAGGCATTTTAGGAGTCATTTTAGTCATTTTAGGAATCGTTAATAGGTACATAGTCACCAGATAAAAAGATAAAAAGATAAAAGATATTTATTCTTCAATTTAGGCACATTACAATGCACTTATGAACGTCAGAGAGAAAAGAAACTACCACCGGTTCTAACCCTACACCTCTGACCCGAGAAGTATTACTTATACCAGAGGAGGACAACTTGCCATTTCGTCATAAAATATCTTAATTTTAAATGACTGCTTGTTGCTCTATAAAATACTAGTTTTACCCAACATAATGGTTATCAATACATCAACTTCTCTTTAACTTTTTTGCCTATCAAGCCTTCCGCATAGCTAGTTATTAACACTGCCACATAATACGATAATCGTATCGAATTAATTTAACCCGACCGCATACCAGTTTGTGTTTTGGCTGTTACGCCATACATTTAACGGTATTCTTCAGATTTCTTAATCAAGGCAACTGGTTTTTAAGACATCAAAAGTACTACGCCAAAAGACCGTTTACATAGCATCTTATTTCATTGTAATAAGGTATGAAATATCGAAATCTTTCCTTAGTAACTTTGGCTTCCCGAACTTGTGAAAAAATCTTTTGAAACCAAATCGATTTGGTTGGGTAATTGGTTTGACATGGTACCACAGGAAACTTACCATTCGTATATCTTATTACAAAGAAATTAAGGTCTATCCTTGGTTAGTAAATTTCTTGCCCTTAGTACGGTTGGTAGTAGTTTTTGTCGGGTTCAATAAGAGTTTGGACGACACGGAAGCATTGCTTATTGTAATGGAATCGTCAAGGAATGAAGAAATGTTACTTTGAAAATTAAATCCCCCTTTTGTTGGTCTTCGCTTAGAAATACCTAGATTAATATTTTCTTCTATTAGACCATTTTTTTATACTTACTACAGAATTCTCTACATGTATTTTATTCGTCCTGTGTGTTAGAGCAATGCTACCGGTGGTTATAAGGACATAAGTATTATATTATATCGTCTGTAAAAATAGTATTAAGTTTAATATTGTCCCAAGACTCAAGTTGTGTGCTAGGACAATATTATACTTGTTCCTAAGACTGTGTACGATAAAATCTGGCCACGCATGATATGGTACATCTTTTTATTGAATGTTATTTTTTCCCCACTGAGTGTCGTCGCTTCCCTAGTTCCCCGATAGCCCATAACGAATACTCATTAAGCAGAAATAGGAAGGTAATTAATTGAAGATATTACACGCAAACAACTCGCGGGTGGCACTCAATCGACGCAAAACCCTAATAGGAATAGGCAATGATGATCTTCGAGCGATTTAATGTAAAATTCAGCATTAATGCATACCAATACCACCGTTATGTATAACTATATTAAACGCTGGTTTGCTATATAATAATGCAGTGATTTCTTTATCTTAACCTAGTATTCTCAATCTGACTCCAGCTAAGAAGCAGAAAGGTTTAACGCTGTAAGTAGCCATCAAATATGAGTAAACCAATTTGACCCTTATGCTCTTGCAATAAGGAGTATTTATGTACATAATTATTGACTTGAGCCGTGCTTGTATCATGGCGTTTAAGTCTTTTTAAGGCCATGCTGGTAGATTTACTCTAACGACGCGCATTCTCGCGGAGGACCTTGTTAAGCGCGCAAGTGCAAGCGCAGGCGTGGTTCCAAGGAATCGCCTGTAATTGCCAGTGTCCGGATATGTGGGCTTCGACAGATTCCTCGCAACCTCCCACGATATCCTTCGGCTAGAACTACGTGCTCGCGATGATCAGTTAGGTATCAATAATGTTCTCTATAGGCCACTAACTGTCAGTAATAACGTCATTAATTCTGTATACCCGTCCTTCAAAAGGATGAGTAGAGAAATAATGTCATTATTACTGACAGCGTCCGATGGCCTTATCAGATTATTTGGAATGTTAAGCTTATGATATTTATATTTATAAAATATACTTTCCAGTTTGTAATGAAATATATACTGGTACCTCTCAGACTTGAACTCGGTATGCGATTCTCACAACATCCATAGCCGCCGCCATTGACTGCTAATGTCAAAACCATCAAGATTGCGGGAATACGGGTTACGTTCCGTTTGCGTAATGCCAATGGTAATATTTCCCGCAATGTGACCTGTATACTACATAACCATATGGATTGATGAGTAATGCTGGTAATTGCTGGTGGAATATTTCGGAAATTTCACATGTTTTTTCTGCGAGTAATGAACATTCCTCCTTCCGATCAAAACATTAAGCTTGATCTTTCCTAGAACCACGAGAAGCGACCACAAAGCCACTATACAAATAGTATTTTCTTCTTAAATAAAAATGGAATTCGTGTAGCTACAGTCGACCAAACATGTGGTCTACTACCTTATGGTTGAGGTTCGTTTGAACGTCATGAGACAACAAGGTCGTGCATGTTTTAACTCCGCTAGAAATGTCAACCTTAGCGATCGTTAGATCTCGCAGAAACTTAGTAGACCACTTTCTTGGTCGACTGTACCTACCACTGTTTTGGACTTGACGAGAACGTATCTTGGCTTACGTAATCTTATAATATACCTACTTGGTCTTAACGACTTGCGTAAACCATCTTTAATTTTAAATTTATTTAATTACCAACTCCCAAGTTTCATTGAACTATAAAACAGCAAATAAAGCGGAAATGAGAATCTCAACACACGGCGACCAATGACCCTCGGTTCCCACATTACAAACGGTATAGCAGGATCGCCGAAATATACCGTTGGTTAAGACGGAAACCAGATCAGTACGACGGAAGTATTTGACGTTTTAAATAAGTAGGTACATTATTTTTGTACGAATTGTACGGTTTCGTCGGTGGCGAACAAGCAAGCGACTTTGTGGTTAGTGGATACTGTCGCATATGGATGCTTGAAATGCATGATCAATTTAAACTTTGAAAATATAAAAGAACCGAATTCGCGTAACTACACCCCACCAAAAGCAAATGCCCGAGCTACTAAGAAACTCAAATTACTAAAGGTATGTATTTTGAAGAGTTCCCCCATTTTCTTCAGGACCCCATTACCAGAACCTGATTTGATGACAGTGGGACGAACTGTCAAGTATACCCTTTCAAAAATCATCATCATCATCATCATCATCATCATCTCAGCCATAAGACGTCCACTGCTGAACATGGGCCTCCCCTTTGGACCTCCATAAGTATCGGTCGGAAGCGACTTGCATCCAGCGTCTTCCGGCGACCTTTATAAGCTTTAGTTTTTCAAACATACCTAAAAGTAATTTTCCATATCGGTACAGATAATACAGTGGAATAATCGGTAAACATCCATAAAATAATAGCAAAGATCCCAAAGAAGGCCAAATGACTCTTCTGCGAAAAGTTGGTTGGCAAGTGAAATTTGGCAATAAAATTTCCGGCGAGAAGGCAGAGAACCAGAAGCTTTAAACCAAGCGGAGTGTTCATTGACAGGCGTTCCCCTCTGCCAAAAATGTATGACTGACGTTTATTTGACGTGGCTATTTTGACGTTTCGCATACATTTGACGTTCCCCCCCCCCGCAAAAAACGGCAGACTTTTTCCGGTAGAAATGAGAGCGCGTGTCGCATCCGGTTGGTTTAATAATCAAAGGTACTAGTCGACGATATGCATAAGTACTTAGATACCAACATAAAAACATCCTTAACTCATGACCAAATATAACACACACAAATTAATGAAACAAATAGGTAAACGTAGTACCTAGTAATCCGCTTTGAAATTAGAACTCCCGATTTTACTTGCAAATGAGTTCATCAATATTTAAGAAAAAAACTTTTATGAGACTCACTTTTGCGGCTTCGAAAGCTGTCTGGCTCCATAATCCCTTGATCGATCCTGCTCATATTTTAATAAATAAACTACTTTATCTTAACTACGGTTTTCATAAATTTCTTACTATCAAACATAAAAAAACTGCGAAATGCAGGGTCATACCTTTAGCCAGATGACAGAAGTTCATTATAATAACTTCTCTTCGCTACGCTCGCTCCTTCGAAAATGACAAGCGGAGCCTAATAAAGCAATAACTTCACAAATCTATTTATTCAAATAGTGTGAATGCTAAGGTCACGCTACGGGTCGTGCGTTACAAAGGGCATCTGACCTCATACAGTTAGGAACAATGGTTGCTGTGGGACTTTCCCACAAACCATCTGGTGCTGTTTCCTTCTCTAGGTACTGTCGTGACGACAAGACAAATATTAAACAAAACGAGAACCGAAATGACTTAGTATACGCTATTCCAAGAGGAAGTGGCCGAGTTGCTGTAAAAAAAATAGTGAAATAACTATAGGTGTGCCTATAATAGTTGAAGAGTTCCCTCGATTTCTCCAGGATCCCATCATCAGACCCCGACTTGGTGACAATGGGACCATCTAGAGGTTATACCCGTTCGATTAAATAAAATTTGAAAATCGGTTCACGATTCACAGAGATATCGAGTAACATACATACAAAAAAATATTGGTGATAAAAAAAACAGTCGAATTGAGAACCTCCTCCTTATTTGAAGTCGGTTAAAAACGGAACTGATTTGATCATCAACGAACACTTAAACGCCTCTGTTCCTTTTAGTTATTATATACTCTACTAGATGTGACATCTAGAACAACAGTGCGCCATGTTAGGGAACGTACCCAAACTACGTGACCCATTTTTTTCAGTTTTTGACCCCCCATCCCCTCCCTCGGTGACCATCCGTAGTAATTGCCAAGACTCCCCCCCTCCCCCCTAGTTGTCACGTAGTAAAACTCGCAGTTTAGAGTGATGTTTTGGACATAGAAAGCAAAAAAACATAATTTTGCCTACTTATTGCATTTTATTTACTCGACACTGGCCGCGTGACGCCAAAAGTGCATGGAAACCTATAATTAGAAGCGCGATATTTGAGCATAATTATTGACTACGTGACAGAACCTAAGACTCCCCCCCTCCCCCCTGTAACCTAGAATAGTATTTTGACGACCCCCCTCCCCCCCCCCCCCTTAGGCGATTGACAGCTGTGACTGAACCACAGAAAGTATAAGACTCGTAGTGGTTTCATTATAACTTTTTGGACAAAAAAAATCTTAGGGATGTCATCTCCTGTTACTCAATGCCTTTGATGGTATCACTTCAAATCGTGATTTCCTCAAGAATTTGTATTACCTATAATTCCTTAGTATTCAAATCTAAAGTGACACAGCAACAATATTCCAAGCAAAATGAATTTCCGCTATATCACGTACACGGAGTTTTTACAAAGGCCGCCGAGGTCGTTGTTTTCACAAAATAAATTAAAACCAAATTGTCGTAAATCTTAGGAAATCTCGACATTGACGGCTATTACAACACAACAATCAGTTTAAAACTCATTAAGTATGTAGTTATTGGACCGCTGAGATAATATATGTTTTCCTGGCACGATTAATTGAAACCCAATAATCGGAATATTCGAACCGCCTCACATTGACATAGTCATTTTAATTATTCAATTTAGTTCAATTCAATCGTTTATTCATGAGAGTCGATGAGTCTTACAAATGTGATATTCCAAACTAAAAGGGCATTTTTGGCGGCGGCACTTACGCTGTAAGCAGTCGTTGTACAGATTCCTAGGTAGTCTTTGTGACCTACGAAGCTTTGTTACATTGAAAGGATATATCGTTTAAATAATGATTCTAAAAGATTCGTCAGTTTCAATACTTACTCTGTTAAAAACAAGATAAAAACAAATAGGTAAGCAATGACTTTTGTAAGAAATAGTTTTTTTACGTTTACAAATAGAAACACTTTTGTTCGCGAAAGTCAACACGTAGTAATATAAGAAATTGTATCAGTCTCAGAACGCTCCACCATCAATTACATTTGCTTTATTAATTCCTATCATTCGTTGTTTCAGTTCGTTAATTACTTTACCGTATTTAGCGTCTCAAGCGGAGATTTAATTAGTTTTAAAACGTGGAATGATTATTATTGAATCAAATTTTGTTACTTTATTGCCACCATACCTAAACATATTACAAGTTTGTCTCATTTTTAAGTAGAGGTATGACGGCCGATCTTTGATATATACACCGTGTTTTTTTTCCTTTAATTTCAGCATATGGTTAGTAGGTACGACTCAAAAAATGGATTGGAATTAGTTTTTAAAAAATCGTAAAAAAAATTACTTACAAAAATTGTTTTATCGGCCACTAATGTAACTAGGGTATTAGGATGTTACGATAAACTCAACCAAATCAGTTATGACATATCAATATAATTTCGAACATTACAATATTCCGAGATACAAAAAAAGGTTATTGTATTGACGTAAGATACATGTAAATCATTTATTGCGGTGTCTCGAAGTAGAAAAATTATTTTATTGTAAGTTTACGCAATCAGAAAGATATTAATAATTAACCATTGATTCGTAAACGAGTCGCATCCCTGATGCACAGGGTGTGGGACAGCCCCAACAGCTTCTAGTACAGTCATTTTATTTTCACTAGTATGGGAAAAATGTCAAATTTGGAAATAATTCATAATAGCAGAAGTATTTAGTTGTATGGCTTAAAAGTCATGTTAATCATTGCGTAGACAGAAAATCCTACAAAAAATTGAACTTGAAAAAATCCTCATTTAATTAATTTCTAAAAATCGCCTAAATAAATATATCAATATTTTATTAATTAATATGGTTCCTTAAGACACGTTATTTATGTATGACGGAAAATCAGACAAAAAAAAGAAACCCTTTATATATATTTTGATGAATATTTACTTCCCGATGGAAAGTTTGTAGGATTTTACGTTCAGTCATCTTAGAATGACATTTTAAAACTACATAAACAAAAAAATTGCTATTATAAATTAATGTTTGAAAAAAACGTATCTTTACTGGGCTATTCCTGAAAAACATTGCTGAAAGATGGGACAACCCTATCTTATTTTTCTGGGTGAAAATGCACTCATTATCCAAGTGCATCCCCCCAAAAATGTTATTATGATATGTAGAGTGTTTAGAATAGTTTTAGTAACCAAAAGTTAATAATTTAATAATAATGATGTATATAATTACTAACAAAAATATGGATCTTTTATAATCTGAAATAAATATTATTTATTCATTCGTTCATTCATTCATTATATCAGAAATCAGAACTTAAGCTAATTAGGACACAGGTATCTTTGAGAAATATACTTAAGCTCAGGAATGTACTCTTGCAATTAAAAGAAATAAAAAAACACGGTGTATACATTTTTTTAATGGTACCATTTTGCGGAAAACGTTTAGGTACCTACGTTATTACGTTGCACAAATCCAATATCGTACTCAAGTATCTCAGTATCATGGCTATCACATACGATATGGCTTCAAGCTTATTTTAATACAGTTGCTCAAAAAAGTGCTTTTCTTGTAGTGGTTTAGCGTGCGGAAAGTTTGATATCGCGCACTAGTGCTTTTTACTTTTCCAGCCAATCACAGCTAATGACAGTGACAGACAGCCAATCACAGCGCCGCACCGCACCGCGCGGAGCGTTCGGATACATGTACTAAAGTAACCTCAAAGTGAATAATTGACAATTTTATATTTTTTTCGCAACTGTATTAAAAAACGTCGTTCAATACTCGTGCGTAAATGTCATTCTTCACTCGTCTCGGTACTCGTGAAGTAATGACATACTTTCCGCACTAATATCAAAATGTACTATTTCCTATTTATTTTCAAACATAAATAAAGAATTTCCCGAGTCAGACGCCTTATTACCCAGAACGGCGACAAAGGCTAGTGTTGCGCTCGATTGTCATCGACCATTGTCTGATACCAGGAACCGCTTCCTTCGCACATGCCTATTGTTCAATAATCGACAGGTCGGCAAACTGATCCGATATTGTTTGCTGAGGATCCAATATACACGCGCCGTTCTTCGAAGTTATGAATTATGAAATTGGAATGGCTTTGCAATGTGCAATGTGCTATATTTATGTGGCAAAAATTTAACTTGTATTGTAGCACGGGCAAGTTTTTGCAACTAGACGACAAAAGCCTATATTTTGCGTGAGAAACAATAACTTTTATAGGCCCTCATTTTTACAAAAACCATAATTATAATATGCGAGCGAGAGACATCTGTAGAATGAAAATAGATATTGCATTTGTTTGAATTACGGGTACCTGCCTCCCTACGCAATGATGACTTTAGCAACCCAGGAATGATATGGTTCTTGACATTTCGCGGGCTAATATTACAGGGTTCTATGTTTCACTTTTATCGAATTGAAATTTGAACATTGTCCTAGTGACACTAAGTCTAAATTGAACTGTCCTGAAAATGTAACAGAGAACCCTGTAATATTCGACCTAGGATTTGTTCATTTATATAACTAAAATATAATTTTTATTTGAGTGAAGTAGTCTGACAGCTTCTAGCATACAAAATAAAGTAGTTTACAAATATAAAGCGCTGTGAAATTACTTACATCAATTAATAATTCTACTTTAAACTAATCTTAATAGTAGCTGTTAAAGAATAGTACATTTCGATATTAGTGCGGAAAGTATGTAATTTACGCACGAGTAGGGTCAAGGAGGGTACAGTCGCTAGGATTTTTTCAACGGGCTGTAGCATGAAAAGTATAAATGCCTGAAATATTTTGGTAGGCACAAAAGCAACGGTTATTATTTAAGTTTTATATGTAGTAAATAGATTTCCAATAGCTTTCACTAAAAAGGAGATAACGACCTTTTTTTTTAAAATGGGAATCGAGCCACTGTGTACTACTATAGGTACACAGATGTTCTCCCCCCCAGTACACAGATGCTCTAACAGTACACAGTCACTGTGTACTACCCCCTGTATACAGTGGTTCTAACAGTACACAGTGGCTACGGATGGAAAACTTCGTATGTTTCGAAAATTATTTTTATTCGATTTTAAAACAAGTGACTAAAATATAATGATGACCAACGATAGGTTTCAGAAGAAAATTATTTTTTTCCCATAGAAAAAAAGATGACATCATAACTCTTCTCGGTTCTTTTTTTTTGGTGCTACGGGTCAAATTGATTCATATGGCCTAAAGACCAATCATTCCGATTTTCATACTTTTAACACCATTTGCAGCATTTTACCGAATTTCGGAGTGTACCGCACTATAACAACAATTTTTATTCGACATTTATTAAATTAAACTTTGTCGGTATTATTTTTATAAGTTCATACGTACACAGTGGCTCGCGAGCCTGTGTGTACTTCTCCGAAACGAGCTACTGTTGACCTTGACGCCATTTTGGAATCAAGATCAAACTAGAAACAAACGCATAGAGCTAGAGCATTGAATTATCAGTCAATACTAAGTAGATTAGACACACCTTTCGACAAAAACAACAGTAATTAAGAATCTCACACAAGTTTACTTAAAAAACGAAGAGAAACTTACGTGAAAATGTAAATTCGGCCGAGTAAAAAAAAGAATACGCCATCACACAACCGCGCGGCGCCGGAGTGGCTCACGGACTAGTTCATACCCGATCGCATGTCGAACGCTTCTCGTTGACGTAGAGGACAGATATATAGCTCTTTCCGTTTCCAGCACAGTGCATTCGAGCGACTGTTCCCTCCGAGCGGCTGTACCCTCCTTGACCCTATCGAACGACGTTTTTTAATACAGTTGCGAAAAAATTATAAAATTGTCAATTATTCACTTTGAGGTTACTTTAGTACATGTATCCGAACGCTCCGCGCGGTGCGGTGCGGCGCTGTGATTGGCTGTCTGTCACTGTCATTAGCTGTGATTGGCTGGAAAGTAAAAAGCACTAGTGCGCGATATCAAACTTTCCGCACGCTAAACCACTACAAGAAAAGCACTTTTTTGAGCAACTGTATTAAAATATTATTTAAAACTAATGTCATTATAATTTGTTACAGGTAATAATGACTCAATCAACTTCAAAATCTGCAACATGATAATCAACGATTGAAAGGTATTTTGTATAATTTGCAAATTCAAACTTTCTTTCCTTGCATATAAAGCCTTAATTTAAAGTTTAGTTTTATCCAATGACCGCAATGTAAATTGATTGATATTTTTATCGCCATAACATGCGACACGGAACTGACACAATCCTTACAGAATTGACATATCACCGCACTCCCGACACCTAACATTACACACCTCATTACCCTGATATCTAGTTAGCCAACCAATCAAAATGCTTCCATGAAATGTCACTTTCGCTCCAGTTGCAGCTAATCACACAAATTTAAACCTTAAGCTGATCACGATAAGTCGATTAAGACGGCATTGCATTGGATATATCCGCTACCGTGACGAAGTAGCAATTATCGATAGAAAGTGAGCATCACTATGCATAATTTTAAGGTGAAATACTGCTCGATAATTTTCATGCAAATTTTCTTTGTTTTTAGAAGTGTGAATGGATTGGGAACTTACTTATATAGTAGGTACACAATGTATGTAAAAACAAGCGAAGTAAAAAACTACACTAAATCTCAAGCAATAAAAATAATTTTCTCGAATTATTACCTATAATTAATACTAAAATGAATTAAACTAACTACAAATAAAACTACTTAAAAATAATATTTTAAAAATTAAATCCCAGATTTGTCCTTCTCGACAAGGTGCCCGTCACGCAGGCGGCACTCCCGCGCTGAATTGCGATAGCAAGTCTGCGCAAGGAAGCCGCCTGCACGAGGGTCACCTGTAGCCTCTCTGAGGCGCTTGCTGAGCGCCTTGTGGAGCCCCCGCGCTCCCCTCCCACAGACCACCATTATTTTCTGCTAACTTTAATTAAAATCCCATTAAGTAAGAGTGCATCCGCTTTTAATGCTCAAACGAAATTAAAAATCTATAAGAACAAGGTGCTTTAGAAAGTACAAGATGATCGGTGTTCGAATTTCGAATAATGAGAGGTTAGGTGTTTTATTAGAGCGGTTACTCTTTAACTGTAAGTTACCGTTAAATGTATAAGGTTTTTTTTATAGAGCACTCATAATTTTAAAATAACACTATAATTTTGAAAGTGTAATACAAACAGATTGCAACAGAAAGTTGCTAAGACGCGATCGGGACAGGCAGCGTTTCGGAGGACAATATTATTTTTCGATCGTAAGCCAATAAAAAGTAGTAGTAGTATTAGTAGTCGAACCAGATGAATTTCGATAACATGTTTTTGTGATCTATCTATAGTCAAAAGTAAAGAAGTGACCATATTTTCCACCTGTACCTGTAGGACATATCCTAAGGTCCTAGCCGACCTAGAATTACCAAGTTACTCAAAGCAATACTGGACAATGCTGTAATAGCGGTCCAGACACTGTCAGTAATATTGTCATTATTTCTATACCCATCCTTCTCATTCTTCATATACATAGAAAAGGACGGGTACAGAAATAATGACATTATTACTGACAGTGTCTGGACCGCTAATGTATGAATGTACTTTTTTCTACGTTTACTGAGACCGACCTGTACATATATATAATTTTAAATCAACGTTATGTGCTACAAATTAATTTACTGTTATTTTTCGAGAAACAATAGGCATGCATAATGATTAACTAAAAGCATCACTCCACAATTTCTTCAGTAAGAGAAACAAAGTTAATCACAAAGTCGTTAATATACTTACTCTTTGTTTAACTCAGCCATTGTTATTTTCATAATTCTTAATCTAATCGAGCATAATCCACTCTGCAAAATTGCCTAACATTTCCATTAAGTCCTTATATAATATATAATTGCTTTTATGAAGAACTAACGATCTTTGGATAGTTTGTGTCAGAGACTAAATAATGAAAATTGCTAATCTAGATACAAACTTGACATGTAAACAAATTGTATATGAGTTCCATCGTTTCGGGGTTTAAGAGTTGAGAAAGTAGTTGGATCTAGATATTGTAGATCATGTAAAACAAGCGTTTTGGTTACTCATAGCTCGCAATCGGATTATTCATTTATTATGTACGCAAATTCTCAAATTTATATAATTTAACTATGCATTTCTGCATACTTATGAATGCATCATCTAGAAAGCCAAATACTGTAAGAAAGTCTATGTACCGTGAAAAAGCATAAGTAGCTACTTTTTCAATGACTTTATTTATAATAAGTCCATGTAATCTAGCGACGAGTTGTACCTAGATGATTTTTACAAAATTCCACGTCGAAAAGATACTTTTATAGAACATGAACTTTTTTATATTACAAGAGTGACAAACAAGCATTCGACAACTCTAATCCTAGCTTTGAGTGGAGCCGAAATGAAGTTCGGGAGAATCGTAATTTTATTTAGAAATTGGCTGTCTTTAATATTACTCGTCTCTAGTTCGTACCTACGTTTGCGTGTGTTGAGCCAACAGTTGCTCGAATGACACAATGACACACATTGAACTGCAGCGGTTCAGGTAGACCAGGTACAGTCACTTAAACTAATAACTTGCGGAATGTAGCGCACAAATATGTGACAGTCTACAACAAAAGGTACCATTAAATTTGGGGGCAGTGTTAATGCTTTTTTTGCTACAATACTATGTTGAATCTCTACAACGTACGACGTGAGCAATACGCATCGTCCGCCAAAGGTCTAAAACCTTTGCTTGTGATAATTTGACGACGCTCGCCGTTTTGTACATGATCGAATTTAATGGTTTTGTCAGATCTCAGTTGCTCTAAGGTTAGCTGAAACTGAAAGAGATCCTTTAATAAAGGGATATTTTTCTTTTGTACAAGTAGTAATATTGCAGTACTAATAGTAGTAGTAAATCACTTTATTGTACAACAAAAAAGGACAAAATATAGGTACATAACATTTGTACAAAGGCGAACTTTAATTGTATTAAATTTATAATCGTGCCGTGTACATTTTTTGTGCTATGAAGAATTTTACTACATCCACGTAGAAGTCGTTATGAATTCCCGTCCCTATTTCCAATCCCGATTGTTAAAAAGGGGTTCAAAGTTTATAATATGTCAATGATATTGTGTGGATTATGTAGGTTGATTTGTGTAAGATTGTCTTATAATATTTATTCATTTATTGTTCGAAATATTTTTAATGAACTAGATTGGCATGCATTTCGTTATCAAAATTTTTAATTGAAATTTAGCAAAATATAGATAAGTCAATATGATTTAGTAAAGAAAGTTACGAAATATTACATTTTGTAATTAATCTTTCGGGATCATAACATATTTATCAATTTTAAAACATCTTGTATTCAACCACATACCTATGCACTCTGTTATCCTTAACTACTTACTCACCTAACCGTTCCTACAAGCAACTTCTATTCAAAATTGCATGTAAGTCGGTTTGTCCGCTACGTCGTCAAAACGAATTACCTAAAGTAACATAACCTACTTCCATAACTTGAACTGAGTGCAATTGAGGCCAATTCCGTATCCTCCATAGCCAAGTTGCATCCATAAGACTCTTGGATCCGTTATTGGCATCTGTATCCTAAAATTGGCGCCTCAGGCACTAGTTTTTACTGAAGCGATCTGACCTTCACCAAGCATTTTAAGCTTTATTGGGATAAGTTCGATAACCTCTTTATATCCATCAAAAAATGACTGGTAGATATAATAACTATGTTATACAGGGTGTAACAAAAACACTGGTGATCCGTTTAAGGGCATTTTTTCGCGAAAAAAATTTTTGTCTTAGTATTTCATAATAAGAATACGATACCAACTATGTCCTTAAAAGGATCACCAGTATTTTTGTTACACCTTGTATAAACGTAAATTTCAAGAAGCTCAATGCTACAACCCGACATTCTAACTTATGAAGAGTACTGGAAGTTTCTACTATCTTGCAGGGAAACAAATATTCTTCTTATTGAACGGTTCTTTAAAATCAGTGATTTTACTGATATACTGCACGAAGCCATGTGTGTAGCAATTAAGGGATTAAAGCCTGTGGAGGGACCTGATCTTCAACAGAAGGACATGATGTCACGATCCTCAGCTTTGAGGGAACGACTGATGATGATGATTGATATACTTACCATCAAGTAGGTACGTACACTAACTTAAAACTTTACGCTATGTTTAATTACATTTGAAATAATTTAATATCTTAACATATGAGTCTGACTTTTCGCTGCAGCGTGCGACGTCGACAGTTAGCTAACAGTACACATCTCGTATTGTAAACTGGTATTGTGCTCGCATAAAGGCCGTAACTACCATTGAAAAACTCATTCAATTCTTTACCGTAATGTTGTGCAATAAATTCCAAATTCAAACTGGTTTTGCAATGGTGGTTATATGTGGAGGGGCAGTATTTACGTCTTGGTCGATTGACGATCTGTGGCGTACTGTATGACGCTGAGATAATTGATAAATAGGAATTTCAGATTCTGGTGAGCAAGTAAAGCTACCGCGTACCATAATATTGTCGGTTATCAGTTATCACTAATTGTAAGCTTGATTGATGGTTCTGGAAGATTTTAATCGGCAAATAAAAAACCCTCAAAAACGATATCCACTATGCCAAATAGCTATTCAGAGTTGATTTGATTTTAATTTAATTGCATTTTAAACTGGACTGGACCTGCCGGCCTGTCAAATGTAACGTTTGACTTATTCAGATTATATTTTTTGTTTTTTGTTATTAAGATATCGTGATTTAAAAAAAGGATAGGTACATAAATTAGATGTGTTGCTTGTCTTCGAGTTTAGAATTATTGTTCAATAAACTGTTTCACTACTACAACTACAGTTAGTAAAACTTAATAAAAACTGCAATTGTGTTACTCCCAAAAACTGCTCGGGACCGTAATTTAGGTTTCAATGCCACATATATCCTGTTAAAAAAAAATTATACCCACCAATCCAGGCAATTCTCAACTTAAACATTTGTTACATTTATACGACCTTCTAATATTTGAACCTAGTTACGAGTATTAACTAGTCATAGCACGCATCGCACGAACCAATAATAATGTTCATGTACCACACTGACACCTGTCATGTCCATGTCAGTTCTACTCTCTATGGTTTTTGTCCTCTGTTCTCGCGTCTATGTATAGAGTTGAGCATAGATCACTATCGATTGAATACGGGTCACTGACATAGATGTGATAAAAACAATAATTGATCTACTTTATTACGAAGTCTGATAGTAAAAAAAATTATGTAACAAAAATACTGGTGATCCGTTAAAGGCTAAAGCGCATTATTGGTATCGTATTGCGGGCAAAAAAGTAGAAGAAATTTTTTTGGACAAGAAAATAAAAAAAATCACCCTCTACACAAAGCCAAATTTATTTCTCGCGAAAAATTTGTTTTTCTTCATTTTCCATAATTAGAATACAATACTTATTATGCCCTTAAGATCACCAGTATTTTTGTTACACCATGTATTTTACTCACTGTAAGATGTTACGGTACGAGTAAATTTAACGTTAATGCATAAGCTTAAGTTTTAGTCTAATGTCGAGAAATTTTTGATAATTCCTACTCATAATCGTAAGTAGTATCTACATTTAGATACTGGTGCTTGTTTGACACCAAAAGTGTCCCAACATTATTTTGTTAATGACAAATTGGCACTTCAAATTTAATATCAAATTAAGCGCATCTAGTATTAAAGTAGAGGAGTGGAATTTCATAACGAGTACGTAAAGAAAAACAGACGGACAAACTATAATATATTTTTAGAACACAAATCTCAAGAAAATCCTGCAGCAACAAGTCAAACACTGACCAAATATAATTGGCACGCACGGCAAAAAAAGGTAAAATTCAAAACTTTTTCTGAATTTTCTAACTCAGTACAATCGGCCGCAAATAATTACAGTCCACGTGCAAATATTTAAAGGCAACACTTCACCCAGCGGCCGCGGCTATCATTTACCAGTATCAACGACCCGCGGCGCACTAAATCTGATATAAATTATGAAGTGAGCCCATTCACAGCGCCCGCCGTCTCCATTACACTTATATAGATTTTATATACTCGTATTATAATTTAATTGGATTTTAGAATAAGAAATAAGCTGGACAGGACTCGTTTAATGGATTATGTTGGAATATGCTGGAAAGGAGCCTCATGGTCGGATTTTGGTATGTAATAATAAGGTTCCTAATAATTGAATAGATAATAAATTTAAATAATGATGCCGATGTTATATACATATACGTAATGCTGACACCTTTGCTGACAGGTTAGGGTACCTACTTAAGTGTTATCTCTCATGGATAATACCGGCTTACAAAATAAGTGGGATAGGAAGGTTAATAATCATCTTACCAGTGACCATAAAAAATTATGGTCACTGGCAAGGTGGATGGTAAATGACTTGCTTGTCTTCATGATGTCAAGGATTCAAATAAATGATGGCATACAGTCCGAAACAAGATTACGCTAAGGAATCACGACCCTTAGCATTACGGTAACCGACGCGAAGAGGAGAGGCAAATAACATACGTTCTTTGATTCTAAACAAAAAAATAAAATTCTGGCACCGAAAAATAATCAGGTTGTTAAAATTATTTTGGTTATAAATATGTGTTTGGCGACCATATTATTACGGGTACAGCCAAGTACATAAAGGTAGCCAAAAATATAGCAACAATACCTAATAGAACTTTACAGCACCGTTACGCACTAACCTTTTACTACACGTTTATTTCAAAATTAAGGTTATAGTGTCGCATCGTACAAAGATTGGCAATGCACACGCACCCTTTACCCCATCCGGCTTCTGTTCTGCCTCCATTGAACGCATGAATTATACTTATCATTGGACGCCGACCATTTATAAGTCGATGCCTCCGCTGCCAACTCGGGATATTATTTTATAATAGAGCCTTTGAAAAACGGAATATAAATTTTCGCTATGTCAAGTAAAAGAAATATTTGCCTAAAACTGCTGAGATAGGTAGGTAACAAAATTAACGTGGGCGGAATGTTTTGTAACATTTTTTTTTTCATAATTAGGGTAAATGCCCAGAGCCAAGTTCAGTTGTAGTTACAATCCTTTACAAAAACATCACTTTGGGTCTGTCAAACTCATACACCATAGACAATCTTGTACAAGGTTTCAAGCCAATAAATATTTGGAACAAATTAAAGTTTTTAGATTTTCAAACCTTTACTTCTAATACATTACTCGTAATGTATCAGAAGCCACTACCACAAAGACTACAAGTCACCAATTTAATACACTCCGTCTTTTCTACTAACATTAAACATATTAACATATTATGTTTGATCTTATGTTTTATAAACATTGCAAGATTAAACAAAACAGTTTCTGGTGTAACAGGAACTAACTGATTCATGTTTATCAATAATGATGATAAAATTCTTAAGTGTCTGTTGTATTGAACGAATTCTTGGCAAAGAAAGCCTCGGGGGCGCTCATTTTGCATAAGTATCACTTTGAATGGAATCCCATCATACTTGTAACTTGTAACCGTTAATTTCGCGTCGCCCGCAGTATGATGCATTCCTTTTATTTGTATTTTTGTGCCTTTAATTTTCTGGAACTGTAATAAATGTAAGTACCAACTTTAAAGCGCATTTTGGACATCAGGATTTCGAAGACCTTTCTCCGATAAAATTGCTTGTTTATTTCAATAATGACCAATAACTTTGAGAGAAAGTTTAATCCGTATTTGGTAGTAATTTTTAAGGTAAAAAGATAAATTGGATTATCGTAAATATATTTGGGTATGCTTGAATTGAATTAATATTATGTATGTAGTTGACGGAAAAAATATTTACATTAACAAATATTTTCTCCTCTACTTGTAAGCGACTTGGTGAAAACTTTAAGCTTATTTGTAAATTGATCAATACATACAAATATGGCAGTAACAATTCCAATTTTGTTCGTAGGAGATACTTATATTGGCAACGAAAGTTTTTAAGGACCAACAAAATGGATCAACAGTTGTCATTGGATTTGACCAAAACCAAACAGTCTGATTTGCCATATTTTTCCTTGTCACATACTGTTAAAATTAAGAGGTATTTTTGTTTTATTTAACATTGATGTTTTATTCTAAAGTCTCTACCTAAGTATAACAGATGAATAATATTAATAATCGGTTATTATACCTAACCCTGAGTGGGTTAGGTAGACTATTAGTTACAATTACTAAGATGGTATTTATCCCTATAAAGTTTTTTTAAGACTAACAGTTGTAATTTGTAATATCATGAATTCATCATTATTCATCATCTGTATTCTGTATAGTTGATCCTTGGTCAACGAAATAACACACGGAGTATCTACGAACATTCGTGGTTTTTACCTAAATGTATTTTCTGTGGTAAGCACATAACACCAGTGAAAACAATAACTGTGACAGATAAAAGGTATTTACTTTAAATTATAGAGAAAGGAGGCCCATTATATAGGTGTCTACCTAGTACCTCTTATTTATTTGTTGAAAGCATCCACGTAATGGACGCCGCATTCACACACATTCTTTCAAAAATTTAACGTCATCAAACCATCATCGCATACCTACAATACGGAAAGTGAAAATCAAAAAAGTACATCAATAGTTAGCTTAAGATTATATGACTTTCACAAGGTCGCGAAGAGCTGTCACTGTCATGCTTTCGTGCAGAATGACTTGACTATATGCGTGGACTTGCGGCCATCTTGTCGAGCAAGGTGGTTTGGTTTCGGGAAAAACTTCTTATTTTATGTTCATTTTCGTGATTCAATGTGTAATATATAGCTTATTCTGCAGTGATTTAACGAACTAGTGAGCAACTAATGAAGAATTAGTCTCGAAACATGTGTAACCCCTGTTTGAGTTAGATATCCGTTAGTCCACGTGCTGTTTGTAGGGAGTAGCTATCTCCTTATAAAAAGCCTAACCTCACCGTACAACGTCCAGCTCTTGGAGCGACTTCGACATTGGCAAAATTGTCCCAATATTGTGGACAGAATGCCATATTTTAAAAATTGAATTGACTATATGCGTCAAAGTTAATCGGACATTAGGCAAATGTATGGACTGACGTCACGTCGTATAATTTCGTATCGATATGTTTATGACGCCTCCGGTATTGAATGGCAAAATTAACATTGTTGAATTGTGACTGACGTAAGTTATTTGAAATCAAATATCATCGTTCGGTGAAAACATACTTCAAACTAAAAAGAGTATGTTAGGTACCTTCAACTCCTGCAACGTTGGCTTACACTACTTAACTTTGCCTGGCTTGAAAAACATGATGCTCTTCACAAAATGTATATTAATAGATCAAGAGTAGGTGGTAGGCAACCCTACCTCTCCTACCTATAAGTACGAGTATTATAGGTTGGAAAAAGGCGGCCATTAAATATTAAGAATTAAATATTATATACATATATTTAGTAGATAGGTATAACGAGAGAATTTTTTTTTCAAGCCAAGAAAAGTAATCATCATAGCCAATGAGTACAGTACAGTCCGTGAGCTCTCAGAAGAACCTTCTGGTTTTCGAAAGAGACGTCGGGTATCAATCAACAGTGACACGTGAAAAAGCAGAACAGCAATATTACCTTCGTGTGTCATCGCCGATTCCCGAAGGTTCTTCTTAAAGCTCACGAACTATAGTTGCTTTTTAAATGATGCAACGAAATAAACCCTGAACCGATAAAACAGCTAAATTCAACCTAGATCTACATAAATTTAATAAATGCTTAACCTAAACGGAATGCAAGCTACTTTTAATCCTAACCAAATTAGGCCTATAAGTTACCGACCTTGAAGTAAGTATCCTACTTGTACAATAAAAAATGACTTTGAATTATGAGCTCATTAATGCTCATGATATATATCTTCAAATATGTATATCACAAAAAACTAAATGATATTAGCCATCGGAAAGAACCATTGATAAGAAACTACTTAAGTGTATGTACGAGTATGTATAGTTATTTACTATATGTACAGTCGATGTCAAAGATATGTTTACTTACGCTTTTTCACCTTTGTAATTAGGTGCAAAAGTGTAAACATATCATTAGCGTCGACTGTACCTATGTTCCATTCGTCTATGCAGGTATACTTGGAGGTACATTAATGTGTTTGTAAATAAATAAAACTGGTTTGCATACACAGTTATCAAATCCATATTTAAGAAGTAACTTAAGTGGACTGTCAGATTCATATTTTCCACCACATAAAAATCATTAAGTAATAATTTTTATGTGGTGGAAAATATGAACTAAAGTTAGTTATCAACAATTTCCGACTTTAAAAGGCGATAGCGGCACTGTTTACCCTTCTCTTTATCCTAATTTCAGCACCAGCATACAAAGCCTACCATTATATCACTGAAATACATCAAATCGATTAGGGCACGCCTCCCCTTAACTTCCATTAAGTTAACCTGCACCAGCCTGTGCTCCGTTTTTGTCAGTCTATCGGTTCCCTGTAATGGAAGTCGACAGGTACAGCGTTACGGGATATTAACACTTAGCCGGTGCACACAATGTGGCTGCCGACCGGTTTGGACAAAGATTTCTAAACTTTAATAAGCATTTGCTAAGTTGAAAAGCTACCCATTTTTCCGCAACCTTAATATACCACAAATTGACCTGTTATAGTAGCAATCCTTAATTTCCATTAAAATCAGCTCTTCTCCATGCAGCTCTGTCTGTGCTCAGTTTTTGTCAATCCACTATACACTCGCGAGCAAAATAATTGCATCACTTTACATTTTTTCGTCTGCATCAGATATTTTTGTAAATAAAGTAAATTGCTGAAATATTTTAATTAAATTACAATAGTTACAGTTTAATCTTTATAAAAACATAAGAAACATTAATATCGATCCGATATTTTTCTGAATACAGGCATTTTTCTGACTAGTAGGCATTTCCGCCCTGCCCCGCCCACGAGTTGAGCACCCTTTAACCCCCATAAAAAGGGGGTAAAAGAACGCATTGTTATCAGTTACTTACCAGAAATCGACCAGTACACATCTCCGCATCTGTTACTACCAAGAAAACCTGAAAAAATGGACGACAACTGAAGCTGAAGTCGCCGTAGTCGTCCGCTTGCTGCAAAAGGGGCGTAGTCAGCGTTCCGTGGCTGCCGAGTTAAATTTAACTCAATCCACGGTCTCCAGAGTCTACAAACGGTACCAGCAGACAGGAGCCTTTACGTCGAGACCAAGAACGCAGAAGGTGCACATCTGAGAGGGATGACCGCTTCATCTTCACCACATTGCTACGTGATCGTCACCTAACTGGAGTTGCAGTCCAGCAGCGTCTCCAAGAGGCACGAGGAGTGGCTGTCAGCGAGTGGACAGTGAGGAGAAAACTCGTGCAAGCCAACCTGACTCCAAAAAGGGCTGCAACGGGGCCCAGGCTGCTGCAGCGTCACCGCACAGCTCGACGGATATTTGCTGAAGAACACAAGGATTGGACACTCGAGCAATGGACACCCGTTCTTTTTTCGGACGAGTGCAGGATGTGCTTGAATGTCTCTGACAGACGGAACAAAGTCTACAAGGCCAGGAGAACGATTTGCACAATGCTACTTCGCTGAAAGGGTCGCCTACGGAGGAGGTTCCGTCATGTTCTGGGGCGGCATTTCCTTTGACGAGCGGACGGAGCTGGTTTTCGTGCCTGGTGGCGACCGTGGTGGTGGTTTGACAGCTACAAAGTATATCACCGACATCCTGGAGAAGCACGTCGTTCCTTACGCCGGTATGTTCGACGAGGGGTTCCTCCTCATGCAGGATAATGCCCCTTGTCATACCGCAAGGGCCACTGCAGCGTATCTTCAGGAGGTCGGCGTCAACACCTTAGACTGGCCAGCGATGAGCCCGGACCTGAATCCGATTGAACACATGTGGGACCGTCTGAAAAGAAGAGTTCGCAAGCGAGATCCTGTTCCTGTCGACATTGGAGACCTGAACACTGCATTGCTGGAGGAGTGGGACGCCATTCCCCAGGATTACATAAGAAGCCTAATTAGGTCCATGAGACGCCGTCCTCAATGTTTAGGAAGGGCGTGTGGTGGTAACACCAGGTATTGATTGATTTAAATAAACACTTTTCCTAACAAAAACGCCTTTAATTCTCCATTCCCTTAGTAAAATTTTCAAGCGTTTTCCGACTTATGTCAAGCCATCAACCCTTTTTCTATACTTAAGTTGGTAGTTACATCAAAATTTGACGTTTTTAGTTAGGTTACATTGTCAGCTTTCATTTGCCACCTTAATTTTTAAATTCGTGTAGAAATTTACAAAGATATCAGTTGCACACGAAAAAATGCAAAGTGATGCAATTATTTTGCTCGCGAGTGTATTGTGTATATTGTGTACGAGTATGTGGCTGCCGGTGCCGACCGATTGGCCAAAGATTTCTAAACTTCAATAAGCAAATGCTAGGTTACCTGCCATATTTCCGCAAGTATAAGGCGGTTATCACACTGTTGAGGATCCGCATGCGGCGCCGGTGCACGAGCGAGACAGCGCTCTGCATGCGTATAGCGCTATCTCGCTCGCGCACTCCGTTTTTACAAACTTTTATTTAGCTTGACCCCATATGTTTATTTAATTATATGCATCAAATCTTGTAAGTTAAATTTCAACCACTTCCTCTTCGGTGTCTTATTGAGCTGAAATTTGGTATAGGTACTTCCGTAATTTACATGTCAATGCTATCTACTAGGTACAGTCAGCTAAAAGTGTGTACGAAAAAATATTTTTATTGGATTTCTTTTGTGAGTTAGGCTCATTCAGAATCACGAGCTCTTTTGATCCTATTAGGACAAAAAATTTAGCCCAGTTTTTTTGTTCCATTCCATTACCATTTTTCCATGTTAAATGGAAGTAACGAAATATACATTATGTACATTCCTTTGTATATGACATCTGTATAGATGTCATATACAAAGGAAAAAGTGAACAAAGCCTCCGGTGCCCAAGGCTGGGAAATATACATATATCAAAATTTTGGAACATTTTTTGTGTCGGACTAGGATCGAAAGAGCTCATGATTCTGAGTCGAAATAAAAACATTCCAGATTTAAAAAAACGGAGGGGTAGGTACAACTGCCCATAAAATGGCCCCATTAGGAACCGTAAGTATATTCCTTGGTCCAGCCACTAACGTTAACCACTGTGCAACTTTGAGAACCAGTCGTCGATAGGCCCGTATGATAATGCGTCTAATCGGGCGGTTAGCTTGTGGGAAAAAAGGGTTCGCAATTTACGATCGCCCAACTTATCTGAGAGCTGCGTGTGCGCAGGGTCCACACCGACCACATGATTACAGGTAAAACTTACTTAGGTCACGAGGAAGCCGGAACTAATCTCTATAGTGACAATTCACTTGTTTTCCAGGAACATAATTTTTTGCTTATGGCCGTTATCCAATATTTTTATACATGTTGTATGCCTTCCCACGGTAGTTTTAATTTTATAAATAAATTAATATTTTCTCTTTTACCTAATTATTTCCATAAAATATTAAAAAATGGTAACTTATGAAAACATAGGTTAAGCGCTATAATATACAAGTTGATTCAGTAGACGTGAGCAGGATTTACACTGCGGATTCAGTAAATAACAAACTATTGTTTGATACCAGTATTAGTGTAATTAACGCTTTTTTTGTTTTTGCAGGGTTACCATGACTACACAGAACAAAAATTCTACGTAACATAAAATAAAAATTTGTTGTTATTTCACTTAAACATGACGGCGGCCGATTTATTATCGTTCATTACTAAGTATGTAGGGTTGTTCTTGCTCACGTCTCCTGAATCACCCTGTATAACCTGGTTGTCTGGAAGAGATCGCTTTTTAGCGATAAGACCGCCAATTGTTTTACCTCTACTTTTCTGTTTGTAACTTGTGTATACTCTGTTTCTTTAATTTGAGGTGTGCAATAAAGAATATTTATGTTATGTTATGTTATGTTATAACGGTTACACTTATGTCACTTTAGTCACTTTGTGCGATATGTTTCATGTACAGTCGCCATCAAATATATCGGACCCGCCAGGGTAATCCAAACTATCTGAACAAGCACTTTATCGCCTTGACAATATAGGGTGGCTCACGTTTGTATGGGAAAAATCCAAATTCATATTTCTCGATGGGGCACCCCCTTATTTTGTTTCACATATTATGTTGACATAATATCCCAAGTTTTATAATTTTATCTCAACTAGAAAGGGGTGCTCAACCAAATTAAAAATTTTAATGTTATATGTAACACAAAAAAAATATTTTTTATTCTTCCAGTTTTTATTTGAGTCATTGTTTTCACACAATTTTAACATGTGGTTTATAAGTTATAAAGTAGAAAACCATTTTTATTTCTATTTTTTATAAATTCTTCAAAAGTAGATTTTTTGAATTTTATAGATTTAGTCAAATTTTACAAGTGATTATTAACCTAAACATACATAGGTCTTTTGATATAAGTTAAACAAGCCCTTGTGACATGATTTTGTATTGTTTGTATGTTTTGAGTGAAATGAAGATTATGAAAAATTAATAAAAAAATAGAAATAAAAATATTTTTCTACTTCATAACTTATAAATCACGTGTTCAAACAGTGTGAAATATACATATGTCTTAAATAAAAAGTGGAAAAATGAAAACAATTTTTTTTTTGGATTTCATACAATACTTACCAACAATTTCAAACTGGTTGAGCACCCCTTTGGAGTTGAGATAAAATTACAAAACTTGGCGTATGTTATCAACATAATAGGGGTAATAAAATAAAGGGGTGCCCCATCGAGAAATTAAAAAAAAGTGTTTTTGGGCCACCCTACAATAGGGGTTGTTCAGATATTTATGGCCACCTTGGCCGCTCCGATATACCTGATGGCGACTTTATATACATATATCTCACGAAATTTTTAATTTATTAGGTTAAGCAGTATATATTTCTAAAATTGTCTGATGATCTCAATGCGTTTTTCAACAATGTTGAGTCCAACGAGTCGGTGTGAACCCGGCTTAGCCGCCTAAGCCTACCTTATTCAGCCTATAGACGTGGTACATTTACCGTAAAAACTCACTCGGTAATCCCCGTAGTTTGTCTCCAGCCTGTTTATGGTGGAGTTCATTCAATTAAACTATAAGTACAGTCGTAGTCACGAACACTCGTTTTATGATTTTTATCGATGTTTCGTTTTTTGTTTCGACATTGGTTGGTTGCCGTTAGGCCTTCAGTGCGGGGGAAGTTCCTTCCGAAGACTCGTGATGGATTGAAACACAATCCAATCTGTATTGAAAGGGTCCTTAAGCCGGTCAGAGTTTACGTAGTAAGTATAGTACAGATTCAATATAACTTTTGAGAAACAAAGGCGTGAGCGCCGGCCATAAGGGCCCTTTCAATATGGATACAAATATGGTGCGAAGTTCGACTAAAACTGACGTGAATACGTGTTATTTTATTATGTCTAATTCTCAATGGAATTTCATATATTTTTGCATACTTATTTATGAGAGTTAGTGAGGTCAAGACCGTCAGCCGGCGAAGCTCGGATAGCAAGCAATTACAGCAAATACTGCATAGCTTTTTTTACGAAATGGTAAAAATGTCCTAGAACAGTTCTACAACAATTTTACCATTTCGTAAAAAAAAGCTATCCAGAATTTGCTGTAATTGCTTGCTATCCGAGCTTTGCTGATTGCATGAATGATCTTCGTCGAGTTGACATCATACATGGGGGCCGATTTTTGACAGCCGGACGCTCGAATTCAAAAAATTCAAGCTCGAAAATAATCGCACACAAAAGTTTGTGCCCAATTTTTTTGCATGGAATTAATAGTTTAAATAATCATCATTTTAAATTTCTATCGCATTTATTTTGAAAACATAATTTCATCGTTTTATTCGGAGTTTTAAATGTCACTTTCGAGTGCTCGAATCTCAAAAATCACCCCCATGTTGTTTCCATACACTTTTACAGTCACATTTTTGTGAAATAATTTAATATCTAACTACAAGCTAAGTAGAAGTTAGTCAATTATTCACCTTACAGATACCAATTAAAAGATAAGAGAAAGGATTATTTTTCTCAATCTTTTAATTGTTATCTCTAGAAAAAGTGTATTACCGCAATAAAACCAAAAAGTAGTCAAAGTCTGCCCAGCATAAACAGAATCCATGTAAACGTTTAAACCATTCTAGTCCATATGATTATAATATTTAGTAGGAAAATGGCGTGTAAAACTAATGGACTTGAGACATTTCGCATCTAAAATGCAATAAGTAAAACAATCATGGATTGCACTTGTAGCAATAATCGAAGTCTTATATTGTTTGTAAATCGAAGCCTACATTTTACTACAACCAATTTGTGTTTAATTTAAGGTCCGTTCCGTAGGTATTATTTACGAGCTGTGGAAGTTTTTTTTAGTTTCTTTTAAAAGAAAGAGACTCTCGCTCGTTTTAAAATTAGCTTTCATAATCGCTTTTTGTGCTGTTAATTCATCACGATCTGTTTAAAACGTTGTTTTTCTTTTGTTTAAAAAAAAAAAAAGATAAAAGATAAAAGATATTTATTCTTCAATTTAGGCACATTACAATGCACTTATGAACGTCAGAGAGAAAAGAAACTACCACCGGTTCTAACCCTACACCTCTGACCCGAGAAGTATTACTTATTACCGGCAAGAAACTCGGCGGGACTTATTTTTTCAATACAGTACTACAAATACATTAAAAATACTATATACAATAATGCGTATTTTCAGGTATGAATATCACTCCAAATTCTTCACAGCAAAAGATCTTGTAACGATACACTGCACAGGTACACCTTTATTCATCATCTCAGCCATAAGACGTCCACTGCTGAACATAGGCCTCCCCTTTAAGGGGGGGTTTGCCATACGCGCCACGCTTGGCAGGCGGGTTGGCGCGCGCAGTTTTTTTATTGTTGTTTAGACTTTCGGAAGATGCTGTTCCCCATCTCCCGGTATATTCCCTTAGCAGACTCCTACTGCAACCACGGGACGATATGGTGGGGGACAATTCTAAGGCCGGGCACCCCACGGCATATCACCTTTATTCACATAAGATTAAAAATGCTTTTATAGAGGCGTTTTTCAGATATTTGTGACCACCTTGGCCGCTCCGATATGTCTGATGGCGGCTGTACTTATCAATCAAAAGCCAGTTACTACACCTACGTGTAGATGTCCTAAATTAAACAACGTTGCTCAAACTTGAAACATAAATGCCGTACACGGTCATCAACATAAATTGTCAGAGGTCCTTGATTTGTGACACTAGTGATGTGCCCGGAAAATAATCTTATCGATTGTTGTAACCACCATGTAATAAAAACCATGTAAAATATATTTCATATTTTAAAATTATCCAGTTCTGCACATAAATAGTATTCTTATATTCATTTTAATTATAAGAAAACAAAATTACACATTTACGTTTATTATTTTTAAATTAAGACTTGGCATATTCTGCTAGGAATAATGAAAAAATAATCATTCTAAATCCTTATATTAATCACATGCAATCGATGAATTAACGAGGTAGGTAGTTATGAGTATTACCAGTAGGTAGCTTAAATTTTTTTTAACGGATGCAGAAGGCATATTTGTTGATAAAAGGTCTCGAGATCGCGTTTCTATACCACATAGACCTATTAATAGATAAATAAATATATAAGATTCATGATAATCGATAAAAACTGTCTATCACGACAGCACATCACTAGAGAGGGGTCTTTATTAAAACAATGGCGTCTGCAAAAGTTCACACGCGCTATCCAGAATGCCACCTACAAATTTAAAACACGTTTAATTTATACAGCCTTAATGTCATAACAATAAGGTCTGAAATTGTACAACATTTCGCATTTTAAGGCCATTGTCCAGTTGTGACCAACATTTTTATTATACCAAGTAATTGCCCGTGACTTTGCTTACTCTTTTAGGTTTAAAAATAAAATTGTGTTTCACAGTATCGTTGACCTTTAAAATAGGTAAACGATGTCAAATAGTGATGTGCTTTACGTAACATTTAGGAAATACTTAAGAAGTTACAAATATACCTACATAACTACGTGTAGGTATAAAGAAAAACGATTATTCCTACTGTAGTGGTAAAATAGCCCTATTTTGCGGTTTTAGTATTTAATGGTTAGATTGGTAAAATAAATAACTGTACATAACGGGAAGAAGTTGACAATTCGGGGCGAAAATTTCAAGTTTGAACTCAAAAAATAATTACCTACATAAAGTTCAAATCTCTTCAATTTTATATCTCGAGTCCCGCCTTGTACGGGGTTTATTCTGGGCATTTATGGTAAATTGTAAGACAGACAAACACACTAGCCCAGTGAGTCATACGTTGTATCTGTAATGTATTCGTACTGAATATGTTCCACATATATTAACATACTAAAACGACATTGAAATGCTTTGTGTGAGAAAAACATACAATACATTGTTTGTTTTGATAACCATTCGTATTATAGTTATTTACTTTTATTGATATAAATATAGAGTTTATTCATTAATAATTATTTGATCCATAATTTTATAATCCACGCAGCAGGCTTCGTCATACAGACGAAGTTTCTTTTATTTAATTTCAATAGTTGTGGAAGAGTAAAGAATACTATATTATTGATACTAATATATCTTTATTTTGAATAAGCAAATTTTTTTAATCGCTAAACAAGCATTTAGTACATGTTCCGTAGTATTAAACTAGGAATAGGAGCCTAACAGTATCGCTATGAAAGTCCAAAGAAATGTGTCCAATCTCCAACTATTGAACCATGGATCGAAAAAGAAAGAAATAAATAAAGTAGTAGGTAAGTACTTTCAATGTATATTGTAAATAATATAAGCCGCTATTGAATTTTCTTGGTTAAAGACGTAATTGCCCAAAATTATCCTATATAAAAAAAAACCCTGTTTTAATCGTTTTGTGATGGACCGGCAACTACGGAACCCTACATTGAGCATGGCCCGATGCCCTCTGCCAATTACCTATTCTTCACGAAAGTGCAAAGCGGCAATCACAAGTTGACACCAGTCATTTATACATTGAAAAGCCGTTGTGGTGAAAGACGCTCGAGGTTGACAATTTGCGTTTGCAAATGATGCGATAGACCCAGTAAGCCAATAGTGGAACATTTGGCGTGTGGCCCAATTAAAAACGCTATTAGGGCGTCCTCTAGCAAGCGCGGTTGCCCGGAGCGGGTAAATACATATCCTCGTAAGGCCCAAGGTCCTACCTGTAGTACTTATTGTCTTCGATGAAATTTGAATCATCCATTCTATTTCCATAGAGTTGCATTTGTTTTGTAGCGTTCCATTTTGAAACAAAATAAAATCGACTCTGTTTCTTTGTGTTCTTGGTTTAAATTTCAGTGGCAAGTTTTCGATTTTTCATTTGTATGGCTGGGCCGCAGAAGGATATCAGGGGAATATCCGTCACACGCGTCCGCGACAATTAGCGCCGCTCATACAGTTTGTTAATCTAATACGGGCGAATATCTTAACGGTGATTAAATAGTATAGGACATAAAAAAAAGAAAATGACAAAGAAATGTAATTAGATAACTTTTAATTAGAATTGCAATTAAAATGTTATCCATACAAAATAATTCAGCCCGCAATGTAATGCAAACACACTCGCGTTAAACGTCTCGTTGACAGTTGATATTCTGATAATGCAACCATGTTTACAGTACAATACGGCTGATAAAATTTTCAAAAATTAATTAGGGGTTCACAGTTAAGTGTAACTTAAAAAAAACATCTTAATGAATGATTACACTAATGAGTTCTACTTATGTCTGGTTCAATTTATCGTCCGTATTAGATTTACACACTGTATACTATTTTACACGATTTCTACTCGCGTTCGTGCGGCCGGTTCTTGCAACCGGGCCTGTTAGCGGACGTCCTTAGGTAAACGTGGGAGTGCTCCTCATGTCCCAGTACATGTCAACTTTAAACTTAAGTCATTCGCAATACGGGTGTCAACATTTGAGCATCGTGGCGAGCACTAGGACGTTTACCTTATGAACAATTGGTAGCGTTTTGGTGACACTGTATTTGAAAACCATTCGAAGCGTTTTTGTCACACTGGGAGAGGTAAATCGATACCGAAAAGGTTAATTGACGACGCTGGTCGTTTAACACTAAGTTATAAAACAATATCAAGTGAAATTATTTCAATAAAATAGTCAGTGGCAAACAAGCGTTTAGCCCGCCTGGTGGTTAAAAAAAATCCTGCAAAAAAATCACACTAAAAGCTCTATAATATATCCTCTAAACGAGTACAAAACACTCCAAGTTACTAAATAATGTTAACAAATAAGATTAACCCAACTTCGGCAAATGCTGAATAATAAAAAAACTAATATATTTTTCAAATCAGTCCGTAGATATCCATTTTTCATGATTTTCCCTCTGTAACTTAAATCGCTATCAACTAGTGACTTGAGTCTATTGACACAGTTCTACTGAAGCAAAACCGACTGATATAAACCTCAGAGATTATCTCAATCGCCTGCGGAAAATCACATCTTTACCAACCTGTATTAACAAACTTCTAAAATCTCTCTTCTAATAGTTACGGCCAATGAAGAAAGCGTAAGAAGCCATTGAGTAACGGGAGATGAGTGATGACATCCCTAAGAAATTCTATGTCCTATAAGCTGTAGTGAAATCACTACAAGTCTACTACTTTTTCATTTTGTCACAGCAGTCAACCATGGCGCACAAAATTTGTTCTAGATATGACATCTAGTAGAATACTTTTTTTTTTTTTTTTTATAATATATGGTAGAATAAATCAATGTAATAAGCACATACAACATGTCAAAATATTGTAACTGATGCATGAGAGCTGAAGTAGAAGTACGAATTTAACCAAAATCTGCAGTTACAATATTTTGGAATTATGTATCCATATTTTCAGACGTGACCGTACAACCAGCAATTAGGGCCAAGCATAAAGTTCTGGGATAAATAACAAATTACTGGGACCTTTTGTTTAGATAAAATTACTTTAAAGGTAGGTACTTAAGGAAATTGTTATGCCTCGTCATCAACTCGTAAAACATGGTAATTTTATCGAAACTCTGCGAATGGTCACAAGAGAAATTCCGAGTCTATAAAAACAGATTCTCCGGAGTAAGGGGGAAGGTTTAGGGTACTTAAGTAACTATAGGATTACAATTCAATATTTTGGTACCATCGAGCTACTAGTGTACTACTAGTACGCTATTTGTTACTAGGTGGAGTAGCAGTGCAGGTGACATTTCCTCTTACAATTCGGGTATCTTTAGGGGGCTTTCGGACAGATGGCGCAATTGAGTTGAGCTTCAAAAAGTTCTTAGGCTGTGCTGCTCTACTATATAAGTTACTCTATGCTTTTATTGACAAGCTTATGTCACGCTGTCGACACTGTAACTTCTGCCGACTCTTCACATCTATACCAATATCTTCATACAACTAGCGGGCTAGCATATCTTACGTTCTTGCCTGTCGCTTCATACTTCGTTCGAGTCGCGTTTGATGTATGGATAGAGTAACGCAACGCAACAACGTAAGCCGTGATGCTATGAATAATTTATTCAAGTCTACCCATTAACACCAATACGGCACCATTCACGTCATAAAATTTATCAATGTACCCGAATCCACTTCCTATCGTGACCTACGCTAATCTAATTCAATCGATTATGTAAAAAAATCGAGACCGGATCGAAGAAAGTGACGATTTTATTGAGTAACATCCGTATCTCTAACATTCTGATTGCATGCAGGCTTAACCAATACATGGAAAATCCTTGAGATTTGTAACATCTACGTGTATCAGAGATCAAATTATGATGGTTTTGAGGTGAACTATCGGTTAGTGGTGTTAACAACAGCTCTGTGAAGTCACGATACGGAATGATATATGGTCGGACTAGTTTTTGTGGAAAATGGGGAAATTTGTATAGTTACATCAGAATTTACTTTCAAAAGGCGTTTTTGCTGACAACGTGGTTTACTCCTATATTTATACATATATCGTTTATTCCTATATTTACTATCAAAAACACAAAAATACCTACAGTTAGAGCCGTAATTTATTTTATTTATTATGGGCTTGTTATCATTACAACGTCTATTGTTATCAAAATGGCATCTTAACAAATTATAATTCTGACAAATATTACATTATTACTAAAACATTTGACGTATTCAATTAACACTTAAACAATTTTTTAGTTGGGATTTTTATAGGTAGGTTTACTTTTATACATAATTTTAAATTAGTTGTTAGTATAGTTTTTATTTGTTAAGTTTAGTTTTAGCTTTATTTGTTATTGAAAAGTACATATGTAACTTTGTACATATTATATTAATAGCTAAATAATAAAATATTCCATAGAAAAAAAAAAACAATTCAACTCTAATTATTACGTACAAAGTTTCTGGTATAAACAATTTGTGTTTTAAAAGATACTCAATACAACGAATGAATTCTGATTTGATTGTTTGATAATAAAGTTTTACAGGCAAATTAAAAACCGTAACTTTTCGCACGATCCATCAATTTAACCTACTTATTTATTGAGGTATCGGTACAGTTCATTTTGACTATAGTCTGTAGGTATATATATAAATATAAGGAGTATTAACCGTGGTCCCACTGCTATGACCCACAGGGGGTCCACGAGTACTCATTTTTGAATTCGGCAGTTTCCGTGAGCCTAATACGAGTTCACATAATTTCCCCGCAGAAAGTAGGTAGGTTGTGGTTATTTCCTTAGTTGTGCCTTTCGGTAGTAGGTACTCTGAACTCACTGTGGGTCATAGCATAGCAGTGGGACCACGATTATCGTACATAATCTAATAAGCGAATGTTTTCGTCTTCTATTCCCACGGGCTATGAAATACCTATTAAACATTCGTCTTCCTACTCCGGCATATTTCACGACCTGCATACCGTTACCCGAGTACCGACACGCACGGACAAATTCATTGTTGTATAGATTTGTCTCCGCTTTATCACGACTCTTGGATCGTGATCTCAGTGATACCAGCAAGTTTGCTAAATTTAGCAACTTTTGAAGCTCAAGATTCACGCTTGGCATCTTTTTTAGCATCAAAGAAAACGATTTTTATACAATGTTCTAGGACTTTTTGAAAATCAGACTGGCAACACACAACTCCGTGATTTTGTTCGGTTTGTTTTCAACGATTGAGTGCTTTGTATTTAGTGTTTTCATTCAGTGTTTTTGGGCTGTCCCAAAACACTGAGAATTGGTCACGCGCAGTTTGTTTTGGTCGATCAAATATTTGATGTTAGTGTTTTTGCTGGGACAAAAAACAGAGTTTACTAAATAGGCAAATTCGCAGTGAAAATATTGAAGAGTGTTTTAGACAGCCTAAAATGGCACTTGTTTTTTTTACTCAACCAAAAGACCACCTAAGTAGCGTAGGTACCTATGAATATGTTTCATCCTCAATAATATACATTACCTTTGTCGTCATTATGTTCATTTAATATTAGCGGTAAGAACTGCTCATTTATAATTACGCGGATCACGCAAAGACACGTCTTCAGAAAAAATGCAGACTGTGGCGTAAGCTCAAAGCTAACGTTTTTAACATTAGTGTTTCATAAAGTCGTATGTGGCTATGAAAGTGGTAGGCACATACGACGTTCCGCAAGAGCGCGGTAGGACGTGGAGCCGGAGGCGTGCGCGCAGTGGATAAGTAAATTACGAGTAGCAGATAGAGTCGTGCGCAGGAGTTGGTAGCGAGACCGCCGCCGGCCGCTACGGTACCCGGTGTGGTGTGAAGCATAGGCTAGGGCGACACTTTGATGTCAGTGACTTCATTATGATGTTTATTTTCAGGCAGCTTCAAATACGTCATTAAATCTCCTTATACGTTAACGTTAGCTTAACGACTTTCAAACTTTACTTCTAGAAACAATCATGGTAAGGCTGGTAAAGTAATTTGACGAAAACATGAAAAAATAATATATTGATATCGCTTTAATAAAAATAAATTTAGAGTTACAAGTTAGAAGCTTTCATCAAACAGCCTCACTAGGTAAGTAAATTACAATCGTCAGTATTAATTGAAGTAAAAAGGTTAACATCATGATCTATTCTAGAATACAGAGTAGAAAAGACATAGAGCAGAAAAAATAGAAGACATATTTTCTTAACCTAAGTAAAATAAATTATTGTGCTCTGGCCACTTACCTATTAGCGCACTGGAAGACACACCCAGGGGAGCATGCTCCTCGTATCAGGTGCGGTCGCAGCCTGAAATTTGGGGGGGGGGCACTAATGCAAAAAAAAATCCAATTAGATATCGCGCAAATCGATTTATAAAATTCTGATCGAGCTAAAATCCATTGAACAAGATAAGTACCTACCTTAATTCGATCGATAGCGCAAATCACTACATAGTATAAATAAAGTCGCTTTCTGCTGTCTGTCCCTATGTATGCTTAGATCTTTAAAACTAAGCAACGGCTTTTGATGCGGTTTTTAAATAGATAGAGTGATTCAAGAGGAAGGTTTATATGTACCTATAATTGCCCCCGTGCAAAGCCGGGGCGGGTCGCTAGTAAAGAAAAAGTGCTCTTAGAATATCGACCACAAAACGCTATTGACCTTAAATATTAACTACTAGTCGCTATTTCTCGTAACTTGGGCCCCTCGTATCCAGGGCGCTAGATAAAATACTCAACTTAGCCCGTTCTTAGTGATACAAATAACAAATCGTACCGTCGGATTACTTACCCGCAGATAAATAGGCCTTATAGGGGTCAAACCCACATACCGTGGAGAAACGCCTTTGTATTTGGGATATACATTACATATTGGTATTTTACAAGTTGCTATAATCAAGTACGTGTTGTTGAAGTTTTTATAGACTCTGAAAACTTAAAAAGTTTAAAAACTTTAAGATATAGGTTAACGTTGTTTTATACAATCATACATTAATATAAATTCAAAGGAAACTAGGTATATCCTCACTCCCTGGAGCCTAAAGGGTCGCGAACTGTACGGTTTAAGAGGAATTTCCTCCCACGTACGCTGCGACTGTGGAATGGACTCCTTGCCGAGGTTTTCCCAGCGGGCTACAGTATGAGGTTCTTCAAAAAAGGAGTGTAAGTATATGTTCTTAAAGGGTAGGCAAAGCGTATATGAACCCTCTGGGGCTGCAGGCATCCGTAGGCTACGGTGACTGCTTACCATCACGCAGGCTGTATGCTTGGTTGCCACCGTTGTAGTATAAAATAATTGTTTTTCCTTAAAACTGATTTAGTATGAGGAGCTGATTTGAAAGGTTCAAATCAGCTCCTCATGTACTTAAAGTACTATAATAAGTTATAAAGTCATTACCATATTTTTAAATCTTAAAGTAAACTGACGAATAAATATTATGTTCGATGGGGTTCAAAATTGCATGAGCAAATTATGAATGAATTCATTGATAAATTGGCCATGCAATTATGACCCCATGGTACCTACAACTTTTGAAAGTTTCAAAGTTTTTTAGTGTAAGTATATGAGGATCAGGTGCCGTATTCTAATTTTAAAATGTAAAAAAAATACATTAACAACACAATCTGTCTTAAACATAACTCCAACACTCAACCAATAATCAACCAACATTGAAGTCGTATTGTAGTTGCATCGCAGTAATTTTCAAGCAAATTCCGTCATTTTTGATTCAGACGTGTAGGCGTTAGCTGTGTTGTGTTGTTATTGCATTGGATTTGCATTGAAGTTGGATCGTGTCTGTGCGTGTTTTAAAGTTAGAATACGGCCCCTGGTTACATATTGCAGGTTTATTTAAGAAACAGAAAATATGGACAACATCATTATTATTAAGCGTTAAAGAAATCAATTTTCAGTTAGATGCTAATAACATTACTAACAAACAAAAGGCTTTAAAAGTTCTACAATACTCATGTAATTTAAAGCCTCTGAGCCGTACGTGCGAGGTAGTATGTTGAGATCAATCCCCGGCATCGGGGCCAGGCTGCTGCCATTCGTCTCAGTCAGGGTCCCGTAACCCATTACAGGTGCTGTTATATTGCCGTCGGTCTGTGTGTTTGCTGCTACAAATAAATACGACCTATTTGTATTCTCTGTGTGAAAATAGTTAGTTTTTGATACAATTGGTAAAACCCGGAGGTCTCGGGTTAAAACCCCGGCTCTTACCAATACTCAATGACTCCGCCAAAGTTGTGTTAATCTATAAAAAATATTCGATTTATACCATAACGGTGATTTCATATAATGTACGTCCGTAAACGATTTGGTAGTTTAATCTGATTTTTGACACATCAACAACAATCAACCTAAACTCTGCTTGGCATATCAGGTCCACGGTGTATACTTAACTTCTAAAGTGACCATAATTTTTGAAGAACATGTGATAGAATTTTTTTCGTATTTTTCTGATAACTGTTATAACTTGGTCTAGCTATCATCCATTCACGACTTGACGTCGATTTCCTGGACATCCTGTATGTAAATTAACAAAGGCTATTTTATATAGTAGGTGGTAATTTTTTTAAGATGTCGGGATCTAAGACCTTAAGAAATCTTACTATATCTAATATGAACTAAATTAAAATTTACTTACCATAAGGCAATAAAAAAGGTACAAATATATGCAAAGCTCCTGTTATTAATTGTCCTAGACTGTTTATAAGTAAAAGCAAGTAAACGCAATTTTAAAAGCACGCAAACAGTTACATTGTTTTTAAATTAAGCTGAAGCTTACTACGACATTCTTATAGTCTCTATTACAATGGAATATAAGCTAAAATCGTCTACAAGACTTGTTTACATAAATGGCTGGAGTAATCAGCGGTATATCGATGGCGATTAAGGTTAGGCGATTAAGGGTATCGGATGCAAGTTTACTCCAGATTTGCTAGAAATTTAACACGAGAAAGTTATAATGGAGGTACAGTCAGAAACATTAGCGTTTTTCCTTATCTATCGAAGTACCTTTTGCCAGTCGGAATGAATAGCATGGTTGCCATTTTTAACCGACTTCAAAAAAAGGACGTTCTCAGTTTGATCCGTATGTTTGTTTGTATGTATGTTTATTCGCGATTATTTCGCGTTTGGCTGAAGCGATTTTAATGCGTTTTTCAGGAAAATATATTTGTTATACCGCCTATCACTTCATGCGTCACTTTGGCACTTAGCTATACATATACTGGTTGGAACGTGACCGCTATGGCGATTATCACACTGGCGACGGATCCCCAAGCGGCGCCAGTGTTATAATCGCCTATGGTGACAAACCATACAAACCTGATCATTTTAGGCTAGCAGATGACAAAATATCAGTATTTTTTATAATAGGCACATAATATGTCTAAAGATCACGCACGAAAGCGATTGAGATCCCCCTCACACTGCCTAAATCGGGGTGGGGACTTTACATACACTTAAAAAAAAAATTGCGGATAGGTATATTATGCAGGTTTCGTCATGTTATTTTCCTTCACCGAAAAGCTACTGAACAATGTTTTTTATTAGAAGATAAAAAAATATATTGCAAATAAGTAGGAGTTGGTCTTAAGTTTTACCAGTAGTAGTAGGTATTTAGTTAAAATATTCACCGATTATATTTCGTTCATAGATCTACCTATCGTCTTCTGGACGGATGATCATACTGTTATATACTAGTTACTTAAAACTATCTTTGTCAAGCTTGCCATATTTTACTATTCAGCCCAGTGAGACAAAGGTTTATGGTTACCAAGAACCATGGGTCGCGAAGGTAATATCAACGTGGTTACGGTATACGTACCGCTATGTCATATAATACGTGTATAATACCGATATTGTGTCCTTTGACTTTTGTTATAGGGTTAATATGAGTCATTAAAACCGTATAAGTTAGGTTGAAATTAATGATGTCGGAATTATAGACAAAACCTTTAACTTTTGAACATCGTATTCTATTTGAAAGTAAACTTTTGTAATCGCCAAAGCTGTATCAATACTTACGGATTGTTTTTGCCAATTTACTGATTTCAGAAGGCCATCCATGGTTGTCATTTTATCGCCTATCGCGTCATGCGTCACTTTCGCACTTACATACTTGTTAGAACGTGATAGCTATCGTGACAGGCGATAAAAACCCGACTACATTAGGCTAGCAGGTGTTTACTAAATCTTGCGGACGATAGACAATCAGCTGCTTAGGTGTATTCACTTCTAATCTAAATCACTTGATACTTCTTTTCTTGATACCAAGTATACCAACTCCGTTGGTTTTTCAATAAACTTAGTACTTATCAGTATCAAGTTTAGTGTTTTTGCATATCATTTTACCTAAGAACTTACTGTATGTTAAGTTTGTGCAGGAAAAGAAGTTTCTTCGGTGGGAATTAATGAATTTTACGACACTCTTCATTCCACACTGCCTATAATATTATTTTCATAGAGTCAATGAAGGTAGAGATTAGACATTCATTACTACGACATAATATATATGTAGATGGCTATAGTCACACTGTAGATGTAGGTACAATTACGGTCACTATTTAGTCTAAACACTAGCGAAGAAAAGTCCCATGAGTTTGACTCCCACCTGGCTTTTTCTTCCTTAAAAATGTTCTATATCTCATTTAGTCTTACAATTTTTCTTTGCTTATAAATACGATAAAACTAAATATACTAGTGGTTCTGTGAACCGTAGACTTCGGAGACATAAATAACGCGACAGCAAACTTCCCCCCTTTCCCTCCTCATTTTCCCCCCAATCAAAAAAATGGCTCGACAATTTTTGGCAAATAAATCAAGGAGCGTACATGCCAAGTTTCATCGAAATCGGATGAAAAATGCGACCTCTAGACCGACACTGACCAACCAATTAACCAACCAATAGGTACACACACATCAATCTGCCAAATCGTCGTACCAAGTGAAAACGGAGACGTTCGCCGCCTCGCTACGCTCGGCTCCTCATTCAATTAGGAGATAAAAGAGTTTAAGACTAATTTTTAGGTTACACGTTTTGTGTTCTTTACCCAAGCAATAAGACTTATTATCCCAGTACACCAGCTTTTAACGACGTGTCCACTAACGTCTTTACTCTGTAGTGTGTGCTCACGCGCCGCTTTTTTGTCTTCACAACAACACTTTACTGACCAATTGTGACACTTATCTCGTTGCAATAAAGCTTCCAAACGGTCAACTTTGACATTCGACGTCATGAGACTAGTTCCGCGTTTGAAGGCACTCGTAAAATTAGCTGGCCATCGGATTGTGGTAGTAACGGGGTCCTTTTTATAGGGCTGGTCGGGCGTAGTGACATTTTTACTACCCACTCATGCCGCGTAAGTCTCTAAGTTCCAACAAAACAGGTTACATTTTATGGACAGACGTCTAAAGTTTCATTTTAGCCAATCAAATGTAATTTAAAGACCAATCACAACTATTTTTAATACCGGGAAATTGTGTATTGGATAAAATTCAAAGCCGGGAAAATTGTGAAGGTGTAACTGTCAGGGTCATATCAGGACCATTTTTGGAAGCCATTTTGCTACTGAGGGCGATGTCTATATTTTTTCAATCTCTGGTTGGCAAGGTTAAGTTAAGTTAAGGATAACCTGCTACACTCAGTTATCAAGTGACAATCTCACTTTCCACGCACATATCAGCAATCTGCATAATAATATTTCAACGCGTCGTCTCGACAACTAGGACCGGTCTTGCATAAATATAGATGGTGCTTTTTATAGTAAAAATGTGGTCGCATAAGCTTCCATTTTTATAAATGCAAAGTAGCCATAAAGTTGTATAAAATAAAAGTTTATTATTAAGCTGGAAAAGTAACAACGGAAATGATAAAGAACAAGTTTGGTACAGTCCGTGAGCTCTCAAAAGAACCTTCGGGTTTTAGAAAGAGACGTCGGGTATCAATCAACAGTGACACATGAAAAAGCAGAACAGCAATATTACCTTCGCGTGTTATCGTCGTTTCCCGAAGGTTCTTCTTAAAGCTCACGGACTTTAGTCAATTTATTTAGTTTTAATTTTATATTCATATATCGCCTATAATTTTAATACAATAGATCAATGAGGTAAAACAAGGATTACAAACGTCACAACTTGTTGACAATATATAAAATCTAACCTTTAGTTAATTAAACACCAAGGATTATTTAGTTAATTTGACTAATAATGACAAAATTTTGGGTAGGTATAAACCTCTGTTTACGGTCTAGTGAAATAAAGTGATGTATAAAAGCATTTTTCTTTTGTTTCAGTGAACTCACACTGCTGGAAGGCATGGCAGGCTGCGGGGGGTGGAGTGAGGAGCCGATATCCAAGGTAAGGTACACCATAATGTAGTTTAGGTTTAGAAAAAAAAGAAAGTAAATACATTTATTTTACGTCTTAAATTCAAACGAAAAAGAAGTTTTAAAATACCACAGTCCACAAAGATGTCTAATAGGATCCCCAATCAGCATACTACAGGAATTGAAGCCAATAGTATTTCATAATAAAACACTATTATTTATTCTCTACCAAGGTGCTGGTTTTCAGTGGGAACCTGACTTAAGAGCAAACTGATTGATACTGATTTAGGGCATACACAAACGACAAGCAAGTCACACATACCTTATGGTAGTTGCATTTCTTTCACCATGGATTACTATGCAGACAGTTTAAGTAAGTTGGTTGTTATTTTATCGCCTATCACGTCATGCGTCACTTCATATACACTTGTTGGAACGTGGCAGTCATAGTGACAAACGATAAAATTCTGACTGTTTTGGGCATTAGCTATGTCCTTATCCGAACCGAAATGAAGAAAATATAAGCCCTTTTGTAGATGCTAGCAAACATCTGGAAAGTTATTATTTTGTAAAAATTACCAGAACTCTCTCAAATGAGGTTTTTAAATGAAATAAAGATCTTTGCATGTGGAAAGTTTTGCAATTTTCCGTCGGCACATCAGTAGTCCCACTTTGGTGTCATCTGACGGTACTCCCTCATCAAAGTTAACTGTTTAAATCTAATAAAATTCCTAGACTGCCCATTAAATTTCTTAATCTTCTAGTTAATAGTAGGGCTGTATCATGTCGTGTTGTAACAATATCATCAAGAAAGTCTAAAGCCCTGATTTTTATAGGCATATAAACTTGGTATTGCCATTAAAAAAAATACACTGCCTTATGTAGGTAAGGTTATTGAGTGGTATTAAAAAATAAAGTATTTTTGTGAATGGTGAACTTTGAAGATTTTCCACTTTTCCAAGTTTTGACTATCGATGAGCCGAGGAACAAATACTTAAATTGCGACTTTTTCCCTGGGGAGATTCAAGATAGGAGTATTACTGCAATATTCTGCCGCCAGAGTGCAGCACTAACACGTATTGTAAACCATATAATTAAATACTTATACATTCTAGGCTTTAAACAGTTTTTTTGACAAGTTTTCACAGAAAATGTATAACTAATATTAATGTAATTTAAGAATCAAAAGGTTTGTTTACAGAAGGCCTATCGCAAAATGCTGTTGTATCGTTATCTGCCTCATTATCGTTTGAATATGCAATAAGTAGTGATCGAGAGACATATGACGATCCTATCTCGATTTTCGTGTTTCGCGGTAGGCCTTCTGTTTGTGCTAGTGCCGCGCCCACGCAGAGTTTTGCGTATTATTATTGCCTATTCTATGGATATTGTAAAATTTAGATTCACGGATATTAGAAATTTATTATATTTATGTCTTCTAAACATGCCCAGACCACTTATATTTACAAAGCTTAAAACTTCATATTCTGTCAATATTGCATAAGTCATTTAAAAAGCTGTTTACTTAAAGCCTATTTCAGATACATACAAAACTACCTTTCACTACCGCTAGAATGATTTACAAGAAGATTTACCACTGAGTGAAGTGTCTCCAGTTGCAACGACACTTTCCAGAGACACAATAGACCACTTTGTGTTTGTACAGTCAGCAGCAAGTGTTGCTAAGCGATTGGGGTGTTCAAAATGACCACGCGCTCTTATTCTCTTAACAATAAAGTCGTGTCAACCTCATTTTGAACACCTCACCCACTTATATACTTTTGCTGCTGACTGTATCTATGCTCGCGCTAAGACGTTTACTATGTTCAAATTTTACTGCTTCGAAATACGTTACATTGTGGTTTTTAAGATTGCTAAACGGAGTTTACCGGCAGCGATACTTTCTTTGTAGGTGCATATTGATGTTATATTGTTCTTGTGGTTACCTACTGAAGTCACTAAAACTTCTCATGATCATATTATGTTGACTGCGAGAGATCTGTTAAAACTGGTAATACAATACTATAAAATTATTAAGAAGTTAACTATCAGGAATAATTAATTGAATTCGTTATTTAGCATCTGCAGAGATCTGTTCGCGTTCGTGTGCCTATTGTAGAGTGAAAAGCAATGTACTGATAGGGCACTAAAAATAAGGCCAAATCGCTGAACCTGGAATCGTCGTTCGATTCGATTCGAAACGTCTAGCAGCTAGACGCTTCGATTTGAATGAACCTTACTTTAACGAAAGTTATTAAGTTAGACTCTAGTTTAACAAGCTTACAATCCAGCAGTTAATTCAAGCCAGTAGGAAAACCTTAACAATTCAACACCTCCAGAAATAAGCTCAATACCATGAGTTTTATACCACATAGAGTAGGCTCAGAATAGTAAATCATATCATTTCCAACCAATTACTCCAAGACAATCCCGTTTACCTGACAATACAATAAATTATGGTAACGCGGCTTCACACCTCGACAACAAAAGATAATCTTCCAATAACAATATAAATTAGACTAATAGCTCATATCAATAAATCTAAATCTCACCCATTGATTCGTTTACTTTTTCATCTTTAAACCTTTTCTGAATAATCAACTTTATTTTGCATACATTAAAGTTGCTATCTTTAACAATTGATAAATCAACTTCAATAATTATCGATTAATTTGAATAAGGTAACATGAGCTATGTAAACATTTGATTTATATGATTTTTAAAGTCTAGTCTATAAGTTGTTCTCGAACGTAATGTATTCAAGTCCCACGCTCTCGATTCCTATCGGAGACTGGGACTTTTTGTTCTGATTCCGACACCGATTCAATCGAAACGTCGGGATTTAATTTATTATATGAGAACTGGCGGTTTCGTAGCTGTCTATAGTGTCTATGATTATAGGTATTAGGTAACGTGCTTTCTTAGTAAATGTATGATTTGGTTTTTTCCTGATCGCTTTTCCAAGCAACGATACCTTCTCCTTTTACGATGAGGCACTGGCTAACGCTCATGTGATAACTTCCTTGTATAACTTTTGACCATCAGCGAGTATCTCCCAAGATTACCACATTTGGCTCTGTGGTCTCCAAAGTGTGGTCTGAGAATAAAATGACATATTAGAAAAATTCTTTTATATATATATTCCTTCTCTAACCCTTACATCTCAATAAACCACATGGTACGGACGACGAATTCCCAAGCATGTTCTATAGGACTACCTATGGGTCGTCGAATAGCGGGCCCATTCCCTTGTTAGACGATGTCTCATCAAAAACTCCCATTACTCAGGGCGACGTGGAGTAATCGGTATCCAATTTACGGCGGCATGCCCGCGTGTAGGCTCCATAGTTTTGCTTGAGTTAGACATGCGCTACAGAACATGTTTACCCATCAGGTTTGTCTTGCGAATGTGTATCTGATGGATAAATCTGTCAGTGTATTGCGGGAATTGGTTAAATGCGTCTACCGTGGATCTGGCTGCGAGACATAGTGGTGCCCATGCCCACCTGTTGGTTACAGATACGGAGTTTAAAATGTATATCATATACTATTTATTGGCTTGAAGTTTAGAGGCCATTAAAGTTCATATTATAGTCACGTTGAGCCCTGTTAAGTTCATCTTTCTATCATAAATGATTTCACGAAAGAGTTTCGTAATGATTGCTCAAATAATGATCTCATATCTAGATATGAGCATTAAACTAGGTTAATGCTACTCACTCCAGCGCCTGGCATTCATCTAAGAAAAAATACTTATAACAGTTATTAGCAGTTGATTAGCTGTTTCATTATGGTATATTGTCAAACCGCTACTGCTTATTCATTCTTCATCGTCATAATCGTCGAGAGTCCTTTGCTGGGACTATTTACAGGAGTGGCTTAAGCATCGTCATCCAACAAACCTTGACTACCTAGTGTCATATTTTCTTAGGCGGCGTCCTCCGGTTCACCTTTGCCATTCTAGAACCTTTCATTGGCATTGCATTCATCAAGCAATATGTTCCGCCCCCTGAATCTTGTAGTCTAACCATCCTACTATAAGTGTGCTAGGAATTTTTCTTCTTCTTCTTCTTCCTCCTAGTGTTTGTCCCGGCTTGGGGTCCGCTTGACAACCTTATTTAATTACCTTTTCCTTTCAACTAGTCCAACAATGACGACTGTGAGAAATATTTTGGTGTAAAATGGTTCTTCTGAAAGGGCATAAAAGAGTTTTTGTCTAACCGATATGCGGGTCTTTTAAGTATCCCCGTTTAAGGCCTCAAGCTAACATCAATGTAGTATCGTCGGAATGTGAAAAATGCAGCTTCCTCGCTTTACTCCGGACTAACTTGTCCGATTCCATGAATATTTATATCGCGATTAACACTTAATTAAGTGAAAATTGCGTCTTCATCATAGCGCTTTCCTACACGGAAAAAAAAGCTCCCGGGATATTCTCAATCCAAGACATTATTATTTCTTGAAAATATTTCCTCGTGACAAGTATTTATTTCCTTTACCAAAAATATGAATCTTCGCTTAATAAAACCACGTTTTCTTAAAATTAGAAATACAAAAATGTATTGTTTCAAGAGTATATTGAGTAAATAAGAGAGATTGTACTTTAATCAAACAAGTATTATCTTAAGGTAAAATAAAACTAGAAAATCTGTAAGAATTTATTCGCTTCGTTATATTTAAAACTTTATTTTATTTTCGTTAATAGTATTTTGTGCAACAGTTACATAATGAGGGTTCTTAAGATTCGAGGGTCGAAGTTACAAAATGAGGCGAAGCCGAATTTTGTAAAAACAGACCCGAGAATTTTAAGAACCCTCATTATGTACCGTTGCACACAATAGTTTTTATACGAGTGCATAAGCAAGCCGGTAAGAATTGAGTTCGACGAAAGCCGTGCACAACCTACTGCTTCTATGTAATCTCGTAACGTTCGATCTCCCGGTGGATTGTGCCGGCGGCGACACGCAATGCGGGGCCCGACAACAGTTTCACAATATTGTATGGAAATCCTTTCTGTGATTGTTATGGATGCTACAATATGCGACCATAGAAGCTCTATCAAAAAGTATGCGCTAATAGTTCCGCCACCACAATCTCAATTCGAGTATTACAGTCGCCGAGTATAAAAAGGAAATAAATGCTTGTCACGAGGAAATATTTTTAACATAATATAATAATGTCTTAGATTGAGAATATCCCGGAAGCTTTTTTTTCCGTGTAATTGCGTCCTCAAGGAGTCTATCTATCTATCTATATTTCGGATATCTGATCCGAAAATTAATAGTATTTACAAACATTAGTATCTAACTGTAAGTATAAAAGCGGTATATAGGTATCCCCTTGTTTATTTATTCGATAATGTAGTGGTAAAATTAACACTCGTATTTTGTAATTTTTTATAGGTCACTTATATGGTCACGTCAAATCGATGAAAATTTTGATGAAAAGTGCAGGAGTGACGTATTAGAATAGATAATGAAACGACAACAATCCGATTATAACCTTTTATTTATAAGTCTATAAGTCACATACTAAGAGCCTAGCGGTCTCCTGGGAGGCTAGGGGAATAGTCGTCGGCAACAAGAGACTATCAAACCTTCGTTTTGCCGACGATATTGTTCTCTTTGCCTCTTCTGCCACAGAACTACAGCTAATGCTCCAAGACCTGAGTGACGCAAGCCAACAGGTTGGACTCCAAATGAATCGTGCAAAGACCCAAGTGATGACCAACAGCACGAAACGTAGGGTCGAGGTAGACGGACAGAGTATACACTATGTCGACGAGTATATTTACTTGGGCCAGCTAGTCTCTTTCAGCAACAGGCAAGACAAAGAAGTCGAACGCCGGGTCAACAACGCTTGGAAGAGCTACTGGTCCATGAAAGAGCTAATGAAGAGTAACCTTCCATTATCACTGAAGCGAAAACTCGTCGACATGTGTATCTTGCCTGTCCTAACCTACGGTGCCCAAACCTGGTCACTCACAGAGGTTCAGAAGTCCAAACTGCGCTATGGAGCGCAGCATTCTTGGTGTTAAAAAGACAGACCGCATCAGAAATAGTATGCTGCGCTCTAAAACGCGTATTGCTGACGTAGGCAAAAAAACCGCTAGGCTCAAATGGGATTGGGCCGGCCACGTCCAACGCATGCATCCGGAGAGATGGGCTAACATAGCTACCAAGTGGGTGCTGGTAGGGGGGCGCGGGCGCGGTAGGCCCAAACGGAGATGGCGGGATGATTTAGATACCTTCCTTAACAACTGGGCGGAAGAGGCGCAAAATCGGGAGATATGGAGATCCAGGGGAGAGGCCTTTGCCCAGCAGTGGGACACTCAAATAGGCTAATATAATAATAATAATAAGTCACATACTTATATAGTCGGTAACAGAAGAAGTTAAGCAGATGAGGTGTTCAAAATAATCATGGCATGATCTTTTGTTGAGACAATAGGAGCGTCTGAAGGCAATTTTGAACCCTCACCCGCAAAGCTACTCTTTGCTATTTACCTGCACAACTCGGCTACCACTACTCTTCTCAAAAGCAGTTACACAACAATGCGAACCATAGCACTCGCAGCCGTTACCACAAATTGGAAGAGGAGTTAATGGCTTATTACACAGTATCACGTCAGAGAAAACTCTTCCACTTTTACAATAATTCGCACTATTTAGCAATTACGTGCGTATCGCCCTGTGGTTTGGTTTAATTAAATTAATTAAATGCCTGCTGGTTTTAATTGCCGCGGTGAGAATTCTGCGGCCACCGCGGTTACAACGAGTATGGCACAGTAGACATGTTATTAGCAGTAGGTATCACCCTTGTAACATAGAAGCCTAAATTACGCTTTGGTGCCATATCTACCCAATCCGGTTGTGTTGTGTTGTAGTTGTCCGGTTTCATTTCATGCTTCAAAAACCCCCACGACTACTTAGTGTATTCATGTTTTCGGGAAGCATAATATGGCAGCGTGTGTCACACGAGTAAAAAAGTCGAAACTTTCAAAAGGATGTTCTCTATCATGCATGTTCCTAAGCTGTTGTTTCTGACGTCATTATAGTGTATATTATTTTCTAGCTTTTACTTAGAAGCTACAAATGTCAAAAAAAAAATATATTGTGTTCAAATTTAATTTAAGAAATATCGATTAAAACACACCAAACAAACAAGCAGGCTGATCTAGTTGGCGCGTATAATACTTCAGACATAACCATGCCGTACTGTTCATATACTACTCACTGCGCTACTTGTTGCTTCTATTATGAAGCGGTTCTTATGTATTTGTTCTTCCCGTGCGTTCAACTCGGAACTATAACGGATGGGTAACAATTTGAACATACCCACCAAGGAAATTAACGGTGGATTCCTTCGTTGTAACGACTGTTTATGTCATACTAGCTTTAACCCGCGACTTCGTCTGCGTAAAACAATTGTACATCGCATTCTGACAAAATTTCCAATAAATGTGACACTTCATTAGATGAGGGATTCTGGGATAGACAATAGGTACCTATCCATGTCATAGTCTGACCATATATTTTGCAATTTCTATTCAAATCCGTTCATACACTATAACCCTTTTCCAGACCGCACCAATCCAGAATATTATTTCCAAAATCGGAAATGTCTTCTAAATTGTTACGTTTTGATCAGTGTTTGTCGCCATTTCTGGTCAAAACGCAGTTCTGATGATGGGATCTATGAGGAAATGGGGAACTCCTTTAATTTTAAAGGATACCGTGTATAGTTTTTTTGTGTTTTTATCAACAAATCAAGCATTTTCATTCAAAAAAGTGACATTTGATCAAGTGGATCTGCTGATGATGATCAGAACGGAATGTTTAGAAATAAAGGAAAAGTAGAAAAATTGACTGCCTCAGGCGGGATTCGAATTCGCGACTCTGGGAGACATCCCATCGCTCTGACCAACTGAGCTACTGAGACTTACCTGATGGCTGTGAATTTTTCCACCAGTCGCGAGTTAAAAATTTCACCTAAGGCAGCGGATTTATCTACTTTTCCTTTTTTTTCTAAACATTGTGGTATCGTCAGCAGACGTTCTGCTTAATACAAAATTGATCAGAACAGAACTCTTCAACAACATATACTTCGTTTGGCGATTTGTCCTCTTCGCTGTGTTTGTTAAGAAAGTTAGATTTTCAAGATAAATTATTGTCTAGCTCGAGTTCTGAGGATGGGAAATGGGATCCACGAAAAATCGAGAGAGCTCTTCAAATGTTAAAAGCATACATACTTACACTTAGTGATTCTAGGATTGGAATCAACAAATCAATCATTTAGGTACATTTAAAGGAGTGATATTTGATGAAATGGAACTACTGATGATGATCGATGCGGATCTCTTCAAAGACACATAGTTCACGTTTGGCGATTTGTCTTCTTCACTGTCTTTGTTAAGCAAATTATTTCATTGTATGAAATCTAAGAGTGCACCATCTACAATAATCTTTCACCGGCCTCCCCCGAAGAAGTCGGTTTTTTTTCTTAAAAAATATAATAAGTCAATTAAGTATTCTACTATTCAGGGCAGAGAAAAATCCAATCGGTTCAGCCGTTCTTGAGTTATAAATGGTGTAACCGACACGATTATGTTTTAAATATTTATACTTATAGCTATGCCCGCGGTTTCACTCGCGCGTTTCAGTAGGCTTTATCACTTTTCATTACCCTTAAACAGTCCATTGCTAAAAGTAACGCATTCTACATGTCAAAAACTCAGTTCAGCAGTTTAACTAAAATCGACGAAGGGCGAAAGCCATGGTCAAGGGAAGCGTGTAAGCAAGAAAATCTGCTGAGCTGAAAGCAGAGCTCCCCGTACAGCCGAACGTCCGAAGCGTGTCAGTAGAAAATGCTTCTCTTATCCAGCAGGATAGAGATCAGTGAGAGAAGTGTCTTATAAGCGAACTGAAGGGACGGAAGCCCAACCGTAGGTGGTTAGGTCTGTGAATGTCGAAAGCTGAGCTCTGCGTAGAGTCGAAGACCCGAAGCGTTCCTGTGTAAAGTGCTTCTACGTGTCTTAAAAGCGAACCAGGAGGCCGGAAATCTCGATGAATAGCGATATTCCAGTTTGTTTTTCCTATACTTCCTTCCTTTGTTTTTCCTTTTCCCGTTTGTGACGTAGTGAACACTCAATCAATACCTTCTCTTTTTGTTCCCGTCTTAGTCGTTCAAACTAACCATTTTTGGTATGAATAGAAATCGTTCAATTCTTTATTTTATGAGGGGGCCCCCGAGCCCCTGTTCACCCCCTATAAAGTGGTAATCACTACCAATACTCTTATTGCTCCCGTCTTTAACATTTTACCTAACCACTTTTGTTACGAATATACTTTTTTCTCCAGTCTTAAATATTCAACCTAAATATTTTTTTGAATGACTATAAATCAATCGGTGTGTTTTTTCTTTGGCTCTGCCCCCTGAGCCCCCTTTTTAACACCTTAAACGTGCTGCACTCCCGGACTCCGGAACTTATTGATCCCGTTTTAAACATTCAACCTCACCATTTCCGATATAAGTACAAATTGTATGTATGTTATTTCTTTGAGCGGGGGGCTGCGCCCCCCAAGCCTCGCTTTTACCGCCTATCAAGTGGAAAACTCTTTTTGCTCCTGTCTTAAACATTCAATCATGTTTGGTATATGTAGCGATAATGCAGTGTGTTATTTCTTCATGCGTGGACTTCCCCCCCGAACTCCACTATCAAGCTTATCACGTGGTGAATTCTATCAATATTCTTTTTGCTTCCGTCTTAAACATTCAACCTCACCATTCCTGATTTGAATATAAGTTATATTGTGTTATATCTTTGAGCGGGGGGCTGTGCCCCCAAAGCCCTCCCTTTTACCGACTATCATGTGGTAAACTCTATAAAAATTTGCTCCCGTCTTAAACATTAAACCTGACTTTTGGTATAAATAGCGACAGTGCAGTGTATTTAACCTAAAAATTCTAGGTATTAGTGGAAATAATTCAGTGTGTAATGCCTTTGTGAGTTAAAGCAAGACGCGTTTTAATCTCGCATATAAATACCGGTATAAATAGCGATCACACAGTATGTAGGTATTTCTCAGGCTTTGCGTGATAAGCTTTGCTTCCGCCTTCGCGCCTTCATTGGTCCGTCGAAGAGCGTTGAGTTCAAGTTCGGTACCAGCGCTTGCAAAAAAACATGTCTGCAACGCAGCTTCGTTTCCCAAAGACGGAAACACCGCGAGCCATCTACAGCTTTTCTTTTACATGAATTCTCCAAATAGATTTTTGAGTTAATATTTAAACATTTCCCGCCACCTAGGGCGCATGCCACGAACTTGAGTTGAATTTTGTATGCACCTAAATTACGAACTTTGTGACAATCCTGCGAGAGATAGCGTTGTGGTTCATTTCGCTATGTGTAGCCATTTTTTTTAGATTTTCTATGTTTAAATCCTTTTCTTCCAAATAAACCATAATCAATTTGTCAATTGACCTTAACACTCAGTGTATAAATAATTAATAATTACATTTACCATGCATATTTAAACCCCCTTAAAACCAAAAAGTTAATATTATTTATGGACTCCGGCCAGGAGGTATCAAGCCTGCGCAATGGATGGCCTGCAAGCGGCGAAATGGACGAAAACGCTGCATTGGGAATAATAAACTAAGAATAAACCTGTGTAAATGCTGTTTTGCGAGCCACAAAGGCAAGGTTCAGGCTTGGAGACCAAGGGCTGACCCCGACGGAAGGACCCAGAGCCTTCAACGGTCGCTCCTAAATGTGTCAAATCCAAGCAACGACGCGATTATTTTCATAATAGGTAATTATTTTTAAGTTCTTAAATATGTAGAGGTTCGATCGATTTTAATGCCTTTTGCTACGCCGGTTATGAAGGAAATTTATTACGTAGCATGAAAAGCCGGCACAAACACTTAAAATACTATTATGAGCACCATCTACATTCAGGCCTCTGAGATGTAAAAAGCGGTAGAAAACATTGCAACCTACAGTTCAGTAGGGGGCACTAAAATAATAACAGGAATATAAATTTAATAATCTCTTTACTTTTATTACAATCCGGCTAGCCATAATTGCGTAAAAATATAACACATTAGCATCAGTATGTTTTAATGATTTTTATGTTTAGTGGGTCACTAAAAAATTATTAAATACAATAAGTACATGATACTAAGAATCTGTGGTGGCCTGCTCGACCGCCCGCGGTTGCCTAGCAACGATACACACAACACTACGCAACCGTTGAATCTGAAAGTCGTTCCACAGATTTTCTCAATTTCAGTTATTTTATTATCGGCGTTGTAATTATTGTATATATATCACCATTGTGTGAAAATAAATTGTAAATACTACGCCTGCGCATTTGTTACTTCTATAAACAACCTGCCGCCCAACTGCTGGTAGGTATTACAACCTCAACACCTCTCTGCCGCAAATCTGCTACGAAGTACCAGGAAATAACTTCACATTAGTGTCAACAGATGGCGTTAGGGCGCTGTGCCACATGGTTTTATGAGTTTTAGAGCGATAATATTATAAATTTTTATTAAATACTGTAAAATTACATGCTTATATAGGTTCTAAGCTAAAATGTAATTTATTAATGCATGTAACAATCATTTCTAGCGTATGCATTTCACGTGAAGATGGAGACAGCTACAACGCACTTTCGAAGTTTTTAACGTCATTTGTATATATAGAACTTCTAACTAACTCGTATTAGAACTATATATTGCCACTCTCACTAAGGTTGTAGATTTTCTCAACTTATAATATTAGTGGGATATGTAAGTATATACGGTATCCTTATCTAATCATTTATTTCACGGTTTTGCGACATGACTGTACCTCTCGGAAATGACTCTGACTGGGGATACGCAATTTAAGTTATTGAGAAAAGTCGAGTTTTATAGAGAAATCTTGGTAGGTAGGTACTGTAAAGGTTCACTACATTTACAACCTCTCTGCTCGAACACTGTCTAACACTGGCTGTGTTGTCTGTATTTTTTTTTATTCAGGTGATAAGACTTTCATTGTGTACTCCTTATAGTTTATAATTAAGTGAATAATTAAAAGTTAATTAATTAATTTTGTCCTTCACTGCCTGAAACACAGGGAATCCTAGTTCAGGCATTTGTAAACTACCTGTCGTTAAAAAATCTTAGCCTCTAAGAGCAACCACTGTACTATACTTTTCTCATTAAATTATTTGTTATTTATTTATTTGTTATTTGTCTGGCACGGTGTTATTTCAAATAAGGAATTCCCGCGTTCTATGCCAAGCGGACGATATTCATTTTGATGGTGGCAGTCTTCCGAGCTGGACATGTCATGTAGTTCGCCTTAAGGGAGAAAAGAAGATTAAAGAAGTATTGATCAAGAAGTGTTTTACTTGCCAAGCTTCACATTACAGTCGCCATCAAATATATCAGAGCGGCCAAGGTACTCAAAAATATCTGAACATGCACTTTATCGCCTTGACAATAGAGGCTTTGTTCAGATATTTGTGACCACCTTGGCCGCTCCGATATATTTGATGGTGACTGTACATATACTATACGAGTATTAAACAGTCATATGCACGATAATATAAGTAGTAGCATATCATCTGGTATTAGATTCAATCGTTATTGTACAGCTAAATAAAAAATTCGAATCAATGTTTTTATCCAACAAACGTAGAACAGAAGCTATTAACAACGGAACTTCGGATTAGGTCCAAGACGCTGTAGATTTTTATTCGATTTTGAACTTTAACACTTAAAACTTTCATAGCTTTATTTATAAAATTTGATTGTAATTAAGATAGACCCTTAAGGGAGGCGGTGTCCCGTGACGATACAAATGACTGCACCGCAAGAAGGGTCAGGGCAGGTGTATTAGAGAATACCCAAGAAGCGTGAAAAAAGCTTCATTAAGTTGTATGTAGATTTAGAGTCGCCAGGACGCTCGCGTGAACTCGCGTCCCCATACAAACGTAGTTCAGCTCTCATTTTAAAACGACATGCTTTAGAACCACGAAATTTGGCATGGGCATTTTAGCAGTACAGATCTATGTCGGTAATTCGTTTTCGTTGCTAAAAATTGTAATACAAAGAAAATATAACAAAAATAAGTTTTGTATGTAAATCTGTAACGACGATTTCTTGCAACGAAAACTAATTACCGACATAGATCTGTACTGCTAGAATGCCCATGCCAAATTTCGTGGTTCTAAAACATGTCGTTTTAAAATGAGAGCTAAACTACATTTGTATGGGAACGCGAGCGTCCTGGCGACTCTTAAGAAAACTGTTCGGAAAAGTGGCGAAAGATGCTCAAAATCCAAGCTGGAAAGTAAGCATTTGCTGTAACACCTGAACCACCACTTCTACAATGTGTTATTTCCGGCGTTATAAATAGGTGTTTTGAAAGAAAAAATGTACAGTCGAGTTCGTTAATATCGACGCGTCCAACTGAACAAAAATATGTGAACACGACTTTATACCCATACAAATAAGGTTGTGTTCACATATTTTTGTTCAGTTGGACGCGTCGATATTAACGAACTCGACTGTAACTATTCTAGCATAGCCACAGGCATAGCGAATATGAGTTGCCAAGTACTTACACGGATATAATAATATATTAGATAGTCTAGATACTTCAACAGCTTGCTCCATTTAATTACGCTCGGAATGTATTCGCTATTACGCATTGTACAAATATTAACATCGTGAGGAAACCAGAACTAATACAAATAACGTCTAGTTAAGTGACTGGAAGGTCAGATGGCAGTCGCTTTCGTAAAAATAGTGCGTACAGAAATTCGGATTAGGTGCCGAGAGGGCCACAGACTTGACTGAGTGGTGGCCAGAAACCCGGGGTAAACGCTAGGAGGATGATGATCATCCTTGCGTAAACTCCCTAAGTGCTTTACTTCAGTTTAGATTTTTGTAGCTCTTTTATGGAGATTGTAAATCGTCAGTAACGTCCGCATTTACGTAAAAGTCATATTTTATGTAGGTACAGTCAGCATCAATAATATGTATACGAATTTGAGCCTTATCCCACAGACATAAGTGCCGAAATGTTTACATATTTTTGATGCTGACTGTACTTAATTATTTATTATTTGTACAGTCTCGCGAGGAAAGAGAAAATAGAACATTTACCTATATTCCAGAAGGCCATTCATGGTTGTCATTTTATCGCCTATCGCGTCATGTGTCACTTTCATAGGTACTTATAAACTTGTCAAAACGAGACAGCTTTGGTGACAGGCGATAAAAACCCGACAATATTAGGCTAGCAGATCGTATTTAGAGACTAAAATGTCATACAAAATTTACAAACACATAACACAACACGTTTGTTTGTCAAATATAATTTAACATACTATTTCTCACCAACAACACAACAAATCGCGGTCCATTGAAAGCACCAAAACAAAGTAACAAACCCAAATAAATGGATTCACAAGCTACTTTATAATGACAAATTGTTTCTGAAGGAGATAACTATCGGCCTTTCTCTCAACCCGTCCGCTGTTATTAAATACGAATATATAATTAAATATACGTAGTACGAGCTTCCGGTGTATAAATAGCTTTTGGCTTGAGAGGTCAGTGATATCGAAGGGTTCTGTAGCTTTTATTTGTTTAACTAATAAAATAGGTAATCTTATCTAAGAATCGAGGTATCCATACACAGTGTAACAAACATACTGGTGATCCTTTAAGGGCATAATTGGTAACGTATTCTAATTTTGAAAAAGTATGAACAAAAAAAAAACTCGTGAAAAAAAATTGTTTTGTATGGAGGGTTGGATTTTTTTCCTACTTTTTCCTACTCGCAATACGATACCAAATATGCCCTTAAACGGATCACCAGTATTTTTATTACAACTTGTATATGTAGAGCTAAAAAACATGGAACATAAACACGCTTTAAATGCTGAGTACTTTAAAATTATAGAATTTCGGAAATCGACCCGTAAAGGGGTTAAAAAAGGGTTGAAAGTTTTTAAAGACTTCCATACGGACAAAGTCGCAGGCGTAACTTGTACTTAAATAAGTGTAAGACCTTGTAAGTACATAAGTATGATTATTTTAACTACCTATACTTTTATGTATATGTAACTAGAATATTACATAAAACGCAGGTGGGTAATTTGCGGAAAAAATGTACCTTTACTTTTTTTTTATTTGATATATTTTTTGAGTCTATCCTATGCAGAATCATGAGCTCTATCGAGTCTAATAGATAAAAAAAAAATGTACCAACTGTTCCAAAATTTTCATACAAAAAATTTCGTTACGTTCATAGAAAAATGTAACGAAACTGATAATTTCTCAGTTTCGTTACATTTTTTATATGAACGTAACTTACCCAGGTGCTTGTTTTTATAGAGCTTTACAACTTTACAAGTAATAATATGTTATTACATACTTATAAAACCTTCGTTTTCATTGCTCAGTTCGTCCACATTATTATTATCTATATGCATCTATCGAGACAATAAAAATACATTTAAAAGAAAAGAACGTGAGGGAGCAATTCGATATCGAGCTGTTGCAGTTTAACCCTGCTGTGTTTTATGCATTTAAAATAGCAAAAACTTTGAGCGTGGCAACATTTCTGATTGTCTCTGATCATATAAGAAAATACAGTTAGGTATTATATTCAACATGTTTATTTATATAAAGTGTAACAAAAATGCTGATGATCCGTTTAAGGAAGTAATTGGTATTGTATTCTAATTATAAACAACTGAGAAAAAGATTTTTTTTCTCGAAAAATAAATGACGACGAGCCGCGTAAATAAATTCGCGTTTCGAAATTTTCCTACAATTTTTTCTTAATCGCAGTACAATATTACCAATTATGCCCTTAAATGAATCACTAGTATTTTTGTTACACTATATAATTGAAATAGTTTTTCTACTGTAACTGTAACAATACTTAAGAAAATTTGCCTAGGGAACCCTAATATTCTTCTTAGCGATTACATCCACTTCATTGCGCGATAACATCAGAGGCACAACAAAAGATGTACCAGTGTAATCGTTGTACCAAAATTACGGGCCCAAACTAGAGCGCTAGTAGTATCTTGGTTACGTGTCATTAGGCATATGAGCAAAACGTAAATCATTTCTCCTAGCGCTTGTCCTGGTCTTACCATAGGTCAATTGAGCCCGGGGTCCACTCGGCAACCTAATCCTAGGAATGGACGTAGGCACTAGTTTTTACGAAAGCGACTGCCATCTGACCTTCCAACCCAGAGGGGAAGCTAGGCTTTGTTGGGATTAGGTCCGGTTTCCTTACGATTCTTTCCTTCACCGAAAAGCGACTGGTAAATATCAGATGATATAATAAAAAAAATATTTTGAGACAATGTCTACAATTCATAGACAAAATGCTTTAAATTTCCGCGACCATAGACAAATTTAAGCAATCCGGCTGATTTTATCTATGAATTGCTGAATTCAGAACAGGTGTGTGGAGTGCCTTAATGTCAGCTTAGCTGGCTGAGCTTATGAAGATGTAGGTACATTCGCGCTTAACCTTGATAATCGCTAATGTGGTGGTTTCTCTGAATACGTCGGAGATCTCTCACAGTTGAGAGCATCGAGTGCTCAGCAAATAAAGATCGACGATGCGTTTACCCCCTTGTTGAGGATACAAGGCTCGTGTGTAAAGATGTACCAACCATCCTGTACTCCAAAACATTTACTTTAGATTTCTCCTTTGCATGGGTAAAACCTGGAACTACTTATCGCTCTAGCGAGGGCTAACTCATTGTTTTTTCGCAAGCTTGCAAGACATGCTCAGATTGATTATGATTAGGTACACGAAAAAAAAGCTTCCGGGTTATTCTCAATCCAAGACATTATAAGACATTATTATTATCTTGGAAATATTTTCCTCGTGACAAGTATTTATTTCCTTTACCAAAAATATGATTCTTCGCTTAAAATAAAACCACGTTTTCTTAAAATAGAAATACAAAAATGTATTGTTTCAAGAGTATATTGAGTAAATTAGAGAGATTATACTTTAATCAAACAAGTATTATCTTAGGTAAAATAAAACTAGAAAATCTGTAAGAATATATTCGCTTCGTTATATTTCCTCGTGACAAGTAAATATAATGTCACGAGGAAATATTTTCAACATAATGAAATAATGTCTTAGATTGAGAATATCCCGGAAGCTTTTTTTTTTGTTTATAGGTACGCTATTTATATTTGACCTGTGGTTAACCATTGTAAATCAATTCTAGTATACATTGGTAATTATACTAAAGCTAGGCTAAAACATGGTAACATGCCTAGAAGATAACTATTTAATAATTTTAAAATAAGCTGTTTGGTTTTTATTATTTTGTTTGGGAATTTTGTTTGCTTTTTTACTTTTGGCCTTCCAGAAGTCTTTCAATAATTAATTATATTCAGAGCAATGACGCGTTAGTTTCAGTCCACAACTCAAAACCAAGTCCAACGTGGGTCAATTCTGGTTGCACAGGGCGGTTCCACAACACGTAGGCCCTACGTCGAAGTGAGCCATCCGGTTGCCTCTCGGTCACTGTAACTACGCGCCATTGCTTTAGCTATTATTAAAACACCCTGGTTAAACTACATTGTAGAGGTAGGTACGAGTATAAGACCTCATAAAATACTAAATTCCAACTGAAAGAATCTAAAGCGGCTTTCACACTGCTGCGGTTTCCGCATGCGGCACACGAGCGAGATAGCGCTCTGCATGTGTATAGCGCTGACAAGCTTGCACACCGCCGCCTTATGCGGTTTCGGCGCCAGTGTGATAATCGCCTAAAGACGGATTACCTACACCCGACGCCGGCGCCAGCGCATCGTTCCGTTCCGTTCATTAACCCTGCTTTCTTTCGTCGTACGCTAATTTGACAGTAATTGTTAGTTTAGCACTTACCGCACTCATGTATTATTTATAATAACGCAACTTTGGGTTGCGGATCAATTGCCGCATTTCGTTTGATAACCGGTTGCAGCATTTACTGCTTGATACTATTCTACGACTTATACTTACCTACTTATGATACGCGTTTTCTCATTATTAGGACATGAAGTTCAAGCGTAATAAACCAACAGCCGGAAAATAATAAACCTTATATGATATCTACTTAACCGAAATCCAGAAAGAAAAGAGATTTACTGTAAGCCATAATTGCTATACCCTATACAGGGTCCATGTGTAATATAACTGTAACAACTATGTTCCATGGATTGCATAAATAAATGAAATATAGCAGAAGTAGTTTAACGGGCATGGTTTTCAAAATTACCTATGTAACAAAAGAGTTAGTTACTCATTAGTCATTTATTTTTTAAACAGAATGAGTTGTTTAAACTTGGCTATTTCTACTGCTGCTTCTGATAGATAAAAGTCAGCAGTCTATATATGTATATTAGGCTCATATAGGGATGAATACCCCTTTGTACACCCACCTGCAAATACGCGAAGACACTTTATGAATCAATTTCATCTAAAATGTTTAGTGTCCATGCACCCACCTAAGCATATTAAATTTGAAATTTTTAGTTTTATTACAAAAATTATACTTAGGGTAGGTTTAGTGTATGTATTATTCTTACTTTGTGTAGTGGTTCGCAAGGAATTTCATAATAGAATTATTTAATAAACCTCAATCCAGTTGCCAGAACAACTTTCTAGAAGATACTGTCGACCAAAACAGCTTAAAATATTCGAGTTATATGAGAAAAGTACATAATTAATCGTCAAATCTTCCGCCGGCTTAATCGCGTATTCAAATTTTTCACATAACACCAGGGTCATATTACGTGAGCGAACAGCGAAGTTATAAAAAATAGTTTTTCGTGGTGTTGGAGTCTGAAGAAGCCTTATAAAAAGCGTCGTAGTTTTAAGTCTACTTCAACTATCCCGAAAAAAACTATGTAACTAGGGCATAATTTGTAATTTAGTATGTTAAGTACGTCACTAAATGTGTACACACACATTTAGTGACGCACAGATGTACTGTCTTATCTTCAGTCAATCCTTACTAATTACAGTATTCATCATCATCATTCGCTTGCCCTTGTCCCATTTACTTGGGGTCGGCGTAGCATGTCTTTTTTCCACATATCTCTGTCACCCGTCATCTCATCACTCACCTCCGTTCTTTTCATGTCATCTCTCACACAATCCATCCACCTTTTGCTAAGTTTGCCTCTTTTTATACATCCTTCCACATTTATTCTTAAATTTCTTAATACATTTCTCATAACATGACTTTAACTAGTAATTACAGTATTATTCTTAGCATTTAATATATATATTTCTCTGGCTCTTTTGTTCTTAACTTTTCTTTCAACTAAAAAGTATCCTACCCTCTTATTAAAGCATTCATACTTCATTCTGCTTCATTATATCTCATGATGCAACATTTGAGCCAACTTTTAAGAAAGAAACATTACCAATTTCTATTTCATCTCAACAATTACTCATAAACTAATTTGCACTAATAACACACAAACAGATTCGCGCTAATGGGTTTTTTACAATGAATTGTCTAAATATTTCACATAGTTCAAATTCTTGAACAGTGTTCCAAACGCTTTCTCCGTTGTCACAGTATTGTGAGCGAGTGAGCGATGGTGCGCCGAAGTTCCCAGTTAATTTGTTATGATATGTGTAGTTACTAGAGAAATTTGCAATTTAGTATTACTGATGTTGGCTTTGATATCAGATAGCCAGATGAGAGGTTGGCTATTGTATTGTAATGGTTTGATTATCATTAACTCTACGCAACTTGATACACATGAACATGTGGGGTGAGGGAAACAGATGTCGTGTATTAACGGGAAATGAAAACAGTCCATAATTGTGTTTTATTTGCCTTGTCCCAGTGTTCCTGTTATCCTACTTGACTGTAGATAGATCAGGCACCGCATATTATTGCTGCCTTTTTACTTTTAGTGGACTGACTAGCTTCATTGCTAGCAAAATGATTGAGGAATGACTGGCCTTGAATTAAGAAAAAGTCAAAATATGGATTAAGAAAAAACTTAATGAGATGAGTGTGAAGTAATTTTATCAAATCTTGTTACAGGAAAAGCAAAGACCACCAATCTACAACCCAGAAGACTACGCGACGTCCCTAAAGAAATGGGGCAAGAAGACTGGCGGCGGCAGCCTGTACGAGCTCGAACAAGAGCCAGGGAAGGCTCGCACACTGCCCAACCAGAGCAGCAAAGACTTTAGGTAGAACTGAATTCAGGTTTCCCTTATCTTTGAAGAAAAGTGCCAACAATACTCTGTTGGGCAAAAAAAAATCAGATTTGAAAGACTTTGGGTAACATTATTCCAAAGAGCGACCATTAGAAAAAGAAACATTATTAGTGTAAAGTACTATCAGCAGTGGATTTACCAGTTGAAATACAAAAATACGTTATTTCTACAAAAAACATTAAAATACGTTAAAACAGGTAAATTTCGGCAAATAACTCTGATTTTGGGTTATTTTAGACGAAATGTTTTTTCCACCATGCACAACACGTTGGGTCGCCCACAGAAGTACTCTTTTAGCGATTAGACTACCTAATTTAAGCTTTTTTTTAATAATCTTATGTAATTTTTATTTTGTTATTGGTGCAATGAAAAATATTTACTTACAACGGATACGTTTACTGCAATCCAGGAAAACTCAGGCAATAAACATTTCAGCCTAAAGGGATGTCTCGCATCCATCTGCTAACATTGTTGCTTGAGGCTTCTGAGAATGAGAAAAACGCTTGATACACTGTTATTACCATCCGTCCTAACTGTTAGGTTATCTCAGAGTTACAGGAATCTAAATATATCGTCACTTAACGTTACCTTTTAGGATTAGTCTGATCTTTTGAAAAGTAAAAGTCATTTCCTTTTGAATAGTTTTCCATAAAAGTATATCGCAATCAATGCCTTTTCATTTTGTTCACGGACCAAAGATAGAATTAGAAAGTTCCTTTGTGCTATGTGTTATTAAATATAATTATAATTATTTATCCCTTATTTGGGTAAGTTATATTCCATATCGCCAACAAATTTAGAAAAAAGACAAGCATTTTGCTTTCAAAATCATACAAATAACTTTATATATTGCAGAAAAAAAATTGAAATACTCAGGCATATATCCGGGAACTACTTCGTTCGTCAAATGAATCGTCTATTTGCATCACTCTCTTTCAAATAATGCAGAACGATAACGATAGAAACGGGGACAATGTATTGTCGGTTTTCGAACTTCGCAGTAGGTCCCGAGGCTCAAAATCGGAATTTTTAGTAACTAAAAACCTTTTTTTAAGTCTTAAAGTGCAATATATTGGATATTTAGCAGCTTAGTATATTTATCTATAAGCAATTTTACTTAATCTACCGTTTATCATTACAGAAATCCATGTCTTGGTATGGGGGAAGAAATGAGCCTGCGGCAATTCGGGACTCCGAGTGAGCTGCTCACCAAGTTAAGAGCTGATCTTAGACTGTCATTTCCAAGGTAAGAACTCCATTTTTCCGTTTTATCTTGGCCCTCATTTCCTCAATTTGCGATTTGCATTTGATTTGCAATCACCGATCTAACAGGACGGAAGTTATGGAACGTCTGTCAAATCAGTAAATCTGGATAATTTCACGTTTGTTTGGCTATTTTATTTGATTTTGTTATTGTAATATATTTCATCAGTAAAAAATATTTCAGTATTTTTGAACACCAAAGCTACCTTAACTTTACGAAAAAGCCAGAATGGTTTACTTAACGGTACCTAGGTAGAAGAAGGCGGGATGGCTTCGTACACCTTTCTTCTCGGGATTAATTATTTTCTCAGCTGGTTCAGTCATAATTTCTGTCTGTTGTCTGGAAGAGATCGCTCTCTAGCGATAAGACCGCCTGTTGACTGCCTCTACTTTTTATCTGTGTACTGTACTGTTCTATTTTATTGAGGTGTGCAATAAAGAATATTTTGATTTGATTTGATTTGAATTTCGTACTGATCTGGTTTTTAATTACTTATATCTAGTTTGATTTCACTTGCATGGGGTGCTATGGTACATGAAATTACGTACGTTTTGAGTACAGCAATCAAATCGATTAGTAAAAATATCTAAATAATAACTTTCGAGTAGCGAAAACACATATTTATTAATATTAACTCTTGCTGATGACGTCTGCTACTCAGCTATATCTGCTGTAGTCTCGTATAGGTAAAAATATGAACGCTACAGCGTGTTTGATACCTAATAAACATATGATCACTGAACGAACGTGTACGAACGCTACCTATCTTCCCCTAATACCTACCGTTTTGTATGGACGTTTTAAATTTTTATGTTAGGTTATGAACCTGAGATAATTAAAAAAATCGGCATAAATTCTTTATTGCTTATCTTATAAAACTAAGGAACGGATTCCATATAGCCCCGCGTAATTTAGATTGCGGATCCAACTTTTATTGGCATTTCTATGATTGATTAGAAAGTTTTATAATGATAATTAAGTATCTAGGTAATTCGAATCGATGCCTAAAGTTAAGTGTGCATTTTTCATGCATTTTCCTACTAGGTTCCACTATTCGATCCCATTTTGTTTAAACCAATAAAGTAAGTATTTTACGGCAGTTGTAAAATGATGGCTAAGTGGATCATTATACCATAATCATTAATACTTAGTAAAACCATTTATTAACTCATTTAATGTAGGTATAAAGTGTAACAAATTTATAATCTTAAGTGTACTACTAGGTTTTATAGCGCCCTTAAGGTAACATTAACGTTATCGCGGTTGATAAAGTATTTTTAGTGTATACTTTGTTTACTAAATAAATATTCTAGGCGTTGTTCTAACAAAATAGGGAAACATAAGTATTTTGTAGGAACAAGTGAAACGTAAACGCCTTCATACTTACATTACTTACCTAAAAATTGCCGTTAAAATTGTATGTTTTGGTATTAATGGCAAATTACTAAGGGGTTAAAATATTTATGTGAGTAGTTGAAAAAAAAAATGTAAACGTAAAATGTAGTTCAACATGCTAAAATAAATCAATCAAAGGATTCCCGAGTAGTATTCTATTTGGGATTACTTTGTTAATCACATATCAATTTGTATTGAAAATTTTGTAAATATACCTATCTGATAAAGCTTTGTAGACCTCTTCGCTGGTCGCGATGCATAAAACTGCAATAAAGTTAACGTACAATACATAATTGCCTATCTACATTCTACAGTAGCCTTACTTTTACGACATTATATTATCTTTAACTAAAACCCCACTTAAGATGATCTCGTCTGACAGATAAATATTGGTACTTAGGAAATAGGACCAATTGGTTCAGGATACTCTCAGAGGATTATACAATTTAAATTTAATTACCAATAGATGTAATTACTTTAATGTTTATTAATTTTTGTTATTTCCATAATTAACAACTGAACATAAAAAATACTTGAATGTATTAGGGCGTTTTCACAAAACGTTGTTGATTTTCGTGTTTTTGAAATTTTAAGAATTTTTTGGATATTCCTCCTTAGAATCGAGAGTACTATTCATTCTGCTAGGAAATGAAAAGTGTCCCAAAATTTTCATACAATTTTTATTTTCCATTACGCTACTTTCATATAAGTGCCCATAGAAAAGTAGCGTAAGAGGAACAGGACACTTTTAATTTCATAGTGGAGTTGATAGTACTCACGATTCTGAGTAGGAATATGCAAAAAATTCTTAAAATTTCAAAAATATGAAAATTAACAACTTTTTGTGAAAAAGCCCAATTACGCTTCTCGTTTTAAATCTTGGTTTATTTTTTAAGAAATGTAACGACCTCTGTACAGTAGCCTAATTTGGTTATGATTAGGCAGCAGGCAGTTAGTGCCAGGGCCTATGAAGCTAGATGTCCTGGGTTCGAATCCCGGTAACGGTATTTATTTGTGTACTAACTTATATATTTGTTCTTCAGTTATCGTGCTCTCTATGTAGGTACATAATGGGTCCAATTCGACCACCAAAAACAGACAGTCGCTAGTGAGATCATTCTGATAATCTAGTACGTGTGTTAAATAAGTACTAAGTACTAACCTCGCATGGATATCCTAGTGGGGAATGTCGAATTGTGGTCTCTTTATTTATTTATTTTATTTTATTATAGAGACACACCAACAGTACATAAACAAAGCATTCAAATTACAATAAGCAAGCTGACACATAAAATATTTATGCACCAATAACAGGTGTGCAGCAACACTCAAACAGTTTCGAGGCTTTTACACTAGAGTTACAACTAATATATAACTAAAATTAATTACATACATAGGTTGGAAACAAAAACATGCATAAACAATGTATTCAATTTAAATTTTACCTACATAAAGTGGAGAGAGTGATAATATCTGATAGGTCTCAAAAACTAAAGGCTCTGTTTAGGTTGTGAAATTATAATTTGGCATAGATGATGCATGTATCAACCGAAATTAGCAAGAGTTATGTAGTAAGCATTTTTTTTTCATCGTGATATATTTTATCGTTTTTTTTTTTATAAATATTCATAACCAATGAATTTTGTTATTGGTGACACATTTTTGTGTAATTACAATATTAATGTAAATATGTATATGTAAATATATTCTTAAGCAACCAAGGATATGCGCGCTAGAGTTAAAACTGCATTACAGAAGTGCATTTCGCGTGCATTATGTTATAAAGTGGCGCGCTTCTAATAATGAGGCAGTCCTAATTACATCTCACTTGGATAAGCGCGGTTATTGCCTCAGGGTTTGTAGTGCGAGGCATAAGCTGAAGCGGAGGGAAAAGTCTCGTTCACTAAAAACGCCCCGAGCGTTTTACGTCCGAGCGTTCACGATAAAACGTTCCAATTTGTCGCCCAGTTTCGTAAACGTGCGTAGGTACAGTCAGCATCAATATTACACACCAGAACTTTTTAAATCATCACTCTATTTCGTCATGTGACAAGTAAAACTCACTAAGTACGACCACAAGTTCATAGCCATAATGAACCATGCTGGCAACATAACAAGGTAGATTTTCGTTTAATTTTTTTTTGTAATTAGTGAGTTTTGCTTGTCACCTGACGATTTATTGAAATACATGTCTTCTAGTAATATGTAACCTTCACTATTTATTGATATTACCATTTCAATTTTAATCATCAGATTTTGCGGCCCTGTTGCACAGTGTTAGTTAATAACCCTACCCGTATCTTATACAATGAACATGACTGGTTTTTTTAATCATTGTATCTCAGTAACTAATCAGTAATTAGTTAGTTCAGAATGCTCAAAAGGCTAAATTTATTTAACGCTACCGCTTATAAATTAATACACATCTCACCACTTTTTACATCTCAAATTGCGAGGACGGGTGGTGCGCGGCAATTTGTGACAGAAATCTTTCTTATGCCGCCAAATTATATGGCAGTATTATTGCACCGTGCCATTCCGGCCTAATGGTGTACCATACCAAAAATACACTCAGAATATCACTGCGAATACAGGGTGAGCAGTACAAGATGTATCTATATGAAGTACGTGTGCACATGGGCGGGCAGGCAAATACACGAACTTTTTAATACGGCCCTATATCCTTTGTCAACGCTAGCGCTTGTAAATTAATACACATCTCACCACTTTTTACATCTCAAATTGCCAGGACGGGTGATTCCGCGGCAATTTGTGACAGAAATCTTTCTTATGCCGCCAAATTATATGGCAGTATTATTGCACCGTGCCATTAGCATGTAGCATAGCAAAAATACACTCAGAATAGCACTGCAAATACAGGGTGAGCAGTACAAGATGTATCTATATGAAGTACGTGTGCACATGGGCGGGCAGGCAAATACACGAACTTTTTAATACGGCCCTATATCCTTTGTCAACGCTAGCGCTTGTAAATTAATACACATCTCACCACTTTTTACATCTCAAATTGCGAGGACGGGTGGTGCGCGGCAATTTGTGACAGAAATCTTTCTTATGCCGCCAAATTATATGGCAGTATTATTGCACCGTGCCATTCCGGCCTAATGGTGTACCATACCAAAAATACACTCAGAATATCACTGCGAATACAGGGTGAGCAGTACAAGGTGTATCTATATGAAGTACAAGTGGTGTGAGGTGTAGCGTGTATGTACGTGTGCACATGGGCGGGCAGGCGAATACACGAACTTTTTAATACGGCCCTATATCCTTTGTCAACGCTAGCGCTTGTAAATTAATACACATCTCACCACTTTTTACATCTCAAATTGCCAGGACGGGTGATTCCGCGGCAATTTGTGACAGAAATCTTTCTTATGCCGCCGAATTATATGTCAGTATTATTGCACCGTGCCATTCCGGCCTAATGGTGTACCATAGCAAAAATACACTCAGAATAGCACTGCAAATACAGGGTGAGCAGTACAAGATGTATCTATATGAAGTAGGGTCGGGTTGGCAACAGTGACTCAGATTTTTTCGGACAGCCAAATTATAAAGAAAAAATTACTTGTCCCGAGCTGAAATTTACACTAACACACTTTGGTTATTCATCTGTCCCCCTGTGTTATCAGTTTTTCAATTAATACAGTTATAAAGTAACTAGTCAAGGTTTTTTAAAAAAAGGGAAATGAGTCACTGTGTACCGGTACTGGGGTACTGTGACTCTACCCTGTAGTACACAGATACTCTTACAGTACACAGTGACTCTACTTTATAAAATTAAATAAAAAACTATAATTTGTTATCAGCCTTGTTTATTTATTTAAGTAGAACTAAACTCAGAGTATAATTATATATCAATACTAGTCATATCAAAGTTGTCCTACCAAAACACTGATGATAATCTTTGATTATTGAGATCAACTTATTATTTGCCTTTTTTCTTGCAGTTGGAGATCTACAAACAGTATACAAAATTAAAAGGAGTTTCCTTTCTATTCATTTGTCAATAAAATAACAAATCTGGTGGCTATTATCGTATTTTAAAGTAAAACAAATCAAAATTATGTAGCAACAACAATATATGTTAAGGAGGTAACAGTGGTTCGGAAAATATAGCCGGGTACAGTAGCTCACTCACCCTTATTTCAACATGAGAGAAGCTATTTGTTTCCCTTCTAATACAGCACAAACATTCAGTAATCGAAAAAATTCAAAATGGACGAGCAATGGTAATTCTAACACGTTAGGGTGCTATAGTATATAGAGATATTTTGCCAATTGAGCCACTGTTGGCGTTGAGCCGCTGTTTCCTCATTAGTATAAACGAGTGCAAAAGTACACAGTAAGAATAAGTACACAGTGACTCAAGACAGTAACTCGTGAGTCACTGTGTCCTTCTTAATTTTGAGCCACTGAACACACCGCGGCCATTTTGAATTCAACGGGACGCACGTCTTATCTGGGTTGCCAAAGGACATGCGAATCTATGTCATTGCCAAGTATATTAACGCCACTTTCTATCAAAAACACAAATATTACCTTAATGTAAAACTTTAGATGAATTACAACACATATAACTTACCTTAAAAAGTGTTTTTTTGATGGCAAAAACCGATAATCAATCACTGCACAAGTACACTGCGCGGGAGCGGGCGGGTGACTGGTTTGCACGTGTTTGAGTGTCGAGCGCTCCCGGAAAATGAAAGAGACGGATAGATATTGCTGTTCTATATAGGAAATATAGCCGCGAGTCAAGGTACCCGCATGAGTCACCGATTCCTACCCTACCCTACGTGTGCACATGGGCGGGCAGGCGAATACACGAACTTTTTAATACGGCCCTATATCCTTTGTCAACGCTAGCGCTTGTAAATTAATACACATCTCACCACTTTTTACATCTCAAATTGCGAGGACGGGTGGTGCGCGGCAATTTGTGACAGAAATCTTTCTTATGCCGCCAAATTATATGGCAGTATTATTGCACCGTGCCATTCCGGCCTAATGGTGTACCATTGCAAAAATACATTGAGAATGGCACTGCAATACAGGGTGAGTAGTGCTACATGGGCTAGTAGGCGAATATGTGAACCCTTTAAAATAAATATGTACTTCACTAGCTAGAGATATTACTACGGAACTACGACGTAAAGACATAAGATGTGAAAATTGATAGTGCATGCAGGGTGTAGAATGTATTTAATACATGTTGTAGAGACGACGTGTATGGTATAATATAACACATTCACTGCTATGCTACGCGCGTAGCACTGCTCCGTAGCCGATAACATGGATTTCCCGCTATATAGCGAAAATGCTTCGTACTTAGAGCCGTTACGACAACGTGTCGTCATTAGCAGTGAATGGGATAAGCATATTATGGTACAGTCGCCATCAAATATATCGGAGCGGCCAAGGGACTGAAAAATATCTGAACATGCACTTTATCGCCTTGACAATAGAGGCGTTGTTCAGATATTTGTGACCACCTTGGCCGCTCCGATATATCTGATGGCGACTGTACCTATAAGATTATATCCTTTTATTCACCTCCTCAGTATAAGAAAATGGTATGTACTCGTAGATACACTAAAAAAAGGACAAGCGAACTACTTATATTTCATCAACAACCAAAATTCGGTAAGGAGTTAATAAAGAACAAAACACTTTGGTAAGTTACAAGCCTTAGTTTGCAAGTCGCAGAACTTAAGTTACTAGTACTTAGACGAAGTTGCTGGTAACAAAAACAAAATCAGTCTAGTCAGTGAGGTGGTTTATCAGAAGAAAAACGACCACTACATTAGTTACCATATTAAAAAAAAACATGATCACAGTAATTCAGTAAGTAAGCAAAAGTATAATTATTATTTATGAGATAGTCGAGAATTGCGGGTAACATTGGTGTCTTTTATAATATATATGTATAATATAGATTCATTCACCTACCTCGATGATACAGACACGGGAATGAAGTTACGGGAATAATCCCATACGGGAATAATCAACTTACATGGTTTTGGCGTCCACCCTGTATTGCGTTTTCTCCCTTAAAGGTGGCGGTTCATTTATTTTATTTCGTTTTATAACCACATTTATGACAAGGGAATGTTCCAGTGGCGCCGGGAATAATGGTGATAAAATTATGATGTCCAATTACAGTACCTACTATTTAAAGTTTTTGTTGAGACTGTGGAGATATGAATTTAACGACGTCGCATTTTTTAAAATAATGTGATACTTTTTTGAATAAAATTTGTAATCATTTGGCGGGAGGCGATTACATTGTACGTTGTAGGTACAGATTCAATATTATATGTGAGTAATAAATGCCAGCCTCCAATTGGTACCTTTCGATCTAGACAGTAGTAGCAATGGTATTGAGTGCGTGCATAGGATTCGATTCAGACTAAGTTGCAACTTTTGCTAGTAAAAATTATTATTCTTGCGGCAGCAACAAATATGTGGACGACTTTAGTGCAAGGGACCAGTTTGTCGATTTACAAGGACACTTCTTTCTTTCACTAACAGATAGTGCATATTGCGTAGTTTTAGAAAATACTATGTAGTAACTCCAACTCCATATTGATAAGTGGTCCCTTTGTCCATCCATACACTGCAGCATATGTTTGACCACTTTCCTCTTATGGCTCCTCTACAAGATGGGCCATCATAGGGACGCAGCTATACAACAGAACGAGATCGCGATACCGTTAGCTCCCTCTAACGCATAGCTGCGTCCCTATGATGGCCCATCATGTGGAGGAGCCCTTACGGAAGATACCACACCCTACCTACATGCAGTCCCAATCCCCAGGGGTTCGGTTAAAGATAGAAAGATAGTCAGTTAAAGTTCGAATGTTCGATCTATGTACAGTCGCCGTCAGATATATCGGAGCGGCCAAGTGGTCATAAATATCTGAACAACGTCTTTATTGTCAAGGCGATAAACTCGATAATGTGCATGTTCAGATATTTTTGAGTACCTTAGCCGCTCTGATAGTGTGCGTTCCCATTGAGGGTCCAAGTTGGAATTTTGAGCTTTTAAGCTTACCAGTCTTTAGTAAAAGTTCTCAAACCATTGTAAATTCAACCAATAATTTGTAAAAGTTGTTACTCAAAAGTTACGTTCGGTTAAAGGTGGACCCTCAGTCGTGCATGCCAGGTATCCATATCTAATAAACTACTTAAAATGTATAACTGCTGTAAATGACTACTTTTAGTAAAAGATTTGTAAAACTAATTTCATTAATCGTGACTCCATTCTGCTAACTTAATACGAAGAAATAGCATGCAGAAGGTGGTCCCTCAATTGAACATTACAATTTCTTAGAATATCACATTCAGTGAGAACAAGAGTAATATTTAAAATGTATATGTGACTGAGAGTTAGTAAAAGTACTTGAATCATTGTAAATTCAATGGTTAGTTTGTAAAAGAAGTCATTCAAAAGTTACAATCGACTAAATTGAAACGCTTGTCATAAGTAAAACTCAATTTACAAATCACTGGGTTGGTAATTAGACAATGGCTATAGCCTATCCTTTAGTAAATTTTTTTACTAACGATTGCTCTATCGAACAGTATAAACAAATATACCGTTTTACGAGAAAGGATCATGTCGAATTTGGCCTACACTTCAACAAGCGTGCTATATATATGACAATTTATAGCAGATTTTTTGCTTAATCGTCCATATAATAAATTCTAACGGACACTTCTTAATTACTCAAAGCAAAAATAAAGAACTTAAATCGAGACATATCTCGATAACCCACCCGACCCATAGGTCTTTCCTCTATTTTCTATTCCGAATGACACATTTTCCTTCCGGTTGTTACAGGGGGGTAACATTACGCACACATATACACTGATGAAAGAGATGTGCGCATACACAATCCTACGCGTGCAAATGAGATGCAATGACACATTTTCCGTCCCTCATCGCGTATGCGTTTTTTTTTGCCTGCCATCGGGTGTCTGCCATCGAACTGTCACTGTCACTGGCCTAGTTTAGGGTGGCCAGTGCTTTTAAAGTGACTTTACCCATCAAGTTGGGTAATTATTGTGTTACGTAATATTGAAAGTTTAAACTTTAAGTGTGAGTGAAATTATTGAATTTCACGAAAACTCTGACAAACATTTAAATGAATATGTTTTACTAAAATAATTGTTATGTTAGATAGTTTAGGTAGTAACTTAGACATATATCTAGCTTTTAATTACTTTGAAGGTCAGATTGCGCTGATTAAGTCAGATTGCCCAGATTGAGCTGTCATTTTAGTATCTGGAGAAAAAAATAATAATATTAAAACTAGAATTATGGGAATATAATGGGGGATTTTCTTTACATGTGGTATCACAAATCTTAGCTGTCAAAATATAGCTGTCCCTGTCGGGTATACGCTGACCCTCTGTCTATTCTATGGTAGGTCTATGGGTTGTTATGTGTGCGTTTTATTTTTCCAGTATTTTAGCAATCTATTTATAACGATTACACGCAAATAATTAAAAAGTACTCCATATTCAATCCAATTAAATCATATAAAAGGAAGAGACTCATTTTTTGTTAATAATATACTTAATCTGGCATTGTATAGTTATTTTATCGTTTAAATGTAGTGTCAGTATTTATAGGATAATGCAGCAACCAAACGCTTATTTTATCTTTTGCCACATGAACTGAACTGTCAATTCTTACATGTTATTGACAATGTAAATAAACGTTGTTTTGATTTTCTTTACTAAAGAATAAAGTGTGAAAAAAGCAAATAATAATAATGTGCTTTTAACCTAGAAAATCTATAAACCTCAAAAGTATCTTTACCTGATTAGACCCAGGGTACGTCAAAAAGAAGCATAAGTACGAACAGTTTCAAATAAGTTAGCGCAATAACGGACGGGACGTTTCATTCATGGCTGGCTCTCATGTCTAAATATCGAAATGGTAAGTGCGAGATTATTTAACTACCTACATATTTCCTGGGGCTATCATGAAAACTAAAATGATAATACATTATTCCAAAAAATATATTCTATGTATGAAATTGAAAATGAATCAGTTTGTAAAGAACAGTGTTGTACTAAGATACATTTTAACTATCGATATTATATGTGTGTTCATTTCACAGAACGAGACTCACTTCACCGCAATGATGCTGCAGTCGTCTAAGAACGGATTTATTCCAGAATTGGAACAAGGAAATCGTACATCGCACTTTGTTTCTGAAGATTATTTTATGAAGTATCTGCTGTCGTCAGTGGCAATAAACAGAAGATGTGGTTATTAAGATGTAGCTGAATAGTTGCAAAGCAATTTAAAGTAATAAAATAATTAAATAGTATTGTTTTATTGATACCGTTTTTGACGATTCTTCAATATTATAAACACATGATATCCTTCATAACAATTATTTTATCGATATCGATAAAGTGTAGCTAACAGGTAGGTACAACGCTACATACTGCTGTCATTACATCGGTCAATCCGTGCTTTTGCAAAACCGAAATGACGTAATGTTATACAAGTTCCATATGACATACGACTTTTGAATCAGGTGAGGTCAGGTGACGACTTAACTGTTATTATGGCGATTCTAACCTCAAAATCTTAAAGAAATTCGGCTTTTGCGCTTTTCTGTGAAGTGTCCGTGGATTTCTGTTAATTGCCAGGAGTTTTATTTTATATTTGGAGCCTAACTATATACCCCTAATGTTTGTTGAGTCTGGTGCCAAGCTTGTATGGAAGCGGAACATCATCCTTTAATCAAACATCTGCGAAGAAATACTACGGCCCAGGTGACCACATATTAGGATTTTGTGGGATAAGTACCTACATAAAAATAATTACTGTTCGTGATGTTATTTATTTTTTATTCTTAAGTTTGACATAATATATCTTGGCTAATCATCACATTAAGAAAAAGAAAAGAAAAAAATGCATTACACGATTGAGGTTGGGGTTTTAATGGGCTGGAGTTCAACATAATGGGTGGTACACGGTATGGCTTGATTTTGCCCGCCTTAAATACCAATATCTCACTCTTTTTGTTGTTGTACTCCAGTCCATGGGTCAAGGCGTAGGCTTCGCAGTGGGCAAGCAGTTCTTTTCAGTTCAGGTTCCGTTCTTTTTTCTTAAGGTACGAAAACCTAAAAACCATATAAACATGCATAATATCATTGTTGCTCGGAGTGTCAGCAGATGTGAAAACCAGATTATATGTTGATAATTTTAATTCAAACATTATGAAATTTCAATACTCAAAGTTCTATGTTTTCACTTCTATCGGCAATTCGGCAGTCCCTATAACTGCCAATTTTTATTTTTATTTAGGTACTTATCCCACAAAATCCTAATACGTGGTCACCTGGGCCGTAGTATTTCTTCGCAGATGTTTGATTCAAATTTCTCGTAAAACGGTATATTTGTTTATACTGTTCGATAGAGCAATCGTTAGTAAAAATTTTTACTAAAGGATAGGCTATAGCCATTGTCTAATTACCAACCCAGTGATTTGTAAATTGAGTTTTACTTATGACAAGCGTTTCAATTGAGGGACCACCTTTAGTCGATTGTAACTTTTGAATGACTTCTTTTACAAACTAACCATTGAATTTACAATGATTCAAGTACTTTTACTAACTCTCAGTCACATATACATTTTAAATATTACTCTTGTTCTCACTGAATGTGATATTCTAAGAAATTGTAATGTTCAATTGAGGGACCACCTTCTGCATGCTATTTCTTCGTATTAAGTTAGCAGAATGGAGTCACGATTAATGAAATTAGTTTTACAAATCTTTTACTAAAAGTAGTCATTTACAGCAGTTATACATTTTAAGTAGTTTATTAGATATGGATACCTGGCATGCACGACTGAGGGTCCACCTTTAACCGAACGTAACTTTTGAGTAACAACTTTTACAAATTATTGGTTGAATTTACAATGGTTTGAGAACTTTTACTAAAGACTGGTAAGCTTAAAAGCTCAAAATTCCAACTTGGACCCTCAATGGGAACGCACACCTCTGATATATTTGATGGCGACTTTACATCAGGTAGATTTGGCGATTTGACGTAAGATTGTGTAAGATAAAAAAACAACAAACTTGATCTAAATATTCAGGGGCAAATACTGCCTATCAAAATAATGATAATCTTATTTATCTATTTAACGACCTCCTAGCCAAGTTGGTAGTGACCCTGCCTATGAAGCAGGAGGTCCCGGGTTCGAATCCTGGTCAGGGCATTTATTTGTGTGTTTATCACAGATACTTGTTCCTGAGTTATGGATGTTTTCTATGTATTTAAGTATTTATCTATATCTGTCGCCTAGTACCCACAACACAAGCCTTATTGAGCTTACTGTGGGACTGGGTTGATTTGTGTAAGATTGTCCAATAATATTTATTTATTTATTTATATCATTCTACCTACTTCCCTCCTACCCCTTCATTAAATTGACCATTTCATTGTTTTAGTTTTGTGCAAGAGTTCGCCTGCGAGCCACTAGATGGCGTGACGTTGCTACTGGAACTGCTGCGCAACGTGCAGCTCAGTCAGGTGGGGGAGGGGGCGAGAGGCCCGCCCGCGGTGCGCCGGCGGCCGCTGCTCGATGAACTAGCTTGCTTGTAAGTGTAGAAGTTAACCTACGAACCACTAGATGGCATGACGTTGCTACTTAAACTGCTGGGCAACGTGCAGCTCAGTCAAATGGGTGAGGGGGCAAGAGGTCCGCCCGTGGTGGGCCTGCGGCCTTCTCGGTGAACTAGCTTGCTTGTAAGTCAATGTTTCATTGTAAGAGTCCACCTGTGAGCCACTAGATGGCGTGACGTTGCTACTAGAACTGCAACTCAACATGCAGCTCAAGTGGGAGAACGAGATGTTCATCAAGACCATCGACTATGGCCGTCTATGACAAAAAAGTAAATGCCCTACCTTAAAATTGGCAATGCTATACCTTAAATATGCACTACCCTATATTAACTGAAACCCTGGCAACAGCGCTATCCATATGTGCTGCAAGTTTGCTGTAACTAGTCTTTAGTTGGTCTCTGCACGATATTCAAGAACCTTTACATGTCTTACCAACGTCGTTAATTTTCTAGGCAATGTCTCTGGAGTTGCTGCAGCAGATACCCTGACTGCGTGAGGCGGCTGGTGGCTGGCTCTAACGGCGTCTATACGCTGACTGTGTGCATCATGTCCACGGTCAACAAGTCCAGGGTGCTGGCACTACAGGTCAGTTCTAATCCTCAGTAGAAGCTCTGATGTAGCATACAACCCGGACTGCTTGAGCCAACGGTGTCTGAGCGCCAACTGTATTCCAGTTCTCAGTAAAGCCTCTAGCAAGAGCTTCTTTATATTAATGTTTAAGAGAAAAGTTCATTTCAAGAAAGGATCATGTCGAATTTGGCCTACACTTCAACAAGCGTGCTATATATATGACAATTTATAGCAGATTTTTTGCTTAATCGTCCATATAATAAATTCTAACGGACACTTCTTAATTACTCAAAGCAAAAATAAAGAACTTAAATCGAGACATATCTCGATAACCCACCCGACCCATAGGTCTTTCCTCTATTTTCTATTCCGAATGACACATTTTCCTTCCGGTTGTTATGTGTGCGTTTTATTTTTCCAGTATTTTAGCAATCTATTTATAACGATTACACGCAAATAATTAAAAAGTACTCCATATTCAATCCAATTAAATCATATAAAAGGAAGAGACTCATTTTTTGTTAATAATATACTTAATCTGGCATTGTATAGTTATTTTATCGTTTAAATGTAGTGTCAGTATTTATAGGATAATGCAGCAACCAAACGCTTATTTTATCTTTTGCCACATGAACTGAACTGTCAATTCTTACATGTTATTGACAATGTAAATAAACGTTGTTTTGATTTTCTTTACTAAAGAATAAAGTGTGAAAAAAGCAAATAATAATAATGTGCTTTTAACCTAGAAAATCTATAAACCTCAAAAGTATCTTTACCTGATTAGACCCAGGGTACGTCAAAAAGAAGCATAAGTACGAACAGTTTCAAATAAGTTAGCGCAATAACGGACGGGACGTTTCATTCATGGCTGGCTCTCATGTCTAAATATCGAAATGGTAAGTGCGAGATTATTTAACTACCTACATATTTCCTGGGGCTATCATGAAAACTAAAATGATAATACATTATTCCAAAAAATATATTCTATGTATGAAATTGAAAATGAATCAGTTTGTAAAGAACAGTGTTGTACTAAGATACATTTTAACTATCGATATTATATGTGTGTTCATTTCACAGAACGAGACTCACTTCACCGCAATGATGCTGCAGTCGTCTAAGAACGGATTTATTCCAGAATTGGAACAAGGAAATCGTACATCGCACTTTGTTTCTGAAGATTATTTTATGAAGTATCTGCTGTCGTCAGTGGCAATAAACAGAAGATGTGGTTATTAAGATGTAGCTGAATAGTTGCAAAGCAATTTAAAGTAATAAAATAATTAAATAGTATTGTTTTATTGATACCGTTTTTGACGATTCTTCAATATTATAAACACATGACATCCTTCATAACAATTATTTTATCGATATCGATAAAGTGTAGCTAACAGGTAGGTACAACGCTACATACTGCTGTCATTACATCGGTCAATCCGTGCTTTTGCAAAACCGAAATGACGTAATGTTATACAAGTTCCATATGACATACGACTTTTGAATCAGGTGAGGTCAGGTGACGACTTAACTGTTATTATGGCGATTCTAACCTCAAAATCTTAAAGAAATTCGGCTTTTGCGCTTTTCTGTGAAGTGTCCGTGGATTTCTGTTAATTGCCAGGAGTTTTATTTTATATTTGGAGCCTAACTATATACCCCTAATGTTTGTTGAGTCTGGTGCCAAGCTTGTATGGAAGCGGAACATCATCCTTTGCCGATTCCACGTATATCCCTACCGCGATATTCCCCCCTCCAGTGGGGATGTGTGGCATATGAATATATTTCCGTTTATTTCCAGCTACCAGGGATACTTTAAAGTCGAGTCTAAATGTAATGAGAACCTTTTCTATTCCAGCTTCTTACTAAGTCCTGCTACCCACCTGCCAGCGGTCACACTGTGGTCTCCGAAGCCCTATCAACCCTCCGTCTCCGTTACGGCGAACCAGTCCGCTTCAGGTTCCTCGTCGGCATGCTCCAGAGCACTGGAGGCTCAGGGGACCTGCAGGCAGCTGGTCTGGCCTTCATTAATGCGCTGCTGTGCAGTGCTCCTACTCCGCAGAGGAAGTTGTATATACAAGCAGAGTTGGAGCAAGCTGGTTTCGATATTGTCACTTTGAAGAAGGTAAGCAATGTGGTATGTATCGTCAATGGAAGTAATTCATATTTGAACTTAGAAAAGTAACTGATTGCACCTTGGGAAAATGCAGTATTCTTCAAACGTTGTTCATTATTGTTTCATTACCTAGTTACCTACGCATAATTTTATGGGACAATGAGCATTTTTGTGATTATTGATTACTATCCAATCTATAAGAAAACCATGGATACATTTTTAGTTCCGCTCCACCAGATTTTTAAATAATATATTTTTATAGAGGCGTAAATGCCTAAGCATCTGTTTAGAAATTTTGAATGACAATCCATAAAATATCCCTTTTTTTAGAATCCATTATCGACTAAACCGAACGTAGATAAATCATATGAAGGCCAAAATAGAAAAAAAATAACACAAAAATTACATTACCAAAACTTTTCTTCCAGCTCGTCACAAAACTGCCGAGCACCAATGAACAGGTGACGAAAGAGATAGAAAGCTACGAGAAACAGTTAATCGACATCGACACGCTGAGCGAGAAGGCACATGAGGCGCAGAGGGAGAAAGACGATCTCAGACACAAGCTGGACTTGCTCGAGAAAAGGGTTAAGGTGAGACGACAGATAACAAGATAAATATTACGAAAACATTTTCATCATTTAAAATATCTAATTTCGTTGCCTAGGACTTCATGGTCACCATATCCCAGCCTAAATACCTTGGGACATATTTGTGAAGCCGTTAAATTATAATAACTATTAAGTGTTAGGCACACTTACAAAAGTTGATGTTAAACACAACGTATGCAGTGGACTTGGTAATAAAACGGAAATAATACCAACGTAATTAATCTATTACAGATTCTTCAAGAGGAGAAAGGAATTCTGCTCTCGTTGGAGAAATGTCTAAAGGAAAAGTGCTGCGAGCTTCAAGAAGAAGTTTCGACGTTGCGCTCAGAGCACGGCAATTCTAATCGCAAGAAAACTTACGTGGTCAAGAAAAAAAACACGGTTCACAAAAATAGAGGTACCTAAGTTTTAACACTAACAACTACCTATTTAAAGGAAAAAATAAATAAGTACATTTATAGTTATTCCCTACACTTTCATCCTTATTGGTACGGCTCGTACAAATTGTTTGACTTCAATACACTTTTCTACTCAATACTTACTCAGGTTTTTAATAAGTATGTTAATTTTTTAAATTACAATCTTTTCATAATTTCAGATGAGTCATCGCCCCCTGAAGATGAAGGAATAAGTTCTTCTGAAAGATCTCTGAGTCCTGAAGGCGACGCACAAAGGGAATCCATGGTATACGAGGTATTTAACGTCAAGAACGAAACCTACGATATGATGAGAAACAAGCGCAACCTGCACAAGAAACTAGAGTCCACGAAGAAACACGACATTCAAAAGTCATCAGATGATGAGGAAGAAACCACCATAGACGAAGTCATACAGGAATTAAGAAATATAGTCAACGACGCTGAATCCGAACAATATGCTAAAAACAGGACCTATGACGACAAATCGTCCAGGTGTAACGAGACTTCTGAAATCAATGTTTCCGTTCATGCCATGGAATGCCAAAAGCATCGACATCTGGAAAAAGAAGATTCAATAACGAGTACCAAACATAGCATCCAGATTACGAGTAGTACGGAATTCCTAAACGAGAGTAATGAAGATGACGAAGAGACCAAAATTGTCCCGAGCAAAATACTCCCGCATCCACCGAGAAAAGCCAAGAGCTTGATACATTTACTTGTCCCAACGGTTGACCAAGGTTTGCTTTATAATAAGCCTCCTGACTTATACGATGACACATACTTTTCCAGCGACGAAGGTTCCGATTCGTTACTTAGTGCGTCACGTTGCCAAAATCCTATTGTAAAGAAAAACTCGGCATCCAGTTTCGATTTTCACGAATGCCGGGCCGTTTTCAACTCAATAGCTGAAAAAGAAAAAGAAGATAATAGAGTAAAACGCTCGAGAACTAGATCTAGAGAAGAAAGCAGAAGAACTTCTGTTAAAAGAAGCGGGTCATTTCAAACATCTGAAAAGGGTTCTAGACAGAGAGAATACATTGACAGCATGTTTTATAATGAAACGAATAATTCGCATGTTGTGACTGGAACACCTCTTCAAAGATCTAATTCTAAGTGCAGTCGGGTAGACGAAATAGTAAGCTTGATTGAATCTAAGAAATTGACTAAAAGCCTGGATAGGATTGACGAAGGATTGAACTCCATGGTAGACATCGTAATGATGGATGAACCGAAAAAGCCATTGTGGCCTTACGAGAGGAGGCAGAGATCGTGCTCAAGAACCAGTAGTGACGCTGGCAAAGAGAGCCCCTTGATTCCAGTGACAAGATCCAATAGCAAAAGAAATGCTGTTCACCCGAGATACGATTCAAAATCGTCGACCAAAAAGGATGAGCCAACCAACAAACCAGATTCACCGCAGAAATTTTATCTGCCTCATCCCAAACTGAGTACTGGGTCCTTTGAAAATGCGTCTTCATACAATAACGCGTTTCTCATGAAACGCGGTCATGTCAATGCTGGGTTTTATTCTGGGCCTCACATCATGCGAGATGCACCAGCAAGCATGACTAGTCTGGTAATGACTGGGACGCACAGCCATTCTGATTTGAAGCGGACTTTGTCTCCTATGGGGTCCTCCAGTTATGGCGTTCACAAGTTTGCCGATATGCCTTCAGGATTATATTGAAACTTTCATATTTTACTCGTAACGTGTATTCAGAACCAACGATTAATTTAAGATTTGTGTACCTAATACTTTGACTAGTGCAATATGTAGCCGTATTGGGAGTGTCGATGTGTAATGTAAAGTATGTCTTGCGATTTTGAGGAATCTTAGTGATTTTGTATGTAAGCAAAATTGGCTTAAGATCACAAAACTTTAATTGCGATCAAATTGTTGTTATAATATCTTTTTTTCTTTGTATAGTTTTAAAAATATTCAGACACTTCTGAAATCTTTGGATATTTATTCTGTTTTCTTTCTAATTTCTTCAGTTCACTTATGTTTGTAAGTTAAGGTTATTGCTATGTTAACATTAACATATTAAAAGTGTTTGCTGAACTCTTTTTATTTTACTTAATCAGGTTATTACCTTTAGGTATTTACCACAGAGTACCGAACTCTTTAGTGCGTTAGCCGCTCTTATAGAGAAGCCCTTGTCTATGGTTTGTATGGGAATCGACCGTGTCAGTATATTTGACAACTAATTATCTTAACTGTCAGATATCTGTGCTAATAGCGTTGGGGTACAGATCGATACTTTTATAGATATTTTGATGAAAAAGTCTGAAATATCTGAATAATCATTATAATCAATCAGCAGTAATATTACGCAGAAACTGACTGTAACAAAGGTTTGAATACTAATGAGTATTCATTAAAATTTTGTCATGATATACCTACTTCAGCCATTTATATAAAATAATTCTGTTACTTATAGTCTGTATCTTTAGGTATTTATATAAAAGTAAACAAACAATTTGTACATCCTCGGGTAGTTATAACATTTATTGGTTAGCCAACCAAAAAGAATATTATATAACCAAATACAAAAGCGCCTAAATCTGTCACTGAACGAACAACCTGACTTTAACCTACGTTATTTGATCATGTAATGTTTTCATCTACCCTCAATTGGCTTAAGGAGCCATTGTAGGGTAGATTTTGTTTACTTTTATTTAAATACCTAAAAATACAGACTATAGAAACCAAAAGCCAACCCTTAGCTTAAACCGAAAATAGGACCTAGAAACATAACATGAGTTTCATGGAATTCGCCTCTGAATCGTAGCTACATCTCATATCGACATGCCGCCAATCAATGTGACACATCAATATTGCTTCTTTGTACTGCATTTTCAAATAATTATTAATATCATTCTAGTTAGTTATTTTTGCTATAATACGCTCGTATATGTTACCATTCCGTATTTTCTTTAATTATTGCACCTATTTATGGCACAAAATGGTGTTTCGAATCCATTTTATGATATCGTTAACTTCACAAATCTCAAACTGACACTGGCGTTAACGGGGCGCAAATCGCAAGCGGCCATTACAAGTATTTTAGGTCCGACGCCGTATCTAGTCCTAGGCGCTCGCGCATGCGCCTAACTGATCTGTGGTATTTACCCAATGTGCGTATTAGCCAGTGGACTCAATTAAATTATCAACTAGGGTCTCAAGTGAATCATTCATTCATCAAGATTGAATGGTAAAACTCCACGGCCGATAAACACGATTTCAATACACAATTGCAATAGTTTATTTTTATTCAATGAACAATAACAGTGAATTCAAAGCAAGCGTAGGAATGTTTTAGACATATGAACTGTTTACTGTATCGATACCATTGTATAATGATCAGTAGGTGACAAACCATCCAACGATGAACACGAAAGTGCTGCTATTAATTATTCTAAGGGTGATTGGAAAAAGTGCAATAGGCCAAATATTTGACACGACTGCCATAGATATGATCGATCTGACAAGCTCCATAAAGTGGAAGAATATGAAGAACTATTATGAAGGTATTGCTACGAAAAAACACAGGTAAGCTCATGAATCACTTTCATCCTATTCCCATAGTATCTCCTTTCACTAATTTGAAACAAAAAAGAACCGACTTCACTTAGGGTCCGCTATTCCAAGAGGAAGTGGCCGATTTGCTGTAAAAAATAATGAAATCACTATAGGTGCTATAATATTTGAAGAGTCCCCTCGATTTCTCCAGGATCCCATCATTAGACCCCGACTTGGTGACAATGAGACCATCTAGGGCTTATAGCCGGTCAATTAAAAAAAAATTGAAAATCGGTTCACGATTCACGGAGATCGAGTAACATACATACATACATACAAAACAAATGATGAAAAATATTCAGTAGAATTGAGAACCTCCTCCTTTTTTGAAGTTGGTTAAAAAGGAAAAAAGTGACTGTACAGTCGCCATCAGATATATCGGAGCGGCCAAAGCGGTCACAAATATCTGAACAATGTCTCTATTGTCAAGGGGATAAAGTGCATGTTCAGATATTTTTGAGTACCTTGGCCGCTCAGATATATTAGATGGCGACTGTACACTCAACATGAACTAAGAAAGAGTTCTGTTTGGAAAGAGAAGGTGTCTGACTATAAACAACGACACTTCTTTTCCGATCAAACTCATCTGTTTTTCAGTTGAAGATTACTTCTTCAGTGTCCATAATGTTTAGATTTTCCAGAGAGACCGGAGAGACATTGAAATAGTACATTACACAACTAGGGTAATAAAACAAAGAAAGGCCGAGATCGCAGAAGTTTCCGGCCCGAGCTGCAAGCGAGGGACGTAAATATGCGATCGAGGGCTTTCTTTATTACCTCCCGTGTTGTGTACATCGTTTTATGTCTACACTTGGCCAGAAAGCCATTTTATGGCCAGGTGTGACATAAACGAATTTTTTGGCGTTTTTGACATAAAGTCATATAATGTATTTTTCTTTTATTGACCTCAGAAATGCGTGGTTCAAATCTTTCTGTTTCCTCATGTTACACCGTGTAGCAATAAATAGAGAGCGGATTTGGAGTAGCGATCTCAGTATTAATATGGACATGACTGGTAGGTATACCTAATTTATTATTTTTCTACACACAAAAATTATCATGATAATAAATAAAAACATCGTTTGTAAATTTGTGTAATAGTTTATTTTAAGCTCTTCTTCTTTAATATTTCTTCTGCACAATTCATAGTTTTTTTTTTAAAGTATGACTCAAAGAAATTATTAACAAGAAAAATAAATTGCACTAGTCATATCCATATTAATATTGAGATCGCTACTTCAAATCCACTCTCTAGAAATAAAGTAAACAGACGCTGCCAGACAGAATAGTACTGATACTTAGTAAACTATCGACAAGTTTCCGTTGCCCTCAAATTTAGCGTTTTCCAGGGCTAGTAGCTCTTAGTTTTAAACTTTCAGGTCATATTGTACCAACTGTGGCTTCCCCGAAATGGGCACCACCATCCACTATCAGTACCACGGTGGGAGTGCGCTGAAGCCAGCTGACATCCCCATTCAAAATTTGTTAATCAAACGTAAGTTGGTTTCTCTGCTTTCATTCCCATAAATAATCAATAGCTCCATAAGCTACCTAATCCATTTTTACACAAAATCAATTAAAAACTATTGATGAAGCACACGGAGTAGTATACGTGCCTGGATGGTCTGCTATTTGTAGATCCCTCGATTTGTACAGGATCCCATCAAAAGATCCTAACCTGATGACAGTGATTGATAACAATAGGTCCAGCCGTCTCCGAATAATCACTAATCATTGACACATAAAAATACAGCAAAAATAAATTTAAACAAACAAAAGAATCGACTTTTAGGATCCGCTATTCCAAGCCAAGAGGAAGGGGCCGAGTTGCTGTAAAAAATAGTGAAATCACTATAGGTGTGCCTATAATAGTTGAAGAGTTCCCTCAATTTCTCCAGGATCCCATCATCAGATCTTGATCCTGAATGGGACCAACTGAGAAATACACTCTTTCAAACAAAAAAAGAATTTTCCAAATCGGTTCAGCCGTCTTCGAATCGGTGAACATACATAAAAAAAACAATTTAAGATCCCGACGAATTATAACCTCCTTCGAAATCTTGAAGTCGGTTGATAAAGATCCCGACCCGATGAATCCTCCTCCTTCAAAATCTTGAAGTCGGTTGAAAACGGAGCTTAGCTAGTCATGTACCCCCCTTAATAACGGTATGTCCTTTGGTTACCACCACTTTTTCCAGTTATCGTGATAGATGCAACCTCCATGGTGAAAACCGAACCGAATGTCGTGCTGAGCCTTGACCTTGCTCGCCAGTATCTCCCGGTGGAACAAGGGCTTTTTCAACCCACGGTTATTTTATTCAAGTTCGGATGGACGCATAATCCGGATTATCGTCCGAATAACGGATGTGACTGTCAGATACCAGGTCAGTATTGAACCTGTTGTTCAAACGTTCTTCTTCCTACCTTCCAGCCTCCTTCCATCTTCCAACCAGCAATGCTCTTCAACCATTTCGATATGCTCTTCAACCATTATAATTACTTTCTATTGGGTAAAACTATTGACCCTCTGAACGCCAAGAGCCACTAAAGTGGTCGTGTGCTGTCGTGCCTACCACGCCAACTAGTGGTCATGGCAGACGCTGTCAGCAATTTTACTGTTGACAGATAAGGTTTAAATTCGTTTCTCACAAGTTGAGATGTTGGCGTGTATGCCACATTTTGATGCGAGAGATAAAGCGTTCAAAAGGTTAAATAAACTACCTACTCTTGTAAAATTTTCAGAATTATACAAGAATATGTATAATTTCTTGAATACTAGTTTCCGAAACTTTCAACGTAACAAAAATGTTTGAGTTCGAGAAACACTGTGTACCTTTTTTAACTTCAATATCTAACATTCCAGGAATTAGCTTCGACTTAGCAGTATGGATAGCCTTGCATTTGGATCACGTGGTGGGGGTGGCGACAGACGCGCCAAGCCTGGAGTCTAAGGAGACGCGGAACTCGACGAAAACTATCACCACTCTGTTGGGGAAGAGCGGCGTCTACATAATCGAGAACGTCAACGCGACACTGCCACTACCAGGTGAATTAACAAACCAACATTTTACGAATTAGCTTCGAACCGGGCTGGATAGCTCTGCACCTAGACCACGTATTGAGGGTGGTGACGGATGCATTTGCGTCAGATGCTAGCGGGTAATCTTTCACGAGTAAGAACGAGACGCAGATACCATCGCGGATGCGTCCGTCTATGTGTAGAGCTGGCAAGAGACGCGGAACTTGACTGGTAAAACTATCTCAGGTCTGTTGTGGAAGAACGGCGTCTACATGATAACCACAGAGTATATTGAATAGTAATGATAACCTTGACGCGAAAAGGAATCTACCAGGCGTATTTAGGACATACAATTTTCGTAAATAACACAAAAGAACTCCGTTATTCACGGCTTGTAGCCTGGCGTTTATAAGTGATGACGTTTTAACTAACGACAGTCGATATGACCGGATTGATCTATCGTATCGCAGTCACACGTATAAAGGTGCATTTATACGTAGGGGTCATGTCCAGCAGGCTACATACATCAGACTCGTTTTACGTATGCAGCTCGTCGGTCGTGATCCCTACATGTAAACGCACCATAAAGATTATTATTTCTTTTCTTCTAGAAAGGGGTTGCTTGGCGATAATAACGCCTCTGAAACTTTTGAACGAGAACTACGTGCCGACTCGCATTACCGCCTTCTGCCCGCCCCGCCGCAAAGAAACAGTGGAAATCATCATGAGTGCCGAGAGCAAAACTCTGTAAACTGCCCAGTCAACACGAAAAAACCAGCCATTGACACTTATCTACTTTACTAATAAATAAGGAATTAAATTGTTTTGAAAATTCTTCAAATTGAACTTGTTCTTTGTATTGAAAATATACGGGTAAACTTTTACAGAAAATCAGCCTGTACCTATCAGCAAACTACAGTCACAACTTATAAGTCTCCTTTTCATCGCAGACAGTTTAAAAGGACCTTAAAAATGATGTTGTCTATTGTAGTTTTATGCATTTAGGTATAACAATAGTATTTTGTGCAACAGTTACATAATAAAGGTTCTTAAGATTCGAGGGTCGTCTCTCTCGTCTACAGCGGCGGGTGGCGGCGGCGCGGGGCCCGCCCCGGCAACAGACCCATTATATCCCTAAGAATCGATTTTTGAGTCATCTTATGACAACGTTCTTAAAGTATATGCTTACCCGCTTATTCATAAACGTATCGCAAACCTCATTTAACTAAATCATCTTTTGTCCTTATCTGTCACATTGACAGTTGTGTTTGTTAGAAACAGACAAAATACATTTTAACTAAATGAGGTTTGAAACACGTTTATGAATAAGCGGGTTAGAATATACATGTCAGTCATTTTATTGGCAAATTAGAATGCTGGAGTAGAAAAAATAATTTAAATCGGTACCTTTATTTGAAAGCTAATCTTAATGTTTTATTTATGATAGAATAAGGTGAGAATATAAAATTATGACTGGTTCATTAAATAAAATATTTAAAATTGAATAAATAAGCTTTATTTTTGGCCAAACTATTACATTCCATAAAACTTTACACATCTATTGAAATATCCATTACTATAGTAAAGTAACAAATAAAAATCATAAAAAATATAGCACAAACTAATAATAGACCCAATATTTGAAACTAAAGATCTATATAAAGAAGTGATCCCACAGCTAATCTACGAGCTTTGTGAAAGTTCATTTAAATCATATAAAAAATAAATGTCAAAAGGTAAGGCCAAAAAAATTACGTCAATGTCCTGTTATGTTCTATTCCAGGTACGTCCAGATAAGGTGAGTGTACCATTTTCAAAAGCATCAGTAATAAATAAGTCACGATTTCGTGACACGATGTCCATGCTGCGCAACCGCCAGATCTGGACGGACCTTCAAACACTTCAATTTCACAGAATAATTTGCCGTTACTACCGACCATACCTCATTCTAAAGGGTATTTGGGCCTTTGAAACATACTGACCGATAAATCGTGAGATGTTACTCAGTGGCGTTCATTCTTAATTCAGTAAGGCAGTAGGTTTCTAAGTATACTACATAGCATCAAAAGGACAAGAAGCACATTGCAATAGCAAAACTAAGTGCCTAGAGCGCATCTCTAGAACTATATTTAATTTTATTTGTATTATTATATCATCAAGTTAGATATACTTTTCTGCTTATACTATTAACGAACGCCACTGGCAACCATACCTATATTTACATAAATATCATGGTACCAATAAAAAAGGAAAATTACTTTTTTCACAGCTTAACCAATTATGTGAAAATTGTACAGAAAATGTAGAAATCATGATCATAAATGATGAAAGTTGTACATTTTCAACCAGAATGTTATACAGCAGAGCACCCTCTTTTGTTTTTAGTAAAATTCAAGACCCAGAACGTAAAATATTTCACAAAATTAACTAAGTTTATTTATTCAAATGATTATCATCAAAATGTAAAGTTTTAAAAAAGCTGAGCATACTTTAGTCATTGAAACAGTGTATAAATTAGTAGTTTAACTGAATCTCGAACGTTAAATACGGAGAAATTTTATTAACGAAAGAGCTACTGTCACATAGGTACGTCTCAAGCCACGAAAGATTGAGAAATTATTGCAGAGTGACCAGCCTCTCCAATAAGACTTGAAAATACACTTTATTGCAAACACTTAAGGTCTAATGTTACGAAAACCTCCCGCTTGATAAGAATAACAGATACTAGCGTATATTGATGTAATAAAATATATCTCGAGTCTCCACACAGACTGCAGGCTTAAAAGACAGCATATACAACTTGTGGTCAGCGGGTAAGTTCTGATGTACTAATATAGTATGGGAGGTGGACTAATCATTTTGGTTTCGTACAAATTTACGAGCTGCGCACAGTTAGATTGAAAATATTTACAATATAGGAGAGGATACAATACAGTTGAGTTTGGTATAACATTAAATATAGTGGCTTGCTACTCAGTGCCGCTCAAATCGGTAACATTTATTGTGTTCCTGGGAGAGTCAACTTTTTTTATGTTGTTTACTCTGTCCCCGTTGTCCGAGACACATCTTCATACTGTTTCATAGTATTTTTAGGTTGTCCAAGGGACGTAACCATAGCAACGAGGGACAATAAAACGTTTGACTCTGTTAACATTATATATGTGATGGTATCGTACTTTCGCTTCATAATATCTGTTTAGTCTGTGACTCCTCATATAGCGAAAGGGAAATGTGATTATGGAGAACAAAAATGGCGGCTTTAATAATGCTTCATCAATACGCTAGTCTCATTTGTCATTCTCATCCCCGTCCATACTTTAATACTTTCATAATTATTGCCACGATTAACAATACTGGCACTGATTTGCGTTAGAAGCACTGTGAAATATTAAAATATAGCTTTTGTTTTGGTGCACCAATGTTCTTATATACGTTTAATACTACACTTTTGGTACACTGTGTAAGCTCCAAATACAATCAATTTCATCGCAAACTAATTTTATTTATCTACTATAAAAATAGTATAAAGACACTAGAAGTTTGCTTTACAGCAACCCTGCTAAACAGTATACATTTTATCCATAATTTGTTTGCTTACACAGTAGCACCATACAAATATACCGTAAATAAATTTGAGACAAAGCTCTTGCCGCATATAAGTACAGTCGAAAAAATAACGCTTTCACACCCTCGGTTTATGCATTCATACGTCAGTCTTAACATTATTTATCTGACTGTACCATCAGGCATACTTCAGCTTGGCTTGAAATGCTATTAATAAGGAATGCTAGTTGATAGCATAATGTGTCGCTAGTAGGCTGACTACTATATTTGTAAATATGTACTATAAATACTATAATACTACAATACTTGCACATACTATGATGAATAAACTTATACTGTTGAATCAGCTAGTAAAAGTATCATTTAAGAAAATGACACTATTATTGATAAATTTTCAATATATCAATAATAGAGTAATTTTTTTAGTATTTGATATACTGAAGGGATTGCTAATTTACTAGCTAAATATTTCTATGAATCGATAAGTAAATACATTGCATATATCGATATTTTATACTCCTATACTATATATGAGTATTTGAATGTAATGTATCTAATAGGTACAAAAATATTGTAGGATTTTTCGTAATCTACTTTTAACTTTACATAAACTAGTAGTGGTTCAATAAGGCTCATATATGATCTACAGAAATTAGTTATAATGTCATATATATTTATTTTTGTATATTATTAATAATTATTGAAAGGTATAAAGGTACTATCAAAAAGGTACAAGCGATTCCAAAGCTTTCTTTAACACTCTATTTAGGGTACGATATTTAGTTTTCAATAAGATTTAATACTAAATGTTGATTTGACCAAACATTCCAAGATTTACAATTCCATCTCAGTCTTAAGTTTGTTCAAATCATGTCTAAATGATAATGCAAAATTTTAATTTCTAGAGTAGATAATACATGAAATATGGATACACCTAGTGACTCTTAGATACTAAGTTTGTCAATATTTAATATTTCAGTCAGCCACATTTAACGACACAAGTCTAACTGGTCTACTGGATTGCCTTAATGTATCCAATTGGGGCATTAGAAAGTAACATGAAGAAACTTACATTAAACTTTTATTGAATATCATTTCACAATGGAATTTCGCGTTTGGGGAGAACGGGAGAGTAGACACAGTGACAAACCAGCTTATTCATAATACTTATATAAGCCTCACTTAGTTAAATTATGTTTGGTCTGTTTCTACAAACAGAACTGTCAAAGTGACAGATAAGGACAAGACATTATTTAATGAGTGAGGTTTATGAATAAGCTGGTAAAATAATTAACTTGAAATTATCACAATTTTTTGATAATTAAGACCATAAGTCTGGTTATCGAAGTTTGATGAAGTGAACTTGATTACATAGGTATTTTTGCCAGTAAAACTGTGTCTTACATCACTACTTGGCCTACAAGATCTAATACTGTATTGGCGTCCTTTTGTTTATCTTTAACCTCCTAAGGCCCACTTCATAAACTTGAAGCTTGCTCTACACATAGGCGGACGCGTCCGCGGATGGTATCTGCATCTCGTTCTCTTGTTAACGAGTAAGAACGAGACGCAGATACCATCCGCGGTCGCGTCCGCCTATGTGTAGAGCTAGCATTAAAGAAATTTAAACTTATTTTCAAGTGCAAGACTTGCATTTTGTTTAAAAAGAATTTCCATGTTATTTTCCTACATATCAAATCCAACTACATATGTAGCATTTTCTTATAGTATGGACCTCAATATACTAGACACTGTAGATCTCCCGAACTCCCATTCCAAAAGCGCAAGTTAACTCAAAATCGTACCATCACCCACACCGTTAACTGCCCATCGGTGGACCTTATGCCCTTTGTAACAAGGTTCATCGATAGAAGAGTGTTGCTGTTTGTACAGTCCCAATGGTACTACAATCCAGTCACTTACCAGGTTTAATCCTTCCAATCCTTCTTAATTTCGAAGCTCCACTCCCACTGAAGGTGTACGTTCTTGTCGTCGTCGGTGAAGAGACTGTTCACGGTGTAAGAGCCTCGCGCCATCAAGCCGGAGGGCGCGTCTTCGGGCGGGGTGGTGTACGATTGGATTTCGGTTTTTGGAGGGTAGGAGCCGACCATGTGGGTCATTTTGTCAACTGGAATAGAGACAATGGGGGTGAGAATAACGGATACAAATATGTACACGACGGGTTGACGTTATGGTATGTACGATACGGGTACAGTCGCCAGCAATAGCATCTTCCTAAACGAAGGCAGCAAAAACATGTGACACGCTCTTATGGCCTCACAAATAACAGCGTGTCACATATTTTTGCAGCCTTCGTGCAAGTTACGGAACCTTCCAAATAAGTAAAAATGTTCTCGAAATTTTCTAGCAAATTTCACAAGAAATACAGGAAATTGTATATTTAAGAAATAGGGAGTTTCAATCCCATACAAGTGTAAGAATTTTCCGAAATTTTCATACGTGGAAAATTTTCCGATTTTGGAAGTTTCCGTTGGCACATCAGTACGTGTACGTGTAGATGGGATAAGATTAAGAGGTGTGAACAGTGAACACCACTTTTGGTCAGTGACGACGTAATTTTTTTTAGTAACAAAACGCTAGAGCACTCTAGCGGGGCCTTAGCCAGAGTTGCAGTAAGATAGGGCACTTTTCATTTAAATTAGGACAGCGCCAAATTTAACTTTATTTTCACACTTTTTCGACCCGATAGTAGTTTCTAAGGTAGGCCTTAGATTTTAAGCTAGCTACGGCCCTGCGCCGGAGTATACATGCTTTGGTATTTTATCAAACATCCTAGCTAAAATGTTATTATAATTATTAACACATTAGGTCTAATTTTAGGTTACAACACAACCTCTTGTTTTTAAAAGGAGGAGGTTCTCAATTCGACTGTTTTTTTTAATGATCATTATTTTTTTTGTATGTATGTTACTCGATATCTCCGTGAATCGTGAACCACTTTTAATTTTTTTTTATCGAACAGGTATAACCCCTAGATGGTCCCATTGTCACCAAGTCGGGGTCTGATGATGGGACCCTGGAAAAATCGAGGGAACTCTTCAACTATTATAAGCACACCTATAGTGATTTCACTATTTTTTACAGCAACTCGGCCACTTCCTCTTGGAATAGCGGATCCTAAGTGAAGCCGGTTCTTTTTTGTTTAAAATTATTAGATAAGTGTAACGCTGCCATTAATTTGACTTGCCTCGGATTTTTCCTTGTTTCATTTTGTTTTTAAATATCAAACTACCTACTTAACAAGATTTTATGACGAATGAAGGCGTTTGCAAAAATATCGCGACCACAGAAATAAATCAGGATAGAAGGAGACAGTTCGTCAATTTGTATGGAGACCGAGCGTGTAACATTTTGCGTAGGTACAATGACGTCACGAGTGTAATTTAGTGATGGAAAACATAAGCCGCGCGAAAACGATTCAAAAGCATCGATTTGAACACGCAAATTGTTGTAGGTGCATTTTGATCGATTCATAATAATCGATAAAAACCTACAGAAAAAATGATAATTAGTTTCGACAGAGGAAATGAAAAAGTTTCACAGTTTCAAATCGATTTCATTTGAATGTTTATCATGAATGTTTGCTCCTGAGTTAAGGATGTTTCTATGTATTTAAGTATACATATATCAAAACAGGGGGGAGGGGTATTCACACTGATTCCCCTTTTGCCAAAACCTAATGCCCGACGGGAACGGCACGGGGCTGCAAGGTTTTGTTAGTGTGCAAGATTTGTCAGTGTAGTGTGTCATTTTCTGTCATTTTCTATGTATGTGTGCCATTATTACAAGTATGTAGTATGTGAAAATTGCGCATATGTGCACGTTTCCCCCGAAAAAATTTCCAGAAAGATACGTACGATAAGATGTTGTCTGAAACAAAATTGCAATATAGTAGTAAACACAGCCTGTTTTTAAATAATAATTGCTTTTCACTAAGTATATAGCTACGTAATAATATAAAAACGTAATTATCATTTCCTCTGCTTGTAAAAATCGATTCTAATCGATTAAGTAAAATTGCAGCGTACAGCACTATTCTTACTTTTGAAAGAAAAAATGATAAATCGACCTTGAACGCGACTCGACAGTTTGTATAGCTTATTTTTACATCGCTGGTTTTGTATGCACGACAAGTCTGGCTTGTCAAATTAAAGCCGCAATGGAAAACTAGCGCTGGACTCACAAACGCCCGCTACAGTTTTGGTGAAGATAATACGGAGCAACAAAAAAAAATGTTTATAAATTAATTACAGATATTTTAGGACAAATAGTACTTACTTATGAAAGGAAATTCCTTGATTACAAGCTCCACCTTTTTTGCTGGTGTTTGCACAGTTAATTATCGAACACCGAGTCATTTTGTTTTTTATAACCTAGCGTCACACGCGGACCGAGGTGGGGAGCGGACTGAAGTTGGCGGCGAACAATTAAGCCTTCGAGACACACTTTTGACGCTCAAGGTCCCACACTTCTTTCTTCTATCCTGATTTATTTCTGTGATCGCGACCCTATTTTCCCGGGTTTGAATATTTTATCGACATCTGACATGCCGAGACGGCGGCCGTGTATAATTCTATGAAATCAAATCACATGCCATATGTGTGAGTCAACGTGACAATGACACGGCCGTCTCGCGATGTGATGTGACTAAATTACGATAGCGTACAATCGGCGACGGTAATATTTTATTGTTTATTCAATAGTAGCACGAGTAAGGCAGTTTTTAATTGAGGCGAAGGTGAGAGGAGACGTGCGGGAATCAACCAATAGGCTGCCTTTCCAATGAGGTGGAGATACATATATGTTTTCTATTCTAAACAAACAAAACAAATAGGTACGACTACCACTTTGAAACGTCATAAAAATCGGGTTTATAATAGTAAATTACGTACCTAGGGCGGTAAAATAAAGAAGGGCTCGAATTGCTGGCATTTGTGGCCCGAACTGAAGGTAAGGGCCATAAATAAGCGATCTGAGGCCTTCATTATTACCGCCCGTGGTGCGTACATAATTTTACGTCTTCTCTTGGGTGTGAAGTGAGATTTGCCACCGCGCGCTAGGGCGGTAAATCTCACTTAGCGCCCAGAGTGACGTAAATGATATAACGAACTCGGGACACACCGAAAGGGTAACGCGATATCATTGCATGGTCTCGGCTACATTCAAACTAATTATATGCATGGAATGTGAATTACATGTGCATGAATCAATACCAGGTACGTACCGGCCACTGTCCGGAGCAGCATGGAACAATAAAGTTGTATGTTAATTATATGAATATAAAAGTATACGTAAAGGTTATAGCGATAGATTACTGATAGAATTTTAGCGAAATGCCAGCCTGTCTAAAGATAAGGTGCAGCGCGGCAATCTCGTCTGATGTGAAAATATTTCGATTTAGTTGAAATTTCCTGCAGTTCGAGATTGTCCCGCAGTACCTTACGCTCTTCTTGTGTATTAAGAGACACTTTTCGATATCTTTTAGTAGATTAGGCCTATTTTAATTTAAATAATATCTTGCACACTTTCATACGTTATTTCTAGATTTAGCGACATTGCCTGCCACTGGCAAGTAATCTCAGTTCAAATAGTTATCTTTGTGGGAATTTGGGGCTTTCGCAAAACATACATAAAGAAATAACATCTAATACGAAAAGATCTTAATTTCTAGTGTTTAAAAAAGTTAGGAAGAAATGAGGAGAGTTTACAGAGTGTAGTTTGTGAAAGTCAGAATACTCGTCTTATTTTTACGGCAATAAATAGTTATGGCAATTTTGTGAATATTCAGAACTGAAAAACGCAAATGTATCGACACCTTGTATAAACTATGATCAACTGAATCAGGCACAATCAGCAGAAGTAGCTAAACGGGTGGGGTGTTCAAAATGAGCTTGACACGGCTTTATTGTCCAGAGAATAAGAGCGTGTGTAGGTCATTTTGAACACCCTACCCGCTTAACTACTTCTGCTACTGGTGCACTATCATAACATAAGTTAGCGCGAAACTTAGCAACCGAAAACCCTAACTATATTGAGACGACCTTGCCCGTTATCGACTATAGTTCGGATATCCCCTGCACATGCAGGTCTTCGATTCAATTAGCTAAGCGCCGGATTCATAATATCACGTAACATAGCAAGGAATACTGCATATGTACAGTCACCGGCAATAGTGTCTTCCTACATGAAGGCGGCAAAAATATGTGACAAGCTCTTACTTGTAGAACCATAAGAGCGTGTCACATATATTTGCGGCCTTCGTGTAGGAAGATACTACCGGTATTGCCGGTGACTGTACGACTATATGGACAGTTCGCGGTTTTTCGCTACCATATCATAAATAATCACAAATCAAAACTATTGTGTCTTTCGGTTCGCGTGTAAATGTTATAAAATCTTTGTAATCCAAAAAGGGAACTGTGGAAGCATACCTACACAATTTTTGTAGTCACCATCAAATATATCGAAGCGGCCAAGGTGGTCACAAATATCTGGTGTCCAAGGTAATAAAGTCAATGTTCAGATATTTTTGAGTACCTTGGCCGCTCCGATATATTTGATGGTGACTGTAGTAAAGTAAAAAACGAAGTAAAGCACCAATGCAACAACGTTTTCGTTGGACTTAAATAATTTTCCCGACTTACACAGAAGCATTTCTTAATTTGCTTATACCTTTAACATATAACTGGATTGGAAAAACGCAACTATTATAGGATTATGATATTAAATCAGATATATCAAAAGGTTACGTAATGTTGCAAGAGCACTTAGACAAATTAGATTAACCCCTTTATCTAGACCCACTCCGTATCCGGATCAAGGAAATTCGGAAATTCCCTCGGGAAATTCGGAGAAAAGCCGGAACCCTGCATAACTCAATTGGTGACAATTTTCATCTAATGTAAGCGTTACGTGGCGTGGGTGACATGGCCCATATATAGACGTCACAGCTCTCCTGTACTGCATTATGATTGATGATGATCGCTTCAGTGAAGTTCAGATTCTATACAACGAAATACAGAAATTCGCGGAGATTGCCGCAACACTAAACTTTCTTCGTAGAATTATAATAAATATGGCGCATTAACGTTGGTTATATCTTATATGCGTAACTCGAGGGCCACAAACAAAACCCTCCGAGTGTGACGCCGTCGGCGCGCGACGCGTATCAGGGGCGAGCTTAGCCTTCGCGAGGCCCCGAGTGGCCCTTGTAAAAATCTACTCTGCTCGTAAAAATTTGTCCGCGTTATTGCGAGGCCTCGGGTGGCTGGACACCACCTCCTGGAGTGTGTAAAACCAACCTATAAGCTTCCTTGTTGTCACGGCCGCGAGGAAGGTCGATGAAAACTGATTGTAGAAGGCGCTGTTCCAGATTCCATACGAGAGAAAGAGTCAAACGATGAATGGTCCTTAAAAATGTATTGAAACTATATACAATCAGAAGACTTCTTAAAGAAAAAAAAAACCCCGTCTCTTTATTCTACAGCATCTTAATTTTAGATTTCGAAGCCCTTGGGGACCAATTCGAAACGAAACAGTGAGTAATTTTCGATAATATAAATAAAATATAACTATTTCCCGCCATACAAATTTAGCTATTCTATGGACCATTGTTGGAAATGTCATTGTGACAGTTGCCTTCCCCATTAGAGAGCGTTTTGTCCGTCTGTCCTCGAGTAAGATAATCTTTCGTCCTTTCCCTATACTTCATTTTGACAATTTAGATTGTTAAAAAGAGTCATTTTACTATTGCTGAGTTGTATTTAATATATACCAATAGTAAGGTTATAATTATTTTTTATTCATTTGCTGTTTAAAACTGTGTCATGGACAACACGCGATTTAAAGTTAGACACGGAGTTGGCGCGAATGTTCATAGGTATGTGGTTACTAAGGTAATGACTTTATACCCTTTTAAGGCCATGTAAAGGCCCAGGTTGATATTTACATTTTCTGTTCGATTTTCTATCGACTTTTATACTATTCAGCTCTAACTGTGCTGGTTTAGATTGACTTACTGGTAGAGAGACTGGTCGGAATTCAAGGTAAATAAGTTGTTAGTTAAAAGTTAGTACAGATTGCAAGAAATCGTTGAGATAGCGCACAACAAGACGTTGTAAAGTCTAAGAGAAAGTTTTGAATTTTGCATTGCTCATACTCGTTTTAATCGACGTGGCATAAAATAGTACATTACGTACCTAGGGCGGTAGAATAAAAAAGGGCTCAGATCGCGGGTATTTGTGGCCCGAACCGAAGGTAAGGGCCTTAAACACGCGATCTGAGGCCTTATTTATTACCGCCCGTAGTGCGTACACAATTTTACGTTTTCTCCTGGGTGTGACGTGAGATTTGCCGCTACGCCCGTGGGCAGCAGATCTCACTTACCGTTCAGAGTGACGTAAAAGAATATTACCTGGCACTCCGAGTCGGTACGTCTTCTGCACGTACTTGAGGCCGTGCACGATCTCCCGCTGTACGATGAAGTCGATCCTTATCCGGTATTGAACACCCTCCTTAATCACGAACACCTGAAATTAAAAGGTTATAAATCCTTTTTATTTTTGTGACCAGTAGTAGAACGATGAGTATTACCGGTACTATTTGGTTGATATATGTAATGAATCAATATTACATCCTACTTAAAATGTAATCATCATCATCATCATCTTCATCATCTCAGCCATAAGACGTCCACTGCTGAACATAGGCCTCCCCTTTAAGGGGGACTTAAAATGGAAGGAGGGGGACTTAAAATGTAATGTAAGCATTGAATGTATTCTACTAGATGTGACATCTAGAACACATTTTGTGCGCCATGTTTGGCGGTTGACAGCTATGACAGAATCAAAGAGCAGTATGGACTTGTAGTGATATTCACTATAATTTGTGGGACAAAAAAAAACTTAGTGTTTAAGAGTATATTTCTAATGATATTGATAGGATACAATATAGTATTTATTAAAACCTTAAGGGGAAACTTTGAACGCCATCTTAAATTACCGACCTTAGCTGACATTTGGTTCTCTACTTCGATACTTTGTCACTATGTTTATGCCGTGGGGTGCCCGGCCTTAGAATTGTCCCCCACCATATCGTCTCATGGTTGCAGTAGGAGTCTGCTAAGGGAATATACCGGGAGATGGGCAGCAGCATCTTCTGAACGCCTAAACAACAATAAATAAAAAAAACTGCGCGCGCCAACCCGCCTGCCAAGCGTGGCGCGTATGGCAAACCCCCCCTTAAAGGGGAGGCCTATGTTCAGCAGTGGATGTCTTATGGCTGAGATGATGATGATGATGATGTTTTAGTCTCTAGTTAATAAAGTTATCGTAGGGGTTGGTGTTTCATTTTCCCCACCACAAAACTTTTTGGTCCCCACCTTTTACAAAGCGATTTTCCGCAATAACAGTACTGCAAGTTCTACATGAAAACGTGCATGAACTTTGTGAATCTCCGTACGTCAGTTAGCAGAGTTCAATCGTTCCCAGCGACTTGGAGTAATGTGGCTTGTCGCAATTTGTTCCGATATTAAAACTGATCTGGCGTGCGTCCAGCGCGTACAGGATGGGCCGGCAACTCAGCAAACCGCAAATTACATCCTATATGCGGTTTTACTTCCGCTGATACCGTACAACATACTCAACGGAATTCAGTGAGCCATAGATAAAATTCAGCCGGAAGCCGGAAAACTGTCTATGGGCTTCACATACGAAAGACCAGAACCCGCAGGAAAATTGTCTATGGGTTCCGCCTTCCGGCTGAATTTGATCTATATGGTGGGCTGAATTACGCTTAGATCTGGACCGTATTCGGCTACGTAGGTATGTGATTCGCCATTGCACGAAATTTTTAATCTAAATGACAATAATGTTGTCAAATTATTCTTCTCCTTCCTTCCCTAGGTCCCCTTAGTTGTCAGATTAAACTAAAATGATTCACAGCGTTTGTGTCCAGATAAAGTATATAAACATTAACGGACAAGGTGTTTCAAGTTCTTAGGTAGATATGTATGTATGTATGTATGTATGTATCACATTATTGCACATAAACAAGTATAACATTAAAACATTAGTAAAATACAAAAAGATATGCACAAAGGCGAGCTTATCCCTAAAAGGGATATAATTGATCAACATATTAATATATTGGACATAGTGGTATGGTGTCCAAATGGACACTCCCTCACCCTGTATATACAGTATACGCGTCGCAGTCGTCAGACGCGTCGTAAATAATGGCAGCGCCGATGACAGATGGGTATGTCGCGTGCTGCGGCCGGCCTGGATACTTTGGTAGTAATGCATTGTATGCAAGCAGTGGTTCAGATGGAAATGAAGCTTATTACCAACCCTACAAATTTTACATTACCAACATTGATTCAGACTTTATTTTCAAAATGTTATAGGGGTCTTTTGCCCTAAATGCACATATATTGTCTCCGTTCGAGGGTAAAACACGCAGTATGTGTTTCTAATTTCTTATTTAGTTTTCTTAATGAAAACAGGTGTGTAAGAAAGAAATTTCCGTTAATAATACAACAATTCCGTTAATATTACATAATATCCCTGTAAGGCTGCGTTTCGACCAGAGATGAGCGAGGATGCGTCGTTGCGAGTAATGTTGTTAAGAACCAATCCTAAAGCTGCGTTAAAGGAAGTGATTCTATTGGTTTTCAAAAACACAATACTTAAACACAGTCTTATTAATTCCTTGCAGGACTTCAGCCTGAACTAATTAGATAAGAGTTGCACTAGCCGATAGCAAAATTTTATACCTAAGTAAGTTCTTATAGAGAAGGGTAACTTTTTTAAGGAAAAAAGTTGACGCACATCATAGAGCAAATATCAGTATTTTCTACCCTTTTTCTACGTTTTGCAAGTTCCACGCGCGCTGGCCGGTCGCCAAATCAAATATAATAACAGAGCTAATTGCGACAGGCCAGTTTATGGGACGCGGGATGGAGTAACCACCTGTTGCTAGGACTGCTAATGCTGACGAACGCTCTTAGGTGTGTCGGTAATTCATTTCAAATGTCTGGACGAAATGTCGAATGTGACAACGCGACTGTCAAAATACAAAGGTGTAACATTAATTTTGGTGATCCTATTAAGGGCATAATTGTTATCGTATTCTAATTATGAAAAAGTAAGAAAAAAAATGGTTTTATATGGAGGTTTCTTCATCATCATCATCATCATCATCATCATCATCATCATCATCATCTCAGCCATAAGACGTCCACTGCTGAACATAGGCCTCCCCTTTGAGCTTTGGACCATCATTAAAGCGGGGGTTTGCCATACGCGCCACGCTTGGCAGGCGGGTTGGCGCGCGCAGTTTTTTTGTTTATTGTTTGTAGGCTTTCGGAAGACGCTGCTGCCCATCTCCCGGTATATTCCCTTAGCAGACTCCTACTGCAACCACGGGACGATATGGTGGGGGACAGTTCTAAGGCCGGGCACCCCACGGCTTATGGAGACGGCTGGAGCACGGCTATGGAGGTTTGGTCGGCTGGAACGGCGTGTCACATAAAAATATTTTTTCGTTTCCATAAAATGTTTCTCTTACTTTTCCTACTCGCAATACTATACCAAATATGCCCTTAAACGGATCACCAGTATTTTTTTACACTCTGTATGTTTGGCACTTATAAACCAACCCTTATCCGAGCTGGCTTTAATTTAAATTAGAAGCTAATTTTGACTCATTAAAAAGATAAAACTAACTTTTGAAGTGCCATATATATGGCCGGAAAATGGCCTGTCTTGGAATACCCTATTAGTAGTTTCGTCCCAGTAGATTAGAATAAAAGTGTGAAAGTATTTTCACGAATGAGATGTGAATTTCCTGAGAGTAGATAGTAGTCAGCAGCAAAAGCAGTTAAGCGGGTAGGGTGTTCAAAATGAGCTGGACACGACCTTACTGTAAAGAGAATAAGAGTGTGTGTAGGTTATTTTGAACACCATACCCGCTTAGCTACTTCTACTGCTGACTATACCTAAAATCGAAGAAACAACTGTTCTAAGTAAGACAGAGTAGAGTGACCCACCGGTACCAACCAGTTAGCGAGTTACACATTTTTTTTAAATCTATTTTCGTATCAATCCGGCCATACTACACAAGCCAAGCACACTTCAAAAAATCATAGGTCAAAGTAGCATCCGGCGCGTTAAATTCGTAAGGCAACGTGAGAACTACAGTGTGTTTATTTCGAATCTAGAAGACGAAGCAAGGAAAGTAATGCATTAAATTGAATAACAAAGCACTATCTAATTAAATCCAAATTAATCACCATCTGTCAGAGCATTTAAAGTATGATATAGTGACAATCGCCTCATAAATATATCTCACGTACTATCAAACAAAGGGCGCCATTAAGCTAAAATAAATTAAACAAAGCCAACCACGTTATCAACTTTGAACCTTAAATCAAAGTATTAAAGTATAAATATATCGGAAAGGCGTCATTGATGTATTTTGATTGACTAATCCTTACGTCCATTTGCAAACTGACGAAGCGAGGCGACGCGCTACGATTATAATCAATTTTGTGCCGTAACAAGCACATGTGCTATAAATGTGTCTATTTTAGTTAGGTTAAGTTTATAATTGTCTTTATGTTAAGCTGAAGTTCTAAGAGAGATCAGATTCATCTTGTACTAACAGAAAATCTAAGGGAAGTGCTGTTGTTTTTTTTCTTTGCCTGCGTTTACTTAAAGGAAATCACATTTGAATGTGCAACTTAAATCGGTCAGATATGTGACAACGCAAAACTGACAATAATTGACGTAAAGAAATAACAATGATAATAAAACATGCCTTTAAATAAAAAAGCTTTAAATAATTTTCACTGTCAATAAAAATAACTGTCCACTTTTCAATTTTAATAAGTATTTCAATCCTATTATAATAACTAATATAGATAGATGTCTCAAGTGGAAACACCCTCGCTAGTTAGTTGAGTGGGTTTAAACTTGGAGTTCATTAGCCCAAAACTAATTTTGTTATTATTGAAGTACAAACGCTCTAATTATTTCTGTGCACACCAAATTAAAGGACTAAAGAACATTATCTTTCTTGTCTTATAATTATATCGTATTCGGATTCTAATATTATTGTATCTATAATAATATGGAGTTAGATTATTGACCGAACTCCGAGTCACGTGATTCTTTTGTTTACATTCTTTAACCATTTGACCGCTAAAGCCGTCATATCACGCGCACGGAAAGTCGTGTCGTCAGCGCCAGGACGTGATATCACGTCCAAAATATAACCGTTAGCCTTGCGCGCTCGCGCGAGTTGGCGCTGAGGGCACGTCTCCGTCCGATGCTTGGCGTTCAAAAGGGTAAAGAATCATAGTAAATTTCGTCATGTCAGCAGCAGAAGTAGCAAAGGGGGTGGTGTACTCAAAATGAGCTGGACACGACTTTATTGTTAAGAGAATAAGAGCGTGTGTAGGACATTTTGTACACCCTACCCACTTATCTACTTCTGCTGTTGACTGTACAGTCACGCTCCGTGATTGTTGAGCTATTTAGGGTTCTATAGCTAAATTGGACATTCCATAGCGTAAGTATATGAACAACCAATTTAGCTAGGGCCCTATATTACTCAAGAATTGCAGAGCGTGATGGTACAGTCGCCATCAGATATATCAGAGCAGCCAAGGTGGTCACAAATATCTGAACAACGCCTCTATTGTCAAGGCGATAAAGTGCATATTCAGATATTTTTGAGTACCTTGTCCGCTCCGATATATTTGATGGCGACTGTACAAAAGGTGGAGTAGAAGAAATTCTGTAGAATAATACCTGCTTCTTAAGATCGGTGAGGTCTCCGGAAAGGTCGAGCTCGACGTCGTCTCTGCCTACGACGCACAGAGCCAGTTTCTTCACTATCACCTTGCGAGGATCCGAGGCATCTGAGGACAAAATATACTGTCACATTCTACGCTCATTTGGAAAGTCGCATATTTCAGGTAATGAGCTATGTAGCCTAATAAAAGATCGCTCCTATAGTCTAGCAACTGAGTAGCGTTACAATCAAAGGCGATAAATATATTAAATATAACAACGCTTTAAAATGACAGTAAAATAAGCAAAAAATAAAATGATAGTTTGAAACTGATAGACATTTATTTAGGCAAAATTATTGACAAGTCTAGCGAGGCTTTATCTTAACACTGAATATTCTTATAAAAGGTTTCAAACCCTTGTCACATAAGAGATTGAGGATTGAAAAAATGATATGGAGAGAAAGCGCTGGTTGTTGCCGATTTGTGGTGGTAACACTGGTAACATATAGTAGTTTATCTACACCCATATCATAAACCCTCCATGATGCGTTCAAGAACCGCACGTTATGACCACTGTAACGATGTTATTATTATCAAATAATAATCAAAAATTCGATTTCATTCTGAAAATCTGGCCTGCTCCTCGACCGCCGCGCCGCGCGATCCTCCGACCACCGGCAGGAACCCCCCCCCCGACGACACAATCGAGTTGGCCATGGCGATGGCGGTGCAATCCGTGCAATGGCAGTCATTCATTCATCATTTAGGGTTTATAATATGTGTGTAGATAAAGCAGTGTATGCAACTGTACGTAATTAGGCCTTAAAACACTGGTGTGGTATATCTTATTATGAAACTCACTTCGTTCGTTTCATAAAACCACACTCGTGTTTTAAGGACCCCTATTACGTAACAGTTACATAAACTACTTTTAATAAAACACATTGTAATATTCAAAAGAATCATTTGTTGACTAAACAATCCGATTAAGAGTTAAATTAAAGCGATGTAAAGTTCATACTAAACACTGCAACTTAAAGACCTTTTTACGTACAGTCACCATCAGATTATATCGGAGCGGCCGAGATGGTCACAAATATCTGAACAACGCCTGTACGAACCCGTCTGTTCGCACTGTCAAGATGTCAGATGTATGTCAGCACCTATGTCAGATGATGCAGGATAACTAATCATATGTCAGGAATAATGTCAAAATAATTAATACTCGTGCGGTGCTAACGATTGTCTTTAATGCACTGCATTAGAATAATTCTGTAATGTAGGTTAAGTATGTCAACATATTTGCCTAAAGGCGACGCTATACTTAATGCGATGCGATGTACGATAGGTAGATCGTACATACTGCCACTTATAAAGCAAAAACACAGAAAAGCAAATAATAATTGTCCGTTGATAAGTAAAATAATAAAAGTTACGTTAATTACACAAAGATCAAGTCAATAATATTTAAAATGTAACGATACATATAAAATGATAAAATATAATTTTCTAAAAGCGTAAGTGCCTATTGTTTGACGATGACATCTTTAAAGCTAACTTTTCTTTGTGGCTGTGGTGTCATAGGGGTATCTGAGAAGGACGCAGAGCGCTGCTGCTGTGGTGGGCTGGTCCCCGAAGTCCTCCCAGGCCCGGCTGTAGTTATCGTTGATATTACTGCTTGCAGTGGAGCGTCGGGTTGAGTACGTATGGATTTGTGTCTCAATTTACAGATAACAAGTGCCGTAATGCCTAATGACATAATACCCAGTATGGAGTAAATTATAAAGTAGTGTGTATTGTCATTTCGTGCAAATTGTTCCAACTTTACTTCCTTCATGGTTTTTAGTTTCTGGCTTATGTCAAGAAATTCATAGTTGTGATCTTCAGTCAGAAGGGCTATGTCCTTTGGCACGGATGTCTTTATGACGTCATTGATCGGCGATGTTTTCGGCATTTCGATGTATGAGTCTTGTACGACCATCTGACTCTTGTAGTCATGTTGTGAATGTATCAAGAAGGACTTTCCCCTAATAGCACATCCTGGCGGTATCACAACTAAGCCTGTGCCGGTCAATTTTTCCGTAGAGACGTCGTTTGAGCATATCACGCGTATTGGATGCTCGTCACAATATGTAAACAACCAGGTGTCCCTGGCGTGTAATTTGATCCACCGGTCGGCGCATTCCTTTGCGGTAGCTTGGCAATAAGGTTTGTTATTGTTGTTAATCATAAGTTGCATATCGCAGATAGACTCGCCGACTTTTATTGTGTATACAGGGTGGTTTAGTGGACAGAACATTTTGTTATTTTTGTGAGAGATGCAGGCTTGTATGTCAGGTTCTGTCATTGGGATTACGGTATCTTTCTTCACGTTGATTGCCATATATTTTGTTCCAGTGGAGATGTATATGGTGCTGTTTTCGTTTCTTTGTGGAATGTCAATAATCGCGTCTAGTTCAAATTGTTCACGGTTTAGCAAGGGTAGACGTATCTCCATGATCAAGGACTTACGAGTCACCCTGGCTTGAATATGCAGTAATCCATATAGGTCTCCAATGTGATCAACTGGTATAGTGAGATCATCCTGTAGGTGCCCCGATATCAACTCTAATTGCTGTTGTATTTGTTCTGGGGGTAATAAGTGCACGTTTAGTCTTCCGTGGTAAATATCTGTGACGGTGTCGACTAGGGTGTCTTGGATTCTTCTTAAATTTGAGATGATGACGTCAGCTGCTACCATTGATGAAAGTAATGAGAAGGAGGTCAATATGCGTAAACTCGTAGTCTGTGCTTGGTTTATATCTGAAGTTAAGTTATGGACTGTCTTGGCAATGGAATCAAATTGATTTTTCATGATAAACTCATTGCGTTTGAGAATGTTGTTGTGCGCTTCTAGTATAGAAGTTTGGTTCTTGTACAAGTTGAAGATGTAGTCTTCTCGTTTTGCAATTGTGTCAATATCTTTTTCATATTTTTCGGCAAATCGGTCATCGAGGACTCCAAATAGTGTGTTAGCTAAATAGCCAACTCCATTAACTAGGCCTCTTCGTTGACGGTTTGTGTTGGGTGGTGCTGTCAGCAAATCGTTGTAGTGACGAAGTTCATTTAATTCGTGATCGAGTTGTGCAATAATTGGAGCACACGTGTAATCGTCGCTACATTTTGTTTTTATGAGTTTGACATAGTTTTCGATTGCACTTATGCTATCCCAATACGTAGTCATATTGTAAAATGCGACCATTTTCCACTCGTCTTGTATGATCTGTATGTCTGCAATTTTGTCAAAATATAACGAGTTGTTGGTTTGAATGGTGTCAATGTGGAGGGTCCGGGGCGTGACCGGTGAGGCGCATGTCAGGAGTAACAGCAGCATAGACGTCACAAAACTTTGTTTGTTTTTGCGGGCGCGTCTAGGTGCGTTTTGTGACCCAGAGTCAGATTTCGGGTCTTTGTCAATTGCATTAGGTAGTATCGACTTTTCGATGGGTAGCGGAGCTAGTTTTACAACCGGGCGTTGAATTTCTCTTCCCTTTGTCTTTAACGTGACGACACGGACATACCCATCCTTGCCGGGGTGTACCTCTTTCACACGTCCCATGGCCCACTTCGCGGGCGGCAAGTTATCTTCTTTGATAAGCACGATATCATCCTTTTCTATGTTCTTCGTTGGGTTTTGCCACTTGTGTCTTTGTTGCAGGTGGTGTAAGTATTCTGATGACCAGATCTTCCAGAAACTTTGCAGCATTCTTTCTGTCAGTTGCCATCTTGTGTGCCCGCATGTGTTTTCATTGCCCAATGTAGGTAGGGACATCATCGGTCCTCCTAACAAAAAATGTCCGGGAGTCAAATATTCGATGTCAGAGTTATCTGTCAAAGCATAGATTGGCCTTGAGTTAAGGCATAATTCAATTTGAGCCAGTAAGGACGAAAATTGTTCGTATGTCAATTTTTGGTCTCCCAATACCCGCTTGAGGTGGTGTTTGGTCGATTTTACTGCAGCTTCCCAGAGTCCTCCTCCGCTGGGCCACGAAGGGGCATTGAAATGCCATGTCACTCCCATCTCAGCGATTTCATTCAAAAAATCTTTGTTTATAACTTGCATGATCTCGTTCTTTTCTTGTCTGAGTACTCGGGAAGCTCCAATGAAGTTTGTTCCCTGGTCACTATATACGTGCAGCGGTGATCCTCTTCGGGCACAGAGCCTTTTAAATGCAGCGAGAAATGTCGGCGTGCTCAAGTCGGATGCAAGTTCAAGATGAACTGCCTTTGTGGCAAAGCACACAAAGACTGCAATGTATCCTCGAGTTGTTTTTATCCCTCTTCCGGCGCTGGCTTTCAGTTCTACTTGACCTGTGAAGTCAACACCCGTATGTGTGAACGGTCGAGAAGGGGTTACTCGTGGTTCTGGCAAGTCTCCCATCAATTGTTTTGTAGTGCTGGTGTTGAATCGGAAACATGTTACGCAACGGCTTACGTGTGTCTTCACCATGCGTGTTCCGCCTAGCACCCAAAACCTTTGTCGAAGGGCAACCATTGTAAGGGGTGCAGTGCCGTGTAGCGTCTGTAGGTGAGCCTGACGGATGGCTAGCTCGGTTAGTCTTGAATGTTTTGGCAGGATGACAGGATGTTTGGCGTTTTCTGTCAGATTCGCATGTTGAAGTCGTCCGCCAACTCTCAAAACTCCCATCGGGTCCAAATAAGGGCGTAGGGTCAGCAGGGTGCTTTTATTGCTTACGGTTCCTTTTTCCATGATGTCATTGATATCCTTTCCAAATTCCTGCCTTTGTACTGCTTTTGCAATTACATTATATGCATTTTCAATTTCGTTTGTTGTCAAGTAGCTAGTGTTTATTTTATTTTTTTGCATAATACCTAAAGTGTCATGTTCGCTCTTCACCGTCGGCGCATACGTCACGCGATGGCGCAGGTTTGTTATGAAACGTGATACGTAACAGATGATCCGTACTATGCGGGACAGTGAACTATATTTTTCCAGTAGTTCTTCGATTATCGAGGATGTTGTCAGGACGGCACATGTATTTATTTTCAGCTTGGCCTCGCATTGAGGCAGCGTAATTTTGTCAGTATTGTCTGGAGTGTCATTTCTAATAAAGTCAGGCCCTTCCCACCATAGTGAGTGGGATGTCAATTGAGCTGTAGAGATGCCGCGTGTCGCGCAGTCTGCGGCATTGTTCTGCGAGCTTACGTGCCTCCAGCATTCGTATGGCATAATCTCAAGAATCTCTGTTACTCGGTTGGCTACGAATGTCTTCCAACGCGAGGGGCTCCCTGTAATCCGAGCGCCTTTGTGGACGCCGTGTTTTTAATGTCAATTGCAGATTGATTTATTTGGTCAGGGGATAGTTCGGATAGTAGTTGTGGTGTGTTGCTGGCCCATTTTCTTAGATTCATTCCAGCACCGCGAAAAATGTCAATAAGTTGTTGCTGCGTTTTGCGGGCTTCGTCCATCGTATTACATCCGCTCAGAAGGTCGTCAACGTAGAAGTCCCTTTGCATGACCTTGGATGCTAAAGGATACTTGTCAGCATCATCGATGGCTAGTTGAGCCATGGTTCGCAACGCAAGGAATGGCGCAGCCTTCATGCCATACGTCAGTGTGCAGAGTTTATATTCTTTTAGGAGCTCCTGTGGGTGACTCCTCCATAATATCTTTTGCAGGTGTTGCTGATCCTCGGGAATAAGGATGCATCTGTACATCTTTTCGCAATCAGCAGTGTAGACGATCTTGTACGTTCTCCATCTCAGTAGAAGATCCTGAATATCCTGTTGCAGTTTTGGTCCGCATTCCATCAAGTCATTTAAGCTGTAACCTGAGGATGTGGGTGACGATGCATTGAAGACCACCCTTAACTTTGTAGTCGTTGAGGCAGCTCTATGCACGCCATGATGCGGAAGAAAGCATGAAGGATGCTGTCGAGTGGTGCATTCCTCCATGTGACCCAATTCCTGGTATTCTTCCATAAATTTTTGGTAACTTTCACGTAATTTGTCATTTCTTGTCAAACGTTGTTCAAGATGATGAAATTGAGCTAATGCCTTTGATTTTGAGTGACCCAATTTAGCTTCAAAATCTTCTTTCATGGGTAATCTAACTTCATATCTTCCGTCAGGCAAGCGTGTCGTAGTTTCTGCATACAGTTGCTCGCAAAATTGTTCTTGTTGTGTTGCAGTACTTTCTTGCCCACTTATCTCTTCCATCTCCCAGTAGTTTGAAATTTCTCGGAGGTCGTTGATTATAACGTTGCAGTTACGCAATTGTACAGAAGTTGCGTTTACGCCTCCTGAAATTATCCAACCCAGTAGGGTCTGCTGAGCAATTGGCTGCTCGTCAGTTCCTTTAACGAGACCGCCCATTATAATTTTAGAGTAAATCCTTACGCCTAACAAGACGTCAATCGGTTTTGAAATGTTGTAATCGGGGTCGGCCAGCTGGAGGTGTTGGATATGATCATCACTTTGCTTGTCAAACGACTCACTAGGCAGACTGTTGATCAGCTTTGGCAAAATTAGAGCATGAGTGGCGAAGGCATAGTCATCATGGATTGATTTGCAGTCTAGTTGAACCTTGCCCTTAATCTTCCTCACACTTTTGCCGATTCCTGTCACGGATGCATTTAGAGTCTGGCGGGGTAATCCTAGTCGTCGCATAGCATCTTGGCTTATCAGTGAAATCTGTGATCCTTGATCTAAAAGGCAACGAAGTGTCACATACGTGTTGTCATTAGTCAGTACGCGTATTTGCACGGTAGTCAATAAAGTTTCGCCCTCGTCATTAGCGACGTGATTACTCGACGATTCTCGGTTGTAGCGCTGACGCGGTTGTTGCCTAGGCGCATTCGTCGGCGTCCTCGATTCTCGTTCGGCGGGCTCATTTACCGCGTCATGAAGTAATGTATTATGCTTTTCATGGCAAATTTTGCATGTTTTCGTAGAGTTGCATACGTTGCGTTCATGCACGTAGAGACAGTTTTTGCACATTCCGTGTTTCGAAACTGTTCTCAATTTTGCGTCAGGTGACATCAATTCAAACTTCTTGCATTGGTACAATGCGTGGTTAACATTGCACAATACACAAGTGGCATTGCTGTTGTAGTTAAAGAAATTTGATTTGCTGTACGATGTCTTTTTGTATGCCGAGGAAAATTCATCCTTAGGCTTGGATGTCAGTTGTTTTGATGCTGAGGATCCTGCAGGTTCACGATCTCTCTTGTTTACAGGCTCCAAAGCGATGAACTTGGTTTCTAAAAAGGCAGTAAATTCCTCCAAAGTTGGCAGCTCTCTGGGCGCCTTACGAGACTCCTTGTAGTCGCTGAATGTCAATGTGTCAAGTTTTTTGGTCAGGAGATGAACAAGAAGCGGATCCCAAGTGGTTGTGTCAATTCCAAGGTTGTGTATGGCATGTACACATTCCATTGTCGTGTCATGTAGCTTTTTAATGTCATTTGATGATTGTTTATGCATAACCGGTTGGTTTAAAAATATCTCTATTTGCCGTGAAAACAGCAATTGGTGATTGTTGTAGCGATGGTACAGTAGATCCCATGCAGTCAGGTAATTGTCAGCCGTTACACTGAGATGCTGAACGAGACGCAGAGCCTCTCCTTTCAACTTTCCCTTTAAGTGTTGCATCTTCTGCGCTTTAGATAGAACGGGGTTGTCATGAATCGCCGACTTGTACAAATCCAAAAATGTAGGCCATTGCGAGTAGTCACCATAGAAGTTAGGTACTTCCATTTGCGGAGTAGATTTGTACAGATGAGTGGCTTCAGATATCTTTTGATTTAAGGCTTTCTTCGTCAGTCGGTACTTTTTCTCATACACGGAGTATCTTTCTTCGTAATCGTTGTCCGAGCCCTGTAGTATATTGTCAATTTTTAAATGCAAGTTGTCAATTTTCTCCCACCGACCTTGTAGATTACGAAGTTCATCCTCCATTTCCCATTTTTCCGTTATCTTGTCAACGTCAATATAATTTAGAAGCCTTTGGAAGGCCCTAAAATTGGTTTTCTGCTCACCAAAATACTCCTCAAGCTTACTTGCTTGCGGCTGTTGCGTGTCAGCAGCCTTAGGTGCCTCTCCAAAGCGGTAGTTCGAAAGCATTGTACGAACATTGTCAGTAAGGAGCTGTATTTGCTGGAACACGTTTTCCACGAAATACTCTCCACTCTTGTCAGGCGCGTTTGTCAGTTTCACGTTATTTTTCTCAAACTCTTCCCATAACGTGTCCACAGCTGTCAACCTCATTCGCAGGTATTCATCAGTCTTCCTTTCTTGAGAGTCTTTCTTGAAGTTAGTCTCCACCCGCTGAATAGAACTGATGATCTCCCTCTGCCGTTGCAATATAAGCTCAAACTCAGCCATGTCTCTTCAAGTATGACTTGAGCGAAATATTAATGTCACTGTATGTCACTTTGAATAAAAGCAGAATGTCAAATCCAATAGCTTGTCACGATTCTCAGTATTCTTGAAATCTCTCGCGCGATGTGCGTATACTCAACTAAGTTGGTGAGACCCGCTTGTGGGAGGCCAACTAAGTTGAACCGCTAATCACACTACAACTCACTGAACACTAGAACTAAGGTTCGAAGGACCATATGTACGAACCCGTCTGTTCGCACTGTCAAGATGTCAGATGTATGTCAGCACCTATGTCAGATGATGCAGGATAACTAATCATATGTCAGGAATAATGTCAAAATAATTAATACTCGTGCGGTGCTAACGATTGTCTTTAATGCACTGCATTAGAATAATTCTGTAATGTAGGTTAAGTATGTCAACATATTTGCCTAAAGGCGACGCTATACTCAATGCGATGCGATGTACGATAGGTAGATCGTACAACGCCTCTATTTTCAAGGCAGTATTTTACGTGTTCAGATATTTTTTAGTACCGTGGCCGCTCCGATATATTTGAGTGCGACTGTACAACAAATTATACGCAGTAACGGAAAGAAAAAAGAACGGAAAAAATACCGGTATTTACCAAACCAGTAAATACCGGTATTTTTTCCGTTCTTTCGTTTACTATTTTATATTTAATCCAACAATCTAATACGAAGTCATTATCTAACACTTTCACGACCAGGCGAAAAATGACGTCCTACTTCAGAAACCGGGCGTGTATAGCTACGTACAAAACAACCCGCCCAGCGGGTTGTCCGGCATGTGAGCAAAGTTTACGAGCGCCCACGAGGCGGGTTCTTGGTAGTGAATGTGCTAAAATATTGAGGTTTACATAAAGACCATAGCATAACATATTTTTAAATATATTGGGTTACCTCTGGGTTTTTTGAGAAAACCGGTTCCGGGCCCTGGTAGCGTTAATTAATGCGATGCTGCCATAGACGATTTTGCCGTTTAACCATTATTACCGACACTCGAAAATATTAGTTAGAACGTCAGCACCTTCGCCCTAAGGTCTCTTATCCCTCACAACGTACGTATGTGTTCCGTTCATTGTTTTCCTGTTATAGTAAAGCTATGTAAAGGAAACTATTGTTTAAATATCTATTTGTACACGTTACAATATACTTGACCTATAACGAGCTGTTATTTGTTTTTTTTTCCTGTACGTAAAGGATAAATCCATAAAGAATATTAGATCTACTGCGTATAATTTGTTGTACAGTCGCACTCAAATATATCGGAGCGGCCACGGTACTAAAAAATATCTGAACACGTAAAATACTGCCTTGAAAATAGAGGCGTTGTTCAGATATTTGTGACCATCTCGGCCGCTCCGATATAATCTGATGGTGACTGTACGTAAAAAGGTCTTTAAGTTGCAGTGTTTAGTATGAACTTTACATCGCTTTAATTTAACTCTTAATCGGATTGTTTAGTCAACAAATGATTCTTTTGAATATTACAATGTGTTTTATTAAAAGTAGTTTATGTAACTGTTACGTAATAGGGGTCCTTAAAACACGAGTGTGGTTTTATGAAACGAACGAAGTGAGTTTCATAATAAGATATACCACACCAGTGTTTTAAGGCCTAATTACGTACAGTTGCATACACTGCTTTATCTACACACATATTATAAACCCTAAATGATGAATGAATGACTGCCATTGCACGGATTGCACCGCCATCGCCATGGCCAACTCGATTGTGTCGTCGGGGGGGGGGTTCCTGCCGGTGGTCGGAGGATCGCGCGGCGCGGCGGTCGAGGAGCAGGCCAGATTTCCGAGCCCTGAATGGTACTTCTGCCTGGGACATGGATATGTCGGCGGCCGATCGTAAAATCAGGCATATCGTGAAATTTCTAGGCATATCGTGAAACGTGAAAATCTTTGACTCGTTCCCTGAGTCGACGGAGCCCCCCTATTTCTGGGCAGTTTGCCCTTTGGGCATCTCAAGCAACCTAAGGAACCTAACCTACCTATACATTGGTTTAATGTGACTATCGTTAAAACATTACACAGGAACATTACGATCTGCCTGATTATACGATCGGCCGCCGACAGATACATGTTTAATTTGGTTCGTAGAATGTCTATTGTCTTTACATACTTGAGAAGTCCAAAATTGCATCTAATTTCGTTGAATCTTCACTGTTCTTAAAACAAGACTACATGGCAATATAGAAGCCGATATAACAGTGTTATCAGCAGTATTAAAGCTACCTAATAACTGTGTGAATGAGAAGTGTTAATAAATGGATATTGGAATGATGTCAGACTAGGTATTGGAGAAAACCGTTGCTCGATGAATGATTCGAGTGTTCTAAAACCAGTTACCAATATTAATCTGCGTGAAAGTATAACTTATTTTTCTTCCATCTTTTTAACATTTTCTGTGTCTCTATTGTAAAGCTAAAAATAAATAAAAATATACTAAAATTAGAATATATCATGTAGAATATAATACTTGTATGTGTAAGAGAAACACGTAATAAATAAATAAAATACTATTTATTTAGAGACATTAACTAAACATATTCCTTGAACTAAGAATGTATAAAAATTACCCTTCTTACAGTGAAATAGAGTTCATAATACCCTGAGTCAAGTTTAGCAGGATATACCGATAATATTACAGATAACTGAGATAAAACCATCCAATTTGTCATTCTCTAGTGCCTATCATGTATGGCTGGCGAATCGTTTTCGGAGATTATTAAATTATTGGTAGTTTCATAGGACTGATTAGCTGTGGATATTCAATCATGTGGGAAAGTAAATATGGGCTTAATAGATAAGGGCATAAATATTAGGTTAGCTGGAAGAGATCCCTAAAAGGGATTGCCTTACTTCACTTATGTGTCTTACCAATTTTGTGCATTAACATTCATTACTTACTACTTAAATTAGTTGAAGCCAATTTCTTTGTAATATCTAAGGGACTTGATTGTTGTAAATATAATTTTCCATGTCATTAAACTGATACTGTTAACTGCTATAACTTTGCCTACGATGCATAACTTCGCCTGGCTTGAAAAACATGGTTTTCTTCACCAAACAGCCATTTATATCTTATTCCTGAGATAGCCGCCTTTCTCCCATATCAGGAATCAGATATAAGTAACTGTTTAGTAAAGAAAACCATATTTTTCAAGCCAGGCAAAGTTGTGTATCATAGGCAAAGTTGTATCAGTTGACGGTACCTACCTTTATACGCCCAAACAATTACTATTTAGCACTGTAAATGGTTTTGTCATGCAGACACAACATACTTTATTTTGATATCCACTCTGAACTAAAATTAAACCGGTAGCCAGTCCATACGTACCAACAATAACCGTCCCAGTCTGCGCCTGCCCCAACAGAGCCTCCTTGTATTTCCGCAGCGACTCATCCTCCTGATCGGCAGCCAGGATCTCCTCAATGGTCTTCTCCGGGGGAGGCTTGTAGGTGGATTTGATTTCCTCCTCCTCACCCTCTGGAGTGTGTGCTACATCGGGTTCACCGGACATTGTTCTACAAAAAGAAATTGTGTGGATCAACTGTTCTAGTCATTCATTGCTATGGTTTATTTTATTAAACCCGGGTGTAATACTATTTAATTACTGATGTTCTTTAATGCATTTATAAAACAGGAAAATGGTGCAATACAGTCTCAGACTAGAAGCCAAAAGATGGCAAAAGAAAACAAAGAGCTTCGCAAGATGGGAAGATGCATTAAAACTAACAGCGGGACCAGTCTGGACTGGGTTACCCAAGACAGACAAGAGTGGAAATCATCAGAGGACCCGACCAACCCAACCAGCACGTTGAACTGAGAGACATTCTATAAACAGTGTTTCTCAGAATTAAATAAAACGGGAAATAAATAAATAAAATACTATTTAGAATCACCAAATATACTTTTTGAGTAATTTTAAGCCCTATGTGATTTCCACTATAACCACAGGCCTTGTCCTCCCTACAACAAATATTAGTGAATATAAGGAATACAATTTACATTCTAATTTTTCGCCCCGGTTGTGGGTCACATTCTGTATTAGAAAAACTACTCAGTTTACTGTTGTCGACATGGATTTTTGCGCTAAAGTGCCACGAACATCCTGAACCTAATCATTGTACTACTGGTAATCTAAATTATCAGTAGTATACTGAAACTTATTGCAACGGAAAATTTAGATTGTAAATAGAGACAAAATGACACATTTTAACAAAACATATGTTATGTTTTAATTTAATGAATCAATTTACTTGTATGTAACTAATAAATTTTATTATGCATTATTGATTTATCATTTATTCATTCATTCATTCAATCAAAAAAATATAACAATGTCTCCATTGCTCTTTGTTCACCCAATGCCACCGAAATTCCTAACTCTAGTTATAAGTTACACAGAAGCAGCAAACATAGAAAATGGTGCTTTCAGTTAAATCTTACATAATTTAAGTATGATGTTAATTTGGCTCTCCTGATTATTTTTTTGTATGGGCACAACTCTCTCAGAAGTATACTTTCAGAAATAATCAATTTTCTATTCATGCGACATGTTGGTGGGTATAGGTAGTGTCTATCTGGCATGTTTACCTAATTAAACCAGACATGGCAATAAAACGATTTTATGTGATACCTGGGTCATTAGATCATGAAGTTGAACATTCTACTTTTAAAAAACATTGATTGTTTAATGTCTCAGCATGCAGGGAATGATTTATAGTTTGGCCAGGGAGTGTCTCACTTTGAGAAAAGACAGAGATATTCATTCTGTCTTCTTCTTACGCTTTTACTTCTTTCTTTACCTTTACACTCAGAGATAGACTATACACTTAAAATTGGATTTTTGTAATATTTCCAAATAGTAGCATGAGCTCTTGATGCATCTCAATAAAATTTTATTATATTTATATTAATACCTATAAGTGCAATGTATGATACAAAATAATAAGTAATTTCTAGAATATACCGAGTCTAAAAACGATGTATTACCACACGTAAGCGTGGTTTTTCAGGAGCCGCCCAGACCCAAAAGCTTTATAAAAAAAACCTCGATATCACCCATGAATTAAAGCGATGAATGGAACCGTTATTTATATCCATGAAAGTGCATTGACAATGACGCACGGTTCAGTAGCTTCTACAATAACAGATATAAGCGGCTTCGGCCTCGTCATTACCTACATCCCAAGCTTATCAGAAAACGAGAATTAACGACATTAGTAAACTATCATTTTATTACTTACTTTTCTCGTTGGTTTCAATGACACAAAGACGAACTGGCAAATTTGTAAGCCTCAACTAATTATATCTCAATGAAATCACTAAATAATCTTACAAAATTTATCAATGCAGTTTACAGCGATTTAGAATCTATAGATCCGAAAAAATGACGGACGAAACGCTTCCGGCCACAGAGTGTGAAACATTGGAGGCGCGGTTCCTTCGTTTCCGTTTCAATGTTTCTGAAGTTTATAACTAGTCGTCTATGGCTTCTTATTTAGGGTCGCCAAACACCTAGCGGTTTTCCTCGCGGAATTACCGGAAGTAGCGGAAATTCATAGACAAATTAAGCATTTTGTCTATGAATTTCCTCTACTTCCGGTAATTTGTCTATGGCTTCCATACAAAAAATCTGCTACCATAGACAAATTTCCGCTACCATAGACAAATTTCCGCTACTTCCGGTAATTCCGCGAGGAAAACCGCTAGGTATGTGGTGACCCTATATATCAGATATCATAGACAAAACCACGACCAAACTGACAGTTTTGACAATGACATGACAACGAAACTTCAAACTTCTCATTCTCAATAATATCATGCAAGAGCAATGTTTTGGTATTTATTTTAATTTTATATAATCAAATAAATAAAGCGTATTTCATTGATAACTAGAAAATATGATTGTTAGGTAATAAAACCCTATACCATAGGCTATAAAATGCTTGTAAGTACCTTTCAGTATGCTTAAGTAAAGAAAAGTAAAGTGTTTTCTTAAAGGCTTTCTAATTCAGTTTTCCAGATTCCTGCTATTACGACCTGCCTTCAGAGATACTATTACAAAGCGAATTACATATTGTACAGCCAAAACTGAAGCGGAGATAGAAAAAGAGAAAGAACTGGAGCGGTTAGCAAATGACGTAAGAATCATGAAATACATATTGAACTTCATGAAAACTAGAATTGTCTGGGGCTATTAAATGATATGGGTAATCATTAGCTTTAAGTACAAATCTTTTATTGTGAAAACTAAGGCGTGCTTCTGGTACTCGTTTTCTATACCTTAACCCCAAATTCCTGGGCCTCCCCATACAAAATCATAACTCTAGAGTATTCGCTAGTGAAAACTCGAACTAAATATTTCAGGCTATAATTATACACTTATATAGTAAATACGGTAGGTACAGTCGCCATCAAATATATCGGAGCGGCTGGGGGACGCAAAAATATCTGAACATGCACTTTATTGCATTGACAATAGAGGTGTTGTTCAGATATTTGTGACCACCTTGGCTGCTCCGATATATCTGATGGCGACTGTACAACTACCAAGGTAGGTATCCAATGTTTGGGTTACAAGAAAAAAATCTCAATGCACTTCTCAGTCCCCTCCAAATGTTTGGTAATCTTCTGATGAAATGATTCATAATTACTCGAATACAAATACTGAAATAGCACCATATGAGTCGTTCTCTGTTTCATGTTGTTATCAACTATACTAGGAAATTATATTATTTTGTGTATACTTAAGGCTCAAAACACACCTAGCGGAATGGAGGCAGTAATGTATGGAGCTTTGTCGATGGTAGCTTAAATTTGTCTACAGCCTCCATACATTACTGCCTCCATTCTGCTAGGTGTGATTTGAGTCTAATTCTTGTTTTTTTTAGCTTTATTTTCCACACAACTTCTCATGTATATGTATATATTTTTTTCGGGTACTTGTTTTGAATTTTTGTTATGTGGCCCCTCTATGGGTAAGAGTCTCCTCCATTCCTTTCCATTTTTCCCTGTCTTTGGCTTCCAGCATCCATCTTTCTCCTGCAATGTCTTTTATGTTTAAGATTTGAGCCTAATACTATATTCCTAATATGTTTTAGGCATCAATAGACGAACCACCCACAGCTTGCTGCCAATCCGGCTGCGCCAACTGTGTCTTCATCGTCTGGGCGGAGACCTTGACTAAGAAGATGAACAATGCTGGCCCGGAGATCGCTAAGAAGATCTTGAAGTCTGTTGAAGATCCGTCCATGAGAGCGTACTTGGAACTGGAGCTAAGGGTGCGGGGAGTTAAGAAATAGCAGTATTTTGATTACATAGTTTTCATTAATGTTGTAGTCTGGCATCAAACTCAAAACGAAGGTAATATTAGTTATTGAAATCAGTCGACATTGTTTGTTGAATCTTAGTTCCTCATTTTATTCTCCAAACCCTTCAATCACGAAGAAATTTACTTTGTAAATTAATGTAGTAGTTTATACATTTGTTTTATAGTAAGATACCTACCTATTTAGTTCCATTAGTTTGTAAATGTCGGAACCAAAGAATTGTCATAAATACTCGTAGCATTAAGAGTCGCCAGGACGCTCGCGTGAACTCGCGTCCCCATACAAACGTAGTTCAGCTCTCATTTTAAAACGACATGCTTTAGAACCACGAAATTTGGCATGGGCATTCTAGCAGTACAGATCTATATCGGTAATTACAATTTTTTGCAACGAAAACGAATTACCGACATAGATCTGTACTACTAGAATGCCCATGCCAAATTTCATGTTTCTAAAGCATGTCGTTTTAAAATGAGAGCTAAACTACGTTTGTATGGGAACGCGAGCGTCCTGGCGACTCTTAAGGTACATAATGTATTAGTTTAGAATTTTCTTTTGAGATAGGTATAGTTACTGCTAATTGGCATCCAATATGAGGGCAGAGTAACTAATATTTGTTATAGTTATTTGTAGATATTTATTCTAATGTTACCAATTACGTATCAAAATAAATAAAATCCTGTTGTAAATATTGTAAATATACACGAAATAAATTAAGTATAGCCTCAAAATAGGTTGTTTGTTTAGTTGTTCCTAAATACGAACTCGAATTACAAGACAAGAGGTCAAACTACACGTGGGTACTCGTTTGAGCGCTGCTTATCGACGTACCTATACCGTCCGTTTTTAGGAATTGAAGAGAGAAAAAGACGCAACTCTGTTCTCGGCCTCGTCCTAAACTGACTTTCAATCCTTCCGATTACATGTACGTACCTATCTACTTAACTACCATCATTCTTCCTCCTAGCTTTTATCCCGGCTCGGGGTCAGCTTGACAACCTAATCCCATGAATTGGCGTAGGTACACACTAGTTTTTACGAAAGCGACTGCCATCCGACCTTCCAACCCAGAAGGGAAACTCTTTTTGAGATTGGACCGGTTTCCTTACGATGTTTTGCCGTCACCGAAAAGCGACTAGTACCTAAATATCAAATTACATTCCTTACATAAGTTCCGAAAAACTCAGTGTTACGAGCCGAGGTTTGAACCCGAAACCTCCGGATTCAAAGTCTGACGTCTTACCGCAAGGCTACCAGCGCTTGTACCACCATCATTCGTCACGAACTCATGATAATTTATTCCATTACCTTTGTCGTGAATCATCCTGTTTTTCAAACCCAAATTGAAAAATTGTGTATTCCCATCTGTCCTCGTCTCGATAGCATGCAGTATGGCGACGAAAGGGACAAATGGGAATAATTCCTAAGAAAAAACAACATCCACCTACAGCTGAAAAATGGTTAATATAATGCCAGTCAGTTTTTACCCATTTTTACCTATCCAAGTAGGTAGTAGGTACCTATTCAAGTAAACGTGTCAGAGATAGGGTACTTTTGGATAACTTTGATGAAGAAATTATGATTTCTAGGTAGGTACCTAAACATTCTCATCTAACAACCATACCTACGTAGTACAAGTATTAGAAAAACTAAAAAACTTGCCAAGTCGCATTATTTAGTAGTAAAATAACAACAAATCATTATACTTAAGCACTTAAAAACCGATGTTGACACAAGTTGTACCAATCTAAGGAGCTGTCGAACCCGACTGTCGGGTTCTCTGTTCGTAGCTACTACGCGCTCTATACGACGAATACCTGGGTACGGGCTACGAGTGTAGCGCGTAGCACTATCTAGGCGGCAACGGAATATGTGTTAATGTGTTCTCAAAGCATTGTTCACTCTAGCGCCTGTCAAAAACGTTACAGCAAATTGCATATACAACACTACGCAACGAAGCTGCGCCTATAATATTTTGATGACAACTGTCAACGGTTTGGCCAGATCAGATAGTGCCAGGCCAGCATAGGTAAGTAGTACCTTACCTAGCAGGTAGTACCGTCCATCAATCCAGGTTAGAAATATTAAAAAAAAACATGAATTGGATTGGACCCTGTTGGTAGGACCAAGCAGGACTGACAGGCAGGTAGAATCTATGCTGGCGCCATCTATAAATATTTTCGACCGGCCAACCCCACTGACTATTTAATTTTGTCCTCGAGCGGCATAAAAAAGACGATTCTAACAACAGTGGTTCGCAATGCCAGGATGATTGTCTTATACTCCACCTAACCTATAAGGTTAGGTATTATAGTACCTACTTACAACTTTTTTTGCCGCCATTTTTATAGTGGCAGTATATTTGACAATTTTTTCGTAATAATCTGTTGTGGAAGGCGGTCAGCCCATTCTTGATTTTTCTTATAATGTGGGATGGAAGGGGGTAAAAAGTACCGAATTTGTCTTAGGTACGTAATTAATTAATAAATGACGCCATGTGAAGATTATTTTGAATACCTCGCTCGCTTAGTTGGCGTGGGTGGATTGTATCCAGACGTCAAGACACACAGACTTCAAAATGTTTTCCGAGATCTTTAAAATACTTACCTATCTGCAAACTGACTGGTAACTAAGTAAAGAGACTTCGTGATGGTGAAATGCATTTGCAATACCTAAGTATTTACCAAGAATGCACAAAGCGAACTGTGTTGATAATTAGTCTGTCTACGTTCAGTTTACATAACTAGCTTCGCCGCAGTAAACTCATAAAACAGTAGGTTTGTAATAAATTGTTTAAATATCACTGTGCCTAAGCCTATCCTGCTCTATCGCATTATATCTTAATATTTCAGTCTCGATCTGTAGATACCTATAACTAAAAAAGAAAAACCCGTAATTACCGAAACCGCAGCAGTGTGAAACACGCATTACGCTGGTCTAATTTTATCGAAGCACTCGGTCGGTGGCAATTTCCTCGGATAAACATAACAGACTCATTGCTAGATGATGATTGTGTCTGTGATGATTGAGTCTAACTTAGGTATCTATATATTATAGTAAATATGTATATGTAAACCATCTTTGTCTACAAGGCGCAAGCGGTGGCTTTATTTACCATTAGGTGGGCCAACAACGATCAGCCACTGTATTTGTTACTTGATTTTTTTTGCAGTTGTTTTACTGAATTACTGTTTCCCACATATAAACTGTGTAACATTCATTGTTATCGGAACCTCTATCAAGCGCAGAATCCACGCCCGTGACCTTGAATTAATTCAGTAGCTACCTTCCAGGGATTCGTTCACTGGTATTGGCATTTAGAAAGCAATTTCGCTCTCAAAACACTGTAAACTACCTAATACAGCGAGTGTAAGTAATAAGGTTAGTAAATACGTATGTTCAGTCGCCATCAGATATATCGGAGCGGCCAAGGTGGTCACAAATATCTGAACAACACCTCTAAAATATATTGTCAAGGCGATAAAGTGCATGTTCAGATATTTTGAGTTCCCTGATGGCCGCTTCGATATATTTGATGGCGACTTTACTTACCTATACCGAATAGAATGTTCCAGAGGTTTTACGTCTTTCGAATGTTTAAAAAACTGGCTAAGTAGTAGATAAGGTAATAGATCAAGAGTAGGTGGTAGGCAACCCTACCTCATCCAGTAGCAGAATTCGGCTTAATTAGGGCAATACTTACTTACTTACTTATTTGGCGCAACGACCCAAAATGAGTCTTGGCCTCCGACACAAGAGCACGCCAATTTGCTCGGTCCTGCGCTATTTCACGCCAGGTTTCACCGGCACCGAGCTCATGAAGATCAGCTCCTACCCTGTCTGCCCAGCGATACTTAGGACGACCGACAGGACGGCGCGGCGTCCAGTCGGTCCACCCAAATATGCTCTTTTTACTGAGCGATCTTCTCTCATCCTCTCGAGGTGGCCGAGCCAGCGGAGACGATGTGCTTTAGTCTCACCAATTATATTCACAGTTCTTGGATTTCGGCATTTTTGCGGACCCTCAAACTACCATCGTCTGCTTTAATGGGTCCCAGAATTCTAATAAGGGCAATGCACGATGGAGAGTTATGTATTAGTACTTGGTAGCCTGAGCTAAACTTGGAGCGTTTTGTACAGTCAGCAAAAACATAATTATAAAATCCACCTCATCGAGTTAGCAAATTGAACTTTATGTCATTCGAAATTACTCGGTTATAATAAATGATGGTAGCTGAACTTAAACCTGGAACTTTCGTTACCAGCCAAGTTTTATGTTTTACGGAAAAAATCGCTTAATGCAAGTACGATGTGCAAATGAGTTCATGGGACGGATTAAATACAATTTTAAGCGCCTCATAAGGCACTGCTTTCTAACAAGCGCCAAAAAATAAGTGGTTGCATTGCCTAAAACTGGCAACTTCATGACTCTACTCTACCTAATTAAAAAATAATGAAATATTGAACTTAGTAGAAGATAAAACTCGTGTCATTCATTCGAAAGAATGCACCAACTATTATAGCAAAAAAGTCAGGTTTGCGTAATTTTACCAAAATTTTGTCGATCAAATGGGCCACGTACTCACTTGCTAGTCAATGAAGTACTAATTGTCAAAAAATAGGGTAGTATTTTGCTGACTGTACAAATTACTCCAACTTTGGCTCAGGCTACCAGGTACTAACATACACAACATTTGACCGTGCATTGTCCTTAAAATATAATATTCTGTCCTACATAAGCCGAATTCCGCTACTCGATGAGGTAGGGTAGCCTACCACCTACTCTTGATCTATAATTTTCATAATCGTGATTTTGTCGCTACGCCAATTAATAATAGCAGCCTGTAGGTAGGTACTTAAGTAATACGGGCCCTTTCGTTCTATCTCCAGTTCTTTTTTCTACTCGCCGACTATAATGCTTGAATTGAGACTTTACATGTACAGAGAACTACTAGCGCATACATTTCGATGATCGCATATTCGCCGCGTGGCCGGGAGGCGCTCGGCTCGACACCTATTATAGTTTTGTCGACAAAACCAAAATGGATTTTCATATAGTACGTTTTATTTAAGGTGTCGAAATTGTAGGTAGAAATCCCTAGTAATATTCCGACATCTTAAATAATTACTACTTTACAATATTATAGTTCTCTCAGGTGTCGAGCGCCGCCCGACCGCGACAGCGTGGCCGGGCGGCGCACGACACAATATAGAGGCAGCAGATTGTTACGCATTTATTGAACTCTATTCTAACCGACTTGCCTAATTTGAGTGCTCGTAGAAAAAGTATTGTATACAATAGTGACATAATTGAGCTTTTCAATTTCGTACCTTACTTAGGCCACTCAGCAAGCTTCGTGGCCTAAACACGGTACTCGATTGTAAAGCTCTTTATTATGTCACGATTGTATAAAATACTATTTTTACACTGAACCTCTCTACCTACTGTTTTGGTGATAACTAATAATATTACCTACATTTGACGATCAATACTAATTATTTTGTTATTGCTTAGGTAAGTAGACCTAATGTAGTTAACTACTTAATACCTATTAAGTATTTTTTATATCTAATGAAGCGGTTTGTGGAGAAGTTGCTAGGTGATTTACGAATAAAATTCAGCTTAAACGGCTATTACACATTGCAACCTGCAGTGCCCAATCTGTTGTGTACCCTGCCTCTTCCTTCCCCTCCTTCAGCTCCCTACGAGCCAGGGCTTTAAAACGTTACCAATTCACATTATAAAATAACGTTAGGTAACGGTAAAACCATAAAAATACCTTAGTACCGGTAGTAAAAATGTAACGTTACTTAATAACATAACTTTATGGTAACGTTACTCAATTAACGTTACTTTTTATCGGTAAATTTACTTTACATTGCAGGGCTGGCTAACGTTACCCAATTCACATTATAATAACGTTAACTAAGTAACACTATTTTGATCAGTAATGCTACGTTGCCACACCGCCCTACCAGAAAGGCACGCGCCGCGCTAGTTGATTCGCATTGTTGCCACTTCGTGCACTGGCCTCCGTGACACGTTGCCGAGAGTCTTGAACCCTACACATTTCGCTCGAGTCGAATGCGGGTGGGTATTGCGCGACGTTTTGTGTTGACTGTTGGTTGGTAACAGTTTGTGACTTGGCTGTGATTAATACAGGGTGTAACAAAAATACTGGTGATCCGCTTAAGGGCTTAATTGGTATCGTATTGCCAGTAAGAAAAAGTAGGAGAAAATTTAATGTTAGTTTAAAAATTTAATAATGTTAGTTTTAAAATCCAAGATGGCAGCCATATACTTTTTTCTTAAAAATCATCATGGTAGTCGCTTTCGAATAATTCGGGTGTGCAGATTACGAAAATAATGTCTGTTTTAAAATCCAAGATGGCGGCCATCGACTTTTTTCGTATAAATCGTCATGGTAGTCGTCTTCGACTAATTCGGATGTGCAGATTTCAAAAATAATGTTAGTTTTAAAATCCAAGATCGCGGTCATATACTTTTTTCTTAAAAATCATCATGGTAGTTGTTTTCGACTAATTCGGGTGTGCAGATTTCGAAAATAATGTCTGTTTTAAAATCCAACTTCCAAGATGGCGGGCATATACTTTTTCGTGAAAATCATCATGGTAGTCGTTTTCGACTAATTCGGGTGTGCAGATTACGAAAATAATGTCTGTTTTAAAATCCAAGATGGCGGCCATCGACCATTTTCGTAAAAATCGTCATTGTAGTCGTTTTCGACTAATTCGGGTGTGCAGATTTCGAAAATAATGTTTGTGTTGAAATCCAAGATGGCGGCCATATACTTTTTGTAAAAATCGTCATGGTAGTCGTTTTCGACTAATTCGGGTGTGGGGTGTGCAGATGCATATAGTGCATGAACGCCATGGATTTTAAAACAGACATTATTTTCGAAATCTACACTCCCGAATTAGTTGAAATCGAGTACCATTACGATTTTTACGACAAAAGTATATGGCAGCCATCTTGGATTTTAAAACAGACATTATTTTCGAAATCTGCACACCCGAATCAGTCGAAAACGGCTACCATGACGATTTTCACGAAAAAAGTACATGGCCGCCATCTTGGAAGTTGAATTTTAAAACAGACATTATTTTCGAAATCTGCTCACCCAAATTAGTCGAAAACGATTACCATGACGATTTTTACAAAAAGTTGGATGACCGCCATCTTGGATTTTAAACCAGTCATTATTTTCGTAATCTGCACACCCGAATTAGTCGAAAACGACTACCATGACGATTATTAAGAAAAAAGTATATGGCCGCCATCTTGGATTTTAAAACAGACATTATTTTCGAAATCTGTTCACTCGAATTAGTCGAAAACGACTACCATGACGATTTATACCAAAAAGGTGGATGGCCGCCATCTTGGATGTAAAAACTGACATTATTTTCGAAATCTGCACACCCGAATTAGTCGAAAATGACTACCATAAGATTTTTAAGAAAAAAGTATATGGCCTCCATCTTGGATTTTAAAACAGACATTATTTTCGAAATCTGCACACCCAAGTTAGTCGAAAACTACTACCATGACGATTTTTAAGAAAAAAGTATATGGCCGCCATCTTGGATTTTAAAACTGACATTATTTTCGAAATCTGCACACCCGAATTAGTCGAAAACGACTACCATGACGATTTTTACAAAAATTTGGATGACCGCCATCTTGGATTTTAAAACAGTCATTATTTTCGAAATCTGCACACCCAAGTTAGTGGAAAACTACTACCATGACGATTAGGGTGGTCGATGAATGTATGGAGAAGAAAAAAGTATTACAAATCTTATCTCCACCAGGCTCCTTTTGTTCTGTTAAGAAAATGAAGTCTATATTTAAAATTTGAGCTCATTTGATGATAATTTACTGGTCGCTATGATTTCAATATTTATAATATTCCCATACAAATGCAAAAATCTAAATTACCCTAAAATTCAAAATGCAAGCGCTTTATTAGTTACTCAGTTATAACTTGATATAAATAGTGTATAAACACTATCAAAAACATTTCCAATTAGGAATTATTGATTGTATAATTTCTCTTCATACATTTTTGTATTGCAAAATTGTGTCATTCATAGCGACCCCCAAAATAAAGTTTAATTGTTCTCAAATTAGGTGCAAATATCTTTTAGGAGTATTGAAACTAAAAGAAGCTGGTGGAGATAAAAAATCAAAACTTAATATTTTTGGACCACCCTAATGACGATTTTTAAGAAAAAAGTATATGGCCGCCATCTTGGATTTTAAAACTGACATTATTTTCGAAATCTGCACACCCGAATTAGTCGAAAATGACTACCATAAGATTTTTAAGAAAAAAGTATATGGCCTCCATCTTGGATTTTAAAACAGACATTATTTTCGAAATCTGCACACCCAAGTTAGTCGAAAACTACTACCATGACGATTTTTAAGAAAAAAGTATATGACCGCCATCTTGGATTTTAAAACTGACATTATTTTTGAAATCTGCACACCCGAATTAGTCGAAAACGACTACCATGACGATTTTTACAAAAAGTTGGATGACCGCCATCTTGGATTTTAAAACAGTCATTATTTTCGTAATCTGCACACCTGAATTAGTCGAAAACGACTACCATGACGATTATTAAGAAAAAAGTATATGGCCGCCATCTTGGATTTTAAAACAGACATTATTTTCGAAATCTGCACACCCAAGTTAGTCGAAAACTACTACCATGACGATTTTTAAGAAAAAAGTATATGGCCGCCATCTTGGATTTTAAAACAGACATTATTTTCTAAATCTACACACCCGAATTAGTCAAAAACTACTACCATACCACGACGATTTTTACAAAAAAAATAGCGCAACTGAACCATTAAATAATACATTGCCAAAAAGCAAAAAAATATAATACGTGCCTAAAAAAGAAATACCTAACAATTTTACAACACCATCTTACATCTCCGTACCATAATAATATCGACGCAAGTAAAAGAAAACATCACGAGCGGCAGCGGAACGGAACCCTACACTGAACAATTGAACATGGCCCGACATGCTCTTGGCCGGTTTTTAATAACTCAATTTGGTTTAATCACTCACTAGGACGCCGGCGCGGCGGCGTCGTCGTTCGATATCTAACGATGGTATCCATCAGTGTATCTAAATAAGCTGCTATGCTACTAACGTTAAATAATAACGTTAAAATGATTTAACGATACCTTTGAGTTAACGTTAGCTATATGCATTAGCTGGTAACGTTACAATTTTTTTACCGGTAAAAAGTAGTAGAAGTAACGGTAAATGGTTTAACGTTAATAACAACTTAACGTTAAATCTGTTTGACAGCTGTAACGATACCAACTTTTTAACGGTATTTAAAGCCCTGCAGTACGAGCCCTACCTTCAATTACACCTTCCAACCTGACAGATTGGGCCCTGCAGGTTGCAATGTGTAATACCGCTATTAGTTCATTAGACAAGTATTTAATAGGCGCTCTACAGACGTAAGCGACTGCAGACCTGCGATTTTTAAAACATTGCAGTTTTTGATCCATCGATTGATTTCGTTGCACGCTAGACTCATCAACGTCACGCGCGCGAGTTTGGTGTCAAAGTTGCGCCGATTGTAGAGGCCATTAGGCAGTATTATTGTAAACTTATGTTACCTAGCTGAGTGAGACATGAGCTCGACACGACTTTATTGTTAAGATAATAAGAGCGCGTGTACATTTTGAACACTCTACCCGCTTAGCTACATCTGCTGCTGACTGTACTTATTGAATTTTATACATTTGAAGTGATTAGTAGTGTTTTAAGTACGTATTAAGTATGTTGCATTCGTGCTTATTTAATTTCGTTTAATGATAAGATGAAAATATAATGCTTATTTTCCTGAGTAGGGTATCTTTCTAAGTATAAAATAAAACCCATAAATGAAGAACTAAATTTTATTACCTACCTACAATTAGAAAACGAATTGTTCCGTTTGCAATCTATAAGTACCTAAATACATTGTAACTTACTACTACTAATAGTACTAATATGTCCTACTTCAGTAGGTAAGTACACTTTTAGTAGGTAGTTAAAAGTGTACTAAAAAAAACCATACACTTTTAAGTACACGTCTCGGCCACGAAACGGTCCGAGCAATATTATTATACAAATCACTTCTTAACTTACATATTATTATTATTATTCTCGCAACCACTCATATTTCGTTGAGTGCAGGTAGTTGTGTGTATTTTTTGCCGTATTTTCCAAACGGCAGGTTTAATTTTTTTGCATTCTTTCCCATTAGAATTCTGTTCCACAACGGCATACACTAGGTTAGTGATGCCGCATAAGTTTTTCTCCATGTCCAGTTTGAAGTACCCTTCGTCGCCCCACTGAGAGCCCCATGAGTTTTTAACAAGCCAGTAACGTTTACCGTTTTCTTTACCGTATCCTATGATGAGGACGGCGTGTGTTTGACTTCCCGGCGTTGATAAACTAGAAAAAAATTATATACGTAATTATAATTAGGTACGTGACCTTTTGCTTGCTTGCTTGCTTAATTGCTTGCTTGCTTGCTTTTACAAAATATTTTATTACTTCACTAAAGGACAAAACACTGGTCAGCCTGTAATGTAAATTCTATAGATAGGTACTTAATGAGTTTAATTACCAATTTGTATTATTTTTGAGTATACCTCTTAATATTATGAAAATGGGCAAGTTGAATTAGCGACGTAATATTCAAACCCGTATCCGCTGCATTCTTGAATTGAACTATGTACAGTCGCCATCAGATATATCGGAGCGGCTAATGTGGTCACAAATATCTGAACAACGCAACGCCTCTATTGTCAAGGCGATAAAGTCCATGCCCAGACATTTTTGAGTACCTTGGCCACTCCCATGTATTTGATGGCGACTGTAGAAGAGAACAAAAATTGTTAAACTCTCTATGCATTAAAATAAACTTCAAATCTAATTGTTCTTTACCAAGTCTTGTCGTCGTATACTCCAGAACGATAGTAGAACAGCGATCCAGGTACATGCATTACCGTTGCCAATGGACCATACTGACGAAGAGCAGCCTACAATAAAGAAAATATTAAATGCGACTCCATTAGTACCAACAGTAACACGCTAAACTGTAAGTACAGTCGACGTTAAAGATATCTTTACACTTTTGGATCTTATTAAATAGGAATAAAGTGCAAAAGTGTAAACCTAACTTTGACGTCGACTGTACATCGGTGGACCTTATTACAAAAGGGTTCTCTGCCTTTTCGCCGAAAATTGTATTGCCGAATTTCACTTGCCAATCTACTTTCCGCAGAAGTTACATTTGGCCGAATTTCATTTCCCAACTCTACATAATCCAACCTAACTTAACCTAGTAGGTAGGTAATTTTTATTTCTCAACTATAGGGTTGGGAAAAAAAATGGTTGCGCAATAATTATTTGGTAAAAGTTATTCAACCAAATGAAACATCTGCAAAAAGGTGGTTCGTAAGTGAAATTTGGCAATGCAATTTTCGGCAAAAAGACAGGATACCTTACAAGAGGCATAAGGTCCATCGATGGGCAGTTATTAACAGTGTGGATGATGATACAGCCAACATTAGTAATTCAAAGCCTTGCAAATGCATTTAAATAAAATTGTACTAAAACTCTCTCGGTTCTCAAAACGACCTGAACATGCTTTTACTTTTAATAATAAAGTTAATTATGTTCTGTTGCGTTCCCAACCCGCTTTAGGGCGGCCACCGACTATCAGTCCACTGTTGTTCGGAGCCGGCAAATTTTTGTTCTAACTGTAAGGCCGATATCGTCAGGCGGACTGCAGGTGGACTGATAGTCGGTGGCCGGCTTTAGGCCAACGTGGAGACTATAGATAGCCCGATCCGTCTCGTGTATGAGAGGGGATGCCTGTGCCCAGCAGTGGGACGTATAAGTATATAGGCTAACAAATTTATTATGTCCAGTTCATATTGAACACCAGTTTTGCTGCATTGCTGCTATAGCTCATTGTAAATTTTCACTAAATTTGCGAATGTATGTTGCAGGAAAACAACGTAACTTGCTTTTAACACGTTTAATTTAGCTAATGGTACCGAAAATAATATTTTATACATCTATTGCATTAACACTTCAAATTACGTAACATTAGCACACCATATAAAAAAGGAAGAAAAACGGTACCAAGAAAATAACGGTACCGAAAATAATATACTAAACGTCTATCTACTTTAACGCATTAAATCATTAAATTAACTGACATTAGCACGCCATATACAAAAGGAAGAAAAACGGTACCAAAAAAATAACGGTACCGAAAATAATGTTGGTAGTCCCTGGCGCGAATACGAACAATTTTTAAGTTCACAAAAGTTCATAAAAGGATATTGTATACAAAAGGATAATTTCAACAAAGTAACAAAAAAATCAAACCCGGCCCTGGACTAAGTGACTAAGTACAGTCGACAACGAAAGTGTTAAAATTGTTATTTAAAAATTAGCACTTGGTTTATATTAACACAGTATTTATAGTTCTGAACTAAATACAGTCGATAACAAAAGTGTTAAAGTTATTATTTAATATTATGTTAATTAAATATATTGAAAAAGTACGCAATTGAAATAAGATGTTTTAATCCCGGAAAAATGGGGAATATTGCTATCCGCACTGCAAAAATGACACGGTCGAAAATTAACTTAAATAACTTGATGGAAATGGAAAGCGAGTGAAATGGATGATGGTGACTGATTCGGTGGATAAAAAAATAGCCTAAACTTTAAACCAAAGAACTAAAAAAGGCCCGACAGGCGAGGCAATTAGAATTTAGATAATTTTGAATCAATATAAGAAATGCGGATTGTAAATACTAAAGAACAATAAAGATAATATGGAACTACAACACGCACGATAATCCGTTACTAAATTTAAAATAAAATTAACCAAATCACTTAAAGTCTATATGTAAATGACGAAAAAATGCCTTCGCGATGTGGGGTCCGAAAAAAACTAGCCCTAAACCACTTTTGGCAGCGATACGCTGCCTTCACCTTGATGGGCCACACGGGTCGTGTAGCCCTTGAATTCCTGGAGAACACGCCGGCCTGAGGCGGCTGTTAGTAGGGCCCGGCGACACTGCTGGACTGGCCACGCGAATTGGATGGCCTCGAGGGGAGCGACTATACGCCCTCGGGGTAGGTTGGAGATATTAACGCCAATACGGCGGATGAACTAAAAATATTCTAATTCCGAGTATATAGTTTTACGGTATTCCTATATATCTTCGTATTTATCACAACGGAATCCACTATATTTTTGGGTTTATCACATGAACCACTGCAAAATCTCTGCTTCAGTTGAAAAAATACTGCTTTTTTTCTTCCTTCAAAACCAAATCTGTCACAATTTTTCTCTCTCCTTCTGAATTTAAAATTCATTCGAATCTTTTCTTTTCTTCGTGGACATGTTTCTCCAAAAATAGAAAAAAGGTACATATGTTGCGTGCCGCATATAGGCGGCATGCTACAGCATCTCCCTACCAAACAAAGAAACAAACAAAAAAAAACAAACCAACAAACAAAATGACACAACAAACAAACAAAATGACACACCACAAACAAACAAAATAACACACAACAAACAAATAAAACGACACACAACAAACCAATGCATCACGCGGTCCAAGACATGATGGCTGGGATGGGGAATCACGAAAAAAGAAGCAAGAAAAAACCCAAACAAAAGGAAATTACTTGAGAATATCTTTAATATGATAAGTGCCGATGTGCTCGGAATCGGCATTAGCCAGTACATATACCTGTGGAGATACTCGTCTAACCACACGACACTGAACAAAGCGTGGAGCGAATTTTCCGCCCCGAAGGGGGTCAGTGGAGCCACGCTGGAAATTCCTGCGCCAAACGATTTGATCGCCAACGATCCTGGGCGCAGAACGGTTCTCGTTGAACTTGGCAGCGTTACGATGAAAAGCCAAAGCCATAGAATCAGAAACCTTATCGTAGACCTCACGGAGCGTCTGAAGGTTCGAAGCGCGTTCAATCCGGCTGAGTCCCACATTTTGGTCCTCAACCTGATTCTCAACACGCTCACGAATCATAGGTAACTCGCGGCCGTACATCAAAAAGTTCGGTGTATAGGCAGTAGCTAAATTCACACAAGAGTTTAAATAAAGAGCGACCCGATGTAAATGACCTGACCAATTCCGCTGATCATTTTCAACTAGAATACTCAATGTAGTGATCACAACTTGGTTATATCTTTCCACAACATTCGCTTGTGGCGAATAATATGGGGTATAACACGGACCCGGAATATTATAGCTCGTCAAGAAATCCAGAAACTGCCGGCTGTGAAAAACCGTAGCGTTGTCACAGAGAATGTTAGTAGGAACACCGTATCGCAAAATAACCTCCGACTCCAATGCCATCGATATTGACCTCGCATTCACCGACGTTAACGGGACCAACCAAATAAATTTTGTAAAAACGTCAACCAAAGTCAAAATATAACGACAACCATTACGGCCAGCAGGTAACGGACCAATTAAGTCAATGGAAAGAAGATCCATTGGAGCCGCAACTCGCCGAGGAAATAAACGAAGACCACGAGGTTGTGAATATGCAATTTTATAAGACTTGCAAATCTGACATTCGGAGAGGAACCTCGTAACATCCCGATACATATTCGGCCAGTAATATAAATCACGAGCTTTTAAATACGTCTTCATAACGCCAGGATGAACGTTGGGAAATCCATTATGAATTTCAGCAACCGCCTCTCTAGTCTTTTGAGCAGGGAGAACTATACGCCATGGATTAGGTGCTAAGGGGTTTTCAATAGCTACTCTGCGCATTAAGACACCATCCCGAAGAGCAAATGCAGTAAACATTTGGGGATTGTCTAAAACTCCCTGGTAAATACGTTCATACCAAGGGTCTCCAGAAGGAACCACACCACGCGCGAATGAGATAAGCCCAACCTGAGCGCGAGACAAGGCATCAGGAACAACATTAAGGACACCTTTCTTATGCTCAATCTCAAAATTATATTGGGAAATCAAAGTTGCCCAACGAGCCAAGCGTCCAGTAGGATTATCAAGAGTGATCAACCATTTGAGAGCAATGTGATCAGTAATGATCTTAAACCTCATTCCATCGAGATACCCGCGGAAATGCTTGATAGAATCAATAACAGCGAGGAGCTCATGTTCGGTTGTCCCATATCCACGTTCAGCCTTAGTAAATAGACGAGAATAGTAAGCAATTGGGTGTTCAACGCCATCAATCTCTTGAGCCAGGACCGAGCCTAAACCAACCTGACTGGCGTCACACTGAAGGATAAAAGGTTTCGAAAAATCTGGGCAGGCCATCAACGGGGCGTTCATTAAGGCATCCTTCAGTTTAGAAAAAGCTTCACCAGCCCTATCGTTCCAATCGATAGGATCACGTCCTTTTTTCTTTCCGGTAAGTGCGGTCAGAGGAGCAATAATTGAAGAAAAACCATCCACGAAACGGCGATAATACGAACACATACCAATAAAAGCACGTAAAGACTTGGCAGAAGAAGGAGTAGGGTATTCCCTGATAGCTTCTAATTTCTTCGGATCAGTTTGAAGTCCGCGCTCGTTGACGATATAGCCGAGATACTTTAATTCAGACTTACAAAACTCGCACTTATCCAAATTAACCGTGAGACCAGCTTCTTTCAACCTATCACGAACCTTACGAATAAGCCGCATATGGCTGTCAAAATCACGAGACACCAAAATCAAATCATCAACATAACCGAAGATAAAATCCTCAGATTCAGGGGTATATTCAAAATTGACAATCATGTCAGTAAGCCTCTGCATCTCGGACGCGGCGTTCGTCAAACCAAAAGGGAGACGAACGAACTCAAAGAGGCCCCTTTGGGGCACAATGAAAGCCGTACGCTCGCAACTGGCCTTATCAGCTAATGGAATTTGCCAAAAGGCACTCCTAAAATCCAACGAAGTTAGATATTTGGCACCTCGTAGGTTATCAAGGATGTCCTGAACACGCGGGAGAGGGTATGAATCCCTGATGGTAACGCTGTTCAACTTCCTACTGTCCACGCAAAATCTGACACTACCATCTTTCTTGGTGACCATCACCACTGGGGAAGCCCAGGGCGATCGCGAAGGACGAATGACGCCTAACTCTAACATCTTATCGATCTCTTCGTTGAGAACCTTAAGCTTAACTGGGGATAAGGGATAGTAACGTTGGCGAATGGGCGAACCAACAGTCTCAATCTTATGCGAAAGCCATGACGTACAACCTAGTCCAGCTTTATCAGATGAAACCTCTTCGAACTCGTTAATAACGGATTGAAGCTTTGATTCCTGGGCTGGCGTAAGTACCGTACGAGGGTGGACATAGCGAACCTCACTTATGACTCGTGGGACTACAACAGGAGCATGATGTGAAGCGACGTAAAGCTTACCTGACAAACCATCACGGAATGCTTTCTTTAAAATATCAATGAGACCAAAAGCATTCCAAAACTCAATTCCTAAAATAAATGCAGTAGGAAGATTACTACTCACTAGACAAGCGTGCAGAACGCGAATGCCACTAAAAAAAATGGGGATATCCAAACCGCCTAAAATTTCAATGGGGGAATTGTCGGCGGAGACAACAAAAGGCCGGATATCCTTGTGATATGTTATACCGAGCTCCAAAAGGAGGGATATATCAATTAGTGAAACCTGAGCACCAGAGTCCAAAAGAGCTCTTACCGAAGAGTCGGCCACTAAAGCATCAATAAAAAGTCTATTATCCGCGGAATTATTAACACAAACGGGCAACACTGATGGACCTCTCAGTGCGCCACGAATTAGTTTTTTGACGTGCCAGGATTACAATTAGGACAATCGCGGGTGATTGCTCCCACACGCTTACACTTGAAGCACACTGCCCCCAAAACGTTAGGACAATTGCGATAATTGTGACCAGTAGCATCACACTTCATACACACTATAGGACCGGGTTGATCTATAACGACAGCACTAACCGGAGCAATAGCCAAACGTGCTGGACGTGAACCTTGAAAGGCTTCAAAGTTTTTCGCGACTTCTAACAAACCATCAATATCCCTAACCACGTTAGTCGCAAGACAAGGATGGTATCTAGGATTCATTCCATATTTAATAATGTTAAATAGGTTCTCTTCGGAAACCGGTGTACGAAGCTTTGAATTTAGATCGCGTGCCTGAATAACAAAATCAACCACTGACTGGTTGACCTTCTGTGACAAAGCGCGAAGTTGACTCTCGATCTTGAAATCGTAATCTGCTACGTCGTTATAAGCGAGACCCGAATATCTGACCGCCCGAAAGTATTTCAAGGCGCTGCCTGACAACAACTCATGGAAACGTCTAACCACATAAGAAGGACTGACGTTACGGGCAACACCTTCCTCCTCAACCCGAGAGAAAAATTCACGAAAACAAGTGTCTCCGGAAAAATTCAAGTTCCATTTCGTAAGTGAATAATCTTTGAAAGGAAAAGGCGAGGGATGTCCGGGCATATGCATCAGCTGAGGTCGTGGTTCAGAATCAAAAAACTGTTCTTCATCATCTGCCATTGGATCTAAGACCCTTGGATCGTGCGTGGAGTGTGCACGAGGCGTCTCAGTAATTGACCTTTCACTAAAGTGGGACATAACCGACCAAGTTCAAACAAAAAATTAAAATTAATCGACTTCGAAAGTAAAAAGTTAAAGTTGAAAGTTAAAAGTTGAAAGTTAAAAGTTGAAAGTTGAAGGTTGAAGGTTGAAAGTTGAAAATCTAATAAATGCTACGTCGGACTTACCTGCTAGTTCCCTAACGTCTACGGGTTTTAACTACAGGGTTCGAACTATAAAATAAAGAAGTCGGGTTGTGTTATGGGAAAGGAAAAAAAAAACAAATACAGAAGTCAACTGAGATTAAATTTCTTTTGGAAACATATGTATAACAAATTTAAATAATATACACAATTATATAATCCTGTGGGCTGCGGGCTGAAACAAAAAAAGAAGGTTATAATAACCGCGACCGGTTTACGGTCACCGTCCCACCAATTACACAAAAAAATACTCAAGTTCAAATAAAAAATAATTATATCCAGAGTTCTTTACCTGTATCGGGCGCCATTTGCAGGAAAACAACGTAACTTGCTTTTAACACGTTTAATTTAGCTAATGGTACCGAAAATAATATTTTATACATCTATTGCATTAACACTTCAAATTACGTAACATTAGCACACCATATAAAAAAGGAAGAAAAACGGTACCAAGAAAATAACGGTACCGAAAATAATATACTAAACGTCTATCTACTTTAACGCATTAAATCATTAAATTAACTGACATTAGCACGCCATATACAAAAGGAAGAAAAACGGTACCAAAAAAATAACGGTACCGAAAATAATGTTGGTAGTCCCTGGCGCGAATACGAACAATTTTTAAGTTCATAAAAGGATATTGTATACAAAAGGATAATTTCAACAAAGTAACAAAAAAATCAAACCCGGCCCTGGACTAAGTGACTAAGTACAGTCGACAACGAAAGTGTTAAAATTGTTATTTAAAAATTAGCACTTGGTTTATATTAACACAGTATTTATAGTTCTGAACTAAATACAGTCGATAACAAAAGTGTTAAAGTTATTATTTAATATTATGTTAATTAAATATATTGAAAAAGTACGCAATTGAAATAAGATGTTTTAATCCCGGAAAAATGGGGAATATTGCTATCCGCACTGCAAAAATGACACGGTCGAAAATTAACTTAAATAACTTGATGGAAATTAAAATAACAAGCGCTGGTAGCCTTGCGGTAAGACGTCCGACTTTCAATCCGGAGGTCTCGGGTTCAAACCCCGGCTCGTACCACTGAGTTTTTCGGAACTTATGTACGGAATATCATTTTGATATTTACCAGTCGCTTTTCGGTGAAGGAAAACATCGTAAGGAAACCGGACCTAATCCCAAAAAGGCCTAGTTTCCCCTCTGGGTTGGAAGGTCTGATGGCAGTCGCTTTCGTAAAAACTAGTGTCTATGCCAATTCATGGGATTAGGTTGTCAAGCGGACCCCAAGCCGGGATAAACGCTAGGAAGAAGAAGAAGAAGAAGAACTTGATGGAAATGGAAAGCGAGTGAAATGGATGATGGTGACTGATTCGGTGGATAAAAAAATAGCCTAAACTTTAAACCAAAGAACTAAAAAAGGCCCGACAGGCGAGGCAATTAGAATTTAGAGAATTTTGAATCAATATAAAAAATGCGGATTGTAAATACTAAAGAACAATAAAGATAATATGGAACTACAACACGCACGATAATCCGTTACTAAATTTAAAATAAAATTAACCAAATCACTTAAAGTCTATATGTAAATGACGAAAAAATGCCTTCGCGATGTGGGGTCCGAAAAAAACTAGCCCTAAACCACTTTTGGCAGCGATACGCTGCCTTCACCTTGATGGGCCACACGGGTCGTGTAGCCCTTGAATTCCTGGAGAACACGCCGGCCTGAGGCGGCTGTTAGTAGGGCCCGGCGACACTGCTGGACTGGCCACGCGAATTGGATGGCCTCGAGGGGAGCGACTATACGCCCTCGGGGTAGGTTGGAGATATTAACGCCAATACGGCGGATGAACTAAAAATATTCTAATTCCGAGTATATAGTTTTACGGTATTCCTATATATCTTCGTATTTATCACAACGGAATCCACTATATTTTTGGGTTTATCACATGAACCACTGCAAAATCTCTGCTTCAGTTGAAAAAATACTGCTTTTTTTCTTCCTTCAAAACCAAATCTGTCACAATTTTTCTCTCTCCTTCTGAATTTAAAATTCATTCGAATCTTTTCTTTTCTTCGTGGACATGTTTCTCCAAAAATAGAAAAAAGGTACATATGTTGCGTGCCGCATATAGGCGGCATGCTACAATGTATATTATTTCTATCATTACATAAATACATTCATACCTTTATGGCCTTGATATCCTTCGATAACCTTGTATACTTATTTATGTGCATTAATCGTGTACGTGACTGTTTCAAATGGCAAAATCCCTCCTGAAATAAATACAATATTTAAATATGCTTAATTGCTTAGGTACTCTAAAATAAATCCAACGCGTGGAAAATATTAAATACGCAGAAGAGCATTAATAGCCAAAAACGTATTATTTATCACATTTTTAAAACTAGCATCATTTAGTTCCAAATAATGCCCGTTGTCTGATAAAGCGTGGTTGCACTGATGCCCTTCTTTTTTCGAGGAGCTCCCTAGGTTAACTTTCGAATGAATCTTCAGATCAGCTCTGCGTAGGTATATTATTTTATTGGATTGCCATGTGTATTTACTTTCATTTTCCATGGTCCGTTTAAGGTCATAAGTGTTATTATAATTACGATTAGGAAAAACATTTTTGGAGCAGGCCAACCATCCATATAAAGCTTCTGCGTAATTTTTTTACAGAAGTCGATCAGATTATCACAATCAGAATACGGTATCAGTTATGCTCATATCGCCAGCATTTTTATACACCTTTCTAAAATGTTAAATTATACTATTACTTACCATTGCCAGATACGGTCCATAATCTTTTCTTAAGGGAATGCCGTTTTCTTTGACCCATTTTAGGCTAGTACTCAAATAGCCTCCATTACATCCCTGGTTACCATTTCTGTAAATAAATGTAGATGCCATATCATATATATTTGCAAATAAAAAAAAATATAGGTACCTACACTTTAAAAGAAACAATCCGTTATTATTATAACCGTTAATTTCTAAAATTATGATATGTTATGATAGTGTTAGTAATACATAGATCTTATACATGTCGATGAAATAATATGATAATAAAATAACCAACTTTAGAATTAACTCAATTCTCGTTTGCTAACATATGTAGGTAAATACCAACCACCAACCAATATTGGTAATAGGGTTGCCACCCGTACTATAATATATAGTATCGTACTATATTTTGGCTTGGTGTACTGTTGGAAATATGCAAAAAACACGAAAATACTATATTTTTGGAACATTTCATGAGATAACAACAAAGTGTACTATATTTTTTTGATGTAGGTTTGGAAAATACTATATTTCTCTCAAAAAAGGTGGCAACCCTAATTGGTAAGTACCTACAAAATAATGGACTTCATCGTCACCAGTAAACTGATGACATAAATGCCTATCAATTAAAACGTAGATATATTAAGGTTCAATCAAGAAGCCTCTACTTCAAAAGCTTCGTAACTGAAATTAATGTCATATCTTTAAGAAAAAAGCGACCATTCCTTTCAGTGACCGATTCCGGACTGAAACTGGCTTCTTCACTTGCTTTGGCAGTTAATACCATTTACAACAGAACTGTTGTTTCCCAAGATCATACAATATCTGAAAGGCAAGGCACCTTTGCAAAAAGTTTACCATATTTGGTCTAGTATCCGCAGAATTAAGTGGCGACTGAGTTCATAACTAAACGCTGTTGCCGCGCTTGCCGTGACGGTGCAAGAGTGAAAGAGAAGTTTTATGACCTCAGTCGCCACTTAATTCTTTGGATACTATAGTGACTTTTGGATATTTTTACCCTTTCTGTCCCTTTGAGCAGTCTACAATTGCTTGCTCACTGACTTCTTCCATATCTTTGCAGCCTTTGCTGATGTACGCCGCTGACTCTATGGCTGCAGCAGTCGTGAACGCGTAGCAACTTCCACAAAGAAACGTTTGATCTAAAATTAAAAAAAAACGATCGTAAAATTTTATCTAAGTTAAAGTATTCCATACCTATAAGATTTTAACACATTCACGGACATTACGTCGACAGACGTAAATGCAGAACCTCGCGATACGGCATCACGTCGATAGCCGATGATTTTCACTTTGACATAACCGCCAATCCGTCTACAGACGGCGAGTTTCCATACAATTACAATGAAGTTAAGTATCTTGTGCCGTTTTAGGCACACATCAAGGCTCTCTAGTGTCACAACAAAATCTTCAGGGCGAATTTCCAACCATACGCTTCTGTAGTATAAGGCCATGACGCATGTTACGGCACCGCACGGCTATGGACGTTTCGGCTATACACGTGCCGCCGTATCACGAGCCTTCTCAATGTTTGAAAATGTATACATACTGAGCTGTTAAAAAGTGGTACAACTTTTGTAGAATGTACGATGTGGCATTCCGGCCATAGACGGGTAATCATGTTATATGGGATTTACCAGTGCCACAGCACACAGATTGGAGAATAGCGCTGTGTCCGTGAACATGTTAACACTCTCAGCGCCAAAGAACACAAAGCATTGTAGCAGGCCAAGTGGGTTATCTGCCGTTCATTATAATTTGAGCTCAGAGCCACCAAGATTTTTAAAGAAACGATGTTGACATTATTAAGTACTGATGGAAATCAGTCGATTTGCCAATTATGATAAAATTTAACCGACATTATCCGAGACACATGACCGAGAAATCCCCGTTAATAGAAAATAATAGAATTATCCAAAGAATTAAATCTAGCGATACTGAATTTCTTGGTCAGTTAAGTAACATAATGTTTAGAAATAAAGGAAAAGTAGAAAAATCCACTGCCTCAGGCGAGACTCGAACTCGCGACTCTGGGAAACATGCCCATCGCTCTGCCAACTGAGCTACTGAGACTATACCTGATGGCTGCGAATTTCTCCACCACATCCTTTATTTTATATTCGCGCCTTACATTACATTACATTGTGGTATCACTGGTATCATCGTTAGCAGACGTTCTGCTTAATACAAAAATATAGTTAAGTAACATATTGTAAATTCCGAGAACTCATTCACATATTTATAACCGATATGGTATACCTAGTTCAAGAGACTTACCTTTCACTGGAGTCACAGCGCCATACCATCTCCAGTCGAAATCCTTACTGTCCTCAATGTTTTCATCATTATCCAAAAAACTAGAAGTTACATTGACTATTTCCGGCTTTATTTTAGTGCCGGATAATAATGATAGCTCATCTTCTGTCAAGTCTGCAAATTGGTTGACTGCAAGCTTGTAAGATCTTTGTTGGCGGTTCACAGACTGTATGTATCTGTAATGTAAAGTTATTAACCCTACAATTTGTAGTAGTAAAGCTGACGACTATAATGATTTGCTTTCGTTAAGGATTGCATGATATATAATTTGGCATTGTCGAGCAGGTGCTGTGAATAAAATATTTTTCGCTAACACGCTCGAGATGCCACAAATATACGGTCTGGTGGCTGTATTCACAAGTTAAAACGTACATTTGAGTTTACACAGATTACCTAAATATGTTTAGAAAGCAAAATGTGTTTAAAATGTGCGTTTATTTTAGATCTGAAGTTGTTTTATTATGTTACAAAAGATCGATACCAATCTCCTTGGTTTATCGATGCAAAACTAATGTTTTAGTCGTATTATGAAATAATTACAAATAATATGGCAAGTTTACACTGAAAAAAGGACAAGCGAACTACTTCGGCTATTTCATCATTACTTAACAAAAATTTGGTAAAGAGTCAATAAAGTTTATTTGATTATAACTTATAACTCAAAGTTTACGTATAAATAGCAAAACACTTTGGTAAGTAATAAGCACTGATCGCATTTTAGGATACAACACGTTCTATTTTGCGAATATAGTCGTTAAGTTAAAATGTTATTGAAATGTATTTGTTGTAACTAACATAATATCATAATCATAATTTTTGAGTTAAAATAAACCGTGTTGCATCCTAAAATCCGATCTCTGGTAATAAGCCTTAGTTCTGAAGTCCTAAAGCATAAGTTACTAGCAAACGAAGTTTGGTTGCTGGTAACAATAGTTATTTGTGCAACAAGAGAGGAAAGTTGGTTTTTCTTGCGAGTGTTGATTTTGAGTCCCGAGTAAGCGAAAGATTCTATAATTGAATCACGAGCGAAGCGAGTGATTCTAAGTTTGAAACTTGAGCGTAGCGAGGTATCTCAAGAACACGAGATGTAAAAAACTTTCCTCTCGTGTGACACATACAACTTTTCACCTCAGTAGTGAGAACATATTAAAGTTAAAAAAACACATTTATTTACATTTCTGAATGAAAGGCATCATCATTATGACGAAAAGCTTCTAGAAACAAAATTTAGTCCCTGGAGTGAGGAAAGTCGCAACTTTCGTCACTCCCTGGAGTGATGAAAGTCGCGCTTTCGTCACTCCAGGGAGTGAGAAAAGTAGGCTTGTTCGAACTGCTGAGGTGAAAATATATTTTTTTCAGTGTAATCTTCAGGATCTTCATACCTGATATTATTCAGGAACACAGTGAACCTCATGTAGTGCTCTTCATCATTTTTATATTGTTTGTTGTTTTTAAATTTGAACCTGGAATAAAACATAGGTATATTTAATAAAAAGTAACCTTTAAACTTTACTTCAAAAATATTGTAGGTAACTAAAGTTAGCACTCATACCTATTCGATTTTTATTTATACTGATTTTAGTCTTCGCAATGTAATCGATCAAGTAAATGTATCAGATACTTATTTATAAGTATAATTGATTTTTTCCGACAGATCTAAATCTAAATAAAGATCTAATCGATTCGGTATTTCCGGTTTGAATCGTTTTTCCTTTGAGGCAACATGTCGTGTTTCGTGTCACGTGTTAAGTAGTATTTGCTGGGTTGGTTTGAAACTTTAAGACGGTTCATAATATTACTAAATAAATTCTAAATACCTTATTAATGACGCCCTTAGAAACCTAGCTCAACATAAATTGTACTTATTTAGACTTTCACGGTTTTTACTCATAATTATTTGTAATAAACGGGACTTAACCGCGTATATTATTTTTAAATTACCTTCGACGTTAACTCGCGCGGCTAGAAGATGTTGATGTCAACTGGAGCCAGTCTTTTTTCGCGACCACGGGGACAATGTCGTCCTCGAAACGTCGAAGGTAATTTCAAAATTATATACACGGTTAAGTCCCGTTTATTACAAATAATTATAAATTGTACTTAATCGAAAATACCAACAATGGCAATGGGCAATCTTGTGTATAATTTTAATTTATAACAATGCATCTACTTACCTACTACCTTATTTTTAAGTAGGTAGTTTTATTTTTAGTTAGTTTAATTTTAAGATTTATATTAGTATTATTTATGAAAATTCAACCTTTGAAATAATTGATTCCCCAATACTAACAATTTATTTTACTAAAAATAATGACCCAAGTTGGTCTCTGAATAAATGAAATTGAAAAATTGAAATTGAAATACTTAAGTGGAGGAAAAAAAAGAAAACTACAGAGTTTAATACATTTTAATATTACCTTTCAAATAACTCCGTCATGTTTTGCAAAATTGGGCTAACAAGGTTTAAAAAGGGTTCATAGTCTTTTCTAGGGCTGAATGCTGGAACGGAACTGCACCGTAGATCTGTAAAATATTATTAAGAGTTTATTTTTTAATTGTTCTAAATGCTAACACAAAACACAGTCTATAATATATAATACCATCATCTGCTAAACCTTTTCCTACGATGCACAACTTTTCCTGGCTTGAAAAACACGGTTTTCTTCGCCAAACAGCTATTTATATCTTATTCCTGAAAGTGCTTATTCCTAGCTGTTTGGTGAAGAAAACCGTGTTTTTCAAGCCAGGCACAGTCGTGCATCGTAGGAAAAGTTGCACCAGTTGACGGTACTGGTAATATTAGCCTGCCAGCTTCCTCCGCGTAGATGTTGTTAAAATTCCCAAACCCATTTTACGTCATTAGGGTAAGTTACTGAAAATCCTTTCTAGTGGAGCTCTGTGACATTTGAAAAATATGTGACATTATTTTGGTAAAGGTACCATTTGGCAGGCGGCGTTAACGATTTCATTGCTCGAATACTTACAATATATAATCTGTACAACACTGCCCAACGGTACCCTTACCAAAAAAATATCACATAGCAATGTATTCAAAATTATACTATATCTGCCAGTCTCTGCATAACACAACTGTTTATTATGTAATATTTATTTATATTATTACACAATTTTTTTTATATAATTATATCGTGGTCTACTCATTATTTCACTTTTAGGAATAAAAATACTTTGCTTTTACTTATTTTTATAAACAAACATATTTTTTTTAAGTTGATATATTTGGCTCTTTATCAAATTAAGTGGCAAATATTTCGTGCGTAGTCCATGTCTTAATCCATCTCAATCATCTCATTTTGGATGAACATTGGGTATTTTTCATAAAAAAATGGAAAACTGAGACAAGAGTCCCTTAGACCCTTACCAATTTAACCGTCTACGTTGTTTGCGAATCACCCATTATTCATATAGATTAAATTATATTCTCCTTATTTTACTTACCACTTGGAATTTTATACACAGCTGCGTCTGGTTTCGTGCGGCTGAACTTTTCATAATCATGTTGAATAAAATCGCTTTCGACGCCCTTATAAAACATCCTGTACTCGAATCTAAAAAAAATTGCAATATAATAGTCATAAATGCTACTGATATTACTCATTTAAATTTTTATTGTAGTACGGAAACGTCCCGCGCTGGTCCACGAAGATACCGTTGGAGCGACGAACTCCTCAAAGATCTAACTACCCTTAGGGTATCCAATTGGCACGAATTGGCACAAGATACGAAAGAGCTTTTTCTCAAACATGCGCGGAAATGTTGTCGTTACGTGGAAATAGACACGGAAGTATCACGTTTCGGGTGCCTAGTGACACTGGATATGAAAAGGATTTTCATACTACTGCCACGCGCTCGCCCCCGCGGGCGGGCAGGGCGCTGGCCGCGACACGGTACCTGCATTATATTATACCGACAGATCCCCAAAGCTATTAAACTTTTAAGGCTGTAAGGCCTGTAAGTATTGGGTTTTAGGTTTTATTTCCACGCATTTTATTGAGAACTAGCTTTTGCCCGCGACTTCGTCTGCGTGGAATTAGTAATCCCCCGTTAAGGAATGAATTCTGGATATCAACTATTCTATATCCTTCCCCAGAGCATCTCCAGCGTTCAAAGGTTATTGACTCGCCATACAAACTTTCAACCCCCTTTTCACCCCTTCTAGGGTTGATTTACGGGATGAAAACTATCTTATGTCGTTTCCGGGACTCGAATTATCTACATACTAATTTTCATGTTAATCGGTTAAGCGGTTAAAAATTCTCCATACAACGTTTCAACCCCGTTTTCACCCCCTCCAGGGTTGATTTTCGGGAAGAAAACTCTATCCTATGTCCTTTCCCGGGACTCCAAACTATCTCTATACAAAATTTCATCAAAATCCGTTTAGCCGTTTTCACGTGATGCGCGGTCAAACAAACAGACAAACAGACAAACAGATAAACGGACAAACAGACAAAAATTCTAAAAACTGTTGGAACGTGTTCTGTTATCGTATCTACGTATCCCCAGCCAACTTTTTTTTCGAATATCTTCCATGTACAGACTTTCGACCCTCTTCAGCTTTATTATATCTAAATATATAAAAGAAGAAACTGACTGACTGACTGACATATCAACGCACAGCCTAAACCGCTGGGTCTAGAGTTTCCAAATTTGGCACGTAGGTCTCTTATAAGGTCTAGGGGTGCACTAAGAAAGGATTTTTCAAAATTCACCCCGTAAGGGGGTGAAATGGGGGTCCAAAGTTTGTATGGGGAAACAAGATTAGTTAGACTATTTTATTTGAAACTTCACCGGAGTATTCCTAACAATAAATGAGTAAATACGTGTTTCAGCTTTTTTGAAAATTCAACTCCTAAAAGGGGCAAATGGGGGTGAAAAAGTCTGAAAATCAACATGGGTATCGTTCCTATGGTTTATCGGGTCGCTGATTACGAAAACAACAACCATTTTATTATACAACGTGGCAGGTGTAAAATATCATTCCCCAGGGGGTGAAATGAGGGTCCAAAGTTTGTATAGGGAAACAAGATTAGTTAGACTATTTTATTTGAAACTTCACCGGAGTATTTCTAACAATAAATGAGTAAACACATGTTTCAGCTTTTTTGAAAATTCAATTCCTTAAAGGGGGAAATGGGGGTGAAAAAGTCTGAAAATCAATATGGGTATCGTTCCTATGGTTTATCGGGTCGCTGATTACGAAAACAACAATTATACAACGTGGCAGGTGTAAAATATCATCCCCCAGGGGGTGAAATGGGGGTCCAAAGTTTGTATAGGGAAACAAGATTAGTTAGACTGTTTTATTTGAAACTTCACAGGAGTATTCCTAACAATAAATGAGTAAACACGTGTTTCAGGTTTTTTGAAAATTTAACCCCATAAAGGGGGAAATGGGGGTAACAAAGTCTGAAAATCAACATGGGTATGGTTTCTATGGTTTATCGGGTCGCTGATTACAAAAACACCATGATTTTATGATACAACGTGGCGGGCGTGAAATATCATCCCCCTGTTGGGGTACGATAGGGTTGAAATTACTAAATATCAATGTGGGAGTCGATTTATGGTATTTAAGTACGAAACTGGCATCAATTTTGAAATTTTGGTAAAGAAATAATTTTATTTCCGGGAAAGGACATAGGGTAGTTTTTATACCGAAAATCAGCCCTTAAGGTGAAAAGGGGATTGGAAGGTTGTATAGAGAATTTTTAACCGTTGAACCGATTTAAATGAAACTTGATATAATAGATAGGTTGAATCCCGGGAAACAACTAAGGGTTATTTTCATTGAAAAAATTAACCCGTAAAAGGGGGAAAAGAGGGTTGGCAGTTTGTATAGGATTTTTTCACAGCTTAACCGATTTAGATGGAATTTGGTATACAGATAGTTTAAGGCCCGGAGAGAAACAAAAAACAGTTTTTTTTTGCGAAAACTACCCTTAAAGGTAAAAAAGATAAGGGTGAAACGGGGGTTGCAGGTTTGTATAGAGAATTTTAAACCGTCGAACCGATTTAGACGAAACTTGGTATGTAGTAAGTGTTTATTTATTTTTTATTAGAAGGAACATAAAATAGTTTTTATCTCGAAAATCAGCCCTAAAGGTTAAGGGTGAAACGGGGGTTGCAAGTTTGCATGGGAAATTTTTAAACGTGAACAATTTAGATGTAACTTTGTATAGAGATAGTTTAAGTCCCGAGAACGGACATAAAAATAGTTTTAATTTCGAAAATTAACCCTAAGGTTAAGGGGATGAAATGGCGTTGGAGGTTTGAATGGGGAGTTTTTAACAGCTGAACTGATTTTGATAAATCTTAGTATAGAGTCCCGGGAAGCACAAAGGATGTTTTTAGGGTTTCGTACCAAAATGGTAGAAAAGGAACCCTTATGGTGGTGCGACTTTGTTTGTAAGTCAGTGACCCAAAGGCAGGCATGTAACGCCAATTTATGAATTTTAAACATGAAGGGGGGGATTGGTGGGTAGGTAAATGAGAAATCAAAAAACAAATAACTTTATTGTGTGGCGTATCAAATAAAAGGGCTTAATGTGAGGATCTCTAATTAGTATAATTTTAACATACATAACTTTGAAGTTATTAAAAAAAGGTGTGCATTAATCAATATCGGAAACCGTTCGACAGAAAAATTTGCAAACATTACAGATATTATAGTTATTTACGTATAAATTATACTCGAAAAAATCCTACAAACTTTCCATCGGGAAGTAAATATTCATCAAAATATATACGAAGCGTTTCTTTTTTTGTCTGATTTTCCGTCATCCATAATTTCATGTTCAAATTTTTATAGGATTTTCTGTCTAGGCAATGATTAACATGACTTTTAAGCCATAAGGTATGTTCGCCCAATAAGAACCGGTTCCTAATAAGAGCCACCATTTCAAAAATCCCGCTCCTGATACTAAATTGAAATCAAGTCTTGCGCCGATACTCCTCATTAACCAATTATTGAAGTGCATTGGCATTACTTGGGTTTTACGCCGCCATTCTGTAAGTATGCCTGTCGATGCAGTTCACGTCACGACGCGTAGGTCGTTTTGTATAATTTGTTGGTGTTATTCGATTCATTCAAGGGGTTCTGATTCGTTTTCGCAAGAACTTAACACATGAAAAAGGAAAAAGTAACATTTAGGCGTGGATTGTGAAGATAAGGTTATTGAAAGAACTATTTTTTTTGTCAAATTAGATTGGTTTGCTCCGAGATGGCGAAGTGCCTAACAAGGACCACCTCCTTGTCGCCAAATAAGGACCAGGCCTTTTTAATATCATGTTTAAAGACTTAATAAGGACCAAGGGCTAATGACTGAAAATGTTCCTAATTATGTTGTTTTATGCTTAAAATAGTTTCACTTAGTAAATATCAATACAATACAAAACTGTGTTTTATTAAAATACATAAATCAAGTCAATTATTCTGCGTTTAAGTTTCTGTAGACTTTTTAAGGACCAACAGTACAATTCATGTGAATTTTTAGATTAATCCATCGGGAATGACAAAAAGTTTCGGAATTATCTACGGAACAGGAATGACCCTTATTGAGAACACCCATTCCTAATAAGGTCCATTTACAAGTTTTTTTTTAAACAGTGTTTGTCATTAATTTACTTCGGATTCGTGATTTTTACTTAATGTTTGTACTTCTAATATAGGCAATTTGTACATTTCAAATGTTTTTTTAAGTTAAAATACTTCTTAAATCAGATTTATAAAGATTTACAAAAACCTGGTCCTTATTAGGCGAACTTACCTTACAACTAAATACTTCTGCTGTTATGAATTATTTCCAAATTTGTCATTTTTCCCATACAAGTGAAAATAAAATGCCTGGACTATTACACGAAAACTAATAAGAGTGCAGTCAAGCACCAGTCCGACTTAAGACAAAAAATAAATAAAAATCGGGGTACGTGTCCGATTCGCACTCAGCCGCCCTATAAATTCTCATGAAATCATGCTGAAAGCGTCTTTTTTCAAAAATGTAATAAAAAAGTTGTTCGTACGAAACCTTTGAGGCGCAAGTAAGACCCGTACTTGCCTGTGTTTTTTTAATTTCCTAAAATCATTACTTAAAGGGGTGAAATGGGGGTTAAAAGTTTGTATGGGGCATTTTTAAATGTTGAGCCGATTTAGATGAAACTTGGTATGGAGATAGTTTGGGTCCCGGGAAGGGGCAAAATTGTATTTATCCCGAAAAACAACGCTTACGGGGGTGCATAGCACAGGGGTTGGAAGTTTATAGAAAATTATGTTCAGTTGAACCGATTTAGATGAAACTTGGTATAGAGATAGTTTGAGTCTCGGAAAACGACATAGGATAGTTTTATCCCGAAAATTTACCCTTTAAGAGGTGAAAAAGGGGTTGAAAGTTTATATGGGGAATTGATAAATGCTGAACCTATTTAGATGATTTGGTATAGAGATAGTTTGAGTTCTGGGGATGGATACATAGTAGTTATCCCAGAAGTCATTCCCTAAGAGGGTAAAAAGGGGGGTCAATTACTAATTCTACGCAAAGGAAGTCGCGGAGAAAAACTTTTATTCAAGAGTAGAAATCTGCATTAATCATAATGTACGCGGGCGAAGCCGCGGGCAACTGCTAGTGTATACATAAGCACTATACATGCCTCGGCGTGAAAACGGATTCCTGGCCTCGTATCCCTAACTTGGCCGGAAATCCGTATTTTTCCAGCCTCTGTTATGTACTATTTCATGTCTTATCAGGCCAACGTGGGCGAATCTATGAGACGCAGCTATATGGCGGAACGAGATCACAATATCGCTTGCTCCTCTAACGAGTCTAACGCATATCTGCGTCCCTAAGCCTACATTGTGAGTATATAATGCAATCCCGGAATTCCAGTATTAGACCATACAAGCAATACCCGTATTACATGCCCTAATTGTGTGGATTAGGCAAGAGACCCCAATATCCTCTTCTGACAGAAAGACAGTTAAAATTACAATTTGTAGGTTTTTAACCTCATTGAGTATATCGATAGCTATGATTTTACCTCACAGGTACCCAATCATTAGTATTTCCTATCGTCCATAGAGCATATTTGAAGACCGCGCCATATTTCTGCTGTGTAAACTGGTACTCCCACTTTATTGTATGATTTACATCTGGACCTGCAAAGCCAACTTTAAAGTTCCATTTTGCCAAACAAGTACAGTCAGCAGCAAGAGTAGCTAAGCGGTTAGGGTGTTCAAAATGAGCTGGACCCGACTTTATTGTTAAGAGAATAAGAGCGTGACGTAGGTCATTTTGAACACTCTACCAGCTTAGCAACTTCTGCTGCTGACTATACCTATAGTATGAGTTCTTGTAAAATGAGTAGGTATGGTTCCTATTAAAAAAAAAATCTTTATATAAAATTAATATTTAGTATTTCTAGTTCAGCATCCACTTTGTCGTTTCAAATTCTAGGAAAGTAATTTATAAAACGTAATTCAAAGTAAACTTGTAAAAAGGTCAAACAGAAATTTAGGAAATTTAGATTCATAATTTTTATAATTCTTACGTAGGTATAACCAATTAAAAGTCTGCTCTGACGTACATAATATTTTTAAAGTCGCCCGTGTATATTAGGTAAAAATAGCTAGTGAAAAAGTGAAAATCACTACTACACCCCGTTATCTAATGCTCAGTTTGGGGGCAAGTGATGGGGCAGTTGCGATAATCAATATCGATAAAAAATTAAGTTGATTTACTCACTTAATAATAACATATAAATAGATCTGATTCATACTTAACAGAGCTCTGCTATAGTGTTTTTTTTTTAAATTGTTATGAAATAAAAAAACTTTTATTTATTTTTTATTTATTATACGTTTCATAATAATACAAGATTCGCCATGCTTTCTCACCGTAGTTACATATGAAAGATTGTCAAAAGAATCTGTTGAAATGTCAAAGGAACAGAGAAGTAGATTTGAAAAATATTAGAGACACGAAAAAGGTTTTAAAACTTTAAAGAAAAATACTCCTTATTTCTTTACAAATCTTACTGCTCTTTGTTACTAGGAAACGGGACTTAATCGTGTACCTGTAAATTATTTTTAACTAATATTCCCCTGAAAAAGAAGTGATCCCTGCGAAGTGGTGGAAGAGATCCCTTATAGGGATAAGCTCGCCTTTGTACATTGTTTATGTATCAACTGTGTTGTAACTCGTTTTATATACAATAAAGTGCTACTACTACACCTGCTACTAATATTTACCCCCGAACTTATGCGGTTTATACAACACTATAGGCACGTAGTACCTAATAAGTCGTCTCTGTACGATTCTATAATTTGTCGCCGTCCTATCTGATGAAAAAGCTGGAATGAATGTATAGAGCATTCACATAATAAGAATTTTATGTTGACAAACAACTCTTTATAGATAAATATGAATCGACTAATAATGTGAAGCAACATCACTGTTTGCCCCCAAAATGAGCATTAGATAACGGGGTGTAATCACTACAAGTCTATACAGTCTGTGAGCTCTCAGAAGAACCTTCGGGTTTTAGAAAGAAACGTCGGGTATCAATCAACAGTGACACGTGAAAAAGCAGAACAGCAACCTTCGTGTGTCATCGCCGATTCCCGAAGGTTCTTCTTAAAGCTCACAAACTTTACCACTCTTTGATTCAGTCATAGCTGTCAACCGATAAACATGGCGCACAAAATTCGTTCTAGATGTCACATCTAGTTGGTTCTACTATATATAATAAATCATGTGTAAGTAGGTAGTTCAAACCTGCTTCCTTAAAGTTGTACATAGGCGGCAAATAGTGGTAAAGCCGCTTTACCTCGCTAGAGCTTACGGTTAGTTGACGGCAAACCATATTGATTTGATTGAGGTTCGTAGAGTCTGGGCTTACCTGTACAAAGAAAAAGAATTTATGTGTCGTTCACCTCAAGAGCACATTAAAGTTTGAGTAACAAAGTGGTGTTTGAGACGTATAAACTTCTGATATACTTAAGTATATTATGCTATGCGTGAATTCACCATTTCAAATATGTACCTAAATAAAGACCTAATATGAAAAGGTACAGCCGCCATCAGATATATCGGAGTGGTCAAGGTAGTCACAAATATCTGAACTGCCTCTATTGTCAATGCGATAAAGAGCATGTTCAGATATGTAAGGCCCATTTAGATAGTACGAGTTTCTCTCTTCGAGTGTACGATTATCGTAGCACGAGAAAAAATATGTCATCATATAAACTACACGTACGATATCGTATGGCAAGGGGCGAAAATCGCTTCGCCTTACATGATTGCACTTGCAGCCTCCGTGTAAACATAAATGCAATGCGAGTTGATTGAAAATCGGTTCCGACCGATTCGTGCGATACTCGCATGTACGTGAAAAAATGTCATACGAGAACGAGTTTAGATGAGTCGAGACATCGTCAGCAAATATCTCCGTAGAATGCAGCGTCTCGTGTAAACTATGTCGCCTGGCGATGGCGATAATCTCCGTACGAGTATCGAATGACATAATCGTAAACGAGTTTTTATTTCTCGCATTAATGTAACCATTTTTATACGATTCTCGCCCGGCGATTATTGCGTACGATAATGTCATACGATATATTTCTCGCCCCAAAATGGGCGTGGCCGCTCCGATATATCTGATGGCGACTGTACGTTACGTACCCAGTAGTATTGGAATTGGACGACATTATTTACTTTTCCATGTCGTTTTTGATACATTTGTGACATTCCCCTGTAGAAGTCAAATCTGTGATGACCATCGACGCCATTAGACCTGCAATCGTTGCATTAAACTGTCAATAAATATTATTTGGATGCCATACAATGGTACCTACCTAATAATTATGAAATGCTTATGTGCGAAAAAGGGAAATTCTGCATATACCGGGAGTTACGGACTTTTTGTTACCTACTTCTTCCTCCTAGCGTTTATCCCGGCTTGGGGTCCGCTTGACAACCTATTCCCATGAATTGGCGTAGACACTAGTTTTTACGAAAGCGTCTGCCATCTGACCTTCCAACCCAGAGGGGAAACTAGGCCTTTTTGCGATTAGGTCCGGTTTCCTTACGATGTTTTCCTTCAACGAAAAACGACTGGTAAATATCAAATGATATTCCGTACATAAGTTCCGAAAACTCAGTGGTACGAGCCGGGGTTTGAACCCGAGACCTCCGGATTGAAAGTCGGACGTCTTACCGCAAGGTTACCAGCGCTTTTTGGACTTTTTGTTACCTACGATAAATATTTTTCACGTCTTTAGATTTTGTTTGTTTGCAAATATTAATATCTTGTATTATTCTAAGAAGTAGAGGTTTGCGTTGCATAGTGTTTTTTTTTAATTGATAAGCGGCATGATTCAACTGATGCTTTTAATGTTTCCGAAATGGTATTGGCTTTTTTAAAATTTTGTATTCCCAGTTCATAAATATCTGAGTGACCGACAGACCGAAATAATTATGTAAAATACTTATTAGACTTCAAAATGCGGTAACTCTTTGTACAGTCACCGGCAATAGTATCTTCCTACACTAAGGCCGCAAAAATATGTGACACGCTCTTATGACCCTACAAATAAGAGCGTGTCACATATTTTTGCAGACTTTGTGTAGGAAGATAATATTGCCGGTGACTGTACCAACGACTTTGTTGAAACCTACACGAAATTTTGTTCAATATTTATTTGTCGCTTGTAAAGGAAAACATCATTAGAATTTGGGATGAGATGGTTCGTTGGTTTTCGTAAAAACTTGCGTGCGATTCTTGGAATTAAGTTGGGAAGCGGACCTTGGATCCTCAAGAATATAGAGGAGGGGAGCTGGAATTGCTATTTCGGAGGAATTTCCACCCGCTGTTGCTTTGACTGTGGAATAATTTTTGCCGAGATTTCTCGTAGGACTAGTAGATATAGGTTACTTTAAATGTGATTTTCTCAAACATGCAATGAAATATTATTCTCTTTACGTTCCTTATAGGACTTGGAAGTATGCTTTTTCGGGCGCCGCAACTCGATGCGGCCTGCAAAGGGATTTCATACAACTTTTCAGGCATAGGTCTGCAAAGTAACTTTGATCTGTTTCAATTTTCAAAGGTCAAACATACAGCGTCAAAGATGGCGGTAAGTTTTACGAACAGCTGAAGATCCTTATGAGCATGAGTATGATGATCATGAGTATGAGTATAAGTATGAGTATGGGTATGATATGAGTATGAGTCTGGGTATGGTATGGGTATTGTTATATTGGGTATGGTACGATTTGGGTATGGCTATGAGTATGAGTTTTTTATTTTATTTCATTGCATGTTTGAGAAAATCACTAATCATGCCTCGGCGTGACAACGGATTCCCGGTCTCGTATCTATCCGACCTCGCTACGCTTGGCCGTCTATACCACTTGGCCGGAAATCCTTGTTTTCCCGGCCTCTGACGTAATGTACTATTACAATAAAGGGTCGGCATGATAGATGTAACACTTTGAGTAGCAGGCGTCGATAGGCTATAGTAATTGCTTACCATCAGGCGTGATGTATGCTTGCCACCGACGTGGTATTAAAAATATGTAACTGAAGAAACTCTAAGTTAGAGTATGTAAACTCTAAAACATAGAATACGACTTACCACACTTCGTAAGGTTCTATCACATTTGCAGATGGTATTTTCAGAGTTGCCTTGAAGTGGTACGCTTGTGGCCATTGCAGAGATGCCTCTGTTTCTAAAAAGTAATCATACTTTTTTCACATCACCTACTCATCATCATCATTTCACGGGCTTTTTATCCCCTCCCAGGAGGGAACAAAGTGCCACTTTTCTGTTCTAGGATCTTACCTTTTTTCAGTCAGTTCTACATTAATAACAAATTTCTTATTGATTGATTCATTATAATCAGAAAGCACACTACGCACATATATACAGTTAGAATAAATTTGACTCAGCTTTAACATTCTTTATTTTCCTCTAAGGTGGTGTGAAAAGTAATATGTGTCACATGGGAGCAAAAATATTTTCACCTTGAGCGTTAACACTTGAATCCCTACGCTCACGAGTCTACTTTAGAATCCCTCGCTAAGCTCAGGATTAAATTAACATTAATTTCGTTTGGGATTCAATTCATTTTGCTCCCTTGTTACACAATCTACTATTGCGTCACTTGATTTTTGCACGTGAGAGCTTTATTCACGCTGTCCTCTCTTTTGACTTTAATTACTGAGCTATGTAATTAGGGTATATTTTATATTAGACATATCATAGAGTAAGTAGGTACCATCGCCCACACTGTTAACTAACCATCGGTGGACCTTATACCTTTAATAATAAGGTCCACTGATGTACAGTTAAGAGTGTTGCTGTTTGTACTAAGCATAAAAATATCTTGACTCAACAATGAAAGGGTCTGTAGGTCCTAATTAATTTTCCTGATACAAAAGCGGAATTACAAATTTCCTAGTAATACCTATTACCTGTTTACCTCGAATTATATTTGAAATCGAAGTGGAAGATGATTTTATTTTCATTAAATCGGCGTGGGAGTAAAATATTCGTAAATGGTCTTTATTTTTATCAGTTGTGATGTATAAGGGATATTACGATTACTATATAAAAACATACACTCAAATTATCCGCTCGCAAATAGCACCCAATTTCGATATCAATGAATAGTACATTGTTGTAGAGGCTAGAAAGTAAGCTATAGGTGGATCGAGTTAGTTCGAGGGCCGACCCGCCAGGGGAGGCCCTCGAAGATACGAGTCCACCTATAGCGCTTTCGGCCGAGACATTACATAGTGCTTTTCACGACTACTGTGAGGAAATAAAATATAAAAATTAATTGGCATATACAAACACTTTAATAGATACTATTTATAGGTATATTGACGGTTCATGTTTTTCACAAGCACGATAAAGTAAACGAGCATGTAACTTTCTGCAAATAAATGCTTCTTTTCGCCATCCTTCCATAATATGAATTGTTCGTCGGATATTATATTGTATACAAAATATCACTGTTCATGGGCCTTCTTATTTAGGACGCGATTTCACTGGTAACAAATTTCTACGCCTGTGCAGTTTCTTGAATTTCGGTGGGCGCCAGCGTATTAATAACATTTTCTACACTTAATGAACTCATTTTTACTGCATAAATACAACCTTCTTGTTTTTCAGTCAAACATTATCCAATTCAATTTGTATTTTTCTCGCTCCACCTTTATTACTTTTTTTTTAACTTTTAAGAAGCGTTTTACGATGTTTGCTTCAATCCGACTCAAACGGCTATTAGACATTGCAACCTGCAGGGCCCAATCTGTCAGGTTGGTAGGTATAATTAAAGGTAGGGCCCGTAGGGAGCTGAAGGAGGAAGAGGGAGAGGCAGGGTACACAACAGATTGGGCCCTGCAAGTTGCCATGTCTAATAGCCGGTTCACTCCTTACCCACTTTTTGATAGAAAACCACAAACGGTTAAAAAGGTAAAAACGCCTTAAGGGTGATCTGAATGATTTTGACGTTTCTTTTTTTTAAACAAGTAAATTGGTTCGATAAACAACCTTATTTTATTTTAGAATGAAAAAGTGGTGCCAAAAAAAGACCTTTTTAATGTTTTAAATGAATCTCATTGGCGGGTCCATAGTAGGGTTTTGTCTTAGTACAAATGCAAAAAAATTGTGCGCATCGAGAAAAAGTTGTGAATTTTTGACCATAGATAGAGTGAGCAAAGATGAATATTTTTTTGTATTGGCGGTCTGTAAAATTTTTGGACCTTCACGTCAAAATCAGGGGTCGCGTGCAATATGTTATTACTCTCTGGTTAAGACTGCTAGGGGTTGTTTGGTATCGTTTCCGTGTAAAACAGACATGCAGAATTCATTTCTGATATTAAAAATGTAAAATTTCGTATTAGAAAAAAAGTTGTGCCGCGAGGAAAAACACAATTTTATTTTTATTTTTTTAGGACGTCATATAACTAATATATATCCTTTATTTCAAATAATAAAAAATATTATAAAGAAGCATATTTAATATAGATTATAGAAACATATACATTTTATACACCTTTAATACAAAAAACTTCTGGGTTTTTTTTTTACTTAAGTTGAGTAACGGAAAACAGACGTCGCGTCGTTTGAATTGTGACGGTTTATGTTAAAGTTAAGGAGGAAAAATATGTTTTTATTTATTGTATTTTTTTATTTCTGCATTTTGTGAAGTTATTATGAATAAAATTTACTAATAACAAGCAATACATGCATTTTAAGGTCAATACGCTACGGATATTCACGTTCACATTGAATATCGATACTTACTATGGAGAAAACATATACACCACGAAGCAAACATTTTTTTTCGCGTAGTTTATGAATACTATAAGCCTAAAAATTGTATATATTTAGAAACTACATTAAATATGCTCCTTTATAATATTTTTTATTATTAGAAAAAAAAGTTATATATATTAGTTATATGACGTTGTAAAAAAAAATAAAAAATTGTGTTTTTCCTCGCCACACAACTTTTTTTTTAATAAGAAATTTTACATTTTTAATATCACAAATGAATTCCGCATGTCTGTTTTACACGGAAATGATACCACACAACCCCTAGCAGCCTTAACCATAGAGTAATAACGTATTTCACAGGACCCCTGATTTTGACGTGAAGGTCCAAAAATTTTACGGACCTCCAATACTAAAAAATATTTATCGTGGGCCATTCTATCCATGGTCAAAAATTCACAACTTTTTCTCGATGCGCACAATTTTTACAAATTCGAGCTCTGCTACCAATGCAATGACATCTGGATTTTACATTTCTACTATGACATTTCATTGCTGCAAAATAGCAATTCTTGTAGTGGTTGTTCAGATGCTACAGCAATTGCTTACTTTCCAGCTTGGATTTTGATCTTCTTTTGCCACATTTCCGAGCAGGTGGCGTGAAAATGTTTATTTTTTATATTAATAAACTCACCTGTAAAGTACAGCAAAAACAATAAAATTGGCCCAAGTAAGTAAAACATGATGTTGGTACAGAGGTAGGAAAGGTATTGCCGATGTAAATAACAAACTGCATGGTTTCCATAATTAAAACGCTCCTTATCATTTTATTACGTTATTTTATTATTTATTTTATCCGAATTCAAAAGATAATGTTAATTATGGCAAAGATTATTATAATTGTGTCTGACCCATTTTTCCCGAATATTTTTTAATTACTTTGTTAGATTTTATGGTCAGCAATATTAATCAGGTTCTATCACGAAATACGATTTGTAAGTAGGTAGCTATAACCGTTTGTTACCATAGTATTGTTTTGCGCTCGTTATAGATAGGTACTAAAATATATAAGTTTTTTTTTAATACCTAATAATACCTACTTACTTACTAATTGCTTCGTGTTTCTGAAAGCTAAGAAATTCAGACTGCTGATTTGTAGTATTAAATTTAATTTGGGGGCGAGAAGTGGCTCACGGAGAGCCGTTTTGCTGCATTGATCGTAGCAAATGGAAATACGTGATCACTGCCTACCCCATTTGGGATATAGGGGTGATTGTATGTATGTATGTATGTATGTATGTATGTATGTAATTCAATTTAGTATTTAATTTTATTGTGTTAGTTTACATCCTACTCCAATTACTGATTTAGACTCGCGCGATTTTCACTCATTATTTGAACAAAAACGGGACTTAAACGTACGTACACTTACTTTTATTATTTCAGCGTCAAGACACGTTCGAAACGTCAGGATAATAATACAAGTAAGTCTACTCCAATTAATCTACCACTTTATCGACTTAACGTTTAGCAACAGTGCGTTTTAACCTTTTGACCGCCATACGTCAAAAATTGAATTATCAATTTTGAACATTGTCATAATTTATGAAGGTGTCATTTACATTGTCATCTTGTCTCATAATATCAGACGACGGAGGTCAAAAGGTTAATCCTTCGCTTCGCTGTGCTCGCTCGTTTGATTAGACGTTGACGTTAGATAACTTTAATTTGATTCCTACCAACCAAACAGTTCCACCTATCATTGTTCAAAAAAAAAAGGGAATTTTACATACAAAAATTATTAGTCAGTGTTGTGTCGGTCCATAGTGTCCATACAAAATGTATGGGAAAATGCACCACAAAAAAATTAGCTACTTTTTTATTGAATTTAAATCGATTATCCTCGTGATTCTGAGTAGGAATAACCCAAAATTAGATTTTCTGAATTTTCATTCATGCTAAAAAAAAGAAAATGGCAGTTATAGGGACTGCCGATAGAAGTGAAAACTTTAAGTATTAAAACTTGAAATTTTATGTTTGAATTTTAATTAATATTAATTATCAACATCAATCGTCTTCTCGGAGCACCATGTATTAAAAGCATAAGAGAAAAATAATACTTACAAAATTAAACTTAATTTGAAGGACTATAAGTTCTCAAACGAGCCTTCCAACCCAAGGAAAATCTTGTGATGCGTTTTTGTTTTCGTGGCGGTGTCGGTGACGCGAACTCATAAGATTTCCCCCTACTAAAAATTGCCCAACGCGGATAAAGAAGTTTTCACTTCAAAAAAAAATAAAAGGCTCAAAAGAATATTTCTGTGTGAATAAAATAAAATATATGTTTTATACAAACTTTATTTCTCATAAATAACGTTGGACATCGATTTAACATTGACTTAAAACTATTGTCGATTTTTCATTTTTCATTTTCTTTGGATGGAGTTTAATAAGTTAACAGTTAACATCGAAATATTCTAACATACATTCATACACAATAAAATTACCGTTTAGATAACATCACATTCTTTGGAAAAACACTGGAAATCACACCAAGTTTTTTAAATGATAACGCATACTTTTTTCTTTATAGCCAAACGTACAAAATACTTATGTTTCATATGTTTATACCTACACATTACATAATAGGCAGACTAGATTATAATAAGTTTTATAGACATTCAACTAAGTACATCACACTCGTTTCCCAAATCTTGGCCCAGTATTTAGCACACTGCATTAAAAAACTATTCATTCCTGACTCCTGACATGACTATAATAAGACACATAAGTACACAGTTAAGATACATTTCTGACGAGAATTGTTATTAATAATTAAGGTGAGATAACATTACATTTCTTACTTATAACTCTATAGGTACAGTCAGCATCAATAATATGTATACGAATTTGAGTCTTATCCCACAGACATAAGTGCCGAAATGTCTACATATTTTTGATGCTGACTGTACGTTGCCATCTGATTATTTTAATTGCTAACCCGGTTAATGGGGAGAGCAGGGGGCCAATTTTTGACTTTCGACCGCCCGAATTCAAAAAGTTTAAGCTTGAAAATAATCGCACACAAAAGCTTATCGCAAATTTTGTCGCATGAAATTAATAGTTTCAATACTCATGATTTCAAATTCCTATCGCTGTTATTTTTAAAACATAATTTGATCGTTTTATTCTGAGTTGTAAATGTCACTCTCGAGTACTCGAATCTCAAAAATCACCCCCCAGACTTAAATCAGTATTTTCGGTCAGTTGATTAAATAAATACTTTTTTAGTCTTTATTTTTGATATGAATAAAATAGTTTATTTATTTATTTTATAATGTGTCGTACATTATATAATATAATTAATATATCATCAAATTCTATATCTCTATCTATACAAGTATTCTAGTGACAGCGACCTTTGGCGAAACTACGTTTTGATTCGGTAGCAAAAAGCCATAATGGTCCCTTAATATCTAACAATACTTATCAACCCTTAAATAATATTTGACCACTCATAATTTTAATATAATTGTATGCCGAATTAACGAAAAATGTTACTTCCCTGTAAACCAATTGTCATTATTTAAAAAAAATCGTTAATTAATCGTCCATAATAAGTAAGTACTGAAATTCTTTCATACTTCATATATCTATTATTTCTATATTTATTTTAAGATAACATCATGCATTAATACCTTAATATTTAGCCGAGTAAATACAAGACAAAATTTCTTGTTCGATTGAAAATAGTATAATTAAATATCTGGCAGTCACATAATCACTATTTATATTGATTTTCTATTGTGAATTGAGCATTCGTTTTCTGTCAACCTTTATAAAATCAGGTACCAAAAATTTTATACGATTAAAAGCAAAGCGTTAAAAACTCGACATTATGATTAAAAAAATCATCCGTTTCGCCCTGTGACCTGATTCGCGTCAGTCTACCATATACAAATGTACTAGTTAAACGAAATAAGTGGACAAAAACCCTGAAACATAATCCAAATATCAAAAGCAACGATGACCTAGAGAAATAATCGTATTGATTTGTAAATATATATTTTCTCATAAACATGTGAATACGAGTCAATTGCCATTATATAGCAAACCTTGAATGTCAATTGACTGAAAGACCTTGATTAGTACAATTATATTTACAATCTGCTAAATATAGTTAAGTCTAATTAAGCTGCCAATGAACTAATGCCCGACCCATTTTAATGACATGTTACAATCCGTGACTAATCTCGTTAATCCTACTGATTTACATACATACTCGTAAATGAGATTTTGAGTAACTTTAGTACCTATGTAATTATAAGGAAAGTAAAGACAATATTTCTTTGCATGTTTGAGAAAAGATTTGATTGATATTGATTGTTCATTTGCTAAATGGACGGATTATACGCTTGTGTCAATCATAGCATTTTATCTTTCACAAATTTAATCTCCATTAAAAATTCCAAATCCATCCAAATTTAATACAAGAATTTTATTCATTAAAGTCAATTAGGGATAAAGATACTTCAATGTATGAGTATTGTAATGTCTGGATCAGCTTATAATAATTTTGTCAGATTTATATACAGCCATAAAATCAATATCAAGCATTTTTGAGTTAAGTTTTTTTTGTCCTAATCTTTTAAATAAATATCTTACGATTAAGTAATTGACCCGTATAACCGAATTCACTTAAATAAATTATGTAAAAACGAAATGAAAAATCGTTTGTGGCTCTTGTATTAAGTATTAAAATAGTTAAGTCACGCGTAGAAAATTAGCTTAATTTGTTGAAGGCTTTTTTATTTAAAAAAAGTTACTGAATTTATCGAGTGGTGTTCTAGCTACACATTGGTTAGTTTGCTGAATACAAATGTCGATCGGTAGTCACATTGGTGCAACAACAACATTAAATTTGTCCCTCGAATCCAGTTAAACTGACAAAATGATTTGGACGGCATCTGTCGCTATCTATTCAGCAGTTTTAAAAAGTATCAATTACTTTTTCACATGAATAATTGAGAGAAGGCTTTAAAATATAATATACTTAGTATTTAAAAGGGCACCTTGGTCTGTCAACGCCCTGAGCCCGATCGGAATGAGCAAGGACGAATTTACAGATGCGAATTTTCAATTCTATAGGTAAATTAGGTACTAATACTATGCAAATGAGAATGGTACAATGATATGGTGACGAAGCCACTTTATCCGTTTATTTTGCATACATAGATACCTTCAATTTGTATAATCATAAATATATTTAAAAACACATAGCTATCGTTACAAGTTTGAAATATCATTTTCAGTAACCGTTTGATAAAATGAGCCATTATCTAAACTAATTTTAGCTGCCCTTAAGTTTTTACATACTGATTCTTATTTTTTTTCTATAACTACATGACACAAACATGAAAACAGTAATCGATTGATAAAATGAGACAGTGTACTATTCTGTAAACTAATTTTAGCTGCCATTAAGTTTTAAATTCTTATTCCTATTTTTTACAACTATATGACACAAATATTTCTCAAAATGAGAAAATAAAACTAATTACTTGTATATAGTCATTATCATTATCATTAAAACACTTACATTTCACATAAATTGGAGTATAAACTATTAAAGCAACATCCCAATGTAACACATTTCGTTATGACTATAATCATAAAATATACTAGTTACTAATAAATAATTGAAGCATTTCACAGTCCAAATGGCAGAATACTGATTTGGTAGAGTAATTTACTATTTAGTTAAGAAATTAGTTTCTACATTATTTTTCATTAAATACATATAATAAAAATAAATCTATATTTTGAATTTGTCTTCCCCTAAACATCAACATCAACTAAAATTCAATTAATTTTGTATTATAACTGTTAGCGTACAAATTAATTAATTAGTAAATTCATCAGCATTACACTGACTTTTACTTAAGAAATTTTACTTTAGTTTAAAACGACAAACTTTATACGTCTAGTCTTAACGAGACAAGCACCTTCATTTGAATATAATGAACAGAAAGCGCTTAGAAAAAAAAGAGATTTTTCAAAATCTACTCTTGAACTGGTTCTAAAACAGCAATGTTATAATTGTTATTTATTCATTAAACGATTATTGAAAAACTAAGAAATGGCGGAATAAACGTCTGATAATTTATATTATTATCTTTTATCTTATCCGGATTCTGAGAAACTACGAGTACACATCAAATTCATATAATTATTCTTAACAATTTTATGGCACATCAATTTTATTTAAAGTATATTTGGTACCGCTAACATTACTAATAATAATAGTTTTAACAAACATTTGTTTTATAATTATCTATGACATGGCCTTTAGAAAGTACCTACACGAACATTCAATATGTGCTTAGAAATTAGACGCAGCTTTCGGAGCACGGAAAACATCATCAAACATTTTACTTGAGTAATCTCTATATATCTAAGTAATTAATATCTACTTACAATAATAATTAGGCCCTGAAAATGTTATATATGCACGCGGCCTTGTGGTATTTTACAACTTTTAATAGGTTTAAATTGATGTCAGAATATTAAAGATACCTAATAATATTATTTCTAAAATATAAATACATTGTGCTTTAAATAAATTGTTTATAATTTTACTACATCCCATCCTTATATAGAATTTTAGGAACGAAAACTTTCATTAGTGGGTAAAAATGCTTTATTAAACACGTAACAAAAATTAAATTATAATAACTAAACTAAATTAATATTAAATTAAACTAAATTAAAACTAAATACAACTATAAATATATAAAACTACCTAAAAGCTTACCTAAAATTGTTTTTTATAAATATACGAATAACCTAATAGTGTGTTAAAGTATAAAATAATCTGTTCGATAAATAGGCTCAGTTTCTTATTAATAAATTACTGACTAGAAAAACACATTTTAGTAGCACTAAAAAAGGGCTTGTCAGATGGTTATTAACGACTAAATTAATTTAGCTTATTAATTTAAGATACATGTAAGTAGCGTTTAAAAGTGCGTAGTTTACAACCAGGTACCATAGTCAAAATCGACGGAGCATAGTCTCTGCATCGCGGCCAAGCCTCTCGCTCTTTCATCAGCGCCTGCTTTCAGTCTCCTCATTTCCGCCTCCTCATCGCACTTGTAATAAGAGTTATAATAGTTAACTTCTACATTTACGTTCTCGAACGTGGTATAATCAGTCTTTTCGTCATGGGGTCGGGTGGGCCGTTAGCGTCATTCGTCACAGAAGCTGACAGCTGGAGCTGAGTGGTGGTCTCGCTGCGGTACGAAGCACGCGCAGGCTGGAGGGCCAGGGGAAGAGAGGGCTGAACCGGGGCCGAGGGAGCCTCCGCAGGACAAGCGCGCACGGTCGCGAATGTTCTGGATAGAGCGGTGAGGGTTCCACCAGGGTTCGATAGAGTCGTCTGTTTGCGAGGGCCTGTCAAGACCTGTTTCTGGAAAATAAATAATAGTCAACTTTTTTGGAATGAGGGACCTGTTACGCGGTTTCTTAGCTTATTTAACGGCCTCCTAGCCTAGTTGGTAGTGACCCTGCCTATGAAGCAGGAAATCCCGGGTTCGAATCCTGGTCAGGGCATTTATTTGTGTGTTTATCACAGATATTTGTTCCTGAGTTATGGATGTTTTCTATGTATTTAAGTATTTATCTATATCTATCTATTATATATCGTCGCCTAGTACCCACAACACAAGCCTTATTGAGCTTACTGTGGGGCTAGGTGGATTTGTGTAAGATTATCCCATAATATTTATATATTTATTTATTTAATTATTATTTATCAAAAAATTCAGTTGTAGAAATATTTTTATTAGCTTTTGGGTTCTATGACCTAGGCCACCCAGGGGTAAAGGTACAATTAATTGTTTGTAGACTTATCCCCTTATTCATAATCGTTTGTCCCTTTCCCTCATATGGATTGGAAGGAAAGGGACAAACGATTATCAGAGGCCTCTTAACTTTAATAGACATTTATGAATAAGGTTAGGTATGATTCTAGTAGTTACATATCTAATTACATATTGTTCCCATTACCGGAATCTATTATCGGAATACCTGTCATCTAAGTACTTTTAATCTTGACAACTTTTACGGTTTACTTTTTCTTATTAATGCCTACTTGGTCTTTGTCACAAGAAGCCTAAAAAGATGAAGACAAAAACGGCAATTTAATATTCTGTAGGCACTTAGTACCTACTAGATTTTTATACCATAATAAATCTTTTCAAAAGAAATGCCGCGATCAAATCAAACGGAAACATGAAAGAAGTTTATGTACTAAAATACAAATCTTACCTCAAACAGTTTTATCTTAATATCTAGGGATACATGCACAGATATGCCCGACAGACCGATCCGTCCATGTATCGCGCTATACAGATGTGTCAGCAGACAAATCCGTGTACAATGCGCGCCATACATGGACGGATCTGTCTGCTGGGCATTTCCACCAGACAAATCCGGCGGGCAGATCTGCGTGCGTGCTATTTTTATTATACATTTCGTCCTAGATCCCAACTCGGTTGTTCAAATAATTAATATCGTCGTATCAAACGTTGTCTGTGTTGAGGAGTAGAATTTACGTTTTAATTTTTTGCTCCTATTACAGGAAACATCCGGTATACTTCCTATGTTCATCGGCTCACCATCTTATAGCTCACCGAAGGAATCCCACTAACTGCTCGATAGGGGAAATAATTCGTGTATAGCTGAATTTTGGTGAAGTTGTAGATAAAGGTGTCTTACACAACATACTAAAAGTACTCATGGATAGGGGTACCGCTAACGGGGAGAGGGGGGTGTAAAGGTCCCCTTTTTTGGCTTTTCGTAAATAACTCAGTAGCGGTGGCTCATACGAAAAAATGTTCTTCTACTTAATTAATCCACAAATGATTTTCTACAGAAAAGGTTCTTTACAGTTTTTTGCTGAGATCAATGTATAATGAGATTTCGAGGAAATACGATAATCACTTTTAGAAACTTTCGGAGCTATTATTTACGAAACTATGAGTTTTGTCTAAAAATTGTTATAGAAAACCCATATTTATATTAAAAGACCTATCCAACGACACCCCACACATTAGGGGTGGATTAATAAACAGAATTTACTCCCCACTTCATGTGTTCGGGAGGTACCCTAAAAAATAATCTTTTTTCAGATTTTGTTTTAAAACTTTGTTTGCGTGTTCAAAACACATACTCATACGAAGTTTAAATATTCTAGTACTTTATGTTTTTTATCGCCTCTCATAATATTTTATATTATCTGATTAAAAACGTGAAGTGAAGTTTTTTTTTGGTATTTTTATTTTTGTGAAATAATGTAATACCTTCCCAAAAGTATCATAATAAGTATATAAACATACTCTCCCTTAAAAAAGATATATGAAATGTAAAAAAAAAACTGTTTAATTTATTCTTCAGACGACTCATTTTCCGACGTATTTATATACTTTGAGTACTTAGTATAACTTAATTTTAATTCAGAGGATGATAAGAGCTAAATTCCCTCCCTATCGTTTTCAGCGCGAGTGAAAGAGAAACACTGCGTTACGATTAGTATGGGAGCTCATTGCAAATTTTGCAAATTGATGGATTAAAAAAAAACTATGCATTAATTGAGAAATTTAAGGCAACGAAGTTTTTAGTATTAATGTGGTGGAATGTTGTCCTTAATTACAGACATATAAGCCAAGAAACTAAAGACGTGCAATTGTTTTAAGCTAATTTTAGATGTAACTTTGGAATTATTTTCTATCGAGCCGATTTCGTCCAATTGTGTATTGGAATTAACCAAGTTCTTTTAAATATAATGAATATTAACATATATTTTTTTTACTTTTCCAAAACAAGTAGTTATAGCTATATGACTGTTTAAGTAAAGTCAATTTGAAGGTCATCGGGTCTTCTCAGCCTCTTAATAAAAACCTTACTCTTTTCATCTCTCCAAATAAAAATCGAGAAACAGGTGTTAGATTAGGGTAAATGATTTGGAAATGAAACATAAAATAAAAAAAGCGTTACATTTTTTAAAGAAACGTTCTTGTGTATACCAACTAATAGAAGTTTTGTTAGTTATTACAAAATAATATAAAACAGTTGGGCGAAATCGAAAAAAAAAATTACCGGGCTCTTAAATTATATATAATTTTTTCAACATTTACGAAAGTTATGTAAATATATTTATTGGCTTTTCTCTTTGACGGTATAATAACCTTCGTCCATGAATAAATTAAATATTTCATATTTTTAAGAGCTAAACTTAAATTTAATACACGAAGGATAAATTTATTGTCAATTATATTTATATTTATGTAGGTACCTAAAGTTAAATACATTTTCATGACATCAAATTAGGGAGCGTTCAAGTATTACGTAACGCAATTTTTGACCCTCCCTCCCCCCCTGTAACGCGTTTTTTCCTTTGCCTGTAACGCAATTTTTGAAAACTAAGCAAAGCTTGTACTATGGGTACTAGGCGACGATATACCTACTTATATAGATAAATATATACTTAAATACATAGAAAACACCCATAACTTCAAGAACAAATATTCGTGATAAACACACAAATAAATGCCCTGACCAGGATTCGAACCCGGGACCTCCTGCTTCGTAGGCAGGGTCACTACCAACTGGGCTAGGAGGCCGTTATACTATTTAATTATCTTAATTTTTGAGATCTGACCAATCAAAAGGTATTGATGTGAAGCTTGGACTTTAACTCAGAAAGAATGAGACCAAGCTCTTAATGGTGGAGAGGAAAATCAGGCGAAAGATTTTGGGACCTATCAGGGATGAAGATGGAAGTTGGAGGCGTATGAAGAAAAGGGAGGTAGAGAAGCTAGTTGCTATGCCCAATATAATTGGCGAAATCAAAGCCACGCGACTCCTGGAGAGGATGGGAATAGATTGAGTATACTAGGAATTATCTAGTTTCTGCCATTTATATCCAAGAATAGCTCGCTTTTATAATATCGTCGACGCTAAACACCAGGTTCCTACGCAAATCTTCTTTAAGTACCTCTACCCATTGGCACTTAATTTAATTACCGACACAGACACGCTTCTCAATAAATTTAAATTTAGAATAAGTAAGTGAGATAAGTTCAAACACCTTTTAAAATTTACTTAAGAGGCTGACAACACGCGAAGACCTTCAAATTAAGCTATAAGGCTATAACTATACTTGTTTATGGAAAGTAAAAAAAAAGTTAATATTCATTATCTTTGGAAGAACTTTGTTAATTACGTTTAACAATTCCGTAACACGATTTAACGAATTCGGCTCGATAGAAAATAATTCCAAAGTTACATCTTAAAATTAGCTTTAAACAGTTGTATGTCTGTAGTTTCTTGACTTACTCGTCTGTAAATGAGAACAAAATTCCACCACACTAATACTAAAAACTTCATATCTCAATGAATTCGTAGGCAATTTTTTGATGTGATGAGTTCTCATACTAATCGTAACAAAGTGTTTCTCTTTCACTCGCACTGAAAAAGATAGGGATGGAATTCAGCTGTTGGACCCTTAAGTTCACATCACGGAGTAGTTCTCATCTAATTGAGAAAAATCGGTAAGTTTGTACTTGTAATAGAATTAGGCGTCGGGTTCCTAACTGTTTTTTAAGCCTTGTGACAAATTAATAAAAGTCTAGACGTCTGAACTTGTTACCTCCCTAGCTGGTCTAAAAACAAGAACTTAGTTTCAAAAATATCCTATTTTATAATTATGTAACGGTCTTGTAATTATAGATGGAGAGCTAGCTACACGTGTCGGGTTCCTAACTGTTTTTTTAAACCTTGTGACAAATTTACAAAAGTCTAGACGTCTGAACTTGTTGCCTAGCTAGCTGCTCTAAAAATAAACACTACTTTTAATAATATCCTATTTTATATTTATGTAACCGTCTTTTTATTATAGACGGAGAGCTAAATAGGTGCCTAAATCAACTTATATTTGGAGATCGTCCGACCTTCGCTCACATTTCTGAAATTTCCTACTTTTTTACTTTCAGAATCGGTTTTCCAGACTATAGTATATTGATTTTGTAATAATCTTACTCACGGTATCGTGATAGAGAGTTTTTTCTCCTCTCATGGTCCTCTCCAACAAGCCACCAAGTTTTCATATCGCCTTTGCCCTAAAACAAAGAAATTGATTAGTACAATTAATCGTCGTCGTAAAACAAATGAACAGGAAACAATTTACGGCTCCGATTTGGGCTATTACAGGATAATAATTAATTTAAAACTTCAGGGTTCAAATGAAGTTTGCGCAGAAACTTTCTGACAATATTAATTTTCTCTCAATCCTTAACTGACATTTGACAACTTTTATTAGTTTTTGGTATCAATTAGGTCTTTATTGTGCCGTGGGGTGCCCGGCCTTAGAATTGTCCCCCCCCCCCCTCAAAGGGGAGCCCTATGTTCAGCAGTGGACGTGTTATGGCTGAGATGATGATAATGAGGTCTTTTAAAATGATAATTTGCTGAATTTCATTTCCATGAAACGTAAAGTTTCCTTGCTAATAAGTAAAAAGAAAATTAGTCCAGTATAGTTACAAATTTAATGGCCATTTAATGTAAGTTCTTTGCGACTTGTTTTTTTGTGATTTAAAGATTGTAGATGATGATGTAGTGGGCATAGAGTAGGTTAATCAGTCTCAATAAAGAGCTCAAACTAACGACACGTAAATATTCATATTTGACGCAACCTGAGTACCTACAACAATCTTAGCTCTACAATTACATAGTATGTAATAGTTAGGGAGGCGAGGTAGCTAAATGGCGTAATTCAACGGCGCCGTCGAGACCTATCAAAATCGAAAGATAAAATAATTTCGAAAAGAAAAGCTCGTATGGCAAAAACCATTTTAGCGGTGGGTTTGGCGTGTACGGTTTTTCAAAAATGTTAAAAAAAACAGTTACTTGGGCATTCTCGAGCGCGTCAGATATTCATACTACGTATGCCCCGAGTGCCTCTGATAACAACGGTATACTAATCTGCCGGTTTGCGTGGTGGGGGTAGGCATATAAAGTAGTCAAAAATGCAAAAAAAAAAATTACTCGAGCGCGTCAGATTTTCGGAAGGGGTGTTAAGTAGGCCCCAAGGAAGCTCCCTTTAAAAAAACTGACGATTTCGGCGTGACGATAAGTTACGATGAATTTTTGAAAATGCAAAAAAAAAAGTTTTTTTGAAATACTCGAGCGCGTCAGATTTTAATAGGGGAGGTTTATCTCGGTATCCTGAAAGCATATTTTTTTAATCTGACAAAAATGTTGGTGGGTTCTCTTAATCTGACCGGGAGTTTGAGTTTTTATGATGCTTCAAGTCAAAAAGTTTTAACTTTGGACAAAAATGTAAAGAGACCTCTTTTGTGTAAAATAAAATTACCTTTTGTATCGTTCGCGACTTATATGCCGTAACGCGTTCTTAGGAAGACGAAATGGCTCCTCCACACTTCCGGTCATGCGGAAACCGGCAGATTTTGTATTTTTAGTAAGTTTTAGATTATATTCTTCAAAATAAAAAATAAAATATCGCGCTCGAGAATGCCGGATTAACGTTTTTTTTTACAAGTTCGCGACCCTATAACTCGGCGGCGTCAAGGACTTATCGTCAGATTAGTTAAATTTAGCCTTTAAACACTAAAATCAACCCCCAATATCTTAATCTGACGCGCTCGAGTATTTCAGACTATCCATTTTTTTTAACTAATCTGATCGTCTATCCTAGGCGCGCGTCACAACATATAGAGCTAAATACTTTACAAGGTTGTTCTATTAGGTCTAAGGTATCTCTCATATCTTAAACTGCCACGCTCGAGTATTGCCGAAAATTCCCCTATTCGCCTCCCTAACTATAATGTAGATATTTTAGGTTAGGAGAGAGAGAGGAAAAATGACAGCACATCTTATAGATTCACAATTCCGCTTTCCTTGAAATGCTGTACCTTAGACGCCGTAATTCCGCAAGTAGATAATTTAAATTCCCGTCGTATTCATTTACACTTATACTATATTAATTACTGAATTATATTATTAACTTACCTTGATATTAACAATGCCCCTCTCCTTAAAATGGTACCCGCCGTGCTGCCGCAATAAATTGTACGTGTGATTGCTGACATGGATCCTCTGAGGTTCCCCGCTGGACTCCATCCGAGCTGCAGTGTTCACCGTGTCTCCGAACAGGCAGTAGCGAGGCATCTTCACACCCACCACACCGGCGGCGCACTGCCCACTGTGTATACCTATGGGAATCAAAATAATTACTAAAATTCAATGATCCACTCCTTGTCATCACTCTGGTACGTGGTGTCCATCATATACTTAGAGATACCTATGTTTGCAGTTTACTACTAATAAAGTTCTAAGTTCTAGGTGATCTCCCACTTTCACTTAAGCGGAGGCTCATGGACATGTGCATCCTTCCAATTCTCACTTACGGTGCACAGACTTGGTCTTTGACAGTATCTCAGAGGTCCAAACTTGGGGTTTGCCAGCGAGCCATGGAGCGCAGCATATTAGGTGTAAAATTAACGGATCGAATCCGAAACACCACGCTGCGCTCCAAAACACAAATTGTCGACGTAGCTCGGAAAGCGGCCGAGCTAAAGTAGGACTGGGCTGGTCATGTCTGCCGCATGCCAAGCGAGCTGTGGGCCAAGATCGCCACCGAGTGGCAGCCCACTTCAAAGCGGGGACCTGGCAGACCTCGTCAACGATGGCGAGACGAATTAGACTCCTTTTTAAAGGAATGGCCGAACGCTGCACAGAATCGGGAGGATTGGAAAAACCGGGGGGAGGCCTTTGCCCAGCAGTGGGACATTACAGGCTCCTAATAATAATAATAAAGTTCTATCACGTATCATGGTCATGTTTGTAGTTCCAAATCATGTTTTGGTCAGAGATACCTAGGTACATATAAAAATAAATATGTTTACAAAATCATAGCACTTAAATTTATAAGTTGCACAATACCCTTCTTCACAATATTTTTATGTACGTATATCCAAAAGGTCAGTTGGTTAATTTATGAATAAATAGGTACATTTATTCAAATAACAATGCATTGAATAATATTATAATAAGTAACAAATGAAAAGATATTGTCCCTTATTGACATTGTCCCCACACGTGTCCATTTAAATTAACCGTGTTGCTTATGGGGTTGATATAAAGTCTATTTTTGATTAACTGACGATGAATTACTTGCTATATATAGCTGGACAAAAGATTAAATCAACAGTAGCCAACTTGGAGTCGTTCAGAATTAAGTTAATATGAGTTTAACTAATAAGGTGACAATCATAACCGGTGCGAGCTCCGGAATCGGGGCTGCCACAGCGATAGCATTGGCCAAAGAAGGTGCCAAGGTGGTTTTAGTTGCAAGAAATGAAGCAAGGCTAGTCAAAGTGGCCAGCCAATGCGAGGAACACGGCACCAAACCCCTGATCATAATAGCAGACGTAAGCCAAGACGATGAAGCAAAGAGCATCGTGAAGAGAACAGTCGATCACTTTGGACAGATAGACATTCTCATAAACAACGCTGGGATTGTTGGTATCTCATCCATGTTAGATGAAGACCTAATCAAGTATTACGACATGGTCATGAATACCAATGTACGCGCAGCAGTTCATTTGACAAGTCTAGCTGCTCCACATCTAATCAAGACAAAGGGTAACATCATTAATATCTCAAGCATAGCTGGCTTAAAGGTCCCTGGAAAGAACTACATGTGTTACGCCGTGTCTAAGGCTGCATTGGACCATTTCACACGTTGTACTGCTTTGGACTTTGCTCAGTTTGGGGTGAGGGTGAATAGCGTGAACCCAGGTCCGGTTAAAACTGATATAGTAGCAAACGCTGGTGCTCCGAACCCGGATGTATTCTGGGAGAGATTTAAGCAAGGTACGGCTTTAAAGAACATATCAGAACCGGAAGAAACTGCTGATCTTATTCTGTTTCTGGCCAGTGACAAAGCTAGGAGCATTACTGGTTCGTCATTTGTGACCGATAACGGTATGCTTTTGATGTAAATATTTTTTTATGGTTTTGCAAACTCTTGTTCTTTATTTATTCAAAATAATAAAATGACATTTGCCATTGTTTGAAGGTGATTTAATAGTATTGTTTGTTATTTGTTTTTGAATAATTACTTATTTTATTGGGTAGCCAGAGATGGATAACAGAATTCTCCAATTACCAGATTTAATTTGGTCCTTAATGACAATTGAATTTTGTTTTTTAATAAAATACCTACTGCGAGTACAGCAGTTAGAACTATTCAAAATATCGTAGATATTCTAGGAAGAGCCGTTTTGTAATATTCAAGAATATCATTTATAGGCACTAAACTATTACTAGATGATGTTTGGGTAAATAGATTGGTACTTACAACTTTATTAATTTAACCTGCTTAGTTGTGACTTAAGCTTTAGTAAGTTTTATTGAAAAACTTTAAAGTTTAATATGAAAATAGAACTTGACGCTTTCAACTTTGCGCCATTTAATTCGCTTTCAGTAACTACATAATTGACAAGCTAAATTGGCTATAGGACAATTATTTATTTTCGTGAGACATAAGTACTAACACTAAAAATTAAACAGTACACTCAGAGCCTAGGTCTCTGAAACATGTCGCGCGAAGTGACTAAAATGTCGTGAGTGTAACCGTTCTATTTTTAACCGACTTCAAAAAAGGAGGAGGTTCTCAATTCGACTGATTTTTTTTGTATGTATGTTACTCGATATCTCCGTGAATCGTGAACCGATTTTCAATTTTTTTTCTATCGAACGGGTATAATCCCTAGATGGTCCCATTGTCACCAAGTCGAGGTCTGATGATGGGATCCTGGAGAAATCGAGGGAACTCTTCAACTATTATAGGCACACCTATAGTCATTTCACTATTTTTTACAGCAACTCGTCCACTTCCTCTTGGAATAGCGGATCCTAAGTGAAGGCGGTTCTTTTTTGTTTAAAATTATTGTGAGGTTCAAATGTCTGTACGGAACTATTTACAATTAAAGCAATGCCTCTAAGGCCCCATTTACACATTGATTAGTGTTAGTGCAAGTTCTTAGATTTCTTAATAAACTTTAGTATCAAAATAAATGTGTAAATGCAAATGGGGTCTAACTAAGTAGTTATTTGACACTATATTATGACGTCACAGTACCATCGCCCCGACCTGTAGTGTAGGTATAGATACTGTTACTTACTGTATGGAATATCGAAAACATTGCTATATTATGACGTTGAAATGTAACGTTTATGTATGTAAATACGAATATACCTACATAGTTCTTTTGCAATGTATTTTTCGAAAAAAAAAAAACAACAAATTGATTTTTATAGAAGTTAAAATAAATGATATTTTAAGCTTTTTATGTGTAATTTAAATATTAATACTTTTTAACTTCTCACTTTTTTACGATGTGTAACTACTATTTAGATGACTAAGTTTTGTTGTAAAAAATCATTCATAATCATAATTGATGGGTAATAAAATACGCTTGCCGTGCTATGCCGTGGTTGCAGTAGGCGTCTGCTAAGGGAATATACCGGGAGATGGGCAGCAGCATCTTCCGAAAGCCTACAAACAAAGCCTATAAAGCCGAGCGGCTGGCATGTTCTTCATGCGAATCTTAGGCACAGCATCCAGCACGTGCAGCGCGAGCGAAGCTACCTCAGCTGTGTGTCGCGCACAGCGCTCGGGAACATACACTGAACATGCAGAGTGTAAAACTCACCGATACGTATATAAAGCCGCGCGGCCGGCATGTTCCTCATCCGAATCTTAGGCACCGCGTCCAGCACGTGCAGCGCGAGCGAAGCTACCTCAGCTGCGTGTCGCGAGCAGCGCTCAGGCACGCCTCCGACCACCATGTACGCGTCACCAATCGTCTCCACCTGGACATACATAGGTACATTTAAAGAGTAACGAAAACTTTTTTGAAAAACCCTAAAATAATTTTATCTACACCCATATCATAAATGCTCTATTTTGCGTTAGAAAACCGCATGTAATTACCACCATTATTGCAACCAGTATTGTAACAACAGTTAATCTGTGACAGTGTGGTAAAAACGTATGAAAATTCATTACCTACGGTAACGTAATGAAAATCCGGCTTCCTCCCCGACCGCGGTCATGTGCCCTCCCGACCGCCGGCACAATCGAGTTGGCCATGGCGGTGCAATGGCGGATGACCATTAGAGTGATCTAATGGTTTTCGAACGCCTCATATACAATTTATAATATTTGTATAGATAAAGTGGTGTATGCAACTGTACGGAATTAGGCCTTATTACGTAACACCCTATTACGATCTCGATAATGACTAGTTACGACATTCATATATTCATATATTTTTCTTAAAAAACGCGAATATTAAGCATACCTTCCATACATCTAATTATGTTCTTGCGTAAATTACTAGCTACAAATTCGTTTATTTCAATGTTCCTAGTCGACAGAACATGATACCTTGTGGCATTATTTTGTTAACTTTTTTGTCCAAAACCCGTTTTATCCATAACTTATCGAAAAGTACGAGAGATAGGGACTCAAATAGCTTATCCATGTTCAAATATCTTATCAATCTATATCAATATATTTCCGATGTATGTACTCTTCAAAAAATCTTATAAAGGTCATGTCTGGCTGATATCCGATCCTGAGCCTCTATTCAGCGACAATCATTTTTATATCTTGGGTATTCAATTCAATAAGTAGTATGGTCAGAAGTAAATTCAACGTGCGAAAGGAGATAACTACATTACTAGGCTGCTGCTATGATAATGGAGTCCCCTTCCAAGTAGATAATAAGTCTAAAAGAGTACGAATTCCTAAAAAACCTGGTACTATCAGCACTGGCATTAACCAAAAAAATATTTATATAATATATTTGAACTAATCGCAAAAAAAGGATCGCCTAGTTTGAAACAAGTTGTTTACAATATTTACTAAGTTTCAGCCTTATACTTCTCTGGCGTTATCTTGTTGGTGTAAAAATGCTTTAATAACACGAAATAAAACTAAAATTAAGTAATACAGGGTGTAACAAAAATACTGGTGATCCGTTTAAGGGCATAATTGGTATCGTATTGCGAGTAGGAAAAAGTAGGACAAAAATTTATTGGACGCGAAAAAAATTTTTTTTTGTATGGGGGTTGTTGTCCTAGCTGGCCAATCCTCCAAACAAAACCAAAAAATTTTTTCGCGAGATTTTTTTTTCTCAGTTTTTCACAATAAAAATACGATACCAATTATGTCCTTAAAAGGATCACCAGTATTTTTGTTACACCTTGTATAAACTAAATACAACTATAAAAATTGCATTAGCATTGCGATTCAGCGAGGAAATGCTGCCAGCGTCCTCGGCACTATGCCACAGGGGCCGTTTTTAGAAATAGATTTTTAGTTTTAGTATTTTTAAGTTAGTTTTAATTGGTTTACATAAGGTTTTTATTAATATTTAGTTTTTAATTTAGTTTTAATATAAGTATGTTATTTAAATAAAACTATAAAAATATAAAAACCACCTAAAAGCTTAACTAAAATCCCAGTTATCGCATGTGTTTTAATATTATTATTATTTATTTATTTAACATATAAAGATACAACTTAAACTAATATGGAGTCCCACAAAACAGTTTTCACGGTTTGACTGTGGGATCGTGCAGTCTCTACTCTCTTATACTTATATTATAGTAATTATAAATTAATAACTATAGGTTACTAAATACTATATAATACAGTTCACAAGATAACAACGCAGCTTTTTACAAAATTTAACTTTATTGGCTTCCTGCCTGATGTCAGCGGGCAGGTTGTTGAGTGTATAGGGTAGGCGTTTGATGTCCAACTTCTTGTTGTTTGTAAAAGTAAAGTGTATGTAAACAGTATGAATCGATAGCAACTAGGTACGCACACAGTTCACGATATGAGCTTACCTACTCGTATCATCTTACGCCTCCTCGCGTTTGCGTGGGTGTTGGTTATCTAACTTATGTTTGTACTCGCACTACATTGCTGTGCCCTTATATGTGACGAGACAATTTCAAGCAAGTCGTACATCATTGTCGGTTGTTAATAGAGCTTATTTCTAAATGAATTATTATGGCACTGGAGAGAGAGTAAATATTAGTTTATGTAACTGTTACGTAATAGGGGCCTAATTACGTACAGTTGCATACACTGCTTTATCTACATACATATTATAAACCCTAAATGACGCGTTCTATAACTGTTAAAATGGCTGCCATTTCACAGATTGCACCGCCGTGGCCAACTCGATTCTGTCGGCGGGGCGCGTGCCGGCGGTCGGAGGATCGCGCGGCGCGGCTGTCGAGGAGCAGGCCGGATTTTCATAATGATATCGAATTTTTGCTTATTATTTGATAATAATAACATCGTTACAGATAAGACATTTGCTCTAACTTCTAACAAAACAGTCTCTTTTTATGGTGGTCATAACGTGCGGTTTTTGAACGCATCATGGAGGGTTTATGATATGGTTGTAGATAAACATTTTTAAGCCATACGATAAATAAATAATTTAAATAAATAAATGGCAGTCATACCTTATTGACAACTGACAATGGTTACTATTATATTTATTAAACGTAAATCATTAGTTAATAAAAGAAAGATAATTGTTAATTATTTTTGACCTTTTCACTGATTACTAATTACCTACTTTAAACATACAAACGTTTATTGCAAACATATTACATGTTTGCAATAAACGAGTTTGGGCTGGAAAAATATATTTAAGAAAGATCATAGGTATTTTGTTTTCTTTTTTTTACAAAAATCTATAAAGTTTGGGTGGCTGTAATTTTGCATAGGTACGTGTTACTAATTTAAAGCCATATCATACAAAAAATAACAAACCAAAACTTGCTGGGGGCAGATTCACTTAAGCTTATGCTGGTATGAGCTTTCGAAGTCAATATATTGAATAAAATCGAATTGAAATATCAATCAATATGACTAAGTATATACAATTATTCAGCAAAATCGTTTAATTATACAGGTACATTTATGTAATTGCTTAGTTTTTCATTATACGAAAATTCTATGTTACTAAATGGCTTCTTTTCAAAACCAATGCTTTTAGGGAAAGTAATAATTACATACGCAGTATAATTTCGAAATGCAATCACTTATATGGAGACTACTAACGGAGACATTAGTTCAAATTACTATAACGAAACTTTGTGTAAATTGTTTTTAAACACCAGGCTATAGTCAGTCTTATTTCAATGTAATTAATAAATAATAATAAATAATAAAGTTGCATTTACCTTGTAAACATTGTAGTATGATATGATAGCATCACAGCACGTATATAAGTCGTTCAGTATCTCCACAACCTGAAACAAAAGCATACATTAGGCTGAAATCGACTGGGAAATTGACACTTTCTCCCTAAGGACATTCGTCACATTTATAGTGAGATATACCTATTTGCTACGAGCTTAGGGCCTTATCACACTTGAGCGATTTGAAAGCCATTTCTGTACAAAACTCGTACGCGGCGAACTCGCTGCGTGTTCACTCCCATACAAACCTCACTCGCAAATCGCAAGTGTAATAACGCTCTTAGGAATCGATAAGTATCTACTGTAGAGACGCAACTAATGTCTGGCCACTATTCGATATCCGGCTTATCCGGCCACAATTTTACTATTTAGCCGAAGCCCGAGTAGTTGCGTACTATCCGGCCAGATACTGGATAGTCAAATGACACATACTCAGATTTAAAAACGGGATTTAGGCAGGGGGGTACAACTCAAAGTAAATCTGTCAAAAAATTTGAGTTTGACACGACGTATCCGATACGTTTGCATAAGTGCGAAAAAGAACTTGTCAAGCGTTAAGAAGGGACAACATGATTAGTGACGTTACGTGACATTACAGAGGTCTCTCTGTATTATACTATTATTTACTCTGTGATTTAGGTACTTTACTATTTCTTGAACACGTTGCAAACTGCACGAAGTGCCACCCAACACCCAAGTGCTTGAATTAGCTTAACTGTAGGTAAAAGTTTTGGCCGAATATCCGGCTACCCAGTCAAAGAGCCTGCCGGATATCCGGTATCTGCTACCCGGCCAAACAACTATCCATCACATCTCTAATATACTGTTATTACGCCTGAAAAATATCCAAGGTATGTTAGATACGCACTACGGACATAATAAATAGACGGTTAGCATGTAATTATACCATATAACTATTATATAAAAGTGGTTATAATTACTTTCTTTACTAATAGGACACGTCCTATCCTAATTTAGTACTTGTTGTCGTAAAAATGCTGTTCTTTCTGAGTTAGTAGGTACACATTTTTCTAATAATGTGTCGTGCCTATTGTATCCTCCTGAAATGAAAAAGTTAGGCAAGTTCTCCTTACAACATTTTTACTTGGTGATATAGCTCATAATATGTACAGTCGTCATCAAATACATCGGAGCGGCCAAGGTACTCTAAAATATCTAAAAATGTAGGTACTTATCGCTTCAACAATAGAGGCGTTCTGATATTTGTGACCACCTTGACCGCTACGATATATCTGATGTTGACTGTACATCAGATATATCGTAGCTGCCTCTACTGACCCAATTAAAAACTCCACTCCACGAGCAAAGGTAAAGTTTTACCATGATATTTTATTTGAAAAATAATCCTACATGATTGAAAGCGTGTAGATTTGCAATATATGCTAAGAAAATATTAGACTTTTTCGTTGAATAATTCCCATCAGGCTAGAAATCGTTTTGATACCTACATTTGGTCCTAAATTCGTTTAATCCGAGTTTTCTCAGTCCCAGGAGAAGTGCATTCTTTTTGTATTTTTTTTGCTCCTGTGTTTATTTATCCTGAGTACCTCGATTCAGCACGTCACTACTATTCCTGGCAGCCCTATATTCACCTAAGGTCAATGAGATCTGCTTGGACAAAATCTACCAAGAAATATTCTCAAAATTCCTCTCTCGGCCTCTCTACCCTCAACAAATGCAGCCGAATTTAGCCCTAATTAATACTGAATGGATTTACTTTTTCCGATGGAACTACCATTTTTAGGGTTCCGTAGCCAAAATGGCAAAAACGGAACCCTTATAGTTTCGCCATGTCCGTCCTTCCGTCCGCGTTCTAGCTCAGTGAACTTTAGCACTAGAATGCTGAAATTTGATTTGAATATGTGCATTAACCAAGCCGACAAAACGCTAGAATAAAAACGCGAAAAATATATTTTGTTAGGGTACCTCCCGTACACGTGAAGTGGGGGGCCGAAATTTTTTTTTGTTCCAACCAAGTTGTGTGGGGTATCGTTGGATAGGTCTTTTAAAAAGAATTTGGGTCTTCTAACACAATTTTTGGATAAAACTAATACTTTTGGAAATAATAGCTCCGAAAGTTTAAAACAGGGCGTCCCCCCCATCTAACTTTTGAATCGTGGGTCCTAAAATTTTGAAAAAAATCATGAAACTGAGGCCTAATAAGTACCTTCAATGAAAACTATATTGAATTCAATTGGTTGAGCCGTTTTTGAGTTATCACTTAAAAACCCATAGTGAAAGGACGTAAGTAAAAATGACTTAAGTGCCGCCAAATTTCCCGTAAGAAACGACCTTTTGAATTAATGGTCTCAGTTTACGGAACCCTTCACTGAGCATGGCCCGACATGCTCTTGGCCGGTTTTTTAAACTATAAGCAAAACTGAAAAAAAGAGCAAACATTTTGCAGTTAATTTGCTGCCAAAACTTATGCACACCTGCTGGGATTGGGCAAACTCGGATTACACGCATTTCGGATCAAATGAAGTTATTAAAACGATTTCCAGTCATCTGGGAATAATTCCTCAAAACGTTTTTATACGTCTTATTTGCTTAACCTTAATAAGCTCAAGTAAGGCAATATTTGCAAAACCTACGTAATGGTAAATATTTACAAACTCCCCAGAGGCGACCGTATTATTATTGTTGTCATTAGAGCTTTAAAACAAGCGGAGCAGCCATTGACAGGCGTTCCCCTCTGCCGAAAATGTATGACCAGTGGTCATACTCATTGTATGGACTGACGTTTATTTGACGTGGCTATTTTGTCGTTTCGCATACATTTGACGTTCCCCTCCCCCGCAAAAGTAGACTTTTTTTGTATAGAAATTGCCAGACGTGGCCAGTCCGGTTGGTTGAATAGTCAAAGATTGTTGTCAGTTTGCCCTTAACGCTTATAAAACGAATTTATTTGTCACAGATTACTAAACAACTATACTTATATAAAATTAACAGACGCACCTGCGTGTTTCTTTCATTTCTTTATCTCTTTAATTACAAGCTTTTATTTTATTTTACTCAGTGTTCATGGTTGTAAGTTAGCTTGTGCTAAGTAAGTTAACTGAGCAATCCTGCAAGAAGGTTGATGCCCGATTGAGCTGAATTTTAGCTTACCAACGCGTGATTTTAGCTACGTAACGTGGATGACAATACTGTAACGATGCGTGTTACATATTTGGTGTTACGGGACGTTACATTATTAACCTTTTCTAAAGGCCACCCCACACTAGCGTCTTTTGCTGTCAGTGTCAATTTGCTGCCGCGTCGCCGCTGGTGAGACGCCGGCGTTCGACAAGCGTTGCGCCGACGTTGCGGCGTCGCCGCGCCAACGCAGCGACGCCGCTGCGCGGGAGCTTAGGTACGCGACGTTGATGCTCGAAAGTCACGTGTGGCACATTATCGAACCATTTCAAATTCAAAATCTTTATTTTCGAAAGTTGATTTCTACTGGCACAAGTACTTTTTAATTTTCCAGCGTTTAAATTGCAACTATGGGAGTGTTATATAAACAGTGTGATTATTTTTTTTTTCTGCGTGGCCCCGGCTTTAGAATAGTGCCACCCCGTCTCTTCCCGCGGGCGTCGTAAGAGGCGACTAAGGGATAAGGGATAAGGGAACCTCTGATCCCTACTGCTCGTGAGAACGCTGTGGTGATTTATTTAATTAATAGTCATCCGCATGGCGGCGATGCGGTTCGCCACCCATCACGTCTCGTTCTTCACGGGGGCGAGAAGTGGTTCACGGAGAGCCGTTTTGCTGCATTGATCGTAGCAAATGGAAATCCGTGATCTCAGCCTACCCCTTTTGGGATATAGGCGTGATTGTATGTATGTATGTATGTAATTAATAAATACGTAACGTAACTAACGGAACTAATATTTTTCTTAGTGTAGTTTTTCCGCATTTATATTAAAACACGTCGTTAAATACTCGGGTGGAAATATAGTCATTCTTTACACGACCCGAGTCTTGCTGATATGAGTGCCGCATTTCTAAATTTATTTATTCCATTTCATTCTTTATATCATTCTTACTCTATCACGATATGACTCTACAATAATTCTAATAATCTACCAGCCGCCTACTTATCAGGTACTTACGTAGTATTTTTATTACGTATCGACTAAAAGCCCTAAAACACGTTTTGAGTGATTCCCATAAAAATGCAATTTATGTGTTTATGGTGCACTCAATAAAATGACAACTGTGTATTTCGAGAACCTCTTATTCAAGCGCGAGCTTGCTTTTAGAAAAGCAACCCTATCATTAGTACGATAAGCTTTTGTTTTCATCAGTACCTACATCACATAAACGCGGAAATAATATAGGGAGATGTTGCGTCGTTACATTGAAACGATCGACATTTCAAATAGGTATTTCCAGGGTATTTCTGAACATGTTTGTTTAATTCCAAAATGGCGGCGAATGGTCGCATTTAATTTAATAATTTTAAACAAAAAAAACCGACTTCCCTTAGGATCCGCTTCTCCAAGTGAAAATGCCCGAGTTGCTGTAAAAAATACTGAAATCACTCATCAGATCTGGACTTGGTGAAAATGGAACCAACTGTGAAGTATAACTCTTTCAAACAAAAAAAGGATTTTTCAAATCGGTCCAGCCGTCTTCGAATAATCGGTGATACATAAAAAAAATTGCAAAAATAAAGATCCCTACGAATTGATAGCCTCCTTCGAAATCTTCAAGTCGGTTGAAAAGAACCTCATTTGTTAAACCGGTTTTAGACATAGCAATTTCTAGGGCCCAATCTTTTGTGTACCCTGCCTCTCCCTACCTCTCCCTCAGCTCCCTAAGTGCCCTCACGTTCAATTACACCTCCCAATCCGACAGATTGGACCCTAGAAATTACAATATCTACCTACCGGTTTCATATATACGTTATTCAGGAATAGTACACTACAAACTAAGGTCGTAAAAAGGATGATAAAGAATTAGACAGGTTACTATAGGATAAATTTTAACATTATATTTTTTCAAAAAATATTTTCGTAACGTGGTACTTATATTTAACAATTATTGAGTACCCTTTTAAAACCTTCTTACGTACCTACGTAACAAATAAATAATAAAATCCAGGTGATTGAAATTTATTTACCCAGAAAAAATCGTTTAACAACAGAAGCGGCGCGAGATTATTATATTACGAGTGTAACAAATTCTTCCTACTTTTTTATTACTTGGCCCACATTTGTAAATAGGTACAGGTAGGAAAAAGGAACCCAATAACTTTTATTAACTTTGTACTTTGCACGTTGTAATCACGACTCTATTACCAAGACACGTTATGTGTATGATGTAGACAGTCTTGCATATAATGTTTTTGTCACGTTAAATGTCCATATTTCAGACCGTCCTGACTTTTACCTACTTCAATATTAAGCTTACTTATGAAAATTAAAATTATTTTTTTGGAAATCATGTGTTTTTACAGTTTATAAGCTTTTGCCCGCGACTTCATCTGCGTGGAATTAGTAATATTTGGGATGGGATAAAAACTATCCTATATGTACACACAACGCCTCACTAGGTATACACTTTTGAACGTTATTACAGCGGAATAAGGTTCAAAAGTGTATACCTAGTGAGGCGTTGACTGTACCTACTTCCCGTTGACGCAAACTTTCTCATAACAAATGTAATCTAATTCAGGTCAAGCGGTAATTGATTCCCCATACCAACTTCCACCCTCCCCTCCCTTATGGGTTGATTTTCGGGATAAAATGAAACCAATATTGGTGTCTTATAAAAAGTATTAAAAGCATAATATAAAACACAACAGTTCCAATTTATTTTTCCTAAAACGGCAAAGTAATTAAATTTGAAGTTCCAAAAAGAAAAAGTTTTTTTTCTGTAATTGCCAATCAAGTCATCTAGTATTACAACGTTTAGTTGACTTAAAAAAAATGTTCGGCGGGAAAAAACCAGTAAAGCAAAATAATGTAGGTATCTTTGAAATTCGAGAAAAAAACTATTTTATAATTGAAAGGATAAATGGAAAAGTGAAAAATTCATCGCGTCGAGCAAGACTCGAACTTGCCCCCTCTCGGAACACCGATCCGATCGCACTACCAAATGTGCTATCGACGCTTACTCAACCTCGGTGAATCTTTCCATCGGTTCCTCCTTTTTGATTACGTCAGAGGAAGACGTGTAGCGACATCTACCGTAAGTGCACATTATATACATTAAAGATTAAAGGCATCGAAGTTCCACATTGGAATAACATCGATAACCCGTACTATTTTTTTTTTTTATTATAAAATACTATTATCTCCTTTCAAGTAATATGATATTAACAAGAATGGACTGAAACAAGAAGCTTTATAAATTGTGTAATAATGAAAAGGAATGTCTTTCATAAAGATATTGTTTATGATAAACGGGGCCTGACCTGACCTAAATGTAACGGTTTCTTTACCCCAGGTCAGGTCAGAAATTTATATTGCAGGCTATAAAAGGATGCACTATGAGGGAGTTTATCATTATTGTTGTCATACCTCATTAAAAACTTGTATACCTTAGGACTAAGTACATTAGTTTACTGGTATTTTTCTAAAAACATGTAAACTAGTAGTTCTGTGAACCGTAGACTTCGGAGCATTTCCCCCCTTTTTCTCCCTCCCTCGAAACTTTTTTTTTACAACAACCTCTATAGTAGGGTTTTGTCTCAGTACAAATGCGAAAAAAATTGTGCGCATCGAGAAAAAGTTGTGAATTTTTGACCATAGATAGAGTGAGCAAAGATGAATATTTTTTAGTATTGGCGGTCTGTAAAATTTTTGGACCTTCACGTCAAAATCAGGGGTCCCGTGCAATATGTTATTACTCTCTGGTTAAGACTGCTAGGGGTTGTTTGGTATCGTTTCCGTGTAAAACAGACATGCAGAATTCATTTCTGATATTAAAAATGTAAAATTTCGTATTAAAAAAAAAGTTGTGCCGCGAGGAAAAACACAATTTTATTTTTATTTCTTTAGAACGTCATATATTAACTAATATATATCCTTTATTTCAAATAATAAAAAATATTACTAGTATAAAGAAGCATATTTAATATAGATTATAGAAACATACATTTTATACACCTTTAATACAAAAAACTTCTGGTTTTTTTTTTTACTTAAGTTGAGTAACGGAAAACAGACGTCGCGTCGTTTGAATTGTGACGGTTTATGATAAAGTTAAGGAGGAAAAATAAGTTTTTATTTATTGTATTTTTTTATTTCTGCATTTTGTGAAGTTATTATGAATAAAATTTACTAATAACAAGCAATACATGCATTTTAAGGTCAATACGCTACGGATGTTCACGTTCACATTGATTATCGATACTTACTATGGAGAAAACATATACACCACGAAGCAAACATTTTTTTTCGCGTAGTTTTTGTATACTATAAGCCTAAAAATTGTATATATTTAGAAACTACATTAAATATGCTCCTTTATAATATTTTTTATTATTAGAAAAAAAAAGATATAAATTAGTTATATGACGTTCTAAAAAAAAATTAAAAATTGTGTTTTTCCTCGCCACACAACTTTTTTTTTAATAAGAAATTTTAGATTTTTGATATCACAAATGAATTCCGCATGTCTGTTTTACACGGAAATGATACCACACAACCCCTAGCAGCCTTAACCATAGAGTAATAACGTATTTCACAGGACCCCTGATTTTGACGTGAAGATCCAAAAATTTTACGGACCTCCAATACTAAAAAATATTTATCGGGGGCCATTCTATCCATGGTCAAAAATTCACAACTTTTTCTCGATGCGCACAATTTTTACAAATTCGAGCTCTGCTACTAAGGAAGTGTGGGCTTGAACTTTTACCCGAAAATGGTTGAAATCCGTCCATAAATAACGCGACCGAAAACTTTCCCCCTTTTCCCCCTTATTTTCCCCCCATTAAAAAAAATGGCACGACAATTTTTGGCAAATAAATCAAGGAACGTAAGTACGTGCCAAGTTTCATCGAAATCGGATGTAACATGCGACCTCTAGACTGACACTGACCAACCAACCAACCAATACACACACATCAATCTGCCAAATCGTCGTACCAGTGAGAGTTAAAACGGAGACGTTCAATTAAAAAATAGTTAGTAATTTATAATCGAATAGGAGAGTGCCAAAATTAAGTCTGCTATGCAATCGAGAGTAAAATATCGAGTCATATTAAAGTCATAAACTTTAACATAATAACAAAAGTAATATAAAACGTAGTATTCTGTATTTTTGAGGTGGCCTAATTATCAATTTTCTTCCAGTAGTAAATTAGCAGTATAATTTTTTGTACTGAAATCTTTATATCTTTTTAGTTTTGTTTTAGAGAGATTGAGTTAGTTCGGCTTAGATCGAGCATTCATTTTAGTATCTGCAAAAAAACACAGATATTAATTGACATAGAAAAGAGCTGAGTAGTATGCGAATAGACGAACCTCCGAACAATTGTCGAATTGCTGTCTGCAAGTGATACCTAATCTAGCAGAGCTCGAATTTGTAAAAATTGTGCGCATCGAGAAAAAGTTGTGAATTTTTGACCATGGATAGAATGGCCCACGATAAATATTTTTTAGTATTGGAGGTCCGTAAATTTTTGGACCTTCACGTCAAAATCAGGGGTCCTGTGAAATACGTTATTACTCTATGGTTAAGGCTGCTAGGGGTTGTGTGGTATCATTTCCGTGTAAAACAGACATGCGAAATTCATTTGTGATATTAAAAATGTAAAATTTCTTATTAAAAAAAAAGTTGTGTGGCGAGGAAAAACACAATTTTTTATTTTTTTTTAGAACGTCATATAACTAATATATATCTTTTTTTTTCTGATAATAAAAAATATTATAAAGGAGCATATTTAATGTAGTTTCTAAATATATACAATTTTTAGGCTTATAGTATACAAAAACTACGCGAAAAAAAATGTTTCCTTCGTGGTATTATGTTTTCTCCATAGTAAGTATCGATAATCAATGTGAACGTGAACATCCGTAGCGTATTGACCTTAAAATGCATGTATTGCTTGTTATTAGTAAATTTTATTCATAATAACTTCACAAAATGCAGAAATAAATAAATACAATAAATAAAAACATATTTTTCCTCCTTAACTTTAACATAAACCGTCACAATTCAAACGACGCGACGTCCGTTTTCCGTTACTCAACTTAAGTAAAAAAAAAACCAGAAGTTTTTTGTATTAAAGGTGTATACAATGTATATGTTTCTATAATCTATATTAAATATGCTTCTTTACAATATTTTTTATTATTTAAAATAAAGGATATATATTAGTTATATGATGTTCTAAAAAAATAAAATAAAATTGTGTTTTTCCTCGCGGCACAACTTTCTTTTTAATACGAAATTTTACATTTTTAATATCAGAAATGAATTCTGCATGTCTGTTTTACACGGAAACGATACCAAACAACCCCTAGCAGTCTTAACCAGAGAGTAATAACATATTGCACGGGACCCCTGATTTTGACGTGAAGGTCCAAAAATTTTACAGACCGCCAATACTAAAAAATATTCATCTTTGCTCACTCTATCTATGGTCAAAAATTCACAACTTTTTCTCGATGCGCACAATTTTTTTCGCATTTGTACTGAGACAAAACCCTACTAATCTGCTAAAATTAGACCAGGAGTTCGATTTTTGAATCTCACCGGGTGACTTATTTCGTACTAAATAGTCATCGGCTGCATACAAAAAAAGGCACCGGTGAAATTCAAAAATCGAACTCCAGGGAATTAGGTACTCACATTTTACTCGTTCGTGACAACTCGTACACGAAGTTCGATTTTAAGCAGAACCACCGTCGCGTTACTAGCAAAATTACCAGTTTGTTAAGGCTGCAAAAATCCCTACAGTGAGTACCTGCCTTTAAATTAGGTGATTCCCCCGTAGCCACCTCTAAACCGCGGTATAGCACAAATAAATTCCGCGTAGTAAGCAGAACATTTAACGGAATTAAAGGGGCTTTGGTTCTGAATTCCTGGATTCCAAAGCTATTTGAAATTAAATGAAACAAATTATGAGACTATTGAAATACCGGGTTTAAGGTTTTCTTTGAAGTTTCCTTTTATTTTTGGTGGAACAATTTTTTTTTCTCTTGATCTCTTATATCAAAGATAATTAAATAAGTAGGCAAGTATATTTTTATTAACCTGTGGCCGTTGGATTTGGTTCGATATCCGTTTGTTCGTTGAACCCTTCGTAACATTGTACCTTAAGTTATTGTTAGAGATGCATCGGATATCCGGCCATTATCCGATATCTGGCCCATCCGGCCCCAATTTTAGTATTCGGCTGAATACGGGATAATTGCGAAGGTACCTACAGTCGACCAAGAAAGTGGTCTACCAGTTTTGACAAAAGTTTCTGCGAGACCTAACGATCGCTAAGGTTGACATTTCTAACGGAGTTTAATACATGCACGACCTTGTTGTCTCATGACGCGCTGACGTTCAAATGAACCTCAACCGTAGGGTGGTAAACCACATTTTTGGTCGACTGTACTATCCGGCCAGATACCGGATAGATAATGACACATAGACATAGTTAAGTTTAAAAACGGTATGAATACTATAGTAAATCACAAATAATTTATTATACTTATTAGTTATTAATATTACTTTATTACGTGGCGTGATAAAAAAAAATTAAATTTAATCTGTTTATTATGAATAAAATGGCACAGTTTTACATTTATTTGGCTCAGCATAAATAATCTCGACTTGCAGAGATTTTTTGCCAAGCGAGAAGGAGTTTATAACAATCTTAGCATTACATATATGTTTAAGTTATTAAATTGCATTTCTTCCACTCAACAAAGGGTGATAACTTTATGTACCTAGCTTACAATTTCTTGAAAAAATTGCAACTGGCAAGGAGTGGCACCCACGTGCTTCTTCAGCTAAAACTTTCGGCGGAATGTCCGGTAACCGGATTCCCGGATAGCAAAATATGAGACTATAGATTTACCGGGGTTAAGATTTCTTTGAAGTTTCCTTTAATTTTTGGTGGAACATTTCCAGCGTCCCGCATTGGGTTTGACGTACGTATCTCATGAAGTCATGAATTTGGCAAAAAATGTTTAACTAGATCCGTTTCATCCTGTACAGTCGCCATCAGATATATTAGAGCGGCATCGACATCACAAATATCTGAACAACGCCTCTATTGTCAAGGTGATAAAGTGCATGTCGCAGTGGCCGGGTCAATATATCTAATAAGATAAGATAATTTATTCCATGACAATTTACAATCGTGTCGGAAATATACCTAAAATTACATTCAACTTATAACTAATTCATAGTTAACTTCTAAATAAAATAAAAAAATAACAATGACGGGCTGAAATTTGATATCAGTTAAATTACATTAAACATATAAAATGCGTGCATTAAGAATCACTAACGTGACTATACCATACGATTTGCCTCGGTGTTCCCTCTAGGGTACCGTAGATAGGGTAAAGGTAAAGATAGATAGGGTAAAGATAGGGGACACGTACCTGCATAGGCGTGTTGGTGGCCGCTAAGTTGGTGAAGCCCACGATGTCGCTGAAGTAAATGGTGACACAGTCGAAGCTCTCCGCTTGCACCCTCTCCCCTCGCTTCAGGGCCTCCGCCACTGTCCTGCTCGAGTATTAAATAAACTTATTAATGATTGAACTCACATTAACGCTGTGTCCTACGTGAGCGAATTCAATGCGAAGGCAAAGCGGTGCGTAAGAAACAAATAGTCGACACCGACTAGCAGTGTACGTGACCAAACTACACACGAAAGTGAAGCGGCGCGGCGCGAAGCGAAGCGAATACAGTTGGTTTGATATTAATATTACAGCTCGACTCGGCGACGACGATTTAGACAGGGCACAAAATTTCAAAATCGCTCTCCTTTTCGATGCGACAGGCAAACGATATTACTTTTGGGCAACCGGGCTTTTTACCTGGTTTAGACTTAGCTGTATCCGAATTGCCGGTTGCCTTCAAAGAAAATTTGACCGGAAGTGAGATATTCAAGATGGCGGCCAAAAAAAATACCCATTTTTTACTGTTTCTTAAATAAATCGTAAACCGTGACGCCTACCAAAAAATGTTCTTTTACTTTAGTAATCCACATAAAATTTTCTATTAAAAAGGTTCTATACAGTTTTTTGCTGGGATCAAAGTTTAATGAGATATCGAGGGTATAAGACAGCCATTAAACATATAGACTAATTAGCTTTTTCCCGCGACTTTGTCTGCGTGGGATTAACATTCGCCATAATAAATTTATGAAACACTGTAGAGGTAAAAAAGTATGTACGTTAAATTTATATTTGCTATAAGATTTCACTAAGGTGTTTCATAAATGTATTATAGCGAATGTTAATCCCACGCAGACGAAGTCGCGGGAAAAGGGTAATTAGTCTATATTTTTAAGGTCTATCTTATACCCTCGATATCTCATTAAACTTTGATCCCAGCAAAAAACTGTATAGAACCTTTTTTATAGAGAATTTTATGTGAATTATTTAAGTAAAAGAACATTTTTTGGTAGGGGTCACGGTTTACGAGTTATTTAAGAAAAAGTAAAAAATGGGTAATTTATTTGGCCGCCATCTTGAATATCTCACTTCCGGACAAATTTTCTTTGAAGGCAACCGGCGATTCGGATACAGCAGGGTCTAAATCAGGTAAAAAGCCCGGTTGCCCAAAAGTAATATCGTTTGCTTCTCGACATGGATTTTTTGAAAAATGGAACTAGACTAATTGTCCGAGTGTCATTTTGCGGGAGATCAAGGGCAAGGTCGGCGCTTCGCACCACTTAGCAATTTAGCATTGAATTCGCGTGTTACTTCTTCGGATTTTCGCTTCCGTTCGTCCAGTATCTAAAGGTTCTAATACAACACATTTGGCCAAATATTACAAAAAGGCCAGGTCAAAACAGAAGTACCCTAAACCGACGAGCATGTATGAAGAACGTTATGAGAGTGAGTGAAGCGAAAGTGATCTGTGAGGATTGTAGCAAATGGAAATCCGTGATCTCTGCCTACCCCTCTGGGAAATAGGCGTGATTATAATATTAATATGTATGTGTGTATGTACATTTAGCCGAAAAGCGATGAAATACTTTTTATAAGCTTTTTTAACTCACAGTGTTTGTCAGTTAGTTTAGTGTTCAGGTAAAGTCTAGCAAGCCCGATTTGAACTAGTTTCTGATCACCGAATGAGCTGAAATTTAGCATAATTGCGTAACTTGGATGACAACATGTGTGTATATAAAGTTTGTAGCCCTATTAGTACTCAGCACACTGGAACAATAACAAACATATGTAGCAATTATTTTCTAAAGCACTTGTATTCAAACTGTGCGAGTTATCAATTTGTGTAAAGAAAATTTAAATTGTTTCTCAACTTATTATTATTAACTTTGTAATAGAAGTTGTATCTGACAACTTTAAAATTGCTTCACATTGACTTTATAATTTCAATTTACTTTGCACATCGTCTGTATGAATTGAAAGGAGACGTCATTCATCAAAATGGTAATACGACGGTGCTAGAGGCATACATATATTATTTAATCTTAGGCATGAGCCTAAGTTTGAATTATACATGTATACCTAATATATGTATGTATGCAGCCATGGGGCTAAATTATATTAGTTTGTTATTATTTCAAATTGACTTAAAATACTAAGTAGAACAAGGTGAGATTAGATTTCTTGCTTTGATAAACCGTACATATTTATTAGAAGTCGCAATTAAAATAATGATTAAATTTACTGAGGAATCTTGTTGTAAGCTGATCTATAGGAGTATTTTGAAGAAAATAGGTAGGAAGGTACCGTAAATTGGGCTGAGTAGGGACAAAACTGACATTCAAACCTTTATTTTTACATATGCAAACTGAATGATGTACATAATAAGTGTTACGGGCGTTTGTATTTTAGTTTTTTTTTTTGGGTAGTTCCACTTCATAACTATGACGATAAACAGGAAATCCCACCTCACCCCGTGTAGTCCCTCGTAATTAGGGTGTGATGGGATTTCATACAAAGATGATTTCATACAAAGAATATTGTTGGATCGATTTTTTTATTATTACTACTATAGCACCAATTTAAATTGGAATACATTATTTTTGTAGCCTTAAAATCTCATCTCACCCCCCTTTCATCCCTTCTCTCCCCATTCGATCATAACGCAACTCTCCCCGCGAACCCTACTCATCCCATTTTACGATACCTAGATTTGTATAAAGAGCTTTGAGGATTTTAATTTGCTCAAGATTTGTGTCAAGATTAAGAAATGAAACATGATTGGGTCAACACTTGACTGGGTTTAACAAATATGTCCAAGTGTATTGTAGTTTGTGTGTGATTGAAATGACTTGACTGAAACTATATTCCAACGCGAAGCGGCGCGGCGTGAAGCGAAGTTGAGTTGATTTTCACGCGACTTTGACACGGCGGCGGTTACGGTTGTCCAACTGTCGTTTTTAGGGGAGTTTCATTCATTGATTCATTCGTCGGATCGCTTCGCAAATGTGACGCCTACATCCCAAAACGGCCTATGAATGTCCCATTTTTTTAATGCTCTCACCTGGGCAGCATCCTGTGCAGCAGGTCGTCTGTCCGTCGCTTCTCCTGCAGCAGCTGTTCGGTCCTGGCCGCCACCAGCGCTTCCAGGTTGCTTGCATACTTCTCCATCATTGCCAGCATGTTGTCGAATATGTTCGTTTTCCTGACGTAAACATATTTCGTTAAATACTTAATACTAAATTTAGTTTTGAGGGTCCAACCACATATTACATGTACTAAATTAACAATGAAAACAATTAAAAATATATAATTTATTCTCTCAGGTTAGCATGTACTAAAAATCAAGTAATGAAACCTCATTATAAACCAACTAGTAATAAAAACGGAGATTCTATTACATATTTATAATATAGCGTATTCCTTACTTTGACGTCTTTGACTTCTATTCCAGCTATTAAACAATGCTAAATGTACACACGGCATTACTTAAGAGGTATTCGGTGCTCTATAGAATACCTTCTTCCAATATCATACTTAACTAGTCGATGAGCTCTTTTTCGTGGTGACTAACCTGAGCTTTATTTCATACTTGGCCTTATTAATATCTTGGAATCCTAAAATAACATCGCTAACAACATTTCTGCGCACAAACTCACACATAACCAAAGTTATACAAGTGGGGTTAACTATTTTTTTTTGTAAACCAACCGCAATAAACTGATATAATATAAAGTTTCTAAGTTACTCCAAATTTTTTAAGAACCATGCAATTACTCCAAAACAATGACGCACATTAGCTACCTACACAATGGTCGACCGTAGCGTATTTACAGCAAGATTATTAACGCTACATTAACTCTACTCAGAACTCAGAACTTATCGCAACTCGTTAATGTAGCACTTGCCCCTTTCTGCCTTAATCACCTAAAATTACTCAAATCCCGCTATACATATTCTTTATGTAGACAAATATGTATTTAGGCCAGTTAGGTCAAATTAAAGGTCATATTTCGAGTGTAGGTTCCTACTTCACCTTTATTTCCAGTGTTTTAAATTTGAATAATTGACAAAGGAGAATTCCACCCACGTTACCTTTCTGGTGGCTCAGAAGACAAATATTTCATCAAGGAGGAAGCAAAACAAACTGAAATACTCGTATTAGGCGAAATTAAATGGATTACTTCTATATTTCACCCCTCGTGGAAAATATAAATTATCTTTTCTGACATGAGAGATGTGAATTTACAATAAGTTTCAAATTCACACCATATATAAAAAAATCCAACATGCATTCAAGGCAGCTAAGACAGCCTGGAAGTTAGAAATCTACATACAAGCATGCATGCTTATTCTTGAGCCCTTAGCCTTACTAGCCTAAGGTCAGGCCGCCGGTCGGGCCGCTCGCTCCAATACTCATCCGAGATATTAGCTAGCGAAGTCATGGCCTAGTCACTAGATACTCACATCCCAGCATGCATGTCCTTCAGCCTGAGCCTTACTAGCCTAAGGTCAGGCCGCCGGTCAGGCCGCTCGCTCCAATACTCGTCCGAGATATTAGCTAGCGAAGTCATGGCCTAGTCACTAGATACTCACATCCCAGCATGCATGTCCTTCAGCCTGAGCCTTACTAGCCTAAGGTCAGGCCGCCGGTCAGGCCGCCGGTCAGGCCGCTCGCTCCAATACTCGTCCGAGATATTAGCTAGCGAAGTCATGGCCTAGTCACTAGATACTCACATCCCAGCATGCATGTCCTTCAGCCTGAGCCTTACTAGCCTAAGGTCAGGCCGCCGGTCAGGCCGCTCGCTCCAATACTCGTCCGAGATATTAGCTAGCGAAGTCATGGCCTAGTCACTAGATACTCACATCCCAGCATGCATGTCCTTCAGCCTGAGCCTTACTAGCCTAAGGTCAGGCCGCCGGTCAGGCCGCCGGTCAGGCCGCTCGCTCCAATACTCGTCCGAGATATTAGCTAGCGAAGTCATGGCCTAGTCACTAGATACTCACATCCCAGCATGCATGTCCTTCAGCCTGAGCCTTACTAGCCTAAGGTCAGGCCGCCGGTCAGGCCGCTCGCTCCAATACTCGTCCGAGATATTAGCTAGCGAAGTCATGGCCTAGTCACTAGATACTCACATCCCAGCATGCATGTCCTTCAGCCTGAGCCTTACTAGCCTAAGGTCAGGCCGCCGGTCAGGCCGCTCGCTCCAATACTCATCCGAGATATTAGCTAGCGAAGTCATGGCCTAGTCACTAGATACTCACATCCCAGCATGCATATCCTTGAGCCTTAGCCTTACTAGCCTAAGGTCAGGCCACCGGTCGGGCCGCTCGCTCCAATACTCGTCCGAGATAGCTAGCAAAGTCATGGCCTAGTCACTAGATACTCACATCCCAGCATGCATATCCTTGAGCCTTAGCCTTACTAGCCTAAGGTCAGGCCACCGGTCGGGCCGCTCGCTCCAATACTCGTCCGAGATAGCTAGCAAAGTCATGGCCTAGTCACTAGATACTCACATCCCAGCATGCATGTCCTTCAGCCTTAGCCTTACTAGCCTAAGGTCAGGCCACCGGTCGGGCCGCTCGCTCCAATACTCGTCCGAGATAGCTAGCAAAGTCATGGCCTAGTCACTAGATACTCACATCCCAGCATGCATATCCTTCAGCCTTAGCCTTACTAGCCTAAGGTCAGGCCGCCGGTCGGGCCGCTCGCTCCAGCAGGCGTTCAGAACAGCTAAGACAGAGGGCCTAGCCGCCAAACCGCTCATTGGTGGCCTGAAGAGGACGCCGCCAATCGGTTGCCGGACGCGACCAATTATCTCTATGGGAATAGAAATAAAACTATTATAGACTATCTAAAATTCTATAAAAGCGAAGAAATCATTGTCAAAAGACTTGTAATTGTTACATTTGACATTTGTGCATTGCTTGTTGACTGAAACACTAGCTGTTAAAAAAATCATTTCAATTTAAGGATGATTCACGGTGTCCATTCCCGGGTCCGCCGCGTCGACGGGCCGATACCGGGCGTTCCGGGTACTATACGATCAGTGACCGGGCGGCTCCGGGCCCGAGCCTTCCGATACCGCCCTGTTACATATTAAAGCTTCCGTCGAGCTTCCGGACACGAAGTCCGGGCTGTTTTCGGTCCGACACATCGTCACGTGGTCACTGCTTCTTGTTTCTAGTAATTATAAACTGACCGAGTAGCGAATAAGCTACGCCATCATATTTAACATACAATTTATTGACATTTTGCATTCTACATATTTTGGCGAATATATTCCGACACATCGTTGCAAAGGTGTTGTCGTATAGTCTCCGGGTCATCTCCGGGTGGTCGACGGACCGTGCACGGGGCGAGCCAGGTCCGAGCGTTGTTTGTACCTAGTAACGACCGTCAAACAACAAAACATGACCGTGCCGTCGACGTTCCGGGTACGGAACGAGTCTCTTACGATACTCGGGGGTCACGTGATGTTTTCTATACAAAATGAAGAATCGGAAGTGTCGGATCGGACCCGGGAATGGACACCGTGAATCATCCTTTAGTCGCATATAGTTATTAAGAATGGTAATATTAAGTTATAGAAAACGAAAGTTTGCGTATCTATTATCAAAGTATCTCAGTAATGCCAACGGCATCGACGTAGCAAAACAGCTTAATATTACAAAACCTCGCACATAAAAATGTCAATAAAAATATATTTACAAAATATTTCAATATTCACAGTTATATTGTCAGTCTAGACTCCTCGTATATTGATACAAATGCAAGTAGAAGTTTAACGAACCCAATGACAGTAAATATACAAAAAGCTTACAGCTACGATTGATCGTTACGCAAACAATAAGCTTTTTCTGATTTGTACCTACTGAAATTGTCGCATAGGTAAATTTAATTTAAGCTTTCGTAGTATAACTATAGGTTAGGAAGCCTATGATATACAGTTATGTACATATATTTATCTAGCTACGCACATTCGCACATATCTGAAAAGTTGGTCATAATTTGAAATCAGTTGGCCATAACGGTGCAATGGTGGTCAGTTCGATGGTTCCCGAATACATCATTGGGGATTAATAATATGTGTGTAGATAATGTAATGTATGTAATTGTATATAACTAGTAGTCCGCCTCGAACTGAGAACTCGCGATTTACTTGTAAACGAGTTGACCAATATAACAAGACCCTTCGGAGGATTTTTCTTTCCTTTCAGCTTCATAACCGCTTGATCGATCCTGTTCATATACGAACTTACAAATTTTATGCATCTCTGCTACAGCCCCAAGAAATTTTATGTAGATCAGAAAAACGTTACTAAAGTTATCGTCCGACAAACTATCGAAATCAAAAAGCCATCCATACATAGTATAAAACAAAGTCGCTTCCCGCTGTCTGTCCCTATGTATGCTTATAGCTCCTCCACATGATGGGCCATCATAGGGACGCACCTATGCGTTAGAGGGAGCTAACGATATTGCTATCTCGTTCTGTTGTATAGCTGCGTCCCTATGATGGCCCATCATGTAGAGCCAGCTTTAGATCTTTAAAACTATGAAACGGATTTTGATGCGGTTTTTTTTAATAGATACAGTGATTCAAGAGGAAGGTTTATATGTATAATTTGCACCCGTGCGAAGCCGGGGCGGGTCGCTAGTATTCTACTATTTGATCATCTCTGGGGGGATAAAAGCGGGGTTGAAAGGTTTAGTGACTACTAACGCGAACGAAAACGCGCGCGAAGACTAGAAGTGTATAAAAAAATGTTAGTCAGTAAAATAGATTTAGCCCGGCTTGGGGTCCGCTTGACAATCTAATCCCATGAATTGCTGTGTCTAGTTTTTACAAAAGCAACTGCCATCTGGCTTTCCAACCCAAAGGAAACTAGGCCTTATCGGGATTAGGTCTGGTTTCCTTACGATGTTTTCCGTCACCGAAAAGCGACTAGTATAAATATCAATTGAGATTCCGTACATAAGTTCCGAAAAACTCATAGGTACGAGCTGGGGTTTGAACCCGATACCTCCAGATTGAAAGTCGGACGTCTTACCGCCAGGCTACCAACGCTCAGCGCAAAATTTTTTTACTTTACTTTATTTCGACAGAAAGAGATACTACTGATTTTTACCTATCTGCCGAACTGCGCAGCAATTTGTTGGCAGAAAACTTGTTCTACCCTCCACAATTACCATTTAAGTAGTACTAACATAGTTGTGGGAGTATCTGCCTGCTCCTTTGTAATAACTTACTAATAACAGTACGTACGTAGGTATTTACTAATGAGCAAGCAGGCACTCGCCGTGCGGCCGCTTTCATGATGTTGTTACTTATAAGTACTTTCTTATAATACATAACAGACTGATGACTTTATAAATATTTAGATTTAATAAATAGCTAGGATACCCTGATCTGGAATACTGCCGAGCATATTTCTGGTTTCATTTAATATCTAGATTCGACCTAGTTTCAAAGTTATATAGCATTTTTGTCGAATGAGGTTAGTAGAAATTATAAGTGCAAAAATTCATTAAACTTTGAAATCCCTGGCTATACAAAATGAAAATTGAATAGGAGCTAGATTCGACCTAGATTTAACAATTGGTAAAAACTCATTTTCATGAAAGGAAATTATGTGATAACTCGTGCAGATAAATTGTCATAAATATTATATAATTTCTTTTAAAAGGTGATCTTCTCATACAATAGGCTAGATGAATTTTTTTCATGCGTGGTATCATTCGATTCGTTTTGTTGTGAGGATCAAATGTCTATATGGGGCCAATTGGCCCCATATAGACATTTGATCCTCCTGATTTAAGGCAATTGCCTTAAATCAACATAAAAGACAGAAAAGAGACTAATAGTCTGTGATTTGCTTTTGTTTCACAAAACGCTCCTAACAAAATGATATGAAGCCGTGACGTCACGGCCTAATAGTTGCCCTGTTTAAAGTATGGAAAAATTATGAAATTGCTATTTTTACAGTGAAATAGCGTTTATTTCACAATAAAATGTTAGAAATCGAATGGGATCATTATTTTTTTTTAATTGCGTACTTTCCAAAATTCGAAGCCTTTGAACCATATCAATAGATTTTTTTAAATGTTTACTGCATTTGGATATTTTGATCATTTTGCATCCTATCAACTAAATTTTATTGCCTAATTCAACATGTGTCGTCATCCCTATTGCTGACAACAGTGAAAAAAAAACAAGAGGTCCATTATTGCTGAAAGCTTGAGGATCACTGGTCTATGTAAATATACCTAAAGGGCTCTCTGATTCCATTTTTTTTTGTGTAATCATATGTGACGTTACCTATGAAAAAGGTCCTTATTCTCGATTGCGCTTACGCCATTGTTAACGGCAACGCAATACGATTACGACGCCGCGCGGCGTAAGCGCCATCGACAATAAAGTTCCTTTTAATATATAATGCGACATATTAATTGCAAAGGTCTACAAAAGAGCATCCCATATTTACTTTCGTGTTAGGTTTAACATTAAAAAACCTTTTAGAGACGTCAATTAGAAATATAAAAACGTAGATTTCATATGCATGATACTTTACAATATTCGAATATCGCAAGAGTATGCGTTTTTTAGACCATCATTAAAAAGGAGCATTTTTTTATTTGGCTCTACAGAATGAAGATAAAAGAATGAATGACCGATAGCCGATTTGTCTCATAATTGTATCAGTAGTGCAGGTTGAAAAAAAATATAATATAAAAAAAGGTGTAGAGAAAAGATTTAAAACTTGGCTTTATCAAAGTAAAACGTGTGGAGTCCCTTAAGCGTCGTACCATAGAATAATAATATAATACATATATATTATCTACCGTAAAAGGAATTACTCCTTAGGGACGTTCCACGTAAAATTCTAGAAAAATAACTGATGGTGTAATAATTTTACACCATCAGTATAGCGTAAAATAACGCTCAAAACTTTTTTACTCCAAGTAAGAAAATTATTAATCGGTAGACACCTCTGAAACATGTTTGAAAATTAACAATTCCCAGCTTATCATCTCTCATTCTGAAGTTTCTGAAACCTTTTATGAGTAGACAGAAAGTTTCAGAGCAGAAAGTGATTATTTTTGACATTAAATTTATTAAGATGGCAGAAGCAACCTCGTTAAGTTACTAGGTGAAAGAATCTGTTTTGAAAACTTCTTACCGGCATTAGTCAAATTAGTATCGCCCCAAGGCCCGTTCCTTCCCAGGATCTCATACAGGATGATGCCGAAGGAGTATACGTCCCCCTTCTGGGAGCCGCGGGAGGGGGGGTTGGGGTCCCTGAGTAGTTCTGGCGCCCGCCATAGCATGCGGCGTTCCATTCGTAATGCGTCTTCTGCGTCGGTGCAGCCATCTGTTGGGATTAAGCAAAATTAAAATGAGTGTATGTCACAAATAGAGTGTTCACCAAGATAAGTCGTAGAGTATGAGCTCCCATATAATTCATATAAACCTTTGACCACTTCTCTTTCCGGACAAACTCTATCAATCTTTTATTGCGGTTTTAAACAGTCACTTGTCAAAAGAAACCACATTGTGCCATATTCTAATTTTAAATACATATAAGTTTATCTAAATGCCGAGCCACACTGGCTTCCTGTGCGTAGACGTGCACGATCCACTGCGTTGTAAAATAAGAATTCCCATAAGACATGTCACACCGTGTGACGTGCGCGTGCGTGAGCAGTGTGACATGTCTCATGAGAATTCTTATTTTACAACGCAATGGAACGTGCACGGCCGATGTTGCTCGGCCTTAAACAATACATTATATCATAAAACCACAATCTATTTCAATCATGACTCTAACACACATCCAATAAAATGTGCTGAATCGCTTTTGAAATGAAGTAATGTTATTGAATTGTTAATGATAGAAGATGTTTAAATATTGGTTGGATACGAAGTGGATAACCAACCAATTGGGCGCAGAATTATGCGACTCGATCAAATTTGTGTTATACCTATGGGTTGATTATGTGTCCACGAATGGTCCAGGGTTGTTATAATAGCTGTAATGTATTTACGGAGCAATATGGAGGAATGTTTGCGTTTTTTGAGTAAATGGTCCTGATTTAGACATAAAGGCGGTAGCTGTATTGCGTACCTACCTGCATAGTTAATGCATTGAGTTGTATTGATATCGTAGTGTCTAAACGTGCTTTAAATTAATTGTCTGATGTGATCGGATAAGTAGAATCTGAGTTGTTAAGAAATATGTCCAGGCCATCTCGCCATCTAGTTTTAGGTCAATCACACGGCAGATCACGGGCCTTTGCGGCTTATTTAAAATACAATTAGGTTGTCAAGCGGACCCCAAGCCGGGAAAAACGCTAGGAGGAAAAAGAGCGTCGCCATGTCTACCCAACGTATTAAAAAAACGAATATCGTGACCATGACCTGAATGATTCTGAATTCAAATGAAAAATAATTAAAAAGAGTAATAATAGCTTGTATAAACACAAATAAATTACGGAACGATCCTATTAATCACCAGAAATCGTTTAAGCGGCATCAATCATTTGGAATTACACGGTTTAGTTAGTAAAATGTTTGCATTGCTTACCGGATCTATTAAGTTTCTTATTGTCAAATGAAAGTGTCCTTTAATTACATAATCTTAAGGTTTATACTTAAATGAGACTGCCGAGCCCATCATGATTTCAAAAGGACGAAATGACGAGTTGATTTGAAACATTTGATGTTGTTAACAAGATTATTAAGTTGCTTCCCTTTACTTAGCTTCCATCTGACTTAATTTACGATGTAATTCGTCAAATTACTTTACGTAATAAACATTTGAAATCATTCTTCAGTATGGGACGTATATTCCAACCAAAAAGTGTAGAAATTAAAAAGTGGCAACATCGTAGTGTCGTCCCTTTAAAAACCAATCTAATAAAACGGGACGACACTACGATGTTGCCACTTTTTAATTTCTACACTTTTTGGTCGGAATATATAAAGGATGATTTGCGTTCTTAACGTTCCGCTTCCTACGCGACAATTCCGAGAATTCATTGTGAATAGAAAGCCCCACGTGATCCTCGGAGGTCACGCGATCATTTATGTACCAAATGAAGTGTTGGAAGTGTTCGTGAAGGACGCAGAACGCTACAGCGCGAGTCATTCTTAAAGTTGTCGTCAAATGACAAAACGTTGCAAGCCAAAAAACGCAATACAAAATACAATACAAGTGTTTGAATATTTCGTCCTTTGACACACCTATTTTTATTAATATACTTCCGGGTTGAATTTTACATAAGTTGCAGAAAACTAATGTTCACGTCGAAAATAGTACATTTCGATATTAGTGCGGAAAGTATGTCATTACTTTACGAGTACCGAGATATAGACTCGGGACGAGAGAAGAATGACATTTACGCACGAGTATCGAACGACGTTTTTTAATACATTTGCGAAAAAATTATAAAATTGTCAATTATTCACTTTGAGGTTACTTTAGTACATGTATCCGAACGCTCCGCGCGGTGCGGTGCGGCGCTGTGATTGGCTGTCTGTCACTGTCATTAGCTGTGATTGGCTGGAAAAGTAAAAAGCACTAGTGCGCGATATCAAACTTTCCGCACGCTAAACCACTACAAGAAAAGCACTTTTTTGAGCAACTGTATTAAAAAATATTTTAAAGTTTTGTGTAATTAATAAAAAAAATAGTATGCAAAAACTATCTGTCAAATTGCGAGACAAAACGCTTTAACGGAATTGCCTACCTCGTTGTGTAGAAAAACCCAGCTAAATGTTCCCGGGTTGCATTCCCCCACTGGAAAACACGGAAAGAAGGGATCACAGCAAGGAGGACTTGCAAGTTTGGAAGTTGTAGTAAAAGTCGATGAAGTTTTAAACCAACGTTCCAACCCAATTAGTATTTATTCTAACACCTTACTTTCTAGCTAGTAATAGGTAGTAGATTGTATTACAAGGGAGCAAAATGACTTATTTCGGTCGAGGGTAGCGTGTTGAATCCCAAACGAAGAGAAGGATTCCAGAATAGAATCCCAAGCGTAGCGCGGGATTCTAACGTGGAATCCTGAGCGTAGTGAGGAATTCAAGTCACCCGAGATCGAAATAATTTTGCTACCGCGTAGTACACTCTACTTTTCACTCCTTCTATGAGAAAAACAAAAACAAAAATACTAAACTAGCTATCTGCTAGAAAGAGAAGTTATATAATGTTGTCTCATTTTAAGCGGTTGGTTGGAAAATTTAAAAAAAACGGAGAGGGATCAAAACTCACTTTTGCTCCCTGTAAATGGGCATAAAATCGCAGAGGGATCAAAAGTCACTTTTGCTCCTTGTAATCGCAGAGGGATCAAAAATCACTTTTGGTCCCTGTAAATGGGCAACAAATTACCCTTTTTCGAATAGTAGAGATGAAAATTTTTTGTGAAATTCAAAGATTACTAATATGCATTAACAACGCCCACCCTACCTTGTCCATTATACTTGACAAGACCTAATGAGGGTTTCTGTTTAGCTTCCGTCTGACTTAATTTACGATGTAATTCCTTAAATCCCTTTACGTAACGAACATTTGGAATCAGTCTTCAAAATGTGACGACTAAAGGATGTTTTGCGTTCTTGACGTTTCGCGTCCTACGCGACACCTATGTGGCGTGAATTACACTCATAAGGCGTAAGGCGTAAGGCGCGGAGCAGGCACGATGCCGCCTCGCTTGTGTATAGTTTACGACCATGTCGCCTACCTATATTTTGTATGAAAACGTCATAAGGCGGCATCGTGCCTGCGCTGCGCCTTATGCCTTACGCCTTATGACTTGTTCATACAAAATATACGCACATAGACACGCTTCATAGCATAAGCTCCATAATAAACATTAACAACGCCCACCGTAGTTTGCCCAAACCTATTATACTTCAAAATACCTCATTATAAACACATTTTACTCTTCCTTAAAGGCCTGTCCGGGGTATCATTTATACTGAATGGCGTCTTATGAAATTGTGACGTAATAAAATTACAATTGCGCGCAATTACCTCATGAATATCGTTTGGCGAAGTTTAATTATAGGTTCTTTAGTAAATTCTTGTGAAAGAAATGTAATTCAACATTCAAATTACAAAATTCATTAACATAATATGCTTTCAGTGTCCGATTTATAATCATTTAAGTTGTCTGCGATAATAAATTTTTATCCTTACATTCCTCGAGCGTGACTTAAAATGCTACCTATAATGAAACAAGTTTTCCATTAAATCATTACAACAACAACATAACAAACATTAGTAATGCAGATTATATTTTTAAAAACATGTTTACCAACGTGGCTGAATGCAAGTCACGCCATTGCCTATAAAAAAGTTAAGTTACATCGACACGACCCATCACTATACCTTGTGCAACCTAAGAAGCGGTTTATGACACCTGTCATCTCAGTACATTTTATAACCTAAAATCGATTTTAGGTTATAAAATGTACTGAGATGACAGGTGTCAAAAACCGCTTCTTAGATTGCACACGGTATAACATGAACTGTCATAGGGATCAAGGTTCCCCGGGCCAGGTATAACAATATGACATGATACTTATTCCGTTATCCACGAGTGACATCTGAGAATGTCAAATCAATGAAAACATTTTAGAGGCCATTCAGAGGATTTCATTATTCAGAGGCCTGAAAGCGTGTGTTGTTTTTAACCGACTTCAAAACAGTTGGAGGTTCTCAATTCGATGAATTTTTTTTTGTTTTGTTACTCGATATCTCCGTGAATCGTGAACCGATTTTCATTTTTTTTTTAATCGAACGGAGTTATCCCCTAGATGGTCCCATTGTCGCCAAGTCGAGTTCTGATGATGGGATCCTGGAGAAATCGAGGGAACTCTTCAACTATTGTAGGCACACCTATACTATAGTGATTTCACTATTTTTTACAGCAACTCGGCCACTTCCACTTGAAATAGCGGATCCTAAGTGAAGTCGGTTCTTTTTTTGTTGTTGAAAATTATAGAGTACCCATTACCCTTTCATGTAATTTAATTATGGGTTCAAAAATGCATGGGCAATTTATGAATGAATTCATTGATAAATTGGCCATGCAATTATGAACCCGATGGTACATGTACCTACCAGTGGCCAACATGACTTTGTTTACGTGTGTAATATGCCAAATTAGTTACCTACTTTTATTTTTTAGCAGTAACAGTTGAAGAGCGCTGGTAGCCTTGCGGTAACACGTCCGACTTTCAATCCGGAGGTCTCGGGTTCAAACCCCGGCTCGTACCACTGAGTTTTTCGGAACTTATGTACGGAATATCATTTGATATATACCAGTCGCTTTTCGGTGAAGGAAAACATCGTAAGGAAATCGGACCTAATCCCAAAAAGGCCTAGTTTCCCCTCTAGGTTGTAAGGTCAGATGGCAGTCGCTTTCGTAAAAACTAGTGTCTACGCCAATTTATGGGATTAGGTTGTCAAGCGGACCCCAAGCCGGGATAAACGCTAGGAGGAAGATTTTTTAGCAGTAACATTTTGGTTTACTGCGACATAAACGCATATTGCTCATGTCAGCGACAACCTACAGCCTTGGCCAGAAGTATTAACCATAGCTGCTTTCTGTTTACGGTACGGTACGGTAACGGTAAATATTTTATTTTATTTATAAATATAGAAATTTCGCTTAATAACACTTTCAAGGTACCTATAAAATATGAAAACAGGAGGTACCAAAAATTAAAATTTAAGTCGGTGCGACATATTTCATATATTCTATGCAATTAAATACTAAATTCAACAAAACATGCCTATTAGTTTGAATTAATTGATAAAAGAACTTAAAAAATTGAAACGACGGATTAGACTTTCGAGTTTAGTATGAAAATAGCATTGGTCCCAATACTTTTACACCTCGATTGGGCTAATGAAAGTCAGTCATGTTTAAAACTTTGTCAGTAAGTACCTACTTACTTATTTTTTAACGTAAACGACAATGCGTCGTTTTCGCTTCTTCATAACGAAAAAAGCTTTGTTTTTTAGTAAAAAAAATAATTCAAGAAAATCTCCTTTCCAAGCTCTTGTCATTTATTCTGAATTGTAAAGCCTCCCTTTGTATTTAATTAAGAAAAGCAAACCCCTCGAAAATACTCAATTTAATAATAAACGCCTACGTCACTCACGAAATTAAAGAAAAAAACGGTTAAGTTTTTTATAATCGTTAAGCCAAAACGCTGTTCGAGTCATGATGCCAAGTTAATACCGTAAAATGGGGGAGTAGGGACGAAATCGAAGTTCGAACCTGGATAAAAGTTTATTTTTATATGTGGCACATTGATTTATACATATACAAAAGAAAAGAAGTATTCCGGATGCATGAATTTTAATTTGTCAATAATTTTTGTGTAGTTCCATTTCATATTTTTAAGGATATACACAAAATCCCACCTCACCCCGTAGTTGGGTGGCTTTGGTGTGAGATGTGATTTCATACTAATTCGAGTTTTGAAAATCATTAGATCGAAACTTTTGGATAATAAAACTTACAATAGTTTAATTTGTAACCAGAATATATATATATATTTTTTTCGTAGCCGTAGCTTATAAAAACCATCTCGTCCCTCAGTCATCCCTACTCTCCCCATTCATGACCCAAACGCCCCCGCTATCCCTACTTACCCCATTTTAGGCGATTATCACACTGGCGACGGATCTGCATGCGGCGCCGGTGCGCGAGCGAGATAGCGCTATACACATGCATAGCGCTGTCTCGCTCGCGCACCGGCGCCGCTTGCGGATCCGCAGCAGTGTGATAACCGCCTTACGGTAATCCTAAAATAATTAATAATCACTATTTCAATAAAAATAAGATGTAAACACGACTGTGCTTTAAAATTAGATGTGACTCATTTACAGGCAGTGACTATTAATTATTTTGGAATTATTAACTTAGTATCATCCATCTATGTCAGTGGTATCATCACAGCGTTTTGGGTTCACGATAATACGCGTATTGAATTATATGTAAGAATTAAGTTTTCTCGAATTTTCTACTCGTTCCCCGCACTTTTGCTTTTCTGTCTGTTTGGCCTAAAGGTTGACTGATATTTACTGTTCAATAAAGTTTTAATAAATAAATAAATAAGATCCACAATTAAATGAGTTTTCAAATGTAGTTAATAACACCAATAAGCTTTGAGCGGCAAACCGTAGGTATACCTACGTAATGGAATTTCAGGTTTCCTAACTTGGTCGTAAATGTTGTTGTTTGAAATACTGCTTTTACTTCTTCGAATTTTGCTCCAACCTGATTGAATACCTAAATAAAAACACGTGTAGGATAAAATTACCCACAACTGGCCAAGTAAGTACGTGCGAAGGTAGGGTGCGCAAACAGAGTGTGGTATACGACGTAATGAAGGTTACTAAACTTTACATGACACGTGATTCTAATCATGATTATATTAGCCTTTTTTAAAACGGTACATCCCATTATACAGTGTGCAAATCCAGTAGGGGAGAATTTTTTTCACTGTGGTTAGCATAAGATATAATAATAGTATTTTGTGCAACAGTTACATAATGAGGGTTCTTAAGATTCGAGGGTCGAAGTTACAAAATGAGGCGAAGCGAATTTTAAGAACCCTTATTATGTACCGTTGCACACAATAGTTTTTATACGAGTGCTTAAGCAAGCCGGTAAGAATTGAGTTCGACGAAAGCCGTGCACAACCTACTGCTTCTATGTAATCTCGTAACGTTCGATCTCCCGGTGGATTGTGCCGGCGGCGACACGCAATGCGGGGCCCGACAACAGTTTCACAATATTGTATGGAAATCCTTTCTGTCATTGTTATGGATGCTACAATATGCGACCATACAAGCTCTATCAAAAAGTATGCGCTAGTAGTTCCGCCACCACAATCTCAATTCGAGTATTACAGTCGCCGAGTATAAAAATATATTAAGATAACATTTGCTTATAGAAAATTCATCCTTACTATCATCATGTAAACAAACACTTCTTAAAGAAATGATCACACTTTTTTTGGGTATTATCACTTAAAATTATATTTATTAACAATAAGATAATTTCAAAAGTATGGAATTCAACCAAGTAACCACAAAAATATAATAGGGGTGATGACACATGTTGAATTATGCAATGAAATTTAGTTGATAGGATGCAAAATGATCAAAATATCCAAATAAAGTAAACATTAAAAAAATCTATTGAAATGGTTCAAAGATATCGGGCTTCAAAGTTTCAAATTTTTTCGATTTTTGAAAGTACGAAATTTAAAAAACCATTTATACCATTCGATTTCTAACATTTTATTGTGAAATAAATTGTATAGCAACCATATACATAAACGCAACATGTCACTGTAAAAATAGCAATTTCATAATTTTTCCATACTTTAAACAGGGCAAATATGAAGCCGTGACGTCAAGGCTTTATATCATTTTGTTAGGAGCGTTTTGAGAAACAAATGCAAATCTCAGACTTTAAGTCTTTTTCCTGTCTTTTATGTTGATTTAAGGCAATTGGCCCCATGTAGACATTTGATCCTCACAACAAAACGAATCGATTGATACCATGCATGAAAAACATTCATCTAGCCTATTACTAATAAAACCAATAGCATAACCTCAAAAATAAATAACATTACGATGTCTAGATGTTTGTTTACATGATAGGACAAATTTATTATATTCATATTCGGTATTAGATTTACGATGAAAATTTGAACAATACAAAATAAATAAAAATAAAACAAATGTAAATTAATACTAGGCACTTTAAGGTAAACGCTCGGTGACATTGACATTGACAGTTATTGAATTTACTTCGATCATAGTTACAGTATATTATTATTTTAATATTAGGGGTCATAATTAAGCGTAACTTAAAATAAACTTCTTAATTAATGATTACAGTAATAAATTCCATTTATAAAACGAGACGATAAAAAGGACCCCCCCCCCTCACTCAGCGTAATGCCACGGTAAGCCGCGGCGCTGATTTTCAGTGGGCACCTAACGTATTAGTAATCTTGCAGTCTGTCAGCAAACTTAGACATGAGATTATGAACTCCATAGTCAGCAATCTGCTGTCCACAAGGCAGTTGCTGCAAGTAAGGTTCCCGTGAGACACGAGCGCCGAGTCGAGTAGATACGTCATCTAGTCCGTCAGCACTTTTACATTAGAGATTATGAAGCCCATAGTCAGCAATATGCAGCACCCATTTGCTGTCCACAAGGCAGTTGCTGCTAGTAAGGTTTCCGTGCTACACGAGCGCCGAGTCCTGTAAATACGTCAGCTAGTCCGTCAGCACACTTACATTTGAGATTATAAAGCCCATAGTCAGCAATATGCAGCACCCATTTGCTGTCCACAAGGCAGTTGCTGCTAGTAAGGTTTCCGTGCTACACGAGCGCCGAGTCCTGTAAATACGTCAGCTAGTCCGTCAGCACACTTACATTTGAGATTATGAAGTCCATAGTCAGCAATCTGCAGCACCCATCTGCTGTCCACAAGGCAGTTGCTGCTAGTAAGATTCCCGTGTGAGACGAGCGCCGAGTCGTGTAGATACGTCAGCCCCCGCAGTAGGTCTGCCACCTAGTTAGGTCAATAAAAAATTGTGTGTAAAATCTGGGGAAAAGTTTTTTAAGACGTTTGCTAGTCGGTCAAATACTTATATTTCTAATGTAATAAAATAGCAAGTCGTTACGATACCTAAACACGCATTTCGACCAAAATTCTTAAGGTTGTTATTATGTTATAATTCACAATATGAAAAGGAGATGTATGCCGGGTCGGCTTTGATTCGAACGCCTAACGCATTGGTGTTTTTAATTACCAAGGTAAGTGACAACCAAGCCTAGGATTTTTCATCGCATGGTAAGATGAATGAAAACTATGGAGTCGATATTAAAACTAAAATTTTACTCATATTCATACTCAACATAGTTTTCATTCATCTTACCATGCGATGAAAAATCCTAGGCTTGGTGACAACTAACCAGGCTCACCACGAACATGTCATCCAAGTGTAGGCCCCGAACCGCAAGTAGTCGAGCTAGCGACCCACGGGAGCAGTAAACGGAAACGATGCATGTAGAACCGGCTTGGAGGCCAACGCCGAACCCTTTATCCGTGATGAAGTTTAGTGACAACTAACCAGACTCGCCACGAACATGTCATCCAAGTGCAGGTCTCGATCCGCAAGCACTCGAGCTAGTGACCCACGGGAGCAGTAGGCGGAGACGATGCATGCAGAACCGGCTTCGAGGCCAACGCCGAACCCTTTATCCGTGATGAAGTTTAGTGACAACTAACCAGACTCGCCACGAACATGTCATCCAAGTGCAGGTCTCGATCCGCAAGCACTCGAGCTAGTGACCCACGGGAGCAGTAGGCGGAGACGATGCATGTAGAACCGGCTTCGACGCAAACGCCGACGAACGCGTTGATGTTTTCGTGACGAAGTTCACGAATCTATGTAACAAAATATGAGCATTAGTTAATTCTGGAAGGATTTTTTACTTCAAACCTACTATACGATAGGCTGTAGAGGACTTTGTATAAATCTGATCTAAAATGTATCTACATACCTAGAGAAAAACTGCCAGTCGTTTTTAACATACTACGAGCTACATGCGACGAATACGTAGGGCTACGACTTGTCAAACACTTGTATGGTATACCAATATTGTTTGTACCCGGACAGGATAAACTAATATTTGTCTTACCCCACTTTACCTTAGAGTTTTTTTTACATATTCAGCTAGTGCCGCCTAGTGCTACGCTCGTAGCCCGTAGCCAGGTATTCGTCATATATAGCGCGTAGTAGCTAACAGAGAACCCGACAGTCGGGTTCTTCGCGCTGAATGTGTTAAACAGTAGCAAAAAGACGATGGCTGTTAGCCACGGTAAGGCAGGCATAATAACTATGCCAACGATTTCCATCTCACTACGCCGATTACATTTAGAGTGCTGTTTGGTGAAGTGCCCGCAACCTTATATTAATAACTAGCGACCCGCCCCGGCTTGGCACGGATGCAATTATACATATAAACCTTCCTCTTGAATCACTCAATCTATTTAAAAAAACCGCATCAAAATCCGTTGCGTAGTTTTAAAGATACATAGGGACAGACAGCAGGAAGCGACTTTGTTTTATACTTTTTATGTAGTAATAGTGATATACATACCTAAGTCAATATAAAGTTAAAACTATGTATAAAACTATATTTAAACTTAAATCTGACTTAATAACAAAATATTTCTAAACTAAGCCTATGTCGAGCCACTCTCGGCGCAAAGGTGCCCATCACGCTTGCCGCGTTACCGCGTCGGATCGCGATGGACGACCTAAAATTATAATGAAAAGGGGGACATTGGTAGGCTACACGTGTAAAAAATATAACAAGGCCAGGAACAACTTTTACCACGAACATCGTTATTTCCCTAAGGATATGACTGATATGGGCGGAAGAAATGTATCTGTGTAAAGAATATTGAAGTGGAGTGTTGATTTCCTTGTAAGTAAATAACAGTGAACAGCAGTATTCGTATTTTCATTATATTTATTTATTGTGTACACACAATATCAACACGTGTAGCGTTTAAGTCCCAGGAAAGAACAAAGGTTAGCTTTTATCACAGAACTAATACTTTAACCTTTTGACCGCCGTCGTGTGATATATGAGACAAAGTGACAACGTGAATGACACCTTCATAAATTAGGCCTTAGGCCGTGTTCCGAATCGAAATTATAGTACTCACAACGCTGACAGCGCTGACGGCGAACCGAATCAGTTAACGCGCTCAAGGTCGCGTGAGTGGTGTTTCGTTTCGGACCACCGTAAGCGGTTTGAGTACTGTGAGCGCGATTCGGTCCACTTGACAGTCAATATCAACAGATTTCGCTCCTAAGTGACATGACACATATCAAATGTTAACGTGACGTTGTGCTCAAGGTGCTTACGCCTTGATGTGTGAGCACCGTGAGCGCCATTCATTTTAGTTTCATTCATTTCGTATTAGCGCCATAAGCGTGATTCGGTCCGACCGTAAACGCACTTTGAGCGCTGTGAGCGCAATTTGGACCAGGGGATAAATATGTCCGAGTTCAAAATTGTATGTTCAAATTTTTAGTTAAGGGGGTGAAAAGGGAGGTAGAAATTTGTATGATTAATCATTAATTCCACGCAGACGAAGTCGCGGGGAAAGGCTACTTTATTTCAATTTCAAAATGAAAAATTTATGAAAGTTTCATGATTTGAAAATGATGAAATTTTCAGATGAATATTAATGTGTCATTTTATTGTGCGTTACGGATAAAATATAAAACAGGAACGAGTAAGACAATAATTATCCCATTCAAATTGAAGAATAAAGTTGAACTTTGACTATTAATCAAATTCTTCAAAGCTCAGTTTGAAGGTTATTCTTTAATACCGCCCCAGCCACTGACACGCGCCAAGTTTCGTCATTCGTGAACGTTGGAGAAGTTTTGGGAACAGACGAATGACGATGAAGCGTTCATTCGCGAATGAGTGGATTCCTAAATGTATTTTGACAGTTCAAGCATGCATGGGAATATGCGTTAAAACCGACGATCGCGAACGCCATAAAACATTCACATAACCAATGGCAAAAATGTCTCGTACACATGTGAATTCGCTTAGTTTAATGTTTTTAGAGTTCCGTACCCAAAGTGAAAAAACGGGACCCTATTACTAAGACTTCGCTGTCCGTCGGTCTGTTGGTCTGTCCGTCTGTCCGTCTGTCCGTCTGTCCGCCTGTCCGTCTGTCCGTCTGTCCGTCTGTCGTCTGTCTGTCCGTCCGTCTGTCCGTCTGTCCGTCTGTCCGTCTGTCCGTCTGTCAACAGGCTGTATCTCATGAACCGTGATACTTAGACAGTTAAATATTTCACAGATGATGAATTTTTGTTGCCCCTATAACAACAAATACTAAAAACCAGAATAAAATTAACATTGTAGGGGGCTCCCATGCAACAGACTTGATTTTTTTGCCGTTTTTATAGATGCCCTCCGCGCGCGAGTCCGACTCACACTTGACCGTTTTTTTTAATTCCTGAATACATATAAATATCAAAAAAAAGTTTGATGATATAGCTACATACGTTTTTAACTCTTTTCAATTCAAAAATTATGACATCACATGAGGTATTCACTTTATACCGATGACCGTACAAGTCCATGCTTGTCATGCAAAGGTATTGAAATTAATAAGAGCTGGAGCTTACCGAAAGCTTGTAACATATAAAAAATGCAAGCTTCTTTTTCCCATAATAGCTAAAAGAGTCTTCTAATTGTAGAGCTTCCATGCAACTAGCTTCTTTTTGTGCAACATCTAACAACAAGCATCTAACAACATCTAACAAGCTTTCATATTTATAACAGGCCCCAGGTGGTAGTTTGTTAAACTACTTTGAAGATAGTGCGCTATTAGCTAAGTGCAATGCGAATTACAGCACAACGCAGTTGCAATAGTTACCTATTACCTAATATAGTAAGTAAGTAGTAGGTTTCAGAAAAAAAAGTACGATTTACTTTTTTCAAATTAATATATTTTCTCAAAACTCCCACGTAAAGTGAACGAAGCTCAATTATTATTTATTACACTTAAAACCAAATAAAAAATAAGGAAATAACATAATGTTAGAAACAAATTGGATGCAGTAAATCATATGTACTTAGGTATAAAATGGTTATAGTTAAGTTCCCTGTAAATTATTCTCAAACATGAAATGAAATGCGCCCGTCTCGCTTCACTACCTTAAAGGATTCTCTTTGGTAATAAGATTAAGTACATTACGTACCTAGATCGGTAAAATAAAGAATGTTTCAGATCGCGGGCATTTGTGACCCGAACCGAAGGTAAGAGCCATAAACAAGCGATCTGAGGCTTTCTTTATTACCGCCCGAGGTGCGTACACAATTTTACGTCTTCTCCTGGGTGTGAAGTGAGATTAGCCGCCCACAGAGTGACGTAAAGTAATATTATAATTTCCTTACCTGCTTCAACTCCTTCTTAATAGCTCTAGTAACGTCAATGCTTTTCTTCTGCAGCCGTTTTACAGCTACTATGTTGCCTCTGTACAGCGCTATGGTAGTGTGCGCCCGTCTTGCCTCGTTATCTTGAGGGAGGAACGTCTGTAAAGTTTCTTTTATTGAATTATACCGTTCATTTGCATGCAAATAACAAAAAGTACTAAGTACATAATAGTCCGTTCAATATACATTAATAATGAATGTAAAGTATGGTTTCTTTACTTTTATTAAAAATGCCTATGGAGAAGATCGTACTGCGCATTCTGTCAAACCGTCGAGTGATAACTGATAATAATGCAATGATCGAAAACATTATACCTATTATTAATTTACTAGCGACCCGCCCCGGCTTTGCACGGGTGCAATTATACATATAAACCTTCCTCTTGAATCACTCTATCTATTAAAAAAACCTCCTCCAAATCCGTTGCGTAGTTTTAAAGATCTAAGCATGCATAGGGACAGACAGCAGGAAGCGACTTTGTTTTATACTATGTAGTGATTACACACACATTAGCTAAGGACAATAGCTAGGGATACACGCACAGATGTGCCCGCCGGATTTGTCCGACGGATATGCCCGGCGGACAAATCCGTGCGTGTATGGCGTGAATTGGACACGGATTTGTCCACGGGCACATCTGAATAGCGCCATACACGCGCCAGGCATATGCGTGGGACAAATCCGGCGGGCACATCTGTGCGTGTATCCCTATTATTTCACGATCATATTATTTTATGTAAGAATATTATGTCATCATCATGTTTATACTAGTGTTTGACTCGATCCTGACCTAATTGTAAACGGCATCCTCTGCCAAATCGTTCGCTGACCTAACTAAGTCAATTACGTTTTCAATGTTTCCTACATTTGTTTCATTCATGAAAAATTCGAGAAAACATCACATTACAATGGGAGAAATAACAAATCCTAACGTATATTTTAGGATAAACAATAGAATAAATGTTGCGGCGAGATTTTCGTAGATGCGAACGCGTTATATTTACAAGGTATTTCTTATTACCAGTCAAATACTACGTTCTTTCGACAGTTAATAAAGGTGAAATACCTTGTAAATATAATTAATCCTCGGGTCTTGATGTTGAAACGGCTAACGGGCTCATTAATTCACTTCGGACAGGACTTGCTTTGAAATCACAATGCTCAAGTTTTATCTTGGAAAACGGATTTACTCAAAGCTAAGTTAATCTTTAACGGGGAATTAATTTTCTTATTTTTTCTTTTTTCGCTAATAGCTCTTTATTAAATTAAGGAACAGAATACTAAAGTACAAACAATTATGACTGCTAATGTAACTAATTATATAACTTTGAAAAATAATAAAATACCCACCTAATTAACGACAAATCACAGCGACAAATACAAACAAAATTTGGGACGGAATGAATATATTTGTGCTTTAGCTTAAAATGCTTCATGTTTATGTTATTTATGTAATTGTAGTTAACTTTTAGTACTTGTACTAGATCATACCATACTCATTATTTACTTAAGACCTTGTAAAATAAATTTAATTTTTGCATAAGTTAAACTGAATACCTAATAGAAAAACAGCTATGAAAAAATCTAATTATTTTATTAAATATTTAGGGTTATTGTTTTAAAGTAGAAACACTAGCTATATAAATTATAAACTTATGTATATATTTATATGTCATAATTAAACGAAATAATATTTTACTGCGGGCGACAAGGGAATTATTGTATGACGGAGTCTGAAATTATGGTCTCAGCCTCTCAGGCGACTGCTTGGTAAGATCGTTTGTTAGGTCAAACTAGCTGATTATCCCCCTAGCTATGAGCTCAAGCCCTGTCTACTGACTAAAAAGGAGGAAATGATCTACTTCCATGTCCAGTCTATGCTTTATTTTTGCCTACCATTAACTACTAATGGTTGACGTCGGAAGCCAAACATTACACCCGCTTTTAAGAGGGTAACTATAGCTAGAGGGCTAAGGAGCCGCGAGACGAAATCCCCTTACTATCAAATTGTCATTGAAAGATTTCAAAGAAAACTTCTGCCAAGTTTGTTCAAATTTTTCCTTGAGATGTTTCATACAAGACATAATTCGTGACGAGACGCCAGGAGTCAAAAGTGCACGTTCGCTTTTCTAAACGCCCGCAGTAATACTTGATCGAATGATGTTTTTCTACTGAGCTTAATACATATATTTTTGCATAGATTCATTTAAACTTATAAAAATATGCAAGTTTTAAGTGAGTGCCTACTTAACGTAAAAGAGGTACAGTTAAACAAAACGTTATAGCGATCAAAGCAAACAATTTTAACGCTAATTTACAAATTTTTATCTTTTGTTTTTCCAACTCGTCGAACTCAGTTTTAAATCAAAATAAAACGTTTCATATTTGAAGTTCCTAACTAGATGTTTCTGTACGACCCTGAAATGAATAACAGAATATACATTTTAATTTTAATTGACTTTTTTGCTTGTTTTTATAAATTAGGGAGCATTTAAAGTTTGTAAATAATATTCCTTTTTCAGTTAGAACTACTTTAACTATATAAAAATAATATTCCTTGAAATGTCTACTGACTTTAGATATAAAATTAATGGTTATTAAAACAGTCGCTATAATTGCTTCCACGAAATGGTTATGAATAGGTACCTAACACGTTTATTTTTATTTTTCTCTTTATAAAATACGGGCTTTTTATTCAGCGGTTGGTGACACTTTTTCCTTATCCTCAGTTCTCAGTTGATTATAGAACAATGTGTGTCAGGTAACGCATGTCGGAAAAGTCTATAATAATCGAACAAAATATCAAAGACCTGTTTCTTTACAATTTTTTCATAATTTTTAGTGGTAAAATTCTTAACTATTATAAAGTCTCCAAACAAACCAACTCACCTTATCCACATCATTACACGCCAGAATAAAGATAAAAAGCAAAGAAAGTATGGCCGCCGTCACTGATGGCCGAAATTACCCCCGGGTCTTATCAAACTCACCTTATCCCCATCATTGCACGCCAGTATAAACGTCAGATCCTTTGCTTCGATCCGCCACAGCCCACTGGCCAGCTTCTGCTCATATCGGTAATGTCTCAAAAGCAGCGCAAGCGCCAGTATGGCCACCGCCGCTGCCGTGACGACGGCCAAAATGACCCCCAGGTCTTGTTGGGAGCATTATACACCAAACTCACCTTATCCCCATCATTGCACGCCAGTATAAACGTCAGATCCTTTGCTTCGATCCGCCACAGCACACTGGCCAGCTTCTGCTCATATCGGTAATACCTCAAAAGCAGCGCAAGCGCCAATATGCCCTCCGCCGCCACCCCGACGACGGCCGATATGACCCCCAGGTCTTGTGGGGAGCATTACAGACTTAACTCACCTTATCCCCATCATTGCACGCCAGTATAAACGTCAAATCCTTTGCTTCGATCCGCCACAGCACACTGGCCAGCTTCTGCTCATATCGGTAATGCCTCAAAAGCAGCGCAAGCGCCAATTATGCTGGCCGCCGCCACCCCGACGACGGCCGATATGACCCCCAGGTCTTGTGGGGAGCATTACAGACTTAACTCACCTTATCCCCATCATTGCACGCCAGTATAAACGTCAAATCCTTTGCTTCGATCCGCCACAGCACACTGGCCAGCTTCTGCTCATATCGGTAATGCCTCAACAGCAGCGCAAGCGCCAATATGGCCGCCGCCGCCACCGCGACGACGGCCGAGATGACCCCCGGATCGTGGGGGAGTGAGCATTTCACGCCGTCGAAACCGCAAGGCGGCTCGGCTGCCGGCGGTTTGCCGTTAAGCCAGACGATTTTGTTAGCACCAACTAGTTCCTAAAAGAAAATTGAATATTAGATTTGTAAGGACAGTAAGGACATTGACATTACGAATATCATAAACCCTTATTCAAAAACGCCTCTCAGTTCTCAATTAGTTCATTTTTGTTTTGTCCTTATCTGTCACTTTGACAGCTGTGTTTGTTAGAAACAAACTAATTAAGGCCTGAGATGCGTTTATGGATAAGTCGGTTAAATTATAAAAAAGTACAGTCGGTATTTACGTAATACTTTGATATAGATACATTCTACAGCGTTAAAGTATTTCCAAGGAAGAAAGGGAAGGAAATGACACCACAAACCCCCTAAAAAAATTGTCGGTACATGTGCCAAACACCCTGTATGTACGTAGGCCGCTAGAAAAGTTTTGGGATTAAGGACCTTAACATGACGTTTTTTCAAAATAATTTCCAGCATTAGCAATACATTTCTCCATACGCCGAAACCAGTCATTAAATATATGCTCCCATGTTTCGTTTGGGATTTCTGCACAAGCCTTGTTCCAAGCCGCAATTAAGTCCGCGTCGCTGGAAAAATGTCTTCCTTTTATAGCCTCCTTCGCAATGGGCAGCAAACCAAAGTCACAGGGCGCAAGATCAGGGCTGTATGGAGGATGTTCTAGCAGCGTCAGCCCCGATTTCTTTATAAATGTTTGTGTTGTCTCAGCCCGATGTGCCGGTGCGTTGTCATGGTGCAAGCGCCATGTGTCCAACCGCGAATTCGGACGTCGTTTTCTAAGCTCTACAATTAGTTGAGGCAGACAAACTTCTGTGTACCATTGAGCGGTGACTGTCTTCTGCTCATCTAGGGTGATACTCTTAATAACACCTCTTTTACAAAAAAATACCACCACCATTTTCTTCTTCACTGATCGTGACCGTTTTACTGTTGTTGGCATTTCTTCATTTTCAAACATCCATAGTTTGTTTTTAGATTTACTTTTTATATCGTAATAGTATAGCCAAGACTCGTCACCTGTTACTATACTATTTACATACTGTGACTTTCCGTGATCAAACATTTTTAGCATATTTTTGCACCATTTGATGCGACACTCTTTTTGGGCGTCAGTCAAATTGTGGGGTACCCAAAGCATACACAGCTTCCTTACTTTAAGGTGGTCATGAAGAATACTGCGAATGGCTGGTGCATTAAGGTGCAAGGTTTCCTCTATCTGCCTGTAGGTTATATGTCTGTCTTCTATAATTAGTTTCTTTACAGCGGCTATGTTTTCTGGAGTAACCACATCGCGTGGCCGCCCTGAACGTGGGTCATCATTCAGGTTAAAGTCCTTACGTTCGAATTGTTTGTACCACCGATATACACTGCTACGGCTTGGTGCTGTCTCGTGGAATACAGACTGCATTTCAGTAATACAATCATCAACAGTTAAACCGCGCTTGAAATTATACATGATTATCACACGTAAGTCGCGACGCGTCAACTCCGTCATCTTGGGGTAAACTAAAATTATTTAAAACAAATATAGCAAACGCACGAGATGTTTCCTGTTACCATTGAACATGTTAAGACATGCGCTATAAAATGACAGAGTATTGTGCAGTTCGACTAACTTGCATGAACAAGTCTCAAAACTTTCCTAGCGGGCTACGTATATTCTATTTTTACCTAGTCAATTGTGTACAAGTTTTATGCTACGTAAGTAGGTATATTATACATACCTATTTCAATTCTTCATACAGCCAGGGATGTAGCATACCTACTCGTAAATATTATGCATATTACGATACGCGTTAGAATAATACATACATTACATACATATTTATAATAATTTCACAATACATATTTGTATTTCTTGAGCATTTGTTTTTTCGTGACTAAGATAAATGCGTTTTGTTCTTACTTCGTAAAGCTTTTACGTACCTACAAAGATTTATTCAAGTTAAGCAAGTTTATCGTTATTCTGAACTGTGCCTTGTACGAATTGGAAACGACCTAAGTTGTTTTCGTAGCTAACAGCTCTACTGGTATAACTTTTCTCAAAGTTGAACAATTCAGCCATAACACTACTAAATAGTGATTATAAAGTATAAATAGCAAAATATGAAAGTTTATTAAGGATATAAATATATTTTTGTCATTGCTACAAACAGCCCAAATTGGTCAAAATTATTTATACACTTGCAAGCATTACCAGATAATAGCTAAGATTCTAGGAAAGAAATATTCCTCGTTACAGTTTGTGTCATATTACTTAAGGAGAGTTATGTGCATGGAGAACTCATAAATATAAACATTATGTAGTCTAAATAACCGCTTAATATTCATCTTCAAGCATTTCATGGCCCTTGTCTGAATATTTGTTATCTTGGGTCAATTTCCACATTCTTAGAAGCAGAGACTATAGAGATATAGACGGCCACAGCCTAAGAACTTTTTGAAGCTCAAGTCAATTGCGCCATCTACATATATTCCGACCAAAAAGTGTAGAATTAAAAAGTGGCAACATCGTAGTGTCATCCCTTTCAAATCAATCTAAGAAAACGGGACGACACTAAGATGTTGCCACTTTTTAATTTCTACACTTTTTGGTCGGAATATATGTCAAAGCCACCTAAAGATACGAATACATATACAAATGTAAGAGGAAATGTCACCTGCACTAGTGTACTACTAGTACGTTATTTGTTACTAGGTGGCGTAGCAGTGCAGGTGACATTTCCTCTTACATTTTCGGTATCTTTAGGTGGCTTTGAAATCGATGGCGCAATTGACTTGAGGTTCAAAAAGTTCTTAGGCTGTGGCCGTCTGTCTATATCTCTATAGTCTCTGTTAGAAGAAAGTATTTACTGAAGGCTAGGGACCAGATACACTCTTACTAATAAAATAGAGTTTGCCTCTAGGGATGATGACACATGTTGAATTAGGCAATGAAATTTAGTTGATAGGATGCAAAATGATCAAAATATACAAATAAAGTAAACATTTAAAAAATCTATTCAAATGGTGCAAAGATATCAGGCTTCAAAATTTCAATTTTTTTCGAATTTTTAAAGTACAAAATTTAAAAAAACCAATGATACCATTCGATTTCTAACATTTTACTGTGAAATAAATTGTACAGCAACCATATACATAAACGCAATATTTCACTGTTATAATTTTAAACAAAAAAAGAACCGACTTCACTTAGGATCCGCTATTCCAAGAGGAAGTGACCGAGTTGCTGTAAAAAATTGTGAAATCACTATAGGTGTGCCTATAATAGTTGAAGAGTTCCCTCGATTTCTCCAGGATCCCATCATCAGACCTTGACTTGGTGACAATGGGACCATCTAGGGGTTATACCTGTTCGATTAAAAAAAAATTTTGAAAATCGGTTCACGATTCACGGAGATATGGAGTAACATACATACAAAAAAAACATAATAATGATTAAAAAAAAAATCTGTCGAATTGAGAACCTCCTCCTTTTTTGCCTCTTTCCATCAAGCACAATTAATGAAGATAGCTGAGCAACAAACAACAAAGTATTTTAGATAACCACACGCTTACCATGACTTACGACATCGACGTTTTCGAGAACAAGTATCGAGTGTTCTATCTGTGCATCTTGATTGTAACATATAAGTATAAACGAGATGCAATATAGAAAATTCGTTACTCGTTAACGGAAAATGTCAATGTTAAACTCATGGCAGTCGTACCGTGCCACTGCGGTGACGGGATACGCAAACACGTAAAATTGAGGTGTTTTTGTGATGAAATCAAAGCACGTGGGAGCGTGGATGTGGCATATATGATCGAAAGGGACATATAGTCAGGTTTTATGTAGAAATAATGCTTTTCTCCTGTACATTATAATTAGGTTTATACAGGGGTATACACCGAGTGGATATTTTTATCCAGTTTGAGGGCAGCTACTATGTAGATCCTGTGCTGCTACGCGAAAATAGTCTTAGAAAACATTTCCTTACATTATAATTTATTAATATTGCCATTTTTTTTTCGAGAAGATACCATTCGTTTTACGGTGTAAGAAAACATGGTGATAAAACCGGACTTATTCCAATAATGCCATATTTCCCCGCTGTTCTTGAAACTCGGTATTTAGAAAATAAAACAGGAATGTGTTTTATCTAAAGAGCGTAATCTAATGTGTTTACAAAATTATTTTTTTTCAGTTTTCTTGATTTTTGTAGGCTGTTTACAGTCCGCGAGCTCTAAAAAGAACCTTCGAGTTTTAGAAAGAGACCGCGGGTATCAATCAACAGTGACACATGAAAAAGCAGAACATCAATATTACCTTCGTGTGTCATCGCAGATTCCCGAAGGTTCTTCTTAAAGCTCACGGACTACACGTGCCTCAGAAATATTATTGTAATTTTTCTTGACACAGTCTGTATGTTTTAGTGTTAATATGAGTGTGTGATTAGTGTATTTTATTTGCAGAATCTATTGTTATTTTAAGAGTAATATCGAGCCTAAACAGATAGCTATTTTTCTTACCTAGCCAAAACATTCTTATTGGATAAATTTATGTTATACATTGCCTTTGCCCTTTAGTGATAGCTTACAGATGTGCAAGTTGCGGAAATTTCACAAAAAAATAGAAAAGTTTCTGCAATTAAAGGTTTCACGTGAAGGAAATTAAAATGTAAGAAACGGAGAGTCTAATTCCTAAACAAAATAGAAATATTTACTAAATTTTCCTATGAGAAAAATACCGCAATTTTTGAAAGAATCAGTCGGCACTTCAGTTTACTCAATTAAAAAAATCTAAACATGCATAGAAAAATATTCCCTGACTGTAATGATGTACATATCTATCTATAGCACTAACCGGCAGCATATTTGAAGACTTGGTATATCATAACGTAGCAACCGAAGTAGCACGCCATCCTCCCGGGGCTATTGCTGCTTCAACCAGCCCTATGACTAATATGAAGTTACCCTCTGCACTGTCCATGTACATCTATCTATAGAACTAACCGGCAGCATGTCTGAAGAGTTGGCATAACGGAACGTAGCGACCGGAGCAGCGCGCCATCCTCCCGAGGCGGTTTCATGTTCAACCACTCCTATGACTTTCAAGTTACCCTCAACGCTCTCCGTGTATAAATCTGTCTATAGCACTAACCGGCAGCATGTCTGAAGAGTTGGCATACTCGTACCATAACGTAGCAACCGGTGCAGCGCGCCATGCCCCCGGGACTGTTGCATCTTCAACGCGCCCTATGACTGTGAAGTTGCCCTCTGCGCTGTCCATGAACATATCTATCTACAGCACTAACCGGCAGCATGTCTGAAGAGTTGGCATAACGGAACGTAGCGACCGGAGCAGTGCGCTATCCCCCGGAACGGTTGCATCTTCAACGCGCCCTATGACTGTGAAGTTGCCCTCTGCGCTGTCCATGAACATATCTATCTACAGCACTAACCGGCAGCATGTCTGAAGAGTTGGCATAACGGAACGTAGCGACCGGAGCAGTGCGCTATCCCCCGGAACGGTTGCATCTTCAACGCGCCCTATGACTGTGAAGTTGCCCTCTGCGCTGTCCATGAACATATCTATCTACAGCACTAACCGGCAGCATGTCTGAAGAGTTGGCATAACGGAACGTAGCGACCGGGGCAGTGCGCTATCTCCCGGAACGGTTGCATCTTCAACGCGCCCTATGACTGTGAAGTTACCCTCTGCGCTGTCCATGAACGTATCTATCTACAGCACTAACCGGCAGCATGTCTGAAGAGTTGGCATAACGGAACGTAGCGACCGGGGCAGCCCGCCATCCTCCCGGGGCGGTTTCATCTTCAACCAGCCCTATGACTGTGAAGTTGCCCTCGGCATCGCCTGCGCTGTCCATGTATACCTAAACAAAATATTCTGAATTAATTTTCATTTTTACATTTAATAGGTCAGCTTACACTAATTGATTAAAATCCGATTTTAGGTTATAAAATGTACTGTGATGACAGGTGTCAAAAATTGCTTCATAGGTTGCACAAGGTTTATAGTCCTAAGCATGTGTTGTAGGTACTTCGATGGGACCATATATAGAATAGAATAGAATAGAATAGGAATCGTTTATTTGGTGGTACAGAAAAATAATACAATATATACTTAGGTATTATAATAGATAAATGCTTAAATACATCTACAGCGGGTCTACCGCAAACTCCGATATTTCGTTAGCTCCGTCTCTATCGCTCATGCATATTCAAAGAATAGTGATGCAGATAGACGATCGAACGAACGGAGTAGTTCATCGTTATTGGCCAAAAACTTTGTTATAGATATTCATTCCTAACCCAGGTAACATAGTTAGTTACGTCTAAAAAAATAAACTGTTTATATGTACAAAATAAAAGCTTAAGAATCGCCAGGACGCTCGCGTGAACTCGCGTCCCCATACAAAGGTAGTTCAGCTCTCATTTTAAAACGACATGCTTTAGAACCACGAAATTTGGCATGGGCATTCTAGCAGTACAGATCTATGTTGGTAATTCATTTTCGTTGCTAAAAATAGTAATATAAATAAAATACAGCAAAAATAAGTTTTGTATGTAAATCTGTATCTGGCTGTATTTTCTTTGGATTACAATTTTTAGCAACGAAGATGAATTACCGACATAGATCTGTACTACTAGAATGCCCATGCCAAATTTCGTGGTTCTAAAATGAGAGCTGAACTACGTTTGTATGGGAACGCGAGCGTCCTGGCGACTCTTAAACTAGCTCTTTATAGTCATGTCATGCCACATAATATACACGGGACTTAAGTAGAACATCTGGAAATAACTTTTCAATAGCAGCGTCGTGAGGACGCTCTTTAATTAACCACGGGATTAAGTTATGTCACAACGATGTCAACAGACGATGGCATTTTTGTAAAAGCTTCTTACTTTAAACCACGAGCCATGTGTAGCGATTTATCTAGAAACCATTAATTCTCAAATAGATAACAAAGAGAATGTATAAATAGAGGGGCAAGAAACTTTAGGGCTCCAAGTTTGATAGCTTAACTAGATGGCGCTGTACGGCTTCATACATTATGCTGTCATTTTGAAGCATCATCTAAACCAGAGTCTTCTTCTTCTTCGTCGTTCCCTCATGACTGAGGATCGTGACCAACTGTGATATCCCTCCATGTGACGCGGTCGAGAGCCATACGGGCCGCGCTCTGCATGGAGCCACACGCCGTCCGGATGGTATTACACCATTTGATGGCTATCGGCCCTCTGGGACGTTCACCCTCTACTAGTCCCAGTATGATGCTTTTTTCGAGCTGATGCTGGTTAGAACGCATGATATGCCCGAAGAACTTGAGGATCTTTTCGCAGCAGATGGTTGAAAGGCGCTTGGAAACTTTTAGCTCACTCAATATGGACTTGTTTGTTCTCCTTGCGGTCCATGGAATTCTGAGCATTTTTCTCCAGCACCACATCTCAAAAGCATCAATCTTGCATATATCTATGCTTTTCAGCGTCCACGTTTCTGCACCATATAAGAAGATGGAGAACACTAGTGCCCGCATCAGCCGTATCTTGGTTGCACGCCGAATACCTCGGTTCCTCCATAGTTTTTCGAGGTTCGACATTGCACTTTTGCCTATAGCAGCTCGCCGGCGTATCTCTACAGTGTGCTACCACCTTCGCTAGAGATTAGAGAGCCCAAATATACAAATTGATCCACCTTCTCATAGCTTTCGAGTACATTCGATTTTGGAAGAAGATTTTTCCGGTCCACAACCATAATTTTCGTTTTACTGTGGTTTATCCTCAGTCCAAACTTGGCGCTTTCCTCTTCAATCCTCTTCAACACAGAATACATCTCATGCTCACTCGCAGCCACAATCGTTGTATCATCTGCATACCTCAGGTTTGTTATCGTGCGTCCTCCAACTTTGATGCCAAACTGCAGGTTTTCGAGCGCTCTCCTCATGATGCATTCGCCGTACAAGTTAAAGAGTTTAGGAGACAGAATGCATCCCTGTCGCACTCCACGTTCTGCACGATATGGTTTTGACATCTTGTTCTCCAATTTCACACAGCTTGTGCCTTCAAGGTAGAGGTTCTGAATTAGAAACACAAGGTGTTCGGGCACTCCCATCCCAATCAATACATCAAACATGGTACTCCACTGGACACAATCAAACGCCTTAGCATAGTCAATGAAACACAGGACCATGGGAGTTTTAAACTCTCTACATTTTTCAATGAGTAGTCTCACATTCAGTATTTGGTCCCGTGTTCCTTTCCCGGCTACAAATCCCGCCTGTTCGTCTGGAATCTGATGGTTAATAAATGCAGACAGTCGAGCATGTATGATGTGCAAAAGGATTTTACTGGCATGAGACATCAGGGAGAGTGTGCGATAGTTTTCACATTTTCTTGTGGACCCCTTTTTATGTAATGGGACGACGACGGATCGTGTCCAGTCTTCTGGCCACTGGCCAGTCTTCCAAATCTTATTACACAGTCTGTGGACGATTTCTACACCCTCTGTTCCAAGGTGTTGGAGCATTCCCGCCGAAACGCCGTCAGGACCTACCGCCTTGTGCTTAAGTTTTTTAATAGCACATTGAACCTCCGACCAGAGTAAAACCAGAGTAAACTAGAGTGTTTTGCCTCTTTTCTTGTAAAAACAACAAAATCATGCATTTAATTGTACAGAATAAAAATCAAAAACCGGCCAAGTGCGAGTCAGATTCGCATACAAAGGGTTCTGTACAATTATCTATAAAAACGGAAAAGCATCATGTCTGTTGTATTGGAGCCACCTTAATTATATAACCCCCTCTGCCGAAAATATATGACCAGTGGTCATACTCATTATATGGACTGACGTTTATCTAAAGATAAAAGATATTTTATTCTTCAATTTAGGCACATTACAATGCACTTATGAACGTCAGAGAGAAAAAAGAAACTACCACCGGTTCCAACCCTACACCTCTGACGTGGCTATTTTGACATTCCCCTCCCCCACAAAAATCGGCAGACGTTTTTTGTATAGAAAATGACAGACATGGCCGGTCCGGTTGTTTGAATAGTCTAAGATATCCACTATTCACGTGTTACAGTTTAGCATATTGAAGGGGTAGGGGATTCGGACTTCCAAAATCAAACCATCCATCTACATTTACTATTGACATTAGCATACATTTACATGCGATATAAAAGTCGTCGACATCAGGGCCATCGCCTTATCTAATTGCCATGGCAACAACGGGATTAGGGTGATCCTTCGTTACTCATTTTGTACTGCAAATTTTAAGGGCCCTAAGTAAACAGGCTGTAAAGGAGAAGGCAAATGACAGACAGGCATGGAAATTGCTCCACCGACAAGAGCCTAGCTCTTAAATATATGATGATGATGAAGTAAACATTTTTCGCGCAACAAAAGATTATAATAAGTAGGTACAGTCGACGTCAAAGATATGTTTACACTTTCACCTTACTCCATTGTAATAACTAATAAGGTGCAAAAGAGTAAACATATCTTTGACGTCGACTGTACCTCGTCTTGATGCGCAGATTTTTTTTTGATAAAAAATGTGTACAGTGAAACGAACTTATTTACATTTCAATTCCATTAAAAAATATTACATTAAAATTACATTGGAAACCGAGAAAAACTTACAATAAGTATACAAAGCAAATAAATATTATTGGTAATAGAGTACATACCTCCCCTTAGCAGGAAGTACTTATATTTTATAAAATTAATTTTCTAACTGGGTCACTGAGAAAAGCTACGATATTTCGTGATGCTATGCGAAAAAGTTATATAAAAGTCCCTAACTTTTTAATTAACTACAATAGATATTCACGAGAATTCATTTGGAAATAATGTACGGCGAGAAGACCGTATATTAAAAAAAATTGATGCCAATTGAATCGTTTCTAACAGGGGATCAAAGTCTGTTACAGACCAACTTAGGCTCTCTCTCGCATGTCTCTTGCCTAGCACATAGTACAAGCCTTGCTTAATTTGGGACTAATCTGGTAGTGTGGTCTGTGTAACATTGTCCCAAAATGCTTTATTACTTTTATGTACACTCGACCAAGACAGTGGTCTACCAGTTTTGACAAAAGTTTCTGCGAGATCTAACGATCACTAAGGTTGACATTTCTAACGGAGTTTAAAACATGCACGACCTTGTTGTCTCATGACGTTCAAGCGAACCTTAACCGTAGGGTGGTAATCCACATTATCACATATACATTGGTCGACTGTACCTATCAATGACTTTTCCTTTTAGCCAGCTTTTAGCCTTTTTAAGTAAATCCCCAGTCAAGTGTGGCGTGGCGAACGAGTAACTTTTTGGCATTCTTTTAAATATAGTACCTATGTCGATTTCGACCTCATCATCATGGTCGAAATCGGCCTGGACAGGATGATGTACCTATGTCACCCCAGAAACGCAGAGGAATACGACACCTCGCACATCGGCATAATAATATACATACTCTTAATAAAAAAATAAACAAACCAAACCATCTCGGAGTAATCGGTGAACATACATAAAAAAAAACACCACGCCGAATACAAAGCCTCCACCTTCTATGAAATTGAAGTCGGTTAAAAACAACCTACATATCTTCCGCAGTTGGGTAAATATACAAAACCACTAATTAAATATGTATGCAAATGAAAGATAACCCTTACCGAGTGAAGGAATTCATACTCATCGGTCATCATTAATTTATACTAGTAATAATATTTACTCACAGTCTGAGCGTAGATTCGTACCTATGATTTCACGTGTATTTTCTGTTACGAATTATCATATTATGTCATGGTCAGTATGTACTGATTTAAACTCACACGATTTTCACTCATTATTGCGTATATATAGCGTGGCCCCAGCTTTAGAATAGTGCCACCCCGGCTCTTCCTGCGGGTGTCGTAAGAGGCGACTAAGGGATAAGGGATAAGGGAACCTCTCATCCCTGTAGTGCTCGTGAGAACGCTGTAGTGATTTATTTAATTAATAGGGTGGCTATTAGCAAAGGCAAAGGCATGGCGGCGATGCGGTTCGCCACCCATCACGTCTCGTTCGTTCTTCACGGGGGCGAGAAGTGGCTCACGGAGAGCCGTTTTGCTGCACTGATCGTAGCAAATGGAAATCCGTGATCTCTGCCTACCCCTTTTGGGATATAGGCGTGATTGTATGTATGTATGTATGTATGACGAAACGTCAGGAAAGTAATAAAAGTAAGTGTAAGTCCCATTTTTGTCAAAACTATCAGTATGTGTTTACATTTAATTCTAAGTAAATGTTTTAGGTCATTTTATTTTAATATACGAGTAGGTAAGTAATAAACAATTACTTCTTTTAAGCATTTTAAGGTAACATTTTAACAGAAACTCCCAATGATATGAAATACTACTAGTATTAACTCTTCTGTGCCTATGGAACCTCCTTATTTATCGCAGTTTTTCATCTATACTTAAAATGTCTACAAGTTCAAAAGATATTGAAGGTTTTATATTAAATACAATTTTATGCAGCAGCACGGAAAGCATGTAAAAGCTGTCTTTAAGGAATCGCTTAAAAAGCATTCTGTATTCATGAGCACTTTGCCAAGATAGGAATAGAAATAAAAATGTCTACGAAACTTAATTAATTTTGTACTGAACTGAGCCGTCTGCTAACGAGTTAAAAAGTAGAAATCACAACCGCAATCGCTCTCACTGACCTTAATTCTTAGATCTTATTGCAATGACAATAAGGGCGATGGTCAATTAAGAACGTTACTGGTAGTAAAATCGTGTGAAACATAGATCCAGTCTCAACCCAGTAGATAGGGATCGAGTAAAGCTGCCCATCAAGGACCATAATATAATCCCTAAACAGACAATGTTATACAAAATATCTTCCTGTAAATCAGGTAAACATACTAATGCCATCTATTTGATGACTACAGATTTCATGTCAAAATAACTCTATTTCCGAGCGACAGATGGCGCTACTAAACCTGATACCGACAGAAAACAGAAGAGCATCAATTTTTAAGTATGCGAACAACTCACATCAAATCCTTGTACAGATCTGTAGGTAGTGGGTCTTAGTAGCTTCATCAGGGTTGTGCCGTCGGTGGCCGGGAGCCCTGCCCGCATCGCGGCGGTGGCAGCCCTCGCCCAGAGTATCACTGCGTCGTATAGGTGAGCCGCTTCTATTGGTACCTATAACAAATGTAATATTTTCTATTATCATATTTTTTTAAAAATATATAAAAATAAAACTTAAAATGCACCTATATAACGAAATAATTCTAAAACCATGAACTAGGTAAGGTCACCGAGGTCCGACCCTTGCGAACGAGTTCCCATAATGCTGGCGTTCCCTCTTTGGACGGCTATACCTATCCGTTGTATATTTTCTTATACCATTACGATGGCAAACAAGCATACGGCCCGCCTGGTAGCAAGCAGCTACCGTAGCCTATGGACGCCTGCAACTAGAGGGAACACAAACGCGTTGCCGACTCTTTTAAAAAAAATAGGATTCACGGTGTTTACGGCTAAAGACAAGACTATGATCCCGCGTCATCAACATACTGGGTCTTATTTGAGCTCTTTGGCAAACTTACTCACCAGCAGAATACAAAGAATATAATTTAATTTACAAGTAAGTATTTAATATACAGCATAAACTCTAGTTTTGAAATAATAAAGTCATGTTCTCATTTAAAATATCTCATAAATCCGATATCACGAAGCTTGTTTGAAGAAGTGCAAGGTAGTTGTTTAAATTAAATTTAATATTGAACTTTGAAAATTGAATTTTAGTTCATTAGTTGTCAAGTAGGTACGAGTACATAGAGAACAAATGTCAAAAAGAGATCGCTAGCGTTTTAGTGAGATTTCAAAATCACAAATAGATGAAATTCTGATGTCAAAATGAAAATCATTTTGATAAAGCCGTAACAAACCGTGATTTTAAAAGTCAGAACATAACTCATAAACAGATTTTAAATTCAATTTATATAAAAAAAATATGCCAAAGGGGCAACGTTATTTAACTAAGCCTTATTCATATTACAATTCAGTTTAAATCATTCACAGCGATTTCTACGTATTCTTATAAAATCTAGAAAATAAATAGAAAAAATTGTAGGAAACCTGAACAAATTGCTAAACTTTGACATGTGAATAGACTGGTCAGTTTTCCAAATAAAAAGTAAAATTGCTAACGAACATCCAATTTAGTTTTGCAGTTAGTTGAAATATCTCATCCTGAATTTTTGCCAGAGTTTCTAGAATACATACGATTTTTAGAAATTTTTTTCGCTGGAAAAGGTTGGTATTTATCCTTTAGGTCTATGTCCACAAACTTTTTTAACTGCTACTCGGAAAAATTGCGAGCGGTCTAAATAAAGTTTATCAAACTGTGACCTTTTTTAGACTTTACATTTTTTTATTACTGGCTAACACGTGTTATTTTTATAGGTAATTCGTCTCTGCTTAACTCCGGTTCAAAAACTTCTGCTTTGAGTCGTTTGAAAATTTTTCATATCACGGCTCGTAATAAAATCGGTAAATTATATAATGCCGCATTCCACGAGCTGTCTAATACAAATGAGTGTTTTTCTCTATTTATTAGAGTTATCTTTTAAATTTTAATTGGAAGATTATAAACCTGACTATATTTTAATATTTTGTTGCAGGCGAAACCCACAAACTTCCGAAAATTCGCGTTCGTACGGACAACGGTGGACTTTTCCATAGTAGCTGGAAAGTAAATTGTACATTTTTACGAGTATACTAGTTCGAAAAGGATGTCAAATGACATTTCGTTCGTGTATCGAACGACGTTTTTTAATACAGTTGCGAAAAAATTACAAAAATATAAAATATTGGAAAGTTTGTGGTTATTTTCATACTACACTTCAATAAATATGTAAAAAAATTGCGATACCTACTATACAGAAATCAATTAGAACAGCTCAATTTATTCAATAGCCATTTACTTTAGTCCATATTCCGGAGAATATGGACGATTTTTTGTCTTACCCCTAAAAAAATACCTTTCTATCTTATCCCAACGCACCTTAACATAATTCCAATTTATCACTTGTTGAATCCCGAAACAGAATTGAGATCGCATGATTGAGCTTCTCACAAGTTATTTTATTTACAATATTTTCTCAAAGCCGTGTAACATAAAACATAACGCAATGACACCATTAGTTAAAACCTCGATCAACCAAAGCTTAGATCAAAGAATTGACATTACTGTTTAAAATTTTAATATGATAAAATAGCGCTATCAACTGTTAAACTTTTCCTTTGAGTTTAAAACCAAGTAAAATTAGTTATAATTTCAATTAAAATAACTATAACATAAAATTATACTCTTTTAAATTTAAAATTAAATTATAAACTTACCTATATAGATGTCATTTACAAAGGAAAAAGTGACCTAGGCCTCCGGTGCCCCAGGCTGGGAAAATAAAATTAAATGTGCGGAAAAAACGGTCCGTTAATTGGTCTAAGAAATCTTACGTAAGATAAAAGAAGAAAGATTTTTAAATTTAAAAATAATATTGTATTTTCATCATATCTCAAATTAAATAATTCAAAACCAGCATATTTTACTTTCTTTTTCTTTCTTTTTAATAACTTGCGCATTTATAAAATAACACGGTTACACTCACGGCACTTTAGTCACGTCTTGCGACATGTTTCGGAGAGCCTAGGTCTAGGCAAGACGTGACTAAAGTGCCGTGAGTGTAACCGTGTTATTTTATAATGTTAATATGTCTCACGAAAGTTTAAATTTAATAGCTTACGTATTTAATTATTTGCAAGCATAGCGGATAACATAATATGTACCTACTCGTAATATTAGTAATAGGGAAAGTTAAAAACGAGTCAATAAATTATTTATTACTTGGCTACGAGTTTCCGTTTACCTCTTGCCAACAATATTGGCCATTTAGTATTTACTGTACAATTTAATATGAAATTTCATATGTGATACTAATGGAACCTCACACAATAAAATATTCAAATATTGAGTGATATACCTGCATTGTTGGACGACACGGACAAACCGCATGAACGATTTCTTATTGGAAAACTAAATTCAATCGTATTCTGAGGGCAACTAAGGTCCAATTTGGAAATGTTCGTTTAAATATCCGTAGCAGATGTACGGCCGAAATAGATCTCTTTGTGTAACACAAACTTTAGTTTGATGGCGCCCACGCATTTGGCCTTGTTAGCCCTGATTTTCGTTATTTCTTTCTTTAGTGTGAAATAACAAGGCGACTCAATTATGATTGTTTACCATAGATACAATATTATTATTACCTATACAAAACAATCTTTCGTTGTATAAGTTTACAATGGTAGGTTTTTGGGATAATAAGTTTTTTAGTAGTAGTAGTAGTAGTAGTAAAACACTTTATTGTACAGGAAAACACAACAGAAATATATAACACAGCAAATATGTACAAAGGCGAACTTATCCCTTTAAGGGATTTTTTTTTTCGCAATCATTACATATTTGCCACTCTCGTTGTTAGGAAAGTTTGTTTCTATCTTATTCGGGTGACAACACGCAACACGTTTTTCGCTTGCTGATAACTTGATAAGCGACTAACTTAGTGAAAAATCAGTCAATTAGTCTCGTTTTAAGGGCTACATTTGGAATGTGTATCTTTAGCTATTTTCTAATTTTAACCGACTTCGAAAAGGAGGAGGTTCTCAATTCGACAGATTTTTTTTTATCATTATTATTTTTTTGTATGTATGTTACTCGATATCTCCGTGAATCGTAAACCGATTTCCAAATTTTTTTTTTAATCGAACGGGTATAATATAATCCCTAGATAACCACATTGTCACCAAGTCGGGGTTTGATGATGGGATCCGGGAGAAATCGAGGGAACTCTCCAACTATTATAGGCACATTTATAGTGATTTCACTATTTTTTGCAGCAACTCGGCCACTTCCTCTTGGAGTAGCGGATCCTAAGTGAAGTCGATTCTTTTTTAGTTTAAAATTATGTGTGGGTCTTTTTAGCAGTTAGCCATATTGTACGAGGTGATTAGATAGGCCATACTGAACAAGTTTTTATATGGGATCAACTTCGAAATTCCAAAAAAAATTGGCTGTTTCATACATTTTAGCTGATCAGAGTTACTAGATGACGCAGTACGGTCCTTCTACGTTATGCGGTAACTTTGGTTTACTCACATTCAGATAACACTTGTGGGTGTTGATGTTACGTGTAGATAATGTATAACACACACAATTTACTAAACAATGTTTATTGTATTACATTACAAGTTGTTAGTTCGTACCAGAGACTATAGAGATATAGACGACTACCAATGTAAGAAAAATGTCACCTGCACTGCTACTCCACCTTAGTAGCTACTAGTATATTACTAGTACGCTATTTAAAAGAAACAGAGGTTTATGGGGACGCCTTGGGGGTCGATAGGGACGGCTTGAGGGGTCGATCGGGTCGGCTTTAACACTTAATAGGGACGTAATTAGTTCAAATAAGGACGATAAAGTACGTATTGGGACAGGGTTGCCAAAATTATTATTGAATTTCCATAGTTTAGCAATACCTACTGGGTAGAAAGGTACTTTGTACTGGGTAAAAGGCTTTTTATTTTTGTGACAACCCTAGCCCTTTAAATAGCCTTTTCCCTATTGATCCCTTATTCGTTGCTATTGACCCCGTATGCAGCGTGAATAGGGACGGAGGGGTTTTTTAAAGAAAAAGGGGGTTTTGATTGATTGTATGGTAATTAAACAATCATAAATAGGTTCTCTGACATAAGATTAAAGTTTTAAAACCATAACATTGGGGTTGTTCATGGAAATATTCCGTTAAAATCTTACTCAAAGTTCAAAATTGTCCCCATTGACCCCGGTTGACGGTAGCAGTGCAGGTGACATTTCTCTTACATTTTCGGTATCTTTAGGGGGCTTTGATATAGATGGCGCAATCGACTTGAGCTTCAAAAAGTTCTTAGGCTGTAGTCGTATATACACTGACAAGCACTAGGTACAGTCAGCATCAGTAGTATCTTCCTACACGAAGGCCGCAAAAATATGTGACACGCTCCTATGGCTGTACAAATAAGAGCGTGTCACATATTTTTGCGGTCTTCGTGTAGGAAGATACTATTGATGCTGACTGTACACACTGAAGGTCAAAAAGGCCACACACTTTAGACTTAGAGCCTAAAACAGTTTTTAGAGAGTCCCTCTATTTAATACATTCTCCCTGGTCCCTACCAGTACTTGTTCCCAATTTTCGCGGCACCCGTTACCCTAACGGGTGCCGCGAAAATTGGGAACAAGTGATTAAACCACAGTCACGTAGTTCTACCGTGTTAATGTATACTGAGAATTGAATCCATTATTGGCAACAATACGGGCATAAGGTCACTATAAAGGTAACCTGCAAACTAATAGGGATTAGGGATAAGTAGAATTCCAAGTGTCAGGTAGACTGAAACTAATTTAATAAGGATTGTACTTTTCTGTTAGGTCGGATAGATCATTTACGTAGCCTTTGACATACAGTATGTAAGGTGCGTTGGGGTAAGATAGAAAGGTATTTTTTTAGGTGTAAGACAAAAAATCGTCCATATTCCGGAGCATTACAGACTACTTTTTATCTTACCCCTAAAAAAATACCTTTCTATCTTACCCCAACGCACCTTAGGCTATTCAATGTTCAGTTTGCAGTGATTAGTCGTGTTTGGTGTAAATGAATTATTTTCTAGTGACTTTTAATCTTATTTTTCCAATATGTTTATATTGTGGGCACTAATAATTACCGATAAAGCGGGTTCGTAACTACGAGTGATTTGTGATGTTGTGAATATTTATTTTATTTGTACAGTCAGCAGCAGAAGTAGCTAAGTGGGTAGGGTGTTCAACATGACCTACACACGCTCTTATTCTCTGAACAATAAAGTCGTGTCCAGTTTATTTTGAATACCCTACCCGCTTTTGCTGCTGGCTGTATATAATAACAATACGTGTACATATTCGCTATGTGCGAAGTGCATGGTGGGGGTAACGAGAACGATCGCAGTGCACAATGTGACAAGAAATGAAACTGAAATAGCCCCTGTCTGCTGTCAAAATAGTGAATCAGCCAGTGACATTTCATATAAGCAAGGAATGCAACCTATTTATAAAATAGAAAAAAAGTGATTGAACACCTGCCCAAGAGATGGCGCCACAATCGTGCACACAGCGAATACCTACATACTACTAATCAATTCAATTATTTTGTATTAATTTTGGCTGTAACATTTTGGGACGCTACTAATCCTACCTAGATGGTTTTGGAACCTTTCAGATCGATTTGATTGTTGAATTTTTGTATGGCCATTGAGTGGCGTTAAGTCGACGTGTTACCATTAATAAGATGCTCATAATGGTATCGTAACTCCACAATGTTTTTACTAAAAAACAGCTGTACGTTTGAAGTCAGAATTTTCCCAAGAGGATCGAAGTCCAATTACGAAGTTAACACGTACACGTCAAAGCGAGTATTCTCCGCAGCCAACCATAGTAAATAAAGGGAACTACAACCCTCTGATTAACTTGTGAGGCGGTCGAGAAAACAGTCGGTTAGACCTTGAGAAACTGACATTCAGGGTCCTGACCCTTAGGGAGAGTTAACAAGTTATAGTGAACAAATTGGAGATAAAAATAACAAGGGTATATATCTGTTTTCGTACTTTATGGAATTTTTAAAAAGTGTCTTTTGTGCTTGCGGCATTAAAAAAATCTTAAAATTTTAAGGTCGACCGGATTAACTTGTTTAGTGTTTACCCAATTTATAATTCTGGAAGTATTTTCTATAATAACAAGTTACAATAGTTATTTGTGCAACAAGAGAGGAAAGTTGGTTTTTCTTGCGAGTGTTGATTTTGAGTCCCGAGCAAGCGAAAGATTCTATATTATTCGAAGTTAGAATCTTGAGCGTGGCGAGGGATCTCATAGTACTAGAGCCCACGACCAAAACCATGTCTCATAGCAATACGGCAAAAACCTTATAAAATCGTTACATTATATGATTCTGAACCCGACTAGGTGTGTAGTAACGGTCGAAAGTGTAGCAACTGCGTGGGAGGCCATTTCTGCTGTGTCAAAAAAAAGGCAGTCGATATTATAGCAATACGTCTGATATTAAAAATGTACATAGATTTTATAATTATATTACGAAAAAGTTTGTTTTCAGACATATTGCGCGTAGCATATAGCCTGCGCGCATTATTGAAAATGTCAACAAATTTAGCCGACCTGTATCATAGCAATACGGATAATTCTTTTTTAAACTTTTCGTATTGCTGCCAGAATTACCAAAAACCTGTTTTCAGACACTTTAAGTGTAGCATATACTCCCAAAAACGAAAATAACGTTTCGGAGTCGCCTGGCCGACGCCTCAGCGTTTGTTACGCTCCTGCGGCGGGTACGGCTTTTCGCGTGTTACTCTCCTGCCCCTTTCTTACCATTATACAGCTCACTCGGCAGTTTCCTTTTGTGCGATTTATTTCAGTCCTTCAACTTCAATGTTACGGTTTCGGGTAAATTCTTTGTTAAATATCATCTAATAAATTCAGGGTCGCAACGTATTCATTGGTTTGTAACAGAGAATTCAAGATGCCTCAATACGATTTTTAAATGATATCTGAGTATCGAAAAGTTGTCTGACAGAGAAGGTGCTACACTTAATTTGTCTGATATAAATTTTCTGCACATGTGGACAACTTATTTTATCATGTCCAACAATTTTCAGACATATTGATATGATACCGGTCGGTAAAATTTGTTAACATTTTCAAAACGGTCTCAAAATTTAATGCGTTCACATTTTCGTCTGAATATTGTTTTGTTCGCATCAAATAACCAAAATTTACTAATATAAAAGATTTTCAGACGTATTGCTATGAGTCATTTTTTTTGTCTCATTTTTAATTTTTTAAAGTGATATTACGGGTTTGCGCTACACCACTAACGTCTGAAAAATATGTTTCCGGTATCTCAGAACTATCATTCAACTACAGTCTGCAAATCAGACATATTGCTATGATGCAGTTCGGTAAAATTCTTTGACAATTTTGAAAATTCGGTCAGATCAAACGCTACGCGGAAAATGTCTGATATTGGTATTTTCGAGTTCAGGATAATCGTATCTATCGATTTGATGCGGTTTTGGCTGTATTGCTATGAGACAAAAATTTTGGTCGTGGGCTCTCGTACTATCAAGAACACGAGATGTAAAAAAACTTTTCTCTCATGTGACACATACAACTTTTCACCTCAGTAGTGAGAACATATTAAAGTTAAAAAAACACATTTATTTACATTCCTGAATGAAAGGCATCATCATTATGACGAAAGTTTCTAAAAACAAAATTTCACTCCCTGTAGTGATGAAAGTCGCACTTTCGTCACTCCGGGGAGTGAGGAAAGTAGACTTGTTCGAACTGCTGAGGTGAAAAATTAATGATGTTATTTATAGAAAATGCCCCCCCCCCCCCCCTACCTTAAGTTAAGTTATTATTTCTGTGATAAACACTACTCGATCTCCTCCCCAGGACTCATACTATTTCCATACCTAATTCCATTTAACTAGGCTTAAACGTGAAGTGGTATCAGACAGTACTTAGATAGATTAGGTACTAAAATAAACTTCCAAAATTCGTTAGTGAAATATTTTCAATAACCTTTTTACTCAATAAAAGTAATAGATACAAGTGTGCTAAGTTGGTCATTACACACGGGGTGATACTCGTATTGTTGCGAGCGAGCTGCAATCGAGCACGCGATAAGTAGCCCAGTCATATTTAACACCAGAAATCGCTTAAATGGAAACCTAACGGCTAGTTCTGTTTTTTTGACATGTTGTTAATATCCCTACCAGCATCATGTATCTAAGTTTGCAGCTTCGAAAGACCTGTGCTAACTTTGCAGCACTCGTGAAACCACGAACATTTTGCACTTTTTTTAGTATTCTTATTATAAGTCCTAAACTTTGCGGTTTACAAAAAAATATACAAGACAAGTTTTAAGAAGACTAATATTTCTATAATTTGATACTAGAATTAGCTCTGTAAGTGAAATACTTATCGAGATACAGCTCTTCGAATATTGCCAATTTTTTAGACTTTCGGAGAGATTACCTTGGCCGCTCCGATGTTTGATGGCAACCGTACATCGAAAACGTTTTTACTTCCGAATCTTTCGCTATACTTCTATTTCAGCTCATCAATCACCTTCCTTACACTTCAAACATACAAAATTTCCTGGATTCTAAATGTCCGAAGCGCCTTTTCACCTACAGTCAAAATTAAACCGTATTGTTAGGCAGATAAGGTTGCTTGCTTATTAACTGAAAATTCCAGTATTATTGAGTATCTTATACATATGGAGGAAATCTCTGACCGGGCGTAGATTTTCAAGGTTCTGTGAACACTGAGCGTAAATGATTCGACTGATATGAGAGTAGTTCCGAGGTTAAAACGAGTGGGTGGATGTTTTGCAGAGAGAGGATGAAAAATAAGTATTGTAAATACCTGCCTACGTAATATTGGAAAGCTTAAAATAAGTTATAAACCTTCATGCTTTCAATCAAACTTTGTCTTCGTACTGATGAATTTAGCATGTGCCTAATATTCAAAATATAAGAGAGCTATAATTCTTAACATCTCTTTCTAAATATGCATCTAGTGACTCAAAAAAATCACAACAGTACTAATATTACCATTCAAAAAAGTAGTGCTGTTGACTGACTTGTCGAATTACTTGAATTTAATAACCAATTATTAACAAGACGGATATGGTATTCTGTTTTGACAAAATTTTTTAGTAATAAATTATATTTTTTTAATTTTCCTGAATCACTTCTAGAGGTGAGCGATCAAACCCGATAAGTATAAAAATAAAAGAAAAACAAAGTTCAACATGTGTCAATTCTGGTTGCACAGGGTGGTTCCACAATACGTAGGGAGCTGAAATATCGCTAGCCATCCAGTTGCCTCGCGGACTCTGAAACTACGCGTCACTGCTCTGAATATACGTCACGCGTCTTCGGAGCAAGAAGCTTCGTAGAAGCGTAGGCGTAACAATAATGTGTCGTAGCGCATTACTGGAATCCGCACTACACACATTATTGTGTCGAAAGTGTCGAAACCAATGTCTTGTTCAACAGTAGAACTTCTATAAAACTACTCTATAGACTAAAATACGTTCAATTTGTTTGTTTATGTACTTACAGAGGCGTCTTGGTAGAGCTTGTGGTAGTTGGGTACGCAGAACGGAGGTGCAGCCGAACAGTTGCGGATCATCTGACACAGCTCCCTAGAAAATAACTTTTGTTAGCCCCCGAAGTAAAATAGGCTTGATGAATTTTTTTCATGCATGATATCAATCAATTCGTTTTGTTGTGAGGATCAAATGTCTATATGGGGCCAATTACTTTAAATCAACATAAAAGACAGAAAAGAGACTGAAGTCTGAGATTTTTGTTTCTCAAAATGCTCCTAACAAAATGATAATATATGAAGTGACATCACGGCTTCATAGTTGCCCTTTTTAAAGTACGTATGAAAAAATTATGAAATTGCTATTTTTACAGTAAAATCTTGCGTTTATGTATAATTTATTTACCAATAAAATGTTAAAAATCGATGATGTCATTCAATTCTTTTTTTTAAATCGTACTTTTAAAAATCGAAAAATTTTTAAATTTTTAAAACTGACATCGTTGAACCATGTCAATAGATTTCTTTAATGTTTACTTAATTTGGATATTTTGGTCATTTTGCATCCTATCAACTAAATTTTACTGCATAATTTAACATGTGTCATCATCCCTATTAAATATTTATTTAACTTTGGTGCTATTAATCTTCCGACAAACAGTTTCTAAGAAGTTGCTTACATAGCAGAAGATTTCCGCCTAAAACACACGACTATCGTAACAATAGGAAAGATTTAAGATGTCGTTAATTACGATAATTACTATGATAAGGTTTTGGATCCCAAAACTTACCTATACCAAGTAATTACTCTACAAGGGAGGACTGGTTTCATTTGGGGAAAACTACGTTGAGTGTTTTTCCCCAAATTATTACAGATTGAATATATGAATATCCAAAGACATGAAATTGAGGTGTTTCTGTGCAAGTTTTGTGATCAAATTAAAGTACTTCGGAGCGTGGATGTGACGTGGTCTGAAGGGACATAAAGTCAAGTTTGATGTGAGGACACTGTGAAGATAATGGTTTTCTCCTGTCAGAGACTAAATATAGAAATATAGACGACCACCGAAAATACCGACCGAGAAATGTCACCTGCATTGCTACTCCACCTAGTAACAAATAGCGTACTAGTAGTACACTAGTAAAAAACAGAAAAGATCTAAGGTAGAATTCATAAATCCGCGGACTGATTTGACAGCTCTTTTCATACATTTGACAATCGCTTTGTATGCCAGGAGCTGTCAAATCAGTCCGTGGAATTGTGGATTTTACCTTAGGTGGAGTAGCAGTGCAGGTGACATTTCTCTTACATTTTCAGAATCATTAGGTGGCTTTGACATAGATGGCGCGATTTACATGAGCTTCAAAAAGTTCTTAGGCTTTGGTCGTCTATATCTCTATAGTCTCTGCTCCTGTATATCATAATTAGGTTGTAGAAACTGTGCCGCTACGCTAAAATCGTCAAGATATTTAGTCTCTACTGCCTCCTCTATACGGAAATTAGGTACGTCAAAATTTAATTATATGTTAAGATCTTCACTTAACTATAATTAGGTGATAATGAGCGAAGAATAATAATTATATTTAAGGGTCGCCAGGACGCTCGCATGAACTCGCGTTCCCATACAAACGTAGATAAGCTCTCATTTTAAAACGACATGCTTTAGAACCATGAAATTTGGCATTGGCATTCTAGTAGTACAGATCTAGGTCGGACATTCGTTTTCGTTGCTAAAAATTGTAATACAAAGAAAATATAGCAAAAATAAGTTTTGTATGTAAATCTGTAACTGGCTTTATTTTCTTTGTTTTTAGCAACGAAAACGAGTGTCCAACCCAGATTTGTACTACTTACTAGAATACCCGTGCCAAATTTCATGGTTCTAAAGCATGTCATTTTAAAATGAGAGCTAAACTACGTTTGTATGGGAACGCGAGCGTCCTGGCGACTCTTAAATTTTCGGTTTTACTCATTAGTATTTATTCAATACATATACAAATTGTACAAGTACACGCGTGCGCCTAAACATACAAGTTAGTAAAACTGAAACTTAAAATACCTAGTCTTCGTATTCGATACTAAAACGTATTTAATTTAACCCATCCATTTAGTATTTATAGAAAAGTACTACATATCATCGTCCTCTTTTTAGGCTGTAACAAGTACAAAGTACAGTCGACGTCAAAAATATGTTTACACTTTTTCTTTGGTGCAGTGCTGGGATTGTTATTATTTAGAGGCTATTAAATGGTTAAACCAAATTAAATCAAAGAAAACAACTAAGTAATAATGTAGATATGGTTGATAATTAAATAACAATATCACAAAAAAAACGTCATTGCACCGGTTTTGCTGTAAAATGTACGATCGCTGCTTATTACAAAGGAGTAAGGTGCAAATAGTGTAAACATATTTTGACGTCGACGACTCTGCGAACACAAGTCTGGGAATTAGAGGCTTAGTCGGCCCTTTTGTGACAAATCCTTTGTATGTATGGAACATGATCCCAGAATACAAGGGTCGCATATTAATGTCTCGGCTAAGGTCACGGTCTTGGCCCTATTGTGTGATTCAGATGTCGTTAGGGAATAGAAGATAGGAAATTTAGTTTTTGCCCTATAGAATATCAAGAATATTGGCAAAGAGACGATTCAAAAAACGTATCACTTTCACTTGGTCAATATTAAAAAATTGGATCTACGGTACGGTACGGTCAAAAGAGGATTAGGAAGATTTAGAGCTACTTTAATAGATTTGAAACAATTATAAAGCAGCGTATTTTTAATCTAAATAGTTATATATAAATTCTGGGCACTTATCATACTAATTCTGGCCAAAAGAAAAATTTTCATTGTGGAGAGGATTTTTAAGCCTTAATAAGGGGGAACGTGGGGATGAAATGAAATGAAATGAAATGATTTATTCGTGTATGTGTATGGTTGATGCTTAAGGGACACTTGGTAATCTCAATTTTACATTGTACTAAACGTGATACACTTTTTTGCGCTAGCAACACTGATTCATTCGTTCCGAACTCCACTTTATATCATATATCATAGCGCACTCTGACAAATGAGGATAGTTTGCAAACAGTGGGCCTTGAAATATTTGCATCGTGGCGAATTATTTATCTTAAGCCAAGGGACTGTTTTCGTTACAGTATAAGCGGTACGGTAGCGCTATACAAGGTGTAACGAAAATACTGGTGATATTTTTAAGGGCAATGCTATCGTATTCCTATCATGAGAAAGCAAAAAAAAATTCTCGCGAAAGAAATATTGGCTTTGAATGGTTGGCTAGCTGAGACGACATGTCCCATACAATTTTTTTACGCGTCCAAAAAAATTTTTCCCTCTTTTTCTTATTCGAATACCAGTATTTTTTCACGCCACCTGCTCGGAAATGTGGCAAAAGAAGATCAAAATCCAAGCTGGAAAGTAAGCAATTGCTGTAGCATCTGAACTACCACTACAAGAATTGCTATTTTGCAGCAATGAAATGTCATAGTAGAAAAGTAAAATCCGGTTTCATTGCATTCGACCCACCAATGAGAATCATTTAAAATATTAAAAGGTCTTTTTTTGGCACCACTTTTTCATCCTTAAATAAAATAAGGTTGTTTATCGAACCAATTTACTTGTTTAAAAAAAAGAAACGTCAAAACCCATTCAGATCACCCTTAAGGCGTTTTTACCTTTTTAACCGTTTATGGTTTTCTATCAAAAAGTGGGTAAGGAGTGAGTCGGATTGAAGCATGATTGAAGCAAACAACGTAAAAACGCTTCTTAAAAGTGAAAAAAAGTTAAAAAGGTGGAGCGGAAAAAATACATATTGAATTGGATAATGTTTGACTGAAAAACAAGAAAGTTGTATTTATGCAGTAAAAATTAGTTCAATGAGTGTAGAAAATGTTATTAATATGCTGGCGCCCACCGAAATTCAAGAAAAAGGCGGTCGCTAGAAATTTGTTACCAGTGAAATCGCGTCCTAAATAAGAAGGCCCATGAACAGTGATATTTTGTATACAATATAATATCTGACAAACAATTAATATTATGGAAGGATGGCGAAAAGAAGCATTTATTTGCAGAAAGTTACATGCTCGTTTACTTTATCGTGCTTGCGAAAAGCACATGAACCTTCAATATACCTATAGTATCTATTAAAGTGTTTGTATTGTTATGCCAATTAATTTTTTATTTTATTTCCTCACAGTAGTCGTGAAAAGCACTATGTAATGTCTCGGCCGAAAGCGCTATAGGTGGACTCGTATCTTCGAGGGCCTCCCCTAGCGGGTCGGCCCTCGAACTAACTCGATCCACCTATAGCTTACTTTCCAGCCTCTACAACAATGTACTATTGTTACACCCTGTAGAATATCGATAGCGTTATATTTTAAAGGTGTATAGGTTACCTTTTCGATCACAAATTTTCTGTTATCAAAAATTTTTTTTGGTATATTTAAAATCGTGAATGTACTCACGCATAATAAGGATTCGTTGGAAACGAGGGTGTAAGTTTGAGCACCGCCCTGAAAGCCATGATGTCGCTGCTGCTATTTTGCCCCAGATGATCTGAAACAATCGTTAAAAAATCAACTTTAATGTTGCGTTTATAAGATTCAAATTTACATGCCATCATGTATGACGTATATCCATGCAATAAAGGTCAGAAGTACTATACATATAGTCTGTTTAAATAGGATTGACAACAATAATGTTAGGTTAGGTTCTTTTTCCAATTTTGAAAAGGATTTGTTGGAATAACCCGTTTCCTTCTTATTATGTGTGTTGGCTTGACTCAAGTTTATTTATTGAATGGAAGTTCATTTCCAGGAAGCATTTGAAGGTCATGTTTGTCGACGTAAGTAGATAGTAAAATTAAATTTCAAGTTTATTGAATCCGATTCCGATATCAAATAACGATTATATTTGATTTTACTACCGCAAAAGAATCAATGTTGTGTCTGAGCGAGAATTTGATTTAACGTCTTCTCTAGAACCAGTTTAAGCAAGACTTATTTTCGTATTTATTTTTAAAACATTGTACTTGTCTAGTTGCAGTGTTTGTTAAACGTAGTGCCAGAACTGACAGTCATAAATAAAGTGAAAATTAGCTATAGCGTGGAAAAAATTTGCAAGAAATCTTAGAAATTACTTATTTTAAACAAAGAAAGCATTTTTTATATTTAAAAGAAAACAACTGTGCTCACAAATTTCTCAATAACGAATATATATATTAATCGAAACATTAGATTTTACACCCTTCTTTTGTATGTATATTGATAATCATTTATTTATAATGTATAAAACAAATGCTTAAAACCTTTCACTATCAACAATTAAATAAATAGAAATCAATAAGTGCAGTCATGTGCAGTTTAGTTTCATTTTCAAAATAAAGAATATTTGCTTTACGTAAATGAAGCTATTAGTAGTTTCCCTCCAGGGCCCATTGATTTTTCCTCCATGCTGTATATTCCACTAGGTACTTATTTCCATAAAATATGATTGTTGGAATGCCTCGTGGCGAATGGGTCATAAATCCTATTATTTGACTTCACCACAGCATAAGTTAATCGTCCATGTAGACGATATGAAGATTTAGTTTGTTCGTTGTTTCGTATTATTCGGCAGAGACCATGCACTTTCTCTTCATAGGCCATTAAACCACAACTCAAGCCCCTAGGGAAATCTTAACTCAAGTAACGTAACTGAATAATATATGCTTCCTGTAGGAGGGATGGTGACATGACTTATTTATTATGAACATTCTAGAGGGGAGAGCTGAAGCAATGCGAAAGTCTGGAAAGCGAAGACGAGCATACATGGATCAAGTAAAGGAAATAATAAACATCGTGACTTATCTCTTTCAAGAAGAAAGCAAATGACAAACAGGCATAGAAATACATACATACATACACATACATATAATCACGCCTATATCCCAAAAGGGATAGGCAGAGATCACGGATTTCCATTTACTACGATCAATGCAGCAAAACAGCTCTCCGTGAGAAATTGGCCCACAAATAGAAGACTTGCCGTTAAATACATGATGATGATATTAAGGAGGAGGGACGGACGTTACTAGGGTCGTATACGTACTTCATTCTGCCACTACCCCTGCACCTAACACAACTTATTTATATGTACCTACGCCCGTAGACGCCTTTTGTGAATTCAGCTCTGTCCAACTGTTCTTATTTGACAGTCAATCAGATAACTTTTTACTCTTTGAGTAATAGCGCCTGAAAACTCTTACTCAACTCAAGATGTTACATATCTTATATGGTAAGTATAGGAGGCTGGTATACTATACCGGCACGCGCGATGGCGGCGGTGCTGGGGTCGTATATCTCGTCATCTACCGCCACCACGGCGTAGTCACCAGTCTGTAGGAGTCCTCGACGCTGCAGGACTTGGACGAAGTCCACCAGCGCTATGTGCTCGCCCAGGAATACATACACTGCAAATACAGATAACCTCAACCACTAGATAGATCATAAGTACAACTCGGGGTCACCACGCATCTGTGCTCCCCGGCTCCCGTGCTAATTTTGTATGAGAGCGCGACCGCTTATTACAAATTGAGTTAACGTTTTTAATCATTACTCATGTGAATTAAAAATATCCACAAATATCAAGTTACAGGGGTGAACCTGGATTGTTATACTGCAAATTGGTGAAGAATACTATTGAGATGTGCTGTTCGAATCGTAGAAATTTATGAATAAAATTGCGCTGATGAAGCTTAATGATGAGGTGTCTGTGTAGTCTGTGACTCCAAATAACGCACTGCAATCAACTGCATTAATTTGTCAATCATTAATATCTACGGTTTTTATCATCGTAAGACCCAGCAATTCTAGGGTTTTTAATTTGCAGCCTTCTTTTATTTCTATAAGAGTTCAACCCTCCATTTTTTATTTTTACAAAAGTACAAGTACGCGGGGACTTACGAGGTAAATATTTATGAATTTTAAACATATGTTCGTGCATGTAAATATTGCGTTAAATGACTAACGTACCTCTAGTTTTATAGTAAGTTTGATCCACAATTTTCTCCATGTTGGATATGTTCAAGGGAATGTAGTCCGGAAAACTGTGCTCGGCCGTTACTATCATGCCGTTGTGCCTTGCCAGCTTCTGAGGACAAAAAAATAATAATAAGCAAATACGTACCTACTTACCTTAAACCCAATTAACTATATGAAGGGCTTTTAAACTTATCGTAATATATTAAAGTTGACTTTATATTTTCTACGGGTAATTTTTCAAAAATAGCTGTTATATTTGAGGAGGACATTGTCTTCAAAATCTAACTTGCTTAAAAAATAAACGTGAACTACTCGTCGTTGAGGAGTTCCGTTTTGATCATAATCAGAAGTTCCACTTCATCAAATAACACTTCTTTAAATGTAAAAGCTCGATTTGTTGATGAAAATACTAAAACCATGCCATTAACATTTGAAGAGTTCTCTTGATTCCTCATGGATCCCATCATCAGAGCTAGAGGTTGACAAAATGTTGTCAATCTTACTTGCTTAATAAACACTGCGTAGAGGACAAATGGCCAAACGTGAATCATCAGCAGTTCTACTTCATCAAGTGTCACAGTTATGGATTTATACTTGATTTGTTGATGAAAACAAAAATAACTATATAGCGGTCCAGACACTGTCAATGTCAGTAATAATGTCATTATTTCTGTACCCGTCCTTTTCTATTATATGAAGAAGAGAAGGATGGGTACAGAAATAATGACAGTGTCTGGACCGCTTATCTATGCCTTTACGATTTGTGGAGTTCCCTCATTTCCTCATGGATGCCAGCATCAAAACAAACACGGGACCAATCTTACGTATATATGCACGACGAAGTTATGGAGTAACAAACATAGAAAAACATACAACCGAATTGTAAACCTTCTCCTTTGACGTCTTGAAGTCGGTTATAAAAAAAAAATTGCTTGAATCGTAAATGTCTCAACGAGCAAAGTACGCGTTTGTACATCGTCTACCAGTCTAAGTAAGCAACTGTTTCTATTTATTTTACATCAGCACGTAATTGAATCTTAGAAATGGTTTCACTCTCTCCTTGGAAAATCTTCCTCTCCTTCGACGTATTTACTGACTTGCACTTCACTTAAGCATCCCTATTTGTACATTCATCTCGACTAGCGTCTCTGTTTCCAACTAAAATTAAACAGATGCCAAGCAGCAGACCAACCACCTAACTATGACAAGTTGAAGTGCGAAACTTTAGAAAATATTGGTGGGTTCTCTTATGCATTAATACGTCCAATTGCCAGCGCGAGAAATAAATAATAAATAGCTTATTACTTATCACATTTTTTTACATAAGTAATAAACTGAAAACCCTCATTTGAACTACAATCTACTAGATTTAAACTGATAATAGATAGTTAACGCCTGTTTCCTTGCGATTCAAATGAATTACAAATTATGCCTGTTTTAGAATTGTTATTTATCTTTATCTTCCTTTCCAAAATGGACCCTTAATGCAAATTTAGCTCTTGATCCATTACGAAATTGACTAAGTTTGATAGTTTCGAGAAATTCTACGGAACACGAATGGATTGACTTACTTGTTCATGTTGTGATCAATTAGTTACGATATAATTATAGGTATGTACAAAGCCATAAATATGTGTACACTTTTGCGCCTTACTCCATTGTAATAAAGTTCAATTTAAAGTGTGTACACATTTTAGGCGTTGACTGTACTACTGGCTCGGTGAGTAGGTATTGTAGTGAGTGGCCTGAAACACGAGCATAAAATTAAAACGTAGATTGTACTCCTTGAACAATAAAACTATTGTTCAACAACTTTTTAAAAGGTTGTAGTTTTTAGATTGTGTCTTTTGAATACAAAGTTAGTATTATTTTCAATGTACGTTAAAATCCGGCTAATTTACATGTTTGTCAGTCTTGTCACCCTACAGACACAATCTAATTAATTTCGCATTACATTGCTTGTTCAGGTTAACTTTAAACCGTACTAAAATTTAAACTGTAAGTTATTCTTAAAAGTCGCTGAACTGACGTTGTTTAGTTTGAGGAGTACAAATCTACGCTTTAATTTTTTGCTTGTGTTACACTTGGGCCACACACGGTATTAAAAAAAAGAAAATATTTTTTTGTTGTTTCATCTTGATTTACGTACCGCATAGATTTCAATGGCGGACAAATAGCTACCTTTGTGCCTCTATCTCCTTTAAAAAAAAAATAACGTAAAATATCTACGTAGCTAAATTAGCAAACCATCACAAAATATTTGATTGAGAAATCTGCTGGGGCGAAATATAAGTTTTGCCCAAGACGAAATAAAAGCTTCCCTTGGATATATTATATTATATGTTTTTAATATTTCTACGCCAGTGTTGGCAGAATATGCAACCATATTCTGAGAAATAAATTTATGATTATGATAACTCAGTCAATAATGGAACGCAGAAACTGAACTCAATCCATGTAAAGATTTGGTATTTAGGTAGGTAGTTAGAATCGCAATTAGTCATGATCCTGGCACGCCTTTAATGTTACAAAAGTATGTCAGGATAATTTTGAACACCTTGCCCTTTACAACTTCTATGCTAGCTGTACGTTTCAACTCGTAATAAAATAATTATTACATCGTTTCATTTGCAGTTTTTGTACACTTAAAAAGTCCTACCCCAAAAACTAATAAGCGCTTTTAAGGAGATCTACAAAAAATTGCGTAATTAATAATTATTAATCCTAATATTAATTAATGAGTCCTTCTGAGGTAACCAAAAAGCTGTAATAAGTATCTTCACAAGACTACGAAAACCAAGTCTAGTTAAGTGACATCGTAATAACTAATAGCTAGATATAAAGCTAGGATTATAACCAGAACTGTGTCAGTAGACGGCGTAGACGCCGAAGTAAGCTTAAGTATACTTAATTTATTTTTGCGACTTATACTAGCAAAGACGTTTTTGCAACAGCCATGCTGAAATACAGTGTATTTGGATGCCAGACGAGCTGTTTTGCAATATAAGAAAATATATTACACAATATAAGAAAATGAAACCGGCCAAGTGCGAGTCGGACTCGCGCACGAGGGGTTCCGTACTATTATCTATAGAAACGGCAAGAAAATCATGTCTGCTGTATGGGAGCCACCTTAAATTTTTATTTTATTCAATTTTTTTAGTATTTGATGTTATAGCCCGCAAATCGGCAATAGAAATACATAATCTGTGATAATTTCAGCTGTCTAACTATCACGGTTCATGAGATACAGCCTGGTGACAGACAAACACGGCAAAAAAATCACGTCTGTTGTATGGGAGCCCCTTTAAATATTTATTTTCTTATGTTTTTTTTGTATTTGGTGTTATAGCGGCAACAGAAATATATTACAGGTGAAAATTTCAGCTGTCTAACTATCACGGTTTATGAGATACACCCTGGTGACATACGGACAGACAGATGGACAGACGGACAGTGGAGTCTTAGTAATAGGGTCCCGTTTTTACCCTTTGGCCAAGTTTACAATTTAAATGGGTCAGTAATTTACATACAATGACTGGAATTGGAATGTGAATATGACAGCATCCAACCTAAACAGGAAATCAATAGAAAAACAGCAGTGACGGTACACGGTGGGTTTACTTAGGCAAGTCGGTGCTGAATTTGGCTTAAAATTTCTTCATGAGCTGCAGGAAAATTGCTCAGGCGCTTGAAACAACGGGAATCGTGTTCTATGAACGTGCCTTCACTGACAAACATAATAACGTAAACACACCTTTTTACCTTCATTAGGCAAGCAAAACACACTGCGCAATCACGCACTTTTAAATAACAACCACGGTACCATCGACCCTAGGACACTTGCCGCATTTCCTCTTTGTATTACCATACTTAGTCTCTGAGCGAAATATTTACCCGCTTGCAGGTCGCCAGACACCCAGACCAGTTATTATGGGTGAATAGTTATTTGTGCAACAAGAGAGGTGTATTCTCACTACTGAGGTGAAAAGTTGTATGTGTCATACGAGAGAAAAGCTTTTTTACATCTCGTGTTCTTGAGATCCCTCGCTACGCTCAAGATTCTAGCGTAGAATCACGAGCGAAGCGAGTAAGAATTATAGTATCTTTCGCTTGCTCGGGACTCAAAATCAACACTCGCAAGAAAAACCAACTTTCCTCTCTTGTTGCTTAAATAACAATTACAACTTGTTTCGTTTCTGACGACCACGGCCCAAAAGTTTCAACTGCAGGCGCTGTGAGTTTTATAGATACTTAATTGGATTTCAAAGCTAAAAGTATCGAAACATTTTTATTTCCGAATCACTTAGTATTACGTGGAAATTGTAGAGGATTTACAAAACGTACGTTTGAACATCAAACGTGTTCAGTGGAACGGAATATGCGAAATGCAAAATCCTGTTACAGATTTTAGCTTTTAAGTTCTTTAAATAAAAAATGATGTTTTCTTTTTCTCTCATCCCATTGATATATAGGTCAGATTCGCGTTAATTTAAGCCTAGTTAGTTATAACGTTAACATCCAATTGGAAATTGCAAAACTTGCCCGTACCAATTTTATGAACAAAGGAATAATAGGAATTTACAAGAATAACTGCTATTGGCTGTTCGCTATTAGTTTAACTAGTTTGTAGATTTGAATTATGTATTTTATAATTATAAATGTTATTGATAGTATACACAGTAACAAAAACATGTAACTAAAATACTAGTGATCCGTTTAAAGGCATAATTGGTATCTATGAATATGAAAAAGTAGGAGAATATTTTTTGATGCAAACAATTTTTTTTTGTATGGGCGACGTCGTCTCAGCTGGCCAACTCTCCATACAAAACCAAAGTTAAGTATCTGTGCGGGAAAAAAAACTTAAAAAAAGAGTATGATGAGATTATTATATGTATAAGAGCGGGCTATTACTAAAACATAATACGTCCTTTCATCTTTTCTGAAGAATAATTTTTGTAAAAAATAATTACCTACTCTTAAATATTTCTCAATTATGATTTCCAATTTGACAGTAATTATTACTCTGAGAGAAAACAAATTAGAATATCTAATAATTTTAAAAAATTAATTTGGTCTTATGAAGATAAAAATGAGAGAAACGTATTTCTTTTTTTAAGTTGTATACATAAATCAAGGTGTAACGCTGCAGTAAATAGGTCAGAGAAGATCTGGACGAATAGAGGAATCAGCAAAGCAACCAAAACCAAGCTAATGCGTACCCTGCTCTGCTCTATATTTCTATATCCTTCGGAAAACTAGACTCTAAAAAGCAAACATTACTAGCAGAATTGACGCATTCGAAAATTGTGGTGCTGGCGCAATATGTTAAAAATTCCATGAACAGCGCGCCGCACTAACTAAAATAAACCTCCAGAGCCGAATTCTCAAGTCCTTTGGACACGTGACCAGACAGAAGCCAGACAACTCGGAAAAATGTATTGTGGTTGACCACGTGGATAGAGGATGGGAGAATCTACATCCACCTACCCGTTGGGTCGATATAGGCTAAGGTTCCATACAAGATCCCATCATCCGGACAGTGAAGATGGTGCAGCTTGGAGAGCCTTGGTTATTAAAGCAACGACTTCATCTGATCGCGACTCTCAGCCATGAGGAAATAAGGAAGAAGAAGAGAACGTATGCTTATTTAATTAGTTGCTTAATTAAGTTGAATTTTTGTGCTTGTCTTTTATTGTTTGTGCAACTAAATAAAATCCAGATTTAGCTTTAACTTATTTTTCCTAGGATCTTTCTGGCACCTCTTTTTTGCCAAAAACTGCAACCAAATTGGAGACAAATGAGAACTTTCTGGAAACAAAAAATACTACTTCTCACGCTAAACGCGTATACATACATTAGTCTCCATTGTATCGGGGAGACGTCTTATATTTACGATACTAAGGTGCAAAAATAATATGAAATTGAAAATGTACCTTAATAGCGTCCTTTTGTTGAGCGGCAGCACTAACGCCATCTCCCGACACTATGGCGAACTTATTCCAGTTGAAGGCCTTCAGCAGCGCCATAACAGACTTGCTGATCTTAAAAGCTGGAGGCAGGGTCCGGGCGAACGTGACGCCGAGACTGATGCCCGCTTCGCGGTCGTTGGGTCGGTCGTCTCGCTTCAGACTGTCGTCAGCGCATTTCTGGAACAAATATTGGAAATTAATCGGGATCCTATGATATCCACTGCCTGATAGCCCGAGTACCAATAAGGACGTGTAGATTTTAATCTGCACGTCCTTATTGGTACTAGAATAGTAGGTCCTAGGTTCACCTAATCGCGACTTTTTTCACGGTTCATTCAGGATTATTCTACGCCTTCGCCGTAAACTTTACATGTAATTTTGCTACCTTGTAGCCAGTTGTAGCTCACTCTATAGACGGAGATATGACATCATAATGAGAGATTTCCCTTCTCTTTTAGTCAGTTTGCTATAATATGCTTATTTATAGATCAAGACATCTAGCAGCTGTAAAATAGTGGAGGTCAAAGAATGCAAACCATTTCAAGAACAAATAATAGAGTTCTGGTTTGATGCAATATTATGAGAAATTATGTAAGTAAAGACTGTGCACGTTGAAATCCGGCCACGCATGGCATGGTACATCTCCCTTTCGGATACACATTTTCAAGCAGTTCTTTTTTATAAATAATCTCTAATCATAGTAGTATATAATAAAAATAGAATCATATTAAAATTGTATGGGCTTGTCTCAGTTTTTACTGAAGGTATTTCATCATATCTTTAATGTTTTGTCCAGCGTTTTTTGATAATCTTCACTCTCTTCCTGCTACAATACCACAATTGTATTTATATTTTCACAACCGGTTTTATGGTCAATAGAATGTCATCTTACAAAAAAAAATGTTTTGAAACTCTATTCTACTTGAGGTAGTCAGGAAAACTTTCTACTCCAAGCACTGAAAGTAATTTTTATATGGCAGCCATTTTTTTGTCAAAAAGTCAAACTCACCAAAGTTAGAACACCTCCGAACTATTTAAATCTAAATACACTTAGAAAAATGTTAGCTATGGTGAAAAGAGAATTTAATAAGGTATCATTTGATTCATCTTATTTATAATAAAAAACTATTTTTAACAGGAAAATTTGGTAAACACTGTCAGAACACTGTGGACAAAAAAATATAGGCACTGTGGAATATATAGTGATCAAACTCATAGACAACGTAACGTTTATAGTATGTTTTAAACTTTATTATGTAGCTTGATAACCCCAAATTATTAATTAGAAGTGTTGGTTGAATATGCACATTCAATAAAAAGATGTATCACACCATGCGCGGCCGGATTTCAACGTGCACAGTCTTTAATTAGATTATATCATCGCCAAAAGTTTCTGTTAGGGGAAACTAGTGCCAAATGACGTATAATGTAATTCATAATTTGTCGCCTACTATTACTGTTTCCACAATAATATGCAATGTTTTTTTTAAATGTGAAATTATTGGCCCTATCCTCTATACTTAAGACAACTTCGGCAGGTTTTGGTGGTAGCATTATTTTCCAATTCAAATATTTTGCTGGTCTGTAACTCAGACCTCCGCCCATACCCATTAAAAGGTGACAGATGCCCGGATCTAGCAGTAAGTATAGTTAAGTACAGCAATCTAACCGGATGGGTTTTTTTGCTCTCCTTATTGCGTTTTATCTGACATGGCCAGAGCTTACTCCACTACTACTAGTAGTTCTGTGAACCGTAGACTTCGGAGCATTTCCCCCCTTTTTCCCCCTTTCACATTCCCTCGAACTTTTTTTTACAACAACCTCTGAAGTGTTGAAGAAGTTTACCCGAAAATGATTGAAATCTGTCCATAAATAACGCGACAGCAAACTTCCCCCCTTTTCCCCCTCATGTTCCCCCCAATCGAAAAAATGGCTCGACAATTTTTGGCAAATAAATCAAGGAACGTACATGCCAAGTTTCATCGAAATCGGATGAAAAAGCGACCTCTAGACCGACACTGACCAACCAACCAACCAATACACATACATCAATCTGCCAAATCGCCGTACCAGTGAAAACGGAGACGTTCGTCGCCTCGCTACGCTCGGCTCCTTAGTCAATTACCTATAAGTACCCTGTATTTTACACTAATGTTATTTTCCTTACCCTAAAATCAATTTGGTTTCCAAGCATATACTCGTAATGCATTTATAATTTGAGCCGGCGGAGGGTAATCTGAAAATTATGAGAGCCCTCGAGTAACATAAATGAACAAAACACTGAATTTTCGTTCGTTTTGTTTTTTTCCTGAAACAGTTGCTGCACGTGTATCTTGCCTTTTCAAATTGATAACAATCGGATTTTCATTTAATGAAAATATCCTGATCCTTTCCGGGAAAACGGAAATATCTATATTTATTCATGTTAAGGAGAACCAACAGCTTTTAAGTTACAGTAATACAATCGAATATACACAGAAATCCAAAACAAAGCATTAAAAGAACTCACAGGTAATAACAAGTTTAACTTAAACTAATGGCACTAATGCTAGCCTACTGACGCATACACATATGAGTGAAATTGATATTGTTTACATGTAGATATTGTTGAAGCACAAATACATTATTTATATTCAATTATTAAGATTCCGTTTTCATGACACAAAACAGTATTTTATACAATCGTGACATGATATAGTACTTTATACAATCGTGACATAATAAAGAGCTTTACAATCGAGTACCGCGTTTAGGCCACGAAGCTTGCTGAGTGGCCTAAGTAAGGTACGAGATTGAAAAGCTCAATTATGTCACTATTGTATACAATACTTTTTCTACGAGCACTCAAATTAGGCAAGTCGGTTAGAATAGAGTTCAATAAATGCGTAACAATCTGCTGCCTCTATATTGTGTCGTGCGCCGCCCGGCCACGCTGTCGCGGTCGGGCGGCGCTCGACACCTGAGAGAACTATAATATTGTAAAGTAGTAATTATTTAAGATGTCGGAATATTACTAGGGATTTCTACCTACAATTTCGACACCTTAAATAAAACGTACTATATGAAAATCCATTTTAGTTTTGTCGACAAAACTAAAATAGGTGTCGAGCGCCTCCCGGCCACGCGGCGAATATGCGACCATCGAAATGTATGCGCTAGTAGTTCTCTGTACAAAGTCTCAATTCAAACATTATAGTCGGCGAGTAGAAAAAAGAGTTTTTCATTCGAGTAACGTGTTGTGTTACCTAATTAAGGTACGGGATTGAAAAGGTTAATTATTTTACTATTTACTACGAGTACTCAAAATAGGCAAGTCGGTAAGAATTGAGTTCGACGAATGCGTTACAATCCGCTGCCTCTATACAATTGAGTAACTTCAATCTCCCGGTGATTGTGCCGACGCCCGGCCGATGGTGGCGGCGTGGCTACTTGGCTAGGCGGGATCCGGCATCCGAGTACTAAAATATTGTATGAAAGTGCCGCCCTTCAGCATATCGACTGAAACCCCGTTTCTACGCTAAAATCATGATTTTTGTATGTAGATTATGCTTTAGTTTTGATATGATTTAAACATGTATCATGTATCAGTAAATATTCTCTGTTATTCCTACTTATAGAAATGTCTAAACGGTGCCAAATAAAATTGTTACTGTAACTAAGCCGGGTTTTGTTATTTTCCTTTTGAAGGCTTGCCAAGCATAATATTTATGCAATACAATATACAAGTATAAAAGGAAAAATAACAAGATTATTACGTGATAAATATTATTATTACATCTTGAATGGCGACCATCTTGGTTAACTCAGTTAGTACACACAAGGCACACCAAAACTATTTCGTGTGATGATCGCATTAACCTTATTACTGAATACATTAATTACAGTGTTCTAACCCAAGCGACCTCAGGGGACTAGGCTCACCGGACGTCACCTAAGTCGGTGACCTACCTTAAATGGAGGTGAAAACATTTACTGGACCGTGAGTAAACATTTTAAAACGTTGCCTTTCGGACATATTTTTTAAGGCGTTTGTATTTGTTGATTAATAATAAAGATAATTAGACTATAGTTAATCAATGCAAACGTATGTGAGTGTTCTCTGCGAATGGTCTCATAGCGAAGAGTCTCGATCAACATCTCGAGAGACTCTGCTAGGTGGCTGGATCAAGGGTCAGATGCAGTAGGCGGTGGTCATGGACACGGCGCGGGTAGTCCGCCGGTTCTTCTATCTGCGGCCCTAACCACCGGCAGCCTGGGCCCTGCCCTGTTACCGGCGGCACCCTGGATTAGATTTGTATTTTTGTATTTTACTTTAGTCAAAATATCATAAAAACCTAATCTAAGAAAGAAATGAAATAAAGAGAATTAACTAAGTAAGTAAACTTAGCTCCATACAAGGCTAAATTAAATACCTTTATATCAAAAGTTTTAAGCGAGCTTTGCTAAAAGTTATTATTAATAAGATTAATACGTATACGATTAAGTAGGTACCTAAGAATACGTTTAACAATACCTCCTATACGAATATTTATTAAGTAGTTAGTAAGTAATATTTGGTAAGTAAAAGAGTTACCAATCTATTACTTACTTTTTTTTGTACGTTAATATGAACCTTTTATATTTTATTAATTATTTGGTCCTGATGGAACCATTTTGGCCGTTCGAGCGATTGGCGCCGCGACCATAATAAATCAATGCAAACGTATGTGAGTGTTCTCAGTGAATGCTCTTAAATCCGTTCGAATCCTGAACGCTTCGCTGACCACCGAAAGTGCCGCCCTACGCTGGCTGCTGAGGCTGTGTCGCCATCAGATATATCGGAGCGGCCAAGGTGGTCACAAATATCTGAACAACGCCTGTGTGAGTTGCAATGGAATAATTTTCAAGCAAATTCTGATATTTCTGATTCAGAGTGTTGAATTGGGTCGTGTCTAAATGTGTTTTAAATTTAGAATACGGCCTCCGGGCTGTTCTGCACAGTTAACCCATTGTTTAAGTATTTACTTTCAGTTGGAATAATACCCACGCCTCTTGGCTTTTTTTATAAACAATCTAAATTGGACTTAGTAACAAAGGTTCCTTAAAATAATGGAACATCAGACGAATGTAATTAAAATTGTTTTGAAGCGCGGCGAATGTTAATTACCGTAAAAATGGGGTGAGTCAAAACTGACATTCAAACCTCGATAACATTTTATTTTTACTTATACAAACTGAATGGTGTATATAATAAGTGTTCCGGACGTTTGTATTTTAGTTTCTATTTTATTTTGGGTAGTCCCATTTCATAACTTTGTCGATAAAAAGGCAATCCCACCTCACCCCGTAGTCTCTCGTAATTGGGGTGAGCTGGGTTTTCATACAAAAGTGATTTTGGAAGATTGTTGGATCGTTTTTTTTTTATTATGAGTATTGCTATTGCTCCATTTTAATATGTAATACATTATTTTTGTAGCAGTAGCGTTAAAATCCCGTCTCACCCCTCTCTTATCACTTCTCTCCCCGTTCATAACCCAACTCTCCCCGCGAAACCTACTCACCCCATTTTACCGTTCTAGTCATGTTCAGTCGCCATCAGATATTATATCGAAGCGGCCAACGGGCTTACAAATATCTGAACAACGCCTCTATTGTGAAGGCGATAAAGTGCACGTTCAGATATTTTTGAGTACCGTGGCCGCTCCGATATATTTGATGGAGACTATTCAATGTGAGTAAGTCAGCGTTATACTGGGTAACCCGTGTGCACACTGTGCACTGTGTGTTGATTTGAGTACAGTCTGCAACAGAAGTAACTAAGCGGGTGAGATGTTTTAAATGAGCTTGACTCGACTTTGTTGTTATGTGAATAAGAGCGCTAATTGCTATTTGAACACCTCACCCGTCAGTGGTGTAGCTAGGGGGGAGGGCGGGGCGCGGGTGTCACCCGCTTAGGGGTGACACCCATGCGGACTCAGGACACTCTCTTCACAGACAGACTCTTTCAACATTTCAACAACCGTGTTTTAACTCGGCAGCAGCGGCAGCACCCCTCGTCATTGATTTTTGAGGTGTAATAGTTATCCGCACCACACCCATGCTAGCTACTGTCACCCGTTTAGCTACTTCAGCTGCTGACTGTACCTAGATTTTCAGAAGCGGATTAAACAAGATTCTATTTTTGGATTTATTACATTCTCACTAATTAAGTGTTTGCCTGTAATTGGGTGGATTCTCAAGTGAGCTCATTTTTAACCGACTTCAAAAAAGGAGGAGGTTCTCAATTCAACTGAATTTTATTTTTATTTTTTTTATTCTTAAGTTAGGTTGTTTCGCTGGAGTCCGCTGGATGCGGGTGGCACAGGACCGGTCATTGTGGCGTTCAGTGGGGGAGGCCTATGTCCAGCAGTGGACGTCTTTCGGCTGAAATGATGATGATGATGATGATGATACAAAAACAATAACCGACTTCAAAAAAGGAGGAGGTTCTCAATTCGGCTGAATTTTTTTTTTTATCATTATTATGTTTTTTTTTGTATGTATCCGTGAATCGTGAACCGATTTTCAAAAAATTTTTTTTAATCGAACAGGTATAACCCCTAGATGGTCCCATTGTCACCAAGTCAGCGTCTGATGATGGGATCCTGGAGAAATCGAGGGAACTCTTCAACTATTATAGGCACACCTATAGCGATTTCACTATTTTTTACAGCAACTCGGCCACTTCCTCTTGGAATAGCGGATCCTAAGTGAAGTCGGTTCTTTTTTTGTTTTAAATTATGTACTTAGTTATTTATAAGTACATATATTGTATGGATACCACCTGTTGGCAAACCTTAAATAAATATAAAAAATATAAAACATATAAATATTGTGTTGTGTGACTTAAATATGATACAGATCATCACCAATAACAACGAAAAATTTTGCAGAAATTATAACATTTAAAGAAATTGTAAAGGGTCAAAATACCAGGTTTAATGCTTGGGGTTAGATGAGAGTAAAAAATGTATAGGTATTAGATGTAAAATCAACGCCATGATTCCTAATATATCTCGATATCTCTCATAGATTCTGACTTCTCTATACTGACCCATATTGATGGCCTTATCAGTGGCGGCGCGGGTGTACTGCCTTTTTGCCGAATTATGTTTCGTCAAATTTCATTTAGCAAACAACTTTTCGCCGAAGTTTAATTTCGCAAACCAATCCTTGGCACAATTTTACTTCGTCATTTTTTTATTTCGCTACATTTTTATATTGCAAAATTTTATTACGTCAAATTTTATGTGGTAAATAATTGTGTAGCAAATGATTTGCTAAGGCAAATAACATATTGTCAAAGTTTATGTGGTAAATAATTGTGTAGCAATTAGTACTGCTCCCAGAGATGTAGGTTAGGTTTATTTTTTTTATGACCGTCAAAACGAAACGGCTCCCAGAGATAGGTAGGTTAGGGTTATTTTTTTATGACCGTAAAAACGAAACTGCTCCCAGAGATAGGTAGGTTAGGGTTTTTTTTTTTTTAATGACCCTATAAACGAAACTGCTCCCAGAGATAGGTAGGTTAGGGTTATTTTTTTTAACCCTAAAAACGAAACTGCTCCCAGAGATAGGTAGGTTAGGGTTTTTTTTATGATCCTAAAAACGAAACTGCTCCCAGAGATAGGTAGGTTAGGGTTATTTTAACAAAAGTACCCTCTTAATTTAGCTGAATGGTGCATCACCCTACCCGCTTAATGCAATAAAATCATACTGCAATTTGAACCTTGCATTCTATCAAACTAGGTTAGATTTCATAATGCCATTCAATATGTTGCTAAGTCAAGATATGCCAATCAATACGTTTGACGAAAACATAATTGACATCTTTAAAAAATCCCAGGTAATATTTTGTCTAACAATAATTTATCAAATCATTAGTTGGGAAATGATATCAATGCGAAACGTTGAGTTGGGAAATAATAATTTGACCAAATAAAAATATGGGATACGTAGTTCGGGGAGTTAAGAATTTGCTAAATAATTTTTGTCGAAACATTAGTAGTCCGTGGCGCCTCCATAGAACACGATTCCCGTCGGCTTGCCTAAGTTTCAGGCGCCTGGGCAGTTTTTTTACAGGTCACGGGGAAATTTTAAGCCATATTCAGCACCGGGTTGCCTAAGAACATTCTTGACCCACCGCCACTGGGCCTTATATTATGTGATTAGGTGATGATGATGATGATGATTATGTGATTATGTGATTATTATCATCATTATGTGATTAGGTACTACGTTATGGAATCTACGGGCCTGAACGTCCTCGCACAGATGTTACGAGTATCTATAAAATGAAACCAGGCCGTTTTTCGATAAAACTGGAATAATATCGAAAGGTATTTGGGAGATTTTGAGAGAAATATTCTTCTTAAAGGCCCACGGCTTTAGGAACGAATCGCGCGGAAAATTGCACCAGGAAATTGACAGCCGAAATATATTCCACCGGCTACCAAAAATCGGCGTAGTAACGCTCCGGTGTAAGTATTTAAGGGGCTACTTTGAAAAATTATACGTTTTTTCAAACGCTCTATTGACTAAACGGGAAAAGGGACTGAATTTGTTTTCGAATATATATTATTAGACTATATACTCTAGTTTATGGCACAAGCCGAAACACGATTGCTGAAAGTTGCCTCCATAGAAAAAATATCCGAAGTTGGGTCTTTTTTCCCCTTATTTTTCTTAGCTTACGTAAACTATAAGAGATTAAGCAATATAACTAAGTAAAAAATATGGTATTCTGGTTTATCTAAAAAGTCACAGAAACAAAATTAGACAAAACTTTGTAGATTCGCTTATTTATCGTAGTTTAGTCAAAAAGTCTGAACCTTAAGAGCGCTGCATCTCTTTCTTTCGTGCACGGGAGCCATAAACGTGTCTCTTACGGATGGGCGTGGCTTGTCCGAATCGAGGAACGGCCTTAACACTGCTGCGGTTTCCGCGTGCAGTGCCTGTGCGTGAGCGAGATAGCACTCTGCGTGTGCATAGCGCTGTCACGCTTGCACATCGTAGCCGCATGCGGTTGCGGCGCCAGAGTGATAGTCTAACGCAATTATTACACTGGGGCCGCTATAAACATGCAGAGCGCTATCTCACTCCCGCACTAGCGCTGCATGCGGAAACCGCAGCAATGTTAAAGACGCCTAAATAGAAAAGTGAAATAATATAATAATTTTAAACAAAAAAGAACCGACTTCACTTAGGATACGCTATTCCAAGAGGAAGTGGCCGAGTTGCTGTAAAAAATAGTGAAATCACTCTATAGTGAAGTGATCACTCTATATGAAGAAGGCATACCTATGTATGCCTATATAGTTGAAGAGTTCCCTCGATTTCTCCAGGATCCCATCATTAGAGACTTGGTGACAATGGGACCATCTAGGGGTCATACACGTTCGATTAAAAAAAAAATTGAAAATCGGTTCACGATTCACGGAGATATCGAGTAACATAAATACAAAAAAAAACAGTTGAATTGAGAACCTCCTCCTTTTTTGAAGTCGATTTAAAAAAAACACATTTACCTTCATTTATTCGCAATCAATGGTTTCATTGACAATGTATACACATTAACTTGTTATTTACATGCAGATTTAGGAAAAATATCCGGTAATCGAACGAGTGGAGCGTAAGCGAAGCGAGTACACACAACTTCTTGCTACTGGGACGTCTCGGCATTTCGATGGTTTTTTGATTTGGAGAGTTTGTTCGACGATAACTTTAGTAATGTTTTTCTGATCTTTATGAAATTTGTTGGAGTTGTAGCAGAGATACAAAAAATTTGAGAGGTCGTTTATGAGCTGGATCGATCATCAAGGGGTTGTGGACTCAGAAGGCGCAAAACAATCCTCATATGGGTCTTGTTATATTGGTCAACTCGTTTGCAAATAAATCGCGAGTACTCAGTTCGAAGCGGACTACTAGTTATATATATTTATTTGAAAACGGATTTTGCCACATCATCCGCATTCGAAGCGGCATGTTCGGGCAGGTTGATTTAACAAAATCATGAAAACGAACAATAGACAGGGTTAAAAAATGCATTTTGGAGAGGTATTACCTATAATACACTTATACTCGAACCCGCTTATTCATAAACGTATTTCAAACCTCATTTAACTAAATCATCTTTTGTCTTTATCTGTCACTTTGACAGTTGTGTTTGATAGAAGCAGACAAAACATAATTTAACTAAATGAGGTTTGAAACACGTTTATGAATAAGCGGGGTACTAAATAGTAGTACTTTTATGTACTTATATTAATTTTTTAGTTACCTACCAAATCTTAAAAACTTTTAGGTTACGAATTGCAATTGATTGAAAATTTACAATCTAAATGTTCAAAAACCGGCCAAGAGCATGTCGGGCCATGCTCAGTGTAGGGTTTCGTAGTTGCCGGCCTGTTACAATTCATTAGTTCAAAAGATCGTTTCTTACGGAAAATTTGGCGGTGCTTACGACATTTTCACTTACGTCCCTTCACTATGGGTTTTTGAGTGATAACTCAAAAACGGCTCAACCGATTTAATTCAATATAGTTTTCATTGAAGGTATTAGAACTCAATTTCATGTTTTTTTTCAAAAATTTTGGACCTACGGTTCAAAAGTTAGATGGGGGGACTGTTAGGTTTTAATGTGTATATATGATCTAGTTTAATACTGGCTTATAATGATGTATGTTTATGAGTGATTTTATTCATATTTAAATAATAGATTTCCCCCCCCCAATCACGTGTACGGGAGGAACCCTTACACAATATATTTTTCCAGTTTTTATTCTACCATTTTGTCGGCATAGTTAATGCACATATTCACACCAAATTTCAGCTTTCTAGTGCTAACGGTCACTGAACTAGCCCGACGGACGGACGGACGGACATGGCGAAACTATAAGGGTTCCTAGTTGACTACGGAACCCTAAAAAAAGTAACCCTTTAACATCAGACATAAGCTGCCTAAAACTATATTGACTTAAGACGCACCAGGAAAACTCGAGGGAAGCGTGGGAGTTTGTTGACGCTAACAAGATATACGGGACCCTGCCCTTGGTCCTTATTGCGAGGATTGATCTTAATCCCCTTACTTGAACTACTTTTGCCGTCTTTTTTTAGAAGCACACTTCCTTATAGATAATGGTGTCAATGGAAACTTTCCAGACTGCGCAAGTTTTGTAGGTACTTAGGATAATTTCGGAGACTTCTCTCTATTTTTTTGTGCGGATGAAACGTTTCGATATACTTCGGAAAATTTTGAGTACTTCTCCAACTGTTTGGGAACTTTTGGGTGGTATCTATATAGTACCAAATACCTTGTTATGATCATTCGGATAACAAGCCTGGTGGTAAGCGGTCATCTTAGCCTATAGCACACTTGACTCTTTATCCGGCAGAGTAAACTGAAAGCAGCCTGAATACCAAAGACTTAAAAAAAAATGTACGGAATTGAAAAACAACATGGCAGCTTTCGTGTACGGTGTTCAAATAGACCTTGACACGATTTTATTGTTAGGAGAATAAGACCGTGTGTAGGTCATTTTGAATACCCTATCCGCTTAGCTACTTCTGCTGTTGACTGTACACGAAACGTTATTCAATTCCGTACAGTCAGAATTTAGTTGTTGAGCCTTTACGGTTCAAGCCATACTTTTATGTAATAGTTTCTCTATGAAAAGTCCAATATAAAGTGAACCCTAATTAAATCGCAACAATTCAAATCCGTAAACATGTACAGTCAGCGTCAGAGATACGTGACCCCCCTAGGTGTAAAACTGGAACTCTCGTTCGACACGAGAATCGGCATTTACCACACTGTCATTTAATTCTTTCAAAAATGAAATATTTCAAATCTGCTTGTCAGCTAAGCTGGGATCGATCCCGGGGCCTCGGCTCACACTCATTCGCTTCACTGATACATTAGTCCGGCTTTTTCCCGCTGGGCTATCGTAACACATGGACTACACAACAAAAATATGAACCAGTTCCGACCGGCAATAGAGAACTATGACAAAATCTATAAAAATGGACTTTATTGTCAATGGCGCTTACGCCGCATCGGGTTGCGCATCGTTGCATTTTTATTGGAGCATCGCTGATAATGGCGTAAGCGCCATCGACATCGAGGTCCCTTAACATAGATATTCTGTTCCAACTATTACTTATATCTATACTCGTCCCTGTTTTGCAAGCTTGTCTTGGATCATATTAGTAATGTCTTTGGTTTATCAATATTTTCCTACCCTCATTTTTATTCATTTTATTTCCACAGACGACTAACAACGACTTTTACCAATTACATTTTAAGGTTTAATTTACTGGAGTAAATGCGTCTAGTTATTTCGTGGAGAAAATTTGTCTGAGGGTAAGTCATAATTTGCGTGTGCGAATCATACCTGTGTCGCAACGCAATTACGATCTCTCGACAATCCTTTTGCATTTCAAGCAATTGAATAACTGCCCCCGTCCGTTTTTTTGTGTTTCAATGACAATATGGTTCGATAAAATTGTGGTTCTTTGGGAAGAGAACAAAAGTATTAAACAAATAGCACACGAGTACTGAATATAACGGTAAGTTTGTAACCTGTGACTCCATTGGGACATTTATTTTTTAGTAAAAAAAGTAAAATGTTATCAATAAGTTAAGCCACCAGATTTTGTTTGTGAGGATTTACTGTCGTGTGTTTACCTATACATGGGATAAGATAGAAAAATATATTTAACGGAAAAGTCTTTTAATCGGCAGCTTTTTTTATGTGAAGTAATAGGTATAGTCTTAGAGCCATGTTTATTTTTAAAGCTATTTGAGGTTTTTTAAGTTTTATCATCATAAACGAGCAAATTTAATACTATTTTTACTTGCAGAGAAATACGATTCGCAGATGGGTGAGATTCGTTATATCGTATTTACTGACGAGAAATATTTTAAGTAAGACAAAGATGGAAGAAAAATATTGTGGCGCAGAAGTGGAGAGCGATTTGACCCCAAAAATATGCTAGACCTTAGAACAAGCGGAAGGATATCATTAGGTGGGTATATTATATTAAGTAGGTATACAATTTTCATTACCTGCACTTTAAAAAAAGCTGTGATTTCAGTTTTACGTTTTTCAAGTTATGGTATGCTCATGATATTTTTTTAGCGTATTGGGGCTGGATGTCATCTATGGGGCCCGAGCAGCTCGTTGAAGTTGGAGGCCGAATGAACAGCGAGCGATACCTCGAAGTGTTACGTGACGTCATGTTGCCTTCCGTTCGCGTCGCCTATCCCGAAGGACAAATTTATTTAGTGCAAGACATAAATCATTGGTGCATGACAATAGTGCAGTGCATCGTTCCCGTATAGTGAAAGAGTGGTTAGCCTTACAAACAGACATCACTGTATTAGATTAGCCTTCTAAAAGCCCTGACCTTAATCCTATTGAGAATTTATGGTGCTTAACTGGGACCCTACACAAGTCAAATCAAGACAAAACTTAGACGAAGAAGTTTATAGAAAGTGGGAATTGATGAGGAACACCAATGTATGTTCAAACATGGTTTCAAGCATGAAAAGCCGGCTAAAACAGGTAGAAGATAAAAAAGGTTTTCCTCTACGTTATTAGTAAAAATTGTAAAAAAAATGTGTTGTTGGTATTTCTCCATTATTGGGCAAATATTTACTCCATGCAAGTTTTAAAATAATGAGTAGGTATAATGCTATTGTATAAGTAGTGTCTAACAAATTATATTGTTTTTTTGCAAATAACAAGATAGTGCTTAAACAAGTAGGCTTTTCCAAGAGGTAACTCGTTAATTTCTACCTTAAAAACCATACATATTGTTAGCCATTTAATGTAGTTTTTTTAACATGGATTCTTCTTCATTAGTATTATTTCAAGTCAATTTGATGTGACATGACTGAATAAAGTGTTTCTGTTAATAGGAAATTTCAATGTAACTTTAATGGGAGCTGTTTGAATTCGACCTAATTAGTGGAGAAATACCCTATGCTTACTAAGATTGTGGTAAGGTTGCATTGCATTGGTAACGGGCTAAGAGATGAATTATTGCTATCTTTGATAACATGTCGTTTCTCTTTGCAACGTTAAATAGCTGGTTGAGATTACGTATTACATATTGATAATGGCATACAGACTAATAGGGCGAGGGGCGGTCTAACCTATACTCATTTTTGAAATTGTTTTTTGAATAGCCCATTTTATACTTAAAAGCCTCTTCCCGCAATTTCCACAACTCCCACCGCTGTGTCCCGCCATCTCTGTCTAAAGTATAACTGAAAAATTGTGTTAAATGCAATAAGAATATTAATTTATAATCAAAGAAAAGGGAAACTATACATTTCACTTTTAACCGAGTAGTTTGGTATTACTTATAAAAAAAGTTATGACCCGACTTGTTTTTACGGTTCTACTCAATGAAGTAAAATGTAGGTATAATCTAAAGTAAACAACCAAAGTGTAATGCCTTATAAAGTTTAACAGCATGCAGACCACCAATACCACAATTTTAAACAGTAAGAGTTAAGCTAAAGGTATTTTACTTGTTAACTTTAAGTTTCACTGATGTATAATTGACTACACATTATAATTTAACTAGTAAATATTTAGCTGTAAAATATATAGTAATCAGTTTACAGAACACGCATAATATATCTACTGTCATATATATATATATATTACCCCCATTATTCAGTTAGTAAACAATATTTAATATAATAGTATTTAAATACCTACTTTTTAGTTAATAAAAAGTTACCAGTGACTATGGAATTTTCATTATTAGTCCTTAAAAAAAAGATTTTAACTTCTATTTTAATTAAACTTACTATATTAAATAGGATGTTAATAAATTATTAATAAAAAAGAACAAGTATAAAAATACAAAAAGTATCCTCTACGTAGATTCGAACCGCGAACCTAGTGTTTACTAGTCTGTTACACTATCCATCACGCTGCACGGACTCTTGTGAAGTTGACGAAATTATTGTTCTAGTTAAAAATTGTTTAAAAGGGTAATTTTAATGTTCCGAGTTAATAACTGAGTAGGTAATAAGGAATAACAAAACGTATAAAATAAATATTTGTGGTTATGTAAAAAAATATTAAAACCAGGATTATAAAACAAAAGTAAAAAAAAAGCAAAAAGTGTGATTCTTATGCTGATTCGAACTAGCGACCACATTTGTCTATTGCTGGAGGGGGGTCACATATCTCTGATGCTTACTGTACACTGATGGCTAATAAATCCTACAATGTGGTTCAAACTGTGATATCATTATTTCGTGCCCCTATAGTAGGTACCTACTTACTCTAAATATTATAAGTACTTACTTATACAGAATTCATACTTGCAGAGCTGGGCATCGTTAATCCGTTAACGAGTAGTAATAAAAATTGCATTTTACACGTTGATCGATCTATCCAGGTAACTGATTCCTTATGGCCACATTTTGACGAAAAGTATGTTCTATTCCTGTAAGGTTTGTAGATTTTAGGTTTTTACTAAACTACTAATTTGAAAAATCTTCCAGGACATCTTGGCGCGGCGCAATTTGGTTGGTAGGTAGGTATATTTTTCGTAAATAAAGCCAAGCCAGTAAAAAAGGAACTGTAATAACGATTGAAGTGCTTGACTACAATAAATGGAAGTATGTAAATAAGTCCGTTAACTTGTTTTATAGTTTACTTAAACTTACTTTTAATGATTTCGTTGATTTACGATTAACGGATTAACGGTATTTGTGCCCAGCTCTGATGTAAACAAATACTTCCTAAGGATAATCACAATTTTTCCTGAAATTATCACTTAACATACTTACTATTATATTGTTATACTCGTATACTTATAGAAACTCACCTAGTATTTAATTAAATCAAGTAACAACTGAAAAATTAATTTTTAATGAAATTTTCTTCAATAATCTAAGTTACGAAAGAATGACCTCAAAAATAAATGGCATTAGGACATCTACATTGACACACCCCAAGACAAATAAGGATTAATTTTGTATTCATAAATGTATGATGATCACAATATGTAAGTGCTACTAACTACAAGTTTTCAAAGTCAGGCGGAACTCGATTTCACTTCGAAAAGCAATTTAATCCAGAAGCAAATTCCATGCTACTCCACTGTTGAGTTTAAATTCAAAACGCAGAGCTACTTACGTATGTATGTAAATTTTCAGTTAAATATCAGTCTGTGTTTCAGGATTATTTGGGTAAATTTCACGCGTTTCAACCGCCGATTACATTGTGTTACGAATTTATTACAAAAGTTGCTCGTAATTTGTAAATACATGTTTTTCTACTCGTCGACTGTAATCTGTGTATTAGGACTTTCTAGACCAGACTTAAACCTTACACATTTAAATATTGGATAGTCTATGGTACTTCCGGGATCATTAAATAGATTTATTAAACAACCCGCCACTAAACTAAAATAATTTTGAAAAGAGAATTTCATTCACATCTCGGTAAAATGTTTAGAGTTTGTCCGGAAAGAAAAGTGTCGTGGTTTATATGGGAGCTCATACATTGCACGACACTTTTCTTTTCGGACAGACTCAACTTTATAATTTCCGAACGTACTTAATCTGTCAAATTTTCTTCTACTTAAACTTGCTTCTACGTTGTGATTGGATTATAAAAAGACCAATCACAACTACAACGACATCTTGGAATCTTTTATTCTAGCCGTCTCTTTCTACTACCGATACAATTATATGTCTATCTCTTTTCGGTAGTGTCTGTAGCACCGAATGCCCAGATACAATTACTTCCGGTTTGAAAAAAAAAAAGTGTTTGACGTTTGATTGGGAAAGATTTAGAAATAATTAATGAAAATCAATTCTTACTTAATACTCGTAGAAAAAGTATTGTATACAATAGTGACATAATTAAGCTTTTCAATCTCGTACCTTAATTAGGCCACTCAGCAAGCTTCGTGGCCTAAACGCGGTACTCGACTGTAAAACTCTTGATTATGTCACTATTGTATAAAATACTATTATATAATAGATATCTATATGTTTTTTAGGGCGCTGCAATCGCCCTGGTCGGATCAGCTGTTTAGAATTTTAGATAAACAAGGAAAATAAATACAAAATGTGTTTCCTTCAGCCAATTATAGTGTCTTTGTTTGCAAGTAATTGCATTTAGTTCCTGTGAGTGTTATTCACCCACTTGGCTGGACTTGAGGGCCAGAAAACGGCGTTTCAAAGAATATCGAGTTGACTCCATAGATATCTTATCTTAAACACTGATTCGTAATTAAATTCGATAAATGTAACCTCACTTCTTCACCGGTTTCGTGTATTTATACGTTCTTTTTTTTAAGAAATGCTACTGATATAATGTAATAATGGTAATTTTAATCTTCTGATGTAAAAAAGTAATTTCAGTTGTCCTTATTCAGAGAAATAAAAGCGAAAAGTAAGCGAGTGAGGTTATATTTTTGGAATCTAATTACGAAGCGTAGTTTAGTATGGTTTCATCGATGACAAAATTGGCAACACTCAAGCGGATCCAGGATTTCATTCAGTGAGAAGCAATTTACTTCACAATCTTGCGGTCAGCCCTACCTATGGCCGCCTTAGCAGTCTTAGCACACGAGGCTTAGGTATCCAAACCAGTAGGGCTAGCATATCTTACGTTGTCGCCTGTCACTTCATACTTCGAGTCGCGCTTGAAGTATAAACTCGCCCGTCACACGTAGGGCTGCCATCTCTAAATTCGCCGAACCCGGACAATTATTTAAAAAACCAGGACATTTGGCGTAAATCGCATTTTTTCTCCGGACGTGTCCAAATCAGCACTAAATAATTAAATTCAATGGGTTGTTTCCTCACCTAAAAAGTGTCCGGACACTTATTTAAAACCCCCCCGGACGCACCCCGGATGGCCTTCAAACTAGGACAAATCCGGGGAAACCCGGACGGATGGCAGCCCTTAGTCACACGTCAAGATATCCTAGCCATACTGGTACCACTACTAGGCCTATTTTTGCAGTGTTTACTCACATGGGATATAAGCGGGAGGTTCCAGGCCGCTGCCAGTTTGGCCTCGGTATGGCACGTGTCGTCGGGGCCGAAGAACGCCACCACCCCCAAGTCTCTCATCTGTGTCATCACCCTGAAACAACATCCGCAATTTAACTTCAAGTAACTTTAATATAAGTATATTTCTAATTAGTTTTAGTTGTGGTTCAATAAAGACTAGAATTAATAATAATAAGTCATCCAGTCTATACACACTAACGTATTTACCCTTTTTGTATTTCACGCGATAAAGTGATAATTGTATTTTACATGAACTGTTGGGGTATTAATATGTAATTTTACTTCAAGTAGCAGTAATAGTAGTAGTAGTAATGTAATTTTACTTTAAGCGAAAAATACGTACACATATTTTTTTCTTAATTTCATTGTACGCTAAATGGTTTTTAATGAATTGTAGGTAGGTAATATTAATTTCGCATATTCTAACAGTAAGATGTGAGTGAACTTAGTAATTACACGCGCTTATCATGAAATATTTTGGGATGAAGATAAAGGATGTGCTAGTGATACAGGAAATTGTATTTGAATAAAGATCATAATAGCGATCTAAGATACTTCGTGTGTAATTTTGTTTAAGGTGGCTATTTTAGTTTAAATTATTTTATGAGATTTGTTACAAAACGCATTTTTTTTTAATTCCACAGGCACCTTATACATTCAAGAGCAAAAATTTCGGATCAGTAACATAAACTTTAATATCTTTAAAATTAATATCTTTTGAGATATTCAAGAAAATGCTAATGACCCGAAACTTTTGCTCTTGAGTGTAAAAGAAGTTACACACGAGGTGTTTTAGATCGATAAGAGTAGTAAAAGTAAGAAGTTAATAACAGTCGATTATTTCACAACAGTAATATTATTAATTATTATCTATAATCAAGTCGAACTAGCAATTTGCTAAATGAAACCACACTTCAATTCAAGAAAGTTAATAATTTAACTGCGACCACTTTGCTAATTAAATGACCTGATTTCAAAACAGCTATTTATTAAACTGGGTTGATAACAAACGGCCATTGACCCCTGAAGGTAGACGATAAACAAATATTCGCAATTAGCGTGAAACCATAGCGATGCCACGACCGCAAAGCGATAAAGAAATTAGATTATGAAATTGTTAAATAAGTTGTTCCCAGGTTTCTTTCAGTCACAAAAATGAATCGAGAAAATTAGTTCAGTACTGGGAAATGTACTGCGTAAGGTGATTATCATACAGTTTTCTCGCGGGAGCAAAAACAAACTTTAACCTTTTGTAGTTTCTAACAGATACTATAGAGATATAGACGGCCACAGCCTAAGAACTTTTTGAAGCTCAAGTCAATTGCGCCCTCTGTCCGAAAGCCCCCTAAAGGTACCGAAAATGTAAGAGGAAATGTCACCTGCACTGCTACTCCACCTAGTAACAAATAGCGTACTAGTAGTAGGTACACTAGTAGCTGGAGTAGCTACTAGGTGGAGTAGCAGTGCAGGTGACATTTCCTTTTACATTTTTGGTATCTTTAGGTGGCTTTGACATAGATGGCGCAATTGACTTGAGCTTCAAAAAGTTCTTAGGCTGTGCTGCTCTACTATATAAGTTACTCTATGGTATGTTGTATTTCAAGTACTGAATATGATTCTATGTTGTTGCTGACACTGGCAGTGCTTAAGACTTACGGTGAATAGTCTATCTCTGAATGAATATTACCTATATATTAATTAGTGGTAAATAATGTGGGCCACACACATAGTAATAAGTTAGTTAAGTATCACTTGCAGTGGCTGTTTGTTTACCCAAATAAATAAAAAATAAATAAACTTGTTGAAGAATATATAACAGAATGTCCGTTTAATATAAACCGAATATTCTGCCTACACGTCTTAGCCTCTAAGAACTTCATATATAACACAAAGCTTTTTCTAGAAATGGTCAATTAAACTAGTAGAAAAACCTACATTATATTATTCTTGTACCCTGAGACACCGCGCGAGCAAGTCAATAAAATATGGTTAATTTGTATCTTGGACAATTCAAGTTCGAATTTACATTGACATGTCTTAATTTTCAATTGATTGCTTGAGTTTAGTATACTACCTACTCTAGTAAGATAAGTGTGAAAAAGAAAAAAAAACAAAATCATTTTTTTAACTAACTACGCCAGTTCATTTTCTTAATCGTACCTAAGCATGTATACTAAAATTAACGGAAATAAAAAACAGGGTGTATTAACGGCAAAAGATAATTATTATCAACTATTTAGTTAAAATCAAATTAGATCGACCTTACCGTACCGCTTATTAATTTAACTACGGGATTATCTCGTTAATAAAGTTTAAATTGACTGGAATTTAAACAAATATTCCGATTGAAATTTTACTTAATAATATAACTTTACTTTTTACATAGAAATTTAATCCCAACTAAATTAATTCGCGCTTAATAAAAAGTATTAAAATGAAATATGATTTATCAGGTTATATCTTGATAACAGCTTTTGATTTGAAACCTTTAGGAGTTGTTATAATTTTCGCAAGATAAGCCTAGGATTAGTGTCCTGGAGTTCGATTTTTGAATCTCACCGGTGACTTTTTTTGTATGCAGCCGATGACTATTTAGTATGAAATAAGTCACCCGGTGAGATTCAAAAATCGAACTCCAGAGCCCTAATTTTTTTTTGAGAAGGGGAAATGCACATTTACGCATGGACCAGGGAAGCCAGAGGATGTGAAAGACTACCGTCTAAAACCATCAACAATTACCGACTCCGCCTGGGAATGCGACGCCGCAGGATCACTAAAAAGTAACTCCCACCTCATTTAAATTTGGAATGACACTTCTTATCCATAATATTATTATACTTTTTCTAACCAGTTGCCAGTTACCGTAAATTTTTTTTAAATTTTGAACACTCCTTTCACCAACAACTTTTGGCTGTTCATGTGTCACTGGCCAGTAATCTTGCATGACCATGATTCAACCGCGTACGGCGGTTGGCGGCCAGTGTGACTGCCCGCAGGCGCAATGGGGCGCTTTTGCACCCCCCGTTCCATGAGCATTTTTTCAGCAGGGATAACCCCCGGATCCCTGCACAGCCCACTACGGCGGAGGTAGCAAATGCGCATAGCGCTTCGCTCTGCCCCCAGCCCGATGCCGACGGAAAGAATGCGCGTAAGGGTAATTTTCACGCGCCCGTTCTGTTATCTCCTTCTGTGTCATTACTCATTACTTCCTCACAGAAGGAAGCCATCGCCTTCCAGTCCCAAAACCAAAAGTAGGTTAACATGTCTTATAGAGAATATGGAATAAACCGAATGTTTGTATATTCTTTTAGATATTTAATTATAATTTATGTTAAGTACCTCTCCTTCTAAAAAGTGGTTAAGGTTATAAGAAAGAAGCAAACGACGCAATCTACACGCAAAAAAAGTATATTCATCGAAGACAAAATCCTCTTCGTCAAAACAATATTGTTTTGTATATAACGAAAACAATTTACCTAAAAAGTGATCTTTATTTAGGTAAGTAAAATGTCTTTATTTATATAAAATATATTTGGGGCTAAAGCTGTAAAATTAGTCCAAGGAAAATGTTTAAACAATAATATTTTCGCATTGGTATTCTTGGCTGAAGATATTCTTGTTTTTCGTGTACCTCCACCAACGCACAACAAAACGTTTTGCGCTTGTCATGGATTACGAGTATTTGAAGGCTTAGTGTATTTTAATGCGATCTCATAAATCTTATAAATGAAAGCTAAATTGCCCCAAATAGCCTGCAATTATTCATCCAATCAGAGAGGGTTTACAAGAGATGTATTCAGATATAAAGAATATAATATCGATCGAACTCGCGGAGCGTAAGCGAAGTGAGTTCTGACAAACAACTCCAGACCCAACTGTCACCTGGCTACTGGGACGTCTCGGCATTTGGATGGCTTTTTGATTTCGATAGTTTGTCGGATGATAACTTTAGTTACGTTTTTCTGATCTTTATGACATTTCTTGGGGCTGTAGCAGAGATACATAAAATTTGTAAGTTCGTATATGAGCAGGATCGATCAAGTGGTTATGGAGCTAGAAGGAGAAAAGAAATCCTCCGAAGGGTCTTGTTATATTGCTCAACTCGTTTGCAAGTAAATCGCGAGTTTTCAGTTCGAGGCGGACTACTAGTTTAAAATAAAATAACGCATTGCTCGTGATTAAATATGAAGGTAAGAGTCGCAATGCGGCCGCTATCAAATCATCTAACATATTTTGAATCGAAATAAGCTCTCAGGTGTAGGCTCAATAGGTAATTAATCTTATAATTTATGAGTTTGTTTTGATGTTACATCCAAAGTCTCAATTCAAGCATTATAGTCGACGAGTAGCAAAAAACAATAAAAACAAAATCTATCTTAAACACACAACAAAATAAATACATTGTGTTTAGTCAACACAAGTGAGTACAGCCGCATGCAGTGATAATAGTGTTAATATGTCTCACGAAAGTTTGAATTCAATACGTTATTATGGAATAATTTTCAAGCAAATTCTGATATATTTGATTCAGAAGTTTAAGCGTTAGCTGTATTGCGTAGTTAATGCATTAGACTTGTATTGAAGTTGGTTATTGTCTAAACGTGTTTTAAAGTTAGCAATAGCATACGGCCCCTAGGCTTTCCTGAATACCTACTTTAGCAAATATTTAATTCATAACTGCTACGAAATAAAGAATTTGGCTATAAGAAAGTGACCAAAACTTTATAAAAAAATATAACTGCAACGTTGGTGCAGCTAAATCAATATACTTAAGTCCGTGCCATGTGCCATCAAAAAGTCGTGCCATGGACGCCTACGACGGCAACAGCCGACAAGCTCTGTAGTGCAATAGGAACCTACGCGGGCTTCCGCAAAGTTCAATTTCGCTTGACAAAACGCGATTACGTGGCGTCTGTGGCGCGCCATTTTTGTTCAACGCTTGGCGGTCAAAAGGTTAAATTTGAATATTACGTCCACAGATATCATAGCTAGACTGTTGAAATCTAATACAGATATTAGTTATAATTTTACTCAAACCGTTTCAGCTCTCAAGCGTATTTTGATCATAATTACATTGCTATAAGATAAGGGTATAGAGTTACTCGAGTGGAAAATTAAATAGCGAGTAAAAAAGGGTTTGGCGGAATTACATTTTGTTTTCTGAATAAGGGATGGAAAATATAAAAAGTAATGCTATCTTTTTATAAAAGTAAATTTTATCTGCCTAATATCGTGTACACTAGTGTTCTCTGTACAGTTAGCTGCAAAAGTGCACGAAGCGTTAAGAGTCGCCAGGACGCTCGCGTGAACTCGCGTCCCCATACAAACGTAGTTCAGCTCTCATTTTAAAACGACATGCTTTAGAACCACGAAATTTGGCATGGGCATTCTAGCAGTACAGATCTATGTCGGTAATTCGTTTTCGTTGCTTAAAATTGTAATACAAAGAATATATAGCAAAAATAAGTTTTGTATGTAAATCTGTATCTGGCTGTATTGGCATGTCGTTTTAAAATGAGAGCTAAACTACGTTTGTATGGGAACGCGAGCGTCCTGGCGACTCTTAATGATTGGCACGTTGGCTATGCACCGTTCAGAAGGCCATCCATGGTTGTCATTTTATCGCCTATTGCCTGCGTCACTTTCGCACTTACATACTTGTTAGAACGTGACAGCTATGGTGACAGGCGATAAAACGCCGACCATATTAGGCTAGCTGATGAGAGTGATGAGCTTGATACGACTCGAGTTCGGCAAAGCGTATGCTTGTTTGTCATACAAAACGTCGTATAAACTAATTAAAATGATCGCCATTCCTCCTCCAAGATTAATTAAAGTGACCTCCATATCCAAATCAATATATTGGAGCGGCCAAGGTCGTCACAAATATCTGAACAACGCCTCTATTGTCAAGGCGATAAAGTGCACGTTTAGATCATCATCTCAGCCGTAAGACGTCCACTGCTGAACATAGGCCTCCCCTTTGGATATTATTAAAGGGGACAACCCCGCCTCCCGGGTTGCCATACGCGCCACGCTTGGCAGGCGGGTTGGCGCGCGCAGTTTTTTTTTGTTTATTGTTGTTTAGGCTTTCGGAAGATGCTGTTGCCCATCTCCCGGTATATTCCCTTAGCAGACTCCTACTGCAACCACGGGACGATATGGTGGGGGACAATTCTAAGGCCGGGCACCCCACACCACGTTTAGATATTATTGAGTAACTTGGCTGCTCCGATATATTGATTTTGATGGCGACTATACTTACAAAAATTATGGATATATTCAGCCTTGTTACGCATTATATTTCCATAATCCTATAAAGCATCTCTGTTTAGGCGGCACTTCAAGTTAATATCGTTTAATGCTCAGTAAACTGAAGCTTTTAGGCTATTACCTACTTTACCTGTAGGCGTTTATTGTGTTTACGCGCAGCCATCAAATAAATCGGAGCGGCTAAGGTACTAATATCTGAACGATTAGGTACTTTATCGCCTTGACAATAGAGACGTTGTTCAGATATTTGTGAACACCTTGGCCGCTCCGATACATCTGATGGCGATTGTACTACTGAAACCTGTAAAAACAACATTACGGTTGCGATGGTCAGTATTTACGGGAGGAATATAAAATGTTCGTGAATGATTTATAAGTAAATTGAATGTACTTACTTAATGCTCTAAAGTAAAGCTATAACTTCTTCTTCTCTTCTTCTTCAACCGTCACCTCAAAATACTTTGGCCAAATTCAGGATAATCATATAAAAATCACATATAAAAGTGTGTAATAAAAAAGATAAAAACGCTATCGGTCTTTTTCAAACAACCTCATGGCAATGCGCCATTAATTAATCACCTGAAACAAGTAAATTCCAAAGGCCAAAGTCGGGTGACCGGGAAATGGAGGGCCAAAGTACCCCGAGGTTACGGAACCCTGTTTCATACACTGTTGAGTCCAAAACCATGAAAAACGGGTTCTCCCCATAAGCATGCCGTTTTTCATGGTTTTGGACTTTGCATCAAGTCCTTTCCAACCAACCACTCTGGCAATGTCGTCTCGTCGGCTCACCTTGCGAACTGCCCTCCGGAATTCCGAGTCCCCAGCAAAGCATGCCATTTTCCACGGTTTTGAGATTTGCATCAAGTTATTTCCAACCACTCTGGCAATGTCATCGGATGACCTTGTGAACTGCCCTCCGGAATTCCGAGTCAAGCCAAGGTCTCCATAGGTCTCCTCATAAAGCATGCCATTTTTCACGGTTCTGGGCTTTGCATCCAGTTGCCTAGCCCACCTCCACTTTCTCTTGGTAATAACCTAGGCTATATCAGAAATTACAATATCTCCCTATTTATCTATTATTTAAAATACATAGGTATCGAATATTTTTAGAACTAGTGAGTAAAATACTTATTCGTTTATTTATTGTAGCTGAGCTACTTGTTTATTAAATTATTACAGTATTTAAAGTTTCTTTTGTTCCAAATTTTGCTAAACATCAAGGTTTCCTTTTGTGCAGTACCTTTATAAACAAACTCGAGAAGAAAATGTTGTTATTCTCTGATTAACATAACTCGACAGGCTTGTTAACAAATCTAATTAAGACCAACGTTACAGTAATTACGTTCTGTTTGTACGAGTCGGTGCTATATTCTAATTTTAGAATAATTAAACAATACAATATTAAAAATACGATTTATCTTAAACATAGTTATGTTTATTATTAACACACAACAAAATAATCAATCAGTTTCAAACGCAGTGCGGGAAGCAAGCTAGGCTCGCCCTATCTCACTCATCACTCACCTCAGAGTCATGCTGTCCTTATCCATCGGCATGTGGAGTCGGGAGCGGCCGACGTCGGCGGCTACGAAACGCAAACGCAGTCCGGGAAGCAAGCTAGGCTCGCCCTATCTCACTCATCACTCACCTCAGAGTCATGCTGTCCTTATCCATCGGCATGTGGAGTCGGGAGCGGCCGATGTCGGCGGCTACGAAACGCAAACGCAGTCCGGGAAGCAAGCTAGGCTCGCCCTATCTCACTCATCAATCACCTCAGAGTCATGCTGTCCTTATCCATCGGCATGTGGAGTCGGGAGCGGCCGATGTCGGCGGCTACGAAACGCAGACGCAGTCCGGGAAGCAAGCTAGGCTCCCGGTTTACTGCAGCGACGGCCACGGGTAAAGCGCCGAGGATAGTCTAAAACAAAGAGATGGAAGAATTTAGTTTTATTTTAGATAATACAGGCTTTGGTAAAAAAAAATTATGCCTTTTTCATGAAAAGAACACGGTGACATGGCTGAACGTAACGCCCTGGTTACACCTACCGAGTACAGTGGCGAGTCAGTACTCTCTCTCGGCCATTTTACTCTCTCGGCCAAGTGGCATTTTGCTGTCTCGCCACTGTACTCGTTAGGTGTAACCAGGCCTTAACGCTGTCAGCTGAGCAAGTGTGTGGAACAAACGTATGAGCTCATTTCATTTGTCACGTTAACAGCGGCAAAATTGGACCGTGAACGTGGCAATGGAGCACAATCATTTGTTTCACACACTCGCCGCACTAACAGAGCGTCCGTTTTCGTCAGGTAAAAACAAAAGACAGTAGGCACCATTTACCTTAGAGCATTTAACCAGCCGTTCGCATTAACAGGCGTTCCCCTCTGCCTAAAATATATGACCAGTGGTCATATTCATTGTATGGACTGACGTTAATCTGATGTTCCCCTCCCCTAACCTAACCTAAAATCGGATTTTAGGTTATAAAATGTACTGAGATGACAGATGTCAAAAATTGCTTCTTAGGTTGCACAAGGTATATAAAAGAATCCTTGAACAAGTTTGTTAGAATAGCCTTCAACCGGCCAGATGGCGAGAAATTTTGCAACGAGTGACATCTGTTCCTGATACTGCAAATTGACCTTAACTCTCTGCAAAGAGTACCTCGACTAAAAAGAAATGTCCAGTCATATTACAGAATAGGCGATTATCGCCATAATTGAAGGGATATTTACAAAAACAACATAACTAACATTTTTGGCGGATTTGTGTTTTTGATGTCATCATTGTTCATTTCTAAAAGAAAACGATAGGTAAAAAAAATTGGTTTAGTCGGTAGGCAGATCTCTCATTTCAATTTAATATTAGATAAAAACTACTTACAGTGCGTGAGCTCTCAGAAGAACCTTCGAGTTTTAGAAAGAGACGTCGGGTATCAATCAACAGTGACACATGAAAAAGCAGAATAGCAATATTACCTTCGTGTGTCATCGCCGATTCCCGAAGGTTCTTCTAAATGCTCACAGACTGTATGTCGCTTGTTTTCTCGTTGTCTTAAACGAAATTTACTTAGTCTGTAAAAATCTAAATTTAATTATTACAGACTAAGTAAACTGGGTAGCCAAATTAAACCTATTACTACTCTGCTCATACCTAATTATTATCGCTTCTACATATTGTGGCATAGACATTAAGCTCTAACTTCGGCAATTAACCACCAACAAGCGCCTGGGCCCTTATCGTTATGAGCTCTTACATTCTCTTGGGCTATAATAATAATAAGCTGCCGGAAATAAAATTGGATACCGTTTTATTAGCAGGTGTCCGGTTCTTCATCCAATAGCCCGGGCAGTAATTAGTCCAGACTTATTCACCCAATAGCCTGGTACATCTTAGAAATAATAAGCCTTTATTTACTCGTAACCATTTTACATTTTTACAGTGCTTCGTAAATATTTCATGACTAATGGTTCATTTTTAGGGTTCCGTAGCGAAATGGCAAAAAACGGAACCCTTATAGATTCGTCATGTCTGTCTGTCTGTCTGTCTGTCTGTCCGTCCGTATGTCACAGACATTTTTCTCGGAAACTATAAGACGTAACATTATCAAATTTTTACATAATAGTACATTGTTGTAGAGGCTGGAAAGTAAGCTATAGGTGGATCGAGTTAGTTCGAGGGCCGACCCGCCAGGGGAGGCCCTCGAAGATACGAGTCCACCTATAGCGCTTTCGGCCGAGACATTACATAGTGCTTTTCACGACTACTGTGAGGAAATAAAATAAAAAATTAATTGGCATATACAAACACTTTAATAGATACTATTTATAGGTAGGTATATTGACGGTTCATATGATTTTCACAAGCACGATAAAGTAAACGAGCATGTAACTTTCTGCAAATAAATGCTTCTTTTCGCCATCCTTCCATAATATGAATTGTTCGTCGGATATTATATTGTATACAAAATATCACTGTTCATGAACCTTCTTATTTAGGACGCGATTTCACTGGTAACAAATTTCTACGCCTGTGCAGTTTCTTGAATTTCGGTGGGCGCCAGCGTATTAATAACATTTTCTACACTTATTGAACTCATTTTAACTGCATAAATACAACTTTCTTGTTTTTCAGTCAAACATTATCCAATTCAATATGTATTTTTCTCGCTCCACCTTTATTACTTTTTTTTTTCACTTTTAAGAAGCGTTTTACGATGTTTGCTTCAATCCGACTCAAACGGCTATTAGACATTGCAACCTGCAGGGCCCAATCTGTCAGGTTGGTAGGTATAATTAAAGGTAGGGCCCGTAGGGAGCTGAAGAGAGAGAGGGAGAGGCAGGGTACACAACAGATTGGGCCCTGCAAGTTGCCATGTTTAATAGCCGGTTCACTCCTTACCCACTTTTTGATAGAAAACCACAAACGGTTAAAAAGGTAAAAACGCCTTAAGGGTGATCTGAATGATTTTGACGTTTCTTTTTTTTAAAGAAGTAAATTGGTTCGATAAACAACCTTATTTTATTTTAGAATGAAAAAGTGGTGCCAAAAAAGACCTTTTTAATGTTTTAAAGTAAAATCCAGATGTCATTGCATTGGACCCGCCAATGAGAATCATTTAAAAGTCACTTTTAAATGATTCTCATTGGCGGGTCCAATGCAATGACATCTGGATTTTACTTTTCTACTATGACATTTCATTGCTGCAAAATAGCAATTCTTGTAGTGGTTGTTCAGATGCTACAGCAATTGCTTACTTTCCAGCTTGGATTTTGATCTTCTTTTGCCACATTTCCGAGCAGGTGGCGTGAAAAGTGTATTGTGTGTGCCACTACTTAGTTTTGTAGAGAAATTGCTAAAAAAAAATGTAGGGGGGGCACGCCATACACGTAACTAATCAGTTGTTGTCAGCCTCTTAAGAACCAATCCTGGAGCAGCGTTGTGCGAGAATAAACGAATGAAATGACTTCTATTGGTTTTCAAAAACATTACTCGGAACAGTCGGAACACATCCTCGCTCATCTCTGGAAACGCAGGCTTACGCGATCCGGTACACAAAATTAATAGCAGCCTCCTCTCGATTCACATAATTTTCAATAATAGAACACAAACGCTGCTTCCCTGAAATAACTAATACTTCGTTAAGCAGCTTTGGTAGCTTCTTAAGAGGCTGACAACACCCGATGACCTTCAAATTGACTTTATTTAAACAGTCATATAGCTATAACTACTTGTTTTGGAAAAGTAAAAAAAATATATGTTAATATTCATTATATTTAAAAGAACTTCGTTAATTCCAGTACACGATTGGACGAAATCGGCTCGATAGAAAATAATTCCAAAGTTACATCTTAAAATTAGCTTTAAACAATTGTACGTCTTTAGTGTCTTGGCGTATATGTCTGTAAGTAAGGGCAAAATTCCACCACACTAATACAAAAAAATTCGTTGCCTTATATTTCTCAATTAATACTTTTTTTTTATTCATCATTTTGCTAAATTTTCAATGAGCTCCCATACTAATCGTAACGCAGTGTTTCTCTTTCACTCGCGCTGAAAAAGATAGGGAGGGAATTTAGCTCTTATCATCCTCTTAAGGATGATTCACGCTGTACGGTTTCACATCCTACACGACACTTCCGAAGCTTCATTTTATGTGCAGAGAACATCATGTGACCTCCGAGAATCACGTGACGTTTCTATACAAAATAAAGTGTCGTATAGGACGTATATACAGGATGGATTTTCTTTTTGGGTCAGTGAGGGCAGCTACTAGATCCCGTGCTGCTACGCGAAAATGGTCTTAGAAGACCTTCCCTCGATTTCAAATTAATGAAGATTCGCGTTTACAGATTTTGGAAAAAACATACAGGGTGCGAGAAAAAGGTCATTTTTGCCAAACTTTTTTTTGATGCCATTTGATCCCATTCCTATCCAGGATCAAAAGCTTGTATGGGACTAAAAAAATTTTCCGGCTTGAAAAGGCACAAGCACCCTTTTCTCGCACCCTGTATGTTTTTTCCAAAATCTGTGAATGCGATCCTTCATTAATTTGAAATATAGGGAAGGTCTTGTAAGACCATTTTCACGTAGCAGCACGGGATCTGGTAGCTGCCCTCACTGACCCAAAAAGAAAATCCACCCTGTATATTTGATTGCGACTGTACGTACTGTACTCATATTTCCTGTACACGAAACAAAGGTTTGGGACATTGCGTAGAGGCCCTTTCGACAATCTAATTATGCAAATGTAAATGGTATAGTTACTCTAAGCCGACCCTGCCCCTTACATGGGTTAGTTTTGTGTACTTTCGCACACAAGGGGGTCGGGTGGGATGTTGGAGTTGTATATAGTTTTTTGATATGTATTGTACATGTTTTTATACCATTCTATTTTTGTATTTATTGTATTAAATGTGAAGGCTGTCATATATTTTTGTTCAATACATCCTTACGTACTCATACTGTCAACTGTTTGTTTTCTTTCTCCTATTAAATAAACCTTTTAGGGACAAAACACACTTGACCTGAGCGTGGAAATGTTGCCGTTACGTTTGTGAAAATGGGCTCGGAAGCATCATGTATTGTTTCGGATACCTTACTGACACTTGATATGAAAAGGATTTTCATACTACTTTTCAGGCCTAGGCCTAGGTAGGCTCGCTACACTCGGCCGTTTCTAGCTACTTGGCCCGAAATCCCTATTTTACCAGCCACTGCTGTAATGTAGGCACTATTGTTGATTAAACTCTACATAAATCTCATTACCGCGGGAGCTCCGTCTGTCCAGACATCTAAATATATGTGGAGAGACGGTGAAAGTGGTCGATGCAATAAACATACGTTTTACTTACGTCTACTTCCTACAGGAACATAAAGGTGAGCATCCATTAGAGCTGTACCCCGAGGATCAGGAAAAATACGTTCCGAGCGATAACACTCTTTGTTCCCCTAACCAATAGAAAGGTACGTTTCGGGCTGGTAGCCAACGTGCCAAACGTTAACGCTCCGTAGCTTATCGTAGTCACCTCTCTCCTCTCTCTATAAACCTCTTTGTTCCCCGCGAGGGGGTTGCTTCGTTAACCAGGCACAGCCTGGCCCTCTTTGTCAGGACACTGGGGCCCTTTTGCTTCTCGTAGCTTCGGCCAGTTAAGACCTCAGCGTAACGTCTTTGTACCTCAGCCGGTTAGACTATGAGACTCTTCTATGAAGTGCGACTTTGACAGTTGCCGTTTCGTTCGCTACGGAGTTAACGATTGGCGCTAAGGAGAGTATTTACAGGAGAACGATCGAAAAAGTGTCCAGCTGTAAACAGGAAATAATAGTTCCAAACCTCTCCGAGTGGCGGTAGTATAGCTATAGCAACTTAACAGTTATTGACGGAATAAAGTGCGCTGAAAATGCGCTACCATACGCTATAGCTATTGTGGAGCCACCAATTTAACGCCTTTTGACGGACACTTTTATGACATAGAGACTGTTATCCTTATACCTTCTACCGTCCATAATTGGCACGTTGGCTACGACCCAGGTGGCTTACTACGAACTTCGAAAATCGAAATGTCGTTATCTGCATCTCTTTCGGTAGCATTCGCAAGTGCAATAGAGAGAGATATATCGTCGCTGCGCTTGTAAAATCCGACATGTGACTTTTTTTGAAAAATGGTTTTTGACTTCATTTAAAAGTATTTTTGAAGGTGCATATTCCTCAAAAATCCATTTTTTTCTAAATCTACTGGATCACAAAAAAATAAAATCAGCTATGTGAAAAAGGCCTTAATTAGCCGCGCAAAGGCGCTATGTGATCAAATATCACAAAGCTGTTTTTATCAATGAATGCATTATAATAATATTGCGCTTTGTGATGGGCACACAGCGGATTTTATATAATATTTTATGAAATTGGTTCTTGACAAATAATATATAGTTAAATATGTAATATATTCAGCAGTGTTAATAAACAGTCGTATACGCATTTTTATGGTTTTAATTTATTTGCAGTATAAATCCGCTTAGTGACGATTCGAAATGTCGCTTTAAGAAATATTAAACCGTTATGTGCCTCGATAATCACATAGCGGTTTTTACAACACAAATAAATTCAGCTATGTGCTTAAAATGTAGAAAAAAAAATTTTAGCTCCTAAAATAACTTAGTAAAATTTTCAAATCTAACATTATTTAGAGTCATATTGGAATCTTTAATTTTTGCCATTTTTAGATTTTTGATTTATTATACAGTAAAAAAATAAACATGTTTTTGTGTCTCCTGTAAAGTTGTGTTTTTTTACGTGTCGGATTTTACAAGCGCAGCGACGATATAACAAAAACGCAGGTACGTTTGTTTTTTCGTGGTCGAGGCGTAGGTACGAGTTAGCAAAGCGGTGTAAGTAGGTGTAGGTATGTGTTCCGTTTGGTGGATACGTACGTTAGTGGTGATTTTTTAACTCCGAAAGATGCTTACATTGTTCACCCTAAAGCCTCGAAGAGCTCAAAGAGGACCCAGTGTGTTGACGACGAGGGACCCGCTTGTTCCTTTAGCCGCCAATACAGTGAATCCTTCTTTTTGTAAAGGTTCGGCGACGCGCATGTGACCTTTGGAGTTGCAGGCGTCTATAGGCTACGGTTGCTGCTTACCACCAGGTTGGCCGTATGCTTGTTTGCCACCGTCGTGGTATTAAAGAAAACTATAAAAAATCTTCTAGCACTTTTGTTCGACGCTCCTGAAAACCGTCATAAATTAGGTACATTGGTTTAATTAAATGTAAGTTTAACAAAAGATCGAGTTACGGTAAGTTAGGTTACTTAGGCTAGATGTGCTTTGTGCACAAAATAAATAAGCATCAACTTTGAAAAAATGTCTATACTTTGTTTGTTGCGATCGGCCCGTACATTAACCCAAACAATTTTTAGATTAACACCCTGAAAATATAGTATTCTTATTTGAACACCTCAATATCATAAACTGTATATAAAACTTGCTGTTGCCATGCCTCAATGTGTTGTGTAAACCCTCCTTGTCGAAGATTCCTAAGGGATATTTTACAATCTACGAGCGGTATTCAAACTTTAAAATCATGATTTCTTACGAATTTGTTATCAACATAATATCATCTAAATAGATTAAGTTAAAAACTTATAAATTACAATTGGTATTTTTTATTTAGATACCTATATTACCAATATATACAAATATTGCTTATATTCATTTAGACACTTAATTTTAGAGTTAAGAGATAAATTGTGATTCTGTTAACCAATGGTTTGACAAATCGTTTGATGTATTTTAACGTTAAGGAATTTCTTTATGACTTTCATTTGACAAACTCAATAACCAATTTATAATAACTAGTAGTCCGCCTCGAACTGAGAACTCGCGATTTACTTGCAAACGAGTTGACCAATATAACAAGACCCTAAGGAGGATTTTTTTTCTCCTTCTAGCTCCATAACCACTTGATCGATCCTGATCATATACGAACTTACAAATTTTATGTATCTCTGCTAGTAGTAGCCCCAAGAAGTTTCATAAAGATTAGAAAAACGTTACTAAAGATATCGTCGGACAAACTATCGAAATCAAAAAGCCATCCAAATACCGAGACGTCACAGTAGCGTCAGTAGCCAGGTGACAGTTCGGTCTGGAGTTGTTTGTAAGAACTCACGTCGCTTACGCTCCGCAAGTTCGATAAAAGAATGAGGTGAATTTAGATAGTTCTTGTTCAATATCGTCTGTTGTTCCGTCATACAGTTTATACTAGTACGGGGGAATCCTTGCCTACTCTTAGATACAATGCTGTTTTTCTTTATAAATTGTATTACTTATCATGGAAATAAAATAAATTGAAATTGAAAATAACTAGTAGTCCGCCTCGAACTGAGAACTCGCGATTTACTTGCAAACGAGTTGATCAATGTAACAAGACCTCAAGGAGGATTTTTTTTCGCCTTCTAGCTCCATAACCACCTGATCGATCCTGTTCATATACGAACTTACAAATTTTATGTACCTCTGCTACAGCCCCAAGAAATTTCGTAAAGATCAGAAAAACGTTACTAAAGTTATCGTCAGACAAACTATCGAAATCAAAAAGCCATCCAAATGCCGAGACGTAACAGTTCGGTCTAGAGTAGTTTGTAAGAACTCACTTCGCTTACGCTCCGCGAGTTCGAATATCAAGTTAAAATCAAACTAATTACCGATTTTTTTCTCCGAATAGGCTTAGTTTACACTTCGTAGTTCAAGTACACCTACAATTAAAGGCGGTTTAATTAAACTATCCTAAAGGAGTAATAGTGTTGCTCTTGGCGGAAGTGATTGCTTGGGGATTCTGCGACGTTGTAAGTTTCTCTTCTATATTAGTCTACTCCGTTACGGGAATACGGGAAATGCCCGAAGACATACTCGTAGTTCAGAGTTGGCAACCCTTACAAACTCTTAGTAGGTATGGACATAGCACTGTATGTACTGGGCATAGCCTGAGCTCCCAAAACTGCCGGGAGAAGGTGACGTAGGTGAAAGTCTCTCGCATAATGACGTCATCAAAATGCCTGCGTTAATATGAATCTCACTTTTTTATTTAGTGAAAAATACCACAAATTGGAAAAAGATTTCCCTTACAATACTAAAATTTGGTAAGGGTTGCCAGCTCTGAACTATGATTCCCGTAAGGGAGTGTACTAACGGGGATATAGTAAGAAATCGCCTAGCAGTTGACTAATATAGGATTGTCGTAAAAATATTCGATAATCCCATTAATTCCCAACATTGTCGTCAAATGAATGAAATGATCAAATATTCTGGCAACGTGGTTTATTTCAATAAGCAGTTGGTTATCGCTCAATTGTAAGCTTATTTGAATTAAATACCGCTTCATTTTGTCTGAGGCATTTACTTTCAATGTTAGCGTAGCTACCCAGTCAACTGAAAAGATAGGAACTTACGTACGATTACATTTATCAATTTTATTAGAATAAATCATTAAGTGACCTCATTGTGATTGAATATTTTATCACCTACGTTACGCCTGATTTTATATCGCATTAGGATGTTTTATGGCTCCTCTACATGATGGGCCATCATAGGGACGCAGCTATGCGTTAGAGGGAGCTAACGATATTGCGATCTCGTTCCGTTGTATAGCTGCGTCCCTATGATGGCCCATCATGTAGAGCCAGCCTTACATCGGATTACGGTGTGTACAGTTTTCCAAGGGGTCGACATTATGTGTTCCAGGCGTCCATATGCTAGGCTAGGGTTTACTACCACCAGGCGAACTGTATGCTCGTTTGACACTGGTGCGGTAACACATAAATATTGTCCATAGGTACATAAGATTTCAGCTAATTAAAATTCGCTCTAGCATTTTTATCAACAAATAACAACAGTAAACTAATTACCTACAGTGGAACTATCTTATCGTCCCAAAAGGCCGTCTACAGGGTGTAACAAAAATACTGGTGATCCGTTTAAGGGCATAATTGGTATCGTATTACGATTAAGAAAAAGTAGAAGAAAAAATTTTTTTTTCTATGGGACAGGTGGTCCCAGCCGGCCTACCCTCCATACTAAACGAAAATTTTTTTTCGCGCGAAAACTTTTTTTTTCTTAATTAGAATACGATACCATTTATGCCCTTAAAAGGATCACCCGTATTTTTGTTACACCTTGTATATCGAAAGTACTCGAAAACTATGTAAAGCGTTGGTTTGAGTTTTCAGTTTCGTTCTCGACTTTTCGATATCTAGGCGCATATTTTTTTTTACCATGACGGTGGCAAATAAGCATACGGCCCACCTGACGGTAAGCAAGCTAAGTAGCCTATGGACGCCTGCAACTCCAGAGGTGTCACATGCGCATTGCCGACCCTTTACAAAAAGTTGCAACTACAAGTGCAATACCTAGCTAACTGGCTGCTACACTGGTGCTATGCGTGTACTGGTAGGTATGCGTGGTAGAAATCTTTTGGTTTCCTGGTGAGCACATTGTAGATTTGACACATCCAAAGCATAACTAGAAAACTGTGTTTTTTTGCCAGCTACACATTGTTATGCGCTAAATTAATTTGGTGAAGTGGGGCCGTACGATAAAGACCCTTATCCCGGCCACTTCCTAAACAATGGAAAAACCCGACGGTTAGTATTTATTTTCCCAAAGTGACTCCCACGCAACGCTTTTTAGACGCCGTAATTGATTAAATGGGCTATTAGATTTTTTTGTACCCTAACTTTTGTTTTATTTGGAAAGTTTTAGATGATTTCGACTCAGAATCACGAGCGCTTTCGATTTGAGTAGGACACATAATGTGTTCTAAAATTTTCATACATTTTTTGTTACTTCCATTCCGTTACCGCCATAAGAAATATATGGAAAAATGGTAACGAAATGGAAAAAAAAGCTTGGGATACATTTTTCGTCCTAATAAAATCGAAAGAGCTCGTGATTCTTAATCGAAATCATAAACGGAATTAATTTACACGTTTGACAGTTACATTACGAGATTATTATGAGAGCAATTTTTAACTTTGCCTCAGGGATAATTCAACAGATTGGTATATTAGCGCTGACCCAAGTGTCCCATCTACCAAGAACTTCGATCAGGGCTGGTGCGGCGGCGGAGGCGGCAGAAGGCAAAAAAAGCTTCAAAAACTGGGGTCTCCGCCCCCAATACCACTTTTTGGCTTTCGGTGTCGAGAGTCTTGGGGCTGTGGGGTCCAAGCGCTGCATTGTATCTATAAAAATAAGTAACAGACAGCCAATCATAGGTTAATAGGAGGATCATTAATCATACTTATATCAAACGTCGTTCGCAAAAAATGCAACGTTATTGGTTCCTTCTTCATACATATAGTTATTTGTATTTTGTACAGTCAGCAACAGAAGTAGCTAAGCAGTTGAGGTGGCACGACTTTATTGCTATAAGAATAAGAGCATTCTGAACACCTTGCCCTCTTAGCAATTCTTGCTGCTGACTGTACCAATGTAAGTGGAGCCATCTTTCAAGAGGGTTGCCAAAACTATGTGGATTACGTCCCACTTCGGAACAATGCCATTGTAGTCTTAGATGTTTATTCTATTGGGATAACCTGCCAAACATTATCGGCATTCTCTTCTTCGCTCATCAACAAAGTACATCTTACCTAAGAAACCTTTCCCACACTTTCCCACAGCTATTACCACCTGAAAGAAGAAATGCCTCTATATCCAGTGAGGCAGTGACGTGCAGCCATACCATAAATAAATAAATCTTACCTAAAACGACTCAGAACAATAGGCTAGATGCGTGGATTTTTTTCATGCGTGGTATCATTCGATTCGTTTTGTTGTGAGGATCAAATGTCTATATGGGGCCTATTGCCTTAAATCAACATAAAAGACAGAAAAGAGACTTAAAGTCTATGATTTGCTTTTGTTTCTCAAAACGCTCCTAACAAAATGATATGAAGCCGTGACGTCAGTTGCCCTGTTTAAAGAATGGAAAAATTACGAAATTGCTATTTTTATGGGGAAATATTGCGTTTATGTATTATGGTTGCTATTCAATTTAAATCACCATAAAATGTTAGAAATCCAATGGTTTTTTAAATTTCGTACTTTCAAAATTCGAAAAAAATCGAAATTTTGAAGCCTGTTATCTACGAGTATGCACTATTTCAATAGATTTTTTTAATGTTTACTTTATTTGGATATTTTGATCATTTTGCATCCTATCAACAAAATTTTATTGCCTAATTCAACACGTGTCATCATCCCTATTCCACAGATGAATGTTATTTTCAGAAACTTCTTGAATAAAAATAATGCATTGAAAAGGGCCAAAACATCGATATTTGAGCTAGTTATGAATGTTATGATATCATAAATTTCGTTATATTGGTATCGTTGTAAATACATTTTCTCGTCGGCATTAAAGTTGTCGTTGTACAAGGTGTAACAAAAATACTGGTGATCCTTTTAACAGCATAATTCGCATCGTATTTTAATTATGATAAAGTAAGAAAAAAAGTTTTCTCGCGAAAAAAAGTTTTGGTTTTATATGGAGGGTTGGCCAGCTCCGGCGACGTGTCTCATACAAAAAAAAATTTTTTCGTGTTTAATTTTTTTTTCTCCTACTTTTTTTTAACTCGCAATGCGATACCGATTAAGCCCTTAAACGGATCACCAGTATTTTTGTTACACCTTGTATAAGTAAAACGGAGTTTGTTAATGAGTAAAACAGAGAAGCCCGATTCCGTTGCTGTATTGCTGTATTATCTAATCAACCATTCTGTTTTACAAAACATGAGATAAGACTGAACGAGTGGTATATAAATACACAATTTAATGATAACAAATGTGTAGTTTCTTTTTAACTTCTGACCAGTATTCACGCTATGAGTTTCACCGGCAAAGTAGTGATTGTAACCGGAGCTAGCTCCGGGATAGGAGCTGCCACAGCCGTAGCGTTAGCCAAGGAAGGGGCGAAGGTGTCCCTGGTCGCCAGAAATGAAGCCAAACTAAGCGAAGTCGCCAAGCAATGCGAACAGGCTGGCAGCAAGCCTCTTGTCATCAAAGCTGATGTCTCCAAGGACGAAGATGTCAAAACCATAGTAAAAAAAACCGTCGATCATTACGGTCAGTTAGACGTTTTGGTCAACAATGCTGGAATGGGAAAAAACGCAACAATATTAGACGAGAAGATTTTGGAATGTTTTGACCTAGTTATGAACACGAATCTGCGCTCAGTCGTCCTTTTAACGCACTTGGCTGCTCCTCATCTAGTCAAGACTAAAGGCAACATAATTAACATATCAAGCGTTGTGGCTTTACGCGTTCCATCAGAAGGGTACATGTCTTATGCTGTGTCAAAAGCCGGGTTGGACCACTTCACACGCTGCGTGGCATTGGATTTGGCTCCACACGGAGTCAGGGTTAACAGCGTTAATCCAGGGCCCGTCAAGACTGATATAGTAGCGAATGCGGGGCACCCGAATCCAGATGCTGTGTGGGAAGCCTGGAAAGCAGGTACTCCGCTCAATAGATTAGGAGAGCCCGAAGAGATCGCGGACTTGGTACTGTTTCTGGCAAGTGATAAGGCAAGAAGCATTACTGGTTCCTCATTTTTGTCTGATAACGGAATACTCTTGAAATAAATGTTAGTACTTATACGGAATAACAGTTTTTATTTGAGTTTAATGCCCTATATGGGTTGGGATCGTGTTGTTTTGTGTCATTCGGTTAGCTACATGGGACAGTTATTCACCACATTGTTTTACTGTTTAAGAATCTAAAACATTTAAAAAGACACTTGAGTCGAACTTATTGATTAATAAATGTGAAGTAAGTGTTCTTTCTTACTTTTGATTTAGTACCTGACAAACAAAACAAACCAGTTGAAACCAATTAAAATACGCAAATTGAAGTTTTTACAGACAACTTCAGACGCAACGGAACTGTAAGGTCTACCTAGGCGTCTGTGAATTTAGATGGCTTTTTGATTTTGAATAGTTTTTCCGTGCTAACTTTAGTATCGTTTTTCTGATTTTTATGAAATTTGATGAGGTTATAGAAGAGATAAGTACAATTTGCGAAATCGTTTATGAGCAGGATCAAGCAACGGGTAATGGAGCTAAAAATGCGCGAAACTAACTTCACAAGGGGTCTTGTTATATTGATCATCTCGTTTGCAAGTAAATCGCGAGTTCTCAGTTCGAGGCGGGCTACTAGTAAGTAATAATTTATTATATTGCACAAACATGTTTTCTGAGAATGACAATGATAGTGGAATAAAGTACTTAGTAATGATTTTACCACTGATAGTAGGTACAAGGTCCAATAACCAAAGTAGTAAGTGATAATGGACTAAGAGCTGGGTACGTCAGATATCTGACGTGGCCAGCTCTCCGTCTATAATAATAAGATTGATAATATGTTGAAGTAGATCTAATAGATAACTATATACACTTTGCTAGGTTTAGGAAGGGCTTGGCCGACATACTTTTCCCTCGTTTCTCTCAATCCTCCTCCTCCTCCTCCTCTTCAGTGGTTGAATGTTAAACGCTGAGATATATTTTGTTTAGTTTTAACCTTAATATGAGTTCGTGTTGTATTTATTTTGTGAATGCAAATGTTACTTTAGTTAGTTAGTTTTTTCTTCAAAAACATTTTTTATTACTCAACGATCGCTCTTAGATATTGTAACTGTAAAATTCTGCGCTTACTTGTAAAACATGCTGTGTATAAGCTTTGGATATCGTGCTAGTTATAACACGTTTAACGCCTACTATACTACCCTACCCTACCCTACTAGATATCATACAAACTGTAAAGTTTGTATGATATCTGTTAAGTGTACCTAATAAAATAAAATAAAATAAAATACCAATTATACCAAAATTGCAAAAGTAAGGATTGAGATCCTTATCATACACAGATAAGAGATTAAGTGGGTATTACATTTTTCGATCTTATTTCCGTACATATTTTGAGAAAAGCAGTATAGGTTTAGATAGGTATGCCTCTTCGGGCTGTAATGTATACTTTTATTCTATGTAAAAGGTATCTCAATAAGTCACTATTTCATATACCTAAATACCGGGTGTTTCCTGTAATAGAAGCAATAAATTAAAACGTAGATTCTACTCCTCAAACCAGACAACGTTTGTTCAGCGACTTTTAAAAATAACGTATGGTTTGATTTTTAGGACACTTTAAAGTTTTTCCGAACACGCAATGTATTCCGACATTGATTATGTCTGTAGGGTGACAAGCACTGACTTAGGAATAAAGAGACACGGTCTCATCGCGATTTAGTACCGAAACCAGTGTCGCCACGGTCAAACATGTGTGCATTTCATCTACATATATAATATTGTATGTATTAGGGTTACACACACATAGATCAAGTCCACTACGTGGAGTCTTATACTGTGGTTGGTGCACATACAAGATACATGGATTATAATTACACAATAACCATGTCAACGAACGCTTCCGTGTTTGTGTTCGTACCTCCTTTAGCCAAAAAGTCATATCTTCATACGATATTTTTATCACATACGACTTTTTACTTTAAATGGAAATTTGACAAACATTCAAACCTTCATTCTTCCATTCATTCATTCGATAGAGATGGGAAGTGCAAAAATATTTTCTATCGATACCAAATTTTATAGACTTACTTCGACTTTGAAACTATCTCCTACTAAGGTTAACTAGAATCGATAAGTTCGCCTTTGTACCTACTTTGTTTCTTTCCTACATCATGTTTGTATTCTTACTTCTTTTGTGTAAAATAAAGTGTAAACATACGTACAGTACGTATCTAGTAGTAGTAGTAGTAGTAGTTAAGTTAAGTATGTAGAGCATGACATTTATCTTTACTTCACAAGTCCTGAGATGTCGAGACCGAAGACGAGTGACGACGATTTTCACTAATGTTATAAAAAAATTACAATATAACAAATCTTGTTTACTTTGAAATTAAATGATTAGGTAGGTACAGTCAGCACCAATAGTATCTTCCTACACGAAGACCTACAAATAAGAGCGTGTCACATATATTTGCGGCCTTCGTGTAGGATCTAAGGTAAGTATTATTTTATATTTAATGAAAATCACACCCCGGTGAATTTACTCATTAATTATGTACATCTGACTACATATTTTAAATTTTTACCTAAACTTCAAAACTGAAGTCCCCTGCAGAATGTATAATGCTAACTCTTTTCCTTGTTAGCACTGTCTTCACTGATTTAAGTAATTATCATATTTATTCTACCTGTGTCTGACAACCTATTAATCCTAAAATATCATCTAATCGCAAAAATGTATCTAAAATATATGGTCTCATCCGGTAGAAAGCATAAAAAATGTGACCAACAAATACTATAGTCACGGAAACGACACGTAAACTGATTTAAAATCAATTACGTATTAGTACATAATTGTGACGTTTTCAAGTCAAAGGTACTTACATAATTATCGGTTGTCAATAAGGCGTTAACGTCTTAAAAGTTCATTTACAAATAAACTTTATTAACAACTGACAATGATTGTACCTTTGACTTGAAATGGTCACAATTACATATATCTTATTTTAGTACACCAAAATATCGATACATTACAATTAAACATATCGACTTATTCGCAGCTGTATTTCGTTCATCACTGACAATATTTTGACACGTTATTTCAATTTTGCGAGTACTGTCATATTCCACATGTTTATTGTCCATTGCGTGGTAGCCTCGATAACATCAAAGGAGAATGTACACAAAACAAGCAATCGATGTCATTTGAATGCCAAGCAATGGAAAACGTATTTTAATATTTTTCGCTCGTATCTTTATTTAAATAAATTGTGATTAGTCTTACCAGTGATAACTAACGTCGCAGTTTCGCAAATTCACAGTCGTACGTTGCGGTTTTTACACGTAATTATGGCACAAATCGGCATTTTATTTTGCTATTTATACCATATTGGTTGTCATGCAACTGACAATATATGATCACGTTTCTTGATCGCCTCGATCAAGATTCAGAGACAAGCTTGCAGCTGTCAAACCACTTCTCTTTATAATTCAGATTTCTATGGTGACAAGCAATGTCAAATAGACGGATTTTAACGTACATTGAAAATACTATTTAGTTTGTATGAAAAAGAGGCAATCTACAAAATACATCTTTTTTTAAAGTTGTTGAAGAAAAGTGTTGTTGTTTGAGGAGTAGAATCTACGTTTTAATTTATTGCTCGTATTACAGGAAACACTCTGTATAAAAATATGTCACTTTTAGAGGTCTGTTATATTTTACTGCACTATAAAGACGTTCCGGTTATGTGTGAAATAAAAATCCGGTAAATGATCACCGCGATTTTGATGACCAGTCGTTGCTCTTTTCATAAAATTTTGATGATTTTTACCACGATTTGGCTATATCTCTTGGATGCCGCACTGGATTCCGGCTCTAAATTCAGGAATTATTCTCAGAAATCAGCCTACTGTTATTGTTTCCGTAATAAATACTCAATATATTTGTTCTAATTTTATAATAAAGCCCTTTCTTTCTGTAAATAAGACCAAATTAGCAGCTTTCACGTACTTTGGTGTTGCTTTTCCCAACTGTAAATTTTGTTGGCCTGTCAAATATTCGTCCAAATAGTCCTCCGATGAACAGCTGCCAGATGCCTGGATCTATTAATGGCCCTAGTTTAGCAAACTAACCGGAAGGGTTTTATTGCTTTCGTTACTGAGTCGCATTTCCGGTGCCTGGTCTAACCCTGTGTGCCAGAAAGAGATTTCCGCTTGTAAATTGTCACTTGTAGCTTTATTAAATATATTAAGAATATTGTTTGTGTTTGTTTGTTTGATTCTAAATTTATTTTATTACTTATACGATAAAAATCACTTTTATCATTGTTTTTATTTAGCAGTTGTAATTTTTTTATGGATCTTAACGTTGTTTTAATCATAATTCCCTTGCGAATTCTCTCAAGCGTGGAGCCTAATTGGTAACTGGATGCTTGTTACTGTTGTTCCATAACCTTTCAAATTGATAACTCCTTTAAAACCGCAACAAACATTAAATCGAATTTACGGCATTTTCATCGTGTCATTAAACGGAGAATAAGCATCTGCTCGGCGATAACTCAAACGCGCAGACTTAAATAATTTATTCATTTAGGTCATGATTGTGAAAACATTACGTTTAAATTGCTAAATGTTGTATATACACCCAAACAAACAAGCAAAATAATTAATAGCTAGGGATACACGCACTGATGTGTCCGCCGGATTTGTCCGATGGATATGCCCGGCGGACAAATCCGTGCGTGTATGGCGCGAATTCGACACGGATTTGTCTGCCGGGCACATCTGTGAGTTTAAATAAATACATATTATGTGGGACAATCTTACACAAATCAACTTAGTTCCAAAGTAAGCTCAATAAGGCTTTGTGTTGTGGGTACCAGGCGATGATATATAAAATTGATGTATATATATATATATAGATATATACTTAAATACATAGAAAATAATACGGATAACTAAGGAACATATGTCCGTGATAAACACACAAATAAATGCCCTGACCAGGACTCGAACCCGGGACCCCCTGCTTCATAGGCAGACTCAATAACGACTAGACTAGACTACCTACATTTCTAATATTTTTGATTAATACAATCTGAACTAAGAGCTGGACTCTATGACTAAGAGCTGGCCACGTCAAATATGACACAATAATGAGAGCCATCTCCATCTGGTTAGATTGCTGTACTATCCTTATTGTTGGATCAGGGCATCTGTCAGCTTTTAATGGTAGCTCACCGAAGGAAGCCCACTAACTGCTCGATAGGAGAAATAATTCGTGTATAGCTGAATTTTGGTGTGAAGGTTGTCTTACACAACATACTAAAAGTACCCATGGATAGGGGTGCCGCTAACGGGGAGAGGGGGGTGTAAAGGTCCCCTTTTTTGGCTTTTCGTAAATAACTCAGTAGCGGTGGCTCATACGAAAAAATGTTCTTCTACTTAATTAATCAACAAATGATTTTGTACAAAAAAGGTCCTTTACACTTTTTTGCTGAGATCAATGTATAATGAGATTTCGAGGAAATACGATAATCACTTTTTTAAACTTTCGGAGCTATTATTTACGAAACTATTAGTATTGTCTAAAAATTGTTTAAAAAAACCCATATTTATATTAAAAGACCTATCCAACGACACCCCACACATTAGGGCTGGATTAAAAAACAGAATTTATCCCCCACTTCATGTGTTGGGGAGGTACCCTAAAAATATATCTTTTTTCAGATTTTGTTTTAAAACTTTGTCTGCGTGTTCAAAACACATACTCATACGAAGTTTAACTATTCTAGTACTAACCATCACTGCGCAAAGCCGTGAACGGACAGACTGGGACAAACGGACAGCGAAACTATAAGGTTAGGAAGTTGATTGCAGGGGTCCATAGGCTATGGGAACTACTTACCATCAGACGGGTCGTATGCTTGTTTGCCACCGTCGTGGCATAAAAAATAAAAAGTAAAAAAATACCCTCTTCAACCTGCTCAGTGATGTGATGGTTAGTACTTGAATAGTTAAACTTCGTATGAGTATGTGTTTTGAACACGCAGACAAAGTTTTAAAACAAAATCTGAAAAATATTGTTTTTTGGGGTACCTCCCGAACACATGAAGTGGGAGGTAAATTCTTTTTTTTTCCACCCCTAGTGTTTGGGGTGTCGTTGGATAGGTCTTTTAATATAAATATGGGTTTTTTAAAACAACTTTTAGACAAAACTAATAGTTTCGTAAAGAATAGCTCCGAAAGTTTCAAAAAGTGATTATCGTATTTCCTCGAAATCTCATTACACATTGATCCCAGCAAAAAAGTGTAAAGAACTTTTTTTGTACAAAATCATTTGAGGATTAATTAAGTAGAAGAACATTTTTTCGTATGAGCCACCGCTACTGAGTTATTTACGAAAAGCCAAAAAAGGGGACCTTTACACCCCCCTCTCCCCGTTAGCGGCACCCCTATCCATGGGTACTTTTGGTATGTTGTGAAAGACACCTTTGTCTACAACTGTACCAAAATTCAGCTATACACGAATTATTTCCCCTAAGTTTTCCTTCGTTTGGAGGGCTCTATGGGCGGAGGTCAGAGTTACAGATAAGCAAAATTTTTGAATTGGAAAACAGTACTACCAAAATAGATCGAATTTGTTTCAGTTATAGAGGACAAGGCCTGTACTCTCACATTAGAAAAAAAAACATTGCATATTATTGCTGACACAGAAACAGTAGGCGACAAACTATGAATTACATTAGGTATACGTCGTGTCGACATAAAAGTTTCTATTACGAACACGCATGTCTGAAATTTATTATAACTGTAGGGTGACAAGACTGACAAGCAATGTCAATTAGACTGATTTTAAGTAAATACTATGTATATAAGTAGTTTGTATGAAAAAGAAACAATCTACAAATAACAAAAACCATATTTTTTAAAGATGTTGAATGAAAGTTTTATTGTTTGAGGAGTAGAATCTACGTTTTAATTTATTGCTCTTTTTACAGGAAACACCCTGTATTGGTCAACTCATTTGCAAGGATATTGCAGGGACCCAGTTCGAGGCGGACTACTAGTTATCTAGATAACTGACTGCATTCAGAAATCCAATCCGGGTTGTGTTGTCGTAGGTCGTGTGCGTAAACTAGGTCATATATTCGTTTCACCTATGGACCATATACACGGTTTAACATGAGGAAACCGAATAATTTTAACAGCGGATTCCTGATCATAATTGAAGACTAAAATGTCATCCAAACTTTCCTGAATTTTGCCTAGTTTCCGAGTAACGACCAATTTAAAAAAACACATTTCTCATTGTTACTCAGCGAAACACGATTTATAGATAGCGATTTCACCAGTATGGGGCGTAATCTAAAGACATCTTTTATTGACAGATGTCAAAGTGGCAATAAACATTTTGTATAAACTATCTCTTATAAAAAATGTAGAAATTCATTTAAACCGATAATTTTACCTATGAGACTTACTTATTATTAGATGATCAAACGAACTTACCTGAAGTGAAGTTCGATCTAAATTGTCATGTCTTCGCTGAAAGATTTATATTTAATAACGAAGGTAGTAGTTGCCTTGCAACGTCACAACGGATTCGCACCCAGTTTAACGTAGAAAGAGAAAAAAGATACCTGTCTTCTTCTACGATACCGGCCGCTGGTCACGTCATTCTTTTCAGAGCATAGCATGTATTTCAACATTGTTATTACAGGGTTCGTATGGGTAGGGTGGGACTCTAAATCTTTCAGCGAAGACATGAAAATTTAGATCGAACTTCACTTCAGGTAAGTTCGTTTGATCATCTAATTGTCATGTCTTCGCCTCAAGATTTATATTTAATAACGAAGGTAGATGTTCAGAGCTAAACAATGTTGAAATCGAAATAAATAATGACCTCAAAGTATGAACCATTACTGATACCAATTCAAAATAATTGCTTCGTTTTATGTATAGTAACAAGTGTGTTACTATATATAATAATTCTAGGCAGTGGCCTAATTAACGGTAACTAAAATATAAGAGTTCCACCCGAATTATAATAACTTAACTGGACCGCTATTATACTAAAATACTTAGGTACCTAGATAAATCAGCCAAATAATGTTCTTAGCTAATTTATTTAAAGGTAAGATTTTACCTTGAAATATTGGTTTGGTAGGTCTTTTTATATATATACATATATATATATATATATAGTGACATTTACACTTCTATTAGTTTTATCAACCGCCAAATTAGGAAAATATACTTATATACGAATATATTTATAAGTCTACATCAAATATAATGACATGTAAGTATCATCTGGCATCGTTAATGTTACTTAAGAGGTTACTCAACATAAGGGATGTTGGTATTTAATTTACATATATATAAATTTTGTTTTGAGTGTTGGTCAAATGAACAACAAGAAATCAGCAACACGATCTATACCTACAACCCTTGCTAGAAATTTTACGGGTCGATGACAGAGAAAAAAGGTAAATCTAAACAGGGCCTTTCCCATTTACAGCAGATGTTTCAAATAGTCTTCAATTTATATAAAATATGATAAGAGTGGGTATTGATTAATATCCAATATCAGCAAACGGGTTTGCCACTTCAATCAATGGGAAAGGTGAAGACCAGAGATATTACTGAAAACTAGCAATACGGCTTAAAATCTCACTCATGTAGTAGATAGGTACCTACAAAGGTGCCAGGTTATCTTACTACCGCGTCAAACAACCTTTATGAAAAGTCTCATTAATCCGTTTCCGTTGCTACGGAGCTTGTAACGTCAACCTACTATGGTAAGTTGAACTCCTTTACTTGAGTATCAAAACAATGTTTGATCTTATTTTTCAATTGTATTTTGGTATAAGTACATAATGCAAATATTTTCGTGTCTGCTTGACGGATGGAATGATTTTTGTTGCAAATATATATATGTATATGTATAATATGTATATATATTTACTCATGCGAAATAAAACAATTCCCTGTATTTGAAACGGATCTGAAGGTTTGAAAGAGGGTTGGTAAAATTTTCTAGTTTTATTTATACATTGAGAAAAAAAAAAACATGGGCACAAAATTTGTTTTCAATTTATCTGGATATTTAGCAAAATAACACGTACTTAATCGACTTGACAATTGTCAAAATAGGGTTGTGAGACACAGTACTAGCTTAATCCATAAAATAAGTAACAACAGCATTTGATTTGGAAAATAAAATTCTTGATTTGTCGTTGCAAACTAGAATGGACAATCAAAGGATTGCAAATTAGCATGTAAAAACGAAGGGTTGAAAAAGTAAGTTTACTACATATACTTTATTTTGCTTATACGAATATGGCATCAAGAAGCAAATAAATATTTTTCCCTGGAAAATATCGCTAATTATTTGCCAACAAACGCAATCATTTCAAGCGACTAGTGAAAATCTGGCAACAAATATTTTGGTTGATTATTATCTAGAAAATGTCTTATTTTCTGTATAATAAAATGTGAAGAGGGAAACACCTTTGTATCCTTGCGCTAATGAAGTGCACTAGCCTTTTAGTACCAACTATAATTACAATAGGTACTATAGAATCCTTTATAAAATATAAATTTTGTTTTAAGTTGAATTATTTTACAAATAAGATCCGTCAAACTAAAGACGTAGGGACCATATAAGTTTCTTTCCCCCAAAATGCGTTAAAAAATACAGTAGACACATTTTTTATTATGATCATGGCATATCCAGTGTCTCGATGACTTATTTTTAATATATTATTGCAGTAATAGCCCCAAAGTTTATAAAACTTATTTGTTCATAAAACTTAGTAAACTTCAATCAAACTTCTTACTTTCCTAGGAAATACAGATGTCGTAATGACAAACCTTTAGAAATAATGCCATTAGTCTCAAAGGACATTTGAACAAAAATATTGTAACTTATTAGTATTATGAGTCAACATAATTTCTCGCATGACCGATTGACCGTAAGTTGCTATGGGCACTTGCTGCCTTACAAATGAGTTATATTATATACGTAGTTAGAAAAAAATACGTTTAAATCGTTGACGTAACGTACATATATTATATTGTATTGGATATGTGGAAATTAAAAATGTATTTTATATTTTTTTTTAAACAAGAGACGACGGCTATCGAGACGCATGTCGCTTAGCATATCCAAAAAATTCAGCGACCAACGGGCATTGTTTTCTGGCTAGCCAAGCCTGTTTAATTTGAGTAATAAAGTCATATTTTTTTGAGTAAAATGCAAAACCTAAACCTGCTTGATCCCTTAGCACTGCGAGTCTGTAAGATATTTTAAATAACAATAATAAATCCCAGCCGTTTTGATGAAAGAGAGAGTCTCATCTCCAATATTATACATATATCAGTGTCATATATATTTACTCATAAGACTTTGTCAAGTATGTAATTAAATCAATATAGACTTTTTGTACCAAAATGAGGAAGTAACGCCTGTTGCCTGGCATTACTGCCTACGTGTGGGACTCGCTGAGCGCCGAGCCGAATTTCTATTTATTATTCTATAATAAATAGAAATTCTAATCAATAGCAGAAAGAGATATAAGATAAGACGAATATTTGGGCAAATACCCGAATGTGTGTTCCCGGTTGAGGTGCTCGGCACAACACAAACTATGTTTTCATCGGTTTTTTTTTTTTTTTTTTTTAATGTTACGACGGGGCCAAACAAGCATACGGCGCGCCTGATGGTAAGCATTGTTTTTTAATTGCCAACCAAGGATAATGCAGGATCTGCATACCTTGGTGTTTAACGTCTGCACGGCAAAAGCGCGAAAACGACGTTCTGGGCGTGCTGACACTGCTGACCGCTGACGGCGGCGGGGCCGACGCGCGCGACTCGCGCGTTTACGTCTGCGGGTTCTGTGGCGGTGGTCGTGATGAAACGGTTGGCTCCTCGTGTTACAATTTAAACTTGGATTGGCTGGGGGCTGTAATACTTAATCTGCCAGCTTTTAAAAGTTAAGCCACTAACAGAATTTATCTCCATATAAATACTATTCCAGCTTAACGGTTAACATCTCGTGTTAACTGGTTATTATCTCGTAATAACTCGGAGCTATATTTTAACATCTCGTGTTAGATCGGGAAAGAAGTATGTGAATTGTATATTACTTTAGGTATCTAAAGGTTCCTATAACATACCTGGTTGTTATTCTGCAGATAATCCATAAATTACAGCCCAACTATTTTGCTTTATTGATATTCACCATATCTGATATCAGTTTCTAATAATAAAGAAAATTTAAATGAATTAAGAAAATTATAACACTGCAGCCACGCAGTCTTTTGGTAGTTAATGTTTTTCTACCCACTGTTGATCTTTTGAAATCCTGATTTACTGTTTGTAGGTAAGTACCTTCAGACACAATTGCATAGCCTGTGATATATTTACATATGCATATTATTTATGCACAGTCGCCACCATAAGTGAAATAAAAATTTCTTATGAAAATAATAAATGTTATTAATCCGAAATGTCTTAGGAAATTTATTTCGCCAGGCAATTCGCCATATTCCGTCGCCTCCGAAACAAAATCGAACGTCTGAAGTCCTCGGCGTTGGCGAAGGTCCTGATGCTGGTTCCGCAGGCTGCAACACTGATGAGGGTCCAGGCTCCGATTCAGAATCCCAAGCTGCGAGTTACGGTACACCTACTGAGGCCTAGGTCGATACACCCAATTGTTTGTCTATTTCTGCGGCATGCAGATTTTGTGGAGGTGGCGGTAGTTTTTATTCAACTACGAAAAATAACGGTTAACATCTCGTGTTAACTCTGTGAAATTGCTACTGGCTATTATCTCGTAATAGCTCGGAGCTATATTTTCCGCTGTCTAACATCTCGTGTTAGATCGGGGAAGAAGTATGTGAAATCTATATCACTTTTAAAAATCACAAACACAGGCACTATAGATGGGCTTCAAATATATCGCTCCTTTTCCTCCGAAGAAATTCCTTGTTTCATCACTCCTTTTCCGATCTTGATTTTCCTTTAGTCATAACAATTAAAACTAAAATCCACAGTAATTAGCTAAATAAATCAAACTAAGATTTAATTTATTTGCTAGAGCTCTAACCAGGTGCGATCGCCGCGCGCGCAAAAACAATAATGACGTGACCAGCGGCCGGTATCGTAGAAGAAGACAGGTATCTTTTTTCTCTTTCTACGTTAAACTGGGTGCGAATCCGTTGTGACGTTGCAAGGCAACTACTACCTTCGTTATTAAATATAAATCTTGAGGCGAAGACATGACAATGTACAAAAGCATTCAAAAAAACGAAAAAGAAATACAATTTTTTTTTTCATTTTTGACATAAAGTCATATAATGTTTTTTTCTTCTATTGACCTCAGAAATGCGTGGTTCAAATCTTTCTGTTTCCTCATGTTACACCGTGTATGATATTATAATCTCTGGACTGACAAAGTGTTTCTCCAAAATTCAGGTTATACCTATCTTTTCAGTACAAAGTGCCGTAACGCCGTTTTTTAAATGGAGGGTAAGTAATTTTACAGCGTCAAATCGCCAAACCAAATGTATCAAATTATAGAATCAGAGACACTAAATAAGCTGGAAACTCGTATATCATCATTGTGGTGTTTTTAAATTTGTCTCAAGAATCTCGGAATATCTCATGTCTGGGCCAAAAGTTATCTATTCAATCCCTAAGTTGAACTTATTCAACTACACTATTATATGGCAACGCGATTGTGTACACCGAGAGAGCGGGTAGTTCAGAAAACACGCGCGGTTATACCTTGTGCAATCTAAGAAGTGGTTTTTGACACCTGTCATCTCAGTACCATTTATAACCTAAAATCGATGAAAAAGGCTTTAAAATGTACTGAGATGACAGGTGTCAAAAACCGCTTCTTAGATTGCACAAGGTATAGCAGATGCTGATACGATTGCTCGCCCGTCTGCCTGCGACCACGAGCGTTACGACACGCTCGAACCGTCAGGAAAATCACATAAGTAAATGTACGCGATTAAGTGCCGTCTCCCGTGTTTGTCAAAATAACGAGAATTTAAATTAAATTTCCAGTGAGAACATTCTCTATAGGAGTTATCAACAAAAAATATTATTATTATCACTACATAGTATAAAACAAAGTCGCTTCCTGCTGTCTGTCCCTATGTAGGTATGCTTAGATCTTTAAAACTACGCAACGGATTTTGATGCGGTTTTTTTTAATAGATAGAGTGATTCAAGAGAAAGGTTTATATGTATAATTGCACCCGCGCGAAAGCCGGGGCGGGTCGCTAGTTCTTTTATAAACTCGGAAATTAAACAGTAAACTAATTGAAAACGGCGGTGTCCAACGACTTCCTGAATTATTTTTATTGTTCTTAAAATTTAAACGGAATGTTCGTAACTTTGGAAATTTCTCCTTTGTGCATTGCTTGCTGCATCTGCAGCTATATTAAACGCACACTAGCTATCTCTAACGCCAATATTAACATTACCGAATAATAGCAGCGTTAGTCGACTCACTCCTCTGGAACCAACACCGACAGGAATCCAATAGTGTTTGTATTGTCCTAGGTTCTAGTCGTGTACCTAATAACCTATTTATATCTAGGTCGACTCGTACGAGTCGTACGTGAGTTAGGAATCCAATAAACGTTTGTGAAACATTCTATGAAATAGATATCTGCCAGATAATTCTAGTGCATAACACAAATTGTATGCCTGTGTATAATTATGTGTGTTGTATTTTATGTAGATGAAGGGTACACGGAAAGAACATGTCTAGGCACTTTGACAACATTTTGAGTTATAGCGGTTTTAAAGTTTGGAACGATTCAATTAACCATACTATTGTCGTAACTAGATTATAGTTTTTATTAATTAAAAAGTGGATTTATGTTAAAAATTACAGCTGTTATGGAAGTTGTTGCTAATAGTTCATTGCAAACTCTACATTTTGATTCAAAATCTCATTTTACAAAAAAAGGGAATAGACATGTTCTTTCCGTGTACCCTTCAGATGTGTATGTGTTTGTGTACAGTTTGGGATCCGATTTTAGTAAGAGATACACATCACATTTGAAACCGTCGTATGTACAACGATTCATACGATTCGTTTGAAAATTTGGCTAAGTAGTCCAGTGGCGGTGCGTCCATACAACACGATTCCCGTCGGCTTGCCTACATTTCAGGCACTTGAGCAGTTTTCGCACAGCTCATGATGAAATTTTAAGCCATATTAAGCTCCGGTAAGAAAATTTTAGACCCACCGCCACTGTTAGGTACATAGGTAATTGTTTTTTATCAATGAGCTTTCCACATGAAAGTACTTTTTTAATTTTAGAAAGTACCTTCTTACCTAAATTAAATAGCACACAGAACTCTGCCTCGCTACATACAAGAACCGTTAGTAAGAAGTTTTGGTGTTGGTGGTTCCGGCAGGTATCCGAAAAAAAAATCGACCCAAGGTTCGGTTACCGTCAAAAAACTGCTGAATTTTTATTTACTGAGGTTCTAATGAATTTCATGCGTAACTGGTAGAGCAGAATAATACGAAATTTAATTACTAACTAGTCCAATTGTTTTCATCGACTTTTCTTTGAAAAGGGCACGATAAGATCACCGAAAGTGTATTCATTAGATATACTTAGAAGATTTCTAAGTATATCTCATTTAATGTTCAATACAGTCTAGCTTCCCAGAAATTGTGATCATTAGTGATTAATAGAATCCTTAATCGACTCACCTGACTCCGTCCGTAAGCGCCCAGGAATCCGATCGTGATAGTATTATCCGAGGTCCAATTTGCGCTCAAACTGGGACACATCTTGGCCCCGCCACAATTACTGCTCAGTAAATCGTACAAACTGACGCCATCGACCTCTATCTTCCCTGATATCTCCATCAAACTCGTCATTCCCGTATAAATGTTGTTTAGATACACAGAATTTATTTTGGTGTTACTTATTCTTTCGACGTGTGACTCGACATTTTCGCAAGAACTCTTGGCTTCGCTTTTGAGTTCCGTCTTCTCTGTTTTGAGTTCTATGCTCGTGTCTATGTCGCTTGAGTTGAATCGTTCATATTCAGCGTAATCGTAGTCGGAGATTCGCCTGGCAGTGTAGTTACAGCGGGCAGTAGTGAGAAGGACCAGCATCACGTAGAGAGTCGCGACCGCCATTTCTAATTCCTTTTCATTGCGTCGATCGATTCCTGCAAAAAAGTGGTTTGTTAGTTAGATGCTTTCAATTCAACGTGGTCTAATAATAAAGTGGTTGCCACTTTTCTTTATACGATTTATTTTTATGAAATAGGTATTCCCTAGTCAACTTGATTGATCAATACAAATACAAAAAAATTATTGAGAAAAGTATAGTACAGCTCTTACAAGCTATGATTCTTTAACGACAGGTAGTTTATAAATGCCTAAACTAGAATTTCCTGTGTTTCAGGCAGCGAAGGACAATATTAATTAATTAATTTTTAATTATTCACTTAATTATGAACTTTAAGCAGTACACAATAAAAGTCTTATTACCTTAACAAAATAAATAGGTTATTAAGTTTTTAAATATCAAAGTACAGTAGGTAATCATTTGAAGACTATTAGTATTGTTGTTAAATAATTTTTCGTCACACCTGCTCGTAAATGGTGTTATTTCCTACCTGTATACAGAAGGACAATGGCCTAATTTGTTCCCGCGGGAGCATTGTCGAAATTTTTTCCCCACGGAAGTAATGACTCTCGTTTTTTTTTAAAATTTGCAACTATAGTCTGGCAAACCAAAAGCGCAGTAACAGTCAGAGTAACATGCTATACACATCCCTTTTTTTAGTAGTGAGAGTACTAGCATTAGAAAAAGACAGTATGATTCTCCCTGTATACGCTTGAAGTGGAACAAACTCTGGCCAAACTATATGTCGTGCATCATTTCTAACTAAGGAGGTTTCATGTTCAGCCAAAAATTCAAACAGTTTTTAATTTCATCTTAAATTAGGTTTATTTTGTAAATATTGACATTAATAATTTAATACTAGCTTTTGCCCGCGACTTCGTCTGCGTGGAATTAGTAATCCCCCTTAAGGAATGACTTCTGGATATCAATTATTCTATATCCTTCCCCAGAGCTGAAACTATTTCCAGCGTTCAGCGGTTATTGATTCCCCATACAAACTTACAACCCCCTTTTCACCCTCTCTAGGGTTGATTTTCGGGATAAAAAACTATTCTATGTCGTTTCTCGGGACTCAAATAATCTCCATACAAATTTTCATCTAAATCGTTTCAGCGGAAAATAATTCTCCATACAAACTTTGAACCCCCTTTTCATCCCCTCCCGGTTTGATTTTCGGGATGAAAACTATCCTATGTCCTTTTCTGAGACTCAAACTATCTCTATACAAAATTTCATCAAAATCCGTTCAGCCGTTTTTACGTGATGCGCGGTCAAATAAACAGACAAACAGATAAACAGACAAACAGATAAACAGATAAACAGATAAACAGACAAACAGACAAAAATTCTAGAAACAGTTGGAACGTGTTCTTCTGTTATCGATTCTGAGTATCCCCAGCCTACTTTTTTTTTTCAAATATCTTCCATGTACAGACTTCCGACCCTCTTCAGCTTTATTATATGTATAGATTCTTGTTTATGTTTACAAATATTTGATTTAGTTATAACTCTAGCCTTTAAAAACATTTTAAACACAATTTTCAATCGTGGCTGAATGTCGGATGGGTCTATGCCTTCAATTCCTAACCTGTCAAAGATATATAAAATGGCGGACGAATGTTTGAAACGTCACCGTACTTAGGGTCACCACATACCTAGCGGTTTTCCTCGCGGAATTACCGGAAGTAGCGGAAATTCATAGACAAAATGCTTAATTTGTCTATGGTAGCGGAAATTTGTCTATGGCTTCCATACAAAAAATCTGCTACCATAGACAAATTTCCGCTACCATAGACAAATTTCCGCTACTTCCGGTAATTCCGCGAGGAAAACCGCTAGGTGTGTGGCGACCCTTATACAATATTAGAAATGCAATCAAAACTTACCTATGTTATACAATCGTGACAATGCATTCGAGTTGTATTGAAGTTGTATCGTATCTAAACGTGTTTTAAAGTTAGAATACGGCCCCAGTGCTTCAGATTTATGATTATGATAATACAATAAATTACGGTCTACCAAATCAGAATCAAATTTAGATTATCAAATGTGGAGCAACAAGTTTTAGAATAACTTCTCAAAGTACCTACTTAGTCTGTTAAAAAGGGATTACAAAAACATTACGAAATATTATCATGGTAATTATTGTTTGTATAATTTCTAAGTCAAACGTATTACCTCAAAGTCGTTGAGTCTTAAGGTCACCTTGACTTAAGCTGAAAATATAATAATTACGCAATAACCCTTGATTATGTAAATTATATTCCAAGTAAAAGTCTAGTCCAATCGAATTATTCGCTTGTTTTCCAGTAAGAAGGTACAGTCGCCGTCAAATATATCGGAGCGGATAGCGTACTCAAATATATCTGAACATGCGCTTTATCGCCTTGACAATACAGGCGTTGTTCAGTCATGTGACCACCTTGGCCGTTCCGATATGTCTAATGGCCAGGGATCGGAAACTCGGGAGCTATTATACCTACAACTAGCAAAATTCCGTAAAAAGCTAAGCAAGTATGGAGTCGGCTTCTTAAAAATAATACTTTTTATTAGTTAAATCCCGGGATCCCGGGATTGTATGCAACATCAGAAAATTGTTAATACGTATGCCGATGTCAAGTAATTGCGATCTTGCCGTCCTTTTTACCTGCTAAACATGAAACAATGACGGAAATACAAATATACCACATGTCAAATATAGGTTGATTACCTGTTTACTTTTGCATTAGGTATGTACATTTTGTTTTGATTTACTGATTTAACGAAGATACATACCTTTGTACCATTATTTTTACTAAAAGTAACAATACATAAGTATAACAATATATAAGTTATTTAAATAAATTTAAAATAATTAAACTAGAGCAAAACGGCTTTCAAAAAAATAAGTCTACGACACTAGCTACTTTTAACCTAATTCATGAGATCGTTAAATGCGTTGACAAGAAACTACATACTACAGCTTTGTTCTTAGATATGTCAAAGGCATTTGACTTTGTAGACCATGCCTTACTACTACACAAACTAGAAAATTACGGTATAAGAGGTGTCGCGCTAAATTGGTTTAAAACATATTTAAAAAATAGAACGTAATGTGTGGAAATTGTCAGACTGAATAACTTTGTGGAAACTAAATACAGATCGGAACTAAAATGTAATGAGTTTGGTGTTCCTCAAGGCAGTATACTAGAACCTCTGTTATTCATTGTTTATATAAATGAATTACCTGATATTATTCCCCATAAATCTGTTATGTTTGCTGATGACATATCATTTATTGTGTCATCCAAAAAGAGCCTAAATATTAAAGATCATGAATGTAAAGTCAATGACTCATTAGAAATTGTTATAAAATGGTTAAAAAGACATAATTTGAACATTAATATTAGTAAAACCAACTATGTACAATTTAAATCAAAACGCAGCGATAATGTTATGCTTAATATACACTACGGAAATAACAAAATACAAGAAATGGAAAGTGTAACATTTCTTGGATTCATTTTAGATAAACATTTAGACTGGGAAGCACAAATAGGACAAGTTCGCTGTAAATTAAACAGATTCGTTCATGCACTACGAAAGTTGAGATGCACATCGGGTCTGAATGCCGCTTTAACCGCATATCATGGATATGTTAGTTCAGTGTTAAGATATGGGCTTATATTGTGGGGACACACTTCATCAGCATCTAAAATTGCATTTCTAGCACAAAAAAAAATGTGTGCGTGCCGTTTGCAACAAAGCCCCTTACGAAACATGCAAACCGCTGTTCAAAAAACTTAATATACTACCGTTGCCAAGTTTATATATTTTAGAAGTCTGCATGTTTGTAAAAAGACACATGTATTTATTTACATCAGCTGCTGATATCTCAAATAGAGTTCAACGAGACCCTGGACTGTTGGTTCATAATTGTATTCCCGGGTCGGCATTATATTCTAACTAATCCTTTGTCATGTGCATGAATATCTTTAACAAGCTTCCAAAATGTATAAGAGAGCTACCTATAAATCGATTTAAAAATTATATGGTCAAACTTCTACATGGTAAAAGATATTATAGTATAGATGACTTCCTCTCTGAAGATATAAATTAGATTTAGATTAGTTCTTAAGATTTTTGCATGCTAGTACCTGTATAGAGTACAAATAGCAGAATAAGCAACCCACTGTCATCTACCACCTAAGACTAATATGTACCAACTTATTCTTCGCAAATAAATTACATACATATACATACATACATACACAAGTTTAGTTTGATGTCAACTAATACTCTACTGTTAGTTAAATGAAAAACACATGAATTACATAAAATTTTGATCATAGGAACAACTAAAATAGTCTATTTAAATACTTTAATACATTTGTATGGCTGTTATTCTAAATTTCGGTATTTCGGGAAATCCCCGGGAAATTTATAAGTAAAATTAAATTGAGTCCGCCTCCATACTAGTCAACATCGACGCGGCGTAGGCACTGAGCCCGAAGTTTAGGTATAATAGCTCCCGATTTTCCAATCCCTGCTAATGGCGAATAACTAATATAACTATATTTTCATGCCTGTTAGACTAACCTATATATTTATCTATGTTACTGTAAAAGCCCGAAGTGCTGTTAAACCTAGGTTTTACCGGTAACACCTGGGTTTTAGCAACTTGATTCGGTAAAAGCCCGAAATGTTGAGATATCTTCTTTAATTTCGGACTTTTACCACCGTCGAGTCGGTAAAACCTAGGTTTTACAAAAGCGACCGGTAAATGTTGACAAAATATTTGTCCTTGCCACGTTCTTGTAGAATTCGTCAAAATTTTGTGTCACAGTGTAAGACTATATTGTTAACTATCTTTCACCTTTTTGAAATTTTTTCGGACTTAGCGTTCAAAAGTTATTGGGGACAATAGAGTTTGTTTTGAAATTTTGCATACTTCTATTTTGATCTCTAAAAAATTCATATCTTTTTCTTATCTTATCTTATCTTTTATTTCTATAGCGTTTAAATTGTGTTTTGACAAGGTCTAGCAGTCGGCGTTTACTGCATAATTTTAGGATGCAAATTTCCGAAGTTATTCGAGGGAACGTAGATTGCTATTCCTGTTTATGAGGGGAATCTAGCTTTTGCATTAAGTTTGTAATTGCCGTTACTTTTTAGGGGGGCGAAATAAAAATTCGCGCTTTATATCATCGTATAAAGGGCAGTTTCCTCTATCGTTCGACGCCTTGCGCTGAATTTTAAACTAAGAGAGAAAGTGGTGGAGGGCCGAAAACCGGCGTTTTCTTAACTTTGTCGGATTTGGCCCGACTCACTCTTGACCATTTTTCATACGAGAATTTTTGGGTTGCCTTTTCGTGGGATTTTTGCCCGGTGAGGGGGTGGTTTCGCCTGGTGAATCGATGGGGGGAGGTTACTCCCCCCCTCCCGGAGGCAGCATGTCCCAAAAAGACGGTTTGTTTGAGCGGGAAAACGTTATGTTTTCGGGCGTGGTCGAGAAAACGGTACTGGGGCCTTCCCCGAAAGGGGATATTATCTCCCATGGGCGCGACGGACACAGGGGCTTCACGGGGGTCTCACGACAGGGAGCAAAAGGGTTCACCCTTATGCAAAAGATGATGCGGTGCCGGACAACGGACCGAAAATCAACTCGGCGCGTAGGGGAAGGAAGCCTTCCGCAGCAGGATTGGCTCCTCGACTGAAGCTGAGGATTCTGCCTGCTCGAGGAGCCAAAAAAAGGCAGCGAGAGCCCACGTCGAGATTTCGGCCGCACAAGGCTAATTAAAGAGCGTGGGGCAAGACTCCGAAGAGAAGGAGACGGAGGACGAGGACCCCTGGAATGACCAGATATCCCTGAGGGAAGGCGAGGACCCCATAGAGGTGGCACGCTCGGCTGCTCAGACGGTGCTGCAGCAGACGGCCAAGTCGGGGAACATAAATGGGTGTGTGAGGGGCACCATTAACGACGCCTGCTGTGCAATCGTGTCTGCTATGGAGCAACTACAATCGGGGCAGGAGAATGATGAGATTCGCTCCCTCAAGGCGGACAACAAGGTAATGCGGGAGGAGCTGGAGATCATGAGGTCGGAGACGAAGGCTCTCAGAAGGGCTTTCTCTGAAAAGCAGAAGGTGACTCCTGCGGCTGACCCCAGCGGGTCGGATTTTGATCGCCTTACGTCAGAAATGGTGACACTCTTTGCCAGTTTTAAAGAGGAGCTCTCGGGAGAATTGTTCTCCTCTATTGGGAACATGGTGAACACCAGGTTGGAGAGAATCGAGAGCAGCCTCTCCCCAGAGCCGATCGTCCCGCCCACCACTAGAGGCGGATAAAAGAAAGGCGGAACGCGCCTCAAGCACACCTGTGGCACCTGGGCAGTTGCAACAGAAGGCGAACAGAAGGCCACACATTGACTACCGTCAAGTAGCAGCCACGGGATCTACACTGATGCCCTCTGCAAGACCAGGTCCTGCCTCGAGGGCGGGAAAGGCTGCTAATGAGCCCAGGCAGGTGGCCCCTACCCCTAGTCAAACGTCGAGTCCCCCCAAATCGGACTGGAGAATTATGGAGCGAAAAGGAGGAAATAATAAAAAGAAGGCCTCCACACCTGCGTCCCCGGCAACTAAGGCAACCAAGCCGGTGGCCCCGCCGGAAAAGGGGGGGGGGGTGCCGAAAACCGCGGCCGTGGTACTGGCTCTCAAGCTGGAAGCTACGGAATCGTATGCTTCCGTTATGATGAGAGCCACCCAAGCATTTAGTCTCCAGGACATTGGCCTTGAAAACCTCAAGGTGCGGAAGACGGCGGACGGGGCCCGCATCTTGGAGGTTGCAGGGGCGGATAATGACCGTGCAGCCGATGCCTTGCGGGAAAAACTAGAGGCGGCCATCGGCGACGTGGTCAAAGGCTACACCGGAAATAGTGGCGAGAACCATTGCGACCCACGCAAAATGCTCGTCTGATGAAGTGAAAGCAGGTGAGGAGGAGGAGGAGGTATCCGCTTTGGATTTGGTGGCTCTGGCTCAGTCCTGGTCCAGTGCCCAAAGTGGGGAGGTTGACGATCGGGTGGTCGGTTGCTCGAGTAGAAGTACTTGAGATGGAGCCGCTGAGGTGTTATAAGTGCATGGAAACCGGACACACGAGGGCCACATGCCCCTCAGCGATCGAGAGAGGCGACCTATGCTTCCACTGCAGACTGCCAGGCAGATGCCTTCTGCGCGGTTTGCCATCAGGTCAGGCCAAATTGCCAGCAAGGCACAGAATGGGTGGCATCTCTTGCAATCCCCCAAGGGTCAAGGGCATGGAAGCGCGGATGGGAAAAACCCAGGCCGTGACCCAGCAGAAGGAAACAAATGAGGGAGGTAGGTAGGAATATTATGGACCATTAATGCCAGCACAACCGCAACAACAAGGTACACAGGAGGTGTTGCAGTGCAACCTTGGTCGCTCTGCCCGCGCGCAGGACCTGCTTATGCGAATTTGGTGGACTGAGGGGTTGCTCTGGCTGTGGTGGCGGAGCCATATAACGTCCCTCTCCGGGCCAATTGGGTGGGGTCGAACGATGGAAAGGTGGCACTGGGGGTCCCAACGGTTGGGGAGATCCTCGCAGGAATTGGAAAAGGGCAAGGGTTTGTAGCGGCAAAATGGAGGGGAATAGTTGTTGTAGGAGTGTATTTCTCCCACCTCTCCTCCTTTAGACGCCTTTAAAAGATTCCTGGGGGATCTCGAAGGGGTGGTGCAAAGAATTGGTGGGGTGCCCGTCCTTATTTTAGGGGACCTGAATGCCAAGAGTCGAGTTTGGGGCTGTCCCAATACCTACCTACCTAGGGGTGCCGAAGTTGAGGACTGGGTCGCGGTATTGGGACTAGTTGTCCTAAAGCAGGGCAACACGCAGACCTGTGTGCGCTGGAATGGTGGGTCTATAGCTGACGTGACCCTTGCGACCCCGGCTCTGGCAACACGAATTGCCGAGTGGCGTGTACTGGAGGACGAAGAGACCCTATCTGGCCACTTATATATCAGTATGAGTGTATCCTCATGTCGGAAGACGGCGCCGCTAGAGGGAACGAGTTCACCACATGGTTGATGGCCCGACTGGATAGGGAGATGGCAGAGGAGACCGCCATTGTTGAGGCCTGGAGTGCCCCTCTGCTTGCCCCTAGAGAAGTGGACCAACGGGCGGTCCTATTTAGAAGGTCCCTAACGGTGGTTCACGACGCATATAGATGCGTCGCATAGCATAGGCTCCGCGCTAAACCATACCGGGGTAAGCGACAGGTCTTCTGGTGGAACCAGGAGATTGCCATCCTCCGCAAGACCTGCAATTATGCTCGGCGTGCCTACACTCGGTGCAAGAGGAGAAGAACGCACACAGCGGCGGAGGAAGAACTTCTCCACACCACACCGAGAAGAAGAGGGCTCTCCAGCAAGCTATCCAAGAGGCGAAGAATGAGGGTTGGGAGGAGTTTCTGAAAACCCTCAATAGGGATCCATGGGGGCGGCCATACAAGATGGTGCGCAAGAAACGTGCGCTCCCCCCATGGACTCCATGGAGCCAGTACTCCTCCGGAGAGTTGTGGAAGGCCTGTTCCCAGAAGCACCAGACTTTGACGCACCGGTGATGGCTCCCCCAACGGCGAAATGGAGTGGGTGTCAGAGCGGCTGAGAGCCACACGCAACGCGCCAGGGCCGGACGGTGTGCCAGGGAAAGTGCTTTTCCTGGCACTCAAGCATCTCGGGGACAGACTCAAGTCCCTAATGGATGAATGCCTGGAGACGGGGAGGTTCCCGGAATGTTAGAAGGAGGGACGATTGTGTCTAGTTCGGAAGGAGCGGCGCCCGCCTGGCTCCCCTGCAGGATACCGCCCCATAGTGCTACTGGATGAGGCAAATCCTGGCCAACCGCATCCAAAGGCACCTGGAGGGAACGGGCTCGAACCTGAGCGATAACCAGTCGGAGGAGAAACCTACCAGGGCCCACATAAAATATACGTACGTGGGCCTTGTTCTGGACAGTAAGTGGACATTTGAGGAGCATTTCACGAGACTGGCTCCCCTTCTCGTGGGTGCAGCCTCTGCACTAGGCCGCCTACTACCCAATATGGGGGCCTAATGCCCCATGCAGGCGGCTCTATGCGGGAGTGGTTAGAAGCATGGCGCTCTACGGGGCACCGATTTGGGCTGGCAGACTGACGGAGCAAACGAGAGCGTTGCTCCGTCTGCCGTAGAGGGTGGTGACCCAAAGAATAGTTAGGGACCGCACTACCTCTCAAGCTGCGGCGTGCGTGCTTGCTGGCACCCCGCCCTGGGAGTAAGACGTGGTGGTATTAGTGGGGAGATACCAGCAGAAGGTGGAGGCGAAAAGGAGGGGGGAGCCCCTAGACGTGAAGGAGGCTGAGACGGTGGCACGGAGGGCTGCAGAACGCCTTCGGATGTGCTGGAGGATAGCCGCTTTGGCACGCGGACCATAGGGGCGGCTACCTTACCGGTAATAGACGAGTGGTTAGACAGGCGGAAAGGGACCCTGACGTTCAGAATGACGCAGGTGGTGTCCGGGCACGGCTGCTTCGGACACTACCTGCATTTAATAGGGAGGGAACCAGGGCCTCAATAACCCGAATATGGCGGGGCGGATGACACGGCCTAGCATACACTTGAGGGGTAGAATCGCTGGGCCATAGAACGAGCGGCCCTTGTGGCGGCAACGAGGATAGCGGACCTCTCGCTGCAATGCTTAATAGCAACTATGCTGGGCAGCGAGAGAAAATGGGACGCGGTGGCCTCCTTCTGTGAACAGGTAATGAAACAGAAGGAGGCGGCGGAGAGAGAACGGGAAGATAATCCGGATGCCCTGCCTCTCCGGCGCAGACAGCAAGGTCGAAGGCGACTTGTCTTTAATAGACAAGACCCCTAATTGAGGCGTGGGACCAGCGGGTTTGGATTACCCCCTCCTCTCGTGCTAGAGCTAGGGCGCCAAGGTAGCATGTTATTCGAACCCATGGCGCCCTTGTTAACAGCAAAGAGGGTGAAACGCCGGAGTGGGGTTTAGTGGGTAGGGCCAACTCTTCCCCTCATGGGGTCATGAGCGGCGAGTCCCACATACCTCCCAACTGGGCCTTCCCCGGGCCTAAGAGACGATGCGTAAAGGCATTCCCCACTCCGTCAAAAAAAGGTCCCCTTAACGGCGTTCGTTACATCCCCGCTAACGGCGTTCGATTTCGCAGGACAAACACAGGCAGGTAAATCTAGTCACTTAGAATTGCAACACAATCCCCAATAAAGCGCATTACTCGGGGACTGTTATTGCCCTTCAAGCAGATCAGCTTTACAGACCTAGAAAAATTAGATGATACGACGCTTGATCTATAGGTATTTGCCGTTCCCCGCGGGTCCTGGGTGCAAATTTAGCTTCTTTACACTGTGACACAAACTTTCGGCGAATTCCACAAGAACGAGGCAAGGACTAAAATATTTTGTCAACATTTACCGGTCGCTTTTGTAAAACCTAGGTTTTACCGACTCGACGGTGGTAAAAGTCCGAAATTAAAGAAGTTATCTCAACATTTCGGGCTTTTACCGAAACAAGTTGGTAAAACCTAGGTGTTACCGGTAAAACCTAGGTTTAACAGCACTTCGGGCTTTTACAGTAACATCTACATTAATAACACTGATTTCTTTGGGTAAATGGCAGCCTAAAGCGATTATCACACTGGCGCCGCAACCGCATGCGGCGACTGTGTGCAAGTGTGACAGCGCTATACACATGCGGAGCGCTATCACGCTCGTGCACCGGCGTCCCATGCGGAAACCGCAGCAGTGTGAAAGCCGCCTAACATGAGGCTAGACCTTGGGCAATCTCAATTCAGTAGATACTGAAATGAGTTTTTCCCTCCAACGGATTGTAAACATTATGCGTTCATATTGAGCTGTTGTTTGTTTGTTGGTGTGTTTATGCATAATATGCAAAAACATTGTTTCATATTATGAAACAATGTTTTCTTATCCAATTTGATTCACCATAATCTGGAAATAAATATTTATTATGAATACACAACCTCCCTCCTTGGGTTACTACGAATTCAGGACATTGTACGGTGTTCCGTACCGCGTCCTACACGAGACTTCCGACACTTGATTTTGTAAAGAAAGCGTCACGTGATCCTCAGAGGTCACGTGATTTTCTGTACCATTATTCAGGCGCCGACTAGCCTAGCCCTGTTAAAAATCACAGTTTTTCTTTTTTACTCAATGTACCTTCTCATTATATCGTAGGTAAAATTTATAATATGACCTAAAACTACTTACTAAGGTAATAAATTAATCATTAATTTTTACCTATTTAGCTAATAATTAACCAACTATGTCTGGAATAACGTAGGTAATAAAGAATATTATTATTAATTAATAAAACAATTAGGTGAGGTTGCCGGGAACCCTAGGGACGGGTTCCAATAAGGCTGTCTGCGTCCCCGTCTGGGTCACTTATACCAAATGGACATTGTATCTTTGCACAGACACACGAATTAATCACAGACACGTGTAAATTACAAAATAAGGTGACCACTAAGCCGGCGGACATCCACTCTACTTAAACAGTTAGTGATGTGATTGAAGCTTACTTTTATACAGCAGTCAAGCATTAAATATATAATATTTGAAGTATTTGTGTATTTTATATGTTATGTATGTATGTATTTTATGTTATTTATTTATGTATTCTATATATTATACACGGAAAAAAACTTCCGGGATATTCTCAATCCAAGACATTATTATTATCTTGGAAATATTTATTTCCTTTACCAAAATATGATTTTTCGCTTAATAAAACCACGTTTTCTTAAAATAGGAATAAAAAAATGTTATTATTATTATTTATTTATAACAAACATACAACTATCCTTACAGGCTTATCCTAATCCGACAGTTATATAAAGTTTAACAATAGTAGTAATTTATTACATTTTGCATACATTATTTTATTAGTCATTATTGTAGCGCAATATAAATAGTGTGACCCTTGTGAATTCGTTGAGCGAACAAGAGAATAAATCCAACTCGATGGCTACACGATTAAGATTCCTAATTGCGCGCGAAAAGGGTGACTGGCGAAGAAGTTGCGTTCGAGCGTCCGGCTCGGCCAGCAAACTTGGCCGCAGCCGCCGCCACACATACCGCTCAGGTACGTTCAAACGCACCTCCGCCAGAACTCCAGAGTTGCACAACTGGCCTCGTAGTAACTTAAATATATACGAAGCTAACCCGAGTTTCCTTCGAACTTCTAGTTTATTGTAAATGTATTGTTTCAAGAGTATATTGAGTAAATAAGAGAGATTGTACTTTAATCAAACAAGTATTATCTTAGGTAAAAGAAAACTAGAAAATCTGTAAGAATATATTCGCTTCGTTATATTTAAAACTTTATTTTATTTTCGTTAAAGGAAATAAATACTTGTCACGCGGAAATATTTTCAACACAATAAAATAATGCCTTAGATTGAGAATATCCCGGAAGCTTTTTGTCCGTATAAGTATGTGTACATTTTGTATGTTATTTTTGTTTTAATTTTTCTTTTTGCTATTAGTAGCACCGCCCACATACTCCCAGCTTTGCTCCAAGGTTGACTGGTAGAGAATACCCTATCAAGATGTTTATTTTCTGCATTAAAGTTTTAATTAATTAATTTATTATTATTATAATACAAGCTCGGACGAAGCCCAACACTATTACTAATTCTCTAATGAATACTAGACCCCTGGGAGCTGGGAATGAAGTGATATAACTCACAAAATAGACTTGAAACCAAATACACCTAGTTAAGTAGTATTTATTTTGTTCAACGATTTGTATGTATTTAGGCATCTGGTAAACGTTTTTAACCGACTTCAAAAAGGAAATTTATAATTTTTAAACTAATTTGGATAATGTAAATGCCTACCTATGCCTACCTGTTATCAGATCTCTTTACGCTTAAACTACTTAACCGATTTAGATGAAATTTTGTATGAAGGTAATTTAAGTCCCGTGGACATAGAAATGCTTTTTTTAGAATCCATCACTTATAGGGATAAATTTTACTTTACGCGTACTAAATAGTGGAGAAAAACAAGTTAATTTATAATGTTAAAATGATGTGATGGTGTGAGCCAAAGGGCTACGCGACAAGTATTTAATAAAGTGAAACTAATGAAGAAGACAATGAATGATACTTCATGAATTTTATCTGCGCAGATGTCGCGCTATATTAATTTCTTACTAACGTAGGTAGTCTTAAAGTGCTGAAAGCATAAAGGCTACGAGTAACTATTTGTTTCAGCCGCAGATTGTCTACCGTCAACTGTTATAACTTTGCCTACGATGATCATCTTTGCCTGGGTTGAAAAAGAAGGTTTTCTTCACGAAACAGCTATAATCTTATTCCTGCGATGGAAGAAAGGCGGCCATCTGAGGAATAAGATATAAATAATGTAGCTCTTTGGTAAACAAAACCATGTTTTTCAAGTTAGGTAAAGTTGTGGGTCGTAGGCAAAGCTTTAGTAGTTGACGGTATTGTAAATTATCTTCAGTTTTGGAGACTACAGCTCACACAGCTACTATTATATACATATATATTATAATATGCTCCTTGATAACTTGATAAGAGATACACAAAGCTCACATGTAATAGATACTTCGTACAGTCGCCATAAAATATATCGGAGCGGCCAGGGTGCTCAAAAATATCTGAACAAGCACCTTATCGCCTTGAGAATAGAATCGTTGTTCAGATATTTTTGACCACCTTGGCCGCTCCGATATATCTGATGGCGACTGTACAGTCGACGTCAAAGATATGCTTACACTTTTGAACCTTACTCCATTGTAATACGGTGCAAAAGTGTGAACATATTTTTGACGTCGATTGTACAAGTAATTATCTCTTTCATAATGTGAATGGATAATCTCATATTCATAATTTAACAAACAACAATGATTAATAAAGTGATTATGAAACAAAAGCTCTGTAAAAGGAGTTCATTTAACTCGATCATCATCGGCTTGCCCAATTCCAATCTGTTCCTATTTCAAAAGAAAAATATTTCAAAGAAAGATATTTCAAACAAAAAGTAATTACAAGCCAAATATGTTACACACTTATGGTTCTAAAAAAACATAAATACACAGAAAAAAAATTGTTCGAATTATAAACCTAATTATTACCTTACCTACTCCCGTCTTTTCCTAGGCGAAAGAAATAAATAATAATTTCAAGGAAATTTTATTGATTTCGCAGTATAAGCAGAGACTATAGAGATATAGACGACCACAGCCTAAGAACTTTTTGAAGCTCATGTCGATTGCGCCATCTATGTCAAAGCCCCCTAAAGATACCGAATATGTAAGAGAAATGTCACCTGCACAGCTACTCCACCTCGTAACAAATAGCGTGCTAGTAGTACACTAGTAGCTGCTAGGTGGAGTAGCAGTGCAGGTGACATTTTCTCTTACATATTCGGTATATTTAGGGGGCTTTGACATAGATGGCGCAATCGACATGAGCTTCAAAAAGTTCTTAGGCTGTCGTCGTCTATATCTCTATAGTCTCTGGTATAAGGAAAAACGAAACGGTTTTACTTAATCGTGAAATTAATATTATTTACTCGGAATAACAGAGCTGTACAAATTATATAAAAAAATCCTTGAGTTTATAAATGGTGTATCTAGGCAAAGAAAATAAGTTCAATAAAAAGCGTTTTGAGGAATTAATTCCCAGCAGGCTGGAAATCATTTTAATACCTGCATGTGGTCATAAAGGCATGTCATCCGAGTTTGCAGAGTTCCAGGAGGTGTGCATAACTTTTGGCAGCAAAATAACTGCTTAATGTTTGTTTTTTTTTCAGTTGTTTGCTTGTAGCTCAAACACGATAGGTTTGTCGGAAAAAGTCACTCCATCAATGTTAAGGAAGGTTAAATTCGGCTGCATTTGTAGGGGGTAGAGAGACCAAATTGAAAGTCGGCTATATGAGGAATTTTGAGAATATCTCGTGGCGGATTTTTTAAGTGAGATGAGATACTATTTCAAATACAAATTCCAATCAAAGTTACAGCACCATGAAATCTGAAACCGTTGACAAAAGACCAACATCCATTAGAGCTGAGCGTGGAAACAGATTATAGAATGATGAATGAGGATAATGTCCACCAGTGTGACGGCCAATACAACGTGATCTAATGGGAAGTATCCTCGCTACAGTCCGCTATCTCTTAAGGCCATTCCTCGATTCGGACAAGCCACGCCCATCCGTTAGAGACACGTTTATGGCTCCCGTGCACGAAAGAAAGAGATGCAGCGCTCTTAAGGATCAGACTTTTTGACTAAACTACGATAAATAAGCGAATCTATAAAGTTTTGTCTAATTTTGTTTCTGTGACTTTTTAGATAAACCAGAATAGTATATTTTTACTTATTTATATTGCTTAATCTCTTATAGTTTACGTACGCTAAGAAAAATAAGGGGAAAAAGGACTCAACTTCGCTTTTTTTTTTCTATCGAGGCAACTTTCAGCAATCGTATTTCGGCTTGTGCCAAAAACAAGAGTATATAGTCTAATAATATATATTCGAAAATAAATCCAGTTCCTTTTCCCGTTTAGTCAATGGAGCGTTTGAAAAAACCTATAATTTTTCAAAGTAGCCCCTTAAGCCGGCCACAGACTATCAGTCCACCTGCAGTCCGCGTGACGATCTCGGTCCGTCAGTTAGAACAAAAATTTGCCGGCTCCGAACAACTGACAGGCCGATATCGTCAGGCGGACTGCAGGCGGACTGATAGTCGGTGGTTGCCCTTAGAAGTGCTGCGGTGGGCGTATATATAACTTAATTCCCACCTTTTATTTCCATATTCCATACTTTTATTGCAAGTCCTGGAGAAAATGATAAGCCTAATTATTTTTGGCTTCCCTGTGAACATTTTTGACACACCGTCCCTGTCGCCGGCGCCACAAGGTCACTCACAAATCATAGACACGAGTTGAGCTCATCATGGCGGCAACGCTTTGACAATTAAGTCCCGTGTTTGACAAAATAATGAGTGAAAATCGTGTGAGTTTAAATCAGTACATTTAGTGCGGTAATTTCGTAATCGCACCGCCTCCCTCATGCGCCGGGTACGTGACAGTACCAACAGCTTTCTACGTCTCACCTGGGAGAATCCTAGCTGCTTGTGCTCTATGGAAGCACTATAATGATTATAATAAACTACAATGCGTTCTAGGAGCATCGTTTATGACTTAATGTAATTAAATTGACATTTCTGAATGGAATTTATGATGGAATTTGATTTTTATTTATTGTTATGAATGTATTGTTTGACATAATTTAAATTCATTTTTATTTGTATCATTAAATGTAATTAAATCTAATACCTATTTAGTTATAAATTGTTTCTTAATGTATTTCTATGGACATCTGGCCTATAACCGCGAACCATTTCGTTCATCGAATCGTCTATTTGCATCGCTCTCTTTCGTATGTATACGCAAGAGCGATAGAGACGGGGCCAACGTTTTGTCGATTTTCGAACTTCGCGGTAGGCCCTCTGGTCTGCAAAAACGATTTTCATTACAAATCAAACATTGTCAAGATTAATTTCTCCTTGCTGATAAACAACGCGAAAACGTTGAATGCCGAAATCAGTATTCGAATCACAGTGTCGCCATGAGTCGCCCACTACTTTACGTAGCGGCATTGCGTAGGCACAGGCAGCAAGGTTCGTAATCAATGGACTTCGAGATTATGAAGAAGGAGGTTCTCAATTCGTCGGGATTTTTGTTATTGTTTTTTAGGGATCCGTAGCCAAAATAGTAAAAAGTCCTTGTAGTTGCGTCATGTTCGTCTGAATATCCGTATTATCCGGATAATATCTGGATAATTGCAAGCCTAAAACGGATTATTCTAGTGACTTCAACATACGTGTTTCTTACAAGTAGCGATACCGCACAATATTAGTTCCGAACACAGTTCTTTATGGTAAGTTCAAAGTATTAAATATATAGAACCGGTTATGAATTATGTTTTTTATGACGAATATTGTTCGACATGTTTCGCTCCATAGCAAGGAGCTTATTCATGAGCCGTCGGCGTTGGCTGACCGACGAAGAACGTCGAGTAATATTTAACTTAAGGTGCGTTGGGGTAAGATAGAAAGGTATTTTTTTAGGGATAAGACGAAAAATCGACCATATTCTGGAGCATTACAGACTAGTTTTTATCTTACCCCTAAAAAAATACCTTTCTATCTTACCCCAACGCACCTTAAATAAAAAACGTGAGTTACCAGTACCTATCAATTTATACAGGGTATTTCCTGTAATACGAGCAATACATTAAAACTTAGATTCTACTCCTCAAAGTTTGTTCGGCGACTGAAAAATAACTTGCGGTTTGATTTTTAGTACTTACACGTTATTCGAACACTCAATGTATTGCGAAATTGATTATGTCTGTAGGGTGACAGGACTAACAAAATGTCAACTAGACGGATTTTAACGTACATTGAAAATACTATTTAGATTGTATGAAAAAGAAGCAATACCTACAAAGAATACATATTTTTTTAAAGTTGACGAAGAAAAGTTTTATTGTTTGAGGAGTAGAATGGAAGTTTTAATTTTTAATTTATTCTTCGTATTACTGGAAACAACCTGTATTTTTAATATATCTGAGCCTCACGAAATCGTTTTGAAGTTCTATAAAGAGTAGCATGAGAGTAGCTGATTTAGTGGGGTGGCCAAGTTGAAGCGGAGAATTCTTCGTAGGACTGAAAAGGTTTATACCAACAAGTGGTATCGTTGGAATCAGCATAAGCTTTTGATTATTAAACAATCTCTTGTCACTTCATAAAGTGGTGGAATGAGTTTTTATGACGTCACAAAAATGGCGCGCGACTTAGGGTTAGATTTTGTCGATTATTTCAAAAAACTATTTAGTCAATTTAAGCAAACAAGGTGTCATATGATTGATATTTTCATGCTTAATAAAATATGTAAATCTACTTTCAACCAAAAAGTTAAATAAAAGCCAAATTTATTTTTATTTAAATTTCTAACACGCATTAATTTACATTATTAATTATGTTAAACTTTATTGCACAATAATAAAAAAATAAGTCCAAAAGACGCACTTAATGCTTTAAGGCATTCTGTTCCAGTCAACCATAGGGCAAAACAGAAATTTGATATGGTGTGTGCAGTGAGATAAAAGGATTGTGTAATTATTAGTCTCATATTTAAGTCCTAATTTCTAACACTACACATTGTAAAGAAATATTTGTAGCTAATATATATGTATATGTAGTATATGTGTACCTATATGTAATAATCTTTATTTTTATTTAACCTTATCATTATACATTTTATCACTAAGTAGTGTATTTTACAGTGTGTTTTTAACATACTATTTATGCTGTTGGGGCAGCACTTGCAAAAAAGTTATAATCGAGGCCGAAAGAACACAGCGTGCTGTCCTTAAAACAATGTTAAAGAAACCCTTCCGCTATTCCACACTTTTACTATATAAAAAGTCCGAAGTGTTGACGGTTCGTCAATTTACTTACTCAAAATTGTTGTTGATAAGCACAAGCAAATACTTGAAACGAAGAGTGTACCGAACACAGGTTCCGTCCGTGAATACTGCCTTTGCAAAACCATTTGAACCGTATATATCTAGTTTTGTTTATAATTCCGTGACTAGACACTTAGACATTAAAGATAAACCCGTTTTTAAAGCCAAACAAGTCATTACAAAAGCAAAAGCAATGGCTAGCTAGCTTAACCTATGAATATACTGAAGATACTATCCAAATCAGAAAAAGTTAGACCTTCGTGATAGTCAAAATAAGCTTAGAGTTAATTTGATGCACTTTTACTTAAGTATAGTTATAATAAATTAGCTTAAGTAATATGTATACTTATGTATTGTGTAGGTTGTAAACAACATCATACTTTAAAAATAAATCTTTAATTTGTCAACCGGTTATAGCATATATTGTCATAACATGTGATATTGGTCTCCGCGATATAGGCATGCCTAGTGCGAGTATCAAGGTTAACTTATTTAAGGAGTTCCAACAACTAACATACAAACTGAAAATGTAACTTTGCAGTTCTTTTTATGGGATTGCAATGTACTTGTAAGGTTTGTAAAACTAGGCAACCCGGCTGACATTGCAGTATGTTACGATTTTCAGAGGCTTTATAGCTCTAATACTAGATGTATTCAAAATATGGAGCTTGTGGATTAGCTAGATTTAGAATTCGTATGATCTGTCATATAATAGTCAGTCAGTAACAAAACTAAGGAACTTTGACTTGCAATAATTCTTAAATTATAAGTTAAAATTAAATGATTTTGAGAATATGTCTTCCTTGTGTTATGACTTCTTTTTCACTGAAAATTCAGACTTCTAGCTACCACCAAACACCATAATACTAGAATTAGAGGGCGTCGAAAATAGCTTGAATGGCTACGGGAAAAGGATAGTACGGCCGTGAGAGAGACTAATAATTTCACAATCCTTTTATCTCACTGCACACACCATAGCAAATTTCTGTTTTGCCCTATGGCTGACTGGAACAGAAAGCATTAAGTGCGCCTTTTGGACTTATTTTTTTATTATTGTGCAATAAAGTTTAACATAATTAATAATGTAAATTAATGCGTGTTAGATATTTAAATAAAAATAATTTTGGCTTATATTTAACTTTTTGGTTGAAAGTAGATTTACATATTTTATTAAGCATGAAAATATCAATCATATGACACCTTGTTTGCTTAAATCGACTAAATAGTTTTTGAAATAATCGACAAAATCTAACTATAAGTCGCGCGCCATCTTTGTGACGTCATAAAAACTCATTCCACTACTTTATGAAGTGACAAGAGATATTTTAATAATTAGTATCTCATGCTGATTCCAACGATACCACTTGTTGGTATAAACCTTTTGGGTCCTACGAACATCGAAAATAAGATAGCTCCTACGAATTGGCCTTTCCTCTACAAGTAAGATACCTAAAAATACAGTTTTACCATTTCCTAAAAAAAAGTTATGTCTAAAGTTAAGTTAAGTCTAACTTTTTCTGATTTGGATAGTATCTTCAGTATATTCATAGGTTAAGCTAGCTAGCCATTGCTTTTGCTTTTGTAATGACTTGTTTGGCTTTAAAAACGGGTTTATCTTTAATGTCTAAGTGTCTAGTCACGGAATTATAAACAAAACTAGATATATACGGTTCAAATGGTTTTGCAAAGGCAGTATTCACGGACGGAACCTGTGTTCGGTACACTCTTCGTTTCAAGTATTTGCTTGTGCTTATCAACAACAATTTTGAGTAAGTAAATTGACGAACTGTCAACACTTCGGACTTTTTATATAGTAAAAGTGTGGAATAGCGGAAGGGTTTCTTTAACATTGTTTTAAGGACAGCACGCTGTGTTCTTTCGGCCTCGATTATAACTTTTTTGCAAGTGCTGCCCCAACAGCATAAATAGTATGTTAAAAACACACTGTAAAATACACTACTTAGTGATAAAATGTATAATGATAAGGTTAAATAAAAATAAAGATTATTACATATAGGTACACATATACTACATATACATATATATTAGCTACAAATATTTCTTTACAATGTGTAGTGTTAGAAATTAGGACTTAAATATGAGACTAATAATTACACAATCCTTTTATCTCACTGCACACACCATATCAAATTTCTGTTTTGCCCTATGGTTGACTGGAACAGAATGCCTTAAAGCATTAAGTGCGTCTTTTGGACTTATTTTTTTTATTATTGTGCAATAAAGTTTAACATAATTAATAATGTAAATTAATGCGTGTTAGAAATTTAAATAAAAATAAATTTGGCTTTTATTTAACTTTTTGGTTGAAAGTAGATTTACATATTTTATTAAGCATGAAAATATCAATCATATGACACCTTGTTTGCTTAAATTGACTAAATAGTTTTTTGAAATAATCGACAAAATCTAACCCTAAGTCGCGCGCCATTTTTGTGACGTCATAAAAACTCATTCCACCACTTTATGAAGTGACAAGAGATTGTTTAATAATCAGAAGCTTATGCTGATTCCAACGATACCACTTGTTGGTATAAACCTTTTCAGTCCTACGAAGAATTCTCCGCTTCAACTTGGCCACCCCACTATTGGTAGCGCCGACATTGTTCCATTCGAATTATTAAATGTTTATTGAAACAAAATGTTTCAATCCCTTTCTTATAAAACAGTATTTTTCTTTGTAATGGACTAAGAGCTGGCCACGTCAGTTATGACACAATAATGAGAGCAACGAAACCCGTCTAGTAAAATTGCAATACTAGTCTTACCTACTTATTAGACCCGGGCATGTGGCAGCTTTAATTGAGTGGAAGTCAGAGTGACAGACTAGCAAAATTTTTAAATTGGAAATAAAATTATACCAAAATAGGTAAAATCTGTCAAAGTTGTCTTATTTATAGAGCATATTTTAACATTACAACAAATAACATCGCGTAGGTATTATTTCGGAAACAGAAACAGTGAACTATGAATAACAATAAACTACGTCGTTTTGGACTGCTTTCCCCCGTCAGAAACTTTTAGCAATGATATAATTTAGTTATTTAATATAATTTCTCATAATACTGCGTCAAAACCAGAACTCTAGAATTTGTATTCTTAAAGTGGTTTGCATTCTTTGATCTCCACCACTTTAAAGCTGCCAAATGTTCGGATCTAGAAATAAGCATAGTACAGCAAACTCGTTCGTCGCTCTCATTATTGTGTTATAATCATATCTCTAGAATTTGTATTCTTAAAGTGGTTTGCATTCTTTAATTTCCACCACTTTAAAGCTGCCAAATGTTCGGATCTAGAAATAAGCATAGTATAGCAAGCTCGCTCGTCGCTCTCATTATTGTGTTATAATCATATCTGACGTAGCTAGCTCTCCGTCTATAAACAGAAATATTTACTCAAATGTCTCGAGGGCACGAAAGTTGTTATATAACAAACTGTCTGGTAGCTAATACTTTTTTGAGCTTGAGTAAACTTTTATTATTTCTGCCTATTATATACTTTTTTTGTGGATTTTCTTTAAAATTTATAATGTTTTTATTAGTCTATGTACTTTGGACTTACCTCTAATTTCAGTTCTGAAAGCAGTCATCTCAGTACAATATCGTGGTTTAAGGGGCACGGCAGTGGCTCCGTGAACTCGAGCAACCATTAGGTATTATATGATTTTATTTAACTCACAGTATTTGCCAGTTAGTTTGTTGTTTAGGTAGAATTTTGCAAGCCAGATTTGAATCAATCCCTGGTGTCCGATTGAGTTGAAATTTAGCATCCTGAGAATGGTGGCTGGACGCCTCAACGTTCCACGCTAGAATATTAAGTAAATATTGTGACGAGAGGGCGACATAATAATGGATTGGATAATATGTAAAATAATACTGTTTTGGGTAACTTTTATAATTTCTTACTTTAAAAAAAAATGTTTTTTTTTTTAATTTTGAAATGCGTTATATTTCATTTATCATTTTAATTGCTTTGTTGTTTATGTCGTATTTCACTAACATTTTTTGTATTAGCCGTTATTTGCTTCCTGATCACATCGAGCACTGATAAAGTTACCTCCTTAAATATTTAAGCACGCACACATATATATATCACATATATCCGAGCTGTGATAGGATTTGGTAGTAGTAGTAGTAGTAGTAGTAGTAGTAGTAGTAGTAGTAGTAGTAGTAGTAGTAGTAGTAAAACACTTTATTGTACAAGAAAACACACTAGAAATATCTAACACAGCAAATATGTACAAAGGCGAACTTATCCCTTTAAGGGATTTCTTCCAGTTAACCTAGTTTAGTTATTTCAATGTGGTGATAGTGTCACTTTCCGGGGAGGCCGTCTGCAGCGTTGCTTCGGAGTCAGCAAACTTCCGGTTCAATAAAGCTTCCAGAGAGCTTTGCAATTGCCTCCAAAGAAGTTATATTTTGAGTTTATTACATGGGTGCAAAGTCCAAGTGTGGGTGTGGTAAGGTCGCCGGCAGGTACTATTAATTTCTTTTTTCTACTCCTGCATTCTGATTTGCCAATAAAATGACTGACATGTATATTCAAAGCATATACTTTATGAACGTTGTCATAAGATGACACAAAAGTCGATTCTTAGGGATATATGGGTCTGATGCCGGGACGGGCCCCGCATCGGCGCCACCCGTCGCTGTAGACGAGGCGTGCGCCGGCTCAATCCGCCGGGAGATTGAAGACAATTGTATAGAGGCAGCAGGTCATTCGTCGAACTCAATGCTTACCGGCTTGCCTAGCATGCGTAGAAAAACTATTGTGTGCAACGGTACCTACATAATTAAGTCTTAAAATGTAACTGTTGCACAAAATGCTATTTAAATGTACATCAGTGGAACTCGCCATTTTTCGTATTATCTAACACTTACCTACATGGTTTTATATGGCATCATTATCTACCATTATGACGACCTTGAATCTATTGTTCTATGGGGAATGAATAATGACATTGCTGGTACATTTATACAACCTTAGGCACTTTTTTGGCATTTTGCCATCGCAGAGGGTAGTGACTAGGAAAATTACTTTTTTCTGCTGAAATGAAAATATTTGCAATCCCTTGTCCACTATTGCCGATAGCATAAATCGTTTAGTTGATATATTTATCACGAATAAGTATGTGGATTTTGCTAGATCTTGTTTTATTCACGTTGCTATTGCAATTACCCTAAACGTAAATAAATGGGGACCAATAAATTAATATAATAGGTGTATTAAAGTACATGTATTATATTAGTTTATTGGCCGTCATTTCATTTAACATTTTAAATTAAAATTTGATAATGTGAAATATAAATAAGTAAATATGTCTGAATTGTCATCATAACCACCATGAAACTTGTTTTCGTATTCGTATTTTTTTGATGTTGTCTAAAATAACTCAGTATGTCGATTTGACTCCTGTTTTCCTCGTGTGTACTATATTGGCTATTCTTAATAGTTTTATATACACCATTTTTTTTCCTTAAATTGCAAGCTTGGATACATTCCTGAGCTTAAATTAAGTATATTTCTCAAAGACACCAGTGTCCTAATTAGCTTCAGTTCTGAGATAATCTATAGTTAATTATTATTTTTCTGCACTGATAAATTATTTTCCTACTTTGAGACGTACCGCAATATAAATGATTCACCTGTGTGTTACATCAATAAAATAAGCTTCGTATGTATCTCGTTGTCATAATTTTCAATTATTTGGTTGAGATAATCATAACACCCTAATTATCCTAGTTATGTTAGTGACCGATAGAACAATTTTCGTAAGAACAGTTTTTTTTTTCGATTTTTTTTAAACTTTATGCTAATTCGTTTTCTTAATCGTACTGCTGAAATTAAAGGAAATAAAAAAACACGGTGTAAGCAAATTAATGCCGCCGTTATTAAAATACAGACTAATTTAAAGTAATATACAGGATGTTACAATGAACGTAATACAAAACATATTTTCCAAACTCGTCTTCCTTGTGCTAAAACACTATGTTAGGTCGCGTGTTGTTAAACTAATGAATGTGTGAAAGTATGTAACAAATTACTAATCAGTGGAGTGCCTTATCATTTATTTTATTGGTTGCGATTGATAACAGACACCTTGATAACGAAGGACGGGGGGATCAGGCCCATAGCTGTAGGTACGACTTATCGCCGCCTGGCCGCTAAAACATGCTGCAAAGCTATATCCGAGACTTTAAAAAAATATTTTCAACCACTTCAATTAGGGTTTGGCTCCAAAGGCGGGTGTGAAGCAGCTGTACACTCCCTACGTGCCTATGTCAAAAGAAAGGAAGGTGAGGTATTACTGAAGGTAGACGTACGCAATGCCTTCAACTCCGTCGATCGGGGCGCCTTGTTGACTCAGGTCAAAGACAAAATTCCGGAGCTGTATCATTTTGTTTGGCAATGCTACAGTACTCCTTCGAAATTATTATTCAAAAATAATCTCATATTTTCGTCTGTCGGTTGTCAGCAAGGCGACCCACTGGGACCAGCACTATTTAGTTTGGCCATCCATCCAATAATTGAACGACTAAATTCAAAATTCAACGTCTGGTACCTTGACGATGGTATCCTGGGGGGCAACGTCGACGAGGTCATTGGAGATATGGAAACTCTTACAAGAGATTTTGCAAAAATTGGATTATCTTTAAATTTTTCTAAGTGTGAATTATATTTTTCTGACGACTATACTCAAAAAGATACAGCCATTTCTAAATTCCATTGTTTTGCCCCAGATTTAAAGGTTTTGGATTCAAGCACACTGTTCCTGCTAGGTTCGCCCATCCTTGACGAAGCTTTTCCAGGGTACATCGACGACAAACATCAAAATTTTAGTAATTTTTCGGACCGCTTGCTCATAATTAATCCTCACATGGCCTACACAATTATTAAATTCTGCCTATTCGTCCCGAAATTTACGTACGCCCTCCGATGCAGCCATTTATGGAAGTATCCCCCCCTTTTAGAAAAACTTGACGAAATTATAAGAAGTACAGTAAGTTCAGTTATTAACATATATTTGGACAATCGTCAGTGGACCCAAGCCACCTTGCCTATTAGGCACGGTGGCATTGGAATCCGCAAAATTTCTAGTATCGCTTTACCCGCCTTCCTTTCCTCAGTTCACAGCATACAAAATCTATCTTCAAAAATTCTAAAACTCCACGCCGACAATTTGGACTTACCTTTTTTAACTGAAGCCGTTGACACTTGGAAGGCCGCCTGCCCTAACAAAGAATTACCCGAGGTTCGCCATTCGCAACACCAATGGGACGAGCCGCTCTGCACGCTGGTACGTGATAATCTCTATGAAACGGCCACCAGCCCTGCAGAGCGAGCTCGTCTCCTTGCTGGAGCGAAATGGGAATCCGGTGCATGGTTGCAGGCGCTGCCTTCCAAAAACCTCGGAACACTCCTCACCAGCAGCACTTTTAGGCTCGCTGTATCGCTGCGCTTGGGGGCGGCATGTGTGGCTCCACATCAGTGCCACTGTGGCGCCAGCGTTACCAAATTTGGTCTCCACGGTCTTTCATGCTACAAGAGTGCTGGCCGCACAGCACGTCATGCCAGTCTTAACGACATCTTACGTAGAGCCCTCGTCACCGCCGGAGCGCCGTCTGTCCTAGAACCGACGGGCCTAGCGCGTGACGACGGCAAAAGACCAGACGGCATGACCCTGGTTCCCTGGAAGCTGGGACGGCCCTTGGTTTGGGATGCCACGTGCGTCGACACCCTCGCGCCGTCCCACCTTCCAGGGACATCAGCCAGGGCTGGGGCTGCCGCAGATACGGCTGAAAACCTCAAGCGGCGCAAATATGCAGCCATAGATACTGGTTGCATGTTTGAGCCGTTTGGGGTGGAAACACTGGGACCGTGGGGACCAGGAGCTCATGGTATCTACAAAGACCTAGCCAAGCGCCTAATTGACGCAACGGGTGACCAGAAGGCTGGGGCATACTTTGTCCAACGCATCGGCATTGCTGTCCAGCGCGGCAATGCCGCTAGCCTTCTGGGCACCCTTCCGTTTGGCACTGATTTGGAGCCCATTTTTTATTTGTAACTTTTATTTTGTAGGTTTTAGTTTAGTTTAGTATTAGTTTATTTTTAAGATTTGTTAGTTGTAATTTATTTTTAGGTTTAATATTAGTTTTTACTCCAGATGTTAAATAAAACCTTGATAACTGATAAGATACCCAATTGACGTATAGCAAGATATGCTATGACGTCACAGTGAGTGACCACACCAGAATTTGGTTTATTTATTTTGTTACAAAATTAGCAAAAGTTAATTACGAATAATTTTAAGAACTGAATAAGTGCATTATATTCTTTGTCGTTAATTGAGCCGAAATCACTTATTTTGTTTTACGTTCATTGTAACACCCTGTATATTCCTATAAAGTTTTCGCAAACAATAGTAAAACTATTTCCATACCTGTAAATTTTACTCCAAATAACAAACAAGTCTTATCTATTTTACATCACTCAAACTTCAACGTCAAACTGTTCACAAACACAAACTTATAAAAGTTTTAAGTTCTTAAAACTCTATGCCATCCTCAAAAAAAAGGTACGTTCAAGTTAAATTCTAAGTTAATTAACACACTCTTAATCAGTTTTCTATGTGAACTTTACTTCTTTTTTTTTCTCCAGACAATAAATTTCATTGAACCGAACTTAACTCGGAAACTGCCGACCGGGAGCCGTGCTTCCTTCGTCGAGGCTCGCGAAACACTGGAGGCTCTATCCGCAACAACCTTCGTAGAAAATAAATAGAAGACGTATTCCGATTTCGAAAATTATTAAACCAACATGATATAGATTTCACGGCATCTCTTTCGCACCAAATGCATGAGGTACCGGAGTTAGATAGAAATAATGGTACAGATGCAGTGCATAATAGTTTTTCATCGGATTTTCTCGGATAAGTTCGTTTTTATCGCTTATTTTTTTTTATAGCTTATAGCTTGTATAGTTGATTCAGAGCGCTCGATAAAAACGAACTTTTGCGAGAAAATACGATGGAAAAGTATGCACTACATCTGTATTAATATTTTCATCTTGACAATCCGTTAGATTAGATCTCGATCGGTGTGTATGCTGTTTATATACATAAGCGTAGCGTAGGTACAGTCGCCTTCAAATATATCGGAGCGGCCAAGGTACTCAAAAATATCTGAACATGCACTTTATCGCCTCGATAATAGAGGTGTTGTTCAGATATTTTCTGACCACCTTGGTCGTTCCGATATATCTGATGGTAACTGTAATTACAAACAACGTAGTCTGTAAGTTCTACATTACGTACCTAGGGCGGTAAAATAAAGAAGGGCTCAGATCGCGGGTATTTGTGGCCCGAACCGAAGGTAAGGGCCATAAACAAGCGATCTGAGGCCTTCCTTATTACCGCCCATGGTGCGTACATAATTTTACGTCTTTTCGTGGGTGTGAAGTGAGATTTGCCGCTGCGCTCTAGGTCGGTAAATCTCATTTAGCGCCCAGAATGACGTAAACAAGAATAAAATGTTTTTAATTCAATACTAAAACAAGGGATATTCGTATTATTATCTCTATAGTCTCTGGTATTATTTTTGGTGAGCCTTTTTTTACGATTGTCAGACTTTTTGGTTCTTTTACACTCGGTAGATTAAATACCAATCATTCCATTTAACTATGGTTGCCATTGGTGACTAAGTAATAGGTACTAAGTAATTACAAAAGAGGATAATTTGTTTTTAATCTCAAAATGGTACAACTACGTCTACTTACCCAATTTAGGATAGACAAGAGAGCCGGAAAATGTCCAGCTTATCTCAATTACGAGATTAAACAACGGGGATCTACCACAAACTCAATATTTTGTGTCAGTATTTTGGTAAAGGTAAATGTGGCAGCCGTACTTATAAAAGCGTAAGCATCATTGCTCGAAACTAATATTGAATCTGTACAACGTATGATGTAAGTGTGCTTTTTAACTTTTTATCTGATATCAAGTTTTCACGTATTGGTACATCTTTATTTCTTCACGCTTTCATGTCAAACGTACTTATCGTAGGTACAGTCGACGTCAAAAATATGTTTACACTTTTGGATCTTATTACAAAGGAGTAAGGTGAAAAATATTTTTGTCGTCGACCGTACAGTCCGTGAGCATTAAGAAAAACCTTCAGAAATTGGCTGTGACACACAAAGGTAATATTGCTGTTCCGCTTTGTCGTGTGTCACCGCTAGGGGGGTAACGTTACGCACACATATACACTGATGAAAGATATGTGCGCATGCACAATTGTACGCGTGCAAATGAGATGCAATGACACATTTTCCGTCCCTCATCGCGTATATGGGATTGTTTGTTTGTCACCGCTTGTTTGTCACACGTCTGTCATCGTCACCATGGCAACTGAGATTTTTCCTGCAATCGTATGTACCGACCATATGATTAATAAACCAAAACCTTGCAGTACAAAAAAGACGCTTTCTGGCCAAGTGTAGACATAAAACGATGTACACAACACGGGAGGTAATAAATAAAGCCCTCGATTTTATATTTACGTCCCTCGCTTGCAGCTCAGGCCGCAAACTTCTGCGACCTCGGCCTTACTTTGTTATACCACCCTAGTTGTGTAATGTACTATTTTGAGTCGGTTATAATATAACTCCCGCCTAGAAAAGATGTGCGTAAACCGTGAAATTCAAACGGTACCAATCAAAACATTTGTTTTGCATTATTCAACATGTACAGTAGGTACCTTCATACGCATGAACCCATCTCTTAGCGAGAATTCTCGGAATATGTACCTATAAAATATACCTAATTTGAAACTTGGAGCTTTGTTGGTGACGGAATGTAAGTATCTTGGAATAATATATCCACAATGCTATGTTACTGCGTGTGTCTTTGATATAACCGCAAACGGAAACCAGATGCAGGTCTTAAAAGAAAAAAGATATTTATTCTTCAATTTAGGCACATTACAATGCACTTGTGAGCGTCGGAGAGAAAAAAGAAACTACCACCGGTTATATTGAAGTAAAAAATATAATTGTTAATTAAAACATAAAGACTAAAACATTTTAAAATTATCTCGCTTGATAACCGTAGAGACCTTTTAGATTTAAAGTTTCTCTTTAAGCTTTTAAGAAACAAAATCGATTGCCCACTGCTTCTGAGTAGTCTTCGATTCTCTGCGCCTTAGAAGAATGCCACGTTTTCCTATCAATCCCCTGTCTCGCCCGTATCGTGGATCAGTGTTAGGATTTAGGATCAAACTCACCGGTACCACGCTTCAGTAAATTAGCCAATAAATATAGCAATTCTGTTGATATTCACTTTGACTCCTTAACCAAAATCAGAAATTTGTTGATTAGTCAAGCCAGAGACTATAGAGATATAGACGACCACAGCCTAAGAACTTTTTGAAGCTCAAGTCAATTGCGCGATCTATGTCAAAGCCACCTAAAGCTACCGAAAATGTAAGAGGAAAATGTCACCTGCACTGCTACCCCGCCTAGTAACAAATAGCGTACTTACTAGTAGTACGCTTTGACACAGATGGCGCAATTGACTTGAGCTTCAAAAAGTTCTTAGGCTGTGGTCGTCTATATCTCTAGAGTCTCTGCTATTATCCTCAAAGGACTGCCTTACTCACGCGCCAACTCCCACTACACTTTGTGCCTTATTATATTGAGTTAAAGTCCTAATTATAACCGCTTTACTGAACACAACACAAAAAAGAGCGATTCAAAGTCAGTGGCTCCGTAGCATCAGCTACGAAGGCCGTCTACGCCGTAGTCGTGGTCGTCTTAGAGCTTAGAGCATTGAACCAACTGGAGCGATCATTGACAGGCGTTCCCCTCTACCGAAAATATATGACCAGTGGTCACATTTACGTGGACGTGGCTATTTTGACGTTACGTATATATTTGACGTTCCCCTCCCCCGCAAAAATCGGTAAACTTTGTTTGTATAGAAAATTATAGACATGGCCACTCCAGTTGGTTTGATCCTCTAAGGTGGTCGTAGTCATTACCAAAGAATAGCTGGGGCTACAGATTTAGATAATAATGGACCTTCTAACAGAGGTCAACCTTCAAATAGAACACTTGATATTGTTTTCTGCCAACCAATGGCAATAGAATTTGTAAAACGTTTACAAACTCATTTTCTGCAGAATTAGTCACGTTTAGAGGCATAATTTTAATAGAAGAATATAATTTGTTGTAAAATGATTATATTAATACATTTTTTGTTGATATGATTTTAACTTTATATCTAAATGATTTTGCTTATGGTCAGTACGATATCGTATCAAGAGCAAAAGTATTATTTTGGCAGAATCACATGTTTGATTGTCATTTTGTTGACAAAGATAATCATAATTATGAAAAATTTCATAACAAATTTAGAATTGTATAAGTGTTTTCTGGTAACCAACACCAATATAATTAATAAAACTTAGAATCGCGGATTTTTACAGTCTGTCCGGAAATAGAAGTGTCGTAGTCGTAAAATGTATGAGCTCCCATATAAACCACGACTTTTATCTTTCTGGACAAACTATAATCAAATATGAAAACGGTATAAACGGTATATTTCTTAAAATTGTTTTTTTTTGTTAATAACTGTTGTCATCTGAATCAGTGATTTTAAAAATATTGTTTGACAAATTAATTCAACTTTGATTCTCCAAACTTCAAATAAATTACTGAGTCCTTTAGATTGAACACGCTTTTGCATAAATAATTCAAATTATAACTGATCCTTCAAGCCTCAAGGGTTTGGGAATAACTCCATTTCGCTCTTGAGATTGAACCATTTTCCTTTTTAATGTGGTACCTAAATAAGGAGGCATTATTACAAATAAAATTTCATTTCCAACAATCAATATTAATAATCAAATTAGGACTGCAAATATTTAATAGAAATTAAATTGAAATTTAAAATGAAATTTTCAATGGCCGATGAGTTAATTGTATAGCAAACAGTCCTACCAAATCGCCTAATTAATATTATAAAAGTTTCCGCTTTTTTCTGAAGTTTTAGAGCCTTGGTCACTAGCAATAATGGTTCCGCCGGCAGATCAGGGGGCTGATTTTTGAGTTTCAAGTACTCAAAAGTGAGATTTACAACTCAGAATAAAACGATGAAATTATGTTTTCAAAATAACAGCGATAGGAATTTGAAATCATGCGTATTTAAACTATTCATGTCATGCGAAAAAATTGCCGGTAAGCTTTTGTATTCGATTATTTTCGAGCTTAAACTTTTTGAATTCGGGCGCTCCAAAGTCAAAAATTGGCCCCCAGCGCTGGCTTTCGGGTCAGCATTATGCTGACGCGCGCCCATTTCGTGGTAAACGCAGTATTGTTCTGAATTTATAATTTTTTTGTTATACTTTTGTATGTACAGCCTTGGCCAGAAGTGTTGAGCATAGGTGTTTTTTGTTTACAATTTTGATGTTAAGCATTATTTCCCTATCCTAACAATGTACGGTAACGGTAAATGTTATATTTTATTTATAAATATAGAAAACTTCACTTAATAACACTTTCAAGGTACTTAAAAAATATGAAAACAGAAGGTACCAAAAATGTAAATTTAAGTCGGTGCGACATATTTCAAATATTCTATGCAGTTACTACTAACTTCAACAAAACATGCCTATTAGTTTAAATTAATTGACAAAATAACTTAAACAAAGAAGACTAAACTTTCCAGTTTTGTATGAAAATCGCATTAGTGCTCAACACTTCTGGCCAAAGCTGTAGTTTAGGTTTATTACGAATAAAACAAATGATTCTGATTCTGATTCAATAATAGCATAGACTTAAAGATATAATAGACGGCCATAGTCGTAGAACTTTTTGAGGCTCTAAGTTTTTAGCGCCATGTAATCCAGAGCGACCTATAGCCAAAATGTAAGAGGAAATGTCACTTGCTCTAGTACGCTAGTTCTTACTAAGTACGAAAAAACTTGCAGAATTTATACCTAACATTTTTTACAGAGACTTTGACCAGGTTCGATTCCCGGATATGTATGAGAGATTTAAAAAAATTGAATGCCGTTATTATTAAATCTAAAATCGAAGCCATAGTTCCTACTGCCCCTTTTGGACGGTCACCCTGTAAAAAAAGCCTACCAAAAGATATGAATGACTTACCCGACTTGATTTACCAACAGGGTTGGACGTATTTGCTTCATTTCACCATTGAGCTTCCGATTTTGTTCGCCTCATCTGTCAATTCGCCGAATTTGAAACCCAAGGTATTTCCTTTCCTCAAAGCCACCAATAAAATGCTTGTTAGTCACGTGCGAAGTATACACCGTGTAGCAAATCGAATTCAACTTGATCGGTTTCATTGATCGGGGGTTTCTTGGCAACTTATTCGCATATACAGTGTGTTTCTGTAATAGGAGCAATAAATTAAAACGTAGATTCTACTCCTCAAACCAGGAAACGTTTGTTGAGCGACTTTTAAAAATAACGTATGGTTTGATTTTTAGGACACTTTAAAGTTTTTTCGAACACGCAATGTATTCCGAAATTGACTATGTCTGTAGGGTGACAAGCAATGTCAATTAGACGGATTTTAACGTTCATTGAAAATACTATTTAGTTTGTATGAAAAAGAGACAATCTACAAAATACATATTTTTTTAAAGTTGTTGAACAAAAGTTTTCTAGTTTGAGGAGTAGAATCTATGTTGTAATTTATTGCTCCTATTACAGAAACACACTGTATGTACTGTAATGTTGACGTCAAAGATGGGTTAATCGCAGAATGTTTGTACCTTTGTTAATACAAATGTATGGCTAATTTTCGTAACGAAACTGAGAAAATGAAAAAAAAAAAATTTTTACTTTTCTAAAGTAAAAATTAGTAGTAGTAGTAGTAAAACACTTTATTGTACAGGAAAACACACCAGAAATATATAACACATCAAATATGTACAAAGGCGAACTTATCCTCCTCTTCTCTTCTTATCTTACTCTTATTACTTATCTTATATTAAATTAAGAAAGGATGGGACTCTCCTCTCTCTCTCTCTCTCTCTCTACAAAGGGACAAAGGTACAAAAATTCTGCGATTGACCCAGATATGTTTACAATTTGCACCTTACTGCTTATCGATTATCAAATATATCGGAGCGGTCAGTACTCAAGAATATCGGAACATGCACTTTTCTTGACAATAGAAGAGTTGTTTCGATATTTGTGACCAACTAAGCCGCTTCGATATATCTGATGTGTCTCAGTTATTCGGTGATAAATAAAGCATTTAAACGAGCGATAAAATTCTGTAAGCATAAGAAATATATTTTTAAATCAAAGTAACTAACCAAACATTCTATTATTTCTAATTTCAGTTAATGTGATACCCATAATATTCACTTATTTATGCATGAAATTGATGATTAAATTTGATACTCAATGTATATTTTTGAATAAAATAAAAACATTTTGCATGCATAGCTATTTAGCATTTCGATTAGGTACCTGCCAAGAACATGAATAATACAGTTGCCATCAGATATTGGAGCGGCCAAGGCGGTCACAAATATCTGAACAACACCTCTATTGTTAAGACAATAAAGTGCATGTTCAGATATTTTTGAGTACCTTGTCCGCTCCGATATATTTGATGGTGATTTTACATACGTATTTATTGAATTTCTTAATCACAAACCTTTCCTACATGTCTTCATACTATACGTTAGTGCCTAAACTACTATTTATTACGTTACCTAGTAATTTGTGAGTATTATTTGTAAATCCGATAGTCACGTTTGTTGCCGACATAGACCAGACAATTTCTATACCCCAATTTCTACACCGAAGGGAACAAAAATTACAAATACTTAATGTCAGCGCAAATATGGCTGACTGACAACTGAATTTCGAGGCAAAAAAGCATTTCACAGTTGTCAAAGTGTTAGTCAAGAAATTTGTTTTCATTTTTAACAACTATATTTTTAAAAGTGCGTGATTGCGAAGCATTGAAGGTATTGACATGTTTACGTTTTACTTTGCGGCATTACATTGCGGATTAGTGCCAACTGCCAACCCGTTATACTTACTTGCGTATTTTTGTATGCTTTAATGTTCCCACCATCCTAACGCAAAGTATAAATACGCAAATAAATATAACAAACCACCACCAATAATAGCCAAACTCGACACGTGTTTCGCCTATCTACGAGGCATCCTCAGGAGCTGCTGGAGATGTTGTCGGTCTGACGTACGGGGTCGTTTCCGCCAACAGTGGGAAGGATGCTCAAAGCAAGCATTAACTAGAACCCGCACACGTGTACCCCCGTAAGGGATAGATATATAGATGCCCATAATCACTTCTACAGCATAAAACAGAACAATTTACCAATGTTTTCCTTAACCGACACAACTTTCTAGGAAAACTAACAGCTTTTCTCGTAGCAATCACAGAAATGTTTGAAGAAATTGCGCATTATATCTGTTTGTTACCCTCCACTGCTAGAAGTAACGCGTGGAGGGTAATAGAAACTATGACAAGGACCAACGAAAATAGCACCTCTCTGCCGTATCTATCGAAAGTGTAATAAGACCATCCCGTTCTATCTTGGTATTATTAGTTCCGTGTCAGATCTATGGGTGGTATATCTATGGAAGGATGAGAATGAGGGTTTTCGGGAATCCACGTGGCGGCACTGTGACGAGAGGTATTTTTGACAGCAGCTGTCTAAATCCACCAATCCAAGAAATGTGATTAAATAAACATGATTGGTGAATGGGGAAGGCAACTGTCAATTTGTTTTTCTATGGTATATGTCAAATCTCATACAAAAAAGGACCATCGTACGCAGCGCCACCTAGAACTCATTGAACCAGCTGTCAGACCCATATAAATTAAGGACCATCTTACGCAGCGCTATCTATGATGACTTTTCATCCGGCCTTCCCCGTTATGACAGATGGACCTCTCATCATGGTGCTGCCACCTACTGAAAATTTTGATTCAGGAAACCCTCATTGTCAGTCCACGTATCTTTAGGTCCATGGTTATCGCAAATGACGCATCATAACCTCAACTAATAATACTCCTTAAAGTCATTGACTCCGCTTTGATGTGAACCGATATGACTGGTATTCACAATCGATGAATAAATTATGTAAACTATGCTTTCAATTTTCAGCAGCATTAATGAAGGGATTAAAAGGGTGATTAAAAATAATTTCATATTTTATGGAATTAGAAAGCCTTTGGAAGGTTCTGGGAAAATAGGTAAAAGCAGCATTTTTAATGCATTTAGAACATTAATTAAGTTAAGGTGGTAAGGATGGCTATAGGTAGTTCATAGTTATTTTTTGCATTAAATGATCAGGTTCCTACAGTTAAAAAAAAACAACAATTTAGTACCATATTCGAAACTAAGCATATTGACTAATACTTACGGGCCCAAACTAAATAAAACTGTGTAATTAAACTGCGAAAATGGGGTAAATTGTTTTTTTTTTTTTAAATATACGACTGATTTAGATGTCGACTGTATGAAATTACTATTGGCTGAAGTTTTGGTAGGGGTAAAATAATACTCAAGTAAAAAAATACATTGTTTATTTGTTAAATTATCCATAAATTTTGTTACGTATCCATACCACGGTCGCATTGTACTTAAGTATAAGACGAGTTATAGAAATAAAATAATACATACTTGACGTACGTAAAAGAACCTCAACTCAACAAAAGCCGTGTAATAGAAACCCGAGGCCAAAGCAGGCTATTACACTCTCGTTTAGTATATTCTTACCCTTTCAATGAAATGAACCCTTTGAATGTGCTGAAGCGGCATATGAAAAGAGCTCATATAGAGCCAAAGACATGGGAGACTCTTACTGGTGACCGTCCAAAACGGAGGCATACCGTGCACACGCAGGTGCGTGAGTTCGAAGCCAGGCGACGTACAGAGCTCGACGCTAAACGCGACGAGCTAAAGGCCAGACCAACTGTGGCCATACATTACAGTCATGTCGGAGGGGTGCTGACTTGCAGCGAGTGTGGCCGCACAATTGCTGCAAATATTGGCTATATCAGTCACTTAAAAGCGCACCAGCGCCGCTTTCAGCGGTAGAATGCAGTCGCTGTAGCCGAAAACGGCCAGGAGGAGATCATGATACCCTTTAAATTACATACAATATTCATCGTCACATTTTCGATTAAAAAGTTATATAATGATGAACATGTATGCTTTTTGAATTGTTATACACGGTAAGGAATGCTTTGCTTACTATTTTACTTACATACCTAGGTACTATATTAAACACTAATCTGAAACCATGTACTATCGGGTTCAGAATTGCATGACCAATCAATGGATTCATTCATGAATTGGAAATGCAATTCTTATATCCCGATGGTACCTATTCTGTTTTGTATAAAAAATTTCGCGATGCGATGCGATTTTGCGATGCGGTTCGCCACCCATCACATCTCGTTCTTCACGGAGGCGAGAAGTGGCTCACGGAGAGCCGTTTTGCTGCATTGATCGTAGCAAATGGAAATCCGTGATCTCTGCCTACCCCTTTTGGTATATAGGGTTGTATATAAAAAAACCGGCCAAGTGCGAGTTGGACTCGCGCACCGAGGGTTCCGTAAAAACCTAAAACAATTGCTATTTCTTATGATTGCGTGGACATGAAAGTTTCGTTTTGCTACAGCAGAAAGATATTATAGAGCTGAGTATATGATACGAATTTCAATTTAATACCTCTACGCGTTTACGAGGAAACAGGTAGTAAGTTTAAAATTAAAAAAAATATTTTAAGTACGATTTTACTAAAAATGTCTACTTTTCGTAATTTTTCCTTTGTCTCTGCTATATGAAGTTTCTTCGTGGCAAGTTTCAAGTTTCTGAGTTAACGGGAAATACCCTTTAGGTTTTGAGTTTCTTGCGAGTACTCATCTCCAAAATATGCAACTTAAATTGCTATTTCTTTTGATTGCGTTGACATGAAAGTTTGTTTTTGCCACAGCTGAAAGATATAATAGACCTGAGTATTTGATATGAATTTCAATTTAATACCTTTACGCGTTTACGAGGAAGAAGGTAGTAAGTTTAACATTAAAAAAAATATTTTTTGTATGATTCTACTAAAAATGTCTACTTTTTATAATTTTTCCTTTGTCTGTGCTACATGACATTGCTTCGTGCTAAGTTTAAAGATTCTGAGCTTGCGGGAAGTACCCTTTAGGTTTTGAGTTTCTCGCGAGTACTCAGTTTCAAAATATGCAACTTAAATTGTTATTCCTTTTGATTGCGTTGACTTAAAGATTTGGTTTTGCTACATCTGAAAGGTACTATAGCCCTGAGTATTTGACATGAATTTCAAATTAATAACTTCACGCGTTTACGAGGAAAATGGTAGTAAGTTTAAAATTTAAAATATATTTTTTTGTATGATTTTACAAAAAATTTCTACTTTTCGTAATTTTTCCTTTGTCTGTGCTACATGAAGTTTCTTCGTGCTAAGTTTCAAGTTTCTGAGTTTACGGGAAGTACCCTTTAGGTTTTGAATTTCTTGCGAGTACACAGTTTCAAAATATGCAACTTAATTTGCTATTTCTTTTGATTGCGTTGAAATAAAAATTTGGTTTTGCTACATCTGAAAAGTCCTATAGCCCTGAGTATTTCACATGAATTTCAACTTAATAACTTCACGCGTTTACGAGGAAAAAGGTAGTACGTTTAAAATTTTAAATATATATTTTTGTATGATTTTACTAAAAATGTCTACTTTTTATAATTTTTCCTTTGTCTATGCTATATGACGTTGCTTCGTGCCAAATTTCAAGTTTCTGAGTTAATGGGAAGTACCCCGTAGGTTTTGCGAGTGCCGAAAACTCTAAAATTTGCAGCATAAACGACTGTATCTTTCGATTGCGTTGGCTTTTAAGTTTGATTTTTTCACAGCTTCAAGGGACAATAGACCTAAGTATTTGGTATAAATTTCAGCTTGATACCTCCACGCGTTCCTGAGAAAAATGGTCTTGACAGACAGACAGACAGACAGACAGACAGACAGACAGACAGACAGACAGACAGACAGACGGACAACAAAGTGATCCTATAAGGGTTCCGTTTTTTTTCCTTTTGAGGTACGGAACCCTAAAAATTAGGTTGAATAATGGAATAATGCGAGATAATAATTATTAAAAATGAGTATTACTCAGTATATATATCTGCAACAACAATGTACTCGTATAAGTAGGTAATAGAGGTATAATTATGTTAAGAAAAAAGCCTTTTTGAGCAATATTTATAATAAAATGTACACGACATATGCATATATATTATTATGTTTCTTTCAGTCAGACCATTGTTTCTTATTCCTAAAAGTAATTAGTGTAATTACTAATTACAATGAAAATGTGGAGTGAGAACGTAGTCCCACATTGTATACAAAATTCTATAAAAACTGTCCCGTTTTTATTACCTTTTAGTGTAATATATAAATTACGATAACAAATATTGAAAAAGCTATATCATAGTACAAAGAAATAATCGTAAATGCGTATCAAATTATTAAACTTGGTAGAACTATTACTATACCTTGTGCAATCTAAGAAGCGGTTTTTTGGCACCTGTCATCTCAGTACATTTTACAACCTAAAATCGATTTTACGCTATAAAATGTACTGAGATGACAGGTGTCAAAAACCGCTTCTTAGATTGCACAAGGTATACTTATATTACTACTGCTATTAACTACTTATATTATATTTTAGAAATTGAATTTCTTACCAGGAACTCTGACCTTTTTTATTTACCTTGTTCATTATAAAGTATATAAATAGAGGGCACAGTCTAATAGGCACTGGTCCCACCGCGAGCTAGTAAGGTATGAGCTATCGGCTATAAACACGAAAAAAAGATAAGCACTCCCGTGTAAATAAAAGAGACACGGCGATATTTTATAGCTCACCGCTGGGCGAGTAACTATAAATATCGCCGTGTCTCTTTTATTTACACGGGAGTGCTTATCTTTTGTTCGTGTTTATAGCCGATAGCTCATAGCTTACTAGCTCGCGGTGGGACCAGTGCCATAACAATGTAAGGGGACTGTAAGGCGCTATCCTGTAATGCTATCAATTACTCGATGGCGTTGAACGGTCCCCTTACATGCGGTAGCATTCAGATTTGGAGCCTTAAAAGGTTCTTAGATTAGGCCCCTCTATTTAATCTATTACTCTCTGATAAAAGTGACTGACAAAGATAAACGATTTCTCAACGTGTAACACAGATCGGACAGATGTATTCAAATATATGTTACAACAGCCTCGCTCGAGACGTAGGTCTGACGCGTAATTTGTGGCTATTTATTTTCGAGTCTGACCTATGTAAATTATGTTTTGTTATTTCAGTAGCAACCAATGGTCCGGAAAAATTTTAAAATGTTTATCAATAAATGCTTCATTCTCTGCGAACCAGTAAGTTAAGGGTCTGCAATATTAATAAAAGAACAGGAACAACCCTTTTTTAACTCTATGCGGCATAGACAATTACTCTTACATAAATAACTCTACTCGCTCTAACTTTACTCTTAAATAATAATAGACAGTTTACTCTTACTTCCAAGCAATTGGTCCCTGACGAAGAAGACATTTTGTCGAGCGGTTCTTTAATTACTAAAAGAGTGGAGACAGTTAAGCAAGAACTACTGTGTTGCCCGAAAAATATGAGTCGTACACTACATAGTTTTTTGGGTTGTAATCTAGATTTGTGCCTGCATTTAAGCTCCGTGAAATCACATTACCTAAACGTATGCAAAATTTGAACGCTGTAATAAAATTTGAGCAAGATCTATTGGCTTTTTTTGTTACTAAATACTAGTTGCACAAACCACACTTGATGAACTGGGTGCGTCGCCAAGGTGACAATCGTTAAGGGGCTACTTTGAAAAATTATAGGTTTTTTCAAACGCTCTAGTGACTAAACGGGAAAAGGGAGTGAATTTATTTTCGAATATACATTATTAGACTTTATACTCTTGTTTTTGGCACAAGCCGAAACACGATTGCTGAAAGTTGGCTCGATAGAAAAAAAATCCGAAGTTGGGTCCTGTTGCCCCTTATTTTTCTTAGCTTACGTAAACTATAAGAGATTAAACAATATAACTAAGTAAAAAATATGGTATTCTGGTTTATCTAAAAAGTCACAGAAACAAAATTAGACAAAACTATATAGATTCGCTTATTTATCGTATTTTAGTCAAAAAGTCTGATCCTTAAGAGCGCTGCATCTCTTTCTTTCATGCACAGGAGCCATAAACGTGTCTCTAATGGATGGGCGTGGCTTGTCCGAATCGTAGAACGGTCTTAACGCTCCGTAGCGTATCATAGTCTCCTCTCTCTATCACTCTTCCATATTAGTACGATAGCGACAGTTGCGTTTCGTTCGCTACGGAGCGTTAACGATTGGCACGTTGGCTACGCACCGTGAGCAACATTAAATATGGCGACGTATCTGTCATCTCATAGCGAACTGTCAAACTTTTCATATACATTTTTATCTACACCCATATCATATAACCTCCATGATGCGTTCAAAAACCGCAAGTTATGACCACCATAAAAATAGACTGTTTTGTTAAAAGTTAGAACAAATGTCTTAATTATCTGTAAAGATGTTATTATTATCAAATAATAAGCAAAAATTCGATATCATTATGAAAATCGGGGCTGCTCCCCGACGGCACGGCACGCGCCCCGCCGACCGACACAATCGAGTTGGCCATGGCGATGGCGGTGCAATTCGTGCAATGGCAGTCATTCATTCATCATTTAGGGTTTATAATATGTGTGTAGATAAAGCAGTGTATGCAACTGTACGTAATTAGGCCTTAAAACACTCGTGTGATCTTATTATGAAACTCACTTCGTTCGTTTCATAAAACCACACTCGTGTTTTGAGGACCCCAATTACGTAACAGTTACACTATAAACATAACGATGACGCTTACAGATTGTTTTTGCTCAGGTGTTATGTTAAATGTTTAGTATCCTAGCACCGTCGCTGGGCACTGCTACCAGGAATGTGGGCTTTCCATTGTATTCACTGAGGATGCGGTTCTTGAGCTGTTCCAGTGCGGTCTTCTTTACCTAGAAATAAATATTAGACTATAAGAGTTCAAGCTTTTGATATAAAGACTGTCCGATAAATAAAATATTCTGTGAATACCTACATTCTTACTTGTCTTTTGATTTAAACAAACACGCAAAAATATTATCACAATTTTCTTTAGAATTAGCTAGAGATACAAGCACAGATGTGCTCGTCCGCCGGGCATGTCCGACGGACAAATCCGGCGGACACGTCTGTGCGTTTATCCCTTGCTAATATCACTTAAAATATTGTTACATACTTATAAAAACTTACAAAGTATTAAATTCAACCAAGTAACTACTGAAAAATATCATTTCTAAACAATAATACCTATAAGTACCTAAGTAAGACACCCTTTTGTTTACATGATTACGACAGACAGGTGTAAGGATGAATTCTTTATAATTTTAGTAAAAGTCCACTGGTGTTAAAGATAATCGCACGTTTCTTTTTTAAAGAATAAAGAGATTGTCTCGCTATGTTTGTTGATAAATATTATTTAATAATGGTGCTAACAAAGCCTCCGAGAACTCCACGCGCTAGACATTATATTCAAACATTGAAAGAGAAAATATACAAAGCTTATAGGTAATCCAGACAATAGATAATCCATGTTCGTGCTTGCTATGTCTGGGCTTCTGAATATAAAGTGTGCCTACTCATTTTAATTTTCAAGTTCGACATAATTTTCTTACAAGAAATTCAAGAGGTTACACTCTCGCGTTAAGAGTTAAATGTTTTATCCATACTAAAAAAGTGAATAAAAGATGAGTTATTTTGAAATCATCATTCAAAATATATGGGCTTTAGTGACGCGATAGGTAGGTAGATGGAGTTAGTGCATTTGCCTGTGTTAATGGAACATGATTTTGTGAAGATATTTCAGCCCAGATGGTAGGTAAAGCGCTGGTAGCCTGGTAGTATGACCCCCGATTTTCAATTCGGTGATCTCAGGGCTCAAACTCCGGCTCACGCCACTGGGTTTTTTGATTATTTGGATATTACTTGACACTATTTGGTGAAAGGAAATATCGTGAGGACACCAGACCTAATCCCAATAAGGCTTAGTATCACGTGTCCCATCTGAGTTGGAAGGTCAGATGGCAGTCGCTTTCGTAAAAACTACTGCTATCAGCAATTCATGGGACTAGGTTGCCAAACGGACCCCAGAGTCAAATAGAGGCGTGCTAAAATCTCGGGCAAATACGACTCAAAGGAATCTAATAAAAGCAGGACAATTTGTTCTAACATCAGGTCAGGCGCCCCTAATTCTCAGTCGCTTATAGTTTTTTATAGTTTTTTCAGTGTTCGATATTAGGGAAGCAGCTGTTACAAGGGTGAAGTTCTTAGTCATATCATATTTATTAAACGTAGATTGACTTCTAAAATGCTACACGTACTTAAAAAATAAATCTTGAATTCCATTCCTAAGGCTGGTATTCTAAAAGCAAGATAAATTACTTAGTATTCCATAAAAACGTCGTAATAATATGATACAAGACATTCAAGAGTCGTTCCCCTCGAGAGCTCTTAAAAATACACGCCTTAAATTATTAATTTCCGAAGGGGCTTTATATTTAGCAGAATTTTGTTATTTTTATCATTAACGGGGATTCAGCGGCTCACTTTTATCTTCTTTCGAGATCTTTTAAGATTATTCGTTACACATCAGACGCACGTGTAATCGAGGTATTTTTGCTTTGATTATTAAACCTCTCTCGCTCTCATTTCAATCGGAAAAAGTCTGCCGTTTTTTGCGGGGGAGGGGAACGTCAAATGTATGCGAAACGTCAAAATAACCACGTCAAATAAACGTCACTCCATACAATGAGTATGGCCACTGGTCATACATTTTTGGCAGAGGGGAACGCCTGTCAAAGGGCACTCCGCTTGGTTTAAAGCTCTAAGTATTTTTGTGCATGTTTTGTGATGAGAGCTAGAAAGTTTTTAGTAACAATTGTAGAGTGTAAAACGTCCTTATATGTATACGCCCTCTGCGTTATGTTATGGCAACACTGCTTCCTTGTTCCCGCATTCCGTCAAGCAAACAACATCTCTTTCTTGTAAATAAGTTTTCTTCAAATAATTAATAAAATCAGTGAAAATCAACAAAACATTTTTCAATACAAACTCTCCATAGTTGGGCATATAAAGCACGGGATGCTGCATTTTCTGAATGGACATAATAGTAAGTTATATGTTAGTGAATCCAACCACAACCTTGTACATAGCATAAGTATTTTAAGGTGTGAACAACTATATGTACTTATATACATATAAGTAAGTAATACTTATATTTCTCCATACACTCATGGACCAACCTAATAAATAAGTGTCACTTTTTTTGGAAAAGGTACCATTTAGCGGACTGTGCTTACGTTGTACGTTGTAGAGGTTCAATACTGCATTCGAGCAATAAAAGCGTAAGTGCCGTCCGCCAAATGGTACCTTTTGATCTAAACCGTCACACATTATTTTGTTACATTTAACGCCATAATTAATCCATCTAAGAATTCTAAGAACGATCTCTAATTAATTTCTCCTTATAGAGAACTAAAGTAACTTCTGATAGCTAAAACGGTCCAGTTGTTCTGCAAATAAATTGATACCATACATATTTAATTACCAATACGCTTTGTTCCAGCAAATATAGAAAAGAAAATAAATTACTATAGTTGGGAAATATCTTAAATATTAAACATTCCAGTAATCTCGATAAGTACCCACAAAAAAAATTGGGGACTCTTTCAATAAATACAGTACAAATACTACAAATATTTTACTTTACGTCAAGTGGCGAGTTCCATAATAAACATTCAATGTATACAAATCATTACAAAATCAAACGATTTTTTTTAAAGTCTATAGAGCATAAATAGGTCAGGTTAATGCCCCCACGTGTAGATAAATAAATAAAAAGCATATCAAAGTCACATTCCTTTTAGCTGCAGATTACTCAAAGAAACATTATTTTCCTTAATAAATATTTAACGCATGCCTTCAGATGTCATGTACCCTTATGGCGCATGGGCAAGAAATAAGAAAACAAAAATAGCCAAAAATATTATGTAATTTTAGGGACAAAACACACCTGGTCTGAATTCAGCAAATTCATAGACAAAATGCTTAAATTTGTCTATGTTTGCTTAAATTTGTCTATACCGTCCCCTTACAAATGCAACCATAGAATTTAAGCAGTCTATGAATTTTCTTAATTCTGCTCAGGTGTGTGGTGTGCCTAATATAGATTCCACGTGTGGGCATTGAACCCTATCATTGATGCAGATATAATACTAAAAACTTAATATATTCAACTTTCTTGGATCTGTGATTATGTTGTTACTGAATAAGTTGATATTTTTATTTGCTACTAAATAAGCTACTGCCGACTCTTGCTTTTTGTAGTTCCAATTACCAACCGTCAGCCTTATTGCCCAGTCAATAAAGTTCATTGATTTATATCAAGTAAGTGAGTGGCTAGAGAGAGTACTTTTAAGCCTAATCAGTATTATACTAATAATAGCAGGAAAATATCCGTATACTGAGCTGAGTATGCTTAACAACTTTACACGCAACGAAAGGAACCCTCCCTATAAAAGATTAGCAAAATGTTTGGGTATTTTCGTTAAGGAACCATAATAATAATAACTTAGGACGCTGCTTGGGAATTATAACTTGTTCATAATAAGCAACTAATGAATTTTTGGAACCTCTAATAATTGTGAATTCGCTGCTTGCTGGTCATTCAGTCAATTTATTTGACCTTATGGCCTTATCACACTTGAGCGATTTGAAAGTGATTTCTATACAAAACTCGTACGCGGCGAACTCGCGGCGTGTTCGCTCCCATACAAAACTCGCTCGCAAATCGCAAGTGTGATAACGCTCTTACTGCTTGTATATTCAGGTAAATTTCTCAAGATCTTTTAAATATTTATTACTAGTCATGAATGAGTATTTTATTTGAACCCAATAGGTTGCCGAAATCTACCGTCACTACCTTCAATCAAGCTCGCACCTACAACTGTTTTGGCTATAGCAAGCAGCCAATAAGTTGCTATGGCTGTGCTATGACATAACTTACCATGTCAACCGCTGTACCAACAAACCCGCTGCAAAATCTTACCTCCGAAACGCCGTCAACCTGTTTTATTATGGCAACCGTTTGATCTATGTATAATGTCCATGTGGACTTACAAGGACAACCGCGGAGTTCTCAAACCCACCGCCCGTCATTCTTCATATATTCCGTCAACCGTTTTGGCTCTGGCAACCAGCCGATCTATGCTACCCATAACTTACAATGACAACCGCGGACCCGCCAAACGCGCCGCCCGTCATTCTAGCTTCATATACTCCGTCAACCGTTTTGGATTTAGCAACCAGTCGATCTATACTACCCATAACTTACAAGGACAACCGCGGACCCGCCAAAACCGCCGCCCGTCATCCTAGCTCCATATACTCCGTCAACAGTCTTGGCTATGGCAACCAGCCGATCTAACCCATAACTTACAAGGACAACCGCGGACCCGCCAAAACCGCCGCCCGTCATCCTAGCTCCATATACTCCGTCAACATTCTTGGCTATGGCAACCAGTCGATCTAACCCATAACTTACAAGGACAACCGCGGACCCGCCAAAACCGCCGCCCGTCATCCTAGCTCCATATACTCCGTCAACCGTCTTGGCTATGGCAACCAGCCGATCTATGCTTCCCATAACTTGCAAGGACAACCGCGGACCCGCCAAAACCGCCGCCCGTCATCCTAGCTCCATATACTCCGTCAACAGTCTTGGCTATGGCAACCAGTCGATCTAACCCATAACTTACAAGGACAACTGCGGACCCGCCAAACCCGCCGCCCGTCATCCTAGCTCCATATACTCCGTCAACCGTCTTGGCTATGGCAACCAGCTGGTCCAACTCCGGGCACGATACCTCCATCAGGTCGCGCAGCGTCTCATGGGACTCGTAGAACAGCTTACCGACCTAAAATATAGTGAACGTTAGACAAATTGTGATTATCTTTGTAGCAAAGACATAAAACTAAGCCAGTCTAAAGCCCCAATTGAACGGTGCAGAACTGAAAAACTTAAATAGATGTCGTGTACACAGGAAAAGTTACTAAGGCCTTCGGTGCCCAGGGAACTAGTATATATACCTAGTCTAGTAGTGATTAGTGTGCCTATACTTACAAAGAATTTGTGTAAAAAATCATTTAATTTGTTCTCTAGTTGGTGCAAGAAATTGTTTGCAAATTTACCTACATTGATGCACTTCACTTTTCGATGAAATGCGTACCTCAGAGCTCAGGACGCTGCAATGTTTATTAAATTGCATTAATGTTCTAGCGTCTAATTGGGGCTTTAGCGAACTCTTTACCGGCAAATGGCAAAATGTGTACGCCCAAGCTTAAACGTTAAAATCCTTTGAAAGTATCTTGTTTATAATATTGAAGATACACTTTGTTGTTGCCTAATTGGTGTAGACAAGAGTTAAATTAAGCTGATCGGGTACAGTCGACGTCAAAGATGTGTTTACATTTTACACTTTTCCTTTGTAATAAGATGCAAAAGTGTACACATATCTTTGACATCGACATAGACATGCTGTGCATGTGCATTTGCATGTACTTGTAGATATAAGTACACTTTTTTGCAGTACTATAACTGGTTATGTATGGTTTACTCGGTTAGCTCAGTACGAGACTAAAGTAAAAAATCTCGTATATAAGAGCTGTAAAAATACTTGCAGTAGTTGCCGTATTCTAACTTTAATAGTATTTTGTGCAACAGTTACATAATAAGGGTTCTTAAGATTCGAGGGTCGAAGTTACAAAATGAGGCGAAGCCGAATTTTGTAAAAACAGACCCGAGAATTTAAGACCTAATTATGTACTGTTGCACACAATAGTTTTTTCTACGAGTGCTAGGCAAGCCGGTAAGCATTGAGTTCGACGAATGACATGCTGCCTCTATACAATTGTCTTCAATCTCCTGGCGGATTGTGTCGGCGCCCCCCTTGTCTGCAGGAGCAAATTAGAATGCAGGAGTAGAAAAAATACATAAACTATACATTAAAATCACAATATATGTCCAACACACAACAAACACAAGTAATCAACCAATAAGTATTGGAGTTGTATCGGAATAATTTTCATGCTAATTCTGATTCAGACGTTCAGGCATTAGCTGTACCTATTTCATACTTGCATAGTTGATGCTTTGGAGTTTTTTTAATGCATTATAGACATGCATTACAGTTGCGTTGCAGGACAGACACGATCTCACCTGATGGTAAGTGATGATGCGGTCTACGGTGGGGCACGCTACGTTTGGAGTTGTATCGTGTCTTGATATGTTTTAAAGTTAGAATACGGTCCTAAATCTACTCACTGTGTGAATTTGACGCCCTAAAAATATTGAAATACCTATTGAAAATTATTTAACAACATTTTAGGCTTAGAGGGCATCTACTACGAGCGCAGAATTTGTTATACATTTGGCTTTGTTTACTTTTCTTTCGTATATTTCAGCCACTTACATTATTTTAGTTTTATATCAAATAAGTTGTGTGCACTTGGGTGCTTTGACGAGCAGTCACAGTTGTTATTGACATTGATTATTTTATTCATGGCAGTTAAATTGCTCTCTAATATAATGGAGAAATAGCATTATGCACATGACTGATTTTCCAATTATGTTTCACTTTAATTACGTCTTAGGATAGCTAGACTAATGGTATCTAGATGTTTCTTTGAGTGGGTTATTATATTATTGAGGCAGCTATAGTCCGGCCACGTCAAATATGCACCAATGCAAGAGATAAAGTGTGGAGAGCTGGTATCACGTCAAATTTGATGGCTTTAGGCAGATAATACAAATTATGTAATATGAATGCTTGGTACCAAATACAATTTAATATAGTAATATTCAGCAGCAGAAAGAAGTAAGCGGGATAAATATTTAAAATGATCTTCACAAGCTCTTGTTCCCTTAGCCATGATGTCATACTGAGATTATTTTAAATATCTCGGCCACGTACACCAACTTCTACTGCCGATTTTGCACAAATGTACTAAAATCAATTAGATATTATAACACTAATAATAGTAGCTTAGTAGTAGCTTTGTGAGCTAAATAGTAGTAGCTATGTGAGCAGTAAATAGATGTATGGCTCCATCATTTTCATAAATATATAAAATATAATATCTTAACGTACTCGCATTGGTCTTAAGTTTTAAGCGCATTATGGCGCTAAAGTCCATTGTACCAATTTCCACCATTTAGAAAATTGTCCAAAACATGAAACTACAAAAAAAAACTACGCAACTCTAGAACCTGCTTACAAAAATTCACGAGATTCGCTTAAAATGCGAAATGCACAGGACGCCGGACAAACATACTAAACTATTTCTGCCCTACTAATCTTTGCCCAAGCTTAAACGAAGACGTTCGCTCTCGCTAGATAATTTTTAAGTATAATTACTAGTAAGTAGTAGACAATCTAATAAAATACCTGATCCCTTCCCTTGGGAATCACTCACTCGTGTGTTTAAAAAAATAACGAGGTTTTCTTGGAACATGATTACATTCCGCCTCAAGCCAGCTCACGTTAAACCTAGTTAAGTAAACCCACGTGTAAAGTAATAAAAGGTAGAAATAGTAGTTTATGTGACTGCTACATAATGAAGGGCATTAAAATACGAGCATGGTTTTATAAAAACGATGTGAGTTATATAATAATACATATCGAAGTTAATCGGAACGCTGAGTTCTTTTTAGGTGCGTATACTGTAATAATTTTTAAGTCTTTCAAAAAACATTGTGTTTCAAATCACAAATAACTATTATCATTTTGGGGCTCCACCAAAATATTTCACTCTCCAAAAGGGTTCCGTCACCAAAAAAGTTTAAGAACCGCTGCTTTAGTTTAGACCCTTGTCAAACAATCTACTATGTGAATGAATTCTGCATGAGCATGATCGATTAGGGTTTAGGTAGGGGATAGTTTTTGAATTCAAACAGGTTTCGAAAGGTCACATTACGGGGCGAACTACCTACAAGTTATCAATCAATCAATCATTTATTTGTATACCATTGAGTAACAGGAGATGACAACCCTAAGAAGTATTTTGTCCCAAAAGTTGTAAGTAATGAAATCACTACAAGGGTTCTCTGCCTTTTCACCGAAAATTGTATTGCCGAATTTCACTTGCCAACCAACTTTTCGCAGAAGTTTAATTTGGCCGAATTTCATTTCCCAACTTTACATAATCCAACCTAACCTAAACCAACCTAGTAGGTAACTTTCATTTCGCAAAAAATTAAATGGTGGTTTAATGGTGGGTTGAGAAATTAAATGGTGGCGAAATAATTATTTGGTAAAAGTTATTCAGCCAAATGAAACTTCTGCGAAAGGTTGGTTGGCAAGTGAAATTCGGCAATGCAATCTTCGGCGAAAAGGCAGGATACCCACTACAAGTTTATACTAGGTACTCTTTGATTCAGTCATAGCTGTCAACCGCCAAACATGGCGCACAGAAATTATTCTAGAGGTCACAACGAGTAGGTTCTACCTGTTGTGAACGTTGTAAACATAGGTAATTGGGTAACAATGGAGGTATATGCGAACACTATGTTTCGCCGATCGGCATACAAATTCATACTTAAAATTTGGTATTTACGTGCTTGTGATAGGGTCTAAAATAAAAGTAGGTTGTACGCATTTCTTTTCAACGTGTCGAAAGAGATGGCGTATTCATAGGTCGTACGTACGTATTAATTCATTTAATGGAAATTACTACGGGTCACTCATGTTTACGCCGATATGTTAACTACTTGCAAAATGCCTTATGTAACGTTGATACATACATAAACCTCCTCTAGCCTAGTTGGTAGTTGGTAGTGACCCTGCCTATGAAGCAGGAGGTTCCGGGTTTGAATCCTGGTCAGGGCATTTATTTGTGTGTTTATCACAGGTATTGGTTCCTGGGTTATGGATGTTTCTTATGTATTTAAGTATTTATCTATATCTATTTATTATATATATCGTCGCCTAGTACCCACAACACAAGCCTTATTGAGCTTACTGTGAGACTAGGTTGATTTGCGTAAGATTGTACCATAATATTTATTTTTCTACTCGTGGACTGTAATCTGTGTATTAGGATTTTATAGACCAGACTTAAACCTTACACATTTAAATGTTGGATAGTCTATGGCACTTCCGGGATCATTAAATAGATTTATTAAACAACCCGCCTCTAAACTAAAATAATTTTGAAAAGAGAATGTCATTCACATCTCGGTAAAATGTGTAGAGTTTATCCGGAAAGAAAAGTGTCACTTTTTTTTCGGACAGACTCAACTTTATAATTTCCGAACGTACTTAATCTGTCAAATTTTCTTCTACAAACTTGCTTCTACGTTGTGATTGGATTATAAAAAGACCAATCACAACTGCACCGACATCTTGGAAGTAAGTTTAGACACAGTTTATTCTATCCATCTCTTTCTACTACGCACACAATCATATGTATATCTCTTTTCGGTGGTGTCTGTACCACCGAATAGGCCCAGATACAATTACTTCCGGTTTGAAAAATAGTGTTTGACGTTTGATTGGGAAAAATTTAGAAATAATGAAAGAAAATCAATTCTTACTTAATACTCGTAGAAAAAGTATTGTATACAAAAGTGACATAATTAAGCTTTTCAATCTCGTACCTTAATTAGGCCACTCAGCAAGCTTCGTGGCCTAAACGCGGTACTCGACTGAAAAGCTCTTGATTATGTCACTATTGTATAAAATACTATTATTTATATAATACCAATTTACAGTTAGATAACAATAGTTGTGAAACTCGTGGGAAATTGTATTTGACACGCGCATGAAATAAATTAGGTGTTACATTATTATAAACTTTTCAGTTATGTACAAAACCCTTTGCAACTTTATTAATTGGTACAAATAAAGTTTAAAAGTAAACACAACTAAATTACCACACAAATCAGTATAGTTGCAAATGCAAACTCATCAAAAAGGAACAAATGGAAATTTCGGTAAGTATTTACATGATAGACTCGTCCCACGATAATTCTGCATTAACAGTCAGAGTAACTTGCTATACCCATCCCTTTCTTAGTGGTGAGAGTACTAGCATTAGAAAAAGATAGTATGATTGTCTTTGTCTAATTCTAATGCAGAGTTATCGTGGGACGAGTCTACTAATGCTTTTACAGATTTAAAGAGGATTTGCATCTTACTTTAAGGGTTTAACAAGAAAATTTCTATTTATTTTATGATTTCCACTGCCCTTTCAGCTTAATCTTAGCTTATATTATAAAAGTTTTTAGATTTTAATAGTCGGAGAACTAGCCTAGAAGAAAGGTATACGCTTAGCTATCCTTACTAGTTCCGGGCGTCTCGCTGCTGTTCATCAGTGGAGGTCAGACCATGGATTTCAGTTTAGTCCAGTTTCATACCAACTTAATTCATAATAATAGTTACCTAGTGCGGTTTAAGAGGATTTTTTCTAAAAAGGAGAGTACAGATTTCTAAAGAGTCGGCAACGCGCTTGTGAGATACCTGAAGTTGCAGGCGTCCATAGGCCACGGTAGCTGCTTAGTATCATACGGGGTATGCTTGTTAGCCACCGTCGAGCTATAAAAACACATAATAGGAATGTATATAAGGGTCTTACACGCTCCAGGTCTCCAACCCGCAGACTCTTGGCGCACTCCTCGGTGCGGCGTATCTCTTCGACCACATGCTGTGCACGCTTTAGCACGTCTGCATCGCACTTCTTTCGTCTGAGATCTGCAAACAAGTAACAAATAAAACCGATTTTCCTACTTAGTACTTAAGCAACGGGTAATTTTTGGACCTGGATTTTTTGGAAGTTAAAGTGACGCGATACAATTTTTTATTTACCTACTAATTATAATTATAATATTTATAATAATTATAATTATAATTTATAAATATAATATAATAATTATGACATTGTAATATTTACCTACTAATTATAATTATAATATTAATTATTTACATTATTTATACCTACATTCAATCTTTTAATTGTTAATTTAGACTTTACACCAACTTGTTGTTAATTTATTGAAATCTTAATTGTTAATTAAGAACCTACCTATTGTTGACAGTGTATAATTAATACCAATAAATCTATGAATCTATGAATCTATTAGAAACGTATATCGGCAGCGATTTAGGAGATATTTTTTATTTGTAGTTTAAGTTTATAGTGTTTAGTTTTTTTTAAGATCATTGTACCTCGGCCAATTGACTAGTTAATATATGCTGCAAAAAAAAATTAAATATAAAAAAATTGCATGGCCCATTTATCAATGTATTAATTCATAAATTGGTAATGCAATTTTGAACCTGCTGATATATCTATAGGGAATGCCCCCAGTTTTTTTTCGATTTTAATTTTGTTTTTATCAATCATTTATATTTTAAGAATAAAATGGCTGTGAATTCCATATTTATTTTACAAGTGTTAGTGATTTCATGTTTCTCTAAAGGAGACATTTTAATTGATGTCAATCAAAATTTTACAATTATTAGTTTGCTCTCTCGGTCGGAATAAAAGTATTACGAACCGAGATTAATTATAATTATTTTGAAAATAATACAAAGTGCGAACGCTTGAGCGCGCAAATGATAATAAAGATGGCTTTATAATACTCGTAATTGACTTTTCAGTCAACACAGTCCAACCCTGACCTTCAAAAGATTAAAAACTAATTAATATTGCAGAGAAAACCAATCGAAATTTGGAATGATTGATGATAGCAAATAATGGAAGTGAATAATACGTTTACATTTCAATTTTTCAGTATTATGCGAGGAACTTTATAAAAATCAGTAATTAAAATTGAAAGTCAACGTAGGAGTGTCTAAGTGCGTTTTTTTAACGCCAAGATTTTCTAGCCACGAGTTTTTTAAATAAATTGAAATCGAAACTTTACATTCAAATTGCAAGTTCACACTTCATCATTACAGACTTCTCATAGTTAATTATCATTCTGCGGACTTTTGGTCGAGGATATCCACATGATAAAGCAAGCGTCTCTTTTTAACATCGAGCGATTGAGGGACCAACAATGTAATTTATCACACTGTCTCGTAGACATGTGTGACCATCATACCCTGACTGAACATGAGACGCCATTTAACGCCTTAATTAACTTGATTACCCTCGCCGTCACCGAGCCTCCGGCGTTTGTCACTCTGTACTGTACAGTCGACGTCAAAAATATGCTTACACTTTTGGACCTTATTACAAAGGAGTAAGGTGCAAACGTGTAAACATATTTTTGACGTCGACCGTACCTAAATATAGTTAACGTTATCTTTCAGCTTGCATGCGTTAATGCATATAATAAATCGATTCAACCCCGCAAAAAAGGTAAACAGGCTCGCCCGTCTGCTTCAATATTAAAAGTTTTAAAAGCAACACACTTAAATGGCCTAATCTGTCACTAAAGACCAGTTGCACCAACCATTTTTGACGGACTCATTAGTGACCTCCTTACGGTATAAAAAAACAGGGTGTAACAAAAATACCGGTGATCCGTTTAAGGGCATAATTAGCGTCGTATTGCGACTACGAAGAAGTACGAGAAAAAAAAATGTATGCGAATTTTTATTTTTATTTTGTATGGGACAGGTCGTCCCAGCCGGCCAACTCACCACACCATACAAAACCATTTTTTTCCCGCGAAAATATTTTTTTCGCAGTTTTTCATAATTAGAATACAATCAATCAATCAATCAATAATTTTTATTTCGTCATCATAGGGATAAAATACATTTAGTACCTACAGGTGGCAGCTACTAGTGTACTACTAGTACGCTATTTGTTACTAGATGGAGTAGCTATGCAGGTGACATTTCTCTTACATATATTATTCGGTATCTTTAAGGGGCTTTGACATAGATGCCGCAATCGAGATGAGCTTCAAAAAGTTCTTAGGCTGTTGTCGTCTATATCTCTATAGTCTCTGATCACTTCCCATATCCATAAAATTACATCGAAGGCATACAGGATGTTGGGTTTTATTTTTAGACAAGGCAAAGAGTTTAGGGATCCACGTACAATGATTTTGCTATATAATGCCTTTGTTAGATCACATTTAGAATTCGCTTCAGTTGTTTGGAGCCCACAATATTCGGTACATATAAACGCGATTGAAAAAATTCAAAATAAATTTATTAAATGGATGAAATACAAGTTTAAATCATTTGATAGTGATAACATGGTTGGGCTTAAGCTGCGAAGAGAACATAAAGATCAGATATTTCTATTTAAATTACTGAATCAAACAATTGAGTCGCCATACCTTATTAGCAACATCTCGTATAGATGTACTAGAACCCGAACTAGAACAAACGCATTATTTGCTATTCAATACTGTCGTACTAATTATTAAAAATTCTTATCTTGTAAGAGCGTGCTCAATGTATAACACAAAATACTCAAACCTCGATTTATTCAGTATGAAGCTTGGTAAATTTGTTTCCTCACTAAAAATTTATACCTAAGTATTCACAAAGCTATACATTATCAAAAGCCAGCAGTATAAATAAAACAACGTTCCCTTTATGAATTACTGGCATAAGTAATTTATTCTGTTTACTTCTCATTTTCTGTATCTTTATAGTTATTGTAATTGTATAAGCAGTATTTCATTATATTGTAAAATGATGTAGATACTTACTTTAAATAGTTTTCTTTTCTTTTCTTTTCTAATTGCTTGGAATAATGCGTAATAACAAATGTTTAATGGTTTTCGTCAGAGCAATACTGATTTATTTCATAAGTGGAAACTGTTTTGGCTAATGTATTATTCATTTAAGTTTATACTTTGTATTATTTTAAGCTGTTTGTTTCCCAATAAACGAAAATAAAGAATAAATAAAGAACATTATCTATCCTTAATCACCCAGAGTTTCACGTAAACGTTGCTCGTAACAATGAGGTTAAAATAGGAAGAATGCCCGAAATGGGGAGAACTACAGTTTTCTGAAAAAAAACCGCTTAAAAAAATATCACAGTATTTTATTTGTCACTTTTGTGTTGGTCCATACAAAAACATTTTATTTATTCTTGTTTAAATCGATTGTCCTTGGGGTTCTGGGAAGAAATAAACCGAAATTGGTTAGATATTTCGAGTACCTGAGTACCTACTTACACTTTTTAACCGACTTCAAGTTGGTATCTAAGACTGCTCCATCTACAATAATCTTTTACCAGCCTCTACCTCATAGAGGAAAGGCCAATTCGTAGGAGCTATCTTATTTTCGATGTTCGTAGGACCCAAAAGGTTTATACCAACAAGTGGTATCGTTGGAATCAGCATGAGCTACTGATTATTAAACTATCTCTTGTCACTTCATAAAATGGTGGAATGAGTTTTTATGACGTCACAAAGATGGCGCGCGACTTAGGGTTAGATTTTGTCGATTATTTCAAAAACTATTTAGTCGATTTAAGCAAACAAGGTGTCATATGATTGATATTTTCATGCTTAATAAAATATGTAATTCTACCTTCAACCAAAAAGTTAAATAAAAGCCAAATTTATTTTTATTTAAATTTCTAACACGCATTAATTTACAATATTAATTATGTTAAACTTTATTGCACAATAATAAAAAAATAAGTCCAAAAGGCGCACTTAATGCTTTAAGGCATTCTGTTCCAGTCAACCATAGGGCAAAACAGAAATTTGCTATGGTGTGTGCAGTGAGATAAAAGGATTGTGAAATTATTAGTCTCTCTCACGGCCGTACTATCCTTTTCCCGTAGCCATTCAAGCTATTTTCGACGCCCTCTAATTCTAGTATTCTGGTGTTTGGTGGTAGCTAGAAGTCTGAGTTTTCAGTGAAAAAGAAGTCATAACACAAGGAAAACATATTCTCGAAAATTTAAGAATTATTGCAAGTCAAAGTTCCTTAGTTTTGTTACTGACTGACTATTATATGACAGATCATACGAATTTCTAACTCTAGCTAATCCACAAGCTCCAAATTTTTAATACATCTAGTATTAGAGCTATAAAGCCTCTGAAAATCGTAACATACTGCAATGTCAGCCGGGTTGCCTAGTTTTACAAACCTTACAAGTTCATTGCAATCCCATATAAAGAACTGCAAAGTTACATTTTCAGTTCGTATGTTAGTTCTACTCGCACCTTGATACTCGCACTAGGCATGCCTATATCGCGGAGACCAATATCACATGTTATGACAATATACAGAGTGTTTCCCGTAACACGAGCAATAAATTAAAACGTAGATTCTACTCCTCAAACAACAACACTTTTATTCAACAACTTATTAAATAAATGGTATGCTATAACCGGTTGACAAATTAAAGATTTATTTTTTAAAGTATGATGTTGTCTACAACCAACACAATACATAAGTATACATATTACTTAAGCTAATTTATTATAACTATACTTAAGTAAAAGTGCATCAAATTAACTCTAAGCTTATTTTGACTGTCACGAAGGTCTAACTTTTTCTGATTTGGATAATATCTTCAGTATATTCATAGGTTAAGCTGGCTAGCCATTGCTTTTGCTTTTGTAATGACTTGTTTGGCTTTAAAAACGGGTTTATCTTTAATGTCTAAGTGTCTAGTCACGGAATTATAAACAAAACTAGATATATACGGTTCAAATCGTTTTGCAAGAGCAGTATTCACGGACGGAACCTGTGTTCGGTACACTCTTCGTTTCAAGTATTTGCTTGTGCTTATCAACAACAATTTTGAGTAGGTAAATTGACGAACCGTCAACACTTCGGACTTTTTATATAGTAAAAGTGTGGAATAGCGGAAGGGTTTCTTTAACATTGTTTTAAGGACAGCACGCTGTGCTCTTTCGGCCTCGATGATAACTGTTTTACAAGAGCTGCCCCAACCGCGTAAACATTATGTTAAAAACACACTGTAAAATACACTACTTAATGATAAAATGTATAATGATAAGGTTAAATAAAGGTAAAGATTATTACATATAGGTACACATATTCTACATTGACATATATATTAGCTACAAATATTTCTTTACAATGTGTAGAGTTAGAAATTAGGACTTAAATATGAGACTAATAATTACACAATCCTTTTATCTCACTGCACACACCATAGCAAATTTCTGTTTTGCCCTATGGTTGACTGGAACAGAATGCCTTAAAGCATTAAGTGCGCCTTTTGGACTTATTTTTTTATTATTGTGCAATAAAGTTTAACATAATTAATATTGTAAATTAATGCGTGTTAGAAATTTAAATAAAAATAATTTTGGCTTTTATTTAACTTTTTGGTTGAAGGTAGAGTTACATACATATTTTATTAAGCATGAAAATATCAATCATATGACACCTTGTTTGCTTAAATTGACTAAATAGTTTTTGAAATAATCGAAAAATCTAACCCTAAGTCGCGCGCCATCTTTGTGACGTCATAAAAACTCATTCCACCACTTTATGAAGTGACAAGAGATAGTTTAATAATCAGTAGCTCATGCTGATTCCAACGATACCACTTGTTGGTATAAACCTTTTCAGTCCTACGAAGAATTCTCCGCTTCAACTTGGCCACCCCACTATCAATTGAAATCGGTCTTTTTTTAAATTATTTCTGAAAATATCCATCCGGCTGACACACGGCTGACAGATGTCTCACGGAAAACCTAAAAGAGAATGACTCATGTAACGTGTATTAATAATACTTAATATCGCCTAACGAACTAAGCCACATGTGTACAATAGACCTCCCCCAACAAACAGGTATTGTCTCAAAGGTTACATCGTTAGGTAACAAATAGGCAAGATACAATATTTTCATTTATGCTTTCATTTGAAAGACTCGCACGTAGAATAGACTACGAGTGTATGAAAATACTATAATTTCTAGTGAAAAAATGCTGTTACAAACTGACAATTTTTTCCGCGACTAAACGGATCTACAGTTCCTGTGACGTCACTCATGTGACACTCGCCATATTCGTTCGTCCTTGGTTCGTCCCTGTCAAACCTGCCAACAGTGTCAAATTCTGTGTTTTTTACCCGGATTAGCCCTTTAAGGCCGTTCTTCGATTCGGACAAGCCACGCCCATCCGTTAGAGACACGTTTATGGCTCCCGTGCATGAAAGAAAGAGATGCAGCGCTCTTAAGGATCAGACTTTTTGACTAAACTACAATAAATAAGCGAATCTATAAAGTTTTGTCTAATTTTAGATAAACCAGAATACCATATTTTTACTTAGTTATATTGCTTAATCTCTTATAGTTTACGTATGCTAAGAAAAATAAGGGGAAACAGGACCCAACTTCGGTTTTTTTTTTCTATCGAGGCAACTTTCAGCAATCGTGTTTCGGCTTGTACCAAAAACAAGAGTATATAGTCTAATAATATATCCTCCCTTTTCCAGTTTAGTCACTAGAGCGTTTAAAAAATCTATAATTTTTCAAAGTAGCCCCTTAAGCCAAATCCCACAGAACAAAACTAGTGACAGTTGTCATAACAAGAGTGACGTCACCAGACGCTGATTGTTAGATTACTTAAAACATCCATTTCACGTGACTTCAAATCGTAATTATTGTTTGAAATTAGGATGAACTAAAGTAAAAACGTTACAATAGCTATTATTTTATGTTTTTTAACATTTTGATCACAAAATAATGGTAAATATTATAGCTGCGTCTTCCCTATTACACAACAGCATTTTGACACAATAGGCAACACAAGTAAGCAATACGTTTAGTAAACGCGATGCTGATATACTACTGCTTCCGCAGAATCCGGACAGGCCACAATTGGTGCCTTTATGTGCTACACAAATGGAAGCAAACTTAACAATCACATTGTCGTAGTGTTCCAAAAGCAACGGCTACCCGGAGGAATAATTAGGGTTTCGCATGTTTGAAAAGCGTCCTATACACATACACCCATATACATACATGCATGCGTCCTGTGGGACACACGCATACACATACATGCGTCTTGTAATAAGCGGGGGTTTTCAGAATTCGCTGTAAGCTCAGGTGTTGTCAGGATTTAAATAAACAGAGTACATTACATATTATTGATTCTACGTGGACGTCAAAATTTTCCTAATTCATATTTTCGGTTTGACTAACTTATGGGCCCAGTATATTTACTGAGCTAGCGTAATAAAAAGTTAAGTTAAGTTACGTAAATAGAAATTACCAATTTTTTTCCGGTAACCGAAAAACATGGAAATGCCCAATTATGTATATCTACATTCGTTAACGTCGGATTTACAATGGTTTGCTATACATGGCATGGTGAATGCATAATTATAGCTTTTTTTTTTTTTTAATCTTTTTTGTTTTAGGAACCTTTGTCATTATAGCTGAACAGTAATATGCACTCTAGGTGTATTCCATCATTACACCTCCCTAAATCGGGCCCAAGGACAATGACACCGCAATACGTTTCAGGATATTGCGGTTAAGACAACGACTTGTTAGACGAGTATTCGTTAATTATTGACAAAATTATTATTTTGCTAATACCGTATATCGTATCGTCACAGGGCGAAGACGTCATACTACAAAACTCGTTGAGTGCCTTTGGCTGCACGGCACATCTGTACACGCTTCAATGTGTGCATGCCTCTTAAGGGGCTACTTTGAAAAATTATAGGTTTTTTCAAACGCTCTATTTGACTAAAAGGGAAAAGGGACTGAATTTATTTTCGAATATACATATATAATTAGACTATATACTCTTGTTTATGGCACAAGCCGAAACATGATTGCTGAAAGTTGCCTCGATAGAAAAAAAATCAGAATTTGGGTCCTTTTTCCCCTTATTTTTCTTAGCTTACGTAAACTATAAGAGATTAAGCAATATGACCAAGTAAAAAATATGGCATTCTGGTTTATCTAAAAAGTCACAGAAACAAAATTAAAACCGCTTATTTATCGTTTATCGTAGTTTAGTCAAAAAATCTGATTCTTAAGAGCGCTGCATCTCTTTCTTTCGTGCACGGGAGCCATAAACGTGTCTCTAGCGGATGGGCGTGGCTTGTCCGAATCGAGGAACGGCCTTAAGGCGCTGTTTCCGCTGTCGTAAATGACGTTTTACAATTCACTGCCATTTTGCTTTTTATCGATGCGCTGCCAACCTGACGAATTAACCTTCTAGTTCCCTACCAATCGATCGGCCGCCGCGGGGTGAGGTAATTCCAATCGGGGTGAGGCGTAGCGTGGCCATTCTGTATGAAATACTATTATTTATTATGTGGTATCTTACCAACCCTGTATTACTTCTAGCTGACAATCTTTAGAGGTATCTTACCTTCAACGTGTTCTCTGGTAGCATGCCTGAGGGAAGGAAACCCAAGTACATCCGCAGCCTTCTGGCACTGGGCACGGCGCTGCGGATATTCGCTGCCGGTCAGCTGGTGCTTGACGTTACTGTTGATGACCAAGATCACGGTGTCGCTGCTCGTGATCGGCACTTGGGTGGATTCTAGTGACCTGTCAGAGATTGAAGGGAATTAGACACTGACTTGCTGTTGTGTTGGTGGTGAATAAAGTAGATAACACTAAATATTTTTAGTGGTGGCTAGTGACTGGCTACGAAGCTTGCGGTTTTGTGTGAAATAATATTAAACTGTGCAGAAAAAGAAGTGTCTGTTATGTGTGTTAGGTGAACCGTGGCCTAACAGAGCGCGAAGCCGAGCGAGCGCCAGAACCGACTTAATCTAATGAACAATAAAATGAAAACAACATCCATCGAATTTTTGCAAAGTCCTAAAAACGATGAGTATTGAACGATATGGCTCGTTTCATGATATGCCTAGGAATTTCATGATCTGCCTCTAGGCAAATCGATGGTGAATTATTAACGATATGGCGGATGTCACTCAGCCAAATCATGAAATGGTGGCGTTTCATGATGTGCCTAGGAAGTTCATGATCTGCCTAAACGTCTCTCTAGGTAAATCGTTAAATGGTGAATTATGCACGATATGGCGGATGTCACTCAGCCAAATCATGAAATGGCGGCATTTCACGATATGCCTAGGAATTTCGTGATATTCCGGATTTTACCATCGGTTGCCGACATATATAGTAAGCGCAAATATTTTTCAGAATAAATCAACACAAAGCATGAAATTGACATGAATGTAGTTTAAGATACGGAGAAATATATTAGTACCTATGTGGGTAGTAACATAGTCAAGACAAGAGCGATGAAAATGATGATAGTCAGTTTTTTATTATTATTCATAAATCCTTACCCACTGCGAGGATCCGTCCGTTAAGCTAACGTGACAGAAAACGTTAACCATTGATTACTAAAACTAAAAATCTATTTCTAAAAACGGCCCCTGTGGCATAGCATAGTGCCGAGGACGCTGGCAGCATTTCCTCGCTGAATCGCAAATTGATTACTTAAGTCAGAATTCAGAATATTCCATGAAAAACCAAATAACGCGTAGCCTCTCGCTAGCGTGCCAAAGATTTTCCAGTGAATTCGACTGCTCATTATGCACAACATAAAGTGCTTTGACAGAATGACATGACCCCTTGCCTGTCAGACTACTTGAACAAAGTGACGCAGGAACGCGACAACCTCGGTCCGACCTTATTGTGATCTTCAATTAAATCCGTGTCACCCTACGGTGACATCAATCCGTATTATAATTTATAATCTATTTTTGATTGGTAGTCTCTAGGGGAAAGAAAGCTTTGGGTTGCTAACTAAACTTATAAACTTAATAACAGCTGGATGTTAGCGAATGTTTATACGCATAATTGCTTACATCCCGGACCAACACGATAATATAGTTTGGCCAGAGTTTGTTCCACTTCAAGCATAGACAGGGAGAATCATACTGTCTTTTTCTAATGCTAGTACTCTCACTACTAAAAAAGGGATGGGTATAGCATGTTACTCTGACTGTTACTGCGCTTTTGGTTTGTCAGACTATAGTAAAACTTGATTGAATGCCTGACGCTCTGCTATGGCTGCAAAATTTGGATGTTGCCTTATAAATAAAGATTTTTGTGTTATCGCCTGTCTGACTGTATCGCCATACGATTAAATAAAATAGTAAAACAATGAAATAAGAGGATTTCTTCGTACCGGCAAATTACATAATTAGTAGCTATAGGATCAATTAAGGTTCAGATTTGACGACTGAAACATAGAGGAGACAAACAATAGTACTTATCTACTTCATGTCTATAGTATTAAAGATTTTGATATTCAGATTTGTACAAATATTTTAATAGTAGATGCTGACTCGAACAAGAGTTATCCTGGAGTTCGATTTTTGAATCTCACCGGTGCCTTTTTTGTATGCAGCCGATGACTATTTAGTATGAAATAAGTCACCCGATGAGAATCAAAAATCGCACCTCTGATTTTGTTTAAGTTGGACTTAGTAAAAGCAAGAAAACCCACCTTTTCAGTTCATTAAGTTAAATCTCAAAAAAATCAGACCAGGAGTTCGATTTTTGAATCTCACCGGCGCGGTGCCTTTTTTTGTATGCAGCCGATGACTATTTAGTACGAAATATGTCACCCGGTGAGATTCAAAAATCGAACTCCAGTTATTCTTTTATAAATAATAAAGTTAAAGAGTGGTTCGGGAAAAAAGTAGCCGTGCCTTTTCTGATTTTTCTTTTAATTTTGTGCCAATTTAGAAGCAGTATTTATATTTGAATAATTTGTAAGTACACTAATACAAAACATAAATACAATCGTATTTAAATGAACGAGCGTTTGCAAGTTTTCGCATTTCTTATTTCATCAACACAACAGCGTCTTCTGACATAATTTTTGAGGTGTTCCTCTAGAACATTTAATAAACCTTAATAAATTGTCTGTCTTCCACAGTCAGCTTTTTTTATTTGGCTCCATTTTGAGGCAGTTAAGTACATGAAATTATTCATAGAAAATTGTCTCGCATAGAAAAACCACTGTCAGAGGTTAGATCAGAGACTCTTCCTGACTAATTTAGCTAAATTCCAGAGAATTAATGTAGCTTCTTTGTAAGATGAAATTCATAAAAGCATAAAACGGGTTGTAAAAATGGAAATCCAATTGTAGCATTGTAGCAGATGTTGAGTGAAGATTGCCAAATTATGTTGCTCAAAAAGTTACGAAGTATGTTGAAATAAAAACACGAAATCTTATATATGCTCACATTTTAATATGATTGTATTTTTATTCAATAGTAATGTATTCACGGATAATTTAAAAAAACTGCTTCAAAATTATGACTAGGTATGTATATTAAGAAATATACGAAATAGTACACGGCTACTTTTTTCCCGAGCCACTTATTCTTTTAGTCCAATTTAGCAAATACTTGTGAAGGCCGATTGGACTTACGTAATCAACTTTTAAATCCTCGATGGGCAAAATCGGGAGCTTATTATTAAAAGCTTTAATCTCTGCGTTGGTCACTTATTTATTTGTATAGGTAGAATCTTGCAAACCAGATTTGAACCAGTTCCTGGTGTGCGATTGAGCTGAAATTTAGCATACCAGCGTAACTTGGACAGCGTAACCAGTATAATATTTTGGTACAATCGAGCTCGTCTGATGGTAGAGACCGTAGGTGGTCAGAACAACTCCATGATGAAATAATGTTATCTTATTTTGTTTGGGTTTAGCGGAATCATATTGTTGAGCAATAGATGAATTTTGCAAGAAAACTACAACCGGCGTTAAAAGTTTGTATTAAGTTTTTTTGCAACCCTTATATAGGAAAGAAAGGAAACTAATCAGACGAAAAGGTAAAAACATTTGCAGATAATTTTGCCGGGTCACAATCCATGTGGAGACCCTTTTTACTGACCATCCTAATTTTACGAGGGCCCTAGTAGTCTCTTTTGGTCGTAACAAAGTTAAGCATCATTAGGGTTGCCTATCTTCTCAACTTAACATTGAACTTATAGAATAAAAACACATGCATTATCTTCTATGTCTCTGCAAGTGAAATATTGTCCATGGTAAAAAAAAGCCGTACCTATAGGTAGTTATGTACCTCAATTATTAAACTCAATAAACTGTTTTGTGTTTTGTAGGTGCATGTGTTAAAACGGTTTCTTATTATGGGCATTCTAAAAATACCTCTTTTGACATTTTATTTGTCTGCACCCTATACTTTTATTATTTGTACCTACCTAATCTATATTTACAGGCGACTAGATTGTAATGAACGTGAAGCACCTTGAAACTCAAGGTCTAAAATATCGTTCCGGATGTTACGGCAAAAATATGTGACTTGGCGTATAGTATAAATAGCAACTGAAGGGTGGCAACCCTACCTATCACGGAGCCTGTGGCAAACTGCTAAGTGGACTTTTTATTTGATTCGACGTTTCGAAGACGGCATAGGCATACTTAAACGTTGAATAGCTGTTTGATGGCTCCAGGGCGTCTGGTGAATCATATTGTTGCCACGTTGACCCTCACCTTGATTCTAGTATCTTCATAGTTTTACCTTGTTAGCATGAATTTTTATAGTCCAGTTTTAACTATAGTAGTCATAGTGCTTGGCTAACCAAATTTTCTTGACAGATAGGTATTTCGTTGTTGTATCACCAATTGTCTATGAATTACAAAAAAAGCTAAAAGTCAGTTGTCAATTTATGCCATTCAGTCAAATCGGTCACGGTTTACAAGAGGATATTAAAAATAATATTCAATAATGACTAGATACCGAGTGAGGTCCGCAAATTATTATTTAAGCTCGTAAGTAATTACACTAACGACAATGTGTGAAGTCGACGTGAAGCTTTTTATAACGAAAAACTGCAATGTTTACAAGTCGTACACAATATGGTAGGTTGGTGCTCTATAAATGTTTTGATACTTTAGAACTAGTTGAAACATTTGCCTATAACTTTGATTAAGTACGTAAATGTATTAATACCTGAATCTCATAAACAGAACAGGTGTATAAAGAAACGGATAAACTAGAAGTTCTGGAAATCATTAATAAACTCAAAACATTGGAAGTTTGGAACGTAAGGAGTTACTAACTGAAAACCTTATTTAGAAGAAATCTGTGGAGTGACCGGTCAGTAGTAATTTGATATAAAAATATTTTTATTCATATAACCGACCAAGAGCATGTCGGGCCATGCTCAGATTGCTCAGTGTAGGGTTCCGTACGGACGGACATGGCGAAACTATAAGGGTTCCTAGTTGACTACGGAACCCTAAAAATGAGCGGCCAACGTGTCGAAGGAATATCTATACCTACTTAACCCAATCACATACCTAAATTTAACCTAAAGTAGGTAAAGTAACTCAATGACCACATATACCACAGTATGGGAAGGAAGGGACCACTTTATCGCCTTGGCAATAGAGGTGCTATTCCGATATTTGTGACCACCATAGCCGCTCCGATATATCTGATGGAGACTGTACTTATGTAATTTTTTTGGTGATGGATTAATATTATGGTGTTATCGAGCTAGGTGTTATTTACACTACATTTCATTTTTCGCCTTGTTATTATGGTTTATGGTGATAAAGTGTTGTTGACTGTACTTTACGTAGTGGTAAAATTTTATGTAAGCTGATTTGAGTGCATTTTGAGTATATTTTTTTAAACTTATTTCCTTAGGTACCTTACATGTGCAGATAAAATCAGAAATATTTTCTAATATCAAAACTGTAATTTCTAGTGTGACCAGCCCAAGATTTTTTGAATTTCCCGCCAATAGATTGTGTAAAATTTCAGTAGCCAAACTCTAGTTACGGAATCAAAATGATCTTCTTTTGTCGTACCGTATTTAAATCTAAACAAATTATGATACTGATAACCAATGTGTTTAACGTGATATTGAGCAATTTATTTATATGTTATATCTATTTGACTTTAACTTGAGACCTAATTTATAGCAAAAAATCATCCTTTTTTTTATTAATGGCTTTCTCCCTTTGCACATGAACAATGGGAATTCTGCCAATGTCAAGTTGACGAAGTTAATCAATTTTTATTTGTTAAATAAATATAGGCAACGTTGTTCGGTTTCGGCCTTGCTCTTTGTAAGGGTGATAGCTGCTCCTTACAGAAAACACGTGGCGGCCATACCAGGACAACTGTCTATTTAACTACAGAGAGTTTACACGCGTTTTTGAGATTAATTCTTCATTGGCTGCACACTTTTTATTAGATCACCGCACAATCAGCTATCAATATTACACATTGAACTACTTAAATGAGCAAAAAATAAAAAATGATTCCCAAGACGTCCAAACTACCCCGCGTTACGAACAGCAGTCCAAATCATACTTGAAGCCAGCCAGGAGTAAGCCAGAGGCCACTTTTGATGCCATACAACGAGCCTAAAAACTCATGCGCTTTCTGACACAGCCTGGGCTTTCTTCAATGGACTGTATGTTCCCAATGGGTGACAATGGGTACTCACCGACAATCAATGAGGATAGCGTGGTCCTTCTTGCCCATCGTGACGACATATTGATCCATTATGCCACGCGGCATCCCCGGGAACTCGTGCCCCGCTTTCTGACACAGCTGAGCTTTCTTCACTAGACTGTTCCCAATGGGTGACAATGGGTACTCACCGACAATCAATGAGGATAGCGTGTCCCTTCTTGCCCATCGTGACGACATATTGATCCATTATGCCACGCGGCATCCCCGGGAACTCGTGCCCCGCTTTCTGACACAGCTGAGCTTTCTTCACTAGACTGTTCCCAATGGGTGACAATGGGTACTCACCGACAATCAATGAGGATAGCGTGGCCCTTCTTGCCCATCGTGACGACATATTGATCCATGATGCCACACGGCATCCCCGGGAACTCGTGCCCTGCTTTCTGACACAGCTGAGCTTTCTTCACTAGACTGTTCCCAATGGGTGACAATGGGTACTCACCGACAATCAATGAGGATAGCGTGGTCCTTCTTCCCCATCGTGACGACATATTGATCCATTATGCCACGCGGCATCCCCGGGAACTCGTGCCCTGCTTTCTGACACAGCTGAGCTTTCTTCACTAGACTGTTCCCAATGGGTGACAATGGGTACTCACCGACAATCAATGAGGATAGCGTGGTCCTTCTTCCCCATCGTGACGACATATTGATCCATTATGCCACGCGGCATCCCCGGGAACTCGTGCCCTGCTTTCTGACACAGCTGAGCTTTATTCACTAGACTGTTCCCAATGGGTGACAATGGGTACTCACCGACAATCAATGAGGATAGCGTGGTCCTTCTTCCCCATCGTGACGACATATTGATCCATTATGCCACGCGGCATCCCCGGGAACTCGTGCCCTGCTTTCTGACACAGCTGAGCTTTCTTCACTAGACTGTTCCCAATGGGTGACAATGGGTACTCACCGACAATCAATGAGGATAGCGTGGCCCTTCTTGCCCATCGTGACGACATATTGATCCATGATGCCACACGGCATCCCCGGGAACTCGTGCTCCGCCTTTTGGCACAGCTGGGCTTTCTTTACTGGGCTGAATAAGAAACAAAACAAAGTCACAAAACAATTCAATATACTAGTAAATTATGTGCGGAAGTCCCGTACAATATATGAGTTCCCATATAAACCACGAGATTTATCTTCTTAAACTTAAAAAAGTGCACAAGGCCGTCGATGCAAGGGCTAGAACTAGAATCGAACCAGTATTTACTTTTACAAATGCTTCTGCTGAATACTAGTAGAACTGAGACATATTGTGTCAGTACGCGACTTTACAACCACCTCATTCAACGTTAACATATTGGCTCTTCTACATGATGGGCCAGGATGCAGCTATGCGTTAGAGGGAACTAGCGATATCGCGATCTCGTTCCTTCGTTCAGCTTCGTCTCTATGATGGCCCATCATGTAGAGCAGCCATTAGTGAACACCATTATTGCTTCGGTATTTACAATATCAGATGCTAAGTGTACATAACAAACGTCTTTGTAGGACACTGTAGGCATAATTACCTGATGTAATGTTACTTTAAGATACAAACTCACAGCAATAAAAAAAGTTAACGGACCCAAGTACCTACTTCATGACCATGCTGTTTCTATCTCCAGGGAAATTTCTGCAGATCTTTTACAACTTTAGCACATTTGAAAGAAAAAACTTTGTAACGAGCAAAGAGAACCAAATAATAGAGGAGCACAGTCTCAGAAAATCCTCTTCCGAATTTAATAGCTTTCCAAGATGCAGGGATCCTTGCCGGTAATACTAAAAATCGAAATAGCGCCCGACTATCGCAATGTTTACATAATATTCTTAAATGTAATTTAAGTTAGGGCAATCAATTATCCGACTATGCGGAAAATATTTAAAAATATTCATTAACAACCGAGATACCGAAACTGAATACCGGTAAATTTGTATGGAAATAATACCGGTATTCGATCTCTGCCTAGATGGCGCTTCTGAGACGCTATATTTAGTGATAGCTGTTATATTAAACGTTAACTTTTGCCAACCCGAGTAACAAGGGGCCGTATTCTAACTTTAAAACACATTTAGAATGTATACATCTTCAATACTATATAATAGATTTATTGGCAGAAAACTAGTTATACATGAGAGGATAAAATTAAACTATACCTATAAATAAAAACTAATATTAATATAAATGCTAAATAAAGTAGAACTTAACTAAAATCTAAAACTAAATAACCCTAAAAAATATCAAAAAAAAAAGGGTGCCCGCGGCATGGTGCCAAGGATGCTGCCAGAATAATATAATAATGTTTAAAGGAGTCAAGTGTTAGACTGTGCGCATCTATTACTAGATCCTCTTTGGCTATAGGTAAGTCAAGTAACGAATACGAGTTTTATTTAATTGTATTCCTCAGTCGTACATGTCATAAACATGGAAATAACTAGTCATGTTTTATTGACGTCGTCGCTACACTAGACCTGACCTAACACAACTATGTTTTACGAGTAGGTAATCTTGGAGAACACTGTTAGGTTGCAAATAAAAGCGACATTTTAGGATATATACACTTAAAATGTGATTGCCGTACTGGTAAATGTATCAAAATTAAATGATTTAAAGCAATACATAATTCCTAAATATAAAAGTGATAAAAACTATAATATGAATTGTCCTCCTAGCCTAGTTGGTAGTGAAGTGACCCTGCCTATAAAGCAGGAGGTCCCGGGTTCAAATCCTGGTCAGGACATTTATTTGTGTGTTAATCACAGATATTTGTTCCTGAGTTATGGATGTTTTCTATTTATTAAATTTATAATTATTTATTACTTATAAGTGTTTATCTATATTTATCTATTCTACAGCCTTGGCCAGAAGTGTTGAGCATAGGTGTTTTTTGTTTACAATTTTGATGTTAAGCATTATTTCCCTATCCTAACAATGTACGGTAACGGTAAATGTTATATTTTATTTATAAATATAGAAAACTTCACTTAATAACACTTTCAAGGTACTTAAAAAATTTGAAAACAGAAGGTATAGTCTAGGAAATATGAATTGAACGTTTACTTTTTCCACTAAAATCTTTTTGTGAATATCAAACAAAAGCTAGTTTTAAAAGTGCACGAATTAATAAACTAGTGGATATGAAATGACTGCTATTTAGTATGAAAACCAGTGTCGCCAAACTCAGACATTCATAGGTACGTTAAAATACGTCACACAATTACAAAAATGCTTTGATTCGTAGCAACTTTCCATACCCATAGGCTGTTACTGATTGACATTTCTCGAACGAATCTTAACTGTAGGCTACATGAGCCACAATCTAAAATATAATGTCAAAGTTATGAGACATATGACTATTTAATTATCTTACAAAATCTCGCTCAACATTCACCTAATACAACTACTTAACACTGGATGGCACTATTTTAAATAAATTTAATAGTTAAAATCACTTTCTTATTACAGGCGAGAAAAGGGCTAAAGAAACCAGTGTATGTAAGGTCTCACTATGCATAAATTGTTATGGATCTTACGGTCACGTTATACTGGTATATTCGAGATCTGTGCATGCCTGCGAGTAGCTATGGGTTGGGAACTTTTTTGGCATACCCATAACATCCAAAAACAAAACGTCCCATGTGACTGTGAACTTCTTATAATGATATGACTATTTGCCATTCGATATAGGAAGGGGAAAGTGTGATCCGTGTATTTTATCGATATTTGTGTGTTCGGTTAGGTGATAAGATAAAATTTGCATTTAAATACCTATCCAAACACAAAAATATCGATAAAATAATGGGATCACACTTTACTTATATAGATAACTTAAAAAAAATATATTACACCATTTACACCTTACTTAAGATTATATTTTTTATAATATAGGTAGGTGCTAGGTAATGCTAATCGTAATTGTATGAAAAACAACATGTAGTACGCATTTAAGGCTAGTGTAGACGGGACAACCCGATTAAGTTGTCAAATTTATTTTGTGTGAAAGCATACATATGAAGGCTGATCGATTCCACTTGATTTTATTGTAAAATTGTGACCATCAAATCAGGAAAGGGGCGGCAAAATTCTAATATTTTACGCTAGTTTGCGTGGTTATTTCCACTAACAAATCTAAAATAGCTAATTAAGTTTTGTACGTGTGGATATGGACTAGATGTGATGTATGTAAATATAATTTCTGATACCGTACAAATGAAAACGACGAATAAATAACTAATATAATATTAACTGAGCAATTTTCTACGCTTAGATAAAAGCGAATTTTGTAGTCTGATAAACCAATTTCTCATTTTAAAAGACGCGAAATTTAATATTACTGTGGGAGATTTGAAGTAAATGTTGATGTGATCTGTACTTGTGGGATCTTAGGGATCGTCACGTTATCAATTATTATTGTAATTATGCTCTAAGGAAATCTCACGCCTTTTATTATTATTTACTGTTTTTATTATGGTTTGCACGCACCTCTAGGGGGTTAAACGGCAACCGCCGTCTTGATAAATACAAATATGCGCTAAATTATATATTGAACTTAAAACTTATCTAAAATAATAACATCAAACTTGAAATGTCGTAATACTAGCTTTAACTTTATCGATATAAATATCGACATTGCGCGGCACTCGAGTAGCGAAAGTAATTGACATTTAGGATAGCGAATTTTCTAGATAAACATAAAGAACAGTGACAAAATATTATGAATTCTAAGTTCTAACAAATAAAATATAGTTTTGTTTAACGTACATTCGCGAATAATGCAAAACAAACAGTTATTTCGCTTTTTTGGATTATGTTTAATAAAATACCTAACGGTGATAGGAAATACATCCACCTGAAAGATATTTTAAACCACTATGATTTGTGCAGCTTAATATTGCACAATACGGCATTTTAAATTTAATAATCATTTTTTGTTAAACGAGCGTACGTATGACGTGAAAGTCATTCGGGCATGAAGTTTACAAAACAACTGATCATAGTCTGTGCACAAAGTCAGTCGGCCGCTACTTACTGTCGGATACACGGGAACGCCTACTTGCCATTAAAAGTGCCACCGTTCTTCAAACAACACAATCAATATTTTTTCAATCCATGAGTAGTAGCCATTTCTGCACCCGAGTGTGGGAGCGACTCATAATTAAGCGTTTGTTTTCACTATTCAAGGCTATACTACTTTGAAAATAAGTAGTATAATCGCGTGTAAAAAAATGCACTTTAGTCACTCCGGCTCCCAAGTAAGGATTAGTGCTGTTATGAACAATAGATATGGGTGCTCGACTTCTCATTGTCCGGTAAGTGTTTACGCCGAACAAAAGATAGCAAAGTAGATAAGAAGTTACCAAATTATATTTCTCGAACTATACCAAAAATGTAAATTTAAGTCGGTGCGACATATTGCAAATATTCTATGCAGTTACTACTAACTTCAACAAAACATGCCTATTAGTTTAAATTAATTGACAAAATAACTTAAACAAAGATGGAAACGATGGACTAAACTTTCCAGTTTTGTATGAAAATCGCATTGTTGCTCAACACTTCTGGCCAAGGCTGTATATATCGTCGCCTATTTCGATAGTATGAGCAATAGTACCTACCCACAATACAAGCCTTATTGAGCTTACTGTGGGAGTGGGACTAGGTTGATGTGTGTAAGATTGTCCTATTATTTATTTATTTAATTAATAGTTTCTTGGCTAAAGGCTTATCACCTAGACAACGAAATCTCCGACGAAATTATGTTAAAATATTTAAAAAAAAAATCTAAAAATAATACTAGACTATCAATTTGTAGTATAAAGCAGGATTATTATATCTAGGTACCTACCTAATTAGTTAGTAAACGTAACTATAATCTTGTTTTTTGGGAAAAGGCTTATCGCCGAGACGACGGCATCCCCGATGGAATAAAGTTTTAAATATCGTTTTGAAAAATAAAACCTGACTCCCAAATTCAATCTCCTAAAACGTTTTTTGCAAATATCAAATGAAAACGTGACTTACGGAACGAAAGAGAGACCAATTATAGTCTCTAAGATTATTCTTGGTCTGTAGGGGATTAGCGTCTTATCGCCCGTTGGGAAACTGCAAACTGGAGGTGCCATAAAAAAAGGTTCAGAGCGCTAATGATTGATAAGGTATTATCAACTCTTTAACTCTAGACTCTAGACTCAAAATTAATAATTAATTGTAAAGCATCCTGCGCGGGGGGCCAGCACGTGCCAGAGTGGCGCGTGCCGTGGCAGGTAAAGTTGCCGGTAGTTATACAGTTAATTTTGCATCTACTGGCTGGAGACATAGAGTTGATAATTCCTTAACAATAATGAGCGTTCTGCACCCTTTTTTTATGGCGCCCCCAATTTGTAGTTTGCCAACGAGCGATAAGACGCTAATCCCTTACAGACCAAGAATATCTTAAAAACTATACCAGGAATACTGTTAGACAATAACATGTTTACATCCAGAATCCCTCAGAGAAAACTTGTCTGCCCTCGTCGTCATTGAAAATAGTAGTTATAGTTAGTTTATCTCACAAGAACAATAACGCTGGTTCTTCTTGTTATAACATTAAAGTCATATTTTGCTTAAACTGCGGGAGATGAAATAGCCACTGTTAGTAACCGTTTATTCAATAGACCGCTAAAATTATACTCATATATTTTCATTGTCCTAACTTTAACTTGTATTCTATTCAAAAATGAACTGCTTTAACTACACAATAAAGTTTATATTCCCATTATGGAATGACATACATATACGGTTTTGGAAGTACCTAAGCGAATGCATCCCGGAAGGTTATTTCCATTTTGGTCCCTTACTAACTTTATGCCTACCGTATTTTCTACACGATAAGGTTTATTTTTCCAGGACACAATTCACAATTACGGAAGTGTTATTATACACATGAGGATACTTCCGATACGGAGTTCCGCTTTCGGACACGTGACGAACGAGGCTGGAATCAAGGTTAAGGGCACAGTGTAGATATATCACAGTAAGCGTGGGGTTATCATTGTTGTTACACAGAAAAAAAAGCTTCCGGGATATTCTCAATCTAAGACATTATTATATTATGTTGAAAATATTCCCTCGTGACAAGCAATTATTTCTTTGAACGAAAATAAATTAAAGTTTTAAATATAACGAAGCGAATATATTCTTACAGATTTTATAGTTTTCTTTTACCTAAGATAATACTTGTTTGATTAAAGTACAATCTCTCTTATTAACTCAATATACTTTTGAAACAATACATTTTTTGTATTTCTATTTTAAGAAAACGTGGTTTTATTAAGCGAAGAATCATATTTTTGGTAAAGGAAATAAATACTTGCCACGAGGAAATATTTTCAAGAATGTAATAATGTCTTGGATTGAGAATATCCTGGAAGCTTTTTTTTCCGTGTAGGTTGAATATATTAAACAACCATAATATGTCTATTTTTATACGATGTCGGTGGCAGCGGCAGCATACATCCCATCAGTAAGCGGTTACCGTAACCGTAGCCCAAGGACCTATGTCCGCATCTGCTCCATAGATCCGCGTATCCGACCCATTACACAAGTTTTTACAGAATCCGATGTTATAGAAAATGTCAGCTCATGTCACAGCGGGAAGCTCGCGGGAGGAAATTCCTCTTAAACCATATAGTGCGTGACCGTTTAAGTTTCAGGGTATGAAAATGAACGCCCCATCGGTGCGGTTTTGGTAGAATCCGTAGCTGTGCAGGTATCAATTCTTCAAAGCGTAATCTCATTGTTGAAACCGTAGAACACACATGCAATATTCTTTCTTTCTTTTTCTTTCAATATCGCTTGTGAGTTTTTTTCAGGCGTACTCGTTAACATATATCAAATATAAGCACTATATTGGCAACAGAGTGCCATGTATTTATAAGTAGTCGTATATTATTTGCTCACATTTGGCGACTTGAAAAACCATAAGACACCAATTTCACCTGCAGAGATAACCATCAGCAATTCTTTCATTTATAAATGAGCCATGAAACATGTCTAGACGTAATTTCGTCGCGAATAACTACGAAATTTCAATCTGGATATCTTTTCAGACAAAAATCAAAACATACTTATTTACCTAAAAGAAAGAAGGAGCCTGCTCTTTACTTGGCGTAGGTACACCTGATGTTGAATTTAGCGCATCATCGTCATCATCTCAGCCATAAGACGTCCACTGCTGAACATAGGCCTCCCCTTTAAGGGGAGGGTTTGCCATACGCGCCACGCTTGGCAGGCGGGTTGGCGCGCGCAGTTTTTTTTTGTTTATTGTTGTTTAGACTTTCGGAAGATGCTGCTGCCCATCTACCGGTATATTCCCTTAACAGACTCCTACTGCAACCACGGGACGATATGGTGGGGGACAATTCTAAGGCCGGGCACCCCACGGCTTTATTTAGCGCATACTGACCATTATCATATGTAGCTGGTGGGCTTTCATTTGATACCCCACTTGTATACATAATTGGCCAAGTAACGTCTATGGCAGAAGATTAGACGCAATGTCCAAAATCAACTTAGACACTTCTTTTGGTGGCTGTACAAACCAATACGGGACTGGCAAGCGCGCCCACGTGTATACAAGGAGTAATAAAAATCTTCCCTTAATTATGTGTGTCACTTTGAGGGACCACTTTGCCCATATGGAGTTACTAGTACTTTCTAAAACTACGCAATATACTATCTATAAGTGAAATAAAAAAGTGTCCTCGTAAATTGACAAAGTGGTCCCACTGACTTATTTATAATTCAGATTTCTATGAGTGGTCCCATGCGCTTCTCATCCACGTTTGTTTGATACAATAAAGTGGCAACTCGGCACACCAGATGTCCTTACACTGTGATCAAAATTACCTCCCCCTTATTGAAACACTCCAAATAGAACCCAAATTGTAAATTGCACAGGGTGTAACAAAAATACCGGTGATCCGTTGTCCAATTGATTGCACAGCATTTTATTGCGCGGATTTCTAAATTGAGAAACTTCTCAAACCACAGCTAAATAGCACTAGACTGTTACTCATAGTGTTGTGTTCTCTGGCGACCTTAGAGAGCTCTGAAAGGATGCGATGAGTTGACGACAGGGGATTATCTTTTCTCTTTAGCCGTCAACACAGTGAATCCTCTTTTCTAAGGGATCGGATCGGCAACGCACATGAGACACCTGGAGCTGCAGGTGTCCATATATTACGGTAGCTGCTTACCATCAGGCGGGCTGTACATTTGGTTGCCACCGGCGTAGTATTTAAAAAAATCTACGCTAAATCGCTGTTACAAATGTCAGGACTTTTTGCGTGATGTCCGGATATTTATCAGGACATTTCATTTTTGCATATGGCAACCCTAAACGTGACTAGACATGTTTTTTCTTGTGTCAGAGGGTGGTCAGAGGTGAGGTAAAGGTGTCAGAGATCAGAAGGTTAGAACCAGAGGTTTGTTTCTGACGTTTCTTATTGTATCGCATTGTGCCGAAATTGAAGAATAAAAATGTATTCTCTTTTTTTACCCTTTAAATGTTAAGAAATGGCTGTACTGTAGTGTAGGCACATTGCGGCGTCATCGGTCATCGGTTGCGTAGGTGGCAGCGAACAATGCGGACAGCCACTTTATATTCATAAATCTTTGCGAAAAATGCTTTAAAGCAAGCGTGGGATCGTTTTACGTTGAGTAATTTTATATTAAAATTGTTTATTTTCAACTTTATACGCTTGTACAACTTTAAAACTCAATGAACGATATTGAATACTACCTACTAAGAGCTATTTCTGCATCCTAAGGTCATAAGAATTGCCAGACGTATAGGTACTCTGAAATCTATGGACATTTGGAAATCTACTAGGAGTCTGAACAAATGACCTTGGTCAAAGAGAATTAAGTAATTACTTACTAGTATTTATTTATCTATGCCTTGGTTGATCACAAACAAGTGATTTTTCGTCTGCATCTGTCACTCGGATGTGTCCTTTTATAGTGATTAACGGCCTCCTAGCCTATTCGGTAGTGACCCTGTCTATGATTCAGGAGCTTAGAGCTTTAAACCAAGCGGAGTAGCCATTGACAGGCGTTCCCCTCTGCCAAATGAGTATGACCAGTGGCCATACTCATTGTATGGACTGACATTTATTTGACGTGGCTATTTTGACGTTTCGCATACATTTGACGTTCCCCTCCCCCGCAAAAAACGGCAGACTTTTTCCGATAGAAATGAGAGCGCGTCTCGCATCCGGTTGGTTTAATAATCAAAGTTCAGGAGTCCCGGGTTCGAATCCTTGTCGGTCTATCTATTTGTGTGTTTATCACAGATATTTATTCCTGAGTTATGGATGTTTTCTATTTATTTAAGTATCTATCTATTATATATATCGTCGCCTAGTACCCACAACACAAGCCTTATTGAACTTACTGTACTGTGGGACTAGGACTGATTTGTATAAGTTTGTCCTAATATTTATTATAATTCTCTTTATTTCTTTACTTTCTTATGTTGTCCGTGTAGAGTAGTCCATCTTCAAACAAAATAAATGTGCTGACCGATCAAGCTCACCGACATGGCCATAAGATATATTGCGTTCGTGATTTGAACAATGTTATATAGGTACTGAAATTATATTTAGTATTTGATTTAGCCACCTGAGCCACCTCCGATGAATTTTGATGTGACGACTTTGACCCGACCAGAGCCAATCATATATTCGCATGTTTTGAAGTAAATCATAATCATAACTAAATTTATTCGCAGTAAACTTAATACAACATAGTACCAAAGTAGAAATAACAAAAGACATTTAAAACATAAAGTAGAGTAGTAAGTAAAATCATAGCGTCGCATGTCGCATTTAAATAGTACTTACTCGATGTGAGTGCCAGTAAGGACCTCTAGTAAGGTGAATGTGGCGACTTCGACGGAGGCACTGCTAGACAGACCAGCCCCCATCGGCAGGTCCGAGACGATCACAGCGTCGAAACCTTTTACGGTGCCTGGGAACAATAGAATAGAGAGATAAGGGCCAGCAACGCTCATGTGACCCTCTGGAGTTGCAGGCGTCCATAGTCTACGATAGCTGCTTCCAATCGGTAGGCCGTATGCTTATTTGCTACCATCGTCGTAATAAGAAATATTTTTGTTTTTGCTAGAAATGTGGTACAGAGATAAAGTGTAAACATACAATTTTGTGAGTTCAGCACATTTCTTCTACGTTTCACTGTATATACCTACATTATTTACATACATACTATCATATCTACATCATTGCATAACAGTAATAAAATAAAACAAAGGTAGTAACTAATAAAATTACAGTTTAGTCAAAAAAATACTCAACTGAATAGAAAACTTTTCCCAATAACAGTACCTATAAAAAAAGCAGTAGAATTTATCGAGGTGATAGGTAAATTTAACATTTATTTAAATATTTTTATGAACTCACGTTCCAAAAATTGGGTGAAACGGATGATGGAAGATGTTATGAGGCTTCGTTCAATAAATTCTTAAATTTTAGAGCATTTCCTCCCGGTTCTCGCGATATCAGATATCGGAAATAATATTTCTGGCAAAAGCGCTCAAGGTAGAAGGGTTTGGATATAATTTTAACTCGAATTATTAAATCTTTGACACGAACTTAAATCAGGGGGGAGTTTCACTATGTCTCTCTCCATTGTACCTGTATTTTAAATTTCGCGCCCCGTGCCGGCGGCTTAATGAGGGCAGGGTTGGCACATCGCTTATTATCTTATGGGTGCGTACGAGAATAATAGTTTATAGTAGTAGTTTTGTACTAAAATAATAATTAGATTGGGCAAATAAGGTAATAAATCTGATATTTATCTAGTTTTGTATTAAATTTACTGATAGATTAGGTAGATTGAGGCAGATTGACTAGACGCTTACATCTGTAGACCCCTTGATTTATATGAAATACATCGGCTGTGTTCACATATCAAACTTCTTTTTATCTGTCGATACCACGTGCACGGAATGAAGCACGTTGGTTGACAACCCTATTTTATTTTTTTCACAGATAACATTTTCATCTCTGTAGCTAAATGTCAGATTGGGGGTGGTGGGGTGGGCAGGCACGCTTGGGTTTTGCGACGCTGAGCTACAGGCCTGCTCACTCAAGTCCTCACACACGTCCCCGTCGGCCCTGGCTCTGCCGCCGCGGACCAGGGTCGAACCCACCCAGGGTTTTCTTGTTGGGTGGGTCGTACACCCCGGTAATGCTAGTGGTCCTAACGGGCGTCGCAACAAGTGCCAACAACCCCGGTCCACTAGTAGCCAAGTGTGAGGGCGTACCTGGCGTGGCAGTCCCACCCGTCAGGTAATCCTTTTCCCTCACACCCCTACGGCACCCGCGAGGGTCCTGCAAGCCAATATTCACCATGCGGCAGCCGCCACGGCAATTATTGAAAACCGGCTTGCAGGACACGTCGACCTCGCACTACTTCAAGAACCTTGGGTGCGAAACTCAACCATACTAGGACTGAATTCGGTTGGTAAAGTTTTATTCAATACTAATGGAACTAAGCCTAGGGCATGTATTGCTTTTAGCAAGAACATTGACTTTCTACCTGTTCCAGAGTTATGCACAGACGACCTGGTAGCAGCGTATGTAAACCTTAAGGGATGGAGCGGGCAGAGGGTCTTACTTTGCTCAGCTTACCTCCCTGGAGATAGAACTGACCCCGCTGCGGAACTCACTGCCGTGGCCGACTACGCCCGCAGACACAAGGAAGAATTACTGGTGGGATGTGACGCCAACGCCCACCACACCAACTGGGGAAGCTCCGACATCAATGATAGGGGTGAGTTACTCAATGACTTTCTTCTATGTAATAACTTCCAAATTCTAAACTTAGGGTGTGAACCAACCTTTGTCACTAGGGCTAGGAAGGAAGTTTTGGATTTGACCTTTGCATCCCCAAATCTAGCCAGGTTCATTCAAAACTGGAGGGTAAGTGATGTGGAGTCGTTGTCAGATCACAAGCATATCTGTTTTAATATATCTTTTTCCCTCAGCGTTCAAACTGTCACATATAGAGATCCCCGGCGGACCGACTGGGAAGGCTACAGGAGCTGTCTAGAGCGCAATCTGGAATCTGCAGTAAAGGTGATTAAAACGCGGGAGAGTTTAGACCTTGCGGTAGAGGTGGTATCAAATGGCATTGTAGGTGCCTTTGAAGAAAACTGTGCTCCCAAGGTAAAATCAACTCAGCGTCACGTCCCTTGGTGGAACTCCAAGTTAAAGAGACTCAGGGACAAAACGCGCAAGCTATTCAATAGGGCTAAGTTGACGAAGGAGTGGGAGATCTACAGGAAAGCCCTAACTGAATACAGTAAAGAGATTAGGAAAGCCAAAAGAGCGTCATGGAGGAGGTTCTGTGAGGAAATAGAGAATACCCCTCAAGGAGCGAGACTTCACAGAACGCTCTCTAAAGCTAGAACTAATCAAGTAAGTCTTCTTAAGAGACAAGATGGCTCCTTCACTGATAGTGAATCGGAGACTCTGGAGCTATTAGCTGAAACTCACTTTCCAGGGGCAGCTGAGTCCCTCGGACCCCAGGTAGAGAGCGCCTCGCGCAGGCCTCGCCCGGAAGACTGGAGGCAGGCTGCCTTGGTCATAAGGCCAGGGATGGTGAGGTGGGCTATAAACTCCTTTAAACCATACAAGACGTGCGGACTGGACGGAGTAAGCCCTGTGCTACTGCAGCGAGGAGCTGAAGTCCTAATCCCACACCTGGTAAGAATCTTCAGAGCCAGCTATGCCTGAACTATGGAACAAGGTGAAGGTAATATTTATACCAAAGGCAGGGAGGAAGGACTACGCCTTGGCAAAGTCCTTCAGACCTATTAGCCTTTCCTCGTTTCTTCTTAAAACCTTGGAGAAGGTAATTGATAAGTATATTAGGGAGAGCTGTCTTTCAAGAAATCCCATCCACGACAGCCAACATGCTTACCGTAGCGGCAGATCTACAGAGACTGCACTGCTGGAATTGGTTGACAGAGTGGAAAGGGCGGTGGAAGATAAGAAAATAGCCCTGTCGGCCTTCCTAGATATTGAGGGCGCTTTTGATAACACACCCATTCGGACATTAGTGGAAGGGCTTAGAGCCAAAGAGGTGGATTCCACCACCATCCGCTGGGTGCAAAGCATGCTCTCAAGAAGAGTGGTTAAGCTTGATTTACTGAATACCACACTTGAAGTGACCACGGCGAGAGGCTGTCCGCAAGGAGGGGTCTTATCTCCCCTGCTCTGGACTCTTGCGGTGGATGGACTTCTGCATAAGATGGCAGAGCTCCGCATCGACACTCAGGAGTACGCAGACGACCTTGTTGTGACGGTAAGGGGAAACTGTCAAAGTACTATATCGTACCTTATGCAGAAGGCTCTTAACACCATAAGTACATGGTGCCAAGAAAATGAATTGTCTATCAACGCAGACAAGACAATTATTGTCCCATTCACGAAAAAGCGGAAATTAGACAAACTCAAACCGCTCATCATGAATGGTAAAACCATTCCGTTCTCATCAGAGGTCAAATATCTGGGCGTAACACTGGACCAGAAGCTGACCTGGAACCAACACTTAAACGGAACATTACAAAAGGCTAGATCAGCCTTAGGTATTTGCTGTCGTCTAGCGGGCAACCGATGGGGTCTTAAACCCAAAATCGCCCTCTGGCTGTACACATCTATAGTGAGGCCGATAGTGTCCTATGCCTCTGTAGTGTGGTACAGGAAGTCGACACAAAGGGTAGCAGTGGCGAAGCTTGGCAGCCTGCAAAGAATTGCCTGTGTCATCGTCACTGGAGCTATGTCATCCTCCCCGACTGCAGCCCTAGAGGCCATACTGAATCTTCCGCCCCTTCACTTTCACCTGGAATTGGTGGCGAAATCCAGTATGCTTAGAATAACGGCTGCTAGGAAAGGAAACTGGAAATCGAAAGCCCTGAGACTACTTGATGAATCAGTGCAAGATATTCCCGTTCTGGGGATGCCATCGGACACTATGCCCCCCAAGTTTTGTCCACAGAAACTCTTTTCAGTGGAACTCCCCAAAAGGGAAGACTGGTCAAACGGTCGTATCAAGTGGAAAGAGGGAAGCCTTAGGTGGTACACTGATGGCTCCAAATCCGGGTCTGACGTAGGTTGCGGAATATATGGCGAGATGCCTAGAAAGGCCACTAGCTAAATCTAGGAAGATACTGCTCCATATTCCAGGCGGAGGTGTACGCCATCTTGGAATGTGCGTCAACCAACCTGCAATGCAACTACGGCAACCATACTATCTATATCCATTCGGATAGCCAAGCAGCACTAACCCTAACTAACACTAACTAACTAACTAGCACTAGCCCTAACCTCTGACGTTATAACGTCTAGGCTGGTAGAGAACTGCAGGCAACTACTAAACGACCTTGGAGCCAGGAACAAGGTTGTTTTGCGTTGGGTACCGGGGCATGCGGGTATCGAAGGAAATGAAAAAGCCGACGAACTTGCACGAGCGGGGGCCAAGGGGAAGCATTGCAGTCCTGAGCCTTTTTGCGGAATCCCCAAAAGCCTAACGAAGCTCACCCTGAAGACCTACTGTCAATACAAAACCATTCAACTCTGGAGAGAAACACCAGGTATGAACCATTCCAAAGCGCTTATTAAAGCCTTCAGCAAAAAGGCGTCCTCAATCGCCTTGGCGCTGTCCAGGAACCAATTACGCAACCTGGTAAGGGTGCTTACTGGGCACTGTGGCCTAAACAAGCACATGCACACTATGGGGAAACGTGACATTGGGCGGTGCAGACTCTGCATGGAGACAGAGGAGACGCCCTTACACATCCTCGCAGTTTGCCCTTCCCTAATGCGTACTCGTAACATAATCCTGGGTAGACACATATTGCCCTCGGAGGAGTTAAAGTCTCTCGAGATCAAAAAGATCCTGGAACTGTTCGAAGTTGCAGGATTAGACCGAGAGTTGTAGCAGGTGGCGATCACAATAGATCAGCAATGGTCGCAGTGATACATAGGCTTGGGAGCCTTACATAGCCCCTTCTTAAAAAAAAAAATGTCAGATTCAGGACGGAGAACCTTCTGTACTTGTACTATTCATTATTCTGTGCTTAAATCAGACTCGCGGATCCTGGCCTCAACCAGAGTCCAGACCTAGGCCTAGACAGAAACCCGCATGCATCCTTTTATTACACTAGAAACAGGTCTCACGTCGCCTCTTGGCACCCCGTGTCGAGCACCGACACGACGCGACAGGACCCCTTGTCGTTGTTAGCACCCACCACTACAGTTAGGAACTAAGTATGGGAAGAATTAAGGTACAAAAGATTCCTCACCAGGGAAATTAGCCACGACACCTTTCACATAGTTAGCCCAGGCCGGTTCTCCAGGTTTCAGCTGACCGGAGCTGGGGGCCGGGAACGTCGCCTCTTGGCGCCCCGAGTCGAGCACTGACACGACGCGACAGGACCCCGTGGCGTTGTTGGCCCCCACCACTACAGTTAGGAACGGCAGCGCCTGATGAAATAATTTTTCAATGTTTATTTATTTAAAAAAATATATTCTGGTAGTTGCGCATATTGTTCCTGAGTTCATGCAGAGTTAAGGGGTATTTTTAATTGAGTGAAGTAATCTGACAGCCTTTGGCATACATTATAATATGGTGGTATATAGAAGGGTTCAGATCGCTGGCATTTGTGGCCCGAACCGAAGGTAAGGGCCATAAACAAGCGATCTGAGGCCTCCTTTTTTACCGCCCATGGTGCGTACATAATTTTACGTCTTCTCCTGGGTGTGAAGTGAGATTTGCCGCTGCGCCCTAGGGCGGTAAATCTCACTTAGCGCCCAGAGTGACGTAAAATTATGTACGCACCACGGGCGATAATAAGGAAGGTCTCAGATCGCTTGTTTATGGCCCTAACCTTCGGTTCGGGCCACAAATGCCAGCGATCTGAGCCCTTCTTTATTTTACCGCCCTAGATACGTAATGTACTATTACTTGATGGGGAATATTGTAGTTTTGATCTAAATTTCTAGAAGATACTAATAATAGATTATTCTAAATTGGCTTATAATAATTAGTGTAATTGAGGATTACGGACGTCTTACAAAGTAAGTCTAACTATTTATTTTTTATAAGTTCTTAGGCGTCTTTCACACTTTTGCAATTTCTGCATGCGGCGCCGGTGCGCGAGCGAGATAGCGCTCTGCAAATCCGTCGCCGCATACGGTTGCGGCGCCAGTGTGATAATCGTCTTAGCAACTTTTATTATGGCTCCTCTACATGATGGCCCATCATAGGGACGCAGCTATGCGTTAGAGGGAGCTAACGATATTTCGATCTCGTTCCGTTGTATAGCTGCGTCCCTATGATGGCCCATCATGTAGAGCCAGCCTTAGGTAGAAACATCTTATAATCCATATCAAAAGGGTGACAGGTAAGGGACGTTGTAGCCGATTTATAGATTCAATATAATTTTCAACAATAAAGGCACTGGACGCGATTTACCTAATGTATAAGTATGTACATGTACATATAGCAGTTTTGAGGTTGTTAGGCAAGACAACTACGCTGGGTGTCATGAGCGTCGAGATTCTCAGCTGGACCCAGGTACGAGGGAAGACGGCATCGGCAGCGTCGAAATATGTGTAGGCCGTTATAAGGTCCCTTTTGATTTGGATTATCACATTGTTACACGGCTGCTCGTGCCTGAATGACGTCTTGATAAACGAACAGCTAGGTCTTCAATTATTTACAAACGACTGAAAAGGTTAAACGATTTATTAACTTTTCTGACTGCAAATAATTTTAATTTAGCACTCCTAAAATACGTGATACCGAAACGTGATCACAGAAACCTTATCCCCTTATTCATAAACGGCCACTAAAGTTAAGAAATCGCTGATAATCATTTGTCCTTTTCCTTCATATAGGTTGGACTGAAAGGGACAAACGATTATCAGAGGCCTCTTAACTTTAGTAGACGTTTATGAATAAGGGGGTTAGTTTATTGCCTATAAATACACCTTCGTTTTTACACGTTACGAAATTCCGTTTTACAATATAATATATTTTCTTATTTTGCCGAACAATAGAAGCCTTATAAAGCCTACGCACAACGGGTCGGCATGGCAAAGGATGTTTTTACCAACGAAAGATCCTGCCGACTGCGCCACTTTACCTGAAGATCCCGACGCTTAAGAATATATTTATTTATAACATAACACAAATCCTCCATGATGCGTTCAAAAACCGCACGTTATAACCACCATAAAAATAGATTGTTTCGTTAGTATTTAGAACAAAATGTCTTATCTGTAACGATGTTATTATTATCAAATAATAAGCAAAAATTCGATATCATTATGAAAATCCGGGTGGGCCCCGCCCGCCGGCACGCGCCTCCTGACCGCCGGCACAATCGAGTTGGCCATGGCGATGGCAGTGCAATCCGTGCAATGGCAGTCATTCAATCATCATTTCGGGTTTATAATATGTGTGTAGATAAAGCAGTGTATGCAACTGTACGTAATTAGGCCTTAAAACGTAACAGTTACATAAACTACTATTATTGCACACCACAAAATAAAGAACACACAAAATATAATTTAGTAATAAACATACTACAACTTGTGCTTGTTATAGGTTTGTACCCTCGGTGCGCGAGTCCGACTCGCACTTGGCCGGGTTTTTTTTTTTTCTTACACCTACTCATACAATTATTTTGGTTAGATTTCCGCTACCCCAAGGTTGTCTAGAAGAGACCGCTCTCTAGCGATAAGTCCGCCTGTTGACTGCCTCTACTTTTAATCTGTGTACTGTACTGTTATATGTTATTGAGGTGTGCAATAAAGAATATTTGTCAATGTATTGTCACATAGTATATCAATTTTACTTCAATACATTTTACTTGAATAAAGATCACTTTCTAGGCAATTTGTTTTCGTTATATACAAAACAATATTGTTTTGACGAAGAGGATTTGTCTTCTGTGAAGATACTTTTTTCCGTGTAAGTTTTCCATCAAGATGACTTTCAAATAACAAATAACACTTTTATTAAATTAAATTTTCCAATACAAAATTGCAAACTTGAGCTTGAACTTGAAAATGTCAGTCCAGATAACCGAGACAGATCGACCGATACAAACTTAATTACATTGCTTTGAAAATTGCCAACTGAGCATGATTCTTAATTACATTTTCTTGATGAATGAAGCCCTGATGTACTTGCGTTGGATATCAAGTTACATCTGGGCTTGTTTTGCCAAACCAGTAAAATTAAGAGAAGATTATACAAGGTGTAACATAAATGCTGGTGATATTTTTAAGGGAATAATTGGTATCGTATTTTAATAGTGAAAATGTTGAAAAATTTTTGGTTTATTATGGAGCGTCGGCTGGGTGAGACTACCTGTCCCAAAGAAAAAAATATATTTCGCTATTAAATCAAATACAAACTTTGAAAACATATAGGTTTGGTCCCACTGGGTTGATTATTTTTTTTCACCTCACTAGCTCGGAAAGCCCTTTTTGTTTGTTTAATATCTATTGTGAAAATCGCTTTTTATCCACATGTGGTGAAAGAGTTTTGACATAAGTGACAAGTGGCTTAAGTGACATTTGACAGCTAACAAAACGTAAAACGTTAAAAGTGCAGAATTTTTAACATCGCAATTAATGAATTGCATCGAGTAAAAACACTTAATACAGTCTTACAACTTTATTTTAATTCATAAATATCAGCATTCAACATTAATCTTCATTATTTTTGTAAAAACGGATAAATTGTTCTGACAGCCGAATAAGTCTACGTACGAACAAAACGCATCTGACATTTAATAAAACCTTTTACGTCAAAACTTTTCATTTCAATTCATCCATCATATCAACGTTAAATATTCGCATGTTTTTCTAGATTGTTTTGTTAAAAATTAGTGATTCGAGTGATGAAGAAGTCTTAAACACCTGAGGAATTACGGGAAACCGAGCAAAATGCACCCTTTTTCTTATTTTCCTCGCTGTAGTGAGGTGAAAAGTTTTGTGTTATACACGTGTGAAAGTTATTTTACGTCTCGTGTATTAAAGCACTCGCTACGCTCAGGATTCTATTTTTGAACCACTCGCTTCGCTCGTGGTCAATAATAGAATCCTTTCGCTAGCTCGTGTTTCAAATAACACTCGCACGTAAAATACAACTTTCACCACTTGTATAACAAATAACTATAATGTTTTCAAAGTTTGTATTTGATTTAATAACAAACTATTGTTTGAGTGGAATGCACCACTTTAAAAACACGTAAAAATAAGAATATATTTCGCGTCCAAATTTTTTTTTCTTAGTCGCAATACGATACTCCCGGTTTATACAGTCAGCAGCAGAAGTAGCTAAGCGGGTGAGGTGTTCAAAATGACTTACACACGCTCTTATTCTCTTAACAATAAAGTCGTGTCCAGCTCATTTTGAACACCCTACCCGCTTAGCTACTTTTGCTGCTGACTGTACCTAAGTAGGTAACATAGAAATGGTAAATAGACAAATCAAATTAAGGTAAATCACTAAGTAGAAATATATCAAGTTATGTAATGAATATTATAATCTATGTTTTTATTGAGTAAAAATACTAATGGAAATTGTAGTTATGATTGAAATTACCTAAAGTGCCTGACGCAAATGCAGAAAACTTTATTTCAGCCCTCGTTTATTTCAGATCACATTTTCTTGTGTATGTTCCACTCTATAAGAATTTTCCCTGTACTTACCATTGAATTCTAAATCATTTTGAGCGTTCTCGGAATAACAGCCCAGTTTTATTGAACGAACAATGGCAGCTGCGTTCCTACAGTCATCAATCTGTATTTACTTCAATTTTGTTCGTCATTGGAGTTTCTATCGGAAATTTTCCAGTTACGATTGGAAACCTGCCTTGAAATAGAGTGGTAATATTAGGGAAAGTTTACTTAACATTTCAAAGTGATTGAGAAAACTCAAACAAATTTTCATAGAATTTTATTATATGGAATTTTTACTTTTTTATTAATTGGAAAAACCACAAATTGGAAACAGATATCCATTATAATGAAATATCAACCATGGAGAACATGGGGGGCTGAGAGGATTCGAACCTAAGACCTTCGGATTGCTGGTCCGATGTGCTTCCAATTACACCACAGACTTCCCAGTTCAAACCAGCGAATTCTATCATTATAACGGTGAACAAGTCACAGCGACATCTTTACCTTAAACTTTAGGAAAAGGCTCAAACGCAATTTCCTGTTCTTAGCTCGTGCTCGAAAATGCACTTTTAAATTTAATTTAGAGGCTTAAGTAAAAGCACCGAGCACATACTTCCCAAAGGCACAGGATGTGTCGTGTATTCCGTGCTATATTCTGGAATGCAATTTTGTACACCCGGGTCTTCAGTAACTAGTAGCATAGAGTAACTTATATAGTAGATCAGCACAGCTTAAGAACTTTTTGAAACTCAAGTCTATCGCGCCATCTGCCCGAAAGCCACCCAAAATGTAAGAGGAAATGTCACCTGCACTGCTACTTCATCTAGTAATGAATAGCGTTCTAGTAGTATACTATTAGTTACTAGATGGAGTAGCATTTTAGGTATCTTTAGGTAGCTTTCGGGCAGATGGCGCGATAGACTTGAGCTTCAAATAGTTCTTAGGATGTGCTCCTCTACTATATATGTTACTCTATGCTAGTAGTAAAAGTGGGTAACGTGTATCGCCTCGAACTCAGGATCCAGTCATTGAGATAGCTTTAGATGTATCATGACTTGTATAGAAAATTTAAAAGAAAATAAAAAGCCCTTTATTTATATCAAAATATATAACCAATACACTGCGTATAGAGATGGATGACTTACCACAGGCAAAACATAACCCTCGCAGTAATCCACATGGTCCCCTATGAGGTTGACGCGGCCCGGCGCCGCCGCAGCTGCAGTGGGCGCCCGCTTGAACGAGGCGGTGAAAATGTCGCACGCGCTGCGCAGGAGTGCTGCCTCGCCTGTTGTCACGGCTTCGGTCGGAGCTGGCATCTGCCGGAACAGGACTAAGTTATACAGCGCCATCTATTGAGCATCTACTAAAATTTGAAAACCATCGCTGATGTATCTAACATAGGAGTCTGCAAACTTTTTGGACAAAGAACATGATGGCGGAAAATATGGAATTTTCGGAAGCTCATGCTGCACTTGTCTGTTTATGTTTTTTTACTGTAATATTTGTTTTTTTCCTGAGAGGAACTCGAAGAGCCACTACTGACCGTTCAAAGAGCCGCATGTAGCTCCCGAGCTGCGGTTTGCTGACCCCTGATCTAACGTAACCTTGACGAAAACCGCACTAATTCGGATACGCCATTTTAAACAGTAACAAACAAGGTCTCACCCTAAATGTATAGTACAGTCGCCATCAAATATATCGGAGCGGCCAGGGTACTCAAAAATATCTAAACATGCACTTTATCGCCTTGACAATAGAGGCGTAGATATTTGTGACCACCTTGGCCGCTCCGATATATCTGATCACGACTATACCTATATCCTTCGTTCTGTCAGAGAGGAAAATAGACCGTTACCAAGAGTGTCTAACTCGACGAAGTGACAGCTACGGCCTTGGAACTTGCTTGGAACGTATCTGGCCTATAACCGCGAAGCACTTCGTTCATCGAATCGTCTATTTCCATCACTCTCTTTCGTATATGCGAGAGCGATAGAGACGGGACCATCGTTTTGTCGATTTTTGAACTTCGCGGTAGGCCCTCTGGAGTTCGATTTTTGAATCTCACCGGTGACTTTTTTTGTATGCAGCCGATGACTATATAGTACGAAATAAGTCACCCGATGAGATTCAAAAATCGAACTCCTGAATACGTTTTCGGGGTTGTCAAAATCCCTTTCGTTAATTTGCGGCACGACGATAAGATAACATATTTAAGTAATTTATAGTAGTCGTTTTGTACGAAAATAATAATTACATTGGACAAATAAGGTCATAAATGTAATATTTATCTACTCTTGTATTAAAATGACTGATAGATTAGGCAGATTGGGGCAAGACCAGCAAGAATAATAAATTGCGTAACTACTTGTCAACCCTAGAAAGTCGAAAGGTGTGGTAAAAATGTATAGAGACGTCATGTGTCACCTTTTATCTGTCAAAGTTCTGTCAAACACTGATTTTGTAGGGAAGATAACCTTCTGTATGAGGATAATCGTTTGAGCTCAAGATGCCGATGACGCCTTTAGAGTGGTTCTTTGTTTTTTGCTCATTTATTTACGTAGTTCAGCGTGTAATATTGATAGCTTATTGTGCGGTGATCTAACGAACAAGTGGCAGCTAATGAAGAATTAGTCTCAAAACTCGCGTAACCACTCTTTAGTCGAACGAACGGTTATCCGGGGTCTCGGCCGCCCACGTGTTTGTAAGGAGGCTATCACTTTACAATCACCAAGGCCTTCACCGTTGCCTTTATTTATGTATAAATAAAATTGTGATTTACGTTAATTAAACTCGACATGGCAGAATTCCCACTGCTCTGTGCAAAGGGAGAAAGCCATTAATAAAAAAAAACTTCTGTATGAAATACCTACTATTATATTATTCTGAGCTGATCTACGATTCAGACTAACACATAGGTTGGTGTTGAAGGGTAACCTTTTTAAAATCACCTTCGGAAAATAATCCTAAGCCGCTCATCGTTGCTTCACACGCCAGAAAAGGGGGATTAGAGGAAGGCCGGTGTGAATACAATTGTATTTTATTTGGCATCAAATAGGTATCTTGACGCGATTCGTTCCGCAAGATTCCATTGCAGGGAACTGTACAGACATGCAAAGGCTATTTGAGTGATTAATAAGAAGTATTTTATTATGGCCTCCCCTTTATTAAAGGAGAGGCCTTTGTCCAGCAGTGGCCGTCTTATGGCTGAGATGATGAGGATAACTGTATTATGGTTTATTAACGCAAATACAAAAATGTTGAAAGGCGATTTTATCCTTTCCAGAAGGGGCAAATCTCTTACCTAAGTACATTATAAACGGGACCCTATAGACGACTCCTATGTATAATTTAACCTTAAGCTATAAGTACTTACCTATTTAAATCAGCTAAATAATCATTCTTCGATCATCATACACAGGGTGTAACAAAAATACTGGTGGTCCGTTAAAGGCATAATTTGTATCATATTCCGAGTCAAGGACCGGAACCGGTTACCAATAAAGGGGTATTAGATAGGGTATTTGATACGGTTGTTTTTACAAACGCTTACCGAATGGAAAACCCCCAATGAGGTTACCCTATCAAGTGTTTTTAGAATGCGATCAAGCTATTTTAAACTCTATCGTTAAGACGTTTCGATAGGGAAACCACATTTAATATGGTTAACCCTATTAAAACGGTTACCGTAACAATAGGGTAACCCAATAATTGGGATACCCTATCGATAGATAGGGTAACCCTATCATTGGGTTACCCTATCGAAAAGATTAATCAAATGAAGGGGTTTTCCGGTCCCTGTTCCGAGTAAAACAAATAAGGAGATTTTTTTGTATGGGGCATGTGGTCCCAGCCGATGAACCCTCCATGAAAACCAATTTTATTTTCACGAGAAAAAAAATTTGTCATAGTTTTTCCTAATTGGAATACAATACCAATTAAGTATGCCCCTAAAAGGATCACCAGCATTTGTGTTAAACCTTGTATGTCCCTGACCCTGACTCACCTCGCCATCAACTGCTTTAGGAAGATAATGGTTTTTCGATAGTTAAGTTTGTGATTTTGGCATGCAGCCATGCCGATCATGCTTGATAGATGGACTGTCATAAATAACATGCGCCATAACTACCTAGGTAAGTATAACGCTTCCAAAATAGGGGCTAAGAAGAGAAATATTCGTCAGCACTTTAACTTGCTCAAATATAATATCTGAGAAAGTCACGAACCTCTCGCAATTACCCTAATTTCAAGTTATTCCAATCAATCCATCGCGGTCTCACAGGGCGCGAAAAAGACACGTCTCGGATTCGGAACCGAGTAAGTAGCTCAGTAATCTCAGTATCATACACATTGATAACCCATTTTACAATAAAATCAAATCAATCTGAATACAAAATAAAAATATAAAATTGCATAAACAATTAATAGTAGTTTATGTAACTGTTACGTAATAGGGGTCCTTAAAACACGAGTGTGGTTTTATGAAACGAACGAAGTGAGTTTCATAATAAGATCACACGAGTGTTTCAAGGCCTAATTACGTACAGCCAAGCATTATTTGCTTCCATTATTAGTCATAAATGGGGCACGTGTACACCAACCTGTACGCAAGCGTGCTGAAGATGCTGAGATAAACGTGGTCCGGTCAAGTAACTTATTATTATAGCATCGGACCTCCCCCCCTCCTTTAAGCACGAAATGTGTCCCGGTTGACGTTTTCTTTACATTTTGAAGAAAAATGCTAGGAAATGTTCTAATATAATATCCTATTTAAATTCTAAACAAACAAGCTTCAATGCATTTTTTCGATAGGCTTTATGCCATATTCATATAATAGCTAGGTAATTAAAGTTCGACAAAACTCAGTTGTTGAACAAATGAATCAACTAGTTATTTTCTAAATTACCATAGATAGGTACTAAAATAAAGTGATATGTAAAATAAAAGGTTGTGATTCTACAAAAATACGGGCCAAGTGAGAGTCGGACCCGCGCTCAGGGGGGTGATTTTTGAGATTCGAGTACTCGAAAGTGACATTTACAACTCAAAATAAAACGATAAAATTATGTTTTAAAAATAACAGCGACAGGAATTTAAAATCATGAGTATTTAAATAAATTGGTGGTAACCTTTTGTGTGCGATTATTTATGAGCTTAAACTTTTTGAATTCGGGCGCTCGTATGTCAAAAATTGGTCCCCTGAGGGTACCTTTACCTTTACATCAAACAATTTTAACAATATTTTTAAGACAAGTCCGACTCACGCTTGACTTGACTCTACAGCTACCAACAATTCCATATTTTTCAGCCATCAGGCTCTTTGTCAAGAAAGTTTGCCGACCCCTAAATTAAAGTATTAATAACCCTACCTATATTCTACGAAAATCTAAATTGGCCACATTATAACTTCTACATGAAAGGCACAACCGGCACAACACAACTGATATAATTAATACACCTACTTATCTTAGTACTAATCCCAACTCAATTCATTTGACAGATACTCTATTGATACCGATATAAATTTAATAGCTGATAATCATCATAATAAACTTGTTGTGTGGGTGGGTACTGCCAGTGGGGTACTTCATTGTTTTATGATACGTAAAATTACTTATTTAGGTACTTTGTTGTAAAACCTCGCCTTAGGTGCAACCCACACCAAAGTTCTGTCAAACACTGATTTTGTAGGGATCATGAACTTCTGTATGAAATACTATTATATTATTCTGTGATAATTTAATACCTTTGTGATTATGGCCCACCACACTGAGCTTCAGCTTATTAAGAAAATTCGTAGGCAAATTTGTCGATGGTAGCTTAAATTAGTCTATGGCCTCCATACATTACTGCCTCCATTCAGCTCAGGTGTGCCTTTGGTAGTAATTTATTAAGATGTACGAATCTTACTAGTCTTCCTACAATTCGGACATCTTGAAAAAATCTTACTATACTCATCTATACTTACTGATTAGAGTGATTATGATTAGTTTAGGTACGAGTATTGTTGCGGTACTTCACTGCGTTGGTTTGTTTTGAAACAAAAAGGAAATAGATGCAACTAGCGTAGTGTAGTAAATGTGTTATTCGATAAAATCGTTATGTTATAACACTATCGTGTAAAAAAAACAATAAAGCAATCATAAAACAACTTGGTAACGGTCACATACCACCACGTTCTATCAACATTAATCTACTACCTAACTATGTTGTAGACGGAGAGCTAGCCACGTCAGGTATGACACAATAATGAGAGCGATAAAACCCCTCTTGTTATTTTGCTATACTATGCTTATTTCTAGACCTGGTAGTTGTAAAGTGGTGGAGGTCAAAGAATGCATGGTTTAGAAATAATGGCTTTATGAGATTTATATAAATAATTAGATATGGTAAATCGCGAGTAACTGGCCTGCTCAAACTAAAAATGAGCTCTATTCAGCTACAAACAGAATTCATTTTAGCATGAGGTTCTAATTACTGGCCACCCTTCAATAACTGGCCGCGTTATACTAAAATGAATTCTGTTTGTAGGTGATTTTTTTTTATATAGCCTATGTTGTGTCCCACTGCTGGGCAAAGCCCTCCCCCCTCTTCCGCCACTCGTCACGCCCTGATGCATGTTCCCGCCAGTCGCTACAAAAGGTATCCAGGTCGTCCTGCCATCTCTTTTTCGGTCTGCCTCTGCCCCGGCCATCCTGCGGGGCCCATTCAGTAGCCTTTTTGGCCCACCGTTCCGGGTGCATTTGGCAGACGTGTCCAGCCCAGTCCCACTTGAGCTTGGCGGCCTTAGTAGGTGTAGGTGAATAGAGTTCATTTTTAGTATGAGGTGGCCAGTTACTGGAGGGCGGCTATATTATTGCTAAAATCTTCTGATCTGACAAAGTAGTCCAAAACGACGTACAGTGTAATTCATAGTTTGTCGCCTGCTGTTCCCGTGTCCAGAAAATTACACAATGTGTTTTGTTCTAATAAATAAATAAATATTAGGACAATCTTACACAAATCAACCTAGCCCCACAGTAAGCTCAATAAGGCTTGTAATGTGGGTAGGTACTAGGCGACGTTAATGTTAAAATATAGGCCCCATCCTCTAGAAATAAGCCAACTTCGGCAGTTTTTCTTTATTACGTTTTTCCCACTTGAAAAAAATCTCTAGTCTGTCACTCTGACCTCCACCCATTAAAAGCTGCCAGATGCCCGGAACTAGTAATAAGGATAGTATTGCAATCTTACTAGACAATCTTTCATCAAGTTGCTTTTATTATTGTGTCATATCTGACGTCGCCAGCTCTTATTCCATAGGGTTCACCACGTAACGACACGCCGACTGATAACACGGCTACGTCGGCTACAGTAACGACACATCTTACTGCCTACTTGTGAACCATCAGTTTATGAATGTATTTTTTTGTTTTATTTTATATTTATTCAGTTATATGCAAGGTGTAACAAAAATTCTGGTTATCCTTTTAAGGGCATAATTGGTATCATATTCTAATTATGAAAAAGTAAAAGTTTTAGCTGCTGCGTGGCCCCGGCTTTAGAATAGTGCCACCCCGTCTCTTCCGACTAAGGGATAAGGGATAAGAAAACCTCTGATTCCTACTGCTCGTGAGAACGCTGTGGTGATTTATTTAATTAATAGGCGATGCGGTTCGCCACCCATCACGTCTCGTTCTTCACGGGGGCGAGAAGTGGCTCACGGAGAGCCGTTCTACTGCATTGATCGTAGCAGGTGGAAATCCGTGTTCTCTGCCTACCCCTTTTGGGATATAGGCGTGATTGTATGTATGTATGTATGTATGTAAAAGTTTTAGGTTTAGTATGGATGGTCGGCCGGCTGAAAAAAAAATCCGGCTTCCGGAAAAAAGGCGTCCAAAAATATATTTTTTCCTTTATCTCAGTCGCAATACGATGCCAATTACCCTTAAACGGTTGTTCTTGGAAACACATCTAATGAAATTATGAACGGTAGACACATCACTTACATACCTACCAAATATATAAATCAGAATATGCATTCAATAATTTAATTTACTTAAGTAACTATGTATCTAGAATTTCTATTTGATTTCAACAAGTTTAAGATGTAATTGAGTTGGTATCTAGTTAATAGTTTATAGTGATTCCCCTACCATCTGGAAACTTTGTTTTTCAATTTGGAACCCTTAAAAGTTCAAATTAGTAATGCATATTAATACAACACTGCTGGCTCAAGGCACTTGTATTACATTTGAAAAAATATGTAGCTGATATTAAATCTTTTCCTCGTTGCCTACCAAACTCCCCATATTATAAACGTTTCGTTATGAGTACAATTAGTTAAACTTCAAATGTAGGTAAATGAGATGGTAAACTTAACGACAATATCAACACACATAAAACATAAACCTTTACGAGATCGAAGGCATTAATACTACCAGAATACTACTTATCATAAAAATTCGAAGGTAGAATGTAACCATATATCCGAACAACTTTCTTTATTCATAAATTTTCCTCATTTCACAACCTTTCGAAAATGAACCTTATAACCATAGCAATACGTACCGTTATTGAATGTTTAAATCCAGAGGCGTTTTAACACAACCACCACAATACTTGCACCGCTCACGGTCAAACAAGCGCGACTGAGGCGTTCATTCGGTCATAATAATGAATGAATTTATCGTTTAAGGGGATTTCTATTGTGAGTAATAAAGACAATAAAATTGTATTAAATAATTCATTGTTTGGTTGGTGAGACAATCGTTTACGTAAGTCATTTCGATATTATAGTTATTGAAGTAAAAACTTCTTTAGCGGCGTTGCATGGGCACTTTTTGGTACGGGAAAATCTTATAGGTTCGCGGCACCGACACCGTCACGAAAACAAAAACGCATCACAAGCCATACGATTGAGAAACATGTAAAATGAAATGTAAAGTGTACCTAAATGTAAAATAAAGTGAAGTGAAACTAGTGAGGTGAGGTGAGCTGAGGTGAAGTGTAGTCAAAAGTCAAAATTTAAATCATTTTTTCCTAAAATAAAAAGTTCTAAGTTTTCACTTCTGTCCGCAGTCCCTATATAACTGACAATTTTTTTTCAATCATGTTTCATGTGTTACGGATCACAACAAGGTTGTTGACATTTTCATTTCACGTGGATTGGTTGTCATAGAAACACGCGGATAATATATTATCATGAAGCCATATGCATGCTACAAGTATAAAGGAGCTGTCTATTACATTTATGCGCTCGTCAGATCAGATTTCGGAACTCCGGCCAGCCTTGCTAGGAGGCTTGGCCGGATCCGTGCCATCTTTTTTGCTACAGTACATGGTCCTTTTTGCCATCCTTTCCTAAATCGAAGCCACTGGACGGATAGATGTAATAGCTCCTTAAGGCTGAAAGCAAACGTGGGGATCAATTTTATTCAGAGCAATGACGGGTATAGTTTTAGTGCCCGCGAGGCAACCGGATAGCCCGCGGTAAGCTCCCTACGTGTTGTGGAACCACCCTGTGCAACCTGAACTGACCCACGTTGGACTTTATTTTTCATCTTTCTCCCCTATCGGATCGGACACTGTAACTACGCGCCATTGCTTTAACTATTTGCCTATAGTCAAAATTATGGTAGGTAAGTATTAGGTATTTAAACTTTTAAACGCATAATTACCCATAATACTGCATTAATTAAACCCAAGACTATCTAATTTGTAATATTTGTATCCTCGAAGTAGTCTACACTATACCTCCTCTGACCTCCAACGTAAAAACTGGTGTTTTGCGTGTAAAAAAACACATTTCGCGAAACGCCATATGGCATATATTCGCGAAGTTGGTACTATGCTACGAAACGCGATGAACAGCCACAGACGCCCAGGTCTAGCTAGAGTACCTAATGAAGATAGTGCAGCGAACTAACTACGTGAGTTAGTTGCACTCAAAATTGTATATGTATGTACAAATTTTCCGAGATTTTCGGGATTAGCTCTCTTTATTAAAAACTAAACCCTGCACTTTGTCCCTAAACTATAAACACCGTGAATCCCCGTGAACAGTGTAGCAGAAGTAGCTGACCCGGCGTGGTGTTCAAAATTACCGTTAACTAGCTTACTTTTCTTAAACCACGACGGTAAATCCTGATGGTAAGCTAGATGCTGCCTTTCGTTGCCTTATGACGCCTGTAGTTCCATATACCTAGGTATCACACACGTGTCGTCCCTTTCATATAACGGAGGATTCACTGTGTTGACGACTCAAGGCACAAGAGGGTCGCCCACCGTCTACACACGACTGCACCCTCTTTGAGCTCTCTAGCGACCTTACTCACTAGACATGTAACGAATATTCGCATTCGCATTCGCATTCGCGAATATTCGCATGTTTTTAGATATTCTCATTCGCATTCGCATTCGCACAATTGAATGCGAATATTTTAGCACCTTATTTTTGCCGAAAATGGAAGAAAGTATCTCACTATCTACCGCTATATCGGTTGGCTTACATTTAAAACCCTGCAATAGATAGATAGCGCTCTGCATGTATATAGCGCTGTCTCGCTCGCGCACCAGTGCCGCATGCGGATCCGTCGCCAGTGTGATAATCGCCTAAGATACGCCGCCCGGTTATGAACTGCGTCAATAAAATGTTACCGCAATACAAGCAAAATGTGGTGAAATTAAGAAATGTATGAAAACCCAAATATTCGCATTCGCATTCGCATTCGCGAATATTAATTACAAATATTCGCATTCGCATTCGCATTCGCGAATGTTCCAAAACCGACATTCGTTACATGTCTACTCACCACCAGAAACACGACACAATAAGTAAGAAGGTCTAGTGCTGTTTGGTTGTGGTTTTCTGTAAGGTGAAGGTACTACTTCCCCAGTCGGGATCTGCTCCAGATTTCAGCGAGATGGCATTCGCTGAGCTGTGGCCTACCACACTTAGCGAATGATATATACCTCTTAAACCTCTCTTTCGGAGGTAATTTAAGGCTTTAAGTGCACCAGGGTCCAAAATGTTTCTATTGTCAAGTAAAAAAGAATGTATCTTATCTTGATACTTATATTTGATACTTGAACGTATTCTGATCGTGATGGTCTTGATCATTTAAAACATTTCGCACGCTTAACCGCTTCTACATACAGACCACTCGCCGATGAAATTGTAGGCGTCCATGAACTACGGCAGCCGCTTGCCACCGCGTCAGCCATTCGTTTGTTTGCCACATTCCTGGTTTAAGTATTGTTCTCCTTAACAGTTTTATCAAACAGCGGCTTATGTTTATGGCCACCGCCACCATTTGATCTCTGATAATATAAAGCTATGTAAACACCCGCTGACGCTATCTACATTACGTTGACTGTTATGAGAACGTGGTCAGAGGTCGGTGAGCTACATCGGTTTAGCTAACTAATAATCATTTCTAGTATGACTTGACCTTTAAAGCAACTATGAACTATGCTTCGTAATCGTAAATCATCTCAACACGGGGGCACGGAAGATACCTATTTAAGTAATTCAATTTCAATTTCGTTTATTCTCATACGTTACGATTAAATTGAATTTACGATTGAATTGACTTAATTCCGCGAGGAATTCCGCTAGGTCTGTTTTGACCCTAAGAATAAGAATAAGAAATATTTATTAGCACAAAAACTAATACATAAAACATAAATTCATTTGGATTAACAGAACTGTGCTAAAAGGTCTTCACTCAGCTTGATGTCCCGCAGTGAATCCTAGGACCATACCCCGGGGTTTTCGGTGCGGGAATGATTTTGTGTATTTATAACTTTGTTTATTGAAAAGTAATTACCAAACTATGTATTAAAAGTAGGTAGTAAGGTCCAAATTTGCATAGAAATGTTAAATTAGTATCGTTTTTTACAGTTTTTACCTGTTATTTGACTTATTTGGCTAGTGTATAACATTCCCGCACCGAAAACCCCGGGGTATGCCTAGGACACACTACGTGACGCTGATTTTAGAATAGAATAGAATAGAATAGAATAGAAAATACTTTATTTAACATCACAGTGAAGCCTGGGTAAAACTAAAATTAGAACTAGAACTAAACAGAGAGAATCATACTGTCTCTTTCTTACGCTAGTACCCTCGCTACGAAAAAAAGGATGAGTATAGCTTATTACTTCTACTGGTATGTTAATGCACTTATTGGCCAGCCAGACTATAGAAACAAAACCGTGAGGTGGGGTTTGTTTCGGTTACCAAGTTTCCAACAAATTCTAAGCTTTCAGAGTGTTTGAGTATTGTTTATTAACGCCAAACTTGCAACACACAGTTGTCAAACTCACATGTCATTCAATTCAAATGTCAAAAGTTGAGTTGACGTTGAGTTGTTGATAGAGGCGTAAATTTATTTTACGGATATTTACCATTGTCTTCAAAAATAATGTCTTTTAGCACAAAAGACATCGTACTCTCAGAGTCCCGACCTCGGACGCTGCTTCTACAAAAGCATTCCGACTACCTGGCCGGTTACGGGCTGAACAAGGATGACTTCGAGTACTGCATGACTGAGTATCTTCGGATGTCCGGAATCTATTGGACTGTTACTGCAATGGACCTTATGGGACAATCTTCCAGGTATTGTTTCAAGCATATGAAAACCTTTACCTACAATCACATAGAAAAAATAGCTAGAATATTATCAGTTAGGTACACGTTTCGTTCTTTTAAATTGATACCTAATCGATGACGAAATCAGGAGACTTCTATGTAATTACTCTTATGAGGCACAAATTTTATCATACATAATAGGACGATACACCCTTTGTAAGTAATATATTCAACAAAATACAGTGTATTTCTTTGGAAGCAGTTCAGCAAACAACAAATATACAGTATAATTTGTCAGACTGCTTATTTTATTGATTAGCTATGCAGATTCTTGTATCTCAATTTATGAAGAAGTATTTTCCGTTTTAAATCTGAGTTAAGCCTCTCAAATGAATAATTTGTCCCCATAAATATGTATATAGCCATAGCCAGAGTCATAAGAACTAGCATCAGATTTGAATAACTTTTTAATAATACAAGCACAATATATATGTGAAAGGGACTTATTATATCATTTTAGACAGGCAGCTCGCGCTGATAAGTCTAAATCATAGTACTGTAGGAAAACTGCTCAGGTGCCAAAAAATTAGGCAAGCTGGTGGGAATCAAATTCTATAGACACGCCGCCACTATTATGTATTGTTGTTGTTAGTTTATAATTGTGTCCTCTTGTGCGTGTGTTTAGATGTCAAGTAAACAAGTCGGTCAGTTCTGGACAGTCGTAATAGCCGTTTAGGATTTTAAAAGTCTCAATTGTATGCTTTGCTAAATGATCATATTTTTTTTAATGTGTTATTCCAGAATGCCCAAAGAAGAAATAATTGAATTCATCACATCTTGCCAAGACAATGAAAGCGGGGGCATCTCTGCTAGCATAGGGCATGACCCTCATTTGTTGTATACTTTGAGTGCTGTACAGGTAAATATGTTGAGTAATCAATAGCACAAAAGCAAAGAAAATTATAGAAATGGCAGACATTATGCCAAATATCATTTTCAACTGATTGACCATTGGACTGCACAGAGAAATATCAATAAAAAGTAGAAGCCGGTCTCAAACTGAGAACTCACGATTTACTAGCAAACGAGTTGACCAATATAAGAAGACCCTTTTGAAGGTCACTTTTGCACCTCGTAGCTCCATAAACCCTTGATCAATCCTGCTCTTATACAAACTCTCAACTTATATTTTGTCAGGTGACAACCCAAACCCGCTATGTTCTACTACAAGTTCATAGCCATAATGAACCATACTGGTATCATAATAAGGTTGATTTTCGTCTAATTATTTTATTGTGATTAATGACTTTGGTTGTCACCTGACGATTTATCACTGCAATAACCCCAACATATCTGATAGACATCAGAAATACTTTACTAAAGATATTGAAGAACTATTATTGATAATCAAGAAGCCATGAAAATGGAGTGACGCCGCAGAAGCCAGCTGACAGTTCCATTGGATCTGAAATTGTCTGTAAGAAGTTCACTTCAGTGCTGCTCGTTCGATTAAATGAATGATTATTTGGTTTTCATGTATTCTAAATATTATGGAAATGTATTTTTTTAATTTACAGATTCTTGCTTTATATGACAGATTGGATGCCATAGATGTTGAAGGAGTAGTTAGATATATCAAAGCTATGCAACAAGAGGATGGCAGCTTCTTTGGTAAATATATTTCTTCTGAGGCTTGGTTCGTTGGTATAAGGCAAATCTAGTTTTGAGCTTTTGTTGTGTGTACTTACTTATGCCAGAAACTCATACTCATAAACTGTGTCTTAAGTTTATGACAGAAGATGATTTTGTGTGTTTTTTTTTTTCAGGAGACAAATGGGGCGAGGTGGACACCAGGTTCACTTTCTGCGCGGTGATGTGTCTGTCCCTGTTGAAGCGATTGGACGCGGTTGACATAGACCGAGCAGTAGAGTTCGTGCTGAGCTGCATGAACTTCGACGGAGGCTTCGGCTCCAAACCGGGCTCTGAAAGTCACGCTGGTAACTCCATCTACTCATTATCTAAAGCATAAAGTGATTCTCAACCATTGGTGGCCCCAGGAAGCACCCTGCAATGATCTGCAGGGATGAAGAGAACACTACTCTGTTAATGTTATTTGTCATTAAACTCCTGAGCAATTGGGGATGATAAATAAGAATTTAATCGATAGATCCTTCATCACTAAAACGTTAAGAATCACTTGATTTACTAAAATAAAAGCCTTGATCTGAGGGCCTACTGCGAAGTTCGAAAATCGACAATTTGTGAGCCCGTCTCTATCGCTCTTGCATATTCGATAGAGAGTGATGTACATAGACGATTCGCGCTTATAGGCCTGATGACTGCATCACGTTCTATTACGTAGCTTACTGACGCTACGTAGAACGCATAGTTACAGCAGAGATGTGCTATATGTCGTACAAAATTTTGATGTATTTCTTAACTATATTATTTTTCCAGGTTTAATCTACTGCTGTGTTGGCACCTTATCCATCTGCCGTCGCCTGGACGCGCTGCGCGCCGACGAGCTCGCGTGGTGGCTCTGCGAGCGCCAGCTGCCCAGCGGTGGGCTCAACGGCAGGCCGGAGAAACTCCCAGACCTCTGCTACTCGTGGTAACTACTCTCTCACTAACATGTGGACATGAGAAGGGGAACATTATGACCCAGCCAGTCTAATCAACTTGCGTGGGCAGTGGATGTTGATGACACGATCTCACAATGTGCTATTTGTTTCAGGTGGGTAATGTCATCCCTAACAATGCTAAACCGGATACACTGGGTGGACAAGAAAGCTCTAGAAGAATTCATCCTCGCCTGCCAGGATGCCGAGACTGGTGGCTTCAGCGACAGGCCCGGTGACATCACAGACCCATTCCACACCCTCTTCGGTCTGACCGGACTCTCCCTACTTGGCAACTCTAGCATTAAAGCTGTAAACCCTACGTACTGCTTACCTCAAGAAACCATAGATAGGTTAAGATTAGAACCGCAAGTTTTACATATTTAATTGAATCAAAAGTATTAATAAAATATTTATTATTTATGCACGAATTTGTATATTGGACAAAGAGTAATTAATTAAATGGTTTTCAAAAAAAGGGAATATTTTATTTTGTCCGGTACATATATACGGTCCATGAAATGCATCATGTTGCAAAACAGACAGAGGTCAGCGGGGTCCCATTTATCAACCAACTTCAAGATTTCGAACTTTCGAAGGAGGAGGTTCTCAATTCGTCGGGGTCTTTGTTTTTCTATTTTTTTTATGTAACTTTATACGCTTTATGTAAAGAAACTATAGTTTGGCCAGAGTTTGTTTCACTTCAAGCACAGACAGCGAGAATCATACTGTCTTTTTCTAATGCTACTGAAAACGGGATGGGTATAGCATGTAACTCTGACTGTTACTACGCTTTTGGTTTGCCAGACTTTATACGCTTCGGTTATTGAACCTTAGTAATTGAATGCATTTTTCACCTTTATTTTTTCATAAAATGAACGCAGCTATAAAGTGACAGCTAACCTCCTGACTTTGACGTGACTTTGACAGATCAAAGTAAGGTTATAAATGAATTTCAAATTTCTAAGTGTTCTGAAAAGTTTGTATTTAAACAATAAATTAAATAAAGTATGATTTTTTATAAATGCTTCGGGTTTAAGACTTTAAATAACAAGTTAAAATGAATTACTTTCTGTTTTCGGTCATTAGTGTGTGCGTGAATTCATTTGTGCTGTTTGTTTACATTGTTTATTATGCTAATTTAATCGGTTCTTATAATGACAAAATAGATCAAGAATACGACTATATTATAGGTAATATAACTTTACATGTTGTTTAAAGATAGTAACTATTCAATTATATCCATTTACTATAAACTAAAGTTAAACGTTGTTCTTGATAATTATCATTATTTTAGTTGGATCCGGAACAGCCGGTTCTTTGATAGCGCACAGGTTAGCCACAGAGACCAATTTCACATTTATTGTATTGGAGGCAGGAGGCCATGGTAATCTACTATTCAACATACCTGTGTTGGGCCCTTTACTACACGGATCACCATATGACTGGCAGTATGAGACAGTGCCACAGGAAAATGCTTGTCTGGCTATGAGAAACAGGGTATGTAGGTTACATAATTTTTTTCCTAACTTTAGTCTGTTGCATATTCATGTCAATTCATTTTCTTAAGAGTAGATGGGATACCTAATAATATATAATACCTAATAAGGTAATAACCCTACCCATGATCCCTGAAAGAGTAACAAATTTGGCAGCTGTACTGTCCCATCTAGACCTCGCAGCACTCACTGGTTTTTCTTCATCATCTGCTTTCTCACTACTACTACCCCAGAGAAGAAATACTTATCTATATCCAGTGACTTGTAGCCATACGATGAAAAAAAACCTAATATAATTTGTTTTATTTTATAAAAAAAGAAATGAATAATTATATTACTTATTTGTAAACAAATGTAGCAAACTGTGTATGTACTGTTTGGTAATACATAATACTGGAGACTAATTGACATAACAAATAAAAAAAAATCTAATTAAAAATTCAAATAATATTTATTTGTGATTTCATTATTCAATGCTAATAATTTTTAATGGTAAAGAATATTTCCTAATTTATTACTTTTTTTTAAGAAATGCAAGCTCATCCAAGGAAAAATAGTTGGAGGCTCATCAAAGCTCAACAGCATGGTGCATGTGAGGGGCAACATATCACACTACGTCAACTGGTTCCACGGTGAACACAGTCATGAGGAAATAACGAAACAATTCCATCTCATTGAGAAACAGTTTCTACACATAGACGACTTGATATATGAGAGTGAACTAGCTGACGCAACAATAAATGCGGCTAAAGAATTAGGATATGACACAAGAAAATTTACAAAAAGTAAACTCAGTCAGTACAAAGGTAAGAGGTGGTCCTTATCTGATAATGTGGACAGTAAACATATTATAACAAATGCTTTAGTTAGTAAGATTTTAATTCGAAACAATATAGCTTATGGTGTAGAACTATTGAAGTTTGGGAAAGAGATTAAATGCTCTGCCAGAAAAGGGGTCATAGTTTCAGCAGGCACTTATAACAGCCCCAAAATCTTGCAATTATCTGGGCTTGGACCAAAACCATTATTAAACTTGTTAGGTATACCTGTAGTACAAGATTTACCAGTTGGTGAAAACTTACAAGATCATATATCTACAGGCCTCGATTTATTAATGTTCAATCATTCATTAAAAGTAAATGCTGTGAATGTTTTGGATCTTCTGAATATTTATAAATACTTTATGAATGGCCAAGGACCATTTACATCTCCTGGTTGTGAGGCTGTCGGTTTCTTGTCAACTAAGGATGAAAGAGAACCCGATTTGCAATTTATGGTGTTGCCGGTTGGAATATCATCTGATGGGGGCAGCCATCTGATGAAGGCTATAGGGATGAAGGATGAAGTTTGGGATAGTTACTTTGCAAAGTTTGACAAACATACAGCAACTATTCTGCCTGTTGTGTTACACACGAAGAGCAAGGGCAAAGTTTATATAAACAGTACAGATCCTAGTATACCCCCATTAATTGATCCAAAGTATTTTGAACAAAACGAAGACCTAGATGTTTTGAGAAATGGTTTGAAGAAACTTGTAGACTTTATTAAAACTCGAGCAATACAAGATATTGGTGGGTTTGTAAATGATTTACCTTTCCCAGGATGTGAGACGTATATTATGTTCTCTGATGATTATTTGAATTGCTATATAAGGCATTTAACTTTGACGAGTTACCATCCAGTTGGTACATGTTCAATGGGATTTTCTATATCCAATTCTGTAGTTGATACTTCATTTAGAGTACATGGTGTAGGGAGGCTGTATGTAGTAGATGGTTCAGTGTTACCAACACTACCTAGTGGCAATATTAATGCGGCTATTGCTATGATGGCCAGCGTGTTTTTTGATAAAAATGTAAATATTAAAAACAGTGATGTGTGTTATAGAAATGATAGAGTTTATGAATTTATTGATAACATTTGTTCACATGTGAATCTGTGATAGTAAATAATAATGTAAATATCTTTTGAATCTTTATTTTGAAGTATTAAGGACACTTCTAACATGAAATATTTGATATTACATGACATTTTGAGCCTACATTTCAAAACAACCAATTCAAATCTCAGATTGGACATCGAACTACAAAAGTATTACAATATTTAAGCCCAGTCATCATAAATATCTACATCTATCGTCTGTTTACCCTTTACTGCATAATAGAAAAAATATTTGTTCAAATTTGAACTTTCACTTTGATGTTTAATTATTAACCCCCTTATTCATAAACGTCTCTCAGACCTCAATTAGTTAATTTATGTTCTATCTTTTTTTAACAAACACAACTGTCAAAGTGACATATAAGGACAAAACATAAATTAACTAATTGAGGCCTCAGAGATGTTTATGAATAAGGGGGTAAGTCCATATCGTCAGGTGACTAGCAAAACTCATTAAGTACTACCACAAATTCATAGCCATAATTAACCATACTGGTAACATAACAAGGTTGATTTTCGCTTAATTATTTTTTTGTAATTAGTGAGTTTTGCTTGTCACCTGACGATATATGGCTTTGTATTATGGGCTAAAGGGAAACCTTGATACCAATTGTCACAAACCCTTGGCCACAGCCTTGAGACATGACTTGACACCTATATAAAACGTTATTATTGTTTCACAATTTATTAAGACACCTAAGAATTATTTTTATACTAAAGTACAAACTTAATTGAAATAAAACCATTTATATCGCAATGACTAGACACAATTTATCTCTAATTAAAATATCAAGCTATCTATTCAATTTTAAAGGAATTGCATGCTGCAAAAATGTTTACTTGAAACTAGACTCTATTTCAATGACAGTAGAGTGCCAAGATACACTCGAGAGCAAAAATTTCGGGTCAGTAACATAAACTTTAATATTTTTAAAATTAATATCTTTTGAGATATTCAAGAAAATGCTAGTGACCCGAAACTTTTACTCTTGAGTGTACTTTGGTTAATTTCAGGAAATAATTGTCTTTACATCGTACTAAAGTGCCTATTTTGTTTGTTATGTACAGTCGACGTCAAAGAGATATTTAGCAAAAGAGATATTTTGCAAATGTGTAAACATATCTTTGACGTTGACTGTACATATTTAAAAGTACATGTTTATTTAATTGATTCTTGGTATAAGTACCTAAAAAGCTTTCTTTGAAGCAGAATACTACATAAGAAATTTTACAATATGAGGATAAATATTTTACATGAAACATTATGTTCCATTATTTATAGACGGAGAGCTGGCCACGTCAGATATGATACAATAATGAGAGCAACGAAACCCCTCTAGTTAGTTTGCTACACTATGCTTATTTTTAGATCCGGACATCTGGCAGCTGTAAAGTGGTGGAGGTAAAAGAAAGCAAATAACTTGAAGAAAATAAATTCTAGAGTTCTGGTTTTGATCCAATATTATGAAAAATTATGTAATTAATTAGATTATATAATATCCAAAAGTTTCGTTTGGGGGAAGTAGTGCCAAATGATGTATAATGTAATTTTTGGTTACTCGCCTACTGTTTTTGTTTGCGCAATAATACACAATGTTTTTTGTTCCAATGTTAAAATATAGGCCCTGTTCTCTATAAATGACACAACTTCAGCAGTTTTTACCTATTTCGGTATTACTTTTTTTCAACTTAAAAACTTTGTTGGTCTGTCACTCTGATCTCCACCCATTAAAAGCTGTCAGATGCCCGGATCTAGCAATAAGGATGGTTATGCAATCTAACTGGACTGATTACAAACCTCTCATTATTGTGTCACATCTGACGTGGCCAGCTCTTAGACCATTATTACCCGCTTATTCATAAACGTATTTCAAACCTCATTTAGTTATATTCTGTTTTGTCTATTTCTAACAAACACAACTGTCAGAGTGACAGATAAGGACAAACAATGTTTTAATTACACGTCTATAAATGAATATTAAGCGGGTAAATGTTAAAATTTGAGTTTTTTTAAAAGAACAACTCTAAGCACGTGAAGTTACGGATTTTACAAATACATATTGACTACCTCACAACAATACGTTAAACATATGTAATACATATTACTTATAGTAGGTACACAGACATTCAAAACAGACCAAAATATTCACAATATCCTTTCATACTTGTTGTCTGCTACCAAAATATCAACTTACAAAACTGATATCCAAATTCCAAGACGTACCTATAGTCTAGTTTATAAGTGCAAGAACACACATGGACGGAACGGTGTACTTACGATTAATACCTATACATTTCATTATTGCCTAATTTACAGTGGGTAGGTATAAATAAGACACATAATCAGTACTTACTACCTATACAGGATTTTCTTTTTGGGTCATTGAGGGGAGCTACCAGATCCCGTGCCGCTACGTGAAAATGGTCTTAGAAGACCTTCCCTCTATTTCAAATTAATGAAGGATCGCATTTACAGATTTTGGAAAAAACATACAGGGTGCGAGAAAAAGGTAATTTTTGGCGAACTTTTTTTATGATGCCATTTGATCCCATTCCTATCCAGGATCAAAAGCTTGTATGGGACCAAAAAAAAATTCCGGCTAGAAAAGCCACAAATCGAGGAAACTATTTCCATACATTTTGTATGAAAATGAAAACATTTATTTTTTACATGCAATTTTTTTATGCCCATCGATTCCATTCCTATTCAGTATCAATAGTTTCCATGGGGTCAACTTACGGTAATGTACCAAACAGCCACTAATTGAAGAAACTTTTTCCATACATTTACTATGGAGAAAATGTGAAATCTTGACATTTTCTAATCATGCTAATCAGTCCTGTTACATTAAAGGACAATAATACTGTATCAGGACATCACAGTCAAAGCATTCAAAATAACAAAAAACGGGGATTTTAAAGTAGTGACGCGATTCATACCATAGTTGAGCACAACACATTTTTTTAATAAATACATAGGTACGTAAAATAAAGTAAGTAGGACTTATAGCTTTCTTTGAATTTTAAACATTTTTATCTACAACAGCTTAAAATAACCATGCCTTAATACGTTAAAATTATATTGCAAACAGACTAAATGTAATAAAATATTGCTCCTTATTATTACTAGAATATATTTGTAAATAAATATAATATGTGTCATTGTATACATAGTGCTGAGCAAGCTAAGTAGGTACATATACGCATTCTGCGTCTTACATCATATTATTCATAATACTGGACGGATTCCTGATACGAAAGGCATAATTACCATGGCCTTTCTCTGCCCCTATCTCTTTAATATGGCCGATACACTAGCAATAGCACCCCCCCCCCCCTAACACGCAAGTTTTGTACAATAAGTACAATAAACAAGGTGCGTCCGGTGCTGAACAGTCGTATGGCAACCCTACCGGTATCTACATTATACGTATGCAAATTATATGATAATCTTCGCAATCGATTATTAATTTATTAGACATAACCTCTTAAGCCATGACCTGTATAAAGCTAGGTTTAGACTAGCAAGTTGCGGCAAGTAGGGACGCAGCTATAGTTCAGAATGAGACATGAATATCACTATTTCGTTCTAGCATATAGCTGCGTCCCTACTTGCCGCAAGTAAACTTGCTAGTGTAAACCTCGTTTAACATCGTCATATTTTTTACGTTAATATCTAGCTAATAGAATTCTATGTTGTTTTTTATATTTTTAATAAGTGAACTTACTCGATATCGCTGAAAAAGGCTTGGTAAAGTACATACTTAGTGGTCACTTACGAAGAACTTAACAAAACGTTTTTAAAACCATTAAAAATAAACCTGTTTATTAGGTATTCATTACCGAGTTACTTTTTATAAAGTAGAAAAGTAGAAGTTATGTTATTTCAATTAATTTTTACCAACTGTCAGCCAAAGTAATGAGTTAAGTGCAGAGTAGTTACCATCTTAATACTATTTATTATAGCTTAACATCTAATTACTAGTTTAAATTGTACGTCATAATACTGAGCGGTAAATTGTCGCAAATGTTACCATATCTATTATTTTAAATTATTTACCTATTTATAAAAATGCACAAACCTGTAAAAAACAAATGGCAGATGCACTTCTTGCAATATCTCAGTTTCAAAAGTAATGAATGATACCTACCAACATTTATGTACTATCTCGTTTTGACGTGATAACGTCTTGTAAGTTGATGAACGCCGGTAGCATGCACGAAAAAGTTTCACGTTCCATTCCGGTCACGTGGACAGATCTCCATGGCAACGTTACGGCTACAAGCCATACGATTGAGAAACATGTAAAATGACCACCTGGTCACAAATATCGGAACAACGCCTCTATTGTCAAGGCGATAAAGTGCATGTACATATATTTTGAGGACCTTGGCCGCTCCGATATATTTGATGGCGATGGTACTGCATTTTATTTTATTCTTTTCCTAAATAAATTCAGTGATAATAATTCAATTCATAAATAAAAGTATGCATATTTTCACCAATGTTTTCTTAAGAGTGTTATGACGTTATCACGTAAAATTATCGTCCGTAAACCGACCTTACAGACAACCATTTTTTTTAAATTGGGTATTAACTACGTAATTAATTAGCATGACGCTTAACCAATCTCTGTTGCTCTTAAAAGGTTACTGATTAATTTTAAATGTCGGTTAGAGTTTTCAACTGAAAAAGCAACCCTTTAGCAATGAATTTAGGATATTAGCAACGGATCATAATGTTGAATGAACGACGTAGTAAGTCGTAGTAAACAGATTTAATGAGTTTACTCAATGAAGCCCGTAGCAACCTTCTACGCCGTAGACTCTACGACGTAGCGAATGACACGTGTCAAAGTTGAATCGTGTCCTGACTTAGTAAATGCCAACTTGAAGGCCTATTCGAATTAATTTTGATATTTAACAGGAGTAAATCTATCAAGATTTACTGTAGTACTAACCCAAATCGATGATCAAGTTCATGTCAAATGGATGTCAAAATGTAAATGCTGAACGTGAATACGAAACGTCAAACTTTGACATTTGGTTGTCAGAATTACAATTTGTTTTCGGGTTATACTCTTATCTGTCATCAAAACAGATGATAAAGATCAATTTGATAACAAACTTTTAATGTTACTAATCTTAAGTAGTATTAAAAATGTATGAATATGATATCAATATTAGGGTGTACTTCCCGCGAACCGGGATATCATTTTGAACACTCACTTATAGTTAGAATTATATTTTTTACACTGATTTAACAGAAAAGAGCCTTACCTGAAACCTGAAATGACGCGTCTGTACCTATCTTAACCTTTTGACCGCCGTCGTCTGATATATGAGACAAGGTGACAACGTGAATGACACCTTCATGAATTATGACAGAGCTGAAATTTGAAAGTTCAATTTTTGACGCATGGCGGTCAAAAGGTTAATAAGTTAGTTACTAAATTATCTTGCACTATGCACTTTTCATTGACAAAATATATAAAACAATGTTGTTGTTACCTTTGTCATTCGTAACAATAAATATTACTGTTTTTTTTTATTAACACATTTAAATGTGTTTGATATTAAAATACTGAGCGTTCCGTTGTAGATCTATAGATCTTTTGAGCATACTAATACTTTGTATTGCTTCGACATAATAATTCTGTTATACCTACATTATTATGTTTGGACGGCATTATGCAACATTTGAGCTTAAAAGTTACACCTACTAACTAAATGTTTTGCGTAAAACTAGTTTTTGTGCTTTATTGCATATTTACAAGCGTAAACAACCTTGTTTGACATTAACAAATACTAAATTATATTAACATTATTTATAAAGGCTAATAAAAAAGATGAGGGTGTGGTAGCTTAATCGCTTACATACTTAAGTATGTTTCTCTCTGTCTAATCCTAATGATAATAATACTTTCTTAGCCGCTGACTAGGAGAATTAATCTACTTTGTCACCAAGCAACATACTTGCTGATGTTGATTAAGATACATCTACATACACAAAACCGACACAGTTGCTCAAACTTGTTAGGTATTCTTTTTACTATTTATTTCAACGTTGTACGATGTACAGTAGTGGACATAAGAGGGTAACTGCCCAATTACGACTCAATTTACACTCAACAACTATCTACACAACTCGAAGGCACGAACATCAAATCCCACAGAAATCACTTTAATTGAAATATTCCTACTTTTTAATTAAATCCATTCATAGCCACTATCGCGAGAACGTTGCTAAGATTTTTTGCGGATATTCTTTAAACCTTGTGTATAGATGAATTATCGAGAGCGTGGAATTGCATATGTAGTAGTATTGTTTGTGTACAGGCATTCTATATTTGAATCCGCACACAAAGAGGTACAACACGCACAGTAGAACGACTCCATACTTTTAGCCTGACACGAGTACCTCATGTTAGTAATTTAACTGTAACTTCTTATTGGGTTAACATTGAGCAACGAAAATTGGGGTGCACACTCCTTGATAGATTGCCAAGAGAAAAATGTCTGTTTATAAAAAGTATATACCTGAAATATATAAAAAAAAATAGACAAAAAAAAAGTTTTCCTTACAACTTTTTTTTTATGGTTAACCTAACAAAAATATTTTTTTATATTTATTGGTGTACTACTCATGAATAAATCTTATATATTCTTTCAAACCAAACAGGTTGAAAGAGCTGATATCGTGCACTTGCCGTATTACGTTCTTGTGATTTTGCTCATCATTTTTCTCAGGCGTAAAATGTAAAAACTCTAATAGTTGTCATATACTCGTAGACCAACATAATTTAGAGTAAATAAGTAGCAAACATAAGTATTCAATAAATATCTGTAGGTATCGTTATCGAATTTCCATTTACTATCTGAAAAACTGAATACATGTGCCATTTTTTTCAAAGTTGTCCCCCCAACTTTTTTTTTAATTTGAACTTTTTTAGGTGATTTCGACTCAGAATCGCGGGCTCTTTCGATCCTAGTAGGAGGAAAAAAGTGTCCCAAGGTTTTTTTCCATTCCGTTACCATTTTTTCATACATTTTGTATGACGGTAACGGAATGGAAAGTTCGGAAAATGTATGGAAATCTTGGGACAAAATTTTTCTCCCATTAGGATCGACAGAGCTCGTGATTTGATTGACGGAGGACGTCGTCACGGTCGCGGTGTCAAAATAATAAATATCCTTACCATATTTTATACAATTGCGAATCGTTGTATTGTTGCCATAGTCGTGTTTGCAGGCGTTAATAAATCAAATACATTTTCGTAATTTATTTTAAAAGGTGGTTATAGACGGCCGTAAAATTTACCGGGAAGTAACGAGAAAAAGTTAAGCTTTCAGAATATACACGACACTACCCGGGGAAACGGTGGCGTTTTTTTCTAAATCCTTAAAAATAGGTTACGAGCGGACGCCCCTTTGAACTATCCCTCATGTGTAAAATACTTTGTTTCTTCGATTTTTAATCTTTGAAATACGTAATAAAATAGTAAAATACTGTATCGGATCAAAAACATACATAAATAACATTATTAATACTTCGCAATTAAGCTCACAAACATAACGCTTCAGAAAGTCCAACTGTAAAGTCGAAACTAGGTTCCATTTTTAAGATCATTGCAATGCAATAATTAACCATTAAGAGGCCAAACCTGACATTTCATGATATCTTATTATGAAAAATCATATAACATTCATCAGTGAGCATAGTTGGTATCATAAGTGAATGTCATGTCTTTAGTATGAAGTCGTTCTACTGTGACACGGTACAACCACTACATATGCAATTCCACGCTCTCGATAATTCAACTATAAACAATAGCTACCTACTGTCATAGATTGAGTTAGACACTGGAATCCTAAAGAAATATTTTCTTGGTTCCGTTTCGCATAATGATTTCTTTATAGAGCACAGATCAAGTCATCTCGTAAAATCAAAATCAGTAACCATACCTCTATTTGAAGCAAGAGTCGAGATAGTTGTCCAGCATGTCTAACTGCAAATCGTCCCAATCCGTTGGATTCAAAAGCAGAGAGCTCAAATCGTCTTCTTGTATCAACGGTGGAGGCACCACAGGTTCCACGATTACATTAGCTCCGACATGATTGTCCAACGTTATTTCAGGCAACGGTAGACTGATGAACTCAGGCAAATGTAAGCTCACAGCGTGTCCTATATCAGTGGCTATACCTTCAACAACTTGAGGTACGTTCGCCACAGCTGTCCGATCTTCATTTATTTCCATTATCGTGATGCTGTCGCTCTTTTTCTTCTTGTGTGACCTGTTGGAGATACGCTGGGTCCCCTTGAGGTGTCCGAGGTCTAGTTTCCAGAAGCCACCTTTTCCGGGCTCCTGCTTCGAACGGGCGACTTTGACGAATACTTTGTTTAGTGACAAGTTGTGCCTTATTGAATTCTGTAAGTGAGATAAAAAAAAGTGTTTAAAAATATGAAAGGTAGGTACCGTCACCATCAGATATATGAGATATATCGGACCGGCCAGGGTAATCAAAAATATCTGAACATGCACTTTATCGCCTTGACAATAGAAGCGTTGTTCAGATATTTGTGAGCACCTTGGCCGCTCCAATATACCTGATGGCGACTGTACAATTAAGTGAGTCACAGTAAGAAACACGACGTCAAAAAAATCGCTTTCAATTAAATTCGTTTTCAATTTGTGAATTCATCATATATTACAGGATAAATATAAAATTACATTAATTATTCATTATACTTTACTACTGAACTTAGACGTGGTGTTTAAATATCTTCTTATAGTAGTAGTTAATGTCATAATTAAATCAATCATAAAAGGTATCAATTAACAAAAGGAAAAAAAACGTATGCACCAGCTCTACGCATGACCCATGCACGTAAATATCAAATTTAATCGTATCTGTCTCGCTTGGGAATGATTCGCATATCATATCACATCAGAAGGCCACTTGAAATACAATCCATGGCTGAAATATTGGTGGATATTACCAATTATGCGTAATCTAATCGCCTGCCGATTTAACGTTTATTAAATAGGGGGCTCCCGCTGTGATAAAACTAGGATAGTTTTACGAGAGCTTATGTGAACTAGATTAGATCCCAGAACATTTGCTAATTAAAATAATAAATTATAGTTACAATGCTAATTATTAATATTATCTTTATTTCAAGCAAACATGGCCCGTAAAACTTCTATTAAAATTAAAATGCATAACTAATCATTATAATATTTATAATTCACTTAAGAGTCGCCAGGACGCTCGCGTGAACTCGCGTCCCCATACAAACGTAGTTCAACTCTCATTTTAAAACGACATGCTTTAGAACCACGAAATTTGGCACGTGCATTCTAGCAGTACAGATCTATGTCGGTAATTCGTTGTCGTTGCTAAAAATTGTAACACAAAGAAACCATAGGAAAAATAAGTTTTGTATGTAAATCTGTATCTGGCTGTATTTTCTTTGTATTACAATTTTTAGCAACGAAAACGAATTGCCGACATAGATCTGTACTACTAGAATGACCGTGCCAAAGTTCGTGGTTCTAAAGCATGTCGTTTTAAAATGAGAGCAAAACTACGTTTGTATGGGAACGCGAGCGTCCTGGCGACTCTTAATGGAAACATGTAAAGAAAATAAAAATAGGTAAGCAACGTCATAAATTTATTATGACGTTGCTTTAAGTCTTTCCGTACCACACTTCGCTACGCGCTACGCTCGTAGCCGATCCTAGCGTTTTCCCGTTTTGTAGCGGAAAGCGCCTACGAACGGAGAGCCCGCCTAGCCGTCGTGAAAGTGTTAAATAAATTAATTAAAGCAGTTTGCTCGCTTTTGTAAATTGATACATTTAGTGCACGGTGTACGAGTCTAATTTTACAGTAATACCGCAAATCGATGTACAGTTTAGCCATTTGGGACACGCATACTAGAGGTCAAAACAAAAATTTTCATCCGCAGTTCTTAAAAAAATTTGCCTTAGGAGGGGGGTGCTGATTCATAATTTTTTTTGTATGGGAAAAAAATTTTTTTTTTCAAAAACCTATGGTGTGTGGTATCATATGAAAGGGCTAATAGAGGCGGTTCTAATAATATACCACATCATTATATTTCAGCCATTTTTTTTAATTAAAACAAAAATAATTTTCAAAACATACCAAGTTTGGGCTCCCCCAGATACGATATGGCTGGTTTTTTTTTGGTACTTTATATCAAAAATGATAATAGATATCCTCATATCTAACCTCAAGAAAGAAATTTTGAAAATAATTTCATTAAGTATTTATTTTTTATTTTTCAATATTACAAAATAACGCAGTACAAAATGTACTGAAGTAGAGTTCTACTATAGTCCTACTCCAGTACATTTTGTACTGCGTTACTTGATAATATTGAAAAATTTTAAAAAAATACTAAATGAAATTATTTTCAAAATTGCTTTCTTGGGGTTAGATATGAGCATATCTAGTATCATTTTTGATATACAGTACCAAAAAAAAACCAGCCATGTCGTATCTGGGGGAGCCCAAACTTGGTATGTTTTGAAAATTATTTTTGTTTTAATTTTTTAAAAAATGGCTGAAATATAATGATGTGGTATATTATTAGAACCGCCTCTATTAGCCCTTTCATATGATACCATACACCATAGGTTTTTGAAAAAAAATTTTTTTTTCCCCATACAAAAAAAATGATGAATCAGCACCCCCCTCCTAAGGGATTTTTTTTAAGAACTGCGGATGAAAAATTTTGTTTTGACCTCTAGTATGCGTGTGCCAAACGGCTAAACTGTACATCGATTTGCGGTTTCTTTTTGTATACAAGGGGCACTAATTGGTATGAGTCAGGGTTTGAACCCATGAACTCCGCTTCGGAAGACGCAACGCATATATGCCTTACCTGCTCTGTAAACGTCTCCATAAAAAAATCTTTCATTATTTGCCCTAAAAGTTACGCATTAAGTCCTTTTTTTTTGTCCGATAAGTTCTTTCTTTTGGTAGCGGGCAAACTAAAATCGGACGTGGCTGGACACATCTGCCACATGCCGAAAGACTTATGGGCTAAAATAACCACCAGATGGGTCCCACAAGACAAAACCCGGTGTCAGGGCAAACCAAGGAAACGATGGAGTGGTGAACTTGACGCCTTTCGAGCTGACTGGTGGGCGACTGCTCAAGACCAGAATACGTGGAAGAAAGAGGAGGCCTTTGCCCAGCAATGGGACACTCTTGGCTCTTAAAATTAAATTCTTTTTTTTATGCAACATTAGTTACATAAACAATATTTAAAGGAGTTCTAACGCGACCATCTAGAAGTGGATCATTGACTGACCGTCTAAAATAGGCTATTTTCAATTCAATGTCACCTTGAACCGACTCATTTACATGTTTTAAGATTGAAGGTATAAGATAATTTAACCTCAGAATTATTTAACGTCATGGGGTAAAAATACGCGGTAAAGGTAGAAGCAATTAAGGAAAGTGCTACTACCAAGGAATAGTGTTCTCGACATCTCTAAAAATTACCCATCAATGCTTAAGTATACGAAGGTTGACTCACGCACCTGCCAAGTGGGATCAGCATTCCTATAGTACTTAAAGTTCTCCTTTATCCATGAGTATATAGCCGACAGCGTCATCTTATCATCATTATACCGCATGGCCATACAAATGAGTGTACTGTAAGAATATGGCGGCTTCTTCTCACTATTGCTCTGATACTCCTCCCTGTTCTCCATAAAATCCTTTTGACACTTCGCTATAGTCTGGTTAAACTTCTGAAGCCTCGTGTTTTGAGGAGTCGTCTTGATCGGAGGGCTGGGCGACACAGGCGGAATTGGAAACTGTGGAATCGCCATGATATTCGTAATGTTCTGCAGCCATGTTAGATTAGTCAAGTCCGTTTCTTCTTCGTCCACAATTTTCTCCGGTTTCTTACGCACGTTCTTTTGTACTTCTGGTGTTTTTACTGGTTCTAGATCCACATTTTGCGCGTACGTTTCTGGTGGTTCGTAGACGTATTCTATCTCCACAGTGTGAGAGGATTCCGGGACGGCGTGGTCGATGGAGAAGTAACCGCATTGGTCTCCGGACTCCCCGTACAGCTGGAGGACTGAAGTGTCCAGCATCTCGCCTGATGCCGGCGACAGACCCGAGGTTATGTGCATGGTCGCTTCACATCACTGGAACAGCGAAAACCGATGAGTCATTGTCGATGAATCATTGACGCGTTAATAAGTAATTCTTTCAATGTTAGCTTTGGACAATGACGCGTGCTACTCGGAAGTTCGAAAACAACTGCTGCGGCACCAAATTCATTAATAGGTCTTAATAAAATTGGATTCTTAAGTGCTCGCGTTGAAATTAAAACCTATTTTTTATTAAAAATATAAAAACGTGTAAAACGGATTGCACTCCGGAACTACCGCTGAAACAATCACTTGACGCGACAATCGTTTTTGAAATCGGAATGAACCGTTAGAATTTTTGAATTTAGAACAGAATTGCTGGACAGCGGTAATGGTGGTATAACCTGCCAGTGCGTGGTGGTCAGCGGATCGATAGGCGGCGTGACGTGGAGGCGGTCAGCGCACGTTCGCGCGGCCGGCGGCGCGGTGGATTGTGGTGGTAGTATGGGCAGGTGCGCTCCCCCATTGTACCGCGAACAGGTGTTCGTACGATCGATATTTTTCCGCTTTAAAGAACGAGGGTGTAGGGGTGATTCTATGGACTTGGAAGCTTCCACTTATTAGACGGCATTTGCAACCGTGTTGCTTTGTCATTTCGGCTTTCCAAAAGCCGTTCCTGTTGTTGATTGTTTTAGTGTTTAATGGGCTGTTCTGATGACTATATTGTCAGATTAGCGTTATCATTTCATACTTATGAACAAAACTGTAATTTTATTCTAATTTTAATTTCGAATTAGGTACATACCCACAAGTACAATAATCCAAATTGCTTTATCTCTCCCGTGGCTACACAGCAAAAGAACGAAATAAACAAAATGGCATTTAAATTCTAACCGTTCCTATCACCATTAAGTCTGTAGATATGCCCCGGTGCCCGCATAAGGCGCAATTTGTCACCACTCACGGCAATCGTCTTATCACCGAGACCGTGCGGGCTTCCTCCAACTTTTAATGCTTAACAGGCTTAACTGCGGGTAATACGGACCTTTAAGTGCTGAAGTTTGATAAGGGGGCTTTAGAACCGTTTATGCTGTGCAACGGCTGCGTTATTCCCATTTTGCAGTAGCAGGGAAATGCTGGTGTAGGTATTGTCTAACTCGAAACTGGAACAAAATTTAATGGGTTCCTATAGGTTTAGATATAGATCGAGCATGGTTTAGATTTAGAAATCAAATGGTACTTTTAGCATGTTGTTCGGCAAGCTACGAGGACCCTAAAACTGGCGGGAAACAGCTTGCGAAGATAAAAATGTTACAGAACCTTTCGATTTTCAAATCATGTAGGTACGTACGATTAGAATACCAATTTATGCTTTACTTCGAAAACGTGGTAAAGCATTCAACATAGGTGCCAAATACAACAGCGAGGGTTTTTAAAAGTAAACAAGGTCTTGACGTCAAAAGTTCATTGCACTCATTAAAGAAAGTAGGTGCTTGTCGAATGGGGTCGTCGCCTCGTCCTGTGTCCGCGAAATGAAAATGCCCCTAATTTACATATAATTCGACTGCCTTGGCAGTTTTCTTTGTTCGTGTGAAAGAAAATCTTTCTTTGTTATGGTATTCGCTAGTCATAAAATATCCTAAGAAAAATAGAAATATTTTCTTGTCCTTTTGTGGTCTATAATTCTTCAGGTTAGAATCTTCCCGACAAAAATATGAAGATATAGAAAAATTGCTTTAAAAATGGCACCTACGTAAAACTACAAAATATAAATATCAAGTGAAACATATACCTACCTACCCCCCGTTATTAATATAACTACTTCCGTGGTCAGTAAAATTATATCCAACTGAGCATACTTCACTAAGGTACGTATTACGTATCAGTATTAGCACAGACTATGTATTAGGTACAACTTGTGTCAAGACGTGCATAAGTGCAATTCATCGGGGAGCATATTGTCAATATTCGGGACTGGTGCGGGTGGCACGGTTCCGCTCAACTGAACAAGGGTGGAACGAGCGGGAACGTTGTGACAGGTGATGTTCAAGTTGTGAGAGCGAGACGAACACTCATGCGAACCATCAGTATTTGGTATCATGTACAGTCCGTGAGTTTTAAGAAGAAGCTTCGGGAATCGGCGATGATACACGAAGCGGGAATCGGCGATGATACACGAAGGTAATATTGCTGTTCTGCTTTTTCATGTGTCACTGTTGGTACCCGACGTCTCTTTCTAACACCCGAAGGTTCTTTTTAGAGCTCACGGACTGTACAACTTGTGTCAAGACGTGCATAAGTGCAGTTCATCGGGGAGCATATTGTCAATATTCGGGTGTGGTGCGGGTGGCACCGTTCCGCTCAAGTGAACAAGGGTGGAACGAGCGGGAACGTTTGACAGGTGATGGTCAAATTGTGAGGGCGATATGATACGAACACTCATGCGAACTATCAATATATGTATTACCTAGGACACCTAGGTACTCTATTTTATAGTCAAACTCAGAGCATTGAGTAACAGGAGATGACATCCCATACAAATTTTTTCAGCCATGAGTTTAAGTGATTTACTCGACTTTAAGTGATCAGCCTGACATTCTATTCTGTCTTGGACCACAGACATGATGCCACGCAAGCGTCAAAAATTAAAAAATAATAATATTAAAAATAATGGCTTCGTGCGTAGTATAAAACTGCACTAATAATTCAAATAAAAGTAATAGAAGCCACGGAATTACATTCCATCGGTAAATAAGCGCAAAGTTAGATGTAACACTAAATTAAAATAATTGTTGTTCGCGGTGCGACGCCATGTTGCCAATGTTCCTCGGCGCATAGATTAATGCCGCAGAAGTAACACATATGCCTACACTTATGATGTACCTATATTATTTATTAGATTCATGTATTGCATACAAATATTAACGTGGTATACAAAAAAAAAACCAGATAGGTACATTTTAATGTTTATTTCGTAACACAAACTGCTTCTGGAGAAGATAGCTTTTAACGGGATACGTGGAAACTTATGGCGCTGGTTCAAGTCTTATGTAACAAACCGCACTCAAAAAGTAACCATAAATGGATATGAGTCTCATGCCACTACAATTAGTTCCGGAGTCCCGCAGGGATCCATTTTGGGTCCTCTCTTGTTCGCAGTATTTATAAATGACATAAGCTCCTGCTTTAACTTCTGTAATATCTTACTTTATGCAGATGACCTCAAAATATATCATACTGTTACCAACTATAATGACTGTGAGAAATTTCAGCAGGACTTAAATCGCTTCTCGGACTATTGTACTGTCAATAAACTTGGACTCAGTATGGATAAATGTAAACTTATCAAATTTACGAAAAAAAAAATCACACTAGATGATTCATATTATGTTTGTAACACTAAGCTAGACATAGTCAATTCGATAAGAGATCTTGGAATTACATTTGATTCAAAGTTACATCTTGATCAACATGTGTACACTGTAATCAGTAAAGCGTTCCAGATGTATGGTTTTGTGATGCGCTCCAGTACCGAATTTCGTAAACCTAGCACATACTTGCACCTATTTAAATCACTAGTTCGCTCCCAACTAGAATACGCTGTATCTGTATGGAACCCTTTTTACAAAAAATATAATGAGGCCCTCGAGAAGGTTCAAAAAAAATTTCTAAACACTATGCACTTTCGATGTTATCGCAGTAGATTATCCTATCCAGAGTTGTTAAACAAATATCGCTTGTTAGATCTTAGTTCTAGGCGCTCATTACTTGAAGCAATGATATTGCACGGCATTTGTAATAATCAGTTCGACTGTATTGCTCTTAACAATAAACTTAGTTACAGAGTACCTTATCATAGACAGCGAGAGGCGCGCCCGCACCAGCTGTTTGTTACCGGCCGCTGCCGTACACATGCTGGTGAGCGCGCTCCTCTGCGCAGACTTGTTGATACTTACAATAAAAAATTTAATCACATAGATATTTTTGGTTGTAGTGTAAGCGTGTATAAAAAACGTGTTACTGACGTTTTAACACATTGTAATAACTAAACACCTTTAATAGTTCCTTATGTTGTAATCCGTATACTGAACCTATCATTCTACGTTGTTGTTGACACCGGCAGTCCTTAAGACTTGCGGTGACTAATTTAGCTTTGAGTGAATATTACCTATATTAATTAGTGGTAAATGATGTGGGCCACACATATGGTAGACAATATAGTAATAAGTTAGTTAAGCGTTACTTGTAGTGGCTGTTTGTTTACCCAAATAAATTAAAAAAAAAAAAAAAAAACACATATTATGATTATTGTATAACAAGGGCGATTTTGCTGAAATTTGAAGCGAGAGTTAATTACATAAAAATGATACCTAATTTATGATTTAAATTTAAAACTTAAAAATCAAAATATCGCTCACATTATAGCTACTAAATATTTATATGAATTTAAGTAAATATAAAGGGTTAAGTAATTATATTAGAAGTATACTTAAATAATAATTACATTCAAAATGAAACACAGCGCTTGGTCGTGTTTTTCTAAAGTACCACATGATATAAGATTGAAAATAAATATTACAAATAAAAAACAATCAGTTTCTCTTAAAATTATTTAATCACGTTTCATTACAAAATGTGTTTAGGCAGAATATGAATATTGTCATAATAGTGTCACGTCTGCTTCGCTAAAGCTAATCTCTGATTCAATGACAGCTGTCAACCGCCAAATGTGGCGCACAAACTTTGTTCTAGATAGCTTGTCTAGTAGAATACATACTAAGTCAATGACTCAGAGACTACTTTTACGCCGTCGACTCAACGTAGGTACCTATTGTTCAAATTTAATAGATTCTTAATAATAAGTAGAAACTTACTCTTTTAATTTCTGTTGCTGCTGAATCCTTTATTATACAGTTATGTAGTTTTATAAAATTATTTGTAGATAGGTAGGTAATTAACCCATTGTGACAGTCTACTAGGCGCGAAAAATTTTGAGAAGCCAGTCAATTTTTTCTTTTAAGTAAAAACAACTTTTAACAAACTTGATGTGTGTCTTCGCCGATTACGCATCTATGGATAATTTTCAAGCAGTAACTTTTGCTTTTGCCTTTATTAATTAACTCTTTAATTAATTACTTGTCAAATCAAAATTGTCTTAATTTGATCCCTATTTAAAGTATATACGTTCCAACGTTCTTGGTTGCTCTACTTGATCACAATTGACAGTTAATGCCAAAATAAAAATTCCAGCCAGCAATATTGTAAAAAGTTTGGTGTATCTACTATTTTAGGTCTCTTATTTTATAATGAGCGTAAAACTTGTTCGAAAACTTATATTTGAAGGCTATAGGTACCTAAATATTTATTTAGCACAGTAAGGTAATATAAACTAAAAAAAAAAAAATCGATAATTAATAATGTGTCAAAGCTAGTTTTGCCACACTAGTTAGTGTAGTTTTGTGATCCAAAACTCGTGGTAAAGTTTCACTAGCTCGCGTGTGCGTTCGACTCGCGACCAAAGACACCAACGAGAACGCAACCTATAGGGTGAAAAGGCGGGAAAAATGTGGCGATCCCGCAGCCATACTGCGCAATTGAAGGGATGTTTACGAAGTCAACAATTGACTAGTGGACGTCACCGGTTGACAGGTTATAGGGGGAGATTTTTGATATATCTAAGTGTCTATTTACATTTGCCTATTACTTAGGCCTGATTTACACTTGTAAGTTTTGCTTACGTAAGTAGGGACGCAGCTATGGGTTAGAATGAGATACGAATATCTCCATCTCATTCTCGCCAATAGCTTCGTCCCTACTTACGTAAGTAAAACTTACAAGTGTAAATCCAGCCTTAGTTATAGGTAGTACTTACTTATAGTTGTTAGGCTGAACTGCGAATACTTCATTATGTAGGTAGGTGATTATCACACTGGCACCGCAACCTCATGCGGCGGCGGTGTGCAAGCGTGACAGCGCTATACACACGCAGAGCGCTATCTGGCTCACGCAGCTCACGCTCGCGTACCGGTGCCGCATGCGGAAACCGCGGCAGTGTGAAAGCCGCCTTACTTTATCATACATCATACCAAATAGGGTCGGCCCAATCAACAATAGATTTCGTATGATGTAACCTAAGCAGGCAAAACTTACCTACGTATAAGTACTGTACCTTTACAAGCCAATAACATTAGCATTCTATTTTATTAGTGACTGTCACTAGTAGGCAATTAAACCATTTACTTACCAAATTATTTACCCGTAAGTTAGGTAATATTTATGTATTTATGTATTAACACGAAAACTAATACATAAAATGCTGTTATCTTATCAGTTCTAGTTATCTGTTTGTACTGTACTTATACCTTTACTACGGGAAATGTTTAATCAAGAATAAACTTGTAATTTGATTTAACAAATGGGAACTCGACTTAATTTCAATATACCTAATAAACCGTTGCATCTTTCTTATAAACTTTTACTAAAGTTGTTAAATTGCTACGTCTTATCTATTGGACCGTGAAATAGCTACTCATAAAAACCTACGGAACCCTAAAATTATATATCTCAACAGTCAACACCAAAAATATGCATGCAATTTTGCACCTTAAGACATTACAATAAGGTGCAAATTTGTGTACATATTTTTGGCGTTGACTGTACCACCTAACGTCTTTTTTGACGCGAGTATACCAACATATGTCGTGCCACCTGTCTACTGAATAGCGGATAGTTAGGGAAGCAAATTGTATTGTTTTATTGGCCCTGTAGCTCTAGGGTGCACTTTAGGGGAATATTTGCCCACTTTGAAGGTAAACTTAAGGGTGATTTTCGTTTCACCCCTTTATTTTATTCTCCCCAATGTTCTGTCATCTATCAAAAGGTTTTTTAGCATATACTCGTAACATGATAGATATAAGAAAAACAAAGCTATTGATAGTTATAAAAATATTTTATTAAAAACAGTAACTTATGTACGTATGATATGATGCTTACTCTATGAACAAAATCGTTAAATTTGTATTGCACGGTATGGCGATCAAACGACTATGTGAAAAAAAATGTTTACAAAAATGTTTCTGGGTCTGTTTGTACACTCGCTCGCCATCAGACATATCGGAGTGTGCAAGGTGGTCACAAATATCGGAACAACGCCTCTATTGTCAAGGCGATAAAGTGCATGTTCAAACATTTTTGAATACCGTTGCTGCTCCGATATTTGAAGGCGACTGTACAAGAGGATTTAGACTAATATTTGACACACTACTTTGAAGGCACGGAACTACATACCCTTTTAATATCTTAGCAAATGTTTACAAAAATGTTTCTGGTTCTGTTAGTGCGCTAAAATGTTTTTTTTTCTGTTATTGATGGTGTACATTCAGTCTAGGGTAGGTGTTCCAGTAGCCAGCTGGCACTGTTGATGAGCTGGTCCATTTCATGCGGCAGCGACGACAGGGAGTGGTTGTCGTCATACATGTACACTCTGGGGACAAATTACAAAGTCAAGTAAGTGTAAAATGGACAACAGATGTATCTGAGTGCCCCAGATACCGAAAAAGACGAACGGGCCGGTATTACTTGGATGAGAAAAGCACGAGATCGCAACATCTGGAAGTCTCTAGGGGAGGCCTATGCTGAAAAGCAAGACCATCTAATTTAAATTATCTTAAAAAAAAACCAAAAAAAAAAAGAATTATTAATCATCAATGTCAAAATTGTAAGATGGTTAAATAAAGGCTTATTATTATAAGTACCTAATTTTAAGAGGACGTCAGACCTCCGTAGCCTACTGTAGTGGCCGTTCCTACGAAGTTGGATAATCTGGGTTCGAATAACTGTAAGGCCATTTTTATCTCGTATATTTATGCTTGAGAAATGGATGGTTTCTATCTGTATGATTTAACTAGATACATGTGTGTACCTATATAATTGTATATTATAGTGAATAGTCGTCTAGTATAATATCAAAGAAATCCTTTTTAAAGTAATTGTTTTTGGTCTAAACCCCATAGAATAAATTATTAATACAGAAAATACGCCTTTTTAAATCGGTAACAAACCTGGTTTGACGCAGAATATACTCTCTTGTACACTCGAGAATGTTAAACAGAACTTTATTTCATACGATAACCATAATCTTACTCAACATCAAGAGGTAACCTCACCTGGTCTCAACCCCGTTAGCCTTGAGCCTCCTCGCCATCTCGAGCCCCTGGTAGTGCGGCACCCGCTTGTCCCCCTTGCCCAGCATGAAGGCCGTGGGGGCCTTCACTTTGTGTACGTGGACTAGAGGTGAGCAACGCCTCATGGCTAGTAGTTCTTCTTCGGATGGCGCGCCTTTCTCGGTGAAGGGGAAGCCGGCTTCTACTGCACACCTGGATGAGAATCAAATGTTTTTATAAAATGATAAATTTAATAAGTAAGTATATTCCTTAAATTGGATATGGACTTCTTTGAATGAACTGAACAGTAGGTACATAAAGCTACCGGCCGATTTGCGATGGCGATTAGGTATTTATTATTTACATGGGAATGGGTAAGTGGTAAATAGTAGATACGAGTAAATAGATCCTTTTCTTGAGTCGGCCGGCAGCTCTATGTATTTTAATCGAATTTACTTCTGCAATTGCATTTATTATAGATTCTAAAATAAAATCCTAAGTAAACGTAACCAGTAGCAAATACATTTATGAATTCATCACAATAAGAAACAATATTACGTTATTTTCAACCGACTTCAAGATTTCGAAGGAAGAGATTCTCAATTAGTCGGGATCTCTGTTTTTGCCAATTATTTTAACATATAAACCTGTAACTCAATTACCGTGATATCAAATACACTCCCTGGCTACTCTTAAGAGTTGTTAGTACCAATACCTAATAAGCGTCACTCAAAACTCACCCATCAGAATTATCAGCATAATGCCCCTTCGTAGCCATGTCTATCAACGGATTCCTCATCACCACACTCCTAAACCTCTCCGGCCATCGTCCAGCCAAGTGACCCACTAAAAACCCCCCATAGCTTCCCCCCACCAGAGAAACATTAGCTACGTCTCTGTCTGACAGTTCGGAGATAGCGAGATAGCAGTCGTCAACGTCGATTCGACCAGCGTTGGATAGAAGGCAGCGGACGCTGGCGTCTCCGTGGCCGGTTGAACCTCGGTAGTTTATGCGGAGTGACGCAAAACCTAGGAAATATGGATATAATTGTCGCTTAGAAGAATCTAGAAGCTTGAATTTTAGTGTTTAAGGTTGCCCCTTTCTGATAAGACTTCTCGCGAGCTCCGTTTGCTTGTATTGAGTGTTATAGTGTGTATTAGTTCTAGTGAATAGTAAAGGATCAAAAGACAAGAATGCAGACCTCGTACTTACAACCGATGGATCAATAGGTGGCGATCCAGAACACAGAACACAACAGGCAGTTTGAGAAGAGACAGTTTTGTCTTAAGACGATCTAAACTATGAAGAGAGGTGTGAAGCGACTTGCCGGTCATATCCTAAAGATTTTTTCGACAGATGCCACAATAAACGTAGCCGGTTATTACTCAATGTAATTAATGAAATACTACCTATACAACTATCTATGTAATTAATTTGCATCAGCCATGCAAACCACCTGCAGTTTTTTTAATCCACGTTTAAGTCGTCAGCCTTTGAAAAAAATGAGAAAATTAACACAAAAACCCACAGATACGCGATTGTGGCGCCATCGGCGCATACTACACGTTTATCTTCAATAATAACGCTTTGTCTAATCCTAACCTAACCTATCGACGCCGCATAGTATGTATATGAAAGAATCACATTTATAAAAGCGACTGTATGGACTCACCAGTCAGGTATATCACTGGAGTTGAACATGCTAGCGACATCTATGACCGGATTCCTGCTAACCACCGCATAGTACGTATCCGGGTACTGCCCACTCAAATGTGCCACTAGAAACCCTCCATGGGAACCACCGGCTAAGGCAATTTTCTTGGGATCAACATTGAACTGTGTATTTGTAATGGCGTCGTCAGTAGCCAACTTGCAGTCGGCTACGTCGGCTGAACCGACGCGTTTGGGGAGGAAGGTTACGGTTTGCTCGCCTGCGCCGACTGAGCCGCGGTAGTTTATCTGGATCACCGCGAATCCTGAAATAGGGGATATGCATTTATTTACATGCTAATATCATGTTGGTATCATCATGTGTTAATTGGAGTTTTGGTAGGTAAGTAGATAAATTATGACACGTCAGTTTTTTTTAATGACAGAATTACTATATCAAAAAGTTTGAGAGAGGTGAGCAAATTTCCCATGCAGAGTTTAATATTTAAATTAAAAAAAAGAGCGCCATCGCAACGTTTAACTAAATCATGCATATACCCTACCTGGAGACGCGGTACCGACCATTTGTATAAATTAGGTAACATTCAAACAAACAAGATTCATAAAATAACAAAAAACCAATAGATTATACGTAATAACATAACGAAACGGAAGTCTATCAGAAAAGGGAATTTTAATAACAAACAAAATAAACACTTTTGTTTTGTGGTTAAAAAAGTTTAACATTTTAACCGCCATCGTCTGATAACAAAATATGACACCTCCATAAATTAACCCGCTTATTTATATACGTTTTACAAGACTAATTTAGTTAATTTATGATTCGTCTGTTTCCAACAAACACGACTGTCAAAGTGACAAATAAGAACAAACAATAGTTAGTAATGAGGTTTGTTATTCGTAAGACGATTATGAATAAATTTATGAAGATGTCAAGGTGTCATTATTTGCCTCATATCGGTCGATAACGGTAATTAACATTTCTTTAATTTGTACCACACTCAAAAACAATGAAAACTAGTAGCTTTTTGTGGAAATTTCCACACAAAGTGACGTTTTCACTGTTCTAAAGTAGGTATTCGCTGTGTGTATGATTGTGGCGCCAGCTCTTGGGCAGGTGGTCAATCTCTTTTTTTCCTTTTTTTAACCGACTTCAATATCTCAAAAGAGAGGAGGTTATCAATTCGGTTGTATGTTTTTTTTTATGTTTGTTACTCCATAACTCCGTCATGTCTGAACCGATTTTGAAATTTTTTTTTTTTGATTGTAAGTATATATATACAGAATGGTCCCGTTTTTATCAAAACGCAGTTCTGATGATGGGATCCATGAGGAATCGAGGGAACTCCTCAAATCTTAAAGGCATACATATAGTTCTTTTTGTGTTTTTATCAACAAATCCAGCATTTTCAACCAAAAATGTGATAATTGATAAGGTGGAACTGCTGATGATGACCAGAACGGAACTCTTCAACGACGCATAGTTCACGTATGGCGATTTGCCCCAGTCGCTGTGTTTGTTTAGCAATTTAGATTTTTAAGACAAATTTGTGTCAAGTTCGAGTTCTGATGATGGGATCCATGAGGAATCGAGGGAGCTCTTCAAATCTTAAGGGCATACAAATAGTGATTGTTGTGTTTTTATCAACAAATCAAGCATTTTCAACCAAAAATGTGACAATTGATGAGGTGGAACTGCTGATGATGACCAGAACAGAACTCTTCAACGACGCATAGTTCACTTACATACTTACTTAATACATAGTTGGTCTAATCTAAGTATGTCATAGCCAAATCCCGAGAAATAAGTTAATGGCAAAAATTTGATTTTTCGCAAGATTTTATCGCTGATTCTACTTTTCTTTCCACAAGCAACTAATACTCGCCTAGACTATTCTAATAGCCCCAAACACAAATAGTTTGGTTCTTTTATCTCAGAGTTTCCATGACCACTTTCTGTCTTCATCATCAGATCAGCTCCATGTCATCATAATATTGCATTATCATCTAATTTAGGTAGAGAGAGGTAGGCAGTGCAGTAGGTACAGTCAGCATCAAATATATTGTAACAGCCGTGTACCGTCAGTTACCAATTCTTTCGTGTGTTCTGTGATTAAATAATTCAGCAAATATAAGTGTTCATATAATATCTTCCCTATGCCTACAGGTAGATATATTGATACTTAACTTTGCTTACTTAATCAAAGAACACACGAAAGAATTGGTAACTGACATTAGAGTCTCGTGGAATTACCTTCAATTGTATGGAATTTATAGTGCACCATCTACAATAATCCACTCCTCTCTTTCGCCGGCCTTCCCCAATTGAAGTCGGTTTTTTTTTCTTAAAAATTATTTATAAATAGGTTGTATTCCTTGCTTATATGAAATGTAACTGGCTGATTCACTATTTTGACAGAAGACAGGGGATTCTTGTCACATTGAGCACTGCGATCGTTCTCGTTACCCCCACCATGCACTTCGCACATAGCGAATAACTTACCCAACATGTTGTAGAAGGCCGTCTCCAAAGAGTACGCATTGACGTAGCCCGAATGCGGTCCGCCGTGAGGCCAAACTATCAGTGGCAGCTTATCAGACGAGCGTGGAGCGAGGTACAGCGAAGAAAACGTTTCTGCAAGTATAAAACGGATTATTTGTGATATATGAGCGTTGCTTAACACATTCACTGCCAAGAACCCGCCTCGTGGGCGCTCGTCACTTTTGCTCAGACGCCGGACAACTCGCTGGGCGGGTTGTTTTGTACGTAGCTATAGACGCCGGATAGGGATGCGAGGCCGGGAATCCGTTTTCACGCCGAGGCATGTATAGTGCTTTTCTCAAAAAAATGCGTGGAAATAAGACCTAAAACCTAATATTTAAAGCCTAAAAGTCTATCGCAGTCGTGGCCGGCGCCCGCGCGACAGCGACCGGCGGCGCCCGGCCCGCCCGCGGGGGCGAGCGCGTGGCGGGCACCGGCTACTTTGCAGGCCTAGGTCTATAAAGTAGTATGAAAATCCTTTTCATATCAAGTGTCCCTACGGCGCCCGAAACATAATACTTCCGAGTCTATTTTCACGAACGTAACAACAACATTTCCGCGCATGTTTGAGAAAAGTCAATTACATAGGCTGATGTAAGCCTCTTAAACTATGTACATCTAAAAGAGAATGTGAGCAGTGTGAAGTCATCTTACTAAGTGGTAGGGCACAGCTCAGCGAATGTCATCTCGCTCAAATCTGGAGCAGAGATCGACTAGGGAAGTACCTCCATCTTACAGAAAACCACAGCCAAATAGCACTTTGCCACCGCCGTTGTACAGAAAAAAACTTACGCAAAAAGATCTATACTTACTGACGGCATCATCTGTGTTCTCGTGTCTATGGCTCAGGTAGTGCAACGTAGAGGCGGTGAGGGATTCTGGGACCTTCACTGCGTCACTGACGACGTTCCACTTGGTCTCCGCTTCATTGCCTGTCTCTGGCAACTTGCCCACGTATAACTGAGAAAAATGAGATTCGAATTAGAATTATAAAATGATGTACCTTTTTTTGAAAATGGCACATATAACGGCAAAGCGGTTTACCTGTGCTGGTGTCCGCATATCGGAGAAAGTAGCCAAGATGACATCGTTTTTGACATCCAGCGCAGAGAGCGAGCCTTGCCGGCCGTCAGGAATGGATAGCTCAGTTATTTTGCCGCTCTCTGAAACGAAAATATATTTTTTTTGACTGTTTCATACATACGCGATAGCTTTAAAAACTGTAGAACTTAAGTAAAAATAAATGAATTATTCGTTTAAAACACAGAAAAACACTATAATAAAGTAGAAAAACATGCTTTTGTATACTCCATGCTCAATGTCAAAATCAAAAATGTAATGATTTTGTTGTTGTTGATTCTAAAAAAGGTAAGTAAATTTTTTATAACAAAGCATAGTTTTGATATCTCATGATCACAGTTCTAAGTTACTCGCAAGTTTGCCGTCTCAGTTAAGTGGTGGGACGAAAATATATATAATATCAGTGACATTAAATTTGAACCTTAATACTATAACGATACCGGTTGTTTTCCAATATGAATGTTGTACTGGCATTTGCTACCTCGGTAGCTAGTGGCTTTGCGATAATAGAGACAATGGCCTTTGTTTGAAAGATAAGGCTCGCAGCGAAAAATTCACCTGAGATGAGTAGAACTATAACCCTGCTTGCTTCTTTAGACATTTTTTATATTGACTAAACCTGAGAGACTTTTATAATACTTAAAACTCACCAACATCCACGGTATAGGTTTTCACGTCACACACGCTGGGGGTGCTAAACACGATCTTGGCCCCGTCTTTGGTGAAGCAGTTCCTGGGAAGCCCTAAGTTGTACAGCCCGTGGAACGACTTGTTTTGACATGTTGCGATTTCCGTTTGTACTATGTCTATTATTGGTGATACTTCATTCTGAAACAAATTAATAAGTATACTCAATGCAAGACATACAAAACTTTGTGAATTAAGTGAGGGTTTCCGGAAATCTAGGTGACGCCACTGTATCGAGTCTTTTTGACAGCAGCTGTCAAAATTCACCAATAAAAAAAGTGATTAAACATGATTGGTGGATTATGACAGCTGGACCTCTCGCCACGGTGCTGCCACCTGGTCATAACATCGATTCAGGAAACCATAGATATACCACCCATAGATCTGACACGGAACTAATAATACCAAGATAGAACGGGATGGTCTTATTACACTTTCGATAGATACGGCAGAGAGGTGCTATTATCGTTGGTCCTTGTCATAGTTTCTATTACCCTCCACGCGTTACTTCTAGCAGTGGAGGGTAACAAACAGATATAATGCGCGATTTCTTCAAGAATTTCTGTGATTGCTACGAGATAAGCTATTAGTTTTCCTAGAAAGTTGTGTCGGCTAAGGAAAAGATTGGTAAATTGTTCTGTTTTATGCTGTAGAAGTGATTATGGGCATCTATATATCTATCCCATACGGGGGTACACGTGTGCGGGCTCTAGTTAATGCTTGCTTTGAGCAGGAAACCCTCATTGTTTGTTTGATTTGTTTCACCAAAATCAATGAGGTAGGTAGGTAGTGGGTAAGCGTAAAATCACCTCCATTGGCACGCATTTGTCCATTAGACCAAATGTGATGAAATGTGAAATTATCATATGATCAATTTATGAGTTGTACTTTGCCTGCATTGAATCTTGTGAAGAAAGTAAATCCTTGTAAGTATATTAAATTACAAAGGGCCGACCACGGGCTTGTGTTCGAGTTACTAACATACATACATATTCTGCTTGCCATCAGGAGGATTATACGCTAGTTTTCGCGGTTGGTGTATATCTCACCTAGCCTTTCTTCTTGATGACTAGCGCGTGGCAAGCATGGTGCGCGCCATTGGCCCTGCGTTGTAGCCACACGAGGTCACCATTTGGCCCGAAGCGAGAACGCACCGCCTTACCCTCTCATAACATTTTACCTGAAAGGATCTTGTCTGGCCTTCATTCATGACTCACGCGTAAGAAGCGTGGTGAAGCAATAACACACCGCCTTAACCTTTAATGACAGTTCATCTGAAAGAGTCTCACCTGGCCTTTCTTCTTGATGACTAGCACGTGGCTAGCGTGGTGCGGGTTGTTGGCCGCGCATTGTAGCCACACGAGGTCACCGTTTGCCTTAAAGCGAGAACGCACCGCCTCACCCTCTCATAACATTTTACCTGAAAAGATCTTATCTAGCCTTCATTCATGACTCACGCGTGGGAAGCGTGGTGCGTTGTAGCCAGACGAGGTCACCATTTGGCCTGAATCGAGAACGCACCGCCTTAACCTCTAATGACAGTTTATCTGAAAGAGTCTCACCTGGCCTTTCTTCTTGATCACTAGAGCGTGGCAAGCATGATGTGGGCCGTCGGCCGCGCGTTGTAGCCACACGAGGTCACCGTTTGGCCTAAAGCGAGGGGAGCGCACCGCTTTACCCTCTGATGACAATTTCGCTGAAAAAAAAGATAGTTATTAATGAGAGTCTAGCACGTTTGCCTCATTGCTATCTTTACGTCCTTTTTACAACCTAATATTTTCCATGAAACAGTATGAACATGTCCCTCGGACAACGGGAACAGTAAACAACATTAAAAAGTAGATTCACCCATGAAGTTAGTACTTAGTGCCGGTAAAAAACTGGACCCCTAGACTACTACTGTCCTAAGATTCGTGTTGTTTAAATCACACATCTCTCTTTAATAACGGAAGCGACTGGACGATTAAATTCAAATTTGTGACGGTAGTCAACCTCGGTCGAGTACTTACTGAGGTGACCTTCTAAGGTCAAGTCGAAGATGAAACTGGGTCGGTTGGTGCAGAAAATCAAGCCGAGACGCCGCGGCTCCGTCTCCCAAGCCACGCCAACAACGCTCTTGCCGTCCGGCGCGAATCGAACCTTCAAACATAGAATATGATATGTTTCAAATGTTTGAAGTGCGTAAAGTAATGCCATAGAGTAACTTATATAGTAGAGCAGCACAGCCTAAGAACTTTTTGAAGCTGAAGTCAATTGCGCCCTCTGACCGAAAGCCCCTTAAAGATACCCAAAATGTAAGAGGAAATGTCACTTGCACTACAAAACAGTAGAATGCATTCAGTACCTACGGATTTTCATTCTCATTCTTTGCCATTAAGCCTGTGACCGTCAAGCTTCGAACGGAAAAACCTTGCCCTTAGCGCCAGCGCGCGCGCGCCAACTCGCTTATTATTGGACGTGATATCGGGCTGGCGCTGAGGGCACGTGATTTGACGTCTTTGGCGGTCAAAGGGTTAATAGGTATGTAAGAGAGGATCATTAGTGCAGCTATTTATAATGACGAAATATAAATTAATTTATGTATCAAACAGTTCCTAAAATAGCTAATACAACAGTCTGGCTACAACATACCTGACCCGGGCAGCAGCTCTCAGGCAGTCCTTCTAGCACGCTGCACGTTTCGGACGCGATCTTACACACCACCACGACGGACAGATGCTTGCCGACCAACTGTTCACCCCAATCTTGTCTGTACACGTACTCCTCACCCTGAAAAGGAAATAAATGTTGGTAATTTAAGGGTTCCGTACACAAAGGGTAAAAACGGGACCCTATTATCATAGAGTAACTTATATAATAGAGCAGCACAGCCTAGTGTACTACTAGTACGCTATTTATTACTAGGTGGGTAGCAGTGCAGGTGACATTTCCTCTTACATTTTGGGTATCTTTAGGGGGCTTTCGGACAGAGGGCGCAATTGACTGAGCTTCAAAAAGTTCATAGACTGTGCTGCTCTACTATATAAGTTACTCTATGCTATTATTAAGACTCCGCGTCCGTCCGTCCGTCTGTCACCAGCAGAGCCGGATTAGCCTTTAGTCAAAGTAGGCAACTGCCTAGGGGCCCCGCGTAGCCCTGGGGCCCATCGTGCACAGGAAAAAAATAAAATATTTCATAAAGTGTAAATAAAACTGGAAAATTGGTAAATATATCCACTAGGGGCCCGCGTAATGTACAGTGGAAAATTAAAATGTTTCATAACGTGAAATATTTGTAGGAAAATTTGTATGTAGGCTAGGGGCCCCGCGTGTGGACATAAAATGTTTCATTAAATGATATTACTTAATTGCAAAATTTAGGTATGCATAGCGGCTAGGGGCCCCGCTTGTACACAGTGAGGAATGAAAATGTTTCTCAGAGTTTAAATCTCAGTTTAGTTGCTGTTTAGGAAACAGAAAGGGTGCATTTTTTTGTTAATATTGTTAAACTTGTAAAAAGTGAACATGCTTCACACTACTTTTTAGTTCCTTTTACTACTACTTTTTTTTAAAGAAAAATTCATTTAAAGTTTTTAAGTTCCATACAGATATTAATCCTGTTTAGGTCTTTTTCCTTTTTCAATGACAACGAGATAATATTTTCGGTTTTTCGAGCGTCATTCAAATAATAATGTTACAAAATACATAAAAACTACAAAAAGTGTGTGGACTACCTAGGGGTATCTTGCCTTTTCGCCGAAAATTGTATTTCCGAATTTCACTTGCCAACCAACTTTTCGCAAAAGTTTCATTTGGACGAATAACTTTTAACAAATAATTATTTCGTAACCGTTTAATTTTCCAACTCCATGGTTGGGAAATGAAAATTACTTCTTCACGTAACGATTATTCTGTGTAGTGGTTTCTCAGAAAATATTGTGGAGTAGTCCTTTTTAGCGGGGACAGCGTTAAGTTTTACCACTCTTTCACGGCGTTTTGTTTTGATCCGAGATTTCATAAATAGTTTTTTTATCCAAAAAAATCTTACAAAAGCATATTCCCGTTTAATGTAGCCGATTCATTCTTCTTCCTCCTAACGTTTGTCCTGGCTTGGGGTCCGCTTAACAACCTCAATCAACAATCCCATGCATTGGCATTGACACTAGTTTTTACGAAAACGACTGCCATTGACCTTCCAACCCAGAGGGAAAACTAGGATTTATCGGGATTAGGTCCGGTTTCGTTACGATGTTTTCTTTCACCGAAAACCAACTGGTAAATATCAAATGTTATTCTGTAGATACGTTACGAAAAACGTAGTAGTACGAGCCGGGGTTTGAACCTGAGACCTCCTCCGGGGATTGAACCCGGGGGAATTTATTGTTTGTATAATTACACACCTAAAAGGGGGGTTTTACAATAGACAAAACAACGTAAAGCAAGTATTTTTGTGGCACTTAGTTACGTATTTGAACTTAGTGATTTGATTACACTTAAAAATCCAACCTACTGCAACTAATCCTTGTTGGGTAATCCCAAGCTTAGTTTTCCCTCTGGATTGGAATGATAGATGGCAGTCACACTCGTAAAAACTAGTGCATGCGGCAATTCATGGGATTGGGTTGCCAATGGGATCCCAGACTCCAACGAACTGTGGCAAAAGCTGGGACATAACGCTCGAAGGATGATATGAGTTTGCTAAAATGGGGGCCCAAAACCTGTACTGCCTAGGGGCCCCGAAAGTCTTAATCCGGCCCTGGTCACCAGGCTGTATCTTATGAAAGTTATGAACCTCGACAGTTAGGCAGTTTAAATTTCCACAGATGATGTATGATGTTGCCGCTACAACAACAAATAAGAGTAAGATGATTTTATTCATTTTAGATTTAATGTTCATGTATTTCGTTAAGATCCCCACGTCACAGGCTCAGCCTAGTGTGGGGATCACTGTATTGCCATTGTAAAACCAATATAATATGAAATAAATATATTTTGAATTTGAATTTTGAAATACTTACAAACAGAATAAATTAAATATTTGAGGGGGCTCCCATACAACAGACATTTCTTTTGCCGTTTATATAGGGTGTATAGGGTGTAGGGGTGTATAGGGTGGATAGGTTAGGGTGTAGGGGGTTTGTATAGGGTCTCCATTTCTTTAATTTGAGGTGTGCAATAAAGAATATTTATGTTATGTTATGTGTAACCCATCGTGCGCGAATCCGACTCGCACTTGGCCGGTATTTTATATACCACGACGGTAGCACAAGCACACGGTCCGCCTGACGGTAAGCAGCTACTGTTAATGGACGGCTGCAACTCGGCAGCAACTGTTACAGGCACGTTGCAGACCCGTTATAAAACGATGATTCAATGTGTTCACTGTTGACGCCTAGTTAAAGGGACAAGAGGGTCCCTTCGTCGTCAACACATTGCATCCTCATTGAGCTCGGTTCGGCGGTTTTTTAACCGTCGATTGCATTTCTTTATTCTCCTAAACATATATGTAGATTAGTCTCAAGATCAAGGCAAGATTTGATCGTAAAATATTTCAGTAAAGTTAGTGATTGTACCTATACCTTTTTCGGCGGAGGATCGCCACTGCCAGATGTGGACGGATCTTCAGCTTTACTCCTCTTGATATAAGGCTCAGATTTCTTCAACTTTCGTTCAGCAACGTACACTACCGCTGTTTCGTCCTGGGACCAATCCAGGCTACCGAATTCGGCTGGGAAATAATATCAGTAGTAAAATCACTACCTACTCTGCTCCACTACACGTATCAACCATATTTATATGTATAAGGAAACATCCATGTAAAACACATTCAAATCAGGACCTTTCATCGCCAAAGACGTCAAATCACGCAAACGGATAGTTTTTTCCGTCCGATGCTTGGCGATCAAAGGGTTAAATGGTTAATTGGAATAATTTAATTGTAAGTATTAGATATTCCTACCCTAAGTTAGAAAATATAGATTTTTCTGCTTATTATCAAAGTCATCATCCATAGGACTTTGCTTTTGGGTAAAAATATTGATACGTCAGACCACAAACAACAATAATTGTGGTTAGCCTGATAGGTGACATTATCGAGGTCTGATAATTATTACCTATCTATCAATAATTTGTGGTTATTTACGATTTACCCTAAATGTAAATTAGGGTAGGGTAACTGTGAAGTATACTCTTGCAAACAGAAAAAGAATTTCCCAAATCGGTCCAGCCGTCTTCGAATAATCGGTGACCATACATACAAAAAAAGTATCAAATAAAAACAAAGATCCTGACGACTTGACAACCTCCTCCTTCGAAATCTTCAAGTTGGTTGATAAAACTTACAGTCAGCATAGACATCTCCGTGTATATCCAGCGCAGTGAGATCAATACAGTTAGTCAGTCCAGCATTCAGTCTCCAGATCTCTAAGTATTGCTTCTTAGTGTCCTTGTTGTCTTTTTCTTCCCGGATCACAGCTTTGTAAGTCTCTTTCGGTGACACAGCCGATAAAAGTCTGTTAATTTAGAATACATTTTTAATTGCAACTATTTTAATATCCAATAGGATATTAAAATAGTTGCAATTAAAAATAAAGGTACAGTCGCCATCAAATATACCTGAGCGGCCACGATACTCAAAAATATCTGAACAAGCACCTTATCGCCGAAAATAAAGGCATTGTTCAGATATTTGTGACCACCTTGGTCGCTCCGATGTATCTGATGGCGAATGTAATATTACTAATTCAAGACAGTAATCTCATTGTATACCAGTTTGTATCTCAAGAGCTGTCAGATTACTACTATTACTGACTTGAAATAAAAAATACTGTTTTAGAAGTAGGTTAACAAAGTAAGATGATGATATTGATTTATGATCATTAGTACAGTCATTTTATTTTCAATTGTATGGGAAAAATGTCAAATTTGGAAATAATTCATAATAGCAGAAGTATTTAGTTGAATGGCTTAAAAGTCATGTTAATCATTGCGTAGACAGAAAATCCTACAAAAAATTGACCTTGAAAAAATCCTCATTTAATAAATTTCTAAAAAATCGCCTAAATAAATATATCAATATTTTATTATTTATTATGGTTCCTTAAGACACGTTATTTATGGATGGTGGAAAATCAGACAAAAAAAGAAACCCTTCATATATATTTTGATGAATATTTACTTCCCGATGGAAAGTTTGTAGGATTTTTCGTTCAGTCATCTTAGAATGACATTTTAAAACTATATAAACAAAAAAATCGCTATTTAAATTAATGTTTGAAAAAAACGTATCTTTACTGGGCTACATGACAATTTCAGTGTATACTTTTTGTATATAATTAATATACAAATAAAAAATACAAATAAATGGCGAAGCATCCATAGAACTGTATTCCCAACGGCTTGCCTAACTTTCAGCTATTTGAGTACATGAGGCTTGTGGATAGGGAAACCCGAATAGCTCCGGCATCCCTATAAACATTATAGACGCACCACCACTGATATGCTTGGGGCACCAATAAATGATAGTATGGTATGATAAAACATTGCCCCAACCTACATGTAATGCAAACAATAGTGCTACAATTTGTCTAAACAAATAATACTTGTACTCGGTTTACAACTGTTTGTAATTAATTTTATCTCTCTGAAGTATTTACACAATGAATACCAACAATTTACTTGCGCATATTATTGTAATGCCATCATATTATACTATCTATAAGTTTTGTCTTATGATATTTTTTTATTAACATATATTATATCTGTAAATATAAATATACAATAAACTAAAAATCTATTTAAAGTACTACCAGGTTTATACATATAAATTTGTAAATTTACTGTACCTACCTACCTCATAAGAGGGTTCTGGTGTGATTTTTTTTACTATCACAAACTAGGTTTACATCCTAGATTATATTTGAAAATAACTTTATATCCATATTTTTTACCCAGAAATAACAGGCTTTTTTATTTTTGTTTTATTTATGCCTCTCTATAGCTTGACTATGCAAGAGCGATATGGAATGTTAGAGAGGCAGATAGTATTTTTTCTACAGAATAGAGAGTGAAAGAGCATGGCATGTGGTACAGTCAGCAGCAAAAATAGCTAATTGGGTGTTCAAAATGAGTTGGACACAACTCTTAAGTAAATAAGAGTGTGTATAGGTCATTTTAAACACCCAACTGGCTTAGCTACTTCTGTTGCTGACTGTACTAGGCCTAAACACATGCAAATAAATTGCCAATCACGATTAACCCAAATCAAATCATACTTACTCATTACTAATATCAACTCCATAATCCGTTTTAGAAATAACATTCAGATTATCGTCCAACACATAGTTGTACACATATTTACTGTTCTTTCCTTTATCAATGTTGCGGACGGACTGCACGCTGGTTATCTTATTGGCTGCATTATTTAACCTCCCTCCAGTGATAGTAGGGATTTTCGATAATGTTTTGTATGCACTGACTATTGTCTCAATCTGAAAATTAAATACACTTAAAGCTAGTATACGAAAATATACATAAATAGGGCTAGGGAGTAGCTAGGAATACCTAGTTTTTACAGCATTTAATTTTATTTATATATCTACATTTCCCTATTTTATGAAATGAAATGTTTCTTTCTTAATGAATTTTTGGAAACAAGAAAAATATGTACTCCCTAAAGAAACTGTAGTCAACCCTGAAAATGGTTGAAACAAAGTTTCTGTAAAGACAACAACAGACGTAAATATGATTTCCTTAAAGATAAAGATAAAGAATTTAATACGTGTCAATATAAAACATTATTTGCTAGGTTATTTTTACCCAATAGAATAAGTATTTGCAAAGCAAAAGCATCGATATTTATTGAATACTTGTTCCCGTCGATTTCATGATTAATTTTATTAAATATAGAAACAGAATAATCAAACATTCCGAATGAAACTATATTTTCTAAAATTAACAGAAGACTTTTTATTAAATTCAATTAGAACAAAGAGTTAGTTACTTACCTGGGAAGACATTTTCAACATTACAATAGCACTTCAGTGTATAAGTAAGTAAATATGTAATAGTGGCAATGATAATGATAAAACTTGCTTTGTAACAATTTAACAAAGTACGAAAAGTCAGCTGTGAAGTGAAGTGAACCAAACCTAACTGCTCGCCGGCTGTCAAAGCAATGACAACAAATAGAACGCACACAGTGGAAGTTAGGGTCACCACACACCTAGCGGTTTTCCTCGCGGAAGTAGCGGAAATTTGTCTATGGTAGCAGATTTTTTGTATGGAAGCCATAGACAAATTTCCGCTACCATAGACAAATTAAGCATTTTGTCTATGAATTTCCGCGACTTCCGCTAATTCCGCGAGGAAAACCGCTAGGTGTATGGTGACCCTTATACAAATAAAGCTGTTTACGACGTGAACAAAACGCTGGACGCGCGATATTTCTATTTCGCCATGTGCAACAAGGGCAACAACCATTTCAGTTTGTGATTTTAAATATTTTAGTACTCGCCACTCGGTTCAGTTTGTGCTGTACCTAACTACCTACCATTCTATACAATTCTATATTTTGTATAGTTTACAAATCACTCGCTAGATGGTGTAGTTTTGTATAATGAAAATCCAGTAAAGAACCAAAATTCGCGCAGTTATGATTTTCCATTATGATAAAGCTCTACGCCTTTATGTCCTTTATTTAATTACCCCTAATTTTATTTATGCAGATTCTACAAATCTCACGCTAGGCATTAGCAACCCATTCGTAATCCTCAGTTTCTTCCTCCTTAGTATTTGTCCGACTGCCATGATCTTCCAACCCAGAGGGGAAACTGGGCCTTATCGGGATTAGGTCCGGTTTCTGTTTTCCTTCACCGAAAAGGGACTGGTAAATATCAAATGATATTCCGTGCATAAATTCCGAAAAACTTAGCGGTATACGAGCCGGTTGAAAATTGGTCGTACCGCCAGGCTACCAGCGCTCTATTTAGCGCTCATTCGTAATCCTCAGTAGGTAGTATATAAATTATAACATAGATTACCATACCAAGTCGCAGAATTTAATAGGGCAGAGCTGTAGATGTAGGTATAGGTATGTATAACAGCACACACCTACAGGAAGTATACGCTAACACGGCAACGCGTCGCCGCGCCGCGCCGCTCGATACGCGCGGCGCGCACGTCCCGCGCGTCGCCCCTCTCGCCCCATTGCCGCAATATCAGCCCTCTAAACAACACCCCATCGTTTCCCGGCTGAACTAACCAATAATTAGAACTAAAACCGGCTAATTCTACAGTTTATTTCGTTTAAGTGCTAATTTTTTTCGAAACAGAGTCGTCTGATAGGTAAGTAGCTGTAGGCAGTTGTTGTGTGATTAAACAGGAACCCATCTAGAATAGTTACCTATTTAGTTGCTTAATTGTATATAAGAATATATAGTTACTTGCTAAATATGTTAATTTCAGTACCAATTTCTGGAAACATCGATTAAACTCTTTTGAACATTTTATATTCCCGCGCTTTTGTTATTTTTAAATAATTGACAGCGGTGTTTTTTCTGTTCAGCCAGCGTTTTAAATATGAATGAACTGGACTTGATCAAGGAGGTCGAAAAGCGACCAATTTTGTACGATAAATCGGTCAGTGGGTTCAATAAGACGAAAATGAGGGATGACGCGTGGAAAGAAGTCCAAGAAGCACTCAATGTTTCAGGTATGTACTATACTTTTGAACAATTTGTTACTTATGTAAAAAAAATGCCTACGGCTCTATAGGTTTTTTTGAGTAATAGTATAACTACTTGTTACGTACCTAAGTTATAATAAAATGAAATATTTAAGGCCTCCGGTCACTCGGGGTGATCTAAATATTTACCGAAGTCACCATCCTTTTTGCGTTTGTCCTTGTCCTGGCTATTTATCACGGTTCTATTGACTCTGGGGTGCTCGGTGCTCGGCAACCAAATCGAGGATGAGGTCCGGTTTCCTCGCGATTTTTCATTCACCGAAAAACGGCTTAAAGTAATTATCAAATGATATTTCGTACACAATTCGGACGTCTTATCACCAGAGTACCATAGCCACGTACCAGCGCTTTGCCTGCCCTTATAAGTAATGAATGCGAGGACATATATGCATAGTAAATTTTTCTATGGAAGAATTAATAGCCCTCTGTCTACAGCTGAAGCCGAGTGTAAAAAGCGCTGGCGATCCCTCCGTGACTCCTTCATCAAACTTCAGAGGACCCACGGAGGTCGGACCCGATGGCCCTATCACCAGGCTATGCGGTTCCTGTTGCCACACTTGGACCCTGCCCACAACAGGTACAGCATACTGTCATAACATGTATTTACTGTTGCATTACTTACTCTCCACAACTCGATTAGCAATTTCTAAAGCGACCCAGAGCAGGTGGTCCTATCACGCAACGCGGTGCCTGTTAATATCGCTCATGGACGCATTGCATATATCATTTCTATCATATCAGGCCATCACATAGCGGCTGTGTCAAGTCTTTTAATTGACCACACTAAATTATTCACACTAAGGGCCGGTTGCACCAAACCGTCTGTTAACGTTAACGTCATCTTTAAAAAAATCTAGAGGAAAAAAGTTTGATCGTTTTCTATGGGATAACAACTCCGTCGCCATTTAACGTTGATGAGACCGTTAATTGCATGTGGTGCAACCCATCCCAACTCATACTGAGTTGTGTGTTGTACTTAATTGTAACAGAAAAATATTTATGCCCATAGGTACACTTCAGGTCGTAAGGCTGAAGGTTGGGATTTTCTCTTTCACATGCAGTAAACATTTTGTTTTTTTTTATATTTCAATTTCAGCTCAGCCAAAAAAGAAGAAGATTCTGACACGGAAGAAGAACGCCGCCCGCAACAGTCTCTCCCCGACATCTCCTTCCAAGACAAGTTCGAGTACGATGACGAACAACCAGCACCCAAGAAGACCCGCCTTAACTCCTCAGAGGAAGAACCACAAAGAACCGATCCTGATGAACTATTCCTTTTCAGCTGCGCACCAATATTAAAGAGGCTAAACTCGAAGCAAAATGCAGCAGCGCGCTTGAAGATACTACAAGTTTTGTATGAGGCCGAATTTGGAAGTCAGATGGAAATGCCGTATTTGACGACGACTGAAAATGGGTTAGGAATTATAGATGGCGTTGAATAATTTAGAATAGGGAGTTTATAATAAATTGAGTAAAGTGTAAACTGATTTGGAGCCTGGTTGCTATCTAGTCATTTTGAGGATTAAGCAGTCACGTCATCACGTGGCAGACCGGTTTTCTACAATAACATTTTGACTATTGCATTTATAACAAAAATGTAAGGTGTACTAAATGTGTAGTATTTTTTAAATCGCACATAAAATAAAGATTTTTAAACGTGCCATGGCCTATATATTCTATATTACTCCATGATTACCTACTACCGCTAGACCTCTACCTTAACTCCTCAGGGAGATCCACAAAGAACCGATGCACCTAGCCTAAGATGGTCGAATGTTATCGTCTATCACCATACCTCGCATACCTGTGACGTGTTAACAGTTTGTCAGTGCGAACGTGACACATGACGCGATAGACGATAAAAGGCAACCATCCTATCCGTTCATCTTAACCACAAACGACAATGTGAACAAAGTCATGTTTTTGAAGATAAAATGCTTCGAGTAAAATAAATTTATCTAATACCCCATCTTTCTTTACTTGATGCCGATTGGGGCTCTGAAGATGACGGTAGAGTAATATAGCCTGGACTGTGATTTTTGTGGCTTTCGATATTTTTGGTAATGACGTGACGGCAATATATGTATGCGATGGCAATGTTTGCTCTAACCAAACCAAAAGGCATTCAGAGAAATTCACACGCTTGCTGAAATAAGTGGGCTCTCGTAGAGTACCACTTTTACTGCGAAAAGCATTATCTCTCATCGCATGGCCATTAAAACAAATAGTGACTACTCTATGTCTACGTCCACGTTGCACCAGTTCTCCTATAGGAAGTGACCCGTTTTCAATGCCCTTGACTAAGTATACCTAAGTATTTTTCAAAAAGCTACGTCGTCTAAATGTATTCTCAGTTAATCGTGCGCCTAATCATAAAGTATCACAATTCACTACCTATTGTTTAATTAACCTACAAACAGTGATTACATAATACTTCATAGAAATTTTATTGTTTCATTAATCATCATTGTCCTGGCTGGCTGTTCCATTTATTTATATTTACGCGACTCCGGAAAAAAATTAAAAGGTTCAAAATTTTTCACATACCTAGCTAGTAGAAGTACATGCAATAAAGTTTAGGACACAGAAATAATTAGGATGCCTAATAGGTACTTAAATGGGTAACCTTAGATATCAGCCATGTATAAGTATATTAAGTATGTAGGTATGTACATTGTATACTCGCTCACATTAACTCACTACTGTCTAAATTCGGTCATAACCTCATGTAATAAGGTCTATATTGTCTTGGCGCTAGTAGTTTTGTTGCCCTTAGTGCACATGTGCGGAAATAATTACGAGTACATTCTGTTATCGGTCACTTTATTACTGTACGAAGTATCCGATGACATGTTATATTACGTATAAACGGTATTTCCTGATCATTATACTACTCCCGAGAATACCAGATGATTTAAATAGGCTAACGAGTTAATTGTTAAAACATAATTATTAATTATTTATCTAGACACTGACAGACCACACTATAGCTTGTACAGTCAGCGTCAAATAGTTAGTAGCAACCAAAGTAGCCAAATATATCGGTACACATACATAAAGATGCAAATAATTGTTACATGGTAGTAAGGGCGTGTTACGATATATCTGGCCACTTAGACTGCTACTAACTATATGACGCTGACTGTACCGTTGAAAAAAGAAGAATTTAGAACATATTATTCAATTGCCATAGAAACACAGGATAGATTACCTATAGGTATTTTTTTTAAAGCCTTGTAATTAAAAACGGTTGAAAGTTTTTAACGATTTCCACGAAATCGTGGGCGGAGGCTAATTAATTAGTATGTATGTAGATAACTATATAATAAACCAAAATAATATAATAAATAAAAATAATGTCAATAATAATATCCGACTCATATATACAAGGTGTAACAAAAATGCTGGTGATCCGTTTTAAGGCGTAATTGGTATTCTATTCAAATTATGAAAAATTATGGAAAAAACAAATCACACGAAAAAAAATGGTATTGTATGGAGGGTTAGCCGGCTGAGACGACATAATTCACCCCATACAAAAAAAATTGAATCTACTTATTTTTACTTAGACGCGATACGATACAAATTATGCTCTTAAACGGAGTACCACTATTTTTGCTACACCCTGTATTGTTGAAGAGCCGATATAAGGAATAACTTTAGTGAGAGAAATAGTCAAAAAATAGTTTTAATTTTTTAACGAACTAACTTGTTGTAACCTGATATATTATGCTCGGAGAAATAAAGTGATGCGGCGCTGGCTGGCTGTTTGGGATTTGGGATAAATAAATATTATGGGACAATCTTACACAAATCAACCCAGTCCCACAGTAAGCTCAATGAGGCTTGTGTTATGGGTACTAGGCGACGATATATATAATAGATAGATATAGATAAATATTTAAATACATAGAAAACATCCATAACTCAGGAACAAATATCCGTGATAAACACACAAATAAATGCCCTTACCAGGATTCGAACTCGGGACCTCTTGCTGCGTAGGCAGGGTCACTACCAACTGGGCTAGGAGACCGTTGGGGATGTTGTAGAGGTTGGCAATATTGCTAAAGCAAGTCAATTTTGACTTCTCATCCTTATAAAAATTCGATAAGCTCCTGTAGTATTATAGCTCGCCTGACCTGACAGACTAATGGAGGAATGGACAGTGCAGCGGAAGCAAATGGAGCTTCTTCCTATTATATACTCATAAAGACCTGTTTTGTTTTACTTACCGATATCACTAGCCGATTTGAGGTCCTTTTTTAACCGACTTCAAAAAAGGAGGAGGTTCTCAATTCGACTGAATTTTTTTTTTTTTTTTTTTTTTTTTTATCATAATTTTTTTTTTTTTGTATGTATGTTACTCCATATCTCCGTGAATCGTGAACCGATTTTCAAATTTTTTTTTTGAATCGAACAGGTATAACCCCTAGATGGTCCCATTGTCACCAAGTCGGGATCTGATGATGGGATCCTGGAGAAATCGAGGGAACTCTTCAACTATTATAGGCACACCTATAGTGATTTCACTATTTTTTACAGCAACTCGGCCACTTCCTCTTGGAATAGCGGATCCTAAGTGAAGTCGGTTCTTTTTTTGTTTAAAATTATGAAGCCTGATATCTTTGAACCATTTCAATAGATTTTTTTTATGTTTACTTTATGTCATAATAAGGAGGGAAAATCGTGTGTGTTTAAATCAGTACAACTTACCGCGACTTGTATGTACGTAAGAATAACTGACTTTGTTCGTCCTTTGATTTGCCTTGACATACTCTTGAATTGTGCCATTTACAGCCACGGCGGTTTTAAGAATCCAGCATTTAAAGAAGTGTTTCATCGTTCCAATTTCTAATTTCTATTCAACGTATTCCATCGTAAATTAAAAATGTGAAAGTTTTAGAGAAATGGCGGAAAATGTAGCTGTCAGTTACACTATCATGTAAATCTTGAAATAATATTATACATAAGTCAGTTAGCTAACTTAGCTTTAACCCAAATTAATACAATACATAAGTTTTATACCAATAGTGAAGCAAGAGGAATTTTCGACGATGACGCAGACAAAATTTTCGGGAAAAGGCTAGGCTAGCCATTCGTAATGAGCACTCTACGGGAGGTACTACGCCCGGGACACATTTGCATGTAAACTGCAGGGATGCTGCGAGTCGTGCTGTAAGAATCACTCCAGTGATTACGGCCATCGATTCCTTAGCGCCATTCTGGAGCTTGGCGAGATAGACGGGGTTACATAACAGCACTGCTGTAATTAGAAAGACGTAAGGTATTTTATGTAAATGATCAAGTTACAGTTACAGACTAACCTGTTTCTTGCACTACAGTATGATTGAATATAAATATTATTGGCTAATCGTACACAATTCGCCCTAGTCTCACTGTTAGACCCCATTCCCACTTGTCGAATGTCGGTCCCGGATTTTAATCGGATCTTCCAGTAGCAGAACATTCTATATGAAGCTATTCCCACTTGCACGACACAATTTTGTATGAGGCGCGGACACCCGATTAAAATCAGGGCCCGACATCCGACAAGCAGGAAGGGGGTCTAAGCTTGTTAGGTACTAGACGAGGATATAACTATATAAATAATAGATAGGTATTATTATTTATTAAATATCAACCTATGAAAGCGCCATATAGCGTATAATCTTTAAGGAGTCAGAACAAAACCAACTATCTCGATCTATTTTGAAGCGCAATCAAAAATTTAATTACCTATACAGATCGCAAGAAAATATTTCGGTTTAAAGATCTTTATTTCCCAAAAAAAAAGAAATATTTACTAAGCAAATCCCATGTCATTTTAAAATGTATTTAGGTCAACCTTATTTGTGTTGAATAATGCATTTGTTGTGAGTTGTTATTGTTAATTAAATTCCTTTCATCTTAGCGCATTATTATGACAATGTGCACCTGTTAGATTGGACGTGGGTGCCGTCAATTCCTGCATAATATTTTGATGTATTTCTTCGATATAAATAATGTGGGTAGTGATGTATGGGCCATAAAACCATTTCAAAGTTTTAAATATTTATACTCATAAGCACTTGCTGGGTTGCTTTACTTGCGTTTGTTACGCGGTTAGGGCATGGAATAGTAAATACCTACCGGTATTCATTGTATGGGCAATCCCGGAATTCCGATATTAGCCCAAACTAGCATGCCCTATACAGGGTAATTATCATAAAACAAGGATAACTCCAATATAAAACAAAACTTACGGTTTATTGATCATATAAAAATGTGCACGATAGTAAAATTGAGTAAGTTTTGTAATAGCTAAAAAACAACTATAAGCTATTATCACACTGGCGGCACAACCGCATGCGGCGACAACCTCACGCAGTGCTCTATCACACTCGCGCACCGGCGGGAACCGAGCGAAAGACGCCTAACAGTCAAAACCACATACTCGTACCTAACCATTCCAAAGAACGCTGCCATTCCAGTATCACATACAGTTGCCGCCAATAAATTAGTCCATATACGACGTATACACGCTCATAAAGCAAGTAAAAGTATAAATCTAGCATAAAACGATAAAACTAACAAAGGATCATTTTCCTCAGCTCCATAGACAGTTTATTATACCGGTGCACCGGAAGCATTAAATTTGCGGGAACACTTCGTTCTCAAGCACGTTATTTTAGCTTTGAACCAGAGAAGCATAAATAAAGTGTGTTAACCTCCGTACAACGTACTCCCTACTCCATATTACCAGTGCAGTATAAGAAAATCTTTTTAGCCCATTATTTATTTATTTATTATTTTATTTATTTATTAATTCAGGATTCATTACTGGACTTGCTCTTAAATCTCAAATAATTCAGGCACGTCGTCACTTGTTTTTGCTCGCCGGACAATTGACCGGACCTTCTGAGAAGGTCAATTGCACATTTTGTGTACGGTGTGTACCCCAATTAAGGCCTTAATCTAATATTTTCTTAATTGACTCATTTTAGTTACGAAAATTACGCACATGACTAAAATACAAACACATATTAAATGAGACACTAAGAAAAATATTAACGCGAGCATTTTAATGGAGGTTTTAACACCCTTAGTTTTCTTTTCTTTGCGTGGAACTGAACGCAACAACGAAGACGCAAGAAGCTGTGTTCATAACTCATTTACGTAATAATTCGCCCATTATAAGCTTTGTAAGACTTAATGTTATTAGAGGATTAGGAGATTAACGCACATCTTCTCAACATTTCCGTCAAATTATTTTTAGTTAATTAAAAGTGAAACTAATGATAATTGTGGCGTTTTCGAGTAAAAGGTAACATCATTGTTGGTTGTTAATAAGGGATTACTGCTATAATAATTAATTTAGAAATAAACTTTATTAACATCCGACAATGATGTACCTTTTTCTCAAAACGTCACAATTTATATACAATGTTAACAATACATGGCTGCGCGGAGGATTAAAAACACGTGGAGAGCCCCTTTAACATTGTGATACGAAATAGTCGTTTAATATTTTAAGGAAAACTTTTTGCAGCTAAACTAGATATCCTTTTAAACTCGAGATAAAAATACAAAATACGAATTAGGGACTACAAGTATTTTTTTCCGAAATGAAAATCGAATCCCGAGGTTAAATGTAAATTTTCTGCTTATTTTTTGCAAATTAAATACGCTCTACGAAGCGCTACGAAACCAACTGCGCCATCATTTGTAAAATTGTGTCCTCGGGGTTATTTTTCGAAAGCAAATATTATCTTATTAGTTTATTGTAATATTTCTTTTATTACTCTTGTATTTTGGTGCAATAAAGAATATTTACTTACTTTACTTACTTACTTATCTTACCGTTCTCCAAGCTTGTCTAGAAATTTCTAAACAAATCTAGCACCGGAGATAGGCTACTGACCTTTGACATTTTTGTTGTATTAAAAATATATAGATAACGGGAAATAAAGAACCTACAAAGTAAAACAAAGAAAGAGCTAAAGAGTACCAATAGAAATGTTAAATAAAATAATAATTTATTAAATGCTGGTTTATTTGGAATATTTGGATGTATAGTCCCGTAAATGTGTTGTGTTTAACAAAGCCAGTTTAATAGACACGACCGTATTTTCGTGGGTAGGTATATAACTATTGCTTATAGTTTATGCAGAAACTTTAAAGTTTCAATCCATGAAGCACATTAACTTAGATCTAACTTACTGATGGCGCTTCGGAAAGTTTCTTGAATTGCGGAATTTTCCACATATGAAAATTTCGGAAAATTCTCACTTTTTTGTGTGTAATTTCCAATTTCCTATATTTCTTATGAAACTTTCTAGAAATTTCCGAGAATTTTTCCAATCGGCGCATTGCGCCGAAAGACGCCGCTTATGACCTGAAATCCAGATATTTTATAGGAACGTCGCAATAAAACATGGTAGGCATGCGTTAGAAAGAAACAGCTTGATTCCTGACCTACCACTGTCAATTATCGGTTTTTACTTAGTGAGATCTGTACTTCTATGTATTTACCTCTTCAGTGCTTTAGGCACGCCAGTCGAGACCTGAATGGATCGGGCCGCAGTGCGCGTGTTGTGTCTGCCGTCTGGAGCTATCGATCCGGCGCCCTCGATTCAGACTTAGCACACAGCACAACAAAAGCCTATAAGCTATCTGCTAGGCGCAGTCAATGGCTTTTTCATTTAAATTTTCTTCCGCTTAAGAACTGTGGCTGTAGATGTGTTTTTCTTTTCGTCTATAGATGGGTTTTAAGAGCGGAAGAGAAAGAGGCCTATGACTTTAAAATATCTACTTAAGGGTTTTCCAGGCTTCTGGCATCCTATAAACAGTCTGGTGTTATTTACGGTTTAAGTATATTAGACAATATTATATAATCTATTGTTCTTTTATATAACAAGTTACTAAGTCATTGTAGACAGATTATAATGCCAAGTAGTTTATTACTTGGATCTAACCTTAGCTGTAAAAGTCGACGGATAACATTCTTATAGGTATTATCTATTTGTCCTTTCACCTTTTACCCTTTTCACCTCTATCTCACATTGTTTTATCTCGTATTCCTGGGATATTTCTCTGCTTTCTGTTTTGTAAATTACCGGTCGTATTTTATGCCTTATCCAGTGAGCATCTCCGAATATATTTTGATGGTAGCCGACATAGTGGCACGTCTGCGAGTTAGACACGTAGTGCTAAAGTAACTTCAATATTTCTGAAAATAATATCTGAGACCGTATAAAGTTATAACATTCTGAAGGCAAGTATCTACTAAAAGTAATTGGAAAATATTTATGTGGAATCAAAATACTGGCTACTTCTTTAGACTTTAAACATTTTCTAATCTGAATATGGTCCTTATAGATTTCACACTGTCAAATTCGATATTTTTCTTACTAGGAGACCAGATACTTTCTTGTTTAACGTAAGTTTAACCTGGAAATATGATTATATTTATAATTTTTTTATAACTTTTATTTTTCCGTACGCTTCTAAGGTCTTTTCTCAAATGAAACTTGATAATCGAGGAACCCGGTGCTTAATATGTTGTTGAAAGTCTGAGGACACTCAAGATTTCCTCAGAATTCGATTTCCTTTATATTTCCAATCTCGAATGGTATCCAATTTTCCTCGATATCTTATTTGTGTTTGCTCAATTTCAACCGAATAATATGCTGTAAGTATCTCAAATATAGAGTGAGGGTGAATTAACTTTACACCATGTTCCTAAATAAACGAACCTGGACAATATTGTCATGATCAACATTCCACCATGTTGACTTTATATAGGTATTTCAAATTAATGATATCTACGTGAATCCAAAATAATACCGAAAACAAAATTAATGATTCGACTGTTGAAACAATACTTATCTCATTTTCCTATCGCAGTGAGGAAAAATGTAACACAATTTCTTTATTGGCCCTATTGTTCCAATTTTTTTCAATGGCGCCTACAGATGGAACTCGCTGCTAGTAATGACAACACATAAATATAACAGTCAGCAAAACTGGCTAATGATCTTGGCACCACTAAATGTATTTAATAACAAGTTCATAGCCATCAGAACATATTACCCGCTACGGTGCTGGATTGCTGATGACTAAAATTTTGATTAGCATTGTTTTCAACACCTATTTATCTGCATCTGCTCAATTTCAAGTGAAGTGTAGTAAAATAGACCCACTATATAATAATGAGCCGGTACAGTATCTGGAGAGTGTTGGTGGTGGGTGAGCAAGTCGGTCTAAGTTAATCTTGTTAGGTGCTCGCCACTTAGCTAATTATTTCGTAAACACGAACAAGTATCCAAGAGGATTTACTTCGACGCAGTTTGGCTCCAACTAATATTATGAATGATGAATTTCTTCATCATTAAAATATATTCTGCAGTATGTACTGCTGAATATATTTTGATGAAATATAGTCTTCAGGTATATAATATCATATTATTATATAAAGTTTAATATATTTCTTTCCAACTTCGATATTTTTTTTATTAAACTTTATAGTTAGCCACATTATCATCAGGTCAGGATCTGATGATGGGATCCTGGAGAAATCGAGGAAACTCTTCAAATATTATAGGCACACCTATAGTGTTAGCTCTTACAGTAGCTCTTGGAAATGTGGCGTAGCCTAGTGAAGTCGGTTCTTTTTTTTCTTAAAAATAATGTTAATTTTCAGTACAAACCTTAAATAAACTTAAGTAAACTTAACAATACACCGCCATATCCCTACTGCTTCCGTTCTATTTTCAGCTCCATCTGCTGATTAGTTCTCAGCACCACTATTTACGTTACAACCATAAATTTCTCCTTTGTGCTGTGCAAAACAGAAACCATTTCCCTAATTGAATTTGTGTTGTTTTTGCCCTGGTGGAAAATTGGTTGCATTGAATGCCAGCGAGCGTGAGAAAGTGCATAAGTTTAGATGTTGTCGGTAAGCCAGCGCCAGTTTACATATACATAGAAGGCATGAGTCCTGCAATCTTTTGACATAATGTCACTCTCACAAACTTTAATTTATTTTCGTTAAAGGAAATAAATGCTTGTCACGAGGAAATATTTTCAACATAATATAATAATGTCTTAGATTGAGAATATCTCGGAAGCTTTTTTTCCGTGTACACGGAAAGAACATGTTTAGTTCCTTTTTTCGTAAAATGAGATTTTTGTATCATTACCAACAACTTCTGTAACAGCTGGAATTTTTAACATAAATCCACTTTTTAATTCATAAAAACCATCTAGTTACGAAATAGTATGGTTAATTGAATCTTTCCAAACTTTAAAACCGCTATAACTCAAAATGTTGCCAAAGTGACTAGATATGTTCTTTCCGTGTACCCTTCAAATTATTGGATTTGTCTTCTGCGATGTGATTAATTTTTATTGTTATTTCATGTATAACGTGTACATTGTGTAAAATATTCGTTACATTTGTAACCCTTTTTTCTAAACCTTAGAATTTAAAGGCTAGACGGACGTAAAAGTCCAACATGTTGCTAAAAATCATATACTTTATAATGTATTAATGATTTATAAAAGAAGTTTTGCAGCTACCTCTTAATCTTCATGTTCAAAAAGTTAATTTGATTACTCGCACAGTTAAGATCTGAAGACAATTTGAGTTGAAGCTTATTAGCAGTAACTTCTAAAGCTTTACTAAAATAAATAGTGCTTGTTAGTTGTTATTGCAGTAATTTACGAGTAAATTCGTTATCTATCTTCCAAGATTCTTAGTAAGAATTGAGGCTATTCACGGGGTTTTTTGTATTCTTTAATGTGAATTAGTTAATAAGGTACTTATTTACTATTTAAATGTAGCAAAAAAACATACACTATATATATTCGAATTTAAACTTCTCTAATTTTCGGAAGTCAATAACTTTACAATCTTCTTCTTCCTAGCGTTTATCCCGGCTTGGGGTCCGCTTGCCAACCTAATCCCATGAATTGGCATAGACACTAGTTTTTACGATTTCCATAACAATGTATTAAGCTACTAACTAAAACCTGGTTTTAACAAATCTGAACAAACAATTTGCAGCCACAATGTCTGTGCAAATGTGTAGCTGAGTCGTGATGGACAATTTCATTTTGTGAGGCTATTGTTCAAGGATTTACATAATTATATGCCAGAGCCTCGCATCTTTGAATGGTTGCTACCTAGGTAGCCTGGGTGTGTCTGTATAGGTTTAGTACCGAAGAGTCTTAAGTCTCAAAATAAATGTATGAAGACGAAGTTAAGCTTAGTGTGGAAACTTTTGTTACAATAAGTCTAGTTTGTTGGGCTAAAGTAAAAAAAACAAGGGATGGTAAAGTTCTAGTGATAAGGGCAAGTCAATGATGAATATTTTTAGATTTAATGACTTTAAATTACTTCATCTCAATCGTGACAAATAATTATAATTTTACTAAAATAAATCTTAAAATTAAACTAACCACAAATAAAAATACTTAAAGATTTAATGTACTTTAATTTGTTAAAAATATACATTGATGGATAATGAGTTTAATTTTATGGTAGCTATAATTATAATGACCTAGTATAATTTGCAGATTAGTGAAGTTAACCAAAATAATGAAACCATTATTTGCTTTCTACAACACTACATTAATAGGTCAGCTAAACAATTGACTCAGGCATACCAGTCCAATGAAATGTTTATTTAGCTATTTGCCGCATGATACTTTGACGTGGTTCAGAATTAGTTTGCTGTTGCGCCACCTGCTCCGGTGCAGTACCTAATGTACCTATTCGGCCATTTTTATTTGCATATCCAATGCAGCGCCACGTCAAGGGTGTTATGTACAATTATACATCGCCAGAAAACCGCTGGGATGCTCTTTACGTCCCAAAACATTATTTAAGCGTTCTTAAAACAAATAGACCTAACTCAGAATTGCGCAAAACTCAGTTGCGTAACGATAACCAGAGAAAATACTCAATATTTTAATTTCGTGTCTGTCCCCGTTTATAGCCTAATATGTTAGCCTCTATACGTCCCACTGCTGGGCACAGGCCTCCTCTCATGCACGAGAGGGATCAGGCTATAGTCCCCACGCTGGCCCAAAGCGGGTTGGGAACTTCACATACACCTTTGAATTTCTCCGCGGATGTATGCAGGTTTCCTCACGATGTTTTCCTTCACCGTATAGCGATTGGTAAATATCAAATTATATTTCGTACATAAGTTCCGAAAAACTCATTGGTACGAGCCGGGGTTTGAACCCGGGACCTTCGGATTGAAAGTCAGACGTCATTACCGTCAGGCTACCAACGCAATAGCCTAACCGTAATATAACAAAGTATTTTTATAGGCGTCTCCTTGAGAAGGTGAAGCGGCAGACTATTTACGCGAGGCTCTGCGACCTACCCGCGACCTTTGACCCCTGTGACCTAGTTACCCCGGTTTACGCAATGGGCCCAATTGAATTTTATACGACGCCCATTCAGTTTTGTCGCTAGATTTACGATAAAGAGTAATTAATGATGGGGCGTTAATTTGTTGTTTTGTTTATTGGTTTCTCGATTAGTGTTAAAAAGCTAATTAAGTAAATACTTAGTTAATATAAATGATGACCGTTCATTGTATTCATACATACCTAAATGGATGTGTAATACCTACAAAAACTCACTCAAAAACAATAAACTTCATTTTTTTATTTTTAAATTTAAACATCATCAAAGAAAATGATTTCTTGAAATGCAGGGTTAGTTAACCTATTTATTTTTTTAATTACTTTTACACATCAGAACAATATCAATCAACCATTCGAAATAGAATCCAGTATTCGATATAAATTAAAAACATGACACAGAATAAACAGTTATCCTTTCCCGCAAAAATATGTCAAACAACATAAAGCCATATATCACACACAGATAGAGTATAAAATCATGTGCGTACTCCCGCCCGGGCGAGGCTGAGCCGCGACCGGGTCACGCTGCACTTGAACTGATTCCCGTACTTTCGGTTTCTGGAGCCCGGGACGGCCTGACCTACCCGAAGATGGGCACGGGCTGATCTGCGCGTTACGCGCTTGGGTACGCGTCAACTTACTTTAATAGATTTCGGAGGTTCACGACGCATGCCTATTTTATGGCTGCTCTACATGATGGGCTATCATAGGGACGCAGCTATGCATTAGAGGGAGCTAATGATATTGCGATCTCGTTCCATTGTATAGCGGCGTCTCTATGATGGCCTATCATGTAGAGGAGCCATTACCCGACTGCGCGACGCAATGAGGTAATGTGATATACTTTTTCGCGATAGACCAGTAGGTTGACGATTTGCTTTCTATTTGCTGATCTATGTTCATTTGTTCAATCTGGTTTTATTGAGTTCACTAGCCAACGTATCCATATGACTTTGCCGCTTTGCGCCTTTAAAATTTTCAACCCCTAAGGGGGTAACCCTTAGCGGATTAAATTAATTGATGAATTACCAATATACTGTTTTGAAAATAAGTCCCGCTGAGTTTCTTGCCGGTCATAATACTTCTCGGGTCAGAGGTGTAGGGTTAGGACCGGTTTTAGATTTTTCTCTCTTTCTGACGTTCATAAGTGCATTAGAATGAATGTGCCTAAATTGAAGAATAACAATTCTTTTTCTTTTTATATTACATTACGCACCTAGGGCGGTAAAATGAAGAACGACTCAGATCGCGAGTATTTGTGGCCATAAACAAGCGATCTGAGGCTTTCTTTATTACCGCCCGTGGTGCGTACCCAATTTTACGTCTTCTCCTGGGTGTGAAGTGAGATTTGCCGCTGCGCCCGTGGGCGGCAAATCTCATTTACCGCCCAGAGTGACGTAAATTAAATTAATCATTTCTTAAAAATATTTATAACGGGTTACTCACGTAATTTTTGTCGATTTTTGCTCAATTTGAAAAATCGACAAAAATTACGTGAGTAACCCGTTATAAATATTTTTAATATGTTAGAGTCTCACGAAAGTTTTATAATCATTTCTTATCGGAGTTTTGCTATATTTGAAGAATATATCTTCGCAATTTCAAACATTTACCTTCCAAAATGGATTTTGTAAGTCTTAAATTATGAAATTTAATAACCTAACAACTTTACTATACTCACACATAGTTGAAAAATTGTTTTGTGTAGGAGTAACACATGAATGCACACACACAACACAAATTACACAATCGTTCAAGAGAAATCGTAATGATTAATGTAGTTCAACTAACATCAGAGCCAGTGATCAATATTGTACCACCATGAAAACGCCTTCGGCTATATCTATAATGACTGTTTAACACATGATGTTCGACAATTTTCACTTTCCAATCGGTTAGTAATTACATACAGAGATAGAAAATTTCCTATGAACTATGAGGCCGGACGTTAACTATACGGGACTTTATGTAGGTTGAGTATTTTTTTAAGAGCCAAGAGTGTCCGCTGCTGGTCAAAGGCCCACCCTTTTTTCCACGTATCCCGGTCTTAACCAGGGTATAATTATGATGTTATATTATATAGTAATAAAAATCGGTAAAATACTCCAATGGAGAATTGTACAACCGCGACAGCGTATGCATATATTCCGACCAAAAAGTGTAGAAAATAAAAAGTGGCAACATCGTAGTGTCGCCCCTTTCAATATAAGAAAACGGGACGACACTACGATGTTGCCACTTTTTAATTTCTACACTTTTTGGTCGGAATATATCTATATTAATTTAAAATTGAATGGAATTGTGACATCACTTGTAATGAAAGCGATAATTCTTTGATATGTGAAAATTACTGAATATCTGCTAGTTATTTACAAAGCTTTATCATCACCTGTTTTTGTCTATTCGACGATTTTTCGGAAATCGGTTCACAACTAGACTGTGATCGCTAGTCACGAACTCGTCTAGCTCCAGAAAAAGACATGTCATTGAGATTATTCATCGTGTGTATGATTTAATTACTTTAATTGCTTCCACGATACGTACCTACTTCCGGCCGTACCAACTTTACTTTCAAAACGATTAAGTCAATGACATACGATACGAAGGGCCAAAACCTAAGGTCAATGATCTTGAGGTGCTCTTGTGTTCATGGCTATAAAGTCGTGTCCAGCTCATTTTGAACACCTCGCCAGCTTTGCTTCTGTTGTACTATAATAGTCAAGCTCGAACTGGATTCCCACTAGCTAGCCAGGTAAGCGTAAGTACTTAATTTTCAAACAATTGAGCGCTTTTTCTAAAGCTGGTGAATCTGAAAAATGAATGGAAAGCTAAATCAGCCCCACTTTGACTATGCATATTTTTGATGCAATGCCACTGAATACCTATATTGTTGTTTGTATAACACTTTGAAATAGGGGTGATGATGATGACACATGTTGAATTATGCAATGAAATTTAGTTGATAGGATGCAAAATGATCAAAATATCCAAATAAAGTAAACATTAAAAAAATCTATTGAAATGGTTCTAATTTTTTCGATTTTTGAAAGACCAAAATTTAAAAAACCAATTACCATTCGATTTCTAACATTTTATTGTGAAATAAATTATATAGGAACCATATACATAAACGCAACATTTCACTGTAAAAATAGCAATTTCATAATTTTTCCATACTTTAAACAGGGCAAATATGAAGCCGTGACGTCAAGGCTTTATATCATTTTGTTAGGAGCGTTTTGAGAAACAAATGCAAATCTCTGACTTTAAGTCTTTTTCCTGTCTTTTATGTTGATTTAAGGCAATTGGCCCCATATGGACATTTGATCCTCATAACAAAACGAATCGATTGATACCATGCATGAAAATCATTCATCTAGCCTATGAGCGCTCGTGTCGGATAGTTTCATCATAACATTCATAACTTAATAATTTATATTTGTACATACATATAGCCTAAAATTAACACATTTGTTAAGTTAGTTGTTATTTAATCGTATTTCCGAATAATTAACACATGATAAGTTGATAACAAACGCAAACAAAATAGCTGGTATGTAACCGAGTTACTATACTGCACCCAAAAACAAAAGGTAACAAGTGCATCAACTGATGAGCTTTCTCCAAATCTGTTAATGAAATTAGTCGACCTCACTTCGACCTTTACAATCTTACTTGAACACCTCCAAAACACTTGAAGTTCAACTGTCACCCTTTTTTCAAGGTAATAAGGCGTACATTAAAAATACATTTCCAGATGCGACGGTAAATACGACGTGATGCAGAAATGCATTTGAATACAATCATACGGTTCGTAACAGTAAGCTTTGAATGAAATTAGTTGGGTCTCACATTGTTTTCTTGCAGGTTGTATAGTATTCATTATTACATCACTTGTAGTAGATATAATACTAATTAGCTACCTCACAGGTGTATTTTAAAATTAGGCACGCCGGGCCATAAAGGCCTTATGAGCCGGAACCTGACTGAACAGCGACCTGAACCCAGCGGGCTCGGCTCGGCTCTCCCCTAGGCTATACGGGTGTAATCTAAAACGTGATACAAGATAATCAAACCTGAATCTATTCATGATATTGAACAACTTTTACTATGGGAGCAACTGTGTAAAAAAATAAAATAATTGAGCTGCTCCATAGAAAAAGTCAAGGATAGGTAGACGAAAATGTATGAGAAGTTTATTTTTTTTTATTTTTTTACAAAGTTGCTCCCATAGTAAAAGTTGTTCAATATCATGAATAGATTCAGGTTTGATTATCTTGTATCACGTTTTAAATTACACCCTGTATTATAGGGTAATATGCCATGTATGTATCGAATGAAATTTTCTAATAAAGAAAACTCTGTTTTTGTTTTCGCAAAACTCTCGAGGGTGTACAAATTTTTACTATCAATGCACTAATTAAATGGTCTTATAGGATATTGGCAATGTAGTAGGTTACTTCACATAGAATGATTACTCGTACTATTTAAAATTAAAAACAGTATCTCAGATTACTACATTAGTTGTAAAATAGATTATAGAAACCGATAAACCGATGATACACGAGACATAGTCTCGGGTTGCGAAATGCTAGTCGAGTATCTATGTAGGTAACATTACTTGCAAATTGGTCGGGGATCCGTATTATTTCGAAGCGGACGTCGGACCGTAGAATGTCACTCTCAACTCAACTCTCAACATAATTTAGAGGCGAAGTAAAATGTTACCATGATGACAGTTTCGTTAGGTATCTCCTATTTAAAACAAGTTTTATATATCGCAAACCAAGGCATAGAAGAAAATAATAATATACCTATCTACAAATAAACTAAAATCCGAAATAGTTCACACAATGTCTCTTGAGCTGAGCCAATTGAGAGTAAGTAACAAACACCATTATGATGTTTTGCTAAGGATTAAATGTTTAACTTTAGGATGGATCCTGTGGTTATAGACATCAAATAACATATTTAGTCTTGAAGTCTCGTAGGTATATTTTTGTTCTCTGTGATAAAAAAATCACTTTACCACAAAATAGAAAATAATTTTACCCGTTACAAAGTCTTGTACTTTAATAACATGAATAGATATTTTGATATAAGTAGATAATTTACGCAATTTTATTTATCGAACTCCTAATCGATAAAATTGTAGAACCCTTCATAACACCTGCCTCTTACATTACATTGCGCACAATTGCACATGTTCTTCATATTACAATTACGTGACAATTACTACATCCATAGTAAATCGTAACACAAACACGTGAGTTGTAAATAATACTATTTTTGAATGAATATTCAACAATACTCAGGCATTTCTTTATTTACTTAAGCCTTTTAGATCTATAAGCAGGGTGTACTTGGCGATCTCCCGTCTGTCATGAACAGCATGAATGATGATTTGGCGCGTATTCTGCAATGGAGCACCAATTTTGGTCTAAAAGTAAATCCTGCAAAGACCCAAGTCATCATAATCGGCAGTGGTAAATTAATTCCCCGTGTGGATTATTCAAGTTTACCTCCTATACACTTTGATGGTATCCAGTTACCTCTCGCGAGCCAGGTTAAAAATCTAGGTATTGTTATGGATCGCACTTTATCTTGGATACCTCAAGTGGGAGAGGTGAGTCGCAAGGTGTTTGCTGCTGTCGCTTCTCTTAGAAGACTCCGAAACTTTTTACCCATCGCTACAAAAATTTCGCTGGCCCAAACTCTGCTACTACCGATACTTGACTACGCCGACATCTCGTATCTTGATCTGACGGAAGATCAGCTGAGTAAGCTCGAGCGTATCCAGAATGTATGCATTCGGTTCATATTTGGCTTGCGCAAATATGATCGTGTTTCTAGTTTCCGCACTCAACTCAAGTGGCTTCCTATCCGCCATCGTCGTAACCTTCACATTCTCAGTCTCCTCTATAGTATACTTTTTAATCCCACTACTCCCCGCTACCTCAAAGAGCGCTTTAGTTACATTAATTCTATCAGGTGCTCTCAAAATTTTATCCTTTGTGTCCCTACTTCCTCTTCCCAATTTTATAATTCTTCGTTTACTTCTCAAGCAGTTCGCTTGTGGAACTCCCTTCCCGTGGACTTAAGGCGGGCTAAATCACTTGGTGCATTCAAAGCCCATCTCAAGGATTACTACTTGACCCTTCCTTAGTGTTTTACTGCTGGTCGTCGTTAATGTTCATGACATTATTACTACTTTTGGCTGATATATATGTATTTATATTTGTGTATATTATATATATATATATACATATTTATATATATATCTACATACGTTTGTATTTATTTGTATTTACAAAATGTAATATATGTTCGTATTTATTGATTTATTTATTTATGCATGTCTGATTAGATTAGTATTTCAATGTTCGTGTTTCCACAATAAGTTTTTTTGCACCTCCTATTAACTTTTCTACTTTATCTTCTCCGCTACCCCAAGGTTGTCTGGAAGAGATCGCTTTTTAGCGATAAGACCGCCTGTTGTTTGCCTCTTTTTTGTTAATTATATCTTTTTCTACTGTGTTGTAATTTTTGAGGTGTGCAATAAAGCATTTATTCATTCATTCATTCATTCATTCCTATTGATTAATATGGATGTGCAGCTTTTGCAATTTTGCATTCTGTACACAAGTGTTTTATTTGCAAATATGTAACATATTTGGATCTACCTCAGGAATATTATTTATTTCTGAGGTAGTTCACACGGAAACCTTCTATTTTTAACTACCATGTGATTCGCTAACATATTAGGTGTATAGTCACGACTTTAATTTGTTATGTGTTCAAGTCAAAGGTACATCATTGTCGGTTGTTAATAGAGTTTACTACTGAATGATTTTTTATGGCAAGAGGTATCCTGCCTTTTCGCCGAAAATTATATTGCCAAATTTCACTTGCCAACCAACTTTTCGCAAATGTTTCATTTGGCCGAATAACTTTTACCAAATAATTATTTCGCAACCATTTCATTTTCCAACCCCATAGTTGGGAAATGAAAATTACCTATCTACGAGGTGGGTTAGGTTAGGTTGGATTATGTAAAGCTGGGAAATGAAATTCGGCCAAATGAAACTTCTGCGAAAAGTTGGTTAGCAAGTGAAATTCGGCAATACACGTTTCGGCGAAAAGGCAGAAAACCCTAACCGACAATGATGTACGTTTGACGTGAAAACGTCACAATTGTTGAACCATTTTACGACGCAAGATATTTTCTTATGTTTAATATTTACAGTCAACAATTTAATGGGGCCCACCTACTATCAGTCGGCCTGAAGATATTGGCCTGTCAGTTGTTCGGAGCTGTCAAATTTTTGTTCAAACTGACAGGCCGATATCGTCAGGTGGACTGATAGTCGGTGGGCCCCCTAAGTCCGTGCCCAAACGGGTGGGAAATGGAGCTTTGTTGTTATCATCAGTGTTGTGTGAGATTATCCCATAAACCACAATGGTTATTTATCTAATTAGCGTACATTACGTTTTACATAAATTCATATCACTGTATTGAATTTTATTATAATATTTTTACTTAGGGAAAGATGGGGAGGCTTCGTACACTTTTTTTTCGGAGCCTTGTAAAACAAAATGTAACAGATATTTTACAATGAAACGAATGCTATGTTATTGTCCATTTATCTGCCTATAATAATAGCGCGGTTCTGGCTTGATATAAAGCAACTTGGCCAAGCTATAACGATTTTTCCAAAAAATGGGAACTGTACGAATTCACCCCACCACGCGGGGTAGCTCCGTACACTATTCGTTTCTCCCCGGGATTCATGATTTTACCAGCTATTTCGCCAGTTTCAATCACCTTTTATAACATATCTTACTGACCTGTTTTTGCAATTATGTTATTCTTGATTTTAACTTACATGGGGTGCATTCGTACAGTATGAAATTACATACATTTTTAGTGTACGAAGGTACCCCAATCCAACGGACCAGAGAAAAATCAAAATAAAAAAAATATCATTAATATAATCCCAAAAATATTGTTTAAATAACAATATTTAGCATATATTTACAAACAATACTAAAGCATTTTTTCTAAGTCCATCCAAACTTTTTGGAAACAAACGCACTCAAAGGAGAACCCAAAATTACTTGCGAGTGACGAAAACACATATCAGCTCTTTCTGGCGAAATCTTGTACCGCACTGCCATTACTTTTGGAAGGTAGCCTATGCATGTAAGTAGCCGTGTTGCATACAAATATGAACGCTTCAGCGTGTTGGATAGCCGAGATATGACCACTGTACGAAGGCTCCCAGTGTACGAATCTACCCTGTCTTCCCCTACTTGATAAATTCATGTTAGTATAATTCACGAGAGAAGTTTTAATTATATCCAAGTCATAAATTATTTCAATACTTTAAAAATTACATGTCGGAAATGTATGAGCTAAGTAAATAAAATAAATAAATATACTGGAAAACATGGGAAATAAAAAACCCTTAACACGTTCACGACGGCACAGAATTTTAGTGACTTTCCCTGGGTACGACATGGGGTCTTTTAGATCTGATACATAACTTTACTCTGGAGCGTTAGCGGGTCGAAAAGATCTGTAGGGTATGCACTTGTTTAATTGTCATTATCTTTGTAATTATGATGATTCATGCGTATGTTTTTAAAGTAATATATTCTTAATTAGCCAACGTAGTTTACCTTGTAGTCGCACGTTAATTCACTTTATGGTTTGTTTGCAAATAAAGGAACAATCTGTCGGATCTTATCGGCCCGCTATCCGCACTGGAGGTAAACAGTGTCGATAACTTTTTAGTGTTGGGGGTAGAAATACTATAAAATATCGATATCGAAACATGATCATTTTAATATGAATAAGCTTTACTTTGACTTATGGAACTAATTGAGAATCAGGACTTTTTATTAATTTTAATGTAAACTAAGTAATTAAAATGGCACACTGCTCTAATGACATAAATTAAAACATTGCTGTAATATTTCGCTTACCCAGTAAGATCTTTCTAGCAGATCCATCCTTTCATGTTCATTCTCACTTTTTTCACACATAAACAACATTTTTCTTGACCGCTTTATCGATAATTTACTTAATCTCGCACTTTGACTTGAAATCCACCTACACACTTTGACTGCACTAGCTCAACTAATCTATCATCTAGTACGGCTATCGGGTCACCGGGCATCGGGTCTTTTGGATCCGATAGCCGTACTAGATGGAAATATTTTCGTCCTGGTCGTCAACGGGTCGAAAGTACCCGATGTGCTTTTTTGGTGTAAAATGTATATATTCAATAAAACATTGACAAAACACTAACTGTCTCTCTTCCACTCATACAAAATCCAAAGATATCTGTCCCGTACCAGCGGGCGGAACAGCAATTTCTTCCTCGTACCGGAGGAAAGAACTGCATCGGATATATTCGACCCGATGTCGTTGTGAACGTGTTAAAGGGCCAAAAAGGAAAGTCACATTTTGAGCATTATGGCATTTATGGCTCCCTCCTGACTATCAGTGACTTTTATGTTTATGTCGGAAATATGTAAGAGATGGTCTCATTTATAAAATAAACAAAGTACTTATGTTATTGTGTTGTAAGGTTAATAACCATCATTCAGTATTAATCGTTCTTAAATACAATTACAATACAATAACCAGCACCTACAATTATCTTAACTGTGTCAAAGGTCACTGCCCTATAAAAACAATTGAATGTTGTTTGCTGTAAGTAACTCAGCAATGAACTAACCACGTAGAGTAGGCACAGTCGCCATCAAATATATCGGAGCGGCCAGGGTAGTCAAACATATCTGAACATGCACTTTAACGCCTTCAAAATAGAGGCGTTATTCAGATATTTGTAACCACCTTGGCCTACCTAACCAGAACAATATGGAGTCAGAAAAAGCTGAGAACATTTGTCAGTTCTTTAGCTATTGATAAAACCTTTATCTATCTCTATACGTAATTTACTCCAATAATATATAGAAGGACAGAGCCTGATCTTTAAATGTGACATTATATTACTAAATGTACCATTTAATACATCACTTCAATCCTAACCAAGTAAATGGGAGTTTAAAATAATAAAACTCTGAGTAAATCACATGTTGGTCAGTTCTTTAATTATTTACAATTAAGTACAATATAACTACAGGCGATCCACAGTCTGTAAATATCACATTACATTCACTCTTATAAATAGTTACAAATAGCTATAAATTATATGTATCACTTCCTTCCGCGTTCAACGTACGTCGATGTACATATTATATTTATATCCTAATTGGCATTTAGATAATTCGTGCTATCTAATATTCTTTGTTCTTTCTTTCATTTCAGTAAAGCGTTAATTTATCTAAGTTAAAGGCCATGATGCTCACACGCAATTCTAAAATGATACAAATACTTAAGGCGTTATATAAAGTTAAATTTACACTTGCCGAACATAAGGCAGTGACGTTCCCGCACTTTGATCAAATAACTCGTCTCCGTAATTTGCTAATAGTTCTAATAATACTCCATTCGTCCAACCGAAACCATCTTGTACCCCATACTCCCCACCGTCCCCCGGATACCCCGGCTGGACCGCACTGTACTTCTCAAACATTTTGGTGTACCTGTTGTACCCTAAGTAGTTCGAACGGATCCAAATCTTAGCTTGCTCTTTCGCTAACTTTCGAGCCTCTTCGTGACCACTTTTATCCAGTCCTCCGATGAGTATGCTTTGCATTGGAGCCCACGCGTTTGGATAGTCCCATTGTTCACCAGAATGGAGAAGAGACGAAGGGATTCCTCCAGGAAAATCTAGTCCTCCGGATGAATGCAGATACCTTACTAAGCGCGCAGCATATTTTGGGGCATCTTCTTTCTCCACCGCTCCCGCCCACAGAGGCGTAGCACAGCTCGGGTAAAAATGCTTCCTTCTCGTTTTTGCCATTGAATCGTAGTCATACCATGTTCCATCAGATGTATCCCAGAGGACGTTTTCAATCGAACTCCTCCAGTATTTCGCGAGGCTGTACCACTTCTGGGCTTCGCGGCGATCGTTGAGAAGATTTCTCAAGTCGCCAGCGAGTTGTAGAGCACCGGCAAAGATAGAGTTAAGATCAACCGGTAGAATACGCGAGGCGTGAACATCTGTTAGGTTCCCAACGGGGTCGGAGCTGGCAGTCACGAACCAGCGAGTAGAAAAATCCCACCCACTTTCAGCTGCGCTCCTCATCTCTTTATAAAATTCCTGACGCAAATCTTCTGAGGGTAAAATCCGGGAAGTGGTATAGTCTTCGTAATATGATTCCGGTCGCGGTCCTTTAGCACCCTTATCAGAATTGTATCGAAGCAGCACATACTGATTCCCGTTTACTTCCACTGTTACTTTCTTTGTGTCCAACCAGTATTGCAATTCTTTTTCGACTGTAGTAATATGGCGCTTCAACCACACGACATCTTCCGAAACTGCATAGTAATCTGCAACCATAGCCGTAAGAAGAGGTGGTTGACTTCTACCCAAATAATAGAGACGACTGCCGTTTGGAATATACCCAAACTTATCAACTAAATATAGAAGATTTTCGATCATACCTCTGGCAGTTTCTGTCATATCACTAAGAAGAAGTCCTCGTACAATCCAGTAGGAGTCCCAGTAGTATAATTCCCTAAAGCGGCCTCCAGGAGCTATGAATCCGTTAGGAACTGAGATTAAACTATACCGGTCAGGGTGTTGATGAACAACAGACTTTACTTTCCGTCCTAATGTTGCCCAAATGGCTATCACATTTTTAGCAAACACTTTCAGTTTTGGATCTATTATTTTATCTAGTATAGGAGGCGATGGGTTGAAATCAGGGGGCAACCAGTACTCCAACTCATTTCCTGGCTCGAAATGTTTCCCTACAAACTTGGTCAGTTGTTGACGCGAAGGATTCCGCTGTGTGTCGTGCATCAGCTGAGCAAAATCTGCCAAAGTATCGTTCGGGGAAAACATTAGCTTCATGTCGACGAAAGTCTTCGAGTCCGGGAAAATCCTCGCGAGCTGGATGCAGTGTAGCATTTCCCCGGTGCAGTAGACTGAAGAGTTGCAGGCGGGGATGAACGCCTGCGAGTAGGCGTTGAGCAAACCCAGGACCGGGTATAGCGGCAGTCGTAATGTCAACATTATTATTTATTTTTTACGCGCGGTAAACATAGCGTTTGAGCAGCGAGCGTGTGTCGGCGCGCGCGGGACGACTGTGGCTTCCGGGCCACGACCGCTGCTACCCGGCCGAGAGCCATGACCGACTCGCTCACTTCTCGCTAATACCTGGAATCTGCCATCCTACCATCTGACGTAACGAAGAACTAGAGCACTTTCACTGACGATTTTGTGTAATTAGGTCGCTTAATCTAGATAACAAGAGCGTTTTGGAAGAGTACGTGTACTGTCTCCGCGACGGGGGCTGTCAAACTGACGTAACGTCATAACAGATTCCATAACATCGTCTACGCAAGCGCCGCGACTAATAATAACACTGATTATAGTGATTACAAAAACTCATACAACGTCATATCTTAATCAGCCTGGTAATTCAATTTGAACCAAATGACAAGGTATTAATGTCGGACTTTAAGTAGCCGTAGTGGCGTGATATGTATGATTAGCCTGTATTTATTTTTGTTTCCAAACTCAGGCAAAGCACTTGACACCAACTCTACCATTTAATGAAAAAGTATACGTGGGGAAAATTTTATTCGATGTTGTTTTTAAGCTTGCGATTGCTGATTGATAGAGTTTGTCCGGAAAGAAAAGTGTCGTGGTTTATATGGGAGCTCATACATTCTACGACCCTATCCTTTCCGGACAGACTCTAGTGCGTTGCGTCACGAACCAGTATGTTATCAGGTTATCACTATCAGTTGATTGTTAACATGTTGTTAACATATATGGTTAACATTGGATAATTAATTAGCTGCGTTTTTATTACGTGGAATATATATGTATGAATACAACGAGTAGATAGGTACGTCGGAATGCTTGATCTCTAAAGTTTAAAAAGTCTATTTTGATGTAGGTATTTTTCAGGTTCCAATTGGATTGGTTTAAATAGTTTCTCTACTGAGTCGTTCTAAATACCTAAGATAATACTCAAGTTCTACTTGCTAACGCCTCTAAATAGGTATATCTAGGTACTTAGAGGTATTAGAAGTAGGTATACTAAGTCATAATAAGTAGGCCATCAAAAATTAGTGGAATAAAATAAAGTGGATTATCAGCGGTAAAATGGTGTACAGGGGAATGTCGGTAATCCGAACTAAGTAATTGGAACCGAGATTAGTTCGGATAATTGAAGTGTATTTTTCGAATAAAATCAATCAAAAACAATACCTTTTTACATAGAAACAGTACAGTATATATAACATACAAGGTGTAACAAAAAAAAGATTGGTGATCGGTGAAGATAATTGGTATCGTATTGCGTCAAAAAAAATAGAAGAAAATTATTATTCGTTAGATTTTCATAATTACAAATAAAATACGATACCAATTATGCCCTTAAACAGATCACCACTACATTTGTTACACCGTGTAAGTATATTAACTACAGGAAAACCTCATTCTAATTTTTTTTGTCGCAGAGGCGAATGCATATACGCATCTCCCCTGGACCCGGCGAACATCCAATAAGTCTGTATTCAAGCGTGAGACAGAATCAACATAACTCAAGAAAAATCATAGTAAAAATGTGTCTTGTAAGGACCTTTGAGGCACGAGTTCGTACTTTTCCGGTTTTTATACTAGGTACTGAATCGGAGTCGGTGGGCTCTGATGGCTCCTCTACATGATGGGCCAGCATAAGGACGCCGCTCTGCGTTAGAGGGAGCTAACGACATCGCGATCTCGTTCCGTCGTATAGCTGCGTCCCTATGATGGCCCAGCATGTAGAGCCAGGAGCCAGCCTGAAACTCTGAATCCACAGTCCACCTCCTACATTAAGGAACTGAACAACGAATATTCATACATATAAATATTGCTCTAAAAATAATACCAGGCGTCTCTAAGACTAACTAAGTGAAGCTAATCTAGAGAGTATTGTTTAATCATTGAGTTGGAGGGTGGAAAATATTCCATAATTCATCTACTTATAAGTACTTTAAATAATAAGAACTCCTTTTTTTTCTTTTCACAGTCAAGGAATTTGATTCGCGTACCGTTTCGTTGATTTATTGCTTGAAATGTCAGAATGTCATAAGGCTTATATTTCTTTAAGCAAGCGAAGAAACATAGCCCTTAGTACTATTAATTGTCATCAGTAATTTAGACTTAAGACGGTACGCGAATCAAATTCCTTGACTGTACACCCTGCAGATGCAAAATAACATTGTATCAATGAATTCATTAATAATGTGTCCATGAATATTGCACACACGTCACATTAAATGTATTCATATTTTCAGACGTGACTGTACTGAGACCGCTGTCCGTACCTTCTGGGCAAAGAAATTCTCTGTTCTGGGACTTCTGGGTAATTCCACAAGACTGTACCGTCAGCCCGTCAGTTACCAATTATTTCGTGTGTTTTTTGCTTAATTCAGCAAATGTAAGTGTTCATATATCTTCTCTATGCCTACAGGTAGATATATAGACACTTAAACTTGCTTTATTTACCAAGAACACACGAAAGTATTGGTATATATTTGATAGTGGTCGTAGGATTACATAAAATAATAATAATAATTTTCACCAGCGCAATCAGTCAACGCAGCCAGGGCAGCTTCTGGCGAGAGCTGTTGGAGAGTACAGACTCCACGTACCTGAGTGCCCCTGGGGTGGGACAGGTCCCCTGCTTCTGGCTTGCCTTAGCCGGCTGTCCAGAGTGGGGTCGTTAGAGCTGTGTTCTCGAGGGTAGATGTGGAAACCTAAGTGGCGAGTTGGCTATATGTTTAAAGTCCAGTGACACCTCTCTACTCCCAGCTCCCGCACCGGTGTTGCCCTTGAGCCATCTTTGATGTCGCTTTTTATGGGGGCCCATCTTGCGGAGGGCGAGTCACCGTCTGCCGGAAATAAAATTGGATACCGTTTTATTAGGCAGGCGTCCGATTCTTCATCCAATAGCCCATTCATCAGTCCATACTTTTCACCCAATAGCCTAGTACATTTTAGACTCCATTAATTCTCAATAGTCCTTACACCATGGCGGGTGCTGTCTCTGCGTGCGTCCCATGACACGGGCAGGGGCAGCATCCGCTTAGTGTACCCCTCACTTTTCATTAAATTGTCGGAAGCGCTGGTAGCCTTGCGGTAAGACGCCCGACTTTCAATTCGGAGGTCTCGGGTTCAAACCCCGGCTCGTACCACTGAGTTTTTCAGAACTTATGTACGGAATATCATTTGATATTTATTTACCAGTCGCTTTTCGGTGAAGGAAAACATCGTAAGGAAACCGGACCTAATCCCAAAAAGGGCCTAGTTTTCCTTCTGGGTTGGAAGGTCTGATGGCAGTCGTTTTCGTAAAAACTAGTGTCTATGCCAATTCATGGAATTAGGTTGTCAAGCGGACCCCAAGCCGGGATAAACGCTAGGAAGAAGAGAAGAGGTATCTTAGCAACAGTAGAGTAGAAGGAAATAAAAAATAATTAAAGACACAGCCTTTTATTTTCAAACACTAACTATAAATAATAATATTCTTAAAACTAATCCAACAGTATAATATTTGTAGTACATTTTATAATTGTATAATTAGTTAATACAATTTACATTATAATTGGATAGATAACTATTTCATTTAAGTGGTAAGGAACTGGTAATACTTCTAAAATAATATCTAATATATATTTTACACCTTTCCATTAGGATTCCTTCGAAACCACGGGCTTTTGAATTATTAATATTGAATCGGTCTTTTAAATATTATCGTAGTTCTTGGGCAATTCTTTCAAAATCCTATATTTCTAAAAAGTTACGAAATGGGAGCAAATTATGAAGTCTATAAATATGTATATTTCAATAACGTCAAATACGAAACTGTGTTTAATGTTAAATTAATCGATGAAGATACCAATGCCAGAAGAACGCGTATTCTGTACATTGTTAAAATTGCGATATAACTTTGTCGTGCTATAAAATAGCTTTCATACAAAACATACGGCTCTTAGCCTATGAAAGTGAGTAAAGTAGGATGTAGGAAAAATATCAACTTTCCTTACAATATTTCAGTTAGTTTTAAGCAACTATCGGAACCCGTTTTACATACCTACTTAAGTTGTTAACAAATTGCACATATATTTCATAAACAATTTAATTATTATGACCTACACTATAAAAGATACATAATAATAAATGCTTAATAAATAATAATTATCACATTAATTTGTTAAATAAGTACAGTCGCCATCAAATATATCGGAGCGGCCAGGGTACCCACAAATATCTAAACACGCACTTGACAATAGAGGCGTTGTTCAGATATTCGTGACCACCTTGGCTGCTCCGATATATCTGATGGCGACTGTACAATGTCAATATAGTCTAAAAATGAAGTAGGTACGTGGGTATCATCACATAGAAGTTCCATTTTCTATACTAAAAAAAAAAACTAAGTTGTAAGTAGGTAGATGCCAAACCTGAAACTATTGTGTAGATATTCAAAATTATGTGAAGTCACGAAACGTAACTAACATACTCGTTAAATCTACAATAAAATCAATTTTAATTCATGTTTTCTCATAATTGGGTACGTAAACCCCCAGTGGTTTTTTCGGGGTTCATGGATACATATTTCACACATTACAAGGCAGGTAATGGGGGGGTCTATTCTCGTTTGCGCGATACACAATATATACTTTTAAATATTGAGAAATTTATCCAGTAAATTTGGGGTGTATGTGGGTTTTAGATAAGATAAGTCTGAGAAACCCTGTTTTAATTGATTATACTTACAAGGAAACAAGTAAGCGTATGTCGAGGTAACGTTCTATCCATATCGTATCTTACATAATTGATCAAGTCAACTTACGTCTAACTTATATTGTAATACGCATAAGTATTGCAGTTCAGCGAGGAAATGCTGCCAGCGTCCTCGGCACGATGCCACAGGGGCCCATTTTAGAGATAGACTTTTAGTTTCTAGTATTTTTAAGTAAGTTAATTTTAGGTAGTATTTACATAGTTTATTTAAGTTTTTTTTTCATGTACCTATTTTGTACCAAATATATAGAAATAACTTATATTGTGATTAAATCACTGATGATATGTCTTAAAAGTTGAACTTCTTGGCTATGAAAATTACTTAATCTTGACATTTGTAAAATAAATTGCACATATTAATCTTAAATCTAATAACCTAGCTTGTCCGATCCGATATCGGATTTCGGATGGCCCAAGGAAAAAGTAAGCTGCTAGTATAACTTTACGTACTGCTAGTCCTATGGCATTATCTCCGCCTTTTTTGCTTTAGTGCTTTATTTTGAGCAATGTCATGGCATTTCGTATTTTAAGCAAGTATACACTATGTAACTGGATGAAAAACATTTACTCAAACCCGTTAATGTTTAGGTCATACTGAGCATCTTTTATTATGGGACCAACGCCGAAATCACAAAAAAAATTTGGCTGTTTCATACATTTCACTGGTCATATTTTGAAATTTCCTATGGGAGAGTCAAATTTTTATTTTGCGATTTTGGGGTTGGTCCCATAATAAAAGATGCTCAGTATGACCTAAACATTAACGGGTTTGAGTAAATGTTTTTCGTTCAGTTACATATGGTATAGAAATTCGCAAATTTTCAGTTTGTCTTCTTCGTGGTCCTTCCGACATCCGATATCAGATCGGGTAATGTGTAAGCGCACTTATTTTCTAACAGTTCATTTTCGTCGACTATCGCTGTCAATTCCCGAAACACGGTCGTCAGTAGGGTCCAGAGCCAAGATAGCGGAATCATCAGCAGTTAAAACGCTTCCATATTTACTCATGAATTCAAGCACCACACCATTCGACCATCCGAAGCCTTCCTGCACTTTGTACTCCCCACCACCTCCAAACTTCCCGGGATATTCCGCGTCATATTTTTCAAACATCTGCTTATTCTCTTTGAAACCCTGCAAACAAGCGCGCACCCATGTCTGAGCTACTCGGAAGGCCGTTCTCCTCGATTCTCGATTTCCTGAAGCCTCAAGCGCATTAACAACGATGCTGATGAGAGGCGGCCAGGCATTGGGGAAGTCCCACTGCTGACCACTTTGGATCAACGAACTGGGAATACCTCCAGGGAAGTCCAATCCATGTGACGACTTAAGATACTTCAATACGCGGACGGATTTCTGCCGAACACGCGACTTATCGACAGCTCCCATCCAAAGTGGAGACAGGTTACTAGGATAGAAGTACTTCCTGAACTTATTGTCAAGTATATCGTAGTCGTACCAGATGCCGTCTTGCTCGTCCCATAATGTTTGCTCGATTGAATTCCGCAACTGCCTAGCACGGTTAGCATATATTGCAGCTTTGACCAAATTTCCTAAATACAAATGGAACGACGCTACATTTTGAAGAGCATTTGCATATATAGCATTCAAGTCGACTGGGATAATGTCCCTCGTGTGGATATTTAGGAGGCGCCCCGAGTTATCACCTTTGTCGTCGATAAACCAACGTGTAGAGAAGTCCCACCCGCTCTCGGCAGCGCTCTTGATATCGGTGTAAAATTCTGCCTGGCGGGTTGGATCACTACTTAAGTTTTGGGCAGCCTCGTAATCTTCGTAGTAAGATTCTGGTCGTGGGCCTGCACTTGGGACGAAGTACCTTAGCAGAGTGTGGGATCGGCCGTCTTTCTGGAATGTCACTAATTGCGTCTGCCTCCAATAATCCAATTCTTTTTCCAGATGTTCAATATTATCCATCAAGAATTTCAAGTCTTTCGTTTCCCTAAAGTACAAATTCACCATAGCTGTGAGAAGTGGTGGCTGGCTGCGCTCCTGGTAGTACACACGGCTTCCGTTCGGAATGTGTCCCATCTTCGTCAGCAGCTCGATAAGATTTTCAATCATTCCCCGTGCCGTATCACGCATTCCACAAATTAGGAGACCTTCAATAATCCAGTAGGTGTCCCAATAATAGATCTCCTTGAAACGCCCGCCAGGTATGATGAAGCCATGCGATATCGGAATGAGACTGTGATGGTCAGGTTTCTCAAATACGACGGGTTTTACTTTTCTACCCAGCGTCGGCCAGATGTCATTGATTTCTCTGGCATACGTTCTGAGCTGTTCGTCGCGGATTCTAGCAAGGAAGGCGGGGTTATTAGAATAGTCAGGGGGAGACCACTCTTCGAGTTCACTTTCACTACTGAAGTGCTCATCAACGAACGCCTTAAGCTGTTCTTTGGAGGGGTCACTCGTTTCGTTTAAAAGCTTGTCGAATGCTGCCAGGACGGTGTCCGGGTCGTGTTTCATCGGAAGATCGACGAATGTCTTGGAATCGGGGAAGATGCGCTTCATCTCTACGTGGTGGAGGAGCTCGCTGTGGCAGTACACTTTGCTGTCACATGAGGGCGGGAGCTCCGCCGCTAGGGCCGTAGCGGTCACAACCGCTATTAGGAAGACTGGCAACATCTGTAAAGACATAAATGCTGTGTTAGTTACTTGAAACCAATTATCGAATATCTATGTAAAATGCTATTTTACAATAGCCAGTAAAGTGCCTACCCATTAAATGTTTATGTTCATAAAAAATTAAGTTCTTTAATACCTAAACTTTAGTTTTTGATGTTTTACAAAATATGTATGCGGCGTGTGTGTTGGTGCGTATCTAATTAAGTACGGATTAAGTAAAATAACATAGTTTATGACCATCTTGATGGTTTGCGCTTGTTTAAAAACGATTACGAAATCAAATGTGGGAAAATCACAGACCTAATCGTTTACGAAATCCTACATTGAAGATTTAGATAAACGACAAACGAGGAAAACTGATTTCAATAACTAATTATTCCTTGATGTCACTCGAAGACGTCGAAAGTACAGATATTTGACTGAGGAGCCGAGCGTAGCGAGGCGACGAACGTCTCCGTTTTCACTGGTACGACGATTTGGCAGATTGATGTGTGTGTATTGATTGGTTGGTTAGTTGGTTGGTTTGTTGGTTGGTCAGTGTCGGTCTAGAGGTCGCATTTTTCATCCGATTTCGATGAAACTTGGCATGTACGTTCCTTGATTTATTTGCCAAAAATTGTCGAGCCATTTTTTTGATTGGAGGGAAAATGAGGGGGAAAAGAAGTTTGCTGTCGCGTTATTTATGTTCTCCGAAGTCTACGGTTCACAGAACCACTAGTAATAGTACTAACAGAAATTTTGTGAGACCTCAAACCAGTCCAATGTATGTACATATAGTTAATTCATCCTTAGTTATCTAATTGTTATGTAAATGTAGACAAACGTCCATCAATTTAATGTCATTTATTCTTCAGGTTATAAGGTTATTCCATGTAGTCCACCAAGATCCCCTAATCAGATCCTCCAGGGGATCCTGCTGAACTCATGAGTTCACCAGGATCCCCCTAAATGTTTCTTTTCCAAAAACATTTCCTTCACAACTTAACTAGACGGAGCCCCGCGACGGGGCTCCTGTTTCTGGGCGACTTGCCCTTCGGGCATCTGAAGCGACCTAACGAACCTAACCTACCTACCTACGCTTTACCTTAGGGGGGATCCTGCAGGCTTATGATGGCAGTAGTTGTCCGCCGATAACTTGATAAAAAGCTGACAACTTGACACATTCACACAGCAAAACATGACAATGTGTCAAGTTGTCAGCTTTTTATCAAGTTATCGGCGGACAACTACTGCCATCATAAGCCTGCTGGTGAACTTATGAGTTCAGCAGGATCCCTGGGGATCTGACTAGGGGATCTTGGTGGGGCACACGGGTTATTCGTACGTTACTTCGATTATTGAAGAATTTTATTAAACATTAGATTTTTGGGTGCTTAGCTTAGCTGAATTCAATATTTTCTGTGTTTTTTAGGTACTCAGTATAGGTATAAACAACATTTTAAATTATAATCCCAGAGAAATATGTGATAATGTCCTATGAGAACTGTTTGTTTATGCGATACGACAAAGAGTAAGGATGAATTCACTACATAAAATAGTTGCCGCACATTTTCCCTTAGGTTTGGTCCGGTTGTACCTAGCCACCGATCCGATCCGATCCGATCTTTAGTACGTTTGCTGTTAGCTAGTGTGCAGCAGATATACGAAGAACTGTCAAGCACCAGTTCAAGTATTAAAAAGGTAAATAAAATCGACCTTCACCTGAGCTTCTAGTAATATCATTGATACATTGTTAGCGCGGTTTTTTAGGGTTCCGTATCCAAAGGGTAAAAACGGGACCATATTACTAAGATACCGCTGTCCGTCCGTCCGTCAGTCTGTCTGTCCGTCCGTCAGTCTGTCTGTCCGTCTGTTACCAGGCTGTATCTCATGAACCGTGATAGTTAGAAGGTTGAAATTTTCACAGATGATGTATTGCTATTGCCACTATAATGGCTCCTCTACATGATGGGCCATCATAGGGACGCATCTATGCGTTAGAAAGAGCTAACGATATTGCGATCTCGTTCCGTCGTATACCTGCGTCCCTATGATGGCCCATCATGTAGAACCAGCCTAACAAATACTAAAAAACAAAGTATAATAAAAAATTTAAGGGGACTCCCATACAACAGACATATTTAATTGCCGTTTTTATAGATAATGGTACGGAACCCTTCGTGCGCGAAACCGACTCACACTTGGCTGGTTTTTTCTTTTTTTCGACCACCTTGACCCGTTTACAGATGCCTTTTATATATGCCAAAATGCTAATTAACATGTCTGTTGCGTTGCATTGCATTCGGAATTTAAATTTTGGTGGTATAAAACTTATTTGTTTTTAAGTTATATTTATCAATAAAAACTAAAACCTGATATCAGTTTTATTTTTCAATGCCAACTGTGTTTATTTACCTACGGGTGTGATTTAATTCCCTAAGTATATCTAACTAAAAACTCATACATATATAGGTAATAGTTAAAGGATTTCATGCTTAGCTTTTTTATCCTCCTTCCATAATTTTTTTAATGAAAACAAAAACCAATATGCTCGTAATCTTTAAATCCAAGAAAGACGAATTGTGTCCGATTAATTATAAGTCAATTACTAAGTAATTATAAGTCAATATTACGAAACCAAATGTTTATTTTTATACCCAACGTTACATAAGGCATTTTGCAAGTAGTAAACATATCACCGTAAACATGAATGACCCATACGTACGTATCAATTAATCTAATGGAAATGATACCATCAATACAGGCGCCATCTCTTTCGACACGTTGAAAAGAAATGCGTACAACCTAGTTTTATTTTAGACCCTATCACAAGCACGTAAAATCAATTTCCCAGAGACAGTAGTATCCAGTGCTGCCGTAGTTTAAATTCCGACACAGCTTCCTATAATATAACCAATGGAAAGGTGACTTTCGCAAGAGCGCATAGACTTTTTGCTGACTATCAAATTTGAACTGTATTAGTAACCCTATAAGGCCATTTCTAGAACTGCGTATTTAATTGATATTGGTCGTCTAGACGTTTTTAAATGTTTTATTTATATCTTGGCAACATTAATTGTTATATAAAATGCACTAGTTCGGATATTTTGCGTAACCTTAACACCGATGACCTTAATCTATTATCACAAGCACGACCATGTCATAAGGTTAAGTAATATTATGAATATTTTGATTACGACTGTTACATATTACAATATTTATCAATAGTGCAACCTGGGTTACTGTATTTAAAGCTATAGCTATATTTTAGTGCAACATTTCCTAAAATCGAAGTTACCTTAAAATATTTACGATAACATTGTGGCTGTTTCGTAGCATATTTTCCGAATTGCGACTAAGAAAAAAAAGGAGAAAAATGGTTTTGACACGAAAAAAAAATATTTTATATTATGGGACCCGTCGTCCACCTACCAACCCTCCATACAAAATCAATTTTTTTCACGAGATTTTTTTTCTAAATTTTTCGTAATTATAATACGATACCTATTATGCCCTTAAACGGATCACCAGCATTTTAGTTACACCTTGTATAAATAAATTTAAAAAATGAATTGAAAAACTAATTTAATGACACCTACATAAACGCAATATTACACTACACTACACTCTACACATTTAATAGTTATTTGTTATACAAGTGGTGAAAGTTGTATTTTACGTGCGAGTGTTATTTGAAACACGAGCTAGCGAAAGGATTCTATTATTGACCACGAGCGAAGCGAGTGGTTCAAAAATAGAATCCTGAGCGTAGCGAGTGCTTTAATACACGAGACGTAAAATAACTTTCACCCGTGTATAACACAAAACTTTTCACCTCACTACAGCGAGGAAAATAAGAAAAAGGGTGCATTTTGCTCGGTTTCCCGTAATTCCTCAGGTGTTTAATACTTCTTCATCACTCGAATCACTAATTTTTAACAAAACAATCTAGAAAAACATGCGAATATTTAACGTTGATATGATGAATGAATTGAAATGAAAAGTTTTGACGTAAAAGATTTTAGTAAATGTCAGATGCGTTTTGTTCGTACGTAGACTTATTCGGCTGTCAGAACAATTTATCCGTTTTTACAAAAAAAATGAAGATTAATGTTGAATGCTGATATTTATGAATTAAAATAAAGTTGTCAGACTGTATTAAGTGTTTTTACTCGATGCAATTCATTAATTGCGATGTTAAAAATTCTGCACTTTTAACGTTTTACGTTTTGTTAGCTGTCAAATGTCACTTAAGCCACTTGTCACTTATGTCAAAACTCTTTCACCACATGTGGATAAAAAGCGATTTTCACAATAGATATTAAACAAACAAAAAGGGCTTTCCGAGCTAGTGAGGTGAAAATATTTTTTCCATACTTTCAATAAGTGTCTATGGCTGAATTCCCATGTAAAAGGATTTTGAAGGACTTCATTATTAGAGAATACACAATTTGCTTACGTTATTATGTCACTGCATTGGACAATTTGATCTAATTAGCTACTTCTTCTGCCGGCAGTAGGTACCTACATTTGGCGGCATAATCTGGTATGGAAAATGACATTTTAAGTTTTTTTTCGTAAATTTTCTAAAGTACTTACTAAATCAGTACTGAAGACCTAGTTAGATAACGATAATAACGTACCAGCCTCAATAAGCCAAGCTGCAGTAACCTCGCTCTTCTCCCAATGCCAGGGTCGCTATTCACGAAGAATACTTAGCCAAGGTCCAGTCAGTCTGATCTATGTCTAGGCGTACTTGTTAGGAATCTGAGATCCAAGTTACACTAGCTTTGGAGGCCTGCGTGAGTTATTGTTATTACTCAGTAGTTAGTCGTCAGCAATTTGAATATTTTACCACCATCAATCGTTTAAGGTCGAATATGATGTTCCAGGTCATTGTAAATTATCAGATTGAAAAACGAGAAGGGAATTATTTAACATTTTTATTAAATTTCTAAAAGTATACAATTTTCATTTGTTTTATCCCTATCGAAACTTTTTCAATAGCTATGTAATGGAGTTTCATCGGCCTTAGCCAAAAAAATACCCATGAATAGGTACAAGCTTAATTTAAATGTGTGAATTTTAATAAAAAAGGCTAGTATTCAAAGGCACAACAAAAAATAACTATTACCTAACTATACTATAGACAGCCAAAAATCCAAATTCACGCCAAAACTTTGATGTGTATTAAGATTTTTTTGCTGTGTATATCAGTTTTTTTTTTGATATGGGGAATATTATTTATCTAATTAAACATACATCACAATCACGCTTTTATTTTCATATTTTTCATCCTCCGTTTTGATGTGATGAATATCTACTATTCGAAAAGGTAGTAACAAATCAGAATATAATGTATCAGATGGTTAAGAGAGACTTTTTACGCCCGCCGGTTTTTCCGTTCGGTTTGGCGTATAAAAACCACGGCCAGACCCACTCGAGCGCAACCACTGTGTTTTGGATCGGATTACTTGTCGTTTTTCCGATGATGGCATTAGGAATTTTATCGGTCCTGCTGAATTTAGGCCTTCCCCTTATGAATGTTTTAGGGCAGAAGTAAGCTTTTTCTTTATTTAATTTTTTGGATTATTGTCACCCACTTTTTTTCTAGAGTCCTGGCCCTGGCCATGATAACGTATGGAATTGGCAGTGTAAATTTTTTGAATTATCACTTTTTTTTGCAGGCTTTCTAAAAATGTATCTAAAGAAATGAAAAATGGATACATAATATACGTTTTTTTTAAGATATGGAAACTGTAGGTAGCAATCTCTAGTAAGATTCTGACATCTTAAAAAAATACTGTTTTAAGTGTCCTAATGAACAAAGGGCGGACAATGGATGCAATATGGTGACGAAAGCATAAGGTGGATAAGACTTTTATAAAATTTCGAGTAATATTTATGTATATAAAAATATTTGCAATTGGGACTTTATGTGCATTTCCTTCAATATTTACATTTATAATAATTATGTCAAATGAAACCACAATTCGTAAATGGATATTTGATAAACCGGATCTAATTTAAGATACTTCTAAAGGCTCAATATTTTGTACAACATTTCAAGTAAATTTATTTGCGAAACGAAAAAGCGTTACTCATAAATTTCATAATTAATAATGGTGAAGTATCGCTTTACGAATACACACCTAGTAAACCATCAAATTAAAATTAAAGGACTGATATTCTATATGTAATATAGAAAAAATATATGATTATTTACTTCAAAAATAAAAATTATATTATGTAACTATTTGGCAATTATGTTCTCTTTTTTAAACCAATTGTAGTCATATCCACATTATGTATACCGTTTGACGTTATTTTGACGTAAATTGCATCCGTCGTCCGCCCTTTGCTAATGAAATAATATTGAAGAAGAAAGAATGAAATAAAAACATATAATTGGGGAAGTAAATACCATCGGGTTCATAATTTCATACCCAATTTATGAAAGAATTCATGGATAAATTGGGTATGCAATTAATTATGAAGTCGATGGTACCTACTGAATTAAGATTACGCCTTCAGTCTATTTTTAGCACTCGATTCAGTGCCTAGTTTCTAAAACTCTCTTTATAATGTTTTTACACCAACGTTACGTAAAAGCGTGAGTTTCTGGCTTTTTGTGAAGTTTACTGAAATCTAGAAAGCATTCTGTTTATAGCATGCTGAACTAAAATGTCGTGCCTACTTTTTGTAAACTGAACCTAAGGTTTTTATTTAGTAAAAGCAGCGGAATTCACCAAACGGGGAAAAAAATAAAAGTGAGCCAATTGTTGGATACGACAGCGACAAAAAGCGTACCTATAAATAGACCCGGTTAAAAAATAGTCACAAGCCTTAATGTCACTGTATGTAACAAAATTATATATAAGGAATTATGCCCTAATTGTATATTAAGTTACTACGAAAATACATCTACGTTATATAATACAATTCTAATGTTGCTCTTGCTTCCTCACGTTATTTAAAAAATTATATAGATCGCCAACTTTTCCAAAGTGTTTTCATCTTTTAAAGGAAAACACTTGTTTAAAATAATATTTCAGAGAAAATATAAACATGCCTATAGTTCTTACTAATATTTTATGATTCACTTAAAATTGTTAAATTAAATAATTGTATAACAATAAAAAAAAACACTCCAATCTTTAGACAGATATAACGACAGGGATTGCAATCCGGATTTTATTTGTATGTATAAGAAAATCCGGATTATATCCGAAAAACGGATTTTCCTATACAGATAAAATCCGGATTGCAATCCCTCGACACATTAAAACATTGAACATTATATGTACACAGGGAGTAAAAAAAGGAAAAATTGGAGAAAATTTTTATTCGTGCAAGAAACATTTTTTCTTACTTTTTCATAATTAAAATACGATACTTAAGTATTATGCCCTTAAAAAAATCACCAGTATTTTTGTTACACTTTGTACATCACATGCAAAATTGTTAAGCACCTACTAATTTTGCTTATAGAGCAGGCTCCAATGAGATGTTCGTTTGCAAAAATAGCGGACCGCGTAATGTTTTGTGATTCGTCTATCTGATACCCTAGACATTATAAAAAGCCATGTTGCCGCGCGCGCTCATGGTCCTTTGTCATTCAGTCCACCCCCGGCCCTTTACCGCTGCTCTAGACTCGCCGCGCGCGCTTGTGACGTTGCCAGCTCGTCGATAGGGTAGAGAGAGCTTTGAAGACGAAGCAGTATGCATTGGGCTGCTTTTATAATACTACCCACGGTACTATATGGGGCGACCTGTGGTCGAGTCTGGTGGCACAGAACCCATGTTAAAGAATACCAAAGAAACCTAATGAAGGTACTGACACTGGCATACCTAATAGATGATAACGGGGGCAATGAGAACGACCCCGACACATGCAATGGAGGTAATGCTGGGCATGAAATCACTTCATATTGAGGTGGAGTGGAGGAGAGCCACGGAGCAGTGGTACAGAATAAAAGCAAAGAATGGAGACGGAACTGCCAGGATAAAAGACATGCACTCATACAAAGAGACGCGCTGTCAAGAATGGAAATGATACCTTCTTTCCCACAGTCTAGAAAGTGCGATTTCAGCATGATGCCTAGTACTCGTATCTTTTCTGGTTCCCTGACTGACTAGCCCCCACTCTCAGCCTACCCAGTTGACACGATCGTTTCCCTGCCAGCAGTTTTACAACTCGTGCCCCTCCGAATAGCTGTAATTTTCCTCCGTAAACTTTTTACAGCCCTCCCAGCTAGATTTCTCTCTCAGTTTTGTGTAGGTACTTATTCCTAATTTCTCTACATATATGCATCCCAGCTTTGAGAGTCGTCCTTCCTCAACGCTACCCTCATTGCTCTCCGCGTTCTCTTCTTCAATTTTTGTACCATGTCAGTCATCAGGCGCGTATACAGAGGGGGGGGGGGGGCAACAGGGGTATCCCCCCTCCCCCCGACGCGGAAGTTTTGCATGCTACGGGGGCCATAGTATAGGTGCGGCCCACAAGATTTTTTGTGAAGAATTTTTTTTACGTAAAATTCGTAATATTTCATCAAAATAAAAGTTATCTATTGGTGTAATGGCTTGTATTTTATTTATGACACATATAGGCACCCATAAGGAAAGGAATGCTAATGAAATTCCATAATTAAAACCAAAAATCTTTGTAATTTACTTATAAAATTTGTGAGGGCAGGGAGGGGAGAGGGGACCACAAAACTGGTTGGCAACATCTGTTAATTGGATGTCTGGGATCCATACAATATATATCAGAAGTCAGAATGAGGTCCGCCATTTTTGCAAACGGGACTCCACTGAGAGTCCGGTCTATTAGCTTCCGAATACATTTTTTTTTGTTTTTTATATTTGGAAGTCAACCCTCGTAATGTTAACAAGCGAGCGTCACAGTCGGCTTCGGTTCATATATGTACAACAATGGTATCTAAGCACCTATTGTATTATTATTATATTGCTTTTCTATCACAGTCACTTATTACGTGACTTATGGGTGAGTGGAAATGAAGAAAAACCTAACTGCAGTATGAATTTGCAAACGAATACATTTTTGATGCGTAAATACACCATTTTGTTTTTATTGAATTTTATCTAATCTACCTTGTCAATTTCACGGGATTAATCTAATGACACCTCATTCGTCGTATCCATCAAGCGATGTAGCCTTGTAGCACTTTGATTATTAAACCAACCGGATGCGAGACGCGCTCTCATTTCTATCGGAAAAAGTCTGCCGTTTTTTGCAGGGGAGGGGAACGTCAAATGTATGCGAAACGTCAATATAGCCACGTCAAATAAACGTCAGTCCATACAATGAGTATGACCACTGGTCATACTCATTCGGCAGAGGGGAACGCCTGTCAAGGTCTAAATTGTAGCACGTGCCAAAGAAATGGACCTACATCCTACATACATATTCTCCAAAAACATAAACATCCCTCAGCAGTAGGGTAAATGAAAAAGAGAGGATATGAGATAGGTGGTGATATTGTTACGTCAGATCGTCAATTTTATTAAGAGGTTGATACCAAGTTCAATTCCCATGCCGTGCCACTAATCACGCGAATAAATGTAATGCCCTGCGTTAATATTCCTGAAGTCTCAGTAGGAATGAATACTAATCTTTACTGATCCAATAAAATGTGTTTTAAAGTTTGTAATGCAATGAAGAATTTTTAATAGATAAGTATATCAAAATTTAAGTTCTAATACGAACGATATATATATAAATAGTTAGGTAGTCATTTTCCGTAACACACGGACAAATTATTTTCTAAAAATACAAATGTTTGTAAACGGCGTAACAACTAAAAATTTTTTGTTATTACAGGTACCTATATCTAAACACAACAACAATCTATGGATCTTTGATTCGAAATAAATTGAATTGAATTGAATTTATGTAACAAGCTGTGGTAGTTATATTTAATAAAACTTTGTAATGAACAAATTAATTTCTTGCGATTAAAAAAAGTTTTTTGTCCCGGGATTTACAAAAAATATGTAATTATGACTATTTTTTTTTTGTTGAAATAAATGGTTTTTTTTTCGTGCACGACATCCGGATTTGACTAATTCCAACCGATATCTAGGCAAACACTTAATAAGGGGATTTACCTATTTGTCCAAGAAAGTAAACAAGTCGATTGTTGTTTCCTTTAGGTACTCGACATAATTCACCAGTTTAAACAAAGATAAGCTACATGAAACATTTTCTATTGATAATGTTATCATTAAACTCTCAAGATAATTGTGAAGTATTGAAGGCCTGAAAGTTTTAACAAGAAATGATAAAATAAACAAGTATCGAGGATAAGCATTTTAAGATTTCTGATAGGTAAAATTGGGACGGATGATATCGTTGGCCGGGCACGGTGGTAGCCGGATCTTATGCAAAATTTTATCACTTCATCATCACTACATAGTATAAAACAAAGTCGCTTCCTGCTGTCTGTCCCTATGTATGCTTAGATCTTTAAAACTACGAAACGGATTTTGATGCGATTTTTTTAATAGATAGAGTGATTCAAGAGGAAGGTTTATATTTATAATTTCACACGTGCGGAGCCGGGGGGGGGGGGGGGGTTCGCTAGTTATTGATATTCGTATTAATTAGTAATCTCAATAATGAACTAATGATGGCGGCAGTGATTCTGATCATATATGAGTTGGCTGAGATAACTATCATAACAATAGCAACACTGCAATTATCATGTAATACTGTACTGTGTAATAAAAATAAAATAAGGTTTACCAAGGCAAACATGTTTTTTTTTTCAGGCTTGGTATCCAGGACTGAAATCTAACCAGCGTCATTTGCAGTCGCGACAGACGCCCTAACTTCTAGACTACCCGGATCAAAGCGGCACCCGTCGTTTTCAACGAATTATGAAATAAAAAATAATTGATAAACACAGTTGTATTTTTTTGGAATCGTTACAACTGAGTGAGAAGGAAATTCTCTAAACAATAAATTGTCTTACAGTATGACGTTACGTAATTATTTTGACTATTAGGTAAGTGAGAAGAATTTATTCATTACTCCTTACCGGACCATACAACAAAATAATACTAACATATGAACGACATTTACTTCTAAATTTCTTCTTTCATGCAATTGTTTGTAATGGTTTATTATTTTTGCTGCGTACCGGTTTAACAAATTATTATATCATTTCGTTATTTTATAGTTTTGTTAGTTATTTTATTGTATAATTTTGTGAAATAAAAAGCCAACTTCAAATATACTTATACCAAAAGCATCTTTACGTGACGGTTATAAGGAAAATATGTTTTCCTCAAATTTCTGGTAAATCCCCTCTGTTGTTAACTTGTTATCTTTGAAAAGACACGAGAAATTATTTTTGGAATATAAATATACTTATGTGTAAAATTAACTATAAACAACACCCGATAAAAATAATTATATTATGGCGAGTCAACGTCTGCCGGAAATAAAACTGGATACCGTTTTATTAGGCAGGCGTCCGGTTCTTCACCAATAGCCCATTAATCAGTCCATACTTTTCACCCAATAGCCTAGTACATTTTAGACACCATTAATTCTCAATAGTCCTTAGACATGCTGTCTCTGCGTGCGTTCCATGACACGGGCAGGGGCAGCATCCGCTTAGTGTACCCACAACTTTTCATTAAATTGTCGAAAGGGCCTCTGCGCGTTGGCTTCGGCTCCGCATACTCCTCCCAAAGGTCCGGAACATCATTGTTCCGTGGTCGGGAAAGACATACAACAATTATATTATAGTACAGTAACATTTCCATGGAACATCGAGTAAACGTATTGAGCCGTCGAATACTCGAACCATTTTAACCCCAGATGCAATACTTTATATCTGTTTTGTGCAATAAAATTTAAAGACTAATTATATATTTAAGAATTGGTAGGTACCAAAAATTAGAACTCTACTTCAGTACATTTTGTACTGCGTTACTTTGGTGTTATGTTATAAATATGACATCTATGACGTATACAGCCTTGGCCAGAAGTGCTGAGCACTAATGCGATTTTCATACAAAACTGGAAAGTTTAGTTCATCGTTTCCATCTTTGTTTGAGTTATTTTGTCAATTAATTTAAACTAATAGGCATGTTTTGTTGAAGTTAGTAGTTACTGCATAGAATATTTGCAATATGTCGCACCGACTTAAATTTACATTTTTGGTACCTTCTGTTTTCATATTTTTTAAGTACCTTGAAAGTTTTCTATATTTATAAATAAAATATAACATTTACCGTTACCGTACATTGTTAGGATAGGGAAATAATGCTTAATATCAAAATTGTAAACAAAAAACACCTATGCTCAACACTTCTGGCCAAGGCTGTAGGTGTGTCTGTGACACCATAGCGCTAAAGCAATTGAACCGATTTAAATATTTTTTAAAGCATGGCTTAGGTAAAACATTTTTATCTAAATCGGTTCAGCCGTTTCCTTGTTGGTTTTATTTTTTATTTATTATAAGCATGGTTCGATGTAAATGTCTGAATTTGTCTCACTTCCTGACTTATATGAAACCTTTATAATGCCCTATGGCAAGACCTCTATAAGGGCTCCACGAGAAAAAAAATCAAAAACCAACGCTTCTATCTGTATAGCACATATAAATTTTTTTTTTACTTTAGGGCTCCGTCAAATATTTTGCTTTCCAAAAGGGTTCCGTCAACAAAAAAGTTTGAGAACCGTTGCAGTCTAATGCAATTGGTCCTGCGACATCATTATTCTTCTAATAATATATATAAATACGTATTTTCTTAAATTACAGTTTAGTTTACGACGCGTTCAAAATCGCCATTGGATATGCATTATTTCCGTTGCCCCGACCGCGCGAACCGTCAGTCAGGTCATAAACGCGTAGTAAATTGACATTTGCTTACTATTTTAATCAGGCTTGACCTTCGGCGATTTATGCAAATGTTTAAACATAGGATTATAGTCAGGATTTATAAAAAAAAAACTTGACCTATAAGTATGTAAAATCATTTTTTGCAGCTATAGATTTTGATCATTTTATTTGTTTAATGTGTTTTAGTTCGATTTATTTTAACCTTGTGTTGATGGCATGTGCGCTGACATGTGCTCTGAGGAGTATGAAAAGTGACCATGGCTAACAGCGATCAAATAATAGGGATGATGACACACACACATGCAATAAAATTTAGTTGATAGTATGCAAAATGATTAAGATATCCAAATCAAGTAAACATTAAAAAAATCTATTGATTTGATTCAAATATATAAAAATGACAAAATATTTCGGTTTTTTAATGTACGAAACTTGGAGGGGAATCGTCAATGTCTTATTTTTTCTTATTAGTTCGTGAGCGAGTATTGATGTTTCTTACGTAAATCACAAAATTGTTTTTTTTTTTAACGAATGCATGTGTTTGCATGACAACAAAATAAAATAAAAGTTAATTAGTATCAACCTAAAACGTATCATAAATAGTTTCTAAAAGTGATAAAAACTATCAGACCGATAAAGCAATATTTGCCCACACCGGTTTGTCTGCATAGCAAAAAGTTCTATTTATCTAACAACGTGTTCTTCAAAAAGAACATTAACGAATCCATAGTGTCTAGCAAAATTAATTGCCTAGTCACGAATAATAGATTAACTACTTTATGACGTTATTAAATAACCGGCAAATAATGTGATCCATTAGCAGAGAGCCGAGGCCGCAGATTAACAAAGACCTAGGTTTGTTGACATTATTGACAGCTAATCACAAAAAAAATTACACGCTGTAACTAAGTCAAAATTCATTTCCCAATTTACTTCCAGATGTTGTTAGTAAATTTTGTTAAATTATTTACCGTATTTTCGTATGTACCTACTGAACTACATATTCTGATTATATTTAAATAAAATATCTCCAAATATGTAAATTTTATTTAACCACACGATAGTTTGTTGAAAATGGTATTTTCTTTTTATTTCAATATTTTGATTTAAAAATTTGGATTCAATATTGTAAATTATAACAAATGTGCCGTTTTTAAGAAAAGGTAAATCATTGTCGGTTGTCAATAAGGTATTACTGCCATAATAATTCATTTAGAAATAAACTCTATTAACAACCGACAATGATGTACCTTTTGCTTGAAAACGTTACAACTACTTATCACAAAAATGTAAATTATTCCTCAAGTTTAAGTTATTTTAAAAACCGCAAACACTCCACATTCATTTATCCAACTGTTAGTATATTAATCATTAAAATTTGGTAAAATGTAAATTAACAATACCTACTGTTATCATATCACCTGTTTAAAGGCAATAAAGAGAAAACATCATGTTTCATATGAATAAGTACATATTTTGTAATTTTTCATGCTTTTTCATGTATTTAAACACTACAGGTACCTTAATACCTAACTACCTCGTTTTATTTAAAATTTTAAAAATAAACGTTCGATTTACCTACGTTTCTTTTTGTTATTTTTCAATAAATTACTTATTCTCAACAATAATTCATGAGCAGTTAATAAAAATAAGAACATATCGTGAAAAAATCTCTGTTAAGATAGTATTTCACATTTATTCTCTAAGTTGAAACGCAGTAATATATATGCATCGCTTACCACATTTTTCTTTTGAGCGACAGAACATGATACAAGTTTTTTTCAAAGTAGTGACGATATGTATAAGCAAATATTAAAAGCGTTCTAAAAATTCTTCGAAGCACGGTGCTAATCTTAGAAGAAATAAAACACAACAAATACCTACTTTGTTATGGGAAAAAACAGTTGTTTTTATTAATTGATGCCTATTTAAAACATATTTGTAATAAAATAATAATAACCTGCTTTCACCTTTTTTATTGACATAGTTTTCACATTTCATGTATACAGCTCACAACGCTACGAAGAACCCTTGCTTACATGTATGAAAAAATACACAGAAGTGCGCCAGCCAAGTTCAGAAAGATGTTAAGATAAATATGCAGGTATTATAAAATGTCAATAAACTACACTACACGATTGATAGTTTTAAGTATCTTTTTTTTTCTTTATTTCGACAAGGAGAGAGATTTAATTGATACATTTTACCTATCTAACAAACGACGCAGCAGTTTGTTGGTAGAAAACGTATTCTCCACACTTACCATTTAGGTAGATAGTACTTATGTAGCTGTAGGAGTATCTGCCTGCTTCGTAAAACGTAGTGATTATATTCTCTTTACTGCTTCCTTTTCAATAACAGGTACGGTCACGAACTTTAATTGTTGAGCCATTAGGGTTCACTTTAAATTGGACATTTCATAGAATGAGTACTAAACAAAAGAAAGAAGCTTGATCCGTATTTACAAATGAGCAAGCAGGCACTCGCCGCGCGGCCGCACACTGACTTGATATTTATTTAATGTTTAAGTATACCTAATTTATGTTGAAAGAACAATAATAATAATTATTCCCAAAAAATTCTTATTGCATTGTTATGTAAGCTACAATATTATACCAAATTTAAGTTCAGTCAGACACCGGAGGCAATATATAATGCGGAGTAAATATTAATAATAATGATAACAAGTTACATTAAGTACCCTTATCTAAAACTTAGTCTACTTAAAAGTAAGTAGCCATTTTATAATGAACTAAGTAGCTAAATATAACTTTATTTATAAGTTCCATAACGAATGCGAAACATTAAAAGAAGTCAAATGAAGCAATTATAAACCTTATCAGTGTCTGCTGTAAGAACTATTATGTCTGTAAAACTTCCCTTGATTGTCTGACCGCAATACAATCTCACGCAGCAAAAAGCGTTAAATTTATTGTAACAATTAGTTTGAGAATCCGGTACAGGTAACCGCAACATTATATTAGCACGACATACGATACGTATCTATGCGGATAGTTTACAAGGGCGTAAAGAATTTTTGTACTAGCCTGTAATTCCCAGTTTTAATCGAAATACCTATGTATAACTATATTTTTTCATAACTAGGTGGACGGCGGATATTGCTGGTTAGTAGGTCATACGTCTCATTTTTTTCCAATTTATTTATTGCTTTTTTGGGTTCCATACCCAAAGGGTAAAAACGGGACCCTATAACTAGACTTCGTTATACGTCTGTCTGTCTGTCTGTCAGTCTGTCACTAGGTTGTATCTCATGAACCATGACAGTTAAACAGTTAAAACTTTCACAGGTGATGTATTTATATTGCCGCTATAACAACAAATACTAAAAACCAGAATAAAATCAATATTTAAGGGAGCTTCCATACAACAGACATGATTTTTTTGGCGTTTTTATAGATAATGGTACGGACCCCTTCGTGCGCGATTCCGACTCGCACTTGGCCGGTTTTAAGGTCATATTTATACAATTATTTCAGTTGACCACAAGACATTAGGTGATTGCGATTGTTATATGTAAGTCGATTTATTTTATTCAATAGAAGGCACATATTGTTATTGAATTTGTGCAATTTCATATTATTTTCAAACAAATAAGTATTCATATTTATATCAATTAATTGATTCAACTGTACAGTCACTTAGCAGGAAATCATCGCCATATGTTTACAATATAATTGAGAAAAAAGTTCCACAGGGTCTTATCATTTTGCATAAACATTGATGATTGGAAACGTAATTGCTTTCATTACATTAAACAACGCTAACAAATATATAAAATTGTTTAATTTTAATATAGTAAATCATACATTGATAAGAGCCTCTATTATCCGTACCATAAACCTAACCTAAATAACATTAATTAATAAATAAACAAATAAAACAACTCACCTTGCGCTAAATCCACACAATTAATTCACAAGCACTATCTTATCGATTGTAAAGTCGTTATCATTCGATGTTTAAATGTTTGAATCGAGCCGCACGCGCGCTCGCACCGCCCGTGTCGTCTCAACTGACTTGGCAGGGGCACTCGCCGTAGAGGCGTAGGCGCATCCTTTTATATTACACGTGAAGATAAAAGCTGACGTGAGCTTCAGCCTGAAACTCCCGCTTGAAGTGTTGACACTTCAGTTGTGAATAACTGTGCTGATTTGTATCAATAAGATATACTCGTTAGTCTACGTTATTAGTGGCAGTGTGATCTATTTTTTTTAGAATTCGTAGACAACTAAGAGGAAGAATCCTTACAATTGCACTATCATGTCCAACTGTCAGTACGTCCATGCGCCCGCCATCATTATATATCATAGATCATAGCTTCAGGATCACCAGAGACTATACAGATATAGACGACCACAGCCTAAGAACTTTTTGTAGCTCCTGTCAATTGCGCCATCTATGTCAAAGACCCTTAAAGATACCGAAAATATAAGAGAAATGTCACCTGCACAGCTACTCCACCTAGTAACAAATAGCGTACTAGTAGTACACTAGTAGCTACTAGGTGGAGTAGCTGTGCAGGTGACATTTCTCTTACATATTCGGTATCTTTAGGGGTCTTTGACATAGATGGAGCAATTGACAGGAGCTTCAAAAAGTTCTTAAAGCGGTATTACACATTGCAACCTGCAGGGCCCAATCTGTTGTGTACCCTGCCTCTCCCTGCCCCTCCTTCAGCTCCCTACGGGCCCTACCTTCAATTACACCTTCCAACCTGACAGATTGGGCCCTGCAGGTTGCAATGTGTAATACCGCTTTTAGGCTGTGGTCGTCTATATCTCTATAGTCTCTGGTATCACGCACTCTACCTTTCTTATGGGGCCCACCCACTATCAGTCGGCCTGACGATATTGGCCTGTCAGTTGTTCGGAGCTGTCAAATTTTCGTTCTAACTGACAGGCCGATATCGTCAGGCGGACTGGTAGTCGGTGGGCCCCCTTACTCTTGGATATTATATGTCAATGTTCTTACTGCGCAAATTAGGAACTCTACACCGAGCATGGACCATTCTTAACTAGCCGGTTTTTCGGTTGTTTTTAAATATTTCCTCATAAGTTATATTATTATCATCCTTATCATTATTCATATTCTAAAATATGGAAAACTCTGTCTGTCTGTTACCCATTCTAATTTAGGTGAAGTTAGTTACCTTTTATTTATTTTATTCAAATATGTGCACAATAAAACTACAAAAACTAAAATAAACTTATAAATAAAAGATGCTCCCCTAGTCGCCTTTCGTGGGTTATGGTACCCAGAAGGCTGGCAGCGTTACCTCTTTGGATGACCAGGCTTATCCTTTGGCCGAAATAGCTGCCAGCCTTCTGGTTACCTGAGGCATCGACAAGGCGCTTAGAAATTTCTTTAAAAAACGTCTTTGTGCTGGGTTCCCACGGTCACAATCCGGACAGATCCGTCTGTGTATGGCGGTATTCAGATGTGTCCGCAGACAAATCCGTGTCAGATTCGCGCCTTACACGGACGGATCTGTCCGCCGGGCATATCCGTCGGACAAATCCGGCGGGCACATCTGTGCGTGTATCCCTATGCTAATGAAAAATAAAATAAAGTGCAGTTATGATATGATAGAAAAGGTTGAGTAATTATTTCAGACCAGGTAAAAGACTTGATTTTAATTTCGAAACAATTGTTTTCCCTTAAGGACATTGGTTGATCGTAACTTTTACTGACGTAAAAGGGAATTAGGAAACAAGTTACGGAAAATTGCAACAATGAATGTATATTACATACATACAAAAACTCACTGAAATAAAAATATGTAAATGTAGTTTTTATATATGTCGGCAGCCGATCGTGAAATCAGGCAGATCGTAATGCGCCTGTATAATGTTTTAACGATAGTCACATTAAACCAATGTATAGGTAGTAGACATGTAACGAATGTCGGTTTTGGAACTTTCGCGAATGCGAATGCGAATGCGAATATTTGTAATTAATTTTCATACATTTCGTAATTTCACCACATTTTGCTTGTATCGCGGTAACAGTTTATTGACGCAGTTCATAACCGGGCGGCGTATATTAGGCGATTATCACACTGGCGACGGATCCGCATGCGGCGCCGGTGCGCGAGCGAGACAGCGCTATACACATGCAGAGCGCTATCTATCTATTGCAGGGTTTTAAATGTAAGCCAACCGACATAGCGGTAGATAGTGAGAAACTTTCTTCCATTTTCGGCACAAATAAGGTGCTAAAATATTCGCATTAAATTGTGCGAATGCGAATATCTTAAAACATGCGAATATTCGCGAATGCGAATGCGAATGCGAATATTCGTTACATGTCTAATAGGTAGGTTAGGTTCGTTAGGTTCCTTCAGATGCCCGAAGGGCAAAATGCCCAGAAATAGGAACCCCGTCGACTCAGGGAACGAGTCAAAGATTTTCACGTTTCACGATATGCCTGATTTTACAATTGGCCGCCGACAAATACAGCCACAATTTATTTTAATAATAAATAATTACAACCTTTGACAGCATCAAAGAAGGACAAATTTTCCGTGAAAATTTTAGCTCCATTAAAAAAAATGAAACATTTTTGGATATTAAAACGACTGATGATTTGGTTGATCTATTTGACTCTTAGAGCTCCCAATTGCGTATTTATGTGAGAAATGTCGCAATAGAAAATAACAATGAGACTGAATAAATTAAACGGTTAAATTGTTAATGTTTGGGGTTTGAAAAATATACTTAGGTATTTAACATAACAATTGCAAATTGGAAGACTGAATATTGAATCAAGTGTACATTATCAGCGGACAGTGCGGACACTGAACTGTATGTAATATTTTCTGATTCTTAACCATTTTGTTCAATTTTGTATTTGTGCATTACATACCCAAAGTTAGATGAAATTATTGAATTTATTTTTAAAATTATTTTATAGTTACATTTTATTTGTTCGTTTACTTATTATTTTTCTTAGATTAGGCCTTTTTACAATATGAACATAAAAGTAAAATAAAATACAGCATACAAAAATAATTTTATTTTATTATTAAATTTGTTTTGTACTTTGAGAGTAGTAATTAATGTTTTAATACTGAGAAGCTCTTTTGAATAATAAACTTACCTTTATAACATAAATAAACTTATCGGGTAAAGCCCGATACAAAATATTATGTATATTTTTTATGTAGTTGTCCTTGAAACAGCCACTCCATCAGATACTTTAACGTGATAGGACTAAAAAACTAGATTTGAGATTAAATTTTGCAAATTTTTTGTTCTTAACTTAGCAAACATGTCTTGATTTCTTGATTGCAAAAAGTACACGTTGGTATAACGAAGATTGTTTAACTCATTTTTTGCTTTCGACTTTTATAATTTATTTTGCTGATTGATGGCCGACGGTGGATTAAATTAAAAACATTTAGCATGGATTTAAAAAACGTTCATTACGACTAACTTCAATAAAAAATAAAAAGACAGTTGTAATTTTTCAGCTTAAACTGTGTAAAATGAGCTATTTTTCAACCGACTTCAAGATTTCGAAGGAGGTTCTCCCTTCGTCGGGATCTATGCTTGTTTTTTTTGCTATTTTTTTTATGTATGTTCACGGATTATCCGAAGAAGGCTGGACCGATTTGGAAAATTCTTTTTTTATTTGGGAGAGTATATTTCACAGTACTTTAGTCCCATTATCACCAGATCCAGATCTGATGATGGGATCCTGGAGAAATGAGGGAACTCTTCAACTATTATACGCACATCTATAGTGATTTCACTATTTTTTACGGCAACTTGGCTACTTCCTCTTGGAATAGCGGATCCTTAGTGAAGACGGTTCTTTTTTTGTTTAAAATAGTTTATTCTAGATGTCACATCTAGTAGAATACGTAATAAATTAATGGTTACGAATCTAACTATTATTAGTAATTACTACGCCTGCATATGAATATGTGACGATGACGTATTATGACGCTGGCAACACATTGGCTTGGCTATTCGATACTCAATATCAAATATCGATATCGGCAGTGTTTTCCAGCGAAAATCCAAGCAGATTTAGCCGTCCACAGCAATATATATCACGTAGCAAATGCTACGGTCCCCGCCCGTACTAAAAAGATCAACCATGGCTGCATTGTCAGTTTATACCATTGATTTATTATGTAGGTAGAACCTACTAGATGTGACATCTAGAATAAATTTTGTGCTGCATGTTTGGCCGTTGACAGCTGTCAGTTGCTTAGCATCATGTCAGTGTTTCAAGAGCGAATGTATGGACTTTAAGTGCCGATCACTTAAACTCATGGCTGAAAAATTTTGTTAGGGATGTCATCTCCTGTTACTCAATGGTTTATACTCATAAACTTGTTATAGTTGTCATTTATATTCAGTTTTAGTAAAAATCACGTAAAAATACCCGTTAATTACTTATAATTCAATGAAAACTAAACTTTTAACAATATCTTATCACGTTTCAAGTGCTTTTGTTGCATAGAAATGCAGCAATACATATTTACCTTAATTTATTTTTCTTTTGACGCCGAACACAGACGGCTTTCGTTTACTCTCGTTATTGCATCACATTTCCCGAGCTAGCTCTTAGCCTAAGTTGTAACAAATTATAATCTGTGGGTATTTAACCTCATTGCTACTGGTTCCGTCGGAATTGGGGCATCTGTACGAATTATCAATGGCAGAACCATTTCGTTTATCTCACTGCATTAATTGGTGCGCAGACATTACGCGAGACATACATTCTGATAATGTGATATAGTGCTATTGCTATTGTTTGGCCTTGCGACGAGGAAAGTCGCGTGATAATGTTATCGAATTCTTGAACCCGTTTAAAAGAGATACGGCAGTTTGGGAAATGTATAGTATTACCTATTACCAGAGACTATAGAAATATAGACGACCACAGCCTAAGAACTTTTTGAAGCTCAAATCGATTGCGCCCTCTGTAAGAAAGCCGCCTACAACAAATAGCGTACTAGTAGTACACTAGTAGCTACTAGGTGGAGTAGCAGTGCAGGTGACATTTCTTCTTACAAATTCGGTATCTTTAGGCGGCTTTCGGACAGAGGGCGCAATCGATTTGAGCTTCAAAAAGTTCTTAGGCTGTGGCCGTCTATATCTCTATATAGTCTCTGCTATTAAATTGAATCAGTACCATTACATCACACAGTGCAGCTAGCAGTACATGCTTTATGACTGCTCTACATGATGGGCCATCATAGGGACGCAGCTATACGATGAAACGGGATCGCGATATCGTTAGCTCCCTCTAAAGCATAGCTGCGTCCCTATGATGGGCCATCATTTAGAGGAGCCATTACTGCAGTTTACAGCAGTAAACAGTAATAAGCATGGAACTCGTATCGTAGGTACTAGCTTGATCTAAAAAATCTTAATTGAACCGGGCGTCCGCTTCAACTCCCATGAATGACTTTCAACCCAGAGGGAAAACTAGGCTTTATTGGGCTTAGAATTTTATCCAGCTTCCTCTAGATATTTTCCTTCACCGAAAAGCGATTTGTAAATACCAAAGGACGCAGGATGCAGGTACCATCGGTGTCATAAGGCATTCCCAATTAATCAATGGATTCATTTATAAATTGGGTATGCAATTATGAACCCGAACCTTGTGTACGGTGGTCGTAAAAACTCAGTTGTACTGAGACCTCCAAATTGAAAGCTGGCCATCTTACCGAAAGAGTACCAGCGCTTCCTGCTAGCCCACTAATCTCTTCGTCATTAAATTACAAAGCATTTCCTTGCCTTTCAGTAAATGATAAAACCAGTAAATAATGTCAACCTTGACTTCCATGGGGGCTCGTATTTCTTCTCGCAGAGATAACACTTCTCATTAAAAGTGTCAAGTTTGCCCGTATATCGAGTATTTTTAGACATTACATATTAATATTTTTGGGTTATTCCGGTTTACTCCATAAGGCACTGGTCCTACCGCGAGCGAGTAAACTATGAGCGATGGCTGATGAATGGACCGAAGTGGGCGATGAACTATACTCGCCCAGCGATGATATTTGTCTCTCTTTTGTTTACACGGGAGCGAGTATCTTTTGTCTCTTGCAATAGCCGATAGCTCATAGTTAAGAGCCAATCCCAGAGCGACTGTGCGAGGATAAGTAAATGAAGTGATTCTATTGGTTCTTAAGAGTCGCCAGGACGCTCGCGTTCCCATACAAACGTAGTTCAGCTCTCATTTTAAAACGACATGCTTTAGAACCATGAAATTTGGCATGGGCATTTTAGTAGTACAGATCTATGTAGGTAATTCATTTTCGTTGCTAAAAATTGTAATACAAAGAAAATACAGCCAGATACAGATTTCCACGCAAAACTTATTTTTGCTATATTTTCTTTGTATTACAATTTTTAGCAACGAAAACTAATTACAGACATAGCTCTGTACTACTAAAATGTCCATGCCAAATTTCGTGATTCTAAAGCATGTCGTTTTAAAATGAGAGCTCAACTACGTTTGTATGGGGACGCGAGTTCACGCGAGCGTCCTGGAGACTCTTAAACACACATTCCTCGCAACACATCTTCGCTCATCTCTGGTGGAAGCGCAGCCTTAAGCAACTCTCAATCGAGTGAAGAATGATAGGTACTGTAAGTATAATATTGCATTGCTATTTTAAGAAATAAATGATTGACTTGATTGAGCACGTGTTGCTCGGCTGAGTTACAAAAGCGTACTGAGGAGAAAACAGCCTGGCGCTGGCACCGGGCGACATTAGTACCTGAATGGCGCGACAGATGGCGCTACTAGTCGATGAATTCAGTTGATTAGGGCTGAGTTACAAAGGTTATTATCTCATAGTGGTTCATGCGGAGGCTGAACACCTAAATAAATATTATTTAATTATTAATAATTATGATCTCATTGGAAGATTAGCGTTGACTACCGCTAGCATCATGCTGAGATGAGGCCATTTCGTGGCTCTGGGTCGTTTTATGTCATCTTTCCTTTTTTCTTTTTATGTCCATGTGTTTACAAATAAACTATTTCTATTCTGTTCTGAAATCTCAGTTACGCAACAAAAAGTTGACCTTATGGAACCATGCGGGTAGGTACTAAGTTACAACAAGGTATAAATAATTTAGGACATCTGTCAATCAACACAATGTAATGAGACTAATGAGGCAGACATAAATAGTGTTGTATATTAAATACTCTATATATATTATATCTATAGCTACAAACATTTATTAGTACTCTACATATTATAGACCGTAAGCCAGGAACAAATTTAATTAGTCATCGCGTCACAGGCGATAACTTGGGGCGATGTATAATGAAGCCTCGTGCAGGTCAGCTGCCTCTCCGTTAGTGGGTTAAGAAACGGCAGCCAGTTTAGTAATTTACAAAGAAATTATCATAGCGTCCTAAAACAATCGGGAGATTGTTTTGTCAGATGATAGTTTTATGCTCTTACAATACAAACGTTATAAAATCAGCCGGCTGTATCGCAGTCTGCCGCATTGAAAAGACCATCAGCATGTTTACTTGAACATACGGTATTCAGAGCACTAGCTGTATGGCGGTCTTTCTACTTCGGTACAGCCTGGTGGCAATTTTTAATGTTTGTTCTTAACCCTTTACCAGGCGAAGGGACATATTCCTCCCACATCTTATATCGGTTACCGTAGTCAAGTTTTAACTCCAAACCTCCTTCAAAATATTTAGTCAATCCCTGAAAATAGTTTTATATGATCTTCATTCACAACACGCTTCTAAATTGCGTACTATTGGCAGCCGTTTAAATTCACCTGAACTCTAATTTCAGTAAACTACGGAGAAATTCGGACACTTTCCTTAATTTCTATGAAACAGAAGTACATAGGTCGAAGAATTTTTTGATATTTTGTAGATTTTGAGTGTTGAAAGGTAATGTAATCGTAAACATTGGTAAATATTCATACATTATTGTGTATGACCAGAATTAGGATGTGGGTTGACATTATCCCATGGCCTTATTAGAGTTTAACTGTGTGGGAGCTATTCTTCCCATGGCCCGGTAAATTGTCTTGTCATGTTATAAAAACTCACGTAAGTAATAAAACGGTAAAGATCATAAAATAATGTTTTCAGTGATTGATATAATGTTTCGTAGTAGATTTGGAATTAAACCTTGACTATGATAACCGATATAAGATGTGGGAAGAATATATCCCTTCGCCTGATCAAGAATATACTAAGACAAAATCGAGTATGACAGTTAATTACTTAGCCAGGCGATGGGATAACCGTAACCCACATTTTTATTTCTGGTTTAAAGGAACATCTCCGACTTTTGTAAATACATTTTTTACAAGGCGTTCAATACGGTTGTAACAGTATGTACAGTACGTAAGAAGACTCGCTAGTTCTTCGGGGCCTGGTAATGGGTTAACTTCTTACAAAAATTGCCCCATCTTTAGAAGTTGGTTTAGGCACTGCTAGTTCGCAGTTCAGACTTAACACACTCCTCCTCGCTACGATTGTAAATGAATGGAGCTAATTATATCAAGCGATCAAGCAATTAAAACCTTTATTGCTCATTCATTTGCCTGAAAGCGACCCTATCCTATCTATAGGTAGACTATATAGGGAAGGGAAAGGGGTAACCCTATCAAATTATAAGAGATAAATATTGACATTTCGCAACCGAATTACCGAAACTACATTGAAAATGGTTAACCCTTTTCAAAACTGCTTCCATGACTACAGGCTAACCCAATGATAGGATAACCAGATAAGGTATAAGTAAATGATAATCTGATCAGTGTAACCAGTTAATAGGATTACCTTATCGAAAAGCTTAATCAATTAAAGAGGGGAACCTCCTGCTTGGGAAATTTACACAACGACATAATTTAACCATAAACCTGAAAATATTATCGGCACCAGACACATATCCGTTTGTGTCTGTTTTGTTTCAGTGTAATGGGAAAAACATATTCAGTGGAACGTCATTTAGCTGACATGATAATGAGGTACCTAGTGTACCTACATATATTCAATGTATAAATCAGAACTCAGTCAGGACTAACCTAACATGGTGATGAACTTTTAGGTTAATTTTATCATCACATGTGGTGAAATGACGTATGGGAAATAACTCAAATAGTTAACTTGATATATTAGGTATTTTATTTGTTTGAAGCAATCGTTCACCTGTGTAATCAATAGGGATGATGACACATGTTGAATTAGGCAATGAAATTTAGTTGATAGGATGCAAAATGATCAAAATATACAAATAAAGTAAACATTTAAAAAATCTATTGAAATGGTGCAAAAAAATTAAAAAAAAATTCGAATTATGAAAGTACAAAATTTAAAAAAACCAATGATACCATTCGATTTCTAACATTTTACTGTGAAATAAATTGTATAGCAACCATATACATAAACGCAATATTTCACTGTAAAAATAACAATTTCATAATTTTTCCATACTTTAAACAGGGCAACTATGAAGCCATGACGTCACGGCTTTATATCATTTTGTTAGGAGCGTTTTGAGAAACAAAAGCAAATCACAGACTTTAAGTCTCTTTTCTGTCTTTTATGTTGATTTAAGGCAATTGGCCCCATATAGACATTTGATCCTCACAACAAAACGAATCGAATGATACCACGCATGAAAAAAATTCATCTAGCCTATTGTATGCTTAAAATAACTATATAGTTTCTTACGTACTTATACCACCTACGTGACCTACGAATATGATACATTTAAAGAAAGGTATTGTAATAATTTTAAACAAAAAAGAACCGACTTCACTTAGCCTCCACCTTTCCGAAAGCAAATGCCCGAGCTACTGTAAAAAATACTCAAATCACTATAGGTGTGCCGATAATAGTTGAAGAGTTCCCTCGATTTCTCCAGGATCCCATCATCAGATCCTGACCTGATGACAATGGGACCAACTTCAAACAAAAAAGGATTTTCCAAATCAGTCCCCGTCTTAATCCGAATAATCGGTGAACATAAAAAAAATCAACAAAAACGAAGATCCCGACGAATTGAGAACCTCCTCTTTCGAAATCTTGAAGTCAGTTGAAATACACTCAGGGAGGTTAGTAGAGTCCGGCCACGCCAACCTCTGCATGGACGCTGCACCTGCAGCGGCAAAATATGGAACTGCCGCCCCTGCTACTACATTTGGCTGTTTTTATTTAAAAAAAATACTTTTAGGCGCTTGCTGTATTGTGTACCTAGTTAATGCATTGGAGTTGTATTGAAGTTGGATCGTGTCTAAACACTCTAAACGTGTTTTAAAGTTAGAATATAGCCCCAGGTGACTGTACCGTACCTACATATGGATGATTCGTTGTCGTGTTTGGTCGTAGCTAACGTTGAACGTCACGTCACTCACAGACTACGGTGGTTGAGGTTATTTGTGACGTCACTGTACTTACCTGTTGTTCAAGAAGGATAATGTAGGTAGGTACTGTGGGTAACTCTCGATTATAAGAGGTTAGGCTAAAACAGGTTTGGACTAAAACTATTTACATAGCTTTCACTTCAGTAAATATGAAATGATATTTCGTATATATTTAGTTCCGAAAAACTGATTGAACAGACGTCTTACCGCCAGGCTACCAACGCTTATACGTACATTTTTGATGAGTACCCTAGCGATCCGCCCCCGGCTTTGCATGGGTGCAATTATATACATATAAACCTTAAAAAAAACCGCATCAAAATCCGTTGCGTGGTTTTAAAGATCTAAGTATACATAGGGACAGACAGCAGGAAGCGACTTTGTTTTGTACTATGTAATCATCATCAAAATTTAAGAGCATGGCTCTTGTCGGTGGAGACGGTGGAGTATGCGCCAGTTTTCGCGGTCCTCGGCTAGGTTTTTTAGGTCCCTGTAATGTAAGACACAACATTTGCTTTTTTTGTACTATGTAGTGATATATAATTTTCAACATTTTTTATAAGTCTGTTATAGTGTCCCACTGCTGGGCAAAGGCCTGTCCCCTTGACCTACATTTGCCAGTAAATCGTTAATTTAAACTTTATTGCACATAAAATTAAAAGTACAAAAGGCAGACTTAATGCTTTAAGACATTATCTACCAATCAATTATTGCCATTATTTTCAATTGAAAAAATAACCATATGCAACATTTTATTTTATTTTATTTAGAATATCGGATGTCGTATAGGACCATGAAGAACACGAATTTAAAAAAATTATAGGTACCTACTACCTACTACTATATATTTTCTTAAAATACCAAATGTCCATTACTCAAAAGAAAGCGCTAATGCAAAAAAGGCGGACTAAATAAAAGCTATAGGGTACTCTCTAGCAGCTTATTTTTTCCTTGGGCCATCTGACATCCAAAATCGGATGGGACAGTGTGAAAACGCTATTATTTATTGGTCCAATTCTTGTTTTTTGGGTAGGTCGCAGGTTGAAATATCATGCTTACGACAGACTTATGTTATGAGGATATGTCTCATGCAATTTTGTAATATTGTCATGTAGGAATACCCATCGTCAATAAGCAGAGGTAAGATAAATATTATCTGAGATGAGAGCATAGTGTTAGTGTAGGCAAAGAGAATTAAGTACCTAGAGAGATTGTTAGGAACTTCTTTCGTTTTGTTCCAATGGTCTTCAATAGATGTCGCTCAAAGTACCAATGGCTCGTAATAATTTTTCATGTTACTTGAAATCTAGTCGCTACTTATCTAAACCTGCGTCATTATATTACCAAAACTGATTACAACAAGAGTAATCAAAAATATCTGATTAAACCTAAGAAAAAAATAAATCCAGGTAATATCGCATTATTAATTTAAGCGCCATCTATTGTAGTTTCTCATAATTTTACGGTTTAGCTCAATCTCGGAGTAACCCTTTGTGTAGCTCGTTTGTTTAATGATAATAGCTCATAGATGTCACTAAAATAAATATCGAAAAGACCCCGACTTGGTGATAATGGGACCATCTAACGGGTGATAACAAAAAAATGAGAATAAATTTTATACGGATTTAAAGAAAACTCTTGCGGTTATATAAAAAAGTAGTTATAATTGTAAAATATATACAAGAATAAATGTACAAAAATGTTAATGGACATTGGCATAGGGTCCGTGGTCAGCTGTACGTCGGAGCCTGGACATGATGTTGGTACAAGACCGTTGGACGCCATTTTTGTCCATCTTTCGCACACATGCTCTTATTTTTTTTATTAATTGAGCACAGTTCGCAGCTCTCCAGTTGTTTTTATATACCAGACTGCTCAAATTACCGAAGAAATCTTCTATCGGACGACATTGCGGAAGATTCGTAGGGTTACGCGTCTTAGGTACAAATGGGATGTTATTTGCCTCTAGAAATTGTATAGTTTTTTTTGCATAGTGCGATGGTGCCTTATCTGGCCAGAAAACATATTCCCCATCAGCATGATGTTTACGAATAAACGGCACCAGTATTTTTTTCAGACACTCATTTTCGTACACATTTTGGTTGACCGCTAAACCGCTTGGCTTGAACCACAGTTTTGAAATACCCTTTTCAGATATGGCGACATACAGCATAACTTTTGGTTCCAATTTATGCTTGTACTTATGCTTTATGTCCTCTGGTGTAGTAGCGACGTCGCTGGTATAGTACCGGTCATTTCCAGGAATATGAGTTTTACTCAAAGGAAAATAACTTTCATCGTCCAAAATAAACGATTTTCCTTTGTAATTTCGCGTCATCCAACGACATTGAGACATAACTGTCGATTTTTGCTCGTCGGCGTATTCCGGTGCCCTCACTTTCTTTCTGCATTTAAGGCCAACCTTTTTTAATGATTTACAAATGTATGGTTGACTACATTTAAACTTTTTTGCGGCATCTCTTTGGCTTATGGCATCGTTGTCGTTAAACCACGCAGTGACTTCAACGCCCTCTTCGTCATAATTTTCGCTGGTCGACCACTGCCACCTTTTCGAGCTATTGTCAAGGATGCTAAAATTCTATAAATTGTAGAAATTGGCACGTTTTCCTTGGGAAAATGGTCCACGGTGAACTTTTTACCAAAACAAACGTTAGAATTATAAAAATTTACAACGCGTTGTCTCAAAGCTTCTTGTTTTGACGCCATTTTTGACAAACAAAACGATTTGTAAAAAAAAAACAAATTACACACATGATAGACAAAAGAGGTTCCAACAACTTCTAGAACAAACTTTTTCTTTAATGCCGACAGTATTTTTTTTAGAGCTGCAAAAAAGTATTCTCATTTTTTTGTTATCACCCGTTAGAGGTTATCCCTGTTCGATTAAAAAAAAAATTAAAATCGGTTCATGATTCCCGGAGATGTCGAGTAACATACATACAAAAAAAAAGTAAAAAAAATAATGCTTAAAAAAAATTCAGTCGAATTGAGAACCTCCTCCTTTTTTGAAGTCGGTTAAAAATGGACCTTTTTCTCGCAACCTTTTATTTCTTCCAAAATCTGTAAACGCCAATTGGGAGGATACCTTTCTTCAAATAATTGAATGAAGGTATCCTATCACTCATCTATCACTACTTGTGATCAAATTGCAACTTGTGAGTTAAATAAAATAATTAAAATATTATAAATATCATGCGACAATCTTACACCAACACAAATCAACCTAGTCCCACGGTAAGCTCAATAAGGCTAGTGTTGTGGGTACAGTTGCCATCAGATATATCGGAGCGGCCAAGGTGGTCACAAATATCTGAACAACGCCTCTATTGTCAAGGCGATACAGTGCATGTTCAGATATTTTTGAGTACTGTGGCCGTTCCGATACATTTGATGGCGACTGTAAGCGACGATCTATATAATAGATAGGTACTTATAGATAAATACTTAGAAAACATCCAGAACTCTCTCTGTGATTAGCACACAAATAAATGCTCTGACCAGGATTCGAACCCGGGACCTCCTGCTTCATATGCAGAGTCACTACCAAGGCTAGAAGGCCGTAATAGTATTTTGTGCAACACTTACATAATAAGCGTTCTTAAGATTCGAGGGTCGAATTTACAAAATGAGGCGGAGCCAAATTTTGTAAAAACAGACCCGAGAATTTTAAGAACCCTTATTATGTACCGTTGCACACAATAGTTTTTCTACGAGTGCTTAAGCAAGCCGGTAAGAATTGAGTTCGACGAAAGCCGTGCACAACCTATTGCTTCTATGTGATCTCGTAACGTTCGATCTCCCGGTGGATTGTGCCGGCGGCGCCCGCCCGACACGCAGTGCGGGGCTCGACAACAGTTTCACAATATTGTATGGAAATCCTTTCTGTCATTGTTATAGATGCTACAATATGCGACCATAGAAGCTCTATCTACAAGTATGCGCTAGTAGTTCCGCCACCACAATCTCAATTCGAGTAAAGACTGTGCACGTTGAAATCCGGCCGCGCATGGTGTGATACATCTTTTTATTGAATGTGCATATTCAACCAACACTTCTAATTAATAATTTGGGGTTATCAAGCTACATAATAAAGTTTAAAACATAATATAAACGTTACGTTGTGTATGAGTTTGATCACTATATATTCCACAGTGCCTATATTTTTTTGTCCACAGTGTTCTGACAGTGTTTACCAAATTTTCCTGTTAAAAATAGTTTTTTATTATAAATAAAATGAATCAAATGATACCTTATTAAATTCTCTTTTCACCATAGCTAACATTTTTCTAAGTGTATTTAGATTGAAATAGTTCGGAGGTGTTCTAACTTTGGTGAGTTTGACTTTTTGACAAAAAAATGGCTGCCATATAAAAATTACTTTCAGTGCTTGGAGTAGAAAGTTTTCCTGACTACCTCAAGTAGAATAGAGTTTCAAAACATTTTTTTTTTGTAAGATGACATTCTATTGACCATAAAACCGGTTGTGAAAATATAAATACAATTGTGGTATTGTAGCAGGAAGCGAGTGAAGATTATCAAAAAACGCTGGACAAAACATTAAAGATATGATGAAATACCTTCAGTAAAAACTGAGACAAGCCCATACAATTTTAATATGATTCTATTTTTATTATATACTACTATGATTAGAGATTATTTATAAAAAAGAACTGCTTGAAAATGTGTATCCGAAAGGGAGATGTACCATGCCATGCGTGGCCGGATTTCAACGTGCACAGTCTTTATTACAGTCGCCGAGTATAAAAATACAATTATTTATGACACAATACAAGTTTTACCACAGTTTTACGTTGCGACGTTGCCAGCTTTTAACCGAGCTGGCAACAACACCAGTCAAACTATACAAACTATCTTCACAATTTTGTAGCAATTTTGGCTGTGATTTTGGCAGATTTTGGTTCGGTTTACATAACGTTTCGTTTCTTTGTTTTCGTCCAACATTGTCAAATAAACATGAATAAACTTAATAGTATAACGGTACTATATCATTATTATAATTATTGATAAATATTTTTTACTGAATTAGAATGCTTTTTTTTCATGTATGTTGATTTTCTGCCTTAATCATTCACCTAAATAATAAGATTCTACATCGCATAAAAACTACATAAAAAGGAACGACAAAGTGCTTAAGGGTCAAAACACACCTAGCGGAATCACAGCGGAATTAAGCCAATTTATAGACAAAATGCTTAAATTTGTCTATGGTAGCAGATTTTTTGTATGGAAGCCATAGACAAATTTCCGCTACCATAGACAAATTTAAGCATTTTGTTTATGAATTTTCTTAATTCAGCTCAGGTGTGTGGTGTACCTTATTGGGGTTCATATAAAAGCGGTATTACACATTGCAACCTGCAGGGCCCAATCTGTTGTGTACCCTGCCTCTTCCTACCCCTCCTTCAGCTCCCTACGGGCCCTACCTTCAATTACACCTTCCAACCTGACAGATTGGGCCCTGCAGGTTGCAATGTGTAATACCGCTTTAAATTGAACTGGCAACATTTCAAAACGTGGAATTGACATAAAGAAATGGATGTTTTTGATTGTATTGTCTATTGCCTTCATAGTCATAGATTGCCTTTCATTTTCTTGTTGCACAGACGGAGCTATAATATACATTATATTAATACATATAATATATATTAATACATATACCGAGATATATATAATCGTATAGCTCGGCACCCTACACGGTAAAGCTATCAAAAGAGAGACAGATATATCGGTTGTACGTCACGCCAGACAAAGAAGGCAATATACCCAAAATATATCGAGCTATAATATATATTATAGCTCCGTCTGTGACGGGCTTTATTGGCGGCATAGCGACTGTCTTCGAAACTAAGTACGCTCCCTAAAATTAAGTACCTAGTAAATAATAGTAGATTGTACAACAAGTACATAAAACCCACCATTTTACACGAAATGTTTATCCATCCGAGTGAGCGAGCGTAAATAGTATGCGGGCTGTACACTCTCGCCGAGACAAATCGAGACAGGCCGAGCGCGAGAGTGTACAGGGGTGCACTCGCTTGGCTTCCAAAAGAAAAATCTACCCCGAGTCACAGAGTAAATAATAGTATAATACAGAGAGACCTCTGTAATGTCACGTAACGTCACGAATCATGTTGTCCCTTATTAACGCATGACAAGTTCTCTTTCGCACTTATGCAAACATATCGGATACGTCGTGTCAAACTCAAATTTTTTGACAGATTTACTTTGAGTTGTACCTGCCCGAATGCTCTCGCCCGAGAATGTACAGCCGGCGGTACGGTCAGCTGCAACGAAAAAGGCCCCCGCTGCATACAAACTTTGCAGGGGGTAGGGGGGTCTTTTTCTCTGCAGCTAGTTATGGTCAGGAGAGGAGAGAAGTTTGACACGACGTATCCGATACGTTTGCATAAGTGCGAAAGAGAACTTGTCATGCGTTAAGAAGGGACAACATGATTATGGATGGATTATGTCTAGTTTACAAAAATATGAAATATAATTTCACATGTAATTATAGTTTTACTTTTTTTATCATTACTATTATGATTAAAAAATTAATCCATATCGAAAATCCAGCGTCGTTTACTGAATCGATTCAAAGATAATCGTTTATTTTCTCACGGGCAATAACCATTTTGAATTTTGACGTTTGACACTTATGCATATTTAACGCCCCTAAGGATTGCTGCCTTCTATATTTTGTTTGAAAATACAAGCAAAAATGATCCTTGGCTTTTTTGTTTGACATTTGCAAGGACTGCATCCGATAATGAACCATATTTCAACATATGTAAAATCAACTATTTGTTGCTCCATTTAGTGTCGTGACTTACTGTCAAATATGCGTGATATTTTCAAGTGAAAGGTACACCATTGTCCGTTATCAATAAGGCGATGCTACTGTAAAAATTCATTTAGAAATAAACTTTATTAACAACAGACAATGATGTACCTTTAAATTGAAAACGCCATACGTATGCTACCTCGCCTCCCTCAGATTTTGGCAGACCTTTTTGTTTGGAAATATGAGGCGATGGCTCCTCCAGGTATAGAGCTTTATGACGATAACTTATTATCATGGTTTAAATATATCGATTTACGAATAATTAAAAAACTAATTTAAAAAATAATATAAGACACAAATTCAAAAAAGTAAGTTTATTTCATATTATAAAAAAAATACTAAAATATTCCTACTGTAAGACGACATCTATTGACTAGTTAATCGTAATGTTAGTTGACATATATACGTCGCTACAAAACTTTTAAATCAGGACTAACAGATGTCGTTAGGAGTACTACAACTTCGCTGAGACGTGTAACGCTATCTCTGGTCGGTCGATGTAATCAGTGAATTTTCAGTAGCGCCGTCTAGTGCTGAATGTATTTTAGGCGGTCGCATTTTTTTACATGGGATAAATTCTCTAGATATATTCTTTACTTTATGGTGTAGGTAATGTTTTTCGATTATGATTTCCCCTACAATTTCATCTGTTGTGACCTTCGTTTTCCTATTCAGTGGATCCTTTAGATTGATTGCTTGTTAATATTGGATTAGACCCATTTTAGGCCATTCGAATAAGATCCATAAAAAGCGTGTATTAATTCCCACCAGACCGGAAATCGTTTTAATACCTTTATTTGGTCCTAAATACGTGTAATCTGATCTCTCAATCCCAGGAGATGTGCATTCGTTTTGGCAGCAAAATAACTGTTTGCTCTTTTTTCGGTTATTTGCTCAAAACCGTTAACCATCGGAAAAAGTCAACCCATTCAATGTTAAAGATGGTAAATTCGGCTACATTTGTTGGGGCCAGATTGAAAGTTGGCTTTATGAGGAATTTTAAGAATATCTCGTGGTGACTTTTGTCCAAATAGGTTTCATTAGCCTTAGGTAAATATAGGGCTGCCAGAAATAGTTGACTTGCTAAAATGAGGTCCTCAGGAATACAGGAGCAAAATTTCTCCTAAAATAATGCACACCTCCTGGAATTGGGCAACCACGGATGAAACGATTTCCAGCCTGGTGGGAATTAATTCTTTGAAAAAGTCTAATGGTCTATTTACCTAACTTTAACTGTCGTGTAAAATATGAAGTATTGTGTGTATCGGATCCAGTACTTATTGGTGAAACGCAGGCCAATAATAAACGACCATTGCATAAGAGCTACAAATTGGACCCCAATCATTACTTTTGGCTAGGTATGGTTCGGTCAGAACAGGTAAGAATGGCCAAATCGGGAGTTCGAAAAAAAGCAAAATTAAAAATTTCACCGAGACTATTATTTTTCTATGAACATAGGCTATTTAAATATGATTATATTAAAATAATTTATACCACACCACATTTAAATAGGTACCTATACATCAAACCAAACCAAATACAAAAAAAAGTCAACCTTAACCTCAAAATTTTGAAAAACCTTAAAATAGTCGTAACTCTAAATTTAAGGAAAAGTGGAAGGTTTTGTGTTTGCATTAAATCTTCCAGTTTACTACCAAAGTGCACTTGAATCAAAATATTCACAGTCAATGAGAATTATTTTTACAAAATGTAGGGTTCCGTGCCATCCGTCTGAAATGTCTGAATGTGCTTCCACCCGCGGCTTATCTCAGTCGGGGAGGTACGTAATAATAGCTACAGAAAATGTGTGGAAAAAAACATAGCATAGTAAATTAGAAACGTAAGAAATTGAAAGTTTCTAATCGCATACAAGTATCAGGCGTTTCTGAAATTTTCATGTCGTAGGTAAGTTCGCGGAAACTTTCCGGCGGCACATCACATCCGTCACAACCACTGCAATAGCTGTTAGAATTTGGGCGAAACACGATAAACAATGGGAAAATCAATTGATAATGATTCGGCCAGATGGCACTAGCATAGAGTGCACCTGTCACTGCATTGTTCTGATGGGATTTGAGCTAGCATTCAGATCATAAAATTCCGTCTCCTATCTATACTTCATCACCTGCAAAATCGGTGCGGCTTTAACGTAGTCTAACTAAACATATAAATAGCATGCCAACTCATGTGAGCATCTGTATGCAATACTGACCATAGATGACACACTCTCCCAGTTATCTTAGTTTTTCCTTTCCTGCTGCCGCGGAACCGCCGAGGCCGCACGTAGCACACGCATTGTAACTCGCTCACTAACAGTGCGCAAACGCCGCTTCCGGAAATATTTGTAGGAAATCAATTTCCTTGTCATTGGTATTCAAAAGGGCATATATAGTTTTCCTAACGAGTGCTGTAACTTTTGCTTGAGAGAGACGTATTAAGTACCTTCTCATTTTGGCGCTTTCTTGGTGGCCCTTTCTTCTGCTGTCGTCAGCATTCAACATCGTTTAAAACGGGTATTATACTTTGCAATTTCTCGGGCCCGATCTGTCAGATAGAAAAGTGTAATAAAAGTTAGGGCATTTAGGGAAAAGCAGGATTCACGATAAATTGGGCCCGAGAGATCGCTATAATAAAATAACTAATACCGGTCTTACTTTTTATGCTTGTGTTTTAGGAGTTTCTTTTCATAAGATTTAGTTCCATTTTAAGTATTACTTAGTAGCTTAAGTACGAATGACGAAATAGATGTTTTCAAAGTGAATCCAAAAGACATCCATTATTCTGACTTTTCACACGTTCTACGGTAGTTAAAGCCTTAATAGCTTTACTACCTATAGTCACCTGAATTTGAACTCTAAGATTTAGAGGTAGGTACGGAAATCTCCGTAAATACCGGCAGCGAACGTGTTCAAAACAGTTTAACCATAAATTAAACCATAACATACGGAAGCGTTTAGTAAACAATGCACAATCGTCTAAAGATATTTAAATAAATTGCTGCGATCTTAGGCAAGGGAAGTCCCTCACACACCTAAATGCCGTGCCGCCTCGTCAACTTATTGTGCGAAGTATTCAGACTTGATGAGCATTAACAACAGAAACCGTACGTCTAAATGAGAAGTAGGTAGAGTATGGTCGAAGGATATAGTTTTAACTATGTGCCAGCATTAACAACATATTCAAACGCATTGTCTGTAAATAGTTCAAAATACATGGTACATATTTAAAATTTAACAACTACCACTGTACATCAATTATCGTTCAGCATAATATGTTTTTAAAATAGCTCAAATAAATAAAAACATTTTTTTCTAGTCAAAAACTACTTTTTTAAATAAGTACATGTTTATCTTCAAACCAGCTCGATGGTACCAAAATATTGTATTAACCAAGGTTGTCATTAACCAAGTTACGCAGGTATGCTAATAGCTCAATCTGAACTGGTTCAAATCTAGCTTGCAAGATTCTAACTAGGTATAACTGACAAACGCTGTAATATATGTAAAAGCTTGTTATTTAGTGAATGAATAGATAGTAATCTACTGTTTAATCTAGGTACCCATGTATTTAAACCAAATTTCGGTACAACAGTTAGTTTGAAATAGTCAATTAACGCTAAAAAATGAGAGGTTCACTACACTACACGATGTAAATATTATTAGGTAGGTAAGTCAATATGTCGATTTAAAAAAGGTAGAGATTTTGATAAACCATAAATATCAATGACACATACTTAATCCAATACGTTTTAACGTAGGTATTATCGGAAATATCGGAGTTCAAGATTGAAGTGTACATTTTTAGATTAAGATAAAGGTAAAAAATAAGATGACAATGAGATTGTATTGATATTGTTCTGAAACCTCGTGAACTCGTAATGCCTTCCATACCTAAAAAAATTCCATCGACTATGACAATCATTTAAATGCCCTACCTTCGATTACCACTGGGTTATATAACTTCAATTCTTGGCTACAGTAAGACACTTCACACTACAGCAGGGGATCAATGTTACTCTGCGTCCCTAGGAAACACCTTAGACAACCCTACACGCGATCCCTGGGTGGTGCTAAAAGAGTAACAAACTTGGCAGCTGCACTGTCCCATCTGGACCTCGCAGCACAGCTGCAGCACTCACCCGATTTTCTTCATCATCTCCTTTTCCACTACTACTACCCGAGAGTAGAAATGCATATCCTATATCCAGTTACATGTAGCCATACGATAAATAAATACAACAGCAGGAACGACCCGGAGCAGGGGTCAAAGCTCGCATAGCTTATAGCCTGTAACTCTACTTGTGCCATCCTCGAGAACTTTCCAGAACTTTCCCGTTTTGTATAGGAAGCGTTCTCTCTCGAGAATATTCCCTGTAGTAAACGAAGACCGTTCTTGAGAACGGTACATGGATAGACAAAGCTGCCCTGCACCCTGATGTTTCTACCGCTAGACGGACAAAGAGATATGCCGAGAGGAAAGCATATTCGTCCTTTTAGGGGATGCCACATACTTAAGTGATAATCTGATTACCAAATGGTACGCACTGGCGTAGCTACCACCAAAAGGGCGAGGCGGGGCACTGCCCCGAGGCCCCCAAGTTTGGGGGGCCCCAAAACCTGATTAGCAAACCTCTTATTGAATATAAAGAGCTGTGTGTGTATGTATAGTTTACGGGTCCCAGTTTTTTTTCCCCCAGGGCCCTTGGTCACCTAGCTACGCCACTGATGGTACGATGCTTTATACCTTATAAGAATATAAGTATTATTCACAAATAACATGTCACCACCAAAATAAGGTACTCGGTTCATGCTCTTGAAGTTGTTTTTCATTGATTAGAATCAAAACCAGATTAAGTATTTACATTAGATACGAATAGGAAAATTACTAAAGTACCTTTAGGAGAAATGGAGTTACTCCACATTTTAAGTGGATACCTACTCGACATTGCCATTATAGTGACTTAATTTTATTAAGAGGCAAATGGAACAATGGAGTTACACAAACACAGATAAAACATTATGGATATATAATAATTCTATTAAAATGAAAGGGGTGCCAAAAGTCATAAAAATATCAAACCGAACGCATGCCCTCAGCAGACCCTTTAATTATAGGGCAGTGGAATACAATACAAAACAAATATTACTACACAGATAAAAAGTAGAGGCAGTCAACAGGCGGTCTTATCGCTAGAGATCGATAGCTTCCAGACAACCTTGAGGTAGCGGATATCTAGCACTGGCGGCGCGTTCATAGAAAACGTTTCCTGTTGGCTTGCCTAATTTTCAGGCTTTTGAGCAGAATGCAGTGCTTTGAAAAATAAAAATAAATCATCATACTCAATGTTTGCCCCGGCCTGGATACGGCTCAGTTGAACCTGGAGCACAGAGTAATAGTACATTACGTACCTAGGGCGGTAAAATAAAGAAGGGCCCAGATCGCTGGCATTTCTGGCCCAAACCGAAGGTAAGGGCCATAAACAAGCGATCTGAGGCCTTCTTTATTACCGCCCGTGGTGCGTATATAATTTTACGTCTTCTCCTGGGTGTGAAGTGAGATTTGCCGCTGCGCCCTAGGGCGGTAAATTTCACTTAGCGCCCAGAGTGACGTAAATAATAGTACTATACAGAGGCCTTACTGTGACGTCACGAATCATGTTGTGCCTTCTTAGCGCATGACAAGTTCTCTTCTTCACTTCCGCAAACTTATCAGAAACGTCGTGTTAAATTCAATTTTTTGTCGGAGATACACACCCCTGCCCGGAGTCCGCTAATTAACCTAATCCTAATAATTGGCGTAGGTACTAGTTTTTACGCAATAGATTTCCTTCCACGTAACCCTCCAACCTAGCGGGTAACTATTATAGACCTTATTGAGATTTGATCCAGTTTCCTTGGGATGTTTTCCTTCACCGAAAAGCGACTGGTATCTCGTCCGTACGTTCCGGAAAACTCGGGGTAAACTCTACCTAATCTATCAAAAATATTTATAACGGGTTACTCACGTAATTTTGTCGATTTTTGCTCAACACACATTACATCATCATCTCATTTTTGAACATGTCGAGCAAAAATCGAAAAAATTACGTGAGTAACCCGTTATAAATATTTTTAATATGTTAGAGTCTCACGAAAGTTTCTACCTAATCTTCTTAGGATTGACAATGTCTTCAGCCAAGAACACCAATGCGAAAATATTATTGTTTAAACATAAGTAAATATTTTCTTGGACTATATAAAATTAGTCCAAGCCCTTTAGCCCAAGTTATATTTTACTTCAATAAAGACATTTTACTTAAAATGTTTGATTGCTAAGTTTATGAACACTTAACGACCTACTGTAAGACCGACCAACTAGCGTGAGAAGCTTTACGTTTGACAATATGACGGTTCTTCGTCGATAGTTTATAATCTAACGAAAGTTAATCCGTTAAATTGTAAGCAGGACGCCACGGTTCACATCAATCTTTCGATAGTTTACAATCTCTCTAGTTAGATTATAAACTAACGGTTTTGACAATTTTACTTTTTGTCTTGTTTGTCTTGATGAAGATTCTTTTTTCCGTGTAGCATCTCGGGAGGAAGGAGCTGCAAGCGTGTCTGCTGCTTATCAAGAGACGGATGTAGGTGTACTTCTTTCCCAGCGAGACATCACCTATAAGACATGATGATTAACATCGCATCAGTGCAGAAAAAAACGAATCAAAGGGGTTTTAAAATGAAAACAATACCACGTTGTGAGTCTGATTTCCTAGGAGCGTTTTCCTCTCTTTATTCCCATCAATAATCGAGCATTTGCCTCATTACAACGAGTATTTATTGCTTTTAGTTCTCACGAATGCCCAGGGAAACCATATATACAGGATTAAATATTAATCACCGTTCATACTGACTGAGATTAGGCCATACTGAACAACTTTTACTATGGCACCAACTCCAAAATTGCTTCGCTCAATATGAACGGTGGTTATTATTTCACCCTATATTATTTTGCACGCTCAGCAAGTGTCATCAAGTCTTGACACACCCACCCAGTCAGTCACTGCAGCTCTCATTATTTACAAAATGATGTCATCCAATAGAACAACATGTGTTTTATATTTTTAGTCATAAAAGGTAAATGACGATGAATAATGGTCCAAGTTGCGGTTAAGGACTAATAGACTCATCAGCATCACCGACTATTTGGCAATGGCAACACTCGTTTTTTTCACCAATAAAACGGCTATTAGACATTGCAACCTGCAGGGCCCAATCTGTTGTATACCCTGCCTGTCCCTTCCCCTCCTTCAGCTCCCTACGGGCCCTACCTTTAATTACACCTACCAACCTGACAGATTGGGCCCTGCAGGTTGCAATGTTTAATAGCCGCTTAAAAGAACTCGTCACTATCACAGTCATGTGCTCATGGGTACCTAACTAAATTACCTACATGACTAGGTATACGTAGATAATTTGTAGGTATGGGAAAATAGTCATTTGTGCAACAAGAGAGGAAAGTTGGTTTTTCTTGCGAGTGTTGATTTTGAGTCCCGAGCAAGCGAAAGATTCTATAATTGAATCACGAGCGAAGCGAGTGATTCTAAGTTTGAATCTTGAGCGTAGCGAGGTATCTCAAGAACACGAGATGTAAAAAAACTTTCCTCTCGTGTGACACGTACAACTTTTCACCTCAGTAGTGAGAACATATTAAAGTTAACAAAACACATTTATTTACATTCCTGAATGAAAGGCATCATCATTACGACGAAAAGCTTCTAGAAACAAAATTTCACTCCCTGGAGTGAGGAAAGTAGGCTTGTTCGAACTGCTGAGGTGAAATAGTTATTTATGCAAGAAGAGAGGAAAGTTGGTTTTTCTGGCGAGTGTTGATTTTGAGCCCCGAGTAGGTAAGCGAAAGATTCTATAATATATGTGTCGCCCTACGATACGTTTATAATAATATTAATAATAGTACAAATATTAATATGAATGTATCCAGTTATCCTTGATTGACATTGCAGGGGCTCGGCTACGTGACCTGCCGTATGCGGTCCGCCGCTAACCGCAACGCAACTCGCTTTGTCAAACACACCTACCGACGTCACGAGGGATCCCCGCAGGTTTCCCGTACACTTGAGGACGATATTGCTATGTTGTAAACAAAGTTATTGTTTATGCTTCTGTTGCAGCCAAAATAAATTATCTGAATAGTTATACATTATTATAATCGCTTATGGTGTGTTTACTCACTACAACGTTGGCAAATGAAGTGCTGAATAATAGGTGTGGCAAAACTTATCTCGGCCAAGGATCAGTTTGAGTTTCGTCTTGTCACGAAATCGAACAATGGGATCTACTAATTTAGGCTACGTATAAAGACGTCGTATCAATATGGGATATTACTGCAATATTCTGCCACCAGAGTGCAGCACTAGCACACCGGTAAACCATAGAGTTTTTAATACATACTAGGCCTTAAACAGTTTTTTTACAAGTTTTCATAGATAATTTATAACGAATAAATATGTCATTTGCGCACCAAGGCGGTTTGTTTACAAAGGGCATATCGTGAAACGAGAGAATCGAAATAGTGACAGAGAACCAGGTAACGAAAGTGTTTCGTGGTGGGCCCTCTGGATGTGCTAGTGCCGCCCCCTATGCAGAGTTTTGCGTAATATTCCCTATTGGTCAGAATCCAGGGGGCCCAAGATGCCACTTCATGAGCAATCAATATAGTTAGGGAGGCGAATAGGGGAATTTTCGGCAATACTCGAGCGTGGCAGTTTAAGATATGAGAGATACCTTAGACCTAATAGAACAACCTTGTAAAGTATTTAGCTCTACTATATGTAGTGACGCGCGCCTAGGATAGACGATCAGATTAGTAAAAAAAAATGGATAGTCTGAAATACTCCAGCGCGTCAGTTTAAGATATTGGGGGTTGATTTTAGTGTTTAAAGACTAAATTTAACTAATCTGACGATAAGTCCTTGACGCCGCCGAGTTATAGGGTCGCGAACTTGTAAAAAAAAAACGTTAATCCGGCATTCTCGAGCGCGATTTTTTTTTATTTTGTTTTGAAGAATATAATCTAAAACTTACTAAAAATACAAAATCTGCCGGTTTCCGCATGACCGGAGCCATTTCGTCTTCCTAAGAACGCGTTACGGCATATAAGTCGCGAACGATACATTTTACAAAAAAAAGTTTAAATAAACAAAAAAGGTAATTTTATTTTACACAAAAAAGGTGTCTTTACATTTTTGTCCAAAGTTAAAACTTTTTGACTTGAAAGTTAAACCTTTTTCGGTCAGATTAAGAGAACCCACCAACATTTTTGTCAGATTAAAAAAATATGCTTTCAGGATACCGAGATAAACCTCCCCTATGAAAATCTGACGCGCTCGAGTATTTCAAAAAAACTTTTTTTTTTTGCATTTTCAAAAATTCATCGTAACTTATCGTCACGCCGAAATCGTCAGTTTTTTTAAAGGGAGCTTCCTTGGGGCCTACTTAACACCCCTTCCGAAAATCTGACGCGCTCGAGTAAATTTTTTTTTTTTTGCATTTTTGACTACTTTATATGCCTACCCCCACCACGCAAACCGGCAGATTAGTTTAACGTTGTTATCAGAGGCACTCGGGGCATACGTAGTATGAATATCTGACGCGCTCGAGAATGCCCAAGTAACTGTTTTTTTTAACATTTTTGAAAAACCGTACACGCCAAACCCACCGCTAAAATGGTTTTTGCCATACGAGCTTTTCTTTTCGAAATTATTTTATCTTTCGATTTTGATAGGTCTCGACGGCGCCGTTGAATTACGCCATTTAGCTACCTCGCCTCCCTAACTAATAGTATCTTCCTACACGAAGGCCGCAAAAATACTTCTGTGACACGCTCTTATTTTAGAGCCATAGGAGCGTGTCACTAATTTTTGCGGCCTTGGTGTAGGAAGATACTATTGATGCTGACTGAACTTGTAATAAAGAAAAAAAGGGACTGGAGATCCCCGAAATATTAAAATTAAGTTCAATATGCAATATAATCCCATAATAAACAAGCAGGTAAAATCTGATCATAAATCTAAAGAGACAACCAGTGTTGCTTCTAAAGTACAAGATACACAAAAAGCAGGAAAATCTTTGGGTACCTAACATAATGTAAACTCTTTAATGATATGAATAGTTGAATAGTAATGTACCTACACGTATTAGGTAATGTACAGTACACGTATTGCGTTAGGTACGTTTTCCTTTTGGGGCGTATCTAAACCTAGATAGGTATAGGTAATAAAGATTTGAATATTTTGAATCATTAGCAATTTACGGGTAAAGCGCGTTCACTGAAAATAAAATAGGCTACGTTAGGTTCACAGTCGCCATCAGATAGTACGGAGCGGCCAAGGTGGTCACAAATATCTAAACAACGGCTCTATTGTCAAAAGGCCATGTTCAGATATTTTTGAATAGCCTGGCCGCTCCGATACATTACTGTACGTTAGCCACCTGAAAGCTCACGACCAACGCTCTACCTAGCTTCAATTGCCATGGTCGAAATCGGCCCGGGCAGAACGCTGATTATGATGGCCGGTCAATTAAGTGCCCGGCAGGAATATTGAAAATACTGACTTACTGAGCCGAACAATACAGCTACATGATCACGAAAGGATCAGCAAAGCATATACAATACCCCTGCAGCTATAGCTATATGCTTGTGCACCTCCACTTGGTATAATAATCTCATATCCATAATTAATAGTGGTAAAGACTACATTTGCGAACTAAAGTAAGAACTGGACTAATTAAATATGATAGGAGCGTAAACAGTAGTAGTAAGGCTACATAATTGATTAGCAACAACCTTTTGCCGAGTAAATGATTAATTTATACGGGCCTAGGTTACAGTCAACTGAGTCAACGTACTGGCAGTACGTACAGAGGGCCTACCGCGATAATCGAAAATCGACAGAACGATGGTTCCGTCTCTATCGCTCTTGCATATACGAAAGAGAGTGACGCAAATAGACGATTCGATGAACGAAGTGCTTCGCGGTTATAGGCCAGCTCGGCATCCGTCATTAGTTTACGTCCGTGACTTCTTTTTTCCTTTTCACACAGACACTAAACCAAAAGAGAGATAGTTATGAGTTATGTATGACGTGATCATGAAATTCATGAACACCATAAATATTCGTTTTGAAAGCAACTCGTTTCAATATATTACTTACCTATATAAACCCGAGATTGATATAAGTATAAACCATTTAATTTTTTACAGGGATTCGTTTTCCAGTATAAGCTTCGATTATCGCTTATCAAGTTTCTTAGATATCATAAGGAACTTATATGTCATTAATAATTATTAATTATTATGACGTCATCTTTCATGCTAAAAAGAATGAGAGAGTTACAAAGTTACAACTGAAGAACAAATTAAATTATATTAATAAATATTCTTTTTTTTTGTTCTTCAGTTGTACTGATTCATTTAATGAACTCCTGAGAGATCGGACGTTGTATTTTAGATGATTGGCCAAAATGCGCCTTAGCATTTACAAAATTTGCTTACTTATATGCGGGAAAATTCGACTGGTCCTTCTAGCTGTAACCCAGGTGGCCAAGTTGGTTAACGCGTCTGCCGCGAATGCAGAAGACGCTGGTTCGATCCCAGCCTTGGGAACCGGAGGCCTAGGTCACTTTTTCCTTTGTATATGACATCTATAAGTTTATGATAGAGTTCGTGCGGAAAAAGTCCCCTAGATTGATTCATAAATCCCCCAGAGAGATGTATGAATTCCCATATAAATCACGAGGCTTCCCTTTCCACGAAAACTCTATTCTTAGTGACTTAAATTTAGTTTCTCGTGAGGTTTTATGGAACATGAACTCGCAGACCTATACCATAGACTTAAATATATAGTAGACGGCCATAGTCTAAGAATTTTATCTCATGCATATTGGCTCTGTTTAGGTGGCTCTGAACTAGATGGCGCTAAATATTTGGAGCCTCAAAAAGTTCTTAGACTATGGCCGTCTACTATATATTTAAGTCTATGCCTATACTAATTGTATAGGTACTCGTACCTATCAGTAATGGGGAGCATGCTACAAAACAGCTATAGAGGGGGTAAAATAACTTGAAATTAAGAGTGTGCAATGTTACAAAATGAATGTACGAAAACACTACTTAGAAGTTATATTTTATTTCACAAACTGTATCAAAATTGCGCCAAACTTATTCGGAATTTTTTGACTCAAAATAAACAAATTCATTGTTTACCGTGTAAAACATACTGTTACAAAGTAAATAGTAGCAACGGTAACGGGTATATCTAAGCATAGGTACAGTCGCCATCAGATATATCGGAGCGGCCAAGGTGGCCATAAATATCTGAACAACGCCTTTATTGTCGAGGCGATAAGGTGCTAGTTCAGATATTTTTGAGTACCGTGGCCGCTCCGATATATTTGATGGCGACTGTACAGCGAGCCCTAAATAAATCTAAATAACTTATGTCATTTCAAACTTGCCTATAAATAACCGCAATGTTTAACCATTATAATTGTCATGGCAGGAGGGTTGGTTGTCGTATCCCAGTCGCCTGAAGTCTTTGGAGACCATAGACAATCGCGCCACCGCTGTCCCGTACGACTCGGTCCTCAACACTGAAACAAACAAGATTTTTGTGCAAATTATTTAGACATACCATGTTATAATGAGGCAGATGTCAGATGGCAGTCGCTTTCGTCAAAACGAGTAAGTGCCTACGCCTACTAGTCCCCTCCGTTATGGGAGAGGGCCTAAGTGATAGTTCAGATCTGGATACGGTTACCAACTTTTAGTATGTTGTTGGGCACGACACTAAGACCCCAAAACTGCCGAGAGACGGGGACGTCGATGAATGTCTCCCGTGTAATGACGTCATCAATATGGCTGCCGCTTTGTTGCGAAAAGTGTTAATTTCGTCCAAACTGTGCATTGCACATATACGTGTGTAGTATCAAACGAAAGAAGATTAAATGTGCTATATTGTTGTAATACATTATATACTACTGTATATTACAGTTTGACAGCTATAAACGAAAACCCAAAATCAGGCTAAAAAATAATTCGGATATTTGCATTTTACAACAAAATTATAAGTCCAACTTTAAAGCTGAGTACTACAATAACAAAACAGGCTATTTAAGCTATACATTGCTATAAAAATTATTAAAATCTGGTAATAATTGTGGCAGCTATGTTAAAAAACATGTCGGCACTGCCGAGCTATTTCCTTAGAGTGAAAAAATAACAGTTTTCACAATTTACAGAATATCCGCAGAAGCTTCGAGTATATTGTTGGTCAAATAATTTGGAGCCCCTAAATGTCGGAAAAATATCTCTATAGTGACTGAGGTCCAAATAATGACGTCATGAACGTGACCGCTACCGAAATTTGTAAAACATACATTAAAGCTATACCATGACACATACACACATGTGTGTAGCATCGATCGAAAGCTTATTGAATTTACTACACTACATACATACATTATTTGTGAAAATAATGTATAGTTTAGGAGTTGTTGACAAAATAAAATATTCTTTTAGGAAAATAAAATGTATATGTTAATTCTGTGGCCAAAGAAAATACAATACACGAATGTTTTGTATAGCATTAAAAACACCAACTATTCAGCTTTAAAACACAGTTTGAATTTATAAAATTTGATAAGAACTATAAAAGTTGTGCTTACAACTCTAAAGCACACTAACTATTTTACCTACAATGCACTCATACTATGAGAAGCTTGGGCTTAATTATTGACTAGTTTTTTATAAATTTTGTAAGGATTTAGGGTTCCTTGTCATTAAAGTAAATAAAAAAATCGGCCAAGTGCGAGTTGACTCGCGCTCCGAGGGTTCCATATACATCACACAATTTTAACAATTTGTATTTTTAAGACCAACTTATGCTTGACCGCAGACTTATTAGTGTTTTTTTCTGTAATGTACAGGTAAAGAACTATATTACGTATTTTTTTCTAAAATGTAGGTTCGTCGGTTTCCGGGGGACGGAGAGCAATGGAAAATTTTCGCCTTATTTCTTAAATTACTTACAAACTATACCTTGTTATATATCAAATGAAAGGATTTGATGTGAAAACTACAAATATATAACTTTTATAATTTAAATTTTAATAGTTTTGAAGTTATTTAAGAAATAAGGCGAAAATTTTCCATTGCTCTCCGTCCCTCGGAAACTGACGAACCTACATTTTAGAAAAAAAAACCTAATATAGTTTTTTGCCTGTACATTAAAGAAAAAAACACTAAAAAGTCTGCGGTCAAGCGTAAGTTGGTCTTAAAAATACAAATTGTTAAAATGGTGTGATGTATATGGAACCCTCGGAGCGGGAGTCAACTCGCACTTGGCCGATTTTTTTATTTACTTTAATGACAAGGAACCCTAAATCCTTACAAAATTTAGAAAAAACTAGTCAATAATTAGGCCCAAGCTTCTCATAGTATGAGTGCATTGTAGGTAAAATAGTTAGTGTGCTTTAGAGTTGTAAGCACAACTTTTATAGTTCTTATCAAATTTTATAAATTCAAACTGTATTTTAAAGCTGAATAGTTGGTGTTTTTAATGCTATACAAAACATTCGTGTATTGTATTTTCTTTGGCCACAGAATTAACATATACATTTTATTTTCCTAAAAGAATATTTTATTTTGTCAACAACTCCTAAACTATACATTATTTTCACAAATAATGTATGTATGTAGTGTAGTAAATTCAATAAGCTTTCGATCGATGCTACACACATGTGTGTATGTGTCATGGTATAGCTTTAATGTATGTTTTACAAATTTCGGTAGCGGTCACGTTCATGACGTCATTATTTGGACCTCAGTCACTATAGAGATATTTTTCCGACATTTAGGGGCTCCAAATTATTTGACTAACAATATACTCGAAGCTTCTGCGGATATTCTGTAAATTGTGAAAACTGTTATTTTTTCACTCTAAGGAAATAGCTCGGCAGTGCCGACATGTTTTTTAACATAGCTGCCACAATTATTACCAGATTTTAATAATTTTTATAGCAATGTATAGCTTAAATAGCCTGTTTTGTTTTTGTAGTACTCGGCTTTACAGTTGGACTTATAATTTTGTTGTAAAATGCAAATATCCGAATTATTTTTTAGCCTGATTTTGGGTTTTCGTTTATAGCTGTCAAACTGTAATATACAGTAGTATATAATGTATTACAACAATATAGCACATTTAATCTTCTTTCGTTTGATACTACACACGTATAGGTGCAATGCACAGTTTGGATGAAATTTACACTTTTCGCAACGAAGCGGCAGCCATTTTTATGACGTCATTACTCGAGAGACATTCATCGACGTCCCAGTCTCTTGGCAGTTTTAGGGTCCTGGTGTCGTACCCAACAACATATTAAAAGAAGGTAACCGTATCCAGCTCTGAACTATATTCCCATAAGGGAGAGCACTATACGCTTATTCAAGGTTTAGATTGCCGAGGGGAACCCGTTTTTTTTGGAACTTGGCAAAAATCCGGTTAAGACGCTAAAAGTATAACGAAATGTTATAATGACTTATGACTTCTTAAGCAAATTTCATATGTATTATATACTAGCAATGTGAGCGTGGAGATACTTGCATTTCCAAACCATCGGATATTGTGAGTGTTGTGTGTAGACAAAGTGACAACCCTAGCGTAAATGCAAATAATCAAGACCAAGTGCGGGTAGTTCGGAAAACCCGCGCGTCTAGGAGATGCTGATACAATTCCTCGCCAGTCTGCCTGCGACCACGAGCGTTACGACACACTCGAAACATCATGTGTCATTGTAAGTGTACGCGATTAAGTCCCGTTTTTATCAAAAGAATGAGTGAAAATCGTGTGAGTTTAAATCAGTACATTAGTTAACTATAACTCCCACGTGGGTTATAAAATCATAATTAAAGTTTGGCCAGGGACTGTCCTACTTCAAGCATAGACAGACAGAAGCTCGCTTGTCGCGTTCTTACGCTAGTAGGTAAGGTACCCTCACCCTCACCACTAAAAAGGGATCAGTTTTCTTCTACTGTTAAGTACTGCAGTTTTTGGTTAGCCAGACCTGCAAGGAAACCCAAACATCATCGCGTAGAGCTTTGTATAATAATCCTATAATTTGAAATATATGTCCAGCAACAATGTAGGGTATTTACGTACAGCAGGTGTACTCGTAATGTCGTATTTTTTCCTTTTATAGTACTAAAATTGCGCGTCTCCAAGGTTAACGTGAAGATCATATATTATATAATATTTTCCTCACATACTTGTATACAACTAGAATTGAACTAGAATTTAAATAATATAATTATTGTAAAAAGTCAACCGACCGCATACCTGCCGTGTAGAAATTATATAAAACATCAAAGCAACTAACACAATTTTGTAAAGCTTAATTATTATTAAGTCTCGCTCAGGTTTACGTTTTACGTACCTAAGTAAGATTAAATAATTGAAGGGATGTTTACAAAAATAACATAAGTGCTTAGAGCGGTTGACGCTTCTTTAAGAACATTGTTAATCGTTTCAGGTGTCAACCAGTGTAGTCAGTTATGTTGTTTTTGTAAACATCCCTTAAATTTAAGTGCTATTATAAAGGATGTCCCAAAAAGGACGTAAGATTTCAATTTGCCGCCATTTTTGTATTTTAGTGCTGGCAACCCAAAAAAAACTATTTGACAGCTGAATGTTTAGGGTTTGTAAAAATTGCGGGTTATACGAAAGATCAACGCGTTTTTATTATTGAACGATATTTCAAAAGTATGAAAGTTTGGCGGGTACGGTTCGAAAATTCCTAGTCGTGTGATCTCTCGGTGATCAGAATTGGCCCCCTAAATCTTGCGATATAACGCCTTTAGACTTCTTTTGGGGTTATTTAAAGTCTAAAGTCTATGCCAATAAGCCCACAACCACTCATGCTTTAAAAGAGGTAATTCGACGAAAAATAATGTGTTTTTCATCAATCTTGCGTCCTTTTTGGGACATCCTTTATCTTATTACTGGAGTAATAAGTACATGAAGTACTCAGCTTTATTTACTGCTTTCAATGAAACAATGGCAATTACTTTTCCTTAAGGATAGAGTGAGTTAAGAAAAACGAATAACGTGTTATCTATTCTGTTTCCTTTATGTTGATGTTTTTATGCGAATAACATGACGGTTACCTAATGTAGGTAAGGTGCAGTCACCGGCAATAGTATATTCCTACACGAAGGCCGCAAAATATCTGACAGGCTCTTATGGCCCTACAAATAAGAGCATGTCACATATTTTCGCGATCTTCGTGAAGGAACATACTCTTGCCGATGACTGTACCATCTGGAATATCGGGGTCACATATCAACAGAAGTGCGCACTTTTACAGTTGATAATTCAGTTCAGGGGAAGATACAGGGACGCCGGTGAAGAGGCAAACGTAGAACAACTTAGCTCAAAAACCTGTGGGAGTGGTTCGAGATGAGCAGCCGATCTCTGTTTAGGTTTAGAGCTGCCTTAGATAAAGTATCCATTGCAATAATGATCGCAAACCTAACCTAATGAATTCGGTAGCAGAACATTTTTTCGTATGAGCCCCCATGCATTACTGAATTATTTACGAAAAACCAAAAAAGGGACCTTTACACCCCCCGTTAGCGGCATCCCCATCCACGGTACTTTTAGTGTGTTGTGTAAGATACCTTTGTCTACCACTATACCAAAATTCGGCTATACACGAATTATTTCCACTATGTTCCCTTCGTTGGGCGGGCTATGATCAAACTCGATTGGTTCATGATTGGTTGTATTGTTTTTCGATACGACCTAAAACCACGAGCAGCATAGAGGTAGAACGAAAACCAGCCATTGCCATTTACATCATGTCAAACACATGACATCTCAGTTTGGACGTCACTCTTGACTGTCCAAAGTACGACATTGCCATTTAGACTAAAAATAAACAATCAGCGATAGAACAATTAATTTATAAATCTCATCCAACATTTTAAATTAACAACTGTCAGAATATTCTTTAACATGGATGCAAACACATCACAGTCTACCGAACTCCACGGGCACAATGAAGGCACACTTCAAAAGAATGACAGTACTAGTTCTACAGCCGTGGGCATAAGAGGAACCGCAGAGGAGCCCTGTTTGCCCCATACACCCCGCGCCAGGAGTACAGCATGGCATACCATCTCCCGTTTTCTCAGCTGGAAATTCTTCACAATTCCAGCGCCAAATGCAATAGCCATGCCTAATTCTGGTGAAGATGGTCAAAACATATCCATCGAGGATGGAAACACGGATGGCCTCAATCAACTGAAACCAGCTAAAACAATTGACGAGCTTCTGCACAAGACATTTTGGTATAACCAGTCTGTACCCAAAGTGGATGAAAAGGTTCTTTATAATGAACCTATGGAACCACCCGCATGGGCAATTGATTTAGGAGAGAAACCTATTCCCCTGCCTGATGGCTTCAATTGGGATACCTTAGATTTGGATAACCCTTCAGATTTAAAGGAATTATACATATTTCTAAGAGAAAATTATATTGAAGACGATAAATGCATGTTCCGTTTTGACTACCATATGGATTTTCTCAAGTGGGCGCTTCAGCCACCTGGCTGGAAAATGGATTTTCACTGCGGCGTACGTGCGGCCCAGTCTAAAAAAATTGTAGCCTTTATTTCGGGTACCCCTGCTCAATTGAGGATTCATGATAAATTGCACACTGTTGTTGAAATTAACTTTCTTTGTGTGCATAAAGAGCTCCGTGGTAAAAGAATTGGCGCATGCATTATGATGGAAATGGCTAGGCGAATTAAATTGGCTGGTATATTCGTGGGTACTTACACGTCCGGCATTGTGCGATCTGCATCAATAGCTTCATGCCGCTATTGGCTTAGACCCATCAACCCACAAAAGCTAATAGACACTAAATTTAGTATCCCGCCAATCAACATGACTATGCAAAAATCACTAAAGAAATTTAAGCTCCCAGATTTGCCTATGATACCAGGCTTTCGTAAATTAGAGCTTCAAGATTGTGCTAAAGTTGTTCCATTATTGAACAACTACTTGAGCAATTTTAATTTGAGTCCTATTTTTAATGAGGAAGACTTTACGCATTGGTTCACTCCTCTGGCCGATGTTATTGACACCTTCGTCGTTGAAGCTGCAGATGGATCTATTACTGACTTTGCGAGCTATTTCACACTGCCATTTACTGTGCTTGATCACCCAGTGCACAAGACATTGAAAGTCGCTTATGTATTTTATAACGTGTCAACTAAAACCCCATTGGTAGATTTAATGCAGGATGTATTGATAACGGCAAAGAACTCAGGATTTGATATTTTCTATGCATTAGACGTGATGGGAAATAAGGAGTTCTTCAAACCGCTGAAATTTCACAAAAGTAATGGTACCCTGCATTACTACCTGTACAATTGGCGATGTCCTAGCATGACACCAGATAAAGTTGGTTTAGTTCTTCTTTGATCATTTTTTTTAGATTTACACTGTGTTATTATATTTATCTGTTTTAAGATTTTTTTATTATATTAAGGTCATAACTGTACTTTGGTTTAAATCTGTCCATTCTCTTAAACACTACCACCTACTCGCCTGTTTATAATTGGATCATTGGGAGCAGATATATAAGTACTATTAGAGTTATCAGACCCAGTCACGATCCAGTGCAATAACCTAATACGGCTAAAATGATATTTAGTACTCTAACTATTAAATCTTAAAACATAAGGAAAAATTCTACACTCAGCGAAAAAAGTAACTGCTCTAAATCTGCAAAACAGAGTGTTCATTCATCTTTTTCGCTCCGTATGGCTGTATACTCGTATGTATATATTTATATACTCCTGGCCGGTTTCGGCCACGGCAACTGCTTCAACTCCGGGATCGCTGGCGCTCGTGCGCCCTTGTGACTCACATAGCCGATCTTGTTTACATAGACTCGTGGAAATAGTGGGATCATAAGCCGTGTAACGTGCGCTCAGCCTATTGGCCCATCTATAGTATTCTTCTGATCTGTGGTTGGTAGCCTGTTCTTCCCATTGCCATGGGTTGAGGTCACAGTTTGCCATGTGGCGCTTAAGCACATCTTTGTACCGGAGAAGTGCCCGCCATGCTTTACGCTTGCACTCCTCCAGTTCAGAATAAAAGATGCGCTTTGCCACACGATCAAAAAACTATGAGTTCAATTTCACTTGCTGGTTAGTTCCCTTCAGACAGAGATAGAGAAAGATGACCATAATTTAGAAATGTCAAAACCATACAGCAATTTCCTTCATGGCATGGCTAATTTCATTAGGTAGGTAGGAAAATACAACATATACTTACGGTAATTTTCTTTGCCAGAAGCCAGCATTCTTGGCTCAGCAAGTTCGGGATGCCTGCCAGTCAGCCAAGCTAGCCACTCGCCAAGCATAGTCGCGGCAAGCGGGCGCAACAGTGGCGCCTCGCACGACCGCGTGCCCGCGGTGGCCGGCAGCGGAACTAACGCGTAGCCGCGCAACGTGTCCCCACCTAGCGTGTTTTGTGCACGGACTGTGATGACGATTTGGGGCCCTGTATGGGCAGTCAAAATACAAATTAGGTATCTTAAATAAAAATTGTAGATGAGTTTTTTTCGAATTATAATGGATAACATTAAAGGTCGGATAATTACGTGTTCAATAATCAAATTAACGATGCAATAAGAGCTTTGTGGGATTGAGCGAGCTTGTTTATGTATACAACTAGACTAGAGCCTAAGAAAATTACTAGCCCATGACCAAAATATATGTCTTATCAACATCTATTAATTAATAAAACAGCTTAAAGTTTAGAAAGTTCATGGTGTCGTTACAAGGTGAATTTAAAATGTAAAATTAATTTCAGACTGCAACTTACATCCTGACACATTTGTGCTGCTAAAAACCATCTCCAAAGGCATATTAAAGACTACTCTCTCAGGGTTAGATCCTGAACGAGCCATCTGACTGCTGCCAGAGGTTAGACCCGACACGGGGCTCCAATCGGGGCCCCATACAGTCTCATACTGAATATACAACAACTCGTCGAATACGCCCGCCGGGAACACAGCATGTTCTATCTGACCCGTGAATGACACGAGAAACTTTGTGATTTCGACTTCTTTCATTTATAAATGAATTCAAATAATTAATTTCCGCGTGTTATGACGCTAGTGACAGCAAAACGAAACCAAAACAAACGTCGCCATAGCAACGAATGTTGCCTGAAATTAAACGTGGTTTAAAAACCGTAAAATTCAACTCGTGACTTTTATATTCATTCAGTTTAATATGTGGTTTGTATTAATATTTTGTACAAAAATGATCTTGATCGCCAATTAACGTAAAGTCAGTATAAAATTAAATTTTTTCCTTGTTTTGAAAAGTTACGGTTTTTTCTATAACCATAGACAATACGAAAACATGCTTCCGTTAACTGCTTTACCGACACGGCTCTAAATTTTGCCACTAGATGGGGCTTCTTTCAAAAATTCGGCAATCGGCCACCATTGTTGGAAGTGATTTTACAGCATTTTGTCGAAATTTGTATTATTTGTGATAGTTATCGGCAAAATACAAAGTTAAACTCGGTAAGACACATTAGTGAACAATCGATACACGTCTTACAAGCCCTAAATTGCGGCGTGAGTGGTTAATTTCGAAATGTAAATGCGTTCAAAATGTCACGCGAAGTGAGCATCAGGCCCGTGAACACCACTCAACACGCTAAATAAATCTGGTTTTCTCTGATACAAGTGTTATTTACGCCTGTGAGAGTGCTATCAGCGTTTCGGGTTAGCGATAGGCTGTGCGGTGACAGTGAAAGATTAATGTATTCGCATGGGAACGTTTCAGAAGGATCTGCACACGTCGTAAGGGAGAAGAGTTACGCGGGCGAAAGCTTAAAAGTTGCCGGCATCATTATGGTGGACTGAGAGGGAGTTTGTTGTGGGACTCAACTGGACTCTCGTCGAGAACCATGTCCGGCTCGCAGCACAACCCCAACGGGCGGCAGGCGCAACTGGGCTCTAGCTGGAGCCCCCTGCAGGTGGTAATTTATATTCTTGTTTTGTTGTCACAAAAGCATTCATAACCTATTTGCCTGGTCTTGTTAGAATAAACCTTTTTAGAGATTGCGGCTTGTTTTAGACTATTACACTGTCTTATCATTGTACTGATGAAGCTTATCTGGCATGACACTAATTCAAATAGAAATAAAAAGTATCCAGCACCTTGATTTCTTTTTAAACATTTTTGTATTTATTTATTTAAATTTATACAATATTGTTGATAACCAAATAAACTGTTCTAAAAAGTCCCATATGCTGTCCACATTTATAAGTCATGCTGAATATTATTTTGATTTGATTTTGTTGTCTAATATTCTTACTCATGTTATCACTACACATGTGCATGTCAGCTGATCTGTTCTCACAAATGTGTGTCAACAGCCTAAGGTCATAATTATTATGTAATTATTTTTATCTTACAAGTTGGAATTTATCAACTAAATATCTCATTGAGAATATTCTCATTGAGTGGACACTTTTTGTTATTATATTGTAATCTTTAAACTTTAAAGGGATGTCCCCCTATTTTACTAAAGATGAACAAAATACACTATACTATTGTTTTTTGCGAATCAACTCCAAGAAAGCATTGTAGCCTATTGTAGTAGCCTATTGTAGGATTGTAACTAGGGTGACCAGATGTCCCGTATTTCAGGCATGAATTTATTACTGTCCTGTAATTTGGCGAAACCAATACGGGACAATGCATTGTCCCAGTCCCGTATTTTAACCTCGAATCCCGTATTTTCAATGCAGTTGTCCCGTAAAACCGGAAATCAGATCTGGTCACCCTAATTGTAACACTAAAAACTACTTGCCATTTTACAGTAAGCTGTATGAGCAAGGTGTCTGGCAACAATATAAATATGTTAACATTTTACTAATGCTATACTATAGGTATCTTATCTTTTATTGGATATTGTTACTACTGACTGGTTTTATGTAAGGTTTATTTGTGCACTAAGTCATATCTGTGCAATTAAAATAGGTTTAATCAAATTAAAGTAACTAAACAATCAACCATCAGTACCATCACCAAGCACAATCTGTAATTTGTACTAAAACTAGTTAATATTGCAAGGGATAAGTCACCTTTGTATGCTTGTGTTATATGTCTCTTGTAGTGTTTTTTGTAGATATGTCTCTTGTATTTAAAATCAGAATATCTTAATACTTAATTTGACCCAATGACCTTGAGAATGCTAAGTACAATTAAAATAAAATATAGCTTCCAGTTTCACAGTTTCAGTAATTACTACCAAATTACAGGTTTAATTGCCTCAAAAGACCTTAATTGTGGTTACTGCAGTAGTGTATAATTTAATGTTGAAATAATAATTATTTAATTACCTATTACTTCTTCAGTGCTTTTAGACTGGCCTAAAATATTTACCCGCTTATTCATAAACATATTTCAAAACCTCATTTAGTGATATTATGTTTTGTCTTTTTCTAAGAAACACAACAGTCAAAGTGTCAGATAAGGATAAAAGATGTTTTTAGTTAAATGAGGTTTGAAACACTTTTATGAATAAGCGGGTATGGCTTTAATTTAACCTTGAACTTTAATTAACAACAGAGCAGAGTAGAACAGTGCAAGCTTGTAAATGTCATTTTATAAAAAAAGTGGAGGTTGCTTGATAGTTCCAATGCATTGGGTGGTGCACATTGATTGTAGATCCAATGGTAGGTTCTTGTACAGTCGCCATCAAATATATCGGAGCAGCCAAGGTACTCAAAAATATCTTAACATGCACTTTATCGCCTTGACGATAGAGGCGCTGCTCAGATATTTGTGACCACCTTGGCCGCTCCGATATATCTGATGGCGACTGTACTATTAAAAAAAATTGAAATTTCACTTTTGAACTCTGTCATATGAGGGTTTCCTGAATCGATTTCTTCACCAGGTCGCAGCATCCTGACGAGAGGTCATGTTTAATCACATTTTTTTGATTGGTGGATTTTGACAGCTCCTGTCAAAAAGACCTCAATACCTTGGCATCATCTGGATTTCCAAAAACCCTCATTAATGGAGGTGTCATTTGCGTTGTCACTTTGTCTCATCTAACAGACACCGATGGATGGCATTTAAGTTTGTCAATTGGTTGTTAATCTTTTAGGGGCCACTGGTGCACCACAGACCAATGTTTATGAAACACTAGCCTAGGCAGTGTCTTGCAGCAGCATGCGACCACCACAACTTGTATTTGTGTGTTGGCGTCCTAAGGCACCCCAAAGGTGCAGAGGACCTTGACTAACTCGCGCCACGCCTATCCTCAGCAACCCTTCTAGCCTCCTTCCAGCTCAGTCCTGCCGCTCGCAATTCATTCTCGAATGACCAACGCCATGAAACCCTTACTGCCAACTTGTATTTAGAACATTGTAATTCAGTTGCAGATGGCGAACCTGCTGGCGCGCGCGCCCCAAGCCCACATGGCGTCGGAGCGCGGCGTGACGTGGCACACGCCCACCCCCCCGCCTCACCTCTACCACGTGCCGCAGCCCTCGCCCCCGGACCCGCTGCAGGTGAGAACAGTCATCATCAGATGTCAACCTGCTGTTACACATGGCGTCGGAGCGCGGCGTGACGTGGCACGCGCTCAACCCCCGCCGCACCTCTACCACGTGCCGCAGCCCTCGCCCCCGGACCCGCTGCAGGTGAGAACAGTCATCATCAGATGTCAACCTGCTGGTACACATGGCGTCGGAGCGCGGCGTGATGTGGCACGCGCTCACCCCCCCGCCTCACCTCTACCACGTGCCGCAGCCCTCGCCCCCGGACCCGCTGCAGGTGAGAACAGTCTTCATCAGATGGCGAAGCTGCTGGTACAGTCGACGTCAAAGATATCGTTACGGACAAAGTTACAAAAATATGTTTACGCGACTTTATGGCTAAGACAATAAAGTCGTGTAAACATATTTTTGTAACTTTGTCCGTAACGATATCTTTGACGTCGACTGTACACATGGCGTTAGAGTGCGGTGCCTTCAGGTCCACATAATTTAGTATACAAAGTCAGTAAAAAATTTAAGCCAATGCCACTTGAGCAAATACCGATTGTATTAAAGTAATAAATTTGCTATATATTCTAAATTGCTATTTTAAATTACCATAATTGTGACAACAAAATTTTGTCCATACAATTGTGGCGGCTTAAACATTCCGCGTATTATCTTATCCTACAGATAATACAGTTTTAAGAATGCAAATTACAAAGACTTACAACAGCAGTTTATACGATATTTTTAACGGGGTATTTGTAACCGTTGTGCAAATACAACTATGTAGAAATACTATAGCTACAATGCATTACACCAAACTGCGTCTTGTTTTCTAGCAAAGTAAGTGAACTCTTATTGGCTTTTATCGTAAGCAATGATCGTACATTTTACAGCAAAACCAAAGAAATGCCATTTTTTTCGTGAAATTGTTAAGTATTAAATTATGAACCATCTCTACTTTACTACTTAGTTCAAATAGCTTTGATTTTATTTGATACTTGGTTATACAATTTAATAGCCTTAAAATATTAACAATCCTGGTACTACACCAAAAATGCTGGAAAATCTACGATCACTGATCATAACTTATTATTATTTATAGTATTTGTGCATATTATAAACTTGTATAGATGTCATATACAAAGGAAAATATTAATTAAAAAATAATTTGATTTGTTCTTTCAGTTCTATTTGTGCATAGTTGTATTTGGCCCACAGTTACAAAAATCCCAATGAAATTTAATATATGTACTTTTGGCGTTTACATTGAGATATTGCTGAGGTTCTACTGACCTGTATAATTTCTGAGTCAACTGAGACCTTCTTTTCTCAATTTTTTATTAATATTTTAAAAAAATACTTTACTCTGTGATAAGTTAGACTATGGCACATTATTTACCCCTAATAGGCGCTCATGTTGCAGGCCATGAAGGGAGCGGGTAACTCGGTGTTCCGACACACGGCGACGCCGCCCGAGCTGTACCGACACACGCCGACGCCGCCCGACAAGCATCTACTCAGGTACGGCATTTCAAATGTGCTTCGGTCGTGAAAAAGTGCTTAATTAAAAATTGTAATATTGTTTCGACAAAGACAAGTTATAACACTGACATTTGAAAGTCCACGTTTCTTAAACAATATCAAGACAACAGTATATAAAAAAAATCTGATAACATAACTTTTGTATTGTTACATGTGGCAGCTTAAATTGCCGAACACAGGTGGAAGATTTAATTATATATATTATTTTCAGCAGACATACTCCGTCGCCTGGAGAAGTGAAAGCTGGCGTTGGGCTACCTCCAGCTGACTTATATGCACACCTGGGACCAGGTAGAGGTATGGTTTAAAAAATAACATTATAAATTTTAATCTGGTGATGTCATTTAGATTGTGCAACTGAAATATTATTTTGGTAATTTTAGATTTTTTCCTCTTGATTTCAAATTGCGACAATCTTACCAATTCTACATAAAACTAAATATATTATGTTTAATTTACTGCCTAATCTGCCCGATCGAATTGTTATTTGAATACAAAACTAGGTGGGGTGAAATTTTGAAATCAAACTGAGTTGGTAGTCATAATCATAAAGCTCTATATCTGGAGGACCCATCGCCTCATCTTTCCAAACAAAAAAGTCTGCCAAAATCTGAGGGGGCCGAGGTAGCATACGTATGGCGTTTTCAATTTAAAGGTACATCATTGTCCTTGAATCATCAATTCAAAGGTACCTTGGACTTGAAAATATCACGCATATTTGACAGTAAGTCACGACACTAAATGGAGCAACAGATAGTTGACTTTACATATGCTGAAATATGGTTCATTATCGGATGCAGTCCTTGCAAATGTCAAACAAAAAAGCCAAGGATCATTTTTGCTTGTATTTTCAAACAAAATATAGAAGGCAGCAATCCTTAGGGGCGTTAAATATGCATAAGTGTCAAACGTCAAAATAGTTACTGCCCGTCAGAAAATAAACGATTATCTTTGAATCGATTCTGTAAACGACGCTGGATTTTCGATATGGATTAATTTTTTAATCATAATAGTAATGATAAAAAAAGTAAAACTATAATTACATGTGAAATTATATTTAATATTTTTGTAAACTAGACATAGTAAAACATTTTTTACACCTAAAAACAATACATAAAGGCATTTTCACGAAGCTCTTTACTCACTGAAAACGATGAACGAAATGCGTGTAATCGATTTTTGAAATAGTTTTATAAACGTATTTTAAAATAAGTCCCGCCGAGTTTCTTGCCGGTAATAAGTAATACTTCTCGGGTCAGAGGTGTAGGGTTAGAACCGGTGGTAGTTTCCTTTTCTCTCTGACGTTCATAAGTGCATTGTAATGTGCCTAAATTGAAGAATAAATATCTTTTATCTTTTTTTTTTTAAATCTTTTATAACATTTTCCTGCTAATAACGTTGACAGAGGGGAAATGTACCTTAGCTTACTCCATAGGTATATGCTCTAAGTTGGTAGTGTTTGGAGAAAAAAAATTGTCTTATCTAGTAGCGTAGGTTATTTTTGTCTGTTTTTTTTACAAGGATGTTAACAGTTTCAGATAAAGTGATGCGCGGCGCGGAGCTGCTGCCCGTGGGGGTGGGAGTGGGAGTGGGTGTGGGGGTGGGGGTGGGGGTGCCGGCGTACGCGCGCGGCGTGGACCTGTCCGTGGGCGCGCGCAACGGCGCCGCGCTGTCCGTGCGCGACGCGCCCACCATCAACTCCCTCATCGCGCGCGCGCCGCGACACCACCGCGTCGACGAGCTGCTCGAGCGCCTCGCCCCCGCCCCCGCCCCCGGCCCCACCCCCGCGCCCGTCTCCCCGCACAGCGTCATCGTCACCGCCCGCGCAGCCTCCACCCCCTCGCCGCCTTCCTCTAACGAAGACTCCGTGGACTCTACCTCCTCCAAGCGGAAACGGAAACCGGAACGCACCATACGCGTCCCGACCCTACCTGTCCCGCCTCCCCGCTCGCCGCCCCGGGAGCCGGTCGAGAACGGGGCGTCCCCGGCGAGGAACGGGCCGGAGACGGAGCCGCCGGTGAGGAGAAAAACGAGGTCCGGCTCCGCGGAGACCATTGATGACATCGCGGCTATGATCGCTAGCACGGAACAGAAGGTGAGATTTTACTTGATACGAATTGAAAACTAGATAAAGGAGCGTGAAATCTTAGGATATTTTGATCTCAATAAACATCGAATAATGCACATGTAACCACACGCCTGAAATTACAAGCAAATCCAAAAACAATAACCGATGTAATTCTTTCATATCATATATATTTACCAACTCGTATCATTTTGAAATTAAATATGTAGCACCAAAAGTTCACCGAATTATCAATTTGAAGGTGGAAGAGCCAGTACCCAGAGAGCCGGAGAAACCTGTTGAGCCACCCGTCACCATCGACAAACTCAAAAGCGTGCTCGCGAGCGAGCCCGAACACAAGCCAGACGAAGCCCCCAAGTCACCGCTGACGACGCAGGTTAGTTCCTTCCTAGTTGGAGCAGCTGGCTGAGCCATTCGGCGATGTCGACCTTAAACGTCAGTCATGAGCGACATTGAACGTCATTGCCGAGAGTTTTTAGGTTTAAAGATGGAAGAATAAATTCCTAAAGAGTCAAAAGAGTTCCATGAGTCTCTTGTTGATAAGGTGAGCAAGTGATTTTGTACATAGGCCAGACACAGTTCCGAAGTTACTCAACTACACACTAGCCGAGTTGCCGCGCGCGGCAATTTCCTCCCGAGGCGGTGCGCCAGGTGTAGACACGGCTAATCATCAATCGACTTGATTTCATTGTTAATTAGGTTTTGTTGATTTATGATTTTGGAGATCGCAAAGAAACTTTTCAAATAGTTCAAATACAACTTGTGATTTGGGTAGAGTCGGGCAAGTCATATTTTCCAGTGACAGTAGTAGTAAGAACAATATTCATCTCTATTTTATTTAGTGGTGATGGTGCTAGTGTAAGAAGAAGACAGTGTGAGTTTCTTTAAACTTTCGTGAGATATACTAACAGTGAAATAAACTTTAAAAGGCTTGAAGACTCTAAATGATTTTTTTCTACTCCTGCATTCTAATTTGCCAATAAAATGACTGACATGTATATTCAAAGCATATACTTTATGAACGTTGTCATTACATGACTCAAAAGTCGACTCTTAGGGATATAATGGGTCTGTTACCGAGGCGGGCCCCGCACCGCTGTAGGCAAGGGAGGCGCCGGCACAAGCCGCCAGGAGATTGAAGACAAATGTGTAGAGGCAGCAGGTCAGTCGTCGAACTCAATGCTTACCGGCTTGCCTAGCACTCGTAGAAAAACTATTGTGTGCAACGGTACATAATTAGCTTAAAATTCTCGGGTCTGTTTTTACAAAATTCGGCTCCGCCTCATTTTGTAACTTCGACCCTCGAATCTTAAGAACCCTTATTATGTAACTGTTGCAAAAAAATACTAGTGTTTAATCACTACGCGTGACATGTTTTGGAGAGCTTAGGTCTCCATCCCATCCCTCATCCACTAAGGGTGCCAGGCGAACTGCTTGCGGCCGGCGATTGGCGCGACGTGTAGTGCGGCGTGCGCGTTCCGTCTATGCTCTAAGTGAATAACGCCCAGGCTATAGTACATTGTGCAACATGGGGGGTAAGAGGAATATTACTAACGAGAGACTAGTTAAATCGCGACGGCTTGCCGGAGCGATTTAAAGTCTCGAGTTTGTAATATTCTTACGCCCCGAGTTACACACAATGTTTTTCATCACACTTGCGAGGAAAAAACTAAAATTTAAGCGAAATAATTCTTAAATACGGTGACGTTTCAAATAGGTATTCGATCGCCATTTTGCTTGCGCCGTTGCTTAGCAACGCGGTACAAACATTCCGTGCGTTTTTTATTACGACATAGTTTTCGAACTAGATTTTGCAAAATTATTATAACAATATTTACCAAAATTAATGATAAATACTTTTAAATATTAAAAATAATGAAGAAATATACCGTATTAGTTTTATATACTTTAAAATTTGCTTGTAGTCAAGTTTGGGTGACATAACAAAAAAACCTGGCTGAATATAAATGTCCTGAGTCTGAAGTAATGTACGAGTGGGTCAACATTTTTAAAACTAAACCTATAACTCCACACTGTGGAGTTATAAGAATTCCTAACTCCCGCGGGATCAAAGTAGGCCTTTGTCCTTCAGTACACCCGCATGAAATAACACCATTTACGAGCAGGTGTGATGAAATAGTATTTTGTGCAACAGTTACATAATAAGGGTTCTTAAGATTCGAGGGTCGAAGTTACAAAATGAGGCGAAGCCGAATTTTGTAAAAACAGACCCGAGAATTTTAAGACCTAATTATGGACCGTTGCACACAATAGTTTTTCTACGAGTGCTTAAGCAAACCGGTAAGAATTGAGTTCGAAGAATGCCGTGCATAACCTGCTGCTTCATATAATTGAGTAACTTCGATCTCTTGGTGGATTGTGTCGGCGCGGCGGCGCCCGCCCGACACGCGGGGCGTGCAATGCGGCGCCCGACAACAGTTTCACAATATTGTATGGAAATTTTTATGGATGCTACAATATGCGACTATAAAAGCTCTATCGGAAAGTATGCGCTAGTAGTTCCGCCAACACAATCTCAATTCAAGTATTACAGTCGCCGAGTATAAAAAACTATCTTGAGAACATTTTGTATGATTAGCAGGTGGAAGAGAAGCCCATGGAGGCGACGGCTGTGTCCGCGCCCGCGCCGCTCCCGCCGGCCGCGGCCCCGGCGGAGGTGGCGGCCGCGGCGCCCCGGCGGCGCCCCTCCCCCGCCACCAACGTGCCCGTCGAGTCCCCGTCCGAGGCGCGCCCCGCCCCCGCGCACCCTCCCGCACACCCCGCCGCCACCCCGCACCCCGCACACCCCGCCCCCACCCCGCACCCCCCACACCCCGCCGAGCCCGAGCCCAGCGCCGCCAGCTTCGTGGAGGTGGAGAACCAGCTCGAGAAGATGTTCGCGGGCATCGAGGAGCCGCCCGCCAATCAGGAAGGTACGTACATATCAAGACAATAGATACTCTAACCGCACTGGTCTGCTTGGAATCCTACAGTTAACATATAATTTAAATGAGACGTTTAAGCTTTTTTTTTGTTTAAACATTAACGTGACTATTTTCAATAGTGATTCAAGGACCAACATTTTTGATTTTTCAGAGGAGTAATATTAATATTTGATGAAGTTCATAAAAAACCCGTAAATACAGATGTCCTCAAATTAAGTAATTTTAGTTTTATGGTCATTTTTTAACCACAACGGTGGCAAACAAACACACGGCTCACCTGATGGTAAACGGTTACCATTTATATTTTGTCGGCTCAGATCGCTGGCATTTGTGGCCCGAACCGAAGGTAAGGGCCATAAACAAGCGATCTGAGGCCTTCCTTATTACCGCCCGTGGTGCGTACATAATTTTACGTCTTCTCCTGGGTGTAAAGTGAGATTTTCCGCTGCGCCCTAGAGCGGTAAATCTCAGTTAGCGCCCAGAGTGACGTAAAAACTGTTACCTCACCTTTCTTTCAATTTCAGGCGACCAACCAGTAGAAAAAGAAAAACCTCAAACCACGAAAGCGCGGAAGCGGCGAAAATCCGCGCCAACCAAAGGCGAGCGGAAAGCTGCTCGCCGCGCTTCCCGGGCTGAGACTGTTGACGAAAAGAAGAAGAAGAAGGCTCCGGGGAAGAAGAGTAAAGAGACGCCGAAAGATGCTTACGATTCCGGCAGCAATGCTAGCTCCGGCCGGTCAAGGGGGCCCTACATACAGGTATGATTACATTCTGAAACCAAGGTTGATGTCGCCTCCCAAGCGGAGACGGTTGATGATAAGAAGAAGTAAAGAGAGGCCGAAAGACGCTTACGATTCCGGCAGCAATGTTAGCTCCAGGTGGCCCTATATATATACAGGTATGATTACATTCTGAAACCAAGGTTAACACTTTCCGTACCACACTTCGCTACGCGCTACGCTCGTAGCCGATCCTAGCGTTTTCCCGCGTCGTAGCGGAAAGCGCCTACGAAAGGAGAGCCCGCCTAGCGGGTTCCTGGTCGTGAAAGTGTTAATGTCGCCTCCCGGGCTGAGATCTTTAATGATAAGAAGAAAAGGCTCCGGGGAAGAAGTACAGGGAGACGGCGAAAGACTTACAATTCCGCCGGTCCCTACATAATGTTGGCAGTTACTTATTTGTCTGTTTAATAGTTCCTTCAAATTTTTTACTGTTAATCTTCTTCTTCCTAGCGTTTATCCCGGCTTGGGGTCCGCTTGACAACCTAATCCCATGAATTGGCATAGACACTAGTTTTTACGAAAGCGACTGCCATCAGACCTTCCAACCCAGAGGGGAAACTAGGCTTTTTTGGGATTAGGTCCGGTTTCCTTACGATGTTTTCCTTCACCGAAAAGCGACTGGTAAATATCAAATGATATTCCGTACATAAGTTCCGAAAAACTCAGTGGTACGAGCCGGGGTTTGAACCCGAGACCTCCGGATTGAAAGTCGGACGTCTTACCGCAAGGCTACCAGCGCTTTTTTACTGTTAATACGTTTTTATAAATAAAATAATTTTGACGTTTATTTTCCAGATCCGCGGTCCGCGTGACTCTCCGCTGTCCGTGTCGGTGATCAACGCGGCGACGGGCGAGGACGAGGGCGAGGCGCCGGCGCGCCGCAAGGACGACTTCCGCAACGGGCTCCGGACCAGGGGCCTGCACTGCAGCACGCTCGGCCTCAGGTACAGATACTATACAATTTTGTGCTATATTTACACGCTTGGCTAGCCTCAAGAAGCATCCACAATCTCAAGCGTGTGAATGGGGGTGTTTGGCTTCAAGCCAAGAGCTTGCGTTACAAGAACTTGCGTCTGTTTGCATGTGAGGAACATTGTATGCGATGACTCTGACCTTCACCGACAAACAGCTCCTAAGGCAAAGTGGTAAAAATGCCACAGTCTTTGTACTTCCATTCCCCTGGCAGGAAAGTATTTACATAAAAAAAAATACATTATTTTATCCATAAGTTTGTATGTGATCGAAATACAGTTGACGCGGAATACAGAACAGCGTAAACTGACGCGGTCGCAGACGGGAAATCCCCCGGAAATTGCGCTACAGCGGGGATTCCCTAGCAATAACGCCAACCATCGACTACAGAGAAGACTATGTTTTCGATGAGTGAAGTATTTAGCGAAATCCCCGCGTGATTTTAATTTGACTGCATTTTTCATATAATTCTATATTCTAACGAGCGGGAGCGTAAGCGAAGCGAGTTCTTACAAACAACTTCTGGCTACTGGAACGTCTCGGCATTTCGATGGCTTTTTTGATTTTGAGAGTTTGTTCAACGATAAGTTTAGTAACGTTTTTCTGATCTTTATGAAATTTGTTGTAGCAGATATACATCAAATTTGAGAGTTCGTTTATGAGCTGAATCGATCAAGAGATTGTGGACGATGGCGAAAAAAAATCTTCATATGTGTAATAAAAGTAATCCTAGCGGTGGCCATGGTCACATTCACAGTTTTTTTGAATGTAAACAGATACGACGCGACGACGCCGGACGCGACGTGGCTGTGCGTGTTCTGCGAGCGCGGGCCCCACGCGGCCGGGCTGGGAGACCTCTTCGGCCCCTACCCTCTAGAGACCGACTGCGACGAGTACAGGTACAGTCGACGTCAAACATGTGTACACTATTGCACCTTACGCTTTTATAAATAAGGTACATATTACAATCTTCTAGCGTTTGACAACATAATCTCAGAAGTTGACGTAGGCACTAGTTTTTATGGAAGTGACTGCCATCTGCCTATCAATCTAGATGTGGAACTCAGTCTCTTTTGTATTAGATTCGGTTTTTTGCTATGTTTTTTCTTATATCAAAATTATATATTTTTAACACAAGTTTCGAGAAACTCAGCAGCTACTGCGGCGCAATTTTATCTTCAAATGAAAATAAAAGCTCCGTCAGACTGGCGCGTTATGGAAAGACGCATGCTTGTAGAGGCGCTATGAGAGCGGATTGTGTCACGCTCTTGGCCGCCGACGCCACTTACAACCCGCGCATCGCTCTCTCGACTCTCGAGGGGCAAGTTGTGGCTGCAAGCGCTAGGATCAAGTACGAATCATGCGTGCGATGTGCTCGCGTCCGCCCCGCTCACTAAATCTACATTTTGCTATCAACGCTTGTTTTTACAGAGCGCTGGACGAGGCGACGCGGCGGAAGTTCGAGGCGGGCGGGTCGGCGTGGCTGCACGAGGCCTGCGCCGTGTGGGCGCCCGGCCTGCTTGCGGCCGGCGCCAGGCTCTGGGGACTCGCCAGTACGTATAATCTGCTTTTTTCATTTAAAACTAATGGGGATAAGCTCGCAAAACTTTGCAGAGATGGAGTTGTAATCTCAAACAAGACAAACATCTTGTTGGTTATAGTTTGGGAATGTCAAATTTATACAATGTGAGAGTATAATGTGAAGTAGAGTGGCACATCCTAAAACCTTTTTGAGGGTCAAAATCTGAAATGCCTTCTGAATGAGACCAAAGCAAACTGCCGTATAATGTAACGCAGAGAGTACAGCGTTATCTAGTAGTGTTATCGATTACTAGATGGCAAAGTAAGGTCCCGTTACATTATGCGTAACTTTGGTTTGCTTTTGTTCAGATGATTCTTCAGATTTGGAGCCGCAAAAAGTTCTTACACTGTGTTACTCTATTTCATATATATTCTTTGGTATTAGTGTAGTTTCTAAATTTCAAGTAAATTAGTAGTCCGTCTTGAACTGAGAACTCGCGATTTACTTGCAAACCAGTTGACCAATATAACAAGACCCTAAGGAGGATTTTTTTTCTCCTTCTAGCTCTATAACCATTTTATCGATTCTGCTCATATACGAACTTACAAATTTTACGTACCTCTGCTACAGCCCCAAGAAATTTCATAAAGATCAGAAAAACGTTACTGAAGTTATCGTCGGACAAACTATCAAAATCAAAAAGTCATCCAAATGCCGAGACGTCTCAGTAGCCAGGTGACAGTTTGATCTGGAGTTGTTTGTAAGAACTCACTTCGCTTACGCTCCGCGAGTTCGATATGTATTTGTCCTTATTAAAAACGAGAAATAGTGTTTGAGTTTATTTCAGTGTAATTCCGTAAGACACATTTCATGACTGCTATTCATCCCTCTTTTGGTTAGGAAGCATTTAGTTATGAATGCATTGTTGTGATTGTTTGGCAGGCGCGGTGTGGTCGTGCCGCGGCACGAGCTGCGCGTGGTGCGCGCGGGGCGGGGCCGGGCTGGCGTGCGGGGCGCGCGGCTGCCGGGCGCGCGCGCACGTGCCCTGCGCGCGCGCCGCCGGCTGGGCGCTGCACACCGACAGCTTCCGTGCGCACTGCCCCCGACACGCACACGCACACGCACACGCCGAGCCCAGCTAAGGACCCCAGTGCGGCGGACACTGTACAGTGTATGTGGACGGTGCGACGAACAAATCCAAGTGTACAAGTAGTGCGTCTTCACTACACTCTGTCTACTCCGAAAATGTAGCCTCACAAGTTTTTAAAAGAAAAGTGCATACTTTGTTATAATGTATTGACTAATTTTTTTATTTCTCTAATCTAAAACAGCAATACAAGCAAAAATATAACGAGTTAGGTTACATTTTTGGACTTTATTTAAGTCACAGAGTATAGTGTTGTGTGTTTGAGGTGCGCGTGATAACGATGATAGTTTATGTGGATGAATCCTGTGTGAACTAATAGATTCACCAAAAAAAATACTTAGCCCTTTTTCCATTATTTTGAACAAAACGAGACTTAACCACGTATATAAAATTAAAAACTACCCAATGATACTTCGGAGCGTTTCTAAAACAAAGAATATGCCTAACTTGCTATGAAATTAAAACTTGTTTGAATCATATTAGCCGTTTGTGCCATTTTCAACTGAAAGTACATCATTGTCGGGTGTCAATAGGGCGTTAATGCCATAAAAAATCATTTAGAAATAAACTTTATCAACAACCAATGTTGATGAACCTTTGACTTGAAAATGTAATTTTAGGAACAAAACACACATTAGCTGAATTAAACAAATTCATAGACAACATGCTTAAATTTGTCTATGGTTGCTTAGATTTGTCTATGACCTCCATACAAATTTAAGCAAACATAGACAAAACAGAGACAGATTTAAGCATTTTGTACATGAATTTGCTGAATTCAGCTCAGATGTGTTTTCTCCCTAATATGAAAAAACGCGGCGGAATTGTAAAGAAACTGCTCCGTTTCCAATATTAAATTAAGTCTTTGTTATTTAAATCGTTACATGTCGCACCTCAATCACACTCGTCCTCAAAAACTATACCACACTCCAGTATCTAAATATTAACGTTACTCGAGTGTGGTGTTCTCTATTGAGAGCTACTTACAAACTTACATTCAGTCAAAGAAATAACTGTATGCATTATACTTTAGTATTTCATACAATCGTGACATAATGAAGAGCTTTTCAATAGAGTACCGTGTTTAGGCCACGAAACTTGCTGAGGCGCCGCCAGTGGGGCCTCGGCACAATCCGCCGGGAGATTGAAGTTACTAAATTGTATAAAGGCAGCAGGTTGTAAAGCATTCGTCGAACTTGTTACCAGCTTGCCTGTTTTGAGCACTCATAGAAAATATTGTATACAATAGAGACATAATTAATAGACTAAGATTAGATGGTAGTGCACCCTACCTAATCGGGTAGCAAGATTCGGCATATATAGGGGGTAGCACCTTAAAAAGTTATGACTTTTAGTATGGGACACTATGAGCCAAACCTGGAGCGTTCGGAATGCAGCCAACTTTTCGGGTACCAAAAAAAGTCAGAAAATACCTCATCGGGTAGCAAGATTCGACATATACAGGGGGTAGCACCTTAAAAAGTTATGACTTTTTGTATGGAACACTATGAGCCAAACCTGGAGCATTCGGAATGCAGCCTGATTTTAGGGTGCCAGAAAATATCGAAAAATACCTCATCGGGTAGCAAGATGAAACTAATGCCAAATGAAAGTACTAATCATCCTGTTAATAAAAAAAATTGGTAGTCGGTCCTAAACCTGGAGCATTTCAAATGCAGCCAACTTTTGTGATCGAACAAAAAACTCATCTGATACCATTACAACGTAGAAATGGCCCCAGAAGATGGTTCAAAAGACATAAACAAGCTTAATTTGATAGAATTTATCAAAAAGTGCCAAAATATTTCAGGTTTACTCACCCAAACTTATCACTTTCGTGATTTGGCTTAATTTTAGGGTACCTGAAGATTTAAAAAAATACCTTATTGAGTAGCACGATAATATGTATGCCAAATGAAAGGACTTATCATCATGTTAATAAAAAAAAATAGCAGCGGGTCCTAAACCTGGAACATTCCAAATGCAGCCAACTTTTGTGATCGAACAAAAAACTCATCTGATACCATTACAACGTAGAAATGGCCCCAGAAGATGGTTCAAAAGACATAATTAAGCTTAATTTGATGGAATTTATCAAAAAGTGCCAAATTTATTAGGTGTACTCACCCAAACTTATCACTTTCGTGATTTGGCTTAATTTTAGGGTACCTGAAGATTTAAAAAAATACCTTATTGAGTGGCACGATAAGATGTAAGCCAAATGAAAGGACTTATCATCCTGTTAATAAAAAAATATAGCAACGGGTCCTAAACCTGGAGCATTCCAAATGCAGCCAACTTTTGTGATCGAACAAAAAACTCATCTGATACCATTACAACGTAGAAATGGCCCCAGAAGGTGGTTCCAAAGACATAAACAAGCTTAATTTGATAAAATTTATCAAGAAGTGCCAAATTTATTAGGTTTACTCACCCAAACTTATCACTTTCGTGATTTGGCTTAATTTTAGGGTACACGAAGATTTAAAAAAATACCTTATTGAGTGGCACGATAAGATGTAAGCCAAATGAAAGGACTTATCATCCTATTAATAGAAAAAAATAGCAGCGGGTCCTAAACCTGGAACATTCCAAATGCAGCCAACTTTTGTGATCGAACAAAAAACTCATCTGATACCATTACAACGTAGAAATGGCCCCAGAAGATGGTTAAAAAGATATAAACAAGCTTAATTTGATGGAATTTATCAAAAAGTGCCAAAATATATTAGGTTTACTCACCCAAACTTATGACTTTCGTTATTTGGCTTAATTTTAGGGTACCTGAAGATTCAAAAAAATACTTTATTGAGTAGCACGATAAGATGTATGCCAAATGAAAGGACTTATCATCCTGTTAATAAAAAATTTTGCAACTGGTCCTAAACCTGGAGCATTCCAAATGCAGCCAACTTTTGTGATTGAACAAAAAACTCATCTGATACCATTACAACGTAGATATGGCTACAGAAGATGGTTCAAAAGACATAAACAAGCTTAATTTGATAGAATTTATCAAAAAGTGCCAAATTTATTAGGTTTACTCACCCAAACTTATGACTTTCGTAATTTGGCTTAATTTTAGGGTACATGAAGATTTAAAAAAATACCTTATTGAGTGGCACGATAAGATGTAAGCCATATGAAAGGACTTATCGTCCTGTTAATAGAAAAAAATAGCAGCGGGTCCTAAACCTGGAGCATTCCAAATGCAGCCAACTTTTGTGATCGAACAAAAAACTCATCTGATACCATTACAACGTAGAAATGGCCCCAGAAGATGGTTCAAAAGACATAAACAAGCTTAATATGATAGAATTTATCAAAAAGTGCCAAAATATATTAGGGTTACTCACCCAAACTTATGACTTTCGTGATTTGGCTTAATTTTAGGGTACCTGAAGATTTAAAAAAATACCTTATTGAGCAGCACGATAAGATGTATGCCAAATGAAAGTACTTATCATCCTGTTAATAAAAAAAAAATAGCAGCGGCTTCTAAACCTGGAACATTCCAAATGCAGCCAACTTGTGTGATAGAACAAAAAACTCATCTGATAAGCCAAATCACGAAAGTGATAAGTTTGGGTGAGTAAACCTAATATATTTGGCACTTTTTGATAAATTCCATCAAATTAAGTTTGTTTATGTCTTTTGAACCATCTTCTGGGGCCATTTCTACGTTGTAATGGTATCAGATGAGTTCTTTGTTCGATCACAAAAGTTGGCTGCATTTGGAATGCTCCAGATTTAGGACCCGCTGCTATTTTTTTCTATTAACAAGATGATAAGCCCTTTCATTTGGCTTACATCTTATCGTGCCACTCAATAAGGTATTTTTTTTAATCTTCAGGTACCCTAAAATTAAGCCAAATCACGAAAGTGATAAGTTTGGGTGAGTAAACCTAACATATTTTGGCACTTTTTGATAAATTTTATCAAATTAAGCTTGTTTATGTCTTTTGCACCATCTTCTGGGGCCATTTCTACGTTGTAATGGTATCAGATGAGTTTTTTGATCGATCACAAAAGTTGGCTGCATTTGGAATGTTCCAGGTTTAGGACCCACTGCTATTTTTTTTATTAACAGGATGATAAGTCCTTTCATTTGGCTTACATATTAGCGTGCTACTCAATAAGGTATTTTTTTAAATCTTCAGGTACCCTAAAATTAAGCCAAATCACGAAAGTGATAAGTTTGGGTGAGTACACCTAATAAATTTGGCACTTTTTGATAAATTCTATCATATTAAGCTTGTTTATGTCTTTTGAACCATCTTCTGGGGCCATTTCTACGTTGTAATGGTATCAGATGAGTTCTTTGTTCGATCACAAAAGTTGGCTGCATTTGGAATGCTCCAGGTTTAGGACCCGCTGCTACTTTTTTCTATTAACAAGATGATAAGCCCTTTCATCTTACATATTATCGTGCCACTCAATAAGGTATTTTTTTTTAATCTTCAGGTACCCTAAAATTAAGCCAAATCACGAAAGTGATAAGTTTGGGTGAGTAAACCTAACATATTTTGGCACTTTTTGATAAATTTTATGAAATTAAGCTTGTTTATGTCTTTTGCACCATCTTCTGGGGCCATTTCTACGTTGTAATGGTATCAGATGAGTTTTTTGTTCGATATCAAAAGTTGGCTGCATTTGGAATGTTCCAGGTTTAGGACCCGCTGCTATTTTTTTTTGTTAACAGGATGATAAGTCCTTTCATTTGGCATACATATTATCGTGCTACTCAATAAGGTATTTTTTTTTAATCTTCAGGTACCCTAAAATTAAGCCAAATCACGAAAGTGATAAGTTTGGGTGAGTAAACCTGAAATATTTTGGCACTTTTTGATAAATTCTATCAAATTAAGCTTGTTTATGTCTTTTGAACCATCTTCTGGGGCCATTTCTACGTTGTAATGGTATCAGATGAGTTTTTTGTTCGGTCACAAAAGTTGGCTGCATTTGGAATGTTCCAAGTTTAGGACCCGCTGCTATTTTTTTTAATTAACAGGATGATAAGTCCTTTCATTTGGCATACATTTTATCGTGCTACTCAATAAGGTATTTTTTTAAATCTTCAGGTACCCTAAAATTAAGCCAAATCACTAAAGTGATAAGTTTGGGTGAGTACACCTAATAAATTTGTCACTTTTTGATAAATTCTATCATATTAAGCTTGTTTATGTCTTTTGAACCATCTTCTGGGGCCATTTCTACGTTGTAATGGTATCAGATGAGTTTTTTGTTCGATCACAAAAGTTGGCTGCATTTGGAATGCTCCAGGTTTAGGACCCGTTGCTATATTTTTTTATTAACAGGATGATAAGTCCTTTCATTTGGCATACATCTTATCGTGCTACTCAATAAAGTATTTTTTTTATCTTCAGGTACTCTAAATTTAAGCCAAATCACGAAAGTCATAAGTTTGGGTGAGTAAACCTAATATATTTTGGCACTTTTTGATAAATTCTATCAAATTAAGCTTGTTTATGTCTTTGGAACCACCTTCTGGGGCCATTTCTACGTTGTAATGGTATCAGATGAGTTTTTTGTTCGATCACAAAAGTTGGCTGCATTTGGAATGCTCCAGGTTTAGGACCCGTTGCAAATTTTTTTATTAACAGGATGATAAGTCCTTTCATTTGGCATACATCTTATCGTGCTACTCAATAAAGTATTTTTTTGAATCTTCAGGTACCCTAAAATTAAGCCAAATAACGAAAGTCATAAGTTTGGGTGAGTAAACCTAATATATTTTGGCACTTTTTGATAAATTCCATCAAATTAAGCTTGTTTATATCTTTTTAACCATCTTCTGGGGCCATTTCTACGTTGTAATGGTATCAGATGAGTTTTTTGTTCGATCACAAAAGTTGGCTGCATTTGGAGTGTTCCAGGTTTAGGACCCGCTGCTATTTTTTTCTATTAATAGGATGATAAGTCCTTTCATTTGGCTTACATCTTATCGTGCCACTCAATAAGGTATTTTTTTAAATCTTCGTGTACCCTAAAATTAAGCCAAATCACGAAAGTGATAAGTTTGGGTGAGTAAACCTAATAAATTTGGCACTTCTTGATAAATTTTATCAAATTAAGCTTGTTTATGTCTTTGGAACCACCTTCTGGGGCCATTTCTACATTGTAATGGTATCAGATGAGTTTTTTGTTCAATCACAAAAGTTGGCTGCATTTGGAATGCTCCAGGTTTAGGACCCGTTGCTATATTTTTTTATTAACAGGATGATAAGTCCTTTCATTTGGCTTACATCTTATCGTGCCACTCAATAAGGTATTTTTTTAAATCTTCAGGTACCCTAAAATTAAGCCAAATCACGAAAGTGATAAGTTTGGGTGAGTACACCTAATAAATTTGGCACTTTTTGATAAATTCCATCAAATTAAGCTTAATTATGTCTTTTGAACCATCTTCTGGGGCCATTTCTACGTTGTAATGGTATCAGATGAGTTTTTTGTTCGATCACAAAAGTTGGCTGCATTTGGAATGTTCCAGGTTTAGGACCCGCTGCTATTTTTTTTTATTAACATGATGATAAGTCCTTTCATTTGGCATACATATTATCGTGCTACTCAATAAGGTATTTTTTTAAATCTTCAGGTACCCTAAAATTAAGCCAAATCACGAAAGTGATAAGTTTGGGTGAGTAAACCTGAAATATTTTGGCACTTTTTGATAAATTCTATCAAATTAAGCTTGTTTATGTCTTTTGAACCATCTTCTGGGGCCATTTCTACGTTGTAATGGTATCAGATGAGTTTTTTGTTCGATCACAAAAGTTGGCTGCATTTGAAATGCTCCAGGTTTAGGACCGACTACCAATTTTTTTTATTAACAGGATGATTAGTACTTTCATTTGGCATTAGTTTCATCTTGCTACCCGATGAGGTATTTTTCGATATTTTCTGGCACCCTAAAATCAGGCTGCATTCCGAATGCTCCAGGTTTGGCTCATAGTGTTCCATACAAAAAGTCATAACTTTTTAAGGTGCTACCCCCTGTATATGTCGAATCTTGCTACCCGATGAGGTATTTTCTGACTTTTTTTGGTACCCGAAAAGTTGGCTGCATTCCGAACGCTCCAGGTTTGGCTCATAGTGTCCCATACTAAAAGTCATAACTTTTTAAGGTGCTACCCCCTATATATGCCGAATCTTGCTACCCGATTAGGTAGGGTGCACTACCACCTAATCTTAGTCTATAAGCTTTTCAATCTCGCACCTTACTTAGGCCAGTCAGCAAGCTACTATTACACACTACTCGACTGATAAGCACTTCATTATGTCACGACTGTATGAAATACTATAAGTTAAACAGTGAGCTTAAGTGACTAAATCGCTTGCGCGCGCAACTCTTGTGATATGATTTTACTGCAACATACGATTGCCCTTTTGATGTATTTATATCTTACATTTTATTTTTGCGCCCTTTTTTATTTTAAGTAAGTTAGGTTTTTTGTAAATTTGGAAAGTACTCGTATCTGACGATGGAATCTCTGTTACCTATGAGTTGACGTTGTCAATATTTATTAGAGGGCGGTTCCGTATAAGCTTTGCACCGTTTAAGGTGTGTTCTGGTGTGTAAGTACATCTAGATACAATTAATGTAAGCAAATTATGTAATGCCAGTATTGAGTGTGCTTTGAGAGAAGTTAATATGTGTATTGCAGTAGTATTTTAACAAAATAAATTACTTTACACATTGCTATATTCTAACGACACAGAAAGTAATGTGCTATTGATAATCTATTGTGATTTCAAATACCTACTGCAATATGGATTAATAGAGCTATCAGGCCACAGTAGAATCACCATAATAGTAACACAGTAATCTCACTTCAAACACTACCTACCTGAGCATACCTTTTATGGAGTGATACTCGTATTGTTTATGATGCGTCTACTGTGGTTACGCTACTAAGTCTACTGCCGTTTGATCCGTAAGCAATAAACTTTTTTTTTACTATATTTTATGAGCCAGTGGCTGTGTGCTTGAGGGGTATCATGGCGGTCGATGCTAAGCGGGGAGCTGCCACGAATGTCGTTCAAAACTATTGGATAATCAGTGAAAGGCATAACTGCCAAATATATAAATCTAAAACCACTATGTGGTATGGTAACATGGTGTCTCCAAAATAGCTAAGGGCAGATTAACACATTAACTGCCAGACGAAAAATTACGTCCTACTTCAGAAACCGGGCGTCTATAGCTACGTACAAAACAACTCGCCCAGCGAGTTGTCTGGCATCTAAGCAAAGTTTACGAGCGCCCACGAGGCGGGTTCTTGGCAGTGAATGTGTTTAACAAATTTGACCCTAGTGAAAACTATGCCATTTTGCATTGAGGCCAAATTTGCAAAGTCTGGTAGCCCATCGCCTGTTCTATTAGCCCTTTAAATCGTGACGTTGGTTTTAGAGACCCCCAGTATACCTGGGTATAAACTATTGTGGATGCAGTATTGTAAAATCATTGTGACCATGTTTGTTTATTAATTATGAACAACTAATTAGCAGCTTTAGTACACTTCCATAACATTTTCAACGGCTTTTTCGTTTGCCCTATTTTCTTCCAATGTATTTTTAATTCTAATGTTTACATTCTCTAACTCTTTATTATCTAATAACCAGGTCTCACACTCCTCGCTATGCTCGACGTCACGTTTCGACTATAAACGGTTACGATTAATACATGTATAGACAATTTGTAGATAATGTTAACTTAATATATTATCCAATCTTCGAAATCCGGAAAATAATAAAAAAAATGTACAGAATATTTTACATATACATTAAAATTAACAGTGAATAGGTGTAATTTTTTTAGTAATCGGAATTTTAGAATTATGTAAATATCTGCTCCCTTTGGGGTACTAGGATTGTAAATATAGCGGTATTGTAAATAGCAGTTATGGACATTGTGACATTTATTTGGAAGGTATATATATAGCAAATGTAACAATTGACTTTCAGTATTGCAGACAGCTATGAGGTTTACATTATTTGTGGCTTGGCTAAGCTAGACCAAAACTGATATAACTGAAATCTTACAAATATACAGGTCCTATCAATATATCTAAAGATCTTGTCAGAAACAGTCTGACAAATATTAAAAACATTGAAATAATCAAATCAAGTGTTCAGTAAATAAGTCATCAAATCAACCTAATACCTACTACTCTTGACGAATTATATAACTAGTGAAAAAATGTAATTCGTACGTACTTATATGAAATAATAGTAAAAACTATCCAAAGTGTTGTAGAATATTTAGCACCATAATTTCTTACTTTATATTGAAAGAAATATTTGTAATAGTCCTTCAATATTTGCGCATCTCTCCAGAATGTCTAAAACGTTTCAAATATGTAAACCTCAGTCAAAACCTATCAACAAGGAGTTAATATAGGAACTGGCAAGTATTCCCACTGTCATGTTTCGCTTTCATTCATACAATACCAGATAGTGTACAGTCGCCATCAGATATATCGGAGCGGCCAAGGTGGTCACAAATATCTGAACAACGCCTCTATAGTCAAGACGATAAAGTGCATGTTCAGATATATTTGAGTACCGTGGCCGCTCCTATAGATTTGAGAGTGACTGTACGAAGTATTTTCGAGCTGCGTCGCGCGTGAAACATGTGCGCTATGTGCGCGGCTGCTAAGAAAACACGTGCTTTTTGTTGCGCGTAATCTGACCACGGCTTTACAATTTACATGCACCGAACATATATATGGATATTATATTGTGAAATGCTGTAGTGGAATAATTGTCGTGCTCCGCTTCCTTGTTGGTTGGGCTATAAAAACGTTCGCAGACGTGTAACAAGGCAGTGATATTAAATAACGCGATTATGCGTTACATACGTGTAATGTTATATTTTACGTACACCATACAACTTTTCAGTTGCCATTTTAGTATCAAAACTAGTCTAATGTTAGTATCTTGTGATTTTAAAAATTTATTAAATAATCTGGGGTCTATTAAAACTACAATTATCTTTTTAGCTTCGTATAGGTATGTCGAGCATATATTGTTGGATAAATTAATACACAGTAATGTGTAGTGATTATACTTAATGGTTATTTGTACCAAGAAATTTACGCTTAAAATGTAACTGAAATACCTGAAATTGCTCGCGCTGCTTGATTTTGAATTAGAATGTTAAAAGCTGGTATTATGTAAAACTAAAATTTAGCAAGATAGGACTATTATAAATCAATAAAATATGAAAGATCCATATTAATCCAACTTAAAATGTATCATATTATGTATATTTCTCGGAAGTACTTAACAAAACATCGGGATGTAGAAAATCTAATAAATAAAAAAAATCTTCAAAGTCATAATTTATTTAAATAACAGACAAGAAATGATATTAAAGTAATAAAATAACGTACATATTGATGCGGGTATAATTCCCCGCGAATAAAGAAATTGGCTCCTAAATAGAATAGGTCCTTTTAATAAAAAATCGGTTGTTGATAACATTGAGTACTTAACATGAGATTACATCCCTAAGTATTGTTTTGACCCAAAAGTTGTAGTGAAAAATCACTACAAGTCTATCCTACTCTTTTATTCAGTCATAGCTGTCAAATGCCAAACATGGCGCACAAAATTTGTTCTAGATGACAGATCTAGTAGAATACATAATAGATCAATGGTTAATAAATTATGCATCAGGTTCTGACAATCTAATGAAAATCAAACGCGTAACCAATATTGAAGGTATTTTCGTATAGGAGGGTACGAGCTACCGTCGCGCGCACGCGCTGACATAACTTATCTTGTACTTTCATTCCAAGAATAGAAGATAGACTGTATTTAGTAAAAAATATTAAGGTACAAATTTACGGTAGGGAGATCTGGCCAGTTAGAATTTTTAAAATTTACGAAGCAATGTACGGATACCCAAAGCCTTTTTTTTGTGAATGGTGTAAGGTTTTTTTTCACTCACGGCAAATGATTACTTTATTAAGTATGTAATTGTTATAAATTATATTTATCATGACATTATAAGCAAATTGAAATACAACATGTTTAAAATGAACCTGCATTTTATTACGACTAGACTCCTAGACTAGTAATAGGGGAAAGAAAATCCTAAGAACATATTTCCAGTACATAATAAAATCGTATCATGAATCTTGAGAAACAAGCATAGACTTTAAGGTATCGGTCCTTTATTGATAATGATAAATTGATTATCGTTAATACAATCAGCAACAGAAGTAGCTAAGTGGGTGGAGTGTTCAAAATGCCCTTCTCACGCCCTTATTCTCTTTATAAAATAGTATAAAGCCCATTGGTCCACTCTACCCGCTTAGTTACTCTAACTGCTGACAGTGCTTACTGTAGCTACTTGTAGAACAAGGACTAATATTACCAGTACGCCTAGCACATGACTGATGCGATGCGACAGTATCTCGCGGGCGAGATAGACTACCCGTCTCTTTTTAATTGACTCAGTCGGAAAAGGACGAATATACTATCTCGCGCGCGAGATACTGTCGCGTCACTCATGTGCCAGGCGAGGCGTGCTGAATTCGGGTTATTCCTGTTTTCAATATCAGATGGCGCAGCGCCATCTATTGAACGAAAGTTGAGTTATATTGACTGCCTCATCAGGCGTGCTTACACCTGGCGCGTACCTTGCTCAGGCGTGCTTACACGAGGCAAACGCAATGCCTCGGGCGAGGCACGTCCACACTAGCCGAGCTGTTGTGCGCCAAGTGTAGCCACCGAACAAATTGTATGAAACAGACCGCGAACAGACTGCGATAGATGGCGCTGACGCGTTTGACTGTATTAGAGGTATTATAAGATCGCGATTTTTTTACTGTCCCATATTATTTGGTTCATGATTTTAAGGTACAGTCAGCAGCAAAAGTTGCTACGTGGTTGAGGTGTTCTTGACCTCCACGCGCTCTTATTCTCCTAACAATAAAGTCGTGTCAAGCTCATTTTGAACACCTCACCCACTTAGCTACTTCTGCTGCTGACTGTTCGCATCATAAATGACTTAAAGCCAGCATTAAAATTCAGTTCTCTAGATCAATTTTCCCTATATGCATACTGCAATCGTAGAAAGAACAAGAAGCCACTGTTCCCGAGTCGTCAAACTTCCAATCTGCTCCATAGGCTATGCTCTCGTGTTCCATGTATTCACACAGCACGGAGATCCTGTCTGTCACACCTGAAAAAGTTAGGTTTTAAATTCAAAACATAAATTATAGTATCCCTAACTTGGTAAGGTTGCACTTGCATCCCTTTCTCCAGAAGTGAGTTCTTAGTAACCATCCGAATGCATGATCAGTTCAGCTTTGAGGTAGTTCACTATTGCATTGTCGCCATCGGAGCGGCTAAGATACTCAAAAATATCTGAACATGCAGTTTATCGCCGTGACAATAGAGGCGTTGTTCAGATATTTGTGACCACCTTTGCCGCTCCGATGTATCCAATGGCGACTGATCAATAACCAAAAAGTATAATTGCGTGAAGGTATTTTTTTTAACTGCACGGGCTTCAACTTTTTAAATATTTGCGCCTGTCACGGCGTTTCGTCGGTAAAAATCTTACAAATAAAGTGTTTATACCTAGCACTCTGAAACCTCCATACATGCAGGCCGCTAGGACAGTGGTAGGGCTGCGGGGATGATACTTGAGCCGCCACACACCGCCGTTGACAGCTGTCTCAGTCACGCAGCGCTTCAGGTTCCTGGTGTCCCAGAGACGCACTTTTTCGTCGTAACTGTAATTAGTACACATATTGTGTCACACATGTTTATTGTCAACTTGTCAAGATATTATTAGCTGTTTACATTAAGTATATTAATGTTTAGTAGTCATATAGTATCTGCTCTGCTCAAAGATGATTCTATCATATAATAATCTTATTGATTTGCTGACGGAAACTTTCTAAAACACGGAATTTTTCACAGGAGAACTTTGGAAACTTCTTCCAATTTTGTATGGGAAGTGAAACTTTCCTATCATCATCATCCTAGCGTTTATCCCGGTTTGGGGTCCGCTTGACAACCTAATCCCATGAATTGGCGTAGACACTAGTTTTTACGAAAGCGACTGCCACCTGACCTTCCAACCCAGAGGGGAAACTAGGCCTTTTTGGGATTAGCTCCGGTTTCCTTACGATGTTTTTCTTCACCGAAAAGCGACTGGTAAATATCAAATGATATTCCGTACATAAGTTTCGAAAAACTCAGTGGTACGAGCCGGGGTTTGAACCCGAGACCTCCGGATTGAAAGTCGGACGTCTTACCGCAAGGCTACCAGCGTTCTAAGTGAAACTTTCCTATGATTCTTGTAAAAAGTTTCCAAGATCGTTTCTAATTTGGCATTCTACTGACCTGCCCGTAATCAGTTGATGCTCCACGTCGACATGGCTCCTGATGGCCGTGACTCCTGCCTCGTGGCTGCGGTTCGTCGATACTGGTACGTCAGGCACCCTGACGTCGTAACTTTTGAACACGCAATCGTCTCCACCTTCGAAGGATATAAAAGCGTCAGTTTAGGTATTACGATACAATCAGGCATGTATTGGGTTGCGTTGTATGCCTCGATATCTGGAATTGAATTTCTAAATCCTCTGTCCGCTAAAAAGTCACCACCGACTTCAAGCGTATAATAAATAGGTACGTCGGCGCCACTGGCGTAGCTACCAAAGGGCTAGGCGGGGCACTGCCCCAGGGCCCCCAAGCTAGGGGGGAGGGGGCGTGGGCAGAACTTGATTAGCAAACCTCTTGTTGAATATAAAAAAACTATGTGTGTGTGTGTGTGTGTGTGTGTCTGTGTGTGCGGCCCTTGGTCACGTAGTTACTAGTCACGTAGCAGTAGGTCACTGGTCGGCGCGGCCACGGTTTCGGTTAAATATTAGGTTCTAATAGCCAAGATGTTCTCTGGCCATTCGTAAATTAAACATAAAAAACACCAAACCGGCTACAGAACTATGATTCATTGATTATTTCTATGAAATTGAAGTCGGTTAAAAATAACGAAATTGCATCGGTGAACTTCATTTTTATTACACTGATTATAAAATAGAAATATTAGAATAGCGCGATTTAGTATTTTAACTTCATGGAACGGCGCCATCTAGCGTGCAATTTTTTAAACTCAATTTTGTTTAATAGTTCATACGACGGACCCTAAACCGGCAGAAATAAAGATCAGTATAATTACTTGCGTTGTGTATAAGTTGTATAACGTAATAAAACCTAAATTACCTGAATAAAACACATCAGTGCTCCAATAATTAAAAGCAGCAATCCACGCTTCAAATCCGTGACTCTTCCACGTCCCAACCCTTAACAGACCACTCCCAACGATCTTAAAAATAGTCACATCACCCGCAGAACCGCTCACTACTATCATTGGCTCGCCTGACACTTTATTTGTCGACCAATCAAGAGACAGCGCCAAAACGTCTTGACCAATCGAATCTTCAAGCCACAACTTTAAACTGTAACCGTCGTTTTCATACAGTTGGTACAGCTGGAGTGATCCTTCGGAAGTTACTACTGCTAGCACTGGGTGGTCGTCAATAGTATGGTAGCACCATTTTTGATCAAGGATGCCGGCGGTGTCCACAGTTTGTATGGGACACAAATCGATTGTATCTTGGTTGATTTGGAAGAGGTAGATTCTACCAAGTCTTGTCTGTTTTTTCGGCTGCTGATCTAAAAATAATATTGAAAGATTATTGATTTGGCATTTAGAAGCGAGTTAATCAAGGCTATGCTAAAAGAAAAACATTAAAAAGAGGTCCTTCTAGTCGGATTTTACAAGTGAACCGACCCTATATCCAAAATTTATTTTAGGCTTCTAAGAAGTTTTTGAGGCTCCAAGTCTTGAGCGCCATCTAGTCCAGAGCGACCTAAAGATAGCCAAAATGTATGAGGAAATGTCACCTGCTCTGCTACTCCATCTAGTAACGACTAGCGTAGGTACTAGAGCAGGTGACATTTCCTCGAATCTTACATTTTGGCTATCTTCAGGTCGCTCTGTATATTATCCGGTAAGTAAAAGTGTTTCTTTCAGATAATTTAGATGTAAACAATAAAATAACAGCATATTAATTACCTTCGTCCTTTTTCTCAAGCTGGTAAGTGCCGCACACCAACACATCCCGATGGGGCTCCACAGGGCACCATTCGACGGAGTCTGCACTGTAGCCCGTGTTCCATCGCCATTGGGTGCTCCAAGATGTCATGTCTGGCCTGTAGTAGTACACTATATTAGTGATGCTAGCACAAAACAATGTGGTGACAGGCCTAAAGCGAACATCGAAACTTCGATTTACGATGGTAAATATAGGTACAAATCGCGAGCTACAACTTTACCTGTCTTGAAAAACATTGGTTTCTTTAACAGCTATTTATATCATATTCCTGAGATGGCCGCCTTTCCCATCTCAGAATTAAGATATAAATAGCTGTTTGCTGAAGAAAACTATGTTTTTCAAGTCAGGCAAAGTTGTAGTGCGTCGTATATAGGCAAAGGCAAATTTTATTTAACTCCACAGACCAGCAACGCGCATGCGTGAGCGATACAGAGACGAGCTAACGCTCCTTGGTCTATGTTATGTTTAACTCGAGTTTGTCAGTTAGGTGGTTTATTGTTTAGGTAAAATCTTGCAACTCTTGCAAGCCAGATTTGAACCAGTTCCAGATGTCCGATTGAGCTGAAATTTATCCTACATACGTAACTTGGATGACAAATACAACATGTATACACATTGCACCTTATGTTTTATGTGTAAGGTTCAAAACTGTATGCAAAGAGGTGGAACATTCTAACGCCCACTGTTAGCTGACCATTTGTGATGTGAACCTTATTACAATGGGATAAGATCTACTTTTGGCCTACCAGTGTAGCTGTTAGTTTACTACACTCAAGGTCAATGAAAACTGCTTGTTTATATATAAATTGTTATACAAGGTGACCCTTTTTCATGGTGTTTGGGTGTATTCCACAATAAAACGCGTCTGTACTATTTTAAACCCATTTATTAATATTAATATAATAAAAATATGCCCATACATGAATAAATACAGCCGACTAAAGCTATTTCTCATAAACTGTAATGAATTTAACATTTATTTCACAATTCTTTACATTTAATTTGCTAAAAATTTGTACTGTTTCATGGTTCATACTTATACTTAATTTGAAAACTTTGATAATTCATAAAACAGCTAAAACGTTCAGATCAATAGAAGACAGAAATATAATTATGTATGAAATATTAAGAAAAAAACATACAGGAAATATTTATCTATAAAAAATATCGACTGAAATGGACTCGAATTACAATTAGTAAGTTTAACATTCAAGTAAGTACTTTATTCTTTAATGGTAACTTATTTTATATATTTAAAGACTATTTCGTAATTCTCCTTATCACTAGCGTTATACTAAAAGGTATACATTTCCAGCAGTTGGACCAAACTGTTTCTTACAAATTAAAACGTGCCAGTAGCTCACTGCAGAGGGCGCCCCTGGTGTAGCCTCTAAGGCTGCCTTTCAACTGAGACGGAGATGGAGGAGACGTGCGGGAATCATCCAATAGTTTGCCTTTCCTCTGATGCGGAGATGCTATACTATGGTCGATTCCCACACGTCTCCTCTCATCTCCGCCAAAGTGAAAAGGCAGCCTAATAGGGTACTATTAGGATTTCATTATACATCCTACCCTCTACCTAAACATGACTTGGACGGGGGTCTGTCTGTCTGTCACCGCATATCTAATGATGCGCCCTCTTGCAATGAGCTTTTATTTTTAACATTGTTGCATTTCCAGATCTAACTTAATTATCAATATTTCAAATTAAGTTCATATATCCTTCATCTTGTCCCTCTCTTGTAACGAGGGAAAAAGAAAGATTTTTTTTATGTATTTTTACTGCAGGCATGGTTCTTAAAGAAGCACCAAACTTAAATGCATAAAAATGGCAAAACAGCAGAAAATCGGAGATTTCAGTTTGAATTTTTCAGCAGTAAAAGCAGGCCATAACTCGTAAACATACACACAATATATTAGGTAACATACAATTAATGCAGTTATGAAGTATTCAAAATTAAAATATATACAACTTAACGCTAATAATTCAAAATTATCAAACAATGAGCACTTCATCTTACATTAGTCTAATTTGAGGTCACATGATTGCCTTTCTAATGGTTTTACATTTCTGAGCAATACATATGTATAGGAAAATTCACGTAAAATAATATCAGATTATATTGCTCATAGATAGATGTACCAAGAAATTAACTCTCGTAAGCAACCAACATTATAAAATGTAACGGTTACATTCGCCTCTCTTTATTAGTCACTTCGTGCGACATGTTTGGAAGAGCCGAGTCTCCATCGCCAAGCACTAAGAATGCTATTCGAACCGGTCCGTGGCGCACTACTGTAAAGCGCGATGCCGACTGCCGGCCTGCATACGGCGCATCGCTCAGCGCGTAGCGGTAAGTGTAACTGTTATATTCTATAGTGTTAGCATGACTCACGAAAGTTTAAATTTAATAAAATAAAGTGCCACCCAGTACTTGTACAGCTCTGTTACTTTACTGAGTGTTTGGGCACCATTGCAAATATCTATTTTAATTCTCAGGCCGTTTTTACTCTTGGTACATCACTGAAACTTGGTACATTAAAAATACTGTGAATGATGAACTAATACTAGACATTTAATGTGATTTGACTTGACAGTTTCAAGTCTCAAACTAGTCGTAATGAGTATCTTGTGGGGAGTTACATTAAGTACAGTCCGTGAGGCAAAACTTGAGCGTAGATTACATAAGATCAAACGAACTGAGCAAGCGAAGTTCGATCGATATTATATGACTCGTTTTATTGGAAGTTAGGTCATCATTTCTTACTTTTAAGAATTAAATAACATCGTTTACAGCTACACAACGGTAGATTGCTATTGGCTGCGTTGTGTAGTAAGCATATAACTAGATATAGTCAGACCAAGCTAACTCTGCATTGACTTTGCAAGTGACAATGCGTGGAGTCAGCATAAACAATCCAATTTGTAAATATAATAGTCGACGAAAATAGTATTAAAACAACTATTTTTTTTTGGTTGCCTATAGTTTTCGTCTTTCCCTTTACTACATACGAAGCCAAAGCCATTTATAGCGTTATAAATTTCAACTCTATGATTAGTGTATCAGAGTTCAAAATTGAACATTTTTTTATTCATGCGGTAATGGGTTATCTTATCAACATCAACCAAGCTAAATCTTTGCCCCACGGACTTCATTAACTAACTTACGGCTGCACCATTCACTATAATATCATGAAACATCAACATCACAAAATACCAAAGGTGTCTTAAAATATGCTTATTAAACGTTAATAATATTTTACTTTATATATTGTTTTGTCTGAGGTAGATGTTCACAATAAATGTTTCGATCACAGCCTGGCTTTTCAGGACAGCTATCTCTAACAGGTCTCTTTTGAACAGAAGTTCCCATCTAAGGAGGTTGTATAACTACAGACGAGGCAGAATGTCTTACCAATAGGCGGGTCCACACCGGCAGCTCAGTCTCGCGATGTAATTACCGCGTTAAGCAGATCGGGCAGTGTAAACGGCCCGCAAACGCGCAATCAGCAACAGTCGAGGCGCATCTATCTGTTGACAATTTCCTCGCGAGACTGCTCTGCCTGTGTGGACCCTCATCAGAAAAATGCGACATGCAAAACTTAATTTACATCAACTATGCCTGGACACCAACAAAATAAGGAACTTCTGTTTTATAACATAGTATGATAGTTAATTAATAGTAAGCCACATAATAAACGGGAACATGTATTGTGTTGTTATTGGTAATATAATAAAATGTGGAATTCACGGTATTACAACTTAACTCCAATCAAATTTTATAAAATCAATGTGCAATGATAATCACTTTGATTTTATAATAAGCTTTTTCATGGGCCCATGTCTCCAATGTTACTGTTTTTTGTATGGGCTGTAGCCAACAGCTGAAGTAGCTAAGCGGGTAGGGTGTTCAAAATGACCTACACACACTCTTATTATTTTAACTATAAAGTCATGTCCAGCTTATTTTGAACACCCTACCCGCTTAGCTACTTTTGCTGCTGACTGTACAATACGACAATACACTAATAAAATATTGGCCTAATATCATCTGATATATGGGCTTCTGTTAACTGTAACTGATTATTATTATTTGTAAAAATATGTCAAATTTTAAATAAATGTTAAATAAACAAAATTGTAGTAATTATAATGAATATATACTGGGCTACTCTATCCTCTACATTTCTAAATAAAATGTTTAAGCTGAGGATCAGTTACAATAAAATTGTTATTCAATGAGGAGACAACTGCCAATAGTAACTTACTTATTACTATACAACTAAATGACTTTCAAAAGAAGCAATGTTTGTGTGTCGTCGCCACTGGTGTGTACAGTCAGCAACAGAAGTAGCTAAGCGGGTAGGGTGTTCAAAGTGACCTGCACAAGCTCTTATTCTCTTAACAATAAAGTCATGTCCAGCTCTTTTTGAGCACCCTACCCGCTTAGCTACTTCTAATGCTGACTGTATCAAGTGGTGAAATATTAAGTCAAATTCATGTCTCTGGCTTAAGCACACACACACTATTGAACTTTGAGTATGAAAAAATAACACAATTTTTTTTATGTATTTGAAATGAGAAGTTTACTATGAAAAGTAAACAGAAGAACAGCAAAATCTGTTTCTTTGTTTTTGTAATCGCAGCATTATTGATCTTTCTTGTAAACGCAGCATTTTTCCAGTGTAGAGGTGTATGTGCTTTGCCTCTTCAGTTTAAATAAAGGCGATATTCAGAAAATTTAAGTTATAATCACATTTTCAAAATAAATCTCTTAAATTTAGTCTAAGTACCCTGAATTATATTTTCTTTTTTATTTCTAATAAATAAGACCCTAACTTTTGTTATTGTGGCAGCATTATTCTTATCCTGTCAATATTGATGCTCTTTAAATTCAAGATTGGTAACATAGAGATATTATCATATTATTTCATATCCTATCCTATCATTTCTCATTTTGTCTGTACAGGTTTCATTCAAAATCTACAGGGGAAGTCTTCAGAATTCTTACAGTTTTCTAAAAACACTAAATGTGATCTTATTGCGAGCTATTTCTTCCAATATTGAAATTAATTTACAGTACCAGTGGACTTATTAAATGTTCCAAATTTTTAGTTTTGATAGAGAATAAGAATATTGCTGCAATATAATTACAGTTCTAATATCAATAAATGTTAGGGACACATTACCAGAAGAAATATTATTATTAGTATACTTGAGACTTACACTAGATATACTTTGACTGCTGCATGACCAATAAATAACTTTTTCAGGGTCTTTTGTGAGCCTTTAAACACATGTTATTGACCACTTTGTTTCCCAATCTTAAGGTTCATATTTCAGTAACAAAGAGATTGAAAAATAAAGTAGTTGGTTCATATTGCAACTTCAATGGCAGTCACAGAAAGATTTTGTTTCCGAGGTATTCTAAAATTGACTGTGTTGATGTCAAAACAGAGGTTTACTGTCTTGCTGAGCGCTCTGTTTCAATCAAGCACTCTCTGACAAGTATGCGGGCGTGCACGATGCCGCGCTTCAGGCGTTCAGCTGAACTGCGGCTGCCCGAGTAGCTTGGCCGCACCTCCTTACCCATCTCCTCTATCACAGCCAACAGCTGCGCGTACTTCGACGTCCCGTTATCTTTGTCCTTCCCGATGGAGGACGGCGATGCTGCCGGTACAGTAGATATAGTCGCGTGGCTGCTTCCGCCGTGACCCAGGTCTTTATGTACGTTCTTACCGCTCATCGGTATCGCGGTCACAGTCACGTCGCTCAGCTTCGACTCCACCGCCTGTATATCCATAGCTTCCATCGCGCTCTGAAAATATGTATTATCCTCTTAATGACACAAAAGAAACTTGAAAGAATTTGCCAAAGAAACAAAAACTTACCTAGCTAACTACGAACTGATAACACAATCGCGAATGAAAACACATTCCGTAAACACGTACGCGTAAATAAATAACTAGTAACTACCCTGTAGTGTAGATAATGTAGGACATACCTAGTCCAAGCACCTTCGGAGTCGCAGACAACGAAAGAAATGGCCTTTTTCTTATCGCCAAAACTTAAAACCTATAGCGGTTATAAAGTATTCTAATGGAATGTGATATGTATTTTGTAAATCAGAATGATTTAATACACGCTTTCCCGTATTTTATTATTTCTGAAATAATAAACAACTCCACAAATTACCACCACATTGACAACATCAAGACAACATCTTACTTTTTTATTAGGTTTTTAAGTGAACTTTGACGCGTAAATAATACAGCCTAAGTTTCATAATTTTAATTTTTAGATGTTAAACACATAGTTTTAAGAATAGCAATAATCAGATATAAATAACTATTAAATATTTTAATGAAAACACCATTGCAATTTAAGAATATGTAGGAAAATGCAAAGTAAAAATGAAAATAGATTCGTTCCGTTTCATTAATTTTGTTCACGAATTCCAAAACGGAATGTAATCCCTAGTGTTGCAACACGAATGAATTATTTTTTCCCGACCCCGTATATTATGGGGAGTGTATATCTCGATTCTCATCAATCCACAATAATTTACGCTTTATTTACAGGGTCGAAGATAAATTTTGAAATTGGTTTTGAATTTTTTAGTGGTCTATTTGATTGGTTCTTCTTTTTTAACGTTGGCGATAAATAAACGCATGCCAATCACTCGCCGCTTGCCAAGCTATTAGAATTTAGAAAAAAAACAAGCTGTCAGGCCTGTCAAAGGATTGGGGGATCGTCGGGACCGTCGTCGTCTTACTTTCTTTATCCCAAACCTATTTGTGACCAAAACAAATAAAACAACTACGTACGACCTCCCCGTATCAGATTGCCCAACGGAAATAAATCGTCAGCTGCGATGCGCTACAGATCATATCATGTTAAATTGATCAAATAAAATTGCAATGAAACAATGAGTCCAGCCGAGCGATTTCTCCGCCCACTGGGGCTTATTAATTGAGCTATGAGTGAGGAGTGTGTTGTGGACGTTGTGGTGAGCTAGTGGAGGAGTAGTGAGCGGAGGCATGGCGGACGTAGAGCGGGCCTCGAGGCCCAACTCGCTGCTGCTTGAGACTCCTCCACCGGAGCGGGAGCCTCTCCGCTTCGACGTCCAGCTGGTCGGAGCCCCGCCTGAGGTGGAGCAGCTCGTCAACAACATCAAGCAAGTGGCGGAAGACTTCTTGTACCATTGGAAAACCTTTCCTATTGGTGAGTCTTGCTTATCACTTGTTTTTGTTTTTTATAGTAGGATATGGATGCTTTTTCTGATTAGAATACTTTGAGTGACTATCGCAAATTTTGGTAATGTATGTACAGGTCTTGTTTGTCCTCTGTGTTGGAAGGTCAGTTAGCAGACAGAAAATTAGTGCCTATGCCAATTCAAGGGATTAAGTTGCCAAGCCGTGGCAAAAATCCAGGATAAACAGTAGAAGGATGGTAATGGATATAGAGAAAATGATAAGTTTCATTTTGGCAATCACATATAGTTTTACAATATATTCTTTATTTTTTGCCTCTTGCATGGTCACTGTGAGAGTAATAGCCTCTTCCATCTTGAACTATTTACGTAAGTTTTGTGTAACATTTATCCTTCTATTTCTGCCTTTGGGGCTCAGTTGAGCCTGGTGTCCACTTGGCAATGCTTATAGCTGTAGGGTCCACCATACACTTCCTGAGTTACTCTTAAGCTTTCAATGGTGAGGGACCCCTGAAAACATTTCTTTTCTACTGAAACTATCAACAGTTTGAAGTAAATACCTATGACAAATACGGTGGACAAAGAGTTGTTCATTTAATAAAGTGGACTACTTCGCAAGCAGTCATTGACCACGAGTGGTCAACATATCAGTGATTAATATTTAACAGAATTTTGTAGAAGAGAGCCAAAAGTGAATGCTGACTGTAATTTTTGTAATACCACAATGGTGGCAAACAGGTATATGACCGCCTGCCTGATGGTAAGCAGCTACCGTAAGCCTGCAACTACAGAGGTGTCACATGCGCGTTTCCGAGTCTTTATAAATTTGTACTCCTTTTTTGAAGAACCCCATACTGTAGCCCCATGGAGAATTCTTGGGGATTCACTGTGTTATAGTTTAATATATTAATTATGTTCTGAATAAGTGAAAGAAGAAATATCCAGCCACCCAGACAATGTCTGTTTCTTTTCTTGGGAAAAATCTGTCAGCCTACACACTACAGTGTTTCCAATTACTAAGATATTTCTTTACTTTCACTATTACTTATATGATTGGCATTGTAAGTTAAGTCACAATGAGTTATCTTATCTTATACTTGGAATAGGTTAATGAAGAAATGAAAAAAGAAACAGTAACTTTGACACACAGTCCAGTAATTAATCCCTAACATTCATGTATAAAGTTATTAGAGATAGAACAACTTACAAGCAATCACTTCAATTTGAACCTCCTTGCTATATCCTTAAAGGCACATTTTATATAGCATCTGTATTGCTTGACTGGCGGTTTTAAACACGTGTTTGGTATTACACCACATGTGGTCAAAATATAACAGATCATTGGTAAGCTTCTGCTTTAAAGTAACCAATAGAGATGAATACTTTCCCACGGTTCTTTAAACTAAGAAAGGTCTCTCTCCTAAAATGTGTCATTATTTTGGTAAAGGTGCCATTTGGCAGCTGGCGCTTACCTATGTCGTAAGTTGTGCGGATACAATATTGTATTTGAGTAATAAAAACGTAAGTGCCAGCTGCCAAATAGTACCTTTACCAAATTAAAGCCACAAATAAGAATATACTTACATTTATAAGTATATATCTCTCTGAGAAAAGGAGGTATGAGTACCTACTACAGTACAATTTCACATCACATCACATATTTTATTTGATACATACCTTTTGAATACTCGCTGACATGGAATTTATTGAAGGACACACATAGGCTGCAATGATATCTACAGGCCTATGCTCAGCAGTGGGCGACAAATGGCTGAAATGATGATGATGATGATATCTACACAAGCAATAGCGCAAAAATATCAAAAACGTAGAGGACCATTGAACAAACTGCAACTGCAATCCGACTTTTCAACACAGAGGGGAAACTATTCGTTAGGTATTGTTACATGTGCCCATGCCATACGATTTGAAGGAGTTGTAGATGGAGCCATGCTGCGTATTCCTGCTATACACAGTTTTCATTAAGGGCCTTTGCACGTCTCCGCGGTGGAATCCCAATCCCAATGGATGCCGCGGAAACCGCCGTTCGCTTCGCCGCGAAACCTGAGCAGATAAGACCGAAACGTTCTTGTTTCGGGGCGAAACGCTCTTGTTTCGGGGCGAAACGTGCGGCGCGGTTCGGCGGTGGCGATTCATAAAAATATGCCTTATCCTACGGGATACCGTTAACTAGTAGATGTATGAGTGAGCAACCCTCGTTTGTCCCAGTCCTCCCGTCATCTCGCTTCACGGGCCCCGGCAACCGGCCCTCCGACATCATCATCGCGCCGCCCTGCGACGAGCTCGACGCCGCGGCCCTCGACGCGGGCCTGGAGCCCCATCCGCTGTCGCCGAAGCAGCTACACCAGATTAGGGAAAAAGGGTGAGCGGTTTTATAAAATATTCATTATAATTACCTAGTGTAATAAGAAAGGTTAGAGTGGTCACTCTATACACGAGTTTCCACAGAACTAGGGTTGCCACCCGTACTATAATATATTGTATCGTACTATATTTTTGCTTGGTGTACTGTTGAAAATATGCAAAAAAGACGAACATACTATATTTTTGGAACGCTTCATGAAGTAACAACAAGGTGTACTATATTTTTTTGATGTAGGTTTGGAAAATACTATATTTCTCTCAAAAAAAGGTGGCAACCCTACACAGAACAGATTATTTTTGCAGTGTGTTGTATGGAATGGGCACTCTAAGTTTAGGTGCTTTTTTCTCTATTGGCGCCTCTACATGATGGGCCATCATAAGGACGCAGCTATGCGTTAGAGGGAGCTAACGATATTGCCATCTCGTTCCGTGGTATAGCTGCGTCCCTATGATGGCCCATCATGTAGAGCCAGCCTATGACTATCGCCAGCGTGTCTGGCACAAGTTTTAGGTTAAGGTACGTCCAAATCGGTTTGCGTGTGGACTGTGGAGCGCATTACGTAGTCTTAAACGGCTATTAGACATTGCGACCTGCAGGGCCCAATCTGTCAGGTTGGTAGGTGTTATTAAAGGTATGGCCCGTAGGGAGCTGAAGGAGGGGAAGGGAGAGGCAGGGTACACAATAGATTGGGCCCTGCAGGTTGCAATGTCTAATAGCCCTTTTATTTGCTATTGCAACTATATTATTACATTCGGAAAAAGTGCGCTCGCGTCGCGTTCTACGGATCTGGACGCACCTTTAGAACTCAAGAACTTTAGACGAAGCTACAACTCAAGTGGCTATATTACTCACAACAATCATACATTTCCTAGTTAATCTGAAATTGCGAACAGAATTATTTAAAACATTGTAGTTTACTTTACTCACATACCTAAACATTCAATCACCTATTACACATCACTAATATCATCATAATTGATATCATAAGACCGAGCTTGTTACAAAATAATTGCCTAGTACCATTTTGTATGTATCTCAAGTATTTATTTATGCATGGTGACGCTATAGAACAAGACATAATTTAGGTATGGCACAAAAACATCAGTCATCAGTGTCATCACACACAGTCACCTATTGTTATATCTGAAATATCACAACATATTTTAAAAACATCAAGAAATGAACACTAGTACTATTTCCATTCTGATCAATGAAGAATTAGTTTCTCTCAACCGAAAAATAATATCGCGGGTGCGTTTGATACTTGTATAGTGTAATAACCCATGTGTCTCTTTCTTATATAGGAAATAAGTATGTTTTGTATGCTTCAGAATCTCGATGAGACCTCGGTGTGAGCTATCTACGAAAAATGCATTAATTAACAGCTAACTCAAATTAAAAGGAATTTCAATTGAAACGAAGCATAGCAACGATTCGAAAGTGTGTAGGCAATTTACACGCGATATAATGTTAACTATATTATTATAATGTTTACTAACGTTAGGCTAAGTAATTGTAACTAACCTTAACTATGATCCTAGTTGGTCGAAATAAATGTTTTGATTTGATTTGATTTGATTTGATAATCTTCTTTTAATACATTCTATAAATACAAAAGTTTGTCACTACTCATTGGTCGATGTCGGATTCATTTGTTATTTAAGATAATTTTAGGGTAAGATCGGATAATTTAATTATGTACTGTATGTCTAGCATGACTTACGTTGCGGCGAGACTCGATGTATGATGAAGTCGCGCGCGACAACGCATGTCATGCTAAAAAAACTAACTGTTATCTTCAAATGCACTACCTTCTAATATAATTTTCTAGTCTTCCATATTATGGCTCCTCTATTTACATGATGAGCCATCATAGGGACGCAGCTATGCGTTCGAGGGAGCTATATGTTGCGATCTCGTTTCGTCGTATAGCTGCCAGGGGCAGGGCCGTAGCTGGGGGGGGGGGGGGGGGGGGGCATTAGGGGACAATGTCCTACCTTAAAAACTACATTCGGGCCAAAAATGTATGAAAATAAAGTTAATGCCCTACCTTAAAATTCGCTATGCCCTACCTTAAATTAGCACTGCCCTATCTTAACCGCAATTCTGGCTACGGCCCTGGTAGCTGCGTCCCTATGATGGCCCATCATGTAGAGCAGCCATTACAGGCAGTCTCATTTATTTTCTCATAAATAGAACTGTAGATAACTAGCTAATGTAATAACTACATAATGAATACACGCGTGTACATTTATAAAAACGCGACGTTAGAGGATACGGTGTAATTAGTGGGAATTAAGTGTCTGTGTTTGAGGAGGGTCCGTAATACGGTAATGTGGGCGCTGGAACAACACAAATTGAACTTGATTCATGCGAACGATATGGGCACAGCTTTCTTTGTCTTTTATTTTATTTGCGGGATGTTGCTTTATGCTCGTAGGTACACAAACACTTACTTGGAATTTCTATTGCTTACACAAATCAATGTAAGTTGTAGTATTTATACAGAGTGGCCAAAAAGAACTATCAATTGAGCAGCGGCGGTGAGTAATGGCCATACAAAAGTCCGAAAATCAAATCAACGTACGACTTCAATTACGCTACTTTTATATAAGCGGTCACTGAAAAAAGACGCTTTTTGTGTCTTAGTAGAAACAATAATGCTAATTGGAAATAATATCTGAATTCGAATTTATAACCATACACACATTATATGATAACCACGCATTATATATTAACCACCTCAACGCAACGTATATAGTCTAGTTCCATTTTTCAAAAAATCCATGTCGAGAAGCAAACGATATTACTTTTGGGCAACCGGGCTTTTTACCTGATTTAGACCCTGCTGTATCCGAATCGCCGGTTGCCTTCAAAGAAAATTTGTCCGGAAGTGAGATATTCAAGATGGCGGCCAAAAAAATTACCCATTTTTTACTTTTTCTTAAATAACTCGTAAACCGTGTCCCCTACCAAAATATGTTCTTTTACTTAAATAATTCACATAAAATTCTCTATAAAAAAGGTTCTATACAGTTTTTTGCTGGGATCAAAGTTTAATGAGATATCGAGGGTATAAGATAGACCTTAAATATATAGACTAATTACCCTTTTCCCGCGACTTCGTCTACGTGGGATTAACATTCGCTATAATACATTTATGAAACACCTTAGTGAAATCTTGTAGCAAATATAAATTTAACGTACATACTTTTTTACGTCTACAGTGAGCAACAATTCCATACAAAGTTTCACCCCCCTTTTCACCCTTTCAAAAGATGATTTCTGAGATAAAAACTATTTCATGTCCTTTTCCATAACTCAAACTATCATCATGCCAAATTTAAACTAAAACGGTTCAGCGGTTTAAGCGTTAATCGTGAAGAGGTAACGAGTTAGCTCTTTCTAACGCATAGCTGCGTCCCTATGATGGGCCATCATGTAGAGGAGCCATAACGCATAGCTGCGTCCCTATGATGGCCCATCAAGTAGAGGAGCCATAACGCATAGCTGCGTCCCTATGATGGCCCATCATGTAGAGGAGCCATAACGCATAGCTGCGTCCCTATGATGGCCCATCATGTAGAGGAGCCATAACGCATAGCTGCGTCCCTATGATGGCCCATCATGTAGAGGAGCCATAACGCATAGCTGCGTCCCTATGATGGCCCATCATGTAGAGGAGCCATAACGCATAGCTGCGTCCCTATGATGGCCCATCATGTAGAGGAGCCATAACGCATAGCTGCGTCCCTATGATGGCCCATCATGTAGAGGAGCCATAACGCATAGCTGCGTCCCTATGATGGGCCATCATGTAGAGGAGCCATAACGCATAGCTGCGTCCCTATGATGGCCCATCATGTAGAGGAGCCATAACGCATAGCTGCGTCCCTATGATGGGCCATCATGTAGAGGAGCCATAACGCATAGCTGCGTCCCTATGATGGCCCATCATGTAGAGGAGCCATAACGCATAGCTGCGTCCCTATGATGGCCCATCATGTAGAGGAGCCATAACGCATAGCTGCGTCCCTATGATGGCCCATCATGTAGAGGAGCCATAACGCATAGCTGCGTCCCTATGATGGCCCATCATGTAGAGGAGCCATAACGCATAGCTGCGTCCCTATGATGGCCCATCATGTAGAGGAGCCATAACGCATAGCTGCGTCCCTATGATGGCCCATCATGTAGAGGAGCCATAACGCATAGCTGCGTCCCTATGATGGCCCATCATGTAGAGGAGCCATAACGCATAGCTGCGTCCCTATGATGGCCCATCATGTAGAGGAGCCATAACGCATAGCTGCGTCCCTATGATGGCCCATCATGTAGAGGAGCCATAACGCATAGCTGCGTCCCTATGATGGCCCATCATGTAGAGGAGCCATAACGCATAGCTGCGTCCCTATGATGGCCCATCATGTAGAGGAGCCATAACGCATAGCTGCGTCCCTATGATGGCCCATCATGTAGAGGAGCCATAACGCATAGCTGCGTCCCTATGATGGCCCATCATGTAGAGGAGCCATAACGCATAGCTGCGTCCCTATGATGGCCCATCATGTAGAGGAGCCATAACGCATAGCTGCGTCCCTATGATGGGCCATCATGTAGAGGAGCCATAACGCATAGCTGCGTCCCTATGATGGCCCATCATGTAGAGGAGCCATAACGCATAGCTGCGTCCCTATGATGGCCCATCATGTAGAGGAGCCATAACGCATAGCTGCGTCCCTATGATGGGCCATCATGTAGAGGAGCCATAACGCATAGCTGCGTCCCTATGATGGCCCATCATGTAGAGGAGCCATAACGCATAGCTGCGTCCCTATGATGGGCCATCATGTAGAGGAGCCATAACGCATAGCTGCGTCCCTATGATGGCCCATCATGTAGAGGAGCCATAACGCATAGCTGCGTCCCTATGATGGCCCATCATGTAGAGGAGCCATAACGCATAGCTGCGTCCCTATGATGGCCCATCATGTAGAGGAGCCATAACGCATAGCTGCGTCCCTATGATGGCCCATCATGTAGAGGAGCCATAACGCATAGCTGCGTCCCTATGATGGCCCATCATGTAGAGGAGCCATAACGCATAGCTGCGTCCCTATGATGGCCCATCATGTAGAGGAGCCATAACGCATAGCTGCGTCCCTATGATGGCCCATCATGTAGAGGAGCCATAACGCATAGCTGCGTCCCTATGATGGCCCATCAAGTAGAGGAGCCATAACGCATAGCTGCGTCCCTATGATGGCCCATCAAGTAGAGGAGCCATAACGCATAGCTGCGTCCCTATGATGGCCCATCATGTAGAGGAGCCATAACGCATAGCTGCGTCCCTATGATGGGCCATCATGTAGAGGAGCCATAACGCATAGCTGCGTCCCTATGATGGCCCATCAAGTAGAGGAGCCATAACGCATAGCTGCGTCCCTATGATGGGCCATCATGTAGGCGTCCCTATGATGGCCCATCATGTAGAGGAGCCATAACGCATAGCTGCGTCCCTATGATGGCCCATCATGTAGAGGAGCCATAACGCATAGCTGCGTCCCTATGATGGCCCATCATGTAGAGGAGCCATAACGCATAGCTGCGTCCCTATGATGGCCCATCATGTAGAGGAGCCATAACGCATAGCTGCGTCCCTATGATGGCCCATCATGTAGAGGAGCCATAACGCATAGCTGCGTCCCTATGATGGGCCATCATGTAGAGGAGCCATAACGCATAGCTGCGTCCCTATGATGGCCCATCATGTAGAGGAGCCATAACGCATAGCTGCGTCCCTATGATGGGCCATCATGTAGAGGAGCCATAACGCATAGCTGCGTCCCTATGATGGCCCATCATGTAGAGGAGCCATAACGCATAGCTGCGTCCCTATGATGGGCCATCATGTAGAGGAGCCATAACGCATAGCTGCGTCCCTATGATGGCCCATCATGTAGAGGAGCCATAACGCATAGCTGCGTCCCTATGATGGCCCATCATGTAGAGGAGCCATAACGCATAGCTGCGTCCCTATGATGGGCCATCATGTAGAGGAGCCATAACGCATAGCTGCGTCCCTATGATGGGCCATCATGTAGAGGAGCCATAACGCATAGCTGCGTCCCTATGATGGCCCATCATGTAGAGGAGCCATAACGCATAGCTGCGTCCCTATGATGGCCCATCATGTAGAGGAGCCATAACGCATAGCTGCGTCCCTATGATGGGCCATCATGTAGAGGAGCCATAACGCATAGCTGCGTCCCTATGATGGCCCATCATATAGAGGAGCCATAACGCATAGCTGCGTCCCTATGATGGCCCATCATGTAGAGGAGCCATAACGCATAGCTGCGTCCCTATGATGGGCCATCATGTAGAGGAGCCATAACGCATAGCTGCGTCCCTATGATGGCCCATCATGTAGAGGAGCCATAACGCATAGCTGCGTCCCTATGATGGGCCATCATGTAGAGGAGCCATAACGCATAGCTGCGTCCCTATGATGGCCCATCATGTAGAGGAGCCATAACGCATAGCTGCGTCCCTATGATGGCCCATCATGTAGAGGAGCCATAACGCATAGCTGCGTCCCTATGATGGGCCATCATGTAGAGGAGCCATAACGCATAGCTGCGTCCCTATGATGGGCCATCATGTAGAGGAGCCATAACGCATAGCTGCGTCCCTATGATGGCCCATCATGTAGAGGAGCCATAACGCATAGCTGCGTCCCTATGATGGCCCATCATGTAGAGGAGCCATAACGCATAGCTGCGTCCCTATGATGGCCCATCATGTAGAGGAGCCATAACGCATAGCTGCGTCCCTATGATGGCCCATCATGTAGAGGAGCCATAACGCATAGCTGCGTCCCTATGATGGCCCATCATGTAGAGGAGCCATAACGCATAGCTGCGTCCCTATGATGGGCCATCATGTAGAGGAGCCATAACGCATAGCTGCGTCCCTATGATGGCCCATCATGTAGAGGAGCCATAACGCATAGCTGCGTCCCTATGATGGGCCATCATGTAGAGGAGCCATAACGCATAGCTGCGTCCCTATGATGGCCCATCATGTAGAGGAGCCATAACGCATAGCTGCGTCCCTATGATGGCCCATCATGTAGAGGAGCCATAACGCATAGCTGCGTCCCTATGATGGGCCATCATGTAGAGGAGCCATAACGCATAGCTGCGTCCCTATGATGGCCCATCATGTAGAGGAGCCATAACGCATAGCTGCGTCCCTATGATGGCCCATCAAGTAGAGGCGCCATAAAAATTTACGTTTTACTTTGAGATGATAATAAATAATATATGATATGACATTTACATGTGTGAAGTGAAATCGATACTAAATTGCAACCTTACTCTCCATAATATTGATAGATAAGGTTACATCAATGAGAGTCTAGGTACATGAGATTCAATTCACCTATCAAACGCATTCACCACTCAAACCAACTGAAAGTCGAACTGCCTAACTAACCTACATTTTTATTTTATTTTAACGACGTCTAACTCTATACTAAGCATGAGTCACAGGATAATACCTTAGCTATAAAATAGCCATATAAATACCTACTAATATTATAAATGCAAAAGTAACTCTGTCTGTCCGTCGACGTGTAGGCGGGTCGTCACGAAGTTATTCCGCTGCATCGACTTAGATGAAATTATATTTGGACATAATCTCGCAAATTTCCCTTAAGACATGTTAAGGGGGTGAAAACGTGGGAGTAATGCCATTACACTTTATTTAGGCGCGAAGAAGTCACGAAAAATCCTGGTATAGTGGGATGAGTGGGTATATCTCATAAAAGTACCTATAAGGTATAAGTTATACCGGCTCAAGGGATACGTAGGAGCCTCAAGACTTTCGTTATTGGCAGGTTTATATTTTGACATGTAATACTATGTTTTACGAGTATTGTATAAAGGAACAAATAAGACTTTTCTTTTCTTCGCTACATTTTCAGCTTTGTTATATTCAAGTCTATTTAGAAATGAAAATCCAGGAAAACAAGGGCTCATCAAAAAGCAGTAAAACTTGGCCCTCACTCTTCTGACCCCTACAATTGTGCGATAGAGACGGCCGCGCGCCATTCAATCCATTCAACCCGAGCGTGTCATTACTATGGGACGGAGTTTTATCGCCTCCCTTATACCCTATACAGCTCTAAACCATGGCTAGACGTCATTCTGCATGGTAATATGAAGAACTTAGCAAGGCCTGATCTCTTTATTTTGTACAATTGAAAACTAGGCCCTATTGCGTGCAAATAAGATTTAGAATGAAGATATGGTTTTTAGATATTTTACGTATAGTACGGTTGTATGTTATTCTATCATATTGGCAATGCCTATAAAGAGTTGTTTGTACTATGATGTCTGATATTCAAAGAAAGTTTGTTAATTTACCAATGGCAATGCTAATGTACTTGTCTAACTTAATTTATTCTTTCGGATACGATTAGAGGACATTGCGTTCAAATTTAACAAGAATAGGGATTCGTAGACTGCTACATTTCGCAGTATTGCTTTTCTTTTGACTTTTGTTTTTTTTTCTACAATTCATTTAAGTCATAGTTGTTTTTGCGATGCATAAATATACGATGACACGTGTGATGAATATGTACAGTATAAAATACAAACTCAAAATAGTGCGTATAATCAATAATCATTAGCTCATTTACAGACGACACATGTTTCACAAACACACTTCATGCTAATAAAATAATACATACATAGGTATTTAGACTATTTAGACATAGAATCAGGACGGAACTTGACTATGTGTCTTTCGTGTTTATGTTATAAGACTTTTGAACTAATAGGACATTTTTAGAATCAATTATATAACACAACATTTAAATAGCGCACAATCTTTGTAGTTATTGACACATTCTCCGTCCACGGAAGACCAGCGCCAGGGTCCTCAAGGGTCCCTTGGCATGAAGCTGAGTGGAGACCTTTTCAATCACGCTTTATAAAATACAATTTATGTCAGTGTTATTAGTTAAGTTTTAATTATGCGTTTCTGAATAAAGTTCTTCTAAGTTCTTCATTACATTAGAATTATTTGTAATTATTTTGCACTCATTACACACACCTAGATATCTTTATACTTTGCAAAGTTTATTGATAACACGTTATACTGAAAGTACTTGCAAGTTGCAAATCGTTTTGTTAACCTATTAATAAATTTTAAGAGCAGTAGGTTAAACTTCACTATTGTTTAGTTCTTTAAGTTGGACTCTATCACTACAAGTTACTTCGTGGCCCAAAGATTAAACCTTCAGATACCTATGTGTAAAAGTGAATCGTATCGACATATGTATAGTCCTTTTTCGTAAATACCTTATTCTATCGATATTTCAACTTCGCAGAAGTCACTAAACATGGCTTACGTTGTCGCGCGTTACTGCATAGTGCATACTTCAAGTAGTGCCTGAAATGTGCAGTCTCACGCGACAATCTCAGTCATGCCAGGGGTTGACGTCTCTAGAACAATAGTATAAATGTATGTATCGCAAACATTTTCCTTTTTATCGCTTAATAGCGGGAGAGGAAACTTTTTTTCTGCAATCTTTCATACATTTTACATAGTTTTTTTTTTCTTAAGCTTGCACAAGGACAGGCTATTGCCGAAGAAGCTAAATAGTAAACAGTTGGAATCAATTCGCGAGTGGGGGTATGTCGTATATGTACTTATATGTATGTTACTTAAGTGTATTGCGTTGGCGCCAATGTTTGGCAAAAAATATGCGGACTGTTCAAGGACAGTTCAAAGTGAGGTCAAGTGGCAATTTTCTATATTAGTTATTAATTTTCTATATTAATATACGTTCTGTATTTAAAATATAGGGGAAGACAGGGTAGATTCATACACTGGGAGCCTTCGTACAGTGGTCATATCTCGGCTATCCAACACGCTGAAGCGTTCAGATTTGTATGCAACACGGCTACTTACATGCATAGGCTATCTTCCAAAAGTAATGGCAGTGCGGTACAAGATTTCGCCAGAAAGAGCTGATATGTGTTTTCGCCACTCGCAAGTAATTTTGAGTTCTCCTTTGAATGCGTTTGTTTCCAAAAAGCTTGGATGGACTTAGAAAAAATGCTTTAGTATTGTTTGTAAATATATGCTAAATATTGTTTAAACAATACTTTTAGGATTATATTAACGATATTTTTTTTATTTTGATTTTTTTCTGGTCCGTTGGATTGGGGTACCTTCGTACACTAAAAATGTATGTAATTTCATACTGTACGAATGCACCCCATGTAAGTTAAAATCAAGAATAACATAATTGCAAAAACAGGTCAGTAAGATATGTTTAAAAAGTGATTGAAACTGGCGAAATAGCTGGTAAAATCATGAATCCCGGGGAGAAACGAATAGTGTACGGAGCTACCCCGCGTGGTGGGGTGAATTCGTACAGTTCCCATTTTTTGGAAAAATCGTTATAGCTTGGCCAAGTTGCTTTGTATCAAGCCAGAAATGCGCTATTATTATAGGCAGATAAATGGACAATAACATATCATTCGTTTCATTGTAAAATATCTGTTACATTTTGTTTTACAAGGCTCCGAAAAAAAAGTGTACGAAGCCTCCCCATCCTACAGTGTAAAAGCTTTCATATTTAAATGTGCTTGTAACTATGATTGCCAATTGGTTTAAAAAATTGTTACAAGACTAATTATATGATATAATTTATGTATATATAAACAAGTAGTAGTAGAAGCTTGTAATTTTCTAGTTTTCGAATGACATTAATAGTTTTATTTAAACGTTCGATAGCGCCATAGATGACGTGATGTAGAGTTTCAATTAAATATAGTTTAAACGATTTTTCTTTTAAAATATTGGCGCCAACGTTGCCCCACAGCATGTCTCCATATATCATTAGCCACGCTTTATAATGTATTTTGTGTATTAATATGTAGTGTCATCCAATCTATCAATATATATTTATATATTGCATCTTCGTCTACTCTTCTACATAACATAAGTGTGCCCTTGTTTCATAAAATTCTTCTTCTAAGGCGAGGCCGAGGTGCACTGAGATATTTGTAAGAAATTCGATTCGATTTGCTGTCGAGCGAAAATAATGCAATCATGTAACCAATTAGCGATATCGCGAGCTCGGAATGTATACATAAGGTCGTACTAGTGTAGTGACATTCCTACCTGGCCTGGTACAGCTTACCACTTCGTTTGCTTAGCCTCTCAGTCTCTCGAAATCTCTAAAATTCTAGACTGTCAAAATACGGGATAGGCCGGGCCGGTTAAACTTTTATAACAATGTAAAGTTGGCTCTGTAAAATTAAAATTTTACAAATCGGCCTGGATCTACCTCCTTTTAGGATATTAACATAATATTCTCATTATATCCTTATCCTCCTATTTTATCTAACATCGTGCATGCTATTTTATAGCGTCCAAACAACATTTCTTCAAATATTTTGTTTGTTATAGGAGATGAAATATATTATCTGTGAAAATTAATTGTGTTACGGTCATTGTCATTGTTGTTTTTCTATGTACCAAAAGTCTATTCTCTATCTTCATAGTCGATCTTCTGACATATCTCGGTGTTGTGTTATTTATATTGTTTTTATAGGTTATCTGAAAAACAAATAATACCAACTCTGATAATATGCCAAAGTTTGGGTCATAAAATAACTTTTTTATGAAATAGCATCAAATGTGCCGTTTTCAAGAATAAGTTTCGTTATATTCAGTTGTCACCTTAAGGGCCTTTTCACACTTGAGCGATTTGAAAGCGATTTCTATACAAAACTTACGCGGCGAACTCGCGGCGTGTTGGCTCCCATACAAAACTCGCTCGCAAATCGCAAGTGTGATAACGCTCTAAGGCTTTACTGCTATAAACATAGTTTGTGCGAAAGAACCAGGCAGCCTCTTCTTCGTCGAGATGGCTGGCACAACAGACGAGGCCAAAGCAATCCTACAAGTCAAGAGGTTCATGTCGAGCAACTCGGCAAAAATCGAGCTCTGGCGAGGTGGCAGGGGGCCATCCCAGTGCCACCGCTGCCAATACTGGCGCCACTCCTCCCTGGGCTGCAAACGCCCATTCATGTGCGTCAGCTGCGGAGAAAACCACCCCTCCGAGAAATGCACGAGACCCAAGACCGAGCCCGCCACCTGCGGGCACTGCAAAGGCCCCCATCCGGCCAACCACCGCAGATGCCCTGTGTACCTCAGGGAACTGAGGAACCACCACGCGGGATCCTCCGCCATATCCCGCGGCTCCCGCCGTGGCCCCGCTACCAGGGCCTCCACCAACGTCAACACCGTGGAAGAAACGGCACCCTATTCGCTCATGGCCCCCGCGAATGGGCCCAAGCTCCAGACTCCGAAGCAACCGAAAAAGAAGGCCCGCAAACCTGCGGCCTCCTCCAGCCAACCGGACCCAACTGGGTCCACACTCCAGCCAAAGATAGCCGCCATATCGGCGGCTGTCTCAGCCGCAGTATCGCAGGCGCTGGCCGCGACGCTCCCGAGCCTGTTCCAATAACAGGCTCACCGCCGCCACCCAGAAGCCAGCTCTGCACACACTGCCGGCCTTGAACCAATGAAGATCGTCTATTGGAACGCCGAATCTATCAAAGGCAAAACCAATGATATTCGAGCGTTCCTATCGACCCACGACGTTGACGCTCTCCTCATATGCGAGACCCTCCTCAAGTCAACACAACGCCTAGACATCGCAGGCTACCAAACCTACAGAGAAGACCAGACTCGTAGCGACGGCCACCCCTACAGAGGCCTCGCTATCCTAATCAAAAGAAGCATAGTGCACCAACCGGTCCCATTCCGCGCGCTCCCATCAATGGACGCCCTAGGAGTGGACATGCAGCTGGCAGGCCACGACCTCCGCCTGCTAGTCGCCTACAGGCCTTGCAAAGGCCCAGGCGACCTCCAGACCATCTCCAGCGACATCGCCGCACTCGTCACCGACTCCCCCATGCCAACCATCATGGCCGGCGATTTCAACGCCAAGCACCCAGCTTGGAACTCCAGCACCGAGAACCACTACGGCAAAAACATCTACCAGGCCACCCAAGATCAAGACCTCTCAGTTGCCGGCCCCTTCGAGCCCACTCATCACCCCAGAAATGGGGGCACCGACGACATCATCGACTTCGCCATCTACAAGAACATCAAAGGCTCCATCACTCAGACGATCAGCCTGGACCTAGAGTCAGACCACCGCCCAGTGATTCTGACACTGGACGACCGCCCCATCACCACCCTACGAAGAAAGCCTGTAAAAAGGTACTGCTGGGACACCTTCGCAGCAACACTGGATGCGCAACCGCGCTCCAGACCCGTCACATCGGCAACAGAAGTGGACGAAGCAGCCGAAACAATCGAGGCTTCCATCCAAGAAGCCCTCCAGACAGCTGCCAAACCTCCTCCAAGAAACCCCAACCCACGAGCTTCCCTGCCCCAGCACATTCAGGAACTCATCCAGAGGAAACGCTGGGTCAGGAAACAATGGCAGCGCCTCCGCGTTCCGAAACTAAAGACGGAACTCAACTTCTTGGCTCAACAAGTCAAGGAGAAACTCGCTCTACACAGAGGCCAAACCTGGGAGGAGCACATAGACTCCATCACCGACGACATACCCTCCATTCACCGCCTCTGCAAAGCCCTAGGGACGAGACGGGAGCCAGTCCGTCCCCTCCTGGATAGCAACGATCACCTTGTGTATGACGCACAAGGCCGGGCCGAACTGTTCGCCCAAAGTCTGGAACTCCAGTTCCAGCCTAACGCCGACACCGACCCAGAACACACCGCCCACGTGAAGCAGCACCTTCGCCAATACTTTGGAGCCCCCATCCCGCCCGAAGAAGACCCACTGTACTTCTCACCGGGCCAAGTCCAGCGCCAGATCCGCCACTGCAACCCCAAGAAGGCCCCCGGACCCGACGGTATCCCCAATATCGCCCTCCGATACCTCCCGCTGAACACCCTGGCAGCCATGGCCAGACTGTTTAACGGCATCCTGCGCTCCGGCCACTTCCCCACGAGATGGAAGACGGGGAGGGTCATTGTCCTCCCCAAGCCCTCCAAAGATCGACGGAAGCCAGAAAACTACAGACCAATCACTCTCCTAAACACTATCTCCAAGGTGTTTGAGAGGATGCTGCTACCGCACCTGCAGAGACACCTGACCCCAAGACCGGAACAATTCGGTTTCCGGCCCCACCACTCCACTACGCTACAAGCCACAAGAGTCATCCACGACTTGACCACGCACCTCAACAAAAATGAACCAACAGTGGCAGTGTTCCTGGACATCGAGAAGGCCTTCGACCGAGTCTGGCACGAGGGCCTTCTCTACAAGCTCGCCACATCGCACACACCACGGAGGCTGGTCAGAATCATGGCCTCGTTTCTGACCAACCGTCACTTCAGCGTCCAAGTGGAAGGCGCCCTGTCTACGGAGCGCACCATCAAGGCAGGCGTGCCACAGGGCAGCTGCCTTTCACCCACCTGCTACGCCCACTACACCGACGACATCCCAGTCGTCGGCGACACGAAACTGGCACTCTTCGCGGACGACGCAGCCCTTTACACTGCGTCGTTCAAAACTCACCACGCCGTCACGAAGATTCAGAAGACCCTCGACGCGCTGCCAGCATGGCTCTCCAAATGGAGGCTGGCAGTGAACGTCGGGAAGACGCAGCTACTACTCACCGGCCTGTCACACCCGCCCCGTCCACCGACACTACTGGGAGAGCCGCTGTCTTGGTCGCACACGGTCAAATACCTGGGCGTGACCATTGACCGCGGCCTCAAGATGCACAAACAAGCGAAGAGCTCAGCACAACACGCATCACACGCACGCACAGCCCTGAGACCAGTGCTGGCGAGTAAACTCCCCACCCGCTCCAAGGTGGGGATTTACAAAACATACGTAAGATCGCGGCTCACATACGCGACGCCAGCCTGGTACCAGCTCACATCGACAACGAACCGCCGACTACTCAACACACAAGAAAACAAAGCTCTTCGCACAATAGTCGCCGCACCACGCTACGTGAGAAACACCACTATCAAGAGGGACCTGAAGTGGCGCAACCTGGAGGACTTCATCTTCAAACTATCAAAATCAATGTTTGATAGAGCGGACAACGCAGCTTACCCGCACCTCCGGGACATTGCGCCGCACACCAGGCCCCCCGACTCCAACCTCCGGGCCCTGCCCCGGGATCTGCTGCACAACACACCCTAGCCACCATCGCCGTGGCGCGGCGACCTGCCCGCCCGGCCTCACAGCAACCACCGCACACTCCACAACGACACACTGCCCCCCCCCCCCCCCTCATTCCTCGGCAACGAGCGAAAGAAGCAAACTACTGTCCCCCAAATGACAGTCTGAAGAACCTGCCCATAACGAATGGGTAGCGACCTGAAACAGCTTCAGATGGGCCCAGTCCCAGCAGAAGCCTCCCCCACACCGACAGAATACGAAGGTGTGAAGTGATGAGAGACTGATGATGATGTGCGAAAGATTATTATCGTGATTTATATGTGAACTAATGACTTTTACGACATTTCGTTTTCTGTTTAGGCTCTATGTAATTGGATATCGTTGTTATCGACATCCGATAACGCAGCAAGTTTCGTCTGAAATTGTCACCAATTGTGCAATTTATGACTTAAACTTTGGCGACTTTAAGATGTGACGTTATACCTGTAGTTGCAACTCTTTTAGTGGTATCGTTACGTCAATGATGTTATGTTTATAGTCAACAACTGATGTTTTCATCAAAAACGACTGTCGAAAGTACCTGCAGTGCAATAAGTGCAGTAACAGTGGAAGTAATAAGCTATACCCATCCCTTTTTTGTAGCTAGGTTACTAGCATAAGAAAGAGATGGTATAATTCTCTCTGTCTATACTTGAAGTAAAACAAACCCTGGCCAAACTATACCCTAAAAACACAGAAAAATGCACCTAAGTTCTTTTCAATAAGTGCTAAATTCCCACAGCGAGTTCGAAGTGCCCTCCCGCCACTTTCCGGGTCAGACGCACGTCTGGCGCGTCTCGGGCTGGTTGCAGCGTGGGCGCTCGCGGGCACGCGAGGAGCTGTACGGGCACGTGGCGCGCGCGTGCTCGCTGGTGGTCGTCGTAGCAAGGGACAGACTGCTGAAGAACGAGCCGCTGTCCGTGCTGGCGGGAGCAGAGAGTCTGCTAGCCGGGCTGCATCGGTGAGCTCATGGTTTTCAAAACTCCAATCCCTGCTGCTACACTTTCTATCTTTCGTCCCCTCTTTGGCTCCTTATGACCTCAATGTCTCACCTCTGTCATATCATAGCTTAATAAAACAATATAAAATTGTTAGTTATAATATAACCAATCTTAAAATTAGGAAATTTCTACTAGGATTTATACCCTGATCCAAAATGTACGGTAGATCTGTGGGACCCAAGTCTACTCTAGCTGTATCTAGATAGATTGCAAATCTAACCATCCACTAATCGTAATGTTTAGATACTACGTGCCTGTGGCAGCGCTTCCTTAGAACACGATTCCTGTCGGCTTTCCTAATTTTGAGACTCCCGAGCAGTTTTCCTACAGCTCATGAAGAAATTTTAACCTAAATTAAGCTCCGGCTTGCCTAAGAAAAGTTTTAACCTGCTAGGTGCGTTACCGCGGCGTTCATTGTTAGATTGGTTTGACTTTTAACTTTGAAGTAGTAAGTACTCTTATGTCAAATATTAAATTAGCCGTTTCTGTTGCAGACTGATGGATCTCATAATAGGAATGCCATCGCTAGAAGCCAAAGATCTTGATAAGAAGATTCGCGAAGAACGTTCTAGATACTTAGTGGCCGAGCTAATTTGTATGGTAAATATTCCACGTGTTTCTTTTCCGTTATACCTACATTCTACAATCAGCAGAACACGATTTTGAAAGCAATGTTTTCATGATCCTATGGTAAAGGGACTATGGGAAGAGAACCTAATTAAGGGAGAAAGCTTCCAACCGAAACGTTCGCAGCAGAAAATCCCTCTGTAGCTTGTTGATGGGCTCTGTCACTTAGGTTGATCAGATTAGATCTCATACAGGGCATAGTACAGTCGCCATCAAATATATCGGAGCGGCCACGGTACTCAAAAATATCTGAACAAGCACCTTAGCGCCTTGACAATAAAGGCGTTGTTCAGATATTTGTGACCACCTTGGCCGCTCCGATATATCTAATGGCGACTGTACTATGTATTTACTAGGTACTTTCGATATCGCTATCGGATGTCATACCTGTGTAAGAACATACTTCATTACACAAAAAGGCTATTTCTAATACTTGTTCATGCATTTTGGACTTCGAAATGCACCATACGTCGTTCATGACCATTTAACCTTCTAAAATAAACAGCCTTACTAACGCTAACCTTCTTGTTAAATACATAAATACCACGACGGTGGCAAACAAGCATACGGCCTGATGGTAGGACCGTAGCATATGGACATCTTTACCCCAAACGATTCACATGCGCGTTGCCTACCCTTTAAGAACCTATACACTCCTTATTTATTTTAGCCTGAACATCAAGAAGACATAGCGGCCCTAGCGGCGTGGGTGACGCGAGCTATGCGCAGGGCTGCCTCTGAGAAAACCGATGCGCGCGAACCTCCGAGAATTGCTCCGCGCGTCCCTTGCGTGTATACTACACCGCAGCGTACAGAGGTAACCCTATTTGTGTTTACGGTCCTTATTATCAAGAGTACTTCTTCTTAAAAATTGGTTTGATGTCTCTTTATTTTGAGAAAAAACGCACATTATGCCTTATACATGTTGTCTAGTTTGTAATTGACGAATGGTTTTTGTACGGTTCATTTTCTACCATTTAAAACATAATTTATGCAGGTGGACCTAAGGTTATATCGGCGGGAAATAACCCGTCGCGCGGCAGCACCTCTCCAAGCGATCCTCGAGCGTGAAGCCAGGGGGTGGTTCCTGCACTTTCGGGAGCGCAGGGCCGCGCACCTTGCCAGCCAGAAGGTGCCCCCGAGGGACATCGAACAGGTTAACAATAGGCCATAGGGTTAGATAACCCTAATCGAAGTAAAAGATTTCCGATCGAACACGAAGACAAATATTCGAATGGACCAGAACAAAACATATACTTTACCCCCAAATTATACTGAAATGTTGTCTGGTCCATTGGCTACTCCGAATACTTATGACGTCATATAACGGTTTTTCATGCCAACTTTGTGCCATGCCTTGCCATCTACCAACTTAGCTTTCCTCTACACACTTGATAGTTTGCAACATGTCAGCATCAAATTAAATCGGTACTTTTTCCTAGGAGGTGCGAGCGGCGTCAATGCGTGAATACGTGAACCGAGTGTGCAACGCGGTTCTGTCTAGTGAGCAACTACGCGCGCTGGGGCCCGGCATACCGGAGTTACTACACGATCAGTTGAAAGCTTATGATGTTATCAACAGGTATGTTGAGTTCAACCCAGAATTAGAGAAAAAAGCGGTAGAGTAGTTTTGTAATCCATACTTTTTGTCATAAGAAGGAGCCACAAAAGTCACTTTAAGCCTTTATAAGGCTGAAAGAACATTCCTATTATTATTTGAATTTTATTTCAAAGTGATAGGGTTGCACTTCGCATAATAACTGACACTTTTGAGCCCGTTAAAATTTAAATTGATTTATACCACAATGACCCGAACTTTACATGAAATCACAGAAATTGTTTTAGTGGTCTCCAGTTAACAGTGTCACGTTCTGTAGAAATGATCCAATTTTCCCATAAAATATCGTCCCCATTAAATGTGACTTTAGTAGTTTTCTGAGTTTTGGGACTTTTAGGAAATTTCATATAACGACTTTTTATGTCATGTATGATTTTCCCGCAGAGCCGAAGAAGGCGTCCGCAACAAAATCGAAGCCGCCCTAGCCACCGCCGAGGCCCGCCTGCGCGCGTCGCACCCCATCCTGTCGCGCGCCGACTCGTGGCGCAAGGAGCGCCTGCACGCCGCCGGCGCGCGCATCGGCGCCGAGCTGCGCTGGTCGGCGCTCGAGGACGCCGCCGCCGCCATGTCGGCGCACTCGCTGCAGCAGCACAGATACTTCCTGCTGCGCGAGCTGGCCTTCATGAGGGAGCGGGAGCCGCTGCTGGCGAAGGTCAGTGGATATAATCTTCTAAGTTGTAAGGACGATCTGTGTGCTGACGCGTGCTTCGGCGCGGACGTGCAGTTTTGACCGGATACGGATAGTGAAGAAACAAAATATGGAAAGCTGATCCCATGCAGGATACATAGTTTGGAATGGAAGAGAGAACAGGTCTGATAAGGGCGCGTGTAGACAATACCGCCCCCGCGCCGCCACTTTTTGTTTGTCGTATACATAGCGCAGAGGTGCAGCAGCAGTGCGGTGGTGCTTGCGCGGCGGCGGCGTGGCAGCGGCACGGTAGCGGTGGGGCAGCGGCGCGGCAGCGGCACGGTAACAGCGCGAGGACGGCGTCTACATATGCGCCCTCCTAACGCTTTTAATGAATTTTTGCCATTTTTAGCATTAATGGTTTGTGCTTGAAGTGCGAACGTGTAGTGAATGGGGAACCAAAATGTCGCGCCGTGATCTAAATGTGCAGTTTGAAATACTTTACTTGTTCCAATATTTCTCATCTTAGTGTTTACTTGGCTGCTCATTTCGTTATACATATACTAAATCAAAAATGTATCCATTTCACAGGAACTCCGCGCCGCAAAAACGCCGACCCGCGAATTCACCTGGGAGACCCGCATCTGGCTGCCGCAGAACTGGATAGTGGTCCGCCACTTCAGGGGGCGGTCGGAGCGGATCCCGACCGTGCTCAGCACGCGGGCCACGTCCATCGTGACCCCGCGCTCGGACCCCAGCCAGCCCGTGTTCCTTGTGGACAAGGAGACGGTGCGGAGGACCAGCACCAGGTGGCCGGGGTGGAGGCTCGTCAACTTGGCGCACAGGTGACGTCACTGTCATACTAGCTCTGGCTGGTGTACACCGGAGCCCGGAAACATTGTGGCATTTATCAACTGTCGCAGCGCATGTTGTTAGAGTGAGAGATATATATTGTGAGAGTATCGCGCTTTTAGCCCTATATGTACACCCATTCAAAATTGCATGGATACTTCATGAATGAATTCAAACAATAAAGGATACCTGAAGAAATATTCCACGTAGTCAGATAAGTTTGGGTGGCTCAGTTGAAATGTACCAGTAAGTACCGGTATCCTACAACTGCGAGCTCGAAAGTCTCTCTAAGGCTCTGAATTTTTACATTATTCTTTAATTTCATAAACTGCAAGATTTTTATTTCGACAATGAGCTTTACGGCCATATAAATAAGTGTTATAACCGCAGGTGCTGGAGCTGGAGTTGGAACATGATGTTCCTCCTCGGGGTGGTGGTGGCGTGGAGCTCCCCGATATCGCTACGGACGCTTATACGAGTCAAGCCGCTCGCGCCCGACCTTGAACTGTCACAGGTCAATCTTTGATCATTTTGTGATCCTAACTCATCACCTGTCATTGGGTCCCGGCTGTTGCAACGACCCAATTTGAGCCCTGGGAACGCTCAAAACCCTAATCCCAAGAATTGGCGTAGGTACTAGTTTTGTCCCTCCAACCCAGAAAGGAATAGATCCGATATCCTCACGATGATTTCCTTCACCGAAGAGACTGGTGAATTTCAAATGATAATTCGTATATCAGTGGAAAAACTCGAGTCGGGTTCTGAACCCTAGTACTTCAAATCAAATCAAATCAAATCAAAATAATTTATTTGCTAGAAGTATACAAGTATACATGCAAATATACAGTTATAAAATAATATTTACATATTTACACATTTAAATTTATTTCAAAATATATTAATTTTACATATTTTAAATTTCAGTGATTGACAATTATTTTATATCACACAGAAGGAACAAATACTTATTACAGAATAAAAACGATCCGGAGAAAAAAATAAAATAAAAATGTTCAAGTAGGTAAACAGTATAAATTAAATTGTATTAATGATCAATTCCTCGTGAATGTCATAAAATATCTAGTCAAGTGCATTTGCAAAATATTCGTTAATGTTATAATAAGGTCTATTTAAAAAATATTGCTTTAGTTTTTTATCAAAGGTTTTCATGTCACTGTAATCTTTCATTTCGTCATTTAATTTATTGTATACCATAATGGCGTTATTATTTATACTATGGTCAAAGTGGCTAAAGTTGGCTTTATCTCGAGCTAAGTTTTTAGTTTTTCTTAAATTATAATTAAGATACTGTCTGGCTTTTGGGAATTTATTTATATTTTTATGGACATACAGACAAATGCGATACAAGTATAATGACACAATAGTTAGTATCTTATTTTCAATAAACATATATCTATGTGTTACAGGAATATCTTTACACCCTTCAATTATACGGATGGCACTTTTTTGCATAAGCAGTGTAGAATTAATGTTACTTGCATTACCCCAAACTTCGACACAATAGCGTATTATGCTTTCGAAATAAGAGTAATAAACAATTAATAAAGTTTTTTTATCACTGGTTTTTCTTAGTGCTCTCATTGTGTAGCAAGCGCTTGCCAGTCGCTTATTCACTTTATCTATTTGTTCGTTCCATCTTAGGTATGGATCAAGTTCAACGCCCAGAAACCGTACACAGTTAGATTTGGATATTGGTAGGTCGCATTGAAAGTCGTCACTATTATTATTACGGCGAAATAGAACATAGAAGCTTTTGTCACAATTAATTACTAATCCGTTATTTGAGAACCAACCAGTAAGATCTGACCAGCACGTGCGAGCTTTTGTGTTAAATTCCTCCGAACTATCAGCCATGAGGACTATGCTTGTGTCGTCGGCATAAAGATATGGTGTACCGCTTGTAAGACAATCTGGTAAATCGTTAATAAATATAATAAACAGAAGAGGACCAAGGACTGATCCTTGAGGTACTCCACATGTTAGTACGCCTTTATCGGAAGTGGTGACATGATCCGTACTCCGTTCAGATATCTCAACATGCTGGGTTCTGTCTGTTAGATATGATCTTAATAGTTTTAGCGCATTACCACGTACTCCGTAATGTTCCAGTTTGTCGAGGAGTATTCTGTGACTTACGCAGTCAAATGCTTTTGTAAGGTCGCAGAATACTCCTCCACATTTGACGTCCTGATTTAATGCGGACATTATTTCGGTTACTAAATTAATTACAGCACCTGAAGTATCTTTACATTTTCTGAATCCGAATTGATGCGGAGTGAATAGATTGTGCCTATCAAAGTGTTTTTCTAGTCTAGTAGCCAAGCATTTTTCAAATATCTTAGCAATTACAGATAGTAGAGAAATAGGCCTATAGTTACTCAGTTCCATTTTACTACCTTTTTTTTTATATATTGGTACAACTTTAGCATGTTTTAGGGGTTTTGGAAATGACCCCTCTTCAATACAATCATTAAAGATGATGCATAGAGGAATACAGAGAATATCTATATATTTTTTAATGAATTGAGTGTTAAGATTGTCAGGCCCGCATGAATTGCTGTTTTTTAGATTTTTAGCTATTGAAATTATTTCAGGTTCTATGATAGGAGACAGAAAAATTGAGTTTTGGATCCCACATTTACTTTTTTTTAAGACTTTCATATGGTCGCTGTCATTACTATTATTACTGTTACCCACGTTTAGAAAGTAATTATTAAAGGCATTGGCGATTACGTTAGGGTCAGTATTCAGTTTGCTGCCAATGTTTAAAGTAATTTTATTTTTAAAGTTGTCTTTTTTACCTTTAGTTTGATTAACAAGGTTCCATATAGTTTTTGATTTATTCCTAGAGGCACTTAAGGTGCGGCGAATATGCAACTTTTTAGCGGAAATAAGCGTAGCATGCAGTGTCGTTTTATAGGACTTAAAGTATTTTATGAAGTTAGTATCGCTACTATACCGCGACTTAATTATCATATTTCTTTTGTTACGACAGGAGATACGTATTCCTTTAGTAATCCAATTATTTGGCGCGTTTCTTATAACTTTTTTTTTAATTGGAAAGTGTTTTTGAATTAGTCTATTAGTTATTTCGAAGAAAATGGTAAGTTTCTGACAAGAGCTACAGTTACTGAAAGCTATGTCCCAATCAATATTTTTAAAACTTTCACGAAAGTTATGGTTGGCCCTAGTGTTATTGAAGACTCGTGTCTTCATTAATCGTATCTGTGCTGAAGTGTCTGGTTGTAATAAAATATTAGGAAATTCAATAAGTTGCGCATCATGATCAGAGAAGGAGCACGGAATAACAAAGGAGTCTGTGTAATCATTATAATTTGTGAAAATATTGTCTATTAATGTCGAAGTTTTAGATGTTATACGTGTAGATTCAAATATTGTTGGCTTTATGTTGTGTTCTAGTAATGTTTGCAAGAATAGTTTAGTTTGATTATCATTATGTTCACTTAGGTTGACATTGAAATCCCCTGCAATAACTACATTTAAGAATTTTGTGTTATCCAGAAAACGAATTAATTGACTTAAAAATATGTTAAAGATTTTCGGCTTCAGATTGAACGGCGAATGTCTTATCTCCAATCACCAGGATTCCAGCATTTCTACCTAAGGTTCTAACTAGACAGATATTTCATTTAAGTTATATTTGTATACATAAAAAATTGGCAGAGGGATAAGAATTGGTAGTTAAGCTTAACCTTTATGTAGGTACATTATGAAGTAATATTTGGAACTCATTTCTAATCTCTAGGTGAACGGCACTCTATTCCCGAAGAGAAGTAGCGAGACGCAGACGATGTGGTCGCGCCTTCTGAAACTTTGGCGACATATTTCAAAAGAGAGGACGCGATTCGAAACAGAACCCGACACAGGTAATTTGCCATTTCATTTTCAACCGTGAATAAAAACGAATAAGGTGGCTCCATTGTCGTTCCATTTTGAACCATGGCTTAAACAGAAAAAGGCCGATTTTCGGTCGCTTCTGAAGCTCTGGCGACATGTCTCAAAAGAAAGGATGCGCTTCGAAACAAAACCCGACAGTCATTCCATTTTAAACGGTGACTGAAACAGAATAAGATTGTTTGTCCCGTGTTCTGAAGCATATCGCCAGATATGGTTCGAAAAAGAGAACGCCCTTCGATGACACCCAGGTGACTTGTCTTTCTATTTTCAACCATGACTTGAACAGAATAAGGTCCCTTTTCCCGAAAAGAAGTGACAGACTCAAACAGAATTCACCTAAACTATATGGTTGTCGATTCTGGATATATTCGTAGATATTAAACTCTGGTGGCATGAGAAACGCTTTATCACAGAACTAATTAAATCATTGTTCTCAGGTCTTCTCGGCAAGGGTCTCAGCCGGCAAGCCAACCGCCTGTGGAACTACGGCGTCGTCGGCGGCCTGGGCTCCCTGTGCCTGCTGCTGCTGTTCCCGCTGGCGGCGCTGCTGGGCAGCCTGCTGGCGCTGGCAGCCGCTGCTACGGTATATATCGTGTTATCCTCTAGCTGAGCTGGCGAGCCAACCGCCTGTGGAACTACGGCGTCGTCGGCGGCCTGGGCTCCCTGTGTCTGCTGCTGCTGTTCCTGACTTTAAAAAGTGTTACCAAAGCGAAATAGCGCAACTCTGTCTAATGAGCTCTCTTTAACCTGACTGAGATGTAGAATTGTCTATAGGGAGCACTATCAACAAAAATAATAAAGCACGCGAGCTTAGGGATGTGACGAGCATTCATTCTGTGACGCAAATCTAATGTTGATTATCACTTTAAATTAATGTTAGCTTTTATTCCCGTGATATTTTATGACATGTTTAGTTGACGCTGGTTTTCCTTAACAGGTTCCACTGTGGATGCCGCCGCTAACGGCAGGCGTGTACGCCGGCAATGCGCTGTTATATGATTTAGACTGTCCCGACCCCCCGCGGCTCAATAGGTGAGTGTCTCTTTCTAATGCCTATTTCTGTAATATCTCTCTTTTATTTATTTTGGTCGCATTAATGTTCCGATTAAACGATGAAAAACCGACCAATGGCTTGCAACTTACATTCTCGCTCAAATTAAATTATTCTATTGGCTCTAACCAACACATCCCTCGCCACGCATCCTTGTACATCTGTGGTGGAAACGCAGCCTTCACAGGTGTCAATGTCAAAGTCGCAAACAACCTAAAGCAGGATTTTGTTCGGAAAGATTTTTTGTATTATTGACATTCTTATTTGCGTGTTTGTTGCAGAATAATGGTGTTATTTGAAGTGTTAGTCTGGCGAATCGCCATTCTGGGAATCCTGCAGCCTATAGCAGCCATTTTGGTCGCCGTTATGTTGTGTCCCGTCAGCGCTTTCTTACTTCTAGTTGGTAAGTTTATTTTAATACTAGATGAAAACCCGGCTTCGCTCGTAAAATAAATGTTATGTATGTAAAAAAATAAATAATGAAAATATTATATGTAAAAACAACCTGGTTTCCCGCAATCCAGGATTCCTAGGATTTCTAAAGTCCCGTAAGCCTGTACTTCTAAGTCCTGGCACACCCGGGACCCTAAAATCCCGATTGTTTCAATTCCCGGAATCCCTGGTTTATAATATCTTAAAATCCCGGCCTCGCGCAGTTCCGAAATTACGATGTTTTTAAGTTGCGGAATCCTGGACCGCTGGGACCACTCCAGCAAGCCGCATTTTCAGAATCCCGGCCTCCTAAAGTTCCGCACGCCCTTATGTCCGGGTTCGGATGCACACGCACAGCAATCCAAAATCACGGTTTCACTATTTCCATAATTCGGGGTTTAGTGATTCCCAGATTTATAAAATCCTGGACTCCTGGGACAGGAACTCTAAAATTTCTGAGAGACACATTTTCGGAATCTAGGCATCCCTAAAGTTCCAGATTCCTAAAACCCTAAAATTCCGGCGTCCGGCATTATACGGCCTTATATCCCGGCTTTATAATGTCACGGACCCCATCCAGATTTTTTTGGAATTCAGAATTCCTTATGTCTCAAAATCTCGGAATCTCTTATACCGGGACTCCCAGCACCCTAAAATCCCGGTTTCCCACATTCCCGAAATCGGGTCCATATTGGCTCACATAAAATTACTTAGCATAATTTTTTCAGTAATACCGTTTTGTGATCAGAATTATCATTCGTCATAAAAAAAATTGACATAATTTTAATGGTTATAATATTTTTTTATATAACGACAGTGTTAATAATTGTTTGCTGTCCGAATTTTTTGAGACATAATATAATTTCCTACGTTTTTTGTTGATAGTAGTCATTTCTGTGACAGGGTCGACGAAGCCCCCGCTTCGCGGGGGCTTCTATTCTGGGTAGTTATGCCCTTCGGGCAGGATGACAAACTAACCTAACCTAACATAACCGAAATTGTGTTGTGTTGTGATCGCAAGATACCTAACACTCCTCCTCGCTTCGCTCGTCGTCGTACCTAACGGTGACTCTGGAAAGTAATATTAGTATAATAGATATTTATATTGATTTACATTATAAACTTAAATAATTCGGAGTAACGATAGTTATTAACAAAAAATACTTATAAGAAATGATCATTATGATTAAAAAAATTATGAACAACAATTTCGGACTTCCAATAATCGAAGTACAAATTTTATGTGATCTTTGGCGCACCCCCCGAAATCCCGTATTTTAAGTCTCCTAATCAAGGATATCAAAACTCCGGACTCCCTTGACTTTTAAATCCCGTCGGCCCGCATTTCTTGAATCCCGGCTTTCTAACGACTCGTGACACTGGCTTTTTAATCTCGGAATTCAAATATCTTGGTTTCCCGCATGGGTTTCTAAAACTCCGAATGCCGAAATCGGACTCCCAGGACCCTAAAATTCGGTTGTCCCGCATTTCAAGACCCCAGCTGTCTAAAATCTCGGAAGCCCGTTGAAGCATTTCCGGAATCCTGGATTTTTAAAGTTCCGAATATCCCGGGATCCTGAAATCTCGGCTTTTGAAAGTCCCGGGATTCCGTCCGTCCTACCTCGCTCGGGTAATACCTCTATATACTTTCGAAAAAACGTGGCCCTCCTTTTAGGTATTAGGTGGCATGTAATAAAAAAGATAAAAGATATTTATTATTAACCTAACCTAAAACTTCAAAAAAGGAGGAGGTTCTCAATTGGACTGTTTTTTTATCATTATTATGTTCTTTATTTATTTTTGGTCTTAGTGATAGGTTTTTTACAATATTTTTATAAAAGTAAAATACAAAAATACATCAAAAACACAAAAAAACAATAAAAACATTATAAAAAACCTATCCTAGAGGGTATGGCAGGGCCCAGGCTGCCGGTGGTTAGGGCCGCAGTGAGAGGAACCGGCGGACTATCCGCGCCGTATCCATGACCACCGCCTTCTGCATCTGACCCTTGATACAGCCAAGCCACCTAGCGAAAGTCTCTCGAGGTGTTGATCGAGACATTATTATTATTATATTTTTTGTATGTATGTTACTCGATATCTCCGTGAATCGTGAACCGATTTTCAATTTTTTTTTTATCGAACGGGTATATCCCCTAGACGGTCCCATTGTCACCAAGTCGGGGTCTGATGATGGGATCTTGGAGAAATCGAGGGAACTCTTCAACTATTATTGGCAAGCCTATAGTGATTTCACTATTTTTTACAGCAACTCGGCCACTTCTTTTTGGAATAGCGGATCCTAAGTGAAGTCGGTTCTTTTTTGTTTAAAATTATTCAATTTAGGCACATTACAATGCACTTATGAACGTCAGAGACAAAAAGAAACTACTAATTAAAACTAAGTGCAAGCTGTGAATGCGATGTTTCCCCTATAGCCAGCTATTAAATTTTCATTTTGTATAAGTCAAGAGACAGGCGCGGGCTGAAAAACAGCACTGTGTAGCCGACCAAGTTCGCAGCAAATGCTGAGCTCCGAGCCTATTGTCGCGAATTTAGTTCTTAAGTTGATTGTTTGTTGTGTTTTTTTTCCTTTCCCTTCTTGAGTATTGTTTTTCTGTTTACTTCTAGTGTATATTACCACTCTTTTTTTTTGTGTCTATTTTTGTGCAACAAATAATGCATTTTTAATAAAAAAAATTACCAGTTGGGTGATCCAATAATTAACTCCGGCTCAATGTAGTTCAAGTTAATTACAGCAGACAGAGACAGTAGCCATTAAATTTATTTACTTTGAAGTGAAGGAGGTTGTTGTGATTAAAAACCACAAAAACAGGACACTGCACACGCTGCTTTCAACCTGGATCAGACATCAGTGAAAACCGCACGGATCAACTTTACATACATATCCGCACACTGTGTCATTAGAATGTAAGATGTAGCAAAACAACACGTTCATCTATCCAATTTCATCAACACTCAGTGGCCGCTTGTGAAATTTTTCTTAGTAAAGGGGTTATTTAAAGGCCTTCAGCTTTAGTCTTCAGAATTCCAATTGCACACACTATTTACTATACTTATGACAGCATTTGGTCATAAAATTCATGTTTATAAGCATATATGTGAATACCTAAGATAAAAAATGAGCACCCCTAACTTTGACCACAGCCTATTTCATTAAACTATGATTAATTTGTATTCATTTTAGAAATAATGTTCTACATGCCTCATGACAACGTGATATCCTTTAGAACATGAATGTATTCATGGTTATTTACTCGAAAGATATAACCAAATGTGCAATGATAACGTGATCAAAATTGACTTTACGTTTTAGTTAATTCAATATAACACATAATTTTGTCATACTTACAGTCATTTTAATAAAAGATTAGCCTTTACATTTGTAAACAAACTTTTGTTGCGCTCGGCACTACAATATCCGGCCTGAACATTTTAGAAAATGCATCAGTTTCTACACTGCACTCACAGAAATATTTAGATAAAATACGTAGGTAAATAAACATAACACGCGGGTCATTTCATTATTTTCATTGCATATGACGTTTGGATTCACATGAGTCACATGACAATGACAAAACATGTAGGTAGTGTTCGAATACTTGCAAACATCTTTACATTTTCCTTTAATAGTGCTAATAGACTCACTGTAAAATAGTATTTTGTAAATCAGCCGTGTTTTATTACATTTATTCTCAGCATTTATTTACTTTTTACCTCCCTTTGTTTGACCACATAACCTGTCCGACACGCAATGCACGTCGGACCTATCCTATATGCGCCGAACGCAAACATGGTTCACAATTTCCGAACGCACCCGTCACTGAAGTCACTGACAAAGAACCAATATGGCCGCCGTCAAGTTGTGAAATTAACACTTTTGAACGTAAAATACGCGACAATCCGAATTTTGCCGATATAAGTGTCCAATTCAAAAACTCTTTATTCTTTACGCTCTTTCGTTTGAGCATAGTCTCGTTCGACTCTTCCGTACCCCTGCTCGGGATTATTAATATAGATTTTTAACGGGCGTCAACCATTTTCTGGTAGTAAAGTTGAAGTTCCGCTACTATATTATGATTTCACTTAAAACCCCTGACTACTTGCGGTTAAAAAGTAAAGAAAAAAATTCGGTTATAAGTTGTAACGACAGGCCAACTGTTAGCGGACCGTTTCGAGATGTAATTAGAGAAATAAATCCATAATTCTTAAGCCTAGCTATATGTCTGAAAGCTGAAAGTGAATGATGATGTAATTTTGGGGATATGTAATTTTTCTTATGTCACCAATCCTTTCTTTCCCTAGGCGGTGTAAGTTGGTGGGCCATCCGCGCGCTATGGGAGATAGTGGCGTGGCGCGTGCTCATCAGCCGTGCGGCGCGCGTGCCCGCGCACGACTCCGCGTTCTGCCGCCGCGTCGACGGGCCCGGCCTGCGGACTCGCACGCACTATCAGATCACGTGAGTGTTGGACAAGGGCTTTAGACTCCCAGGCACTGTCAGATCACATGCGTGTCGTATACGTTAGTGGGCTATCCGCGCGCTATCCCGCTAGAAAATAATGACGTGATGCGTGCTGGTATGCTACATAAAAAAGTGGTTTAGACTTAGTAATCGTGGTCACAGCACTGCACCAATATCTAGTATGCAAACAGCTTACAGAAGATATTATAATTTTGTAAGGATGCAAACTAAGTAGCCGTTCGAGCGTTGGAGATCGGTAGCGCTCCACCGGTGGTTCGCCGCGGCCATAACAAGAAAATGTGAAAGTGTTGAGGTGGCCTCAGTGAACGCTCAAATCCCTTCCAAGGTCATACAACGCTGGTCGCGTAGTCAAACGCTCCGCCTCTGAGGCCTTACACTAGCATGTTTAAATGTCCTTGTACAGATGTGCTCAAGCCGTAGCTGCGGTGGCGGCCCGCGGTGAAGCTCAAGTGCTAAGCGAGTGGGCGACGGCGGCCGAGCGCGCCGTCGAGCGCCCTCTACGGGACTACGAGCAATTCGTTACCGCCTGCTTCGGGCCCTTCTCCGTGCAGATAGCTAAGGTAACCTTGATTTTTCTGTACTTATTTTAAATTCGAATAATAAATTAAATATTTGAATTTGATGAAAAGATCTATTCATTATTTAGTTTCGTTGTAATTAAATCGTTCTATTAAAGATGCGATTTCGTATACGTACTAAAACTTAAGAACTTAACGTGATTACAGAGCACAGGAGGAGTATATGCGCAGCTAGAAAAAGAATGCAGCGAGCTAATTACATCGCTTCGAGAGAAGGTTGAAGCGAGACGGCATGAACTCGCTTTAGGGCTCAGTGACGCCGCACGGTTGCGAGTGCGGATGAGCGCCAACGATCTTAGAGTGAGTTATAATTTATGCTTCGTCATATGTATTTTTTTCCCGTGTGGTTTGAATTTTGACTTTTTACGACTGACATCTGTTTTTTCAGAGAGCAATACAGGCTGCAGCGCTAGAACTAGCGCGACTGTGGGGCGGCTGTGCGCGCGGGGACGAGTGGTGGGGCGCGCGCGGGCTCACCGTGGGCGACTGGCACGCGCTCGCGGCCAACACGCTCGGCGAGGTGAGTGCAGAGTGGACATCGCCTGAGAGGCTGGGAGGCGCTCGAGCCGGCCGACTGTGGGGCGGCTTTGTGCGAGGAGACGAGCATGTTATTTTGCACACATAATAATAATAAAGTCTCATGTATATTTTGTGAGAATATCAATTTGGCATGTTACACTTAACCATTTTCAGAACCTTTAACTTTCTTATGCAGGTGTTCGACCCAGAAATCTTAGTAGCCCTAGAAGAGAGTGAGGCGCGGCTGCCGCTGGAGAGCGGCGAGGGAGCCCGCGCGTGGGCGGCGCGCTGCGGGCGCGACGAGGCGCCGCCCGACGTGCTCGCCGAGCGCGACGACTGGAGACGAGCGCACGGTCAGTGTTTATACCATATACTCATCATAAATCCATAGTCTATGGTACAAGGTCTCTAAACCTTAGACAAACGTCAAAAATGGTTCCAAAATGACTGTTTTAAAAGCACCATTTATAATCTGTGGGTTTTTATCCTCATACAATAAAAAAACTGGTGAAACTTGTAAGACAAACCATATTAATAATTAACCGTGTGTTCCCAGGCATGTGGGGCGAGTGGGGCGGCGCCCCCGCTCCGCGCGTGCCGCCGCCCACGCTGGAGCTGAGCGCCTTCAGCCCGCGCGTGCCCTGCATGCCGCCCGTGCCGCCGCCGCCCGTGGTCGCGCTCGTGCTGCACAACAGGTATACTACTTACAACCGTTTGAGGCATGTAGGGCGAATGGGGCGGCGCCCCGCGTACCGCCGCGTTAACTGGAACTCAGCGCCTTCAGCTCTAAAATTGGTGTGACTCCTGATAGATATCGGGAATAACTTAAAATAAATTCAAATATAATTTAAGTTTAAAAAATAATCTAAGATTGATTTATTTTGCAGGGAATCAGATAACCCCGTCCCCCTGGATTCAGACCTGTGTGCCGAAATCCTAAGGAGTCTGGAAGACGCACCCGACTGTGATGATAGAAGAGGTAAGATTTTTTACAATAAAATATAAGTAATCTATATCACATGGTACACTAACAGAAGCAGCTAAGCAGTGGCGTAGCTAGCATGGGTGTCACCCGGTGCGGATAACCATTAGTGTCACCCCTAATCACGGGGGCCTGCCGCCGCTGCCGATTTAAAAAGCGGTTAATTAAAAGTCATCTGAGAGCCTGGGTGTCACCCCTAAGCGGGTGACACCCGGTGCGGGCCGCCCCCGCCGCCCGCCTCCCCCCTAGCTACGCCACTGTAGCTAAGCGGGCATGGTGTTCATAATGGGCTTGACACAACTTTATTGTTAAGAGAATAAGAGCGTGTGAAGGTCCTTTTGAACTCCTAACTCTGCTCCTATATTTTATTCATAATTCTTAATTCCCGAAAAGCTCAATGCGGCTACGGCTTATTAAAAAAAAACTACTCGGGCGGCCCTTATATGTTTACTTACTTTTATAAGACGGCGTCGAGCGATATCGAGGCGGAGGCAGCGACGAGGGCGGCAGCGACGGCGCGAGTGAAGGCACGCTCGACGACGACGCTAGTTCCAACCACACGAGAGACACTGACGGAGCGCTCTGCAGGTATTGTATCATATCAGACGGCGTCGAACGATGTCGCGGCGGAGGCAGCGACGGCGCGGGTGAAGGCACGCTCGATGACGACGCTAGTTCCAACCACATGAGAGACACTGACGGAGCGCTCTGCAGGTATTGTATCATATCAGACGGCGTCGAACGATGTCGCGGCGGAGGCAGCGACGGCGCGAGTGAAGGCACGCTCGACGACGACGCTAGTTCCAACTACACAAGAGACACTGACGGAGCGCTCTGCAGGTATTGTATCATATCAGACGGCGTCGAACGATGTCGCGGCGGAGGCAGCGACGGCGCGAGTGAAGGCACGCTCGACGACGACGCTAGTTCCAACCACACGAGAGACACTGACGGAGCGCTCTGCAGGTATTGTATCATATCAGACGGCGTCGAACGATTTCGCGGCGGAGGCAGCGACGGCGCGAGTGAAGGCACGCTCGACGACGACGCTAGTTCCAACCACACGAGAGACACTGACGGAGCGCTCTGCAGGTATTGTATCATATCAGACGGCGTCGAACGATGTCGAGGCGGAGGCAGCGACGGCGCGAGTGAAGGCACGCTCGACGACGACGCTAGTTCCAACCACACAAGAGACACTGACGGAGCGCTCTGCAGGTATTGTATCATATCAGACGGCGTCGAACGATTTCGCGGCGGAGGCAGCGACGGCGCGAGTGAAGGCACGCTCGACGACGACGCTAGTTCCAACCACACGAGAGACACTGACGGAGCGCTCTGCAGGTATTGTATCATATCAGACGGCGTCGGACGATGTCGAGGCGGAGGCAGCGACGGCGCGAGTGAAGGCACGCTCGACGACGACGCTAGTTCCAACCACACGAGAGACACTGACGGAGCGCTCTGCAGGTATTGTATCATATCAGACGGCGTCGAACGATGTCGAGGCGGAGGCAGCGACGGCGCAAGTGAAGGCACGCTCGACGACGACGCTAGTTCCAACCACACGAGAGACACTGACGGAGCGCTCTGCAGGTATTTTACCATTTTTTCTGTCCTCACTGTACTCTGGTATCAGCACATTTTCACGAAAATTTCACGCATAAAGCCTTAGATTCTCCTGATACTACGATAGGGTCCTTCGCAGTGCGCGGTTCGTACAAAACACATGTCCACTTGTTGTACTGCACTACAGTATCATGGGTATAATAACCCTCGTTTCTTTCGGAAGCCTGCTAAAAATTCATTATACTATCCATAAGATTATCAAAAATAATGAAAACGTACGTTACTTTTGTCAATCAAACAAAAATTACTAAGAGCGGCCAAGTTTGAGGCTAAGGACTCATGACGTCACGCTCTGCTAATAAGTGTAGCCCGACGTAACGTTTCGCGGAACTTAAAAAAAAATACGGTTTCTATATTTTTTCAGAGTAATGCCCAGCGCGGAACGCGCCGCCTGCCGCTGGACGCTGACCGGGCGCGGCGTGCGGCTGCGCGCCGACCTCGCCAGCCCCGAGGACGTCACGCTCGACACCGACCGCTCCCACGTCGGCACCTCCGTCTGAACCTTATTACAACCGCGGGAAGTTTACACTCGATTGTTACGCGACGGGCGCTTGTGAAGCTTTAGCAAGGGTGTTAGACACGACGTATCCGATACGTTTGCATAAGTACGAAAGAGAACTTGTCATGCGTTAAGAAGGGACAACATGATTTGTGACGTTACAGAGGTTTCTCTGTATAGTACTATTATTTACTCGGTGGCTTTAGCTTCGGTCGCCATGAGGCATTTGAATATGAATCTTATGACAACTACAGAGAATACTCATTCGACTGGGATGCAAACTGATACGATGTAATGCAGCTATAGTATCCGCAGAATTAAGTGGCGACTGAGTTCATAACGCTGTCTCCTTCTCTCTTGCCGTGGCGGTGCAAGTGTGAAAGAGAAGTTTTATGACCTCAGTCGCCACTTAATTCTGCGGATACTATAGCTAACACTTTATTGTAACCACCGAAAGTTCATAATCGATCGTATGGGGTGCTTACACTGGTTAGGTTTGGGGATTAATAATGGTAACTAAGCGCTTGAGATTGAAGCTTATGATAAATACCGAAGATAGAAAATCGATTGTAGAGCAATAGTCATCTAAGACGCTTTTAAAATAAACGACGTAGCTTCTTTTTGTATTGTACCATAATATTGAAGATTCTATTCTATAGATAGTTAGAAGTTAAAATGACAATTGCAGCTTATCTTGAATAATTTGGTTAAGAAGCCCTATTGAAACGCAATAAGGTTTAGATTTTTACTTATCAAGGATTTTTTTGATTCACGCTTGACAGAAAATCAGAGAGAGAGAGAGAAAAGAATAATTTTAATACGTATCCTTTAAGTTAACTTCAATGACAAGCTTTTCGGTCGATTTATATGATAATAGGAAAAAAGTGTGCCGTAAGTTTTAAATGAATTATTGTAATATGAACGTTAGAATCGACGTAGTAAGACTTAAAATTGATTGGAATTGGTATTGTCAATTGGCAGCTGGTGATTGGGAATACGTGTGTGTGCGTTTTATTTTAATAATCTTGTGGCAAAGTTTTGATTAGATATTAGCTATTTTACTAAATTAAAAGCATTTTTTGTGAGTATTCATGATTTAAAATGTTAAATACTTGTATTTAACATTTTAAATTTTAAGGCAAGGGACTGTGACTCAAAAGGAATCAAAAACTACCATGCATATTTCATAGAAATACTTTGCCTACTATCAAATATTTTTAGTTATTGTTATAAGTCGAATATAAAGCAGTTTTGGGAGATTATACATATGAATGATATGCTTATAAGCCTTTTAAGTTATGCTTAGGCCTAACTAACTCAAAATTGAACTCTACAGCTTTAAACATACGATTTTACGTCGGGAAGGCTAACATGCGCCCTCGCATGTACCTTTAGAGTTGGCTCAAGGCTGTAAACCTTCAAAACATAAGGTACAGATGTCGCTAGTAGCTAGTCTACCACTACATGATAAAATTCGCTGAAATGAAAATGGAAGTCTGGTGTAATTGAGAGCACGTCGGACCCGCAATCCGAAGGAGGTGGGTTCGAATCCCGTGATGTCCAGAATTCTATTACAGTTAATTTTTTCACTGTAATGGACATTTGTTTCCAGTTTGTGACATTCGATTTTAGTTTCATTTGTGGTTTGTGTGAATGAGTGATACTTTTTGTCTTTAGTTCAATTATTATAAGCCGTTTTGACTAGGCTACTCTTAGATAAATTTCGACTCTAAGACTCGTGAAATAAGATTTTTTAATGTTCTTCCCTAACCTTAAAATCACGAGCATAGCTTCATTTCACTTTTATTGGCTTATTGCGCTTTTTATGCAATAGTTTTAAAAACTGTGTTGATACTCAACTTTAGACATTTTAATGTACTTATTTAAATGTGAAGTTGTGTAGACTTCACAAGTTGTGTGTGTGGAGTTGTGAGTTGTGTTGCGCTGGCTCAATATTGCAGAGTTCTATGTTACAATTCCAGGGTATGTAAATTTAGACTTAGTGCCACTTTAACAATGTTCAAATATCAATTAGATGAAAGTGAAACATAGAACCCTGTAATATTGGGGCAGCGATATGTCATCTTATGTTTATTTGCTTATGCAGCAATTTTTAGGCTTCTAAATATTTGAACATATTCTTGAGTTTGATGACTGAGTTGCCAGCAAAAGAGCTGTGTATGAGCGCCATCCTTGATGACTAATATTAAGCATAGTTTTAAGCGATGGATTGATGTGACGACGCTGCAAAGACTTTGTATATGAAGTGCACTTGTATAGGACAACGATAGCGCTTTACTTAGGACTGTACTTACTCTAACTTACACACTCTGGAATTTCAACCTTATTTTAAACGGAACAATGCTGATTATAGTTTCTAACCTCTTGAACGCCAAGCATCGGCGCGAGCGCGCAAGACAAACCGGTTATATTTTGGACGTGATATCACGTCCTGGCGCTGACGGCACGAATTTCCGTGCGCGTGATATGACTTTGGTGGTCAAAGTGTTAATGCAATATTTTTAATCAATTTTCAAAGTATCTTTTCTTTAACCTTTGTCACGGGACGCTTAAAAATTCACGTCATGGCGTACCCTCAGCGCTAAGAACACGAAAGCCGCAAAAATATGTGTCACGCTCTTATGACCCTACAAATAAGAGCGCGTCCCATATTTTTGCGGCGTTCGTATAGGAAGATACTATTGTCGGTGACTGTATGTTGTCAAAGTAATTTTTATACTTTCAAATAAAGTTGATATTGGCTCGCTTGCGTCCGTGATCTTGGCGTGCGAGTGGCGTTTTTGTAAATTACTGATGGCGTTCAAAGGGTTAAAGTATGTATGTAAAAAATCGACTGACGGAATTAAAAATGTTGCTGTATTGAGTCGAGTCGAGACGATGAATTATAAATTTTTCCCATATTTAAAATCCAGAGTAAGTAAGCTATGTAGTGGAGATGCAATGTCGATTTACACTTGTAGTATAAGCTTGAGATTTTAATATTTATTTATTTAGACGTTTTAATCACAATTAATTAAATTAGCGCATTTATTTCGATCTCTCATCTACTCTCTATTTTTTACGTAGTAGCACAAATTTAGTAGTTATTCTTTCAAACTGTGGCATTTACTCTTTTGAACTTTTTATGATAGTTTTTAAAATTTCGTAATTATTTTAATTTCTAAATTTATTTCGTGCCATTTTCCTTGCCATGGATATAAAAAGCATGCTAGAAATCAATTTTTACAAGCTATTCGTAATAAGCTGGCTAAGAGAATGGATCGGCCTATAAGAAACCCTACAAAGAATAATACCTCAAGATATAGTGGAGTTGAATTTAATTAATTAAATATATTCTTCCATAAGTACCTTCGGTTAATATGTACCTTATGAAGGGTTAGAATTGGATACGAAACTGTTTTTTTAAATAAGTGAGGATTAATTTTCACAAATTTGGCCATTTCAAATATATACACGGTGTAACAAAAATACTGGTGAATCTGATGATCCTTTTAACAGCATAATTGGTATCGTAGTACCTATTCTAATTATGAAAAGATTTAAAAAATATATTTTTCGCGAAAAATTTGCCCTATAACAGCACGATTGGGACGGTAGTATAGGTACGTCCAAAAGTTGGTCGCAATGTTGGCTGCGTACATACGAAGGGGCCACCTATAGAGCGCCAACATTGGGGCCAACTCATAGTTGTAGCACTTTGCCTTGTGTTAGACGCACGTAGCTCTGTCTAGCCTCAGTCGTTCGTTCACTTTGTACGATGACGGAATATTGAACTCTATTCTGAACGTTATACGTTTCAATTATGAACGCTTCGAACAAAATAATTGAATGTCTGAGGATAGACGCTCGTAGTTCACGGTCTGACCACTAGATGTCGCACGTTGGTGTCTACGTTTAATTTATAATCGAAATTTCCCAAACAATGAAGCGCTTTTGCCTAATCCACTAGACTGGATCTTTTGTAGATTACAAAACGCTAATTATCGCCTCTCAGTTAACAAAGTATGGGAGAGACGGAATATTTACAAATAGTTTAAATAAATAAATAAATAAATAAATAAATAAATATTAGGACAATCTTACACAAATCAAATTTATTTAGTTTGGCTATTTATATTTTCGATTGTCTATTGAATGTGTCCACCGACCTTAGATTGTAGTGATAGAGGCGTTTCCATGCCTTTAGGCTAAGTGTTTACGCTTGGCGCGCTCAAACGTATATAATTCTAAAATAAAACTTAAATGAAAATGTCTTTTTAACGTCCAAATAATTATATCCTTTCTTAGGAAATATATATCTGTATAATTCTTTTTACAAAGAAATTGAAACAATATGTAATTGTATATTTTATTAATTTATTTACTGTCTGTTTTGAAAGTTATGATTGAACCCGTAAATCCATATACTAATTACAAATTAATAACAACGTCATTTCTTTTAAATAGTTTTGTAAAATATAGCAAACTAGATGACATAATTATCCGAACTATGGGCTATATTTGTAAAAACGTTCCCGTTAAAACCGGGCAGAATCCTAAAATTACTGAAAGAACAGATCAATTAAAAAGCATTTGCTAGAGTAGTTTGAATGTTGCAATATTTTAAGTGACCATGACAGTAAGCTTTAGTTAGGTTACATTAGGCTAGGAATTATATTTATTGTAGTATAAAGTACAATTTAAGGTTGACAACTCCTGCATGACATCTATTCAAGGTCGCTCCTCGTCCTATCAAAATCGTTTATTCATTTACAGCAGATTTTTGATAGGCGGTTGAGCTACAAGATACTTTTAATCAGGAGTTCTCAACCTATTGTCAGAAAAATATTGTATTGAACTTTGACGCTCTCTTAGATTCTAAAGCCAAATAGGTATGGATTGAAAATAATATATAAGTATAATTATGTTATTTATTGTACACGAACAGAGTCATTGGTAATAATATTAAGGCAGAATGTATTATTTGCTTTGGTTTTAAGTAAGACAAAGTTGTAAATACTGCCGAGAAAGCAATATTAACGACAAGTCAATACATAATTATTAATTATAAATGAATTCATTTTCAATGATGACCTTGAACGATGAAGGTATAATTTCCTGTTTACTAACAAGGTTGTCATACTAATTTTCACAAAATACCTAGTCCATTTATTAAGTGAGTAAAGCATGGAGTATTATGTCGCTTATTTAGTGCATCGCCAGAATTCCAAACAAATTGTTCAATTGAGGCGAAGCACTCTGTAAGAAAGAGACAACTAATTTATATCGGCTCCCACTTACTCACGATGATCTTAACCCACTCGATATTGCTCATTAACTAATTTACACCTAGTCTTAAGTCTTGTCTTCACATGTTTAGTTTTAAGACACAGCACATGATACTTGTTTTATGAAATAATCGTGATATTTACATAATAATTACGTAACTTTCACTGGATGTGCCTACTTATTGTCACAAAGTTTTTTTTAATAACAGAATTGTGAAATCGCTTTAGTAATTTAGCATTTAGGGAGACCCATTTTGAAATTACTGTTAGCTTATTAATGATAAAATTTTATAGCGGCCAGGGTACTCGAAAGTATCTGTATATGCACTTTATCGTCTTGACAATAGAGGCGTTATTCAGATATTTTTGACCACCTTGGCCGCTCCAATATACAAGGTGTAACAAAAATGCTGGTGATCCTTTTAAGGGCATAATTGGTATCGTATTCTAATTATGAAAAACTAATTTAAAAAAAAATCACGCACGAAAAAAGTTTTTGGTTAAGTATGGAGGGGTCGGCCGGCTGGGACTACCTGTCCCATAAAAAAAAAAAATTTTTTTCGCGTCCAAAAATTTTTTCTCATACTTTTTCTTAGTCGTAATACGATACTAATTATGCCCTTAAACGGATCACCAGTATTTTTGGTACACGCTGTATATGATGGCTCCAATAACCCTCACATGCTTCGTTGGTCAAACTCTTATGGGAAATAAGTACCCGCTGATGTAAAAAATTGACCACCATAAAGCATTTTTTTTTGTTTACCTCTTTTTCTAACAACCATATTTGTCAGAAAGAGACTAACGCCATTTGTTGCAAGCAAACCGCAAAATAATGGTTCAGAATAAGGTGCGCTTGACTCGCCTTCTACATTTAGCTTTTACTACAATAACTTTCCCCGTTTAAAAAAATCCTATTGGTGGTCAGATTGTTACATCTGTAGACCTTATATACATAACTTTAAAGTCAATATTAATTTACCAGATTTTTTTTTAATTCGCGGAATCGCGGGTAAATTTAGTATTATACAAATTTACAATCCGTCCCCGAACATTTCAGTATTTTTTAAATTGAGACTCATTGTTTTTACTACGTTATCGATCGCTGTATAATTATACCAATCGTACACTAGCTTATTATCACCGCCAAATCGTTTCTCTCACTTATTCTTTTATAGTATGAAAGAGAAAGATGTGTGTGGGTGGTAAATACTGGCGTTATGCCTGCTGGCATTATTTGTTTTATAAATGCAATGTTGTGAGATTTTTATTTAATAAAGCGTTGAGAAAAAAAATATCGTTTTATTTTAATGTAAAATTGTACATACACACCTAGTCCGGTAACTTCTTATTCACCTCAGCAGTTCGAACAAGCCTACTTCCCTGCGAAAAAAGTGCGACTTTCGTAACTCCCTGGAGTGAAAAGTTTTTTCGCAGGGAAGGAGTTATGCATAGATGAAAATAAATGTGGTTAACTTTACTTGATGTTGAATTTTTTTAACCTTTAATAGGTATGCTCTCACTGCTGAGGTGCAAAGTTGTATGTGTCACACGAGAGAAAAATTATTTTAATCTCGTGTTTTTGACACCCTCGCTACGCTCAAGATTCTAGCCTGGAATCACTCGCTTCGCTCGTGATTCAATTATAGAATCTTTCGCTTACTTAAAGCCATGTTACACTTTACGTTTTTTAGTGTCCTAATTAGGATCCTACCTTTTTTTAATAGTAAATTTACTTGCCAAATGCCTTGACTAAATTTAGAAACTAACTCATTTAGGAAGCTAACTAAGACAAGTGTAACAGGGCTTTTAGGACTCAAAATCAACACTCGCAAGAAAAACGAACTTTAGAATAGAATAGAATAGAATAGAATATTTTTATTTGCTCTCACGTTGGTGTTACAGAATAACAATAAACATGATACCCTAATAGGGTATTGCAAATGTAAACTTAAACTATATTACTATAGGTACTTAAAACTACAGATATATCCTGGTAATGAGATCACAACCTAAATCTAATTATATTTTCATACACTGCATTACAATTTAAGATTCACTAGAGTCAAAGAACTCTAGCGTTGAATAGAAACATTTCTCTATTAAGTATTTCTTTAACTTGTAAACAAATTTTGTATATTTTTGCTCTTGTGTGATATCTTTTGGCAGGTGGTTAAAAATTCGTATGGTCATCATATGAGGGCTCTTATTGCTCATCTGCAAGTTACTTGACGGTAACGCCAGTTTGTCTCTGTGTCTTAGGTTTTGGGTACATTGCTGACGATCTTTGGCTTTAATATATAAGTATTGGTGTTTATGTACAAATTTACTGGCTTCTAATATATACAGGCAAGGTAATGTTAGTATATTTAATTTTTTAAAGAGGGGTTTGCAAGTTTCCAAGAATTTAGCATTTGAAAGAATCCTTATACAACCTTTTTGTAAGATAAATAAATCTATGATATCTGTGCTATTACCCCATAAAATGATACCATATTGCAGCCATGTTTGAGTGAATGCATGATATGCACTAACAGCTGTTTTTAGGTCTGTACTATTTTTAATGTTTCTTAGTGCATAAGTAAAACGGGCTATCTTAACACAAATTTTCTCAATATGTGATTTCCAGTTAATGTTTTCATCGATTTCAATACCAAGGAGGCTACATATCATATACAGGCTTCCTATCTTGTTGTACAAGTAACTATTGGTGCTGACTGTTCCTCGTTCAATTTAAATTACTGATGGACTTGAGTCCCAAGGGTCAAATCTAGGTATTATTTATCAATTGACTTCCATGCAAGTGTTCTATGTTCTATAGTAATACCGGAGATCTAAGGGCTTTTGCGCAACACTGCGAAATCGTACAGCAGTGCCGCGGTATCGATTCTATTGAGTTGTCCGTGGTATTGAGCGAATTTATAGCAAAACCGATTGTGTGTGAGCGCATGTATGTAGCTTCACGCTGTTTCTAGTTAGATTCGCTAGTCCCCTTCACGAAGCAATGGTGAAATCGTACATCGGTACCGCGGTGCCGATTCCGCCGCAATGTGCAAAAGCCCTTACAGGTCCTAAGACCTGGTACAGTCGCCGTCAGATATATCGGAGCGGCTACGGTGGTCTCAAATATCTGAACAACGCCTTTATTGTCAAGGCGATAAGGTGTTCGTTCAGATATTTTTGAGTATCCTGGCCGCTCCGATATATTTGACGGCGACTGTACTGGTATCTACCCACTATGATGGTAATGAAATCACAAAACGAATCGAGCAGACCATCGCCCCGTGGCGTGGCGGATGCGTGGCGGTGGCAACCAAGGAAAGAACGCAAAGTCAAACGTGGTTTCTCGCTCTAAACTACGGCCGTCGTCGCCTCCGACTCGAAAACTCCTTGTCAATAGCAGGTTCACACCATCACACCTGACGCACCGTTTCGCAAGGAAATGAGGACTATCGCGTATGAAATATCCGCTAGAGGCGCTAGTGTAGATGGTGGTCCTCGATATGGCAAACTCCGTAGCAGTCCGTAGTAATTAAGTGGGATTCGCGGAATTATTTCTAAATTAACAATGTTGTGAATATTTTGCCATACTAGGATATGGCAAATATGAATTACGTGTCATTGGATGGAAATGCTATATAGGAGAGATTAAGAAAATTCTCCCGAATGAGGTGTTAATGTGGACCTTGGCCACACCGATGTTTGCTGATGAAGTGATGAATGTACGTGTACCGGCAATAGTATCTTCCAACACGAATAAGGCCCCAAAAATATGTGACACGCACTTATTTGCAAGGCCATAAGAGCGTGTGACATATTCCTCCGTGTAGGAAGATATACTATGGCCGGTGACTGTACCACACGAACATTTTACAACTAGAATAACCGAATTCATGTGGAATAACTAGGATCGAGGATTACATGAAGGAGTTTTACAAATAAAACACTATTTTATTGAATGGAATTGAAAATTTATTAAACCTACCTACCTAGTAATAATAATTATAATCTTCACATCTCTGTTACACATATGTATCACATGGATTTGAAAATTATTTGATTATAAAATACTATGACGAAGCCTGAATGCATGTTCCGCAGTTATAATAATAAATATAAAAAATGAAAACATAATTCATTTGATCTTCTTCAGCGTGAGAATCGCAATTTGTTTTCTACTACAATATTAGCTATTTCTAATTTAACAATAATAATTTTAAAGAATTTGTTGGAGCTACCTACCTAAAGATTAAATAATTGAAAAAAATATAGTAATAAGAACATATAAAAGGGGTTGTTATTATGCGTACGCGACATACTTGCAAGCTATAGTTAATCAAGAATTGAATCTAAATAGTTAACTAATGCAAAATGCAGTAAAAACGGAATATATGCACTGGAATAACCAAACTGAACGGAGTGACAGTTCCATACCTGGCTCTCGTCGGGTACTCCAAAAGCGGCCAGATTAAACGGCGCTATGATGTTGCAGATACATAATCCTAATCTCAGAGCATGTCTTTGTGAAAATATTATTCTCCTCAGTTTCGTTTACTCCAGTGAAAGTAAAAATAATGCTTAAAACGAATATAATGGATAACACAACAACCACGCCGCTCATCGACACACAGAAGTATGCGATGTTTTATATTGACAAATAAATTTTGTTGAATATATTGCACATTATTCGACGACGCATCGTACCGCCGGCATTTTTCTGAATTGCCCATATTATTCATAAACGTAAATATTACAAGCTTCATTTTGTTATTTTCGCTTGTCTGTTTCTAACAAACACAAGGTAAGGACAAACTATTATTAGTTAAATAGGATTTGTAAGACGTTTATGAATAACCGCGTTAGTCTGTGCTTGTATACATCAGTTTGCGGATTTAGTATAATATAGGTACAGTCACGTCTGAAAATATGGATACATTTAAAGTGTCAGAAATATGTAGCCACGACTCTATTACCAAGGCGTAAAGTCTTGGATACATGTTTTTGTCACATTAAATGTATCCATATTTTCAGACGTGACCGTACTACCCTATCCAAGAAATGTTCATCAGGGTTACCATTGATCACATGGTATTATTGACAATTTTAACTGAGCCATGTTATGTGGGTTAAAATGTCGGCGAGCACGCAGCATCTCTTCAAATACTGTAATTTACTGGATATTACTGTTCGAAAATACCATATAAAATATCATTGATAATGAAAAGTACTCTCTCCATGTGATAAAGACTCTATATAAAAATAAGTGTGTCTCTAATACTATCTAAATTTTTAAATCATTAGAAATACAAATAGCTAGTAAGCTAGAATACTATACTCTATGGCCACACAGGACATTCTGTACCGACGATAACGACACCAGTGTGATTATGATTAAACACGAATTTTGAGACTCGACCAATGAATAATTTATTTGTGACGAATTAGGCCTGCCGCACTAACGACTGAGTATTTGCTGTCGCGCGCGCGGCCGATATGCACATAGCGGCCTTCATATAACACACACCAATTAATAGAAAATCACGCCAACTCTCGAACATGAACACTCCACACCAAAATGTACCGTGTCGACATACTATATGTTTATAAATATGTAATATATTTGGATAAAGGCGGCTGTGGTCATATTGCTTTAGATACACGACGGCTCGCAACTACACACTTAAAAATAATGTCCATTACAATTTGAAAACACTACTTACATCTAATACATACGCCTAGGTTAAATTTGTTATAATATACCGATACAAAACTTTCAAGATTTTCAAAATATATAAATATTTTTATAATGTACTAAAATCGAAATAAACTTTTATATAAAATGCGTTTGTAAAATGTAGTATAGCGTAGTAAATCGTTAGCGTACGTGCCCGTACCGTTCGTAGCCAAATATATATCTGCTAAATTTGTTGACCCAAAAGACGGTACTCGAAACTTGAAAAACAACACTAAACCAGAGACAATTAAATAATGAAGACTGGTAATTTGTATAGAAAGACACACTCCTCGTTATTGCTGCAGATGACATCACTTGTAAGGTCCAAGTTCTCTCTCTTATTTTTGTTTTCCGCTTATATTATAACGGCAAGCCATCTTATAAGCTCAATAGATGGCGTTGTAGTGTAAGCGAAGATCAAAGCTATAATGATGGTTCATGTGATGCCATCACCAGCAGTGAGGAACGCAACTCTGTATGAAGATTAACAGTTTTTATTATTTACTTGTTGAAGTTAAACACAGAATTATTAAAACTAAATGCGTACCCACACCGATAGAGAAATAAAAACGTAACTTCTAACAGTTAATAAGGAATGTTAACATAAAATGCACTATACTATTTGCAAAGTATGCACGCGGGAAAGCCCCGGGCAGTAAGGCTCGCTAGTACCCTCCTTTACGCCAGTAAGCTATTGGGCAGCTCGGTTTCCAACTCAGATACAATCAATCTTACGTAAACATATTTTCAAACTTAGAATTAACCTAAAAACGGGTCAGAAGTTAATAAAATGTACTAGAAACCAATGAAATTAAGGTCATATATTATTGACAGCGGTTAGTAGAGGTCTGGAATAAAGTAACCTTAGCTATAAGTATAATATTTTGTAAACACCGAGCCGACCGCGACGCAGAGAGCAGGCCGAACAAACTAACGTTGTAATAGCGATATTTCTATTCTTATTAGTTGGATATATTTTGTTATGGTTACATTCATCTACCCCAAAAAACCTTGCCATACGAAGATTCAATTTAAAAGTAGGCATAATACACGTGTTCATTTAATCATGTATAACTAGGAGCTATCGCTACTAGAACGCAGGTCCGTCGACCATCGGCTGATGTACGCTCTAAGATTGGTCCAGCGCGCAAACAATTGTGCCGAGAACCTCCAGGAAGCAAATTGCAGTCACACTTTAGTTCACTTACATATACGATTTTAAAAAATGTAGAAAAAATTAACAACTCTCAGATTGTATGATTTTATTACTACTAGATATCCTAATGAACATGCGTAATGATGTTTGAATATCGTTATAAAACTAAAAACTACCTTTTAATATTCTTCAATTATTATATAAATTCTAATTGTCTTGGGCGTGCTTCCACCAATATCTTAATTTTTCAAAGTCAAACCTTTAATTTTCAAAACACTATAATTTAATCCATTACCGTCCGATACTTGGTGCAAGCATGACCAGGCGTCGTCTATAAACCTCGTTAAATGCCTATAATATGTGTATGTTCAGTAAAAGCAACAACTCCACTAGTAATGATCTAACTAAACGAAATAACATCAAAAGCATATTATTTTATCTTGTAACATTATAAATCTCTACTGTGTAAACCATGCACTAAATAATGTCTATATGTTGAAAAATATCTTGAGTTGTCTCAAGAGGTTTAAAAGATTGTTAGATGAATGGGTATAGGAAATAGGTGTCAACGAATAATGTTCTACCGAATGATTCGCGAAGATTAGTCGGAACTCAGCGCCTTTTTCATACGATACAGCCGTGGTCCCAGAATAAGATTGATTCAAACGCGCGACTTTCTTAGTGACAAGAGTAAACCGCATTGAGATGAGTGTTACTTAGCCGCCGCATCACTTCTGAAGCGAGACTATATCGCTGTAAAAATTAATCGCATCGTGTGCGATGCCTCTGTGTCTGACACTACGCATGGTTACGAAGAAAAGGACAGTGGAATGACTCCAGTAGTAAAGATACTACGGAACCTCCACTTTCCGGGGAGACATACTACTATGAAATGATGTTGGCAGTTAATTTGAGAAACCCTAGTCCATGTATTATAAATTCATTCGATAAATTTATTAGAATAAGTCTTGCTCTTTACTAAAATTAAATATTCTATCATTATTATCAAGTGATATAACACGTTACACCCCAATCTACCCATATATAAAAATATCAAGGAAAGTATCTGCACCGACGGGTGTTATTCGAAAGACTAAATGAGTAGAGAGCACTCAAAGTCGAGGACTGTGGCCTACCTCTATATTATATAGATATACACTTACATCAATTTCAAAATATGCATCTCATAATTTTAGAAACTTCATGTTTTATTAAATAGTCAAACCAAAATCATAGGTAGGGCGCAGCCGTCGACTAGGGACCGATATTTTGTTGCCATATTATACCTACTATAATTAATTTGTGGATATAAAATATGGTAATATAACCTTGTTTTCAGTAAAACTACTGATGTGCCTGTATCTTTTTGTTAGTCAATTGTAAAGAATATATTTGACGTATCAAATAAAATATGTGTCACGTAATATATGGTGTAGTAATATCGGCCCAAAATTTATAATTGAATCGCAATGAACTATCAAAACACTTGAGCTTATTTTGTTTATGTAAAATTATAAAACTTCCTGCCTAGATTAATAGATAATTAGATAGAAATATCACACGAGTAAATATTAGTGGCATGAATTGTTATTTGGTAATCATGCTTATTAGTTAAAGGTCTTAAACCCTGGTTTATAACAAAAAATGTCGCCAATTTGCTTGTTTCTGTCTCATGCCGATAAAACATCAAATGATAAACCTGCAACAGATATCAAACAAGAACTTACAGAGTTGTTTTATGATAGAACAATGCGATTCAAGTCCGCCTACTGGTGGCGCTGCACGGGTGTCTGGCAGTACGGGCACTCGTCGGCGGCGCGCGCGCACGTGTCGCACAGCACGTAGTGGTTGCACGGCGCCAACGTCACCGCGCGCGGCCTCTCCTCGCACGCCATACATTTCGTCGCCGTCTCTAGGTATAGTACCTTTTCGATCTCCTCTAATTCCGCTCTAGCGGCCGCTTGGAGCTGTTTTAGGGTACCTAGTGGGAGAGTGCGGAGTTCACGCGCGCGGGTAGCGCCCCCAGCCGCGCCGGCGGCACGCGTGGCCTCCAACTCTCGACGTAAATTATGGGCTCGAGCGACGGCTTCGTCTCTCTGTCGTTCAGCGAGTTGTGCCGCTCGGACCGCCTCATCGGCCTCCCTTTGCCAAGCGCCGCAGGCGGACCTCGCCTGCGCTATACGCTCGTCCCAACGCAGAGCGGCAGCCCTAGACGCTACCACCTCTTCCCTCAGGCGGGAAATCTCACCGGGTGCACTAGGCGAAGTCGCAGCGAAATCGAATCCGCTGCCACCGTAACTTCCAGGTTTTATAGTCGCGTGGGAGTTGAACAGGCGCTCGGTATCGTGCGCGTAGCGGAGAAAAGGTGGCAGAGGGGAGCCGGCGGAAGGCGGACTGAACGCGCGTAGGGGAGGATGGGCGCCGCGCGGAATATTGACCGGCGCCGACGGTGCGAGCAACGATTCCCCGTCAGCTAAATCCCTATCTAAAGCCGCGACCAGCGACAGCGGATCGTCTAGATGCATATCGTCGAGGGCGTTCCCGACGACTTCCTGTAAGACCGTCGCGTCGAAAGCGCTCCGTTGAGCCCAAACGTTGTGCTGCGGCGGTTTAGGGTCCTGGAGACGCGGGCCGACGGCGCGGCCGCCGCTGGAGCCGCCGCTGGACGTGCTGGCGCACTCGGAGTCGCCGCTGCCGTTGGTGTGCGGCGCCGGCGCGGGCGGCGAGGCGGGCAGGCCGCAGGCGAGCAGGTCGGGCTTGGCGTCGGGCAGCGCGGAGGACAGCAGGTCGGCGAGGTTGGTGCCGCACTCTAGTGGAGCGGCTAGTTCGCGCGCCGCGTTCAGATCTTCCGCTGCAAATGAATAAACGATCTGAGCACCATTGATAAACTGGACAGTCAGCACACGATATAGCCTAGAACTGCTGCTTTATGATTTTCTTATTTATCATTTATTACATTATTTAATTAAATTATATCATTGGACAGTGTTTTAATTTAAATATTGACTTTTTAATATTGTTTATGCTATAACTTACCATGGGAAAATAATTATATAACCAACTCTTGATCCCTCTCTAGAGACCATTTTATTTGCCTTTCTTGGAAAAACTATTTTAACACAATGAAAAACACAACAAGGTTAAACAAACAGACTACAAAAACTATCATCAAACTTAATACTCACGTTCAACATGCGCAAATGCACAAAACAGCCCCCTAGGGCAGTACCCCGCCTGCTGGACGTCATTGCACTTGGTGCTCTTGTATATCTCGGGGTGGAATTGTTGCTCGGTGCGCGTGTGGCAGTAGCCGCAGGCCTCCCCGGCCTCACAGTTGCTGGGCTCCCCCCATTCCTCACCGTGCTTCACGTTTGGGCACGGGGTGCTCCGGTATTTGTACTTGCGCGGTGATCTACGTTTATCCTGAAATATGATACCATTGTGATAAGTTTGTTTTTAATTGGAATGTTGTACAGTTTGGAATCAGGATTTAGAGATAAGTAGACGAACTTTTTGATGACAATATGACAGTAATTGACCCATACCCAAATAGCGGCAAACGCAAAACAGATCAACAGAAAACACTCGCGAGACATTGTATAAACTAATTAAAAACAAAACGATTTAAAAAATAAGGAATAAAGGCTTATTTCATATCTACAGTACAAAGTTGCCTCATAAAAGTCATAGATTAATTAATAATTACTAGAATTACCTATAGACATACTAAGATGAATGAGGAAACAATAACGAAGAAATATAGGGCATCATAAGGATATTGCTTTCTTAATTGTAAACATTATTATCATAATTCAAGAATATAAATAATTGTTCAACATAGAGAAAACCATCATAATAACTACCAGATTCTACCAATGGCATATTTGACCTGTAAGGTAGGATAAGGTAAATTAATAAATTTGATTTGTCGTGTTTGTCAACCCAGTCGCAAAATAATTTGTTCTGACTAAATTCTGAAATAGAACTCTAGGTGAACAACATTTTGCCCATTATCTTTTCATCAGGCGGGTCCACACAGGTCGAACCTCGCGAAGAAGTTCGGGCAGTGTATACGTGCCTCAGCCGGCAAACTTGCGAGGCCTCGGCTGATATGCGTTTAGTGCGTCGCGCGCCAATTTCTTCACGAGGCTACTTGGTATGTGTGGGCCCGCCTATCTGTGTATCTATTTCTCATTCTCATTTAATAGTGCATTTTGCAGTTTTAGTATAGTTAAATTTACCTTACTATTGTGATATTGTGGGCAGGCATACCCTTGTCTACATAACCTAGGAGGTCTTTTACATGGCTCCGTTTTATATGATGATAACACGTAATTCGTATCTGAAACAATGATAAATAGATTGAAATAGGAAAAATATTATAATTATCAATAATCTAAAATATCTAAATAAACAAATCTTGTTATTTTAAGAGACCAAGGCCTCTGGTACTCGGGGCTGGAATCGAACCAGCCTCATCTGCATTTGTGGTATTTACCCTAATTCCTAGGCTACACAGGTCACAGCGGCACCCGTCAAATTTTCTCATGTTTATGCAACTTTAGCAAATGCTAAGGTACATAATGATCATTCTGTAAGGCAGCAAGCTATCTGCTCATACCTCCTATCGGAAGTAATGACTGCTGTGTGTCATTTACTGTTTTCTCGAGGAGATCATAATATGAACTAAGTTTAAATTAATTTCCAATTACATGGGTATGTTTTTGTATTCTAAGAAATAGGATTATCGTGTGTTGTGTCATGTGGATTTCAGGAATTATAACATGTTACACTGCGTAAACTCTGTATAACATCACTCGATATAAGGCGATTATAACACTGGCGCCGCATGCAGATCCGTCGCCAGTTGGATAATCGCCTAACAATGGGGTTGGCAACTGTCAACGGTTTGGCCAGATGGCGCCAGCATAGCTGGTACCTGTCACTAGTTTTGTTGTATGGGATTTGGCTTGAACACTAGCCCATCCAGGTCAGAAAATTCCAAAAAAAAACAAGAATTTGACACAATTGGTAGGACTGACAGGTACCCGCTATGCTGGCGCCAGCATAGTGGGTAAGTACTATCGGCGTCAGTAAAGCTTCGGCCAGACATGGTTTATTTTAGCATGCACCTCTGAAGCCGTCCCTTGTTTCATTGTCCACCAATGGAAACGGTCGATGATTTTTTTTACCAGTAACCCTCACTTTCGAATATGAACTAAAACAGTCGTATCAATACGGTGCAAATTAGACGGACAGCCGATATTGTATTTTAGAAATAGGTTCCCTAAAAAAATAAGACGGACCGCCAAGAACCATCAGGCAAGCACTTTCACTAAAAGATTGTATTGTGATTACCAAAATTCCTTCCCTTGCAGTCGTTTAAAATGCAATTAGTAGACCGACAATAATGGTCAACAGATGTTTGAACTGGTCAGGCCTGAACCTAAAACAATACCGACACTACATAATATACTTATTGCGCGACCCTAATTGGTTGTCATAAAACGACGTGTGACGCCTTAAAATTTTGCCTGCAAACGATTCAGTTGAGAAATTGTAGGACCGTAACTGTCGGCGATAGTACCTGTCAGCTTCTGTAAAAACTTTCGACCGGCCAACCCCATTCTTCAAATTTTAGAGCTCAGTTGGTTTACTTCAACATGTAACCGCTTATTCATAAACGTATTGCAAACCTCATTTAACTAAATCATCTTTTGTCCTCATCTGTCACATTGACAGTTGTGTTTGCTAGAAACAGACAAAATACATTTTAACCACATGAGGTTTGAAACATGTTTATGAATAAGCGGGTAATTCTTTTGTATTTAACGACAAACTGTGCCTTGACTGTTACTTTATAAAGTATATGTTGTATATTAAAAATTGTGTATACCTACATTGCCTTTCGTAAAAGTTAAACATGTACCCTGAATCTTATCATTATCAATTACCTTGCCATTTAGGATCTTCATTCATCAAATTTCGTTCTCTATCTAAAGCATTAGGCGCGGCGGCATCACCATCCGCCTGGTCCGGATTCTCCATAGCCTGGAGCTCCCTGACATCCAGCACTGGGGGCCGCAGGTCCGGCGCGCCGTGCGCGAACGCGCAATGCGCGCCATTCTTCGTACAGAGCCCGCGCGCGTCTGTATCGTGCACGCACATACACGTTTTGTAATACCGGAGGTGGTAGCGGCGCTCTGTGTCGCCTGCAGTGCGGTGGAGGTATGGGCATCTGTGGGATTGGTTAGGAATATTACATACTGCAAATGCAACACACAAGGCTGTAGAAGCAGTGGGACATGGTGAAACTAACATTATTTATATTTAAATTATAACTCTCTCAAGAGGTCTCATAGATGTAGTATAGAATGTGTTATTGAATGGAATCACTCATATTGCCGTTATTTGGTAGCATTTAACATAACAAAACATGTTGGAGCTTATCATGATACCTAATTATCATAATAATTATGAGAATAACTTTCATTGATAATTAACCTTTCAAACCCGGTTATAAAGACTCTCTAGCTGCACAAACTACTTAAGTTACTATAATTTGACATTCACGGCAATTTCCTATTTTTAACTTTTTCAAGTATGTAGAGACATTTAATGTTCAAACAAGTGACTGTGGATGCAGATATGTATAAATGCAAAGTACAATAGAGATGTTTGTCGGAATATTACAGTTTAAATTGTAAAATATTACAAACTAATATTTTTACTTTTATCTGCCTGTTTTCTGGTTTCATTACAAGCCCGGCATCTCAATAAAGAAATATTATATTATTACTTCAGGCTACATTGGCTGTTTAATTGTTAACACCTAAACAAACATGAGCTAATTGCCATGTTATGTCTACTCTGCAACCGAGGTTCTTACATCCAATTGGAACTACACACTCCAAAGCAACTTTCACATTTCCTCTCAATAACAACAAAGAAAACTAACAAAAAGGTCAATAATCTCATTCATAACATCATATACAGTACTTCTGTAGAGTACATTTACAAGAATATGGACAGCTTATCTCATATTTATCTTGCCTTGTACAAATAAATGCTCATTTCTTTGGCAAAAACACCAAAATGTCAGAGGATTAGTGAAAACAGCTTTTATATTGAACAATGGGCTTGCATAACCCAACCAAAACTAGATGTAACCCCAACAACCAACAAGTGCGACGCATAGCCACACTCACAAACAGGTAGCATAATAATTTACTATTGGTAAACAAGTTTTTTATCGCAATTTACGACATTTTCACTTACAGTGTCATGTAATTTGACTTTAAAATCACATTTTTCACACGTTTACGTAGCTACGAGGTATCGGATGCCACGAAAGCAAGGCGATTGTTGAAAACAAAGCAATGCCAGCAATACTCACTCGTCCCCATCCTCGCAAATACCCGATGTCTCATTATATTTGGTACAGTAGTTATCTGCGCTATAATTGAAGGATCCGTCCCTTTTTCTAACAGGTCTTCTTCTTCTCTGGTTATTGAAATGCCAATGAAAACATGTAAAAGGCCTGTGTTGTGTACATTTGTGTTGTAAGAAAGACGGACACTGCTCCACTCGAAATTCCTTTAGATATCTGCAAGAATAAACCACGGGATTGAGTGAATGGCACACCACTAAAAACTACATTTACCGCACTTTCACTTCACAAAAACTATGATTTTATTACGGAACTTACTTATAATGATTTGGTTTTTCTGTTTGAGCTGTCAACAAAGGCTTCGATTCCGACGGCATTTTGGAAAACTATTATTGCGTTGCGCCTCTCGCGTCGCGCAGGGCACGCTCACCGACAACCAATTAAAATTCAATAAGATCACGTGATGCAAAATATTTTGGAAAGGCACAAATTGTAAACATGAAAGTAGTAATCTAATATAACTATTATCGAGAAAGATACACGCCATTAGTTTTTAATGGCCTTGAACTTAAAAATCTTATCTACTACAGTGAGTCAAAGGAAAGCCGAACATCGAACAAAAGAAAATTAATAAACTAAACGCAAACTATTTTTGACAGATCAAGGAACTGTCAGAAAAATGTTTTCTATGTATATCTCTTTTACTCTAACACGTTTATGAACTAGTAAAACCGAAACAAAAAATAGGCCAGTGTTGTTTGTTTAGACTCAAAAAGTTTACCATAATATTGTTTTCAATACTTTTTACAAAAGTATGCTCCTTATAAATAAATAAAAAAACGTTTGTTTTGAAAAATAAAAAATAAACGTTTTCTATATTTTTGAGATATCAACGTTTCAATAAGAATTTAGATTTTCAACGTTTGATGTTTAGTTAAAACATGGAATTCATTGAAGTCTTATGAAGATGCTGTGAGGAATATATAAATATTAAACTTTTGGTCTAGTCACGCAACGAAATTCATATCATTTTCTATTCTAATCATAAAACTATGTTGGAAGTAATAAGTAAAAAAAACAATCAAAATAATGTACAAAAACATAATTTTTTGTGTGCTGTCAACATTTTCAACAGGATAAACCAATGACAAATGATTACACAAGCAGCTTTATAGTTAACCAATCAGAGAGCTTACATTTCGACTAATCACAACCGGAGAATCGTTGCGAGGGCAACCAATCCCCGATCATTGAACTAGCGTCACCGAACGTTAACCCGCCATTCTCTCGGCGCCATTTTGAGCATATGATCATTGTTGTGAAGCTCCGTGTGTAAATTGTGTTTAAACTCGTTGAATCCTGCCAAGTTATCTTAAAAGGTAAATAAAATTGTTAATTATTTTGCAGTAATTGGTTTTATAGTAAAATTTCTCGGTGAAATGTTAATTTTTGACCACTTTTAGGATGTCTAATGTCGCCCTAATAACTCAATCCAGTAATAAATTATGTGCTATGCTAAGCGTTATCTATTTTCTTTCTAGTACAAAATGGCACGTACCAAGCAGACTGCTCGTAAGTCCACGGGAGGAAAGGCTCCTCGCAAACAGTTGGCCACCAAAGCCGCGCGCAAATCGGCGCCAAGCACTGGTGGAGTGAAGAAGCCCCATCGTTACCGCCCTGGTACGGTGGCTCTTCGTGAAATCCGTCGTTACCAGAAATCTACTGAGTTGCTGATCCGCAAGTTGCCTTTCCAGCGTCTCGTGAGAGAAATTGCTCAAGATTTCAAGACTGATCTGCGTTTCCAGTCTGCTGCTATTGGCGCTCTCCAGGTGGGTTTTCGATTATAAATAATTTTACACATGTGGTATTATTAGAAGAGGTTTATAACGGATATATGGTAGTTTACATTATCACTACAAACAGAGAAATGCTTCCAAAATATCTTGATATCAATATCATATTCAACTTTTTTTATGTTTATATCCTTAGTATGACTAATACGTAGTTATATTTCATCTGTATTGCGCAATTTATTAATATCTGTTTATTTTTACAGGAAGCGAGTGAGGCATACCTCGTTGGTCTGTTTGAAGACACCAACTTGTGCGCCATCCACGCTAAACGTGTGACCATCATGCCTAAAGACATCCAGCTGGCTCGACGAATCCGTGGAGAACGCGCTTAATTTAGTCATATTGTACTTTACTATAAATTATATGTAATTCAATTAATATTAAATTCCATAACATTTCTCAATAACATCTCACTTGTAACTTGTCTTTTATTAACATTCATAACTGTATTTGTAAGCGGCAGAACTGAATTTTTTTATACATACATTCTTATTGTGTAAGTTCACTATGTGTTCGCATTAGATACTGGGGTAATGATGGGTGATGATGAGTTTACAATTTTATTGTAATTTTTCTTAAAGATTTTTGATGCAAGGTACGGTTACAGTATCCTGTGCGAGGCCGTAGTTTTATTTTTAGTGACTAGTTCTAATTAGCGTAAAAGGCAATGTCGTTGCCACGACAGTATGAGAATTCATAGCAGTAATTTGATGCACTTCATGTATGTGTAATGAGAAACTTGGTGTTGATTAAATATAATTAGAATCTATTCTTTGGTTCATTTTAAATATCATTTTCCCAATCATGATCTATTGTATACATATTTTTGATCTGCTGCTGCCCGTGTGCTGAGTATCAGATAACCATTTGTTTGTTAAAATCATTGCAAATGGCGGCAAGGCACGCCATCCTAGTGTCCATTCATACATTGATATGTAGCTACATATATAAGAATAGTCCTATCTCCCTCTAACATTCATTCAATTGTAACTTGGAGAGTTGAGTTGAATACAATAGTGTATTATATACTGTATTGTATATTACCTGATGCAGGAGTCAAAAATAAATTTGTTTACAAAGATGAAGGTACACAAGAATATGACCTTACCTTAACTGAATTGTGAGCTATCTGCACTATTAAAAAATGTTACACAGAAAAATGAATTAAATTTAACTAATCAGGACATTTGGGATTATTCTTTTGAAGTTTATATCAATACCCGCGCGCGGCATTTTCCTCGCGAGGCCGTGCGCCAGGTGTAAAACGGCTAATAGCAACAGGCCTGCACCTGGCCTGGCCTGACAAGTGGTACAGCTGGGTAGGTTTTGCTAAAAAAAAATGCAGTTACAACTTATTATTACTAATCCAATACAGTACTTTTGGTTTAATTATTTATACAATCAGCATTTTAGTTTGGCTACATCAAATTCATATAATATGTATGACTGATCAGATTTAGTGTGCCCACAGAAAGCAAATCAATGGTTGACGAGGACAAAAAAAACAGTTTTTTGTTATGATTATGATACCTTTTATGGTATATCTCCATCTGTGCTGCAGGCTTTTTCTCAATTGCCTAAGAACATTTTATGACCCACCGCCACTAATGTCTTTCGCAAAAGTTAAAGATGTACCCTGAACATTATGAATTACCTTGCCACTTAGGATCTTCATTCATCAAATTTCGTTCTCTATCTAAAGCATTAGGCGCGGCGTCACAACATCCAGCACAGGGGGCCGCAGGTCCGGCGCGCCGTGCGCCACATGAAATTGGGATAGATGGGACTACACCCCTTTTATAGATGATGGCAATTTATTTGAAATAATACACAATGGAAAATAATTAGGGTACTAAATACTAGGAATCAGATGAAATATATTTTTTTTATTTATCACTCAGTTCATTACAGTGAAGTAGGTCAGGGGTCAAAGTTATTTACCTGACAGCCACAGCGGGACTCCACTATCTCTTTGTGGCCCGAGTTGTATGGAATTAAGCATATTTTCCTGCCCAATTGGTAGGCTCACGGGCCAGTTTCAGACCGCAGACCATTGGAGACCCCTGGCATAGGTAGTCAATTCTAGAAAGTTTTGTTAATTCTCTTCTCTTGACTCTTACATTAATTAAGCTCTTAAATAATGAAGGACTAATAAACAAAACAACAGTTGGTTGATCACATTTACTTTCAACAATAAACTAAGATTATTAAATAATTTACACAACAAATAAATCTTAAACTACGCTACCACCTTAGCCTCCTCAAGCTCCAGCTGTTTAAGCCTCTCCTCAATCTCCACAACACTTAGCCCATTTTCTTTGTTATATCTATATGACTGCAACAACTGTTCCTTTTCCAAACCTTTTATCCTTTCATATAATGTTTTGTTAAATTCTAAATCCATGTCACTCTCTTCTCTCAAAACGCAGAAGTATATGAGGAATACTGTTACGCTGGCCAGTACGGAGTAGGGCTGGTACCAAGGCATATCAGATGGTTTGTATCTTACTGCGACTGGTCTGACGGTTTTGCGAGCCGCAGGGCTTGTGGTGAATTTAATGGGTTCATTTTCGTTAGCTTCTACTTTAGAACTAAAGCTTCTGTTAGAACGTTGCTGCTGTATGCAACCCCTGGAATAACACAAAATATTAATAGCTTGTAACCATGATACCTATAGAAGTATTACAAATATAATGTGTTTGTACCTAGTAAGACAATGTTTGTGTGTTCGTAAAGAAGATAAACCTAATTCATCATAACAGGGAAAAACATAGATATTACACAAATTATAACCAGAATAGCAGATAAATAAACCTTGCAAACGAAACACTTCAACATAAACAAAACTAATAAAATGAACTAAGTTGCATAACAATACGCAATTCAGGTATACTATTAACGTTAACAGATATAAAACACGCTTAATTACCTCAAAAGTCGAAAATAACGAATCATTTTTTGGAATAAATTTAACAATCTTTGTGAATAAAAATAAAACCATTAACCAGGTGATGGTGATTTTTTAAGTGGGTTGATTGACAGATGTCATTTATCATGTTTTTTTAAATGTGGATTCGTAAGTTGGATTCTTGCAAAGTGGCGAAAATAGCAAACGCAAAGTACAGAATTTAAGCATTCGCTTTATGGTCTCTACAATCGGCGCAATTTTGACACAAAACTCGCGCGCGATTTCGAGACGTTGCCTTCTAGGTAGGTGCAACGAAATCAATCGATGGATCAAAAACCGCAATGTATTTAAAATCGCAGGTGACTAGTCACTTACGACTGTAGAGAGCCTTAATCTTTACGAAGATTTGCAGTCATTTCTAATGAATATCGAAGCGCGTTTTTAATCCTGCAAAAGAAAAAATATACCTGAAATGATACGTAATTTATTATATTGTTGTATTGTATTAACCGAGCTACAAATGCCTTAACATGCGCAGTCTACAAATTAAAAAAGCAAGTTAAATTAGTGAATGAAACACTACGTATACCTTATAAATTCTTCGCCCTTTTCAGGTTCATCTAATAAACGCTTATGCTCCGCCACAGCCCTATCGTGCCTTTCTTTAGCCAGTTGCAGGCGTTCCTCAAACGCGGCTTCCTCATTATTTTCGGTAGGTTTCTTCACTATCCTCTGTATTGAATCAGTGTGTACAGGCTTCACCAAAAGAGCCCAAACATCGCAATCATCGGAGACATTTTGGACTGCTGTGCACAAGGAGGATCGGAGAGACCATACATCCGAAATACCTTTGTCCTATAAATGAAAAATAAATCGAAAAATATAAATTCAGTGCAGATTATAATTATAAATACCATTATTTAGCTAACGCTCAAGTTAACAAGACGCGCTTATCTGATTTTTAAATATTTAACTTGAGTAGGTAAGAAGATTCATTTCTTACGGATTGGGCTCTCAATTTTTCTATTTCTTTTTTACAAGCCTCCAACTGCGCCGCAACTGCATTTCGTTTAATGCGCTCCACCTCCAACTGAGCCTTTAGTTTATCGTTCCCATTAATTAATTCTTTGATCTCTTCTTGATATTTTTCAATTTGGAACACTGTTTCACGGATGGAACGATTCAACGAGTTTATGGTTGCTTCATCTGTTAAAAGATAAGTAGAGATTATTTTTTGAATAAGGTACACGCCCGGTGTGGAATGTGGTATTGTTACAAATACATAAATACAATACAATTAATTACACACATTCTCGTTTTTCTCGCAGTTTAGCTTCTTTGTCCTGCTCTTGCAACTTAATTTTTTCTATAGTACTGCCTACATTATTTTCCATTTTCTTAGAAAAATTACGGACACCATTCAAGTAAAGTAAGTATTTCTTTCTTCGAGCGTATCTCGTGATGATAATAATAAGCTTGGGAGTTTCCCGCCAAATTCTTTTTTAACTTGTTACGTTTCATTTCACTCATTGATTTATAATATTGTACTATCAGTTCCAGTTTCAAGTACCAGTCATAATTTGCGTAATAAAATGCATGCTTAAAGATATTTAAGAAGTAAAATTAAAAATTGTTAAATAACAGATCATTTTCTTTCACTTTAATTTACCGTGAAATGGAACTAATAATTTGGTCGATAACGATACTCATCCGTTGCCCGGGTTATTTGAAAACATCGGTAATCTGACATTGTGCTACAAAGAGAAATGTATATTAGTGAAGTAAATTAAAGCTATACCATTTTAGATAGAACACTATTATGCAGACGCCAGACGCAAATGGTTATGTCCACGTACAATGGCCTAGTAAAAGTATTCCTCATGGCGGTATATTTCATACGCGTACCGTAGAACCTTCTGTGGCCCAACAAGAGTTCTTAAAAGGTATTTTATCATAAATAAATTGATGTATTTTTAAAGTTATATACTCTTCTTCTTCCTCCTAGCGTTCATCCCGGCTTGGGGTCCTCTTGACAATCTAATCCCATGAATTGGCGTAGACACTAGTTTTTAAAGTTATGTACTTACAACACACAAATAGAGACGTTGTTCAAGTATTTGTGACTACCTTGGCCGCTTCGATATATCTGATCGCGATTGTACTACTTTCGCAAAAAAAAAAACTAGCAGTTTAGTAGTACCTGTACGTACCTATATTATATACTTATCACTTATTCAGTCAACATTATTCTTCACAGTTCTTCTCGAAGAATCAAAATTGAGTATTGCTCAACGCCAGAAGCAGGCGTGGGCTTTACGGCAGGAGGATGAGCCTAAGGAAAGACGGTGTCCCAGTCGGGAGGTGCCTATGATTCGGCCGAGGACCTCTCACCGCCGCTCACTGTCTGCCATCAGAGAGTCGGGGGTGTTTGAGATGGAAGAGTTAGCAGCTGTTTTATTGATTTTTGCTTTTGTCGTGCCCTAAATAGGCATAATGTGTGTTGTTTATGTGTATTCGTAAAACCTAACATACATACCCCGCTTTTCTACCAATTATGACACGATTTTCCTGAAATTTTGTAAAGATTTATGATGATTTACTAGGTTAACAGCTTAGACAAAAATGCTAGCCTTCTTGCTTTCAACTCATATCTTCGAAGTCTGTGGCGACCTTACTTTTATAACCACAATACAACATGCAGTGGCCAATTTAAACACTATTAACCTAACTACCTACTCTACTCTCGTATTAAATAGGTAACACTAACAGTCGTATTTCCTTACTTTCCTTAGATATCAGCCACTAAAGCGTGGTGAAGACCGGGAAGCGATGAAAGCCAAGCTTGCCCTCAGCATGGAGCACGGAGACATCCCGGAGCAGATGCCTCCGCCACCGCCACGCATAGCTAAACCCAAGCCTCAGCTACCCACGGTCAAGGATAAGAGGAATGAACGTAAGTGGCTTCAGGAAATTAGGTTCTATCAGATACCAGCCTTTAAAGTGTGATAGAATCTCGATGCGCCAAATCTCTCAATTAACATGAGTCAAGACGGATTGGATTAGATGGGCCACTCAGAGCAGACACTTCCGCTGCCACCTAATAACTCTAACTTCATCATCAGAGCAATGAACGTACATGAAGTCACCTGTTTTTGCGATAGATGTCACTTGTTTTCTCCTGTTAGGTATCAGATAATTAGCGTCAAACAAAAGGTGACATAAACCTTCACAACACAATTTTCCAGTGCTCACCCAAATCCGCGAGCGTGCCGAGTGGCTCGCAGAAATGGAAGACCTAGGCCACGCGGCGCCCCACCGAGACATAGTGCGCGACCAGATCGCGGAGCGGCTGCGCGCGCTCGATAGCCTAGGAATCGATAGCGCGCTCTCCTCAGCGCGGTCCTCAGCCCGTTCCAAGGGCTCCGGGTCAGGCACTAAGGAGGAATATGTGCAGGGCAGCGCGAGATCCAAGGAGAGCGCCAAGTTTGGTTAGTGCATTTGTTTGTACGATACTTGCGTAAAGGGATTGCAGGGACGGAGCTGAAATGTATGGAAGATCCGTGGAGCCCAGACAGAGAGTTGTAGTAGGTAGCAATCACAGTAGCTCAGCAATGGTCGCAGTGATACATAGGCTTGGCAGCCTTACTTATAACATAGACTTAAAAATATAAAACACGGCCATAGTCTAAGAACTTTTTGAAGCTCAAGTCAGTTGCGCCCTCTGTCCGAAAGCCCCCTAAAGATACCCAAAATGTAAGAGGAAATGTCACCTGCACTGCTACTCCACCTAGTAACAAATAGCGTACTAGTAGTACTAGCAATATATGGCCCCTAACAACAAGATGAGATCCGTGGACCTGTATAAAAAAAAAACACTATGATGGCAAACAAGCATTCGGCCCGCCTGATAAAATAGTCACCGTAGCCTATGGACGCCTGCAGCTCCAGAGGATTCACATGCGCGTTGCCAACCACCAAGAACAACAACCCTACAAATTCAATTTCATACATTACAGATCCGGATTGCAAACCCTACTTTGCGGAACATGCAATTCTCAATTTCTCAGTTAGGCTGTACCTTTAGGTTGCGTAAACATAAGCTGAAAGTCTCGTTGTAATGTGCTACATGGCCTACATAGTTTACATACACATTATTATTATTTACTAGACAATATTACATATCTAACAGTGTTCACACATTTTCAGTGCATTCCAATCGCTCGGCCAAATCCCAGGAAAAACAAAAATCGTCAAGGAGTTCCGCCAAGGGCCGTCCAAAGATAGATGAGAATATTTTGGCTTACAACAACATTCCGCCCTTGCAGTACTCACCAAGAAGGAGAGTTTAAGTTTTTACTTCATTATTTGTGGTGTGACCATCCACAGTAAAATAATCTATGCAAAAATAATTTAATTTGATAATTCGAATTTTAAACCACTAGTGAGCTTTTACTTTTTTTTTTGACAAATGTGCAGTGAAGTGAACTATCTGTTTGTTCTCTGTATCTGTTGTTAAATTACTTACATTTTCTATAAATCAAATTATATGACGCATTTAACTTATTTTGGATCATAATAGCAAATTTGACTGTATGATATTCTGTTCATTGACATTATGACTATGGAGTATGGAATCAAAAATTTAAATTAATAAAAATACATTTCATACAACAATACTTATTTTAATAACTATCACACCTTAATCATCAATCATCATCATCTATTATTATTGTTTTAGTCTTCTTTGAATGTGGTGCATCATTTGAGTGTGATTTCCTTTTCTTTGGCACCTCTGTTCCTTCCACTTCTGTGTCCTTGTTTTCAAATTCACTTGGAGCTTGCCTATCTAATTCAAAACTAGAATATTTTCTAACGGGCATTTTTAAAAGAAAGTCTGGGTCTTGCACTAATTCAATGTTAGGGCCTTTCTTAATGTAACTGATCGTAGAGTAAGCAGTGAAATGAAAGTCTTCCACAAGATAGTTCTCTACTAGCAAATATGCAATGACATCTTCTCCTAAGTTACGAGAAAAGTTAGGTTCCTTACCCTTGTGTCTTAAATTGACTGGTCCCTTCAAAAACCAGGCATCAAGTAACTTTTGGGCAGTTAGTTTTGTGTCTTGCTTGTCAGCATTGTCAATTATGCCCGCCAAAGTTCGGCAATGTAATTCGAGATTTATTTCTTTACAATTAGAGTTGGGATTGGCACAAACATCACACATTTTGTTGCAGTCTGCATTGCCCCAATCTTCGTCAAAATGTTCAGCAATCAACTGCCTCCTACAAAATGTTCCATTGAGGCAGTATTTGACCATGCCGTAGAGGTGATCTAAGCTTCCAACTGATGAGAACACCATTGTGCTAACTTTGAAAATATCCTGCAATCTGTACAAAGTCACACACTCCGCTCTGTTGCCGTCTCTCCCCGCTCTTCCACTCTCCTGGTAATAATTCTCCATGGATTTGCTAATAGTGTGGTGAATTACAAATCTTACATCTGGCTTATCTATCCCCATTCCGAATGCTACTGTAGCTACTATAGCCTGGTAGTGCTTGTCATGCCACTTTATGTGGACTTTAGATCTGGCGTCTGCCTCTAAGTTGGCATGGTAACAGGCAACCTTTAAACCTCTCTTTCTTAATCCCTGGGCAATTTCTTCACAATCTTTGATGCTGTGTGTGTAAACTATACCACTTTCTCCTTTATACCTGTATTTGATGAGTTTCTCTAGAATATTCAAGCACTCTTCCTGCGATGTTGGTTTTTCTAGAATTTTGTAGAACAAGTTAGGCCTGTTGAAAGTAGACTTTATAACTAGGCAACCAGGAATGTTGAGAATTTTTTGGACATCAGTCAGCACATGGGCAGTTGCAGTCGCTGTTAATCCCAAAATGGGAACTTTAGGGAACATGTTAGCCAATATTCCCAGGAACTTGTAGTCTGGTCTAAAGTCATGTCCCCACTGGGAACAACAGTGAACCTCATCTATTGCTATCCTTTGCAACCGCCCATCTGCAAAGCATTTTTGCAAATTTGCCATGAATCTTTTGCTTTTGGCAAACCTTTCTGGTGTCACATATAGCAGTTTGATAGGAGAATTTTTATCTTTCAGTATGTTCAAAGCGGCGTTTGATTCTTCTCTAGAAGTGGTGCTCGTAATAAGTTTTGCGGGAATGTCTTTATTAGTCAAAGATCTTACCTGATCTTCCATGAGTGATACTAGAGGGGAGCAGACGATGGTGAGGCCGGGCTTGACTAGCGCTGGAAGCTGGTAACATAAGCTTTTGCCGGCTCCCGTCGGCATGACAACGATTGCATGCTGCCCCGAAAGTGTACAATTTATTGCACTTAACTGATTCGGTCTAAACGATTTCAGCTTAAAAACATTCTGTAGAGAATCCTTTACATCTTCCGACCATTCGTAGCTCTTTCCAGCCCAGTCGACGCTTGCTAAACTCTCGGATTTAATTTTGTTTATCGAATTCTTGAGTGCAGTTTTCTTTTCGTGCAGTTGACGTTGCTGGTTTTTTAACTTTGCTATTTCAGCTTCAACTTTGGATAGTTCTCTGTCTACATTTTTTATTTCCTTCTCAAATTCATCCACAGTCTTCATAGTTACATTCAAAAATATCTAATGGCTGCTCTACATGATGGGCCATCATAGGGACGCAGCTATACAACGAAACGAGATCGCAATATCGTTAGCTCCCTCTAACGCATAGCTGCGTCCCTATCATGGCCCATCATATAGAGGAGCCATAAGTGAATTTAGTAACACTTGAATTGACTTCTTTTTTCTATATCGGTATGGTATTCGGTCAATTTGGCAGATTTGACATGCATGACATTGCGTTTTGATCATGCTTGTATTATAATAATATATGATGAATAAAAAAAAGATATTTCAGTATTTTATTATAAGGGTCACAACACACCTAGCGAAATTCCTCGCGGAATTAGCGGAAGTAGCGGAAATTTGTCTATGGTTGCGGAAATTTGTCTATGGTAGCGGAAATTTGTCTATGGCTTCCATACAAACAAATCTGCTACCATAGACAAATTTCCGCTACCATAGACAAATTTCCGCTAATTCCGCGAGGAATTCCGCTAGGTGTGTTGTGACCCTAATAAAAATAATGTGGATTAGTATAAAATTAATCAAATGGTAATTATTTACACATAATTATTAAGATATTTTTTGTTTCAATATTTATTGTAAAACACCAAGGTTTGGTCTGAATTGGGTGTTACATTTATGTACGTAAGTAGGTATATAAATAACGCGCCTGTTTTAATAGTTTATCGTGAGTAAAAATAAAATTACATTGCTATCTCATAGAGGCACAGCGGCTAACGGGAACTTAAGAAAATTACATAGTAGTACGTAGCATGTGATTATCCTATCAATAAATAAAGAGGAAGTGTCAATTACGGGTACGGCCCTGCTATCACATACGCGGCACTTGATTTGTTGACTGTTTGGTAAACATGCAACTTGTCTTTCTGAGTTTTTTCGTTTCATTTGTGTAAGTAATAATGATTTATATAATAAAAAAATAACAGCAGGCTTTTGACTGATGACGAAAAAAGTAATTAAAAGTGCTGGGTCAGGTTTTCAGATGCACTTAAAGAGAAAACCGCAGTTCTTATCCTTGCCAGAGGTGGATCAAAAGGCATACATTTAAAGAATCTACAAGTAGTCGGTGGGTCAAGTTTATTAACTCGTGCAGTGCATACGGCCAAGATTGCTGGAATTCGTGATGTGACCGTATCAACTGATCATCCACTTATAGCTTTGGAAAGCATCCGAAGTGAGTATAATGTAGAAAGAAATATCTGGCTATGGTACCTACTATGTCATGTGTGCATAGTGCATACACTGTTTGCACCTATTTGTATTTTGTTACTACTTACTAAAAACTAAAAAAAAAAACAGGTGGAGCCAAACCTTTTCACAGAAGTCCGATTACAGCAACAGATTGGGCACCATCCATTTGGGGAGCAGCCGAGTTCTTAATGAGCAAAGCATATGTTGAAGTACTTTTACTACTTCAAGCGACTTCGCCTTTCATTGAACCCAGTAATCTTAGAGGTGCTTTGCGGAAATTAACGTTTCCAATTCCTTTTGATTGTGTTTTTTCTGTTACAAGGTAAGAAGTTTATGTGGATATTTCTGTGGTACTAGGTATGTCTATTTAAAAGTCTTAAGTATTTTATTTTAATGATTTTTATTACAGAAGTTATAAACTTCGTTGGCAATCTTCATATAAAGGAATAAATCCAATCAATTTCGATCCTCGTGCTAGACCACGCAGACAGGACTGGAGTGGAGAATTATTAGAAACCGGAGCTTTTTATATTATCAGAAGAAATGTTGTAATGAATGGATCATTTCAGAACGATAAGTACATCGCATTTTAGTTCCTTTTATTGTTAGATACACAAATTTATGAATTTAGTTTTGTTTTGTATTTGAGAAATTGCCTAGATGCCATTAAGTAATTTTTTTAAATTTGTAGACAATCGGTGCAATTTTGCCACAAAAATCGCGCGCGATTTCGAGATATTGCCGTCTAGGTCTAGGTAGGTGCAACGAAATCAATCGATGGATCAAAAACCGCAATGTAGGGTCACCACACACCTAGCGGTTTTCCTCGCGGAATTAGCGGAAGTAGCGGAAATTTGTCTATGGTAGCAGATTTTTTGTATGGAAGCCATAGACAAATTGAGCATTTTGTCTATGAATTTCCGCTACTTCCGCTAATTCCGCGAGGAAAACCGCTAGGTATGTGGTGACCCGTATATTAATAATCGCAGGTGACTAGTCTCCACGTTTGTAGAGGCTTTATAAAAAGTGTTGCGACATTGTGTAGTAATCAGTAGTAACAAAACGCAAAATGTCAAACTGTGATATTTTTTTGTGTTCCACTTTCTAAATTTCTTTTCTAAATTCTGTTACTCCATCTACTAAATTCTACATACAGCTACTTCTTTCTCTGTCTTTCATGCGAGATGTTCATATGAAAAGACAGTGCAGAGATTTTATCTAAAGTTAGCGCAATTGGAATGCAGAATTCAAAAAGTACCGTGGGAATCCGTGTTTGACGTCACTTTTAACTTTTCTCGCATCGCAAATTAGTTGGGTAGCGAACTAGTCACGTTGTTTACGTGTACCATATTCACTACATTTGTTAAGTGTCGTGCAAATAACTTTATATCAACGATTTACAGTTGCACAGTGTGGGAAGTGTCGGCAGCGGAGAGTTTCGAAGTGGATTCCTATCACGATCTTCGAGTAGCAAATGCTTTGCTTAGTGCTAACTTAGTTTAAACTTTTGGTTACCTGCTCACTGGTAAGACCTGTTTTATACACTTTATTTGTGTTTCCACTAGTTTTATTTTGCTACAAGAGACTAAGACAAATATAAGTGATATTTTTGAAAGCTATATTCATAAATATATAATTAATAGTTAAAGCATTGCTTAGCGTTTATATCTCGGTAAATTCTACTTACTTAAGGGCCTAACCTTTCCGTATAGGACCTTCCAATAAAATATCTATTGCTGTCTAATTAAATGTAATGTTATAAAATGGTATAATTGGATTAAATGAAATGAAAAAGGAATGAAATGAACATAATAATCAGTATGTAACTATGTCTTTGACATTGCCCTAGTATATCCATGCACTAGTTGGTTCATGATAATGTTATTTAATTTATACATGAATGTTTAAACAGATGGCCATATGGGCATATCAGATTACTGATCCACTGTCTCTAGTGCAGTAGGTACACTGCTTATTAAATATTACTGTTCTCTCTAATTTTGATAGTTCTATGAAATTTACTAAAATACAATTGTTTCAATCTACTTCAAGATTTCGAGGAAGGAGGTTATCAATTCATCGGGATCTTTGTTTTTTTTGCTATTTTTGTTTGAAAGAGTATACTTCACAGTTGGTCCCATTCTCACCAGGTCCAGATCTGATGGTGGGATCCTGGAGAAATCGAGGGAACTATTCAAATATTATAGGCACACCTATAGTAATTTCACTATTTTTTACAGCAACTTCGTCATTTCCTCTTGGAATAGTGGATCCTAAGTGAAGTTGATTCTTTTTTGTTTTAAATTATTAGTAAAACTACTACTACAAAAAAAGTAAAACTACTTAAACCTTACAGTTGTTTATAAAGCAGCCTCCTAGACTCCTAGTGGTTGAATATTTCATTTATTAATATAGTTTATTCTGTACATTTTTTACAAAGAAATTAATATAAACTAATTTCTTTGTAAAAAATTTACAGAATAAAGGGCTATATCAATTGCATAAGTAAACAATGTATAGACTTAAAACAAAAAATAATGTTCTTTATACTTAACTTTCAGTAACAACTATGTCAAACCCTGAAATAATAACATTTGAAGACCTTGAAGCCACAGATGTGATCAGCGTGGAACTGGTTCCCGAGCGTAAAGGTCTCATTCTGAAGCACTGTGAATACTATGTCAGCTCTCGGAGACACGGCACCACTGTCACGAGGAGATACAACGAGTTTGTACAGCTTTATGATGTGCTCTACGCCAAATATCCATACAGGTATGTATTTATCAATTTTATCATGTGTTTTAAATTTTTCAAAGGGATCATTGTTGGTTGTTTGATGAAGCACTGCTGCCTAAACTAAAAAAATATTTAGAAAGAAAAGCATGTGAAGAACTGATAATCAGTGATCGGCACAAACCATGCCAGACCGCGGGACTCCAAAGCGTTTTTTTTTAAATTTTATTATAGACATGAACAGTCTATTAAATTTCAATTGAATATTTATTTGGGTCAGGGTTGCGGAGTAATATTTTAATAATCACGTCCATATAAAAAATATAACCAAAATTCAGCACTATGGCACCGTGTTTGCCAATCACTGCTGATAATGAGATACCTTTTAAGTGGAAATTCAGAAAATACTGGATTGAAGAAACATGGCAAAATATAGACTATGTTAGTATGCTATAAAAATAGAGGATTTTTTTTATCAAAATAGAAAATCTTTAGAGAGGTGAAGTATAAAAAAATTGGAACATTTCTAATTTTTAGGTTTAAAAAGTATATAAGATTGTTACATAAATGCTAAGTTTTTTTTTTTAATGTCTCTGAGTGCATTTTTTTGTGTAGAATAAATATTGTGGTGCCCCAGAAGTTTATAAATCATAAATACACAGTCATGCAATAAATGCATTAATGTAGGTCATGGGCAAAAAATCAAAGTAATGTGATCAATAGAAATTTCCATACTAAGTGTATCTTCTGATATTTAATTTTGAACCTTATTGTATATGTAACAATGTCTATGTTTAGTTTGTTGAATATATACCTTAGATATCGTAAATTTCAAAGCCTATCAGTGTTAAATTTGTACATGACTGATTAAGCGTAATTATTATCTAATCTTTGTCTAATTCAATTTAATTGGATATAATAGTTATGTTATGAATCTCTTCCATAAAGTAACAAAATTATTGTTACTAATATCAATAGGTAATCTAATGAGATTGGTAGATAAACTTCAATATTAAAATTATAATCATGTGGTGTTGAAGTAAAGATATTCTGATAACGCCCCTCTAGCTCTGAAAAGTACGCAAACTACGTATGCTGGTTATTTTGTGAAGTTATAGTTATGAAGTTGCTACCTATACCGCATATTTCACCGACAAAAAAATGACATTAGGGTCACCTTCTTTGATTAGTGTAATTTACGTAGCGGATCATGCGGTCAGTTTAGCGCGCGGGAGGAAATGCGATAAGCGCTCATTATCAGCTTCCTCGCGTTTTATGGCAGGATTCGCCAAAGGCGCAAGCGATAAGAGAAAGCGGTTAACACGATAATCCTCTTACTTCTAGGTTACGATAAAGACACGTTGATTGTACAATTTAATTTGTTAATTTATTGTTAGTATAATAAAAGGTGTTATGTAAACTAAAATTAAATAAGTATTATGGGGACAATCATACACAAATCGATCAAGTCCCAAACACCCATAACTCAGGAACTATTCGTTGTAAACACAGATAATTGCCCTTACCAGGATTCGAACTCGGGACCTCCTGCTTCGTAGGCAGGGCCACTGCCGACTGGGCTAGGAGCCCGTTCAAATACTTATAACTTATATCCTAACAGCAAACTTTGAAGTCTTTGTTGCTCTAGTTGGAAAAAAACAGAGTAAATATGTATATAGACTCTGTATATTTCTAATTAACTACCTACAACAAATCTTCGTGAAAAAATTTAAAACTATTGCTGTAGCTCTTCCTGTATGTAGTACGTAACAATCGGCTGTCCTTAGTATTTTCTAAGTGAAAGTAATTTTACGGAAACATCGCGCACGTGACAAAAAATGCACTGAGATGACAGCTATCCTACAGTGCAGTTCGTGCCGTTAGTCGTGTGCGTCGAGTCTGCGGTCTAAGTAAAAATAAGTTTTATTAACGCCATAAGCTTGACTTTAGGCCATATTGGCCACAACAACGCGAAATGTACCTAAGCTATTTAAGCTATGTCACTGTCAACCCGGTTGGCCTCGAGATAAAAATTCAATCACAACGCTTATGTTGCAATATGTTTCATAATCTTTGGCGAAGCTGATAATAATGATAATTACAAAGTTGTATTTATTTACGAAAACTGAGTGATGATACTGATGATAGACCAGAATTGAGCACCTCATGTCGATCTCTAATGACTTGACTTATACCGAACATTATAAGAATTCTGCTAGAATAACTGCTAGGCAACCGCATAGTGCAGCGGTTATCAAACTTTTTTGGTGACGGAACCCTTTTGGAAAGCGAAATATTTGACGGAGCCCCAAAATTATAAGAAGAATTAAATGTGCTAGACAGATAAGTAGAAGACCTAGTTTATGAAATTATTCTCAATATTCAAAGTATTCTCGCGGAGCCCCTACAGAGTCTTTGCGGAGCCCTCGCGGAGAATACTTTGAGAACAGCTGGGATAGTGGATGGTTCGTCGTAGAGATGAATTCTGTTCGTTTCTTAACCTCCAAGTGGTTTTACGTCATCTATCTAGATGACAAAGGACAAAAAAATATAGGTATTATAAGAAATTGTAATCATTTACGCTTTCTTTCTAGAGCCGTATGCCGTTTGCCCCCAAAACGCGTAGTCGTTAATGGCGGCAGTCCCCTTTTCCTCCAACGGCGTCGCGCCGCCCTTCAAAGATGGCTGACACTCATGGCAAGGCACCCCGTATTGGCCCACGATGCGGACTTGCGGACGTTTCTGTGCGAGGCCACCTCGAGACTTGAGAGGCCAAAACATGATGAGTTTACTTTGGCAGGAACGCAGGAAAGCAGTGCTGTAAGTTGAACCTTATTAATGAGCTATTAAAGTCTACAATTTGTCACCCGACTCTATCGCGCCGCCCTTCAAAGATGGCAGACGCGCATGGCAAGACACTCCTTATTGGTCCACGATGCGGACTTGAGGCCAACTCGAGACTTAAGAAACCGAAACATGATGAGTATACATTGGCAGGAACGCAGGAAAGCAGCCCGGTAAGTTGAACCTTATTACTGAACTTCTAAAGTCTTTTTTCATCACACAAGATGCACAAATACACCTCAATTGTACGTGTTAGCGTATCCTACTGGGTGTAAGTTAGTATAATCACGTATAATTATCTTGATAATATTTCAAACCATCTGAAACGCCGTCTTGTATGATTCGATATTGTTTCAGAGGGACATGACCACAGAAGAGATGCAGGCAGCTTTTGTGTCGAGCCAGGAGCAGCTTCGGTTGGTACAGCTGGGTTTGGACAGGCTCTTCCAAATCTTTGAGAGAGGTATAGTTCTTCTAACCGGTTTCTAAATTCAACATAAAAAAGTACTGATTTAGAAGTAGTTTTTATGACAATTAGTTGGCGAATGTTTGTAAACTATTTGTACTCGTAATTCGAAGTCTAAAAGAGGTCCACGGATCATGCTTTGATACCTAATTTTAACAGTCCCGCCTACAAAGGAGGCCCAAGCCTATAACCGCGAAGTTTTCGTTCATCGAATCATCTATTTGCATCACTCTCTTTCGTATATGCAGAGCGATTGAGACGGGGCCATCGTTTAGTCGATTTTCAAACTTCGCGGTAGGCCCACTGGAGTTAATTCCCGGTTAGGGCATTTATATGTGTGTGTTTATCATCCATAGCTGTTTCTTAGTTATGGATTTCATATGGTTTCTGTGTTCTAAAAGTGTATTTATCTAAAAAAAGTATGGATATCATCGCCTAGTACTCATAGTACATGTTTTGCTTAGTTTAGGTTTAGATCGTACTGTGTAAGATTGTCGATGTCGATCCCCCAAATATTTATTTAATAAATAAGAGTGCTGCGCATCGTACCATTCGGAGTACAAAAATAAATCACACAACGCAAGCTGTTAGCGATTTATTCGGAAATGGTTCGACTTTTAGATCCATATTCATTAAATATTTTTTTACGATTCATACAACTATAAGTTTTTAACGAAGTATATTTGTTTTTAGCGGAAGGTCGCTGTGAAGCGGAGAGAGCGGATATACGAGAGCTCGGGGCTGGACTAACAGCATTATCCGCGACCAACGTGTCCGACGCCGCTCGCTGGTCGCCTGTGAGAGAAGCGCTCAAAGTCGCTGCCGAGTGAGTTACAAACCTTATTTCATACATTATAGTGTGTACAATGTACTTCTAGGTAATTATGAATGTTGATGGTGATTAGGGGATTATCACACTGGCGATGGCGCAGCAACCGCATGCGGCAAGTTTTTAGAATTTTTGCTTTTTGTGTTCAGAAATAAATGGAAGAACTTTTCTGCAGATTAGCTGTTGAGGTGGGTGAAACTGCACCTGAAAACACGGACTTCACAGAAGATGGCATCGGAGGAAGGCTGCTATTGGCTTTAGACGCTTTAGGGGCTTACAGGTAACTATTATCAAATTTTACTCAGATTTTTATTAAAGGCAAGATGTGTAAAATACACGATAACACCATAAAACTACACTCGCTCCTGACACGACCGCTCGGCGCCACAGCTATCAGCAGACTACCCCCACTCCCACAGGTGCAGTATACTACATCCCTTCCTTATTAACAAAATAAAATAATATTCATTTGCTTAACATGTAATCATTTAATTGAACGTAAATCATTACATTTTCATTACGGTATTAGGATATTGCGCGCTATCATAATCATATTAATCTTCATTTCCGTCAGAGTCCGGACGCGTCGCGTTTTCACTACTCTTATTAACAACAGACCATTCTCCAGCTTCAACTCTCTTTAGGTGGACTACATTTCTGCGATATTCTTTTCCAGTCGAATCATTCTTTACCTTTACATCGCCACCGCTCACGTCTGTAACTGTGTGGGATTCTGGGTTGAAGTTGGAAGTAAGTTTGTTGTCCCTTATTAGGTTTTTGACGTATACCTTTTCTCCTACTTCAAGGCTGCTGTCTACAGCCTGCCTCTTCCTATTCGCATATTCCCGACCCTTTTCTTTTTTTCTTTATCCCTGTCCCTTACATCCGAATCAACTATTTTGTACTCCATATCAGCCGCTGTAGGTATTTTGTCGCGAAACTGCCTTCTGAAGAAAAGTTCCGAAGGTGTTTTACCCGTCGTGGTGTGTGGAGTGCTGTTGTACATGATGAGATATTCAAGAAGGTCATCTTTCCACTCTTTTTTCTCTAATTGGCTGATCTTCAACCGCTTTAGGATGTCCCTATTCTGTCGTTCAACTTCGCCGTTCATCTGTGGCCAATAAGGAATCGTATTGTACATTACAATATTACATTCCTTACAGAAAGTCTTAAAGGTCTCGCTGGTAAACTGTTGGCCATTATCGCATGTCAGTGTCGCAGGGTAGCCTAAACGGGAGAATATTTCTTTTAATACTTTAACCGTGTCTATAGCTGTGATATTTCGCATGATCTTGATTTCCTTGTAACGACTAAAGTAGTCGATGAGGACGAGTAAATAATCGTTTGATGGCAGGGGCCCTAAAAAATCTACCGCGACATCAATCCATGGTTCGACCGGAAGCTCTCGTCTCTTGATTGGGTGTGGGGGGTTAGGCGTTGAAACAAGTGTGCATCCTTTACACGCTTTGACACGATTTTCCGCATCCTTATCTATTTTTGGCCACCACACTTTAGTTCTGAGACGAGTCTTCATGGCAACAATACCGGGATGACCCTGATGAGCAGCCTCCAGCACTCTGTCTCGAAGTTCTCTGGGGATAATCAACTTGCTACCTCTTAAAGCAATATTTCCTTGAAAACAGATCTCAGCTTGAAAAGCTTTATACGCGTTTACAGAATCATGCCATTTGTTTTCGTAGATTCCTTTTTTGAGCGCCGTTAGTTCTTCATCTGTAGCACAGACGGTGTCAATTTCTTTTAAGGGAACTGCTATCGGTCTGCTGTATTCAACGATAGCATTTATATAATTTTCATTGTCAAATGGCTCGGGACTGGCTGAATGACAAAGTCGAGAAATTGAGTCAGCAATGTTATCCTTGCCTGGTCGGTAAATAACTTTGTATTTGTAAGCCTGCAAGCGGAGAACCCAGCGTTCAATACGTGCGCATGGTTTAGATCTGGCACCAAAAATGGTTTCCAGGGGCTTGTGATCGCTTATAAGTTCAAACTCTTTGCCGAACAGGTATATTTTAAAATGTTCAACCGCCCAGACGAGTGCCAAGGCCTCCTTCTCGGTCTGGCAGTACCTTTTCTCACAATCAGTTAGGCTTTTGTTACCGAACGCTATCACGCGGGGACCCTTTTGATTTATTTGTATTAGTACAGCCCCCAGACCAACCGGAGATGCATCGGCTACTATTTGTGTTTTGTCAGCAGGGTTATAATATCCTAGTGTTTGTATATTTGTCAACCTATGCTTCAGGCTATCAAACGCTTTTTCTTGAGAGCTAGTCCAATATTTGCAGAGGTCCGTAGTTTTGCTCAGTTTCAGTCGTATCAGCTGTCGTAGGGGCTCCGTCAGTGATGCCAAATTGGGAATCCACTTACCCACATAATTGACCAAACCGAGGAAACTTTGAACCTCTTCGACATTGGTGGGTCTCTTTGTAGACTGTATGGCCTGGATATACTTGTCCAGGGGTTTTACGCCCTCTGCGGTGAGTTCATGCCCTAAGAACTCGATTTTATCTGTCTTGTAAATGCATTTATTTTCATTAAGCAGAACGTCGTTATCATTCAATACCTGCAGGACCTTCTTCAGCCGTGTATCATGTTCCTGTTCGTCCGACCCGTAGATAATGATGTCGTCAATGAAATTGGCAGTGCCTTCACATCCTAGCAACATCTTCTCTAGCACTTTTTGGAACATTTCCGGTGCACACGATACTCCGAACATTAACCTCTTGTATCTAAATAATCCCTTACTGGTGCTGAAAGTTGTGATGTGTCTGCTATCTTCGTCAATCTCTAGTTGATGAAATGCATTTTTTATGTCGAGCCGAGAAAATAATTTCGCTTGTCTGAAATTCGGTAGTAGTTCATCCATGGTGGGAAGGGGGTGGTTTTCCCTTATAATGGCTTCATTCGCCCTTCTCATATCGATGCAAATCCGAAGGTCGCCATTTTCCTTGAGAACAGGGACCATTGGCGATACCCATTGTGAAGGCCCATGCACCTCTTCAATGATATCAGCTTCTTGAAGCTCTGTCAGCTTTGAATTAACCTTTTCTTCCAAGGGTATCGGTACCCTTCGATATGGTTGGATAACCGGTTTTACTTTGTTATCGATTGGGATTTGAATTTTAACGCCTTTGAATTTGGGAAATGTGCTATCATTGTTGATGTGCACGTTGTTAACAGGTATGCCAAGCTTGAGAACTCGGAGTCGGATTGCGCTTCTCTTTCCCAAGAGGTTGCGCGTCCCATTTTGGACGACGTAGAAGGTAGCGGTTGTTTCAAGCCCATCACGAATGTATATCTGTGCTTCAAATGCCTTTATTACGTTCAATGGCTTTTCCGTGCCATAAGGCGTTAATGCCTTGTCCGGATTTGAAATTTCATTTGAGGTTTTCACCTTGTGGGTCCTTAAATATTCCCATGTCTTATCAGTGATGATATTGCTCTTACAGCCTGAGTCTATCAACATCTCAATAGTAACACCGCCAACTTGACACTTGATAATCTCATCGTCATCTAAATTGAATACGTAGTCCACTTCTTCAGTATCTTTTTTTTGATTGTCAAACTTTTGCCGTTTGGTTTTAGCAAAATGGTCGTCTTTTCCAACTTCTAATTTTCTTTTCAGGTTTCTAGTTTTACAGTGGTCTCTAAAATGTCCAACAATTCCACATTTCAAACATGCTTTGTCCCTAGCAGGGCATTCAGTCGCAAAAGCCAGGTGTTTATTACTGCCGCAACGATAGCATGCCTTTGAGGAGCCTCTGCCAGGTACTCGGCGTGGAGGTAGTTTCCTGGTGTCAATTTTATTGATGTCAGATTTATTTGTGTCACATTCCTTACTGGATCCTGCTTTTCCAAACGTATCTAGTTGCCTGTTAACAGTTTCAAGCGTAGTAGCTATAGTGATCACTTGCTGTAGGGTGATACCATCGCCTCCCGCCAAAATCTTTTTCCTTAATTCAGCACTATGTCCCTTTTCTATAATTTGATCGATTAAATGTTCGTCTCTTGCTGTAAATTTACATTTGTCGGCCTGTTGACGGAGTCTCACTAGAAAAGCTTCAAACCTTTCTCCTTCGTCTTGTTTCATAAGTCTGAAGATGTAGCGTTCATAATATCTACTCTGCTGAGGAGCAAAGTAAGCGTCTAATTTTTCCATTGCCACCTTATATACGTCGACATCATCAGTTTCTTCGGCGTGAGCGCCGGGCAAGTTATAATAGACATCTTGCAGAGCAAGCCCGCCAAGATGTAGAAGTGTGGCCCGCTTTACTACATCGTCTTCAATATTAGCGGCCATAAAATATATTTCTAGAGCCCGTTTCCATTTTTCCCATCTTACACCGACGGAAACTTGGTCACCTCCACAATCGAAATGGTCTAAGCTTGGAAGCGCTGATGTTACTTGGGTCATTTTGGTGCGATCTGTAACAACACGTGATTCTGTATAGTCTAATTGGGAACTACACAGGACCCACCGACCTTCCATCAACATCCAAACTTTTACGACTTAAATAGGTATCCTTAGGCATACACACAGTCTATCATATTGACACATCCAATTTCTGACCATTCAAACCCTTAGGTATAAGATGTACACAGCCTGTCATATTGACTGATTCACTTTTATTCCTCATAACAAACAGTCTATCATATTGACCTTCCATATAAAAGTCTTCCAAATCACTTTTATTACGGTCTATCAAATTGACCCTTCATAATCTATTTATTCACTATTAACTTTACCCAGCACAAAACCATGGTCTATCATATTGACCTTTCTCATGAAAGTCTTTCATATCACTTTCAATATTGACGTGGTCTATCGAATTGACCTCTCATATCAATACAAACACAAAACCGTAGTGAAACTATGGTCTATCATATTGACCTTTCATATAACAGTAGGTATCCACTACCCACAACGGTACATATGGTACCTACGATGGCCCGTCAAATCGACCTTTCAAAACAAACATTTAGTAGTACCATTAACCTGATTTTTTTCCAACCACCATTTAACTAAACAACTATATACTTATATGTAGATAGTACACATCTTAATACCTATTAGTAACTACCGAATAAGTACCGATCTATTAAACCTCTTCTGCAGCACGCGTCTTCGCAAAATTAGCGGATAAGTTGTAATAATCCTTATTATACATATACACCATAATAATTTAAAACTCAGTCAATCAATCCGTATTATAGGAATATTATTGGAATAGTTAATTATTGCGATGTATTTTAACTAAACCTTATAGTACTACGGAGTCAAAGGAATTTAATCACAATTTGTCTAATCATAATTTCCTGAACTGGTAAGCAAGTTTAGACATCTAGGTACTTATGGTTGCAAGTAAACAACACAATAACGCATCGAGCCATTGTGGTACCAGCTGGCCCGCTAGTGGATATTTCGATAAACAATGATATTTACCACCCGTCCTTGACCACTACTAAACTTCTAAATGTTGGTAAAAGTCGTTGTTTAACATTCAAATGAAAGTTTTATAACGAGTAAACAACACAGCGAAATATAGATTCCACTTTTATTCGTACCTACAACTTTTTTGCGTACTTGCTTACCTACTATTCCTTTCCTTCTTTTGACAGTTTTAACGATAAACAGTTACCGAATTGTACTTACATTTTCCTCGTTCGCCACTTGTAAAATACACGATAACACCATAAAACTACACTCGCTCCTGACACGACCGCTCGGCGCCACAGCTATCAGCAGACTACCCCCACTCCCACAGGTGCAGTATACTACAAGATGCAACAACACAATAACAACTCACTTTAATAAAAATCCGAATAAATTCACATCGTTATAAATACACGTGTTACGTGGATTTTTATAATAGGAAACGACAGTTTAATACATTTCTTACTGGTATTTTAGTCCTATGATTTAAAACTAGATGTTTTCCGTTATGGAAGACATCGTGATTCGTGAGGGAACCGGAGTTATTTGTGTTATGTATCATATTCTCACTTGCAGGGAGCTGTGCGGCCGCCTGACTCGCGGCCTGCACGCGGAGCGGGCCGCGGCGGCCGCGCAGCACAAGCACTCGGCCGCCAGCCAGCTGCTGCGCGAGCGCCACCGGTACGCGCTCTGCTGCGCCGCGCAGGTATGTTATTATCGAGCGAGCGAGCGCTGCGAGCGAAGTTCTTACAGACAACTTTGGACACAACGGGACTCTCAGCTGGCTACCGAGACTCATTTCACTGGCTTTTTGATTTTGAATAGTTGTTCTGCGGTAGCTTTAATAACTTTTTTCTGATCTTACGATATTTTTTGAGGTTGTATCAGAGTTGTTAGGTTAAATTTAGGTGAATTCTTATATGAGCAGGATCGATCAAGGGGTTATGGAGGAGGAAGGGATGCAACAGAAAATATGTTTTTAGTTTGTAATACCAAACAACACCCAAACATTACACACACCCACTGATAGCTATACAGCCATCATTATTAGTATGGGTATCTTCTCGTTAATTTTAAATTACTATTTTTTTAACAGGAAGCGCTCTTGTCCCGCGCCTACGCACTAGCTGCAGTGGAATCTCTTCCGTCTCTCTTCCGCACACAAGGCGCGACGCACGCGCGCGTCGCCACTCTTTGGGCGGATCTGCATACGGCGCTGCGACACGCCGCCAAACCAAAATAGACCTTGAAGCAAAGGTATATAATTTAAAGTAGAAAGGGGAACGTCAAATGTATGCGAAATGTCAAAATAGCCACGTCAGATAAACGTCAGTCCATACAATAAGTATGAGAGACAGAAGGGAACGATTGTCAATGGCCACTCCGGGTAGTTTAAAGCTCTAAGCATGAGTCATGTATGACTACTATACATAGTAAGGTATAAATTTTCCTATACTGTCATTAAATGGAATAATAGAAGTGCAAAAGTAAAATAAACTGTATTTTAGTGTTACTCATGATTAGCAGTTTTATAGTAGCGTTATTTATACAATGTCAAAATTATCATAAAGCATTTATATATGTACATATAAGAATTGTTATAAATTATAATCATTGTCAATTATTGTTTATTTGTGTTATAATTTTATTTACCAATAAATATTTTTGAAAATATATGAACGAAATCAAGTGTCTTCCAAAATAATAACATTAATAACAGAATATATATATTTTTTTACAATTTACATTAAATACGAATAATATACTTTAAGCATAATAATAAGGGTTGGGATTTTACTACAATAATTAATCTACCTACATATACCTAAATATATAAGTAAATAGTAAGTAAGAATGTTTCTCAATGCAAGCGTCATAACATAATGTCATATTTTTGTTACATTTAGTTTCTTTTCTCTAAATTATATGAAGTGTAAAGGTGTTATTTCTATCTCGACTAAAATTACCTTTTATTTTAACGTAACGGCTCAGTTTAACCTGATGCCGCGGCTTGTGGTCGAAATTGGAGTTGCACCTTAAAACTGGACCAAATTATATATTTTATCTGTGATATTGTGTAATAACTATTCGCAATAGGGGATATTACTGCAATATTCTGCCACCAGAGTGCAGCACTAGCACACCGGTAAACCACAGAGTTTTTAATACATACTAGGCCTTAAACAGTTTTTTTACAAGTTTTCATAGATAATTTATAACGAATAAATGTGTCATTGCGCACCAAGGCGGTTTGTTTACAAAGGGCCTATCGTGAAACGAGAGAATCGAAATTTTGACATGTGCCTCTCTATCGCTCGAGTATGAAAGAGTGACAGAGAACCAGGTAACGAAATTTTTATTTTCGTGTTTCGTGGTAGGCCCTCTGGATGTGCTAGTGCCGCCCCCTACGCAGAGTTTTGCGTAACATTCCCTATTGTGTCTAATTTAGAGTCTTAAGCATCAATTTATATGATCTAATCTAAATCATAGATTTGATTATTAATAATATGTGTGTTATATTTTGTTGTTTGTGTATATTGAATTGGTATTTTTGGTAAATATATTATTATTTTACATTATTTAACCATGAATTCTTATTTGTATCTATCCCTTAACCACCACTAAAACGAATATTTACAGAACACAAATATTCTCAATGAGGGTTTCCTGAATCCATTTTCCACCAGATGGAAGCACCGTGGCGAAAGGTCCAGCTGTCATAATCCACCGTTAGAGCTTTAAATCAAGCGGAGTAGCCATTGACAGGCGTTCCCCTCTGCCAAATAAGTATGACCAGTGGTCATACTCATTGTATGGACTGACGTTTATTTGACGTGCCTATTTTGACGTTTCGCATACATTTGACGTTCCCCTCCCCCGCAAAAAACGGCAGACTTTCCGATAGAAATGAGAGCGCGTCTCGCATCCGGTTGGTTTAATAATCAAAGTAATCCACCAATCATGTTTAATCACATTTTTTATTGGTGGATTTTGACAGTTGCTGTCAAAAAGACCTGTCGTCACAGTGCCGCCACGTGGATTTCAGGAAACCCTCATTGAACACGTAATAATGAGGAAACTCAATAAAAAGTACAGGTAAAATAATTGGTTATCTTCTCGCTAAAAAGCTTGCTTCCAGGCAACATTTGTGAAGCGGTAACCATTGTAAGTTATCGGGATTGAGTTGGTTTTGCACAAGCAAATCAAACAGACCTTAATAAAATAATTGAGTCGAATAACTTAAAACTTGGATAAATCCATGTGTCAGTTTACGCGATTTTGGCATTAAGGAAAGGCGGTTGCGCGCTCATACAAAATTAGTACGGGAGCACTGATGCGTGGTGACCCCGAGTGGTACTAGGATCTATCTAGTGGTTGAGGTTATCTGTGAGGAAAGGTAATAGATAGTCTGTAGTAATAGGTTAGTTAGATATTTTCTGAGGGGGTCAAATGGATTTACTCGAGTTTGAAGTTAAGTGACACAATTATACATCTTCATATTTTAATACTATCGCCCACACCGTTAACTGCCCATCGGTGGACCTTATGCCTTTTGTAACAAGGTCCACCGATGTACAGTTAAGAGTGTTGCTGTTTGTACTTTGTATGTATTGAACTGTATTGTCATGTGTGACTCTTAGTACATTATGATATGATACAAGTGTGCTAAGTTGACCATTACACACGAAGCGATATTGTGCGCACGAACGCACGTGAGTGCGCATAAGGAAGCTGAGTTTTGTTTTGAAGCCTAAAAAGAACGGTGGAATAAGTACCCCGTTACAAGCAAGTGTGTTGAAAAATGTTTTCATCATAACTCAAGATTATTTATTTGTTTATTTAACCTTTATATGTATAGGTATAACACAAAAGAAAATCTCAGAGTATAAAAGGCGGACTTATGTACATTCTATAGATTACGTGTTAATAAAACAATCACTATGTTACAGAAATTCCAACACTACAATGTCTGTAATATTATACGTTTACCACAGACATATTTAAATAAAAGTCGCATGTGTAAACAAAGAGTGCCAAGTATGGCTTCATAGAAATGCAATAAGTTTAGACATAGCGATCATTGCGATCAAACTGTATTGTGTACTATGTTTTATAGTCAGAATTTTATTTAACTAATTGTATTCAAATAATGTATTAGAGCTAACTTAAATTTAGAAACTTAAAATCATTCCTCTAGTCACATTAGACAACGTGACTATTAACCATGCAATATTTTTTCTGCTCTGGATTTGGTCAAATAATTCGGAACAAAACTAAACTACACTCGATAATTTATCGTTCTAAAAGTAACTCCACTACGGGTTCCGAAAAAATACGGGGTCATCCATTAATAACGTCACATGTTAAGTGGGAGTGAGGGCAACCAAAAAGTAACATAATTTCGTAAGAAATCCACCTCGCGACGGCATACCCACCTGGCATACCTACTTAAGGGGCTCCCTGTCGCCAATGACCTTCGATCTGAACCCCTTAATTTTCTAATGAGTTTTATATCTTATCATAGTGTCAGTAACGTCCTTAATCAATATAGTATCCTATATTAACTTCAATGTTCATCGTCATCGAGATATTTGACATCAAAGTCGAGCAATTTTAGGCCAAAAAAGTGGTTTTCTGGTCATAACTTTTGAGTTAATTAGTTTAAAATTAAAATCGCTCTTCAGTTTTTAGAGACGTCAAAAACGAACCCTAATATGTAGATTTTGTATATGTAAGAGTCTTCACGGCATTCGAATATCGAAAAACGTTTCTTTTTAGACCATGTTTAAAAAAATCATTAAAAAATAAGTGCTCATTTATTTCAAAATCTGGCTCTACAGAATGGAGATAAAAGATTAAAGAACCGATAGCCGTTTATCTTATAATTCTATCTGTAGTGCAAATGTAGGAATATCGACTCAAAACTGGTCAAAAATCGGTAAAAAACGTGCGGAGCCCCTTAAGTACCTAGTTGATAGTTATATGTCTGCCGTGTCGTATTAAATTACCGCATCGGTATTTACAAACAATCGCTTCCTTTAGAATCTGTTTCTACTGGCAAAATCAGTATTTTTTCGAACTCTGAACCAAATGGAATCATTAATATTGCTCTTCGGACTTTGCCTAGCCTCGGCTGAATATATCCAGGACTACGGACACATAGAAGATTTCTTGAAAGAGAGAAAATCACAAAAGAGTAAGAATGGCCCACTCTTTCATATATCATCTCCCGTAGGCTGGCTTCGGGATCCAGCAGCGTTCATACATTACAAAAATCAGTATCATATTTTCTACGAATATCATCCCAACAAGGGCGCGTGGGAGGCTGTTCATTGGGGTCACGTGGTCAGTTCTAATCTTGTAGATTGGGCGCATTATCCTGCAGCCCTTGTACCTAAAGACTACTATGAGAAACACGGCTGCCTCGCCGGAAGTGCCTTCGTTCACGACCGCTATCTCACCCTATTCTACACCGGATATGCGCTAAGAAACTCCAAAACCTGGCATACACAGAATGTCGCTGTCACTACCGATGGAATGATCTTCCAGAAATATCTTTACAACCCGGTCATAAGAGAAGACTTGCACGGTATCGGCAACTTTAAAAATCCTAAGGTGTGGATGTGGAGCGATCGGAACATCACCTGCATGATGCTTGGGAGTTCGTCGAGAGAGCAACTAGGTCGGTTAGAACTCTACACTTCTGATGATATGAACACTTGGACCTTCAACAAGACCCTAGCGGAATCCTACGGGGACATGGGTTTCGCATGGGAGAACCCCGACATGATCGAAATGGACGGCAACGATATCCTAATTCTATCCGTCCAGGGCATACAGGCAGACTGCTATAGATTCAAAAATATGTATCAAACTGGCTATATTATCGGGCACTTCGAATATGAAAAACTCGCTTTTGAGAACATGGAATTATCGACAGCGACTTTCAACGAATTAGATCACGGGCATGACTTCTATGGTGTGAAGACTTTAATAGCTCCGGATGGGAGAAGGCTTTTAATTGCTGGACTAGGAATGTCAGGTTTAGTAGAATCTGAACACGGCTGGGCTAACATGCTTACTCTCGTGCGGGAATTAGAGCTGAACAAGCGGGGAGAAATCCTCATGAATCCCGTCAGAGAAGTGAAACAGCTTCGCCGAGAAGTCCTCGAACGCGCTTGGTATTCTCCTGGAGGCGCTTTCGCATCCGACACTAAATACTTCGAGCTAATTGTAAACACTACAACTGTCACTAGAGATGTGAGTATTACACTTCAATGGAATGACGGAAATCAGTTTAAAATTGGATATTCCTCGAAACATCGATATGTGACTGTGGACAGAGGGAGTGAGGACGGCGTGAGGCGTGCTGACTGGGCTCCTAAAGGAATCATCTATTGGCGGATCTTTATGGATTACTGCGCTGTAGAGGTATATTGTGGGTATGGCGAAGTAGTATTCACAAGCAGGATACCTCTACCCCGGGGTCGCGTGCTCGTTAGAGTGGGCGGAGAAACGATGGTACACATCACCCAGTATAAACTTAGACGGGCTGTGGGTTACAGCAGAATTTCAACTAAGAAATTGAAGTATGAAATTCGGAAGAAGGTTGAGAAGAAGGCAAAACCAGAAGTGAATTAGCAAATAAAGATTGTTACATTAATTGCTAGATAAGTCTTTCCAGTGAGGAGAGCAGAGATTGATACTACACGAAATACTATTACTTCTTTCAAGTACTTAATTAGTACCTACCGAGGTAGCTGCAATCTTTCCGAACAAATACATCTGCTAAATTTCGAGGGGCACGAGGTACTCGTATACAGAAAGTACTTACGCCTAAATACAAACGGGATATATCTAAAGACTGGCTATTGGGTAGGTTGATTGTCTGTGAACCTACTGCTAAAGTACTGCTACCCTCAGTTGAATAGTTATTAATTATGTCATTGTCATTAGCGTTTTTATGGACTTAATTAGTTTTATTAACTTTATGCAGTAGACATTTCAAGCTAGTAACAAGCTGTACGGTGTACCTATTGCATGATAGAATAAAATATTAAAACCGATCAATTTTATACTGTCCAAGCCACACTGACGTATTTGTTTTTCTCTACAACAGCTCTACAAACACTGTTTGCGGTCGTTCAAATATAAACACAGCCAATTTTCAACACAAAATTGCCTTTTTTACCTGCAGGTGTAACGTTGGCGCCCGATATTTCTCCAGAGAAATGCCAACGCAATAACAAGCGTAATTTAACGTCAAAGAAATGGAACAAAGTCGGGTGTCAACCTACTTGTTTGGCAAGACAAGTTGTCCGCCTACGTAGATCTTGGACGCAAAATGGTTACTTAATTGGAATAATGGATTTAGACTAGTGCTGTTGCTCCGGCATGTCTGCATACCTAGATATCATCATCATCATATTGTAAGCTGTTTACTAGCACCACACACCCAATAAAACTCCATATAACGGCCACAAAAGTATAAAACTGTATATATGTAAAGTACTAGAACTGAAAAGTGAGATTTTATCCCTCCTTTGCCTCCTAGCAGAGATAATCCTTTATCTGAATAGGTGGCGTCAAGTGGTGTGAAAGAGTGGCTTGACCTCCTTGTTGATCGCGACTCAAAAATAGGGATTCATAGATCAGATATCAGCCTTCATCTACTAGGTCATTGAGTTTTCACTACGCAAAATTGTATATTTTGTCGGCATATCCACAGATTTACACAGTTCACATAGGGTAGAGTCTACAGTCTATCCGTTTACAATGGCGACCGATGGAGCCAAAAAGTTCTATTCTGCAGGTTCTATCATTCAGTTCGAACGGGAAGCTGAGATGATGGAAAACCACGAGCCAGATGGTCTACCACACTACGGTTGAGGTTCGTTTGAACGTCATGAGATAACAAGGTCGTAAATGTTTTAAACTCCTTTAGAAAAGTCAATCTTAACGATCGTTAGATCTCGCAGAAACTTTTTTCAAAACTGGTAGACCACTTTTTTGGCCCACTGTAAGACATTAAAAAAAGACGCCAGGGCCGACCTGGCACAGAACCGCCGTATCAAGAAGAACATGGAAATCCATGAAAGAAGCATATATCCAGCAGTGGACGCAAATATGCTGAGAAAAAGATGGGTGTCTGGAAAGAGAAGTATCTTAGAATGTATTTCCCATAAAACCGCGACTCTTCTCTTTCCGGACAGACTACATAAAACGCACCATACAGTCACCATCAAATATATTGGAGCTGCCAAGGTACTCAAAAATATCTGAACATACACTTTATCGCCTTGACAATAGAGCCGTTGTTCAGATGTGACTACCTTGGCCGCTCCGCTGATGGCGACCGCTGATGGCCGCAGCTTAGGCCAAGTAACTGAGAAACATATAGATCAAAGCAGAGGTAGCTGAAAAATACTGAAAATAAAATAAAAATGTAAAATGCACTAGTTTTTATTATTCACATGAGGTCGATTAGGTGATTGAGTCTCACGTGGTTATTGAAAAATATGACTTTATAAAATTAAATTATGGATAAATTTAATGTGTACAAACACTACTGTTAAGTGTTAAAATAAGACCCCGTTTATAATTTATTCACCATAATTTATATCTTTAAGTTTGTGAGGGAAAAAAGATGTTTACCTACTTTTCTGACCCGAGAAGAATTACCGGGAAAAAACTCGTCGGGACTTATTTTTTCACAAACAATAAGTTGTATTTGTGTTGTCAAAAGCCAAGTTACGAAAGTGGCATGTGGCTGGTACATAAAAGGGCTGGTACTTATTCAATACGTTTCTGTTAGAGCGAAAAAGTTCGCACTTTATATTCTATAAAAAAATAAGTTGCCTACAAACAAACAGAAACAAAAGGCATCCTATTTACAGGAGAGGACCTTTTCTTATTGAAATCCGTCATCCAATTTCAGTCAAAGGGTATTTCACGCTTTAGTACTTTCGCCTACGGAATCTCGAAGATAAGTACGTCACGGCGCGCTTGTGATGTGACGTCATTAGGGGGTTTCCCAAAGATTAAAATAACAGAGATTACAGATAGTCATGGCGAATCAATGATATTTTCATAGCTAAATAGAAAATAACAATAGGGAAGCACAAAATGAAGTATAGTTTTGTGCATTAACTTTTTTAACATGAATAATAAACGGGGCAGAAAATTTGTTGTAAGAGGTAGAGGGGGCCATTCCTAACTGCGGGGAGTGCGGGGAAATTTCAACTACTTAAATCTAAGCATCATTAAACTAGTGCCATCTATGTCTGGATAGCGGAAAAACACGGAAGATATTTCGGTTTAGTTTTAAATTTTCCCGCCGTCAGGATTGTCAAGCAAAATTTGTTGCTTAATTTTGTCTATGGTCTCCATACAAATACTCAGCTACCATAGACAAATTTAAGCAACCATAGATAAATTTTAGAATTTTGTCTGTGAATTCTCTGAATTCAGATCAGAGGCCAGTTTTATAAAGCTACAAGTTACAATTTACAAGCGGAAGTCTCTTTCTAATACATAGGGTTAGAAAGAGAGTTCCGCTTGTAAATTGTAACTTGTAGCTTTATAAAACTGGCCTCAGGTGTGTGGTGTCCCTAATAGTTGTAAAATGTTGTGAATAGCCGTGTTTACACCACGCGCGCGGCAAGTGTGGACGTTGGACGTGCCTCGCCCGAGGCATTGCGGCCACGCGTGCGTTTGCCTCGGGCGAGGCACGTCCACACTAGCCGAGCTGCCGATTTCCTCGCGAGGCGGTGCGCCTGGTGTGGACACGGCTAATGCTGAATTTTTATCTTGCTAAAAGCGGTATTAGACATTGCAACCTGCAGGGCTCAATCTGTCAGGTTGGAAGGTGTAATTAAAGGTAGGGCCCGTAGGGAGCTGAAGGAGGGGTAGGGAGAGGCAGGGTACACAACAGATTGGGCCCTGCAGGTTGCAATGTCTAATAGCCGTTTTACTATAAACTGTAACTGTATTGCTGAGATTCTGCTCAAGTGCAGGATGCCCGTTTCATATTTATTTATCGTATGGCAACACGTCACTGGATATAGACAAACATTGCTTCTCTCAGGTGGTAATAGAAGTGGGAAACTAGATGGTGAAGAAAATCCCGTTTCATATAATAAATAAAACACTTTAACCAGTTGCCTCTAACTTCATTTGTTGATCTATGTCAAATGATACCAGCCTATGGTAATACTCATACCGTGGTAGAAATTACTCAGCTTTTCCGTAATCATTGCTTTAGTCCCCCTCCCTAGCACATGTACCCGGGTTTTTGCCACTGCTCAGTTGAACATGGGGTCCGCTCGGTAACCAAATGCAATGAATTGGCGCGACTAGTTTTGACGTGATAACGTCTTATAAATCGATGAAGAACCGATGGCATGCACGAAGAAATGTAGCGTTCCGTCGGGGTCACGTGACAAATATTTTTGTTTTTGTGCATCGATGGTACTAGGGTATAATAAATACACAGTAGTTGTGACGATGTTAAGTAAGTCAGAGTTGACTCTGGTGAATTTGAATTTATGTTACCCTGATGGGTCAACTTACTTCTGTGTTATTTTCTTGACAATTAAATGAAAAAACTGGCCAAGAGCATGTCGGGCCATGCTCACTAAACATTACTCAGTGTTGGTTCCGTAGTTGCCGGCCTATTACAATTTATTAATTCAAAAGGTCGTTTCTTCCGTAGGGGAGGGGGGGCAGTGGATGGGTTCCATAGGGGGTCCGTGGGGGGGAGGGGGTGGCTCCGTAAGGGGGACCGTAGGGGGGGTCCATAGGAAGGTCCGTATGGAGGGTCCGTAGGGGGGTTCCGTAGGGGATTCCGTAAGGAGGCCCGTAGGGGGTTCCGTAAGGAGGCCCGTAGGGGGTTCCGTAAAGAGGCCCGTAGGGGGGTCCGAAGGGGGGTTCCATAGGTGGGGAGTCCGTAGGGGGGGGTCCCATAGGGGGGTCCGTAAGGGGATCCGTAGGGGGGTTTCGTAGGAGGGGCCGTAGGGGGGGGGGGGGGGGTTCTTAGGATGGTCCGTAGGGGGGGGTTCGTAGTGGGGGCGGTCCGTAAGGGGGTCCGTAGGGGTGGGGGAGTGTCCGTAGGGCTGGGGGGTCCGTAGGGGTGGGGGTTCGGGGGGGCCGTAGGGTTGTGTCCGTGGGGGGGTCCGCAGGGGGTGTGTCACTATCACTATGTATAACCGCTTTGTTGTGCGCTCGAGAACTAAGTAAATTCAGTGATAATAATTCAATTCAATTCATAAATAAAACTATGCAATTATTCATCAATGTTTTCTTATGACGTTATCACGCAAAATTATAGTCCGTGAACCGCCTTTACACTCTTTACAGACAACCACTTTTTTACGAAAGCGACTGTTATCTGACTTTCCAACCCAGAGGGCAAATTAGGTTACATTTGGGGGGAGTCCTTCATAAACAATCTTGCGGTCCGGCCGTTATGACCTAAGGCCCCCGTAGCATACGAGGTTTACGTGTCAAAAATGCTCCTGTTGAAGTTATACGTCTTAAAATTCCAACACACAAATACAAAAAAACTTTCACTTCTATAAATTCGTATTTTATTAATGCATCATTTTGCTGAATTTGTAAGGAGCTCCCATACTAATCGTTACACAGTGTTTCTCTTTCACTCACGAGAGAAAGATAGAGACGGAATTGAGCTGATTTATTTATTTATTTACAACAATATGATGTTTTCTCCTTAATCGCAAGACCGTTTTAATATGTAATGGGGCCCTAGGGTACTTAATGTGGGGCCCTTGGACACTTGGAAATCAGGGGCTTTCAGGCGCTCAATTAGCGACAACGTTGACCCAAAAAAAAACGTTCACGATCTTTCGGGGCCCCCCTGAGGATGGGGCCCTGGGCACGGGCCCCGTGTGCCCTTATGGTAAAGACGGCATTGCTTAATCGTTACCTTCCTCATTATAATCATTTGGTAATGCCTACTATAGGTAAGCTATTATTAAGGCTGCCACCAATTAAGGGCCAACATGGGTCAGTCTGGGACGCAGCTATACGACGGAACCCCGCAAAGTTGGCGAAGTTCGAAAATCGACAATTCGCTGGTCCCGTCTCCGATGTCTCCAAACGGTGTCTTTAAACCAAGCGGAGTGGCCATTGATTGGCTATTTTGACGTTTCGCATATATTTGACGTTCCCCTCCCCCGCAAATAACGGCAGACTTTTTCCAACAGACATGAGAGCGGGTGTCGCATCCGGTTTAATAATCAAAGTCTCCATCGCTCTTGCAAATACGAAAGATTTGGTAAGAAATGGTAGTTTATAATTTTAATAACTGGTATCACTGAATTTGACGTTTAATGAGGTGGTTGGGAGGACGAGAGTGAGAGGAGGGCTGAGGGCGAGAGGTTTGAATGAGACTCGTAGTGTAGTTTTTGGGAGTGAGTGAGTGAATATCGCAGAGGGCGGCTGATTGGCGGTCATTTTGTAACATATCAAACATATGTTCAGTTAAGTGTAAATACAATCAGGCTACACACGTACACAGAGATCCAGTTAAGATGTCTCGAATTTTAACGTATATCGCGTCCGCGATTTTATGTTTTAGCTTAGTTAACACTAATAATGCTCTTAAGTTTTATCAGGAAAAGGTAAGTTTGATTAATATTAGATTGTTAACTTTTATGTTTAGTGTTAAGTTCACAGTAGACTGCAAGGTCAGCCTTAAGGAAATGAAAAGTTTAACAGTAATTTGACCTTTAATTTTGCCTGTCTAATGTCTCAGATTTGGTGAATGACCTGATATGACCTGTTGCTTGTCATTTTAAGATTAGAAAAAGTATTGTTTTGCTGCAGAGTTTAGATTAGATACCTACTTGAAAATGTAAAAACAAAGAACAGTATGTTCTCCTTTAAATGGTTAACTTGTTCATAAATTATCGAGATGGTATTAGGATTTTTAATGAATTTATAATCATTTTTGGTAGACCAAATAAATCCTACCAATCAATGTAACTTACCCTAATTAATTAATTTTAACTCAAACTTAAAGTTGAACAAAGTTTGATTTATTTGAGAATGTATTTGTGTTTTTTTTTAGAATTACCACGAAGCCCAAGAACTAACAGACCAAGACATTAAAAGCATAGCCGCCATGTCAGACATGACACATTTTAGAACAGTGCTCGACAAAATCATGATTCCCAGAGTAGTCGCCACACCCAACCACGGTAAAGTGAACAAGTTCATCAAGAAAGAGATGACTGCTCTTGGCTGGAATGTGACAGAAGATGCATTTGATGATCAAACTCCAGTTTTTGGCACGTTGCGGTTTAAGAACATAATTGCTACGTTGAATCCTAATGCGGATAGATATTTGGTGCTAGCATGTCATTATGATAGTAAATATACAAGAGAACATGTGTTTATTGGTAAGTCTGTTATAGACGTAGTAACTCATAATATTTTATTTATCCAGAAAATAATTTTAAACTGTTTTATTCAGCTTATTTGTTCTATTTAGTTACACTTAAAAGTTGCTATTACAACATAGGTAATTTAAAAATGGATTTGCTTTATAACTCAATATTCTTATTTTCTTATCAGTAATTTGATTCACCATACTCAGGTCAATTTGTATAAGCTAGCATGAGATTGGTACTCATTGGTACATCACCTTCACAACAAAATATTTTTTAAATTTAAACTTTCGTGAGACATACCAGAGACTATAGAGATGTAGACGACCACAGCCTAAGAACTTTTTGAAGCTCATGTTGATTGCGCCATCTATGTCAAAGCCCCCTAAAGATACCTAATATGTAAGAGAAATGTCACCTGCACTGCTACTCCACCTAGTGGCTACTAGTGTACTACTAGTACGCTATTTGTTACTATAGTCTCTGGACATACTAACGCTATAAAATAACAAGGCACAACACAGTCACGGTACTTTAGTCACTTCGCGCGACATGTTTCGGAGAGCCTAGGTTTCCATCTTCAAGCACTAGGAGTTGTTCTTGAACCGGCCCGTAGCGCACTGCTGCACGTCGCGTCGCCGACTCAGTAGGCTCTCCGAAACATGTGGCGCGAAGTGACTAAAGTGCCGTGAGTGTAACCGTGTTATTTTATAAAATATTTTTTAATTGTGTAGGCTATTAATTTACTATCAATTTCCCAACAGGTGCCACAGACTCTGCAGTACCATGTGCCATGATGATAAATCTAGCCAAAGTAATGGCCCCCAAGCTACAGAAACTAAAACAGTCCAATCTAAGTCTTATGTTCATATTCTTTGATGGGGAAGAGGCCTTCCGACAGTGGGGGCCTACGGACTCCATTTACGGTGCCAGGCATTTGGCTAAGCAATGGCACGGAATGTCTTATAAGGATGGTGCTAATCATTTGCAGAGAATGGTAAGTTTTTTTATTTAGTTTTTTTTTTCTCAGTAAGATAAGGAGTTTCAGTACCCTTAGTGTATTCGTTTCACTAACGTAACGTGCGTTAGGTCTTAATTTGTATGGGATTTTTAACACAGCACACCAAGCAGAACGTATCAAAAACTAAACCACCGAGTAGGGATATTTTTATAGATACGCGGTGATTTAGTGTTCGATACATTCCGCTTGATCTGCTACACTCTCTCTAATACACTAAGCCGCTTATTCATAAACGTGTTTCAAACCTCATTTAGTTAAAATGTATTTTGTCTGTTTCTAACAAACACAACTGTCAATGTGACAGATAAGGACAAAAGATGATTTAGTTAAATGAGGTTTGCAATATGTTTATGAATAAGCGGGTAAGGGTTCAGGTGACTTTTAACAGCTTCCTTTTAAGTTATAAAATAAAGGCATACACTTTATTTATCTTTCTTTATACACTATCTTCAAAGTCACCAAGGGATGGAAGGAATGAAATATAAGATAGAAATAGACGGCAATACCCCTCCTACTCCTATACCCCTACCTTGCGACCTACAGAATTATCTTTTATACGTAAAAGTAAAGCTTATTGCTATGCTAAAGGTTTAAACTGTACCTTTTGTCGTGTAGTGCCGACTGTGAGAAAGCGTCCTATGCCCCATGGTTGAAATGGGTGGTTGTTAATTTTTTTTTTTTTTTTTTTTTATTAGCCTGGTTTAGTGTCCCACTGCTGGGCAAAGGTTGTTAATAAGGGGGCGTTTATAAAGTAAGTCTTAGATTTTGCGCGATTTTTTTGACTTCCCTTAGACCCGGTTAGATTTTTTACAAACACTTTCGTATCTTCCGATTCTCGTGTAGTTTTTTTTCTAAATTATATTGGAGCTAAATTACTTATGGTGCAATTATGGTTAAATAAAATTAAAACAAAACAGATACCTCAGATATGTCGTACATTGTACAAACAAAATTATGTCTTGTGTGTTGTGTTAGTCTAACTCAAATTTTCTAGTAATTTAGTATATTTTTATTGTCACACCCGTCCTCCAAATGACATTTTGGCTCGATCCCCTCCCCCACTCAATGCCTTACGTAAATAATGGGAGGCCTCAAATGCGCGCTTACACTTCACGTAGTCGAATACGCCAGACTGCCTATAGCAAACACTATCTAAAACTAAGAACAACATACATACATACATAATAACATGTACAGTCGACGTCAAAGATATGTTAACACATTTTCACCTTATTCCTTTGTAATAAAGTGCTAGAGTGTAAACATATCGTTGACGTCGACTGTACAATACCTACCTAATACGCAATGATAACCACACATATTGTATATCCAAAAAAATAGGAATGAATACAAGTAACTTTCCATATAAGTACGCATTATTTTTTAGGTGTTTGTATCTTGTCTATTTAATTCTCACAATACATTTTTTTCTAACCTTGAAACTTTGTTATGAATGCCTCCCAACAATACAAATTGATTTGCATTCAGTCTGTAACCTCTTTGTCATATAAATCTGTATATTTATCTTCCTATAAATATTCGTGTAGCTTTGTCCAGTCCAGACCATGTCTGATTAAGATTTAATCGAACGAGCGGAGCGCAAGCGAAGCGAGTTCTTACAAGCAACTTCTGGCTACTGGGACGTCTCGGCATTCCGATGCCTTTTTGATTTTGAGAGTTTGTTCGACGATAACTTGAGTAACGTTTTCTTGATCTTTTTAAAATTTGTTGGGGTAATAGCAGAGATACATAAAATTTAAGAGTTCGTATATGAGCAGGATCGATCAAGGAGTTATGGCGCTAGAAGGCGCGAAAAATCATCACATGGGTCTTGTTATATTGGTCAGCTTGTTTGCAAGTAAATCGCGAGTTTTCAGTTCGAGGCGGACTACTAGTGTAATAGGTATTACTGTTTTGTAAAAATAAGTCCCGCCGAGTTTCTTGCCGGTCATAATACTTCTCGGGGCAGAGGTGTAGGGTTAGAACCGGTTGTAGTTTCTTTTTTTTCTCATTGTAATTTGCCTAAATTTAAGAAAAAGGAGCAATTTTTATCAAATAGAATGAAAATTTATCTTTTAATGTAATAAAGTGAGAAGCAAGATTAAATATCCTTTAATCTATTTTTATCTGTACTGATGTCCTTTATAAATGACACTACCAGCTTACTTGTAAAATTGCACATAATTTTAAATTCTATCAAGTTTTAATACCATAATTATCAGAAGCTGTGTCTCATTGTACCTATTTAATGTTGTGTGTTATCGCAATAACATGGGCACTTGATTATTTTCTTTTCACGTAATAATTTTGTTTTCCATGTGTCAGGAATTTACACGTATTTATGGATTGTATTCTTCTTTTTAGTGTTTCGTACCAAAATTTGGTTTACGAAACACTTCTGCAATCACTTCGGTCGCCGAAATTGGTAAAACGCGTCTATCTCGGAAACACTGACGTGACGTAGAAAGCTGAAATTTCGAATAGGTACCTAAGGTACCGATAGAAAATGTCGGTTGTAATACGGAACCGGGGCCTTAACTGCTTATTTATTTTTACTTATTATTTCTACTTAATTATTTATTACAGACATTTATAAAAAATATTATTTTATTGAACCATCGTTAATATAATAGCATTAATAGCACTATAAAACGAATTTTAGTGTTTTTCCTTAATCGCTTTAGTTTATTTTATCTTAACCATGATTCATTAATTTATTTAATAATAATTTCGATTTTCTATGTTCGCGGTATACATATAAAACAGATTATATAATATAGGTAATAGTTCTTATTATAACCCAGGCACAGTTTGAATGCCACCTGTAAAATCAAGGTACTAAACGTTACTATCTAATGTAAGTAGATATATGGAAATTCTATGTATTTGGTACAAATTCAGATCTTGCGCCCTGAGTTGTGTAAATCGCCATCAAATATATCGGAGCGGCCAAGGTTCTCGAAAATATTTGAACATGCACTTTATCGCTTTGAAAATAGGGACGTTGTTCGGATATTTGTGACCACCTTGGCCGCTCCGATATATCTGATGGCGACTGTATGATAGTACACGTTGATACGACCTAATGATTGAGTAACATTCGTTTCGTGTTCATGTAGTTAATTCGTGCCACAAGAGAATTGCATGAATTCTACGAATCTCGTGGATCATCTACAGCCGTGAAGATAATGTGATTATTGTTGATGCAAAACTAATTTGATTTTACAATTATCAGAAACTATACTACATGTAACTTTGGGTAACTTACAAATCTTCGAATTGCTAATATAAATTCCTCCCTAATTTTTACCCATAAGGGACAGGTTGGGATCTTATGACGGATGTGTATAATAAAGAATACCCTGAGACTCATTATCTTCATAGTAGCTAATATCATGTATTGTAAATTAAATAAAAGCAACGTACAAAGGTGGACCTAAGGCTGCGTTTCCACCAGAGATGAGCGAAACATGTGTTTTTAGAACCATTAGAATAATTTAATTTACATATCCTCGTACAGCGCAGCTCTACATATAGGATAGGTTCTTAACAAACATTCCGCGCATCTCTGGTGGAAACGCGGCTACCTACTATTAGGAGTTCTCTACCAGTCAACTTTAACCCTTTGACCGCCAAAGCCGTCATATCACGCGCACGAAAGTCGTGCCATCAGCGCCAGGTGATATCACGTCTAAAATATAGCCGGTTTGCCTTGCGCGCTCGCGCGCGCTGGCGCTGAGGACACGTTTTCCGTCCGATGCTTGGCGTTCAAAAGGTTAAAGCAAGCAGAAGGATACCACTCTTCTCTTGTTCTCAGGACGTTCTAGTGCTCTTAGACCTCCTAGGCGCCCCCGACCCAGTGTTCTACAGCTACTTCCAGTCGACTGAGAAGTGGTACGTGCGGCTGGCGAGCGCGGAGCAGCGGCTGGCCGAGTTGGACCAGCTCGGAGGGTACACTAAAGGCAGCGCGGAGCAGACCTACTTCAGGCTGTCGAGCTCGAGGTCTTTCATTGAAGATGATCATATACCGTTCTTGAGGAGAAGTGAGTAGAATTTTTAGACATGATTTTTATGAGATTTATATACAAGTTGGTGGTTACAGGCGTTCTTTTCAACCTCTACTTCTAGATTTCGAAGGAGGAGGTTCTCAATTCGTCGGGATCTTTGTTATTGATGTTTTTTTGTTTATGTATGTTTAGTCGATTATTCGAAGACGGCTGGGCTGATTTGGAAAATTATTTTTTTGTTTAATAGTTCAGACCCTGACGATCTGACGACGGGATCCTGAAAATATCGAGGGAACACTTCAAATATTATAGGCACACCTATAGTGATTTAAATATTTTTTATAGTATCTCGGCCATTTCCTTTTGGAAAGGTGGTCTAAGTGAAGTCGTTTCTTTTTTGTTTAAAATTATTTGTCTTAGGTAATTTTCGTGATGTATCTATTTCTCTGCTTTAGAATAAGAAAGAGACGCAACACGATAAATGTAGCAAAAGGGACTGAGATAAGAAATGTCCATTTTGGGATTTTCCTTGTCCGCATTCCAAGTTGATATAATACTCGGAAGATGACGCATTAAATAAACTTCGGTTATTCCGTTTTCGTTGCCTATTCGGTATAATTGATACCCCGCTGGCATATATTCGTATCTTAACTAGTAAATATAGGACAGCTATCACACATCACAAGGTTAATTTGGAAAGAATGCCCCCATATGTTGCATATCACTTTATTTAGATTTAATCCGTAAACCGTATGAGTATAATTATGTCCGTCACTCCTCCATAATTGACGGTCACGGTTATGAACTGAACTAATTAAGTGAGTTAAATTAAGCAATTACTGTAAGGTTATTTTAAATAATAGTTGCCCTTATGAAGCTCTGAGCATTAACGACAATAATATTACTTTGCTATGCCACGGTATGTACTAGTCAATTAATGTATTTATCGTAAGGCTACCGTCACTGGACACAGATAGGCATTTCTTCTGTCAGGTGGTATTAGTGGTGGGAAAGTAGATGGTGAAGAATATCCAGTGAGGGCTGCGAGGTCCAGATGGGACAGTGCAGCTGCCAATTTTGTTACTCTTTTAGCACCAGCCAGGGATCACGTGTAGGGTTATCTAAGGTGTTACCTACGGACGCAGAGTATAACATTGATCCCCAATCAATTAATGCCAACCCGTTATACTAACCTGCGAAATTTTTGCATACATTATTGTTCCCACTGTCCCACCGCTAAAAGAAATACGCAAATAAATATATCACCAAAACTCGACATAGACCGTATTCCTGGCTGTACAGTCGCCATCAGATATATCGGAGCGGCTAAGGTGGTCACAAATATGTGAACAACGCCTCTATTGTCAAGGCGATAAAGTGCATGTTCAGATATTTGTAAGTACCTTGGCCGCTCCGATATATTTGATGGCGACTGTAGTACTACTGTCATGTAATTGACTGAGGAGCCGAGCGTAGCGAGGCGACGAACGTCTCCGTTTTCACTGGTACGACGATTTAATGTGTGTGTATTGGTTGGTTGGTTAGTGTCGGTCTAGAGGTCGCATTTTTCATCCGATTTCGATGAAACTTGGCATGTACGTTCCTTGATTTATTTGCCAAAAATTGTCGAGCCATTTTTTTGATTGGGGGAAAAATGAGGGGGGGGGGGGGGGGAAAGGGGTAAAGTTTGCTGTCGCGCTATTTATGTTCTCCGAAGTCTACGGTTCAAAGGACCACTAGTGATATTAGAGTCACAATAGATTGAATCTCGTGAGAGATCGGTGTTTTTATCTTATCAGTGTTGTCCACGTCTTGCAATTTATCACGTAAACTACCGTGCAATCTGATATTAGATACGATCATACGATACCTAATAGAAACGCACTTATACCTAACAATAATTGTATCTGAATTCACGGTAATATAATTGAAATAATATCCATACAGAAAGTGTAAGGTTATTTCATGCGAATGATTATTTAATAGGGAATGCAAACTGATTTTTACACAAAAAAACTGTTTTGGTTAAAAAACAGCTTTTGTTATACAAAAAAATGGCCATGTCATTGAATTCAATGAAGCATAGGTTCTGTGCAATCGAGTTCCTTCATTTTTGAAAGTTTGTTCGACGATAACTTTAGTAACGATTTCTGATCTCTATGAAATTTGTTGGGGTTGTAGCAGAGATACATAAGATCAAAGGGTTGTGGACTTAGAAGGCGAAAAAAAAACTTCATATGGGTCTTGTTATATTGGTCAACTCGTTTACAAGTAAATCGTGAGTTCTCAGTTCGAGGCGGACTACTAGTTAATTTAACAAATAAGTCAAAGTAAAATCTCGATAATCTAGCTCTTCGTTCGTCCGGTACAGTCAAATTCAATTTACCTACATTACACAGAAGACGCATGGAAATTACAATAAAAGCTAGTTGATGCGATTAAGTGATTGCGTGTCGTAATACCTACCGAAACGGCACGTGCACATGTATGTAACTATTTAAATTTTATAGCTTGTCCTTTTCCTTTTAATATCAGTTTACCTGCCTAAATGAATTGAAATGAATTTAATCCAGAAACATATGCATATTGTTTTAAGAGGGCGTCGTCCAAAATCAGCAAAACAGCAATCGCCGTTTAGGTTCCTGAGTTCACAATTCTTTACAAAAATCTATATAATTTATATCATTGTTATAACAAAGAGTGTGTCTACAATTTAAAGTAATTAATACTCGATTACCATTTGTAGTTTCCTCAATACAATGAAGTAAAGTTGTACAAAAACTGAAAAATACGCTTGTGCGGTTTAGGAAAAACATGAATTAAAAATGCATATTCTTATTAAATAGTAATGATATTTTGAAAGCCAGATAAATGGACTAGAGAATAAAGTGTTATTCATATTTTTCCTTATAAATGCAACGAAGAAATTCAATCATAAACATAAACTTTCGTGAAATTCCCATACATTCGCCACATCAGTCAAATAATGTTTTTGACTCAGATGGCCGGTGGGCCTCATTGGAAGCACACGTGTCGTCAAATTTCGTCCTGTGACATTTCATTTTGACAATTATTCTGACAGAAAATAATATATGTACACGAAAAGGGATACCAGTAGCCAGAATGTATTCCAAATGAATAGGGAAAACAAATAGAGACTGTGTGTCATATTAAATTATATTTTTTGATGTTTACAGGTCGTAATATTAGAAAAAAACAACTAACGATTGAATAAAATAAACTTTTCTACCGAATCCTCATAATTCGTTTCGTCGTAAGCTATTTAATGCGAAAAGAGTTTTAGGATTACCTTTTATTTACTGGAGTTTATGTTTATTATGCTGGTCATAATATTACGACATTAAAAAATGTAAGAATGTCAATAAACTTGATTGACAATTTTCTTATGACACAAATTTTGTATTTTTTATAAACAATTTTAATTATTTTACTTAGTATATGCGAAATAATTACCTACCTGTAGGTATATAATATTTCCGCAGTATATGAAAAATGTGTTACCTATTATTTATTGGCCGTTTTACCGACTTATTTTTTGCTAAATTTGCTGTAAGAATATAAAAGATTGAGTGCACATGTGATGAGATAAGAAAATAAGATCAAGAAATTAAAATAATGACAAAGCCAGCAGATCTACCGAGTCTTTGTACACCACATGCGTAATGAAGAATGTCTCCGCCTGTAGCACAAACAAATTGAGAGACGTTCTTATGGACAGAGGGGCTTCATGAGCTCACGCCAGTTACGCCATGCCTCTCGATCATCTGGAGCGCTCATAACATCACTCCAGGTCGTCTGAATAGTTTATTCTTAACAGAGTGCTGCGGAAGACGAGATCTAAGTTCGTCTCCTGGTGGGACCCAGTTGAGAGCAGTGAATTACGTGATAGTTTTCATCCCGGCGGATTGTGTGCCTGCTAAACTATCTGAAATCTATTACCTTTATACAAAGTACCTATTTATAAAAAATAAAACTATAAAAATTGTTGTTTTCTGATTTTAACTTACATACAGTTTATAGAGTTTGTCAGGAAACAGAAGTGTCGTGGTTTATATGGAAGCTCATACATTCTACGACACATTTCTTTCCGGACAGACTCTACGGGACAATTTAGTCATAGCTATGAGCCAGAAAGTAACTTCGCGTACGGAACAGGCGAAATAATAAAAGTAGGTAGGCACCTAAGTGTACAGTCGACTACAAAGAGATGTATCCACTTTTGGACCTTTATTACAGCGCAATAAGTTGAAAAATTAGATACCTGCATCTCTTTGTAGTCGACTGTACGAAAAATTTCGTTTTTATTTCATCAATATTCGGTGAAAATCAACATATTTACTGCACTGAACGAAGCAAGTATACTTACAACTAAAATTTTAAAAGGCAACTATTTAGTTCTGGAGCTAGCCATACTGTAAATTTATCAATCATCTTACCGGTTGGCTTCTTTATGGCGTTGTAAAGCCCATCTCTGTGGTGTAGTAGTGATATGCTCTTCTCGGGAATATTCCCCAGGTGGTACCTCGATGGAATATTCGGGAATTTTAAAATTATTAAATGAATACAAATTGTATTTTAAAACTAAGACCACAAAACTCTTTACTGGAACATCAAGTACAGGTAACTCCACCTAAAATGTTAATTCCTAATATTCCCGAGTAAATTCCCTAGGCTTATTCCTAATGTTCCCGGGAATATTTTTCCTCTCTCTTCTCTTCATAGGATATATCCATATTTGCTATGAATGATCGCGTAACCGAAAGCAAAATAGAGGTGATATAAATATTTTTCATGGTTAACCAACCAAAATGGCTAAAGGAAGCTTTTATAGTTGCTTCATACCTTTCTTTTCGTTAGCTCATCAGTCATCGGTCCATGAGTCCGTATGTTGCAGACATTGTATTCTTGAATTATAAAGTGTATTTAAATAATATTTTGACCGAAGGTGTGTTTTGACTGCCACCACTTTTATTACCAGTTAAATTTCCAAAATAAATTGGTGAATGCAAACTTATCTTTGCCCTTGTTCCGATGTATAGCCAACCAACTGCTTGTCACCCAAATAAATAACAGTAACAATAAAGTCATATGAATTTACAGTATCTTTATTAGTTTAGGGTATATTGAGTGGTAAATAAAGGTAACTATGTATTACTTATAGTTTTCGATTTATTTGTCGCGCAAATCAAGAAAATCATAAACCTAGTAAGAGAATGTCAGGATGTTGGCTATGGACGAGCTATGTCCATAAAATAGTACCAAAAGGTGGCCTATTTATAGCCCTTAATTTGACTTATTAAACATTTTTTGATTGGCCAATGTCTCTCATGTTGCTCATGTGGCTAGTACTGTCTTGTATGATTTATATTATAGCATTAAATATCACCGTACCACAAAATACGCGACAAATAACTGGAAACTGTACGTCCTAACAATATACTTTTTTTTTAAATACTGTAGAGAATTTAGTAAAGATTATTTCGTTCATTGGAAGATTTGTTGTGAACTCAACCATTTCTGATAAAAATGTGAAAATCTACAAATCTGGATACAGAAGCGGGGAAAGGAGGGTGAACAATCACATGATGACTTGTTTCTATTTCTACTTTTACTGTTAAAATACCAAAAATTTCAGTCGTAGCTTTTACTATGTAGTAGCCGGCGCGTAGTGCATACTCCTGCTCAAAGGATACCTTTATGAAAACGTTCAAGGTTTCGCAAAAAAAGCGGTATCGATATATTTCAGTTCAGAAAATTTTGGTTTCACTACTGAAACCATATACCGAAGTAAACGGTATGAGGTTCATCCCGTTTTAAAATTGTACCTTTATTTTTCGATTATACAGTCCCTGATTATTTCGGCGAGTAAGGTCAATCCAGACAATTTAAGACTATAATTTTATAATATATCCGGTCTGAGACGCCCCCACCCCAAACCCCAACACTGTATGGGAGAAAATCGCTGAGAAATATGATAAATTTAAACAACCGTGGCTTCAATATTGTACTAAAATAAATCCACACGAAAGAAGTACCGTCAATCGCTACAACTTTGGCTATGATGCACAACTTTTCCTGGCTTGAAAAACACGGTTTTCTTCACCAAACCGCTATTTGTATCTTATTAGGAATAAAATATAAATCTGTTTGGGGAAGAAAACCATATTTTACAAGCCAGACAAAGTTGTGCATCGTAGGCAAACTTGTAACAGTTGGCGGTATACGAAACGTTAGTTAAAAATAAAATTTGAATTTATTGAAAGTCGAATTATTGTTTATTTCATGTTGCGTACTGCGTGTAGTTCGACATGCAGTGCCAAATAGGGAATGCAAACCGGTTATTTTTTGTATGAAAATAACCGGTTATTAACCGAAAAACCGGTTATTTTCATACAAAAAATAACCGGTTTGCATTCCCTAGTGCCAAATAACCAATAACGAATATGTATAAATTAAAATAAACATTTTGAAAATATTGCATAGAAAAATAAAAACCGTAGCTGTAGATAAAAAAAAAGATAAAAGATATTTATATATTACGTAGAGTCGCCGTAAAATATATCTGAGCGATCAACGTACTCAAAATATCTGAACGTGTACTTTATTGCCTTGATAATAGAGGATTTGTTCAGATACTTGTGACCACCTTGGCTGCTCCGATAAGGTAAATGTACGTTTCCACGAACGCTTAAGACCTGGATGTACATTTAATTTTTTATTAAGATCTGGCGTTTTCATAGGATCATTATCAATATTGTAATCGAATCTTAGATAAATTTGTAACTATTTAAATGTACCGAAAAATTATTTGTCTGGTTGGAGATATTTAAAAAATATTTTTAAAGTTACTCATACCTTTTCTCTTGATTTGTACCATTAAGCGAACTAAGAAACATGATTTGGACACAATACCGAATCGGGCGACCGCTTTAGCGAACTAGAACGAAAATGTATGGAAATATGGTGTGGAGTGATTCTCAAACTTTAGTGACTCAGCGTTGAATATAACTAGGTACATATTTAACCGCGCATTTTTGTCTCTAGACATTACTGGCATAATGCAAAAACTGATGTCCGTGTTTTCCAAAAAAAAAATTATGTTAAAAAATCTTTTTTATTCCGATCAATTTCAAAGGATACAAAAAGATAGTTTAATATCATGTTACAGAAAAAAAGATTTTGTTTTTCAATATGAATTTACATCACTTTTAATAATACAAATTTACAAGTTGATTTTTTTCTAAAATACACAAAACACCATTTTATATTTATTTTATTATTATACAATATCTCTCTTTACATTCCGGCCCATCATCAGCAGTAACGGTTTAGAAGCGCTGGCCTTTATAAAATGGCAGAAAAAATATTACAGTTTAAAGTCGACCTAGCTGTTAGGGTAATAAAGATGATATTTTACTGATAATTAAATAGAAACGAGGCTGAGGCAGATACTAATTCGGTAGCAGAGACTATGGGCATGATTTAGCGAACGCGCGTTCGGTAAATAAACCATGCAAAATATGTGGAACCTAATACGCGAATCAACTTTGAAAATAGTACCTGTATTGCAACAGTTTGGTCATAACCACAAATCTAACATTGAACCTAATCATTAGCAGGATTACAAATCCGTTCATGTATTTGGTTTTTTCTAATATTGGCTTAAAATAATTACAAACATTTTTTTTAAATAGCTCTACCAAAAGTCTTATTTTGAAGTCAAAAAGTCGTAAAACATCAACATTTCAATCGCGTATTTACCATAGTCTTCGCAGTCTACAGATGTTCGGCAAATGCTCATAAAGTTACAAGTACTTTTAATTATTTGAAAAGGCAAGTAGTTTTTATTAATAGTTTATAATCAGCCAATAAAAAAATTATATCAGGAACGTACGTTTTCCCTGATTCCGTACGCTGTTCGGTTAAACCTTCCACTCGAATTGTTGGGTCACACATTACCGGATTCAGATTTTACTTATATTCTGAGAATATCACTGCACCAAATTCACTTAAAATACTAAAATATGTAAACTTATTAAATAACAACACTTGAAATCCACCGTTTTGAACCCACATAGAGTTTTAAGCGATTATATGACCTTAAGAAGTATACGCAATTTCTTAACGATTTTGCTAAGGGCGCCCATACAAAGTGGCACTCGACCGACTAGATCAGTTGTCGTCTCGCAACTGCGTACCAAAATGGCCGCCTTTGACTTGTATTAGTAGGGGTAGGTATTTAGCTCACAGAAAAAAATCACAACGTAATATCTGCTCTACAGAATTCGAGTTATAGCTCAAAATAGGGGATGTTCGGCGATACGGCACGTTCGCTGAAGCGTACATTTACCTTATATCCGACATGGCGACTGTCCAATCCGTCCTATTCCTATTACAGGTATACATACAGGTCATTTGATTTTACGCCTTATAGAGAGCTGTATAGAGTGGTTATTGGCATTGTCAATCTGATTAAGTGACTTTTTAGGTAGCTTTACAAAAGTCGTATCTCAAACCGCATTAAAAAAGTACTATAGTTTGGCCAGAGTTTGTTCCACTTCAAGCATAGACAGGGAGAATCATACTGTCTTTTTCTAATGCTAGTACTCTCACTACTAAAAAAGGGATGGGTATAGGATGTTACTCTGACTGTTACTGCGCTTTTGGTTTGCCAGACTTAACGGCCTCCTAGCCTAGTCGGTAGTGACTCTGCCTATGAAGCAGGAGGTCCCGGGTTCGAATCCTGGTCAGGGCAATTATTTGTGTGCTAATCACAGATATTTGTTCCTGAGTTATGGATGTTTTCTATGTATTTAAGTATTTATCTATATCTATCTATTATATATATCGTCGCCTAGTACCCACAACACAAGCCTTATTGAGCTTATCGTGGGACTAGGTTGATTTGTGTAAGATTGTCCAGTAATATTTATTTATTATTTATTTATTATTTATAATCATTTCATCAAATCATTATCAAACCAAATCACATTTCAATACGTCATATGTGACATAAACAGGACAAACAAGGAAAGCAAGATAAAATTGATTATTTCTCTGTCTTCTTGGAATGCAACCTACGGGTTCAGTTTCTCAAAGGAGGTGTAGTCAAACTTATTATGCCAACTTATAAAAATAGAGGTGAATGACCTGTCCCCCCAAAAGTGTGGTAGTGTGCGTGAAGTCTGGACATGTGTGCATCGGGGTAATTTGACAGATTCTGAAAATTTACCCTCCTCGGTACAGTCTTAAAATAAATTAAAATTGCAATTAAATAACAAAAAATTTAAATTGCTTAAACAAGACTATAAAACTACACAAAACTATCAAAGTAATCACCCGTCTGACAATTAGGCAAGCCGGTGGAAATCTAGTTGTTCGACGCTCCGCTACTGCCGTACATGCTGCCTACAACCAAACACACCAACAAGAAAAATTGTGGCCTAATATTTCACATACCTATCATATCTACTTCTACAGCAATATCTGTATCTGCGAAATAACATCTTGTAAGGAATGTATTATCTAACTTACTTTCAAATAACTCGCTCAAGTTGAATCCTGATATTTTCCTGAGAATTGGACCGTAGTAACCTGTGGTTCTCGTTCTATAGTTAGTGGCTACAGAGTGAGAAGAGTAGATATACTATTATCACTGCATGCGATGCGGCTGTACTCACTTGTGTTTAGTCACTACGCGCGACATGTTTCGGAGAGCTTAGGTCTCCATCCTCAAGCACTAAGAGTACTAGGCGAACCGATTCACGACCCTTCGTTACGGCGCCGCGACATCGACTCTTAGTGTTTGAGGATGGAGACCTAAGCTCTCCGAAACATGTCGCGCGTAGTGGCTAAACACAAGTGAGTACAGCCGCATTCAGTGATAATAGTGTTAATAAGTATGTCTCAAGAAAGTAGATATACTCGTAAATACACCTATAGTTGACAGTGCTGACATCACCTACAGAAGGGTCACAAACACAACAAGCGTCGTTTAAAACTTAGAATTCTCATCTCCATACTAGTTCTTGCACGTGTTAGAGGTTTCGTTCATTCCTTTCACCCCTCTAAACGGCGAAACTATGGTACAGTCAACAGCAAAAGTAGCTAAGCGGGTAGGGTGTTCAAAATGAGCTGGACACGACTTTATTGTTAAGAGAGTAATAGTTTGTGTAGGTCATTTTGTACACCCTACCCGCTTAGCTACTTCTGATGCTGACCGTACTTCCTAAACCTAAACAAAATACGCCATCTATTAATGAATGAATGAAGTGAAAGTGTCCGTGTAAACTGACAAAGTGGACCCTTTTATTAAACTCGTCCGCATATGCAGTGTCTTTGTCATTCGTATCTTTCCACTCGATAAAATTATTTATGATAATAATTGGCATCTTAGAACTTACTTTCACATTCAATCGATAAGCGCTGATACGCTTATCGACTTAGAAATTACAGATAACGTTTTTACTTCTCATGCTCGTAAAGTTTCACTTTATGCTGGGTATAGGCGGACTAAAACTCAATTTTATGCACAAGTGCATAAAAAATTGAATTGTCAAAATAGCCTTAGAAGAAGTCAATTTTTTATGCACTTGTGCATAAAATTGAGTTTTAGTCCGCCTATAAATATAAACACTTATGAAAGAAATTCCTATTCTTTTTATTTCCTCACAATCGAAGTAAAAAGTAGAGTGTATAACTCGTCCATAAAACCCATTTTACGCTCGTACTTTATATCCATCCTCGCTCGCAAGCTTGCTCGTATGGATAAACGCCTCGCGTAAAATCGTGCGTTTTATGCACTTGTTGTACAATCTACTATTTAAATTCGTAGAATAATCGTTTAAAAGAAAGTTATTGACAGTGGGCTATATTGGCCCAGTGGGTTGTTTTCGACTTTGTTCTCTTGAGGTTACATGCTCACTCTAAATCGCATTTCAAAGAGTATATAGAAGCGAGGTTTTTTTCATAGGGTCAAAAATGACCCACTCTGCCATGTATATGGGTTAGAGTTCGATATTTACTCGTAGACGCGCTTAATTGTATAACTTTTTCCTCGAATATGATATTCTGCGTTTAAAAATTATACACAAACACATAGATGACAGTGTGTAACGCTTTTCCTACTCTATCCTAAAGAAGGCGGGTTCGCTGGGCTGGGGCATTAATCTATCGTAATCAACAGTGTATTGATAAGGCACTTGTTTTTATAGGTAATGTATGGAAAACTACAATAGTTAATAATAATAATTACTAGGCAAGTTTATCCTTGTTTTTTTCCTTTTAACTTAACGTTGGTGATCGGACGAGAAACGGTTTATTCAACTTTGTATGGACTATGGCGTTTACGTATGGCGTTCCTATGAAAATCTGTAATATTTGTATATTTACAAAATCAAGCGCATGGTTTGTCCATCTGTGCTAGGTTTGCACACAATTAGTAAAACTAGTATTTAGATTTTTATGCCATTAGACGGATACACCTAAACACGCGTGGACGGCGCGTTTAAAAAACGCGGTGTGCAAAGGCCTATATTTTAAACAATACATGCTTTGTTTAATAATTACTCTATATAACGTAGATGTCGAATGCAATGGGACCTATTAAACTAATAAACTAACACGTGGCATTTATACTGTACTGTCACCTTATACTATTCATCCAACCGGACCGGCCATGTCTGTCATTTTCTATACAAAAAAAGACTGCCAATTTTGGCGATGGAGGGGAACGTCAAATGTATGCGTAACGTCAAAATAGCCACGTCAGATAAACGTCAGTCCATACAATGAGTATGACCACTGGTCATATATTTTCGGCAGAGGGGAACGCCTGTCAATGGCTGCTCCGATTGGTTAAATCTAAGACTGTCACACAGATTTCGACCTAGCATAACACAGGGACTTCAGCAACCTTTGTAACCATTTCTAATAAAAGATTTTCGTTAAAACATTAATTGACGTTTCCAGACGTGGACTGTCTCCACATAATCCCGTCCCCGTTCCCGGACGTGTGGCACACGGCCGGCGACGACGCATCAGCGCTGGACTTCAACACCATCGAGAACCTCAACAAGATCATGCGGGTGTTCGTGTCGGAGTACCTGCACATACACGCCTAGCGCCGCGACCACCGGTGGCGACTTGTTGCGTTTGATAGGGTATATTACACTGATAAAAGTAAGCGGTGAATACCACTGATAAACCATTAACGTCTGCTGCTTTAAACAGTTCCAGGGATAACGATTAATACAGTAAATTTTATGGTTCCGAAAACATTAAAGGATGACAGTAAATTTTACTGTTTTGACAGTATACAGTGTGTTTCTGTAATAGGAGCAATAAATTAAAACGTAGATTCTACTCCTCAAACCAGGAAACGATTGTTCAGCGACTTTTAAAAATAACGTTTTGGTTTGATTACACTTTAAAGTTTTTTCGAACACGCAATGTATTCCGAAATTGACTATGTCTGTAGGGTGATAAGCAATGTCAATTAGACGGATTTTAACGTTCATTGAAAATACTATTTAGTTCGTATGAAAAAGAGACAATCTACAAAATACATATTTTTTAAAAGTTGTTGAACAAAAGTTTTGTAGTTTGAGGAGTAGAATCTATGTTTTAATTTATTTCTCCTATTACAGAAACACACTGCATAAAGCTATTGTTCTTCAATAATTAGTAATGTTCAATCAGTCATTTTTACTGTTTTGTATTTTACTGTTTCTCAATCAATTGTTGATATTGTACAAAACAGTTAATCTTAATGAAAATCACTTTACTGTGTGACAGTTAGAATTTATTTTTCAGTGTATTGTCCTTTAAAGAGGACGATTTTTCAACCCAAACTATAAATATTTTGAAAGTGCACTGTACTGTACTCAGCTTTGGATGGTAATTGTTACTTAATGAACTCATGAGACGTATTGCGTTTGAATGTGTATTTAATACACACTGACAATAATAATTATTGTCCTTTAAAAAAGACGATTTTTCAACCGAATCTAAAAATTAAATTAAATTACACTGCATTCACTTCTGTCAGCATTAAGTTATACATTCCGGATTAGACATACCTACACTTTGGCTGTGTTTAACTTTGGTACAGTACTATAAAACAGGAGTGAAAAGACGTGAGTGTTTGTATCGGATGACACGTACTCGTAAACGTGCATAATTGCTACTTAATTTTACATTCCGAATTAAATATAAATGTTTGTAAATCAGACTTTAATCTTTATCACGCTAGGTCGTGTATTATGATATTACGTCCTTAAAACGGGTATTAGACATTGCAAACTGCAGGGCCCAATCTGTCAGGTTGGAAGGTGTAATTAAAGGTAGGGCCCGTAGGGAGCTGAAGGAGGGGAAGGGAGAGGCAGGGTATACAACAGATTGGGCCCTGCAGGTTGCAATGTCTAATAGCCGTTTTAAGAAGGACATGATTGTGTTGGGTGTTACGGTGTTACACCCAATATATTAATGTAATTTATGAATTATTATATATATGTATTTTGCTGCCGATGCTATTTTATACAAAATGCTAAATTATTTTTGACTTGACGCACTAACTATATCGGTGCTTATTATTTTATAAATAAAAATATTTTTACTAACATTTTTGTATTTATTGTACTCGTAGTTGGCAATTTTGAGGTGTTGTTAATCAGTCACAAGTGGTCACGATTATTATTAATAGGAATTAATTATTGATATTATACTAGCTTAATGTCTTATGAATTATTGCAGTTTATTAGATAGGTGACATTAATTATATACAGGGTGTTTTCTGTAAGAGTAATAAATTGAAACGTAGACTCTACTCTGCAAACACAGATCTCATATAAATATCTCGATGTCTGCAAACAATAACACTTTTGTTCAACAACTCTAAAATAATATATGTATTTTGTAGATTGTCTCTTTTTCATACAAACTAAATATTCTAAATAATATGTTTAATGTATGTCAAATCCGTCTAATTCACATTGACAGACACAATCAATTTCGGAATACATTGCGTGCTCGAATAAACTTTAAAGTGTCCTAAAAATCAAACCAAGTTATTTAAAGTCACTGAACAAACGTTGGCTGGTTTGAGGAGATGAATCTACGTTTTAATTAATTGCTCCTATTACAAGAAACACCCGGTATATCGAATAAATCTTGCTTTAATAAATGTGGCTTACGTGGAAACAAAACATGCTATGTATAAAGATTTGTTAAAAGCTTGAAGTAAAATGTATGTGTATGCGTTTTGTTTGTATTTTGTCAGCGTTTTCGCATTTTATATATTACGCGTAGTAAGTCTAGTTGAAATATATAATATAGAATTAGACCCTATTGCACCAAATTTAAAAATTACATATTTTTAGATGGTGTCTAACATTTTGAGTACCCGTGATATTATAAAAAGTATTTTTTTTAGTTCAGTACAGAATAAGTAGATCTGTATTTAGTGAACTTACGATGCCTTAAGGTGTGGGGTGGTACATATTCTTAACAATATCAAAATTTAATTATATACTGACTTAGTGCAAGTGCGGTCTAACTATATAACTTAAAAGTCACTTAACGAAGACAGTATGCGACAAATTTAACTCTGACGACTGGGCCTAGCTGATCCTTGTTGCCCGTCTTGGCTCCATTACGGTTAGCGAACTAGTGACAAAACTGCCATTAGTGCAATTTTCCTTTTCCTACCACTTAGATCTAGAAGCGCAAGCTCAGAAGGAGCATTCCAGTGCACTAAATCAAGTTTGGTCAAGGAAGGGTCCTGGACTCTTCGCTGGCTACCTTCCCACCACACAGCCCATATATATGGCTCTTATCATGTGTAGGGTAGGCTGTCATGTGTAGTCGTGACTACCGCGTCAAGAGCACCTTAATAATAATAAAAGGCCGAGAAGGACAAGTCCAGCAAGTACCTAGACTTTGCTCACGAGGTAACCGCCATGTGGGAGGTCGATTCGGCGATCATTGTGCCTATAGTTGTTTCTGGGAACGGTCTCATAGCGAAGAGTCTCGATCAACATCTTGAGAGACTTTCGCTACGAGGTTGTGGTTGGATCAGGGGCCTGATTCAAAAATCGATGACGTAATTTATGGACAGCCCCCTACCGGTGACACACGAACGACATTTCTTGACATGGCGGCGAAAAGATTAACATCTACTGCGGTAATACAACAAACTGTCTGAGTTAAGTGGTAGGGCTATATTATAATGAATATGCTGTTCCTAGATGGTTGTGTGAATGAGTGAAAGACATTCAATTTTAATCTTATCGATCGTATTTTCTGAGATTTTATAACTCTTGATATTTACATAGATTATGTTTATACATTTAAACTAATATATTTATAGCATATAAAAAAATATTACATATGATTTTAGATTAGAGCTAGAATAGTTAATTTAAAAAATGTATGGCCTAAATTTAAGTCTAGATAATGGGTTATGGTAAACAGGGAAAGACATATTGTTATTGAAAATTTTATTTAAATCCATTTCCACTTAAATAAAAAACCTACTTATAATAAAGAACAGATCTTATTTTAAAATATTTTTAACCGATTTTCTAGTCTAATTTGAAACCAGTGTCAATGATGTGGCTGGCTGTAGAATAAAACTAGGTCAATTTATAAAAACAAATGCCATAGGAAATATTTAAAAAAAAAGATGTTTCAAAATAAGATCTTTCTCTGTTACATAGATAGGTGGCGAAATATTTATATTTAGGTTAAACGATACTATTATGTACGTTCGTTCTTTTTTAAACAATCATTAAATGTACATAATACGTAGTTAGTTTACTTACTATTTTCCGGTTTCTGAAGAGTAATAAAATATTGTAATATTTACGAAAAGTAACCATTACGTAAATTATTTTTTGTGCCTGTAAATACTGCATTCTTACCATATACCTAGGTGATTTCCAAAAAAATATACATCTAAAGAAATTAATATTGTTGTTTCAATTTCAAGTACTTGTAGTCGCCATTAGATACATCGGAGCGGCCAAGGTGGTCACTAATATCGGAACAAAGCCTCTATTGTCAAAGCGATAAAGTGCATGTTCCGATATTTTTGAGTACCTTACCCGCTCCGATATATTTGATTGCGACTGTAGGTACACATGTTGTTTACAAGAACTCCGTCAGTTAACAAATTCATTGCCACCCAGCCAGAGAGAACATCCGCGCCAGGCCGCAAAAATATAGTCATGTATGTATAGTACCAAGATCCCGACTATCGGGTAGTGCGGCCTGGGCGCGAAATCATAAAATACCCGATAGTCAGGTTTCCGGCATTGAATGTGTTAATACACTTTGTATTAAATATAACATGAACAAATCCGCAAGACCTGCAATAAACCTGCATTCGATATGTCACCGTAGGATTGTGAATATCGTTAGTTTATAATCTTACTAGCGAGATTGTAAAGTATCAAAAGATTGTGAACCACCATGTTACGCTGACAATTTAACGGTTTATTTTTCGTTAGATTATAAACTATCGATGAGGAATCGTCAAATTGTGAACGGGCATCCAACGGAACGCAACTAGCGCTCTGATTGGTTGGTTGAATGTCATGCGCCTCCCGCCCCCGCCGCCATATTTGTTTGGCTATCAATTCGATGGTCGTCGTATGTAAACAAACAAATAGTGTTTTGGTGATTATAATTGATTCCGCGTTAAAAGTAAAGGTAGGTTTAGACGAAGCCAATAACGCTGGCGCCAGTCCTCAGACAAGCCAGCGCTGGCCTGGCCCGTGTTGTTTAGATGAGGCCAGTTGGGTTCATTTCATTCCTGGTTAAATCTTGTGGTGACCACACGTTTTGGGTTTAAAAAAATTAATTCGGGACTAATAGTAATTATTTAGATTACTCTTAATTTTTGTTTTAATTTCATTGATTTTCAGTCCTTTATTCATTCCATCACGCAAGGCTTCTAGTGCCAAAGCGCGCATTTGCTTATTTTTGTAAGCATTGCAACGCATATCCCACAAGCACTAGTGCTCTCCAAAAAGTTGAATAAATTTTAATGTTTCGTCCTCATTCTATTTTCTTGATATCCTGGAAAATCTTTACAAAAACAAACACGTAAACTGACGTAAAGTGACACTGGCAGCAAGCACTGGCTTCGTCTAAACCGGGCTTAAGTCAAAAGGTTCGAATTAGTTAAATAACATTGTTGTAGAACAAAAATGAATCTGAGAATATACAAAGAAGTGTCGTTTGAATGATAAATAAGTGATGATTAATCAGGCAGAATTTACCATTCAGTTACAAAACTCTTACAGTGGACATTAATAGAGGACAAAATAGTAAAATAATTAATATTTTGTAAAAAAAGTTGTATAAAGTTTTTAATTAAATAAATAAGTATAAATAACAGCACTGTTCATAAAAAAAAAACATTATCACTAGTTATAAAAATATTTTAACCCTTTGACCGCCAATATCGGACAGAAAATTGGCGCCACTGACGTCGACGACGATATCAAGCTCTGGCACTGAGGGCACGACTTTCCGTGCACGTGATTTGACGTCAAGACAACTACACCGGCAAATGCCACAAGCCAAACTCAGGATATGAATCCATCTTAAAGCCCTATTACACTTGTCCTAGTTAGTTTCTAAATTTAGTCAAATGTAACCGCATTTAGCAAGTAAATTTACTATTGAAAAAAGTTAATTAGGATGCTAGTTAGGACACTAAAAAACGTAAAGTGTAACATGGCTTTGGCATAGAAAACAAAATGATCATAAAGAGTGAGATGGGTATATCTGTACCTGCTGCATTGGACTAGCCAGTCTAATACGTTGAACGCAAAAGCGCAACTATAGTAGCCCTCAACCAATGTGACGACCGGGGCCATAAAAGTCCACAATGCAACACAATGGATAACTGATAACGCGAGCTCAAGGGTTTTATGGCCCCGGTCGTCACATTGGTTGATGGCTACTATAAGTTGCATGGCCACAGCAAGAGTAAAGGAGACAGCGTTACGATCTGTCGCCAGATAGTTTTGCCAATAGTACAGATCTTAGGTGTCTGCATATAGAACAAAATAAAATAAATACCTAACTAGACATTTTATCCATTAGACAAAAAATCTAAATTTATCCTCTAGCAGCCCACCATACAAGAAAGATTGGAAGTGAAATTTTAATCAAAAGCGTTAGAAAATAGAATTGAATTTCTTATGTTTCGAAATCGAACGAAACAAAACAAAAGCAACTCTGTACCAATTAAAACATAATCGAATTTTCATTGAAGATAGTTTGTACTAATATTAGCACTTTGAACCTCAGGAGGTTATACAAAAAAATACACGCTTGAGTAACACTGCATGCTATATGTGGACGAGTTTAATGAAAGGGTCCACTTTATTAGTTTACATGGACACTTCCAGTTCATTCTTTCATTAATAGATAGCGAATATTATGTACTAAGAACTCCATATCAAGTAACTGGGACCTTTTTACCCACACTGACACATATGTTATTATCATGATTTACTTAAATTGTTTCTCTTGTCAGTGGCCTACATCAAGGCTTAGTTACTTCATTTACTTCAAAGACATATAAGGTAGTTCTCAAACTGACCCGGTTACATAGTTTGACAACAATTTTATTTTACAAAGTTTAGTTTTTGTTTTGCGTACTGTGTTACAATATTTGTAATTCTGTACTCCAAATTGAATCTAGTATTTGAGTATACTTAGTAAAAAAAAATTGCGTGCCAGGCATCCGCTAGTTGGGTTAATTTTGTATAGGATTTAGGGAGGTTTGTTCTCAGTGTTAAATGTCTGAATGGTAGAGAGAGCTGTTTGTTAGTAACATAAAATACATTTTAAAATTCTTAATTTCAAACCAGTTCATTGTTAGTCTTGCTTGTACAGTCGCCATCAAATATATTGGAGCGGTCAAGGTGGTCACAAATATCTCAACAACGCCTCTATTATCAAGGCGATAAAGTGCATGTTGAGATATTTTTGAGCACCTCGATATATTTGATGGCGTCTGTACAGGTTGTAATTATCTAATTTGCAAGCAAATTGAAATTAATTGTATTCCATAATGTAACTATTTAATCCATCAGTTCATATTCTCTTACTCTTTAAAACGCGAAAGTCTGAAATCTATTGTTTAAATATATATTCAGAATATGCTATCTAAAAGCGACCCTTTAAACTTCTTTAAAGTCTTCTCCTCCAATTCAGTTGGTTTAGTTTCAAGATCTTTCTTCGATTCATTAACTTGTATTGTCTCATTCTTATTTTCTTCTAAATTGGATACATCTATCTTATTACTAACACTTACATTTTCATTATCTGTACTTATAACACTATTATCCTTTCCTGTTCCCGAATCACTGTCTATAAACCTATCATCAATTACCCCATAACTTTTATCAATGCTTTTATCGTTTTCATTATTAACTATATCATTGATGGCATCTTGGTAGTCGGCCGTACACACGTCATTCTCGTCTTTAACCTGATCGTGATCACCGTTCAACCTTTCATTTCTGACTATATCTTTAAAATTCTCTGTATCAGATTTTATCATCGCTTGAAAATCCATAAATTCCTCAACACCTTCTCCTGTAATCGGTTTTTCGTTTTTTATAAAGCTTTCGACATCCATGTCTTTATCTTTGTAATAATCTTTAGATGTGATAGTGGAGTTCCTCTCTATGGGTTCGGTTCTCGGTATTTTGGCCGCGTGGTTGGATTCCGCTTCTATTCTGGCCTTGGACCGCTTTATTTTGGTCCCCGTTGCGTCTTTGTTTTTCCGTGATATCCGCGGCGGTTCAGTTACTACCGGGGTCGGAGGGGCTTGTGTCTAAAAATAAAATTAACGAAGATTAATATTATATTAATTTAATAAGTCTTTCTTGGCTTGATGTATTAAAATTTTTATTAAATAATAGCTAAGGGCCGGTTTGAAGCAACCACTTTTTCAATTGATTGATATATTGATATATTATTAAATAAAAGCGGTTCAACAGATGTTTAGGTGGTATTTTCACTGTTTAAGAATTAAACAAGGTTTAACAGACATTATTAAATCAAAACAGAGTTTCTTAAAGGCTCAGTCAGACTGCTGCGTTTTGATAGCGCGGCGGTAGCGGGGTGCGATGACAGCGGCGAGCGTCGCGCCCGCATCACGCTCGCGGTTCGCCAGCGCCGAGCTCACACCTGGCGCGCATCACTCACTCGAGGGGCAGTTATATATGGTTGTCTCTGTCTGCCCGGGCGCGGCTCTGCGTCCACGCGCGGGTCGCGCTCTCATCGCGCGCCACCACCGCCACGCTTACAAAACGCGGCAGTCTGGCCGTGCCTTTATAGTCAAAGTACTCTAATTATATTATTTCCCATACCTCAGGTTTCTTAAACGGCGTGAAATTCTTGCTTCTAAATACAATGCCTTCACAGAAAAAGTCCAGCAGATACGATTTCTTCTCCACATCCGCGGGATCATTTTTATTTGCTGAGAACAGCTTGATGTCGAACTCGGGGCCTTTCGGGAACATCCATTGGTATATTGAAGAAAAGCTTATTAAATTTTCCTGTAACAATCATATAAATAAAGTAAGTAACTGTCGAAAAGGTACTTTTAGTACACACTTTTATTGGTGACTATGCTTGCTGTTCTTTGAACGTCTGTCAATTGCTCCTCGAGACCTTTCTAATAAGCCCTAACTCGACTAAGCTCCGCTAATTATTTAGGATGACCAATTTGTACTACTTAATATACAATTCGTATTTTCAAGGCTTAATAGCAAGATTCATTCGATACTTCGTCTCCACTAGCGAGTCGATCTATCTAACTAATGGCATATATCTCGGAAGAACCATCTAAAATAGTCCCTTATTTCCATTGGTACCAGGCACAAATAAAATCCGATTTTGCTTGTCGCCAAAGGTCCTAACTTCTATTGTCTATTTATGCTCTCCACATTAGACGTACCTTGAAGTCATCTATAAAGATGTATTTTCATGTCGTCGCTGGTGAGGTATATCTTGAAGTCGGCCTGCAGGTCCCTCGGTAGCTCATCGTCGACCACGACGATAGACCAAGTCCGCCGACAGAACGACGGCAGCTGCTGACGCTCGCGAAGATGGACTTCTTCACGTAGTTACATGTAACGTACCTTCATGTCGTCGCTGGTGAGGTATATCTTGAAGTCGGCCTGCAGGTCTCTCGGTAGCTCGTCGTCGACCACGACGATAGACCAAGTCCGCCGACAGAGCGACGGCAGCTGCTGACGCTCGCGAAGATGGACTTCTTCACGTAGTTACATGTAACGTACCTTCATGTCGTCGCTGGTGAGGTATATCTTGAAGTCGGCCTGCAGGTCCCTCGGTAGCTCGTCGTCGACCACGACGATAGACCAAGTCCGCCGACAGAGCGACGGCAGCTGCTGACGCTCGCGAAGATGGACTTCTTCACGTAGTTACATGTAACGTACCTTCATGTCGTCGCTGGTGAGGTATATCTTGAAGTCGGCCTGCAGGTCCCTCGGTAGCTCGTCGTCGACCACGACGATAGACCAAGTCCGCCGACAGAGCGACGGCAGCTGCTGACGCTCACGAAGATGGACTTCTTCACGTAGTTACATGTAACGTACCTTCATGTCGTCGCTAGTGAGGTATATCTTGAAGTCGGCCTGCAGGTCCCTCGGTAGCTCGTCGTCGACCACGACGATAGACCAAGTCCGCCGACAGAGCGACGGCAGCTGCTGACGCTCGCGAAGATGGACTTCTTCACGTAGTTACATATAACGTACCCTCATGTCGTCGCTGGTGAGGTATATCTTGAAGTCGGCCTGCAGGTCCCTCGGTAGCTCGTCGTCGACCACGACGATAGACCAAGTCCGCCGACAGAGCGACGGCAGCTGCTGACGCTCACGAAGATGGACTTCTTCACGTAGTTACATGTAACGTACCTTCATGTCGTCGCTGGTGAGGTATATCTTGAAGTCGGCCTGCAGGTCCCTCGGTAGCTCGTCGTCGACCACGACGATAGACCAAGTCCGCCGACAGAGCGACGGCAGCTGCTGACGCTCACGAAGATGGACTTCTTCACGTAGTTACATGTAACGTACCTTCATGTCGTCGCTGGTGAGGTATATCTTGAAGTCGGCCTGCAGGTCCCTCGGTAGCTCGTCGTCGACCACGACGATGGACCAAGTCCGCCGACAGAGCGACGGCAACTGTTGGCGCGTGTTCACGAATATAGACTTCTTCACGTAAGGGTTGGAGGACTCGAAGATTACGTCTGGAATGGAATAAAAAAATATATAATGTAATTACTAATTAGTTCTAATTAGAACGAGTTGAAATGTGTTTCGTAAAAAAAATATTATACCTATGTCTGGGAACCCCGATTAACGTTCACGGAACGCAAATAGTCGATCGGAGACATCTGGTTTAAATCATATTTGTTTATAAAGAGATTATTGAATAAAGAAATAAGTTATTTATATATTTTAAGTAGGTAGCGTTTGCTAAGTAACTCTGTATAGTTAATGTTAGCAGTTAGCATAAATCAAATGAACTAAAAAAAATTGGCAGTTTAGGGACTGCCGATAGAAGTGAAAACTTAGAACTTTTCGCATTGGAATTTTAAATTTCATAACGTATGAATTAAAATTATCAACATCAATCTGAGTTTCGATAAAAAACCCCTTTAAATGCAATTTTTCATAATGAAATTACGGTCTGTCCCAGCCTTTTTTTCAGAAATTATAGCAAACTAGAAACTGATAACCAAATAGTCCACTAAACAGACCCTGGAGATTACGGCATAATTATTTGGTAGAAGAAGGTTTATATATGACTTAATGTGTACCTACAGCCAATTTACAATGGTGATTTTCTGTCATTAATATATTAAAAAGCATAAGAGAAAAATATTACTTACAAAATTAAACTTTATTTGAACTGTTATAAGTTTAACTATCGAACGAGCCTTCCAACCCAAGGAAAATCTTGTGATGCGTTTTTGTTTTCGTGACGGTGTCGGTGACGCGAACTCAAGATTTCCCCCTATATAAAAGTGCCAAACGCGGCTAAAGAAGTTTTCACTTCAAAAAAAATGATAATTTTTAAAATACGCCCCCATCGAACGCATATAATGCCGACTTTATTACTATGATAACAAGGTGGAAAATCAATTGTCCGAAAACAATCTGTCAATATCAAACTAAATAATATAGCAATGTATCGCAACTATCAACAGGATACAGGTAAAATTATGTCATCGCTTTTTACTCGGCATAACAAAACTGGCTTTAGGACCTGTTTTATTACCAAAGTATTTCAAGTAAGTATGTAGTTCATTTGACCTATCCATTTGACTCTCATGTTTTGGTTGGATTAGGAGCTATTTCCGACCGGGCCGCCTATTGACGATGAGCGCCAATAGTCCGAGTGAAATAGGTTCTTTTCACTTGACTCAAACACTCTATTTTTCATTTCGAATACGAAAAAAGTAAGAATATGTCTGTATTTTATACGACGAAAGTAATAGTTTAAAACTTTGATTGAAGAATTGAGGTAAAATTACCGTTATTTGTGATATTTGAACTTAAATCATACAAAAAAATCATTTTAAACCGAATTTCATCGCTAATGGCAGAAATTAATCACTTTCCCCTCTCTTCGTAGTAAATACATGGTATTCAGATAAAAACTTCGCGGACTCTTAATTATTTTTTTGACGTTTCGAGCGTGCCGTAACGCTCGAGGTCACAGGCAGACACCAGAGAGTCAGATGCAGAGGCAATCAAATCCCGTTACCATCTCAATAAAGAGTCAAAATATCAAAATCGTGCGAGTTTAAATCAGAGAAGAAATAGTAGTTTATGTAATAGTTACATAATAAGGGTCTAATTACGTACAGTTGCATACACTACTTTATCTACACACATATTATAAATCCGAAATACGCGTTTGGAAACCATTAGAATGACCGCCATGGCCAACTCGCATTGGCGTATCTAGAAATATTTTCCAGGGGGGGCCTGGCCCCTGTGTTGTTCAGATACATTGGGAGCCCTCGACTATCTGAAGTGGTCAATGACAGAATGTGGTGAATGGAGTGGTGTATCATACACGGAAAAAAAGTATATTCAACGAAGACAAATCTTCTTCGTCAAAACAATATTGTTTTGTATAAGTATAACGAAAATAATTTGCCTAGAAAGTGATCTTTATTCAAGTAAAATGTCTTTATTGAAATAAAATGTATCTTTAAAGATATAAAATTAGTCCAAGAAAATATTTACTTATGTTTAAACAATAATATTTTCGCATTGGTATTCTTGGCTGAATAAGATATCCTTTTTTCCGTTTCGATATATATAAAATAAGTAAATAATGAAATTGAAAAAAAAAGCAGAGCACAACCAGCATAATAATTCGAAATTTAAATAGCTTTACTTACACTTCTCATGTAGGTAGGTATACCTTTTCGCTATAAAATCATGTTCATTGTTCATGCTTTACTTTACATGCTCGATCAATGAAGTGCCTCGAAAATTGTGCTTGAAAAAAAAATCCTTCCTCGTAGGGGGAGCGCACAGGTAGATTTCGCATGCGATGAATGGATAAGAGCGCTGCATGGTACCGCATGGGATACCAGTTCTAAGTTTTTGTACGGCCTAGATGTGATATTTAACATGAATTTAACAGTAAAAGTCGGGCACAAGAATTTTGACCTGCTAAACAAGGCCAAAATCTGCACTTTAAGATTATTATTTTCCGAAAACCATGCATTTTTCCGACAGACATAGTTTTAGAATATTTTAGAAAAAAAAATAACCTTTCGATAACTGACATAAAATTATTCACCGTTTAGGAGTTATGAATTTTCTCCAGAAAAATTTAGGTTTTTTTTTAAATTTCGACTAAAATTAACGATATTTTCTTAAAGACATGATTTAGGGAGTTATAATAATCAGGTCCCACGCCATATAAAAGAAAAACGGATGGTATATTTTCCATAGGAAATAAGTTATTTCCGAAAAACTGATTTCATAAAAAGTGAGGTCCTAGCCGTCCCTTTGGCCCTATTCGGCCCGTTCACGAACTTGTCCTCAACTTCTTGGTATCAACCAAAGCGATTTTTGTACCAAGTTTGAAAGCAATCGGAGCAAAGATGCGACCGCTATCGTGATGACAAAATCGGGCTGCGGATATCTAGTTAGATAAATATATATATATATATATAAATATAAACTTTTGAACCAGTGGTCATTTTGGAATCTGGGGGTCATAACTAGACCTACCTTCTGTAAAGATTTTTTTTCAAAATTCGATTGTGTCGAAGAAATGAATAGGTAGACTCGATTTTCGAAATCTACCTAATTTCAAATCAGTAGTATTACAACACAAGGCTCACAATGTGATTTAATTACCAACTTAAAAAATTTAGCTAGTAGGTGTAGGGCATTTATTTTAAGTATTTAAACTGTACAATTATATAGTATTATGATTTCGTGAATTTTCCGCCTTTATTTCCACATTAACATCGTGTTTACATGGGAAAAAATTGCACAATGCCACCAATAAAATAATACTTATAATCTATTTCTAAATAACTTTCGAGGCAAAAGAAATCAAATTTAAACAAACTTTAATTTTCGTTTATTTTCTGCAATATGTTAAGGGCTTTATCTGCCGTGACGTCTTTGACAAATTGATTTTCTATACAAGCTGTAACAAAAATACTGGTGATCCTTTTAAGGAGAATGAATTGTTATCGTATTCTAATTATGACCTAAGCTAAACTTTGACGCGATTTTTTTTTTGATTTTGTATGGAGGGTTGTTGGCCGGGTCGGACGACGTGTCCAATACAAAAAAAAATTTTTTCGCTTCCAAAAATTTTTTCTTCTGCTTTTTCTTACCCGCAATAAATACGATACCAATTATGCCCTTAAACGGATCACCAGTATTTTTGTTACACTCTGTATCCTGTATGGGGAAGTGAGGTGCTCGAGAACCTCTTTTCTCCCATAATAGGCCTATAACCGCGAAGCACTTCGTTCATCGATCTTGTATTTGCATCACTCTCTTTCGTATTTGCAAGAGCGATAGAGCCAGGTCTTCATTCTGCGCATTGCCGAGAAACTCCGCTCAGATCCAGCTGAGCTCACTGGAATAACTATGGCGGCTTTGATTAATTTATACAGATTTGGACAAAAATCTTGTTTAACATTGATTTTCAGGAGAAAATGACAGGTCTTCAAAGGTGACTTTTTTTAATCGACTTCAAAAATGAGGAGGTTCTCAATTCGACTGTTTTTTAACCGACTTCAAAAACGGAGGAGGTTCTCAATTCGACTGATTTTTTTTAATCTTTTTTTTTTGTATGTATGTTACTCGATATCTCCGTGAATCGTGAACCGATTTTTTTTAATCGAACAGGTATAACCCCAAGTCGGGGTCTGATGATGGGATTCTGGAAAAGTCGAGGGAACTCTTCAACTATTATAGGCACACCTATAGTGATTTCACAATTTTTTACAGCAACTCGGCCACTTCCTCTTGGAATAGCGGATCCTAAGTGAGGTCCGTTCTTTATTTGATTAAAATTATTATAGTATTTTATACAATCGTGACATAATAAAGAGCTTTGCAGTCGAGTACCGTGTTTAGGCCCCGAAGCTTGCTGAGTGGCCTAAGTAAGGTACGAGATTGAAAAGCTCAATTATGTCACTATTGTATACAATACTTTTTCTACGAGTACTCAAATTAATCTGCTGCCTCTATATAAATAACTTCCAATGATCTCCCGGTGATAGTGCCGAGCGCCGCCCGACCGGCCGGGCGGGCTTCGGCACCTGAGAGAACTAAAATATTGTATGAAAACATGAGAGAAGTCCATTTTAGTTTTGTCGATATTCCGGCTGACCACAAGCCACAACTCCCGGCGCACGGGCGTCTGACGTAGTATAAGTATGCGACGAAACAAAGCGGCGCCAATATTCCTCAGCTAATCGCGTGCGCTTGCTAGTCGTGTTGAATTATGGCGCCAAAATCAAATCTCCGTCAAGTGTTGCGTATTTACTTCAAGACATAAAATAAATGAAAACTAAAATAGTGAATTGTCGGTTTTAGGAATTAATAGGTCATTTATTTTGTGACAGTTTTTTTGTGCCCAGCCTAAAATTTCAAATCGGTAACCTATCATCGTGGGGTGGGCACCAGACTATTCTGGGGTGGGCACGGCCCACCCGGCCCCCCCTCTATATACGCCTATGCCAACTCGATTGTGCGGGCGGTCGGGAGGGGCGCGTGCCCGCGGTCGGGGAGCAGGCCGGATTTTCATTACGTTACCGTAGGTAATGAATTTTCAAATGTTTTTACCCACGGTCACAGATAATACACTGATGTTACAATCACTGGCGTAGCTACCAAAGGGCTAGGCGGGGCACTGCCTGATTAGCAAACCTCTTATTGAATATAAAGAGCTTTATGTGTGTGTAGTTTAGGGGTCCCAGTTTTTTTTGCCACAGGGCCCTTAGTCACCTATACTTCGTTTTTTTGAGATTAGAAATTGAGTAAACATAGAAACAGAAGTTGCCAACCTGTTCTAACCTGTACTGTTTGAATGGTCAATTTAAACACTGCAAGCACACCATCAAATGATTAGTTATCATGATGAAGAGTTCACATTTGTAAATAAATATGTCATTATTTGCAGATTATAATCCATAACAACAATTAAAACACAATTTCGTTTTGATTATTACGTTAGAGATACATGACAATTGAAAAACTGACTGTGACGCACGTACGTCATAAATCTTAAACCATATGTTTCTAACCTCTTTTTCTCCAGGTTTTTTATTGTGCAACATTCACAAGCACATTAACAATGATAAGAATAAATTATTTCGTGCAAATTACTACTATTATAATACTGTTAAATTATTAATATTATTCAATTTAACATTTACAAATACGTACGCCAGAGGGCAGTTTTATAAAGCTCCAAGTTACAATTTACAAGCGGAAGTCTTTTTCTAACACATAGGGTTAAAAAGAGAGTTCCGCTTGTAAATTGTAACTTTATAAAACTGGCCTCAGGTTTTACTATAAATACTAATATATTTAAATGTTTTTAATGGCTACATAGGTACTTTGACACTTGTGACATGTATCGTGCCGTATCGTGCCTGATAAAGAACCCTGTACATTCTTCTTTCAGCTTTTTTCTAATCTCAAAAAAAACGAACTATAGCTACGCCACTGGTTACAATACTGGTTGCAATAATGGTGGTAATTAAATACGGTATTCGAACGCTAAATAGAGGATTTATGATATGGGTGTAGATAATAAAAATTACCTTCAGTGGTAGCCCAGTTATGGAAGTGGTGCCGCCAGTGCTGGAGCTCCGCCGCGCGGCACAGCACGAGCGCGGGCGAGGGCAGCACCTTCCGCAGCGCCTGCAGGAACAGCACCGCCACCACCGTCTTCCCGTAACCGCTAGGGTCGTTCAGGATCACGCCACCAATTTTCTGCAAACGTGGGATGAGTACATAGTTAAAATGCTAAGGTAACTAACGATTTGTATTTCTATTTGAGTTTCGTTGCAAACATAAGGCTTCGTCAGACTGTCACGTTTAAAGCTTCCGTCAGACTGCCGCGTTTTGTTAGCGGGGCGGAAGCGGAGGGCGTCGCGTCCGCATCATACTCGGGGCCCGCCAGCTTCGCGCCCATGACACGAGCCCATCGCTGTATCAAAGGGCAATTATATATGGTCGTCTCTGTCTGCCCGGGCGCGGTGTTCCGGCTGGCGCTGCGTTCACGCGCGGATCAAGCGCGCTTCCGCCCCACTAACCAAACTTGCCATTCTGACGAAGCCTTTAGGAGGCCTCCACAACTCGTCCACCATTCCCGACTAAATAGAGTAAGCCGTGTTCACTTTCTTATACTTGTTGATAGTCGGGTCCACACCGAACGAGCCGCCTCGCGAGGAAATTGACGCGCTAAAGCAGCTCGGCCAGGGTAGCGTGGCTCGGCGGAGGAAAACGCACGCCCGGCCGCAATGCCTCGGGCTAGCAAGCTCGTTCAGTGTGAACCCGCCTAATAATGACACACGAATAGGCTTATCTGCACCTGGCGCACCGCCTCGGCTAGTGTGGACGTGCCTCGGCCGAGACAAACGCACGCGCGGCCGCAATGCCTCGGGCGAGGCACGTCCACACTAGCCGAGTTGCCGCGCATGGCAATTTCCTCGCGAGGCGGCTCGTAGGGTGTGGACCTGACTACACGCCTAATCTTCAAAATTTAGCAGAGTGAAGTCACCTTAAATTTACCTTTTTAAATTGGGCATAGAGTAGCCGTAGAGCATCAACCTGATGCTGCATCAGCTGGTGGTGGTCCACGTAGATGTCGTCTGGCTTTGAGAGGTACAGCCGTTCTTTAATCTTTATGTCAGTCATTTTTTTTTATTACCTGCAAGTTAAAAAGCATATAACAGTTAAACACCATTTTCTATGTACAGTCACCATCAAATATATCGGAACGACCAAGGTACTCAAAAATATCTGAACATGCACTTATCGCCTTGACAATAAAGGCGTTGTCGCTCGCACCTTGGCCGCTCCAATATATCTGATGGCAACTGTACCTTAATTATAATTGTCTTGACTCGTGACAGATTATGCGTTAAGAGTCGCCAGGACGCTCGCGTTCCCATACAAACGTAGTTTAGCTCTCATTTTAAAACGACATGCTTTAGAACCACGTAATTTGGCATGGGCATTACAGATCCCTATGGGGATTATGGGTAGTACAGATCTATGTCGGTAATTCGTTTTCGTTGCTAAAAATTGTAATACAAAGAAAATACAGCCATACAAAACTTATTTTTGCTATATTTTCTTTCAAATTTCGTGGTTCTAAAGCATGTCGTTTTAAAATGAGAGCTGAACCACGTTTGATGGGGACGCGAGTTCACGCGAGCGTCCAGGCGACTCTTAAGTTATATGGTACTATGTTGTAGTAAGTATGTCAAGAATTTGCTTCCTACATTATTAGGAAGTAACAGGTGCTTTGCTATTTGTCACTTATAACAACACTATTTTATTACCACTTCATATAAAAGTCACATGATTTTCATGTGATTTATGTTGTTTAAATAACTTGTATTAGTGTATCCTGGTTCAAGGGCTTGACACATAGTTGTTTTGTACATACAATAGGCAAGCATTTAGATACGCCATGAGATAGTGAGCAACAGAGTGGCAGAGGTCAAAGATCATGTGGCAAGTAGGTGCCAATTCAAACGCAATTTCAAAGGTTTAACCTATCTACCTACACCTAGAGTTTCAACCAGTGGCGGCGCGTCCATAGAACACGATTCCCGTCGGCTTGCCTAAGTTTCAGGCGCCTGAGCAGTTTTCCTACAGCTCATTAAGCAATTTTAAGCTACATTCAGCACCGGGTTGCCTAAGAAAAAATTTCACCCACCGCCAATGGTTTCAACCTAAATTGCATAATGCCTAATTTTGCTGAAATTTGAAATTGCCATGACAATAGCCCTATTCTTAAAATGATCACAATGACTGACTGAAAACTACCATTTCTCGAAATGCCTAAATATTGTGCAATGCAGATTTCCTTCAAATTCCCAATGAGAGATACAACCAAATCTGAAAATGTCATGGTCTCAAAAAGCATTGTCCTGACATTGTTTGCCACGGCTCACTTGGTGAGCATGGGGTCCGCTCAGCAGCCTAACCCTAAGATTCGACGTATGCACTTAAATTACCATAGACGCATAGGTATTTAAATTACCTACAAAGTAGTGTTAAGGGAACTTTTTTGTATTTTAGGTATATTGATTGGTATTTGATTATTTTCAAAATATGAAGTTTTAAATTAACGGTATTGTGAAGTTAAGTCATTAATTGATATTCATAATAAAAATCCGAAAAAAAAGCCATTCTCAGATTTAGGTATTTTGCCACAGAGTTGTTTTGAAATCTAGGATAGGTAGGTATTTATGGCCCAAGGACTCAAATAAAATCTAAAAGTTAGAATGGTAACTGGTTTCAGAGAAATGTTGCATCTATTGATATACACCACACAGACCTATAAATTATACCTAATAAAAAAATGAAAATCTATTCTTCAATTAAGATATGTATATTTAATTGCACTCATGATATTAAAAGATACAAGTACACTTTCATTACAGAGCCTGGTTCAAGTAACATGGTTTAAACTAAGTAAGTGTGATTCTAATAAGTTACGTTGTTCGAAACTTCAAACTTTAGGACTACTAGACTATACATCATTGATTTTATTATTGAGTGTATGGTTAAGGCGGAAGGTCTAACAAGTATTGTGTTCTGTTTTATCATATGCGAAAACATTAAACTAGATAATAATCAGTGAAAAATGAATCAAAGAACATAAACAACATGCCTCGAGTCTGTTAGTAAATATATTTATCACAAACATCAGTGATCACAAGAAAAATATTTATTTTACGATCATAATCTTAATAGCACTTTAGTTAGACAACTCTATAGCATTGACTACAGAAGTTCAATAAACTCATTTCGGTAAATTCGCAATCACGACGAGCAATTAACCTAAATGTACATAACTTACTGTTGAGGGGTACGGAGAAATCTTCGGCGATTTACGACGGCATGTTCTGATTCAATCTGTTCAATATCGACAGCGTCATAATCAAAATATACAGCATTTCTAAGTAAAACAACGCTACAAATACGGAGACGCTGGTTTTGTGCACTTCTAAGTCCTCAAACTCCTGCATAATATGCCTGTTACGGTAAACATGATCCCAAAACATGGAAACCGATTTTACTATTTTCACGCGCGGAACACACTCGTAGGAGCCGAAACTTCGCTTATAACTAAAGTTGTAAAAACATTTTGCATTAATTTGCTATGTATGTAAATTAATTAATACACAAGGTGAGAAACACGTCGGTTTCCGATTATTTCTCAGATCACATATGCTGCTAAGTTGAAAAGACATGAAAGCTTTGACGTTTCGCGCTAGTGTTGTAGGTGCAGAGGCGTGGTGAACAAAAACACCACGACTTTGTAAATTGGTCGTATTTTTATAGGTGACAGTTGCCAGCTGATCAGTACCAGCGGTAAAAATAAAATATCTGGATAATATTATTTTTACAAAAAGGTGAGAATTTTAAGTCAAGCTGAATTGAATCGACTTAGCAAGCGCAAAGTGTGGATAAGCAAGCAGAAATGACTAATTTATGTAATAAAAATAATATGATATATTTGACGGTAGTTCCACATTTTGTCAATGCAAAGTCCAAGAGGTTCATGCAGAGTCAGCGTGATTGGATTCTAGGAACGTTGATAAGGTCGAAGAACTTAATTTTTTTTCGTAGGTGCATAAAGAATAACGTAGGTGCTAGTAGATATCCCTGAACAGATTCCACTTAAACTCTTTTCCCTTTTTAAGTAGGTAGGTAGATGTGGTGGGTAACCTGTTGGTTTTAGGAGGACTGACGATACCATTGACAAAGCCACTAGAGCTAGACTTCAGTAACTCTGCTCCGACTTTCTAAGTGCAGCATGTGGACGATTCAGCACTAACTTTAATTTTAAATGAAATGTGCACATTTTGGCATCATCGTTAGCGTGGTCTGGTCCTAAAGCTGATAAAAAAACAGATTTTAAAAATAAATGTGTATATTTAGTAAACGGTAATAAAACAATATAGACTGGATTTTAAACATGATAATTGCACTTTCTCTTACGATCTACATGATTATTCGATGGTTTGTATAAAAAATTAGTTGTTCTTGAAGCTGGGTGGCCTCTTCTCAACGAAAGCTGTCATACCCTCTTTGCGGTCCTCCTGAAAAGGAAATACAAAATTAGCTTATACATGGTTTAAAAAAATCCATACTTGGGTTATTTCCATTATACATTATGAGACCTATGGTCTACAAGCGAAGGTGCCCTAAACTTCTTTTGCAATGGTGCAGTGCAACTGCAAACTGAGTGGCCGCTTGAGCGGCGGCGGCCATTGCTGCGTCACTATGGACGCAGCTGCTGCGTCCATAGTCAACAGAAGCACACGTATAGTAGCAACCTCAGTGAACGCTGCTTATATGGGGAAGGCCGGTGAAAAGTTTGTAGAGGGCGCTGTTCGAGATTCCATACAATGAGAGAAAGAGACAGAAGATGAATGGTCCTTAACTGGTATGTAGTCAAAAAGCTTCCCTATATTGTACTTTGTGTAGCGTACTTAGTGTCTTGAGCGTGGTCTCATACGCCTGGTTGGCGGCCTTCTTGGCCATCTTGACGATGAGCGGGGAGTGGGTGCCGATGCGCTCTGCAAGCTCGATTGCCTCTTCTATAAGCTTCTAGAACTCACCGTAGCGAAGGTGCCGTAGAACACTTGTTTCTCGAACTCGAGTCCAGTCTTGAGCGTGGTCTCATACGCCTGGTTGACGGCCTTCTTGGCCATCTTGACGATGAGCGGGGAGTGGGTGCCGATGCGCTCTGCAAGCTCGATTGCCTCTTCTATAAGCTTCTAGAACTCACCGTAGCGAAGGTGCCGTAGAACACTTGTTTCTCGAACTCGAGTCCAGTCTTGAGCGTGGTCTCATACGCCTGGTTGACGGCCTTCTTGGCCATCTTGACGATGAGCGGGGAGTGGGTGCCGATGCGCTCTGCAAGCTCGATTGCCTCTTCTATAAGCTTCTAGAACTCACCGTAGCGAAGGTGCCGTAGAACACTTGTTTCTCGAACTCGAGTCCAGTCTTGAGCGTGGTCTCATACGCCTGGTTGACGGACTTCTTGGCCATCTTGACGATGAGCGGGGAGTGGGTGCCGATGCGCTCTGCGAGCTTAATTGTTTCTTCTAGGAGTTTGTCGACGGGGAACACGCGGCTCACCAATCCTGTAGTATGGATAAAACATTACCTCCCTCTATTAATATTAGAAATTCATTATTATTAAAAACAGTTTCGCGTCCTATAAGGATAAATCGATTGATCTTTTATTCACAAGAATCGGCTCAGTATTTATGATGCTACGGAAAACACATGTGTCGCACGCACGCACGCACACCAAGTAAGTTCGCCTTTGTAAACATTTACTATATTTTTATTGGTCATGTATTTGTTTTGTTCAATACATATTCATCTTCCAACCCAAAAATACGCCGCAAAATCTTAATCCAGTCCAGTAAACATACAAAAATGAAGCGTTAATAATTTGTTGCCGGTTCTTTCGTGTTGAGCCTTGAGCTCAGGCTATAACTGCCAGGACTTTGCTCTTCTGCTGGCTTTGTATTAGAAGATAACTCCCAAATTATTTAGTTTAATCATTGAGTTATAATATAATAGAGGCGCAGACACAAACAAGATTTTCCGAAAATATAGCACAAAAAAATGTGTAGCCGGCCAGTGCGAATTATTTAACATCGTTAAGGTTGTATTACAAATTAGAAGAAAGATATGATAAAATGTCACCTATCATTCATCTGGCGTTCAAAAATCACATGGCACATAAGAGCAATGGAGTCGCTCTTGGATCAATTACTTTATTATGTATACTTAATTTGTTTATTATGTATACTTAATTATGACCCCCTAACCTTTTTAATTCTTTTTGGGGTTCTGTAGACAACTAGGGGCATAGTTCCAACAGGTTGAGTTTTAAACCGTTTTTGGTGTATTGTGTATTGTGACGGGCCGGCAAATACGGAACCCAACATTGAGGAGGGCCCGACATGCTCTCGGACGGATTTTCTACCTAAGTTTGTGAGGCGAATGTTAAAAGTTGTAGGCAAACTTCAGGTACCCAGATCGGTTGCCTGATTCGACTCCAGAATGGAATGAAAACTGCACACGGTCGGTTATGTTTACTTGTTTGCGTTCTGACCTAACGTATTCCTGACGGTGTAAACCGTACGGGCACAATGGGTGGCGGGTGCGGGTTATTGAGTTTTTCGGCCGCCGAGCGAGCAGAAAGGGAAGCAGGCATGCGGCCCATGCGGGGGCGAAGTACATGCTCAAGACAAATTTAGAATCAAAAGAAACACAATAGCTCGGTAAACATAGTATTTCATGCTTTCTTTTTAAATTTTTAATTCAAAAATTGACAGATCACACTTTGAAATAATGAAAAAATAATAAACGAAAATATTTACATAATTGCTTTCTTGGGATTAGATATGAGGATATTACGGTATCATTTGAGGTATATTTTACAAAAACCGGCTAAAGTTCGTGTCGGACCACGCATAACAGAGAGTTATTTAAAAAAATCACAAGTTATATCACAAGGTCGTATCTGCCTATGTACGTAGTTTTTTGGAGATCACTCAAAAACTCCTTAACCGATGATGTTCAAATAATTTTTTTAGCAATTTCACTAGTGGCGCCTTGTGTTAAAATACACCTTGTGTTAAAATGTTATAAGGATAAGTCTCAAAATGTCTGTGGCATACTTACGGAAGGACGGATGGACGGACAGACGGACATGACGAAACTATAAGGGTTCCGTTTTTGCCAATTTAGCCACGGAACCATAAAAAATGATTCAGCATTATAAAATATAATATAATATAATAATAAATAAGACTCCGTTCCACTCCGCACATTTAGATTTTGAAGTAAATTTCTTAAGCAAACTAAACCTTTATTCTTACGAAAAGTACCTAACTGTACTACTTATTGTTAAATTTACTAAATAAGTTTTAATAATTTTCTGAGTTTCGTAATTTAAAAAAAACAACAACTACTCCACTAGCCTTATGCCTCAATGCTGTCAGTTCGGTTTAAATTTACGAAACCTTTACTTCCTATCGCCGATTGTGCCTATAGTTCGTTGACCTTCATGCTGTAGCATTTAAGCTTAATCCCTGTCTCACTTACACTGGTAATATTTTAACGAAACGTTTGTTAGTCCTTTGTAAATATACTCGTCGGAACGATCGGGCTTCGCTCGGCTCGGGCTCGGCTCTCTTCGGCAAAATTAGTTGCGTTGCACCGTCTTTTACTGTGCCACATTTGGAGTGCTGATTTCTTATCTAGTATATATAAAATCATTGAGTTTAATATTAATACTCAGCCAGCAAATGCCTCCATTCCTCCCCTAGACAAAGTACTATTACACCCCAGATTACAGCGAGGAGCTCTTTTTCTGCAGTTCACATGAAACTTACCCATCTTCTCAGCCTCGTGGGCGTCGATGAAGTTGCCGGTGAGCACAATCTCCATGGCCTTGGACTTGCCGACGTAGCGCGGCAGGCGCTGGGTGCCGCCCGCGCCGGGGATGGTCCCGATGTTAATCTCGGGCTGCCCGAACTTAGCCTTCTCGCCGGCGTAGATGATGTCGCAAAGCATGGCTAGTTCGCAGCCGCCGCCGAGCTGGAAGATCGGAGTTGGTTTAATATTTGTTTCTGCTGACGTCTGACGTTAATACTCTTCTTTAAAGCTATATCTTACCTAAGGGAACTTTTGCAAATAATTTTATTTCTCTATACAACCCCACATTGGCATAGGCAAAGGCTGCGTTCAACAAAAATTTGAACAAATTTAACTAAGAACAAACTTGATCCAATTGTTTGGATAAATGATTAAACATTTGTTTCTGCTGACGTTACTCTTCTTGAATCCATTGGCTTTTTTCTAAGGGAATTTTTGAAGATATTTTTTTTGTCTACCTATTTCTTGCGTACAAAGTTAGCTGTTGTATTTGCGGAAATGTGACTGCTGTCACAAATTTTGGGTAAATTAGACCAAGTGTATAAAGGGGTGGCATTTCACTGTGCTATCTTCTAAAATGGAGTCGTGCCCTCAGCGTCAGCACGTGAAATCACGTCCAAAATATGACCGGTTTGCCTTCGCGCGCTGGCGCTGAGGGCACGAGTTTTGTTTTCCGTCCAATGCTTGGCGTTCAAAAGGTTAATAGCGAAGGGAGGAAGGGAAATAAAATGGAACTTATTCCTCCGCATTAAAGTTGAAATACTCACAGCGAAGCCATTGACAGCTGCGATGATGGGCTTGCCGCAGTTGGACACGTCCTCCCACTCGCGCAAGAACCCGGCCTTCTGGTTGTCGGAGAAGCTGTTGTTCTGCATCTCCTTGATGTCAGCGCCAGCAGCAAACGCCTTTTCGTTACCTGAAGTTTGAGAAACATGTCTTTTGTATTGTATAAGATAAGGCTTAATAGCCGGTTGTGGCTTGTGGTAAGTACGATTAGTTTCGGAAAACCCGCGCAGCTAATACAATATGCTAAGATGCTGACACAATTCTTAGCCAGTCGACCTGAGACCAACGTAACCTAGCTTTCGTAAAATAGCGAAGTAATAAAGGATAGGAATCTATTTATCAGTGAAAATGATGGCCACAATGGAGTCGTAAGCTTCGAAGGCACGTACAGCCTGCCCGAGCTCCTGGAAGAGCGGCTTGCACAGCGCGTTCAGGGCCTTTGGCCTGTGTAACTGGATCACACCTACATTCTAACACAAAAGTTCCGTACCAGTGATTATGATGGCTGATATGGAGTCGTCAGCGTCGAAGGCGCGCACAGCCTGCCCGAGCTCCTGGAAGAGCGGCTTGCACAGCGCGTTCAGGGCCTTGGGCCTGTGTAACTGGATCACACCTACATTCTTCTTGGCACCAACCACTTCGGTCTTGATGTTCTCGTATGCTGGAGCTGTAAGAGATGAGTGAGGTTGATAAAATTTACCCACAACACCTTATTGAGCTTACTGTGAGACTAGGGCTAACCCCACACTAGTGTCTTCCAAGCGTAGTTGTCGCCCGACCGTCGCCGCTGCACGGGCGTTCGGGAAATGACGACGCTCGGAAGACTCTAGTGTGGGGTTAGCCTAGGTTGATTAAGATTGACCCGTAATGTTTATTTATTTATATATTAAAAAGGAATTGATACTTAAGTCATCATTAAAGAGCGACTCGCAGTCCACATTACACTCGCAGTGTCACCACGATGTACGAGCATGGGAACCCAGAAAAAGGGTTGATACCCCTCTCCCTTGACCCCTCCCTCACATATTTTTTTTATTTAAATCATATGAGTCAAGTATGAAATTACAACATTGTGATGCTGAAATCTAAAACTAAGTTGCATTTGACATAAATAATTGTATATATGCCCCCTGGATATGAATAGATATCAATATCATATCTCTCGAAAATTATCAAAAGCTAATAATTGGCTTATGTTACACACCTACACGGTTACACAAGCCACAACATCTACAATTCTACAGTGAAACAGCAGTTCTGCGGCACAACCAGATAAGATAAATATTAAACAATAGGTACTAGTAAATTATCAAAGTCAGGGTCTTCAATTGTTGCCATGCCAATTTGGACTCTGCTCCTTACAAAATAGGCCACATTTGCAATAAGCAAGAGTTCTATGTTGGTTTTTATTTTAAGCATTTTATTATGGATTTTATGATATCACAGTACAAAGTACTAATTTCATAGGTGTTGAATTTGTGACTTATTCCAATAATTTTAATAGATTTTATAATTCTTTTTAACCGATTTTAAAAAAGGAGGAGGTTCTCAATTCGACAGGTTTTTTTTTTTATATATTTTTTTTTATGTATACTCGATATCTCCGTGAATCGTGAACCGATTTTCAAAATTATTTTTTAATCGAACGGGTATAACCCCTAGATGGTCCCTTTGTCACCAAGTCGGGGTCTGATGATGGGATCCTGGAGAAATCGAGGGAACTCTTCAACTATTATAAGCACACCTATAGTGATTTCACTATTTTTTACAGCAACTTGGCCACTTCCTCTTGGAATAGCGGATCCTAAGTGAAGTCGGTTCTTTTTTGTTTAAAATTATTTGTAAACATTGTTTTCGGCAAAGAACTCATTTGAAGAAGCAACTTATCAGACATGTACTGATTGACTATTTTTATATTTATCTCTTAAAAATAAAATAATAATAGTGTAGTGTATATTCTAGTCTACTGTAGACTATTGTACACTCAATCAACAACAGCACATGTGATGGGTCCACAATGGGTCCAAATTCTAATCCAGTTGAGTGCATCAAAACAAATTCATTTACTATATAGGCCATGTCTTTATTCATGTTGATTGTGTAAGGGACTGACTTTTTACTTTTAGGTCACATCATAATCTATCTATACTTGAAATCAAAGAGTTAAAAGAAAAAAAGTGATTGAATGAAGTGAATAAAAAAAATTGTAGGTACATATAAAGATAACAATAGTGTAAACTAAAGTGTCAAAGGGTTATAATTTCGCCAGAACCTATGACAACTCCATGCTCTGCTAGCTTAAGATGGTTGGGTTTTTATATTTTATTTATTAGTTATTATTGTGATTGTTGCATTATTACAGGTATGTATGTAAGTGTGAAAGTGATGTCTGGTGTCTCTTTAGTTTGGTCTGGAGCTGCTATGTACAGTCAACATCAAAAATATGTTTACACTTTTGGACCTTATTTATCACAAAGGAGTTTGGCCATTAATATTTTCAACTCTTTTGATATGTATTAAAGTTCAAATTTGAACAAATATGTTGTTATATTCATGTGGTAAGGGGTTAATTGTTACAATGAACATACAATCAAGTGTTGTATAAGACTATAAAAGGCTTCTATACTTCAAAGTATAAGGACTATATACCGATTTGAGTATGTATAGAGTACTCCAATCATCAGTTAGAGCATTATTATGACTGCATGCAGAGTTCTAAGGCCATTATTTCAATAAACCTGGCAAAAAACTTGTATCTATGGATAGAAAAAGACAAAAGTACGTCGAATATTTGGCCAAATACGCCATGTGAAGTGCCAGCAGTAGAATATAATGATCAGAACCATGCCATATGCCTGAACTGCACATTCCTGGGATGCATTTATTATTACAGCAAAATACTCTTTACGTTTCTGAATTAGCCACAGATTAATCAATAGTTAAGGAAGATAGTCAGTGCCTGTACAAGACAAGTGTTCCTTATTGATATTCATATAATTTACCTGCACTATAAAACTTCACCAAACCGGTATTCGTTGCCGCTACGAAGCGGCCTCCGTTGAGGACATTCTTGCCAAGCAAAACGCGTGTTAGGGAACCAACGGAAGCCATTTTTATATAATACTTGTAAATCTACGCGTACCGGCGTCTATAAATGAAATGAGCAGATAAACGAAGCAATAAGAAACTTCGTTGAACTTTGGTACAGTGATAAAGTGATAAGAAACAAAAAATAAGGAATGTGTCAAAGTGAATGAGAAAGGGCGAACGAAAAGAGAAGGAAGTGGTAATAGCCAAATAAATTACGGTGGTATTTGGAAACCCTGCGTCTTAATCAAAATGATTTGCTTTTCAATTTTATAGGATTATACGACAGTACGCGATCCATTTTACGGATATAATGTATTTAATTCTTTGATAGAATACTGATAAAATTTTAGAACGTCAAAGGCTAATATATAGTGAATACTAATGAGGCAAAAATAATTGATATATAATATGTTTTTGTATCTTAATCAATAATGATCATTTAAATGATGGTTTCATCACGTTTCATCTAATAAATTTGTTCTGAAGATTTTGAATTGAAGGCTTTAAACGAAACGTGATGCATGTGTCAGTGTCAAATGTCATCTTTGTCATCTTGCCGATGTCTTGCTGAGTTCATGCCTTTGCTGCCTTGCGTAAATTTAGTTCAGTAAATTGTAAACAAAAACAAAAAATATTCTAACAAGCACGAAGAGCTAAAACAAATAATAGTTATATATTTATGTGAAAGACACTAATATATAGTAGAATAGCAGATGAATTATGGCAAATAAATTAAAATATTTTATTATAACCGGCGACCCGGGTTAGCTATTGGATAACCTATTTTGTCCGCAAATTTTCACTCACTAATTTATAATATAGTAGATTTTTATTACAGGAGTTGGAAAAACAACCCTAACGAAAAAGTTATGTGAAGGAATCCAACAGTTGGGTGTACAACCATCGGGATTTTATACAGAAGAGGTCAGAAAAGGCAGAGTCCGTATGGGATTTGATGTTGTAACTTTGGAAGGGGAACGGGGCCGGTTGGCGAGAGACCAGAGCCTTTTGTCGGAGCCAGTGAAGTACAATGTTGGGAAGTATGGAGTACTGATACCAGAGTTTGAGAGTATCGCTTTGTACAGCATAAGGAAGGTAAATTCTATGTTAATTTCAGATATTTCATTCTTTTCTTGTTTTGTTGTAAACTAAGTGTTTTTTGCTTAATTGGTAAGTTACTTGGTTTGCTCCAATTGGAATCTATTTGGTTAAAACTAATTTTGTTATTTAGGCCCTGCTTGGTTTTTTTTTACACACTTACACAGTTTTATTTAGCTTGGACCCATATATTTGTTTATGTCATTGTGTGCTACAAATCTTGTAAGTTAAATTTCACCCACTTTGCGGTGTCTGATTGAGCTGAAATTTGCTATACTTCTGTAGTTTACTTGACAATGCTACTAGGTACAGTCAGCAATAAAACTGTAACAAAAATTTTTTTTTGGAGTTACTTGTTTTAAGTTTAGACAAAACATGCGATTTTTAGGACAACAATTTAAAAAGCTAGATAATATGTTTTTTTTTGTCAATTGCATGACTTTGACTTTAATAATAAAAAAAATGTTGTTTAGTTTCCGTAAGGTTCTGGTTGAGGATGATATGTTGTTATGAGGAGATTATTTGACTATTTTGCATCATAAAATTATTCCTATTTTTCCTGGCCATGAATTAAAAGTGAAAATGTCATGACTAGGCCCATCCTATTTTTAATTTTAATATATATAGCTAAAAAATACTTACAACCATATGATGCTGTAATTCCATTGATGTGAAGATTGTCAAGGCCTTTAGTTACTCTAAAAAAATCCACAATAAATTGTAAAACAAGCACCTTGAATAAATTGACATAAAGTTCAAAGCAGAGAGACTTAAGAGGCTGACAAGACCCGATGACCTTCAAATTGACTTTACTTACACAGTCATATAGCTATAACTACTTGTTTTAGAAAAGTAAAAAAAATACATATTAATATTCATTATATTTAATAGAACTTGGTTAATTCCAATACACGATTGGACGAAATCGGCTTGATAGAAAATAATTCCAAAGTTTTTAGCATAGTTAAATTAGCTTAAAACAATTGCACATCTTTAGTTTCTTGGCTTATATGTCTGTAATTAAGGACAACATTCCACCACACCAATACTAAAAACTTCGTTGCCTTAAATTTCTCAATTAATGCATAGTTTTTTTTAATTCATCATTTTGCAAAATTTGCAATGAGCTCCCATACCAATCGTAACGCAGTGTTTCTCTTTCACTCGCGTTGAAAAAGATAGGGAGGGAATTTAGCTCAAAGTAACTGACCTGCCCGGTTCAACCATTGTCACTTTTATATCAGAAATTTATTTATATGTTGAGACTTATCACAATTGTTTGAAAAAAGTCCAGGAAAAAGAGTGGGAACACTCTTTTTCCTTTGGTAACCAAACATATACTGAAATACCAATATCATCATTACAGCCTTTATGTGATCTCTTCTCAACATATAAATAAATTCAAGGAATAGAAAACGACTTAATGTTCTGTAACATTGAGGTTGAAAAGGTATTTATGCAAATTATTTCATTGTTATTTTTTTTTAAAGATATACATCAACCAAGTTGAATCATAGGACACTATAGAACCATGTTATAGTGCGAGCTGCCTTTACTACTCAACTGACTGTACACTTGGCAGCCACAAATTTTTCAAGAAACAGCTACAGCTATGTAATTTTTTTTAAATCTTGATCTACCCTACAATTAACATTTCATATAATCGAACAATGAGAAAAGTACCTTAACATATTTTTTGCCAGTTTGCATTATTATGTCCTAACATTAATGGGGTTGGCCGGTCGAAAGTATTTACAGATGGCGCCAGCATAGCTGGTACACACAACGCCTCACTAGGTATACACTTTTGAACCTTATTCCGCTGTAATAACGTTCAAAAGTGTATACCTAGTAAGGCGTTGTGTGTACCTGTCAGTCCTACAAATAGTGTCAAAAACTTGTTTTTTTTAAAAAAATTTTGACCTGGATGGGCTAGCCTTTAAGCCAAATCCCATACAACAATACTAGTGACAGGTACCAGCTATGCTGGCGCCATCTGTCCAAACCGTTGACAGTTGCCAACCCCATTACTTGTACAGACATGTATTTGATATGTTTGTGATGTTGCTACGCGAAAATGAACTTTATATGATTATGCTTAGATTACTTTAATTTATCTTCGTTTGTCTTCGTGAATTACCTACTTATATAAAGAAGATACTAGTCTGTCCATATATATGTATATTTACCAACAAAAGGACACCTAACTAAGACATTCGATAATCATTCACATTTAATTTAATATTCAATTATTCATTGCGTTTTAAATATATGCAAAATGCGCATTAGGCAGGTATTTATTTAAAATAACAAAACTATTTTTATTTTTTAATTATCTTGTCAAAACGTAATAACCAGACTTGAACATGATAAATCCAAACAACGAAGAAAAAAAACCGGCCGAGTGCGAGTCGGACTCGCGCATGAAGGGTTCCGTACCATTATTTATAAAAACCAGCCGTATCGAATAAATTATTATCGCAAGGTCGTATCTGCCTAATTTAAGTATAAGTACGTACTTTTTTGGAGATAACTCAAAAACGCCTTTCTAAAACGACAATGTTCAAAATAATTTTCGTTGAAAGAATATTTAAAGGTATATCTTCTAGAACTTTTTCATAATTTTTGGACTTATGGTTCAAAAGTTACAGGGGGGGGGGGACACAATTTTTAAGACTTTCGGAGCGATTATTTCGGAAATTATTTAGATATTTGGTAAAAAAATATTTTTTGACAATTACTTGCATGTATGGAGTGCCCCCCTAAAAATATTTTTTTCAGAAATTTCACTACATAACTAAGTAGCGGCACACACAATACACTTTATGTAAACATTTGATAATGAGACGTCTTATAGTTTCCGAGTAAAATGGCTGTGACATACGGACAGACAGACAGACATGACGAATCTATAAGGGTTCCGTTTTTTGCCATTTGGCTACGGAACCCAAAAAACAGGTCAAATACCACGTAAATTTACAAACATGTTAATTTCATTTTTGAATGAGAATGTTTTCTTAATATAAAAACTTACATACCTACTATATTTACTGTAACTTTGTTTTTTCAGCAATCACCTCCATCGCTTCTCGTCATAGACGAGATTGGTAAAATGGAGTTCTTCAGTGCTCCGTTCAAATCCAAGGTGAAGGAGGTGTTCAGTTCGGGCTCGGAATGTTTTGTTCTGGCCACTATCCCCGTGAGGAAGGGAGATCCTCTCATCGAGTCTATCAGGACTAATAAGAACGGCAAAGTTTGGGTGGTAAGTCAGTAATGACTGAGGCCAGTTTTATAAAGCTACAAGTTACAATTTACAAGTGGAACTCCCTTTCTAACCCTATGTGTTAGAAAGAGACTTCCGCTTGTAAATTGAAATTTGTAGCTTTATAAAACTGGCCTCTGGTCTGTGTTAGCGCATGTGACAGTTCTGGGGTTGCAGGCGTCCTTAGGCTACGGTAGCTGCTTACCATCAGGCGAGCCGTGTGCTTGTTTGTCACCGTCGTGGTATAAAAAAAGAAAACACTTCCTTTTTTTGTTCCATTATTAGTATCACAGTAAATTCACAATGATCCTAATTCCGTACATGGCAAGTTGACAAGTCTCGGCGAAAAGTTGATGAAATTTTTATTTAAATAAAATAAGGTTGTATCTCGAGTAATCATGATATCAACTTCTTCCCGGCTTGTACCGAATTAATCTTAAAATGCTATTAACACCTAAAGGTGTCGTGAGTTCTCGTGCCTACAGCGCCAAGAGCATCTACCTATATCTGAATGTTATTCCGTACGCTGTCAAATTAACCTTCATACTTGCAAATAAGATTTATATTGGTTTGCATGCGTCAGTAATATTGGCGTGTGAGTGATATTTTTGTATATGATGTATTGCATTCAAAGCGTTAAGCTTCCTAATGGCAAAAACATATACAGGATGTAACAAAAATACTGGTTATCCTTTTAAGGGAATAATTGGTATCGTATTCTAATTATGAAAAAGTAAAAAAAAAAAATTTTCTAGAAATTTTTTTTTGCCTTTGTATGGAGGATTGGCCGGGTGCAGGGTGGGGTGACGTGTCCTATACAAAAAAAAATTTTTTTCGCGTCAAATTTTTTTTTCTCCTACGTTTTCTTACTCGCAGTACGATACCAAATATGCCCTTAAACGGATCACCAATATTTTTGTTACAGCCTGTATAATATATTTATTTATTTATTTAACAATAATAAATAAATAAGTTTTTTTATTGCTGCAGGTGACAAGAGAAAACCGGAATCACATTTACGAAGAAATATTAAAGGAAATTAAATTATCACTGCCAATTTCATAATTAATAAGTTTATAGTTACGCTAATATTTAAATTGATTTGTTGTAATAGTGTTAATGATAATATATGACTGATAGCCTACTTGTTATATGATCTAATAAAAATGTTATTTTAATTGTATTAGGTGTTTCTTTGAATACGTATTCCCTACCGGTTAGAAAAAGGCAAATATCTATGATTTGTTCTGTTTTGATCACTAGGCCCGTTATATTCATAAACGTCTCTCAAGGCTCTATTTGTTAATTTATGTTTTATCTGTCTCTAACAAGGACAAAACATAGCCTTTTTTTTGTCGGTGTGAAAATGCTTTACGCATCCCCCCGGGGCCTGGGGATGGCCCATAGTGGGGGGTATGTTGGACTCTCCTCTCCCGCAACTCCCTCTGCTAGCCAGAGGGAGAAAGGCCTACCCACTAAAAACACACCGGCGTCGTCCGCACTACCGTTAAGGGGGAACGTCACGGGATAACTTGCGCATTCGTCCGCGACGTCCCCCGAACAAAACATAGCCTAGAGAGACGTTTATGAATAAGAAGGGGGTAATTGTATATTATTTCAAATCAACAAGTGACAAGCCAACATACAAGTTGTAACAAAAATACTGGTAATCCGTTTAAGGCCATAATTGGTATCGTATTGAGAGTAAGAAATATTGGCATAAACATTTCATCGACGCGAATTTTATTTTCTATAGGACACGTCCCAGCCAACCCTCCATACAAAACAAAATTAAGTTTTCGCGAGAAATCTTTTTTTTACTTACTTTTTCATAATTGGAATAGAATACCCATAACACGGTTTTTCCGTCCTGTGCTTGGCGTTCAAAAGGTTAAAAGGATCACCAGCATTTTTGTTACACCTTGTATCATCGGTTGTTGGGACAAGATACCACATACGGGATTAGAGGTGCAGAAACTGCAGGGGAGCCGTACGCGACAGTTAATTAAATTGTGTTACGACCTAGCAGAGGTGTATTTAGAGATTTTGCGCCCGGGAATAAAGGCCTTACAAGACTGACCGGCGCCTTGAATCCTGAACCCAGCGCGTAGGATGGATCAGCGGATCACGCCGCCCCTGGCGTTCTGCAGCTCCGGGCCATGGCCCTAGGGTAAATTCGCCCCTACTCCTCGCCCTACATCTTTCAATCTCTGACATAGACTGAGGTTCTTAACACTCCGCTTGGCGGGCTCTCTATATCTATTATAGCTGAAACGTAAAACTATGGAACGGTATAAGCGGAATAAGTATCTCTTATAGGAGAACGGTCGAAAGTGTCCAGCTGTCCAGCCGAGTGGCGCTAGTGTAGCTATAGTAACTTGGCAGTTATTGACGGCGTGAAGTGCTTATAGAAGTGCATATATTCTATAACTATTATAGCTATTGTGGCGCCACCAAATTAACGCCTTTCGACTAGACGGACAGTTTTGTAACATAGAGATTGTCATCCTTACCTTCTAAAGACTGTATCGTCTGTTATAAATACAACTTACCACTGGCACCAATAGCATAACTGATGTTGAAAAAATATTTTAATACGTGAAAATTACTTGACGTTTCTCACAGAACCGATAACAGTAATTTTTCCTTGCCCATATTGTTACAATAAAAAAATGCGAGGTCTTACGCCACAAAAGCGAAAATCTATTGTGGACAAATGGTGTTCGGTTAAAGGTATTACTTACAGAAAGCTTGCTCAAATGGAAGGTGTTAGTGTAGGAGCCGTCCAAACTGCAATCCGTAAGTACGGTAACAACGACCAGGTCAAAAACCAGGTCCTTCGAACCCAAAATTGGACCAAAGATCGTAAAGCAGCATTTATCTCTAACAAAGAGTTGTCTGTGGGAGATATTGCGAAAAAATGGGTACGAGTATGGGGATGGTGCAACGTGCAAAGAAAAGAAACAATTTGAAGGCATTTAAAAAACAGAAACAGCCAAAACGAAGTGAAAAACAAATATAATCTGTTAAGAAACGAGTCCAAAAGTTGTCCGACTTGGTTTTGTCTAAAAAAGGCACCTGTGTAATAATAGCCGACGAAACCTATGTGAAACTGGACTACAAGTCTTTACCAGGTCCCCAGTATTATACGGTGCGTGATGGAACAGAGGTTATACAACGTGAAAAATCTATTTGCTTTGAGAAATTCGGCAAGAAAGTTATGGTGTGGCAGGCAATTTGCGAGTGTGGAATGAAGTCGACTGCATTTTTCACTACCTCTTCAATGAAAGCCGATATTTACATGAAGGAGTGCCTTCAGAAACGAGTATTGCCAATGATCAAAAAGCATAAGTCTGAAACTATATTTTGGCCCGACTTAGCGTCTTGCTATTACTCAGCTAAGGTGGTAAAATGGTGTAATGACAAAAATGTAATTTTTTTGACCAAAGAATTAAATCCGCCAAATTGTCCAGAACTTCGCCCGATTTAACACTTTTGAGCTATAATGAAGGCTAGATTACGGAAAACAGGCCGTACTGCCGACACAGACCAATAGCTTCGTTTGGATTGGAACAAGGTGGCTCGTACTTTTGACAAAGCTGTTGTCCGATCATTAATGGGCACTATGAGACAAAGAGTCAGGAAACTAGCCAGAAATGAATAATTTGGGGTTTTCTGGCCATGTTTAGGTTTTCTGTATTATTTTGTTTTTAGTTTAGTATGATTTGTATGTTTAAATATAAATCATTTAAAAAGATATAGAACATTTTTCTTGTATTTATAACAAACGATACAGTCTTTACCATCCATACGTAGAATAGAACGCTGGAATGGAACGATTGTCAATTTGTCACTTGCGCCACCAGTCACAAGTTTGAAACTTTTCCCATAACCCAGAGTATGGAGTTATGGACATACACAGCAAAGGCTTAATGTTGGCCTTTTAAACGCTATGAATGCATATCTCGCAATTATAAACCTTATCTGAAGGACTTAAGGTATATTTTAAGCGTTATGTATTGTCACCGGCAGTAGTATCTTCTTACACGAAGGCGGCAAATATATACGACACGCTCTTATTCGTAAGGCCATAAGAGCGCGTCACATATTTTTGCGGATTTCGTGTAGGAAGATGCTATTGCCGTTGACTGTACCTATCGTTGAGTGGTCGTTAGCGGTGAAGAAGTTAAATAATAAGCTGGTAATATAATTTTCAACTAGGTACTATATTTAATGAGTAATTATACCGAAACAATAACATTATGAAACACAACCTTTCATTGATAGTACTATAAGCTACAGTGATATTCCGAAATTAGCGTCCGACCGAAACATGTTTTTTTGCCGAAACCGAAATCGAAAACTTGGGCCGAAACACGGTTTTTTGGCCGAAACTGGCCGAAACCGAAATTTTGGTCGGACACTATCCGAAATAGTTAAAGTTAACTGATGTTTTCGATTTTTACTTGCGTTACAGTATAAATAAGTATGCAGCTATTTTAAGAAGTTCCTTGAATCACATCACATCACTCATTTTTTTCCAACTTTCTGCCAGTTCTCTAGCTAAAACATACATTTAGAACTTTTGTACACGATGCTAATACGAATGCGCTACGGCGTGGTTAAAGTGTGAAAGCAGCCTATTATCATTACTTTACTGTGACAGGGTACTAATAATCTAGCGTCCTGATGGTCTTACGTTGGTTCCTTGGCAGAAGGGCCGGTGCCTCTTATGGGACGCTACATGCGTCAGTACTTTTGCCCCATCCCACCTGGGCCACACCATGAGAGCTGCTGGGTCGGTTGCTGAGTATGCGGCTAGGCAGAAGCATACTAAGTATTCTGCTTTGGAACCAACGTATGACTTCATACCGGTTGCGGTAGAGACTGCAGGGTCATGTGGTGCGGAGGCCAAGGAGTTTGTTAGGGACTTGGGTCGTCGACTCAGAGAGAGGGGTTGCGATCCTCGCTCCGGATCGTACCTGGTTCAGCAGATTTCCTTGGCAATTCAGCGTGGAAACGCTGCTAGTGTCATGGGGACTTTTGGGCCGGCTACGGTCCGGGGTGGTCTGTAGTGTAATTAAGCTTTAGTGTATACTTATTATTGACAAAGCCTGTGGCGGATTTCATCTTGTAAAGTTTGATTGCTATGTGACGAAGCCTGTGGTTGACCTATTTTTGTATCTGTCTGACGAAGCCTGCGGCGTGGATTATAAAATTGTGGATAAAATAATTATTAAGGAAATAAATGAATTACACACATCTAGCGTTGATTATACCTACGTACACTTTAATGCATGCATGTCTCTTTTTGTTTTATTTATACATCTTTTTTATAATATCTAAAAAAATATTGGCTTACAATTAGTGAGTGAGCGTACAATCTTTTCAATCTAAATTAAGTTGTTATTACTCTCCAGATAACATTAAGGCGTCTTTCATACTGCTGCGGTTTCCGCATGCAGCGTCGGTGCGTACATGTGTATAGCGCTGTCACGCTTGCACACCGTCGCCGCATGCGGTTGCGGCGCCAGTGTGATAATCGCCTAAGTGGCGTGTATGTACGATTCACGTCAAAGAGTCGGAGTCGACGCGTTTCTTAATAATAATAAAAAACTTTGTACCCCTCACTTTTCATTAAATTGTCGAAAGGGCCTCTGCGCGTTGGCTTCGGCTCCGCATACGCCTCCCAAAGGTCCGGAACATCATTGTTCCGTGGTCGGGAAAGACATAAAAAACTTTAATATACAGTACAGTCAGCAACAGATCTAGCTAAGCAGGTGAGATGTTCAAAATGACCTACACACGCTCTTATTGTCATCCTGGGCCTTGCTCCGTTGCCGGCGGCACCCTAGGTTAGGTTTTTTATAATGTTTTTATTGTTTTTGTATATTTTAGATGTATTTTTATATTTTACTTTGTAAAAATATTATAAAAACCTAGCCTAAGAAGAAATAGAAATAAAGGCGTGACAAGATCATTCCGAACAATTCCAATGCTTAGTTACTTTTGCTGCTGACTGTACCTAGACAGATCCCATATTTATATGGTATCAGCAATGATCGCAAGCGACCACAAGGTCATTTAAAAATGGAACATAACTACAGCCCAGAAGGTTGAAATTCCTTTTACTCTAGTAAAATGTACAGTGGACGTCAAAAAAGTGTAAACATAACACTTTTGGACCTTATTACAAGGGAGTAAGGTGCAAAAGTGTACATATATTTTTGCCGACTTCAGCCGTTTGATGTGAATCCTACATGAATCCTATAAACGTGCATAAAATATGAAAAACAACGTGTGTGGAAAGAGAAGTGTCGTAGAACATATGAGTTCCCATACCAGTGATACCAGTCATACCACGATCATTCTCATTCCACATAAACTATAAAAATATAAAACTTAACAGTATAATTTGATGTAATAATACCATATAGTAACTTATATTATATAATAGAACAGTACAGTCTAAGAACTTTTTGACGCTCATGTCTACTCGAGAGCCACCTGAAGGTAGCTCGTAAGTATGAAAAAAGCTAGTTTTACTGCTGTACGCTATTCGTTCCTAGATGTCGCTGCGACGCAATATAAAAATAGGAAGAAAAAAAATGACACTGCTGTAGATGGCGCTTTCAGACGAGCTTCAAAAAGTTCTTAGAGTGTGGCTGTCTAGTCTATATTATCTATAGTCTCTGATAATACTATACATCTCGACGCGTGACTACCAGGCGCGGTCCCGGCCTGGCAAAAAATTTTTTTTTGCTTTAGTGACACCCCCCCCCCCCCCCCCCAAATTTCAGGCTGCGACCGCGCCTGGTGACTACAAAAAAAGGTAAAAATTGATATATGAAAATAAACACATGAAAACAAACAGAATTATCGATATAGATAGATAGATAGATAGATAAAGAATTTATTTGAATACTGCAATAACACACAATATCAAAAGCAACAAAGTATAACAATAACACAGAATAAGTAGAGACAATAAAAAAAAATAACAAAGCATAAGATAAGGTAGTTAGAATGAATGATTGTGTGCGTTGCAGCAAAACAAAAGGGTTCACAGCTCAGCTATACGCTTCACTCTAACCACCTAGCGATATCACCCATAACGTGCCTAAAAACCCAAATAATGTAGGAAAACTATGAAAAGAAACCACGAAATAACAAGATTGCTACATGACGTAACATAAGGTCACAATGAGATCTCTAAAATTATTTAGGCTGAGCACTGAGCAAGCATAAAACAATGTTCAAGAGAAGTGGCCAGTGTGCAATACAATGTATAGTCAGCAGCAGAAGTAGCTAAGCGGGTAGGGTGTTCAAAATGATCTTCACACGCTCTTATTCTCTTAAGAGTCGCCAGGACGCTCGCGTGAACTCGCGTCCCCATACAAACGTAGTTCAGCTCTCATTTTAAAACGACATGCTTTAGAACCACGAAATTTGGCATGGGCATTCTAGCAGTACAGATCTATGTCGGTAATTCGTTTTCGTTGCTAAAAATTGTAACACAAAGAAAACATAGCAAAAATAAGTTTTGTATGTAAATCTGTATCTGGCTGTATTTTCTTTGTATTACAATGTTTAGCAACGAAAACGAATTACCGACATAAATAGATCTGTATTACTAGAATGCCCATGCCAAATTTTGTGGTTCTAAAGTATGTCGTTTTAAAATGAGAGCAAAACTACGTTTGTATGGGAACGCGAGCGTCCTGGCGACTCTTAACAATAAAGTCGTATCAAGCTCATTTTGAACACCTCACCCGCTTAGCTACTTCTGCTGCTGAGTGTACAGTAAACTGCACACCTGTGGCCTATTTAATAAAGCTACATGACCCAACCCTACCCAACCAATAACCCTATGAGTTAGAAAGAGACCACCGCATGTAAATGGTCACTTGTAGCTTTCTTTAACAGGTCTACTGACCTTTCGTTTCATGCATTAAGCATAGCAGGTTAGTGGAATCTGCCAGTGGCGGCGCGTCAAAAATATTTGTAGGCAAGCCGAAGGGAAGTTACCCAAGCGTCTAATAATTAGGGAAGCCAGTAGGAATCGGGTTCTATGGACCCGCCGCTACTGGTATCTACACATCTACGGTTGACAGAAACTTTAAGCCCCCTTAAGTATAGTCCGTACGAAAAGAAAAGTGGAGTAGGATGTATGAGCTCTCATATAAACCACGACACTTCTCTTTCCGCACGAACTAACCACAAACAATTTAGTTCTTTCACATTCTTATGCACTTCTATTGAACACCGTTTTGAGACAGATATCGTTAATTACTATTACACATTACGAGTATCTCAAACAATTTAAAATTTGTTTAACTATCCTAAGTGAAAGAGGGTACAAGTCAAAATTGCAGCTCAGCAAATAAGTGCACAACTGGTACAAATCCTTAGAAAATGTACGGCACTTGTACCCTTATTCGCTGAGCGATTTGACTTGTACCTTTATTCACTAGGGCCACAGTATTATAGCTTAATAACTAAAAAATAACTTCAAGCATACAAGGTAACGTAAATATTGTACTATTCATTTGTTCAACTACGATTAATATTCTAGTAAAGTAAAAATAAAAAGAACCTTAAGACTAGATGTGGGTACTTTGCAGACTAGCAGTTTTGCCCCCATTAGGGATTATAGCTGTCCGATATTTTAACCTTAACATATGTTCAATCACATTATCTAGTAAATTTAAGTTAAACACTAATTGGGACCTGAAGCGGTACCTTTATTTATAAATTAGTACTTGGTAATATAAATGTAGTATGAGCATCCGGCAACGTTAAACGAAGCGACCAGCGTTGCGTTTAAGGCTTCCAATCCGTGTATTTCGAATAGTAAGTTGTATGGAATTATCCGGGTAATGGCTACTATCCGAATAATTCCATACAACTTACATTCATTACAAGTCGTAGTTGCGTCGCTACCAAGGAATTTAACAGGATTCACTGTGATCACTGCCATACATTTGCATTTGTTTGTTAAGGACGCAGCGTTGAACGCTCCGCTGGTATAAAATGTGCTCATGAAGAAATCAAAAGATTTTAACAGTGTATTTGTGATCATATTTAGAGACTAAAATGTCGTGTGAACTTTCCTAGTTTCAGAGTTAAAATGATATATTGTCAGTGTAAAACATCTCTTTGATGGCGATGTCGCCACTTCGCCACTACGGGCCCTATTCTAGACATCCTTAATGACAGATAAGAAAGTTACAAGGAACACTTTGCAATAAACTAGTACCTATTTGCGAAAAAAACAATTAGGGTAAATCGCCAGTAAATGGCCACCTCAAACTAAAAATGAGCTCTATCCGCCTACAAACACAATTCATTTTAGCATGAGGTTTTAATTACTGGACACGATTCAACACCTGGCCGCGTTATACTAAAATAAATTCTGTTTGTAGGAGAATAGAGTTAATTTTTAGTACTTATGAGGTGGCCAGTTACTGGCGATGTACCCTAATTTAAATTTTAATAAGCGTTAGTTTAGTTCTACTAATAACATTTACTTTTTATGTATAAAAGCATTTTTTTTGGGAAATGTACCTAAATGTATTTAGGGTAAATAATGCATTGCACCCAAATTGCAATGTCAACATTATCAACACGTTGTAGTTTCTTCAAATAATAAAACATTTTGTTGTAGTGAGGCATACCCACATACGTATATAGTGATTAGTGATATAGAATATTATTCGTAATTCTACCTACATACTTTATTTGTATTAATTGTTTGGCTCGTAAGTAAATATTTTTAAGTAAATATTTTTAAGTAAATATTTTTAAGTAAAATATTTTCGTTATGGAGGATTGTGGCTTCCATACCCTCGTGGAATGCCTGTACTATCTTCAGGAGCCTTGGAGGACAACCAATACTGGCAAGAACCGAGTATAGCCCCTCTCTGCTCACAGTGTCAAAAGCCTTGTTTAGGTCGACAAAAGCCACGACGAGAGGACGGTTTTGCTCCCTACACTTTTCCTGTATCTGCCTAAGCGAAAATATCATGTCGACAGTTGACCGTTGGGCCCGAAAGCCGCACTGAGCCTCTGGATATACGCGGTCAGCTAGCTTTTGTAGTTTAGCCAAGGTGGCCCTAGCAAAAGCTTTGCCGACGATGCTAAGAAGGGATATTCCACGGTAATTATTGCAATCACCGCGGTCGCCTTTGCCTTTGTAAAGGGTGACGATATTAGCATCGCGCATGTCTTGAGGCACGCTGCCCTCCTCCCAACATTTGGATAGGGTGTTGTGTAGGACCGGAAGGATGCACTTAAGCTTTACGACTTCGGTGTTTATCTCGTCTTTGCCCGGACTTTTACCGTTTTTAAGCTGCTTGACGGCCAGGTAGAGTTCCTCTACGGTAGGTGCGGAGTCTAATTCGTGCCAAGTATCCAGGGTCGGGAGTAGTCCCAGAGTTGTCAACATTATCAACACGTTGTAGTTTCTTCAAATAATAAAACATTTTGTTGTAGTGAGGCATACCCACATACGTATATAGTGATTAGTGATATAGAATATTATTCGTAATTCTACCTACATACTTTATTTGTATTAATTGTTTGGCTCGTAAGTAAATATTTTTAAGTAAATATTTTTAAGTAAAATATTTTCGTTATGGAGGATTGTGGCTTCCATACCCTCGTGGAATGCCTGTACTATCTTCAGGAGCCTTGGAGGACAACCAATACTGGCAAGAACCGAGTATAGCCCCTCTCTGCTCACAGTGTCAAAAGCCTTGTTTAGGTCGACAAAAGCCACGAGAGGACGGTTTTGCTCCCTACACTTTTCCTGTATCTGCCTAAGCGAAAATATCATGTCGACAGTTGAGCGTTGGGCCCGAAAGCCGCACTGAGCCTCTGGATATACGCGGTCAGCTAGCTTTTGTAGTTTAGCCAAGGTGGCCCTAGCAAAAGCTTTGCCGACGATGCTAAGAAGGGATATTCCACGGTAATTATTGCAATCACCGCGGTCGCCTTTGCCTTTGTAAAGGGTGACGATATTAGCATCGCGCATGTCTTGAGGCACGCTGCCCTCCTCCCAACATTTGGATAGGGTGTTGTGTAGGACCGGAAGGATGCACTTAAGCTTTACGACTTCGGTGTTTATCTCGTATTTGCCCGGACTTTTACCGTTTTTAAGCTGCTTGACGGCCAGGTAGAGTTCCTCTACGGTAGGTGCGGAGTCTAATTCGTGCCAAGTATCCAGGGTCGGGAGTAGTCCCAGAGTTGTCAACATTATCAACACGTTGTAGTTTCTTCAAATAATAAAACATTTTGTTGTAGTGAGGCATACCCACATACGTATATAGTGATTAGTGATATAGAATATTATTCGTAATTCTACCTACATACTTTATTTGTATTAATTGTTTGGCTCGTAAGTAAATATTTTTAAGTAAATATTTTTAAGTAAAATATTTTTATTGTTAATAAACTTAACTAGTTACGTAACTGCATGCGCACTCAAATATAATTTTAAGTTTTTAAATGTTTTCTCTATTTAAGTGAAATGTATATTTCTTTTGAGAAAATAAATATTCTTTAACCACAAATTCATACAATGTTTTCCCTTCTTTTAGCCTCAGAAACGTGTAGTTAAAATCTTTTAGGTTCCTCCTCAGCTCATTGTATAGCTCATAATAGGATCAACTATCTTCAAAATCATCAAACTGTCCATCAGACTCATACCCCTGTGTTTTGTGATACATGACGGGAGCTGCGTGGGTGTCCGAGGGGCACAAGTTGCCGTTTTCCATGGCCTTCCTTACAAAGGCAGTAAAGTACGGTATGCCTGTTGGGCGCTGGTATTCCATGCTGTGGGGTTCCCAGTAGGAATCGGAGTCCCAGTCTTCGGGAGAGCTTGGTGACCTTGGCTCTGAAAAATATAGTAGGTATTTCTTTAAGTTACAAAGCAAATTAATGATTGCATGTTCCATAAAGTCGCATTTAACTTGCAGGCTAATTTTTTTAGGGTTTGGTACCCAAAGGGTTAAAAACGGAATCCTAAAAAAAGTGAATCCTCCTTTTTTGTGCAATGCGAATGTGACACCTCTGCAGTTGCAGCATCTATAAACTACGGTAGCTGCTTACCATCAGGTGGGCCGTATGCATGTTTGCCACCGTCGTGGTATAAAAAAAACGGGACCCTATTACTAAGACTCCACTGTCCGTCCGTACGTCTGTATCTCATGAACCGTGATAGTTGATTGTTGAAATTTTCACAGATGAGATGATGTATTTCTGTTGCCGTTAAGTATAACAACAAATATTAAAAAAGAGAATAAAATAAATATTCAAGAGGGCTCCCATACAACATACATGATTTTTTTGCCGTTTTTATAAATAATGGTACGGAACCCTTCGTGCGCGAGTCGGAATCGCACTTGGCCGATTTTTTTGGTTTCGATAATTACTTAACCAAGAAAAAGAACAGTTTTAGAAATGTCTTAACACTAGATGGTGAAAATTTTGCATATGATTTAAATTTTAAATTTAGAGTTATATACAGGGTGGATTTTCTTTTTGGGTCAGTGAGGGCAGCTACCAGATCCCTTGCTGCTACGTGAAATAGGTCTTAAAAGACCTTCCCTCTATTTCATATTAATGAAGGATCGCATTTACAGATTTTGGAAAAAACATACAGGGTGCGAGAAAAAGGTAATTTTTGGTGAACTTTTTTTTGATGCCATTTGATCAAATTCCCATCCAGGATCAAAAGCTTGTATGGGACCAAAAAAAATTTCCGGCTAGAAAAGCCACCGACCGTCACAAAACTGACAAATAATTTTTGTATGGAAAATTAGTGATTTTTGATTAATGGTTTTTTTTTCTGAAAACTCCTATAAATACTAGTTACACAATTTGTGTAAGTACAATACAATTTACCTCCAACTGAGCTTTTTCTTTCATTTAGGCTTTTCATAAATTCTTCATCATCCGTTGTGTCAGGAGAATGTTCACTGTCAGCCTTTTCAATTTCAATTTTTCTGAAAACAGTTCACAACATTCATATTTATATTAGGAAATAAAATGAAATAATTACAATAAGTGTAAATAAGAAAACTATCACAATAGAATAGATCATTAATGTGTGTATTATTTTGTAATTAACAGATAACTGTTGTAGGCCTTACTGTAATTTAAGTTTGTGAAATGAATATTTACAACTGTCCAAAATCCTATAAAATAAAATTAAAATAAATAAAATTACCTCCCAGTCAATCGGTCAGAAATATACATTCTCAATTTCCCTCTCCTTTCTAAATAATCGTCATCATCAGGCTCTTCAAAATAATTTTGTGCCAAATCAAGCTCCAGTACACTCTTTATTTCTTCAGGATACTCCGATATATTGTTGTCATACAAATCTAGGGCTTTCAAGTGGCTCAGTTCCGTTATGTTCCCAGGTATCATGCAAAGTTCATTGACCGCCAGCGACAGTGTGGTCAACTTTTTTAATTTAACTAAATCATCAGGCATGTACAGAATGTTGTTGAATGACAATATACAGATCTCTAGGTTTTCTAACTCGCAGAACGCAGTCGGTAAGCCGTTGAGGTTGTTATGAGACAAATTTATTTCTATTAAATTTTTAAACAAGCTTATTTGCGGTGTGATAGTATATATATGGGTATTAGTCAAGATTAGTCTTTGAATATCACAGCATTTGTCTAGGCCTTGGCACGGTAGCTCTTGCAAATGGTTTGCAGCGTACAAGCTCCAGTCTGGAGTCCCGAGTACGAATTCTTTTGCTTTCGGAAAGGTGCCAAGGAATTTTAAGTATTTACCTAACTTACAGTTAAACAATGTTACATGTGTGAGTTGAGTTTTGTACTGTACCAGCTCATCAATATGTCCTTGTAATAATTCTGCTATGTGCATGTTACAACTAACATCTAATTTAGACAGGTTTCTGGGTGCTTCCAACCATATCCAGAGTGGAGGGCACCTTAAGTCATTGCTGGATAAATCAAGGCTTTCTATTACTTGACAGAACCTTGGAGTTTCGTTGAAATACTGCAGTTTGTTGTGAGAGACATCTAATACTGCCAAATTTTCAAGGTTTGAAACAATCTGTGGAACTTCTACAAGTTGATTGTGTGACAAATTTAGATTGCGCAAACATGGTGGTAGAGTTATATCCAAATCAATTTCTTCAAGGTTTTTCTTGCTGAGGTCTATTTCTGTCATGCTTTGAAAGTTTTCTAAGTGCAAATCAATTTTTGTTATTCCGTTTAGAATAGTATTCTCTTCTAAATCATTTTTATCCGTAATACCTCTCTCATTAGGGTCTTCTTTTAGGGTTTTTTGGCTGACGTCCATTTCTGCAGTGATCAGCAAGTTTTTTGATGCGTGAAGTGCACCTAGTGCAAAACATTTTGTTATTCCGTTGGGAATATTCTTTTTCTCCTCCTCTTCATTTTTATCTATAATCTTATTTTCCATTATCGTAAAAGTCACACTTAAAATAGTTTCATACTATTTTAGTTTTCCAACAAAGTTTACGAAACGAAGTCAAGTTTTGTTTGGACAAAATTATAAACAAATTTGACTTTTTGAGGTTATATTATTTGACATTATTGTATTTTAATTATGGGATGTCATGATGTCAAAGGAAACTGTCCATACAGCCAGTCGGAAGAAAAAAGTCTATTGGCGCAGTCATCGTTTTCTACTTCGGGGCTCTCCATAAATGGGGTTGGCAACTGTCAACGGTTTGGCCAGATGGCGCCAGCATAGCTAGGTCCCTTTCACTAGTATTGTTGTATGGGATTTGGCTTAAAGGCTAGCCCATCCAGGTCAAAAAAAATTAAAAAAAAAACGTGATTTTGACACTTTTGTATGACTGACAGAGACCTAGCTGTGCTGGCGCCATCTGTAAATACTTTCCACCGGCCAACCCCATTATACCATCGATTTTTGACGCCCCCTAAAATCATCCAAAGACATAGATATACCACCCATAGATCTGACACGGAACTAATAATACCAAGATAGAACGGGATGGTCTTATTACACTTTCAATAGATACGGCAGAGAGGTGCTATTATCGTTGGTCCTTGTCATAGTTTCTATTACCCTCCACGCGTTACTTCTAGCAGTGGAGGGTAACAAACAGATATAATGCACGATTTCTTCAAGAATTTCTGTGATTGCTACGAGAAAAGCTGTTAGTTTTCCTAGAAAGTTGTGTCGGCTAAGGAAAAGATTGGTAAATTGTTCTGTTTTATGCTGTAGAAGTGATTATGGGCATCTATATATCTATCCCATACGGGGGTACACGTGTGCGGTCTCTAGTTAATGCTTGCTTTGAGTCCAAAGATTATGCTTCAAATCAGGGATGTCACGAATGTAGTTTTTCTCACATTCGCGAATGCGAATGCGAATGCGAATATTCAGGATACGAATGTCCGAATGCGAATGCGAATACGAATGTTACGGAGTAGATTCAAAAAACTTAATCTTGCTTATCATTTTTATGGTTCCATAGTTCAAAAATACAAAACATGACATGTGATGGAGTCCTATATTAATGATCAAAAGAAGTCAAGTGATACCGTCGTTTTCACTTCCTGTGTATGAGCAAGCATATGGACCATGGGCCGGGTCAGTGCGGTCAAAACAGGATGTGTTCTACCAACATTCGCATTCGAAAAATATTCGCATCATTTGATGCGAATGCGAATGTTGATACGAATGTCAAAAATGATGCGAATATTTGCATTATACGAATGCGAATGCGAATATTCGTGACATCCCTACTTCAAATGGCCCCGTTTCCTCCTACGTTATACTACCCACAGAGTATATTGAATAGTAGATGCTACCATCATCCGATGTCCAGACCCCCCCCCCCCCACCCTTATTTTGAAATGACGTAATTTATGAATAGCCCCTTCCGTGTGTTGTTAACAAGAGGACAATATCATCCTGGGTAGTTTTGTACCTTTCAATATTTTGTGCAGTACCTAGGTAAAAAATAATAATAATTTGACTTACCTACTTACTTAAACAGGTATCGGAAAATTTAAACGGTGGCCAGTATTTCCGGTGTACATCATGATTGGCAAACGTATTTTTTTTTCTTACTCATTTCGCTCTTTCATTTCCCATTTTATATTTAAAATAACACTATGTGCAAGGCCTAAAAGCGGTATTACACATTGCAACCTGCAGGGCCCAATCTGTTGTGTACCCTGCCTCTTCCTACCCCTCCTTCAGCTCCCTACGGGCCCTACCTTCAATTACACCTTCCAACCTGACAGATTGGGCCCTGCAGGTTGCAATGTGTAATACCGCTTTAAGTGGACGCTCGGAGCGGAGCGTTCGGCGGGGCGTGCAGCGTGGCGACCTAGCGTCCATACTCGTACACTTTTGTGCAGAGTCGACTCAGGACACCAGTATATGAGTTTCATTTGTTTAACATGCACGCCACCTCCGCTGGACACCCAACTCGAGCGTCCACACAGGCCTTACACTAAGGCATTACCTAAAAACTGTACCTAGGTATTCAGTTCTTCATAAAGCACATAAAATAATTAAGTATATCGCGTTGTTTCGGTTTTTTTGCAAAAAACTGTTAAGTTCCCTGTGCAGGGCAGTAAATAGATAGGTAGGTACCTATAGCTATTCCAATAGGTCTCTGACATCATCATTCATTAGACTCATTAGTAAGGTCAGTCAGGACAAAAGGACAAGTGCGCCTAAGGATAACTGCTAAAGTCATTTTATTTTTGCCAATTAAGTATAGTTGTGTGATATAGTAAGCATTGCGTTTGCGTTCCTGGTATAACATCTGTTACGTTACGTGTAATTTTCAATATGGAAGTTGCGCTTGCCCAGTAGGCGCACTTGTCCCGGCTGACACTATCTGATAATGCTCGCGTAGGAATGATAAAGAGCGAATGCAGAATATTTTGCCGCATTGCCTGTAAGGTTTTTCGTTAACCCATTTTGACCTGTAGGTACAATAGGTACCTACGATAAAGTTGCGTAACTCCTTATCAAGTTACATGTTTTGTAATTCATCTCGGGTTTGTAAACACTCCCAATGACTTCCTAACTCTACGCAGGAAACCAGCATAAACAGAAATATGTAAACAGAATTCGCACACGCATTAGAATTCTCTTATTAGCTAGCAGTAGCTAGGACTGGTCGATTGTAGGTTAGTAAAATGATTTGCAAAAAACAATTTGTCGCGTTATGCTCGTTAGTTTTAGTAGTAATAGTAGATGCTGCTAAGAATTCTGAAGAAGCTAAACCCGATATAGCGAGGGCAGCACCAGTAGGGAAAAGCAGAAGAAGTAAAATGGGTAAGCGACTATCTATTTTTACACTTATTTCGATCAAAACCAGCCATGCCAACAAGATCTTAGTTCAATCAGGATACGTACAGAATGCTTTAGTGACTATATACAGCCAATTCACGGAAATATTTCATTTGTTTCGTTTAAGGCACATCGTACACTTGAGTGGAATTCAGCGCTCACAGACAGACATCAGAAGGAAAGCGGAAAATTTGCTGGAATTCTGACTTTTTTCTGGAGCCCAAAACCGAAATTCAGCCGGAAATTGAATTTTCCGTGTTCCAGCTGCTTGTTGACTATGCTAACTGAATTCCGCTCAAGTGTGTTGTGCGCCTAAAAACCAGTGTTACCAACTTTTTCAGAGGATAAAACTTCCACCGGCACCCTTAATAACGTGATAACGCTAATTCAAAACCTGCCTAACATGGAATTGGGAAAAAGGTTCAGGACGCCTTGCAAAACAGGAAATCGATGTGGAAAGGTAATTTAGAGCTATGCCCTAGGCAATATCTATCTTTCGCAACTTAATAAAGTCATATAAAAGAAATAATTACCTACAAACAGTGCACTTCAATACTAAACCGCGAAGTGAGTTTATATACACAGCGTGTATTTTTGATATCACCTTATACGCCAAGGGTAGTTAGTATACTCGTAGACTCTAAAAACATACTTCCATATGTTTTTTCAAAAATTGTACGACTTTTATTTTTCCATATAAAATATTTCAGCACGTAATGTAGGTATACATTGCCCTAAAATGTCACAACTGAAGAATCTGATGATGTGTCAAAGTATATTAGTATACATCGCGGCCCGAAGAAATTTAAAAAATAAATTGCTTCTATGTTAACTAAGAGTTAACTCAATATTTATTACAATATCGATTTATAATTTCAAAAATTGTGTCTGGCTTCCATTTGAGGTAATATCAAATAAACACGCGGTATATTTCTACGTTTGGTTTTTATCTTTAGGCGAATGCAAAGGGCTACGGCTCTGCTTGAAAGTGCGTCCTCACGAGAATTGTCACGTATGTCTACTAATAGTAATGGTTTTATAAAGGTCATAAGAAGACTGATGGTGCCGAAGCTGGCGCAGCTTGAGAACACGATCATGGGCATCATGAAGGAGCTGGCCAAGATGCCGCCAGGGGCGCGGCTCCCCGACAAGTTCACCAAGACCGAACCCATCAAGCTTCTGCTGGACCAGAACTATAAGTGAGTATCATCATCATATATTTAAGAACTGGGCTCTTGTCACTCTCTGTATGATTTAAATTTCTTGTCTTTTACTCTACATATTAATAAATTCTTTAAGTAAGATGAAAAGAACAGATCTTAGCCAAAGTATTCCATTGGGTTGACGACATGTGACATGTAGGAAAAATTTGGCGCCATATTTGGCGGTTGACAGTTGTAACAGAATCAATGAGTAGATAGGTTAGTAGTGATTTTCACTACAACTTTTGGGACAAAATAGTATTTTATACAATAGTGACATAATCAAGAGCTTTTCAGTCGAGTACCGCGTTTAGGCCACGAAGCTTGCTGAGTGACCTAATTAAGGTACGAGATCGAAAAGTTTAATTATGTCACTATTGTATACAATACTTTTTCTACGAGTATTAAGTAAGAATTGATTTTCTTTCATTCTTTCAAAATTTTTCCCAATCAAACGTCAAACACTATTTTTCAAACCGGAAGTAATTGTATCGGGCCTATTCGGTGGTACAGACACTACCGAAAAGAGATATAAATATGATTGTGTGCGTAGTAGAAAGAGATGGATAGAATAAACTGTCTCCAAGTTTACTTCCAAGATGTCGTTGTAGTTGTGATTGGTCTTTTTATAATCCAATCACAAGGTAGAAGCAAGTTTAAAGCGGTATTACACATTGCAACCTGCAGGGCCCAATCTGTTGTGTACCCTGCCTCTTCCTACCCCTCCTTCAGCTCCCTACGGGCCCTACCTTCAATTAAACGGCTATTACACATTGCAACCTGCAGGGCCCAATCTGTCATGTTGGAAGGTGTAATTAAAGGTAGGGCCTGTAGGGAGCTGAAGGAGGGAAGGGAGAGGCAGGGTACACAACAGATTGGGCCCTGCAGGTTGCAATGTGTAATAGCCGTTTTTCACCTTCCAATCTGACAGATTGGGCCCTGCAGGTTGCAATGTGTAATACCGCTTTTAGTTTTAAGTAGAAGAAAATTTGACAGATTAAGTACGTTCGGAAATTATAAAGTTGAGTCTGTCCGAAAAGAAAGTGTCGTACAATGTATGAGCTCCCATGTAAACCATGACACTATTCTTTCCGGACAAACTCTACATATTTTACCGAGATGTGAATGACATTCTCTTTTCAAAATTATTTTAGTTTAGTGGCGGGTTATTTAATAAATCTATTTAATGATCCCGGAAGTGCCATAGATTATCCAACATTTAAATGTGTAAGGTTTAAAACGGCTATTAGACATTGCAACCTGCAGGGCCCAATCTGTCAGGTTGGAAGGTGTAATTGAAGGTAGGGCCCGTAGGGAGCTGAAGGAGGGGTAGGAAGAGGCAGGGTACACAACAGATTGGGCCCTGCAGGTCGCAATGTGTAATACCGCTTTAAGTCTGGTCTATGAAGTCCTAATACACAAATTAAAGTCGACGAGTAGAAAAACATTCTTAGGGATGTCATCTCCTGTTACTCAATGAAGTAGTCATTGTCTTTTCTGACTAAACTGTTATTTTTTATCCGACACCAGCACCATATATAAAAGGCCTTCAGAGGCCAGTTTTATAAAGCTACAAGTTACAATTTATAAGCGGAACTCTCTTTCTAACCTTATGTGTTAGAAAGAGAGTTCAGCTTGTAAATTGTAACTTGTAGCTTTATAAAAATGGCCTCAGTTCTCTCTTCTCTCTAAGCAGTATAGCGCTCGGTCCAGAGGCTTTGTTGACCACTTACCATAATGCTAAGCGTATGCTGTTATGCCACCCCTAAAAAGGCCATAATTTTGACATCAATTAGTAAATCAGAATAGGTATGCCTCCAACTATGCATAAGCAAATATCAATTCGCTAAATACTAAACTAATATTTTCATTCTTACAGGGAGGAAGTATGCAACGATAAACTAGAAACCTGCCTGAAAGAGGACAAGCGACGCAAGCGCATTCTAAAGAAATTGTTCTTCAAGAAGTACAACGGGCTACGACAAGAACTTATTGGCTACGGAGGCAGGCGGCTCTGGGGAGGGGAGGGCAATTTGTTCTACAGGAAGTAAGAAAGCGATATATGTGACTAATATAGTTTTTGTCTCGTTCTTACAAATGGAATAGGAAAGAGGGACAAATAAAGTTCTCTTTAAACGTAGTACATAATGCTTCTAGTGTAATGGTGTTTTAGTAGAAAAAGTAATAAATGTTTTTGCAGTATATTTTGTTTGTTTTTTAATATTATCTAATTGATCCTTTGTATGTCTTTCCCGACCACGGAACAATGGTGTTCCGGACCTTTGGGAGGCGTATGCGGAGCCGAAGCCAACGCGCAGAGGCCCTTTCGACAATTTAATGAAAAGTGAGGGGTACACTAAGCGGATGCTGCCCCTGCCCGTGTCATGGGACGCACGCAGAGACAGCACCCGCCATGGTGTAAGGACTATTGAGAGTTAATGGAGTCTAAAATGTACTAGGCTATTGGGTGAATAGTATGGACTAGTTAATGGGCTATTGGATGAAGGACCGGACGCCTGCCTAATAAAACGGTATACAATTTTATTTCCGGCAGACGGTGACTCGCCCTCCGCAAGATGGGCCCCCATAAAAAGCGACATCAAAGATGGCTCAAGGGCAACACCGGTGCGGGGGCTGGGGGTAGAGAGGTGTCACTGGACTTTAAACATATAGCCAACTCGCCACTTTTATCTAATTTATTATTAGTCATTTTTGTAGAGCTAAATTACCTACCTCTAGTCGACGTAAAAATATGTGACATGTTCTTGCAAAAGGTACCTACCTGTATAGTCCTACCACTCCTACCCCTCTCTGCTTCGAGGAACAAAGGAAACCAAAGAGTGGCTAGAAACCAGAAATATAATTTAAAAAAAAAAAACGCCGGTAGGTTTTTATCATTGCAGCATCGGCATTTCGTGTTCCTCCCGTACCTAATTAGGTATAAATAATATACCTAAGCTCCTAAGCTCCTAATACCAAAGCTATATATAGACCTAAGTTCTCCGAAACATGTCGCGCGTAGTTATATACTAAACACAAGTACAGCCGGTTTCTAGTCTGAGTGATAACACTCTTAGGTTTCCTTTAATATAATATAATATCAGTGGCGGCGCGTCCATAGAACTCGATTTCCGTCGGCTTGCTTACGGGCAGGTTTCGACGAAGGAACTGGCGCCTATTTTGCGTGAAGGGAAGGACGGCTAGTCCAACCAGCCCAATAACTCCTCAAGGAATCCTATCAGACAACAAGTTGATTAGGACCTCGGGGAGATCTCTCGGGGACCCGAGGTGTTTTGCCCTGTACGGGGCCACTCCGCTGCACTCCAGCTCCGCGTGAGAGGCTGTTTTTTCTGTCTCCATGCACCCTCGGCATAGGGGACTGTCTTTAACACCTATGTTAAATAAATGTTTGTTAAATGGTCCGTGACCTGTTATTACATTGTGTTTTACCAAGACAGAGAAGTGTTTTGGTCTTGTTTAGCTTGTCTGCATGATTGCATCCCTCTTGACTTTGCCAAAGAGTTTTATGCAGTTCGTTCCAGCAGCGTCGAGCGTATAAGGCTCTGGAAACCGACCAATCAGCGTCCGAGGGGCTTTACGTTTGACAATATAACGGTTCCTCGTCGATAGTTTATAATCTAACGAAAAATAATCCGTTAAATTGTAAGCAGCACGTTACGGTTCACAATCTTTCGATAGTTTACAATCTCTCTAGTTAGATTATAAACTAACAGTTTTGACAATTTTACAGTGACATATATGTATATTCAGAAATAATGACTCCGAAAGTCTTAAAATTGTCCCTCCCCCCCGTAACTGTTGAACCGTAAGTCCAGAAATTATGGAAAAATTCAAGAAGATACACATTTAAATATTCTTTCAACGAAAATTATTTTGAACATTATCGGTTTAGGCGTGTTTGAGTTATCTCCAAAAAACTACGTACTTAGGCAGATACGACCTTGCGATAATAATTTATTCGATAGTAGCTATGGCTGGTTTTTATGAATAATGGTACGGAACCCTCGCACCGACTCGCAGTTGGCCGGTTTTTTTTGATTTCCTTTAATTTCAGCATATGGTTAGGTACGATTAAGAAAACAAATTGGCATAAATAGTAAAAGAAAAATAGATTTTTTTTCTAGGAATAGGTCATTGATGTAGGTAACTTGGATATTAGGGTATTATGATTAACTCACCCAAAAAATATGACATGTCAATGTAATTTCGAACATTACAATACTCCGAGATACAAAGGAAGCTTATTTTATTGAAGTAAATAACACACAAGTGAATCATTTATTGAGGTGTCTCAGAGTTCAAAACAATTTAATGTAGGTTTACGCAATCCGAAAGGCAAACATTAACTAGGTATCGATTATCTCAGAACTGGAGCTAATTAGGACACTGGTGTCTTTGAAAAATATACTTAATTTAAGCTCAGGAAGGGTGTACTTGTATTTAAAGGAAATAAAAAAACACGGTGTATATGTATAAATTAAATTTATATAATTATACATACAAGGTGTAACAAAAATGCTGGTGATCCTTTTAAGGGCATAATTGGTATCGTGTTCTTATTGTGAAAAACTAAGAAAAAAAATTTTTCTCGCGAAAAAAATTTTTGAGTTTGTATGGAGGGTTGGCCAGCTGGGACGACTCGCCCCATACAAAAAAAATTTTTTTTCGCGTCCAAAAAATTTTTCTCCCACTTTTTCCTACTCGCAATACGATACCTATTATGCCCTTAAACGGATCACCAGTATTTTTGTTACACCCTGCATAACGTCTAGGAGACTTAGCAAACTAGGTTCAGTGTCGTGGGCTCTCTTATACTAATTTATGCACATAGTAAACCAATTGAAGGGATGTTTACAAAAACAACATAACTGCTTAGAGCGGTTGACACTTTTTTAAGAACATTTTTAATCGTTTCAGGTGTCAACCAGTGTAGTCAGTTATGTTGTTTTTGTAAACATGCCTTCAATTCGACTCTCGCCCCGTACCGTTTATACGTAATGTATCCTTGAGCAACTGCCACCATGACAAGGTTCTATAGTGGTTTAGTAACCATATTTTTAACCGACTTCAATTCCATCAAGAAGGAGGTTCTGCATTCGGTTTGGTGTTTTTTTTCTTCCGGAGATGCAAAAATTTTACACATCGTGTAATTTTATACAATAATTGAATGTAAATTCTCATCTTAAGTGAATAGTGTATATTCTTATGAGAATAAATGTCTTAAACCATAAACCATATTTTTTTAAATATATATTTGCTATTTTTTTTTATGTATGTTCACCGATTATTCGAAGACGGCTGGACTGATTTGGAAAATTCTCTTTTTGTCTGAAAGAATACATTTCACAGTTGGTCCCATTGTCACCAGGTCCGGATCTGATGATGGGATCCTGGAGAAATCGAGGGAACTCTTCAATTATAATAGGCAAACCTATAGTGATTTCAGTATTTTTTACAGCAACTCGGGCATTTCCACTTGGAAAAGCGGATACTAAGTGAAGCCGGTTCTTTTTAGGGTTCCGTAACCAAAATGGCAAAAACGGAACCCTTATAGTTTCGCCATGTCCGTCCGTCCGTCCGTCCGTCCGTCCGTCCGTCCGTCCGTCCGCGGTCTAGCTCAGTGACCGTTAGTACTAGAAAGCTAAAATTTTGTACGAATTTACTAAGCCGACAAAACGGTTGAATAAAAATTGGAAAAATATATTTTATTAGGGTGCCTCCCGTACACGTGAAGTGGGGGGCGAATTATTTTTTCGTTTCAACCCAGTTGTGTGGGGTATTGTTGGATAGGTCTCTCAAAAAGAACAAGGGTCTTCTAAAACAGTTTTTGGATAAAACTAATACTTTCGTAAATAATAGCTCCGAAAGTTTAAAACAGGGCGTCCCCCCCATCTAACTTTTGAACCGTGGGTCCAAAAATTTTGAAAAAAATCATGAGACTAAGGCCTCATAAGTACCTTCAATGAAAACTATATTGAAATAAATCGGTTGAGCTGTTTTTTAGTTAATTATCAAAAACTCATAGTGAAAGGACGTAAGTAAACATGACTTAAGCGCCGCCAAATTTCCTGTAAGAAACGACCTTTTGAATTAATGAATTGTAACAGGCCGGCAACTACGGAACCCTACACTGAGCATGGTCCGACATGCTCTTGGCCGGTTTTTTTGTTTAAAATTATTATTCTAAAAGAAGTACATAATACGTATAGGTTTTCCTACCATAATTTTTTTTTACGAGTTAGGTTGTCTTTCTACTGAGGATAATTGAATGGAGATGTGCGGAATCACCCAATAACATCATCCGCTGCTTATTGGAAAGGCGGCCTAAATGTACCTTCGTGACGGAGTTCTTTCACTTGTACATATGCACGATATTTGCAAATTAATGTCTAGTTTGAGGGGATAAAGACATGACCGCAGAGAGCGTTGTCAGTCTACTCTGCGGACCCGATTAGGAAATGTTCCTGGCAACTCCGATACTGATTTTGTATGTATGAATCGATTTTTTTCCGGCTCCACTTATATAAAATCGGTAGCGGGGCCATACCCTAGGCCTAGGTGAAGGTGGGTCGCTGTGAGACTCTTGATAACAAGACTATCGTCGGAGACCAAGAAGCGCAATATTCCTCCCAATGATGCAAGCAGATTTTCAGCCGGTAATTAATAGTTTATTTTCTGACTTTCCTTCTGATCTTAGTCGCCCATGGCAGATTTTCCTACGTTCGCACAATATTAGCAATACACCTAGGTCACGTTATATCCGGTAGAAGTACCTCAAATGCTGCTATACAGGTCACGTGCCATTTCTTACACAATCCACTGTAAGCAAACGAAACTGTTTGCAAACAAATTTTCTTTTAAACATTTAAACACCCGGTGTTTTCAAACTTCTACATTTAGCAGGAAATATCATAGTTTCAGTAGAACCAAATCGTTTCTACGATTGACTGGTAAACGTTTCAGTTTAAAGAAATGACTGATATTTTTTGAGTTTAAATAGAAACTAGCAGGCAAAGAGACTAATAAATTTCTAAATTCACATAAATTAGTAAATATATAGTGTTTAACATGAGTGAAACAAAGTTAAAGTTACAAATCGTCTTAATAGTTTTAAGTATAGTTTGGAGAGGTCTTCATGCACTAGATGACTGTAAGTATCATATCATTCTAGTGACCTATTACAAATGAGAAAGTAACTCTATCTGTCTGTATATCTGTATGACTGTTACCTCTTCGATAAAGATGAAATTAGACATGGAAATAAATAGATTGAGTCCTGGGAAAAGATAACATAGTGTTTATTGCGAAAATCTTTCAATTAAGCTGCATTTTCACCAGAGATGAGCGAGGATGTGTTGCGCGTAATGAAAACCAATAGAATCACTTAATTTGTTTATTCTCGCACAGCGCAGCTCTAGAAATGGTTCTTAATAGGGATGTTACGGAGGAGGTATAACGGAACCGGAGTCGGAACCGAAAGTTAAAAATTATTTTTAACGGAACCGAAACCGAAGTCGGAACCGGAACCGAAGATAATAAACTTTCCGTATTGAATAGTATTTTTACCAATAAGTTTTTGCACAGTTAACATTTTGCCAGTTTAGCGTCGATTCTGCTTCTAATTTACGTGCATTATTGTCACATTTACATGACTCTTTTGAAAAATAGATTATTGAATTCAGATGAAGCTAAAATAGATAGTTGAGACATACTCGTAACTGTGATTTGATTTTGGATGTGAACTATACATTTCGACTTTCGCTATGACATTTCGTTCTAAATAATCGGAACCGAACCGGAATCGGAGGTGTAAAACAAATCGGAAGTTTCTATACTTCGGAACCGAAGACGGAGCTTCGTAACATCCTTAGTTCTTAACAAACATATTCCTCGCTCAGCTCCGAGGGAATCGCAGCCTTAGGGAATGAAAACGTTTTTTTAGAACATTGCTAAGCATAAGCTAAAACTTCAACCATAAAACTTAAATTTTGACAAATTTTGTTCATCCGTCGTTATGTTTTGGCTCCTCTACATGATGGGCCATCATAGGGACGCAGCTATTCGTTAGAAGGAGCTAACGATATTGTGATCTCGTTCCGACGTATAGCTGCGTCCCTATGTAGAGCCAGCCTCAGAGCTTTGGAAAAGCTTGCGTTCTGATTGACAAATGTTGTAGCGCTCTTGTTCAGCGTGACACGTCCGCCGCGGTACTTCGGTATCTTACAAGACCACCGCGGCCAGCCGCTGTCCGTCGAGGTCTCGGAGGAGTACATGGACCAGGACTACATAGCCACTAACAGGTAACCGGCACTCAACAAAATATTGTTATCATATCAATCATAGAATTAAAGATAATAGAAAAACAGACAAACAAAATCTCACCAAAAACATGACCATTGGTTGGTGCCATTTGTAGATTATGACAGCTAGACCTCACGGTGCTGCCACCTGGTGAAAAGTCAATTCAGGAAACCCTATACCTTGTGCAATATAAGAAGCAGTTTTTGACACCTGTCATCTCAGTACACTTTATAGCCTAAAATCGATTTTAGGTTATAAAATGTACTGAGATGACAGGTGTCAAAAACCGCTTCTTAGATTGCACAAGGTATAATAATTAATGCACAATTACCTTCAAATGCCAAGGTTGACTTTACTAGGCGTTGTCGTAACCTTAACAATTAATGTTTTGATCATTCTACGATTACTAATAACTACCTACTTACGTTCTTTTTTTCAGGAAGAGACATAAGATGAACTGGAACAGGTCAGTGGTCACGACAAAATCTATTTACACCCCTTTTTATATCCACGACGGCGGCAAACAAGCATACATACGGCCCACCTGATGGTGAACAGCTACCGTAGCCTATAGACGCCTGCTACTCCAGAGGTGACACATGTGCGTTGGCGACCCTTTAATCTACAATTCAATGTGACGGCTAAAGGAAAGGGTTCCCCGTTGTCAACACACTGCATCCTTTTTGAGCTCTGTGGTAACCTCACTTACCGGCAGGAACACATCACTATGAATTATGAGTATAGTCTAGTACTTATTCGTAGTTACAGTACCCATTTACTTTACCGAGATATTTCTCCCTCTTTTTATTAGCTATATCGACGGCCCGAATAGATTAAAATTAATTGTGTCGTTTCCAGGAATCCCATGGAAATCGAAGATTTCGATGATGATGAAACAGAAGAAATCTTGGAAGACAAGGACAAGGATGTAAAAGTGCCCAACTTGCAGGCTGGGCCAGTTTAAAGTGGACATATATAATAAGGCCAACAACAACATGGTATCTTATCTCATTACAATAAAACTCGTTTTTCGATGATACAATAACAATCCTCAGTCTTCAGTATACAAGGTGTAACAAAAATACTGGTGATCCTTTAAAGGGCATAATCGGTATCGTATTCTTATAACGAAAAAGTAAGAAAAAAATATTTTCGCGCGAAGAAAATTTTTGGATTAGTATGAAGGGTTCGCCGGCTGGGACAACCGTCCCGTCCCGTAGAAAAAAAAAATTTTTTTTCGCAGCCAAAAATTTTTTCTCCTACTTTTTCTTAGTCGTAATACGATACCAATTATGCCCTTAAACGGATCACCAGTATTTTTGTTACACCCTGTAGGTACAGCTAAATACTGATTGAAATGAAACTTTGAATTAGGGCGTAAATCTAAAAAAAAAAGAATACGAAGTAAATGTCAAGTTCAATGCCAAAAATATTTTTTTTATAAGTTATTATTAAGAAGTAAGATGCAAAAGTGGAAATATATTTTCGGCGTTGACTGTACGTTGAAGAATAAAATTGTTAAGGAAGTACAATATATGGCGCTTCATAGCAAAAGGACCCTTATGCTCATTTTTAGTGTATTTAACGTAGATTTAGGATCCATGCGTAACTCAAAATCGAGCATAATGGCCCTTTACGAGTATAGGCATGGCACATCATATATCTAGTCCAAATGTATATTTGGTTCGGAGTTATGTACAGTCGCCATCAGATATATCGGAGCGGCCAAGGTGGTCACAAATATCTGAACAACGCCTCTATTGCCAAGGCGATAAAGTGCATGTTCAGATATTTTTGAGTACCCTGACCGCTCCGATATATTTGATGGCGACTGTACTAAAACTGAGTATCCATGTTTGTTTCTTGTTGGTCTTACACAGTACCATAGACACAATAGGTAGGTTAGGTAGGTAATAGATATTGCATAGCATAGAGCATTAAGTATGATGTAAGTAATAAAGTATGTACAATTCACGATATATGGCTATTTTTTTTAATGAATCTTAACCGGTTTTAACCATTTGAACGCCAATAATTTATGCTCAGAAATGTCACACATACGCCAATATAGGCCAATCAAGCGTATAACTAAAACCCCTATACAGGGTGGTTTTTGGGTCGACGTGGAGCAAGAGACGACGGCATAATACAGAATTTAAATATAAACCTAAAGATTTTGATATTTTTTTCATCAGCAATATCCATGATTCAATATTCAAATCGGTCCAGTCCAGCGGTCTTCGAATAATCGGTGAACATACATAAAAGAAACAAAGATCCTGACGAATTGATAACCTCCTCCTTCGAAATCTTGAAGTCGGTTGAAAGTCATCTTAGGGTGACCACGTATTGCTTAGTTTAAGATTAATCTTACTTGGAAAAAAAAGAAGACAATTGAAATTAATTCTATTTTGATCAGATTCTACTATATGACAGCATTAAGGAATGTGTTTAATTTTGTAATGTACTTGTACGAGTGTTGACTACACGTACTCGTGTAGTACGGTACATATGTCATGTGAAAGGATGAAAGTTAAACAATACCAATAGACACCGTAAGTATTTATAGAAAAGTCCGAGATTTTTAAAATCAAAGAAACAAGCTTAAAATATTCAAAAATATATTAGAAAATAATACAAAATTATAAAACAATTCGCTTCACAAACAATCATCACCAAGTAGCGGAATATTTTCGCAAAATGTCAGCCACCTGTGTTACATAAATTAGGAGTAAGAGAGGAAACCGATATTTCACAATAAGCAGAGAAAGTTAGTTCATCATCAGTGGTCAGTTATCTTGATCATAAACTTTGTCGTCATAGACATCCATTGGTGGCTTCTGAGGGTCAAGCGCATCGAGGGGCACTCTGACCATTTCGAGCGACTCCTCAGAGTAGTCTGAACTATCTCCCTCAGAGTATTGCTCATTCATGTGGTCCTGGTAGATTTTCTCGCATTCATTTAGCGCTGCAGGACTGCTTGGGTGGAAGCCTAATCCATCTATGGGGCCTACCGTGAGGTACGGGACTTGGGTTGTCACCTCGAAATGTCTTCCTGGAAAAAGTATTTGTATTCAGTTAAGGATCGGATATAATTAAGATCTTATTGATGCTACTGGAACGACTTCAAACACAGGAACGTTTTATCTGTGTCTTTATCTGAACACTTTTGAACTTTATTACGATGGAGTAAGGTGCACAAGTTTGTTCATAATTATGACGTTGACTGAATAGTCAGCAGAAGTAGCTAAGCGGGCGAAGTATCCAAAAAGAGCTTGACAAGACTTTATTTTCATGAAAATAAGAGCATGACAAGATCATTTTAACGGCCTCCTAGCCCAGTTGGTAGTGAAACGGCCTCCTAGCCCAGTTGGTAGTGACCCTGCCTACGAAGCAGGAGGTCCCGGGTTCGAATCCTGGTCAGGGCATTTATTTGTGTGTTTATCACGAATATTTGTTCCTGAGTTATGGGTGTTTTCTATGTATCTAAGTATATATTTATCTATATAAGTAGGTATATCGTTACCTAGTACCCATAGTACAAGCTTGGCTTAGTTTGGGACTAGGTTGATTTGTGTAAGATTGTCCCCAAATATTTATTTATTTATTTATTTATTTTGAACACGTCTAAATGGGCTGCGGGCATATTTTTAACATTTATTCAAATTCGTTCCATAGTCTGTTTCTCTGTAATTGGAACAGAGGGGGGTTATAACTATTTTATGGAATGAGATAATAACATGGTATACTTCGTCATTCTTGCACCAGCAGCCTTTTAACTTAAAATAAAGAAAAAAGTTCATATAAAAGCCAGACAACAGGGATAGTTAGAATATTAGTGACATTTAGAAAAACAATTGAAGGGATGTTTACAATAGTACTTTACACAACTAGGGTGGTAAAACAAAGAAAGGCTGAGATCGCAGAAGTTTGCGGCCCGAGCTGCAAGCGAGGGACGTAAATATGCGATCGAGGGTTTTCTTTAGTACCTCCCGTGTTGTGTACATCATTTTATGTCTGCACTTGGCCAGAAAGCGTCTTTTACCGTATGCGCAGCGTGCGGAAAAAGCCACTTTATGGCCAGGTGTGGCATAAAACCACATAACTGACTACACCCGTTGACACCTGAAACGATTAAAAATGTTCTTAAAAAGGGTCAACTCTAAGCAGTTATGTTGTTTTTGTAAACATCCCTTCAATTGAGTCGCCACTACCTACACCTACAGTGCTTTAAAAAACTTACTGTCAATATGATCTGGTATAATAACTGTAGCTACTGTTCTCTCCATCGCGTCGTCATAGTAATCTCCAACGATTCTGACAGTGGCTTCTTCCTTGACGTCATGAGCATATGGCTTCGGCGTGCAGTCTTCAAAATGGCGTCGGCCATCTGGGTGAACGTGAGGGTCATGGGGAGGCGGGATCTCCGTGAGCGGCACGAATTTTCTCACAGCGGGAGGGCCTACCGGCTTTACATCGGCCAGTCTGTAGGGTTATTAAGACATATTGTGATGAAAAATACCGGAGAACTGATTTGTACGGTTCCACCACATCTGCAGATATCCTGTTAATATCCTACTATATTAACAGGATATCTGCAGATATTTCCCAAAGAGATGATGTTATACAAACATATTCTGCTAGGAATACAGGTCAGCGAGGGTAGGTACAAAGTTTCAATTAGAAATTTTGGATTATTGATATTATTTCTAGTGTAAGTAGTATGGTACCTAGTACATATTTTTAGAGAGGAGTTAAGTATTATGATGGTAAATTTCTAATGATGAGTATATAAGATCGGTTAGAAAGTTATCACTTTCGCAACCGCGTAGCGCTACGCGCTACGCTCGTAGCGTGTAGCCAGGTATTCCTCGTATGTAGCGCGTAGTAGCTACGAACAGAGAACCCGACTGTCGGGTTCTCGGTGCTGAATATGTTATGTAATCTGGAGCACCAAAAGGCTTAAACGCATTTAGAGAGTCGATATAATTTATCCAGTAAAATACAAGCGAAAAATAATTTTAAACGAAAAAGAACCGACTTCACTCAGGATCCGCTATTCCAAGAGGAAGTGGCCGAGTTGCTGTAATAAATAGTAAAATCACTAATATAGGTGTGCCTATAATAGTTGAAGTGTTCCCTCGATTTCTCCAGGATCCCATCATTAGACCCCAACTTGGTGACAATGAGACCATCTAGGGGTTATAACTATAAGTACTCGTACCCGTTCGATTAAAAAAAAAATTAAAATCGGTTCACGATTCACGGAGATATCGATTAACATACATGCAAAAAAAAATCAGTATAATTGAGAACCTCCTCCTTTTTTGAAGTCGGCGAGTGAGGTTATATTTGGAGTTTTAATTACTAATTACTAATCACTAATTAAACTGTATTACTCAGTAATCCGACCTTATTCGAGTAGCAAATCTAAACTCAGAAGATTATTTTTAGGGATTAGATTATATAAGTCTCATTTTTACAAGTTTGTTGCAAGCTTACAATTTCAAAGATGTTCAAATCGTTTTAGTAAAATATGGACATCTAAAACAAATCTTACTTTACTAGCTAAATACACAGAAGAGAACTGAAATCGGGTCACTTTGGATAGTCTTAATATTACTCACTTGTTGAGAAAAGCACTTTTCCTTATCACACCCGCGACGTACACCGCCTGCAGTGCCAGATACACTATAACCTTCATGGTTTCCTGTCAGCAACGGAGTAGCATAACCACTGTACCTGATATGGGTCTCTTATAGAGCTCTTTACTGCTATTCCCTTTGCTTTGCCTGAGGTAAACCAGTCTTAATGTGATCTGGTTACGCATGCATATACCTCGCCAATTGTGAATCTTTTTGCTAAATGGATAAGATCTACGAGTGGTCACTGAAGTATGTGTGTTGAAGTTACATTTATAGTGGGTGGCCCAAGGCACAGTGTTTAAAGCAGTGGAATTAGAGCTGTTATCTAAAATTTGGACAATGATCGGAGCAGGCATTGTTGCAGTACAATACAACAGGTGTACAGTGTGGTTTTATTGGGTCTTATTTAATAGGTTCGGTGTGATGAGGCAAGCTCACATCTGGAATTGTCGACAGATTGAGTTGAGTTTTCACTGAAGTGCAAGTCTAATTTGTAGAAGGTCAGACGTTTTGTGAGAGATATATTTTTGATAATGTTGGGAATGAATGAAAATACCACATGGTTAAATAGGAACGCTAAACAAGGCGAGACGTACCTAGACAATTATTCCTTACATTTACATTTCCCGAGAGGAGAAAGAAGAGACAACATTTTTTGTTAATTTACCAGCACACATGGACGATGACGATTCGGTATTTTTTTTTTCAATTTACTTCATGACTCCGACATAACTTCCGCGCTGTCCCCGTGGCGCAGAAGTATCCATAACGGATTTTCCCCCCCGACAAAAAAAAGGTTAGTATGAGGACTTGGAAAGTAAACATAAACAGCAAATGTAGACATTAAGTTTATAATGAACGCAGATCAGTAGAATCTGTTCTTCTTTCCCTTATACAAGACAGGGTCCAGATGCCAGGTGGTGTTGCCGCCGCACGAGACCAGGTTGTAGCAGCCGCCGAACACGATCGGCGGGTCCGTGTCGGGGACACAGATGTTGTCTTGGCAGAACGTTGCTGTGCCTGGAACAGTGAAGGTTTAATTTGGGTGACATTTAATCGATCTGCAGAATATTTCTATTATGGTAAGCAAAAATATATATTTGGTCAGCAAAATTGGACACTTGGTAAGCAACTTAAGGTCAGCAAGTATTTGTAAACCAGTTCGCAATTAATGTCAAACTGACTTCACTTGACTTAAGATCCTATGTCCCCTAGATGGGGCAGAGGGCGTCCACAGTAACTTTCCAAGTCGAACGGTCTTGCGCTTCTCGCTTGACTTAATGTCAAACTGAGCTGCTCTAAAATAATTTGGCTGGCAACTTAATTATTTGAGCGGCAGTAAGCTATCTGCCTTAAATCAGATTTCTCAAAGCAATCAGTGGGTAAGCGAATTATTTCATTTTGGATTACAATTGGACTGATCCGCAAAAATTGGTTCGCTAAAAAATCTATTGATCAGCAAATGCCTTACCAACCTAACCTAACTTTTGCTGATCAGGTGATTTTTTTAAACAAAAAACAAAGGTCCGCCTAAAGCAAAGGGGGCGCAAAAAAGAAACTTAACTGTTTTTCCTTTAAAACATGTCTATTTTAACGAATCTTTTACGATTCATGAACTTTTTTCGAAAATTTATATTGTACATTAGATTCAGTCGGTTCTGGCGCTCGCCGGCCACTGCCGCGGCACGCTCGCTTCGCTCGCTCGGTTTCGCGCGCTGTTAGGTCACGGTTCACCTAACACACTCCTCCTCGCTTCGCTCGTCGTCGCATCTATCTTGGCTCTGTGACACGACAGTTTTCTGTGATTGTATTCCCAAGGGCACACATTGGCTGTTCATGTCTCGTGGACTAATTTCACTCCAGTTACAACTCTGCCGATTTTTCAAACCAAACGCCACCAACTTTATTATACCAGATTACCATTGCTTTAATATGCATACCTCTCAATTAAACTGGTTACAGTCATGTTTTTTCTATCCACCGATTTTTAAATCTTGCTGACCAAATAATTATTTCGCAGCTCAACAATTTATTGAGCAGATGAAGTATAATATAGGCAGATCAATATTGGTTAAAACGTTGTCCGTTTGTGAATTTTTTGCTGAACAAGAGTTGTAGCTCCATTTTTATTTATTGCTAGCCAATTTTTTATACATTTTTTATACATTCAAGCTGACCAAATGATTTAATGGCTATTTTTTTTGCGAATCAGTTTTAAAAACGGCTGATCATTTAATTACTTCCCGTTTAATTTGCTTACTTTATTTATTTATATCAAATGCAATAGTAGTTTATGTAACTGTTACGTAATAGGGGTCCTTAAAACACGAGTGTGGTTTTATGAAACGAACGAAGTGAGTTTCATAATAAGATCACAAGAGTGTTTTAAGGCCTAATTACGTACAGTTGCATACACTGCTTTATCTACATACATATTATAAACCCGAAATGATGATTGAATGACTGCAATTGCACGGATCGCCATGACCAACTCGATTGTGTCGGCGGTCGTGCGGCGCATGCCCGCACCCGGATTTTCATAATGATATCGAATTTTTGCTTATTATTTGATAATAATAACATCGTTACAGATAACATATTTGTTCTAACTACTAAGAAGACGTTCGAAATTTGAACGTAATTAAGGTATCGGTTACCGATACTAAAATGTAAACATTAAGATGCAGCCACAGATACTCATATCTAAATATAGGGCGTTTGCTCATCGATCCTGACCATAAAATAGACATATTAGGGTATGGATGTAGATAAAAGCTTTCTTTGCACACTGGTAGTCATGCATCTTTTTTGTCCTATATGAAATGGTAAAGGAACATAGGTAAAGCATATATCATATCCATACGTCGTTATCGCGGGTGCAACTACGATTTGACAGAACTCAAAGATTATGATAAACAAGAAAGAACAGAAGTGTCAGTAGTATCAATTACGTTTGTACCTACGAGATCAAAATTATTCAATTTTTGTTCTAATATCGTACTTGACTTGATAATTAATACATATTAATAATTTTAAACAAAAAAAGAACCGACTTCGCGTAGGATCCGCTATTCCAAGGGGAAGAGGCAGAGTTGCTGTAAAAATAGTGAAACCACTTTAGGTGTGCCTATAATAGTTGAAGAGTTCCCTCGATTTCTTCAGGATCCCATCATTAAAAAGAAATTTTGAAAATCGGTTCACGATTCACGGAGATATTGAGTAACATACATACAAAAAATAATAATGATAAAAAAAAATCTGTCGAATTGAGACCCTCCTCCTTTTTTGAAGTCGGTTAAAAAGATTAACCACGCAGTCCTAACGGCAACCTCTTCTGTCACCTGTTATTCGAAACATTTTTCATTCTTGATCGATTTATGTAGACTTGTAGATAAACGATTATTTTAGACTTCGAAACAATTGGTTCCCCCTAAAGTCACGGTTACTCGTTATTTTCATTAAAAAAATGTGAAACGAAATTTCAACTCAAAAAAGCGCACTTTAAGGAACGTAGAAAAAGCGCAAGATTGAGAAGAGTTTGATTGATCATTTCCAGCAAAAACATTGTGCTAGATATGAAGAACTTCTTAGAGGCTTAAGACGCGTAGGTAGAAATACTCTGTTTATATCAAACGGACACTCTGTTATATACATTCTTCAACACATTTGTTTTTGCACCCGCGATAACGACGTATGATCATATCCCAAAATATTACTGCGAGTATTTCGCAGCATCAAGAATCAAGATAATAAGCATACTCATAATTCTGCGTTTAATACTATTTAAAATATTTGAAAGCGTATCTAAACAATGCAGAGTCCTGGTCCTGGTCGTACCATCTCAACCTGTCAGGTAGAGTTTTTCCGGAGAGAGAAGTGTCGTGGTTAATATGAGAGCTCATACATTCTACGACACTAACAAATCTCTCAAAGCAATACAGTGAGTAATCCAATACGAGCAATTAAACCAGATACAGAATTTAATTGTGATATTATCATTAATTAAGAGGTTTTTTAACTTACACAAAATAATGACCCCGTAATTATTTTTTGAAAATTTACCGAGCAGCATTTTACAGCTAGAAAACATGATAAATGTATTGTTTACATTGCGGCCCGAATTATTTTGTACATTAAATAAAAAAAAAAACATTGTAAATCCAAGCCAAAGTTACTATGCCCTTATGCTAACCACAGTTGAAAGATCCGCTCGTATTAGATTTATACACTATATAATCAGTCTTCAAAATTGACAGGGCCACCTACCATACATAACATAGCCAGTAGGCCTCGCCTGCCGCTTATCCTTCACATAGTCGACCACCGCCTTCGCCAGAGCGTAGAAGTGCTTACTGGCCTTATACCGAATCTTGGCCAGCGCGGCGTCGCAGTCGCTCTTGTCGGCGCGGCAGTGGTACACCATATTGTGACGACAGATATACTGTTGTCCATGTTTTCGATGTGTGTTTAAATAGTAACAAGCTATGAAAACTGGGGTCACCTACCAACATAGCCAGTCGGCCTCGCCTGCCGCTTATTCTTTACATAGCCGACCACCGCCTTCGCCAGAGCGTAGAAGTGCTTGCTGGCCTTATACCGCGTCTTGACCAGCGTGGCGTCACAGTCGCTCTTGTCGGCGCGGCAGTGGTACACCATGTTGTCCCGTCAGATATACTGTATTTCATATTTTTGATGTGTGTTTAAAGAGTAACAAGCTATCAAAACTGGGGCCACCTACCAACATAGCCAGTCGGCCTGGCCTGCCGCTTATTCTTCACATAGTCGACCACCGCCTTCGCCAGAGCGTAGAAGTGCTTGCTGGCCTTATACCGCATCTTGGCCAGCGCGGCGTCACAGTTGCTCTTGTCGGCGCGGCAGTGGTACACCATGTTGTTCCATCAAATATACTGCATTCCATGTTTTTAATGTGTGTTTAAAGAGTAACAAGCTATCAAAACTGTGGCCACCTACCAACATAGCCTTGCCTGCCTCTTGTTCTTCACATAGCCGATCACCGCCTTCGCCAGAGCGTAGAAGTGCTTGCTGGCCTTATACCGCATCTTGGCCAGCGCGGCGTCACAGTCGCTCTTGTCGGCGCGGCAGTGGTACACCATGTTGTTCCATCAAATATACTGCATTCTATGTTTTTAATGTGTGTTCAAATAGTAACAAGCTCTTAAAAAATGGGGCTACCTACCAACATAGCCAGTCGGCCTCGCCTGCCTCTTATTCTTCACATAGTCGACCACCGCCTTCGCCAGAGCGTAGAAGTGCTTGCTGGCCTTATACCGCATCTTGGCCAGCGCGGCGTCACAGTCGCTCTCGTCGGCGCGGCAGTGGTACACCATGTTGTTCCATCAAATATACTGCATTCTATGTTTTTAATGTGTGTTCAAATAGTAACAAGCTCTTAAAAAATGGGGCTACCTACCAACATAGCCAGTCGGCCTCGCCTGCCTCTTATTCTTCACATAGTCGACCACCGCCTTCGCCAGAGCGTAGAAGTGCTTGCTGGCCTTATACCGCATTTTGGCCAGCGCGGCGTCACAGTCGCTCTTGTCGGCGCGGCAGTGGTACACCATGTTCTTGGTGTTGACTTTCACCATCTCTTCGCGGAGTACTTGGTATTTGTTGTCCGTGTGTAACATTTGGGCGAAGCGGACGTTTACTGGTGGAAATATGGTTTTCATTAGGCATGTAGGTAAATATGCAATTGAAGGGATGTTTACAATATCAACATAACTGACTACACTGGTTGACACCTGAAACTATTATCAATGTTCTTAAAAAAGTGTCAACCGCTCTAAGCAGTTATGTTGTTTTTGTAAACATCACGGGGGCGAGAAGTGGCTCACGGAGAGCCGTTTTGCTGCATTGATCGTAGCAAATGGAAATCCGTGATCTCTGCCTACCCCTTTTGGAATATAGGCGTGATTGTATGTATGTATGATTGTATGTATGTAAACATCCCTTCAATAATAATAGCTCTTGTCTATTTTACATACATAAACGTATAATAATGTTTATAATAGTGTAAATTTCCCATTGCTCTTGAATTACATAAGTATAGGCATTTAAATAGTAAAATCCCAACGAGGTATCTTAAATATTCTCTAAGTTAAATAAATAAAACAACGAATTCGTAAGAAATCGAAATAACCTGTTAACCTCTTTATTTACCTACTACTAATTATGGATTAACCATATTGTACTTATGGCCCCATTTACACATTGATTAGTGTTAAGAGCGAGTTCATACATTTGTTACTAAACACAAGCAGCAAATGTATGAACTCGCACTTAATAGTAATCAATGTGTAAATGGGGTCTATTACACATATTGCACTTAGAAAAAAAAACCTTTAAAATAAATAAGAAAATCATATGAAAAAATACGAATAATAAATAAATTATGATGAATTAATCTTTCTTTGCTCTTTCTGCGACATCAGGGTTCTTAGAGGTGAACTTATTTTAATGCGGTTTTATTTATTTGTTCTTATGTTTTATTATAATCGTTTATGGTGTCTCTACATACATTGGTTTTATATTTAAATTTACAATAGTTGCTTAATTACTAGATAAGTGTAAGTTTTTAATGATGCCTCCGTAAAGTTATGTAAATTATGAATTGAAGAATTATGTACTTACACCCGGCACCCACAAGATATCCATCTCCTCGTCCAGCACAGAACACCACCAAGCAGATCACAGCCAGTTTCATTTCTACCGACATACAGGGTCACATCTGAGACGTGATCAGAAATAACAAGACACGATGGAGTATATAGGTATACAAATAAATATGTGACAGTAATTTGGTATAAGTATAATGGCGGAAGGCGCTTACGTCGTATGTTCTACAGATTCAATATCGAGCGAGCAATAAAAGCGTAAGTGCCAAGTGCCAAAAGGTACTTTTTCCGAAACAGTGTTAAATATTTAGAGCCCTTCCTTTAAAAATTGATACAAATGGGACTAAATTAAAGGTGATAGAGACTAAAGTTGGTATAGTTAGAGATTTTCAAGATTTCCTAATGGTATTTAGTGAAATTCAGACACCCTAAAAAACATTATTAAATTCAATGTAAAGAAAGAGATCTTTAGATTGATGTAGACCTCATTTTGTTTTTGTTAATCCGTCTCTTATGTGTTAAATACTTACTAAAGCATTGAAATGGAAATAGCGGTTAACAATAAACAAATAAAAGGTCATTTCTGATTACCTGTCAGATAAATTATCACCCTGTATATAAAATAAAATAACAAACTACCGTTGACGTTGACACCCGCACCCACAACCAAAAGACCGACACCAATAACAGCTTACCCCAAATGGCCAATTAACAGTTACTCGATTAGTTTATGGGCAGTAAAAGTGTTAACGATTGAGTGGTGTTTAATTAGGAATATATATAGGACGCGTGTTACTCCGTACCGAACTTGAGGTGTGTTCGACCTGAACCACATAGGGACATTCGAACTTACTAATTCATGTAAAATTTATGTTATTTTGTTATCACTCATTAGTTCGCCTCGGTAAAATCGTATCATTATGTATGTACGAGTGCACGAGCGAATCACTACATAGTATAAAACAAAGTCGCTTCCCGCTGTCTTTCCCTATCATAAAGCTCTTTATGGTCCCTATGTATGCTTAGATCTTTAAAACTACGCAACGGATTTTGATGCGGTTTTTTTTAATAGATATAAGGTTTATATGTATAATTGCACCCGTGCGAAGCCGGGGCGGGTCGCTAGTAATAACTAAAATACGCGTACTTACAAGTATGACGTATTTGCCTGATTAATTGATGTTGGAGACATACAGCCTTGGCCAGAAGTGTTGAGCACCAATGCGATTTTCATACAAAACTGGAAAGTTTAGTCCATCGTTTCCATCTTTGTTTAAGTTATTTTGTAAATTAATTTAAACTAATAGGCATGTTTTGTTGAAGTTAGTAGTAACTGCATAGAATATTTGCAATATGTCGCACCGACTTAAATTTACATTTTTGGTACCTTCTGTTTTCATATTTTTTAAGTACCTTGAAAGTTATTAAGTGAATTTTTCTATATTTATAAATAAAATATAACATTTACCGTTACCGTACATTGTTAGGATAGGGAAATAATGCTTAACATCAAAATTGTAAACAAAAAACACCTATGCTCAACACTTCTGGCCAAGGCTGTAGTTGATGTTTAAACTTTGTTGCCGAGTGTAATACAAAATTTTTCACAGCACCACAGCCAAATAAATGCTTTCAAAATTATTTAAATCAAAATCATTTCTTTAACGTCCATGCTGCCAGATAAAGTGCAAAAACTATTCAAAACGTGTACTAAATTAGATACTTTCCCCACATTGGATGAAATGCGTTTTTCCCCACCGCTTTCTAGGGATAAAGAACGAGTTTCCGCGGTGAAGTGGTGAAAAAAAATTTAACGAATTCGATGAAAACCGGAAAATTATCAAGGTACAAAGGTTTCATCCTCCTAGGAGAGTTAATTTTCTCGAATTTTCACGATCTTTTCCGAAGCAAACAATATCACAGTTAGGCGACTGAGCGCCTCACGGCATTTTGTCCGTGTCATGGCGCCTCTACATGATGGGCCATCATAGGGACGCAGCTATGCGTTAGAGGGAGCTAACGATATTGCCATCTCGTTCCGTCGTATAGCTGCGTCCCTATGATGGCCTATCATGAAGAGCCAGCCTCAAGCTCAGCCCGGTGTAAAGTATGTCATATTGTACTAATTGCGTGAGCATTTGTTTTTGAGTTGGTATCCGACGGCTCTGATTTATGGTCGAAAGTACATTCCTGGAGTGTGCACTGCTTCCAATCTAGGTTTCACACCTTTGTCTTAAATACTATAGTATCCGCAGAATTCAGTGGCGACTGAGGTCATAAAACTCCTCTTTCACACTTGCGCCGCCAGGGCAAGAGAGAAGGTGACAGCGTTATGAACTCAGTCGCCACTTAATTCTGCGGATACTATAGCTAGCCACAACTCACGCGCTAATTTGCCCGTGATATGCGGAAATAATTTCCGCCATATATTGATAGATTTGTCCGCCATACGCGTAAATTTTTTATAAGGGCTAGTTTTTTAAGTCAAATCTTTATTGGATCACACTGCTCGACAGATCTGACGGGCAATTCTGTATCTTTTTGACAGTTGCAATGCAGGCAAGTTGGAAAAAGGTCGTACCTGGTACCTGATACGAGAGACATTTTTTGGTCCGCAGGAGGATATTTTAATTTAAAGTTTCCCAATATTTCCTGTTACCTGTTTATGATGATACCTACCCACCTAATGTTACATTGGAGCAAAACATTAGACGCCGATTGCCGATAGTATTAAGACCATTCCGTACAGACTTGACCTGCAGGCAAAATGTATTCCAATAATTCGAATTCATCTGCAAATGCAATAACAATGCAATGCTAAAATAGTCCAGATAAAGGTAATAGAAACAATTAACAATGGCTGTAGCCCGTTGCCAAATCGTGAGTCAGCCGAACAATGCACCCGTTTAACTCATAAACGACATATATATTTGAATCTCACATAAACGTTAGTCACTGTAGGCCTTTTCCAGTTGAATTAAGGTTCATGTTTGTAAGGTAACTGTATCGTTGCTGATGGAGATACGACTTTTGGAGTTTGTGGATAATTTTCCCAGTAATTACCGCTTGTTAGGAAAGATAGGTCCAAATCTTATCCTCCGTCAGGCCTGTCATTTCATAAGATTTAGGTACTTTTCTTGCATGCCAACCAGTATAAGTTACACATGGATTAGATAACATGTAGGTATGTAGTTTGTAGAAATATAGGGGTCAATTAATACTAAATAAGTCGAAACCAAGTAGGTGGCTGCAGTTAGTGCTAAATATTTTGTGAATAGTTGACTAAGTTGGATTATAATCGCATTACTCACTTCTCTTGTTATCTGAATTTTGTAATTCTAGTTCTAGGATAAGAATGCTGAAGATGTGGTTTAGACATCAAATTTCCTGAAAGAAGTACGTAGTTTAGGTTTGTGCATTAACTTATTTCAAATTCCGAGGGGGCAACGTATTCTAGTATTTTATTATTAATTCTGGAATCAAGAGTTTATTAAGCTGCTGCCATCATAACCATGTATTTATATAGTAAAATGAAGATTAGAAACGAGAAGATCCACAAAAAATCAAGAGCCTCAAGATAGATCAGAGAGTGACCTAGAGTGGCAGTGGTCGGCCCACGTTACCCAAAACCGATGATCTGAAAAGACTGTTAAGTGACAAATATGTAAGTAAAAAAGTCTCCAACGTATTAAACCACATTAAAATCTTACAAAACCTTTAGTAAATGGGAAAAAAAAAATGTTTGAAAACAAGCAATGTATTGTCTTCCAGCTGATGTTATGAGAATCAGAGTAGAGTAAACCCTCCTCTAAATTCATGAATGTTTCCTTTACAGTTCCGTGAAACAATACACGTCTACGGCACGCGTGGTATCTGCTTTATGATCGACGACAATATTGTATCTGGTGGCACCAGACACCAGTACCACGGTGCGTAGGTTTCTTGACTGACGCGACTATTTGGCGAGTTACCAAGCATTGATTGGTCGTGTTTTAGGGTTCTGTACCGTACCAAAAGGGACCAAATCGTAAAATCGGGACCCTATTCCTAAGACTCCGCTGTCCGTCTGTCACCAGGCTGTATCTAATGAACCATGGGAGTTACACAGTTGAAATTTTCACAGATGATGTATTTCTGTTACCGCTATAACAACAAACAATAAAAAACAAAATAAAACAAATATTTAAGGGGGCTCTTATACAACAGATATATTTGCCGTTTATATAGATAAGGATACGGAACCCTTCGTGCGCGAGTCTGACTCACATTTTGTCGGTTTTTTGCTATTGATAGTTAAATTATTATGTATTAAGACTTATTTACGAGATAATAATAGTTAGTAGGTACGTACAGATTTTAGCTTCATATCATAAGTACTAAACTTTTAGACTTTTTTATAATTTTGTCCAAATTGTATTTGATAACCTGAAACTTTTATTACACCTCCCATTGTCCTTGTTTGTTTTGGGGGCCTTGGTTTTGAGGGTCTCGCTGTCACCCTAATTTTAATAATTTTCATGGCTTCATATAATTAGGGGGTACCTATTCAATCAAATCAAATTGGTTTTATCATGTTGGGTTGCATTTTCTTAGTCTCCAACAATAGCCCTCTTTCTAGCAACCGACCCGCGTCAAGCACTAAGGTTATTCGGGTTATTCCCGATTTTACCCGCAATGTTACCAAAAAAACAAAACTGTTCAGACAGACCAATGTACACCATCCACTTTTGTCTTCTCGTAAACAAATACTCCGCTCCAAAAAGGACACACTAATTGTACTACAAAATAATACATCACGCTATCGAACGCTGCGCTAGCGCCGCTAAATAATTACCCTTACATTCTATTGTTCTGGTGTCAGATAATATTATTTAATAGGTGGTAGCAGTGTCAGTACAGATAAGTCTAATTGGTGTTGCCTAACTTATCGAGTTACAAACGCATAAATTTTGTATGTATTATTTTGGTATTTGCTTTGTATCGTGTCGATATTAATTAACACAACATGCTTATTATCATACCTCTGCACTCTCAGCAGCTGCATGTCTTAGTTCACAATTAAATGATGTGTAATTGCTTTTATCTGTCATAATATTATGTTTATTGCTAAAATAGGCTATGCCAGTCTCCTACTTCAGAGCCCAATAACGTAGCTCTCATTAGCCAGAGCAAATTAGTCGCTATTATGCATGGTCGAAATCGGTCTGGACAGGATGATGATTGTGATCTACGATTTTATGTACGAAAAGCCGAATTGAAGCAAGGGTGAATAAAAACTAGGCAAAAGACATTCTTGACCTAGTCTGTTTCACGAAAGTTTTATTTAAGTATTTCTACTAAGTGTTCCTAAGTACACAGACTACAGGCCGCAACCGTTGTTCCTTATAATCTTGGCTGAATCGACGACCTATCGTGTCAGAGACTCTCTACTTCGCTCTTAAATACTCAGATTAAATTAATTTGCATTGAGAACCATATTCATGGTCCAACAATGTAGCATCGAACACGATCTATCGGGCAATCCCTAACATTAACTTGGAGCACAGAATTATGACGGACTGACGGCCGCCGTTGTAGCAGGTGGATTTATGGACTGAATACCTATTAAACTTGTTGCTTGTGTTATCCATTTACAAATTTATCTTTAGAGTCAATAATACAGGTGTTAATCGAAAATTTATCTAATCTTTCTTGTAATAGGGACGCATGGTTAAATCTGGTTGGATTTTAAATGTTGTTGTTAGGTTGGTAAGTATTCGCATTTAAGAAGGGTGGTCGCGTCGATAAAACTGCTTTATTGGTGTGTGAGAGCCGTGAATGATTACATGTTAACTAGGTTATGGTGTAGGTGCTGCAATATAAAATTATGAGGTAAATAGAGTTATAATTTATAAATGAGGCAGTGATTTCCTAACGCATTTTTTTCTTAGCCTGGGCTAATGGTAAGCAAGCGACATAAGCAAATAAGATTTTCCTGGCAAGAAATAAAAAAATATTTCTTTCGTAACCGATTTCGGCCTTCCATTCCTTTCAATAGGTATAGGTACCTCTTTTTTTTTGACAAAGGAAAATAACATTTGTCTCGTTAACTTTTTATTTGTGTGTGGCTTGAGTATATTCCAGTCACCCGCAAATAAAAAGTTAACCTTTCTGACATGGCCAGAAAGTGTCTTTGCCCGGGCCGTTGCTCTAATCTCATTCATTTTGTACATGATATACCCCTTACTGACAGGTATCTAGTAATAGTAAAAACTTTAAATCGAAATATAACCAAACAATAAAATATCGATGATTCCAATCGGCTATCGTATAGCCATTCGCGGACCATCGACAATCTCCGCCAGAGCTCGAGCCAGTTAATTCGATAATTCGATTGGTGGAAACAATGGTTATAAAATGGCCGCCATCTGCTAATGTAACAATAGCGTGATAACCCGCTCACCCCATTAGGGAGCACCGCGAATACCAGTTTATTAGAATGGCTTTTATCTGGATAATAAAAGGAATCCGTAGTTGGATATTATGCTTAGTGGCATCATTGTGATCTTTATTGACCTTATCCTTTAGTGGAACAATTACATGTTCGGTACCGCCTGCGTGCAGATACAGTCGGGCCTCAATTTTCTCTCGAGCAATTCCCAACTGTCCTACTTATTTTTATTAGAGCTCATTTATACTGTGGAGCCTTTTCAAAAATTAAAAGTTTTCCTAAACTTGACATTTCAGTACAGCAACAAGGAGGTCCACCTTATAACATATTAACTATCAAGCTAAAAGACACTTATTCGTCCTGACGCTCAATGCCTAATAGGTGTATCTAAGGACCACGTTGAGTTAACATGTTTCGCTATCGGTGCATTTTTTTGAAGTATATATGAAGTATATAGCAAGTTAAAAATTAAATAAATTGAAATTTCAGTATATTACATCTAAAATCCTACATTCGATAGATTATATCGCGTTATAAACTCGAGTAAGGACGCTAATGCGTGTCTACTAAATTGAATTTAAACTTTTTTTAGGGCTCACTCAATGGGTATTTATATTATAGGCCTCCAGCCACAGATAACCTCAACCACTAGATAGATCATAAGTACAACTCGAGGTCACCACACATAGGTGCTCCCGTACTAATTTTGTATGAGAGCGCGACCGCTTATTTTAGTTGAGTTAAAGTTTTTGATCATAACTCATGTGAATTAAAAATATCCACAAAAATCTAGTTACAGGGGTGAACCTGGATTGTTATACTACAAATTGGTGTAGAATGCTATTGAGATGTGCTGTTCGAATCGTAGAAATTTACGAATAAAATTGCGCTTATGTGTGGTGACCTCTTGCTCCCTGTACAAGCTTAATGATGAGGTGTCTGTGTAGTCTGTGCCTCCAGCTCAAGAAGGAGGTTAATATGAGGATATAAGATACCAGTGGCGACGCGTCATAAATATTTTTAGGGAAGCCGGAGTCACTTTGGCTTTACTTTTCTCCATGAGCCGTAGTAAAAGTCCTCAAGCCACTGTAGATTAGGCAAGCCAGTGGGAATCGAGTTCCGTGGACGCTCCGCCACTGTAAGATACTGACTTATTTTATATCCTCGTATTAACCTCCTGGACTAGAAGGCGTCCTGGCATATATTAACATAAGCGGGTCTTTTTTATCTCGTATACCTTTGCTATTTCTCCTGAACTTTCGAACGTAACAGTAATGGTCGAAGACAGACTGCATGTATTCCGGGCATGCCAATTTATAAAGGCATCCAGTGTCCATCGTGAATCAATAATACGCTACTGATCGTGCGAAGTCGGCTAATAGTAACCTTCACAGATGACTTATGGTCGGTAGTATAATCGGACACGTGACAAACGGGTACTAAAGGTCTAAATGCCATTTCGAAGCGATTGCGAACAACAAATCATGGTACAGCCGGCTACAAAGTTCTCTGGTTATTCTAAAATTTACCAAAAAAATATAAGGCAAAGTTGAGTATCGTGGGCAAAGTTGAAGCAGTTGACGGTATTTATTGGCAATAATAAATACGGTTCACTAAGGGATCCTGGGATCCGTATGGCCGACCCAGGATCTGTACTGGGACTAGTTTTCAAGTCAGAGATTGTCGTTTAATCTTCCAACCCAAAGGAGAAACTAGGCCTTGTTGCGATTAGGTACTTTTGTTTCCTCACGATGCTTTCACTGACGCAGAAATACCTTATAATAGTTAAGAGGGGTGCGGTTCACTTTTCATACAAACAAAATTCATATTTTCAGTTAGCATACGCTTAAAAAGCATAATAAACGATTTTCATAACAACAAAATTCATAATTTTATATGGCATATCAATTAATTAGCACAATATATATACAATACTCATTTGTCATACCAACATTAGCATACGCTTAAAAAGCATAATAAACGATTTTCATTACAATAAAATTCATAATTTTATATGGCATATCAATTAATTAGCACAATATATTTATACACAATACTCATTTGTCATACCAACATTTGGTATAATGTTTATTTTCACTAATGTCATTTAGTATAACTTCATATATCATAATGCTTAATTAGTATACTGCTCATTAATTATAATAACATTAACTATAACGTTTATTTTGAACAATAAAATAATTAAGAGATGGAGTTCGAACTCGCTACCTGCTTGGTCGCTGGGCCTAGGCTACCATATCGTGTACCGACGCGCATATATTTTTAGAATTTTGGTCGCAATTACATTTTCCCCGTTAACTGTACACAGTAAGCAGGCATCTTAAACCTTAAACCTACAAAGTACTAATTTTCAACCGAGTTCAAGATTTCGAAGGAGGAGGTCCTCAATTCGTCGGGATTTTGTTTTCGCTATTTTTTTGTATATTCACCGACTATCCAAAGACGGCTGGACCGATTTGGAAAATTCTTTTTTGTTCGAAAGAGTATACTTCACAGGTGGTCCCATTGTCACCAATCAAGATCTGATTATGGGATCTTGGAAAAATCGAGGGAACTCTCCAAATATTATAAGCACACCTAGAGTGATTTCACTATTTATTACAGCAACTCGGCCACTTCCTCTTGGAATAGCGGATCCTAAGTCAAGTCGGTTATTTTTTCGTTTAAATTTATATACAATTATGTAGTCGAGTATACCGGTAACATCGAAACGGATAAATAAGTTGGTAGACGCAATATTAATATAACTCGCCCGAGTGAGAACAATAAGCTGTAGTCCATAACTATTATGAATTGTGGGTTTGTCGGTCTTTGCGTGTTAACTCCGGGAGCCTAAACTTTATAACATTTCCTTAACCTTAAATTAAGTATGGTGATTTGATTATACCTGCAGTTAAATGTAAATTGATAATTTGTTTGAAAGAATGTCGATTAACTTTGAAAATACCATACACCTCATGGAATACTCGTATTTGGATGATTACTTTGTATGTATTTTGACTTCAAATAACTATAATGGGGTTTCCGGAAGAGGAGAGTGAGTGAAATAGTACATACGTTAGGTACGTACAGTCCCCATCAAATATATCGCGGAGCGGCCATGGTACACAAAAATATCTGAACAAGCACTTTATTGCTGTGACACTAGAGGCGTTGTTCAGATATTTGTCACCACCTTGGCCGCTCCGATATATCTGATGGCAACTGTACAGTCACGTCTAAACGAACGAAAATATGGATACATTTAAAGTGATAAAAACATGTAGCCACGACTCTATTTAATTACCAAGTAATTACTATTTAATTTGTCACATTAAATGTTACCGAATGCGCCATTTTACAGAGTTATGGAAATTTATATGGGAACTTCAAAATTTTTTATCTCAAAAAGTTCAAAAACCCAACAGTTGAGTTTCCACAACAAAAGCCTTGGTGAGGTGAGGTGTAACAACTACTAAATAAAAACGCGCGGGTAGTTCCAAAAACCCACCCATTCAAATGTTGATAGCTACCCGCCTTCGCATTTCCGCAATCGCCTCAAGCTCGAATCATCGGAAAGTCTGAATAAATAAATAATTGTAAGTGTACGCGAATAAGTTCCAGTGCAGGGCTAGCATATCTTACGTTGTCGCCTGTCACTTCAATTCGAGTCGCGCTTGAAGTATATTCCGACCAAAAAGTGTAGAAATTAAAAAGTGGCAACATCGTAGTGTCCTAGTGTCGTCCCTTTCAAATCAATCTAAGAAAACAGGACGACACTACGATGTTGCCACTTTTTAATTTCTACACTTTTTGGTCGGAATATATGGAGAGTCGCTCAACAACGTAAGAAGTGCTAGCCGTGCAGGGCGGTAGCCAGAGTTGCAGTTAATATCGGGCAGTGTTTAAGGTAGTGCATGGCCAATTTTAAGGTAGGGCATTAACTTTAATATCATAGACAGTCATAGTCGATGGTAGTGTTTAAGGTAGAGCATTGCCCCATAATGCCCCCTCTATAGTATCCACAGAATTAAGTGGCGACTGAGTTCATAACGCTGTCTCCTTCTCTCTTGCCGTGGCGGTGCAAGTCTAAAAGAGAAGTTTTATCACCTCAGTCGCCACTTAATTCTATATTTTTACTATAGCTACGGCCCTGTTAAATCCCATTTGTTAAAACAATAGCAGCTCCTTTCTAATACCCCTCTTGTAATTGGCGTTGTCTTAAGTCTTTGCTGGACAGTCTTTACGGCAACTGAGCTCAAAATTAATTACGTTTATGGCGCTTTGCTGGCCCGAGTGAGACCTCTGAACGCGGTAGTATTGTAAATTATTGGTATTATTAGGCTATTGTAGTGCAATTGAGTTACACATTGGTCTGCATTTGTCTTTATGATTTGTAGTATAATATTCGTTTTTTAACCGACTTCAAAAAAGGAGGAGGTTCTCAATTCGACTGAATTTTTTTTTTTTTTTTTTTTTTTATCATAATTTTTTTTTTTTGTATGTATGTTACTCCATATCTCCGTGAATCGTGAACCGATTTTCAAAATTTTTTTTTGAATCGAACAGGTATAACCCCTAGATGGTCCCATTGTCACCAAGTCGGGATCTGATGATGGGATCCTGGAGAAATCGAGGGAACTCTTCAACTATTATAGGCACACCTATAGTGATTTCACTATTTTTTACAGCAACTCGGCCACTTCCTCTTGGAATAGCGGATCCTAAGTGAAGTCGGTTCTTTTTTTGTTTAAAATTATGTTGCAGATTTAACGTACCTAGCACTGATAATACTAGGTAGATTAGGTAACCAAACATGATGTGATAGAACCTGATGAACGTGATGTGATACCTTAGGAAGTTAGATAGAACGCCCAAAAAGTAATCAATATTCCTCTTAAATCTTGATTGTTGTTTATGCATATTTGCTATTCAATTATTAGGATATTGGCTTAAGTTAATAATAGATACAGTCAACGTCATAAATATGTTTACACTTTTGCACCTTATTACAATGGTGTAAGGTGCGAAAGTGTAAACATATCTTTGACGTCGACTGAACCTAAACAAAAATAGGTTAAGTTTAAATTAAGTATTTGGGTTTTGGGCTTAATGTTCAATTGGGACTTTGATAATTGTACAGGTATAAAGCATTCTTCTGTTTGCCATGTCGTCAAACTTTGTAGTCCGACTTCTCCAGAGACATGTAGAAAATGAAGACAATTATACAAGATGTTAATTATTTGAAACTAGCAGTTGCCCGCGGCTTCGCCCGCGTACATTATGATTAATGCAGATTTCTACTCTTGAATAAAAGTTTTTCCCCGCGACTTCCTTTGCGTAGACTTAGTAATTGACCCCCCTTTTTACCCTCTTAGGGAATGACTTCTGGGATAACTATTATGTATCCATCCCCAGAAATCAAACTATCTCTATACCAAATCATCTAAATAGGTTCAGCGGTTATCAATTCCCCATATAAACTTTCAACCCCCTTTTCACCTCTTAAAGGGTTGATTTTCGGGATAAAACTATCCTATGTCGTTTTCCGAGACTCAAACTATGTCTATACCAAGTTTCATCTAAATCGGTTCAACTGAAAATAATGCTCTATAAAACTTCCAACCCCTTTGCTATGCACCCCCGTAAGCTTTGTTTTTCGAGATAAATACAATTTTGCCCCTTCCCGGGACCCAAACTATCTCCATACCAAGTTTCATCTAAATCGGTTCAACATTTAAAAATGCCCCATTAAAACTTTTAACCCCCATTTCACCACTTTAAGTAACGATTTTAGGAAATTAAAAAAAAAACACGCAAGTACGGGTCTTAGTTGCGCCTCAAAGGTTTCGTACGAACAACTTTTTTATTAAATTTTTGAAAAAAGACGCTTTCAGCATGATTTCATGAGAATTAATAGGGCGGCTGAGTGCGAATCGGACACGTACCCCGATTTTTTTTTGTCTTAAGTCGGACTGGTGCTTGACTGCACTCTTATTAGTTTTCTTGTAATTTATACGTAAATTATATCTATAATTTTTGCAAATTTTTCCGTCGAACAGTTTCCGATATTGATTAATTTACACCTTTTGTTAATAACTTCAAAGTTATGTATGTTAAAATTATACTATTTAGAGATCCTCACATTAAGCCCTTTTATTTGATACGCCACACAATAAAGTTATTTGTTTTTTGATTTCTCATTTACCTACCCACAAATCCCTTAATGTTTAAAATTCATAAATTGGCGTTACATGCCTGCCTTTGGGTCACTGACTTACAAACAAAGTCGCACCATAAGGGTTCCTTTTCTACCATTTTGGTACGAAACCCTAAAACATCCTTTTCGCTTCCCGGGACTCTCTATACTAAGTTTTATCAAAATCGGTTCAGCTGTTAAAAATTCCCCATTCAAACCTCCAACGCCATTTCATCCCCTTAACCTTAGGGTTAATTTTCGAAATAAAAACTATTTATATGTCCGTTCTGGGGACTTAAATTATTTCTATACAAAGGTTCATCTAAATCGTTCACGTTTAAAAATTCCCCATGCAAACTTGCAACCCCCGTTTCACCCTTAACCTTTAGGGCTGATTTTCGAGGTAAAAACAAATTTTATGTTCCTTCTCGGGACTCAAACTATCTGTATGCTAATTAGCATTAAGTTTCATCTAAATCGGTCCAGGTGTTAAAAATTTCCTGATCAAAATTCCAATCCCTTTTTTCTTCAAGGGATGATTTTCGGAACGAAAACAACCCTTAGTCATTTGCAGGGATTCACACTTACTTATGTACCAAGTTTCGTCTAAATCGGTTCAACGGTTTAAAATTCCCTATAAAAACCTGCAACCCCCGTTTCAACCTTAACTTTTTTACCTTCGCGAAAAAAACTATTTTTTTTCCTCCCCGGGCCTCAAACTATCTGTATACCAAGTTTCATCTAAATTGGTTCAGCTGTGAAAAAATCCTATATAAACTACCAACCCTCTTTTCACCCCTTTACGGGTTAATTTTTTCAATGAAAATAACCCTTAGTCGTTTCCCGGGATTCAAACTATCTATTATATCAAGTTTCATTTAAATCGGTTCAACGGTTAAAAATTCTCTATACAACCTTCCAATCCCCTTTTCACCCCCTTAAGGCCTGATTTTCGGTATAGAAACTACCCTATGTCCTTTCCCGGAGGTAAAATTATTTCTTTAACAAAAATTTCGAAATTGATGCCATTTTCGTACTTAATTAACGTCCCAAAATACCATAAATCGACTCCCATATTGATATTTAGTAATTTCAACCCTATCGCACCCCAACAGGGGGATGATATTTCAAGCCCGCCACGTTGTATCATAAAATCATTGGTGTTTTCGTAATCAGCGACCCGATAAACCATAGAAAAGATACCCATGTTGATTTTCAGACTTTGTCACCCCCATTTCCCCCTTTATTTTCAAAAAACCTGAAACACATGTTTACATATTTATTGTTAGGAATACTCCTGTGAAGTTTCAAATAAAACAGTCTAACTAATCTTGTTTCCCTATACAAACTTTGGACCCCCATTTCACCCACTGGGGGATAATATTTTACACCTGCCACGTTGTATAATAAAATGGTTGTTGTTTTCGTAATCAGCGACCCGATAAACCATAGAAACGATACCCATATTGATTTTCAGACTTTTCCACCCCCATTTCCCCCTTTAAGGAGTTGAATTTTCAAAAAACCTGAAACACGTGTTTACATATTTATTGTTAGGATTACTCCTGTGAAGTTTCAAATAAAACAGTCTAACTAATCTTGTTTCCCTATACAAACTTTGGACCCCCATTTCACCCCCTGGGGGATGATATTTTACACCTGCCACGTTGTATAATAAAATGGTTGTTGTTTTCGTAATCAGCGACCCGATAAACCATAGAAACGATACCCATATTGATTTTCAGACTTTTTCACCCCCATTTCCCCCTTTAAGGAGTTAAATTTTCAAAAAAGCTGAAACACGTGTTTACTCATTTATTGTTAGAAATACTCCGGTGAAGTTTCAAATAAAATAGTCTAACTAATCTTGTTTCCCTATACAAACTTTGGACCCCCATTTCACCCCCTGGGGGATGATATTTTACACCTGCTACGTTGTATGATAATATGGTTGTTGTTTTCGTAATCAGCGACCCGATAAACCATAGGAACGATACCCATATTGATTTTCAGACTTTTTCACCCCCGTTTCCCCCTTTAAGGAGTTAAATTTTCAAAAAAGCTGAAACACGTGCTTACTCATTTATTGTTAGGAATACTCCGGTGAAGTTTCAAATAAAATAGTCTAACAAATCTTGTTTCCCCATACAAACTTTGGACCCCCATTTCACCCCCTTAAGGGGTGAATTTTGAAAAATTGTTTCTTAGTGCACCCCTAGACCTTATAAGGGACCTACATGCCAAATTTGGAAACTCTAGACCCAGCGGTTTGGGCTGTGCGTTGATATGTCAGTCAGTCAGTCAGTCAGTCAGTCAGTCAGTCAGTCAGTTTCTTCTTTTATATATTTAGATAAACAGTAAAACTACAAACAATTATACAAGTTTTCAGCTGACATTTTTTCTGATAGCGACGGCACGGCCACCTGAAACTTGCGTAATTAAATATGGAGTATAGATCTTGTTCTTCTCTTAACAAGATAACATGCTTTATGACTTTTATGAGAGAAAGAACACATATAAAAAAAACGTATGTATATCTCCAATCTTAATTATTTATTTGTCCCCTCACCGCTATCACCCGGGGCTAAAGATAATGCTTTAGAACATTTCTATGGGCAATTTTTCACTCGGATCAAAGTCATTTGCCAATGACAGCCCCGGTCTTTGTGCATTCGCGTTATTGATTATTTCCAATTGAGATGCATCGGAGTAGGAATTAGACGCTAAGTTATTGTGGGCGGTTTCGATAGAGACGTAGCGGTTGTTTTGGTCTATCGTTCTAGGGAACTGACTTAAACTTGAAACCTTACAACATACTAGGCCTAGGTCATACTATACATTATTAATTCTATAGAATTAATAATGTATAGCATGACCTAGGCCTAGTATGTTGTAAACCTTCAGGTTACAGATGTCGCTAGTGACTTATTCACCATCACATGGCTAAATTCGTTTTGATGGATAGAGGATCGTCGCACGTCGGACCTGCAATTCGAAGGACGCGGGTTCGAATTCCGTGATGTTCCAGAGTTCTTCACAGTTCATTTTTTAATGTAATGGACATCTGTTTCCATGTGATGTCCATAATGTCCATAATGTCCATATGTAGAATTATGTACTTAAATGATAGTATCTTGTAGTATTCCCTAGGCCCCTATAAAATTAAAGCTTGCGAAAATACGAAAAAAAGTAGGTTTTACTGTCACCGATATGTATCGTTTTATTATCTTTTTTAACCGACTTCCAAAAAAGGAGGAGCTTCTCAATTCGACTGAATTTTTTTTAATCATCATTATTTTCTTGTATGTATTATTAACAGTAAAAGCACCGAGTCTAGGATTACACATTTAATTATAAGTTTAATACACAACAACGCTGAGATCAACGCTAAAGATGGCGTGGGAATCTTCTTGACAGTCCGGTCCGATGACAGGTGAGCTGTCATCTCGGCGATGTTCCAAAACCTGGCTAACAGTATGTTACTCGATATCTCCGTGAATCGTGAACCGATTTTCAAAATTTTTGTTTTAATCGAACGGGTATAACCCCTAACTAGATGGTCCCATTGTCACCAAGTCAGGGTCTGATGATGGGATCCTGGAGAAATCGAGAGAACTCTTCAACTATTATATGCACACCTATAGTGATTTCACTATATTTTACAGCAACTCGCCACTTCCTCTTGGATAAGCGGATCCTAAGTGAAGTTGGTTCTTTTTTTGTTTAAATATTATTTAATCAAATATATCAATTAGGTACCACAGTCATAATGTCTGCCTAAAGGGATTGAAAAAACACCTTTTAATTTAAACTAGTAGTTCGCCCCGAACTGTGAACTCGCGAATCTTGTGTTTCGCCATAAATGTGCAATAGTAGAATTACTACAAATACCAAAAATAGGTATCGGGTATTTTTTCTCAACTAACCATCACGGTGAAACTAAACGTCCATATTAAATTGTGCGGTTAATTGATGCGCAAAATTTTACCGCGACGAAATCGCTTCAGATTTGACAGTTTTTGTCTCATCTAAATTTAAATCCACCTCTCACATGCCTCTCACTCTGTTGCTTTGACATGTCGTTCTCATCTGTGGACCACCTATATAGGTTTCGGTCACCATCATTATGCGTCTATGGTAACTCTCTCTCTCTCTAACTATACTCTAACTAATGTGTTAATGTCAGTATTATGGATGGTAGAATAATAATACCATAGTCAGTATGCTGATGGCCCTAGCAGCCAAAGCTCTAATAAATTTAAAAAAAAGTCAGTTGTCAAAATATTTACACCAAAATCAAAATATAATTGAAAATATTTTTGAAATCAATTTTATGTTGCTAATTGTTAAGAAACAGTAAGCAGTTAATAAGGATTTGACGAGAGTGTTAATCAATACGTTTCGTTTTATACCAAGCTCAACCATACTTGCTCGTAAAAGTAGCAAATAAGATGACCAATGTAACAGGACCCCTTTACAAAACCTTTTTAGGCCTTCTAATTTCAGAACCCCCGTCTCAATCCAGCTCATATACGAACTCGCAAATTTTGTTGGTCTCTGCTACAACCCCAACAAATTTCATAAAGATCGGAAAATCGTTACTAAAGTTATCGTCGGACAAACTATCTAAATCAAAAAGCCATCCAAATGCCGAGACGTCCCAGTAGCCAGGTGACAGTTGTTGTTTGTAAGAACGATCTTCGCTTACGCTCCGCTCGTTCGATTAATGAATAAGCTACTGGGATTTGAAGTAGATATAGAATTCATTGAAATTAAGGTGAAAGCTCTATGGAAACTATCAACGTTGTTGATTGAAACGTATATGACAACCGAACCAAAACTTAAAAGTCTCACGGGAGATCTATATTTCCTTACCTATACCATAATTATACCTATGTAAAGTGCAAATATCCATATGTAAGTCGCTCTAGTACAAAAATATCCCGTTTAGTTAATCTAATAATCTCGGACAAGTGAACATCAGAAGTGGGATCTCAATCGGATCGGGACCCGGTTGGATCGAGCAAATATCCCCCGGCGGGATGTATACTTCCGTATCTGATCCGGTCAGAGAGATATTCGAGGAACTAACTTTGGTTCTCGATTATAAATGCTTCGGATGAATTTATAGTGAGTTTTAAGCACCAACAAAAATATAAATGTACATAATGTGGCATATGTGCTTCTGTGAGAAGCGACTGACCGGTCCTCGTGGAGACCTTTAGGAAGGCTTTATGTAGAAGCTTTGGCCATTATAATGATGATGATGCCTGTCAGCAGGCCTGAGGCCGGTCAGCAGAACGCTGACCGTTAAGTTAACAAATAAGACGTGACAAGGCAAGTTGATTTCGTTTCCTGTGCGAATTCAAGTTATATTTAAATAAGCCATTAAACGGTTTAAAGTTTTGAATAAGTTGCTTCCTAAAAATTTTTAATTCCGTTTAAAATAAGGTAAAGGTGGCTTTGGGTCAGAAGATCGCAGCCTAGAAATGAATGTCCTTACCTTTTTAACCGGCTTCAAACAAAAAAGGAGGAGGTTCTCAATTCGACTGAATTTTTTTTTGTATGTATGTTACTCCGTATCTCCGTGAATCATAAACCGATATTCAATTTTTTTTAATCGAACGGGTATAACCTCCAGATGCTAAGATAGATGGGCTAGATGGTCCCATTGTCACCAAGTCGGGGTCTGATGATGGGATCATGTAGAAATCGAGGGAACTCTTCAACTATTATAGGCACACCTATAGTGATTTCACTATGTTCTACAGCAACCTCGGCCACTTCCTCTTGGAATAGCGGATCCTAAGTGAAGTCGGTTCTTTTTTGTTTAAAATTATTATTCAGCTTACTGTTTACTTCTACATCTATTGTATCTACGTTTAACTGAGAAATTGTTGATATATTGACGTTTCCTTGTCTTAGGCTAAATTTCCACTAGAGATGAGCGAGGATGTGTTTCGAGGAATGTGTTTTGAACAACCAAAAGAATCACTTATTTTATCTATCCCCGCACAGCTCAGTTCTAGGATTGCTTCTTAATAAATACATTTCTCGCAACGTATTTATCCTCGCTCATCTCTGGTAGAAACGTAGTATTGGGGACATTTTTACGACATTGGCTATCAAGGAATTGTAGTAGGGGCCGCATGCAACCTGTGTTATCGAATCGGGGGGTTCTTGCATCTGTTTGCTTAGTGCAGCCACTTTCAGAACTTTCTCGAAGCTTAGAGATGCAGACGATCGGCATCTTTGCCGCGGTAATGATTTTATAACCAGTATTATAACAGTTTATATACAGTGAGCAGTAATAGGTATATTAACTTATTATATCAATTAGGTAAAGTAGGTAATAACTTGTACCCAAAAGTTAAGAACATTTATGAAACACGTCCTTGATTCGCACAGCTTAAATATGGTCGGGACTCCACTTAGTCGATATAATAATTTATATCCATCTATACTTCTATTGTAGCAGAAGAGATAATTATAGATTTTTGGATGTTTATTTTTTATGTGATAACTGATAACATGCATAGACTTAATGAACACAACGGATTGATGTTTTATTTTCCGAAAGTTTATTTTGGTAGTCTCTTTAACGATTGTGAAATTCTAATGTTTAAAAGGAAAAAATATTTATTGGTGCAAAAGGAAACACAAATAGAATAAAAAGCAAAAAAATATGTACATCAAAATCCCGTATTAATTCATAGCTATGGAAATAAATAGGAAACTACTGATTTGCTGAATAAAAAAAACCTCTATGTGACTGTAGGTATTTTCGATGACTGCCTGATGCGGTGCGGACATAATTATTTTAAATAATAGTCTTAAAATTTGGGTACAGACAGGAAATACGGTTTTTGTTTTAACTTGCTATTAACTTTATAAAGACATTCAAATAAAATAATCTGTAGTTATATTCCGTAATCGAGAACAGTTAAGTATGACATAATTTCCAAGCGATGTCGAGAGAAGTATTTATTATACCATTATTATAAGTAATACCTGACAATAGCCTCCTATAAAGGAGCCGTTACAGTATTAAGAGAACAACTAAAAAGGCACCAGGATTAAGAGTGGGCTGTATTGGAACACCCAGCTGGCCCATTTAATGTGTTCGGCCTGGTTTTATGGTGTAAGGCACAGAAACCAGACCGACTTTACACCACGTCTTTTCACTAAAAATGTTTTGTTACCACTGTTACCAGCAACCAAACTTCATCTACTAGTAACTTAAGTTTTGGGACTTCACAACAAAGGCTTATTACTTACCAAAATGTATTGTTATTTATACGTAAACTTTAAGTTATAATAGACGATTAAACGAACTTCTTGAAGTGAAGTTCCATCACTATTGTGTGAGTCGCTTCATTCGAAGAGAATAGGTAATAGTAGTTTATGCAACTGTTACGTAATAAGGGTCCTTAAAATACGAGTGTGGTTTTATGAAACGAGCCGCAAGCGAGATAATAAGATCACACGAGTGTTTTAAGGCCTAATTACGTACAGACAGTTACATAAACTACTATTATTCTCTTCGCTTCAAACTATCTTACCATATGCGATTTATGTGCATAATGTCATTATTAGCGATTTTCGTTTTAAAATCTTTATCGGACTCTTAGTGTGGAGAACGATTTAGACATTATGGAATTCTAGGCCACTAAATATCGCTTTTATTTTTCGCTTGGTTTTCTACCTTGCGCCGGCGCTGATGGCACGCGCGTAAAATATGGCATCGGCGTCCGCGCTTCGTGCGCGCGCAGATATTACTTGCTGCGCCCAACTGCTATTAGTCTAAGCGCGAAAATGGTAGTCCAGATTGTACTTACATACTTACAAACGTTTAGCAGAGTATTTGTGGTGTACCTTATATTTTTATCTAATTTTACGTATGTGGAATCATGCGCCGCTCCGGTATGTGAGCGAAACAGCACTGTGCACATGTATATCGCTCTATCCCATTCCACCCAATGTGAAAACCGCGTCAATGTGTGCAGTAAGTGGTGGGAGAAATAAAAGACACAGCATACACATCACGTCCTGAAAAATATGAATTTTTAGTGGACCCGTATATTTTATCACGTCTTTGACATATATCATCTGTTAAATATTTTAGTTTTTTTTCTACGCCATTTGCCATCACCATCATCCACTGAATTTATTTACTACTAGAAATGTACGTGTTTCCGTCAATGTGATATGTGGGCAGGTGTCCCTTACTGGATCGCTAAACAAATAAGGATACAACCGCAGAAATCTGTAGACATCTAGATCTTGTATCTGTGCAGTAAGATTCAAACTTGCGCACATAATATTGGACATAACTTTACAAATGCACGGTTCTTCTGGACAGAACGTGTCGTCTGTTGCATATTGATGTACAAGTAGGTGCTGAGGTAATACGAAGTTGTCGTGTTACTGGTTTTCCTGAAATATATGTTGATAGTAAAAATACGTATGCAAACTTCATTGAAGGTTAACCGAAGCACTACATACTTAGAGTTTTTGTCGGACTGTTTACCTATTATATGCTTTCCTTTATTCCTTCAAAAATTGGTTATTTATAGCGACTCATATCTTCACTTCATCTTTATGAAAAGTTAAACACTTTGAATAGTAACGTTTGAAATATCTCCATAATCACATTGAACTTAATAATTGCATCCGTCGGTTAACGACTCACTAGGGTTTAGTAGTAGTAACTAGACATACCTTATGCCTTTCTGCTACCGACATGGAATATGACCATGCTCATACTTACACTAACATATTAAATATGAATTGACATGTGGACGAGTTTAGTGCAAGGGACCACTTTCTCGATTTACAAGGACACTTTTTTCTTCACTAATAGATAGTGCATATTGCGTGGTTTTAGAAAGTACTAGTAACTCCATATCGACAAAGTGGTCCCTTTGTCCGTGGACTGATACATATTATCTATCTTCTTACTCATAATTACATAAGTCACATGTCCAGGGCCGTAACCAGATTTTAAAATTGGGTGGTAGTAATTAAAGGTAGATAGGGCGCTTTTTACATTGTCACTGGGATTTTACGGTAGGGCATTGCCCCATAAAAACCCCCCTAGCTACGGCCTTGTGGGTACTTAAGTATTTTCGTCTACGCCATTATTGGCCCACTCATATCATAAGCATTGTTATTTCTAATGTCAAGGAGCTTCCCTTGGGCAACCGAAACCCTTTTATAATGGAGCCATTACCACGTTCACTGACGTTTACTCACGTTTACCGACACTTACCGTGTTTGTAACGCACGCATACTCGCGGACCCCCGAATAAGACATTAAGGGTACCTACGTACGGATGCTTATTAAGGGCGGTCCTGCAGTGGCCATTGTATGGGTGGATTTTCTTTTTGGGTCAGTGAGCGAAAGTGGTCTTAGAAGACCTTCCCTCGATTTCAAATTAACGAAGATTCGCGCTTAAAGATTTTGGAAAAAACATACAGGGTGCGAGAAAAAGGCTATTTTGACAAACTTTTTTATTGATGCCATTCAACCACATTTCTATCCAGGATCAAAAACATGCATGGGACCAAAAAAAAATTCCGACTAGAAAAGCCACAAATCGAGATTTTTTTTCCCATGCTATTATTTTTCATATGCTATCTTTTATGCTAATTGCATCTAATTTATAAACTTGAAATAAACAAGCCAGTGTGTCTCGAGCTTAATATGATCCGAGTGGTTTATAGGCATATTGCACACAATACCTGCCCGTATGCTTCCAAGCATGTACCATAGACTGGTCTTTACTGATCGGTTCCAAGCCACTCTAGACCAGCATTACACCCAGAGGCTTTCGTCAACCTTTTGCTGGAATTTGAATTTGATAATACAATACACAATACAATACAATATTCTGATACATATATTATATATTTTTGATATTTTTTTTTATTGTGATAATTTTATTGTATCGAGGTATACCTAATACCTATAAGATTATGACTTTTTACAATATCATTAAGGAATAAAGAGGCTACATTACGAGTATTGTTATTTTTTACTGTAGGTATTTATTGTAATATAATATGAAATTGACGTTCCATTTATCAATTTTAGGCCAATTGAATAAGATTCGTAAATAAAAAGCGTTTTGAGGAATTTATTTCCAAAAGACTGAAAACCGTTTTATTACCTAATCTTCATGTGGTCTTAAATGCGTGTAATCCGAGTTTACGCAATCACAGGACGTGTGCATTCTTTTTGGTATTTTTGCGTAGGATAAACAATGAGCTTTTGGGTTTAGGCTTTGCAAATAACAGAAGCTTAGAGCTTTAAACCAAGCGGAGTAGCCATTGACAGGCGCTCCCCTCTGCCGAATGAGTATGACCAGGGGTCATACTCATTGTATGGACTGGCGTTTATTTGACATATCTATTTTGACGTTTCGCATACATTTGACGTTCCCCTCCCCCGCAAAAAACGGCAGACTTTTTCCGATAGAAATGAGAGCGCGTCTCGCATCCGGTTGGTTTAATAATCAAAGAACAGAAGAGCCACGTTTTCAGTATTACTTTTTTTAGATAACGAGACTCTAGTATTGTCAAAACATTGAGCATCTTCAAAATCGATTCCGATATAACGCCCATGTAGGTTGCATGTCAGTTTATCACTCGAAAAGACACCTCGTAACCCGAGGTCGACTAATTGGAGTCGGTGCAATGACAATAGGGGATATTACTGCAATATTCTGCCACCAGAGTGCAGCACTAGCACACCGGTAAACCATAGAGTTTTTAATACATACTAGGCCTTAAACAGTTTTTTACAAGTTTTCATAGATAATCTATAACGAATAAATATGTCATTTGCGCACCAAGGCGGTTTGATTACAAAGGGCCTATCGTGAAACGAGAGAATCGAAATTTTGACATGTGCCTCTCTATCGCTCGAGTATGGAAGAGTGACAGAGAACCAGGTAACGAAATTTTTATTTTCGTGTTTCGTGGTAGGCCCTCTGGATGGCCCTCTGGATGTGCTAGTGCCGCCCCCTACGCAGAGTTTAGCGTAATATTCCCTATTAACGTGAATTTACTTATTTGACAGCGCTTGATATGGTACCTAACAAATAAGCCAGTGCCATATGCAGCTGTTACGATTAGTTCTCGATTCGCCGGATTGTTGTTTTGCCGGATTCCTGTTTCACCGGATTCTTATTTCGTTGGAATTTTTCAGCTACTCACAGAAAATATAACAAAACTAGGCAAGTACGTGGAACTACTCATCACATATTACATAACTAGCTTTTGCCCGCGACTTCGTCTGCGTGGAATTAGTAATCCCCGTTAAGGAAATGAATTCTGGATATCAATTATTCTATATCCTTCCCCAGCCCCGAGCATCTCCAGCGTTCAACGGTAATTGATTCGCCATACAAACTTTAAACCCCTTTTTCACCCTTTCTAGGGTTGATTTTCGAGATGAAAACTATTCTATGTCGTTTCCCGAGACTCAAATTATCTACATACTAATTTTAATCTTAATCGGTTCAGCGGTTAAAAATTCTCCATACAAACTTTCAACCCCCTTTTTACCCCCTCCAGAGTTGATTTTCGGGATGAAAACTATTCTATGTCCTTTCTTGGGACTCAAACTATCTCTATACAAAATTTCATCAAAATCCGTACAGCGGTTTTCACGTGATGCGCGGTCAAATAAACAGACAAACATATAAACAGATAAACAGACAAACAGACAAAAATTCTAAAAACTGTTGGAACGTGTTCTGTTATCGATTCTAAGTATCCCCAGCCAACTTTTTTTCGAATATCTTCCATGTACAGACTTTCGACCCTCTTCAGCTTTATTATATGTATAGATAGAATAGATAGATAGATAGATAATTTAAACCGGCAAGTACTCATCTACATATTGCATAATAATTTAAACCGGTCGGTTTAGGAGTCAAGCTTTAGGTAGTAAGAATTTTTGTATTTTAAATACCTATTTGAGAAGGATCTGATAACGAAACGGTAAACAAGAATGGATGTTGTTGTCTTCAGCAACATCCAGATATACAAATTCTTGGTTACCGTTTCGTTATCAGATCTTACAAAACGGTCTAGTTAATATTTGTGCTTAGTCAAGTTCGCACTTACATTCTAGTTTAATTTAGGGCTTTGCTTCATCTCATCCAGATTACATAACTATATGTGTGTCGCAAACAAATCACCATACACTTTTTATCTCCATACACGAGAAATACCACCACACTGGAAGCTGCAATCTAATCCAGAAATGGATCCGATTTGTCTACTGTCAGGGCCCAACTGCTGTCTCTCTCCTTTTCACACCAGAGGGACCTGAGTGAAAGGGATATATCCAATTTGTCCGAGCATTTAGCTTAATGCTCAGGCTCTGATACGCATGCGTCGTGATGGACTCATTAACCACTGATGCCATTTGTCTATAGTCAGGCATTTAACAGGTTGAAAATATCCTTAAGAGTCGCCAGGACGCGCGCGTTCCCATACAAACGTAGTTTAGCTCTCATTTTAAGAAGACATGCTTAGAACCACTAAATTTGGCATGGGCATTCTAGCAGTACAGATCTATGTCGGTAATTCGTTTTCGTTGCAAAAAATGTAATACAAAGAAAATACAGCCAGATACAGATATACATACAAAACTTATTTTTGCTATATTTTCTTTGAATTACAATGTTTAGCAACGAAAACGAATTACTGACATAGATCTGTACTGCTAGAATGCCCATGCCAAATTTCGTGGTTCTAAAGCATGTCGTTTTAAAATGAGAGCTGAACTACGTTTGTATGGGGACGCGAGTTCACGCGAGCGTCCTGGCGACTCTTAAGGATTTCTCACTTAATTATACGAGTATATCGACTTGAATAGGCTCAAGGTATGTAAGTTCATTTCAGTTTTTTTTCAAGGAATTTATTTTTGTGCTGTTATGTGTTAGTTTCTGAGATAATACCACTACTGACTCCACATAGACATTGGAAGGTGTTGGCCGTATTTTATACGGGAATTTGTAATTTTTAACTGGCAATTTTTACTTAACTAATAAAAAAAGGTCCAGCCAGCCTGGCCGTGTTAAACCTATAAAACCTTAGAGCATTTAACCAAGCGGAACGGCCATTGACAGGCATTCCCCTCTGTCGAAAATATATTTCAGTCAGACTTATTGTATGGACTGACGTTTATCTGACGTGGCTTTTTTGACGTTACGTATGCATTTGACGTTCCCCTCCCCCGCAAAAATCGGCAGACTTTTTTTGTATAGAAAATGACAGACATGGCCGGTCCGGTTGGTTGAATAGTCTAAGTATAAAACATATTGATAAAGAGTGACGAAATACAATCAAGACAAAATCAACTTTGATACCTACCTACGTACACACGCTGCCTCTATACGATTTTAAGCCATAGGTATATAAGTTGGACATAACATTAAATATCGGGAACTCATAAACGCACATATGTTATTCCATGGTAAATACCCCGTTTTAAATAGTACGCTGTATGTAGTCAATTAGAAGTGTCGAATATGTCTCCATTTTAACTGCTTGCGATCGACCGTTATAGGGAATGTGAGTAAAATTTCACGTTCCGCACAGAGGGATAAAATCATTGAAAGAACACGTGGGCGTATAATGTCTTCTAATTATCGTTTCGTAATGCAGCTCTTTTGCTAAGTGAGGTGCTTACTTGAACACAGTTAACTGGCTGAAGAAAGACCTTACCACGTTGTAATAAAGGCTATGAGTGGTTAGTTGATTGTGTCAACAACGATGGTACAGTACAGTTCTCGTAATTGGCTGAGATACGGCTGCAAATCTCTGAGCCGATCTCTTATTTCGTTTTACATACTATTATCAAGTGGCATCAGCTAGATCTCTTTGGAATAGAAAAATACAGTTCATGGCGTCAATAATGGCACCTAATAATACATACACACCCGCAAAACAAACAAAGCGTCCAATGGACAACAAAATAGAGGTAGAGAATGCCGGTACTGGAACCGGGATACCTCGGTTTACGCTATACAAAAAGCCATTTTGGTCTGCCATTTGTACTTTTTCTTCTGATTTGTGCAGTTAAGTTTAAATAATAAATTATTTAATATCCAGTGCGTCGCTTCAACTGGAGAATAGTAAATAGACACCACCATTTAAAATGTCTTGTAAATAGTATGCCATGCAGTGCGACTGCATAATTACCGCTTTATATAAGTATAAAACCGCATTGATAAGCATGAAAGCCGAAAACATCCTAAGAAGCGAGTGCTCTTAGGGTCCTAGAATGCAACACCTAGATATCTCGCACCTCTACTTAGCCAACTCTAAAGCAAAGATTAGCGCTGCTGCTGAGTACACGATGCGACGTTTAGATAGCTCATTGTAGTTATTGTAGTCATTGTTACACCGGTTATTGCGAGGCGCTGGGAGATGACTGCTTTGGTTAGATATTGTTCTTCATTTCTATTGGGTTACTTTGTTGGCAAGTGATGCTAAGGGTTTTAAAAGGAGATCGTTGGTTCAAAATGAGAACTCCAAATTGAAACTAGTATGTGTTGAAACTATGATATTATAGCCTACTACCTACCTATGATTGTGCTACTGTAAGAAAACATTTCGAGAACACCTGCAAACACTGCGAAAAAAATCAAAGGCAATCCAACCCAATCTGTATTAAATCGGCTAATGTGGGGACAAAAGCCCAAATCCTCTATACGAGTATTCTGAAAAAGCTCGTTCCCAACAATAGGACTAGATAGTTTAAGTAGACAGTGATTTTTAATTAATGTAACGATCCATTCGATATTATGGTTGTGCGTGTAGGTAGAGACTGTGTTAAGATCTTTTTGAATACTTCATCCGCTTACCCACTTCTGCTGTGGACTGTAGACGTGTATACTTGTAAAACTTCGACACAGAGCGTGTTCGTTAGCATAACGTTTGTTTGGTGCGACTACGATGGTCGATACCGAGGCAATTTGTACCGTTCGCTAACGAACGTGACCCCTCACACATGCTACTGTCGCAACTGCGTTAGGTGATGCTGCGATATAAATGAAGGGTATATATGACTGAGCAGTTTATGGTAGGTATTACTTTTGTTTTTAATAAAGACTAAGGAAATCGGCCGGGGCAGAGACAAACCAAAAAGGAGATGGCGGGACAATCTGCATGCACTAGGCCGTGACGAGTGGCGGATGCGAGGGGAGGCCTTTACCCAGCAATGGGACACAATATAGGCTACAGAAAAGAAAGGAAAGAGACGCAAGGTAAATATTTGGACAAATTATGATAGTCAGCGGAGACTATAATATATTGTCATTATTTGCAATACTCTACAAACTTGTGATATACAGGTAAACCACAAGAGCTGGCTTAGTCCATGAAAAGTTTAAAGTTTAATACTTTTATGCCAGCTTTTACGAACCAACACTTGAAGACATATGATAAAAAATCCTGTCCCAAGAAGTCATTGTTTAACAGCTCTTGTCATTTCAGGGTAGGGCGCGATCCCATCGACTTAACCATGGCCGCAATGGCTCCACAGAATTCCTTAAAGAGATGTCATCTAAGGCGTGAAGCCCTCCATTCTCGACCTATCGCCTTCGTTAGTAACTATCTCACCCACCGCGACTACACGGCCCAATATCGCCTGCAAACCTCCCCAGACCTCGACCTCTTCGACTTAGCCATGCCCAAATTAGTCACGCGGCTTTCGACCTTACTGTCTTTAAAATTCAATACTCGATATGTCCACTGGTCATTTCAGTCCAATATCGTATGAATCACTTTTCGTCAGGCAAAGTTACTTTGTTGGCTGAGACACCGAAGTTTCTGCTGATTTGTAATTTATGGTCTATACATTATGGGTCATATTTAAATTGATGGATTGTTGTTTTTATTGTTGTTTGGTATATGCCACCCGCAAACGGATGGCGTTTGATAAGAAAAGTCAGTAATGGGCAGTACTTTATTGTTAAAAAATAGACGAATGAACTTTTGCTAAATATCTAAAATAGGACAATTCGTGTTCGTTTATTCTTCATGCGTATATGTTTGTAACCTCGAACTGAGTACTCGCGATTTACTTGCAAACGAGTTGACCAATATAACAAGACCCTGATGAAGATCGTATTTCGCTTTCTAGCTCGATAACCCCTTGGTCGATCCAACGAACTCTGAAATTATATGTACATCCGCTACAACCCCAACAGATCGTGAAGATCAGAAGAACGTTACTAAAGTTAGATATCGCAGAACAAACGCTCAACATCAACAATACATCGAAATGCACGGACGTCCCAGTAGCCAGCTGACAGTCTGTTTGGTTGTGTCCTATTTGTCTTTAAGAATTTCGCTTCGCTAAGCTTGCTCGCTCGATCTCGAACAGAAAGCATAAGATAGTTATCTGTATAGGTAGAAAGATATTACAGAGATAAAGACAAAATCGATAGCACTCTTATAAATATGGCGGTAATAGAAATGGCGGCCATATTAGGCTCCCGCAATATAGTATTGTTTAATTGTGTTGCCGCGGTTGTAAAGAAAGCTTATCCTTAATCTAAGTACTGGGTTAATGTCGGCGCGTCTGTCTCTGGCTGTAGAGGTTTGGCCATAATCATAAAGATAATTTTTAAAGTGAAACGGGCGGAAAATGGAGAAAAAGAATAGGGTCTAACGTTAAGTAATTCACTCAAGTCACTTTTTTACAGAAAAAGACTGGCAACTCTGATAATTTTCTCCCATGAGTTATTACGGAAAGATGTGTAGTGTTCCTACCATGTTAATATTTGCAACGTTATTACTAAAGGGTCTAAGTATCTGCAATGGAATTTTCGTAGATTATTGATAATATGTACCTTACCTAACTTTCAGGTTACAATTTTATATTTCCTTTAATTCTTTTCATTCCCGTGTATGGGAGGAGGCTTTTGCCCATGCAGCAGTGGGACGTATATAGGCTAACATATTATTTTTATTATTTTGTAATACTCAAGTGCATAACTCGACTGCAATAATCATTGCCTGCTTCTTTCACTAAATCTAGTCTGCTAGACAGATCAAGCTACTGCAATCAGATTAGCAGATCACAATGGTCATTGTAATAAGAGTGATGGCGAGAATGAAGCTCGTCTGTGTGTTGAGTACATTGCCTATAACGGCTTTACTTTAGAATGGATAAGCCCCTACAAATAAATTACCGATATTCAAAGATTTTTTTTTAATTTTTAAGTTTTAAGTCTTTGACGGGTGGCGAGAATTCCCGACTAAAGATTTGCCAATTAGAAATGCAGCGCAACATCCCTACTTTTGTTTGGGTTCTGTTTTGGCAATGGAATGAGCCCCGCAGGATGGCCGGGATAGAGGTAAAACTATAAAAGATAACTGACCAACCGACGATAGATGGCGGGAAGAGTCGGATGCATTTTGTAGGTAACAACTGGCAAGCCCTCGTGGCCCTCGTGAGACTCATGAGAGATATTAAAAATAACATGTCGAGCAAAAATATAACTGGTAAGCTGTTACGATTAGGAGAGAACATGAACTAGCTAGGCAAAACAAGATTTTTCTCTCATATGTGCGAAAATATCATAAGAAATTGTAACGTTTTTGGCAGTTACGCTAGTAATGGTAAAGTTGAAATACGCAGCGCATGCTACATCATGCTGCGACTACGAGTTTGAGTACTGTGGCGATTATACCTTGTGCAATCTAAGAAGCGGTTTTTGACACCTGTCATCTCGGTACATTTTATAACCTAAAATCGATTTTTTAACCATTTTATAACCTAAAATGTACTGAGATGACAGGTGTCAAAAACCGCTTCTTAGATTGCACAAGGTATAGTAAACAGTTACGACGATTTATTTCAGGAAGTTAAATTAGTTTTACTTTATGAAATTCATAGCAGTCAAACGCATCCAAGCCCCGGAGTGTACCTAGTCAACCTCGAATGTAATAACTTCATACCAACAACTTCAAGTGATATAGACATATGCCGATCCTATACGTACCGTGAGCAGAAAAAGTTGCTAAGCGGACTAGGTGTTACACTTGCTGGACTCTATGTTTAAGAAGAACAAGAGCGTCAGAAAATGTTAACACCTCGCCTGTTGCTGACTGTACATCGATCGGAATAAGAATTGCCTCGATTTCCTAGTTCCATTGAGTTGCAGAGCCCACAATGGTCATTGTAGCATTTGTGGGGCCGCCGGTGATTGTTTAAGTACCTAACATATGAACACCACTGAGCAATGCATCGCGGTGCATACTTACGACTTGTTTGTATATCGGCAGGCGCTGTTACGTGTATATATAATTTATAACTATCGTGAACTTTGTCTCTAGGTAGTACAATAAGCAGCAGAAGTAGCTAAGCGGGTGGGGTGTTCAAAATAACCTAGACACGCTCTTATCATCTTAACAATAAAGTCGTGTCCAGCTCATTTTGAACACCGTGCCCGCTTAGCTACTTTTAATGCTGACTGTGCCTATTGAAAATTGTCTTTGGGCCTTGATTCATTCGTAGGGACCTTACCTTGAGGCTCCTTAGGTCACCTTCCGACTGCATCATCAGATCAAGTCACAACTTTCACAGATTATACACAACCAATTGCATATCAGATATTGGGCAGTGGTGATAGACTTAGCTTTCTTCTGCCATTTAGCTACAGACCTTTCTAGAACCAATTGGGCAGTGGTTGAATTTGAACCTGCAATTTATTTTAATTTAAACATTCGTGCGACATACTAACACTTTATAAATTTCAAACGGCTGTACTCACTTGTGTTTAGTCATGTGGCGCGTAGTGACTAAACACAAGTGAGGACAGCCGTTTGTATTAGTTTTATTTTATTTTATTTCAATAGCCTAAAGTAGTGTCCCACTGCTGGGCAAAGGCCTCTGCCGCTGACTTCCATAACTCCCGGTGGTGCCACGCTTTTTTTTTTAATTTGTAATTTATAAAGTGCAACATTTTAGTGAATGTTAACGTCAAATACCTATATGGAGTGAAGTAGAATATGTTTGTCAGAACGTCATAATTTTACAAATTTTACTTCAGAATATCATTAAAAATTGTATGAGCGCGCGAAACTTCCAGCCTTTAACTTTGATGAAAACTGCGTGTAAATATTTTCTTGTTTCTTGATCTGTGGCGTTCGAAACACGGCATTTCCAGTCCTTTATCATAAACGTAAGTACTATATTTTGCTGTTTTGCAAGTTTAAGACATTATTATAATAACCCGTTTCTTACACTGTCGCTGTAATCCTCTCCAGCCCTTTATGGCTCTCTATAATTGAGTATTCATGGACTTAAGACCTCCTTTAATTGACAGAAGACGACTCGAGGTGTTAACCAATTGCCAAGTATGGCAACATTAAACTTGCTTTAGTTTGCAACTGTAATGCATTTTGAATTGTCGTTATATAATGATGCATTTTGCTGCATGGTTCAAAAAAGACGTAGAAACATTCAGGGCTAAGTTGAATTAAGCTGTTTAAGAATTTTATAGGTAAATATACGAAAATAATGGCCTTTGTGAATTAGTGTTGGAATGTTGTTGTACATTGGACGGTCCAAGATAGATCTTATTCAATTTGCAAACGGGTTTCAATTCTTTCAATGAATGCTTTCCTTGTTATAAATAATCGCACAAATTTAAGACTTTTTTTACACAGTGCATTGGGAATGCTTTTTTAATAAAGGGCCTGTTGCATTGACCAAATTTAGCGAACCAGTTTATGTTATATATTTTTTAACTGGGGAAATGTTGAAAAATTTTAAGCGAGAAAATATACCTACCCATTAAGAAACAGGACCGATTAAAAATGACATATCAAAAAAAGAGTATTTAAAAAAACATCTTTTTGTATACAACCCATCACCAGCCACCGTCAGATTCACCTTCAGGTGAAGGAGACCTAAGAGAGCTGAAGTGAATTAAAATAGTGAAACGCATGGGGTGGATGCCATTCCGTATATCATCTGATGACAAGCAAAACTCACAAAGTACTACTACGAGTTCATAGCCACAATGAACCATAGCGGCAACATAACAAGGTTGATTTTACTTTAATTATTTTGTTGTTATTAGTGAATTTAGCTTGTTACCTGACGATGTGAACGTCATTTTGAAGGAGGCATTTGCTATAAACTTTCTGTCCCTTATTCAACTTTCTCAACGGCACCACTTCATGACTCGACCCGTAACTGAAAACAGTTGGCGTTCGGCAGGAGGATGACATTCAGAAGTTCACTTCTCGATGAGATTATCTCAGTGCCGGGGCGAGTGGTGTATTGAGATGCTTTTAGCAGTGGGTGATAAAAGGCTGAATAAATGAACACTGAGAGAAAAGACAACCAGAATTCACGTTCGTTCAACCAAACTCTCATTTTAAAATAGCGCCTACAAGCTCTTTGGTTAAAACTACAATTTCGATTTTGTTAAGTTTAATTAGTTCATTCTACAAGTTACTTGTCATTTTAGTTTAAGTGTTATTGAAATCAACAACTCGATTATATAAAACCAACAAGGCACATATTGTTTTAAACATATATTTGGCTGATTCAATCCAATATCTTTTAACAAGTTTAACCTTGGGCCGTATTCTAACTTTAAAACACGCACAGATAGGATCCAACTTCAATGCAAATCCAATGCAATAACAACACAATACAGCTAAAGGCTTCACGTCTGAATCAAAAATGACGGAATTTGCTTGAAAATTACTGCGATACAACTACAATGTTATGTTTAAGACAGATTGTGTTGTTAATGTATTGTTTATACATTTTAAAATGAGAATACGGCACCTTGTTCTTCGTACAAATTCGACTTGTATTATCAATATTGGTGATCAATTCCGTTTACTAAAATACTTTAGTTTGAAACTGATAAACACGCAACAAGTCGAATTTGTTAGACTCACAAAGCAAATTTCTCTCAGTGAACGCTCACAGAAAGAGCTTTAGCAAAGTACCAATTTGGCTCGGTTAAGATATTTTTAGTTGCATGCAACCAAGACATATTTAAAACATAGAATAAGCTTTGTAAATGACAAACAAACAATCTTGCGCTCTCATATATTTCATTTATATATATATTTAAAAATATATATATATATATAATATATGTGTATGTATAATATGTGTATGGGTATGTATGTAGGTATATATGTATATATATGTGTTTATGGGTATATATGTATGTATATATATGTATATGTATATATTAGGTATGTATTTGTATAATCTAGATGCTTTTATGTGTCCATTTATGCTATTACCTAGATTTAGCTACTTCTTCATAGTTTTTGCCGTCATGTACAAGTAATGTACAAATCTTTGTCTACCATGTCTGACCAATCTCTCTCAGTTGCTTAAAGGTTAGCTGGAAGAGATCCCTTAAAGGGATAAGCTCGCCTTTGTACACATTTACCTTAGTTTTTAATGGTCATGTACTTGTTTTGTGCAATAAAGTGTTTTACTACTACTACTACTCATTAGAATCCAAACAAGTGTTCTGGTAAATATAACCCTTACCTGATTCCCTTATTTATTTTTAACAAATTTAATGGTAAAATTTTACATACATACATTAGCCAAGTTGAGCTCCTTGATTTTAGCAACGAACTTTGCAGGCTCCATGCGGGTGCGAGTCACTCGGTTGTAAATAGCAAAAACTTATTTATTTCTAGCTGTTTCATTCTTTCAGTGTTCCCTTTGTTATAACTAAATTGCCCTTATATTCTAGTGATTGTAAACAAAAACAATCTATCATCGCAAGATCCGTATCACGCCAACTCTAGTTAAGGAAGCAGGTAACAGCCATTTAATTATAATCCAATATTTACAACGGTAATTATTCAGGTTTCGCGTTAAGTACACAGGGTTGTCAGCGGAGAATTAATTGGTCGATCCCATTTGGAGATATGCGATTGGCTAACAACACCCTGTGGTAATGGGGAAAGATACGATTTATGTATAGGCTGTGATCGTTGGCAGTACCTTGACTTGGACATCAGCAGTGGTAAAGGGGTCAAGGTGTTCAAAATTTGCTAGGTAAGTGATGACTTACTCATACAGGATGCTGTATTAATAAATATAAGTACAGAGTGGCCGCTCTCGAGGGCACAGTGACGGTACGTGTGGGCCGCCCAGGGCAGACCATTTATAATCGACTTTAAACCAGACGCCAAAACGCTGGTTTGATTTTGATTTTCCTATTTTCTATTTTTTGAATGTCAATTTTGTCGCCCCCTCTCATGTGCCGCCCGGGGCTATAGCCCCCCTTGCCCTCCTCGGTATATCTCTGGTTTCTGCGATCTGCGATTGGTATTAAATCAAAATACTGAAGATACTGTAGGTATTGTGGCTTCACTATCGCACCACCGCTAGATTTGCCCGACTTAATTATATACTGAAAATTAACAACAGAAATCAGTTAATACATTATTTATTTATGTCTTCCATTATATTATTTATGTGACATGTTATTATTACTAAGATATTATGTCGTGTAAATTATGGTTATTTAATCCTTGATGGTCATGGTAACGTTAAATTAACTGGTTAACATCTGTACGATTTATATGGGCACTTTGTGTGGAAATTTATATACAAAACGACCCGTTTTCATTTCCCTTGAACTTGATGCAGTTTTTATGGGTAAGTAGATATTTTAATTTGGTCATGTTTCGTTTAAGCAATATACAAACGACATATCACTAGGCATTTTAATTCGAATTTCGCTGGACATCTTTCGATTTGATTCGAGGATCTTAAGGATTATGGTTGTTGAGTCTTACGGGGTACTTTTATCTTTTTACTAATTTTAAAATTCAGCATGTTTGTTTGACACCTAATTAGATTAGTAAAGATATAATCAATAAAAATGTCATGTTACGTTACCGAAGGTGCGAATGAATATCATAATATTGGCACATACTTTTTTTCAAACACTATCTTTTATGCTCATATCATTCTCACACCTTATCGATTGAAAGTCTATGTCACAGACTATCAATCGATAAGGGTGCGAAAATGATGCATTGTCGTCTTTATAGTTTATGAAGTAACACGACGGACGTAAAAAAATATAAAATAAAGAGATGAATCACATAAGTACCCACTAGATACTAACTGCAGGGTACAACAAGACAGTTTGCGTTCACCATTTTTGGTGTTTTCATTTTAGAGTAGAATTTATTATGTGTCACTTCTACAAAAATGTTTTTCGTAGATAATGACTTTGCCTGTATTATTTGTAATTTATTTGTTCTTGTGTGTAACTGTATTATCTGTAATTTATTTGCCTTCCGTGTCACGAATAAAATATTTCTATTTCTATTTCTATAATATTTGGCTGTTGTCTTTGATACTCTTTTCTAATGGACTACCTATTTTAACTGTTTGTCGTGAATGTCTTATAATATCTTGTATTATAGATGTAGGCATTAAGACCGCCAAGCTTAAGGAGACTGGGCTGGCCATGGGCCGTATTCTAACTTTAAAACACGCACAGACACGATCCAACTTCAATACAAATCCAATGCAATAACAACACAATACAGCTAACTCCTACACGTCTGAATACTCTGAATCAAAAATGACGGAATTTGCTTGAAAATTACTGAGATGCAACTACAATACGACTTCAAGGTTGGTTGATTATTGGTTGAGTGTTGGAGTTAGTTTAAGACAGATTGTGTTGTTAATGTATTGTTTATACATTTTAAAATTAGAATACGGCACCATGTGGGACGCGTGCATTGTAATATATGATCACTATTGGTAAGGTGCAGGCGGAGCAGGGTGACGGAGTAAGTAGTAATAGTCAGGTTCAGGTATAAGTATGCAGAATAATGCTCATTTATTACGGAAACATCCTATTTTATACATGTAAGATTATCGCTGATACAAGCAATATGCATTATGTCGCAGCAAACCATGAAGTTGCTGTTAAACATTAAATGTAGTTGTTTACTACATTACACCTCCCCCGAAAGTCCGTTTCCCCCACGGGGTGGCAGGGAAAAAAAATAATGCATGTTACTTGCTTACATTTGTTCTGTTTTAAAAAAAATAAGAAGAAGTTATTCGAACCAATTGTCTTATACTTAATAATAGATGAACTACTTAGGCTAAATTTAAACAGTGTAAATAATGTAAAAAAAAATTGTTGGTTCGTGGTTCAATCTTTTTGCTCTTTCTAGTGTCATTGTGAAAGGTAATGTATTAGTGATATGATAATATTATTTTAAGAAGATTTTTTTTTTGAATTAAAAAAAAAATGAGAAGTATACTTGCTTAATTTTATCACGTTTTAATGTTACTTTGATGCTTGGTTTTTTATTTTCATTCCGTTTTGGTATGCCTCAACGATAGCCATAGCTATAATATAATGTTTTAACTAATGCCGGTCGGAGTCCAATGCTCCTAAACAATAAAATGTGGGCATGGTCACCCTACAATACCTTGGGCTACGCCTCTGTGCGTACCCTAACACAAATACACGGGAATCGTTCCCTAGGGCATGGTCACCCTTTAATAAAAAAAAACACGGCATATCAGGCCTATCCTTTAGGGATATCCTGTACCTAGGCACATCTACATTAAGACAAAAGGGTCTCCTACATCTCTCACGGAGGAATACGGTTGTTCTCACCATGATCAAGTATGAAGGACTTGTGCTCTAGCTGTATGAGGTCACATAACTGTGATGTGCCTCCACGTTTGCAGTAACTATTTAAGACCTTGTCTCCAAATTGTTGATTGTATCTAACAAGAAGGACTAGTTACGCAACGCTAACCTATCTGTATTAAACAATTACATATTAAGTGCAATACCGTACCTAAGTGTATTTTTGTAAATTATTTTTTTTTTTGATTATTGTTTCCAAGCATAATAATATTACGTATTTAGTTAGTTATTTCATATTCAATTACTGGGTAGCTAATCCAATAATTTCACAGAACATAACTTTCCATTGATAAGTTAATAAAATATTTGTTACTAAGAAAATTTCTAAGTGTGAGTATCATATTTCATTCATTGATTAAATAAATAATGTTAATTCGCGGCGAAGTCACGCGACCTAGTTAAATTTCAGCTGACGCGCGCGGTCGAACGGTGGCGCGTGCGACGGATATTGTGAAATTTATTGCGATGGACTACATTCGACACTGCAAAATGAATGTAATCAGCTGTGAATTTAATTATATAGTTTTTAAAATGATGAATTTTACGAGTTGTTGTATTTTATGGATTTTACATGTGACACTAGAATTACGCATGTTATCAGTATTTATTTAGCGATAACTTATGGAAATAGAAAAAAAAATAATGGAATTTATTTTAGCGATAACCTTTGACTATTACGATTGACGTTATGTACTTGAAGAATTAAAAAAAAAATAAAGAATTAATTTAATTTTTAGAACTGAATTAAAATAAAATATGAGATATTAAAAAAAATAACGTTACAATATCGTAACCTGTCGACGTCGCCATCCACGTCCTCTTCCTCGCGGGGCGTCCTGGTCTGGGTTCGATGTCGTCCTCGGCTGATGTTGTGGCGGGAACGGTGCGTACGTCGCTGGTGATGGGTACCGTGGCGCTGTCGGTCGCTCCCGAGGTCGTACGACTGCTACTGGCCTCTCTTGTCTGCTAACGCGGGGTTCGGGTGGGGCCTCTACGTCTGGGTTTCGGTCTGTCGTGCTGGGTTGTGGGCTGAGAACTACGTCCTGAGGGCATGGTGTCTCTTGTCTGCTGCGGGGCTCGGGTGGGGCCTCTGCGTCTGGGCTGGCTGCTGCGTGTGAGGGTTGCTGGGTCGGTGGCGGTGTCGGCGTGGCTATTGTCAGCTGCGTGTTTGTCGTAACTGCGACTGACCTGTGTCCGGAGGCGGACACCGTTATCCGTAGTGATTTGACTAGGTGTATTGGACCGACTAGGGATACGTCGACTCCCTCTACGGTTATCTTCAGTGTAGTGGCCATCTTGTTCCTGGATACTTCTTCTTCTTGATAATTCTTGATAATATTATAGTTTTCGGATCTGGTGGTGGATCAGAAGATTCTTCACTGGTTTGTTTGCAGGGTCGCCATGTAATATATGATCACTATTGGTAAGGTGCAGGCGGAGCAGGGTGACGGAGTAAGTAGTAATAGTCAGGTTCAGGTATAAGTATGCAGAATAATGCTCATTTATTACGGAAACATCCTATTTTATACATGTAAGATTATCGCTGATACAAGCAATATGCATTATGTCGCAGCAAACCATGAAGTTGCTGTTAAACATTAAATGTAGTTGTTTACTACATTACAGCATCATGATATGGATCCGGTGGGCTAAAATGATTACCCAGTAGGATCCACGACACACCATGGAAAACACGGGCTGGAGTGCAAGCAGACCGTTCACGGCGACTTGGCTTGGACGCATTGCTCACAAAATGGTGGTAAAATACAAACGACCGGATCGAGTGGAGCAAAAAAGGGGATGCCTTTGCGCAGCAGTTGGACACTAAAACAGCCTAAGGAAAAAAATAAGTTTCATACTAGTGTAGCCTTCGAAATCACTACACTAGATAATACGTATAGCTGAGCTAAAATGTTGGTAAGTTAATCTATTGCGGGACAGCTTTAAGTGGTGGTTAATTCCCGGGACAAAACCGGCGCAGGCGCTCCTCCGATCGATCATTGTGGTCATTTGCTTAAGCGGACGGCGGGGCGAGTCACAAGAGACAGCGTTGTGCAATCCATGAGCTCTAAAAAGAACCTTCGGGTTTTAGAAAGAGACGTCGGGTAACAGTGACACATGAAAAAGTAGAACAGCAATATTACCTTCGTGTGTCATCGCCGATTCCCGAAGGTTCTTAAAGCTCACGGACTGTACACGGTTATCGTTATCAGACTGGGGCCGTAACCGGATAGGTGAACGATACTGCGCTATATTTTTGACTCTAATATTTCCATGGTGTCTTTACAACCTGTCTTCGATGGAAGCTCAAAAATCGAAAATTCGCTATCTCCCACTCTATCGCACTTGCTAATTCAAGAGAAAGAGACGCAGATAACTTCGATTTTCGAGGTTTCCGGTAAGCCTTTAGGTTGGCAACGGCTGTCTACACCATTTTTAACGAAATGATGGAAACTAACGACAGTCAAAAGTCAATTGATACTTTTCCGTTTTTTTAAACAATGCTAAAAATGGCCTAAAAAGTATATATAACCCAAATACCGAACAGTAACTTACTTACCTCTTGTAACTTAAACGCAGGAAGGCATACCCACTCAATGCAGTGTACAATTCAGAACAGATTAAAATGTACCCCTGATAGCATAATTTGTCTTATTACGCGAATCAGTTTTGCAATCTATGGACTCTTGAATGGATTGCAACAAAAACGGTCTATTTAGCTTCAAGACTGACAATACAACAAATAGCTAGACGATGATTCGATGATTTGATCATTCATAGTTGCTTTATAAGTTAATGTTCGGTTAGGGAGTTTCATTGTTGAGTGTCCCTTCACATTGAACATTTGTTAGGGTAAATACTAATGAAATAGTTATTTGTGCAACAAGAGAGGAAAGTTGGTTTTTCTTGCGAGTGTTCGTTTTGAGTCCCGAGTAAGTGAAAGATTCTATAATTGAATCACGAGCGAAGCGAGTGATTTTAAGTTCGAATCTTGAGCGTAGCGAGGGATCTCAAGAACACGAGATGTAAAAAAACTTTCCTCTTGTGTGACACATACAACTTTTTTCACCTCAGTAGTGAGAACATATTAAAGTTAAAAAAACACATTTATTTACATTCCCGAATGAAAGGCATCATTATTATGACGAAAAGCTTCTAGAAACAAAATTTCACTCCCTGGAGTGAGGAAAGTAGGCTTGTTTGAACTGCTGAGGTGAAAATAATATAGCTTAAACCGTAATTGACTCCTGAACACAACTAAAGTTTGTGACTGTATATCTATCTGCCTATAACTACATACTTACTTCTTTTTATACAGAGATTATAGAGGGAGGATAACTCTATTGCTAAGTAGAAAGAGTTGGCGCCATCCACCGTTTTTTTTTTAATATGTCATGTGTAGTTTTTTTAATGTAAGGTCTACGCCACATGCTAGAGTTTGTTTCTTTGTATTACAATGGGTAAAAAAAAAACTTTTTAATAGCTAGGGATACACGCACAGGGTTTGTCCGACGGATATGCCCGGCGGACAGATCCGTCCGCAGACAACTCCGTGTCCAATTTGCGCCATACACGCAAGGGTTTGTCCGCCGGGCACATCTGTCGGACAAATCCGGAGCTAGCTAATTTTACAGACAACTTAGAGTAAGTACAAGTACGAGTATGAGTATGAATTAAATCAATCAGTGAATGAGCGCAGTTGCTTCGTATGTTAATGTCAAGTCAACATTGTGAATGTTGACAGTAACAAGGCTGTCAATTAACGAGATCATAGAATTTTAGAATCTGATAAAGGAATTACTTTTTATCACGAAATTTTATCATCTAGCTCCTTCGTTCGTCAATAATTGCTTATTGTAACTAATACTTACTCGTACAAGTTATAAGAAAAGGATATAATTTCCATTTTTTTTACCATATTTTTTAAATTTACCTAGTGGGTGATTTTTGAGATTCGAGCGCTCGAAAGTGACATTTAAAACTCTAAATAAAACGTTGAAGTTAAGTTTTAAAAATAACAGCTATGGAAATTATATCATGATTATTTAAACTATTAATTTCATGCGATAAAATTGGCGACAAACTTTTGCATGCAATTATTTTCGTGCTTAATTTTTTTGAATTCAAGGGTTCGGTTGTCAAAAATCGCCCCCCTAGTCAAATGACAAATGACTGATGTGATATTTTGATATTTACCGGCAACCAATATACACAATATTTTGTCAAAACTTGTCAACACTGAATATCGTAAACTTTAGCTATTAAATCAACCTTTTGCTTTGCTATTACGCTAACACTCGAGCCGCTGGTCATTCAAAATAGTGCCTACAATTATCGCCTTATGATCGATTACCTTGGAATTTGGCACAAAAGGTGTTAAGCATCAGAACCTTTAATTTCCTTGCGAAAATCTGTATTTACTTGCGCTGCAGCGTATTGCATAAATACCAATTGGGTTAGCCAAGGGTTAATCGTAGGCCCGATAGTCTTGTTAATGTCGGAATAGTATAATTGCTGTTTGGGGCCAGGAATGGTATTTTTATTGTTATTTGGCTTTTTATGGATTCGGGTATTGAATAGAAATTGCAACATTTAGTAGGAACTATGTATAGTTGTGAAGGTTGCAAAAGACGGGAGTTTTTTAAATACTACTAGAAAATAACGGCTGGAATTTGCAATCAGCATAAAAAACGAGCTTAATTTTTTATTTGTGTTAAAAGGGCAAATGAATCGTTGAAAAGAGTCTTTAGATGCGATTGTTACCTACATTAATTGTGGTAGATATACCTGTTACACTACAGTCCGTGAGCCTTAAGAAGAACCTTCGGGAATCTGCGATGACACACGAAGGTAATATTGCTGTTCTGCTTTTTCATGTCTTAACAGTGATTGATACCCGACGACTCTTTCTAAAACCCGAAGGTTCTTTTTAGAGCTCACGGACTGTACTAAATATTAAGTCGGCCCTTGATATAAAGACATTTGTGAATTGTACGAAGGTTTTCAGACATGAGAGTGGTCATTGGCCAAAATGCGCCGTAGCATTTACAAAGATTGCATACATGGGAAAATTCGACCGGTGCTTCTGTGACCCAGGTGGCTAAGTTGGTTAAGGCGTCTGCCGCGAACGCAGAAGACGTTGGTTCGATCCCAGCCTTGGACACCGGAGGCCTAGGTCACTTTTTCTTTTGTATATTATGTCATCTATATAAGTTTATAATGAGAGTGGTCGTCAGATATTCATTCGCGAACGTAGATCGCAAATCGCTTCACGCGTGGATTCGCGAATGCATTTTGACAGTTTAATGGTTGCACGAATGTTTACGAGCTACGAGCATACCCGGAGGTTCGAGGTTCATGTCCTTTGATGTGCGTCGCAAAACTGGCAAGTGAAACAGCAGCATGACTGTCATAATATATCTGCTTCACTGTTCGTGAAAGTCCTACACATGCGGGTTCGCGTAGCCCTACGATTGTCAAAAACGGGCGGGGTTATCGCGGCGTTTCCACCAGAGATGTGCGAGGAATGTGTTTGATAAGAACCAATCCTTGAGGTGCGCTGTGCAAAGGTAGGTAAATGAAGTGATTCTATTGGTTCTTTAGAAACATTCCTCGCAACGCAACGCATTCTCGCACAACTCTGATGGAATCGCCGCAGCCTTATAAAATGTTGCCGGGCATACCTTACCTACTCAACTCGACTAAAGACTCAACCAGGACAGCATTAAGATGAAGAGGCGGATGATAAATATCACCCTTTTAAACTAGTTCAGCTGTTTTGATTGACCCAAGGGGCAAGGCAGTGCTCCGCCAAGTCAAGTGAACGCAAATCAACTTTACATTATACCTGAAATGGTTCCTTTAGTATCCAGATTTGCTAATATTATTGTATTTATAGTTTCATTGTGTTTGCGCTTGGACATTAAGTTGTTTCACTGAAATACCGTCTCTTATGTGCAAATGAGGGAATTGTGATACAATGGAATAGTTTAGATGCTTTTTTTTTGTAAACACCAGAACTAAATATTTGCGCTTATTTGAAAATCAACCTTATTAATTTAAGCTTAAAATCGTATTTAGAAGTAGGTAGAGCAAGTGTATAAATTTTAGGAAAGGTTAGAATGTTGGGCAGGTATTTAGCAAAAGTTAGGGCCCCTCCTGTGGAACATTGGTTTTGACTGGGCCGTCAGAGGGACACAGCTGCCACGCATGGTTACCATCTGTTACGCCGATGACACGATGGTGGCCGTGAGGGGAAAGCGGCCCGAGGAAGCTCTTCGGAGGGCGGCAGTAGCGACGACAATGACCGTCGGTCGCATAGAGCTACTCGGGTTGAAGGTGTCCCTCCCGAAAACAGAGGCGATCGTTTTCGGGAAATGGCGGTTGGGCCCTGACGCAACCATTGCCGTCGGAGGGGAAGCTGTCCAGGTTAAGCCCCACATTAAATATCTGGGCCTTATCCTGGACAGACGTTGGCAATTTCGGGAGCACTTCGCGAGGCTCGCCCCTCGGCTAGTGGGAGCTGCATCGGCTCTGGGGCGCTTGCTGCCCAACGTAGGTGGTCCCAACAGCACCTGCAGGAAACTGTTCGCGGGTGTGCTTAGGAGCATGGCCCTGTATGGGGCACCAATATGGGTGGACCGGCTGACGGAGCGAACAAAACCTTTGCTCCGTCGGCCCCAGAGGATAGTGGCGCAGCGGGCAGCAAGGGCCTACTGCACCACAGCTTTCGCCGCGGTGTGCCTCCTCGCCGGTACCCCGCCGTGGGAGCTGGATGCTCAGGTGCTGGCGGAGAGGTACAGGGTGAGGGCAGAGGCTCGGGAAAGGGGTGAGCTCCCGGACCCAGACGAAATTGAGAGGGCGGCGCGACGGGCTCTGGATAGACTCCGGGAGCGCTGGAAATATGCGCTGGAGGATAGCCTCTATGGAACCCGCACCATAGATGCTATTCTCCCACACTTGGAGGGCTGGTTGGGCCGGAATCATGGGGCCCTCACCTACAGGATGACGCAGGTGATGACCGGACACGGGTGTTTCGGACATTACCTGCATAAAATCGGGAGGGAGTTGGGGCCCCAGTGCCTGGATTGTGGAGCGGTGGACGACACGGCCCAGCACACGCTGGAGGAGTGTCCCCGCTGGAATGCGGAGAGGGCGGTGCTGACGGCAGCACTGGGGGTGCGGGATCTCTCGCTGCACAGCATTGTCGGAGTAATGCTGGGCAGCGACGGATATTGGAGAGCGATGGCGACCTTCTGCGAGGAAGTAATCTCGCAGAAGGAGGCAGCGGAGCGGGAGCGCGAAAATAGCGCAGATGCGCCACCGCTTCGGCGTAGGCGGCTTGGGAGGAGGCGTAGGCAATATGCCTTAGCCATCGGCTAGCTCCTCCCCAATGTAGGGCCCGTGGGCTGGGGACCCACACACCAACTGGCCCTACCCGTCTGAGAAGAGAGTCAAGCGTCATGGCTCTCTTCTCCCAAGGCGCGGGTGCCCGGCAATACCGGCTGGGCTACCGGGGGATGTCGCGGACGAATGCGCAAGTTATCCCGTGACGTTCCCCTTAACGGTAGTGCGGACGACGCCGGTGTGTTTTTAGTGGGTAGGCCTCTCCCCTCCCTCTGGCTAGCAGAGGGAGTTGCGGGAGAGGAGAGTCCCACATACCCCCCACTATGGGCCGTCCCCAGGCCCCGGGGGGATGCGTAAAGCATTTTTCACACCGACAAAAAAAAAAAAAAAAAAAAAAAAAAGGTATTTAGCAAAAGTGAGAATGCCTGTCGAGTGGACATAGATTGAGGTCACTGTTTTGTAAATATCTATCAGCGTGATGGTGGGAATTTGTTTGGTCTGGTAAGTCGAATCGAAACCGCAATCGACATTTTGCGTGAAACGGGGTTTACACTGCCCGACGACCCTAGCTGCTCCACGGAAAGAAATCAATCTTTCAGATAGCTTACTGCTTTGTATATGGTGCTACGTGCTTGGTGCTGGGCCCTGTATTATATGGTCATATATTTTCGGCAGAGGGGAACGCCTGTCAATGGCCGCCCCGGTTGATTAAATGCTCTAAGCCTCTTCTCTTTCCAAGCAGTCTGCAGCAAGGCCGGTGGTCGCGGTCGCGTTTATGCCACTCGTAAGCCTGAATGGCCGCAGCGATGCAAATCTTGATACTTATTTTTTCTGTTACCCTGTAATTTACATAGTATTGTGGTATTAGGAGATAGTCTTTTTAGACCAGTAACTTTTCTTCGAAAATATAGTGTCTTACGTGCGAACGTTTTCAAGTGACACTTATGGAGGATTCCTCTATGCACGTCACCCTTTTGCGGGCAGTCGGCAGCAAGATGGGTGTAGATAAACAATTAAATAATACAGACTGCCATATAAAGCGTTTTCACTTGCGTCTATTATGACGTGTTTTATAGTTAAGTCTCTTCACATCTTCTAATAGAAAATACTAGACGGACAGCTAGCCACGTCAGATATGACACAATAATGAGAGCAACGAAACCCCTCTAGTCAGTTGACTATACTATGCTTATTTATAGATCTGGACATCTGGCAGGTGTAAAGTGGTGGAGGTAAAAGAATGCAAACCACTTCATGAAAAAAAAATCCTAGAGTTCTGGTTTTGATGCAATATTATGACAAATTATATATATAATTAGATTATATAATTGCTAAATTTTCTGGTGGCGGAAGTAGTGCCAGACTACGTATTTGATAGTTTGTCGCCTACTGTTTCTGTTTTCGCAATAATAACCATGTTTTTTGTTTTATTGTAAAAATATAGGCCTAGTCCTCTATAACTGAGACAACTTCGGCAGTGTTTACCTATTTTAGTAGTACTATTTGCCAATTAACAAATGGCTCATGAATAAGCTCCTCGTTATAGAGAGAAACTTGTCGAGCAATATTCGACTTAAAAGACGTGAGCTACCCGTGACGTGACTATTTATTTAATATGTCTGAGTCTCACGAAAGTTTTGTGCTTAATATAATATGGATTACAAGTGATCTTACCTGTCCTTGCCCGTTACCTGTCTGTGACACACTCTTTGTTATAACAATGATATAAATCATATAGATTTTTGTAAAGAATTGTGAACTCAGGAACCTAAACGGCGACTGCTGTTTTTGCTGATTTTGGACGACGCCCTCTTAAGTTACGTTAAATCTTATTGTTATGGTCGCTCCCCGCACCAATAACATTTAATGAACGCACATTGATATAAAAGTGTTTAATTAACCGGTTGTATAAAACCGTCTTTGCGTCGGCGCCGGCGCCTGTAGCCGGCAACGCTGGATCGTGCAAATGGGTTTTTATTGGTATGGTTGATAATTTCATGTTCACTGCTAAACATAGCATGGCAACCCTGGCCCAAAACTGATTGGGGAATTTATTACACCTTACATTTTTTCACTTTGAATTTTACTTCACCGTAAAGCTAGTGCTAAAATATCAAATATCATTCACATGATGGAACATACGAGAAAATTACACTTCATCGAAAATCGTAGTACTAGGGTCAGAGGTGGCAAGCTCCGTTTCTTCTATATTTTAATTAAATTTTAGCGTTTCGTTTTCAATGAATTAAAAACAAACATTGCTATTCAATGATTTTATTTTGCTATTTCGTAAGAACCATCTTGAAAACCTTGATGTTTTAGCAACGGCGTATAAGCAACTAGTAGATATTAATCTGCCTCGTGCCGGGTTTGAAAAAACCAGTAGGTATGCCATGTTCCATTTTACAAAATTAATGTTTGCCGGTAGAAGCTCCAGTGTTCTAATGTTGTCGATACGGTATTAGTATCAAAGAGAACGAAATAGAAGTAGATCTGGCGGCAAATATAAATTGGTATTCTATTTTTTAAGTACTGAGTTTACTGACGCTGACTATTGTATTAAATATAACGGTATTGCAGATTTTTGAAATAAAAAAGTGAATACACATTTATAGAATTTTTTCTCGTATCAATCTGTTGTAGAATTAATTTATAGGTACTTAAATAATTAATTACTTACTGGGGCCACTGATAGTTACAATAAGCGGGGCAAATAGTTCGTATTATCAACGGTTAAGATTTATTGAGAGTTTTTGTTCGAGTGTCAACCAAACCAAGTTTCGGAATATGCTGCTTGTGAAGGTGCCAACAAGATGGGCCAGCGATTTGGTCAATATTACAAGAATCTTTGTATATGTACATTGTCCAAAACAATGTTCGGTAAATATGTAACGTCGAAATGATGATGACTTTTTTCCTATAAATCATGAGAACTTCACCTTTGTCTACGTTCAGTTATGTTGAGATTATTGAACCTCAGGTAACAATCGCCAGTTTGAGCCCAAAGTGGCACGTGGCAAACAGGCTCCAGAAATAAGCTATCATTTACATTCAGCACCCTATCCAGCGCATATTAGACCAGCCAACTCCGTACAAGGGCATCATTGCGTGAAACACAACCCTAACCAAATTAGGTTTCGATTAAGTCAAATAACTCACTCAGTAATTGCAAAAGCTAGGCAACTAGCCCATTACTATATATTATAGTGCTTCAGCTCAATAAATTACCTCAATGCTTTATCATCCCATCGGTAAAATGAGGTAACGTCCACCATCATGCGACTCGGAAGCCAACAATGCTAAACAATTTATTTTAATAGGCATTTATTAAGTTGCCCGTATAATATCTGGTGCGGTTTTCGTAGCGCTGAAAGAAAGTTCACCTAAATGAACCACTATATAGTGATCTCCGTACTCCTGGATTTTCTTTTGTAGCTGCCTTTAGTAGTCTTCTGTCAATCACTTTGGAACACGTAGATCATCCTGCTTGCCTCACAACCAGTGAGCCAATGGCCATCATGTAAAAACTACCATGTTACCATGTGAGATCATGTTTTTTTGGTATAGACACCGGACGTGGCCGGTTCTGTCCTAATAAAGTAAAGGTGTCTGTTTGGTCGCATCTGCTTCTTCATGAACAGCTCATACTATAAGAGATATCCGTCGATTATACATGAAACGAGCGGAGTAAAATCAATGGACTTATTAGGATAAGGATAAGGGTACCATTGGTCGTTTACTGCAATTTTGATCTTAAAGAAACTGCTTGACGTGACAAGTGGACTCGATTTTGATACTATTTTGTAATTGTTTTATTTTGAGGCGTGGCATACCCTGGGGTAGTATCACACCGTGAGGCGTTTTCTTGGCTTATTTTGGAATCAATAGAGTACCTACGCAGTATTTCTTCCTGATTATCAAGTCTGGAATGTGCCTTATACTGGTTTCCATGAGACAAATGCTCGTCTACATCGGTAAGCTAAAGCTCGGCGGGTGGCATTGATAATCTTCGCCGGAGCAAGAATGAGATGCGTATCGTTCGGAATAGTTCGGATACGTTCGGGCTCGGATATCGTTGACAATGGCCAGCTAATGTGATCACGTTTTCATCGTATTTCTATGTTATTACAAGCTTTTCATAACCTTTGGAGAGCTAAGTTCTAAACTATTTCTTCCACCCATCAGATTAAAGCTACCCCAGGCAATGCGAATTATGCTTGTGGCATACGTAGTGTACTTAGGTATGTTACAATCTTACAAATAAGACCATAGTGCTGCCAAATTTCATTACAATACGAAAATTAAAGTGCAGCTATGAAATCATAATTTACTCCGCTTTAGGATCACCTCAACTATCTACAAGATGGAACATGAGTCTTATTTACATTACCAAACATAGCTTCCGTATTATTTCAATATTGGGGTGCGATGCGACAGCTTTCAGTTGGCAGGACTCATTTAATTAATTAGTTTCAGATATAAACAGGGGCTGTTGTCGTATAAATAGCCAGTTTAAATACAGCAGTTTACTAGCAATATTGCACCTCTATTCGTCATATCCGTGGGTTTAGTAAACGCTTCATAATGCAGTAAATATGTGAATGTGATTTAGATAAAGATACTCTCGCTTGCAAATTACTAACAATCTCTATATACACTGCCTAGTACATTTTAAAAGGAGTAGTGAGATTAATAAAAAGTAATTAAAAATATGTTGAATAAAATGGGTTATTCTGACTTCATCTGTGGTCTTGTCTCAGCTAGACACGCCATCAACTAATCAGCCTTTTAAAATGTCAATATAGTTATTTAATCCCAACAAACGTATATAGTAAAGAGCAGTTGAGACACCTGACGGAAATTGCCGTCCAGAATAGATATACCATAAGTATTATTCATAAATAAATATTTTACAACCTAATTTCTCGTACTTTCGGTGGTGGTAGAACCATCCGCAAAAAAAGGTCACAGCAGGATCGGCGATCTGGTGTAAGTAGATGTGGATGTAGTGAAGGGACGCCTGGCCTATAACCGGGAAGCACTTCGTTCATCGAATCGTCTATTTGCATCATTCTCTTTCGTATACATATGCATCAAGAGCGATAGAGACGGGGCCATCGTTTTGTCGATTTTCGAACTTCGCAGTAGCAAATGGTCAGAAGCAGGCGAGTTGCCGATGCCGTTCACTGATTGCGTTCATTCAGCCCAATTCCCTGGTGGTCGATCCTGATTCCCTGCAATATGGTGTTGGTACCTAGCAGCGAATTGTTGGATGAGGATTGTGGAGATTTCTGGGAGGCATCTTTATCGAGCAGTGCGAGAAGTTCAGCTGTCTAAAAAAATAACCGAAAGCTTTAAGAGAAATAAAGTGGTTGGTGTCATTGAATTGATTGAGTTTACCAGGATAAATGAAGCGGTGCGCGTATGGCAAACCCCCCCTTTTTAAAGGGGAGGCCTATGTTCAGCAGTGGACGTCTTATGGCTGAGATGATGATGATGATGATGATGTAATAGATTTTTACAAATTACTCTTAAATAGGTCGATTTCTGTTGCAGTATCCCATAATATTTATTTATTTAATGTCCAAACTACAGGACCACGTATATATAGAGAAATAGGCGCTATAACTGTCCTCTTATGTCAAGTCTCACTGTACCAAATAGAGCCAAGAATGGAACAGTCCCATTTAACATCCAACAAGAGATCCGCAAGTCAAGCATTATTCCTTCCCGAACCGAGAATGGCAGCAATTTCATAAAAGCAAACGATCCGCCTCGCTATGCGTATCAATCAGATTAAAATATATTCTGGAGAGCTCACAGATCACCTACCAACTAGGTAGAGAACGTATACACAGTATAAAGTAGGTGGTCTTTTAAACCAGTAACCCATAAAAACCAACCAACAGTGGCACACCCCTTATTTTATCATGTCTAATTATGTCTATTTCGGACGCGTAACTCGCGTAATCAGTTGTTTTTTTGCTCGCGGCCCACTCGTTTTGTTCGAAGTTGGACTACTCGTTGTTTACTCTGACGTATATCATATCCACGATGTGTCCTGAGATGGTGATCATAGCGCATTCATTACTGTTTGTTACCACCAAGTTAAAAATGAAGGAATAATGAAAAAAGTCACCACCTTAGTTTTAGCACCTCCGGTATTCCACCCCGCCGCTTTACTGAGTGGGTTACCTACTGAGACTTACCGAGCTTTAGGGGCGCTTAGTAATATCTGCTGTTACACTTCTTAACTGGCCATTGGAATATCAGGGTATACGGAATCTATAGTAGGTAATCTATAGCAAAACTACAAAGCCAACAACATGATATGGTTGCATTGTGCAATTTGCGTGAACCTCAAACTTGGTTACTCCACAACCGGCACAGAGCTTTTCTGTGTAAAATTCTCTATAGAGATTCCTCAATCAGACGCTTCACCAAATATAGTTGGAAACCATGGAATGATCGGCAATTATGTAAAGCTATAAAGCGGCTGTTTAAACGTGACCTGTGATTTCTAGGATCTTGCTGGTGTGGGTGTTTCTTTTTAAATTGGTTGTTTAGTATGTGGTTCAAGTGACAGGCGAATTGAGAAATTATAATTTTCTAATTTTCACATCAACTACCTGAACGAATAAGGCGCCGAAAAAAAATCGAAGTAAAATGAGCCGAGAGAAAGATAGAGAGTCATCTTGGAAAGAAAGTTAGATGGCAGGTGCTTTTATAAAATTCAAGTTATTCCAATTTTAGGAATCAGCATTTCCAAGCTAAAAAGATAAAATAAGAAAGATAAGAAAGAGCTAAAATTAGCAAAAGGGACGGAGGAATGGAGATGATTGAAGTGATAATTTATCAAGTGTCACATCTGCTGCAGGGAACCAATGCTATCTTGATGATGTCAAGTCAGAGCCTGGAATTACTCATGCTCATCAGTTATCATCGATTGAACTCCTGATCTAGTCAGTAGTACGTCAGTAGTACTCGTCAGATCTCGCGCTGTTCATAATACGTCCTGAGACTCCAAGAATTTTAAGAATTTGAACGGAACTCTTTTAACTTGATCCAAACACCAACTGCCACAATTTAGAGCTCCTGCGCAGCGTAACTTTGTAGAGCGTCTTAACTCATCCCTAGCCTGTCATAAAACGTCCAAACTCTTAAGGAGTTCAACGGCGGTTAGGCCCATTTGATTCCAGCTGGTTATAGTTGCGCATAAGTTAGGCACAAAGGGCGCTCGCGCATGATAAACGCGGGGCGTCGGCTTCACGCGATCTAGAATAAGGTGCTAGTGGTAGAACGTCTTAAGAGGAATGGGAGCTTTCGTTGCGTCCATCATACGAAAACTTGAACTGTTCAGGAACGTATTATTTTTGAATTTTGATTTTGAGCGTTAGATACTATTACGTTCAACTTAAAGTTAGTGAAATGTTGAGTGAATTTGGAACACAAGCAATAGATATTTTACCCAGTACATAATAGTTTCCTGTAGAAATAATAGAGCCAAAGTTTCGTGCGCGATTATGTTAGTATGTATTTGGATTCGAGAAATCAATCGCCCATCTCGCGCTATACCTACTATTTCCTCTTGTTTCATGCGGCTATAAAGTTATCGGAAATTTTACTTTTTCTGCTAATGCAATGTGTTTTTTATTTTTTATAAATAATTTTTATTTTTTATAAATCGGTTCAATGTTCTATATTACATGTAGAAACACGAGGAGAAGGTAAGAAAAACTTAAAGCAAATCGCAATACATCAATAGTAAGTAGATTTATGTAGACCTCTACTAAAAATGTTTTTTTATTATTTAGAAATAGAAAAATAGAAATCATTTATTCGTGGCAAACGGGTATTTTTGAGTGTAATTTCGAAAAAAACCTTGTTCTCATATATTCGAATTTATTTATTTTTATGGAGCCTCCTATATGTAACATAAGACCTTCTTATCGTGAAATAGTAAGCTGTTAATTCCTCTACTAGGAAGTATGATTTGAATAGGGATTGTCTATCGCCGATTTGCATTACAACAAATTCAATAAATTATACATATCTTTTGTGTGTAACTACTTAGGTTACGGTCCTGTTATCATTACATTATTTGTGTGTTTACCGTCGAATGTCGATATTGTATAATTTGTATACGATAAATGTACTTAAGTTGATACTAATCTTAACTAAGGATACCTACTCTTAATCTCAGACAAATGCGACTGAATTGTAGAATTATGAAATACATTCACGGTCCAAATTGATAGCAAAACAATTCAGAATCTTACTGTTAATGTTGTGAATAGATCTGATCTTCTTGATAATTTTCTGGACAATTACCCCCCGGTATCCGCGCCTGCGTCTCAGGGTGACACCTAGCGACATCTGCTGAAGAAGTCTTACACTTCTAAATCGGCCATTGGAGTCTCAAGTTGCATTGCAAGAGAGTTGCAGACTAAAATAGACAAGAATTGTCTCTGCAATCGCCCACTAACTTCATTCTTAGAATAAAAACGGGGCCGTATTCTAACTTTAAAACACATTTATAAACAATCCAAGTTCAATGTCTTACCATTCTATTGCTGTGCATTACACTTACATCATCGACATTTCTTATTCGGACACACTTTCATTCATCACTGCACCAATCCACAAACGACAGCGGCTAATCCTTATAAATTGATTCATTATTGTTAAAAGATTGCGAATTAATTATTTGATTCCGTCCACATTGTGTCAGTTTGACGTTTGACGTGGTTTGACTTGCCATTTTTTTTCCTTTTGTTCAACTTTCTTGCATAGGCATACGCATTAACCCATACTGCCTACGTCGTGTTAAAGCGGTATTACACATTGCAACCTGCAGGGCCCAATCTGTTGTGTACCCTGCCTCTTCCTTCCCTCCTTCAGCTCCCTACGGGCCCTACCTTCAATTACACCTTCCAACATGACAGATTGGGCCCTGCAGGTTGCAATGTGTAATACCGCTTTCAGTCTGATAAAGGGGTCTACAACCACTTGGGTTTTATGAAGCTACTTTTGGAACGAAGTTCCTTATTGTACGGCTAGCGGATGGGGGCCAGGCGAAAAAAGTGTAAGATTTATTATATAAATAAATAACATAACTTCGATAAATATGGTTGTTAGAAAGAGAGGGTTGAAATCACACTTTTTACTCTGTCAAAAAAATGGAGTTTGACACGACGTTTCCGATACGTTTGCATAAGTGTGAAAGAGAACTTGTCATGCGTTAAAAAGGGACATCATGATTCGTGACGTTACAGAAGTCTCTCTGTGTTATTATTTACCCTTTACTTTAAGTTATTTTAAGGCCTCTACAAACATCAGCGACTAGTCAAACGATAAGAACGAGATAGAGCTATAGTAATTCTGAGAGGTCAGCTGTCAAAATGGTCGTGCGATCAATCCAGATCAATCCAATGAAAAAGGAATAGGTCTGTGGATCAATCGAATGCGCCGGCGACCGGCACTAGAAATGAGGGCTACCGTTTTTTTTACTCACCAGCTGGCGCCACTGTAGACGTTGGTCCGGAAATATAGCTGTATTTTTTTTACATAAAGCGGTATTACACATTGCAACCTGCAGGGCCCAATCTGTTGTGTACCCTGCCTCTTCCTACCCCTCCTTCAGCTCCCTACGGGCCCTACCTTCAATTACACCTTCCAACCTGACAGATTGGGCCCTGCAGGTTGCAATGTGTAATACCGCTTATAGACCTACTACAGAATAGACAGAGGGTCAGCGTATACCCGGTAAGGGTCACCACACACCTAGCGGTTTTCCTCGCGGAATTAGCGGAAGTAACGGAATTTTGTCTATGGTAGCGGAAATTTGTCTATGGTAGCAAATTTTTTGTATGGAAGCCATAGACAAATTTCCGCTACCATAGACAAATTAAGCATTTTGTCTATGAATTTCCGCTACTTCCGCTAAGGGTCACCACATACCTAGCGGAATTCCTCGCGGAATTAGCGGAAGTAGCGGAAATTTGTCTATGGTAGCGGAAATTTGTCTATGGTAGCAGATTTTTTGTATGGAAGCCATAGACAAATTTCCGCTACCATAGACAAATTAAGCATTTTTTGTCTATGAATTTCCGCTACTTCCGCTAAGGGTCACCACATACCTAGCGGAATTCCTCGCGGAATTAGCGGAAGTAGCGGAAATTTGTCTATGGTAGCGGAAATTTGTCTATGGTAGCAGATTTTTTGTATGGAAGCCATAGACAAATTTCCGCTACCATAGACAAATTAAGCATTTTTTGTCTATGAATTTCCGCTACTTCCGCTAATTCCGCGAGGAATTCCGCTAGGTGTGTTGTCACCCTAATTCCGCGAGGAAAACCGCTAGGTGTGTGGTGACCCAAATATGGTGATTTTGGGTTATCTGTGGCACTCTGTGAGTCACCACCACTCAAAGCGGTATTACACATTGCAACCTGCAGGGCCCAATCTGTTGTGTACCCTGCCTCTCCCTAACCCTCCTTCAGCTCCCTACAGGCCCTACCTTTAATTACACCTTCCAACATGACAGAATGGCCCTGCAGGTTACAATGTGTAATAGCCGTTTTACCACTACCGTTTTCGATACACGCAATTTAGGGTCGCCACACACCTAGCGGTTTTCCTCGCGGAATTACCGGAAGTAGCGGAAATTCATAGACAAATTAAGCATTTTGTCTATGTATTTCCTCTACTTCCGGTAATTTGTCTATGGCTTCCATACAAAAAATCTGCTACCATAGACAAATTTCCGCTACCATAGACAAATTTCCGCTACTTCCGGTAATTCCGCGAGGAAAACCGCTAGGTGTGTGGCGACCCTTACAAAAGAAAAAATCAACGAAGCTACTGTAAGGGTCGCCACACACCTAGCGGTTTTCCTCGCGGAATTACCGGAAGTAGCGGAAATTTGTCTATGGTAGCAGATTTTTTGTATGGAAGTCATAGACAAATTTCCGCTACCATAGACAAATTAAGCATTTTGTCTATGAATTTCCGCTACTTCCGGTAATTCCGCGAGGAAAACCGCTAGGTATGTTGTGACCCTAATTTTTGATTAGTTGCATTTCAAAAAAAAAATTATTCCGTTCATCTAAAAAAACAATGTCATTCCCATTTTTTTTTCTACTGAAAATTCCACTTGAATACCTTCAGTTACACGAATAGGGATGTTGACTGCACTCAAATAAAATAAACTGTTGATGCGAAATGGTAGTTTTTATTACAGAAATCCTAGTCTACTGGATATTTTTCCTGTATAATAGTGGATAATATTTAATATATATTAAACAAAATCATTAAAAATCACTCGTAAGTCACGTGACGACAAACGCCAACGCCAACGCCTGAGCTCGTGACGTCACTTGTTCCCAAACTTCACTGTCAGCAGTGCCAGCGGGCAACCGGACAACAAGTAAAGTCAAGTCGTCGCGTTATTATTTCATTCTATGGTCGATCCGTTAATAAATAAACTTCATAATGGATCGTGGCTTTATAAAGGCCAACAGCTCGAATTTGCCTAGAATTGACTGTTTCACGATTGCTAATTTCTTCGCAAGGAACAGCAACTTTTGCTCTGCTGAATTTAGAAATGTGAAGTCCTCCATGTAAGTAATCTAACAAGAATTGTTATTTCCTTATTACTGTTTTCTGGTCACATTGTTCCACAACAACACTAACAATTCTTGTTATGTCTGACTTGAAGAAATTAATAATTTTAAGGTTATGTTTTGTAAAGTTATCATATTTTTGTTGAATTTTTAGATCCGCAACACAGTCATACGGAGACAATGCTGTGGGCTTGGTCCAACTGCATCGGGAAGGAAATTTGTGCACAGTGAAGTGCACCATTTGCCCAGAACACAAAGTTCAGAATACACCATATTCAGCTACTTTGGTTGTTGATGAACAACAAGGTGTTATTTTGAGTGTTGAATGTCAGTGTGCTGGTTCTCGCGGCGGATTTAAACATGCTATGGCATTCATCATGTGGGTTCATCGCAGGAGTGAGGAACCTTCCTGCACCTCTGTTGAGTGTTACTGGAAAAAGTCACACCTCTCTAAGGTAGGCAAAAGTTTGAAATATTTGACATCAAAAGACCTCACTAAAGGAGATCCACGAAGTTATTTGCCAAATCATAGGGTTTTAAATGATTTTTTAGAAGAGGGGAAGAATAGAAATATCAAGGATGTGCAGCTCATAAAACACCAAATAAATTACAAAAGGGATGATGCTGAAATGCTCTCAATGCACCAACTCTGTTTTTGGTATAAAGAAGAAGATTGTGACGAATTTCTACTAAAAGCTGGATTGTCAATTGATGAAAATACCTTAGTAGAAATAGAAAAACTGACAAGAGATCAGTCTCAAAACAAATTATGGTTTGAGTTGCGATATGGGCGGATTACTGCATAAAGCTCATGAGGTTAGCAGGTGCAAAACCAAAGATGGCACTTTAATAGCACAAATCATGGGAGGTAGACTACCTGATACCTCCGCAATGATCCGTGGACGGACACTTGAGAATGCTGTAAAGAGAAAAGTAGAAATTGAACTTGGAGTTAAAATAGAAAAGTGTGGTCTATTAATAAGTAAAGAGTACTTCATGATTGCTGGGTCCCCAGATGGGATTTGTGATGAATTCGTTATTGAAATAAAGTGCCCTACGCGTGCTGAAGTTTATAAGAACTATGTAAGAGATCAGAAACCCACAAAGAAATATTATGCACAAATGCAACTACAAATGTTTTTGTCTGGGAAAAACAAATGTTACTTTTGTGTAGCAGACAGTAAGTTCGAAAATACTGAGAGTGTGGACATAATTTGTGTCGATTTGGACATTGAGTATATTAATAATTTGCTTGTTAATCTTGTAGATTTTTGGAAAACTAATATTTACCCATTATTAAACAAAAGTGTACAGTAATTAAAACAGTTATTTTCTCAATTTGGGATTTTATTTACATAAACACCTAATATTGACAGTTATCATTTGTGTAAATGCAGGGACAAAAGTCCCACTTTATCCATTTACATGGACACTAAATTCTTTCACTAATTGATAGAGTATCTTGCCGGGTTAAAGACAGAACCGACTATTTGGATTTGATTTTATTATGATATGGTTGGCTTTGCCCTTGACTCTTCAAGGCAGAAACAACTATTTGGATTTTAATTTTATTAGTAGATTACAGTTTCTTTTGTCTTTGACCAGGCAATATGGTGTAGTTATAGGAAGCACTAATAAGAATTATCTATTCTATAATTATTAACAAAGTGGGACCTTTGTCCCCGCACTGACACATGTTGTGTAAAATCACACACAGAGGGTCAAGGCGGGAATAGTGGCTCTATTTTTAAGAGCCGCCATACATGGACTGTTAAGCAGTCAGTGCCAAGAGCTTCAAGCGGTTGCCGTTGGGTGATCTGCAGTTTCAATACAAAATCGTCATTCGCAATACACGAACCGCTCAAGCAGTTGCAACTGCTTCGGGCGTTTGGCTGCACAGTGAAATTTCATCATGCGGTCTGACTGCAAGAGTGGTCCATGTATGTTGATCACTGGGTTACTGCTCGAGTAGTCCGTGTTTGGCGGCCCTAAGATGGTAAAATCCAACTGGTTATTTCGATAGACTAAGACCCCGTTCCCATTTGTCTGATGTTGGGTCCGATTTTTAATAGGTTGTCAGCTCTCCATACAAAATCTTGTCCGACAAGTGTCAATAGCTTCATATAAAATGTTCTGCCACTGGAACGATCGATTAAAATCCGGATCCTACATCCGACAAGTGGGCCTTTGCATTAATGCTTTGAGCCACTGTGATAGGTATGGGCCTATGAGGTATATATAGTCGGCATCAAATATATTGTAACAGCTAGAGTAGCCAAATAGTTTGTCACACCATATATTTTGTACTATTTGATCACTTTGGCTGTTACAATATATTTGAAGCATACTGTACATGACAAATACACACTGGCTCTTTCATATTACTTATCATGCAGAGGACGGAAAGGGTGCGCTATTATTAATTTTACCTAATCACCTGACTAAATATTACTGTTAATAAACTGTTGTCATTATAATTAAGATATATATAGGTATCGTAAAAGAGCTCACCCTCTCTCTATGTATAAATAAAAGGCTTAAGTATTTTCGCATAAACAGTTTTATTTGTTGAAATAATAACATAATATCACAAATTTAGAATTGACCACATATCACATTAAAACCACTTATAATAACTTATTTTCACAATAAAAGACATTATTCTGCTGCATTATTATTTATTACTATTGCTGGGTCGCGTTTTATAAAGTTACAATTTCGCTGTTTGCCTCTCTTTCTATCCAATATGTGTGCTAGAAAGAGAGGCAAAAAGCGAAATTGTAACTTTATAAAACGCGACCCAGGTGACTGTACTACACATGTAAGATATTAAAATGCCATTATACAGATATTACACAGACCATTAATTCATGCAACATGTACAGTCGGCATCAAATATATCGGAGCGGCCAAGGTGCTCAAAAATATCTATATAGAGAAGAATAGAGGCGTTGTTAAGATATTTGTGACCACCTTGGCTGCTCCGATATATCTGTACATAAATATTAAGGTATCTTATGCCAGATCTACATATCGACGGACGCATTCACGGACGCATGTATCTGTGTCTCGTTTACTTGTTAACAAACAAGTAAGAACAAGGCTACAACCTGCTGATGCGTCCTTCGATTTGTAGAGCTAGAGCATCATACATTAATCACAAAAAATAATAATAATTTTGCCATATTTAATTATCACAAATTTAAGCTAACATGACATCCATCTTTGTGGTTTAAGAGATCTTAAACCACATAAAGATGGATGTTATGTTCAGATATATGTAGAGTAACTTATATAAAAGAGCAGTAGAGTCTAAGAACTTTTTGAAGCTGACGAGGTGGCTCTCGAGTGGTTCTCTGCCTTTTCGCCGAAAATTGCATTGCCGAATTTCACTTGCCAACCAACTTTTAGCAGAAGTTTCATTTGCCCGAATTTCATTTCCCAACTTTACATAATCCAACCTAACCTAACCCAACCTAGTAGGCGAGTTTCATTTCCCAACGATGGGGTTGGGAAATGAAATGGTTGCGAAATAATTATTTGGTAAAAGTTATTCGGCCAAATGAAACTTCTGCGAAAAGTTGGTTGGCAAGTGAAATTCGGCAATACAATTTTCGGCGAAAAGGCAGGATACCCTCTCGAGTAGATGGTGCTTTCAGACAGGAGTGACTGTCTATATGATCTATAGTCTCTGGTTCAAACAAATTACACTAAGTTTTTACTTGATAATGCTATCTTGTAAATTAATTAAAGCACATGCTATTATAATGACTTCATCAAGCACCCTGGTTAGATTATTATTAATACAAGCATGAGGTTTTAACATTGCAAATTCCCTCAACCATCGTATCACCCTTTCAACATGAATCCTCAGACTAGCAATTTGTTTAGTCTGGCGAGCCTCTTGCTTTGATAATTTTGATCCTGTACTAACACTTGGAGGACGAACCAACTGAAGGCCTGCCTCGAGAACCATCTGCTCTATATGTTTGAAACCCCTATCTGCCATGATCAGTGATCGGCACGACCCGTGACGCACCACGGGATTGCGAGCAGAAATCATAATATGGACATGATTAGATTATGACATAACTCCGTGATTTTGTTAAATATAATAATTTTATTGTATGATATATATTTGCAAATATACGATAAAGTGTTAAATAAGCTTATAAAATGTATAATTAATTATTAAATAAAACAATGATATATTTCGAATGTTGAATATTTCAATTTGACAGTTTGTGAAATATTAAGTAGCGGCTCGTAATTTTTCACTCATACAAAATACGTAAGTGTTAAAACGGTGTAACCATTTTAAGTGCAACTAAACCCTTCGACCTGGCTACCTGGCTTATTGAAGGTCATTTGCGAATTTTCTATTGTTTGCGTTTGTTTAAACTGGTGCGGTGCAAAAAAGACGGCTAATTGAAATGCCTAAATAAAGAGATAATGCCATCCTTTTCTAGTTACTGATAAGGATTGCAACTATTTTCTAATGGCAAATATGTTTAGTTATGTTCCTCGGTTCATTAAGTTCGCACATGTTGTTAAAGTTCCTTATTATCTCAGTGTTTATTTAATGGGAAAAATCATTCATCTTCCTGTGTGGAATACCTTTATGTACTACAATCGGAAATACTGACTTCCTAAAAGACCGAAATCTCGGGGCATATCCACGTTAACATAATGATTGAGGTCATTGACACCGTGCGACACGGGTCGTGCCGATCACTGGCCATGATGCAAGAACCTTTCTCTAAAGTATTTAAAAAGTTGGAATGTTCTACTACACACACATCACTAGTTCTTCCTCCATAACCTTTTGAGATATAGTTAACCAAACCATCTGGTGTGCTTGATATTAGGTATTTTAAAGTATTTGCCTTTTTGTAATTTGACCATGTTAGAGCTTGATGTACAGCGTTTGAGGGCTTTTGGATTTCAATTTCCAAGCAATCAATAATACAGGTAACATGGTGGTATTTGTGTCTGAACGCCATAGGCAAGGACAGGATTATCGCATTTTTATCTAAATTAACTAAGAAAGGTTGCATGACACTACAAATTATTGGTACATTTTTTAGAAATATCTTACTTGCATAAGATAATGACATTCCAAAATCATCTGCCAGTTCTGAAAATCTTGTATCTAATCTAATTTTTTTTAGGCATAATAATATATGAGTTTCGGGAACATTTGTGTGGTTGCGGATGGTATCCATTAAATAATAACATTTTTCTGGTACTCCAACGTAAAACTTTGGCCTTCTTTTAATTTTCTTTATAGTTGTTTGGAGTATTTGTTGCGCTTCTAGCTTCTTCACATCTTCATTGATACTAGCGGAGGTTCCTGAAGAGGTCTTCATTTGTTCAGATGACATCATAGAAGAGAAGTTTGAGTGTGCTAAGGATGGTGCAAATAATGATACATCACTATCAGAATGATCTTGTTGACTGAAGCATAACTTTCTAGATGTTTGAGCATGACCAGATGTGGATGCGACTTCCAGTTTGAATGGAGAGGTTGATACAGATGTAGTAACATTTTTCCTTGGTGATATTGCAGTGTTTTTATATTTTATTGCAGTCTGTGTGCTTTTACTTCGATATTTATAATGTATGTTTACTTGTATTGATTTATCTGTTGTTACTAGGGAATGCAGTACCGGTACTGTTTCGTAGAACCGGGATTTTCGGTACTAGCCAATAATGGAACCGGGATTTCCCGGTAAATTCGGTACTTTCGGGAAAAATATTCTAAAACTTCTGACGTTGATTTTAGTCGTAAAAATTTCATTGTGTAATGTTTTTAACAAACGCGGGCCGGCAAACCGGCGGCCGTGGTCACGGCGGTTGCCCGCCAGGCGTCAAGCCGGCCACCAAGGCGCAGAGGGCAGCTACCAGATCCCGTGCTGCTTCGCGAAAATGGCCTTAGAAGACCTTCCCTCGATTTCAAATTTATGAAGATTGGCGTTTACAGATTTTAGAAAAAACATACAGGGTGCGAGATAAAGATAATTTTTGAAATTTTTTTTATTCTTATTTGATCCCATTCCTATCCAGGATCAAAAGCTTGTATGGAACCAAAAAAATCCGGTTAGAAAAGCCACAAATTGAGGAAAGCTACCACATACATTTGGTATGAAAAAGAAAACTTTAATTTTTCACATGCTATTTTTTTATGTCAATCGATCCCATTCCTGTTCAGTATCAATAGTTTCTATAGGATCAACTTACAGTAATGTATCAAAAAGCCACAAATTGAAGAACAATTTTACATACATTTACTGCTTTAAAATCCCTGTTTTCGGATATTATGCTTTTACTGTAATGATGTCATACATTATTAAGGTCCTTAAACGTGTGTGTCTACGTGATAGAAAAATGTAGTCTATATAGTAAATATATGATTTTTTTTATTTTATTTGTGGCCTATTAGTACATTACCGTTAGTTGGTCCCTAGGAAACTATTGATAATGGATAGGAATGGAATCGATTGGCATAAAAAACAGCACGTGAAAAATAAAAGTTTTCATTTTGATACAAAATATATCGGAAAAAATTTCCTTGATTTGTGGCTCTTCTAGCCAGAGATTTTTTTTGGTCCCATACAAACTTTTGATCTTGGATAGGAATGGGATCCAATGGTTACAAAAAAAGTTTGTCAAAAATGACCTTTTTCTCGCACCTTGAATGTTTTTTCCAAAATCTGTTAACGCAAATCTTCATACATTTGAAATCGAGGGAAGGTCTTCTAAGGCCATTTTCGCGTAGCAGCACGGGATCTGGTAACTGGCGTAGCTGTCCTCACCGCCAGCTTGACGCCTGGCGGGCGACCGCCGTGACCAAGGCCGCCGGTTGGACGGCCCGCGTTTATTTAAAACATTACGCGATGAAATATTTGAACTCCGAAGAATAAATGAGCCCAAAAAAGTAAAAAATGTTTTTCCCGAAAATCCCGAAAGTACCGGGATTTTTATTTTCCAGTCCCGGTTCTTTACACGACTCGAAATCCCGGGAATTCCCGGTACTTTCGGTTCCGGTATTTCCCGGGAGCAAACCCTAGTTGTTACTGGTTTATGCTCCGGTTGAGGTATATCTGAAACTAAAAGGTCATGTCATGAGTTATGATATTTATGTACCTAATTGTGTACAGTACATATGTATGCACAATTAGGTGACTTCCACCAATGCTATGTTGCTCTACATTTATATGCAAGTGACACATAGTAGGAGCACACCTTGGCTTGGCCAATTTGTGTGAAAACATAGCACAGCATTGTAGCTCTGATAGAAAGGCACCCTGCACCCTCCATACACAAGACATTAAGTAACAGCAGCAAACCTTGACTTTCCATGAGTTGAACAATACTTATTACTTATTTATGAATATGATATATTATTATTTTGACAAAACACGGGACTTAATCGCGTACACTTACTTTTAATTTTCCTGACGTTTCGAGCGTGTCATAACGCTCGTGGTCGCAGGCAGACTGGCGAGGAATCGTATCAGCATCTCCTAGCCGCGCGGGTTTTTCGAACTACCCGCACTTGGTCTTGATTATTCACATTTACGCTAGGGTTGTCACTTTGCCTACACACGACACTCACAACATCCGATGGTTTGGAAATGCACGTATTTCGACGCTTACATTTGCTGATCACTGGATTCCACGAAGAAGAAATCCCCTGCCCCTCGTTCTGGTTGAAGTTTTTGGATTTCTTCTTCGTGGAATCCAGTGATCAGCAAATGTAAGCGTCGAAATACGTGCATTTCCAAACCATCGGATGTTGTGAGTGTCGTGTGTAGGCAAAGTGACCACCCTAGCGTAAATGTGAATAATCAAGACCAAGTGCGGGTAGTTCGAAAAACCCGCGCGGCTAGGAGATGCTGATACGATTCCTCGCCAGTCTGCCTGCGACCACGAGCGTTATGACACGCTCGAAACGTCAGGAAAATTAAAAGTAAGTGTACGCGATTAAGTCCCGTGTTTTGTCAAAATAATGAGTGAAAATCGTGTGAGTTTAAATCAGTACATGATATATTATATCCTACACTAATTTGGAATGCATCGCATGCAATGCACTCTCACTTTCTGTAAATATATTGTGTTGTATCTAGACATACATGGGAGAGGCCTATCTCGTGCAGTAGACAAGTTTTAGGTGAATAGCCGTGGCTACACCTAACGAACCGCCTCGCAAGGAAATTGCCGCGCATGGCGACCGAGGCACTAGCCGAGCTGCCGCGCGCGGCAATTTCCTCGCGAGGCGGTGCGCCAGGTGTAAACACGGTATGTGTCATTACACATACCTGAACTTGGGCCTGGTTGAATCTCAGCTGTGGGAATACTTTGTGTATTCTGTGTTTGTTCTAACTCTTCTTCATATTCTAATATTGCTTCCAATCTTCGTCTTTTGGCTGGCAATGAACGGGTTGTTTTCATATCTGTCCGTCTTGTTCGGTCTGGTTGACATTCAAATTTTGCTGGCAAATGCCCTGCTTTTATTAGAACCTGAGATATCGAGCCCATCACCTGATATTCAGTATAGTTCTCCATATCATTCGGCAACTAAAATAAAACGAGTACAACAGTTTACAAAACGATATTATTTAACTTTATTTCTAACCTTAAATTCACTGTTTTCTAAACATATAATAGTATAAAAACTTGACAAATACGAAGGGAAATACGAAAAATTATCAAGCAGTATTATTATTTATAGACTTACATCAAAATGATCTTCACAAAAATACATTTTAGATTGTATAGCCAGAAGTGCCGGATCCCTTCGAGCAAGCTGAAGCCACTTTTTTCTGACATTTTCTGTACGAGGTACGTGTATAAATAACTTTTCGGGTGTTTTTATTGTAGTACTTTTACACTGCGGTACTGCGCAACACTTATAAAACTTAGAATCCATTATTATTTGAACGAAAACCAGAATCGCCATAACAGTTTCACAAATTCACAATGTTTAGGAACGAGTGACGTCACTCACGTGATCACGTGACAAGTGTCGCGTTATGGAGCGAAATTTAAAGTGCATTTTAAAATACATGATATTTTTATATTTAGGGTCATAAAAAAATATATAATGTTATTTTGGGCTATATTAGGTACTTATAAATGTTTTAAAACACATTTCTAAAAATTAGCAAAAAATAGTCAACATCCCTATTTAAAAATATGTGTTAGAAAAATATGGAAGGAACGGAACGTTTTATGACGATCCGCCACATAATGTTTTTACTTCCTTCAAGTAGTTCAAGTTCAAGACTAGATTTTCCTGTTTTATTTTCAATAGCATCGATGCTTGAATGTGTTCTTTTACGATTTTCAACTGGAACTGCAGTTACCATGGACTCCGATATCTCTGCTTTTATATGAATATATCTGGAGTGATCAACCGGCGTTGTGATTGTGACAATGGTTCGAAGCAGTGCCATGTGTAGAATTGCTGTTAAAACGCGTAAGTATTCATATTTTCATGTTAGATACCCTTATTTAATTATGATCGTGACATAATAATACATATGTCTATATCCTATAGTTTAAAATATATGAAACTAAACCGTCTCAACCACATAAACATAACCTATACGGTCATTGTTTAGAGTTACTTCTTTTCTTCGAACTTCGGCCTGTTTCAGTATTATAAGTTTATAACTATGGCAAAATAGTAATTATCTATTATGACTACATGGCAATTAAAATTTTACAAACTCAGATAACTGTCTTCATTTATCGTCAGTGCGCGGTATTTATCATTACTAGGTACAGTCGACGTCAAAGATAATGTTTACTCTTTTGCACCTTACTCGTTTGTAATAAGTTGCAAAAGTGTAAACATATCTTTGACGTCGACTGTACAAAGCTTGTATCAATCCCGTTAGTTTCATATCATATCATTACTAAGGGTTAGTGTAATTGTATATAATATTTTTATTTTCAGGTTCAGACAACATGATTCTTCACAAATTTACTAGCCCAGTTAAGAAGCCTGACAGGTTTCATGACTACCGAAAAGTGTGTCAAGTTCACTTATATGTATATTACTTGAAGTGGTCAAGTTAGTACTAATATTGCGGTTCAAACACTTCGTTTAAAAGGTATGAAGGCACAAACTTAATCTAATTGCACATTTTAGAGTTCATGTTATGTTGGACTTTTCATAGTGTAAGTAGGTATTAAACAATCAAAATATCTTGAAATTGACCTGGCTGAACAACTAAATTTATTACAAACACAAGACACATGCGTGCATAAATACACACACAAATGAATATAACTTTTAATTAGAGATGGGCCGACTAGGGTTTTTGCCGACTACACAATCGGCCGACTAATCGGTTTTCAAATTGCCGATTAATCGGCCGACTAATCGGCAATGCCGATCGTAGGTTTTAGCTAAGTTCGGGTGCAATCGAAAACGCTCGTTTCACTTCGTCCGCCGTGCCATTGTCTATCACGCGTTCATGACCAGCGCTGGCGTGTTTGAAGGCAAAAGGAATACAAACACTATAATAAGATTTAGATATTCATAACTAAGAAAAGGGTTAAACCTCCGCCAAGTTCTTATTTTCCTGTAGGTATTAAAGTGCCAAATAATCGGCATTTTTTGCCGACTAGTCGCCGACTAATCGCCGACTACAAATGATGCCGAATAGTCGGCTTTCCCGACTAGTCGGCGACTAGTCGGCCCATCTCTACTTTTAATTCATGTTTGTGTGTAGTTATAAACGGCCTCCTAGCCTAGTCGGTAGTGACTCTGCCTATGAAGCAAGAGGTCCCGGGTTCGAATCCTGGTCAGAGCAATTATTTGTGTGCTAATCACAGATATTTGTTCCTGAGTTATGGATGTTTTCTATGTATTTAAGTATTTATCTATATCTATCTATTATATATATCGTCGCCTAGTACCCACAACATAAGCCTTATTGAGCTTATCGTGGGACTAGGTTGATTTGTGTAAGATTGTCCAGTAATATTTTTTTTTATTTTTTTTATGTAATGTATGTGAATGATCCGGCTATGACTTTCTATAACAAGGAGAAGCTTCACCATACACTTCAATAATTATTTTTACAATCTTACATTCATGAAAAATATTTGTCTTTGACCTTTTAATTTACATTATGGCAGCACTCATTTTTTGAAGGTCAACTAATACTTCTTTATATAATTGTCTTGTATATGTTTTTCAGGAATTCTTATGCAAAGTGCACCGATGCAAATTGCAAGTAACTACGAGGTTTCCGAGATGCACCCCGCGCCACTCTGATTCATAATTAAAATCTGTAAAATGTGACTCCTGACAACACTATGGTCAAGTCGGTCAAGAACCTCAGGTTAGTATTACTATTAAATACCCATGAGCACGAAGGATGCCTTAGAGCATTTAACCAACCGGAGTGGCATTTGACAGGTGTTCCCCTCTGCCGAAAATATATGACCAGCACGCGTAGCACATGAGTGACGCGACAGTATCTCGCGCGCGAGATAGTCTATCCGTCCTTTTCTGACTGTGTCAATTAAAAAGAGACGGGTAGTCTATCTCGCGCGCGGGATACTGTCGCGTCACTCATGTGCTAGGCGTGCAGTGGTAATACTCATTGTATGGACAGACGTTTATCTGACATGGCTATTTTGAAGTTTCGCAAAAATCGGCAGACTTTTACTTAATACTGCTCGCTTGATGGTAAGCAGCTACCATAGCCTATGGACGCCTGCAGCTCCAGCAAATTCACATGCTCGTTGCCGACTTTTTTTAAACACAACAGTAGCAAACAAGTATGCTGCCCGCTTGATGATAAGCAGCTACTATAGCCTATGGACGCCTGCAGCTCCAGCAAATTCACATGCTCGTTGCCGACTTTTTTTAAACACAACAGTAGCAAACAAGTATGCTGCCCGCTTGATGATAAGCAGCTACTATAGCCTATGGACGCCTGCAGCTCCAGCAAATTCACATGCTCGATGCTGACTTTTTTTTTAAAAACAACAGTGGTAAACAAGTATGCTGCCCGCTTGATGATAAGCAGCTACTATAGCCTATGGACGCCTGCAGCTCCAGCAAATTCACATGCTCGTTGCCGACTTTTTTAATAACACGACAGTGGCAAACAAGTATGAGGCCCGCTTGATGGTAAGCAGCTACCATAGCCTATGGACGCCTGCAGCTCCAGCAAATTCACATGCTCGTTGCTGACTTTTTTTTGTTGACATTGCACATAACTGTAATAAGTTATTATATGTGACTGTGAATCTGAAAAGGTACAACTTTAGGGATATGGAGTTATTGATAGTTCCTAAAACTAGATAAAATTATCTATCTAAAGAAAAAAGAACCAGATCTATAAGTACAACCACTATTTTTTATATTTTTTTGAATCTGAAACTATCGAAATGTACAAGTTGAGAAAATCGCATTTGCAGTTTATGGTCGTGAAAAACCCTCCGGTACCATCGGTCCACATTCCCGATCTGTCTACTTTACCAAAGAGTCCACTTTCACGATCTGTCTACTTTACCAAACGGTCCACTTTCGCGATCTGTCTACTTTACCAAACGGTCCACTTTCGCAATCTGTCTACTTTACCAAACGGTCCACTTTCGCAATCTGTCTACTTTACCAAAAAGGTCCACTTAACCATAACTTGACCTTAACCGTGACCTTGACATGTATTTGATGACCTTGAACACATCATCTCCAGTCCATCTCCTGCTATTCATCCAAGAGTGCGCATGTCCCGCCACCGCTCCGCTCCGCGCACGACCCGCTCTGCGTACGCCCCGCGCACAACCCGCTCTGCGTACGCCCCGCGCACGACCCGCTCTGCGCACGCCCCGCGCCGCGCTGTTGTGATTAAAGCAGGGACTGATTTCGTTACGGCACCGCTATAGAATTGCGATACCGCTATGTTTTAAATGTAGAGCTTTACCGGTTGAAATATAGTGGTACGCTACCGAAATAAAATTACAATATCGCAATTTTTCGTAACGGTACTTATACCTTTATTATAGCGGTACTTACACCGTTATAATTCGGTATCGTAATTTTGCGCCGCCCAGTGCCCGTGAGCATTGCGAGAGATTTTAACCACGAATTCCTGAGTTCATAAGGAGTACAAAATATTATATGAACTTATGTCGAATTCCCAAAAAAAAAATTTTTTTTGTGCTTTTTTTCGATTTTTTTAATGCTTTTGAACATAAAATAATTATGTTATTGGTAAAAGTATTGACTAAAATAAATTGGTGCATTTTTACCCGTAAAAAATGGTTTACGCAAACTATTCTTTGGCATTTTGATATCTGACAGTATGAATGTCTAGACTAGACCCCAAAAAGAGTGAAATCACCATCAAAAAACGTTTTGCACTGAGTTACAATATCAAATATTTTTTTGTTTGATTGACAGTAACTCTGAAACTAGGCGAAAACCAGAAAAGTTTATACGACATTTTAGTCTTCAATTATGATCAGGAATACGCTGGCAAAATTATTCGGTTTCCTCGCGAGCACGGTGTATAATTAGCATTATAATATTGATTGAAAGACTGATAAATCATAAATTAGGTGCAGTTATGTAAACAATTGAGTTATTATTTTTTCTAGTTTTACTCCATTTATGTAAGATAATGGCTTAGCGTGACAAGGTACCCAGTTTAGTAAAATGCTAAATTTTAGGTCTTACGAGTACATGACTAAAACATAAGTTTTTGTAAATAAGAATACATTGACTTCCGCTATAATTATCCTAAATAACATTTTGTTACAGATATTTCTTGCATTATAGGTACTAAAATAGTGATCTTCGAGTTTAAGTTATTAAAGTTTAGTAAATGTCGTGACAAGGTACCCTAGTTACGTATCCATACAAAAGTTTCGACCGAGTCACTAAACTTTATTGCTAAAAAAACTGCTTTAACACCATTTCTATTATACCATTGTGGTACAACACGCTCACGCCCATTTGATCCTGTGATATAGCATGAATATACAAATTATTTTGTTGATTTTTAATATTATAAGTGATCATTGTTGTAATTGTTAAAAATGCAGTAATTATTAAATTTATTTATGAGTGATGAGTTTGCTTTCATTCAATTGTCCCAAAATGCCATAGAATATATAACTATGATGAGAAACTAACAGTTTTAATCTCATTATTTTATGATTTGGGTATAATGAACACTTTCGTGTTTCTTCCACCCTGGCTGGCATGTTCAACCTAAGAAATCAGAATAATTAACATGTATTTTTAGACAATTTACCTTTATTATAATTCTTTAACATCCACAGATTATGATTATACCCTTCACTATGTAACTTCGAAGTAGAAGTGTGTTTTTTGCCACTATAAACTTTAAATGCAATTTTCTCAACTTGTGCTTTTTGGAAGTCAAAAAAAAAATTATATAAAAATAGTGGTTCCACCTACAGTCATTATTCTTTTTTGTATTGATAGCAAATTTAATCTACTTTTTGGAACTATGCATAACTACCTGCAACAAGGTACTTTTCCATGTGCACTGACACATTTATACATATAGTAGTGTGACTACTTCAACATTCTGAGAATTCAACATTATGTTCAAGAAGGCGTCCCGTCCAGGACCATGAAGTTGAATTCCTAAAATGTTGAAATCTGAAATGTTGACATTCCCAGCTGATTTTTTTAGTTTCGCAAAATGTTGAATTATTATAAGTAATGTGAAAATACATTTATTTACATAACTAAATATACAGAGGTACTACAGTACAAATACTAAACTAAATTAATAACTAGCTCAAATCTAAACTAGGCCCTTGCGGCATTGTACCAAGGATGCTGGCGGCATTTCCTCGTTGTATCGCAATGCTGATACGCTGTGCGAGGAAACCGCCAGCTCTTCGGTCACCAGTTACATCAACCAGACGCTTTGCGATTTCTGCAAAAAACTTGTGTGCGCTGGGACCCCATGGACCTAGAGTTTCAAATGTTGAAATATTAAAAAGTTGAATTCCCAAAATGTATACTTTCCCCGCAAAGTTGATTTCTTATATAATATTGTTGAAATGGGCTATTTTTTTCAGTTGTTCGCCCCCCCCCCCCCCCCCCGACTTTTTTTACATTTCGATAACAACTTAAGTAGACGGAGCCCTGTTTCTGAGCGACTTGCCCTTCGGTTCGGGCATCTGAAGCTACCTAACGAACCTAACCTACCTACCTACGCTTTACCTCAGGGGGATCCTGTTGAGTTCAGCAGGATCCCCTGGGGGCTCTGACTAGGGGTTTTGGTGGACTACAGCCATATTTTAGGATTCAACAATTTCAACGTACCGTAAAATCAACTTTACGCAAATTCAACATTTTAACATTCAACATTAGGGAATGCAGTACCGGTACTGTTTCGTAAAACCGGGATTTTCGGTACTAGCCAATAATGGAACCGGGATTCCCCGGTAATTTCGGTACTTTCGGGAAAAATCTTCTAAAACCTCTGACGCTGATTTAGGTAGTAAAAATGTCATCGCGTAATGTTTTAAATAAACGCGGGCCGTCCAACCGGCGGCCGTGGTCACGGCGGTCGCCCGCCAGTCGTCAAGCTACCTGGCGCTGAGGGCAGCTACCGGATCCCGTGCTGCCCTCAGCTACGCAATTATGGCCTTAGAAGACCTTCCTTCGATTTCAAATTTATGAAGATTGGCGTTTACAGATTTTAGAGAAAACATACAGGTTGCGAGAAAAAGATAATTTTTGACAAACTTTTTTTTTATGCCTTTTGATCCCCTTCTTATCCAGGATCAAAAGCTTGTATGGAACCAAAAAAAAATCCGGTTAGAAAAGCCACAAATCGAGGAAAGCTTTCCCCGTACATTTGGTATAAAAAAGAGCTATTTTTTATGTCAATCGTTCCCATTTCTGTTCAGTATCAATAGTTTCTATAGGATCAACTTACGGTAACGTACCAAAAAGCCACAAATTGAAGAACAATTTTACATACATTTATTGCTTGTTTCATATTTTAAATGCTTTTACTGTAATGATGTCATACATTATTATGGTCCTTAAACGTGTGTGTCTGCGTGACAGAAAAAATATAAATTCACTTTTTCTCTATAGTAAATGTATGAAAAAAGAATATCTTTAATTTGTGGCTTTTTAGTACATTACCGTTAGTTACCTCCTAGGAAACTATTGATAAAGAGAAGGAATGGAATCGATTGGCATAAAAAAACAACACGTGAAAAATTAAATTTTTCATTTCAAAAACTTTCCTCGATTTGTGGCTCCGCTAGCCGGAATTTTTTATTTTTGGTCCCATACAAGCTTTTGATCCTGGATAGGAATGGGATCCAATGGCTACAAAAAAAAGTTATTTATTTATTTTATTTATTTAATAAAAGTAAAGTAAAATAAGTTTGTCAAAAATGACCTATTTCTCGCACCCTGAATGTTTTTTCCAAAATCTGTTAACGCAAATCTTCATAAATTTGAAATCGAGGGAAAGGTCTTCTAAGGCCACTTTCGCGTAGCAGCATGGGATCCGGTAGCTGCCCTCAGCGCCAGGTAGCTTAACGCCTGGCGGGTGACCGCCGCGACCACGGCCGCCGGTTGGACAGCCCGCATTTATTTAAAACATTAAACAATGCAATATTTGAACTTCGAAGAATAAATGAACCCAAAAAAGGTATATAATGTTTTTCCCGAAAATCCCGAAAGTACCGGGATTTTTATTTTCCAGTCCCGGTTCTTTACACGACTCGAAATCCCGGGAATTCCCGGTACTTTCGGTTCCGTTATTTCCCGGGAGCAAACCCTATTCAACATGCTGCAAATTCAACTTTATGCAAATTTCACATTTTAACATTCAACATGTTGCAAATTCCACTTCATATCCAACATTTTAGGAATTCAACTTTCTGGTCCTGGACGTCTTTTTCACCTGGCTGGACCCAGATAAACGGCAAATAGACTGACACAGAAGTAGACAAATTGGGAATGTGAACCATTTGGTCAAGTAGACCAATGGAGAAAGTGGACCGATCGGTAATTAGACAGATCGGGAAAGTGGACCGATCGGTAATTAGACGGATCGGGAAAGTGGACCGATCGGTAATTAGACGGATCGGGAAAAGCAATTAGGCAGATCGTGAAAGTAGACCGTTTGGTAAAGTAGACAGATCGGGAAAGTGGACCGATGGTACCGGAGGGGTGAAAAACATACTTCTACTGCGAAGTTACGGAGTGATTGATATCAAACTAATCTGATAACATTCAGGATTCATAATACGTGCCTCATGTCTGTGTACCATTTATAGTTTGAAAGCTTTTGAGGGTAGAACATGCAAAAGAGAGAACAAAGGATTTTCAAAGTTATTGATGAATTATAAAAAAATATAACTTGGGCAACTAATTAATTATCATAATTAGTTGTGTTAAAGTTTTAGAAAAGACATAAAATAAAATTGAACTACGTACTTTAAATATTTTTCATTTTAATTTGAATGTTAACACTTAGGTTATATTGAACCTTAATACTAATAAATCAACTTTAATAACATTTTTTTAGAATAATATCATACAAACATAATAATAGGAATCATTTAAACAAGAATCTGCGGAATATAACAATACCTTAGTCTATTTTTCGATAAATAAATTTAGTACTTTAATGATTATTTTTGTATGGGCAAAAACAAAGGGTACAACTTTGGGGGTTTACTAAAGTTTAGTGTCACAAGTAATAAAATTGCTATTTAATATGGGTTTTATAGAAAAAAAAAAAATATTTTCCACACTGAATCATAATATTATTATTAACTGACTTCTTATGTACGTATATAATGCAACTGTTTATATTTTACTACGACTACACTTTTACACTTTAAGGCAGGGTACAACTTTGGTACTGAACTTTCAGATTGAATAAAATGCGACGAAATTATGAAATAAAGCCAAAAAATATTAAAAACCGGCCAAAAGCATGTCGGGACATGCTCAGTGTAGGGTTTCGTACTTTACCAGCCTATTACAAAACATCCGTCCAAAAGGTTATTTATTAAGGGGGGTAATTTGGCGGCACTTACGTCCTTTCATTATGCGGTTTTTAAGTAATAACTCAAAAACAGCTCAACCGATTTTATTGAATATAGTTTTCATTGAACATGCTTATCAAGACTCATTTCCACGAATTAATTTGAACGGGGGGACGCCCTTTTTTGAACTTTCAGAGCTATTATTTACGAAACTATTAGTTTTATTCAAAAAATGTTTTAGAAGACCCCTACTATTTTTGTAATACCTATCTAACCCCACTCCACACGACATGATTGGAGCAAAAAAAAACTCATGTGTAAGGGGAGTTACCCTAATATATTTTTTTTTTTTCAGTTTATATTCTACCACTTAGTCGGCGTGATTAATGCACACACCCATACCAAATTTCAGCTTTCTAGTGCTATCGGTTATTGAGCTAGACCGCGGACAGACGGACGGATGGACATGGCGAAACTATAAGGGTTCCTAGTTTTGACTACGTAACAATGGTGGCGCCACTTCTGTGGTTAACGACTCAATTGAAATGTCACCAATTTATTATTAGGGAGCGTTCAAGTATTACGTAACGCAATTTTTGAAGATTTTTGGACCCGCCCCCTCCCCCCCTGTAACGCGTTTTTTCCTTTGTGTGTAACGCAATTATTGACATTTTTTGACCTCCCCCCTCCCCCCTGGTTGCGTTACGTAATACTTGAACGCTCCCTTATTAATATATTTATCCGACTACTGTAGGAATGTTAGGGTTCATCAGTTTGCCTATACAAAACGCTCCCAAAGTATGGAAATGCATGCGCTATGCGTACTATCCTGCGATACCCCCCCCTCCCCCCTCTCAACCTCCCCCGCCCCCGGGCGGCCCATGTCGTCACCCCCCGCGCGGTCTGAGCCTCTAAAGTGTGAAAAAAGTTTCAGTTTTACCGTCTGTAAAGTAGCGTCCCAAAGTTGTACCCTCAGTACTAAACTTTACGAACTTCTAAAAGTACTTAATAAACGTTTTTGACGGGTAATTATTTTATGTACATGTTTTCTAGGGTGTTAATAATTGTTTTATAGAATAAGAAAAAAATCGGTATTTTTTCACCACTTCACAAAATTGCGAATATCTCGGAAACTAGAACCCCCAAAGTTGTATCCTGTACTAAACACTGTCACATATTATTAAGAGCTACGTGTTTTGTATGTTGAAGAGAGGGTATTAGCCTGGTAGTGCTTACGCCGATTCCTGGAACTAGGTTGCCGAGCGGACTCCAGGATCAATAGTGCGTTGGCAAAAAGCCAGGACAAACGCTAGAAGAATGATACAGCTCTCTCTATACTTAAGTTATTTTATTGGTGATAAATAATTATTTAATTCTTGTACTAAGCTAGTTGTTCTATTTCAGAAAATGGAATACTAGATTCCTCGAGCCAGGAAACGGTGGAGTTGTTTGTTGAACTATGGATTCAGGAACGAGATGAAGAGACCTGGCAAGGACTTACTGGTGCCTGCTCACAGTGCTCACACTCACATCAAGCCGTTGGCGTGTGTGGACAAAAAGCAAAAAGGTTTTGAGCTGCGCAGTATGAAGTCTGTAACACCTCAAGGGAAAAAAAGCCATGAAACTATGAATATTTAGCAACTCAACTATTACAGAAGCACAACAATAAGTCAAAATGGTGTCAAGTTGTAGAGCCCGGACCACTTGCCTAACCAATCTTCCAAAACCTTTAATTTTAATTTATTATAATTTTTTAACCCTTTGACCGCCAAAGACGTTAAATCACGAGCACGGAAAGTAGTGCCCTCAGCGCCAGGACGTGATATCACGTCCAACATACAACCGGTTCGACTTGCACGCTCGCGCTCGCTGGCGCTGATGGCACGATTTTTCCGATGCTTTGCGTTCAAAAGGTTAAACTGTTTGAAGTTATATTTAGTTACACAGGATGAATTTTCTTTTTGGTCATTGAGGGCAGCTACCAGATCCCGTGCTGCTACGCGAAAATGGTATTTGAAGACCTTCCCTCGATTTCAAATGAATGAAGATTCGCATTCACAGGTTTTTGAAAAACATAGGATGCGACAAAAAATTTTTTTGATCCCATATATTTTTTGATCTTGGATAGGAATGGAATCAAATGGCATCATAAAAAAAGTTTGTCAAAAAGGACATTTTCACTTCTCTTGCTCTAAAAGTTCGTCTTTAAGCCTTGCGTAGGCGACTCACTCACTACGACCTTTGTCACGTACCTACTGAAAAAAAAAAGTTAACAGGCGGGAACTGCATTTATTTTTCGTTGTAATTTTGTGTTACAACCTGAAATTGCTTTATTTTCTCGCAATCGAAGCGAAAAGTAGAGTGCAACGTGTCCATAAAACCCATTTTACGCTCGACTTTATATCAATCCTCGCTCGCGAGCTCGCTCGGATAGATAAACGCCTCGCGTAAAATGGCTCGTTTTATGCACTTGTTGTACAATCTGCTATTTTCTCGCACCCTGAATATTTTGTCAAAAATCTTCATTAATTTGAAATCGAGGGAAGATCTTAAAAGACCATTTTCGCGCAGCAGCACGGGATCCGGTAGCTGCCCTCATTGACCCAAAAAGAAAATCCAGCATGTATACTTATACACAGATAGAAGGGTAAATAAATCCTTAAGAAAATAGTATAAAATTATAATTTTGTTTCATAGCCCTTTATATAGTACAGTTAAAGCATGTAAAAAAATTGTCAGTAATATTGTAGTTTGTTTGTTTATTTACCACAAAAAACAAAGTAAATGTTCTCCCTTCCAACTATAATATGAATATGCGATATTTTTTTCGGGGAAGGTACCAGTTGGCGGGGGGCGTTCACGTTTTTATTGGTCGAATATAATGTTGAATCTGTACAACGTGCGTCGTAAGCGCCGACTGCCAAGGGGTACCTGCCATTTCGAAAAGTCCTTTAAATTTGTTATTGAACCCGCTGCCGCGGCCACTCCGAACGGCCAATGTGGTCACAATTCTAGGCGATAAAGTGCATGTTCAGATATTTTTGAGTATGTTGGGTCCTCAGAAATATTTTATGCAGACTATACCTACTTACAATATTTTTAATTGTTAGTGTTTAATCAAGCAACATAGGTACTACTATAAAAATAAAGCCTTTATATGCTGTAGCTTTGCAAAAAAAAATGCAGGGAAATATGCCAATAATACCTACATAGTTTTCTGATCAATATTTTTGAACAAAATCTTGCTCAATAAACTAAAACATTTATTTACGCTACGAAATACATATTATATAACTCTAAGTCTAAACCTCCAACAGTTAATGAATGATACGCAAAATAAAATGTAATTTTTTGATGATTTCAAAATCGAAGGTGAAATAAGTGGTCAGGGCTGTGAAATCATCCATCAAAGTAACCAGTTAATGAACTGCGTTAACATAAACTGTAAGAAGACTGCCTTCCTACCCAGTTAACGTTTTGTGAGAAAACCCGAAGGAGTGGGTTTTAAGCCTTTCGACAAACTTTCAATAAAACGTGCCCTGGAGTATATGACTAATTAAATTATTTTTTACCATATCAGTATAATATTAAAATCTAGTTCATTTCGAATGTCATTAAAATGTCCTAAACAACCAAATTATCTTATACATTTTTCCTACATCACTGGCGGAAAGACACTAATGAACTATTCAAAGGAATGTGATCGGATCTTGACCCAGAAGATGAATGCGAGAAATGAGTAGGTAGTATTATTTAAAATGAAGGAAACAATTAATTGTCAGCTCCTTTATTTTAAATAAAAGTTATCTGTTTTTTTCCAGATACAAATATCAAGTCGACCTACCGCAATCTTACTAAATATACCATATCCACCCATATTATTAAATAACCAGAGAGGTAGAAATTGTACAGTAATTTCAGTATCTGGAGAAACAATATCATAAGTAGTACAGTAGGTAATACCTAATAATAATTTGTGCCATGTTATTAATTAGTATTATAATAAAATGTAGAGAAAACAAATATATAGTATCATTGTATCTATTCGTGGTCTGAGCAAACGGAACTAGGCCACAGTATCATGTGTGAACTTCCCTAGCAGCTTGTAGACGAAAAATGCAAGCGAGGTTCACACATGATGTGGCCTGGTTCAGTTTGCTCAGACCTTTGCAATGGCGATATAAAATAATAAAATTTAAAAAGCCCGCCATCGCTATAGATGTATATACCGATGAAAAGTTGCGGTGAACTTTTTATAAATGGCACGGCATCCGAAAGTCTTGACTGATATCTCTATACCCTACTATTCAATATACTCTGTGTATGAATTGGCTAATTCCGCGAGGAATTCTGCTAGGTCTGTTTTGACCCTAAGGATCACAACACACCTAGCGGAATTCCTCGCGGAAGTAGCGGGAATTTGTCTATGGTAGCGGAAATTTGTCTATGGCTTACATACAAAAAATCAACTACCATAGACTAATTTCCGCTAATTCCGCGAGGAATTCCGCTAGGTGTGTTGTGACCCTTAAAGCTCTAAGGGTCAAAACACACCTAGCGGAATCACAGCCGAATTAAGCCAATTTTTCTATGGTAGCTGATTTTTTGTATGGAGTGGAAGACATTTTGTCTATGAATTGGCTTGATTCCGCTAGGTGTATTTTGACCCTTAGACTACACCCGTTAAAGCGGTATTAGACATTGCAACCTTCAGGGCCCAATCCGTCAGTTTGGAAGGTGTAATTAAAACGGCTATTAGACATTGCAACCTGCAGGGCCCAATCTGGTGCGTACCCTGCCTCTCCCTCCCCTGCCCTCCTTCAGCTCCCTACGGGCCCTACCTTTAATTACACCTTCCAACCTGACAGAATGGGCCCTGCAGGTTGCAATGTCTAATACCGTTTTAAAGGTAGGGCCCGTAGGGAGCTGAAGGAGGGGAGGGAGAGGCAGGGTACACAACAGATTGGGCCCTGCAGGTTGCAATGTCTAATAGCCGTTTTAGATTTTGCAATTTTACGTTGCAACGTTACGATTGTAGAGGCCATTCACTATTATTACACCTCCCAACCTGACAGATCGGGCCCGAGAAATTGCACTGTATTGCACCTCCCGAGATCGGGCCTTGACGACAAAGACGCCGCAATACGTTAGACACGTTAAGCAACATCTCTAAACGTCTCTAACGTATTGCAGCATCCTTGTCGTCAGGGCCCAATTTTCTTAGTGTTTTTTAATACGGTATTAAGGTATGGCGGTGACTTTTCCATTTTTACGTTGAGATTGCGCCATGTGTAGACATCGTTAATGGCAGATATTCCCGTATGTAGACCCTTTGAAGACGAATTAAATAAAATGTTGCCAATAGTAACACTCTTCTGATGTTAGTAAATAAAAATGCCTTTTTAAAATAAAATATAGTGAGTTTGCTTACTTTCCTTAGTAGGAGCACGGAGTAAAATAGTAGGAGTGTTAATGAAAACTCATGAAACTAACAAGGACATTGTTTACAGTTTTGAACATCAATATTATTATTATTATTTTTAATTTATACAAATTATTAGGAAACATACGAAATTTTTAAAGTTCTTGGGTAATTCAACTTATTAGCCTTGCAACACCACACACAAGTGTCATGCACTCAATTTTGACACCCAGCAGTGGCAGCAGTGACAGTGACAATGAGTAATTGTTGATTAATTGTATAAGGTTGGTTAATTGTTTAAATGCATTACCATTGTAGTAAATGTGAATGAACGAAACAATATATAAACGTGTACCGCCTGAATCTAAATCCAGTGTTCCAATGTGGTAGCATTCCAATTCAAATATAGCTTCATTGTTGAGCTAAACGTGGTTGAAGTTGTATTGGACCAGGGTTGTGTTGGACCTGAAATGCAAAGTTAGAATGTAGGCCCTGCCCTGAGGATCTCCCAAATACTTCATGCCAGAAAGACGTAATTGAAAAATATCTGCATTAGAACTACAACCTTAATATAAAAGGGTTAGGTTTAAAATTGGTACCTTTGGGAATGGTTAGTAGTGGATTAGTGAATCGTCAACCCAAGCGTAAGCATTGTGCGTATGAGTAGTGATTGTGTACAATCAAATATTAATGTTAGATCTGAACTTATGGTAAGACTTATTGTCTTAGATCTATTGTACGTATGTACCTATACCTATAATCAAATGAAATAAGAGATTTTTACAGGTGGAAATTTCACCATCTACCTAGCGGGTGTCCATGCCTTATGATTATGACGCATCTCAATATAGAGACTGGTCCGCTTGGCAACATAATCCCAACAATTGACGTAAAAGCCTTCCAACCTAGAGAGGAAGAGCCTATGAGTATCATAGAAAATATTAAAAAAAAACATATCGTCTCTACTTTGAAAAAATCTCGTATATCATATCTGATCACTCTGCTACTCGAAGTTGAAACGCAGTAACTCTATATGCATCTCACACATAGTTAACACATTTTTTTGAGTGCCAGAACGAGATACAAGTTTTTTTCAGAGTAGTGACGATATATTATTAATTCCTGAATTGATGGGGCCTTAATATCTGATCGAGAACACCCCACGTCAGCTTCAGTAAATATGATCTCCCTGGAACATTGTGCATAGTATCTGCACAATATTTCGTGCACGCACGACAATTAAATTATCATAGGGAAGTCACCGCACGCGACCGCTGACTTATGGAGACGACTAGCCGCCAAAGGGAGGAGGCACATAACTAAGATATTTATGATTTTGTGGGAGGGAGTTGTCTTATCTTAGCTGGTTAAATTAGAGTAGACTCATATATTAATTATTTGGACGTTGTGATGAATGGTGGCATTATAAGAATAATTTTATTGATTGGCATTAATAACATTGGCATTGCTAACTTAGTACAGTATTTGATTAAAAATGCAGTCATCAGTTACTTAAATAATATCTTGCATAACAAAAACTGTAAAAAAATGTGCAACGCTTTAACCCTTTAAATAAGATTTTTTTTTTTTAAGTAAAAAGAACCCTAGTTACAGAGTAATCATAAACTGATAGAGATGTCACATACGAAAGATAAAGTGACCTTACTGAGCAAATATGAGGAGGCCCTTAGTTTGTAAATAAGATAAGAAAAAATAATGTGGTTAATTGGCAATGGCGGCAATAGAAATATGTACTTATACTTTTATTAATCTTCAAAATATGCGTTATAATAGATTGCCAGTAGATAAGATAACATACTACATAATATTCATTATAAATATAGAAACGAGGAAATATTAATTGCAGGTGACGATAATGTACTGAACTTGGATACGTTTTTCGATTATTGGTTAATATTTTTCCATAATGCAAATTCCTTACATACGTCACTTCACCGTAGCGCATCCTCACTGGGTGGCGCACGTCAATTACCAGAGTTATAGCCGCGACAGATCGTGAGCCGTGTCCGCTGCAGCGTGTAAGGTGCGCCTGCGCCGGCAGAGAACCTCCCCGTGCCAAAACGTACTAAGTCACTTAACTTTTCATACTAAGTTACCACCTTCCTGTTTCAGGTGGGTAACGTACCCTCTTGCCGATAGAAGATTGTTTTCGAAAGAATAAGGTATCATGTCCTTATCAAGTTCATTGGTGGTTAACGCGTTATACTCTGGGGTAAAATAGGATGGGGAAATATGAATTTTGAAAAGGAATTGGTACAATCGATTGGTGGCTTATGACTTATGACCGGGAGACTTTACAATAGATTTGCATGGAATTAGGATTTTACGATGGTATGCAGGATAACTCCTGCAATTTTGCCATAGGTATTTCTTCGCTACGTCTTATAGATTTCAAAAAAAAGTCATAGGTTTCTCCCGGATCCTTGATGCTGTGTTGCCATTCAGTGCTACAAACGTAGCTAGCCCGCTTTTCGGGTAACATCAACGATTAGAGTTTTAGAGTGCAGAGTACCTAGTTTTCCGGATACGATCCATTAGTTTTACACCCCCGAATTCAGACTTTTGAGATTATGTCAAAGATGAGCTGAGCACCAAAGGTAGGTAACAAGAAAAATATTACTCACTCTTTTTCGCTAATTGAGTAAATACAAAAGAAATTTAGACGGTGTTCAATGTTGGTAAGAAAGGGCAGCTACTTAAAGGTGCCATACTTGGTTTGTGCCTCAAGATTTCCACAATTTATTTTCTATGCAGAAATACTTGGGAGCAAGTAATTCAGGTTAGAATCGAGCCCGGGGCTCCAAAACTTGTAATCTTCGCGTCTCTAACAATGCCCGGGCAGTTTAATTGCTGATGAGAAGTGGAATAATGCGGCGGTTAGATTTATGATAATTTGAAGTTTACACCTGACTATGGAATGGTTGCAAAACATCTGCAGCGGGTTTCTAAATAGTACATTATAGCAGAGGCTGGGAAAATAGAGATTTCCGGCCAAGTAGGTATATAGGCCGGATAGGGATACGAGGCCGGGAATCCGTTTTCACACTGAAGCTGCTTTTTTCAGAAAATGCGAGGAAATAAGACCTAAAACCTAATACTTGGCGTAGCGAGCCTAGGCCTAGGCCTGAAAAGTATTAAGAAAATCAGTTAAGTGTCACTACGGCTCCCGAAACGTGATACTTCCGAGTCTATTTTCACGAACGTAACGACAACATTTCCGCCCATGTTTGAGAAATAGTTATTTGTAAACATCATGTTTGTAAGAAATAATTTAAAAGTTGCAGAGATTTTATAACGAACTCTCAGCAAATGTAAGCCGTCAACAAAGTGAATCCTATAAGGGAGGATTCACTGCGTTGACGGCTAAAGGGAAATACTCTCTGGCAACCTCTACTAACCGGCGGGAATACAACATTGTCTAGTGCTATTTGGCTGTGATTTTCTGTAAAATTCTTGGGGGTGGAGGTACTACCCTAGTTGGACTCTGATTTAGATATGAGCGAGTTGACATTTGCTAAGCTGTGCCTTACCAATACTTACTGAGATGATGCAATACTGTAAAGGTTAGGTACTACCTTTACAACCTCTCTTTTCGAACACTGTCTGGGTGTTAAAATTATGAATTCCCGCGTTCTATGCCGAGCGAATGATATTCATTTTGGAAACAGTATTGTGCTGGCAGCCTTCCAAGTCTGACTGAATTCGCTTTAAGGCAGAAAAGAAGAATACATTGTCATCAAGAAGCTTTTAACTTGCCAAGCTCCAAAGTACCCATACCTCTCTTTTGGTTGTAGGAAAACACCCCTGAATTAAAAACTCATTAAATAGGCTTTTCAGCTATATTGGTCTAAGAGCTGGCCACGTCAGATATGACACAATAATGAGAGTAATGTAACCAGTCCAGTTAGATTGCATCACCATCCTCATTGCTAGATCCGGGCATCTGGCAGCTTTTGATGGGTGGAGATCAGAATGACGGACCAACAAAGTTTTTAATTTGGGAAATAGTAATACCGAAATAGGTAAAAACTGCTGAAGTTGTGTGATTTATAGAGAACAGGGCCTATATTTTAACATTAGAACAAAAAATATTGTTATTATTGCGGAAACAAAAACAGTAGGCGAGTAACCAAAAATTACATTATACATCATTTGGCACTACTTCCCCCAACCGAAACTTTTGGATATTGTATAATCTAATTAATTACATCATTTTTCAGAAAATTGGTTCAAACCCAGAAATCTAGGATTTGTTTTCTTCAAGTTATTTGCATTTTTTTACCTCCACCACTTTACAGCTGCCAGATGTCCGGATCTAGAAATAAGCATAGTATAGCAAACTAACTAGAGGGGTTTCGTTGCTCTCATTATTGTGTCATATCTGACGTGGCCAGCTCTCCGTCTATATATGTGTGATTTAGTGTGTATAAGAAATTATGCGGCACATTAGATTCTTCCCCGTTACTAAACATGTATTACATTACGCTATATTATGCTATAACATTATGCTAACTACAGCATTAGACATCGCCGGCGCAAGCTTTGGCTGGAGGTGCGTAGATCCTGCGATAACAATTCAACCTGTTCCTAGACTGCTTTACTGCGGTATTTAACGGGGTCTTATATTATTATTATTATTATTATACATGTATTAAATTACACTCTTAACTAAAATATATATTGAGTTCTTAAACATACATTAAAAAAACAATGTGGATAAAATCGTCCTGTAAATAGAAAACACCGTGTACTCAGGCTATGCGGGCATCTATCAGTGGCGGCGGGTCTATAGAACACGAATCCCGTCGGCTTGTCTAATTTTCCTTAACAGCTTATGAAGAAATTTTAAGCCAAATTAAGCTCCGGCTTGCCTTAAATTTTTTTAACCCACCGCCACTGATACCTACTTATATCTCATATATATCTGTACGTTCGGCGCTTATTAGAGACGAGTTAGATGAGTTATGACATGTGTAGTCGGTATTGTCTTTATGACAGTTTTCCCCACTTTGACTGAATTTCGGGATAAAGAGTATCCTATGGTCTTTTCCTGGTCCTCCTCCTCCTTCCTACCTCCTCCTTATCCTATCCCCTTATCTTTATCTTCCTTTATGCCAACACTGCCTACGTCGGAAAAGTGCTGTCGAGGGCCCGTCCCCATGTCCGCGGTGCGGCGCCGCCACCGCAAGGCGGTGCGGCGCCGCAGGATTTTGCGACGCCGCGCCGCTTTTGCGGCGCCGCAACGCGACACCGCTAATTGCCGCGGTGCGGCGCCGCAACGCACTGGTGGCGCCGCAAAACGGCATTGCGGCGCCGCGCTGCGGCGGCGGCACCATGTAGCTCCAAGGCCTCGGGAAAAAACAATGTTGAATACTTATGTTGCTGTTAAGAAGGCACAGGAAAAAAATGAAGATGTAGATGGAGGTCATTTCAAAATAAATTATCAGGCGTTGAAAATAAATGGCAACCAATTCCAAAACTGTTTCCGAATGTTAATACCATGTTTTGATGAACTGATAAGCAAAGTATCTCCTCGAATTAATAAGTAGCTCATCGGTATTTATCTAGAAAACCAGCTGGACGTCTGGAGATGTTGGGATTGACTCTATCTACTATAAGAGTATAGTGAGATCATAGAGAAATCAGATATTTTTAAAATCAACTACTTATTTGATTTCCATATCAAAATCAATAACATTCATATGAGTATTAATCATCAACAATATCGATTCAAGTATCGCTACATAGTTATCATTAGATACAAACTTAACAACTTTTATACTTATAATTATAAATAAACTGCTTACAATTTAAACTTGTTAAGTTGGTAATAAGAAACTAACGGTGCCGCAGTCGCGGCGCGGCGCCGCACTGCTAATTTGCGGCACCGCGCGCGCGGTGCGGCACCGCACCGCAAAAATTTGCGGTGTCGCGCTGCGGCGCCGCGAAAGCGGCGCGGCGTCGCAAATTCCTGCGGCACCGCACCGTTTTGCGGCAGCGGCGCCGCACCGCGCACATGTGGACGAGCCCTAATGATGACGATTCTCGACTACAGCCCCAGGCGCTCTTGCCTCTTACCAATAACCTATGTCGAACTTGTTCATCAAATATCAAAATATCGCGTCATGTGTACTCGCTTGAAGTTATTATGCGATGAATCATCCCGTTTTGGTTTTATTAAATTTATAAATTAGGTTAAGTACTTTAATAAAAACTTATTGTATTGTAACTTATTGTTATATTTCTAATCGCACAGCGATAGTGAACTGACTGTACCTACCTCCATATGCCAATTTTCATTACCACTAGATCCCCAGATATATCGCTGACTATACTTAATGCCTTAATTAAGATGCGTACGATTACCCCGGTCCAATTTCTTCAGTCAATTATCCCAGCACCATATTCATCTATTATTCACATTCAAATTAAAATCATATAACCTAAGTAACAAGTCTGATTTTGCAATGAAAGTGTAACACGAGATACGAGCTTTGTATGTTTATTAGTAAATTTCCTATGTAAAACGCGTTAACGAGTTAACCGACAGCTTTAAACTACAATATAATATCAGGAATCTATGATCGAAATTTATAAAATAAATCAACGTAAAAAGGACCTTCTGATGTTTATATAAAGTTCAAAATAAAGTGACATCTAGAGACGAAAGCATGAGTAATCGCGGTTCATTTAAGTGGCCAGGGCATATATTTTGCTGGTTAATAAGAAAGTCAATGAAGAATGTGTAAATCGATAGTTCAATTCGCACTTAGCGTATGTAGATAATTAATTATTCCGTTATTTATCGAAGAATATTGAAGAATATTGAAGCTGTTTGGTGCTTAGACCACATTATAGTACATTACGTACCTAGGGCGGTAAAATAAAGAAGGGCTCAGATCGTGGGTATTTGTGCCCCGAACCGAAGGTAAGGGCCATAAACAAGCGATCTGAGGCCTTCCTTATTACCGCTCGTGGTGCGTACATAATTTTACGTCTTCTCGTGGGTGTGAACTGTGAAATGAGATTTTCCGCTGCGCTCCAGGGCGGTAAACGACACTTTAGCTAATCCTCAAGGTTTTCATTTTATTTCCATTGTATTGACGAAATTTTGATGGAATTTATAACGATTTGATATTTTACCAGTTGCTTTTCGGTGAAGGAAAACATCGTGAGGAAACCTGCATACATCCGCCGAGAAATTCAAAGGTGTATGTGAAGTTCCCAACCCGCTTCAGGCCAGTGTGGGGACTATAGCCCGATTCCTCTCGTGCGTGAGAGGAGGCCTGTGCCCAGCAGTGGGACAGTGCCAGAGTATTATTATTATTTGTATATTATTCCCATATATTAGTATCAGCTTAGAGAGCGCTGGTAGCCTTGCGGTAAGACGTCCGACTTTCAATCCGGAGGTCTCGGGTTCAAACCCCGGCTCGTACCACTGAGTTTTTCGGAACTTATGTACGGAATATCATTTGATATTTACCAGTCGCTTTTCGGTGAAGGAAAACATCGTAAGGAAACCGGACCTAATCCCAAAAAGGCATAGTTCCCCCTCTGGGTTGTAAGGTCAGATGGCAGTCGCTTTCGTAAAAACTAGTGTCTACGCCAATTTATGGGATTAGGTTGTCAAGCGGACCCCAAGCCGGGGTAATCGCTAGGAGGAAGGAAGAAGAACTTGGGCTGTAAAACGGGCATAATTAAATTATCCTGCAAGCCTCATTTACCTCATTTATATTTTATCTGTTTCTAACAAACAAACAGTCAAAGTGACAGATAAGGAAAACCATTATTAGTTAAATGAGGCTTGTAAGACGTTTATGAATAAGGGGTTTAGTGTTTGTGCACACAAATAACCTTATTTGTTATACAACTTAATTAAAACGATGAAGTATAATGACTATTGATCACGTATGGAGGAAAACAGTCAAATACAAAAAAAACAAACACGTAAAATACATGATTAGTTTTCGATTATGCGTTAGGAATAGGAAGTAGTAAAGAACAGTGCATTGACAGCTAACACGGCGGTTCGTACAAAACTGTTAGAACAATATATTATGAACACTGTTTCCCAAAAAAAATTAATGTGGGATTTTGATGATAAAGTTTTGGACCCTGACTTGTACCTACTTCTGAGATTCTCGAAACTTCATTTGTAATTTACCATTCGCTTCAGTGAAGGATAACGTAAGGTAAGTGGATCTAATACTAACAAGGCCTATTTGGTAGTGGTGGTCTCTCTGAGCTAGTAAGTCAGAAACAACTCAAATAAGTCAACACGCAGACCGGGTCAGTTAAAAAAAAACGATGGTAAAAAGCCGGGACCGGGACAAAGAATAAACGCCAACGAAATGATTCAGATTATCCTATGATGATGATCTTCTTCTTCTTTTCCCGGCCTTATCCCATGTTTAGTTGGGGTCGGCTCTTGTAATCGCTTTTCGCCAGCTTGTTCTGTTCTGGGTCGTCATTGGATCAAATTCTAGAGCTTTGAGGTCACTATTTGCTAACGATAGCCATGTGAGACGGGGCCTTCCAAAACCTCTTTCCTTTGCCTTTCAGAAGATCAGTGCCGATATCTAGCACTTTACGGGCCATATAGTCTTCGGGCTTTCTCACAACGTGTCCGTGCGCTGTCTTGTTTCGGATAGCTTATCAGATATTGGTGTTACTTTCAGGCTTCCACGTATATACTTATTGGCCACTTTATCCATGAGGGTTACGCCTGCTGACCGGCGTAGCATCCTCATTGCGGCTACATGTTGTGGTTGCGCCTGGTCTTTTCTGAGTGGCCAACATTCGGCACCATAGATCAATGCTGGTCGCACAGCGGTCTGGTAAACTCCTATGATGATGATGATCGTGTTATTATAAGTAAACAGTTTGAGAAGCGTTGCAGTATAAACTAACGCCGAGAACACATTGCATATTATAGTCAATAAATTAATATGCAATTGTGCAGCGGACATGCAAAGTATTATAACAAAAACTAGTCATACTTTTACACAACTGAGAGACGGTTCACAATAGCTTAACTCGGTATTTATCTAATGTATATTTTTTTATTACAATAGTTGCTATACGAGTATATTTCTCGAAATGTTTCTATCGAGAAAAACGTACTTCGTTAAGGTTAATGAAGAAATAGTTATAGTTAATTATAATAAAGACTTCGGAACATCCTAAATCATCACGCTTGACTGACTCTTTCTATGTGAAATTATGTATTATGTATGCTCAGGTAGAGTTAAGACAATGTATGTTTATAGCGACATAATAATTGAAATGAATAAAATTACAATGACAGTTTTTAGGTTAAGTATGTGCACGTCCCGCTGCGTTGTGAAATAAGAAGTTTCATAAGACATGTCACACCGCACGCGCACGCACACGTCACACGCCGTCACGCGCAGTCGCGCATGCGGTGTGACATATCTTATGAGAATTCTTATTTTACAACGCAGCGGGACGTGCACGTCTACGCAGTCTACGCACACGCAGTCGGTGTGGTTTGGCCTTTGGCCCACCCACTACAGTCGGCCTGACGATATTGGTCTGTCAGTTGTTCGGAGCTGTCAAATTTTTGTTCTAACTGACAGGCCGATATCGTCAGGCGGACTGACAGTCGGTGGGCCCCCTAACGTAAATCAATAAATACATTATGATTGTGATGAACGAAACGGTATAATACTCATTCTTCCATATTAGCTGCCTAATAAGCATGATCAGGTTTTTATCGTCTCTCCCATACATAGCTATCACATTCAAACAATTATGTAAGTGCAAAAATAACCCATCACGTGATAGGCGATAAAGATAAAGTGGCAATCATGCTATCTGCTCTGAAGTAGAAAGGTTATGTCCTTAAGTGTTCGTTCACTTGGTTGAACCCCAAGTAATTGTTCACATAACACGCTATATAACTAAAAAAATGTACTCGTGTATCTGCATAAAGCATATATTTCTTTCACGCCCAACTTTATCGAAGACATTCAATACCATCCATTTCAGCAGTAACATAACTCTTGCCTATAAAGTCCTATATAACCACGAACCACGTGTTAAATACTTACCGCGGCCAATGTAAATATTGTTCGGAACTAGCTAGAGATGCTTAGGCATGTTTGTACCTCAATCATAGATTGCCTATTTCTATTTACCTCAAATGAGCTAAAGCCCTTCAGAAAATTGTTGGCATTGGAATTATGGAAACTTATCCTACTCTGCATCCATTCTTTAACCTTTTAACCGCCTTATGTCAAAATGTTCCATTAATATTTATGGAGGTCCAAAGGGGAGGCCTATGTTCAGCAGTTAATTTTCAATTTTGAACTCCGTCATAATTTATGAAGGTGACATTCACGTTGTAAATTTGTCTCATATATCCGACGACGGCGGGCAAAAGGTTAAATGGCCATTTTTCCGTGTAATCGTAGAAAGGTCCATATATTATAGGTACACCTACATCTTCTTCTTTGCCTTTCCCACTTCCCAGTTCAGCTGGGGTCGGGTCTCCTTGTACGTCTGCGCCAAAGCACTCTGTTCTGGCTTGTCTGAGTACTCAGGTTCTCTTTCCGGATCTCTTTTTGCATATCCGCCCACCAGGTGGCGGGCGGTCGTCCACTTCCTCGCTGTTGGTTGGGAATATTTAGGGCCTTTTTAACGGAATGGTCGTCATCGCGTCTAAGGATATGGCCGTACCAGCGTAGTCGACTTTCCTTTACTTTTTCGACTATGGGTGCTACCTTAAACGATCCTCTGATAAATTCATTTCTGACTTTATCCAGTCGGGTTACTCCTCCTGCCCATCTGAGCATTTTCATCTCGCTTGTGTGGAGTTTTTGTTCGTGTACTTTCTTGAAGGTCCAGCATTCCGAGCCGTATGTCATGGCTGGTCTTACTACCGTTTTGTACACTTTCCCTTTTACTCTGATGGGCATTTTGTGATCGCAGAGCACACTCGATAGTGATCTCCATTTAAGCCATCCGGTATTAATTCGGTGATCTACGTCTTTGTCGACTTTTGCATCAGACGTAAGCACAGAGCCCAGATATTTGAAACTATTGACCTTGGGTAGTGCTTTATCATCTATATAGATAAAGCAGTTAGTGTCCGCCATCCCTCCGTAGTCACATTCCAAATATTCTGTTTTGTTCCGGCTTATGCGTAGCCCGTGGTTTTCTATTCGTGTTACCCAACTGACTAAGTGTTTCTTGGAGGTCTGTTGCATTTTTCGACAACAAGACGATATCGTCCGCGTAGAGCATGCATTCTGGTGTTGGCTTTTGTATATCTCGTGTGATGTAGTCCATACAGAGGTTGAACAGTAAAGGGCTCAAAGCTGATCCTTGGTGGACTCCTACTTCTACGCGGAACGATTCGCTAAGACCAGCAGGGCTTTTGACGCACGTTTTGGTGCTTTCATACATATCTTGAACTATTCTTATGTAGTACTCTGGAATGTTTTGGTCTCTCATCGCCTGCCATACTAGACTTCGCGGGACTCTATCGAAAGCTTTCTCTAGGTCGATGAAAAGGAGGTACAAATTTTCTCTATTCGAACGGTGTTTTTCCATCACAACTCTGAGTGTCTGAATAGCATCGATAGTAGATTTTCCCGCTGTGAAGCCATACTGGTTCTCGGTTATGCAAGTGTAATAGTTAATGCGAGACGCTATGACTCTTTCAAAGAGTTTTAATGTGTGTGATGTGAGTTTCACTCCCCTATAGTTGCCACATTCCGCGATATCCCCTTTTTGTTTATAGATAGGGCACAGTGTACTATGACGCCAGGCATCAGGTATTCTGCCGTCCTTAACAATACAGTTGAAAAGCTTAGTGAGCCAGGGTATTGCCGTTTTGTTTAACTTCTTCCATATATCGGCTCGTATTTGGTCGGGCCCATTGGCCTTGTGGTATTTCATTTTTGTTAAGGCTTTCATTACTTCTTCAACTGATATGCAGTTTATAGGTCCCTGAATACTAGGCGTGCAAGGCACTGTTTCGCTGGGGAATTCCTCGTTCATTAGTTGCTCGTAGTACTCCTTCCACCGACCTTTAATATCCTTATTCGCTGTTAGTAGCCTGCCCTGTGCGTTGTTGATGTATTTGTTAGATTTTATAGCTATATTGAGAGAAAAACGTTTTGGTTAACTTAATGTAAATATATAGGTACACCTACATATTTACATTAAGTTAACCAAAACGTTTTTCTCTCAAAAACATACATACGTACATACAATCATGCCTATATCCCAAAAAGGGTAGGCAGAGATCACGGATTTCCATGCAAAAAACAACAAAAACATGCTATGAAATATTGTCTTTACGTTTAAGAAAAGCACTACACAAAAGTACCTCTACATATTTACCTCGACGTGAAAATTCCCGGTCTCTTTATTTACAAAAGGTACATAAGGTTATTTAGGTTGAGATTGGTCCACAATGATTGAGGAAAGCACGTACCTAATTCCTAGTCACATCCCTAACTCGAATGCCTCACAATGAGCGAATAAATTAGATTGAAGCAGCGCTAGCGCGGGCGCAACGACTCAATGAAGGCTTATCGAGCACATCTGAGGAATGGCTTTGGTACTTTATTTACAAAATGTTATGCCACGTCGGTGGAAACTGGAAAACAAGCATTCAGCCTGTTGGTAAGCGGTCACCGTAGTAGTGCGCGTTTAACCCTGACACAAAAAGAGGGGTGTCATGAGTTTGACCGCTATGTGTGTTTGTCTGTGGCACCGTAGCGCTAAAATGGTTGAACTTTTTATACTTAGAAGTTGGTTTAGAATTTTTGTTCAGCTGTTTTGGGGGATTTCATATAAAAGCAAGCGGTGCAGCGGAGGTAGAATGCAGCCGTAGGCATTATCACCACTCTTCAGATCACACCCATTATACCTACGAGCGGTAGAAGTGGTAGAACACAATACATATAAGGAGGCAAAGTATATACCTCATACAACATTTGTCGGAAAGGAGGAAGATGTGTTACGAAATATATTGAATTGTTTTTTTCTGGTCTAATATATTGTTGTCTCCTTTTTTTCTAAAAATTGTTTTCGTAAGGAATCTAAATGAAACCAAGGAATCAAGTTTTTTTGCCATCGTAAATATTTTCGAATACCTTTGTATCTTAAAGAGTTCAATCTAAAGGCCTATGTATTTCGGCTGGGCCTACTGACGCAGGTTAGTTTCGTCACCAACCAGACAAGACCAGCCGTACACCATAGATTATAGACTCTTCTTCGCCTCATAAATCGCGCGTTCACACGCTGAATCGGTCGGTAAATCTGCGCGCGCGCATTGTGCGCGTTGTCAACGCGCGCATGAAATATCTGCGCACTGACCGCGGGAGCTGAATGTGTACGCGTGACGGTTTGACCAGACGTGGGTATGTTGTAACTCAAAGGTCATTCCTTAAGAGCGGGCTAGGACAACAAGCTGAGGTACAGTCAGCATAGTTTATGTAGATAACATAACCAACATTCTTAACATATATTTGATGGATTGGTTTTAGATTTTTTCACCTCACTAGCTCGGAAAGCCCTTTTTGTTTGTTTAATATCTATTGTGAAAATCGCTTTTTATCCACATGTGGTGAAAGAGTTTTGACATAAGTGACAAGTGGCTTAAGTGACATAGCTGTCAAGCTAACAAAACGTAAAACGTTAAAAGTGCAGAATTTTTAACATAGCAATTAATGAATTGCATCGAGTAAAAACACTTAATACAGTCTTACAACTTTATTTTAATTCATAAATATCAGCATTCAACATTAATCTTCATTCTTTTTGTAAAAACGGATAAATTGTTCTGACAGCCGAATAAGTCTACGTACGAACAAAACGCATCTGACATTTAATAAAACCTTTTACGTCAAAACTTTTCATTTCAATTCATCCATCATATCAACGTTAAATATTCGCATGTTTTTCTAGGTTGTTTTGTTAAAAATTAGTGATTCGAGTGATGAAGAAGTATTAAACACCTGAGGAATTACGGGAAACCGAGCAAAATGCACCCTTTTTCTTATTTTCCTCGCTGTAGTGAGGTGAAAAGTTTTGTGTTATACACGGGTGAAAGTTATATTACGTCTCGTGATTCTATTTTTGAACCACTCGCTTCGCTCGTGGTCAATAATAGAATCCTTTCGCTAGCTCGTGTTTCAAATAACACTCGCACGTAAAATACAACTTTCACCCCTTGTATAACAAATAACTATAGAAGGACTTATTCGTTTACCTTTATATACTGTGTGTTAAAAGTGGAGGGAAGCGAGTAGGAAAGCGGACCCTGGCAATAGCCGGGATAACGCTAGGTAGAAGAAGAAGACTGTGTGTTAAAACTCCTGTAATTGAACCAAATTACCTAACAATACCATTAAAATTACAATTTACTGTTTACTGATATTTTCACAAAATTGTTTTCAGAAATGAACTTTGAAGGAAAAAAGCTTTTTTCAAATTATTTTTTAAACGAAAATTAGTTTATAAATTAACCAAAAAAATTGACACTTTTGACAAGCTGCTTATAATATTTTTCTGAACAAAAATAGAGTTATATAGTTAAAATAGACCTACGAAGAACAGTCGCCATCAGATATATCGGAGGTGGTCACAAATATCTGAACAACGCATCTATTGTCAAGGCGATAAAGTTTATGTTCAGATATTTTTGAGTACCGGGGCCGCTCCGATATATTTGATGGTGACTGTACGAGTATGCATATACTTCTCTGAGGCATTTAAGTATTACCATTTAAAACGCCGATCAAAACATAGATTCCTCTTTATGTTGCGGCATTTACGTAGGTTTATAACGTTGTTAACTGTCAAATTCCTTACCAACATTCGAAGCCGATTACCTAGATAATTATTTGCCCAGGATGTCCTGCATAAGCAAACACTAAGTCACATAAATCCAGCTCTTACGATCCGCTGTGGAAAGGCTATTATAAAACAGTTTGTACTCGGCTGTAAGCCAGATCTATTATAAGTTGAGCTATCTATACCTACCCTACTAATATCCCTATATCCTCATCGCTACAGAAACTAATATTATTACAGAAAGTAACTGTTTCTGTGACTTCTTCTTGCTTAAACCGCTTAAATGGTTAAGGCTGGGTTTCCACCAGAGATGAGCAAGGATGCGTTACGAGTACTTAATGTGTTTGTTAAGAACCAATAGAATCGCTTCATTTACCGATCCTCGCACAACGCAGCTCTATGATTCATCATCATCATCATCTCAGCCATAAGACGTCCACTGCTGAACATAGGCCTCCCCTTTGGACCAATGGAACTTATCATTAAGGGGGGGTTTGCCATACGCGCCACGCTTGGCAGGCGGGGTGGCGCGCGCAGTTTTTTTGTTTATTGTTTGTAGGCTTTCAGAAGATGCTGCTGCCCATCTCCCGGTATATTCTCCCGGTTTGAGTCCCGGACCTTCAACATCCTTTTATGGGATAGTTTTTGTTAGGGAAATCAGCCTTTAAGGGTGCCTGTACTGTAAATTGTAAGTGGTCGAAGGATATATTTTTATTGGACAGTTACCGTTGTGAATTGCACCGATCTTTGTAAGAGTAATACATAATTAAATGCTTGAAATATATATTTACATCGACTTTTATTCTTTCATCAATAAGGTAATCTACGATTTATGTTGCAGGATAGAAACATTGGATTCAACATTAGTGAATCTTGAATCCCTACAAGGTTTATGAATTCACTAGCGACCCGCCCCGGCTTTCGCACGGGTGAAAATATACATATAAACCTTCCTCTTGAATCACACTATCTATTTAAAAAAAAACGCATCATAATCCGTTGCGTAGTTTTAAAGATCTAAGCATACATACAGACAAACGGCAGGAAGCGACTTTGCTTTATACTATGTAGTGATAGTGATATATCACATAGATAATTTTCTTCCATTAAAATTAATGCTCATTGTACAATACTCGGTAAAAATTAACTCTATGATCCACTACTTTGAAGCTACTTATTGATTTTTTTACTGAAGTTATCTGTCATCCTTTTTCGTCATTTGGGGATGATGAACTTTATATGTCGGATTAGTGAACGTGTTTTGAGCTGGCATAAGCTTCGTTATCATGTAAAATCTTTACCGTTTGATTTGATGAAATGCATAAGTTTTGAATGGCTAAGAACTTTCGATTGCAAGCTAGGAAAAGATATAATTTCACACTAAATGTATTGAATGACGTCTAAGTACTTTAACTTGAATATTTGGGTCAATCGCATTTTTTGTACTTTTGACAGAAACTATGCAAATTAAGGACAGATTTGATAAAGTTACAGAAAATTTGCAATTGCCCATTTAGTTTACCATATACAGTCGCCATCAAATATATCGGAGCGGCCAAGGTGGTCACAAATATCTGAACAACGCCACTATTGAAAAGGCGATAAAGTGCATGTTCAGATATTTTTGAGTACCTTGGCTGCTCCGATATATCCGATGGCGACTGTACTAGACTAGATGTAGGAAATACAACCTGTATGGGGGAGATATCTCATTGCCTGCGTTATTGACCATTGTGCGCCGCCCCCTAATCGCGAGTCCACAATTTGAGCCTATGAAATGAAGGTCGCGGAAAGAGTTACTAATAGCAGAGAAAGGCAGCAAGTTTGAATAAATTCCATATTTAGTGCGTTGTTACATTCGTATCATTTTATGAATTTGAAAGCTTTTTAAACGTTTTTTATTTTTTATGCGACCATAAAAGTTCTATCTAAAAGTATGAGCTAGTAGTTTCGTTTACACAATGTCCATTCTAGCACTACAGTGGACGATTATAAAAAATTAAATACGAAAACATTTATTTTAAAATGTGTATTTCATTATCATCAACAATCATAAAATCATATTTAATAAAATTACAATTTTAATAATTCTATCAAAGAATTTAATAATTAGGCATGCTTAGAAATAATACATTTTATATCATTGATACAGTCCATACTTACAAATAAATGATTTAAGCAGAATAATTTCCATCAAAATACAGGAACGAACATGATTATATACTAGTAAATAACACATATAGGTTTGTATGCTGCGGTAAAATTGATAGATAAGCTAGGAATACACGCAAAGATGTGTCCGCCAGTTTTTTCCGACGGATATGCCCGGCGGACAGATCTGTGCGTGTATCCCTAGTTATAAAAATATCATTCAAATGTAAACACTCTAATTTTATTATTTTAAAACTACAGACTTTGATAATTAAGCCGCTCAACAAATATTAGGCAGGTACCTGACCATTCCAAGCTTCCAAGGTTGCCTATCGATTAGTATGCCAATCAGGTACTTAAAATGATTCCTAGCCTTGCCTAAATATTGCGGAGCACAATCAAGGGTTATTTCGCGAAGTCAGATTTTTGAAATGAGCTATTAATTTTCTCTTTTATCGTTTTGCCAACTGGGGCCAATTTATTATGGTATTACGGCTAAGTTTAATAGCAGTAATAGCTTTAATCCCTCTATGTTTGACCATATAGTTATAAACCCCACAAAGACTAATCGTTATGGTTAAGGTCTGAATTGGTTAGCTGTACGGATTCTAAAAGACGTTACGGGACTATTTTAAGCAGAAACTTACATAGAAACAACAAATCACCGAACAGAGAAGCCGTGTATACTCTGATCGATGTAGGTTGGGATGGCGGAGAATCTTCTCCGCTTCGTGTTCTTGCTGGGTTTGTTGTCTGGAGGTAAGAAGTTCCAGATTATCAGGTCTTCGTCAGCTGTGGCTGTCGCTGCAAATAAAACACTCCACCATCAACATGAACAGTATACCTAAGTAGTATACCTGCCAATTATCTTCTTCCTAGCGATTGTCTTGTTCAAGATGATTACACGATAAAGCACACATACAGGCCCTGTGTAGACAACACACTGTAACTTTGGGAATTCTGGGAACATTATCCACCACCAGAAACACTACGCCTACAACCGGATAAATATCAGTGATATTACGATATTCTACACTAAAAGAAACAACCGCGTAGTTGTTTCCATTCATTACGGTCCCTCAGATAGTTACCAAACTTGGTGCCATCGGGGTTGAAGACCATAGTCCTTACTTGCTCAAAACCGTAACGGCCTTTACCCCACCGGATCACCACTATTCAAATATGAATAAAGCCTACCAAGCTTGGTGCTATCGGGGCTGAAGATCGTGGTCCTGAGTGTTCTAGTTTGCTCGGTCGACGCTGTACCCTTTCTCAATTGACCAACTACCGTATATCCGGTTCACATCATTCATTACTACAATCGTCTTCTTCTTCTACGCTGGCCGGAGGATCTTGGCTTCTGACACTAAAGATCGCCACTCTTACTTCTTTTTCGCCGCTTCGTGTCAATTGGATATCCCAAGAGTGGTCAGATCTTTTAGGGCTTCGTCGCTCTAGCGGGACTTCTGTCTGTTGGGCGTCCAACATACGCCCTCTTCACCACACGATCGTCTCCCATCTCCATGTGTCCAAGCCAGCGGAGTCGTGTGGACTTGGCCTAACCAATTATATTCAATTACTACAATCAAGCAACCTGATTCAGATATAAAGCCTACTCTTACCAAGCTTGGTGCCATCGGGACTGAAGACCATGGTCCTGATACGGTCGACGCCGAATCGGCCTTCGCCCCATTGATCCACCACTGTGTCAGGACCACTCATTACCACAAGTTGAGAGCACGCTTTTGGGTACACTACTTGCTCTGAAACAGGAAACAGAACGTTCCTTTTGATAATAATAAAAAACAGATCTTACGCAGTTATAAACTGCTTTTGTGTTTTGGAATAAGCACGTCATTTTGGATTTTTTTTATGTATGGATCTTAAAATACAAATCACAGTCTAAATAGTAATTCTCTACTGGTCGCCCGTGGAGGAATAACCCAAAAGCACTGAGAATAATATGAATTATATTCTCTTCACCTTTTATTAGTTTCATTTTTCATAATAATGTCTAGTATTTTAAGTTCTCATTTCAAGTGAATTGTAAATTCTTATGAGAATAAAGAATCTTTAAACCGAATAATTTACCTCTAAGTAGTTGCTTATCTTTCCCAAAAATTAAATTAGGTATGTCGATAGTCTATTATTGGTGAAAGGTTAAGAACACCACTTAATCTAAATAATTACCTCCTGTGAAAACCCCATCTATAGTCTCAAATGGACTGGCTTTCTATGACAATTGTGTCGTACACTAGCCTACTCAATATAATTTATATTCTCCAATATAAATCTCAAACGCTACCGGAAAAAAACGACAATTTCTGCTAGTAGAAAATTGGTAAATAATTGGTAAACTTTTGACCAGTTAAAATCGACTTGTTAAATGTTAAACAATCCTTTAAAGGTACCACAATAATCTAATAAAATCTTAATTCCTTCACATTATAGGGATCAATATTAATTAAGAAGATGTTATAAATTAAACATGGATGCGTGTTTACGATCTAATATGATTTACTACAAAAATACTGGTGCATACATAATGATTGGATTTTATTACCATTCTTTGGTATGTAAATTGTAGTAAGGAAGTAGTTATCATCTACTAAAGATTTTAATATATCGAAGCGTGTACCCATCTCGACTATTTCCTGGACAAACATTCATATTTTTTTCCTATTATTACTTACTTAAATTAAATCAATATAATCTAAGTCATCGCTCAAATTCAGCTTTATCTGTGTGGCAGAGTTATTGAAAATTGTTTTACAAGGATATGGGCTACCATAAAAAGCCGAAGCGGACATTTGAAAAATCCTTTTAACAAATTCATATTTTCGAGTAATATTTAACAAATAATGTCATATCCATATGGGTCTTTCGAATAAACTAAATAGTAATAAATATTTTACACGTAGCCTGTTTTCTTGCATTTTAAAATATACCCGTTCTTATTGGAGAACCCTATACTATAAGTACTATAACCAGCCTAATATGGTAAAATTATTGGTTTTCAAAACACTGCTTATACTTTTTCGAATGGGTTAGTGAGAGCAATTGCCAAATCCCATGAGATTATGCTACCTACGCAAAGATAGTCTTAACAGACCTTCCCCTAAACTTTTAATTAAATAATCGACAACTAACATTCACAGATTTTACACGAGAAAAACATAATTATATATACAAGGTGTAACAAAAATACTGGTGATCCTTTTAAGGGCATAATTGGTCGTATTCTAATTATGAAAAACTAAGAAAAAAAAAATTTTTCGCGAAAAATTTTTTTGGTTTTGTATGGAGGGTTGGCCGGCTGGGACGACGTGTCCCGTACAAAAATAATTTTTTTTTCGCGTCAAAAAATTTTTTTCCTACTTTTTCCTACTCGCAATAGGATAGGTACCAAATATGCCCTTAAACCGATCACCAGTATTTTTGTTACATCCTGTATACTTTTAATTGGATTGTATTTATAACAGGGATCAAAATATTTCGCACAAATAAAAATTAAGTTTTAGGTCCTATTGAAAAAATACAAAATAAAAATACGTTTTCCTACTAACTGCAATTTTTTTGAAATTTTGTTAATATTTATAAGCATGTAGCATCAATATAATCTAGTAGCTGGCCTCACTGACCCATTTAAACAACCCATCCTGCATGTATTTTACCTGTGTTCCAAAGACTTAGAATTAGTTCCCCAGTCCTATGGCTGAAAAGCATAGTATCCAGGCAATAGTCGCTATTGCTGACACTAGTGGTAGCGCGCAGCGTGGCCCGCGGGGCGTCCCAGAGCGCTACCCAGGATTTAGTGTCTGTGATTCCACCGATGCCTAGGAGAGCGCTTCGCCATGGGTGCCAGGCAAAGGTCTGAAAATTAGAGATAGTTTGTAATCAGGACAATATTATGCTGGTCTAGATGCTCATAGTAGTCAACAGTTAGGTATCGTACAGTTTTGACGTTACTGATACTGAAGGATATTAATATTCTAAAGCACTATTACCTTAACCATCCAGTCGGAACTGATAGCTCTGGATATCATCAAAGACGGCCACAGCATCACCAGCACCTGACGAATAATAGATATTTTTGTAATAGCAGTCAGCGACTAAGTATAGCTAGCTATCTTCAACTCTAGCCAACTCTGGTGTGATGTCAGGATCAAAGGTGAACTTCCTGTTAACTGGAGTCAATGACGTAGTAAGTATCTATCTACAGCTATAGCTTAGGTACTCATGTGACATCACGATGGAAGGTGAACTTGCCAAAAGAGAATAACCTCTACAGCATTCACAATAAAACACAATGTCACCTGCGAACTGTTGACAGCAGCCGCAGCCACATAGCGCGCGTCCGGAGACACGCGCACCAGAAACACGGTGCCGACGATGGCTTGCCGATAGGTGATCAGCGTAGCGTCAAAGCGGTGATCGTTCCTCGTGAACAGACACTAAACACAATGTCACCTGCGAACTGTTGACAGCAGCCGCAGCCACATAGCGCGCGTCCGGAGACACGCGCACCAGAAACACGGTGCCGACGATGGCTTGCCGATAGGTGATCAGCGTAGCGTCAAAGCGGTGATCGTTCCTCGTGAACAGACACTAAACACAATGTCACCTGCGAACTGTTGACAGCAGCCGCAGCCACATAGCGCGCGTCCGGAGACACGCGCACCAGAAACACGGTGCCGACGATGGCTTGCCGATAGGTGATTAGCGTAGCGTCAAAGCGGTGATCGTTCCTCGTGAACAGACACTAAACACAATGTCACCTGCGAACTGTTGACAGCAGCCGCAGCCACATAGCGCGCGTCCGGAGACACGCGCACCAGAAACACGGCGCCGACAATGGCTTGCCGATAGCTGATCAGTGTAGCGTCTCGATCGAAAGCGGTGATCGTTCCTCGTGAACAGCCACTGGAAAAGTTATAACAAGATTCTGTCATCAGCTGTAGGTACTTGTTTTTAAATAGTCAGTTAACTGCTTATACCTCATTCAATTCTTCTTCAGTTCTCATTTTATTGATTGATTCGATTGTATTATACAATAACATTTTTTGAAATGACAAAGTCATGTTAAAATTCAGCTTAATGAGAAACCACAGTTAGTTGACTTGAACTTGCAAAATTTTAAAGGATGTGTCCCATTTTCACACGACTGCCCAAACAAAGGATGTTGTTTTCATTAGCAAAAATGTCCGGGCAGGCAATAACCTGCCCTCTTGTCCTCCATTCGGTCCATTTTGTAGTATTTTTTCACTATTCCGTGTAGAGATATGGTCAGGTCGACCCATCTCCTTTTAATTCTACGTTTACCTTGGCTGCCATTTGTGGTGTCACGTCGGTCCACTCAGTAGTAATTTTGACCCACCGTTCTGCGTACACCATTAAGAAGAACCGTCTTACGTGACAATGGAATTCCCAGTGGGACTCCAGTCAATGGCGGTGACTAGACAGAAGGGTTGCAGCGGTTTGGTGGCGCAGCGGCACCAGCTCCCAGCCACCCATTTACCCCACGCGTTGTGCACTTCTATGCGCTGCATATCGGTTCCTAGCTGAAAAGGACAAAGGAAATTGGTGAGATGAATAGCGATTAACTACCTGCTGTATTTATGTCCGAAGCATTACCCGCGGATCATATTATGGTATCCACCATAATATGACCGCGAGTACTGCGTGATATGGCTCGGAGAATTTTTTCGTCTTTTACTAAACTAATACTAAAAGATTCTAGTTGTCTGTTGATTTTATCAAGAATCCTACTATAAGTACCCATTATGACCAGAATCGGCAGCACTTTTACGTCAGGAGAACATTTGGTGTTATTCCTGTTTAAACTGAGTACAGTCCTAGTGATCTAAGGAACCACCCTAAGCAGGGTACAGTCGCCATCAAGTATATCGGAGTGGCCAGGCCTTGACAATAGAGGCGTTGTTCAGTTTGTGACCACCTTGGCCGCTCCAGTATATCTGATAGCGACGGTACAAGGTTAACTTGATGCTGATAGACAGAGAGTTAGCCCGGAAAATGTGACGGCTCTTTGACACCCGACCTAAGCCTAGTGGCTTAGGTTTATGAGAACTGGTTGCCAATGATACTTACTGCTAGTCTTTCTCCAGTAGGGTCGAATCTACAGCAAGCAGTGTTGAAGAGGGTGAAGCCTTTACCTATTGGGCTCTGTGAATGCCAGCTCCACTTGTAGTACTTGGTGCCAAGCGCTGCCACGAGGATGTTATCGTTGCTCCAGTCGAGAAGTTCTGGAACTGAATAAATACGGTATTTAAGGAATCATCAATAATCCTGCTACAAGTTCAGTATCAGTTGAAGTCACAATGGTCCATTGGTTATTAGTTTCGTGGGCATAAAAAATCTTTTTTATTCGTTGTATGTAGGAAAGCTGTTTCGCTGGTTCGACATGGTTTTTCTTCAAGAAGCATTCATCTAGAACTAGGGAAGCCAGTGAGATTCGAGTCTTAGGGACGCTGTGCCACTGGTATGTATACTCACAGGCTGCTGAGCTGTAAGTCGGTAGATCCAGTACGTTATCGGCTGAAGACAGAAAGGTGCGTGTGCGCGGCACGCACGGCCACGTTTGTTCCTGTCGCGCAGGCGCTTGTGCTTCTAATCCGAAGGCTTTGTCGATGTGGTTTGCATATTGCTTTTGTTTCACGTATTTGCCTTGCTGAAAGTGAAGCTATAGGTAGTTTAGGGGTACTTTAATGTGACTTAAAAATGTGTAGGTAGATAGTTTAATACAATGTAAAGTTTTTCATATAGTAGCGTCAAATTCCTTTTCCAGCATTAGAATCTACGGCAATAAGTTCGTGGCAGAATTACCGATCCTACCTATTATTTAGTTTGAACGTCTTTGTTAGAGTAATTGCAACAGCTGGCAGCTCCGTTTGAGTCTAGATGACGCGTGATGCCACGCAATAGCCTGGCTTACGACTTCGCGCAGTGGCGGACGACAGCTATAAATGACAACGCGAGGTCGGAATTTGCGGCTAGAGTCCGTCCGGAAAGAATAGTGTCGTAGAATGTATGAGCGTTCATATAAATCACGACACTTATTCTTTTCGGACAAACTATACCACTCCCCGTTGCCACCATCGCGCGAAGCCCCGGCCAGGCCCTACCGCAATACCGTCTAACCAGTTACCGGGCCTCGTTGCCTCAGTGTATCTCCATGGCACGGCCTCAAAATTTTTCTTTATTGCTACGTAACAGACCTGTGCCGTACATATATGGCTAGGCCCTGAACTCAGATAATTAAGAAAATGCTCACCCAGATGCTCTCTGGGCGCTGTTTATTGGCGAACATGTGCTGTCGACGTCGCAGCTCGTCGAACGACTCGCGCGGTGCCACGAAGCGATCAACGCGAGGCCGCTGGGATCCACTCTGAAAACATATCATTTAAGATTATGTAATAAAAGTATTAGTAAAGTAAACGTAAACATCAGGCAGGGTTTAGTGCTACTACATATTAACTGTTTACCAGTTTTACCGCCACTGTAACTGTAATTAGATTGGCAAATAAAAACACTTTGAGCTTTGAGTATTATTATTACCACACTGATAATGAAGTAGGGATATGAGGTTGCTCTCAATGTTTAATTCTCCTATTTGTATTTAAATGTATTATTATTCTATATAATTACATGTCTTTGACAGATCTTGCAGCCTAAATAGCAAGGCGGTGTTAGTAGAATTTAATGGAATCTAATTAATTACCTAGGTACTTATCTTGGTTTTATGCAATTCAGTAAATCTTAATGAATGTAATGGCATGATTACCACCAATATAATAATATATCAACCTACTTTCCTGTTTAGTGTATGGTTTATTGACTATAAATAAAAATAATTTAAAAAAAATCTGTCGAATTGAGAACTTCCTCCTTTTTTGAAGTCGTTTAAAAAATAACTTTATATTCGTTACTTGTTTATATCAATTGTTATGGTATGTTTAAACGGTTTTCTTTGCCTCAAATTATAAATGTTACTTACGGTTTTTTTACCAAATGCATTTCCATCCATTTGTCAATATTCACTTATTAATTAAATTGGATGTTAATGTACACGGAAAACCTTGGAAAATATTATGATAGCTAATTTATAACGATTCAAGTTATGTCATTATCATTAAATTAGTTTAAAGTAAATGTTTTTAAATAACGGGTAGTTTTAAAATAAGTAAATTGTCTATGTACCTCTCTTAAGGTCTACCTTCAGTTTATTAAGGCGTTTTTGTTAACTGCGTGCATGTTTATGATTATTTATTTGTTACATTTATTCAATCATTGCGTCTGAAAAATGCGCTTTAAAATTATAGAAGTAGAAGTACCCAGGCAAACTAATTTAGTCAGTTGCAGTAAAAAAATGCTCATATCTTTAAAATTGTGTATTAAGAGTCGCCAGGACGCTCGCGTGAACTCACGTCGCTATACAAACGTAGTTCAGCTCTCATTTTAAAACGACATGCTTCAGAACTACGAAATTTGGCATGGGCATTCTAGCAGTACAGATCTATGTCGGTAATTCGTTTTCGTTGCAAAAAATTGTAATACAAAGAAAATATAGCAAAAATAGGTTTTGTATGTAAATCTGTATCTGACTGTATTTTCTTTGTATTACAATTTTTAGCAACGAAAACTATTACCAACATAGATCTATACTACTAGAATGCCCATGACAAATTTCGTGGTTCTAAAGCATGTCGTTTTAAAATGAGAGCTAAACTACGTTTGTATGGGAACGCGAGCGTCCTGGCGACTCTTAAGTATTTTCTATGTCTATACTCCCATGACTACTGGTATTGTATATAATATAGGCAAAAAAAAGTTTACAACAAACAATTGTTCTTATTCCTTTAAGTAATTCATTGAGGTAATAAATTAATGTTAATAGTGTGTTTAACTTCGATTTCTTTTGTATTGTTTTGTATAGCGTAGTAATTATGTATTTAAAAAAAACAAAATAATACCTACTGCCTCATAATTAATTATCATGTAAATAATTAAACAAATAAAAACAGTAATTATGTTGTCAGGTGGCTTTGACAAGTAGTCACATAGGGTGTATTTTTGTTATATTTATGGAGCGTTCCGAATTTTAAAAAGTTTAAAGGAATGTGTAGATCCTTTATTGAATTCTTTTGCACGTACTTGATAGTTTTATTTTTACCCCTTTTCCAGGCGTAGTAAGATTTATCAACCACATCCATGCCATTTGAATTTCAACCTTCAGCTATTGGTTTAAGGTTCAACTCTCCTTTAAATGAATTACCAAAACGGGAAGACGGCAACGGGAGACCCTCGCTCGCGCACGCGCAGGCAGCTTTCTCGCGGAAAGACTCGCCATAGCGATTCAGCGCGGGAATGCTGCCTGTGTGATGGGCACCTTGGCAGTTTTAGGTAAGTTATCTAAGTATGTGTTTTATTTTTTAATTAAGATTTAGCTTTAATAGTTTTATTTTATAAGTACTTAGTTATATTTGTATACCTTATCTTTGTGAATAAATCTAATTATTTATATAATTACTCTTAATACTGCATCAAACCCAAGGATTTGTTGTCTTGAAGTGGTTAGCGTTATTTAACCTCCACCACTTAACAGCTGCCTGTCCAAATATAGAAATAAGCATAATATAGCAAACTGAATAGGGGTTCCATTGCTTTCATTATTGTGTCATATCTGACGTGGCTAGCTCTCCGTCTTCCCTGGCCTGTAACAGTTTGATCGCTTGCTTCTAAACACTTAATCATTGGTCGTTTGTCGGCGATCTCATTACTCCGACATTATTGCTGTAAATGAGCGCACTTCGCTCCGATGCGGTTATAGTAGCCCTCAACCAATGTGACGACCGGGGCCATAAAACCCTTGAGCTCGCGTTATTCGTTATCCATTGTGTTGCATTGTGGACTTTTATGGGGCCATTGTCGTGGGGTCGTCACATTGGTTGAGGGCTACTATAGCGAAGATACTAGTTTTTTTAAATAAAGGGTTCAATATTCGATCGATCCTTAGCTTATGCATATTCATTGATATTTATTGTTTGAAAAACATTCGTTGCATCATTAAAAATATATTTGTACACAAGGTGTAACAAAAATGCTGGTGATCCTTTGTAATAAGGTGCAAAAGTGTAAAATATCTTTGACGTCGACTGTAGTATCTACTTTAAACAAATGACATCAAGCCTCATCTAACACTGACAAAGTAAACGTTCAGAATCACCCACCATCAACACGCCTTCACTTTCCCACCATCCACAAAAACACGCACGCAACCATCACACTTAAACTGACTTACAAAAGATATCAAAATCGCATGCAACGATAAGTGATAGTTCGTAGTGCGTTCACGCGATTCTGAGCCTTATACGATTATTCGCTATATGCAGAGACTATAGAGATATATACGACCACAGCCTAAGAACTTTTTTAAGCTCATGTCGATTGCGCCATCTATGTCAAAGCGCCCTAAAGATACAGAATATGTAAGAGAAATGTCACCTGCACTGCTACTCCGCCTAGTAGCTACTAGTGTTCTACTAGTACGCTATTTGTTACTAGGTGGAGTAGCTGTGCAGGTGGCATTGCTACTCCACCTAGTAGCTACTAGTGTACTACTACTACTACGCTATTTGTTACTAGGTGGAGTAGCTGTGCAGGTGACATTTCTCTTACATATTCGGTATCTTTAGGGCGCTTTGACATAGATGGCGCAATCGACATGAGCTTCAAAAAGTTCTTAGGCTGTGGTCGTCTATATCTCTATAGTCTCTGCTATGTGCATGATTGTGGCGCCATCTCTTGGGCAGGTGTTCAGTCTCTTTTTTCTTTTTTACGAATAGGTTGTATTCCTTGCTTATAAAATGTTGCTTTTTATAACTAATATAAATGCATTCATTTCAAGGGACATGCTAAAGTAATAGTCTTTCACCTAAAATGACACAATTACAATGATCACTACATAAATTAATGTATTATATATTGAATAATAATGCAGATATACCTGAAATAAAACAACTTTGAACGGATTATATCGCGTATACTGAATTTTAAATTACATCCCGACGTTTCGACGTCGCTATTGTAGAACTAGCTTTATTTGCCCTTCTGGCATGTACACTCACCTTTATTTGTTTGCATTTAATGTTATACATGTGGGTAGTCTTTTGTACATTGTAATTTTAGATGTGGGTAAATATGTTTTCCTCAGTCGACCCGTGACCACGAACGCTGTAAAGTGTTCGAAACGTCGGGATGTAATTTAAAATTCAGTATACGCGATATAATCCGTTCAAAGTTGTTTTATTTCATGAATAACTATCGCGGCAACCGTAGAAGATATTATGCAGATATACCTGTTAAAATGTATTAAAATATATGTACTTACATGTGAATTTGTCAACAAAAAAAATGTAAATAATAATTTATACTTGATTGTTATTGACGTGTAAAAATTGTTGAAATTTTTTATCAATAAATGTCTCATTCTCATTCTCTTATATGAAATGTCACTGGCTGATTCACTATTTTGACAGCTGACACTTTTGCAGTTTTATTTCTTGTCACTTTGTGCACTGCGATCTCAAAGCAAGGATTTAACTAGAGACCGCATACGCGACACACCCCACAGAACATACGCAACGCTACTGATTTTAAAACACGTTTCAAGATGGCTGATAACATACCGTAACTAACCTACATAATTTAGTCGGTTTCATTGTTACCCTTCAAAGAGCGGTGGAGGGTGATAAACATTTCTATTGTACTTAGGTCCTTTTGGAAGTAAGCAATAATCACAAGGGTGAGTCTATGATAAGGATCAACGATAATAGCGCCTTCTCTGTCATATCTATGGAAAGTGTAATAAGACCATCCCGTTCAATCTTGGTATTGTTATTTCCGTGTGAGGTCTATGGGTGGTATGTCTATGACTGCGATCGTTCTCGTTACCCCCACCATGCACTTCGCACAGAGAATAGATAATGGGTGTGACGGCGTGGAAAGTGGTGACAGAACCCTCCTACTATGTGCGTTACCTCCTACAAAGATGGTTAGCTTGGTGTCACGCGAAGTGACGTCACGTTGATTAGTTGGAGCAGGTTGGAGTAATTTGCGTTTCGATAATGGATATAAAGAGACTGCTAGGTTAATACTTAATGTGTTTGATGCGATGTTTTTAAATATAAACTTATAAAGTCAGTACTATGAGCATGTCCCACTATATTACTGAATCGCGATGAGAATGGGATTGAGTTAGCTGTCAACCCATACAAATTTTAATTTAATTTAATTAAAATTTAATTACAAAACTCGAACATACTTATAAATTGTCTGATTTTGCTCTTCTTTCTTTTTCGTGTTCTATCCCTCAAGATATTGTAAGTTATTATAAAAAACTATGAGGGGAGAATGCTATGTATGTATATGACATGTAGGTAGGTCGTGTTTTAAATGACAGTCTTGAATTGCGTGTGTTTCATTCGCCGCCCTTTCCCAAGATTTCCCAGTATATACCAGTAAGCATATGGAAAAGCTGTCAACTTTAATCCCATTCTAATCGCAGTCCAGTAATACCGTATTCATGCTTACTTTTCTTATCATGTAAACAAACACTGCTTAAGTATATTATTACACTTTTCTCTGGTATTATCTACTCCTTTTTTGACGTCTGTCAAAATAATACAGGGTGGGTTGCACCACGCACAACTAACAAACTGATCAAACGTTAAATATGGCGACCAAGCTGTCATCCGATAGAAAACTGACAAACTTTTCATTCAAGATTTTTTAACGATGACGTTGACGTTAATAGACGGTTTGGTGCAACTAACCGGCCTAACTCTTTCAATTATCACGAAGATGCAAACAAGATAATTAAAATCATTATATATTATGTACAGTCAGCTGCAGAGAAAAGGACCCCCCCTGCTTACAATTACAAAGTTTGTATGGCAGCGGGGGCCTTTTTCCTTGCAGCTGACCGTACATTTGGAAGATTCCTTATCATTTCTGAGTGAAATTAGCTCGGCTAGGATTATCCCAACAGGAGTCCTTACTTGAAGAGATGCTGGAAAGATGATAATGATGAAAATAAAACAACTTGTTTAAAATACGATGTCCTCAATTCTCCTATATACACGTGATCAAGTTAATCCAATCAGTAGGCGGGTAGGCATCCCAAATGATGGACAGCAATGTACTAGATACTATACCAAAATAGCCGAATTAAGTACAAGATCAACTTTACTTACGTCCTTTTGTATTACAGGTGTCATTATGATGTTCACCGTGCGAAAACGAGATGAGGGACTCCAGCGCACCAGTATAAGTGCGCCCGCGCCCTCCACTTGTGATTGTTTTGGTATTTACAGTCAACGCAAAAAATATGTATATACTTTTGAACCTTACTACAATGGAGTACCTAAGGTGCAAAACTGTGTACATATTTTTGGCGTTGACTGTACATGAGGAAATGGTGTACCTCTTTTCCCAAATAATTTATCGCATAACGTTTAGATAGCATACTAACGTTTATCAAAAGAATTGTTTCGCATAGTTTTATTGGGGCATTTTTTTGGCATTGATTGAGATATGCCAAATAATAATTTTAACCAAAAAAAGAACCGACTTTACTTAGGATCCGCTATTCCCAGAGGAAGTGGCCGAGTTGCTGTAAAAAATAGTGAAATCACGATAGGTGTGCCTATAATAGTTGAAGAGCCTCCAGGATCCCAACATCAGACCCCGACTTGGTGACAATGGGACCATCTAGGGGTTATACACGTTCAATTAAAAAAAAATTTTGAAATTCGGTTCACGATTCACGGAGATATCGAGTAACATATATATAAAAAAAATTATAATAAAAAACAAAAAAAAACAGTCGAATTGAGAACCTCCTTCTTTTTTGAAGTCGGTTAAAAATCTGAGATAAATAGCTATGTGAAACGACATTATGCCAAATAAAAATATGGGAATAATAGTTTGGGAAGTGATAATTTGCCTTAAAATTTTTGGCCATATCTGACAACATAATTTACCGTCTTACAAACTTGTAATTATAGGGATAGCATGGTTGCCATTAATCATCAACAACTTCCTACTCCTAGCCTTAACCCGGTTTTTAGAAAGGACACGCACGCGCATAAGACACCCCTGGAGTTGCAGGTATCCATAGGCTACGGTGGCCGCTTACCATCAGGCGGGCTGTATGTTTGTTTGCCATCGAAGTGGTATAAAACTTGCGGGTAAGTTATACTGGTTTTATAAGAACTCGGATGTTCTACTCTTGTGGAACAATATGTACACACGATCAGTGCGCGCTATCTACGCATCAGGGTTCGATTCCCAGTTGATAAACACGCCTGCGACACGCGATCATACTAACAGATTTATTTGTTTTCGGACGCAGTTAATTTGTGTAATTGAGTAAGTGATCTGTGGTCTAGCAGTTGAGCTGTGTAGTGTTAAAAAAACAAACTAGTTATGTACCTACGTTTAAGAGGCTGAAAACAGCTGAATTGTGTCCTTGTTTTTTGAATGGTTGTGAAAGAGATGCACTATGTATACAGGATAGCCAAAAAATAACTAAATTCCCGTTGGCTGTGAGGTTTTGGGACGCTACCAATCCTTCCTAAATGGTTTTGGAACCTCTCAGATCGATTTGATTTATATATATTATACACGGAAAAAAAAGCTTCCGGGATATTCTCAATCTAAGACATTATTATAGTATGTTGAAAATATTTCCTCGTGACAAGCATTTATTTCCTTTAAAGAAAATAAATTAAAGTTTTAAATATAACGAAGCGAATATATTCTTACAGATTTTCTAGTTTTCTTTTACCTAAGATAATACTTGTTTGATTAAAGTACAATCTCTCTTATTTACTCTATATACTCTTGAAACAATACATTTTTGTATTTCTATTTTAAGAAAACGTGGTTTTATTAAGCGAAGTATCATATTGTTGGTAAAGGAAATAAATACTTGTCACGAGGAAATATTTTCAAGAAAATAATACTGTCTTGGATTGAGAATATCCCGGAAGCTTTTTTTTCCGTGTATATAGGGCAGTGGCATCGATATTGAACACGACTCCCGTCGGCTTACCTAAGTTTCAGGCGTCAGCAGTTTTCCTACAGATCATGAAAAAAAATTAGGCCAATTCAGCACCGGCACCTAACAAAAATTATGACCCACCGCAGTCCTGGAATCAGGCCTAAAAGAGTTTTGTTTGTCAAAGGGTCTTGTAATACTGGTCACTCGTTTGCAAGTATTGGGAGTTCTTAGTTGGACTATAAGTAGTTGTACTATGTCGAATATGGCCTCCAGCATCGAATCTCGCTCAAATGGTGACACAAGTTAACCGTCGCGTGCGCACATTGCGCAAATCACACAGATCGCGATAACGCGCGACTCCTCATCCATCGCTTGCGACGCCTGTAAGACACAGATCACTTACCTTTTAGACGCAGCACGTAAGACAATGCGTGGTCATCGCGCAAATCACACAGATCGCGATAACGCGTGACTCCTCAATTCCTCATTAAAAAAAAAAGAACTGACTTCACTTCGGATCCGCTATTCCAAGAGGAAGTGGCCGAGATGCTGTAAAAAATAGTGAAATCTCTACAGGTGTGCCTATAATAGTTGAGGAGTTCCTTCAGTTTCTCCAGGATCCCATCATTAGATCTGGACCTGGTGACAATGGGACCAACTTTGAAGTATGCTCTTTCAAACAAAAAAAAAAGAATTTTACAAATCGGTCCAGCCGTCTTCGAATAATCGGTGAACATACATAAAAAATAATAGCAAAAAAAAGATGCCGACGAACTGATAACCTCCTTCGAAAACTTGAAGTCGGTTGAAAATGCGGAGTCTATGAGAGTGTTATCTGTGTTTCACATATTGACTCACGACAGCGGCAGTAATGTTACCCACCCTCGTTAGCGCAGTCCTAGGGTAAACACTGTGTATACTATAAATAGACTATTTATAATTTATGGTGCCTAGGGGTGGTCTTATTCATGTGGTCAATATAGATGTTACATTTTTAATTTTATAGTAACTGGCGTAATAAAAAGTGGAGGCGTAAAATGAAAAATTACTTCATTATTTTTAATCTGTATACTTGGAAGAGGATAACATCATTTTTTTAAATACAAAATTATTATAGGAAGAAATATGTGCAGTCTATATAAAAATGTACCATTTGGCGGCCGACTCTTACTTTTATTTATCGCACACAATATTGTAGAATTGGTACACAGAATGACGTATGCATCTTCTGCCAAATGGTACCTTTTCATGTAGACTCTCAAATATTATTTTCTTGAAGTATTATTACCAGCATGAAGAAGATATCAACGCGTGTCAATTCAGTTTAAGACCGCGTTGATGTCGTTGCTATGGAAGGTAGGAATTCAATGAAATGGGCGACGCTCTATGACAATTTTGTACTTAACCGCCTAGTATTCAAAACACAGTACAGTCGCCATCAGATATATCGGACCGGACAAGATGGTCACAAATTCAAATTCAAAAATTCAAAATGTAAAATATATTTATTTCATATATTGGTTTTACAGTGGGAGGCAATACAGTGATCCCCGCTGAGCCTGTGACGTGGGGATCTTAGCGAAATACATGAATATTAAAGCTAAAATTAAAACTAAGAATTTTGATTAAATGACCGAGAAACTATCTGCTTACGTACAAAAAGTCGGATAAATGGTCTTAATAAGTTATAAGTAAGCGGTGTTTATGTAAAGTTAAGTATGTGTGTTTTTAATGTGTGTATGTAGGTATGAATAACGCCTCTATTGTCAAGGCGATAAAGAGTTAGTTATTTTTGAGTACCATAATAGTATATCAGCTATGAATGAATTACTTTACACTTGATTACCTCTTGATGAAATAAATCATATCTTCAGTTCCAAAATATCCAATTAATTAACTATACACTAATTTGCTGCGTGAATAAATAAAACTATAGGTCGTTAATTAAGATTCAGTAATACTTGCTAATAACTCTCAACCGGTAAAAACTTTATCAGCCAATAAATCTCTATGAAGGCTTTACGCAAAATAAAACGGTTCACGCGTTTTATACATTGCAATAAATTACAACTGATTTCAATTAATTTAATTCTATATTGGTATTAAAGAAAGTTTTTCTTCTCCGAGAAAAAGGGCTATCTTGAAAAACGTTATAGAAATCTGTGCATTAATGATTATATTTGGATGAAGTAAAGGAGAAAAAATCCTATTTATGATGTCACTAAGCTAACTAAAAACTATATCCAGCCACCCTTGTTAAGTTTAGTAATCTTCAAAGATCTTTGAAGTGCGACCCTTTTTGGTCGCTAAACTAAGACATTAAGTTACAAAATGTGAAACTCCCGCGTGCTCTAAAATTACAGTCTAAATTTGTTTGCGAAATAATTAAACCCGTCTACAGGTTAATAGCTTCATCAATTTGTTTAAATTTTCTAGCCCAAATATGTCTAGCCACCATTTTTTGTATTTTACAATAAATAAATAAAATTGTTAAGTTTAGTACTCTTCATATCTTTGAAGTGCGGTCATATTTGGTTGCTGAGCTAAGATATAAAGTTACAAAAATATGAAACTCCCTCGTGCTCTAAAAAAAGTACACTCTTTTGTTTGCAAAAGAATTTAACCCGTCCACAGGTTAGCTCGATCGATTTGATTAAATTTTAATCTCATGTGCGGAACGATAACCCCACTTCCGTTACTCACAGATGTTGGAGAGATGCTTGAAATAGTTCTTCGGCTCCTCATTCGTTGCGGCGCCGTCGGCGCGGGCGCACGCCGCGAACCTAGCATCTCGGAGGAAGTTACTCGAAAGTGACTAACGATATAAATAGTGATCGAAGTTACTAGTAAGTGTGGCTCAGTTATTATATTATTGCGAAATGCGAGTACTTATTTCGTAGTACAGTTTTAGCTGATTGCTAAAAGTTGAAATATGATTGAAAAAAGTTTTTTTTAAAGTGTTTCAAAGTGAAAAATTAAACCTGAAAATTGCTGTAGTTACTTTAAATTTAAAAATCGCCGTGCAGTTTTATAAAGTTATATGCCCCGCCATTGTGATGATAAAATATATTTTAAATTGGTTTTATTTACGTTTACATAATTAACTTATCATATTAAACTTATAATTTGCGAGTATAAGATATCTAAGTGGATTCTCTCAAGTTATGATTGACCTTGCGAACAGCTGATGTGAGTGTGTTTGTGATGTGATGTGAAGTGATAAGTGATTATAAAACAGGTGAGTCCAATTATATACTTATAATTTCCATTTTAATACTATAATGATGAGGTTATTATTCACTTTGTGATATTTAAGATAATTTAAAAACTATATACTGAACAAAGAGCGCGTCAAAGAACACAATAGTCCGGGAAATAATTTGGCGCGCTGTTTCATTTTTAATCTAAGCTTTTTTTGCTAAAGTTATTTTTTATACTAGGTATCGGAATCGGTTACTACACTGCATAACAGTGGCGGCACGTTCATAGAACTCGATTTCCGCCGGTGTGCCAAACTTTTAGACACCTGAGCAGTTTTTCTACAGCTCATCAAGGAAACTGAAGGCATATAAAGCTCCAGCTTGCCTAAGAAAATAATTCGCTTACCGCCACTACTGCATACTCTATCGAATTACAAAAATGGTTAAATCACGGAAATAAGGGAGGGATAATTATGTTTAATGAGGATTAAAAATTAAATGATAGGATTTGTAATATTGTGTTTTTGACTTTTATTTGGAGCAGCTTGTTTCATCTATATCGTAAGACAGTCTAAAAATCGAATCTTAATAATATACAATGTTTGTAATAATAAAACTCTTAGATAAATAAGTACACAAGGCATTAAGTTCGCCTTTTGTGCGCTAAGGTTTTCTTTTGTGTAATAAAGTATAAAATTAATAAATATAACAGAATAGTAATTAATAAAATTCAACCTGTATACATATGTCGCAGTCCAGGTAAAAAAAGTCCAGTTATTAGTACTTCTAAGGGCCTCCACCCACTATCAGTCTGTCGGACGACAACGGTCTGTCAGTTGTTTGGAGCTGTCAAATTTTTGTTCTAACTGACATACCGATATTGTTCGACGGCCCTGAAAACGCCACAATATACGCCATCTATTAGTGAAACAATGAAGTGTCTATATAAATTGGCAAAGTGGGTCCTTTCACTAAACTGCATATTCAACCAACACTTCTAATTAATAATTTGGGGTTATCAAGCTACGTAATAAAGTTTAAAACATAATATAAACGTTACGTTGTCTATGAGTTTGATCACTATATATTCCACAGTGCCTATATTTTTTTGTCCACAGTGTTCTGACAGTGTTTACCAAATTTTCCTGTTAAAAATAGTTTTTTATTATAAATAAGATGAATCAAATGATACCTTATTAAATTCTCTTTTCACCATAGCTAACATTTTTCTAAGTGTATTTAGATTGAAATAGTTCGGAGGTGTTCTAACTTTGGTGAGTTTGACTTTTTGACAAAAAAATGGCTGCCATATAAAAATTACTTTCAGTGCTTGGAGTAGAAAGTTTTCCTGACTACCTCAAGTAGAATAGAGTTTCAAAACATTTTTTTTTGTAAGATCACATTCTATTGACCATAAAACCGGTTGTGAAAATATAAATACAATTGTGGTATTGTAGCAGGAAGCGAGTGAAGATTATCAAAAAACGATGGACAAAACATTAAAGATATGATGAAATACCTTCAGTAAAAACTGAGACAAGCCCATACAATTTTAATATGATTCTATTTTTATTATATACTACTATGATTAGAGATTATTTATAAAAAAGAACTGCTTGAAAATGTGTATCCGAAAGGGAGATGTACCATGCCATGCGTGGCCGGATTTCAACGTGCACAGTCTTTATTTATTACGACACATACTTCCATCTCTCTTTTTACCCATTTAAGGGATAGTTTCTGGGATAAAAACTATCCTATGTCCTTCCCCAGGATACAAAATATCTTCACATGAAGAGGTAACACTAGACAGACACACTTTTGCGTTTATAATATTGGTATGTGTAATTAATAAGTAATAAATTAGCAACTGTATCACGAAATTTTAATAAGCTGATTGCTACCGGTAACAGGACTTACATTACACATGTTCATTACTTCAGACAAACACATAAGTGACTTTAAGCAATCATGAACGAATGTTTGCAATATAAATAATATATAGCATAGCATCCGCACTTTTTCTGAGATAATTCACGCTTAAAAGAAGCGGCTGGCCTGACGTGCGCCTGACAGGCTGTCGGGTGCGAGCGCAGTTTTGATAAACAAGGCTACGCATACTTATTCGAACCCTTTTTTGTTTTTTAATAAATATAATTCAAAGGTAATGAACATATATAAAAAAATATTATCAGTTTTACCGATATTTCCAGAGGTAGAACTTATCTTAAAAGTACTAAAAACATACTACGCCGTAATTACGATATGAATGCAGTACTTAAATTAAAACAAAATGATTGAAAATATCATTTCCTGCCCTAAAATAAAGGCCAAGGTAATTAAAAAATCCATCAGCTGATTTTCAATGAGATCGATGTACGAAATATCGTCGTCGTCCAAAATAGGAAGAATTTAGAGTCCGAGTGAGCGCAATCTTGGTGGGTATGGAAAGAAAATAAGAACCAACAGCACCAAACATATTCCTAACTGTCGCTGTTTGCTAATTTGAGGAACCAAGGAGTGTCCGGTCCATAATAATGCGTATCAGGTTCTTTACTTGATGAGAATAAGGATACGATCAACAATTCATAAAAATAATGTTTATGTTATTCGCAATATATTAACGCATTTCCAATATCAAATTTAATAGAATTTTCCACGGTAGTTACATTCGAGTCATGAAAAAATTTGTTGAATATTTACTTATAATAATGATTAAAAACAAAAAAAATAACCGATTTCACTTAGAATCCGCTATTCCAAGAGGAAGTGGCCGAGTTGCTGTAAAAAATAGTGAAATCACTATAGGTGTGCTTATAATAGTTGAAGAGTTCTCTCGATTTCTCCAGGATCCCATCATCAGATCTGGACCTGGTGACAATGGGACAAACTGTGAAGTCTCCTTCAAACAAAAAAGAATTTTCCAAATCGGTCCAGCCGTCTTCGAATAATCGGTGAACATACATTAAAAAAATGCAAAAAAAAAACAAAGATCCCGACAAATTGATAACCTCCTCTTTCGAAATCTTGAAGTCGGTTGAAAAGGTACACCTTTGTATACCTACCATATTTATGTTCATATGATAAGTTTTCGCACACCGGCGATTCTCGCCGACGGCTTGACGGTTCGAATGAAAAATCAAATGCGGCAAAAGCTTGCGGCGGAGGATTTGGGCTCGTCATGGCTTTGACGCGGGCACGAACTAAAGTATTTCAGGCGGGGTTTATAAGACTTTATGTTTTTTGTATGGTGTGAAATGCGACACAAATATTTGGGCAAATAAAGCTCGTGAATAAAGAATGAGGTGAAAAACTCACATGGTTTAGTTTCATCTTTTGTTTTGGGATCATACACTTAAGAGTTGTTTTTAGGGTTCCGTACCCAAGGGGTAAAAACGGGACCCTATTACTAAAATTCCGATGTCCGTCCGTCCGTTCGTCTGTATCTTATGGACGACGATAGTTAGACAGTTGAAAACACAGATGATGTATATCTGTTGCCGCTATAACAGAAAATAATAAAAAAACAGAAAAAAATAATTTAAGGGGGCTTCTATAGAACAGATTTTTTTTATAATAACACAACGGCGGCAAACAAGCATACGGCCTACCTGATAGTAAGTAACTACCGTAGCATATGAACGTCTGCTACTCCAGAGACCCTTTAATATACTAGTAAAGGACGATTCACTGTGTTGACGGCTAAAAGGGACAAGAAGGTCCCACGTCGCTAAAACACTGCATACTTTTGAGCTCTCTAGCAACCTTACCGAAATCGGCAGGAACACAACACTATGAGTAGGGTCTAGCGCTATTTGACTTAAGTTATTAATAAGGTAGAAGTACTTCTCCAGTTGGGGTTCTTCTCCAGACGGATCCGGCGAGCTGTCTCCTACCACACGTGGTGAGATAGCGTTCATGGTAACAATACTTCACTTTAGGACGTAGTTTAAGGACATACCTGGATTCAAAGAAGTCTACAAATGTCGATCTACAAGGTAACTAAAAAAACCGGCCAAGTGCGAGGCGGACTCGCACACGAAGAGTACCATTATCTACACTGAGAAAAATAATCACGGAACACGGAACCTACTGAGATTACGGTAGGGTTTAGTGAATAATCAGTAAGCTTAACTGATTTTCAGTAAACTTTACTGTGATGAAATCACAGGGATCACAGATTATTTTTTGCAGTGTATAAAAACGGCAAAAAATCATGTCTATTGTATGGGAGCCCCCTTAAATATTTATTTTATTCTGTTTTTTAGTATTTGTTGTTATAAAGGCAACAGAAATACATCATTTGTGAAATTTTCAACTATCTAACTATCACGATTCATGAGATACAGCATGGTAACAGACGGACAGACAAGACGGCCGGACGGGCGGACAGCGGAGCCTTAGTTAGGGTCCCGTTTTACCCTTTGGGTACGGAACCCCAAAAATAGTCGTACATACATTTGATATTAATTAACGCACTGTAACTGGTATTTGAAGGTACGGTCACGTCTGCAACTATTGGTTATGTGCGAAGTGCATGGTGGGGGTAACTTGAACGATCGCAGCGCACAAGTTAACAAGAAATTGGGCTCTTGTCAATATCACATTTCAAAATATTTGACATCACCCATAGGGTCAACTGTCAAAATAGTGAATCAGCCAGTGACATTTCATATAAGCAAGGAGTATATGCGATTAATAAACAAGAAAAATACCCTTTCACCCCCTGCTCAAGAGATGGCGACACACTCATGCACACAGCCAATAGATACATTTAACGTAACAAAAACATGTATCCAAGACTTTTATGCCTTGGTAATAGAGTCGTCGCTACATTTGTCTGTCACGTTAATGTATCCATATTTTTGGACGTGACTTTATACGCACATCTGAATTCACTTTTCTTTGTTTTTTGTCGCACGCGTTGTTATGTTAACAGAAATAGTAATGCAAATGCAATTGCCGAGAAACACTAAGCCATTTCTTACACACAGACAGACAGGTGTTTCAACCACATAATTTTGCAATTACTGCCTGACTTGATCTCTGAACTATCGATGGAATAATTTTGACCAAACTGGGTAAAGCATTGATCTTTATAACACGGTTGTCGACGGGTTATTGGGTGTATACTATTGCAAAACAATTGAATATATTTTAAGCTTAGAACACATTTTAGTTAGGCATGTATAATTTAAATATTTACAATAAAGTATAATTATAGTGTGCACACCTTTGAAGTAGGTAACTTTGTATTCGCTATGTGCGAAGTGCATGGTGGGGGTAACGAGAACGATCGCAGTGCTCAATGTGACAAGAAATGAAACTGCAAATGCCCCTGTGTGCTGTCAAAATAGTGAATCAGCCAGTTACATTTCATATAAGCAAGGAATACAACCTATTTATAAAAAAGGAAAAAAAGAGATTGACCACCTGCCCAAGAGATGGCGCCACAATCATGTACACAGCGAATAAAGGATTATACAAACCGTTGTTAAATGTATATAGTATAACAAGTCGAGTAAAAAGGATTGTGGTATGAATTCACAAGAGCTTTTTGGTGCGTCCACATTTTGTATTTCTTTGTTTTTATACATTTTATGTCCGTTCAAATTCTTCCGTCCGGGAGGCAGTAGGGCGTACAAAAACGTACATAAATACTCTCAAAAATGCAACCCTCCTTCTGCAGTTGGGTAAAAAATTCGTAGTTTAATGTAAGTAATTGGACCATATACACCGACTTTAAAATAAACGTTTTTGTGGACTTGATTTATAAGCTCGTGTTATATAAAGTAATGATTTTATGACACATGTGAACAGGTTATTGCGATTTAGATGATTACGATTAGATTCAAGCCAGCAAATCCGGCCGAAGCCCTTAAAACGAAACTTTGCGTGTGTCTAAAAACGCATTAATGTGGGTTTCCGCCGTTTTTTAACTAGATGATAGCACCATGCTGGGAGGTCTAGCTAGACTATGACAGCTGTCATAATCCACCAATCACGTTAAATCATACTATTGGATCAATGAAAAAGGAATATCTATGGAAATGGCATATCAACGAAAGTTTTGAAGCTAGCGCAAGTAGCGCAGCTCACAACATGGCGGTTCATAGTGCTTCCAAGAAGATTTTACTGTGTAAGGTTTTGTCGATAAATCGATATCGATAGTGACCAAGGCCTCACAGGCCACAAGGCCTCACCGCAGTCAACACTTTTGTTAAATACAATTGCCAAGGCAGGGGTTACTATTTCAAGTAGGGATTTGACAACATCGAGAGACTCCCCAGAAATCGCCAGTTTTTTTAAATAGGTACTTATCAGGAAATTATTATTATTTAGATAATATAATTCGTGTGGATTTTAAGCTGGGTAGCATAATGAAACAAGAAAATGGTAGTAGGCATTAATAATAAATCGATATCAATTTCGATAAATAGAGTACAACCCTAAAATTACCACTCAACTGACAGAAGGTGACGTCATCAGCTCACAATATGGCTGATTTTTCGGCTTCATTAGGTTTTTACGTATATACTAGTCATCCCTTTTTGCTTATGAATATAGTGCTGAGTTAAAACGAGACGAACATATTAATTTTCATATGTCACGTCCCCTCTATATAGGTCTGTGTTTTGGATTGGTGGATTTTGACAGCTGCGGTCAAAAAACCTCTCGCCACGGTGCTGATTCGATCGCGGAAACCCTCATTGTTGTAGATATAATGAAGCCATTTATTCTAATTTGACATTTTGAATTTTCAGCTTGTTTTGTCATGAGTCAAAAAGCAACAATTACCGTTCCGTTTGACTTTAGATCAAAAGATAAAGGCCCTGGCAAATCCTTGTACCTAATATAATATCCAAAGACATCATTTGTTTAATCGTTAAATAGCATGCAAATAGCGCTAATGTATAATTTTACAATTAAAACTGTCTAAGTTAGGTATGTGGTGTTTGACCCGGGCATGACACTTTAACTATATTATATGCAAAATAGGCGCCAGATATCGAGGTGCGGAAACATGCCCGTACTACAGTCAGCAGCAGAAGTAGCTAAGCGGGTAGGTTGTTCAAAATGACCTACACACGCTCTTATTCTCTTAAAAATAAAGTTGTGTCCAGCTCATTTTGAACACCCTACCCGCTTAGCTACTTTTGTTGCTGACTATACAATACAATTACAACACTTAACTAGACTATTTCGGCATAAACTGGTATGGACTGAAACAGTCTGTGACTAAATTTGCTGGTCACACTTATTAACTAGAAGCAGAAGTTTTAATCAAATCAAGTGTTCAAAAATGGTCTACATACAAGTTTGTCGCCCTTAGTATGCTCGCAGATGTAACTAATATAAAATAAATAAATATATATTATGGGACAATCTTCCATAAAGCAACCCAGTCCCACAGTAAGCTCAATAAGGCTTGTGTTGTGGATACTAGGCGATGATATATATAATAGATATACATATAGATAAATACTTAAATACATAGAAAACATCCATAATTAAACAAAATTAAATATCCGTGATAAACACATAAATAAATGCCCTGACCAAGGTCGTAATATCTCAATCAAAACTCCACCACCACCACAACTCTTGATCTGATAAGTCTCTATGGGAAAAATAGGCCTGATTTAGGTACACAATTGCTTAGAAAGAAAGTAACGAATCCTGTGTCGTTTATGTGGGTATAGTTCATAACACTGCCGAGGTCACAATTTTCTAGTATGACCACATACTCGACTCGACTCGCCTATACACTCATGCAATTGGAACATAGCTTGTACTGCACTGCTTTACCCGATATTACCATCCTATTAGTGTTCCTAGTGTTCCTACGGACTTACCAAGGATTATGCTTTCAGAATACGAGATTAGTGCGAAGTTACTAAAAAGAAGTCCAAAGAAATACTATATTGGAACAGATAGCCCTTGTACGGAGATCATCTGGACTTGTAGATGAATTAAAAGGGATAGACACGTGATGGAACGATAAGGGATTTTTGCAGACAATTTTGAAGAGTTTGAATCGTTACAATAGCGGAAAGCAAACTTAAACAGTTGACATGTGGCTCACAATGAAATAATATGTGATGCAATTTTCATCATCATTCATTAGTCGTTTACTGGAGGATCGTAATAAAATGCTCTTACTTCTACATTGGTTTCTGTCCACCGTCAAGTAAATAGATAGCTTCGTAAGTCGTAACTGGCTCGCATCGGTGCAGTAAACTAGTAGTTCGCCCCGAACTGTGAACTCGCGAATCTTGTGTTTCGGCATACACGTGCAAAAGTAGAAATACCTACTAAAAATACCAAAAATGGGGCCAATGGCGGCCAGCCAACCAACAATTTTTCAAATTTGCCGCGCTTTTGTACTGACAGAAATGGTTTGCCAAGCTATAACATTAATTTGTAAATATAGTCCGGCAAACCAAAAAGCGCAGTAACAGTCAGAGTAACATGCTATACCCATCCCTTTTTTAGTAGTGAGAGTACTAGCATTAGAAAAAGACAGTATGATTCTCCCTGTCTATGCTTGAAGTGAAACAAACTCTGGCCAAACTATATTAGTATGTTTTTTTTCTAAACTAATCATCTTGGTGAAATTAAACGTCCGTATTAAATTGTGTGGTTGATGCTCAAAATTTTACCGCGACGAAATCTGTTCAGATTTATTTTGTCAGTTTTTGTCTCATTTAATTTACATCCACCTCTCACTCTGTTACTTTGACATGTCGTTCTCATCTGTGGACACCTATAGGTTTCGGACACCATCATTAAATCATTTTGCGTCTATGGTAAATATGTTAATGTCAGTTGTCAAAATATTTACACCAAAAGCAAAATATAATTGAAAATATTTTTGAAATCTATTTTATGTTGCTAATTATTATGAAACAGTAAGCAGTTAATAAGTATTTGATAAGAGGGTAAATCAATACCTTTCATTTGATACCAAACTCAACCATACTTACTCATAAAAGTAGCAAATTAGATGACCAACGTAACAAGACCCCTTTCCAAAACCTTTTTAGGCCTTCTAATTTCAGAACCCCCGTATCAATCCAGCTCATATACGAACTCGCAAATTTTGTTGATCTCTGCTACAACCCTAACAAATTTGATAAAGATCAGAAAAACGTTACTAAAGTTATCGTCGGACAAACTATGTAAATCAAAAAGCCATCCAAATGCCGAGACGTCCCAGTAGCCAGGTGACAGTTGGGTCTGAAGTTGTTTGTAAGAACGAGCTTCGCTTACGCTCCGCTCGTTCGATTAGGCATACCTAAAAGGCAATTATAACCTATAAACACTAAAATATAACGATTTCATTCATGTCTGTTTAATCACTACGCGCGACATGTTTTGGAGAGCCTAGGTCTCCATCTTAATGCACCAAAAGTGCTAATTGAATCGGTCCGTGGCTCACTACTGTGACGTGCAGGCAACTCGTGCACTTAGTGCTTTTTGGGATATACATGCTCTAAAATGCTTTAATTTATTTAAACGATCTACTGATACCTATTCATATTGTATATCGCATCTATATTCTTAACGACATCGTAGCCCAGGGTTGTCACAATGACTACTGCGGTTGTCAGGGTTGCCGTAAGCTTTGCACGTAAGCTCACCATTAATTAATTTCGTCATACATGGCAACTTGGTGCCTACGCAGCTTATGAGATCAAACATTTACTTTTTCAAGCATTATAGTTTAATTATTATGAATGTCATAATGATATAATTATGTGATTCTGACATTGACGAGCAGTCTTAGGATGCTTACTTTTTATGTCGCTTAGTGGCTCTATCTGGAGATTTTATCGTTTCATCCAATAGAAAAAGAGGAGGAAGTCGAGTCGACATCGTTTAAATATGTTTAATACGATTATATGTAAGTATAAGAGTTTTTTCTTACATAATAGACAGATCTTGTTTTATTTACGGTTGAAGAATGTATTGGGCTTATCAGAAGAGAATTTCAACAAGCATTTTTAACTTCCGCAAAAAGAGTTTTAATTAGTTTTTATGTCCACTCTAAACATTGATCTTGTTAGTAGGCACTAACATTTTCTTTTATGTTTGTTAATTTATTTAATGAACTTTTCCTGCATATAGTGCATATATATTGCAATAAACGTCTATATTGAAATACTTAATAATGTAAGTAAATTAGTCAATTAACTAACCTATAACATTTCAATTTTAGCAACTAAATCTTACACTCTTAGCACTTAGTTGGCCATAGGGTGGAATTAACACGTACGGGTCATTAGCGACAATTCTCATGAATATGAATGGACAGACCAATTAAAATATAGGCGTGGGTGTCGGGAGCATCTACAGGCCGTACCGCCCACTAGAAGACTGATTTTCGATAAATTATATTAGAATAATTAATTTATCCTTTGCTAGTTGACTAAGCGCCGGTACCGGCGCAAAGTAATATGATCCATATATTTTTAAATTAATGGTTAAAATTTGTTATAATGTCGGTATCGTAGGATAATAGCAGTTTTAGTAACTTTCGGACATGTTATTTTAGCCTGACTCTATACAAGGTGTAACAAAAATACTGGTGATCCGTTTAAGGGCATATTTTGTATCGTAATGCGAGTAAAAAAAAGTAGGAGATTTTTTTTGTATGGGGCACGTCGTCCCTGCTAGCAAACCCTCCATACAAAACCAATTTTGCGCTTTCGTTTAGAAGATTGTTAATATTGTTAAAACTCATTGCATTGAACATATTTTTATTCAGGTTATTCAAGTATTGCGCAATTATATATATTTTTTTTATTTGAGAGACAACTGCATGAATAATTTTCTCGGGTTGGTATACAGGGTGTTTTTCAATTAGCAATATTATGCGAGATGATTAGGTAGGGCATACTGAATTATTTTCTCTATCAGGCCGAACCATGAATCCCAAAAAATGGTATTCCCATAGAAAACGTCGACATCTGATCTGCCGAAATTTTCGCCATTTTTTTGCGATTTTCATTGGTCCCGTAGTGATAGCGTTCAGTTTGGCCTGCCTTTTTATTATCATTTAATTTTTGAAGTGAAAGCTTCTGTAGCCGCGTTGGGCAATTTTTGGTAGGGGGAAATCTTATGAGTTCGCGTCACCCACACCGTCACGAAACAAAAGCGCATCACAAGATTTTCCTTGGGTTGGAAGGCTCGTTCGATGTTTAAACTTATTGCCGTTCAAATAAAGTTTAATTTTGTAAGTAGTATTTTTCTCTCATGTTTTTGGTTATGGTGCTCGAGACGGAGAAGACGATTGATGTTGATAATTATAATTCAAACATTATAAAATTTCAAGTTTTAATACTAAAAGTTTTCACTTCTGTCGGCAGTCCCTATAACTGCCATTTTCTTTTTTTTATTATTTAAGTGTTGTGCCACAATTATTATTATGCAACTATATTTTACTATATTTTTATTTATTCTTAGCACAACGAAATTAATTCAATTCAATTCAATTCTTTATTGATAACATATATGTTACACGTCATTCTTAAATTAAAATAATATTTTTTTCTGCTGTAAGTAGTTATAAACGGTACATAACTAGATGTTGAAAGGGGCTATTATAATGGACCAGAAAATAATAACAAGGCTCCTTTTAAAGAATTAAGTGGTGAGGCAAATTGAAAAACGAGTTTGTAGCTAAGTCAATAAATAATACTTAAAGGAACGAAGTTATAAGGTCATTAAGAGAATATTTTATGGCCTTTTAACACCAGCCATGCAAAAAAAACTAAGCTCAATTGAATAATATTACCCCTCTTTTTTTGTACTAAGTAGTTTAATGTTATTTTATTTAGACGTCTTTTAATTTCCAAATAAAATATCGACTTTCGCCCAAGACAGTGGATTTTGCATTTTTCCTTTATTTCTAAACATACAGTGTGTACTTAAATCTAATACGGGCGATAAATTAAACCAGAAATAGAACTCATTAGTGTAATCATTAATTAAGATGTTTTTTAAATTACACTTAACTGTGACCCAATAATTAATTTTTGAATATTTTATCAGCAGCAATATACTGTAAACATGGTATTGAAAGTAACTGTCAACGAGCGTTTAACGCGCGTGTGTTTGCATTACATTGCGGGCCGAAATATTTTGTATGGATAACATTTTAATTGCAATTCTAAGTAAAAGCTATCTAATAAATTCTTTATGTCCTATACTAATCACCGTTTAGAGACTCGCCTACCTACTACTTGTAAACACACTTAACATTTGCTCGCTCTCCATACAAAGTCAGTGAAAAGTTAGCATGGTCAGACTACAGTTATCTTACATACAGTATGTTACGTCCTTGCACTTGATAAGCCAAATTATTCTGAGTTATAAAAAGATCCAAGTTTCAAGTTGAATGAGAGGTCACCTACCCCGCGTCCACCGGTTTTTGTACTACATACATAAAGTATGCAATTTATACAAACTGTGCAACTTTGTAGGTATTTATCGTAATAACTGACATATTCAGATGTTTTACCTTTCGGAGTGACAGGGATCAAGAGGCGCATTATTATACAGGGTGGGCCCTGTAACTAAAGCAAAAAATTAAAACGTAGATTGTACTCGTCAAGCTAAACAACGTTTGTTCAGCGACTTTAAAAAAATATGTAGTCTTGAGATTGTCTCTTTTTCATACAAATTAAATATTATTTTCAATGTACATTAAAATCCGTCTAACTGACATTGCTTGTCACCCTACAGACATACTTAATCAATTTCGCAGTACATTGCGTGTTCAGGTAAACAAGGTGTACAGGTTTAAAAAAATATTTAGTCTTGAGATTGTCTCTTTTTCATACAAATTAAATATTATTTTCAATGTACATTAAAATCCGTCTAACTGACATTGCTTGTCACCCTACAGACATACTTAATCAATTTCGCAGTACATTGCGTGTTCAGGTAAACTTTAAAATGTACTAAAAATCAAACCGTAAGTTTTTTTTTAAAGTCGCTGAACAAACGTTGTTTAGTTTGAGAAATAAGTACAATGTACGTTTTAATTGTTTTGCTTTAGTTACAGGGCCCACCCTGTATAACTTTAGTTTATGATCCAGGTAGGTATTTATTTATCACTAGTTTATTATTCTTTTGCCCGTAATTAAACAAAGTGGCAAGGCAAAAAAAAAAACTACAAGTATTTTGTATAAAACATTATAATAATGAGAGTCAAATAAAATGCAAAATTTAATGGAATAAATTTTACTTTTGTTACCAGAACATCCCCATGGTTGCCATTTTATCGTCTGTCGCGTCATGCGTCACTTTCGCACTTTCATATTTGAATGTGCAGCCGAGCGTAGCGAGGCGACGAACGTCTCCGTTTTCACTGGTACGACGATTTGGCAGATTGATGTGTGTGTATTGGTTGGTTGGTTGGTTGGTCAGTGTCGGTCTAGAGGTCGCATTTTTCATCCGATTTCGATGAAACTTGGCATGTACGTTCCTTGATATATTTGCCAAAAATTGTCGAGCCATTTTTTGATTAGGGGGTAAATGAGGGGGGAAAGGGGGAAAGTTTGCTGTCGTGTTATTTATGTTCTCCGAAGTCTACGGTTCACAGAACCACTAGTTATTATAAGGTTCCATAGCAGTATTTTCTGTATAAAACTCTTAATTAAAAAAAAAACTGCTTTTATGAGACTGGGTACCCGCAATCAAAGTAAATTTTAAGGAACGCCTATCCCCATTTCATATTTACCGGTTTTCCAGAGGCAGTACAAGAGGGTTTTCATACATTTGGCCGAGTCTTATCTCTCTCTCACACAAGTTTGACACAATACCGATTAAAGAAAACCCTCTAGTTAGTTTGCTATACTATCCTCATTAATGGGTCTGGGCACGTGGCAGCGGTTGATCGGTGGTGCTGCAGCTGATCTAGAGGTAAGTATAGCAAACTAACTGAAAGGGCTTGTTATCGTATCACATTTACCGAGGCTCTTTGGTGAATCGATAGTAACTGGCCACCGTATACTAATAATGAACTCTGTTCACTTATAAATAGAATTCATTTTAGTTTAAGGTTTTAATTACTGGCCACCCTTCAATAATTGGCCAAGTTATACTAAATTTATTTTGTTCCATAAATAAAAATAAATAAATAAATATTACGGGACAATCTTACACAAATCAACCTAGTCCCACAGTTAACTCAATAAGGCTTGTCTAAGTACTAGACGATGATATAATAAATAAATAGATATATATAAATACTTAAATACATAGAAAACATCCACATAAATCAGGAACAAATATCTGTGATAAGCACACAAATAAATAAATACGACCCCGACCAGGATTCGAACCTGGGACTTCACTACAGACTAGGCTAGGAGGCCGTTAAAGGTTTGAATATTTACACTTATTTGACTGAGGAGCCGAGGCCGCACGGGCGTGCGGGTGCGTGTTGGGTCTGGGGTGACCCCGAGAGACCGATTTGGCAGATTGATGTGTGTGTATTGGTTGGTTGGTTGGTCAGTGTCGGTCTAGAGGTCGCATTTTTCATCCGATTTCGATGAAACGTGGCGTGAAAAATAAAATTGTCGAGCCATTTTTTTGATTGAAGGAACCAGAATCTATAAAATCATCTAACATTTAGAGGACACAGTTCAAGTAAGAAAGAATATCAAACGTATTGCGAAGCAGTCAGATTTGGATTTTATTTTTATTTTTCATTTTAATTACACAATAGGCAGGTACATGTCTGTCTCTCAAGCTGTTTTGATATGCCTTCTTGAAGAACTACGCATTATTGTATATAGTATCTTTAATGTATTTGTAGTACTGTTTTGAAAAAATAAGTCCCGCCGAGTTTCTTGCCGGTAATAAGTAATACTTCTCGGGTCAGAGGTGTAGGGTTAGAACCGGTGGTAGTTTCTTTTCTCTCTGACGTTCATAAGTGCATTGTAATGTGCCTAAATTGAAGAATAAATATCTTTTATCTTTTATCTTTTAATGAGGGAGAAAAGGGGGGAAGTTTGCCGTCGCGTTATTTATGGACGGATTTCAATCATTTTCGGGTAAAAGGTCAAGCCCACACTTCCTTAGAGGTTGTTGTAAAAAAAAAGTTTCGAGGGAGGGGGAAAGGGGGAAAAAGGGGGGAAATGCTCCGAAGTCTACGGTTCACAGAAAAACTAGTTTTTAGGATGAGGGGGCCAGTTACTGACGGAGGCGAATCCTACCACGTTCATGTCAACCGTTGCTCGCCGGCGTCTAGACCGCGGCCTAAAAACCCCGAAACTTTTTGCGATTGCGATAAGAATGACAAAACACTCACTAAACAGGTTCTAACTGTGAACTGATTAGAAGAGGCTGAGGAATTTAAAAAAAAACGTTTTAAAAGTACCTAATAGACTTGGTTCGAAGAATATCCCGTAAAAAATGTTTCGAGTAAAAAGTGCCCCAGCTTTGAGTCGGCACGTGTAATTTCTTTTTATTTATTTTGCTTTGGCACTTCGCTACAAGGTTGTACCAAAAATTCGTACTTTTTTTGAGAATACTCTGTACAGTTAGCAAGCGGGATGATAAAATGATATTGGCACGAGTTTTCTATTGTTAAGGCAATAAGAATCTAACCCTAATATGGCCCGTGGGTCGTTTTTGACCCTGGTCTCTCTAATTTCAATGAGTAGCAGCGAGTTTTTTCCATTTTTTCTATAGGGTCAAATGGAGCATAGGATCACGATGTCCACGATCACAATGGATAGGGGAGTGATAGAAAATCAGGCAAACGTATAGTAAAAAAAAAATAAGATGTCGGAATTGTAGGTAGAAATCCCTAGTAAGATTCCGACAACTTAAAAAAATACTACCTTACTAACTAGGTACTATGAAAAATCTTGGCGGAGGTTGACAACCCTATTGGCACTCATTGGAACATTTAAACCTATTAAGATATCTAGTATCTGAAATAATTAAAATACTATATGAAATTTTCAGCGAAAAGGCAGGATGCCTAATATATTTTAGGAAGTCGGTTAGCATCATTTAAATATTAAGAACCCGCATTATAACTTTCAAAGATCCACCAGCTTCGATGACCACTTATCTCTAAGCGGACCCAATTTCGTTTGCCAACAACGTTGTTTAAAAAAGTTGGACGAGGCTCGAGGCACGAGGCAAGTGTGAACTCGCTGTGAACTGCGGTTGTTGCAAGTCACTTAAGAATTTCGATTCATCGTTTTTTAATTAAAGTTTGTAGCCAGCTGTTCGGCTACTTACTTATAAATTAGATGTTAGGATGTTACTCGTTTGGATGTGCTCCGCTTGGGTCCTCAAAACACAAACACAAATCTTTAGACTTTAATATCGACTATCGAGTACCTAATGTTTAATACATTTAATTCCAAACTTTAAAATGATATCTATCACGACTTAAAAATATGACTAAAATATGACTAAACTACATACTTATAAAATAAACCCTACAATAAAGTAACCTAAAACTAAAAATCTAAATCTAAAGTTGGCCCCTGTCCTGTGGCATGGTGCCGAGGATGCTGGCAGCATTTCCTCGCTGGATTATACTTAAACGTTGGGCGAGGAAGCTACCAGCTCGTTTATCCCCGGTTACGTCGACCAGCCGTTTAGCCAACTCTCGGTATAGTTTCTGTGCTGCTGGGTCCCACGGATTAAATTAACATTAGTAAAATAATTTGGTTATTAAGGTTAAAATAGGCACCACCACGCGTTTTATATACCTATGTAACAGCCAAAATTCCGATATATCGTAAAGCCAAACAATAGACTTCAACGTGCTTCCGTAAAAAAAAAAAATAGTTATTTTTATTAATCGACTTCAAGATTTCGAAGGAGGAGGTTCTTAATTCGCCGGGATCTTTGTTTTTGATATATGTTCACCGATTATTCAATAACACCTGGACCAAATTGGAAATTTCGTTTTTGTTTGAAAGAGTATAATTTACAATTGGTCCCATTGTCACCACACCAGGTCTGGATCTGATGATGGGATCCTAGAGAAATCGATGGAACTGTTCAACTATTATAGGCACACCTATAGTGATTTCAGTATTTCTTACAGCAACTCGGGTACCTCCTCTTGGAAAAGCGGAGTCTAAGTGAAGTCGGTTCTTTTTTGTTTAAAATTTTTTTTTCGTTAGCCTATTTAGTGTCCCACTGTTTAAAATTATTAGATTAATATTAATTATGAACAATAAGATAGTGACCAACTAATTAATTTTTTTATCAAACTAATAAATATAAACAAACACCACAAAATTAGTCAGCATCGTATTATTTGTAACTTGACCAAGTGGAATACACCCATGTTTTACATTAAATTTATCTCCACAGAGAGCTTATCAGGATTCAGTTCTACAGCCGAGTACAAGTATTACTCGCTATCGTGTACGACACGGCTGATACATGTTAACATTATTAATAAAATAACATTACTTATACTGATTAACGCTGTGCCCAGTTCTTTTGATTTTATTGCGTCTAAGTAATGTTAACGATATTATTATAATATATTTCATATGTGTTATGATACTTTTGATGTTATTGGGACTTTTATTTTATTATGGCCATATAAAAATGGCATTTATTACGTACATTAGTTATAGTAATATGGCCTAATAAATGGCTTTTTTCAAAGAAATAAGCTGATCACTACAACATTTTACGAATATTTTACATACATTTTCAAAATTATATATTATAGAAAACGGATATCTTTTAACAGAAATTATACAGAATGGCCCATTTTAATTGTCTTAATTAACTATACCCTTAGATATACGTTTCTGTCACTGAATCACTGTAACCTCTAACCAAACCAATAAATATATCCAACCATTTAAGTCGTCACAGATCAATACAATAAACTCCACAGTATAAATCCTCCATGGTAACTAGTAACTAGCCGAACAACCGAAACATTGCTGGCTCGGCTATTGATTATAATTATTGGTACATGATGGTTGTACCGGCCACAAATACTGCCTTTGATTCTGCCCGCCTATGGATATAAAGCTTGTACACGGTGTATTGTAGTCGGTATAGTCCATTTGTAAATAGTGTAGCTATGAGCTCGAATAATCCGAGTTAAGTTAAAGTTACATATTATTAGCAGATTTTTTATTCATTGAATAATCAACAAATACAATAAGATTGTAGGTGAAATTCTCTCTAGACTCCACAAACGCCATAGTGGCGATGCGTCCATAGAACTCGATTGATTTCGGCCTGATTTTCAGACATCTGAGCAGTTTTTCTACAGCTCATCAAGAAAATTTAGCTTGCCTCTGGCTTGCCTAAAAAAATTTCACCCACCACCACTGAAAGGCAGTAAACATTAGGTATGATAGAATATTTTTTTCCGTTAGATTCTATATAAATAATACTTACACAGAGTTAATAATTTAGTCAGGGAAAAAATAATGAAAAATAAAACAACTTTGTACTCTACAGAAAGAGCGGGGTTAACACATTGCAAAAAGCTATAAAAGATTCTTTTAACTAATTCTTTTTTGATTTGCACAATCAATTCACTGATTGTAGCAAAGTTAAGTCCAACTTAGATCTGTATGAATATTTTGACCATTTTATTAAAAGTTGTATATTCCACTTTTTTCCAATTTGGTAAATTTTAGGTGATTTCGACTCAAAATCAGAGCTCTTTCGATTTTATTAGGATAAAAAATGTGTCGCAAGTTTTTTCCATCCAGTTACCACATTTTCATAGACTGTGGCGGTAACGGAATGGTAATAATAAAAAATGTATGAAAGTTTTGGGACACATTTTGTGTCCTACTCAGATCGAAAGGGCTCGTGATTCTGAGTCGGAATCATCTAAAACTTTAGGGTACAATAAAAATGGCGCGTTTACCAATATTGATTGTGCACATATATATCTGTTTAAATGATACAGCGCAACAGATACCTAATCAAAATGCCATCAATGACTTTTTGTTGAAAGAAAAAACGGTTTTTATAATTATATTCAAAGGAATTCGCTGGACAGAAGCTCTGCCAGCATAAAACAACCAGCAATATCTAGCTCAGTCATTCATCTGCAAGAAACACGACTGGTAATGAAATTAATTTGATTCCGCACCGTGTCCATTACTGCTCACGGTGAGAAATAAAGGACAGGCCACATAAAGTCGGCATTGGACGCATAAATATTGCATTCTTCGATTTCTTAGACCATAAAGTTTCGTTCGACACAGAGTAAGGGGCGGCGCACACTGGTTCGCATACCAAATGACCGGCAGGCAGGTCATGCGGGGTCCTAAGCTGGCTTATAGTAATATTAAACAAACGATTCATAAAATTAAAACTAATGATTACTTTCACAATTGGCATTCATTTGTAGACAGTAGGTACCTAGGATTAAAAATTCTGTAAATTATAAAATAAAAATAAAATAAATAAATTTTCCCGTTTAATATGCAATCGTTGTATATGCTAAGGCGCATTTCGCCAATCATCTAAGGTGGAAATAATGTGCTCGCAGAAACTGCTTGAGTCTTATTTACTTACCTAAAAAAGAAAGTGCTGATATGAGCTGTTAGAAGCTTAGAGCATTCAACTAACCGGAGCGGTCATTGACAGGCGTACCCCTTTGCCGAAAACCAGCATTCATATTTATTTATTGTATGGATTTTATCTGACATGGCTAATTGTACATTACGTACGAATAGCCATACATTTGAGGTTCCCCTCCCCCGCAAAAATCGGCAGGCTATTTTTCTATACAGAATGACAGACATGGCTACTCCCGGGTTGAATGCTTTAAGATTAGAAACATACAAGCGATATTTAATTTATTGGGTCTTATAATAAAATAATGTATCTAATTCGTTGTATCCGCTCTCGTTACTAATGCACAATCGCACAGACCACCAGAAAATTAAATCGATACAGGTAACAATGCAACAGACCACCAACGAATTATCAATTATCGGTTCAAAACCAATCGATAACGATCTTAATCGATTAATGTTAAGCGGTATTATAAAATAGTATCAGTTGGTAATTGACAACATTTCCTGTCAATGTAAATTGTATATGTATGACTGAAATGTAACTAGATATTCGTCAAACAGGAACCATTTCCTTCACAAAATATCTTGCGGTACACACCTATGACCCCCAAAGTATACAAAACTTGCGTGTATTGTCAATTAGAAGGTTCTGAACCATAATTCCTGCTGCAAATTCGTTATTTTTTTTCTTTAGATTTTCTTAAATATCTTTCCATAACTACGATTGAATAATGATACACAACTCTACTAAAATATTTAAGCTTAATTGCTAAAAGCTAATGTCCCAGTATTTATTTGTACGCCTCAATAATACTGGAAAAGGCCCTAAGAGCACCCTAATTATGGTCATAGACCTGGAGATTGAAAAAAAAAAACTGCACAGGTAACTTGTTTAGTCTTTCAATCATGGTGATAAACCAAGGTTTCATTTTCAATAACAATATTTTTGTTAAGTGCATCAGGAGCTTCTCCACACCGCTCCAAATAATTACAAAACTGTCTCTTATTATTACCGTCTGTAAAAATGTTCATACCAATGTTTTTTGTTCAGCTATCGTATAAAAACAAATGAATAACGCAGATATTTTTTCTCTCTAATTGAATGTTGATTAGAGCCATAGTATAGTCCACATTAAAGGAATATCATTGAGAGGATGGTTAATACCGATACCGAGGACTTATTGAACGTCCCTCGTAGTTCTAAAGTCACAATAATGTATGCTATACTATCGAACTTTAATAACTTCAGTTTGCTTGAAACTTCCAATGTACAACGTCAGTGGCGGGATTTTATGTAGGAGAGGCGAGTGAAAATTGCAAATCAAGTTGAACATTATAATTTTTTATTACAATTTAGGCCACACTGTTTATTGTGCGCTTTTCTTGATCTTACTTATGGCTCTGAGGGTTAATCTCACCTGTCGCGCTGGTTCATACCTACAGGTTAGGTGTCGGCCGGCCTTAAGGCCGGAGACGGAAACGATATCACTAACAATAAATACAGCTGATGATGTGTGAGGTGGAACGCGGTGACTGCGCTTCGTTCGCACTTTTTCAATCTGTCTGCAGTTATGATCATAATCAGATTTAGGCTCTGTCTTTCCAACAGGTTAGGTGTCGTTTGTGACCGGAGACGGAAATAATATCAATAAAAATAAATACTTACAGCTTATTTATGTCACTATACATATCCGATACTGCTCAGTATGCGGTCTTCTTAATCTTACTTATGGCTCTGAGGGTTAATCTCACCTGTCACGCTGATTCACACCAACAGGTTAGGTGTCGGTTGTGACCGGAGACGGAAATAACATTAATAAAAATAAATACTTACAGCTTATTTATGTCACCATACATATCTGATACTGCCCAGTATGCGCTCTTCTTGATCTTACTTATGGCTCTGAGGGTTAATCTCACCTGTCGCGCTGGTTCACACCAACAGGTTAGGTGTCGGCCGGCCTTAAGGCCGGAGACGGAAACGATATCACTAATAATAAATACAGCTGATGATGAGTGAGGTGGAACGCAGTGACTGCGCTTCATTCGCACTTTTGCAATCTATGTGCAGTTACGAACATAATCAGATTTAAGTTCTGTCTATACTGTTTCTGCACATGAAAAAAAATACCTCCAGGCCAAAATATGATCACCTGGTCTTGGTTTGTTATAATATAAATTACAATACTAAATCATAAAAAAAAATACTCGTCAGAATTATAACAGCACCACCCGATGCGTTGAAACTCATCTAAAAATTACCTATCCTCTTTTGGAAACCACAACGAAATCGTATAAGCCGTTTCGGAGACAAACATACGGAGTAGGGAATGCAGTACCGGTACTGTTTCGCAGAACCGGGATTTTCGGTACTAGCCAATAATGGAACCGGGATTTCCCGGTAATTTCGGTGCTTTCGGGAAAAATCTTCTAAAACCTCTGACGCTGATTTAGGTAGTAAAAATGTCATCGCGTTATGTTTTAAATAAACGCGGGCCGTCCAACTACCTGGCGCCAGGCGTCAAACTACCTGGCGCTGAGGGCAGCTACCGGATCCTGCCCTCAGCTACGCGCTCATGAACTTAGAAGACCTTCCCTCGATTTCAAATTTATGGAGATTGGCGTTTACAGATTTTAGAAAAATCATACAGCGTGCGAGAAAAAGATTATTTTTGACAAACTTTTTTTATGCCTTTTGATCCCATTCCTATCCAGGATCAAAAGCTTGTATGGAACAAAAAAAATCCGGTTAGAAAAGCCACAAATCGAGGAAAGCTTTCCCCGATTTTGGTATGAAAAAGAAAACTTTAATTTTTCACATGCTATTTTTTTATGTAATTCGATCCCATTTCTGTTCAGTATCAATAGTTTCTATGGGATCAACTTACGGTAATGTAACAAAAAGCCACAAATTGAAGAACAATTTCATATACATACGTCGTTATCGCGGGTGCAACTACGATTTGACAGAACTCAAAGATTATGATAAACAAGAAATAACAGAAGTGTCAGTAGTATCAAATACGTTTGTACAGTCACGAGCTTTAATTTGGGACCCACCTAAGGTTGAATATCGTGTAGCAAACTTTCGCCATTTAGAGCTATTATGTTAACGCTGTCACTGAAATAAACAATAAACGTCGTAATGTCAGGGGGGTGCAACTCAGTGTAAATCTGTCATAAAATTTGAGTTTGACACAACATATCCGATACGTTTGCATAAGTGCGAAAGAGAACTTGTCATGCGTGAAGAAGGGACAGCATGATTCGTGACGATAATGTTTACCATCGACAACTTTACGTTTCTAGGGGTTCGTCAATAACTTGGTTAATAACTTTTTGGTCCTGTGGTCCCATAAGAAAAAAACAAACAAATAAAAAAGTCGTAATTAGAAAATCGTAATGATAGCTTTTTGCAAAGAGGTTATCATTTCATAGGTCGATTAGATAAGACATTTTATGTCTTAACTTGACATTCAACATTATTGCACTAAAGTTTCGACCTTATTGCATTATGATTGTTCTAACAACATTTAACGGAAATGGGTCACAAATTAAAGCTCGTGACTGTACCTACGAGATCAAAATTATTCAATTTTTTTTCTAATATCGTACTTGACTTGATAATTAGTACATATTAATAATTTTAAACAAAAAAAGAACCGACTTCGCTTAGGATCCGCTATTCCAAGGGAAAGTGGCCGAGTTGCTGTAAAAAATAGTGAAACCACTATAGGTGTGCCTATAATACTTGAACAGTTCCCTCGATTTCTTCAGGATCCCATCATCAGATCCCCACTTGGTGCCAACGGGACCATCTAGGGGATATACCCATTCGATTAAAAAGAAATTTTGAAAATCGGTTCACGATTCACGGAGATATCGAGTAACATACATACAAAAAATAATAATGATTAAAAAAAACTGTCGAATTGGAACCTCCTCCTTTTTTGAAGTCGGTTAAAAAGATTAGCCACGCAGTCCTAACGGCAATCTCTTCTGTCACCTGTTATTCGAAACATTTTTCATTCTTGATCGATTTATGTAGACTTGTAGATAAACGATTATTTTAGACTTAGTAACAATTGGTTCCCCCTAAATTCACGGTTACTCGTTATTTTCATAAAAAAAATGGGAAACGAAATTTCAACTCAAAAAGGCGCACTTTAAGGAACGTAGAAAAGGCGCAAGATTGAGAAGAGTTTGATTGATCATTTCCAGCAAAAACATTGTGCTAGATATGAAGAACTTCTTAGAGGCTAAGACGCGTAGGTAGAAATACTCTGTTTATATCAAACGGACACTCTGTTATATACATTCTTCAACACATTTGTTTTTGCACCCGCGATAACGACGTATGTTCATATACAATAAAAAAAACATACATTTACTGCTTTAAAATCCCTGTTTGATATTTTAAATGCTTTTACTGCACTGATATCATACAGTATTATGGTCCTTAAACGTGTGTGTCTGCGTGATAGAAAAAATATAAATTCACTTTTTCTCTTTAGTAAATGTATGAAAAAAATATCTTTAATTTGTGGCTTTTTAGTACATTACCGTTAGTTCGCTTCTAGGAAACTATTAATAATGGATAGGAATGGAATCGATTGGCATAAAAAAACAACACGTGAAAAATTAAAGTTTTCATTTTGATACAAAATTTATAGGAAAAAAATCCTCGATTTGTGGCTGCTCTAGCCGGAATTTTTTTTTGGCCCCATACAAGCTTTTGATCCTGGATAGGAATGGGATCCAATGGCTACAAAAAAAGTTATTTATTTATTTAATAAAAGTTAAGTAAGTGAGTAAAGTAAGTTTGTCAAAAATGACCTATTTCTCGCACCCTGAATGTTTTTTTCCAAAATCTGTTAACGCAAATCTTCATAAATTTGAAATCGAGGGAAAGGTCTTCTAAGGCTACTTTCACGTAGCAGCACGGGATCCGGTAGCTGCCCTCAGCGCCAGGTAGCTTAACGCCTGGCGGGCGACCGCCGCGACCACGGCCGCCGGTTGGACAGCCCGCATTTATTTAAAACATTACACTATGCAATATTTGAACTTCGAAGAATAAATGAACCCAAAAAAGGTATAAAATGTTTTTCCCGAAAATCCCGAAAATACCGGGATTTTTATTTTCCAGTCCCGGTTCTTTACACGACTCGAAATCCCGGGAATTCCCGGTACTTTCGGTTCCGGTATTTCCCGGGAGCAAACCCTAATACGGAGTAGTCAAGAGCCTCTCACCCTACTTGTATGTTCCATTTCCGTTTCACCTTTCTGCATAAACTAGGTGTGTAGGTGGACACCTAGTCCCTAAATTTGGGGAACAATAAAGACAAAGTGCTTATGATTCGTTTAGGATTTTAAATATGCACCGTTAATAAAATTACTGAAGCCCATTGAGGGTCTATAAAGTGTAACAAAAATTGGTATCGTATTCTAATTATGAAAGAGTAAGAAATAAATATGCATGGAGGGTTGGCCAGCAGTGACGACGTGTCTCATACAAAAATAGTTTTTTTAAAGTCCAAAAAATTTTTCCCCTTACTTTTTCTTACTCGAAATACGATACCAATTATGCCCTTAAACGGATCACCAGTATTTTTATTACACTCTGTATGGACAGACATTAACACAAACTTTTATAAACATTATAATTAATGCCCTACTATTTGGACTTGGGCTTGTTTTTTAGTTATTACACAATTAATGTATTCTTCATAATTATTATCCTAGGCGCTAATCATTGGGCTGGCTTGACGCACCAGGTGAGAGCGTGACGTTTCGACGTTTTAACGTTTTAGTTCGTCACGTGATCACGTCACGCGTCACACTGGCGATGAAGGTGTTTGACTTGCGGCCATCTTGTCGAGCAAGGTGGTTTGGTTTTGTGATTAACTTCTTATTTTTTGTTCATTTTCGTGATTCAATGTGTAATATATAGCTTATTCTGCAGTGATTTAACGAACTAGTGTGCAACTAATGAAGAATTAATCTCAAAACAAGTGTAACCCCTGTTTGAGTTAGATATCCGTTAGTCCACGTGCTTTTTGTAGGGAGTAGCTATCTCCTTATAAAAAGCCTAACCTCACCGTACAACGTCCAGCTCTTGGAGCGAAATTTTAACTAATTAACCGTACACTTGTCGTCTCTACTTCGACATTGGCAAAATTGTCCTAATATTATGGACAGAATGCCATTTATTTTAAAAATTGAATTGAAAACGGAAAGTTGTTAGCTATTTAAAATATAAAACAGTTCGCAAATTAATTAAGATTTATTATAATAATTAGGCATATTATTAAATAATACTTAACTAGAAATTTCTAAATTCAATAGTCCTCCAAAGAGCTCACATTTTGGATGTAGATATGATGATAAAAAAATATTTTCGCGTCATTCAATATAGCCATGTACTTACACCTTGACTTGTCACCCTATCATCACGACACTAACTGGGGGTTGGTATATACGAATAGATAATACATACTATGATAAAGAAGTATGGCTCATTAACCAACTGACCATTCAGACGTTCTAGAGACGTGTCGTTATACAGAGTGTTTCCTGTAACACGAGCAATAAATTTAAAGGTAGATTCTACTCCTCAAACAACAACACTTTTGTTCAACAACTTTTAAAAAAGGTGTATTCTGTAGATTGCCTCTTTTTCATACAAACTAAATAGTATTTTCAATGTACGTTAAAATCCGTCTATTTGACATTGCTTGTCACCCTACAAACATAATCAATGTCGGAATACATCGCGTGTTCGGAAAAACTTTAAAGTGTCCTAAAAATCAAATCATAAGTTATTTTTAAAAGTCGCTGAACAAACGTTGTCTGGTTTGAGGAGTAGAATCTACGTTTTAATTTATTGCTCCTGTTACAGGAAACACCCGGTATTTTGCAAAACGTGCAAGAAGTTTGGAAAATTTGGGATTCGAGCTATCGGCCTATCATTTTGACCGTAATCGCGATTCACGGTTATATAGCTAATATCAATTGATATTACAGTCTGTATTACATGAGAATGTAATACTACGAGTATTTTATTTTCATTGTATGCATTTTGGGTCAAGTAAATAATCATTTACTTCTATCTCATCCTAGCCGATACGGCTACGGAGACTGCTGCTGGTATCTTGGGCTCCTCAAATGTGCTCGAACGTGACTCATATGGAGATACGGAGGACAAATAACTCGTATGGTATTTAATGATATTGGTGTCATACAGTGTCTTTGTTTAAAAAAATGTATTATTATTAAATTATTTTCTAGTAACTTAATTGACCTAAAATATTTCACTGAATGTTTTGATTCTGATCTATTTCTTGTACCAATTTCTAAAAATAAATAAAAAAATACTTTCAGGCGGTTAAACACAACTAAATTAACTTAAATAAAACAGTTGAGAAAATAATTCTAAAATATTTATATGGTGTATAACTATGAAACCTATTACTTTTCGCTTTCATACCATGTCTGATAATCACACTTTTAAAAAAAGGTTATTGTTCCACTTAATTAATATTATTACTTGCATTACCTATTATTATCTTTTCAAACGTTTAATTATTGGCCTTTCCACTCCGACATCGTCCCAACCAGAATATAGGAAATTAATATCGCGAAGCCTTATTAATTATATCTGGCAGCTTTTACGTGAGATAAATGAAAAGATTCGTGAGATAACTCAGAATACCCAGTGCCGTATTTTAATTAAAAAAAAATACATTAAAAACACAATCTATGTCAAACATAACTCCAACAAACAACAAATAACCAACCAGTATTGAAGTTTAACCGGAATAATTTTTAAGCGAATTCTGATATTTCTGATTCAGACGTTTCGACGCTAGCGGTATTGCGTAGTTAATGCTTGGGAGTTGTATTGAAGTTGGATCTTGTCTATCAGTGTTTTAAAGTAAGAATACGGCCCCCGCCCTTTCGAGAATCGCCCCCTGGGGCCGTATTCTGACTTTAAAACACGCACAGACACGATCCAACTTCAATGCAAATCCAATGTAATAACAACACAACACAGCTAACACCTACACGACACGTCTGAATCAAAAATGTCGGAATTTGCTTGAAAATTACTGCGATGCAACTACAATACGACTTTAATATTGGTTGATTATTGGTTGAGTGTTGGAGTTATGTTTAAGACAGATTGTGTTGTTAATGTATTGTTTATACATTTCAAAATTAGAATACGGCACCTAAAGGCGTCTGCTGCTTTGATGTTTATAATCTAAATATATAAAAGAAGAAACTGACTGACTGACTGACTGACTGACTGACTGACTGACTGACATATCAACGCACAGCCTAAACCGCTGGGTCTAGAGTTTCCAAATTTGGCACGTAGGTCCCTTATAAGGTCTAGGGGTGCACTAAGAAAGGATTTTTCAAAATTCACCCTGTAAGGGGGTGAAATGGGGGTCCAAAGTTTGTATGGGGAAACAAGATTGGTTAGACTATTTTATTTGAAACTTCACCGGAGTATTCCTAACAATAAATTAGTAAACACGTGTTTCAGCTTTTTTGAAAATTCAACTCCTTAAAGGGGGAAATGGGGGTGAAAAAGTCTGAAAATCAATATGGGTATCGTTTCTATGGTTTATCGGGTCGCTGATTACGAAAACAACAACCATTTTATTATAAAACGTGGCAGGTGTAAAATATCATCCCCCAGGGGGTGAAATGGGGGTCCAAAGTTTGTATAGGGAAACAAGATTAGTTAGACTGTTTTATTTGAAACTTCACAGGAGTATTCCTAACAATAAATGAGTAAACACGTGTTTCAGGTTTTTTGAAAATTCAACCCCATAAAGGGGAAATGGGGGTGACAAAGTCTTAAAATCAACATGGGTATCGTTAGTATGGTTTATCGGGTCGCTGATTACGAAAACAACAACCATTTTATTATACAACGTGGCAGGTGTAAAATATCATCCCCCAGGGGGTGAAATGGGGGTCCAAAGTTTGTATAGGGAAACAAGATTAGTTAGACTGTTATATTTGAAACTTCACAGGAGTATTCCTAACAATAAATGAGTAAACACGTGTTTCAGGTTTTTTGAAAATTCAACCCCATAAAGGGGAAATGGGGGTGACAAAGTCTGAAAATCAACATGGGTATCGTTACTATGGTTTATCGGGTCGCTGATTACGAAAACAACAACCATTTTATTATACAACGTGGCAGGTGTAAAATATCATCCCCCAAGGGGTGAAATGGGGGTCCAAAGTTTGTATAGGGAAACAAGATTAGTTAGACTGTTTTATTTGAAACTTCACAGGAGTATTCCTAACAATAAATGAGTAAACACGTGTTTCAGGTTTTTTGAAAATTCAACCCCATAAAGGGGAAATGGGGGTGACAAAGTCTGAAAATCAACATGGGTATTGTTTCTATGGTTTATCGGGTCGCTGATTACGAAAACACCAATGATTTTATGATACAACGTGGCGGGCGTGAAATATCATCCCCCTGTTGGAGTGCGATAGGGTTGAAATTACTAAATATCAATATGGGAGTAGATTTTTGGTATTTTGGGACGTTAATTAAGTACGAAAATGGCATCAATTTCAAAATTTTAATTCCGGGAAGGACAAACGGTAGTTTCTGTACCGAAAATCAGCCCTTAAGGGGGTGAAAAGGGGATTGGAAGGTTGTATAGAGAATTTTTAACCGTTGAACCGATTTAAATGAAACTTGATATAATAGATATTTTGAATCCCAGGAAACGACTAAGGGTTATTTTCATTAAAAAAATTAACCCGTAAAGGGGTGAAAAGAGGGTTGGTAGTTTGTATACGATTTTTTCACAGCTGAACCGATTTAGATGAAAATTGGTATAGGTACAGATAGTTTGAGGCCCGGGGAGGAACAAAAAATAGTTTTTTTCCCGAAAACTACCCTTAAAAGTAAAAAAGTTAAAGGTGAAACGGGGGTTGAAGGTTTGTATAGGGAATTTTAAAACCGTCGAACCGATTTAGACGAAACTTGGTATATAAGTAGTAAGTGTGAATACCTGGAAATGAGTAAGGGTTGTTTTCATTCCGAAAATCATCCCTTGAAGGAGTGAAAAAGGGGTTGGAATTTTGATTAGGAAATTTTCAACACCTGGACCATTTCAGATGAAACTTAATGCTAATTAGCATACAGATAGTTTGAGTCCCGAGAAGGAACATAAAATAGTTTATATCTCGAAAATCAGCCCTAAAGGTTAAGGGTGAAACGGGGGCTGCAAGTTTGCATGGGGAATTTTTAAACGTGAATGATTTAGATGAAACTTTGTATAGAGATAGTTTAAGTCCCGAAAACGGACATAAAAATAGTTTTTATTTCGAAAATTAACCCTAAGGTTAAGGGGATGAAATGGCGTTGGCGGTTTGAATCGGGAATTTTTAACAGCTGAATCGATTTTGATAAATCTTAGTATAGAGAGTCCCGGGAAGCGAAAAGGATGTTTTTAGGGTTTCGTACGAAAATGGTAGAAAAGGAACCCTTATGGTGCGACTTTGTTTGTAAGTCAGTGACCTAAAGGCAGGCATGTAACGCCAAATTTTGAATTTTAAAAATGAAGGGGGGGGGGGGGGATTTGTGGGTAGGTAAATGAGAAATCAAAAAACAAATAACTTTATTGTGTGGCGTATCAAATAAAAGGGCTTAATGTGAGGATCTCTAATTAGTATAATTTTAACATACATAACTTTAACATAAAATTAATCAATATCGGAAACTGTTCGACAGAAAAATTTGCAAAAATTACAGATATAATAGTTATTTACGTATAAATTACAGGAAAACTAATAAGAGTGCAGTCAAGCACCAGTCCGACTTAAGACAAAAAAAAATCGGGGTACGTGTCCGATTCGCACTCAGCCGCCCTATAAATTCTCATGAAATCATGCTGTAAGCGTCTTTTTTCAAAAATGTAATAAAAAAGTTGTTCGTACGAAACCTTTGAGGCGCAAGTAAGACCCGTACTTGCCTGGTTTTTTTTTAATTTCCTAAAATCATTACTTAAAGGTATGAAATGGGGGTTAAGAGTTTGTATGGGGCATTTTTAAATGTTGAACCGATTTAGATGAAACTTGGTATGGAGATAGTTTGGGTCCCGGGAAGGGGCAAAATTGTATTCATCCCGAAAAACAACGCTTAAGGGGGTGCATAGCAAAGGGGTTGGAAGTTTTATAGAGAATTATTTTCAGTTGAACCGATTCAGATGAAACTTGGTATAGAGATAGTTTGAGTCTCCGAAAACGACATAGGATAGTTTTATCCCGAAAATCAACCCTTTAAGAGGTGAAAAGGGGGTTGAAAGTTTATATGGGGAATTGATAACCGCTGAACCTATTTAGATGATTTGGTATAGAGATAGTTTGAGTTCTGGGGATGGATACACAGTAGTTATCCCAGAAGTCATTCCCTAAGAGGGTAAAAAGGGGGGTCAATTACTAATTCTACGCAAAGGAAGTCGCGGGGAAAAACTTTATTCAAGAGTAGAAATCTGCATTAATCATAATGTACGCGGGCGAAGCCGCGGGCAACTGCTAGTTGTACCTATAGACTTAATAGTTTAAAAACTGTATTGTTATTATAATCTAGATGTATTACGATCAAGACGCAAAGAGTACTGACGGCTTTTTAAATTAAACTTTCGCTTATAGTTATAATGATGCAACATTAAGAGGTTCATTAAGTTTTAATAAAGACTTCTTGTTGTGATCCGTTTTCATGCTATTCTGTTAATTGCTTTTTCATGATATCCATCTATGGGGCGGGGAGTCTCAGCAGGTAACTGATCCACTTCATGTCAGAAAGTTTGGTGGATTTATTAGTGTCTAACTTTTGAGAGTTGATTACAATCAAACTACATAGTAGCAGAATATCTTAATGAAATCTCTGAGTCGAGAGCTTTACCAACTCCCAGAACATAAATTGATATATCATTTGCACGTCGTCGGCATCTCTCGCTTGCTGGTGCGCGACTAGAGACAGTTGTTTAAATTCACTCATTTTAAGTGCTTCACTTTTGGAGCGTGCGTAGCCCATCCGTCATTATCATAGTTACCAACTTGTAACTTACCAGTAATGACAGGTGATAGTTGACAGTCGAGTCGATAATATTAAGTTTGCGATTGCGATGATGGATGACTTCAAAGTGCGTAGAGTGCGTGTTGTTGATTAATGTCATTATTCTCGGGCAAATTAAATTGTTCTCTTGAACGAATTCATTTAGAAACCTGCTTTTGCGTGAACACGCGCCTTTGTACTACATATTATATGTAATATACCTATTATTTTGTTAACTGTATATAGTTTACTGTGTTATGTAGGTACATGTACCATCGGGTTCAAAAATGTATGGGCAATTTATGAATGAATTCATTGATAAATTGGCCATGCAATGGTACAATGAATAGGGTATATTGGTCAAAAACGCGAGATAATCGCGAACAAACATACAAACAAACATACGGGTCAAACTGAGAGCCTCCTTTTTTTGAAGTCGATTAAAAAATAATTATAATCATAGTCTAATTATTGTTTGTTTTTCGGATTTTATTGATCTGGATGCTCGCTCGATCTCGGTGCCCTTTAAGCCAAATCCCATAGAAAAATACTAGCGGCTAGCGGCACTGTGCTGGCGCCATCTGGCGAAACTGTTGTCAGTTGCCTTCCCTATTCTTACTACCTACTTACATGCGTGTAATGTCTTAACAGCCGACCTATTGAAATGATTCGTCTCTGATATTCCGAAAGGGAAAGTGCGATGATAAATTTCCTACTTACGGTTAAGATTACAAAACCCACCATTTAATTATCCAAGCGAGTGAAGTATCATTCATACGTCAGGGAGTATGTGTCAGCTTGGCTAAAAAGTTTTTGTATATCCAAAATATTAAGCTGTTCTCCTCTATAGGTTGCATTTTTCAAGCGATTCGATAAGTCTGCGGGCTCCATAATTTTTTTAAACAATTGACTTTTTGGGAAAATTTCAAAATAGCGAATTTGGCTCAAAGGATTTAAGCGCTATTGGAGACTATGGCGCTTAGAACCATTATAAGTTAGCTGTGATGATGAAACAACAAAGTAAGGTGGTAATTTTTTAAGGTGTCGGAATCTTATTAGGATTTCTACCTACAATTCGGACATTTTAAAAATTTATTCTATAGATATTTTAATAAAATAGTCTTGTGAGGTCTACAGTTCACAGAACCACTAGCTAGTACTTGTACATACAATGTTACATTCAATTTCATGCAGCATTTCAACTGCGATATGATATTCAACAAACACTTTGTATTCAACAGTAGATATGCGAAAAGCCAACGTTTATGCTAAATGTAATTAATGTTTTTCTTATGCGATCCGAGCTTCTTCTGCATTGTCTGTTTGTTTTTGCAACTATAAATTAAATTACGTATGTGTAAACGTACAGTCATCCGCACAATTTATTTTTTTGAAGAAAAAGCAAATCTTATTGTTTTTAAAACACCTTGTAAATGAAGGTACCTCACAAGAAAGAAAAATATTCGTATTCATTATAGAGGTAATCAATTCAATTAATAAATTGAATTTAAATGGTACATCGTGATATGAGGAGTCAGAGAAAGGTCTGCTCAGCGTAGGACACATGATTATATCAACTTGAATATGGACTTTAATGTAAATACGATGTCTTTTTTTATTTCTCTTATTTTTATTTAAGTATGCTTAGATATTCATATGACAAAGACCGATGGCAAAAATGACCGCCCTATGACGGCATATTTTTACCTAAAGCGATTTTTAAGACTATAAATTGGCAATAATTATGCTCCCGACTGTACCAATCATAGGTTATCGCCGCATACAATGCCACGATGCGCACCGTAACACACATTCCTGGGATTATTTTGTAGTTAGCGGTACGTTTTAATGTCACACGTGTTTTTATTGTCGGCCTGGAGCCACAAACATTATATTCGGAAATCGAGAGCCCTGTACCGTACCTACCCACACATATTTGAAAGACATTATTTATAAGCATAAAAAATTGTGATTCTAACAACGTCAATAAGTCAGCGTATTTGTAACGAGGTAGAAGGAGGCTGCAGAACGAATACTCCAGGACGATGTCCATCCATTCGCTCCCTCAGCTCAGGCCAGGAAGGCGGCGGAGGGCGTTCGCAGCCAGGATGCTGCCGCCTTTCGGGGCTCCACCCGTTTTTTATCGACTACCAAATTTGATTCTATATTCTACATTTGAATGAATGAAAAGAAATCTTTTATCTTTCTCTATTCTGTAGAGCCGAATATTGAAAATAATGAGTATAATTATTATTTTATGTTTTTTTTTTTAATACGGTCTAAAGACCCACTTTTTTCGATATTCTTATCTTACATAAGTATACGAAATCTTCATACTAGAGTTCGTCTTTGACGTTTCTAAAAACTGAAGAGAAATTTTATTTTTATACTAATCAACACAAAAGTTATGACCAGAAAACCACATTTTTTGCCCTAATTTTGACTTTGATGCCAAATATCTCGAAGACAATGAATATTGAAGTAAATGAAGGATACCATATTGTTTAAGGCCTTTGCTGATTATATAATTAATTGATTAGCTATAAAATCGTTTGAAAACAAAAAGATTCAGATCGAAGGTCATTGGCGCCAGGGAGCCCCTCAACAAGAACCTGCGGGTGATCGGGAGTTCCATATCTCGTCTGAAGAGCTTCCGAGCTGGGGCCCTCAAGTGTTCCGTGGGCCTCCGGCCTGGGATGCAGCAGCTAAACGGGATGGGCCTATAAAGGCAGCTCTGACGTGATATCGGAAGTTGGCAACAGCGTTCCCGAAAGCCGGTCCAAAGATCGAGCGATGGTACACCCCAGGGGTTTTAATCCCCCGGAGTGGGATCCATGACGGATTTTCCCTGGAACAAAAAATGCTCATGAGTTTTTTCGAACTTTACTTAGCTATTATATGAAAACGGTAACGTCTATTGCAAAAATGCAAAGAATCTTTTTTGTTAAGAATTTAATAAGGATATTTTTTTTCACAGACATGTTTTTTCTAACATTAATATTTTTCTCAAAATATAAAAAAGTTCGTCAACAGGGACACATTTCGTGCTCAAAGGGGGGGGGGGTAGCGTCAGGGGGAGGGGGGCGGACGATAGTGTGCGTTAAACATTATACCTAAAGGTATGATGCTGTAATGGTTTGAAAACTTTATTAATTTGTTTTTATAAATACGTAACATAACCGTATCATAGAAACTGATAAAAACAAACAAATCGAAAAGTCAATGAGACCGGATAAACTTTGATAATAGAATGCACAAAAACCCTAGTACATATATTAATATTATGTTATTTATGCGTGTACATGTTTTGTAAGAAATCCCTGAAAAAAATTTTTGTTAGTCTACTTAGTCTACTAGTAACTTAAGTTTTGGGACTTCAGAACTAAGGTTAATACTTAGGCACTGGTCCCACCGCGAACTAGTGAGCTATGAGCTATCGGCTATAAACACGAACAAAAGATAAGCTCTCCCGTGTAAATAAAAGAGACACGGCGATATTTATAGCTCACCGCTGGGCGAGTAACTAAGCGTACTAGCTCGCGGTGGGACCAGTGCCTTACCAAAGTGTTTTGTTATTTATTCGTAAACTTTAATTTGTAATCAAATAAACTGTATTAACTCCTTACGAAATTTAGGTTTTTGATGAATTTGCCGAAGTAGTTCGCGTGTCCTTTTTTTTCAGTGATTTTAGCTAAGTATATTATGTACCTAGAGGAAGATATGTAATTATTTTTCATAAATATACAGATGTTTGTCATTCAAATGCAAAACAAACAAACCGATCCATTAGCCGAACTATAAATATCGCTGTTCGTTCCAGAGTTCCCATATTTCTCGGCAAAAGATATGTATGACTCTATCTGCGGTGGTCGTACACTGCGCTCGAACTGAATGCTTCATGTATTTTTGATAAACTATGCAGTAGGGTTTTTCCAAAAAAAAAATGATAAAAAAAAGGTACTTTTGCTTTCAAAAACAAAAATGTTGTTGAAGATAATTAAATGGAAAAATCTACTGAACTACTTTTGAGTTAACTTTTTTCTTTTATACGTGTGTACCAATAGGGGATATTACTGCAATATTCTGCCACCAGAGTGCAGCACTAGCACGCCGGTAAACCATAGAGTTTTTAATACATACTAGGCCTTAAACAGTTTTTTTACAAGTTTTCATAGATAATTTATAACGAATAAATATGTCATTTGCGCACCAAGGCGGTTTGTTTACAAAGGGCCTATCGTGAAACAAGAAAATCGAAATTTTGACATGTGCCTCTCTATCGCTCGAGTATGAAAGAGTGACAGAGAACCAGGTAACGATTTTTATTTTCGTGTTTCGTGATAGGCCCTCTGGATGTGCTAGTGCCGCCCCCTCCGCAGAGTTTTGCGTAATATTCCCTATTGGGTCCCACGCAATCGACTCTGGGGTCGCGGCAAACCTCGACGGCGATGGCGGGACGACCTAGACGCCTTTGATCGAGACTGGTGGGAGACGGGTCAGAACAGGGATACGTGGAAAGCGAAGAGGGAGGCCTTTGCCCAGCAGTGGGACACTCTAGGCTCATATAAATAAATAAAACGTGTGTATTCGAGGTACGAACACTATACACACTAGTACTACATGTTGTTGTTGATAATTCTTGTGTATACTCTCATCATCATCATCATCTCAGCCATAAGACGTCCACTGCTGAACATAGGCCTCCCCTTAAGGGGGGGTTTGCCATACGCGCCACGCTTGGCAGGCGGGTTGGCGCGCGCAGTTTTTTTGTTTTTTTTTGTTTATGTGTATACTCTATTTTCTTTAATTTGAGGTGTGCAATAAAGAATATTTATGTTATATTATGTTTATACAATTTCAATATAAGTAAAATAAGGTAAACTATTACTTAACACTTTTAATATTACTCATGTAAATTGTAACCTGTAATGTGTTTGTACATAGTCAACACGTTAAGTGTCAACACTTAATTTGTACCCTAATGCCTCGTTCACCTGAAAAAAACCCCAAGCGTTTTACGCCTCAGTCATGAAAAAACGCTACTATTTGCCTGTCAGTTTCATGAACGGGACAAAGGAGCATACGTTTGTATCACACGCTCGCCGTTTGTGTCAAAATCCGAGTGATATCGCTAGGGGCGTTATTTTCGTAACAAAATCGTAAGTTTGGAAAAGGCCTGAGGTGGCCTACCGCGAAGTTAAACCCGATCCGGAAAACCGACAAAATGTTGGCCCCGTTTCTATCGCTCTTGCATATATGAAAAGTGATGCAAATAGACGATTCGATGAACGAAGTGGTTCGCGGTTATATGCCAGCTACGCCTCAGCGAACGAATTCTTTGGAAGTTCGACGCAACGACTTTCCGCTGAGGCTGTCTCTATCTTGCAGTGTACCCACACTGGGGCTAGGTGTTTTTTCGCGGGCACATCGCCCGCGTAACAAGCTGGGATGTAAATCAATGCTGTATCTGCATACTGACTTGTGCGTTCCTCGCACCAGACCTTTAAAATACCTAGCTACTTGACTAACTAAGCTTATATTTCTCTACTTTGTAATTTGCTGCTTTGATTCTAAATATAAGGCAATTTTAATAATTTCGTAGCTTGTTTGACAGACTTAGCATTTATTAATAGACAAAAGAAGGTATATGTGGCATTTTCAATAAAAGGTACATCATTGTCGGTTGTCAATAAGGCATTACTTCCATAGTAATTCATTTAGAATTAAACTCTATTAACAACCGACAATGATGTACCTACATTTTGCGTGAAAATGTCACATATGTGTGCAATAAATATTGAAGTAAGTATAGAAAATGGGTCGCAGCTAAATACATAAGTATATACGTTAATTTTGAAATAAAAATGCAGAAATTATAGCTAATAGTTATAGTTAAAATGGTTTTTCATAAGCGTTTTTCTTGTGAACAGAACTACTAGGCGCTAGTCAGCTAGCCAAGTGTCAGCCTTATTTGCCTGTCCATCTGTCTGTCAGTCTGTTATTTCTTAACGCATGCTAACAAAATGCCAACCATGTTTAACAAAAACTCGATATCATTATACGCCTTCTCCATAAAACACTACTTAATATGGTTCAAGGTATTGTATTACTTATAGTCTGCTCGTGAGTTAATTCAACAATGACTTTAATAATTACTGGCCGCAATGTCACACCATAAAGTTTTACTTGATGATTATGATGTGTAAGAGTTGCAGTGAAATCCAATTAATAACAGGTAGGAGCCTTATAAATAATAAGTAAAATGGGTATTCTGGATATCCAGTAGGGTGCTAACAGGCTGTGACTCTGCTTGTCGTCGCATTATTTCCTGTCACTGTCAGGTTAAACTAAGCAGAAAAAAATGGAAATTAGTTGCATCGCTTCACTTCACATAAACACATATCTCATTTTTCGTGGTAAATGTGGGCCATTTTATTAAAAGGTATATTCCTTTTTTTTCAATTTGGGCATTTCGATTTTATTAGGACAAAAAATGTGTCTACAGTTTTTTTCCATAGACTTCTTATGGGGTAACGGAATGGAAGTAACAAAAAATGTATGAAAATTTTGGGACACATTTTGTGTCCTACTCAGATCAAAAATGCTCGTGATTCTGAGTCGAAATCATCTAAAACTTTCCTAAAAAAAGTAGAGGATACAAAAAAATGGCCCGGGTAATACAATAACTATTATAATCTAAATATTTAGGAAGTCCCCGGAAACGGCTAAAACTATTTTGATAAAACATGTCTAATATCATTCGCCAGAATACCTGTTTTCAACTAAAAAACGCATGTAAATCGGTTATACCGTTTAGCCCTACAGTGCAACAGACTGACACATAGCGGACAAAGTTATAGATTAAACATTTTTGCGTCGGGGCTTAAAAAGCTGAATTAATTTTCAATTAAATTCTCATTCTTACTTTTTATTTCTCAAATAAAGCATATCCAGTAGGCATCATTGTCGATATCTCGTTTACCAAAGCGGAAATAAAGTCTATTTAAATATTATTTCCATTCAAACAAATTACTCGTAATCCGTTAACTGTCCAAACACGCATTATAACAGAATATGTATGTTCATTCTGAATTAATTTTCTTGTATATTTATAGTTGTCACCTTATTTCTTCACCTACGTATTAACCTTATCTACCTCTTTCACGGCCATAAATAATTTCAGCAGACTTAATGAAGTAATTACGTCTACAAACTTACTTAAAAAATATACGTTGGCCTGAACCGGGGGCTATTTTATAACTTATGACTGTTAAGCTCGACAAATAAATTATACATCATTAACTGCGTGTCTTAACCTTTAGTTACGGGTAGTTTTTGCAGTGTCAAGGAGCGTTCGATTTGAATGGGTAAGAGGTTTATTGTCTGACGGAAGCTAACTGACGCGGAATGGGGAATTATTACTCAGTATTATTTTACATATTGTTAAATAATAAATTATAGGATTTTTTTGTATGGGACACGTCGTCTCAGCCGGCAAATACTCCATACTATTTCGCGAGAAAAAATCTTTCATAGTTTTTCATTATTATTATACGATACCAATTATGCCCTTAAAAGGGTCACTAGCATTATTGTGTACAATTGAATTTCAAATATTGGCATTGTTCAATGTTCGTTGAGTTTAATAGCAGAGCTCGAATTTGTTAAAATTGTGCGCATCGAGAAAAAGCTGTGAATTTTTGACCATGGATAGAATGGCCCACGATAAATATTTTTTAGTATTGGAGGTCCGTAAAATTTTTGGACCTTCACGTCAAAATCAGGGGTCCTGTGAAATACGTTATTACTCTATGGTTAAGGCTGCTAGGGGTTGTGTGGTATCATTTCCGTGTAAAATAGGCATGCGGAATTCATTTGTGATATTAAAAATGTAAAATTTCTTATTAAAAAAAAGTTGTGTGGCGAGGAAAAACACAATTTTTTATTTTTTTTTAGAACTTCATATAACTAATATATGTATATATTTTTTCTAATAATAAAAAATATTATAAAGGAGCATATTTAATGTAGTTTCTAAATATATACAATTTTTAGGCCTATAGTATACAAAAACTACGCGAAAAAAATGTTTGCTTCGTGGTGTATATGTTTTCTCCATAGTAAGTATCGATAATCAATGTGAACGTGAACATCCGTAGCGTATTGACCTTAAAATGCATGTATTGCTTGTTATTAGTAAATTTATTCATAATAACTTCACAAAATGCAGAAATAAAAAAATACAATAAATAAAAACATATTTTTCCTCCTTAACTTTAACATAAACCGTCACAATTCAAACGACGCGACGTCTGTTTTCCGTTACTCAACTTAAGTAAAAAAAAAACCAGAAGTTTTTTGTATTAAATGTGTATAAAATGTATATGTTTCTATAATTTATATTAAATATGCTTCTTTATAATATTTTTTATTATTTGAAATACAGGATATATATTAGTTATATGACGTTCTAAAAAAAATTAAAATAAAATTGTGTTTTTCCTCGCGGCACAACTTTTTTTTTAATACGAAATTTTACATTTTTAATATCAGAAATGAATTCTGCATGTCTGTTTTACACGGAAACGATACCAAACAACCCCTAGCAGTCTTAACCAGAAAGTAATAACATATTGCACGGGACCCCTGATTTTGACGTGAAGGTCCAAAAATTTTACAGACCGCCAATACTAAAAAATATTCATCTTTGCTCACTTTGTCTATGGTCAAAAATTCACAACTTTTTCTCGATGCGCACAATTTTTTTCGCATTTGTACTGAGTCAAAACCCTACTATAAGGTGTTTCGGAATTTAAATATATATTTCTGATAATATTGGCAATTAGGTAGATTTAGGTTGTGGTTTTCATGACTCTCGTTACGGTCATTTGAGCGTAAGGAGGTACAACTTGCATGTTCATTCGCGTTCATAAATATCTACACAGCTGGATACAAAATATGTAAACAATACACCTTATTGTCAATGCCATAAGGATGTGTAGATAATTTTGAAGCCTTAGTATTGCTCACGTATTTATGAACTTGACTGTATTTATACCAATTAAGAAACATATACGAATAGCTAATTATTAGGATGATTTTGTAATGAGCGCTAGAAAATGACTAAATGTGTCAGAGTGACAGTTTATGACTTAGCGTTTTAGCCACAATCAGGTAATCCATATGCTTGTTTGCTAGAAAATCTATCTACTTTTATAGTCCCCATCAGTAGACATGTCACGATCTGTCATCCCGACTCGTCAAATGGGCCCCCTGGGCCAGGATACGGCAATCATCAGCGTGAAACTGGCTTAATCGATTTTAAACTATCAGTTGCGTTAATGTTGTTCACACGTCTAAGTGCGGTTTAGTCGGAGATATGTAGTTTTCTGCGCTAAAACATCTATACGAGACAATTATACATTACATACAATTTTTGTATCGGCAAATTTATCCTTTTTACGGGCTTGCTGATTACTTTAGTTAATAGTAAGAGTAGTAGAAATGCTGAGATCTGGCAAATACTTACATAGAGATAGATCGTGTACAATATGGCGTGCGTTTTGTGGGCACGGGTGCATTGTTTTTTTTTATTGATCCATACAAAGGGTAACAAAAATACTGGTGAACTTTTGAGGGCATAATTGGAATCGTATTCTAATTATCTAAAAGTAAAAAAAAATGCATGGAGGGTTTGCCGGGTGGGACGTGTCTCATATTAAAAAAGTTTGTTTCACCTCCAAAAAAATTTTCTTCTATTTTTTCTTACTTGTAAATCTCGTAATACGATACCAATCATGCCCTTAAACGGATCACCAGTATTTTTGTTACACTCTGTATAAGATATCAATATTTATCTACACCGAAAAAAATATTTTTCTACAATACTACAAGAATGTGTTAATGCGAAAAATATAGTTATTTTTAATAGAATCTGATGGAGGTAACAAAAAATATTGTATTTTGTAAAATTTTGTTTATAAACGTTACTGGACGAGTCTAGTTAAACGCAAGCGTAATAAATACAAAATATTTGTGTTATTTACAATATATATCGTAATCTGAACAATGACGCATTGTATTACAATTTGAAATACTGACTAATATTTTCACGGAACACCGTTAAGGCGCTCGTGGCCTAGCGGGTAGAACGTTAGACTTTCAATCGGGAGGTCTCGGTTCAAATCCCGGCTGCTGGGGTACCACTGAGCTTAAGCCTACGGAAAATCCTGGATTTCGGTTGCAGAGCGGCCAAAAAAAACAAAAAGAACTATGTATACATACATGTATACATTTATACATACACACATAACTTTTGTCTAGTGGATACATGTCAATTACAATATTTTATAGTTATCAGTACAATATTTTATAGTTATCAGTACAATTCATATTGTAGTACTCACGATTTTGATATAACCAGAAAAGTTTTGTTATGTTTACAAAGTGTTTAGTCGTCATATATACAGCAAGACAACACTGTAGAGATAACCGGATTCTGGTTACCAGTACGAGACTTTTTTTTCAGTGTACCGTAGAGATCTGTTAATCTCTCCTTCTGAGACGGGAAACTTTATTCATTATAGCACGGCTAATAACTAGTTCATAAATTCCATAATCTAGTATCATTGCCATATGAATACACTCTGACATAAAATTCGTCGACTGATAATTTGTTCGATTAAGTTTCTTCATTAAAAGATTAAGGTAGAGTCCGCAATGTGTCAAGGAGCACATTAACGATGTCCATGTCCAACATTACATCATAATTTATATGAAAATGTGACACTTATAATGGTACTTCTCCCACAGTTTGTCATTGCAATGTCCACGCAAATTAAGCGTGAGTGCACTCTAAGGTGATAATTGCAATTATCACACAATGAAATACTGTATGTCTTAGACTATTCAACCAACCGGACCGGCCATGTCTATCATTTTCTATACAAAAAAAGTCTGCCGATTTTTGCGGGAGAGGGGAACACCAAATGTATGCGAAACGTCAAAATAGGCACGTCAGTTAAACGTCACTCCATACAATGAGTACCTATGACCACTGGTCGTATATTTTCGGCAGAGAGGAACGCCTGTCAATGGCCGCTCCGGATGGTTAAATGCTCTAAGACTGTATGTACATACATGAAAAATAGCATAACTAGTCTTTGTTTATATTTTCGTAAGTTGTAAATGGCTTCGACAAAAAACCAAGACTTAGTAATTTGCTTCGATGGATTAAGACAGAACACTCTGTCACTACATAATTTAAATAAAACACGTTTTACAATATATTCTCAGGACCTCGACTAGCTCTCACGAAACCAGCTTTATCCAACATGACAGGTGCCGCTATGTCGCAAGTGACATCTCACATTAATGTTTTAATTTTTTGTCACCCGTAAAAATGTCACCGTGAACTCGATAGTCACACCTTCAATTAAACTGTAATTCCGTAATTTTTGTTTTCAACGAGCATATTATCATCAATAAAGAACCTTTCCGTGCGCAAGGGCGCACTTAACTCAAAAGGTTTCGATCGATTTTTTTTTAAACTTAAAATTACATACGCGTAATTGTACGGGAATGACACTGTATGGATGGCAGGTGAAATGACACGGTTTTTACTATGCCACTTACCTACCAATTATTTTAAACTTGGCATTATATTTTAAATTGCAACAAAGGTATCTGTTCAGTTGGCCACGGCGTCATTGCAACGAAGGTGTTAGTAACAATGCGTGTTATGGCTGTAAAAATAAATTTGTCTCTTAATGCAGATCTGAGCATAGATAAAAATGTTAGCCATCGATTTCATGAAACAGCTAATCAACACTTTTTTAATTCTAAAACGTAGTTCAATATGAAAGGATGACGGAAATTATATTGTATGGGTATTTATTAAAGCATTAAGTCGTTCGGAATGACATTTTTATTGATCGCTAACAGTGACACGTAAGCTCATTAACACTATGCTCACAATTAAACCAACCAATTTACTAAGGTATTGAGACAAGTGTAAACGGAACGTTAGGTTAATAAATATTAGCTCTAGCATAGACTTAAAGACATACGGCCATAGCCTAAGAACTTTTTGAGGGTCCAAGTATTTAGCGCCTTCTGTCCGAAAGCCGCCTAAAGATACCGAAAATGTAAGAGGAAATGTCACCTGCAATGCTACTCCACCTAGTAGCTACTAGTGTACTACTAGTACGCTATTTGTTACTAGGTGGAGTAGCATTGCAGGTGACATTTCCTCTTACATTTTCAGTATCTTTAGGGGGCTTTCGGACAGAGGGCGCAAATGACTTGAACTTCAAAAAGTTCTTAGGCTGTGCTGCCCTACTATATAAGTTGGGCTAAAAGCCCTGCAATGGCCTTCTCACGCCCCCAGCAAGGGGAGTGTAAGAAGACAAGTACTACTATACCTTGTGCAATCTAAGGAGCGGTTTTTGACACCTGTCATCTCAGTACATTTTATAACCTAAATTCGGTTTTAGGTCGCAAAAACCGCTTCTTAGATTGCACAAGGTATAGTCTAGGCAATCGGCCGTTTTACAGTGTGAGCGTGTGAGGTATATCACATCACATGTCATGGCGTCTGGGAGTTCTGGTACACAGTTTTCCATCGATGAGCTGTTTGGTGAAGCCATGCTTTTCAAGCCAGGCACGGTTGTGTATCGTAGGCAAAGTTGTAGCACGTGACGGTAATGGCGAACCAATAAAAACTGTCCTTCATATGTGGTAAATTCATTAAAATTTTATTTTAATTTGGCACATAATAGTATATCAACGCACTTGTCACTTAACTTAATAAAATTAATTATTAAAAGAGACAATAATTGGATTAAAAAGAAATTGTATTCCAAATAAAAAATCCTTTCTTGCCTGTGGATACTTCCGCTTTACAAAAGATTGATCTTCTGATGGTAATAGAAGAAAAACCTTTTTTTGATCCTTTTTTTTGAAGTTACTTGTTTTAACACTAGTTACAACGGTACAAGAAACAATACATACCTACGTAGTTATTCCTGATACTAAAGTAACCTCTCAATCGTGTTCGCGTACCTAATCATATGCATTGCAGTGACCAGTTTGGCTAGAATGTAGTAACTCCACAACTTGTCAGCGGCGCATACGCCCTTAAAGAGTTGAGGGGCTATAATGACAACCCCGGGATGTTTCAATTATAGCCCGGGCATGGTGATTATGCTTCTGGGCAAAGAGTAATTTCGACTTGTTCACATAGAATCTCCTTTTGACCGTTGCGAACACTCATGCCTATAAGTAGGAAGTGTAGGAACTTATATTTATGATAGATAAATATCATGATCTGTCATGAATCAAAAATATAAATAGCCGCTTTTTTATAAAGATTAAAAAATCATGCAGATCTCACTTGACGTTTAACTTGGTTAGTTTCTTCTTTCTGTAAGTGCGTTAAGATTGCGTCAATCGTCCAGTGGCGCCCTCATTAGGGAATTGTTTTTGTTAATAAACGAATCAATTTCTATATAATTCCTCATGTTAAGTTGTAGTCCTACTAATTCCGCAACTTATGATCAACGTAGTTTTGTATTATTTACTTTTGGCTTCATCACCTAATCGGAAAAATGTGGCCACCATTTAGGTAACGAAGCAAAAATTACGCAAAATGAAACTATGTGACAAAGACCACAAGTTGCGGAATTAGTAGGACTACAGCTCAACATGAGGGATTATACAGAAATTGATTCGTTTATTAGGAAATACAATTTGCCCAATGATGGCGCCGCTGGATGGTTGACACAGTCTTAAACCGTAGCGGTAACCTAAGATCTAAAATTGCAAAGCCTCAGTCTGCATGAATCTTGATCTCAAAAATTATAGTTACTATTTTCCAGGGTCAACTTTTTATCTGAACGGAATAAAAAATTCCCTAACTACTATTTCCATGAACGTTCCACGTAGGAAAATGTAAGACAAAAACGCTTTATGGTGCTTTTTATTCTACAAAAAATATTCAAGTTCACATATATAAATTTCTTCAACGATTTCTAAATAATTATAGGTGTGTGTGTTAATCTTCATGTTACATGTAATCTTCAAGTAAGGGGATCCAGCATAGCGAAGGCACCAATCAGTAAACGTTATGGAACATTAATTTTCAATAGTGGTGGGTATACGGTATACAAATACATGTGCGTGTTTGTAAAAACATAAAGTATTGATTTATGACTTGTATATGTATAATCTTGTTACCTAGAACATATCTGCGAAAAAAAAATGATTCGTAAATGTTATACCTAGTAGCTTGGCTTACCTATTGCCTATGGATTTCGCTTCGAAGTGACCAAAGACCATAATTAATTATAATAAATATAGTACTTATAAAATATAACAGTTACACTCGTCTCTGTAGTTACTTCGTGCAAAATTTTTCGGAGAGACTAGGTCTCCATCTTCAAGCACTAAGAGTGCATTTCGAACCGATCCGTGGCTGGCTACTGTGAGTGCGTTGCCGCAGCGGGACGACGATTGCGTTCAAATAGAGCTTGTTGAGGATGATATTACGCCGGCCTAGGCTCTCCGAAACATGTCACGCGAAGTGTTAAAGAGACACGAGTGAAACAGTTATATTTTATTATGTTAGTGCTCATGAAAGTTTAAATTACTAAATATAATACCTCTACATTCCGTCAATTCAGACAAGTATATTAGGTCCATCTATCGCATCCCCAACGCAGTAGGTCTGGGCTACGAGAATTCCCAGGATTTTCAAAGTTCTGCAGGAAAGACGTGCGCGTGCGTAATATAAAGCATTAATCTTTGACTCGTTATTAAGGAAGGGGATCCTGTAATGGCGTCGAGACCAATCAGGGTAAACGCTATCGAACATTAATTGCGGATGCTCTGGCTTTATCCCATAGCATGCGCAAACGCAGATCAGTCAAAGTCTATTTAAAACCAATGTAATTTGACCCCTAGATTCATATCAACTATGCTTAATCGAAATATAAACGTGCACTGGTTCGCCTGAGACTAAAATTATTTGTGCTTGTTAATCGTTTGGAATAACATACCTGTAATCCATATGGATGTTCCTCCACGATTTTCTAGCAAAAACGACGGTTCTTAGCGGAAAGAGAGCGCGACTTACTACCTTTTTGGTTTTGAAATGAAGTTAGGTTGAAGAAAGGCGTAATCCTTGGTTTTTCATAGAAAATGGCCGGGTGATGTTTTACTTAGCCAGGACGCATGGTTTTTGTTTTTGCTGCTACACTACCTATATAATGTTAAATGTAGTGCGATTGGAGTGGTTACTTATTTACCAAATTTACATAAGAACTCCTACAATGTAACCGCGTTAGTTCTTGAACGTGGTATAAAGGAGATCCTCTATGATAAAACCTGCATATTTTATGTGGGGTAGGGTGGGCTTAAAACGCCCATTCTTATATGATTAGAAAATATGCAGTAAATAATTTCATTCGGCGGTTGATTTTTTTTTACTGTAATTTAACAATCTGTCAAAAACTACGAATTTAAATTAAACGTTACGGTGATCTTGATCGGCAATATCGTTTATTTTTATTATAGCGTACCAGTAGGTGAGTTTGAGGAATCGGTAAATATTACTGCGTTATTAAATAAATTTTAAAGGTTTAATTAACCATCTTCCTTGAAATAGCTAATAGAGGTGTAATAACTAATAGCCTTCATCTCAACTACTTACACCGTGTTATGAAATAAAAAAAGTTGGTAGTACCCATGGTTAATACGTCGTATAAGTACCTACTCCTACGTTGTTAAGTTTTTTTTTGTTACATATTATTACATATTCTTCTTTCTGGTATTTATTTGGGCTGTCTCGGCTCGCTAGAAAGCCTCACCACCAAGAATTGACATAGTCACAATTATTTTTGGCGACTGCTATCTGACCGTATTTGAAGCCTGGTTTTCGCACGATGTTTTCCTACACACAATGTAACTTAATTTTTATAACAAGGAAAAAAGTTACGCAAACAAACTGAACAGTGTCAGGCTATAACCCCTCCAATTTCGGTTAACATCTGTGATCCCGCACTATATAAAAGATAACAATCTCTATTGTGCGCTACTGTCGTATATCATCTTACCTCTTATTTATGATGGTATTATCACGTCCAGCCGTCGTAAATTTAAGGGAACCTTTACTTAAGACGAGGACTCAAAAGAACATGTACCTCGATTTGGGCGGAGCAATCATCGCGTAGCCCCACCTCCTTGCGAACTCGGTCACTACGCACTTCGCTCAGATAGAGGTTCGCAGAAAGTTCACTCGGAACAAATTAGATCTCGATATTTTTTGCAGTAGGAGAATCTGCTTTGCGAGACGGTAATTTTTAAACTGAATTTGATTTAGTTTTTGTGAACGATGTTACTTTTTATTGTAAATTACGTACAGTCGACATCAGATATATTATATGGGAGCGGCCAAGGTGGTCAGAAATATATGTACAACGCCTGTATTGTCAAGGCGATAAAGTGCATGTACAAATATTTTTGAGTACACTGGCCGCTTCTATACATTTGATGGCGACTGTACCTCCTAAGTGAAAGGTACAAATGAGCACATTTTATAATCATAACATGTCGAGCCATGCTCAATGTAAATAAAGGTTCCATAATAACCGGTCCGTCACAAAACTCACAAAACACCCAATCAAAAGGTCGTTTTATATATGATATTTTGCGGCACTTAAGTCCTTTTAACATGAGTTTTTGAGCTAGAATTCAAAAACGGCTTAACCGATTTTATGCAATATAACTATACTTTATATCCGAACATGTACTTTATCGCCTTTAATATTGAGGTCTTGTTCAGATATTTGTGACTACCTTGGCCGATTTCATAAATTTGATGGCGACTGTACTATTCAAGTAATATGCAATGAATGCGTAAGCGCCGACCGTCAAATGGTACCTTTGCCAAAATAATGTCAGAAATATAGTACTAATCGAACGAGCGGAGCGCAAGCGAAGCGAGTTCTTACAAACCACTTCTAGCTACTTATACTGGGACGTCTCGGCATTTCGATGGCTTTTTGATTTTGAGAGTTTGTTCGACGATGACTAGTACTATTTTTCTGATCTTCATGAAATTTGATGGGGTTGTAGCAGAGATACACATAATTTGAGAGTTAAGTAATGGACATTGGCTTGGCATAGCTTGCACACCGTCGCCGCATGCGGTTCTCTCCCTTTATCTATCTACCCACTAATTACTCAAAAGCAAGTAGGTATCTCTAGTTAAAACTCGCCTTTGCCCAGAGACAGACAACACGCAACGCGACTAATTTTAAAATAATTATGTTCTAAAATGGTAGGTACTAGACAGCCAGTGATCGGAATAGGTAGCGTATATAATTTACCTATTCATAAATTTTGGGGCCGTCCAGAAATCATGTGATCGTATTTAGCCTATTATTGACCACCATCTATAATTTTTCATCCGTTCGTGTTGAAAATCGATATCCGAGAATCTTAAAGGCCTCTCAATACAAAACTAAAGTTAGAATTGAAAACAATGGACGCCATCTTGAATTTCTTCATTTTTTATCCGATCGGTTTGAAATTCGACATCTAAGGATATTTAGGGACCTTTATTACGAATCTGAAGTAAAAATTCCAGAAATTGGGCGCCATCTTGAATTTGTTTATTTTTATCCGATCATGTTGAAAATCGATATCTAAGGATCCGCCAGGCCCCTTAATATGAATCTGAATTCAAAATTTCAAAAAATGGGCGCCATCTTGATTTTCTTCATTTTTTATCCGATCAATTTGAAACTCGATAGCAGAGGATCTTTCTTTAAAGCCCCTTACGAATTTGAACTCAAAATTGCAAAAACTAGCCGCCATATTAAGTTTCATTATTTTCGATCTGTTCGTGATGAAAATCGATATCTGAGGATCTTAAAGGACTTTCAATATAAGACTGAAGTCAAAATTGCAAAAATGGCCATCTTGCTTTTTTTTCATTTAAATAAATAAATATTTGGGGACAATCTTACACAAATCAACTTATACTAAGCTAAGCTTGTACTATAGGTACTAGGCGACGATATACCTACTTATATAGATAAATATACACGGTGCTCGTGAGGATTGCGAGAGATTTTAACAGTGTATTCTTGATCGTAATTGGAGACTAAAATGTCGTACAAACTTTTCTGGAATTCGCCTAGTTTCAGAGTTATTACCAACTAAATAAAAAAACCATTTTTTATTGTAACTCAGTGCAAAAAGTTTTTTTGATGGTGATTTCTCTCTTTATGGGGTCTAGTCTAGACATTCATATTGTCAAACATCAAAATGCCAAAGAATAGTTTGCGTAAACCATTTTTTACGGATAAAAATGCACCAATTTATTTTAGTCAATAGTTTTACCAATAACATATTGTAGTACCTAAGACCCTAGCAACGCGCCCGCGCCGGTAACGTGTAAACAACTCACGCACACAGCCATCGGAACGTCGACACGGCACACACGCACGCGCCGCGCGTCAATAAAACCCGGCCGCCGCAGCGCTCGGCATTCATTCCACCGCGGTCATCCGTGACGGAAAGAACTCTCCTAGGTACTACCGCGGCACCCGCGACAGTACATTCTCGGGCAAACCTACCACGGCCATCCGTGTGGACGCCCCGTCCCCGAACCACTGTTAAGTTTGTTTTGTGTAAAAGTTATTAAAATAAATATTGTTCACTTCTTCATTGCCGTCTCATTACACTGGCGTCCAACGAGCGGCACGTTTCACCATACCCAAGATTCGTCACGAAGTCGGGGCGTGTCACAACGTGTAGATACGCGAACAAGAAGAAAGAAACCATGGCATCCTTCAGCGAAGACCAGTTCACTCGCCTGATGGCTACACTATCTTCATCATCATCATCATCATCACGTCACGCCACATTAGCGAGTTGCATTCACCACTATGATGGAGCGAAGGATGTTAGTGTCGTGACCAGATTCCTGTCGGCAGTGGACACGTACATAATGGTGGAGAAGATTCCGGAGAAAGAAGCCATAATGGGATTACCCTTAGTTCTGGTAGGTGACGCAGGCATCTGGTGGCAAGGTATCAAACACGAGATCGAGACTTGGGCAGACTTCAAGGAGAGGCTGCACGCTGCTTTTGCTCCCAAGAAAGAGGCTTACCAGCTACTGCGTGAGATAATGAGCAATGAGCAACCGAAATCTATGCTCACGGAAACATTTGTGGCCCAGAAGCGAGTGTTGTTCGCCCAGCTGCCGTCACCGAAAATACCTGAGATCCGCCAGCTGGACATGGTGTACGGACTTCTTCGTCTGGAAATAAGATCTGCCGTACCTAGGTCAGCCGTCAGCTCCTTTGAGAACCTGGTACAGCTGGCAAGGACCGCGGAAAACATAATCAAGGAGAGAAATGAACCTCTGGCCAGCAGCGCAAGTGAATTGAAGCGTCCAACATTCGCTCGGGGAAAAGAGCGATGTGAATTTTGCCGTGCCATAGGGCATGACATGGCATCATGCAGGCGAAGACAAAAGGCACTGGGAACAATTGCCGTACCGAAGCAAGAAGCGGTGACTCAGGCTCCATCACCTTCGCAGCCACGATTCTATTGCTACGGATGTGGGGCTCCGGGAGTGGTTCGATCCAAGTGCCCCACTTGCAACAAAAAGAAACCGGTAGAGACTGGTGTATGTTCCGTAGACATTCAACTGGATATAAGGCCCCGGCCTATGGTATTCACGAAGATTGGCAACGTTGAAGAGTGTGCTAAACTCGACTGCTGCGCCAAGTCCAGTATTGCGTCATACCAACTGGTTACTAAATTACGGGAGAAGGGGTACATATTCCAGCAACAAAGAATGAAGATCACTCTCGCGGACGGCATCGGCAAACGTCAGAACGTGGAAATTGTCAGAGCTCCCGTAGAACTTTATGGAAAGACAACCAACACCACTTTCCTCGTCCTGCCTGGTTGCAAGAAAAATCGGACGTTACTCGGCGTTGGCTACATCCAAGATGCAGGAATACTGATTAACTTACCTCAATTCACGATGTCCTTTATTGAGTGTCCAGAAGAGGACTACGACCTATACGACGAGGGGTTTGCCACCTTCAAACAGCCTTCAATAGAGGAGTGCCAGGTACCATCACCCATATCCCTTTTGACTTGGGAATCATCGCCTTCACTGCCAGGAAACGTTTTGGCTTCACCATTCTTGCCGTCGTGCTCTTCGCCATCATTACCAGAGCCTGCAAATAATGGAACGGAGATATCAGGCTTTGAGACGTCAACTGAAAAACCCGTAGAAGAGACCATTACAGCCGCGAACACTAGCACTTGGAATTTGATTCCCATCAAAAGCCCGTCACCCAAGAAGAGGCGGTTCTTCGAGGTCAGCTCCCCAGATCTGGACTACATGCTACGTGACGCGCAGATTAACGTTCATTCTCAGGCCGTTGACCTAACTCTACACGAGCAAGGCTTGTTCGACGGAGAACTCGACTGGGACGTGGGAATTAGCGCCATCGATGTTAACATATCTGAAGACTTATCTGAAGGCCAGCAAGGGGCATTTGAGGACCTTCTACTGGAATACGAAGACGTCTTCACTTCAAAGGGTGAAGCTGTTGTCGACGTGGAGCATCGTATCATCACTAATGATCACCCTCCTATCGCTTCACCACCATACAGACTGTCTCCACCACGAAGAGAAATCCTTAAAGCTGAAATAGATAAAATGCTTCAAGGAGGCATCATAGAACCATGTTCATCTCCATGGGCCTCACCAGTTGTCATGGTACCAAAAAAGAATGGCGAAATCAGGATCTGCGTGGATTACCGTCGCTTAAATGCTATTACGGTACCCGATTCATATCCTATACCCCGCATCGATGATTTACTCCATGAAGCCAAGCCTACGCCGTACATGACTGCCCTAGACCTAAAGGCTGGATACTGGCAAGTTCTGGTCGCTGAAGCGGATAGAGACAAGACGAGCTTCATAACGCCCTTTGGCATATATAGGTACATTCGGATGCCATTCGGCTTGCGAAACGCACCTGCCACCTTCCAGAGGATGATAGACAGGTTCAGAGTAAGCCTGGAAGGAATTAAGATGCTCGGGTACCTAGACGATCTAATAGTCTTCTCCACTACGTTCGAGACCCACCTGGCAGACCTGAGGAGAATATTCCAGCGAATGAGAGAATATAATCTCACTATCAACAAGGATAAGTGCAGATACTTCGCTTCCTCAATCAAGTATTTAGGGCACTTGATCACACCAGAAGGCCTGAAGGCGGATCCTGAGAAAGTTGCCACTATTACTAGCCTGCCATCTCCAAAGAACCTGACACACCTAGTCACATTCCTACAGACATGTTCATGGTATCGGCGTTTTATAGAAAACTTTGCGACAATCGCCGAACCACTCACGAGGCTGACAAAGAAATCAGCCGTGTGGACTTGGACTGAAGAGCAGGAAGATGCCTTTACGGAACTGAAACACCGGTTGACTACCTCCCCAATATTACGTCAAGCTGACCATACTAAGGCCTACATACTGAAGACTGATGCCAGTAACTACGCGCTCGGGGCGGCTTTGGTCCAGGGGGAGGGAAGCGAAGAATATGTGGTAGAGTATGCTAGTCGACTGCTCACCCCTGCGGAACGCAATTACTCAACCACCGAGAAGGAAGCGTTGGCTGTAGTATGGGCCCTACAGAAATACCGTGGTTACATAGAAGGATTACCCATTACCGTCGTCACCGACCACCAGGCCTTACGTTGGTTAATGCAGCTAAAATCTCCGGCAGGTAGACTGGCCAGATGGGCACTACAGATACAGGCTTTTGACATTACGATCAAGTACACGCCCGGCAAGACTAACGTAGTAGCTGATACTTTATCAAGGCCGACGTGTGGCAAGGAAACGAGTGAAACGTGTGGCATCTGTTCGATCGCTATAGACATACCTACTCGAGATCCAAAGGACATCAGGGAGGAGCAACTGAAGGACCCATACTTACGGAAAATAATCGCGTCTATGGAAGATCCAAAGCAATATGAAGATGCAGCGTATTGGAGCAATAAAGGGTATCTGTTGAATAACGCCATCCTCTATCGGCACAGTCCCAGTTCAGACGCTGAAAACGCCCAACTAGTAGTCCCTGAACACGAATGGGCTAATCTCCTGGCTGTGTATCACGATGAACCGACTTCAGGACATTACGGATCCGAAAAAACATTCCAAAGAATCTCACAGCGCTACTATTGGAAGGGAATGCGGAAGTACATCGAGAGTTACGTTCGAAATTGTATCCAGTGTCAGCGGTTTAAACCCTCTAATATGAAGCCAGCCGGATTGCTTCAGACCACCGCAACCGCGAAAAGGTTTGAAGCTATCTCCTTTGATCTTTTCGGCCCACTACCCCCCACTCCTGATGGAGAAACATGGATATTTATAGTGGAGGACATAGCAAGCCGATGGGTTGAACTATTTGCCCTAAAAACGGCGACTGCCGAAGCATGTGCAACCACCCTAATAAATGAGATCTTTCTGAGATATGGCACGCCGAGGAGATTAATTAGCGACAATGGCCCTCAATTTGTGAGCTCGGTGATGCAACAAGTTGCTTACTGTCTCGGAATCAAACACAACTTCACTCCCGTTTACCACCCAGAGGCGAACCCGGTTGAAAGAAGAAACCGTGATCTGAAAACCCAGCTTAGCATCCTAGTGCAAGATGATCACAGTAAATGGGCCGAGAAACTTCCAATAATCCGCTTCGCCATGAATACGGCTCAGCAGACGTCCACCGGTTACTCTCCAGCTTACCTAACCTTCGGCCGAGAACTTAGAACGGCTGATGATACGTCTAATGATCTGAGAGAAATCATCCTGAATGATAATTTTGTTGCTGAGATCACTCCAAAGTTGATCCTCCTGTCGGAAACGCTAAAGAGAGCACGAGAAATACAAGAACAAAAGGAGGAAACCAGAAAGAATTATGTGGATAAAACTCGAAGGCGCGGGATCCCATACACCACGGGTTCCCTGGTGCTGGTAAAAACTCATCCAATCAGCCGAGCTGCTCAAGGAATAAGCGCAAAATTTGCACCACGTCGAGACGGTCCGTATGTTGTCAGCAAGCAACACGGCCCATCATCTTACCAGCTTGCCGCAACCAACAACCCTGATACTGTTGTGGGGATATACCATGCATCCGCTCTGGAGCCCTACCATGGTTCAAACGATGAACTGCCGAAACCTGTACAGGCAATACGCAAACGAGGACGCCCAAGGAAGACTGCTGCCTCTCCTGCGACTAGAAAGCTCCGAAGCCGAAAGTAGCTACGATACTGTATCCTCGTCGGGCCGCCATCGGATCCAGAGGGGGAGGATGTGTTGAAATATGTATCTAAATAATCCATATTAGTACTACTAGCGCCATCTGTTGAATACTTAGTGTAAACTGTGTCACCATGTGATAATACTCTGTGGAATAAAAAATAAATCAGTCTTGTTGCAACGGCTATCGTTTCATTATAGGTTATGGGCTATCTTAGTTTCCAAGCAGTTATTTAAAAGTATTTCGAGTATTTCGTGTGTGTTTTTCCAAAATGTCGACATCAAGTTACATAGTGAATGTTCCGAAATTGAAAGGACGCGAAAACTATGACGATTGGGCGTTCGCGGTGAAAAACTTTATGCTGTTGGAGGGCATTGACATTGACGCCATAAGTGAGAGTATTAGTGAGCAAGAACGGAAGAAAGCTAAAGGCAAGCTCGTTATGACGATAGATCCTTCCCTATATGTGCATATCAAAAATGAGAACACGATAAGTGCTTTGTGGACCAAGTTAAAAAATTTGTTCGACGACAATGGATTTACAAGGAAGATTGGTTTACTTCGGACTTTAATATCTATTCGTCTTGAAAATTGCGAGTCCATGACAAGTTACGTGACTAAAGTGGTGGATACGGCACAACGGTTAAAAGGGACGGGCTTTGAAATTGGTGAAGAATGGGTGGGTTCATTACTTTTGGCCGGACTACCCGAAAAGTTCGCGCCAATGATAATGGCAATAGAACATTCTGGTTTGACAGTTAGTACAGACGTCATTAAAACGAAGTTGCTCGATATGACCTCTGAAGTTGGCAGCAGTGGGACAGAATCAGCTTTCTACGCTAAACCGAGAGCTAGTAACACTGGCCATAAGTCAAAACAAACGCCAATGTCATCGCAGTCGGCTAGTAAAACGTCAAATGTCAAGCAAATACGATGCCATATATGCAAAAATATCGGGCATTACAAAAATCAATGCACCCAATCGAAATTAAAAGTAGCGGGTGCATTTAGTGCTGCATTCCTGAGCGGAGATTTTAGCCCAGACGATTGGTACGTGGATTCCGGGTGCAGTTATCACTTGACAGCAAATAAAGGAAGTTTATCGGGAGTTCGACAAGCACATGAAATAGGAGACATAGTTGTTGCAAATGAAACCACCATGCCAGTTGTATGTGCCGGTGATACGCAGATTACAACATTAGTGAATGATGTTCAGTTAGATATTCCGGGTAAGTAATAAAAGATATAAGAACTTATTGTATAATATTCATATTATATACGCTCATATTGCATAAGCTTGTTTTGTATACCGTTCAAAGTCTATAATGAACGTTTGATATAACATCAAAATATCTAATTTTGTTAAGTATAACGTTGTTTAAGTATAATATCGTTGTATATAACGGTCATAATGTATAACGTTCATAATACCTTAGATTTATAATGTATAATATTCAATACATCTAACACCAAAATACATAATGGTCGTATAGAATAACGGGTTGTCTAAATCGCAGCTCGTGTACATATATACTCGCCTAAAAGCAACTGGTCTACACGATTTTTTAAGTAGCAGCTAGTCTAATTAGCTATTCTAAAATTCTCAAAATGTTGAATCCTCAACTTAACTAGACGGAGCCCCGCTTCGCGGGGCTCCTATTTCCGGGCGTTTTGCCCTTCGGGCATCTGAAGCTACCTAACGAACCTAACCTACCTATTCTACCTATTGATTTAGTTTGAAATCCGTGAAAACATTACACTTTGGGGAAAAAGGTTGGAATGGAGTTTATAACCTATTTAGTATATCATACGCTATTATATTTTGTAATTATTATACTAAAAGATGGTATATCTTATGATCGATATACGTTATGTATGTTATATTAAACAAATTTAGAGTATTTGAGTGTTATATGATAAGTTATTATACAAAATGAGTGTTATATTAATTGACCGTTATTCCTAATAAAAATATAGATTTTGTTGTTATAGCAAACGTTCATTATATCTTGTGAACGTTATTAATATGAAATTATATATTTTGTAGTTATATCTTATGGGACGCACCCAGATATTCCAGTACATAATGTTTTGTGCGTACCTAACCTTACTACAAATTTACTATCAGTTAGCAAGTTGATAGCAAACGGAAACAAGCTTTCATTTGGAAAGACGGCTTGTTATATCCGTAATCAACAGCATGTGTTAATTGGCATAGCAAGTTTAGAAAATGGAGTCTACAGGTTGAATACTGTAAACCAACAGAAGGTGATAGCAGCGGCAGCAATACATACAGACTCAAGGCAGTGGCACAAAAGACTCGGTCACATTTGTAGAAATGACCTGGAAAAAATGAAGAATGGTGCAGTTGATGGTGTATCCTACACAGATAAGCCAGATGTTCAAAAATCCAACTGTGAAGTGTGTTGTGAAGGGAAACAGGCTCGGTTACCCTTTCCATCGGCAAACCATAGAAGTGAAACCTTATTGGAAGTCGTTCACTCAGATTTGGCGGGGCCTATGGAGACCAAGTCAATAGGTCAGGCCAGATATTTTCTACTTTTCATCGACGATGCAAGCCGAATGTGTTTCGTGTATTTTCTGAAAGAAAAAAGCCAAGTTCTGCAGTGTTTCAAGGAGTTTCAGAGTGTGGCAGAAAACCAAACTGGAAAAAAAATAAAGGTGCTTCGGACAGATAATGCGGGAGAATATTGTTCTCAGCAGATGCAAAGCTATCTGAAGGCAGCTGGTATTATGCATCAGAGAACAAACCCGTATTCGCCCGAACAGAACGGTCTCTCTGAGAGATATGTGAGATCGGCCACAGAAAAGGCAAGATGTCTACTCTTTGAGGCAAAATTAGAGAAGAGTTTCTGGGCAGAGGCAGTGAACACGGCAGTATACTTGAAAAACAGGTCGCCGGCCTCAGTTTTAGGAAATATGACACCATATGAAAAATGGACAGGAAGAAAACCAGATCTGAGTCATGTCAGGGTCTTCGGTAGTCCTGTGATGGTGCATGTACCTAAAGACAGAAGACTAAAGTGGGACAAGAAGGCTGAGAAACATATTTTACTCGGCTTTCCTGAAAACGTCAAAGGTTACAGAGTGTATAATCCAAAGACAAGGCAGATAACTACGAGCAGAGACGTGTTCATCATGGAAAAGGAGGTGGACACAGATATGGCTCAGATGGTAGTGCAGGAAAGCGTTGACGAACCACAGCAGCAGCTAGTGGAGGAACAGTCAGAAGAGCTGCAGCCAGTGGAGGAAGAATCAGAAGATGAAAGTACCTTCATGGACCCAAATGATTCTACCTATGTTGGTGACTCATTAAACTCAGATTTTACAACATCAGATGACTCAGATTTCACCTTATGCCAAGATGAGAGTGATGTTAGGGAAATTTTACAGCCAGAGGAAGAGATTCCTCTTGTAAATAGTAAACGAGTCAGAAAACCAGTAGACAGGTATGGATTTTCAAACTTATGTGTGGTAGATGAGTCCTGCGGTGAAGAAATCACCTATGAGGAAGCAATGAATGGTCCGGAGAAGGAGATGTGGAAGCAGGCAATGCAGGAGGAGCTAAAAGCTTTTGAAGATAATCAAGCGTGGGAAGTCGTGAACATCAAGGAGGCGGACAGAGTGATACAGTGCAAATGGGTGTTTAAAAAAAAGTTCGAAAGTGATAACAAAGTGAGATATAGGGCTCGTTTAGTGGCAAAGGGTTTTACCCAGAAGGAAGGTGTGGACTATAAAGAAACATACTCGCCGGTCCTTAGATATTCAACACTGAGACTGTTATTCGCTCTAAGTGTAAAATTGAACTTTAAAATCACTCATCTCGATGTAACAACCGCTTTCTTGAATGGCTACCTTGATGAAAATGTTTATATGCAAGTGCCGCCTGAATTAAATTGCGAAACAAATGCAGTGCTTAAATTGAAGCGTGCTATATATGGCTTGAAACAATCTGCTAGAGCGTGGAATAAAAGAGTTGATGATTGTTTATTAAGCTTGGGCTATGTAAAATCAAAACTCGAACCCTGTTTGTATAGTAAGCGTGTTAAAAATGAGCAGATTATTGTAACTGTATTTGTGGATGATTTTTTCATATTCTCAAACAGTAAAGCTATGACAGATGACTTAAAAAAGAATTTGATGTCAAAATTTAAAACTAAAGATTTAGGAACATTAAAAAAATGTTTAGGTATGAGGGTGAAAATGTATGAAAATGGCAGTATTTCTTTAGATCAAGAGCAATATGTTAACCAACTTTTGATGAAGTTTAACATGTCAAATTGTAATTCAGTTGATACTCCAATTGAGAGTAATTTAAAGTTGGAAAAATCTGAAGAGATCTGTAAACAGTACCCTTATCAACAGCTGATAGGAAGTCTAATGTACCTGTGTGTACTTACCCGTCCAGACATTAGTTACAGTGTCAGTTATTTGAGCCAGTTCAATAATTGTTTTTCATCAGTTCATTGGTCTCATGCAAAAAGAATATTAAAATATTTGCAGAAAACTAAGTCTTATGGACTATTGTTTAAAAATGATGACAATAACCTGGAGGGGTTCGTAGACGCAGACTGGGCGTCGAACAGTATTGACAGAAAGTCATACACTGGTTTTTGTTTTAAGTTATCAGGCTCTGTAATTTCTTATGAATGCCGAAAACAACAAACCGTGGCTTTGAGCTCAGTTGAATCAGAGTATATGGCCATTTCTGAAGCTGTGAAAGAGGCAATTTATTTAAAAAGTTTGCTTTCAGAAATAGTCATATGCGACTACAAAATTGTGTTATACAATGATAACCAAGGTGTCCAGAAATTAACTGAAAACCCTTTGTTTCATAAAAGGACGAAGCACATAGACGTTCGTCATCATTTTGTTAGAGAAGCTGTCGCTAACAATCATGTAAAAATTGTGTATTTGTCTACAGCTGAAATGCCCGCAGACCTCTTGACTAAAGGATTAAGCAGTATTAAACATAACTATTTTCTAAAAAAAATGGGCATTCAGAGCATTATGTAATTGTGTAACATTTTAACGTTATTTTTAGTTTTTATGGAATTTAGATTATTTTGATAAGAGGAAGTGTTGAAATATGTATCTAAATAATCCATATTAGTACTACTAGCGCCATCTGTTGAATACTTAGTGTAAACTGTGTCACCATGTGATAATACTCTGTGGAATAAAAAATAAATCAGTCTTGTTGCAACGGCTATCGTTTCATTATAGGATGTAGTACCTAAGACCCTAGCAACGCGCCCGCGCCGGTAACGTGTAAACAACTCACGCACACAGCCATCGGAACGTCGACACGGCACACACGCACGCGCCGCGCGTCAATAAAACCCGGCCGCCGCAGCGCTCGGCATTCATTCCACCGCGGTCATCCGTGACGGAAAGAACTCTCCTAGGTACTACCGCGGCACCCGCGACAGTACATTCTCGGGCAAACCTACCACGGCCATCCGTGTGGACGCCCCGTCCCCGAACCACTGTTAAGTTTGTTTTGTGTAAAAGTTATTAAAATAAATATTGTTCACTTCTTCATTGCCGTCTCATTACAATATTTTTTTTATGTTCAAAAGCATTCAAAAAATCTAAAAAAAAGCACAAAATTTTTTTTTTTTTGGTGAATTCGACATAAGTTCATATAACATTTATTACTTCTTATGACCTCAGGAATACGCTGGCAAAATTATGCGGTTTCCTCGCGAGCACCCTGTATACTTTTACTTAGATACATAGAAAACACCCATAACTCAGGAACAAATATTCGTGATAAACACACAAATAAATGCCCTTACCAGGATTCGAACCCGGGATCTCCTGCTTCGTAGGCAGGGTCACTACCAACTGGGCTAGGAGGCTATTAAATATTATTATTTTTATCCGATCGGTTTAAAACTCGATATATGAGGATCTATAAGGTCCCTTAACACGAAACAGAAGTCAAAATATGAAAATAGGCGCCATTTTAAATTTATTTATTCTTGATGCGATCAAGCTTGAATCCAATATCTGAGGATTCGCCAGGCCCCGTAATACGAATCTGAAAAAACTGGCAGCCATCTTGAATATATTTCTTTTCGATCCGTTCTTGTTGGAACTTGATATCTGAGGATCTTTAGGGCCCCTTTTCTTCATTTTATTGATTTTTTGCCTGATCGGTTTTAAACTCGATATTTGAGAATCTTTAAGGCCCCTTAATATAAACTGAAGTCAAAATAAGAAAAAACGGTTGCCATCTTGAATTTCTTTATTTTTGATCAGATCAAGTTATAAATCGATATCTGAGGATCCGCCAGGCCCTTTAATACGAAACTTCGTATTAAGAGGCCTATTATAGACCCTCAGACATCGAGTTTCAAATCGATCGGATCAAAAGTGAAGAAAATCAAGATGGCGCCCATTTTTGCAATTTCGACTTCAGTTTTGTATTGAGAGGCCTTTAAGGTCATCAGATATCGATTTTCATCACGAACGGATCGAAAATAACGAAATTCAAGATGGCGGTTCGTTTTTGCAATATTGACTTCAGATTCGTATTAAGGGGCCTTAAGGATCCTCTGATACCGAGTTTCAAACCAATCGGATAAAAAATGAAGAAAATCAAGATGGCGCCCATTTTTTTAAATTTTGTCTTCAGATTCATATTAAGGGGCCTGGCATATCCTTAGATATCGATTTTCAACATGATCGGATCAAAAATGAATAAACTCAAGATGGCGCCCAATTTAAAAAAAAATATTTCAGATTCGTAATAAGAAGCCCTAAATGTCCTCAAGTATCGGGTTTCAAACCGATCGGATAAAAAGTGAAGAAAGTCAAGATGGCGCCCTTTTTTTACAATTTTGACTTCAGATTCATATTAAGGGGCCTGGCGGATCCTTAGATATCGATTTTCAACATGATCGGATCAAAAATGAACAAACTCAAGATCGCGCCCGATTCTTAATTTTTTTACTTCAGATTCGTAATAAGAGGCCCTAAATATCCTCAAGTATCGGCTTTCAATTCTAGATGGTGGTCAAAAATAGGCCAAATACGATCACATGATTTCTGGACGACCCCAAAGTTTAGGTAAATAATATACGCTACCTATTCCGATCACTGACTGGAACGTATTTTAAAATTAGTCGCGTTGCGTGTTGTCTGTGTCTGGGCAAATACGAGTTTCAATTATACCTACCTACTTGCTTTGAGTAACTAGTGGGTAGATAGAGGAAGAGAACCGCCTGCGGCTACGGTGTGCAAGCGTGACAGCTTGTTATGTATAATTGTACCTACTTACCTATAGAAACTTAACTCGCGTCAAAAAAGTTGTCCATTACGCAAATAATCATCTTGTAATTAATACTATTTCTGAAATTATTTTGGCAAAGGTACAGTCGACGTCAAAAATATGTTTACACTTTTGCACCTTACTCCTTTGTAATAAAGTTCAAAAGTGTAAACATATTTTTTCTCCAATGTGCTCGGAAATTTTCAGCTTACTGTAGCAAAATGAGTACGTGAAGTTCTTCATTTTTTACCAAAACGAATTAAAAAAAATAAAAATCATTATTTACCTGTTTTAGCGGCCGTGAAGTAATTTGTCAACGCCATAAATATGTATACACTTTTGCACCTTACTCCATTGTAATAAGGTTCAAAGTGTATACATATTTTAGGCGTTGACTAGTAAAATCCATTACTGTATTGTTTTTTACCTTTTAAACTTTTCATCCGACTAACAAATATCATTTCAAACAGCCAATACTTAAGCGACGTCTATACACCGTCTGAACAGCAATCCCTTCAAACTGTAGGATAGAGCGAGATAGATAGATCAAAAACCTTGGTTGTCTCGTTCTTTGTCATAGCACCGCGTCTGATCGTGCGAATGAGGCTTAATACAATCATAGACAAAACAACAATTTTTAGGGTCACCACACACCTAGCGGAATTCCTCGCGGAATTAGCGGAAGTAGCGGAAATTTGTCTATGGTAGCGGAAATTTGTCTATGGTAGCAGATTTTTTGTATGGAAGCCATAAATATATAAATAAAATATAAATTTCCGCTACCATAGACAAATTTCTGCTACCATAGACAAATTTCCGCTACTTCCGCTAATTCCGCGAGGAAAACCGCTAGGTGTGTGGTGACCCTTAAGGTTTAATCTTGTATCTGTTGCATAAAAGGAGCATATTTAATACTGTCTTAAATAGCTTTTGACGAAAATTTCTTTTTAAATATTATTTGAATGAAAATTGGCAGTATACATAGTTCTTAATACTATAAAAAAAATTATAGAGGGAAGCTTAATTCATGACATTGAACGCTAATAACGTAACCAAAATCTGTAATTTATTTCATTTACTTTACTTTATTTCCTCGCACTTTTAGAGAAAAGCACTATATATGCCTCGGCGGGAATAGAAATTCGTGGACTCGTCTTATTTTTTCGGACTCAGCTGCGCTTCGTCCGAAAAAATCGCTCATCCACGAATTTCCCTTTCCCGTCCTCTGCAATAATGTACTATTAACGTCGACTGTACCATTAGGCGGTCGGCGCTTATTACGCATTCATTGCATTATTGCTTGAATACAATATTAAATCGGTACAAGATATACGACGTAAGCACTGACCGCCAAATGGTACCTATTATATATATATATTTGATTAGTACCTACAAAACTGGCGTGTCTTGCCGTGTGCGCAAGTATAGTGGAAGTGAACTTACTGATGTTAACTCTGTTGTTGAAACGACTAGTCTATAACTAAAATAAATATTACACGAGTATTTTTGTATGGAGGTACAAGCTCGATGAACGCAAAAAACATTTTTGTAACCAGATCTACAAATAGAGTGTAATAAAACTAAAAAATAATTAAAGGCACCTTATTTTCGTAAAAATAAGCGCTGACGCCGACAAACAAGAACCCGTCGTTGGCAGTGGCCGCTGACAGACTGATCAAATGTAGTAAAGGATAGCGCTAAGGTAATTCGTGTCGCCGGGAAGGAGCGCGAGCTAGTCTGGAAGCGCGTTTATGAAATGTCGTAAGCGTCATTTCACATTATGCCATCTCGAGGTAAAAGTAAGCAACGAATTAAATTGTCAATCTACAATTCCCTAAAACTAGTTAATGGCTTTATCATACTCCAATTATATCCTTATATTCTTTATAATTGAGCAACAAAATCAGTTTTAGGGTAAAAGAAGACCTGACTTTGAAAAATAAAAGTATCGAGGAAATTGTAGCCAATTGTGTTTTCCATCTACTTACAAATCCCTCGGCCATATAGTCGTAAATCATTCTTGAAAGTATCAAACTCGTAAATCAAATATGCTTCGAGTAAATTTACATCTGCTGAACACAACTTTAGTTTTGTATCACCTTAAGCGCTCGTTCGATGATGTATATTATATACGTTGCTACTTCATTGAATTCTTGTTTGTTTAGTTTCGTTGTATCTTATTTTTGTAATGGTTTTGAGATTAACGCTGGATATATAAAATACTATAAAATAATAATTTAGACTTGTGCCTCGTTGGCTGTATTTTGAAAATTAAAGGTAAAAGAGATGTATCCACTTTTGGATTTTATTACAACGCAATAAGGTGAAAAAGTGGATACATCTCTTTGTAGTCGACTGTACCTAATATTTATAATTTAAGTTAAGAGTCCGGTAACGATTTGAAAACGAAAATCGCTAATAATAACATTATACACATGAATTGCATTTGGTACGATAGCTTGAAGTCTTGTTATTGCAAAAAAGTACTTTAGGTCTATTTATATTAATATTTAATACCTTAAAACTCTATTCTTACAGAGCATGTTTAGTGAGGACGTTGATTCATGTAATTTTGTCGTACGATTTTTAATTATTATTTGTTATGGACCCTAATATGTTTTATACTATCTGAATAAAGCATAAAATGAAATTTATTTTTGTATTTTTATGTTTGCAAAATACTTTAGTATCTTTCCAAAAATATCACCTAAACTTCGGCAATTTTTAGCAAAATTGCTCTAGCAAAACACACTCTCTCTCAAAAAATATATATGAAAATGAAAAAAACTGTTACACTTATTCCTCAGGCGACTCATTTTACAATGTATTTATATATTTTACATACTTATATAACTTAATTTAAATCAATAAAAACCTTACTCTTTTCACCTCTCCAAGCAAAAATCGCGAAACAGGTGTTAGATTAGGGTGAATTATTTATAAATAAAGCATAAAATTAAAAAATCGTTGTATTTATTCCATCCAAAAAGAAACGATCTTTCATAATATGTATACAAAATTATAGAAGTTATGTTAGTTACTGCAAAATCGCATCAAAAAGTTGAGCGAAATCGAAAAAAAACATTACCGGACTCTTAATATTATTAGTCAAATGGATTTATGTATAAATATTATCTTAACTTATTAAAATCCAGCCGCAGAAAAAGAGTAAATTTCTTATTTTACTATTTTTAGGGACTTAATCCGAATCTCTAGCAATTTGCTATGAAAAGTCCTATATTTGTCTAATTGGTGATAATTCTCGTACTTATTTTATGTGATTTTGCAACGGATATTCTAATAGGTACCTACTTGGATATCGAAACATACAATTTGTCACATTAAGAGAGCTACAGTAAGAAACGATGAAAAGAGACAGAAGCGATTTGGTCAACATATTTATTTATCTTGTTAGTAACATTGACAAATACCTATTTAAAGGGATAAGCTATTAGCTAACCATTCACAGTAGCATAGCTGTTTACCGAAATCGGCAATGCCGGTAACTTTACATATGGAACTAGCTTTATGTTTCCATTTTCGGCGATACGTTATTTGTAAGTTGTGGCATTTCTAAGCACAATTTAAACGCAGTGTTAAGTCAAACGGTTAACTGTGCATACCTAAATAATATATTATATTAGTTGTATGTATGGCAGTAACGTCTACTTGGCGGTTATAAAATATTAGTTAAATAATATAACTATTATAACATAAAATAAAAATTATAGGAAAAATTATTTCTTGAGTCGTAAATCTAAAACTTAAATTTAAAACAGCTCGCTTTCGAGTAGGTGTGCCCATGATGCTTATGGTATTTCACGTTAGAATACCATGGCAAATTTTAGTACCAACCGCGCAACAAAACATTGGGTACAAATATGACAGATGTCAAAACCAACGTGTTACTTAATGCTCGGACGAACGCGACTCTACGAGCACTGAGGCCCATAAATATGGAGGATGAGTTACCGCCACGCCGGACAATGCTGATGCCTATCTACACGTGCCAGCAAGGTGGCTGAACTAGTTACAGCTTGATCATCTGTTGAGGTTTAATCTTGCACTTTTCTTTTTTAATTGTATACTTTATTTAGTTCTAGCTACCCCACTAAAACAATTGAGCAAAAAGTTTAAGAACGTGTTATGTAGTTCGTATTTGAGATTTGGTTATCCTTATCATTGTTATCAATCATGAACGGTATCATTTTGTGCTCCTTTTTTTCGCAGTCTATTTAGCGTTCCTCTTGGACAAAGACCCCACCTCTTTTTATCTACTCGTCCCTATTGGTTGAAATGGGAAAGATGGGCCAAATTTTCTACCAAATGAATCCCACGGGATGGTTACCGGGGCAGAAGTAAACCAAAAATAGAATTGCAGGATAACTTGGACGCATTCTGTAAAGAGTGCCGAAAATTACAATCTATTTTTTTATTACAACTTTATTTCACAGCAAAAATAACATAAATCATGGACTTTAAAATCTTAGTGTTACATGTATAGGCATAAACTGCTCTTTGCATCTTTTTTACTGCAAATTTGACATCTGTCAAAATGAAGAACTGGATTTTAGATTCCAATACTGCTCACGATCCTCATAAATCGCAATGAGGCTTTAGTGATGACTAGCCTATATCAAACTGAAAATTTCATCGTAACTACATAATGGAGGTTGCAGTAAACTGTATCACGATATTGATACAAATGCTTTGATATAAATAGGTACCTACATCATTTCTGAACAAGATTTATATAGTATAAATTTGCTAATAAAGCCGTTATATATTAAATTACGTGACCTTAATGACGTAAAAGTAAAAATAACGGTATACTGCCTTTTCGTCCATAATTGTATTGTCGAATTTCACTTGCCAACCAGCTTTTCGTAGAAGTTTCATTTGGCCGAATAACTTTTACCAAATAATATTACGCAACCATTTCGTTTCCCAACCCCATAGTTGGGAAATGAAAATTACCTATCTACTAGGTTGGGTTAGGTTAGGTTGGATTATGTAAAGTTTGGAAAGAAATTGGGCCAAATGAAACTTCTGCGAAAAGTTGGTTGGCAAGTGAAATTCGGCAACACAATTTTACGAATTTTGCGAAAAGGCAGAGATCCAGTTTAGTGTTGGACGCTTACAAGGGTGAACCTTATTTGCTTCTTACTAGTATGTACAACATTAGTAGCTGCGCATTTAGTATTTTCTGCAGCAAGGCGGCGGGAAAAAAATAAGGAGGTATGAACATGTCTAGCATAAAGTTTATGTTTTAAAATACTATATCAGATATTTCCAAATTTTTCCAGTAAGATACCACATTATGGCCATATCGCACCGATTGTCCTGCGAGGCGATAAGTCATCGCGATTATTTATCACCCATTATCCCCACCGCGGTGAGGGAACGGTAGCCTCGGGCGACACTACACAATGCACGACAGATTTACAAAAGTTAAAGTTAATATTTTTCGCTTCAGATCTATTTTGGGAATTTTTCACTAGACACTAGATTGGCGATATCACACCGATTGTCCTGTGAGGCGAGAACTCATTGCGGTTATAAATCGTCCGTTATACGTCGCGATGACTTTTGGTGACTTTTCACGCCAAAAAGGCTGCTCAATTTTTTTTGTACAAAAACTATACCTAGGTATATAACTTTTTTAGTAAGTACAGTCGACTACAAAGAGGTATATCCATTTTTTCACCTCATTGCGATCGCCATGATGACAGTCAATTACAAAAAGATTCGGGTTTTAGAAAGAGATGTCGGGTATCAATCAACAGTGAACACATAAAAAAGCAGAACAGCAGCAGCTTCGTGTGTCATCGCCGATTCCCGAAGGTTCTTCTTAAAGCTCACGGACTATACATCTTTTTGTAATTGACTGTGCTACATCATGGCGATCGATATCACCGATTTTCCGCCGCGATGAGTTATGTAATCAGTGGATTTTTTCCTTAATATTGACACACCACCACCTTTCCGCACAACGTCTTACTAAGTTTGGTTTAACGGATCACTGTTCCTCATAAGCTGTAGCAACAGGTTCTCGAGCGATTGACATCAAAATTGCACGGAAAAGTGCGTAAGTTGAGAAGTTGTAATTTGCGTCATCTCCAAACCTCCGCTCGGTACCAAATGAGAGTGATTCACAGGTCGGGAAAGCAATATTTTACGAGATAAATATAGGTTCCTGTTTAGACTTAAGACGTTTCGTTCCGATCTATTGTTAATAGAAAATCAATTGGTTAGATGGAAAATGATAGCTTAGATACTGCATTAGTTTATATAATACAGATATTTGTCTTTTTAGGGTTCCGTAGTCAACTAGGAACCCTTATAGTTTCGCCATGTCCGTCTGTCTCTCTGCGGCTTAGTTCTGTGATCGTAAGCACTAGAAAACTGAAATTTGGTATGAGTACGTGTATTAATCACGCCGACAAAGTACGAGTAGTAGAATAAAAACTAAATTTTTATTCATTAGGGTACCTCCCGTACACATGAAGTAGAGGGTGATTTTTATTCGCTCCAACTCTATCGTGTGGGGTATCGTTGATTAGGTCTTTAAAAAAAATAAGGGTCTTTAAAAACAGTTTTTGGATAAACTCATCACTTATTCATCTAACTTTTGAAACGTGGGTCCAAAAAAATTCGAAAAATTCACAAAAGTGATGCCTAATAAGTATTTTCAATGAAAACTATGTTGAATAAAATGGGTTGCATCGTTGTTGAGTTAAAACTTATAACTAAACTAGGTTTTTGGAGCATACAGAACAGGAGCTGACCTTTAAGAGGGTTAAATCCTTATTTAATATCCAATAAATCCTTCAAAGATTTTCCCTATCGGCAGCAATTTGACATTTCTTAATCCCACCATTGTCTGGATGTGAAAGGTTAATCTAACAGCCATTAGATTTATTCCAAAACACTTGCATTTAAATAGAAACTGATAGAATCATTGCAACAATTTATCACGATAGCACTTACAGAACGGGGCCGTACTGGGTTCCGCATATCGTGAAATACTGGTCCATTGTGGCAGCCCTAAATCTCGGCGTATGCCAAATCGATCGCTTACTTAATCAAGATGATATCTCTACATGTCTCATTATTGCATTAGCAACCTTATATTTTAATAATAAAGTTTATATTTCAATTTAATCGAGGGCTATATGTCACAGTTCGAAAGTAAGTTGTTGAAATTAAGTGATCATAAGGAGACAATGCGGATGGGAATGGTTGTATGGAAATTAGGGTTGTCAAGGTGTTGAAAACTTTTATTTATTTAATTATTTGGTTTTATTACCGATATTTTATCGTTAGTTAGATCACTGGTATCGCGCGGTGGTTCCTTCAAGGAGGTTATGGGAGTTTAATGCTCGTTTCAGAGGATTTATATGTTTTTTCAGACATTATATTTAATTTGACATACTATGGCAGGTGTAAAGTTATATAGGTACGTATCTTGTTGAGATAATCTTGTGCAAACTGTACTTGAGCTCTTAACTCTATTACTACTATCATAATTATAATATCATGCTACATCAAAGTATCATGGAAATGATTATCAAGTGTTTGAATTTCTTATGCCGCGGCTTATAATTTTACTAATACACGGTACAGGAAATATTCGCATTTTATTATGACAGTCATATCTGTAATGCTTAATGTAATGTTTGAAAGTGATACTAAAACGTTTAATCTTCTTATACACTAAGTATAGTTGACAATAAAAAACCAGGTACTTAATTTACCTGATAGGGTTCAAATAGCTTTACGTGATAATTTACTAAAATGTATTCACATCTAAAGGTTGAAACCGGAACACTTTTTGTAACTTTGTTGTTTTATTGCAATATACGCTATTTAAAATTTTACGCTAATTAAATTGACACTTAATGCAAACACTTTTTTTTTACTTGTAGCATCCAGTTTGACCTAAGGTATATTACGACCAAAAAGTGTAGAAATTAAAAAGTGGCAACATCGTGGTGTCGTCCCGTTTTCCTACATTGATTTGAAAGGGACGACACGCGACACTACGATGTTGCCACTTTTTAATTTATACACTTTTTGGTCGGAATACATTGTTATTACATTGTTACGAGCGATGCAAATGAGGTACCTACTTAGTGAAAAGATATACAATTTATTAAATATAAACTTTCGTGAGACATATTAACATTATATAAAAACTTTTTACAAAAAAAAAAGATAAACCGACTTCAAAAAGGATAAAATTAATCATTATATTATTTATATGCGTTACCAACTGATATGTTTGAAGTCGGTGCCAAGCCAAATTTGGAAGAATTAATACGAACGCGGCGATGAGTTCAGTGAATTGTTCTTTTTACTATATATGTAACTAATCTAATACGGTATGAATCGCACGTAGGTATACATTCGTTTCGAACATGCGTTAACTGTTAGGCAAGTAAGTACAGAAAGTATAATCATGCGTCGTATGTTTGTTTGTTAACACATTGTTGGGACTATCCGTATCTTGAACGTAGCCCGTGGTTTGGTTTGAATTTTTTATTCTTCTTCATCTAAGGTTTAATTCGAAGTATAAAGGAATTCAATGGCTAGCTTATTTTTTCTATACTCATAAACACCCAGTACCTACACACGCCGTGTCATTAAAAAGGCACGATATTCAAATTTTTTATGGAAGGTCAATCATAGGCGTCTACATTTTTTTTCTATTTGCCGCCTTTTTCTGATTATTGAAAAAGTAGACGTGTATCAGAGTATATATATATACCTATATGGATGTCGCATTTCATCAAAATAGGATTAGTAGTTTAGACATGAAAATATAACGGATGAAATCACATTCACCTTTGCATTATTAGTACCGATGTTTTGTGATGTTCACACTTGAAGCTGATTTGACCGGTTTTGTAATTTTTGGCTTGGCACCGACTTCAAACATATCAGTTGGTAACGCATATAAATAATATAATGATTAATTTTATCCTTTTTGAAGTCGGTTTATCTTTTTTTTGTAAAAAGTTTTTATTTTTCCATTTTTAGTGGTTATATATTTATCAAAATCGGACAACGAGTCTCGGAATAATCGGTAAAGATATATCAAAAAGTTCATAATACACCCATTCTATCTAAGGAAAGTTCCACGTATCATATGTGGACTTCATCATTAGGCCTTCTCTATCAAATTGGTGGTTTTCAAGAGGGAATGCTTGAGTTGCTTAAGAAAACACCGAAATCAACATACATGTGCCTTTAAAAATTGAGAAATTCTCTCAATTCCTCATAGATCCCATCATCAGAACAGCACCAGATTAATTTGGGACCATCTTCAAAGAAGTTCCTATTAAACAAAAAAAATAATTGTCCAAATCGGTCCACGGGTCTAGGAGTAATCACTGAACATCCTACATAAAAAATCTTTATCATTATCGTCAAAAAAATCATTCCATCCCCTCCATCAAATTGGTGGTTTTCGTGAGAAAATGCTTGAGTAGCTTAAGAAAACACCCAAATCACCATACATGTGCCTTTAAAAATTGAGGAGTTCCCTCAGTTGCTCATGGATCCCATCATCAGAACAGCACCATATTTATATGGTACCACCTTGAATGTACATCCTTTCAAACAAAAAAAGAATTACTCAAATCGGACCACAGGTCTCGGAGTAATCGCTGAACATTCTACATTTAAAAAATCTTCATCATTATCATCAAAACTATCATCATCATCAGGTCCACTCCATCAAAATGGTACTTTTCGTGAGAAAATGTTTGAGTTGTTTAAGAAAACACCCAAATCACTATACATGTGCCTTTAAAAATTGAGGAGTTCCCTCAATTCCTCATAGATCCCATCATCGGAACAGCACCATATTTATATGGTACCACCTTGGATATAGATCCTTTCAAACAAAAAAAGAATTACTCAAATCGGACCACGGGTCTCGGAGTAATCGGTGAACATACAAAAAAAAACACCAAACCGTGCAGAACCTCCTTCCTCAATGGAATTGAAGTCGGTAAAAAATAATACGGTTACACTCACGGTACTTTAGTCACGTCTCGCGACATGTTTCGGAGAGCCTAGGTATCCATCTTCAAGCACTAGGAGTGCTACTTGAACCGGCCCGTGGTGCACTGCTGCGCCTCGCGTCGCCGACTGGCAATGGCAACCTGCGTCCGGCACGGCGCGCGGCGCGCAGCGCGCGCTCTGACAAAGCTTGTTGAGGGTGATCTTGCGCCGGCGCTGCTAATGCGTTTTGCAGCATATTTGGTTCATCCGACATAAGTGACGATAAGCAAACCACACTCACTGTGTCCACTATTAACTATCACGCAACACACACATATACAATTTCTCAGCTAGGTACAGTCGAGTTCTTAAATATTTATGCGATTAAATGGACAAAAATATGTATCCACAACCTTAATCAATACTAATAATAATGGCTTCATATATTTTTGTACGATGAATACACACACTATATTTTTGAACTCGATTGTAAAACTCTCAGATTTTCTGCGCTAATCATTAGTCAAACTGGGGCTTTCTCGAACGGTATTGGAATAATATTTTCAGTATGTCAGTGGGTTCTAATCTACTTAAATCCATACGATTTGACAGTTTGTTAACTAATAATATTAGTTTAATACCGTTGAAGAATTGGACCACGGGTAATATATAGCACATATCAATACCTGTACCAGTGAAATAAAAGCGTGATAAATAAAATTCATTAAAGTTTTTTTAACATTACATATATTTATTTATTAATATATGTACAAAGTTACATACTATCTAAAAAATAAAACTAAATCTAAACTTAACAAATAAAAACTATACTAACAACTAATTTAAAATTATGTATAAAAGTAAACCTACCTATAAAAATCCCAACTACAAATATTATGTGCCTAAATATATAGATCGAATTATTAGTACCATACAAAAAATCACATAGTTAAATTATAAACTTATATAGATGTCATATACATAGGAAAAAGTGACCTAGGCCTCTGGTGCCCTAGGCTAGGATCGAACCAGCGTCTTCTGCATTCGAGGCAGACGCCTTAACCAACTTGGCCAACTGGATTAAGAGCAGCTGGGTAGTTGGGGAGAGTGCAAAAAATAATTTACGTCACTCTGGGCGCTAAGTGAGATTTACTGCCCTAGAGCGCAGCGGCAAATCTTACCTCACACCCACGAGAAGACGTAAAATTATTTACGCCCCACGGGCGGTAATAAGGAAGGCCTCAGATCGCTTGTTTATGGCCCTTACCTTCGGTTCGGGCCACAGATACCCACGATCTGAGCCCTTCTTTATTTTACCGCCCTAGGTAGGTACGTTACCTACGTGGAATGGTAATTTAACATTGAAGTGCACAATTTATTTAAAAATACATGCTTACGATTCCTTTACGTAAGAAATAGCTTCAACTCGTTCACTACGTATTCGAAATGAGCTTGAAATGTAATTTCACATTCTTTTCCAAAACGATACGATAATTGTATAGTCGCATTACAAAGTAAAAGTCGTAAATAATCGGATATTCACTTATCAAACGTTTTTAAGTTAATTGAATATGAAGAAACGTCAATTTACGTTCACTTGATATTCTTAATCGCCATTAAATGTTAAACATCAGAATTAAAACTGTAATTACGTTTATTTACGAGGGAATTATTTCGCGGTTTTTCGCTATCGACATTTATGGGGTTCAGTTCCATAATGGTACAAAAGAAAAGCTTATAATAATAAAATGTATGGTAGCCGGCTGTCCAGAGTAGGGTCGTTAGAGCTGTGTTCTCGAGGGTAGATGTGGAAACCTAAGTGGCGAGTTGGCTATGTGTTTAAAGTCCAGTGACACCTCTCTACCCCCAGCTCCCGCACCGGTGTTGCCCTTGAGCCATCTTCGATGTCGCTTTTTATGGGGGCCCATCTTGCGGAGGGCGAGTCACCGTCTGCCGGAAATAAAATTGGATACCGTTTTATTAGGCAGGCGTCCGGTTCTTCATCCAATAGCCCATTAATCAGTCCATAATTTTCACCCAATAGCATTTTAGACTCCATTAATTCTCAATAGTCCTTACACCATGGCGGGTGCTGTCTCTGCGTGCGTCCACTTTTCATTAAATTGTCGAAAGGGCCTCTGGGCGTTGGCTTCGGCTCCACATACGCCTCCCAAAGGTCCGGAACACCATTGTTCCGTGGTCGGGAAAGACATACAAATATATAAATGTATGCATGATATGTGGCAGGTTGATGATAAGGTTGTCTCACACCACAGCTTTTAATTTTAAACATTATTCACAGATTCTATGAGCCTAAAAACATACAAAAACTCTACAATCGCACGAAACCGTTACAGCCTCTATAGCGTTCCAGACACTGTCAGTAATGACGGCGTTTTACATAAAATAAAACGCTAATTATGAAAACTTACAAATTTGAGATCTAAAGTAAACATTGAGAGTGGCAACACTGTTGTTGGTCGTTTCTGTCCCTTTCTAGCATATACATCCATACGCCCTTTCTCGCTCACACAGGACCCCCTACCACATTCCACCAGGTGCAGCACTGATGTTAGACATCAGCGCTAATTTTTACTTCATTGTCTCAATATTTATATTTTTTACCAGGCAGGTTTAAAAACTTTAGATCTCAAATTTGTAAGTTTTCATAATTAGCGTTTTATTTTATGTAAAACGCCGTCATTATAAAAACTGTACGAAATTTGAGATCTAAAGTAAACATTGAGACGTGTTTGTTATCGCCTGGTGGAAGCGTAAGACGCCAAGCCAATGTGATAATACAACAGCAATGAATGTTCATTGCGATGGTGTATGGCAACACCATGAATTTTAATAACTGTGTAGCGAGAGGTGGGTAGATTGTAAATTTATGTGGCAGTGTACAGACAAAGGGACCACTTTGTCGATAGAAAGTTACTAGTAATTTCTAAAACTACGTAATGTGCACTACCTATTAGTGAAAGAAAAGAGTGTCTGTATAAATCGACCAAGGGGTCCCTTGCACTAAACTCGTCCATATATGTTGTACCCAAATAGTAGTAACTTTATAAGTTATTATAGGTACCTGTAAGTATTCAAGAAATGTTTCACCAGAAACACTTTCGCAATGGTGATCTAATTAAAAACAAGGTAAAACAAAATGTTTTATCTTATGTAAACTGACTGAGTATGAAACTCCCGGAAGAGATATCATTATTAACCAGCATAATGGTAAAGGAATGTAAGTGGTTTACTTAATAACCTTATAATATGTTATCAGATATAAAAAATAAATAAAACATAACAGTTGTCTTTGTAGTTTTTATTTATAATTTCTCCTTTCCTTAACAGATATGTTAGGAAATTACAATAATTCCCAATTGCTCAATGACAATTTGTAGAAATAAAATAAGGTGCTTACTTTTATTTCCAAAGTTTCTAGGATTTATATTACATTAGGTACGTATACACTGAATAGATAATAGTGTACGTAATTATGTATATAAATCACTCAATAAAAGGGATTGTTGAAAACTAATAAAGAATAACTTTACGATATACATAAATGAAAATTAATAAAGAAATGAGTTTGTTTAGTTGTAACAGCAATTAATTATGAAAATAATTAAACTATTTCAGTAAATAGCTTGTTAAGGAATAAGAAAACATTTATCCAATTGTTTACATGCCGTTACCAGGTTGCTAAAATATCATTATATTGATTATCATCGTATTATGAGTATGCATTACATTCACCACAGTATATCAATTTAATGTACAACGAGTACTTAGTAATTTTAAAAGAATTGATTTTAGTATAGGTAGTCTCCTAGTGGGTTCTGCATCTTCTTTTTTAGTAAAATGTTACCAAGGACTTGGTTACTTTTTTTTGTTAAGACTTATAACAAGTTTCTTGGCTCTGGCCAAATGACCACACCTGTAGTTGAGACTTCACTTTATTTACAATCATATGTGTACGCTGGGTGCACTTGAGGAACGTCACAGTAAGAAATGCTACTTCTATACTTTTATAGAAATGTAGCCAGAGGGCCTACCGCGAAGTTCGAAAATCGACAAAACGATGGTCCCGTCTCTATCACTCTTGCATATACGAAAGAGAGTGATGCAAATAGACGATTCGAAGAACGAACTGCTTCGCGGTTATAGGCCAGGTTCTGTGCCCTTGCAGGTTATTTCTTTTTTAGTTGTGACCATTTATTTGTTTGTTCATCAGCCAAAACATATCAGAATAGACCTCACGCCGTAATCAGGTATTGCGAATAACTATATTTGGGCCAGTTTAAAACAGGCTCAAGTCAAAACAAAAAATAAGTTATTATGGGTCGGTCATAACGTTTGTATTGGACCTAGATATAAATCTGGGATCAATTTAAAGTAGGTTAAGTTTTAAAGTAGGGGGCCGATGTCTTTCCGTTTATTCCTTATTACTAAGTTAAGGATGCTATTATTTGAACTACGTAGGTTCATAGGTCAACTGACTTTTAGGAAAGTGTAGTAGTGAGTTCAGGTTCACAATGTCTAGTTTACGGCCAGAGCTTTGGCTTAACGAAAAGATAGCTGTGGCTAAGTTAAGTCGAATTGCTTAATAAATGTTATGTTTATGTATGGCGCTCCGAAACTACAAAAGTAGTTTTACAAAGTAGGTAGCTCCTTAACTGTTAAAGTGCATGAGGTTCTGATAGGAACCCAATCATATCGATCCTAGACAGGATTTGAATGAACTCACTCAGTTATAAAAATTTCAGGCGTCTTCAGGCTGTACTGTGTAGAAAAAACGCCAAGTTCTGTCAACATTTTCTTGTGTGTAAACACCGCCACATTTCCTTAAAATTTAGTAAATGGGTACTGACATGAGTTAACATACTTTGGCATTTACGAAAATGCATTGTTTATTTAACGTATCAGACAATGATTTCATGAACAAATTACAATATCCGATTAATTTGGCTTGTACACTTGGCAAGGCCGTAATTAACCATGGACATGGGGACCTACTATCATTTGAAATTCACTTTGTATGTGATGTATGTGATTTTTCCTGTAGGTACAAACTTTACTTAGTGCTTTGAATGAAATCACTTGCGTAGTGAAAACAAAGCTTTAAGCTAAACAATGAGCTTAGAATACTTGTATTTATATCAACAAGTTAAACTAACCTCCAACTGAGGTTTATACTGGATTTCGGGAGCTTGACTGCTCCTGATTTTATTTATTCCCACTTGCCCAGGTGTTGACCTAATTAACATACCCGTAGCCCGAGAAGGCTTATCGTCTCATCCTTATTTTAACAAGGTCGAAATATTAGAATACTTAAAATGCGAAACGTTTCGCGATTTTGCATGGACGACTCCTTGCGCAGGGGTCATGCAATCTAAATAAACAATTGTTTAAATAGACCAAGAGTCTCATACTTAGTCAAAGTCAAAGTCAATATTGTCTTTATTCAAGTAGGCATAGCAACAAGCACTTTCGAATCGTCAGTAACAATTTATCTTAAATAATTAAGAGCAATATATTGATACAATTGTAATCTTAATCCATTGCAACTCATATTTCCAATTTTTTACTATATTTATTCAGAAATAAACCAATGATGGTTTATGCAACAAGGTATGCGAAAACTTACATTTAATTGGAGTATCGTTAATGTCACTAAAAACTTCGATGAATGGGGTGTTTGTTAACCAGAGACTGCTTTCTTGGCACTCTTTGCTGTAGCAAAGAAGGCTCCAGTTCTGGGCTAGACCGTTTAGTTTATAGGTTTTTGAGGGAGGTTTGGTCCAAACCTTCTGTCCCAAACCATTAGAAGATAGTTTTAAGAGCATTATGTACATAGTTTGTGTCCTCATTCAAGTCATTCATGATGTCTTAACCCTTTAAATGAGGTATTGATTAAATAAAGTCTTTGTGTGCTCATGACAGCACTTGCCCCTGAGGACAGATCACAGAACCCTGTTGTACTACTAGCATTTTTATAGTACAAATATTATGAGTAAAGTCTCAAAATATTTACAAGAAGTGTGTAGCCAGTCGACTTGTAAGGCCAGTTTTGTACATTTAGTTTTCAACATGCTTGCCTACGCAGCAGCATGATAGTTTACCTGCATCGAGGATAGGTAGTGAAAACCAGTCATTATATTATCAGTTATATTTGGGAGGCGGAACAATGGCTTTAACCTTTTTACCACCATGACCCCATTATATGATAAGCAGAAGAAATTGCTACTAAAATGCACGGACGTCCAACTGAAGCTGTAAGCATGGTCGTCGGTTAGTTCCGACTGCTCCAGTTATAGGTTAATGAGGATAAAAACGCTTAGATTATAAATGGTGCTTTATAACCATGGATTTGAGATTCCCAAACCATAACCAACTTGCAACGTAATTTTTCCATATCTTTGCGCGTTTATCCTCGTTGACCGACCAAATTATAAATTTAATAGTGTGCCTTGCGAAGGCAGAATATCATGTTATAAATCAAACTTAATGCCCAGGAGGCAGTTTATAGTATTCCTTGCTCAGAAGAATAGTCGGCCTTGCGCAGGCAGTGAAAAAGCTTATGAGCCAGTCAAAATATAGCCCAGGAGGCAGTTTATAGTATTCCTTGCTCAGAAAGATAGTCAGCCTTGCGCAGGCAGTGAAAAGGCTTATGAGCCTGTCAAAATGTAGCCCAGGAGGCAGTTTATAGTATTCCTTGCTCAGAAGGATAGTTAGCCTTGCGCAGTCAGTGAAAAGCCTTATGAACCTGTCAAAATGTACCCCAGGCTTACTTAGGAGGATAGTCAGCCTTGCGCAGGCAGTGTTTGAAAAGGCTTATGAGCCAATCAAAGTGTAGAACGCTTTCATTGGAAAGCAATTCAGCATTGTCATCCTTGCGCAGGCACCATGCCTATTTTATCATTCAATTTTTACTAGAAATACTGCCTAAAGGGACGTATTCACCTGTACTTCAATAGTACTTATAAGAAGCCCTCGTTAAAGATGAAACATAAGAACTGTCACTCGCAGTATGCAGTTGCATATCAAGTTAATAAGAAAGTAACTCAATCCAATAATAAAGCAAAAAACCGTACAGTACGGTTACTTGTAAATTACATTATAGTAATTACAACTGCACACAAGAGTATTTCTTATACTTTTCTTAACAATTTAAGCATACTAAGCTATTTATTTTGACAAAAAAAAAATCGTTATAGTTTCCGTTGTTACTCAGCTTGTGCCCCTGCCCCGAGAGTAGAAATACAAGACCATTAAGAGGAGCTTTATCAACTCTCTAGCGGACCCACACTTTTTAACAAAAGTATATATTCTTTAGGGTACACAATTGTAACGTCAACGGTAATAGCGTATTGATGTGCCGATCCTTAAGTTCAAATCTTTTCCAACTAAAAAGTTGAGGGTATGTCCCTCACGCAGAAACATTTGATATAATTTCCTGTCATACAACTATCGATAAATAACGCGATGCATAATAACCAGAGCTCGGATTTTTCACGGCAAAACAAAACACTAGCGTAATTTAGCCAGTGCTTGAAATATTATTTTATCGATATCGATAATTCAGAACTAGAAGAAATAAAAGTCACCAAATAAAATTAATATGTAATAAAACTAATAAAAACATTTGTATAAAGTTACTATATATTAGAAACAGACGCAATTTCTTCTTCAAAATCTACGTCAGTACACACAGCAGCACAAGACATTTTATTTGGGTAATAGTGATAGGAGTAGATGATCATTATCTTTTCAACATTCTCTGGGAGTAAACAGTTGCGTTTATCACTATAAATCCATTTATGTACACTAAATGTACGTTCAACTTCAGTTGACGTCAAGGGAGCAAATTTATAGAATTCATTATCAGTTCGGGTAATATTTTAGGTGTACCATCGAATAAAAAAAGAAAAAATGTACTGAGGCAATACCTGTCATATACTCTAGTAAGACTCGATAGGTGTCGATAAAATAATATTTCAAGCACTGGCTAAATTACGCTAGTGTTTTGTTTTGCCGTGAAAAATCCGAGCTCTGATAATAACACCAATTACAATGACAGCCATGTCATAATTCAATAAATGAATATTCTAAATGTAAGGATTTAACACGCCTTAAGAATAGCGCGATACGCAATTACACTTGTAAAATAGGAAAATATATCAAATATTGAAATGTGTATTATTAATAATATAATCAATAGGACTGCCGCGATGGCGCGGGCATCATTTTAATTTACTTAAGTAATTTTATTAACACTTCACTATTTTGGATCGGTTCATATTTGCTTAAGAACAGTAACTTCAAAAATATATTTCGAACGGTAAAAACCGTTAGAAACTGTTTTTCAAAGTATAAAGCTAAACTGGGATATAATTAAAAACCTCACCAGCAGTTTAGCTGACGACCTTTCGCATTGAAAAACAGCAAGCCAATGAAGTAAAAATTAGCGCTGATGTCTAACATCAGTGCTGCACCTGGTGGAATGTGGTAGGGGGTCCTGTGTGAGCGAGAAAGGGCGTATGGATGTATATGCTAGAAAGGGACAGAAACGACCAACAACAGTGTTGCCACTCTCAATGTTTACTTTAGATCTCAAATTTCGTACAGTTTTTATAATAATGTCATTATTTCTGTACCCATCCTTCTCTTCTTCTTATACATAGAAAAGGACGGGTACAGAAATAATGACATTATTACTGACAGTGTCTGGACCGCTTTTCAACAAACGTTGACGTTTCCAAGCCCTGTATAAAGTAACAACGCGATCAATATTAGTCCATTAAAGTCCCGCGACATGCATTAATGACGGCACCACCGATGTAACTGTCACGCAGACATGACTCATGACTTATGACGGTGTAAACAGTGTTGTCAGTACGCGAGTGCTGCGGCGTCGATGAAAAATGTCGTCCGGATATGTCACTTTTGCTTTGTGATGATTGTGATGCTGTTTTAAAAAGTAACAAGAGCCTTAATTTCGGTTTCGCTCGTGTACCGAGGAAGTCATAGTTATATATTTTAAGCAGTCTTACATGGCCTTAAATATTTTGGCCTTAAAAGTATTCCAGATAATAGACGAATAATATATGTACAGTCAGCAGCACGAGTAGCAAAGCGGGTAGGGTGCTCAAAACGAGCTGGACACGAGTTTATTGTTAAGAGAACTAAAGCTTGTGTAGGTCATTTTGCACACCCTACCCGCTTAGCTACTTTTACTGCTGACTGTACTAGACGTAAGCATTATTCAACTAACAGTAAAATGCGGATTGTATCTATAAATGTTATGACTAGCCTCTAACCGCGTCTGCGTCTGTGTAGACGTCGTTTTTTCCCAAAGTATCACGCCTATTAAGGGGTCTATTTAAAAAAAATCCTTTCTTGGAAATTTAAAGAATGAAATTGTTTCGCATTTAGGTCCTATTTAGGTGAGGTAGGTAGGTAAGTAATCAAATGTAGTCCCATTTTTGAGATTTCCCAAAATCGTGAAACAATGTTAATTCGATTCAAAAATACATTTTAATTAAACTTACCTATAGTTGAATAGCAGCGGATATCGAAGTCTCTTTTTAAAAGTAACGCAGTGGACCTAGACACATTGGGAACTATAACTATCTGGGTATATATTATTCTATTAACCATCCCAAAACAAAATTATCAAAACGTAATAAAAGGCCGATGCACACTTCTTAAATGAAACTTTAAGTTATCGACGCTGAAGTCCATTTTCAAACGGATAATAATAGAAGTCTCTTTTTAAAAGTAACGCAGTGGACCTCGCGTCTCGCGTCGGACTTAAATGAACCACCCCAAAACTGAATTTGTGAAATATTGTTAACCCCAATGCAAGGTATACATTCTAAATTAAACCATAATGGCCATTCATTGGGTTCATTTTAGAACAGAACAATGGGAATAGAAGTTTGTGAAAGTAACAGAGTGGACAGCGCGGCGCGGTTAGCGCATCACATCGGAAATTGCATCTGGGCATAAATGGCGTCGCACTCGTGTTCTCATTATGAACGAGACGTGTGGGCCGCGAGTCACGAGCGATTAGCGTAAAAATAAATGAACAAAATGTTTATAAATTACCTTGAAATATCTTTCACTAGTTAATGAAAAACTAGCTACAACACTAAAACAATAGAAAACTTCAACTTAGGCGAGAGGTCTGAATTTTCAGAAAGGGTTCCCATAAAGCTGGCTGCGTTCTTCTTCTACCCACATTCAGTGATATAATTTAATGTAATCATAAATACTTCTGTAGGAACTAAAGAAGTTTCAACGCGTACTGGCCGCTGCTGTCAAGCGACAAATACAGAATACGAATGTTGACTGACGGTTTGACGTGCAGAAAACAATTACGATTCTTACGAATGTAATATTTATATTATTATATTACTCGTTATATTCTTAGCGTAGTTAAACGAAAACGTTTAATTCAGTGCAATAAAGAAGTCTAGGTATGGACAATTTGTAGTGGTTTGATTGTGAAACCACTCTTCAAAAAAGGATCTCTTTGGTAGAAAAAGACTGGCGATAGAATAGACGGAAAAAATGCAAGAAGGCTATAAGTTTGGTTTTTGTAAATGTGTATGTATATGTATACCCTTGGAGCGCGAGTCTATTACAATACATATAATAATATACGTTGTAATAGAATAGCTGCTGGTAAATCCAGTTTACTAGACACGCGTACCGCTTGTACCATACAGGAAAATCGGCGCAAACGCATTCTCCCCTCTTAGGCCCTCCCACTCATTAAGCGGAGGTATGCCCCATCCCCCCTCTGGGAGGAGGTACTAGTTGAATGGGTAATTTAATCAGTCCGAGAATTACGCGTTTAGATTGTTAACAGGAGATAAATTTGAGATTAAATCGGTATTGGTGCTAACAACAATTGACTAAGCATCCCAACCATTTTCGCATTAATATACCTACCTAAAATGATAATATAAGTACATACAGGATGTTTTATCTATGACATTCATATTGTGCGAGATGATTTGGTAGGCTAAACAACTTATACTTTAGGACTTACTCTGAAATCACAAATTTTTTTTTAGTTATTTCACACATTCCGGCCGATCAGACGTCGCGTTTTCTATGAGTGGGCCAACATTTTTTCCAGTCGAGTAACGAATTTTCTATCTGTGCATCTCGTTTACGCTAACATGTTACAAGCAAGATGCACAGATAGAACACTCGATACTCGTTCTCGAAAACGTCAATGTCATAACTCATGGTAGTGCCTCAGGTTGGTCTCATAGAAAAAAATGTTCAGTATGACAGTACGACTTACCTAATCACCTCTCACAATATGGTTTAGTTATTGAAAAACACTGTATGTATAAGACGACACTGGTAAAACAATAAAAGTATACGCAGAAATATAGTAAATAAATAAATCTGACTGAATTTATATAAGTAATTTACTAGTAAGTAACCCATACCCCAGCCTCCATAGCCCAGTTGGTAGTGACCCTGCCTACGAAGCTGGAGGCCCCGGGTTCGAATCCTGGTAAGGGCATTTATTTGTGTGCTAATCTCAAATATTTGTTCCTGAGTTATGGATGTTATCTATGTATATAAGTATGTATTTATCTATCTAAGTATGTATATCGTCGGCTAGCACCCATAGTACAAGCTTTGCTTAGTTTGGGGTTAGGTTGATTTGTGTAAGATTGTCCCCAAATATTTATTTATTTATTTATTTAAGTAGTAACTGTAGGGTGGTTTTCAATCTAATATTATTGAACCCTTTCTATTTTCTACAATCGACGCTAGCAACTATTTCAATGACGACGGACGTATAGGTGTTAAGTTAACATACTTCAACAGTGATTGCAATATTTTAACTGTGTCATGTGGTAATATCTTCACGCCCCTATATTAATTTCGATACCTTACTTAAGATCGCAAGATACTCAGTTATACCTAATTACAATGCTTATTAAAATCTAACTAGCCGATTGGAACTGTAATCTCTCTGAGATAAGATGGAGATTAGAATGGCATGCTACCGTGAAGGTGGTTCTATTGTTGTTATAATAGGCCGAAGCTGAACAGATATTATGATATTTAGTAGGTTGCATTAGAATATATCGATAAAAGAGATGGTAGAATTTTCCTGCAATGTAATTTATATAGGACGTAACAAAAATACTGGTGATCCGATTAAGGGCATATTTGGCATCGTATTGCAAGTAAGAGAAAGTAGAAGAAAATTTTTTTGGACACGAAATTGACTGAAAAAAACTGTATAGTATTTTGGCATTGATAACGGTGCCGCTCTTCCGTATGTAACCAACATAACCCCTTTTTTACAGTCAGCAGCAGAAGTAGCTAAGCGGGTAGGGTGTTCAAAATGATCTATACACGCTTTTATTCTCTTAACAATAAAGTCGTGTCCAGCTCATTGTGAACACCCTACACGCTTAGCTACTTTAAATTATTTTTCTCACTCTGAAAATTATAGGAATCTGATATTTTTATTTTACTTACTGTTTTAAATACATATATGTGAATCATAAAATATACTGAAAATCCCTATAATTGACCATAGACTTTTTATGAAAACGAAAATATTTCATGAATCTGAATACGTGCAAGAATTTTACAAAAATACCAATAGTTTCATATAAATTACGCGGCGAAATAAATCAGGCAATCTTTAATTACCTAAATGTTTGACAACAATTTTACAGCTGTATTAGGTACAGTCGCCATCAGATATATCGGAGCGGCAAAGGTGGTCATAAATATCTGAACAACGCCTCTATTGTCAAGGAGATAAAGCACTTGTTCAGATATTTTTGAGTACTGTAGCCGCTCCGATATATTTGATGGCGACTGTACCTACGTGTCATAACTTACCTATACATTGATAGGACCATTCAAGAATTCAGAATCTAGGAATATCTTGACTGGTTCTATAAATAATGATATCAATTAAAAACGTCCATATCTATGCAAATCCTAGAATCACTAATTGCTGTTAAAATTGGATTCTGATCAATAATAAATCTAATTTTGACAAACAACATTATTTGTATTCATTAGACGCAGCGTGCGTCCAGGACACTTTTATTATTTATTAGCAGGGTCCACACCGACCGACCAGGCTTCACTCGTATATCGTCAGGTGATAAGCAAAACTCACTAAGTACTACCACAAGTAATAGCATAATAAACCATACTAGCAACAACAGGGTTGAGTCTCGTATAATTATTTTTTTTGTAATTAGTGAGTTTTGCTTCTTATTCTACCTGGCGATATATAGGATAAGGAAATAGATAGAAATGGCTAACTGCTGTCTTATTTGAGCAGTGACGTCGACATTCAACTGTCAATTATACTTTTAAGTCCGAGTACAATGTCATAATGTCGACAGTGCCAATTAATTGATAAAAGTGCACAAATATCCTTGAATTTACAATCTAATTAAACAAAACGAAAATTTCACGTATTAGATTCTAATCTGATATTATCATTTGTCGTGTTCTGAAAAAAAAATGTTAGTACTTACCTAGTATATTTGTTATAGATCTTTGGATATGATATGATTTTATACATGACCTCCTTTAAATACAGTTTTGCTGATGTTGGCGAGGCTATAAGTCTCAAATATGACTATTCGACTGTGCGGTAGGTGTGTACCTTAAGATTAATCAGTTATAATTACGAGGTTCTTAACGACCTCATGGCGCTTACGATTACACTTAAGAATTCTCATGAATATCCAATGGGTGCTACTGGATCAAGTTCCTCTGGTAACCTATAGAGGATGTCAGGACAAAACGAGAATCAGGGTAGCACGGACCATTGACGAGTTGGTAACTGAGAAATAAATAAACTGACTGGTCTTTCAGAAAAAAAAAGGATTGCGACGACCTTATTCGCATTTTCAGCTGAAGTTTCAGAAACAGATGACGAAAGCATATTATGATTGTGAAGTTGTGATTATTATCGATAAGAACTTATACGATGTTGTCATAAATAAAGAATATATTTCTTGTTGCGGCATTCATAAATAAGTAAGCTTACTCATTTCTCTATGGTCGTGCCCAGTTCTGGAGATTCAGAAAAAATCTTGAATGACTTTGTTCATATAAAAGTGTGCATGCATGGATCAGGTTTCCTTGCATTCTGAAAGGTCCACGAACCTTGTATTATGACATTATCGTAGATATACCATGTCATATTGGCAGAGCAAATCGAATCGCTCCGAGATTATCATAAGCAACGGTGTGGATTAGCATAATTACTACCTCTATGCACGACAATATAGTCACACAATCCTTAAATTAATCAGTTATGAACCTTATCACTTAGAAAATAAAGTATCAAGGTATGGGTAATTCGAAGTATGACCGAAACACATGCTTTTCTATAGTTTATATAATTATAACTCTTGCATCTTTGTATTAAGATGCAAATTCGCAATCTAGATAAATTGTCAGTTTTGAATTGAGATGCGTGCAAAATTGTAGATGGCTTTATTAATACTAGTTGGAATTTTACATAAGGTATGTTTGTTACCTATGTTGGTCTTTAAAATTATGAAAAGCTGAACGAATACACGAAAAAAAAGAGCGGAGAGTAAGCGAAGTGAGTTCTTACAAACAACTCCAGACCCAACTGTCACCTGGCTACTGGGACCTCTAGGCATTTGGATGGCTTTTTGATTTCAATAGTTTGTCTGACGATAACTTTAGCAATGTTTTTCTGATCTTTATGAAATTTCTCGGGGCTGTAGCAGAGATACATAAAATTTGTAAGTTTTATGAGCAGGATCGATCTAGTGGTTATGGAGCTAGAAGGAGAAAAAAAATCCTCCTTGGGGTCTTGTTATATTGGTCGACTCGTTTGCAAGTAAATCGCGAGTTCTCAGTACGAGGCGGACTACTAGTTTAACTAGGTAACTGCTAGAGACATATGTAAATCGTCAGAATGACAACGCCTATAACCGCGAACCACTTCGTTCATCGAATCGTCTATTTGCATCACTCTTTCGTATATGCAAGTGCAATAGAGACGCGGCCAACGTTTTATCATTTTCGAACTTCGCTGTGATGACCTAACATTTCCCCCAGATTTAATTAGAATTCGGTATACAAATAGGTAGCGGTATAAAAATCAGCATTTTTAATTTCATACCACCCCGTAAGTTATTCCCGATTTAATCATTTTAACGACTTTTCTGAGGACACATAAAATAGGTTTGAATCGAGAAGAAGCGCTGCACGCTGGTGGCCTGGCGGTAGAACGTTAGACTTTCAATCCAAAGGTCTCGGGTTCAAACCGCGGCTCGTACAACTGAGTTTTCGGAATTTATGTACGAAATATCACCTGATATTTATATTTACTAGTCCCTTTTCGTTGAAGGAAAACATCGTAAGGAAATCGGACCCAATCCCAACAAGGCCTGGGTTGAAAGGTCAGATGGCAGTTGTTTTTGAAAAACTAGTGCCTACCTACGTCAATTCTTGGGATTAGGTGGCCGCATGCTCAATTGAGCCGTCGCAGGACCGAGACAAACGCTAGGAGAATAATGTAAAAATAGATTCGAATCTGAGCTCGTGACGTTGAATTAACTACAAGTACCACCATATATTTAGAATATGACCAGACTCACGAACACCTCGAAACGCACAGGACAGATTGGCCATCGACCCCGTTTCCGTGAAACCGTGGACCGAATAAACTTCAATCTCAGAATGATCCGACGGTTTCATGCTATACTTTTTGTGCTCTCGAAAAACATTATAAAATCGTACTTTTTGTTGGCACGTGGCGAGGCATGGAGTCGCTACGTCTGTAGAATTGTATTGTAATTAATTTCATTTGTGTTGTAGTACCTATAAATAATTTTGAAATGGATGCACTGTCTCTCTGTCTATCTTTCATAAATGTATAAAATTGGTGTTGTATTTTTGAAGTGAAAACTTCTTTAGCCGCGTTGGGCACTTTTTGGTAAGGGTAAATCTTATGGGTTCACGTCACCGACATGGTCACAAGCCATACACGATTGAGAAACATGTAAAATAAAATGTAAAGTGTAAATGTGAAATAAAGTGAAGTGAAGTGAAGTTCAAACCTCAAAGTTAAAAGTGCAAAATAATTTATTTTCTAAAATAAAAAGTTTTCACTTCTATCGGCAGTCCCTATAACTGCCATTTTTTATTATTAATAATCATTATAGTTTTACTATTAAGGCAATATCAACTACAAAAGAAATAAATAAAAAAAGATACCGAAAGGTAATACTAGTTCAATTTAATACCGAACAGAAAAGTTAATACATATTTGCCTTTTTAGCACAATAAAATAGCAATAAAGCATAAAAATTGTATACGTAATACGTTTAAAAATGGAGACTCCACTGCATCTCTGTCCGGTCCATCCGTTTTTGCCGTTCGGGTAAGATTCATTCAGTGTTATAATTACTTCGCGCTCCAACTCCAGCCAGCCTACTGTTGACCTTTCTTAACTAGAACCACATCAGTCGTGAGAATGTTACAATATTTATTATAAACTAGCTGTACCCGCGCGGCTTCGCTCGCGTGCGTTGCAGTAGGTTCTGTCACTTTTCGTTACCCTCAACAGTTCATTGCTAAACGCTTTCTACATGTCACATTTCATACAGTGTAAGTTTAGCAGTTTAGCTAAAATTGACTTCTTGCATATAACTTCGACATCCCAAAAGATCGACTGAAAGCGTTTGAGATTTGACCGTGTCAGCCATGGCAAATTAGCAATAGTACAGTGTGTTTTTTGTTTATGCGGGGGGCTCTGCCCCCCGAGCGCCCCGTTCTTTACCGCCCGTCACGTAGTAAACTCTATCAAAACTCTTTTTCTCCCATCTCAAATGTTCGAAGTAACAATTTTTGGTATAATAAGCAATAGTACGGTGTGTTTTTTCTTTATGCGGGGGGCTCCGCCCCCGAGCCCTCCGTTTTTTGCCACCCATAATGTGATTCACTCTATCAAAACTCTTCTTCTCCCATTTCAAATATTCACCGTAACAATTTTTGGTATAATTAGCAATAGTACAGTGTGTTTTTTTGTTTATGCGGGGGGCTCTGCCCCCCGAGCGCCCCTTACTTTACAGCCCATCACGTGGTAAACTCTATCAAAACTCTTTTTCTCCCATCTCAAATGTTCTACGTATCAGTTTTTAGTATAATTTGCAGTATTTTATTTGCAGGGGGCACCGCCCCCGAGCCCCCGTTCTTTACCGCCCATCACGTAGTAAACTCTCTCAAAACTCTTCTTCTCCCATCTCAAATGTCCAACCTAGAAATTTTTGGTGTGATAAGCTATTGCTTATAGTACGGTGTATTTTTTCTTTCATGGCCCCCCTTTTTTTGCCGCCCATCATATGGTAATCTTTATCAAAACTCTTTTTCTCCCATTTCAAATGTCTATCCTAACAATTTTTGGTATAATAAGCAATAGTACGGTGTGTTTCTTCTGTATGCGGCGGGAGGAGCCCCCCGAGCCCCCTACTTTTTGCCGCCCATCACGTAGTAAACTCTATCAAAACTATTCTTCTCCCATCTCAAATGTTCAACGCAACAATTTTCGGTATAATTAGCTATAGTATGGTGATTTTTTTTCTTTTTGCGGGCTCCGCCCCCCTAGCCCTCCTTTTTTTGAGCCCCTCTTTGCAGCCCGTAACGCGGCAAACTCTATCAAAACTCTTTTTCTCCCATCTCAAATGTTCGACGTAACAATTTTTGGTATAATAAGCAATAGTACTTTGTGTTTTTTCTTTATGCGGGGGGCTCCGCCCCCCGAGCCCCTCTGTGAAGCCCGTCACGCGGCAAACTCTATCAAAACTCTTTTTCTCCCATCTCAAATGTTCGACGTAACAATTTTTGGTATAATTAGCAATAGTGCAGTGTGTTGCAGCCCATCACGCGGCAAACTCTATCAAAACTCTTTTTCTCCCATCTCAAATGTTCGACGTAACAATTTTTGGTATAATAAGCGAAAGTACAGTGTGTTTTTTATTTATACGGGGGGCTCCGCCCCCCGAGCCCCCCTTTCTTTGCGGCCCATCACGAAGTAAACTCTATCAAAACTCTTTTTCTCCCATCTCAAATGTTCGACGTAACAATTTTTGGTATAATAAGCAATAGTACGGTGTGTTTTTTCTTTATGCGGGAGCCCCCCTTTCTTTGCAGCCCGTCACGCGGCAAACTCTATCAAAACTCTTTTTCTCCCATCTCAAATGTTCGACGTAACAATTTTTGGTATAATTAGCAATAGTGCAGTGTGTTGCAGCCCATCACGCGGCAAACTCTATCAAAACTCTTTTTCTCCCATCTCAAATGTTCGACGTAACAATTTTTGGTATAATAAGCAATAGTACGGTGTGTTTTTTCTTTATGCGGGGGGCTCCGCCCCCCGAGCCCCCCTTTCTTTGCAGCCCGTCACGCGGCAAACTCTATCAAAACTCTTTTTCTCCCATCTCAAATGTTCGACGTAACAATTTTTGGTATAATAAGCAATAGTACGGTGTGTTTTTTCTTTATGCGGGGGGCTTTTTTTGCCGCCCATCACGTGATTAACTCTATTAAAACTCTTCTTCTCCCATCTCAAATATTCAACGTAAACAGTTTTGGTATAATTAGCAATAGTGCAGTGTGTTGCAGCCCATCACGCGGCAAACTCTATCAAAACTCTTTTTCTCTCATCTCAAATGTTTGACGTAACAATTTTTGGTATACTAAGCAATAGTACGGTGTGTTTTTTCTTTATGCGGGGGGCTCCGCCCCCCGAGCCCCCCTTTTTTTGCCGCCCATCACGTGATTAACTCTATCAAAACTCTTCTTCTCCCATCTCAAATATTCAACGTAAAATTTTTTGGTATAATTAGCAATAGTACACTGTGTTTTTTGTTTGTGCGGGGGGCTCCGCCCCCCGAGCCCCCTTTCTTTGCAGCCCATCACGCGGCAAACTCTATCAAAACTTTTTTTCTCTCATCTCAAATGTTCGACGTAACAATTTTTTTGTATAATAAGCAATAGTACGGTGTGTTTTTTCTTTATGCGGGGGGCTCCGCCCTCCGAGCCCTCTTTTCTTTACGGCCCATCACGTAGTAAACTCTATCAAAACTCTTTTTCTCCCATCTCAAATGTTCAACGTAGTAGTTTTTGGTATAATTTGCAATATTACCGTTCTTTTAATTGCGGGGGGCTCCACTCTCGAGCCCCCCTTTCTTTGCGGCCCATCACGTAGTAAACTCTATCAAAACTCTTTTTCTCCCATCTCAAATGATCAACGTAGTAGTTTTTGGTATAATTTGCAATATTACCGTTTTTTTTTAATTGCGGCCGCCCCCCGAGCCCCCCGTTCTTTACCGCCCGTCACGTAGTGAACTCTATCAAAACTCTTCTTCTCCCATCTCAAATGTTCAACGTAACAATTTTCGGTATATTTAGCTATAGTGTGGTGTCTTTTTTTCTTTTTGCGCCCCCCTCTCTTTGACGCCCATCACGCGGTGAACTCTATCTAAACTCTTTTTCGGTAGGGTGTGCCGGTACTTTTCGATTTCCGTGTTTCACTATGTTCCGTTTGTTTTTTTATAGTTAGTTAATTTAACTTTTATTCTTGCACCTTTTGTACATGTCTGTTGTAAAGGCCCAATGGTTGACTGGTGGAAAATACCATTTGGTATGATGTCCGCCGTTTGGTCTCACAGTTTTGTATTTCGTGCAATATAGTGTAAATAAAAAAAGTTTCTTATAGGGAGGCAACGCGCACATAAAACCTCTGGATTTACAGGCGTCCATTGGCTACCCTAAGTGCTTACCATCAGGCGGGTCGTATGATAGTTTGCCATCGCCGTGGTTTAAAAAATATATAGTTGAAATACAAAGGCATAAGTATTTATTTACCATATAAATGCATTTCCCATACAAAGTTTAAACCCCCCTTAAACCCCCTTAAATCCAAAAAGTTCATATTTTTTATAGCCTATGTCCTGACTCGGTTCAGGCGTTTTGACGCCAACTCTCCCCATCCAAACAGACAAACAGACAAACAGACAAAATCATTTTTTTGCTAATATCTCCAATGTACAGATTTTTGACCCTCTTCACCTTTATTATATGTATAGATAGATAGCCTGATATTAAGAGAATCGGTTGACAAAAGTGACCTACGAGTATAGGTACAGTCGACCAAGAAAGTGGTCTACCAGTTTTGACAAAAGAATCTGCGAGATCTAACGATCGCTAAGGTTGACATTTCTAACGGAGTTTAAAACATGCACGACCTTGTTGTCTCATGACATGACGATCAAACGAACCTCAACCGTAGGGTGGTAGACTTCATTTTTTGGCCGACTGTACAGTCACCGGCTATATTATCTTACTACAAGAAGGCCTTAAAAATATGTGACACGCTCTTATAGCCCTAGAATAAGAGCGTGTCACATATATTTCTGGCCTTCATGTGAAGATACTATATCCGGTGACGGTATACAACTGGTGCCGTATTCTAATTTTAAAATACACAAACAATACTCATACATTATAAACACAATCTAACTCAAACGTAACTCCAACAGACAACAAATAAAAATAATCAACCAATATTGAATCTGTATTGGAGTTGCATCGGAATAATTTTCACGCAAATACCTACTGATATTTCTGATTCAGACGTTTGGGTGCTGGCTGTATTGCGTTGTTAATGCCAATGAGTTGTACCATAGACTTAAATATATAGTAGACGGTCATAGTCTAAGAACTTTTTGAGGCTCCAAATATTTAGCGCCATACGCATGAGATAAAATCAGCGCCACCTAGTAACGACTAGTGTACTACTAGTACGTTATTCGTTACTAGGTGGCGCTGATTTTATCTCATGCATACTGGTTCTGTTTAGGTGGCTCTGAACTAGATGGCGCTAAATATTTGGAGCCTCAAAAAGTTCTTAGACTATGGCCGTCTACTATATATTTAAGTCTATGGTTGTACCTATTGAAGTTGGATCGTGTCTAACTCTAAACGTGTTTTAAAGTTAGAATACGGCCCTTGGACAGATATCTGCCGGACGGTGGACATTCAAAAGAATTTTTGCCAAAGCTAATGGACCAAGAGCTGGTCACATCAGATATAACACAATAATAAGAGCAACGAAACCCGTTGAGTAAGCTTGCAATACTATCCGTATTGCTAGATCCGGGCATCTGGCAGCTTTTAATGGGTGGAGGTCAGAGTGACAGACTAGCAAAAATTTTCAGTTTGAAAAAGCAATACCAAAATAGGAAAAACTGCCGAAGTTGTCTTATAGTGCACGGTGTACGAGTCTAATTTTACAGTAATACCGCAAATCGATGTACAGTTTAGCCATTTGGCACACGCATACTAGAGGTCAAAACAAAAATTTTCATCCGCAGTTCTTAAAAAAAATTCCCTTAGGAGGGGGTGCTGATTCATCATTTTTTTTGTATGAGAAAAAAAAAATATTTTCAAAAACCTATCGTGTGTGGTATTATATGAAAGGGCTAATAGAGGCGGTTCTAATAATATACCACATCATTATATTTCAGCCATTTTTTTTAAATTAAAACAAAAATAATTTTCAAAACATAACAAGTTTGGGCTCCCCCAGATGCAATATGGCTGGTCTTTTTTGGTACTTTATATCAAAAATGATAAAAGATATCCTCATATCTAACCTCAAGAAAGCAATTTTGAAAATAATTTCATTAAGTATTTATTTTTTATTTTTGTTTTGACCTCTAGTATGCGTGTGCCAAACGGCTAAACTGTACATCGATTTGCGGTTTCTTTTTGTATACAAGGGGCACTATTATTTATAGAGGACGGGACTACATTTTAACATTACTCATTAGAACAAAAAATATTGCGTATTATTTTGGAAACAGAAGCAGTAGACGACAAACTATGAATTACATTATACGTCGTTTTGGACTACTTTCCCCCATCAGAAAGTTTTGACAATAATCTAATTAGTTTTTAATAATCTTATAATACTGCAGCAAAAACAGAACTCTTTGATTTGTATTCTTAAAGTGGTTTGCATTCTTTGATCTTCACCACTTTACATCTGCCAGATCTCCGGATCCGGAAATAAGCGTAGTATAGCAAACTAACGAGGGGTTTCGTCGCTCTCATTATTGTGTCATATCCATATCTGACGTGGCTAGCATATCTTACGTTGTCGCCTGTCACTTCATACTTCGAGTCACGTGTGACGTATGGAGAGTTGCGTAACAACGTAAGATGTGCTAGCCGTGCTGACGCGGCAAGCTCTTCGTCTATAAAAAGAGGTAAAGGAATTTACTGTGATTGGAATTTAACCATTGCACATTACTTAATCTCCATAATGTATCCTGATCCCAAATAGCGGTGTCGTGCGACCTTACCGCTATCGTGTCTTCCAGTCAACAACCGATGCACAATCTGCCCATATTAATTAACTTGCCAATTACTGCTCCGGTGCTTAGCTGCCAGACGTCTTTATTTCTTAGTAACAGTACCGGAAGGACGTAAATCCCATTGCTGAAGGCAGTGTAAATTCAACTATAATACGTCTTGTGAATAAGTAGATTTATTATTGTAAAGCTAGTTTTGTCGTGATTGATCTTAGTCTTATTAAAAACCGTTTCAGGGGTTTACCTCATTTTTTAATTTATAATTGTTACTGAAGATATTTCGGTTTTATTAATTTAGATTTATACATTAGTCAAATTTGATGAAAGTTGCATGCGAAAGATCAAAATAATATTAAACAAAAAAGAATCTAGCGTTAATAATACTTAAATTGCTATAGGTGTGCCTATAATATTTGAAGTTTTCCCTAGATTTCTTTCTATTCTAGGCAGCATTGATTGTATTAAGATATGGGTACCTACCTGAGATGCGAGTTTGGTGAAGAAAACCATGGTTTTCAAATCAGACAAAGTTGTGCATCGTAGGCAAAGATGTACCACGCGACGGTATGAAAAAACCCAGGTTTTCGAGTACTATCATAGTACATCATGCAAAAGAAATCTAGGATGCATTTTCTAGTTACCATGCAATCAGTCAGTCAGTCATATAATTAAGGCAGTAGTTAAGTTAGCCTTTATTTTAATAAAACCGAAAATATAAAGACAATTTTATTATAACTCCCTGAACTAGTCGCAGCATTTGTATTAAGTATCGTTAAATCCGTGCTAAATGCAAGTACGAACGAGAACAAATTGAAATCGTTCGCAAAAAGACCAACTCCCGCGCAGGTCACTCGATTTATAACTCGCTGTACTACTTGTGTTGCTCCCTAGAGCCCCTAGCCTTGCCTTGCTAGCGTTGATCAGAACCTGGTAGCTGGCAACATTTCAAATATTAAACTCGTTCAAAAATTGGATGGGTAAGTTTGTTTTTGTAACGAAACATTCAATTAGATTAGCTATTAGTTATAATAATTATGACAGGCGCTGCCATTTTTATTCGCTTTTACTAATAACATATTAATAAAGTGGTCCCATTTTTAGGTAGCCAGATGGACAAAATGATAGCGACACATTTGGTTTATTAAAGTTATGAACTGAGATAGGTAGTCATTTGAATTTTATTCTTCTCTATGAAATGTCACCTACATTTAGGTAATCAAAACTAAAGTAAAAAAACTTAAATAAAGTCTATAACTAAGTTTTGTCACAAAGTTAATTGATATAATAAAGCTGATCGCTAGGATGATACCTTTAATATTTACTTTCCAAGATTATACTAATATTTGTTTAAAATGTTACGATTTGTCATTAAAACATATATGTCAAGTAGGTACTACACCTGTAATCACAGTATTCTTCTGTTTCTGCTTCTGACTAGATAATACAACCCGGTTTTTTTATTATCAAAAACCCGGGTAATACCCGAAAATCCGGGTTTTTACACTAAAAATACCCACTCTTACTCTGTACCCCGTTCTGATTCAGCTCACGCTCCGTCCCGAACGAAATCGTTATCATTTACAATATTAATAGGTTATTTTGTGCTTGAAATGTTTGCAATAAATATCGGTTTTGTTAGGCAGATATAATTAATGGATATTTTGAATGTTCGCTTCTATATCGCTACCTGATTGTGGGCTCGGCGTTTGTATTTTATTTAATATTATCAATAAAATAGGTCGGTCATCAGAAATGGATAACCATGTTTATTTATTTGCAATTTTGCTAAGCCAATCTTAGGTTTTATGTGGCATTTTACATGTTTACAATTTGTTACAAAAAATCTAACAATTGTGCTTTTAAGAATAAATAATGTTTTGTGTAGTATGAAGATACCGAGATGTTTTTTGGTCCATACTACTGAGTCGGTGCTGATAAAATGTACTGTTTACATTGTTTTTACGGCCATTACATACGAGATTTATAACAGTTATTCTATTCTGACTAAATAGGTTAGTTTTACAATTTTTATTGCTATTTTTTATAAGTAGTAAAGTTAGATGGAAATAAAATAAGAAATTTGACCTAAACTATTCTTTATCATCCTTAAGTACTCATCACATTTTCTCATTGATATAGTAATCAGTAATCAGTGATAAGTCATATAACTAGGTAACCTTGTATCTCTGTATCTGTTTTTGTTAAGGTGTTCGTTATTTCGTAATAAGCATTTCTGTTCTCTGAGATGCAAGCGACGAAATGAACAATGTTAATCTGCCAATTTCAGGGTTAAAAACATAACACCTTCCTCTGACCAGGTGAACCTCACCGGCTCCAATTTGGCTCTTGGCCGTCGTGAGCGGCCGAGGCGAGAAATGGAGGGAATTATAGCACCCTATCGCCCATCTTTATTTCGCTGCATCACGCCAGGGTTGCTAGCCTCAAAAATAACAATATTAATGTAGTTAAGGTTGGTAAAATAAAAGATAATTATTGGTTTTGAATATTATTCTTATTTTTTTTTCTTATTTTTTTTAGAGGTGCCGGGATGTTGACACGTATTGTAAATAGTAAAGAAAAAGAAGGGAAGAATTTGACAGGAACAGTGGCACAATATATAGGATATCGAAAAAAAATACTTTTATCTTTTCGTTTTTTATTACCTACATTTTCAGGTCATAAATCAACTCTTTATTACTTTATGTTCCTTTTCTGTGGTTTCTTGTTGTTAATTGATGGAATCATCGAACTCGCGGAGCGTAAGCGAAGTGAGTTGTTACTAAACAACTCCAGACCAAACCGAACCGTCACCTGGCTACTGGGACGTCTCGGCATTTGGATGGCTTTTTGTTTTCGATAGTTTGTCCGACGATAACTTTAGTAACGTTTTTCTGATCTTTATGAAATTTCTTGGGGATGTAGCAGAGGTACATAAAATTTGTAAGTTCGTATATGCAGGATCGATCAAGTGGCTATGGAGCTAGAAGGAGAAATTAAATCCTCCTTGGGGTCTTGTTATATTGGTCAACTCGTTTGCAAGTGAATCGCGAGTTCTCAGTTCGAGGCGGACTACTAGTAAATATAATTTTAAAATTATCTGATACTTTTTATGTGAAATTTACTCTAGTGTTAACCCTGGACCAAGAATTTCACAGTTTACCCTCTGCCGTACCACAAAATACCAGTGAGCAGAAAAGAGCAAAAAACAGCCCGCGCAATTTGTTCGATCATCTCCTAGCGTAACATAAACTCATATATGTTATATACCTGCTCATTACAATTTAACCTTGAATCGTGTAGATAGGGTATAAAACTGCAGTTGACGTGATAGTTTTATACGAGATTTTGTAAGCGAGGATAGTATTAAGATCTCATCTATGGAAGGGGCTCGAAATTGAAGTAACGGAACAGTAATGTGGAGTTAATAAAGTGTTGGCTTTATTGTTTCTTGAGATAGACAATACAATGTTGTTTTTAGTGTTATACTATCTTTACCGCAAATGTGGCAAAGGATCGTGCGGTCCGTCTGATTTTAGGCGGCTATAACAACCATGCCGCTTGTTTTGTATTTCCATTTTGACGATTGCAATTTGATTCATTTGTGTTGAAGCATTTGCTAATATTTTAGAAGACGGCTGGACCGATTTGAAAAATCCTTTTTTTGTTTGAAAGAATATATTTCACAGTTGGTTCCATTGTCACCAGGCCCAGATCTGATGATGGGATCCTGGAGAAATCCACGGAACTCTTTAACTATTAACACATTCACTGATATGCTACGCGCGTAGCGATAACATGGGTTTCCCGCTATGTAGCGAAAATGCTTCGTAGAGTATTGTGACGGCAACGTGTCGTCATTAGCACTGAATGGGTTGAAAGCACACCTATAGTGATTTCACTATTTTTTAGAGCAACTCGGCCAATTCCTCTTGGAATAGCGGATTCTAACTGAAGTCGGTTTTTTTATTTAATTTTTTATCTTTATAATGTATCAGTTTTTTTATACGGAATACGAGGATTTATGCATCTAGCTACCTAATGTATCTGTGGTAGCACCCTTCCAGCTACGCGATAGATTCGTGCGTGTCGTTCGTTGCGTTTGCCGTAACTTAGAACAGAACGGCCGGTTCGCACGAACACCACACTTTACGAGACAACGTGTGTGTGCTGATTGCAGATTATTCTGTAACTAGATGCGTTTTTTTAACAGATTGTTACGAAGTTGATACTATGTTGGTACTTTGTCACGGCCAGTTTCACGATTTGCATGAGTTAGTACAGAAGTAGCGATAACTAAAGGTGACGTGGCTCTCGCTTATTTACCTAATCAAATTAGATACCGATTCGAATTACTGAATCCTGAATTGAACTATGAACTGAATTATGTGCGCCTACCAATAAGAATTAAAATCAAAATCGTATAAATACGAAAGAAATAATATATATTCTAATAAGCATTCGTATCGTTAAAATAACGAGTCAAGTTTCGAAAAAACAAACTTAATATCGGCCTACGGCCTACAGATTTATTTCTAATTATTAAAAACTTTTTTTAAGGCTCTGAACATTATGTGTATTGGAGTAGCGGCCTTTCCTTCCCGATGATAACTGCTATGCGTCATTATTTTGGCAAAGGTACCATTTGGAGATTGACGCTTACGTTGTAAATATACTGTACAGATTCAATATTGTATTAAAAAAAAAGTGTAAACGTCGATCGGCAATGGTACCTTTATTTTTGTATTAAGCAGAACGTCTGCTAACGATACCGCAGTGGTTGATTTGGATTGAGTGGAGTGGAGTGAGGCAGTGGATTTTTCTACTTTTCCTTTATTTCTAAAACATAATGGTACCTTTGTTAAAAAAAATACCATATATGTAATGAGGATGCCAAGCAGTTTGCCAGTTTGTATATTTATGCATAAAACCGAGTGCTCCAAAAGATTTTTCTTCCAATTTATCCGATTTGGTTGAGATTTTCGACATGGGTTCATATATTAACGATGATTCATTGTAAGATAAATTGTAATTCCATAGAATATAGATGATGCAGTTAGCACTTTGTAATGTTTTTAACGTAGACTTGTCCTCGAAATACAATTTAAAGTTTCCAGTTTAAGCTATGTATATTTTTTAAGTATAAGTTACTTGCTCATCCGGTCCTCCGGTGACCGTAGGGCTGGCTCGTTCCTCGCTCAGCGAATTAGTATCGCCATCCAGCGAGGCAACGCAGCCAGCCTTATGGGTACCCTGCCAAGTGGTAGCGATATAGGGGACATTTGTATATATAGTTTAGGTACCAATAGTTTTTAAGTTAGGCTTAGATAGCGTGATAAGTTGTAGCTGTAAGTTTTTTTTTAGTCATCTATATGTTTTTTGTTGTCCTAATCAACCCTAATGTGTGGGGTATCGTTGAATTAAGTAATTACATGTTATTTGGTGAAAAAATAAAATGAAATAATATATGAAATATATACTTATACTTTCGTTGTTCCAGATGGGCGACCGGAGATGTCCGATAGCGGGTAAGCCGAGCGCCGTGCAAAATGAAACTAATAACTAGAACGAGTAATTGCTCTTGCAGCTAGATTACACTTGATTGATGAAACTTACCTATTTTACACTACAGTTAAAGATAACATGGTTTTCCTGACAGCTGTCATAACTCATAACGTAACACTTAATTTATGGTGCAGAATGGTAGTGATGTTTTGAAAGTGTTATTGAACTCGCGCTTTTTGTCATTTTTTCGTGTAAGTTTTATGTCAGATGTAGCACATGTGTAAAGATAACTAAATGACATTACTATACGTCAAATAGTCTAGTGACATTGGTTTATATATATTTCAGAATTACGTACAACTTGTTTAGATGTCATGTAACACAACTATTCCGAAGATACAACAATTTGTAAAACCCCTGAAACGGCTCAACCGAATTAAGGAATAAAAAAATCCATTACACACACATACTCGTACACCTAGCGTTCAAATTTATAACACCCCTCTTGGTGTGGGGTTGAAAATAATATAGTATAGAAAACAAATCCGTAACGAATTAAGATTTTTAAATTAGAATATAGCTCCTACTATTTTTGAGAATTTTCTTTGTACAGTCGGCGTGAAAGATATGTTTACACTTTTTCACCTTACTACTTTGTAACAAGGTGCAAAAGTGTAAACATATCTTTGGCGTCGACTGTACCAACAAGCCGCTTTAACGTTGAAGACTAAAGGTGGCCGTATAGGAAAACAACGAATTTATCTCGATGATTGTAAGTTACTGTTGGCAGCAAAAACTCCTACGAAATCGATACGTTGATAATAACTCAGCGATAAATTAACTATTAACTGAAATACGTACAGGTTGATTCAGTAGACGTAAGCAGTATTAATACCGCGGATTCAGTCAATAACAAGCTATTGTTTGATACTGGTATTAGTGTAATTAGCGCTATTTTTTTTGTTTTGTAGGGTGACCATGATTACAGAGAACAAAATTTCTACGTAACAAAAAATAAAAATTCGTTGTTATTTCACTTAAATGTTTAAGTGAAATAACAATAAACATGACGGCCGCCGATTCATTATCGTTAACTAATTATGAGGGTTGTTCTTGCTCACGTCTCTTGAATCATCCTGTATAAACTCAAAACTCATAGCTCGTCATTGAAAGTTATCGTGAAAGAAATGTAATTCCGTAAGAAAAATCCCACTTAATAGATTTTGCTCCAAAATTTTAATAGACTTCTTCCAAATGTATGTAATATCAACCTATTGAGAGACCAACTTACCAAGAAAACTCGGATACGCTATTTTTTATCACAAATTTTGTAAAGATGAGTGCGTCGCTCGATTAGTCTCGGCCCCAGACTGAACTGGGTAAATATTATCTTTTGTGCTGGTAATCGATTTTGTATTATGTCCGATCATTTGTTTTTATGTAGCAGAAAGGCTATTGTTGTAACCATCGTGGCTATTTTAAATAAAAGCCCAGTAAGAGAAGAGACCAGATTAATTTTATGTCTACAAAAGATACAATGTTATACGGGGCTCGAGTTCATGTAAATTGTATATAATTTTTCACATGAATCGATTATAAAATGCTTTCATGAAGCACGGAAAAACGATTATTTAGAGCGATATGTAGAAATTAGGTAAATCCCGACCCAAAGCTACCGTGCTGGCTTATTGGATCTACCTACTGACGATTGTCGAATGTATGTTGGACATTGAACTAAGTAATAAGTGAATAGAACTAAGTGTGAGTGTTGTGTTGTATTACGTCACGTTTTGCTAAAGAGTAGGATTCTTCCAGAAATTACTGCATTGGATGACATCAGGTCAACTAGGGGACAAATAGTCATAATTTATCTGTGTAGGTCATGTGAATAAATAAAACCTAATTTGTGGGTAAACTTAAGATGTAGGTATATTTTACATAAAATATTATTAGTAAAACTATTAAACAATATATATAAAATGTGTAAAAATATAGTGCCACGTTCAATAAAAAGGATGTAAAAAAAATATCTTATTGATATCTATGCTATTGCTATGTAGACTATAGGGATGGCAATATTTATGTAACCAAAATAGGCTTGTGGACAACTAAATTAATGACTTGGAATGTTCCCATTCGTGGACACGCCGAAGAATACCTGCATATACAATTGATTATGTCAATAAAATACATATTAAAATCGTCAGCGAGACAATTATAACTGTATTAAATAAGTACGTTTTTCTACCACCACCTTTTGCATCATGACAACTTAACTCAAACGACACTTATTAATTATTAATGACTCAATTTTTATAACAAGGTAATGAAGGTGTAAGTTTTTGTGTGCAAAGGTGTTGGTACAGTCGCCATCAAATATATCGGAGCGGCCAAGCTACTCAAAAATATCTTAAAATGCACTTTATCGTCTGGACAATAGAGGCGTTGTTCAGATATTTGTGACCACCTTGGCCGCTCCGATATATCTGATAGTGACTGTACAATTATATTTTTAGGTGATGATAACTATGTAGCTTGTCATTATTACTAGGTAATTGGCATGTTTTAGCTCCGTTAACTATTCTTAAGTTACTGCGACTATTTAACGTGAAAATTTGAGTAATTATTAATTAATATTAATAATTTAGATGGAATTTTACAATAGTAAGCTTTATTTATTTATTAAATGTAATAATTATCCAAGGAAATCATCTAGCGGGTTGTACAATTATGGTTTCACTTTTTCGTAGAACTAACATATAAAATGTATAATTGTATACATAATTACGTAATAAATATAACAACCGTTTTAAAGTTAAAATTGGACTACTATTAGTATACCGTCAACTGGGGTGCATAGGGATGGCGAGGTGAATAGGGACAAAAACTGGAAACGACATGTACTTAATAATATCTTAATAACTACTCCACACATATTTGTACGAGCGTTTAAAAATAACAGTAGATTATATACTTATGTCAATGGCAACACTGGACAGGCATGAAGGTAGCGTTAGGTGGTCGAACTGACAATTCAAAGTTGACGATATCTCTGACCCGTAAAAATGTGCTCCGGGAGTCTTGAAAAAATATATGTTTTTAACAAATTTAGACAGTTCTGGCAGTTATAAAGTGATTAACCATTTAATTAAGCAGGTGTTTAAGTCACGGTAAGTTGAAATTATCTTTGTTTTGATATCAAAAGTGGGGAAACAAAAACCTAAGAAAGTTTTGAAAAGAAACAGAGGTTTATGGGGACGCCTTGGGGGTCGATAGGGACGGCTTGAGGGGTCGATCGGGTCGGCTTTGACACTTAATAGGGACGTAATTAGTTCAAATAAGGACGATAAAGTACGTATTGGGACAGGGTTGCCAAAATTATTATTGAATTTCCATAGTTTAGCAATACCTACTGGGTAGAAAGGTACCTAGGTACTTACCTCTGTAAGCTTTTTATTTTTGTGACAACCCTAGCCCTTTAAATAGCCTTTTCACTATTGATCCCTTATTCGTTGCTATTGACCCCGTATGCAGCGTGAATAGGGACGGAGGGGTTTTTAAAGAAAAAGGGGGTTTTGATTGATTGTATGGTAATTAAACAATCATAAATAGGTTCTCTGACATAAGATTAAAGTTTTAAAACCATAACATTGGGGTTGTTCATGGAAATATTCCGTTAAAATCTTACTCAAAGTTCAAAATTGTCCCCATTGACCCCGGTTGACGGTACACTACTAATATACTACTACCTACTAATAATATACTACTAGTAGTACTAGTAGTAAGTACTTAAGTGAGTGTTGAGAGGTTAAACCCATCCAAGCTTCTACTTTAACTTATAATTTTAAGTATATCGTGACCACAACTACTTTATCATGAGTACGTGACCGAGCAAAGCAATTTAAATTTAACTTATAATATAAAGTATGTCAACAAATGTTGGCTCGTTGACCGCACAAGATGGCCGGCAAGGCATGCGCCCTTTGCAATTATTGGCCTTTAAAGTTTAAATCAAATGTACGGTAGCGCGGATAGGGTTACCATTGAGAAAGGATTTATCTGTTAGGTTTAGTTTTATAGGGTCTACCTTTTGAATGTATTGTTCAAAACTTGAATAACAAAACAAAAGAATATTTCCTGTTACCTTCATAAAATAAACTCTAATTAATTATCAATACGGCGGATTTCACATTGCTGCTGTTTCAGTATGCAGCGCCGGTGCGCGAGCGAGATAGCGCTCTGCATGTGTATAGCGCTGTCACGCTTGCACACCGTAGCCGCATGCGGTTGCGGTGCCAGTGTGATAACCACATCTTATTTAAGGTGCTCTTACACGCGATATAAATTGCCGAATTGCCGGAATTTTGACGTCACGGCAAATATTGCTCAATGTGGAGCAATCATTGCTCCAGTAATGAGCCATATATGCAGCAACCCGGGAAACTAGTAAAATTGCCCAAAAATCACCCGTGTAAGAGCACCTGAGTGATTCAATCGAGAAATAATTGCCGTTTTTCTATAAATTGCCTCGAACTGCACAATTAATTGCTCCCATAATTTCGGCATCGGATCGCCGGGCAATAATTGCCCGAAAAATCGCCCATGTAAGAGCACCTTTAAGATGATAGCAAGTAGACTGTTGACTGATTTCTTAAAGAAAATACTTTCACTCAAGATGCTAGTACCTACAGACTATAAAGTGATCAATTTGCTTCATGACTTCAAAATATGATAAAAAAAGGAAAAATAAAATATAATAAAATATTCGTATTTATTTCTCATAGACTAAGCCTGTTTTTAAGTGGGTTTGCTGATACAGATAGATAACGATAAAGTTTACGTACATATTTACGATATTAAACTACCATATCCGATATTACGAGTCCTTATTAAATGATAAGCTGGTTGAAACCCAATTATTTTACGAAGATCTACATCAATCAGATAATAACAAGATTCTGAGCCTTACATAAAGATAGTGCTATCGTGTGGTTGAAATTCACGAATCGTTTCAAAGTTAAGTGGTTAAAGTCGGTAGCTCACAGAATACGGTTCTGAAATCCTATACAGATATGAATGATGATGGTAGTGATGGTACCTAGGTCTATCATATCATGCGTCACTCTCGTAGTTACTCATTGGTTAGAATGTGACAAACATGGCGACAGACGATAAAAGAATATTGGCCTCTACAATCGGCGCAATTTTAACACAAAACTCGTGCGTGATTTCGACACATTGCCGTCTAGGTAGGTGCTACGAAATCAATCGATGGATCAAAAACCGCAATGAATTGAAAATCGCAGGTGACATAGTGAACTGGAGTAAGCCGAGTAAGGTTAAATTGGTAAAATATTATCATAGTTTGCTTTTGTATTAGTATAATGCAAAGAAAATCTCTGATGATGACTATAACTACTTTATATAATGAGTTTACCTAGGTACTTCGTCAAACATGTTTGTTGTAAGTTGTGATTTCTTGCTTAGATAATTAGAGATCTAAACTAAATTCGAGTTGAATGCAATGTTAGTAACGAAAATGGGTTACTTGAAGATACATTTTTAAAACAAGTTGTCCCAAGAATTGGCCATGTCTCAAGCCATTTTGTGTCCAGTTTATCAAACTTTGTTGTAAATGTATGTTTTGTTATTAGAATGCCTATTTTCTTTTTGCTGTCAGATTTTATATAGGTAGGTTTCTATTACTTCCCCTATGATATAATTTCATTTATAAATACTTACGAAGAACTTGAATCAATTAGCAAAAATATGTCATCAAAATCAGCAACTTAAATTGTATTGGTAGGTAGGACAGCTGTGCGTAGAGTCAGTCCACTCAACAGTGCATATTAGCCAAAAGTTTTCATAGATGGCGCCAACATGCGAGTTCTGTCAGTCCTACCAATTGTGTCAAATTGTTATTATTTATCGTTTTTTTTACCTGGAAGCCAAATCTTAGGCCATCCAAAGTACTATACTTAGGAAATCAAAACAGGATCAATTGTGCGAAATTGTCTTTAGGACTTAATTGCATCCGACTTGAAAATAACGCTGCTACTCAGCCCATTTGTATGGCAGTCGCCACGCTATAACTCCTTTAAATAACTCCCAAAATCAGATAAACGACGTTAAGCCGCCATATCGCAGATCGCTTAATTAGTAGGCTTTAAATCTGTCATTTACGCGTTCAGCTACATAAAGCCTCTCTACTACTAAACTAGACCCAAATAGGCTTAAGTTGATACAAGGCTTGATAGTTATAACGACTTTTTGTACAACCAAGCTGTAATGGTGGTTAGGCCTTATCTAGGAGCCATTATATCTCTAATAGACCCTGGTTTATGCGACTAGAGTAGCTCAAATGGCTTACTTTAATATATGTTCGTGGGTAAATTTAAATGAGACTTCACTATTTTATTTTCATATGTGCTTTTAGAAATATAAATTCATTAAATTAGCGAAAAGATCATATTAATTCAAGGGTTACTTTTTGGATGTAAGATATATTGGTTTTTAATTGATTAAACAAAGGAAATATGAAAACTGTACAGACAATGAAGACAAAACATTTTTTGCTAAGTAATCTGGCAGTTATTATTGTTATATTTAAATACTTTTAGGTTTAAATGTCGGGTTTGACCTACTACCAGTGTGTATATAAATCTTACACTGAAAAAAAAGGACAAGCGAACTTCTTCGGCTATTTCATCATTAACCATAATTTGGTAAGGAGTTAATAAAGTTTATTTGTTTATAACACAAACTTCACCTACGAGGGCGACACTGAAAATCATTAGAACTGGCCACTTGTAAACTATAAAATAAAAAAACAAATTTAAAATTTGAAAATGGAACTCTTTGTTAATATTATTGTGTTTTTATTTCATTCATTTGTCATCTGTTTTACGATTTGGCGGCTAATTGAAAATTGTCTGTGTTACGTTGGCATGAATTTAACGCGAGAAAATTTTCGTGCAATGATTTTTTATGACTTTCGATGTCATTTAAGTCAGCAAGAAAGTTATGATAGACTTCGATTGGCCTTTCACGATGAAGCCCCATCTCGTGCTACTGTTTACAACTGGTTTAATGAATTTAAACGTGGTCGCACTAATCTCACCGATTATTTGCGTGAGGGACGGCCTTCTACGGCGACGACTGAAGATAATATCAGTGTTGTGCGGCGTATGATAGAGTCTGACAAAAGAGTGACCTATCAGCAGATTCGTACAAGCTTAGGCATCGGTATGAGTCAAGTCCATAAAATCCTCCATGAACATTTAGCGGTGAGGAAGCTTTGTGCCCGGTGGATACCTCATAATTTGACAAAGGCCCAAAAAATCCGTCGTGTTGATTGGTGCCATGAAATGGCTCGAAGATTTAACGGAGGCGACTCAAATGCTGTGTTCGACATAGTTACGGGTGACGAAAGCTGGATTTACTGTTACGATCCTGAAACTAAAAGACAGTCTGCTGAGTGGGTGTTTCCTTCCGAGGAGTTGCCTACTAAAGTAAAGAGAGGTCGAAGTGTGGGGAAAAAGATGGTCGCCTCGTTCTTCGGAAGGGCAGGTCATTACGCAACAATTGTTTTAGAGGATCAAATAACAGTTACTGCAAAGTGGTATACTAACAATTGTTTGCCACTTGTCTTGGAAAAAGTTCGGGAGAAACGACCTCGAAGTAGGATCCTCCTTCACCACGAATACGCCTCGTCGCACACCGCCAAGCAAACGATCGACTATTTGGCCAAGGCAGACGTGGAACCAATAGGTCACCCGCCTTATAGCCCCGACCTCGCACCTTGTGATTTTTATTTATTCCCAAAAATTAAAGAAAAACTTAGAGGAAAACGTTTTATGGACGCCGAGGAAGCAGTGGCTGCGTTTCAAAAGGCCGTCGAAGAGACCCCTAAGGAGGAGTGGGCAAAGTGCTTTTCTCAGTGGTTCTATCGGATGCAGCGATGTATTGATGTAGAGGGAGACTATTTTGAAAAGATATAATAATACTAATAACTTGCTAGTTTGTTCAGTTTTTGATTTTCTAAAAATTTTCAGTGTCACCCGTATAAATAAATAGTTATTGGCGCTACTTTTCGCTGCCACTCGAGTTAACTCGAGCAACCACTCGATTCGTGCATTTTCAGAAAATGTACAGTTTCCTTCGTTTGGTAACCTAAATTATTTTGGTCTATTTCTATCTGAGTAGGTGATTCTGAAATCACGAGGACTATCCATATAAATAATAAATAAGTGCCCTAAAATTATGTGACGCAATTTTAAATACATTCTGTAGAAGCCGTCACAAACTGACTCATAATTGTTGTATGGAAAATAGGAGAAACTTTTTTTTAAATGATACTTACATATTTTCTAAGAACCCCCCAGTTCCCAGAGGAAATGAGAACTTATGAGACCAGAATAGCCAGAGCATATGTTTTATAATGTACCTACTCGTAATGCAATGAAGATATATTAACTTCTCGTGGCTACACTTCTATATGTTATATAGGTATAGGAAGTAATAACTAAAGTGCTATTACTCGTATTTAAATGCAGAAGCTAAAACTAATATGCTGTTACTAACTACCTGGATATATCAATATGATGACCCAATAAATTAACCACTCAACAGTAATATAAGTCGAATTTATCAGGACTAATAATTATAGGTACTTAATTCTCCTCACAATCTGTCAATACTTATAAGTATAAAGGCAACAGCTGTGGATTTGAACTTTCAATTAGGTATAAAACTAGCTAGATTTTATCATTGCAATTACGTCTTTTAACACTTCTTTCTGCTTGTGTTAAAGTCTAAAATTGATTGGTTTAACTGCATAATGGAGCCGTGAAAATGCTAAAAAAGAAACGAATGCAGGTGTTTGATACAACCGTGAACTTTTGGCTACTTATTAATGATGCGATTAGTAATAAAAGGGTATTGTTAGTAGCATTTCAATATATATATGTTAGCCTCTATACGTCCCACTGCTGGGCACAGGCCTCCTCTCATGCACGAGAGGGATCAGGCTATAGTCCCCACGCTGGCCCAAAGCGGGTTGGGAACTTCACATACACCTTTGAATTTCTCCGCGGATGTATGCAGGTTTCCTCACGATGTTTTCCTTCACCGTATAGCGATTGGTAAATATCAAATTATATTTCGTACATAAGTTCCGAAAAACTCATTGGTACGAGCCGGGGTTTGAACCCGGGACCTTCGGATTGAAAGTCAGACGTCATTACCGTCAGGCTACCAACGCATACCAATAACTTTTGCTTAAAGAGAAAAGCGGTACACATAGGTACCTATATACCCAGAGCTGAAAACCCATTCCCAGCGTCGTCTCCCTGTTTGGATTACCGTCGTCTGCTGTAAGGTACTAATTACTTATAATTTTTAACACTATTTTTGTGACGTCTTCCGTTCATTTGACTGTGCTGGTTATTTTCAATAGCACTAACTTCGGTCGCCAGTTAGGGCCGATTGCACCAAACCGTTTATTAAGGTCAACGTGACTGAAATGAAAAGTTAAACAGTTTTCTAGGGGCAACGATGACGTTGACGTTAACAGACTGTTTGGTGCAACCCGCCATTAGTCTACAAAATAATAGTATAAGGCAGAGGATATAATTGGCAGTTATGTGGAGTACCTACCTACTAAACCTTTGAAATCCATTCTGTATATACGTGATGCTATCACATAATGAACATAAATACAATGTGTCACTCCATCGCCATTTTCGCAGTTTATTGCAGCCTACTTTATAGCAATTAGATAATATATCTTATTTCCTCCACCTAAGAATCAAAATGTTTCACAGAGTCATTAGGCGCAACTTCACAACTAAAACAAAAAGTTTATAGATCAAATAACTATACATTTCACTGAAATATGCTGCGTTAACGCACTTGAACAATGTGTCATTGACTAATTATGTGCCATAAAATATTTGCCTCAGGTCTGAAGAGTCCTAACTTTTTGCCATGATACTGGTATATCTTGCATTTAGGATTTAATAGAAGGCTATGTTTTAAGTGCGTTTAAATACTGACTTTTTTGCATTGTAGTTTACGGCTTACCAACGGGTATTTTGGAATTTTGATAGGCAACTTTCCGAACCTATAACCAATAAAATGCTTGGCTGTTGGGTTCTTTTGCAAGTTCGTGATATGGCCAACTGTTTAAAAAAAATAGCTAGTAAATGATTGCCGGCTTTGAGTAAAAGATATGCTACACAATTACTTTTTAATTTCATAATGTTCATTAGTAACCTTTAATTATATGTGGTACTTAAGGTACCTGTTTGCTGCCGTAAGAATTTACTTACATTTATTTCCGTAGCTTATTGAGTCAAACCTTCTTTACGACCTTTATACATGCCTAAACGGGTGTTTTTTAGGGCGGCTACCCACTATCAGTCCATAATTGTTCGGAACTGTAAAATTTTTGATCTAACTGACAGGCCGATATTGTCCGGCGGACTGATAGTGGGTGGCTGCCCTTAATAAAATTCAGACCGTCAGACCTTAAATGAGACGTTTTCATATTAGAACAAATAGTAAAATAGTATGATATTAATGATTTTACGAGCTTCTATAAAAGCGTATTACTTCACAGGTAAAATATATATCGTATTTCAAATTTCATACTTTAATATACTCATTCGAACGTTCAAGGTAGTGTTTTTTTTACATTTTTCCTCTTACTCGGAGTCTCGGAAACAATTTATCCTTTCCACTGGTTTTATTTCAAAGCAACGTGTTTATATGCTTCCATTAGACATTATTATTTCCATTAAGTACACAATATTTTATTAAATAAATTATTAAATATTATGAGACAATCTTATACAAATCAACCTAGTCCCACAACTCCCACCGTAAAATCAATAAGGCCAATGTTGTGGTTACTAGGCTACGATATACTATAGATATAGATAAATACTTAAATTCATAGGAAACATCAGGAACAAATATTCGTGATAAGCACACCAATAAATGCCCTGACCAGGATTCGAGCCCGGGACCTCCTGCTCCATAGGCAGGGTCACTACCGACTAAGCCAGGAGGATTAAAACTTAACATATTTCAAAATGACGGTGTAGTTTTTAAAAAGATAAAAGTTAACTCAATTCAGAAGCAGGTGCACAACACCGCATTGTCTTAATTATAAGCGCTTAGAGTTATCGTAATTATACCTACTTATTGTGATATTATTAGCTTATTTCGCTAGGTGTTTAATTTAAGTGCCGTGAAGAAAAGTGCCTTGGTAATGAGTACAGTAGCACTACCATGAGTTTATGACTATGACATTTGGTATGATTATGTGGCTTGATCATGCCGACAAAGTAGTAGAATAAAAACTGCCTACACATGAAGTGGGGGTGTAATTTTTTTACGCTCCGACCCCAATCCGACCCTATTGTGTTAGGTGTCGTTGGATACGTCTTTTAAACCTTTTTTTTTATAAAACTAATAAGTAGTTTCGTAAATAATAGCTCTGAAATTTCAAAAAAGGGTATCTAAAATTACTTATTCTTTTTGAATTACCCATTCGACATCCCACACAACAGGGTTGAAGTAAAAAAAAACACCCCACTTCAAGTGTAGGTATGTATCTAGTATGTATTAGCTTACCATACCCCCTTATTCATAAAAGTCTTTCAGGTTTCAATTAGTTAATCTATGTTTTGTCTGATAGATAAGGATTAGTATGCAATAGTGTTTTTTTAATGAATTGCTCTTAATGCGTTATTCTTAGACATATTTAACTTATAACCAATCCGTTAAAGTTAAACTATTAAATCATTTCAAAAGAGGCTCTACGACCGTATGCCAATTAAGGGTAGACATGCCACCAGGACGGCATCTTATAGACTACCAAACGAAGGAAACAGATACTAGGAATTAGACTCGACGCTATTTGAGAACACGAGACGCCATATTAAAAAGTCGTATGTTTTGCTTAAATGGTAGGAGTGCTGGGCGAGTTCTTCATTAGGAGTTAGATTAGTTCTTGGCGTGGATGTACGAATATTGTGGAGGGAGGTATGTCCTGACAGCTGAAATTAATGTTTTTTCGTATTTGAAATGAAAAGTAGAGTTTTCATCTCGAGTAAAATGTACCCATTTCATTTGAACTATTGTCGAACAGGGTGGTTTATCCCTTGGTAAACAATCTACTTTTTTATAGCTGACTAGTGACGTTAATTAACCTTGGTGGCATACGCAGTTGAGACGAAATTCATGACTGCCATATAAGTTAAATTCGCCGTATAAGAAAATAGGTATATAATATCTGTAGGATCCGATTACGCTAACTGACTCTGAACCAGCTTTGAAAGCGTAAAGTATAGACGAGCCAGCATGTAATTTTTCACCTCACTAGCTCGGAAAGCCCTTTTTGTTTGTTTAATATCTATTGTGAAAATCGCTTTTTATCCACATGTGGTGAAAGAGTTTTGACATAAGTGACAAGTGGCTTAAGTGACATTTGACAGCTAACAAAACGTAAAACGTTAAAAGTGCAGAATTTTTAACATCGCAATTAATGAATTGCATCGAGTAAAAACACTAAATATAGTCTTAGAACTTTATTTTAATTCATAAATATCAGCATTCAACATTAATCTTTATTATTTTTGTAAAAACGGATAAAATGTTCTGACAGCCCAATAAGTCTACGTACGAACGAAACGCATCTGACATTTAATAAAACCTTTTACGTCAAAACTTTTCATTTCAATTCAATTCATCCATCATATCAACATTAAATATTCGCATGTTTTTCTAGGTTGTTTTGTTAAAAATGAGTGATTCGAGTGATGAAGAAGTATTAACACCTGAGGAATTACGGGAAACCGAGCAAAATGCACCCTTTTTCTTATTTTCCTCGCTGTAGTGAGGTGAAAAGTTTTGTGTTATACACGGGTGAAAGTTATTTTACGTCTCGTGTATTAAAGCACTCGCTACGCTCAGGATTCTATTTTTGAACCACTCGCTTCGCTCGTGGTCAATAATAGAATCCTTTCGCTAGCTCGTGTTTCAAATAACACTCGCCCGTAAAATACAACTTTCACCACTTGTATAACAAATAACTATTTTTATACACATAAATATGACGTTTACATCAGCATTTCGACATTTTGTCCTATATAATTTTATAAAAACTTCTCTTGGTGGAACATTTATTAATTAGGTATATAAAGATTTAAAAGAAACGTGTAAAGAATAAATAAATACATAATACAGTATTAAATATTTTATTAAATACTTCTGAAAGAATGTGCAGTGATGAAAAGTAGTAGCAGTAATTTATCTATTTATAAAATAATATGTTACACTTAGTCCGACTTTTATGAATTATGAAATAAAATGCAAGTACCCGCCAAGTACCTACTAAGCCAAGTAATACGCGATTTTAAGAAAATGCTATAATTTTGCGACCGCCTTACAAGATTAAATAATTACATAAGTAGATATTTAATTTAGTCACGTACAGCTACAAGTAATATAAAGCAGTAACTGAACTATACTTTAAATTGTTTGTTCTGATTGTCAAAATAACGTAGCTAACACGAGATCTAGAGTAATAAACTAGCAGCAAATCCAAGGATAGTGTGAGCTTGTATGGAGTTATATTACTGCTAAGAACATGCATATTTTGTAGTAAATACTGCCATTTTACCTATTTACGTCTGATTACTCTTTTACACGATAACCGTCGATTACCAGTATTTCTACCATAAAGTCCGTAAACCCTCTACATTAAGTATTTAACCAGTCACTACATTGTATAGTTTAATCTCATTATCTTTAGGGAACTAAAGAAATTTAAAGTATAAGAGTAAAGTAAAATAAGACATTAAAATGCCGGTAATGATCCCCCTTAAGCATGAAAGTAATGGTAATGAATATATAGTAAGTATGGTATTATAAGAAATGTGTGCATTCCATTGTGAATAATTAACATTAAAATACAACCCGCGGCACTTTAAAACTTTTAAAATCGTCTATCTGCATTCATAAATGATTGCCTACTTTTATCATTAAATAAACTATTTATTTTTACCCGTAAGCCTTTATAATGCGTTATGGAGTCAAAGAAAATTCATATTACAAATAAAAATAACTTTTTCTACTCGTCGACTTTATTGTTTGAATTATGATTTTGCTAAATGAAATACAAGCGTATACTTTTCGGTGGAGCGGATACTGATCGCTTGTGGTGAATAAAAATGTTATGGAGACCCGGGTGGCCAACTATTTCAAAAATTGCTGTATCCTATTGGATACAGCAATGATTCTTAAATGATATGACACTTACTATTAACATCTTTAAAAAAAGATATTGCTAATAATACTCATTAAGAAATAATGAGGTACCCAGTACTAAAGAAAAGTGCGATTATCTCGAAAACCAGAGGACTTTTACTAAACCTATTACTTTATTAGTATATTTTCTGGACCAGCCTAAGGTGCTGTCGGTGGTTAGAAGGTTATCCATTATTTACCGGGCAACCGGTATGTACTTAAAAAGCCACAAGTAATGTTTGTCATTACATACGTTTTTAGTGGAATAAAGAATCAAACAAAAAAAACCGAACATGTCATTGTTTTTCAAGAATTTCCCAGTGGGCTTTCGAGGTGGAAAATTCATAAGTAACATAAGTATTTCATCACTTTTAACATATAATAAAACCATCGATGTATTTTATTATGCAAGATGAAATGTACTATTTTCTTGAATTATTTGTTAAAAAAAAATGTATGGCAGTCGGCGGCGGGACCCTCCAGCGTATTCTTAAGTATTTTTTTCCGTGGCCATAAGATTAAAAACAACTAGTCATAGTCAATATTTACAAGCCTAGGTTTTGCCCATAGAATATCTACGAATACCTACTTGTTACCAAAACAGGGGTTTTATGACAGTAACAAGTCGAGTTTGACAGCTAGAAAAAGTAGCATTAAGATCATATCAGCAAGGAATCCGATAGGGAACATTGCCAGCCAGACACATATGTACTTAGATTACGCAAATACTCCTGCTTAGCGTGGAGAAGCTCGAAAGTTTCGTGATTCTGAAGACACAGATTCGTGGCGGCACTAGTTGTAGGTAATAATTGTAATAAATAATGTTTTCAATATTTATTTACAACCTTTTATCATATACATAAGTCATGATCATCTTTCACATACAAATGAATATAGTTAACACTCACCCGAAAATGTTTACTTGTCATTCCTTTTTGTGAGCGCCGATGAGCAAAAACCGTATTCACAATTTCACATAACACAATGCAGAAGGTCATCAAGTTGTCATTTTATCGCCTATCGCGTCATGCGTCACTTTCGCACTTATATACTTGTTGGAACGTGACAGCTATGGTGACAGGGGATTACAACCTGACCATATTAGGCCAGCATATTAGAATTAACTTTTGATCTGTATACTAAACAGAAACCATAAAACTTATTCTTTAGGTCTATTTTTTCAATGTAATCAGTATACCTACCAAATAATAAATTCTAATTCTGCTTTTCACAACTACAAGTCGCCTCTAGGACGTGTTCTAATTTAAATCAGTATTACACAATTTTCACTAATTATATCAATTAATGTTAACTTTTACTATTGCACCAGTCGTTTTGAGCGTGACTTTAAATTCATGGTCGCAGCCCGACTGGTGAGGGGTCACTTAAGACATCTATTAAAGTATATATCTGGCTCCCATGCAATTTAATTAGTTATGTTAACAACATTACCTTTCCTAGCTCCGGGACTCGTCTGCCGCAATAAACCCATCGGGCCGATTGAGCCCGACAACCTTACCGCCGTTGCATTTATGTGAAGGTTTTAATTTAATTGATTTTCATTGTACAATGTAATGAAGGGCGTAATTTGTGTAATTTAATGCGTGACAAAGATGGATGGTTAATTAAATATTTTACCTCAATTTTTTTTAAATTAATGGCTCTGTTGTCATGTTCGAGACTAACAAGTTCTAGCTTAGTGGGTAGTGAGTGTTGTAGTGACCCTGTCTAGGTATTTTGCAGTAGGAGTAGGTAGCTTCGCAAGGGGATATCTACCTACCCGTTATTATTCTAAATAATTTTAATAAGGTGTCATCCCAGCTCGGTGTGATCCTGGTTTCAAATCCCAACAGGGGAGAATATGGCACGCATACCAGTATTTAAAAGTATAAAGATTTTTAATCCTACCATGAAATCTAGCTGAAAATGTAGTTAATAGTCAAATTTTTAGAATATTAATCAAAAATAGTGAAAAATATTACGAATTTAAGTGGCTCTCTCTCTCTCTGCATTTTTGTCCCTTAAATATAATTACATAAAAATAGGGAATGAAGTAAGTAGTAAAATATTTTTATTTTTATTTTCACAAGGAGCATTTGTCTATCAGTCAACCTAAGGGCAAGTCCGATAAATGGTAGGTTATCATCTAATTGTTAGTAACTCTAGAGGAACATACATTCCAAGAAACAGACAGGTGAAGCTAAATAATAGATAGTAAATATAGAATACTGGTATAATTTCAATTGAATTATTTGTAAACCATGCAGCAGCTACTTAAAAACAAGTATGGCAATTTAGCCTCATCGGTCTTGAAACATACAGGGTAGGGTGTAGGGTATACTTATTTATAAATTAAATAATCTAACGTGTCCGGGCGAGTATTCACACTTACTTCTATTTAAGACAGGTAAGTACTTACTCCTTATTTGTTTAGCGATGGTCAGAAATAAAACATAACGGTTGAAATAAACATTTAATGTTGGATATTCATTTCTTGCAACTATTTGTTATCAATAGCTTGGCTTGAGTTTTACCTGCAAAATAATAATTTTATAACTTTAACCGGAACTAAACAAAATAATTGTGACTTCAATACGATAAAATAAAGCTGAAATACAGAAGCCTCCAGGAATAAACACTAATGGGGGCTAACTATCCAATAATTCATCCATTCTTATAACTAACGCCCATTAAGATATCAGAAGTGGGATCTGAATAGGATAATCGCGCTAATTTGTGCTATCATGCGAAGCCGGCGGGAAAAGGAGCACTTAGTGGCCTAGAGCGAAAACGACTGTCCCTTGTTTTAATAAATCATGTAAGTATTAGAAAGTAATTGGTACTTGAGGGAGAGAATATAAGCCGTATAAGTGGGGTACTTATAACCAAATTTACTTACTATTTCTCTTTTACCTTTTTAAAAATAAAAACAAATAATACATACATACATACAATCACGCCTATTTCCCAAAAGGGGTAGGCAGAGATCACGGATTTCCATTTGCTACAATCAATATAGCGAAACGGCTCTCCGTTTACTTGTCGCCCCCGTGAAGAACGAGACGTGATGGGTGGCAAACCGCATCGCCGCCATGCGGATGATTATTAATTAAATGAATCACCACAGCGTTCCCACGAGTAGAAGGGATCAGAGGACCCCCCTTTAGCCCTTATCCCTTAGTCGCCTCTTATGACACCCGCGGGAAGACACGGGGTGGCACTATTCTAAAGCCGGGGCCACACAGATAATTATGGTTGTAATTTACGTTTTTTTTAATTGGCATATAACTACACCAGCGAAACCCATTACAACTAAAAATTAAGATAGTTTCTCGATGATCTGATGAAAGGAAAAATTGAAACTACTAAAAATTAAACGGATAGCAACAGTTTTACAGTAATGATAGTTACTAAGCGCCACTAATCGAATGGATCAGTATTAAAACAACTTTTTCCCTTGAAAACTAGAAGTTACTTTAGACGTTTTACTCTTTCGGAACCGGTTGAATGATTGTTTCTTGCAGTAACTTATTAAGTTATTAATTGGTTTCTCGGAAACTATACATTATTAATAATTGTATTTATCGATTGATACCTACACAGTTCATGTTGTGTGTATAATGGATCTTCATAAATCTGGGTATTGTAAATGAAATAAACGTTTTTTATGATTGCAGGAATATTTATTTTAAACATGAAACTAAGGAAATTTACTGCAAGTGTAACCTTAAAAATCGATTAAATTCTTGGATGTGCTTGTTGACAGTGTAAGTGTAATATTTTACTATTACTTTTTGTTTTAATACATAGGTAATTAAAGCTACGGTTTATATGCGAGCAAATCGACATACCCTGCTGCGCGGGACGTAAAGTGATATTTACTGCTCTGTGATCAGTTTCAAGTGTTTGCATTTAAGTACATTCTTATCATTCTGTCTTTTATAGCTTTATACTCAAGACAAGAATGCTTGTCAAGGTGGCAAGTTCAGCACCTTTAACGATGTTATTAGCCCTTTAGCTGTAATGGTAATGATCAAAACAACGGCACAGTTAGGATGTCCTATAATTTTATTATCATTTGGCAAAAAGTTTGTAATGGAAAATAGTGAGACCAATACGGATACCCTTCTTTCTAATAGAGCTCTGTTAATTTTTAAAGACATTTTGTGATCATAATTGTATACTTTTTTTTCTATATTACATCGCTTTCTTCCTTGGTAAGCAATGGGAATTTTGCCAATGACGACGTACTTCTTCCTTAAGAGTCCGGTAAGCTTTCTTTTCGATTTCGCTCAAATATTTCATGCTATTATGCAGTAACTAACATAACCTCTATAATTTACTATGTATATTACGTATTATGAAAGATCGTTTCTTTTTAAATGGAATAAATACAACGATTTTTTCATTTTATGCTTCATTAATAAATAATTCACCCTAATCTTACACCTGTTTCGCGATTTTTGCTTGGAAAAGTGAAAAGAGTAAGGTTTTTATTGATTAAAATTAGTTTACACAAGTACGTAAAATATATAAATTTGCCGTGGGGTGCCCGGCCTTAGAATTGTCCCCCACCGTATCGTCCCGTGGTTGCAGTAGGAGTCTCTCTCTCTCTCTCTCTCTCTCCTCGGCATGATTATTCCCATCTGATTGTGGGGTCTGCTTTTCTCGTTCTTTCTCTCCACTTCGCGCGATCGGAGGTGTCGTCTACTGAAACTTCGCAGGCTCTCATGTCTTTTGCAGTGGTATCTGTTTGTGTCAGATACCATTGCAAAAGAGCTAAGGGAATATACCGGGAGATGGGCAGGTGCATCTTCCGAAAGCCTAAACACCAATAAACAAAAAAAAACTGCGCGCGCCAACCCGCCTGCCAAGCGTGGCACGTATGGCAACCCCTCCCCCCCCCCCTTTAATGAAGGGGAGGGTTTCAGCAGTGGACGTCTTATGGCTGAGATGATGATGATGATGATTGGAAAATGAGTCACCTGAGGAATAAATGCAACTGTTTTTTCATGTTCATACCGGGTGTTTCCTGTAATAGGAGCAATGAATTAAAACGTAGATTCTACTCCTCAAACCAGACAACGTTTGTTCAGCAACTTTTAAAAATAACTTATGGTTTGATTTTTATTTCACTTTAAAAATTATTCGAACACGCAATGTATTCCGAAATTGATTATGTCTGTAGGGTGACAAGGTTGACAAGCAATGTCAATTTGACGGATTTTAACGTACATTGAAAATACTATTTAGTTTGTATGAAAAAGAGACAATCGAAAAAGTACATATTTTTTTTAAGTTGTTGAACAAAAGTTTTATTATTTGAGGAGTAGAATCTACGTTTTAATTTATTGCTCATATTACAGGAAACACTCTGTATATTTTTTTTAAGAGTCGCCAGGATGCTCGCGTGAACTCGCGTCCCCATACAAACGTAGTTCAGCTCTCATTTTAAAACGACGTGCTTTAGAATCAAGAATTTTGGCATGGACATTTTAGTAGTACAGAGCTATGTCGAGAAATGTCCATGCCAAAATTCGTGATTCTAAAGCACGTCGTTTTAAAATGAGAGCTGAACTACGTTTGTATGGGAACGCGAGCGTCCTGGCGACTCTTAAGGATGACAAAGGTGAGTATGTTTTGATAGAGCAATTTTGCTAAAAATTGCCGAAACTTAGGTGATATTTTTGGGAAGATATAATGTATTTTACTAATATAAAAATACGAAAAAGAAACATCACTTCATGCTTTATTCAGAGAATACAAAACATATTACATATTGCATAATATCATTATTAGCGATTTTCGTTTTCAAATCGTTACCGGACTCTTAATTGCTTGCATAATATGTGACACATTTTTATCGCCAATTAAAAGCGTGTCCTTTCACGCAATTTCAAGCAAATGCCTGTTTTTTGGTGATAGTTTTCTAAATGAAAGTCAATAAAATATGTGTTGGTATAATAGTTCTGACAGGTAGAGAGCTTTTCCATTTTCTGATACCATTAAGTATTTAAAATATTAAGATAAAACTACTACTGTAGTTTTAGGTAAGAACTCAAATTAACTTAGAAATTAAACCACTTTACATTATATATACAGTGTGTAAATCTAATACGGGTGATAAATTAAAACAGACATAGAACTCATTAGTGTTATCATTAATTACGATGTTTATTTAAGTTATACTTAACTGTGACCCAATAATTATTATTAGAAAATTTTATCAGCAGCAATGTACTGTAAACACAGTATTGAAAGTAACTGTCAACGAGCGTTTAACGCGAGTGTGTTTGCATTACATTGCGGGCTGAATTATTTTGTATGGATAACGTTTTAATTTGCAATTCTAAGTAAAAGTTATCTAATTACGTTTCTTCTTCCTATAATAATCACCGTTAAGAGATTCGCCCGTATTAGATTTACACACTGTATAGCCACTCTAGATTAATTATTCGACCTTAATAGTAAAATTAAACTTCTCTTATTTAAATATGTTAATGGAAAGATTAAACAACTAAGCACTAATGGTGTACATGCACTTGCTTGTTGCCGTTCTAAATGATTGATTCTCACGATTTGTATAATTCAATCACTTACTTAAACAAATCAATAGACGTTCTTGCTAATGACACGAATGCTAGTTATTGATTATATTGTTGTTATTATTTTGTATGTCTTTCCCGACCACGGAACAATGGTGTTCCGGACCTTTGGGAGGCGTATGCGGTGCGGAGCCGTAGCCAACGCGCAGAGGCCCTTTCGACAATTTAATAAAAAGTGAGGGGTACACTTTATTGTTATTATTATTATTATCCAACGGATCATTTTTTTATATAATATGTACATACATACATATTTATTTAACACAATGATTTTCGTTTTGACATTTAATCAGATATTTTTTCGACTGTAATGCTTGAATTGAAACTGTGTAGACCGAACTACTAGCGCATACTTTTCAATGAACCTTATTTGGTCGCATATTGTAGCATCGCCAACGGTGCTACAAAGTATTTTCATACAATATTGTAACACTGTTGCCGCAACCCGCCCTGCGCCGCCGCCGTTGTCGCCGGGGGGACCGGCACATCTGCCAAGAGATTGAAGTTACTCAATTGTATAGAGGCAGCTGGTCTTTCGTCGAACTTACATGCCTGTATATTGAGCACTCGTAGAAAAAGTATTGTATACAATAGTGATATCGTAAAGCTTTTCGACCTCTTACCTTACTAAGGCTGCTCAGCAAGCTTCGTGGCCTAAACACGGTACTCGACTGAAATGATCTTAATTATGTCACGATTGTATAAAATACTATCGCCACTACTTATCTTGATATCTAGGTACATCAGTTAAGCTACTAGCCCAAGTTTGGTATCGTTTTCGTATAAATCAGGGATGCCGAATTGATACCGAATTCATTTATGTTGTTATTTTGACACCGTTCCTAAGCAAAAACATGTAAAATAAAAACGTATATTAGAATTGCCTATTTCACGAGGAGTCTCCATAAGAATTTAAGGACACCTATTGACTTTGGTCTCTAGCTAGGTACAATTCTAGTTGCCTGAGGAGCCGAGCGTAGCGAGGCGACGAACGTCTCCGTTTTCACTGGTACGACGATTTGGCATATTGATGTGTGTGTATTGGTTGGTTGGTTGGTTGGTCAGTGTCGGTCTAGAGGTCGCATTTTTCATCCGATTTCGATGAAACTTGACATGTACGTTCCTTGATTTATTTGCCAAAAATTGTCGAGCCATTTTTTTGATTGGGGGGAAAATGAGGGGGAAAGGGGGGAAGTTTGCTGTCGCGTTATTTATGTTCTCCGAAGTCTACGGTTCACAGAACCACTAGTTTTTTTTTGCTTCAAAATAACATGGAAAGTGATGATATAAATGTAATTAGAAAAGAACACTGTTCCACAGATCTTATCTTAACCAATACCATTCGCACGTGTAGTATCGGCCTCGCTAATTACTCCGCGAGCCACGAGATTATTTACATAAGAAGCGCGTTATGTATCTTTAGCACGTTGTGCAGTTGGCAGGTCCCGGAGTGGCCTAGGCCCCCTGCTGTGACCGTACAGTGTCCATCGTTTTGTATAAGTTACTTAATAGGGTTAGTTCCTATGGGCAAAATAATTGTTTCCCAGTGGTCATGAAATCAAATTTTAGGAAATAGGTACATTGAATTTTTTGCATTTTCAATGGAAGGGATGTTTACAAAAACAACATATTTAACTGCTTCGAGCGGTTGAGACTTTTTAAGAACATTGTTAATCGTTTCAGGTGTCAACCAGTGTAGTCAGTTATGTTGTTTTTGTTAACATCCCTTCAATTATTTTTAATGCAACCAAAACTCATTATATAAACATATATAAACTTAATCTCCGAATAAAATAGTTGGATTTATAGTGGTGTCATTTTTGCGTCTTCATACTAATTTTACAGTAAGTTTCATGCACCTATTTAATCAAACTTTATGTTTTAAACTATCTCAATGGAATGTGCACGATTAAATCCAGTGCCCTTTCTGTTCCGAAAATAACATACGATTAAAAATGCACGTAAAACAATATTTAAACTAATTTAAAATTGAGAATTAATTAAATTTAAAAATAAAGCAGTGAAAAATAAAAAAAATTGCGAGTTTCGATTTCATTTCTTTACCAACTTATAATGTCTTTTATTTAACATTAGAATGAATTTCACAGACAATATCAGGTTTGTCGTCAGCGACATTTCGTAGTACACGGTTGTTTGTTTTAGAATTTACCCTGTACAATACTTATTAATGTTTGTTTCTTGATTACATTGGCTATCATTTGGTGGTGTGTGCAGTGAGTTTAAATCGGACTATATAAGGTTGGGAATTACCGCTTCTGGGTATGTATATTTAATTGATAAAACGCCTGGTCACAGCGCTCGCGTGCCGCGTTGAATCGTCCGCATTGCATTAATCCTCTTAAATCTACTGCGATAACTGTGGCTACTCAACCTACAGAGCGAATAGGGCATTAAGCGACACTAATATCCTACTAAGATAGTGCGTTTGGTTTACATACGGTAGTTTCAATTTAACTGTCATAGCGCATTCATTCATTCAGAGCTTGGTAGCGAAACAAATGGTGAGCAAGAAGTTGTCCATGATACTATGATACCATTGGATATCACGTCGATGCGTAGTCCTTTGAACCAACAATATGTACAAAATTAAGGAGAGTAGCAGACAATTGGTCGTTATGGTTATTTCTCCATCTAGCAAAAGGGAATCCAAGCTTAAGGAAGTCCTAGAGAAAAATGAAGTCCAAAGGACATACCACAAAATTGATAAAGACGAAACAGTGTTAGAAATGTAAACATCCTATGACTTATGATATAAATTTTATACGAGTATTACTCGGCATTTATGCATAGGGACTCATCTGTTTAAATATTTACCTAGCCTACCTATATTACATATACAAAAATAATATTTGTATTCGAGTATAATAAGATTTATAAACGATATGACCGAATTCTACTTTTTCCGCTACTCGGACGTTTCAAAAAAGAAACAGTCCTCGTAAAAGCCCGACAAGTGAAATGTAGGTAACCATTTACATTATTTATACTATATTTACTATATGACAGTGACAGTTATCATCCCAGTGTCCAAAAAGTAAGACAAAATATTTAGAATTTACAACTTCTGGAACAAAATGTAATATTGAGCAAAAAAGTTGACTTTGTGGACCATTATGAGTACATTTTGCCGTCCTAAAAATAAGCCATTGGACGAGGGTATAGTCGCACTAATAAGTCGTTTGAGAAATCAGTTCTAGTTGTAATCCAAATTCTACAGGCTGTGTAGTGTGTGTGTGTGTGTGTGTGTGTGTAAGCCGACTGTGGAATCAACGCGAAGAAGTCAGTCATGTGCGTGAGATCTATTTGCATAGCATTAGGCTCGGTCTGTCCGTCACGACGCTCAAGGGTTTATTACCTGTCGGCCCTCCATCATAATGGTAGTTTAACTAACAGATTTGTGTTTTAGTTTACACATACGCAAGGAAAGTTCGGCAAGAAAACAGCTGAGAATTTTGGGTGAACTCAGAAAGATCTGATGCACAAAAAATCTAAATTTGTAATTTTACATTGTTAACTAGTATTATCACATTTGGGTACAGGTCTCCTCCCATTTCTTTAATAAAAATCTGTTTTTGCCTTTGTACCTCCAGTCTTTTCCTGTAACTTCGGTTCTAATTTTTGTCATCGGATCACCGTTTACAAGGCTTTCCAAATTTTCTTTTAGGTGGTTATGGTCATTTCTTCATCTTATTGTTAGTGACGTCCACGTCCATCTATATAACATGAAATAAGAACAAATCTCGATTTTTAGAGAAATCTCCAAGCGCCTTATCGATGCCTCAGGTAACCAAAAGGCTGGCAGCTATTTCGGCCAAAAGATAAGCCTGGCCATCCAAAGAGGTAACGCTGTCAGCCTTTTGGGTACCATAACCCACGAAGGCGACTTGGGGAGCATCTTTTATTTATAAGTTTATTTTAGTTTTATATATAGGTTTATTGTTTCTGTAGTTTTATTGAGTACAAATTAAATATTCAATGAACAGTCGACGTCAAAGATATGTTTACACTTTTTCACCTTACTGCTTTGTAATAAGGTGCACAAGTGTAAATATATCTTTGACGTCGACTGTACTACTTCCTCTAATTGACTCAACTAAAAAATATAAATAGAATATAATAATAGAAGAACATTGATTGCAGAAACCATTCACATAAGCACCACATAAGTTAGTTAAAACACACAAAAAAGTAAAAACTAGAATTATATACTTAAAGTAAAAAAACATACATACGAGTACATCAATAACCAAAAACTCCAAATAAAGTTTGTATGTTCTTCAACGACAAATAAAGGTACTTTTGTGCAAATTACCTTAATAACTCTTGAGCCGAGGTAGGTAAATTGTTATCAAAGCCAAAAAGAATAGTTAATTACAATTAACTAATTACAATAATTAAACGATGGTGATAATGAAAGTTTATATAATACTATACTAAGTTTTTTTTAAATTATAAGTTGCAATTATTTATAAAATTACAATTTAATCATGCAGTCCATCTGATTTATTTAAGTTTTATACGGAAACAGTATGATTATTGATTACACTCGTGTGTTAGAAATCGGGAAAGGTGTATGATTATAAAAATTGCTAATAGTTTTTCTTCTCCGTCTATATTCTGCCCAGAGCTCCCTATGGCGCCGTAAACATAGGAACCCTATGTTACCAATGGTGACCGTTAACAGACAAATAATAAGACCAAGGTTATACTTAACCATGTCAAAGTGCATCACTTCCATTACCAAAATTGGGAACAATGTTGAAATACCCGTAGGCACACTCAAACCACATGCCATCAGCACTTTTTTGGCTATATATCCCCAAGTGTGTCTACGAGCTACTAGGATTTTAATTATAGAACGAAGCACGGAGAAATACAAACCCAAACTTACTATCAGTAATAAAATGTTAACTCCATAATTAAAATTAACAACGAGTCGTATCTCAAAAAAATATTCAACAGCATATACAGATAAAACTTCAACGAACGGCATCATCCAACAAAAACAATTCGCCTTTAAATATTTCTTACTCACTTCATTATGGTACCCTTTAACTATATCTAAGTAAAACATAAAAATAGTAACTAATAACCAATGGGTCATTATAACTCTTGGCACCAGTAACAGCAGTACTATCACAATTTGAGAGAATTTGTAATGAGCACACAGGTTAAACCCGATCATGTTAATAGCACTAGCGATGATAAGATTCAAGAATACATAGTTTTGGAATTTCCTCCATTTTGGTAGTACAATCCAGGATATTGTTCCGAAGGTTACACAGATGGTTGATAACACTAAGTTGATGATATACAAGATGATGCTGCATATGTAGACCGCTTGATGTGCTGGTGTCTTGTTTGGTAGCGTGGTTGTGTCACCTTGTAAAAGCGTTCCAAACTTAGGGTCCCCTGTGGTTTCCATATTTTATGCCAAAACCGTATTTTAAATAGCTTTTGAAGTCTTCCTTCTTCTTATTATCTCGTAATTATTATCTTCTCTTTAGAACTACAACATATTGTACCTTTAACGTATGCAGTGTCGATGTAATAACTCAAATGAGGCAAATCCGCTCTTTAGGTAATATCTCAGTTCAGAACAGCAATTATGTTCAAATATGACTAAGTTATAATCTGTCCATGTATAGCAATGCGGTTATCGTGTTTTAGTTACACTACATTACATTTCCTTAATGTTCATGACTTTCCGGATTGCATTGTTTGTTTATGACATTACTGCAGTTATTTCCTTTTAATTACCAATATAATGTGTTACAATATTGTATGTAAGTGTATCACATACCATATTGTGAAACATTGAAAAGTACTTTTCTTGATTCATTTCAGGCATTACGTTTTTTTTTTTTTTTTTTTTTTATGACATAGGAGGCAAACGAGCAGACGAATCGCCTGATGGTAAGCAATTACCGCCGCCCATAGACGCCCGCAACACCAGGGGGGTCACAAGCGCGTTGCCGGCCTTTAACATGGGAGTACGCTCTTTTCTTGAAGGTTTGAAGGTCGTATCGGTCCGGAAATACCGCAGGCGACAATTCATTCCACAGTTTTGCTGTGCGAGGCAGGAAATTTCTGGAGAAACGCACAGTTGAGGACTGCCAACCATCTAAGTGGTGAGGGTGATAATGTTGTCGCGTAGGACGGTGGCGGAAAGAGGCGGCAGGGATTAATCCGAACAATTCCTCGGAGCACTCCCCGTTATAAATGCGATAGAAAATGCAGAGCGAGGCTACATCTCTACGCAACGCCAATGACTGAAGCCGATCTGTAAGATGTGTGTCTAAAGTATAATATGAATGAAGACCCCAAATTAGAGGCGATGTTTTGATTACTTAGTTAATCAGTTTATTAAACGGGACATAATAAATAGTCCTAACAATGTAGGTAAGATGAATTATCGAGAGCGTGGAATTGCATATGTAGTAGTATTGTTTGTGTACAGGCATTCTATATTTGAATCCGCACACAAAGAGGCACAACACGGTACAATACAACCACTACATATGCAATTCCACGCTCTCGATAATTCAACTATATGCGTACTTATTCGTTTTATTTGTGTTTAATACCAAACTTGGTTTAAATACGAAACACTTATGGAATCACTTCTGCCGTCACAATTGGTTAGAAGCGTTTTTTAGTTACTCATTTGAGAAACACACTACAAACCGCCTCAGGACCTTAGACGTAAAACGCCAACTACGCAAAGAAAGACCGAAGCCCTCCTACGTTTATACATACAACACTGCCGGTCGACTCTACTGCCGCGAGTGCAGTAGAGTCTTTAAGAGCAAGTTTGGCCTGGCCAGCCACATAAGAGCTCATAAAAGGCTAAATCCTTGATTTTTTTGCTGGGGTCGCCGTCACCGAAATGTATGTGGAGGACTATAAATATATATATACATTTTGGACAAGCTTCCAAATAAAATAAGAAGGTATGAGAAAGAAGGAGAAGTGAGGAGGGATATTTTTTCTTCTGTTTACATTGTCGCTCTATTAAATTGTTTTCAAATGCTTATCATACAGGCACTACTCTGTTTTCGTGTATTTTTTAGATTTGATATAAGCATAGGTACTGTTTTATAAATATAAGTCCCACCGAGTTTTCTATGCTTAGGACTTTCAATCGGTACCTAGTAGTTTTTAGTTTTTGGACCTAGTAGTTTTAGCTAACATGTTGGACGATATGAGTGGAATGTATTTAATGTGGCTAGATTAAAAAATTAAGATATTTCTCAGTCTGCGTTATTTTTTATAGGAAAATAAACCACTTTTATTTACTATAATAATAAACCACTATTATCTAGCAGTAAAAAAATGTAGTTTACTTAAACATATACATTGCACTTGGGTATTTCGAATCCCCGAGGCGACACGGCTATGACTCAACTAGTAAAGATCGGTATCCAATGAGCAACGAATATTTACATAGATATAGATTATAAATTATTTGCATAGATAACTCAATCTGCTCGGGACAGGGCGATAGGCATCGGCGCAACTAATTTTAATGGCGATTTATGTTACTCACTATCGCTGCATCTAAACGGTTCACTTGAAACGTTTTGTCAATCCTATAGGCCAAGAAAATAAGATCAATAAAAAGCGTTTTGAGGAATTAATTTCTAGCAGGCTAAAAATCGTTTTAATACCTGCATGTGGTCCTAAAGGCATCTCATCCGAATTTGCACAGTTCCAGGAGGTGTGCATAACTTTTAGCAACAAAATAACTGCTAAATGTTTGCTCTTTTTCAGTTGTTTGCTTGTATTAGCTCAAACACGATAGGTCTGTCGGAAACAGTCACTCCATTCAATGTTACGGAGAGTTAAATTCGTCTGCATTGAGAGACCAAATTGAAAGTCGGATTTATGAGGAATTTTGAGAACATCTCGTGGCAGATTTTGTCCAAGGAGGTCTCATTGGGCTTAGGTGAATATAGGGCTGCCAGGAATTGCCGACATGTTGAAATGAGGTCCTCCGGATTAACATAGGAGCAAAAATTTTACAAAAATAATGCATACCTTCTGGGATTGGGCAAACTCGGATGACACGAATTTAGGGCCAAATGAAGGTGTTAAAACAATTTCCAGCCTGCTGGGAATTAATTCTTCGAAAAAGTCTAATTTTATTGGCCTTCTATGTTGACTAACCAGTTATGAATTTTGAGGCCTTAACAAGTAACTAATATATATCTGATACCTTAATATCATTCCTAATTTTAAAAGTGTAATTATATGGTCGGTCGGTACCACTACTTACTCGAAGACCTTTAAATAAATATTTTGGTAGCTGGATGGTAATATTAAGATGACAATTTTGTTCATGCATTGTTGATCAGTCACTTCGCCTTAACAAGTACAAAATGTGGTGCAGAAAATATTTTTGTGGGTATTGGTAGGTTATTAACCAAGGTAGCGGCCAATTTTTAATAACCATCTTGTGCTCTACCAATACCCATTATAACATTTTCTACATCACCTTTTATAAATGTATGGAGATGATTCCCCGATTATTGGATTATTGTATTGCATTTTCAGCCAATAAAAATTAACTGTAAACGAAAAATACTTTGAAGTTACCTCAAAGCACCTGAAAGTTATCATTACAAGTAGATACAATGTTTTAATTACTGGACGCATCAGTAATTAAAACATAATTATATATAACACTCGCGTACCGCTCTTCCGGAATTCGGTAATGTGTGAACGCACCTTTTCAGATTCCGGACATTGTGGAGACGCGGTTGCAGTATAAATGCACGCATACATTCCTGTTTACATGCCAAGTTTAACAGTAGCATAGAGTAAAAATGGAATAAGTAGACGAGTTACTCTTTAATTCCATACTTGATTAGCGATTTAAATAGGGGAAACTGTCCTACCTGGGACAGTATTTTGTTTACGATTTTTGAAAAAAAATTAAAAGTCCGCCTACTGGCCAAATGTGTGATTTTATAAAGATTGACTGTCAAGCCACATTACTCTTCACAAAGAGAAATATGTCCATGGTACAACATCCGTGAAGTACCTGAAGAATACTTAAAGTAATATAAAAGAGGCATTTTCAAATATTTTTCCTTTCGATTAGGACAATCGCGGCTTTCACATATATTTCTGCTCACCCTCGGGCCTTCGGCCCTCCGGTTCTCTTGTGTGGCACGTGACCATCGGGCTCAGTCCGGCTTCTGTCACGCAACTGCTGACGCACTTCTGGCTGTGATGCTCAAAGCCTTTGGCTTTCACTGGTATTTCTACTCACCCTCGGGTCTCGCTTGTATGGCACGTGACAATTGGGCTCAGTCCGGTTTCTGTCACGCAAGAACTGCTGAAGCACTTCTGGCTGATATGACGTGAGCAGTTTTAGTTAGTGGGGCACTATTTTATATACGTATTTTATCTTTGTTGAACAGAATTTTTAGACAGTGCAACATCATCTTATCATACTGTGATAGCAACTTTCTGCAACTTATCTATATTGATCTTTGCCATCTTCAGTGAAAGAATTTCCAAGATATAGCTTACAAGAAACCATAAACTGCGGTTATGTATCAAAAGGGTGGAATTTCTTTGAAAAGTACGTCGCTTATGACAATTTATACATGGAGACGAAAGAAACGTAAAAGTCACGGGCCATTACGAATTCACTAAAAGCATTCGACTTAATAAGTTTTTGTTGTAACTCATTTACAAAAATTATCAATAACTAATGTGTGTAGCACTTTATTCGCACGGTTAGTTTACCGTTTACATTATGGTTTCTTGGGTGAGTAAAATTAGCATATATTTAGTAAGCTTAAATAAAAAAAGTTTTGTTAACATCGGACGACAGAGGAAAGTATGCGTACATCTACACCCAAACATATAACCTCCTCAATTATTTGAAGCCAGTTGATTATACAATACCAGAGACTAGATGGGTAATTATTTGAGGTGTAAGATAATGTTACAGAAATAAAAACATACATTTTGATTTGGTCTGTTTTATTTTGAGTGTTTTTATCTATAAAAAAACACTAATTTGAAGGGTTAAATGGGAGTCGATCTCGTAAAAACAGTTGCCTACAGTGCCTATGGAATTAGGTTACTAAGAGTCAACGCCGGGAGAAGAAGTTAGGCGTAAATGTCTGAATCAAAGACTTATACAGAAGAAGTTATTCTGAAGTTTCAGCCCTATCTCGTTGCCAGCAACATTTTATATTTATGATATTTTATTAATATTTCGTACAGTCTGCAATAGCCTCTTACACACCGAAAGCCGCATATATATGTAACTAAGATTGTGTCAAATATTATCGCGCACCGCATCCAAACGCAATGTCGACTGCTGAGAATTAATTACCAGTAAGTATCACGCGTGAAACCACACTTAAGAAAATAGTTAAGAACGAGTCCACGATTTGCTTGTGTAGGGACCTTTATCTACAGAACGTTTACATAGTTATAGACAAATGAAGTCGGTTATTAACACAGAAAGGAGGAGATAGGCAATACTCAGGAACAAATATCGCATTTATATGGGGAAGTAATTAAATGATCAGCCGTTTTTAAAACTGATTTGTAAAAAAAAATTGCCAATAAACCATTTGGTCAGCTTATAAAAAATTGGCTGGCAATAAATAAAAATGGAGCTGAAACTCTTGTTCAGCAAAAAATTCACAAACGGACAACGTTTTAACCAATATTGATCTGCCTATATTTATTATACTTCATCTGCTCAATAAATTGTTGAGCTGCGAAATAACTATTTGGTCAGCAAGATTTAAAAATCGGTGGGTAGAAAAAACATGACTGTAACCAGGTTTATTGAGAGGTATGCATATTAAAGCAATGGTAATCTGGTATAATAAAGCTGGTGGCGGTTGGTTGGAAAAATCGGCAGAGTTGTAACCGGAGTGAAATTAGTCCACGAGACATGAGCAGCCAATGTGTGCCCTTGGGAATATAATCACAGAAAACTGTCGTGTCACAGAGCCAAGATAGGTGCGACGACGAGCGAAGCGAGGAGGAGTGTGTTAGGTGAACCGTCACCTAACAGCGCGCGAAGCCGAGCGAGTGAAGCGAGCGTGCCGCGGCAGCGGCCGGCGACCACCAGAACTGACTGAATCTAATGTACAATATAAATTTTCGAAAAAAGTTCTCATATCGTAAAGGATTCGTTAAAATAGACATGTTTTAAAGGAAAAACAGTTAAGTTCCATTTTGCGCCCCCTTTGCTTTAGGCGTACCGATTTTTTAGTGAACCAATTTTTGCGGATCAGTCCAATTGTAATCCAAAATGAAATAATTCGCTTACCCACTGATTGCTTTGAGAAATCTGATTTAAGGCAGATAGCTTACTGCCGCTCAAATAATTAAATAAAAAAAAATTTTAGAGCAGCTCAGTTTGACACTAATTGCGAACTGGTTTACAAATACTTGCTGACCTTATGTTGCTTACCAAGTGTCCAATTTTGCTGACCAAATATATATTTTTGCTTACCATAATAGAAAAATTCTGCAGATCGATTAAATGACACCCATTTACTAGTATATGCCTATGAGTACTGGGGTTTGATCCCAGAACACCACCTTCACAGGCCGGAACCCTACACTGAGCATAGCCCGACATGCTCTTGGCCGGTTTTTTATTATTTCAACATAACTTCACATTTTGTAACGGTTTTTTCAAAAGCAAATGCCTTTTTCATTTTAACCAATATGCTCACATAATCTATTCACTTTAGTTAACAGTTTGCTTTTATAAAATGACAGATGATGTTGAAATAGTTGAATGCAATAGTATGGTAAAGAAAAATATATCTTGTATAATCTTTTCTTGGTGTTATTAACAATTATCTATATAATACCTAGTGCAACGTCCAAAACTCTTATAAAATATTTTTCACCGTGTATTGTAATCAAATCATATTCTCTTACTAAAAAAGAAAATCGCACTTGTGAATTATAAAAGCTCAGTATCAGACCCGCAACCGGTTGATGTGTCATTACGCCCCTTTTTCTTTGTACATGCCAAATTAGAGGAGGGCTCGCAGGCCGGATTTAGACGTGATTTTGAAACCATTAGAACACGCTAAATTATTAGCCGTGAAATACACACCGTTTCGATCGTGGAACCCTAAATAGTATCGGTTACTCGCATGTTACATAGTCGTTGGAGTGTATCGCGCGCGATTTATGTAAATATATGAAATATAATCAATCATATATTCTGAATACGATAATTACAAACGAATATGAGCTGATCTAGTGTATACTTAAATGAATTAAGTTTTTTTAAAGTGTTTTTAATAGTGGGCTTGCGGAAAATTCGATATCGTGCACAAGTTGGTTTTCCCTTCTTTTCTTTTTGTATAAAATGAGCTATTAGCAAAAAATCTGGCACGGTTGTGTCTGGCGACAGATCTAACGTTATGTATAGACGGATCTGGGGGCCAATTTTTGACTTTCGAGCGCCCGAATTCAAAAAGTTTAAGCTCGAAAATAATCGCACACAAAAGCTTACCGCCAGTTTTTTCGCATGAAATTAATAGTTTAAAAACTCATGATTTTAAATTCCTATCGCTGTAATTTTTAAAACATAATTTCATCGTTTTATTCTGAGTTGTAAATGTCACTTTTGAGTACTCGAATTTCAAAAATCACCCCCCTGCCCATCGGGTATACCCGACGGACAGATCTGGCGGACAGATCGATGTGTGATCCTATTACGATTAAATAGAAATAGTAGCTCGGTCAATTACCTACTGAACTATTATAGGGCACACGGAAAAGTTTATTGTCTTTATTCGGAATGCATTCTACTAGTAATTGCATGCGTTTATTTTTTCTCAAATTCAAGTTTATTCATGCGACTATCTTTGCAGGTAGAGAATTGTTATCCTATGGTATAAAATAAGTAAAACTTACGTTTTTTTATGTACTTACATTTATTTTACGTTTCATATATTTGTTAGTGATTTCAGTTGAAGTGTTTTTATGATAGGTTTGCTTTTCGTCTTGGAAAAAAACACCTTTACGGCCTTGTAATGGCGACCTGCGATCAAAAACCGCATTAATAATACCAGAGACTATAGAGATATAGACGACCACAGCCCTCTGTCCGAAAGCCGCCTAAAGATACCGAATATGTAAGAGAAATGTCACCTGCACTGCTACGCCACCTTAGCTACTAGTGTACTACTAGTACGCTATTTGTTACTAGGTGGAGTAGCAGTGCAGGTGACATTTCTCGTACAAATTCGGTATCTTTAGGCGGCTTTCGGAGAGAGGGCGCAATTTACTTGAGCTTCAATAAGTTCTGAGGCTGTGGTCGTCTACATCTCTATAGTCTCTGATAATACTGAATACACACGTGAATATTTTTTTTCTAGTTTAATGTTCTTTGTAAAAAAACGTATTTACGTCCCGAATGTTGAATTAGTTTCCTACTATATTATTAGTATTAAAAATACTTGTGACCCGTTTAAGGGCATAATTGGTATTGTGAGATTTGTGAGTAAGAAAAGATAGGTGAAAAAATTTTGGGAGCGGATTTTGTACACGTATCCTGTCAGCTGAACAACTCTCCATACAAAGACAAACTTTTTATTCGAGAGAAAAAATATTTTTCATACTTTTTCATTATTAGAATACGATACCAATTATGCCCTTATAATGATCATCAGCATTTTTGTTACACCTTGTATACATAAAACAGCCACAGGATCTGATGGGTACAGTCGTCATCAAATATATCGAAGCGGCCAGGGTACTCAAAAATATCTGAACATGCACTTTATCGCCTTGACAATAGAGGCGTTGTTCAGATATATGTGAACATCTTACGCAACGCAAACAATGCAATAAAAAACTTAATGGTAATTTCTAAGCTGACCTTTAAGTTCAAGATAATATGTACATTGTTGCAAAATAATTACATAGACAAAACAACATCACTACTATTGCAAAAAGAGGGAAAACAAATATATCGAAAATTCCAAGAATATTAAAGAGTACTTATCTATTTTTCTATTTACTTTGCTTCCTCTGAAATCTAGCAAATGTCGTCGAAAAACTTATCCTCACGTTGTAGACTTTTAACTATATTTTTTATGGATGGTAGAAGGTAAGGATGACAATCTCTCTGTTACAAAAGTGTCCACCAAAAGGCGTGAAATTGGTGGCGCCACTTTAGCTTTAGCTAGTCCGGGTTCATACACGAAAGCAATACTAGCGCTACGATGGCGCTACGTGGAGAGATTAAGTACTTTTAGTTGCTGTTTCCAGCCGCTGGACATTTTTTAGACGATTCTCATATAAGAGATTGTCATCCTTACATTCTACTATCCATAATATTTTTCTTATTTTGCACGTAACAGTTACCTTTAATGTAAAGCGACTTAGGGTGGGTTACACCACGCTCAATTAACGGACTCATCAACGTTAAATATGACGACGGAGATGTCATCCCATAGAAAACTGTCGATGACGTTGACGTTAACAGACGGTTTGGTGCAACCGGCCCCTAATGGTCATAATAGATATACATAAAAAAGAAAAATATTATAATAATGGTTGACTATTTAATACAGGAGTCGTTTAAAGCGCCCCCTTTTCAAATTAGGATGATAGGTTTATGGAAGTTTAAGTTACACAATAATAAATTGTGATTTTGTAGGTGCCTGATAGATGACGCCTCTATTAAGAGGCCGAGGAGCGATTTGAAATCGAAAATCGCTAATAATGAAATTACTTACAGGAATCGTATTTGATAAGATAGTTTGAAGTATTTTTATTGCCAATAAGTACTTTTGGTCTATATACATATATTAATATTGAATACCCTGAAACTCAATTCCTACAAAGCTTGTTTAGTGAAGACGTTAATTCGTGCAATCTTGTCCTTCGATTTTTAATTATTATTTGTTATGGCACCTAAAATGTTTTAATCCACTAATAAAGTATGGAGTGAAGTTTTTTTTCTTTATTTCTATTTTTGTGAAATACTTTAATATTATCGGCATTTTTTCATAAAATTGCTCTAGCGAAACATATACTCTCCCTTAAAAAATATAGGTATATGAAAAAACTGTTCCATTTACTCCTCAGACGACTCATTTTCAAACGTAATTCGAAAAGTAAAGATAAGGGTTCCGTTTTTGCAATTTTGGTTCAACGAAATTAAAAATAAATAGGTATTTTTTTATAATCCTTTTATAATTTATACGCGTTTATTGGCATAGTAGCTGGCGCCAGTCGTCCCATTACTTGATGGCTCGTCTTTTTACATAACGTTTTTACTTTGGCACAATTAAGACTAACCAAAATGACGTATAGCATACCGACATAGATGTTACTTACGACTTTTTGAACTAGCAACTCCATTGTCTAAGCATTTAACATTCTCTCAGGTAATTATAGTATTTAATGGTGTTTAATTGCCGTGGCCTATAATGTCGGTTCCTCGTCAAATACCGATCAAGTACCTATCTAAAAGGTTGTGATTGTCTGGTAGAAAATGAATTACTTTTTCACTACTCTACTATGTTTCACTGGTAAGATTCCACTGTGTTCCAAGGTATTGGTAACGAGGGTTGGAATGAAACAAAACACCGTGAGGTGCGTTGGGATAAGATAGAAAGGTATTTTTTAGGGGTAAGACAAAAAATCGTCCATATTCCAGAGCATTACAGACTACTTTTTATCTTAACCCTAAAAAAATACCTTTCTATCTTACCCCAACGCACCTTATCATTAGTTTACGTCTTACAAGTGTGCAGTCGCCAAAAATATGTGTACACTTTTGCACCTCACTCCATTGTAATAAGGTTCAAAATTGTGTATATATATTTTAGGCGTTGACTGTACCTACATTTTACCTTGCAGAATTGAAATTTTTCTACATAGATTAGTTATTAGATTTTCTCCTATTGAAAGCCTTACTTTAACTTAAGGGAGCGGTATATGCATGCACGGAAAAAAAGCTTCCGGAATATTCTCAATCCAAGACATTGTTATTTTCTTGAAAATATTTCCTCGTGACAAGTATTTATTTGCTTTATCAAGAATATGATTCTTTGCTTAATAAAACCACGTTTTCTTAAAATAGAAATACAGAAATATATTGTTTCAAGAGTATAGTTAGTAAATAAGATTGTACTTTTTCAAACAAGTATTATCTTAGGCAAAAGAAAACTAGAAATCTGTAAGGTAAGAATATATTCGCTTCCTTATATTTAAAACTTAAATTTATTTTCGTTAAAGGAAATAAATGCTTGTCACGAGGAAATATTTTCAACATATTATAATAATGTCTTAGATTGAGAATATCCCGGAAGCTTTTTTTTTCGTGTGTCACTGTGTGCAAAGTAAGAAAATTTGAATTGTTTTTGTGCCGGGTTTTTATGTGAATAAAGCATGTGGCGGCAATTGTATATCATAACTAGGTATATTTTACGAGGTTATTTATATTAAAAATGGATTTCATAAATTTGTATTTGCTAATAAGATTTTTCAGTACACTGAAAAAATGCCTTGGTTGATTTTACGAAATTTTTATTGGTTGATTTCGATTTTGTAAAATTTAGTACAAAATTAGTTAATATCACAAAACCTGCAAGATTGAAGTTACGAAACATACTTGGATTGACGTCGTAAACAAGTACTTTTGTAGATTTAAGCTACACGATATGTAAAACTTACCAAACTGTAGGAGTATATTTTACAAAACGTCAAGTTTAGTAAATAATACAAAATCTATTTGTAGATTTTGCACACACAGTACGTAATAATTACCAAACTGTGTAAATATAATTTACAAAACTATGGATTTATTAAATAATACTATATTTTCTTGTAGACATTAGTAAATACAATTAGTTAAACTTACCAAACTGTATTAGTAAAACTTACAAAACCTTTACTTTAGTGAATAATACTAAATATTTTTGCGATTTTTAGAAAACCAGTTTGGTAAAATTACCAAACTATATAAGTAAAACTTACAAAACTATTACTTTAGTAAATATTACTAAATCTCTTTGAGAATTTTAACTTACCAGTTTGGTAAACTTACCAAACTGTATAAGTAAAAGTTACAAAACTGTTACTTTAGTAAATAATACCAAAATCTCTTTGAAAATTTTAGCAAACCAGTTTGGTAAAATTACCAAACTATATAAGTAAAACTTACAAAACTATTACTTTAGTATATAATACTAAATCTCTTTGAGAATTTTTAACAAACCAGTTTGGTAAACTTACCAAACTGTATTAGTAAAACTTACAAAACTATTACCTTAGTAAATTATACTAAATCTCTTTGAGAATTTTAGCAAACCAGTTTGGTAAACTTACCAAACTATATAAGTAAAACTTACAAAACGATTACTTTAGTAAGTAATACAAAATATCTTTGAAAATTTTAGCAAACCAGTTTCGTAAACTCGTCAAACTGTATAAGTAAAAGTTACGAAACTATTACCTTAGTAAATAGTACTAAATCTCTTTGAGAATTTTAACAAACCAGTTTGGTAAACTTACCAAAGTGTGTAAGTAAATGTTAGGAAACTATTTCATTAGTAAATTATACTAAATCTCTTTGAGAATTATAGAAAATCAGTTTGGTAAACTTACCAAACTGCATAAGTAAAAGTTACCAACTGTTACTTTAGTAAATAATACCAAAATCTCATTGAGAATTTCAGCACACCAGTTTGGTAAACTTACCAAACTGCATAAGTAAAAGTTACGAAACTATTACCTTAGTAAATTATACTAAATCTCTTTGAGATTTTAAGCAAAACAATTTGGAAAACTTACCAAACTGTATAAGTAAAGGTTACAAACTATTACCTTAGTAAATTATACTAAATCTATTTGAGAATATTAGCAAACCAGTTTGGTAAACTTACCAAACTGTATAAGTAAAAGTTACAAAACTGTTACTTTAGTTAATAATACCAAAATTTCTTTGACAATTTCAGCACACCAGTTTGGTAAACTTACCAAACTACATAAGTAAAAGTTACGAAACTAATACCTTAGTCAATTATACTAAATCTCTTTGAGCATTTCAGCGAAACAACCTTTGCCAGAATTTCATTTAACGTGATTTCATAACTATACTTTACTACAATAGCCAATTTGCCATTATCAGTGTTATCCATAATAGTCACTTGCCATATGCTTGCCATACAATTTTATTGCCATATTGAATAAAAAATCTCCTATAAATAAGTCCCTAATGTTGTGACACCCAACCGGATGTGACACTCGCTCTGATTTCTATCGGAAAAAGTCTGCCGTTTTTTGCGGGGGAGGGGATCATCAAATGTATAATGTAAATAGTCACGTCAAATAAACGTCAGTCCATACAATGACCACTGGTCATACATTTTCGGCAGAACGCCTGTCAATGGCTATTCCGCTTGGTTTAAAGCTCTAAGGTTATTAAAAATAAAATATGGAAAAAAAGATGTGGCATACGTCATACGTAACATTCTGGCATCAACATCAAAAATAACGTTATGTTAAATGAATATACATTGTATTGAGGAAAAAATAATTAAATATGCATTCTAAAATTATGGCAAATGAAATTATATGATATGAATGTCTGGCAAAAGTAAGAGAGTTATAGCTTATTGAGCTTATTAATGGAGCTAGTTCGATTTCTGTAAAATTGTCCCCTAACCCTAACCAATTTATTACTTTAATAGATATTCATAACATGACAAAAAAATGCTTGAATCTCTAAGATTCTGACTTAGGACTACTTGTGCCTTAGGTACATTTACAAGCCATAATTTATGAAATACCGGATAAGGGACATCACACACTTGATCTGAATTCAGAACTTCGTAGACATAATGCTTAATTTTTTCTATGGTTTCTTCAATTTGTCTATGGTATCTGATTTTTGTATGGAGGCCATAGATAAATTTCAGCCACCATAGACAAATTTAAGCATTTCCGTCTGATTTTGTCTATGAATTTCTGAATTCAAATCAGGTGTGTGATGACTGATGTCCCTTAGACGTATTTTATACTAAATTTTAGTTGGTATAAAATATGTGTTTTTTAAACAAAACCTAATCAAAATACATACCTACCTGATAAGACGAATTAAACATTTAGGTCACGGCTTATGGTACCTAAACCTAATGTTTATATATGAAAATATAGAGGTCTTAAAATATTCAAATAAGCTACGTTAGGGACAATGTTTTTTTTATAAGTTATGTGTGTTATGTGTCTTGACACACTATAATTTCAATTTAAATGCGCAATAAAAAAATAAGCATAACAAGAGTTAAAGGGCAGATATCCCGTTTTTGGCCGGCTGGAATATACTATAGTTCGTTTTTTTAGATTAGAAATAAGTTGAAAGAAGGATTTACAGGGTTTCTTTATCAGGCACGATACGACACGATACATGTCACAACTGTCAACGTAAAAATATGTGGCCTTTAAAACTATAATGATACAGGGTGGGCACAAGGAAACCGACAGATCTTACCCGCGCATTTCTGAGACCAAAAGGAATAAAAAACGGTACCGGTATGTGAGTTTAGGTGAATCTCGCCAAAAAAAATCTATTTTTTTTAAATTAGAACTAGACATTTTCATGTGCACAGAACTGTGCACATGAAAATTGAATGTTATTTTTAAAATGAACGCCTAAAACGAAATGATACATTTTATCAAAATAAAATATAGTTTATGCAAAGTATTCCTTGTCACTTTGATATAGTCTGTCAATAAAGATGTATAAAATACTAGTATGCCCAATAGTGGCAACAACGCCATCAATAAGGCGTTATGTGCTGAGTAATAATAATAATAAAGATTTTTTAAATTGGTATTAACTCTGAAACTAGGCATATTCCAGAAAAGTTTATAGGACATTTTAGTCTGTAAACATGATCACGAATACACTATTAAAATCTGTCGGCTACTCGTGCCCACCGTGTATATAATTATTTGTGTGTATATTAAAGCCATGTAAATGTTAATTAGAATAATATGAATTATTTAACAGCATTTTAATATAATAGTAGACATTTGTACGAAATAATTTATTCTTATCAAGTTTGCACAATAAAAAACCTAGAGAAAAAGAGGTTCGAAACAAATGGTTTCCGATTTAAAACGTACAGTCACCGGCAATAGTATCTTCCTTCATGAAGGCCGCAAAAGTATGTGACACGCTCTTATGGCCCTACAAATAAGAGCGTGTCACATATTTTTGCAGCATTCATGTAGGAAGATACTTTTGCCGGTGACTGTACGTGCTTCACTGTCAGTTTTTCAATTTTCACTTGTCTCGTATGTGAAAATCAAAACGATATTGTGTTTTTATTGTTATGTTAGTTCTAGTTTGCAAATTGTCATTATTTATTCACAAATGTGAACTTTTGATCGTGTTAACTAATCATTTCTTGGTGCTTTCAGTGTGTTAAAATTGAACAGTCAAACAGAACAGATTAGAACAGGTTGGTAACTTCTGTTTCAACAACTTTTTGAAAACATGTGTTTTTAAGATTGTATTTTTTTCATGCAAACTTAATAGTATTTTCAATGTACGTTAAAATCTTATTGACATTGCTTGTCAGTCTCGTCACCATACATACATAATCAATTTCGGAATACATTGCGTGTTCGAATAAACTGTAAGCTATACTAAAAATCAAACAATAAGTTATTTTTAAAAGTCGCTGAACAAACTTTGTCTTGTTTGATAATGATCAGTTATAAATATTTGAAAACGTCGTTTAGTTTGAGAAGTAGAATCTACGTTTTAATTTTTTGCTCGTTACAGGTCACCCCGGTATATACCTAATACTCGTATAACTAGTAGACAAACTTGAAGAAGCTATTAAACGAGCATTTGGAATAATTATTTGTATTCTTTCTGTGTAGGAACGTACAAGGTATTTATTGGAAATAGTAACTGCATAATGTGTATTGCGCAATTATTTACCAAAGTAGACTACTAAAATTAACCCAAAATGTTTTGTAAATTATACAAAATTTAATTTGGTAATGCGTGGCAGTGAGAGGGCGAGATATGTAAACAAACGTGCGCGCACGAGACAGCGCTTACGCTCATTCTTCCGCCCCGCCCGCTCCCCACCAGCGAAAGACGCGCGTGCGCCAGCTCTGGCAGCTGAGGATGGCCAGCGGCCATTTTGATCTAACAGCGAGCCGAGTCGGCTGCATCTCGCAAGTTTTGCGCTGTTTATGATTCTCTAGTTTACTTTTACTTTTTGTGTTAACTTAACTGTGCTAGGTGCTATGTTCGTGTACAAAATGGCACCTAAAGAAGATGGAGACAGCCTGTATTTAGAAGATTGGGGTTTATCGAACACCACCATCAATAATTTTGCGGGTAAGTCTTGCCTATAATATTGCATCATCATCCCGTATTTACCAAATTATTTATTAATTCTCTTTTTCATAATGTACAAATTCTGGATTTTTGACATGCCCGAGATGCGCGTATACTACGAATCATATTATAGAAAAAATAATTAATGTGTGTCGTTTGGCGTTTACGAAACAAGAAATTAAAATTTTACGAAAGTCAACTTAAGTAAGTAGGTAAGTCCTTTACCAAATTAAAATGGCATCGCTTGTTTTTTCTTTCAGATAATGAAATAACTTTCAAACATATGAAAGAAATCCAGGACTGAAAGAGCTGATCCCAAATCTCTAAGAGAGAATATTATTCAAGAGAGGTCTCGTGAAGTTACGTAGGTAAGTAAACAGACTCGATTATTATTTTCTCGTGTTGAAATTATTTGCACAGAGGTATTCTATACGCGAGGCCTGTATGTTATCTTCTAATAACACTTGCTACGGACGAGTCCGACTCGCGCACTGAGGGTTTCCTGTGGCCACGTCACTGAAATATACTTGTTATATGTATCGGATTTATAAGTACCTACCTATAAGAACCATCCCAAAGGTTCAAAAATATTTGAGCAATAATACGCAACTACTTTATTAAGGCGTGTTGACATATTTCTAACCACTTTGTCTGTGCACGTATTTCTAACTTGACTGAACTACATGTACAGTCGACATCAAAGATATGTTTACACTTTTGTTCTTTGCTTCTTTGTGATATACATAATCCAAAAGTGTATACATATCTTTGACGTCGACTGTACAGTCACTGCCGTCACTGGCAATAGTATTTTCCTCAACGACGGCCGCAAAAATATCTGACACAATCTTATTTGTAAGACCTTAAGGTCTTACAAATAAGACGCTCGCTCTTAAGAGCGTGTCACATATTTTTGCGGCCGTCGTAGAGGAAGATACTATTGCTGCTGACTGTAAATATGTCAGGCCGCATATTTACACATAAGACGCTGTGTGAGAAGCTGTGTTTTCATACATCTGACACCTTGCATGATGCTCAATGCTGTGTCATGGTATCACAGGTTCGTATATCTCTGGTGGATGCTCACCCTTTCTCTGATATTTGATCTTATAAGTGTAACAGTCATGTATTTTTGTGTATCTGTCTGTGGCGTTGTAGTACCCAAGCGCATGAACAGATTTGAGTCTGATTTTTTTAAATCGAATTTACCTGCCGCAGATGGTCGTAATAGACGGAGAGCTGGCCACGTCAGATACGACACAATAATGAGAGCAACGAAACCCCTCTAGTTAGTTTGCTATACTATGCTTATTTCTAGATCCGGACATCTAGCAGCTGTAAAGTGGTGGAGGTCAAAGAATGCAAATAACTTGAAGAAAACAAATTCTAGAGTTCTGGCTTCGATCCAATATTATGAAAAATTATAAGACGTCACATAATGCATGGACTAACAAGATCGTACAATTTTGTCAGTCGATGCATTATGTGATGGTAGGTACAGTCGAATACAAAGACATGTATCCACTTTTTTACCTAGATCCAAAAGTGGATAACTGACTGTACCATAAAGCTGGTCGGGTGTTAGTGGTGATGGAGATGGAAAATGGCCACAAATATTCTCTCAACAAGTTCATGATTGTGCTAAAAAAGACAGCCTGCAACAAAAAATGAACATTTTGACAGAAACCTGTGTTGTTCCCTGATGCCTAGCATAATTTTTTCCATGGCTTTTTGGCAATGTTCTACTTCAAATCAAGAAGCAGTTCCAGTAAGAAGAAAAAGTTTAAATAAAGTGCAGTATCAGAGTGTACCGGCTTACTATGTGCTTAGTGCTCAAGTCTAGTGCTTCGTTCAGTACCTAATGCCTATAGTGTTTGACTTTTGTACCTATGTAGTTTTCAAGTGTTTTTAGTTCCGTGTTTTAGAAGTATTCAGTGTATTAGTTTCGGACCAAGATAGTGTCCAGTGTTTTAGTGCTCATAGGGTAAACGCATCTATTCGCGGACCCGACTACCCGAAGTGTTCCATGTTGTTTCGGGCCTAGATGTTGTAGTGCTGTATCAAAGTGTACCGGCTTACTATGTGCTTAGTGCTCAAGTCTAGTGCTTCGTTCAGTACCTAATGCCTATAGTGTTTGACTTTTGTACCTATGTAGTTTTCAAGTGTTTTTAGTTCCGTGTTTTAGAAGTATTCAGTGTATTAGTTTCGGACCAAGATAGTGTCCAGTGTTTTAGTGCTCATAGGGTAAACGCATCTATTCGCGGACCCGACTACCCGAAGTGTTCCATGTTGTTTCGGGCCTAGATGTTGTAGTGCTGTATCAAAGTGTACCGGCTTACTATGTGCTTAGTGCTCAAGTCTAGTGCTTAGTTCAACACCTAATGCCTATAGTGTTTGACTATTTTGTACCTATGTAGTTATCAAGTGTTTTTAGTTTCCGACCTAGATAGTGTCCAGTGTTTTAGTGCTCATAGGGTAAACGCATCTATCATATCGCGGATCCGACTACCCGAAGTGTTCCGTGTTGTAGTGTTGTATCAGAGTGTACCGGCTTACTATGTGCTTAGTGCTCAAGTCTAGTGCTTAGTTCAATACCTAATGCCTATAGTGCTTGACTTTTGTACCTATGTAGTTATCAAGTGTTTTTAGTTCCGTGTTTTGGAAATAGGTACTCAATGTATTAGTTTCGACCAAGATAGTGTCCAGTGTTTTAGTGCTCATAGGGTAAATTTTAACGTACCTATTCGCGGACCTAAGAGTTATATGTGTATATAGTATTTTCAGTAAAAGTAAGCCATAGTGTACATACCGAACTGTTAATAAATAAAAATCGTAAGCGTAGTGAGTGTTTCTATTAAAGTCCCATTCTACAGTGGGAGGAATTGAGTTCCGAACCAGCGAATGCTCGTGATCCGGGTAAATAAATGCGGCGCACTTGCAAGTTTACAATTTTATCTCTACGCCCTAACCTAGCTAGGCTATTGGAAATAGGTTGTATTGTATAGGTAAAGTACCTATGATGAGGAGGAATGCCTCACGGCGCCTCTCTGTACTTTCTACGGCTCGGCTCATAGTTTGAGAACCCCTGATCTAAAGAAAAGTACAGTCAGCCACTAAATCGTTTACTGTAAAAAAATTAGAAACTTTAGAACATTTAGAAAAAAGCTGATTTAGAACCAATTCCTGCTAATCAATTTAATACCTACTTATATAATTGTCTAAAGAAAAGTAGGTACAGTCTACCACAAAATCGTACATTGTCAAAAAATTGCAATCTGATTTAGAAACAATTATAGAACAGTAATGAAATGAAATTTGTTTTATTCCAGAAATTGCTTGCATATACAGAGTGGATTTTCTTTTTGGGTCAGTGAGGGCAGCTACCAGTTCCCGTGCTGCTACGTGAAAATGATCTTAGAAGACCTTCCCTCCATTGCAAATTAATGAAGGATCGCATTTACAGATTTTAAAAAATCATACAGGTTGCGAGAAAAAGGTCATTTTTTACGAACTTTTTTTGACCCCATTCCTATCCAGGATCAAAAGCTAGTACGGGACCAAAAAAAAATCCGGCTAGAAAAGCCACAAACTGAGGAAACATTTTCCCATACATTTTGTATGAAAATTAAAACTTTTATTTTTCACATGCATTTTTTTTTATACCAGTTGATTCCAATCCTATTCAGTATCAATAGTTTCCATGGGGTCATGTACGGTAATGTACCAAACAGCTAGAAATTGAAGAAACTTTTTCCGTATATTAACTGCTTTAAAATCCACGTTTTTTGATATTTTGAATGACTTTCACTGTAATGTCCTGATACAGTATTATTGTCCGTAACAGGACTTATTAGCGTGATTGATAAATGTCAGTAAAAATTCTCATTTTTTCCATAGTAAATGTATGGAAAAGGTTTTTTCAATTTGTGGCTGTTTGGTACATTACCGTAAGTTGACTCCATGGAAACTATTAATACTGAACAGGAATGGAATCGATTGGCATAAAAAAATTGTTAATTTTATCAACTTGTGCACAGCCCTCGGAGCAGTTGCTTCTTTACTTGCGGTCGACTTTCGACTCGTACCGCTCGCGTGTCAGTCAAACGAAAAGCCTAACAAAAGCCGGACAGGCCGGACGAGCAAATATTTGGCCGGACACACCCGTAAAAAGCCAAACATGTCCGGCTAAAGCCGGACACCTGGCAACCCTAGGAATGGGATCAAATGGCATCAACAAAAAAGTTCGCCAAGAATGACCTTTTTCTCGCATCCTGTACGTTTTTTCCAAAATCTGTAAATGCGGTCCTTCATTTATTTGAAATAGTTAGAGGGAAGGTCTTTTAAGCCCATTTTCACGTAGCAGCACGGAATCTGGTAGTATTTGACCGTCACTGACCCAAAAAGAAAATCCAGCCTGTACGTACAGTCGCTATCAGATATATCGGAGCGGCCAAGGTGGTCACAAATATCTGAACATCGCCTCTATTGTCAAGGCGATAAAGTGCACGTTCAGATATTTTTGAGTACCTTGGCCGCTCCGATATATTTGATGGCGACTGTACCTTTGTAAGTATGATACAAATAATAAAAATTTTAGTAAATTAAAATAATACAAAATAAAATCTAAAAGCTCCGTCATGCTATATATAGCCTGTACAGTAGACGTCAAAGATATGGTTACACTTTTGCACCTTACTCCTTTAAGGCTAAAAAGTGTAAACATATCTTTGACGTCGACTGTACCACGGTTCACCTCGATAATAAGTTTATAATAAATTACAGTTTTATCTTAAAACGCGTATCTTGAATCATAACACTTTCTCAATAACTAGTAGATATTAAAAGTATTGTTAAAAGCGTTTTTTTTTTAACGCGTCCTCTTTACTAAAAATTCTAAAAACATAGTTTCATGTACAGTCGGCGGCAAAAATATGTTTACACTTTTCCACCTGACTCCATTGTATGAGGTGCAAAAATTTACAAATATCTTTGACGTCGACTGTACCTGGTCCTCATGTCGTTTGTACAAGGGATTTTTCAAGATAATACTAATAGGTACTTATCTCGGCTAACGTTCAATCTTATCCCAACGCACCTCGCATGAAATAATCTGTTGCCAAAGAGTACCTATGCATTTTTTGGAACGCAACTTTTAGAAAGGGATTAAGGTCCGCCTGCTTGCCATCCCTCTCAGCTCATTTTTTTTTTTCATCTTGGTCGAACGAAAGTAAAACTTAAAGTAACATACACGGTGCCCGTGAGCATTGCGAGAGATTTTAACCACGAATTCCTGAGGTCATAAGGAGTGATAAATGTTATATAATTTTAGGTTAATTTCACCAAAAAAAAATTTTTTTTACTTTTTTAAATGCGAACATAAGAAAATTAATGTTATTGGTAAAACTATCGAGTAAAATAAATTGGTTCATTTTTATTCGTAAAAAACGGTTCACGAAAAGTATTCCTTGGAATTTTGATATCTGTCAATAAGGATGTCTAGACTAGACCCCATAAAGATTGAAATCTCTATGAAAAAGGCGTTATTCACTGAGTAACAACAATCAATGTTTTTTTATTTAATTGGTAATCACTCTGAAACTAGGCAAATTCTAGAAAAGTTTTTACGACATTTTAGTCTCCAGTTACGATCAGGAATACGCTATCTCTCGCAATGCTCACGGGCACCGTGTATATTAAGCGCATTTGACTTATTGGTATTTTTGACACTACTTAAGTATATACAACTTTCTTGGAGTCCATAAAGTTATTATTTCAAACTCGAGTATACTCTTCGGTTAAAAAGTGAGGCCGGCGAAAGAGAGCGTCATAGAGGGAGCTGCGTCCCGTTTTGACTAAGGAGTACACGTAATACGTGTAGTAGCAGATACTATGGATAATATAGACAGCCAGTCTAAGAACTTTTTGAAGCTCAAGTTTACAGCGCCATCTGCACGAGAGCAACCTAAAGATATAATAAAAATAGTAGGAAAAAATGACATTGCATCGCAGCAACATCTAGTAACGAGTAGCGTACCGTAGTAAATGTAATTATTTCCTAATATTTTTATACCTTTAAGTGGCTCTCCTGCAGATGGCGCTGCAGACTTGAGCTTCAAAAATGACTGTGGCCTGTGTCTGTCCATATTATCTATAATCTCTGGTGGTAGTAATAATAGTAGTAGTAGTTATATTAGTAGCGGTGTACCAAATACAGTTGTTTGTTACAGAACCAGAGTGAAATAAACTGGAGCAGTACCCGAAAATGCATCTATCCAGAGGAACCACCTTCCATCCGCCGCTGGTGATTGCCGTCAGACCAACGAGCAAGGACTTTAAGGATTTTCACGTAGCGGTTGAGTCATTTCTCTACAAATACACCGAATTTTTGTCATATTATCTCTAATAGAGACTATATTTATATATATTTAGATACACGATGTTAAAGTTAGAACATTGCTTAATAATTAGATTACGATAGCGATCAATTAGTTTCTCACTTGCGGGTTTTTTTAATGTACCTATTGGTCTTGCTTTTACATAAATGGTCTGATTTTTTTTACCAAATACCAACATGTAACGTCAATCAATAGGTCATGAAAAATAACATTGAAGTTTGAACGTTTTATGATAAAGTTAATATTTTCAGTAATAATCACCCAGAATGTGAAAACAAATGTGCCGGGCCGTCCTTTAACTTTTGAACCAGAAATCCAAAAATATGAAAAAAAAAGATACATCTTGGGCACATTTGTTTCTTACTTAACTTAAAATATATATTATTTTTTGCATCAGTTTTACTATAAAACTAAGTAGCGGCACTTAAAACACCCTGTTTGTATAAATTTCATTGATATTGGCTTATTTTAATAGACGTAAGCTTGACTTCAGACAATTTTTTTTGCATGAAACTTTTACCGTGTAGTGGACGATAGGTAGGTAGGTACTCGTATAGGTAAAAGCGCCCAAAGGGTTAATAATTGATTCAAAATAATATTATACTAACAATTGTTTTAAAGTTTCAAATATACATTAATACGGTCCTTTTTCATACTTAGTTTAAACCCCATAAACTACCTTTTTTATTGTTTTCAAGGCCAAAATGGAACCCGTGTTGTTTCTTCATGTCCGTCTTTCCGTCTGTATGTCACAGGCATTTTACTCGTAAACCATAAAGCAAATATCCAGGAAATGTATACGGAAGGTTGTGTTTTGAGTGCCGCTACTAGGTTTTATAGTAAAATTGCTGAATAAATATTTATTGAGGCTTCCTATACATGTAAATAATATAATGTAAAAAAAACCAAACACAGCACGTAATTTTTGCATATTGTGTTTCGTTTTAATTAAAAGAGATTAATAATTGAAGCCAAATTATTATTGTCATGCGTATATACATACAAGTAATACGTTTAAATATCAAAACACATTTTTTTTGTAAGTATTGCCATGAGAATAAAATAAATATTTTTTTAATTTCTCAATTTGTTGTTTATTTCTCGTTTACCCTGTCATTTTAGATGTGATAGACCCTGTATATATCGTTGTGTTTATGCAACTGTGCATAATTTTATGAAATGAGCCGAAAGCTGAATGCCAGCTTCATTAAGGTTACACGATTGTTTCATTTGATTTCATTTATTTATGTATCATTTATTTATTTCAAAGCCAAGTTATGCACAGTTACACGAGTTACACATTAAATTACTGGTTGCTATATATCTAGGACCTAATAAATATCTAGATTCTAGGTATACATACATACAGCATATATTGTTATTGTGTGCCAATTTACTCTATGTCTACTTTTACAAATCTAACTAAGTGGCTTTTGTTATTTTTTGCTATATTGTACATTGTGGTGAACTGGATTAAGTAGCTTTTTTATTCGCTTTGACATCATTTAGGTTTAAATTTTAGTGATAAGTTTGTTCCTTTTTATGCTACTGCTTTGTAATTGCATATTGGTTTTAAAACGATTGTGATCATAATTATACAAAGCCAATATTAATTTAGTAAGAAATACCAAATTATATTAGTATATTGTACAAATTAAAATGCATTACAGATCCAATAACCATACCATTATATGGCCGCATGCCATAAACCTATATACATATATAGAGGTATAATGCATATGGTCATGTAATGGGACGGTTATTGCATCTGTATTGCATTTTAATTTTTATATTATACTAATATAATTTGGTATTTCTTACTAAATTAATATTGGTTAATATACGAAATATAGTAATTTGATATAACAAAATCAAGTTTCGTAATTTGTACGCAAGTAAAATATTAAAATCCACAAAAGCCGTTTAGTAGAATTTATTAGAGATATTTTGTAAATTGCACCTAAGTAAAGTAGTAAAACTTACAAAATTAGTTTAGTAAATCGTACAAAATCAGTTGCAGTAAACTATGCGAAAGCGCTTTAGTAGAATTTACTCAGATAAACCAGGTAAAATATACAAAAGTTAAGTAGTATAATTTACTAGAGTTGTTTAGTAGAATTAACCCAAGTAAATTTCGTAAACTATACATTCCTTAATTTAGTGATATCTACGAAAGTTCAGTGCGTCATAAATACGAAAGTAATTTAGTAATTATTACAAAAGTATATTACTTGATTCCACTGAAGAAGTTTAGTGATATCTACGAAAGTTCAGTGCGTCATACATACGAAAGAAATTTAGTAATTATTACAAAAGTATATTACTTGATTCCACTAAAGAAGTTTAGTGATATCTACGAAAGTTCAGTGCGTCATACATACGAAAGAAACTTAGTAATTATTACAAAAGTATATAACTTGATTCCACTAAAGAAGTTTAGTGATATCTATCACAGTTTAGTGGTCATACATATTAAAGAAATGTAGTAATTATTACGAAAGTAAATTCGTACACGCTACGACAATAATTTAGTGAAGCATACAAAAGCTTTCGGAGAATTACTAAATCAATTTCGTTAAAAGTACGCACAAAGTCCGTAAAATTTACTAAATATATTTTGTCAAACGTACCAAATTAGTTTTACTAAACTAGTTTTGTAAAAAGTTATTTACTAAACTAGTTTTGTAAAAAGTTATTTACTAAAGTAGTTTTGTAAAAAGTTGTTACTAAAGTAGTTTTGTAAAATTAATTTACTAAACTAGTTTTGTAAAAAGCCAACCAAAGTATGTTTGGTAAATTCAACAATACTTGTGTGTAGGTCCCAATTTAACCCATAAATTTCGTAAAAATTTCGTAAAATCAACGAAACTATTTTTTCAGTGTAGGTCATTAACATTACATTACATTTGTAGCGGAACAAAGGTGACCACTATATGAGGGTATCGTTACTTTGTTGGTGACCAGACTGACCAGTATAATAGTCGTCTAGTTGGCGCCACACAAGTACAATTTAATTAAGCATAATAATTGATCCGCTGCGCACAAGTTGTCACAATACCCCATCAGTTTATAAAAAGTTTAGAATTTTGTCGATGAAGTGCGAGCTAGTTACTAGAATGTCAACGGGTAGAAAACAATAGGTAATAAATATGACCACTGTCATTATAGTACAGTCGACGTCAAAAATATGTTTATACTTTTGGACTATTAAAAAGGAGTAAGGTGCAAAAGTGTAAACATATTTTTGACGTTTGTCGTACGTATTATTTTTTTATTTTATTAACTAAACTCTAACCCGCTTATACATATAAGTGTTACAAACCTCATTTAACTAAGTAATCGTTTGTCTTTATCTGTCACTTTGACAGTTGTGTTTGTTAGAAACAGACAAAACATAATTCAACTAAATTAGGTTTGAAACACGTTTATGAATAAGCGGGTAAGTGTCGGGCCCTAGGCGTTGAACATGACCGGGGTAACCTAATGATGATAGTGATCAATAGATAACAATAATTTATTTTTCACTTCTCATGCTCAAAAAGTTTGTCGTATTAGGCTTACGTAGGCGGACTAAAGTAGTATTTTTTCGGTTCTCATAGTTCTTATTGTTATGTGCTTAAAGTCTAATTTCGTAAAGTCTGCACGGCGCCCAGCCCATCCCCGCGAGCCCTGGCCCGCGGCGATGGGCTGGGCGCCGCCGTGCAGAGCAGACTTTACGAAATTCGGTCAAGTTAAACCAAATTTTCACCTTAGATTAGTTATTGTGCGTAAATATACTAGTAGTTTATGTAACTGTTACGTAATAGGGGTCCTTAAAACACGAGTGTGCTTTTATGAAACAAACGAAGTGAGTTTCATAATAAGATCACACGAGTGTTTTAAGGCCTAATTACGTACAGTTGCATACACTGCTTTATCTACACACATATTATAAACCCTAAATGATGAATGAATGACTGCCATTACACGGATTGCACCGCCCTCGCCATGGCCAACTCTTGTGTCGGCAGTCGGGGGGGGGGGGGGGGGGGGGGGGGGAGCGTGCTGGCGGTTGGAAGGGCGCGTGCCGGCTGTCGGGGAGCAGGCCATTATTTGATAATAATAACATCGTTACAGACATACATTTGTTCCAACTTCTAACAAAACAGTCTATTTTTATGGTGTTCATAACGTGCGGTTTTTGAACGCATCATGAAGGGTTTATGATATGGGTGTAGATAAATTATTTTATTTTATTTTATTTCATTATTTTCTCGCAATCGAACTCGTGACTCTGGGATGCCCGTCATGCTGACCAACTGAGCTACTGAGACTTACCTGATGGCTGCGAATTTCTCCACCATATATCCTTTATTTATATAGTCTCGCCTGAGGCAGTAGATTTTTCTACTTTTATTTTCCTTTATTTCTAAACATTTAGATAACAATAACTTCAGTTACCTAGTTATAAAAATAACATACATACATACATACAATCACGCTTATATCCCAAAAGGGGTAGACAGAGATCACGGATTTCCATTTGCTACAATCAATGCAGCAAAACGGCTCTCCGTGAGCCGCTTCTCGTCCCCGTGAAGAACGAGACGTGATGGGAGGCGAACCGCATCGCCGCCATGCGGCATAATTATAAATTAAATGAATCATCACAGCCTTCCCACGAGTAGTAGGGATCAGAGGTCTCCTTATCCCTTATCCCTTAGTCGCCTCATACGACACCCGCGGGAAGAGACGGGGTGGCACTATTATAAAGCCGGTGCCACACAGCAAAAAAAAACCTAATACATATAAAAAAACAATACATTGAGTAACCGCAAAATACATCTTTTGACTTCACTACTTTCGAATGCTAGAACTTTTAAATATACATCGAATACCTGGGGCCGTATTCTAACTTTAAAATACGCACAGACACGATCCAACTTCAATGCAAATCCAACGCAATAACAACACAATACAGCTAACGCCTTCACTTCTGAATCAAAAATGACGGAATTTGCTTGAAAATTACTGCGATGCAACTACAATAAGACTTCAATATTGGTTGATTATTGGGTGAATGTTGGAGTTGTGTTTAAGACAGATTGTGTTGTTTAATTATTGTTTATACATTTTAAAATTAGAATATTGCACCTGTTACAAGTATGTGACACTCTACCTACATCGCCAACGGCATTAGGTCTATCGATGGTCAGTCAGATTCACTGCTATGCTACGCGCGTAGCGCTACGCCGTAGCCGATAGCATGGGTTTCCCGCTATGTAGCGAAAATGCTTCGTAGAGCCGTGACGACAACGTGCCGTCATTAGCAGTAAATGGGTTAAGTGTGTTGCTATTTGTACAGTCACCGGCAATAGTATTTTCCTACACGAAGGCCGCAAAAATATGTGACACGCTCTTATCTTTAGGGCCATAAGAGCGTGTCCAATATTTTTGCGGCCTTCGTGTAGGAAGATACTATTGCCGGTGACTGTACCATTTAGCGGCCGGCGAGCGCTACGCTTTTATTGCTCTTCTACAATACTTCTGTACAACGTACAGTCAGCAGCAAAAGTAACTAAGCGCGTAGGGCGTTCAAAATGAACTGGAAACGACTTTATTGTGAAGAGAATAAGAGCGTGTATAGGTCATTTTGAACACCCTACCAGCTTAGCTACTTCTGCTGCTGACTGTACCTACGACGTAAGCACCTTCCACCAAATGGTACCATTTCATGTACACCGTCACGATTTTTTGAAATTCTAATTTAATTCGGCCAAGACATATTCACTAGATGTTATGAAACTGATTGTTGACAATTGTAAAAACGGCCAAGTGCATGTCGGATCACGCGTAATGGAAGGTTCCGTAACTGCTTTCGAAAAATTAATATCGCAAGGTCGTATCTGCCTATATACGTAGTAAAATACCAACTCAATCAAAAATTGTTCAAAGAAAAAGAAACCTCAATGTTATTTTTAAAGATGCACATCATGTTGATATCTTACAAAAAAAAATATGACACTTAGTTTCATGTATGTAGTTCCGCCAAAAAATTTTTTTCTGCAATTTCACTACTAAACAAAGTAGCGGTACACAAAATACACCTCATGTTAAAACTTGATAAAGATACGCCTTATAGTTTCCGACTAACATGGCTGTGACATAAGGACGGACAGACGGACATGATGAATCTATAAGGGTTCCGTTTTTGCCATTTCGGCTACGGAACCCTAAAAATGGAAACTACCGTATAAATTGACCAACATATCCCAAATTAAATCAGTTAATGTTCATCTAACCATGAAACAATTCACACTTTATTCAACTAGAAAATAATTTAAACATTTCGGTAACATCATACGTATTAAAATTAATTCCCCATCCATATTTAGTAATCATTTAAATCGGTCTGGTGGCTGCGTTGAAAAAAAAAACAAATCATGCCTTATAAGAGCGAGTTCAACAGAATGATTACATTTGGTTAGTTAAACATAATTTCTACGGTTTGATGGATTGACGGTATTATAGGAATCCGTACGCACTGGCGCCAAGAACGCCGCGTTTTTAGTCATCCGGATACACTTATATGGGCATACAGCTTGTTCGATAAATAGGTAATCGATGACTGATTAGTAATAAGTAGCAGCATAATCAAGAATGGATTGGAACGTCTTTTTACTATAAATAATAACATCTAACTACGTATCGTACTAAATATAGGCATATTTGTACAGAGCAAAAATGCTTTACTTAGACAGTAAAGTCTACACAACGCATGCAAGTGTAGTTTTAATCGACAAACTCAGATGAATGAATTATCAATGAATTATAATTTCGATAATCCGAGCCACCAGCATGTGTATCCGTGGGACACGGCACAGATTCAAATCCACCCAACATTTCTTCAGTTTCATCGACGGTGCTGCCCTACCCAGCCCGTCTACCTCTGCCCTGCACTAATGCCACGTTCTTGTTGTTGGCTAATGATTAATTAAAATTGTAACACTATTTTAAGTTAAATAAATCATTTGTTTTATTATCAATGAATTCAGCTTGGCAAATCCTTTTCTATGAAATTCATAAAAAGTGTAGGTATTTTTGATATACTCGTAATCGCAAACGCTAAGGGTCGTTAATGTATATCATGTCAGGTGTAGGGTCTATAATAACTCATAAATATACTTTCATATGTTTTATAACAATTTCTAGAAGAAATTACGAAAAAATAGCTTTATGTTAATTACCAGTTAACTAAATATTTATTGCGATATCCATTTGCGGTTATATCAAAGTTACGTGGTATAATGTTTAGAAATAACGGAAAAGTAGAAAAATCGACTGCCTCAGACAGACAGGAAGACAGATGTCGGATTTTTATACTTTTCCTTTATTTCTAAACATTCGGATATCGTTAGCAAACGATCTGCTTAATACAAAAATATTACGTGATTTAGTTGCTCGTTTGCTCCCAAATTATCAACTGGTATTTTTTTCCTATACTCTAATAGTTATGATAAACTATTAACTCTATTCGGCCTACTGTTGAAGGCATTATTTTCTGATTTTGATAATATTTGACTACGTCCTCCATTGCATGTGATTTTCGACCCCTTTGCAAATCGGTCTCATTCCTTTCACCGTTAATTCAGAATTGAACGTTTTTAAAAACGCTGCGTCTTTTTCCCCTAATCCCCCACTCAAGAAATTAGCTAGCCATCCATACTGGCGCCGTTCGCAAGAAACTGTATTGATGCGCATCGGGAATTTCCATTTTTTGTCACCCAATGGTGGCGCCACCGGTAGCGGTACAGAGCTGTCAATAATTGACAAACGAGGTTAAATGCCAATCTTGTCAATCATGTGTCAAACAGCGTATCGCGTGCACAAAAAGGTCAGTTTCGCTTGAGTCAGCGAACGTATAAGTTTGTTGGTATGTACGAATAGGTCATGTTAATTCATTAGTTGTTTCCTTGTTTGAGAATTTCCATTGTTAAGGGTTGTACAACAATTGCCAAATGCAATACGTTACTTTGTAATATATTGTTTGGTACAAACTGTATTTTAAATTAACGCATTAATGAATGTACTCTTTGTTATGTGACGTCACTGAAAGTAAGCTTTTTCTGTACGTTTTATATTGTGTTTAGGTTTTGCCTACTCATATATTGACTTAAATGAAAGCCTAAACCCCTTATTCATAAACTTCTACTAAAGTTAAGAGGCCTCTGGTAACCGTTTGTCCCTTTCCGTCCAACCTATATGAGGGAAAGGGACAAACGTTTATCAGCGATCTCTTAACTTTAGTGGCCGTTTATGAATAAGAAGATAAATATTTAAGTCAATCAGCAATACAACATTAGGAGTACACCTTTTATTTAGAAACACTATATAATTAAACATCGGGGCAGGATAAACATTTATATATATAGTGTCAACATACAATTAGTCTTAATTTTAAGTATTCATGAGAGCTTTGCTAAGAGTAGGCCATGTTGCCTACCTGATGACATATTTACAGTTTACAGTTATTATTGTTTATTTAATAATTGTTATAAGTTAATTGTCTTAGAAACTTGTACACGGCCTATTCAAAAGTTTGGTTATGATGTTACACGGGCGGGTGATTTTTGAGATTCGAGCGCTCGAATATGACATTTAAAAGTCCGTGTAAAACGATGAAATGGTGTTTTAAAAATAACAGCCATAGGAATTAAAAATCATGATTATTTAAACTATTCATTTAATGTGACAAACTTTTGTGTGCGATTATTTTGGAGTTTCATTTTCTTGAATTCAGGCGCTCGAATCTCAAAAATTGCCCCCCAGGATTGGACCTGCCAACTGATTATTAGGGTTGTCTTTTATCGTGCATGTCAAAGAGATATCAAAAAGAAAACACCTAATATTATCGCTTTAGTAGCTTTAATTGTAGCAATCACAAATTGTTGCATTAAAATAATATATTCATATCATAACAAATCATCATTTGAAAGTAAGAATACTGCGCCTCATACGTATTGTTAATCTATTTTTTACTTGTTTAATAAATAAGTTCTTTAAAGTTATTTTTTCCTCTATATTAAGAAATGTAGAGCACTACCGTCAAATAGCCCAACTTTGCCCCCATACCAAACTTTGCCCAAAATGACAATTTTAAAGGAAATCTGTTACTGTAGAAAATGTAATAGCTTTCTACTATTTTTAGTAGAAAATAAATAGGTTATAGGCGTGGCAACATAGCCTATCACATTTGTATCTAACTTCATTCAGTTGCTTGTCAGAACTCGTTGAGTTCGGGGCATTATTTAGCGGGCCAATTTTTTAGGAATAGTTTAAGATCATATCACAAAATAGGGAAGCCGGTGGTGAGTAACACCTATGACTTGTAATAAGGCCATAACTGTAGATTGTTTATATCTGTATTTCAATTAAAAAATATAATTAATGGGGGAGTTGTGGCATTGGGCAATGTTAAGTAGTAATGTAGCAACCAGTGACGCCCAACTTTGCCCACGACCAAAAAAGGCTTAGGGTTGTCACCTTTGTGTTTTAACCACTCGGCGCGAAAAAAGGAGGTTGTTGTTTTTTAAATATATACCGTTTCGGAACTGTTTTTTTAATTGATTATTAAATTAAATTGTAACGGAAAACCATAGTATTCAATCTATCCATTATTACAAATGATAACATGCCAAGCATTACTATGATTGGCTCGTTATCATTTTTTTCTATTTGAAATATTAAGAATTAACTTCTTAAACTATGTTTCATTTAATAATTGCACTGACACCTTGAAATAAATTGCATGACTAAATTGAAGAATTTTTCTCAAAAGTGACAACCCTAGTACTTTGGAAATGCTTGGGTGCACCTTGTATGGAAAAGAGTGAAAACAGGTACCTAACATTGCCCACCCGATTTGTACAAAAGTTTACGTACTTATCAAAAACGGATGTATATGATATCTATGGACTTAGTGATCTAAAAAAATAATATGTTATCATACAATTTTTTTGAGAAATTCATGTTTTTCCGAATAAAGCGGGCAAAGATGGGCCATTTGACGGTATACAGTCATCGCATATTTTTATTTATTTATTCGCCTTGTCTTTAATAAATAGAACAAAACATACTCGTAGTCACCCTTTAAACTTATAAGGTCATGTATAAAATAACTTGAATTCACGTTAAAAACATTGTAACTGTATTGAAAACTATGAAAGAGAAGTAAAGATGAAGTAATTAGCATTATGTATGTTTCTTAGGAGTTAAATAACAGAAGCATGCGAACTCATCATTAAATGTATGAGTTTATGTAATTAATTCATTTATTTCAGTGCGTTGGAATCGTTTTTTGTTCAACTCACGTTACGTTATACCCTGGACCAATGGAAATTATAGTACATTGTCCATCGAGAAGAGTAGGTAAGTGAAATATTGCAATAGAGAACATAATTCGAGACGGCTAAAGTGATTAATTGATTCGAGTTTCTAATATTCTTACTAACTTACACACAATATTTTTCAGGTTATCATAGTTACTTCCGAAAACAAAAACCAATACCATAGAGTAACTTATATAATAGAGCAGCACAGTCTTAGAACTTTTTGAAGCTCAAGGTCTGAAGTGCCATCTGTAGTAACGCTACGCGTCACTAGATGTCGCCGATAGGTGTCTGTAGGTTGTGATCTGTAGGTTGCTTTCGCTTGCTTCGCTTGGCGCTTCAGACTTGAGCTACAAAAAGTTCTTTGACTGTGACTGTCTATATTAGGGATATCACGAATATTCGCATTCACATTCGTATAATGCGAGTATTCGCATCATTTTTGAATGATGCGAATATTTTCCGAATGCGAATGTGGGCAGACCGCGCTGACCCGACCGATGGTCATATGCTTGCTCATACAGGAAGTGAAAACGACGGAATCACTTGTCTCCTTTTGATCAATAATATAGAACTCTATCACATATCATGTTCTGTATTTATGAACTATAGGAGCATAAAAATGATAAGCAAGATTAACTTTTTTGAATCTACTCCGTAACATTCGTATTCGCATTCGCATTCGGACATTATTATTAGCATTCGAATGTGAGAAATACGGCATTCGTGACATCCTTGGTCTATATTAATTATAGTCTGCGATATACGTTGGAATTTTTAATATTTTTTTTTATTTTTTTTTGGTTTGGTTGGAATTATGGTCATACATCCGCCACATTGTCATTATTTTGACAGGTTAGTTGTGGGATAGACTCATTCGGTATCCAGCCATAATTGAAAATTATGTAAAACTTACAGTAGGTATATTATACAACCATGACATAATGATCCGGATAAGGTAAGTATAGCTTTGTAGCCAATCATACAATCGTGACATAATAAAGAGCTTTACAGTCGAGTACCATTTTTAGGCCATGAAGCTTACTTACGAATTCACAAAATAGGCAAGCCGGAAGGAATTGAGTTCGACGAACACCTTAGGCTATCGTGGTGCGTACTTAGCCTTACAACCTCTATAAAATGTCGGGTTTTTATCGCCTGTCACCATAGCTGTCACGTTCTAACAAGTAAGTAAGTGCGAAAGTGATGCATGACGTGATCGATAAATTGACAACCATAATATGCGTTCTGGAGGCGTCTCGCCAAGACGGCGAGGCGAGGGGAGCGCCGACCGCCACGGTCGAAGAGCAGCGCTCGCACTCGGCCACAGCACCTCATTGGTCGAAAAAATATTCGTATGCATGTGAGAAGTAAAAGTTTATCGGGCCCCCATAGCAAAAACAATGCGATTGTAATTCCTCTGAAGTTCCAAGAATAAATTCGACGAGTAAAAAATCTATTGCAACATGGACGCTGCCTTAAGCAAAAGTTGCATAGTTAAATATCGATGTACGTTATAGTTTGCCTCTGAGAATCTCGAGGCAGATCTCATTTTGCAGCCTCACTTATCTCATTAAGGATCCAGGGCTCTTAATCACCAGGGACAAGTGCCCGTGGCACTAACTCATAGCGTAGGGTGACCATGATCAAGGTTCGAAGGAATTACTGTCCTAGCTGAAACGACTTTCATCGCGCTTACCATCCATCAGTCTACGGCCTCCTAGCCTAGTTGGTAGTGACCCTGCCTATGAAGCAGGAGGTCCCGGGTTCGAATCCTGGTCAGGGCATTTATTTGTGTGTTTATCACGGATATTTGTTCCTGAGTTATGGATGTTTTCTATGTATTTAAGTATTTATCTATATCTATCTATTATATATATCGTCACCTAGTACACATAACACAAGCCTTATTGAGCTTACTGTGGGACTGGGTTGATTTGTGTAAAATTGTCCCATAATATTTATTTATTATTTATTTATTTATTTATCAGTGGCAGCGTATCAAAAATATTTGTAAGCAAGCAATTTGACTTTACTTCTCTTTACATGCTATAGGAAAAGTGTTAATGTCTCAGAGAAAGGAATCAAGTTCGTGGCCATTTGTGTTGATTTACGCTACGTAATTTTAATGAGTCGCTTTATCAGTCCTTTATGTTATGACCAGCAATTTCTTTTGGTCCATCAGCAGTCTACGGGAAAAGCTGAACTTCGCGACGCCTTTTACTGTCAACTACAATAATATCACTTTTTCTACTCGCCGACTATAATGCTTGAATTGAGACTTTGTACAGAGAACTACTAGCGCATACATTTCGATGGTCGCATATTCGCCGGGGTTCGGCACGTGAGAGAAGTCCATTTTAGTTTTGTCGACAAAACTAAAATGGACTTCTCTCATGTTTTCATACATTATTTTAGTTCTCTCAGGTGCCGAATCTCGTACCTTACTTAGGCCACTCAGCAAGCTTCGTGGCCTAAACACGGTACTCGACTGTAAAGCTCTTTATTATGTCACGATTGTATAAAATACTATTTCGATTCCGCGACATAATAACAGAATCCGTTGCCGGACCTCAGACCAACAACATCTCCAGCAGCTCCTGAGGATGCCCCGTGGAAGCGAAACACGTGTCGAGTTTTGGTATTATTGGTGGTGGTTTCTTGTATTTGTTTGCGTATTTATTTTGCGGCGGGAGGGTAGGAACATTAATGCATGCAAAAATACGCAAATAAGTATAACTGGTTGTCACTTATCAACTAGAACGTTATTATACCGCGGAATAGCAAAATAATATTATTGTAGTTTATATATGGATTTCCGCAAAGTAACGCCTGATTCCATAACTTACCTTTTACTGTGTCACTTTGTGTATCTCGGTATTATGGTATTTTCAAGGACAATAGCAAAACATACGATAATATGGGCACCCTACTAAGGCGCGTGCGCATATAAATCCACTCGGGTGATTACGCTAACAATGACAATGCGGCGCTTCTGATACCTAATTGTCTATTAATGCATGCAACTACAGTCTGAGTTATTGTTCTGCTGGTATGTGAGTGGTGCTGACGTATTAAGTTTCATTATAGTTAGTTCGGCCAAAATCGGACACTGGATATAATCGGATGATTCAAAATGCACACGACTTTTCAGGAGCTACAAGTGCGGTCTGAAGAGAGGTGCGATAATAGTACATTATGATACAAGTGTGCTAAATTGATCATTACATATGAGGCGCTATTGTGCGCACGAACGAAGTGAGTGTGCACAAGGAAGCCGAGCTATGTAATGATCAGGCACACGCGTTTCATACGACGTTTTTCAACACACTTGCGAGGAAAAAACAGAAAACTGTAAGTAATAACTTTTGATAAATACATTGATTTTCAGAATGCTTACAGGATAGCGGTACCTACTGACTTTGTTAATTAAATTAACTAACCTGTTTTTTGATGTTATTGACTGGATCTATTTCTCTGGAACTCTTTTTCGAAGCATTTCATAAAATCCAACACTTCACATTTATTGTCAAATAAGTTAGAATGTTTCCTTACATGTATTTCTCACTCGATTTTTATGACAACATTTTACTAGTCTGTAGGAATGACATTTTGAAAACATATCCGGACCCGGAGGTTAAATGAACACTAAAGTTGGTTTTTTACTCATTTAAAGTATAAATTGTTTAAATTAATAATAATAAAACACAACTAGAAAAATCAAACAAATAAACTGTAACTTCAAGTAAACTTTTAATATGGCGCCCATTTTTTTGCATTCACGCGCACCTTGAGGCAAGGTTTATGACAAACAGCCAATACTAAAACATAATTTGTGTTTAAAACATAATCTATTGTGTATTATGAGATTTATGAGTAAAATAATTACTAGAAATGATTATTTTTCACAATTAGGATTTTATAATTTGTATTTTCTCGTAAATGTGTACTATTTTTACTTTTTTGCCATGCAAACTCCTAATCAGTTTAGAAAAAATAAAAATAATACCCGTCTAAATTTAATCGCCTCTGTCTGCGCACGTAAGACTTGGTACTAGAATACCAACGTCACTTGATGGGATTTATTACATTATAGCACTAGTTATATAATTATCGTGAAAAGCACGCGTGTTTAATATCTAGGATTATGAGCCTAAAAGCGGTGGAATAAGTACCTCGTTACAAGCAAGTGTGTTGAAAATAATAATTTTAAACAAAAAAAGAACCGACTTCACTTAGGATCCGCTATTCCAAGAGGAAGTGGCCGAGTTGCTGTAAAAAATAGTGAAATCACTATAGGTGTGCCTATAATAGTTGAAGAGTTCCCTCGATTTCTCCAGGATCCCATCATCAGATCCCGAATTGGTGACAATGGGACTATCTAGGAGTTATACCTGTTCGATTAAAAAAAAAATTTGAAAATTGGTTCACGATTCACGGAGATATGGAGTAATATACATACAAAAAAAAATTCATAATAATGATTTAAAAAAAATCAGTCGAATTGAGAACCTCCTCCTTTTTTGAAGTCGGTTAAAAAATAACGCATCGTTTCATATTGCCAGAACTAAATAAAGTCTCCGTAATGGGCGTAAATTTGAATCATCCGTTTTTACCCAGTGTCTGATTTTGGCTGAACACGCTTTCATAAAATAAAAAATATTTTTCACCTCACTAGCTCGGAAAGCCCTTTTTGTTTGTTTAATATCTATTGTGAAAATCGCTTTTTATCCACATGTGGTGAAAGAGTTTTGACATAAGTGACAAGTGGCTTAAGTGACATTTGACAGCTAACAAAACGTAAAACGTTAAAAGTGCAGAATTTTTAACATCGCAATTAATGAATTGCATCGAGTAAAAACACTTAATACAGTCTTACAACTTTATTTTAATTCATAAATATCAGCATTCAACATTAATCTTCATTCTTTTTGTAAAAACGGATAAATTGTTCTGACAGCCGAATAAGTCTACGTACGAACAAAACGCATCTGACATTTAATAAAACCTTTTACGTCAAAACTTTTCATTTCATTTTCAATTCATCCATCATATCAACGTTAAATATTCGTATGTTTTTCTAGATTGTTTTGTTAAAAATTAGTGATTCGAGTGATGAAGAAGTATTAAACACCTGAGGAATTACGGGAAACCGAGCAAAATGCACCCTTTTTCTTATTTTCCTCGCTGTAGTGAGGTGAAAAGTTTTGTGTTATACACGTGTGAAAGTTATTTTACGTCTCGTGTATTAAAGCACTCGCTACGCTCAGGATTCTATTTTTGAACCACTCGCTTCGCTCGTGGTCAATAATAGAATCCTTTCGCTAGCTCGTGTTTCAAATAACACTCGCACGTAAAATACAACTTTCACCACTTGTATAACAAATAACTATATGTCGTTTCGTTGTGAACGTTAACGCCATGGTGATTAATTATTATTAATTACTTCGACTCGGTAGGTACCTATGTCACCTTATCTAACTTAAAGCATCTACTTATGTGTGCTTTGATTAAAAAATATTATACAAAATATGATGTCGCGAAACTCATTTCTTCAAAGAAAGAATTTTGAGGCTCTTCTGAATCAATGACCCACATTTCTGGTCTTAGGCTCTGTCTTCACTTATACCCTAGGATAAATATTATAAATAAAGTTTTTAATAAATAGTCCAATAGATGAACAAACAAATAGACTACAACATACAGAGTTAACGAAGTGAAAAGTTACCTAATTTTCTAACATAATTATAAGGAACAAATTAAACCAACACAGCCACTTACAACCATAGCACAAAATACAATTTAACAATTATAAAATCATCAGTCGACTGATAGTTGCGGGGTACAATTTAGACGTCAACGTCGGGGTCTGATTAAATCAATTTCTGGAGCGGTTGCCTCAGCCGCCGCGACCGCTGTTTGCAACGGGAGCCAGCGGGAGCGGAGGCGGATTTCTTTACGGTAAAGTTTATATTTTATTTAGCCATTTCTGTATAACATATATACTTTATAATAGAAATAAATTGTTTAAACAAAACATAAAGTTGTCTCAAAAATAAATAAATCAAAATTGTCCCTTTCTCCACCCGAAAGTAAAAAAAATCTAGAGCCTGATTTGTAGCTTTTGGTACTTATATGGTGCAAACATCGATCTTGACGTCGAGCTCGAGTTTATTGGAATATTTAAAGGAAATCGAAATGCATAATAAGTATGACTTTACGGCGTTCTCTACAGGTGAACCATTGGGATACAAAGCAATCATTATATGTACCCAAAAGCATTGAAAACGGGCCACCTCGTGGGGGAATTTCTATACGAAGTAACGTGTTATTATTGTCATTGAGCTTAGTTAGTTAAATCAGATTTAAAATCATCGAGAATTGCTTATGTTCCGAATTAAAAGAAAGAAATAACATAACGCGCAATTTTTTGTTCATTTCAGGTATCCATCGCACCCGCTACCGCTTATGGCTTACACCCCTAACTCCAGTTGAAAGACACCTTAACAGGTAGGTGCGTAAATGATAGAGCTACAGATTGCTTGTAAATATATACCATAAATATAATGTGCCGGCACAGTAACTGCGCTCCGGGCTGCTGGACGAAATGCAGCCGATTTTATAATTAAAATGGCGATAGAAATTATGACGTAAAACATACGAACTGCACTATAAAATCTAGTACTATCATTGCCTTGGCTTTTTTAAATTTTATAAAAATATCTTAGAGATAAAAGTCCTCCCAATAATATTTGCACATTCATGTTGACTACTCACGCGAATAAATATCTTCTCATTAGAGTTCATATTCACTAAATGCTGACAAGAGAAACGTGCAACTCGTGCCCAACGCCTTACCCATCGCTATCTCAGAACGAAGTCAAATATCTTACACGCCCGGCATAATATATCGCACAACAATGTCCTCAGAATGCTGTAACTCCTGGTGCAAAACGACGTAAGCGCGACGATAAAATTAATTCTGAACCTAGAAAGGCGTAAACGACAGTTTAGGCTGCGTTTTTGTTCGACAGCGGAGCGGTGGCGGATTCACGGAACTGTAACGGTTCACTACCTTTATAACTTCTCTTCTCGAACACTGTTTGGAACGGTGTTATTTTAAATTCAGAATTCCCGCTTTCTATGCCAAGCGAACGATATTCATTTTTGGGAACAGTATGATGGTGGCAGTTGTCGAGGGTCATGCTATATATTCGCCTTAAGTTAGAAGAAGAGAATTAAAGTAGTATTCATTAAGAAGTGTTTTACTGGTCAAGCCCCCACAGTACCTGGCGAAGATTTTTTCTCACGTCTATGAATGAATTAACCAATCTAAGTATTCTAAGTACGTAAGCGCAAGTTGACATATTTTAACTTTAATAATCCAAACTTGATTTGTTATTCATAATGATGAACTTGAAATGACTCGCATTCACGTACGTGCTCTAATGGATCTCAAAACGCACAAATACTAACAGAAATTGGTTTCATAGATTTTTTTATCTGAATACGCCTTAACTTAGGCATTCTATGGTTTATTCGAAATGTTATGGTTTATTCGAAATGTGTAGCGAGAATTTTAGAGCGTTAAGCGAGTGCAATATAATAAGTTTATTAGAGCTATTTAACTCATAATTTAGCGGTTATTTCAAGCTTTAATTAGCACTGCCTCGAAAAAAGCAACAAAGTAGCCAAAATGTATTTCTTGCCGATCACATATAATGCTTCTCAGGTCATAGGTGTGGGTTTAGCAGTGGTAGTTTTTTCTGGCGCATTATAATGTGCCTAAATTGAAGAATAATTAACATGTATCTTTATCAAATACTAAACGCACTAAATGAGGCTTACACTTGCCGAGACGAACACAGAAAATCTCTGCTTATTTTCCGCTCTCGCTCCCGCCTTACCACAAATGCAGTCTAACTCCCACAAACATAGGACCTTTAGTGTGAAGACGGTAAAACGTGCGGATGGCGAGATTCATTCAATGTAAATTGCGCCTACGCACGCGTCCTTGCGAGGTTATGTAACAGGTTAACGATCGGAGCGTGCCGGATTTTTAGAGTTCCGTAACTTTGGATTATGTTACCTTTTTTAAGTACTTTTGAGTCGAAGTTGTAGTTATATCGTAGGTGTGCCAATTTGTTAAGTGGATGACTTCCCAAAAGTCTCAGGCAAACTCCATCAAGCGGTGAGGGCTACGAGAGATCGAGACCGATGGAGACATATCACCAAAGCTGCTAAACCAAGTCGTCAGGATCCTCAGTAATTTATTTAATCGTATGGCATACATTATAAACAGAAACAAAAGCAACTTAAATCAGTAATGAGGGACCGACATGAAGAGAGAGATGTCTTAAAAGTACGTCCAAAAGAGAGGTATGGGCACTTGGGCAGCAAGAATGCCATCTCGCTTTGTGAGGTGTGCGGGCATAGTTCGGCGAATGTCATCTCGACCGTCAAATCTGGAGCAAAGGCCCGACATAGGCAAATAGCACTAGATGCTTTTCATAGTGTTGTGTTCCTGCCGGTTAGTAAGGTCACCAGAACAGAGTTCAAAGAGCAGCGTGTTGACGATGCGGGCCCCCTAGTCGCATACGCCGGTGCTGGTGGTGGTCAAACGCAGTGGTTCCTCAATTAAAGGGTCGCCAATGCGCGTATGGTACCTCCAGAGGTACCATACGCGCATTGGCGACCCTTTAATTTACTCCAGAGTCATAGGCGTCTATAGGTTATAACTACGGTGCTTACCATCATACGAGCCATATGTTTGTTAAACAGACAGACAGAGTATCACCAAGGCTGCCTCCGAGGAACGGCCTCCTAGCGATTCGAAAGTGCTTGTTGCTAAGCCTACTTGAATAAAGACAATATTGACTTTGACTTTGACTTTGACTTAGCCCAGTTGGTAGTGACTCTGCCTACGAAGCAAGAGGTCCCAATTTTGAGTTTCGAATCCTGGTAAGGGCATTTATTTGTGTGTTTATCACGAATATTTGTTCCTGAGTTATGTGTGTTTATCTATATAAGTACGAGTAGGTATACAGGGTGATTCAGGAGACGTGAGCAAGAAGAACCCTACATATTTAGTTAACGATAATGAATCGATCGCCGTCATGTCTAAGTGAAATAACAACGAACTTTCATATTTTGTTTCGTAGAAATTTTGTTCTCTGTAATCATGGTCACCCTACAAAAACAAAAAAAAATTGCGCTAATTACACTAATACCGGTATCAAATAATAGCTTGTTATTGACTGAATCCACAGTCTTAATCCTGCTCATGTCTACTGAATTAACCTGTATAATAATATCGTGACGTGAATATGGGTACTACTATAGTAGTTTATGTAACTGTTACGTAATAGGGGTCCTTAAAACACGAGTGTGGTTTTATGAAACGAACGAAGTGAGTTTCATAATAAGATCACACGAGTGTTTTAATAAAAAAACAGTCTCTTTTTATGGTGGTCATAACGTGCGGTTTTTGAACGCATCATGGAGGGTTTATGATATGGGTGTATATAAATATAGTAATAAGCCTTGGTTTATTTAATCCTTAGCAGAGTTCACTTGAGTTCACCAGAGTTCACTTCTAACTTCGGTTCAAGTGTAATGTCTCTGAAATTTGAGCAGTTTTGTAGCGAAGCAATGCAATTGAGGTACTTGAAACTTTAGTAACATAATAGACAGTTTACTTTTATTACCGTCGTTAATTGGGTCTAACTTATAGTACAAGTAAGTTAACAAAGTATAAAAAATATTGGTATAGGAAAAATATATCTAACGTTTACTACAAGATTAAATTTTCTGTATTAAGGTAGGTATATCTCATTAATTTATCTTAGTTACCTTCTGTATGAGGTACCCACAGGGTGTAACAAAAATGCTGAATGAAGCGTTTAAGGGCTTAATTGGTATCGTATTGCCAGTAAGAAAAAGTAGGAGAAAAATATTTTTGACTCGGAAAAAAAATTGTTTTGTATGGGACACGTCATTTTAGCTGGCCAACAAAATCATTTTTGCGAGAATTTTTTTTTTTTTACTTTTCAATTATTACTTTACAATTAATACAATTATGCTGTTAAAAGGATCACCAGTATTTTTGTTACACCTTGTATAATTTTCTGAAAGGCATTCTCATGGTTTTATTTAACTTAAATACCTAAAGTAAGAGCTGTGTCATAAAAATCAAAATGTATCTTTTTCTACTCGTCGACTGTAATCTGTGTATTAGGACTTTATAGACCAGACTTAAACCTTACACATTTAAATGTTGGATAGTCTATGGCACTTCCGGGATCATTAAATAGATTTATTAAACAAGCCGCCACTAAACTAAAATAATTTTGAAAAGAGAATTTCATTCACATCTCGGTAAAATGTGTAGAGTTTGTCCGGAAAGAAAAGTGTCGTGGTTTATATGGGAGCTCATACATTGTACGACACTTTTCTTTTCGGACAGACTCAACTTTGTAATTTCCGAACGTACATAATCTGTAAAATTTTCTTCTACTTAAACTTGCTTCTACGTTGTGATTGGATTATAAAAAGACCAATCACAACTACAACGACATCTTGGGCTCAGTTTATTCTAGCCGTCTCTTTCTACTACCGATACAATTATATGTCTATCTCTATCTCTTTTCGGTAGTGTCTGTAGCACCGAATGCCCAGATACAATTACTTCCGGTTTGAAAAATTGTGTTTGACGTTTGATTGGGTAAGATTTAGAAATAATTAAAGAAAATCAATTCTTACTTAATACTCGTAGAAAAAGTATTGTATACAATAGTGACATAATTAAGCTTTTCAATCTCGTACCTTAATTAGGCCACTCAGCAAGCTTCGTGGCCTAAACGCGGTACTCGACTGTAAAGCTCTTGATTATGTCACTATTGTATAAAATACTATTATAGTCCAACTTCATAATGGCTTAATATGTGTTCACATAAAATAAAATAAATCAATTTTATTCATAAGCACCTAATATAAGTTAAGCTGTATTGTTCTCAGACTCCCTTTGACCGAGCATTAATAAAAGCCGACGTAATCCTGCGCAGCTTATAAAGCCATTATAAACCCCATCGACAGTTCACAATCAGCTGACAGCTGAAGTTTATCCCGGAGTTATTGTTCCAGTTCTGACCAGGTCGACCATACGGATTTTCTACAGCAAAAGTAAAGTCGTCATCAAAAATATCGAAGCGGCCAAGGTAGTACCAAATATCTGAACAACGCCTCTATTGTCAAAGCGATAAAGTGCATGTTCAGATACTCTTGAGTACATTGGCCGCTCCGATATATGTGATGGCGACTGTACATAGCTAAGCGGTTGAGGTGTTCAAAATAACATTCAAACGCTCTTATTATCTTAAAAATAAGGTCGTAACTCGTGTCAAGATCAGAAAACCTGTAATGCTTAGCTACTTTACTTCTGCTGCTGTCTGTACATGCCTACCTAAATGTAATTAGCTTTTGCACGACGTATTTTTTAAGGGAAATCATTTTAGTACAGTTCTGAGTGATACCTCACGACTCTGCGAAATGGCTAAAATATGATTTGCTTTACGTATCCAACCGACATAATTAATCGACAAAAAATCAATTAAATTATCGAACTTAGCCACAAAATTTTACGAGATCCGGTTGAGTAATGCGATCCGTAGATATAGCCGGATTTTTTCTGATACAATAAATAAGTAAGTCATTGATTTGTGACACCAAAGTCTCGGGTTCAGTTCAAACGACTTATTAAGATAAGCATGCAGAATTACCCTGTATGAATAATAGTTGTTAAGAAGCAAGAAGCAGTGTAATAATTTTAATTTGTGGAACTAGATCCATACAATTTCCCTTCTGCCGACGTCTCACCACATCTCTAATCTAATTGCCTAGGTCTTAACTGCGGTTTGGACTAACCACTACTTGCTATCTCACGAAGGAAGCCATTAAGAGACATTTAATTGCTAGTATGGATGTTTAATTACGGCTAATAATAGCAGCATAGAAATTCATTAATAGTTAATTTCCCTTTTAGGGCTTCAAGAATAGATAATAGATGATAATAGTGTGATAAGAATAGCGAAGGACTGGGTAAGAATATTGTTTTCAGCAAGCGTTTTCACATCTCATTCTAACATCGTTTTTTTATAAAACCTGTTTATAGTATTTTCTTTATACATTATTTTGACAAAAACGGGACTCAATCGCGTACACTTACCTTGTTATTTTCCTGAATTTTGGCGTGCGAGGACAGAGGCAGGGGATTTTTTCATCGGGGAATCCAGTGATCATCAAATGTAAGCGTGCAAATACTTGCATTTCCAAACCATCGGATATTGTGAGTGTTGTGTGTAGGCAAAGTGACAACCCTAGCGTAAATGTGAATAATCAAGACCAAGTGCGGGTAGTTCGGAAAACCCGCGCGGCTAAGAGATCCTGATACAATTCCTCGCCAGTCTGCCTGCGACTACGAGCGTTACGACACGTTCGAAACGCCAGGAAAATAACAAAAGTAAGTGTACGCGATTAAGTCCCGATTTTCTCAAAATAATGAGTTAATATCGTGTGAGTTTAAATCAGTAAATTTTCTTTATAATCGTGATTTATACAAAACTGAAAATTAAATTACTTACTTATGATACTCAATTTAGATTCTAGTATTTTGACCACCTAGTAACTAGTTTAAGCCACTATCAGTTTCGTAACGGTTGCCATTTTGATTTCTTCCAGGGCGGTTGAAACCTGTAGATCAGTCAGGGCAGTTACTATCAATCTAATCAAGATTTATCGCTTCAGACGCTTTCTGATTTATCCTCGGAGATGATGAATTAATTGAAATCAACGGTTTAATGAGCCTAGCTATCTTATCAAGTCAAAACAGCGTAAGTCTCATATATATATCAGTAAGATATGCCGTTTTACACACGTCAGGATATATCGGGAGAGGGCTACATGAGATATGAGCCCGCTACGATCGCATGGCGAGTAGGGACAGAGTGAAACGAGTAGTTTTTCTCGGAAAGGAATCAGCCAAACGCATATTGAATAATAAGATCGACCAGGTACGGGGGCTATGCCATTGGTATTTTAACTGGCTGTTGTGTTTATTGAAAATGTTTTTTTAATTTTTATTTTATAAATTGCCTCTCACCTAGTCTTTTATTAATTATATCTCGTCCTCATTTTAATCAGCCTTTAAATATAACAATTTTTATTTGATTTGGGTAAGTATGGGCCGCGCCCATTGGCAGCTACTTGCCGCGACACGTCAAAATTAGGAAATTACACAGCGCACCGCGCCTGCCGCATTGAAACAGTTGGAAGTTACAGTTATCGTAGATTACTGCATGCTTTTCATGTGCTCTGACGTAGTCCGCATGAGATATGGGACCACTGTGACCGCAACTGCGGTGTTACTCACCCCAATTAGCCGCAATATTTAGTGGTTGCTCCAGGCTACCGGCCGGTATTAATGCATGTAGGGCACGGGCAATCCGACAGATTGAGTAGGTAGGTATCTAAACGAATGCTGGCATGTTCACCGCAATGCTTAGTTTGCTCAACTATCATTATTTTTCTATTTAAAAAAAAAACACCATCAGGCATGTCCGTGAAGTTAGCATATCAAGTTCCAGCAGATCACTTTTTTTTAAGAGTTCTATTAGCATGCACAATAGTTCTATAGTTCCTGATAGGTTTCATGAATAGTTCTGTCGTTTTTACCAAAAAAACATACACTATGGTTTTTTGCAAAATGATAGGTATGCTAACTTCACACGCATTTTTCATCCGATTTCGATAAAACTTGGCATGTACGTTCCTTGATTTATTTGCCAAAAATTTTCGAGCCATTTTTTTTGATTGGGGGGAAAATGAGGAGGAAGTTTGCAGTCGCGTTATTTATGGACGGATTTCAATCATTTTTGGGTAAAAGGTCAAGCCAATACTTCCTTAGAGGTTGTTGTAAAAAAAAGTTTCGTGGAAGGGGGAAAGGGGGAATGCTCCGAAGTCACTAGTTCTTCTGTGAACCGTAGTTCACAGAACAACTAGTATACGTTGGACTATCAAATAGGACGGTGAACTACAAAAGCATGGATATAGTATTAGTTCTGAAAAATAACCTCATGCACATTTTGGCGAGTGTGCCGTAAGGTATCGGAAGCGAGATATAACAAGCCATATAAGCCTTTTATTTTAGTTAGTATAATAAAAAAATATTTTATCCAAAATTTGCTTGCGCCCCATCAGAACTATTCCGCATCTTAATAAAGCCGCTCTTGCATTTTGGAATTATATAATTAAGAACGGCTCATAATACTTGCAGGTAGCGAAGAATAGAACTATAATTATATAGAAGTTTTATTATCTCTAAATAATGACCCTACAAAAAATGTGACATTGGAAAGTGGTGGGCATATTGTTAGGCATAATACGGAACATGAAATCAAAGACCGTTTTTGAAAACCATTTATACAGGTTGATTCAGTAGACGTGAGCAAGATCAACACTGCGGATTCAGTTAATAACAAGCTATTTTTTGATACCGGTATTAGTGTAATTTTTTTGTTTTTGTAGGTGACCTCTTACAGAGAACAAAATTTCTACGTAACAAAAAATAAAAATTCGTTGTTATTTCACTTAAACATGACGGCGGTCGATTCATTATCGTTAACTAAGTATGTAGGTTTGTTCTGGCTCACGTCTCCTGAATCATCCTGTATATACCGAGGACGCTAACGTATATTACGTATATTACGTTAGTGAACATAAAGTTCGTATACTTCCTGCTAAGCAAAGACCTAGCCACGGTGTTTTTTTTTAAATCTTGCTTTTAAAAACGCGATGCATACTTTCCATCCGACATCATAAAAATTACGCCCCCATTTAGCCACTCTCATTGCGGCACTAATAAACTTATTAATTTAAATAACGACCCCACTTTTTGTTAATAAACATTAGATTTTATCGCCAGGACACCAAATAAGTACTGCTTACTTTGTATTTTAATTAAGTTACTATCAATTAGCATAAGAGGCTGCTCAGGTCCAATCAAGGCGTAATGCACAGACCTGATCTCGCGCCATACATAGACAATATAATTTAATCCCAACACTCTAATGCTGCAAAGGAAATTGTTAAAATGCCAATCATAGTTGGTGGGAAAAAGTGGCGAATTCTTGCATTAATTATATGAATAATTACGGTGTGCCTTGTAGGTGCTGACACGTTTTTGCTCGGATCGGTGGCATGGCGTAATTGCAAAGCCAACGTGCCCGGGATGTGTATTCTGGGATTATTACAATGTGCTCGTTTGATGATAGTATAACGAGTGAGATCTAAGTCTAGGAGCACACTGATCCTTTTAATACTTTGTATTCTTGACAGAGTGGTTGCAGCTGTCGTGGTAAGCCTTACCATCAACATTCTACCCGTTACAATTGCTTGACAGGAAAGTTCATAAAGTTGACAGATATATCTTCAACTTTTTCTTCTGACAGGTGTTTCATAGTCAGGTTTTTGAGTCATGAAATATGATCGTATTACATTGTCAGACTTTGGTCTTCTTCTTCTTCTACCTAGCGTTATCCCGGTTATTGTCAGTAGGGTGTGCTCCCGGTACTCGATTTCTATACAAATCCTGTACCGGAACCGGGAATTCCCGGTTCTCACCATACAAAATCAGTACCGGGAGCATTCCCTAATTGTTAGGGTCCCCTTTCCTGCTCGCTTTTCTCTACTTTGCACGATACTGGGCGTAATCTTCTATGAGCCAGTTTCGCTCATATCGGCCTTCACGACATTCATACATCGCTTATTTGGTCTTCCGCGACCGAGAGGAGGATCGTCAAGGGCTAGGCAAACGCACAATATGTTCCATATCTACGTAGCCGGCAAAAGGCTTGATCAGACCAACGAAGACATTATCAGTCTTTGTTATCTGAAATTATATAAGCATACATTATAGTCAGATCGCGTCGGTTTGTTGATAATGTTTATGAATCAATTTCAGAGAAGCATTTAAAGGTTCTCTAAAACAACTTCAAAAAGGGGGAAAAGAAAGATTTAAGGCTTCAGCCAGTGGAACCAAATAGAATAAATACTACATGGTGGATAGTATCAGGTGACAGTACAGTACAAAGACATAAACAAACCTTTACTATGCTATAATGAAACCGTTGTCACAATACATGTCGTAATAACGATTACTATAAAACCAGCATACCTACGCATAATAATTATATGCAACATGCAATATAAATATGCTCGTAGTATTGACCCGCGCTGTGAGTACAATCAGTAACAGAAGTTACTGGGCTATGTGTTCAGAATGATCTTCATACGCTCTTATTCTCTTAAAAACATCATGACAATCTCGTTTTGAGCACCTCGCTGCTTCTACTTCTGCTGCTGACTGTACGAGTACAAGTATGATATGGCATAACACCCGTGTGCCCGCCTGTTAAGGCAGCTTCCACAGATCCAGTTCTTAAAAAACGCTGACGATTCATAACTAGTATTCATTGTCATAACTGAAGGGCAGTCATCAATCTGAGAAAAACGAGAAGCGCACTATTGCGCATCTTAATAAACCTGCTCTTGCATTATGGAATTATATAATTAAGGACGGCTCATATACCTGGCAGTGAAAGAACTATAGAAGTCTTTATTATCTCTGAATAATGACCCTTTAAAAATGTGATATTAGAAGGCGGGCATAGAATGAGGCATACATACCGCTAAGTCTAAATTTTATTTTAGTCAAACAAAAGTTTATTGTCTCATCACTTCTTTTACATAGTAGGAAATTGCGCATTGGGTTATATTCAAATCCATGGGTCTCTGACTTTTCGCCGAAAATGGTATTGCCGAATTTCAGTCGGAAACCATTTTTTCGCAGAAGTTTTATTTGGCCGAATTTCAGTTCCCAACTTTAAATCATCTTACCTAACCTAACCCAACCCAGTAGGTAATTTTCATTTCCCAACCCCATAGTTGGGTAATGGTTGCGAAATCATTATTTGGTAAAAAATATTCGGCCAATTGAAATATCTGCGAAAAGTTGGTTGGCAAGTGAGATTCGGCAATACAATTTTCAGCTAAAAGGCAGGATATCCAAATCCATGAATAGATTACTGATGATGAAGATGAGATATGACTATTGGAGCTTAGATAAGATAAGCGCCAGATTGTATTTATGGACATAGGTATAAAAAGCTGCTACTAAAATATTTTATTAAATACGGCTGTGTGTCCGCGGCTTGAAAGCCGAAGAATTTGCTTTAGCAAAGTACCAATTTGGCTCGGTTAAGATATTTTTAGTTGCATACAACCTAGACATATTTAAAACGCGGAATAAAGCTTTGTTAATGACAAACAAGCAATCATTACCAAACGTTCTTGGTTGTTTTATAATTCATAATTCATTTATTCATTCCAGACAACATAGGTCCAATACAATTTTACATATACAATTTCTTAAGAACATTAAGATTAAGATTAATTATACTTAATATTAATTAAAACTCACAAATTCATCAAAAATGTCAAGTATAAAATAGAATTAAATATTATAATCGGAGTCAAAAAAAAAATCAAATTGTTAAAAATTCTGATAATATATTAAAATTTCAGCTACAGATTGATAAATTTAAATCATGTTATTAAAATCAATAAAATTAAAAATAAATAAAATTATAATTATTAAAATTTATTCCATTTCATACTCGTATTACCTACTTAACATTATTATTTACATGAATCAGCATGCAGTGATTTAAGTAGGGACAGTCAAACCTGCTGGAGATCATGTTCAAAATGATGTTGGGGCTGGCACGCACTCTGCAGAGCAAGGACGCGCACCGCCTGCGCAGAGTCGTGAAGAAGCACGCGGTGCGCGCCTCCGCGAACATGCCCGATGCACTGCAGCGGCGCGACAACCCCAGCATCACTCTGAACGCATCATTATACTGGACGCATAGGGCGCTGAGAGATCTGCGTGTGTGGTGGGCCCATAGACTGCACGTGTACAGCGAGGTACAGTAAGCCCGGAAGAGAGTAACTTTGACCTCTCTCGTACATCGCGCAAATCTACGAGCCAACATATTCGCTCTGACTGCCAACGCCCTACGCTCCCTCTCGATGTCAGCGTCGTCCATCAAATTGTCCGTTAGCACGTGGCCAAGATACTTAAATTGCTTAACACGATTAAATACCAAGCACTAATTCGAATCCAAAAGGGTTGTATGTATTAACATATAACCCTTACCTGATTCCTTTATTTATTTTTAACAATTATAATGTTATAGTTTTGCATATGTACATACGTTAGTTAAGTTGCCTTCTTTGATTCTAGCAACGAACCTTGCAGGCTCCATGTGAAGCGAGTCACTCGGTTATAGATAGCAAAAACTTATTTATTTTTAGCTGTTTAATTTTTTCAGTGAACTTCAACAACGCATCGCAAATTATAACAGTGTAAACATGTACAGTCCACAAAACCTTGTTTGAAAATTACTCAAGCATATCATTCAACACAAACCAACTTTAATTATTGACTGTATAAACGATAGGCGTTATAATTTCTCTGGAACCGTTTATCATAAATTTACAAAACATCGACTTATTAAGCGGAAAATTCGCAGGAAATATAAATTAGTTCGTAGAATCCATGATATTTAAACGAGTTAAAATCATCGTCAAGCCATTTTAATATGCTATAAATAATTCTGTAGTTAAGATAAATGCTGGTTAGTTTTATTTAAATGTTTTTATTACATATTACTAAGACCTTTGCAAGCATTTTCGTCCTATGAGCATCTTCAAAAGCAGGGCTAGTAGTCCGTAGTACCAACTTTAACACTTTCGGAACACTTCCAATAACAACAGAATCTGATCCATAACAACCATAAATTACATTAAATCAATGATAAACAGTTACAGCTAGTATCTCAGCATAGCTCAAGCGCTATGTTGAGCCAACGACAAGGAAATATTAAAGACAGACAACCTCCCTATAAAGTCGATGTATATTCTTGTTAAAGTAATTTTTTAAGATTTCCGAATGGCTGAAAAGGGTTTTATACCTACAATATCATTAGAATATCTTTAAAAAAAAATCATACAGATATCACTAGTATGCTAAATTTTAATAGTTTGAAAATCATTTAATCCTCGCCATTTTTGAATTGACATATAACTATTTAAATGGTGTTTATGTTATAAGTATTATTTTGTACGGCGAACTTCAACTATATAAAAAACGTGGTAAACAACATGAATAAACAAGCACATTTTTTTACCAGTAGTGCGCTAGTGGAGACGTTAAAGGCCTCTTATCAAATGTCAATCAATAATTTTAAACAAAAAAGAACCGACTTCACTTAGCCTCCACCTTTCCAAAAGCAAATGTCCGAGCTACTGTAAAAAATACCGAAATCACTATACATAGATGTGTGTAGGTATAATATTTGAAGAGTTCCCTCGATTTGTCCAGGATCCCATCATCAGATCCTGACCTGGTGACAATGGCACCAGTTGTGAAGCATACTGTTTCAAACAAAAAAAGAATTTTCGAAATCAGCCCAGGCGTCTTCAATTGCGATCAAGTGAACATACATAAAATAAAAAAAAACCGGCCAAGTGCGAGTCGGACTCGCGCACCGAGGGTTCCGTAAAAACCTAAAACAATTGCTATTTCTTATGATTGCGTGGACATGAAAGTTTCGTTTTGCTACAGCAGAAAGATATTATAGAGCTGAGTATATGATATTAATTTCAATTTAATACCTCTACGCGTTTACGAGGAAACAGGTAGTAAGTTTAAAATTAAAAAAATATTTTAAGTACTATTTTACTAAAAATGTCTAATTTTCGTAATTTTTCCTTTGTCTTTGCTATATGAAGTTTCTTCGTGCCAAGTTTCAAGTTTCTGAGTTTACGGGAAGTACCCTTTAGGTTTTGAGTTTTTTGCGAGTACTCATCTCCAAAATATGCAACTTAAATTGCTATTTCTTTTGATTTCGTTGACATGAAAGTTTGTTTTTGCTACAGCTGAAAGATATAAAAGACTTGAGTATTTGATATGAATTTCAATTTAATACCTTTACGCGTTTACGAGGAAGAAGGTAGTAAGTTTAAAATTTAAAAAAAATATTTTATGTATGATTCTACTAAAAATGTCTACTTTTTATAATTTTTCCTTTGTCTGTGCTATATGACGTTGCTTCGTGCCAAGTTTAAAGATTCTGAGCTTGCGGGAAGTACCCTTTAGGTTTTGAGTTTCTCGCGAGTACTCAGTTTCAAAATATGCAACTTAAATTGCTATTCCTTTTGATTGCGTTGACTTATAGATTTGGCTTTGCTACATCTGAAAGGTACTATAGCCCTGAGTATTTGACATGAATTTCAATTTAATAACTTCACGCGTTTACGAGGAAAATGGTAGTAAGTTTATAATTTAAAAAATATTTTTTTGTATGATTTTACAAAAAAAATCTATTTTTTGTAATTTTTCCTTTGTCTGTGCTACATGAAATTTCTTCGTGCCAAGTTTCAAGTTTCTGAGTTTACGGGAAGTACCCTTTAGGTTTTGAGTTTCTTGCGAGTACTCAGTTTCAAAATATGCAACTTAAATTGCTATTCCTTTTGATTGCGTTGACTTATAGATTTGGTTTTGCTACATCTGAAAGGTACTATAGCCCTGAGTATTTGACATGAATTTCAATTTAATAACTTCACGCGTTTACGAGGAAAATGGTAGTAAGTTTATAATTTAAAATATATTTTTTTGTATGATTTTACAAAAAATTTCTACTTTTCGTAATTTTTCCTTTGTCTGTGCTACATGAAATTTCTTCGTGCCAAGTTTCAAGCTTCTGAGTTTACGGGAAGTACCCTTTAGGTTTTGAGTTTCTTGCGAGTACTCAGTTTCAAAATATGCAACTTAAATTGCTATTTCTTTTGATTACGTTGAAATAAAAATTTGGTTTTGCTACATCTGAAAAGTCCTATAGCCCTGAGTATTTGACATGAATTTCAACTTAATAACTTCACGCGTTTACGAGGAAAAAGGTAGTACGTTTAAAATTTTAAATATATATTTTTGTATGATTTTACCAAAAATGTCTATTTTTTATAATTTTTCCTTTGTCTATGCTATATGACGTTGCTTCGTGCCAAATTTCAAGTTTCTGAGTTCATGGGAAGTACCCCGTAGGTTTTGCGAGTGCCGAAAATTCTAAAATTTGCAGCATAAACGACTGTATCTTTTAATGCATTGGCTTTTAAGTTTGATTTTTTCACAGCTTCAAGGGACAATAGACCTAAGTATTTGGTATAAATTTCAGCTTGATACCTCCACGCGTTCCTGAGAAAAATGGTCTTGACAGACAGACAGACAGACAGACAGACAGACAGACAGACGGACAACAAAGTGATCCTATAAGGGTTCCGTTTTTTTTCCTTTTGAGGTACGGAACCCTAAAAATAGCAAAATCAAAAATCCCGACTAATTGAAAACCTCCTTCGTAATCTTGAAGTCGGTTGAAAAGATTAGGACCGGATACATTTTGACCTAAGGAAACTCGATGACGAGTTTGAATCAACATCCAACGTAAAAATCATGCTCGTATATATGTGCTGAAACATTTGCAGGCGATATTTCAGTATAGACCATGTATACGATTTTATATAGAGATTGCCAGTTCTAATATTTCACTTGTTTAATTCATTCGACTCGTATCGCGCGCTAGCGGCGATCTATAAACTCCAACCGCACTTTATGTAAAATTAATTGATATTACACCCCATTCTATTTAACCTGACCCAGACAAATCAAAAGCACCCTTATATCTTTTCACATAGGGTTTCGGATGATGTTTATAAAGATGCGCAGGAGTGGAACGCGCAATGGTTGTTTGTTTTTGGCGCACCATGCTAGGGGCGCAGGGGCGGAGCGGAAGCGGACGGGCTAATGCTGTTCAGTGTTCTTGAATATTTAATGGTGCTCAGGTATTAACTGTGTTAGGAGTATATTAAATCAGAGACTATAGAGATATAGATGGCCACAGCCTAAGATCTTTTTGAAGCTCAAGTCAGCGCCATCTACATGTCAAAGTATGTCATAGCCACCTAAAGATACCGAAAATGTAAGAGGAAATGTCACCTGCACTGCTACTCTACCTAGTAGCTACTAGTGTACTACTAGTACGCTATTTGTTACTAGGTGGAGTAGCAGTGCAGGTGACATTTCCTCTTATATTTTCGGTATCTTTAGGTGGCTTTGACATAGATGGCGCAATTGACTTGAGCTTCAAAAAGTTCTTAGGCTGTGGCCGTCTATATCTCTATAGTCTCTGGTTAAACTATGTCTGGCCTACACCTTTCGAACATGAACATTCGGTTCCCGGTTTTTTACTTTCCGTTTTACGCTGAATTCCGCGTTAAACTGAAATTAAATTAAAATTAAATTCTATACTCGGCGTCAATAGAAGAATAAAATAAGCTAAACAGATATGGCTGAATTTCTAGGCATAGAACTGAGCATAAAAAGCATGACAAAAGATTATTAACGTACCTAATTGGTTTTGTCTAAAATATAAGTAGTTATATAAGGTATGTTATATAACAAGTATATACAATTATGGTTCTTCTTTAAAAGTGCGTGCTGATTGCGAAGCAATGAAGGTAAATGAGTTAGTTTTTCAGTTTAACTAAAACTACTTATAAATTAGCCATAAAAAGCAAAGGCTAGTGCAATTTCTCTTGACCATCCTTTTTCGCTCTAACATGGACTAGGACAATATCGATTCAGCCACAAACCCCATGTAAATATCGTTATTAGCAGCGATTACAGCGGCCTCTAGCAGCGTAACTACCGCTTTCTGTGTGGTCCAGCAAAATAATACTCTACCCCATAAACGCCACTTACTTCGAAATATCCAGAATTACCAACTTAATAGCACATACAGAAAAAAATCTAACCCTTAAATCAACAGCATTAGATTCAAAATTGTTTGAAAACAGTTTTTCCGACGGAAAAGTGCGGATAGAAATATGAAGCAGGTTGTTTCGCCAGCCGGTCCAATGATGATAATCAGTCAAATGACAAGCTATCAGAGGCCATAAAATTAAAGTTATGCATTGGAGTTAGGATGCTGTTTGCCTGGTTAGGAAGAGTGCAATTTATTTAATATGCGGAGAATTGATTGATATTAGTTTTATTAATATTACCTTACTTAGTAAATTCGGTGCTGGAAAACCTCCCAACTATACTGCCGTGCAGTACTTAAACAACAGTAAGTGCTACTTTTGCGATTTTTAGTTTTTTCTTGATCTAGGATCACCGTGTCGAGACGCACACATGTATATAGTCCACGTGCGATTGTGATAATGGGAAGATATAAAAATCGAACCCTTCATGTACAGTAAGTGACAAGATTTTTGTGAAATATTGAGATAAAACTAATTAAACTGCCGTAAAAAAGTTACCGCTTGCCAATTTTGAGACTTTACTGATTAAAATACAGTAAAGCTCATATAATACTCCTAAATTAGTCAGTAAAGATGAGTTAATACTAAGGCCAAAAACTTTTTAAAATGCAGTATAATATTAATGTTCTAAAATCTTCATACTGTGTTGTGAAATTTGATGATTTTTTAGCTTAATTACTAATTAAAATACAGTAATTGTATTCTCCATTGTAATTTAAGTGGTCGAACAGATGAAATAAAATAGCAAATTACCAGCTAAAGTACAGTAACAAGCTCACTTACTGTGGTTTAATCTGCCGCCGTTGTATTATTCAAATTCACTTGCTTCGCTAACGCTAGCAAGTGCTGTACTTTAGGTCGCATTTTGTTCTTCTGTTTAGTCTCCGACGCCGTCCGATGCGGACCGGTTACTGGTAACGAGTGGCGAGCAGCTGGTAGTGAGTGTTCAATACTAACTCTGCCTATTTATTTAGCGATAGATTTGAAAGCAACGTTAATATTAGACTGTTTTTACCCATAAAATGTTTGTTAACTTTTAATTTTATTGTAAAGTTGACTTATTTTGTGTATAATTTTGACAATCTTCTATCTAACTTCCCGATGTTGTGAGGTAATGAAAGCACGTTTATTTATAACCTGAGAGATTCTTGCTTGTGAGTGTCATTTAATTTAGATAAATTAATCACAGAGGTATAGTTTGACTACTATCGATACGATGGACAAAATCTGGTGCTTTCTTCTAACAAGTTGTGAAATACGGTTTTTTATAACACACCACCTATTACACGTATCACGGTTAACCTACACTTCTTGCACACGGTGCTGGTTGTTATGGAATTGACAAATAGCTTGGTTTCAAAAAAAGTATGTATATTTTTAAATTATTTTGTATGAAATGAATGTACATTTCAGTTTTTAGGGTTCTGTACCAAAATAACACATATGTTGCGACTGTGTTTATCTGTTTGTTATCATTAGTCGGGCCTGGTTACGGACTAGTTTACTTTTATACCATAAAATTATGTAAAATAAAGACTATTACTATATGAGTATTCTTTTACTTTTTGCAGAAAAATGAATACAAGAGCTAAAAGAATATTGGCCAGAGTTAACAACTTACCAAGCCGCGATAGTATTTTTTAAAGAGCCCGATGTTTGTACTGATGATGATGTTATATCGTATAGTTTTATATCAGATGGCTGTGAAACCCTTATTCTACTAGTATTTTTCTTAATACCTAGATGATTTATAACAGTATTACTATTACTTTTTAAGATAAAGGTCTCATTTCCGGTGTAAGTATGACGTAGTCATAATTTAGATTCGATTGCAGTACATAATGAATAAAATAAGAGTAAAGGCCATAGTTATATTAAAAAAGTATTATTTTTGTTGTTATGTGTTTGTTTTCTTTGGTACTGTTTGTTAATGTGATTTTACAAACGATAAGTGGAAAAGTTTTTATTCTAGTATTGTATTCAGCTTATGTAGATAACATATAAGTCTGAACCTTACTTGTCTAAGACATAGATCACTGTTTTATTGTATTTGAACGTGACGTAGTCACAAATTGTATTAGATTAGTTTGTAGCATAGTTAAATGAGTAGATAGATTGCTAACTCCACACATAGCAAAACTACTTATTAAATAATAAGTTGTATGGGGGGTATGCGTATGGTTAAACTGATTTTTACTAAGCTTTAAGCACACTTAAATCGTAATACGTAATAAGCTGTAATCTTTTAAATAATAACTTTTAGCAAAGCTCGCTTAAAACTTATTCTTTATACGCATTTAGCCATTTATGGAGACAACACTCTAGGTACTTTATTCTCTTTGGTTAGTACGAACTTATAAAATAAGATTGAAGACCAATGGAATTTTTTTAAAGTCTGATTTTGTGATATCCTACGGGTTTATACTACTATTTTAATTAAATAAATGCTTAAGTGTAATGTAATTGCACTAATTTATGATGAAAATTAATTTTTTTATGTATATTCGTGTATTATTCACAAATATACCTTCTTTTTACCATGACATTTAAGGATAAATAGCAACAAAACCAATACGTAAACTAAGTAAATTACAGTAAATAGCAGCAAGTACTGTACTTTACTTAGCAATATACGCAATTGGCTGTTAATGTCCAACTATTAGTTACAGTAACCCGCATTTTTACTGCACTTTAATCTGCATTTGTTGTATTTTTACGGCTTTTCGAGGGTACAGTAAATGTGTCAAATTTTGAAAAATAGCTTTATTTTTTTAAATATATGTCAGAATAAAATAATATTGATACATTCATATTTATTGTATTCCAAACTATATTTTGACATTCATACATTTGTACATGATCATAGAAAACACAGAAAAAAACAGTTCTGAATGTGTTTTTTGCGTTTTTCTCGAAACTCACTTTTTGCACTTACTGTTGTTTAAGTATTGCACGGCAGTATAGTCCAGTACAGCAACTGTGGTCCAAAAGTTCAACATGTAATAAATTATGAAGCAAATTTAGTTTTTTGGTTTTTCTATTTGGGACTATTTAGTCTGAGGGTGATGGCTCCTATCACTCTCAGACTCATGGATGGTAGCGTAAAGGATGACAATCTCATATGGCGGAACAATCGCAAAAGATAGAGACTGTCATCCTTATTTCATCAATATAGGGGCTTTTGCAGTTTCATTTCTTGTCACATTGTGCACTGCAATCGTTCCCGTTACCCCACCATGCGCTTCGCACATAGCGAATATCGATATGAAGGTAAGCTATCTACAAGTATTTTTATTGCCATGTCAATGTGTTTTTACAGTGGCTAATACCGGTTCCCAGTCAGCCATAACTGTCAAACAACCGCGCAACATTGTTTGCCCAAGAATGGCGGTCCTGAATCAGTACTCTAAATATCTTACACCCACACAAATAACATCCGTGTCTTGTGTTATGATGACACTACTCAAAACACATTCTAAAACATACCTTAAGTCTATAGAAATAAGCGTAGGAATAAAATTATAAGTTTTACCGGTTATGTCTTAGGTAAATTTCACTAGAATCTACCAATTGTTCATGAAATATCTGTCAAAGCGTAAACGTAAAATATAATTACGAGTAACAAGTCTCTACAGTTACTTATGTTTTATTGAAGTTCTGTAACGTTAAGCCAACAACTATTGTCATAAAGTTTTAGCTGTATAGTATAGTAAGGTATCTCAGTAGCGCAACAACCCGGTCACTTGTTTCTTACAATGTATTTTGTGCTTGTAACTTCGCTTTGTCTCATTCGTGTGATGTATATTCGTCAAAAAGTTTGTTATGGACTATGAACTCCACCAAAATTAATCAAATACTTTTCTGTTTTAACTTGAAGTCAGTACCTTTGATGCAGCAGTTTCTTTTAGTGAGTTCAGAAATATTAAACAAATTGGGCTGTGGGGTGCCCGGCCTTAGAATTGTCCCCCACCATATCGTCCCGTGGTTGCAGTAGGAGTCTGCTAAGCCTACAAACGATAAACAAAAAAAAAACTGCGCGCGCCAACCCGCCTGCCTATGTTCAGCAGTGGACGTCTTATGGCTGAGATGTTGATGATGATGATGATGATAGTCTAATAGATAATGACTAGGTACCTACCTAAAATATTTTTCTTTATCTAGCTTCGATAGTGAGTATTTCGGTATAAGATCTACTATTCGTAGAATAACAATATGAGCCGGAATATACTATCACTTCAAAGTGGGCCCAAACCAAAATTGGAGCTTACCTTTCCGATTGGGGCATGTATGAGTTTGTTTTTTTTTAATCGATCGGGCGGAGACAACAATAAGCGCTCGATCACGAACTGTCAACCCAGTTGTCACTGACACGCGCCGATGTATAAAAAATCGGCCAAGTGTGAAACGCACTCGCGCAACAACGGTTCCGTACCCCCCTACCAACGGTTGTATTTTTTTCTTTTTTTACTAACTTTTCTGAATTCCAATGCAGCTATGCACCTATAGTTTGGCTAGGGACTGACTCACTTTGAGCATAGTCAGAGAACCAGTGCTTTTTTCTTACATACCTACAATAGTACCCTCAGTACCCTCTCCACAAATGAAAATTATGAATATATGTAGCTTATTATTTCTACTGTTACAATGATTTTTGTTTATGGTATGGTACCTGGATGACGGTACGATCGGCGGTAGTTCTCGTACGGTGCTGGATGACCTTAATAAGCTAGTGCCGGCGTTAAAGGGAATCGGTCTTGAGATAAACCCAGGTAAATGCGAGATATTCTGTTGCGACGCCGGGAATGTCAGTGCGCTGTCTGAATTTGAATCGGTACTGCCAGGGCTGCGGCTTTTGCAGAAGTCAACCTTTTCTCTTCTGGGTGCTCCTATTTTCCCAGAAGGAGTCAGTTCTGCACTGGAGGAGAAAAGGTTGGCTTTAGTTAGAGCCCAAGCACGCTTGACAAATTTATCATCGCACGTCTCGCTGGTTCTGCTTCGGAATTGCTTTGCAATGCCTCGGATGATGTACGTTCTAAGAACCTCCCCTACTTGGATGTTTGAGGATGATGTTGCTAAATTAGATGACACCCTCAAATTAGCACTGGAGGCTTTATTGAACGTGCATCTAAACGAGGTGCAGTGGTGCCAGGCTGCTCTTCCGGTGCGTTACGGTGGGCTTGGGATACGTCGGTGTCGTGAGGTAGGCGTGGTGGCTTTTCTTGCCTCGGCTCATGGGACCATGGGACTAGTCGCTCGGATATTTTCAAGCAATAGCGGCAACTCCCAGATACCATTTGTTGAGGAGGCATTGGTCAAGTGGTCTACCATTTGTCAGGACAGTGAGCGGCCAAAATATCCTGCCGCTCAAAGAGGTTGGGACGATATTTTGAGCAAAAAAGTACTAACAGACATATTGAGAGACGCAGGAGGTTCGGGTTTGGCTCGCCTCAAGGCAGCCGCCTGCTGCGAGTCTGGCGCGTGGCTGCACGCATTGCCGTCACCCCAGTTAGGCACATTTCTGGACAACAACTCGTTGAGGATAGCGGTTGCATTGAGATTAGGCTGCAAAGTGTGCGAGGTGCATCGGTGCGTTTGCGGGGTCATGGTACAAGAAGATGGTCACCATGGCCTTAGTTGCCAAAAATGTGCAAGGCGTTTTTCGCGTCACCATGCGATCAACGAAATTGTTCGCCGGGCTTTGGTTTCAGCCAACGTACCCTGTATTCTGGAGCCTCCGGGGTTGTGCCGCTCAGATGGCAAAAGACCTGATGGTCTTACGTTGGTTCCTTGGCAGAAGGGCCGGTGCCTCTTATGGGACGCTACATGCGTCAGTACTTTTGCCCCATCCCACCTGGGCCACACCATGAGAGCTGCTGGGTCGGCTGCAGAGTATGCGGCTAGGCAGAAGCATACTAAGTATTCTGCTTTGGAACCAACGTATGACTTCATACCGGTTGCGGTAGAGACTGCAGGGTCATGGGGTGCGGAGGCCAAGGAGTTTGTTAGGGACTTGGGTCGTCGACTCAGAGAGAGGGGTTGCGATCCTCGCTCCGGATCGTACCTGGTTCAGCAGATTTCCTTGGCAATTCTGCGTGGAAACGCTGCTAGTGTCATGGGGACTTTTGGGCCGGCTACGGTCCGGGGTGGTCTGTAGTGTAATTAAGCTTTAGTGTATACTTATTATTGACAAAGCCTGTGGCGGATTTCATCTTGTAAAGTTTGATTGTTATGTGACGAAGCCTGTGGTTGACCTATTTTTGTATCTGTCTGACGAAGCCTGCGGCGTGGATTATAAAATTGTGGATAAAATAATTATTAAGGAAATAAATGAATTATCTTTTTGTTTTGTCAGACATTAAATGTTTATATTTAATTTAATTTATTTTATTCAAAAGGCAACAATGGCCCATAATTGTTAGTTACATTCATGTCTTAAAAGTAAGTAAGTAAATATTCTTTATTGCACCAAAATACAAGAGTAATAAAAGAAATATTACAATAAACTTAAAATTAGGTAACAACAGGCGGTCTTATCGCTAAAGAGCGATCTCTTCCAGACAACCTTTGGGTAGCAGGAAATGAAGAATAGATTTAAGTTAACAGGTAGTGCAAAAAAATTAAGGGAAGAGAGCAAAATACACACCAACACACATATTACTCCTACAAATTCCTAAAAAACGCCCTACATAAATACTATGAACTAACTAAAATACATAAATAAAATATCATACTTATATAAATTATATACATATATATATACATATAGTTATATATATATATACATATAATACATACAAAATATACTACACATAATATATATTGGCAAATTAATGTAGAGACAAATAATAGAGTTTCAACTGATTTTTAAAAGAGGGAAGAGAGTTCGCTAGTCTTATATCCACAGGCAAAGCATTCCACAAGCGAACTGCTTGGAAGGTGAAAGAGTTGCTGTAAAATTTGGAGCTGGATGAAGGAGGAGCAAGAATATGGGTCAGAGAACATCTGATAGAAGAGAGTCGCTTGAATCGCTCTTTAAGATAAGGAGGAGTAGCAGGGTTGAAAAGAATGCCATAGAGAAGGGCGAGAATATGGGAGTCACGGCGACGGCGGATCGGAAGCCATTTAAGCTGAGAACGGAAGTGAGAGACATGGTCATACTTGCGCAAGCCGAATATGAACCTAATGCAGAGATTTTGGATGCGCTCAAGTTTATTCAGCTGGTTCTCGGAAAGGTCAAGATAGCAAGTGTCAGCGTAATCTAATATAGGGAGTAAAAGAAAAAATATGTATCTGTTAGTAAAAACTAAAGTAAATAACACAGAACAACACAGAAACGGTACATAAAACACAATCACCTAGTAGCGGTCATGACACAGTCGAAATGTCGCATAAAAGGTGAGTCATATCGGCCTGTCACGGTAGCCAGGATGGGGTTGGAGCTGGCCCGCACTCTGCAGAGCAACGAGGTCATTCTTTTTCGGATTATGGCATAGAAGTCATCCGTTCGAGCTTCCATAAAGATGCCTGAAACGCTGCAGAAACGGGGCAGCCCCAACAACATCCTGAAACCATTATTATATTGGACGCGCAGGGAACTGATGGTCTTCTGCGTAAAACTAGTCCAGAGGCTGCACGTGTAGAAAACTTGACAATATGCTTTAAATAGCGTTATTTTGACCTGTTGACTATAAATGATGCTCTTATAACTACGTTATTTATTTTGGATATGAGAACCATTACAGTAATTTATATGACTCTACACTACAAACCTTTGTAGGTCGTAGCGTCCTATAATCTTGCAGTTTTCAATTCTGTAAGGGGGGCTCGTAGCTGGGGGCATTATGGGGCCATGTTTAAATAATAAATACCTTAAAATACTAACGCCCTACCTTAAAAACTACGATCGACTATGGCAATAAATTAAATGCTCTTGAAATTGGCCATGTCCTACCTTAAATTAGCATCACCCTATCTTAACTGCAACACTGCCTATGGCCCTGCAGCTGGGTCGTGTGGTAATATAATCGCATTGCGCCCTTCGGGTACGGTACGGATCCCTAAATAAACTCGGATTCATGATCGATGGCTTATCTATATCTATGGCCGGCCATTTGACTACTATTTGAATATGTCCGTCTTCGATTGCTTTTGTTTATTTTAATGTCAATGAACTTGTGATCTATTTAATGCCACGTGCCAATTAAGTAAATGCCTTAGTTACGCATTTACCTATGTATTTTTTTCTAATATTTCTATGCTAGTGACGAATATTTCCCAAGAAACAACTGTTATCACAGGTCGAATTCATGGCTTTTTATGTATCACTATCTACTATGTAGTACTCAAGGATTTTTCCGTATAGGTTGATCCTTCGCGAAACTACTTAGCAGCAGCTGAACTAACTTATTTTTATATATAAACTAAGTAGTTGTATTTTTTTAACCCAACCATAAAAGTCGCATTATTACTTATTTTAAATGTACCATAATTTCATATAATCCTTTACTGAAACTGTCTGCGTACCCAATAACAGAAGGCCATATCAATCAGCAAAATTTCTACCCGTCCTGCACAGTTATACCAGAAATGATTACGCCTTATAAAGGTCTGCCACGCGATCAGCGTCAGCCAAACTCCATCATAGGCGCGAGATCAGATATGCTGTTTTGGTCGGCTATGTTGGCATGACAACAGAAGTGCGGCGCTTTGATTTAACACGCACCGGTTTTGTACGGTAAATAATGGGTACCAACATGCAGAAATTGGCGAAACCTTCTATGGATGTTAGGTGGGTTGCGCACTGGCTGGCTCGAAGAGTTTGGTAGACAATGCAGTGTAATAGCAACCGCTATTTTGTTTTACATTGGTTAAAGAACAAAAATTGGTATGGTAGTAGGTCGGAGCATCGACTGATATTGCATGGAGCGTTCTTTGGCTAAGGCTAAAAACACGACCTTCCTTATGCTGTGGCTAATATGATTATTACTGGTGGCGGAGCGCCCATAGTACTCAATTCTCACCGGGATTCCTAATTTTTAAACGCTTGAGCACTTTTCTTACATCTCATGGAAAAAAGGAAAGCCAAATTCCAGCCAGCTCCAAATTTCCTACGAATGTTTTTGGCGCGCCGCCGCTGGTAGGTATCTACTTACATGGGGTTTTGGCAAAGGTACCTAGGAATGATTGTTAAATGGTAAGTTTTAAATGAGTTTTGATGATACCGACAGGAGGTTGGTCCTTTCAGTTCCATCGGCCATGTACTATGAACTTTTAAATTAATAAAATGAGTGACGTACTTCAAGAAAATCAAGCAGAATATTAATTTTACCGTGGTCCATAATTTAGTCGGCTATTTAATTGGGCTAATAAATGACTTTTTACTAATACATACTGTTTTAAAAGTATTAATACACTAATATGTTAATTCAACTTATTTATCTCTCGAGTGTTCCGTTAAAAAGTTACTACGAGCAACGTTTTCAGTACTTACCTAATATTAACTTGATTCTTACTACGTTTAGTGCTGTTGAAATATATACAAATGTATGAAAATCTTTACAAATGGCCCCCTTAACACATGTTTTGCCGAGTAGGTATTCTTTAGCCGAATGTTCGGAGCTTTTCGCGGAAGCGCGCCAAAAATTCGTTATTCTGTCAAAACCGTTATTTGGGCTTCTCTAGTCTGCACTCGGGCCAAATATCGGCAATGGCAAGACAAATGCGAGCGATAGCACAACGATATCGCCCGGAGAGCGATTTAAGGCGCGAACGGGCCGTGAATATCGCCTAATGTAATGTCGAAATGTGTGTTATTTCCAACGATGGTATTTTACAAATGGAGTGAATCAGGTCGGATACTGTGCTATTGTTTTGTTATTGTAGGTGCTTTGTTTTCTAACAGCAGGCTTATGATGGCAGAAGTTGTCAGCTGATAACTTGATATAAACCAGTATAAACCAGTTTAAAATAAGAGTTGCCGCCATGTTTATCCTTAATCTGATAACTTTGTCCATTTTCCATTTGACATCTGATAGTGGAATGATATTTTGATAATTTGACATATTGTCCGCTGTAAGCACACATGTTTTTTGAATGTGTGTGTGTAAAAAAATATCGTTTACACTATGGTTATCCACGATGAAAATCGGGTTTTTCACTTTGACGGCGCTAGCGGATAACTTGATAATTTGTACTTTTTATGACAGTAAAACTTGTTAACTTTATATAGGTGCCATCGGATCCCGATAACAATTGTCGGGAACTATAACGTATGAAAATTCTTTTTTTTGTCGTTGATTTCTAGCAAGTAACTGGTTTTTGTAATGTAACAAAAGTTACTTTGTAGAACGATTCTATGCTTACCATGTTATTGTTTTGTAGAGTGGCGGTATTTCATTTTATGTTATGAGCAGTTGCTGCTGCCGAAGAAATAAAAGAGAAAACTCCATAGCAGAGCTAATATGGATGTCTGTTATCCATTCGAAATGTGTGACGAAGAGTTTGGCACATATCATCATCCTCATAGCGTTAGTCCCGGCATAGGCCGCGGCTCATTTGAGCCTGGGGTGCGCTTTGCCAAGGCTCAATGACCCTAATCCCATGAATAATCGTAGTCATTCAGTGCGAAACGTATTCTTACGAAAGCTACTCAAAGAAGAGACTATTCCTCATTGGGATTAGGTATGGTTTCCTCAAGATGTTTTGTTTCACCGAAAAGCAACTGGTAAAAAATGATATTTCGTACATAAGTTCCAAAGAACTCAGTGGTTTGAACCCGAAACCTACGTATTGAAAGTCAGACGTTTTACCGCCCGGCTACCAGCGCTTCAGTTTGGCACAATGAGTGACTGCAAACTTCATCGACACCAAATAATTAATCTAGTGCCATCTAGTAACGAGTAGCATTACCAAGGCAAAAGCTACTCGTTACTAGATCCCACTCACAAAGGTCGCTAGGTTTACCAAGGTAAACTACTTACACCGTGACACCGATCCGCCGTTGCAGTCCCTTACGGACTACGGTGTAGTCTTTCGTCGTCAAAAAGAAGAAAGTACGATACCCATTATTAGATGGCAATGTAGCGCAGATGTCATTTCCTCTTACATTTTGGGTAGCTCTCGTTCAAATAGCGCTTCAGACTTAGAGCCTCAAAAATTTCTTCAGACTGTGCGTCTCTATAAAATATATACTCTCTGGTTCAACCGTATCTCGATACCTATTGTGCGTTGCATACTAGAAATTATTTACAGTTTGGAGTAGAAGCCTGTCCGGAGAAAGATGTGCCGTAGAATGTATGAGTTCCCACATAAACCACGACACTCTTCTTTCCGCACAAACTCTAACAAGAATATATTTTTAGTTTGAAATTGGGACTTTTATATTGGTGTGCACATTTACCCGCATGGTTCAAAGTATGCGCATTCCGGTTTTCCCTCATTATTTTTATTCTGCTTCGAAAATAAGATAGCTAATGTTTTTATTGTTTATTCAATTTGTACCCTTATAAGTACTCAATTCAATGATTATTTTCTAGTTCTTCTAATACTTATTTTTTGCGAGGTATGAAGTCAAAGACAAAAGTGCGTGAAGTTACCCCAAATGACTCTATTATTATTTTTAGATCCGAGCATTTGTCATGTTCATCGGTAGCGAGGTAGATAAATAAATAATTCTATAAGCTTTTTAATATCTCTCTTTTTTCGAATTATTTTTTGTACTAACATTTAAAAAAATATATAGGCCCTGTCCTATATGAAACAGACACCTTCGGTGGATTTTAACTGCTTTGGTATTCCTTCTTCCCAATTGGCGTGTAATTCTAATCTCCGTATGGATCTATTATAGTCAGAAGGATAATGTAGCAAATTAATTAGAGGAGTATCACTGCTCTCGTTATTGTGTCAAAATGTTCACTCTCTTAGTGTATGATTTAATACCGAATTCATCCTTACTTGTCTTATCATGTAAACAAACATATATCTAATACCACAACTCTATGACACTTTTCTTTGGTATTATCACTTAAAATGTTGATTTATACTTAATAAATTTACAAAATACTGAATTCAACCAAGTAACCACTGAAAAGTATCACTTATAATAAAACTTTCTTCAATAATCGCAGTAACGAACAAATAATCTCAAAAATAACCGACATTACGATGCCTAGATTGACACATGTTTGTTTACACAATAAGACAAGTAAGGATGAACTCGATATAATAAAGGCAATGAAGTTGTGTGCAAATTGTGCAAAGTGTGTGCAATTGTACGTTTTAACAGCAGATTTATATCAAAATAAAAGACAAGAGAAAGTAATGCACGTATTTGGCACAGTTGGCCCAAAACTTGGGGTAGGTACATATTCAATTATTCACATTATCGTTCATATTCAATTATTCACAACCAAAAATATTTATTAATTGGAATCTAATGATCCTCCTAATACGTGAGTGCTGGCTGACATCCTCAAGTATTTTTTGTTAACAGCATAAATTATGTTTTTGGGGACAAAATAAATTATTTAATAATATAAAATGCTGTTGTTGATTGGCGTGATTTCTTGACACGGAACTGTGGTTTTTGGCTTTTTACACACGAAGGCACGAAGTAGTGTGATCAATCTTTAGCTCGTACGTATATACGAATCAATCAATATAGATTGAGTTTCTTTTTTGTCAGGTACATATTTAGATATTCCTGAAAAAAAAAATATTTTACTTAATGTGTTAATTAACAAAATACCTACTAGTCAATCTAAGCATGTATCGATATTTTTTTTTGTATTTAATTCAGGAAGAAGCGGTGCAATATTCGCACAAATATGGAATAGTAGGTAATAAATAGGTAAATTTAATAAATGAAACACTGGCAAAACCGCTCTCTAACTTTTAGTCAAACTTGAAATGTGTGCGTCGTTGTGTCGTTGAAGAGTTCTGTACTGATTGATCATCATCTGCAGTTCTACTTCATCAAAAAACACCTTTTTAAGTGAAAATGCTTGATTATTAAATAAAAACACAAAAATCAGTATATGTATGCCCTAAAGATTTGAAGAGTTCCCTTGATTCCTTATGGATCCCATCATCAGAACTGCGTTTTGACAAAAACGGGACCAATATATATGTATATACTTACAATCAAAAAAAGGATTTCCATAATCGGTACGGACATAACGGAGTTATAGAGTAACAAAAATAACAAAAAAAAGTTTGTTCGACAATAACTTCGTTTTTCAGTTTTTCTGATCTTTATGAAATTAGTTGGGGTTAAATTTGAGAGTTGGTTTATGAGCTGGATCGATCAAGGGGTTGTGGACTTAGAAGGCGAAAAAAAATCTTCATATGGGTCTTCTTATATTGGTCAACTCGTTTACAAGTAAATCGCGTGGACTACTCGTAGTTTTCATTTGATATTTTTAAACTGTTTTAACTTCTTCGCCACTCAATATATCCTTCGCCGTATATGAAATGAAAAACATTTAATTAATGGTAAAAGTAATAATAATACACATGATCAGCCTGTGGCGTGCTGTTGAAGAGTAGCGTCTCCGCGAACCTGAGTGCCCCTGGGGTGCCCTGCCGGATGAGTGGGACAGGTCCCCTGCCTCTGGCTTGCCTTAGCCGGCTGTACAGAGTGGGGTCGCTAGAGCTGCGTTCTCGAAGGTAAATGTGGAAACATAAGTGGCGAGTTGGCCATATGTTTAAAGTCCAGTGACACCTCTGTACCTCCAGCCCCCGCACCGGTGTTTTCCTTGGGGCATCTTTGATGTGGCATTTTATGGGGGCCTATTGGCTTCGGCTCCGCATACGTCTCCCAAAGGTCCGGGACACCATTGTTCCATGGTCGGAAAAGACATACATATGATCAAATGAAATTATCAAATAGGTGATTTTATCTCTTGAAGTTTTGCACATTATGTCTCGGTGAAAGTCTTCAAGCTCATAATATATTCACACAATACATACAGAGAGATATATACATACAGTCGAACGAATCCCTTTTTTCAATTTAATTTATTTCATTTGTTTTTGTGGCAGCATTATAAAACAGACATCTGTTGTTGTTGTTGTCCTAAGGCACCCGAGAGGTGCAGAGGGCCTTCACTAACTCGCGCCACGCCTTCCTATCCACTTCAGGCACCTACTTCACACATCCACACACACATCTACAGACATCTACTTTAATTTAATTATGCTACAAACTGTAATATAAGACTTCCATAATACTTAATATATTATCTCATTTGTACATAGAAATTACCATTTTAATATGTGAGTAAATTATACTTATTATTTGGCGCTGAATATTGTGCATGCATCTCTAAAACTGAGGTTTAAGTTGAAACAAGTTTCCTTTACAACTTCCTACCTATATAAACTTGTTCATAATCAGTGGAATGTCTTATTATGTAAATGTTGCTATTAGTATAGTATACTTTTAATAAATATATTTAGTTACTCGGCGCATTGGTGCACACTGTAATGCCGACTGTAATGATTTTGTTGTTAAATAAAAAAAATACGATACTTAAACTACGACATATTCTAAGAAAAACTACATACCTATAACGGAAGGACAGACGGACTAACGGACGGACGGACGGACAGACAGACAGATAGTCAGACATCCAGGACATGAATCTATAAGGGTTCCGTTTTTTCTTTGTGAGCTACGGAGGAGTGACAGACAGACGGATAGATGAACGGAAGGACGAACAAACGGACGGGGACAGATAGACAGACAGACATCCACGAAATGACATCGACAACATACAGCCATCCTCCTTTTAAAATATTGAAGTCTTAAAACTACCTATGGAAAAATCTTGCTTTTCATTCGGTATACCTACATATCTTGTTATAAATTATAATATAGTTCTATAATTAATATTTTGATATTTCCTTATAACACAGTTACTTACGTTAGGGAACGTACCCAAACTACGTGACCCGTTTAGGGGAGGGAGGGGGGTCGTCAAAATACTACTCTAGGTCACAGGGGGGAGGGGGGGAGTCTTAGGTTCTGTCACGTAGTCAATAATTATATTAATTATGCTCAAATCTCGCGCTTCTAATTATAGGTTTCCACGCACTTTTGGCGTCACCCGGCGAGTGTCGTGTTATTAAAAGGCAATAAGTATGCCAAATTATGTTTTTTTGCTTTCTAACTCCAAAACATCACTCTAAAAATATGTGTGAGTTTTACTACGTGACAACTAGGGGGGAGGGGGGGAGGTCTTGGCAATTACTACGGATGGTCACCGAGGGGGGGAGGGGGGTCAAAAACTGAAAAAAATGGGTCACGTAGTTTGGGTACGTTCCCTTACATACAGACGGATAGACAACCTTTGAAAACATCACCGACAATTCCGAAAAATCATTATTCCTTTATATTCCCGCAGAATTCGGTTAGTTGGTTCATGTGGAAAAAAAATATATAATAAAATATTACATAGTTACATATTGAATACTTTTATTTATTTCCAAGTAAATAAAAAAGGACATACAACTGCACAGGTTCTTGAGGTGGGTAAGAAAAACCTGCTGTAAGTCGAAGGCAAGGACAGACGGACGAGCAGACAGACAGCAAGAGCTTAGAAATAAATAATATTCTATTTAAATATGGTACTCTAAATATCCAACAAACATAATTGATTTCTATTTTATATTCATGAAACGGTCATCGTTTTTCGGAGAGTTCGGTTGACATGAAGATTCATTGGATAAGATGCAGATGCAGAGTACCTAGTATAAACTAAAATGCATCGGACGTTTTGATTGCTTGCATGATACGTAATAAGCAGGGCTTGTAACCGTAACCGAAATCCATAGTAAAAAACCGGTTTGTTTTTTCGTTCTTTTCGTTACTGTTTTATACTCAATCGAATAATCCTATAATTTGAAGTGAAAACTATAATAAAACATCGGGTTTTACATAAAAACCATAAAATAATTAAATATATTGGATCATTTCGGGGTTTTTTGCATTAACCGGTTACAAGCCCTGGTAATAAGTATAGTAATTTCCAAGAGATTTTTTTGTTTACCAGCGAAGTACCTAATAATACTAATGTAGGTGCGCCTTTAATACTCACTTTAATAAACATTCCTTAGTTTTACTCTTTTACGACATTCTAAATAGTTGCACTCTAGTAGCCAAAGCCCCAAGAACTTTATATTTTTATGTGCAAATCTCTGAAAATGAAAGAAATTGATAATGAGATTAATGAGAGATCAAAATATGAAGCCACGGTATCAAGCAAAACCGTGATAAGACGGATACTTAATCAAAAAACCAATATAAAAACTTACCCTCATATTCGGGTTGTTTTATTTTGTTTCTTGCTATTTTAAATAATAAATAAAAAGCACTTCAGATACTTTCATCACAATTTACACCAGCAAAATATGACATTTATCATTATATGTGATGTTTTCCAGTCAAAGGTACGTCATTGCCAGTTTGTCAATAAGGCGTTACTGCCATAAAACACTCAAGAAATATAGGTACTCTATTAACAACTGCCAATGACGTACCTTTGGCTTGAAAATGTCACCTATTTCTACTTTGGTCATTTTTGACAAGTACATACAAAAGCAATCGTGCATTGATCGTATTACCTCCATGAAGTTATCATTTTTAACGGGAGTATTCTCTTTGATCACAAAGTGAGCCCGAAAGAGAAGGTTATATGTTGATGTCTCGCTTTGACTAAGGAGGTAGAGACGTCATCACTCATCAGACAATCAAAATATTAACTAGTGGTTCTGTGAACCGTAGACTTCGGATAACATAATTAACGCGACGGCAAACTTTCCCCCTTTCCCCCCTCATTATCCCCCCAATCAAAAAAATGGCTCGACAATTTTTGGCAAATAGATCAAGGAACGTACATGCCAAGTTTCATCGAAATCGGATGAAAAATGCGACCTCTAGACCGACACTGACCAACCAACATACCAACCAACCAACCAATACACACACATCAAAATGCCAAATCGTCGTACCAGTGAAAACGGAGACGTTCGTCGCCTCGCTACGCTCGGCTCCTCAGTCAATTAGTATGTGTACATTTTGTAACGAGTACGAGTAAGACACTGCCCCCTAATTATGCTCTCTATGGGACCCTTTTTACTAATTTTACTAGTCACATGAACGACTGTTTTGCTCGGTAATAAAATAAGGTTCAACTGTGGTTAGGGAAATAGAGTAAAAGTACTATGTATCCGGTTTCTCTATTGGTCCGTGTCTTAATTTGATTATTAAACCAACCGGATGCGACACGCGCTCTCATTTCTATCAGAAAAAGTCGTTTTTTGCGGGGGAGGGGAACGTCAAATGTATGCGAAACGTCAAAATAGCCACGTCAAATAAACGTCAGTCCATACAATGAGTATGACCACTGGTCATACATTTTTGGCAGGGGGAACGCCTGTCAATGGCCACTCCGCTTGGTTTAAAGCTCTAAGGTGTCTTACGTACACACACTACCGTAAACTGTCGGCAACAAGCTGACAACTTGACATATTGTCATGTTTTGCTGATAACTTATATCAGATTCGTATAACTTGACAGCTTATCAGACTATCAAGATATCCGCCGACAGTGTCCATCATAAGCCTGCAGGTTTAGTGCGGCTACCATGAGTTTGAAATTGACATTTTTCATTAACGAGTAACGAATTATCTACCTGTGCATCTCGTTTACATTAATATGCACAGATAGAACATTCGATACTTATTCTCGAAAACGTCAATGGCATAACTCATGGTATGCGTACAGATTTATCCTATCGTATCCTAAGATTCGTAACGTAAGTAAGTTAAAATGTTTGTAATTATTAAAATAGGCATGAAATTTATTGGAGAACAATATTTCACTAAGGGATTAGGCAATTCTATTACTTTTTGGTATAGCTAAGTAATTTATTAAAATTTACCTTAAAAAAACGAAGCGCATTAATTTTTAGCGTTGTTCATAAAGTGACTGCAAAATCTGTCATTTCACATTTGTTTTGTTAGAAATTAAAATTATATACAGAAGTTAGCTAAGTTTTGTTTATGAGGATTAATTACGTACCTATATTATAACTTCTATACTTTTATTGTTGGAAAATATCAATTCTTATTTGAGTTTCAGGCTTTGATCAAATAAACCGTCACTTGCTACAATTTTGCCTACGATGCACAACTTTTCCTGGCTTGATTGATAAACATGTTTTTTTAAGTCAGGCAAAGTTGTGCATCGTAGACAAAGTTGTAGCACGTGACGGTGTCTCTATACAGTCAAATGTGTTTACAATACCTACGTTCAAAGTTAGTTTGGGTTTGACACATGTTTGTATCTATTTGATATTCTACCTTATAGCAAACTACATTATTTAAATTCAATGTTGAAATCACAGCACCAAATGGTGCGAACCTGACTTTATGATTATGACAACAAGGTAGAAATTCAAATGTGTAAAAATCTTAAACACAAAACTTCCGTGAGAATCAGACATATTAAATAAAACACGGGTTACTCACGTCTTTTAAGTCGAATATTGCTCGAAATGTTTCGCTCCATAACTAGGAGCTTATTCCTCGCGGGTCTGCGTCGGTTAGCCAACGCGAATGGCTCATGAATAAGATCCTCGTTATGGAGCGAAACATGTCGAGCAATATTCGACTTAAAAGACGTGAGTAACCCGTGTTTTATTTAATATGTATAAAAATCATCCGTCAATCGTAAACTGACTTTGAAGTAGGTAGGTATGCCATGAAATAAATAGTTATACCTACGTAACAAGTATTTCATACCGTTATAAAATATTGATTAAAATTTATGTTTGTCATGCTGCTGATTATTGAATTAACAAGGTACTGATCCATTCAATTTTCGCTCCTATTTCTTATATTATTATTATGTATGAAATGGAATGAAAATTCCCTTGCTTTAAACCGCCCATCATTGGTACAAATAACTTTGCAGTTCTCCGTTTTCATATTTAATTACAATTTATCATAATAAAGTTGTTTTTCTTAGTGATTTTACTTTATGAGTAGGAGTAGCTTACCTGCTAAGGTGTAGGTATTTTTTAATTGAATACAGTAGGTAATCGGCCAGCTCCTGCCATACATAGTTAAACCAGTTTATTCGCTGTGTGCATGCTTGTGGCGCCATCCCTTGGGCAGGTGTTCGATCTCTTTTTTTTTATAAATGTCACTAGCTGATTCACTATTTAGACAGCTAACAGGGGCAGTTTGCAGTTTCATTTCTTGTCACACTGTGCACTGCGATTTTTCTCGTTACCCCGACCATGCACTTCGCACATAGCGAATACGGCAGTAGCTGTCAGATTACTGTACCCATTAAAAATACTTCAGATATTTAGAAATAATTGTAAATTGCATGAAGCCAGATATGAGTGTCATAATTCTGCGTATGATAATTGATAAGGCACTTTTAGTTCAATGATTGGATTAGTCGTGGATTAGTCATATTCATGAATGACAATTATGTCGTGTGGATAACGCATTGATAACGTGACAAGGTGGTTAAAATTATCACGCGAAAGACAAAAATGGCGGAAAATGTCATTTTAAACAAGCTTATGTCACGCTATTTATTCATACGATAACTGTTACCATGCCTAAATTAGCTAGCATAGCTAGCTGTCACATAAAGACATACTAGTACATGTACGTAAAAAAAATACTGGCAATTTTGACTCGCTCATATTATGATAAAAGAAAACTGCACTAATTTGCAATTTACATTCGACATGTAGTGCGTGACACAAACAGACTTGAAACCGCGAATAGGACGTGTGGAGTCGATACGCACATTACCTATTAGCGTTCATTTTGCAACTTTTCCCCCGATTTTTGTCGGTTTTTTGTGCCGCGTCAAAGAGAGCGGAAACTATACCTATATGATCGTTGCCTCCTCATTGGTTCACGATTCGTGTTCACCCGCGGCTTTCACGCGTGACTTACGCACTAAGTATGGAGGAGGTTTAGAGTTAATGAATTAAGTAAGTAACTAAAGACAAGTTTTGAGTATTAAAAATACTTAAATGAATGTGCTTCTAGTTAACTGTAAGGCCATCGCTTCGCTCTATCGATTAGGTAACTTTACGGTCTTCATCAAGTTGATTGAAGTATATTTATAATATTATTTATTTTCACAAATTGGAATGAATCCCTTTATTGACCCCAATTTTTTTTGTGTGTTAAATCTTATATTTTATATTATTCGCTGTTCTATTCAGAATCACGAGCTCTGTTCATTCATGTAGGAGAAATCGATTTTAATGCTTCTTTTTAGGGTTCCGAACCCAAAAAACGGGACCCTATTTACTAAGACTCCGCTGTCCGTCCGTCCGTCTGTCTGTCTGTCCGTCTGTCACCAGGCTGTATCTCATGAACCGTTATAGTTAGACAGTTGAAATTTTTACAAATGATGTATTTCTATTGCCGCTGTAACAACAAATACTAAAAAACATAAAATAAATATTTGATTTAATACAACACACATGATTTTTTTGCCGTTTTTATAGATAATGGTATGGAACCCTTCATGCGCGAGTCTGACTCGTACTTGGCTGGGTTTTTTTAAATCGTAAGTAGACTTAAAACGGATCTACTCGTACCTACTGCTCTAAATAGGTCTAATATAAAGTTGTCGAGCATTTTATGTCGCAGAACATTATTTGTGCTTAAAGTAACGTAGAAAAGTGTTTTTTCGCAATACTTTTTGTTAAATATCTCATTAGAGCTAGGTATCTATCGTCTCGCCGGGTGGTAAGCGTTGTCAGTCGAACTGACGGACAGACCTAGTTAGCTGCCTACTTCTTATTGCATTTATCAGGAATGTAAAATTGGACTACTTCTTTAAGATTCCGTGTGTGAACACAGCTAACGGGACTTTTTGCGCGCTGTAACTTGTAACGCACTGATAACCAAAATTTACAAAATAGTTATTTTGAATTAAATGTGTGTATAGTATAAATATACGTAGATGTTCGATCTGCTTATATACCAAATCAGTATATTGCAAACTTTACCAAAAACATAAATAACTCAGGAACAAATACAAAAATAAATGCTCCTGCCAGGATTTCAACCCAGGACCTTCTGTTTTACAGGAAGCTCACTACCGACTGCGGTAGAAGATAGAAACGTTGCAAATATATAAAATGCACATAAAGTCTTCTAAAAACTTCTTCCATTCCAAAATGAAGTCTCTGATCTTACTTACGCTCTTTTGCCATAACTTTTTTTATATACCATTGAAGTTACAGAACTCTACATTATCTGTGGTTCGATAGGTCCAGGACCTAGTAGTTTTTTTAAATATTACAATAGACCTATTTTGACTTTCCACACTTTTTCGCTTGCCTTAGTCATTACAGAGTTTGCGAGGTGACTACTTACATAACCGAGCTATTTTAAGTACAATCCATCTTGGAGCTAAGTGATGTGACACTCCATTATGATCAGGGTCCCAGCGTGCTCCGACGTTTTAGCACCCATTACCACAGATCGATCAATCCGCGCGCGCCGGGGGGCCATTCATTACTACAAGATTCCGTTTTAATTTTATTACCTTGGCCGCGTGGAACCTTGTCACAATGAATTGCCAGTAGGTTTTGTGATTAGGTTTTATTGTTCTTGCCCGTGCCAAACATCTATACTGCTAATAGACGGAGAGTAGACCGTTAGCTACCCAATCTCATCAAGTAGCAGAATTCAGCTTATGTAAGGTACACGGTAAAATGTTATGTATTTTAGCCAAAGTCGGTGTATTTTGTATAGTCAGTAAAAATAGGGTAATTATTTTTTGTCAAAAACTACTTCATTGACTAGCATAGATAGTGTCATAGTGATCATCGAGATGTCCTAAAAACTTAGAAGAAGAATAAGTATGGAAGCGTAATCATCGCTCAAAACTTGCACCAAAACTTGCACCAAAATTGTGGTACCTAAGGGGGTGGAGCTATCATCGTGGTGCCCTAATGTCACGTCAAAGGTTTTTGAAATGGTTATGATGTGAAAATATCAGTTTTATTTCAGAATGAAATTTCGATAATATATCGCTTTTATAAATGCTTGCGCCGTGCATTGCTGCAAGAACCATATGAGTGCCAAGAGTGGCAACATTTCTTACGTATAATTATGAATATATTACCAGACACTATACATACTCGTATAGACAGCGACAGTCTAAAAACTTTGCAACCTCGTACTTTTTGGCACTTACTTTTTGATAAACAGTTACTGTGTTTAAGTGCAGTTATGGTTAATAACTAATGTATGTTACCTAAGATTGGTAACTTGGTAAAACTTTTTAATCAAGTTTTACAGGACACTCGCACACCAGAGTTATGGAAATCTGCCATAGTGACTATCCTACATAAAAAAGGAGACATCTCGAAGTTAAGTAACTACCGCCCCATAAGCCTTCTTTCCCACACGTACAAACTCTTCGCAAAAGTTTTATGCAACCGTCTTACCCGTATCCTCGACGAATGCCAACCTCCCGAGCAGGCTGGTTTCCGGAGCGGGTATTCCACCATAGACCATATACATGCAGTGAAGCAGCTGATGGAGAAGAGTTACGAGTATAACCGACCCCTGTGCATGGCCTTCGTCGATTACGAGAAGGCCTTCGACAGTGTCGAACACTGGGCCGTGTTTGACTCTCTCCATCGTTGCTCAATCGATGCTCACTATGTAGATATGCTCCGGGAGCTATATAGCTCGGCAACTATGCAAGTACGGCTCCACAAACTCAGTAACCCAATACCTATTCAAAGTGGAGTACGCCAAGGGGATACCATTTCACCCAAGCTTTTTACGGCGGTACTAGAAGACGTCATAAAAACGCTTGCATGGGACAGAACTGGTATCGATATCCATGGGGTCTTCTTGTCGCACTTGAGGTTTGCTGATGACATTGTTTTGTTTGCCGAGAACCTGGAAGATCTTCAAAGCATGGTCCAAGACCTGTACGATGCTTCATCGAAGGTAGGTCTTAAGATGAATATGCCCAAAACTAAAGTTATGACCAACATCCCTGGTGGTTCGCGCCCAACCATAAAGGTTGGGAACGACACACTACAGGTGGTCGACCAATATGTATATCTTAGGCATATTCTATCTTTTGACAAAAAACATCATCAAAAGGAGATCTCCAGAAGAATCCAGCTGGGTTGGGCGGCATTTAACAAACTTGCGGACATCCTTCGACCGGTCAACATTCCACAATGCTTGAAGACTCGCCTCTTCAACCAATGTGTCCTGCCCACCATGACATACGGAGCCGAGACATGGAAGCTCACAAAGGAGACGGTGCACAAAATCCGAGTGGCACAGAGAGCTATGGAACGCGCCATGCTCGGCATCAAGCTTCAATACCGAGTGAGCAATGTCGAGATTCGGCGTCGCACTAAGGTGCAAGACGTGGGATACGTCATTACCAAACTTAAATGGAGTTGGGCAGGACACGTTACCAGGCAGAGTGACGGCAGGTGGACTAAAATGTTGACGGAGTGGTGGCCGCTTTCAGATGAAAGAAGCCCCGGGCGTCCGTTGGCTCGTTGGGTAGACGACATTCAGAAGGTTGCGGGTCACTTCTGGATGAAATTGGCACAGGACCGGGACAAGTGGCGTACACGAAGAGAGGCCTATGCTCAGCAGTGGGCGATAAAGGGCTGATGATGATGATGTTACCTAAGATTGGTAAGGATTAATAAGAGAAAAAAATAAGCTAAATATGGCTTTCGTAACAATAACTATGCGAAGGTTTGTATGTCTACTTTACGAGTACATGTTTGGATGTTGAGACGGTTAGACTTAGACTGTTCCATATGTTGTTTTTTTGTAATAAGTTCATTATGTACAGTCAGCAGCAGAAGTAGCTAAGTGGGTACGGTGTTCAAAATGATCTACACACGCTCTTATTGTCTTAACAATAAAGTCAGCCTACCCGCTTAGCTACTTTTGCTGCTGACTGTACTATGTTCAACTCGTAAAACGTGAGGAACTTGTTTCAATCAATGTACAGTCGACGTCAAAGATATGTTAACACTTTTGCACCTTATCTCAAAGGAATAAGGTGCAAAAGTGTAAATACATTTTTTTACGTCGACTGTACACGGTAAATATCCCGTGATTGACTGTAGAACAGTTATAAAATAATTATTCCGCGTAATAAACGCTAAACTGATCCCGTAATAAAAAACCTTCCACTGTAACGAGTGTGTAATGGTGTTCGATTTATGGCCTCTATGGTTATTTTATGACGCGTGAAAATCTTTTAAAGGCAATATGATAATTTTTATGTGTTTCAGGAAAGATCTCAATTAACTAAAGTTTGCCGAGTATACAGCCTATGTTAAACACCGTTGAATTTGTCTGAGGCCCTGGGTTTTCTGACCACCCGTCGCAGGCGGCCGGCGACCGACGCCATACAAACATCCGATCAAATCAGATGTTTTGTATGGCGTCGGTCGCCGGCCGCCGGCGAGGGGTGGTCAGAAAACCCAGGGCCTGACGGGTGTGCGCAACAGTGCGTCAATGTACCATCGGGTTCATAATTGCATGGCCAATTTATCTATGGATTCATTCCCATTGCCCATGCATTTTTGAACCCGATGGTACAGCTGTGGGACGGATTGTGGTTATACCAGAAGAAATACCGTGTGTGGCCTGTAACACGAGCAAAAAATTAAAACGTAGATTCTACTCCTCAAACAATGACACTAAAAATATGTATTATTTTGATTGTCTCTTTCTCATACAAAGTAAATAGTATTTGTAATGTAAGTACGTTAAAATCTATGTAATTGACATTGCTTGTCAGTCTTGTCACCCTACAAACGTAATCAAATTCACAATACATTGCGTGCTCAAATAAACTTTAAAGTGTACTACAAATAAAACCCTAAGTTAAGCCGCTTAACAAACGTTGTCTAGCTTGAGGAATAAAATCTACGTTTTAATTATTTGCTTGCCACACACGGTATTAAGGAGTTGATTGATAATATCTTACCCTAAGAAAATAAAAATAAAAATTGTAACCAATAAAATAAACAAACCAATAAGGCCAGACCAGAAAGGATTTATTTTACGGCCGGTAAACACCATGTTAATCGCAGTATTAGGTTATCAGGCATCGGGATACTAAAGCCTATCTCGTTCGGAAGCCGACTATCGGCGATCGTTGTATTTGCATACTAGCCCCGCCGTCGGTTCTGCTCGTGATTATTATTATTTATATAATCAGATCGGACGATATGAAGATTCCTGGCCTGCGGGTTAACAGCGATCTTTGACTTCGATTCTGGATAGCGCCAAAAATGTATGGACTGAATTTACATGAGTGCATGTAGAGCACATTGCATGTAGTAGCATTATTGCTGGTTATAGCAAGTGATTTTCAATAACGACTATATTCTGAAATTATCTAAGTGTACCCTTTTGACCGCGTTTAATAAAAAAAGGGTTTGTAAATTGGATTGTATGCTATGTTTTCATATTGGTATACAAATTGGTAAAATGGATCGAATAATTATGAAGGGTTTGTCGGACTCAGCCGCAGCGCTACTGCATCTTGTTAGAATATCTGTTTTAAATAGATAAGGTTAAGATGTATGACATTGGACACAACGGAAATTGTATACCTACCTAAGTACGTTATAAGTATGTAGTATAATATTTTATCCGTGGATAGATTAGCCAAGGGAGTTTCTTACTTCGAGCATAAACAGCAAATCATACTGTCCTTTTTCAGCATTGTCGCTAGTATTAGCGTTACCACGTTACTAAAAAAGGATGAGTATAGCTTGTTACTTCTATTGTTCTTTATTTAGGTAGAGTCGCCTTCAAATATATCGAAGCAGCCAGGGTACTCAAAAATATCTGAACAAGATTTTCTTTGCCTGTACAATAGATGTGTTGTTCGGATAATTATGATGACCATCTTGGACGCTCTGATATATCTGATGGTGACTGTACGAGTGCTTTGGTTGATTTGTCAGTATATATAAACCTACTTCATATATTCAAGTAAAAATTGAAATAAAGAGTAATTTATATAAATTATATATTAAGTTCTTTATTAACATAAGACACATGAAACATTACCTATTAATAAGTATCAGGGACATGTATGTATTTTTATTAAACCTCCTTTAAATTATACTTAATACTTGGATACTACAATAACACGTAATTATTCCACACATTTTTAATTAATTACCACTTAATAGCTTATGTCTTACGACCAATCAACAGCTAATACAACTGCAATGCAACCTTTACAAGCCATGGAATAATAGCCTAATAGCATTTCAAGAATTTGGTCGACCTACAAAAAGTCCCATAAACCAATAAAATAATAAAGATATATCACATACAACTGGAAAAAGTAATGAAATATGTCCATCATATCCATAAAAGCGTCCATAACGGGGCAAGACGGTAGTTTCCATAATATGAGTATAGTTTATCTTTATATTAAGTGGTTTAGAAAAAGGCAAATGTACACGGGCTGAATGTAAATAGTCTTATTTGTTGTGATAGACGGAGAGCTGGCCACGTCAGATATGACACAATAATGAGAGCAACGAAACCCCTCTAGTTAGTTTGCTATACTATGCTTATTTCCAGATCCGGACATCCGGCAGCTGTAAAGTGGTGGAGGTAAAAGGAGCCAATAACTTGAAGAAAATAAATTCTAGAGTTCTGGTTTTGATCCAATATTATGAAAAATTATGTAATTAATTAGATTATATAATATCCAAAAGTTTCGTTTGGGGGAAGTAGTGCCAAATGATGTATAATGTAATTTTTGGTTACTCGCCTACTGTTTTTGTTTGCGCAATAATACCTACACAATGTTTTTGTTCTAATGTTAAAATATAGGCCCTGTTCTCTATAAATGACACAACTTCAGCAGTTTTTACCTATTTCGGTATTACTTTTTCTCTTTTCATTCAACTTAAAAACTTTGTTGGTCTGTCACTCTGATCTCCACCCATTAAAAGCTGCCAGATGCCCGGATCTAGCAATAGGGTAATTTGCAGAAACTGAGAAATTATCAGTTTCGTTACATTTTTCTATGAACGTAACGAAATTTTTTGTATGAATCTTTTGGAACAGTTGGGACATTTTTTTTGATCTATCAGACTCGATAGAGCTCATGGTTCTGCATAGGATAGACTCAAAATATATATCAAATAAAAAAAAGTAAAGGTACATTTTTTCTGCAAATTACCCAATAAGGATGGTTATGCAATCTAACTGGTCTGATTACAAACCTCTCATTTGTGTCACATCTGACGTGGCCAGCTCTTAGACCATAAGAAACGCTCTGCTTGCATGGCGAAGAGTACTTTTGTGATTAGGTATTATGATCTCATTGGAATTTGTATCGTTGATACGATAGAATAAAAATGGTTGTTAAAGTACCTATATTTAAAGGTAGAGACATTTAATAATACATGCCGGCAGTCTCCATACAAAGTTTCACTCCGGTCATTATTGCAGGTCTCATATCAAAAGTCTCAGTCCGATATGGGAGAGGTATAAAAGAAAACCATAATTTATGTATACTTGTTACAGCAATAACTTAGAGTTATGATCTATGACAAAAACTATATTGACTAGAATGCCATTTCTTCCATCCTAAGGTTTACTGGAAACATTCCATTGAAATTGCGTATACAGTGTGTATATCTAATACGGGCGATAAATTAAACCAGACATAGAACTCATTAGTGTAATCATTAAACAAGATGTTTTTTTAAGTTACACTTAACTGTGACCTAATAATTAATTTTTGAAAATTTTATCACAAGCAATGTACCTGGTATTGATAGTAACTGTCAACGAGCGATTAACGCGAGTGTGTTTGCATTACATTGCGGTCCGAATTATTTTGTATGGATACAATTTTAATTGCAATTTCAAGTAAAAGTTATCTAATTACATTTCTTATGTCCTATACTAATCACCGTTAAGAGATTCGCCCGTATTAGATTTACATATTGTATAATATCATGTTATTGAATCATCATCATCATCATCTCAGCCATAAGGCGTCCACTGCTGAACATAGGCCTCCCCTTTAAAGGGGGGTTTGCCATACGCGCCACGCTTGGCAGGCGGGTTGGCGCGCGCAGTTTTTTATTTATTTATTGTTGTTTATTGTTTGTGTATTGAATAAGTTATATTCAAGGAAACTGAAAACAATATTTTCTAATGTAAGTAATAGTTACAAATTTCATATTCATTTCCAACAAAAAATGTAACTGACTATTGTAAGTACGAATTTGTCACCACAAAAGCCTGGCTAGTTAACCGTATTGTTAATAATACTGCGACATTATTCACAATTACGTTTAATTTAATCGTTTTATGTTCCTTTACGAGATGATAAACGTTTAAATACTAACTTATTGGTCACCAAAGGAGACTAAACGATATTCAAATGTAAAGTTGCGGTGCGCCGTTTTCCGTGGCCGGCTTCCCTACAAATGGTTGATTTAAATTCCGACGGAAAAATGGGATGTTATAAATTTAACGTGTATCTGTGTAAGTACTAAGTACATATTTGTATGTCAATCTGATACATCGTAGCCTCGAATTGAAGGAACCGTTTGAGGGCGTTTATTCTTAATCTATTCTTTTATTTTTAATCTTTCATGTTATGTCTTAAAAATTCTTAAGTCGGTATTGTCCTAAATATTTTTTTGTTATATACCTAAAGTTTTCTTGCTGCAAACCCTAACTTAATCCAAATAAATTACTTTTTTAATACCTGCCTATGTATAAGAGAATGGTAAGTACCTATATCCCCTGGAATCCACTAATGGCATCGATTTCAATCAATAGGTCATTCATGGATTATTCAATAGAGCCTTTCGGACTTAGTTACTTTGTGACACAGACTACTATAAAACATTAACTTACAATGTGGCTTAAAGTGTAGTTTGTGTTTTATAATTACTATGTAATTCTTATTACATACATTAACACATACAACATACTCGTTTTCTTATTACATTTCTTATTGTAATTTTTGTTACTTACATACTCGTACCTACCCTCGATGTACCTACCAGATGTCTTGTTTTAAGGCCGCGCTGGATAACTACCGTAATAAATCGATCAACATCTTTTTTTATAATTATCCAACTTAATTGCATAAATAATGAATGCAAACAAAAATACTACAATCCGCTAATGATTTTATGCGCTATAAGAAATCATACGATATACAGTCGCCTCTCATTAATTCGAACACGCAATATTTCGAATATCTCTATAATTGGAAGTTATCATGGGGTCCCTAGAAAATCTCTTAATATTTCGAAAAAAATCTATACATTTTTAAACACTTGGTAATTCGAACAAAAAACTCAGCGCTTGGTAACAAAGCCACGCGTTAATTCTAACTCATATTGGCATCAAACACCCGACAATTCGAAGTTTTTACATTGCATAGACCTCTGATAACTTTGAATTGTCGAGTTGCAGGAGCATTTGTTTTTGTAATGTTTAGTCTGACACACACTGCCGTATTTATTTGTTTGTATGTATATCTGCTTTTGATTATTACTACAATAAATAATGCATATTCGATTATTACGCAATAATTCGAAGTTTAATTTTTTTACTCTCGATGATTTCGAACCATTTGATATTTCGAACTCTCGATAATTCGTAATAATTCGAAGGTCTCTTGAGTTTCGAATTAACGAGATCGTCTGTATGTACTTTGCATGGCTGCCTAAGTCTAAGTCTAAGCAATAACTCACTGGCTTGCCGCAAATAGTTGAATTCAAATGCCCAAGCGCATTGCGTGAGAAAAGGCGGGATTAAGTCCACCTTCAACATAAAACGTCGTAAGTAACAAACTTTTTAACCAAGTTACGCCCTTTTCTACTAGCAGGACAGAGTTTACGTTTGAATGCGCGTATTTGATTGGCTACGGCGGCGCCAGCGTAAGCTATTGGTCCGCGCGTTTTTATAAACAAATCGTAAATTAGTTGAATAACGTTAGTTTATGCAAAACTCATTATGGCGTTACGGTAGGAAAAGTTCACACTTGATAAACATCTACATTATCGATCGGCCATTTGTAAAGGCGATTTCACTCTGGTACAGTTTTTCTGGTCAGCCTTCAGTAAAAAAATTCAACGGTAGTACAGTCGACGTTAAAGATATGTTTACATTTTTTCACCTTACTCCATTGGAATAAGGTGCAAAAGTGTAAATATATATTTGACTTCGACGGTACCATATTTCCCCCTAAACATATTTATCTATCTAAATAATATTTTGATTCCGTGAAATAGCAACACAAAGAAATTGACAAATAAAATAAAACAATTATATAGATGCATCTTATACTTACACTTTAATAAATATGTAGGTAGTGTTGCTTGAAAGAATGAAAACTGTAAAAAAGCAGATATCATAAAATGAAATCGATAGAGGATTCCGATTATTTTTTTTTTTTTTGATAAAAATGTATCTGGAATTCTGGATTAGATAACATCTGGATCTAGAATCCTGCACAAAATATGAAAAATGCTAGACTACAAATCGAGTAATTCAGTGGTTAAAAATCAGCTCATATCATTTAAATTGCTGTCAAATTACTCCACTGAATTATGAATTTTACCGTAACTTAGCAACAAACTTTTTTATATACTAGGTTCTCATAAACTCTTCGTCCTATGAACTGAGATAGATATTTAGAAATAGGCCCTATTATATGCAGATGCACAGCCACAGGATTTTCATAAACGTATCTCGTAGAAGCGATCTAGTTGCACTTGCATTTTTTCCTTTAGTGAACATTTGGTAACGATCAGAATTTAGCCGTTTTGGGGCAGACCCAGGCCGGCCAACTGATGCGCGTTGATGTCATATGTTTGGCCATTTCCCGATGGCCAAAAGACACCGACGTACACTCCACACAGGCCTGGCGCCTGGTACCGTGGCCGAGCCGACAAACCACCTCGTTTGTCGGCTCGGCCATTTGCTTTTCGAAACCGGCAATTGAGAACATGTGAAAAATATTTAATTGCATTTGTTTAATAAACACGTTCAACAACACGAATTTAAAATTTATAAAAATATATCTAACATTTTTGTATAGATGTTGTTGTTTAAAATAGTAAAATTGTAACTTATGCCGCAATTGTGTTTATTTTCAAAACCTTTATTCGATTACTTGTATTCTAAGGAGAAGCTGTACAATAGCTATAGATATACATACTTGAACGCATTTTTTCACGCCTGAAGTGGCAAACATATATAATAGATAGTCGGTTTATTGTTTAGAGATATTAGACTCTCTAGGGAAATAGAATCGAATGACGTCTTCCAAAAAAATTATTCATATTAACACAATCTACACGTACACTCCACGCATAAAACTAGTGCCAACTAAGGCTGTGCGCTGACATTTACCTCAAGGATATATTTGATAAAGACGAATTAAACTTTTTGAAAATGCGATTAATTAATTAACCCTTCGGAGCAAGACGTAACTCTAAAAATACCCGCTCCCGTGTAGCTACTTAGTCTCGCTAAATATTCATCACGCTGTAATGCGCAATTATCATAACGTGTTTCAGGGTTTGCTGGACCCATAAATTGTGTAAAGACTCTTATGAAACCATTCTAACGGTAATCTTGTTCCAACAGGGTTGCCGGTCATATGTACTGTGGGCCAAGAAAGTGGTCTACCAGTTTTGACAAGTTTCTGTGAGATCTATCGATCGCTAAGGTTGACTTTTCTATCGGAGTTTAAAACGAGCACGGCTTTGTTGTCTCATGACGTTCAAACGAACCTTAGGGTGGTTGACCACATTTTTGGCCGACTGTATCTAAATATAAGGGATCTAAATCGTTTTAATATATGGCTGATTTCAGATTAGGTACGTCTTCATATGTCTGTCGTTTATATGTCAATTGATTCGTCGTGTTGGTTTTAAATTGAACAATCCGTCGTTCCAAATGTTTATGTCAGTCAGCCAGTCAGTCGAAGTTTAGCGAGCCTTCACAATAAAATTATTATCAAATGTACGTAACAATAACACTTACTATGTAAGATGCAAAAACAGCAAAACCGCTTTCCACTAACAGCGATAGAAATTCAGACGATTAATCATTTTAACACACGTTTTTTTCTTGGAACAGTTCAACTAGTTCAAGTACCTAACAAGTTGTTGGTCGTCGTCGTCAACAAATCAGTTCTCTTTGGTTTATGGCGATGCAAAATGTAGATCTCAGTACTGACTTGTCTATAGAGATTTTGATCCTCACATGTTACAACAAAACGAATCGATTGTTACCATAGATAAAAAAAACATGCCTATTTATATCCACACCACCCCTTATGTTTAACTTGGGGCTACTTTGAAAAATTATAGTTTTTTTCAAACGCTCTAGTGACTAAACGGGAAAAGGGACTGCATTTCTTTTTGAATGTATATTATTAGACTATATAAGTACTCTAGTTTTTGGCACAAGCCGAAACATGATTGCTGAAAGTTGCCTCGATAGAAAAAAAAACCGAATGGTTCCTTTTTCCCCTTATTTTTCTTAGCTAACGTTTTACTATAAGAGATTAAGCAATATAATTAAGTATAAAATATGGTATTCTGGTTTATCTAAAAAGTCACAGAAGCAAAATTAGACAAAACTTTATAGATTCGCTTATTTATCTTAATTTGGTCAAAAAGTCTGATCCTTAAGAGCGCTGCATCTCTTTCTTTCGTGCACGGGAGCCATAAACGTGTCTCTAACGGATGGGCGTGGCTTGTCCGAATCGAGGAATGGCCTTAAGGATCGCTTCTTTATTCAGATAACTTTAGGGTTCCGGACCCAAAGGTTAAAAACAGGACCCTATTACTAAGACTCCGCTGTCCATCCGTCTGTCTGCCTGCCCGTCTATCGCCAGGCTGTATTTCATGAACCGTGTTAGAACAGAATCAAATAAATATTTAAGGGGGCTCCCGTGTACATCAAACATGAAAACAGCAGAAATCTCTAATCGTGCTTATGTATTAAGGCCGAACCACACCGGCTGTGTGTGCGTGCACGTGCACGTAGACATTCACGTCCCGTTTTTAAGAACTCACGTCACGGGCAGTCACGCACCGTCACGCAAGCGGTGTGACATGTCTTATGAGAATTCCTACTTTACAACGTAGCGGGACGTGCACGTCTACGCACACGCAGTCGCCTTTATTCCAAAAAACAAACGACATTAGGAACCATTTACACTCCGTAGGTTTTTATCTTCTTTCCGACAACCCTACGGCCGGTCAAAACTAGATCATTTTATCGCATGTTTAAAAACAGCGATCGAGTGATTACGCGTGACAGGGCGATGCTCCGCTGATCGGTATCCACGGAACGGATAACGAGAGCTTAGCTTCTCTTACAACTTATTTATGATCTACGAGTTTATTTTTAACCAACTGATGAAGGAAGGTTAATGTTTTTCAAGTATTTATAACCTTTAACGACAAATTTATTGTTTTTCTTTGTACAAGTGACATAGCGGCCTCGTGAATGGTTACCTAATGGGCCTATAACTACCATATTTATTTTTTCTTTGTATAATTGACATGCCACTGCCTCGATGGTTAACATCTACTTATGTTCATGCTTCATATTTATGATTAAATAGTTATTTGTGCAACAAGAGAGGAAAGATGGTTTTTTTTGCGAGTGTTGATTTTGAGTCCCGAGTAAGCGAAAGATTCTATAATTGAATCACGAGCGAAGCGAGTGATTCTAAGTTTGAATCTTGAGCGTAGCGAGGGATCTCAAGAACACGAGATGTAAAAAAACTTTCCTCTCGTGTGACACATACAACTTTTCACTTCAGTAGTGAGAAGAACATATTAAAGTTAAAAAAACACATTTATTTACATTCCTGAATGGAAGGCATCAGCATTATGACGAAAAGCTTGTAGAAACAAAATTTCACTCCCTGGAGTGATGAAAGTTGCGCTTTCGTCACTCCCTGGAGTGATGAAAGGCGCGCTTTCGTCACTCCAGGGAGTGAGGAAAGTAGGCTTGTTCGAACTGCTGAGGTGAAAAAGTTTATTTTTACCCAACGACGAAGGTGAAGAAATGTTTTTGGATGCACTTGCACATATTTGTATGTAATTTAATGTAAGGAACAACCTCGGCAACAAGATGCTTGTGTTAAAAAGTAAATAAGAAAAAAAGTTTCATTTTTGTTTTTAAAAGAATTTGCAGACTATGAGATGATATGAGATGATATAATATGAGATTAGCACAGGACCGGGACAAATGGAGTACCTACTCGAGGGCGAGTAATGGCTAAAATGATGATGATGATGAACAGAACAGTAACATAAAGGTACTTCGCGGTGCTCGGTATCGACTGAAAAACGGATCCTACAAAGGAGTTAGAAATAGAGGTTTTCTTTATGCCCTGCCACGCACAGTCGAAACAGTAATTATTGTAATTAAGTAAAAAACTGACTTTGATTTTTTTTTGTTTCTTTTCAGGTATGCAACATCGAAAATATCGGAATAACTAGAGGCATTGTATGAAAGGTATGAAACGTTATTTTATATCTATACGTATAAGTTTAAAATAAATCCTTACCGACAAATCGCGGACTAGCTACAAAATATAGACCAGTAAGTAAAATAAGTATCAGTAGTAGTCAGTAAGTACCAGTAAGTAAGTATCTGTTGAAACAACATTACTTTACGCTCCCTTAAGTTGCCTTTATATATGTATGTAGGTATTTATTTATTTATTTATATGTGTATTTTATGTATATGGGTATATGTAGGTATGTATCTATTATTATTTTGTATCTATACGTGTATTTTTGCTTGAAATTAAGATGTTTGTGTTATTTTTCTTCCTTTTGTTGTTTGTGCACTACCAAGTTCCTAGCTTTTATTATTATTATTAATCTCCTGCTACCCAAAGGTTGTCTGGTAGAGATCGCTTTTTAGCGATAAGGCCGCCTGTTGCTACCTATGTAGATTCTAAACTTTTTATTACTGTACAATTTTATTTTTATTTTTGGTGCAATAAAGAATATTGTATTGTATTGTATTGTATTGTAAGTAAAAAATCTTTATCTGTTGCAGGTCATAATATGACATCATTCACTAGACATTTTTATTGAGTTTTAATGTGTATTTCTTGTTTAAAAGATGCCTTATAACTTGGCTGTATACTCGTACAATAATGTGTGCTCTATAAGTCTCGTGCGATGGATACATATCGAGTAATAGATGTGAACGCGTCTTTGCTGGCAGTCACACGCGAGCCAGAAAACTTAACATTAACATTTGTTAACGTTAAACTTTATAATCATCTTCATTTCAATTTAAACGAACATCAAAACTGTACTTGAAACACCAATTCCAAATTATTTTACTCTTAACTTTTACAAAAAAATCATTATTTAGTTATTTTTATAATACTCTGCTCATAAGAATACCTACAAACTATGAATGATGCTAGTATTTGTGACCTATGAAATCTAATAGTAATTAGTCTCTGTCCCACTGAAAATTGATATGTGGGAATTGTTTTTGAGTCATATTTGACTCATGGGACAGGGAAATTGCTGCACAGTTGGTTTATGACATCGCACGGACTATAATAAAGCACGGAGCTCGTGTGACCGATACATATCGAATAATGATTGATGTGGACACGCACTTGCTGGCCGATTCTTGCGCGGGCCAGGAAACGAGCTATTTCTGAAGCAGTAGAAGAAAAAAACTATGCTCATCCCTTTTTTAGGGTGTAATTAGTACGGTCAAGGACTTTAATTTTTGAGCTTTTAAGAGTTCACTTTACTTGCATTGGAAGAAAATAGCTAGAATGGTTCAATAGTTAAAGTCCACGATTGTACTAGCGAAAAAAAAAATATATATATAATTTTTGACCATCTGTAGGGTTATTAGCTATGCTAAAACAATCTGCAAGTAGCAAGTTCTCCGTAAAGTGTTTTAAAAAACAATTTATGCCTAATACGGAATTAGCTAGCTACAGTTTTTCTTTTTATGAAAGTATAATAGTTAATGAGTTCACCTAAAAATATTTACCTTAAATGTGCATTCCTCTCATTTGTTAGCACACCTAAATTTTATGACTATAATAAAATTATATATATTTCGCTATTTTCGTGGCCCTTGTCTCCGGCGATGCGCACTGCCTACTTACTCGGACCAAGATTAATGCCTACACAACCGTCGCCAACGGGAACACCAAACCGGACACTAAGTGAAGCGGTAAAATCAATATGTTTTTCTGTCTGCCTAAAATAGATAACTCTTCTTTGGTCACATATTTAATTAAATAACTGACTTCCATAATCATACACCGTTATCTTAGCAATAAATTCATTGAAAACCAAGGGCCATATTAGACTTACAATATCTACACAAACTTAACTCGAGAGCAAAAGTTTCGGGTCAGTATCATAAACTTTCATATCTTTAAAATGAATATCTTTTGAGATATTCAAGAAAATGCTAGTGACCCGAAACTTTTGCTCTCGGGTGTATAACAAATTCGTAACTAAAAAGAGAGTAACGTCACACCAATTTGAAACTGAGGAAATCACTACTTTCTTGGTCCACAATAAAATAATGCTAAACTGACGACCATACCACTTACCTGGCGGGCAGTACATTCATTTGTAGTAAGATTTTTAAGCTCTCCGAATGGTACTAAAGAACTGTTTCTACCATTTAGGGTATGCAATACCGGTGTTTCTATAAGGGTTAATACCAGTGAGGATATTATTTATATATTTTTCTACAAAACTTTAAGCTGTCCGTATGGTACTAAAGAGCATTCTTTGTATACAAGTGATAAAAAAATATGTATTACACATTGTATACAAGTGATAAAAAAATATGTATTTACATTATTGTACATTGTGGAACCAGAATTTTCTATGTTTTTATTTAACCTTCCTTTTTCATATTTGTGTTAATGTTCTGTTTCGTGTCTTATTTTATATCTTGTAATCTTTTATTTCTTTTGTTCTGTAATGTGTACTTTATTAGAATAAATGTTTTCTTTCTTTCTTTCTTTTTTTCTTTATTACTTGCATGACCGATGTAGTCAGGCCTTAGTGTAATTGGAATTAATTTACATGAAACTTGAAGGCTAATTAAGCGTTGACGAGATAATTGTCCGGGAGATGCTGATTAAGTATTTAGTAGACGGAGACACGTCCATTTGACCATGTAGCTGTTATCTCGTGCATCTGCATCTGGAGCTTGGGAATTTAGCGGTAACCTAACGTAACGAAGAATATGTAAAAACAATATTTATACAGTTAATTATATATACTCGTAGTTAGTTCAGTTTAATATTAAGATTGTGACACATTTATGTATTATGATTTTTTTAATATTACTAAATAATACCTTTATAAAATGTCAATTATATATATATAATTTGGTCACAACTTTCATTTACAAAAATCGATTTCCATTCTTTGCTGTTAGGTTAGCTGGAAGAGATCCCTTATAGGGATAAGCTAGCCTTTGTGCAAATTACATGTATGTTTCATAATTGTGTACAATGTTTTAGTGCAATAAAGGGTAATTCCACGAGACTGTAACGTCAGTTACCAATTCTTTCGTGTTCTTTGATTAATTCAGCAAATGTAAGTTTTTATATACATATCTTCCCTATGCCTACACGTAGATAAATAACGTTAAATAACTGTAACTGACGTTACAGTCTCGTGGAATTACCCTAAAGTGTTTTACTACTACTACTACTACTACTTTGTGGGTTATATGTTTTAGAACTGAATATTATAAAAATATATAAAACAGCCGCTTTTCTTAGGAAACGACAGACTGAGACAATGCACATCGCACAATCAAAACTGTTGCACATAGAAGGTAGAAAGAATCTTAGAAACATTTCACACTCTAGAGAGAAAGGTGAATGATGATGATTATACAGAAAGAAAGAAAATGATTAAATTTAAACTTTCGTGAGACATATTAACATTATAAAATAACACGGTTACACTCACGGCACTTTAGTCACGTCTTGCAACATGTTTTGGAGAGCCTAGGTCTCCATCTTCAAGCACTAGGAGTGCGCCACGGGCCGGTTCAAGTAGCACTCCTAGTGCTTGAAGATGGAGACCTAGGCTCTCCGAAACATGTTGCAAGACGTGACTGAAGTGCCGTGAGTGTAGCCGTGTTATTTTATAAAGAAAATGATTTTATGATATGTTGATTTCTTCCCTTATTAGGGACATAGGTCTTACAGAAGAGTTTTCCACATGTCACGATCTTGAGCGATTTCTTCCAGCTCTTTCCACCGAGACCAATAAGCCAGCCCCCTTCTCTCACAACTGATCGCCTACTTGTCGTTGAGGGACGTCCCGACCTTCTGCTGCCAGTAGAGTGGGGAGGATATTATTAATATTATTTTCTTTTTAGGGTTCCGTACCTCGAAAGGAAAAAACGGAACCCTTATCGGATCACTTTGTTGTCCGTCTGTCTGTCTGTCTGTCTGTCTGTCTGTCTGTCTGTCTGTCTGTCTGTCTGTCTGTCTGTCTGTCTGTCTGTCTGTCTGTCTGTCTGTCAAGACCCTTTTTCTCGGGAACGCGTGGTGGTATCAAGCTGGAATTTATATCAAACACTCAGGTCTATTGTCCCTTGGAGCTGCAAGGGAATCAAAACCTACAAGGTACTTCCCGTGAACTCAGAATCTTAAAATTTGGTACGAAGCAACGTCTTATAGCATAGATAAAGGAGACGTTGCGAAAATCGGAACTCGGTGCGCGAGTCCGACTCGCACTTGGCCGGTTTTTTTCTACAAAACTAACTGACGATAACACAATACAACCTAAAGTTTGCACAAAAGGCTATTGATACATTTAGTTAAATATGCCATGCTCATCATTACTTTCACCTTTTAACGTCGTTCATTTTAGCATTCTACGTACGCATAAATCTCAAAACTAAAGTCGTGCTAAGCCTCCTCCGACACGTATACATTTTGAAGAGGCTGTATAAACACTGTATACATTTGAAACTACACTAACTCTCCATTTTATCGCGTCTAAACAGCCTATACTCCATCAATAGTTAGCATAGTTTAAGCTTTAAAAGCGTAGCTTAAAGGTTGAAATTGGTTTAAAGATATTTGGTTGTTGTTGTAAATTAGCAGCCAAGTCTCTTGAAGGTTTAGTATTAACTCTTCTCTCGAGGTGCGCGAGCGCAGGACAGCTCAATCGGCGCATTCATTGCGTCAACAATAACATATCGATGAGCGATAGTGACTTGTGTAGTCACCGGTAATGCCGTTATACGGGCATTCCCTTAAATGACCTTTTATGGAACGCCCATTTTAAAATAAGGCGTGCGTTTGTGAGAAAGGATTGTGGCAAGTGTTAAATTATGATCAAACTATAATAATTTTGTTCCCTTTATCTATTTTGTTCCCTTTAGAGGTTTACTAATGGCGCTATCGGCAAAAAATATTTGGCATATTTTACTATCAATTCACAAATATGTAATTTATTCCATACTCTCATTTTAGGCCTATCGAATAAAATCCTTAAAAAGCGTTTGAGGAATTAATTTCCAGCAGGATGGCAATTGTTTTAATACCTTTATTTGGTCCTAAATGCATGTAATCCGAGTTTCCACAATAATAGGAGGTGTAGTGTGCATAAATTTGGCAGCAAAAAACTGAAAAATCTTTGTTCAGTTCTTTGCTTATTTATAGCTCAAAAACAGTAGTTCCGTCGAGAAAAGGTAATCCGGAGGCACACCTGTTGGAATTGAACAAACTCGGATTACCTACACGAATTTAGGGTCAAATAAAGGAATTAAAACGATTTCCAGCTTGCTGGAAACGTAACATAATTGACATATTTAATTCATTGCAAAAGTATAATTTGAGTGGCATATTTGGGCCAATAATCAAATGGCATATCATTTCGCATAAGTTTCGCAAATTATTAATTATTATTTAGCATACTAACCTAACCTATGTCAAATGATATTTCGCCCAATATCCCTAATACAGTCATATCAAACTACAATTTTACACAGTCAGCAAAACAAATTATATAATTAATCAAAGAAAATGTACCTATTGCAAGAACCAATATAATGTTGGTATAGTAACGACTTCAATGTACGTAGGTTTGCCTCACAAACCCATTATCAATAACTGAAAATTCAGAGCGTATAGCCTAGAAGTCTCGAAAATACCAGACCACCAAGTTTACCCCTATCATGCATACTAGTTTTCGCCCACAACCGCACTTGCATAGGATTTATTTATTAAGCGCGGCCCACACGGCCCGCCGGACCCCGGCTCACCCGTGGGTGCTCAAACCTGTACATCCTTTACAGATTGCACATTTATACCAATTTACGTAACATAATTGACATGTTTATTCTAATTTATATGGCGTAATACTTCAATTTGACTTTTATAGTGAAATCCTGGACATTTAATTTATAGCACTTCCTTCTCTTAAAGATGTAATGTAAATAGGATGGAGAAATAGTTTAAATTTATAGTATTATTTAATAGTGTCAATTGAGAACACGATGAATTTATTATTTACTATCTAACCTTTTTTTTGTCACATAACCAGAATAGAGGGGTTTATCTGATAAGTACTATTAATAATCAGTCCAACAAGATACTCAGACTCTTGCACTTCTTTATCAAGCCTTTCTATTAACCAGTTCCTTTCAGAACTTAAGTACTTTCGATATAGGTAAGCGTGCCCCATCATCACTTACCATCAGGTGAGATCGTGCTCAAATGCCTGCCTATACTGCAACAAAAAAAGTCATGACTATTAGTAAAAGATAACAGTTTTCAATTATAACAGAAGACTATAGCTAATCGTTTAAAATCCTTTTTAAAACCATTGTTTTTTCTCGCCAATCAACAATGGAGCGTAAAATCTTTCTTAATACCATTCAAGCATGTATCCACCGATTTAATTCCACTGAGCGTTCGTCAGCAAAAACGGAACACTAAATATAACGGCAAAGCAAAAATGTTGTACATCCATTACGCATCGTATACACATACAGCCTTTTATCACTTAGAGCAACTAAGCTACATCGATTGAGCTCACTTAATAAATATATCTTCTGCGTAAAAACCTCACGACCGTCACATATATCACCTGATCTTATTGAAGTGTGTTCCCTTGTACACATTGAATAATATTAAAGTGCTTTCTTTACGTGTTCAGGGTGTAAATATTTATGTTGGTCGACATCCGATGTGACTGGTTTCTTGCAGTGGAGACTTGCTAAACGCGGTGGCATGACATCGCGCATGTCGGTGCGTTTAAATGGTGTTTATTGGGTTATAAATAAAATTAAATAAACAGTGAGATGTTAAAAGCTTAATCGGTATTATTATGGGCGGACGTACACCCTGATATAGATCAGGATTGAGTGGTGAACATCAACTTATCATTTCAACATACGTAAAAACCGTGTGCGCAATATGTGTTTTCCTGTTTTTGTAACCTCTTTTCTGAAATTAGTAATATTATCATTTGTAACGTTTTCAATTCAAAGGTACATCAATATCAGTTGTTAATAACGTTTATTTCTAAATGATTTTAATTGCAGTAACGCCTTATGGACAACCGACAATGATGTACCTTTGACTTGAAATGTCACAATTATCTGCAGCACAATCGTCACAATTATAAAAGCCTAATAGTATACTGTAAACTATCATTTAAAAAATAATAACCGAAACAAAACGATACAACATTGCAGATAACACAGTAGTCAAGAAGAATATACTCGTAACGACAGAAGTACCATTTATGAATGTTAGCGAAATGAAATCCAATTTGAATTTGTATTTAAAAGTTAGTGGATGCCACTGGTGACCGTAGAGCTGGCAGCTTCCTTGCCCAACGTATTGGAATTGCCATACAAAGGGGAAATGCTGCCAGTATCTACGGTACCATGCCGCGGGGGGGATTTTTTAGTTTAGTGTTTTGACTTAAGATAGCTTTTAATTTATATTTAAGTTTTTGTTTATTATTGTACCTACTTACAACGCTTATTATTGATAATAAATCCTTTGTAGTTTATTTAAAAGCAAACTCAAGCAAGTTATTTAGTTTATCTACACCCATATCATAAACCCTCCATGATGCGTTCAAAAACCGCACGTTATAACCATCATAAAATAGATTGTTTCGTTAGTAGTTAGAACAAATGTCTTATCTGTAACGATGTTATTATTATCAAATAATAAGCAAAAATTCGATATCATTATGAAAATCCGGGCGGGCCCCGCCCGGGCGCCCGCCAGCACGCGCCCCTCCGACCGCCGGCACAATCGAGTTGGCCATGGCGATGGCGCTGCAATCCGTGCAATGGCAGTCATTCAATCATCATTTCGGGTTTATAATATGTGTGTAGATAAAGCACTGTATGCAACTGTACGTAATTAGGCCTTAAAACACTCGTGTGATCTTATTATGAAACTCACTTCATTCGTTTCATAAAACCACACTCGTGTTTTAAGGACCCATATTACGTAACAGTTACATAAACTACTATTACTTAATAATGTTATTCGTTAATACTGGTAGCATTTCGATCAACTGCATCACTGAGCATCTCAGATACTGACCCAATTCAAATGGACATTCGAAACGTCGAGTACACTTTAAGATTTAAACAGATATGAATAAATCTACCGGATGTTTTTACATACATTTCAATCAGTGTAGATAGTTTATCTCATCAACTGGTGTGGATTTGACGAAATTACATCTTATTCATATTGTAATAAGAACCTTCGTGGTATTCTTGCTACTAACATGCCACAGTTACTCCTGGCGGAACGTGATGAATGAATAACCTGTCAAACTTGATATAAAATCAAATAAACTTAAGTGGTCTTTGGGTCATTGATAAAATCGGTGTACACAGAAAGGTTTTGACATTTAAGGGTCAAAGTCAAATAGAGCAATTTAACGATAAGCTCAAATTTTTAGAGCTATTCTTCGAACAAGTAATCATCATCATCATTGTCGGCGCAATCTTGACAGTTGATGGTAGCATTGTATTCTGCTGAAACATAATTAGTCGTTAACTTTATCATCATCATTCGCTTGCCCTTGTCCCATTTACTCGGGGTCGGCGCAGCATGTCTTTTTTTCCACACATCTCTGTCACCCGTCATTTCATCACTCACCACCTTTCTTTTCATATCATCTCTCACACAATCCATCCACCTTTTCCTAGGTTTGCCTCTTCTCCTACATCCCTCTACATTCATTCTTTATACCTTTCTCGAAACATGACTTTCATCCCTCCGCATCCAATCGGTTAAGGGTGCAGCTTTCAGGCTTCCTCTTATATATTCATTCCTTATCCGATCCATTCTCGTCCCTCCACACATCCATCTTATCATTCTTATCTCCGGTTATAATATTCAACCAAGAATAGAGAATCTCCTCCTTATAGTAACATTTTTTTAAGATGTCCGAATTGCAGAGGAAGAAATCCCCAAGTATGATTCGGACGTCTTAAAAAATTACTGCACAGTTAACATAATCTTAAATAAAGTTGTGTTTACATAATTTTCGTTATGTCTCTTGCTTAGATACTTCAGCACATACAAACATAACAAATTTTCGATTGTCGGGTGACAAATGCTTCACGTTGAAGCAGCGACTCCCTGCTGAGCGACAGACATAGACTAACACGGCCATTACATATGTCGAACATTTATGTCGTTCTTTCTTTATCGAGTGCTTTAGTAAGTGTAAGTCTATTATTTTATGGTCTATGTGGAGATTTCTTGGAGTGTAGCAACAAATGTGAGGGCACAATACAACAGTGTCGAATGAATGAATGAAGTATTTATTCGAAACACAGACGCAACAATATATGGAGACCTAGAGAAATAAAGGTTATAATGCTAGGAATGATTTCTAAAAAGGATAACACCATAGAGTAACGTATATAGTATAGCAGCACAGCCTAAGAACTTTTTGAAGCTCAAGTCAATTAATTGCGCCCTCTGTCCGATAGTTAATTAATGACTATTATATCTTTAAGATAACACTCACTGTGTCACACCACAAAGTATTACGACGCTGGTTTTCAATGTACCCACTGACACGAAAATACATACAAAATATAGATAACAAATATGTTAGAGCGTCAAACATATCGGGGTTAAAATAGCATTAAGAACATTATGCTATCTCCGAGAATCACGTGACACTTTCTATACAACATGAAGTGTGGGACGCGGTACGGAACAGCGTGCATAATCCTTTAGCTGTAACGACTAGTTCAATCAAACTATAAAATTATCAAATTTGAGTGACCGTACATAATACATAATTATACCATACTCATACGGAATAATGCACATTACACACTAAGTATAGCTATTCACTTAATCGTTGAAAATATCCATAAGCGCAAACAAAGTATGTAATGAGACTAATGAGACTAATGAGTTTATTACAAAGGTTATTAAAGGGCATATAAGGTTATCACGTGTCACCTGTTGTCAATATTCTTTTAATGTTTATGGAAGTCGATAAGATTCTATGGGCATATAAATTACGCATAAATTAGGTTAGCATTCGTTAATTAACATGGGCCTTAAAAAACTATACAGGCTGTAACAAAAATACTGTTGATCCGTTTAAGGGCATAATTGGTATCGTATTGCGACTAAGAAAATGAAGGAAAAAATATTTTGGACGAAAAAAAAATTGTATGGTGTAGTACGGTGTACCTACGTAATTCGCCGGCCAATCCTCTGTACAAAATTTTTTCGCGCGGATTTTTTTTTCTGACTTACATAATTAGAATACGATACCAATTATGTCCTTAAAAGGATCACCAGCATTTTTGTTACACCTTGTATATTTAGCTACCTTTTGCTAAACCGGCCAAGTGTGAGTCCGTCTCGCACCCTGGGGGTTCCGTACATCACACAATTTTAATAAAGAACTATGCTGTAAAGAAAAGAAATATTGAATTGGTAGACCAATGTTTTGACTTTGCCGTTGAAATTAGATAGCAATTAGATAGTTGCAATGCAAATAATTGATACCAACTGCAAATACTCGCTAAAAATGAACGTTTTATCGGATTTTTTCTTTACTTGTGCTGTACGACTTTTTTTGTCCGTGGTGCGTCTACGCTATACATTTCAATTCCCCTGCGAAGTGTTGACCGGCGTGTTGATATAAATATTATTTTATTAAATACATTATATGAGAATTTCTGAATATTAACACATTCACTGCTATGCTACGCGCGTAGCGCTACGCCGTAGCCGATAACATGGGTTTCCCGCTATGTAGCGAAAATCCTTCGTAGAGCCGTGACGACAACGTGTCGTGATTGTCGTGAATTGGTTAAAACAATTAATATATGACTTGAATTTGACTAGGTATGTATTTATAATTATTTCTTATAATATCAACAAGTCAGCCGAATGGCTCTCGGTATTTGAGCTCCTGAAGTGTTGTGGAAGCGCGTTGTGAAACCCAAACTGACCCAACTTGACCTTCACCCGTCCACAATTTTTTTTTAATCCAACTCTGACATATCGTTAACCGACCGACTGGGAGGAATTGCAATTTGCTGCATCACATACAGACACTGGAAATAGAGCGGAGAGGGAAGTGAACAAAAAGGCTCATTTCGGGTCGCACAGGGTACTTCCAGTACACGTTGAGAGCTCAAATACCGCGAGCCATCCGGCTGTCTATAATGATACTGCAACTACGCGTCATTGCTTTGAATTGACAGTGTAACCATGCATATAATTCATGTCAACATCTCAAAGAATAAATTATATAAATAATAGGAACACATTAATGCAACCATGGTTCTGCAAATATTCTAAGCAGGACGGTTTTATAAAATGTTATTACGTCACCCTGGGCGGTAAGTGAGATTTTATGCCCACGGGCGCCGCGGAAAATCTCACTTCACACCCAGGAGAAGACGTAAAATTGTGTACGCACCACGGGCGGTAATAAAGAAGGCCTCAGATCGCTTGTCTATGGCCCTTACCTTCGGTTCGGGCCACAAATATCCGCGATCTGAGCCATTCTTTATTTTACCGCCCTAGGTGCGTAATGTACTAATTCCAAAGACGTAGAGTTTTAAAAACGTTTGTTTTAACTTATTATTTAAGCCGATAACAACATTTTAAGTACCGATTTTCGGAGCGCGATCACCATGTCGGGTTCGTAGCTTTATTTTTTTCACTCAACTCAACTCAACTCATCAAACCTAACATAGGAATATAGCAGACTGTCAAAACATGTTCTTTATAATTTCATGATGTTTTTTTTTGTTCTGTTTCTAAACCTCTGTTTAGTTTAGTATATAGAACAAAAAAAAACACTATTTAGTCTAATGTTTATGAGTAAACTATACATTAAAATTCAGAAAAAATTGTGTTATGAGAATCTAAAGACATTATGGTTTACCTTATAATCTTAAAACACAGTTTTATTAAGCTACAATTTACAAGCGTAAGTCTCTTTCTAACATATGTGTAACCCTATGGGGTTAGAGAGAGACTTCCGCTTGTAAATTGTAACTTGTAGCTTTATAAAACTGGCCTCTGATTTTTCAATACACTCGACTCTACTGCACATATTAGTTAAGAAAAAAGAACATCATTCTAACTGCCACGGCTACCATATATGGACTCAAGATAACTCTGAGTAATAGTATAAGATAGTGTACTTTATTGATTAACATAAATGATCAAAACAAATACTTTTTATCGCACAACTTAGGTACTATAATACTAACGTAATAATATGAGTGAGCTGTTTAACTGCATATTAACAATAGTACTAAAACACTCGATTTATTGCACAAAAACGAGTAAATAGCTACATAAAAGACATAAAATTAGTTCTATAGCGAAGTTACTTCTAGTTAATATGTGTTTTTATAGTTTTAATGTCCGTCTCACGGGAGTTCGCTATTTAATAAAATTGCAGGCTCATAATATTATGTCGGTTACATTACAAAAAATAGGTACAGAACTGTAATCATACTAAAGCTCATCGTTATCATGAACTGTAATTAATTTATGTAAATTAGAGAATATTTAACGAAAAAAAAAGTTTTTTTATATATCAAGAGCTCATTGATATTGAATTAGTTTTGCCGATAACGGTGTTTTACTCATATCATTGTCCTCGACATCTGACTCACACATGCTCAACTAAAGATGCATAACTCTTCCCGACATGTGAGACGACGCATCTCTTACATAGTTGCAATAATCGTCCACAAAAATCCCCGTCATTTCCTGCTTTAACCGTATCATATGCTGACAAAAACGGAACGAGACTGCGCGAACTCGACATTTATCATCTTATGATAAATTTGACGCGTGGCGAGCCAGCATCCGTCCAGCTGCAGACGACGGGTTAAAAAACACGCAGTGCGCCATTCAAGTCAATCGTTTACAATAAAATTAATGATCAGAGATATGATTCTATTTTATGGAGAACTTGCAAGCTTGTTGGTAACTCGGGTGGCAGTAGCAAAGAACACACTCGATAAACAATTCCTGCCAATGAACTGAGACTAAGTAACAGTGGCGGAGCCTTTATATTACTCAATTCCCGCCGACTTACCTAATATTCAAGCACCTGAGCAATATTCCTACAGCTCATGAAGAAATTTTTAGCCAAATTAAGCTGCGGCTAAGAAAAATTTTGATCCGCCGCCACTGCAAAGTAACAATTGATTGCAATCAAATAGTAATTTGGTTTTTGCGGTTTTTTCATAAGAGAATGGAGGAAAATTAATGACTAATATAAAAAAATAAAATCATACTAAATGTATTTTCTTACGGCAACAATGAAAATTTTTATATTCAAAGAAAAAAAAATTCAAACATAATATCAGATGGTTTACAAAGAAAGCTTACTTATGTAGGATCGTATATAAACGACCGAGTTGCCCCAAGCAATCCCAGGTAGAGTTTCAAGATAGATCTTAAATGTGTGTAAGGTTTGTCAGATCTAGATATATCCATACATTCCGGATCCAAATTGCAAATCCCAGGCCGCGGAATCTCTTAGACCCACACAAACAGCCGATTACTGCTAAGATAAGATATGCTAAAGAAGAAAATTTCAATCTAAAACATAATCAAATATACTCTCAATCAAATACTTGCAATTCCTAACCAGTGAAATAAATCCTTATAAAAGAATGTATGCACATTGTAATGTAATTGTAATGTAAAGCTCAATTACGTATCAGAACAATAGCGTCACAATTCCACGTAAATATTTTTGCGATTATAGTATTTATCATCAAGCTATAAGTATTATAATTGTGTGTATACTAAAATGTGCTTGGGACGGTATAGAGTGGAATGTTTGGACGGATGGTTTCCTTCTCTTCTGAATTGGTCCGGAGCATGCAAAATATGCTTCCAGTCTTACTCTAATTGTAATTAAGAAATTACGGCCAGCGGATCTAGTTAGTTACGAAGTAAGTATGGAAAGCTGGATTTATTTTAACAAGGCATGTAGTTATCCTGTTAGATGATTTCCGGAACGGTAGCGTAGAATTGCTAGGCATTCTGAAAATTGTACTAGTTTCTTATGTATGTCATAAATTATAATAGGGTGCGTTGGGGTAAGACCGAAAGGGTTTTCGACGAGATAAGCAGTGTTTTCTTGAAAGCTCCATTGTACAAACGACATGAGGACCAGGTACATGAAACTATGATTGTAGTAAAGAGAACATATTTTTCTTTATATTTTATTTAAAAAGAGGTTTTTTTTAGTACTTTAAGTATTAAAAAACTTTGAATAAAGTTACACTTGTGACTAAAAAAACGTGGGGCAAGATGAAAAGGTTATGGGTTAAGATCGAAATAGTTTTTAAAATCGTTTACACGCTTCGTAGGTATATTTGATGCATACACTCCCACGCTATGGCAACGTAGCTATTTAAAACTTTACTTCAAATTTGAAAAAAGCCATTAATTACCGCTAAAATTCGATTTTCCAAAAAGTGATATTTCAATCTTAACCCATTTCGCGGTGAAGTGGACTAGGGTTCTCAAACTACTGCCATGTTCAAAACTTAACCATAAAAAATAAAAATAAGTTTATAATAGAGTCCTGTTAAGTTTAATTAATGTGCTGTAGAAGTAGTTTAATCAACCTCGACAGTGCTACGTCTACTCGTAGTACCTAGTATATTGAAAGCAACAAGTTATCCCTCTACAGTTTGAGAACCACTTGCTATCACTATGAAATTTGAAAGTGGGTTAAGATAAAAAAAAAATATTGCCGTCTTACCCCACGAACAGTCACCGGGTCAAGATAAAAACTCAGCAAATAATAAAGATAATTGAAATCCTCATTGACAGGTGAATAAAATAACTATATCGAGCAAACGTATCAACTCAGAATATTTATAGCTGCACTGAAAAAGAAGTTATAGAACATGGGGTAAGATAAAAAAAACAGCATTTGATGCCGAAAAATACACCTAGTCGAAAATTGCCAATAACTCATTTCCACTCTCACTTAGCGGACGGAACCGACTGAAGGGCGGGGAACAACAAAATGGAGTTCCCAATAAAGGGTCAGGAACAAAAAATGTGCTATAAGTTGGGAGCTACAAACGGTTTTTTATCTTCTCCCGTTTCTCATCTTACCCCAACGCACCCTACAGCAAGTTAGATGTTAATTAAAACTAAACTATTGTACTTAACTTATTTAGTAAAATATACATTAAATTAAAATACTTCCTAGATCGCCTAGGCCAGAAGGCTGGCAGCGCAATGAAATATTTGTTTTTGTTACCAGCAACCAAATTTCGTCAACTAGTAACATAAGTTTAGAGACTTAAGAACTAAGGCTTATTACTTACCAAAGTGTTTTGTTATTTACAGCCTTGGCCAGAAGTTTTGAGCACCAATGCGATTTTCATACAAAACTGGAAAGTTTAGTCCATCGTTTCCATCTTTGTTTAAGTTATTTTGTCAATTAATTTAAACTAATAGGCATGTTTTGTTGAAGTTAGTAGTAACTGCATAGAATATTTGCAATATGTCGCACCGACTTAAATTTACATTTTTGGTACCTTCTGTTTTCATATTTTTTAAGTACCTTGAAAGTGTTATTAAGTGAAGTTTTCTATATTTATAAATAAAATATAACATTTACCGTTACCGTACATTGTTAGGATAGGGAAATAATGCTTAACATCAAAATTGTAAACAAAAAACACCTATGCTCAACACTTCTGGCCAAGGCTGTATATGTAAACTTTGAGATATAATCAAATAAACTTTATTAACTTCTTACCAAATTTTGATTATTAATGAAATAGGCGAAGTGGTTTGCTTGTCCTTTTTTTCAGTGCATTCTTCGGATGACCAGATTTATCCTGTAGCCCTCTGGTTGCCTGAGATACTATACTAGGTATGATCAGTTATCAGGTGTCGACGTTAAAGATATGTTTACATTTTTGTACCTTAGTACAAAGGAGTAAGGTGCAAAATTGTAAAGATATCTTTGACGTCGACTGTACAGGACATGACGGTAGCAATAGGTAACAATAGTCTATAGGTATACTTTACTAAAAGTCTCTCATACAATTTTGTACTTTTAAATAGTTGCATGGCTGTCCCCAATAAGAATTTTTTTTTTCTAGATTTCTTGCCGATACGTATTTACTTCTTTTAGTAAGTACCTACTTATTTATTTATCTTTTAGTGTATACCTAATACATAAAACCAAAAGTCTGAAAAAAATATGAAAACAGAAATCATGTTAAATAAAGGCAGACAAAAGGAGAACGAAATCATCTCAAACAGGGTGGAATTGCGCCCGTAAGTGTACTAAAGCCTATTCAAAAAGAGAAGTGTGTTAGAGTGTATGAGCACCCATAATATAAACCAAGACACTTCTCTTACTGAACGAACTCTATACGGAGTTTTATGGTAGGTATTTTATCAAATATTTAGATTCAAGTTTCGGGATATTTATTCATGACGTACACAATATTATAAACAAATTTACAAACAGACAAATCAAAAACGTATTGGTGTATCACCACGAAATAGATCCTGCTCCGCAAAATAGCTTATGTAAGCTAGCGCTGGTTTTCCGTAGCTTTAGCTTTAGCTAATCGAACTCGCGGAGCGGAAGCGAAGTGAGTTCTTACAAACAACTCCAGACCCAACTGTCACCTGGCTACTGGGACGTCTCGGCATTTGGATGACTTTTTGATTTCGATAGTTTGTCCGACGATAACTTTAGTAACGTTTTTCTTATCTTTATGAAATTTCTTGGGGCTGCAGCAGAGATACATAAAATTTGTAAGTTCGTATATGAGCAGGATCGATCAAGTGGTTATGGAGCTAGAGGAAAATAATCCTCCTTAGGGTCTTGTTATATTGGTCAACTCGTTTTCATGTAAATCGCGAGTTCTGTGTTCGAGGCGGACTACTAGTATAATAACTAATCTTAATAATGCGAAAAGACACTTAACTTCGCATAGCTAAGCGTGTAATTAGGTACATAATACGTATCAACATCTGTTTTAAAACATACATTGTATTTTATCTTTAAAAAATATCTTTGTAGTTACGCATATCGTACATTTAAACTTCTAACAGTTTTAATTAAGATACGTATGGCTCAATTATGTTAAAGTTGCAGCTGTTAAAACATTCATGTCTCAATATAGTTAAGCCCTTATCTAAAGTCTAGGTAGTTAAGAATGAGACCAATCGTAGTAGTCTTAATATGTAGTAAAAAAATTACAAGTCTGCTGTAGGTAAGGTTCGTGCGAATCGTATATCTTGTGAAGGGTTCTATCATATTACATTACAATCAGCAGCAGAAGTAGGTAAGTGGGAGAGCTATTCAGAACGAGCTTGACACGACTCTATTGTTAAGTGAATAAGAGCGTGTAAAAGTCAATTTGAACACTTCACCCGCTTAGCTACTTATGCTGCTAACTATACATTTATTGGGTAAACAGTTGGATCAAATAATGAGCTAACGGAAATCGTGCTTTAAATATTAGGGCCTTATCACACTTAAGCGATTTGAAAGCGATTTCTATACAAAACTCGTATGCGGCGAACTCGCTGCGTGTTCGCTCCCATATAAAAGTCTTTCGCAAATCGCAAGTGTGATAACGCTCTTAGGGTAGACTTACAAATTCATTCGACTTTTATCAGTAAATGTTGTAATATAAGGAACAAACGCAGAACGCATTCTATTAAACCATTGAACTCTCAAGTGGCTTGCAACAAGTACGTGCATACATACATCAAATAGTTATTTTACATATGGTTATATTTTCCAATCGAACGGGACCCTAAAAACTTAAAACCTATTAATATGCCCCGTCAGTCACGACTGCAACTGTGTGGGACTTTTCCATGTCCATATAATCATCGTTAACGCAAGCGCGAGTGACGCAGCTCTTAGAGAACCAGGACTATTCGATCTTGAGTAAACCAAGTTCATATTTTTATATATTATTTAGTGTTATGTAGATACTAACATAGATATAAGTACCTACTAACCATAAATATGAGTCTACGAGCTACTCGAAATAAATAATTTTATTTATAATTTTTATTATATCATATCAATTCGAATAGGTCTCTAGGGAAACCTGAGGATGAGTTCCTTAACAGCTACGTGTAATATAATTTATAGGTATTTTAAGCCGAAGATCACGGAAAGCAAGTTTGAACGTGACGCTTATGGAGCCGAACATGTAAGGCTACCCCCACATTAGCATCTCACCAGCGTCGACGCGGTGTCAACGCAGCGTTAACGCGACGTTGGTTGAGCGTCGGCGTCTCAACGTCGACGCCGCGTTGACGCTGGTGAGATGCTAATGTGGGGGTAGCCTTACATGCTCGGCCCCAAAAGCGTCACGCTCGAAGGTCGCTATAGTGTGGGGGTAGTAGCAATCGATCTAAAAACAATCTTCCTTTGTCACCCGATTTCCCGATGCTACTTTTTCGCCTTAAACTGGTTCATATGAGCAATTTACTCGCCTGCGTTTGTTCAGCGATTGTAGTAACACGCCTCGTTAGGTTATCTGCATGGTTTACGTACTTACGAGTTACATTATTTTTTATGGATATTAGCAAACCCGGCGACAGACACTATATATTTATGTTTTCCTCAGAAAAAGATGCTCGATTGTACATGAATATGCAAGCGGTAAGCACTCTTGTAGAATCAACTTTTAGGACACCAATTATCTTTTACAATATAAGTATAAAAACTTAACAGACGACTTTAGAATGGCATTCATCATGAAGCGTTATAATTAGATTTCTCGGTGCTCGGTAAATTTAAACACATCAAATGCTTCTACATTCTCTCTAACCGGTAACGCAAGATTAAATGCACATTTTTCATATAAAACCAAAGTGCTCTCCTGCGTTACCATATATAAATAATAAAAGCGTGAGCTTTATAACTCCCCTACATGATGGGCCATCATAGGAACGTAGCTATGCGTTAGAGGGAGCTAATGATATTGCGATCTTGTTCCGTCGTATAGCCGCGTCCCTATGATGGCCCGTCATATAAAGCAGCCATACTCTGAAGTGTTGGCTTGTTCGTCTGACTTACCAAACATGTTGACAGAGTTGTAAACAATTTACTTGCTCGTTTTTCTAAAATCTTATATTTAATGGATCATGTTGAAAAATTGCCCGTTCCTATAAGTTTATTCACCCAATTACATCCAGTGTTTAGGACCTAATAAAAAAGGTTGAGAACACCTGTGCTAAACAATAACATTAGCAAAGTGTTACCCATGCCCACGGTTCGTAACATCTGGATCTTATCCAGCATCTCTGATGTTATCACAGCGTGCATCAGGCGGCTCTGGTGACTGTGAACTTGAGACTCTACCCCTTATTTTTAATAATTTGCAGACCTCTATGCAACTTTGTGTCTTTCTGATAAATACAAATATATTTATGAAAGATGATTACTGATGTGAGTTTTATGTAAAAAGGTCCAGTTATTCATTGAAAAAAAAAACACAATTAAACAACTTACTGTTATGATGTTTAGAAATAAAGGAAAAGTAGAAAAATCCACTGCGAGACAGTGGATTTTTCTTCTTTTCCTTTATTTCTAAACATTGTGGTATCGTTAGCAAACGTTCTGCTTTATGCAACAAAATTTACTGTTATAATATGGTTATAATTTATTATCAATATTAAATCTTCAAATTTGGTACATATAATAACTTATGAACGATACATACGATAGTTGCGACAAAAATATAATATAGGAAGGTATCTACAATCCATTACTTACCCATAAATTGAAATTTATTCAAACAAGGAAGTTGAAAACGGTGTTAAAATCAATTCCCAATGTTCAGTTCAAGTGGTCCAGACAATGTAGGGTCCGTGTCGCGGGTACCCGCCAGGAATATATTGCCGGCATTAGTATTCGTCGGTTTGTTAGTGTTGAATAATTGCACCAATCAGCTGATGTGCCGTGCATGCGGGATTATGCTACTATATTCTGGACACCTGTGAGTTGAATCTAATGATAATTAGATTAACTATAGGTACTTACTAGATATCACTGTAATATGGCAATTAGCCACTTTTAATGTTTAGCAGTAACACTTTGGTTTACTGCGACATAAACGCATATTGCTTGTGTCAGCGACAACCTAATGTGTATAAATTGTTAGGCATTGATTATTAATAAAGAATTGATGATTAGAGTATTCTCTTACTAGATACTTACAATTTCATAAACAAAATTGAATCATCCGTAAAAATGAACCTGCTGACCCAGTATGCAACCTGCAGGATCTCACACATAGCGACAAACTGCACGCCATCAATAAACCCTGAATCTTGTCAAACCGACACCGGTACTACATAACCCTCGATATGCTTATCTACTAAATCTATGGAGTAGATTATCAACACCGGGGAACATGCATTGTGCCCGATAACGGACAGCGCGGAATGTAGTCGTACATTCAATAGTCGTACTTTATCGACTCAATTCGTGGCAGGTGGGAAATTGAAGTAGACCTATGTTAGCTTTGGAGATAAAAATGCCTTTTAAATCATTCGTGGTGGAAGTAAATAAAATATACGTAAAAAAACACTTAAAATTACTCCTTGTAACCTGCAAGCGTTAACCTATGATTATATTTAAAAGTCACGTGTATACTCGTATAGTATTATTATAATATGCGCCGTTCGGTATATATTTTAATTGTTGGGGATTCTTGTGGTTTTTTTTTGTATTCTATGTATATCAACAATTTCTTCCAGATGTAGCTATAACCTAGCATTTATTCTGTAATGTTTATTTATGATTGCAATCATTAAATTTTTGTGGATGATAAAATATAGGCTTTGTTTCCTTCCCACGCGGGAGCTTATATAGAGACGAGCCAATTGTCTCACTTTACACTACTACGAGTATATAGTCAAGTTATTATATACAGTCGGCAACAAATGTAGCTAAGCGGGTGAGGTGTCCAAAATGAGCTTTTTGTTAAGAAAATAAGAGCGTGTGAAGGTCATGTTGAACGGCTCACTCGTTAAGTTACTTCTGCTGCTAACTGTCATCATAGTTCTACACTTGGTATTCGAAGGGTTCATTTAGGTTCCTGCAACGTAAACTTCAAAGATAAGAGTGTCAGAGTGTGAGTCAGCCTTTTAAATCACCATCGTGATTCGAGCTGAATGGACCCGTGGAAACCCTTGCATTGTAAGTATTATACGAGAATCGAGGAGATTTTTGATATGATAGCTTTCAACGAATGTCTAGTAGCCATCCAAAAACCGAGTCACGACTTAAGGATACGTACATACCATGTTTGGTCTGACCGATTTCTTTCAGTTGCAAGGGTCAGCTGAAAGATATCCTTCAATGGGATAAGCTCGCTTTTGTACATACTTAGGTACACCCAACGTGATGAATTCATTCATAATTGTCCATGCAATTTTGAATCTCACGGTACTGTAGTTTTGTATTGGTCATGTACCTTCTTTTTTTGTACAATAATGTGTTTTATTAACTACTGTTTAAGCACAAATAAAAGTTATATTTATGAACACTTAAACGTTTATTTCACTAAAAAACTTAATTTTAAGTACAGAGCTGATGTTGGAGCGATTGTTGAAAAAATGGAAGAGAGTGAATGGAATGGGTTCGTTCACAAACACGTAAGCAATGAAAACTAATAGTATGGTTTCGTTCAGAAACATAATCCCGGGGGCTGGGCTGACCAGAATTATACAATTATTTTAATTAAAGGTTATTTGAACAAAGTAGTCTGGGTTCTTATACAGATCTACATTTACAATATTATAAATATGTTCCTAACATTAAACAATTTTAAATTAAATTATAAGTACTTAAATATCAATCACATTTACCCTGGTACTTTATTGCCACATTTGCCTTAAATTAAATTAATTTACATTTCAATTGGCAGAATGCTAATTTTATTAATCGCTCTGTTGGTGGTACTGCCGTTAGGAAGCTTTAGCTCTACCACCCTTGCTTGTTGGTCCGTACCATAATGAACTTTGGTGACTCTAGCTACCGGCCATTGTAAAGGACTACATCTTATATCCCGTAGGAGTACTAAACTATCCTTCTCTATGTTAGGCTGTACATGATGCCATTTAGGGCGATTATTCAACAGTGTTAAATATTGCTTATGCCAAGCTTTCCAGAAATGCTGTTGCATTTGAGTGCAACGACGCCACAATCGCAGTCTGTTTTGAGGGATTGAAGTTATATCGGGTTCTGGAATAGCGGTCATGGGTTTATGAATCAAGAAATGACCCGGGGTCAAATATGTAAAGTCAGTGGGATCTCTAGACATTTGTGTTATCGGTCTAGAATTTAAAATCCCTTCTGTAAAAATAATTATCGAATTAAATTCCTCATAAGTAAATGAGCTGTTTCCTATAACCCGCTTGAAATGTTTCTTTGAGCTTTTCACAGCTGCCTCCCAGAGGCCCCCAAATGTGGGTGAATAGCTAGGTATATATTTAAAATCTATGTTTTTTGACACTGCAAAATCTATGACAGAATCTTGGTGTTCTTTTGAACTTAGATTTGAAAGCTCTTTAAGAGAATTGTCTGCTCCAATAAACGTTTTGGCGTTGTCACAAAAGATTTTGCTGGGATATCCACGCCTGGCTGTAAACCTTTTTAATGCAGCAATAAAGGCTGGAGTTGTCATGTCTGATACTAACTCTAAATGGATTGCTTTTGTGGCAAAGCACACGAATACACAGACATAACCTTTTGTGACAATGCTTCTTCGCAATGATGATTGTTTGATGCTGAAAGGTCCGCAGTAATCTATTCCAATAACATCAAAGACTTTGGCCTCATTTACTCTATCAAATGGCAAAGACCCCATAAGCTGTGAGGCAGCTTGCGCTTTAAATCTATAGCATGTTATACATTTTCCTATGATCTTGTTGACTTCTTTATTGCAGTTAATAATCCAGTATTGTTGTGCTAGGCTGCTTGTGGTGTCTTTTAATCCACCATGTAATAATAATTTGTGCTCATGTTGGATTATTAAAGAGGTCACAAAACATTTTTTGGGCAAGATCATGGGATGTTTTTGTGCATATGGGATATTTGCATTTTGCAATCTTCCGGTTACTCTTAGTACATTATTAGCATCTAAAAATGGTGCTAAATTTTTTAAATTACTCTTAATTGGTAATTTGTTTTTAATACAGTTAATTTCTTGTTTAAAATATTCATGTTGCAAAAGTGATACAATTTTGTATTTAGACTGTTGCATTTCAGATACATTTAAATTTCCTTTAATTTTGTTGCTTGAATTTTTGCAATTGTTGTAAAATCTTAATATCCAACCAACTACTCTTTGCAATTTTAGCCAAGAAGAGTATTTTTTAAGTAATTCTGGTTCCTCTGGAGTAGCAACCAAGCAGGTTAAGTGGCTGCTGACGGTCTCAGGGATATCACTTGAGCTGTTAAGAGCTGTGAATGGCTGGGGATGGTAATTAGGATCCTGAAAGTCAAGCGGCCCATGCCACCACAACTCATTTTTTGAAAGGTCAAGCGGACTACAGCCTCTTGACAATACGTCAGCCGGATTGGTTGCTCCACCAATGTGACACCAGATGCTATCACTTGTTAATTGGTTTATGACATTTATTCTGTTTTTGACATACACAGGTAATGTTTCTTTCTTAGATATTATCCAACACAGAGTTACATTGGAGTCAGATAATAAATAGCTGGAATTTATTTTAACATTTCGCAGAATGTTTTTTACTTTATGCAGTAATTTAGACAGCAGTACTGCAGCATTAAGTTCCAATTTTGGAATTGTAAGCTCATTTTTAATTGGCGCGACTTTTGATTTGCTACATAGCAGCCTCATTGATGCTTGTCCATTTTGAATGCACCGTATGTATATACAAGCACCATATGATTTTGATGAGGCGTCACAAAACCCAACAATTTCTACTTGATCTTTGTTTGTTATTACATGCCTTTGTATATGTATATTTGGCATCTCCAACACTTCTTTATGAAACTTAATCCACTTCTTTAAGAATTGTTCTGGTATAGGAGAGGTCCAATCCAGGTTTTCTTTCCAAAGATCTTGAAGAAATTGTTTCGCTTTGACAACTATTGGCCCTGCCAGACCTAAGGGATCAAAAAAGGACCCTATAAAACTGAGAATTGAGCGTTTGTCCCAATTTTGTATGTTTTTGTTAGGATGGCTTATTTTGAAAGCATCCTGATTGGGATCAAATACCATTCCTAAGGCTTTCAGGTCAGTTTTCATGGAGAGCTGGTGATCATCAGCATAGTGGTATTCTGGTGAGATGCCAATTAGCAATTTGGGATCATTGGCTGCCCATTTGTGCAGATGGAAATCAGCACGGGACAAGAGCATAATTAATTGGTCTCTTACCTCCAATGCTTCTTCGATGGAGTCTGCTCCAAAGAGCGCATCATCAACGTACGTAGCCGTGCGGATCACCTCTGCAGCTTTAGGAAGCTCCTCCTCATACCTTGTTGCCAGTTCCTCCAAGCATCTTGTGGCCAGGAAGCTCGAACTTTTTTGTCCGTAGGTCACGGTCTGTAATTGAATAACAATTAGTTCATTGTTGTTATTGCGCCATAGAATGTTTTGCAAGTGGTGAAACTTGGGGTCTATTTGTATAGCCCTGTACATATTTTGAATGTCGGCCATAATTACATATTTTGGCATTCGAAATGATATCAGAATATCAAAGATGTCTTTTTGGACTTTTGGGCCATTCATTAATACATCATTAAGGCTATTGTATTGCTTGCCTGCCCGAGTATTACCGTTGAATACTACTCGCACCTTATTTGTTTTCCTGTCTTCTCTAATAACAGGTAAATGCTGCATAAAATACAGATTTTGCTTATTAGAGTTAGTAAGGGGTAGCACCTTAGCATGACCTAGCTCTATATATTTATCGATGAATTCAGTGTACCGTTCACGCAAAATTGGGTCCTTTTCAAACCTTTTTTCTATGCCATTAAGGGTTTTGACGGCAATTGGAAAAGTGATCCCTAAATTCAATTGATCCATGGGCTGAGCAAGGGGAAGTGAGACCTGAAACTTGTTATTTATCAATTGTACCGAGCGTTGAAACTCGGCTTCACAAGCGTTTTGCTTTGCTGTAACCTCCGATTTCATTTCAGGAACGATTTCCGTTTCCCAAAACTTTGTTAGGAGGTGCTCAACATTATCATTAGCCACATGGTTGGCCATATGTAAAGAAACATGATGGCAATTGACTCCATGATTACATGGGGTGTCTCCAGATACAATAGTACCAAATTCTGTACCGATGAGATATAGCTCGGTATTTGAGATTTTGGCTTTGCTGGGCAATAATATTTTGCAAAATATGCTTGCCGATAGCAAGAATGAGATGTCACCGGGATTTGACCAATCATCGTCTGCTAGTACAACAGAATTTGGTATTATGACATCGCTTGTATCTATTTTTACTTGGGGCAATTTTGTAGTGATTTTATTCACTAATGAGCATTTCACTTGACAGCTGTAATTTGAATGAAGCGACTCAAATTTGGCATTCACAGACTTTGATGTTTGATTAGATTGACACTGTAAGACTGTAATGTTGAGATTTCTGTCTATTGGCTGCAAGTTCAATGCTTTGGCAAGCTCATATGTCATGAAGGAAACTTGGCTACCAAAATCAATCATCCCTCTGGCTGTAATGAAAGACCCATCTTGCCCATAGACTTTGACCTTAACGGTAGGCAATAGATCAGTAGCTTCATCATCGTCAGAGTTCACATGGCAGCTGGTAACTTGTTTTGAAGTTTCAACATGTAACAATGTATTGTGAGCTTTGCTTTGACATGTGGAGCATTTGAAATGAAATTTACATTTACTTTTGTGCATACCTAGACATATATTGCATAAATTGAGTCTGGTAGCAAGCTCCAGTCTTTCTTTGGGTGATTGTGCTGCAAAAATTGGGCAACAAAATAATTTATGTGATGTTGCTTCGCAACATAAGCATGAAGGTACTGATATATTGGCCACATTACACACTTTTGTACTTTTATTAGTAAATGCATGTGACTTACCCTCACTTTGTTGGCTTTCTTCAAAGCTGCTGGCTCTTCTCTCCACAAATGACAAGAAGTCATCAAGTGTTGGCATTTTGTCGCTGTCACGCTCCTGATGATATGCTCTGCATGTAAACTGATCTACCTTTTTTAAAAGAATTGTTAATACAATTAAATCCCATTGCTCGGTAGGCTGCCCTAAGGCTTTGAGTGCACCTATGTGCTGTCGAGTATTTGCAACAAGGTCCCTTAGGTTGCTGGCAGTACCTTTTACAATGAGCTGGCTTTCTATTAAGGCCTGAATGTGGTTCGTTATTACAAGAAATTTGTTATCGTAACGCAGCTTAAGTAATTCCCTAGCCTTGACATATGAATCACTTGTTAAGGGAAGTCCTTCAATTAACGCTAACGCTTCACCTTTTAAATACTTTTTGAAGTAGAACAGTTTTTGCACTGGCTTGAGTTTGTCGCTAGAATCTATCACTGCATCGAAGAGTTCCATGAAGGCGACGTATTTTGTGTAGTCCTTCCCGTCGTATGTTGGTATCTCAATTTCTGGTAACCGTACTCCACCATGATTGCTAGTCACGCCCGTGGTCTCCATTGTTGTTTCCGACGATGACGACGACGTAGCTGCTTTTGACACTTTTGAGGTTAGTTTCCTTAATTGTGATATGACGTTGATGGTTCGCTCTTCGTGCTCATCTTCTTCTTCGAAGTCTTCAGCAGAGTCTCTTTGTGTTAAGACAGCTAGCTCCAGTGATAAATTGTTGTACTTCTCGAGATTGGCTTCAGTTTGCTCCAATCTGATCTTTGCTTTTTCCGTATCCAAAGTCTCCGGTTGTTCGTTTAAAAGCTTTTCAAGTTTTGTTGTATTTCCTTTGCACCACGCGATCTGTGCTTTAATCTTTTTGATTTCGTTCTCGGTATTCCTCATTTTGATGTCAAATACAAACAAGGCGATTGAAGAATGAAGTCAAATGTCAATTATGACATTGACAGCTGGATGTCAGACTCGTTTGACGTTTGAGTGAACGATTCGGTCTTCGCTCCAAAATTGTTCATTCCGCGCACTTTTGGTTTGTCCTTGAATTGATCAAAATGGCGAACGTTGGAAGTTGAATTCCGAGAAATGGGCTTCGTCGCGACGAACTTTGATGATTTGTAATCTGATGCTGCTGCTTCGAAATATCACCAGATTTTTTCTCATTTGCTTAGAGGCGCGACTTGGCGATAATATTTCGGCGATATTTCCATGCGATGCTTGATAAAAGTTCGACCGGCACTTCACACGCGGTGACAAATTTTCTTGAAAATACGACTTTTTTTGCGAACTGCACTTGTTTCGGCACCATTTATGTTTAAGCACAAATAAAAGTTATATTTATGAACACTTAAACGTTTATTTCACTAAAAAACTTAATTTTAAGTACAGAGCTGATGTTGGAGCGATTGTTGAAAAAATGGAAGAGAGTGAATGGAATGGGTTCGTTCACAAACACGTAAGCAATGAAAACTAATAGTATGGTTTCGTTCAGAAACAACTACTATACTATAACAAAATAATTTAAAAAATGCTAATAGAGCTCTTTTGCTTTCTCCTTTCACTGTTTTTATTGCGAATAAATAACGTGTTAGCGAAGATTTTTTTTTGCAATTATTAAAAAAAATAACAGTATCTTAAAGCAAATCAAATTATTTTGTTGCATATTTTTTGATTTGCAATTGGTTAACGGCGCCTAGCCGTTTCAAATTCAGTAGATTGCATATACTTGAGAAAATTCGACCGGTACCGCGGTGAGCCGCGATATCTGAAGACGCCAGTTCGAATCTGGCCTCGGACACTGGAGGACTTGGTCATTTTTTCTGAAGTATATGACATCTATTTCAGTTTAAAATAACAGTAGTTACACCCACCATATCATTTTGTAAAGTTCACGCTAAAGTTGTTAAGTTATCGCCAATTGCCAACTAATATCGATAATTGTGACATTGAACTTAACTATAAGTTGTCATAAAAATTGCGTGTTTCTGTAATTGACGGTGGTCGGGTCAGAACGGACCGGTCCGAATAAAGTCATCATCATCATCTCAGCCATAAGACCTCCACTGCTGAACATAGGCCTCCCCTTTGGACCTCCATAAGTATCGGTCGGAAGCGACTTGCATCATTAAAGGGGGGTTTCCATACGCGCCACGCTTGGCAGGCGGGTTGGCGCGCGTAGTCGTTTGTTTTGTTTATTGTTGTTTAGGCTTTCGGAAGATGCTGCTGCCCATCTCCCGGTATATTCCCTTAGCAGACTCCTACTGCAACCACGGGACGATATGGTAGGGGACAATTCTAAGCCCGGGCACCCCACGGCACAATCGGGATAAAGTCGCTTAATGTTAATGAATTTATTCTAACATTTGGTGTTAATGCGCCTCGGTTATACTTTGCTTCAAAAATAGCAATATTTTTGTTTTATTCTAGTTTATATTTGTAAGACTGCTTATCCACCAGAGATGAGCGAGGATGTGTTGCGTCTGTTCAGGACTTAACATCGTTAAAAAATGTAACATGCGAAGATAATTAAATGATTTTGATTCTTTGGAATTCTTTTTTTTACTTTTTATGTTGAGTTGAAATATTGACGCTAATGTCTAAGGACTTAGAACTTAACAAAATACATCATTTCATTATTTTATAATTACATTCAATTTCCAGGAGAGACAAAATCAATACTTAGTTACTATATAAAAAGTGCGTGGACTCGTTTTAAAGTCGATCGGGATCTGCACCTGTTAATGATTGACCAATCATCATAACTCGCCTGTATTACATCTCACTATTAATACCAATTATTAATTACTCACGTATGACGCGGTGGCATGCGTATGGAAAGTTGTGCCAATTTTATTTTATTTCATATTACATTGTATGTAATGAATTATATTATTTATGCTTAATTGCTTATATAATATAAGAATTTTGGATTTTGTCAGTTAAATTTAATTTATTAATTGTTATGTTATAACTAAAAAAAATATTTTATAAATCTGCCAGAAATCAATTTACGGGAACACATGAAATAACAATAGTTGTTTTATTAAGTGACGATGTATAAAAATTAATAACAAGTTTTTAAGATTTCGGGAAAAGAAGAGATATTTCTAATTTACCTTCTTATACTGAACTGTATGTACCTAGTGGCTAAAATAATCATTCTTAGTTGCCCTCCACAGTCATCAATAAAATTGATCATCTATTTGACCAGCTGATGTGATAATCATAGTGGTCCATCATTATTCATTGCTTTAAGTGGGAGTCAATAATAATTGATCAATCAATCGTAACATGGCTACAATTTAGCAAGATGAAGGAAATCGATCACAGTCCTTACTGCGCCTGCGCCATTAATTTAGAATCGGAGATATGTTAATAATAGAGACTGCAAATTTCTGCACCGAAAGTGACTGATGTATGTACTTCATGTTCCGAAAAATTAATTGGTATGAGCCGGGGTTTGAACCCGATACCTCTGGATTGAAAGTCGGACTTCTTACCGCCAGGCTCCTCAATTTTGCTAGAAACTTTGCGGAATTCATCTCATGTGTTATGTACGCACCTCGCACACTGCACCACAGCACGGCTACGTCATCGGTACACGTCACAACGTCGCGTCATCAGCCCTGCATTACGCCTGCGCATGCGTCTACGTCACCACGTTAGGTAGCAGCCGCCCGCGCCGTACATCATCGATATTTGGCAATCGGTTCGATCGCATTGATAAAACGAGATTGCACGCTCACTCTGGGCCTTTAGACACCTAACATCGGGTCTTAGGACAACACCTTAGATTAAGATGTACATGTAATTTTTATAGTCTTATTCGCCGCATTACTATAATTTATCTCCTCCGCTGCTGCCTCCCTATATAATTCATGGTGGTAATTAAGTAAACATTTTATTGCACACAACATAGTAAGTAAAAAACAAATATCACAACTAAATTGACGTACAAAGGCGAACTTATCCCTTTAAAGGGATCTCTCCCAGTTAACCTTTTGAGTTGATGAGATGAGAACGTTGAGAAAAAGCAGACAAATAAAGCAGCATGTACAATAAGGTGCAAGAAAGACAGCATACAAAAACACAAGTACACATATAGTATAGTAGGTATATATAAAAATTTACTAGAAAAATGAGGCAATTGAATAGAACTGAAAAAAAAGGAAAACAAGAAAATGTCAGGCATGTTTAAGTAGCATACATAAGCAAATTGAATAAATAAGATATACATACACAGTTACAAACTAATAACAGGAATCAGATAGCCACAGTTGTGGTGGTAGGTACCATCTATAACGATGTCAAAGTTAGTACTTTATCTTTGTACAGTCGACGTCAAAGATATGTTTACACTTCTGCACCTTACTCCTCTAATGAGGTGCAAAAGTGTAAACATATTTTTAACGTCCACTGTACTCTAGTGAGTTTTATCGACGTTGCCTCTTGTTGTGGTTTTCTTGTCTTTGCTCTGAATACCGTGGTGTGGTATATAAATATTATAACAGACATTACAGAGTACCCAAGCCTTGGTGATGAATTGGTCTATCCATAAGGTATCACAGGTGGGATCCTGTTGAATATAAATCATAGAGATATGATTTGCCTACTCATGACAACTTAAATAAAACATTATTTTTTATAACCTGATATGCTTTACGGATACAAGGACGATATATTTAAGTATATGTTTGTAATAAATAACGTCATAATTAAAATAAAGTGATCCTACAGCTTTTCCCACGAAACCTAATCGTGCATTTCACGGGACAACATTTCCCTTCGTAGTTATGTTCTATTAATGATCAAACACACTTTCACATTAGTTAGTAGATAAAGTCTCTTTATACTAATTAAAACGTAAGAAATTATGAAATTGAACTGGCATAATTACAAACAATCGGGAAAAAGCTAGAGATACATATAGCCAGAGAGCTACCTCAGAAAATGGTTAATTTTGAGAGCAACGGCTCCTCAGACTTTGCTATTTGATTGCATATCACTATCAATAAATGTCAAATAATACATTCCGCTTTAAGGATGCAAGCTATAGTTTTGGTTTTTTACTATGCAGTATATATGTATGTACTCTTGTTGTAAGAAACAAGTTCATTAGGTACTTTTTACGTACTTCTTCATTCCTTTTTCTAAACTGCAAAGTTTTGCTAGTCAATCTAAGCGCCTATTTCTTTGCTCTGAAACAGGTATTTTAAAGTAAATTTAAACTCACCGGCTGTTTTTATATCCATTTGATATTATATTCCAACACAAACAAAATAAAGAAAAATCTGTCAATCGCAATATGACTTCAAAATATCCGTAATCGTATGCCAGTTTCCAGTGTAGCTCCTAGTCTAATTATACCTCTTACCAGAGACTATAGAGATATAGACGACCACAGCCTAAGAACTTTTTAAAGCTCATATCGATTGCGCCATCTATGTCAAACTTGGTAAGATGTCAAAGCCCCCTAAAGATACCGAATATGTAAGAGAAATGTCACCTGCGCAGCTACTCCACCTAGTAACAAATAGCGTTCTAGTAGTGCACTAGTAGCTACTAGGTGGAGTAGCTGCGCAGGTGACATTTCTCTTACATATTCGGTATCTTTAGGGGGCTTTGACATAGATGGCGCAATCGACATGAGCTTCAAAAAGTTCTTAGGCTGTGGTCGTCTATATCTCTATAGTCTCTACTCCAACTCAACGCAGTGACGGATCTATGCTCAAGCGTCGTAATCGCAGCCTCACTGGATATAAATCAAGTCAACCATGATACAGGATTTCCGAAATGTGCGCGGGACACGCAACTCACGAGAACGAGGATTCTTGTACACTGCGCGAGCGTTGGAGTCTTGTTGAACTTTAAATAGGTACTAAATAATAGTTTGTTGAGCTTACTGTGAGATTATGTTGATTTGTGTAAGATTTTCAAATAAGAGTTATTAGCTAGGGCTACACGCACAGATGTGCTCGCCGGATTTGTCCGACGGATATGCCCGGCGGACAGATCCGTTCGTGTATGGCGCTATTCAGATGTGTCCGCAGACAAATCCGTGTCCAATTCGCGCCATACACTTTGTCCGCCGGGCACATCCGTCGTCGGACAAATCCGGCGGGCACATCTGGACGTGTATCCCTACCAATTATTTAGTTATGTAAGAACCATGAATACCTAAATAATATTTATCAAATCCTTGTATTATGATTGTAAATTATTGAAGAAACAGTTTAAATTTAACATTTTTTTTAGTTTAAATTTCTTGAATGCAAAATCCCTAAAAAAATGTTTTTACTTTTGTCTATAAACTTATTATGCCCTTTAACATCACCAGCATTTTGTGCAACACTTTGAATGTTATGAATAAAGAATAATTAAAAACAACAGGATGGTTAGCACAAGTCTGCAGCGACAGTCACTTGTGGGCGAAAAAGACATCTGTCACTTTCTAACTGTATTCATTGGAAAGAGACAGATGTCTATCTCACCTGCGAGATAATGTCACCGCCCAAGTATGCTAACCGTGCACAACATGGACATTTTCGCAGGGCCCGAGCTCGGCAAGCGATTGAAACGCCTCACGAGGTCTTTAATCAAGCGATGCGCAGGAGTTACACACCCTAACTTCCTGATCCTCCTATCTTTCTTTAGTGTCTATAGAAATGCACCTTAATCTGTATACCGTAACGTTCGGTTTTCTTTGTAATTGCCAAAGAAAAGAGGTTTGGGAAAGCATTCAGAGGATATTTTGCGAGTTAATGCGCGATGCAAATGCGTCTATGGATGGTGTAGATAAAAGTATAATTTATTTGATGGTAGGATTTATCTGTTGAAAGGCTGAGTAAAATTCGTATTGAAAGAGCTATTAAGTTAGTAAATACTGTAAATATAATGACAGTTCCAGGTTGAACTGACCACCAAAGTGTCACGTTCTATCAAGCATGTAAGTGCGATTGCGACGCATGACGCGATAGGCGATAAAATGGCAACCATGGATGGCCTTCTGCAAAACAGAACCAGATGGTTCTGTTTTGCAGCATTGGGCTTGCTTGGTACCCTCCAAGTGAGATCACTTGGAGGGTACCAAGCAAGCCCAATGACTCCAAGGCCCGACCTTTAGGTTCAAGGTAAGTATGACCGGGTAATCCCATCCCTCGCTTAATCGAAACTCACTGACTAAAGAAACCGACGTATGATTAAAAAATGAATTTAAAAAATACAAAACAAAAGGAAGATAAAATCAAAGCAAAACGCTGTAGGTCAAGTCGAGTAGCTCTGTTTGCTAGAGCGACGAATTATTAACTTTCAACCATAAAGTTCTGCTTAGTACCTACAGTCGCCAACAGATATATCGGAGCGGGCAAGGTGACAAATATCTGAACAACGCCTCTATTTATATTAAATAAATCACGGGTTACTCACGCCTTTTCAGCTCGCTCAAGAATAAGCTCCTCGTTATGGAGCGAAACATGTCGAGCAATATTCGACTTAAAAGACGTGAGTAACCCGTGATTTATTTAATATGTCTGATTCTCACGGAAGTTTTGTGTTTAAAACGCCTCTATTGTCAAGGCGATAAAGTGTTCAGATATTTTTGTGCAACTTGGCCGTTCCGATATGTCTGATGGCGACTGTACACAGAATTTATTCAAAAAAACTGTCGTTGTTATGCAAAGTTTTATAATGAACGAATACGGCGGTGGTAAAGAAGTGTGTTTATGGCTAGCTATCACCAGATTTCACCAGAATATTCGCACGCATCGGAATTATCGTGGAAAAAATTTACAATGTAAATTGCAGTTTGTTACATCCAATCTCTAAATGACTTGTTTAAATCGGTTGTAAAATAATATGACGTGATTAGTGGTAATTACTTTATACAGGCTGGTGGATTGCTGGACGCGTGCCGCATACACAGTCGTCATTGTGCGCAAATAGATATTTTACGATTGAATTCTTGTTTTATGGGAGTTTGATATCGATTACAAAGTACCTACTTGTAATTCTGTTTTTCTTTTTAAGTGTCTAACAACGTCCTGAATTAGTATTTTTATATGATTTTACTTTTTATAAATTGTGTGTTTAGGATTCCGACTAAATTTATAATGCCTTATTTAATGGGTTTACAGAAACGAAACATTAGACTAGCTTTGTATTAGTTGAAAATATTTAATTTGCCAGACATTTCAGGATATCTAGCACAGTTTGTAGATTTCTTATAAATAAGCTTATTTACCTACATACTGCTAACTCGACAGTTGTAGGTATTTAATCTAATATTAATTTTCTTAAATTGATAATTAAACAAGCTACCACCACCGGGTAATCGAGTTCTATAGGCTATACTTGTAGGAACAATGGCTATTCAAGTCTACAAAAAAATAAACTTACTAAGAACATATTTACTCTAGCGGATCATTGTCAATATTGTCATTTCTGAGAATGGAAATGTCTACGAATAGGTCTCCTCAAAAGTTAACCCATTTAAGTTGACTATAGTATAGTGACAGATTATCCATGGAACTCAGCTCCTACGGGCTTGCCTAGTTTCCAATCGATTAAATAGTGTCATTGAGTCACATGAGGAATAAGATAAAGCCAATTTAGCTCGAGTACGAATGTTTTTGAAGCACCGCCATCGCCACCGCTATATGGTATAATCACACAGCATTGAGCTTCTAACTTTCAGAGCTGTTTATAAAGTAGCAGGTTAAGGTAATTAAGATTCTATTTAAGCTAATTAATGGTCCATTTTTAATTACCCCGCATTTCTAACTGTGAGCGGCGACATGGGCCATATCTCCCTCTGTATTAGGCGACCGTCGGAGTCGTGTTCCGTCGTGATTTATCTGTTCTGCGACGACTTTAATTGATCGGACATATATAATCAGCGATTCATTACTGTTGCGATTAGGGTTGGCGATTTGAACTCAAAATTGTGGTAATTTCGTACTGATATTACACTCAGAACAGGCTCCGATCTTACGTTGGCCAAATCTGGCCCGCGGGTTCCCCTGGTTTGGCCCGTGGAGGTGAAAAGCGACAATTACGCCATGCGATCTGACACGCAAATAGACATTGACATTGAGAGAGCCAATAGCCTGACCGTGGCGCTCGAAGCAAAAAGTTTAAAGACCCAAGAGTTACCGTGTTGCGAGATGTAGGTATCCATTAATTATTACATCCCAAATAAAATATCGTAACATTACCTATTCGCTGTGTGCATGATTGTGGCGCCATCTCTTGGGCAGGTGGTCAATCTCTTTTTTTCCTTTTTTTATAAATAGGTTGTATTCCTTGTTTATATGAAATGTAACTGGCTGATTCACTATTTTGACAGCAGACAGGGGATTTGCATTTTCATTTCTTGTCACATTGAGCACTGCGATCGTTCTCGTTGCCCCCACCATGCACTTCGCACATAGCGAATAAGGTGGTTACAGTGAAGAATGCTAAAAGCGTTTCGCCGTACGAGGTGCAATAATGTGCGGATGATTTACATGATGATTTTCTTTTCATACTTCTAGGCAAAAAACCCAGCCGTTTACTGAGCACAACCAGAGACTATAGAGATATAGACGACCACAGCCTAAGAACTTTTTGAAGCTCATGTCGATTGCGCCATCTATGTCAAAGCCACCTAAAGATACTCCACCTAGTAACAAATAGCGTACTAGTAGTACACAAGTAGCTACTAGGTGGAGTAGCAGTGCAGCTGATCTTTAGGTGGCTTTGACATAGAAGATCTCTATAGTCTCTGGCACACTAAGGCGTTCAAAGCTGTAGACAATCTGTATATTCCTCTACTATTTACTTGTTTTGGAACTTTCACAGTTACATCCTTCTGGTCACAAAAGTACTATTTGCTCAAAACTGTACGCTCGTACACCTGTACGACAACGTAAACATTGGTGAGCGAGGTGGGAACCCTGGCCGGGCCTAGGATACAATGCTAGCCGTTGTCCATATCGGCTGCTATGTGATCTAAAGGGGCCGGAACACGATGCGCACGCAGCCTGTAGTTAATGGTGCGTCTACAATGTACACTTAATACAGTATAGTCCTCATCGCATTTTATGACGCTGACCCTAATAAATATTAAATTTATGGAGGTTGAATTGTGAGTTATATAGCTGCCTAGGTGTGAGATATATAACTTATATTCGATTATTAAATTGAATCTACGTTCAGTGTCACAAAGATGCCCCTACGGATGGCGCAGTTTATATTCATGTCAGTCATATAAATAAGAAACATTAAAAGACAGGTGTCCAGCTGTCCAGGCTAGTGATAACGGATGAGGAAAGATTGCAATGACTTTGACTCGGTAAACTATGGCCATTAGGTCGAACTATGTTTATCATATCATAATGAATCAAATGAACAGGTAGGTAGGTACTTATTATAATTATAATAATACATATTATCATATGTCGCGCGGAGTAATGGTCAAAGGGTTGAAAAAGCACCATGTTGCGGCATTTGTTGATTATGCAAAGAAACGTGTAGTTGGTAATAAACCAAAATACATATTAAAAATTTGTTATTTACTGGGAATTCGTATATTTCTTCAATTATTTCCTTACTTCCGCTTAAGTGTGAAAGCATCCCTTGCACCGTTTATGTTAAACTATTGATCAACGCATTGACGGGCCGTCTTGATCTACTTTTTTGGTCGGTGACGCGATAAATACTCATCGTAGTAATTAACCATTGATGTTAGCTCATTAATCAAGTTGACAGTGCGTTGGACGTAATGAACATAATTATAGGAGCTCTATAGAAGAAGTGTTCGTATACAATAAAGAAATGTGGAATGGAATCGTATTCATATCAGCGTGCGCCGTACGTTGTATTTTGTTGTTTGACAGTTATAATCTGGTAAAGTATTAGGAAACGAGTGTAGGAATTATTATGATTTGTTTACGGTTTTTAAAAGGTTAGAGACACTTGTATAACCCTACCTAGATAATAATAATAAGGTTGATGGGCCTTGCTCCGTTGCCGGCGGCACTCTATAATTTTATAATGTCTTTATTGTTTTTGTATATTTTAGATGTATTTTTATATTTTACTTTAGCAAAAATTTAATAAAATAACCTAATCTAAGAAAGAAATGAAATAAAGGACATAAGGTTGAGATTGTTACTGAAATTGATGTTCTTATTGTTTCAGATCTATGCAGGCATCAGAATGTAAGTTAAATATGGTGGTTAAGAAATCATCAACGTCAACATTTTTCATTCTGACTAAAGTAGAATTTTTAATACAATAATCTGGAAGCTCCTTCCATACATTTTAAATCACTTTGTATGACAAGAGCTGTCAGATTACTGTCTTGAATTTAAAATACTGCTTATACTTTTGTCTTAAATAAAGCAATTTTATTTATTTTTAGAATCATATCTTCTAGTCATCGGTCTATCTCATTCAGGACCTCAAAAAGCCTTTTTAAGTTCTTTTTTGAAACTGTAAAAGAGCATTTTTGCGCTTGTAAATTCCGCCGTATGCTGTGTTAAATTAAGTTAAACCGTATAAGATAATTTTACAGTTTATAGGTATTCGGTTATTCGAAATAGTGTGCTATTTCCAAGTGCCACAAAACAGTCATGTCATGTCATAATACACAAGCGTACTGCCTGCAACAATAACCATTCAACCTCGCATGACTGAATGACAGTTGTCAGACTTGTCAGTAGCGGAACGTTAATTGGGCGCGTCTGCCAGCGCCCCGGGCACTTGCTGGCACTTACTGGCACTCCCGGCACTTGCGGCACTCGCGAGCGCGAACACCCGGGCTGATTGACAGGCAAATACACAACCGCTAAGCATTCGCAAACGTCGGGCCAGGTAGGAGCAGCATTATTGTCGTGAAAAATCGAGCGGTTCCAAGGAGCTATAAAAAGGGTTGTAAAAATAATGCACTGCCCTTTAGTTTTTTTCTAATAAGTAGATATTTTGTAACAAGTAGTAATAAGTGTAATAAGTAGATAGTTTGTCGTTTAACTTTTCATTAAAAGATGCAAATAAGTGCCAAGCCTTTTGACATTATTCAGCTTTATTTCACAGTATTAAACCACGACACACGCACAGCTTCTTTTTAAATTTTAGATATATTTATCTTATCATGTAGTGACTTTCCACCACAACTAAGGGCCTGTTTAACTCATTAGAAGAACTGATCGTGCCATGACTATCATAAAAATATTAGAATGTAGTCCACTGATATACTTATTCAGTTTTGAGAGGAAAGTACCCAAGTCACATTTGTCAATCTGCCAAGTAAAGCCCTTTGACGAAAGTAAACATATAACCGACACTTGAATCTATTGAGCTTAAAGCTACGCACGTTTATCAGGGAAATGCATAGTGTGTTCTCGCTGGGCTTTAGCACCAGCTCTGATGAAATTATGATTGTTCGGTCGTCACGCCGCCGCCTCGTTAGTCGTCAGTCGGTCGTTAGCCGTTAGTCGCGGCGATTTATAAGCGTTACTGTCGCAGTTTGTTAAGTTATTTATTTGACGCCAACAGGATCTGCGCGTGAGTTTGATAGATCGCGTCGTGTGAGGTAAAGGCGTAAGCGCCATAAAATCTTAGTATTCGTGTGTAATTGTGACGTTGGTACCTACAGTTGTAAAAGTCTCTCAGCTTGCACTGTAATTTCCAATTACACGGAAAAAAAGACTCGTCCATGATACCAAAGTACTGTAATCTGAACAAGATAATCTAGTAAATTCTGGGACAATTCTTCTCATAGTATAAATAACTAACCCAATGTGTATATTAATGTTTGAATAATTCTAATGAATATAAGATATAGCAAATGTAAAAATAGAGTGGTTTTCCTTGCAAGATTGTAGTATCGGTTACCAAAATCAATTTTATTAATCGTTATAGTAGTATAGTAGAATTTTTTGCCCCGTGTAAAAAAATAGAGCCCGTTTTTTAGTTAACAAAAGTATATCTAAAGGAAAAAAACGGTTGGTTCAGAAATAACCCGCCTATGTCATTCTCAATTAAAGTTTGTCCGGAAAGAGAAGTGTCGTAGAATGTAAGCGCTCCCATATAGATTACGACACTTCTCTTTCCGGACAAACTTTATTAATACGAATGTCATAAACATCACAAGATTTTTTGCTTCATAAAATCTGTCATAATAAATGACAAGAATGTGATTGGCATACGTCGCCATTAAACAAACACACATTGTAGTAGAGATGATTCTAAAATCACGGTCAGTCGCACATCAGACGTTTACATACAACTGACTATATTTTTTGTAAAGAATACCATTATTGGCTCGAGTAAAAATATAATCACATTCATCGTTTCCCTGAATTCCAATAACATTTATCAGAGCGGATAAACTCCTTTTTAGCTTTCAATGTTTTCTCTTCGAAGCCATGTAGGTAAAGACACTAGACATATATGTAGAGTACGTGAAACAAACGTGTGCAAAGCGTGTTACTTTGTTTTTTCATGCCACATAAGAATGTGCAAGAAACTAACTCTCAAAAATCGCTCGTTTTCTTGTTCGGTCTAATAGGTACACTGGAATTACACGCAACATTTCTTAATCTGTACATAATTGGAAATTATGGCGCCAAACAACGGTCAATACTCGGTATTTGATTCACTTAGAAAAAGAAAAACGTTTGAACATCTAACGATAAAAACGCCCGTGCCCAGATACAGAAGCCTATGTTTTTTTTTACATGAATAAAGCGGTATTTAATTTTGATGTCTCCGCCTTTTGATATTCTTCTAATATTTCGAAGTATTCATTTAAAAACACTTAGAAAATATTAGGATATCATTATAATACAACTAATATATTCGAGAAAAATGGTTAACAAAATTAAAAACAACTTAAAAATAAATTAAAACTAATCTAAAATAAATAAGGCCCCCGCGGCATCGTGCCAAAGATGCTGGCAGCATTCCCTCGCTGAATGGCAATGCTGATGCGCTGCGAGAGAAAGCTGCCAGCTCTCTGGTCACCGGTGGTCTCTATCAGCTTTTTGGCTACCTCTTTAAAAAGGGTACGCGCACTTGGACCCCACGGCCCGAGGGTCTCGACACCAAACGCCACGAAGTGGTATGTGGGGCCGAGACCCCGATATTTGAGGGCCTTTTTGGCTTCTGCCGTCTCCGCTGCCGCACCAGCCCTGGCTGAGGTTTTAGGAAGATGGGACGGAGCTAGCGTATCGACGCATGTAGCGTCCCAGACCAGCACCCGTCCCATCTTCCACGGGACCAGGGTCATTATAATAGGGTATTTTCCAGTAGATAAACTTAATTGTTTCGTTGCATTTATAAAATCAAAATTTCAAAGATACACGGGAAAATCCAGGTGTAACATGTTATGTTTGCGCTTTATATGATTTTATAATGGTTAAAAGTTAAAAGTTAGGAGTACGAATAATAGATAGTATTATATTAGTCTCCCGTATAAAATAAAATTCATATAACAAATCGTTTTGACGTTTCCTAAAGATATAGTAGCTGATTTGACTTCATAGGAAAGTAGCCTATTGACCTGTCATCTATAGGTAGAATCTATTATAGACATTACGAATTAATACGATCTAAATATCGTAATACTTATATAGAGTTACGTCCTTTCAGAGCCGGAGTACAGACGTCACCACCTACTTCCCCGCCAAAAGAAACCGACCAATCGGAGGGCACTTTCCCAAATTAGAAGTTCATACGCGCGATGAACGCCATATTTGAACAAACCACGGACTCTTTCACCGAGTGTGTTACATTTACCACATTTCACCGTTTGACGATTGGTTCCACACCCACTAATTATAGTAGTGGGATTTATCCCCTCCATAGATGTATTTACCTACCATTTTAAATGTTGAAGATACGTAAGGAATTTTCATGAATTTTGCTTAATTGGCGTAGGAGGTAGGTACCTATAGTATTCAGTTCTTATATTATTCATTTAATTTGTAATTTTACAGGGCAAATATTTTTGTAACCCACTGTGTGTTTCCTCTCTGATTTTATAAGTATGCTACTTTTCTCTTGGTTTATATTACTGCCACTGTAGGGTTACACTTAAATAGTTATTATTATAGAATTAGATTATTATTATAATACAACCTACCTACATTAAAGAGTAGGCACCTACTGAGCATAAATGTGTTAAGAGATTATAAATTGTATGAAATAAAAGTACCTACACGGAAAAAAAGCGTCCGGGATATTCTCAATCTAAGACATTATTATATTATATTTAAAATATTTCCTCGTGACAAGCATTTATTTCCTTTAACGAAAATAAATTAAAGTTTTAAATATATTTTCGCTTCGCGAATATATCCTTACATATTTTCTAGTTTTTTTTTACCTAAGATAATACTTGTTTGATTAAAGTACAATCTCTTTTATTTACTCAATATACTCTTGAAACAGTAAATTTTTCCGTGTACCTATGTATTCAAAACAAATATCCAATTACTCCATCAATACCTGCAATTGTGTCATTCAAATCTGATCCAGTTCCCCACTACGGGCATATCGTAATTAATGTCTATCCTGGCCATAGAACGATGCAAAACCGCGCTCGGACCTTCTATAAAAACTGTGATGGCCGACCGGGGAGGCAGAAAAACGGCGAAGCGCGTGTCATCGTGACTGCATCAGTCAAATCTACGTTGATATTCCGCGGATAGCCTTCGTTAAGACGTGTGTCGTGTTGTAGATCAATATAGACGGAGAGCTGGCTACGTCAGATATGACAATGAGAGCAACGAAACCCTGATGGCCGACCGGGAAGGCAGAAAAACGGCGAAGCGCGTGTCATCGTGACTGCATCAGTCAAATCTGCGTTGATATTCCGCGGATAGCCTTGGTTAAGACGTGTGTCGTGTTGTAGATCAATGTAGACGGAGAGCTGGCTGCGTCAGATATGACAATGAGAGCAACGAAACCCTGATGGCCGACCGGGAAGGCAGAAAAACGGCGAAGCGCGTGTCATCGTAACTGCATCAGTCAAATCTGCGTTGATATTCCGCGGATAGCCTTCGTTAAGACGTGTGTCGTGTCGTAGATCAATGTAGATGGAGAGCTGGCTACGTCGGATATGACACAATAATGAGAGCAGCGAAACCCAATCAGCTTGCTATAACTTATTTCTAGATATGGACATCTGTCAGCTGTGAAGTGGTGGAGGTGAAAGAAACCACTTCAGGAAAACAGATGCTAGAGTTCTGGGTTTGCTGCAGTTTTATGAGAAATTTAATAAATAATTACATTATATCATTGCGAAAAGTTTCTGTAGGGGGAAAGTACTTTTTATTAAGTGTAATTCATAGTTTGTCGCCTATTACTGTTCTTGTCTCAGCAATAATACTCAATGTTTTTTGACCTAATGTTAAAATATAGGCCCTGTCCTCTATAACTGAAGCAACCACGACAGTTTTTTATCTATTTTGGAACGTATTCCTATTTTCCAATAAAAGCTGCCAGATGCCAGGATCTAGCCATAAGGATAGTATAGCAATCGAACTAGATGGATTTTGTTGCTCTCATTATTGTGTCATATTTAACGTAGCCAGCTCTTAGTCTATTGGTTGAATGCTTGATTCGTACAGGGCGGTTTACAATGTTGTATTTATAGTGCAAAAACTAATATAAGAAATGTATAAACTGTGACCTAATTGAGGTCCAAAAATAGAATCGGCTAACGTTTCGTTTGTATTTCGTCGCACAAAGGAAAAATAAATTGCTGTGATGTCAATACATTATGTCACCTAGGTTTCTTTTTAAAAACATTACTTAGATTGCCACCTGTTTAACTTGTTTCACGATTATTTTATAAAATATGCAGCTTATTATAAAGGAAGTACTCAGGCAGTAGTTTACCTACTTTTCCTTTTGCATCAGCCTAAAAAGGTCAGAATAACAAACAAGATTCATCAAATCTTCATTCACAAGACAATATTGTTAACTGAACTTTTACTACCAACATACAAGGTAAACAATGAGACGGTAAATAATAATAATGGCACTGATTTATTGCACTAATAGACTGACCAATATGGCTTGTAATTAAGCCGCAAAGAAGTCACAATCAGAGCCTTTGTCCAACTTACAAGACAGGATACCTCCCGTACGCAAGCGCCCAAATAGTCCACCAAAAACTACAAGCACCTTACTTAGGCCGCTTAAGGACTATTGTAGCAAAAATAGCCATTTATTTATCGCAAAACAACGCTTGCGTCATAATTTCAAAAGGTCCAATCTCAATACATGTTTCTTCTTTCTCCATGATATACGGCTTTATGGGTTTGAGCAGTACAGTTTGCCACACTCGTACTGGGAGATTCCGAATATTACAATCGCTTGCCAAATACTAGTATACTCATACAGAGGAGTGTAAAGCCGGCTGCTTACATAGGTACATGCAACAGTACTGATTTCAGGATTTAGCCATGAAAATGGCACCAAGCACCAATGTTGTCGCAAACTCGAAGTATCGGTATAAATCTGCGCTACAGAAGTGGCAGCTCCGCCCTGTGATGAAGAGCTTTTCTGAGAAAAATATGAGGTGATTATGGTCCAAATCCAACAGGTTTGTGTGTGGTTTTGACAATACAAATTCAAGGTTTTCGTACACTAGTTTTCCTAAGAACTTAATTCGCACGCTCAAGCAGGCAAAGTGAACATACGAAAGAGATGGTTCGTAAAAGGCGTTCCAAATCACGCTATGAGTGCGGTGTAAGGACAATGCTAATAAGACAAGCACTGTCGTGAAATGGAACGTTCCTATGACAGTCAACATGGAACAGAGTGTAGCGCACGCTAGCCGCTTGTCGTTCTTTGACCACTTTTAAATTCAACTTTAATGTAACTAGAAGATGGTTGAATTTACATTGCAAAGGGAGATCTAGATAAGAAGTTTCGAAAGTTATTCTAAGATCATAGCCTCCAGCTTTACCAGGGAAGGGACTAAAAAGGGCCGTGGCGATTTATTGTCTGTTTAAAGGCTATTGATGCTCGCAATATGCAAAGGTAATTGCTAAATTGGTCTCTAGTCGCAGTTTAGGCTCGATATAGACACGGTTTTGTACTAGCTTATGTGGAATTGGAGATGCAGAAAGGTGGATAGAGAAATATACATTGGAACAAATTTAACCTGGCGACCTATTTGACTTTTAAGATGACATGGTCAGCCATCTTTGTCTTAACAAGTCATGGAACGGATGACATCAAGGTCTGAAATTTTATGTTTTTAAGTTAGAAAATTGTAAATATAAAATCCTTTTAAAAGGTTCCTTCAGTAGTACAGTCGACTTCAAAGATATATTTACACTTTTGCACCTTATTACAACTGTACCTAGCATACCACTTAGGTATGCTAGGTACAGTACCTACACACACTTGTGTGTACCTAACTAATCTTTGAATATGTCAAAAGGCCTGCTATGACTAACAGTTTTTGATTAGCTATTCATACCTAATACTTAGCCTTGTCACTTGTCTGTATGTGTGTCTGATCAAATTATAAAGGTATTAAACGGATATGACAGTCATGGGTAGAATATCATAAGTTTACACATCGATTTGACAAATCTGCTATTAATTTTACATATTTAGTGAATGTTTAACCTCTTGTACAGTCAGCAGCAAAAGTAACAAAGCAGGTAGGGTGTCCAAAATGAGGTGGACATGACTTTATTTTTAAGAGAATAAGAGCGTGTGTAGGTCATTTTGAACACCTCACCCGCTTAGCTATTTCTGCTGTTGACTGTACACACGAGTTGTATGCCGAAATATTGATCCACGTACGATGATATTGAAATCTTATTCATTAGTAGGTAGGTAAGTAGATATAGTTATTCGATTTTAATTTTAAGTTTTCATTTCCAGATAACACTGAGATGCTGGTTAGGTAACTGTACAAAAAACATGACGATGACACTGTGAAAAGTCATAACCATCTGAAAAGTGGAAGAAAATATCGAACTAGATGAAAAAGCGATTTCCGACCACCGTAGCCTATCAACTCCTGTGAAGGACCTCAGAAGTGTCGCATGTGCGATGGCGATCCTTCAAAAACCACTTCTTTTCTTAATAACCCTCGAAAATTATAGTTTGTTAGTTGTATAATACTTATTCATATTTATTCTTCCTTTTGTATAATATGTATATTTATTCTTTTTTATGCTAACACCACCTATTATCTTTTATAACTACCACATAATTACTTTTACATTTATTTATTACTGTATTTAGAAGTAACTCCTATTTCATCCCATATGTTTGTTGTTTTGTTCTCTATGTTATCTGTTTCGCACTATCTTCCGTCTCTGGGCTCCACGGAAGACCAGCGCTGTGGCATCTTCGATGCCAGGGCACATGCTGAGTGGCGTCCTTTTGCACCCACTACAACGGCATCAATATTGTAATTAATTATTTACTTTTTGATTTCTCCCCACTAGTGTTTTCTCTTTTCTATGTTTAAAATAATGTTAGTCTTAAGTACTTAGTATTTAAGTTTAAATTATTGTGGTGCTGTCTGTAGTTTCTTTGCAATAAATGATTTTTCTTTCTTTCTTTCTTTTCTAGTTTATTATTATTACTGTTTTTTATTGTGGTTATTATTTATAGTTTCATAGAACCCTCGAAAATTCTAAGATTGTATTCTGTACCTTAGATGAAGTCAGTTTCACCCCTCTTACCTTCCTCTTACATACCTAATGTTAGTAAATATCGACCACGACACACAAGAAACTGTCAACTAAGACAACAAAACAGTACTGTATGCTCGATAAATCACACTTGCCAGTTGCGCAAAATCTGCCAGTAACTCACCCTGACGTGCATCTCTGCCATACATTTTTCTCGGCAACAATATGTCGAATCTCCATACAAAACTGACAGTCACATACGTCTTTCTAGCTTAAGATGGAAAACTATCATAATATCAACGCTGGCGTTAATACTCGCCCCGGGCCACAATCACATCACATATCATAAATATATCCTTAAAACTAGCGAATATTATCATGCGCTATTGCCTACTTTTAATACATAGGATTAAGTTTGAAAATCGCTAGATGCAGCTGTAATTTAATATTTTAAAATTGTCAAATTAGTTTAACACGCTTGAATGAGCTTAACCACATATAATTAAAGTATAATTTTGTCTAACCCACCTAGATATTTATTGGTTTTCAAGCTGAATCGTCTTACTATTATTGCAGTTCCATACAGCTGTATAACAAAGGATTGAAACTTAAAATCGCACATAAGGACGAATTTAAAATATTCAAATATACCTCTTGCGGTCACCAAAGTTCTTAGCTCGTTGTAATAAAGATCATTTTCATATATCCTGGTTGTAGGTATTAGATGTTTGATCAAAGACGTACAACAATGATGGAGGAGTATGTCCGAAGGCGGGTTCTGACACGAGTCTAGGTGTACTATAAACTATTCGGTGACACATTGAATACTGCATGGAAGTGTTCTGAATGGTTGAAGTACCTAGGTTCGTATGTGTTTGACATTTGGCCAACATCATTTTCAAAATGGTCGCTTCCGTAGGTATACGGCCAGGGTTGATCAATTCAGTGCGTAACGTCCATTTCCACGAAGTGACAGGCTAGGTACGGCCTTGGAACGTATCGGATACGTTTTCGGGGTTGTCAAAATCACTTTCGTTTGTTTGCGGGATGACCGCAAACAAAATAAAATATTTAAGTAGTTGTTTTGTACTAAAATAATAATTAACATACATAAAAAAAAACACCAAACCGAATGCAGAACCTCCTTCCTCAATGGAATTGAAGTCGGTTAAAAATGGGGAGATAATGTAATTGATCTGACATTTATCTAGTTTTCTATTAAAATTACTGATAGGTTGATTGAGGCAGATTGGAGCAAGTCTCGCAATAATACTATTTGCGTACTTATCAACCCTAGAACGTCGAAAGGTAAAATTGTGTGGAGACGTCATGTGTCACCGTTCATCTGTCAAAGTTCCTAATACTGATTTTATAGGGAAGATAACCTTCTGTATGAAATAGTATTATATTATTGTGTGGCGTAACTTACCTTTGTAATTTAAATTTATTTTATGCTGAATCAACAAATCGTTGAGACAAATTGGAGCTAACGAACTGTCACCACAATCTTGGATGCAGAAAGAAAGTTTGTAGCGTTAGCCCTTCAGAATATTGCCTTTAAACTACTGGAAATACTTATACCACTTAAACTATTTATTATCAATGCAAGCTGTCTACATTTCTCGATCGATATAGATTAGGTACTGTGTGAAACAAAAGCTACGCGTTAACGCCAAATATGTTGGAATGGCGACGACAAAAGATTCCAATAATCTCTATGGGCGCGCTGTCGACGCAGCGGGCCACAATGGGACACATCACTGCGTAAATGGTAAGCGGTAATAGAGAACTGGGTTTGGTTCAAGTGATAAAGGAATAACGTCAATATCATCATCATTAGTCGTTTCCTCAAAGCTGAGGATCGTGACATCATGTCATTCTGTTGAACATCAGGTTCCTCGATAGGCTTCTATCTCTCGCTAAACGCATGGCTTCTTGGTTCTTGCAGTTTTAATTGCATGAACGTCAATATTAGTGCTGGAGATTCGTTAAAAACAGTTGAAGAAAGCGCTGCTAGTAGCCTGGCAGTAAAACGTTCAGCTTTCAATCCGGACTGAGTTTTTGAAACGGTATCCTACATCTTCGTTGAAAATTGTATTGCCAAATTTCACTTGCCAACCAAATTTTCGCGGAAGTTTCATTTGGCCGAATAACTTTTACCGAATAATTAAGTCGCAACCATTTCATTTCCCAACCCCATAGTTGGGAAATGAAACTAGATTGGGTTAGGTTAGGTGGTATTATGTAAAGTTGGGAAATGAAATTCGGCCAAATGAAACTTCTGCGATAAGTTAGTTGGCAAGTGAAATTCGACAATATAATTTGTTGTTGTAATGTTGTAGAGTAAATTCTTAACTGTAGAGGAAATCGAATCTAATCCCAATAAGGCATTTTTTCCCCTGTGGGTGGGAAATCAAATGGGAATCACTTTCTTAAAAACTAGTGCCTATGCCAATAGAATTGGATTGCCCAGCGGAACCTAGGTTTCAAATACGTAGCAAAAAGCCAGGGTAAACACTAGGAGCCTCGATAGCATCATCATCTCCTAGCCGTTTTCGGCTACAGCGACTGCTTTTCTACAGCTGAGAGCGTCGCTGGTGCGCTCTCAGGTGACTGACGTAGCCAATTTTTGCAGCAAATGTGCGGCCACATTCGCTGCAGGTCTGCACCCCTCCGACGTAATTGTACGTGATGGCCACAGGTGGTCTGGCCTTTAGCTCGTCACGCTTAACGTCGAGCTCTGTTCGTCGCCTGGCTTCAAATTCACGCACCTGCGTCTGCACAATATGCCTCCACTGTGGACGGTCACCAGCTAGTGTCTCCCATGTTGATGGCTCTATATGAGCTCTCTTCATATGCCGCTTCAACACATCTTTGAACCGCAGAAACTGGCCGCCTTGCTTTCGCTTACCAGTTTGCAGTTCGCTGTAGAAGATGCGTTTCGCGACTCGGTCGTGGGACATGCGGGAGACGTGACCACTCCATCGTAGCTGTCGTCTCATTAGGTAGGCCTCTATTCCGGCGACATCAGCACATCTAAGGATCTCCGTGTTCCGAACACGGTCGGACCAGTGGACGCCCATAATGTCGCGGAGGCATCTTAGGTGGAAGCTGATGTCCAATGAGCGAATATGCTTCCGATATACGCACCACGTTTCTGAGGCATAAAGGAGATTTGGCAGGACAATAGCCATGCCATGCCACCTTTGTAGAGAGCTTTATGTCGTGTGACCGAAACACCTTGGCACGAAGTTTTCCGAATGCTGCTGCAGCGGCTCCTATTCGGCAGTTTATTTCATTGTCAAGGTGGCACTTGGCTGTAATAGTGCTACCCAGGTATTTAAATTGCTCCACATGCTTAAGCGAGTCCCGGCCGAGTTTAATGTCAATCTGGGGATTGGCAATTATGTCAAGGGACAGAACTTCAGTCTTTTTGACATTTTAGGCCAAATTTTTGACATGACTCATCAAGACTCGACATAAGCTGTTGTAGAGCATCTGGAGATTCGGCCACAAAACACAGGTCATCTGCATACATCATCTCCGTTATGACTGCGTGATATACCTTGGTGCGCGCTTTTAGCCGGGCTAGGTTAAATATGCCGCCATCGGTGCGATAGCGAATACGAATGCCATCAGAAGAAGTTTGCAGTGCCTCCCGAACTACTACTGCGAAGTACAAGGCGAACAGAGTGGGCGCAAGCACACACACAGGAGCCTCGATAGCAACACAAAGAACAAAGTAACACCTAAATTGAAAATTTACAAAACTTAACATTATGAGATTAGCATGACCCCTAAGAAACCCTAGAGTAGTTTTACTATTCTAATTCTACATCTATTACATACACGCTAGCATTAAAAGCACCAAAAAGTATAAGTACCTATGTAGGTATTATTTCCAGTATAGTATAGTAGTAATTTTTTAATATGTCCGAATGTTCCTAGCGATTTCTTCCTACAATTCAAACATCTTAAAAAATCTTACTAAAATCGCTCCAAACTCCTACCTCACACTAGCACCCGAAACTATGCAATAGTTCACCATTATCGCCGCGATCGCTGCATTGTCGCCAAATTGTTTCATTACGGGCTCATTGTGCCCGGGACACTTGTTAGCCTCCTCGAAAGTATGCGACATCTCTGAGAGGGTGTATTCTCTAAGCACGGACCGGTATTGTTCAGTTATGTTTATAGTAACCGGTTAAACGAATGCATTCGGTAAGTGTCGTATGCCATCCATGATTTAATCTTTGGGTCTATGTAGTAGTAGTAGTAGTAGTAAAACACTTTATTGTACAGGAAAACACAACAGAAATATATAACACAGCAAATATGTACAAAGGCGAACTTATCCCTTTAAGGGATTTCTTCCAGTTAACCTTTGAGCAGTTGAGAGAGATTTGAAAGAGCTAGGCAGACTTGGGTACCGTACGATACGAAATAACGAGTTGTATTATAAATTGTGATCTAACTAGGTATGTATACTTGTATATATAGGTATCTACTATTGAGTAACAGGAGATGACATTCCTAAGAAATGATTGTCCTAAAAATTTGTAGCGAAAATCATTACAAGTCTAAATATCAATCAATCTTTGAGGATAATGGCCTCCATCGATATTCTTTGATTCAGTCATACCCATAGCTGTCAACCGCCAAACATGGCGCACAAAATTTGTTCAGATGTCATATCTAGTAGGTTCTATCTACATTTATTTTGGTAAGCAAAGGGATTTTGGATACCTCTAGAGGTGACACCAAACATATCAGTTTAGAAAGTCAGATTTTATGGCATATTTTTCTCCAAGTCCCCAAATGTAGGTTTGGGTGTTCAATTGTCACTAACCAGGCAAACTGGTGAGATGTTCTGTAGACGATCCGACACTTGATCCTAGTAATATTCAAACACTGTAAAAAAAACATGACCGATTTCCCCTATTCACCCCATCGATCAGAGAAAACGATTTAAAACAATATTGAGAAGTAGCCGCGAATCCAATGAATATATTTGTTGCATTTGCATCCCAACTGTAAATTGGACAAATTTGAAATTCATTGGAGCCCATTCAGCGGGCTCGTTGCCATGATTTGTGGGAATTGATGCCGTTTGAGCGATTGTTCTTACTTCTGTGTGTTGTGTAGTTACTTTACACCAGTCAATAAAGAAGCCGATATAGTGTCCTTAAAAGCAATTTCAAAATAAAGACAAAGGTTTGATAGAACAGCTGATTGGCAGTCAGATGAAGTAAATTTGGCGCTAATGGAAATGGTATAGTTTTCGAGACATTGACACTTTAATTTTTTTTATTTTATAAAGTTACATTTTGCCAATATCTTGAAATAAATTCCATTTTCATTGGGGTCTGCTTAATCTGATTGCTAGCTTTTCTGTCAGCCCTTTGGAAGTACTTCTTGTTTCGTTACTCTTAGGGACAGCCTCTATGTAAACACAATAAGAATATTTTTAATTTCAGAGAGTAGTGAATTTTTGTCTAAGTAGGTTCTAATTCGAAAAGAAAATAAAATGGTACCTTACCTACGAAAAATTTGAAGTAATACTTAAAAAATATTTCTTGGTATGCATGCACGTAATATATTTAAATAAAATTATTAATATATGTAGATTAAATATAATTTTGCGAAATGCACTGTCAAGTCGAAGAGGCTCTCCCAATCTCGAATTAGTACCTACCTTTTACGTCGTACACATAACTGTTAATTAATCATGTTATCAATGTAAGTACTTACCTCACAGTCACAGCTGCCCTCTAATTGAATTCATTAATTTAAATAACCAATCAAATTCTGAGCCGTTGAAAAAACATTCGAACCGCGTTAACGCGATTGGCCCAACCAATTACATTTGATACATTGCTTATTTCTTCAGCCCATAAGTCTTCGCACGGTTTAGCTTTTTTGCCAGCCAGTATGTTGGCCAGCATTATTTACAGGTTTTTTAAGGTAGCGCCAACGGCTTCATAGTAGCTTTACCAGATAGTAATTGCCTTATAAGCCTGTGGTGAGTGCACTGTAAAAAACCTAACAGGGAGCGGTTTTGAGATGGCCAAGGCGCAGATAAAGTAGCGATTGAATTGATTATTGCGAGGATTATTGGATTGCATTTTACATTTTATGTTATAGTTAACATAGTTGTTCTTTTTATACAAAGAGGAACAAAAAGAGAACGTATAAAAATATACTCGTAATACAATTCGTCATATTCAGTGATCAGATTTTAGGGTGCAACACGGCGGAAAACATACACTTATTTTGCGAATAGTTAAAACATTAAAATGTTATTGAAATGTATTTATTGTAAAAAAAACTAAAGTAAACAACGTGTATCCTAAAATCCCGAAGATTATCCATTTTAGCATAATTTTTGAGGTAAAAAAACCGTGTTAAATAGTTACAGCTTCAAGATGAAGAAAGGTATCTAAACTAACCGTTTAACACGTATTTATACCATTTTACGTGTCCCTGTTATTTCATAAGATTCATAAGTAGAGTAAAATGACATATTTTGGTAACTTACCATAGACACGACAAGGATTATCCACCGATTTTATAATACAGAAGGAAGAATATGAACGACAATGGAAAATATCCTCGATTAAAAAAAGATACTAATAAAAAGAGAGAAAAAAAATTCTCCCTCTTTTTATTACTTTGATCGTATCGTGCAATACATAATTTTATTATATATTTTATAGTTTGAAACGACATATATGGCTTGATATAAGATATCTTTACCTCTGTAGATACGGCGAAACTACGAGAAAGGGTCATTCGCAACTTAGTTCCTACAAAAAATAACATTACAAGTTACAACCGACCATTTCTATGTCACCACTTAAGTCGTTAAACTGAAATCGTGCACATATTTGTAAGTAATAAAAGTAAAAGCCCAAGTAGAGATTGCGAATTCCCCGCGAATGTATTTTACAGTTTTCTTCGCGCCTAGGCCATCATGTAAACGCGGTCTTATAAATATAGATGAAGACGTTAACTTGGATCCATTGAAAATTTTATGAACCCTGGACAGTTAAAGTGGTCGTATGCGATATGATATACACTATGATGGTAAACAATGATAAGAATAAGATGTCGACGATGAATGAGAAGGAATGGGTCATCATCATCATCATCATCATCATCTCAGCCATAAGATGTAACTGCTGAACATAGGCCTCCCCTTTAAAGGGGGGGTTTGCCATACGCGCCACGCTTGGCAGGCGGGTTGGCGCGCGCCTTAGAGCTTTAACCCAAGGGGAGTAGCCATTGACAGGCGTTCCCCTCTGCCGAATGAGTATGACCAGTGGTCATACTCATTGTATGGACTGACGTTTATTTGACGTGGCTATTTTAACGTTTCGCATACATTTGACGTTCCCCTCCCCCGCAAAAAACGGCAGACTTTTTCCGATGGAAATGAGAGCGCGTCTCGGATCCGGTTGGTTTAATAATCAAAGGCGCGCGCAGTTTTTTTTTGTTTATTGTTGTTTAGGCTTTCGGAAGATGCTGCTGCCCATCTCCCGGTATATTCCCTTAGCAGACTCCTACTGCAAGCACGGGACGATATGGTGGGGGACAATTCTAAGGCCGGGCACCCCACGGCAAGGAATGGGTTCATGTGTTTTATTTTAATAGATGTTTACTTACGTCACCTCTCTCTCTCTCTCAATGGAAAAACAATACACTCCTTTTTTTGGGCAGTCGTTTAAAAATGAGGCAGGGAGTGGATCGTCGACAGGGCCACTGCACTTTATATACGTAACAGTTTACTGATATATTAATAGCCTATAATGTGTCCCACTGCTGGGCAATGGCCTCCCCCCTCGATCTCCATCCGTCTCGGTCCCGTGAGATTTCTGGTTCTGGTCAGTCGTTAAGAAATGCGTCCAGATCATCCCGCCATCTTCGCCTGGGCCTGCCCTGCCTTTACTGATATAGGTAGTATATAATTACAACGTTTAAAAATACTTACGATGAATGAATAGATTATTGGATAATTGTTAACTTTTCTCACAAATACTACGTACGTTCGTAAGCTTTAAGAAGAACCTTCGGGAATCGGCGATGACACACGAAGGTAATATTGCTGTTCTGCTTTTTCACTTGTCACTGTTGATTGATACCCGACGTCTCTTTCTAAAACCCGAAGGTTCTTCTGAGAGCTCACGGACTGTACCTACGTGGGTGAATTTCAACAGGTGCAAAATTTACCTAATTTTGGTGGCATTTTTTATTTTTGTAGTTTATGTCTAAATTATGTATCGATAATACGTAACTAGTCACAATCGATATTGTGTAGTAATGGCCCTTCATTATACATAGTAGTTTGAGAGATATTATGATTTTAATAATTTGGTTGCCACCAAAATTGCGTCTACCCACCAAAATTAGATTTACTGGCCACCAAAATTGTATATCCACACCAAAGTTAGATATTTCTGCAAATTAAAAGTAAATTTAACTAGTTATCAACTGAAAATGAATCTAAGACAAATGTTTTATCATCCGTTTTAATATATTATAATAACAAAGTACAAAAAACTGAACAATCAAGTCAAACAGTAAGTAAAGTATAAAATGCTAATCAACAATGCTTAATCCTTTTTCTTTCAAGAAACAACGTAACTCAGTAAGAAATACTACAAAAATACAATTGAACTACAATCTTACCTATTTTATACTAGCTTTTACCCGCGACTTCGTCTGAGTGGAATTAGTAACCAGGGGGGAAGGAAACCAACCCAACCCAAGGAATGAATTCTGGATATCAACTATTCTACATCATTCCCCAGAGCTCAAACTATCTCCAGCGTTCAACAGTTATTGGTTCCCCATAAAAACTTTCAACCCCGTCTTTAATCCCCTAAAGGGTTGATTTTGGGGTATAAACTAACGTATATTATTTCCCGGAGCTCAAACTTTGAGTAGGGATTGCAATCCGGATTTTATCCGAAAAACTATGTACCCAGTTCATCTTAATCGTCGGTTCAGTGATTAATAATTCGCCATACAAACTTCCAACCTCCTTCTCACCCCCTCTAGGGTTGATTTTCGGGATGAAAACGTCATTTCCCGCGACTCAAACTATCTCTATACAAAATTTCATTAAAATCTGTTTAACTGTTTTCACGTGGTGCGCGGTTGAATAAACAGACGAAAAGACAAACAGATAAACAGACAGAAATTCTAAAAACTGTTGGAACGTGTTATGTTTTCGACTTTAAGTACCCCCAGCCAACTTTTTTTCGAATATCTTCAATGTACAGCAAGACTTTCGACCCTCTTCAGCTTTATTCAAGCTTCGTTATATGTTTAGAAGATTTTATTTGTACACACAACGCCTCACTAGGTATACACTTTTGAACGTTATTACAGCGGAATAAGGTTCAAAAGTGTACTTATACCTAGTGAGGCGTTGTGTGTACCAACTTCACTTTAACTTAAATCTGGCGACAGACAAGTATTGATTGCGAGTAAACATAAGTTTACTCGCAATCAATACTTACGCTACTGGCATAATTATAGTCTGTATCTTTAGGTATTTAAATAATAGTAAACAAAATCTACCCACAAATGGCTCCTTCAGCCAGTTGAGGGTAGATGACAAACATTATATGATCAAATAATGTAGGTTAAAGTCAGGTCGTTCAGTGACAGATCCAGGCGCTTTTGTATTTGGTTATATATATTTTTACTGGTAATAGTGGTAAATTGGTAATCAATGCACTTAGTCAGTAATGCTGTGAATACAAAATATAAATATATGACAGTAAATACAAAATTACTTAGTTTAGGCTCATAAATATCATTTTTGGTTTCCAAATTACCACCAAAACCACCAAAATTGATGCACCAAAATTAGAACCATTGCATAAAAGTGCATTTTAAAAGTAAACCGTATCATTCACTTCAGTTCCAAGTGAATATTTTAAAAAAGAAACTATAAACATGCTTTAAATACAGTTCACACAATAACAACTACTTTTCAGTCATTAGTTAGATACACCACCAAAATTGCATTAAAAAGTATTTTAATACACCAAAATTAGATACTTATGCGTTTGCTGGACAGATCTAGAGAGGTACGACACGTGCTTCATCGCTCAGTGCCGGAGTGGAACCGAATTAACAGGTTACTATACGTTTGTTAGCCTTGTTGCGTTTCGTTCGACCATAAAATCATTTTCAAAATTTACCACCAAAATTTACTATTTTACCAGGACAACAATGAATGCTTAGTTTAGAGTATGAATTCATGTACTAATCTTCACTTTTATTTTCTTATAATATACGTAGACTAATAACCAGTAAAAGTTTGTGAAGTTTTAGTTAAATCAACGGACGTTATGGTTCTACTATAGAAATTATTCAAGAAAAATGGATTCAGGACACTACACCAAAATTATAATTGCGGCGAAAAAAAATTTTTTTATAAATATCAATAACTTTTATAACATTTTGCGACTTGGCTTAAGATAATAATTTGTGTAAGGTTTTGAGAAAAAAATATACCATTGTGAAACTATTAGTCCACACTGTCATTATCAGCTCCGCCGTAAAAAAAAATCGCTGAGATATTCACCCTGTAGGGCAGGGGTCGGCAAACTTTTTTGACAATGAGCCTGATCGGGAAAATATAGAAATTTCGGAAGCTCGTAGAGCCGCAGTTGTCTTATCATTACTTATTGAAATATATATGCACGGCGGAGAACCAGGTGTAGAGTCAACCGCCCAGTAAGTGGGCACTGTTCAATAACTGGCCACCTCATAATACACAATTCATAATTACTGGTCACCTAATAATGTAAACTGAGTTAATTTTTACACGGCTGCCCAAAAAAAGGAGTGTATTGTTTTAGTATAAGGTTTTAATAATCAATAACTGGCCAGGTTATACTAAACTTAGTATGAAGGGGCCAGTTATTGAAAGGTGCCCATTTACGGGCGAACCTTAATTATTTAAAAGAGGTAAACATGACGTAACCACTTTTTCAATTACGACATTATTTCCAGAATGTATAATTACATAGATAGAGGTACTTACAAAATAAATGTTCAACAAATAATAAGTTAGATGCCCTAGATACCAAGTGCACAACGGACGCCCGGCCGCTAAACATAATCTTTACCTTTCGACATTCAAACCATCTAATTTCCGTATCTCCACCATTGCATATCTTAACCGCATCAAGGAGGGAGTTATATTACCGGGAATTATAATATTCTAACAAGACCTAACAAAGAGAGCCTAGGGGCGTTTCATTATTCATCTACTTGTTTGAAAAACGCATTATGTACAACAGAACTACGTTGTTTGTATTTCCTATCTAATAATTAACAAAATGGGGAGATTTGAGTTTTATACCTTTATACTTAAGATACTATTTTGTTTGATTCATATAAGATAGATATGATGTCTTTGAACGTCATCATCTAAGAGATATTCGCCTTTATAACTGCAAGCTACATTATTGGTCAAACACGAAACTCAAATTAAGAAAAGCTTATGCGACTTTAGATATAGGTGGCGTATACGTCGTTTTGTCATAAGTAGTAAAAGTCAAGTCAACCTTTGAATTGGCTTATGAGGAAATTGTGTAGAATTGATGGCTATCTTTTATTTACTCAGATGGACAAAGGTGTTCTTGGACTAAGACTTAAAAGTTGTTGTAAATCGCTCGATTGTGTCTAACGCCAGAATGAAGTTGTTAAAGGTTCTCTTTTAAAGTTAATTCTGAACTGTCAAATGGTAACAAAATCTACACTTTATGTGATGTAATGAATGTTTAAAATCATATAATATAACTATAATATATAGCTGGCTTTCATGTCAAACCTAAGCAAGAAATTTTACTTAGGTCTGACATAAAAGCACAACTTATATGTGACATTTCATAAGGAAAAGCATGAAGTAAGTAATGATACCTAAGTATTATCTTATAAACTTACTGAATCTAGGTGAGAATCTGTAATATCTATGAATTCAATGTGAGGCAAACCCATAAATTTTCAACTGTTGAACCTAACACATTTTAGATGGTACCTATACGTAAATTGGTACTCATGTAGGTACCTACAGGTTGTGTTAAGCAAAAGACATCAACGATATTCACAAACTAACTAAAATCTTTACCAGACCGTATTTAACGTTTGAACGTTAATTGATCGTTATTCATTACTCGTAACACATTCTCGCTCATCTCTGGTGGAAATCCGCGGAATTGATTCAACGCTCGACCACTCTCGACCTGTGCCGCGACCGGCGCGGCGACGCGTTAATATCAAACAATAGCAAATGTATGGGAGTGACCTCACTGAACGCTGCTTATATCCCTAATCGCTGACGCCGCCACTGAGGCCGTGCACTAAGATATTCGCACTCGAGCAACGAAACACCCTCAGAACCTCATGAAACGCCGTCGACTTCATTTTAACAACTCACAACCGCCACCCGCGGCGTTCATCATCAGCATCATCATCATCATGTCAACCACAAGACGTCCACTGCTGAACATAGGCCTCCCCTTTAAGATGGGGGGGGGGTTGCCATACGCACCACGCTTGGCAGGCGGGGTGGCGCGCGCAGTTTTTTTTTTGTTTATCGTTGTTTAGGCTTTCGGAAGATGCTGCTGCCTATCTCCCGGTATATTTCCTTAGCAGCCTACTGCAACCACTGGACGATATGGTGGGGGACAATTCTAAGGCCGGGCACCCCGCGGCATTACTCCCCAGCATTTACTTTAGTAGTCACATAATATGTGTGTCTGTATTAGCATACCCGGCTCATAAACCCGCGATCTCATTACGCGAGTCGTCAGCATGTCTACTAGGAACACATAACCGCATGCAAATACGCCTGCTAACGGGGGGTAATACTACTCATTATACTTGCACTGACGTGAGAGAGTTACGTAGGTCTATAGTCTGTATCTTTAGGTATTTAAATAAAAGTAAACAAAATCTACCCTCAAATGGGTCCTTAAGCCAGTTGAGGGTATATGAAAACATGACATGATCAAATAATGTAGGTCAGTGAAGATCAGGCGTTTTTGTATTTAGTTATATAATACTCTTTTTGGTTGGTTAACCAATAAATGTTATAACTACCCGAAAATGTACAAATTGTTTGTTTACTTTTATTTAAATACCTAAAGATACAGACTATAGATACATAGGGTAAGCATTTAGGTATTTTTTTTTAGGGTAGCATTTTTTTTTGGGTTTTGATGATTGTATTAATTTTATTTTTATATTCTGATTTAATAATTAATGGCTGTTTTGTTTTTATTTTTATTTTTATTGTTCCGTAATGTAATTTATATTTATTGGATTAGTATTTTCTTTATTTGACTTTTTACTTAGTATTTGTATTATTATGTTTGTGTCCAATTAATTTAAAATGTAATTTTGATATGAGCGAAAGCTTGAAATTAATGTTTTTTTTTTTTTTTAATTTTTTAAAGAGGAAATCTCTATTCCTATTCCAGATAATAAGACCATGGCCATAATTACAAATAATGAGATTAAGATGATAATTTATTAGCTGCCGATGTCATTCGAATAATCCAAATGACGTTTCTTAAACAGGTATTTTAACGGAAACTTATTGTTTTGGTAAATGACGAAACATATTTTAATATAGTATTCATTATTATTCAGAGCAATGACGCGTAGTTTCAGTGTCCGCAAGGCAACCGGACGGCTATCTCCCTATACTACCTACTACGTGTTGTGGAACCACTCCGTGCAAACCGAACTGACCCACGTTGGACATGGTTTTTCATCCTTCAGTGTTTTTTCCTCTTCGCTGAACTTTTTTTAATATGGATTTTTACTATTTTATTATCAAAAATAAATATGTCTGTTTTATACGGAAATGATACCACACAATCCCTAGCAGCCTTAACCAGAGAGTAATAACATAATGCACGGGACCCCTGATATTGACGTAAAGGTCCAAAAATTTTACGGGCCACCAATACTAAAAAATATTAATCGTGGGGCACTCTCTCCATGGTCAAAAATTCACAACTTTCTCTCGATGCGCGCAATTTTATTCATTGTTGTACTGAGAAAAAACGATAAGTATTAGCAATAACCACTAAATTTAAATGAAGACGCGTAACCAGCCTGAATAAAAAAAAATACTTTTCCTTTTTTTCATAACTATTAATTCAAAACAAACATATATACAAGCATAAACAAATGCATATAGTTCATGCATTTTACGGTTGTTTTAGTGTTATAGGTTTTATGTGCAATAAAGCGATACATACATACAATACAAATAACGTTTGTATACACAACTACAAATTTATTTTTTGCTTTAATGATTTCACAGCTGAACCAGTATCCCACATACTGCTCATTGTAAATTCAACCTTATTTATAGTAGAGAAGGTATAATTTATAAGTAAACTATCGAGATGCATATAGATTCAATCCGAGGCCTAATAGAGATGATACCATTTGCATGCTCGTACGCAGTAAAGAACTATGGAGTGTTTGTTTATTGCGCAAATGGCTTCTGATAAAATATTAAAATTACACGGTAGTCGTTAAGAGCACACTGCATATACAGTGTCACAGTGTGTGGTCTGTAACACGAATAAAAAATTAAAACGTAGATTCTACTCCTCAAACTAAACAACGTTTGTTTAGCGACTTTAAAAAAACTTACGGTTTGATTTTTAGTACATTCATTGCGAAATTTATTATATCTGTAGGGTGACAAGACTGACAAGCAATATTAATTAAACGGATTTTAACGCACATTGAACATAATATTTAGTTTGTATGAAAAAGAGACAATCTTAAGACTACATTTTTTTTAACTTGTGGAAAAATAGTTTTATTGTTTAAGGAGACAATCTACGTTTCAATTTTTTGCTCGTATTACAGGCCACACCCTGTATATTTAATTGTACCTTGTAAGTTGTATTGAAGTTAGATGGTTTCTAAATGTATTTTAAAGTTAGAATACGGCCCTTCATGTGGCCGTCTACATTTTGGCTGCAAGGCTTGAGAACTCGTACAAAAAGTATTGTATACAATAGTGGCATAATCAAGCTTTTCAATCTAGTACCTTACTTAGGCCACTTCCGCAAGTTTCGTGGCCTAGTCACGGTACTCTACTGAAAAGCTCTTCATTTTGTCACGATTGTATAAAATACTAAAGTGATAGTGTGGATATGCGTTTGTTAATCAAAGAGTCTGTGTGTCAGACTGTAAATTCGAGTTCGCTTTGCATTCTCCCTGCAATTCTATTTTCGTATTTATTTATTGATATTAGAATATTAGTTCAAGAGTTCGCGTGACCATTATTATAGATTTTCTCTATATTAGTACTTCTCTAATTCGTCGGTTGAATACTTTAGTGAGTTTGTAAATAGCCAGTAGTAATTAACTAGGTATCATAAGGGAAATCTTTTTCTATGTGTTGAAGAATGGTAATCAATATTATCTTTCTCAAAGTGAAAAAAGAAATATTATTCCGCATATTCACTTCAAAATATTTTGATATGCATTCAGTTAATGATTATTTACTTATTTCTTTGTTCGGCTTTTAAATACCGTATAAGTGGATACCGAACAATCTGGTGTAAATCAGGTGTTTAATCCTGTGAAAAGGTAGATATGTACCTATGTACAGTCACGGACTTTATTTCTTGAACCTTTTGCGAATCAAGCTATTTAATCTTCTTTTGTTTAGTACTTACTCTATCTATGATATGGCCAGTGTAAAGAAAACCCTAAATAGCACAATAATTAAGGTACTGTACCTATTTACAAGTTGCAAATGGGAACCATTCCACTATCATAAGTTCGTTATAAATGACTTATATGAATCTACTTTCTTCTTCTTAGATGACTCGCTGAAATATATGACGCTTTTCCAAGAGCTTTTCCATTTCATCTCTTGGTGCTACTTCATATAAATTTATCCACAATACTATTATTTTATTATTTATTTATATTTACTACAACAACTCTCGCAAAATTGCGCGAGCTACGTGATATAGCTTAACGCTATTATTATCGTCATATGATATAGCTAATAACCCTAATCTCGCCACTTTCTTCGTTGTTTTCACGCTGGAATGTATGCTGCATAAGCCTATCGCGCTAAAAACACGATAGGTTCTTACAACAATTAAGTTTCACATTTATCTCGGGGTAATTTGATCGCGCCGTATATTTAGAGGTGTAATGAGCGCGATTAGGCCCGTTATCCACATACCCCGAAGCTTGTTTTTGCGTGATTGCTCCGCGGTAGCTTGTAGTTCGCTACTTCATGTTGTGTTTCATGGATGGCGCAAGGGTAAGACGGGAACGGGACGGTCCTTACTACCGAGATTTTACCCGACGAAAACCGGAGCTTTTCTCAAGATAGCGTTTTTTTATGTATAGGTACGTATGCGTATAACATAAAAGTACTCATTATGTTCTACTGAGTTTCTCTACACATTTTACAGTTTAATTACATTAATGTCCACACACACTTAGCGTAATATTTGCTTTTGTCTCTCTATCTTTCTACAACAAAGAAAGTGATACCTAACTAAGGCGAAGTTATCAATGTTATCATGTCATGTAAATTACGGAAGTATACCAAATTTCAGCTCAGTCAGACACCGGAAAGTGTCTAATAATTTTCTTACAAGATTTGATGCACATAATAGTACATTACGTACCTAAGGCGGTAAAATAAAGAACGGCTCAGATCGCGGGCATTTGTGGCCCGAGCCGAAGGTAAGGGCCATAAGCAAGTGATCTGAGGCCTTCTTTATTACCGCCCGTGGTGCGAACACAATTTTACGTCTTCTCCTGGGTGTGAAGCGAGATTTGCCGCTGCGCCCGTGGGCGGCAAATCTCACTTACCGCCCAGAGTGACGTAAATAAATAAATATACGGGATCAAGCTAAATAAAAGTTTGTAAAAACGACGACAAAAACAAAGACAGTTGAGACCACTTTCTATCTAGGGGTTTTATCCTCGTTCCACGTGCACTTATAACTTAGACCAGCTCCCGCAGGCCCGAGGCGTCGGTCAATCAGCCCCGCATCGGCTAAGCTAATTCAGCACAAATAAATATTCCATAAACAACCACATACAGTTACATTATAAATAAATCTGTATCGCGCTTTCAATGAACTACCTCGAATCTATTACATTATTCCGAGGAAATTGCTGTGTTGACATGATCTTACTATACCGTGTGCAATCTAAGAATCGGCTTTTGACACCTGTCATCTCAGTACATTTTATAACCTAAAATCGATCGATTTTAGGTTATAAAATGTACTGAGATGACAGGTGTCAAAAACCGCTTCTTAGATTGCACACGGTATAGATGCAAGTAGATTTAGTTAGGTATATTGAAACCACAGTTTCAACATAGATAAATAAAGATAGGGATGGAATTTAGCTGTTGCCATCCCCTTCAACTTTATTGCGCTAAAGACAAACTGAATGTACAAAAGGCGGACCTAATGCCATGGGGCATTCTCTACAAGTCAAACATTGAGCAAAGTGAAAAAGAACGTAGACGGTGCATTAAACTATTCCTGAGTTATGGATATTTCCTATATATTTAAGTATTTATTGCGCATGGACTAACTAGGCCGATGTAAGGCTAGCTCTACATGATGGGCCATCATAGGGACGCAGCTATACCACGGAATGAGATCGCAATATCGTTAGCTCCCTCTAACGCATAGCTGCGTCCCTATGATGGCCCATCATGTAGAGGAGCCCTAAGATTGTCCCATAATAATAGACCAAGAGTAGGTGGTAGGCAACCCGACCTCATCGAGTAGCAGAATTCGGCGTATGTATGGCAACGTACGGTCAAATGTTATGTATTTTAGTACCTAGTAGCCTGAGCCAACACTTGATCACAACATAACCTACTCTTGATCTATAACCTTATTATTTATTCAACAGTTCTAGCAATCTGACTATCCTGATGCTCATAGGGTAAACATTAATCCTGTACCCGATATCTAACTTTCGCCGAACCCATTAAACAGATAACCCGCCGACAAAACCGTCAGCCACCACTTAGCTCGATTAGATTCTGTCTGTCTTGGACCTATGCTGGACTACTGTGTGTTATCGTGTGTATTAAAATTAATAGCCAGTAATTCCGCGTTATATTACCAAACACAAATGGAAACAGATGTCCATTACAATGAAAAAATGAACTGTGAAGAACTCTGAAGATCATGGGATTCGAACCCATCTTCTTCGAATTGCTGGTCCGACGTGATGCTCCCAATTACACCAGACGTTGTTCTATCCATCACAGCGAATTTTATTATGATGGAATAGCCACTAGCGACATCTGCCTCTGTTACCCCCATCCGGTATCACATGTCGGAGGAAGTATAATCTAAAACATAGAGTAACTTATATACTTATAGCCTTACTTACTTACAGCCTAAGAACTCACATCTGCGTGAAAGCCCCCTAAAGATACCTAAAATGTAAGAGGAAATGTCATCTGCACTGCTACTCCACCTAGTAACGAATAGCGTACTAGTAGTACACTAGTAGCTACTAGGTGGAGTAGCAGTGCAGGTGACATTTCCTCTTACATTTTAGGTATCTTTAGGGGGCTTTCACGCAGATGGCGCGATTGACTTGAGCTTCAAAAAGTTCTTAGGCTGTGCTGCTCTACTATATAAGTTACTCTATGTCTAAAATATGTATACTTTTCGATAAAATTTAAAATAAATTGTTCAAAACAAAACAATAACCCAAAAAGGCTGACTTAATGTCATGTGTCATTCTATAGCAGGCCATCTCCTCTTTTGGGAGACCCGACATCCGATATCGGAGCAGACGGTGTGAAAGCGCTCAAATTAACCTTTTATAACGTGAGAATGTCTGTCGTTCCTTAGTTGAAGACGGTATATATTATTCATAATTGTATAGCTAATACAATGTTTTACTATAACAAGATTTTTTTAATATTTTAAATAAAAATGGAGTTATTACTAATTTGTTTTTTATATGAATGGTACGATAATAGAACACACCCTGCCCATATTTACATTAATTTTATTACGTTTATGTACTACCAACGCGTTAGAAACGTCACCTGTGCAATGAGCATGCTATACTATGATTATTAATATTTTCTATGCATAAATAGTGCTATTTACATATCATGCAAAGTATTTATTACATAAATTATGGACAATATGTGTCTAAAAACTTTATTGATACTGCATTAAAAGTGAGAAAAACATAGAACTCAACTAATTGTTGAGGTCTTTGATTATTAAACCAACCGGATGCGAAACGCGCTCTCATTTCTATCGGAAAAAGTCTGCCGATTTTTGCGGAGGAGTGGAACGTCAAATGTATGCGAAACGTCAAAATAGCCACGTCAAATAAACGTCAGTCCATACAATGAGTATGACCACTGGTCATACATTTTCGGCAGAGGGGAACGGCTGTCAATGGCCACTCCTCTTGGTTTAAAGCTCTAAGGTTGAGGTAGTCGCGTTGCTACTTGGGCGGGTTACATAGCATAACATGCATAATATATTAACTCATAAATTGCAATCGTTATGGGGTGTTGCCTTGCATGAAATAAGGCATGGCTGGTTTTCATGAGTTTAAGGTGATAGGGTTTGTCCGGAAAGAAAAGTGTCTTGGTTTATATGGGGGCTCATACACTCGAGAGCAAAAGTTTCGAGTCACTAGCATTTTGTTGAATATCTCAAAAGATATTCATTATAAAGATATTCATTTTAAAGAGATTAAAGTTTATGTTACTGACCCGAAATTTTTGCTCTCGAGTGTACATTCTACGACACATTTCTTTTGAATGTTTATGTTATACACGCGTCAGTTTATTTTCCTTTTTTTGTCTGATAATGTAACTGCATTCCAACATTAGTCTTTTCTTAAATTGCAAGACTCAAATCGCAACAGACCGACCAATTAACGTGACTAAGCTGTCATGTCATTAAAACTAAAATTTCCCGTTTATCTACTTACGAATAGAGGTATTATACAGAGTGTTTCCTGTAATAAGAGCAATAAATTAAAACGTAGATTCTACTCCTCAAACAATAAAACTTTTGTTCAACAATATTAGTATTTTGTAGATTGTCTCCATAAAAACTAAATAGTATTTGGAATGTACATTAAAATCCGTCTAATTGACATTGCTTATCAGTCTTGTCACCCAACAGACATAGTAATCAATTTCAGAATACATTGCGTGTTCGAATGAACTTTAAGGTGTCCTAAATCTAACCATACAGTTATTTTAAAAGTCGCTGAACAAACGTTATCTGGTTTGATGACTAGGATCTACGTTTTAATTTATTGCTCCTATTACAGGATACACCCGGTATACCGTCAGTTAACCCTTAATCTTTAAAAATAAAAAAGATACAGCACAGTAACAGCGCATGCAGTAAGATAAAACGTCACACCGGTCACAGTAAAGCCTGATAGGCGTGTAATTTATTAACAAAGCTTACTTAATTTGCGATTCAGCGTTATCAGAGCTCAGAAAAACCACACGTATGTCTCGTGCCTCGTATGCATGAATAAAGATTTACTTTGATAAAGTCAGTTAGATTTTTTGCGTACAAGTCAGCATTTAAATGGCATATTTACTGTCAGAAACTAGGACGGATACTTAAACGTGCGATATAAGTAAAAAAGTGAAGGGTTAGGCACCTGTCTTAACACATTCAAATACATATTTACAACGTAGTTATACATAAGTACACATATTAAAACCTAACAGACTTAGGTACTACTAGATCAAGAGCAGGCCGTAGGTAACTCTACCTCATCGACTAGCAGAATTCGGCTTATGTAAGGCGATGCACGGTGAAACGTTATGTAGTTTAGAAGCTTGAGCTAAACTTGGAGGCATTTTATACAGTCAGCAAAAACATCATTATAAAATATATCTCACAGAGATGCTAATTGAACTTTCTGCCTTTTGAAAGTACCTAATACTAATAACCAAAAATGGTAGCCAATCTTAAAATCATACTTTTCAATTAATTTTACTCACGCAGCCTGTGGGTTATGTATACTAAAAAAGGCTATAATACCGTGCGTGTTCAGTACAACAATGCATTTAGAATGTTGTTGGTACTACCTACATAGATAGTGCAGTGCTTCGGGTATGTTCGCTGAGTGAGGCACGCACGAACGGTTTTCACGCCATTTTGCGGAAAAAAAATCTTCGATACTTTGCCGATGCCGGAATAGTGCCAACAGCATTCTAATTGTCATAGATAAGTATGACTGCACAATCCAGTTGCACTGGATTGGAAAAATAATGGCAGTTACACAATTTAGTTCAAAATAGATACGTTAAATATATTAATGATCTTTCTATTTTGACGTAAACAAATTATTAAAATAAGTAATTACTTAATTGCTAATCTTTAAACTATATGTCAATTGTAGTTTTTAGCTGTAGTTATAAAGACGTTTACAACATTACATTAAAGATTATACTAACAATATGTACGAATTGTATGAGTCATAGTTACCTACTAGAAATAAATGCATTCATTCATTAAACTTGGAGCTTTTTTGTTGTTTAGCTAAATTTTATGTTTTAAGGTTAAAATCGACAAATGCAAATAAGACATGCAAATGAGTTTACGGGATGGTTTAAATGCAGTTTTACGCGATATGTAAGACGCTGTTTATCAACAAGTGACAAAAAATAAGAGGTTGCAATGCCCAAATCTGGCAACTTCATGGTTTTACCTTATTAAAAATTATTGAAATAATTAACCTAATAGAAGATTTCCTTTGCCATTCGCAAGAACCAATCAAGTATTAAAGAAAAAAATCTTAATATCTTAGGTTTGCGTTTGGCTACGTAATTTTTTTGTACTACCCGATGAGGACTATCGAATGGTCCACGTGCCCACTTGCTAGTCATTGCAGTAGTTTTTGTCAAACAATTGGGTTATTTTTTGCTGACTGTACAAAATGCTCTAACTTTGGCTCAGGCTACCAGGTACTACAACACATAACATTTTAATTTTATAATAATAAATAATAATAATAAATAACGTTCTTTATTGACAGGTATACACCCATATTCAATATTAAAGTAATTTTAAAATAACAATAATAACACAAATTAAAAACTTGTTCAAATGCCTAAACTTACTAGTAGGCAATCACATATAGGAAGAAGTTACTTCCTGTTCCTCTCACGGTGCACGGAAACCCAGTGTTTATATATGGGATTGTCCAGATACCCGGACAGCTCACGGAGAATACCGTTGCTAGATGTTCGTAGACGATTCCAAAAAGAAGCGACGCGGGAACGTATGATGGCAAAAATTGGTTGCATTGCTCTACCTATAAGCCGAATTCTGCTACTCGGTGAGGTAGGGTTGCCTACGGCCTACTCTTGATCTATACGTATTCCTGCCAGTCTGCATTAATAAAGGACAGTAGATTTACACACTACATACATATTTATGTGAATACCTACCTATTAAAATCATTAAACTAATTTTATTTAAACGGTCTAAAATATGAGGGGTAAACGTGGTATGCGAGAAGATATTGAAACTTCTCAAGAATGCGTGTTTACCTAAGTGAATTTTCTAGGAATTTCTTTAATAATCATTAAATTATGTAATACCACAGTGCAATTTTCCAAGTGTTTTGAATGCCTGATACCCCTCGATGAACTTGGAATGCCCATTCTATTGAAATACAAGTCTTTGTACTATGTTACTTGTTTCTCTTACTTACAAATTGCTCATAAGAACTAATTTAACGATATTTTCATTTATGAATTTGGTACGAGCTTTTACGATTGATACCTATTATATAATTAAGTAAAGTTTTGAAGTTCTGATATTGTTGCATGTTGGCATAATTAATACCTAAGTACACTTCTTTAATAATTTGATTCTTACGAAAAGAAGGTAAAAGCGTGAGCTTGAAATGTAATATTTTTTCATGGTTGGAAACATTAAATATTTTGTATATATGTACTTCAAATGTTCACTAGTATAAACGAGTAACTGCACACATATACAAATTTTATTTATTGCGCAATACCACAATAAAATAGCAAATTCAGGGACATTAAGCTGGAAAATAAACCCACAAAAAAGTAGGTAGTCATTATTCTTGCCAGAAATTAATAGTTTAAATAGTCATGACTTAAAACTTCTGTCGCTGTTATTTTTAAAACACCATTTCATTGTTTTAGACAGAGTTTTAAATGTCATTGTCAAATTCGAGCGCTTGAATCTCAAAATATCGCCGCCAGTACCTAAGAACGTGAATTTTTATTTGTTCGTACCTGGGTTACTGGTCTATTAGACCCACATTAGACCACCTTCCTTATACCGTGGTAATACGGTTGGCATACCATATTGTTACAAGTAAGTACGTACGTACACTGTAAGAATGGAATTTCACCCTGGCTACTCTTAAAAGTACCCTTTAAAAAGTCGTTAACTCTAAGTAATGGTACATTACATATAAAGTATGCCTACCACTTATCTGGCAAATTAATCTAGATTCTAGTTAATTAGTAATTCCTACTTATTGTACCTTCGATCACTAATGACCACGTTTTTAGTAATATTTCTAGGAACTGCAGTATATGCTAGACACACTGGCGACGCGACGGTGGTCTGACCCCTCATAGCTAATTATTAAAAATACCTTAATAATTAATTTCTTACTTCTTAGTAGTATTTAAATACTTAGGTATTCCTAGGAAGTGTTTTCTAGTCTAGACATACTGGCGACGGTTGGTGTACACCTTGTATCTAAATAAGAGATAAGAGATCTTTATTGCATTTCCAGGTACTTATGCTAGGTACATGGGCCCTAATAGGATATAAACTAAAACTATTATTTTGGTGACACGACGTTTTTCTGTTGTGACACTTCCTCCGGTGTAATATTTGGCAGCGTCCCACGGATCCGCCGAAACACTACACCTATGGATGGTAGAAGGTAAGGATGACAATCTCTCTGTTACAAAAGTGTCCACCAAAAGGCGTGGAATTGGTGGCGCCACTTTAGCTTTAGCTAGTCCGGGTACCTACATACACGAAAGCAATACTAGCGCTACGATGGCGCTACGTGGAGAGATTTAGAACTTTTAGTTGCTGTTTCCCGCCGCTGGACACTTTTTAGACGGTTCTCATATAAGAGATTGTCATATTTACATTCTACTATCTATAACTACACCCTTCGGCCAGAAGCCCGCGCTCTCGATGGTCTCCAACAGCGGCCGCGGCATGCGCACCACAAACAAGGCTGAAGTCTTGTGCACGTAATGGCACGATCGCACAGCTAATAAGCAGATATTAGGTAATAATTATCCGTAGGTATATACCTACCTACGAACCTATTTCCTTTTTGATTTTCGCAATTTCAGAACACACACCATAACAACATTCTATTGTATTTCGCTTTGTGCAATCTATGTTTTGTATTATTCTATGTTTGTATTTTCGTGTTAGTGGGTACACTGAAAACCAGCGTCGTCACTTTATACTGCGACACATGCTGAGTGTTATCCTTTTCAGAAACCATTAATAGCATTGTAACCTTTATTTATCTATTAAAACATATCCTTATAGGTATTGTTGTATATGTATTTCGAATAAATAGTTCATTCATTCATTCATATTATATTATATTCTTTAGAACGATAAGGTTTTCTTTTGTGCAATAAAGTGTAAATAAATAAATAAATTCATTTAACCCGTAAAATCTAATTCAGCAGTGAAGCTACAGAGGCCGTAAAAGTATAGTAAACATCTTTGGCATAAGCCCGTATGTTTGTTCATCACATCCTCGTGTAAAAAGAATGCCTGACATTAATTAATACTCATAATAACAGATAGCGATGTATCGATTACATCTATAAATAGATAACGCATCTCGCTATTTATTAATAGTCAGTTCAATATAAGTACGGTAGGCAACACAATTAATAGTCAATTCAATCGCCAGTAGTACGGTGGGCAACACAATTAACTCAGTTAATTGAGGTCCGTTAATTAGAGACGTGTCGCGTAGGCGCGCCCCCGGCGTAGCGTCAGCAACACAAAGTACAGTCCGTGAGCTTGAAGAAGAACCTTCGGGAATCGGCGATGACACACGAAGGTAATATTGCTGTTCTGCTTTTTCATGTGTCACTGTTTCTAAAACCCGAAGGTTGTTTTTAGAGCTCACGGACTGTATCCATTGACATAAAGTTTGGTCAGCAAAGGAGTACGGACTATTACGCTTCTGGGGGGCGATGTTTGACGTTCGAACTCCCGAATTTAAAGAACTCGCTTTTAAATATCTTGAAAATAGCTTAGCAAACTTTTGTGTGCGATTCTTTTCAACCTTAGACAAAAAATGTATAATACCATAGACAAATGAGTAAATAGATTACTTACTCCATACATAGCAAAACTACTTATTAAATAATAAGTCGTATAGGAGGTACCTATAGTTAAACTCATTTTTACTAAGTTTTAAGCACACTTAAATCGTAATACGTATTAACCTGTAATCTTTTGAATAATAACTTTTACCTTGGGAACTTAATTCTCTTTGATAATACCCAGCGATGTCTTGTACTATATGTGACATCTAGAACAAGTTTTGTGCACCATGTTTGGCTGTTGACAGCTATGATAGAATCAAACAGTAGTATAGTTGTAGTGGTTTTCACATTTGGGACAAAGAATTCCTTAATATCTCTTATTTCTGTTACTCAATGATACTACCTAAGCATGTATTTACTACAAATCAACTGTTTTATACATCTGTGTTGACGTATGTTCCACGTTCATGCAAGAACATTAGAAGAAGCGTTAGATATGAAGTGGTTTATGGTTTACTGGCTATACCTACCTAGAAAGGAACATAGGCGAAAATAGGTTTTAAGAATGATCTTGATTACTAAGCTAGAGGAGAAAGTTTGCAATTACCTGGCTTCAACTCGAACAAAGTTGATGGTTAAAACTGTTTTAGGCACAAATAATATAGAAAAAGCTTGGATTTATATTTATTTATAATAAGATATGAACAATTGAACATTGTTCTTTGATTCATCTCTTCACCAAGCTGGCGTGTGTGCCTGCCTATCCTGCATTTAAAAAAATCCACGATACCTATACAAGTATACAGTAACCTGTTTTTATTCAATATCCTCATATATTAGTTTGTTGAAGAGTTATAGGGGCATTATATACTCTGTTTGCTAAAACAATCTCATAACGGATGCAATTTGCAATAAAAAGAGGTATTTTGTGATTATTTACATAATTTAATTTCTTGAATGTTAACCATGATTCTATAAAATTAAGGTCCCATTTCTCTCAGCGTCGGCCTGTTATGGAATAACTAACGAATAGGTACAGTCGTCATCAAATATATCGGAGCAGCCAACGGCTCAAAAATATCCGAACATGCACTTTATCGCCTTGACAATAGGTGCGTTGTTCAGATATTTGTGACCACCTTAGCCGCTCCGATATATCTAATTGCGACTGTACTTTAAAATAGGTGTGTGCCTTTAGTGTTTGAAATGGCTTTTAATTTCCTACCATATTTTACGACTAAGTACCTATGATGGGTTCAATAAATTTTCATAAGATGATGATAAACATAGTTTTATGTTGCAGATATATAAATTTGTGTTCCTTCTACACGATCTATATATTCTATATGATTTAAACGTAATAAAGATTATATATAATATGATTTATACGGAGGAAAGGAGCCACTGTCTTAATATTAAATAATAGCACATGAAAAAATGGGTGCGCATTTAAAAATTGACCCACGCCTTAATTCTAAGGTAGTATACCTATGTTTTTTTTCATTAAGTGCTTATATATGAAGATTTGATGAGTAAATAGAAGTACGTGCTTAGGCAATTTTAGCTTACTGTATTGTGATTTTTTTACTTCTTACTAGGTAATATCGTATTTTTATTCATGACAGTACCTAATCTGACAGCTCCTGACCTATATGAAAATTACTTTATTATTATATGAAGAGAACTGTTAGATTACGGTCTTGAATAAAGAATACGATATAGGTATTTAGGTTTTTTTTGCTAACGCTACTGGTAAGGAATTAAGCAAAACAGAACAAAGTCTGCGCGCGCGTGCCTTCGATTATAAAATGGTACAGACAGACGTTCGGATCGCTCTCTTTACAGCATAGTCAGAAATAATGTTGCCTTTTTATTACACTAATATAAAAAACTTAGAAATAGCAAATTCTAAAAATACTTACATTTTATAATATTTTGTCTTTTAATAAGTATTCGAAAGATTACAATCTCCTCTTGCACAATCTCAAGTGAGTGACTATACCTCAGGCGCGGTCCCAGGGGTGTCACAGGGGACATGACCCCCCCCCCCCCCGCCAAATCATACGTGTCGAATTGAAAAGAAGACCCACTCAAAAATTGAAAAAAATTTTTTTTGCTTTAGTGTTTCAGGCTGCGACCGCGCCTACTATACCTAGGTATAGTAAAAATACACGAAAGAAAGGACATTATAATGTATTAGTTTTATATGTATCAGGTATCACCTACACATACTTTCGGTTTAATAAGTGCTGGTAATCTGGCTGGAAGAGTCCAAATTTAAATTGCGAGTATCTAGTTCAAATCCTGGCTAGTACGTGTGATATTGAGTTTTTTAGCATTCAATTGACAATGTTTCAAAATTTTCAATTAATGTAAATCGAAAACCATTTCGAGAAATACAGTTTTAGAACTCAAAAATATTTTTTTTGGATTTTTTATGTCAGTATTTTTTGAAAAAATCAGCAAAATATGTAAAACGGGAAATGACGTCACACCGCTGATACAATACTACCATTATGAAAAACGTTAACTTCCGGGTTTCCGTTTGACAACTTTGACAATTACAGCACTACTGACAGTGACATGACAGTTGACATTTGAATTTGATTCATTCGATTCGAATATTTGCTTGCGATTTACGTGTTTCCTTTCCTTGGATTATTTTGATTTTCTACGATACGCGCTTTCACACGGATCCCGGATTGCTTTCTACAACGACGACTACGGCCTTTCTTTTTCTCGGACCCAAGATTGCTTTCTTCAACGACGACTACGGCCTTCGCTTTTTCACGGACCACGGACTAAGAATTTCTCATTGCTTCTACGACAACCTGGCATTCCCTCGGAAAATACCTGTATAACGAAGCGGACATGAGAAACTCTGAAGGATTTGTCAAAGCTGACAGCAGGAACTTGCCGCGTCTAGAAACAATTATGATGATGGAGTTTCTGCAAAGCTCCGATAAATATAATTTGGCTGGCACAAGAGGTGCCAAAGCTTCATTATCTTCGCGGAATTCCTACGTCCAAACTGCTGTGGGCAATGTTGAAGTTAAGCGTGAAAATGATATTTGTTGCGTTAAATGCCGCGTAACCCCAGAACACCGAGTGCACAGTACTATGTATGAAGTGTCTGCAGACATAAATGAAAGGGAAGAAACAGTTATAGACGTGACTTGCCACAAATGTGCAGCAGGTCTAGGTGGATGCAAACATGCACTATGTTTTTTAATGTGGCTTGTGATTGGCAGAGGCCTTTATTGAGTGCAGCGGTTACCCGGGGCCAATCCATATTATGTTCAGGGTTTATCATCATTTGATAACCATTTCGCAAATAATCACTTAACAAACAACAATTCACAAACTATTCATTTCACAAACCTGTCATTGCTAAATATGTTCATTTTATAAATCATTAATACACAAATATACATTTAGTAACTTAGACGCTTTATAAACATATTGAAAGACAAATTATTATTTAACAAATGTTCATTTCGCGAATAAATCGTTTTTAAAATCAGTTATTTTGCAAAATGTCAATAGATAAACTATTGTTTTTACTCAATTTAATAAGTAAAATAAATAAATACAAACGAATTGAGAACACCCTCCTTTCATTGAAGTCGGTTAATCAGTCGTTCTGGTTTTTGGGGACAATATTAAAATAAGGTAAACAAGAATGGCTGACTGACAACTGCATTTCTAGGCAAAAGAGCATTTGACACAAGACAAAATATTATAAAAGAATTTCGTTTTCAATGAAATATAAGTAATTAATGGATAATTTACGGTCGCAGTTAACCTAACACGCTCCTCCTCGCTTCGCTCGTCGTCGCACCTATCTAGTCTTCCGTGATATATTAAACAAAAACAAACTTAACTTGTAGATATTTTGTAGTTTAAACTACAAAATATCTATCAGTTTTAAAATGTAATACCTACTCGTAGTCCTCGTAGATAATTACACATATGAATGACATACACACCATGATGATTTATTAAACGAAGTATTAACCAAGTAAAGCATTTTACTAACGTTTTTTAGTATGCGTTATTTTGTTAATTGCCCTGAATAACAAATGAATAATTTGCCAAATAACGTTTTGTAATATAGTGTTTTTTCAAGCAAATAATTTGTCTCTTGAACTATTTGTATAACAAAATTTTATACAATGTCTAATTTGGGAATCGTTAGTTTGCCTAACGTTGTTTGTGAAATGAACATTTATGAAGTGTTGTTTGCCAAATGATTGGCTACCTATGTTCAGCTATAGGTAAAAGAAAACGTTCGTTAGGTAAAAGATGCAATGTTCATATGCACTGGGCACAGTTCAATGAAAGATATATTAATAAACTAATAAAAGAAGCTGAAATATTCTGGAAGAAATTTATATTCAATAAGATTTTAGAATGTGTTAAATAAATTAGATTTTAAGGCAGGTAAATAAACTTGTTTATTTTTATTTAATTTCACCTATCCAGTTGTCTGTAATCAAATCTTGCAGATCAATTTTAACCCACTTCCTTGTTTCTGACTAAGCTAAAATTTTGCACTCATATGTATATTGTGTGACAAGACAATGCAATATTATATGTGGGCGAGTTTAGTGCAAGGGACCACTTTGTCGATTTACAAGGACACTTCATTCTTTCACTAATAAAGAGATGTGTATTGTGTGGTTTAAGAAAATACTAGTAACCCCATATGGACGAAGTCCATATCGTCCTTTCCCATGAACTGGCATATATTATTATGACATAGAGCAAATCTTACGATGGAGCTGGAAGGTGGTCAATGGCCACAGGATAGAAACTCCTCAACTACTCAACATTATCCCATCATGTTTGGGGTTGCATTCGTCTTAGTTAGGGATTGTAAAGAGTACAGCTAGCAATAAAAGCTTATTGCAAAGATGAAAATGATAAAATTATTTTAATAAAGCTTTGAATTAATATATAACAGTCACCATCAGATATATCGGAGCAGCCAAGGTGGTCATAAATATCTGAACAACGCTCGGCTTCGCACGCTGTTTGTTCACGGTTCACCTAACACACTCCTCCTCGCTTCGCTCGTCGTCGCACCTATCTTGACTTTGCCAAATGACAGTCTTCCGTGATTGTATATTGTCATCGATTATTTTATTTTAGCCAATTAAGCAAATAAAAAAATATTTACTTATTATAGACATGTTTAATACAATTTATAGATTCTTAAATACATATTTTATTCAACGTATAAAACTTTGTAGAGTTGGTCCGGAAAGAGAAGTGTCGTGGTTTATATTTAAGCTCATACATTCTACGACACTTCTCTTTCCAGACCGACTATGTAATATTTTTCATACATTTCCTCGGGCTAAAATTGCTATAAATGATTTTAATAGGACCAAAAGAACCCCTCAAAAGCATCGGTTATCCTAAAATTAGGCGACTCGTTTTAAGACCCAACCCATCCTAAGGCCTAAAATGTTTGTCACATCCTGCAACGGTTGTTTGAAAATTGGCAATCGAGGTTTTAGACGTGCTTTCACTTTCATTGTTTTCCAATAGAAAAAGTTTTCCATATCTTCTTCCAACTGAAAGAAACGGACACACGATTAATAATGTAAATAAAATCTCTTCTCGCATCGAATAATTCATTAAAATAGACACGCATTGTACTTACATCCAAATGATCTTCGCAAATAAAAAGTCCCCTGGTTGGTACATGACCCAAACCCGCTGCGGCACACCACTCGGCTTTGTTATCCTCGGGAACAGTAAAAAACTGTTTACCGGGTGACAAAGATGTTTTGTTTTTACATGTTTTCATAAAGACATAAAGCAATATTTTATGCGAGGCATTTTCAACAACTCTCACGCTTTCGAATTTAGCAGTTGATATTTGAAGTTTTGACGTTTGTGCTTTCAATGTCAAACTGTTTGAGTGCACTATGGTTTTTTACGTAAATGTCAATTAATGTAACTATTTGAACGTTTTTTTAAGTGTATGAAACACATCATGTGACGTCACACAGCTGATACTTTGACGTTTGTTACATACGCCCTTTCTGCTCAAGTAATAATATAAATGGATTTTTCCACAAAAAAATTGGATTTTCGAAAAAATAAAAAAACACGGGTGTCTTAAAATTTTGAGTTCTTTCGAGACACATAATAAAAAGTAGCACTCAAAAAAATGAAACATTGTCAGTTGCTTTGGAGAAGGAAGTCACACTGTAATGAAACCAGACTTCTAATCCAATAAGGCCTAATTTCCTTCAATTGGCAGGTCAGGTGGCAGTCACATTCGTAAAAACGAGTACCTGAGACCATTCATGGAATTAAATTGCAGGTGCAATTGGACCGTGGCAAAAAGCCAAAACAAAGGCTAAGACGATGATATGAACATCACCGAATACCAATAATCAATAATAGAATAGAAGACGAATGTACACTGACCTCAAGCCTTCAGGAAATAAGGCTGTGGTCTAATTCAATCGTGGGGCTCCGTGCGCCGCCGCGATTTATTGAGCTGCGCGCGCGCTGCCGTCCAGTCACGATGTTTTAGGCCAGGAAACGACCGACGAATACCCATGTCATTTAATATGTCTAATAATCAACTCTAGCGGACGTGCACATCCGATGTGCACCGTGTACTTTATCAATTAGGCAATACTCGACACGACATACGCGCAATTTCATCTTGTTTCATTTCGTAGTGTATATTTGCGTTTTGACGCGTGGCATCGGATGTTAAGTAAAACATATTGAATGCTTGAAGTCAGAGGGCACAGCTGACAATACATCTATTAGCCTAGGAAACACACACAGATCTGCCCGCTGGATCTGTCAGGCGGATGTACCCGGGGATTGGCACGGATGTCTGCGAACTCAACTGAATAACACCATACAATGACGGACATGCTCGTCGGACACATCCACCAGACATATCCGGCAGGCAGACGTCTGTGCGTGTACCCTATGCTATAAATGTGATAATATTTACTAGTTATAGAAAAAAAATACCGCTTCGTTGATCGAATATTTTCAATGAGTAATTCGTTTTTTGATTTGTCTTGTTCTATCAAGACTGATAACATTGAATAAGTTTGTCTGCGTACTTAACGGAGAATATATTCATGCGATTGGATTCAGGACTACTACCCAGTGGCTCCGGTAAATTATTAGCCTGGCTTTTTAATAAGATTGGTTCTTTACAGGCCTGTGTTTCGCTTCAACAATAACAACAATGGAGACTGCAACTGTCTCTAATTTCAAAATGTGGTGTGTAATTTATATCAGAGACCGCGGACCTAAATACAAAACGTTTAATAACAGCATAGACTAACTTATATAGTAGAGCAGCACAGCCTTAGAACTTTTTGAAGCTCAAGTCTATCGCGCCATCTATCCGAAGGTCATCTAAAGATATCCAAAATGTAAGAGGAAATGTCACCTCACTGCTACTCCAGACTTGAGCTTCAAAAAGTTCTTAAGCTATGCTGCTCTACTATATAAGTTACTCTATGATAACAGCTTGTAATAAATTCAATGTTGCAATATTTAGTTATGATGGGTAGTGCCTTCAATCTGCCAAAATTTTAATGAAGTCCTAGCCGACTACGATATGTCGGAGACGATTGTAGTAACCGATAGAGTTTGTCCGGAAAGTAAATTGTCGCGGTTTTTATGGGAGCTCATACATTCTACGACACTATTCTTTCCGGACAGACTTTATTATTATAGAAAGTAAGGAAAGCATCCCAATGTTTGACATCGTTATTCTAATATCTTCTACGGTTGCCGCGATAGTTATTTTGTAAAATAATGTAGACCTATTAATTTCTAAATTTAACAGTTTGTTTGCTACCTTTTAAATTAATTAATTAAAGTTTGTAGTAGATCGGTAATTAGCTATTGTAGAACTAGCTTTATTTGCCCTTCTGGCATGTACACTCACCTTTATTTGTTTGCATTTAATGTTATACATGTGGGTAGTCTTTTGTACATTGTAATTTTAGATGTGGGTAAATATGTTTTCCTCAGTCGACCCGTGACCACGAACGCTGTAAAGTGTTCGAAACGTCGGGATGTAATTTAAAATTCAGTATACGCGATATAATCCGTTCAAAGTTGTTTTATTTCATCGTTATTCTAATCATTCCGTTTTCCATGTTTTTTTTCATGTTTGTTCACTAATTACTCAAAAAACGCTGGACCGATTCGGAAAATTATGTTTTTGTTTGAAAGGGTATACTTGACAGTTGGTCTCATTGACGTTAGGTCGTGATCTGGTGATGGGATCCTGAAGAAATTGAGGGAACTCTTCAACTATTATAGGCACATCTGTAGTGATTTGACTATTTTTGACATAGACTCAGGCATTTCCTTTTTGAAAATGTGGAGCCTAAGTGAAGTTGGTTCTTATTTTGTTTAAAATTAGCTATGGCTATACGCACAGGTCTGCCCGCCGGATCTGTTAGGCGGATAGATCCGTCAATACATGGCGCTATACAGATCTGCCTGCTGGGCACATTCCCCAGACAGATCAGGTATCCTATGCTATTAGCGTGTTCAAGGTCGTCAAAATGGACCATAGTTATTTTAGGGGAAATTATTATGTACGAAGAATTCTTGGTAGTTCAGGATGTTCAGATTACATCTTATAAAGTTAGAGGATAATTTTGAGTTTATATACAGGATGTAACAAAAATTCTGGTGATGCGTTTAACACATGATGATGAGATGTCATTCGAGCGTAGGGCGTAGCGCTACGCGTTGCGAAAGTGTTAAGGGCATACTTCGTATCGTATTGCGAGTAGGTACTTTTTTTTTAGGTACTTTAAGAAAAAATGTTTTGATGCGAATTTTTTTTTTGTTTGGGATACGTCGTCTAAGCCGGCCAACGCTAACCATCATTTTTTTTCGCGAGAAAAATTTTGTTCTTAGTTTTTCACAATAAGAATAGGACACCAATTATGCCTTTAAAAAGATCACCGATATTTAAGTTACACCTTGTATAGACCGGTTATTATCTCACGATATGGATTTCCCCAAAAATCTAGTCATTGTCCGATGATTCTTCGTAAATAAAAGTCAGTAGATTTTGAATTGGAGACCTCCAGTTTAAAACTCGCACTAGAGCTATGCCTAGTAAAATATCAGCCAAGCAAAATTCGCAACAATAGCCCCGTTAGCATCGATAAATAATGCATCAGATACCTACTATAACTCCCGTTTTAATGACGAGCCCCTTTGTTAACTATTTTAATACCAACTATTGTTACTAATGGCTTGCGCTTGCTTTGAATTTCTAAAATAGTGATTTTATCGTGGAGGCTAGTTGATATATCGGAGCGTCTTAGCGTGGAGATGTATCGTTATTGTAAGATGTGAATAGCTGCGTGGAATGAAATGTCGTAATTTTGTGATTTCGATTAATGCTAAAACACTTGGAATTTGTAATGAGAGCTTAAAGAGAAATGTTTAGTGAACAGAATGCGTTGCAATTGAAAAACTGTTCACCGCCATACTGCCAAGTGTGGTATATTTGTTATTCGTAGGCTATTTCCTTAAGTTAGTGCTACCACATAGCTACCAGTACTAACGTCAAATCTGGTAATGTGGATTTATCGATCGCCTAACTAGTAGGTATTTTGTCGTGGCGTGAAAATACAAACATTAAGCTGATTAATTGAATTTTTTTCAACACAGAATTTTACCGTCTTTAATATTGTAATAATGAGATTTTTCGAGCGGCGTACCGAGGTTGATAGTCTAAATTAGAAATGTTAGGTTTCTATATCACTTTGTTGTCTTGTACCAGCTGCCGATATAAAAATAAATTATAGTCAACAAAAACTGGGCAAACATACACTATACTATAGACTTACTATCACGAAACCTATTTCGCAAGGAAAACTTTCGCAAGATTACATCTTCTATGCATGCCACAGAAAAACATATTCTATTTCACAGTAGTAAAGCTTAAATTCATACACAGTTAAATTCAATACGAGCCTATGAAAGATATCCTTCGATTTACAACAATGCTTTTATCCCTCTCCATTCCTCATTCTATTTATTTGGCCCCGCGGCTGTATTACATTACAATCGAATATAATCGATTCTGAGCTCGATTTCCCATCAACACTATGTATAATAACCAACTCGTTGAATTGTTGCCGACAATTTCTATTATTCGATACATCGGCTCGAGCCGCGGGGCGAGTGACAGTCTATACGTTGTCGGGGCGCTAGCATAACGGATGGCTGCATGTGATACATGCCTTATATTGCTGCATATATTAAAACGAGTCGTTTTTGCACACCGCCTACCAAAGAGATTTATGATAATAATAAATCACAACTAAATAGGGTTGATGAATAAGAAATGGAGTGCGTGGTGCATATCAATTTGTAATTAGATCTAAAATATGTAATGTAAGCCGGTACAGCGCGAGATGTCGATAAACGAATAAACGCAGCAGCTAAGCTTTGCTTAGGTCCTTACTATAAGATAAGATAAGATATAGAAACTATAGAAAGGAACGTTTTCGATGGTAGCGGTATAAATAGATCTTAAGTACATATCTACTATTGGCCAAGAACGTCGTAATTAAGTTAAATTTTTTGAGACGTCCAAATTCTGGTTTGTTGAGTCTTTGGGTTCATTACTACGAGTAGCATTTGGACTTTTGTGGATATGACGCTTTGTGGTACATTTATTATATTATACTTATAAGTTATACAGTAAATAAACAAGTAAACTAGAACTGTAGGTACGTAGGTAGAGATATCTAGAGTTACACTTAGTAGGTTCGATATAGATTTGATATAAATTGCTGCTATGCTCAAGACTACAAGTACTAATAATGCCCCTACGGGCTTATGATGGTCTCTTTAATCGAGGCCAGAACTTGGATAATACTTATTCGACTTCAAGAGGTTAATAAGTAGAATAAGTACATAGAAAGGTTTTTAGATGTTGCAATTTCAGATAAAGTCACGAAAAAAAGAAGCCAAATTTTACTCTACCTATTAAATTTAAAATACATACCTACTCTTCCTAACTAATGACGCGTAGTTACAGTGTCCAAGAGGCAACTGGATACTGCCACTTCGCGTCATTACTCTTAATAATTACACGATAATACGATAAATAATTGAATGCGTTTTGACATTCCAAGTATCTCCAACAGCTACCAAGTTTTGACAGTGAGTAGCAGAAGTAGCTAAGCGAGTGGGGTATTCAAAATTAACTTGACACCACTTTATACTTAAGAGAATAAGGGCGTGTGAACGTCGTTTTAATTTGAACAACATACCACCTGTATTTGAACTACACCAAATATTAACACTACCTTGCATGTAGTAATATATACCTCTATATTTGAGGCGGCGGTCTTTGTAAAGAAATACCCGGATCTATTAAAACGGATTAGAAACACAAGATGCCCCGACAAGCTTGTATTAGATTTTGTTCCGAACACATCCCTTTTCATGAAAAACTGTTATCACATGTGTATGAGAATATTTAATGCCCACCCGGAAAACATAAAACCCCTGCCTCTCAATCCATTTAAAGCGCAACTTCAAGAATGGCTCAAAAAACAGTCATTTTACACTGTGAGTGATCTGTTTGATAATAAGTAGTTTTAAGATAAAACATTTTATATTAGTATTAGCTACAGATTGTCTATAGTTTTAAGTTAACATTTGCATGCCTAACCGGCAAAATATGTCATTGTATAGAAATATCTAGTAAATACCAAATAAAGATTTTATGATTATGATTAGCTACATCTGCTGCTGATTGCTCAAAAAGCTCGATTATAATGATACGATTTAAAAAATCGATCCAAAAAAATAAACGCGCGTAAAGTGGCAATAGATTTCTGTTATTTTACGGGTCTACCGTCTCGGATCCAGCTGAGCACGTCCTGCAACCAGCAGTAATGACGGCTAGCCTGTGGTTACCACGTGTCAATGGCTATCGAGTAGCCCCCGAGTGATAATGCCGGTATAATAAGCATGAATGGGTGCTGCGGGCAGAAAAGTGCGGCTGGAGAAATGGTTGCGTTTGTTGTGATTGGAAGTACAGTCAGGTGTGAAAGAGGACGAGAGTACATTCGTATGTAGATTATTGGATAGGGCATCCTATCACGTTGGTCTTAACACCTACTCTTGATCTAATAATTTACACACGACGAAATGTAGTGATTAATTTTACGAGTATAATCGAGATTTTAATACCTATTAAAATCTCGATTACTTATATTCGTAAAATTATTGGTGTGGCAGATAATTAGGTACTTTAATTTAAGCGCGATGTTTTATACATTCTACGAATACTGAATAGGAAGAAACATGTACAGTCAACGCCAAAAACATGTTTACACTTTCGCATCTTACTCCTTTGTAATAAGGTTTAAAAATGTATACATATTTTTGGCCTTGACTGTGCTCGTATTGTCAAGAACTGCGAATAATTCGCCGTACGTTAAGTACATCGAGGCCTTCGATGCGAAATTGTAAATAAATACACACTAACAGAAGCAGCATGTGATTTCTAAGTTAATTTTGTACCCGTAACTGCTATTGATTATGCGCTGTTTGTCTATCGTGCATGATGGTCCCCAAGGAAACCAATATTTATAGGGAGCAGGCTTGATTGTACAGTCGCCATCAAATATATCGGAGCGGCCAAGGTACTCAAAAATATCTGAACATGCACTTTATCGCCTTGACAATAGAGGCGTTGTTCAGATATTTATGACCACCTTGGCCGCTCCGATATATCTGATGGCGACTGTACCTACGTAAGTACCTATTTTAGGCTGTCCAAATACACGGAAAAAAAGGACATCTTCAGCCAAGAATACCAATGCGAAAATATTATTGTTTAAACATAAGTAGATATTTTCTTGGACTAATTTTATATCTTTAGCCCCAGATATATTTTAGTTCAATGAAGACATTTTACTTGAATAAACATCACTTTCTAGGCAAATTGTTTTCGTTATATACAAAACAATATTGTTTTGACGAAGAGGATTTATCTTCGATGAAGATACTTTTTTTTCGTGTACGTAACATTGTTACTTGGGGGCTTGAGTGCTGGGCAAATCTGCAAATGATCATTGAATTCAAACGGTTCGAGTTAAATTCGCATGAGGAGATTATCTCCTCCTGCGAACTCTACAAGGAAAAAAACTTAAAGGAAGGTTTATGTACCTAAATCTAAATACGTTCAAATTTCTCAAACGTCTCCGACGCAAATAGCCCCCAGGTACACAGTGAGGTGTTAAACGTATTATCTATCGCGTGAGCTGCAGAAGCCTGGGGGCCGATTTTTGACAGCCGGACGCTCGAATTCAAAAAATTCAAGCTCGAAAATAATCGCACACAAAAGTTTGTCGCCATTTTTTTCGCATGGAATTAATAGTTTAAATAATCATTATTTTAAATCTCTATCACTATTATTTTTAAAACATAATTTCATCGTTTTATTCAGAGTTTTAAATGTCACTTTCGAGTGCTCGAATCTCAAAAATCACCCCCCAGGTCGGAAACGCATGTGCAATTATCTTGACATCTACCTGCTGTATTTTCCAATTATACCGCCATATTACTAACATCTAAGACCCTTCCGTGTCTTACGAAGTCCAGTCAACAAGTAGTGTTTTTATTCTATCTTTTCAGGAATATTATTTAGATCAATGCATTTCTTGCAACACAACAACGGACCTTAAACAACGAGCTAAAATAGCTACTTCCAATTCATTCATCAGAGTTAGACAGTTTATATGTACAAAGAGCTCAAAGGGGACCCAGTGTGCCGATGACGAGGGACCCTCGTGTTCCTTTAGCCGTCAACACAGTGAATTTTCCTCTGGAGTTGCGGGCGTCTATGGGCTACGGCAGCTGCTTGCCGTCAGGCAGGACGTATGCTTGTTTGCCACTGTCGTGGTAATGGTGGTGGTTTACTGTGGTGGTATTTATAGGAAAAATAACCTTATCGTAAGAGAATGTTTTAAAAACAATAGTGACGCGTGCGGAGTAATTTTGGCCTGTAAGTTTTAAAGTAGACTGGTAGGTACACGGTACACCTACCTATAAAAAAATATGTAATAAAATAATTATGTTTTAAGAGTGCACAATCTGCTTGTTAAAAACAAAACTTTAAAATAAAATAGTTTGACACATTTTTACCCAAGTTTATTACAATCAGTTTTAACGCAGACTTCACAGTATACTCATTGATTGGACCGCATCAAACACACCAAAGGGCAGTCCATGTCAGCTAATTTTACGACTCCCAAGACAATAAAAGTCCACTCAATAACCCAGTTACAGCTTCCTTCATCAGCAATTATAATCGGCATTGCATCGGCTACTTTAACGACGGCTCGTATTGTTCCCGAGGCCCGAGGGCGCCACGAGGGCCATTGCTCACCTGCCGAGCTCCGCGGAGATTAATAGCCGAGTGTGGCCGAGAATGCCCGAAGGCCCCCGAAGCTATCTGCGCCAGATTCGCGACTGCTAAATTAATTGCGCTCGAACTGAAGTTATGGCCATATGGTGGACTGTAGCTATTTGTCTATGGTAGAAGGAAAATAAGTGCGCGCTTCTGAATTATACATAGGTACACTAATAGGTTCTAATAATTTATCATACCTACCTTACCTTCTGACTTACTGATTCTAATTTTAGGACATATAAAAACTTTTTACAAAAAAAAGATAAACCGACTTCAAAAAGGATAAAATGAATCATTATATTATTTATATGCGTTACCAACTGATATGTTTGAAGTCGGTGCCAAGCCAAATTTGGAAGAGTTAATACGAACGAGGCGATGTGTTCAGTGAATTGTTATTTTTACTAGATAACTAATCTAATACGGTATGAATCGCACGTAGATATACATTCGTTTCGACCATGCGTTAACTGTTAGGCAAGTAGGTACAGAAAGTATAATCATGCGTCTTAGTTTGTTTGTTAACACATTGTTGGGACTATCCGTATGTCGAACGAAGCCCGTGGTTCGCTTTGAATTATTTATCCTTTTTCATCTAAGTTTTAATCCGAAGTATAAAGGAATTCAATTGCTAGATTAATTTTTCTATACTCACATATACCCAGTACACACGCCGTGTCAGTAAAAAAGGCACGATATTCAAATTTTCTATGGAAGGTCAATATTACGCGTCTATATATTTTTTTCTATTTGCCGCCTTTTTCTGATTATTGACAAAGCAGACGTGTATCAGAATATATTATATTATATCGTTGTCGCATTTCATCAAAATAGGATTAGTAGTTTAGACATGAAAATGTAACACATGAAATCGCATTCACTTTTGCATTATTAGTACCGATGTTTTGTGATGTTCACACTTGAAGCTGATTTGACCGGTTTTGTAATTTGTGGCTTGGCACCGACTTCAAACATATCAGTTGGTAACGCATATAAATAATATAATGATTCATTTTATCCTTTTTGAAGTCAGTTTATCTTTTTTTGTAAAAAGTTTTTATTTTTCCATTTTTAGTGGTTATATATTTAACAACAAGTCTCGGAATAATCGGTAAAGATATATAAAAAAGTTCATAATAGACCCATTCTATCTAAGGAAAGGTCCACGTATCATAATAATATGTGTACTTCATCATTAGGTCCTCTCTATCAAATTGGTGGTTTTCAAGAGGGAATGCTCGAGTTGCTTAAGAAAACACCCAAATCAACATACATGTGCCTTTAAAAATTGAGGAGTTCTCTCAATCCCTCACGGATCCCATCATCAGAACAGCACCAGATTAATGTGGGACCATCTTCGAGGTAGTTCCTATCAAACAAAAAAAAAGGAATTGTCCAAATCGGACCACGGGTCTCGGAGTAATCGCTGCACATCCTACATTTAAAAAATCTTTATCATTATCATCAAAACAATCATCATCATCAGGTCCACTCCATCAAATTGGTGGTTTTCGTGAGAAAATGCTTGAGTAGCTTAAAAAAACACCCAAATCACTATACACGTGCCTTTAATAATTGAGGAGTTCCCTCAACTGCCCATGAATCCCATCATCAGAACAGCACCAGATAAATATGGGACCATCGTAATGGTAGTTCCTTTCAAACAAAAAAATAATTATTCAAATTGGACCACGGGTCTCTGAGTAATCGCTGAACATCCTGCATAAAAAAATCTTAATCATTATCATCAAAACAATCATCATCATCAGGTGCACTGCATCGAAATGGTGGTTTTCGTGAGAAAATGCTTAAGTTGCTTAAAAAAACACCGAAATCACCATACATGTGCCTTTAAAAATTGAGGAGTTCCTTCAATTCCTCATGGATCACATCATCAGAACAGCACCAGATAAATGAAGGACCATCTTGGAGGTACTTCCTTTCAACCAAAAAAATAATTATTCAAATTGGACCACGGGTCTCGGAGTAATCGCTAAACATCCCGCATAAAAAAATCTTCATCGTTATCATCAAAACAATCATCATCATCAGGTCCACTGCATCTAAATGTTGGTTTTCGTGAGAAACATACAGATGTATTTTGGAATAAATCCGTTTAAGGCTGATGCATCGTTAAATTCGTTACATTCATAAATTCACATCATTCATTCATTCACAGTATGCAAGTTGCGAGTTGCGTTGCGACTGAACCGACGGCAAGGTCAAGATTTCAACGCGGTTCACTGGATATAGCTGAGCTCGAATTTGTAAAAATTGTGCGCATCGAGAAAAAGTTGTGATTTTTTAACCACGGATAGAATGGCCCACGATATAGTAGATTGTACAACAAGTGCATAAAACGCACCATTTTACGCGAGGCGTTTATCCATACGAGCGAGCTTGCGAGCGAGGATGGATATAAAGTACGAGCGTAAAATGGGTTTTATGGACGAGTTATACACTCTACTTTTTACTTCGATTGTGAGGAAATAAAAAAAATAGGAATTTCTTTCATAAGAAGTTTCACTTTATGCTGGGTATAGGCGGACTAAAACTCAATTTTATGCACAAGTGCATAAAAGATTTCTTCTAAGGCTATTTTGACAATGGCAATTTTTATGCACTTGTGCATAAAATTGAGTTTTAGTCCGCCTATACCCAGCATAAAGTGAAACTTTACGAGCATGAGAAGTAAAAAATATTTTTTAGTATTGGAGGTCCGAAATTTTTTTGGACCTTCACGTCAAAATCAGGGGCCCCGTGCGATAAGTTATTACTTTCTGGTTAAAGCTGCTAGGGGTTGTGTGGTGTCATTTCCGTATAAAACAGACATGCAGAATTCATTTTCGATATTAAAAAAGAAAAAATCCGTATTAAAAAAAAAGTTTTGCGGAGAGGAAAATCACTCAAAAAAATATTATTTTTTAGAACGTTATATAACTAATAAATATCATTTAAATGTCAATAAAAAAATATCATAAGGAAGCATATTTAATGCAGTTTGTAAATATATAATATTTTAAAGCATTTACCATACAAAAACTACGCGAAAAAAAATCATTCGCGTCATGGTGTATATGTTTTCTCCATAGTAAGTATCGAAAATCAATGTGAAACGTGAACATCCGTAGCGTATTGACCTTAAAATGTATGTATTGCGTATTATTAATAAATTTTGCTCAGAATACCTTCTTAGAAAAAAAAAGAATTAAAAACACATATTTCCTTACTAAATTAAGTATTAATTGCGAACAAGTGTTTTTACTTTTTAGAAGGTACCTACAGCCTTGGCCAGAGGTGTTGAGCACCAATGCGATTTTCATACAAAACTGGAAAGTTTAGTCCATCGTTTCCATCTTTGTTTATGTTATTTTGTCAATTAATTTAAACTAATAGGCATGTTTTGTTGAAGTTAGTAGTAACTGCATAGAATATTTGCAATATGTCGCACCGACTTAAATTTTCATTTTTGGTACCTTCTGTTTTCATATTTTTTAAGTACCTTGAAAGTGTTATTAAGTGAAGTTTTCTATATTTATAAATAAAATATAACATTTACCGTTACCGTACATTGTTAGGATAGGGAAATAATGCTTAACATCAAAATTATAAACAAAAAACACCTATGCTCAACACTTCTGGCCAAGGCTGTACTCTGAGCAAGATTGTCAAATAATAAGCAATACATACATTTGAAGGTCAATATGCGACGGATAGTCCCCTCCGTTATGGGAGAGGGCCTAAGTGATAGTTCAGATCTGGATACGGTTACCAACTTTTAGTATGTTGTTGGGCACGACACTAGGACCCCAAAACTGCCGAGAGACCGGGACGTCGATGAATGTCTCCCGTGTAATGACGTCATCAAAATGGCTGCCGCTTTGTTGCGAAAAGTGTAAATTTCATCCAAACTGTGCATTGCACCTATACGTGTGTAGTATCAAACGAAAGAAGATTAAATGTACTATATTGTTGTAATATATTTTATACTACTGTATATTACAGTTTGACAGCTATAAACGAAAACCCAAAATCAGGCTAAAAAATAATTCGGATATTTGCATTTTACAACAAAATTATAAGTCCAACTTTAAAGCAGAGTACTACAATAACAAAACAGGCTATTTAAGCTATACATTGCTATAAAAATTATTAAAATCTGGTAATAATTGTGGCAGCTATGTTAAAAAACATGTCGGCACTGCCGAGCTATTTCCTTAGAGTGAAAAAATTACAATTTTCACATATTACAGAATATCCGCAGAAGCTTCGAGTATATTGTTGGTCAAATAATTTAGAGCCCCTAAATGTCGGAAAAATATCTCTATAGTGCCTGAGGTCCAAATAATGACGTCATGAACGTGACCGCTACCGAAATTTGTAAAACATAAATTAAAGCTATACCATGACACATACACACATGTGCGTAGCATCGATCGAAAGCTTATTGAATTTACTACAATACATACATACATTATTTGTGAAAATAATGTATAGTTTAGGAGTTGTTGGCAAAATAAAATATTTTTTAGGAAAATAAAATGTATATGTTAAGTCTGTGGCCAAAGAAAATACAATACACTAATGTTTTGTATAGTATTAAAAACACCAACTATTCAGCTTTAAAACACAGTTTGAATTTATAAAATTTGATAAGAACTATAAAAGTTGTGCTTACAACTCTAAAGCACACTCACTATTTTACCTACAATGCACTCATACTATGAGAAGCTTGGGCCTAATTATTGACTAGTTTTTAATAAATTTTGTAAGGATTTAGGGTTCCTTGTCATTAAAGTAAATAAAAAAATCGGCCAAGTGCGAGTTGACTCGCGCTCCGAGGGTTCCATACACATCACACAATTTTAACAATTTGTATTTTTAAGACCAACTTACGCTTGACCGCAGACTTATTAGTGTTTTTTTCTGTAATGTACAGGTAAAGAACTATATTACCAATTTTTTTCTTAAATGTAGGTTCGTCGGTTTCCGGGGGACGGAGAGCAATGGAAAATTTTCGCCTTATTTCTTAAATTACTTACAAACTATACCTTGTTATATATCAAATGAAAGGATTTGATGTGAAAACTACAAATATATAACTTTTATAATTTTAATTTTAATAGTTTTGAAGTTATTCAAGAATAAAGGCGAAAATTGACCATTCCCCTCCGTCTCTCGGAAACCGAAGAAACTACATTTTAGAAAAAAAAACCTAATATAGTTTTTTGCCTGTACATTAAAGAAAAAAACACTAAAAAGTCTGCGGTCAAGCGTAAGTTGGTCTTAAAAATACAAATTGTTAAAATTGTGTGATGTATATGGAACCCTCGGAGCGCGAGTCCAACTTGCACTTGGCCGGTTTTTTTATTTACTTTAATGGCAAGGAACCCTAAATCCTTACAAAATTTAGAAAAAACTAGTCAATAATTAGGCCAAAGCTTCTCATAGTATGAGTGCATTGTAGGTAAAATAGTTAGTGTGCTTTAGATTTGTAAGCACAACTTTTATAGTTCTTATCAAATTTTGTAACTTCAAACTGTGTTTTAAAGCTGAATAGTTGGTGTTTTTAATGCTATACAAAACATTAGTGTATTGTATTTTCTTTGGCCACAGAATTAACATATACATTTTATTTTCCTAAAAAAATATTTTATTTTGTCATCAACTCCTAAACTATACATTATTTTCACAAATAATGTATGTATGTATTGTAGTAAATTCAATAAGCTTTCGATCTATGCTACGCACATGTGTGTATGTGTCATGGTATAGCTTTAATTTATGTTTTACAAATTTCGGTAGCGGTCACGTTCATGACGTCATTATTTGGACCTCAGGCACTATAGAGATATTTTTCCGACATTTAGGGGCTCCAAATTATTTGACCAACAATATACTCGAAGCTTCTGCGGATATTCTGTAAATTGTGAAAATTGTTATTTTTTCACTCTAAGGAAATAGCTTGGCAGTGCCGACATGTTTTTTAACATAGCTGCCACAATTATTACCAGATTTTAATAATTTTTATAGCATTGTATAGCTTAAATAGCCTGTTTTGTTATTTTAGTACTCGGCTTTAAAGTTGGACTTATAATTTTGTTGTAAAATGCAAATATCCGAATTATTTTTTAGCCTGATTTTGGGTTTTCGTTTATAGCTGTCAAACTGTAATATACAGTAGTATAAAATGTATTACAACAATATAGCACATTTAATCTTCTTTCGTTTGATACTACACACGTATAGGTGCAATGCACAGTTTGGATGAAATTTACACTTTTCCCAACGAAACGGCAGCCATTTTTATGACGTCATTACTCGGGAGACATTCATCGACGTCCCCGTCTCTCGGCAGTTTTGGGGTCCTAGTGTCGTGCCCAACAACATACTAAAAGAAGGTAACCGTATCCAGCTCTGAACTATATTCCCATAAGCGAGAGCACTAGGATGCTCACGTTTCACATTGATTTTCGATACTTACTATGGAGAAAATGAGAAAACATATATACCATGACGTGAATGATTTTTTTAGCGTAGTTTGTGTATGGTAAACGCTTTTAAACTGTATATATTTAGAAACTGCATGAAATATGCTTCCTTATGATATTTTTTTATTGAAAAATAAATGATATTTATTAGTTATATAACGTTCTAATAAATAAAATATTTTTTCGTGATTTTCCTCTCCCCAGTTCTTTTTTTTTAATACGGATTTTTACTTTTTTAATATCAGAAATGAATTCTGCATGTCTATTTTACACGGAAACGATACCAAACAACCCCTAGCAGTCTTAACCAGAGAGTAATAATATATTGCACGGGACCCCTGATTTTGACGTGAAGGTCCAAAAATTTTACAGACCTCCAATACTAAAAAATATTCATCTTTGCTCACTCTATCTATGGTCAAAAATTCACAACTTTTTCTCGATGCGCACAATTTTTTTCGCATTTGTACTGAGACAAAACCCTACTAATAAGCTTACAAATCCAAATAAATATTGGACGGTAATTTACTAATGTTTGATTGTTTCCTATATCAATAACGATGTTTTTCTTTATTTTCAGGTATCTAATACAACAACAACGAGCGAGATCCAGTAAGTGGTAAGAATATTAAGTTATTTCGGCGCACAAGCATTATATTTTATATTTTTTTAGAAATACCTTACTAGTCCTGACGAAAAATGCTGAGGTTCTGTTCTTCAAAAAAGCAGTTCTTAAAGGGTAGGCAACGCGCATGTGAATCTTCTGGAGTTGCAGGCGTCCTTAGGCTACGGTGACTGCTTACGTCAGGCGAGCCGTATGCTTCTTTGCCACCGTCTCGGTATAAAAACGCACATTGTCATTACTCACAGGTCACACCAGGCTACATGGACAAACCCTGCTCCCCGCGGCCAGGGTCTTAGCGGCCCGGTCCGTGTACCAACCGTACTGGCCTGCTAAGTCCCAAGCCGCGGCTGGCAATGCTACGAGAAAGACAACTTGTTGGGCATTACTTTGATTTTACTGTTTGCGTTATCAAAATAAAAAAGTCTCTCATATTGTCACTTTTGCGACGCGTTTTTATATTCAGGACTCCGATTCGACTACCTACTTGATAGAGCGATATCCATCTGTCCACACGTGCTCACACCTAACTGTAAATTTTACAGTAGGTCTTGCTAGAGTTTTCTATTGATTTTGACGTAAGTGGATATCGCTCTTTTGTGAATCCATAAAGATTTCGGCCGTCACAAAAGTGTGATATCATAGTTTTCTGACTAGCGACTGTCAGTTTTGTCATGTGGAATAGGTCCTGTATGGACCGTCACAGAGCGGACAAATATGCTATGGAAAATTGGGGATTTATTTTCAAAAATTTCACTTTTTTCTGAAGTCCTACAACTATGGAGCTAGCAATACAATTGTACGTAGGTGGCTAGAACCACGAGCTCGCACAATGCGCGGCCAGCTCAAAGCGCTCAATCAGTGCTAATGAAGATGCCTGACATTGTATGGGACAATCCCCACTGTTCAGTCAACGGGGAGGTCAACTGTTTGTACTCGAAATATCTAATTATCTTACGGTTAGTACTGTTACTAATGATCAGGTTGTAATCGAATACCTATTCCACTGGGAGCCGTATTTGGTAGGTACTTCCATTTGATTTTAACTATTAGTGTGACATGACGACTTATTACGTACAGTCAGCAGCAGAAGTAGCTAAGCGGGTGGGTAGTTCAGAATGACTCTCACGCGCTCTTATTCTCTTAACAATAAAGTCGAGTCAAGCTCATTTTGAACACTTCTTCCGCTTAGCTACTTCTCCTGTTGACTGTGCGTAAGTGGGTGGCACTATCAGGGAAATCAAATCGGAATACGTTTCCAAAATAAAAAGGCTAGGTAAGGTAATAACTAAATTACACAGGAGACAAAAATCTTAAGAGGTTTAGAATCAGTATCCATATTTTTGGTTTAGGTACAGTCGCCATCAAATATATCAGAGCAGCCAAGGTACTCGAAAATATCTGAACATGGACTTCATCGCCTTGACAATAGAGGCGTTGTTCAGATATTTGAGACCACCTTGGCCGCTCTGATATATCTGATGGCGACTGTACCTAGTATATTTTTATTTCCGTCTTAACTGTGTTCCAATTTGATCTTTTTTTATCAGTTTATTCCATTGCTATGAGAACTTGTGTGTTATGTAGGTACCTTAGGGTCGCCGCATAGCTGGGGTTTCAAAGTGGCATGTGCCTCCCTCATGCAATGCCCTTGGAAATCCCAAACGTGTTGGCGACACCGAACTTCGCTGCGGGAATGGACAACATCGTACCTTGCTTGTGAAAGTATTATTACTTTATTGTGTGTTTCTTGAAGTAGGTGGCAACCATGTGGCAACATATATTTGAAATCAGTGGCGGCGCGTCCATAAAACACGATTCCTGTTTCAGGCACCTGAGCAGTATTGCTACAGCTCATTAATAAATGTTATGCCAATTAAGCTCCTAAGGATTTTTTTGACCTGCCGCCATTGATTTGAATGTTAAATTACTATTTCTTATGTTTTATGTGTTTCTTGGAGTAATTTCAATTTTATAATTGAAAGAAAATAGTAGTTTATGTAACTGTTACGTAATACGTTAAAACACGATTGTGGTTTTTTCGTTCGTTTCATAATAAGATCACACGAGTGTTTTAAGGCCAAGGCTCATGAGACCATATTTTAAGGTTGAGAGACATAAATTCCCTTAGGATCGGTTGCACCAAACAGTCTGCTAACGCTATCAACACCATCATTGTTAACTTTTTCTTATGTAAAAAGTTCTCTATGGTATGATAGTTATGCCGCCATAAAACCCATAAACGTTTTTCTTTCTTTCTTTTCTTTTCTTTCCATATTGGCCGCCATATACTTATGTATAACGTTGATGAAATGATCAGTTTGCTAATGAGAGTTTCCTGAAATCCAGGTGGCGGCACTGTGACGAGAGGTCTTTTAGACAACAGCTGTCAAAATACACCAATCAAAAAAAATGTGATTAAACATGATTGGTGGATTAAGACAGCTGGACCTCTCGCCACAATGCTGCCACCTGGTGAAAAAAATCGATTCAGGAAACCCTCATTGTGTGTGGTGCGACCCGCCTTTAATCTCATAGACAGACTGAAGACATAATTCAACGGCCTCCTAGCCTAGTTGGTAGTGACCCTGCCTATGAAGCAGGAGGTCCCGGGTTCGAATCCTGGTCAGGGCATTTATTTGTGTGTTTATCAGTATCACAGATATTTGTTCCTGAGTTATGGGTGTTTTCTATATATTTAAGTATTAATCTATATACACGGTGCTCGTGCTGATCATTGCGAGAGATTTTAACAGCGTATTCCTGATCGCAATTAGAGACTAAAATGTCGTATAAAGTTCCCTGGAATTTGCCTAGTTTCAGAGTTATTACCAATTAAATAAAAAAACATTGATTATTGTCACTCAGTGAATAACGCTTTTTTGATAAAGGTTTCACTCTTTATGGGGTCTAGTCTAGACATCCTTATTGACAGATGTCAAAATGCCATGGAAAACTTTTCGTGGACCATTTTTTACGAATAAAAATGTACCAATTTATTTTAGTCGTTAGTTTTATCAATAACATTAACTTTTTATGATCCAAAGCATTAAAAAAATCGAAAAAAAAGAAAAAAAAAATTTTTTTTTGGGAAATCGACCTAACTTCATATAACATTTTTTACTCCTTACGACCTCAGGAATCCGTGGTTAAAATCTCTCGCAATGCTCACGAGCACCGTGTATATCGTCGCCTAGTACCTACAACACAAGCCTTATTGAGCTTACTGTGGGACTAGGTTGATTTGTGTAAGATTGTCCTAATATTTATATTATAAATAAATATTTATAATATGGAAGCATATTCGAGTTTAGTAAGTAACATCTAAAGAATATAAATTTGATGTCATCATATATCGGTGCCATAGAGTCACGGGCGAATGATAACAAAATGATACCGTTTTGCCAAGAATTAGTAACAATTAATTAATTAGTAAGTTCGAATATGCGTTTAGAGAAAAATCTGCATTTGATATTTGTAGACGGGAAAATGTAAAATAAAATTCAGAAATAGATTACACTTAAACATTTATTTTCAATCCCAACTGTCGCTCTCTTTGAACGCAGACACACATTCTGTTTTAGCCTCTTCATCGAATCGTTCTATCACTTTCTTTTCTTGCTTCTTCGCCTTTTCACTGTCCTTGTCTTGCTTTCCCTTCTTAGCTTCACTGGAGTCCTTCTTGCCGTTGACTTCGGGCCTCTTTCGGGAGGGTTCGGGCTTCTTCGGCGGCGGCTCTGTTTCGTCAACCTGTGAACAAGAAACTATCATTGTTACTGCTCATAGCCAAAATCCTCTCTGTGGGCTCCATAAAACCCTTGAAGGGAAGTGTAAGTCTTTATTTCAGAGACACAGGGTACATTCTGCAATAGCACTCACCTGGAACACACCCGAGCTGGTCCTCTTCCTGTTGGTTGGCGGTGACGTCACGCTGTTGCTGCGAGGGCGCTCTTTACTTGGCTCTTTGAGATCCTTTATGGGAGACTTAGGCGTTGCCGGCGAGACGTTTGTTGCGCTGATGGCTAATGAAACATAAGGGTCTATTTATTTTATTGAACAGTCAAATGATAGTACAGTTGGCATAACTAAACAAGGGTTTCGTTAAATACAGAGTGATTTAGATGTACAGTCAGCAGCAGACTAACAGTAGTAATGCGGGCGTCGTGTTCAAAATCATGTGGCTCGACTTATTGTTAAGAGAATATGAGCGTGTGAAGGTTACTGACTGTACGTAGAACTATGATTTATTATGTACCCTTATCGCAATTAGCCCAATCCTAGATCCAAACGGGATGGTATATGGCACTAGAGAGCTAGTGCCCACGCCAGAGAAATCGTCTTTATAACACAATTTTATGAACACTAAAACGCACGATAAATGTTTGCTCTAATCATCACAATTCTACAATAGTAAATCTGCGATAATAGTCGTACTGCCGGAGCCAATGATCTGAATAGGATTGAATTTCACGAGTTTGAATGGCGTAATCTTAACATGGACATACTAAACATCATCATTATCATCAATTCAGAAGCCCTATATTTAACGACTATATTTATTGACAATTTCGTTTTGATATTAAACAGGATTGGGTTTGTGAGATGTGACGTTGACGTTTTTAGACCATTGTATCCTTGTTTGCAACTTAAGTTAGAAAACTTAGATGTTAGATATGCCTAAACGACAAAATTATACGTCAAATGCGTTAGTGAATCATCATCTGTTATCAAAATTACAAATTGTTTAGATGTCATTTTGATAACAAGATAAAATTATATGTAAATGAAATTCGTAACATATCAAGATTTGAAAATTTGTGACACTGGGAGGTGGTAAATAATTTAAAAGATCTAAACTTGTTTAATATCAAATTGAAATCGAATCAGTAACAAGTTATATTCGTAGAAATTACCCTATTTTTACTTAGTATTTTAAAAAACTATTTTACAAAATTAAAAACTTTTACTTCAACAGCTTAAGTGTTAATATTACGCAAAGTCCGGTCATGTCCATACTATGTTTTCTCATTACCACTCAATAATACCTGCGCTAGTTCACTACCTGTTCAGATCGATGTTGATAACCCTTCTCAGTTAAAGTAACTGTTGGTTTTAACTAACTTAAGTTTAATGGTGATCAACCGACCGACCCTTTATCTTCATTCGCAGAAATCGCTTAAGTAATTAAAGTAACCAAATAAATTATACCTTGCCGTGGTCTCGGAGTGTCAGGAGATCTGCAACAGAAGAAAATTGCGTTAAGAGTCCGGTAGTGTTTTTTTTCGATTTCGCTCAACTTTTTGATGCGATTTTGCAGTAACTAACATAACTTCTATAATTTTGTATACATATTATGAAAGATCGTTTCTTTTTGGATGGAATAAATACAACGATTTTTTAATTTTATGCTTTATTTATAAATAATTCACCCTAATCTAACACCTGTTTCGCGATTTTTGCTTGGAGAGGTGAAAAGAGTAAGGTTTTTATTGATTTAAATTAAGTTATATAAGTACGTAAAATATATAAATACATTGGAAAATGAGTCGCCTGAGGAATAAGTGTAACAGTTTTTTTCATTTTCATATATATTTTTTGAGAGAGAGTGTGTTTTGCTAGAGCAATTTTGCTAAAAATTGCCGAATTTTAGGTGATATTTTTGGAAAGATACTAAAGTATTTTATAAACATAAAAATACAAAAATAAACTTCATTTCATGCTTTATTCAGATAATATAAAACATATTAGGGTCCATAACAAATAATAATTAAAAATCTTACGACAAAATTACACGAATCAACGTCCTCACTAAACATGCTCTGTAAGAATCGAGTTTTAAGGTATTAAATATTAATATATATAGACCTAAAGTACATTTTTGCAATAACAAGACTTCAAGCTATCGTACCAAATGCAATTCATGTGCATAATGTCATTATTAGCGATTTTCGTTTTCAAATCGTTACCGGACTCTTAAGCTTAAATATTAAGCCTTTAAAATCAGAGGGAATATACTTCCCACCATTATTTTATATCAAAGTGGTAAGTTTCAATTTCGCTTAATTTTTGATACCCTACAGGATGTAAAAAAGACTAGTGATCCGTTGTAGGGCGAGATTACATCGAGTATCCTATTGCGACTAAGAAAAAATAGGAGATAACATTTTTGCATGCGAATTTTTTTTTCACACGTCGTCCCAACCGACCTACCCTCGATACAAAACCAATTTTTTACAAAACGGACACGTTCATAAATCAATACTTATTGATTCTTTACACTAAATTTAATTTGAACGTCATGTAGGTACATACATAATAATTATAGTGCAGTGTCGATTTTTACCTTAATACTTACGGCAAACTTAAACACTGTAAGGAATACGTGACTTGTAAAAAGCTAATTAATTTAAATTCGTATAGTCTCGTCTTGAAAAATACCTTAGAGTCGTTCTGTGTATTTTTCAACCGGTTAAAGCTACTTTCGATCGTTTATTTGAACATGAGCTTTCTTTAATTGGGGGCGCCGTAGCTAATAGGCTATCTTAAGGCAAAGACCAGTGGCGTAGAGGTACTATAGAACATTTAGTATGCCTATAGATGAATAGATGAATGATTGAAGTGATTTTTAAAACCAAAATGCATGAATGTATTTTATTGATATCTGCTGATTTGGCGAACATGAAAAGGAATGAACTCTCGTACGAATAACAAATTCACCGCAACGTTTTCGCATTAGTAGGTATTATTTGTTTTCTGTTAAGAAACTAAATAAGTTTATATTACACCACTTTTGGTACTGATGTTATTGAAAAAAGTGTGCAATCATTATTTTACATACATCCAGAACTAACTCTCCGATGATTAAACCTATTGATTCGGAGAGTTCCATATCGGATCGCGTAAATTGATTGGTGGATGTGGAAAGAATTGAGTAGCCGGAGATTGCCGAAGGTAAGATAATTTCACATAGCCGACTGTTTATGAAACAAATAAAGGAATCGAAAAACGCAAGTGCTCGTTTACCTGAGTACATCCCTAATGCATGTAAAAACATAAGTTAAAAGAAACATTCACCGGAGTTGCGCAACCATCGATACCTCGACTGACTAGAGTGATTGATAAAGGATGTCCCAAAAAGGACGCCATTTTTGTATTTGAATGCTGGCAACCTTAAAAAAATCTATTTGACAGCTGAATGTTTAGGGTTTGTAAAAATGGTGGGTTATACGAAAGATCAACGCGTTTTTATTGTTGAACAATATTTCTAAAGTAATGAAAGTTTGGCGGGTACGGTTCAAAAATTTCTAGTCGTGTGATCTCTCGGTGATCAGAATTGGCCCCCTAGATCTTGCGTTTTAACGCCTTTAGACTTCTTTTGGGGTTATTTAAAGTCTTAAGTCTATGCCAATAAGCCCACAACCACTCATGCTTTAAAAGATGAAATTCGCTGCATTGAAGATATTCAGCCGTATCTATGCAAAATGGTCATAGAAAATTTTGACAAAAGAGTGCGTATGTGCCTGCAAACCTTATGAGGACATTTGCCTGACGTATTATTCCATTTATTCCACAAAAAACCCTATTTTATGTATTTCAAGATTTTATATAAAAATATATTGAAAAGAAAAAAAATGTGCCTCATCAATTTCAAATCTTGCGTCCTTTTTGGGACACCCTTTACTTTCCTCCAATTTGACTAAAATTCTCCTTAAAAACGGAGGGTCCAACGATTACCGACAATTGGAACCTGATCTCAGTCCGCTGGATCCACCTGTCCGCGCGACATGCGCGCGCGGCGCCGCGGTCACGAGCCGCGCTAATTGTCGCCGCCTGCGCAGCCTGGCTCGTGTTCCCGTTGGGTTAGCCAACGAACCAGTATAACGTTTCTAATTCTCATCATCAGCATCTTCCTATTATTCTTTATTGGGCTATGAATGTGCCGCATCGACCAGATTTCATGTATTGTGGCAGAGCATCTTCCTAGCATTTATCTTGTAATTTTTAAGCTCGATAGAGCCTGGGATACCCTCCGCCGCTTTATACCCAGATTTGGATAAGACACTAGTTTTATTAAAGAGAATAATGCCATGCCTTCGAACCCAAAAGAAACCTAGGTCTTATTTACATTATTTCCGGTTTCCTCATGATGGTTTACATTACCGAATAACTACTAATAAACAACAAATAATATTGCGTGCAACAGTTCCAAAATTTACTCATTCATAAACAGTCAGACGCCAAAAAATAATAATGATAAAAAAAAACAGTCGAATTGAGAACCTCCTCCTTGTTTGAAGTCGGTTAAAAAATATGAGAATAACATTAAAGACTCGAGGTTTTATCAATATGAACACTTATACCTGTTCGCTGTAATTGTCAACTCGCTTAGACACGGTAAGCAATGGAACTAACACTCGTGGTCATTCTGCCCACGAAGCTCACGACGCAAATCAGTTGGCCATGCTTACGAGGGTCCATAGCCCATTCATTTGCAGTGAATGCGATGACATAAAGTCTGCCAGAGCGTTTGACAGCCAGTGCCACCTTTAATCACGGCTCTACCTTAAAATATTAAAATCATTTCGTACTTTCGGAGCTGTTTAAAGAGAGACTCCTTATGTGCAAGAATGGCGCCCACCTAGCAACTAGAGTAAAATTTGGGTATATGTTTTTTTTTTTGCTACATAAGTGTTTTTTTTAGCTAACCCATTACGGACCCACAATCCATAAGCTCATTAACAATGTCAATAACACATAGATTACACACCCTCTACTACTCTAGTCACTTTTAGGCATTAAATTTTAATGTAAGAATTTCGTAATTTTAATCGCAAGAATAGTTTAATTTATTTTCATGAGCGGCGGCTACAAACAATAAAAATGTTTATTCGTAACAACTTCAACTTTTATCAACATTAATTGGTAGCATAAATAAAGGTTCTCTTAGTTAGGCTTTCGTTTTAAGTATAGTAAGAAAGTTTAATTGTTGTAATCATCATCCTAGCGTTTAACCCGGTTTGGGGTCCGCTTGACAACCTAATCCCATGAATTGGCGTAGACACTAGTTTTTACGAAAGCGACTGCCATCTGACCTTCCAACCCGGAGGGGAAACTAGGACTTTTTAGGATTAGATCCGGTCTCCTCACGATGTTTTCCTTCACCGAAAAGCGATTGGTGAATATCAAATGCAGATATTCCGTACATAAGTTCCGAAAAACTCAGTGGTACGAGCCGGGGTTTCAACCCGAGACCTCCGGATTGATAGTCGGACGTCTGACCGCAAGGCTACTAAAAAGATAAATTTAATCAGATAAGTAGTGTAATGATTACAATACAATACATTTTTATTGTTGTAAAGCCACGCATAAACCTTATTAACACTTTCGTCCTTAATGCACATTCAACCATACTCAGACGCTAATTGGCTAATAATTCTAATAAAACACGTGACATTACCGTTAGTCAAGACCTAGACTGGTGGAGATAAAAGCGCCGTGATTTATATTTAAACTAAATACTAACACTTACTTTACTCCATAGACTGACATCGCAAATTGTGAGCATATTTCACTCGATGCCATTTCCCTTATTATGACATTAGCAATGGTTACTTACTTAAAGTCGTAGGTATTATAGTTGAACTATGCTCTTTATTAACAAGTTTGCTTTGTGCACCGAACTAGGATAAGGGACGGTTGCACCAAACTGTCTGTAAACGTAAACGTATGAAAAATAATCTTGTATGAAAAGTTTGACAGTTTTCTATGGGATGACAGCTCCGTCGCCATATTTTACGTTGACGAGTCTGTTAATTGTGCGTGGTGCAACCCACCCTAACTAAAATGAGATATAGACACCTGACTATAGTATGTATGTATGTATAGTATGTATTTATTCATCCTCACTTGTTCTATCATGTAAACAAAGTTCTCAAGGCCTTTTTTTTTTATATGAGGGAATTTAGCATTGGGTGAAATTCAGAACTATTAAAGTTAGTTAAATATCAGTGCCGTTTTTAGGGGGCTATATACAGCCAAATTATACGAGGTGATTAGGTATAAGTAGGCCATATGGAACAACTTTCACCAATCAACCCAGAAATCCCAAAAAAATTTTTGACTTTCCCATATAGAAACCGTCGACGTCTGATCGGCCGAAATGTTTGAGACAGCCATTTTGTGATTTCGGAGTTGGTCCTATTCCTATAGTAAAAGTTGTTCAGTGGCCTACCTAATCACGTCGCACAATTTGCCTAGTTATTGAAAAAGCACCCTGTATGTATTCCGTCGCTGGCTTTATAGCGTTGTTTTGCAAAAACTACTGAAGATTTCGGATATTTAACTTAAATTATGATATTTTGATAGAAACAACAAGGTACGGCCTTAATAAAATAGTACGTACAGTAGTATAGTCGACTTCAAACATATCTTTACACTTTTGGACCTTATTACAAAGGAGTAAGGTGCAAAAGTGTAAACATATTTTTGACGTCGACCGTACATAGGTATAGTCTCGGTTATCTAATTCTATGAAATATTGATCCGACGATTCAGACGTCTTCACTTAGCTTCTCATGTCTCAGAGTGACATATGCCGAATATGGTTCGGTGGATATCATTTAAGATATGATATATTGCCGTCACAACCGTCAGGTTCTGACTGTAACTCATATAAGTGAGATGTCAGGCGAATATTATCAATGATTGTGCAAGCGGGAGAGTGATCTTAGGTAAACCAGTGCAACGTGATCTATAACAAGTATTGGTTATGAAGAGGTTTTGCACAATATTTGGCATCTTATCTCTCAAGTACCTATCAGACAGAGTGAGGCGCATTGGCGATACAAACACAGTCAATAGGGGATATTACTGCAATATTCTGCCACCAGAGTGCAGCACTAGCACACCGGTAAACCATAGAGTTTTTAATACATACTAGGCCTTAAACAGTTTTTTTACAAGTTTGCATAGATAATTTATAACGAATAAATATGTCATTTGCGCACCAAGGCGGTTTGTTTACAAAGGGCCTATCGTGAAACGAGAGAATCGAAATTTTGACATGTGCCTCTCTATCGCTCGAATATGAAAGAGTGACAGAGAACCAGGTAACGAAATTCTTATTTTCGTGTTTCGTGGTAGGCCCTCTGGATGTGCTAGTGCCGCCCCCTACGCAGAGTTTTGCATAATATTCCCTATTGGTTGGCATTGGTGTACCTGTCAGAATATTAAAAAAACACCAAACCGAATGCAGAACCTCCTTCTTCTATGGAATTGAAGTCGGTTAAAATTTTTATAAAATACGTTATTTATTTTTGGTGAACTAGAAAAGTTCTCGACAAACAAAATGCTTGTCAGAATCTGATCATTTGTGAGTCTACATGAAAATGTTATACAGATTCAATATCAATAGAAGCGTAAACACGAGCCACCAAATCATACCTTTTGATGTACACTGACGCATTTAGGGTGGGTTACACCACGCACAATTAACAGACTCATTAACGTTAAATATGGCGACGGAGCTGTCATCCCATAGAAAACTGTCAAACTTTTCATACGAGATTTTTTTTACGATTACATTTACGGTCACAGACAGTTTGGTGCAACCGGCCCTTAGTCTGTGCGGAAAGAAAAGTTTCGTGACAGTTACGGCACAGAGTAAATAATAGTATAATACAGAGAAACCTCTGTAACGTCACGAATCATGTTGTCCCTTCTTAACACATGACAAGTTCTCTTTCGCACTTATGCAAACGTATCGGATACGTCGTGTCAAACTCGAATTTTTGACAGATTTACACTGAGTTGTACCCCCCTGGTTACGGGAACTAGTGAATCTCACGACAGTTTCCGCGCATGTTCTGGCTGTCGTACACATGCGTAGGTAGCAGTGGCGGTGGGTCAATTTTTTTCTTAGGCAAGCCGGTGCTAAATTTGGCGTAAAATTTCTTCATGAGCTGTAGGAAAACTGCTCAGGCGCCAGAAACTTAGGCAAGCCGACGGGAATCGTGTCCTATAGACGCGCCGCCACTGGTAGGTAGGTATCTGCCCCGGTTTTGGCCACTTAAGGCACGTACACCACACATCTGAGCTGAATGAAGCAAATTCATAGACAAAATGCTTAAATTTGTCTACGGTTGCTTAAATTTGTCATTGGCCTCCATACAAATTTAAGCAACCGTAGACATATTTAAGCATTTTGTCTATGAATTTGCTGAATTCAGCTCACGTGTGTTTTGTCCCTTAAGGAGAGTCTGTCTATTCAGACGTCCGTCATTTTGTGTCAATAAGGAATTATCTGGAACATTCTTTATGCTTCTATAAAAACGACAGAACTATTGAAACCTATCAGGAACGATAGAACTAACAGTAATCTATCAGTAGTCTATAGTGCATGCTAACAGAAATCTTATAAAAAAGTGATCTGCTTGAACTTGATATGCTAACTTCACGGACATGCCGCCGGACACATCTTCCAGAAACATTTGACAGATAGATCTCTATTCGTGCGTTGCAAATGATTTGCATACAATATACAATCATACATACAATAACTCCTATTTCCCAAAAGGGGTAGGCAGAGATCACGGATTTCCATTTGTTACAATCAATATAGCAAAACGGCTCTCCGTGAGCTACTTCTCGCCCCCGTGAAAAACGAGACGTGATGGGTGGCGAACCGCATCGCCGCATCTATTCTAAATCCGGGGCCACACAGATAAATGATTTGCGTTGCGGTTAATGTGCTCAACACTACAAAAACCCACCCGCAGACACATTCTCGGCCAATCTATTAGTATCTCAATAACTTAATAGTTATTGTTAATTCTAAATTCCCTAACACTTTTTTTAAAACGCGTTAAAGCATATCCAAATAACTAGTCTTATTAGTATCACAAGACCCCGACGAGTCAATCATCGGACGGTAGCGTCAGGCGCGCCGAGGCCCATATACGGCACGAGTTTGATTTGCGACGCGTCGGTTACTGTAATAACATAATACACTACATTTATTTCCTACTATACCATATAGTTGGGTCGGCGAAAACGGCACGAGGCTAGAGGTGACAATTACCCTAGGTTTAATTTTAATCACTACGTAAGTCGAAGTCAAACTTGTTAGTTGTTAAGAGTTTTTGGATAAATATAAAATGGAAAACAGTTTCTCGCTAGAAGTACCTTATACTTTTTTTGGAAAACCTGACATATTTTGGATTATTTCTACTCAAAATCACGAGGACTATCGATTTAAAGAATAAAAAAGGTGTCCCAGGTTTTTTTGTCAGTTTGGTGACGCATTTTCCCATACATTCTGTATGGACCGTCACAAAACTGACTTATAATTTGTGTATGGAAATAAGTCAAATAAGCGTAATTTCTTTTTTCAAAATTGGTACACTTTTCTCTGGAAACTCCCTATAGTAACAAATAGTTTTTAAACCGCCTCATACGCGCCTTTTATATTCGTTTCGTTATATATTGGTTTCGTTTGGGGATGCATATTTTAGAAAGATTTCCCTCAGCAATCATCTCGCTTTTAAGACTAAAAGAGGAGTAGAATTTTTAATACACTTTCCGTGGCTCTTACTATGACAGATAAAAACTTTGTGAAGAATAGGAGATTTAATAATACTTTAAATTAGGGTTAACCTACGTTATCTCACTGCTGCCAAGTTATCGTAACCCGACTATACTTAGTTTCTAAGTTTCTAACAGACACGAGAAGCCGCTTGATGCCAGGCGCCGCGACAGGCCGGCGTTTCTTTCATAGAAACTGGTGACCTCTTGGTGTCTATTTATGGTCCATTTCTGGTCATTTTATCCCACGGTAAGCATTGGTCCGGTCTCTGATATGATATCCTGTTAGCAGCAAAAGCAGCGTGAGGAGTTAAAAATGACCTCCACATGATATTTTTCTCTTATCAATGAAGTCGTGCTAAGATCATTTTATCATTATCATCAACGATGCAGGTTTGCCATGTTACACACCTCACCCGCTTAGCCACTGCATAGTGATTTATATGCAAGCTAAATTTTGAACAAAGAAATCAGAAAAGCACTAACACGGCTTAAAACTTCTGTATCTATTATGGGGATGAAGATGAAGATGTGTAAGAAATCAACATTTTTATAGCGTAGTCACGCGACCGAGAGGCAACCGGATGGCTCGCGGTATTTAAGCTCCTGTTTGAAGTGATTAGAATCCATCCTCAAGGTCGCCTGTCTACGCGTCATTGTTGTAACTATATCCTCTACAAATATGCCTAATAAAAGTACTCTAAGTTATATAACATAATGTGACAAGAATACCCTTGTTATAACATTAATCTATATTAATAATCTCGAGGGCCTCTACGGAAAAGTCGAACGAGACTATGCTGAAACGAAAGAGCGTAAAGAATAAAGAGTTTTTGAATTGGACACTTATATCGGCAAAATTCGGATTGTCGCGTATTTTACGTTCAAAAGTGTTAATTTCACACAAAACGACGCCGGCCATATTTGTTTGTTGTCAGTGACGTCTGTGACGGGTGCGTTCGGAAATTGTGAACAATATTTGCGTTCGGCGCATATGATTGCGTGTCGGACAGGTTATGTGGTCAAACAAAAGGAGGCAAAAAGTAAATAAATGTTGAGAATAAATGTAATAAAACACGGCTGATTTACAAAATTTTCTTTTTAAGAAAGTAGAATTACTTTTCACGAAAATATAATAATTATAAAGATGTTTGCAAGTATTCGAACACTACCTACGTTGTCATGTTAATTTCAAACGTCAAGCAAAACAGGATGAATGAATACGCGCTTACGCGGGTTTTGTTTAATTAATTACGTATTTTACCTGGATATGTAAATATTGTCCGCGTTAGGTCTAATAGGTCTGTGAGTGTAGTGTACAAAATGATGCATTTTCTAAAAAGTTCAGGCCGGATATTTGAGTGCCGAGCGCAACAAAAGTTTGTTTACAAATGTAAAGGGTAGCCTTCTATTAAGTGTAATAAAATTACTGTATGACAAAATTATGTGTCATATTGAATTTACTAAGACGAAAAGTCTAATTTGATCGCAGGAAAATCAAAAACATCACGTTATCTTTGCGTAGAAGATTGCACATTTGGTTATATCTTTGAGTAACTAACCATGAATACATTCATGTTCTAAAGGATATTACGTTGTCATGAGGCATTTAGAACATAATTGTGTTTTGTTATTTCTAAAACGAATACAAATTAATCATAGTTTAGTGAAATAGGTTCAGTGGCGTAGCTAGGTGTCCAAGGGCCCTGGGGCAAAAAAAAATTGGGATCCCTAAACTATACACACACACATACACAGGTCTTTATATTCAATAAGAGGTTTGCTAATCAGGATTTGGGGGCCCCGGGGCAGTGCCCCGCCTAGCCCTTTGGTAGCTACGCCAGTGAATAGGTTGCGGTCAAAGTTAGGGGTGCTAATTTTTTATCTAAGGTATTTACATATATGCTTATAAACATGTATTGTATGACCAAATGCTGTCATTTAGCATTCATCATCTAGCATTTAGAGGACACAGTTCAGGTAAGAAGGCATATCGAACGTTTCGCGGAGCAATCAGATTTGGAATTTTATTTTTATTTTAATTACACAATAGGCAGGTACATTGTCTCTCAAGCTGTTTCGATATGCCTTCTTGAAGAACTACGCTTTATTGTATATATTATCTTTAATGTACTACTGTTACTGTTTTGAAAAAATAAGTTCCGCCGAGTTTCTTGCCGGTAATAAGTTATACTTCTCGGGTCAGAGGTGTAGGGATAGAACCGGTGGTAGTTTCTTTTTTCTCTCTGACGTTCATTAGTGCATTGTATTAGTGCCTAAATTGAAGAATAAATATCTTTTATCTTTTTTTGACAAAATGCGCGGATATGTATGTAAAGTGGATCTGCGCGGTTTTCACTGATGACTGATCCAGGCCGAAAGCAGTGTGTGCAGTCTCCTGTTTTTGTGGTTTTTAAGCTTTTATTCACCTATCAATTAATCACAACAACCTTCTTCAATTCAAAGTGAATAAATTTAATGGCTACTGTCTGTCTGCTGTAATTAATAATTAACTTCAACTACATTGAGCCGGAGTTAATTATTGGATGTTAATTGGATCACCCGACTGCTAAAAAATTAAAATTAGATTAAAAATGCATTATTTGTCGCACAAAAATACTGGTAATACACTAGAAGTAAACAGAAAAACAATACACAAGAAGGGAAAGGGAAAAAATACAACAAACAATCAACTTATCAACTAAACTACTTAAACTAAATTTGCGATAATAGGCTCGGAGCTCAGCTTTTACTGCGAGCTTGGTCGGCTACACAGTGTTGTTTTTCAGCCCGCGCCTATCTCTTGACTTATTTAAAATGAAAATTCAATAGCTGGCTATAGCGGAACCATTGCATTCACAGCTTATGTATGTTCACTGATTATTCAAAGACAGCTGCACCGATTTGGAAAATTCTTTTTTGTTTGAAAGAGTATACTTCACAGTTGGTCCCATTGTCACCAGGTCCAGATCTGATGATGGGATCCTGGAGAAATCGAGGGAACTCTTTAACTATTATAGGCACACCTATAGTGATTTCACTATTTTTTACAGCAACTCTTGGAATAGCGGATCCTAAGTGAAATCGGTTCTTTTTAGGGTTCCGTAGCCAAAATGGTAAAAACGGAAATAGTTTCGTCATGTCCGTCCGTCCGCGGTCTAGCTCAGTGACCGTTAGCACTAGAAAGCTAAAATTTGGTTCGAATATGTGCATTAACCAAGCCGACAAAACGGTAGAATAAAAACTGGAAAAATATATTTTAATAGGGTACCTCCCGTACACGTGAAGTGGGGGGCGATTTTTTTTTCGTTCTGACCCAGTTGTATAGGGTTGGATAGGTATTTCAAAAAAAATAAGGGTTTTTTAAAACAGTTTTTGGTTAAAACTAATACTTTCGTGAGACATAGGTACTAATACTAATACTATAAAATAACACGGTTACACTCACGTCACTTTAGTCACTTCGCGCGACATGTTTCGGAGAGCCTAGGTCTTCATCTTCATCTAAAGTGGCGTGAGTGTAACCGTGTTATTTTATAGAACTAATACTTTCGTAGATAAAAGCTCCGAAAGTTTAAAACAGGGCGTCCCCCCCCCCCATCTAACTTTTGAACCGTGAGTCCAATAATTTTGAAAAAAAACATGATAGTGAGGCCTAATAAGTAACTTCAATTAAATCTATATTTAATTAAATCGGTTGAGCCGTTTTTGAGTTATCACCTAAAAACTTTTAGTGAAAGGACGTAAGTGAAATGACTTAAGCGCCGCCAAATTTCCCGTAAGAAACGAACTTTCGAATTAATGAATTGTAACAGGCCGGTAACTACGGAACCCTACACATCGGGAAACCAGGATATTTGAATTCCGAGATTAAAAAGCCGGTGTTACGAGTCGTTAGAAAGCCGGGATTCCAGAAATGCGGGCCGACGGGATTTCGGGAAAAGTCAAGGGAGTCCGGAGTTTTGGTATCCTTGGTTAGGAGACTTAAAATACGGGATTTCGGGAATGTGGGAGACCGGGATTTTAGGGTGCTGGGAGTTCCGGTATAAGGGATTCCGAGATTTTGAGACATCCGAATCCTGAATTCCAAAAAATCTGGATACGTTCCGTGACATTAGAAAGCCGGGATATAAGGCCATATAATGCCGGTCGCTGGAAGTTTAGGGTTTTAGGAATGTGAAACTTTGGGGATGCAGGATTCCGAGATTTATAAAGCCTGGATTCCGAAAATGTCTTTCAGAAATTTTAGAGTTCCTGTCCCAGGAGTCCAGGAATTTATAAATCTGGGAATCACTAAACCTCGAATTATGGAAATAGTGAAACCGTGATTTTAGGTTGCTGTGCACCCGGATATAGGGGACATAGGGGCATCCGGAATACCGGAACTTTAGGATTCCGGTATTCTGAAAATGCGGCTTGCTGGATTCGGAAACTTAAAGACTTCGTAATTTCGGAACTGCGCGAGGCCGGGATTCTAAGATATTATAAACCAGGGATTCCGGGAATTGAAACAATCGGAATTTTAGCTTCCCGGGTATGCCAGGACTTAGAAGTACAGGATTACGGGACTTTTAGAATTCCTAGGAATCCTGGATTGCGGGAAACCAGGTTTTTTACATATAATATTTTCATTATTTTTCTTTACATGCATAACATTTATTTTACCCGAGCGAAGCCGGGTTTTCATCTAGTATTATTTATAACGGTATCCATGATACTGTGTTACATTACATTATGGTATATAACCTGTGTAGTGTGTATATATGAGCACTATTATTAGGGAATGCAATCGGTTTTTATTTTGTATTAAAAATAACCAGATAACCGGTTAAAAACCCGTTTACTCGTACAAAATAAAACGCGGTTGCATTCCCTAACTACTTAGATACAATTCTTTCAGTGTACAGACTACACTACATGTCATTTGTACTATCGATTTAAACAATAAAAAAGGTGTCCCAGACTTGTTTGTCAGTTTTGTGACGTATTTTCCCACACATTCTGTATGGACCGTGACAAAACTGATTAATAATTTTTGTATGGAAATAAGCGTCATTTTTTTTTCACATTTGATACACTTTTCTCTGGAAACTCCCTAGAATAACAAACAGTTTTTAAACAAAGTCGTTGATACGCGCCTTTTATATTCGTTTCGTTATATATTGGTTGGTATACAATTCTTTCAGTATACAGACTACACTACATGTCATTTGTACTATATACCGTACCTACATGTAGGTACCCACTTATCTACGAAGTATTCACTCATTCCAGTAGACCACTGCTAATGAGAGCATGACAGCCTGGAGCGTCTACTGGTCTCTAAACACTAACTGTAGGTTATCTCCGCACAATGACTGAACTCTCACCACTGAACTTTACCACCTGAACCACCAAGAGTCAATAGGTCGTAACTCTCGACTTTTTTCATAGAGTTACGACGTGTTTGCATTAGAAGAGCAGTGGTGCCGAGCTTAGGTGTTTCTCCTTTAATTCTGTACCGTAATGCATAATGTTCTAAGTATAAAATTAAATGAATTTTCAATAGTTAGTTGTACCAAAGTTTGAAGAATACTTAACAGCTGTTTGCTGTTTGCTAAAAAGTCTTACCTAACTCTCATAAATCTCATGTGTCTTGAGTTTTATAGGTTAGCAATTTGGTTTAGAGCCTTAAGGCGGTGAGCAAAGGTTAATTTGTCTAAGTAAATTGAAATTTGACTGAGGCTGGCAATTAACCTGATAGTACTAGCGGTACGCCTTAAACATGCTGCAAACGGTGTTAAAAGCATGAAAATTGGAACGATTGATCTTTAGGCCAAATTAATCGATTTGGCCCGAAGCAGTAAAAAAAAAAAACAGAGTGCAGTTATGACGTCATCTTTTTTTTGTATGGAAAAAAAATAAATTTTGTTCTGAAACCTATCGTGTGTGGTATCAAATGAAAGGGCTTTTTGAGCCTATTCTAAAAATATATCATATCATTATATTTATGTCACTTGTTTCAAATGAAAATAAAAATAATTTTCAAAACATACCAAGTTTGGGCTCCTACAAATACGATACGGTTGAATATTTTTTTGTAAAACATACCTTAAATGATACCTGATATCCTCATTTCAAACCCCAAGAAAGCAATTTTGAAAATAATTTCACTAAGTATTTTTTTTTAATTTTTCATTATTACGAATGTGGGATCTAATAATTCTCGGAGTAATGAAACTCTGTTTACACGTTCTTTTGATATAACGTGATAGGTGAGCTCGAGGAACCCGGGTTGCACATATCAGGATTTTTCTTACTTAAAGCGAATTAAGTTTATCCCATTTTTTGCGAACTTGAGGGTGGGTAAAGTAATATCTAGTTTTACCCAACATTGCTCAAGTCGATTTGCGCTTAAATAATGCGATTATAGTATTGAAACAAGAATTACAGCAAATCTCTAGGGTAATCCTATCATTCCCTTTAAATAGTTCAGCGATAAGTACGTGAACTTTTGTACAAATTAGGTGGGCAATGATAGGTACGCGTTTTTGATCTTTACGGTACAAGGTGCATACAAGCATTCCAAAGTACAAGGGTTGTCTCATTTGACTTAATTTTTTTAATTTAGTCATGTTTTTATTTTTCAGGCATTAGTATGTATATTAAACAAAACATAATTAAATGAGTTATATTTCATTATTTATAATAGAAACAAATCATAACGAACCTATCTTAGTAATGTTTACAAATAAATCGGGAGACCAAAGAAAATTATGTATATATTGAATACTATGGTTTCACATTAACAATTACATTAAAAAAATAAAGAAACAGTTCCAAAACGTCATATATATATTTCAAAAACAATAATCACCTTTTTTTGTGCCGAGTGGTTAATACAAAAAGCCGATAGCCCTAAGATTTTTTTTTGTCTTGGGCAAAGTTGGCCATCACTAGTTGTAACATTACAACGTAACATTGCCCACATCAAGACTTCTTCATTCATTATCCTTTTGAAATCGAATTACGATATAAACAATCTAGAGTAGAGTAATGGCAACTGTCACAATACTCTAAAATGAAAATGCTGAAGCAAAAAGGTATAGGGAAACAATTGCATAAGAAAAGCCTTTTAACTGTACATAGTTCCCGTACATTGTTAAGGACCATTCATCTTTTGTTTCTTTTCCTCATTGTATGGAATCTAAAAGAGCACCCTCTACAATAAGGTTTCACTGGCTTTCCCCATTGCCTTATTATATACAGGTATAAGTATAAGTATGGGTTTTACTCACCATGCTTTCCCATTTTGTGAGATTCACATCAACACTTGCCCGCACCAGAATACTATACTATGGGTTGGCTGGAAGAGATCCCTTTTAGGGATAAGCTCGCCTTTGTGCATATCTTTTTTATTTTTTATTTTACTGTTGTAATATTGTTAAACTTGTTTATGTGCAATAAAGTACATACATACATACATACTATAAAATTACGTAAATTAATGAATTTGTTCAAAATGTTGGGCAAAGTTTCGCCTGGGGGCAAAGTTGGAGGATATTACGGTACTCGTACTCGTATTGAGTAATACGACGCACTTTGTAAACATTAAAAATCAGAAAAAAATACTAAATGTAATTATTTTCAAAATTGCATTCTTGGGGTTAGATATGAGGATATTAGGTATCATTTGAGATATATTTTACAAAAAAATATTGCTTGGTGTCGTATCTCGAGGAGCCCAAACTTGGTATGTTTTGAAAATGTTTTTTATGTTTATTTCAAACATGTAACTGAAATGTAATGATGTGACATATTTTTGGAATTAGCTCAGAAAGCCCTTTCATTTGATACCACACACGATAGGTTTCAGAACAAAAATTTTTTTTTTCCATACAAAAAAAAGATGACGTCATAACTGCACTCTGTTTTTTTTTTTTTTTTTTTTACTGCTACGGGCCGAATCGATTCATTTGGCCTAAAGATCAATCGGTCCGATTTTTATGCTTTTAACACCATTTGCAGCATTATACTGAATTTCGGCGTGTACCGCTAGCACTATGATGATAATCTAAAGATCTTTAACCAGGCTTTGTATTATTAATGTACAATTATTTTGGACATTATTGATAAAGAGTTTTATAGTAAATCACGTCAGCGGCAATCATACGTTACACCTGTCTGATAAGCCATTGTTTCGGACCACAATCTCATTATAACAGGCAAAATATAACACTTTGTAGGTACAAGGCGATATAATATATACACAGATATAGTACCTATTGGCTGAAAATGTCACAAATATAGCAGGTTTTCTTAAAAGGTAAGCGAAATTCATTTGTCCATAAGAAGAGCGGTCGATTTTCATAATGCCGTCAGCGGGACGCTCGCGGGTCAATCAAATACAATTACTATGTTGCTTCAAACGAGAGATAGCCCAGTAAATAAGGGTTATTTATTGAGACCTCCTATCTTTATAAACTACAATCTGGCTGTTTTTCCTAAGGTTGACTGGTAGAGAATTGAGTCCGCCTTTTGTACTCTACATAATTACTTTAGTTCTGTCGCTGTCCATTAATATTCTGCAATTTTTTACTTCTTTTTAGTACACAATTTGCATTTATTTTTATTGTAGTATATACTTAAGTTATTTGACAGTGAATTAAACGAGATAATTTTCCCTTTCCTAGATAAACCACTAATAATATGTATTATTTAATACCTAATAATGTGCTGTGCGATTATGCAGTATGGCCAGGATCAACTTAGAACAGAAGAATACATGGCGCTGACATTGCATCTTAAATAATAAATAAATAATTAAACTCGTTTTTAGCTACGTTATGTTATGTCTATTTATGCAGCCTAATCATATTTAATAAGAAATGTGCAAGAAGCCCTGCTAGCATAACTTTCGTTTTCGCGTGCGACTTTACAAGCATGACTCCACTTTATGTCGGCGGCCGATCGTAAAATCAGGCAGATCGTAATGTTCCTGTGTAATGTTTTAACGATAGTTACACTGACCCAATGTATAGGTACGTTAGGTTCGTTAGGTTGCTTCGGATGCCCGAAGGGCAAACTGCCCAGAAATAGGAGCCCCAGTGGGGCTCCGTCGACTCAGGGAACGAGTCAAAGATTTTCACGTTTCACGATATGCCTAGAAATTTCACCAACTGCCTGATTTTACGATCGGCCGCCGACATAATATACATGCAGTCCCGCTAGGGGAAATGTTGATCTGTCTCACGTTGACTGGACTAAGAACCATTTATTCAGCGTATGTCTCGCTGTGACGCTGATACTAACCGCCGCCATTTTGGCGCGGATGGCACTCAAGATGGCGGCGCGGCGGCATGTGCGGCATTAGCATAGCTGTTAGGGAATATACAGTGTGTTTCTGTAATAGGAGCAATAAATTAAAACATAGATTCTACTCCTCAAACTACAAAACATTTGTTCAACAACTTAAAATAGTACATTTCGATACTAGGTCGGAAACGATGTCATTATTCAACGAGTTCCGAGACATTTGGTCACGAGCCGCAGGCGAGTGGCAAAACTCGGGACGAGTGAAGAATGACATTCCGTCCGTGTATCGAACGACGTTTTTTAATAAAGTTGCGAAAAAATTATAAAAATGGACAATATGTCACTTTGAGGTTACTTTATCCGAACACTCGCGCGGTGCGATGCGGGGCGGTGATCATGAACCCTGAGCTGTGATTGGCTGGAAAAGTAAAACGCGCTAGTGCGAGAAATCCAACTTCTCGCATTATAAACTACTACTAGATTTGAGCAACTGTGTTAAAAAAATATGTATTTTGTAGATTGTCTCTTTTTCATACAAACTAAATAGTATTTTCAATGAACGTTAAAATCCGTCTAATTGACATTGCTTGTCACCCTACAGACATAGTCAATTTCGGAATACATTGCGTGTTCGAAAAAACTTTAGTGTCGTAAAAATCAAACCATACGTTATTTTTAAAAGTCGCTGAACAAACGTTTCCTGGTTTCAGGAGTAGAATCTACGTTTTAATTCATTGCTCCTATTACAGAAACACACTGTTTTAGTTAGCATGAAGTAGCCTCATCTGAAAACAAAAGTGCGACTACGTAATTACTTACTTCTACACTAGCCTTCAATAATATATTGCCGATCGATTTGGATCTCTATAGTCTGTATTTCCCTTAAAATACAATGAATGAGGTGTTTCGAGTAGCTGGAAAAGCCTTAGAAAGGAAAATCCTTACAATATGTAATTACTAATCCTTACAAACTGTATTATGGATCTGTGTTTATTTTGTTATCACTATTATCACGATTTACAATTAAGTAAACACCTTGTTAAAGTACCTTTTTGTAAAAAAGTGTTATTTCTATAGTTTAGCACATAACTGCCAGGTCTTGCCCAAACTTTGCGGTAACTTTTACGTTTGAGAATTCATTTACCTATAAACGTAGGACTCCGAGATCCTAAATTCCTCGCGACTATGTACAGTACAACGGTCCAATTCCAAAAGGTCTATTCGAAGATTATAACTAGTTTTTTGTTTGATTTTAATTTGATCTTAAATAGTACAGACCGGTCAGAAGTGATGTTTGGCTTATTTAGGTAGGTATTTTGATTCAGATCAAATTGAGACTGCTTACCCATTCACTGCTAATGACGACACGTTGTTGTCACGGCTCTACGACGAAGCATTTTCGCTACATAGCGGGAAACCCATGTTATCGGCTACGGCGAATGTGTTAATTTCAACACGTCAAAACATATTGGAAACATTGGTTTTCCAAATAACATTTTGTGTAGATGTAATTTTGGTAATATAAGGGGAACGTAGGTATTGATAAAAAATCCGTACCTAACAAATTATGATTTCAAAGAATACATACCGCTGTAATTACTCTTAGGAAATGGAACGCCTTATTATTGAGTTTCAGTAGTTCAGTTAATTGTGTACAGTCATAGAGTAACCTATATAGTAGAGCAACACAGCCTAAGAACTCCTTGAAGCTCAAGTCAATTGCGCCATCTATGTGAAAGCCACCTAAAGATACCCAAAATGTAAGAGGAAATGTCACCTCCACTGCTACTCCACCTAGTAACAAATAGCGTACTAGTAGTACACTAGTAGCTACTAGAGTAGCAGTGCAGGTGACATTTCCTCTTACATTTTGGGTATCTTTAGGGGGCTTTCGGACAGATGGCGCAATTGACTCGAGCTTCAAAAAGTTTAGGCTGTGCTGCTCCACTATATAAGTTACTCTATGGTACAGTTAAGACATATTCCATGAATTTAATGAATATTAATAAAAACGCGCCAACTATTTTGATTAACCTCGAATATGATCACGATCAGACTCGTAATAAGTAATTAAAATTCCATGCGTGATGCCAAATGAGTCAAATGACTGCCATTTTAGCAAATTTCGCAGGACGCGTGTCGCTAATATTCGCAACGTGCTAATAAGATACGTTTACGGTAAATGAGGATCTTGTTTGTACATGTAGGTACCAAAAAGAGTAGAAATTAAGAGTCGCCAGGACGCTCGCGTTCCCATACAAACGTAGTTTAGCTCTCATTTTAAAACTACATGCTTTAGAACCACGAAATTTGGCGTTCTAGTAGTACAGATCTATGTCGGTAATTCGTTTTCGTTGCAAAAAATTGTAATACAAAGAAAATACAGCCAGGTACAGATTTACATACAAAACTTATTTTTGCTATGTTTTCTTTGTATTACAATTTTTAGCAACGAAAACGAATTACCGTCATAGATCTGTACTGCTAGAATGCCCGTGCCATATTTCTTGGTTCTAAAGCATGTAGTTTTAAAATGAGAGCTGAACTACGTTTGTATGGGGACGCGAGTTCACGCGAGTGTCCTGGCGACTATTAAAAAGTGGCAACATCGGAGTGTGGTCCCGTTTTTTAGGGTTCCGTAGCCAAAATGGCAAAAACGGAACCCTTATAGTTTCGCCATGTCCGTCCGTCCGTCCGTCCGTCCGTCCGTCCGTCCGTCCGTCCGTCCGTCCGTCCGTCCGTCCGTCCGTCCGCGGTCTAGCTCAGTGACCGTTAGCACTAGAAAGCTGAAATTTGGTTTGAATATGTGCATTAACCAAGCCGACAAAACGGTAGAATAAAAACGCGAAAAATATATTTTGTTAAGGTACCTCCCGTACATGTGAAGTGGGGGGCAAAATTTTTTTTCGTTTCAACCAAGTTGTGTGGGGTATCGTTGGATAGGTCTTTTAAAAAGAATTAGGGTCTTCTAAAACAGTTTTTGGATAAAACTAATACTTTCGGAAATAATAGCTCCGAAAGTTTAAAACAGGGCGTCCCCCCCCCATCTAACTTTTGAATCGTGGGTCCTAAAATTTTGAAAAAAATCATGAAACTGAGGCCTAATGAGTACCTTCAATGAAAACTATATTGAAATAAATCGGTTGAGCCGTTTTTGAGTTATCATTCAAAAACCCATAGTGAAAGGACGTAAGTAAAAATGGCGTAAGCGCCGCCAAATTTCCCGTAAGAAACGACCTTTTGAATTAATGGTCTCAGTTTACGGAACCCTACACTGAGCATGGCCCGACATGCTCTTGGCCGATTTTTTTAGATTGATTTGAAAGGGACGACACTACGATGTTGCCATGCCACTTTTTAATTTCTACTCTTTTTGGTGGCACTGTAAATAGAGTTCTTGACACATTATAAATATTTTAACGGGCTTCGTAGCGTTATCTGTAAGATCCTGCCCAAAAAGCTGGTGGTCCTAGGTTAGAATTCAAATAACGGCACATATGTGTGTGCAATATCACAAAATAGAAAATGAGTAGGCACTACACCATATAAAAGAGGAAATACATAAAAAAAATAGTCAAAAATAAACAAAATTCTATTCTATTTCATTTCTTCCATTTCATTTTTTTTAATATACCAAAGTTATTTTAACCCTGGTTAATTGGTCAGAAATGTCACAAACGACACGGTAGGCCGCGTGTCGTAAATATTCGCAACTCGGTAATAACATTACGTGTAACTCGTGTAAGTATTTTAGGCTTGTTTTCCTATGAGTTGAACTAGCTAGCGCGAGTGATTCGAGTTTGTGACAGAACCAGTGAGACATGACCTCGACTACCTCGAGGTTCGCAATAACAACTCGTAACGTCAACTTTACAAATCGGTATTAAATAACTGCCTGTCAGTGCCTGTATATTAATTAAATCTGCATCCTGATACATTACCCCATGAATCCAATTACATACAGTATGAAACTTTGGTCCTTTACGATTACATTTTGCCATATTTTGACTTTTCACAATATTCTGATATGTATAATGATTTTAATGATAAATGCGTGAGAATGGGAGGTGCCAACACAGACACGCATACAAAAACTATACATTTCCCTGACTTTGCGTGTCACTAATATGCTACAGTCCATCTATTGTCAGAAACACTTCCAATTACTGATATTTAATACTGATAATGATAAGTACAGCAGTTTTGTTTTGTTATAATTAAAGTATATTTGCGAGATTTAGTATTACTAAATAAGTAACCCTAAATAGGATTTCATTTCAGATTTTGTCCAGATATCATGTTCACGTGGTACAGCTTTCTTGAGCCTCCGACAAGCCCGTGCTCGTAAAGCCTATAACAGCATTAACAACCCTAGAGATTCTGCAGAGAATTTCATTACATTGTAATATAAAAACCGACAAAATGCGTTAATCGTCGGTTCAGGCGGCATCAAGATAAAGGATGATCATGGATCTGGATTCCTAGTAGCCATCGGACGATTCGCGCGTCGCCGCGACCGACGATTTACACATTTTACACCATATTCGTCAATCGCAAAAACGCACGGATCATAGCAACACCGATTACGCAAATGACACCAGAGGCATGTCGAAGTGATTAACGTTTTAGATAACGCACTTGATGGGCTAAGAATCATGTTTCACAAGCTACAGAGCACGTTGGATACATTTGAGGACGAAGCACTTACAAGCGGTTTTATTGTGGCGTCGTAATCGTAAACGAACATGATTGTCCTTTAAGCATATCTTAAGCTGGCAAAGACACGTTTGTTTTTTGTATTCATTAACAGTTTTATACAAAGTTTCTTAAAAAAAAATATCCTTCTGCATTAGGAACTCAGTAATGGGTGCTGAACTGTAGGTAAGCCTATAAAATAAACATACCTGTTTACTAGCCTTTTCCGCGTGATTTTAATCGGTAAGACAAGATTCGGTACATTCTACTCTGGCTTGTAGCGTCCCCATGTAAACCCGCCGGAGAACACTGTACGTATAAAGCGTGGTGTCTGGAGACGCGTCTCTAAATCGCTACTCGTATTTATCGTTTGTTAAACTGGCGACGACGTGGCGTGCGCTGGTATATCACCCCCAGCGACATCTGCCAGGCCTACATGGGACGCTCATGTTTGTACCAAATTTGGAGTTTAAGTGTACCGTAAAGTGTAGTTGAACAGGGTAAACCAGGGTCATTTACGATACCGATCGATTGCTGCGCTACAGGAGGGTGTCAAGTTATATCAGCTTAATTTTTGGGTCGTAAATGACTTATTAGGAAACTGTCTCCCCAACTTATATTGTAGCTGGCTAAAATTAATCCCTTTTCGTTTCCCATAAATTTATCAGAAATATCACAATATCGTGAAGTGCGTTTTTGGATCATGCAGTTGTTGCGGTACGCCTACTTATTTATTGCGAATTTATAAAATCTGTCTTCAAATCGCTCTCCGGTGGATTTTTGTGATCTGTCATCAACAACGTGGCAGTCAATTTCAAACAACTAGGCACATATATGCGGGAAAAATGCATGATACGGTAGATAAAAGTACAACCATCCTAATACCTACAGCAAAACTCTGTCACCTTTAAGGAAGATAGGCGATGCTTTAGCATGACGACATCCTAAACTACGCATTCTACTAAATCTTGATGCAAGAAACTCTGGCAGTTCTGATTTTTCGACTGCTGCACCTCCCGCCCATATAAACCTAAGAATCGTTCACTAATCGCGAGGCGCGTGCGTCGGATCGCCTATTAACAGCTCTATATCTCAGCCCACCCTCACCACAACAATGTCCGCGTCACAACGACACATCCAACAACATAAGCCTTTCTTTCTCTAACACCATGTTGTTAGCTTCGACTAAACGGGCCAGATACTAAAAGAAAAACGCCCTATGTGCTTACGGAGACTACAATGAGTTGGGATATTGTGCTTTTAACCGTGTAAACTTAAACTGAATGTGGGTTTAGAGCGTGTAGTGAAAAGCTACATTATTCTTCTAAACGTGCGTTGTTAGTCTACTAAACGGGTTTAAAAATAAAGAAAGAACGACTTAAACGACTACGGGGTGGACAATCATGGGGCGTTGTAGTTTTGGAAGTGGATTGTTAGCTTGGCAAAACGGGCTGGATTCTAGGGATGCCGTTGTGATCACTTAACGAGGGTGAGCGATTGTACGCTCTGCGATACCATTAAAGGAGTGTCCGGCAATCACCATATAGCTGTTACGGTTTTTAGATCACAATACACTGGTTGGCCCGAAAACCGAATCAGCCAGCGCTCGCGTAGCAATTAGAATAGACTGCCAGAAAGGATAATAGATGAGAGCTATTGTTAACAAAGCTTAGATGCGCGGGGTTTAATGGTGATAGGTCGTGTACGCTGTCTTATTTGTACTTAAATAATGGTTACCACCACACAAGTGAAAGAGTACGCAGTCAACGGAGATACAATATGACACTGTCTTTTGACAGCTGATAGCATCCCAAGATTTAGGAACGATATAAAACTGATCCGCAGCTTTCGTGTGGCTAGCAAAAACTGACGAAAACGAAAAATACCTGCGGTAGAAATTTCCTGTGAAATAGGTACCGTATTGTTGTCATTGGTCCATTTTTAATTGGTGCCATGATCAGGATTTTTTTTAGTTGGATTACTTTTTCCAGTATTTTTAATCAACTGACAAATATTCCATTTATAATGTATATCATCTTTTTACACAAATTGGTGTGTCTTGTATAATCGTTCTAACAAAACTACTATCGGCTATAAGACTTTCAACGCTAATCACGACGAATAATTCTTATCACGCTCTCGAAGTCCTGGGGCACGAGCTTATACGCATTAATCTCATTTATTTATGCAGATCGCATGCGCCGACGTCGGCCGCTATTATTGCGTTAATCCTTCAACGGAGTATGATATATGATTAACTACCTGAAGGATTAATTACGATTACCGTTTGTAAAACACCCAAAATCCAACTTTTGGTTTTCTATAAAACCTCAAATACACACTTGTGTTTGTGACCCTGTTAGTCCGGTCACAACGTTTCTTAGGATAGGTAGAGGGATCACCATTTGCCAACCTTACCGCTAGGAGACCGATTCGATTCATACATAAAAAGACAAAAGTGCGCACTTACAAGCATTAATAATGGCACATCCGCGCTCATAACAGTCATAACATAACACAAATACTCGTAGAGTATGTTCGAAATGAGAAGTATAAGCTCCCATCAGTGTCGTCACACGTCTCTTTAAGATCAAACTCTAGGCGTAGGTATGTGCCCTGGTTTCGAACGCAAGACCGCCTGCTTCGTATCAGGCGGATGGTTGCCAACTAGGCTGTCTTTTATTCTAAAGTTTACACAAACAGCTTCCGTGTCCGTAACCGGACTCTTGTTATTCCAGAATTACATTCCACACACTTGAAAAGAGGACTTATACCGTCGTTAACAGAGGCCTCTCGTGCGATAAATCGCAAGTCGTCGGGTGGCGCTATTACTCCGACGTCAACGTTATCTTGATCTGCCTTCTTCGTTACTCGTGCCTCGATGTACATGTTTTGTCTCTTTCTTAAAGACAAACTGCGTGTACGCGGGTGCTATTCTATTTAGAATCCGGAACGGGAGCCTGATTGGTCCACGATGTAAGTTAGACACGATTTGGCTCTGGTATATTTTGTTTTAACTTTATTTACGCCAAGTCGTTGAAAGACAAGCGTACAGTCTTATGGTACGCGGTTATATGTATTAGCCTTGCGAATTCTTTAGGGTCTATAGGGGCGATACCTGAACCCACAAGAATCAAAGAGAATGTATCCACAAAGACCCTACTTCTTTCTTGCACAATCCCATACTAAAGTCATGCAGAGCTTGGTTTACACTCAAAATCGGGGAGTTCTTAAGTTTGTTATTTTCTGGCATACCGTGACGTAGCCAATGTATCAAACACTTCGCATTCTACACAAAAGATGCGGATGAGACACACTTTCTTTAGAAATACCCTTCCTTAGAAAAGCCCTTTCCTTAGCCCACCTCACTCTCACTAGCGCTAATCCAAGACGACTGGCAGAATAGCGTCCGTTTGTCACGGCTGCCAACCTGACGTGTTAAGAGCACGTCTCCCTTTCCCACCGGCCTAACGAGTCTCGTGCGCGACAGAGACTGTAAACAAACAAGAAACCATTTCCAAAAAGACACATTGCAGTATGGGCAGTTTGACTGTTGTGTCCTTTTTTAAATGTTTCATTCAGGCACATGACGCGTGATAAATGTCTCTTGAAGGTTGTCTTGATTTGTTTGGGATGGAAGTAATGAAATGATTGCAGATACGGTGTTTGTGAGCGTAAATGATTTAAGCTGATTAATTTTGTGTAATAAGTCTTGAAAGTTGAAGCGAATTTCTGAAGTCCTTGGAGATAATAGGATTAGATAAGTTTATGTTAATTTAATACTGGCTTCTATTTCACCGAGTTAGCCATTGTCAATGGGTAGCGACAACGATTATAATTTGAATTAGCAGCAGGTACGTACTTCAGAATAAAAAACTTACTCCGTTACTTTTTACTTCAACATTTGCATTTCTTAGCATTTAAGGAGGAGTTTTGCTTCAATTCTAATTATGATACAGTCTTAACCTTTTGACGCCGTCGTCTGGTAAACGAGACAAAGTGACACCTTCATAATTTTATGACAGAGTTCAAACTGAAAGTTAAAATTTTTACGTAAGGCGGTTTAAAGATTAATGACACGGTAAATACGAGATGGTCCCGCTATGTGCATCCAGAAAAAACTTAATAATTATTTAAACGCGCGGCAAACCCTTTTACCGGTGACGAAATCGATCGAGAGCATCGCTACAAGCAGGTATCTGCTGCAATCGGTTCGCACATCGGTATCGACGATCTCGACACGCCGTCGGGTATCCTTCGGCTGTCGGTGAGGTGACATAGACAACGGCCAGTGAGGGGATCGGTTTCGGTGAAAGTTTTTTGGCAATATCTAAGGACAGTAACTGTCCCAACTGCTGTGGATTTTATTCCACATGGGATAGTGTTGAGTGCATTGCTCAAAACGGGTATGCTAATGAGAACTGGGTAATTCCTCCGGAATGTTTCAATTTTCGGTGATACCGAGACCAGCAGATGGTGAAATGATTCTTTGGGCGATTTGTGGGGAATAGAGCACTTCTACTAGGGGGTATTTAGAATCCCCCTTTGGGAATTATTCTACTGGAGGTGAGGTGACACCGACACAGGATTGCGAAAGGATCTGATTCGGCAAAGTACTGTTACTACTGTTTAGGTTGTTTAGGTCACTAATTTCCTGGCAGATTCAATGGTTTTTCGGTATCACATTTGGTCCAATCGCGCAGCGTTCTATCGGGTAGACAGTGGCGGCGCGTTCATAGAACACTATTCCCGTAGTTTCAGGCACCTGAGCAGTTTTCCTACAGCCCATGAAGAAATTTTAAGCCAAATTCAGCACCGGCTTGCCTAAGAAAATTTTTGACCCACCGCCACTGTGGGTAGATATCCCTGCTAATCATGATAATGAGACAGTCGGGGAACGAGGATAGGGACAAGATGTCGGCGAAAAACTGTTCTCCGAAATTTCGAAGTACTAGTGAAACTCATCGTCGTCCAAATCTCAGCGCATCCCTCGACCAAAAACTAACGGAGCGATCGCAGTGATACCCGCTTTGCGCGTACCGGCGATGCTATCGTCGGATCTCATTAGTTAATGGCAGCCAATTACAGGTGAGTGACGCGTCCGGGGCAAATTGCGCCGGCGGCGGTTCGCGCACGTATTTGGACACTTGACACGCGCGCGTGTGTCAATTATAGTCGTGTGTGGTTCAGGTAGCGGTCTAACATGGCAGTGCGAGTAAAAGGTCGGCACATGCTCTGGAGCTCTAGTCCGCATTTTAAAGACAGCTCGTGTTGCATCAGTTTCGTTAAAACGGGTGCAGTCATTAGGGGGTGTAACTCTACATTTTGTGATTTTAATACAATTTAACGGTATCCATTTAATTTCATATATTATGATTTTATGCAACTTTTCAAAACTGGGTCCACACATTGGTCCTGCGTAAGTCAAACTGTAAGAAAAAGAGCATGGACGCAGCTATACGACGGTACGAGATCGCAATTTCGCTTGTTTCCTCTAACAATATACGATCAGTCATAAATCTTGGGTCACCAAATAGATTAAGGATGTAACATAATTTCATGGAAAAATTGTTACTTTCAATTGAAAGCGGTGTCGGGCCACGCACACATGTTATAGGGTTAGGTACATTACGTTCCATTACGATTGTCCACTGAGATCTTAAGAATACTTTTTTTCGGCGAACTCAAAAACGGCTTGGGTTTCTTCTTCTTGGTTCTTTTTAGACTAAACACACTTTTTATTTCCGAAAATATTCACTAAAACAACAATGGTGTTGGAAACCTCAACCTTAAAGTTATATCAAACAATTTTACTCGTAAATGCTCTAAAGGGAAAGCAATTCAGTAGCTACTCGAATCAAGTGTCAAAAGATCTCCCGATAACTCCGTGACATAACTCTTTCGTTTATTCGTTAAACTCCACCACTCCACTTGTTAGCTATTGTTAAGTAGCAAGTTAGCGACTATGTCTACTAACCGACCCTGCCGAGGTCTCACACGCGATCAATTACAGCTCATGTCACCCTGATGTTACAGAGCTGTTATCTCGTGATATCTATTTTTTGCTGCTGCGGCCTGTACAAGGCACCGGCCCCGTGTAATTAGAGTGTTTCAGTTTCGTCAACCGCTCTTATATGGCCTGTGAAACTTATTTGACCGTAAATAGCGTGGCTTGTGGGAAATCCGTTGAAGATAGCAGACGTTGAGTAAACTCTACCATAGACTAGCTAGATAGTATTTATCCGGGGCTTCTTTTATGTTCTAATGGCAGCGCCTCACATACGCGAAAAACCGGCCAATTAGGATTAAGATTAGAATAGTAGTCTAATATATTATATGCAATGCATTTCATCTTAATTAAGCTTCCACACAACTAACTTGCACTTAACTGTTTTGGCCAGATCTTTATAACCCAGTACTATGTACAATTATATGTCTATACTATCATCGTCAAATTCCTGATTTTCATGGCGGCTACACTGGACAGACTTTAGACAATTGATGTCTCGTTATGGCTTTAAAGTTTGGGAATTCATTAATAAACAAGGTACCCTGACTTAGTTTTACTAGGTCTAATCGCCCAGGTCACTTGCTACCTATTACTCATGCGGACAAACCTTTTGGGTACTCCCCCTACTCGTGACGTGCGGATTTTTTGCTTTAGCCCCCATTATGCAAGTTGGGGACGTAAAGAAAAGACGTTGAATAAGTAGGTTGTAAAAAATTAGCAATAGGACAAACAATATTTACCTTACACACCCAAATTAACGACTAAACACACGTATCCTAGAGATATTGTTTCGATATCTTTTACTGATGTCCACGTGTCAGTGACTACGGTACGAGTATGTAGCCTAAATCATCTCAAGCTATCTAGGGAACAGCTGTTTTGTTGTATGGACACGTAACTCAGTAGAGATAGCATCTGTTGTGTCATTAAAAACACTTGCAGACTGTTGGCGACAAAAAGCATCTTTAGCACAAGAGTGACGCGAGAGCATCTCGCGCGCGAGATACCGTCGCGTCAGTCGTGCTACCGTGCTGCTATAGTAGCCCTCAACCAATGTGACGACCGGGGCCATAAAAGTCCACAATGCAACACAATGGATAACTGATAACGCGAGCTCAAGGGTTTTATGGCCCCGGTCGTCACATTGGTTGAGGGCTACTATAATACATATACGAGTAAACCATATTGTCGTGCGCGACTCTACACTTCAAGCGTGACTCGAAGTATGAAGTCTAACCCGCTTATTCATAAACGTGTTTCAAACCTCATTTAGTTAAAATGTATTTTGTCTGTTTCTAACAAACACAACTGTCAATGTGACAGATAAGGACAAAAGATGATTTAATTAAATGAGGTTTGCAATACGTTTATGAATAAGCGGGTAAGTCTGTAGATCAATCTAGATCTAACAATAGCACCGCTTGCTGGATGCGTGCGTGCTGAACAAGGGCGCATGACAGCTTTAGATTGCATGTTTAGTTAGTAAAACATATGCAAGACTCAGAAAGCGCCAATTGCTATATACATAGGTTAAGTAGGCAGGCTGAGGTCGGTACTAAGCCCCCTTTGAAACTGATATGTTTGTAAATTATTATCTTGTAATATTTCTTACGGATATCTAAGTTTCCGTTACACTGGACGCTACAGAACTTGGTTCGCTCGAGCTCGTGTTAGCAACGAGAACACATAAACGGTCCGCGCACGCGCGATGACTCTTTACGATGCGCGGATTGCGCTTGCAATTGTTTTTGACTTTTATTCGCTTTAAAACCGAAACACAATAACTACAGACACCCAGCTATTTAAAAAGAGACTGTATCAACCGAGCGTTAAGTTCAAATCGGAATTGGACTTGGTATTTAGTTAAGTGGTTTTGGTTTTGTATGTATCATTTGTTCGCTTATCGGTTCATCGGGGACGAATGTTATGAGCTGAGCTTCCGATTAAAGCTTGTACAAACAAATCAGAGCAGGATCTGTGTTTGTGGGTGTAATGGCAGATTTCGAAGATGGGAGTAAATAAAAAATATGCGAACTTGAACAGTTAAAATGCCGAGGCAGGAAATTCATGATTTTCTACTGGATTCATACTAAGATAAAGTGACTAACTTTCAGAACACGAGAAATTTTAACCAGCCCACTATTTTTTACACAGTTTTATTTAGCTTGACTCCGTATATTTGTTTGTTTATTTACACAGTTTATTTAACTTGACCCCGTATATTTATTTATTTGTTAATGTCATTATGTGCATCAAATCTTGTAAGTTAAATTTCAACCACTTCCCGATGGTGTCCGATTGGTCCCGGTGTCCGATTGAGATGAAATTTGGTATACTTCCGTAGTTTACATGACAATGCTACTAGGTAGAGTCAGCAATAAAACTGTGTACCAAAAAACATTTTTGGAGTTACTTGTTATTAAGAAACTCTTTATTACTAGAGAAATAAAAGCTAAGAAATCTAGCCTACCTACATTTGACTTTTTTGTCTAGCATGACACCAGTCGCACCCTAGTCAAAAATATTGCCGTTGACTTTTTTTACGCTGCAAGTCAAGGGATTATAAAGTCAAGTCAAGATGACAGCTTTGACATTTCTGAATGTCAGTTAGTCGATAGCCGGTAGACATCGTGACATGTCAAAGAATAGATAGTGTCGGCGGCACGATTGTCACTTAGTTAAAGTTAATAGTCACCAGTCAATCATTTGATAGGGCATATGGCATAATCCGAAGTTTCGCTCAATAGTACATCATCGACGTACTCTTACTTTATAAAAGTATCTACATCACGAGCCACTTACAGAGAAAACTTTTAAATTGAGTACCAGTTAGGATGAAATAAACACAGCAGCAGTTACAGATTAGTTAGAGGACTATGCAGGCGCGGATCAGGGGGGGCAGTTTCCTATCCAAAAAATCTTGCAGTCCACACCTATGGCCCCCATAGTATACAAAACTTGCGCCCCATGGGGTATGGATGCATCGTATATAAAACTTGTATTTCGCGCCTGGTACTAAGTATGCATGGACTTCGTCACAAATATGCTTCCACATTTTACGCCTATATCAAAGTTTGTAGCTAGCGCGGGCGGACATAACTGCTTTAACTGCACAAACACTTCATTAAAAACCATCTAATGAGCGCAATTCCTGTAAGGTACATAATATATATAAACTGATTGAATATATATGTCGGCGGCCGATCGTAACCTCCCTATACATTGGTTAGTGTGACTATCGTTAAAACATTACACAGGAACATTACGATCTGCCTGATTTTACGATCGGCCGCCGACATATACATATAATGATCACTCTTGCGGGAAGTACCTACTTTGTGGCTAGATTAGTCCCGTCAGTTTTTACTAATAAAAATACATCCTTATGTTTTCAACCGACTTCAAATTCGAAGGAGGAGGTTCTCAATTCATCGGGATCTTTGTTTTTACTTTCTTTATGTATGTTCACAGACTATTCGAAGACGGCTGGAACGAGTAGATTTTAGTAGTACTTTTTTTGTTTTTAATGTTATATGGCATAGTTGATTCCATTTTCATCAGGTCAAGATCTGATGTGATGATGGGATCCTAAAGAGGGAACTCTTCAACTATTATAGGCACACCTATAGCGATTTCAGTGTTTTTACAGTAGCTCGGGCATTTCCTTTAAAGGTGAAGACTAAGTGAAGTCGGTTCTTCTTTGTTTAATTTTTTTTGTGGATTATGGAGAAGTATTCTTATTCATTACAAAAAATAAATATTAATGAAACGTGCAACTATAAAGAATGCCGGCATTTCTTTTGTGGTGACATTATTCGGTCCAGAATTCCAGTACTTAAATTCCTGATACATTTCATTATGGTCACTCTATTATTCAGTAAAAACAGAAATTACTTTTGATAAGCAAATAGCTTCGGCATTATCAACAATTTGATAACGAAATAACTTACAAAAGCAAATTAGCATTGCAGTCAGAAAAAAGCGTGTATACTCACAGGTATAATATATATACATTATATACGACCCACACACATCGGTTGTCAACATAGACTATTTTTCCTAGTAGATTTAAATCTATCTGACTGTAAAGAAAGGCGAATAAAAAATATCGGAGCAGCCAGGGTACTCTAAAATACCGGAACATGCACTTTTGCGCCTTGACAATAGAGGCGATGTTCACATATTTGTGACCACCTTGGCCGCTCCGATATATCTGATGGCGGATGTACCTACAGACCAATAATAATTAATCTACCCTACAGACCCAAGTGGTTCAATATGCTTAAAAAAATATTAAAGAAATCTACAATTAAACCCATAAAATACAGCACATAAAATAGCCCACCCTGCATCGTACCTGGTTCAAAGGTTTGTTTTGTTTCATTATGTGCTTAAATTATACCCACTTACTATACACGTGGCTACACATATTATGTATTAGCTGTATTTATAGGAAAACAGATACTTATATTAGGGGAATGAAACTGACTGTACGTGTACATTACATACCTACCTACCTTATGACTGTGACAGAATTAAGTACCTAACCTTATGACTCACAGAATTCAACTTGGAGTGATAAATAAGTGCCTTTTACCAAATTGATTACAAAACTGCAATTTAACTCTTTGACATTACCGATGTAACACGCAACGTTCTTGTAGGTATAAAGACATAAAGATAGCCGTGCTCTCAGAGCGTGGCTAAGAAGCCGACATTGTTTTTTTTTCGCTTAAATGTCATCGCGCAGGTAATTTGCATTAGATACCTGCCGATATAAAAATTAACGGACTGTAGCATGTAATGATGTTCTCGGGGCTATGAAGTAGTCTTTTTATATATTCATATCATAAGTGAATTGTACAGTCGCATCAGATATATCGAAGCGGCCAAGGTGGTCACTAATAAGTAGGTATCTGGAGTTCGATTTTTGAATCTCATCGGGTGACTTATTTCGTACTAAATAGTCATCGGCTGCATACAAAAAAAGTCACCGGTGAGATTCAAAAATCGAACTCCTGAACAACGCGTGATGGCGAATAACATATTAATTATATGATGGCGACTGTAATGTACTGATCTAATTAAAGAAAGGTATATTCCGGTAATATAAGTGCATATAAGTGTCTTGGTGTAAGTACTGTAAACTTATGTGTTATTTTTGAATAAATTATTTAAATATGTATGTCAGATAATTTCGAAAATCACCTGTATACATCCTTGAAAATCAGTCCTATTTTCGAACTATACGCCATTTTTTATCATTCAGTGTCTGTTAAATAGGTACTCGTAAAACTCATGAGATCAAAATTACGTTTTACCGTTTACATTCATGCAAACAAAACAAAAATCTTCGACTGTAACGGCATACCTTGAGAAGCTAGACCAATTTCGATGATTTCAGTCAATCGACTTCGTAAGGAAACCGGCCCCAATCGCAATAAGACCTAGTTACTCTTCTGGGTTGGAAGGCTATATTACAATAATGGATATACTGAACCCTCCACTTGGATATTATGTGACAACGATGCAATTCACATAAAACTATATTCCAAGCTCAATCGTCTGGAAATGTAAAGTAGTGGGTGGGTGGGAATCGGCCGATCGACACGTCTGCCGCGCGCGGCGGTTGGCATGCTAATGATGACGTGGGTTTCTAGACGCGACGTCGGGTGTTAGCATGTGCGAAAGCGCATAATATTTATTTATAGTACATAATATTTTAAAGCTTCTGGAAAAGTTATAACAACACCACATATCGATACGACAGATAAGACTTTATATCTTGTACTTGTACCGAATAATACTGAATTGACATGTATAAAAAACTTGCGCTGTCATCTCATAATTCAGGAAAACGCGCTAGCGCGTTCAATCGCGTCATTAACCAAAAAGTCTCAGTTTGATACAATTTGTAGGTGGATTGACCTAGATTTTTTTTTTACTTTGAAAACAGGTACCTAGGTCATATAATATTTTTATAGGAAGTAATATTTTCACATAAACTCGATGCCGATGCTGACTTGCACACACATTGCAAAGTCGGTACACAGTTACTTCGGCGCTTTACAAACTTTCGCATTTAAGTGAAATATCATTTAATATTTTAGACACTTCATCATTTTCTACCATAGATAGACAATATGAAAAGTATTTAATATTTGTAATTTTTTATCGTTTTCCCCTATAACCATAGACAATATGAAAATGCTCGTAAATGAGGCAGGTATAGCGGCGCAGGCGCACGTGTCGGCAACATGCAAATGCGCGCGCATTCAAATGCGAGATGGCGGAAGCGGCACGCGAGGTCGCGGGGTCGCCGTATCGCCACGCGCCATTGTCCAGCTGGAGGGTGACCAAACAGCAACCAGACTTTTTAAACATTTAGGGCTTTTGCGAATTGGCGAAATCAAAGCCACTCCGCTGGCTTGGACACCTGGAGAGGATGAGAGAGGATCGAGCTGTGAGAAGAGCGTATGTGGGGCACCCGGGTAGCAAACGTCAGTCTGGACGCCCCAGATACCGCTGGAGCGACGAAGCCCTGAAAGATATAGTCGCCCTCTGAGTACCAGACTGGCGTGCAGTGGCGCAGAAAAGGGCAGAGTGGCGTTCTCTTGTGTCAGAGGCCTAGATCCGTTTTGGGTCACTGAGCCAGTGAAGTAAGTAAGAGCTTTTGCACATCTTCGCGGTGGAATCGATACCCCGGTATATCACTATTGTTTCATGAAGGCGGTATAAGCGCGGAGATGCGGGCGCAGTATAGTGGAAGACCTTGACACCAAGCGTCAGCTCCGAAAAACTCGGCCCAAGCCCACCTATAACTACACACAACTATTCTGGAGAGCTTAACTGTGACTTTCAAAACTCTAATGTCATTTGGGTTTGCAAGCCACGTTCGCGCCCATGGACGTAATAGTTAATAAATACTTTCTTGAAATACTTTTCTACCGGATTGACGCCGTCGATGGACATGTCTGGGAGTGGGAAGACATCATCATCATCATCATATTGGAAGTGGAATGGAGCGGTAAAATAATAAGTATACCGCGGTGCAGCAGAATCGATTCCGCTGTGGCGTTGTGCAAAACCCTTAAGTTATTTAAATAATTACTTCATCTTACAAACACTTCTGGCTACTGGGACATCTTCTCGGCATCTCGATGGCTTTTTTATTAACCGACTTCAAAAAAGGAGGAGGTTCTCAATTCGACTGAATTTTTTTTTTTTTTTTTTTTTTTTTTATCATAATTTTTTTTTTTTTTTTGTATGTATGTTACTCCATATCTCCGTGAATCGTGAACCGATTTTCAAAATTTTTTTTTGAATCGAACAGGTATAACCCCTAGATGGTCCCATTGTCACCAAGTCGGGATCTGATGATGGGATCCTGGAGAAATCGAGGGAACTCTTCAACTATTATAGGCACACCTATAGTGATTTCACTATTTTTTACAGCAACTCGGCCACTTCCTCTTGGAATAGCGGATCCTAAGTGAAGTCGGTTCTTTTTTGTTTAAAATTATTTTGTTTTGAGAGTTTGTTCGACGATAACTTTAGTAACGTTTTTCTGATCTTTATGAAATTTGTTGGGGTTGTAGTACACATAAAAAAATTGTGGGTTCGTTTATGAGCTGGATCGATCAAGGGGGAATTTAGAAGGCATCTTGGTTTACATATTGCTCAACTCGTTTGCAAGTAAATCGCGAGTTCTCAGTTCGAGGCGGACTACTAGTAATTATTATAGACAGAGGTCTCTTTCACCATACCTCACGCGTGCAGTACATCGATGGTTTCAGGGTGTTGTTGGAGTTGTTTCAATTTTGCAGTACATCAGGTAGGGCAGATGCCCCGGTTTTGGCCACTTTAAGGAGAGTTTGTCTATTCAGACATCCGTCATTATGTGTCAATAAGGAACTATGACCCTTTTTTGTACTAAGTCAGTGAAAATATATTACTTTATTTATATGAATGTCCGCTGTTAAGATCCTGACATTAGATCTATTGTTTTTCTTTAATAAAAAGTCAGAAACGGGTCCAGGAGCCAGTTTTGGCCATTTTTTTCCATGGCCCCTGACAGCTGAATGACAACTTATACATGACAGATGACAGTGCCATCTGTACTGCTATTTTTTACTCGTATATTAACCATAAACCATAGGCTTATAAATTGGTCTATACCTTGATTAATTTGAAAATGGCCAAAACCGGCACAGTGGCCACAACCGGGGCATCTGCCCTACCTATATTTGAAGCAGCTCGATTGTCAACAAGCAATAATGCGCAAGAGAGAGGCCTGTTGAGATTGTCCAAACTGCCTCCTTAATACTGTTGTTAACAGATTAGTCCAAAAGTGTATACTCCGAGTGACAATTACATAAAATGTGTCTTATTGTTGCAAAACAAAATGAAAATCCTAACTACCTTAAACGGCATAGTCGCCCTACCGATATCCTCTCACGATTCCGCGCTCCGTACAATAGCTCCTATAAAACTAGAATGCATGCAGTATGCACTGAAATACGCTGTGCCGTTACAGAATACCCGACTTTGTTTAATGAACGTACGCTTATATTTAAATGCTTATTTTTGATTTCGTAAATTATATTGCAAATTGTTGTATCCTACTACTAATATTATAAACGCGAAACTTTGTGTTTAGACATATAATTGTTTTCTTTAAATTGGTGTCACTTCTTTAGAAAAGGTACGATAACATTTGGCGCTTACGTCAAAGCATTTATACGGACTGTACAGTCGCCATGAAATATATCCGAGCAGCCAGGGTACTCAAAAATATCTGAACATGCATTTTATCGCCTTGACAATAGAGGCGTTGTTCAGATATTTGTGACCACCTTAGCCGCTCCGATATATCTGACGGTGACTGTAAATGGGCGACGCTTATGAGTCCCTCAAAAGTAGTTGGTCCAACTGGCCCTGAGCTTCTTCTGCTGCTAATTGTGTATGGTAAAGAGAGCTTTTGTGAGTGGCACTATATTTCTAACAATATGACTCTAACAAATAAAACAAGTGTGTAGAAAAACAAGATTTATTCACAAAATATAGGTACTTAATTATAAATCTATGAGATCTTACATTATTACTCGCGTGTACAAATTTTCAAACAAGGTCACATTGGCAGTGGACCACTTTTATGTCTAAAACAGAGACAGTTTGTGAACAAGTTTTATTCTTATATAATTAGTAGTCGACAATGTCTTTTAGTAAATAAAATAAGTTTTTTTATGACCAGTAGTTTTTAGGTCATTGACCTTAATGAAGTTTATGCAACTGAGTTTAAAACATAAAGGGTATAGCCGGGTTAGTATGGCACAACTGCCCTTAGCGAAAAAAAGAATTTCCTTTTAGTGGATTATTAACCTTTACATATGTAGTGCTTTCACCAAAAATTAAGCCTCAAATCCTTCAGGTTACAAAAAAAAACGCATAAATTGAAATATATATTTTATTTTATTTTAGCTAAAGTACTGATCCGATTTCTTTGTAATTTGGATATGTTGTAAGGAAAATTAAGGTCGCTTTTTAGAAAAAATAAAATAATAATTTTTAGAAAAAAAAAAGAAAAAAAAATGATATAACAATATTCAAAAAATAAATAAATATAGGTACGAGATTGCGACAATTACCTAATTTATATATTTTATGTAGAATTTAATAATCTTTAACATATGTTTTTTTTAATAACTAAAATTGGGATTAACGATGTGAAAAATTCGAATTTGTAACATCCCATACTTTTATTCCCATACTTGTATTCCCAACAATCCCAATGCATTTTGAATTTGAATTTAGAATGTGACAAAATCAAAATCAAAGATTTATTCAGCAAATAGGCCACAAGGGCACTTTTACCGGTTAACAGGGCCGGCCCGTCCATATAGGCGAACTAGGCGATCGCCTAGGGCGCTCGTGTTAGGGGGGCGCCAAACGGCGGCATCGAAAAAAATTATAGTAATGGACGTCGTCAAGTAAACCGTTTGTCTGATAAATTCGTTACGTTGCAGCGTGTACAAATAAAATCTTTGGTACATAAGTCCAGTAATTTACATCTGTCCACTTGTTTGGCGCATCGTTGATGTACCCACATATGGCATTGTATCACACTGAACCCAATTAGTAGAACCTTCTGTCATCGACCCGCGCTCACAGTATAAACAGTTAACTATTACTTGGTTGTCTGGTGAGGGTATGTCTAGAGCTGGACACATATTGTGTATGGAAATGTTTCTCTCTAGAAATACAAGAAGATACATCACTGTAAATTCTTTCAACGTAAATTCGTTACGTACCGTTAGCGGTTAAGTCATTTTCGAGTTATCCTTCTTTTGTTAGGGTTCCGTAGCCAAAATGGCAAAAACGGAACCCTTATAGTTTCGCCATGTCCGTCCGTCCGTCCGCGGTCTAGCTCAGTGACCGTTAGCACTAGAAAGCTGAAATTTAGTTTGAATATGTGCATTAACCAAGCCGACAAAATGGTAGAATAAAAACTGGAAAAATATTTTTTGTTAGGGTACCTCCCGTACATGTGAAGTGGGGGGCGAATTTTTTTTTCGTTTCAACCCAGTTGTGTGGGGTATTGTTGGATAGGTCTTCTAAAAAGAATTAGGGCCTTCTAAAACAGTATTTGAATAAAACTAATATTTTCGTAACTAATAGCTCCGAAAGTTTTAAACAGGGCGTCCCCCCCCCCCCCCCCATCTAACTTTTGAACAGTGGGTCCAAATATTTTGAAAAAATCATGACTGTCAGGCCTAATAAGTACCATCAATGAAAACTTAGTTAGATGGGGTGGGGACGCCCTGTTTTAAACTTTCGGAGCTATTATTTAGGAAAATATTAGTTTCTTCCAAAAACTGTTTTAGAAGATCCTAATTCTTTTTAAAAGACCTATCCAACGATACCCCACACACACCTGGGTTGGAACGAAAAAAATATTCGCCCCCCACTTCAACGGGAGGTACCCTAACAACATATATTTTTCCAGTTTTTATTTTACCGTTTTGTCGGCTTCGTTAATGCACATATTCAAACCAAATTTCAGCTTTCTATTGCTAACGGTCACTGAGCTAGACCGCGGACGGACGGACGGACGGTCACACAGTGTGTTAAAAACCCCTTTTTTGTCTCACTCGCTTTTTTTTCTAGTTTCCTATAGTTTATATGAATCTAAACATCAGACTAAAACTCCCACGTCGATACGGCTTGTAGTTTTTTTGTAAAAAAATATCAAAGTTGGCTTATATCCGGGTCATGAAATTCACTAAAACTAAAAAATAATTTAAAGTAATTTACTTACGGAAATAATAATTATAACAATTGAATAGACATTAAATGCTGCAGATTTGATAATGTTTTTGTATATTTTCCGCCACTGGATATCGAGAAATTTCCATTTTTCTCTTTTTTGGTTTTTATTTTTTTATCATGAAGTTCCGCCGTAGTAGCAAACGAAACCGACATTAAACGATAGTTTACGTCTGACTTTATGTGCAGAAAAAAAATCAGCTGCTAATACCGTGGAACTCAGAAGTTACAAGTAATTTAAGTTTTATCCGGAATGTTTGTGTCTAGGGTTGTCACTTCAAGTTTGTTAATCCGGATCAGAATTCTGAGTGAAGTTGGGGAATCAACTATTAAGGTTTTCAAAACTTACCGAATCAGAAATCCTCAGTCATCCGCAAAAGGACGTTTGTGCCGCAAAATCTTATAATAAACTATCTTTTGAGTGAGTACTATGATGGACCGGTAACTACAAAGGATCCCTACATTGAGCACCACTCGAGATGCTTTTGGTCGGGTTTTAGATTAGCTTTGCGATGTCTACTGATCATATAGCCAATATTTATACTGTCGAACGAATAGATCGACTCAATAACACGTGTATACGTGTATACGTATACTTTGTATGTTCGATTTATTTCATAGGGCACTAGTCTCTTCAGACCCTATAATTGGTGACAACGAAAAACGAAAATCTCATATAAAAATACATCCATTGCCAAAAGAAGCCATATCGCTACTAAAACCTTGTGCTAGCTGGCCAGCGATGGCAGTAACTGTTGACGAGGAAGACAATTTTGAACTATGTAACGAGGAGTCGTCATCATCATCTTAGCGTGTGTCCCAGTTCCTTGACACGGCTTTGTCTTGGGATCCACTTGGCCACCTTACCTCATGATTTGGCGTAGACACTAGTTTTTACGAAAACGTCTGCCATCTGACCTTCCAACCCTGGGGGCAAACTAAGCCTCATTGAGATTAGGTTCGGTTTTCTCGCGATGTTTTCCTTCACCGCCAAGCGACTGGTAAATATCCAATGATACACATGTTCATCTTGTTTCATGACACATATGTTCCGAAAATCTCAATTGACAACATTTCAAAATTTTTAAAGTGGTCTAAATCGAAAACCATTTCGGTAAATATGCTTCCTGAATGTAATTTCCAATACAATAATGCTTGCCTGACTGATATTTCATGTTTAAAACCTGGAATGTTACCATCCATGGGATCCGGATATACAAGGTGACAACCCTGAACACAAATCAAAATTGTTGATAACTTTTGAGTTCCACCGAATTATAAGCTCATTTTTTTTCTGCTGATAAATCTAAGCGTAATCTATCGTTTAATATCAGTTTCGTTTGCTACTACGGCGGAACTCCAGAATAAAAAAATAAAAACCGAAAGAGCGAAAAATGTTTTTTTTTGTTATTTACTGGCAGAAAATTATTCGAATGCTTCATAAAAGATGAAGTATTAAATGCCTGCTTAATTGGTAAAATCAAAATTGAATTAAGTAATTTAGTTGATTAGAATTTTTAGTTTTAGTGAATTTCATGACCCGGATATAAGCCAACTTTGATATTTTTTTACAAAAAAACTACAAGCCGTATCGACGTGGGAGTTTTAGTCTGATGTTTAGATTCATATAAACTATAGGAAACTAGAAAAAAAAGCGAGTGATACAAAAAAGGGGTTTTTAACACACTGTGGGTCATGGCGAAACTATAAGGGTTCCTAGTTGACTACGGAACCCTAAAAATGAAAGAAATTTTCTTTCGTTATAAGGTATTTCTCCTCCAGGCGCGTTATTTTTTTCCACCCTGACATTCATCAAGAATTTCAGCTGGCTTGTGCTTGTAATGACATTTACTGGGCTAAGGAAGGGCACGCAGACCGGTCTAGTAAAACTATACGATTTTTAGTTATTTTTGACTACGGAAACCTAAAAAGGCAGATGTCCATTACGAATAAAAAGGATTTATTTCCTCTGGACGCAAATAAATGCGGGTGTCATCTTTACCCTTCATTCTTTACTATAGGGCGCAAATGTGGGTAAGGGCTTGTGCACAAATCACGCGAGGTTTTTTTGGCTACTTTTTGACCCCCCCCCTCCCCTCTGGTGATCTTTGGTGAGGTTCTAAGCTCCCCCCCCCCCTCCCCCACCTAACCTCGCGTATATTTATTGAATTTTTTTTACTCGACCTAATTATGAAATTAAATATTCGAAAATCTTGTTTATTTTTCTATTTTCGCAATTAATGTGATGTTATATTTGCCATATATTTAGTATCCGTTGATGCACAAATGTATTTGTGTAATTTTTACTACTATCTCTGAAAAGTTGACTCTTATTTTGAGGTAATAGGTATGGTTTTTCAAAGTTCTACATTCGCCGATTTAATTTTAACTTTTATTACATTTATATTACAGGTGCTACTGACGGGTACAAGAAAAAAAACCGGCCAAGTGCGAGTCGGACTCGCGCATGAAGGGTTCCGTACCATTATCTATAAAAACCGGCCGTAGCTACTATCGAATAAATTAATATCGCAAGGTCGTATCTGCCTAAGTAGGTAGTTTTTTGGAGATTACTCAAAAATGTTCGTTGAAAGAATATTCAAAAGTGTATCTTCTTGAATTTTTCCATAATATTTGGACTTAAATAAGGTTCAATTTTTTTGACTTTCGGAGTCATTATTTCTGAATATATCCACTTAATCATTTTTTTTTTTTAAAAACTTCAATGTTATTTCTAAAGACCTATCGATTGATGTGCATCATGTTGATATTTGGTAAAAAAATATTTTTTGACAATTACTTGCATGTATGGAGTGCCCCCTCTAAAATGATTTTTTTTTCAGAAATTTAACTACATATCTAAGTAGCAGCACACATAATACACTTTATGTAAAAATTTGATAATGATACGTCTTATAGTTTCCGAGTAAAATGGCTGTGACATACGGACGGACAAACATGACGAATCTATAAGGGTTCCGTTTTTTACCGTTTGGCTTATAGCGCAGTAAAATAGACATATTTATTAATATAATTAAACCTGTTTTGAAATTAATTCATTCGTCGGTCCAGGGATTGTTCTGGTTCGTCTCTAAACGTTACAACAGGGCACACATCTCCAGGCAGGCAGGTAGCGGGCATACATCCATCGACATCGTCTTCGTCTTGCCACACGACACGACGTCGTCGTTTTCCCGCATTACACAAAGTACTTCCCTTTGGGATCTCGCTATAGTTCGCCGCGTTAGAATGCGCGTTGGTCGGCCTATTTTGTCATTACGATCCCTTAGTTTTTTATATTTTTCACGGCTTCGTTCATTATAATCATTATAGAAAATACACGTGAGGTCTCCATGTACCCCCCCACCCCCCACGTGATCTATCGTGATTTTTTCGGGACCCCCTCCCCCCCCTTTCGAACCTCGCGTGATTTGTGCACAAGAAGATAACCTATGGGGTTGTAAAAAGGGGGTATATTTTTATGTTGCACTATCTAGTGGCAGTCTACAACGAGAAAGGGTGCAAGCGTGAATTGTAAGTTAGCACTTCCACTTAGTAAGTTAAAAAGTTAGCACTTTATATTGGCGTAAAATAACAGTTACCTACCTATTTATTTGAAAAAAAAATTGCGCGTTATTTTGTCACGAATTCTCTAAAATGGGGCGCCATTTCAGTCTCTTGCCTAGGGCGCCGGGAATGCTCGGGCCGGCCCTGCCGGTTAACCGGCAGTAATAGACATAAATCCTACGAATGCTGCTAAATCACAAAAGATTGCTTAGTTTAAAGTAAAACATTAACGAATTTAAGTACCTAATGATAAAACTTACATTTTCCGCCAAGGAGTAACGACTTTCTTCTTCGAAATACTCTGTCACGTATCTTCGTAGTTTTAGACAAATATTATCATAAGCGAGACTATACAACGATTTTACGTGGTATTTTTTCGAAAAAAGTATTTTTAAAGCTTCATATTTATTCAAAGAAGGAACAGACATCTTGAAATCGATATTCGTTAACATTCATTATAAAATAAAGTTCTTACAATTCTCCCCTTCCCGCCTTTTTGTTCTTTTTTAAGCCCTAGCCGCATACAGCCACGGATTTTATTAAGGCCCGCACTCAGCACAATAAGTCGCGTTCCAAATTCAAAATGCATTGGGATTGTTGGGAATACAACTTCACAGTGTAATACGTAGAAGTTATCTTGTTTGAAAATAATGTATGGGATGTTACGAATTCTTTTTTTTTACATCGTTAATCCCGATTTTAGTTATTAAAAAAAATATATGTTAAAGATTATTAAATTCTACATAAAATATATAAATTAGGTAATTGTCGCAATCTCGTACCTATATTTATTTATTTTTTGAATATTGTTATCTCAATTTTTTTTTCTTTTTTTTTCTAAAAATTATTATTTTATTTTTTCTAAAAAGCGACCTTAATTTTGCTTACAACATATCCAAATTACAAAGAAATCGGATCAGTACTTTAGCTAAAATAAAATAAAATATATATTTCAATTTATGCGTTTTTTTTTGTAACCTGAAGGATTTGAGGCTTAATTTTTGGTGAAAGCACTACATATGTAAAGGTTAATAATCCACTAAAAGGAAATTCTTTTTTTCGCTAAGGGCAGTTGTGCCATACTAACCCGGCTATACCCTTTAATTAAAACGTTAGAGTCACATTGTTATATGCGAGCAATGTCACGTTGGGGTAATTCTCTTTTTTGCGCCTGCGTATTAATTACGTCATGAAAATATATGAAAAGTTTAAAAGCATTAAGTCTAAACGTAGACATAAAATTTAGAGAATGGCCCATTTAAATATTTTCACCGTATCAGATAACGCCGCCGTATATAATATAGTTACCTATGAGTAACCCGGCTAAATGGGCATGGTTCCGTACTTTCATACGATACAATGAACATGTACACTCGCTATCAAATATTTCGGAGCGGCCGAGATACTCAAAAATATCTGAACATGCACTTTATCGCGTTGACAATAGAGGCATTGTTCAGATTTTTGTGACCACCTTGGCTGCTCCGATATATCTGATGGCGACTGTACAAGCACGAGGGCGTATCATTCCCGGTATTTATGACCTTTTATCAAGAAAAGGAAGTGTAGACCGGATTGGAATACAAGGCCGGAAATCCGTTTTCACGCCGAGCCAGTATAGTACTTTTCTCAATCATGCAATTAAACAGAAGAACGGACAGACATTACGGATATTACGAAACTAAGAGGGTTATCGATTATGCCATTTTGGTTACGCAACCCTAAAACTGGAAACTGAAAAAGATCATTACATTACATAACTGTGTAACACAAAAAATCCTTAACCCTATGACCGCCACAGACGGCTGTGGCCGACATCAAAAAGTCGTGCCATGGACGCCAACGACGGCAACAGCCGACAGGCTTTGTAGTGCAATAGGGATCTACGCGGGCTTCCACAAAGTTCAATGTCGCTTGACAAAACGCGATTACGTGGCGTCGGTGGCGCGTCATTTTTGTTCAACGCTTGGCGGTCAAAAGACCTTGCTGGTCTATAAATGCTTTAAATATTGCTCAAAGTAATATTCTCAGATCATATAATTATATTTTATTTGTCACAAGAAAAATTAAAAATTCTTAACATCTACAAGTCTCTGGAAATAATTAACAAAAAAGTAAATATACAAAAACGCGACTTATTTACCTATTCCTACATCAGTTAGGTATGTTAAAAGTGTACTTAAATGCAAAATAAACATATTATTTATTTAATCATTCTTATCTGACCAAAAACATGTTTGTATCACAGTACAAATCAAAAGTCTAACTAGTACGCATTTTATGGAATGTGGTGGCATACGTGATTTAGCAATATTTTCTGCACTTTATAACATGTCATTATATGTAGAAATGTAATATGTACTGATTTAAACTCACACGATGTTCACTCATTAATTTGACAAAATACGGGAATATAATGGGATGTAATATATTGATATCCTTTATGTACCTAAACCATTAGGTAGTAGATAAAATATTTCATAAAAATCATGAAGAAACTAAAAACGTGTATGTATTAAAACATCAAAAGCAGTAATTCGATAAATCATAATGGGCACACGTATTTGTTTCTTCTGAATATGTTCGTATAAAAAAAACTGTATTATATAAATGGCGCCGTTATCTTTGACATTAAATAAGCAACGAATACAAACATAATGGCTAGTACAATGAGAAGTAACTGAGATACGCACGTGAGCTCCTCCTTGCGCCAATGCCTGATGTCTTGTGAAGCCTGTGGACAAAATACCAGTTGTCATTCATCAATATCAATCAATAACTAATGTGTGAAATAATAAAGGCGGAACACGTAAATACATTAAAAGTAGTGTAATAGGTTACTCGTTACATTTTGGTGCCCTGACCAGGATTAGCATCATAAGTATAGCTTGGCATGAATCGAAGTTCAGGGAAGTATATGTATGCAGATAATCATACTGTTTTTCTTGTGGTAGCCAAAAAAAGATAAGTACGGTTTTTTTGTTGGTAAAATATCAATGATAATTACCAAAGCGCCTGTCTATAGCGCGGTTGGCCGAAAAACTAGACCACATTATAGGTCATTACCAAACCCCGGATTTTTGGGGGCAGAAATGATTTTGTGTGTTTATTTATACCTTTGTTTATTGTACAGTCGCCATCAAATATATCATAGCAGCCACGGTACTCAAAAATATCTGAACAAGCACCTTATCGCCTTGACAATAAAGGCGTTGTTCAGATATTGTGACCACCTTGGGTGCTCCGATATATCTGATGGCGACTGTACCATAGTAACTAAACTATGATTAATCAATAGGTAGTAAGATCCAAACGGGCTTAGAAAAGTTCAAATAGTTTCTTTTTTATCAGTTTTTACCTATTTGTAGATAGTGTAAATAATTTCTGGCTCCAAAAATCCGAGGTATGGTTATTACCGTTTAATAAGTTATTTGGACGTCGACTGCATGCATGGCTATTCTAATAATTATAATTACCATGTGTTTGAACTTGGCGTACGGCACGAGCGCAGTCCGCGAATGTTTGGCGAGCGTTCGCATCACGTCTCTCGCTTGCTCGCGCCGCGACAGCGCCACGAACGCAGACGTGTCGTCGATGAACTGAACAACTATAGGACCTGTATAACATCACAAATACGAAATAAAAAAATTAAACTAAATTACTTCGTATTAAAATAATTTTGCATGGCTTTTATACATCTAACTTATTAATGATTCTGCCGTGCTAGTTTCAAAGGCAGACTCTTGTTATATAAAATTAAAGTGTCATAGTAGAATAAATGTTGTTTTTTATGTTAGTACATAGTTAATAGCGATAATATAGATCTATTTTATTTTAACTGTTTTAAACAACAATATTTCCATATTTTCATATTTTTTGTACTAAGCAAACAAATAATTATACATCATTAAAGAGCAAATTAAATATGGTTGTTAGACATTCCAAATCGACCTTCTACATTTTCGCTTTAACCAACTGAGCAACCGAGGCTTGCTCGATCAGGATCGCTTTCATCGAAGTAAAAACAAATTATTTCATTCATTTGGTCAGCACTAACAGCTAAACTAAACAAATAAATGTGTTAGTTATGTTTGCATTTAATAACTTATTCTTAGGCCTGATTTACACTTGTAAGTTTTGCTTACGTAAGTAGGGACGCAGCTATGGATTAGAATGAGATACGAATATCTCCATCTCATTCTCGCCAATAGCTTCGTCCCTACTTACGTAAGTAAAACTTACAAGTGTAAATCCAGCCTTACCGAAAGGACTAAACAACTGATTGATGTCATTCCTCTGCCACTCCATGGGGAACGTCAGATGAAACACGTGATCTCTGGACGGCGAAGCTGCGAACAAAATATTTAACTATATTATTAATTCACTAAATAATTTGTAGAAATTAATAAAATCTACTATTTTTGTAACAGCACCTACACGATATATACAGAGCGACATTTTTGACCATGTGAATAAACTCGCTCCTACTTATTAAAATGGGAATGAGAGAGAGCCTTAAGAGACCAGTGTGGAAACCGACCGAATATAAGAGTTATTTTTGCTTCCTACTATTAAATTGCAAAAGTGTGCTTAGTTTTTAATATCGTAACTTAAGACCGGGTCGATCCATATTCATATACTTCCCGCGCCTTGTCCATATATAACCCTTATATGTACAGAGGGTCGTTTTTGGCCCTGTGAAACACTCGCTGCTACTCATTAAAATGGGATTGAGAGTGAGCCTTACATATAACCTTAAGAGACCAGTGTCGAAACCGACCCAGATATAAGGGTTATTTTTGCCTCCTATCAGATTGCAAAAGTGTGCAGTGTCTAATATCGTAACTTACGACCGGGTCGATCCATATTCATATCCTTCACGCGCCTTGTCCATATAGGACCCTTAAATGTACCGAGGGTCGTTTTTCACCCTGTGAAAAACTCGCTCCTACTCATTAAAATGGGATTGAGTGAGCCTATAGCCTTAAGATGTGCCGAAACCGACCCAGTTATAAGGGTTATTTTTGTTTGCTACATTGTCTGATTACAAAACTGTACTTGATTGTCTAATATCTCAATAATAAAATCTACAATTTTTTTAACAGCAGCTTCTTGCCGTCCGTATATAACCCATATATGCACAGAGGGTCGTTTTTGACCCTATGAAAAAACTCACTCCTACTCATTAAACGTGCCTGTAACTTCAAGAAAACAGTGTAGAACCGACCCATATAATAAGGGTTTTTTTTTATAGTGTGCTTAAGTGTCTAATATTGTAACTTACGATCGGGTCCATCCATGTTCATATACGGCGAATCCTGATACGCAGTCTTAGTGAGGAACAGCTTATTAAGGAAGGGCCTGAGCAGCGCGGCGCTATGCTCGCTCTCGCTCTCTCCGCGCATGCGCGCTACATGTGACCGCATCGCTAGGAAGCATAGTCCGGTTATAAAGGCGTCGTAGCCCGCTTCGTGTGGCTTATCGTCTGAGAGGGTGTAACCGCGGCCTTTGGAAGAACCTAGAACAAAGTGGAAATGCGGTTAGAATTGGGTGACTGGCTATACTCGCCCTCAACCAAAGTGACGAGTCAAGCCAAAGCCAAATAAAATTCGGCGGTCGTAGTGATGGTATGGTGTCGATTACTGTAGGATTCAAACAACGATGTTATTATTATACTTTGTTTACTTTACTATTATTGCCTAGTGATTATTTATCGACATTCCTTTTTGCGGGTTGACTACCTGCGGACTGCACTAAGGGTCTCAGCTTGCTTCGATGAATACAATGGGATATTGATAACGCGAGCCGAATGATTTTATTGCTCTAGTCGTCACTTTGGTAAACTTTGGTTGAGGGCGAATATAGTCAAATTAGCTTTTTTTTACAAACTACCAAAACTATTAATCAATTTCAAAGCAAGGTACATCAAAAGTTGCAAGTGCGTGCGTCCAACACGTATAGAACACACGCTACGTACGTATACGCATTAATTTGTAAGCACGTTTCAAAATGGCTGTCAGCATACCATAAACAATATACGTAATTTGGTCCGGTTATCGTTGTAGCCCTCCAAGCTTTGACATGTTTAGCGGGGAGCAAAAAATCTATCGTAGAGAACGTTTTGCGAACTCACACTAAATTACTGTGGAACTGCTAATCTTGTCATCGCGAATTGTTATGTACTATCGATCTAGGAGACTAGTGCTGTTTTTTACCTAAGTAAAGACAAAAGGATGGGGTATGATTTTCACTTACCGACCGTAGGCAATCCGAAAGGCGCCTCTGACAGGGTAGCCAGCAAATGTTGCAACACACTGGAATTAACCTTGTCTTTAAAAGGCGGGAGACTGGACATGTACTTCGTGTCTAGGAGGCTGCAAACAACAACACATATACCATGTTAGTAAATAATTTGAATATTTAAAATACGCACTTTTGTCTACGCAACGTCTGTGTAAGTAGCTTATTGCACTAATGATTTTCAGCATTGCCGTGGCCTATTCCACAAAAATTAAGACTACAATTTACAATTGTATACAGGGTGTTTTTTCAGTAACCAATGTAACCATATTATGGGAGGTGATTAGGAAAGTCATACTGAACAACTTTTTCCATGGGACCAACCCCGAAATCCAAAAAAAAATTTGCCGACCCCATACAAAACGTCAACGTCTGATCGGCTGAAATGTATGATACGAGATTTCGGAGTTGGCGCCATAGTAAAAGTTGTTTAATATGGCCTACCAAATCACCTAGCACAGTATGGCTAGTTATTGAAAAAACATTCTGTATAACACAAGTGGACGTATAAAAAAAAAATCACAAAATTGTATGTAGTGTAAAAAATTTAAAATTGTTGTCACAATTCTACAATTTAGCGTAAATCAAAAATAAGTTAATACATTGCTTATTACGAATATGTTAACATAGTTTCATAAACTGTAAACATTTTTAATGTGGAATACTATTTAAAAATGCTAGATAACGCGAGAACTGCATTCTCAATAAGCCCTCTTAACTGTTCAAAGGAGATAGGTTCCGATAAATTTTGAATGCATGGGCATTTGAAAATACTTTTTCACCCCAACTATTCGAAAAAGGGTAATTTCGCCCATTTACAGGGAGCAAAAGTGACTTTTGATCCCTCTGCGATTTGTTGCCCATTTACAGGACCATAAGTCACTTTTGCTCCCTCTGCGTTTTTTTTTAAATTTTCCTTGTCTTTGCAACCGATTAAAATGAGTAGAGATGCAACGGATAGTGGTTTGGCCGGATACCGGATACCGGATATTCGGCCTGACCCTCCGCCGAATATTCGGTATCCGGCCGCCGAATATTCGGCCGGCGGTACTATACCTACAATTTGAGTTTCGTAGGTGCGCGTCGTGCAAGTTTCGGCCTGTTTCGTAGTGAACGTTCGCGCGGACACATTCCTAGGAATTGTAGGCAACAAAACGAATTTTATTATGTCGGTGCGGAGTAACTTCTTTCAAAAGTACACACGCGCTCGCGTATTTTTATGTAAAAAAATATTTTGTATGACTAGTGGGCGACTCTGACTACATCCGGTATCCGGCCGGATACCGGATATCTTCGTACTATCCGGCCGGCTTCGTACTATTCGTACTAAAATAAGGGCCGGATATGCCGGATACCGGATAGTAACCGGATATTCGGTGCATCTCTAAAAATGAGACAACATTATATATACTATAACTTCTCTTTCTAGCAGATAGCTAAGTACCTTTGTTTTCGTTTTTCTCATAGAAGGAGTGAAAAGTAGAGTGTACTACGCGGTAGCAAAATTATTTCGACCTCGGGTCACTTAAATCCCTCACTACGCTCAGGATTCCACATTAGAATCCCTCGCGGGATTCTATTCTGGAATCGTTCGGAACTCAACACGCTACCCTCGACCGATATAAGTCATTTTGCTCCCTTGTAGTATTAATAATCTACTATTTAAACTTACCTAGGAAACATGCAGTGTGCGAACTCTTTAAATGTCCCGTAGTCGGGCGGCAGAGGTTGGAAGAAATGGTTGAGCGTGTGAAGGACGTCTAACAACATGTTGTGCCCGATCACCAATTTCTCCTGTAATTCAATACAAAACAGTCAACAGCAGCACCAGAAGTTGCTTAGGGCGAATAGTTTTGAATGATCTTCAAGTGCTTTTAAGTACGATTCCCGCCGACCGCATCCAATCGGCTGCCGCCGCATTCCAACTGATGCTCGGGCATCCATCGGTAGCTGACCGCGTCCATTGACCAGACCGGGAGGATTTGGCTGCCACCACGTGATAGAGGGTGCTGGAGCACCTTGCCTGCTTGCTTGGTCCGTTCGGTGGGAATCGTACAGTCACCAGCTATAGTATCTTCCTCAATGAAGGCCGCAAAAATATGTGACACGCTCTTATTTGTAGGGCCATAAGACCGTGTCTGTACATGCTCTCTGGACAATACAGTCAATGAAAACAATGTATTATCTATCAAAATGCTTACACTCGCTGAATTATTAAAAAAAAAAAGGTTATCTTAACACTTTCCGCAACGCATTTTTTTACATGCTATGCTCGTAGACTCGTACACTCTGATCGCAGCATTTTACCACTATGCATAGGAAATCATTAAAAAGAAAGGATTGCACCTACGGTTTACAGCTCTTAAATTTGCCTTTAAAATGGAACACTATACTGTTCTGTCTCTGTCTACTATCAAAACCATACAAAATCGCAAATACTCTACCGTCAAGGGCTACATCTTTGCCTACGATACACAACTTTGCTTGGCTTGAAAAACACGATTTACTTCACCAAACAGTTATTTATATTTTATGCCTGAGATGGGAGGAAGGTTGTAACACGTGATGGTACCCTAAATTTGACACTCACCGATTGGCTGATCATCCGAGCTACTTTAGAGAACCCCACTGCTTCCTCAAACTCCTCCCATTCCTTGTCTTTCTTCATGGTTTCGCGATCTTGCGCCGCGTTCTCAGGCGTTACACGAGTCACTTTCAGAACTCTGGAAATAAAATAGTACATTTCGATACTAGGTCGGAAAGGATGTCATTATTCAACGAGTTCCGAGACATTTGGTCACGAGCCGCAGGCGAGTGGCAAAACTCGGGACGAGTGAAGAATGACATTCCGTCCGTGTATCGAACGACGTTTTTTAATAAAGTTGCTAAAAAATTATAAAAATGGACAATATGTCACTTTGAGGTTACTTCATCCGAACACTCGCGCCGTGCGATGCGGGGCGGTGATCATGAATCCTGAGCTGTGATTGGCTGGAAAAGTAAAACGCGCTAGTGCGAGAAATCCAACTTCTCGCATTATAAACTACTACTAGATTTGAGCAACTGTGTTAAAAAGAATATTAAATAATTTTAAACAAAAAAGAACCCACTTCACTTAGAATCCGCTATTCCAAGAAGTGGCCGAGTTGCTGTAAAAAATAGTGTGCCTATAATAGTTGAGGAGTTCCCTCGATTACTCCAGGATCCAATCATCAGATGTGGACCTTATGACAATGGGACCAACTGCTCTTTAAAACAAAAAAATAATTTTCCAAATCGGTCCAGCCGTCTTCGATTAATCGGTGAACATACATACAAAAAAATAGCAAATAAAATAAAAGATCCCGATGAATTGAGAACCTCCTCCTTCGAAATCTTGAAGTCGGTTGATAAGTAGTAGCTCATCAGTACAGTAACAGATAGATAGATAAATACTTAAATACAGAAAACATCCATAACTCAAGAACAAATATCCGTGATAAACACACAAATAAATGCCCTGACCAGGATTCGAACCCAGGGCGTCCTGCTTCGTAGCATAGGCAGGGTCTCTACCGACTAGGCTAGGAGGCCGTTCGGACACAATGCTATCATACCTGTTTTTATTTTCCAGCACTTTGGTTTCCACATAGGCCTCATCCTTGAACCGGGCACCTAACTCCTGAAACAGCAGCCGTCTGATGAAGGCGTTGCAGCGGTCAATCTCCATCTCATCTGATTTCCGCTCGTCTATGAACTGACGCACTCTTTTACTGGAATATATCCAAAACAATAAAATATTAAACAACAGACAGGGACCTATGATATAATATATCTATACAAAATCGTGTTCCCTAAAGCGCGTGCCAGACGGCATACAACAAGTCTCTCCGACAGAGCGACCTTGGTAGGGACGGACCATGTAGATAGTTGTTGCCAACAACATTGTATGAACCACCAGCCAAGGTCAGGGCGGCCTTGGACCGTCAGCAGCCTTGTTGGCAACCGTCTAGCAGACGCTTTAATGAGGAAGGCATCTGTCATGCTAGGTGGCGCCAGCATAGGTTGTACGTGTCATTATCACACACAGTCATCAAATTTCAAAAGTCATAACTCTACACAGTTGTATCTGATAAATAATGTTGTCCCTCATTATCTGCCCAGGACTGTATACATCATCTGTGAAAATTTCACCTGTCTAAGGGTTCATGAGATACAGCCTGCTGACAGGCGGACAGACAGACGAACGGAATCATAAAACATAGACAAAAAATTCAGAGACTTTTTGTTTGTGTTCAGACACTATAGGACTAACAGCGACGTCAGGGACTATGGGATTTTACTATTAATAAATAATAACGCAAAATATGGACCACTAGATGCCCAATATAATAAATAAATAAATAAAATAGCCTTTTATTTCATGCTTTTCAACATTTTTGGTTTTTTGAATAAGTCTTAAGTTAAATTATTATTTTGTAGTGTTAGTTCTAAAATTATTTTAAATAAAATTTAATATTTAGCAAGAACCCCGTCTTAGCAGATGAAGGCCTCTAAGCTGCCCAATAATAGGTTGGAAATATCTTAGCATGGAACTCTGAACACCACAGCAAGGTTAATTTTACCTGTTTTATTTTGTTTGGGTTTTTACTGTTTGAGAGCCTAAAGAGAACATACAGTGAAAGTAGTGTTCACAACCAACATGACATTTTTTTACAGTGACTATAAAATGCTCACCAAATATCTTCAATCTGTTGCTTATTCTCATCCGGCACCGGGATGCTGTTAGTTTCATTGGCATATGACTTCTGCCTCTCCGTGAGTATTTCACGCAGCCGAGTCTCAGTCGGCTCTGTCATGTACGGAATGCCTGGAACAAGCTCTCAAATCTACAAAATATATCATTCATGAGTTTAACTAGAAAAGTAAGGTAAAAACGTCTTTATTGCACACCTTAGAATGGGACAATGTACTTAACCTATAATATTATATTTGAATAGTGGCAAACAGGCGGTCTTATCGCTAATAATAAGCGATCTCTTCTAGACAACCTTAGGGTAGCGGAGATAAAGAAGCGGTAAAATGATAATAGGAGGTGCAAAACTAATTAAAAGGCTAAAAATAACATAAATAAAAAAATAACCGAAAAATAAATAATAGTACATTACGTACCTAGGGCGGTAAAATAAATAACGGCTCAGATCGCGGGCATTTGTGGCCCGAACCGAAGGTAAGGGCCATAAACAAGCAATCTGAGGCCTTCTTTATTACCGCCCATGGTGCATACACAATTTTACATCTTCTCCTGGGCGTGAAATAAGATTTGCCGCTGTGCCCGTTGGCGGCAAATCTCACTTACCGGCCAGAGTGACGTAAATAAATAAAATAGACCTACATATATAAAGTAGGCGAGCATAAATTGTGATGACTATGTAATAAAATATAATAATAAAATATACAAAACAGGAAATAAAAAATAAAATAAAAAAAGAACAAGAACAAAAATTTTAATAAATAAATATATAATACATATAGGTGTAATAACAAATATGTATAGTCTATAACAGTCAGCGAATAAAGGCTATTATTAAAAAAAATAAAAAATATTAATATTGTAATAAAATAGGTTAAATTTTGTTTTCTTACTAATCAAGTTGAATAATTTTTATAATAAAAAGAGGAGGGGAAAGGGAACTTGGGCTCAAATGTTGTCTCAGTGTTTTATCCACACAGTATATCACTTAGTGACACTTTTTACAGAAATGTTGCTATTTTCTCATAAAACATAATTGCATATTAATGAGATAACATTTTACCACTAACAGCCTAAAGTACATTTTTTATTAAGTGAAATAAACACCAGTATGTCTAGCATAACTTACGTTGTGGCGCGACTCTCCATACTTCTGGCACGACTCAAAGTATGGAGTCGCGCGCGACAACGCATGCTAAGCCGCCTGGTATACAAATGTATGTAAAGTCTGACAATTGACTTCACAAAATAAAAAAAATACTTTACCATAAAGAAAACAGGGATAGTCAAATTAAAGTGTATTGGAATTATTTTTTTGGCACAAAATAAAAATATATATATATATATATATATATATATATATTTGTAGTTCTATTTCAATGAAAATTGGTTTCTAATGTTGATATCTGGAGAGGTTATAAATATCATCACTGCCACAAAACTACTACAAATATGTTAGTCAATAATTAAATAAATAAATAAAATAAAATTCGTTTATTTCAGACCGTTAGGATCCATAATTAAACTCACCGTCTCGTATTAGCTTGTTAAAATCAAACCCCTGGGCTGACAGAAAATCCAAACTCGAGCTCTGGCAGAGAAACATCCGTTCAGGCCCCGGTCGCCCGCGCGGAAACAGATAAAAATTATACGCGTCGTTCATATACTGCTTCGAATCCTCGTCCCAGTAAAACGCACATAGGCCGTACTGGATCAGCAAAAAGTCCTTACATCCCGCCAAGGTCCGTAAGTAATACTCGCCCGGAGAATCGAACATACTGACGTCCGGCCCATTTATTAAGCCCGTAAACTCCGCGTCTATCACTAAAAAGTCTGCTCTTTTTATAGACTCACTCACGATTGGTAAGGACTCCTTGAAATCTGAAAAAAGGACACGAATCTTGTAAACACCTTGTGCACGAAGCTATGTTACTTTTTTTATTTTTTTACGTACTTTTACGAGTGACTTCCATAACGCAAGTTATTTAAACTAACAATTATTTCGTTCTGAAATCATTTAATAGCAGATATGTCTTTTTTTATGACTATAATCGATCGAAAATAACAAAGAATATGCGACCGCAAGACGTAACGCGCGGTTGTAGACTATTGACAACTCTAAATAGCTGTCATGTTCATGTCATTCATTTCTTTTTTTTTTTTTTTGTTTGTGGCTATTAGTGAATTAGCCAATGTCACGTGGATTAAAAGTTAGGGAAACTGATAAGGTGAAAAAGGAAATACGGAAAATTTGGAGAATAAATGCAGTAGGGTCACCACACACCTAGCGGTTTTCCTCGCGGAATTAGCGGAAGTAGCAAAAATCATAGGCAAAATGCTTAATTTATCTATGGTAGCGGAAATTTGTCTATGGCTTCCATACCAAAAATCTGCTACCATAGACAAATTTCCGCTACCATAGACAAATTTCCGCTACTTCCGCTAATTCCGCGAGGAAAACCGCTAGGTATGTGGTGACCCGTAATGTGCGTTCGGATGTAAGCTTAGGATCAAAACAGACGTAGCGGAATTCCTACGCGGAATTAAGCCAATTCATAGACAAAATGCTTAATTTGTCTATGGTAGCGGAAATTTGTCTATTGCTACCATACAAAAAATCTGCTACCATAGACAAATTTCCGCCACCATAGACAAATTAAGCATTTTGTCTATGAATTGGCTTAATTCCGCGAGGAATTCCGCTAGGTCTGTTTTGACCCTACGAATGCGAATGCGAATATTCGTGACATCCCTAGTGACAGGTGACACTGTTGTGGTGACACTGGTGACGGAACAGAATAATGAGGAACCCAACGTGTTGTATTTGCGGTAATAAGAGAGAGGACGCATTTTTACACTATTTTCCAGTCAGTGACCAAAAGAAACTGAAGCAGTGGTTGGAATGTGTCAACTTGGAATCATTAAATACATTACCAAAACGTAGCCTGGCGCACCGCTCAGTATGCCACGTACATTTCGAGAAGAGGTTTACGAAATCAAATAGCCGACTCAGATATGGCGCCTACCCATCATTGTTCACACCTGATGAATTAACTAGTGGAGTACCCTCTCAACAATATCCAGATATTTGTTAGTAGCCTACTCTCTTATAAATTCACATTGTTCATATACTAATTACTAGCTTTTGGCCGTGACTTCGTCTGCGCGGAATTAGTAATCTCCCGTTAACGAATGAATTCTGGATATCAACTATTCTATATTCTTCCCCAGAGCTCAAACTATCTCTAGCGTTCAACAGTTATTGATTCCCCATACAAACTTTCAACCCCGTTTTTACCCTCTAAAGGATTGATGTTCGGGATATAAACTATCGCATATTATTTCCCGGGGCTCAAACTATCTATGTACCAAGTTTCATCTCTCGTTATAATCGTCAGGTCAGCGGTTAAAAATTCTCCATACAAACTTTCAACCCCCTTTTCACCCCCTCTAGGGTTGATTACTGAGATTAAAACTATCCTATGTCCTTTCCCGGGACTCAAAACTATTTCTAGAAAATTTCATCAAAATCCGTTCAGCCGTTTTCACGTGATGCGCGTTCGAATAAACACAAAAATTCTAAAAACTGTTTGAAGGTGTTCTGTTCTGTTATCAGTTCTAAGTATCCCCAGCCAACTTTTTTCCGAATATTTTCCATGTACGGACTTCGGCTTTCTTCAGCTTTATTATATGTATAAGATACTTAGATTTTTGTTTAATTAATCATTGTAATTTTAGCCCTCGAATATCGGAATGTGCCTACAAGACATTCAGATCATAGCTATTTTATAAATTGCCCTGCTGTAAAAGTACCAAGACTCACTGGGAGTAAGTATTTTAATCAACTCTTTTCAGCGTACTTATAACATAACAACCTATTTTTTGGTATTTTACAAGTAATATAAATGTATAAGAAATACCAGAATATAATACTACTTCTAAGTAGTCTGTGTTTTAAACCCATGTCATTACAATTTTGAATCAATTGTGAACTTGTGAAGTGATGATTAATTTCCGTAGCTTTATTCCACGGCAATAACTGTGATGTTCGGAGCTACATTTGTTATCTAAAATGTATCGGGAGTGCTGTATACCAGGCTGTAATAGCCATAGTAAGCGAAAGGACGTTATGCTGCATAAAATGCCAGCGGCTAGTGAGAAAGTAATGCTTTGGCATAGAACCATTTCAGCGGTTCCGTTTACCATCTTTGAGGGTTTGACTTGGGGTGAAGTAGGTAAACTATATGTTTGCCATAAACACTTTGAGGCTAAATATGTTACCCGGAACATGCGATTAACCCCGAATGCCTGTCCAACATTGTTTACCCCAGAAGAGATCGCCAGTGGAACACCAGTTAACTTTTCTGCTGAGACAGGTATTTCTTGTACTTTACTTTTTATTTTAAACCAACCAGCAGGCTCTGGAAACCGACCGTTAAATTGTAAGCAGCATGTTACGGTTCACAATCTTTCGATAGTTTACTATCTCTCTAGTTAGATTATAAACTAACAGTTTTGACAATTTAACGGTGACATATATATTATATAATAAATAAACACACAAATAAAATGCCCTCAGCATGATTGAAACACCGGACCTCTTTCATAGGCAGGATTACTAAAAAAAAAATTCTGTCGAATTGACAACCTCCTCCTTTTTTTGAAGTCGGTTAACAACTAGGCTGCCGAGGCTGTTAAAAACCAACTTTTTCAATTATAGGTTCTAAGTATTCCTAATCTGTAATTACAAAAATATATATTACAATTTGCTATCGTTGTGTGATAGTTAGTGCCTTTTTATTTTATTAGGATCCAAGGTGGTTGACTGCGTGGGAAACTCAGAGCACTCTTACGCAAGGAGAAAGCATTATGACCACACCTACAGCATGAGCACATTAACAATTAATGATGCTGCTGGATTTCCTCACATACACACTGGTTCAGGTAATTTTATTATATTTGGTTTCAGGATGTTGCTTCATTAGTGAGTAGGCAATCCAGAAAAGGCAGGTTTTCCAAGGTCCTTCACAGTTATTTTTTTCATTGTAATGGACATCTGTTTCCAATTCAATCATTTGATGAGTAATGTAACTTGACAGAGGCCTTGTAGGTATTATTACATACATACAATCACGCCTATATCCCAAAAGGGGTAGGCAGAGATCACGGATTTCCATTTGCTACGATCAATGCAGCAGAGCGGCTCTCCGTGAGCCACTTCTCGCCCCCGTGAAGAACGAGACATGATGGGTGGCGAACCGCATCGCCGCCATGCGGATGACTATTAATTAAATAAATCACCACAGCGTTCTCACGAGCAGTAGTCATCAGAGGTTTCCATTTCCTTAAATTTTTCTTAATAATTTTACACTGTTTCGCGTAGAAAAATAATATTCATACGTCATATATTACTGAATCTTCTTCTTCATCCTAGCGTTTTATCCCGGCTTGGGGTCCGCTTGACAACCTCATCCCAGTAACCCCATAGACATAGACACTAGTTTTTACGAAAGCGACTGCCATCTGACCTTCCAACCCAGGAGGGAAACTAGGCCTTTTTGGGATTAGATCCGGTTTCCTTACGATGTTTTCATTCACCGAAAAGCGACTGGTGAATATCAAATGATATTCCGTACATAAGTTCCGAAAAACTCACGTTTCGTACCACTGACTTTTTCATATATGAGAGTCATATATTACTGAATCATTTTTATTTATTGTTGTTTTTTATTCGCTAAAAACCCCCGCACATGAGATTTTGCTCGACCGCTTCCCGCCTATAAAACACCTCACGTAAATAATGGACGCCCCCATACTACTGTAATAATAATGACCACAAATGTATAAAATTGTATTCTAGAACAGAAAAGTGTCACTTTGATCCCTCCTAGTAGTGAACAGTTGGTGTTTTGTTAACAGACATACAGGGTGCAAAGAAAGAGGAGAACAAATTAGACATTAATTCAATAGAGGATGGTGATCAGATAGAAACTGACAACAATGACGACTTGCTGGTATCGTCTGAGGAAGGTAAATTTATTTCGATTTTTACTATAACGAACATACGTATACTGAAGGGGGCACAGAACGCCCCTGTGTATGGCGCGAAATGCAAATGACAAAGTAAAGTTGCTAACTTAGTCCACTAGATGGCAGGCTGTCATCGAACAAGCGTGCAGTCAGCGGCAGAAGCAGCTAAGCAGGTAGGATGTTCCAATAACCTACACACGCTCTTATTCTCTTAACGATGAAGTCGTGTCCAGCTCATTTTGAATACCATACCCGCTTAGCTACTTTTGCTGCTGACTGTACATGAGACAAAATTAACGGGCACTACTGTCAGTGTCTATTGGCGTGGAGTCATTTCAGTTTTCGATACCATGCCATAGACGTAGACGGCGCACTGTGTGATTTCTTCGCTTCGCTGACTGTACCCAGTCAATGTTAAAGACGTGTTTACGCTCTTGAACCTTACTCTTTTATAATAAGGTGCAAAAACGAAACACATTTTGACCTCGAAGATACATGCCGTTGCCGGCAAAATTGTAACAGCGCTTGTCTCGTGTTGAAACCTAAGAACCATCGATAGTGTATCACCTAACATTTCAAAAACTGCAATCAAACAGGACAAGCCGTTTTGGAGATGAAGGGGACTTTTTTTGCTCAAACACATTGACAGACTAACAAACAGCCTGTCACCTTAAATGCATAGACCGTTTCATTTCTATCGAGGGGAGAAATTAATACTAGATTGTGTAACAAGGGAGCAAAATAAAATATTTACGGCGAGGGTGTACATTGAATCCCAAACGAAGCGATGGAGTCTATAATAGACAATTCTAAAGTGGACTCCTGAGCGTAGTGGGGGATTCAAGTGCTAACGCCCAAGCTGAAAATAGTTTTGCTCCTATGTGACACATACTTCTTTTCACACCACCTTACAGAAAAAAAAGTTATGGTTGAATAACATTTATTTTAACTTTATATGTGCTTCCGGATAATGAATCGATTAATTTAATTAAAAAAATGTTTTAAGTGACGAACTGGGTGAAAAATAAAGTGATGTCCTTGAACAGAAAATTGTCACTTTGTTCTCTCCTAGCAGGGAACAAAAGCCGTAAACGAGTAGGTGGCGTGAAAAACTTATTTTATAAATAAATAAATAAATACAGTAAAACGACTCACATGTTTTACCTTGGTATCGTTTCATATCACAGATAAGGTTCTCTATGTTTCAGAGTTTACTACAGATACCGTTTGTGACATTGGGGACGACATTGTTAATGAGGATATGACAGAAGATAGAATTTTCTCGTGGCAGAAAAGGGATTTAATAGAAGCAGGTAATATATGCTAAAACATACCCGTTTTAAATATCCGCTTTCATCACAGTTACTTTTAACCCTTTGATCGCTAAAGACGTCTATCACGCGCACGTAAAGTCACGTGATATCACGTCCAAAATATGGCTGGTTTCAAGCATCAGACGTGCTGGCGCTGAGGGCACGACTTTCCGTGCACGTGATTTGACGGCTTTGGCGGTCAAAGGGTTAAGCCTTGAACATAGTTAATCCTTCTTTATATCTGGAGTTGCAGGCGTCCATAGGCTACGGTAGCTGGTTACCATCAGACGAACCGTATACTTGTCTACCACCGTCGTGGTATTAAAAAAAACATGCAATTTTAAGAAGACTCATAAGCCTATTCGCTTCGGTACTTATTCGCTTACTTTACCAGCTTTCTTTACTGGAGACGAGGACATGATGGCGTCAATCCATATATTTATGGACAAATCCAATTTCAGATGATTCCGAAGACCTGAAACCCGCGGCCGTGCCGGAACGGCCGGAGCAACCAAATACACCCGAAGACTTGACTTTATCTATGTTCTGTGAGTCTGAGCCCCCGCCCTTACCACCGGAGCCCTGCGAATTAGGTATGTCACTTCACACGCTCATCCAGAAATCGAATCTTAAAAAGTAGGCAAAATATATTCACATGATTTCTAGAGGACTCCTTCACTATGATGCAGGCCGGAAGATTCATGAAATTGAGCTTTTCATTTGACCAAAACTGAGGCAAAAAGAAACCTAGAAGTCAAAGTGAAGGACTGCATCTCGTTTTGACTAAGGAAGTAACGTCATGAGAAAATAATGCCGACATAATAACTAGTCAAAATGTCAATGTGTGTACATTTTCTAACGAGTGCGAGTGAGAAACCGTCCCCTCCACCCTCGTCTCGACCGATTTTTCTTCTCTCCTAATGAACGAGTGTTAATAATTCGGTAATAAGGTTGCATTTCATTTGGCAACAATGTAAGGATTGCATATGCATGCAGGTAAAATACCTAAAAACCTGGGGCCCATTTCTCAAAAGCTTGTAACTTGTTATACAAGGAGAAGTTCCTTTCTAGCAAAATATGTCGATAAGTTTAGTGATATCCGCTTGTATTACAAGTTAGATTCTGTCCGGAAAGAATAGTGTCGTAGAACGTATGAGCTCCCATATAAACTACGACACTTTACTTTCCGGACAAACTCTACCTACAAACTTTGGAGAAACGGGCCCCTCATCTGGTCGTTGGTCTGCGACAATGTTAACCGAAAAATATTTTTATTAGCAGTTTTTCCTGATGACGAATACCGGTGTAAGGACTGCGCAGCGATTATTGACGGGTGAGTACTCATTCTCATTATTTATTTGTCTACACCACGCCAATCAACAAATTAGTATGCGGCATAAAGCATAGGTAGCATAGTATCTGCACATTAAGGGCACGTATAGACGATGCCGCCACCGGCGCACCTCTGCCCCGTGTACCGTGTTCGGCCTGTAATACAGAGAAAGAATTAAAACGAAGAATTTACTCCTCAAGCTAGACAACGTTTGTCCAGCAACTTTTATAAATAACTTGGGGTTTTATTTTTAGTACACTTTAAAGTTTATCCGAACACGCAATGTATCAGTGTAGAGCAGTTTGATGGCTCACATTGTTGAATATTGAATGTTTGTCGACTAACCTAACATTGCGGGCGAATGCAGAAAAATATTCGCCCTTTGTTAAAATGATGGCACTCCACTTGGTGTTCCGGTGTTCGCGAAGCGTTTTCGCCATGTTTGTCTAATATATATAGTAAAAAAATTCGTATGAACTGGTTTCGCTTTCGCTTCCGATAAAACCATATCTGTTACATCCCTGGATGGAGTCCGAACTAGGGATGTCACGAATATTCGTATTCGTATAATGCGAATATTCGCATCATTTTTGACATTCGTATCAACATTCGCATTCGCATGAAATGATGCGAATATTTTCCGAATGCGAATGTGGACAGAACGCATCCTATTTTGACCGCGCTGACCCGGCCGACGGTCATATATGCTTGCTCATACACAGGAAGTGAAAACGACGTTATTACTTGTCTCTTTTTGATCAATAATATAGGACCCCATCACATATCATGTTCTGTATTTATGAACTATGGAAGTATAAAAATTATGAGCAAGATTAACTTTTTTGAATATACTTCGTAACATTCGTATTCGCATTCGCGAATGTGAGAAAAACAACATTCGTGACATCCCTGGTCCGAACATCACAAACACGACATCACATAGCTCTCACACTACTGAGCGAGCGCAGACGGTGAACGCAATTATTTCCCTTATTTGCGTCCCTCCCTTTGATGTGTGACCAAAAGTCGACAAGCGGGTGGATAGAGTGCTTGGCTATTTGCGTGTAATATAATATAATCGAATAAATCCTTAACAACAAACAAAGTTTTTGGTCAAACAAAGCGAATGCGCCAACACGCAACGCCATGTGAAGAGCCGGTACATCAAATTATTGTTTGTATGTGTGCAGGTTCTCGTGGTGGTGTGCGCAGTGCTCGTGCAGCGCGCTGTGCGGCGCGTGCGCGCTGCGCGTACCGCACGACGCGCACTATGTGTTGCGCGCGCCGCCCCGAGCAATGCATGTAAGTACCAGGAACTAGGGGGCTATAACGGTTAACCCATTAACCGATATTTTATAACTAGTAGTCCTCGAACTGAGAACTCGCGATTTACTTGCAAACAAGCTTACCAATATAACAAGACCCATGTGATGATTTTTTTCGCGCCTTCTAGCTCCATAGTAGGGATGTCACGAATATTCGCATTCACATTCGTATAATGCGAATATTCGCATCATTTTTAACATTCGTATCAACATTCGCATTCGCATGAAATGATGCGAATATTTTCCGAATGCGAATGTGGGCAGAACGCATCCTGTTTTAGCGCGCCGCGCGCGCCGACCCGGCCGATGGTCATATGCGTGCTCATACACAGGAAGTGAAAAGACGGTATCAATCGTCTCCTTTTGATCAATAATATAGGAGTACATCACATATCATGTTCTGTATTAATTAACTATGGAAGCATACAAATGATAAGCAAGATTAACTTTTTTGAATCTACTCCGTAACATTCGTATTCGCATTCGGACATTCGCATCCTGAATATTCGCATTCGCATTGGCGAATGTGAGAAAAACGACATTCGTGACATCCCTGCTCCATAGCGCCTTGATCGATTCTGCTTCTATACGAACTCTCAAATTATATGTATATCTGCACGCCTAGCACATGAGTGACGCGACAGTATCTCGCGCGCGAGATAGTCTATCCGTCCTTTTCTGACTGTGTCAATTAAAAAGAGACGGGTAGTCTATCTCGCGCACGAGATACTGTCGCGTCCCTCATGTGCTAGGCGTGCTGCTATAACTCCAACGAATTTCATAAAGATCAAGAAAACGTTACTCAAGTTATCGTCGAAGAAACTCTCAAAATCAAAAAGCCATCGAAATGCCGAGACGTCCCAATAGCCAGAAGCTCTTTGTTGCTTCGCTTACGCTCCGCTCGTTCGATAATTAAAGGAAAACTTTCGCGATTCAGGGCTTTGATTTTTTTTTTTTTTTTTTTAGAAAAATTAATATCAGGCTTTACGAATTACAAGACGGCAATATACAGGATGTAATAAAAAATACTGGTGATCCGTTTTATTAAGAGCATAATTGGGATTTTATTTCAAGTAAGAAAAAGTAGGAGAAAGATTTTTGGACGCGATTTTTTTTTGTCTGGGACACAGCTCTTTGATTTTTTATGATTTTTTTTTAGAAAAATTAATATCAGGCTTTACGAATTACAAGACGGCAATATACAGTGATCCGTTTTATTAAGAGCATAATTGGGATTTTATTTCGAGTAAGAAAAAGTAGGAGAAACATTTTTGGACACGATTTTTTTTTCGCGAAACAGCTGGCCCTATGTAACCAATTTTTTTTTCGCGAGAAAATTTTTTTTCTTACTTTTTCATACTTAGAATATGATACCAATTATGCCCTTAAAAGGATCACCAGCATTTTTGTTACACTTTGTATTGCTAGTGGTCAGGGGCATGTTACAAGAGTGTTATGACTGTATGCTGGGAGAAGTGCGGTTGGCATAAAATATCAAGCTTTGCATAGTTTGAGACTAGGTGGATCTGTGTAGGATGTCCCCAAATATTTATTTATTACTAAACTTTAATATTAATGTCACCTAACCTAATAGAATTCCACGAAATTAATTACGTGTAGTTTGGCCAGGGACTGTTTCACTTCAAGCATAGACAGAGAGGAACATGCTGTCTTTTTTTACGCTAGTCTAGTACCCTCATCACTGAAATAGGGATGAGTATAGCTTATTACTTCTACTTTTACTGCAGTTTTTGGTTAACCAGACTAACTATGATTTATTTTTTCTACAGAACCAAACGCAGGCAGTCCTAGCAGTTATACGAAGAGAGCTGCTAAGAGAAATCGATGAAGATGAGTACGTAATACGGGGCGGTCCATAAATTACGTCATCGATTTTTGACCCCCCCCCCCCCCCCCTCTAAAATCATCCAAAGATTATGCTTCGAATGGCTCCGATTCCTCCTACGTTATGCTACCATCATCCGATGTCCAAACCCCCCTCCCTATTTTGAAATGACGTAATTTATGTATAGCCCCTACGTATAGCAATGGCCGATGGTTAGGTCTCGTCCTAATAGAATGCGAATGGGCGCTCATCGTAGGTTCGCGCGAATTTTACTACTACGCACAATCGCGCGATTGTCAGTTAGGTCACCTATTCGAGTTCAATATGTTTGATCGTGCGTCAAACGAGTAAAATTCGCGCGAACCTACGATGATCGCCCATTCGCGTTCTATTAGGACGCTGCCTTACAGTGACCGAGAGGCAACCGGAGGACTCGCCGTATTTAAGCTCCCTACGTAATGTGGAACCACCATGTGCAACCCGAACTGACCCATGTTGGAATTTTTCATGTTTTAAACCGGAAGTGGGTCTTTTTTGTGCTTTTGTTTAATTCTTTTTTATTACTGGCTTTTCGGAACTCGGCATCACTCTTGTGAACATGTGCCATGGGGCTTATCTTTGTATCACGTAACGTAGCAGATCTTACGGTAACCGCTCGTACTACTATCCCTTTCGGGTGTACGACGCGTGTGCAGTCTCTAGTTAAAGTCTTGCTTTGAGCAATTTACTTATTTTCGTTATACGTTTTCAATATCTCAGTGCCAATCAATGCCGCCATCCGTTATGGTCATTATCTATGGAATGCTTTGGGGGTGTTCTAGATACAACTTTTAATCTTATTTCTGTTTTTTATATTGCTCTGATGCAGTTGGCCGCAGCGCTAAGCATAAGTAACATGATAGATTTACAATTTTACACCATAAAAAAAATTGTTAATATCCGTATCCGTATTGATTAGGCTTGTCTACACCTGGCGCACCGCCTCGCGAGGAAATTCGCTCGGCTAGTGTGGGTGTGCCTCGCCCGAGGCATTGAGGCCGCGCGTGCGTTTGTCTTCCTCGCGTTTCCTCGCGAGGCGGTGTGCCAGGTGTAGTCACGCCTATTGACTAATATATTGCCTGAAAACGTTACACGGAAATCGATTATATTTGCAGTGTGAAGGTAGAAATTAAAGATGAGGTGGAAGAGCGTGTTTCGTCATCGCCTTTGCCCGTGGCGACGCCCGACCCTCTCGCCTTGGAGCCCCACCTAGACCTGCTCAATGTGGAACCCCATCCTGACCCACTTAGTGTGGAACTCCACCCTGACCCGCTTAGTGTGGAATCCCACCCCGAGGACACAGACGAGGTACGTCTACCAACAACATCTAAAGCCTGGCTAAGTGCAGTTACAGTAGAAGTAATGAGTAATACTCATCCCTTTTTTAGTGGTGAGGGTACTAGCGTAAGAAAAAGACAGTATGATTCTCTCTGTCTATGCTTGAACTAAGACCCTGGCCAAACTATCCATCAGCGTATACATTCTTGGGAATGTTACTTGGTAAGAAATCTTGGAACGCTTACCATATGATAATTAAAATATATAACAAAATTCCAAGAGAAAATAGATAAAATCCAGAAAGCATATTCATAAGAAAGTTAAATAAGTGGCTAATAAATAAACGGTTTTACTCGCTGAAAGAACATTTGTAAAATAATTTAACAATAACTTTATGTATCAATTAAATCAATGGCCCTTTATATCCTTTTGATATAGTCTGTTAGCGTTGATAAAGTCTGCGTTTTAAAATAATTCTTACTTTACTTGCAGTGTCTCGATGCGGAAACCTTTTATCGCCATCCTGTCAAACGACCGCGTCTGAGCCGAAAGCTCCAAACAAACTCCACAGATTTCCTAAAACGTCCTCTTTTAAAGGCCCCAACAAATATTCAAAGAGAATCGCAAACAGTTCAGACATATCACAGCGATCCTAGAATATCCCAGAATGCCATACTGGCCACGGCTAGCGATATTAGTGGATTACAAAATGTCCTACCAGTTACCCCAAGCGATCTACGAAACTTAAGAAGTTTTCTACAAGCCACTGCTAGCGATCCCAGAATATCGCCAAAAATGTTAAATGCCATCAATAGTGATCTTGAAGGACTAGAAATTATCCTAAAAGGCACTCCAAGCGATCCTGCTGGATCAGAATCTTCCCTACAAGTAACTAACAATCCAACAAGATCAGAAATTGCAGCACAGGTCGATCCTAACGATCTATGTGGATCACAAACCATTCTACAAGTTGATCCTAGACATCTAAGTGGATCACAAACCATTCTGCAGGTTGATCCTAGCGATCTAAGTGGATCACAAACCATTCTACAGGTTGATCCTAGCGATCTAAGTGGATCACAAACCATTCTACAGCTTGATCCCAGCGATCTTCTTAACACCGATCTCACAGGATTACAAACAGTTTTACAGGTTGATCCTAGTAATCTAAGTGAATCACTTGGCTTACAGATCGATCCTAGTGATCCCACACGATCACAAACAGTCCTACAGATCGATTCTACTGATCACTTAGGATCACAAATAGCCCTACAGATCGATGCTAGCGATCTAAAAGGATTGCAAGATGTCCTATTGGCCAATATTAACGATCCCGCAGAATCACAAACCTACCTGCAGATTGACCCTAACGATTTAAGAAGAATACAAGATATATTACTAGGCACTACTAACGATCCCTTAAGGTCAGAAATGGTCCAACAGGTCGATTCTAGCAATATAAACAAATTACAATCTAGCCTACAAGATAATCCTACTGATCACTTAGGATCCCAAACTGTCATACAGCTCGATCCTAGCGATCTAAAAGGATTGCAAGATGTCATATTGGCCAGTTCTTGCGATTCCACAGGATCACAAACTGTCCTTCAGATCAACCCTAGCGACTTAGAAAGATTACAAGATATATTACAGGGCACTAGCGATCCATTCAGATCAGAAACTGTCCTACATGTCGATGCTAGTGATCTAATACGACCTCAAGATGTCCTGACTGATCCTAGCCATCGCACAGGATCACAATCTCGAACACCTAGTGACGTTACAGAATCTAAATCTGTTCCAAAGGTCACACTTAGCGAAAGTATAGGATCTAAATTTAATGCCAAGGTCACACCTAGCGACAGTATAGGATCAGAATCTCTTCGAAGGATCACGCGATCACGAGCTCTGCCAAATATCATAGCTCGGAATCGCGATGGACCCCAATCTCTTCATAAAAAAAGAAAATACGAGAAATATCGAAGACTTAAAGAGAAAAGTGATAAAAATAAGAATGAATGCTAGAGACTGGAAGTGGGTGTTGTAGATGATAATCAAGGAAACGAAGAAAATAGAACAAGAAAAGTTAAAAACTGCTAAAAAAGAGACTGTGATTAAGATAAAGATTATAGGGTAGAAAAGGACAACATAGAGGATTCAATGAATGAGACAGATGTAGCAGATATTATTGTAAGATGTGTTGGTAGAACGGGAAAGAAAAACGCCTGAGAAAAGTCCCAGTGACGCGATACTTCGTATGCAGACTTCAAATGGTGGGTATTGTTTTATTACGGTTATTATTTTATGAAAACTAATGATTTTCATGTTTGTCACACTTGGGAGTGATACATTTTAATTAGTATTAGTCACAATTTCAAATAAATAATATTTATGGTAATGTAATAATAAGTAATAAGGTAGCCGGGAATAAAGTTGTTATAGGATCTTCGTGTACCTACTGTATTAAGGTTCAAAAAATACTAAAGATACTATTATTAACTATGGGCTTTTAGCTCATTTATTCCGCAATCAGTGCAAAGGTACAGGCTGCAAATTCTGCAATATAAGTTGGTATAAAAAAGTTCGTTGACTTGACTTTTTATATAGACTATATTCAAAAAATTACATCACGAGAACTAAATTCATAATCTAATAGAAACTATCATTTGTTTTAGCCACGGTGCAGCTGGAGCTCTTTACCACTTCAGATATGAAGAAGTGGACGGCCATCTTGTTGGCCAAGCGACCAAGAGAAGACTGAAATTAAAATTAGAATTATTAGTAGAACAATAAAACAACTTTGAAGATATAACCAATTTATTTCACTTCTAATATTACAAACTAAAATCAGTGAGGACATAATATTCAGTTTAAATAATATCCACGCTCGTATCGTTCTCTCGGAGTATACCTTGCTACCTTGAAGAATCCGACCAGCCACATTTGAACATGCCCTAACTCTCACTTAATAATAGGAAAGCAACCTTACGGTAAAACTTATATTTTAAATTCGATTAAGATTTCAACATTTTTTCAATATGGCTAGCCAGTCGTTCATAGGCTGCTTTGTTCCGGTACAGCTGAATATTCGCTTTCACCTTTTTCATGAGGAGCGGTGGGTCTATGGTACTTAGCGTGATCAGGGCGTCTGAAAAAAGAAAATGTAATAGGAATTAACCCTTTGATCGCCAAAGACGTCAAATCACGCGCAAGGAAAGTCGTGCCCTCAGCGCCAGGACGTGATATCACGTCCAAAATATAACCAGTTTGCTTTGCGCCCCCGCGCGCGCTGGCGCTGAGGGTACGATTTTACCGTCCGATACTTGACGTTCAAAAGGTTAACGCGTGTGATAAGATATCCCGTGCAGCTTACATCGCTTTACCTAATTTCCTAAAACGAACCTTAAATGCTTTAGTAGAACGTTAAAGTTTCCTCGTCTCTCCGTAGCGTATCATAGTCACCTCTCTCTATTACTCTTCCATATTAGTGCGACAGTGACAGTATTGGGTTTCGTTCGCTACGAAGCACAGAACCGGGACTCCTCATTGGTACAGTCAGCAGCAGAAGTAGCTAAGCGGGTAGGGTGTTCAAAATGACTACACACGCTCTTAGTCGTGTCCAGCTCATTTTGAACACTCTACCCGCTTAGTTATTTTTGCCGCTGACTGTATCATCCAAATGGATAAACGTATGTTGAAGCGTCGATGTGTGCTTTGTATAGTCTTGTACGGAGGACGTCGGCTCCTACACAATGAGTATAAACTCCTAAAATGCACTCTAACTCTATAACATAAAGTAAAAATTCCCTTACCTAGCATTTCTTTCCGGAACTCCTCACTGGTATCGTCCAGATGTATAAGCATAGCGCTATACGTAGCGTCAATGTGTGCGTTGTATAGTACAGTGTTGTACGGCACTGGACGGTTCTTGAATAACGTGGTGAGGGTTTGGACAGCGAAAGAACGTACTTTATCGTTGCTGTCGTCGAGACGTTTGAGAACTCCTGTTGATATGAAATAGTAGTCAAGAGACGACGAACTGCTGTAGTCATTCTTATAGCCATACCCCGGGGTTTTCGGTGCGGGAATGATTTCGTGTATTTATAACTTTGTTTATTGTAAAGTAATTACCAAACTATGAATGAAACGTAGGTAGTAAGGTCCAAATGTGCTTAGAAATGTTAAATTAGTCGTTTTTTACAGTTTTGACCTGTTATTTGGGTAGTGTATAACATTCCCGCACCGAAAACCCCGGGGTATGCTTATAGAACTATTGTGGGGACAATTTTTGGGCTGATTGTGTATCCCGTTCTTTATTAGTATTACATATCGGTAGGTTACTTTACAGAATAATGCATGCTCGCAGGGTATGTTGTCTGGTCAAAGCTGAGGTTGTCTTCCAGTATGATAATACTTACCAAAGTACAACTTGTGTAGTATCTCAGCCGTGAAGCAGCCGCGCCTTGTGGCTAGTGTTGCCAGACAGCAGGTAGCTCGCAGGGTATGTTGTCTGGTCAAAGCTGAGTTGTCATCTAATAGACTGTTGAGCAACGGGACTATTTGCTCTAAGAACGGCTCCAGGGATTCCTTAGTGGGGAATAGATTCACTTCCTGGAATATAAAATATTGAATTTAGGGCTACGATCAGACTAAGTATGTAATTGTCTGGTAATATTATCCTTTTGAACGCGAAGCATCGGACGGAAAAATCGTGCCCTCAGCACCAGCGCGCAAGGCAAGCCGGTTATATTTTGGGAGTGATATCACGTCCTGGTGCTGACGGCACGACTTTCCGTGCGCGTGATATGACGGCTTTGGCGGTCAAAGGGTTAACACAATAAGACGAAGTGGCGATGCATACAAAAATGTAGACCTGTTTAATCAAATTGATATTTGACGGTTCTATCACAAATATGTTTATCCCTCAGCCATGAACTCCGCTTTGTCTTATTTACATAAGATTAAAGTTCCATTTGCCTTATCATGTATAGCTATGATACACACAGGCACGCCACAACGGTAGTGAGGATAGCATGTGTCACGCCATACTGACCTTTATTCTCGTTAAGATAAAGTCCAACATACCTTACCCTTGTCCAGCTTGTCCCCATCGGCCCCGCTCTCAGTCTCGAGGTCATTGCGCGGGTTCTCTTGCAGTGCTGAGCACAGGCACGCGATGGCGGCTGTTCGGATAGCTTCTGCCGTGCGGCCTGGCGACCACACCATATTAACTCTTATTCCCGTTAAGATAAGCTCCAACATACCTTATCCTTGTCCAGCTTGTCCCCATCGGCCCCGCTCTCAGTCTCGAGGTCATTGCGCGGGTTCTCTTGCAATGCTGAGCACAGGCACGCGATGGCGGCAGTTCGGATAGCTTCTGCCGTGCGGCCTGGCGACCACACTAGGTTCACCAGAATCACCTCTGTAAAGGATCAAATAAGGTTCAATTTGATGTAATAAGTAACTGTAAATTAAGAATGATAATAAATTGTGAAAGAAACATTAAAACACCCTATTCTTTGGCAATGACTACATTAGCTTCCGAGGTTAATTGATGATATAGTAACGAGATTAGGGAACCATATATGATAGATAGCAGCCTACGACCGAACCAGTGGATATTGTCTGGAAGGTTTATATCAAGCTGTAGGCGTTTCTCGGCTGACATTATGAGTCAATACAGACTGTTTTGTTGATCATGGTTAGCTGGGCCGTAGCAACTCTAGTTGAGCGTAACACATACATTCAGCGCCGCGAACCCGACTGTCGGGTTCTCTGTTCGTAGCTACTACGAGCTGCATGCAACGAACACGTGGCTACGGGCTACGAGTGTAGCTCCTAGCACTTGGCACTGAACCCTTTGACCGCCAAAGCCGTCATATCACGCGCACGAAACGTCGTGCCGTCAGCGCCAGGACGTGATATCACGTCCAAAATATAACCTTGCGCGCTGGCGTTGAGGGCACCATTTTTCCGTCCGATGCTTGGCGTTCAAAAGGTTAAGCGCAATGGCTCATTTTAAAATAGGACATTTACTTTAGTGTCACAGTCGATGGAACTTCTTAAGGTAGGGCTGGTAGGGCATTGTCCCATCCCTTATAGGCTCATGTAGGGGCCATTATTGCCCCCTACTGCCCAGTTTACCTTCAATGATAATCTTCAAGAAAGCCTCAAGTATGTCTCCGCTGCACTTGCTGAAATTGTCCTGCCGCCGCAGCAGCGCGGTGGACAGGGCCGTGAACATCTTCAGCTTGACCTCGGGGTCCACTTTGGGGGTCGCCAGGCATTCCTTCAGGAGGGGGGCTATGAGGTGCAAGTTGGAAGACATGGCTGAACCTGGGAAGAGATACGGTTTTGTTATTCATTTTAAATTAGAATGTTTACTATTGTGGGTTACTTACCGCAGACATATCGAAATGGGATACGAAATGACAATAGCTACGACATCGAATAAATACAAGTGAATGTCTGAATGAAAACATTTTGAATAACTCACATTCAGAATTCAGAACTAGACGAAAGCATAGAGAAATAAGTACGCTTAGAGTGCTTATTCGATACAACTAGTTATTAGGTGAAAAGATTGACGGCGTAACGACCTGACGACTGAGGGAGGACCGGACAAAGGTTAAAGAGGTCGCCTGTTGTAAAACTTGGTATTCACGTCCTCAGTCGCCTTAGAGCGTTTTCACACTGTCCGATCCGATGTCGGATGGCCCAAGGAAAAAAAATCTACTAGAGAGTACCTTATGGCATTGAGTGCGCCTTTTTTGCGTTAGGGCGTCCTTTAGAGCAAGGAATATTTGGTATTTGAAGAAAAAATATAGAAATAAAAAAAATGTCTTCTTCGTGGTCCTATCCTACTTCCATACAACGTGGTGCGAGTACCTACGTCCGCAATTCTCGACAAAAGTGAGCCTTTTAAAGAAACATACGTACCAGTATTCATCAGAACACATTCCAAAAGACACCTATCGGGCGTCAGCAAAGTCCAAGTCAAGGCGTCAGACGTGATAGCGGCCAGTATGTGGCGAATATGCTTCTCATACAGCGTGGTGAGGGTGCGCCCGCAATTTTCTATGAAACGGAGCTTGTCCATGTTTGCTGTAATTAAATAAGGGGGATTATTACGTTTAGAGCAAATTGACGGGGGATCATTTTTGCTTGACTGTTGAACAAAGTCAGAAATTTTGACATTTCTTAAGAAAATTATGAGTGCGAAGGTTGAATTAGCCCATCAGAAAAACCCTCAATAAGATAATCGAAGTTTTAGAGGTACATTAACAATGACATACTATGCAAAGAGGGATATTTTGCAAATCATATATCATGTTGACGTACTAACCCCCTTATTCATAAACGTGCACTAAAGTTAAGAGGCCTCTAATAATCTTTTGTCCCTTTCCGTCCAACTTATATGAGGGAAAGGGACAAAGGATTATCAGCGATCTCTTAACTTTAGTGGCCGACTTATGAATAAAGGAATTAATGTCTAGCGGGAATAATAGCGGGATTCGTTCTAAACGATGTAACGAGTTGACCTGACGTATCTCAATATAATCCAAATATAGTGTTTATACATTGCGCAATTTCGAGGCTAAATCGCATGCAAATTCGATAAGTTGACATCTAGGTGCAACGAAATCAATCGATCGATGAAAAGCCGCAATGTATTAAAAATCGTAGGTGATTAGTTGAAAGGTTATATACATATCAGGACTCACACAGGGCCATAAACTGGGCTTTGTCATCCACTGGCATCGCGTACACGGTGAAGTTGACTGTGAACAGCTCCTCTGCCACTCGTTGGCAGCTTTCCCCGCACAGATCCAACACTGCCTCCGACACGTAAATCAGCCCTTTTTGGTATTTTTCCTATCAAATTATGATGCACAATTAGCCAAAATGATGATGAAATAGAGAATATTACGCAAAACTCTGCATAGGGGGCGGCATTAGCACAAACAGAGGGCCCACCGCGAGCCACGAAAATAAAAATTTCGTTACCTGGTTCTCTACTGTCACCTACATTCGGGCGATAGAGGCAGATTTTAAAATTTCGATTCTCTCGCTTCACGATAGGCCGTCTGTATACAAAACGGCCTTAGTGCACAAATTACATATTTATTCGTTATAAATTATCTATGAAAACTTGTAAAAACTGTTAACCTCGTCCTCGTCCTACCCAGGCTTTAAATTATATATATATTTTGTGATTTCAAAAGGACAATGGGCAGGACGAGGTTAAGGCCTAGTATGTATTAAGAACTCTTTGGTTTACCGATGTGCTAGTGCTGCACTCTGGCGGCAGAACATTGCAGTAAAATCCCCTATTGTTGAATGAAGCCCGCTAGAGAGAAAAGACTGTTCGAGCGTCGCGAGGTGATCGTTTGTTGTGGTTTTTTCTTAGAGAGAGCTTCATCAGAGTACGGTTGGTATTGGTCTGTATCGGTTTTCCTACATTTTGAATGATGACCTCACCTTTCTAACTCTACATCTGTCCGGATCCGCCAGCTCCTTGAAGATATCCTTCAGCTTCGGCAGCACCAGGTCCGCTTGGGAGCCCTTGATGATATTAGCCAGTACAATCAGAGCCCCCCACGAGTCCATCTCGGCCTCCAGCAGGGGCCACCACGTGTCTGGGCTGATGAAGTAGCCGAATAGCTCTGCGGCTCGTTTCACCTGCAAAATTGGACTTTATGTTTCAATAGCTAAGGTATATTAAGGAAATTGTGGTGGGCGCCTGTTGCTTAGCCTATGTAGTTTCTAGAGTTCTACAAACAACAATTTATTTTTAATTTCCTATGCAATAAACCTCTCAGCCACGCTATAGTATCCGCAGAATTAGGTGGCGACTGAGGTCATAAAACTCCTCTTTCACACTTGCACCGCCACAGCAAGAGAGAAGGAGACAGCGTTATGAACTTAGTCGCCACTTAATTCTGCGGATACTATAGTATATAAGGATATAAGTATATGATAGATAGTAGTACTAACCTTAGATTAAGATCACAAATGTTACTAACAAAAATGATCCAAGTTGGTCGTGAATAAAAATGATTTATTTTATTTATAGTATCAACCCTAAGGCTATAGAAATAGGGTCAAAAAACAGAATAACTTGTTTTCAATCGTCGTTCGGTGAAGTGTGCACTGTTCCAATATCAACTCTAAGCCTAGAGCAATAAGGTCACCTTCAGAATAACTCTGTCATCATCATCACTGGCCCCACAATTGGAGTGCTGTGTTGAACCTCCCACTCATGCTAAAGTAAATTCTATTCGTACGGCTATATGGTCACCTCTAGAATAACTCGGCCGTCATTACCGCTATCCCCACGGTGGAGTCTGCACAGTAGTCTTCTGCACATAGAACCAGCCAGCACAGTAACTGGGCCACGGCCAGACGTTCGTCTGCCACCATCCGAGCTAACATCAACTCTATTTCTATAGTAGTAAGGCCACCTGCAGAATAACGCGGTCATCACCGTCGCTTGCCCGGTGCAGGTTACGGAGAGATATACGTCTGCCTGCCACCAACCAAGCTAACATCAACTATATGTGTATAGCAGTAAGGTCACCTCCAGAATAACTCGATCATCATCGTCGCTAGCCCCACGGTGTAGCGTCCGCACAATAGTATTGGCATGTTGTGTGGAACCCTCTTCTGCACATAAAACTAGCCAGCACAGTAGCTGGGCTACGCGGAGACGTGCGTCTGCCTGCCAGCCTTCCATTTCTAGAACAATCGTGAAGCCACAGATTAACGACGGGTTTAAGGAACCGGTCGACGTTAAATGGCGGCACAGTTGTTCTTCCGATATAATTCTGACGAACGCTTTTCATACAAGATACAAGAAAATGTTTATGATGACGATGACTAAAACAAGAATTTAAAGCCTTGCTACCTTGACGGCCGCCGCTCCGAGCGGTACGATCAAAATGTATAGAATTATATGAACTGGTTTTGGACGAGAGCGGCTTCCGCTCGCCGCGTCGCTGTTCTCAGTGTTCTCTGTCGCGTACGTCGAGAATGCGGCATTGGTTGGTAGGTAATTTACCTCATCAAAAAGTTCAAAAACTGGTCTATAATCTAAAGAAAAGAGGCGTGTTTGTTACTGTTAGAGAAATGGTACAAAAATAAGTCTCTGCAATTGTATCAGATATCAATGGCATTGGCATCATGGGGTATTTATTAAATGTAAGTTTCTAAACCTGCATTTCCTCTGAGTTGGAGTGGAGCGGAGACATGCTGAATCGACCAATAAACTACCTTTCTACTGAGGCAGAGATAAGCGGTGGATGATTGATTCCACACGTCGGCTCGGCTCCGTCTCAGTAGAAAGGCAGCCTATAGGCTGACTTATTGTTACCTCTTGCAATAGCCGGCACAATCTTCCCGATATTGCTTTGCACTAACGTCCTACATCCCAGATTGGGTCTCTTAACATCAGGGTAGTGTGTGGGCACGTCCTTGAGGAAATCCGTTTTTTTCTTGAGGTCCTCCTCGTTTTCCTCCATGTATTGAAGGCCGATGTCCGTCCAGAGTTTTGAGGCTGTTTCTCTGATGTTTTCTATTACGTCACTCATACTGAAAATGAATACATTTAATAAGAAACTACAAATTTAGTTAGCAGCATCCCTATGCTATGCATCCCTAGAAAGGCAGTGAAAGGTAAATTTTATTATTAATCTATCCCTATCCCTAAAAAGAAGATAATTAATTGGCGCTTTACATAAAGCCGAATTACTTTAAGTACCTCTTTTTTTAGATCAGAAATATTGTATGGTTATGGAAATCATTTTAAAACTCGCCATTTTGCCACTTAATATTTTCTTAAGCATAGCATATCACTCATAATGGAAACAAGTAGTCTCGTTTAAATTTTGCTCCAATATTCTTCCATACGCTTCCATATCATGGAAGAAAAAAATTAAGAAGGCATGGATGAAAGCAACCATTATTTTTTAATTTTCTAAAAAAACGAGGTGTAGTAAGTACCTACAAACACCTAGATAAATGAGTAAACTTTGTTATTATTCCCTAAGTTAAAACTTGCCTGGTCAATAGCAGAGGAATCATGCGATGCCAGAAGGAATATCGGTCCCGGTAGTTCAGCATCCAGTTGCCAACCTCCTCTGTAACAGCCAGACGTACTTGGTTGTTCTCGTCAAACAGCTTCTCAGCCATCGGAGTGATGGATAGCTCAAAGCATTTAGCATTCCCGGCTATTATTATTGCTCCTGTAAAAAGAAACCAGAAAGAAATAGTTGAAAATACATATTTTAGGCATGTATGTCCTGCACATCATTTTGAAGCCTGCTACATTAAAATAGTGAACTACATAAAAATCAATTACATTACTGCGACTGGACAGCCTAATTCTGAAAGACGATTTTGTATACAATTGTACGGACAAAATTACGAGTGCCTAAATAGTTATGAGCGGTAGTGTATGTAATGATGCAGATCCGCAGGCCACTCTAATGTTATAGTGAAGCAGCACTATACACATAAATAATAATGCACACATACTGGGATGGCATCAAGATTCATAAAAAATGTAAAGACCACCTTAAAGTATCTACAGTATGATTTAGTTATAATTACCTATTCTAAAGACATATTGCCCAATATGTGTTCAGAATACTGTAGATACTTTAAGGTGGTCTTCAACATAATATAATATGTATATATCTACATAATTCTGTTATGTTCTTACCAATAGCCCTGATGGACGCCACCCGAACCTTATAATGTTGGTGAGCAAAGTTAGACAGCACCGGTTTTACATAATTGTCACTCTGGAAGTGGAAGTCCCGTGCCAGAGTCTTCGTCAGTAGAATGATGCACTCACAAGCCTCCAGCTTTACCTTCGGAAACGGATCTGTGCTGGTCTTTGTGAGAATACTTGTTAAATCATTGATGAATGGACTCAGAAGATGTACAACATTATATTTCACAATAATCTGGTGAACTAGCTCTACTAATAGTAGACGAATCTCTTCAGATTCTTCCACGATCTCCGGGCAACCAATCCGACGGACCAGAACTGGCATAATGTACGTTAAATAGTAATCGTTAAGCGGTAACCGGGTGATGAAATTAGAGATTATGACTGCAGCAGCCTCTCGACAAGCTTCAGAAGAATCAGCGAAACTTTTTAAGATGTACGCGTAGACTTCCGGGAAAACGACGGTTAAGTCACATGATTGGTGCTCTGGGTTCTCAAAAATTTCTTCCTTAATCTTGACCAGAGCCTGTTTTCGAGCCATTTTTGATTCGCTTTGCAAAACGGTAATGTGCTGCTCAAGGAACGCGCGAGGGTTCGCCTCGAACTGCGATTTAGATTCCGTCATTATTGCTAGTAAGTGTTTCTATTAGCTTGGAATATAATTTCCTTTTATCGACAAAACCACAAACCACGGGTTTCGAATATTGATAAACAAAATATGGTATCCATGACGACACAGAAATGACAGTCGATTTTTTTGACGTTTGTCGTTTGTTTTAAGTATGTTTTAAGAACGAGCAAAGGAACTAAAATCTGGATTAAGTTTTATATATTGAAATAATGGTCTGAAATTCAATTTGTACAAATATTGGGTAATTTTTTAATAAAATTTTTTGATCTTATAAACAGAGGACTGGTATTAGAAATGAAAAATATATGCGTTGGTCGGAACGCTTCATAACTGGACTGTGAAACGTGCGCCAATCACAGCTCGCCAAGTAGAGCTGTCAACGTTTTCATTTTCATGAATGGAAGAGGTTCTTCATTTCATTATATTCCAATCTCTTTAGCTGCTGGAGTTCGTAGTATAAATAAATTCGCAATAGAAACAAATTTACAATGTTGAAATTCAGTGTGTTTAATTTATTATTACTCGCGGCGGTGCTGCAGGGGGCGTTCGCGTTAAGAGAAGGCGAATGTGAGGTGTGCGTGAAAACAGTCGAGAAATTCGCAGCCACGTTAACAGACGGCGAAAAGAAGGACCCCAAATTGATAGAGGCCGTATTCAAGAAGTTCTGCAAAAACTCTAAGAGCAAGGAGAACAGGTTCTGCTACTATTTAGGTGGTCTAGAAGAGTCTGCCACTGGTATCTTGGGTGAGCTCTCAAAGCCGCTCAGTTGGTCAATGCCCGCTGATAAAATTTGTGAGAAGTTAAGGAAAAAGGACGCCCAGATCTGCGATCTTCGTTTTGACAAGCAGATCGACTTGAACAATGTTGATTTAAAGAAATTGAAGGTTAGAGACCTGAAGAAGATCCTCAACGACTGGGACGAGGTGTGCGACGGCTGCATCGAGAAGACGGACTTCATCAAGAGAATAGAAGAGCTCAAGCCTCAATATATGAATAGTGGTCGATCTGACTTGTAATAGTTCAATAATAGGTAAGCATTTGATTTCACTAACCTAAATAAGTACATTCTAGTGAGTCGACATTTTTATATTTATTTTAAAGCACGGGATATAAATAGGTTTAAACATAGATACCTACCTATAACTTAAATATCAGTATTATAGAAAAAGCTGGATTTAATGTTGGTGTTTTTCTAGATGAACTACACTCACCAACTTTTTAAGGGCAATGACACCAATCCAAATATGGTTAGCATGCTATCTTAGGCAAACTATCACCACACACTATAATGAAATAACCTAAAATTAATATGAAAACTTCCTTTTTTCATTGTGTAGAGTATGTCCGGAAAGAGAAGTAAAACAATGGACAGTCTGAGAGAATGGATTTTCTGGACAGACTGAGATTTTAATAAAAAAATCATTTATGCCTTTCTTACGAATGGCACGATTGTTGTTATAGGTGATTGTGTTTGTGTTACTAATTGTACAAGACGGTATTAGCCATTTCATTCATCAAAAATCAAAATACATTAGTGTGAAAAGTATTATGGATTTACCATGTGTCCAGTGGTTCTTAACTTTTCAGTGATAAGGGATTGCTGTATAATTTATTTTCTGAAAGAGACCACCGTATGACCTATGACCATAAAATCCAACCATTAGATTGTCCTGTTCATAAATTGAGACCACTCTTTAGGTGCTTCTGCTAGTCCGCAGACACCAATGGTCGCTAATGTAACACTATTTTGATTGCACCATAGGGGTTTAAAGAATAACACTGCCCTACCAAGGCGAAAGGCATCACATATACAGGAATTTGATTTAGAGATTGCTATCTCAAAATCAAATTCTTATGAAAATGCAACTCTGAAATACAGAATTTTTGGTAAAAGTTTGCGTAAAAAAAAATTAAGATAGCACTATTTGTCTTAGCAGGGCAGATTGGGCAGAACACATCTTGACTCAACTAAGGTAATTTTTAGGGTTCCGTAGCCAAAATGGCAAAAAACAGAACCCTTATAGATTCGTCATGTCTGTCTGTCTGTCCGTCCGTATGTCACAGCCATTTTACTCGGAAACTATAAGATGTATCATTACCAATTTTTTACATAAAGTGTATTGTGTGTGCTGCTACTTAGTTTTGTAGAGAAATTGCTAAAAAATATGTTTAGGGGGGGCACTCCATACATGTAACTAATTGTCAAAAAAAATTTTTGTGCCAAATATCAACATGATGCACATCAATCGATGGGTCTCTAAAAATGACATTGAGTTTTCTTTGAAAATTTTTTGATTAAGTGGATATTTTCAGAAATAATCACTCCGAAAGTCATAAAAATTGTGTCTCCCCCCCTGTAACTTTTGAACCGTAAGTCCAAAAATTATGAAAAAAATCAAGAAGATACACCTTTAAATATTCTTTCAACAAAAATTATTTTGAACATTATCAGGTTAGGCGTTTTTGACTTATCTCCAAAAAAACTACGTACTTAGGCAGATACGACCTTGCGATAATAATTTATTCGATAGAACAGCAACGGCTGGTTTTTATATATAATGGTACGGAACCCTTCATGCGCGAGTCCGACTCGCACTTGGCTGGTTTATTTTGTTTTTACTTATGTTTATATTTTTTGTTTCAGAATAATAATTGAAATGTGATATGAACATCAACAACTAGGCTCCACGGTTAGCGGTGTAGCCGGAAGAACATCAATATTGCATTTAAGGACTCCTGTGAGTGTTATGGGAATGTTTGTGCACACATTGAAGTAAATTATTGTAATTACTAAGTAAATATTTTTATGAAGTCTGGGGTTTTATTGCTAAGAACTGTAATCTGTACATATGTAAATGATCCTACAATGTTAAAATTCAAGGAACAATGAAAAAATTCACTGAATTGAACCCTCACATTCTCGCAAAGGGTAAGAATTTTAGAAGCTCATTTGAGAGAGTGTAGGTAGTATTCTGTAGTTGTGATTTCGAATTATGCCCCAAAAAGTAGATATACATTTTCCCCTTATTTCTAACATTAACAATTGAAATCGCAATGAACAATTTATTTGAACTAGTTTACCCTAACAAAAAGTTTACCCTAGTACTTACTCTATTCTATAGAGCATAAATAAATAGGTTGCTGACTTACAGTTGGTTGAGTGTTTAACCTTCCCTGATCAAGTTCAATATTAATTTTGTGTTATTCTCTATGATGTTGATATTGCTGACTGTACAAATGCATACAACAACCCTGTAAGTAGCTTTCCAGGCTGTTGGCTTTAGGCCAAAGTGCAATCCATATTTTCAGTTATGTAACAGAAACTAGGTCAAGTTTTAGGCCACGTCCGCACGCTTGCTTAGCGTCTAGAGCCTAGAGAGCCATCTAGTGAGTAGCTTAGTAAAACCAACGTTCTGGAATGTTCGCCACCGGCCGCACTGATACACACTAAGCAACTAGCGAAGGCGCCAAGCGCGCAGTGCGGCCAGTGGCGAACATTCCATAATGTTGGTTTTACTAAGCTACTCGCTAGGTGGCTATCTAGGCTCCAGGCGCTAAGCAAGGGCTAACCCTACACTAGCGTCTTCTGAGCGTCGACGTCGCCCGAGCGCCGGCGCAGCGGCGACGCGGCGTCGACGCGACGTCGCCCGGGCGTCGGCGTCGACGCAACGTCAACGCGACATCGCCCCCGCTCCCCACCCCCCTCACCCTCTCAGCGGGATGCGATCGGACGACGTCGACGCTCAGAAGACGTTAGTGTGGGGTTAGCCTAAAAGTAAAGGCATTTGACAGCAATTAGGGAAGGGAGTTACTATACAAATTGAAGGGATGTTTACAAAAACAACATAACTGACTACACTGGTTGACACCTGAAACAATTAACAATGTTCTTAAAAAAGTGTCAACCGCCCTAAGCAGTTATGTTGTTTTTGTAAACATCCCTTCAATTATAACTGCTATTAAAACGGCGATTATTCTAAGCACTTGATATATATGAATAAAGTTATTAAATTTCAAATCATTTATTTCAGGCAAAGCCCATAAAAGTGTTAATATTGAAACAAATACAAAAAAGTTACTTATAGAACTAATGTTAATAAATACAAGTCATAAGCAAAAACACATGTACAAAACTCAGCACCGAGACATAATAGTACGGGCGGCGGCCGTAGGGTCTGCTACGTTAAGTGATACAAAGATAAGCCCTATGGCACATGTTCTTAAAAGTGATGCTGATTTCCGAAAAAATAGTTTAAAAAAATTAGAATTGGCCGAAAGCACAAAAAAGTACCACTTCCGGCGTAAAAAATGGATGGAATTAAGCTATGTCATTGGATATAAAGATAACACTTGTGGCAAAACATTGTTATTTATTTTTAGATACCAAAAAACCCAGTCTGCCAGTTCCTGCATCACCGGAAGCGCCCGGCAGACTAGTTTAAAAGTAGCGAATTTGACTCCAAATTTACGACATATTTGAACCAGTCTGCCGGGCACTTCCGGCCATGCAGAAACTGGCAGACTGGGTTTTTCTGTACCTAAATAGAAATTAATATTTGTTGCCACAAAAATCATCTTAATATATCTAATACTGTAGGGAAATACCGTCCATTTTTAAAACCGGAAGTGGTACATTTTTGTACTTTCGGCCAACTCTAATTTTTTTTACCATTTTTCCGGAACTCAGCATCACTTTTAAGAACATGTGCCATAGGGCTTATCTTTGTATCACGTTACGTAGCAGATCCTACGGCCGCCGCCCGTACTATAAGCGGATGAGCATTAAACTTGTTTATTAGTTGTGTACGTACAGTCGCCATCACACAGCGGCCAAGGTGGTCACAAACATCTGAACAATGCCTCTATTTTCAAGGCGGTACAGTACGTGCTCAGATGAGTATCTTGGCTGCTCTGATAGATTAGATTACGACAGTACTTACTAACAGATCTAAGATCAAGTGCACAAAATGTACAGTCAGCAGCACAAGTAGTTTAGCTAGTGTCTGATGTGTTCCTAACTTCCAAATGACACGTATTCTATACTCTATGGTGACACACTGGGCGTCCGTTAGGAAACACATCGGAAACACCTTAGACAACCTTACATGTGATCCCTGGTTGGTGCTAAAAGAGTAACAAACAACAAACTTGTCTCATCTAGACCTCGCAGCAGTCAGCACTCACTGGATTTTCTTCACCATCTACTTTCCCACTAATTACCACCTTAGAGAATATCCAGTGACGTGTAGCCATACCATAAATAAATAAACTACGATAAAGTCATCCAACCTCATTTTGAACATCTTTCTCGCTCAGATACTTTTGCTGCTCTGCTGGCTGTACTAAGTAGTGTCCGAAACCGAAACCGAAACCGAAGGTTCGGCTCTAGGTGCAGTTTCGGCCGAAACCGAAACCGAAACTTTTATAGACACGTTAAAATCGTTGAGTTAAATGTCAATAAGCCGTTGTAACTTGTGCAGGATATGTGGTATAAGAAGAACAAGGTTAGTAAGTTTTGATTGATCATCCTCCTAGCGTTTGTGCTGGCGTTTTCCCACGGACTCAACGGAGCCTGAGGTCCACTTGGCAACCTAATCCCATGATTTTTTCTAGTTTGTCCACAACTCCAAGTTACTTCGGTGTAAGGCGTATTTTGATCCCTAAATTCGTTTCTTCTTTCACTTTTTTTTCGCGAAATAAATGCAGAGCACGAAATATATGAATGAATAAACATAATTATGTAACTTTTTAACAACTGTAACGTAAAATTTTACCCACCTTATTGAAAGTACCATTGTCACAAGTCGACCATGTTTTCGTACATAGATATGTACGCAAACGTGGGAAACAGACAGATGTCTGACATCAGTTTTTTTTTCTTTGGTATTTTTTAGGATTTAGGATCTGCTACGTTGAAATTAGCAGTAAAATAACCCACACGATTTTAAACTTGACAGATGTATTTTTAGAGTAGAATTACGATCAGTAAACAAAATAAAAATATGAAAGTTTTGTTCGATACTTGAAGTTTTTATAGCATCTATCTTTATGGTTAAAGTAATATGTTTTGTTAAAAAAAAGTACGAAGTATATATGAGTTGGAAAAACAAACATTTGTGCTTTATTAAAATTGTTATGTTTTCTTTTAAATTATGAATACGAATTTTTAAATTTGTTTGTTATTCATTAGTTATACTTCAGTTAGTTATACAGCAAAGTTTCATCGACTGAGACATCAATGCTGTTAGCAAGTATCTATAAAATAATTCGCCAAGATTGCATGGACTATTTTAATTTCACAATCAGTATTTCAAATTAAAGTGTTTTTACTTGATTTCTTCGTGTATAATTTTCAGCGTAGGCCGACGCAGTTCTTTGGGCAGTCTCTTGCATGAACTCGAGAGTTTAATGTACGATAAAATTAATACATAAATGTTATTATCATATTATAATTGATGAAGTAATCTTCCAAACACATATGTAGACTTTTTTGATATTATTTATTTATTATAATATTATCACTTAAAAACGTTACTGAGACAGAACTTGTGGACCGATTAAGCTCAATGTTGTAAGTTTCGGCGCGGCCGAAAGGTTCGGCCGTTTTTTGGCCGAAACCGAAACTTGGGCCGAAACACGGTTTTTTGGCCGAAACTGGCCGAAACCGAAACCGAAACTTCGGTCGGACACTAGTACTAAGGTGGTACATATTAGGCTGGAATTACACTTGTAGCTTTTCTTACGTAAGTTAGGGAAGGGTGTTGCTAGAAGGAGAAAGGAATATTCGTCTCTCTTTGTAACATGCCTCCCCACTTAGGCCACTTACGTAAACAAAACTTACAAGTGTAAACCTAGACATAACGTGAATTAAACGGCAATTTACAGGAAAATATTTATTGGGTTGGTACGCCCGATACATATAAACAAGAGAATTTTAAAGTTCTTATTTGAATACTACACACAATTGCCTTTATCGTTGTGTTCGATATTCATACTATCTAGTGGTATTTGTAATTCTTGTGGTGACCTGAAATAAAATAAAAACTGTTAATTTAATAACGGTAACTACTGCTAAAAAGAACTTCACTTATACTTATTTACTTCATATGACGCAAAACGGTATAATGTACCATAATCCATTAAAATAAGGTTTACTGTTGTTAGCTAAAGTGGGATCATCCATTAAGTAATTACATCACACCTCAAAGGGGGGGGGGGGGGGGAGTTCCATGTTTGTGACCAGGGCTTTAAATACCGTTAAAAAGTTGGTATCGTTACAGCTGTCAACCAGATTTAACGTTAAGTTGTTATTAACGTTAAACCATTTACCGTTACTTCTACTACTTTTTACCGGTAAAAAACTTGTAACGTTACCAGCTAATGCATAGAGCTAACGTTACCTCAAAGGTACCGTCAAACGGGGTAATTATAGACTGGCGCAGAAAATGAGACAAAACGTCGTAGGAAATTTGATTCCTTATACTTGCAAGACTGTTAGAGATACACCTGTCAGTTTACTGTCAAATCGCCCGCAATACGGTCACGTTCGTACAGGTACTGTAAAACTTTATTGTTTCTATCACAATTTCTCATAAAAAAATACTTTCTAAATGCTTGAAAACTGGTGATTTATTTGTGGTGTAAAACAGTGTGTGTCACGACTTTTGTATCCTATTTTTCTCAATGTGTATACCCGTGCGCCTAACCTCAATTTTTCGCCGACCGTTTGGCATTCATAGTTCCACAGTAGGGCCAACCTTCACGGAAAAAATCACGATTAAGTAAAAGTGCATTCATACTGGGGTTAACTGAGACTTTGTCTAAAGTTACCCCGATGTGTCCCATTTATTAAGGGTACCTACCTAGTTGGGTACTTATTGTTGATTTTTTTTGGCCCAAGTTGGGCAGTAGTTTGAAAATGTTCATATTGTAGTTCCTATGAAGCATAAATATTGTGATTTTATATTGATCTCTTCGTTTTAGGTAAGTATAAAGATGTTTATGATACCAGAAAATAAAAATTCGTTTTTTTTTTGTTTTTTTTTTTCTAAGAAAAATGGTACCTAACAGGTACAGATTAAGAATGATTATGTTGCAAGTATCTAATACCTAGGTATTAAGCACAAAAAATATGTTTAAAAGTTTTTTTTTTCATATAATTGAGTTTGAGTAAACTAGTAGGTAACTCAAATATTGGCAATTTTTGGACATGTTTATTTAAATTTTTTCTGAGACGTTTTCCCTTTTTTTTACCAAAACAAGGATGTAACTTAATGACTGATATGTAGTAGAAACCTATAAAGCACTAAAAGTGTGTTTAAATGTTGATCTCTTTCTTAAATTTAAGTTTTAAAATGTTGCAATTTTAGAAAAGGATAATTTCTTGTGTTGTTGATTAATTTTTTTACGCACGTTTTAGACAGTTTTTCACCGATATAGATAGTTAGATTAATAAATGTTATTCTAAAGATACCTAAGAAATAAATAAATACAGCTTATATAAATAAACCTTTTTTTTATTGAGTTTTTAAGATGTTTGAACATTTTCGTGGCCATTATTTTTTGTCATGTCGATTTTGTCCCAATAAACGTGTTCAATGTGAACGCGCCCTTACTTATCTTGCTTAGTAGGTATATTTAAAACGTCTAAATAGTCCCATGATGACATACTAGCCGTGTAACTACGATAAAATTCACCAAAACCCTGGTGTCTAAGTTTACCCCACTCCATTTCCTAACTTGGGACAAGCACATAAAAAATAAAATAAAATAAACTATTCATATATATGTTTATATAATACGTAAAAAGCAAAATATAACTAGGGACTGGAGTCCACGAACAGCAATCAGATTGTAAATGCTATAATTAATATGTTTTTTTTGCCTACGAACTTGAAACCTGTCTATAATTCCCCCGTTTGACGGTATCGTTAAATAATTTTAACGTTATTATTTAACGTTAGTAGCATAGCAGCTTATTTAGATACACTGATGGATACCATCGTTAGATATCGAACGAGTGTTCATTCACGTACGACGCCGCCGCGCCGGCGTCCTAGTACCAAATTGAGTTATTAAAAACCGGCCAAGAGCATGTCGGGCCATGTTCAATTGTTCAGTGTAGGGTTCCGTTCCGCTGCCGCTCGTGATGTTTTCTTTTACTTGCGTCGATATTATTATGGTACGGAGATGTAAGATGGTGTTGTAAAATTGTTAGGTACTTCTTTTTTAGGCACGTATTATATTTTTTTGCTTTTTGGCAATGTATTATTTAATGGTTCAGTTGCGCTATTTTTTTTGTAAAAATCGTCGTGGTATGGTAGTAGTTTTTGACTAATTCGGATGTGTAGATTTAGAAAATAATGTCTATTTTAAAATCCAAGATGGCGGCCATCGACCTTTTTCATAAAAATCGTCATGGTAGTCGTTTTCGACTAATTCGGGTGTGCAGATTTCGAAAATAATGTCAGTTTTAAAATCCAAGATGGCGGCCATATACTTTTTTCTTAAAAATCGTCATGGTAGTAGTTTTCGACTAAATTGGGTGTGCAGATTTCGAAAATAATGTCTGTTTTAAAATCCAAGATGGCGGCCATATACTTTTTTTCTTAATAATCGTCATGGTAGTCGTTTTCGAGTAATTCGGGTGTGCAGATTACGAAAATAATGACTGTTTTAAAATCCAAGATGGCAGTCATCCAACTTTTTGTAAAAATCGTCATGGTAGTCGTTTCCGACTAATTCGGGTGTGCAGATTTCAAAAATAATGTCAGTTTTAAAATCCAAGATGGCGGTCATATACTTTTTTCTTGAAAATCGTCATGGTAGTAGTTTTCGACTAACTTGGGTGTGCAGATTTCGAAAATAATGTCTGTTTTAAAATCCAAGATGGAGGCCATATACTTTTTTCTTAAAAATCTTATGGTAGTCATTTTCGACTAATTCGGGTGTGCAGATTTCGAAAATAATGTCAGTTTTAAAATCCAAGATGGCGGCCATATACTTTTTTCTTAAAAATCGTCATGGCAGTAGTTTTCGACTAACTTGGGTGTGCAGATTTCGAAAATACTGACTGTTTTAAAATCCAAGATGGCGGTCATCCAAATTTTTGTAAAAATCGTCATGGTAGTCGTTTTCTACTAATTCGGGTGTGCAGATTTCGAAAATAATGTCAGTTTTAAAATCCAAGATGGCGGCCATATACTTTTTTCTTAAAAATCGTCATGGTAGTAGTTTTCGACTAACTTGGGTGTGCAGATTTCGAAAATAATGTCTGTTTTAAAATCCAAGATGGAGGCCATATACTTTTTTCTTAAATATCTTATGTAGTCATTTTCGACTAATTCGGGTGCAGGGTGTCCACTTTCTGGAAAGTCAGGGAAAGTCAGTGAAAAGTCAGGGAAGCTCGAAATGGCACTGGAAAGTCATGGAAAGTCAGGGAAATTATAATGAGGTCAGGGAAAAATATGGACCTGGAAAAAAAATTAAGGAATATAAATAATTATGGGAAACAAAAAATTTATTACTTAAAAGGCGTCATACCTTCTCTATTTAGATTTTTTTTAAGGTTTAAAAAATCTTAAACCCTCTCAGCGATTGCTAATGAGAAAGCCTTTGCTCAATCTGACTAGTAACCCAGACTCATAGCATTGTATTTCAGTGTAGGAAGGATCTACAACATTATGATTTAATGTACCATAATTAAATTTCTGCTTTTAGGATATGAAATATCATAAAATTCATACAGTTTTTTTACACTGATGTGTTAGAGTTTCAGTCATATTCACTGTTTTAAGTGAATATGACTAATGAAATGAGTTCAAAATATTGTACGTTTAATAAAGTATGACTCAATCTAAGAGTGAGTCCAGAATTTGCATATTGAAGTCGTAGGCGATCATAATATCAGCATTCAGCGTATTTAATTTTAGACAATAATGCCAAATATTTAAATTCAGGAATATGGGTGAGCGAGCCGTAATGTTACATAGAAAAGGTGCGAAACATAATATATCAAAAATCTTGAAACTAAAATCAGTTGACCACTAATTAAACATTAGAATAACTTGTACCAACATTAAATGCAGTCCTGAACTGAACAAAATCTGCCAAAACTCTTGACACAGGGACGGGACTAAAATACAGCGTAACAAAATGTTCCCAGATAGCATGATTGCTTTCAACAACTCTATGGAAAAGACAAAAATCGTGTATGTGACCAATCACGGAATAGCACACATGCTATGTCTGGATGTACAGAATTCCCGATTAAATTTACATGGATGAGGTAGCTTGGTAATGGTATGCCTTGACAGATCTATAAAAGCATCAGGTTCGAGAATTTGCTTCTAATGAGCGAAAACAAAAAACCTTATAATGAAAAATCCCTTACTAATCGTAAGATCTATTGTACATTCGCCATCAGATATATCAGAGCAGCCGAGGTGGTCACAAATATCTGAACAACGCCTCTATCGTCAAGGCAATAAAGTGTATGTTCAGATATTTGTGGCCACTTTTGCCAGTCCGATATATCTGATGGCGACTGTACCGCGTTTATACTTGTGTGGGAGTGACGAGGCGAATAAACCGGCGAATAGCGCGTGGACTGTCTATACATGTCGCGTCGGGGAGTTATACCCACAGAGCCGAATATGTGAACGGACATTCGCGTTGGCACTCGTACGCGAATGGTTCGTAGAACGTTTTGACGTGCAAACATACAAGTGTAAACGTAGTATTTATTAAAAGGGATTACCAACCATTTTATGGCTATTACAAAGCAACAAACCTCTAGCGTCATTTGTACATGTTGCCAAAATGGACTTGATAAATAAATCTAATGGAGAACTTGTAAAGACGAAAAATCTCGACGCTTTGTCTCCTGAAGATATTATAACATCGATTTAAATAACACCGAAAATGTACTTGTCACAGAACACTATCACAAGAGTTTCGAAGCTTAACGCATTAAATAAAATAAATAGAAATAATTAAATGCAATGAATAACTTCAGCTATTATTTAAAATTTGAAAAAAAGGCCGATTCGTTTTGATTCATACGCCTGTGAGACATACGGAATCAATACAACATGCTGATATTGTGCTAGGAATATTGCGTGACTGGAAAAATTACAACGGAACGTATACTTACAAAGGAAAAGTGACCAAGGTCTCTGGTGCCTAGGGCTGCGATGAAACCAGCGTCTTTAGCATTCGCTGCAGTAGCCCTAACTCTTAGGCTAGCGGGTTATTTTAAGTAGGAGTTTGTGCCCGTACCCGGATGCGATGCAGAAGACGCTTGTTCGATCCCATTCCTGGACACCAGACGCTTTTTATGACATACATATATTTAAGTTTATGATTTATATGTATAGTAACCAAAGAGCTCAAAGGGACCCAGTGTGTTGACGACGAGGGACCTCTCCTGTTCCTTTGCACAGTGAATCCTCCTGTTTTTAAAGGGTCGGCAACGAGCATGTGACACCTCTGGAGTTGCAGGCGTTCATAGGCTATGGTAGCTGCTTACCATCAGGTGGGCCGTAGGCTTGTTTGCCACCGCCGTTGTATAAAGAGAATTGTAGCGTGTCCAAATACTTAAAACTAACAATTCAAAATTGGTCTCTATACATACTTTTGTTCTGAAACTTGATTCGATTTTGTCAAAATTCAACAGACAGACACTAACAAGGATGCGCATATATTACGTTAACTAATATTTACGTAAACACTGAAATGGAGACACAAAAAAACGCGATACTAAAGTCTTTTGCGTATGAAAATTCGACTACCTTGAGCTAAAAATAGTAAAAATGTTTTTGTAGATGGAGATTTTGGTCAGGGAAATTTCAAAAAATGGTCATGGAAAGTCAGGGAAAAGTCAGGGAATTTTATTGGGGGTTTAGAGTGGACACCCTGGGGTGTGCAGATTTCGAAAATAATGTCAGTTTTTACATCCAAGATGGCGGCCATCCACCTTTTTGGTAAAAATCGTCATGGTAGTCGTTTTCGACTAATTCGAGTGAACAGATTTCGAAAATAATGTCTGTTTTAAAATCCAAGATGGCGGCCATATACTTTTTTCTTAATAATCGTCATGGTAGTCGTTTTCGACTAATTCGGGTGTGCAGATTACGAAAATCATGACTGGTTTAAAATCCAAGATGGCGGTCATCCAACTTTTTGTAAAAATCGTCATGGTAATCGTTTTCGACTAATTCGGGTAAGCAGATTTCGAAAATAATGTCTGTTTTAAAATTCAACTTCCAAGATGGCGGCCATGTACTTTTTTCGTGAAAATAGTCATGGTAGCCGATTTCGACTGATTCGGGTGTGCAGATTTCGAAAATAATCTCTGTTTTAAAATCCAAGATAGCGGCCATATACTTTTGTCGTAAAAATCGTAATGGTACTCGATTTCGACTAATTCGGGAGTGTAGATTTCGAAAATAATGTCTGTTTTAAAATCCATGGCGTTCATGCACTTTTTCTTAAAAATCGTTATGGGTATTCTCGATTAATTCGGGGATGTAGATTATGAAAATAAGAACCGTTTCAAAATCTTAGATGGCGAAAATATACAATTTTGTCATAATCATCATGATAGTAGACGTCGAAATAACGACTTTTAAGAAAAAAATGTATAGCCGCCATCTTGCATTTCAATACTACATTATTTCCGAAATCTAAACACCCGAATTAGCCCAAAATGACTACCATGATGATTTTGACATAATAGTATTTTCCATTTCGGATTTTCAAACGGTCCTTATTTTCGAAATCTATATCCACGAATAAACATACAATTTTTTTTACAAAATCTAAGTATAAAAAAATTCAATTGCTAATAAACATTGTACTAAACAAATTTTGTACATACTCAGATTTGTTTGAATACTTTAGTTCCCTATAAATTTGATACTATTTGAGAGGGTGCAGTTAATTGTGACGAAGTGTAACAAGGGGGGAGGGAGGGGTTAAAAAAATCATGAATTTGGTGTGACGTAATTAATGGATGATACCAGTATAGATAAGCGACACATACTGATCCTTCCATAGTTAATAGCGTAGAAGAACACCATGTTGCCGATAAGTATTTGGAGGAAAGGTGCGACGCCAACTTTGCGAGGTTGCATGTACTTGTGCTGCCATCTCCACCAGGCTGCGGGAAAAAGATGAAACAAAACAATATTGCTATAATTTACCGTTAGAATCGCCACCTAGACATTGAAGGGTGACCAGCTAGACTGCCACGTCTACGATATCGTATAAGGGTCAAAACACACCTAGCGGAATTAAGCCAATTCATAGACAAAATGCTCCTCTAAACTTTTGATTATATGTCTGTTTTCGGTACTCAGTGCCACAGCGCCATCTGTAGAGTGCAGTGTCGCTTATTATGTCAGCGTTCATCGGCGAACAAATTGTATGAAACTGGGACTGTGGTGACCGATAGATGGCACTAGTACAGTCAGCAGCAAAAGTTGCTAAGCGACTAGGGTGTTCAAAATGACCTACCCACGCTCTTATTCTTTTAACAATAAAGTCGTGTCCAGCTCATATTGAACACCCTACCCGCTTAGTCACTTCTGCTGCTGTCACCAGAGCCAGAGAAATACAGGAACGCCATTTTGTATAGATATTGTCCATGTCTTTTATCATTCTTTATGCCGACTAAAACCGGTATTAGACATTGCAACCTGCAGGGCCCAATCTGTTGTGCACCCTGCCTCTCCCTACCTCTCCTTCAGCTCCCTACGGGCCCTACCTTTATTTATACCTACCAACTTGACAGTTTGGGCCCTGCCTTTTGCAACCTGCAATTATGTCTAATAGTCGTTTAAGGCTGATTTTAGTGTCGCGCTACCCGTCTCACACGCCAACTCCCTAAAATAGGTATTTACAGTTTGTATTTTCCTCGCATTGGTAGGGTGAAAAATCACTCGGCTCGGCAGCCAAGTTTATTCAACCGTGTCTTAAGGCCTTCGCACGCTCAGGATTGCACTTTTTAAACCACTCGCTAGGCTCGTCGCTAATTTCTGGTTTTTCACGGGCTCGGGTCTCAATATAAGCACGAGGTTAAACAACAACCAATGCCGTCTTTACTGTTTATAAACCATAAGAGCACTCGGGGCCCGTGCCCAGGGCCTCCATCGTCAGGGGGGCCCGAAAGATCTTACGATGTTTTTTTACAGTCCATCGTTGTCCCTAATTGAGCGCCTGGGGGCCTGATTTTCAAGAGTCCCACATTTTTACGTGCCCTACCTAATACGGCCCGTCACGTATTAAGACGGCTTTGACAACAACATTGCTAATAAATAGCTATATTTTACTGCTGGTCACTCTTCAAGCTAAAAATTGCCAACCCTTGTTCTAGGTCTAAAGTGTCTAAACTGTGTAATTATGTAACAATTGTAACATTAATATAAGTAGGTGTAGTGTAGACTGTAGGTACCTCTGCTGCAAACGCCCATAAAGGCGGAAGGAGACCTCTTCCTTCGAGCCAACCAGGCCGGTAGTTCCACCAGTTTCACTTCGCCGAATGGAGTATCCGCTGGTTAACACACATGTATGCAACATATAATTAAATATTATCGTGACGTCCCTATTTAATAATAGGCTCGGAAGTATCCTGTTTCATGGCTCCTCTACATGATGGGCCATCATAGGGACGCAGCTATGCTTTAGAGGGAGCTAACGATATTGCGATCTCGTCCCTATGATGGCCTATCATGTAGAGCCAGCCTCAGGTGCAACTCGAGGGGACTGTAATGGGATTCTCATACAACTTTACAGTTCTAGGCCTGCAAAGTAACCTTGGCGATAAAATGACTGCAGGTTTTACGAACAGATTATTTTCTCGTGATACGATGATGGGTATTGTTTTTGAAGTGAGAATAATAACAGAAATTTAATGCCTTATCAACAGAACTTTTGGTTAGGGTGTAGCAGAGAACCCCCCCCCCCCCCCACCTTTTGTACACTCTGACCGAACTTTTTTTTGTAAGTTCCATTTTTTATTTCCTCACTGCGAAATACCTACCTAATTTACGTAAATGGGCCTTTGTGTGCTGACCATAAACCTCTATACCGTGCTGACCGTCTGACTGACACTTCGTATACCTACGCTTGATAATGCGAAGTCTAGTAAGTAGGTAGTCTAGTCTGACCTATTGTTCGAATACTTACGTGTCCCATAGTATCTGGCAGGGTCGTAAGGCCCATGCTTCGCAGGATCATACTCTTTAGGGTAGTCTCCGAGACCCATTTTAATTTTGAAATTTTCAAATTTCTTCGCATATGTCAAATATGACAGCCAAATACCAATTAAGGACCATAGACCAATTATTTTTTTACTTATTATTCATTTTTATACCTGTTATTTATGTACCTGCAAAGAGTTTGATCAATACTATTAGCTTAAATCCTTAACTTAAGAAGGAATATTAAAAAAAATGTCTGTTAGGTACTCATTAGGCACACAATCATTGTTATTAAATGAATACTTCGGGTGCCAAGCTAAATATACCAGATCTTATAACAAAAAATACTTTTCTGAAAACCGCATCAAAATCGGTTCAGCCAAACGCGAGATAATCGCGAACAAACATACATACAAATAAACATACGGGTCGAACTGAGAACCTCCTTTTTTTTGAAGTCGGTAAAAAAATGAACCCACCTGGCCGGTTCCTGGCAGCAAGTGTTAAGAGTCGCCAGGACGATCGCGTGAACTCGCGTCCCCATACAAACGTAGTTCAGCTCTCATTTTAAAACGACATGCTTTAGAACCACGAAATTTGGCATGGGCATTCTAGCAGTACAGATCTATGTCGGTAATTTGAGTTTCGTTGCTAAAAATTGTAATACAAAGAAAATATCGCAAAAATAAGTTTTGTATGTAAATCTGTATCTGGCTGTATTTTCTTTGTATTACAATTTTTAGCAACGAAAACGAATTACCGACAGATCTGTACTACTAGAATGCCCATGCCAAATTTTGTGGTTCTAATGCATGTCGTTTTAAAATGAGAGCTAAACTACGTTTGTATGGAAACGCGAGCGTCATGGCGACTCTTAAACAATAAGTATTGAATAATCAGTAGTATAAATACTAAACATACTAAAGTTTATGTTCTTGAGCATATGTTGTAATGTGTTTTACAACATTCTTCCAATGCTGAATCTTCTAATGTATACTTATAATACAGTTTGGTAAAACGACAAACAATATGCCCTACATATCCTAGCAGAGTCCCCCGGGGTGGTCCTTCCGCCCGAATACTCTAAGACCCGTCACCACCAAAAAAAAAACTGAACTTCAGGAATAAAGTAATAAAAAACATAATCACTCTAATAACTTTATTGCAATAACTGTAGAATTCACTTTCCCTTACAATACAATCATGATTTTAGCAGATGTTACCCATACAAACATAAATACAGTATTACTATCTGCTGGTGACTGGTTCCAATCAGAATCTTTAGTGGTACTTGTAGTTCCTGTGGTGCTCTGAAATATGATAAACATTTGATTTAAAAAACTGATATGAAGTAAAAAAGGTTAAAAATACTTATTTAAAAAAAAGACCTAACTCTTGGTTAAAATTACTATATTTTTTTGTCACACAATTTAGGTTTGTCAGTGTAATACATCAAGCCAAAAAGCCTTCCATGAACCACCCCACTATTACATAAAAAAACCTGCCAAGTGGGAGACGGACTCGCGCATGAAGGGTTCCGTACCATTATTTATAAAAACCAGCCGTAGTAGCTACTATCGAATGAATTATTATCGCTAGGTCGTATCTGCCTTTGCTTAGTTTTTTGGAGATAACTCAAAAACACCTAAACCGATAATGTTCAAAATAATTTTCGTTGAATGAATATTTAAACATGTATCTTCTTGATTTTTTCATAATTTTTGGACTTACGGGTCAAAAGTTACAGGGGGGGGACACAATTTTTATGACTTTCGGAGCAATTATTTCTGAAAATATCTACTTAATCAAAAACTGTTCAAAGAACCTCAATGTTATTTTTAGAGACCTGTCGATTAATGTGAATCATGTTGTTATTTGGAAAAAAATAATTTTTGACAATTAGTTACATGGATGGATTTCCCCCCTAAAAATTTTTTTTTAGCAATTTCTCTACAAAACTAAGTAGCAGCACACACAATACACTTTATGTAAAAATTTGATAATGATACGTCTTATAGTTTCCGAGTAAAATGGCTGTGACATACGGACGGACAGGCAGACAGACAGACAGACAGACAGACAGACATGAAGAATTTATAAGGGTTCCGTTTTTTGCCATTTGGTTACGGAACCCTAAAAAGTAGGAAGGGTGGCAAAGGCAGTTTACTCTAAAGCATTTAATTACTTTCACCTTTCCGTAGATAATACAACTTATTAAGGAACCAAAATTACATTATTTCAACTATTGTCTCTGAGCACAAAAGGACTTACTCATCTTTCCATAGTTGATAGTGTAGAAGAAGATCATGTTGGCCACCACCAACTGGAAGAAGGGTGCGGCGGTCATCCTCTTAGGCTGCATATACTTGTGCTGCCAGCTCCACCAGGCTAAATCAACATAATTCACTTTAACATCTAAATTACTCATTTAAAATTTAATTTATTAACTCTGAAGGTAGTCTAGTAGCAGAAGTTCGATTGGTTTCAATGACATTGCGATATAACCTATACAAATCTACAATCACTTATATATTTTTATATTACCTCGGCTGCAAGCGCCCATGAAGGCTGAAGGAGTCTTGTTCCTGCGACCTAGCCATGCTCCGATTTCGCTCAGTTTCAACTGGCTGAATGGAGTATCAGCTGAAAAGTGCAAAAATAATTATGTAATCGAGCGTTGTAAACGGAAGGATGAAATTTTTGTGAAGTTGAACTTACGCTTTCCGTAGAAACGGGCAGGGTCGTAAGGCCCGTGCACAGCCGGGTTGTATTCTTTTGGATAGTCCCCGAAACCCATGATTACTTTATAATCGACCAAATTATTCCGAAATAATTTTGGTCGACGAAAATGACAATCAAAAACTATAGACAACTTTTTAGTCTTTTTATATTTTTAGGGTCACCACACACCTAGCGGTTTTCCTCGCGGAATTAGCGGAAGTAGCGGAAATTTGTCTATGGTAGCAGATTTTTTGTATGGAAGCCATAGACAAATTTCCGCTACCATAGACAAATTAAGCATTTTGTCTAGTTGTCCCTTAGGGTCACCACATACCTAGCGGTTTTCCTCGCGGAATTACCGGAAGTAGAGGAAATTCATAGACAAAATGCTTAATTTGTCTATGGTAGCGGAAATTTGTCTATGGCTTCCATACAAAAAATCTGCTACCATAGACAATTTTCCGCTACCATAGACAAATTTCCGCTACTTCTGCTAATTCCGCGAGGAAAACCGCTAGGTATGTGGTGACCCTTAGACTGTCTGATTGTCTATGGTTCACCACATACCTAGCGGTTTTCCTCGCGGAATTAGCGGAAGTAGCGGAAATTTATAGACAAAATGCTTAATTTGTCTATGGTAGCGGAAATTTGTCTATGGCTTCCATACAAAAAATCTGCTACCATAGACAAATTTCCACTACCATAGACAAATTTCCGCTACTTCCGCTAATTCCGCGAGGAAAACCGCTAGGTGTGTGGTGACCCTATAAAGGTAATTACTCATATACAAAACGCTGAAACTGACAACTCGAGCGTTTTTAAATGAACCTCAAATGTTGCAGTTGTCAATTATCCTAAAAAAAATTGTGTCTATGATTATACAGCAAATTTCATTGTTGAGTGTCTGACTTTTTCTATTTCTCGTAAACATAAATTGAAAAAATAAGCGAAAATGGTCCTGGAAAGTACTATGATATGTGTTGATAACAGTGACTACATGAGAAATGGAGACTTCCTTCCAACACGCCTCCAGGCTCAGCAAGATGCTGTTAATTTGGTATGTCATTCCAAAACAAGATCGAATCCTGAGAATAATGTAGGATTATTGACACTCGCTAACGTCGAAGTGCTGGCCACGCTGACGAGCGATGTCGGCCGCATCTTGTCCAAGCTTCACCGTGTGCAGCCGAACGGTGATATCAACCTACTGACTGGAATCAGAATTGCCCACTTGGCACTGAAGCATCGTCAGGGCAAGAACCACAAAATGCGGATCGTAGTGTTCGTTGGTTCGCCAGTACACTCCGATGAGAAAGAGCTCGTCAAGCTAGCAAAGAGGCTGAAGAAGGAGAAAGTAAATTGCGACGTTGTGTCCTTTGGCGAAGATGCTGAAAACAATCCATTACTTACAACTTTTGTTAACACCTTGAATGGCAAGGACAATACTACAGGAGGCAGCCACCTCGTCTCCATTCCTGCTGGTAACTGTGTAGTTCTCTCTGAAGCTTTAATCTCAAGCCCATTGATTGGTGGAGATGGTGCTGGCCCATCAGGCTCTGGATTGTCTCCATTCGAATTTGGGGTTGATCCTAATGAAGATCCAGAATTGGCTCTAGCTTTGCGTGTGTCTATGGAGGAGCAGAGACAGCGGCAAGAGGAGGAGTCCAGACGCCAGCAGGCTAGCACTGAAGGGGAGCCTCCCAAAGTTGGGGAAACACAAGATAGTGGCATGGAGCGTGCTCTGGCCATGTCTTTGGGCAGGGAAGCTATGGAACTATCGGAAGAGGAGCAAATAGCCTTGGCCATGCAGATGAGCATGCAACAAGATGCCCCGGCAGCTGAAGAGAGCATGGACGTGTCTGAAGAATATGCTGAAGTCATGAATGACCCTGCATTCCTGCAAAGTGTTCTTGAGAACCTACCTGGTGTAGATCCCCAGAGTGAGGCTATCCGTAATGCCATGTCTACCATCAAGAAGGACAAGGATGAGAAGGATGACAAGGATAAAGACACTAAAGGCTCGGGATCAGGTTCTAAATAAAAACATGTTTAAAAAAATTTTTTAATGGTACATTATGCTTGTAAACTTTAACCTTAGACACCACTGTGTAACTACCACTTAAATTTATCAAATACAGAAATTCTATTAAAAATATTGTTTATTTTGGCCACGAGATCCAATTTAGACCCTCTATTCTTTCAAACTCTGAAACAAAAACTTTTTTTAGTCTTAAGATTTTTATTTAACCTCTTGACCGCCCTCGTCTGATATATGAGACAAAGTGGCAACGTGAATGACACCTTCGTAAATTATGAAAGCTTAAGAAAAAACTTGATTCATCAATTCTTAACTGCTATGCTGGTACAGTTGGCGTCAAAGATATTTTTACACTTTTGCACCTTCACCTTATTACAAAGGAGTAAGGTGCTCAAATGTAAACATATCATTGACGTTGACTATACTCATACAATTTTTTTCGAATGAGGCATTAAGTATAACTACATTCTATCTTACATATTGATTACATTAAATTATGTTTTCATTACATTATCAAATTGGTATTGATAATTTTTAAATATTTTTATAAATTTTAAGAGCCGATGCACACCGCGTTTGTCCACGCGCCATCAACGCGCGTTCGTAATAAATTTTAAACAAAAAAAGAACCGACTTCACTTAGGATCCGCTTTTCCAAGTAGTCCACGCTGCACGAGTCAAATTTTACAGAGATACCGCAAATCGATGTACAGTTTAGCCATTTGGCACACGCATACTAGAGGTCAAAACAATTTTTTTCATCCGCAGTTCTTAAAAAAAATTCCCTTAGGAGGGTGGTGCTAATTAATACTTTTTTTTGTATGGGAAAATTTTTTTTTTTTTTCAAAAACCTATCGTGTGTGGTATCATATGAAAGGGCTAATAGAGGCCGTTCTAATAATATACCACATCATTATATTTGAGCCATTTTTTTTAAATTAAAACAGAAATAATTTTCAAAACATGCCAAGTTTGGGCTCCCCCAGATACGATATGGCTGGTTTTTTTTGGTACTTTATATCAAAAATGATAAAAGATATCCTCATATCTAACCTCAAGAAAGCAATTTTGAAAATAATTTCATTAAGTATTTATTTTTTATTTTTCAATATTACAAAATAACGCAGTACAAAATGTACTGAAGGAGAGTTCTACTATAGTCCTACTCCAGTACATTTTGTACTGCGTTACTTGATAATATAGAAAATTAAAAAAAAAATACTAAATGAAATTATTTTCAGAATTGCTTTCTTGGGGTTAGAAATGAGCATATCTAGTATCATTTTTGATATAAAGTACCAAAAAAAAAACCAGGCATATCGTATCTGGGGGAGCCCAAACTTGGTATGTTTTGAAAATTATTTTTGTTTTAATTTTAAAAAAATGGCTGAAATATTATGATGTGGTATATTATTAGAACCGCCTCTATTAGCCCTTTCATATGATACCACACACGATAGGTTTTTGAAAAAAAAATTTTTTTTCCCATACAAAAAAAATTATGAATCAGCACCCCCCTCCTAAGGGAATTTTTTTTAAGAACTGCGGATGAAACATTTTGTTTTGACCTTTAGTATGTGTGTACCAAACGGCTAAACTGTACATCGATTTGCGGTTTCTTTTTGTATACAAGGGGCACTAAAGTAGAAATGTCCGAGTTGCTGTAAAAAATACTGAAATCACTATAGGTGTGCTTATAATAAGTTGAAGAGTTCCATCGATTTCTCCAGGATCCCATCATCAGATCCGGACCTGGTGACAATGGGACCAACTGTGAAGTATAAATCGGTTCAGCCGTCTTCGAATAATCGGTGAACATACATAAAAAAATAGTAAAAAAAAAACAAGCAAAGATCCCGACGAATTGAGAACCTCCTCTTTCGAAATCTTGAAGTCGGTTGAAAAGCCCGCAAACGCGCGTCGACGACGCGTTTAATGGCCCTAAAGCGCGTCCAGATTCGCGAACCATTTACGAAAGGTTTGATAACAGCTCGAATGCATTTCACAGTAAGTACAGCGTGCAGTGAGCCCTGTGCCAGAGCGGTTCGCGAATAGTGCGCGAACGGCGCATGGTAAGATCTGAACCAGGGAAGCGAGCATTTCGAACAAAACGTGCGGTGCGAAGGAGAGCGTTAAAGTATGGGGCGGCTCACGCATTGTATTGACGCGTAAGGGCGGCCACCGACTATCAGTCCGCCTACAGTCCACCTGACGATATCGGCCTGTCAGTTGTTCGGAGCCGGCAAATTTTTGTTCTATATGACAGGCTGAGATCGTCAGGCGGACTATCGCAAAATTGAACTCTCCTTTAAATGAAATACCAAAACCAAAGACGTACCCGTTAATTTTTTTGGAATTTGGTACCTAATAGATCTAACGTCGAAACGAGATGCAACCCCTTACTTTGACTTCTATTTCGGCCTCACTTTTAGTCGAAGTCCACAGTCCGCCTAAAGTGTAGGTTCGTAATCTGGACTCACGAATGGCACAGATGAATAACTAATTGATTACTTGACTGGCACAGGTACTGTTTACTCTGGAACTTTTGTTTTGCCTCACGTAGCATCATATTTCTCAAATCTTCACGTAGTGGCTGCGGTTTTTGGGGTAAGAAAACCTCTGAAATAAAACATGTGTTGACACTGTTAACAATGGTCGCTTTGAGAGTCTATGAGTTGAGCTCACCATGGTCGCAGCTCGTTGGGATTAATTATTTGTCTTTTGTTCATTTTCGTGGTTCAGTGTGTAATATAGATAGCTTATTGTGCGTTGATCTAACGAACAAATGTGCGGATAATGAAGAATTAGTCTTAAAAGGCGTGTAACCATTGATTGGTTCAGAACAACCTGTAGCCTCCTCGAGCCTTTTGTAGGGAGCTATCACTCTACAAATAGCATCTAACAAGGCTTATGCCACTTCTACCGTTCTACCGAACAACGTTGCCTAAAACTTATTTGATTAAACAAAATACTTATCGATTGAAGACATTGTACCATGTATTGTACCTAAAGATTTGAATCTTACAAGCTCTTATTTCCCGCCTTTTTATACTTGACATTGGCTACAGGCAATACCGCCTAAAGTCCATAAGAAGAAAAAAAAATGGTCGCTTTTAATTTTACGTGGACTTAACTTAACTTTGAGGATGACGTCAAAATTTACTGTGGATACGATATGAACGAAATGAATTATATTCATAGCTCGGACAATTCATCGTAAAAACGTCGCAAAATGAACATAACACCAAAATAAAACAAGATATATTAAATTTGTATTATGTACAGTATTTTAATAATATATTTCTAAATTGTCTACTATATTACATTCATAACCACAACCCAAAAAGTGTCAAAATGTGCATCTTGTTCCATACAAAAATAATTTTTGCGATGAATTGTCCGAGCTATGATTATATTGTATGAAACCGCTTTATATTTATCGTGGACATGCACAGCCACGATATACCGTTAGTTGTATCGTTACCTTTGACGGCAAACTATTTGGCTCCCCTTTAATATCGTGGACGTCCACGGTAAATAGTCAATCTGTCTATGTCTTCTGAGCGATAGCAGCTAACACGAAGTGCATATCTTTTGGTAGGTACCTTTTACGGCTGCTGTTCTTTGGAAGTCTTAGCCCTTTCTAAAGAGAAAAATAAACAATGATCCCGACGTATTAAGACCCTCCTCGTTCGAAAATCTAAATCTTGAAATCGGTTTAACACAACTTACTTTCTGCCGGTGATTGTCTTTGATGTAGAAATCGAATCCGGGCGTTGTTTATTGATAGTCTTGTCCTGGCCTTTACATCACATACGCGGGGAACATTTTCACATAAACTACTCTCTGCAAAAAGTAAGTAAGTACTTTATTATACCAAATATTTATTGATTTTATAAGATGTGCATAGCCTCAGAATAGACCGTGCCTGACAGCTAATTAGGTGGCGCTGAATGGCCCCATATATTCCATGGAAACCCAGCATTTATTTTTTAAAACTACACTATATAGTTACATTACAGGTACAGGCAAACAGCGAAATTGCAAATTATAGCTGTAGGTATTTATCAATCGCAACCAAAATGAAGAATTCTATGGCCCGTAGGTACCTACTGTACGATCGGAAACAAGTCTTTACGACCAAGGTGGCTTTACTTTCGACCACGCAGTTTGTGTCGGTCATCGAGTTATACGTGGATTTTCTTTTGGGTCAGTGAGGGCAGCTACCAGATCCCGTGCTGCTACGTGAAAATGGTCTTAGAAGACCTTCCCTCTATTTCAAATTAATGAAGGATCGCATTTACAGATTTTGGAAAAAACATACAGGGTGAGAGAAAAAGGTCATTTTTGGGGAACTTTTTTTATTATGCCATTTGATCCCATTCCTATCCAGGATCAAAAGCTTGTATGGGACCAAAAAAAATTTCCGGCTAGAAAAGCCACAAATCGAGGAAACATTTTCCCATACATTTTGTATGAAAATGAAAACTTTTATTTATCACATGCAATTTTTTATACCAGTCGATTCCAATCCTATTTAGTATCAATAGTTTCCACAGGGTCAACTTACGGTAATGTACCAAACAGCCACAAATTGAAGAAACTTTTTACATACATTAAAAAGTTCCCCAAAATGACCTTTTTCTCTCATCCTGTATGTTTTTTCCAAAATCTGTAAATGCGATCCTTCATTAATTTGCGATAGAGGGAAGGTCTTCTAAGACCATTTTCACGTAGCAGCAAGGGATCTGGTAGCTGCCAGCACTGACCCAAAAAGAAAATCCACCTGTATAAAATCATTGGTGTCGATGGTTGACTACCAAATGTCGTGTGTTTGGTCACTTTTGCGGGATATAAGTTTCTTGCTCGTATAGTCGGTCGCAGCAGGCTCCAGATTAAATGTTGTAACGAACGAACTTATGTTTATATATCATGCAATCCTTCGCCCGAAGCCATATCCTTTCATTCTATCTCATTTCCCTGCACATCTCATTTCCGTTTAACGAATTACCTAATTACCATCAGATTTTATGTTGCGTTCAGATTCTTTCTTCAAGATGTCAAATGAGCTCTCGATGTTTGTCGATTCGGGCTTAAAAGGTTTAAATGAAGAACCTGAAAAGACACAAACACGAGTAAAGCCTATTAAATCTTCCTTTACGGAGTATAATATGTACCTACGGTTTAATGTGTTTGTGTAGAATTAATTACCTAGGTACATGATTCATTTTGGTGTAGATGTAGGTATACAATATAATATTTGTTGTCACAAGTTGGGTCAGTCCGGTTTGCACAGGGCGTTTTCTTATCATTTCAGGAGCGTAAATACCGCGAAACCATCCGGTTGCCTCTCGGTCGCCTGACTACGCGTCATTGCTTTATCTACTTGTTCAGATGTAATTTTCTCGTAACTATTAAAATGAGTGACAAAACTACAAAATGTGGGCTATATTTAAAATTTCCATGACGAAACGCAGGTCCCTTACAGTTACTGTTAATGGAGGAGGGCTTCTTTGTTACAGGGGAGGGATTCTGTGTTACAGAGGAGTGCTTCTGTGTTACAGAGGAGGACTTCGGTGATACAGAGGGGGGCTTCTGTGATACAGTGGTTGGCTTCGAAGCGGCGCTCCGCGGGCCTGTCGGAAACCATACATTTATCACAAATGTAATACCTACTTAGGGCCGAGCCACACCGGCTGCGTGTGCGTACACGGTGTACAGTCGCCATCAGATATATCAGAGCGGGCACGGTACTTACTAAAAAAATCATGCAATTTATCGCCTTGACAATACAAGCGTTGTTCAGATATTTGTAACCACCTTGGCCACCAATATATCTGATGGCGGTTGTATGTAAACGTGCACGTTCCACTGCGTTGTAAAATAAGAATTCAAATAAGAGATGTCACACCACAGCCACACACACAGTACGCGCACGTCACGCGCGCCACGCAAGCGGTGTGACACTTCTTATGAGAATCAGAATTCTTATTTTACAACGCAGTGGATGGAACATGCAAGTCTAAGCACATGCAGTCGGTGTGGCTCGGCCTTTAGGGCGGATTGCCTATACACAAACGACGGGCTGATCAACGTGGCGTAGCTGTTAGGCCATATAAATCTGCCAAACTTTTCATTTCATTTTATTTATATGTATTTTACTAGCAGTTGCCCGCGGCTTCGCCCGCGTACATTATGATTAATGCAGATTTCTACTCTTGAATAAAAGTTTTTCCCGCGACTTCCTTTGCGTAGAATTAGTAATTGACCCCCCTTTTTACTCTCTTAGGGAATGACTTCTGGGATAACTATTATGTATCCATCCCCAGAACTCAAACTATCTCTATACTAAATCATCTAAATAGGTTCAGCGGTTATCAATTCCCCATATAAACTTTCAACCCCCTTTTCACCTCTTAAAGGGTTGATTTTCGGGATAAAACTATCCTATGTCGTTTTCCGAGACTCAAACTATCTCTATACCAAGTTTCATCTAAATCGGTTCAACTGAAAATAATTCTCTATAAAACTTCCAACCCCTTTGCTATGCACCCCCGTAAGCTTTGTTTTTCGGGATAAATACAATTTTGCCCCTTCCCAGGACCCAAACTATCTCCATACCAAGTTTCATCTAAATCGGTTCAACATTTAAAAATGCCCCATATAAACTTTTAACCCCCATTTCACCACTTTAAGTAACGATTTTAGGAAATTAAAAAAAAAACACGCAAATACGGATCTTACTTGCGCCTCAAAGGTTTCGTACGAACAACTTTTTTATTACATTTTTGAAAAAAGACGCTTTCAGAATGATTTCATGAGAATTAATAGGGCGGCTGAGTGTGAATCGGACACGTACCCCGATTTTTTTTGTCTTAAGTTGGACTGGTGCTTGACTGCACTCTTATTAGTTTTCCTGTAATTTATACGTAAATAACTATTATATCTGTAATTTTTGCAAATTTTTCTGTCGAACAGTTTCCGATATTGATTAATTTACACCTTTTTTTTTAAAACTTCAAAGTTATGTATGTTAAAATTATACTAATTAGAGATCCTCACATTAAGCCCTTTTATTTGATACGCCACACAATAAAGTTATTTGTTTTTTGATTTCTCATTTACCTACCCACAAATCCCCCCCCCCCCTGCCCCTTAATGTTTAAAATTCATAAATTGGCGTTACATGCCTGCCTTTGGGTCACTGACTTACAAACAAAGTCGCACCATAAGGGTTCCTTTTCTACTATTTTGGTACGAAACCCTAAAAACATCCTTTTCGCTTCCCGGGACTCTCTATACTAAGTTTTATCAAAATCGGTTCAGCTGTTAAAAATTCCCCATTCAAACCTCCAACGCCATTTCATCCCCTTAACCTTAGGGTTAATTTTCGAAATGAAAACTATTTATATGTCCGTTCTCGGGACTTAAATTATCTCTATACAAAGTTTCATCTAAATCGTTCACGTTTAAAAATTCCCCATGCAAACTTGCAACCCCCGTTTCACCCTTAACCTTTAGGGCTGATTTTCGAGGTAAAAACAATTTTATGTTCCTTTTCGGGACTCAAACTATCTGTATGCTAATTAGCATTAAGTTTCATCTAAATCGGTCTAGGTGTTAAAAATTTCCTGATCAAAATTCCAATCCCTTTTTCCTTCAAGGGATGATTTTCGGAACGAAAACAACCCTTAGTCATTTGCAGGGATTCACACTTACTATATACCAAGTTTCGTCTAAATCGGTTCAACGGTTTAAAATTCCCTATAAAAACCTGCAACCCCCGTTTCACCCTTAACTTTTTTACCTTTAAGGGTAGTTTTCGCGAAAAAAACTTTTTTTTTCCTCCCCGGGCCTCAAACTATCTGTATACCAAGTTTCATCTAAATCGGTTCAGCTGTGAAAAAATCCTATATAAACTACCAACCCTCTTTTCACCCCTTTACGGGTTAATTTTTTCAATGGAAATAACCCTTAGTCGTTTCCCGGGATTCAAACTATCTATTATAGAGTCATTCCATATGAAAACGGCTGAAATTAATTATTTTTGTTGCCGCGTGGTCACAGATTTCAATTAAAAAAAATGAGGGTGTACCGTGAGATATTCATGCACAAAAACCGTTGTCGTTATTTTTTTAAAATACTTATCTTTTTCTCAGCACCTATCCAAAGTTTAAAGTGGTGTCATTTTTCTACTCCGACAAATTATGCTAAAACTTTGTTCAGAAGTTATGTTTAATATTTGTGTTTATTTTATATAACACTACAATCAACAAGTATCCGATATGCATTTTAACTTTTCATTCAAACTCTTGAAGAGCATAAAATACCGTGTCACTAAAAATGTCACAAAATTTACTAATTTTTGTGATTTTCGGGTTGAAATTTTGACTCATGTAGAAGACCTAGGGCAAATATTTATATCACAGCTTCTAGACCACTTCAATTTTAACTACTTTCATCCATTTAAATACAAAATTATATTATAGGGTATACAAAAAAATACATTGAAAATTTCAAAAAAATCGAAACGTGTTTATTTTGGTCACTGAAAAATCCAGGTTTCAGTGTAAATAAAATTCTAAATGTAGCACCAAATGATAGATCATATTCTTAAATATACAGAATTACTAGATTTTATAGCGGTTTTTTTGCTAGTTAAGAAGATATGATTTTTTGCAAAACGTAAAGTATGCATAACTCAAATACTTCAAAAAGTGATCATGAATAAATAAAACTGCAACTAAATATTATTTTATAATTAATTAAATGAAAGTCATCACAATATTAAGAAAAAATATTTATCTTCTACGTTTGGAGACCTGCCTCCTGATTGTCACAACTTCAAAAGACTGTGCAGTTGAATATTTACGGGCTTTTAAGGTGTCCGATGACAGACGTTCGAAATGATGGTAGGATCTAGTACTCTTAATCGTAAGTAAGTTTTCAAATCTCCCTGTCAACCTCGATTCTGAAGCCTCGACGTCTGCTTTTGGCACGAAAAAGAATGTAATGCCAGGTATCCGCTCCTTACAAAAGCCGAACATTGCTTGAGGTGTTAATATGTGATTTTCCGCTGTTCTTTGCAAACTAGCTTTTCGGATTATTCTTTTAATGGTTCCTCCAGCACCATCACATGGGCTTTTTCCATGTGCAGTGGCAAAAAAGTTCCAGTCAACCTGTATTCCAAAATCTTCATGAAAAAAAGTTACTTGTATTTTGATACCTGACCTTTTCCTTGCGAAAATAGTCAGTTGTGTTTAATAAAACTATGAACATGGTATGTGTATGTATTATACTTCAAATGTTAACTCTTCCTTATATAGAAAAAACTTATTGAAATACCTTTATGATACAAAACCAACTATTTTTTGGCAGATAAGCATACATAAACAACTTAATCGTAGTAATAGTACTGTGCAATATTTACGGTTTAAAAAAAATCATATCTTCTTACATAGTTAAAAAACCGGTATAAAATTTAGATGCCATGTAAATGTAAGCTTATGATCTACCATTTAATGGTAAGTCCAAAATGTTATTCACACTGAAACCTACATTTTTCAGCGTCCAAAGTGAACATGTTTTAATTTTTATGAAATTTCGATATGTGTTTTCTATACCTAGAATACATTTTAAAAGCTTTAAATAGATATCAGTTGTTAAAAATGGCATTGTTCTAAAAACCAGAATAAAAGAAAAGTCGTCGGCCTAATATGAAAGTCAGAATTGTAGTCCGAAAACTCCGAAAATTGGTATATGTTTGCAAATTTTCAATGTCCTAAAATCAAGTTCTGGAATATAGTGATTAGATATTTTTAGTCAGTGCGGAAACAGTGGTTAGTAAGCAATGTAAAACAAATATTATTGTTAGCAAAAGCTTGTTTTAAGCAGCATTTGAATCTAGTTTTTAGAACTAAGAATATGACGCCTTATCAAACTTCCAATGGCTGCCAATCGTAAAAAAAAAAATGTGAAAAATAAAAATACGATGGATATAGTTATTTCATGGCCTAAAATATATTACAGATTTTTTTCAAGATAATTTAAAATTAGCCAGCACACCCCTTCAGACGTTTTCATATGGAATGACTCTATATCAAGTTTCATTTAAATCGGTTCAACGGTTAAAAATTCTCTATACAACCTTCCAATCCCGTTTTCACCCCCTTAAGGGCTGATTTTCGGTATAGAAACTACCCTATGTCCTTTCCCGGAGGTAAAATTATTTATTTAAGAAAAATTTCGAAATTGATGCCATTTTCGTACTTAATTAACGTCCCAAAATACCATAAAACGACTCCCATATTCATGTTTAGTAATTTCAACCCTATCGCACTCGCACCCCAACAGGGGGATGATATTTCACGCCCGCCACGTTGTATCATAAAATCATTAGTGTTTTCGTAATCAGCGACCCGATAAACCATAGAAAAGATACCCTTGTTGATTTTCAGACTTTGTCACCCCCATTTCCCTCTTTATGGGGTTGAATTTTCAAAAAACCTGAAACACGTGTTTACATATTTATTGTTAGGAATACTCCTGTGAAGTTTCAAATAAAACAGTCTAACTAATCTTGTTTCCCTATACAAACTTTGGACCCCAATTTCACCCCCTGGGGGATGATATTTTACACCTGCCACGTTGTATAATAAAATGGTTGTTGTTTTCGTAATCAGCGACCCGATAAACCATAGAAACGATACCCATATTGAGTTTCAGACTTTTTCACCCCCATTTCCCCCTTTAAGGAGTTGAATTTTCAAAAAAGCTGAAACACGTGTTTACTCATTTATTGTTAGAAATACTCCGGTGAAGTTTAAAATAAAATAGTCTAACTAATCCTGTTTTCCTATACAAACTTTGGACCCCCATTTCACCCCCTGGGGGATGATATTTTACACCTGCCACGTTGTATAATAAAATGGTTGTTGTTTTCGTAATCAGCGGCCCGATAAACCATAAAAACGATACCCATATTGATTTTCAGACTTTTTCACCCCCATTTTCCCCTTTAAGGAGTTGAATTTTCAAAAAACCTGAAACACGTGTTTACATATTTATTGTTAGGAATACTCCTGTGAAGTTTCAAATAAAATAGTCTAACTAATCTTGTTTCCCTATACAAACTTTGGACCCCCATTTCACCCCCTGGGGGATGATATTTTACACCTGCCACGTTGTATGATAATATGGTTGTTGTTTTCGTAATCAGCGACTCGATAAACCATAGGAACGATACCCATATTGATTTTCAGACTTTTTCACCCCCATTTCCCCCTTTAAGGAGTTAAATTTTCAAAAAAGCTGAAACACGTGTTTACTCATTTATAGTTAGGAATACTCCGGTGAAGTTTCAAATAAAATAGTCTAACAAATCTTGTTTCCCCATACAAACTTTGGACCCCCATTTCACCCCCTTACGGGGTGAATTTTGAAAAATCCTTTCTTAGTGCACCCCTAGACCTTATAAGGGACCTACATGCCAAATTTGGAAACTCTAGACCCAGCGGTTTAGGCTGTGCGTTGATATGTCAGTCAGTCAGTCAGTCAGTCAGTTTCTTCTTTTATATATTTAGATAGATAGATGATTTTAACGTTCACCGTTAGCGTGATGCGCTCCGCTTCCGCCTCGCTAACAAAACGCACGAGTCTGACGGAGCGTTTTAGGTTAACTTCTGAAACCAATGTGGTTGTAGCTAAGTAGCCGAAGTAGCAACTTGGGTGAGTTGGGTGAGTTGTTGAAAATTAATTTGCCACCACTTTATTGTTAGTTTTTTTATACCCCGACGGTAGCTAACAATAACAAGGATATGACCCGCCGCCTGATGGTAGCGGCTAATGTAGCCTGTCCACCCATATATCTATGTATAATGTGTGTTGAAATGAAATCATGACTTACTGCTGTTATAAGGTCTGATGACTAGTTTGTTTGGTGTTTTGAGCAATGGCAATCCGTAACCCTCCGTTTCTTTGCCCTTGACTGAAAAAATACCAAACTTTATATTGCGACCAAATTAACTCTGCATCGGGCTTATTAAGAGGCTGAGAAGACCCGATGACCTTCAAATTGACTTTACTTAAAACAGTCATATAGCTACAACTACTTGTTTTGGAAAAGTAATAAAAATATATGTTAATATTCATTATATTTAAAAGAACTTGGTTAATTCCAATACACAATTGGACGAAATCGGCTCGATAGAAAATAATTCCAAAGTTACATCTAAAATTAGCTTAAAACAATTGCACGTCTTTAGTTTCTTGGCTTATATGTCTGTAATTAAGGACAACATTCCACCACACTAATACTAAAAACTTCGTTGCCTTAAATTTCTCAATGAATGCATAGGTTTTTTTTAATCCATCAATTTGCAAAATTTTCAATGAGCTCCCATACTAATCGTAACGCAGTGTTTCTCTTTCACTCGCGCTGAAAACGATAGGGAGGGAATTTAGCTCTTATCATCCTCTTAATGCCAAATACAATCACGTGAAATTCTCGTAAATAGCACATCTCCGTCGCGGAACCGACACCGCGGCATCGCTGAACAAATCCGCCGGGCTGTCCGTGGAATGAAACAAGCGAGGAGATATGAACGCTAGTCCAGTTTGACCTCAACTCTAATAGTATAGCTTTTTCACTTCTCATTGCTCTTAAAATGTTACTTTAGTCCCTGCCGATCGGGACTAAAGCTCTTTATTAATCTCTAGGGACTAAAACATTTTTTTTAAATTTACTTTGGAAACCCCTAAACAGCCACTCACGGTGTTTATGAATGGACGATTACCGCCCTTTTTAGTGATTGTGCATAGACAATTTTAGACCACGCATATAAAAAAACATAAACTGCCTAACAAATTTTATTGATAATTTCAATTTTTGCCATTATAAATATTGAGATTTTGTGTAGAATGTCGTTATTTTTTCCTCGCATTCAAAGTGAAAAGTAGAGTGTTTAACGCGAGACTAAACAACCATAATGACCCTCGAACTATATCCAGCTAAACATCTCGTATCATTATGGCTTGTTTTAGTCCCTTGTTGAACAATCTACTATTGTAAATAAACCGGGCAGGTGACAGTTTTTTTGTAATTTCGATTCCCATTATAAATCATATTTCTAACATACCTATTTCTTAATAAATGTTCACATAATGTAGCCCTTTGGTATCTTTACGCAGTAATAAATATATATATATACATAGTTGTGAAATGCGATTTGAATTATTGACGATTTTTTATATTACGATTTCCAATTACCATACCCTAACTCCCATAGCTTATTTACCTAAAACAGCTGATTTCGGGGGACGGGAATTAGAAAGTATTATTGATTTCGTCAATAAATCGATTTACTGCAAGTAAATCCTTAATAGTAATAGGTACTTAATTAAACTGAGTGGAGACCATTTCAGCGACGCTTGATAATAATATGTTTATTACTATGTTTAAATAGTACCTAGTAAGTGTTTCTGAATCAGGTTTTTTCTTTTCTATTCTATTCTAATATCAATTATACATATGCTTTGTAATATGTCTGTTGCAAACCGTCAAAATATGTTTAATAATGATTCAAATTACCTAAAAGTTTCATCATTTATTCATTATTACACACAAGAAAAAAAAAATATATATATATATATATATATATATCCATTATGCATTATCCGCAGCGCAGGCTTCGTCAGGTGACAAATGGAAATCCACAACACGCTTCGTCTCACACAAATCAATGATGGAATCCGCAAAAGGATACAAATTAAAATTTAGCTACTTATAACGAATAGGACTGGTTATGCACAGGGTGTCCATAAAGTAACTAGTTACATTTACTGTAGTACCTACCCGACAATTCCCGGCCACCCCCATTGGCGGCTTTTTCGGCGGGTAGGCACACAGAGTAATACATGTCACTTTTGTTTGTAAAAATAAATTTAATTAGTTTAAATAGTTAAAAAGTCAAACTTACTTTAATTTAAATAGTGTAATAGGTCTGACATTACATATTGTGTGGGGAAATATTTTCCATGACGTTTCGGCTACCTATTAGTATAGTGTTTGTTGAAGTGACCCTTTTTCTGTTTTTGTTAACTGCCTGCACTTACAACCATTTCTGTTTATCCCGATGGTTGACTGGTAGAGAATGCCTTTAGGCATTAAGTCCGCCATTTGTACTTTATATTTGTATTGTGCAATAAAGTTTAAATAAAAAATAAAAAAAAATTGGCCGGTGAAAACTTTTGCAGAGGGCGCTGTTCCAGATTCCATACAATAAGAGAAAGAGATACAAACAATGATAGAAAGAAACAGACGATGAATGGTCCCTAACTTGTATGCAGGCATAAAGCTTTTCTTAGGCAAAAACCTTCCCTATGGCGTTAATCTACATCATTTTAATCTTAGTGTATTCCAAAAACGGATGGATTTCAATTTCAGAGCAATTCGAGACAAAACATTGAGTCATTTTCGCGAAAATAAAAACTACTTCGCGCCATACAAGTTTAGCTTTTCTAGGGACCAATTTTGAAGATTTCACTTTGACAGTTGCCAACCCCATTTACTGAAATCTAAATATTTATGTTTACAATCAAATGAATCTACCTACAATATATAATACAGAGTGGGCTCGAATAACGACGATGCCCGAGAAATAATGAATGACCGTCTAACTATCGATAGGGCACCTTAGGCCGGTCCAGAAACTGGACCAATGGACTTAGTAGTCCTACGCTTCTCGAGATAATTATACTTTTCTTTTTCTCCAATATTGGTACCTCATTAATTTAAATAGAAAGATTTAACTCGAAATGAGTATGTTTCTTTTTAGTTGAGAATTTGCTTCGGAAAAGTAGGGTAGATACATTATAGATACAATCGATATCACTTTTATATTATTTAAATTTATAATTATTAACTGAATAATTATTGTTTTATTGCGCAATGTTTATTATTAATATATTTTAGTACCATATTGCAATTCCCATACCACCAAAAAGTAGTTCCCATAGAAAAATTAATTCCCGTTCCCGGACCAAATTTTCAAATTGCAATAACTTTTATAGTTTTGAGCATAATGATTAATGGTACACCATAAGTAAATTTGTGTTTATTGTATTTTTATCGAATTATCAGCATACATTTTTCTGCGTAATGTTAGTAATTCAAAACTCCACGGGAATTAGACAAAAATGCTCGTTTGGTGAAATTGACCGGTAGTCAAATTCGCTACTCATTCTCGGCTTCATACAACGGAAATGAAAAAATCATGAGCGTAAAGGCGATGTCATAAGGTCCTCGTTATGAGCTGGTGTGTTGAAAATAAAAATAAATAATATAATTGACACCTACCTTTAAAGTACGTTCTACAAACACTGGCTCGACTTGATGAATTCTGTTTATATTTTCCCGGCAATTTTTCTGACTTGGTTTCGTAAGAAACATTTTTGGCTGAAAATATGAAATATCTTGGCTTATTAATTTCTTAATAAAAATTAAAGTAGGTATATCCGCTTAAAAAGAGGTCATTCACATTTCTGCATGTTGATTATATTAAAAGTAGGTACCTAAATATTATGACAAAAATGGGACTTAATACTTACCTACTTTTATTATTTTCCTGACGTTTGGAGGATGTCGTAACGGTCGCAGGCAGACTAAGGAAGGACAAGTCCCGTTTTTGTCATAATACTGAGTGAGAAGCATGACAGCAGCTGCTAGCCAGTATTGCTTAGCAATGGTATTCTCTTAAGAGTCGCCAGGACGCTCGCGTTCCCATACAAACGTAGTTCAGCTTCAGCTCTCATTTTAAAACAACATGCTTTAGAAACACGAAATTTGCCATAGGCATTCTAGTAGTACAGATCTAGGTCGGTAATTCGTTTTCGTTGCTAAAAATTGTAATACAAAAAAATACAGCCAGTTACAGATTTACATACAAAATTTATTTTTGCTATATTTTCTTTGTATTACAATTTTTAGCAACGAAAACGAATTACCGACCTAGATCTGTAACTACTAGAATGCCCATGCCAAATTTCGTAGTTCCAAAGCATGTTGTTTTAAAATGAGAGCTGAACTACGTTTGTATGGGGACGCGAGTTCACGCGAGCGACTCTTAATTTATAACTTTTAAAGAAAGGTAATTTACGGCAAATCCAACGTGACGTTACTAAAAATGATACAACTATTATAAGTTAAAACTTATAGTTATAGTTAATTCAGTGGCGGTGGGTCAAAAAAAAATCTTAGGCAAGCCGGAGGTTAAATTGACTTAAAATTTCTTCATGAGCTGTAGGAAAACTGCTAAGGTACCTAAAAATTACGCAAGCCGACGGGAATCGTGTTATATGGACGCGCCGTCACTGATAGTTATATAAGTTAAAACTTATAGTTATCGTTTCATCCTTTGTTGGTAGCATAAGGGATCATCCATTAATTACATCACACCTCAAGGGGGAGGGAGGGGGTCCACAAAATGTGACATATCGTGACAGGGGGGAGGGAGGAGTTCCATGTTTGTGACCTAACAATCCTCACATACAATTTTTTTACAAATCTAAGTTTAAAAAAAAATTCAATTGTTAACAAACATTGTACTAAACTAATTTTCTACATACTCGCATTTGTTTGAATACTTTCGTTCCCTATAAATTTGTTACTATTTTTCTGGCAATCCTAATAAAAAGTTAGTTTTAAAGTGATGTTGTAATTTTTAGCTTCTTAAACTATAAATCTAAATGTGACGTCACACTAAGGGGGGAGGGTGCAGTTAATTGTGACGAAATGTGACAAGGGGGGAGGGAGGGGTCAAAAAATCATGAAATTGGTGTGACGTAATTAATGGATGATCCCTAATGCGTCCCTTAACGTAGTTATTCATAATATTTTGTGGGGTAATTTGACAACACTACAGTCCGTGAGTTCTAAAAAGAACCTTCTGGTTTTAGAAAGAGACGTCGGGTATCAATCAACGGTGACACATGAAAAAGCAGAACAGCAATATTACCTTCTCTGTCATCGCCGATTCCCGAAGGTTCTTCTTAAAAGCTCGCGGACTGTACTTACTTTTACAACGCTTTGTATGCTAAGGACTCCATGGAGAGGAGCTGTCAAATTACTCCACTGAATATTGAATTGTCCTGCAGTACGTCTAGCATGACTTATGGTGCGGCGCGACTCTCCATACTTCAGGCGCGACAACGCATGTCATGCTAAGGCCCCAGCACGCCTAGCACATGAGTGACACGACAGTATCTCGCGCGCGAGATAGTCTATCCGTCCTTTTCTGACTGTGTCAATTAAAAAGAGGCGGGTAGTCTATCTCGCGCGCGAGATACTGTCGCGTCACTCATGTGCTAGGCGTGCTGATTGGTCTAATACTTTGGCCTAGCGTGTGAATAACCGGGTATTACGGTACTTATACTCTTATTTACTTCGCGTAACGTGAACGAGGCCGCCACGAAAGTACAATGGTGTTACTATTACGACTTCTACACATCATCGCGGCGGAGATGACATCACGGAACCGCGCCGCACGAATTCGCTTTTGTTTCGCTCTCAATCCGCTCGAGTTTTGCGACCAAACGTGTTGCACAGTATCGCGGTGTCGGTTTCGCTGCGGAGATATGCAAAGGCCCTTAATGTGACGCTCAAGTCTGAAGACGAAACCCCGACGTCCCCGACGCATTCGAGCCAATATCACCAATGTCTAAGGCATTGTCCTAATGAAACGCGAATGCGCGATCATCGCCAGTTCGCGCGAATTTTACTCGTACGAACGCGCGATCAAACATATTGAACTCGAATAGGTGTCCTAACTGACATCGCGCGATTGTACGATTGTCAGTTTGGACACCTATTATAGTCCTAGCGGTACACGCCGAAATTCAGTATAATGCTGCAAATGGTGTTAAAAGCATAAAAATCGGACCGATTGATCTTTAGGCCAAATGAATCGATTCGGCCCGTAGCAGTAAAAAAAAAAAACAGAGTGCAGTTATGACGTCATCTTTTTTTTGTATGGAAAAAAATTTTTTTTTTCTGAAACCTATCGTGTGTGGTATCAAATGAAAGGGCTTTCTGAGCTAATTCCAAAAATATGTCACATCATTACATTTCAGTCACATGTTTGAAATAAACATAAAAAAACATTTTCAAAACATACCAAGTTTGGGCTCCTCCAGATACGACACCAAGGAATATTTTTTTGTAAAATATATCTCAAATGATACCTAATATCCTCATATCTAACCCCAAGAATGCAATTTTGAAAATAATTACATTTAGTATTTTTTTCTGATTTTTAATGTTTACAAAGTGTGTCGTATTACTCAATACGAGTACGAGTACCGTAATATCCTCCAACTTTGCCCCCAGGCGAAACTTAGCCCAACATTTTGAACAAATTCATTAATTTACGTAATTTTATAGTATTCTGGTGCGGGCAAGTGTTGATGTGAATCTCACAAAATGGGAAAGCATGGTGAGTAAAACCCATACTTATACTTATACCTGTATATAATAAGGCAATGGGGAAAGCCAGTGAAACCTTATTGTAGAGGGTGCTCTTTTAGATTCCATACAATGAGGAAAAGAAACAAAAGATGAATGGTCCTTAACAATGTACGGGAACTATGTACAGTTAAAAGGCTTTTCTTATGCAATTGTTTCCCTATAGCTTTTTGCTTCAGCATTTTCATTTTAGAGTATTGTGACAGTTGCCATTACTCTAGATTGTTTATATCATAATTCCATTTCAAAAGGATAATGAATGAAGAAGTCTTTATGTGGGCAATGTTACGTTGTAATGTAACAACTAGTGATGGCCAACTTTGCCCAAGACAAAAAAATCTTAGGGCTATCAGCTTTTTGTATTAACCACTCGGCACGAAAAAAGGTGATTATTGTTTTTGAAATATATATATGACGTTTTGGAACTGTTTCTTTATTTTTTTAATGTAATTGTTAATGTGAAACCATAGTATTCAATATATATATAATTTTCTTTGATCTGCCGATTTATTTGTAAACATTACTAAGATAGGTTCGTTATGATTTGTTTCTATTATAAATAATGAAATATAACTCATTTAATTATGTTTTGTTTAATATACATACTAATGCCTGAAAAATAAATGCGTGAGTGACTGAGCGTCGGCCGCCGCCGAGCGGGCAAGAAAGGGACGCGGGGAGGGAGCGGGGCGGAATCCATGCTCAAGATAAAAATCGAATCAAAAAGAAAACTAATAATTGCACAAACACCAGTGTTTTATGATTATTTTTTTATATTTAATTGATAGATTGATAGATCCCACATTCGTAATAATGAAAAATTAAAAAAAAAAAAAAACTTCAAAATTGCTTTCTTGGGGTTTGAAATGAGGATATCAGGTATCATTTAAGGTATATTTTACAAAAAAATATTCAACCGAATCGTATTTGTAGGAGCCCAAACTTGGTATATTTTGAAAATTATTTTTATTTTCATTTGAAACAAGTGACATAAATATAATGATATGATATATTTTTAGAATTGGCTCAAAAAGCCCTTTCATTTGATACCACACACGATAGGTTTCAGAAAAAAAATTATTTTTTTTCCATACAAAAAAAAGATGACATCATAACTGCACTCTGTTTTTTTTTTACTGCTACGGGCCAAATCGATTAATTTGACCTAAAGATCAATCGTTCCAATTTTCATGCTTTTAACACCATTTGCAGCATGTTTAAGGCGTACCGCTAGGACTATTAGGACAATGCCTAATAGTGTCTAAAAACCTGAGTTAGGTACCGTAATATTTTTATATTAGTGTCAAAAGGAATCACAGTAAAGACGATAATGATTCATTACTTGGCTTGCGTTCGATGAGTGTGCAAGAGGGATGGTTGGAGCTGGTCACATCCAACAGCAGATCCTGCGCTGGTACGCTCAGCTTGCTCGTCCCTGTACTGCTCGGGGCTGGGGTATTGATTACTGTAATCAGAGACTATAGAGATATAGACGACCACAGCATAAGAACTTTTTGAAGCTCATGTCAATTGCGCCATCTATGTCAAAGCCACCTAATGATACCGAAAATGTAAGAGAAATGTCACCTCACCTGTACTGCTACTCCACCTAGTAGCTACTAGTGTACTACTAGTAGGTACGCTATTTGTTACTAGGTGGAGTAGCAGTGCAGGTGACATTTCTCTTACATTTTCGGTATTATTAGGTGGCTTTGACATAGATGGCGCAATTGACATGAGCTTCAAAAAGTTCTTAGGCTGTGGTCGTCTATATCTCTATAGTCTCTGCTGTAATTAATGTGTAATTGTGTATTACTCTCATCAGATTCAACTCAAAATACGAAATGTATATAAAGCGGGTTAGTCCACGTGACTAACCCGCTTTATATACATTTCGTATTTTGAGTTGAATCTATGATGATCAATGATCATCATCAAGAGCAAGAGTGTGCACCCGTGGTTCGGGCAAGGCAAGGTGACCCAGTGGCGTAGCTAGCATGGGTGTCACCCGGTGCGAATAACTATTAGTGTCACCTCAAAAATCTAATCACGTCATGCTACCGCTGCTGGGCCGCTCCCATCGCCCCCCCCTAGCTCGCCACTGAGGTGACCTCTAAGATTTAGTGCAGTGCTCCCTCTGCCCTGCCGCTTGCAGGAGGAGGCGGCGGTAAGGTGATAAGATAAATCCACCCTCGTTTACCTTTTATTTTTTTCTAATAGGTTGCAAACCACACTTAATTACACGTCACTTGTTAAAAGCAGTTCAATTCAAACTATACTTACTCTGACATAATAAAATTAATCTTAAACTATAATTTATTGGCAGGTGCAACTATATAAATAAATAACAATTATAGGTAAATAAAACTTACCGATTTAATTAAAACTTAACTAAAAACTAGAACAACTTTGAACGGATTATATCGCGTATACTGAATTTAAATTACATCCCGACGTTTCATTTACGAATTTAAATTCAGTATACGCTATATAATCCGTTCAAAGTTGTCTTGTTTCATGAATAACTATCGCGGCAACCGTAGACAATATTATAAAAACTAGAATTAAAAAAACTATAATTTTACTGATTTCTGCAAATTTGGTTTCATGAAACGACCCTCTATTATTTGATGTTGGTCTCTTCCGCTCAACTGTCATATTTAATTATCCAGGACTCACGTGTTGGTTTCCCTGTACAACTGAATGACACTGCCAGGGATTGAGACCAGGGTAGGTCCGGAGACGGGGTACGAGGCGAGACGCATTTGCTGTTGGGGGCGGCTGTGGTACAAAATAAGATATTAGAGTCATTGTGGGAAGCCCTGACTCCTTACGTTAAAACTTTTACGTCACTCTGGGGTCTGGGCGGTGTGAGATTTGCCGCCCACGGGCGCAGCGGCAAATCTCCCTTCACACCCAGGAGAAGACGTAAAATTGTGTACGCACCACGGGTGGTATAAAGAAGGCTTCAGATCGCTTGTTTGTGGCATGGCCCTTACCTTCGGTTCGGGCCACAAATGCGCGCGATCTGAACCGTTCTTTATTTTACCGCTCTAGGTTCGTAATGTACTAATAAGAACTTCTAAGCGAGCGGGCTTAATATATATGACTTCATACTTCTACGTACCAATACTTAGGGCCGGTTGCACCAAACCGACTCGTCTGTTAACGTCAATCGTTAAAGAAATTCAGTAAGTATGAAAAGTTTGACAGTTTTCTATGGGATGACAACTCCGTCGCCATATTTAACGTTGAATAGTCCGTTAATTGTGCATGGTGCAACCCACCCTTAGTCTTAACAATCTACTGTATTGATACTGACTGAAATTTGAGGTTCTTCTGCTAGCGTTAGAGGTAGTTCTGTAGGAGATCGCTTCTTCTACGCTGTTGTTTGACAACGACTGACGACGCAGCCCTGTGACAAAATACGATTTGTAAGTAACAACGAACATGTAAAAGAACTAGCTAGACTTCTTTAACCTTTTCCACGCCAAAGACGTATATATCGGCACCGCAGGTCCAACGCCAAAGACCGATATATCGGACACCGACCACAGAGCAAAATAGACCTACATGCACACGCATAAAGTTTAACTTCAGTTTTGACATTTAGATCGCGTGGCGTCCGAGTGGTAGCTTTTGCATTTGACATAGCGTCGAAAAGGTTAAAGAACGTATGTATATGTGGGTATAACACTGATTTCTTTCGCATTTTCTGCAAGCACTAAATACTCTAAATAGTCAGTCAGTCCTTGGTCAGAAATACTTATGTCGAAAACTGGGAGATAAAGATTATTAAAGAGTCTATGGGTTGAGCTCATCATGGCCGCAGCGCTTTGGGAATAGTTCTTTAGTTTTTTGTTCATTTTTGTGTTTCAGTGTGTAATATTGATAGCTCATTGTACAGTGATCAAACGAACTAGTGTGCAGCTTATGAAGAATTAGTCTTTTTTTTACAATAACAATACAACTAACATTACAGTTTCCCATTGCGATAGTGTAGTAAACTTAACCTAGATAAAATTATACGTAAACATAGTCATTATATTTAATTATAACACAATATAAACAAAGTCAATTTAGTGAAATCATTCTCTGAACAATGGAATAAATCAATCTGGGTTGCAACCTTATTAAGCGTATTAAGCTTCTTAAAAGGCGTGTAACCATTGATTGGTTCAGAACAACCTGTAGCCTCCTCGTGCCTTTTGTAGGGAGCTATCACTCTACAAATAGCTACTAGCAAGGCTTATGCCACTTCTACCGAACAACGTTGCCTATAACTTATTTGATTAAACATAATACTTATCGATTGAAAACATTGTACCACACTTACAAGCTCTTATTTCCCGCCTTTTTATACTTGACATTGGCTACAGGCAATACCGCCAAAAGTCCATTGGAAGAAAAAAAAAGATTATTAAAGTCCAGGAGTTACGGTGCCATGGAAGTCCTTTTCTCACAGAGTACGCGCAGTGGCGTAGCAATAGGGCAACACACACACACACACACACACACACACACACACACACACACACACACACGCACGCACGCACGCACGCACGCACGCACGCACGCACGCACGCACGCACGCCCTTCAGGCCGCGAGACTGACCTTATTCACTACCCCAGACTCGTAACTGGCTCTCAAGGTGGCCAAACAAGTAAGTCATGTTTAAAAAAAAAACCATATTCAATGGTTTGCTAATCAGGTTTTGGGGGGGCCCAAGGCAGTGTCCCACCTAGCCCTTTGGTAGCTACGCCAGTGAGTTCGCGTTACGTACCTATGCTTAATTTTTTTTACGAAGGTATGTAAATATTGTAAAGACGTAGGTATAGATTAAGCTCCCATTGCATGAAACCTTACCTCACACGGTGGCAGAGCAGACACATACTACAGCGATAGATAATACTTAGGAACACTGGACTATAGTAGGTTGCCATGGCACAGCCTGGAAGAACATAGTTTTTTTTGAATTTTAAAACGTCAATTTTTACCAAAATTTACATCATAAGGTGGCAGATTGAAACCTTTACCCATCGAAAGAGACCCCTTTGGTGACCCGAACCCGCATAGGTTGCCAGCCCTAAACCTGGTAGATTTCCAGGTCAGCCATGTTTTATGAGGCCAAAAAATGGGGTAATTTACCTCATCAGGTGGCAAGCTGAAATTGATGCAGATCGATAGCCCTTGGCGTGCCATTCACGAATATATAGGGTTGCCTGCCATCAGCCTGGTAGTTTTTCTGGTCAGCCTCCTCAAAGTATCGATTTAGTAACTTGGACCAACGAGAAATTCATGTACAGACGCTAAAATTCGAGGAATATTTTAGTGCGAACCGTGATATTTAATTAAAATATATATATTGACAGTCTTGCAATGCATACGTGTTGAAATAATAGGGTAAATGAACCAGTTCTGGTCATTTCTCACTAATTATATAGATGATGACTACCGGAAAACTTAGACTGCGGGTAATATTGAGGACGCCGCGACAATAAATCATCAGTGTGTGACGTAAAATTGGTTAATCACCTCATTTCCGCAATCTCCTATTACTGCTTCGCTTAAATATGCTCAATCTGTGGGTGAAAAAACACCCTGACTTGGGTACTTTGATTACTGCGTGAAGTCATAATATTTACGACCGACGCCTACCAGAGCACTCTCTACTACTGAAAGGTAAGCATCCTTCATCCGCATAGACTATAGGGCTGCTATCCCCTGGAAATAGGCCGCGCCCGTGCATCCCGTATCCGTCATGACAGTATTTTCAAATATGGGAAATAAATGTTTCCTTTCAAGTTCAAAGTTCACTTAATGTTAAACGTGACATATACCTAAGATCTACGTACGGTCATGCTGGATATTATAATTATGTAGAAATCATAGGACATCATTAATCACTAAGTATTTTGTTCTTACCTCTTTTCCATTTCAATTGGGATTGGGCCTCTTCGTATGTAGGCACCAGGACTTTCAGTCTTGGGTATTCGATGGTTCGTTATTCAGGGCCGAACCCGCATAGGTCGCCAGCCCCAAGCCTGAGAGATTTCAAGGTCAACCATGTTCCATGAGGCCAGTAAATGGGATAATTTACCCCATCAGATGGCAAGATGAAATTGATGTAGATCGATAGCTCTAGGCGTTCCATTCACGAGAATATAGGTTTGCCCCGTTTGCCTGCCATCAGCCTGGCAGTTTTTTTGGTTAGCCTCCCTAAACTATCGATGTTAATATCTTAGAAACAAGAGAAATTCGCGTAGAGACAATTCAAAACATTCAAAGTATATTTAAATGCAAACCTTGATATTTAATTAAATCTACACATTGTGAGAGTAAATAATAAGGAAAATGAATCAGTTGTGGGCATTTCTCATTAGTATCTTCGGTTTTTAGGGTTCCGTAGCCAAAATGGCAAAAACGGAACCCTTATAGTTTCGCCATGTCCGTCCATCTATCCGTCCGTCCGTCCGTCCGTCCGTCCGCGGACTAGCTTAGTGACCTCTAGCACTAGAAAGCTGAAATTTGGTTTGAATATGTGCATGAACTAAGCCGACTAAATGGTAGAATAAAAACTGGAAATAGTTATTTGTGCAACAAGAGAGGAAAGTTGTTTTTTCTAGCGAGTGTTGATTTTGAGTCCCGAGTAAGCGAAAGATTCTATAATTGAATTACGAGCGAAGCGAGTCGGACGGACGAACGGACGGACGGACGGACATGGCGAAACTATAAGGGTTCCGTTTTTGCCATTTTGGCTACGGAACCCTAAAAACCGAAGATACTAATGAGAAATGCCCACAACTGATTCATTTGCCCTATTATTTCAACACGTATGAAGTGCAAGACTCACAATGTGTAGATTTAATTAAATATCAAGGTTTGCATTTAAATATACTTTGAATGTTTTGAATTGTCTCTACGCGAATTTCTCTTGTTTCTAAGATATTAACATCGATAGTTTAGGGAGGCTAACCAAAAAAACTGCCAGGCTGATGGCAGGCAAACGGGGCAAACCTATATTCTCGTGAATGGAACGCCTAGAGCTATCGATCTACATCAGTTTCATCTTGCCATCTGATGGGGTAAATTATCCCATTTACTGGCCTCATGGAACATGGTTGACCTTGAAATCTCTCAGGCTTGGGGCTGGCGACCTATGCGGGTTCGGCCCTGAATAACGAACCATCGAATACCCAAGACTGAAAGTCCTGGTGCCTACATACGAAGAGGCCCAATCCCAATTGAAATGGAAAAGAGGTAAGAACAAAATACTTAGTGATTAATGATGTCCTATGATTTCTACATAATTATAATATCCAGCATGACCGTACGTAGATCTTAGGTATAATATATGTCACATTTAACATTAAGTGAACTTTGAACTTGAAAGGAAACATTTATTTCCCATATTTGAAAATACTGTCATGACGGATACGGGATGCACGGGCGCGGCCTATTTCCTAGCAGCCCTATAGTCTATGCGCATGAAGGATGCTTACCTTTCAGTAGTAGAGAGTGCTCTGGTAGGCGTCGGTCGTATATATTATGACTTCACGCAGTAATCAAAGTACCCAAGTCAGGGTGTTTTTTCACCCACAGATTGAGCATATTTAAGCGAAGCAGTAATAGGAGATTGCGGAAATGAGGTGATTAACCAATTTTACGTCACACACTGATGATTTATTGTCGCGGCGTCCTCAATATTACCCGCAGTCTAAGTTTTCCGGTAGTCATCTATATAATTAGTGAGAAATTACCAGAACTGGTTCATTTACCCTATTATTTCAACACGTATGCATTGCAAGATTGTCAATATATATATTTTAATTAAATATCACGGTTCGCACTAAAATATTCCTCGAAATTTAGCGTCTGTACATGAATTTCTCGTTGGTCCAAGTTACTAAATCGATACTTTGAGGAGGCTGACCAGAAAAACTACCAGGCTGATGGCAGGCAACCCTATATATTCGTGAATGGCACGCCAAGGGCTATCGATCTGCATCAATTTCAGCTTGCCACCTGATGAGGTAAATTACCCCATTTTTTGGCCTCATAAAACATGGCTGACCTGGAAATCTACCAGGTTTAGGGCTGGCAACCTATGCGGGTTCGGGTCACCAAAGGGGTCTCTTTCGATGGGTAAAGGTTTCAATCTGCCACCTTATGATGTAAAATTTGGTAAAAATTGACGTTTTAAAATTCAAAAAAAACTATGTTCTTCCAGGCTGTGCCATGGCAACCTACTATAGTCCAGTGTTCCTAAGTATTATCTATCGCTGTAGTATGTGTCTGCTCTGCCACCGTGTGAGGTAAGGTTTCATGCAATGGGAGCTTAATCTAGTACCTATAATACAATAAACTTGAGTCGTCAAAGGAAACTTAAAATATACTTACTGGCAGTAAGGTTTTCTTTGTAGCGCGTCGGGAGCTTCTTCTTTACCACTTCGTTTCCTATATCAGTAAGAAACGTTAATATTAATATTTATCTCCACAGTGTATTATCTCAAATAATTTATGTGTGACCGTGGGTAAAAACGTACGAAGATTCATTACCTACGGTAACGTAATGAAAATTCGACTTGCTCCCCGACCGCGAGCATGCACCAACTCACCCCCCGACCGCCGGCACAATCGAGTTGACCATGGCGGTGCAACGGCGGTCATTCCGGTAATGGTTTCCGAACGCGTCATTTCGGATTTATAATGTGTGTAGATAAAGTATTGTATGCAACTGTACGTAATTAGGTCTTAAAACACTCGTGTGATCGGTGTGGTCTAATTATGAAGCTCGCCTGCGGCTCGTTTCATAAAACCACACTCGTATTTTAAGGACCCTTATTACGTAACAGTTACATAAACTACTATTTTTTGTCTCGTTAGCCGGTAATCAACAGGAAACTTATGCAAAATAATCAGTTTCCTTAATTTATCAGTCCTTATAATACTCACTTTATTTTTTGAGTTAACCATTTCATTAAAAATTTCATACCTATTCATTGCTGGGTTTAGTCAATTACAGGGTACTGTCAAGTCTGGCGACTTTGCCAAGGGTTACTAACTTTGCCACCAGCAGAGTGCATAAGGTAATCCTTTCATACCACCGACAACGTATATTTTTTAGTGTTGTGCCTACTTTTAGTAGAAAATATGGTTATCAATTGGCAAAATTATTATGAATGAGACAACACCACGGCAACCATTTTCTTACCATTTCAGTTCCAAATTCGTCACTCACATAATCATAAAAGTTAGTGCTCAAGAACTTTAAAAAGTTTAGAGTATAAACATCGCATCCAGGTACGTAAATTTTAGATATTAAAGACTGTGCACGTTGAAATCCGGCCACGCATGGCATGGTACATCTCCCTTTCGGATACACATTTTCAAGCAGTTCTTTTTTATAAATAATCTCTAATCATAGTAGTATATAATAAAAATAAAATCATATTAAAATTGTATGGGCTTGTCTCAGTTTTTACTGAAGGTATTTCATCATATCTTTAATGTTTTGTCCAGCTTTTTTTGATAATCTTCACTCGCTTCCTGCTACAATACTACAATTGTATTTATATTTTCACAACCGGTTTTATGGTCAATAGAATGTCATCTTACAAAAAAAAAATGTTTTGAAACTCTATTCTACTTGAGGTAGTCAGGAAAACTTTCTACTCCAAGCACTGAAAGTAATTTTTGTATGGCAGCCATTTTTTTGTCAAAAAGTCAAACTCACCAAAGTTAGAACACCTCCGAACTATTTAAATCTAAATACACTTAGAAAAATGTTAGCTATGGTGAAAAGAGAATTTAATAAGGTATCATTTGATTCATCTTATTTATAATAAAAAACTATTTTAACAGGAAAATTTGGTAAACACTGTCAGAACACTGTGGATAAAAAAATATAGGCACTGTGGAATATATACCTAGTGATCAAACTCATAGACAACGTAACGTTTATATTATGTTTTAAACTTTATTATGTAGCTTGATAACCCCAAATTATTAATTAGAAGTGTTGGTTGAATATGCACATTCAATAAAAAGATGTATCACACCATGCGCGGCCGGATTTCAACGTGCACAGTCTTTATGTTATTTAAATGGTAAGGAATGAATTGATTACCTTATAAATGCCGTAGTGTTTGAATTGAGTCCCATAATTGTTTTGGCAAAGTTACCAGACCACGCCGACTAATATGGGAGGGCATCTTTGCCATGTTTTGTAGCGGCCTAGGGTTGGTACACATGCATAGAATTTAAATTACCATTTTCATAAGATAGATACTGTTTAGGGTTCCGACGCCAAATGGCAAAAACGGAACCCTTATAGATTCGTCATGTCTGTCTGTCCGTCCGTATGTCACAGCCATTTTACTCGGAAACTATAAGACGTATCATTATCAAATTTTTACATAAAGTGTATTGTGTGTGCAGCTACTTAGTTTTGTAGAGAAATTGCTAAAAAAATATTTTTAGGGGGGCACTCCATATGTGTAAGTAATTATCAAAAAAATTTTTTCGCCAAATATCAATATGATGCTCATCAATCGATAGGTCTCTAAAAATAACAATGTTCAAATAACTGAGGTTTCTTTGAAAATTTTTTGATTAAGTGGATATTTTCAGAAATAATCGCTCCGAAAGTCATAAAAATTGTGTCCCCTCCCCCTGTAACTTTTGAACCGTAAGTCCAAAATTTATGAAAAAATCAAGAAGATACACCTTTTAATATTCTTTCAACCAAAATTATTTTAAGTATTATCGTTATAGGCGTTTTGAGTTATGTCCAAAAAACTACAAATTTAGGCAGATACGACCTTGCGATAATAATTTATTCGATATGGTCTAAGAGCTGGCCACGTCAGATGTGACACAATAATGAGAGTTTTGTAACCAGTCCAATCAGATTGCATAACAATCCCTATTGCTAGATCCGGGCATCTGGCAGCTTTTAATGGGTGGAACACAAAGTGACAGACCAACAAAGTTTTTAAGTTGGAAAAAAGTTATACCGAAACAGATAAAAACTGCTGAAGTTGTATCATTTATAGAGAACAGGGCCTATATTTTAACATTAGAATCACAATTATTTGTGATTGGTGTTGTTGTTAACAATTGTATACAGAGCGTATGTTTTGTTTGAGTAAAAAAAAACACAAAGTTAACTGTGACATACTTATTTTATTGGTAATAATTACTACATATAAGTGTTTTGTTTCAATAATACTTTTGTTAAGAGGCGACGAGGCAGTTTGTGACGAAGCCCTTTTTTATTTAAATATCTATCGTCAAGTTTAAATAGGTACCTAGGTAATCACAATTATTTAGGAGTGGACCTGTGATAGGCCTCTTAAAGAGTTTTCTATGTTTCGTTTTTGATAATATTTTAATTAAGATGTCTTTTATGTTTTTCCTGAGTACTTATGTAACCTGATTACTCGTATGTAATAAAATAAATAAGTACTTAAATAATTAATATTTTTTCATTTGTGTCAACCCTGACCACATTCACTGACTTTCTATGAAATTTTCTTAAATGGGTGATCAACTTTGCCACTTTTGCTGTATCTTTTTTTGTAATAATATATCATTAAGGATCAAATTCCGAAACTATTGTATCCTAAATACTGAATATTCTTTACTAATATTGTGAATACAACTAAATTACTATACAACGTAAAAATGCAGTTGGCAAAGTTGCCACATGGTATAGGTAACTTTGCCAGTTTTTTTTTACTCGTAAAAGCTTATTATCCGTCATTTAATTTATAAACCATCTTATTTATGCACTCGTTGATAAATATATTATGTGTCGCGTCATTCATACTTCAGTGGTTTCATATGAATTCTGGTTAAAAATGCACTATGACTTTTCAACACCTGTGAAAAGTGGCAAAGTTGCCAGACTTGACGGTATTTAATATTTATGTTAGTTTTTATATTTTTGCTGAATATTATGCGCAAGTCTCTAACATGCACTGACGAATTTGGCGAAAAATTGTGTTTCCAATCAGTGGTAAACAATTCTACGGCCGCCTGATCGTAAGCGGACTCCGTAGGTAGCCCATGGACGTCTGCTACACCCGTATGACGTATCTACCTAACGCTGTTTACACGGGGGCAGGATGGTTAAGCAGAACAGTAGAGCAAAACAGTTAGGATAAGACAGTGAACTTTCAAACATAGGGCAGGAGGCAATTGAGGTAGGTACCTATATAGTTTGTCTAGTGATTGATTTGAGTATTTTTGACAGTAGCTCAGGCATGTTCTTGAAAGGTGAGGCTAAGCGAAGTCTGTTCTTTTTTAATGATGTCTATGATACCTGAATTCCTCTCAAATGTGTGATACGCCTAACTGTCCTGCTCTAACAGTACCTACTGTTCTACCCCGGAAAGTGCGTAACAAATTATTGTATTAGTTCTGTACTGCCCACTCTACTGTCTCACTGTTCTGCTCTCGTGTGAAACGGGCATAAGAGCCGCATAGAAGCAAGTAGGTTATATCCTTCTCAACCTAACGGAACGGGATAGCGATAAGAGAAAATACTGATGATACTTAATATAATCTGATGCACACATTGAACAGGACAAAGTGGAAGGAGAAAATTAAGAAGGCAGACCCCACCATCAGATGGGAATAATAATTGCCAAGAGAGAGAGAGAGAGAGAGATTAGCTAGGACTAAGAAAATAAAACTTACTCTTGAAACTGTCGTTTTTCGTACCAGCAGCGGACAACATGCGTTTCGTTGATGAACCGCCATCTTTGTTTCGTTCCCCTTTCGAGAGTTCTCCTGAAGGAAAACACGTTATACTCGTAGCACACTACTTTCTGTTCTAGATAATAGATGTTCATAGCGATACTACGGTACACTACTCGTTACTAGATGCAGCTGCGACGCAATGTAATGTTTTCCTACTATTTTTATATCTTTAGGTTGCTCTCGTGCAGACTTGAGCTTCAAGAAGTTCTTAGACAGTGACTGTCTATATTATTTATAGAGTCTGTTTTTACGAAGAAAAATCAACTTTAAAACTTACTTTACTTTTGAATTTGAATTAAATAGACTACCAAATAGTTTAAATACCATTACAAAAAAATGTACAGTTGACCAACTTGTGTAGTGCATAGTTCTGTTTATTTATACGTATCCACGGGTAAAGCCATTCGGACAAATGTTCTATAGTTGACTAGGAATCAAATTGGTGGATTGTACCTACATTCTATTGGACATTGGGTGGCACGAGGGTATAGTCCTTGGAGGAGTTGGAAGCTAGTACGCACTTACTGTCAGAATCATGCGTGATAGACCGTGTCGACGAAGAGACGCCGCTGCAGCAACGCGAACGGAGGCGCGTGGGTAGCTTTTTCTCTGGCCCGGTTTCTACAAATATCGCTAATTGTTTAGGCTACCAAATGGTCTGTCTGGTCTGGTGTCGTAATAACCTAATAGGCAGATCGACACCTGACGCACCCCTCCTCGCGACCCGCGAGGCAATTGCCGCGCGAGGCAGCTCGGCTAGTGTGGACGTGCCTCGCCCGAGGCAAGCGCACGCGCGGCCGTAATGCCTCGCTTAGCAATTAATTCGCGAGGCGCTGCCTCAGGTGTGGACCCGCCGAATAACATACAGTTAGCTACATGGACATGATGTTAGAACAGAACTTGACTGACACACTACGGCTTCGATACTAGTAGTCCGCATCGAACTGAGAATTCTCGATTAGCCATTTTTACACCTGGCGTACCGCCTCGCGAGGAAATTAGCAGCTCGCAGCTCGGCTAATAGTGAGCATTGCCGCCGCGCGTGCGTTTGCCTCGGCCGAGTCACGTCCACACTAGCTGAGCTGCCGCGCGCGGCTATTTCCTCGCGAGGCGGTACGCCAGGTGTAAGCACGGCTATTTACTTGCAAACGAGTAGACCAATATATAACAAGACCCATATGAAGATTTTTTTGCCTTCTAAGTCCACAACCCTTTGGTGGATCCAGCTCATAAACGAACTCTCAAATTGTATGTATCTCGGCTACGACCCCAACAAATTTCATAAAGATCAGAAAAACGTTACTAAAGTTATCGTCGAACAAACTCTCAAAATCAAAAAGCCATCGAATTGCCGAGACGTCCCAGTAGCCACGAATTGTTTGTAAGAACTCGCTTCACTTACGCTCCCGCTCGTTCGATTAGAGAGCTCAATCCATAAGACTGGTCATTAGCCCGAAAGCTTGACATTATGAAGGCTAGACCTCTAAGGGAATGAAGGAGTGGGCAGGGGGCGTGAATAGGCTTTCGGGTTAATAATCACTTGTATAAATGTATAGTATGGCATGGAATTAGCTCATTGAGCACGTTTACTTATTTCGCTATGGTCCATATGCACTCGTTCTGTCTGCACTTTTTTGCAATGTCTCTGTGTATAATCAAAATCATTCACCTAAAATAGATACATGAATGTACAGTCACCGGCAATAGTACTTCCTACACGAAGGCCGTAAAAATATGTGACACGCTCCTATGACCCTACAAATAAGAGCGTGTCACATATTTTTGCGGCCTTTGTGTCTCGTTCTCCACGGGGGCGAGAAGTGGCTCACGGAGAGCCATTTTGCTACATTGATAGTAGCAAATGGAAATCCGTGATCTCCGCCTACCCCTTTTGGGATATACGCGTGATTGTATGTATGTTTGTGTAGGAAGATAATATTGCCGTTTACTGTACTTACTTACTTTCTTTCCGACTTTTAGGTATTTCTTTTATTTTCGTTAGAAATAGTTTGTCTGTTCACTCTTAAAAATAGGATGTATAAAAGTAAACTACGAAATATAACAATATACTTTATTGTATACTTACAACATACTTAAACAACTTTTTTATTAAGCAAATACCTAATACATACCTACCTTTAGGTAGTACAACTAAACGTAAACTGACAAAGTAACTATAGTTTATAATAAATGAAGCACAATTCGATAAATCTAAACATTACTGTGATATAAATAAAACCAGGGCCTTAAAACAATTTCGACAATTTACACAGCCAACTATTACTTCAATAAACAACACTATTTATGTCTGCATTTCTTTCGACTTGACTCGATTTTCAATGTTGTCCTTTATCTGTGCTACCGAGTCTACACTCTTTACATTACTCTGTCCAGACGATTCTGTGTTATCTGTGGTATGTACAGTAGAGTCTACCTCTTTTACGTTAATCTCAGTGTTGCTAGTTGAAAAGTGTCTGGTACCCGGGAGGTTGGCAGCCATGTCCTTTCTTCGTTCTCGCGAGGCAGCTTTGACTTCCATGTCGACGCAGTGCTCGGCGAACATGAGTTGGAGCGGCGCGTACATGTACGGGAGGAGGGGGAGATCGCTCAGTGTTATCTGTGGAAAAAATAATTGTTTAATATTGAGGCAAGATTATAAAATAATTAAACAAAAAACAACCGACTTCACTTAGCCTCCACCTTTCTAAAAGGAAATGACAGAGCTAGGTACTACAAAAAATACTGAAATCACTATAGGTGTGCCTATAATGTTTGAAGAGTTCCCTCGATTACTCCAGGATTCCATAATCAGATCCTGACGTGGTGACAATGGGACCAACTGTGAAGTAGGTACTACTAGGTACATTCGTTCAAACAAAAATAATCGGTGAACAGTGAACATACATAAAAAAACGCAAAATCAAAAATCCCGACGAATTGAGAACCTCCTAGGCACTTCGAAATCTTAAATACGGTTGAAAAACAGCGTGCTTAGACACATAATGAAATGAAATTAATTAATAGTGTCCATGTAATACTGAAGCTGGGTGTAAATTTTCAGAAAGTAAGGCATGGTGATTATGCTAGATTCCCTTCCAGATTCAGTTTACCGTCTACCTGATTAAACTGCTACAAATATATGGGAGAAACCCCCTGGTTTTGCTGACTGACTGAAATGAACTGAGCATGGCCCGACATGCTCTTGGCCAGTTTTTTAAAGTAGGTGCTAAATAGTAGTCGTAGCTTGCGAAATGCTTACAACAGTGTTTTATAACCCTGATCTACAGCTATGTGTCGTGTCACAAGTTGTATTGTGTCAAAATATCATTATATCAATAGGCTACACTGAGAAAAATTTTGCCTCACAACGTACAACAATAGCGTTGTCGATTTTTTATTGTTGGAGAGACAAAAGACTTTGCTGGCCCATTTAAGTTAATTTATATACAGACATAATGTGTTTATTGTCAGACGGATTGTTGTGCCGCACACAACATTATTTTTGTCAAATTTCAAATGACAAAACTTTATTGCTACAATAACAAAAACACATTGTGAGTTCATCAACGTATAACATTGTTCAAATTTTACAAAGTTCAACATAAATACATTGACAATATATACTTTGAGGTGGCGACAACGTACAAAACCCTGCATTTGTCAAATTTAATATGACAATTTTTTATTGCTATGGCAACAAAAATACTTTGTGAATACATTAACGTATAACATTGTCTGAATTTCACAAAGTTTAACGTAAAGAAACTGACAACGTTCATTCAGCAATACTTTGTGAGTTCATCAACGTATAACATTGTCCAAATTTCACAAAGTTCAACATAAAGACACTGACAATGTTTACTTTGAGGAGGCGACAACGAACAAAACCCTGCATTTGTCAAATTTTAAATGACAAAATTTTAATGCTACAGTAACAAAAATACTTTGTGAGTACATTAACGTATAACCTTGTCTGAATTTCACAAAGTTCAACATAAAGAAACTGACAACGTCCATTTAGCAATACTTTGTGAGTTCATCAACGTATAACATTGTCCAAATTTCACAAAGTTAAACAAAGACACTGACAATGAATACTTTGAGGTGGCGACAACGTACAAAACCCTGCATCTGTCTAATTTAAAATGACAAAATGTTATTGCTACAGTAACAAAAATACTTTGTGAGTAAATTAACGTATAACATTGTCTGAACTTCACAAAGTTCAACGTAAAGAAACTGACAACGTTGATTTGCGGGGTATCAATGAAGACTCCCGGGGGGGGGAGGTGTAACTTTGTTACAACGCAAATGTTTTGATTTTGTTTCTCTTCATACGAACGGAAGTGGTTGTACATGTGAATCGTGCTAAGTTAGGTGAATGTTGTGTCAACAATGGACTTAAATTCGTTTTTAGACAGTGAGTGTCGGGCTGACGCATTTGAAGCAGCGTATGTCGGGTAAGTTATTTTAAAGGTATTTATTTACTTACATAATACAATGCTATTAAATCGGCAGTGCACGGTCAGACACATTGCTACAGTGACAAAGCTCTGCTGTCATTCTGACAACATTTCTGTTGTCAGATCGACAACATTTTTGGTGTCAGAGTGACAACATTTCTGTTGTCAGGGTGACAACAATAGATGTGCACGGTCAGACACATTGCTACATTGACAAAACTCTGATGTCAAAAAGACAACATTTCTGTTGTCAGAGTGACAACACTAGATGTGCAAGGTCGGACACATTGCTACAGTGACAAAGCTCTGCTGTCAAAAAGACAACATTTCTGTTGTCAGAGTGACAACAATAGATGTACACGGTGAGACACATTGCTACATTGACTAAACTCTGATGTCAAATAAACAACATTTCTGTTGTCAGAGTGACAACACTAGATGTGCATGGTCGGACACATTGCTACAGTGACAAAACTCTGCTGTCAAAAAGACAACATTTCTGTTGACAGATTGACAACATTATATTTATGTTTGACAAAACATGTTTTGTCTTTTTGACAACGTAGTCATTACAAATTATCGTTGTAGATTCGACAATGTTCAAAATTATTGCGAAATTGACAACGTTGTACACTTTGTCATTTGAAAATTAAAATTTGTGTTTTCAACAACGTTTCAAGGAGTTGCGGAATGTTGTTTTATTGACAATATTCTGGGTGACAATAAAAACGTTGACTCAATAGCAAAGTAACAATGTGGGTTGTGTGGCAGCAAAGTTTTATTGTTAGATTGACAGGATTTTTCTCTCAGTGTACTTTCCTATGAAGCCAAATCAGCTACCCTTTGGGAAATGTCAAAACGATTTGTTATATGAAGTTTATCTACACCCATATCATGAACCCTCCATGATGCGTTCAAAAACCGCACGTTATAACTAGGGATGTCACGAATATTCGCATTCGCATTCGTATAATGCGAATATTCGCATCATTTTTGACATTCGTATCAACATTCGCATTCGCATCAAATGATGCGAATATTTTTCGAATGCGAATGTTGGTAGAACACATCCTGTTTTGACCGCACTGACCCGGCCCATGGTCATATGCTTGCTCATACACAGGAAGTGAAAACGACGGTATCACTTGACTCCTTTTGATCATTAATATAGGACTCCATTACATGTCATGTTCTGTATTTTTGAACTATGGAAGCATAAAAATGAAATCTACTCCGTTACATTCGTATTCGCATTCGCATTCGGACATTCGCATCCTGAATATTCGCATTCGCGAATGTGAGAAAAACGACATTCGTGACATCCCTGGTTATAATAACCACCATAAAAATAGATAGTTTCGTTAGTAGTTAGAACAAATGTCTTATCTGTAACGATGTTATTATTATCAAATAATAAGCAAAAATTCGATATCATTATGAAAATCCGGGTGGGCCCCGCCCGGGCGCCCGCCGGCACGCACCGCTCCGACCGCCGGCACAATCGAGTTGGCCATGGCGATGGCGCTGCAATCCGTGCAAAGGCAGACATTCAAACATCATTTCGGGTTTATAATATGTGTGTAGATAAAGCAGTGTATGCAACTGTACGTAATTAGGCCTTAAAACACTCGTGTGATCTTATTATGAAACTCACTTCGTTCGTTTCAAAAAACCACACTCGTGTTTTAAGGACCCCTATTACGTAACAGTTACATAAACTACTATTATACGGGAGACTAATATTGTGACGTGATGAGTCATATAAGATGAATACATCTCATTTACCATAAAATCATTTAAAGCACTAAACACATGTTACACCTGGATTTTCCCGTGTATTTTTGAAATTTAGATTTTATGAATGCAACGAAACAATTGAGTTTATCTACTGGAAAGTACCCTATTCTATTTAAAATTGATATAGATAGGCATTTCTTCTTTCAGGTGGTAATAGTAGAGAGAAACTAGATGATGAAATTGGTGAAGAAGATCTCGTGACGTGTAGCCATACGATAAATAAATTTAACATGCATTTAGAGATTCCGCCTAGCCGAGGAACTAGGATGAGTGTACTTTTCTTTTAAGGTGCTTTAAGGCTCAAAACACACCTAGCGGAATGGAGGCAGTAATGTATGGAGCTTTGTCGATGGTAGCTTAAATTTGTCTATGGCCTCCATACATTACTGCCTTCATTCCGCTAGGTGTGTTTTGAGCCTAAGGCGGGGATTTCCCGTAGGTGTGTTGGCATCGTGGGCAAGGGCCGACACCACCATCTAAAGTAGCATTTTTAATTCAAGACAGTAATCTGACAGCTCTTTCCATACATTGAAAAGTGTATGGCAACAGGTGTCAGATTACTGTCGTTAATTAAAAACACTACTTTAAACGCCCTGGAAACCCCAGTACCTAACTCTTGACCGCAAGAATATTTAAATAAAATATTCAAATTTGAACTCTGATACATGTCAAAAGAGTTGAAAATTATAACGGCCATAATATGGCTTCGTTTGCGGTTAAGGGTTAAGTAGGTAGTGTAGGTACATGTGTTGTATTAATTAAGTTTCCTGCTGTTAATCAATTTTGGCTAGAAGCTGTGTAATCAGTTATCAGTAACACTGAGTGTGTTGAGCGTGAGAGTTGCCATTTAATTAGCACGGATATTTCTGAAACTTATATTTCTTTTACCAATCGTATTCGTGTGTCTACTTCAAACTACTGTAAGTACTTTTCTATTTATTTACGAAGTTATGTCAAAAAATTGGTAATCTATTCTCTCTTAAAATCACAGGAAAGTTGGTAATCTATATTTTAATTAAAATATAATTATTATAGGTGCCCAGGTCACAATATGCATTCTGAATATTAATATAAATTAATTAGAAGACACCTTAACTTAAAAAATATTTTTAAATTAAGATAATGAGTTAAGATAAAACGTAATAGAATACTTATTTTGAAAAAAAAAACAGCTTAAATTAAAAAAAATATTTTAGAAGGTAATAGGTTTTTATTTTCTCTATTTTTGAAATGTTTGCGGGGCACCTCCTCATTGTGTTCTTTGGCATTAAAGATGATAACTGTTTTATTTTTATTTTTAGAAAAGTTTAAGAGATCGCTACCGCATGTGAAAAATAACCAATACATTAAAACACAATCTATCTCAAACATAACTCTAACATATAACAAATAATCAACCAATATTGAAGTTGTGTTGTAGTTGCATTGGAATAATTTTCAAGCTAATTCTGTCATTTTTGATTAAGACGTTTAGGCAGTAACTATATTGCGTAGTCCAACTTCAATACACCTCCAATGCATTACACATTGCAGGTGTATTGAAGTTGGATCATTTCTGAATGTGTTTAAGAGTCCGGTAAAGTTTTTTTTCGATTTCGCTCAACTTTTTGATGCTATTTTGCAGTAATATCTCTCTGTATCTCATAACTTCTATTAGTTTGTATACATATTATGAAAGGTAATTTCTTATATAATGGAATAAATGTAACGATTTTTTTATTTTATGTTGCTTTGATCAAATAATATAAAATATATTAGGGGCCATAAAAATAATAATTAATAATCACTGACTTAGGAATAAAGAGACACGGTCTCATCGCGATTTAGTACCGAAACCAGTGTCGCCACGGTCAAACATGTGTGCATTTCATCTACATATATAATATTGTATGTATTAGGGTTACACACACCACACATAGATCAAGTCCACTACGTGGAGTCTTATACTGTGGTTGGTGCACATACAAGATACATGGATTATAATTACACAATAACCATGTCAACGAACGCTTCCGTGTTTGTGTTCGTACCTCCTTGAGCCACAAAGTCATATCTTCATACGATATTTTTATCACATACGACTTTTTACTTTAAATGGAAATTTGAGAAACATTCAAACCTTCATTCTTCCATTCATTCATTCGATAGAGATGGGAAGTGCAAAAATATTTTCTATCGATACCAAATTTTATAGACTTACTTCGACTTTGAAACTATCTCCTACTTAGGTTAACTAGAATCGATAAGTTCGCCTTTGTACCTACTTTGTTTCTTTCCTACATCATGTTTGTATTCTTACTTCTTTTGTGTAAAATAAAGTGTAAACATACGTACAGTACGTATCTCGTCTAGTAGTAGTAGTATTTAAGTATGTAGAGCATGACATTTATCTTTACTTCACAAGTCCTGAGATGTCGAGACCGAAGACGAGTGAAAATGGTAAAAAAAAACATATCCGCTAGAGTGTCAAACGACGATTTTCACTAATGTTATAAAAAAATTACAATATAACAAATCTTGTTTACTTTGAAATTAATTGAGTAGGTAGGTACAGTCAGCACCAATAGTATCTTCCTACACGAAGACCTGCAAATAAGAGCGTGTCACATATATTTGCGGCCTTCGTGTAGGATCTAAGGTAAGTATTATTTTATATTTAATGAAAATCACACCCCGGTGAATTTACTCATTAATTATGTCATAGATAAATGAGTAGATAGATTGCTAACTCCATACATAGCAAAACTACTAATTAAATAATAAGTCGTATGGGAGGTATGGTTAAACTCATATTTACTAAGTTTTAAGCACACTTAAATCGTAATACGTATTAAGCTGTAATCTTTTGAATAATAACTTTTAGCAAAGCTCGCTTAAAACTTAGGATATATACGCATTTAGCCATGTATGGAGAGTACACTCTAGGTACTTAATTCTCTTTGATTATGTACATCTGACTACATATTTTAAATTTTTACCTAAACTTCAAAACTGAAGTCCCCTGCAGAATGTACTTATATAATGCTAACTCTTTTCCTTGTTAGCACTGTCTTCACTGATTTAAGTAATTATCATATTTATTCTACCTGTGTCTGACAACCTATTAATCCTAAAATATCATCTAATCGCAAAAATGTATCTAAAATATATATGGTCTCATCCGGTAGAAAGCATGAAAAATGTGACCAACAAATACTATAGTCACGGAAACGACACGTAAACTGATTTAAAATCAATTACGTATTAGTACATAATTGTGACGTTTTCAAGTCAAAGGTACTTACATAATTATCGGTTGTCAATAAGGCGTTAATGTCTTAAAAGTTCATTTAGAAATAAACTTTATTAACAACTGACAATGATTGTACCTTTGACTTGAAATCGTCACAATTACATATATCTTATTTTAGTACACCAAAATATCGATACATTACAATTAAACATATCGACTTATTCGCAGCTCTATTTCGTTCATCACTGACAATATTTTGACACGTTATTTCAATTTTGCGAGTACTGTCATATTCCACATGTTTATTGTCCATTGCGTGGTAGCCTCGATAACATCAAAGGGGAGTGTACACAAAACATGCAATCGATGTCATTTGAATGCCAAGCAATGGAAAACGTATTTTAATATTTTTCGCTCGTATCTTTATTTAAATAAATTGTGATTAGTCTTACCAGTGATAACTAACGTCACAGTTTCGCAAATTCACAGTCGTACTGCGGTTTTTACACGTAATTATGGCACAAATCGGCATTTTATTTTGCTATTTATACCATATTGGTTGTCATGCATCTGACAATATATGATCACGTTTCTTGATCGCCTCGATCAAGATTTAGAGACAAGCTTGCAGCTGTCAAACCACTTCTCTTTATAATTCAGATTTCTATGTTAATAATCAAGCGAAAAAATTGCTCGCCTCAACGTCCTCACTAAACAAGCTCTGTGAGAATCGAGTTTTCGGTTAGTAAATATTAATATTATATTATATAGACCTAAAGTATTTTTTTGCAATAACAAGATTTCAAACTATCTTACCAAATGCGATTCATGTGCATAATGTAATTATTAGCGTTTTGGTATAAAAAGACCGGAATATTTTTTTTCTAATTGCGTTTTCCTCCTACCAAAAACATAGTCATATCATAAGTAGCTAGTTTAGTATCGATATTTGGGTTCCGTACCCCAAAGGGCAAAAACAGAACCATTATAGAATCATTATTTTGTTGTCCGTCTATCTGTCTGTTTGTCTATAGGTAGATTCTTTTTCTCAGGAACACGTGGAGATATCAGCGGAAACAACAGTTGTTCAAAGGCAAAGTTAAAGTTGTTCCCTCAATCCAATTTTACTTTTCGGTACAACATTTTTCGGGCATTGTTAAAATTGTGTAATGTACAGAACCCTCAGGGCGCGAGTCCAACTCGCGCTTGTCGGTTTCTTAAGATATCAATCTTATATTTCCATTACAAAAATACACAACGCTCGCCTAAATTGAACGAGCTACGTAACCAAGTTAGTTCTTAAGCATATTCAAGTTTAGTTTAGTTCAGTACCTAGTAGGTACCATGGTGAGTACGTTGTCTGCATTTCTCTATAGTATGTTTCTCGAGTTTTTTTATATATAAGCAGGATCTATCAAAATGTTGTGGAACTAGGAAAGCGATTATCAAAACGGGTCTGGATATTGATATTATTCAATAGGTATCTCTGATATAATAGTACATTTCGATATTAGTGCGGAAAGTATGTCATTACTTCACGAGTACCGAGATATCTTGCAAGACTCGGGACGAGTGAAGAATGACATTTACGCACGAGTATCGAACGACGTTTTTTTAATACAGTTGCGAAAAAATTATAAAATTGTCAATTATTCAATTTGAGGTTACTTTAGTACATGTATCCGAACGCTCCGCGCGGTGCGGTGCGGCGCTGTGATTGGCTGGAAAAGTAAAAAGCACTAGTGCGCGATATCGAACTTTCCGCACGCTAAACCACTAGAAGAAAAGCACTTTTTTGAGCAACTGTATTAAAAATATAATTTTAAAGGTTTAATCCCCGTGGCAACTGCGATTGAAGTCCATATGCGGAATGCGGATATCAATATACCTATAGGTATAAGGAAGCGATAAGTACCTACCGGATACAAAAACTAATAAAAAATATGTTTTAATTAACATTGATAAGCATATAAAGTGATTGTTTTATAATATGGAAAACCCCGTAATCGAAGATTTATCCCATAGGCAGGTATACGAAATACCAATTACTTTAGACAGTTTAGACGATATTCGCGTTCAATTTCTGTATAAGTGTAGATGCATTTAGATTAAAAATCTAACTGTTAATTTGTTCGCTAGTGTTCATAGAATAGGCTACTTTCTTATTAAGTCAAATCAGCAACTCTTTAGGAAACGTCAAAACGATTTGTTACTATAGAGTTATTATAGTACGGGCGGAACCGTAAGATCTGTTACGTTACGTGTTACAGAGATAATCCCCATGGCACATGTTATGTTCTCTAAAGTGATGCTGAGTTCCAGCAAATAGTTAAAAAATTGTCCGAAACCACAAAAAGAAAAAAAAAACTTCTTATCTGAAGTTTTTTGTATGTGCCACCCACTGACTTAGGAATAAAGAGACACGGTCTCATCGCGATTTAGTACCGAAACCAGTGTCGCCACGGTCAAACATGTGTGCATTTCATCTACATATATAATATTGTATGTATTAGGGTTACACACACATAGATCAAGTCCACTACGTGGAGTCTTATACTGTGGTTGGTGCACATACAAGATACATGGATTATAATTACACAATAACCATGTCAACGAACGCTTCCGTGATTGTGTTCGTACCTCCTTGAGCCAAAAAGTCATATCTTCATACGATATTTTTATCACATACAACTTTTTACTTTAAATGGAAATTTGACAAACATTCAAACCTTCATTCTTCCATTCATTCATTCGATAGAGATGGGAAGTTCAAAAATATTTTCTATCGATACCAAATTTTATAGACTTACTTCGACTTTGAAACTATATCCTACTAAGGTTAACTAGAATCGATAAGTTCGCCTTTGTACCTACTTTGTTTCTTTCCTACATCATGTTTGTATTCTTACTTCTTTTGTGTAAAATAAAGTGTAAACATACGTACAGTACGTATCTCGTCTAGTAGTAGTAGAAGTTAAGTTAAGTATGTAGAGCATGACATTTATCTTTACTTCACAAGTCCTGAGATGTCGAGACCGAAGACGAGTGAAATTGGTAAAAAAAAACATATCCGCTAGTGTGTCAAACGACGATTTTCACTAATGTTATAAAAAAATTACAATATAACAAATCTTGTTTACTTTGAAATTAATTGAGTAGGTAGGTACAGTCAGCACCAATAGTATCTTCCTACACGAAGACCTACAAATAAGAGCGTGTCACATATATTTGCGGCCTTCGTGTGGGATCTAAGGTAAGTATTATTTTATATTTAATGAAAATCACACCCCGGTGAATTTACTCATTAATTATGTACATCTGACTACATATTTTAAATTTTTACCTAAACTTCAAAACTGAAGTCCCCTGCAGAATGTATAATAATAATAAATAATAAAATGTTTTTATTGTTTTTGTATGTTTTTGATGTATTTTTGTATTTTACTTTTGTAAAAATATTATAAAACCTAACCTAAGACGAAAAATAAATAAAGGAATAAATAATAAAATAAAATAAAAATTTTATTCCAAAAACCACTAGAAAAACTATTACAAACTATTAAATATTATATCTTAAAACTAAAGCGTTCAAGGACCCCTTTCGGGTATAGGCCTCCTCCAACCTTCCACCGTTCTGGGTCTTGTGGCTCTGTGAGCCAGTTATCCAATTTATTGTTATTGAACTTGGACTTATTTTAATGGAGTCTAACAGGCCAAAACACTAAAGATCTACAAACATGTCAACACAGTATGGAGAGAAGTATGTTAAACATTAAATTACGAGATAGGATACGACTCAAAACAATAAGAAAACGAACAAAAGTTGTCGACATAAAACACTGTATAAAAAAATTGAAATGGAACTGGACAGGACACCTGATACGAACTAAAAAGAAAAATGGGCTAAAGATGTGACAGAGTGGTGCCCTAGGTACAATAAGAGAAAAAAAGGAGGCCAATATCGTAGATGGGAGGACGATATAAAGAACGTAGCAGGACCAACATGGATGAGAACGGCAAGAGACAGATTGGCATGGCAAAAGCTTGGGGAGGCCTATGCTGCAAAGCAAGACAGTCACTGATTGTAAAAAAAAGGCTTATATATTATATATATATATATATATTTTAATACAAGTTGGACTATTATGTCCAGTTGAGTCAATTCAACATAGTCACTACTCCAAGGGTATTCCTGATTCAGACGTTGGTTTTGTTTTTAAAGAGCCCCAATTCAACCATCCTTTCATCTCAAGAGTATTCTTACATTGTATGTGTGGGTATGTAGGTTTAGAAGCTTGAGTATGACATATTTTCTTTTGTTTTTTCTTATGTTTTATTTATTGATGCTGCTGTTTTCATTTGTTGGAGGGCGGTGGTCTAATTCCCCACGATGACCAGTCGGCTTGGGGAATGGTAGTGTTTTATTTGATTCGTGTTTATTTAATGTATTTTGTTTCCGGTTCGTTGGTATTTAAATGTATAATGCTAACTCTTTTCCTTGTTAGCACTGTCTTCACTGATTTAAGTAATTATCATATTTATTCTACCTGTGTCTAACTACCTATTAATCCTAAAATATCATCTAATCGCAAAAATGTATCTAAAATATATGGTCTCATCCGGTAGAAATCATAAAAAATGTGACTAACAAATACTATAGTCACGGAAACGACACGTGAAGTGATTTAAAATCAATTACGTATTCTTAAATAATTGTGACGTTTTCAAGTCAAAGGTACTTACATAATTATCGGTTGTCAATAAGGCGTTAATGTCTTAAAAGTTCATTTAGAAATAAACTTTATTAACAACTGACAATGATTGTACCTTTGATTTGAAATGGTCACAATTACATATATCTTATTTTAGTACACCAAAATATCGATACATTACAATTAAACATATCGACTTATTCGCAGCTCTATTTCGTTAATCACTGACAATATTTTGACACGTTATTTCAATTTTGCGAGTACTGTCATATTCCACATGTTTATTGTCCATTGCGTGGTAGCCTCGATAACATCAAAGGGGAATGTACACAAAACAAGCAATCGATGTCATTTGAATGCCAAGCAATGGAAAACGTATTTTAATACTTTTCGCTCTTATCTTTATTTAAATAAATTGTGATTAGTTTTACCAGTGATAACTAACGTCAAAGTTTCGCAAATTCACAGTCGTACTGCGGTTTTTACACGTAATTATGGCACAAATCGGCATTTTATTTTGCTATTTATACCATATTGGTTGTCATGCAACTGACAATACATGATCACGTTTCTTGATCGCCTCGATCAAGATTCAGAGACAAGCTTGCAGCTGTCAAACCACTTCTCTTTATAATTCAGATTTCTATGGTGCCACCGTTACACTCAAGTAACCTACTTAGTATAAAGTAAATAATATGACCACTAAACCACCCGGACGCAGCGGAACCGGTCGGCGGAAGATATTCAACAAAATAATTTGATTTGATTTAAGATTCATGGATGGCAGCTCTATCTCTCTCGCTTTACCAGAATGGTGTAAGTGATTCGGATAGGAGGTGCAAGCACGAAATGCATGCCCTTAGAGATGGTCAACGGCGCCTAGCCGTTTCAAATTCAGTAGATTGCATATACTTGAGAAAATTCGACCGGTTCCGCCGTGACCGGGTGGTGTAGTGGTCAGCGCGTCAGCCGCGATAGCTGAAGACGCCAGTTCGAATCTGGCCTCGGACACCGGAGGACTTGGTCGTTTTTTCTGAAGTATTATGACATCTATTTCAGTTTAGTATAAAGTATTTACGAAAAACCAAAAAAAGGGACCTAAACCCCTCCTTCGCCATTAGCGGCGCCCCCATCCGGTGGTACTTTTAGTAATGGTGACACCATGTTGTGTTTGTGTAAGACACCTTTACCTAAAACTATTCAGCTATACACGAATTATTTCCCCTATCAGGTAATAGTTAGTCTTCGTTCGGTGAGCTATTAAGGAAAACCGCAGTGTTTATTGGGGCATTCCACGCCAAGGCAAAAAAAAAGTCGATGTCTCCGAATTGTATAATTGTTGGTGAGATAGGTATAATTTCACCAAAAATTATATATTATATAATAATCGAAATCGGAGACATCGACTTTTTTTACCTGTCCGCTTGGCGTGGAATGCCCCTATTTTTTATTGTATGTAGTTACCACGTATCGGTTTGACATATATTATGTATAAGCAGATACTATAGAGATATAGACGACCACAGCCTAAGAACTTTTTGAAGCTCAGGAGTAGCAGTGCGTGCAGGTGACATTTCTCTTACATATTCGGTATCTTTAGGTGGCTATGACATAGATGGCGCAATTGACATGAGCTTCAAAAAGTTCTTAGGCTGTGGTCGTCTATATCTCTATAGTCTCTGGTATAAGGGAAACATTTTTTTTTAATTTATGTTAGCGGCATTCACAGGAGTAAACGTACTCTTTCCCATCATTTACGTTGCAAGTTTTTGAGACAGACCAAGCATATGCTTGGCTATTCATGTTAATATAGTCAAAAAATAACATGATAATTTTATTTCAGAAAATGTGCTGGTATTTGAGATTGCTGTTCCTGATGGCGGCTGCGCTCGCACTGGGCGACCCCAGGCCCCGGGTCCGATCCGCACCCCACGATACCCTGCGCGATGTGGAACCCCTAAACCAGATCAGCAACACGTTTCCATTCAAAGATAGTTTTAGTGGAGACTCAAGTAACTCAAAAAGTATCACAGGTCCCTTGGAGGAAAGGGAACTGGGGTGGCGCATACATGGCGTATTTATTCCTAAACGTAGACATCACAAACATGTGAAAAATAATAATTAGGTTTTGATATTGTATTAAATTAACACACCTGTCTCAACTGGTAATAAAAAAGTGACAAAATGAACAAAATGAAAAGTAATAGTTAATAATAACATTTAAAATAAATATTAACCTTTGTGCATATCTTTTTGTATTTTACTAATGTTTTAATGTTATACTTGTTTATGTGCAATAAAGTGATACATACATACATACATACATACATTAATTAATAATAGGGAATATTACGCAAAACTCTGCGTAGGGGGCGGCACTAGCACAAACGAAGGGCCTACTGCGAAACACGAAAATAAAAACTTCGTTACCTGTTTCTCTGTCACTCTTACATATTCGAATGACAGAGAGGCAGATGTCAAAATTTCGATTTTCTCGTTTCACGATGTCCTCTGTAAACAAACCGCCTTGGTGCACAAATGACATACTTATTCGTTATAAAACTTATAAATTATCTATGAAAACTATAGTAAAAAACTCTTTAAGGCCTAGTATGTATTAAGAACTCTATCTGTGGTTTATCGATGTGCTAGTGCTGCACTCTGGCGGCAGAACATTGCATTAATATCCCCTATTACATTAGAATTATAATTAAGACAAACTGACTAACTTTTCTTTTCTTTAACTGACTTTTCTGGGGCCTATTTATTGAACGGTTGATGATTACACATTTGAAAAGTTGTCACAGTAATAGTCATTTAGACGCGCCAGTTTCACTTCAATTACTCACTATGGTCACTTAAGAGACCGTCTGTCTGGTTGTTTATTCTACAATTAGCCATATTGTACGAGGTGATAGGTACAGTCAGCAGCAGAAGTAGCTAAGCGGGTAGGGTGTTCAAAATTACCTACACACGCTCTTATTCTCTTAACAATAAAGTCGTGTCCAGCTCATTTTGAACACCCTACCCGCTTAGCTACTTTTGCTGCTGACTGTAGGACATACTGAACATGAACGACTTTTTCTAAGGAACCAACCCCGAAATACCAAAAAAAAATTTGGCCTCCCCAAAGAAGACGTCGACGTCTGATCGGCCAAAATGTATGAATCAGCCAAAAATTTTTGTTATTTCGGATATAGATATGGCTAGTTATTTGAAAAACGCCCTGTATTGATTATTGTAAAATTACATGTGCTGTGATATTTTTTAACCACTCCTATTGTCATCATTTCTGGTATGATATTGTTTCTAACATCTTCCACCATGAATGCACATGATTTCTGAAATCCTAATAGGTATCAATACAACATCATAATTCGAGAAATGGGCCTCTCCTTTCAAAGTATGTACAAAATTATAACACACACAAAAACAAACATGTCGCAAGATGTGACTAAAGTGCCGTGAGTGTAACCGTGTTATTTTATAATGTTAATATTATGTCTCACGAAAGTTTAAATTTAATATGTACAAAATGTTGTTCTTGTGTAAGTATGTATTAAGTGCTTGGCAGGCAATAAAGAGGATGAAAAAAAAGTATACTTTAATTTTAGCAACAGGAAACCCTCTCATTGTTTACGTATTTGGTTCATGAAGATGAAGATGGGGTTTATTTATATTTAATTTAGTTTGGTGTAAAATAAGTAGCGAGATTGTCCCGTTCGAGATAATTTGCAAGCAGTTTCGGAGACCCAGTAATATAATATAACTAACAACATACCCGTAATAAAAGTCAGTGCTGGTAACTGTATGTTAACCGGATAACCGGATTTAATCTTATCTCACATACAAACCATTTAAAATACGTATCAAAAAGTATGTGCAACATTGAAGAGTCGTTTCTCGAGAACTATGATGTATTTGTAAACTTAATTAGGCTCATTATATTGCAAGCACTATATAGTCTACTATAAAGTGTCTTTGGTAAGTTTATGGTTAAAATAAAATCATTCTCAATGCGTCACTAGCACCTGCTACTTATGCACAAGCGCCGTATTTAAAAACTATACTGACCGCTACATGCTATCAAAACAACGCTGGCTGCGCGACAGAATAAACGTGTGTTGTTCGAGCAAGTTTTTAATTATTGTATATTTAATAAGCTACGGGAAAATGTAAGTATTTTTATTAAATAAATATTATCATAAGAATTGTATAACCCTAGGTTAGGTTTTTTTATATTGTTTTTGTAAATGTTAGATGTATTTTGTATTTTACTTTTATAAAAACGTTATAAATAACCTAGCCTAAGAATAGAAAAAAAATAAAGGATATAATAATACTTACTGAAAAAACAATGTCTAATAATACTTCAGAAAACGTGACTAAGTCCTGAATATTGTGGTTTTGCTTAAGTATTTGTTCGTGTAAAAATAATTGACTTGAATATTAATCGACGAACGATGATGATGATGATATTAGACGATTGTCCAAATAGATAGACGAACAAATTAGATTAGATTTGTTATGAAATTTTATGAAAAGTTTCATAGTATAGTTTGGCCAGGGTCTATTTTACTTCAAGCATAGACAGAGAGAATTAAACATTTTACGCTCGTACCCTTGCTACTAAAAAAAGGGATGAGTATAGCATATTACTTCCACTGTTACTGCACTTTTTGGCCAGCCAGACTATAATTATATAACTAGTAGACCGCCTCGAACTGAGAACTCGCGATTTACTTGCAAACGAATTGACCAGTATAACAAGACCCTAAAGAGGATTTTTTTTCTCCTTCTAGCTCCATAACAACTTGATCGATCCTGCTCATATACGAACTTACAAATTTTATGTATCTCTGGTACAGCCCCAAGAAATTTCATAAAGATCAGAAAAAGGTTACTGAAGTTATCGTCCGACAAACTATCGAAATGAAAAAGCCATCCAAATTCCGAGACGTCCCAGTAGCCAGGTGACAGTTCGGTCTGGAGTTGTTCGTAAGAACTAACTTCGCTTACGCTCCGCGAGTTCGATTATCAATGGCCGGAAAGGGTGAGCTCTTTTGCCTAATCAAGTAACCACCTGGCGGGCTACTATGTCTTACGTTGTCGCCTGTCACTTCATACTTCGAGACGCGCTTGAAGTATGGACAGTCGCGCAACAACGTAAGATGTGCTAGCCGTGCTGGATAAACATAACGTTCTTGAACACCTCAAAAACAAAACCAGATGTTTACGATACAGATGTATAGTTTAGTTGTGTGTGTAGTGGCAACAACTTAACAGTGATATTTATTTTAGTTAGGTTAGGTGATACATATTAAAACTGGAAGAACAAATCAAATTATTTTTTAATTAATATTTTGATTTGTTTTTTTTTTTTTAAGTAGTCACACTACTATATGTATAAATTATAAACTTGTATAGATGTCATAGTAGTAGGTTGATGTCATAGTAGGTGGTGTAGTAGGTTGTGTAGGTGGCGTTGGTCACTTTTTCCTTTGTATATGACATCTATACAAGTTTATAATTGATACATATTATACTCGAAACTGTAATTCAAGGCCAAAAAAGTTACTACAATGTTGCCACTGCAGTAAAATGTTTGTACAATGGTATATTCCCTTTTTTATTAAAAACACGCTAAGATAATTTATTTGTTGGTAATATCAATCCTATAATTTAAAGAAGTAATTGTATTTACTTATTTTACATAAATAAAAGACGCCCTAATAAAAAGTTAAACATCCGTGATTTTTGGTTGCAAAGCTGGTATTGCACTTGTATTACTTCGGGTATTCATAACATTTGGTACAATAATTTACGACTAAGTTAAGAACTACATCAAGTCAAAAACGAAACCTTATCGTGTTTAATATGTTCGTTAGAATTGTCTCCGTGTTAGTTTACTGTTGAAAGTAGAGTACAGTCGGCGACAAAAGTTCATACCTACCTTTTTTTTACAAAAACCTTATTTTAACTAGTAGCCCGCTTCGAACCAAGAACTCGTGATTTACATGCAAACGAGTGGACCAATATAACAAGACACTTTATGATGATTTTTTCGCGCCTTCTAAGCTCCATAACGCCTTGATCAATCTGGTCATATTTGAACACTCAAATTATATTATTTATCTATGCTGCATCCACAAGAAATTTTATTAAGTTATCGTGGAACAATTATTTAAAATCAAAAATCTATCGAAATGCAGAGACGTCTAGGTAGCTGACAGTTCCGTTGTATCCGTACGTCTGTAAGTACTTCACTTCGCTTACGCTCCACTCTTTAGATAATGTCACAGAATAAATAATATGATAATGTTGGCCAATATAAAGCAGCGTATTATAAAAAGGTTGGCGAAACCTGAAAAGTTTACTTGACAGTGACATAAGCGACAATGATGGTTATGACACTGACGTATCTGTCATAGATTTTTTGGCCTTGAATTACAGTTTCGAGTATAGTTAAAATAGCTCACCCTTTCCGACCTTCGGTAATTAGGGTAACTCGTCAGTAACTGGCCACTTTCCAATAACTGACCCCCTCATACTAAAAATAAAGTCTATTCACCTACAAACAGAAATCATTTTAGTATAACTTGGCCAGTTATTGAAGGGAGGCCAGTAATTAAAACCTTATACTGAGAAAAAATCGATAGTAGATTTCGCATCTTGTCCTTGTGGATGAATGGATAAGAGCGTTGCATGGTACCGCATGGGATACCAGTTGAAAGTTTTTTTTTAACAATTTTTTTTTGTACGACCTATGTGATATTTAACATGAATTTGACAGTAAAAGTCGGGCACAAGAATTTTGACCTGCTAAACAAGGCCAAAATCCGCACTTTCAGATTTTTTTTAATTTTTTTTTTCGAAAACCATGCATTTTTCCGAACATAGTTTTTGAATATTTTAGAGAAAAAAATAACCTTTCGATAAAAAATATTGCTGACATAAAATTATTCACCGTTTAGGATTTTTGAATTGTCTCCAGAAAAACTTTGGGTTTTTTTAAATTTCGATTAAAATAACGATATTTTCTTAAAGATATGATTTAGGGAGTTATAAATATTCAGGTCCCACGCCATATAAAAGAAAAACAGATGGTATATTTTCCATAGGAACAAAGTTATTTCCGAAAAACTGATTTCATTAAAAGTGAGGCCCTAGCCGTCCCTTTGGCCCTATTCCGCCCGTTCACGAACTTGTCCTAGGTATCAACTATTGCGATTTTTGTACCAAGTTTGAAAGCAATCGGAGCAAAGATGCGACCGCTATCGTGATGACAAAATCGGGCTGCGGATATCTACATAAATATATATTGTAAATATATAAACTTTTGAACCAGTGGTCATTTTGGAATCTGGGGGTCATAACTAGACCTTCTGTAAAGATTTTTTTTCAAAATTCGATTGTGTCGAAGAAATGAATAGGTAGACACGATTTTAATGTCAAAGGGTTATTACAGGGTCGAGGACTATATGACAGACATATATGCATGGCCCAAACCAGAATCTATAAAATCATCTAACTAACAGAGGACACAGTTCAAGTAAGAAAGAATATCAAACGTATTGCGAAGCAGTCAGATTTGGATTTTATTTTTATTTTTCATTTTAATTACACAATAGGCAGGTACAAGAAACACGGCGGGACTTATTTTTATGAATTCATGATATAGATTCAGAACACAGACATTAGTAATAATTAATCTATAATATAAAGCTTATGTAAAAATGTTTTTTTTTTTAGAAAAATGCATTGGAATCTGGTGTTGGTGTTACTGGCGACTGTGGGTGCAGCGCTCTCGATCGGCGACCGTCGGCCCCCGCCCCGCCCCACCACAGCCCGGAACTATCCAGATAATGATCGTGACCCCGGAAACCGTCCCAACGCACAGAAGAACTATCCAGATAATGGTCGTGACCCCGAAAACCATCCCACCGCACAGAAGAACTATCCAGATAATGGTCGTGACCCCGAAAACCGTCCCACCGCACAGAAGAACTATCCAGATAATGGTCGTGACCCCGAAAACCGTCCCACCGCACAGAAGAACTATCCAGATAATGGTCGTGACCAAGGAAACCGTCCTACCTCACCCCGGAACTATAAATATAATGAACAAGATATTGTTGTTGACTTAAAACATATTTTTGGAACGCGTTGCAAAAGTGTACACGACAAATGTATATAGGTCATACAATTGCCAAATGTACAACTTATTAAAAAAAACCGCTCTTGAAAGTAATTATATTTATCTCGCCATGGTACAGTCAGCAGCAGAAGTAGCTAAGCGGGTAGGTTGTTCAAAATGACCTACACACGCTCTTGTTCTCTGAAGAATAAAGTCTTGTCCAGCTTATTTTGAACGTTGCCCGCTTAGTTACTTTTGCTGCTGACTGTACTTTGCTTTGCATGTGCCATGCAGGTTTAGTAACAAAAAATCTTTCATTAAAACAATATAGATATTTGCATACGATTTATGGCAAAATAAATGTTAGCCTTTATTCTTCTTATTCGTGTAAAGGGATCAGATTTCTTAAGGTTAAACTTTTGCTTGCCAATATTTTGCCACTTCTATTCCTCGGGGTGTAGCTCTCAGGAGATCTTCCTCAGTGCACGTCGTTGGGCACAGAGAGCACTGTCTCATATGTATCATCGTTTGGAGGATACCACACTCGCAGAAAGCGTCATCTTGTGGTCCAATTCCCCATTTTAGGAGGTTATCTTTTGACCGGCCAACTCCCGTCCTAAGTCTGTTGAGAGATTTCCATATTGCCCATTTTTCCTTTTATTCGTAACGATATGTCATCAAGTTTAAAGTTCCATGCATTGAGACGAGCCTCTTGGGGGGTTTGGTTTTGGAGAGCCTGGTTTGTAGCGAAACTCTTCCGAGACTTTAGCCTTGCAGTAACTGGTTTATGATGGTGCAGGGGGTGACGTGGGTCGCGCAGTTGTTTTCCACGTTCGACAGCCGCGGCTACGTCTCTACGTATATCCGGCGGTGCAATTCCACTCAGTTGATACAGGTAGTCACGTTTGGTGGGTTTTAGGCATCCGGTTATTAGGCGGCAGGATTCGTTCAGAGCTATGTCAACCTGGACAGCGTGTGCAGAGTTCTTCCAGACTGAGCATGCATATTCCGCAGTGGAGAAGCTGAGTGCAAGAGCCGTTGTGCGTAGGGTATGTGGGGTTGCCCCCCAAGTGATACCAGTGATGCGTCGCAGCAGGTTGTTCCTTGCCGCCACTTTCTGTTTGGTGTTGAGGCAGTGATTTTTGTAGGTCAGGGATCGGTCCAACGTTACTCCTAAGTATTTGGGGGTGAAAGTATGTTCTAGCCGACCGCCCTCCCAGACAATGTTCAGCTGCCGAGTGGCGTGGCTGTTTCTTAGGTGGAAGGCACAAACCTGTGGTTTTGCTGGGTTCGGTTTAAGCTGGTTATCTTTGTAGTACAGTGATAGGGTCGCCAAACCTTCCACGAGCTTTTATTAACCTTACCGTAATTTGTCAGTTCTGTTCTACACCGTGCTATTTTTTTATTTTCTTTAATTTCAGCATATGGTTAGGTACGATTAAGAAAACGAATTGGCATAATTGTTATATCGGTCACTAATGTAACTAGGGTAGGTATTAGGGTGTTATGATTAACTGGACCAAATAATTGAAAATTATCACATATCATTGTAATTTCGAACATTACAAAAGAAGCTTATTTTATTGACGTAATACACAGGTGCATCATTTATTGTAGTGTCTCAGAGTACAAAAACAATTTATGTAGGTTTACGCAAGCCGAAAATCAAAAATTAACTATAGAAATAAACATATAGATTATTTTAGAACTGGAGCTAATTAGGACACAGGTGTCTTTGAGAAATATACTTAATTTAAGCTCAGGAATACACCCTTGCAATAAAGGGAAATAAAAAAAACACGGTGTATAATAGTTTTACTTTATATAAGTAAGTGATAACTAATAAAGCCTGTAAATATCCTAATATCTCCACTTTTATTCTCCTCCTGATATTTTTCTCCCCTTTTATAATCCTTGTCAAAAATATATTGCGAATTCCCTCGTAGTATATTTTTAATGTTAACGATAACCTTGAAAGTCAATTTCGACATAATGTACTTCTAACATCCGGATCGATATGAAACTTATATACCAAGTATATAATACCGTAAAATGGGGTGAGTTGGGTCAAAATAGACGTTCAAACCACGATAAAATAGTAGATTGTGTAACAAGGGAGCAAAATGTAATATTTACGGCGAGGGTGTACTTTGATTCCCTCACTCCGCTCAGGAGTATGTAATAGAATCTTTACACCACCTACGGGCTTTTTCTTCCCTGCTAGGCGGGAACAAAGTGACACTTTTCTGTTAAAGGACATAAGTTTATTTTCAGCTAGTTCGTCACAAAAAACATTTTTTTTTATTAAATTGATAGATTCATTATAATCCGGAAGCACACTAAGCACATATAAAGTAACAATAAATATGATTCGACCACAACTTTTTTTTCTTTAAGGTAGTGTGAAAAGCAGTATGTGTCACATAGGAGCAATAGTTATATGTGCAACAAGAGAGGAAAGTTGGTTTTTCTCGCGAGTGTTGATTTTGAGTCCCGAGTAGGCGAAAGATTCTAAGTTTGAATCTTGAGCGTAGCGAGGGATCTCAAGAACACGAGATGTAAAAAAACTTTCCTCTCGTGTGACACATACAACTTTTCACCTCATTAGTGAGAACATATTAAAGTTAAAAAAAAACACATTTATTTACATTCCTGAATGAAAGGCATCATCATTATGACGAAAAGCTTCTAGAAACAAAATTTCACTCCCTGGAGTGAGGAAAGTAGCAACTTTCGTCACTCTCTGGAGTGATGAAATTCGCGCTTTCGACACTCCAGGGAGTGAGGAAAGTAGGCTTGTTCGAACTGCTGAGGTGAAAAACTATTTTCAGCTTGGGCGTTAGCACTTGAATCCCTCACTCCGCTCAGGAGTCTACTTTAGAATCCCTCGCTACGCTCGGGATTCTATTATATACTCCATCGCTTCGTTTGGGATTCAATGTACACCCTCGCCGTAAATATTACATTTTGCTCCCTTGTTACACAATCTACTATTAGAGCAACCTGAGCCAGAAAATCAAAGTGGTAACTGAAAATATTCGCGTCCCGTCTGCCCCCTCAATCCCTTAGTACCCCATTTTACGGTATACATTAGATGATACAAATGACAATGAAATACCCAGTTACCATCGAGCTAATCTGATGATGTACAGTCACCATCAGATATATCGGAGCGGCGAAGGTGGTTCCAAGTATCTGAACAATGCCTCTATTTTCAAGGCAATAAAGTGCATGTTCAAATATTTTTAAGTACCGTGGCCGCCCCGATATATTTGATGGCGACTGTACACAGAAGGTGGAAAGTGTATGTTTGAGTAGATAATAGTAAATGCTTTGGAATTAGGCTCAAATGATTTGTTTTGTCGAGTTAATGGGAAAGGCCAATGAAACCTGTTTGTAGACGGTGCTGTTCCAGATTCCATACAATAAGAGAAAGAGACACATACCATGAGAGAAAGAGACAGAAGATGAATGGTCCTTAACTAGTATGCAGTCGAAAAGCTTTTTTTAGACAAAAACCTTCCTTATGGCGTTAATCTACAGCATTTAAATATTAGTGTATTTCAGACACCGGTGGATTTCAATTTCGGAGCAATTCGAGACAAAACATTGGAGTCATTTTCTAAAACTAACAATTTTTCCGCAAAGTTACGAGTATAATTAGTGAATTTTCCTGTTAGCCTGTTACCCAATAATTATTTTAATGTTGCACAGAAATATATCTTAGCGGGAAATGAGGGTGCTTTTATAGCTCGGATGAGGTACTAGACATTGTAATATAAGTACCTAGTTTGTGTGTTTATCACGGATATTTGTTCTTGAGTTATGGATGTTTTCTATGTATTTAAGTATTTATCTATATCTATCTATATATCGTCACCTAGTACCCATAACACAAGCCTTATTGAGCTTACTGTGGGACTGGGTTGATTTGTGTAAGATTTTCCCATGATATTTATTTAGTTGCTGATTTGGATCACTAGTTCCTAATATTCGATCTCGTTAATTTTAAAATGTATCAATTAAGTTATTTATTGTTTTCAAATGTTATTGTATTTGTTATTGTGTACAGTGTATTTCAAACACAATCTTGTATTGTTGATGAATAAAGCTACTATGACTATGACGTCATCTTATATTCAGTCAGTCAGCAGTGGTTATTTACTTTCCTACGAAAATAGGAGCCAATGACTGGTACGTTAATTACCAACCATTGTGTAGATGACTGGTACTTTAATTACCAACCATTGTGTAGATGACTGGTACTTTAATTATCAACCATTGTATAGATGACTGGTACTTTAATTACCAACCATTGGGTGGATGACTTGTACTTTAATTACCAACCATTGTGTAGATGACTGGTACTTTAATTACCAACCATTGTATAGATGACTGGTACTTTAATTATCAACCATTGTGTAGATGACTGGTACTTTAATTAGCAACCATTGTATAGATGAGTGGTACTTTAATTATCAACCATTGAGTGGATGACTGGTACTTTAATCACCAATCATTGTATAGATGACTTGTACTTTAATTACCAACCATTGTGTAGATGACTGGTACTTTAATTACCAACCATTGTATAGATGACTGGTACTTTAATTATCAACCATTGTATAGATGACTGGTACTTTAATTATCAACCATTGTGTAGATGCCTGGTACTTTAATTATCAACCATTGTGTAGATGACTTGTACTTTAATTAGCAACCATTGTATAGATGACTGGCACTTTAATTATCAACCATTGTGTAGATGACTTGTACTTTAATTACCAACCATTGTATAGATGACTGGTACTTTAATTATCAACCATTGTGTAGATGACTGGTACTTTAATTACCAACCATTGTATAGATGACTGGTACTTTAATTGTCAACCATTGGGTGGATGACTTGTACTTTAATTACCAATCATTATATAGATGACTGGTACTTTAATTACCAACCATTGTATAGATGACTGATACTTTAATTACCAACCATTGTATAGATGACTGGTACTTTAATTACCAACCATTGTATAGATGACTGGTACTTTAATTATCAATCATTGTATAGATGACTGGTACTTTAATTATCAACCATTGTATAGATGACTGGTACTTTAATTATCAACCATTGTATAGATGACTGGTACTTTTATTATCAATCATTGTATAGATGACTGGTACTTTAATTATCAACCATTGTATACATGACTGGTACTTTAATTATCAACCATTGTATAGATGACTGGTACTTTAATTATCAACCATTGTGTAGATGACTGGTACTTTAATTATCAACCATTGTGTAGATGACTGGTACTTTAATTCAACCATTGGTTGGATGACTAGTGATTTAATTACCAACGATTGGGTAGGGTAGATGCCTGGTACTTTAATGACCAACCATCGGGTAGACATGTTACTTGATATCACTGACCTGCATGTTATCAAACGCGATGCCGACCGTATGGTTGTCGTTGAGTATGTTCGCGTTGAGTCGTGGCAGGCGCGCGTATCGCTGGCTGAAGTGAGTCAGTAACTGGAACCAACATTTTGTTCATTTTATTTTTAAAAATCGGTTTTACTCTCTTGTATTTACAGATGTAGTGCATAATAGTATTACATCGTATTTTCTCATAATAGTTTCTACCTATCTACTGAAGCTAATTGAGAGAGCACATTAAAGACGAACTTTTCTGAGAAAATACGATGGAAAACTATTATGCACTACATCTCTAGTCACTACGCGCGACATGTTTTGTAGAGTTTAGATCTCCATTTACAAGCACTAAAAGTGCTAGGCGAACCGTTCTGTGACCCATCGCTGCGATCGGCGCGTAGTGACTAAAATACAAGTGAGTAAAACTCAAAAAAATGTGTTAGTGTGTCTCACGAAAGTTTAAATTGTAGTATGTATGTAGTGAGTATATTTCTTATCAATGAATCATGTTTTCTGTGAAGAATTAACTCAAACAGAAAATTATCCTATGTCCTCCTCCGGGACTCAAACTATCTTAATACCAAATTTCATCTAAATCAATTCAGCGGTTTTAATGTGAAGAGGTAACAAACAGACAGACAGACAAACAAACTTTCGAATTTATATTATTAGTATGGACATGAAAGTATGGACTAGTATGGATAGTAACTTTGAGGCCGACTGTACTTGATGTAACCTACCGTGTACTTAGCGTTCATTTGGCGTCCAATCTCTATCGCTTGCGATGTCGTTGAGTGCATCTTGATCCTCGCCTCGTTGGCCAACTCGTCTTCCATTGTAGCTTCATGGATCAAGATGGTTGAATTTTCACCTGAAATTAAATAAAACATGTTGTTTTCAACAGACTTCCAGATTTCGAAGGAGAAGGTTGTCAATTCGTCGGGATCTTTGTTTTTTTTGCAATTTTTTAAAGTATGTTCACCGATTATTCGAAGACGGCTGGACCGATTTGGAAAATTCTTTTTTTTTGTATTGAAAGAGTATGTTTACAGTTGGTCCCATTGTCACCAGGTCCGGATCTGATGATGGGATCCTGGAGAAATCGAGGGAAATCTTCAACTATTATAGGCACATCTATAGTGATTTCACTATTTTTTACAGAAACTGGGCCATTTTATCTTGGAATCCTAAGTGAAGTCGGTTCTTTTTTTGTTTAAAATTATTATAATTTATATATCTAATGAGATATCACGGAGAGCCGTTTTGCTGCATTGATCGTAGCAAATGGAAATCCGTGATCTCTGCCTATCCCTTTTGGGATATAGGCGTGATTGTATGTATGTATGTGTAATGAGATATAGAGATATGAGAGACAGCTATTGAGCTGCAATCAACCCCGACTCTTTGCACGATTGGTAAAAGAAAAGTCAGTAATGTTTCTGGCCTGATACTAGCGAGCGGATTCTAGTCATACCGCCTCTAAAGTTCTGCAGTACTCACCAATCTTGACCAGCGACTCAGCAGGCCGCGTGTCGCCACTGTACGTGATCTTGTATCCTGCGGCGGTGATAGCGACACCGAACGCATTGGGTCAATGTGGGACGAGGCAAGACCGTACCACATCTTGCTTGATACGGCAAGCGGCCACAGTCAAACCGCCTCTAAAGGTCTGCAGTACTCACCAATCTTGACCAGCGACTCAGCAGGCAGCGTGTCGCCACTGTACGTGATCTTGTATCCTGCGGCGGTGATAGCGACCCCGAACGCATTGGGCAAATGTGGGACGAGGCAAGACCGTACCACATCTTGCTTGATACGGCAAGCGGCCACAGTCAAACCGCCTCTAAAGGTCTGCAGTACTCACCAATCTTGACCAGCGACTCAGCAGGCAGCGTGTCGCCACTGTACGTGATCTTGTATCCTGCGGCGGTGATAGCGACCCCGAACGCATTGGGACAATGTGGGACGAGGCAAGACCGTACCACATCTTGCTTGATACGGCAAGCGGCTACAGTCAAACCGCCTCTAAAGGTCTGAAGTACTCACCAATCTTGACCAGCGACTCAGCAGGCAGCGTGTCGCCACTGTACGTGATCTTGTATCCTGCGGCGGTGATAGCGACCCCGAACGCATTGGGTCAATGTGGGACGAGGCAAGACCGTACCACATCTTGCTTGATACGGCAAGCGGCTACAGTCAAACCGCCTCTAAAGGTCTGCAGTACTCACCAATCTTGACCAGCGACTCAGCAGGCAGCGTGTCGCCACTGTACGTGATCTTGTATCCTGCGGCGGTGATAGCGACCCCGAACGCATTGGGGAAATGTGGGACGAGGCAAGACCGTACCACATCTTGCTTGATACTGGCGAGCAGCTACAGTCAAACCGCCTCTAAAGGTCTGCAGTACTCACCAATCTTGACCAGCGACTCAGCAGGCAGCGTGTCGCCACTGTACGTGATCTTGTATCCTGCGGCGGTAATAGCGACCCCGAACGCATTGGGGCAATGTGGGACGAGGCAAGACCGAACCACATCTTGCTTGATATTGGCGAGCAGCTACAGTCAAACCGCCTCTAAAGGTCTGCAGTACTCACCAATCTTGACCAGCGACTCAGCAGGCAGCGTGTCGCCACTGTACGTGATCTTGTATCCTGCGGCGGTGATAGCGACCCCGAACGCATTGGGGAAATGTGGGACGAGGCAAGACCGTACCACATCTTGCTTGATACTGGCGAGCAGCTACAGTCAAACCGCCTCTAAAGGTCTGCAGTACTCACCAATCTTGACCAGCGACTCAGCAGGCAGCGTGTCGCCACTGTACGTGATCTTGTATCCTGCGGCGGTGATAGCGACCCCGAACGCATTGGGGCAATGTGGGACGAGGCAAGACCGAACCACATCTTGCTTGATATTGGCGAGCAGCTACAGTCAAACCGCCTCTAAAGGTCTGCAGTACTCACCAATCTTGACCAGCGACTCAGCAGGCAGCGTGTCGCCACTGTACGTGATCTTGTATCCTGCGGCGGTGATAGCGACACCGAACGCGTTGGGGCAATGCGGGACGAGGCAAGTCCGAACGTCTTCTAGCCCAATACTTTGAAGTGCAGCAGATGTGAGACCTATTTCTTTGCTGTTCGCCATCTGAGAATATCAACAACTTTAATGATAAGTGCTACAGCAAGTACCTAGACTTGGCTCACGAGGCAATTACGTAGACTTGGCTCACAAGGCAAGTACCTAGACTTGATCACGAGGCAAGTACCTAGACTTGGCTCACGAGGTAATTGCCGGTGAAATAGGCAGAGCGCCGGGGTGGAGTGTCTGCCTATCACACCGGAGGTTGATTCGGCGATCATTGTGCCAATAGTTGTTTCTGTGAACGGTCTCATAGCGAAGAGTCTCGACCAACATCTTGACACTTCCGCTACGGGGTTGTGGTTGGATCAAAGGTCAGATTCAGAAGGCGGTAATCCTGGACACGGCGCGCATAGTCCGAAGGTACCTCTGTCTGCGGCCCTAACCACCGGCAGCCTGGGCCTTGCTCCGTTCCCGGCGGCACCCTAGGTTAGGTTTTTTTATAATGTGTTTATGTTTTATATTGTTTTTTGTATGCTGTATTTTATTTTACTTTTATATTCATATTGTAAAAAGGCCTAATGTAAGAAAGAAAATAACTAAACGAAGTGCTATAGAACATAACGATTGGATTTGGTAAACCCTAGAAAACACCGCATTCGTTTAATATACAGACCATCAACACTCTCAACTGCCCATCCTCACTGACGAAATATCAGTAGTTACAGTCTCAACTCAACTCTATTGAGAACATGTCCCATCAAGGTACCATTTGGCGAAAGGCGTTTACGTCGTACATTGTATAGATTCACTATTTGTTCGAGCAATAAAAGTGTACCTGCCAATACCTTTTGATCTATACTCAAGAGTCGCCAGGACGCTCGCGTTCCCATACAAACGTAGTTTTGCTCTCATTTTAAAACGACATGCTTTAGAACCACGAACTTTGGCATGGGCATTCTAGTAGTACAGATCTATGTCGGTAATTCGTTTTCGTTGCTAAAAATTGTAATACAAAGAAAATACAGCCAGATACATATTTACATACAAAACTTATTTTTGCTATGTTTTCTTTGTGTTACAATTTTTAGCAACGAAAACGAATTACCGACATAGATCTGTACAGCTAGAATGCCCATGCCAAATTTCGTGGTTCTAAAGCATGTCGTTTTAAAATGAGAGCAAAACTACGTTTGTATGGGGACGCGAGTTCACGCGAGCGTCCTGGCGACTCTTAACACATATCTTATATCCTATCCACCTACCAGGTTCTGATTGGGTATGAGCGTGTACTCGGCGGCGATTCTCTCGAACTGTTTGTCGTACATGGTGAGCCAGGTGACGATTTGTCCCGGCGCCAGTAGAAATAGTGGGACATTCTTTTCCGTCACATTGGCGAAGGCGGCCGCACGGGCTTGCAATACTCCTATTAAACCTGGAAAATACAAAACAATATAAATACTCTTTTTCTACTCCTGCATTCTAATTTGCCAATAAGATCACTGACAGGTATATTCTAAACGTATACTTTGTAATCGTTGTCATAAGATAATTGCTTAGGATGTTCTTAGGGATATAATAACACTGTTGCCGGAGAGCGCTCGAGCGGGCCCTGCGCCGCCGCTGCAACGGGGGGACCGGCACAATCCGCCGGGATATTGTTACTCAATTGTATACAGGCAGCAGGTCATTCGTCGAACTTATTCCTTACCGGCTTGCCTATTTTAAGCGCTCGTAGAAAAAGTATTGTAAACAATAGTGACATAATTAAGCTTTTCAATCTCATACCTTACACGGTACTCAACTGAAAAGCTAATTAAAGTAGAGGCGTACAACAGACGGAAAATATATTTTTAATACAGTTGCTCAAAAAAGTGCTTTTCTTGTAGTGGTTTAGCGTGCGGAAAGTTTGATATCGCGCACTAGTGCTTTTTACTTTTCCAGCCAATCACAGCTAATGACAGTGACAGACTGCCAATCACAGCGCCGCACCGCACCGCGCGGAGCGTTCGGATACATGTACTAAAGTAACCTCAAAGTGAATAATTGTCAATTTTATAATTTTTTCGCAACTGTATTAAAAAACGTCGTTCGATACTCGTGCGTAAATGTCATTCTTCACTCGTCCCGAGTCTTGCCACTCGCCTACGGCTCGTGACAAGATATCTCGGTACTCGTGAAGTAATGACATACTTTCCGCACTAATATCGAAATGTATTATTTCTTTTTTTATGCAGAATAGCGTTTAACATCACATTATAAAAAGGTGAAGCGATTCTGTTGACTTATTGAAGTGAATAAAGATTATAAGTAAGGCTACACCTACCTACTTATTCATACGATTTAGTAAAAAATCGTTGAAATATGTCTCGTTTGAAGACAAAAAATGCTGTTTTGATCGCTATAATATAAAGTAAATGCTACTAACCTATATGATGATCGGCGTGCAGATGCGATATGTACACGGCTTTCAATGTCCTCAGCAGTTCGTCGACTTTCCTCGGCCCGTAGAAGCGGGCCAGCTGCCCGTACGTACCCTCCCCGCAGTCAAGGAGGATGGTACTTTGGTCACTGAAAACAAAATCATACTAAGGTGAAATATGCTCAGAGAGAGTGTTTTATCGATTCAGTTTTCAATTGAGCGAAATTTCTGGGAGTATTTACAGTCGGCGTTAAATATATGTTTACACTTTTGGACCTTATTACAAAGGAGTAAGGTGCAAAAGTGTAAACATATTTTTAACGTCGACCGTACAAGTGTACTGTTTTTTAGCAGTAAGGCAATTTAGTTTTGTTACTTTTTTAGCATAATACTCATTAGCACGGCTTGGCTGGATGAATGACGGATTGGAATCATAGTTTCATATTTCCCGGACTTTATGCGTTCGCAGGTACCCGGGAATTTCTTCTACCGTTCCCGGGAATTCCTGAGTACTCTGGAATTGCGTGATGTGCAATAAAATGGTAAACTTGTAAAACGATATTTAGGTACTTACACTAAAGCCTATTTTCACGAATCGCTCATCCTTGGATCCATTAAAAATTTCTGCAATGAGAGAGGCCCACTGAATTTTAAACTTTATTTCAATTGAATAGTGTTCTTAATACTCACTTAACATGCACAATGATAGCACTCGTGTTCCTGGTCTTGCTCGGTATGCAGCTGCCAGTTCCTAGGAACACTATCTTTGGGTACTCGACACTAGACTCGTTTTTCGCGTAGCGCGCGTTGTGGATCTCTTGACGGAACTTGTCGAGGCTGGGCACGAAACCCTCGACGTCCATGGTTTCCTGGTAGTATTCTTGGACGTGGAGCTTAGGCTCGGCAGACCTGGAAAACGGAGATGGAATTCATTAACCTTTTGACCGCCAAGCGTTGAACAAAAATAACGCGCCACCGACGCCACGTAATCGCGTTTTGTCAAGCGAAATTGAACTTTGCGGAAGCCCGCGTAGGTCCCTATTGCACTACAAAGCCTGTAGGCTGTTGCCGTCGTTGGCGTCCATGGCACGAATTTTTGATGTCGGCCGATCAAAGGGTTAATTAATGGAACTAAAAATATGATAGAAGGACAACAGACACATAACCTATTTCGATCGAAAATTTATATCAATATTCTGTGCGAAAAAAAAGTGGATCTCGGGTTTGAGCAACATAGACTCATGCTGTTTGGGCTTATTCGACTTGTACTGATGAGCAGTTGGGACCGGTATCACAAGATGGAGCTCATGCGTCATAAATAGCACAGACTATTGCATTTCTCGACTAAGACTCACCTGTCAATCTGCTTCTTGGGCCGCAGATGGAACATGGTAAGCGTCCTCGACCAGTGAGTTTCCAGCTTGGTGCCCTCATCCTCCTTAGGCTCGTTCCTCATGGGACAATCCATGTTGCAAATATTCTGGAACTGGGCCATTGCAATCTAGAAGATGTTTAGTGACGTCACAGCAAGAAGCGATAAGCAAGGATTCAGAAATATTCCCAAAAGTCGGTGTAAGAGTTTAAGCCAACAGTTATTTGCAGATTCTAAACATTCGATTGTAAACATTAAGCCATGCAGTTGTTTAAAATATGCGAGAGAACTAAGAATATCACATGGACAAGTAGGAGTCAATACCATAATCGCGTAACCGGTCATTTTGGATATTATATGGTGAAAGTGGATCAGTATATTATATATTTTTTTAAAGAAATGTTTGTTAAACAAAATGCTGATGTTTTTTTCATTAGTGTTTACAACCGTTTTTAACAGGCATGCGAACTGAGCTGTATAAGCGGATGCACTTATATTAGGCAAAACTCAAAGTACCCAGAAACCAATACAGAGATCAACTTACCCTATTTTTCAGATCTTCGAAGCCTTTGACCTTGGATGGACTATTGATCCTTGCTATGAGAGGACTGGCGCTCCATTGGGCCGGTATGCTTGTGTCCTTAATAAATAAATAATGTAATATATTGTAAGAAAATAATGTAGTAAAACTAAGCATTATCGTAGACTATATACAGACATAACGAGCGAGCTATAATTAAGATCATTGGTGTAGAGTCGGTTTAAAAAATACATTGTAATTTGAGTATTTTCTTAAGAGCATTTGCTTTCTTAAACTACTTAATAGCTGAAGTGGACTTGATAATAATGGACCAGGGATAAGGTGGTATGTGGGATTTTTCTTACATTAGCCGATAATTCTGAAGTCAGTGGTTAGATTTCAGATTTTCTGCGGGAAGACCTCTTTGATCAATAATACCAGTTTTCTATGGAGACAGCTGTTGGGTACCATAAGTAATGTAAAAACGATGTTGTCACTGTTCGCCAACTTACCCTAAGTAGGGGGAAGACCTCAGGGTCCAGCAAATGTAGTTTGTGTTGTGTGCGGTGCACAGCTTCTGAGCCTAGACACGAGTTCTGCGAGTTCACGATGAGGTGGTTTGTTGTTGGACCGAATTTGGTCATGAAGGCTTTGTAACTGTAGACAGAAATTATACATTTATTTGAATGTAGAAACGTTGGTAGCATAGCGGCATAGACTTAAAGATATAATAGATAGACGGCCATAGTCGTAGAACTTTTTGAGGCTCCAAGTTTTTAGGGCCATCTAGTCCAGAGCGACCTAAAGATAGCCAAAATGTGAGAGGAAAAGTCACCCGCTCTAGTAAGCTAGTCTTTACTAGATGGAGTAGTAGACGTTTGTCTTTCAATCAGGAATCCGAACTTATGTACGAATTATTTACCAGCCCCTTATTGGTTAAGTAGAACATCATATGGAAACCGGCCCTTAATCCCAACAGGCCTTCAAATAGCACGCGCTTTAGAAAAAAAAGTGTGGTGTAAATCACCACTATAAGTTTCATACACGAAAGAAAAAAAGAGGTTACGGCGTCTGCCACAGTGATTCACAAGTGGTTTGATTTTCTGTTTAGTTAAGGCTTCTACTGACCCCGCAACTAATCACCCGCGATTTGCAATACATTGCGGCTTTTGATATATCGACTGATTTCGTTCCACCTACCTAGACGTCAACGAATCGAAATTGCATGCGATTTTTGCATCGAAATTGCGCCATATATAGACACTATTTTAGTAAGTCAAGCTTATTTAAACTCACTGTGGATGATGGAACACCTCAGGGGGTGACATATGAACAATGAGTGTGGGTATGCTCTCCGGCGGGTTGGTGCCGTTGTCAAAGTGCGCTAAAAATTCCGCCTCGCACAGGTAGGCTATGTCAGGCATTTCTATAACTGAAAAAAAAAAGTTATCAATGAGGTTAAAGGTCTACAGCGACTATTTATAGTAGTGTTTGGATTAGACATATTTGATGTTTACCGGAAACCAGGATCTTTATCTTTCTAAGCACTTGGCTAATTAAGTCCTGCGTACCTGTTCTCTTAAAAAGCCCTTGCTCTGGCGTACGCATTTAGGCGGGGCCACACAGGCCTCGCAGTCTCGCGAGGAAATTGCCGCATTGCAGCTCGGGCACTGTATAAAGAGCCTCTGCCGAGGCTGCTCACACATACATTTACCAGCCGACTCGCCTCTACACTGCTCGAATGAGAACCTTATTCGTAAGAGATAAGGTTGGTTTTGTAAACTTACCAATGAAGACGGGACCTGGGTCGTCCGGGTTTTTAACGTCTTTAGACAGCACGATGGTACCGTCAGGTAGTACTACATCTATTCCACTCTTCAGCTGTCCAAGTAAAGGTCCCGGCGGGACCCCTTTCTCTACGCACTTGGACAAATCCAGTGCGCCTAGACGTTTCTGAAATAATGATATTATATGTGTGAGTTGTTTCTTAATCGTCAGTTTTCAAAAGAAATTTCGTAAGCGGCAATTCGTTATATAAAGAAGGTGCTCAAAAATATAAAGCAAAAAAGCGTCACGATTTCGTTACATAGTGCCAATGCCAGGAGTAAAAAATACCATTTATATGGAAAGTGAATACTCACCTTTAGTGTACAAATATACGCAACATAAGTCTTTTGTGTGATATAATCGCTTGCAGCTTTCTTGCCACTGCCTTGATCTAAAACATAAATATTACATAAATAAAAGCTACGACTATATAATGGCAGGCTTACTATACTATTACGGTTGTATCACAAAACAATGACCTGCCGTATTTGTTCTCGAGAGTATTCCATATGCATACGAGTAGGCTAATTCACAAATAACAACAAGTTTCACACCGCACTTCATGAGGCTAACACGATACAGAACAAGATTATACAAGCGAAACACGGCCCTCATCAATGAGGAAAACATCGCGAGGAGAATTTAACAAAGAAATTCATTAGATGGATCCACACATGCTTCGCTGCCTCGCTAGGAAATTTCCTCGTTAAAGTCGTTAAGCAGCTCGGGCAGTGTATTGCGCTTCGCCGCGGCCGAGGCGTTTCTACACTGCAGATACTGCCCGACCTATTTCGCGCGGAAATATCCTCGCGAGGCTCCTCGGTCTATGTGGACTCGCATATTAACGAACAAACAAACATTACTATATATAATAGGTATATTAATAATAGGAACTAATCAGGCTAGCTATAATTAGATCTAAATGAAACATACCTAAGTAAATAAACTAATTAATTAAAAACGTGACTGTGCGCTCGGAACCCTCTCACCTATTAAACAAAGGAATTATTTAAATAAAACCTACTTCTAAAACTACTTAGACAATAAAAGATAACAATGTTAACTACGGATATCAAAAACCAACTGACAATTCATAAACTAAAGAGGCGAAGCAAAATTATTTTATTTATAATACCAGAGACCGGAAGGATTGGCGTCACTGTATTGTCGTTCGTAATAGTGTGTAACAATAATAATTTTAAACAAAAAAAGAACCGACTTCACTTAGGATCCGCTATTCCAAGAGGAAGTGGCCGAGTTGCTGTAAAAAATAGTGAAATCACTATAGGTGTGCCTATAATAGTTGAAGAGTTCCCTCGATTTCTCCAGGATCCCATCATCAGATCCCGACTTGGTGACAATGGGACCATCTAGGGGTTATACCTGTTTGAAAATCGGTTCACGATTCACGGAGATATGGAGTAACATACATACAAAAAAAAAATTATGATAAAAAAAAAAAAAAATTCAGTCGAATTGAGAACCTCCTCCTTTTTTGAAGTCGGTTAAAAATAGTGGTGATCTGTTTAAGGGCATAATTAGTATCGTATTGCATCTAAGAAAAAGTAGGAGATTTTTTTTTGGTCTATATTTTTGTGTATGATGAGACTATTGGGACTCGTGCCAACCGGCCAACTCTCCATATATCATTTCAAACTCATTTCAACTTAGGCTCCGCTTTTTCGAGAGGAAAGGCCCGAGTTGCTGTAAAAAATACTGAAATCACTATAGGTGTGCCTATAATAGTTGAAGAGTTCCCTTGATTTCTCCAGGATCCCATCATCAGATCCGGACCTGGTGACAATGGGACCAACTGTAAAGTATTTTCTATGTACGAAGCGCATGGTGGGGGTAACTTTCTAAATAGGTCCAGCCGTCTTCGAATAATCGAACACGAATCGAGAACTTTTTCCTTCGAAATCATGAAGTCGGTTGAAAATCATTATTTTTCTTCGGATCTATATCTGAATCCCTAAAGTTTTTTGTCCTATTTTTGTATTCCCTAATGCTATTTGTCCTAATGATCATTTGCCCTAATGCTCATTTGTCCTAATTGTTGTTGCCCTATCATCGTATCGATGAATTTTATTTTTCCTAATATGTTATTACCTAATATCATTTGACCTATTCATCAGTTGCCCTAACTTTTTTTTCCATAATATTCATTTGTCATAATTATTATTTGACCTAAAAGTTATTTGTCCTAATGATCAAAACACCTAATTTCAAATGAACTAATATTATTTTTCCTATTATTTCATACCCTAATATTAAATGTCCTACTGGTGATTTTTCCTAATTGTCACTTGCCCTAATGCTCATATGTTTTTAGGGTCATAAAAATAACCCTAACCTACCTATCTCTGGGAGCAGTTTCGTTTTTAGGGTCATCAAAAAAAAATAACCCTAACCTACCTATCTCTGGGAGCAGTTTCGTTTTTAGGGTCATCAAAAAAAATAACCCTAACCTACCTATCTCTGGGAGCAGTTTCGTTTTTAGGGTCATCAAAAAAAAATAACCCTAACCTACCTATCTCTGGGAGTAGTTTCGTTTTTAGGGTCATCAAAAAAAAATAACCCTAACCTACCTATCTCTGGGAGCAGTTTCGTTATTAGGGTCATAAAAAAATAATCCTAACCTACGCCGTTATGGCAAATAAAATTAGGATATTCGAACATTATGGTAAGAATTTTTAGGGCAAATGAGCTTTAGGGCAAACATTACATTATGACAAGTAATTGTTAGGATAATTGATCATTAGGGCAAATGACAATTAGGACAACACGGTTAGGGTAAGTAATTTTAGGACAAATGTCATTAGGGGTTTCAAATGTTATGGCAAATAAAATTAGGATTTTTGAACATTATGGTAAACAATTTTAGGACAAATGGGCATTAGGACATTCATTACATTATGACAAGTGACTGTTAGGGTAATTGATCATTAGGGCAAATGACAATTAGGACAAAACGGTTAGGGCAAGTGATTTTAGGACAAACGTTATTAGGAATTCCGAGGTACACCCATTTTTCTTCATGTGAAAAAATTTTTTTCTTAGTTTTTCATAATTAGAAAACGATACCAATTATGCCCTGAAACGGATGGCCACTATTTTTGTTACACCTTATAATTTATAATAGTACGGTCAATGTGGCTCATTCCTGCATAGGGTCAAATAATAATATAAGGTATAAATTAACGAACACTTCATACAATAACGCCAAACCGATCCATCTGTGAATATTACTTATGTTATGAGTGTTAAAACTTTACATTTGTTACATGTTACTTGTATAGATGTCATATACAAAGGAAGAAGTGACCAACGCCTCCGGTGCCCAAGGCTGGATTCGAACCAGCGTCTTCTGCATTCGCGGCAGACGCGTTAACCAACTTCGCCACCTGGCCACGAAAGCACCGGTCGAATTTTCCCGTGTATATGCAATCTTTGTAAATGCTAAGGCGCATATATAGTAGTGTGACTACTTAAAATAAACAAATCAAAATATTCATTAAAAAATAATTTGATTTGTTCTTTCAGTTTGTTACATGTTGTACAAAAATTCTGATTATAATTGTATACTTCTATCTTTTGAAGTCCGCATAGGGGTCGCTTCGCCTCCGGGGTGCCGTCGAAGATGCATTGATTTATCTGTTGCACGATTATGACAAAATTATGAGAAGTTTTCCTATGTGAAAAGTAGGAAGGCTACTGTCAAAATGAAATTCCCAAAAATGTCCTTCATAAACCAAAACATCAGCTAAAAGTCAAAAGCCATCCATTTAAAAACCTTAAATATCCATAATCCATTTAAAAATCTTAAATAGTATGGAGGGAAGTATTTATTTATTTTCGGGAAAATAAACTCGGGATTTTGTCTAGAATTATTTTTAATAAATCCACCATTTTCCGGAATAACCTAAAAATAGATTGCGGTACATTAATCCTTTAGGAAAAAATTTTCTCATTGTACCTGGAAGAGCGCCCCCTACAAAACATAATCACCGGCCTTCCTGCTTCCAATACTATTCGGGAAACAACTGGCGACCAGAGTCGTAAAACTTCTCTTTCACACTTGCATGGCCACAGCAAGAGTGAAGGAATTAGCATAATCACTAGTTAGTATTGCGGATAGTCTACCTAGAATAAATAATAGTATTTCATATGGCATGGCTACGACATGCCCCGCCCCGATTGAAATTACCTCACCCCGCGGCGGCCGATTGGTAGGCAACTAGTAGGTTATCAGTAGGGTTTCTGGTTTCTCGACCTTTTTTATTTCTCGAGGCACGGGAATTCTCGACCATGATTTCTCGAGTTTCTCGAGTATCTCGAGAAATTTTTGAAGGTCTTTTCCGACCACGGAACAATGGTGTTCCGGACCTTTGGAAGTCGTATGCGGAGCCAAAGCCAACGCGCAAAGGCCCTTTAGATGCCAATTTAATGAAAAGTGAGGGATACACTAAAAGGATGCTGCCCTTGCCCGTGTCATGGGACGCACGCAGAGACAGCGCCCGCCATGGTGTAAGGACTATTCAGTATACGCAAGATGGGATCCCATAAAAAGCGACATCAAAGATGGCTCAAGGGCAACACCGGTGCGGGGCTGGGGGTAGAGAGGTGTCACTAGACTTTAAACATATAATATAGCCAACTCGCCACTTAGGTTTCCACATCTACACTCGAGAACGCAGCTCTAGCGACCCCACTCTGGACTGGACAGCCGGTCCTACAGTCCCACTCATCCGACAGGTTAAACACAGAGCACAGACAGCATAAGCTAGACGCATTAAGTGTTAAACACGTGTTTTTTTTTACTTATCGCTCTTGCGATTTATTTCTCGAATTCTCGAGGCATTGCGGTTTTTTTTCCCGTCTCGACGAAGGACAAATTTCTCGAGATTTCTCGCCTCGAGAATTCTCGAGCAGAAACCCTAGTTATCAGTCTGGTTGAAGGCAAGAACTCACGCACACATTGAAGTGTCAACACATAATTGCTCAAACGAGTTTAGGGGTATGGCATGTCCGCCCTGTGGTATAGCTGTGGGATATAGACTGGTTTTATACCTGAACTCTTTGTAGAGCGTCTCTTATCCATCTTATCCTCTTCCTTAACCTCGGGTTCAGGCCTGGTATAGTAGTCCGTGTTGTCATGTGTGAACTGCTCGTACTGGTTGGGCACCTTCTCCAGTTTGGCTCGCTTGCTGGGCTTCGGTTGGATGTTATTGATTTCGGTCATTGGCGGCAATCTGGAGTAAGCATGTAGATATTTATGGCCTAGAAAAGATTTTTTAATCACACTTGCTCATAAAGCTTGCTTTTTGAAAGAATTAAAGAATTAATAACTCATGCAAACCTTTTTAACCTACTTCAAAAAAGGAGGAGGTTCTCAATTCGACTGAATTTTTATTTATTTTTTAACCGACATCAAAAAAGGAGGAGGTTCTCAATTTGACTGATTTTTTTTTATCATTATTATTTTATTTTTTAGTATGTCACTATTTTTTACAGCAAATCGGCCACTTCCTCTTGGAATAGCGGATCCTAAGTGAAGTCGGTTCTTTTTTGTTTAAAAATATTTATTTTTATTATCATAATTTTTTTGTATGTATGTTACTCGATATCTCCGTGAATCGTGAACCGATTTTCAAAACTGTTTTTTTAATTGAACGTGTATAACCCCAAGATGGTCCCGTTGGCACCAAGTCGGGGTCTGATGATGGGATCTTGGAGAAATCGAGGGAACTCTTCAACTGTTATAGGTACATGTATGACGCTTTTGATAATTTATTCATTTAGTCAAGAATTTGCATTCAGAAGGTAGGATTTGGTGAAAGGAACTGATGATGGAAATCCCTGATGGCCACTAGAACTCCTCAACGGCAAGTGTTTCGAAGGTAGCGATTAGATGTGCCAATTCGGATAGTCAAATTAATAGGAGGAAGCAAATGTACATGGTGCTATTGAATATGGTATCATTAAACTGGTCTGATGATGGAAACGGAAAGTACCCTACGCCCCGTTCGCGTCCACTGCTGGACAAGTGGTCGCGAATATGCTGAGAATAGAGAGAAGGGAAACAAAAAAAGAACCAACTTTACTTATATAGGATCTGCTATTCCAAGGGGAAGTGGCCGAGTTGCTGTAAAATTTGTGGAATCATTATATGTGTGCCTATAATAGTTGAAGAGTTTTCTCGATTTCTCCAGGATCGCATCATCAGATCTGGACTTGGTGAAAATGGGACAAAAAAAGCATTTTCCAAATTGGTCCAACCATCTTCGAATAATCAGTAAACATACATTCAAAAGAATAGCAAAAAAAACAAAGATCCCGACGAATTCCCTCCTCCTTCAAAATCTTGAAGCTGGTTGAAAAAGTAGTGACACGCGATTTGAGACTAATTCTTCATTTATATAGCTGCACACTTGTTCGTTAGATCACTGCACAATAAGCAATCAAAATAAAATTACAAAATGAACTCCGAAAACAATAAAAAAATATATTTTAAGGCCACTTCGCCATCTTGAGTTTCAACCAGAAGTCCTCAGTTTGTATCATAGAGTAACTTATGTAATAGAGCAGCACAGCCTAAGAACTTTTTGTAGCTCAAGTCAATCGCGCCATCTGCGTGAAAGCCACCTAAAGATACCCAAAATATAAGAGGAAATGTCACCTGCACTGCTACTCCACCTAGTAGCTACTAGTGTAGTACTAGTACGCTATTCGTTACCTACTAGGTAGAGTAGCAATGCAGGTTGAGCTTCAAAAAGTTCTTAGGCTGTGCTGCTCTACTAAATAAGTTACTCTATGGTTAGTATACTCACAGGTGCACATATTTGACGCTCATTACGCCGTCCTCAAACTCTTCAGCCGGGAGAGATGGTGCCATGGTCACCTGCATTTCTTTCATAATGACGAATCTCTTCGTTGCATTGTAAAGATCATCCTGAAATTATTATTAAAATTGTCACTTACGTTGATTTATACAAAGTATGCAATTTAATAACTTAAACATATATGTAATGCTAAGATTGTTATGAACTCCTTCTCGCTTGGCAAAAAATCTCTGCAAGTCGAGATTATGCTGAGCCAAATAAATGTAAAACTGTGCCATTTTATTCATAATAAACAGATTAAATTTTAATTTTTTTTTTTTAATACAAGGTTGATTTTCGTTTAATTATTTTATTAGTAAAGAAAGTGAAGTACGGATGGTACGGATTCTCACCAAGCCCTCAGGTCCATGTAATGTGATCTTTGGGACCCCAACATCCTGCAGCGTCAACGACAGTCCCGGCAGACCTCCGATGTTCTTCCATGTTTTACTTGTTATAAATACGTGTTCTAATCTAGACAACTTCACTTTGTGCTCATGTGCCAATCTTTGGGTGCACTCTCCGCAGTTAAAAAGGTACCTGGTTTACCAATAAAAGTTGATTTTAACAAACTTCAAAAAAAGGAGGGTATAAACGTGGACATGTGTATTTCTGGTGGAGAAATGGACAAGGGATGTTGTGGAGTGGTGTCCAAAATACAACACTAGAAAAAGTGGCCCACAAAAATGCAGATGGTCCAATAAGTTTAAGGTTCAAATCTCAATCCACACCGGAATGGCAGCAGCACGAGGAGAACTTTCAGTATGAAATAATTTTAAACTTTATCTACATACTTAAAAGACCAATATTGCTTAAAAAGCTCTATTAGATCGCCGCGCGCGTCTTTATAAAACTGTTCAAGAGGAGACTAGCAATCGTAGTCGGGAGGCGGCGCATGGCGCATTCTGGTGTGAATTGAGTCTAAAAAGATTGGCTTTCAGAAAGTCATTAAATCAAAGGACGGATTGATTTGTTGGTGGAAGCCAAGTATATTTAAATCATAATGTTTATACTTCAATAAGAAAAGTTTATTTTTATTTATAATATATAATGTTTTTATTGTAAATATTCTTGGATATGCGGAAGGCAAGTGCAGTGAAGGAGCCTTTCCAATGTGCTGGAGCGACACAATTAAGAGGGCTGCTAATGGAAGCCTCTACAAGGCTGCATGGAGAACAAATGCACATAGTCACAATCCTCAGTCATGAGTGAACGACTAGAAAGAAGCATCAATTGTACATTTAACCCCTTATTCATAAATGTCTACTAAAGTTAAGAGGCCTCTGATAATCGTTTGTCCCTTTCCATCCTACCTATATGAAGGAAAGGGGCAAACTATTATCAGCGATCTCGTAATTTTAGTGGCCATTTTATGAATAATGGGATTAGTACATAATTAATTAAATGTTGTATGCAATTACCTCACATTAATGCTCCTTAATAGTTTATGATTATATTATAACATGGAAAAAAAAGATAGCATGCAGCGTAATTGTGCAATAACAGAACAATATTGCAATTAATAATGTTGTGCAACCCAAATATACGAGTTGTTTTTTTAGAAATAATGACCTGATTTGAAAGCAAAACAATACGCCACAGTCAGAAACTGTTAACTGGATGTGATTAAGCAAAACTGTATCAACCCACAAAATGACGAAAAATTAAATATTGATGCGAACCACTTCTTTGGGCAATAATCAACATTTTCCAAAAGCATGTCACTTGATTTTATTTTTCATACTGCTGTTTCAGGAAAAAGTTTTCTGCAATTTTGATATACCATTTAGACCTATTTGCAATAAAGTCCCAAGTGTGACATGAAAGAAATCTCCAAGCGCCTTGTCGATACCTCAGGCAACAAGAAGGCTGGTAGCTATTTCGGCCAAAAGATAAGCCTGGCCATCCAAAGAGGTAACGCTGCCAGCCTTCTGGGTACCATAACTCACGAAGGCGACTTGGGGAGCATCTTTTATTTATAAGTTTCTTTTAGTTTTATACATAGGTTTATTATTTCTGAATATGGTGTTTTATAAAATAAAAATAAAAATATTTGGTTAGTTTAGTTACTACAATTCACTTACCGTTTCTGATCGGTGAAGAGATAGAGCGTGTTAGGTACCCCACGAGCGCCAGAGCCAAGCACTTGTAAATAAACCGTGCTAGGGACGTATTTCTCACCCTTCTTCGAGATGTTCTGCCTCTGCTGCTGGGCCTCCGTTATCCGCGCGGTGTTAACCTTCGGCATGTCGGCTAGAAATTCCAATAGTTTCTTTGTACTACCGTTGTTAAAATAACGAACGTTACTTATTCTAACTAATCTAAAAACACTTGAACCGTACATGTGTTTTAAGGTTATATTATTTATTCCGAGGCAATGTTTACAAGCATCCGAGATTTATAGTATTGAATTGTTCTTTCGGCAATAAAACCATATTACGTTTTTTTTATGAATTTGTGGAGTATTTTTTTTGTTTAGAACATTTTTCTGAAAATTTCTTGGAGAATTCTTCTTTTATTTTGCTGTCGTTTTTGAGCTTTTGAGTTTGTTTGTCAGTCACGAATCTGACAGTGACAGCACTGCACTGTCAGCATAAAAGCGGTATTACACATTGCAACCTGCAGGGCCCAATCTGTTGTGTACCCTGCCTCTTCCTACCCTCCTTCAGCTCCCTACGGGCCCTACCTTCAATTACACCTTCCAACCTGACAGATTGGGCCCTGCAGGTTGCAATGTGTAATACCGCTTTAAGGCATTTATACACGATTTGTTGGGTAGACTTACTTACGCATATGTTTATATTTAATTTAATAGATGTTAACAGTTAAAAACTTGCATAAAATCAGCAGTGTAAAAAATTATTTGCAGTAAATACAAGATATATATTATCTTCCACGACATTTTGCCTTTTTGACTTTGTACCTTATTGCCATTCCTAAAATATATATTGCCGTCATTGGAATTTATAGAAATTTTATGAATGAAGCTTGGCAACATCGAATTAGAAAAATGGCGTTTGGTACAGCTGTGGGTTGCGCAATTTTTATGTAAATGTGCACGAAATTTATAATAAATCCACAGTTTCAAGTGCAACAAATAATCGCGAGACTATAAGTGACCGTTTTATAAAATTTACAGTGTGAATATTGTAGGATAAATAAGTGTTTTTTTCGTTTCTCAAAGCTGTGATGGACTGTGTATTTTTTGTGTTGTGGTGATGTTCGGAAGATAAATAATGAAACGAAAAATTATGCGGCTGTGCAAATAATGTAACAATGATGGAAAAGTTATGGGTGGTGTTGTTTGTGGCCTTGACCGGCGCACACTTCGGGCAGGGATTGCCGCTGCGATCAACGCCGCACAGCTACCCGCACAGTAAGTCAATTTACACTTAAAATTATCATGTTTTTGCTAATTCAGTAGCAAAAACTACATGTACATCAGCTAAATAAAGCTAACACACATATGGACTAGCATTGCTAAGTTTTGTCGTAACTACATCATGAAAATTTACTGAAAATTGGAGACCAAGAATACTCTCCTGGCTGTAGGCAGTAAATACTCGAAAACACCAGCGTCAGTTAATTGTACCTTTCGGATCTATTAAATATGTATATATTATGTTTAATAGAGCAGTTTATAATAATATGTATTCCACATAATTATAAAAAAAGCTATGAACATATTCTTCAAAAGTTATGGTTACCCACATTCTTATTTTTAATGGTCTTATTGGAACATAGTATTAGTATTATTATTTTGCAGTAAAAAAAAGTGTTCTTTTACTATTTCGTCAGGTGACAACCAAAACTCACTAATTGCAATAAAATAAATAAACGAAAATCAACCTTGTTTTGTGACTGGTACGGTTCCTTATGGCTATTAACTTGTGGAAGTACTTAGTGAGTTTTGGTTGTCACCAGACGATTTATTAATTGATAAATGATAAAACTAAATGATAAGCATATTCAAATTAGAAAAAATATGAAATCACTGATGTTTCCACCATTGCATACTAAGATTCACTGAGATTAATGTTGTATTGGTATCATAATATGTATTTAAAAACAGGGAATCAATTTTTGAAATTCAATAGCTTGAGTATTTATTACTTTCTAATCCTTAATGTTGATTTTAGAACTATGAGAGGTAGAGATTAACCTTTTGACCGCCAGACGTCAGAAATTGAACTGTCAATTTTGAACTCTGTCATAAATTATGAAGGTATCATTCACATTGTCACTTTGTCTCATATATCAGACAACGGTGGTCAAAAGGTTAACAAGGTTTTTGGTGTAATCATTTTCAACCTTTTTACTATATTTTGAGCACTCAATATATTTACATCAGGCTTTTAGACACTGAAAATATCCCTGATATAAGGCTTTAGGAGTTCAACAAACCAAAGTTCATGAAAAATTTAGGGATGATACTGGTCTGTTACAGTGTGAAAATTTCATTTAATGGTAGGTGGTGCAGGAAGCTACATGTACTCAGTTGCGCTGCTCAAACCATAGCATTCTACAAGTTAAACAGCAAGGTTACTAGCCTTGGTGTCTGGTGACGTTGCATTCTATGTAAACATTCATGGTAGCTAGTTTTCGTGACAACAACCCAATATTAGGATTTCTTGTGCATATCCTCAATTCTTACCAACAGATTTTTAACCCACAAAAATTTCAGACAAAAACTATGCTAGGAATGTGTACTGTGTGCCATTCAGTTGCTGGTATAAGTGTGGTTTTGTTGGAAGCTTACCAACACTTCAAGGAAGATTTTCTGGTTTAATTAAGTTCTTATTTGCACATTTGTTTTTTGTATCAACTGATTATGATTTTACTTCAGCCTATTTACTATTTTATTTTACAAAAGATGGACTTAATGCTAAAACCCATAAGGCATTATTTACCAGTCACCCTGAAAAACAGAAGTTATGTGTTAAGTCACTATTCTGTATTGGGTTAATAACATAGAAACTTGGCTACAACCCTCTTGCAAAAGAAGTGTTATGCCCACTTGCTACGTAAGCTATTCTGCGCAACACATCAGGTGTAAAATAGAAAATAAAGAATAGTAGATTGTATTACAAGGGAGCAAAATGACTTATTTCGGTCGAGGGTAGCATGTTGAATCCCGAACGAAGCGAAGGATTCTAACGTGGAATCCTGAGCGTAGTGAGGGATTCAAGTGACCCGAGATCGAAATAATTTTGCTACCGCGTAGTACACTCTACTTCTCACTCCTTCTATGAGAAAAACGAAAACAAAGGTACTAAACTAGCTATCTGTTAGAAAGAGAAGTTATATAATAATGTTGTCTCATTTTAATCGGTTGCAAAGACAAGGTAAATTAAAAAAACGCAGAGGGATCAAAAGTCACTTTTGCTCTCTGTAAATGGGCAACAAATCGCAGAGGGATCAAAAGTCACTTAATTCACTTGCTGAACATATTGCAACATAAGCAAGGTAAGGCAATGTACCATAGGATAGGGCACTGATATTTATACATTTTTCCCAGACACAAACGGGCCTATCCTACCAGGATGGAGAGAGGGTAACCTATATGCGGCTGTGCCGGCGCTGGCGCTCATCATCACTGCCGTAGGGCTCCTCTTTGGGTGCACCTGGTGCTACAGACATAAGGATTGCAAGGTAAGCGAGCTACACTTGATTTTAAACAAGTTTTTATGATTTTCACCTCTGCTGTTAGTCATTATATTGTAAGGTCCTTATTACATTCTACATCTCTCTTTGAAATTGTATGTCTTTATTGGATTGATTGCCCGTTCCCTTAAGCTTCAGAAAACCTGCAACCTTGAACCAAAATTCTTCTAAAATAATACCAAAAAGAGACGGGTAAGACGAGTAGCGAATTTTATCAAAATAGTGAACATAACATAACGTGAGCTTTTGCAAATGTCTAAGTACTCATAGTAGAAATAGAACTCACGTGCGTGTTTTCTGGGAGTATTTTATTTTGTGGTTGTAGGTATAATTAAAAACACGCGACTTTAATATAGTAAGTATAGTAACTTATTATATTGTACCATTTGCCGAATGCCCGATCACGTGCTGTGGGCTTCTGTGGTTTGTTTACTAAAATTTGTTGTTCAGAAGAAGTACCAATTGAATTTATTGGTCGTAGGTATTTTTTATTGCTCATGTTCGGAAATGCAAATTAAACGAGCTTACCATTGTAGTCACTTGATACTCATAGCTCGTAGATTACAGTCAGCAGCAGAAGTAGCATAGCTGGACAGGTGTTAAAAATGACCTTCACACGCTCTTATATTCTTAGGACCTTTGAATCGACACACCGGTACTGCGCTACACGTTTCGCCGCGAAACCTGGGTTATAACCGCGAACCACTTCGTTCATGGCATCACTGTCTTTCGTATATGCAAGAGCGATAGAGACCAGGCCAACGTTTTGTCGATTTTCAAACTTCGCGGTAGGCCCTCTGAGCGCATCAACCGAAACAAGAACGAATTCGTGCGGCGCGGTTCCGCGGTGTCGTTTCCGCTCTCGATCCGCTCAGATTTCGCGGCGAAATGTGTAGTGCGGTACCGCTATGTCGATTCCGCCGAGATGTGTAAAAGGCGTTCATTTTGAACACCTCTCTCGCTAATCTACTTGTGCCGCTGACTGTGCAAGCATTGCAGGGGTCCGTAATTCCTCAGTACGCTTTATATGTATACTCGTATAAACAACCGTCACACAATACAACTAATAAATTGGATCTATTGTAAAATAGTAATAGAATGCGAATTTTGTGTAAGGCGATACTATAAACTGTCAAAGTTTGCGTTTGTTTGCTAGTTGCACTATTTATAGGAAGTCTTTAGTTATTATTATGCTAGTTGAAATATTTGTATTTAGCCTAACAATCAGTAATATTATTAATAGTAATAGTCAATTGAAGAAGTAATGTAAACTACGAATAGAATAATAAGTACTTCGCCTATTCGTGTATTTCCGACGGGTCTCCAAACCCAAACTCCAGAACCAAATGGATTTTCGTCCGTTTCTGCGGCCCGATTAGCCATACTTGCTATGAAAAAAATGCTGCACTTCATGAAGAAAGCATGCCGCTTTGCACAGTGATAGTAAGAACCAAACTAAGCGATTTCACTCGCAGCAGCGGCAGTTTCACGCATTAGGAACAGAGATGGCGCCACTTCTTTAAAAAATATTTAAAAAAATTCTACAAGCTAAACTAATAAACCGATTTCAATTTTCTATATCTCAAATGAAAGCTCATTACACACACCATTAATAAAAAAATACGTAAAAAATATATACTAAATAATTTTGGCAAAAAACGGCATCTTAAGTTTTCTTTTCTTACTCGATTGACAGTTTTTACTTGATTTCTTAAAAAAATTTATGGAACATGAATATTTTAATGCATATATATATTACTGAATAAATTACAAGTACTATAAAAAAAATTTACATAGATACCTCTAATACTTCACGAAATATGAAAATTTGAATGCGAGTATACATTGATTTATTTATTTAATCTTTATTGCACAAAAGGAAAAAACTTAGAGTACAAAAGGCGGACTTAATGCTATAAGGCATTCTCTACCAGTCAACCTTTAGGCGAAGCAGAGAAATTAAAAAATAAATCTTTAAAATAAATTTCAAAAAATTCTACGAGCTAAAATATATGACCAATTTCAATTTTTAATGTCTCAAATGAAAGCTTATTATATTTATTTAAGAATAAAAACTAAAGTTATTATGTTGCTTATTAGATATGGCGAATTATTATAAAAAAACTTTAGCTTTAAGTCTGATAGGGATAGATAACAAATCCGAACAAATCTTTGCGTTTACTACTCACGTTGAAACAACAGGTTAATTTGAAATAAAAGACTGTGTACATAAATATTTTTTTATTAAAACTTAAAAAATGTCCTTTTGGAGTTCACCGGAACATGTAGAACTGAAAAATAAAATGTATTTTGAAGTACTCGTACCATTAAAATGCTAAATAATCACTGATCATACATGGACTGGTTGCTGTAGATTACTGGTGAGTTATTTTTGTGCCTAGTTGATTATCATTAAACCTACAATTTTGTGCCACATCTATAATCAGTGCTCAGCATGCATAATAACACTGCATTGACAATTACATTAACTTACTTTTGATTTCTACAGCCACCTTTGCATGATTTACACTGGGCTGTGCAAGGTAAGCTGACGCGACGACACCCACAACGCATAGTTTCGCAGCCAGATTTGCAGCCACAATGGTCCAAAAGGTTTAATTGTGACCAACACTTCTTCGGACATGGATGTATTGGTGTTGTTAATATTATATTTTACGTTATTAAAAGATGAAGGCCTTCAAGAACTATAGTTATTAACAGGAACAGCTAAAAAACTCCGATACGTGGCCGAGCATAGCATAGCTAATACATTCGGTCCAGACAAATCTACTGCACTTCGAGGATTTCATGCTTTTACAGGGTGTGACACAACGTCCTACTTTAATTCAAAAGGCAAAAAATCAGGCCTCAAAACGTGGATGTCTCACCCTGAAATAACTACAGCTTTCGCATGTATTTCAAGCCCTCTGGAAACCCTCACTGAAGAAGTAATGGCTCAGCTGGAAACGTGTGTACCTACATATTTAGTTTTAGTATGAATTGATCCTAGATTTGTGTTATTGTTTTGCTATAGTTAGTTACAATTTGTTTCCAGATTTACGTGCAAGTTATAAGATAGCCAAACGGAACACGTAAACGTAAATGAAGTTCGCAAACATTTGTTTGCTTCAAAACACAAGCTCGTGTCAAGTCTGCCACCTACATCAGCTGCTCTCTATAAACACGCACTTCGAGCAGCTTATCAAGCGGGCCATATATGGGGAAACGCTCTGAAACCAGAAGTTTCCATACCATGTCCATCTTCTTGGGGATGGACTAAGGAAAACGAGAGTTGGATTCCAGAATAGTCGGCAGTTATAGCGATTTGGTCACAATTAAACCTTTTGGACCATTGTGGCTGCTAATCTGGCTGCGAAACTATGCGTTGTGGGTGTCGTCGCGTCAGCTTACCTTGCACAGCCCAGTGTAAATCATGCAAAGGTGGCTGTAGAAATCAAAAGTAAGTTAATGTAATTGTCAATGCAGTGTTATTATGCATGCTGAGCACTGATTATAGATGTGGCACAAAATTGTAGGTTTAATGATAATCAACTAGGCACAAAAATAACTCACCAGTAATCTACAGCAACCAGTCCATGTATGATCAGTGATTATTTAGCATTTTAATGGTACGAGTACTTCAAAATACATTTTATTTTTCAGTTCTACATGTTCCGGTGAACCCCAAGAGGACATTTTTTAAGTTTCAATAAAAAAACATTTATGTACACAGTCTTTTATTTCAAATTAACCTATTGTTTCAACGTGAGTAGTAAACGCAAAGATTTGTTCGGGTTTGTTATCTATCACTATCACTTAAAGCTAAAGTTTTTTTATAATAATTCGCCATATCTAATAAGCAACATAATAACTTTAGTTTTTATTCTTAAATAAATATAATAAGCTTTCATTTGATACATTAAAAATTGAAATTGGTCATATTTAGCTCGTAAATTTTTTTGAAATTTATTTTAAAGATTTTTTTTTAATTTTTCTGCTTCGCCTAAAGGTTGACTGGTAGAGAATGCCTTATAGCATTAAGTCCGCCTTTTGTACTCTAAGTTTTTTCCTTTTGTGCAATAAAGATTAAATAAATAAATCAATGTATACTCGCATTCAAATTTTCATATTTCGTGAAGTATTAGAGGTATCTATGTCAATTTTTTTTATAGTACTTGTTATTTATTCAGTAATATATATATGCATTAAAATATTCATGTTCCATACAATTTTTTTAAGAAATCAAGTGAAAACTGTCAATCGAGTAAGAAAAGAAAACTTAAAATGCCGTTTTTTGCCAAAAGTATTTAGTATATATTTTTTACGTATTTTTTTATTAATGGTGTGTGTAATGAGCTTTCATTTGAGATATAGAAAGCTGAAATCGGTTTATTAGTTTAGCTTGTAGAATTTTTTAAAATATTTTTTAAAGAAGTGGCGCCATCTCTGTTCCTAATGCGTGAAACTGCCGCTGCTGCGAGTGAAATCGCTTAGTTTGGTTCTTACTGTCACTGTGCAAAGCGGCATGCTTTCTTCATGAAGTGCAGCATCCGGCCAAAAAATGATCATAACAAGTATGACTAGATTGACAGGTTTGCGAGCCGGATACGCCCCGCGTGTTTATAGTAAGTATGGTAATGTCAGAAAGGTATTATTAGTACATTACGTACCTACCTAGGGCGGTAAAATAAAGAAGGGCTCAGATCGCTTGGCATTTGTGGCCCGAACCGAAGGTAAGGGCCATAAACAAGCGATCTGAGGCCTTCCTTATTACCGCCCGTGGTGCGTACACAATTTTACGTCTTCTCCTGGGTGTGAAGTGAGATTTGCCGCTGCGCCCTAGAGCGGTAAATCTCGCTTAGCGCCCAGAGTGACGTAAAAACTATTTCTTCAATCATAGGTGTCTTCTACATTAGTAGTAGGTAGTTAAATTTTACCTATAACTACTGTGAGAAACAAAAGGAGGTACGGTACATACTAGGTATAAAAAATCCGGACTACCCTTTTAAAACTTTATGCATAGTAAAATATAATCTACCTACTCCGATGAACATTACACTTCAATGACACTAGTATTCATTGGGTGATAACTGCACTGAGCCTTGCAAGCGGAAGTGGCAAATTTATTTCATAAAAAGTCTGTATGTTTTTGATTACATCATATCGCACGTCATACGTACCTAACATAACAATCCTAATATAATATTACAAGTGCAATGTGTGGTTTTTCCTCGTTTGGCAAATCAACCGAGCAGCTAAGCTAAAAGATCAGCTTTTTTCATATGACAGTTATTTGAAGCCCAATTTCCAAATACAATTAATTTTACTTTTATTGAAAGCATAGCTCCCATCCAAGATAAAATAAATGTTAGTTTACGAAAGCGCGCTCTACTCCTTGTCAGATAATATCATTCTACCCTAAATTAGCACGACATGACTATCGAATACTTTCAAAGCACGGCACAAAGGCAAACTTACAGTTAAAATTTAGTTAGGTACCTCCTATAAGAGTAATAAACTGGCGCACGCGTTACATTTCAATTAAAACGAATACACGTGACATAGGTGTATTACCAGACGTGTGAATTAATTCATAATGCTGTTACATAACAGCACTTTCTAGTGCATTTCGTATCAAATTACTGCAGTAACAAGATACAGTTATCTTTATAATGTGGCGACACCTGAAACTGCAATCGTGTTTGAAAGGCTTTTAAATTTAAACTTAATAGTTACTCTCTGTTCTGCTTGTACCAAGTCCTGCAAGGGCAGGAAGCTACTACCTGAAATATCCGTTGGCTAAAGCTAGTGATAGTGACTTACGACTTGGGTCCCTAAATTTTAAGAACCCATCTGCAGTGCGTACCTTGCCTACATGAATATTTTAGGTTGTGCAATGCACTCAGTATCGTATGATAAAAAGTCAAGCCACTTAGATCGCAAAATTTCAGCATAACCTTCAGCAAATGTGCTGACAACCGCGTTACTGAAGGAAAGATGCTGATCGGATTTCGAATATTGGCCAAAGATAGTGGCATTCCGCGGATTCCGTTCGAACCAATAAGCAAGCTTTACAAAGTTGGATGCCAAGTAAGTCAAGTGAAAAATGCTGTTATTTGGTGACATAAAAGCCACATCATGGCGAATTGATGGTCATGGTTTTAGGTGGCGCATTTTTATGTGCTCTTTCGGAGGCAGCAATTTTTTTTTTCTTGATCAACTAAGGCGTGCAAATTTTCTTTCAACCCCGGGGTAACGGATTCTACGCAGAGGAGACATTACGACACCCCTGGCCTCTGACCACATGCATTTGTCATTATACTATCTGCTTATGATATGGATAGGACTTATATGAGATACTCTGAGAATCCTAGCCGCTACAATGCGCTGCAGATGTAATACTCGTCGGGAGGTGTTGAACTGAATAACTGACAAAAAGATTATGATAGTAATTGTAATCTAAGTTTGAGACATTGACATTGGGTATTTTCTTGTCAAAATGTTTTTGCCAAGCCCGCCTGCGTTTTACAGTCTGTTACTAAAGTTCTTTTAACTAAACTCATCACTTAAAACATCAGATCTCCTTTTTCCCTTGCACTTATAATCAACGGTCGGGGTCGTCGTACCGACGCGCCCTGACTTATCACGCGTATGACCTATTTACGAGTACTATCCCGTCGCTTGTCACTCAGCGCATAACGCTCATAAACGCGATGCACGAATATTTCACGAAATTCCTTGTTTTATGCTTAATATTATAAAAAAAAATAACAGAACTTGTCTTCGTGACAAAAGTAAGTATCGTAGTTTATGATTAAATAAAACGTCATTCGGTTGGTCATCTGAATGTTATTATGCTTCATAAAATTACGAATGATGTCCAAATTTTACTAACCAATGTAAATGTTTTGTACAAAATTAAATTCGAAAGAGGAGGATCAAGTTTTTCACGAACAGGGCCCTGATTCCCCTGATATTATTGTTTATACGTGTCCAGAGTCCTCGACTGTACGTCTAACTATTTAGTGTATGACGTACCCACAATTTATTTGATTGTCATTGCCCTTGCGCCATGAAATGCTTATGAGGAGAATCGTTTGGCAGTCGGTAACTTAGCATAGCAGTTTCATCGACAATAAAGACAATTGTACTACGAAGAATTATGATATTGTGCCAGGGCTAAACTGCTACAGCATCGCAACTCGGAAAACCTGCTCTAGGCGAGCTTTTCAAATATTATACCTGTACTAGCTCAAAAATAAACAATAATTAAGATTCGACATCCGCTGACGTCGGGTCGGCCGACAGATCACCGTAAAGAATAGAACGTCAATTGCTGCCAAGTATCAGATGTTCATGAGTAATCCGTCGCGGGCTGTCCCATCTGCCGCTAATGAGTCATTACTGCGTTGTGGATCATTGGGAGTTAAGGGGTTATGCTGTGCACATACAAATGAACACATTACGATTAGTGCAAGCCCTTAGCTCATTGTAATAAAGTTCATTAAAGGATAGCTTGTCCACGAAGCCGTAACACAACTTCTTGTCTTGTCGCACTAATTGGTCAAATGTGTAGTTCCAGTATAGACATTGACCCCAAGAAAAAGTTCTCCATTTGCTTGCTATACTCGTAGACGGCATAAAACAATACATTTCTTTCGCGAAGAAGTACGACTTGATTAATACGACTATCTGTATACCTGCACTACCTACGCACTTCTGAGGCCATTGTGTAACTGTCTATTGACAGCCTATCTCCAAGCGTCGGACGTGGGAAATCGTAAATCTATTAAGTATTTTGTCACTTTCCATTGTTTCTAGCAAGTTGAACGTAACGGTTAACTGTTTTTACGACTAGGCTTGCGGTTGATTTATTGATGACATATTTAGGTGTTCACAAAACATGTAATAGGTATCTTCTGCGCTCGTCTCCAATGTTATTGAAACCATCGATTGATACCAAGTACGTAAGTAGCAGAAGCTCAGACATATGACTGGTTAGCTTTCGCGAAGTTATCGGTAGACTTGGTGAATGTTGTAGGTATTTTCTGTAAATCCTAGAGATACGATTATATGAACGCCATCAATACCTTTATTTAACAAGATGCTTGTGAAGCAATATGCAAAAAGGCATGTAAGTATCTTTTGCTACAATTAAGTATAATAGCGAGCATATTAATCTGGTAGAAGTAGACGAAATCTTCTGACATCGCGATCATCTGACGTCCGGGGGTCGTTAACTTCTAAAATCCCATGTTCCGCGCAAAACCATTAACATAACGTGCGCTAAGGCGATTATCACACTGGCGACGGATCCGCGTGCGGCGCCGGCGCGCGAGCGAGATAGCGCTATACACATGCAGAGCGCTGTCTCGCTCGCGCACCGGCGCCGCATGCGGATCCGCAGCAGTGTGATAACCGCCTAACGCTCCACTTCACATTTTAGCAGAGGTCGGCATCTCATTGCTCTTTCGGTGTTAGGATGAAACTGGTACGACAATTGTTTGTTATACAAATAAAGATACTAATTACTAACAGTACAGTCTTGAGTCCAGTGGAAGTGGACTTTAAGACCGATGCACTGGTGACGTGACGTTAGACATGACGGGGATACAAAAAGATAAAAGATAAATATTCTTCTATTTAGGTCTTAAATTAGAGTATTAACCTAACCAGAGCGGCCATTGACAGCCGTTCCCTCTGCCGAAAATATATGACCAGTGGTCATACTCATTGTATGGACTGACGTTTATCTGACGTGGCTATTTTGACTTTACGCATACATTAGACTACCCATCCCCCGCATATTTCGGAAGACTTTATTTGTATAGAAAATGACAGACATGGCCGGTCCGTTTGGTTGAATACTAAGTCTTAAGATCTAGGCAATACGGTAACGTATAGCATACGCAAGCGTTGTGACCTGACCAATATATCATCTCGAATTCATATACAAATTACCAGTAGATGATACCTAGTTTCTTATTTGCACGATAGTTTCCTAGGTATCTGCCTAGTCATCTAGACTCAAAGCTCCACAGTTACAATACTCTAAATAGCAATGCATACAATTCCTTATTCGTGACTATGTAATATATGCATCAATATTATTAGTAGTAACAATAACAACACGGCTCATAATGTGTACTTACAATTTATTTGTAGTGTGTGAAGACTGTGAAGTAATCCAAACAATGAGAAAAACACATGCCACTGAGTACAGTAAGCAGCAGGATAAGCTACGCGCTTCTGTTAAAAAGTTTGACACGACTTCGTTGTCGTGAAAACAGGAGCGTGTTGAATAATTTTGAACACCTTGCTTGCTCATCCATTTCTGCTGCTGACTATACAGTATACCCCTGCTAATCATGAGTACTTAAATAAATTGATGACTGGTATCGCCCGATATCGTGATGTGATATCCATTGAGCATAAAATCCTTTGTAAGGGTTTACGATAACGTTGATTGTCGATCAAAGCATGCGTTTTTGTTCTGTCGGTTGGTTCGACTTGGACGTCAATCGCTGCATCAAACGTCCCTCCATCGATTAGTGTTATTCTGGAGATACCTTACTCGTCCAAATCCTTTTAGGTTGCGCCGTATGACGTGCCAAATAAATTGGCTTACATTTGAAAAACATTACGCGGCCTTTTTTATTTGGACCGTACTTCCTTTTGGCCAACCATTGAGACTAAGGAGTAATCATTTAAGAATAGAACGGCAGTATGCATCAGGAATATTAATAACTGTGGCAGTGACCGCTCCTAAATTACTCTGTTATTGATGGAGCGTATTAAAGCTAATAAATACATACATTATATCGTGGATAAGGTCGTAATCGCTAATAATTATGATGTTTATTTATGATATGAGGTTCAAGGCGCAACTCTTTCCGCACAGCCTGTTTCAATGTGAATATATTTGAACATAAATATAACATAATTAAACAGACTTTTGTAAATACTCGTAAATGAGGACAATGACCTTGTATCTAAAAGGGAACAACTCCGGGTCATATTGCACTAGATTATTTATTTATTCCTTTAACGCATGTTAACTATAACTGCATAGCATTGACATCTCTTAGCAAAGCAGAACTATTCACAGTCGACATCCAGCAAGATATTTATTTATATGTTAGTAATACATTGGAATAAGTCAATTCTACTCTTAAACCCGTCCTCCACAGAAGCGCGAAAACGCGGTTTACGATGCAAGCTAGATCTACACACAAATCTACCTGTGTCAGCCTGACTAAAAACGAGCATGTAGTTAACCCGTGCTATACAAAAGCTCCTGGCTCGGATAAATAGGCCGAGTGTACTACAGCATGCTTCGCGAGCCCATTGTGTCCACTTTGCCTCCGAGAGCCTGTACAGTGTACACGCCGTGTTGGAATCAAGTAACATGACCTGCTTGTTGCAGGCCTTTTGCGAATACTTAATGGCAACGAGAATAGTTTTGCTGTCGGGAATGCTTAAAATGCTTCTAAGAGACTTCTGAATGAAGATTTTGTGACTTACACCTAGCTGACAAAGCTTTGGAAAAGTTTTTGTTATTAAATATACGGGGCTTGTCTACTTATATCCACGCTCCTTTGGTTACACTAGATCATGATCCGATGACAGTTAATAGAATGGTACAATCCATATTTAATCCTTTGTACACCTTTTAGAAGTATCTAACGTACCCGATTGAGTTAAAATCTTAACCTGAATGCGAAACGCTACCTCAACCGTTGGGTTGGTTTGAATCGTCACATTGTTTTGACACTTGACACTGATCAAAGAAACGTGTCTTTTAAGTTTCGGTAGTTCATTTATTTTTACGGATACCGTCAAGTCTGGCAGCTTTGCCAAGGGTTACTGACTTTGCCACCAGCAGAGTGCATAAGGTAATCCTTTCATACCACCGACAACGTATATTTTTTAGTGTTGTGCCTACTTTTAGTAGAAAATATGGTTATCAATTGGCAAAATTATTATGAATGAGACAACACCACGGCAACCATTTTCTTACCATTTCAGTTCCAAATTCGTCACTCACATAATCATAAAAGTTAGTGCTCAAGAACTTTAAAAAGTTTAGAGTATAAACAACGCATCCAGGTACGTAAATTTTAGATATTATGTTATTTAAATGGTAAGGAATGAATTGATTACCTTATAAATGCCGTAGTGTTTGAATTGAGTCCGATAATTGTTTTGGCAAAGTCACCAGACCACGCCGACTAATATGGGGGGGCAGCTTTGCCATGTTTTGTAGCGGCCTAGGGTTGGTACACAAGCAAAAAATTTAAATTAAATTTTTCATAAGATAGATACTTTTTAGGGTTCCGTAGCCAAATGGCAAAAAACGGAACCCTTATAGATTCGTCATGTCCGTCTGTCTGTCTGTCCGTCCGTATGTCACAGCTATTTTACTCGGAAACTATAACACGTATCATTATCAAATTTTTACATAAAGTGTATTGTGTGTGCAGCTTCTTAGTTTTGTAGAGAAATTGCAAAAAAAAAAAATTTTTAGGGGGGCACTCCATATGTGTAAGTAATTGTCAAAAAAGGAGTGTATAGGTTCTTAAAGGGTAGGCAACGCGCATGTGAATCCTCTGGAGTTACAGGCATCCATAGGCTACGGTAGCTGCCTACCATCAGGCAGACCGTATGATTGTTTACCAGCGTCGTGGTATAAAAAATTACCCCTATTTTCACGACGTTGTAGGTTGATTTTGTGAAATTTTTATGTTTTTTATTACTTTGCCCATAGTTGTTGGATATTATGTATAAAGCCCGAACAATTTCATTGTTTGAATAGTTATTATCGAAGGTTTATTACTCTGCCGAATAGGTGATGGGCATTATTTATAATGCCCGGGCAATTTAATTATTTGAATAGTTATTGTCAAATTGCCTACTCATATTGCATCGGGCATTATGTATAATGACCTATTTATCACTTGGTCCATAACATATACAGAGTGTATGTTTTGTTTAAGTAAAAAAGAAAACTCAAAGTTAACTGTGACATACTTATTTTATTGGTAATAATTACTACATATACCTAAGTGTTTTGTTTCGATAATACTTTTGTTAAGAGGCGACGAGGCAGTTCGTGACGAAGCCCTTTTATAAATGTCTATCGTCAAGTTTAAATAGGTACCTAGGTAATCACAATTATTTACGAGTGGACCTGTGATAGGCCTCTTAAAGAGTTTTCTATGTTTCGTTTTTGATAATATTTTAATTAAGGTGTCTTTTATGTTTTTCCTGAGTACTTATGTAACCTGATTACTCGTATGTAACAAAATAAATAAGTACTTAAATAATTAATATTTTTTCATTTGTGTCAACCCTGACCACTTCACCTGACATTCACTGACTTTCTATGAAATTTTCTTAAATGGGTGATCGACTTTGCCACTTTTGCTGTATTTCTTTATGGAATAATATATCATTAAGGATCAAATTCCAAAATATTGTATCCTAAATACTGAATATTCTTTACTAATATTGTAAATACAACTAAATTACTATACAACGTAAAAATGCAGTTGGCAAAGTTGCCACACGGTATAGGTAACTTTGCCAGTTTTCTTTTTACTCGTAAAACCTTATTATCCGTCATTTAATTTATAAACCATCTTATGTATGCACTCGTTGATAAATATATTATGTGTCGCGTCATTCATACTTCAGTGGTTTCATATGAATTCTGGTTAAAAATGTACTATGACTTTTCAACACCTGTGAAAAGTGGCAAAGTTGCCAGACTTGACGGTACTGAAATACATTGCACTAGCACTAGGCTGATATTAACATTTTGAACATCATGTTACGTGGCGTATGTTTCCAAAATCGACAATCATTTTCAACCCCGTTACACGCAATTTGCAGTTGCCATCCAAACTACTTGCGTACCACAACCCATTACTGTGGGCGGATGCCCGGTGGGGTCGTCGCAAACCCTTGCCTACGTCACTAACACTATCAAGGACGTACTAAATGCCAGGTCAATACGAAAATAACTATGACATATGAATGGGAATTTGCGGGTAAATATAGAATGATGCAGAAAATAAGGCAAATAAAAGTATATAGGTATGTTTGTCTGTTTTTGCGGCCGTATTGTCAGTAAAGTCAAGCACTTTTGAATATTTTTGCACTCTTGGCGAGAAGTAATGATGAGAGATGGACGAGACGGCTTACTGAATAGTCGCTGAAATAGGCAAAACAGTCAGCGTGGAGACCATCAACCAGATAGTCAGATGATATCTGCTGAACGGCGGGACCGAGAGTAGCGTAATAAAGAAGAAGCCTATACACTTAGCAGTGGGTGTATACGGGTTGAATAGATAGACTATTCTCTCTTCCATATAACCAGTTACCCCGTCGCCATTCACTTTAATACATTGGATTGTTTTCGTCGCGAAGTCATCAACCCACTACCATGACGTCACTAAACAATATAGTTCGCAACTGAAAGGCTAACTGCCTCTTACCTACTTTGTTTTCTGCCTTATAAATCGAATGAATGGGCCGTGCAATTCGCAAAGTTTACCGACCATACATCAGCCGGGCCACTCGATCCAGTGCAAGTTTGACATCGGATTTTGACTACAAAGTTTTCCTGTTTATAAGTAGACCCTAACCCTATAGCCATTTTCTATTTTGGAAATGTCACTTAGGACTTGCCGATCTTTTAATAGGCCTTGGACAAAAGTATTGCTAACTTGCTAAGTATTATGCAAATGAACTCGCAGTGGTAGATTCTGCTATAGATATTACAGGTACTTTCAAATCCCTTCCAGTCCTTTCAAATCTCTTCAAATCCAGTCCATTCGCGAGAGCCAGCCTAGTCAAATTTTCTTACTATTAGCAACATAGGTAGTTAGGTATTTACGCAGGGCTTCATTGTTAACAGTAGTATTACGAGTATTATGGCTTCTAAATTACTCTTATTCTAAACAACCTGAAACAAGTAGAATTAGGTGTCAAGTTATATTAGAAATAGTCTCCCAGTCCCTGTCTGTGTCTAGCACAGAATGGTTTTATTGATAGTCTGAGGTCAAAGCGCGCTCTATCTTGGCACTTACTATAATTATCTTAGCACTTACTGTAATTAACTGCCGCTTTGTTCTCAAGTAGGTGATAGGCTGGCGGTGCGTTTGTAAGTTAATCGCGTGCGTTTGTCGTGCGATTGACACGCAAAGATGGTAATTAAATTATTCAAAAAAAATGGGTCATGTTGTGACGCTTCTGACTGTTGTCAGGCTGCGTTCCATCTTTCAGCTTTGATTCCGTTGTAAATTTCCAGAAGTTTATAGTACTGAAGTCATTATTGTTCATAAAGTGAGTATAGAATGGGATACCCGACGGCGCCAGCGCGTGCAGTTCTTCGAACAATAGATGCGTATATAGCATAATGTAACGGCACCTTTATGTTCATAACTACGTTTTCGCATAAAATGGACAATTGGTCAGATCAAATAGTCATAAGGCTTATGTTGTGGGTACTGGACGACATATATAATAGATATAAGAGATATATAGGTATAGGATAAGTACATATACATACTATGGCAGTCACATTGCCCCTTGTTTACATTGATAAAAGGCCTAGTATGTAAGTACTGAGTCATCCCTCATAATCGCACCTATTCAAGGACAATAATCAATATTCGCAGTAGTATTGTTGATAAATAACTAAAATACCAAGTGATTCATTGGTCCGATAAGTCGTCTAGAGAAAAAATATTCGTAATTATTATAGATCAATACTTTTCAAAAATAATATGCGGTAACTACAACACACACAAGGGATTTCTGCCATATAAAATAGGTACAAGCGGTCGGTTCAATTGAAATTACTTGAAATACTGAATATTTTCACCGGGGCAACGAGTGCAAACTGCAACGCGCTTGCAGTTTCGTGCCTACGCATTTAGCGCTTGCGTACATTGTCTCATCGCTCGCAGGTGGGCGGGACTGACTCATGCGCACATATTTTTATGTTTACTAGAAAAAAAATAACGCTATTGCGAATTTAGCGTTACTTTGTTTATGTCTAATTGGTTCATTCATAGTAATGGTAGTCAATTTCCTGTCTAGGCCGTCTAAAACATCAAGTTTATGGCAGGAGTGAGAGCGGGTCGCGGTCATCAAAAAACGAGCTGTTCTATTGCTATTCTACTTGCAAACTAAAACAAGAACATTACATACATTAAAAACTTTGATCAATTCAAAAACTTTCTACTCCTACTACTGGCCAAAACTAATATCAACAGTAGGTAATCTTCTTCTTCCTCCAAGCGTTTATCCCGGCTTGGGGTCCGCTTGACAACCTATTATTCTATCAACCAGAAATCCGTTGATATTACTGTTGATGTTAATTCCACCTGTTGGGGTTAGCCCCATGAATTGGCGTAGACAATAGTTTTTTACGAAAGCGGCTGCTGAGAGGGGAAACTAGGCCTTTTTGGGATTAACATCAACAGTAATATCAACGGATTTCTGGTAGATAGAATAATACAAATAAACAAACAAATATCCAATCAAAATCCCAGAATTAAAGTCCCGGAAGACGCAATCGAAAACGTGTACTGGTGTCACAGGCTCTTCTTCAGGCTGAAGACGAAGAAGGGCAACAGGAAACACCAATTGTTGTGACCTTCAAGCCTGACCCTCAGTAGCAGGAAATAGCAACAGATCCGTACCTAAATATGTATAACATATATCGGTAAAGATAAAGAACAACCTGGTTGCATTGTTGGCAGCACCAGCGGATAAGTGTTTAATCTGAATTATCATTAGTTTAATTAATAATAATGATAACTGCTCCCTTAGTAGCATACCTAATTTGCTGTAGATACCAACTGATTAATAAATCTCCTACTCCGCATTCAAGTACATATTTAGTACATACATGAACCAATCTAATTTATAAACATCTGTAACACATCTTGAGATGAGATTTTTCCGCGGACGTGCAAAAGACGCTATGGATACTATTTCGCCTATTGTAAATAATCTCTAAATGGTATACATAAATCAACGTTATAAAAAGTCTGATATGACCAGTTACTACTTATTTGAGATATGTGTGCCTATTGACATAATTTCAATCACCAACCAAACAAATAGTATGAATAACGGTAACGGTTTACAATAATAAAGCGCAACTGCACCTATTATCTTAATAACAATTGCAATGCCGAGAGCGGATTGAAACAGGTACCTATGCTATTTCCTCGTGCCCGTACTCGGTACTGTGACTACTGTGTCACATTTTTGATTCTTGTAAACTCCCGCAGGATAAGAGGAAACTAAAAATACTTTATTTCCCACGCTACGGCACTACAATTTCGCGCGAATTCCTTCGAGGTGGACTTTGAGATGCTTCACATTAAAAACCCTAGACTACGCGCGAGACATTCACACTACGCGACAACTATGTTACTCTTACACTTGGAAACTTTTAAATCGCGCCTTATCTAGTTGAGATAAGGGTTATCCGAAGGCAAATGTAGAAAAGTTAGCGTGAGATGCAGTGGCGCTTCAACTTGGCATAAAGCCCGAGTTCGAGCCCCTGCCCCCTCTGTTGTTCACTCGCACCTCGCTTGTACATATCATGACGAATACATGTGTGCTGGTTACAAATATTTTGTTATCGTTTTAAAATCTTTATCCATCGAATTTATTGTATCAAAGAAAGACAATATTCATTAAACGCTACCTAAGCATATAGACGGAGAGCTGGCCACGTCAGATATGACACAATAATGAGAGCAACGAAACCCCTTTAGTTAGTTTGCTATACTATGCTTATTTCTAGATCCGGACATCTGGCAGCTGTAAAGTGGTGGAGGTCAAAGAATGCAAATAACTTGAAGAAAACAAATTCTAGAGCTCTGGTTTTGATCCAATATTATGAGAAATCATGTAATTAATTAGATCATATAATATCCAAAAGTTTCGGTTGGAGGAAGTAGTGACAAATGATGTTTAATGTAATTTTTGGTTACTCGCCTACTGTTTTTGTTTGCGCAATAAAACACAATGTTTTTTGTTCTAATGTTAAAGTATAGGCCCTGTTCTCTATAAATGACACAATATCAGGAGTTTTTATCTATTTCGGTATTACTTTTTTTCAACTTAAAAACTTTGTTAGTCTGTCACTCTGATCTCCACCCATTAAAAGCTGCCAGATGCCCGGATCTAGCAATAAGGATGGTTATGCAATCTAACTGGACTGATTACAAACCTCTCATTATTGTGTCACATCTGACGTGGCCAGCTCTTAGACCAATAAGCAATCTCGTAATTTTGTTAAGTATTAGTAGTAAGACGCGTCATCATATCTGATATATATTCAGTGTATCGATGGGTTTTGCAATATATTGCTTATACTCGTAAATTTCGATACAAGGGTCGAAAACGTGTGAAAGGGTTTAATCCAGGTGTTCAGAGTCTTGCCACGAGCTGTAAGCAAGTGGCAATACATACTTGAGACGACTGAATAATGATTAATGACATTTCTGCCCTTGCATAAAACGACGTTATTTATACTAGAAAATAACAATAATAAGCAGCACTACATAGTGCGAGAACGTAATTCTCCATTCACTAAACCTAGTGGTTCCTAGTGGAAAAGAACAACTTTATGTGAAATATATAAAATAAATCGCGACATACCTATCCCTTGTCAGCGAAAAACAATCAATGACGCATAAACAATAAAACCCAAGGTCGGGTTAGAGAACTCATTAGTCATTAGTATTTACAAAGTAGGGCATCCAGCGGTGTACAATAAAAATGCTGTTCAATGTTTACTATGTAGGTATGTCTATGTATATGCAACGTTCTGTATCTCTCTCGTGTTACTAACCGTATTTAATCAGCAAAGACGAAAAACTGCTCAAACAAACCACAACACAACTCTACAAGCCTTTCCCGTTAGTAATCTCATGATTACCTTTGTAATTAACGATCTATAAATAAGTGTGTTAATCACTTCGGCATTTATTTTCCCGCGACACCTATTTATATTATAAGAATGTCGCGCAATCATATATCTTTTATCGCATCTTTTGTTATTGTTGGAAGCCACATCGGTGAGGCGTATAATTTATAACCCCCAAAATATGTGAGGATCACAAGAATCAAGCTGATTTTCAATCTCAAATATCTCAATCTTAGTTTGTCTTAACCCATGTGCCCTGTCACTTTTAATCCTATTTTAATGTGTTCGAGCGAGTTTTTTCCATATGGTCAAAAATTACCCTCTCGGTATGAAAACACAAGAGACCAAATTTAGCTTTCATCTTACCAAATGCTAAGGATCAGAGAGAATCGGATGTCCGCTACTCTAGAGCAAATTGAGACATGTTTGAAGATGATTGCAGTTTTTAGTTTTGGTGAAGTTACCTACCTGCGTAATTGCTTCAATTAACCTTCTGTTTATTTATCCGCAGTCCGCGGGAGCTCCATCCCGTTAATCATCATCCCGCTAATGACTGCTGATACTTTATCTCCGGCTACTATTTCACGCCTCGTATAAATTAGGTCGAGAGTCCGGAGTTTCCGAATGTATTAAACTATAGTCTGTACTTTTAGGTATTTAAATAAAAGTAAACAAAATCTACCCTCCAATGGCTCCTTAAGCCAGTTGAGGGTAGATGAAAACATTACACGATCAAATAATGTAGGTTAAAGTCAGGTCGTTCGTTCAGTGACAGATCTAGGCGCTTTTGTATATGGTTATATAATACTCTTTTTGGTTGGTTAACCAATAAATGTTATAACTACCCGAGAATGTACAAATTGTTTGTTTACTTTTATTGAAATACCTAAAGATACAGACTATAGTGGTTAAGATAATCGAGTCGCGGAACAGTCTATTTAAACTAATCGCAAAATTCGAAATTAAACCAATTTCAAATTCATTTTCATCCGTCTCTGATGCCTTTTAAATTCGCACGTATAGAGCGTAACCAAAAAAGCACTAGATTCCTGTTGGCTGTAAGTTTTTGGGACGCTACCAATCCTCCCGAGATGGTTTTGGAACCTCTCAGATTGATTTGATTTTTGGACTTTTGTATGGCCATTACTCACCGCCGCCGCAAATCCAAAAATCAAATCGATCCGAGAGGTTACAAAACCATCGATGGAGGATTGGTAGCGTCCCAAAACGGAAGTTAGTTCTTTTTTGGCCACCCGTATATGTACGAATAAATAGCAGATTAAACACGACCATAAGAATGTTTTCGGTTTTAAAACATCAGCATGTGCTGATACCTACTAAAGACTTTATGCTTTGCTCAATCCTTAATAACAGACCCCTCTGTTTGTTTTTGAATTGCTAGTGTAATTCTGCAAGAAAATGATTATTGACAATATTGACTTACATATATTCCATATATTTTAAATCAAAAGCTGTCGTCAAAATGACTCTAATACAAAAATCGGATATTGATATTGCCACCAATAAAAACAGTCTTAATTTTTTTCTGAGCACAACAAAAAAGACGTAACATTTCCTACTAAGACATAAACTCTACGTGCGAAGTAAAACTTTAATACAATGTGTTAAAGTCGACTAATGACCACTTAATGTTCGTCTTACAGCTGCCAAGATAACACAGATAGCATATATTATTGTGCGCGAATCATTGGTGAGTCACGTATGCGCTAATTGCAATGTACTTCCAACACGTGTTTGCCTTGAAGTGAGCTTTATCAACGCAGCCTTCTGATACAAAAACTCACTAGTTAAGTCTAGGACTCTAGTCAAACCGAAGCTAAGCATCTTCTTAGTAGTCGGACAGAGTAAGATTGTAAATGCGTTGATGATGAGTTTTCCATGTGCGTCTCTCTCTACAAGTCTACAAGTGTCTCTCCTCCAAGATTGGACCCACACACAGATATAATATAAGTCTGTGGACCTACGCATACTAATTAATACGGCTAATTAAATAGAGGCTTGTAAAAAGTGAGGACTTTCGTTCTTCACGTTCGTACACTAGGTAGCCAATCTAGTAGCAAAGCTTCTCCACTTCCCTTCCCATCTTCTGTCCCGAAGAGGCAGTAAACAAAGTCTTGTCATTTCAGTTAGTAGTCGTAGAAATAAACATCTGCCATACACTTTCCATACAAACTTAATTTTGAAATCCATACCATTTTATGATTTTTCATTTCATCACATTGAGACGTAGGTATATCTGTTGAACAATAACTGACATTCTGAAGGACGTCGGTAAATCTCTCGTCTGCATGATTTTTTGTTTCAATAAAGAATGTCAATGGCCACACCGATATTCCAATTATTTGGCAGCACGTCGGCATCATATATTTGCCTTCTATTTTCGCTTGGAATTCCCAACGTACGTCAAAAGTGAAAGAAAATGCGGTGAAATTACAAATCATGACATTTCCATTCGTAATCATAAATGTCGTCATATTTTAGCTCTGTAGCTCTAAATCTTTTGATAATTTCATACGGTGACTCGATGAAAAATGATTGTGAACATTGATAATTATACGAGTATGACGTTGTATGACAAACGTCATGTCATGAAGCCCCATTGCGTGATATTGATATGAATGAACCGGGTACGTGCCCGAATGCTTAATTAACGAGGCATAAAAGCATACAAACTACATAGTCATATTAACTGTTGTGTTTACTTAGCTTGATTACGTTTTGATGGAATAGAAACATAGTCGCGATTGTGATGTTTTTAAGAGATGTTTGGGTATTTTAGTAGCGCGCTATTAAAAACATTGCCTAGAAATTATTGACTGATTCAAAATATTTACTGCGAAATTAGTTAAGGAACTTTATCTTTGCTCAGTGACTAGCGACACTGTCTATTTTCCTCATCCCCTATCTATACTATAAACTCAGTGAATCATACAACAGACAGATTCTGTATTCTGTATATCCATACATATGGCTTGTAAAATCTATTCATTGAAAACTATGTGAACAACTCGATAACATCATTACGATGATTACAATAGCATCATCAATTCACACATTGTACAAATAACACAGCACAAGTCATTAGCAGTACGCTGATTTACGATAAATAGAGCAAGCACATGTGTATGTGAACTTCTTATTTATATCGCAAGCTTTAATTATCATTGCGGTATTGGTATGCAAAATCCAATATAAACCTTCAAAGCAACAGTGCTACTTATGCGAAGTTTAGGCACATAAGTTGTGAATTTTAATTACAAGGGAATCAAGGAAGAAGTGTACTTATTATCGTTCTATTAAATAGTTCCAACTAATGCAATCACGTGTACGGTAAGTACTTGGCGATAAGTGGCTCGCTCTTAAATAGGATAATCATTGTTTGAGCACAGATAATTTGCAGTGATCGATGATGTATTGTCTTCTAAAGCATCCGATCCGATGCTATCAGAAATTATGACTGATTTAATCGAGCACGACGCCGCTGCCGCGAAACAATTGCATGTAGATAGAGAGTGGTTAATGGTCAGTTGTGGTAGCGAAGTGGCTTTGGCACGTTTTGTCTTTTAAATGCTTTCTGTTTTAATTATGGAACCCAGGAACTTTCGTACTCGTATATTTTGATATTAACCATCAGTTCTTTGGTCCAAAAAGAAAAAGCTAGCCTAACCAATTCAGAGAGCGCGCGCATCGTCGAGATGATGTTAAAAGTAGGGTTTTATTATTTGCATGTTTGCCACCGTCGTGGTATAAAAAAAAGCAGTAGCTGAAGTCAATTCTAGAGACTAGCTTCTAGCCCAGAACAGCTCCTTTAAAATGTAATCGGGCAGTTTTAGGACGAGGAAACAATAAGAAATTTATGGATACAAAATCAATATAGACAGGAACAGAGTTGTGCAATATTAAAAACATCGAAGCAGCTCCCTAAAGGTGCGTACAATACAGTCGCCATCAAATATATCGGAACGGCCAAGGTACTCAAAAACATCTGAGCATGCACTTTATCGCCTTGGCAATAAAGGCGTTGTTCAGATATTTGTGACTACCTTGGCCGCTTCAACATATTTGATGGCGATTGTACCATATAACTAAATTGTCTTTCAATAGCGCCGATCGAAGAGAGACACAGCCTTTTCAAAGCAAATATAAATTGCACTAAATATTATGATCTTGAATATGAATAACTTATTTGTCTTATTGGAACCGCCTTTACTGGGCAACATTCTCACGTAAATGTGAAGATACAATTATTTAGGTATTTTATTTACCGAGGTAGCAATTATTTTTTGTTGCTGCGACGCCCTTTACCGTTAAACGTCGTCGTCCGTCGAGCCGCGCACTTCCTCCAATTCTTCCCTTCGAACGCGCGACCATTTCCGTTAAGCCATTCGCTTTCCATCAACAATCGTTGCCTTTAGGCCGGTCGCACGCGAGTCTTGATGCTACTCAATTTGAAGCAGGGCTCGTACTCGTAACAGGTTAAAGCAAAAAAACCCCGAAATAACCCAATGTATTTAATTATTTTATCTAAAACCAGATATTATATTGAGGTTTTCACTTCACACACTACCAGAGACTATAGATAATGTAAGAGGAAATGTCACCTGCACTGCTACTCCACCTAGTAATAAATAGCGTACTAGTAGTACACTAGCAGCTACTAGGTGGAGTAGCAGTGCAGGTGACATTTCCTCTTACATTTTCGGTATCTTTAGGCGGCTTTCGGACAGAGGGCGCAATTGACTTGAGCTTCAAAAAGTTCTTAGGCTGTGGCCGTCTATATCTCTATAGTCTCTGTTACCTATAAGATTTTTCAATTAAATATGAAACAGTAACGAAAGAACGACAAAAGAACCGGTTTTTACTATGGAGCAAATTCTGGTTTCCGAGCCCCGATTTGAAGTGAATATTAAACTAGCGTGGATCTATTTTCAATGTGATCTTTTGTATAATAGCAAACACTGGATTTCCAATCTTACCTCATTTTATGTAAATACTTCTTGTTTTTTTGGCTACTAGTACTTGGCTTAGAAATAGCTTCTAACCAATTTGCTTGGCGTTCAAACAATCAAAACAATATAAGTACAGTTTACACTATTATGGCCCTTCAAAATAGTGACTTCCATATTCTTCCTATTGTTATGTTATGTCAAATTAAGTGTTATGACCTTATGACATACCATCCACACTTACCGTTGCCTTTTCCTCAATATCTCCTCACACAATCCAATAACGTATTTATTGTTAAAGTTGTAAAACATTTTACAGCATCATTGTTTGGATTGCGATTGTCGTGTTCTGGTTCTGGCTATTGTATTAACTTACATTTCCAGAAGGTCACATGCGCCAATGGCTTTAATAGTCCTGTGCGTCTTATTAATTGTAGACCGGTTACATAAACGAAGATTTTACGTTACCTATGTGAACCTTAGGTATCACAACAAGATAAATAATTTATTTCAAACCTTTAGGGCCTTTGCATATCTCCGCGCCAGGATCAACACCGCGGTACCGCGAACGTGTCAATTCCGCCAGATGTACAAAAGACGTTAGGGGAGTTGCATGTCTAATATACGAGTCGAATTCACAATGGAAAACTTCTTTACCGCAGTAAAGTTGTACTGGTACTCAGCCGGTGGTCCACAACATTCCGCAGTTGTCAAGAGCAAAAGAGCTGTTAGATATCCAAGATCAGCTATCTATTAATCAAGTAATTCGTCTCTAAGCCTAGTTCATTAACTGTTATTTAACATAAATAAAAGGTTAGAATCTTATTGTAAACACTGTCACCTGTCTAAAAAACAGCCTGATAGCAATTAAGTAGGTTGAATTCAGTGATCGTATAAAGAAACCCAGAGATAGACCAATATTTCGTATTATCTTATGGTCTCTCAGTAGGAGTCAATAATGTATTTACGTAGTGACTCCGTAATTTAGTCTGGTCTTACAATAGTATTGACTTAAACATAGTTGGTTTTGTTTCTGTTTATCATATATAAATAATAAATCAAGATTGTCCGATTAAAAAGAAATAGTAAACAAACGATCGCAAAATAAGCTATAAATACAGCTATTTGTGTATGGAGAAAATCCCGGTATCCGAACCCTGCTTGAATATCCGAAGCAAAATAATCTACAATGTGAACTAGACTGCATGCTGCATTCTTTATAGCACTTTTCATTAGCTTATTCTGTTAGAACACAAAAGCGTACAATGTCTGAAACGAAGCTCTTTCCAATAAAACTCTTCTGTTTTATGTCTTTGTCCTATATCCCGGCTATAAATTGCAGCATCTACGTCGTGTGCACTAGAATCAATAACCAATTATTTTCTATACTTGATATAACTACCTGTGTGACAACATAGTATTTTAAATTGTTATAAAAAAAGACGCTTATCGTATCAGCAATTCTGTTGATAGTAATAACACTTAACTAAACACCATGCTATCCTGAACACTCGTATGATTAACATTTAGTCTACTCAAATGCAGCATGAAAAATCACGCTTCTCACGCACACCCACCATTTTCAATGGGTTGATCCCATCCGACTGTCATACCATTACGTCATCGTTTATAATCTACTTCGTTGCCATTGAGTAGGTACATATATAGCTGCACCTAACTATGGGTGCGACTGCTGTTTAGTTTAAAAAGGTCAGGTCAGCGCAAGATATTCGTTAGCATAGAAATTTTACGTATAGATTGAGTTATCCATTCTTGCCCAGCTCAGCCGATCATTCGGATCATTCGACTCGGGCATTTCGTTTAAAAAATGTATGGCTGTTAGGAACATCGGGACCTAACGTAACCTGGCGAATAAACAAACGAACGATATCTGAATACCGTGCATTATGCCTTTGCGGCTTAGGTACATTACAGGCGATGGATAATCGATTGATCGAACCGGAAATTATTCTTATGCCTGATACCCACGCTCACTTGTATCGTAATACGTTATATTATGAACCGATAGGAATTAATAGAGCAACAGAACATACAAGTAGTACATACTATATTATGTTGAGGTCGTCCTCGTTCACACGGCGTTGCATGGCGCCACTATTGTTGCATACAACACGGTATTAAAGAAATTGTTTAAGTAACCGATTACAGTAAGTATTACTCGGCAAATCATATATTAAGAATGTAAAGATTGAATCATTGGTCGTGTAGCTTGTCAATTGCATTCTTTTGATATTTTGATGAGGTGAAACTAGTGTGGTTAAATTACCAGGTGTTTTGTTTTCCAAGACTACAATAGGAAGTTAGGATCGGAGATAATTGGGCCCTGAAAATCATTTATGACCTTTTATTTGTGTTGTGTCAGACAAAAAGTGAAATTTTAATAGAAATTGCATCGAAATAAGGCATCTAAAATTTACTTTTAATCGGTTGGCTAATGGCTATATTTATGCTGAGCATGATATAAAATAATTATAAGTATACGTAAATATTTAAATAGAATCTCTTAGGTTAAACTAGAATTGCGTTTAGGGACCAACGGATTGCTCCCTTTTTGCTCGCGTGCAGCGAATTCCACAAATTATCTCTTTAAAATTAGCTGACCTGATTTCAGGCTTCATCTATTTGCAAATTAGACCAATTATCGCACTTGCTACAAACCTATCGATACTTACATTTAACTTTAAGTTGCAAACAATAAAGCTTATTTTCAATTGTATCTGACTAAAGGTGTTGTATGCCCTTAGAGTATATCTTAATGCTAGCATGTAACATGCACTTTTACTGATTGGCGTGTAGTGTAGCTGTAGTTCTAAGAAACGGAACAAGTAATGTCCTGAATAGGAGGAGAAAGTAAGTAGTAAAAGTATCTGTTTTGCTAGTAATTTTATATAAACTAAGCAGCAATACATACATATCAATATTATCAACTTACAAGACTTAAATAGGAACTGCTATGCCACGCAAAAAATAAATAGGTAAATCCCACAAGTTCTTATAAACGTGGAGACCGTGGAGTAGATATTTAGATGATTTCTTAGTAATGGGCTAGCGTTTATTCATATCTACAGACTACCTCGTAAAATGCACACAGCTCGTTAATCGTACTCCCACCCCACCACCCTTAACCCTTATATTTTACTACCTCAGTTGATGATTTTTTTCCGAATACGTTAGGTCGTTTTTGCGTGATTGAATAACAAGCACCTATCTTATTATTTTAAATGCTTAAAATATAATTCCAAATAGTACAGTCAGCAGCAAAAGTATCCAAGCGGGTAGGGTGTTCAAAATAAGCTGGACACGATGTAACGTTGTGATTTTGATCACTCAATCTTTAATGCGTTTTGAAAGGTCTCTCAAATAGTTTCGTTTTCATAACTAGCAAGTATGTCTTGTACTGGCAACAATATGAATGACAATTAATTGACCAATCAAAACAAAAAGTAATTAGTGGGGTTGCTAATTAAAAATAAAGTAAATGTTTATAAACTTACATGTATTTAGAATATTGGAATAAAACATTGTTTATAAATAGCAACAATAGTTAAAATATCAATAGAAAGAGACTTTTGATTTTTATGTCTAATATAAAGATAAATAATTAAATGGTTAATTAGTGTCATAATTAAATTTGGTTGGATGCTGACATCCCCAGCATCAGGTCGTATGGAGGTCACTTCCTTGATTGTTCCCAGCCGAGATAGGCTACTTTTTCGGTACAATATATAGCCAAGTCCATCGTCACATGTAGTGACTGTTTTTGATAAAAGGATAGCGGGGATCCTTGCCACGGAGGCAGAATAGCTGATGGATTGAAGTATTTGTCGCGGCTGCTGTAAGTAGAGAATAGTGTTGCTTCAATTCCTTTCATCATGGTGTCCATGGTACTGTTCTGACCTCATCATTCCTTTCCAGTCTGCTGGTGGGGATTCCTGAGAGCAGGGAGGGAAGCCTGCAGCAATGAATTAGATACACGTTTCGTATCTCCTGCTGGTAAGAAGCCAGATATTTGCTGGATCAAGTTTAATGAGTTTAATCCTGCCACATGGCTAACGAAAACAATTTCTTCTTTCAGCTGGCGGGTGTGTATTTTATTTGTATCCATATTGGTCTTCTTTATAAGGCGGCGTCTCTCGCTTGCCTAATGGCCTTAAGCCACTTTAAGTTTCCGGCTGCCGTGTGAGGCAGGGAAGGAGTCCACCGGCTGCAGCCCAGGGTCCTGTGGCGGTGTCGCGGTGAAGGGAAGCTGCCGTTGTCTGGAGCAGGAACCACGTGTTGGCAGCTCAGTCAATGTCGCCTTGGAAGCTTCCTGGTCCCAGCGGTTTGCGTGTGATCTGAGGTTGGTGGAATATCTCCTTTTCCTGAAACATAGGGCCGTAGTTAATTTAATATTCTGTAGTATAATGGCATTGAAAAGTAGGGATTAACATCTAGTATTGAATAACAAGCACCTATCTTATTATTTTAAATGCTTAAAATATAATTCCAAATAGTACAGTCAGCAGCAAAAGTATCCAAGCGGGTAGGGTGTTCAAAATAAGCTGGACACGATGTAACGTTGTGATTTTGATCACTCAATCTTTAATGCGTTTTGAAAGGTCTCTCAAATAGTTTCGTTTTCATAACTAGCAAGTATGTCTTGTACTGGCAACAATATGAATGACAATTAATTGACCAATCAAAACAAAAAGTAATTAGTGGGGTTGCTAATTAAAAATAAAGTAAATGTTTATAAACTTACATGTATTTAGAATATTGGAATAAAACATTGTTTATAAATAGCAACAATAGTTAAAATATCAATAGAAAGAGACTTTTGATTTTTATGTCTAATATAAAGATAAATAATTAAATGGTTAATTAGTGTCATAATTAAATTTGGTTGGATGCTGACATCCCCAGCATCAGGTCGTATGGAGGTCACTTCCTTGATTGTTCCCAGCCGAGATAGGCTACTTTTTCGGTACAATATATAGCCAAGTCCATCGTCACATGTAGTGACTGTTTTTGATAAAAGGATAGCGGGGATCCTTGCCACGGAGGCAGAATAGCTGATGGATTGAAGTATTTGTCGCGGCTGCTGTAAGTAGAGAATAGTGTTGCTTCAATTCCTTTCATCATGGTGTCCATGGTACTGTTCTGACCTCATCATTCCTTTCCAGTCTGCTGGTGGGGATTCCTGAGAGCAGGGAGGGAAGCCTGCAGCAATGAATTAGATACACGTTTCGTATCTCCTGCTGGTAAGAAGCCAGATATTTGCTGGATCAAGTTTAATGAGTTTAATCCTGCCACATGGCTAACGAAAACAATTTCTTCTTTCAGCTGGCGGGTGTGTATTTTATTTGTATCCATATTGGTCTTCTTTATAAGGCGGCGTCTCTCGCTTGCCTAATGGCCTTAAGCCACTTTAAGTTTCCGGCTGCCGTGTGAGGCAGGGAAGGAGTCCACCGGCTGCAGCCCAGGGTCCTGTGGCGGTGTCGCGGTGAAGGGAAGCTGCCGTTGTCTGGAGCAGGAACCACGTGTTGGCAGCTCAGTCAATGTCGCCTTGGAAGCTTCCTGGTCCCAGCGGTTTGCGTGTGATCTGAGGTTGGTGGAATATCTCCTTTTCCTGAAACATAGGGCCGTAGTTAATTTAATATTCTGTAGTATAATGGCATTGAAAAGTAGGGATTAACATCTAGTAGGTAATTTATAGGTGCTGTGTAAAACAATCCATTTGAACATTAACGACCAAGCTCTACCGTCTGAGCCTTTAGATCTTATGTAAGGTAATAAGTAGCAAGTAAGATTGGTTTTACACAGTAAGCTTGTTTTGTATACCTTCCCTATATAAATAAAATGAGTCACAAGAAATACTAACCTTTTATTAATCTCCCAATTTAGACGACCCGAATTTGATGGAATGCTCTCTAGTTAGTACCTTACTTCAGCATTTAGTTTTGAGTAATAATTAAGATATCATTAAGTACTGCAATAGGCATTTCCACGTTTGTCATAGCCGGCCGTGGAAACCGCGTAGTATGCCTAATAGCCTAGCTTATGCTTATGTGGCTTAAGGCCATTACGATTTTGGATACCAAAACATATATCAGAACAAAAATATGGATTCAAATGAAATACATGTAAGTTTATAAACATTTACTTTATTTTTAATTAGCAACCCCACTAATTACTTTTTGTTTTGATTGGTTAATTAATTGTCATTCATATTGTTGCCAGTTCAAGGCATAGCGAAATCCATCAAACTCAGGGATTAATCAGTGCCATCATACAATTTTTAGAGAGAAGCAAAGTTTATTGTAGTTACTTACTTTAGTCCTTGTGTGAACAAGAAACAGTCTCATTTCTTGTTATTTTGTAGCACTCAGTCTATTTAGCATTAGATTTAGCCTTTGTAAAACGACATCAGTCGAATTTTGTGCACTAAACAGCTAAATTTATGATTAAGAGTTATGTTTTACTTAGATGTGATTTTCAGTACACTCTGTCTGACATTTCTGGCAGTTTTAAGCTTTCATTCAGTTGTGATATCAGTTTAAGCACTATTTATAGCAGTTTAGAACTTTAGTACCATTAATAGGGCTATAAATAGATATAATACTAATTTTGAATTTAATTTTGTATAAAAATTGTGCAATTTACAAGTGTGACATTGGTCTTTGTTGAAAATTTGGAAAATTTGAGTGTGCTATTGAGTTCCTGTAGTGATTAGAAAGTTAGAAATGTGTTAGTTGTCAAAGACAAGTGAAAGATTTTGTAGAGATTTTGTGATTACAAATAATAAATTAAGCGATTTTGTTTAAATACTTAGTTAATTAAAACATTTTTTTTTTAAACATTCATAAACACTTTGTATGGCTTGAGTCATTGTTAGATACAATAGTAATAGGGGTGTATTTTTGAACGAATTAGGGGTGAACGAACTTTCACTTGTCAAAGGAATAAAAAAAAAATATATAATTGTCAATTGATAGATTTTACAAATTAGTAATTGATTATAATTTTCAGTGGTAAATTTTATGGTTAAAATCTTAGTAGTCTAACTAGTTTTGTGACATTTACTTGCTAATACACATATAATAAGTAATGAAAGTAGTCAAAACACATTCTTTGCAGGGAAACTTTATTAGAATTGTCACACATTTAGTACATTACAAAAAGCATTGTGATTCATTGCCATTATACACTTTGTATTACATTTTGATTACTACAGTTCATTTTAATTTTTTTTTGTTGCGCGATGAACTGATTTATTATGAAGTAAAAATCCGGTCTGAGACACCGCTTGGTAATGTAGCAGGTTTGAGGAAGCAGTTAAGGAATTTGGTACTTGTGTGTCCGCCGGATGCACTTTAGACACTTTGTTAGCACAGTTGATTGGTGCGGACCAGTCAGGTACCGGATCCGAGGACAGTACTCCGGCCATGTCTTCAGGTTTTCAGTCAACTCTGGGTAGGGAACTGCAGGTCCATTGTTCCGGTGATAAGAATAAATGGGTGATTACATTCAATGGACACACAGACCCGAGGTCATTTTGGAAAGGGTTGATGAACTTCAGCTTGCTTTTGGGATGTAAGAGGTAGTTTTGTTCAGTTCTGCTGCACAGTTGTTTGTTGTTCAGGTTTTGTTGTGGTATACAGGCATTAAGAACCAGGTTTCTTCTTGGAATGATTTGAAGCATTTTGTTGAGTAAGTTGAGCCTGTAATTATGATTTTTCGACTTAGGTAATAATGCAGCGAGTAACAGGCAGGAATTTCACACCTACACTTAGGTTATTTTGTGCAGTATGTAGTTTTAACTACAAATTTCAACTACAGGGTTATATTTTGATACGGAAATCGAATAAATCGAATTCTAAATGTTTGGAGGTCAGTGTATTAAAAAGTTTTGACATTAGTGATTTTGACATTTGTGACACTGACGGTTGGTACGTTCCGTTTCACGAGTTGCATAGTCAGACCGAACTGCAACTGTGTTTTTCTGTTTGGAAGTTTTGGCATTTAGTTTTGGAGTTGACGTTTAAATATTAGTTACTTCTTTATTTTGATAATTTAAAAGTAAACATTTGTAAAATTTTGCTAGTTTACGCTAAATTTATTTAGAGATTTAAACGTCAACATTTAGCTAAGCAAGACGGGTTGTTCTTGTTAGCTAGGGTCGTACTTATGATTGGAGATTTGGTGTTAGATTTAGAAGTGCGTAGGTTATTTTGGAAAGCACGGTCTCAAATGATTTGTGGTTTGGAACCGCTACGTGGCACCGTGCATTCGGAGACGACGACCACTTCGCTTAATAAATTTAACGTTTCCTCTCAAGTTGTTCTCGCTGGTAGTGTTAAATAACGTGGTAGTTATTTAATACGAACCTGAAAGAGTCGTGGCGAACAGATACAGCTGTTTCGTCACTTAGTTTGAAAGATGAAGTATGCAACGACTAGAAAGAGATGAATGTATGGTGCGAAACAATCCTTTTGTCATTAATCGCGGTACGGTCCAAATTTTGTCGTGGTACTTACCATACCCGACTGGCGCTGAGTTGGTGCTATTTTGTGGTTTTTTGGCGTGTTGTTTTTTGGTTTGTGAGCACATTCGATGCACACCTAGGAAGTGCAGTGCGGCAACACGGATTTTGGTTTTGGAGTCTTCGCTGGAGGAGGCCCAAACATTTTGAGGACCTACTCAGCCTACATGGTTGAGTACGTCAAACTGTACTCAACTCAAAACAAAAGTTGAGAGTTGAGACAGTATTTTGTGGTTTTGGTTTGTGAATGGGAAGTTAATACTGAAGGGTTGAGACGAACCCCGCGTCATCAATCCGACGGTTTAAGAAGAAGGATTTTTTTGTGAAGGAATGGGTTTTCAGATGGTATTGGTTTGTGAATGGGAAGTTTATACTGAAGGGCTGAGACGATACGGCGTCTTCAATCCGACGGTTTAAGTAGAATGATTTTTTTGTGAAGGAATGGGTTTTCAGTTGGTATTGGTTGTGAATGGGAAGTTTATACTGAAGGGCTGAGACGATACGGCGTCTTCAATCCGACGGTTTAAGTAGAAAGATTTTTTGTGAAGGAATGGGTCTTTTCAGATGGTTTGGTTTGGTATGTCGATGACCTGAAGGGTAGGACAAGTTTTCCCTTGTCTACACCGGAAGGTAGACAATAGTTATGGTTTGAATCATATATTGGATGTACCTCTTTCAGTTTATTAAATTAAACGAAGAGTGTTGAATTTTGGAATTTTATGTTGCTCGGTCTCGTAGAGATTATTTTAGGTATGTTGATCATCGGACCTAGCAGTTGGTTTAGCTTTTTCAACACAACTACTTGGTTGTGTTGGGAAAGTAAAGGAATGTTTTCTAGATAGTGTTTAGTAAGTGACCATTTTTCGTCAGTCGGCGGTCACATTTTGTGTTGCGTGGGTTCGAGAACACAGGATGTTGTTGTGATATTTATTTTGGTTAGTTATTGTAAAATTTAAAACTTAAGTTGTAGTGTTTGGATAGTTTTCGCTTTTCGGTTATCGGTTGAGTAGTTAGTAATATTAGTATCTCGAATTCACTGCAAATATTTTAGTGTTTGTTTTGGGTTCTCCCATACTTGGTATGGTCGAGGTATATATATTTTATTTGTTTGTTTTTTTGTTGTGACTCTACAGTTTAGATTAATCGCTGAGGACAGCGAGCAGTTTACCTTTGGTAAACTGCAACAGCGGGAAGAGGGGTATTGTAACGTTGTGATTTTGATCACTCAATCTTTAATGCGTTTTGAAAGGTCTCTCAAATAGTTTCGTTTTCATAACTAGCAAGTATGTCTTGTACTGGCAACAATATGAATGACAATTAATTGACCAATCAAAACAAAAAGTAATTAGTGGGGTTGCTAATTAAAAATAAAGTAAATGTTTATAAACTTACATGTATTTAGAATATTGGAATAAAACATTGTTTATAAATAGCAACAATAGTTAAAATATCAATAGAAAGAGACTTTTGATTTTTATGTCTAATATAAAGATAAATAATTAAATGGTTAATTAGTGTCATAATTAAATTTGGTTGGATGCTGACATCCCCAGCATCAGGTCGTATGGAGGTCACTTCCTTGATTGTTCCCAGCCGAGATAGGCTACTTTTTCGGTACAATATATAGCCAAGTCCATCGTCACATGTAGTGACTGTTTTTGATAAAAGGATAGCGGGGATCCTTGCCACGGAGGCAGAATAGCTGATGGATTGAAGTATTTGTCGCGGCTGCTGTAAGTAGAGAATAGTGTTGCTTCAATTCCTTTCATCATGGTGTCCATGGTACTGTTCTGACCTCATCATTCCTTTCCAGTCTGCTGGTGGGGATTCCTGAGAGCAGGGAGGGAAGCCTGCAGCAATGAATTAGATACACGTTTCGTATCTCCTGCTGGTAAGAAGCCAGATATTTGCTGGATCAAGTTTAATGAGTTTAATCCTGCCACATGGCTAACGAAAACAATTTCTTCTTTCAGCTGGCGGGTGTGTATTTTATTTGTATCCATATTGGTCTTCTTTATAAGGCGGCGTCTCTCGCTTGCCTAATGGCCTTAAGCCACTTTAAGTTTCCGGCTGCCGTGTGAGGCAGGGAAGGAGTCCACCGGCTGCAGCCCAGGGTCCTGTGGCGGTGTCGCGGTGAAGGGAAGCTGCCGTTGTCTGGAGCAGGAACCACGTGTTGGCAGCTCAGTCAATGTCGCCTTGGAAGCTTCCTGGTCCCAGCGGTTTGCGTGTGATCTGAGGTTGGTGGAATATCTCCTTTTCCTGAAACATAGGGCCGTAGTTAATTTAATATTCTGTAGTATAATGGCATTGAAAAGTAGGGATTAACATCTAGTAGGTAATTTATAGGTGCTGTGTAAAACAATCCATTTGAACATTAACGACCAAGCTCTACCGTCTGAGCCTTTAGATCTTATGTAAGGTAATAAGTAGCAAGTAAGATTGGTTTTACACAGTAAGCTTGTTTTGTATACCTTCCCTATATAAATAAAATGAGTCACAAGAAATACTAACCTTTTATTAATCTCCCAATTTAGACGACCCGAATTTGATGGAATGCTCTCTAGTTAGTACCTTACTTCAGCATTTAGTTTTGAGTAATAATTAAGATATCATTAAGTACTGCAATAGGCATTTCCACGTTTGTCATAGCCGGCCGTGGAAACCGCGTGTTACAACGACTTCATTGTTAAGAGATTATTCTCTTAATAATAAAGTCGTGTAAGAGTAGGTCATTTTGAACACCCTACCAGCTTAGTTACTTCTGCTGCTGACTGTACCGTACCTACAGTAAAATATACGCAACTTCTACGAACTGAGCAACTGCACCGCAATGCACATACTAGCGACAAACACATGCAAACTGAGATAGAGTTTGCAGTGCAGCGTGGTACTTAATTAAATTACGCTTGTGAACTAGTTCATGATATAAAGAAGTGACACAAACTAACAAGCACGAGTTTTGCCAAATTCAGAAACTGCCACCGCAATGCTCACGCGAACTCGAGACACCTATACGAACTTTGGTAATTACAGCGTATCCCAGGTCCCACCGCGTATAGTAGCTAGAAGATTACGCTATAGAGGTAGGTACAGTCGACTACAAAGAAATGTATCCACTTTTCACCTTATTGCGTTGTAATAAGATCCAAAGCGGCCATATCTTTTTGTAGTCGACTATGTAGATAAGATACATCTTTTTTTACCCAGCTGCAAAATTGTATGGACACTTTATGAATGTATTCATTCATATGTTAATGCAATTTTGTAGAAGTAACGAACCTATAATCCAACTAGTCAAGGTTTTGTAAAAAAGTAAAAAAAAATATCTATACATTATTATACCTAACATCCTTTTTTCATACAATGTCTTAATGTTACTATAGAGCTTTTTTTACATCTACTATTTTACCAATAGTCTCCGCTATGACTGTAATTCGCGCAACCTTATTGTTAACATACAGTTAACAGTTGGACCTAAACGTTTTCCTTCTGGCCACTGTGAGTGGAAACCTCATCTTAACGATAAACTGATGACTCATGGGAACGGGCATGGAAAACAATTATACTACAGCTTTAAAGTCACATTAAAATGTGATCATTCAAACGTCTGCCTGTCAGATTAGCTGTTCACGTCCATTGAATTCCTTCACCATTCAACGGCTGAACGTGAATTGAATTCCAATGAAGGTCAAAGCACAGTCGAGGCATAATCAGCGGGGCTATTATTCACAAACACAAGAGGATACCCACTATTATAAACCTCACATTTAATTACGCATGGTTCTTACGAGTAGAAGGGTTAAGTTATACTGGAAAGAACCAGTGAAGATGTTTTGTGAACGGGCAGTACATCCTCACCGCGGCTGACTGGGCTTCCGTTTAGTACGGTAGATTAATTTGAATATACAATTCCTTTTTTTGTCATTGATGTTGCATTGATTGAGGCAGTATTTATAGTATACCAGTATACGAAGGCGCAGCTAACTTCGTTCTTAGATACCTACTGTTTATGTCTATAGATAACGGATTTTCAATAAGAGTCGGAATTTGTCTTTAGCTCCTTAGTTAATATAACCAAACGGCATACTATGCATCCATATTGTTTTCCTCCGTGTTCTACAGTTGCACATTGCTTCATCAGAAAAGAGTAAAAATGTATTAGTAATTGCAGATAATAAATGTATAAAATAAAAATGTGTATATAAGTAATTATAGATAATTAATGTATTGTTTTCTCTTGTCTCCAGCAAAATGAAGGAGCGGACAATCAGGTAGATTAATTCAGATAATTTATGTGTTTGTGTTCGTTTGGTACATTTGTGTTGTCTCGTCATGTATTTATGTTGGTAGTGGCATTATTTTTGTTTTTTTTTTTTATTATTTCTAATCGGGCATAGTAACAATAGAACCCCTTTTAATACTCTAATGAAAATATTATGTGACGTCCCACGGGTGAAAGTACCTTATGGCGGTTGGCGCTTACGTTGAGAAGCATCGCATTAGTATTGCAGCTTCGTTACAAATAGCGTAAGTCCCAACCGCCATAAGGTACCTTTTTTTCGTGGAATGTCACATATATCCTCTTAGTCTCTTAATTCACGCAGGCTGTATGTTGAGTATATAGTCTAATAAATAAAGTGTGATTTAATTTCCTGTGCTTAAACTATTCGTTAAAAAGGCTAAAGCTCAAAAAAAATTATACTGTTTGCTGAACATTTTCCAAAAGTTTTTACAACTTTACTGTAAATTTTTGCACTCGTTATAATGTCACATTCCTAATGAAAAAGTACCCTAAATAGTTAAAGGGTATATATTTTCAACATCAATCAGAAATCTTCCGCATTTATGATAAAAAGTCATTAAAAATCTTACTTGCGGTAGCCTTAACTTTCCTGATTGATGGATCTATCGCCAAAATTAATGTGAATTTCTGCCGACCGCTGCTACGTGGCCTGAAAAGGACTGACCCTAATCCTATTGATTTCTTCGAAGTTACATCCTTAATTCATTAAAGCCGAGAACTCGTAAATCTTTTATAAGAGCCCGTTTAGTTTTTACCCGGCTCCACCTTGCTACTTACCTGGTACCTTATTATTGACATTAACATGCGATCCATTGTTACTTTCTTGGTTTTCAACTTATCTGTTACTTAATATAGGTTTTATAGTTTCGTTTCTCATTCTTCCTAATCACACAATGGTACTGGGTTTGTACAGTATCTAAATAGTAAAATATGATAGAAACTAACCCTCTTATTCATAAACGTCTCTCAGGGCTCAATTAGTTAATTTAAGCTTTGTCCTTATCTGTAATTTGACAGTTGTGATTGTTAGGAACAGACAAAATATAAATTAACTAATTCAGCTCAGAGATACGTTTATGAATAAGGGGTTATTATATTTCTAGTTGAACTCCATTTTTTTATTGGCTGACTAAACCTGTATTTAAAAAACTCCTTTTGTTCCTACTTTACATACTGTAGTACGGCCGGATTATCAGGAGTGTTTGTGGATCGACAAATGCCTGTGTTTTATGTTTATTTTGTAGTATTTTCTTTATATTTCGTTTTGTAGTTTTGTTCGGTACTTACTTTTGATTTGCACGTATGCATGGAAAGTTTGCGATTCAAGAGACTACTGGAACGTGACTTGCCTCTTAGAAGACAGGCGTGCGGTAAATTAGCATGTCAACTGTCATGTTTTCCAATAGTCCGTCAAACTTGAAAGCTGGGTAACTTTTCTAGTTCATAAGTACAGAGAATTATCTGAAAGAAAATAATATAAGAGTTTTAATAATATAAGGTACAAACTTTTCGAAGATACAAAAGTACCCTTGTCTTTGTAGAATGAATATTTAAATTTGTTTCAAAGTCATTCATTTGTAGCAGCCGTACCGAGTATACTTGAGACACTGACGTAACTTTGAATTAAGTACCGATTTACCGATGTGCACATCTAAGCTTTACGTACTCGTAATTTCTTCGCAGCCACGACTTTTGCTGTGCAGTCAGCAGCAGAAGTAGCTAAGCGGGTGAGGTGTTCAAAATGAGCTGGACACGACTTTATTGTTAAGAGAATAAGAGCGCGTGTAGGTCATTTTGAACACCTCACCCGCTTAGCTACTTCTACTGCTGACTGTACCTAAGTACCTAAATATTTTAGCATTCCCTTATTCACTCCTAATATCCTTCCGTAGGGCTTTGTTGGCCCAGGGTCACGTTAGTTGCCCTATGGAAGTTGGCTCGAAACCTCCAAATTTTTAAGGTTAAATCTAGATATCTACTATATATCTTGGCGAAGTTTGATGACGATGATGACCTTTATTCTTATACTACAAGCACGAGCATGAACGACTAATATGTATACAATTTGTTCCCCAGCTGTTCACTGCCAGCGCGACACACCTCCACGAGCGGCGCTCGCACCCGCCCGACTCCGGCTTCTCAGAACCCGCCAACAACAACATCAGCGAGGACAACAACAATGGCCCCATATCGCTGCGAGAGATGCAGAACATCGCCAACAACAATGCAACAGCGTACATTGTCAGCGAGAACGAAGAGCGGAATAGAGTCAGCCGTGAGTCGGTTGTGGAGTTTGAGCCGCTGCCGACTGGCATTAGAGTCGCTGATCCATTGGAGAGATGCGTGGATTGGTTCGGTAAGTAAACACCAATACCTACCAATAGTAACAGCTAATTACTTAACTAGGGATTTCTTTGGAACAGCAAACAACGTTGTGTGGCCGGGGAATTGGTAACATTGCCTTTACCAATACCGCGTAATACATTAGTTATTTATTTTTTCCTAGAAATACATTAACAAAACTCCATAGTATTATCTTTTCCATGTAGGGACTTACTTACGTCATACATTATAAATTGACAGTCCATTACTATTTGGATGGGATGGTTTGGGAATGGAACCCTCGTCATAAATATGACATTGACAAGAAAGCCGAATTCTCATTGAACTTCGTACAAATTTCCTACAGTATATCTCGCTAAGGACTTTATTATGGTACAGTCGGCAAGGTACCAATTCTAAAGATACGTCATAAACGTTCTAGACGACTTTTCACACAATCAACACAACAAAGGACCTATTGTAGTGATAAAACTCGTTTATATCCCTTTCAGGCGACGAAGATTTTCCGAGAGACCGCTTGCAATATCTACGCGAGATCGGGCGGGGTTGGTTCGGCAGGGTGAGTAAACATGATTCGTTTCATTTTTGCTTTATTGACAACACGAGGGAAGTAACGTTATGTGTACAAGTGAACTAATATGGACGGAGTGGAGGTAAAAGGGTAATTGAATCTATAAAAAAATATCATTGACATTAGGCACCACTGGGTATTTCAATAAGTTCCATTTATATTTATTTTTAATTATCACAATCGAACAACCAAACTGTTGTTTCACAGTAGGGACATTTATAATACATTATCTTTATTCATTTTAAATCTTAGGTTAGGGTTTTTACAATATGAATTGTTCGCGCCGCTGCCTACTACGTCATCAGACGACCGCGGGGTGTGACCCCCCGCCACCAGCCGCCGGCGCGGCTCCCACTCTTTCTATTTGCCTCTGGTCGCCGGACCGAACACACGCGGCCGCGATCCATACATTTTCATTCATTACCTTTGTAATACCTAGATATTAAACCTTAAGAAGTTTATAAACCTTCGTGATCATTTTCTACCCTTATGTGCTCTCGCACATAATTTGGCGCCCCCGGGTGGGCACGGACACTAAAACGCCAAGCCGAAAACGCAACTTGCGCCGCGACGCCACAACACGCCACGTGCCGCCGATCCGACCGTGGACTTCCAGTCAAGAATCTCCATCCCTAACTGCCCCCGAGCTCGTCAATCGCGCCATCTACTACAGCGGTCAAGATTACGACGGGAATCTGGCGGAGTTCGCAACGAGCTGAGAAGAAACTTGTGCGCCGGCCACGTCGTGAGGTGCAAAGGTCGAACGGCTGGACAACGGACACTGCGCCGCATGCTTGGATCATATTTACAAGGAGAGTGCCGTGAGCTTACCCATCTTTTCCTTCATTTATCCCCCTCATTTTGAGCATATAAAGGCGATAGCACTTCATTTTTACGTGTGTGACTTCTTACTTTCATCATCATATCTGAACATCTTATTACTGATCATCTTATTTCTTCTTTGCATCTTGATTTAAACCTATAAACGCATCTTATCAGATTAATTCCTTCATAAAACCGCTACCTTGCTTCTTAAGCTGTTTGCACCGCCACATGTGCTTAATGGCAGCTCTTCTTTAAAGGTAGCTACATCTTAATTAATCTGTGTTTTCTTACAGCATCCGTCTATTTTATTAGTGATTTTTTGCATCTTATACAGCCATCTGCTTGACCATACATTTATTTTTGCGCAAATTTTCCTTATACGTTTTACTTAAGATACCTACTTTCTGCCTGCCATTTCTACGCCGTCTTCTAGAATATTTAATGCACATCTTTCAATTTTAAAAGCCTTTAATCACGCCTTAAGCATTATTTTCTTCATTTATTTGCACAAATCCCTGCTTCGCATTTTACTTCATGCTTACGTTCGCATAGCCAATATTTTCTTCATACGCATTTCAGTGGTTTACTGCTCCCGGGATCGAACCCGCGTCGAGGCTACCCTGAGGTGCATCATACCAGCGCAAGCGCAACCGGCGCAGTGCTCCGCCGCCTGCCCGGCCGCATTCCAGCGCGATAACAATAAGGAGCGTAAGCCGTTTTACAATTTTAGTATTTCTTTAACTAAACATTTTAACGGTAATTTATTCAACTTGCTTGTTTACTTATCTTTATTATCGTAATAAGTTATTTCATTGATCCTTCTTTTTATTGTTTGACGATTATAACTTGCATTTTAAGATGTCTGAAAAAACTGTACCTAAACCCGTTTCACCATTGAGCCTTACGGTACCACAGTTAACAAATGAGTCCTTGGAAGAGCTCAAGGTCAAACGGAGTTCCATCAAAGGACAGATTACAAAGTTTAAGAGGTATTTGAACGGTTTTGACGATGAAACTACGTTAACTTCAATTCAAATCAATGAATTAACTTTAAAGTTGAATAAATTCCTGGAACTTAGCAACAGATTTGAGGTCATGCAAACTCGTATAGAGGTCCTGAATGAGGATAACCTCGCCGATGAACTTACCGAAAGGGACAATATAGAGGAAAGTCTCCACCTTGCCATCGCGACAGCCCAATCTATGATTGAGGTATGTAAACCTAGGGAGACCTTTCATGACGCCGACCAGGCTTCATCTTCACATTCGCATTCCACCAGCCACCGGTGTCATGATCATGACTCTTTAGGTTTTAAATTGCCGTTAATTCAAATTCATAAATTCGACGGTACCTTCTTTAAATGGCTGGAATTCCGCGATACCTACGAGTCGCTCATTCATAAAAACGATAGAATTAAACCGATACATAAATTTCATTATCTTTCTTCATACCTTGAAGGTGAAGCCGCTCGAATTATTTCAAATTTAGAGGTATCGGCCGACAACTACTCTGAAGCTTGGGACCTTTTGTGCGATCGGTATAATAATAATCGGCAACTTATAACTAATCATCTTAGCTCTTTATTTAGTATCGAACCTTTGCAGCGTGAATCAGATAAGGCTATTAGGTATCTTAGTGACCATGTGACCAAAAACTTGCGGGCGTTGAAGACGCTCGGCCAGCCCACCGACCAGTGGGACACGATCATCATACACATGGTTACATCGAAGTTAGACCAAGCTACTCGTGCAAAATGGGAAGAACATCGTAATAATTTAGTAGAACTACCCACATTAGATGAATTCAAAAAGTTCTTGAAATCCCGTGCAGATGTTTTGGAAACATTATTTAAGTCTAAAAGGGATAAACAAAATAACTTTCAATCGAAATCAGAGACGCCTCAAATCAAAACGTTTGCCATTTCAGCCACTTCAACCAGCGAAAGGTCTCCGCGGCCGTGCGTCGTGTGCCAGGGTAAACATCGTATCTTCGATTGCAAGGTCTTCAGTAGCCTGTCGACCGACGAGAAGTGGGCCCAGGCTTCAAAACTCAAGCTCTGCTTCAACTGCTTGCGCCCGGACCACGACACGGCGCGGTGTCGGCTGGGAGGATGTCGCGTATGTAAGAGGCGTCACAACACAGCATTACACAAACACATCACTGACACATCCACACCACCAGCTTCAGTAGGCCATTCTGGTGATAACACTGGTGGTGCTGAGAGCTCTTCTTCTTCGGTCGTCATGACAGCAGTATCTTCTTCTGCTGTTATGCTGTCTACAGCATTAATAGATATTGTGAATCCGCAAACTAATCAAGTAGAAACAGTTAGGGCGCTTATAGACAATGGCAGTATGGTCTGTATGATCTCTAATGAATTAAGGCAGCGCCTTCAGCTGACTTCACATCGTTCCAAAGAAAGCATCACAGCTATAATGGACACTCCTATTAACATCGTTCCAGAACGCTGCTCTGCATGCATTAAGTCTAGGCAGGGTACATTCGTTCGCGACCTTGATTTTGTAGTACTTCCTCGTTTAATTAAAGCACATCCTGAAAACTTCATTCCTGTGAACCATCTTAGTATACCATCATCTATAAAATTAGCAGACCCCAACTTTAATAAGCCTTCGCGTATTGACGTCTTATTGGGCATTGAGGTTTTCTGGGACATCATCGGTACAGAAAAGTACCCTCTGGGAAACAAACTACCCACTCTTCATAGCTCTGAGTTAGGCTGGCTAATAGGTGGTCGCATGCCTACTAAGAGCAAGTCTGCTAACGAAACGATTTCGTGCAACTTCGTGACTACTCAGAACAACACAGACTCAGAATCACAACTTCATAGGTTCTGGGAGTACGAGGACTTCCCTATGCATCATAAATCCAAACCTATTTTTACTGAAAGTGAATCGCACTTCATTGAAAACACTACTCGCTTAGAAACCGGTCAGTTTTGTGCTAGATTGCCCCTTAGTGACACATCTGATTTTCTAGGCGAGGTCGCATGTAAGTCGCCTTCTTTAAGCTGCTTCAATTTACAAAAATACAGACCAAATTCTCAGCTCTTGATAGACTCTGAATCAGGAAATGTACAAAAGGACAGTATCGTTTTGAATCAGTCACTTCACACGCTATGGAGTCCTAGACAGGACACACTTCATTTTAATATTGATGACAACCCTACCGCATCTGACATCGTAACTAAGCATTCCATTTTATCCGCGACTTTTAAGATTTTTGATCCTTTAGGCCTTCTGACTTTATGCACTGTAAAACCCAACATACTTTTACAGAAACTTTGGTCTTTCAAACTCGACTGGGATACTCCTGTACCCACTCAAGTTCAACGTGCCTGGGCGCACTTCGTAGATAACATAAAATTCCTAAAGCTCCTTGCTGTGCCCAGGAATATAATTAACGATAATGACTCTGCTTCTTCTATCGTACTCCACGCTTTCTCTGACGCTTCTCAGGCCGCTTATGGCGCATGTATATATATCAAGGCCACGTCCTTGTCAGGGAAACAAACTGTAAATCTGATTTGCTCCAATTACTGCGTCGCTCCGACGCGGTCTTCTACGATACCAAGGTTAAAACTTGAGGTGGCGCTTCCTGCCTTGACGGTAAGCAAAGCACTTCATAAGCCTATAGCACGCCATGTATACTGGTCTGATAGACCTAAATTAAAAACTTACGCCGCGAACCGTGTCGCGACCATTCAAGAGCCAAAAGGCTCTAAATCACATCTTATCTCACTAGCTCCATTTATTGACTCTCAGGGACCCCTGAGAGTGGGGGGCAGGCTTAATAAGATTAAGTATGACTTCTCTGTAAAGCAACCTATACTACATTGTTCCAAACACACACTTACAAAATTAATATTCACTTCTGAACACAAACGCCTCTTGCATGCGGGACCTCAACTCATGCTAGCGTCCGTTCGTGAGCAGTTCTGGCCCATTGGGGGTAGGGACTCAGCACGACGCACGGCTCGCAAATACGTCATTTGTATCATTCGGCATTATGACCGAACTATGTTACCATCACAACTCGTTACGCCCGGCTTCCTATTTTCTACTGTAGCCGTCGATTTTGCAGGTCTATTCCTAATCATTGAGCGGCGTGGCCCTGGCTGTACGATAACAAAATGCGACCTCTGTCTGTTTATATGTTTTAGATTTAAATATGTACATTTGGAAGCAGTCAGCGAGCTTTCTAAAGACGCCTTCATATTGTCCCTGCGCCGCATCATTCTGCGTAGGGAAATTAATTGCAAAATTAGTACAAATGTTATAGCCTCTGCTAAAGAAATTAACGACTTCTTTAAGCATAATTCAGGCCCTGTATTACAGTCTGCAGCTAATCATGACATTCTATTCAATTTCTCCCCGGCTTACGCTCCTAATTTTAACGGCTATGTAGAGGCAGGCATCAAATCAGCAAAATTTCATATTAATCGCATCTTAGGGAACACGCACGTCACATTTGAGGAATTATCGAGCTTATTTGCTCAATGTGAGGCTATCCCTTCCAGCGATCCTCTCTGCCCCCTCTCTTCCTCTCCTAAATACTACGCAGCGCTCACACCAGGGCACTTTCTCCTTGGCAGGCCACTGATGTCGCTCCTGAGCCCGGACCTGACAGAAGCCAACACCTGCAACCTGGACCGCTTCAATCGGCTGGAGCAAATGAGGCAGCACTTCTGGAGGCGCTGGCAGTCCGAGTACGTCATGGAACTACAGCAACGTCTTAAATGGAAAACGCGCGCCAGGGATCTGCAGCAGGGAGACCTGGTCCTAATAAAAGAAGAAAATCAACCCCCACTGTTATGGCGTCTGGGCAGAGTGTCGAAACTCCATACTGGCCCAGACGGAGTACCACGTGTCGCAGATATCGACACCGCCAAGGGAGTCATCCGACGGGCCCTGAACCGCATATGTCTCCTCCAAGATTCTTGAAAGCGGAGCTTTCAAGGGCCCCCAGCATGTTCGCGCCGCTGCCTACTACGTCATCAGACGACCGCGGGGTGTGACCCCCCGCCACCAGCCGCCGGCGCGGCTCCCACTCTTTCTATTTGCCTCTGGTCGCCGGACCGAACACACGCGGCCGCGATCCATACATTTTCATTCATTACCTTTGTAATACCTAGATATTAAACCTTAAGAAGTTTTATAAACCTTCGTGATCATTTTCTACCCTTATGTGCTCTCGCACACATATCAACTCTTTTTTGAAACGTGTTATTTCCACTTATTTCAGGTAGTTGAAGGCGAAATCGAAGACGAAGGCACAACAACGACAGTAGCAGTTAAAATACTGAACCAGAATGCGAGCCTCGAAGACAAGGCGCGGTTCCTCGAAGAGGCGCGGCTCTACAGGGATGCCAGCCACGAGAATGTTCTGGCTTTCGTGGCCAGCTGTCTGCAGGAAGACCCCTGGCTGCTTATATTTGAGCTGTGCTCTACAGTAAGTAGAACACATATCTGATAATTTACCGTCAATCAGAATGCGAGTCTCGAGTACAGGGCGCGGTTCCTCGAAGAGGCGCGGCTCTACCGGGACGCCAGCCACGAGAATGTTCCGGCTTTCGTGGCCAGCTGTTTGCAAGAAGAACCCTGGCTGCTTATATTTGAGCTGTGCTCTACAGTAAGTAGAACACATATCTGATAATTTATCGTCAATCAGAATGCGAGTCTCGAGTACAAGGCGCGGTTTCTGGACGAGATGCGACTCTATACAGATACGGGTTACGAGAATTTTCTAGCTTTCCTGGCCAGCTGTCTGCAGGAAGACCCCTGGCTCCTTATTTGAGCTGTGTTCTACAGTAAGTAGAACACAAACTTATCTGTTAGTTTACCAATTGCATGATGTGAATGCGAATGTGAGCAGTAACTATTTATTACGCCTTTTGTATATCTACGCGGAGAAATCAACACCGCGGCGCCACTGCACGTTTTCTTCGAGTTGTTCGTTGTAGATAAAGCGAAACAATAGCGAATTCGACTGCTCTAACGCATATCTAAGTTGGCGTTGTCTCTGTCACGCGCGATTTCGCATTCGGTCGAATCAGTCGCTGGACCGCGTTCACATCTCCGCGCTGTTATCGCCATTGTTCCGAGAAGGCAGAAAGAGCGCGGGCATGTGCAAAAGGCCTTAGTTGTTTGATTTATCACTGTAAGAAAAGGTGATTCTACTTCTACCTTACCATTTCCAGGATCTCCAGGACTATTTGACAGCAAACCGTCCAGAGATGGCGACACTTAACGAGAGCGGTGTCCCACTGCGTCTCATGTGTGACGTCACTTCCGCTCTATCTTATCTACATTCTAGGGGATTCACGTATGGGTAAGTTGTAATTTAAAAAGTTTAAATTTATTTAGAATTAGATCAATCATTCTTGACATGTCTAGTCAGATCAGTCAAGAAAAAATTGGGCACTTTTTCATTTTCATTTTCTTGGTATTCTCCCCGGGAATGAAATTTCTTGGGGCTGTAGCAGAAATACATAAAATTTGTAAGTTCGTATATGAGCAGGGCCCTATTTAATAAACATTACAACCCGACAAATATGTCAAAAAACGACAAATTTGTCCAATTGTGCTCATATTGCGTTCAATAAACTTTACTGATTTGTCACAGGGTGACAGGTGAACTCGTGTCAATGTAGCTGGTAAATTTTGTTTAATAAAATTATGACGGCTACAAAATTGTCATTGTCAACTACAATTCAAAAATTGTCATGAATTTCTATAGAAAATGAGCCAATATACAATTACATATGACAATTACAACGCTTTATTAAACACGATTATGTCCAACTGTAGTTACAATTAAACAAATTTGTCGAGTGTGACAATGACATATTTGAGGGTAGATTGTAATTTTTAATGAACAGATTTTTGAATTGTATTTGTGATTTGTAATTGTGGATTGTAATGTTTATTATTTAGGGCCCTGGATCGACCAAGTGGCTATGGAGCTAGAAGGAGAAAAAAAACCTCCTTGGGGTTTTGTTATACTGGTCAATTCGTTTGCAAGTAAATCGTGAGTTCTCAGTTCGAGGCGGACTACCTACTAGTAATCGAACTCGCGGAGCGTAAGCGAAGTGAATACTTTACAAACAACTCCAGACCGAACTGTCACCTGGCTACTGGGACGTCTCGGCATTTGGATGGCTTTTTGATTTCGATAGTTTGTCGGAGGATAACTTTAGTAACCTTTTTCTGATCTTTATGAAATTTCATGGGGCTGTAGCTGAGATACATAAAATTTGTAAGTTCGTATATGAGCACGATCGTCAGGATCGATCAAGTGGTTATGGAGCTGGAAGGAAAAAAGAAACCACCGACGGGTCTTGTTATATTGGTCAACTCGTTTGCAAGAAAAAAAAAAGATATTTATTCTTCAATTTAGGCACATTACAATGCACTTATGAACGTCAGAGAGAAAAGAAACTACCACCGGTTCTAACCCTACACGTCTGACCCGAGAAGTATTACTTATTACCGGCAAGAAACTCGGCGGGACTTATTTTTTCAAAACAGTACTACAAATACATTAAAGATACTATATATAATAATGCGTAGTTCTTCAAGAAGGCATATCAAAACAGCTTGAGAGACAGACATGTACCTGCCTATTGTGTAATTAAAATGAAAAATAAAAATAAAATCTAAATCTGACTGCTTCGCAATACGTTCTCAAACAGTAAATCGCGAGTTCTCATTTCGAGGCGGACTACTAGTCCTATTTAATTTTAATGGTTTCTTTTTGTATTTACACCTGACGAAGCCTGCGTTGCGGATTATAAAATTGTAGTTAAAGTAATAGCGGGAGCGTAAGCGAAGCGAGTTCTTACAAACAACTTCTGGCTACTGGGACGTTTCGGCATTTCGATGGCTTTTTGATTTTGAGAGTTTGTTCGACGACAACTTTAGTAACGTTTTTCTGATCTTCATGAAAGGGTCTGGCCGGACCGCCATACCAAAATCGCCCCTGGCTGAATTTGAGATATTGTTATGCACGATTATTCGTTTTATTATTACATATACTTTTGGTGAATATTATGCCTTAAATGATTCCCGTTTGCGAAAAAATTAAAAAAAAAGAAATTTCGTTTTTATTTTTTTTCTTTAAAACCACGTATTCGATTGACTTGTTCTTTGGATATTTTATAGATATATTAAGGATACATCAAAGAAAAAAAAATTACTTCCTGACTTTATTTTAAGTACATAATTTTTTTAGTTTATTTTTAAAATATTTTTTTTATACTACATATGAGTTAGCGACACCTACCATATTTTCATATAATATGCGCATTTTTATACTCTATTACATATATTTTTATCAAAAATATTAGTTTGGATCAACAACTTGAAAAAAAAAAATTTCATAAACAGAGTGGACAAAATTAAACTTTATTATTATTAGTATTTAATTGTCTAACACCGGGAGTGGCCCGTAGATTATTTTTCCATACATTTACTGCTTTAAAATCCCCGTTTTTTGATATTTTGAATGATTTGACTGTAATGTCCTCAAACAGTATTATTGTTCTTAAACGTAACGGGACTGATTGGCGTGATTGAAAAATGTAAATAAATTTTCACATTTTCTTCCATAGTAAATGTATGGAAAAAGAATCTTCAATTTGTGGCTGTTTGGTACATTACCGTAAGTTGATCCCATGGAAACTATTGATACTGAACGGGAATGGAATCTATTGGCATAAAATAATTGCATGTGAAAAATAAAATTTTTCATTTTCATACAAAATGTATGGAAAAAGCTTTCCTCGATTTGTGGCTGTTCTAGCCGGATTTTTTTTGGTCCCATACAAGCTTTTGATCCTGGATAGGAATGGACTCGAATGGCATCAAAAAAAAGTTTCTCGAAAATGACCTTTTTCTCGCACCCTGTATGTTTATTCCAAAATCTGTAAATGCGATCCTTCATTAATCTGAAATTATTCTGAAATCGAGGGAAGGTCTTCTAAGACCATTTTCACGTAGCAGCCCGGAATCTGGCAGCTGCCTTCACTGACCCAAAAAAAATCCATCCTGTATATGACTGCTTCGATTCGCCAGCAGCGCAAGAAAAAAAAAATCATTCTTAATTTAAGGAAAAAAGGGCCACTCCCGGTGTTAGACAATTAAATACTAATAATAATAAAGTTTAATTTTGTCCACTCTGTTTATGAAAATTTTTTTTTTCAAGTTGTTGATCCAAACCAATATTTTTGATAAAAATATATGTAATAGAGTATAAAAATGCGCATATTATATGAAAATATGGTAGGTGTCGCTAACTCATATGTAGTATAAAAAAAATATTTTAAAAATAAACTAAAAAAATTATGTACTTAAAATAAAGTCAGGAAGTTAATTTTTTTTTCTTTGATGTATCCTTAATATATCTATAAAATATCCAAAGAACAAGTCAATCGAAGACGTGGTTTTAAAGAAAAAAAATAAAAACAAAATTTCTTTTTTTTTAATTTTTTCGCAAACGGGAATCATTTAAGGCATAATATTCACCAAAAGTATATGTAATAATAAAACGAATAATCGTGCATAACAATATCTCAAATTCAGCCAGGGGCGATTTTGGTATGGCGGTCCGGCCAGACCCTTTGATGAAGTTCTAGCTAAAATTTGAGAGTTCGTATATGAGCAGGATCGATCAAGGGGTCATGGAGCTAGAAGGTGCGAAAAAATCGTGATATGGGTCTTGTTATATTGGTCATCTCGTTCGCGAGTTCTCGGTTCGAGGCGGACTACTAGTTATGTGAGTTTGGAAAAATGATATTATTGTGTTTTAGTGGATTTGAGTTATCCCCATTATCATCATGAGTATGTGTCTGTTTGCAGAGGGCTGTGCACCCGGAACGTCCTAATACGAGGGTCGGACGAGGCGGCGCGCGCCGTGCTCGGCAACTACGGCCTGGATCCGCGGCCTGATGTCGACAATGTACAGCGCGCGGTAAATAACACGTACAATATAACTAACTATATTGAATAATATTGACAACTGTATAGTGGCCATCAGATATATTTGATCGGCCAAGGTGGTAACAGATATGGGAACAATGCCTCTATTGTCAAGACGATAAAGTGCATGTTCCGATATTTTTGAGTACCTTGGCCGCTCCAATATATTTGATGGCGACTGTACGATGAGGGTAATCTGATTTAAGTTTTGATTTGTGTTTGTGTTCCCAAAAGTAAAGAACATCGTGTTGTTTGTTGTAAACTACATTGGTTGATGATTTTAGGCGAGTCTCGAGCAGAATTTAAATTTTGAAAAATATATGGTTAAGGATTAAAAACCTCTCATTGAGTATCCATTTCACTACACAGTTATGTAGTTACTTGTTCTTGTTGTTGTTATTTCATTGATGTTTAGTTTACGATACGGTACGGTATATAAAATAGTCGTGATGATTAATGAGCTAAACTTTCGGGAATACATGAGGCAAATCGTGTTTTCTAGTAATAATCTAAGTAAGTGGTATACCTTATTAGTGTATAAAGTAAGACTAAATGGTTCATGCAGTCGCAGGCCGGCGACGTGTGGTCCCTGGGCTGCGTGCTCCGCGACGTCTGCTCGTGGGGCGCCGCGCCTCCGCCCGCAAGGCCCGACTGTCCGTATCAGGAACATCTGTAAGTTACCGGCAGCCTTACACTACCCGGTGTCGAGGGAAACTATTTGTTCAATTTTATAATTATCCTTAAATAGGAATAGTACACTACAGCACAGGCTGAGATACCAGGTTCAGGCTCTCTACGCTCGGCCGCTTATTAACCTACTTGGCCGGATATCCATTTTTTACGCTGAGGCACTGACTGTAGTGTAATAGTAGTAAGGCATCCGAAACATGATGCTAACATAACGACAACTTTTCTGCGCACGTTTGCGAAAACTCATTGTTACATGATGTCTCGTAATCCACAGACTCCAAGTGATGCAGCTGTGCTGGCACGAGCAGCCCGACTCGCGGCCCAGCGCGGCGCAAGTGCAAGCGCTGCTCGAGCACCTCCGCTCCACACACTCGCAGGCTCGAGAGTCTCGAGACGGCTACGGCAGCTCCGACTTCGAGGAGCGCTGGCAGCGACTCAAGCCCAACACCATCCCCAAGCTCGACGAGCACCGAGTCATCGTACACGCGCCCGGAGGCGAGCCCTCACACTTCACAGAGGAACTAACGGACATGGACACCGCTGTCTCCAGATCCAGCAGCATCATGTCCGACCCGCTGTCCGTTCAGATCAAATCCGAGAGCCTCACGAACCTCCACGGCTCGCTCGAGGACGTCCGCAACATTTATCTCACACATAACGAGCAGGCGGTCCTCGAGTGCCATCAGGGCAACATTCTAGATGACAGAGATAACGACCGCTCCGACGCCTCGGTCGACCCCTGGCTCAAGGACATCATAGCCGGCAGCCAGGATGACGTCAGCTACTACAAAGATGTCAGCGATGTTATTAAGAATCTCGATAATATTCTCAATTCGGAAAAGACGTCCAGCTCGGAGTCGAGCCACCAGGCGAGCCCGTCGAGAGACAATCTGAGCTTGGACTGTAAAAAAGATTACCCGATGCAGTCCAGTATGGTCAAATCGCCAGGTATTACGAACTTCCAAAATATTTTGGCAGTCGGTTTTGATGAAAAATCGCCTGAAAAGAAACAGGACGATGATGAAGACAAAGATACCATAGGCACGCTTAGCCATTCGTTCGAGCGGCATAGCGATACCACGAGTCAACACACCTTAGAGAATTTAACTCCCGACACTCCTATAAGAGATATGGAGTTACCGTTTGAAAAGACGGATGCTGATTTACAAAATAAACTGCATACAGTTGAATTATCTGAAGATGTACAAGTTGATGCAGTATTGCCAAAAGAAAGTAAAGTAGATAATAGTGATAGTGTAGAAACTGATTTATGTATAGCGCCAATGCATAGTGTTAATGAAGATAAGAATGTGTATGTGAGTGAAGACTGCCAAACGCCGAGTGATAGTAAGTTAAACGAAATAGTCCATGATAAGGAAACAGTGGAAGCTAAGTCAATATGCGAAATTAGCGATATTAAACCAGTTTGTAACAACGTGCAAGAAGTAAATAATAAGACTGTTCAAAGCTTAGAACAAAATGTGCCAGTGAATGTAGAAGATAAAGAGGTCTTGCCGATATTCCCCGAGATAGTTGAAAATAATATAGTTGCAGATCTGTTACCAAATGCCCCAATAGAAGAAAAAGATGCAACAGACCCACAACCCGAAACAACTAGCACAAATAGTGAAAAAGAAATAAATAATGATCTCATTACACCTGCAGAAAGTACAACTGATTATAAAATAACACCACCTGTAGATAAGGTAGCCCTGGAAATAGCTCCAGTGTCAAAAGTCGATAACTTAGACAATGTTAGCCAAATAGAGTTGGAATCTCCTCCTAGGTTAGAACAAAGTAAACGAGGCGATTCGCCTATAACACCTTATGAACGAAGAATGGAATCAAGTTTACCAGAATCAGTACAAACCAGGTCCGATACTCTAGTTATTGAGGCCTCGTCTGAAAATGAAAATAGAAGCCATGTGGAAGCAGTTCCTAAGTCAATTAAGGAAACAGACGTGTCCACAAACTCCGTCGACGAACTTATAAGTTTGGTTGGAAAAGAAGTTGTAGGAACAAATACTCCAATTAGCATTACTACTCCTACACTGATATTGTCTGAAGCAAGAGATGACATAGAAATCTCAGAAAATATTGGCCAAGTCCCTGAGGAATTTATAGACAAAATAATTAAAGAAGCCGAGACTGCAGCACTGAACTGCATTGAAAAAACTCAGGCTAAAATATTATCACCTGAACCACTATGTATCCCTAAAAAAGAAGTAACAGACATGTTTCTTAATATTGAAATAAACTCCTCGGAAGTCTCAACTGCAGATAAAATGATTATTTCTGAATCTAAGCAAGACTTATTAAGTAAGCCTATATCTTCACAGGATAACTCAAAACCTAACATTCTCGAAGAGGCAGTAAAGATACCTTCGTCTAGCAGTATAGATAACATTGCAAAAGAAATCTTGCTAGATGCCATTCAAGAAGTACCTAAAGCAATCCAAAAAGAAGAATCGCCGGATTTTTTTCACGAAAATAATTTAAAAGTTATACCCACAGTAGAATCTAACTTACAAGAAAGTGCAAACAAAGCCCCTGAAATCAAATCTCTACCAGATGTTGTACGAGATGTTACACACCCCGAAAATAAAGCAATTCATAATAATGATCATAAGGCACTTGCTAGTGCGCAAATTGAATCACAGTCTGTGGTCCCTCAACTATCACTTGACCCTGAATCATCAGCCAGTGCAGATTCTTCACAGAATACTTTTCTCACAAAAGATACTCTGAAAGAAGAATCGAATGTTGTATCTGAAAGTCCAATAGAAGCTTTACCAGGCGAGCAAGTACAAGAAACTTTGATACCAGAAGTTGATACTGAAACTGTGATAAATACATTTCTAGATTCTGAAAACCGATTAACAGAAAGAGTATGTACTGAAGAGACTCCAAAACCATTGTCTAAGATACCAAGTCAGAATGAAATGGAAATAATAGCAGTGGTTGCCGAAGAACCGATGACAGAAAAAGACAATATCACAGAAAATGTTGTTCTTAAATCTTATAATAAAACTGCTGAAAATGGGCATCTACCATCAGATGATAGCACAACTTATATGGATCTTGCTGATGGTGTAAAAGCTGAAATTATTGATCAAAACCCTATGGATGATAACATTAAGGATGTGATCAACTCTTGCTTAGAGACTCCTGGTAACAATAGCTGCTCACTAGTCAAGCTTGAATCTACAGAGTATTTTGATCTGCCTACTGTTGCGAAGGAGGTAGATGAGTTTTTACACGCGGAACGACGGATTAGCAGCCAGGTGGATAAGAAGGATCCCTTATGTTCAAGTACTCCTAAAAGCTCAGTGGATGACACAAACTCAACGGAAGAAAAATCTGATGTGCTGTCAGAAACTAAAGTCCCTGATTATGGTCCTGGAGTAACACTAACTAAATTGGAACAACAATGTGTTCCAGATTTTCTAAGCCCTTTTGATTCTCCGACTAAAAGTCACCCAACTGACACCTACGATGAAAACAGCTCAGTCGTCCTAGGCCCCTTTGAGAACTGCACCATGGATTTGTTCAAAGGAGTCAAATCTGGCGGGGATCTGGGTGACATCCCTAAAGAAGAGTTGTTTGCATTCTCTTCAAATTTTAGCGAAATGAATCTCGAAACGCCCTCGCCACTTCGCGACGGCAACTTTCTAAATGAAGTACCGGATATAGTTAACGATGATAATTTCCTTGATATAATCAGTGACCCAAAGGATGAAATAGACGCTAAGACCGAAAGCGACGTCACTGATGAGTCTGTTACTGAGAAAAAGGTTTCACCGTCGACGCCTCCCAACTCTCCCGGCTACTTTCTAGCCTCTACATCGCAGCAGAAATATTTGGTAGATATAGATCTGAACCAAGCACCGGAACCTCCTCCTGTAGAATCCGATTCAGGTTTAAGTTCATTGCATAAAGAAATCGAGCTCAACCAAATAGAGCTTCAAATCACTTCAAAGTTAGCAATGGCCGAGAACGAGAACAATCTGAACATAGAATATTCTGGACCATTAACTGTAGAAGGTTTAGTACAGAATGATCTGGTGAGGGAAGAAGAATCGGTGCCAGAGACATTTCTAGCGGGGAATGGAGGGAACATTGATGATATTCGGGAGATGTTCACGCTTGATGAAGACTGTGTCAACGCATTGAGGAATGAGCTGGAATTGAAGCTGCCTCTTGCACAGGTAAGGTTATACGATATAAAATTAACAATTTAGACTTTTGTTGAAGCTAGAACGACATACATGGGGCCCAGAAAACTTAATTACATAATTACAATCGCTACTTTGAAAAATTATAGGTTTTTTCAAACGCTCTAGTGACTAAACGGGAAAAGGGACTGAATTTCTTTTCGAATATATATTACTAGACTATATACTCTTGTTTTTGGCACAAACCGAAACACGCTTGCTGAAAGTTGCCTCGATAGAAAAAAAATCCGAAGTTGGGTCCTTTTTCCCCTTATTTTCCTTAGCATACGTAAACTATAAAAGATTAAGCAATATAACTAAGTAAAAAATATGGTATTCTGGTTTATTTAAAAAGTCACAGAAGCAAAATTAGACACAATTTTATAGATTCGCTTATTTATCGTAGTTTGGTCAAAAAGTCTGATCCTTAAGAGCGCTGCATCTCTTTCTTTCGTGCACGGGAGCCATAAACGTGTCTCTAACGGATGGGCGTGGCTTCTCCTAATCGAGGAACGGCCTTAATTCGGAATGTCACAACCAAATCGCCGAAATTCAGGTGGCAAAAAAATACTCAGTGCCCTGATGCCAGAGCAAAAAAAAATAGATAACCTAAGTATCGCCAAAGATAAAAGGGTTCTAGGAGTGGTATTTCATTGTTTTCGAATAGACGGCTGTCGATGTTTGTGACGACAGTGGCTCGAGTTGCCGATGTCGCGAATGGCCGTCAAAGGGTTAATAGTGAGGAGGATATGCTATAACTGTCTGTTTTCCCAGGTGGCGGCCATAGAGCCCGCGTGCTCGGTGCCGGAGCCGGACGGCTGGTCGGAGCTGCCGCCGCCGCCCGAGCTGGTGGTGAGCTACCCGGGCGCGCTCAGCCCCATCGCCGAGGAGACCGGCCCGCAGCTGTCCGCCTACGACAACGACGTGCTATGTAAGCCTGCTAACCGAGTCGCGTCCATAGTGAACAGTCCGCGTGCTCGTGCCGGAGCCGGACGGCTGGTCGGAGCTGCCGCCGCCGCCCGAGCTGGTGTGCGTGGTGGGTGGTGGGTCAACGCAACCTACCGAATGCTCGCCACACAGGTCGTACACTAAGTTGCGATGTTGCGAAGCTCCATGTGCTCGTCTCTCCTACATCCTACCGACTGAGCCAATGTAATGAAAAACTGGTGTTGTTTTTTTATTTTGCTAGTTTACTTCACGTGTAAAAGTGTCCTTCTGGTTTACTTACTGAACAAATCGTTAATTTGAATTACATTGAACAGGGAATGCATCTGTTCGCACGGAATCGTCCGAGAGCTATCCGTCTCCGTGCAACAACTCCACGGAGGAGCCCACGGAGCCGCCCACCGGGCAGGACACCTACACGCTGCCCGCGCCGTCCACGCAGCCTCAGACTAGCAGCAGGGAGTGAGTACCTTCTAACTGTAGGGTTTTACATGCTCAACTCCATGAAGGATATATTTCATGACAACCGTCCTTATAGTATAGAAGCAAATTCAACAAAAGTCGTCTCCTTCACGATTTTCGTAGACATCTCTTCTAAATACCTAAAACTGGTATGGATGTGTTCCTCGTAGTCTCCTGAATACGAATTGACTGGTTTTAGTTTATGGAGGGGGGGACGGGTCGGTAAAAAGGGGGGGAAAGATGGCGGCTGACTGCCATCTAAATTTGTTTACATCTCGAGTCCTATGAGACCGATCTTTTTGTATGAGATGTCATTTGAAAGACTATTAAATGTACTACAATTGTTTATAAATAACTGTAGTCGTCACTTTAGTCCTTTACAAAATATTTCTAAAAATATGATTTTTTTACCGTGCATGTTTGCGTAAGTACTGATAAAACATGCTTATAACTCAATATATTATAACTTTACCGCAATCAATGTTATTATAAAATATACAGGATAATTTATAAGCTTTCGAAAAATATAAGCTTTATTAGTAAGTAATATTATATAACCGAGTATTGATGAATTTTGTTCAGCATGGGTCACTGCGCTTCCTCATAGAATGGCAGCCGACCGCCATCGTATTTTCATTATTTCACGGAATCATTTTTACGGATCAAATCGTAATTGGTATTATTTGAAAGCATTTAAAATGTACTTTAATCGGTTCTTTGAAGTCTAAGTTGCAAAATTAACAGTTTATTATTATTTTTAGAAAATGTAACATTTTTTACCTAATAGACTGGAAGAAACAGGCTTATTTGGAGAAAGGTCATCGATATTCCTTCTAAATACCTAAAACTGGTATGGATGTATTTCTCATAATTTATAGGACATGAATTGATCAGCTTTATTTTATAAAGGGGGGGACGAGTCGAAAAAAAGGAGAGGGGAAAGATGGTGTCCGCCTGTCATTGAAATTTGTTCACATCTCGAGTCCTATGGGACCGATAGATTCGTGTGAGATGTCATTTTAAATAGGGCAGATGCCCCGGTTTTGGCCACTGTGCCGGTTTTGGCCATTTCCAACTTTATTAAGATATTTACGAATTTACAAATCTATGGTTTATAGTTAATGTAAGAGTAAATTATGGCAAAACAGATGGCATTATCATCTGTCATGTATCAGTTGTCATTCAGTTGTCAGGAGTTATGGAAAAATGTGGCCAAAACTGGCTCCTGGGTCCCTTTTTGACATTTCATCAAAGAAAATAATAAGATCTTATGTCAGAATCTTTACAGCACAGACTCATATAAATATAGTTATATATTTTCAATGACGCAGTACATAAAGAATGTCATTATTCCTTAATAACGCAAAATGACGGACGTCTGAACAGTCAAACTCTCCTTAAAGTGGCCAAAACCGGGGCATCTGCCCTATCATTAAACGTACTATAATTGTTTTTAAATAATTGTAGTTAACACTTTATTCGTTTACAAAATATTCGATAAAATATTACTTTTTACCGTGCATATTTGCGTTACTACTGAAAAAACATGCTTATAACTCAATAAATTGCAACTTTACTGCAATTAATGTTGTAATAAAATATACGGGAAATTTTATGAGCTTTTGAAAAATATAAGTTTTATTTATATATAATATTGTATAACCAAGTAAATGATGAATTTTGTTCAGCATGGGTCAATGCGCATCATCATATGAATGGCGGCCGACCGTTGTCGTATTTTCATTATTGCTCGGAATCTATTTTACAGATCACATCGTGATAGGTATCATTTGAAAGCATTTTAAATTTACTATAATCGGTTTATTGAACTCTGAGATAAATAATTATCCGTTTGTTGTTATTTTTAGAAAACGTAATATTTTTATATAAAAGGCTGGAGGAAACAGATTTGTTTGGAGAAAAGTCGTTGACATTTCTTCCAAATACATAAAACTGATATGGTTTTCTTCCTCATTGTCTCCAAAATATGAATTGACCAGGTTTTTTTTGTAGAGGGGGAGCGAGTCGAAAACAAGGAGGAGGGGGATAGATAGCGTCTGACCTTCATCAAAATGTCATCGAAATTCGTTCACATCTCGAGTCCTATGGGACCGATCGGTTTGTGTGAGATGTCATTTGAAAGGTTATTAAACGTTCTACAATTGCTTTTAATTAATTATAGTCATCACTTTAGTCGTTTACTAAATATTTGATAAAAATTGTTTTTTTGTACCGTGCATGTTTGCATAAGTACTGATAAATCATGCTTATAACTCAATAAATTATGACTTTATCCTATTTAATTTTATTATAAAACACATGGGAAATTTTATGACGTTTCTATAAACGTAAGTTTTTTTATATTCAATGTTATATACCAATTAATGATAAATCTTGTTGGCATGGGTCAGTGCGCGTCGTCATATGAACGGCGGCTGACCGCCGTAGTATTTTCATTGAACTTTGATTGAATAGTCAATAGTCAATTCATATCCTGGAGAGAATGAGGTACACACCCATATCAGTTTTAGATATTTGGAAGAGCTGTCGACGACTTTTCTCCAAACAAGCTCGTTTCCACCAATGTATTAGGTAAAAATGTTACGTTTTCTAAAAATCTAAATATATAAAAGAAGAAACTGACTGACTGACTGACTGACTGACTGACTGACATATCAACGCACAGCCTAAACCGCTGGGTCTAGAGTTTCCAAATTTGGCATGTAGGTCCCTTATAAGGTCTAGAGGTGCACTAAGAAAGGGTTTTTCAAAATTCACCCCGTAAGGGGGTGAAATGGGGGTCCAAAGTTTGTATGGGGAAACAAGATTTGTTAGACTATTTTATTTGAAACTTCACCGTAGTATTCCTAACGATAAATGAGTAAACACGTGTTTCAGCTTTTTTAAAAATTTAACTCCTTAAAGGGGGAAATGGGGGTGAAAAAGTCTGAAAATCAATATGGGTATCGTTCCTATGGTTTATCGGGTCGCTGATTACGAAAACAACAACCATATTATCATACAACGTGGCAGGTGTAAAATATCATCCCCCAGGGGGTGAAATGGGGGTCCAAAGTTTGTATAGGGAAACAAGATTAGTTAGACTATTTTATTTGAAACTTCACCGGAGTATTCCTAACAATAAATGAGTAAACACGTGTTTCAGCTTTTTAAAAAATTTAACTCCTTAAAGGGGGAAATGGGGGTGAAAAAGTCTGAAAATCAATATGGGTATCGTTTCTATGGTTTATCGGGCGCTGATTACGAAAACAACAACCATTTTATTATACAACGTGGCAGGTGTAAAATATCATCCCCCAGGGGGTGAAATGGGGGTCCAAAGTTTGTATAGGGAAACAAGATTAGTTAGACTGTTTTATTTGAAACTTCACAGGAGTAATTCTAACAATAAATATGTAAACACGTGTTTCAGGTTTTTTTAAAAATTCAACTCCTTAAAGGGGGAAATGGGGGTGAAAAAGTCTGAAAATCAATATGGGTATCGTTTCTATGGTTTATCGGGTCGCTGATTACGAAAACAACAACCATTTTATTATACAACGTGGCAGGTGTAAAATATAAAAGAAGAAACTGACTGACTGACTGACTGACTGACTGACATATCAACGCACAGCCTAAACCGCTGGGTCTAGAGTTTCCAAATTTGGCATGTAGGTCCCTTATAAGGTCTAGGGGTGCACTAAGAAAGGATTTTTCAAAATTCACCCCGTAAGGGGGTGAAATGGGGGTCCAAAGTTTGTATGGGGAAACAAGATTTGTTAGACTATTTTATTTGAAACTTCACCGGAGTATTCCTAACGATAAATGAGTAAACACGTGTTTCAGCTTTTTTAAAAATTTAACTCCTTAAAGGGGGAAATGGGGGTGAAAAAGTCTGAAAATCAATATGGGTATCGTTCCTATGGTTTATCGGGTCGCTGATTACGAAAACAACAACCATATTATCATACAACGTGGCAGGTGTAAAATATCATCCCCCAGGGGGTGAAATGGGGGTCCAAAGTTTGTATAGGGAAACAAGATTAGTTAGACTATTTTATTTGAAACTTCACCGGAGTATTTCTAACAATAAATGAGTAAACACGTGTTTCAGCTTTTTTGAAAATTCAACTTCTGCAAGGGGGAAATGGGGGTGAAAAAGTCTGAAAATCAATATGGGTATCGTTTCTATGGTTTATCGGGTCGCTGAGTACGAAAACAACAACCATTTTATTATACAACGTGGCAGGTGTAAAATGTAAAAGAAGAAACTGACTGACTGACTGACTGACATATCAACGCACAGCCTAAACCGCTGGGTCTAGAGTTTCCAAATTTGGCATGTAGGTCCCTTATAAGGTCTAGAGATGCACTAAGAAAGGATTTTTCAAAATTCACCCCGTAAGGGGGTGAAATGGGGGTCCAAAGTTTGTATGGGGAAACAAGATTTGTTAGACTATTTTATTTGAAACTTCACCGGAGTATTCCTAACGATAAATGAGTAAACACGTGTTTCAGCTTTTTTAAAAATTTAACTCCTTAAAGGGGGAAATGGGGGTGAAAAAGTCTGAAAATCAATATGGGTATCGTTCCTATGGTTTATCGGGTCGCTGATTACGAAAACAACAACCATATTATCATACAACGTGGCAGGTGTAAAATATCATCCCCCAGGGGGTGAAATGGGGGTCCAAAGTTTGTATAGGGAAACAAGATTAGTTAGACTATTTTATTTGAAACTTCACCGGAGTATTTCTAACAATAAATGAGTAAACACGTGTTTCAGCTTTTTTGAAAATTCAACTTCTGAAAGGGGGAAATGGGGGTGAAAAAGTCTGAAAATCAATATGGGTATCGTTTCTATGGTTTATCGGGCGCTGATTACGAAAACAACAACCATTTTATTATACAACGTGGCAGGTGTAAAATATCATCCCCCAGGGGGTGAAATGGGGGTCCAAAGTTTGTATAGGGAAACAAGATTAGTTAGACTGTTTTATTTGAAACTTCACAGGAGTAATTTTAACAATAAATATGTAAATACGTGTTTCAGGTTTTTTGAAAATTCAACTCCTTAAAGGGGGAAATGGGGGTGAAAAAGTCTGAAAATCAATATGGGTATCGTTTCTATGGTTTATCGGGTCGCTGATTACGAAAACAACAACCATTTTATTATACAACGTGGCAGGTGTAAAATATCATCCCCCAGGGGGTGAAATGGGGGTCCAAAGTTTGTATAGGGTAACAAGATTAGTTAGACTGTTTTATTTGAAACTTCACAGGAGTATTCCTAACAATAAATATGTAAACACGTGTTTCATAAAGGGGAAAATGGGGGTGAAAAAGTCTTAAAATCAACATGGGTATCTTTTCTATGGTTTATCGTGTCGCTGATTACGAAAACACCAATGATTTTATGATACAACGTGGCGGGCGTGAAATATCATCTCCCTGTTAGGGTGCGATAGGGTTGAAATTACTAAATATCAATATTGGAGATGGGAGTCGATTTATGGTATTTTGGGACGTTAATTAAGTACGAAAATGGCATCAATTTCGAAATTTTTGTTAAAGAAATAATTTTACCTCCGGGAAAGGACATAGGGTAGTTTCTATACCGAAAATCAGCCCTTAAGGGGGTGAAAAGGGGATTGGAAGGTTGTATAGAGAATTTTATACCGTTGAACCGATTTAAATGAAACTTGATATAATAGATAGTTTGAATCCCGGGAAACGACTAAGGGTTATTTTCATTGAAAAAATTAACCCGTAAAGGGGTGAAAAGAGGGTTGGTAGTTTATATAGGATTTTTTCACAGCTGAACCGATTTAGATGAAACTTGGTATACCTACAGATAGTTTGAGGCCCGGGGAGGAAAAAAAATAGTAATTTTTCGCGAAAACTACCCTTGAAGGTAAAATAGTTAAGGGTGAAACGGGGGTTGCAGGTTTTTATAGGGAATTTTAAACCGTTGAACCGATTTAGACGAAACTTGGTATATAGTAAGTGTGAATCCCTGCAAAAGACTAAGGGTTGTTTTCGTTCCGAAAATCATCCCTTGAAGGAAAAAGGGATTGGAATTTTGATAAGGAAATTTTTAACACCTGGACCGATTTAGATGAAACTTAATGCTAATTAGCATACAGATAGTTTGAGTCCCGAGAAGGAACATAAAATTGTTTTTACCTCGAAAATCAGCCCATCAGAAATGAAAAATCAAAAAACAAATAACTTTTTCGTGTGGCGTATCAAATAAAAGGGCCTTAATGTGAGGATCTCTAATTAGTATAATTTTAACATACATAACTTTGAAATTACTAAAAAAAAGGTGTAAATTAATCATTATCGGAAACTGTTCGACAGAAAATTTTGCAAAAATTACAGATATAATAGTTATTTACGAATAAATTACAGGAAAACTAATAAGAGTGCAGTCAAGCACCAGTCCGACTTAAGACAAAAATAAATAAATCGGGGTACGTGTCCGATTCGCACTCAGCCGCCCTATTAATTTTCATGAAATCATGCTGAAAGCGTCTTTTTTCAAAAATGTAATAAAAAAGTTGTTCGTACGAAACCTTTGAGGCGCAAGTAAGACCCGTACTTGCGTGTTTTTTTTTTTATTTCCTAAAATCGTTACTTAAAGTGGTGAAATGGGGGTTAAAAGTTTGTATGGGGCATTTTTAAATGTTGAACCGATTTAGATGAAACTTGGTATGGAGATAGTTTGGGTCCCGGGAAGGGGCAAAATTGTATTTATCCCGAAAAACAAATCTTACGGGGGTGCATAGCAAAGGGGTTGGAAGTTTTATATAGAATTATTTTCAGTTGAACCGATTTAGATGAAACTTGATATAGAGAAAGTTTGAGTCTCGAAAAACGACATAGGATAGTTTTATCCCGAAAATCAACCCTTTAAGAGGTGAAAAGGGGGTTGAAAGTTTATATGGGGAATTGATAACCGCTGAACCTATTTAGATGATTTGGTATAGAGATAGTTTGAGTTCTGGGGATGGGTACATAATAGTTATCCCAGAAGTCATTCCCTAAGAGGGTAAAAAGGGGGGTCAATTACTAATTCTACGCAAAGGAAGTCGCGGGGAAAAACTTTTATTCAAGAGTAGAAATCTGCATTAATCATAATGTACGCGGGCGAAGCCGCGGGCAACTGCTAGTAAAATATAAACGGATGATTTTACATCTCAGACTATAAAGAACCGATTATAGTACATTTGAAATGCTTTCAAATGATACCTATCACGATGTGATCCGTAAAACAGATTCCGAGCAATAATGTAAATTCGACAACGGTCGGCCGCCATTCATATGATGATGCCCAGTGACCCATGCTAACCAGAATTCATCATTACTTGGTTATATCGTATTATATATAAATAAAGCTTATATTTTTCGAATATAACCCGTGTATTTTATCATAAGTCATAACATTATTTGCGGTAAAGTTAAACATTTTTGAGTTATAGGCATGTATATCAGTACTTAGGCCAACATACACGGTAAAAAAAAAACAAATATTTTCAAATATTTCGTAAACGACTAAATTTATGACTACGGTTATTTATAAACAATTATAGTACATTAAATAATCTTTCAAATGACAACTCGCACGAATCTTTCGGTCTCATAGGACTCTAGACGTGAACAAATTTCGTTGACATTTCGATGGCGGGCGGACACCGTCTTTCCCCCCACATTTTTTTCGACTCGTCCCCCCCTCTATAAAATAAAATTGGTCAATTCATGTCCTGGAAACAATGAGGAATACATCCAAACCAGTTTTATGTATTTGCAAGAAATATCGATGACTTTTTTCCAGACAAGCCTGTTTCTTCCAGTCTGTTAGGTAAAAATGTAACATTTTCTAAAAATAATAGTGAATTGTTAATTTTGCAACTAAAATTTCAAAGAACCGATTAAAGTACATTGAAAATGCTTTCAAATGATACCAATTACGATTTAATCCGTAAAATAGATTCCGAGAAATAATGAAAATACGATGGCGGTCGGCTGCCATTCTATAAGGAAGCGCAGTGACCCATGCTGAACAAAATTCATCAATACTCGGTTATATAATATTACTTACTAATAAAGCTTATATTTTTCGAAAGCTCATAAAATTTCCTGTATATTTTGTACTAAAATTAATTGCGGTAAAGGTATAATATATTGAGTTATAAGCATGTTTTATCAGTACTTAGGCAAACATGCACGGTAAAAAAATCATATTTTTTCAAATATTTTGTAAAAGACTAAAGTGATGACTACAGTTATTTATGAACAATTGTAGTACATTTAATAAGCTTTCAAATGACATCTCATACGTACTGATCGGTCTCATAGGACTCGAGATGTAAACAAATATCGATGACAGTCAGCCGCCATCTTTCCCCCCCCTTTTTACCGACCCGTCCCCCCCTCCATAAACTAAAACCAGTCAATTCGTATTCAGGAGACTACGAGGAACACATCCATACCAGTTTTAGGTATTTAGAAGAGATGTCGACGACGTATCTCCAAACAGGCAAATTCCGCCGTACTATTATTGAGCCACTCACGCTTCTCTTTCCCGAATAAATATCTGACAGCGATTTACATGCTTGCAAACCTTTGTACTTTGTAATGTGAGTGGCCGGCATAACAATAAGGTGGTACCACAGAGTAAATAATAGTACTATACAGAGAGACCTCTGTAACGTCACACGAATCATCCCTTCTTAACGCATGACAAATTCTCTTTCGCACTTATGCAAACGTATCGGATACGTCGTGTCAAACTCAATTTTTTTGACGGATTTACACTGAATTACATTCAACATTAGTTTTATTACTGTCTTGCTAAAATCCAATATGTCTTTCCCAGGATAACAATGAGTGCCGACAGCCTAAACGTCAGCCCGGCGAAAACCGGAATAGACGACCGCACGTTCACCGTGGAGGAGGCGCCCTGCGAACGGATCTCCCAAGTCTCCCCTTTCGTGCTCAGCCCCACCACTGACTCCTCCAACACCGCCGTCACGGGCGTCTCCACACTGTCCAAAACCACGCAACCAACCGACAATAAACCTTCCGAAACGCTCTCTAAAGCCACCAGCATCGATTCCTGGTGCTCAAACGATACCTTGTACAATGTAGAAGAGGCTTTCGACGACCTCGCCTCCGATCAGGATCTCCCGTTTGAAGAGATTCCTGAAAATGAAAATGACAACAGTGAAAGCGACACCCTCACCCTCGAAGACGATAAAGAACTCAGCCACGTCTCAACCTACATCGTACACGACAAGTCGGACGACGAACGCTTCTCCCCAGACTCCATCACTGCGAACGACAATGACAACTACACGTATACGAAAGCGAGACTTTCACCGAATAAGTCTGAAGGCTCTAAGAAGGACTTAGCGTATGGAACCATGACAGGCTACTCTAACTGCACTACAGAGATTCTATCCGATGCTTGGATGCTACCCCAACCTGAGCTAGTACGACGCTCGCCTATAGACCTTAACGTTGATATATCCGCCCCGGCACATAAGGAAAGTGAAGAAATCATAACTAGCCCGAAGTTAAAAAGCGAGCCTTGTATCAACAAAATGGACAGCGTTGAAATAACTTGTCTGAAAGACGATTTGTTAGACAACGAGAGCCCGAAACGTGAAGTCCACGACAGCCCTCAGTGCCACTATGATATGTCAGCCGGTGTTACCAGCACTCCTCTTTCAGAGATTCCTTCTGAAGAGAGCACAGCTCCAACGTTAGCAGTCGAATTGAGAACGCCGGAAAATTTACCTGGTATTGTGCCCAACTATCAATCGTTTGTGCTGTCTGCAGAATTACGGCACCAAGAGACAGCCCAACATACCTACCCGAACGAATCCCAAGTTGAGGAAAGTCGAATCGGATCGGACTCGACGCCGTCGTTCATCGAGTTCATGCAAGCGGCCACTTCCAAACCCCAAGAAACGTCGCGATTGCACTCTAGTCAAAACGGCTCAGGCGAATTCGAACGATTCGAAAACTCTTTGAAAATACGCCCCCAAGAACTTTCCAACGAGAAAGTAGCTTCCAGGCCTAGTCAACCGACAACTCTAGTTTTAAGTCCGCCTAGTATTACAAATTTTAAAGAATCTCACGTAGGTAAGAATACGGTAATCATTACTGACTTGGAAGAGGATGAGACGGAGCAGCCACATTCGATTATTATCGCCGAAATTTCCAAAGATAGGACCTTTGATTCTCATATAGTCGAAATGAATCATACATACGATTCTCACACGAGCAGAAAAGAGAAGGAAGGCGCGTTGAAAGAGAGCAATAGTGATAATTCCAAAGATATAACTATCAATGGAACAAATGATGAAAGTCATGATTTAACACCGGCCGAAGCTAAATCACCAGAAACAAATACAGAGGAAACAAAACAAAAGGAACAAACTATAAATAACGTTGACACGCTTAAAGATATCCCAAACGGCTCAGTGTCAAAAATCAATAAAGCTTACGAAATAAAATGCAATGGCAAAAGCGAGAAATATGCAACAGTTAACTTTATAAATGAATCTTTTGAGGAACTAGTCGAAAGCAATGTTGATGATGGCGACAAAGACATGAAAAACGATGAAAATGTAGAAGATTGTGAAGAGGATGAGACTCTCCCTTTAAAAGATAGTCCAGTCAAGCGTGTCCCTGACGTGAACGGGATAGAAGAGAAAATAGTGGCTGTGACGGAGGATTTTTTACAGAATGAGAAGAAGTTCTGTGAGGTCGACGCTTACCTGCCGCTTCTGAGTGATATAAGATTCACAGGTGACTACTATTATACAATCTAAAGCCTAACAAGTTTCTATTTGACCCTGACACAGTGTCGCTACAAACAGTTTACGTATGGCAATAATGTGCATACGTCATGTATAGGTGTGTATTGGGTTCGTGTTGATATTTGAATAATACCAAAACATTGTTTACAGAGAATCAGAGCTTTGTAATATAACCTATTCGTCAAAATCCGATTCCAAATACTCAATATTTCTGTATTCTTCATATTCTGACTCTGGTGAAGATGTTGACTCTTCGTCAGATGTTGTGTCGCTTTCAGGACCACCAACCTCGATTATAAAACGTTCAGTGTGGGATTCAATTATAGGACCTTTATTCCTATAATCGTCTTCAATTTTTTTTACATGGTCACAGCAGTTGGCCCAGTTTTCTCGAGTGACTTCCTAAATAGTAGTAATAAATTGAAAAAAAAAAAAACAGATAAAGCATAAGTTACATAAACTCAATCCTAAATAATTTATACTACACAACTAAATTCTATACATCAAAGTATTTTTTATACCTGAAAACTATCTTCAACAAGCTTTAGGAAAGCATCATTATCGAGAGAAACATTTTTATATTATTATATTAATTCGCCTTTTGCGTGAAGCTTTATTTTCTACAGTTGGCAAAGTCGAGACCGTTTCATTATTTTTAGAAACATTTTTTATCGTGGATCTACATACACCTTAAATGAGAAAATATAATCTATTAAGTTTAAGTATAACAACTAACCAGTTTAATACAACCGCCCTATAAAGTGTCAGTACCAGTCATGTCAGTAACCAATTGCAAAACATTTTTCAATGGAATGCTATTCCATCCTTCGTCCTTTCTTTGCTTTAAATACTTCATTGTATTTAAAATGATTTTTCTTGCATCTTTTGAAAATTTTTTCGGCATTTTTATGATAAAATCGTTTAAATCGCGATATATTTTCGTTTTGTTTACATCGGTGACATTCGATGACATTCAACGTCTGATGTCAAAGTGTAATCATTGCCAGTAAAAGAAATTAATATCACTGAAAATCCGCAACATGGCGAGGGCCAAATAGAAAGTTGTCAGGCTTTAATTATATTTTCCAGTTTTACATTACAAGAGGTTATAGCTTAGAGTTGTTACTTAGCAGATTTATATGCACGTTCCCATACAATAAGAGTCGGTTGTACAAGATCCTTTGTCACCGTAATATTTTTTTCAGTTCGTTGACCACTGTTTAAATAGTGTTATACTTAGCAGTAGTAATAGTACTAGTTAAGCGAGGTTTAGACTAGCAAGTTTACTTGCGGCAAGTAGGGACGCAGCTATATGCTAGAATGAAATAGTGATGTTCATGTATCATTCTGAACTATAGTTGCGTCCCTACTTGCCGCAAGTAAACTTGCTATAGTATCCGCAGAATTAAGTTGCGACTGAGGTCATAAAACTTTTCTTTCACACTTGACCGGCTACTGCAAGAGAGAAGGAGACAGCATTATGAACTCAGTCGCCAATTAATTCTGCGGATACTATAGTCTAAACCTCGCTTTACAGTCACCATCCAGAAATCGATTTACTCTTTTGCACCTTATTACAAAGGAGTAGAGTGCAAAAGTGTAAGCATCTTTGACGTAGACTTTACGTATTATATTGTAGGGCCAGCCTCCGAGATCATGAGCACATCGTTCACACAAGACTCGCCGACGGAGCCCGCGCCAGAGGGAGACGGAGACAAGCCCGGCGACGTGAAGGAGTGGGACAGCGACACTGACTCGCACTCCAGCAATTCGTCCAGCGGCGAGTTCATCTGGAAGGTCAGTGACCTTTGATAGTGGTGTGGAGTGGAGTGCCCTTTATGTGTTTAAAATGTTTTCTACATGATGCTATATAATCTGGAGTCCGACGAAAATAGTAAGGCCGAAAGAGAACACATCTGTATTTCTCAGTACCTAGTCTAGCCATAAGTTCTGTTACAAACAAAAACGTAAATAATTTTCAATGTAATGTAATTTGATTACAATAATCATATATTTATGAATAGGTAATAAAATAAAGCTCTTAAGTAATATATCCTTTGTCCGAAACTTCCAATGTTGGTTTTAATACAAGCCTTTAATCATCAGCTTTTCAATGGTAAAATTCACGCACCGTTTTTATGGAGGAATTTACTACAGTTGCCTTTAAATATTTTAAATGTCATACAGCAATACAACAAACGAAATATATAAGTGTAAGCACACAACACTCGAGAAGCTTAAACTATAGTATACACGCTTCAGCAACGTCATTATCCAGCATAGCTCATGATTTAGTAAGATGCGTCATATCAAGGTGTCTCTAAAATCCATTTTTCCGTACAGGCTTGTTTAGCGACTGAAAATTTCAGTCAAACTGTATCAAAATGAGCTTTAAAATACTATGGTAAAACCTGGGCCCGTATTCTAACTTTAAAACACATTTGTAAACAATCCAACTTCAATGTCTTACCATTCTATTGCTGTGCAGTACAGTTACAAGATCGACATTTCTTATTCGGACACACTTTCATTCATCACTGCACCAATCCACAAACGACAGCGGCTAATCCTTATAAATTGATTCATTATTGTTAAAAGATTGCGAATTAATTATTTGATTCCGTCCACATTGTGTCAGTTTGACGTTTGACGTGGTTTGACTTGCCATTTTTTTTCCTTTTGTTCAACTTTCTTGCATAGGCATACGCATTAACCCATACTGCCTACGTCGTGTCAGTCTATCAAATCCGTGAAAACGATTAGACTCGTCCCACGATAACTCTGCATTAACAGTCAGAGTAACTTGCTATACCCATCCCTTTCTTAGTGGTGACAGAACTAGCATTATAAAAAGACAGTATGATTCTCTTTGTCTAATTCTAATGCAGAGTTATCGTGGGACGAGTCTATGTCTGATAAAGGGGTCTACAACCACATGGGTTTTATGAAGCTACTTTTGGAACGAAGTTCCTTATTGTACGGCTAGCGGATGGGGGCTAGGCGAAAAAAGTGTAAGATTTATTATATAAATAAATAACATAACTTCGATAAATATGGTTGTTAGAAAGAGAGGGTTGAAATCACACTTTTTACTCTGTCAAAAAAATGGAGTTTGACACGACGTTTCCGATACGTTTGCATAAGTGTGAAAGAGAACTTGTCATGCGTTAAAAAGGGACATCATGATTCGTGACGTTAAAGAAGTCTCTCTGTGTTATTATTTACCCTTTACTTTAAGTTATTTTAAGGCCTCTACAAACGTCAGTGACTAGTCAAACGATAAGAACGAGATAGAGCTATAGTTATTCTGAGAGGTCAGCTGTCAAAATGGTCGTGCGATCAATCCAGATCAATCCAATGAAAAAGGAATATCTATATAGGTCTGTGGATCAATCGAATGCGCCGGCGACCGGCACTAGAAATGAGGGCTACCGTTTTTTTTACTCACCAGCTGGCGCCACTGTAGACGTTGGTCCGGAAATATAGCTGTATTTTTTTTTAAATTACGTTTTTTTTTTTTTTTTTCTTCTTATGGACTTTAGGCGGTATTGCCTGTAGCCAATGTCAAGTATAAGGGTCGCCACACACCTAGCGGTTTTCCTCGCGGAATTACCGGAAGTAGCGGAAATTTGTCTATGGTAGCGGAAATTTGTCTATGGTAGCAGATTTTTTGTATGGAAGCCATAGACAAATTACCGGAAGTAGAGGAAATTCATAGACAAAATGCTTAATTTGTCTATGAATTTCCGCTACTTCCGGTAATTCCGCGAGGAAAACCGCTAGGTGTGTGGCGACCCTAAAAATGCGGGAAATAAAAGCTTGCAAGATTCAATCTTTAGGTACAATGCATGGTACAATGTCTTCAATCGATAAGTATTTTGTTTAATCAAATAAGTTTTAGGCAACGTTGTTCGGTAGAAGTGGCATAAGCCTTGTTAGTTGCTATTTGTAGAGTGATAGCTACTCCCTACAAAAGGCTCGAGGAGGCTACAGGTTGTTCTGAACCAATCAATGGTTACACGCCTTTTAAGACTAATTCTTCATTATCCGCACACTTGTTCGTTAGATCACCGCACAATAAGCTATCTATATTACACACTGAACCACGAAAATGAACAAAAGACAAATAATTAATCCCAACGAGCTGGGACCATGATGAGCTCAACCCATAGACCGTTTCAATTACGTTTGTTAAAACTAATTTTAATCTTAAGGGTCACCACACACCTAGCGGTTTTCCTCGCGGAATTAGCGTAAGTAGCGGAAATTTGTCTGCCTGTCTGCAGTCTGTATGGAAGCCATAGACAAATTTTCGCTACCATAGACAAATTAAGCATTTTGTCTATGAATTTCCGCTACTTCCGCTAATTCCGCGAGGAAAACTGCTAGGTGTGTGGTGACCCAAATATGGTGATTTTGGGTTATCTGTGGCACTCTGTGAGTCACCACCAGGGGGGTACAACCACAGAGTAAATAATAGTATAATACAGAGAGACCTCTGTAATGTCACGTAACGTCACGAATCATGTTGTCCCTTCTTAACGCATGACAAGTTCTTTTTCACACTTATGCAAACGTATCGGATACGTCGTGTCAAACTCAATTTTTTTGACAGATTTACTTTGAGTTGTACCCCCCTGGTACAACTCAAAGTAAATCTGTCAAAAAATTTGAGTTTGACACTCAAAGCAAGTATTAACTAGAGCCCGCACACGTGTACCCCCGTATGGGATAGATATATAGATGCCCATAATCACTTCTACAGCATAAAACAGAACAATTTACCAATCTTTTCCTTAGCCGACACAACTTTCTAGGAAAACTAACAGCTTTTCTCGTAGCAATCACATAAATTCTTGAAGAAATCGCGCATTATATCTCTTTGTTACCCTCCACTGCTAGAAGTAACGCGTGGAGGGTAATAGAAACTATGACAAGGACCAACGATAATAGCACCTCTCTGCCGTATCTATTGAAAGTGTAATAAGACCATCCCGTTCTATCTTGGTATTATTAGTTCCGCGTCAGATCTATGGGTGGTATATCTATGGTTTGACACGACGTATCCGATACCACAGAGTAAATAATAGTATAACAGAGAGACCTCTGTAAAGGCCCCAGTACACAGTGGTGAAGGATGGCCCATGCTCCGCCACGCCACTGTGTACACGGGGGTAATGGTGGACAATGGCGGACGATGGCCGGCAGTTGTCGAGCGTGGTGGGCAATCGGGAAGGTGTCGGTTTTTTGGGCACACTTCAAAGGAATCGTGGCGTACCGTGGCCTGTGGTATGTACACAGTGGCCAATGTTGACACTGACAGTTGGCAGTTTCTATGTAGCTGACGTAAATACGCTGTCAGTTTGACAGCTGGCTGTTGTACATGTATATGCATGTATATGTTTATGCACCATTGTGTAAACACCTACGTGATGGTAGCGCATTGCAAAGCATGGCGGAGCATGGCCCATCCTTCACCACTGTGTACTGGGGCCTTTATGTCACGTAACGTCACGAATCATATTGGCCCTTCTTAACGCATGACAAGTTCTTTTTCGCACTTATGCAAACGTATCGGATACGTCGTGTCAAACTCAAATTTTTTGACAGATTTACTTTGAGTTGTACCCCCCTGCCGATACGTTTGCATAAGTGCGAAAGAGAACTTGTCATGCGTTAATAAGGGACAACATGATTCGTGACGTTACGTGACATTACAGAGGTCCCTCTGTATTATACTATTATTTACTCTGTGTCACCACTACCGTTTTCGATACACGCAATTTACGGGTCACCACATACCTAGCGGTTTTCCTCGCGGAATTACCGGAAGTAGTTTGTCTATGGTAAGGGAATTTATCTATAGCAGCGGAAATTTGTCTATGGCTTCCATACAAAAAATCTGCTACCATAGACAAATTTCCGCTACCATAGACAAATTTCCGCTACTTCCGCTAATTCCGTGAGGAATTCCGCTAGGTGTGTGGTGACCCTAAAAAAACAATGTCATTCCCATTTTTTTTTCTACTGAAAATTCCATTTGAATACCTTCAGTTACACGAATTTAAAAATATGTGTTAGAAAAATATGGAAGGAATGGAACGTTTTATGACGATCCGCCATAATGTTTTTACTTCCTTCAAGTTCAAGACTCGATTTTCCTGTTTTATTTTCAATAGCATCGATGCTTGAATGTGTTCTTTTACGATTTTCAACTGGAACTGCAGTTACCATGGACTCCGATATCTCTGCTTTTATATGAATATATCTGGAGTGATCAACCGGCGTTGTGATTGTGACAATGATTCGAAGCAGTGTCATGTGTAGAATTGCTGTTAAAACGCGTAAGTATTCATATTTTCATTTTAGATACCCTTATTTAATTTTGATCGTGACATAATAATACATATGTCTATATCCTGTAGTATAAAATATATGAAACTAAACCGTCTCAACCACAAACATAACCTATACGGTCATTGTTTAGAGGTACTTCTTTTCTTCGAACTTCGGCCTGTTTCAGTATTATAAGTTTATAACTATGGCAAAATAGTCATTATCTATTATGACTACATGGCAATTAAAATTTTACAAACTCAGATAACTGTCTTCATTTATCGTCAGTGCGCGGTATTTATCATTACTAGGTACAGTCGACGTCAAAGATAATGTTTACTCTTTTGCACCTTACTCGTTTGTAATAAGTTGCAAAAGTGTAAACATATCTTTGACGTCTACTGTATAAAGCTTGTATCAATCCCGTTAATTTCATATCATATCATTACTAAGGGTTAGTGTAATTGTATATAATATTTTTATTTTCAGGTTCAGATAACATGATTCTTCACAAATTTACTAGCCCAGTTAAGAAGCCTGACAGGTTTCATGACTACCGAAAAGTGTGTCAAGTTCACTTATATGTATATTACTTGAAGTGGTCAAGTTAGTACTAATATTGCGGTTCAAACACTTCGTTTAAAAGGTATGAAGGCACAAACTTAATCTAATTGCACATTTTAGAGTTCATGTTATGTTGGACTTTTCATAGTGTAAGTAGGTATTAAACAATCAAAATATCTTGAAATTGACCTGGCTGAACAACTAAATTTATTAAAAACACAGACACATGCGTGCATAAATACACACACAAATGAATATAACTTTTAATTCATGTTTGTGTGTAGTTATAAAAGGCCTCCTAGCCTAGTTGGTAGTGACTCTGCCTATGAAGCAAGAGGTCCCGGGTTCGAATCCTGGTCAGAGCAATTATTTGTGTGCTAATCACAGATATTTGTTCCTGAGTTATGGATGTTTTCTATGTATTTAAGTATTTATCTATATCTATCTATTATATATATCGTCGCCTAGTACCCACAACATAAGCCTTTTTGAGCTTATCGTGGGACTAGGTTGATTTGTGTAAGATTGTCCAGTAATATTATTATACTCTTTATTCATTTTTTATCTTAGTGTAGGTTTTTTACAATATTTTTATAAAAGTAAAATACAAAAAATACATCAAAAAGACATAAAGACAATAAAAACATTATAAAAAACCTATCCTAGGGTGCCGCCGGCAACGGAGCAAGGCCCAGGCTGCCGGTGGTTAGGGCCGCAGAGTGAGGAACCTTCGGACTATGCGCGCCGTGTCCAGAATTACCGCCTTCTGTATCTGACCCTTGATCCAACCACAACCCCGTAGCGAAAGTCTCTCAAGATGTTGGTCGAGACTCTTCGCTATGAGACCGTTCGCAGAAACAACTATCGGTACAATGATCGCCGAATCAACCTCCCACATGGCGGTTACCTCGCGAGCTAAGTCTAGGTACTTGCTGGATTTGTCCTTCTCAGCCTTCACGAGGTTCACGTCACATGGGACGGTGATGTCGACGAGCATGGCGTTGCGGTCGATCTATTACCACGATATCAGGCTTATTGGCTACAATAGTCCTGTCCGTGATTATAGATCGATCCCAATAGAGCGTGGCACGATCATTTTCGAGAACTGGCGCAGGTATGTACTTGTAGTACGGCACTTCGTGGGCCACAAGACCGTATAGGAGAGCAAGCTGCTGGTGTATAATCCTGGCTACGAGGTTATGTCTGTGCAAGTACTCGCCGTTAGCAAGATGAGAACAACCGGAGATGATATGTCTGAGTGACTCTCCGGGACGGCGGCATGCCCGACAAATGTCGACCGTACCGTCCTTCAGGATATATCTCCGGTAGTTATTCGTCATGATAACTTCGTCCGCAATTGCACAGGCAAAACCTTCGGTTTCTCCGAAGAGGTCCCCGAATCGTAGCCAGTTCACCGACGCGAGCAGGTCTACGTCGGGTCCCGTGAGGGCCCCGTAGAACGTATAATATTATTATTATTATTATTTTTTATGTAATGTATGTGAATGATCCGGCTATGACTTTCTATAACAAGGAGAAGCTTCACCATACACTTCAATGATTATTTTTACGTCACTCGGGGCGGTAAGTGAGATATTACGCCCACAGGCGGAGCGGCAAATCTCACTTCACACCCAGGAGAAGACGTAAAATTATGTACGCACCACGGGCGGTAATAAAGAAGGCCTCAGATCGCTTGTCTATGGCCCGAACCGAAGGTTCGGGCCACAAATATCAGCGATCTGAGCCGTTCTTTATTTTACCGCCCTAGGTGCGTAATGTACTATTACAATCTTACATTCATGAAAAATATTTGTCTTTGACCTTTTAATTTACATTATGTCAGCACTCATTTTTTGAAGGTCAACTAATACTTCTTTAAATAATTGTCTTGTATATGTTTTTCAAGGAATTCTTATGCAAAGTGCACCGCTGCAAATTGCAAGTAACTACGAGGTTTCCGAGATGCACCCCGCGCCACTCTGATTCATAATTAAAATTTGTAAAATGTGACTCCTGACAACACTATGGTCAAGTCGGTCAAGAACCTCAGGTTAGTATTACTATTAAATACCCATGAGCACGAAGGATGCCTTAGAGCATTTAACCAACCGGAGCGGCATTTGACAGGTGTTCCCCTCTGCCGAAAATATATGACCAGCACGCGTAGCACATGACTGCACTTTTCTGACTGTGTCAATTAAAAAGAGACGGGTAGTCTATCTCGCGCGCGGGATACTGTCGCGTCACTCATGTGCTAGGCGTGCAGTGGTAATACTCATTGTATGGACAGACGTTTATCTGACATGGCTATTTTGAAGTTTCGCAAAAATCGGCAGACTTTTACTTAATACTGCTCGCTTGATGGTAAGCAGCTACCATAGCCTATGGACGCCTGCAGCTCCAGCAAATTCACATGCTCGTTGCAGACTTTTTTTTAATAACACGACAGTGGCAAACAAGTATGCTGCGCGCTTGATGGTAAGCAGCTACCATAGCCTATGGACGCTTGCAGCTCCAGCAAATTCACATGCTCGTTGCTGACTTATTTTTAAAAACAACAGTGGTAAACAAGTATGCTGCCCGCTTGATGATAAGCAGCTACTATAGCCTATGGACGCCTGCAACTCCAGCAAATTCACATGCTCGATGCTGACTTTTTTTTAAAAACAACAGTGGTAAACAAGTATGCTGCCCGCTTGATGATAAGCAGCTACTATAGCCTATGGACGCCTGCAGCTCCAGCAAATTCACATGCTCGTTGCCGACTTTTTTTAAACACAACAGTAGCAAACAAGTATGCTGCCCGCTTGATGATAAGCAGCTACTATAGCCTATGGACGCCTGCAGCTACAGCAAATTCACATGCTCGTTGCCGACTTTTTTTAAACACAACAGTAGCAAACAAGTATGCTGCCCGCTTGATGATAAGCAGCTACTATAGCCTATGGATATCTGCAGCTCCAGCAAATTCACATGCTCGATGCTGACTTTTTTTTAAACACAACAGTGGTAAACAAGTATGCTGCCCGCTTGATGATAAGCAGCTACTATAGCCTATGGACGCCTGCAACTCCAGCAAATTCACATGCTCGATGCTGACTTCTTTTTAAAAACAACAGTGGTAAACAAGTATGCTGCCCGCTTGATGATAAGCAGCTACTATAGCCTATGGACGCCTACAACTCCAGCAAATTCACATGCTCGATGCTGACTTTTTTTTAAAACAACAGTGGTAAACAAGTATGCTGCCCGCTTGATGATAAGCAGCTACTATAGCCTATGGACGCCTGCAGCTCCAGCAAATTCACATGCTCGATGCTGACTTTTTTTTTAAAACAACAGTGGTAAACAAGTATGCTGCCCGCTTGATGATAAGCAGCTACTATAGCCTATGGACGCCTGCAGCTCCAGCAAATTCACATGCTCGTTGCCGACTTTTTTTAATAACACGACAGTGGCAAACAAGTATGCGGCCCGCTTGATGGTAAGCAGCTACCATAGCCTATGGACGCCTGCAGCTCCAGCAAATTCACATGCTCGTTGCTGACTTTTTTTTGTTGACATTGCACATAACTGTAATAAGTTATTATATTATTAAGAGCTACGTGTTTTGTATGTTGAAGAGGGGGTATTAGCCTGGTAGTGCGTTGGCAAAAAGCCAGGACAAACGCTAGAAGGATGATACAGCTCTCTCTATACTTAAGTTATTGGTGATAAATAATTATTTAATTCTTGTACTAAGCTAGTGTTGTGTGTTCTATTTCAGAAAATGGAATATTAGATTCCTCGAGCCAGGAAACGGTGGAGTTGTTTGTTGAACTATGGATTCAGGAACGAGATGAAGAGACAGTGAGACAAGAGTGCCTGCTCACAGTGCTCACACTCACATCAAGCCGTTGGCGTGTGTGGACAAAAAGCAAAAAGGTTTTGAGCTGCGCAGTATGAAGTCTGAAACACCTCAAGGGAAAAAAAGCCATGAAACTATGAATATTTAGCAACTCAACTATTACAGAAGCACAACAATAAGTCAAAATGGTGTCAAGTTGTAGAGCCCGGACCACTTAGCTAACCAATCTTCCAAAACCTTTAATTTTAATTTATTATAATTTTTTAACCCTTTGACCGCCAAAGACGTTAAATCACGAGCACGGAAAGTAGTGCCCTCAGCGCCAGGACGTGATATCACGTCCAACATACAACCGGTTCGACTTGCACGCTCGCGCTCGCTGGCGCTGATGGCACGATTTTTCCGATGCTTGGCGTTCAAAAGGTTAAACTGTTTGAAGTTATATTTAGTTCATCATCATATATTTAAGAGCCAGGCTCTTGTCGGTGGAGCAATTTCCATGCCTGTCTGTCATTTGCCTTCTCCTTTACAGCCTGATAGGACACGACTTTTATTTTTTCCTTTACTTGATCCATGTATGCTCTCCTTGGCTTTCCTGGCTTCCTTTCTGCCTCAACTCTACCTTCTATGATATTTCTTATAAACTCATCGTGCCGCAGCAGGTGTCCAAGCATCTTCCCTCTCCTGTTATCTATGGTTCTCAACAAACTTCTCTTCTCTTTTACCATACTTAAAACTTCTTCATTGGTTTTCTTTTCTTTCCAGCTGACCTTTTCCATGCGACGCCAACACCACATCTCAAAAGCCTCTAACCTCTCCCTATCACGTTGCCTCATAGTCCACGTTTCGCAACCGTATAGGGCTACGCTCCAGATGTACACTTTTATGAGCCTTTTACGAATGTGACTTGATATTCTGGATTTCAATAGACATTTTTTCGCATTGAAAGCTTTCTTTGCCATCGCTATCCTTGTAACAATTTCTTTTGTACATTTGGAGTCATCAGTAATAATACTACCAAGATATTTAATTTGTGGAACTTGTTCTATAGTAATATTATTTAACTTGATTGGCTTAAATTTTCTTTCTTTTTTTGAGGCGTTTTTTGAAGATTTCTGTTGTGTTTTGTATTTTGAGGTGATGAGGATTTTAGTTTTATTTATATTAATTTTGAGCCCAAATTCTTTGAAAACTGTATCCATGTTTACGATTAAATCTTCTAGTTGTTTGTGAGTTTGTGCCAGTGCGGCTATATCATCAGCGAAACGTATAAACTTGATATTTTCTCCATTAAATTTTACTCCCCCTTCTCCAGACTCTATTAATTTCCGAATCGCTCCCGCTATAAAAATATTAAAAATTAATGGTGAAAGCGGACACCCCTGTCGAACTCCTTGGTGAATTTTAGCGTTTCTGGATTCGTCTCCTAATTCTATCATCGTTTCCTGGTTCCTGTAGAGTTCATAAATCATTCTTCTGTCTCTATAATCTAATCCGGCGTTTTTCAAATAAAAATATTTAGTTACACAGGATGAATTTTCTTTTTGGTCATTGAGGGCAGCTACCAGATCCCGTGCTGCTACGCGAAAATGGTATTTGAAGACCTTCCCTCGATTTCAAATGAATGAAGATTCGCATTCACAGGTTTTTGAAAAACATAGGATGCGACAAAAAAATTTTTGATCCCATACATTTTTTGATCTTGGATAGGAATGGAATCGAATGGCATCATAAAAAAAGGACATTTTTCTCGCACCCTGAATATTTTGTCAAAAATCTTCATTAATTTGAAATCGAGGGAAGATCTTTAAAGACCATTTTCGCGCAGCAGCACGGGATCCGGTAGCTGCCCTCATTGACCCAAAAAGAAAATCCAGCATGTATACTTATACACAGATAGAAGGGTAAATAAATCCTTAAGAAAATAGTATAAAATTATAATTAGTACGGCGGAATTGGCCTGTTTGGAGATATGTCGTCGACATCTCTTCTAAATACCTAAAACTGGTATGGATGTGTTCCTCGTAGTCTCCTGAATACGAATTGACTGGTTTTAGTTTATGGAGGGGGGGACGGGTCGGTAAAAGGGAGGGGGGGGGGAAAGATGGCGGCTGACTGTCATCGATATTTGTTTACATCTCGAGTCCTATGAGACCGATCAGTTCGTATGAGATGTCATTTGAAAGCTTATTAAATGTACTACAATTGTTTATAAATAACTGTAGTCATCACTTTAGTCTTTTACAAAATATTTGAAAAAATATGATTTTTTTACCGTTCATGTTTGCCTAAGTACTGATAAAACATGCTTATAACTCAATATATTATACCTTTACCGCAATTAATTTTAGTACAAAATATACAGGAAATTTTATGAGCTTTCGAAAAATATAAGCTTTATTAGTAAGTAATATTATATAACCAAGTATTGATGAATTTTGTTCAGCATGGGTCACTGCGCTTCCTTATGGAATGGCAGCCGACCGCCATCGTATTTTCATTATTTCTCGGAATCTATTTTACGGATCAAATCGTAATTGGTATCATTTGAAAGCATTTTAAATGTACTTTAATCGGTTCATTGAAATCTTAGTTGCAAAATTAACAGTTCACTATTATTTTTAGAAAATCATACATTTTTACCTGACAGACTGGAAGAAACAGGCTTGTCTGGAAAAAGTCATCGATATTTCTTGCAAATACCTAAAACTGGTTCGGATGTATTCCTCATTGTTTCCAGGACATGAATTGACCAATTTTATTTCATAAAGGGGGGGACGAGTCGAAAAAAAGGTGGGGGGAAAGACGGTGTCCGCCCGCCATCGAAATGTCAACGAATTTTGTTCACGTCTAGAGTCCTATGAGACCGAAAGATTCGTGTGAGTTGTCATTTGAAAGATTATTTCACATACTATAATTGTTTATAAATAACCGTAGTCATAAATTTAGTCGTTTACGAAATATTTGAAAATATTTGGTTTTTTTTACCGTGTATGTTGGCCTAAGTACTGATATTCATGCTTATAACTCAAAAATGTTTAACTTTACCGCAAATAATGTTATGACTTATGATAAAATACACTGGTCATATTCGAAAAACATAAGCTTTATTTATATATAATACGATATAACCAAGTAATGATGAATTCTGGTTAGCATGGGTCACTGGGCATCATCATATGAATGGCGGCCGACCGTTGTCGAATTTACATTATTGCTCGGAATCTGTTTTACGGATCACATTGTGATAGGTATCATTTAAAAGCATTTCAAATGTACTATAATCGATTCTTTATAGTCTGAGATGTAAAATCATCCGTTTATATTTTATATTTTGAAAACGTAACATTTTTACCTAATAGATTGGTGGAAACGATCTTGTTTGGAGAAAAGTCGTCGACAGCTCTTCCAAATATCTAAAACTGATATGGGTGTGTACCTCATTCTCTCCAGGATATGAATTGACTATTGACTATTAAATCAAAGTTCAATGAAAATACTACGGCGGTCAGCCGCCGTTCATATGACGACGCGCAGTGACCCATGCCAACAAGATTTATCATTAATTGGTTAGATAACATTGAATATAAAAAAACTTACGTTTATAGAAACGTCATAAAATTTCCCATGTGTTTTATAATAAAATTAAATAGGATAAAGTCATAATTTATTGAGTTATAAGCATGATTTATCAGTACTTATGCAAACATGCACGGTAAAAAAAAAACAATTTTTATCAAATATTTAGTAAACGACTAAAGTGATGACTATAATTATTTAAAAGCAATTGTAGAACGTTTAATAACCTTTCAAATGACATCTCACACGAACCGATCGGTCCCATAGGACTCGAGATGTGAACGAATTTCGATGACATTTTGATGACGGTCCCCCTCCTTGTTTTCGACTCGCTCCCCCTCTACAAAAAAAACCTGGTCAGTTCATATCTTGGAGACAATGAGGAACAAAACCATATCAGTTTTATGTATTTGGAAGAAATGTCAACGACTTTTCTCCAAACAAATCTGTTTCCTCCAGCCTTTTAGATAAAAATATTACGTTTTCTAAAAATAACAACAAACGGATAATTATCCATCTCAGAGTTCAATAAACCGATTATAGTAAATTTAAAATGCTTTCAAATGATATGTACCTATCACGATGTGATCTGTAAAATAGATTCCGAGCAATAATGAAAATACGACAACGGTCGGCCGCCATTCATATGATGATGCGCAGTGGCCCATGCTGAACAAAATTCATCATTTACTTGGTTATACAATATTATATATAAATAAAACTTATATTTTTCAAAAGCTCATAAATTTTCCCGTATATTTTATTCCAACATTAATTGCAGTAAAGTTGTAATTTATTGAGTTATAAGCATGTTTTTTCAGTAGTAACGCAAGTATGCACGGTAAAAAGTAATATTTTTTCGAATATTTTGTAAACGAATAGTGTTGACTACAATTATTTAAAAACAATTATAGTACGTTTAATGCTATTTAAAATGACATCTCACACGAATCTATCGGTCCCATAGGACTCGAGATGTGAGCAAATTTCAATGACATTTCGATGGCGGGCGGACACCATCATTCCCCCCTCCTTTTTTCGACTCGTCCCCCCCTTTATAAAATAAAGCTGATCAATTCATGTCCTATAAATAATGAGGAATACATCCATACCAGTTTTAGGTATTTAGAAGGAATATCGATGACCTTTCTCCAAACAAGCCTGTTTCTTCCAATCTATTAGGTAAAAAATGTTACATTTTCTAAAAATAATAATAAACTGTTAATTTTGCAACTTAGACTTCAAAGAACCGATTAAAGTACAATTTAAATTCTTTCAAATAATACCAATTACGATTTGATCCGGAAAATAGATTCCGAGAAATAATGAAAATACGATGGCGGTCGGCTGCCATTCTATGAGGAAGCGCAGTGACCCATGCTGAACAAAATTCATCAATACTCGGTTATATAATATTACTTACTAATAAAGCTTATATTTTTGGAAAGCTCATAAATTTTCCTGTATATTTTATAATAACATTGATTGCGGTAAAGTTATAATATATTGAGTTATAAGCATGTTTTATCAGTACTTACGCAAACATGCACGGTAAAAAAATCATATTTTTTCAAATATTTTGTAAAAGACTAAACTGATGACTACAGTTATTTATGAATAATTGTAGTACATTTAATAGTCTTTCAAATGACATCTCATACAAACCGATCGGTCTCATAGGACTCGAGATGTAAACAAATTTAGATGGCAGTCAGCCGCCATCTTTCCCCCCCTTTTTACCGACCCGTCCCCCCCTCCATAAACTAAAACCAGTCAATTCGTATTCAGGAGACTACGAGGAACACATCCATACCAGTTTTAGGTATTTAGAAGAGATGTCTACGAAAATCGTGTAGGAGACGACTTTTGTTTAATTTGCTCCTATACTAAATTTTGTTTCATAGCCCTTTATATATGTAGTACAGTTAAAGCATGTAAAAAAATTGTCAGTAATATCGTAGTTTGTTTCTTTATTTACCACAAAAAACAATAGTAAATGTTCTACCTTCCAACTATAATATGAATATGCGATATTTTTTTCGGGGAAGGTACCAGTTGGCGGGGGGCGTTCACGTTTTTATTGGTCGAATATAATGTTGAATCTGTACAACGTGCGACGTAAGCGCCGACTGCCAAGTGGTACTTGCCATTTCGAAAAGTCCTTTAAATTTGTTATTGAACCCGCTGCCGCGGCCACTCCGAACGGCCAATGTGGTCACAAATCTAGGCGATAAAGTGCATGTTCAGATATTTTTGAGTATGTTGGGTCCTCAGAAATATTTTATGCCGACTATACCTACTTACTATTTTTTTTATTGTTAGTGTTTAATCAAGCAACATAGGTACTACTATAAAAATAAAATAAAGCCTTTATATGCTGTAGCTTTGCAAAAAAAATGCAGTGAAATATGCCAATAATACCTACATAGTGTTCTGATCAATATTTTTGAACAAAATCTTGCTCAACAAACTAAAACATTTATTTACGCTACGAAATACATATTATATAACTCTAAACCTCCAACAGTTAATGAATGATACGCAAAATAAAATGTAATTTTCGCCTATTCCACCTATCCCTACCGCGTTATCCCCCCCAGTGGGGATATGTGGTATATTTTTCCATCTATTTCTACTAGTAGGGATACTTTTCCATCTATCCCTACCACTTGATGCCAAATGGATTTTTTTCCGCATATCCGTACCATTTCCCCCCTGGTAGGGATTACTGGATTTTTTTCCACCTATACCTACTGTTTTCATCCCTGGGGGGAACAGGTGGAAATATTTCTATGTATACCTATTGGTTTCCCCCCCCGGTGGGGATAGGTGGAATTTTAAACACTTATCCCTACAACCCCGCTATTTGGTAGGGATGCATGGAAACTTTTCCAATTATCTTCACCCGATTGTATATTGGCATGGATACATGGAAACTTTTCCAAGTATCTTCATCTGATTTTATTTTGGTAGGGATACATGGAAACTTTTCCAAGTATCTTCACCTGATTTTATTTTGGTAGGAATACTTGGAAACTTTTCCAATTATCTTTACCTGATTTTAGTTTGGTAGGGATACACGGAAATGTTTCCAATCATCTTTACCAGATTGTAAATATATTGGTAGGGATACATGGAAACTTTTACAATCAGCCTTGGGTACTTGATTGTATTTTGGTAGGGAAAGTATTTATGTAAATTTCTCGAATCGTTTTTGTTACAAATAGATTATTATTTCAAGCCATACTATTATTGAAGTAATCATTTTGAAATAGTTATTTGTGCAACAAGAGAGGAAAGTTGGTTTTTCTTGCGAGTGTTGATTGATTCTAAGTTTGAATCTTGAGCGTAGCGAGGGATCTCAAGAACACGAGATGTAAAAAACTTTCCTCTCGTGTGACACATACAACTTTTCACCTCAGTAGTGAGAACATATTAAAGTTAAAAAAACACATTTATTTACATTCCTGAATGAAAGGCATCATCATTACTTTCGTCACTCCAGGGAGTGACGAAAGTTGCTACTTTCCTCACTCCAGGGAGTGAAATTTTGTTTCTAGAAGCTTTTCGTCATAATGATGATGCCTTTCATTCGGGAATGTAAATAAATGTGTTTTTTTAACTTCAATATGTTCTCACTACTGAGGTGAAAAGTTGTATGTGTCACACGAGAGGAATTTTTTTTTACATCTCGTGTTCTTGAGATCCCTCGCTACGCTCAAGATTCAAACTTAGAATCACTCGCTTAGCTCGTGATTCAAGTTTAGAATCTTTCGCTTACTCGGGACTCAAAATCAACACTCGCAAGAAAAACCAACTTTCCTCTCTTGTTGCACAAATAACTATTTTTGGTAGGACTAAGTACCCAGCAAGAAGGTACTAAATACGGATTTGTAAATTAAACACTTCCACATCATACAATTCGAGTGGAAGAAGTCCTTGTCCTTCAAAAAACAGAAAGGTAGCAGGGACGAGTGGAAGAATTTCCATATATCCCAACTAAACAGCAAGGTAGCAGGGAAAAATGGAAGAATCTCCATATATCCCTACTAAACAGCAGGGTAGCAGGGAAAAATGGAAGAATCTCCATATATCCCTACTAAACAGCAAGGTGGCAGGGACAAATGGAAGAATTTCAATATATCCCTACTAAACAGCAGGGTAGCAGGGAAAAATGGAGGAATTTCCATATATCCCTACCAAATAGCGAGGCAGTAGGGATAGGAAAAAAAAATTCCACCTGTCCCCACCAGGGGGGAAAACAGAGGTTAACGTGGAAAAAAAATTACCTATCCCCACCAGGGGTAAAATCAGTAGATACACGTGGAAAAAAATCCAGCGATTTCTAACAGGGGGGAAAGTAGTTGGGATAAGTGGAATAAATTCCATCTGGCCCGGCCCTATCATTAAAAATTAGGGGGGATATATGGACGACTTGATTCCATATATTACTACCAGTAGAAATAGATGGAAAAATATTCCGCATATCTCCACTGGGGGGGATATCGCGGTAGGGATATGTGGAATAGGCGGTAATTTTTTGATGATTTCAAAATCGAAGGTGAAATAAGTGGTCAGGGCTGTGAAATCATCCATCAAAGTAACCAGTTAATGAACTGCGTTATTGCCAAAATGTAAACAGTAATTCATAAACTGTAAGAAGACTGCCTTCCTACCCAGTTAACGTTTTGTGAGAAAACCCGAAGGAGTGGGTTTTAAGCCTTTCGACAAACTTTCAATAAAACGTGCCCTGGAGTATATGACTAATTAAATTATTTTTTACCATATCAGTATAATATTAAAATCTAGCTCATTTCGAATGTCATTAAAATGTCCTAAACAACCAAATTATCTTATACATTTTTCCTACATCACTGGCGGAAAGACACTAATGAACTATTCAAAGGAATGTGATCGGATCTTGACCTAGAAGATGAATGCGAGAAATGAGTAGGTAGTATTATTTAAAATGAAGGAAACAATTAATTGTCAGCTCAGCAGCAGCAATTAATTTTACATAAAAGTTATCTGTTTTTTATCCAGATACAAATATCAAGGCGACCTACCGCAATCTTACTAAATATACCATATCCACCCATATTATTAAATAACCAGACGGGTAGAAATTGTACAGTAATTTCAGTATCTGGAGAAACAATATCATAAGTAGTACAGTAGGTAATACCTAATAATAATTTGTGCCATGTTATTAATTAGTATTATAATAAAATGTAGAGAAAACAAATATATAGTTTCATTGTATCTATTCGTGGTCTGAGCAAACGGAACTAGGCCACAGTATCATGTGTGAACTTCCCTAGCAGCTTGTAGACGAAAAATGCAAGCGAGGTTCACACATGATGTGGCCTGGTTCAGTTTGCTCAGACCTTTGCAATGGCGATATAAAACAATAAAATTTAAAAAGCTCGCCATCGCTATAGATGTATATACCGATGAAAAGTTGCGGTGAACTTTTTATAGATGGCACGGCATCCGAAAGTCTTGACTGATATCTCTATACCCTACTATTCATTATACTCTGTGTATGAATTGGCTTAATTCCGCGAGGAATTCTGCTAGGTCTGTTTTGACCCTAAGGATCACAACACACCTAGCGGAATTCCTCGCGGAAGTAGCGGAAATTTGTCTATGGTAGCGGAAATTTGTCTATGGCTTACATACAAAAAACCAACTACCATAGACAAATTTCCGCTAATTCCGCGAGGAATTCCGCTAGGTGTGTTGTGACCCTTAAAGCTCTAAGGGTCAAAACACACCTAGCGGAATCACAGCCGAATTAAGCCAATTCATAGACAAAATGTCTATGATAGCGGAAATTTGTCTATGGTAGCTGATTTTTTGTATGGAGTGGAAGACATTTTGTCTATGAATTGGCTTAATTCCGCTGTGATTCCGCTAGGTGTGTTTTGACCTTAAGACTACACCCGTTAAAGCGGTATTAGACATTACAACCTTCAGGGCCCAATCCGTCAGGTTGGAAGGTGTAATTAAAACGGCTATTAGACATTGCAACCTGCAGGGCCCAATCTGGTGCGTACCCTGCCTCTCCCTCCCCTCCTTCAGCTCCCTACGGGCCCTACCTTTAATTACACCTTCCAACCTGACAGAATGGGCCCTGCAGGTTGCAATGTCTAATACCGCTTTAAAGGTAGGGCCCGTAGGGAGCTGAAGGAGGGGAGGGAGAGGCAGGGTACACAACAGATTGGGCCCTGCAGGTTGCAATGTCTAATAGCCGTTTTAGACATTGCAATTTTACGTTGCAACGTTACGATTGTAGAGGCCATTCACTTTTATTACACCTCCCAACCTGACAGATCGGGCCCGAGAAATTGCACTGTATTGCACCTCCCGAGATCGGGCCTTGACGACAAAGACGCCGCAATACGTTAGACACGTTAAGCAAAATCTCTAAACGTCTCTAACGTATTGCAGCATCCTTGTCGTCAGGGCCCAATTTTCTTACTGTTTTTTAATACGGTATTAAGGTATGGCGGTGACTTTTCCATTTTTACGTTGAGATTGCGCCATGTGTAGATATCGTTAATGGCAGATATTCCCGTATGTAGACCCTTTGAAGACGAATTAAATAAAATGTTGCCAATAGTAACACTCTTCTGATGTTAGTAAATAAAAATGCCTTTTTAAAATAAAATATATAGTCTGGCAAACCAAAAGCGCAGTAACAGTCAGAGTAACATGCTATACCCATCCCTTTTTTAGTAGTGAGAGTACTAGCATTAGAAAAAGACAGTATGATTCTCCCTGTCTATGCTTGAAGTGGAACAAACTCTGGCCAAACTATAGTGAGTTTGCTTACTTTCCTTAGTAGGAGCACGGAGTAAAATAGTAGGAGTGTTAATGAAAACTCATGAAACTAACAAGGACATTGTTTACAGTTTTGAACATCAATATTTTTTTTTTTTTTAATTTATACAAATTATTAGGAAACATACGAAATTTTTAAAGTTTTTGGGTAATTCAACTTATTAGCCTTGCAACACCACACACAAGTGTCATGCACTCAATTTTGACACCCAGCAGTGGCAGCAGTGACAGTGACAATGAGTAATTGTTGATTAATTGTAAAAGGTTGATTAATTGTTTAAATGCATTACCATTGTAGTAAATGTAAATGAACGAAACAATATATAAACGTGTACCGCCTGAATCTAAATCCAGTGTTCCAATGTGGTAGCATTCCAATTCAAATATAGCTTCATTGTTGAGTTAAACGTGATTGAAGTTGTGTTGGAGCAGGGTTGTGTGGAAACTGAAATGCAAAGTTAGAATCCGGCCCCTGTTAACAGGACAATATACAAAAATATGCTTTAGGCTTTTCAGGAGAATTCGGCCTCACTTCAAATAGCTCACTCCACCCAGTCTTACCTGAAAAGTAATTTTCTTTGTTCTTCTCAGTATGCTGATTGGCCCCTTTCCAGCACTTACCTAAATTCCCTGGACAATTAATTGTGGTCGGTGTTAGAGGACATGGTCTGTTCTAAACACCACATAAATATTGATTCTCTAAAAACAACCTTGACGGCAGGGTAGATTTTTTTCCAATAAAGAAGGTGCGTGAATTAACAGGTACGAAACAAATCGTTAAAAAGCAAATGTTAAAGCTATATGTGGACATTTCCAGATAAAAATATATCATTTAAAAACTAAATTAATTTATCTATAAATAGATATACCATTTTTGTAAATTAGTTGAACCGTCAAAGAAATATGATTATTTTCACAAGTAACAGAACTTATGGCTAGACTAGGTAATAAGGTTCAATTTAGATCAGCAAAAGATGTAAAAAGGAACTCCAGATTATAAAGATTCATAGTTTTCCTCAATCGTGTTTAGGAACGGAAGATAATAGTTTTTGTTGTTTAGTGTGTATGATTATACTAAAATATTTATACTTACACTTAACATTTTATATTTATGTAAACTGGTAACATTACATAGTACACGCACACTGGTATTTTACCACCGTCGTCAATATTATATTACAGAAAATACCAAATTCCAACTTAATTTTTTTAGGAATTTCAAAATTAAAGTAAAAAACATATATGTTGTAGTTTTATCTAGTAAAAAATGCAGTAGAAATTATGACTGAAAGTAGATATGTGAAAAATTATTTTTTTAGGAAATGACCGACAATGTTCTATTACTTCTATTATTTATCGTATGGCATATAAAAGTGTTCTCTACTTATGTTTATATAAATATTTCTGTTGATATTGATATCTTAGCATTGCATAGCAACACTCAACATAAGATGCGTAAATTAAGACTTTATACCACCTCTCTATTACTATGCCAATATTTGCGTTCAGTGACAATATTTCACTTATAAAGTTATTAATGACTTCGAAAATTATATTTCACATATGGCGGCTCCATTGATTTTAGAACCACGGTATGCTACGAAAAGTCCTAAGCCTAGTTATAATTTATCAATGTAGGCTTGCAATAAAAAATTACATATGAAACCTACTTTTGGCCGAGTAATACCTACCTTATACATATACTTATTAAATATATATTTATGCATGTGAACAGCTGTCCAATATCCTCGTTTTCGCCAACATGCCATACATAGTTTTATCAGCGTAAAATCATAATCAAAATGACACGTCCACTATATATTCCCTCTTTTGCGTGGACGAATACTGGCTAGCCATAAAGTGCTGTAACAGTAGAAGTAATAAGCTATATCCCTTTCCATCCCTTTTTAGTAGTGAGGGGACTAGCGTAAGAAAAAGACGGTATGATTGGCTCTGTCTATGCTTGATGTGAGGCAGACCCTGGACAAACTATACATGCCTTTTAAGTATATTGACAGCTGTTCATATTTAATAACACCATAATTAATATATTGGTAGTGGTTTGCATGTGTGTGAATAATATTGTGTATGTGTGCGTGCTAGGGCGGTGACGGGCAAGAGACCTCCGTCGTTCCAACCACGCAATTCGACCATGTAAGTGTTTATATAAGTATTATAAATATTTTCATATTATACCTATTCTACTGTATCGATATATTTGTATCATTGTTTTATGAATGCCATAATATTTACGCAATTATATTAGTATAGTTTATCATACAATAACCTAAAAAAAGTATCCTGTTTATTGTTGGATCCTATCGTTTAAGTATTTTCCTTTTAAGTCAAGATTTGCTACTTCTGGGCAATGTCTATTGCTGACATACTGAAAGTGGTGCAAACATCTCAATTCTCAAATATACTATTCACCTTGATTTGTGTAGTTAATTTCACTCTTAATACTTTTACAAAGACTACTACCCTGGGAGCATACTTATTTTCTTAGCTTACATTGTCGCCCGCGGCTGCATAGATACTTCAAGCGCGACAACTTAATGGTGTTGCTACACTGATGTTAACGTTATAATTAGAGTTAGGAATTTAGGTGGCATTGGGTGAACAAAGAGCAATGGAGTCGTTGTTATATTTTTTGGGATTGAATGAATGAATGAATAAATGATTGATAAATGATATTGTAAATCAATAATGCACAATAAAATTTATTAGTTACATACAAGTAAATTGATTCAGTAGTGAGAGACATGGTTGATTTTGGCAATCATGCTCAAATTCTGAGGAATGCTACGTTAACATCGGTGGATGTAGAGAGATCTTTCTCGAAACACAAATGGATTTTTCACAAGTTGAGAAATCGTATAACGCCAGTGAAAATGGAACAAATTACCATAGTGTATGCTTTTCATAATCTTGACAACCATTTAACATCAGATGAAGATAACATGCACGATTTTGAAACTTTAATTCCAGTTGCAAGTTATTCAAGGTCTTGAATACATAATCATTTCAGTTAAATAGTAAAATTTATTTACATGTTATATTTTGAAATCTACATAATATATGGCTTTATCATTCAGTTATTCATTTATTCAAATAAAAAAAATACAATGGCGACTCCACTGCACTACTTGTGCTAAAAATGCCACCAGAATCCTAACCCTAGTTATAATGTAACAAGGATGCCGTTATAGGGTAGAGCGGCATTCTTGTTACACTTTATTATACAACATTTTGTAATACCAGTGCTGCAGCACCATAGTCATAAAGAGTCTGGTATCTGAAGTATAAATTCCAACAGCGCGGCTCGAACGGGTCCGCGGGGCGCGCGGCGCCGGGCTCCCACAGCGGCTCGGGCTCGGGCTCGGGCTCGGGCTCCGGGTCGGGCTCGGAGGGCGACGAAGTGGAGTTCGTGCCGTCGTCGTGGGACTGCCGCGCAGAGCCCGCCAAGTCCTCGCTGCGCAGCCTTCCCGTTTCGCAGGTTAGTCACCTATTTTTTTAGTTATTATACAGTTGAAAACTATAGATTACGAATAAAACACATGTTAACCAATACGAAAAACGTTAATAACTTCCTTTAATTAAATTATATTGATACAAATCTGTCGCTTAACTTCTAACTCCATTCAACCCTCTTATCAAATATCTACCCTATTACCTTTCCTTAATACCAAAATCGCGTAATCTGACAAATGGATTTATCCGAGTTTGAAGACTTTGAAGTTAAGCGACTCAAATGTAGTATAAATAAAAATCACAACAGCCTCGGTACCCTCGATCTTGTCTCGATTCAGTAATAGGTACCAAACGTACGTTGTGAGCCCGTAATAGATTTTTATTTGTTACGAAGACTTGCGAACATGCTTGCGTTTCGCTTTGCATATAAATTGTGCATTCCCAATATGTATCTTTCGCGTGCCGGTCGGACATTTTTGTAGAAGACTAGGCGGGAAACTGCGTCGCTGCCTGGACTCAATCACACCAGTACCATAATCAGTAACGTCGTTTGTAGACTCTGAGGGAATGCGAGACAGCTGTATGATGTTCAAATGGTTGTCGTCGCTTTCTGTAGACCTTGCGGCAGACCAGCTCAGCGCCAACAGTAAAACTAACAGCGAACAGCGACACATTTTTCTGAAAAATATTATAATTGACTACTTTAATTTAAATTATTGTGTTTCGTTGTTAATCAAACTCACGATAATCGAGGTAAAATTGCAACTAGTAAAACTATTACTTATAAAATAAACAGAGTACATACCTACCTAAATACTATTTTTACACTTTGAATGAGTTTTGAGCAAAGAATTGAATTTATCAAAACAGTTATCAATGATAATATTATTTTCCGTCATGTTGTTTGTTCCTCAGTGTTTTTGCGTGATTGTAACTATTTTATTCGTGAGATTTGGTTTAACTTTTTCCACGCCAAAGACGTATATATCGGCACCACAGGTCCAACGCCAAAGACCGATATACCGGTCACCGACCACATAGCAAAATAGACCTACATGCACACGCACAAAGTTTAACTTCATTTTTGACATTTAGATGGCGTGGCGTTTGAGTGGTAGGTTTTGCGTTTGACATGGCGTCGAAAAGGTTAAAGTGCCAACAAGTAGACATCTACGAATAAATAATTAAAAACCATTTCTTAACCGGGTTTCACAAACATTTATTTATGTAACGAAAAAACCCGAACTTCATATTCAACGTTTCTGTTTTTTTCTTAAATGTTATCGACGGAAGCGTTAATGGCTGAAGGATATAAACGGAATAAAGACTTACCTACACGTCCCTCTAAAGCTCCGTCAAGAAATGTAACGCAGTATACGTACAGTCAGCTATTTAAACTAAATTATGATATCACCAATCTACGCACACGAAGTATAAGTTAATTCATTACCCTAGGATACCTAGAACAAATGACCTTACCCTTTTTATTTAGTTCAGTGTAACAGAGACGGATGAACGCCTGTCATGCCGACATGCGTCAATCGCGGTCAATTCATTGTAACAAGAATATTCTTAGTCATTTAGGTTTGGTGTGGTGCGTTTTATTCAACCAGTCACCACATTGAATCGTCGGCAACGCCAAGATACTTCTAGAGTTACAAGCGTCCATCGGCTACAGTGGCTGCTTAACGTCAGGCGAGCCGTATATTGGTTTGCCACCGACCCGTTGCGGTGTTTAAAAAATCCCGGGTAAAGAACCAGTTTCTATAATAAATGACTCGAGAGTATCCAAGCTACATATTTGAACTAAAATAATAGGTTGTCTGACAAGAGAGCAAAATGACTTAGGGCGAGGGTGTACATTGAATCCTGAACTAAGCGAAGGATTCTATAATAAAATACTAGGCATTCAAGCGATGATGTCTATTGGTTTTCATACAACCATTGAGGAAAAAAATCGTCATAGCGCACACACAATAGAATCTCATCCATCATCATACCACCATAATTATAATTATCACATCACAGTGGTGTATTTATCTATAACTCTAAATAATCAACTCAAGGGATTTCATAAAAAAGTTATTAAGTGTGTACTTATTTAAATAAATACATTTATTTATTACACTAACAAGTCTATTTTTACGTACAATAAATTCATACATGCATCAAATGTATATAGATAAGCTATAATTAATAAGAAATATGTTCTTAAATATTGTTTCTCAGCACGAAGTCACATGTTTCTTGCCCTTGCACATAAATGTGCCGCCTGGAAAATATACTGGAGTCAGACATTTTGCTAAGGGACCGCGGTCAAAACTGAGCAAAGTTCGACCACCTAGTCCTAAAGCCGGTTGATTGCGTGAGTGGAGTAGTAAGTGAGAAGGCCTCGCGATCCAACTTATAGTTGTAACTTTCCTTGTATTACGTGAATTTTAATTAGTCATACATACATCATTATTTTAAATATCAAATAATTATGGAATTCAAGCAAAGGGGTTTTATGGGTCAATACCCACAAAGGCACTACTGACACAAAGATGCCATTAGAAACCGACCGTGTTGTACCTTTAGACAGAAGCCCTTAATGTAGGTACATACCAGAACCTAGCACTAGATTACTAGATATGGCAAGTGGTTTTCCTAACCAATAACCTATTATAAGAGTTCGAAAGTAACTTATACTTTACTTTTTAAGTAAGCGAAGACATACCATACAACTGGCAGACTGCTGAACATTGTTGTTTAGATGCAGAAATGAAAAAAAGTAGTTTGAGTCAATATATTTTAGTAAAGTTTAACTAGTTAAACAATAGTACATGCAGGTAATTGAGTTGTGAAAGTGTCATACCACATTTTATTTTAAAAACACCAACAAAAATAAAACAAGGATATTATATAAAAGAAATGTCTTGCTCATTACTAGTATTTTGACGAAAACGGGACTTAATCGCGTATCTACACTTACTTTTGTTATTTTCCTAGCGTGTCGTAACGCTCGTGGTCGCGGGCAGGCAGGCAGGCAGGCAGGGCAGGTGTCTGCCTGTGACCACGAGCATTACGACAAGTTCAAAACGCAAGGAAAATAACAAAAGTAAGTGTACGCGATTAAGTCCCGTTTTTGTTGTCAAAATAATGAGTGAAAGTCATGAAATGTCTTTCTCATCGAGAAGAGTTAATTATCCCTTTTTTACATTTTTCGACATTAACCATGCTTATGTTTCTTGTCCATCATCACACATCCAAATACCGTGTCCAAGGTACACTGAAACATTGTCATATGGGCATTTATATAAAGAACGAAAAGCCGTTCGATTAATGTTTCGTAACCGAAATGATTCCGCGACGTTCTCTAAATATAACGGATATCGCTAAATTTACCACTGTCGCGTGTAACTTTTTGTTTCTTATCCTTGCATATAACTACTCCGTTCGCAAGATATATCGCCTTCTTATCAGATGGGCATTTTCCTAAAGGTCCAAGATTATCATTTTGCACTTTAACTCCTCGTCTGGAATAATAGATATTCTTCAATTCACCGCTGTCCTTAGTAATCTCTTTTTCCTTACATTTAAAGTTTCCGTTAGGTGAGCGTACCAGAATCTTGTCAGACGGACACTTGGATAGAATATTGGTGGAATAAAAATCGGCCTCGCGTTTATGTTTCTTATCCTGGCATATACGTGTACCGTCTGGAAGGAGTTTTGTAATTTTGTCAGATGGGCATTTCTCTAAAGGTCCAAAATTATTACTTAGCGCTTTAACTCCTCGTCCGGAATAATAGCCATTCTTCAATTTACCGCTGTCCTTAGTTATATCTTTTTGGATCTTGTCCTTGCAGTTAAAGTTTCCATCCGGTGAGCGTACCAGAATCTTGTCAGACGGACACTTAGATAGAATATTGGTGGAATAAAAATCGGCCTCGCGTTTATGTTTCTTATCCTGGCATATATGTGTACCGTCTGGAAAGAGTTTTGTAATTTTGTCAGATGGGCATTTCGTTAAAGGTCCAACATTATCATTTTGCGCTTTAACTCCTCGTCCGGAATAATAGACATTCTTCAATTTATCGCTGTTCTTAGTTACTATGTCTCTTTGGATCTTGTCCTTGCATTTAAAGTTTCCGTTCGGTGAGCGTACCAGAGTCTTGTCAGACGGACCCTTAGATAGAATATTGGTGGAATAAAAATCGGCCTTCCGTTTATGTTTCTTATCCTGGCATATACGTGTACCGTCTGGAAGGAATTTTGTAATTTTGTCAGATGGACATTTTGGCTAAGAACTGGTGGAACAGATGATCCCACGTCGTTCCCTAACAAGAATATTATTTATGCCACCGTTTTTGCTGGCAATGCCTTTTTTAACCTTATTATGTTTCTTGTTCTTGCACGAGAATCCTCCGCGTCCATCGGATACTGGAATCTTATCATTCGGGCATACTGGCAACGGATTGATAAAGTCAAAAGTGTCGTAGCGACTAGTAGGTGCAGCAGCGGTCACACCGAGTGAGGAAGGGTAGAGAGTGTTGTCATTATCTCCTGAAGACTGCGCGACCGCCCAGCTCGATTTCAGCAGAAACACCAGTAGTAAAAACCGACGCATTATTCTGAAAATATTTTTTGAACAATAATCAACATGAATGAAGTGCCTGGTTTCCGAGTTAAGTGTCTCGTTTCGTGACGAATGCGTTACTGAACGACTGAAAGTCCTAGTGTGCGAACAAATCGCTTTAGAGCTTGAGGAGGGGGGGGGGGGGGGGGGAGAGAGAATTCTGCCCGTAGAAAGGAAACCATACAATCTACGACGGCTGGTCTACGATAGGTTTTTTGTACGGGCAATCCTGGAATTCCGATATTGGCTAAACAAAGTATCAAAAAAAGTACCGGTAGTGCGAGCCCTAGTCAATAGAGCTGTAAGGCTGCACTTCCACCAGAGATTAGCGAGGAATGTGAGGAATTGTTTAAGAAACAATATAATCACAGCATCTCTAGGATTGGTGCTTAGTTGCTTACCAAACACATTGCTCGCAACGCATCCCCGCTCATCTCTGGTGGAAACGCAGCCTAAAGGGCAACTTCAGCCCATCACGATTTTATTCTAAGGTGCACTGTGGCCTTTCGTTTGCCACTTCAAGAAATGTATAAGCCTAAGCAGAATTAATGTATTTACTAAAATCCATGAGTGGTGTAAAATTTGACAAAAAATATTCGCTACGGGACTTGAGAAAAAAAAAACAAGTAAGGTAGAATTCATAAATCCGCGGACTGATTTGACAGCTCTTTTCATACATTTGACAATCGCTTTGTATGCCAGGAGCTGTCAAATCAGTCCGTGGAATTGTGGATTTTACCTTAAGTGGATGTTTGGTACCAAATAATTCACAAGTAACTTACCGAGACGTCCTCTTAGGTGAACCTTATGTATGAAACTATATTTGAACAATATTAAACTCCTCAATTTATACTTGAGGTTCCTAAAGGTGCGTCCAGATTGCTCGAGTGCGCTGTAAACTCTTACTCATTCTAGCTTAGGTTGCGGTCTGCGTACCTAATAAACGTGATTCGTATTAGACTCGCTGTAAACACAACGGGTTGTTTTCGGTCAATCAGGACACACCGTAACAATGGGTTTCTTGACGCATCATAACGGGAATTTTGATTGCTCATCAAAACAATAATTGTCATTGTTCCCTGTTGTTTGTATTTATAGCCTAAATGGATTAGATTCGAACGTTGCTTGTCGCAAAGTTGTTGTTGTTGTTGTGTGTGTTTGCTTGTTGTTGTATAGAAGACGTCTGCGCATATAACACTAACACTAGTAAGGTTAGGTAACACGGCTTAGGGATCAAAGATTTACTTACATCAAATTTTCACTATGTACTGACTATTCTATTTTGTTGCAAAATCATCGGTATTTAAAAGCGAAAAGCCACAAGAGGAAAAGGAATTAAAACTATTTGGACAGCTTTTTACAGATTTTTATTATTACAATAACTAAGTATTTAATATTTCTTACCCACCAGTGGCCACTACTGGCACTAGTGAACAGGACCGGTTAATTTGATCTTCATAGTGATTCATATCATAAATGTATTTGATCGTATTTAAAGTTTATTTAGAATACATTTTATATTACGACTTACATACTAGTATATCCTTATCATTTTGTATTCGCATTCCATTGACTATAATTGGTAATGGTTCAGAAACTTTGTCTATGTACTTGAAATATATTAAATACCGTCGAGCATCAATTAAAAAAAAGTACTCGCATTTCATATCTCTTCAAATCCATGCATCAGAAGACTATATTGTTTAGATTAATTCTTCTGTATTTTTTGCGCTTCTTTTCTTCTTGCATATTAAAAAAAACCCCTTCCAAAGCGGAGTGGTGCCAACTGGGCAGTTACTGACACCGCAAGTGATGCAAGCGATCACTGCGTCTTGCTCACTCGCAGATTGATGTGTGTACGGATTTATGACGTTGAGTTTTTGAATTTGGTGCGCGGGGTGAGGGTGCGCGAAGGTGGACGCAAGCGTCGCAGCCAGAAGGACAGTTGGTAGCCAAGACATTGTGGTTCACTGTAAAATAAAGTAAAAGGCGTCAAAGAAATAAAGAAGGAAATAGATAAGAAAAGTAAACTATGAGTTTTTATCGAGTTGAGTTAATCTGAGGGTTAAAAGTTGATCCGTTTAACACTTTGCAAAGACATTGTAAAGTCATTTACCGACACTGCTTTGTCGTAACATAAGGTATAAAATAGTAATAATTCTGTACAAAACGAAGTCAATGTGTTTTCAGGACTCAAAAAATTCCTGCCGGACGGAATGCAGTCCTACCTACCAAAGGCTAACTCTATGTCATTAATATATACAAGCATAAAACAAAGACGCGTTGTTACTTTCCTGCTTACATGCATATAGTAAGTAGGTACCATCGGGTTCAGAACTGAATGGCCAATTTATCGAATTCATTCATGAATTGGCCATTCAATTAGAACCCGATACAAAAATACGTTTACACTTTTGCACCTTACCTATTCTTTTGTAATAAGGTCCAAAAGTGTAAACATATTTTTGACGTAAACTGTACCTGCGCGAATACAGGTTTGGTTTAAACGAGGGAAATCCTATCGTTTATAGGTATTTTCCTACACAGATCTACAAAACGTTGGAAAACCACAGCTAACAGGAATGACTAAACCACAATGTGGGCTATTGATTTAATTATATTTCCTTGTAATTAGATACGTATAAGGTAATTTATCTTTCAATAGTACACAATATACATCATACTTTGAACCTTATTTCTCAATCCTTAGACACAAAACTTGCAAATACAATACCTAGGTACCTACTTATTTGTGTCACGTCACGAGTTCTTACACATTTATTCGAAGGAATCCAAAATCTAACGCTTTCGTCATAGGTACATTTAATCATCAATAGACGCATTGCCCGCATGCCACTCATGCCTTCTTAAACCTATGTTGGAAATTTGTTGTTGGTTAAATAAGTTATTTGTCAACAAAGTTTGTGCATATACAAACGCTATTTAATTTTATATAAGGATAATTATGATTAATGCTATTTAAAATGTTGACACGTATCGAGCACTATCAAATCGTACAAATACTATAAAAAGCTTTGCTAACTAATTATGACGGTTGTATGTAATAAACACCAAGAATATACTATTCAGCAAGAGCATTGTAACGAAAAACGAATCATTGCCTTCCTGTCTGAGAAAAATGTAGAGATATAGCGTTGAATGGTGACGGACTTACCTCGACGTCCTCTCGGAAGCACCCCGCGTATTGCACTGCAAGTGAAACAGGAGCTGAGCTTCTTTGTTTCCGTGCTTGTAAGAACACTCGTTGATGCATTATTTTCCTTGAACTAGGATTCTACTTTATTTATTATATTTAGGTTTGTAGGTGACAATGTGACAAACAATTACAGTGACAAGCGATATTAAACCTAATATTTCAACGCGGTTACCAAGATTCACCGATATTCATATAATAGTGCGTTTTTTTAATGCGCATTGCACACAAAAAAGCCGCTGCTGCATTTAAAAATATTTCGCATGAACATCGCGGCTGCCCTATATCACATTCACTGCCCCCAACGCATATGTGCGTCCACCGTCATACAAGTTTGTTCCTAGGCTGCGCCCCCTGGCAGTGAATGCGATATTAAAACCTAGTAAGGGACAAATTTCTGGAGATCAATTTTTAGTCTTATTTGTATTAATGGATCTCCAGAAATCTGTTCCTTAGTAGGTTTTGATATTAGGGCAGCCGATCGTGTACTTGCTTATAGTCTGTTTTCATTTGCGAAGGTCGAACCCCGGCTCTGACCACTGAGTATTTCGTGACTTTTGTACGAAATATCATTTGATTGAAGATTAGTCAACGATCACACAATTTTTTTTGCAGGTCAATAAGAAGCGCGTGGTGTTCAAGCGGCAGAAGTACCACTGCGTGTACGAGTACCCGCGCGAACTGGCCACCGTCGACGCAGACTCACCCGCCTACCTTCCCGACCTGTCCACCTACACAGGTACCACCAGTATAGTTTGACCTGGGACTTCGAGTACCTATATAAAGAGAGGATCGTGTTTTCTTTTTCTTATGAGAGTACTAACTCTCAGCTCTAAAAAGGGATAAGCATAGCTTAATACTTCTACTGTTACTTCGGTATCTGGTTTGCCAGACTTTAGTATCCAGACCTCATTTATACTCATTCATTCTTGCCGACAAGTCTACATTATTGTTGGATACGGACAAACTGACAACTCCTATTTAGCAAGATAGAAAGATATACTATTAGTATGTTATGTTAAAATGCCGTCGCTGGATCACTGTATTAATATTTAGAAATTAGATAAAAATACAGACAATTATTTAAAAAAAAAGGAATAAGGACGCAAACTTTTACGATAACACGCCCTTAGATAAGCCTCTAGCGATAAGATTATACAATGCCGACCATATACAGTAGCTTTACCGTCGACAATGAATTGTTCCAGAATGGGACCCTGGCAGTGCGGAGGAGGCGGAGCTGGGCTACGGGCAGCTGTTCGGCGCGGCCTCGCCGCTCGACCTGTACCCGCTGCGCGGCACCATCGCCTTCGGAGCTGGTGAGTGACGCCAACACTTCATGTTTAATAGTTTCCGTATTCCAGTTTTAAAACCACTGTAGAGGTATAAGTCTGCGGGGCACGCGCCCCGCCTAGTTGCAAAATAAAGTTTGGGCTTTATTTTCCACGCTAGCTCAATCCGAATCAACGATGCCTAATTTTTTCAGAATTTGTCTATAAGCGTTTAAAAATGAACACTTATAATTTGGATATGATGTGACTATGTTTGCATGCGACCCGTGTGACCGATGAATAATACATAAATGAAGATGACTTGAACAATAATAACTATAATTATATTCAGATTACGACGAGGATTTTTTCATATCGTCATCGGCCCGCCCGTTCGAGAGCCTCGGCGTGATGTCCACCACCAGCCAGTTCTTCCCCGGCATGCGCCTCAAGCCGCTCGAGCTGCCCGACGACGACGACTTCCCCGCGCCCCCCTCGCCCCTCGCGCCCCCCGCGCCCCTCCCCCACACCACGCCCTCGCTCGACTTCACCACGCCTGACTCCGGCGTCGAGGACATCACTCCCGGCTCCACCTCCACGGACGAAGACTTCAAAACCAAGAAGCTCGAGGAGGTTAGTCAGTGGCGGAGCATGGACAGCGGCAGCTCCAGCGAGTCCGTCAGCCCGAGCTCCCCCGGCGGAGAGGCCCTCGGCGGCCTCCGACACACTCGCGACAAACTCAAGCTGGACCTCCCGCCCAGCCCGCACATACCCTCGCCGAGACACAACAGAGTATTCAACTTTGTACTTGACAAACCGAAGAGACGCGCGCCCGACGAGCGGTCAGAAGTCGGCACCACCCCACTCGTCATGACCGACGAAACTCCTGTCGTGACCGGTTCTCTACCCGTCACCGATTGTGAGGACGTTCCCGTACCGGAACCGACCTTCTCCACCTTCGGAAAGACCGTCCCCCGAGCCGATCCGGAGCAGAAGATAATACTAACCGACGATGGAGAAAAGGCAGCGAGTCCCGTGAAAGAGCCCGTCCGCGGCGAGGGCACGGTGTTGGACAGTGGGGACGAAGATTCAGGCATAGAGAGCAGCGCTAAAACCACACTAGAGCGGAAAACCCCCAACGTTTCTTAAAGCGTAGCAGTAGCATGGCCAGTTCCTAGTTTGACTTACTTTTATCGAGACCTACAAGTCGCTCGGATACGGTTACAGGTGTGAACGTAACGACTAAACTAAGCTAAGCGATACGGTATTATAGTATCTCTCTAGCTGACACTAAGGAGCGAAAAGTCCAACATCTAGTTATACGATTACCGAGAGGCATGGATTTTAATCTTGAATAGTTGTACATTCTCGAATATTCTCGAGAATGTTACCCGTTTTGTATGGGAAATCTTCTCGCTCGAGAATCTTGAATGCAAAATAGATCTTAAAATGTTTATAAATGAACAAGTTTAAATCGGGTTGTACATTTACATGCCACGTCGCTGGCGTAGATTGTTGTACTCCAGAGGCCTACGGTCCGATCGTTACTTTAGCTTGTAGTATTACCAAGATTAGATTAACTCGAGGCGTATGATATGATACTCGCATATACTATTCATTTGAAATGTAAGAGTTTAAATGTCTAAAGTATTGAAGACTCATTTGAGTGATCACTAGAAGAGTTTATCTCATTAAAATGATGTTTACAGTTTGGAGCACCATCATGCCATCAATCAGTTTAGTTTCTCACTGAATACATATCGGAAAGAATGCGTTATTTTATGCCTACTATTTAATCCAAATGGCATACAATTAATCTGAATTCTTAAAATAATGCCTTAATCGTTTTATACAGCTACAAGTTATAATTTTGCTGTTGACCTCTCTTTCAAGTAACTATATTTATTAGAAAGAGATGCAAACAACGAATTGTAAATTTTGGAATTATAAAATGCCACCCTGATGTGACCGGAATATGAAGATGGAAAAGTTATGTTGAATAATCTTGACATTCGCCAAAACAATATACTTAGAATGTCAATTTGATGTATCTAATAGAAATTACCATTACATAGAATTAAAATTTACATGTAATTTAGCCAATCTAAAGCTACGTCCACTAGCATTTCCTATGAATGCTAAATACCAACATTATGTTAGGGAGACTACAGATGTAAGGTACAAATAACCGACAGTATCTAATATAAGTGCTTTGATACGTTTTACAGTCCCGTGAAGAAGCAGCCTAATTTTAATACTGTAATATGGCCTATCCATTTTTTGTAAAGTTTTAGCCCATTCTTATACTTGCTAGATTTTCATACGTAAAGTGTTACTCTAATTTTTAACATAGTGTAGAGTTGCGTTTGGTATGTAAAGAGAACGCTATGTTTAAGTGTCAGCAACTACGTGTACGCGGACGAAGAGCTCTAAAATATCTACACTGGATGTTAAATCTCATGACAATATAACGGTGTCTTCGAAGGCATTTCGTTCGGGTAGATAATGTATTGCTGAATGAATGTAGGTACTATAAGGCGCGAGAGTCGCAGGTACTATAAAATACCGGTAGTTTTAAAATCGTAAGAGTAGAAACTACCTATATTTTAAAGGTCTGTCAACTTTTTAAAATAAAAATAGTCGCAGCTTGGAGGCAGAATCTCATTAGAACCTAGAGCGAGACCCAAACGCGACCTAAGTTATTCAATGTCTAAATTATTTCATTTGCAGTGATTTCACATACGCACAAGTGAAATTTGCATCTTCCGTCGATCGAACCTCGACATTATGAAAATCTAAATTAAATATATCGGTATAAAATTGAGGTTACAAAGCCAATTGTTAGTTAAGTGAAAATTTATAATAGGTAAGGTAGGAGTAGAGGTAAAGAGTTGTGGTGATATTGCGTATTCGGTGCTGGCGGACTGGCTCCACTCGTAATACTTGTCTTGTATACTCTTGTGTACAAACAAAATACATTTTTTTATCGTTTGTAGATCTTAGTAATAGGATTTGCAATGAATCACTTAGACTTTCGTATGCTTAGGCCCCGTGCCAAGCATTGATCATGGGCAATTTTGACATTTATAGCCAGAAGGAAATTTTTTTCGTTAGTGCTAATATAGCAGCAGGAGCTAGATTGGCAGTCAGTTTCCAAAAAGATCTTTTTAATGAAAATCATAAGATATACAGATCGTTTTATTCTGCGTAACTGGTTATGCTGTACTATACAGTCAGTAGCAGAGGTAGCCCGGGCTAGAGGACACGACCTTATTGTTCATTCAACAAGGGTGTGTCAAGATCATTTTGAAAATCTCGTCAGCTACTTTTGTCGCTAACTGCGCTGAACAGCCGCGCCCGCGCCGTGCCACGACACATCAATATAATATGCAATACGTCCAAGTGTGAACCTAATGTGCAATTCTTCTCATTTCCATATCATGGTGTTTTAGTTATTTAGTTACTCAATGTAAATATAATTTAATGATCCAAGGAAAAATTTTAATATGAAATTTTATTGATTATATGTATTGTACGACACGTTTATTGTTCTGAACATTATTTTTACAGTTTTAGAATGTTTTCGTTAATGTACAGTTGTAAATACGGTAGGAGTCCATTTTGTTATGATGTAGTGGAGTTTTCGAGTTGAAGTAATTCGTTCTGAACGCCTAAATCGAAATCTCTAAACAGATTCCATTATACTACGTCTGTAAAGAACAAGGAATTATTTGATTGAATGAATTGTCCAATAATTATGGTATTTATTGTTTGTAAGTTGTTATTGATTTGTATGAACTGTCCGCAGTATTTCGTGAATGTGAATGTTGAAGGTTTTCATATTGTGACTTTGTCTTGTCTTTTAAAAGTATTTCTATGGAGAAAAAATAATGAATAAAACTCGTAACTCAATATATGCCTTTTATTTATAATTATAACAATATATTTAATAATTTTCTAATATAGCTAGCTATACTTAGTTAATAACTTCAAAATTACTTAACCATTTGAACGCCAAGCATCAGACGAAAAAATTGCGCCCTCAAGGCCGCGCGCGCTAGGCACACCGGTTATATTTTGGACGTGATATCACGTCCTGGCGCTGACGGCACGACTTTCCGTGCGCGTTATATGACGGCTTTGGCGGTCAAAGGGTTAAGTATTTGAAGTTATTAACTAAAACCGGTTATAATTTTAACCAAAGCCTATATCAAATTAGTAAGATGCGTTGGGGTAAGATAGAAAGGAGTTTTTTTAGGGGTAAGATAAAAAATCGTCCATATTGCTCCGGGCATTACAGACTACTTTTTATCTTATCCCTAAAAAAATACCTTTCTATCTTACCCCAACGCACCTTATTGAGTTATTTTATATGTTTATTTTGTAGTTCGCAGTGCCTTGGTTTTTATGCTGTGCACCTAATTCGTATAAAAATAAAAAAATAAAAATTTTGGGCATGATACCACGCGCTGGCCCTTAGGGTTAGGGCACGTGTACGTGATTTGACGTCTTTGTCGGTCAAAAGGTTAATGATCAAGATATAGGTGTCAAGGTATCGTTCGGTGTTCGCCATGACATATGACATCGTGTTTGGGCATCAGGACAAAAAGAAAATTTTAAATTCTTATACTTTATACATAACTAAAAAAAATACATTCATGCGTATATTATATACGACTAAAACGGTGTAAATAAGGATGGCGTATATTAAACATTAAAAGAAATTTCAGAAAATTAACGCACCAATCCCGAAACTTTAGCGGCAACCGCAACTCTTAACCTTCATATTTATAACATTTCCAACGACTACGTTCTTATCATGGTCATAATATACCATGTTCATAGACTCAAGCTTCGTCGGCATGCAGCACGGCTTTGGCACCTCATCACGCGTCCTGACTATGAAGTTGTACGGTGACAGATTTGTAAAAGAGCAGCGTCCGGCGCAGTAGCCCGCGTCGTAAGTTAGCGGTGAAATGATCCAGTCCCAGCCAAGATTAGTGAAACTCACGTTCAGGGAATGACGTTGGCACAGCGTGGCGTCGCGAGGTGAGGGCGACGGAAGTGGGACTTCTGGCGGCGCTAAATGCTGCTCGACGATTTTGCGCTATAAAATAAAAGACAAAAAAAAATCTTATTTACGAACACCTATTAATAAACTAGTCCGCCTCCAACTAAGAACACACGATTTATTTGGAAACGAATTGTCCAATACGACAAGACCCTTATGAAGATTGCTGTTGCGCCTTTTAGCTCTATAGCTTGAAAGAATATCCTCCCAATGTATACCCATACTTCATTTTGATATACAGGAGAAAACTCCTGCTTGGATTTCGTCATAATGTTTTATGATGTTTTGATTTGTTTTGTTTCCTCAATTTTACGTGTTTGCGTATCCCGTCACCTTAAATGGGTTCTACTGTATCTTACTTACCGACTCCTCCATATCTGATGGTGCACCAGTTACCATCACGCACAGCGCGACTAGAGTGCAAACAAAGGCTCGCATCTTCAATTGCAGAGTTGGTTAACCCGATACGAAATGTACGTACAATCGAAGGTCGAACTAACATCAATAATGACCGCTTTCGGCAGCCAAGCAAGCTCTTGCAATCAGGAAAACGTAAATACGAGTAGTCTAACGCACACGATTTGATCTGATCACAGGCCTGAAACCTACTGAACTGAGCGCGAGATTAGTGCAAGATCACATGCCCCGAGTTATATATAGGTACTTGTTTCACTCCGGGTTTTTTATGCAGTAATTTTTAAATTAAGAATATTGTTGTTGGATATAACGCTGCCAAGTGAGCTAATAAATTTGTACTTTTCACCTTGCTAGTACAGTTTAAACGCAATTGAACGGGTCACTTAATGTAGATGTCCGTACGTGTTTATTAGTTACTCCTGAGTGTAAGCCGTTAACATTGGAGATAGGTGTGTATTACAATTAAGGTTTTTTTTTATTAAGAACACCTACTACGAATATTAAGCACTGGTTAACCGTCAGAAAACGCCAGGCCCATTTTCATGTGGACGTTATCGTATCGTTTCATTACCCTGCTTTAGTTTCTAATGCTGTATTTGAAATTTAATAAGGATCGTTTTGCCAATCTATACGACATTGGGTCTGTCCATAAATTACGTCGCCGATCCCCCCCCCCCCCCTAAAATCATCTAAAGATTATGCTTCTAATTGCCCCGTTTCCTCCTACGTTATGCTACCATCATCCGATGTTCAGACCCCCCCCCCATTTTGAAATGACGTAATTTATGAATAGCCCCATTGCAAACGCTTTTGACCAAGCAAAAATCGGCTTTCCATCATTAAAGCTCTAATAGTTGGTGTATCGACGGCTTTAGTGGCAAGAAAACGGCGGATTATTCAATGAATTCATTCATAAATTGGGTATGCAATAATGAACCCGATCGCGCCTATTAATGTCTTTAAAAGTATTTATATGGAGAAAAAAACTTGTTACTCAATATATATACCTTTTATTTATAACAATACATTTGTTCAACTATGTTCTTACATAACTATAAAATAACTATATTAAACATTAATACATTTTTGAGAATCAATTTTTAATTTAATCTATTACTTAGGAATGTTGATATACATGTTGTATACACATAGGCCACATAGCTAATCAAATTAAGTACTTTATTTAGTAATATCATTAATTTTTAAACCGGAAGTGGTACTTTTATGTGCTTTCGGCCAATTCTTTTTTTACCATTTTTTCGGAACTCAGCATCACTTTTATGAACATGTGCCACGGGGTTTATCTTTTTATCACGTAACGTAGCAGATCTTAGGATCCCCGCCAGGACTATCGTAGCTACTGCGGACGCGTAACGCGTGCCCTACAACCAGCCACGTGTGAGCAGCTCAGGGTCGTCTCCAGATGATGACCAGGCCGGAGGCGTCGCTGGTGGCCAGCAGGCTCTCGTCGTAGCTGAAGCTCACGCCCAGCACCGGGGACGCGTGCCCTGCAAGATGACCATACGTTAACCCAAACTATACCGGGTGTCTGATTAAGGGATAACCTTCTAACCACCGACAGAGCCCATTAGGCTGGTCCAGATAAACGATTTTAGTAAAAGTTCACTGGTTTTCGTGATCATCGTATTTTTTTTCTTAAATAATTGGCTATGCATGGTTCTTTTTTTAATCTTTGTTTGGCCCGACGGCGGCAGCTAATGCCTATTGGCATTATGTTAGCCTTTTGAACTCTTTTTCTGTTGTGCCGGAAGTTGTTCGAAAGAACTTCGCTTCGATGCGCTCGTCTTCACCCGTAAGAAAAAGGTGCCATTGTCTCGAATACTAGAGAACTTCTTCTATTAAATCTAACAGGCATGCTTCATACTAACCTTGCAGCTTGTTGACCACGGGCTGGTTGGAGGCGCCCTCGATGTCCAGGAAGTAGACGGTGGCATCCTCGTGACGTCACCACACACACTCTCAACATGATGGAGCTGATCTTCATGCCGCGGTGCATGGTGCATGTTCCACACTAACCTTGCAGCTTATTGACCACGGGCTGGTTGGAGGCGCCCTCGATGTCCAGGAAGTAGACGGTGGCGTCCTCGCTGCCCGTCACCACGCAGACGCCGCGCCGGAACGACATGATGGGGCAGAACGTGGACTTGACGCTGTGCTCGCGGTGCATGGTCGAGAACTTCTTTTTTAGGGCCAGGGTGCCGTCGCGGTCCGCGATCTTACTAAGCTTGCAGCTTGTTGACCACGGGCTGGTCCGGCTGGTTGGAGGCGCCCTCGATGTCCAGTAGAGTCCCGTCATCACGCACACGTCTCAACATGTTGGGGCAGATCTTCACGCCGCGTAGCATGGTGCATGTTCCACACTAACCTTGCAGCTTATTGACCACGGGCTGGTTGGAGGCGCCCTCGATGTCCAGGAAGTAGACAGTGGCATCCTCGTCCCGTCATCACGCACACGTCTCAACATGTTGGAGCAGATCTTCACGCCGCGGTGCATGGTGCATGTTCCACACTAACCTTGCAGCTTATTGACCACGGGCTGGTTGGAGGCGCCCTCGATGTCCAGGAAGTAGACGGTGGCGTCCTCGCTGCCCGTCACCACGCAGACGCCGCGCCGGAACGACATGATGGGGCAGAACGTGGACTTGACGCTGTGCTCGCGGTGCATGGTCGAGAACTTCTTTTTTAGGGCCAGGGTGCCGTCGCGGTCCGCGATCCTGTTGGGAATTTATTGAAAAATTATTGTTTGCGTCATGTTTTCGACTTAATAGAAATTCACAAATTCACTTTTTTTATAATCGGGCAATGTGAAAACGCTCTATGAACGATATCACTCGTTCGTTGCGTTTTTTCGCGGCCGTAGAGTAACAACCCGCTGGTAATGATATAAACCGATCTAGTTGCGCAGTTATTTGCTCCTCAGACAAATCCATACACGATCTATGGCCTATGTAAATTGTAGAGTGCCAAAACCCAAAGACTGAAGGGACTATTTACTGTGCAGTGGTTTTTTATCCTCGTCCAAGGCTCACCTGAACAGGTAGAGCTGGTCGGTGGCCACACTGGACGCACCAGCCAGGGGCCCCAGCTTAGACACGAGACGGCGCCGTCCACGCAAAGGCGCCGCAGCTTGCTCAGCGTTGCACTACCTTCCTTCCGCACCTGAACAGGTAGAGCTGGTCGGTGGCCACACTGGCTAGCAGCGCGGGATGGCGCGCCAGCCAGGGGTCCAGCTCAGACACGAGACGGCGCCGTCCACGCAAAGGCGCCGCAGCTTGCTCAGCGTTGCACTACCTTTCTTCCTCACCTGAACAGGTAGAGCTGGTCGGTGGCCACACTGGCCAGCAGCGCGGGATGGCGCGCCAGCCAGGGGCTCCAGCTCAGACACGAGACGGCGCCGTCCACGCAAAGGCGCCGCAGCTTGCTCAGCGTTGCACTACCATTCTTCCTCACCTGAACAGGTAGAGCTGGTCGGTGGCCACACTGGCCAGCAGCGCGGGATGGCGCGCCAGCCAGGGGCTCCAGCTCAGACACGAGACGGCGCCGTCCACGCAAAGGCGCCGCAACTTGCTTAGCGCTCCGCCTGCGCCTTCCAAACGGTAGCTCACTATCACACCCTGTAGGTACAATGATACACGTAACCATGAAGTAGTTTGCAGAAACCGTTTGCCACCAGCATATTAGGTATAAATTTTATCACCCAATGCTTATCTACCAGACACAAGGACTGGTTCTTAGTCTATAAGCACCATAAAATTCGTTTACATCAATTAATTGAGCCATGTGAGTCCTTATCTCGCATGCTAGATTTGTGAGAGATGCAATTTTTTCTTTTTTGAGGCAATTTTCTACGATATGATCGGTGCAGCTTCATAGAACATTAGGTGTATATGTATGGTACCTTGTCGTTAGCGGCCCAGAACATTCGTCCGCTGGACTCGCACGCTATCGACAGCACTCGCCCGCCCAGAATGCTGCTCCCTCCTGCAAACAGGTCAAATCACATTACTTTCCTAACAACTCTACTTCATTCTTGCTATACAACTGGAGACAAAACCAAGCGGCGCAACTTAGTGAAGGTATTATCGTTTTTAAACCTCTTAATTTAACTGTCGGTGCTAACTTGTTTACCCGCTTACCAAAACATGGTTTGTAACTACAAGATATAAACGATAGACTTCAGATCTAGTTAAGTATAAACATTATTTACGAGTACGTAGTGGTAATAGTTGAATTGTGAATAGATTTGTCTTACCTCTTGGGTATATTCCTGTCGAAACGTTCAAGACTTCCACCATCCCCTTCGCGTTTCCGGCCTGATAACTTACGTTAAAGAAATTATGATGGTAGAGAGAAGTACGGAGCACATTCACTTAAAATACTTTTTCTACTACTGCATTCTAATTTGCCAATAAAATGACTGACATGTAAATTCAAAGCATATATGTACTTTATGAACGTTATCATAAGATGACTTAAAAGTCGATTCTTAGGGATATAATGGGTCTGTTACCGAGGCGGGCCCCGCACCGGCGCCGCCCGCCGCTGTAGACGAGGCGGGCGCCGATGCAGTCCGCCAGGAGATTGAAGACAATTGTATAGAGGCAGCAGGTCATTCGTCGAACTCAATGCTTACTGGCTTGTCTAGCACTCGTAGAAAAACTATTGTGTGCAACGGTACATAATTAGGTCTTAAAATTCTCGGGTCTGTTTTTACAAAATTCGGCTTCGCCTCATTTTGTAACTTCGACCCTCGAATCTTAAGAACCCTTATTATGTAACTGTTGCACAAAATACTATTTTAACGGTTTGATAAGATATCATTCGTAGAGTAGACACAACTTTAAAAAAACGCATATAAACCGTTTAAGTTCAACCGTTTCAGCGCTATGATGCTCGCTCTCTATCTGAGAGACAGAAACAGACCCACATATAGGTCAAAATTATATAATCTCTCTTTTAGCGACGAGGGTTGAAAACACATGCCAGGTTGTCTACTTTATAAAACCCGCCATCTCTCACCAAATAACAATGTTAATCTAAGATAGATAGCTACCTAATAGGTACACCAGTGACATGGCGTCGATTTACAGTAAAGGTATTTTTTGTGTGCGCTACTAGCGAATATTTCATGCCAGATGACTAGCTGTGCCATGGGTCAGGAGTAAAAGTAATGTTTGAGTTTATTATTTATAGCTAAAATAACATTGCAAGACGTAATAAACACTACAAACTACCAGGCATTTTAGGCATATTACTACACTGAGCCTAAAGTATTAGCGGCAGCCGCAACTCTTAACGCTCACATCCTTCTTACTTCCAACGAATACTCTATTTTTATTGTCATAATATAGGACCCTGAGAGGTTCGTACTCGGTCGGCACGCAGACCGGTTTGGGCGCATTAGCATTCTGCGAGATTATGACGCCGTGTCGCGATAAATGATCGACGGAGCAGGCGCCGGCGCAGTAGCCCGCGTCATATTGTCGTGGTAAAATGATCCTGAACGGCCAACCGATACTATCAGAGCTCACGTTAAGTGAATGCCGTCGGCACGCCAAGTCAGTCCGATGATGGTTAGATGAGGGTTTCCTTAACGACGGTAAGTCGTTATCTAGAAAAAAAAAGTAATACTTACTGAATAATTTTTTAGCACAATTTTTTTTAATACTAGCTTTTAACGCCGACTGTACTTTACTAGCAAATGTCAACGAGATGTTACTAACAAACCCAAACACAATGAGCTTCCACTGTTTTCTCACAGAGTTCTTATGAACACCATCCGTCTCCATCATCATATCCAAATTACGCAGTGCGAAATTTCAGTTCAACCGGACAGCAGGAACTGGTTCAAATTTGGCTTGTAAGATTTTACCCATATAACATACTATCTGGATAATAAATAAAAATATAGTTCGCCCAGTCACCTGACAAGTTGCTGAGTTATTTTGACTATAAACTCAAACTCAAGTTCTTATAAGTCCGAAATAGTTATTTGTTATACAAGGGGTGAAAGTTGTATTTTACGTGCGAGTGTTATTTGAAACACGAGCTAGCGAAAGGATTCTATTATTGACCACGAGCGAAGCGAGTGGTTCAAAAATAGAATCCTGAGCGTAGCGAGTGCTTTAATACACGAGACGTAAAATAACTTTCACCCGTGTATAACACAAAACTTTTCACCTCACTACAGCGAGGAAAATAAGGAAAAGGATGCATTTTGCTCAGTTTCCCGTAATTCCTCAGGTGTTTAATACTTCTTCATCACTCGAATCACTAATTTTTAACAAAACAACCTAGAAAAACATGCGAATATTTAACGTTGATATGATGGATGAATTGAAATGAAAAGTTTTGACGTAAAAGGTTTTATTAAATGTCAGATGCGTTTTGTTCGTACGTAGACTTATTCGGCTGTCAGAACAATTTATCCGTTTTTACAAAAAGAATGAAGATTAATGTTGAATGCTGATATTTATGAATTAAAATAAAGTTGTAAGACTGTATTAAGTGTTTTTACTCGATGCAATTCATTAATTGCGATGTTAAAAATTCTGCACTTTTAACGTTTTACGTTTTGTTAGCTGTCAAATGTCACTTAAGCCACTTGTCACTTATGTCAAAACTCTTTCACCACATGTGGATAAAAAGCGATTTTCACAATAGATATTAAACAAACAAAAAGGGCTTTCCGAGCTAGTGAGGTGAAAAGTAAATGACGATTGAGTTGCCATAATCAATGATTTCGCAAGTCGATTCAGATAGGCTGGCGCGAGCTTTTTAATGGAATGGAATCGGTATTAGATCATAATATTATATTATACCAACTCTACCTATTTATATCAAACAAACTACTAGTATCGTACTCACCGATTCCAACATTTCCGGATCTGTGACTTTCGTCGATTCTGAGATTTTCGAATTCGTGGCGTTCACCAGTTTCGTGATGTTCGGGGATTCCGGTTTTTTCACCGAATCCGTGGCGTTTACCAAGACCCTGATGTTCGGTAATTCCAGGAATTTCTAGATTTTTCACCGAACCCGTGACGTTCACTAATTCCCTGATGTTCGGCGATTCCGGGTTTTTTACCCAACTCGTGACTTTCACCAGTTCCGTGATGTTCAGCGAATGTGGGTTTTTCACTGATCCCGTGATATTCTCCAATCCCGTGATGTTCGGTGATTCCGGGGTTTTCACCGAACCTGTAGCGTTCACCAATTCCGTGATGTTTAGCAATTCCGGGTTTTTTGCCGAACTCGTGACGTTCACCAATTCCGTGATCTTCGACGATTCTCGGTTTTTTACCGAACCCGTGACGTTCACCAATTCTCTGATGTTCGGCGACTCATTGTTTTTCAACGAACTCCTGACGTTCACCAGTTCCGTGATGTTCGACGATTTCGGGTTTTTCACTGAACCCGTGACTTTCTCCAGTCCCGTGATGTTCGGCGATTCCGGGGTTCTCACCGAACCTGTAGCGTTCACCAATTCCGTGATGTTTAGCAATTCCGGGTTTTTTGCCAAACTCGTGACGTTCACCAATTCCGTGATCTTCGACGATTGTCGGTTTTTTACCGAACCCGTGACGTTCATCAATTCTCTGATGTTCGGCGATTCATTATTTTTCAACGAACTCCTGACGTTCACCAATTCCGTGATGTTCGACGATTTCGGGTTTTTCACCGAACCCGTGACTTTCACCAATTCCGTGATGTTCGGCGATTCTGGGTTTTTCACCGAACCCGTGACGTTCACCAATTCCCTGATGATCGGCGATTCCGAGTTTTCCACCGAACTCGTGACGGTCACCAATTCCGTGATGTTCAGCGATTTCGGGTTTTTTGCCGAACCCGTGACGTTCACCAATTCCCTGATGTTCAGCGATTCCAGGTTATTCAACGAACTCGTGACGTACACCAATTCCCTAATGTTCGGCGATTCTGGATTTTTCACCGAACCCGTGACGTTCACCAATTCCGTGATGTTCAGCAATTCCGGGTTTTTCACCGAACCCGTGACGTTCACCAATTCCGTGATGTTCGGCGATTCCGAGTTTTTCACCGAACCCGTGACGTTCGGCGATTCCGAGTTTTTCACCGAACCCGTGACGTTCACCAGTTCCGTAATGTTCGGCGATTTCGAGTTTTTCACCGAACCCGTGACGTTCACCATTTCCGTAATGATCGGCGATTCCGGGTTTTTCACCGAACCCGTGACGTTCACCAGTTCCGTGATGTTCGGCGATTCCGTGACCTTCGGCAGGTCCTGCAGCGTTGTAGATGCATCCGTCACACACAGCGCGACCAGAGCACAAACAAATGCCTTCATCTTTAACTTGGGGTTCATTATCATCATTATACTCGAAATGTACGCACAATCGATGGCCGCACCAAGACCAATAGTGACTAAATGGGCAACCAAGTAAATTTCAGAATCCACTCATAGAATGCAAGCAGAAAAGCTCAAAGACAAGTAGACGTGCACCAAGGCGCAAGGTTTGACCTGATCTCACGCCGGGAACCTATGGCACTGCGCGCTGTTATTGGTACGAGTTTGTATGCCCCGACTGCCGTGATATGACAAAACATTGTATCTCAAGTTACATTGTTTTGCGGTAACATGAATAATTGAACCCAATATTTATATATCCATACTTACAGCCAACTCATTTCCCACCAAAAGCATTGAAAAACCTCACACGAATTTAGACTGTAACTCTTAAAACTTAGTAGCTTAATTTGATTAAATACACTATATCGGAAGATACAATGTTTTCTCATAACAAAAGTCATATGTTGGCTACCGTTGTCTAACGATACGGTGTTTTGTCGTAACAATACCACAAGAAATTTAAAACGTGTGTTATGATTATGGATATGATTTATATGGACGACTGCACCGTTAGCACAAGATTGGCGCGGCAGTATCTCGCGCGCGCGATAGTCTATACGAGTATGAGACACAGGTATGAATAAGCACGTTTTACTTGTTAATTTTAACAAATATCTATTGTAGCGTCCTGAATAAATTTATTTTTATTCCTTTTTTCTTTGTATGAAAGCAAGAATGATCGGGTCCAGGATTTCGTTCAGGGCGGGGCACTTTCCTATATAAAAATCTTAAGGTCCGCACCTATGGCCCCCGTATGAGTAGACGGTTGAATAGAATAGAATTTTCACAGATGATGTATTTCTGTAGCCGCTAAAACAACAAATAATAAAAAACAGAATAAAAATTTTTTTTATTAAATGTCTGCTGTATGGGAGCTCCCGCGAGTCCTCGTACTTGGTCAGTTTTTCAAGTACATCAGCTGTATAAAAGGATACGATGACCATGTTGTTGTTGGCGGGCTGGAAGGCGACGGCGAGCAGCGGCGCGCGCAGCTGGTCGTGCACGCTGCGCAGGCGCGCGCGCCGGCCCACGTGCCACACCACCAGCAGCGCGTCCAGCCCCACCGACACCACCAGCTCGTTGGACGCCGACCAGTCGCACCCTGACACATCACACCGACTTCAACCGAATTCAACATTTCGAAGGAGGTTCTCAATTCATCGGGATCTTCGTTTTTGCTTGTTTTTCAACCCAATCAATCAAGGTTATCAATTCGTTTTTATTGCAATTTTTATTTTTTATGTATGTTCACCGATTATTCAAAGACGGCTGGACCGATTTGGTAAATTCTTTTTTTTTTTGTTTGAAAGAGTATTCACAGTTGGTCCCGTTGTCATCAGGTCAGGATCTGATGATGGGATCCTGAAGAAACCGAGGGAACTCTGCAAATATTATAGGCACACCTATACCTAGTGATTTGAGTATTTTTTTTACAGTAGCTCGGATATTTCGAAAGGTGGAGTCTAATGCTGGTCATACACGATCATTCCTATCGTCCAATCGGCATGACCGTCTGCCGATTGGACGATAGGAATGATCGTGTATGGCCAGTATAAGTGACTGGTTCTTTATTGTTTAAAATTAGTAACATTTTGAAGGCCAAGCGTTGAACAAAAATGATATGTCAGTGACGCCACGCCAAGCGTATTTTCAACCGACTTCAAGATTTCGAAGGAGAAGGTTATCAATTCGTCGGGATCTTTGTTTTTTTTTTATGTATGTTCACCGATTATTCGAAGACGGCTGGACCATTTTGGAAAATTCTTTTTTTGTTTGAAAGAGCACACCAATAGTGATTTCACAATTTTTACAGCAACTCTTTCACTTCCTCTTGCAATAGCGGATCCTAAGTGAAGTCGGTTCTTTTTTTGTTTAAAATTATTTTAGTAGACAATTAGACATTTAGCATGCGGAAAGTTCGATTACAGGCACTAGTGCTTTCTATTTGTCTAGGTTTGTTGTTGAAACACGCATATACAGTCACATATGGCAGTCACCTGTGACGGGCTGCGTGTGTCCTTCCAGCACGAAGCTGACACGCGGCGGCGACGCTGTCACGTCGCAGATGGACACGGAGCCGTCGTGCGACGCGCACGCTAGTTTCGAACGGTCGTTGTTTGCGAACTTCACTACACTCACTTGCTCTGAGTGCTGGAAAGAAATAGTTATTTGTGCAACAAGAGAGCAAAGTTAGTTTTTGCTTCGAGTGCTTATTTTGAGTCCTGAGCAAGCGAAAGATTCTATAATAGAATCACGAGCGTAGCGAGTGATTCTAATTTAGAATCTTGAGCGTAGTGAGGGACTCAAAGGCACGAGGTGCAAATAACTTTGGTCTCATGTTGCACATACAACTTTTCACTTCAGCAGTGAGAACATAGCAGAAAAACTTTAGAAACCTTGGAAATTTTAGTAATTTTATTATTTTTGTAGTAATTTTATTAATTTTAGTAATTTTAGTAATTGTAGTAATTTTAGTGATTTTATTATTTTCTTGTAATTTTAGTAACTTTATAAATTTTAGTAAATTTAGTGATTGTAGTGATTTTAGTAATTTTAGTGATTTTAGTGATTCTAGTAATTTTAGTAATTTTATTTATTTTAGTAATTTTAGTATTTTTAGTAATTTTATTTATTTTAGTAATTTTAGTAATTCTAGTAATTTTAGTAATTTTATTAATTTTAGTAATTTTAGTACATGTAGTAATTTTAGTATTTTTTATAATTTTTAGTAATTTTAGTAACTTTATAAATTTTAGTAAATTTAGTGATTTTAGTAATTTTATTGATTTTAGTTATTATAGTAATTTTATTTATTTTAGTAATTTTAGTATTTTTAGTAATTTTAGTAATTTAAGTAATTTTGGTAATTGTAGTAAATTTAGTAAATTTATTAATTTTAGTAATTTTAGTAACTTTATTAATTTTAGTAAATTCAGTGGTTTTAATAATTTTAGTGATTTTAGTGATTTTAGTAATTTTAGTAATTTTATTTATTTTAGTAATTGTAGTAATTTTATTATTTTTAGTAATTTTAGTAATTGTAGTAAACTTAGTAATTTTATTATTTTTAGGAATATTACTAACTTAATAAATTTTAGTAACTTTAGTGATTTTAGTGATTTTAGTTATTTTAGTGATTTTAGTGATTTTAGTAATTTTATTTATTTTAGTAATTTGATTATTTTTAGTAATTTTAGTAATTTTAGTAATTGTAGTAATTGTAGTAATTGTAGTAATTTTAGTAATTTTAGCAATTTTACTATTTTTGACTAAATAAGATTGGAGGAGTTTCGTCAAAACTGTAATCACATTGATTAGAAACTAGTGCCTGCGCCAAATCTTGTGATTAGGTTTCCAAGCTAATTTAGTGCTCATCGGGGTTCTGCTATTCAAAAAGCGATAATATGACGTTTGAAATATTACTTCCTCTTTCTTTTAACTGCAGAAATTTCAAGGTCATTTTGTCTCACTCAGTGAGCAAAATCGAACTTTGCTCACTGAATTTGGGCCGCAAAGAACCCTCGTTCGAGCTGCTGAGGTGAAAATAAGAATGTTAACCTCTAGCCGCCCAGACACCTCCCATTCAATTGAATTTTAAATCTTAATGTTAACTGATTAAAGTTACATTTGTCTTGACAAATTTTGATTTGTGGGCTGACGGAGGTTAAATCATTTACATTTATTTCATGTTTGAAAAATAATGCAGTAATTAGCCTTCACTTTACTAACTCGACCAAGGTAGCTCAGTTGGTTGACTAATGAATGGGCTAGTGTCAAGCGAGTTGAAAAATTATGAACAGTTTTTTTTTCAGTAGAAGACGGCTCTGCTGAATACATACATTAATTCAATGTTAACTGAAAAAGATGGTGCCCAGGACTGGGAATATTTAATGAAATAATTGAATCTGTTGTGCTAGTTGATTTAATGTCTATTTTTTTAATAAATATATTTAGCTGACCTGGTCAAAAATATGGTGAACTCCAGTGAATGCATAGTTCTCTGATATTGACATTTCATTTTTCTTCTTGTTGTTGGAGCTCTGTGGGAAGTCATCGAGCGCAAGACTTGCCTGGAATATTACAGTTAAAAATATAACTTATACATAATCCATATCTAGGATTTCGATAAATACTTAGTACCTACGTTACAAGTACCTATGTTAAGAGTTTCTTGATTGGAAGATTGTAATACAGATGTTACACCTGTTTTAAAGTCAGTTTGCGATTGACAGATGAGTATACACTTGAATCTCCATTTTGTTGTCATAATCATAAAGTCAACTTTACAAGCATCACACCATTTGGTGCAGTGTAATGATCATGGACTTTATTTCCTTTATGTTAAGGTAGAATATCAAATTGATGAATATTATCTGTCAAGTCTAAACTTACTTTGAATGTATTGTATCATTATTACAATAAAGTAGAATTATCACTGGCGCCGCAACCGCATGCGGCAACTGTGTGCAAGCATGATAGCGCTATACACATGCACAGCGCTATCTCACTCGTGTACCGGCGGAATAAATTCAGGGTCAATGGAAAAGTAAAAAAATGTAAACAAACCTTGATCACTTTGCAATCACACACTTTTAAACAACAACCGTGGTTTCATAATCAATTTATAAACTTACTATTTCATAAGTTTTTTGTAAAAATATAACTGATATAACTCATATTTCAGTTGAAAACTAATTTCTATAATAATATTGTGTCATGTGTTAAATGCTCTTTTGCCTAGAAATAGCGTTGTCAGTCAGCCATACTTTTTTATGTTATGTATTTTATTTTTCTATTGAACCAGAATATAATAAGCTATACTCACATTTTTTTTAGTAGTATTAGTGTAAGAAAGAGGCAGCATGTGCAGCATTCCTCTTATCTATGCTTGAATTAAAACTATCCCTGGCAATAGAGTTGTACCTTGCTGCTAGACCTCTGGCGCGAGGAAGCTGAGCTGATGGATATGTTGTCTTGGACACCATAGCGGCGCTGCAACAGCTGGCTCCGGATGTGGAGGTACTTCTTTATGGTCTCTATGTCCTAGAAAATAATTAAAATACCACATTATGTCTATTACAATATGTGTACAAAACAGTGGCGGTGGGTTGAAAATTTTCTTAGGCAAGCTGGTACAAAATTTGGCTTAAAATTTCTTCATGAGCTGTAGAAAACCTGCTCAGGCGCCTGAAACTCAGGCAAGCCGACGGGAATAATAAAATATACATAATTTTACAATTTTGCTATTCAACAAAATACAAATTCTGTATACCAACAATATTTTTTATCATATTTGGACAAAAAATTAGAGATTTATAATTTGTTGAAATTAAGGCTAATAAGGAGTTCAGTGTTTATTTGGAACTTGATAATATTTTCCATTGTCTGCTTCATAGTTAATTCTAAGAATGGTTAAAAATGCCTAACTAACCTGTTTTATCCTGTTAAGTTGTTCTAAAAATAATTTAAACAGTAAGAATTAATTAACACAGGATATAAATAAACCTAAAATGTTCTAAGAACTGAATGTTTAGGTTAGGTTTGAGACCAGGCTCTAACCAATGTGTGTCTTGGAAATTGTGTATGAAATAACATTTATTATTTACCACATTTTCAATGCAGAATCTGAGTAAACCCAAGAAAAGCATAGTAATCCCTCCAAGATAAAAGGCGACTTATCAATTTCTTTTAATAAAGGTTGTATGTTCATTGAACTGTAAAATACCTGAATGGACTCAAAGACTCTTTAGGTGACTTACTTTGAATTTAGCATTTTCCCTCAACAATTGACTACGCCGTCGTATGTACAAGGTTTCTGAAAACATAACAAAAACATACATTTGATATTGATAAGTAATTACTATGATCAACGACGTATTGATGAATTAGACATAGGCTAGTACCAGATTACTGGGGTAGAGTACCAGATTTAGTGTCGAATCTAAGCTTATCTCGGTTTATTAGTAGATTTATAGGTATAGTATAGTATATATATATTTAATAAAATTATCTTACTGAAGTTAGGATTATTTGGAGCCCTGTATGCATTAAAGCGAGCGTCCAGAGCGAATATTTGTTGTTGAAAAGCTGCTGCCATCTTACTTGTTAAATGATAACTAGTTTCTAAAAAATGAGATATACATTTTGAAACTCTTAGACAAAAAATATTTATTACACTAATTTTATATTAAAATTAATCGAATAAATGTATGAAAACAAATCCAAATCACAGTCACAACCGTCACAACAATACATTTCATGACATTTCTTTTGTCTTTTTGACAGCTGACAGTGACAACACACGACGCAGTATCTGTGGACGTCATTTTGGTTAACCCAGCGGCGGTTTTAAATGTATCTAAAACAGATGTACTTACTTTTTAGGGTCACCACATACCTAGCGGTTTTCCTCGCGGAATTACCGGAAGTAGCGGAAATTTGTCTATGGTAGCGGAAATTTGTCTATGGTAGCAGATTTTTTGTATGGAAGCCATAGACAAATTTCCGCTACCATAGACAAATTAAGCATTTTGTCTATGAATTTCCGCTACTTCCGGTAATTCCGCGAGGAAAACCGCTAGGTATGTGGTGACCCTTAGGGTTCGGTAGTCACAATGGCAAAAAACGGATCCCTTTAACTATCGTCATGACCGTCTGTCTGTACGTCACAACTATTTTAGTCTTTATCTTTAAAACATATGTATATTGATGAGGTTTTTATCTAGAGGTGTTTCTTGTAGCCCGCTACTTACTTTTGTAGTAGACATAAAAAAAATGTAGGGGGAGGGTGGCGTTCTGTACATACCTACGTGTATATTAAAAATATTTATAACGGGTTACTCACGTAATTTTTGTCGATTTTTGCTCGACATGTTTCGATCAATTTACGATGATCATTCTCACGAGCGGCCTTCCGCGACGGCCCGCTAAACCCGAGCAACCCGTTATAAATATTTTTAATATGTTAGAGTCTCACGAAAGTTTTATAGTTAAAATACCTACGTGTAACTAAATGTCTAAACACTAAAACATTTTTTCGCAAATATCATCATGTTAGGTCTTCAAAAATAACTTTAAGGTTTTTCATAGCACTTTTTGATTCGAAGGTTGATTCGATCGCTCCGAACGTCGAAAAAATTCAGGCTATTCATTAAAAAATGACGTAAATGCATTTGCATGGCATATGTTTGTTCGTTGTTTATAATAATAAAAACACAGAACGTTGCTTAGTTGAAGCTATAGTTTATTTCCTGGTGTCAGGAAGTGGGATTGGGATTGGTGGCCTTGCGGGATGGGACTGTGTTCAGTTCACAGTCCACTTTTGAGGGAGTGAGTTCGGATCCCACTTCTGACACCATAATTATTATAAACAACGAACAAACAGCAGATGTGAACCTTTTCTAATACTATGCAATGTTCTTATTGAATAGAAGCTTCGGAACTATTATGCGTGGTTCGACACGCATTTGGCCGGTATGGTACCTACCTAATACTTACTAGTATGCGTTGCTTTTGTTTTGGTTGAAGTGACCCACACACTTACCTCTAGAGCTTTTTTTCAGCTAAAAGTAACTTTGCATACAACGTATAGTTAGATTAGTTAGCCTAGCTAGCCCAAGAATAGACGCGGCGCTTGTGTGAACCCACCGATCTCAATGAATGTAAATAATATCTACCAAATAGGTATTCCTGTTCATACATGATGTAAATTACTGAAGCAACTGAAATCGAGGGCTACTTGTACAAGTGACACGCAGAATGCACTTGAGGCAAACCTTGTTTTTGTTTCAATTCAATTATTCTCAATTACCACCAGATGTGGCTAAGCGAGTGAGGTGTTCAAAATGTACTTACCACAATACTATTTACTTCACACGCGGACGGACATTTAAAATTCCAAAATATTTTCAAGAAAGTAACCGATTGAAATCCTGTTTCTAACCTGTAGTGGTAATACTGTGAACCGTTTTATTATCAACTCGACCATTAAACCCACGCAACACCTCCAATACATATCCATACGGAAAACTCATAAAACTGGAGACAATACCAAGAACGAGTTTCCAATAAAATTCAGTGTCAAAGGTCGCATTAAACATTTCCAGATAACTGAAGCACCTTACTCGGCCCGTGCAAAACCCATTTATCATTGGGCCACAAAAACCGTGCTGCGTCCTTGTCGCTCGCGTGCGCAAGAGACGAGAGGCCGGCGGTTTCCCGGAATCCTTATTTCCGATTCGGAATCGGCGGCGCTGTGATACCGAGAAGTTCCGAGGCGTTATTCTGGGACGCGCTAGCGAGTCGTTATAAATAATCAGAATGCGTAAAGAGAAGTCGGTGACCCCCAATTACGACACAATCCGTATTTATTCTACCGGGAAACGCTTATTTCTGTTTCTTAAGGGATTATTATATTTTTCATGGAAACACACTTGTAGATTGAAATTTGAACGTTCGTTAAACGCTGACCTTACACGCTTCTTACAGTAATTTGTTCCCGTGTGCGATCAATCCTTTGAAATAGTGGTATTTTAACTTCGACAATAGGAAATCATATCGTTTACTTACTTATTTATTTTCTTACTATATACAAAGTATCTTTAGAATCTGCAGTACAATATGGGACATTTATATTAGTATAGTGAGGATCTCAGAAGTCTCAATTGAACCCTATGCTGCTCAGGTTTCCTTTCTGTATACCATATATGGTATAGGAGTCAGATAATCTGACTCGTCAAAATTCTGGGCCTGTTCGACTCGTCAGAGTAATATTATCAATTTATCACCATTGTGATAATTTTGTACAAATTTGCAGAGAGAAAAAATACGACGTCATAATATTTAGAATCTCATTTTAATTAATGACATAGGTATATTACATACATCATACATAACATTTAAAACCGTTCATACAACGTTGGTATACAAGACTATAATTATGTATTAACATGATTAAAACGTTAAAATGGGCACCTGAATATTTACACGCTTAAATAAATCTACCAGACGGATGAACTTAACTTACGAGGTTTAAGTTAGGAATTACATGAGATAAGTAGGTTTGCTATAACATTTGTGATCAACTAAATCGCCTATCGTTCGCCTTGACCTCACTCAGCAAAACGAACTCCGGAATTTCATAGGGCCGTCAACTTGACAATAACAAGAGGTTCCTTAAAACTAGGTTTATTGTTAATGAGGGTTGCCGGGAACCCAGGCGGCGGCACAGTGACGAGAGGTCTTTTTGACAGCAGCTGTCAATATCCCCCATCCAAAAAAAAGTGATAAAACATGATTGGTGGATAATGACAGCTGGACCTCTCGCCACGGTGCTACCACCTAGTGAAAAAATCGATTCAGAAAACCCTCAACAAGATGGTTCGGGGTTCGATTTTGCTGTGTGAAGAGACCTAAATGCGAAAAATTATTGATCAGCACTGACGAGGAGTTCCTAAATATCATTACACTACTCTTGAGTAGCTAACGAGAGCCTGTGTAGATATTTATGAACTCCTAGTCGCCGGCGGAAACAAAGCGTTCAATGCTTTCTGATTAGATTATTAACAATCTATTTCAATACAAAATGATGCACATAAATAATGACTATACTGGATCTAATGAACAAAGGGGTAAGTTTCCAAAAGATTTTCGTTCGGTTTAGCAGTTTATAGATCCTATGAATCCTTTTGTAAAATCACCCCTCCATGATTACAATCTGACGTATTTGTTGACTACATACTAGTACACAAATTACGTCAAAGTATTGCATTGACTCAAATAGGAAATGCATTGATTAAATTACTAAACTATTACAGTAGTTCATTTTTAAATCAAACAGTCAAAACTTAAAATAAATCTACAAAGGCAAGTATCCTTACATAATAAAACTTGAAATAAAACAACTTTGAACGGATTATATCGCGTATACTGAATTTTAAATTACATCCCGACGTTTCGAACACTTTACAGCGTCGGGATGTAATTTAAAATTCAGTATACGCGATATAATCCGTTCAAAGTTGTTTTATTTCATGAATAACTATCGCGGCAACCGTAGAAGATATTATAATAAAACTTATTTTATGTAAATACGTACAGATTATATTTTACAATGTATTACTTATTGCTACTTTATATACATAATTTAACATTAAATTCAATATAATATCAACAAGTCTAAAAACTCCAAATATTTATGCACCCTTTAAGCTCTAGCCAATATTGGTTTACAACCTATCAGTTTCATTCTACATAACATTTCTTAACAAAATCTATCGGTGTTTAATTAACCCTTTAGTAGACAATATTTGTTTCATTGGGAAACCTACAATTGATTTTACAATGAATGAATTAGGGTTTAAGAATGAATGTGATCGGAATGTCACACCGCTAAAGGGTTGATTCCCAAATATCTAAAGTCATCCTTTTTCTAAACTTACCTAATGTAAATAATAAGAAGAAGCGTCAGCGTCACACATCAAGGCAATCGTATCACAACATTAGTTCCAACATTCCAGAAATATTTGGAATTTATAGTTTCAATGTTACGAGAAACTATTTCCTATAACATCTATGTAGAAACTAAAAACACCAAAAGCGGCTATCTAAATTTATATAGGCCGATTTAGAAACGATTATGTTTATGAAGCAAAGGATTGAACTGTTTTAAAATATTTACGCACCTAAGAAACTCATTGTATAGTAAGATTTTTTTAAGATGTCCTTATTGTAGGAATAAATCTCTAGTAAGATTCGGACATGGCGTGGTATTAGTTATCCGACTAACATTCTAATCTAATACATAGGTACTTACATATTTTCTAATGGCATTATTAGACACTAGTGATTGACCGGTGCAACCAAGAACATTCGGCACAATATATTATAGGACAGCTGTTTTCATTCATTCTTTAATACGGTCGCGAACTTAAATTGTTGAGGGTTAGGGTTCATTTTATATTGGACATTTCATAGAGTAAGTACTAAATAAAATAAAATAGCTTGATCCGTAAATGGCTCAACAATTTAAGTACGCGATGTTACTAACTATCTCACAGTCCTATTAAACATTTAGACGTACAATATTTATCTATTTACTATGTATTTAAAATCAGTAAAAATCATAAAGGTTAAAAGCTGCATTAGGGTTATTTTGTGTTCCCAGAACAAGATTAGGTAATCATTGGAATAGAATTCTAAATAAAAGATGGCGCTAGCTAGTAAATCTTTGACTGCACCTAGTACCTATGTCAGGAGTTCCCAACTAGAAGTGTGTGCTCCCTTTTGGCGCACCTACTGTTACAGCTATAAGGGCATCACGCAAAAAAAGAAAAACGGACACAGGAAAGGTGTTTCTGAGTTTAACGCAGAACTTGCACCTCTTTAATTCCAGACCGGTTCTAGAAGGACGATTCTATGCCCGCGATAGGCATTTTAAGCAACACTACAGAATGTGTAATTTCACAGTGACCTGTTATTTGGTGTCGTTAAACGGGGCTCTCTGGAACAGTTTAATATTCGTAGTAAAAAGTAGTTTTATGATACAGCTGCGGGCAAGAGTTGGCTGTGTAGAGGTAAACGAGTATCATGGCGAAAGGAATTATGAAGATCATAATTTATATCGTCACTAGATTAGCACTGTTGCATTTCTTCATATTACGATTAATACCCAATTTTATCATAATAACATACATAACAACGTTACTTTTCATCAGGCACTGGTACCTATATTAAGACATATTTTTTTACGGAAACTTATTTAAAATAATTTTACGGAAATATTCCATCACTTTACGGTGTTTAAAATATATAAACTAAATTGTAAACATAGCGTGTGTTTATTATGTTATTAACGTTTATCCTTAATTAGCGCCAAGGAAAATTGAGGTATAGTAAACAAGTGGCCTGGCCTCTATCGCGGCGCAGAAGGTGCCCGGTTTTGACTCCATATTTCAGCACGTAGGGGGGGGGGGGGGCGTAGGGTTTTAGTATAACGTAGGGTACAAGGTTGGGAACCTCTGCTTTAGTATCTCGCTAGTTTTCTACTTATATAATTCTTAGCCATGCTTTAAGTTTCACGGCCCAACCGCGCACAGAATTCGGAATAAAGTCCCACGTTACTAATCCACGTTTCTCTTAACCCGCACACAGCTATTCGTCGGAACGTAACTGTTGCGCACGCGTCGCCCCCGAATACAAATGCTGCCGGCTATTCACCATGCTTCACTGACCAATGTAATCTAAGTATAAATCTGACCTTTATAAACATGCTGTTATGAAGAGTTGTGAGGTCGAGCTATACCAGATGAGGTTGGAAACAAATAAGCATCGTCCGGGCGTAGTAAAAGGCACCGCCGCCGCGAATTTGACTAATACGCCTATAGACAAAGCCTATCACGTTTAAGGCCGGGAGCTTTTAGCTAAGCCGTCACTAATTGGTATTGCAGAGAGTTTCTTATCGTTATATAATACGTCGGTTTAGTTGCTTATTTACTGTACTCGTGTGATACACACGTGCATTGTTATGCGTTGAGTAAAAAATGTAGTATAGTCATCTTCTAACCGCTTCTAAGTTTCTCGTACTGAATTAGATGTTTACTGAATTAGGAGTTAGATGGACTGAGTAATCATAATATAGCAAAAACAGTGTAATTGACTTGCCCTTTTTTGGAAGGAAAATTACTTACTACAAAACTATTAGGCAAAAAGAAAAAAGGATCGAAATTATCCCTTTATCCATTACACAATTACAATAAGGAAAATTATATATAGACCCCTCACAGTTAAAAGGTTAATAACATATTAGACAAATTGAGGAGCACTCGTTTTTTGTAAGTAATTTATTAGAAATGAGCCTGAAATGTTATGGGACCGCTTGTGGAGTTAAATTAACATTTTTTTCTCCGCAGGGGTGCAAGCCGGGGTTGGGCGATGATTTGGTAAGCACGTGTATAGCAAGGCTTTGCACATGTTGGTAGTGAAATTAGTTTTTTGCCGTCCCATCGTTTTGGAACGAATTTTATTGCCTAGCGACTTTAGCCTAAAAATGTGTCCAAAAACTCCTACATATGAATACGAAAAAGCTTTAGTATGATTCGTTAACTATAAAGTTACGTTATTTCACGAAATCCATGTTGCTATGAAATGCATGTGCTGTTACATAAGTCCATTCATCCTTCAGAAGGTATTGCGGATTTTGCTTCCTGACAACATAATGTACATACATAGGTACATACACATACATTGCGTAGCTGCGTATATAAAAGGTAATGAACTTGATAAGTCCGTACCCTTGAACAAAAAAACAAGGTATATTATTATTATTAGATTATCCGGTTTGTTGTTTTTATGCGTAGTAGCCCTCCAAACGAAGGAAAACTTAGGGGACATAATTCGTGTATAGCTGAATTTTGGTATAGTTGTAGACAAAGGTGTCTTACACAACATACCAAAAGTACTCATGGATAGGGGTGCCGCTAACGGGGAGAGGGGGGTGTAAAGGTCCCCTTTTTTAGTTTTTTGTAAATAACTCAGTAGCGGTGGCTCATACGAAAAAATGTTCTTCTACTTAATTAATCCACAAATAATTTTCTACAAAAAAGGTTCTTTACACTTTTTTGCTGGGGTCAATGTATAATGAGATTTCGAGGAAATACGATAATCACTTTTTGAAACTCTCGGAGCTATTCTTTACGAAACTATTAGTTTTGTCTAAAAGTTGTTATAGAAAACCCATATTTATATTAAAAGACCTATCCAACGACACCCCAAACACTAGGGGTGGAGTAAAAAAAAGAATTTATCTCCCACTTCATGTGTTCGGGAGGTACCCCAAAAAATAATATTTTTCAGATTTTGTTTTAAAACTTTGTCTGCGTGTTCAAAACACATACTCATACGAAGTTTAACTATTCAAGTACTATTAACCATCACTGAGCAGGTTGAAGAGGGTATTTTTTTACTTTTTATTTTTTATGCCACGACGGTGGCAAACAAGCATACGACCCGTCTGATGGTAAGCAGTTCCCATAGCCTATGGACGCCTGCAATCAACTTCCTAACCTTATAGTTTCGCTGTCCGTTTGTCCCAGTCTGTCCGTTCACGGCTTTGCGCAGTGATGGTTAGTACTAGAATAGTTAAACTTCGTATGAATATGTGTTTTGAACACGCAGACAAAGTTTTAAAACAAAATCTGAAAAAATATTATTTTTTGGGGTAGCTCCCGAACACATGAAGTGGGGGGTAAATTATGTTTTTTAATTCACCCCTAATGTGTGGGGTGTCGTTGGATAGGTCTTTTAATATAAATATGGGTTTTCTTAAACAATTTTTAGACAAAACGAATAGTTTCGTAAATAAAAGCTCCGAAAGTTTCTAAAAGTGATTATCGTATTTCCTCGAAATCTCATTCTTCTCAGCAAAAAAGTGCAAAGAACCTTTTTTGTACAAAATCATTTGTGGATTAATTAAGTAGAAGAACATTTTTTCGTATGAGCCACCGCTACTGAGTTATTTACGAAAAGCCAAAAAAGGGGACCTTTACACCCCCCTCTTCCCGTTAGCGGCACCCCTATCCATGAGTACTTTTAGTATGTTGTGTAAGACACCTTTATATACAACTTCACCAAAATTCAGCTATACACGAATTATTTCTCCTATCGAGCAGTTAGTGGGCTTCCTTCGGTGAGCTATAGGTATGTAGTCATTTGAAAACTCATTTGATCGTAATTCCTTGTTGTACAGTGTCTACAGAAATTGGTATAATACTGAAATTTCGGTTATCGATTTTAACCTTAAGAGTCCCTTCCTATATCCTATATATATCTTCCTATATATATTATAACTACGTATATATAGTGCTAATTCAACGTGAATTGTTATGTAACGTATAAGTGTTTACGATTTACTTATTATACGTACAATCTAACATCGATTTCTCGGAATCCCAGCAGGATGTAACTGTTATTGAACTGGTTTCCCTTGGATTCCGAAAACCCGCAAAGCGTTGGTTTTGGCCAAAATTTTATAATATTATTTGCATAAGTGGGTGGTCGTATTAAGTAATTAAGTGTATATACATAAATCTATCATTCGCTTACATATTAATACCAAATACATTTATGATCGAATGATTGCGCTTATGATACACCTAGCCAGAGGATGATTAATGATGAGTCGATATTAGCTTAAAAACATATTATTATACTTCTGAATTTTTGATATACATTAAATACGTACATGATGAAAATAATAACGCGTCAAAATAAAGCTAGGCATACTAGTATGCATATTATAGCACCGCAACTATTAAAGCAATAATTTCTACACCGACTTGTATGTACTTATTATAAACTTGGTCGCACATAGTAAGAGATAACAAACATGACGTATAAGATTATTAACTTAATGTCATTGACATTTCTTTAATAATAAAGAAATGTAGATATCTTATTGCCCGGATTGTGCTACTTAACTTGTAAGCAGCACGTATATAGCTGCTAATAAACACTATACAACTAAGTATTAAATATATACCTAATACGTATTAATTCCAACAGTGCATTTAACAGATCAATTTATTCATACGTTTTTAAACTTTCATATTACGTAATAAAAGTAGTAATATTTTAAAATCTACATCGGCAAATACTCCGTTTTTAAAAGTAAATAGTTACAAAGTAATTTACTAATATGTTAGCATGAAACCAGCTTGTTATAATATTTGTAAAATCGCCACCTTGGCGTATATATTTAGGATTAATAAAACAACATAATAGCAGAGCTCGAATTTGTAAAAATTGTGCGCATCGAGAAAAAGTTGTGAATTTTTGACCATGGATAGAATGGCCCACAATAAATATTTTTTAGTATTGGAGGTCCGTAAAATTTTTGGACCTTCACGTCAAAATCAGGGGTCCTGTGAAATACGATATTACTCTATGGTTAAGGCTGCTAGGGGTTGTGTGGTATCATTTCCGTGTAAAACAGACATGCGGAATTCATTTGTGATATTAAAAATGTAAAATTTCTTATTAAAAAAAAAGTTGTGTGGCGAGGAAAAACACAATTTTTTATTTTTTTTTAGAACGTCATATAACTAATATATATCATTTTTTTTTCTAATAATAAAAAATATTATAAAGGAGCATATTTAATGTAGTTTCTAAATATATACAATTTTTAGGCTTATAGTATACAAAAACTACGCGAAAAAAAATGTTTGCTTCGTGGCGTATATGTTTTCTCCATAGTAAGTATCGATAATCAATGTGAACGTGAACATCCGTAGCGTATTGACCTTAAAATGCATGTATTGCTTGTTTTTAGTAAATTTTATTCATAATAACTTCACAAAATGCAGAAATAAAAAAATGCAATAAATAAAAACATATTTTTCCTCCTTAACTTTAACTTAAACCGTCACAATTCAAACGACGCGACGTCTGTTTTCCGTTACTCAACTTAAGTAAAAAAAAAACCAGAAGTTTTTTGTATTAAAGGTGTATAAAATGTATATGTTTCTATAATCTATATTAAATATGCTTCTTTATAATATTTTTTATTATTTGAAATAAAGGATATATATTAGTTATATGACGTTCTAAAAAAATAAAAATAAAATTGTGTTTTTCCTCGCGGCACAACTTTTTTTTTTAATACGAAATTTTACATTTTTAATATCAGAAATGAATTCTGCATGTCTATTTTACACGGAAACGATACCAAACAACCCCTAGCAGTCTTAACCAGAGAGTAATAACATATTGCACGGGACCCCTGATTTTGACGTGAAGGTCCAAAAATTTTACAGACCGCCAATACTAAAAAATATTCATCTATGCTCACTCTATCTATGGTCAAAAATTCACAACTTTTTCTCGATGCGCACAATTTTTTTCGCATTTGTACTGAGACAAAACCCTACTATAACAGTCGCTTTAAAAACTGTAAAATTTTACACAAAGTAAAAATTAGCGGACAGATTAAAATCGCGAACTCGATACAGTATTTTTGCAAATCACGCCATATTTAATATAGCATTTATAAATTATAACGAAGTCAACTTCTCAGATCTCCTCGTTAACCATACCTGGAATCAGCGTAGGCACTAAAATACATAATTACACATAAACTATATTCGTGGACAAACTTGAAAATACTTACATATTGCAAATGAATGACATATTAATAACTAGCTTTTGCCCGCGACTTCGTCTGCGTGGAATCAGTAATCCCCGTTAAGGAATGAATTCTGGATATCAACTATTCTCTGTCCTTCCCCAGAGCTGAAACTATCTCCAGCGTTCAACGGTTATTGATTCCCCATACAATTTTTCAACCCCATTTTTACCCCCTCTAGGGTTGATTTTCGGGATGAAAACTAACCTATGTTATTTCCCGGGACTCACATTATCTCCATAGTAATTTTCATCAAAATCAGTTCAGCGGTTAATAATTCTCCATACAAAATTTCAACCCCCCTTTCACCCCCTCCAGGGTTGATTTTTGGGATGAAATCTATCCTATGTCCTTTCCCGGGACTCAAACTATCTCAATACAAAATTTCATCAAAATCCGTTCAGCCGTTTTCACGTGATGCGCGGTCAAATAAACAGACAAAAATTCTAAAAACTGTTGGAATGTGTTCTGTTATGGATTCTAAGTACCTATCCCCAGTCAACATTTTCTCCCTCTTCAGCTTTATTATATGTATAGAAGATAGAAAACGCCAATCCATTTCTCACCATTGTAATGTTGTAGATGGCGTTACATCGAGAAGTCTCAAATGTCTGAATAATATATTTTGTGTAGCATTTGGAAATTGGAATTCAGTTTTTGAATGAGTTCATTGAGAAAGTTACCCATTTTCCAAGACATAAATGTTATTATTTTGATGAAATTAAAATAGACGATAAATAAAAAGTTTCAATATTTTAAAATTGCCGTAAATCTGTGACGTGACAGTGTAAAGTCTCCTAACAGAAACTTCACACTGAATAATCGTCGTATTCAGTTTTTTTAAAGACTAGCTGGTTCAGTAAATAGCCAATGTTATGACTTATGACAGTCATAGTGTTACAATATTATTTCGTAACACCATCTTTAATAATGGCAAGAAACGAAAATAATAAGTTTTCAGTAAGTTTTGCTGTAGCAGCGTTTTATCCGGGAATATATACAACAGGTTAAAATTCCACTCCTTAGCAGTTCGCAAATCGCTTTGAATGCACAAATGGTATAACAACGTCAGCAACAAGCCTGTATTTACTAGTCTCTAAATAAACCGAGGTTTTTGTATATAATCAGTGGCCGCGATAGTTCGCGTCCCTTCTCAGAATTAAAAACGAGATAGGGCCTTAGTGAGAAATGTGATTATTCTAATACGAGCCTTTTCCGATATCAGCTGGTGGATTTATGTGCGCCCGCGCAGCTTCGGGGAAGTTTACGCCATTATACTTGCATTAACGCGGGGAAAGGCAAGCGGGAGTCAACAACAGAATGGAGTAACAACTATGTAGAATAAACTCGTTTTTTTTCTCCAGATACTAAAATAATAGCACGATTATATTGGGCAGATTTGATCAGTGATTTGATTTGTTGCAAACTTAGACTACCTACTTTGTCCGATCCAATAGTTATTTTAGTATAAAACCAGCTGGGATAGGTAGATATTGTGCATTGAAACTGTCGTTCTAGTATCTAACGAAAAAAAAACAGGCAAGGCTTGCACAGTTTATTTTTACCTGCGGCGTGGAATTACATTTTGATCAGTTCAATACATCTTGTGTCAAAAGCGTAGCTTTTTGACATAAGATAGGCAATACTGAAGCTGTCACAAGATGGAATGACCAATGACGAAATATTCATCAGAATGAATAAAATGTTCAGAACAACTACTGCTATCTTTTATTTCTTTACTTTTGTGAAATTATAACCTACAGCATTGGATGCAACATATACAAGCGTGTGATTGGTAGCTTTATCTTTCAAGCACAAGATGTATGAAGCTGTTACTCTTATTCGTTCCTTACTCCTGTTTCATGGTGATGTGAAACTCGCGGCGTTGCCACCTTTTAAACGGAAAACCTGTTGTTCCCGATCTCAGATAACCCAGCATAAGTAGATCTCAAATTTGTTACAAATCTCGATGTTAAACTTCTACTGGTCCGTCTACCGATCCCTAAACGCTTGTTTATAGGGTTCGGTAAAAAAAACTGGCGACCAACTGAGCGCGATAATGAGTTTTGGGGGATTTTATTCAAGATTATATTTAGTTAATACGTTTTTTTATGGGTTGAAGCTAAAAAACTAGTCTGTATGCCAGAATAACCCTCCGCGCGTTTAAATTTAGCTTTAAACAAAAACAAATACACGCTATCAGTTGGAACACGCACGAGCCGCGATGTTTGCTCGACAAACCCGATCAGTGACGCGACCGTGAGTAAACAGACGTCACGTCACCGCTGCGCTGCGTGCGCCGGAACCAATTCTGGATCGTGAGGACTTGTTTGGAAACCTAAAGCTCTGTTGAAGTTGACAGGAGCTCCATCGTATTCGTAATCTCCTTGTTTTCTTTATAGCGGCCTCAAATTTGAGTGACACTCTATTTTTTTACCTTAACCCAATAACCTGCAGTTGGGATTAGAAAAGCGCTTAAGCTGGATACATAATTTTAAGCTTTAAAAAAGTTATCACCTTACGATGTTTTTTTGGATAGCCACAAATAGATTTGACGCATATATGCTGCTTTGGCTCTCATGCTTATCGATCGTACTTAGTATTGATTAATTTATAGTGGTGGTCAATGATTGAGTATATGACCTGTTACAAGATTTCTTTCTTCGCGCTTCAAATTGATTTTTAATACAAAAACAACAAGGGAATACAATTTAATTGGTATCTAAAATATGTTTTTCTTTTTCTTATTAGTTTAATCAGTTGGAATTCTGGTTGGCAACGTACATTCCACTGTCCTTATCTACAAGTTATAGTTCAGTTACACTCGTTCTTAGTATACAGTCGTAAATACTGAATAAATCTCAGACCAATTCATAAAATACAGTCAGTCGCTTCTAAGAAGCAATGACGTGAAACCGCGTGGAAATAGATTTCTAGTTGTCAACTAGTCTCCGTAATGAAAAGAAGGCGAAGGATGAGAAATGTCCTTTGAATATGTAACGATACTGACAAGTAATCGTCCGCTTATTATGCAAATACCGTGATTGGTTGTTATCAATTATGCACGTCACAAGATTTCTACGTCATCTGCGTGATGAAAACTCTCGTAAGCTGTCCATATTCCGTGAGACCGCGGTCTGCAATTGATGCCAGGCGCAACGTTCATGTCGCTTATAAAACCTTCTATCAGTAATGTTGCTGTTCTCAGTGTTCACGGGAACTGTTGTATGAATGTGACCTTGTACGCTGCTTCGGGCGTCCACCTCACAGTACGGGCTAATAGGACACCATATTGGGTTCCCAGAGAATACATGGGGTGTCATTCCTGTGAGCTCTCCTATTACGGAAAGTTGTTACTTCGGGGTTATGTTACGCTGGCGTCCTTGAACTCGACTCACCCTCTTTCGCTCAACTACCATCCAATGGAATTACACTACGTATGATACAAGGAAAACCCTTTAAATTAAGGTAAAGTAAGACGCCAAATTTGCTATTGCTTCTGAACCGGGTATCTACCGTACGTAATCGTAGCGGATATTGAAATTTTTGCCGAACTGGCGCGTGGCCTCAGGCCGAGGTTTACGCAAATACTATTTCGAACTCTATACACACAATATTTTGCATATGACCGCTATTCTCCGCGAATTAGCATGAATACACATGATGACAAAAGATTTGGCTTTCCCGACGTACCTACGGCATATATATTTAAATCATTTAATTAAAGATTATTCATAAACGAATTTCGTCAGTACTTAATGATGATGATAAGCTGGTATGGTTTTATAGTTGAAGTTTATAATAAACAGCCAAATTAATCGTTTTCCTTGATACATTATTGTTATGTGGAATCCGTTAATATTAATTAAACACTTTGTTAATATGGCCTCTATTGCCTAATTGCCTTTCGATGAAAACGCTTGTAAATTCATAGGTACCTAAATATTTAATTTAGATAAGTTAACGGTTCAAAGAAAAGGAATACATTTTTGACGACGTTTGATAAATACGTGACAAAATCTTTTGATGAATGATATTCAGATTTAAACCTAGCGCCGGAATGTTTTGAAATACGTAACGCATGTAAACGCACGCATGGTGTTGCAATTTGGGATCGAACGTGTCAAAAAACTTTAGTTGGACGACGATCACATAAAAGTTGGCGCCAGAGGCGGGGGGCGCCAAACGTCTTGGAGACATTGTCAAAGTCAAACTTTGTAGCAATTTCTAGCTAGCTTCAATAGGTGTTAAACTCTAAACCAAGAAGACGGAAAGATTTGGCTGCCGATGAGAAATACGTGACCCGAATTTAACTGCAAAATTTGTAGCTATGCAGTGTATATGACAATTAATAATGGCGCGGCGGCCGAATTTTCCGACCTCAGTTGTTGATCGGCGCTCCCAACTTGACATGAGGATATGGCTCTTTGTACCGCTCATTTTACCCGTGACTGCTGGAGGCCTGTAGTGTCGACTCGATGGTTGCAGCTTCGCCGACGAAAATAGAACAGAATTTGTCGAGGAAACGTTGGCCAGCATGTAACCGAGCCGTAACTGATGTAAATAGTGTCGTCTTAACTCCCACTCGTCGCGGCTCCAAGACGTAGCTGGTGTAACAGGTGTTGTCTTACTCCCACTCGTCGCCGCTGGAGGAGGCCTGCGGCGTGGACTCGCCGGGCTCGGGTATGACGCTGGCCAGCGTGTGGAGCACAGAGCCTCCGTGTCGCTCGGCGCCGGAGATCCCGCGCCGACGCATGGACAGCTTGGCGTGGAGGTCGGCCATTAGATCGCCACCGGACGCTGCAGCCTGTAACAAATTGAAATATTTCGATGAAATTTATTTATATTACGTATACTAGTAATGTATTAATTAATCGAGCATAATAGCAAGTATTACGGCATTAAGGCGTTGTTTAGTGAAATATGTTAACTCAGACCTTTGATTTATTTACTTAAATTTTGCAGTAGGTATCTGAAAACCATTAGGTATCGTAAAAACCTATTTGCATATAGAATAGAGAACCTGATAAATGTATGCGTTATAGAGTACTTATAATCAATATTTTAGCACATGCTATGTTACGTGTATGTTTGGCGTAGGTCCAAATAGAGTCATAGAGTAATGCAAGGACAATTATAGGAGTAACGCGCAATCGTACATTTGGTTGTTGACACACGGTCTATCATACTTTGGCGTAATTATAATCTTATAAATATGATACGAATGAAACGCAGTCAAATGGACAGAAAGGATCCCCAGTAGCCCAGAACAATACAAATGGAAACCATCACAAGACGGAGCAAGTAAAAACAGTTTTGATGTGTACTACCGCCATCGCCACGATCTGTAGTTAAACAGCATGAACACCCGCCCAACCGGTCGAATCGAGGACTTTTTCCATTACTTATTATATTAGTTTTAATCAGAATCTAAAACCCGTTTAGAAAGCCCAAGATCCTAACATCAGATTACTTGGAATATCGAAAACGAGCTATCTCAACAGATAATGGAACTTGTAGATTGAGGATCATTTAATTACGTATGTTTATCGTGGAGTCAGGGATCATTGGCATGTCATTGGTGGAGGCGACGTGATTTATTTTATTACTTGTTACTGCGTGGACGCAATCGGGTATCACAATAAACGTAAACAGTATCGTGTCTTGTGTCTCTCTGAGATTGTGACATGCAATCTTTGTATTTCTGCAAATAAAGTGAGTCGCGAAAAGGCAGTCCAAATCTAGCAAGAATTGAGTACCGTCAACTGCTACAACTTTGCCTGGCTTGAAAAACATGGTTTTCTTAACTAACAGGTATTTATATATTATCCCTGAGATGGGAGAAAGGCGGCCATCTCAGGAATAAGATATAAATACCTGTTTTGTGAAGAAAATCATGTTTTTCAAGTTGACGGTAAACATTTTTTTTTTAATTTACTGTTTTATGTCTGTGATAATACTTTAACTATGACTGTGATACGCCTTGCACGATAAACGGCGCTTCGCTTATCAAGTTCAGAGTCGTAAAGTATTAATATAGATGTTTGTGATATGTTTGTGCGCACTACCCGATACCAAAAGTTATCCTTATCTGTTATTCCCACATGTAAACAGTAAACAAACATTATTTTAATTACACGCGCAATTTAAAATAATTCTAATTTAATTAGAATCTAAAAAGGTTAGTAAACAAAATTTTTGATTATATCTATACCTATATATTTTGGCGTAATGTTTGCACTAAGTATATGCCCATTGCCTCGCGACACTTTTTCCTTAAACTCATAAATGCTTCTAATAAGAATCTTAGGAAAAATAGAGTGGTTTACAATTTAATCAAATAATGCAGAGACAACAACAACCCGGCATAAAGTAAGGACTTTCGAGAGTTAATGGAATCCTAAATATAATACGCTATTGGGTGAAAACCATGCACTTATTACCGGCTATTGTATGAAAAACCAGACATGTTACTCCGGTTCAATATTGTTTAAAAAACCTATACCTGCCTACCTACGCGTCAATACCAAATTTGTACCTTTGGGTATCTCACCATATATCGTTGGTATTGCATTGTATCATTAAATTATTCACATGTTATTGCTAATCAAGCAAATTGATCGTCCTTGGCAGGGTTATGCCTGTGTTTACGCCAGTCGGAACAGGACTTGTGACTTCTTTGAATCCTTTGTAGGTAGGTGTAGGTACGTTAGTTTACACTTCTTTTGGTGCACTGCGTTACTTCGTTGCACCACTGCTAGTACAGTCAGCAGCAGAAGTTGCTAAGCGAGTGAGATGTTCAAAATGAGCTTGGCACGGCTTTATTGGTAAAAGAATAAGAGCGCGTGAAAATCATTTGAACACCGCACCCGCTTAGCTACTTCTGCTGCTGACTGTACATGACGGTGCCAGGGGCCCGTAATAACGAGCCCGTGAGTTACGAGTATTCCAGGCCGAAATATATTGAGATATATGACACAATGCAACAGCCACGTTTAGGCACGTTTGGCATATCTAATTATGTAGTACTTATCAGCTGCAGAATTGCATACCCAATTTATCAATGAATTCATTCATAATCATAATGTGGGTATGCATTGTTGCAGACTACTTTTAACTTTCAAGTTTCGGTACGTAGTAGGTAGATACTATTGTTTACTCCGTGGTAGCGGTACGATCTGCGCACTGAAATTGACATGCGAGCTGCAGGCAGGTCAGTAATGCGCTTTTGTGTGTCTATATTATCGCTTGCCAGCCATTATCCAATCACAGCCGGATGTTCAGATCATTTCAAGTGATTTGCCGCCTCAAGCACCCTCTATAATATAGCTGTCAATGAACGCTTCCTCCTTGATTCCTTCTTACTACTTGTTGTGTGTTAGACAAACGTACACATAAGTCTAAAGCTTTCCTCCATTAAAATGTGAAGCCTTGAAATTGTAATTTCAGTTGCAGTAGTGATAAAACAATCAGACTAACTATATTTCTCATTGTTCTATTCAACTAGATATATTTAAACAAAACTTATTTTAAGACTGACATTACAATCGCCATTGAAATAACCCAGTGCTAAAGACATCCCTTTTTATGCCCGACAGTACAATCGCCATAGAAATAATCTGTAGCCATAAATATTTTAATCCGAAGCCACAGAAGTAAATACTTACATCAATAAAGGAAGCTCACCACAAAACTTTGTATGCCCAACTTACGCTTAATTACTCGTACTGCTCGTACACGCTTTTTGGGGTTTCGTAGCCAAGATGGTGGATTTAACCAGAGACGAATGTTTCGAGTCATTCTCTTGGTGAAACATAAACACCCTGCCAAAATGTTGGCGTGCCCAGGGAAGAAAAACGTCTTGTCTTGTAATTTCTTCATAACCTTCCTTCGTCATGATACCCTTTATTCATCCAAATAACGCAAGCGTTACTTATATTAATCATGACACGTATGAGAATGTACGAATAGTCACTTGAAGTCAATGCCAGAAATCGCAAATATTGCGTAAACGAAATAGCAACATAAAATCTGTTCTTTTGTTAACGCGCTGTTTTTATTAAAAATCTGTTACTCAGAAACGTGTAGTAGGTACGTAAAGGATGATAAGATACAATATCGGTCAAAAACACGCTCGGTGGCACCGTAAAAGACCTTAAATTAGACACGCTATTTGATTGTTATACCAAAGTATTCCCTATTACCGTGACACAAGGTTGAATATACCAATGAATAACTCAATGTCGGTTTCTTAAAATCGTAGAATAAGATTGATTCGTGACAATGTAGAATTCGTCACGGTCCTATAGAGCTTTAGTAGGCGCGTCACGTATACCTATACACAGAATTCCATCCCTTTTAACACTAAATAGGTATGTACATACAAAATAGGAGGAAGATTTGTGAAAGCGGGTGCCCAAATGTTGTTCATACTGCCTGTTAGATATCTGTCTTTATATTTGTGGTCTTTGAAACAACAACTATGAGTTCTAAGTAAGACTCAACTCAACTCTCAATCTGAAAGATGCAAAAATGTCCTCAGAAAGGATTTCATCTAGAAGGCACAAGTTCATGGCCAAAGATCATATGTTCATATGTAATATAAAATTGAGAGATGGCCTCCGAACATTGAGCAGCAGAGTGGGCATTCCGTCCTCTTAAATTGAGTAACGAGTCCAATCATAATATGCACAATCAAATAATTCCAAGACCTATTTCATCGCGCGAAATTGTGTTATGACTTCTGACCTAAAACATCGTAGGTATTAATAAAACACTGGATGTTTTAACTTTATTTTCTTATAATAAGATTAAGAACCCCTAAAATCTGCTAGTCAAATTTACGAGTAAGTCACAGTGAAGAGATTACAGGTACATCCCCTCCGTCCTTGGGTCCTCTCCGTGAACATTTATAGATTTGTGAGATGATTAAAAAATCAATGCTCGTTTCGAAGCAAAAGCAAAAAAAAGCACTCGAGATTTAGGACTTTTAACATGCCATACAATGGGAGTTCAAATTAAACTTCTGATTTCGATTACATGTTTTGAAGGCTGTAAGTGTTATCCTTTGCCGCAGTACTGACACTGACATAATGAGTGGGCCGTTTGAATAAAGGACCATTTGAGCGGTAATGAGTCATGATCGTTTTATAATTCGACTATTGTCCCCGGCACGATGTCCTGGAACGGATGGCTTCCGGAGAAAAGCACAAAGAACACTTCCATGGATGTTAAGAGTAACCCACTGTATTGTACACTATTGTACGCTACAATAAAGTTGCCCAATGCATTTCGGCCCGTAGCTTGGGAGGTAGCGTCTAGTAAAATTTGCTCTGATGAGATTTAGAATATGTTTATGAGCTATTTTTCATTATATATGTTATCAAATTGGTGTTATGTCAGTGAGTGTACCTAAACGATTAATACGAGTAATCCCAGTCAGTAATATCAAAAGGAGAACGCCAAGGGGTGAATAATTTTACCATAAGTTTACTAATAAGTTAAGAGAGATGTGGTGGGTATGTATGCTGTGCAGCAGGGCAATATCTATAAAAAGACATTCCCCTCAGTTTATTGTCCTTAGCTGAAAATATATTTCGAGCCTAATGGTTTTCTCTAGACGCTGTCTGGACAAATGGGCCTTGTCATCATAATTTAGCAGTAAACAACACAAAAAGATTAAAAGCCCAACTTGGCGGGCTTTCAAGATGTTGGTTTATGACAACATTATTACTTACTCGCAATTTCTATGCTTTCATTTTACTGGATTATGTAGATACATATGATATGTACAACTTTATTTTTAGCAAAAAAGAGTGCTAAAGATAGAAAAATCTGTAAATATCTCATTCACATATAAAAATAATCTACTACGCAATGAAGTTGGGCATTAATGAATTACCTAAACATACAGTAGCAATGAATGACTTTCTAGGAAATATTATAATCTGATTACACTTTATACTCATAAAATTATCTTCAGTAAATTTTCTAGTGAATTGTTAATACCTCTGACGGACAAATAAGGAAAACACATACAACATACAAACTACGCTTTAAAACGAGTACAGTCAACGCACCTTATTCCTTTGTAATAAGGTTCAAAATGTATACATATTTTTGGCGTTGACTGTACCTAGTCTAGACTAATATTTCCAGTATCTTTACGACAGAAGTAGTATATCTATAAGGTATGTATTGTACTCTACTCATAATTATGTATAATAGTAGAGACTATGGACGCATATGCATATTGAGGAATGCTTTGCTAAAGTGATATTCAAACACAAGGACATACATTGTCCTAACTGAATAATAATTGTGTTATGTCTTAGTATTGAATGCTGTTCATAAAATTCAGGACTTATGTACCGACTTTTATATGTATTAGTATTTAATAACTTAATTCCCAACATAGCGTTTATAAGTTGTTACAAAAATGTTGGTGATGCAAAATGGACTAATGGTACCGTATTCCAACTATGAAAAACTTGAAAAAAAAAATCGGACGGGGAGTTTCCATTCTTCTTGGTTTTGTATGGAGGGTTAGCCTGGTGACGTGTCAAACATTTTTTTTTAATTCATCGAGCAAAATATTCGAACTGCGTTGTACTAAAACTACGTGAGACAATTATAAGCACACAATAGTACAAACAAGGATAATGCCTAATAAACAACTTTGTTTACGAACTGAACACCTCGAAATGCAACGGCCTAAGTGCCTAGATATTCGCACTAACATAAACTTCTTCGCAACTTAAACAAATAATGTCTATCCACGTGGGCAGTTAGCAAAGACCGCGTCAAATAAATGTATACTATTATGCACTCTATGCCATTGCCAATACAGCGATTAATGAATAGATATTTTTGGCTTGGATTGTACAATGGGAAATGCTGATACCATTTATCATTGTTACGTTATCAAGGGCCATTATTGCCCTTCCTAGAAACGGTCAATTATCGCAATTTCCTCGCATGTAATTATATACACTTGAGGTTGGAGATGAACGATAAGTGTAGTAGGAGCTATTGCTGTTCCGCCCGGATCTCATCAGTGTCAGATGGTAGGTACCGGTCCGTGCCAGGTACTCTGGATCAACCTTCAAAAGTGGTTCATTTCTTAAGACAACTCTGTCCCAACCAGCGGGCCTACCGCGAAAGTCAAAAATCGATATTCCGTTATCTCTTATCTTCCTCTCTGTATTCGAAAGAGAGTGATGCAAATAATTGCATGAACGGACGCAGTGGCAGTTTCGTACAAGTGTACAAACGGCTTACAGCAGGACTTGACTGCTACCAGTCTAAAAAAGGACCGCTCAAGCAGTAAAAGAATATAAATAAAACCTGTAACCAGACTACGCATTTTTTTCCCTATTCAATTTGGAATTGATGTCTTTGTTACCCGAATCAGTATACATACATTATCCCTGTTGCAAATTAATTTTAGATTTGGAATACCTACAGATAAATATCATGTTTCTTACAAAATATCATATTAATAGGATCTCTTACATTACACGCCTTATTACGATACAGTCGAAATTATTTGAAATGACCGAAAACAGGCAAAATTTAATTTGAATCTTTATACCCGGACAATTCGTGCTATATTTGAACCGATTCCAGGCCTGTAGTCTCTCTTGAAATATTATAGGTTTTTTCAAACGCTGTATTGACTAAACGGGAAAAGGGACTGAAAATTGCCTCGATAGAAAAAAAATCCGAAGTTGGGTCCTTTTTCCCCTTATTTTTCTTAGTTTACATAAACTATAAGAGATTAAGCAATATAACTAAGTAAGAAATATGGTATTCTGGTTTATCTAAAAAGTCACAGAAACAAAAATAGACAAAACTTTATAGATTCGCTTATTTATCGTAGTTTAGTCAAAAAGTCTGATCCTTAAGAGCGCTGCATCTCTTTTTCTCGTGCACGGGAGCCATAAACGTGTCTCTAACGAATGGGCGTGGCTAGTACGAATCGAGGAACGGCCTTAAGCCACCTGCATCCCCTGGGTTCAAAGCAGGTAAAGAATCGTTATCGCTTAGGACGATAATCTGCTATTTAGCACTAATAGTTTCCGGGCCATTAAGGTTCAGCCATTAAATGTGTGTCAGCGACGCGTCGGGGTTTGATATCGTTTTTTTGCCGACAGGTACCCAGGGACCCCTGGGTCAGGTAACTATGCACTTACGATATTGCTCTATTTGGGGCTTCCGTAATCTTTTTTGATCCCTTATTATGCAACAGAAATATTGCGTGAATAGGGGAGCTTAGTGCCTTTGAACAGGATCCCGTATAAAAAAATCTAAAGTCATGTGAATCAACAAATTTGATGCTAGTACGGCTGCATCCTTAGCCGAGAACCTCAAGCGTCGCAAGTAAGCTACCCTTGACAGTCGCTAGGTACTTGTTTGTGGCGTTTGGGGTTAAAACCCTGGGGTGGTGGGGACCAAGGACGCGTTGGCTCTACAAGGACAATCGATACACCTGATTGAGGTTTTTGTGACCAGAGAACTGGTCACTATTCCATCCAGCGGAGCAGCGTACTATCCAGCGCGGAAATGCTACCACCGGCTAGGCTTCCGGGCACTCTACCACATGGCCTTGGTCACATGAACAAGACAAAATGCGATTTTTCATTTAAGTAAGTACTTATAAGTTTATAAATACCTACGACACAATAATATCTATGTTTAGGTATGTTGCTTATTTGTGAAAAGTCGGACAACATCTGTAAGTAAACCATTTGTTTTATCAATAATGAGAATAATCCCACTGTCATTTATCGCTAGGATAACAGCATCCTGTCTTCCAACTACATACGCTGGACAAGGATACGGAAGGCATTATCATGGCGATATATTTAACATGACAGCTTCTGTTCGTTGCGGCGTTCATTTAAGATAGCACGGAGTGTAATAAATCTTCTCCGCCACATATACAGGATTGTAAATCCAAATAGAGCTGTGAGGAGTAATCTGAAAGTCTGGTGCTTACAGCTTTTGTTCTAGGATTCACGAGGCTTGATTCCTACATTCCTTTTCTTTTCAATACCTAATGGTAATGAACCATCAATAGTCGCCGATGCAGACGACAACAAAGGGCATTATACGGATTTTAGTGATGATGGGATCCCCTTTTGCATAGTGAGACCTTAGGACCCATAGAACATTTTAGGAAGCAGAGCCATCTAAATTTATGGTGCGGTGGGGGTAAAAGGGGGGGAGATTTATTTTATCAACACATAGATTGAAAACTATAAGTCTTAGCAACATACTTCAAAGGCAAAAATTGTAGAGAATTTTATGAACAATATATCCTTTATTGAAAGTTTTGTAGTAACTTTAACCGTTTTTATTAAAAATATGAAAGACTGAAATTGGGACACAAAAGTATGGGGGAGAGACGGAAACACCTACTGGACGACTTGTTTTCACTTCTATTTTAAATTCTTCGTGTTCTAAAGGCAAAAGGTTGACTTTGAATGCGTAGCTGCAATATCCTCCCAAGGTGACTTCTGCCTTTGAAACTATATCAAAGCCACTGAAAGAATTAACTGCCCGAAAATATTGTGAATGTTCCCAGATATGAGGCTGTGTAGTGTATAATTGAATAGAGGATATAGAAAAAGAGAATGAATATTAGGTACCAGTGGCGGCCCGTCCATAGAACATGATTCCCGTCGGCTTGCCTAAGTTTCAGGCGCCTGAGCAGTTTTCCTACAGCTCATGAAGAAATTTTAAGCCAAATTCGGCACTGGCTTGCCTAAGAAAAAATTTAACCTACTTCCACTGTAAGGTACCTACTTGTTTTTTTAAATGCTATAGTCTTTTTTCCTAGCGGTTGTCCCGGTTGGGGTCCGTTTGACAACCAAATCCCATGAATTGGCGTAGGCACTACTTTTTATGAAAGTGACTGCCATAATCTTAACTTCCGACCCAGAGGGGAAACTAGGGCCTATCGGAATTAAATTCGGTTTCCTTACGATGTTTTCCTTCACCGAAAAAGCGACTGGTATTTCCTGCTGGTATTCCGTGCGGTACTAACTCAGCGGTACTATCGCCAACACTGGCTATTTTTACTATTTTGACTATTTTTTTAACCCCTATTGCAATGGCATAAGGTCTATCGACGGTGTGTTGCTGTTTGTACGAGCCATGGTTTGAACCCGATACCTTATACCCGGATTGAAAATCGGACGTCTTAGCGCCAGGTTCAATTTTTATTAGTATTAAATATTATAGTAATTTATTTTTAATTTGTATGTCTTTCTTATATGATACCATTATTTGTAAAACATATTATTAGGTAAGCGTTAGAGCCCCAATTAAAGCGTTTTTCATACATAATGAGATTGTTGTTGAAAGAAGGTTTACTTATTTTTTTTTTCGTTAAAAATATTGAAATAAACTTATAATTTGTATAATTTTTATAAAGGGGAATGACAGGACTATATCATAAAATATTTTTGTCGCGTTACGACCATAAATAAAAAAGATATAGACATTTATTCAAAAAAACTTCAAACGTCGATTTCATATTTCTTATATTTTCTTAGTTTTTTTTTATATGGAAAGGTATAAGTAAAATAAAAATGAATTCGGCATCCTTGCTTTACACGAAAACGATATCAAACTTGACTATATAGCTCTACTTTTTTTTAAAATTTATTTAAAATTTTGGGGGGCACCCCCCACATTCCAAAAAACTTGCATCAAAAATTTAAATGGCTCCTCTTCTTAAAGCATTGCTTGTATCGTAAGTACTAACTCTGCACAAGGAAATTCCATCATCATCATTTTCCGTATAATTAAGTGAACACCACCGACTACAACCGTAACCACGCCTGTCTCGATTGTATTGCATTACGACTTATTGTAGACAAACTGACTTATCTAAACAATATGGTACTGCGTGATAAATTAACTCAGAAAAATCTGCTATACATAGGTACTTTAAGTACAAAAGCATATTTTTATTTTTGTCATTGTTTAATTTATATTCCGTTAATTAATTAAAACTAGTATAATAAATTTATTTGTACAAACACAAACTTAAAGCAAACAAGTTTACCAAGGCCTTTTTTCCATTAAACCATTCTAGGAATATCAGAAAACGTACCATGCACGTTATCAAGTTACAAATAAAAATCCAACTTCTTCGTAGTTTCATGTAATTACAAACTAGATTAGCATTTACTGAGAAAACGACGATGGCATCTCAAGTTCACGTGTTCTGTTGAGTCTCTAATTTACATGTGAAAATAATTATCTCATTCATACAAATCGTGTACCTCGGTATTTACATGTACACATATGTTGTGAGTATCCAATGATTTACTCGTATTTGAACTCTAGCCTCCCTCACAATCTTTTGTTTTGATTTTAAATTCAAAACTTTGTGTAAACAAAAAAAGTGCAAGTGAATTATTTTATTTTGACATGTAACTACGAGAGCCACCTCTAGCAAGCATGCAGGATATAACTTAAATACTATTTAATCCACACCTGGCTATAAAGCGTCTTTTTCCGCACGCTGCGCGTACGGAAAAAGACGCTTTCTGGTCAAGTGTAGACATAAAATGATGTACACAACACGGGAGGTAAGGTAACCCTAGTTGTGTAATGTACTATTATTAGTCGTTGGATTTATTTAACGTTAACATTGACGTTTCTTTGTTTATAATCTGTTTATGTAATTGGGCCAATAGGGTAACTCAGTAGATTATTAATACATACAAATATGTAGACGTTTGATCGGGCTTGCAACTCCGGAATTGTTTGTATGGGTTAACTCCGGAATTTCGAAATTGGCCAAACAATCCAACTCCGAAGTTGCAAGCCCTACGTTGGACCTTAATCAAGTGTAAGTAACTAAGTTGGTAACCGCAAATTAGCTTAGCGGAATGCCACATCACGTCGCGTTAGCTTAATTAATTTGATTACGCAACCGGTTTCAGCTAATATGTATGTATAGTTCTAATCTACAACAATACAACATATCATATGTACCAACTCGTATAAATATATATTATGTGATTTATGTGTTATGGTATGGTCGGCGCACATCAAATCTATCGAAATTATGACAATTTGGTGCACTAATTTGACCTTTATTCTTTGAGAAACCTCAATTCAGCGAATACTTGGATTCAAAAATATATTTGTGCGATAATACAGATAGTCAGCACATAAAGTTGCTGTCGGATTGATTTTTCAACACATAGACATATCGCTAGGGTTCTATGTTTCACTTTTATCAAGTTGAAATTTGGACATTGTCATAGTGACATTAAGTCTAATTTTAACTACCATGAAAATGTAACATAGAACCCTGCAATACTGGGCTAGCGATATGCCAGACATACACACTCATCGACAGAAGAACAAGTAACTCCCAAAAAAAAAATTTGGTACACACTTTTATTTCTGACTGTACCTACTAGCATTGTCATGTAAACTACGGAAGTGTACCAAATTTCAGCTCAATCAGACACCGGGAAGTGGTTGAAATTTACTTACAAGATTTGATGCATATATTGACAAACAAATAATAAACCAACAAATATACGGGGTCAAGCGGGGTAAAACTGTGTAAAAAGTAATATCGATTGTTTTTGTCAGTAAACAAATATTTATAAGTAAAGAACGGTGTTTATTGTTGTGTAAAAGATAACATTATTAAAGCCGATTATATAATTCCCAGATAAACGCTTATTTAACTGATAAGAAAAAGATTACAAAGTTTTTTTATTGAGAAGAATAAGAAGCAACGAAAAGCGAGTCACTTCTCTATATGAAGTAAACTACAATGATTCTTAATATGAAGTAAACTAAAGGCAAAACAAAATGGATCACTTTAAACAGAAATACAAGGTGACCTGATTTCATTAGCCTTGCATGTACTTAACCAGAGGGAATATAAAATCTCACGAAAACCACTCTTACCCATATGTCTCTATCTTCTCCGGGTTCCGGATCTGGACTTGCCAACTTTTTGAACACAGCTGATAAGTAGATTAAAATTGAACCTTAATACATCAAGGTTAAAGTTCATGTTCAGTCAACTATAATGTAGGCGCTATGTGCGTGCTCTGAGAGAAGGACGTGACATGCAAATTTGAACTTTGCATTATTATTATGAATCGTCACTCAGTTGCGTTTCAAGCGTTAATTACTTTTAATTGATAAAAGAAAAGTAAGTAAGTAGATCAAGTTCAACTGTTCTCGTAGCAGTCGTAGCGAACTGTAACGAGAAACTGACAAATGCTTCGAATCCTGGCTTCTATCAATTGGGTTTGGTACCTACGCAATACATGATATTAGTATTAGTTGTGTTTTGTTTTATTAGGTGTATATTTTGATACATGATTAGGTTACCGCTTTTTATGACGGAGAAAATAGAAATATCTAAGACTACAAAGGCGGGCTCCTTTAGGATACAACTAATCTCGAAACTGTAATTCAAGGCCAAAAAAGTTACTACAATGTTGCCACTGCAGTAAAATGTTTGTACAATGGTATATTCCCTTTTTTATTAAAAACACCCTAACATAATTTATTTGTTGGTAATTTCAATCCTATAATTTAAAGAAGTAATTGTATTTACTTACTTTATATAAATAAAAGACGCCCTAATAAAAAGTTAAACATCCGTGATTTTTGGTTGCAAAGCTGGTATTGCACTTGTATTACTTCGGGTATTCATAACATTTGGTACAATAATTTACGACTAAGTTAAGAACTACATCAAGTCAAAAACGAAAACTTATCGTGTTTAATATGTTCGTTAGATTTATCTCAGTGTTAGTTTACTGTTGAAAGTAGAGTACAGTCGGCGCCAAACGTTCATACCTACCTTTTTTTTACAAAAGCCTTATTTTAACTAGTAGCCCGCTTCGAACCAAGAACTCGTGATTTACATGCAAACGAGTGTACCAATATAACCAGACACTTTATGATGATTGTTTCGCGCCTTCTAAGCTCCATAACGCTTTGATCAATCTGGTCATATTTGAACACTCAAATTATATTATTTATCTATATATGCTTCATCCCCAAGAAATTTTATAAAGTTATCGTGGAACAATTATTTAAAATCAAAAATCTATCGAAATGCAGAGACGTCTAGGTAGCCAGCTGACAGTTCCGTTGTATCCGTACGTCTGTAAGTACTTCACTTCGCTTACGCTCCACTCTTTAGATAATGTCACAGAATAAATAATATGATTTAAGAAACTGTTTAATTTTTGTACGTAAACTGTATGAGTGTGCAATAAAGAGTACTTATTTATCATTTTATTATTTGTATTTTTAGACTCCATTAATTCTCAATAGTCCTTACACCATGGCGGGTGCTGTCTCTGCGTGCGTCCCACGACACGGGCAGGGGCAGCATCCGCTTAGTGTACCCCTCACTTTTCATTAAATTATTTTCATTTTATTATTATTATTATGATAATGCTGGCCAATATAAAGCAGCATATTATAAAAAGGTTGGCGAAACCTGAAAAGTTTACTTGACAGTGACATAAGCGACAATGATGGTTATGACAGTGACGTATCTGTCATAGATTTATTGGCCTTGAATTCCAGTTTCGAGTATAGGCGGGCTGGTATGTATGCCGTTGACGCCTGTCACTTCACACTTCGAGTCGCGATTGAAGTACGGAGAGTCACGCAACAACGTAAAATGTGCTAGCCGTGCAGGATAGCACTAAGAGAACACACTGCCGTGTTAGTCTAAAAAGCCGTATCTTACTATGAAACTCTATAGAAGATACGGCTTATTAGACTACCTTTGTGGCTTCGAACTCATTTGTCATTTGTCAGCGCAACTAGCAAATGATGTCGTATAGTATAAGTCACCAGCACGTTTATAAGACTAAATTTAGTCATATAGTAACGTTCTCGTGACTTTTATACAACATTATTTGCTAGTTGGGGGAAGAAATTGGCAGTCTAAAAGGTCAGATGCAGTCCAAGCTCACTGTAAGGAGAGAACCAAAACAGCAGCGCTACGCAAAAGAATTCGAAATTTCGTTATCCCGCCTTCAAACGCACTAGCTAATTCGAAAGAAAGAGATGCACACAACGAAATTTCGATTTCGGATTTCAGTGTACCAGGCCTTAGTTTAGTACGTGTCGATAATGGACGTATCAATTACCAGCCACATCGGTCGAGGCTCATTAGCTGGCAAAACGTTAATTGCGTCGTTAATCCTTCCTGGAAACAGGCTCAGGGATTAAGATTTACCCATTTGCTTTTTTGCGCGATTAATTAATTTTTTTAATTTAATTACTTTAGAGAACTAAATTATATGCCGCGTCACACAAATTTTATTTAAAATTTCTTTAGAACTTCCTCGAAACCGGCTTCAGGGATTAAATCTCATTCATTTACTTTTTTTGCGCGCGTAATTAACAGCTGTTATAGGCTTCAATTCAATGCTCAGTTCTTTAGATAAAGCTTAACTATAATCCGTGTTACACAGTTTAAAATTTCGTTATAGTAAGTACTTATAGTAAATTTGTCTTTATCTGCCAGGATTTGAAACCGGTTTTCGCAAAAGACCCCGAAACAACCCAAAATATTTAATTATTTCATTCATTATGATTATGATATTTATGATTAATCTCCGCGGTTAAGATTCTGAAGTTACATCTTATTTTTTCTTTAATGAAATTTCAGTTTTGGCCACTTTTTCCTAGGGCTCCTGACAACTGAATGACATTGATTCATGATAGATGACATGACAGTGCCAACTGTGCTGCCATCATTTATTCTTATATAAACTATAAACCATGGACTTGTAAATATGTCTATACCTTAATAAAGATGAAAATTGGTAAAGCCCTAACCTACCTAAGTATGTAAAAGTAATTAAGTTAATAAATGGGACTAGGTACATCAAAATCATATGATTAGCAAGTAGCACTGTGCTATTTGACCACATAAGCCAACTTTTTATTTGTCAATGTTTAATGGACCCTTTCATCTAACAAAAGAGTTGGCACTAGCACTTCGAGAAGGTATCTAAATGAGTTAACAGAAACGGTGGGTGGTTAGATCGTAAACATCTCAAAACAAAAGACAAAACAACAGAGATCTAACCTTAATAACCTTTACCCTACAACCTTTTCAACGGGTCACCTTTACCTTACCTTGCTTATGATATCCTAGATGCCGTCTAGACATCGCAGCGCTTTTCAACTGATATTTACCCCTATCGTGTTGGATTCTCGAAATAAAATTTTTATTACACCTGTATTCGGCGTCAAAAGAAAAATATAATAAGATTAACAAATATAGCTGCTCCTTTCCTTTCCAAGGCAAAAAAAGCGTTTGACACATTACAAAATCGTATTGAAGAAATTCGTTAATACTATTTTGTAATATATAATTAACGGATATTTTGACTAAAAATAAATATAAACGACAAGTTTACGTGTAGGTATAAGCTAACAATGAAATCATGATTGTTCTTTAAAAGGGCGTGATTATGAAGTAATGAAGATAAATGCGTTTGTTTACAATTGACAGTGTGGTGATTAATATTTTTTTAAATGTGCTTAATAGTTAGAAACCGCAGAACCTACCTAATGATATTTGGGGCGTAGGTATACTTTTAATTTCCACATTGTCTGTGGACTGTGGATTATAGTTAACAACTTTGACATGTAGCTTTTCCCATTTTATCTCTTTTACGATAACCTTGGACAAGTGGTAAATTCATTCGGACACCAAACAATGATATCATCAAACATACAAAGACTAACACAAGTCAGTCTGGGAATTACGATTTCTCACTAACTTATTATTGGAAGTAGTTCAAAGCTAACATATGATATCAGAATACAGCGTCATTGAAAAACATACGCAGGACGATAAAGCCATTATGTAGGTATGAAGACATGTAAAAAGCAGCCCAACTGACAACGACACAATACATTTAATACAAACTCACCAATCTCGACATGAAAAGTTGAAAACCCGTTGCGGATATTATCCCAATGAAAAACAACACAATATAACAACAGAATTCCGCCAGCTTTGAACCTAAACTACCCTATTGCGTCTCAACCTCAACCAAGCCACAATATACGACCCAAAACGACGACGTTCGAGACATACCCCCGTAATGCGATCCATCGTGAGGTTGCGGCGCTTTATCAGTAGATGCGGTGCGTATCCAGTGACGAAAGTTCCTTACAAACATACAAGTTTAAAGCCCGGTTTAGACGAAGCCAGTGCTAGTTGCCAGTGCCAGCGCTGGCTTGTTATTGGCCTCGTATAAACAGTACTACTGGCGCGAGTAGTAGTAAGCCAGCGCAAATGGCGGAAATAGAGCACCGGCCTATTTTTGCCAGCGCTGGCAGCCAGTGACACTGGTAGCCAGCACTGGCTTCGTCTAAACCGGGCTTAAGGGTTATAGTTGCCAAGACAAGTCCATAATAAATGTATTGGTCAATACTTTACTTTCCTAATATAAAACAACGATTTAAATGCATCCGCATTAACTATATTTTAATCTCACCGCGTCGTTATTTGTTTGCATGATTATGCCTATTATAATTTTTTATCACATCACAACATTATCAAACTCATAGCGAAAGCGCAGCAGACAAGCAGTCTGGTATCTATTGTCACCTCACGCACACTCCACATAGTTTGTAACTTCGCTACTATTACGCTACGTGACTGGTGCACAAATCGATTCATGTAAAAAATTTACGACTAAGTACTGGCGCTACCAGGAACACCTTAAGGTACATTTTTTCTTTATAAGACCGTGCGCGGTGCGTTTGCCATTGCTCTGTCTTATGCTATGAGTCTCTTTTTAATCCGTCGTGGTCGTGCATTGTTCATATGTAAAGTCACGTTTTATTAGCATTTTGAGGCCCTTTAAATTTAAGAAATACAGAATCTGTGAAAAACTGTGTACATCTGCAGCTGGCTGTCAGCGTAGGGCTTAGTAATAAGATTCCATGGGCATTCTTTTTTTTGGGACCATAACCCTAAACAATCTAAGAGATTCCGCCCTCAATTTGGCTTTTATAAAATTAGACTTAAGTCCAGTTGCACCAACAATATTTGACAGACTCATCAGCATCACCCGACATCCGGCAGGGTAGAGTATTATGAAAATTTTCATACAATAAAATATAGCGAACATTTTAACGGCAAGAGACGGTTTGGTGCAACCGACCCTTGAGTGTAATTCATCAGGTGTTATTAATGAAGTTCTTACCTTAGCAGGAGTGGGAGAAGCGGCCGAACGAAGCTTGGCCCGTCCGGCGCCCCCAGCCTGTCGAATAGCGGCCATCAGGTTCGAGTGAGCGTCTCCAACTGGTGCGGGGGCTTCAGACCTTCGAACAATAAAAATTACCACTGAACACGATTTCTTTACAATTGTACAGTTTAGGCCTAAGTTACACAATATATTGGGTGGTCGATAGCAGCCAAAAGAAAGAAATACTTAGTCGATTAACCCCAAACCCCTGAGCTGCGCAAAGGTGATGCTGAAACGATGTTCCTATGATTGCATTGGTTATTCGATATCACATGTTGCTTATTCCGTTTCTGTCTCAACTCTTCACTTAAAAATTCAAACAGTTCATAACCTGAACTATAAGCAAAAGCAAAATGCAATCCAGATTTGATTACTATTAGTCTTGTATTGTGAAAAAAAAAAAAATGAAAATAGTTTATTTCATAATCAATTGGTACATTAACTAACAACAGGGTTGGGTCTTCCTAGTAGGTAAAAGGATACCTGTGTCAGGAAGTCCCGCTCCTCCATAATAATCAGTGGTTATGTTACTTGTGTTGATATTACATCTTATTATGTTCTACTCTACATATAGATAGCTTAAATTACTATTATCTTAAATTCTAAAATTTAAATTAGGTTTAACAAATGAAAAAGAAAATGAAAGAAAGAAAGAAAAGACCTAATGAATGAAAATGTCGTGAGTAAGTGTGTGTGCGCGCGCGCATGTGTGTGTGTGTGTGTGTGTGTGTGTGTGTGTGTCTGTGTGTGTGTGTGTGTGTGTGTGTGTATGTGTGTGTGTTACATAGTACATTTCAGTTTTAATTAGCTACATTTAATTTAGTACAAGATTAAGTAGTAGTTCAGTATCCTCATAGTTAAGCATCTTCAACCATATCGTCACCGATTTTTTACAGTCATATAATCTTTGTTCATAAATATGTAATTTTTCATTTATTTTGTTATACAGGTATGCAGATTGTGTATTATACTGACTTTTAGCATACAAAGATTTATATGTTGAGAGTGGGGCAACTTTGTTTTTACGCCTTTTTGTAAGCAACATGGTATTAAATTTTAACGTTCTATGTAACCTTAATATTGTACGGAGGACGTACAGTCTTCGCATTGATAAATGGTCACTATTTTGATAGAGTTCTAGTGTGGGGAACCTGTACGGCCTCAAGTACATGACCTTTAATAAGCATCGTTGCCCTCTCTCAACTTCCAAAAATTTGGTCTTACCCGTATTGTATTTACATTAATGTGACGGTAGCATAATATCAACATCTATTGACCTACTTTCTCTTCCAATTTTCCTTTAGCTCACATTTTGACGTCTATTTCGAAAAAGTTCAAAGAAACTATAACTCTAACGATGTTTATGTCGACGTCTGGTATCGGTTTATTACTAGCTATCAATTAGCAGTCCGCTCTAAAGAGCTATAAAGCTAATCACTCGACAAATCTTAAAGGTTTATTTATAGTACACGGATTCGAGAAATAGCTTATAAGTGATTCTTTTAAACAACCAGATTTACCTGTTATTTCACATATTCAAACCAGTGGTATTAATTTCAAAATTTAGGAGTTCATATTTAAAAAGATGGATTTTTAGGTATACTGAGGGGAAAATATTAATAATGTAACTTATGCGGCGAGATGTATCGGTCCCAGTCTATAAGGGGAACATGCCATCACTAAATAAGAGAAAAGAGCAAAGAAAAGCATATTTATTATCTTTATTTATATTTCATTCTGAGTTGCGAAATCTATTCCCTTCTGGAAACGCATGGGAGAGATATATTATTACATTACGTGAGGCCAATAATCCCCTGTCAAACTTGACTATAATAAGATAAGATGTAATTATTCTCAATGTGTACACACTTATCTTAAGGGGCGGCTACTTTGAAAAATTATAGATTTTTTCAAACGCTCTAGTGACTAAACGGGAAAAGGGACTGGGGGGTGATTTTTGAGATTCGAGTACTCGAAAGTGACATTTACAACTCAGAATAAAACGATGAAATTATGTTTTAAAAATAACAACGATAGGAATTTAAATTCATGAGTATTTAAACTATTAATTTCATGCGAAAAAACTGGCGGTAAGCTTTTGTGTGCGATTATTTTCGAGCTTAAACTTTTTGAATTCGGGCGCTCGAATGTCAAAAATTGGCCCCCTGAATTTATTTTCGAATATAATTAGACTATATACCCTTGTTTTTGGCACAAGCCGAAACACGATTGCTGAAAGTTGCCTCGATAGAAAAAAAATCCGAAGTTGGGTCCTTTTTCCCCTTATTTTTCTTAGCTTACGTAAACTATAAGAGATTAAGCAATATAACTGTTTTATCTAAAAAGTCACAGAAGCAAAATTAGACAAAACTTTATAGATACGCTTATTTATCGTAGTTTGGTCAAAAAATCAGATCCTTAAGAGCACTGTATCTCTTTCTTTCATGTACGGGAGCCATAAACGTGTCTCTAACGGATGGGCGTGGCTTGTCCGTATCGAGGAATGGCCTTAAGTAATTAAAGGGCGCTCTAGTCGGGACAGATTTTTACTAGGTAATTAGAGATTAAAGGTGAGACGAAGGAGACAAATATAAGATTAAAATACCAGGACTCGTAAAAAAATATTAACTTTGAAACAACCTTTGGACTGGTTGCCAAATACAGAAAACTGTAGTGTTGGGTAACTCATTCGTGAGGTACCTCATTTGAGCCCCTCGTTCTGTTATTTTGTCGCAGTACTTCACACCGGGAAAATGTCTTACTTCATTTCTATTGAGCCCCCTCTACTCATTCCTTCACTCACTCACGCTAATCGCATACAAAAAATACACACACTGCACATTCTTCCAAACACTCTCAAACCGTCACACATTCATCCATTCATTCGCGGTACTCGCGCTCGCCGGCAATCAACACATTTTGTCACCTCGTTTGTGTACCTCACCTCATTTGAAGTAAGACATTGTACCACCTCATTTTTTTAAATGAGGTGCTCACTCAAACTCATTTTAAATTGATGTCCTACCCAACACTAGAAAACTGATAAATTAGTCCATTCAAAACCTTATAATATTTGTAATGAATATTTTTTTAATTTAAAGTTAAGCTGACATGATGAAGTCTTTTCAATATACAATAGGGATAAAATATGTGAACGTTTATCGTTAATAAAGATCATATTTCGTATTTGATATCTGTAGTTCTTGGAATAAAATTGTTGTTAAATGCCCACGATTGAATTGCAGTTTCTCTCATCACTATTAAACAGTCTTGTTTTCAGTCTTCCTTGATATAACTTTGTGGTGGCGCTCATATATAGGATACTACGCATCAGATACTATGTAACAACATGGATTATTCGGTGTTACAAAACAGGAAGCTTTTTCTGACAACACCGGTAGTTTCTGGGAGTTCTGGGTATCAGACACGTTTCCGCCCACGATACCATATATTGCGCGGGATAAATGATGTATCCCGCTCATGCAAAATACACAGAGTAAAATTTTATATCTGTACATTTCTTTGTGAACACTTCTAGAAGGCAAGCAATCGCGAATATCGTGATACCTACTTGTGGATGTATTGTACCATTCAGTGCTGAACGGGATTTAAAAAAAAACTTATATTTTTAAATGTTGAATGAATAATCACGGGTAACTCACGTCTTTTAAGTGGAATATTGCTCCACATGTTTCGCTCCATAAAGCACGGAGAAAAAAATATTTTACAATATTACCAGATTGTATAGTAGTTATGATTCTGGTGTAGGAAAAAAGATTTCAGCTATGGTTAACAGATTCTTGTTTTAAAACAACAAGTCGTATTTTTGACAATACTAGAATATTCTAGTTATAATATTCTTGTACACGAAAACTTTGATATCGTTGTGGTAACCTTCTAATAGTTACAGAGTAAAATAAGCATTTTGCTTACAACACTTTTCAAGAATTGCGATGATTACAATATTTATTGTTTCTGTTCACAATCTTCTAGTAATCACACAAAATAATAAAATTGTCTTTACAATATCTTTATGTAAGGTCCATCTTATGTGATTTATTTATAGGTACTAGACTTTCTCGTACCTTTAAGCGGATTTTTAATACCCATTACTTACTCGAAATTTCTTGATTACTAGGAATATGTTTAATCATAACTAGATACGTTTTTTGTTGTGTAACATACTTGTTTTCATGATAAAAATAAAGAATAGTACCAGCGACAATAAAAAATGTCGGCATTACAATATTATTGCACACTAAACAATGCGTTATTTACGTGTAACGAAAAACTAATTTAATACCTTTACATTAGTGTCAACAGATGGCGCTAGGGCGCTGGGCCATACAGTGTTACGGGTTTTAGAGCGCTTATATTGTAAATTTTTATTAAATACTGTAAAATTCAATGCTAAGATAGGTTCTACGCAAAAATGTAATTTATTAATGCATTTAACATTAATTTCTAGCTTATTTATTTCACGTCATACTTGATTGACACACAACGCGCTTTCGAAGTTTTTAACGTCATTTGTATATATAGAAGTTCCAACTGACTCATGAAAGGTAAGAACTATTTAATGTTTCTCTAACTAGGGTTGTAGATTTCGAACAGGACCTCATATGAATAGAGGGAAGGATGTGAGAATGTGATGATGATGACACTTAAATAAAATTGGAGAGAGGGCCCGCTCGGACAAGCAGCGACGCTTGCAACCCGTACTCGGTTTCGGTGTATTTCTCACTTTTATTAAATACAAAAATAAAACCCGATAACTCTACAATATTTATTGTAAACAGAACAAAACATATTTTTAACACAAATAAAAATCTGGTATTCTCCAATACTGCATATAGTAAACAGAAATTGTTGATTATTTCAGTCCCCTAAAATAATAGTCAAGACTAATAAAAATCTGGTGTTCTTAATACAACACACAGTAAACAGGATTATGCGGCGTTTCAAGTCCGCAGTAATTATATTGAATCCTACTGAAAAATCTGATAAACTCTACCCTGTCCTATAATGATGGCTACAGAGATGGTTTTTGTATGTTACACAAAATTTATTTTCTACAATACTAGGTAAGTGGGTTGTAGGAACTAGAAATAATGTTGTAAAGAAGTAGAATTTTCTATTAATGTGTAAAAAATGTATAGTTGTCACATATAATACAATAAAATCAAGTCAAGTTTACAATATTCTGTTACATGAAACTAGATTTTTCTCTCCGTGAGACATGTCGAACAATATTTGTCTTAAAAGACGTCAGTTACCCGTTAGGGAACGTACCCAAACTACGTGACCCGTTTAGGGGAGGGAGGGGGGTCGTCAAAATACTACTCTAGGTCACAGGGGGGAGGGGGGGAGTCTTAGGTTCTGTCACGTAGTCAATAATTATATTAATTATGCTCAAATCTCGCGCTTCTAATTATAGGTTTCCACGCACTTTTGGCGTCACGCGGCCAGTGTCGTGTTATTAAAAGGCAATAAGTATGCAAATGTATGTTTTTTTGCTTTCTATCTCCAAAACATCACTCTAAAAATATGTGTGAGTTTTACTACGTGACAACTAGGGGGGAGGGGGGGGGGGTCTTGGCAATTACTACGGATGGTCACCGAGGGGAGGGAGGGGGGTCAAAAACTGAAAAAAATGGGTCACGTAGTTTGGGTACGTTCCCTTATTTATTTAATATGACTGAGTCTCACGAAAGTTTTGTGTTTAAAATTCTAAAGGTACTCTGCAAAAGGTTCTCCTGTGTTGAACCGTAAAGTAAAAACTGATTCCAAAGTTTTTCTATACGAGGCAATTAAGCAATAAATGCTGAACTTTCTGCTCGCCGCTGCTTCAGTTGCAAACGGTGCTGAATCGCCCACCTGTAACTAGCGTTACAAATTAATGCTACCCGCCTCCATGTACAATCGAGTGTAATGAAAAATAGCCCATTTGTATATAATTTCCATACGAAAAGACCCGTTCTCATGGCTCTTGAGTGTACCATGTCGATCGATAAATCGTGTGGGCGATAAGGTAAGCCCGCGTAACCGACCAGCGGCGCTACCGCGAACATCGAAAATATACTGTGTCTCTATCGCTCTCGCAAAAACTGACAGAGAGGCAAATACACGAACGTAGTTTGCGGTACCAGACCAGATCGACCCGTCTGCAACTACATACACCGTTGTTGTACATTTAGCTAGGTATAGGAAAAGCTAAATTAGCTTCAGCCGACCTTTACTATCGATCCGTCGCCAGACATGCGAGTCAGGTGGGACTATTGTGAAAACAATGATGGGTGCAATCACTACTACAATATGTACATGGCGGCTATTCTTAACAATGATAGTAGTAATTCCATCGCACTGGGAGACTTTGGCGTAAGATCGGCCAAAGAAGAACAGAGGCGAATTGAACTCGACTCTTGAGTTAAAGACCCGTCCCTGCGGTCATCAACTATAATTTTGTCGGAGGAGTGTGGCCGCACGTTCACTGCAAAGATGGACTACGTTAGACACCTAAGAGCTCACAACCGACACTCTACCTAGCCAGTACACCAGGCGCGGATCCAGGATTCCATTCAGGGGGGGGCAAATTCTTGCCAAAGTTACGAAAATCGTAAAAATAAATAGTAGGTATAAGGCTTGGGGTATGTAATAGAAAAATACTCTAACAACAAAATAAAACTTTATTTCGTATGTGAACAATTACGTAAAACTAATCTGCGTACAAACTTTACATTAATAACATTATGGCTCACCACACACTTGAGCGGAATGGAGGCAGTAATGTATGGAGGCCATCGACAAATTTAAGCTACCATCGACAAAGCTCCATACATTACTGCCTCCATTCCGCTAGGTGTGTTTTGAGCCTATTACAGGAATTCGATTCAGGATTCGATTAACCGAACGCGACCGATTTTCTCTAATATAAGAAACAACGGAAGGTCAGGTCAGGCGTTCATCACTTACATCAGTCCAACGAGTGAGGAAAAAAATCGACTTAACTCATATTTAACTGAATAGTTTAGCTGCGTAGACGAATTATTAGATTTAAATAAATATAAAAACTGATTACCTAGGTATTAGTGGTATTACAAATAACTGTGCTGTTGTGTATCATTGTTACTTTTTGTTAGTATTTTATTTAAATAAGTGCTTATAAATATGTGAACGTAAAAAGTGCTAGCTGTGGCCAACCCCACTGGTTCATCGTGTTCGTACTGTTCGATGCACATGCAGTTACCAAACTTCCATTTTTTAAATTTCTATAATGCAAAAAAAAATGTATTCGGAAACTTTTCTTTTTAGGGTTCCGTACCTCGAAAGGAAAAAACGGAACCCTTATAGGATCACTTTGTTGTCCGTCTGTCTGTCTGTCTGTCTGTCTGTCTGTCTGTCTGTCTGTCTGTCAAGACCATTTTTCTCAGGAACGCGTGGAGGTATCAAGCTGAAATTTATATCAAATACTCAAGTGTATTTAGGGAATGCAATACCCGGCCATTTTTGGTACCCGGGTATTACCCGACTTTGATTTTCAAAAACCCGGGTACCCGGGTAATACCCGGTTTTGAACAATTTTTTTATGAATTATTGGTTTTCATCGTTTTTACGGGTATTTAGTAATAAAATGCACTTTTGATTGCTGAGTTTGCATTTATTAATTGACAAACAATGATTTCGTATATGAAATATATAAATTTAACAACTCATACTATTAAAACAGCTGTAAATCACAATATTAATTTAGAGAGCATAAGACGTTAGGTTAGGTATACTTAATCTTTCTGTTTATTAATCAGAAATATCAAAGTTAACGGGAAATATGGAATATTAAAATGTAATAATAGATCTTCTTCTTCTTAGTCGTATACTCTTGTCAGAGTAGTCGTGGTCATTGAGGTCGTTGTACGGCATTTTGTGTAGTTCTCCGCCATCCTTCTCTACTAAGTGCATTTCGCACGCACAGATTTAAGCGTGATCCGGTGAGGGCCTTCACTTGATCAGTCCATCGCATTGAGGGGCGTAGTCTGGGTCTTGTACCATCCACTCTACCCTGAACAACAAGTCTCTCCATGGCGTCGTCTTCCTTGCGCGTCAAGTGGCCGAAGTAACTAAGAATGCGAGAGTGCACGATTGCTGAAAGCCTTTGCTTAACCTTGAGCTCTTGGAGTATAGATATATTAGTGCGGCGCTGAGTCCACGATATCCGCAGCATTCTCCTCCAGCACCACATTTCCAAAGCATCAATCAACAGCGTCCTGGCCTTGATCGCGGACCGGCTGGACTGCCCCTACGTGAACCACTGCATCACTGTTCACATGCGGCCGCCAGTAACTTAGTTTTTATTTTGTTTGGTAATGTTTATTTTTATTTCGTTTATTTATTTAAATTTAATTTAAGTTCACATATTTATATTTATTATATCTAATTGTATCTTATTATGTAATGTGTGGACCGTGTTGTCTTTTAATAAATGATTTTGATTTGATTTGATTTGATTTGATCAATGCGTTTTCGTTCACTTTCTCTTACTGTAGTTACTGTCCACGTTTCTGCACCGTAAAATAACACTGGGAAAACGACGAGGCGAGTCTTAGTTGCCCTTGTGATATTGCGGTCTCTCCAGATCTTCGAGAGTTTCTCCATTGCAGACCTAGTTGTTGCTATGCGTCGCTTGATTTCATCTTCGGAGCCTCCACCGTTTGAGACCAGTGACCCCAATACATATAGTATGATGATACAACTCCACAGTTTCCAATAGTTTTTGCCTTATTGCTGTTGTTACGGTCCACGACCATCATCTTGGTTTTTAGTCGGTTGATCTTCAAACCGAATTCGAGACTAACTGTTTCAACGCGACGCAATAGCGCTGCTATACAATCTTCGTTTGTTGCTGTGAGTGTGGTGTTGATGTCGTCAGCGTAACGCAGATTGGAGATATTCTTCCCGCCTATTGGAATACCATCCGTCCAGCCTTCAAGCGTTATCCTCATTATGTGCTCAGTATAGATTACAGAAAAGAGCAAGGGCGATAGTATGCACCCTTGACGTACCCCAGCCGAATTGTGGAGTGGCTTTGACATTGTATTGTCCACTTTTACTGACGCCGAGTTGTTCTCATACAGCCCTCTTAATATATAGACGAGATGGTTGGGAGCGCCCATTCGTAAGAGAACATCCCACAGCAGCGGCCATTTAACTGAATCTAATGCCTTCTGAAAGTCAACAAAACATATGTACGTTGGTCTGTCGAACTCACTGGCTTTCTCTATTATCTGGCGCAACATGAGAATCTGTTCTCTAGTTTCTTTTCCTCTAACAAATCCGGCTTGTTCTGGTGCGATTTCTTTGCTGATATACGCCTTTTGTCTCTCATTTAGGTTGTGCAGTAAAATTTTACTTTAGAAATAGATAACAATAGATACCTGCGCGGCGGCCAGCGGCAAAACAAAGGGATAACATGATTGAGTCCAATAAGTTAAGGGTTTAGAAAAAGAAAGTTTCGCAATTGAAGTGTAAAATATGTTCGGACCATTTATGCAATGCATCTTTATTTTAATTTACTAGTTATAACACACACAGTAAGGTAGGGTTACAGTTACAGAAGTAATAGAACATTTTGTTTTAAGTTTATTCACGTTTTCCCTATTTTTCTACCGATTTCTAAATTACGGGTAAAACCCGGGTTATGAGTTAAAAACCCGGGTTTTACCCGACTCCAAATATAGACGGGTACCCGGGTACCCGGGTTTTCGGGTACCCGGGTTGCATTCCCTAAGTGTATTCCCTATCTATGTCCCTTAGAGCTGTGAAAAAATCAAACTTAAAAGCCACCGCAATCAAAAGATACAGTCGTTTATGCTGCAAATTTTAGAGTTTTCGGCACTCGCAAAACCTAAAGGGTACTTCCCGTAAACTCAGAAACTTGAAACTTGGCACGAAGAAGCTTTATATAGCACAGACAAAGGAAAAATTACGTAAAGTAGACATTTTTAGTAAAATCATACAAAAAATCATACATTGAAAACGTCGAAAAAAGGGTTAAATCATGAATGGGCAGTCGGTCACCCTGCATGGTCCACACACTCACTTTATCCACTTCACCTTTTCTTGGTGGCCTTGATGCCTATTCAAACTATTCAAAGACATATTTCCAATCTTTTGGGGCCAGTTTTTCCAAATCTTGTTATTACGTTGTCTACGTTGATTGGAATATGCCTATGAATGTTCATCAAGGCAAGACCGAGGAGTCGGTTTTCGGTCATGGTGGACCTCAAATATGTTTTAAGACGCCGCAACGTCGAAAAAGATCTCTCCGCAGTAGCATTGGATACCGGCAATGTAGCCAGGATAAGAATCATTTTGTTTATGATGGGAAATGTATCCTTGTCGCAATTGGGTAATATCTCAAGGGCAGTAGTCGGGAGATGTCTTTCTTGCGCCTTTTCATGTGCCCATTTTTCCCGCCATAATAACATCTCGTTGGAGATCAGATAGTAATCGGCTCCCTTATTGGTAGGGAGCACGGATCCAAAGCGGCTGATGACGGATTTTATGTTGGTTTCGTTTAATGCATTTTTAATAATATTTGCTGGCATAAAGGTGGACAGTTGGAACACATCTAATGTCTCAGCCGAAAACCTTGCTCGAAGGTCTTGTAGCACAAAATCTAAGAGTGGTACATAAAGCGAAACTCGGTAGTACTCCTCGACTGTATTCGTCTGATGGTTAGGTCTGTGTGTTTGGCGTCCACCGTGTCGAGGCATGCGTGGTATACTAAGCTCAACGTCCAATTCATCGGCCAGTTTTTCGGCGCGTTGCCAGACGGTGTTGAAACTGGTCTCTACGTCCTCACGACGACTGGCAAGAATGGAGATTGTATTTTTTACTTGCATAGCACCATCATTGAGGTCGAGTGTCGTCTTTTGTAGTAATTTGCTTAGAGACTGCGTTAGGGCTAAGACATCACTCAGACTTAAAACCGACACAACGAATTGGGTGTTGCACAAAGTTGCTATCAGCGAAGAAGCTTTGCCAGCCGTACTGGGGTCACGCCATTTCGATATTTCTTCAAGTGCTTTTATAATTTTCGGCAGATCCACCGAAAATTGTAGGACACCTTCATGGCGTTCCACCCACCGAGTTTCGCACAGAGATGTTAAAGCACACCCCAAAGTGCTCATAAGCACGGTGTTTCTTTTTGGATGTGATTTGAAGAAAGCTATGACTTCTTTCATAACCGACACAGCGTCACGGATGGCTGGGACTTTAGAGCTTCGCGACAGTGAGTTATTCAACTTGTGGCTGAAACACGGACTCTTAACTGCGTTTGTTGCTTGCTTCTGGACTTCAGTAACTGCTCCGCGGACTTCAGAAAGCATTACAGCGCATCCGTCTGTTCCTATGCCGACACACTTTTCCAGTGGAAGTTTAAGTTTTTTTTTTAGCTGACATAAAATGATTTGTCCAATCGCTTTGCCGGTTAAGGATAGCTCCCCTGACGTTCCGTCTGACCTCTGCTCTGCCGTGAGTAATTTTCTCGTCTCTTTCCAATCGTCTTCATCTGACTCGTAACTTTCATTTTGTATCTCCTGGAAAGCATCGACAAAGCGAAGAAAATCCTCACGGATAGTACCATTGTGTACATATCTAATAGTGAGACTCAGCTGGGACTGGTGCGAAACGTCAGTGGTTTCGTCGAATAATATCGAGTAATAATGGGCAGCCCGTATATTACTTAAAATTTGCTCCGAAATTTCCTTTCCGCAGCACGTGATGAGCTGATTTTGGGTAGTCTTGCTTATGTATGTCGCATTTGAGGCAGCTGACTTCAAATGTTGCTCCAGTTTTGAATCACCTGCGGATACGCGAAACCTCAAGAGCTCTCTAAAGTTACCTTCATTCGCTACGTCGGAGTTGCGTTCCTGGGCAGTTAATACTTCAGCTTCAGAAAGCAACGCACCATCATCTCTATGCCCTCTAAATGGTAAATTTTGTCGCCCCAGAAAGATGACTGTTTCAACTATAGGCCGAAGTCGCTCCTTATTTTCTTCTATTTTTTTGAGGCGTTGTTGATGCACGCAGTTAATAACCTCCAGGTTAGGCCTGTTGAAAGTTTGTAGGAATATAGTCCCTTGTTCAACAGCTCGTTTATGATATAGGCTATTGGTATGTAACTCCAAATCTCCATTCTGGCCTGCAATATCTTTAAAATTAACTAACGGCTTTGTAACAAATTTCTGCAATGGCACTGTTTTTTGGCCTCCGCCAACGCCACCGGTTGCAAAAAAAGGACAATATTTACAAAATAACCCTTTTTTAGCTGGCGAAAATACTAGCCAGGGGTATTTGACTAGGTATTTATGGGCAAAATACCGTTTCACCTCTTTACCTTTGATGGTATGAGAAGAATATGGGAGCTTGTAATCTTCAGTTGGCCGCCATGGCTTAGTTAGGAGCTGACATTTAGTATAGTCGTCTACAGGTTTATCTAAATAATTCCCAATGTCGTAAGGAACATTCGAAGTTGTCGGTATAGACTCGAGATTAAGGGTTGAAGAAGGGTTAGGAGTAGAAACCGCCACCTCATGCCGTATGTTCTCAACCACCACCTCAGGCACCTCATGACCCACGCGGATATCCACATCTACCTCGACCGCAACGTCAGCGTCACCAATAGAACTGTCCACATGGTCCGTCGTAGGAGACAATAAATCTGCTGAAGGAGAATCAGCTCGTGGACGTTTAATTATTTGAAAAAACGAATCAATACCTCGTTCTCGCTTTTTTGATGGCCCAGGCCGCTGATTTTCCTATTGACAATAAAAGTTTATTTTAAATAAAATTAATAAAATCGCTTGAAATTTATTTTTTATAATGAACGTCCTTCGATTGTTTGTTACATTCAATATTCAATTAATATATCAAGATGAGTCGATTCTTATTAGTGCCAAATCAAAAGCGTTGCGTTATTGACTGTACTTCATACTCGTACAGTTACGTAGTGGAGTCTGATTGTTAACCTATTCAGGGTTCGCTTTACATTGGATATTTCATATAATTATGTACGTATAAGTATATGTACTAAACAAAAGAAAATAACTTGAACCGGACGCGTACGGTTCAATATGAATGAAATGTCCGATGTAATCCTGAATAAGTTAACAATTTGAATCGGTACATCTGCAGAAACGTGTACGTTTAAAATAATTTCTCTTCGCGTTCACGCAGCTTGGGCACTGTTTTGTTAAAACCCGTGCGGAGCCGCGGGATCAATCGTAGCCTATGTCACTTTTATGAAAAAGTGCATGCACTACGTACAGCCTTGCGTTAAGTCTTAAGTGGCTATTGCAGTCAGAGCAGCATGTGGCCGCTTGCAAATTCAGAAGAGTCACAAGCGCGTTGCCTTTACTCTAAATAGGTAGGAATATACGATAATTACCTCATTTTTTTAAGATTAAAAAAATAACTGTCGATTGCGCCAATGCATGTTTAGTTTTTAGCTATATCAGGCAAAAGAAATTTTTTAATGAGACTACTTTTTTCCATTACCTATTAGTAATACGCATAAGCCATTAGATAACATGCAAAGTAAAGTGGCGAATTTTACAATCGTTTCACTAAAAATCGCACTTACGACAATCGCACCGATCGCACGATAGGTATAGTAAGAATTTATTTACGTGAATTTATTTATGTGGTTACGCAAGACACAGGATACGAAAGAAAAGAACTCGCACCTCACAGCTAACACAGGTATATACCTAGATATCGTTAAACGTACCTACCTATCTACGGTCGGCTGCGCGTACAATGTGTTTACTTTTTTATTTGCAAGTGTCTATAGGCTGCGGTGTCTGCTTACCATTAGGCGGAAACAATTGCACAACCATGTCTCTTATGGAAGACGAACATAAAAATACGTACAGTATTTATGCCGATGTACAAGCAGACAAGGCTAGCATTAATTGCGTAATATATAATAATAAATAAAAAATCCCACTTAACTTTTCATTAAGTATATAGGTATTTTAGGTACTTACCATGATTTGGATTAACTTCCTTCCTGTCCTGGATGAAATTCACAAAAGTTTATCAATTATAACTAATTATTTATCACTAACACGTCACATCACGCAACGCCTTACGATTACAAAATGAAGAAAAAATAAAACCAAATAAAAAACCAAATAGGAAATTTCCTTATTAGCTATAGTGTCCGACCGAAGTTTCGGTTTCGGTTTCGGTTTCGGCCAGTTTCGGCCAAAAAACCGTGTTTCGGCCCAAGTTTCGGTTTCGGCCAAAAACGGCCGAAACTTTCGGCCGCGCCGAAACTTAAAACATTGAGCTTAATCGGTCCACAAGTTCTGTCTCAGTAACGTTTTTAAGTGATCATATTATAATAAATAAATAACAAAAAAGTGTACATATGTGTTTGGAAGATTATTTCATCAATTATAATATGATAATATCATTTAAGTATTAATTTTATCTAACATTAAACTCTCGAGTTCATGCAAGAGACTGCCCAAAGAACTGCGTCGACCTACGCTGAAAATTATACACGAAGAAATCAAGTAAAAACACGTGACGATTTATTTGAAAAACTGATTGTAAAATTAAAATAGTACATGCAATCTTGGCGAATTATTTTATAGAGACTTGTTAACAGCATTGATGTCTCAGTCGATGAAACTTTGCTGTATAACTAACTGCAGTATAACTAATGAATAACACACAAATTTAAAAAATCGTATTCATAATTTAAAAGAAAACATACCAATTTTAATAAAGCACTAATGTTTGTTTTTCCAACTCATATATTCTTCGTACTTTTTTTATACAAAACGTATTACTTTAACCATAGAGATAGATGCTATAAACCTTTAACCCCAAGTATCGAACAAAACTTTCATATTTTTTATTTTGTTTACTGATCGTAATTCTACTCTGAAAATACATCTGTCAATTTTAAAATCGTGTGGGTTATTTTATTGCTAATTTTAACGTAGCAGATCCTAAATCCTAAAAAATACCAACGTAAAAAAACTGATGTCAGACATCTGTCTGTTTCCCACGTTTGCGTACAAATCTATGTACGAAAACATGGTCGACTTGTGACAATTATACTTTCAATAAGGGGGGTAAAATTTTACTTTACAGTTGTTAAAAAGTTACATAGTTAATTATGTTTATTCATATGAAACCTTTATTAGAAAATACTTCGTGCTCTGCATTTATTTCGCGAAAAAAAACTGAAAGAAGAAACGAATTTAGGGATCAAAATACGCCTTACACCGAAATAACTTGGAGTTGTGTACAAACTAGAAAAAATCATGGGATTAGGTTGCCAAGTGGACCTCAAGCTCCGTTGAGTCCATGGGAAAACGCCAGCACAAACGCTAGGAGGATGATCAATCAAAACTTACTAACCTTGTTCTTCTTATACCACCTATCCTGTACAAGTTACAACGGCTTATTGACATTTAACTCAACGATTTTAACGTGTCTATAAAAGTTTCGGTTTCGGTTTCGGCCGAAACTGCACCTAGAGCCGAACCTTCGGTTTCGGTTTCGGTTTCGGCAAAAAAACATGTTTCGGTCGGACACTAATTAGCTACAATATTATACAATTAACCTACGCAGCAAAAAGTGCTTTAATTACTAGCCTTAAAACTCATAGTTCATCGGGCGTGACGTATCGTCGCCACGTCGCCATGGCAACGGCGCGCGGCTTGCAAGGTCAAATATGCGCTGCCGCTGCGCGGCTTTCTTTCAAGGTCAAATCCAGATTAAAATTTTCGCACGATTGTTCTTTATTTAAATTTTGAATTGTGTGCATAAAAGTTTTTTGGAAACTTGTTAGTAGTTATATTTAAGTACGTAGGTATGTATGGTGGGCATTTTTTCCAATTGTTGAAAAATTACGCCTAGGTCCTGTGTCAGCGGCTCAGCTCAGGGGGGGGCAATTGCCCCTAGTGCCCCCCCCCTGTATCCGCGCCTGCAGTACACTCAGTCGCCATGGTCGAAATCGGCCAGAACAAGATGATGAGTAGTAATTACTATTTATCCTCAGTACGCATACGTTATCTTATCTCGCTTTAGGGAGATATCATGGATTTTCTATGGCCATCTTTTGGCCAACATAGTGTTAGCTGGCCAGTAAACTAATACTGCATTATAATTGTCTCTGAAATGAGCTTTATCTAACACCAGCGACTGATTGAAAACTTACATTGATGTTTTGTTTGGATTTCAAGATCAATAAAAATAGCTGTAGGTATTACAATACACGTATACGCATACTTACGCTATACGTATTGCTATACAATACAACTGGCCTTGGCCAAACTAAATTTACGTAAACATTTCCCTAAGGAAAAGTTTACCTTTTAAAAAAGAATAATTAGAATTGTATTGTGTTCGGATATTACTCAATGAAAACGCGTGTCAGGCGAAAAAGGAAAAAGACGATTAGACGCGCAGAAACAGAAACTTAAAATAGCATATCAAAATAAACGCAGTAGTGTGCTGATAATTAAAGTTTTTGGAAAATTTACTTTATAAATTGAGACGTAAAGCTCGCAATTAAGAATTAGTTTAGTTTATTACCTACTAACAACTTCTATTCAGCTGTAAATGTTAATATGAAAATATTATGGTTAATTGAATCGTACCAAAATTTAAAAGCGCGTATTTCCTTGTACTCTGAACTGAACCCTAATTAACTTTCGAGCGTAAGTTAAATATAAACTTAAAAAGTGCAAAAGAGAAACATTCATTGGGTGCCATTGTATACCAATAATTGTGTCGTAAGTTTAATCAGGAAATAAATGAAGACCCTACAGATATACCGACGCAGTATTGCAACCTTGAAATCGCGCATGACGGTACGCGGTCAAAATTCTTAGTAAAAGTGGCGTCGACTTTCGCTCCCAACGGGGCGACCTATCCTTGCTCAAGGATAACACGTGCAAAATATGTACATCTAGTACATTAAATTGCAATTAAATAAACTAACTAAAATAAACTTAAATATAAACTTACAATAAACTTATATATAAAACTAAAATAAACTTATATATAAAACTAGAATAAACTTACAGATAAAATATGCTCCCCAGGTCGCCTTCGTGAGTCATGGTACCCAGAAGGCTGGCAGCGTTGCCTCTTTGGATGGCCAGGCTTATCCTCTGACCAAAAAAGCTGCCAGCCCTCTGGTTGCCTGAGACATCCACGAGGCGCTTGGAGATCTCTTTGAAGAGGGATTTTGCACTGGGCCCCCACGGCCCTAGGGTTTCAACACCAAACGGCGCAAATATATAGCCCTCACCGAGAACGGAATATTTGCGCCGTTTGTGCTGCTCCGCAACTGTAGCCGCAGCTCCTGCCTTGGAGGAGGTCGCCTGTAAGTGGGACGGTGCGAGCGTGTCAACGCAGGTGGCGTCCCACACAAGCGTCCTCCCCAGCCTCCACGGAATGAGTGTCATCCCGTCGGGTCGCTTGCCGTCGTCGCGCACGATACCGTTCGGCTCGAGAATAGCCGGTACGCTAACGGAAGCAAGCGCCCTCCGGATAACATCGTTCAAGGAGGCGTGGCGGGAGATGCGGCCTGCGCTTCGTTGGCAAGACAGGCCATGGTGGCCCAGCTCATCAACTGTGGCGCCACAGCGGCATCGGTGTGATTCATTGGTTTTGGTGCCCAGTCGCAGACAAGTGGCTAGTGTTAGTGTGGATTTGTCTAAGAGAGTGCCGATGTTGGGTGAAGGCAAAGCATGAAGCCAGTAGCCAGCTTCCGGTTCTATAACTGCTAGTAGACGAGCCCGCTCCGCTGAACTTTGGGCGGTGTCCAAAAGTTCTTTAAGAGTTGACTTGCAAAGCGGCTCGTCCCACTGTCTTTGTGAGTTAAGGAAAACCGGAAGCTGGTTACCGGGGCATGACTCCACCCATATATCTTTAGCTTCGTTCATCGTGGTACTACACTCGTTGCTGGCAGATGGGCAAAAAACTCGGTTAGCGAGATTTTGTGTGCTGTGAATGGAGGACAAAAATGCAGGGAGGGCCACACTGACTACTTGTCGGATCCCCAATCCCCCATGACGAATAGGCAGTGAGGCCTGGGTCCAGGCGCGGTTGTCTAGATGAATATTGAGAATGGATGAGAGGGTGTTTTTGAGGGTGGAGTCTAAGGGTTCGATAAGGTGGGGATGTTTCCAGACAGGGCTACATCTGAGTATGTATGTGAATTTAGGAACAAACAGACAGAATTTAATGATGATTAATGCCATGTGTGCACTGATTTTTAGAAGGCGGTCCGAATAAGCTTTATGAGTGTTGAGATGTTCGTCGATGAGTGCAGGAATAGATTCAGGGAAGATGGGAGCACCTAGGAGTCTAAGGGAATTTTTATCGATTATTTTTATATTTGGAGAAATGGTATTGAAGTTTGAGATTATGTGTTGTAGTTCGGTCGCAGGTATGGGCTTGTTGATAAAAAGTTCACATTTGGAGAAATTTAACTCCAGTCCGATGGAACTAAATGAATCTGTAAGGTTTTTTAGGTCGTCTAGAACGGTTTTCCAATCGCCTCCTAGGGTCCCATCATCAAGGTACCAGGTGTTAAATTTTGATTTTAGGTTTGAAATGGTTGGGTGGATGGCGAGGCTGAAAATGGCAGGTCCTAGTGGGTCGCCTTGCTGACACCCCACTGCTGATGATAAACGGTGGGTTTTGAAGAGAAGGTGAGTCGGTTCGTGATAACATTGCCATAAGTATTTATATATCAATGGTGTGGCATCTTGAACTTGTGTTAGTAGGGCACCTCTGTCTACCGAGTTAAACGCATTCTTTACATCCACTTTCAGCAGCACCTCGCATGACTCGTCTCCAACGAAGGCGCGTGCTGCGTGTACAGCAGCTTCACAGCCACCTTTGCTTCCGAAGCCGAGTTGAAGGGGTTGAAATTTTGCGGTAAGAGGTGAAAATATATTTTTGCAACAAATTTTGGAGCACAGACGTCTAAAAGTTAAGCCTACAGCGATAGGTCTTATGCCCCCATCTTTTTTTTTAAGAGCGCAGAGATTGGCTCCATACAATAGTCCTAAGACTCCACTGCATACCTTACCAGACAGCATGAGGTTTACCAGTTCAGTGATGCCGTCCAATAGACGCTCGCCAGCGTCGCCGGTGGATCCCACGAGCAGGTCTTTAAGATGCTGTGGAGAGAGACCGTCGAGGCCGCCAGCGGAGCCGTTCTTGAACGACATCACTGCAGCTAGCACATCCTTCTTGGTAGCAGTTAAGTGCGGTGCCTCAGAGTCTGGCGGGTCAGGATGGTAGAGAGATGCTGCTGGAAGTGGGTGTTTTGATAGTAAAGCGGACACAGTATCGGAGGTGTCTGGTGCAACAACGTCACTAGAGAATAGCATCTGGGCGGCGCCCTTAATATCGCCATCTATAACTTTTTGCTCTACTATTTTAAATAGCTTAGTATCCTCCTTAGAACTGGGTTTCAGCTGAGGATGAGGAGCCGGATCGATGGGATGGATGCAGTTAGATTTGATTTTTTGGGTAAGGGATATGTTGTCATTATCGTCACTGGCGTGTAGTATTCTGTAAGAAAAGGAAAATAGCCGGGTCCAACTTTCCACCGAATTTTCGTTAACTGTTTTTGAAATGGTTTGGCTTAGAGCATTCGCAACGGATATTCGTGCGCCTTTCGGTATCCTTTTGACTATAGAAGTTGCATTCCGTTGTAAACTAAGCCAAGCGGGGAAATTTACATCTATATTTAAGCTAGATCCGATATGAGTGGGTCCTGTATTTAGTTGCTGAGAATGCTGGCAGGTTTGTGACTGAGTTTTGTGAGTGCGTGCAATATGGATGTTTAGGCCCTTGCGACCTTTGTACAAGCGGGACTGAGAGCACTGAGGGCATGGTATGAGATCTTCAGTGACGTTGTTGCTGATCCTATTTGTATGGGTGGAGGTGGATGGGGTCTGCGACATGAGCCGGGGAGCAATTACTGTTACGTACTAAAGTTTATAAAAAGATTAACTAGAATTAAACTAAATATAAAACTTATATATATGTACTGGGATCAGAAATAATAAAGGGTAAATAAAAGAGAACGGTATTCCTTGGGCGTTGAAACACGATAATCCTCTGCACTCTGGTGGTGGTAGTATAGTGGGATCGGTGGTGGACGGCAACAGCACTGCATGCACTTTTGAAATAATTTCTGCCACTATTTTGATCAAAATATGTATAGATATCCGTGTTTATTTGTAAATATTTGCATTTTCACTGAGATGACAACGTCAAATTTTAATGTCAAGGCGGCTATGCGCTTCAGGCGCAACGGGCCCGCCTCGTAGGACTGCGCTGCGGTCTATGCAGAGATGGAGATCCAATACGGCTTGTCTATTGTGATACAGTAGTATAAATTCACAAGCACATTTGTTTATTTAATTATTTTTGGAATATTATATGCGGGAACATTAATTTATGCTTGTTGTCCCGTTGCCATGGTTGCAATTGGCAACTTACATGTAATTTCACGAGGTAATCTAAAACTAGTATTTCAATTTACCCTGATCATAAAAAATACATCAAGGTATCAACCCATGTCAAGTTAAAAATATTCCATTGGCTATATGCGAACAGTTGCAATTGCATACGTTATTGTGTTATTACTTAAATAAGAAGCTTTAGCGCTGCAGACTCGATCGATACAGCTACAAATCTGGGTAACGATTGCTTGTTCAATTTTGTCCGCCTGGGAGATTTATGGAAGTCTGTCTGGATATAAATTGATTATCAAAGTTCGTGGATAACTTTGAATTTAAATTACTATTAAGTCACGTTAGCACTATACAAAGTGACCAAAAAAGAACTAGATTCCCGTTGGCTGTAACGTTTTGGGACGTAACCATAATCCACCCTAGATGGTTTTGAAACCTCTCAGATTGATTTGATTTTTGGACTTTTGTATGGCCATTACTCACCGCCGCTGCTCAATGGCCATACAAAAATCCAAAAATCGAATCGATATGAGAGGTTCCAAAACCATCTAGGAAGGATTCGTAGCGTCCCAAAACCTTACAGCCAACGGGAATTTATTTAGTTATTTTTTGGCCACCTGTATATTGCTAAGAATCTGGAATGTAGATTCTTTAGAGAGATAAGTTCACCATTGTACGATTTAGAACTTACAAGTGTATTTATATTATCTCGTGTGTAGACAGCAGCCAAAGTAGCTTAGCTGAGGTGTTAAAAACTACCTTTTTAATACAGTTGCTCAAAAAAATGCTTTTCTTGTAGTGGTTTAGCGTGCGGAAAGTTTGATATCGCGCACTAGTGCTTTTTACTTTTCCAGCCAATCACAGCTAATGACAGTGACAGACAGCCAATCACAGCGCCGCACCGCACCGCGCGGAGCGTTCGGATACATGTACTAAAGTAACCTCAAAGTGAATAATTGACAATTTTATAATTTTTTCGCAACTGTATTAAAAAACGTCGTTCGATACTCGTGCATAAATGTCATTACTTCACGAGTACCGAGATATCTTGCCACGAGCCGTAGGCGAGTACTTTCCGCACTAATATCGAAAAGTACTATTACACACTCTTATTCTTTTAATAATAGAGCCGCCAAGATCATTTCGATCACCAATATATTATTTTACACAATCGTGAAATAATGAATAGTTTTTTAGTCGAGTACCGTGTTTAGGATTGAAAACCCTAATTATGTCACTATTGTATACAATAATTTTTAAAGAGTAACAAACTTGGTAGCTGCACTGTCCCATCTGGACCTCGCAGCACTCACTGGATTTTCTTCACCATCTACCTTCCCAAGTTCCCACTACTATTACCACCCGAGAGAAGAAACGCCTATATATATCCAGTGACGTGTAGCCATACGATACATAAAATAATAAGAGTGGTTAATATAGGCAAGTCAAGGGGAGGTTAATCTTGCTACTACTATTACTACCTACTACTACTACTACTGCAAGATGGGAAACTAATATATCAACACTGGATCTCCTAATTTTATTACGCAATGCCATTGGTAATATTAATATCACCTAATAGAATTCCACGAATCGACTAAATGAAGCACATATTAGTCAATGCACAATGATTGTTATTGTTACACGGTCAGTGTCCTAATTATCTATTGGCTGGGATGCTGAAGCGTAGAAACAGACATATCTAAGATGAATGAGATAATGGTATAAAGATAGCGAATTGGCCGGCGCCCGCGCACTAGATCACGGGAAACCCCTGCTCAAATAAATATAAACGGTGTATTTCTAAGTATTATGTGTTACGTTATACCGGGTGCCCCATGAATATGCGCCATAAGGGAAGAGTAATGTTGTAGCAATTGTAAGTATAATATCAATTTGGTACATTGAAAACTTTAACATATTTCTATTATAAGTAATTAGGTTTAATAAACTGTAAACTTTACACAATGCTACAGATTTCGATGCCATGTGAAAATATCCAAATTAATTAAAATAAATGGATGGGTTAAATTTTCATTTAAAAAAATTACTGTTTTAATTTAACTGTCTTTAATTGTTTTTTTATGTCAGTCCTCTTTTAATGTTTTTTTTTATCCGTCTAAAACAAAATATAAAAATAACTATTAAATTTACAAGTAGGGTGGTTAATGTTTAATATTTAAAAGTTTACCATCGACAACGCAAATTAACCGCCAACTTATATATAATCCTTATTGCATCGTGATAAAGACCAATAACCATTGGGCATCTCTGTGCGACTTCGTTCGTACAGTCGCCATCAGATCTATCGGAGCGGCGATGGTGGTCACAAATATCTGAACAACGCCTCGATTCTCAAGGCGATAAAGTTCATGTTCAGATATTTTTGAATATCTTGGGCGCTCCAATGTATTTGATGTAGAATGTACTGCGTACGCGCACCCATCCTTCGTCACTTCAACGGCATAAGTCATTCAGTTAAAGTTAACCGATGCGTCAGTACACGTCTGACCATGACCATATATGACGTTGCAGGCCAAATAAAAAAGGGGACACGGGGAATACATTGTGCTAAGCCATTTTAGGAGAACTCTACATGAGACTACCTTTGTTAATTGGTCGAAGAACAGCGAGTTTCGTCCTAATATCTTGGTGTGCGGTTGCGGTATCAAAATTGGCAAAGCTGTTTATCAGGATTTTATATGTAACTACTGTTATCGACGTCATTTTGATGAATATATTATTTTAAATTTTAAATTAAAGGTTTAGGTTGTGTGTTGGTAACGCGACTGTTTTGTTACAAACTTTTATTTAACTTGCACTGAAAAAAATGTTTTGTTACCAGCAACCAAAGTTCGTCTATATACCAGTAACTTAAGTTTTGGGACTTCAGAACTAAGGCTTATTAGCATTACTTACCAACATGTTTTGTTATTTATACGTAAACTTTGAGTTGTAATCAAATAAACTTTATTAACTCCTTAACAAAATATGGTTATTGATGAAATTTCCGAAGTAGTTTGCTGGTCCTTTTTTTTCAGTGTGTAAGTTAGATTTCAACTACTTCCCGGTGTCCGATTAAGCTGTAATTTGGTTTAATTCCATCCATAATTTACATATAAGTGTGTACCAAAGCAATTTTTGTGAGTTACTTGTTACCAAAGTAATACAAAGCTTGAATAATTTCTATGTTTTATATTTATGCTATGCATTGCAAATGCTATTCTACCACAAACAAAGAATCGAATATAGCTTCTTTACGTAACACTGAATAATTGTTATATTTTCAACACTTCCACTAAACAGAGCGTATTCATAGACGGTACGTGCTAAATTGCACTACACCACAAAATTAACAATAACCGTCTTGTGGCTCGTGGGGCGATTATAGACCGATAGGTACCTACAAGTTCATCAAAATTAAACTTCGACCCTCTATAGATACCTACGAAATTGAAGACTAACGTACTCGTAGTATTTTTAATTCAAGGCAGTAATTGACAGCTAGTGCCATACAATAGTTATTTGTTATACAAGGGGTGAAAGTTGTATTTTACGTGCGAGTGTTATTTGAAACACGAGCTAGCGAAAGGATTCTATTATTGACCACGAGCGAAGCGAGTGGTTCAAAAATAGAATCCTGAGCGTAGCGAGTGCTTTAATACACGAGACGTAAAATAACTTTCACCCGTGTATAACACAAAACTTTTCACCTCACTACAGCGAGGAAAATAAGGAAAAGGGTGCATTTTGCTCGGTTTCCCGTAATTCCTCAGGTGTTTAATACTTCTTCATCACTCGAATCACTAATTTTTAACAAAACAACCTAGAAAAACATGCGAATATTAACGTTGATATGATGGATGAATTGAAATGAAAAGTTTTGACGTAAAAGGTTTTATTAAATGTCAGATGCGTTTTGTTCGTACGTAAACTTATTCGGCTGTCAGAACAATTTATCCGTTTTTACAAAAAGAATGAAGATTAATGTTGAATGCTGATATTTATGAATTAAAATAAAGTTGTAAGACTGTATTAAGTGTTTTTACTCGATGCAATTCATTAATTGCGATGTTAAAAATTCTGCACTTTTAACGTTTTACGTTTTGTTAGCTGTCAAATGTCACTTAAGCCACTTGTCACTTATGTCAAAACTCTTTCACCACATGTGGATAAAAAGCGATTTTCACAATAGATATTAAACAAACAAAAAGGGCTTTCCGAGCTAGTGAGGTGAAAAGTAGTTTACAATGTGCAGCATTGGCAGCAGCTGTCAGATTACTGTCTGGGTGGTGGATTGCTAATTTCACGCAGCTTAAGTCGCGGGCAAAAGCTAGTACTCAATAGTTATAAAGGGTGCCGAGGTAAAACCACAAGTCCGTAGGCAAGATGAATGAATACACAAATAAATAGTGAAATGAAAAAGCAGAAATCAACATTTCTTCCACAAGGCTTCTCTTTGTCCAACTTACTCTTTGCAAAGAAAGTAAGAAACAAAACACTTGAGTGGCTCGTATTCCCCGAAGCGGGAGCGGGGCGGATCGGTTTCCACGCTCAAATAAGGTTGGAAGTTTATTATGAAACTAGTAAGTTTTCATGACGGCTGGCGCCTTGTTCTGCAAGTTGTTCGTAGTGTTTAGACGGCTGATTCTTTATTTAAGAAGAGTTTTTAATAAAAACGGGGCTTGGAAATGTCTACTTGATTTCTTTAAAACTACAAACCTTTTCTACATCTTTCTATTTTCAACCCTGACAGAGCCTAAAGTCTTATCAGAAATGAAGCGCATTTGTATCCATTTTAAACTAACTTGTATTTATCAAATACACCCCTAATTAGTATAATAATTCTAATTCATAACAAACCAACAGATTACACGATTTGTAAGTCACGATTTTAGCTAACGGTACTTTTTAGAGCACATCGTCAAATACGTGGAAAGCAAAACGAATCAAATTACTTGATATAGTGCAGTCGGGGTGACTTGCACAATTTGACCCTACATAGGTACTGACAGATCCTTTCAAAGCGTAAAATAATCAAAGCCAGCTGCGGAAGTTACTTTATTATGCAGTGTGTTTTTAAGCTGGACAGTGGGGAGAAACTAGGAAAATAGTATAGAAAATACAGGAAGGAAACTGAACTATCCAGAGTCGAATTTATTAGACTGTTTCACTCGAATGACGCAAGAAAACGGAATAGAGGAGAGGAGTGAGCACTCAAGTCAACTAAACGCAAAGTTAAAGATTAAAAAATAAACCCGCGTTTTATTTCTATTGTTGAAGGGATGTATCTGATACGTTTTGTTTTGTTAAATAAATCTTTATATCTTAAGGAGCGCAACTGTTTACAATACATATGCTGACTCACAGCTAAAACCCATTACGCATAAAATTATCCAACTGGTGTGTCAATCAATGTGAACCAGTGCAACGCGGGGCAATCTAATTTACAAATCACAGCTTCTAGTTTACAGATTGAGTTATTGCAAACTATATTATATTACACAAAGACAGGGTGTAACAAACATACTGGTGAACCAAAATACTGCAGTTTTTTTTTTCTTTGTTTTCCATAATTAGAATACGATGCCAATTATTTATTTATTTAAACTTTATTGCACAGTAAAAATAAGTACAAATTCAAGGCATTCTTTATTCAATTATGCCCTTAATCACAAGTATTTGATTTACACCTTGTATAGATCTGTTTTTAAAATTAAACCATTCAATTAAAATTGAAATGGCTGTATAAATAAAGATCAGGGATCAGATGACCAGAATTTATAATGTAAATCGTCAATTGCCATATTTTCTTGGAAGACGACTTTTTACTGACCTTATTCTAACGACCAAATATGCATAAAAATACCTGTTTAAGAATTTATACATATTTGGACATATTATCGGATGTAATTATTGTCATTAACTCTGTTGATTTTTATATTTAGGTATTTCAGATGAGGGAACGTTACCGGTATTACTAAAAAATGTAAATAGCGCCCGAATTTCGCAATGTTTACTTGATATTATGAAACGTTATTTAGGTAAAAGGTATAAATTTTCAAATTATGCGAAAAATATTAAAAAATAATGAACAACCGAGATACCGAAAATGAATTGTGGTTAATTTGTATGAAAATATACCGGTATTCGCTCCCTGATTCAGATAATGTTTATTTTGCATTGCATTGCGAATTATTTTACTCTTCATGGCAAGGTCAATATTCATGCACACCTCAAAAGGGATCGCCGCCAAACGGCCAACAGGACAATACATCCATTTGCATATAGTTGCATATTTATGTATCACAAATATGCTAATCTACGTATTGTTATGTGTTTAGATATATAATTAGTGCCGACACGTGCACATGTCTAATTGTAAAGTAATGTAATTATTACAAGTAACTTGGTGTACCTATTCCTAAACCGCCTGGAATACAAAGAGGTTCGCAAATGTATGAAAAGAGCGCTGTCAAATTATTTCACTCAATTAAAAATTCTACCTTAGTAGGTACAGGTACATATAGGTACCTATAAAATACTGCTTACTAATGTAAGTTAATACTTTGCACCGATTTTCCAAGCACAATGTGTGGAGTGGACGAGTCAGCATAAACGACAATTATATGATTTGACGTTTATAACGGCAGTTCTATACATTTTGGTAGTAAAAACCTCCCTATACGTAAAAAAAGGAAATCTTCAGTCAAGAATACCAATGCGAAAAAATTATTGTATAAACATAAGTAAGTATTTTCTTGGACTAATTTTACATCATTAGGCCAAGACATATTTTACTTCGATAAAGACATTTTACTTGATTAAAGATTTTTTTTTTGAAATACTCAAATGATTTATTTAACGTAAAATAGTGTTACAATTTTAATTAATCATTAGCCAACAACAAGAACGTGGCATTAGTGCAGGGCAGAGGTAGACGGGCTGGGTAGGGCAGCACCGTCGATGAAACTGAAGAAATGTTGGGTGGATTTGAATCTGTGCCGTGTCCCACGGATACACATGCTGGTGGCTCGGATTATCGAAATTATAATTTTGGATCTTAGCCAGCCCAATACAATACTTGAATAAAGATCACTTTCTAGGCAAATTGTTTTCGTTATATACAAATCAATATTGTTTTGACGAAAAATTCAGTCGAATTGAGAACCTCCTCCTTTTTTGAAGTCGGTTAAAAAGGATTTGTCTTCAATGAAGATACTTTTTTTCTGTGTACAGATTTTACGTGGGTGCTGTAACGTCTAACTCTATTATGAAATGATCACACTTGTCAAAGCGTATGCAGATTATTATTGTCAGTGTGTCTCTTTAAATTTCGCGATGTAAGCGACGTTAGCTTTACCACTCGAATAACCCCGTCTTCATTCGCCGGCTGACATTCGGGTGTTATTCTCAATACTATCGATACGCGGTACAGGCCACGAACGCTCACTGGAATCTACCCTTCGAAGAAACAGCGTTAAGCGTCAATTGTCAACGCTCAATTTGTTTAAGTTCTGGTTAGCTATAGGCTTTATAAGGAGGCCTGAAAATTAACACCTGGCCAGACCTATGGACGGTCAATGGTCATTTGTGAAACTTTTCCATGTTTGTGGAAAAGTTACACAAAATACAAATATGTGAAATGCATCCACAAAAATCTTAGGTATATCAAAAAGCACGACATTTGAAATTTATAAAGCATCTAATTTAAATTGGTATCAAGTATTGAGTTTACTTTTAAAAAAATGCATTGGTCAAACTTATGGTTCTTCCAAAGAGCATAAAAACTCAGAATGTTACACTGTGCGACAATGAGAATCAACCCCAAAATAACATTATCCTAATCTCTATTTACGTGTACGTTGTTTACTACAATATCCAGAAATAACGGAAAAAACAGAACGTTCCTGTTAGTCGGACATGCAAAAATAACATTAACTATTATTTTAAACCCTAAGTAGATATTTATGTAACAATAATTCCAGGGAAAGTTTTTCTGTAAAATACTTAATATCTTCGCCGAAAGAGGATAGCGAGGTTAGTATTTGAAATTTTAAACGTCTCAATTAAAACAAATGAATGTCGAATCTCATGTTGTTACCTTGTATGACGAATGTCGGACGCCATATTTGGCAAGTCGAAATTCGAATTGAAACAATAGTTTCGCACGAGCGACGGTTTGAAAACTGGGTTATTATAATTCCAAACATATGCTTATTGGAATATGGTTCAGTTTAGGTCAGCAACATTTTGTAGTTATTTCTTTCTATAATGTAATTATTGACGTACAGTCCGAAAACGGGTGGCGCTTGTCGTTTGCAATGCTATGTATTAACTCCAGAACGCATGAAAAATGCATACTATCCTGTCTTTGTATGACAACCCAGCAAACCTGACTGATAACTTTGACGAAACCTGCGCTGTGGATGTGAGGTGTTACTTTATTTTTCTTATAATAAATATTTATTTATACCCAGCAAAATAAATAATATATATTGTGTATTAGGTGCCATCAGCAGAGGCAAGTTACTCTCAACATACAAAACGGCATTCTCAACAATATCCAAGTTACTAAATAATTAAATTAAATGGAGATGGCGTTGATTTGTGAAGATAACTGATTACTTAATTAACTAAGCACATGTCAATAATGCGACATATTTTCATGTTTCTCACTTTTAATTTATTATGTATCTACTTATCTCTGCCATTATTAAGATGCGTATGTTACTACAAAGGTCTCTCTCCCATTAGGATATATAAAAAATATATGTGTAATTAATTCATAATGATGTACGCAGTTACTGAAGCCCTTATAATAGTTATAATTGAAAATAATTGAAACAAATGATCGTATCACGAAGTTCCTTCCGTGTCCGATGACACGATAATCGCTTTCAAGAAGGTTCAAACGATCTTTGGCACTAGGAAAATACGAAGACAATAATTATAGGTTATGTTAGAATAATAGTCGGCTCGCGTTACTGAGAAGAGAACCTATGAGAGGTTCTACGTATCGTGAAGAAATGTGAATTAAATAGCTGTTATATAGAAATGTGTAATTTACTAAATTGTTAACGTTAATGATGAATAATGGATCTGCTAATTGGTGATTAACTAGATCACGCTATCACAGGTGCTATTAATTAATTGCAGGTACTCCAATAATTAAAAACGTATCAAAATACTAGTAGACCTAGCTTGGCTTAAATGCGAAATTAGAAAGTTTCAATGATACCTAATAAGTTATTGGTAACTAAATAATACTACTTATGGGAGGTCCAATTAAAGGAGAGGCCTATGTTCAGCAGTGGATGTCTTATGGCTCTGGCTGAGATGATGATGATGATCATGATGAAATAATACTACTCAGTACTAATAAATAAATCACATTTTATGTATGTATCATTTCAAAAGAGGTACAATTGAACAAGTAGACTTCAGCGTATGTACATAGCGAAAGAATGAATGCTAAGTGGCTCTGTTTGCGAAGCAGAGTATATGTTTACAAACCCCCGGCTTCCCCGTACTCGGTTAACTAGCAACAAGCGCGAAACAAAGTGTTACTTGGCTGCCTCTTGAAGCGATTTCCTTACAAGTAAGGATCACGATTAGGCTAAATAGTAGATAATACCTAAATTATTCGAAAATGTTTTTTGACACAATTTAGAGTAGCGCTTTTGTCATTTTGGCTACGACGCCTATGAACAGTCGCCATCAAATATATTGGAGCGGCTAGGGTACTCATACTCAAAAATATCTGAACATACAATTTGTCGCCTTGACAATAGAGGCGTTGTTCAGATATTTGTGACCACCTTGGCCGCTCCGATATATCTGATGGCAAATGAACGAAACTCTTCAAATAATCCGCACATCCGCTAGAATCTCTATCGCTCGACCTAAGTAGGCGGTCGTAAGGCGCATGTCCTAGGGAGCTCTTATGGCTCCTCTACATGATGGGCCATCATAGGGACGCAGCTATGCGTTAGAGAGAGCTAACGATATTGCGATCTCGCTCCGTTGTATAGCTGCGTCCCTATGATGGCCCATCATGTAGAGCAGCCATTCAACATAAAACATATGTGATCCCTATTATGAAATACCTAATTCAGGGAATAGTAACATAAAACTATTCGTTTTTTCCGAGTAATCATAAGGTCAGAATTAGCATAGGCACTGTTATGGTTAGGTTAGATAATATGGTGCGCACATTACTACTTGGCGTCTCATCTTTTGCTAACAAAAAGATAGTCATAGCTATTTATTTCTACACGTTGACCTTTAAATGTTATCGGACCCCTACCTGATTTTTTGTGAACAACAAGTCGCCATATGTGCAGTTCATTTTTTGTCATGGTCGGTTTATCTATTGATTCAGCTGACTCCGGGCATGTTCTAACCAAACATTGTAGTGGATTGACTTACAATTAGTTACGGAGAAATGGGATTTTGTACAGATCTGACCTTATTTTTTTATCCTACACCAGAGAGGTAAACGACAATACGGCTCGCGTGATAAGGATGTCTTTTTCAAGGGATGAAAATATCAGAACAGTATACGAAAAACAAACATTAAGACAGGCTATCTCAACTACCACCTTTCTTAATTAAGAAAATTGTAAGGAGGATGTATTGCGTATTATTAGGTATGCGTATTCAAAAAGAACATGTATTATTCGCCTCCGCTCCTTGTAATAATTTTAATAGTGACATTGCAGATAATTTTATATAAATAAGTATTTAGTTAAAATAGTTATAATTTATACTTTTTACGCAAGCATGTTTAGTATGTATTAAAATCAACTTACAACATTACATTTTAGTTAAATAGCCGTCAAACGGTCTATTGTTAGGATACTATCCCATTCATTCGTTCAAAACAGTCTATTTACGACGGAAGTACAAACCACATATTTTCCCCATTGTCCTGTAAACGCTTAAAGCCTGCCTGAACTACAAAGCATCCTAGTAAACATCTACGGTATAAACGACTCCGGAATCCTAATTGGTGGAACCAGTGCTTCCTTGAAGTCCACGGGAGAGTTACGGCCGGCGGGCGCGGCATATTAATCAGGATAAACGACGTATAAATCGCCTTAAGTGCGGCTTAAGTCAGCGGACAGCTGTGGTTGAAGATTGCCTCGGTGAAAACCACTAAAACCAGTATAAATACGACCTTGACGACAGTTACAATTACACTGGTTTTCAGAATAAGCTAAAGTTTGCGGACATCTTACAAATTTTGTTTTACGACCTTTTGCCTATTAACAAACTTGCATAATATAAGAATACTTATATTGGTTCGCCTGTGGATACAATGGGAATACAGAGCCAAGAGTTTTAATCAAAAATCTTGACTCTCAGGTAAACCAGTACCTAATTTCCACATGCTCACAATGTTTTTGTTTATTCAGCTAGATTTAGGTCACTCTTATAATGATCTGCCTTCAATGATTTGCTTGATAGCCAGAGGAATAACACCATTTCTAGGCAAAATACAAAGCCGGCCACCATTGCTTTACAAGAGCACCAGTAAATCTGAACTCCGATTACACAAAGTTGCTACGGCTCCAGAAGTCAAATTATGCTGGGGGGAAGATTGCGTATAAATTGTAATGGATGGATTTAAGGGTGTTGACCCAGTCGGTGGATTGATTTAAGCTCTCGTTGAAGTTCCTAGGAACCTAGGTTATTGCTTGGCTAACTTGGCTTAGGAAGCCGCCGTATCGTAAATTACCGACATGATAAATCGTCAGCGTCTTGCACTTATTCCCAGTGAGCTTTATATATTTAAAGCTGTTATTTTTTTTTCTTTTTGATGTCGACGATAGTATTTTGACAGGTTATGTATGGGACAGCCTGTATAAAATATGAAGCTACAGATCTGCTCTATTGTCGAGCTTCGGGCATTAGTTACGCACTTTTACAAACACTGTTTAAAATAATTCTTCGCGATCTTTCATTAGGTATCAAATGAATACAGTTTTATTGGTTCGCTGAAGGACTAGTGAATTGAATATACTTAGATAATATTCTTTAAAGAAAAAAAACTAAATAACTTTGCATGCTTTTATGGTTTGCTGTAGATATTGTTGTTTTACTCCTTTAAATAGCGTGTTTTTGCAGAAATCAACTATTTAGTTCGTAACGTTATTTTATAGTTTTCATAGCTACATAATCAAAAATTTAGTTTCACGTGATATAAAAATAATATGTTATGTCACCACTTATTTCGGTTTGAGAATTCGTGGAAATTATACCTGTTTAAATGTTTATGGATATTTTATGAATATGAAACATATGCGAAAGTTTCGCTAACCGTTCTGGATTAAAAAAAACAAATAACCAACCTTTTGCTGGGGGTTTCCTTCGGAGTCGGCGGTTCCATCGGTGGAGGCGGCGGTGGCGGAGGAGGCGGAGGTGGCGGTAGCTCCCTCGCCCCCAAATCAACCGCCTTCACATTCGGCACTGACACCGCCGGCAAATCTACGTCGGGCAGATCTTTTACATCCGGCAGATCCTTTATATCAGGCAGATCCTTCACATCCGGCAAGTCAGCTATATTCGGTAGATCTGTATATGCTGGATCGACTATTTCTTTAACGGGAGCCACGGGGGAGGTGACGGCTGAAGGTGCTATGGAGCCGTCTTGAGCGATGGAGAATTGAACATCGCCGGCTATGCCTGGTAAGTCCGGTAGATCTGTAGGCATTTCCAGTTCGGGAACCTGTGTAACAAACAGCTGGGTAAGGTAAGGCAGAGCAGGGAAAGTAATCCTATGATTATTAACCCTTTTACCGCCACAGTCTGCTATGGCCGACATCAAAAAGTCGTTCCATGGACGCCACCGTCGGCAATAGCCGACAGGCTTTGTAGTGCAATAGGGACCTACGCGGGCTTCCACAAAGTTCAATTTAGCTTGACAAAACGCGATTACGTGGCGTCGGTGGCGCGTCATTTTTGTTCAACGCTTGGCGGCAAAAAGGTTAATCGCTAGAACTAGAACTCCCAATCAGTGAGGGACGCCCCTTAATACCATTCGTAGTTAACGACGTCGGGTAACAAGTTGTACCTTTAAGGAGGCGCTTCGACGCGACGAGAGGCGCATAATTTCTTAAGGAAACATATGTATTTACGCGAAAACCTAGAAATTCTAATCAAAGCATTTAAACTTACCATCCCCATTCCCGGCGCGTACATGTATTCATCGATTTCCCTCTTCAACACCTCTCTTTTCATGATAGACGAAGGCGCTTCTTCCAAGAAGCTCCTATTTTCAGCACTGGCAACATTAGGCACGTACGCCGGTGCCTTGGTCTTGCTGCCGAGATAGGGGCTTTCATCTGTGTTGAAGACTAGTAACTCGCCTACAGTAGATATAGTATCGACTACGGTTTTCAAATCGAAATCCGGTTTCGGTTCAGGGTTTTTGGGCTTGCCCACTTTGACGTGGAAGAAGTGGAGCCTTTCCTGTAATAAATAAATATTGACAAGTCGTTCTAAAAACAATAAATGCAGACTGTCAACATCTTACAACTTATAATAAGTTATAATATTTATAATGGCACTCTGACGTCTGTGACAATGTAATTAGTTTTTAGTTTTACGCATGTCCACGGATACCTTCGTATCCTAGTGTAAGCTGACAAGCGGAACATTTCCAATAATTTTACGGTTCACGGGTGTCACCGCGTAATTAACTAATTACTTACGTATTTAAATAATGAATGAGCACCGTTAGTAAACATGTCAAGTAAAAGTTTTTTTGACGCGTAAACCTTCTTAGGTCCAAAGCTTACCTGTACTTGTTTGTCATTTGCCATCCCCTGAGATTTCCTGCTCAGAGTAACCTTTTGAGGCTTATGCTTGTATCCATTCAGATCAAATATGGATTGATAGTGTTCATGCGTGATCGAGGCGGGATACTTGGCACTCGAGAACACTTTGATCGCCGTTTGAATGCCGGTCAACTTTTCAACTTTAGCTCTAGATGATTCTACCCTTTGCGAGAGCTTCAGCGCTTTCTCCTTATTCTGTTCTATTCTGAGATTCAGGCGCGCGAACACGTCTTCCACTATCCCGTTCAGATTGTCGAGGGTGTCTGCTATTTGCAGTATCGTCTCTTCTGTACTCAGATCGCACGGTACCAAATTAATTTTATATAAGCCTTCCATTTTAATGGAATAAGCCCACTAAGCTATCTGAAACAATGGAATCCAATATTATAATATTATTAAAGTCGCATTTATAAATGGTTTATCATTATGCAACCAAGCGATCGTTACTAACTATTGGAATTAGGCGTTAATTAGCGAATTAAACATTGAATATGTCCTTACCGACTATGTAATCTCCTTTTTAAAACTTCTAAAATAAATTAATAAGGCACGACAATTATCACTAAACAGCACAACTAGATTTTTTAAATGGACAATGTTCAATAATCCTATAGCACATTCAATAATATCTACAGTTCGTTCACTCAGTCTATTAAATCAGTCACTACGCGCACTCAGTTTTTTGGAGTGGTCAAACTTGAATCGACGAGAATTGAATTAAAATTGTCAATAGATGGGTCTTTGCTCCAGGAAAAGCGACAGTAGGCATCGGGGCTCATGTCTCGATCGAGCAGTATCGGCGTGTCGGGCACGGGCACCCGCGCCGCCATCATGTTGTTGAGGTGCTTGTTGAGTACAGCATCTTCTGGGCTCACGTATCCGCTCGCCGCCGGCTTTGGCTGATCGCGGACCTTCAAATTAGGCAGCGATTCTAAGCATTGCAATTGAATGTAGCTAGTATCTTCGCCTTTTTTAGGTGAAGGCAAGGGTAACGTCGGCAAGCTCTCCGGACCGAAGAGTTTCGTCGGCGAGGGGCCGAGTTTTGGCAAGTTCATTAGTCTAGCCTGCGGGTCATCCGCGCGCACGTAGCCCGCGGGCGGCGGGCTCGCGGGCAAGCTTGCGGGCAACAGGCCCGTCGTGAAGATTGGCGGTGGCAGACCCGCCATCACGTAGCTCGAGCTGGCAACCACAGGCGATTTGGCAAGCTCCTGCGGGCTCTTAATTGGCGATGGATTCAGATCAGTATTAGGATTAATTACAGACTGCACGTATCCACTGGTAGGGTTCTTTTTGAAAGCAGGGTCATTCAAGTAGGGTGAACTCTCGCGCGAGCTTTCAGTTTCAGACACAGAAGCGTCCCCTTGGCTTGCGTTTTCATCCCTCCCTTGTTCTATGTCTAAACGTAATGAAGAATCCGAGGCGGAGTCCGACACTGAGGACTGTCTATCAATAGGGCCTTCAGAATGGTTGGATAGAGCGGTGCTATCCGTGTGGTCACTGGAATCGCAGTTGTCGATGCTCTGTTTGACATTGGGCGACACGGGAGAGACGCTACTTTTACTATTAGGTAGAAGCAGCATCTCGTCCGACGATGGTTTCTCGTCTTTGTTGGTTTGGGTCCAGCCGCCGAAACCGTATTTCGTTAAATCTTTTTCGGGGACATTTAAGCCGTTAGGGAATACGGGCTTTATGTCTTCCATTTGTTTCATTTTCTTATAGAGCTTTAGTGATCCATAGCCAACGCCGACAGCAGCAAATACACCTAGTATAATGAGACCTAATGTGAGACCTCCAGACTGACCACAAGGCATGTTGTATGTTTGACTCCATTCACCCACATATTCATCTACAACACCTTTGTTAGTTCTTATGGGCCGTTCCACGTAATACTCGTCGCCCATTACTCCATGATAGTCATCTGCATCATAATTTATGGCTCTTACTTGGTACGACATTTCATCACCTTCACAAGGAACTGTATAGATGTACAGGTCTGTGGTGTTACTGATGTCAAACTCTTTTTTGTTTTTCAGAACCATGACTTGATAGAGATCAACGTGGCCTGGAGCAAACCAGTTGATGGTTCCCAAGGAGTAATTATAAAGTGGCGCGCTGCTTATTCTCTCTGGGGGCCCAATTCTTGTTCTAAGAAAAATCCCATCTTTGGGAAAAATATTTGAGCAGTGAATTTTGGCATTATAGTTACAGGCTTTCACTGCAAATGTATAATTGGTGAGGCCTTGTAGTCCAGTGATCTCACGGTATGTCACAGAATCCTCTATTACATTATCTGTGGTTCCATCTGAATTGGTCTTTGTAATGTTGTAAAAAAGCAGTTTTCCATTCATGTGCTCTGGTGGATCCCATGTGATTTTCACAGACTTATGTGTGATGTCCTTTATCTTGATATTTGTAGGACTTGATGGTGTGTCTTCTAAAGTGGTCACCCGGTCTGTATTGTTGTGTTGCCTGATACCAGAAGAAGTGTCAAGGGCAATAGTAAACTGATAAGTTGTGTATGGCAAAAGGTTTTCTATTTTTACACTTTTTTGGTCAGGATTATAAATAGGTATAGTATAATTTCTGTTGTCATAGCAGGAGGCGCTGGTTTCAATCACTGGGCAATAATATATGATATATCCACGTAAAAACCCAGCAGAGAATGTGCACTGAACCTCCCAAGTCAGGTTAACATGTGTGGTACCCACTGATGCACTATTATGACTCAAAGACACAGGAATCTGATACCATTCCATCCCTTTTTTAGGGATATCACAATAAGCCCATGTCATACCACTACTTTTGAGGCCTTTGTTAGCAGAAATAGCAAATTGGTATAATGCTGTGGGCAAATTTATTGAGTGTTTGTTGATGTTTGGTGATAAAGTTGTAAAATTCATACGTCCTGTACAAGTTTGTGTAGTGTTCAGTTCACACCAAAACAGAGTATAGTTGTCAATTTTGTTATGATGTATCTTTTTCCAGGACAACTCATTAGTACCATTTTCGTGCGTTAGTTTTGTGAATGATTGCACACTTAAAGCTTGAGTGTTTTCCTCGGAAGGTATATAAAGTGAACTGTATGTCTTAGAAGATCCCACAGCATTTTCTGACCACACCCTCACCTGCAGGGGCTCCGCCGATGCATTAAGACTGACATAGCTCAAACTCTTGTTTTCAGGAAATATAGTTTGCTGTTTATTATCTTGCCAGACAACTACTCGATACGTAAAATTTGCACCTGCTTCCTCAACATCAAACAACTGGGACCAATAGATTTTTATGAGGCGGTGACTTACGTACAGCTGCTGGTGGAAAGAGCCTGCGGGTATTTTAGGTGGACGAGGGGGGTTCTCACTAGTTGTGTTGACCATTATAAATGCATAGTCAGACCAGTACTGCTCCAGCTTAGCTCTCTTGGGTTTGATGTAAATTCTCACTTCGTACTCCCAATGAGCAAACGGCAAACTTAACTCATACTTATAAATCCTATTTTTAGGTGGCAAGTCAGAGGCATCAACTCTGTGAAAGTATGTGTTATTATCCATTTCAGATATCTGATACTCAATTCGGTGGTCCAACCCCCCTTTTAATAAATCTACCATGTTATTATGTATTCTCCACTGTATTGTCACACTGTGAGAATCATTTTGAAGGACCTCTAATGCCATCGGTGGGTCAGGTTTTACTATTGAGAAATGGTCAATAGCAAAATTTTGAGAAATGCTTCCAAAGGTATTGTAGGATGTCAAATTGAAATAGTATACCTCTAGCTGTTGCCTGTACAAGGGTAGTTTTTTGGTTGTCCACACACACCAGCTCACGTTTCCTTCATCGTGGACTTCACATTCACGCATTGATCTATCGTTTACTAAGAAGGTTAGGTTGTAATTAACCACCAGTTGATTACCTTTAGGGGGGATCCAAGAACAATTAAGCTCATTAAGGTTCTTGGAGAGACAGGTAAACTCTTGGACCTGCTGTGGATATCCATCCACAACCACCTTGCTGGAACATTTTTTATTTGTTTTTTTATTGTGACAGTAAAAAGTTGTACTCTGTTTCTCAGGTCTTTCCTCATACCACCTAATAGTAGTCTTATTCACTTTGCTAGTTTTCAGTGGAATATAATTCACCAACAACTCCAGGTCTTCAGCTTCATGTCCACCTTCAGCAACACAGAATATTTCCAAAGGATCTCCATAGAATACTCTCCTGTCCCCAGGCGGCGATATTGTTAACGTGATATTGTTTCCAAAACATTCCGAAAATATGCACGGCAAACAGAAAACTTTGATAAACATGCACCATATCCAAGAGTTCAAGTGAGGGCCCTTGCGTAAACCACTGTGTTTAGTTCTTCTTTCCATAACTAATGTTTTGTACTTTTTAGACCATCACGAAACACACCACAGAGTCGTCTGGACTAAATCGAGCCCAGCGATGTACGCATTCCTTGTTTTTTATTTCACGGTAAATGGCGCACTGCCTACACTCGCGGCGCGATGACACAGACTGAACAACACCACTCGAATGCAGCCACACCATAACACAACACAGTCGCGCACCCCTCTCACAGTTCTAAAGTTTCTTGTCGGCGCATGATTCTACACTAAATAGCCCTGATTTAGGAAGGCTAAAACAAAATTTTAGTACACCTATTAGTAAGTACTTACATAAAATAGAAAGAAACACTTTAGTATATTCTTGGAATCGCCAACTTCACTTCAGTCTCTGAAGTATGTGTCAAAAAACAACAAATCAATCAATAGATAGTAATGTCGCCATATTCAAAATATATTGTCTGTTGCTGCTGCTTTGTTTCTGTGAGGTTAATTGAAATCAAGCTGTAATATTTTTAATCATTTTTTCAAGACATTTTTCCTCGTTTCGAGTCTGGACTGGAAGTGTATATCTGTTATGTGTAAAAATGATATTTCACGTCATGTTGAATTTATCATCTGACATTACGAGGATGGCTTTCATATATGTATTTCTAAACGTATTGGTCTGAAGTTGCACAGTAGGGTCGCCACACACCTAGCGGTTTTCCTCGCGGAATTACCGGAAGTAGCGGAAATTCATAGACAAATTAAGCATTTTGTCTATGAATTTCCGCTACTTCCGGTAACTTGTCTATGGCTTCCATACAAAAAATCTGCTACCATAGACAAATTTCCGCTACCATAGACAAATTTCCGCTACTTCCGGTAATTCCGCGAGGAAAACCGCTAGGTGTGTGGCGACCCGTAAAGTGAACCACGTTCAAATATTTCAACATAGTTTGATTTAAACATGACACATGATTTAACATATTTATTACTTTATTTAAAAAGAAGAAAATAATATGATATTTACAAACAAACAAAAATCTTGTTTTATTAAAAAAAAATCTTGATTATATTTTGCATAATATTACAGGACATTACAACTTGAATTTTAACACAATATTCAAATGATTTTGTAATGTAATAGAGATTGAAAACGATACTTCATCTCATCAATCAGTCAGCTGAGATTTATATTACTTATAAATAGTATTATTTATTGAACTAAATATTTATAATTAAATTAGATGTGTTAATATCTAGTGTAATATTAAATATGTGAATCCGTATGAGTATATTTTTATCATGGATAACCAGGCTACATTCGGGTATTCAACTAAAGCGGCTCTTGTACAACTCCGAGACGGTATCCGTGGTGTTATCGAGGAGCACAAACAGAAAAATGAGACCGGGTACGTGTTTACATAACATGTTTAACATCAAAAGCTATTTCACACGTGCCCTCACCTTTATTTTGGATAAAGTAGTTGTTAAACTTTGAAATCGTGCTGTTACAAAAATAGAATAGATACTCTATTTACTAATCAAACAGCCGGGACATACATGAAAATACCTATAAATATGGATACAATATTCAAAGAAGCTTTTTTTAATGTAATTGAACATAATCACCTACAAAAATCCTCATAAATAGCCGTGTCCACACCAGTCGCACTGCACCGCCTCACGAGGAAATTGCTGCGCGCGACAGCTCGGTTAGTGTGGACGTGCCTCGGCCCAGACAAACGCGCTGGCGGCCGCAACGCCTCTGCCGAGGGACGTCCACACTAGCCTATCTGCCGCGCGCGGCAATTTCCTCCCGAGGCAGTGTGTCAGATGGAGACACGGTTAATAATGTAGTATTATCTTAAGGTTTTTTTGATTTCAGATATGGATTCATTAAAAACATCATATCATTTTCATCAGAAAAGGTCTTGTTATCCGGCGTGGCCTATACAATCACACTACTATATATAATCTGCCTTATTTTGACATTTTTCCTTGGAAACTATGTGAAAGCAGATGGCTATTTGCTATGGGAGGCTCTTTTCCTATTTGTGATACTGATCATAAACTTTTTTGTAGCACTCAATGAAGAATATTTATACAGAAATGAAATACCTCATAGAATTAAGAAAGTTTTAGGTAAGTTTTTTTTTTTTATATTAATGTGTTTTATCTATCTAATGCTGATGTAAAAAATTAGGGATAATTTTTTGGGTATGATTTAACCGGTCTGTCAAAATGGTTTTGTTCAACATAGAAATCAGCTGGTCAGTAAAAAGGCTAACTAACTTATCCTAACTAGGGCTGCCATCCGTCTGGGTTTCCCCAGATTTGTCTTAGTTTGGAGGCCGTCCGGGGTGCGTCCGGGGGGGTTTTCAATAAGTCCGGGGAAAACCCGGACACTTTTTATGTGAGGGAACAACACATTCAATTTAATTATTTAGTGCTATTGCTATTTTGATTTTGACACGTCCGGGGAAAAAATGCGATTTACGCCAAATGTCCGGGTTTTTGAAATTATTGTCCGGGTTCGGCGAATTTAGACATGGCAGCCCTAATCCTAACCCATGCTGACCATCAAAATCTGCTGCCCAAAAAAATTGGTGACAAAAAATCAATCAACCAATCATTTAGTTCCCCATTGTATTGTGGATACCTTATTCAAACCAGTGGTGTAACTATACCAAGTGAAGGCAAATTCATAGAATGAGAGCACTCGGGGGCCTGGGCTCTAGAACTTTTAGTTATATTGGGGCCCCTCTCTAGGAAGGGGCCTGTGACATTTTGCTTGCATTGTAGAATTTCGTAATATATCTAACTATTAGTTTATACTGAATTTTATATCTACATTAGAATCAGTTTAAGGAGATAAGTCCTACTTATCACTGAAGGCTACTCATATCTTGATTTTGAACACACATTTTTTTCTAATCTCTTAATGCCATCTTCACACTATGACCATGGATGCCACATATTCAATGTAGTAATAATGATTTCAATGTGATTTGCTGATATTATAAATCTAAAAATAATATTATTATTCTATAATACTTTGTAACAGAGAAATTAAACCTTATTGCTACTGACTTTAACGTCCGTTCTCTTAGGGGAAAAAATTGAAATACATAATACTCTTTATGTTACAACAGAAACACTGGATGATGCCATCTATAGGTCAATATGGAAGGAAGGGCACTACCCTCACTTGTGTGCCCCATTCTCGCCATGTGTTATACTACAATGGACTTATAGAGATGGTAAGTTCTTGGTGGTGCAGTCTGTATGATGTCAGTAAGTTTTAATGAGTTAGTAGGTTAGTGAATATAACTGGATGCTGGGTAATTTGCAGAAAATATGTACGTTCATAAAAAAATGTAACGAAACTGAGAAATTATCAGTTTCGTTACATTTTTTTATGAACGTAACGACATTTTTTGTATGAACATTTTGGAACAGTTGGTACATTTTTTTTAATCTATCAGACTCGATAGAGCTCATGATTCTGCATAGGATAGACTCAAAAAATATATCAAATTAAAAAAAAAAGTAAAGGTAAATTTTTTCTGCAAATTACCCTGCTATGTAAAATAATATTCACTTTCTTGTATTGACACTAGAGCTGTGTCAAGGTACATTTTCTCAAGCATGATACAATGAAATTTTATCATTATATTCCTTATAATAGGCTCGGAAATATTCTGTTTCGGGCGCAGGGGATTGTAAAGGGATTTTATAAAAAAAATCAGGTAAATTGATATTGGTGTCAAAGATGGCGGCAGGTTTTACAAATAACTGGTTTTGCTTTTTTTCTTGTGACAAGATATTTAGTCGTTTCTCAAGTGTGAATCTGTATAATAATAGAAATTTACTTTTAACAACGCAACTTGTTATAATTTACTCGAGGTTTTAGATATTTAAATGTACTGTTGGTGCTTATATTATACACTAACAAATGTGTTCTTCCATGATTTCAGATATGGTGGTGAATCTCCCATGGTCCCTGCTGGTTGAGGGTGATATAGTGGTGCTGAGACCCGGGCAGGAGGTCCCTGGCCACTGCCGTGGACTAGACCCTGAGGACCCAGAGCTGTTCTTTGGACAGACCTTTCAGCCTAGCTCACAGGTAAATTTGATCAAAATATACTTGGAATATGATCTGGGAAAGTCCCATCGGAAATTTCATTATTTGACAATGCCTAGAGACATTTTTTTAACCCCCAATTCAAACAGCAGATAATTTTAGCCACTATGTTGTAACTATACTGTCTGTGATATGATATCGTAGCGGTAAAACAGTCAAAGCAATTAAATGCGTTTTTTTTTTAAATTTGAAAGTAGATTTTCTAGCGGCAGACGAGTTTTTTTTATCCATTAATCAAGAAATTCAAAGATTAAGGCGCGTCAAAGTTCAGAAATCAAGGCTTCTGACGTCACGCCGTGCTAAAAAGTGTATCGTGGTGTGCGGGCACGTGCAGTCAGCATCAATAGTATCTTCCTACACGAAGGCCGCAAAAATATGTGACACGCTCTTATGGCTCTACAAATAAGAGCGTGTCACATGTTTTTGCGGCCTTCGTTTAGGAAGATACTATCGATGCTGACTGTATTAGCCTATTTATAATTAATAGTTAACCCATGGCGACCGACAGAGGTCGTATTGAGCCCCATTTTGCTGTGCCACTTTTGTGTGCTGACCAGTGGCGTAGCTAGGTGACCAAGGGCCCTGGGGCAAAAAAACTGGGACTCCTAAACTGTACACACACACACAGCTCTTTATATTCAATAAGAGGTTTGCTAATCAGGTTTTGGGGGCCCCCTAAGCTTGGGGGGCCCGGGGCAGTGCCCCGCCTAGCCCTTTGGTAGCTACGCCAGTGGTGCTGACTCGTCTTTGTATTATGGGCTCAATATTTGTAGTACAAGGAGAACTTCAGCACCCCGCGCGTCCGCGAGCCGCACCAGAACCGCTCGTACCGCATGTGCGAAACGCCTTTTCTGAAGAACCTTCGACTGGCCTTAGAACAGGCCACGTCTCGGCCTCGCACTGTCTTTGAGAAGCAGAGGTATCTGGTACGTTGTTTTGAAACAATATTTTAATTATTTTTTTGAAGTTGCTTTTTTCGCTTACCAAAACATATAGTTTATACTCTAGAGTCTAGACCACCTATCAAAGGCAAGACAGCATAAAACGAAATTACCGATCATTTTAAAGGCCTGGTTACACCTAACGAGTACAGTGGCGAGACAGCAAAATGCTACTCGGCCGAGAGAGTAAAATGGCCCGGCCCAGTACTCGGCGATGTGTTTACACCTTGCGAGTACTCGGTCGAGAGTACTGACTCGCCACTGTACTCGGTAGGTGTAACAAGGGTATAATACCCTTGTCATACTCGTGTCATCTGCTGCTGCTGATCATCGTAAGTTGATCCAGGGCTCGGAAACCGGTATTTGCTCCATACTAAAATAACGGTATTTTTTCCGTTCTTCCCGTTTTCTCGTTTAATATTTCATATTTAATCGAACAATCTTATAATACCAAGTCCTTACCAAAATACAATATTGAGTTCTACGTGAAGTCCATAATATAATTAAATATTTTGGGTTTTTTTGTTTGAGAAAACCGGTTCCGAGCTCTGAATTGATCGAAACGTGTCGAGAAAAAATCGACAAAAAATAAATCCGTTTAATTTCCAGTGTAATTATATAGTATATAGTGTTTTAATTTGTATTTACAGTGTACGGTAAAAATCATGGAAGGCATAGCATTGCCCCTCGTCATACTTTTAGTTGTGGTGGCGTCTTTTGTGCGTCACGTATATCATCTGCCTGGCGTCACACACTGGACCGAGGTGAGGTCTATTACTCTTGTCAATTGTGGATAGATTTGAATGGTTCTTCCTTTGTTATCAAGAAGGTACCTCCGAGATGGTCCTGTTGGATCTGTTCTGGTGATGGAGTTAATGAGGAACAGAGGGATTTCCTCTACCTTCAAATGTGCATGTTGATTTTGATATTTTCTTTAGTAGTTTAAGCATTAGCATTCCAAAACCACCAGTTTAGTGTTTGATATCGGTTTTGTTTTTTAAATAATTTTAACAAAAAAGAACCGACTTCTCTTAGGATCCGCTATTCCAAGAGGAAGTGGCCGAGTTGCTGTAATAAAAAATAGTGAAATCACTATAGATGTGCCTATAACAGTTGAAGAGTTCCCTCGATTTCTCCAGGATCCCATCATCAGATCTGGACCTGGTGACAATAGGACCAACTGTGAAGTATACTCTTTCGAAAAAAAAAAGAATTTTCTAAATCGGTTCAGCCGTCTTCAAATAATCGGTGAACATACATAAAAGAACAAAGATCTCGACGAATTGATAACCTCTTCCTTCGAAATCTTGAAGTCGGTTGATAATTTTTTTTTCTCCAATGTGCTCGGAAAGGTTCACCTTAGAGCTAACAAGGCACGATTCGGCTCGGCCGACGGCTGTCGACGCGTCGACGTCTTTTTCGCTCTTATTGCGTCGACATAAAGATTTTTTCTATCGGCGAAAGCCGATTCCGCGTCGATAGATGGGGGGAGACCCTTACTGTAGCAAAATGAGTACGTGAAGTTCTTCATTCTTTACCAAAACGAATTATCTGCAATAATGTACTAATTTTCCGTCAGGTATACTTCCTGCAGACGGTGGCCGCGTCGCTGCCGCTCCTGCAGATCATATTTCCTGTGGTGTGGGTCGCTCTCAACTGCTACGGAATGGCGAGGTTAGTACTGGTTATTTTACTATCTAAATAGCAGTTTAGCACAATATAAAACGTAATACGATACGCTTTGTAGTTTAATTTGATACTTACTAATATAGTACAGCGACCATCAGATATATCGGAGCGGCTAAAATGGTCACAAATATCGGAACAACGCCTCTATTGTCAAGCCGATAAAGTGCATGTTTAGATATTTTTAGTACCCTGGCCGCTCCAATATATTTGATGGCGACTGTACTATAAAGCGCGTACTTTTTATAAGAATAACGCTGATGCCATACTTTCTGCCAAACGAGTTGTCCAGTATAATAAGACCCCTATGATAATCGTTTTCGGGCCTTCTATAACCCCTTGATCCTGCTTCATATTTAATGAAAACAAAACTTCAACTACGCTTTTACACAATTCTATATAATAAAGTTCCTTTGTTGAAACACACGGTCTCTTTGAAACTGTACGTGTGTATGATACACACACACACACATACAGTTAGTAGGTAAATGATTACCTGAGGTCTCCTTACAGGTTTAAACTACTCTCTGAAACCCGCCAAAAGTACGTCCGAACGAAATCCTGCTCGATATCCGAGGATGCCAGTGACCCTCTCATTCAAGCTCTGAGCGAGTCCAACTTGAAGCCAGAGAGTCTCAAGTCTTTGTGGAAGACTTTCTTCAACATCATGACAGGGAGAGAGGACATGGTTGTGCGGACGGCGAATATTGTGCATGTTCTGGGGTCTTTGTCGGTGAGTCTTAGTCTAAACCGACTACTTTAGTATATGTACTTACACCTGGCGCACCGCCTCGCGAGGAAATTGCCGCGGCCGAGACCAACGCACGCGCGGCTGCAATGCCTCGGACGAGGCACCTCCACACTAGCCGAGTTGCCGCGCGCGGCAAATCTTTACAAATCGTTTTAAATTCGAGACAAACAAACTTCACCCACCCACTTCAAATCCACCCACTATATAGAGTATAGGCCTCTTCCTTATTACACCACTCTCCTCTGTCACGTGCCAGTCCCATCCACTGCACACCCGCCGTTCGGCAGATATCATCTGGTTGACGGTCTCCACGCTGAACTTTTGGCTCATTTTACGAGTAGCTACCATTTAGCAATGGCGGTGGGTCGAAAAATTTTCTATACGCTTGCTGAAATTGGCTTAAAATATCTTCATGAGTTGTAGGAACACTGCTCAGGCGCCTGAAACTTAGGCAAGCCGACGGGAATCGTATTCCATAGAAGCGCCGCGACTGTCATTCAGTAACCAGTCTCAATTCTACTACGCCCAAAACTTGACACGTTTAAATTTGACACGATTTTGTTTCAGGCCCTATGCTGCGTGGACAAGAAAGGTATCCTATCCTGGCCGAACCCGACAGCGGAAAAGGTGTTCTTCCTGCGGAACTCCAGCTCTGCGTCCAATGCGTCCAGCAAAACCAGTCTGGCTGGCTCCATGCGACAGAGCCAGACTAACCTTGAACAGGAGCCGAAGCAGAATGAACCTTCCACTATTGTTGAGGTGATTTAAATTCTAAATCTGTCCTGGCCTAAACTGATAGCAGAAAAGGTGTTCTTTCTACAAAACTTCAGCTCTGCTTCCAAGGCGTCTAGCAAAACTAGTCTAGCTGGTTCCATGCGACAGAGCCAGACCAACCTTGAACAGGAGACGTAGCAGAATGAACCTTCCACTATTGTTGAGGTAATATGAATTGAAAAAGTAGGTAATTTCTCACTGCGAGTAAAGTGTCAGGTGATCAAAACTAGGTATTCTGTATTCATCAAACATTTACATTTGGACCCTCCGCTCTTGGTGCGACCAACCTTGAACAGGAGACGTAGCAGAATGAACCTTCCACTATTGTTGAGGTAATATGAATTGAAAAAGTAGGTAATTTCTCACTGCGAGTAAAGTGTCAGGTGATCAAAACTAGGTATTCTGTATTCATCAAACATTTACATTTGGACCCTCCGCTCTTGGTGCTGTATCGTGATTAAATCGGTGTTTGAAAAACTATACGTGATATTTTCTCTCTCAAAAAATAACTTTTTGGTTATACTTTGGATGTGACAAATCCATTCAGTCTATGGTAAAAGGTCTATAAAAGTCTCAAACAGCTGGAATTGTAACCATTTAATATCTCTTTTATCATTATTGAAACATAGTTGCATTTCTGTTGTTTCGTTCGATTTTAAACAAAGCAGATTTTACTTTATTTCTTACACCGTTAGGTTAAAAATCCTCTGCCAATATCCGTATAGTGAACCACAGAGTTAACTAATTATCGGATTAAACTTTATCAGGTTCTAGACTTGACGCACGACCAGAACGCGCCGTTCTGCGTGGAGTTCGACGACCAACGTTGGCGCCAACATTTGGCGCGGCTGAAGCCGCTGGGGCTGGCCGCGCTGCTCAACACGTGCGCGCCCGCGCCCCGCCACACGTACGCGCATTTCTGCGCGCATCTCACTTGCGAGGCGCAGTACAGGTACCTAACATGGGATACCCCACACTACTTAATCCCTTATATTTTTTGAATCGTTTGAAAATTGAATTCTAGTATATTATTTTAGTTGCGTGACGTCAGCCTGTAGGTCTCTTAGAAATCTGTTCTGAATTGAAAACTCGTTGTCGCATGTGTTTGCTCACGGAACGAACATTATTTTGTTCGAAGTTAGAGGACACGTTGTAATGAGTCACAAGTTCGAAATAGCTTACTAAACTAAACATAATATTATTTTAGTGAGGATCTGGTTCCAGTAACCAATCGGCGCTGCCTCTGCGAGCTGGCCAAACAAATAGGGTTCACTGATTCTGTGGAGGATTCCTACACCATCCAAGAGTGCCTGCCCATCTTCAGGCATTTAGTAAGTATTTTATTAGTTCTAACTACTTTGGACTCGGCCAAAGCGTTTGACACAGTATCGATACCAAAGTTATTTGAAATTAGTTATCGATTTGAAGTTAAAGTATATTTTTAGCTAAGTACACAATTTAAAACCTACAATTCAAAGCAATGTAACATAAAATAGGGAAAGTAAAGCTCCCTTAAAGCTAAACAAAACTTGCAGTTCCACAAGGGAGTATTCTTGGTCACGTATTGTAAATCAGTTCTGTTTACTTATAGTACTTTTAAATAAATACATCATCTCAACGTCGTCTGTTTTTTGCCTACGATGTCAGCTAAATATGAGGTTTGAACGTAGGGTAACCCTTTATTGATTAATTATTTTTTCGTTTTTTTTTTCACAGCAAGCGGACACGATCCGTCGCGAGACTCGCTTCGTGCGCTCGCTGCACCTGAGCACGCGGGTCAAGGTACCGCTGCCGCACATGCTCGCCGTCGTGGTCAAAGACCAGGCCAACCAGCTGCAGATGCTGACACAAGTGAGATCAGCAATATTACCGACTCAACATTCTAAGATGCTAGACAAGAACTATGTGATAGCGGTACGATTTTTGTGGCGCTGAAATGTAAGAAGGAAATTTGTGTCGAGGTTCCCTTAAGTTTCATACTTTAGATGCCCAATAGGCAGCGCTGTTGACAACCCTGGGAGTTGCGTCCATCAGGTCGAACTCCGAGCCAAGCAATGTATTGTACTTTGAATTAATTAATGGTCAATAGGTCACGTCAAAGTAAATTTGGATGCCTGTTTAACAAGAGTTTTAGGGTATCTCTTCTCTCTAAATACGCCTCTCAGCTCATTTTATAATTGTTCTAGGGCACAGCGGACATTATCCTGGACTCTTGCGTGGACTACTGGAACGGGCGCGACTTGACGCCAATCTCGCCTTCCGACCGCAAGAAGATCATAGATTTCTACCAACGCAACTCGCTCACGGCCTACTGTACTGCGTTCGCATACAAGTTAGTAAACATGCACCTTGTTACAAAAGAGTAAGGTGTAAAAATATAAACATATTATTGATGTCGATTATTTGATTCCTAAATATGCACGGGTAACTGCAATTATGACAAGGTAGGTTCTATCGTGGCCTAAGGATAAGCTTGGTTGACTTTTCGATCGCCACAGTTGCATGAACGGACAATATGGTCACAAATATCTGAACACAAATATTGTCAGGTTAGACGTGAATCTCCACAGAATATCTGCCTCTAATCATGTTTATTGTGAGGTTTTTATTTAGAAGTAATATTTATTGTAGCTTTCAGGCCTATTATTAACGAAACTATTAGTTTTTTCCTAAAAAATGTTTTTAGAAGACCTCTATTCTTTTTTAATCCTATCCAGCGATACCCCTAACAAAAAACAATTTTACAGTTTTTATTCTACCATTTTGTCGGCGTGATTAATGCACATACTCGTACCAAATTTCAGCTTTCTAGTGCTAACTGTCACTGAGCTAGACCGCGGACAGACGGACGGACATGGCGAAACTATAAGGGTTCCTATTTGACTACGGAACCCTAAAAACGGTACTAATTGTATCTTTTTTACACCTCAGACCGTTGACCCGCGGCATATCGCCGTCCCTGTCGCGCATGTACCTGGAACTGCCGGCGGACAGTCGGCAGCTGTACGCGCCCCACTGCCAACAGTGGGCAGACGCCCCCGCCCTGCACTTTCACTCCACAGGTGAGTAGAATACCACTCACAAACATATGTAGTTATCTATGTATGGTTGTTTTTCTAAAACCTTAGACCATTGACCGGCTTAGACTTATGGAAAGTCAGCAGCAGAAGTAGCTAAGCTGGTAGGGTGTTCAAAATGACCTACACTCGCTCTTATCCTCTTAATAATAAAGTCGTGTCCAGCTCATTTTGAACGCCCTACCCGCTTAACTACTTTTGCTACTGACTGAACCAAGCCAAGAACAGAGTTCATGGCCAATCGTGTCCCAGGCGATAACTTGTAAAGTGGTTAAGGCTAGTATAATTATAATCAAGCCTCGTGAACGTTAGCTGCTGCTCTATTGGCAAATTTTCAATCGGGATGCGATGACCATATTTTAAGTGTTTTAATGGCTGCCGTTCCTCTGCCGAGCTCTATAAGCGATTAAAGAAAAATATCAATGAGCAATTTAAAATTAAAATGCTGGACATAAAGATATGAATATCGTTTAATAGTTTTTACTTTTGTAGTCAGATTTGATTAGTCTACTAACAACTGAAACAAACCAAAACATAAATCCAACAAGAAATAAATTGTCACTGAACCAATACACACGAACACGGTTGTTGACAGAATGGAGTGCCCAATTGTAAAGCATTGGAATAACATGCACATGGGCTCCAGATGTCGTTTTCGTAATTTATGATAATTATTATGTAATTTTATGTTTTATTTTATGTTATTGTGTTAGTTTTAGTTAATTTATAAAAATGATTGTAAATATATGGACAACATGGTCTGAAATATATATATATATATATTAATTTATATTAATACAAAGTATACAAACATATAATTACAGCAATGGCGCATAGTTACAGTGTCCGAGAGGCAACCGGACGGCTCGCGGTATTTAGGCTCCCTACGTGTGGAACCGCTCTGTGCAACCCGAATTGACCCACGTTGGACTTTGTTTATTATTGACAATCAAACCTTTGTTTAATTTTTTTTTTGCAGATTCGTTGCTATTTAACGAAGTGACAGATGACGACGTCAGCGATGCGGATGGATATTTCGACATGCAATGCAATCAGGTAAATATTATAATTACTTATGTCCAAAAACTTTAAAAAAATATATCTGGCCCGACATCCGATAAAAGCTAAGCTACTACTGCTTTTGATCATTATTCAAAGACGATTCTCGTATTAGCCTGGACTCTGGACTAACAATATCTACACAAAGATTTTCGTTTTAAAATAAAATTTTGTCTCAACCTCTGTTTTCGGTAGATATTAGTCATCATCATATATTTAAGAGCTAGGCTCTTGTCGGTGGAGCAATTTCCATGCCTGTCTGTCATTTGCCTTCTCCTTTACAGCCTGATACGATACGACACGACGTTTATTTTTTCCTTTACTTGATACATACGCTCTCCTTGGCTTTCCTGACTTCCTTCTATACGCTACATATTAGTATTACGCCATCTATTGGAAGTTCAATTATTCTTACAAGGATAGCTTTATTTTCTGTTGCCAGCCTATTTGTTTTTACCGCCACAGTCGGTTGTGGCCGACATCAAAAAGTTGTGCCATGGACGCCAATGACGGCTACAGCCGACAGGCTTTGTAATGCAATAGGGAGCTACGCGGGCTTCCGCAAAGTTCAATTTCGCTTGCGATTACGTGGCGTCGGTGGCGCGTCCTTTTCGTTCAACGCTTGGCGGACAAAAGGTTAAAGCCACCAATGTGTTATAAAGAACCGTTCTTTACGGGATTTACGGGATACACAATCAGCCAAAAAATGGCCCCACAATAGTGCTGTAAGAACGACTCGTACAGCAGTTTATCTCGTTTGAGACTGTACCCCTATATTCTAACTCAATGTTTACAGGTGTTCATAGGCATGGTAACGATGCAATACCAAGCCCAATCCGACATGGTAGAACTGATCGAGCGGCTCGAACGAGCCTGCATTCGCTTCGTACACTTCAGCAAAGAGAACGAACTGCGTTCCAGAGTGTTCAGTGAAAAGATGGGCCTGGAGTCTGGGTGGAACTGCCACATATCGCTGATTAGCGGCGAGGTGCCAAGGTAAAATAGACTTTAGGTGTTTACACAGACTACAGAAACCTCATCATTAAGCTTTTACAGGAAGCACGAGGTCACCACACATCAGCGCAATTTTATTCGTAAATTTCTAGGATTCGAACAGCACATCTCAATAGTATTCTACACCAATATGTATAATAAACATAATAATCCAGGTTCACCCCTGTAACTTGATATTTGAGTATATTTTTAATTCACGTGAGTAATGATCAAAAACGTTAACTCAATTGAAATAAGCGGTCGCGCTCTCATACAAAATTAGCACGGGAGCACAGATGCGTGGTGACCCCGAGTTGTACTTATGATCTATCTAGTGATTGAGGTTATCTTTGGGTGTTTAGTGTTTATGATAAGGATGAATTTAGAATATTTATACTTTAGAAAATGGGTTTAGGGTTGAAGTGGAACTGTTACTGACTGATCAGCGGGGGTTTGCCAAGGTAAAATAGACTTTGAGTGTTTATGATAGGGTTATTTATGTACGTGTACTTGAACAAAGACAACGAACTACGTTACAAAGTGTTTAGCGAGAAGATATGGGCATTTAATTTGGGTGGAACTGCCTATCGCTGATCAGCGGGGGGTGTCAAGGTAAAATATACTATAGATGTTTATGATAAGGATGAATTTAGAATATTTATGTAAACTTTAGAAAATGGGTTTAGGGTTGAAGTTGAAGTGGAACTGTTACATAATTACTGATCAACGTGGTTGTGCCAAGGTAAAATAGACTTTAGGTGTTTATAATAGGGTTAAATTTAACGCTTTAGCTAATAACGAAATACAATACAGACTGTTCAGTGAATTAGAATGGAACTACCATATATCTGCGAATACTGTAGTGGGTAGTTCAAAAGTATGGGACTATATCATAAAGGAATTTACATTTGGGCCCTCATAAGATTAACATTGGAGTCTTAAAACGTTACCGTCATTCATTGGTTCATCTTTTTTCATTTTAAACAGAGAGCCGAGTTATAATAAACTAATCCAATGAAAAATATTTTGTGAAGCTGTTTTTTCTTTGGCTATCTGATAAAAGGCTGACAGGCAAACATGCTTAAATATGAATAATCAAATTTGTGCTCTAACAAATATGGGCTTCCAAATAACTGTCATTTTCATCCAACACACAAGGACAGACAATGTTAGACCTTATTACCCCTTCTTTTGGTTCAGTTTACTAGTTCAACTCTCTAGGTGTGTTATTTTTAGTGTGTACTGATTGTATGTATATTAATCGATGTTTTCATCAATTACCTATATTGTTTGGCTTTGATATAATTTAATTCATTCAAGACAAATTACTTACATAGTTTACATACTTTTTTTAACATGATAATAAAATAAAAATATTTGCGTCTTTATTTTTTAAATATTTCTGTAATAAAAAAATAAGCTTATATAGATGTCATATACCAAGTAAAAAGTCACCTAGGCCTCCGGTGCCCAAGGCTGGGATCGAACCACCAGAAGGTCATTTTTTCCTTTGTGTATGACATCTATATAAGTTTATAATTTATACAGTAGTGTGTCTACTTAAATAAACATATCAAAATATTTATTAAAAAATAATTTGATTTGTTCTTCAGTTGTATGAAACAAATATTTTTTTTATACAGTGTCAGACAGATTATGTCAAAGCTAAATAGACCTAATAATCTTTTTCTACAGGCGTTGAAATCTAATGTTTAGTGTGTTGCTTACTTGGCGATGAAAGTTATAATATAATACAAATCGCAAAAACGTTTGATTCGATAACATAAACATGATTATTACAGTTTACAGTAAGTGTCTATGTACACTGCGGGATTTTCGAACCAATCTTTAAAACTTTTAACAATGTACCTTCATTTATTTATAAATTTGGATTTTAAGGCAGAAAAAAATGACCAATATCATTTCTGGCGCACCCATATAACATTTTAAGAAGGAAAATTTAATAATTATAGCCTCGTAAACGTCAGCTGCCACTCCGTTGGTGAGTTTTAGCAAATTCATTTTGTTTCTAATATCTTGATCATTAATAAATGAATAAGAAAAGTTATCATACTACCGCGTTTTCGCGTAGCAGAGAGGGATAATGTAGCTGCTCTAATTAAACGACTTAAAAAACACATTATAAGTATAACAATATTGAAACGTCGAAGTGATTTGCCTCTTAATTTCGCGCCGCTAAGAAATGAAGTTGACCGGTCGAAGTTTTTTTACAGATCCTTTACCTGTCAGTCTTACCAACATCAACAGCACAATTTTTTTTTCAAACAACTTATGTGGCGCCATCTGGCAGAAACTTAGGCATCTTTAAAGCAAGAGTTTTTCTCAATGAATGGGCTTCATCTTGGGCTCTGTCTTACTTTACTAAGTTTAATCGATGGTCAGTGTGTTATAAAAAAATTCGAGTCACGTTCACCCGGATTGGTCCTAAAATCGCCCGTGCTGGAGTTGACTTGCCTCGTGTTGCAGCCGAGCCGCGTCTCCGCTGTCCTCACAGACGCTCGTCCGCCCAAGGCCGCTCAATCGGGCCGTCGACACGTGTGACGCGGTCAGGCTCGGCTTTTATAATAGGTTTGTGTTTTATGGTGATGATGATTGACTGCTGCTATATCTCCTGAATATTCGGCTGGTTATCCACCAAAGCTAAACTGTGCTACGTTCCCATACATATAATGTAGGCCACAGCTTTGTAGCTTGAGATTTGTTCGTGGAAATAGCTCCTGTGGAAAAACAGCCTTATATATGGCCGCGTTTGTCACAGTATCCGTATAAATAAACACTATTTTGTTCACAAATTCCCAAAACCCACAAATGTATTCAAGTATCATCTCCTCTGTCATACAATATTATCTTGAATTTAAGTTATAAACAGTAAAAAACATCATGACAGTTAAATATTTTTTTAAAGGAGGGTAAAGTAAAGTATTAAACCTTTAAGTATCTGTAGATGTCAGTGGCGGTGGGTCAAACATTTTTTTAGGCAAGGGGTTGAATTTGTTTTGAAATTTCTTCATGAGCTGTTGGAAAAAGGTGTTCTATGGACGCGCCGCCACTGGTAGATGTATAATCCCAGTCTAATTAGAATTAGGAGCCCTAAACGCACTATGCAGTCAATTATCAACATCTCTTTATCTAATTCTTTATTCCACATTATTCGTGTTAATTTGATAACTAATAAATATCAAAAGTATCACGGATATATTCCAAGAATATTTTTCTTTGCATCATTATTATTACCACGAATAATGTATCTATTTCCCAGGAACGTATTGTCTCGTCCGTCCTTTTTCTGGACTGTTATTTTATATTGAAGATCTTTTTAACAAAAGTATAGTTGTTCTATAATTTCGTTTAATAATACATTTGTAAAATTAAAGCTCTCTCAGTTTAGCACTGCACGGCATGACTATCTTTCAGTAAATCGATGTCCAATCCTGACAAATTAGAAGCGCAGTAACATAGCTATGTATTATATTTATATTGTACCTATTCCTATAGATATCTCCGTAGATTATTTTCTAAATCTCTATAATAAGTTAATTTCCCCTTCTGTAGGAGCAATACAATCACCTGCAACAGCACCTTATAGTTAGGGAGGCGAATAGGGGAATTTTCGGCAATACTCGAGCGTGGCAGTTTAAGATATGAGAGATACCTTAGACCTAATAGAACAACCGTGTAAAGTATTTAGCTCTATATGTAGTGACGCGCGCCTAGGATAGACGATCAGATTAGTAAAAAAAAATGGATAGTCTGAAATACTCGAGCGCATCAGATTAAGATATTGGGGGTTGATTTTAGTGTTTAAAGACTAAATTTAACTAATCTGACGATAAGTCCCTGACGCCACCGAGTTATAGGGTCGCGAACTTGTAAAAAAAAAACGTTAATCCGGCATTCTCGAGCGCGATATTTTATTTTTTTATTTTGAAGAATATAATCTAAAACTTACTAAAAATACAAAATCTGCCGGTTTCCGCATGACCGGAAGTGTGGAGGAGCCATTTCGTCTTCCTAAGAACGCGTTACGGCATATAAGTCGCGAACGATACATTTTACAAAAAAAAAGTTTAAATAAACAAAAAAGGTAATTTTATTTTACACAAAAGAGGTCTCTTTACATTTTTGTCCAAAGTTAAAACTTTTTGACTTGAAGCATCATAAAAACTCAAACTCCCGGTCAGATTAAGAGAACCCACCAACATTTTTGTCAGATTAAAAAAATATGTTTTCAAGATACCGAGATAAACCTCCCCTATGAAAATCTGACGCGCTCGAGTATTTCAAAAAAACTTTTTTTTTTGCATTTTCAAAAATTCATCGTAACTTATCGTCACGCCGAAATCGTCAGTTTTTTTAAAGGGAGCTTCCTTGGGGCCTACTTAACACCCCTTCCGAAAATCTGACGCGCTCGAGTAATTTTTTTTTTTTGCATTTTTGACTACTTTATATGCCTACCCCCACCACGCAAACCGGCAGATTAGTATACCGTTGTTATCAGAGGCACTCGGAGCATACGTAGTATGAATATCTGAGGCGCTCGAGAATGCCCCAGTAACTGTTTTTTTTAACATTTTTGAAAAACCGTACACGCCAAACCCACCGCTAAAATGGTTTTTGCCATACGGGCTTTTCTTTTCGAAATTATTTTATCTTTCGATTTTGATAGGTCTCGACGGCGCCGTTGAATTACGCCATTTAGCTACCTCGCCTCCCTAACTATTACTCAACGAACGCTGCATAAATATGTGACAAGGTCTTGTAAGTTATAACCCTACGAATAAGATAGTGTCAGATATTTTTGCGCACTTTGTTGTGTGAGTGTATGTGACTGTACAGTCACCGGCAATAGTATCTTCCTACACGAAGGCCGCAAAAATATGTGACACGCTCCTATGGCCCTACAAATAAGAGCGTGTCACATATTTTTGCGGCCTTCGTGTAGGAAGATACTATTGCCGGTGACTGTACTTAGCCAGACTTTTTGACGCATGCGACATTTTTTTGCCCCACTGTATGGCCTTTTAACACAACTAACCACACGACACACATTAGTGTTAACAAGAAATTACTAATTGCATAATGCACCGCATTACTAAAACATTACTGCATTTATAAAAAAAATATATTTAAACACGACCTTAAATAAAGTTTAGGTTCTAAAAGAAGTCTAAATTCCATAATGATATTAATGACTACGACATAGGTAGGTATGTATAAACATTTGTCCTGATATTTATACATTCATTTGTTTTACATTGTCTAATAATTTTACGATATTCGATTCTTTTAAAAATTCGTAACAATTTTTTATTTAATATTCAGTGCCTGTGTTTATACTGTCTATGTAATGTTGAGTAGGTATTGGGTATATAACGATGGAGTTTGCTTATAACATAATTAGCCTTCGAAGATACATTAAGAAACGTGCCGCAGTTATACGTTCAATATACAATACTTGACTAAAAATATATTGAATCAATGTATATCTAATACCTACTGTTTATAATACAGCATACAGTCAGCAGCAAAAGTAACTAAGCGGGTAGGGTGTACAAAATGGTCTGGACACGACTTTATTGTTAAGAGAATAAGAGCGTGCGTATGCGTAGGTAATTTTAAACACCCTACCCGCGTATCTGCTAAATAAATTAAATAACTTTTGATATTTAGATATATTCTCGCTTCCTACACTTGCCTAAATCATACTAAAATGTATACCACTGTTACTAGCACCAACATGGCCACTTCCAAGGCATTATCCATGTCGGCCCCTGGTGCCATAAATTTGGACCACACCACTGTAAAGTTTGACAGCGAAATCAAAAAGGCCAGGCATTCCATCACCACACATACCGGGCTCAAGGTACGTACGAGTAGAAACTATTTAATCTCTGTAATTTTAAGTGTTATGTATATACCTATTAGCTTAACTTCCAAATCTTACCTATACATTAAATTTGAACCTTGTCGTAACGTACAGTCAGCGTCAGAGATACGTGACCCCCCTAGGTATAAAACTGGAACTCTCGTTCGACACGAGAATCGGCATTTACCACACTGTCATTTAATTCTTTCAAAAATGAAATATCTCAAATATGTGCTTGTCAGCTAAGCTGGGATCGATCCTGGGGCCTCGGCTCACACTCATTCGCTTCACTCATACATTAGTCCGGGTTTTTTCCGCTGGGCTATCGTAACACTTGGACTACACAACAAAAATATGAACCAGTTCTTAGCAGGCCGACCGGCAATAGAGAACTATAATAAAATCTATAAAAATGGACTTTATTGTCAATGGCGCTTACGCCGCATCGGGTTGCGCAGCGTTGCATTTTCATTGGAGCATCGCTGATAATGGCGTAAGCGCCATCGACATCGAGGTCCCTTAACATAGATATTCTGTTCGAACTATTATATCTATACCCGTCCCTGTTTTGCAAGCTTGTCTTGGATCATATTAGTAATGTCTTTGGTTTATCAATATTTTCCTACCCTCATTTTATTTCCACAGACCACTAACAACGACTTTTACCAATTACATTTTAAGGTTTAATTTACTGGAGTAAATGCGTCTAGTTATTTCGTGGAGCAAATTTGTTTGAGGGTAAGTCATAATTTGCGTGTGCGAATCATACCTGTGTCGGCTGTGTCGCAACGCAATTACGATCTCTCGACTTCTTAAATCCTTTTGCGTTTCAAGCAATTGAATAACTGCCCCCGTCCGTTATTTTGTGTTTCAATGACAATATGGTTCGATAAAATTGTGGTTCTTTGGGAAGAGAACAAAAGTATTAAACAAATACCACGAGTACTGAATATAACGGTAAGTTTGTAACCTGTGACTCCATTGAGACATTTATTTTTTAGTAAAAACAGTAAAATGTTATCAATAAGTTAAGCCACCAGATTTTGTTGTGAGGATTTACTGTCGTGTGTTTACCTATATGTGGGATAAGATAGAAAAATATATTTAACGGAAAAGTCTTTTAATCGGCAGCTTTTTTTTATGTGAAGTAATAGGTATAGTCTTAGAGCCATGTTATTTTTAAAGCTATTTGAATTTTTTAAGTTTTATCATAAACGAGCAAATTTAATACGTAGGTATTTTTACTTGCAGAGAAATACGATTCGCAGATGGGTGAGAATCGTTATATCGTATTTACTGACGAGAAATATTTTAAGTCAGACAAAGATGGAAGAAAAATATTGTGGCGCAGAAGTGGAGAGCGATTTGACCCCAAAAATATGCTGAACAAGCGGAAGGATATCATTAGGTGAGTAAATTATATTAAGTATACAATTTTCATTACCTGCACTTTAAAAAAAGCTGTGATTTCAGTTTTACGTTTTTCAAGTTATGGTATGCTCATGAGATTTTTTTTTAGCGTATTGGGGCTGGATGTCATCTATGGGGCCCGAGCAGCTCGTTGAAGTTGGAGGCCGAATGAACAGCGAGGGATACCTCGAAGTGTTACGTGACGTCATGTTGCCTTCCGTTCGCGTCGCCTATCCCGAAGGACAAATTTATTTAGTGCAAGACATAAATCATTGGTGCAAGACAATAGTGCAGTGCATCGTTCCCGTATAGTGAAAGAGTGGTTAGCCTTACAAACAGACATCACTGTATTAGATTGGCCTTCTAAAAGCCCTGACCTCAATTCTATTGAGAATTTATGGTGCTTTGGGACCCTACACAAGTCAAATCAAGACAAAGCTTAGACGAAGAAGTTTATAGAAAGTGGGAATTGATGAGGAACATCAATGTATGTTCAAACATGGTTTCAAGCATGACAAGCCGGCTAAAACAGGTGGAAGATAAAAAAGGTTATCCTCTACGTTATTAGTAAAAATGGTGAAAAAAATGGTGTTGTTGGTATTTCTCCATTATTGGGCAAATATTTACTCCATGCAAGTTTTAAAATAATGAGTAGGTATAATGACGCTATTGTATAAGTAGTGTCTAACAAATTATATTGTTTTTTTGCAAATAACAAGATAGTGCTTAGACAAGTAGGCTTTTCCAAGTGGTAACTGGTTAATTTCTACCTTAAAAACCATACATATTGTTAGCCATTTAATGGGAGCTGTTTGAATTCGACCCAATTAGTGGAGAAATACCCTATGCTTTCTAAGATTGTGGTAAGGTTGCATTGCATTGGTAACGTGCTAAGAGATTAATTATTGTTATCTTTGATAACATGTTGTTTCTCTTTGCAACGTTAAATAGCTGGTTTAGATTACGTATTACATATTGATAATGGCATACAGACTGGTAGGGCGAGGGGCGGTCTAACCTATACTCATTTTTTAAATTGTTTTTTAAATAGCCCATTTTATACTTAAAAGCATCTTCCCGCAATTTCCACAACTCCCACCGCTGTGTCCCGCCATCTCTGTCTAAAGTAAAACTGAAAAATTGTGTTAAATGCAATAAGAATATTAATTTATAATCTAAGAAAAGGGAAACTATACACTTCACTTTTAACCGAGTAGTTTGGTATTGCTTATAAAAAAAGTTATGACCCAACTTGTTTTTACGGTTCTACTCAATGAAGTAAAATGTAGGTATAATCTAAAGTAAACAACCAAAGTGTAATGCCTTATAAAGTTTAACAGCATGCAGACCACCAATACCACAATTTTAAACAGTAAGAGTTAATCTAAAGGTATTTTACTTGTTAACTTGAAGTTTCACTGATGTATAATTGACTACACATTATCATTATAATTTAACAAGTAAATATTTAGCTGTAAAATATATAGTAATCAGTTTACAGAATACGCATAATATATCTACTGTCATATATATATATATTACCCCCATTATTCAGTTAGTAAACAATATTTAATATAATAGTATTTAAATACCTACTTAGTTAATAAAAAGTTACCAGTGACTATGGAATTTTCATTATTAGTCCTTAAAAAAAGATTTTAACTTCTATTTTAATTAAACTTACTATATTAAATAGGAAGTTAATAAATTATTAATAAAAAAGAAGAAGTATAAAAATACAAAAAGTATCCTCTACGTAGATTCGAACCGCGAACCTAGTGTTTACTAGTCTGTTACACTATCCATCACGCTGCACGGACGCTTGTGAAGTTAACGAAATTATTGTTCTAGTTAAAAATTGTTTAAAAGGGTAACTTTAATGTTACCGAGTTAATAACTGAGTAGGTAATAAGGAATAACAAAACGTATAAAATAAATATTTGTGGTAATGTAAAAAAATATTAAAACTAGGATTATAAAAAAAAGTTTAAAAAAAGCAAAAAGTGTGATTCTTATGCTGGGGTTCGAACTAGCGACCACATTGGTCTATTGCTGGAGGGGGGTCACATATCTCTGACGCTGACTGTACATCAATGATAATGACGCAAGTTTCATAAACAATGTTTAGAAATAAAGGAAAAGTAGAACAATCCACTGCCTCAGGCGAGACTCGAACTCGCGACTCTGGGAAACATGCCCATGTGCATGTTTCCCAGAGTCGCGAGTTCGAGTCTCGCCTGAGGCAGTGGATTGTTCTACTTTTCCTTTATTTCTAAACATTGTGGTATCGTAAGCAGACGTTCTGCTTAATACAAAAATAAGTTTCATAAAGTCATAATAAAATGCCTAAAACGAGGTTATACTTATAACGGCATGTGATGTGTGAAATTTGAGTGTTAAGTGTGAGGCCAAGAATAAAATGGAACATTTACTGTCATTGATTGTATATATCTCATTAATTGTTACCTTAAGTAAAATATTCGGTCTGTTATCCTCTATTATTATTTTATTATTCTACCCATTGCTCCATAAGACTTTTGTTTACTCAAGTTTTGAATACAAAAGTCTATCAAAATGAATTGGCCCTAATTAAAAATAACTAAGTAAGTATAACTAAATTTTTTACGACACCCATGAAATCGAGAGCCTTTTTACAAGGATTTGCCAGAAATTATCATTAAAACCAACCAGAGCTCGCTATTACAACAGATCGATTATTTTGCCATCATACCATATTAACCACCAACCCAAATAATCGCATTCCCCTCGCAAACAGTTCCAACGCAGCAGTATAGCGACATCACACCCGTCGGCCGACTCGCTGCTCGACTCAGACTCACCGGCCGACGCGTGCCGCTCGCTGTCCTGCCTCACCGACTCCACCGACCACTCGGCGCCCGTCAACTTCGACATGAGCAACCGCGTGAGTATAGGCGTTGTAGCCAAACCACAGTTCCAACGCAGCAGTATAGCGACAACACAACCGTCGGCCGACTCGTTGCTCGACTCGGACTCACCGGCCGACGCGTGCCGCTCGCTGTCCTGCCTCACCGACTCCACCGACCACTCGGCGCCCGTCAACTTCGACATGAGCAACCGCGTGAGTATACGCGTTGTAGCCAAACCACAGTTCCAACGCAGCAGTATAGCGACACCACACCCGTCGGCCGACTCGTTGCTCGACTCGGACTCACCGGCCGACGCGTGCCACTCGCTGTCCTGCCTCACCGACTCCACCGACCACTCGGCGCCCGTCAACCGACATGAGCAACCGCGTGAGTATACGCGTTGTAGCCAAACCACAGTTCCAACGCAGCAGTATAGCGACACCACACCCGTCGGCCGACTCGTTGCTCGACTCGGACTCACCGGCCGACGCGTGCCGCTCGCTGTCCTGCCTCACCGACTCCACCGACCACTCGGCGCCCGTCAACTTCGACATGAGCAACCGCGTGAGTATACGCGTTGTAGCCAAACCACAGTTCCAACGCAGCAGTATAGCGACACCACACCCGTCGGCCGACTCGTTGCTCGACTCGGACTCACCGGCCGACGCGTGCCACTCGCTGTCCTGCCTCACCGACTCCACCGACCACTCGGCGCCCGTCAACCGACATGAGCAACCGCGTGAGTATACGCGTTGTAGCCAAACCACAGTTCCAACGCAGCAGTATAGCGACACCACACCCGTCGGCCGACTCGTTGCTCGACTCGGACTCACCGGCCGACGCGTGCCGCTCGCTGTCCTGCCTCACCGACTCCACCGACCACTCGGCGCCCGTCAACTTCGACATGAGCAACCGCGTGAGTATACGCGTTGTAGCCAAACCACAGTTCCAACGCAGCAGTATAGCGACACCACACCCGTCGGCCGACTCGTTGCTCGACTCGGACTCACCGGCCGACGCGTGCCACTCGCTGTCCTGCCTCACCGACTCCACCGACCACTCGGCGCCCGTCAACTTAGACATGAGCAACAGCGTGAGTACACGCGTTGTAGCCAAACCACAGTTCCAACGCAGCAGTATAGCGACACCACACCCGTCGGCCGACTCGTTGCTCGACTCGGACTCACCGGCCGACGCGTGCCACTCGCTGTCCTGCCTCACCGACTCCACCGACCACTCGGCGCCCGTCAACCGACATGAGCAACCGCGTGAGTATACGCGTTGTAGCCAAACCACAGTTCCAACGCAGCAGTATAGCGACACCACACCCGTCGGCCGACTCGTTGCTCGACTCGGACTCACCGGCCGACGCGTGCCGCTCGCTGTCCTGCCTCACCGACTCCACCGACCACTCGGCGCCCGTCAACTTCGACATGAGCAACCGCGTGAGTATACGCGTTGTAGCCAAACCACAGTTCCAACGCAGCAGTATAGCGACACCACACCCGTCGGCCGACTCGTTGCTCGACTCGGACTCACCGGCCGACGCGTGCCACTCGCTGTCCTGCCTCACCGACTCCACCGACCACTCGGCGCCCGTCAACTTAGACATGAGCAACAGCGTGAGTACACGCGTTGTAGTCAAACCACAGTTCCAACGCAGTAGTATAGCGACATCACACCCGTCGGCCGACTCGCTGCTCGACTCAGACTCACCAGTCGACGCGTGCCGCTCGCTGTCCTGCCTCACCGACTCCACCGATAAATTCTAACTGACGCAAGTACAGTTGTAGATAACTTGGTATAAATTGCCATAATAGTTTCTTATATTGTAGTAGGTTACCAAACCTAATAATTTAGGTAAAAGATGCCTGCTATTTTGTATACATATAATAACAAATTGACGTTTATGCCAACTGATGCCAACTATGCGGACTTTCGCCGGTAATAAGTTTTACATAAGCATATAATTTCAGGCAAAACTCCCTCGCGGCATCGATGCCATCCGTCCCCACATAGAGCAAGTTGACAATGTGCCGCTGCTCGTCTCGCTGTTCACGGACTGTTCAGCGCGCTCCGTGCAAATGATGATACAAATTATGCAGGTGATTATTATGCACTCTTATATCAATGTCAAATTAAGCATACGAAACAAAAGTGGGCCAAGATTGGATCCTTGAGGAACACCAGAACTACCTTAAAAAGGAAGATACTGTCTTCCGTTTGAAGATTATTTTCTTAGAAACTTTACTAGATGTTGATTTCAGAATATTGTTTCATCTAAGGAATTAGTATACCACGGTCTTCGATTGTGCAAACTTTTTTTTTTTACTTTAATCTAATGAATATTTTGGTCAACCTTGTCAAACGCTTTAGTAAGATAACAGCTGTAGTTTTTCCATTTACATTGTATCATTGTCTGAGCTTTAAACGTTACTTTATATGTTTGTTACAGGATTATGGCGAAGTTGTTTGCGTAATGGGTTCCGCAGCCAACTGTTTAAACATGGAGATTTTTATGCAAGCGGACGCCAGGTACTTAAATACTTAAAAAATATCTTGGACTTTTCTAGCTCTAATTGGTCTAAATTAATATATTATATATTATACTATATTGCCATGATTATTAATTTTACTTATTTACTACTAGCCGTTTCCGTGGCTTCGCCCGTGTGCATTTTAGAGGAAAAAACTACCTTAAATGTTTCTCCTGCGCCTGCATTCTGTGCAGGAGTTTGTGTATAGTTGTAAAACAAACAGATTTCTCCTTACGCGTAGATTTGTCAAATATAAGGGTGATTTCAGCATCGCAGTGGAGCCGCTATATCCAGTGCTGTGTCAGAAGATGCCGCCATACCAGGTGCCTGAGGACTGCATCGGGCCCATCGACCTGGCGCGGGCCCTTAACTCCGTGCCCTGCTCCTTGTCGGTAAGGTCTCCTATTATTTGTATAAAAGCATACAGTAACATAGCAGCACAGCCTAAGCTATTTGAAGCTCAAGTCAATCGCGCCATCTGCGTGAAAGCCACCTAAAGATACACAAAATATAAGAGGAAATGTCTCCTGCACTGCTACTCCACCTAGTAGCTACTAGTGAACTACTAGTACGCTATTCGTTACTAGATGGAGTAGCAGTGCAGGTGATATTTCCTCTTACATTTTGGGTATCTTTAGGTGGCTTTCACGCGGAGGATGCCGTGATTGACTTAAGCTTCAAATAGTTCTTAGGCTGTGCTGCTCTACTATATAAGTTACTCTATGATAAAAGTATTTAACAAACTTTGACTTTAAATATTTACTCGAAATTTACGAAAATATCTTCATAATAACATTAATAACTGTATGTCACGTAGTATTTCATTTGAAATGTTTAAAGCTGGCCACTCACGATCGATTTACTTTTCAGTTTTGAAATTGAAATAACATGTTGTGCTTGATTTGGTTTTCAATTGACATTGAAATAATATTTATTCAAAAATGATCGTCCGAGGCCGTTTTAACACTAATGCATTGCTTTAACATGTATGCTATTTTACACGCTGCCGGTAAAGTTACAGAACAAATGGCAAAACCAGCCGTTTAACAAGTACTGCAGCAAACAGGTGGGTTTTACTAAGTGTTAATACGACTTAAGTCCATATCGATAAATACAGAAAAATATTTCTTATGTTATATACTTTATATGTTATATTCTGTATTTTTTTGCCCTGTGTTAACTTGTTAAGTAATTAGTTGTGTTCTTATTTTGTCATTTGCGCTGTGTGTGAAACAACTTCTGCGAAAAGTGTCGTATTCTTTCAACAGTATTTTTGGTCGTATGTATATATAAGGTGCTATATTGATAAACGACAGTGTGATACATTTTTCGTATGATTTTTTTTTATATTACCTAGAGTGCTAGCTAGACTACGTGGATCCAACATTTACGGAAACTAGTAAAATTACATTTCGATATACACTGTAACATAACTTCTATGATTTTCACTGATCAATATAAATTCAGGTTTGGTCTTCAGACTACAAACTAAAACATATGCATTAGGTACTTACAAAGAAAGACAGTTTTAACAATTTTAATATGTCACGTGCAGCTGTATCAATGAGTAAGTTTTGAACCTTATGGCTCGAGTATAAAGTACTAAAGTATTTGCATATTATTTACTTAGCCGTGCCACTTGAGTACACACGATACCCTGAAGTAATTACCCAAAATACATAGCATATTACGTTTATGGGTGTCAGTTAGCAACATGGCTTGGCCCACGGTGTACGGCTTCCTCTTTCTACTGCTCTTACCAGAGTCCCTAGCCACACTGAATGTCATCAATGCGGTGTCTAATCTAACTTCACGCCCTCTTGAGAGTATCGTCACTAACATCAAGGATTTCAAACAACTCGCCTCCGAGAATGGATACGCCGCTGAAACGCACGAAGTTGTAACCAACGATGGATACATATTGACCATGTTTAGAATACCCGCCGGGAGTACATGTGCCAAGAAAACACCGATACTCGTAATGCATGACCTTCTTGAAGCTTCTGAAAACTTCATACTCGCCGGACCAGATTCGGCAGGCTTCCTTCTAGCTCAAGAATGTTATGACGTTTGGTTCGGCAACGTACGCGGTAACAACAACTCTCGAAAACATATGAAATTCAATCCCGACAAAGACTTGAAATTCTGGAAGTTCTCAGTCGACGAAATGGGAACTTACGATGTCCCAGCTATGGTAGATTATATATTGGACGCCACGGATACTCAAAAGCTGATCTACATTGGTTTCTCTCAAGGCGCCGGAGTTTTCTTCATCATGAACTCGGAAAGATCCGGATATGCTGACAAAATCAGCCTTTTCATCGGTTTAGCGCCAGCTACTAGACAATATTACACTAAATCTGTACTCTACAGAACAGGAACGATTGCTGTAAATACTGCTCAAAAATTCCTGGAGACTGCAGGAATATGGGAGGTTCTATCAAGAGGTATGCCTATCCAAACAGGCGCTAGTACATTTTGCCAAGTAAAGGCGGTAGCAGCGATTCTTTGCAGCCAAGGACTGGCTTTAGTAGATTCCTCTCATCCAGGATCTATTACGTCAGAAACTTACAAGGAGGTATTTCAGCATGATCCAGCTGGGACATCCATCCAAAACTTAGCGAAGTACGGTCAAGCTATGAATAACCTGAAGTTCGTTAAATTTGATTACGGATCTGAGCGTAATTTTCAAGTTTATGGGTCTTCTGAACCACCGGAGTTCGATCTAGGAGCTACCACTGTGCCGACAGTCATCTTTCACGGGAACTCTGACCATCTGGTAGACACTCGGGACTTGGATTGGGCCGTGGAGCAGCTCCCTAACGTGTTGGAGTACGTCAGGGTGGAGGACCCGCTATGGAACCACTTCGATATGGCATACAGCCAACACTGGAAGGAAACTATTTTCGATAAGATGAAGACGTATTTAAATAAGTACAGCGGTGATTATTGAGACTAAATTCGTCGAATCCAAAAGCTTATTGTGCAAAATAAACCAAAGTAAATGTATAAAAATTAAACTATTATATAATTTATAGGTTGATTCTTAAAAGTTGGCGCGAGATTTGTATTGAACTGTCAACATTTCCATATATAGAGAGATTGCGCCAGCTCTTGTGAATTGACTTATTCCACTATAAAAATAAATACGAATTCTTATTTTGATTATGTTTTCAATGGACGTACAGTCAGCATCCAGATACTATTACACACCGAAGCGTAAAACCTTAAATTGACATAGTTTTTCTTTATTGTGACAGTTTACAGTTTGTCGTTTCATGAAGACCATGCAGAATTAGATTGGTCAAACTATCATCAATATAAATTAAAAGGTGATTTTGTCCGACATCGACAGATGACCCGCGACGCAGACGTGTCTCTCTTCACTCTAATCACGATGTCTCGCCATTTCACCTCCTGCCTGTGGAACTCCACTCAGTTCTGGATGTGTGCCGTCTGCTTCATTTCCGTTTTACAGGTAAAATACACTATACACTATTACACTTTGTGGCAAGTGCGTAAACTCTCTCGAAATATCAAAAAAGTCGGGAATCCGGATGTATGAAAGACTGGATACTAATCGAACTCGCGGGGCGTAAGCGAAGTGAGTTCTTACAAACAACTCCAAACCGAACCGAACTGTCACCTGGCTACTGGGACGTCTCGGCATTTGGATGGCTTTTTGATTTCGATAGTTTGTCTGACGATAACTTTAGTAACGTTTTTCTGATCTTTATGAAATTTCTTGGGGTTGTAGCAGAGGCATTGGTTATGGAGCTAGAAGAAGAAAAAAAATCTCCTTGGAGTCTTGTTATATTGGTCAACTCGTTTGCAAGTAAATCGCGAGTTCTCAGTTCGAGGCGGACTACTAGTATAGTTTCATCTCACTCTGTTTCGATGACATATCACTCCTCTGTAGAATTGTAAGTGTTGTAACATTGGCTATTAGGGCTAAGGTGAGCCTCACACTAGACGTGTGCGCCGCCATAAAAATCCGCGGCGGCGGCGCGCCGGTAATTTTTGGCGGCGTGGCTGCGCCACGCCGGCGTCAAGGTCACTTTTGCCTACGTATTGGTTCATATTAAAAATATGTTAAATATTCAACACTTTTTACGAACAGGGAACATAAAACAATGTTTGAAGTTGTTTGTTAATTTAAGGGGGGTTTTTCTAGTACACCACAGCCTTGTTTTCTTTACGGAAATCGCATTTATGAGCATGAACATGTTTTTCATAATTGTGGTAAATTAAGATCCTTTTTTGACTCGCAGTAAATCCAAACATACAGTTCAGCATTAAGGATCAATCCTGACACCGAAAACACTCTTGTACTCTGGCAAATTTTGTTGGTGATACGATTTTGGTTTTGGTGATTGGTGACACTATTCTAGTTACGTAGGGAAGGGAGTTGAGCGGTTAAAGCCTCTACAAGATCCTTCCACGCCTTTCTATCCTGAGCAACCGTCTTGGTCTTGGCCTCTCTCCAGCTCAGTCCTATGGGTCGCAACTCGGTCACTACGCACCTCCACCACGTGTGTGCAGGGCGTCCGCCGCTGGCTCGCTTTCTATCTTGAGGCAGACACTCAAAAGCGATACTGGTATTGTTTAATGCTCCTCTTCGAAAAGTATGTCCGATCCATCTCCACCTCCATAGTACTACTTCCTGGGTGATAGAAGACTGAGACCCATACCCATAGTCCACAAATCCTCGTTTCTTATAATCTTCGGCCAGAAGATGCGGATCTTATTGACAAACACTTGTAACTTGAGTGTGTACCTTTATCACTCTCCAGGTTTCGCAGCAGAAGATCAGCACGGACTTGTCAATGGATTCGAAGAGGGAGATTTTAATGCGACGAGTAAGCACGTCGGAATCTCAAACAGGCTTGAGTTAAGCAAATACAGCTTTTGCCTTCTTAATCCTGCTCTCGATGTATCCTTCGTCTGCACCTCATCGATATATTATTGTACTTCCGAGATTTGTGTATACAAATTTAGAATCTGATTCCAGACGATCGTTTTTGAGCAACAAATGTTCCGTGCAATCTAATTTTACTCGCATGTCAACAGTTTTACGTCGGTTCGCAGGCCCATGACTCCTCTTGAAGGCTCTCGAGTTTAGCTTTAAGATTGGCTAGAGATAGCGAAATCAGCACAATGTCATCGGAGTAATCATGATCTTCCAGTTCCTTAGTGTCCAAGTTAATGCCTCTTGGTGTTCCAGTCACTTTTCTCATCACATCATCGAGGAGAATTACGAATAACAGCGGTTATGTCGGTGACAGGAGGCATCCTTGCTTCACACCGGCAGTTATCTTTATAGCGTTCCCTTTACATGGATCAACCTGCATGTACTACCTTCGTACAAGGAGCGAATGATGCACTTGGATATGCTCCTGCGACAGGCTGGACCACTTCATGGTGTCGAAGCGTTTTTTAAAGTCCACAAATGCCAGGAAAATCTCTGACTACCATTGTACACACTGTTCAATAAAGATGCGTAGGGATTGGTGTGGTCTGTGCAAAATGACCTGGGCGGAAACCTGCTTGGTCGTCTCTCCCGTAAGAGAAATAATAACCCAAACCCCAAACCTGACTATTTCTATCTGTAGATGTTTTTATGGTTTAATTCATAAATATACGTCGTTAAATGTTCATCTGACGTTCCTTGATCGGACATTGGCGTTGGCAATTTTTTGTCGAATCCTGAAATTTTGGCACACGGCGTGGATTTTGAAATCCGCGGCGGCGGCGGCGGCGTGGGTCCCACGGCGCGGCTACGCCACGCCGGCGCGGCGCACACGTCTACCTCACACTCTCCTAGTGTGTGGGCCCTAACATTACTGACATTGCTGGTTGGTAAATTTTTGAAAAAAGATTTACGTTACTTATCATGACTCATGAGCTATCTCCAAATCTGATTCGATCGCATTTGTTTTACACAGTGTGGTTAACTTGATGACATACGTAATTGTGTGTATTTCCAGGTCGGCTCTCTATACGCGTTCCTGCCGCTGGTTCTAAGCGCGGGCGGCGCGGCACTAAGCAGTGCGGCCGCGGCTCTACTAGGAACCGCTCTAGCGTTCGCGCCCGTCGACGCGGCGGTTATGCAACGTGCTGCCACGAGGCCACAGTTAGCTATGCACAAGCGGGTGAGAAACATGCAGCAGCAGAATTGCATGGTCACTTCTAGCCAAATTTCTATACGCGTTCTTAACGCTGGTTCTAAGCGCGGCCGGCACGGCGCTTAGCAGCGCGGCCGCGGCTCTACCAGGAACCGCTCTCGCGCCCGTCGACGCAGCGGACGCGGCGGTTTTAGGGCGTGCTGCCATGAGGCCACAGTTAGCAATGCACAAACGGGTGAGGCACGCAGCAGCAGAATTGTGTGAACACTTCCAGCCAAATCTCTATACGCGTTCTTAACGCTGGTTGTGAGCGCAGCGGCGCGGCGGTAAACATGTCCATATTGCGCGCTGCTTTTGCGAAAGTGCGAACTTACGTGCCGCGTTTCTTGTGCTCGTAGTCTGGACACGGTTTAATTTTGCTACTCTAGCTCTAAGTATGTGACGAGATTGAATATCTGTCTTGCTTTATCAAGTGCAATTTCCAGAGTAATATTCTTCGAAAAGTAGGTATATGTTAGAGGCAAAACTAATCAATATTTTTTTATTACAGATGATTCTGTTCGTATTCTGGTGCTACGCGTGCAAATTCCTTCCATCCGTCATTTCCATACTGGTGCTCTATGGATTCACATTGAGGTAATTGGATATAGTACGACCACGGCAACTTTGCTTGCTCGCAACAAAGTGTACTGATTTAAACACACTATTTTCACTCATGTGTGCCGTAATGCTCCGTGCTCGTTCAACTTTTAGACATCTTCCTAAATTTTTTAATTGCAAATTTCCTATTTTACTTGAGATTTTTTCTAGAAATTTCCAAATGATAAGACTCTTATTGTAAACTATATTTAACTTAGGTATACATAAGTGAATAATTATATAATAAGAAGCAGTACTTTGCAGCCTGAAACACAGGATTTCCTAGTTCAGGGATATATTCAACATGAGCTCTGTAATAATAATGCATAGTCTTAAGAATTATCTGTACAATTATTTTTGAATAAATTATTTGATTTGATTTTGATATTTGAAGTACATTTTCAATTATGTGGAAAGATTTAGAAACTTAAGACAAGGTACTCCTTCGTCCTTACAGATCATTTTGCGAGCAAATATCAGAGGCAACCAACGCGACTTCCTGTTGGATCGTGTACCCGGTCAACGTGGGGAACTACTCCGAGGCCCAGGACCTGACCACGAAGAGCTGGCACGGCTGGGGCGATGACTTCTACGACGGCTTCTATCTGGCGCAGCACATCACGCTGGCGTTGCTCACCTTGCATTTAAGTAAGTTGTCACACTCACCCCCCACTACACAACCCCCTACCAACGTAGAGTAAGTTAATAAGGTTAATTATAATAATTATATATATAAGTTACTCCTTTGCTACATTATCGCATTGGGTTTACCTGTAATGGTAATTGTATGTGTGTAAATAAATCAAATATATATATATGTTTTTTGATTGTAACGATTTATTTTCTTTGTTCCAGTTATTATATCGTTATCTTTCATACACCGACAATCTTCCATTTGGCAGCGTTGCTTTTGGAGCAACAAGGTGTGGTCCGTCGCGGTGCTCGTCCTGTAAGTACGCCTTTACTTCTAATACCTATTCCCTTAAATCGTAAATTAGAAACACTTTTCACTGTTTGACTGAATAAGTAGCACTCATTCTTATGTCCTTGTATGTGGCGAGCGATGATCGCAATAGGCATTGAACTCATTGCATAAATACTCATATCATAAAATTAAATATATACCTGCACCTACCGCCTCCCGCTACATACGAAAGGTTAACATTTTGACGGCTAAGCGGACGGAAAAGATGTAACACTTACGCCAGAGCGCATTTTGCGCGGGCCCACTCGTTTATAGGTATTTTGGACGTTATATCACGCGCTTGCGCTGAAGACACGACTTTCCGTGCGCGTGATTTGAAGTTTGGCGGTCGAGTTTAAGTGGCACTATTCTTCATAACTAAATTGGATACTCAAGATACTGGTTACTGGTTGTAGGTAAAATATTGTTTTTGAGCCGAAATAGCAAAACACGTGTCCATTATTTTTTTATGTTCTCCAACATATATTAAAACTAGTAATTAACGAGCAGTTTGCTTAAACAAAATTCTCTTCCGAAGTTAGATGGTTTCGCCATTTTTCAGTACTTTGGAGGACAATATCTCCCGAATCTCCCGATAGGTTGAGTTTGGGCAGCAAAAAAAAATTACGTGTCGGTTATTTTAGAGTACTCTATAACATATATCAAAATAAATCAAATCGGAGTCGGACAGTTGTCAGTACCAAAAAAATGCCTAAATGTCGTTTCAGAATTCTCGGCCAAGCAGCAGTGAGCCTATTCATGCTGCGACGCAACTACGGTTCCTGCGATAACTGGGATCTTTGCTCGCTGCGCTACCACATTCCTTGGCGATTGGCGCTTGGCTATGGCGGATCCCTTGTGGCTGTATTTGCGCTTAACGAGTTTATCAAATGGCAGGAAATTAAGTAAGTACTGTTAGTTCAAATCATAGAAATCTAAATTATAAAGAGAAGTGGTTTGACAGCTGCAAGCTTGTCTCTGAATCTTGATCGAGGCGATCAAGAAACGTGATCATATATTGTCAGTTGCATGACAACCAATATGGTATAAATAGCAAAATAAAATGCCGATTTGTGCGATAATTACGTGTAAAAACCGCAGTACGACTGTGAATTTGCGAAACTGTGACGTTAGTTATCACTGGTAAGACTAAACACAATTTATTTAAATAAAGATAAGAGCGAAACATATTAAAATACGTTTTCCATTGCTTGGCATTCAAATGACATCGATTGCTTGTTTTGTGTACATTCCCCTTTGATGTTATCGAGGCTACCACGCAATGGACAATAAACATGTGGAATATGACAGTACTCGCAGAATTGAAATAACGTGTCAAAATATTGTCAGTGATGAACGAAATAGAGCTGCGAATAAGTCGATATGTTTAATTGTAATGTATCGATATTTTGGTGTACTAAAATAAGATATATGTAATTGTGACCATTTCAAGTCAAAGGTACAATCATTGTCAGTTGTTAATAAAGTTTATTTCTAAATGAACTTTTAAGACATTAACGCCTTATTGACAACCGATAATTATGTAAGTACCTTTGACTGGAAAACGTCACAATTATATACGAATACGTAATTGATTTTAAATCACTTCACGTGTCGTTTCCGTGACTATAGTATTTGTTGGTCACATTTTTTATGCTTTCTACCGGATGAGACCATATAATTTAGATACATTTTTGCGATTAGATGATATTTTAGGATTAATAGGTTGTCAGACACAGGTAGAATAAATATGATAATTACTTAAATCAGTGAAGACAGTGCTAACAAGGAAAAGAGTTAGCATTATACATTCTGCAGGGGACTTCAGTTTTGAAGTTTATACTCTGTACTTTTAGGTATTTAAAAAAACGTAAACAAACAGCAGCTGTCAAAAATGACAGATTCAGGGGTTTAGAACCTTTTTCGAGTGATATAATTATTACCTATGTTAATAACCTTAAATATTATAATTACGTATATTATTTAAAGTAATTAATGTACTATTGAAAGACATCTTACCCATAAGCACTGGTAGCCTGGTGGTAACTGTGGTAAGATGTCTTTCAATCCGGAAGATTCGAACCCCGACCGTACCACTGAGTTTATCAGTCGGTCTTTGACTTTGATGAAAGAAAACACCGTGAAGAAACCTGCATACATTTACAAAAAAAAGATAAACCGACTTCAAAAAGGATAAAATGAATCATTATAATTATTTATATGCGTTACCAACTGATATGTTTGAAGTCGGTGCCAAGCCACAAATTACAAAACCGGTCAAATCAGCTTTAAGTGTGAACATTACAAAACATCGGTACTAATAATGCAAAGGTGAATGCGATTTCATGTGTTACATTTTCATGTCTAAACTACTAGTCCTATTTTGATGAAATGCGACAACGATATATAAAAAACGGATAATCGGTAAAGATATATAAAAAACTTCATAATACACCCATTCTATCTAAGGAAGGGTCCACGTATCATATGTGGACTTCATCATTAGGTCCTCTCTATCAAATTGGTGGTTTTCAAGAGGGAATGCTCGAGTTGCTTAAGAAAGCATTTGGGTGCTTTCTTACATACATGTGCCTTTAAAAATTGAGAAGTTCTCTCAATTCTTCACGGATCCCATCATCAGAATAGCACCAGGTTAATGTGGGACCATCTTCGAAGTAGTTCCTATCAAACAAAAAAAAGGAATTGTCCAAATCGGACCACGGGTCTCGGAGTAATCGCTGAACATCCTACATAAAACAATCTTCATCGTTATCACGAAAACAATCATCTTCATCAGGACCACTCCATCATATTGGCGGTTTTCGTGAGAAAATGCTTGAGTAGCTTAAGAAAACACTCAAATCACCATACACGTGCCTTTAAAAATTGAGGAGTTCCCTCAATTGCTCATGGATCCATCATCAGAACAGCACCAGGTAAATGTGGGACCATTTTCGAGGTAGTTCCTTTCAAACAAAAGAAGAATTATTCAAATTGGATCACGGGTCTCGGAGTAATCGCTGAACATCCTGCATAAAATCATTATCATCAAAACAATCATCATCATCAGGTCCACTGCATCGAAATGGTGGTTTTCTTGAGAAAATGCTTGAGTTGTTTAAGAAAACACCCAAATCACCATACATGTGCCTTTAAAAATTGAGGAGTTCCCTCAATTCCTCATGGATCCCATCATCAGAACAGCACCATATTAATATGGGACCACCTTGGATGTAGATCCTTTCAAACAAAAAAAGAATTACTCAAATCGGACCACGGGTCTCGGAGTAATCGGTGAACTTACATTAAAAAAAACACCAAACCGAATGCAGAACCTCCTTCCTCAATGGAATTGAAGTCGGTTAAAAAGTGACACAAGGTACGTGTTGCTACACTAAAAACGGTACTCTGTCATCTAGTCGTATTTTATCCTCATAACTATAACCTTGCGTTTTGCACATCTGCAAAATTGGGTGTTTTTATGAGGCAATTTACTATAAAAAATTATTAATCATTTAATGTGATATAAATAATTGGGTAAATTTATATATGTGTATATATATCATATCATAAAATCCAGCGTAACTACAGGTTGCTGAAATAGGATGGAACGAATCTGTAACCTGTTATTTTTTTTAAATTGAAAATTTAACAGGAACCAAAACCTGCCCAATAAATTACCCTTTTAATGGTTTGTTTACGTTTTTTTAAATACCTAAAAGTACAGAGTATAGGTAAACAATTAAAATATGTAGTCAGAGGTACATAATTAATGAGTAAATTCACCGGGGTGTGATTTTCATTAAATATAAAATAATATTTACCTTAGATCCTACACGAAGGCCGCAAATATATGTGACACGCTCTTATTTGTAGGTCTTCGTGTAGGAAGATACTATTGGTGCTGACTGTACCTACCTGCTCAATTAATTTCAAAGTAAACAAGATTTGTTATATTGTAATTTTTTTATAACATTAGTGAAAATCGTCGTTTGACACACTAGCGGATATGTTTTTTTTTACCATTTTCACTCGTCTTCGGTCTCGACATCTCAGGACTTGTGAAGTAAAGATAAATGTCATGCTCTACATACTTAACTTAACTACTACTACTACTAGACGAGATACGTACTGTACTGTACGTATGTTTACACTTTATTTTACACAAAAGAAGTAAGAATACAAACATGATGTAGGAAAGAAACAAAGTAGGTACAAAGGCGAACTTATCGATTCTAGTTAACCTTAGTAGGAGATAGTTTCAAAGTCGAAGTAAGTCTATAAAATTTGGTATCGATAGAAAATATTTTTGCACTTCCCATCTCTATCGAATGAATGAATGGAAGAATGAAGGTTTGAATGTTTGTCAAATTTCCATTTAAAGTAAAAAGTCGTATGTGATAAAAATATCGTATGAAGATATGACTTTTTGGCTCAAGGAGGTACGAACACAAACACGGAAGCGTTCGTTGACATGGTTATTGTGTAATTATAATCCATGTATCTTTTATGTGCACCAACCACAGTATAAGACTCCACGTAGTGGACTTGATCTATGTGTGTGTAACCCTAATACATACAATATTATATATGTAGATGAAATGCACACATGTTTTACCGTGGCGACACTGGTTTCGGTACTAAATCGCGATGAGACCGTGTCTCTTTATTCCTAAGTCAGTGGTTCAAATGCAACTGACGCAGAGATTATATTGAATACAACGCCATCTACCGCCAACGTCTGTTAGTGATATAAGGTCACCCAACTACGGTTCCTGCTATAACCACAGAATAATGAATAGTACTAAAGTACTGGGACCTTTGCTCGCTGCGCTACCACTTTCTTTGGCGATTGGCGCTCGGCTACGGAGGCTCCACTATTACTGCACTTTTTGGCCAGCCAGACTATATGACCGCACGCCAGTCGCCGCTGCTCGAGCCCCCCCCCAGCACATATTTTTGTTTCATATGTACATTCATATTTTTGTTTTATTTACAGGGCAGATGTGAGAAATCAGAGACGAGCCCGGTTGGACTTCGGGACGAAACTGGGCATGAACTCGCCCTTCTAGTCAATTTTATTAATGTTTGGATGCTTTCCTGCTTTTACTCGGGTCTGCTAAAACCTAATAGTCCGGTCGGTTGGCAGACCCGAGGTCCGACAAGGCCTATAGGCTGAACTGCAATTTTAAGTTAAGGAAAAGTGACATAGTACTTATGTAGTTATTTATATTGCGCTCTATTTTGTACTTACTGTTTTTCAGTACTCTGTTTTTGATAAACATACAAATTATTAAAATAAATATTTCAAATTTTGTTTTTGTTTTTTTCATGCGCTAAATAAAGACCGTTATATGGAACCTGCGGCATAACGCAGTTATCACACCGGAGTTAAGTGTGACCACGATATGCACGTATAACGTGTATGTCCGCTGATTTTCTCGAGCATAGATTTGATAGAATGAAACAACACCATGGAAACAAATACATCGTTTATTTAGACTAAGTAATTTGTGATGTACATATACACAGCAGTGATCGCCAGCCGGTTCGTTCAGGCCACCGAGGTCCTCGTTAACTATGCTAATTACATGATTAATACAAATCAACACTAGTTACATTTTGTTAATAACAATTTTTAATTGCATTTTCCGTTCCTACGCTAATGTTAGTAACTAAACACTTGTACTTAGAGGTAAGAAAATATTTTCGCCGGTACTAGGAGTCTTCGGGCAAGTCTAATATCTCTATGACGAAAGAACAGACGTCTGTCTCTTTCTGACTATGCTCTTGGCAGAACGGGTGAGCGAGCAAGGCGTCATAGTTCGGCCTCAGCTTATAGTCCTTCTTTAGGCACTGTGTGATCATGTCTTCAAAATCTGCTGAGAATTGACCACTTGGAAGACTGGGCGGGTCGTCTTTGACCACTTGTTTTAACTGCTCAAATGGTGTGCCCCAGGTGTTATAAGGGAATTTACCTGTAGCTAGTTCTATCATCGATATTCCTAAAGACCAAACATCGCTACGTATGTCATATTGGCCAGGATTGCCTGAAGGATCAATCCGTTCTGGAGCCATATAGGGTTTGCAACCTGCATCTATAGTTTTAGCAACAGAATCGACTAAGTAACCTGATATACCGAAGTCACACATCTTGACTTCACCCTTTCTATTGATCAATATATTGGAAGGTTTGACATCTCTGTGGATAACCTTAAGTTTAGAGTGGAGGTAGTGCAAAGCGCTGACAACTGAGAAAGCTATTTTACCGAGGATATTCTCAGGTATAGTCCGGTTGTTCTTGTAGACTTTAGCATAGAACTTGTCGAGGCTCATGTCCATGACTTCCATGCAGATCCAGACGTCGCCCTCTCGGAACATGGCCCCGTAGAAGTGCACAGTGTAGGGACAGGCACTGGCACGCATGGACACGTCCAGGTCCATTAGCAGCCGCTTCAGCTCTTGGGACTGTGTGTTAAATGTTGCCGTGATTCGCTGAAATAATAATGAAAAGGGCTTGTAAATAGTGTATTTACTTGACCAATTATATCAGTCCATATGATTGACCGAGCTAGCGCAATGGTGCTGCCTCACTGGCTGTTTAACTTGGATATGTCTTATGCAATGTTATATAACCTGCAGGGTTGTAGCACCACAAAAGATCTACATATCAGCTTCTGCATAAATGCTGTCATGTTTAGATTCCATGGATATTTTATCAGGTTTTGGATTTTTTCAAAATGGCAAAATTCTTACAAATTACCAATGGAGAATATACGATTTTAAGCTAACATGGTCACTAACACTACAATAACTATTTGATACAGGATATTTACCATGTAAGTTTGTTTTGATGAGCTTCCGATATTTCGGCACAGTTGCATGCGCCATTATCACGGAGTAACTGAAGCAACTTCCATACAACAACATGGTAAATATCCCGTATTAAATACTTGTTGTAGCACCAATGGAGACACTTTATCACAGATCACCTCAATTACAAGGGAGCATAAGGACAAGTTAAAGTCGCCACATATAGGCACTCCCGTACTAGTTTAGTATGGGAGTGTGACCTTGCAATTGACGGATAGTGACAGGCAGATAGAGCTTTTCAGTCGAAAACCATGTTTAACTTAAGACGAGACGGTACGAGAAAAAGCTTAATTATGTTAATTTTGTATACAATACCTATTCTCTTCTAAAAAGTATGCACTAGTAGTTTGTTCTACAAAGTCTCAATTCAAGCATTATAGTGGAAAAGATAAAAAAAAGTACAAATTCATTATCAGAAATAAAATTAAAAAAAGCTTTCTATGATGGGATGACTTACTTAAAGTTTATCAGATTTTTGTCGATTTATTTTATTTATGACCGTTAGTGTATTGTTAACATCTATAATTATTTTAACTACAGCTTTATAATCCGCAACGCAGGCTTCGTCAGGTGTATACACAAAAAAAAAAGGACAACCCCAGGCTTCGTCACTTAACAATCAAAGATGATATCCGCCACACGCTTTGGCATCAGCTTTTTTCTAGTTGATAAAATAAATGGATATAAGTAAGTATCGCAGGTAAGAAGTAGTACAGTCGCCTCTCATTAATTCAAACACGCGATAATTCGAAGTTATCATGGGATTCCTAGAAAATCTCTTGATATTTCGAAAAAAACCTATACATTTTCAAACACTTGGTAATTCGAACAAAAAACATAAATTCGAATTCATTGGCATCAAACACCCGACAATTCGAATTTTTTGGGTTGCATAGACCTCTGATAATTTTGAATTGTCGGGTATGTACAGTCGACTACAAATAGATGTATCCACTTTTTCACCTTATTGCCTTGTAATAAGGTCCAAAAGTGGATACATCTCTTTGTAGTCGACTGTACCTACCCAGTCTTGGCAATGTGCTTAAAGGAATCTAACATAACTGACTTCTTCCTAAAGTCTAATTATTAATTTACATTATATATGTACATATACATATGTACCTCTAAGCTTTTGGTTTTGTTCAAATTTAAGGAATGTTTTTAATAAATGATACATATTTGATTATTAATCAATAATCCGAAGTTTCATTTTTTTTGCTCTCGATAACTTCGAACCATTCAATATTTCGAACTCACGATAATTCGTAATATTTTGAAGGTCCCTTGAGTTTTGAATTAACAAGAGTCGACTGTATGTCTAAAATATAAATCATTAGTAAATTCACATCCGACAAATTAAGTTTGGGCTCACTGCAATGAAGTTAACCACATGTTAATAAATGCCAACTAAATTACCATGCAAATGATTTACGACAAACAGAAATAAATTAAATTTAAAAAAAAATTGGATTCTTGCTGAGACCTTATATTCATTTGTATGTTATAACATTAAACATATTAGGTTTGTGTATGAGGAATGAAGCAAATATTATCAGTTTATTTTTAACGCCACCGGGAACTAGATAAGAAATAAATATAAATACATACCCTATCTATACCAAAAAAAACATGTATGAACATTAGTGTTTTTTTTTAACTAGTTGAAATTAAAGTTTGAATACTAGCCAAATATAGTTTGGCCAGGGTCTGTTTTATTTATTTCAAGCATGGACAGAAAGAATAATACTGTCTCTTTCTTATGCTAGTACCCTCTCTACTAAAAAAGGGATGAGAGCTTATTACTTCCACTGTTACTGCACTTATTGGTTTGCCAGTCTATACATTCTATTCACTGGCCAGTAACAGCTGACTATTTAGAAAAAAACAAAGAGAAGAAAAAAAACATAACCTTATGACCTTGGGGATTTACCTTGACTGCCATGGTGGTGTTGCTGGGACGGTGCAGCATTTTCTCGACGATGCCGTACGCGCCGCGACCCAAGTCGCAGATCTTGACTAGATCATCGGCATGCACGGTAAATGTCTTATCGTCCACTGTTATAGTTGTCTGCTTGTCCAAGTTACGAGGAGGCGTACTAAAAATGCATAAACATAATCACATATATATCACTATAACACAATATACGTAACTGATAATCCAAAATCAGCTTATTACAGTAATTTCGAACAGAAATGTAGTAGCGAAGAATTACTTACACGGCCACTTCCTCCTCCTTCTTGAAGCTGAAGCCGGGTGGCTTTTTTCTCCCGCCACTCCCGCCGGACATATTGCTTACTTTTTCAACTAGTTTACTACCGTAAATTAGCCTTTACACGGCTAAAACTGACGAACACACAGCCGAGCGTCCTGTGGTGGCAGGCGCTGGAACTCCGTTTTACGCTAATAATGCCTCTATTTACATGTCAAGCACAACTCCACTTCATTATTTCTGTGACAACCTTATTTGAATGCATGAATTTATGCAATTTTCATAATCAAATAATATATAATATCTGAAAATATTCCAGTAGAGCACATACCTACAGGTTTGACATTAGTGGGCAAGTGTTGCTACATTCCACCCAGCACCCACTCGTTCACCCATGAATAGACAATACGTAACTACTAAAGTTACAAGCCTCATTTGCTGAATGACCTTATTATAAAAAGCGAGTTACAAAAAAAATTTGAAGCAGTGTCGCCTCTCTTCTTATCACTTCTTGGTCACTTCTGTCTGACACCATCTTTACAACACCAGTTTTTTTTTCAATAAAATCATTTTTGTGATAAGCTTTTATTGCTGATTGTACCCTACTTTATGAAATCCCTATCTAATCACCAAGACGAATGCACAGATTACCAAGTAGAAGCCCAAACACAACTGGATAAGGTGGAGTAGTTGAGGAGTTCCTATGCCACCTTCCAGGTCCATCATCAGATCATCTCCATGTCATCATATTATTGCATTGTCATTCGATATATATATGTTACTGTAAAAGCCCGAAGTGCTGTTAAACCTAGGTTTTACCGGTAACACCTAGGTTTAACCAACTTGATTCGGTAAAAGCCCGAAATGTTGAGATAACTTCTTTAATTTCGGACTTTTACCACCGTCGAGTCGGTAAAACCTAGGTTTGACAAAAGCGACCGGTAAATGTTGACAAAATATTTTAGTCCTTGCCTCGTTCTTGTGGAATTCGCCGAAAGTTTGTGTCACAGTGTAAAGACGCTAAATTTGCACCCAGGACCCGCGCGGAACGGCAAATACCTATAGATCAAGCGTCGTATCATCTCATTTTTCTAGGTCTGTAAAGCTGATCTGCTTGAAGGGCAATAACAGTCCCCGAGTAATGCGCTTTATTGGGGATTGTGTTGCAATTCTAAGTGACTAGATGCCCCTGTTAACAAGGGCGCCATGGGTTCGAATAACATGCTACCTTGGCGCCCTAGCTCTAGCACGAGAGGAGGGGGTAATCAGAAACTCTTGATCACCCCCCCCCCCCCGATCAAGTACTAGGGGCCGTACAATGCGGGTCCCGAACCCGCTGGTCCCACGCCTCAATTAGGGGTCTTGTCTATTAAAGACAAGTCGCCTTCGACCTTGCTGTCTGCGCCGGAGAGGCAGCGCATCCGGATTATCTTCCCGTTCCCTCTCCGCCGCCTCCTTCTGTTTCATTACCTGTTCACAGAAGGAGGCCACCGCGTCCCATTTTCTCTCGCTGCCCAGCATAGTTGCTATTAAGTAGTGCAGCGAGAGGTCCGCTATCCTCGTTGCCGCCACAAGGGCCGCTCGTTCTACGGCCCAGCGATTATACCCCTCAAGTGTGTGCTGGGCCGTGTCACCCGCCCCGCCATATTCGGGTTATTGAGGCCCTGGTTCCCTCCCTATTAAATGCAGGTAGTGTCCGAAGCAGCCGTGCCCGGACACCACCTGCGTCATTCTGAACGTCAGGGTCCCCTTCCGCCTGTCTAACCACTTGTCTATTACCGGTAAGGTAGCCCCTATGGTCCGCGTGCCATAGCGGCTAACCTCCAGCACATCCGAAGGCGTTCTGCAGCCCTCCGTGCCACCGTCTCAGCCTCCTTCACGTCTAGGGGCTCCCCTCTCCTTTTCGCCTCCACCTTCTGCTGGTATCTCCCCGCTAATACCACCACGTCTTACTCCCAGGGCGGGGTGCCAGCAAGCAGGCACGCCGCACCTTGAGAGGTAGTGCGGTCCCTAACTATTCTTTGGGTCACCACCCTCTACGGCAGACGGAGCAACGCTCTCGTTCGCTCCGTCAATCTGCCAGCCCAAATTGGTGCCCCGTAGAGCGCCATGCTTCTAACCACTCCCGCATTGAGCCGCCTGCATGGGGCATTAGGCCCACCCATATTGGGTAGTAGGCGGCCTAGTGCAGAGGCTGCACCCACGAGACGGGGAGCCAGTCTCGTGAAGTGCTCCTCAAATGTCCACCAGGCGCGGTCCCAGGGGGGGGGGGGGGGTCACATGGGACATGACTTTGGATGCGGTTGGCCAGGATTTGCCTCATCCAGTAGCACTATGCGGGCGGTATCCTACAGGGGAGCCAGGCGGGCGCCGCTCCTTCCGAACTAGACACAATCGTCCCTCCTTCCAACATTCCGGGAACCTCCCCGTCTCCAGGCATTCATCCATTAGGGACCTGAGTCTGTTCCCGAGATGCTTGAGTGCCAGGAAAAGCACTTTCCCTGGCACACCGCCCGGCCCTGGCGCTTTGCGTGTGGCTCTCAGCCGCTCTGACGCCCACTCCATTTCGTCGTCGGTGACAGGGGGAACGACGAGGGTTTCCTCCGGGTCCACCGTTGGGGGAGCCATCACCGGTGCATCAAAGTCTGGTGCTTCTGGGAACAGGCCTTCCACAACTCTCGGGAGGAGTACTGGCTCCATGGAGTCTATGGGGGGAGCGCACATTTCTTACGCACCATCTTGTATGGCCGCCCCCATGGATCCCTATTGAGGGTTTTCAGAAACTCCTCCCAACCCTCATTCTTCGCCTCTTGGATAGCTTGCTGGAGAGCCCTCTTCTTCTCGGCCATAGAGGTGTGGAGAAGTTCTTCCTCCGCCGCTGTGTGCGTTCTCCTCATCTTGCACCGAGTGTAGGCACGCCGAGCATCATTGCAGGTCTTGCGGAGGATGGCAATCTCCTGGTTCCACCTTCCTTGGCCTTCTGTTTGCCTTCTGTTGCAACTGCCCAGGTGCCGCAGATATGCTTGCGGCGCGTTCCGCTTTTATCCGCCTCTAGTGGTGGGCGGGACGATCGGCTCTGGGGAGAGGCGGCTCTCGATTCTCTGCAACCTGGTGTTCACCATGTTCCCAATAGAGGAGAACAATTCTCCCGAGAGCTCCTCTTTAAAACTGGCAAAGAGTGTCACCATTTCTGACGTAAGGCGATCAAAATCCGACCCGCTGGGGTCAGCCGCAGGAGTCACCTTCTGCTTTTCAGAGGAAGCCCTTCTGAGAGCCTTCGTCTCCGACCTCATGATCTCCAGCTCCTCCCGCATTATCTTGTTGTCCGCCTTGAGGGAGCGAATTTCATCATTCTCCTGCCCCGATTGTAGTTGCTCCATAGCAGACACGATTGCACGGCAGGCGTCGTTAATGGTGCCCCTCACACACCCATTTATGTTCCCCGACTTGGCCGTCTGCTGCAGCACCGTCTGAGCAGCCGAGCGTGCCACCTCTATGGGGTGCTCGCCTTCTGTGAGGTGCAGACGGTGATCACCACGAAGAAAGGGGCGCACTCAGGATCATCGGGTGTCTAGGGCAGCGGTGGTAAATAAAACATTTTATTTATGTTTTATAGAGGCGTGTTGCCGCGGCGGCGGCTGGCTGCAGACTGGAGTAGTTGCAGTAGTGAAGGTTGTAGAAGCAGTGACAAGCTGGGTCACCCGGTCTCTTTTATGGACGCAATGGGGTGACCGAACTAGTGACCGTTATGCGCCGAATATGCCAAACTTTTATTGACCAATAATCTTACGGCTAATTACATGAGAGTAGGGATGGGTAACTTTAATTTAGGACATTTAGTTTTATAATTAATACAATTTCTTATCATTTACACATAAAATATCAAACACGGAGCAAACAATAGTACTTAAAACTAGACATTTTGTATATAGCAAGTTACACGTTTATTAATCATTGACATAGAAATAATACAGTAGAGTGATTTACTTATATCTAGTTACACAAATAAAAGGTTTTCTAAGCTACATGCGACAATTCTCCCCCACGTGCGTCAGCACCGTCTGTTGGTGTGGAGCAAATGAGGACGAGTCTGGAAACCGGGCGGCGGACGTCTCCTGCGCGAGTGCGTACAATGGCTACTCTTACGTGGCCATCAGGACCGGGAAAGAGTTGTGCGATAACGCCTCTAGGCCAAGTACCTCGCGGCATAGTTCCATCGGCTATGATAACTACGTCGCCTACGTGCAGTTTCTGCGCGTTCTGGTGTGCGCTGGATCGCGGCATCAGGTTCGGGCGATATTCTTTTATCCAGCGTTTCCAGAAGTTGTCGGCTAGTGCTTGAGCTGTTTTCCACGACGATAGACTCAGGTTCTCGTCGGAAAAGACTCCCAGTGGTGACATAGCGTTCGAGCGGCCGATGAGAAAGTGATTCGGCGTGAGCGCTTCGGCATTCAAGTCTGGGTTCACTGGTGTCAATGGTCTGGAGTTTACCAGGTGTTCGGCTTCCAGAAGTAGCGTGTGTAGAACTTCCTTGTGGGGTGCTCTGTCTTTTAGAGTGACTTTCAGAGCTGTTTTCACGCTACCAACTAGACGCTCCCAGGCCCCGCCGGCGGAGGGGTTGCCAGGCGGGATCTTTTTCCAGATCATGCGTCGTTCGGTCATAAATTGTTTGAGACTATCGGGCAGAGAGTTTTTGGCCTCTGATAGCTCGCGTTCTGCACCGATAAAATTTGTTCCGTTGTCTGAGTATAAAACGGACGGTGCGCCGCGCCGAGATATCATTCTTCGTAGCGATAGGATCATAGAGGCTGCCGATAAGGAGGCGGCTAGCTCTAGATGTACGGCTCTAGTGGTGAGGCACGTATAAAGTACGCCCCATCGCTTTTCTCGTCGGCGGCCTATTACAATTTGCATGGGACCGAATAAATCTACGGCTGCTGCGGTAAATGGCGGTTGATTCGCCTTGAGCCTCTCTGGCGGTAGGTCGCCTACAGGAACCTTGAGGGTAGTTCCTTTATAGGTCCGACACCATTGGCACTTATTCGTTATATAGCGAATCGTACCGCGCAGTCCGATTATGTAATATCTTTGCTTCAACTCGTTGATCACCGTCGCATGATTTCCATGGTTGTAAAGAGCGTGGAAATGGTAGATCAATAGCTTGGTAAATGCTTCTTTAGCGTGCAAGACGGGTATATGGGCGCCGTCTCTGTCTATTCGAGCATCTAGCACTATAATGCCGTTCTTGTCTAACTTCATGGCGACTCGGTGTAGTGAAGACTTCTTCGGTAGGGCTCGCCCGGCTTCCAGCAATCGTATCTCTTCAGCATACGACTCATTTTGGCTCCGTCGGATCAGTAGTATTTCTGCCAGACTTATGTGTCTATTGTTCATCTCTGTTTCTGGATTCTTATTAACAGACAATTTGGCTTTGAATACCTCGGCAGCAACCAAGACTCTGGCCGTAGCGCGGACAAGTCTAGTGAATTTCGAGAACCTACTTACATCGGGTAAGTATGCGAACTTACTTTTCACGGTACTAACGGAGCAGATTGGTTTTTGCGCGCGTTCTTCGCCCGTTTCGACGACGGACTCTACCGGTTTTTCGCGCGGCCAATGCTCCTCGTTTTGACGTATAAAATCAGGACCTATAAACCACCGGTGGTTAGCTCCGAACTGGGCCGGAACGCCCTTAGTAGCGTCGTCGGCGACGTTCAGCGCGCTAGGCACCCAGCGCCAATCGGTGCGCTTATTTGTGTCTTCTATTTCGGCTACTCTATGTGCGACAAAGCTTTTGTACCGACGTGGATCCGACCGTATCCAAGAGAGCGGCGTTCGCGCGTCGCTCCAAAAATACCGGTTTTTAACGACGTAATCGGACTCCTTAACTACGGTGTCGGCTAGCCGTGTCGCTAGCACACAACTTTGCAATTCTAACCTCGGGATACTCACAACACGCAACGGTGCGACTCGCGCCTTGGCGGCTACTAAGGCTGAGACCTTCTGGCCGTCCGGGCCTTCGCTAACTAAATATATCGCGGCGGCGTATATCTTTTCGCTAGCGTCACAGAAAACGTGCATATCGACCTCTCTACTGTTCGCAGGTACGTATCGCGGTATTTCTAGCTCCCTAAGTTGCTGTATATTGCTCACGAATGACTGCCACGCAGGTGCGAGCGAGGCGGGTATAGTGGTATCCCAGCCTATCCCTGTTCGCCAGACTTCCTGCATCAATGCCTTCCCTAGGACAGAAATCGGACTAACATAGCCTATGGGATCGAATATGGACATTGCGCTACTCGTCACCTGTCGCTTCGTGGGTAACTGTATACCGTTGAGCACTTCTTCGGGCGTATTGCGTAAATTTACGTTAAACCCTAACGTGTCACGTTTATGGTTCCATTTCAAACCTAATGTGCGCTCGCATTCGCCTCCCCCGATCAGGGACGTGTCCTCTTTGCTAGGTACTACGTCTGAAATTACGTTTGGGTTGTTAGAGGCGAACCCACGGAGCTCGAACGACGCGCGCAAATTAAGTTCGTAAATTTCATTTACTATACGCCTAACGTCGCTTTCGCTCTCGTCAAAAGCTGTCAACATGTCATCCATATACGTATTTTTTATCGTTTTCTCAGCAGCGATCGGAAATTCTTCCGCGTGTTCGTTTGCGTTTTTGTTTTTGACGTACAAAGCCGTCGTCGGCGAAGCCGCTGACCCGAATATTAACCTTTTCATTCTATATTCTTGCGGAGAGGCTGAGCGGTCCTCCCCCCGCCAAACAAAACGTAACGCATCACGATCGCTATCTATTATTTCTACTTGAAGGAACATTTCCTTGACATCGGCAATGACCGCGATTTTGCCTTCCCTAAAACGTACTAGCACGCCGAACAACGACTCTAATAGGTCGGGTCCCGCTAACAGCGCGGTGTACAGCGACCTTCCGTACGCGGTGGCTGCGGCGTCGAAAACCAGACGCATTTTCCCCCTTTGGGGATGAAACGTCGGGAAATGGGGTAAATACCACGACCTAAGCGAGTCCTGTGGCGGCGGCGAGTCTACTTTTTCGGCGTAACCTTTATCGAGCAGGTTATCTATGTGTTTGGTATACTCGGTTTTCAAAATAGGGTCGCGATCCAATTTGTTTTCTAGGCTGTATAGCCGCCGTAACGCGTGCGCTCTATTATTCGGCAATTCTTCGTTATCGGTACGCCATAACAAACCCGCGCGGTACCTATTTTCCCCGGGTATTTTTTCACATGTCGCCTCCAGTATCTCTAATGCTCTTTGGTCGGGATCGGCCCGAGGCAATTTCTTAACTACTCCTAATGACTCGATGTCGAAATGTTCTTTCATGAGAGCTAAGGCGTCATCATCGGCCGTTCGAGGCCCCATGTGGCCCACGAACGCTACGGTTGCCTGTGGTGACTTGTGTGGTCCGTGCAATGACCATCCTAACCGCGTTAAACTGGCTACCGGGAGGTGCGATTTGCCGCTGATAATTTGACGCGTAACTATCAAATGCCAATTATCCTGACCTATAATTATCGTAGGCGCGGCGGAATCGTAACACAGCTCGTCGGCAATGCTGGTTAAGTGGTCGCACTGTTCAACTATTTCTTTGGAGACGCCCTGCGCTCCTACGTTCATGCGATTAATGGTAAGCGCGTCCATCATCTCTAGATGCCTACTACAATAACCGCGGATTGCGAAACGCACGTTGCATGAATCAGGGTCGCTAACTACTCCCCCGATTCCCTCAATATCAAGCGTTTCACCCCGCTCTCGGGGTAAAATTTGGTCAGCCGTTTCGTGTAAAATCAGGCTGAGCGCGGCCCCTTCGTCTAACAGAGCTAAGGCTTGCGTAGTACCCAACGGTCCCGTGACTTCCACGGGCACCATTTTCAAATATGTGGGCGCTATCCGAATCGCGTTAACGTTACTACTTTTTTTTACTTCCACGGGCGCGTTAGATGCGTTCAAACCGTGTAGCAATTTATGATGCCCCGCTTCGCACTGTTGTTCGCCACAAGCCACGTACTTACACTTAAAGCGATTTCTGTGCGACGCGCCTAGACATCTATAACACAGTTTTTCATTTTTTGCCCAATCCCAACGTTCGGCAACGGTCGCGGCTACGAATTTGTGACACTTTTCAATTTTATGCTCACCGTTTTTACATATTACGCACTTATTGTGCGACGTAACTTGCGCCGGTGTCGAATGCTTGGGTTTGGTTCCCGTATACGCGGGTTTTTTAGCCTCTCGAGGCTTCGTTTGGGCTACCGTAGGCGACCTATACTCTCCGGTATGACTCGTATGAGACCTACTTGCGTTACTTCGCGGGCGAGTGCCTCGGCAGCTTTCATCAGAGTCGCTCGAATAGTCGCGGGTAAAGGCGGGTGCGGGAGTGCGGGCGGGGGCGTTATAGCGCTCCGACCGGCTCTCCGGCTCAAAAGAAACCGTGTTTACAGTATTTCGCGACTTCGGCCATCTATGACGACTGGTTCTTTTCGCGGCAGAACTAATCTCAAGCAAAAACTCTGAAATTGCTACTAAATCGGGCGAGTCCCGATTTGCTTGCTTGAATTTAGCCCATTCGTACCTCACGATAAGGTTCAATTTGTCAACAATCTTGTTAACTAGTTCTGGCGCGTAAAGGTACTTTTCTTGTTTTAAGGATTTAATCGTAGCTACAGCGTTAGCTACATGGGCCGCAAAAGAGACTATATTGCTATTGTCTTCGGCTAATCTCGGCATGCGCTTTACGTTGTGTAGCTCTGTCAACACGATTTCCTCTGGATCCCCGAATTGCCTTTCTAAGGTTTCCATAATTTCGTATGGATCCTGTACGGTGTACATTATGGACTTTACAGCTATTCTGGCCTCTCCTTTCAAAGCCTTACGGATTCGGCTGACGTTATTCACGTAACTAAACATCGGCGCGGTATCCTCGAATTCGGCCCGAAACGCGATCCACTCCGTAATATTACCGTCGAAAGTGGGCAATTCGGGCGGCCTATGCATAACGGGTGCGTAATGATTCGAAACATCTCGCGGCGGACGATGTGTGCTTATGTGCGACTCGCGGGGCGCGGGCCTACCGAGAGCGGCGGGCTCACTATGCACGAAAGTACGTGGGGCTGTTGTGACTCCAGGTCGGAATTTAAAACTTTGGTCAAGCTGAGACTGGTGTTCGACCCACTTCTTCACTCGTTGCTCGTCTAATTCGACTTCAGTTACGGTCTTGCCGCTAGCAGATCGCGCCTCATACTGGGCGACCTGTAGCCGTAATTTGGCAGTTTCCGCCTGTTTATTAGCAACGGCGAGAGTGGCTTTCTGAACTTCCAACTCGGCCATCAACAAAGCCAACTTTTCGTCACAACTTACACTAATACACTGTTTTTCGCGCACTTTTTCACTATCGCGATCGCGGCACTGAGAATCGCGGGGTTTTTCGCCCGTTGGCGTGTTTGATTTACACAAAGCCCCCGGGGGATTCACTACCGTTTTCTCGTTTTCATCGCACGAAATGTCCGAATATTCGGGTGCCGGCGGCGGCGCTGTTGCCGACGGCGGCGGGTACGCACTATGACCGTCATCTAGGTTGCTGCTGGTGCCTTTGTCCCATGTATTGGTTTCGCCGGAGGTTGTCTTACCAGACGGCGGCGTCAGGGTGGCGGCAGGCTCCCCCTGCGGCTTGCGTGGGCGAAGAGACCTCTTCAGCGTGTGTTCGGACATCTTCTTCTTTTTTCTGGCTTCTTTTTACGCAAATGACGCACGTGGGGGTCCCTAACCTTACCTACCTAAAACCTATTGGCTGACACTGCCTAGTGCAGCGCCAGCGACCCTAACTTACAACTAACTCACTTGTGGGCGTAAATCCCTTGATGCACTGATTCTCGCGCAAAGGCTAAGTGCAAGTGCCAGAGCGTCCGAAAGCAGTGTGAAGACGTCAACCATGTGACGTTGCAACGAAAGTTGCCAGGACACGAACGCGGAGTATGGCCTCAACACGAACGGTCCGTCCAGCAAGCTGGTTATAGCCCTAGGCTCTACCGCTAAAGCGGGCGGGTGTATGGACACCAAATGATGATGATGATTCTGAGCGTGAAATAAATTTCTGTCTCAGCGCGTACTTTATTCTTTCTTCATAGTTCTTTCATCCGGTGCTCGAAGGACCAGCTGTGAGGTGCAGACGGTGATCACCACGAAGAAAGGGGCGCACTCAGGATCATCGGGTGTCTAGGGCAGCGGTGGTAAATAAAACATTTTATTTATGTTTTATAGAGGCGTGTTGCCGCGGCGGCGGCTGGCTGCAGACTGGAGTAGTTGCAGTAGTGAAGGTTGTAGAAGCAGTGACAAGCTGGGTCACCCGGTCTCTTTTATGGACGCAATGGGGTGACCGAACTAGTGACCGTTATGCGCCGAATATGCCAAACTTTTATTGACCAATAATCTTACGGCTAATTACATGAGAGTAGCTAGGGATGGGTAACTTTAATTTAGGACATTTAGTTTTATAATTAATACAATTTCTTATCATTTACACATAAAATATCAAACACGGAGCAAACAATAGTACTTAAAACTAGACATTTTGTATATAGCAAGTTACACGTTTATTAATCATTGACATAGAAATAATACAGTAGAGTGATTTACTTATATCTAGTTACACAAATAAAAGGTTTTCTAAGCTACATGCGACACCTTCCCTCAGGGATATCTGGTCATTCCAGGGGTCCTCGTCCTCCGTCTCCTTCTCTTCGGAGTCTTGTCCCACGCTCTTTAATTAGCCTTTTTTTGGCTCCTCGAGCAGGCAGAATCCTCAGCTTCAGTCGAGGAGCCAATCCTGCTGCGGAAGGCTTCCTTCCCCTACGCGCCGAGTTGATTTTCGGTCCGTTGTCCGGCACCGCATCATCTTTTGCATAAAGGTGAACCCTTTTGCTCCCTGTCGTGAGACCCCTGTGTCCGTCGCGCCCATGGGAGATAATATCCCCTTTCGGGGAAGGCCTCAGTACCGTTTTCTCGACCACGCCCGAAAACATAACGTTTTCCCGCTCAAACAAACCGTCCTTTTGGGACATGCTACCTCCGGGAGGGGGGGAGTAACCTCCCCCCATCGATTCACCAGGCGAAACCACCCCCTCACCGGGCAAAATCCCACGAAAAGGCAACCCAAAAATTCTCGTATGAAAAATGGTCAAGAGTGAGTCGGGCCCAATCCGACAAAGTTATGAAAACGCCGGTTTTCGGCCCTCCACCACTTTCTCTCTTAGTTTAAAATTCAGCGCAAGGCGTCGAACGATAGAGAAAACTGCCCTATATACGATGATATAAAGCGCGAATTTTTATTTCCCCCCCTCAAAAGTAACGGCAATTACAAACTTAATTCAAAAGCTAGATTCCCCTCATAAACAGGAATAGCAATCTACGTTCCTTCGAATAACTTCGGAAATATGCATCCTAAAATTATGCAGTAAACGCCGACTGCTAGAGCTTGTCAAAACACAATTTAAACGCTATAGAAATAAAAGATAAGATAAGAAAAGAAAAAGATATGAATTTTTTAGAGATCATAATAGAAGTATGCAAAATTTCAAAACAAACTCTATTGTCCCCAATAACTTTTGAACGCTAAGTCCGAATAAATTTCAAAAAGGTGAAAGATAGTTAACTATAATAGTCTTTACACTGTGACACAAAATTTCGACGAATTCTACAAGAACGTGGCAAGGACAAATATTTTGTCAACATTTACCGGTCGCTTTTGTAAAACCTAGGTTTTACCGACTCGACGGTGGTAAAAGTCCGAAATTAAAGAAGATATCTCAACATTTCGGGCTTTTACCGAATCAAGTTGCTAAAACCCAGGTGTTACCGGCAAAACCTAGGTTTAACAGCACTTCGGGCTTTTACAGTAACATATATATGCATGCAAAACTTCAGCTCAATCGAAAACCGGGAAGTGGGTCAAATTTAACTTGCAAGATTTGTTTCGGACAACGGAGGAACTATAAGCTTAACTTCCAGCTCCATCATCAGATCAGCTCCATGTCATGATAATATTGCATTGTCACGCGATTTACATATGCGTGCAAAATTTCAGCTCAATCGGAAACCGGGAAGTGGGTCAAATTTAACTTGCAAGATTTGATTACAGACAACGGGACAGGTGAAACTAAATAAAAGCTTATAAACAAGTAACTCACAAAAATGTTTTTGGTACACAGTTTTATTGCTGACTGTACCTAGTAGCCTTGTCATGTAAACTACGGAGGTATACCAAATTTCAGCTCAGACACCGGGAACTGGTTGAAATTTAACTTACAAGATTTGATGCACATAAATAAATAAACAAATAAATATACGGGGTCAAGCTAAGTAAAACTGTGTAAAAAGGCTCTGAGCGTACAAAGGGTGCAGTTTGGAGGTCGAAAAGTTAGATATTATTCAGAGGCTGATTAGATTATAGAATGTCTGTAATTTTTGATTTGGGTAGATGCCACATTCATAGCTATCCTCCTCCTGGACGTCGTCTGGAATAAAGCTAGAATGACCATTGTTCCGTGTATGGGAGACGCAACAGAAAAAACAAGAAGAAGGAATTGATTAACTCTATTCAATACAAAATCGAGCACAATGAGACAATAAACATTATTGCCGTGATTAAGTAGGTACCTACTTTAATATAAAAATAACAACATATTCCTTAAACTATAATTGAGATTATTTTGTAGAGAACTTTACAGCTCTAACAGCACGTCTCGCTTTTTTCGTAGCTTCTTCTTTTAACCGATGTCTCTTCTCTTTTTCAGCCAAACCTACTACTACATCATGTTGTAATGCATTTTTGACTCCAGCTTTTGCGAATAATTTGCTTAATACGTAATCGTCGTCATTGTGATGCTTTTCCTTCTCTTTTTTACTTTTCTTGTTTTTGACCCTTTTCACTGCTATCAAGTTCTCTATTTCTGGTTCAGAAATATCTGAGGAATGTTTTCTTTTGCGTTTTGATTTATGACGTTTGCGAGAAGTGTTGCTAACTATATTATGAGGTACAATTTCTGGTGGGCTTGATTTAACAGTAGAGTCAATGTGAATCTCATTATCTACACTACTATCAGGTACAATTTCTGATGCTTTTGCTGATTCTTCTTTGTGCTCTGAATCTTCAGCAGAGATTCTTCTTTCTGGGTTGCCAGAATTGTTTATATCATCTACATTTTGCATAATATCATCATCTCCATCACCAGACACTTCACCCTCCTCTAATTCATTGTCTTTATTCTTGAGTGCCTCTTTGATCAAATTTTCTTCATAATCCTTCTTGGAGTGCATGTTAATGATATCTAACTCTGATAAAACACTATCAAATGGGATATTTGTCACTTTGTCATCAATCAAATTTATTTCAGGTGGATGGACTGTTGGAGGATTTAAAAGAAGATCCCTTTTTTTCTTGTACTTTTCTCGAGGATCTTCCGCATTTACTGAGATTTTTGGTTTTATATTACTTGCAATTTTCCTGCTTATTTCCCGTGCCCGTTTTCTCATTTCTTCTAATTTCCGTTTCGCCATTGAAACTCCACCATTTGGAGGTACATCATTGTCTGTCTCTTTCTTTCTGTTATTTACGTTGACTTTTGTATGTTTAAAAAGAGCTGCAGTTTCAGTATCCCCATCGCAATTAGGTTCATCAAAAGTGAAAAGACCTTGTAATGTGCTAGTTGTTAGAACATTCTTCTGATTTGGGTCTATTAGTATTTTATTGCTCAGGAAATGTTTAAATATTTGTCTTTGATATATTTTTTCCTCAATTGTGCCTCCTGACAAAAGTCTATACACAGTAACATTTCTCTTCTGGCCAATCCTCCAAGCTCTTTCTTTAGCTTGGCTGTCTGTGGCTGGATTCCAATCTGGATCATAAATAATTACCCTGTCTGCCCCAGTCAAATTTACTCCTAGACCTCCCACTCTTGTTGTTGCTAAAAATACTAGGTATTCTGGATTTTCATTGAATGTCTTAATTAAATTCTGCCTTATGCCAACGCTCACTGTGCCATCCATTTTTAAGTATTTATAATCTTGATTTTGTAAATACTGTTCCAATAAACACAACATTGCTCTTGATTGTGAAAATATCAATGTTCTGTGTCCTTGCTTCTGCCATATCTTCAAAAGAGAATGAACAACTGTCATTTTACCAGACCTTTTCCAAGCACCAAAAGACTGTTCATCAACTTTTTCACATTCCTCTTGTGCTTCATACAGATATAGATCAGGATGGTTACAGATTTTTCTTAATGTTGATAGAGCAACTAAAACTCTGGCTCTGAGTGGATCACCAAACCTGCTCTCTTTATCAAGAATACTTCTTACAGTGGAACTCATAAGGTAACCCATATACAGATCTCTCTGTTCTTGACTCAGTGCACAGAAAAGTACTTGTTCATTTTTCTCAGGCAGTTTTATATGTTCCTGTACTTCTGCCTTGGTTCTGCGCAACATATATGGTGTGATCATAGTCTTTAGGGCTTTTGCAATTTCAAAAGCTGTGGCTTCTTGGAATTCAGTGGCATTGGCATATCCTCCTTGGGTTATTGGTTGAGCAAAATGTTCCATGAATGCATTGTATGTACCAAGAAGGCCGGGTCTCATGAAGTCAAACAATGACCAAAGTTCTTGTAAACTATTTTGCATTGGCGATCCAGTAATTAGTATTTTGTGAGGTGTTTCAAATTTCTTAACAAGCTTACTAACTTGTGTTTCTGGGTTTCTGATTTTGTGGCCTTCATCCAATATCATGTAATGCCATTTTCTGGCCATCAAGTCTTTACTGTATTTGACAATACCAGCATATGTTATGAGCAAGATACCATGGGAATCATGGATGTCCCGGATCAGTCTGTTGTGATTTCCTGTGTGAGAGCCAGAGTTGTGGAGAACAGCTACTCTTAAATAAGGACACCAATAGTGAAAGTGTGTTACCCACTGAAAAATAACTGTGGCCGGTGCTACAATTATAGATGGGCCTAGTCCACCCCACCTTCCATGATGAGTCTTGGACAGTCCAGCAAGAAATGCTATAATTTGTACAGTTTTTCCTAAACCCATCTCATCACCAAGCAAGCCTCCAGACTGAACTTGATGCAGCTCCCATAACCACTTAACTCCGATCTTCTGGTATTTGTACAACTGCTTCCAAATGTAGGTAGGGACATTTAGACCGTTTTGCAATTCATGCAATTCTTCCACATCCTTGTTGCCATCTAGAATATAGTGGATATCTGCAGACATTGAGTCTCCTTCATAGTTACCAGCGTGTGCTGCTGCAAGGTTTTTTTTCCAGTTGTCTAACCTTTGATCGTAGAGATGTTTGTCCCCATCATCTATTATTCTCTTCAAGTTTTGTCTCGTGCGTGACGTCGACGTACCCGTCATTGTCGCACAGATGTTAATGTTAGGTACCCGTGCGTCTTCTTCATCGTCGCCAGACGGTAAGTACTCACTGCCGTCGTCAGAGTCCCGTTCTGCAGACGTACTAGGAGTAGGTGCATGTGAATCCTCTACATTATCCTTCAGGTCTTGTTTAGAATTAGAACATTTTTTATTCACCAAATTTTTATCCTGTTTCTTAGAGATTAATTCGGCAGCCACCTTACTTTTCTCTGACACCGACTTTTTAGAGCTTGCCTTGATGTCACATTTTTGTTTAGCAAGCGCCTGCTGACTTTCAAGGTATTTATTTATATCAACCATTATTTATTTTATATTCGCGAAATAACAAATATTGGCATGGTGCAACAATTGTAACTGACAATAATGACATTAATGACATGAGAAGACAACACATTTCAACACAAGTATTTTGTTACTATATCTATAACAATTGTGCAGAAATAAAATATTTCCTGAATTAAATTGATACTCGTAAGACTAGTATGATAATATAACAGTGTTTACAATATAGTATATTTGAAGAAATTATTTTTTGAAGCAAATTAAAAATAATCATGTTTTAATAAAGAGAAAGACATTTCGCCACTGTCAAATGCATAAATGACTCTTTCAACGTAAATACGGTTCATTCTCACCGCAGTGGGTCGCCACACACCTAGCGGTTTTCCTCGCGGAATTACCGGAAGTAGCGGAAATTTGTCTATGGTAGCGGAAATTTGACTATGGTAGCAGATTTTTTGTATGGAAGCCATAGACAAATTACCGGAAGTAGAGGAAATTCATAGACAAAATGCTTAATTTGTCTATGAATTTCCGCTACTTCCGGTAATTCCGCGAGGAAAACCGCTAGGTGTGTGGCGACCCGTTGGCGCAGTTGACGATTTACTTCATTAGTTCCACAAATACAGTTGGTTTTATTATCAAATCATTTTGATATAGAATGTAAGTACAGCTTTTTCAGCTTCGTTGGCCTAACTTTTATCAAACTTCTTTTAATAACATGTCGAATCATACGTAAATTGAAATATACTCTATGACAGATCAAAAGTGAAAATAGAAAGGGGTCTATACGCAGCGCAATTTCAACGCGAACATCGCAGGCAATTTCGATACGTTGGATCAAAAACCGTTAAAACCGCAATGTATTGAAAATTTACAGTGGTTAATTGTGAGATCACTCACGTCTGTAGAGAGCCTAAGTTAAATCACAGAGTAAATAATACACGTGACATTACAGAGAGATCTCTGTAATGTCACGTAACGTCACGAATCATGTTGTCCCTTCTTAACGCATGACAAGTTCTCTTTCGCACTTATGCAAACGTATCGGATACGTCGTGTCAAATTCAAATTTTTTGACAGATTTACTTTGAATTGTACCCCCCTGGTTAAATGCGCAAAATCTTGCCATGACACGCAAGTTGACAAATTTGTCTCATTCTAAGTATAGTTTTCTTTCACTCTGATCGGTTGACCAGTCACTTCAGTATGTAGACACCTTGGGATGATTCCACGGTGATTCCCATGTTTTTTTCCTGGGGTTCCGCTTTTTGACAAGATAACAACTTGATAGCATCTCTGTCTTGCCTACCGAAATCTCAATAAGCTATCCTGTTGTCAACCACCATTTAAAGAAAAAATCTTTGTAATTGCATCATAATATCAAAAAAACATTATATTGTATTTGGTTTGGATATCATAGCCTTATTAGCCTTTACTGTGCACTCTTTTTTGTTTGATCAATTAATAACATTTTACTTGTCCAGTACTTTATTGGTGAATTAATTAATTTGTAGTACTTGTAATCATCTTGGTGTAACTTATTCTTGTGCATACAAAGAAAGAATGGAAAAAATGGAAGTAGAGTCCACTGCGCAAAACGACGTGATTTTTGAAGCCAACGAGAATGCTCCATTCGGGATAGAAACCGCAGCTGAGGTGGCACCTGTGGCGTTATCACCGGTGCAAATACAGCAAGAATACTTTGAGAATCTGCCCGACTGTGACTGGGTGAAGTGAGTACTTTATTTCAATGTTCCTATGAGTAAACAAAGAAACTCGTATATGCCTTGCACTATCTTTATAATTTTCTTCTTCTTCTTCTTCTTCAGCGTGTATGCGCCCACTGTTGGGCATACGCCTTTATAATATTGTACCGCAAAAAGTACTTTTTTTAAATATCAAATACAAATCTATTTTGATAACACCAAAGTTGTAGTGTATCTTACATAGTAGGATTATTATACATATGAACATTACATTCAAGTAGTCAATCGCGTTATAATTTCAAATAACGAGAAGGTTTACTAATAGGTATTAGACATGTAACGAATGTCGGTATTAGAACATTCGCGAATGCGAATGCGAATGCGAATATTTGTAATTAATATTCGCGAATGCGAATGCGAATATTTGGGTTTTCATACATTTCGTAATTTCACTACATTTTGCTTGTATTGCAGTAACATTTTATTGACGCAGTTCATAACCGGGCGGCGTATCTTAGGCGATTATCACACTGGCGACGGATCCGCATGCGGCGCCAATAAGGTGCTAAAATATTCGCAAAATATTCGCATTCAATTGTGCGAATGCGAATGAGAATGCGAATATCTAAAAACTAACGAATATTCGCGAATGCGAATGCGAATGCGAATATTCGTTACATGTCTAATAGGTATACACGGTGGAAAGATAAGTCGGGCCCTGGAGGGAAACTACCATAAAACGTTGAGATAGCTCAATTAACTGAAAGGAAACATTCTTTTATTTTTAAAAAGAGACATATCTGCATTTACAAACTATCGAGAAAATGCATAATTCACAAAAAAACTACTCATTTTGTAATTTTTGTCAAAAACAATTTTTATGATAATTCATGACAAAAGATCCTATTTCCAACAAGAATAAAAACTTTTTAATACCAACCAAATTTACGGCACAAGAGAAGCCATAAATAATGAAAAAAGAAAAATCATACAATTTTAGTATTGAAAAAAGGGAAAATTAGAAAAAAATCTGTGAATGCAGTTTTACTTTTTAGGAAAAATAAAGGAATGTTTCCTTTCAGTGTATTGAGCTATCTCAACGTTTTAAGGTAGTTTCCCTCCAGGGCCCGACTTATCTTTCCACCCTGTATATTATGTGAAAGGTAAGTTATAGAATTCCTCGATTCCTTGTCACTTGAGACTAGCTTTTATTGCTAACTCTACTTTTCTTTGTATAGTATCTAATTGCTCATCAAGACGAATGCAACGAGCCCGAACATGACAAGACAATGTTGAGTAGTTGAGGAGTTCCTATGGGCACCTTCCAGCTCCATCATCAGATCAGCTTCACGTCATAATATTGCATTGTCATCCGATTTACACAACATGCAAAGTTTCAGCTCAATCGGAATACTAAAAGTGCATGAAATTTAATTTACAAGGTTTACAGATAATGGGACATTAAAAACTAAATAAAAAATTGTTATAAAATGAAGCTCAACAATAATGCATTTACAGGTATGAACTTCACAATAGGAACTATTTGCTCCAAAACATGGCATTTGCGTTATTTGGTAGTCCGAGCACGGAAGGAGAGCTCAGTGAAGTGAGGACTGAAGGGGACGTTCACCTCGAGGGCTACACTCAACGACAAAAGGAACAGGTCATGAGAGTTTACGAGAAGGTTTGTGAACAGAGTAAGTAGATAGTTTTTTTATAAATTAAACTATTTTTTAAAATCTGATTATACTTTTTAAATCTGATTACAGCTTTATTAGTTGTTCAATCTATTTTGGGCCCAAAACCTGTGCCTATTGAGTCTAAACTCATTAAGCATGTCTTGCTCACACTTACTGTTGGGAGTGCTCAGGGGCTTATTTATCATGGAGCCAAGAGGGCCATGTTCTTTGGTGACAGAACACCAAGGACAACCCACACACTGGGTTCTGGGCTCTGGTCAGTTGGCTACCGACCCATAGGGCCTTTATGGCCTGGGGTGCCAAGTTATGCCTCTGTAGTTATAGTATTATTTTATAGGCTACTTTCCTATGAAGTCAAATCAGCTACTCTTTAGAAAACATCAAAACAATTTGTTATATTTATATGGAGTTTATACGGGAGACTAATATTGTGACGTCACAATACTATATGATGACTACATTTCCTTTATAAATGTTTTAACCATTATAAAATCATTTAAACCGCAAACACATGTTACACCTGGGTTTTCCCGTGTATTTTTTAAATTTTGATTTTATGAAGGCAACTAAACAATTTAGTAGCTACTGGAAAGTACCCTATTGCCATACTGGCATGTTGGTTTTATCTCTACAATAGTGTTACCATGTCAGTTAAAGATATTGTAGCACTAAAATTGTTGAGCTACTCATATGAATTAGCTACTACAATCTAGATAAGATAGTGCTAAAACCTAACAGGATTTATTACAAGCAAACCTATCTAAATTGATTGTACCTATACGTTCAATGATAAATATATCCAATATACATATACATATAGGTCTCATTTTTAACCGACTTCAATTCCATTGAGGAAGGAGGTTCTGCATTCGGTTTGGTGTTTTTTTTTATGTATGTTCACCGATTACTCTGAGACCCATGGTCCGATTTGAGTAATTCTTTTTTTTTATAGCAGGTTATCGAAATTAGGTGTTATTGGCTGTGTGCATGAGTGTGGTGCCATCTCTTGAGCAGGGGGTGAAAGGGTTTTTTTCTTTTTTATTAATCGCATATATTCCTTGCTTATATGAAATGATATTGACAAGAGCCCAATTTCTTGTTACCTTGTGCGCTGCGATCGTTCACGTTACCCCCACCATGCACTTCGCACATAGCCAATTCACATTTTGTTAAGGTTAGTATTAGTGCAAAGTACAAACTTTAGTAAGGTAGAGTTTAGTTACTGGAACTGTTTACAGAGATGATAAACATGTTAAGATGTTGATTGATTGTAGGTGTTATTGTTAATTAATTTTATCTCTTTTGCTGGATATCTTGAAGAAATATTGAGCAATTAGAGCAATAATCCAATAAGAAATAAAATTTTGACTTCGAAACAGTTGGTCGTCCCTGGCAAAATACAAATTTTGTCATGTGGTCCCTCAGCTTCAGCACTGCAAGAATGTTTTAGGGCGAATCAACTTTTTAATGTTGTTTACTCTGTCCACGTTGTCCGAGGGACATCCTCATACTATTTCATAGAAAATCTTTGGTTGTCCAAGGGACGTAACCATAGCAACCAGGCGCTTTAAAAAGTTGATTGACTCTATAGTACATTACTTGTTACTTATAAGCAGCACCAACCTTGTAACAATGCGGATTTTCATGTAGTAATAATTTTAAACAAAAAAAGAACCGACTTCACTTAGGATCCGCTATTCCAAGAGGAAGTGGCCGAGTTGCTGTAAAAAATAGTGAAATCACTATAGGTGTGCCTATAATAGTTGAAGAGTTCCCTCGATTTCTCCAGGATCCCATCATCAGATCCCGACTTGGTGACAATGGGACCATCTAGGGGTTATACCTGTTCGATTCAAAAAAAAATTTTGAAAATCGGTTCACGATTCACGGAGATATGGAGTAACATACATACAAAAAAAAAAAAAAAATTATGATAAAAAAAAAAAAAAAAAAAATTCAGTCGAATTGAGAACCTCCTCCTTTTTTGAAGTCGGTTAAAAATATACGGACATGATTATAATATTTTATTTAGTACTATTATATTACACCCAATAGAACATATTTTTTTGGACTCGAACGCGTGATTATAATGATATATATTTTTAAATTACTATAGGAACCCTGTAGTGTTGCAGGGTTGGTGCCCATCACTGAGTATAAAGCACATTGCTGTGCTCTTGAAAACACGAGCTTCTACACTGCCAGTTAAATGACTGCTTGTTAGGTTCATAATACATTAAGTATTCTTTTTTTCAGGCAAATATACTCAGAATGATGAAGATGTGATGATATCAGTACTTCTAATAGTATGCGCCAGACCGAAACCAGTGAAGTTCTACCAGATAACTCCATCTAACCACTGGTTAGATTTGCATCAGAGGACCGACAGTGAGATATGGTGCACAGCCGTGTTTAGAGTTAGGAAATGTATTCCACAAACTGTTGGAGGTATGTATTTTATATTTATACTGCTTTCTATACATTTCCAGTCAATATTTAAGTAACATACCCAACAATTTTAACAACAAAAAAAATTGATAACTGTAAGAATGTTGATTTTCTATATTTTTTTATATTCCAGCTTTTCTTTATTGAGCAAGTTATATCACACTTAAAATAGAGAAGAGTCTGTTTCACTGCTTTGTCACTTCTTTATTTAGTCAAAATATTTAAAAACAGCAAAATTTTAAAGATAGTTTATTGAGTATATTTTGGTGATAATTGAATTTTTAGAAACTAATTATAATTATGAATGTTATTTTTTCAGCTAAGTCCTGCAGAGTGTACATCGACGAAGACGCTCGAGTGTACCAAGACTGGGAGTCATACTTGCTTAATAACACGCAACCAAAGTGTGTTCTTATAGTACCCGAAAATGGAGAATATGATGGGACCATTATTGAGGTAATTTCTTCTGTGTAAGAATTCCCTTCAAGATTTCAAATTCAATCTTAAATACCAAAAAGTCTATCAGATTGGTAATGTAAAAGCGCTATAACCAATATAAATATACTATAATATAAATATGTATAACTATAGACAGTATAGACAATGTTTAACTCATCATTTGGAATTTGTATTGAGGAAGTTGGTCTTGAAATATCGTATAACCAGATACGTACAACGCCAAATTACAGAGAGTCGCGAGGAAACGGAAATAATTTAACCACGCATTCCTGACGTAATTTTTTTTTTTTGAGGGTTTTTTATTATTATTTTTTATTATTGGTATAAGGTATTAACTCTTAAACTAGGCGAATATCAAAAAAACATTATTGCGTATTTAGAAATACGGTCTGGAATATACTGTTAAAATCTTTCCGTTTCCTCGCGGGCACCTTGTATACATTTTTGAACCTTATTGCAAAGGAGTAAGGTGAAAAAGTGTGAAAATGTCATTGACTTTGACTGTACTTGAGAATCCTGCGATTTATTTTTAATTTAACATATTTTTCTCAAAGATGATAAAACATTTCAGGGCGGTGACGAAACGTTTGCCGTAAAACTGACAGTAGCACCGTCCCCGACACTCGGCATCAAAGCCCAAGTACTCAGCTCAGTGGATACAGCGAGCACCGTAGCTTCTATAGGCGCTATAGGCGTTCTCGGTGTGGCTGCGTTCACTCCTGTGGCGCCGGTTGTACTGGCCGGCGCGGCTGTGGCGACGGTTTCCACGTGCTTGTATGGGCTTGTGAGGTCGTCGTTCCATCTGCACGATCGGAGTTCACATGAGCAGGTGTGTTTGGGTGATGTCTGGTGCAGGTAACATCCCTTTTGTTCCTCGGATGTTGATTTTTTGACATCCGAGGATGCGGATGCGGATGCGGATATAAAAGGCTCACATCCGCGAATAGGGATGCGGATGTAAGTTTAGGTACAAAAAAAAAAGTTTTGTATTAAAACAAAACAAACTCATTTTTTGTCGCTATCCGTCAAGGACATAGAGCTCGATCGACGAATCACGACAAATGTAACAATATTGTTATTGGGTAATGGTGAAATTACCTAATTTACCTAATTACCTAATTGTGAAATTTACCCAATAAGAATATTGTTACATTTGTCGTGATTCGCCGAGACGTTCCTGTACCGACTTGTTCCACATCTGCATCCGCATAAGCTCCGCATCGATTTGATGCGGACCTCACGAATACAGCTGATCTTTTGAAAAAAAATCAAATGTTTTGTAAATAGTTACGTTTTAGGTCATTTAAAGGCCAGAATTTTTTTAACCTTAACTCCAAAGTTTAAGGTTTAAATTAAATTGGCACAAATATGGTTAATTACGTACCAGATCTGCAAAAGATGCTTGTTTCTTCGTCTACAGAGCATCAGCCCCACGGACGCAGAGGCCCGCGGCAGCTGGCTGAACATAGCCGCGTCCAGCGTGGGCCTGGCCGCCGGCGCCGCCTCCAACCTGCTGGCACGTTCTGCCGCCGCCGGCACTAATATGACCAAAGTAAACCGTAGTACTAACATTACTAACTGTTGACGACATCACTCCTATAGTATAGTATTTATAGTCGTCACACTCATCACTCATTATTACATTATTAATAATACTGTTTAATAATAGTACAGTCCAAAAAAAGAACCGACTTCACTTAGGATCCGCTATTCTAAGAGGAAGTGGCCGAGTTGCTTTAAAAAATAGTGAAATCACTATAGGTGTGCCTATAATAGTTGAAGAGTTCCCTCGATTTCTCCAGGATCCCATCATCAGACCCTGACTTGGTGACAATGGGACCATCTAGGGGTTATACCCGTTTAATTAAAAAAATTTTTTTGAAAATCGGTTCACGATTCACGGAGATATCGAGTAACATACATAGAAATAAAAAAAAAACATTCAGTCGAATTGAGAACCTCCTCCTTTTTTGAAGTCGGTTAAAAAGAACCTTCGGGTTTTAGATAGAAACGCCGGGGCAACAGTGACACATGAAAAAAGCAGAACAGCCATATTACCTTCGTGTGTCATCGCCGACTCTTAAGGCTACGGACTGTATGTTCATGAATAGGTTTTTTGTTTTACATTATTTTGTTTTGTATGGTTAACCCTTTGTCTTCGATCGCCAAGCATCGGACGGAACAATCTTTCCACTGACGCCAGAGCGCGAGCGCACTCGGTTATATTTTGGACGTGATATCACGCGCTGGCGCTATGGCTAGCGCTGAGGGAACGACTTTCCGTGCGCGTGCTTTGACGTCTTTGGCGGTCAAAGGGTTAAGTCACTTGACATGCTATTAGTTAGAATTACTTAAGATGTCCCATTCTCTTTGCCTTGACTACTTCCTCTAGATTGGATTAAGTTGGCAAGTTTTACTGATATAACCGGGGGTAGTCGTAGCTCCGCTGCTATGGGCTTGAATTTTTTTTTTAATTATTGTTTTATTATTTTTCAGACCGGGCAAGCCCTGGCAGTGTCCGTGGAGGTCCTGCGTCACGCGAACTTAGTGACAGGTGGCGCCGGTGTCGTAAACAGCCTTGTGCACATCATACTTAAAGTGAGTACCATAATGTTGCATTAACCTTTTCGACGACGGTGCCGATATATACGTCTTTGGCGTGGAAAAGGTTAAAACGCCACTATAGCCACCCCAAATATTTTATTTTTATTTAAACTTTATTGTACAAAAGAAAATTGTTTAATTACAAAAGGCGGACTGAATGCCATGAGGCATACGTCAGGTGACAATCACAACTCACTACTACAAGAATAGCCACAATGAACCGTACTAGCAGCAAAACAAAATTAATTATCGTTTACAATTTTTTTGCAATTAATATATTTTGGATGTCACCTGACGATATCCATATAATCCCTCAACGAAAGCCACAAAATATTTGACACATTCTTATTTGTAGGACCAAAAGAGCCTGTCAGATATTTTTGCGACTTTCGTTGAAGATCATCCTATTGCAGGTAACTTTACAGCGGCGGCACGCCAAAAATATCGTATGGTGGTGAAGAAAAACTGCTCATCTGTTTTTAAATTGTTAGTTTAAAATAATAACCATAGTAAGTTACTAATTTTTGTTAACAGTATCGCGCAGGCGAGCAGCCTACGAAACTGGAGCTGTTCCAGTTCACAGCAGCCACTCTATTCTTCTGCCACGCCGTCATGTCCAACAAGACGGCGCAGAGCATCATCGAAGACGCGCAGGCTAAGGCCATCAACGAGTACCGAGCCACGCTCAGGAGTAACCGGCACAGGTGACAATAAATTCTCTCTAAGTGGCATTAGAGTTCATTTTACGATATATCTTTTAAGTATTTTACTTTGACATTGAAATTACAACTTTCGTTACATTTATTAGGATTCATTATAGATCGCTATTGAAAACTTTTAAAAATTTGTTTGGTAATGACCATCAAGCGTCGTTGTATTTAAATCGCTAGCAAAAAATAATTCTATTTGATATCGGGGGCCGATTGCATAACAAATTGTAACTCTAATATTATTAGCGGAACTCTCTTTCTAATGAATGGGGTTGGAAAGAGACTTCCGCTAATATTATTATTAGTAACAAGTTGTTACGCAGTCGGCCCCTGGTCACGATTCTTCAGATAATTCAACTGGACCTGGACCAGTATTTATTTTTAAGACATCACTTCATTTACTATGTGATAATCAATAACATACTAATTATAGGAAAATCTTCGACAAGCTGAGCGCCGAATCTCGCCGGGTTGCCGGCAATATCCAGGGTAACACCGAAGTGATCCGCGGCATCCAAAGCATCGGCGACAAGGACCAGTACTTCGCCTCCGTGCTCAAAATCAACAAGGACGTCAACACACATCGCCTCCGCATATCCATGACCTCCGATGGCCAGGTCAACCTGAACGCCCAGCATAAGTTCAACCCTGCGGACCTTAGCATGCTCGACCCTGACGGTAGGAGCCAATTGTTCAACTCTCTAGGCCCGGACACGTTACAAGCCAAAAACGTCCCGACTAAACTATCTACACCCTTAGCACCAACCAGAGGCTACCTTGATACCCAAGAAGAAGAGAACAATAATCTCCTTGTAGGAATACACCCAGGTGAAGTCCTACGCATCGGTACGTATTTAATACGCATCAGCGCTTCCGGAACGCAAAACATAGCGAAACTTCTAGAGGATTTAAGCCAGGAAATATACGCGAATCTTATGACTGTGGTCTTCAATATTCTTTCCAATCTCTTACCCAACGATATAGCTAGGCTTAGACTTTTGAGCCCTGACGAGGATTTGGTTATGCAGATCGTCAATTTTGTCTTTAACTATATGAAACATAACAGGCCTTTGGGCGAGCCGTGTGCAGAAAACGATAACGGTATTGTTTACGTTTTGAAAGAGTTCTTCCAAGAAGGAAGGGTGCGTCAGGATATAATCCTGCTTTTGAAGGATCGCCTCATGACGTGGGTCGAAGAGGAGATTGATGCTAGAGCGCTCAGATTTCCGAATAAGAAGCAAATCATTTGTGACCTTTGCCAAGGTATTCGGTTCGCGTAGATTGCAAGTGCAATTGTGATTCCGTACTTTTATTATGGACAGATATTATTTACCGATACAATGGTCTATTGTACGTATAATCAAAGCTTTATCTATTGCATTATTTAGAATTGTAACTTAGAATTCAAAAAGAAATTCAAAAGTATGTAACCAATGCTTTTAACAGCATAAAATATAGCAGTCGCGCTACTCATACTAGCATTTAAAATTTTACTGATAATTTATCTAGCGGTATTCATATACAATGTGCGCTAGGTACAAACTGACTTGTGTCGTTCCTTGAGAATCATTATAGATTATAGACATACATATAAGTAGGTAGGGTAAACAGCCAGTAACTGACCACCGTTCAGTAACTGGCCACTCATACTAAAATGAACTCTATTTACCTACAGACAGAATTCATTTTAGTATAACTTGGCCTGTTGTTGAAAGGTGACAACTGACAAGTAATTAAAACCTTATACTAATAGTACATTGTGCAACATGGGGCGTAATATTCTTACGCCCCGAGTTACACACAATGGTTTTCATCACACTTGCGAGGAAAAAAAGCAAAGATAAATTCAAGAAAGTTAATTAGGCAGCAAAAGTTGAGAACGTACATGACAGCGCTCAGCCCCGCTCATGCGCCGTTGCCTAGCAACGTGGTACAAACATTCCGCGCGTTTTGTTATTACGACATATTTTTCGAACTAGAATGGCTAAACAACCGGATTTTGCAAAATTATTATACCAATATTTACCAAAATTAATGATAAATACTTAAAATTATGAAGAAATTGAAACGTATAGATTGTGTGTGATGTAATTTTAGAATATAGCTAAATTTTAAAGATGAAATTAAACTTTTTGAATTTTTGGCTGAACATCGCACCTCCTTAGTTCTGAAATGATTTACGAAATCAGTTGCAAATTTTTAAACGAGAGTCATTACTCCCGTGTGGATAATATCTCGCCATTACTCCCGCGGGAACAATTTAGGTCATTGTCCTTCTGTATACAGGCAGGAAATAACACCATTTACAAGCAGGTGTGATGAAAAATGAATTATGTTTATAGGTGCATAGAGTTCATAATTACTATTAAGTGACCAGTTACTGAACGGTGGCCAGTTACTAGCGATTTTTACCATATATTAGATGCAAAGTTAGATATTACGTCAATCTATTTTCCAATGATACATGCCTGAAATGTGCCTGAATAATGCGCATTCTCGATAGCAAAATAAGTCTGTTAGGTCACAGCACAATAGCAGTAGGAAACCTTTTGTACGTGCTTTGATAACAACTAATTGGTCACACACTGACACATAACTTAGTACTTATACTCAGAACATAAACTTATGAATCATACAACTGTTCTAACACAAACATATCAAATGAGTCCAATATTGTAAGTAGTTTTTGTGATACCTACATATATTTTATGGATCAATGTAGTTTAACTACTCGCTGTGATATTGCATAATACACTCAAAGCCAGTGAAAAGGGGTTTTATAAAATTTTCGATATTATCATTCAATAGTTTGAATAGGAAATTGTATGTAAACTTTTCTATACGAATCAATCTATTTTCATTGGCTTTGAGCATATATGTTATAATACTTATAATATATAAGCTTTTATGTTTATTTTTATGTGTAATAGAAAATAATGTGAATCATAATTCACAGTGGTACCAAATGTATAACTACGTGTGTATTTATTATTGATTTACTTCCTTACTTATCAAAACTTATTTATAATATTCTTTTTGTCACATAGATATATACTTTCGTGAATTATTTATGCACACAAACTAGATAGCTATTATAAATAGCATCAGAAAAGTTTTGTAATTATTTTAATGGTATCTTACTCCGCTGTATTTGAATACCTGAGGCTTTGCTTTTTATCTTTAAACTTTGTTATGATTAAAGTACAGAATTTCAGCACGAATATCACGACTAATACAGCGAAGTAATGTACAGTCGCCATCAGATATCTCGAAGCGGCCAAGGTGGTCACAAATATCTGAACAACGCCTTATTGTCAAGCCGATAAGGTGCTTGTTCATTTATTTTTCGGTACCGTGACCGCTCCGATATATTTGATGGCAACTGTACCATAAGTGCCTTATATATATAATATATATCCAAGTGCAAAAAAGCTTATACTTAGTAAAAATAGAGAAATAACTTTTAGAATGGTTTATTGAAAACAATAAATAATTTTGGGGAGCCGTTGTCTTTTATTCAAAATCATGATTATTGTATTAAACAGAAATACTACCTCAATTCAATTTGATCTCGAAGTTAGCTCCGAAAGGTAAAATGTATCAGGCTCTTAAGATTTAGGCGTGTATACACCTGGCGCACCGCCTCGCAAGGAAAGTTCGGCTAGTGTGGACATGCCTCGCCCGAGGCATTGCGGCCGCGCGCCACGTTAAATCACGCCTTTTGATTAATGATATCTAATTTTGATCTAAAGCATGTGGTGGAAGAAGATATTTGCGTGGAATAACCAATGTTTCTTCAGCGTAATTTGACGTCTCTAGCTCTTAAAATGTCTGTTTTGTAATAACTAGTCTGTGAGCCTGTTATTGTTCGATGGCTTTCAATTCATTAACCTTTTCGGATTCGATCACAGCAGTCGGAGGGTTGTATTCGAAGAATTTTGCAATGAAGTACCTGAAAAAAAGAGTCCTCATTATCGGCAATGTCCAGATACAACCAAAAACAGGTTTTAATGCAGAAAATAATGATGTGATGACTTTAGTAATAGTAATAAGTGGGAGCAGCTTCACCACTGAACATACTTAGCTTGAAATTGAGTTATAAAATTGGGTTTATAAGAGGCAAAACACACCTGAACTGAATGGAGGAGGTAATGTATGGAGGCAATAGATAAGCTAATATTAACAAATTTGCCTATGAATTTGGTTTATTCAGCTCGGTTGTGTTTTGTCCCTAAGTTACTTTTATACGTTAGTATGTTTGTGTAAGTAGGTACCTAATCACATTTCTCAGATAAGAAGTTCATTGTTCTAAATTTATATCTCCGCCGATTATGTATGTATAATTTTGGTACAGTTGCCATCAGGTGCCATCAGATATATCGGAGCAGCCACGGTACTCAAAAATGTCTGAACATGCACTTTATCGCCTTGACAATAGAGGCGATATTCAGATATTTGTGACCACCTCAGCGGCGCCCTTCAGAGCCGCCGCTAGCATGACGTCGCCAGCATCCGACGCCGCTTCCACTAGCAGTAGGTATTTACCACACGAGTATTTCGATGGTGATCAGTACGGTCGCGGCGATGGTGTGAGCGATCAGTTCGGCCGGCTGGGCGGCGCCCCTCAGAGCCGCCGCTAGCATAGCGTCGCCAGCATCCGACGCCGCTTCTAACGCGACGACCAGCAGAGCCGGCGCTGCTAGCCAGCGCGCGCCACGACGCCGCCACGATTGCTAAAACACAGACTGAGATTTTGACTATAATTATAGATACTACAGCTACATACTACCAAGTGGGTTCATAAGTTCTGTCACTCGGGTTTTGGCTGGTAAAATAGGAACTGTTAGCAAATGCTTACTATTTCCATATATGGTTAGAAAGCCTATTTAATCACTTAAGACTCCGATGCGATGATGCGGTTGATGGGTTGTACTGAATCTTTTCGCGTTTTTAACCGACTTCAATTCCATTGAGGAAGGAGGTTCTGCATTCGGTTTGGTGTTTTTTTTATGTATGTTCACCGATTATTCCGAGACCCGTGGTCCGATTTGAGTAATTCTTTTTTTGTTCGAAAGGATCTACATCCAAGGTGGTCCCATATTAATCTGGTGCTGTTCTGATGATGAGATCCATGAGGAATTGAGGGAACTCCTCAATTTTTAAAGGCCCATGTATGGTGATTTGGGTGTTTCTTAAGCAACTCAAGCATTTTCTCACGAAAATCACCAAATTTGATGGAGTGGCCCTGATGATGATGATTGATTTGATAATAATAATGAAGATTCTTTTAAAGTAGGATGTTCAGCGATTACTCGAAGACCCGTGGTCCGATTTGAAGAATTCTTTTTTTGTATGAAAATAACTACCTTGAAGATAGTTCTAAGTTAATCTGGTGCCGTTCTGATGATGGGATCCATGAGCAATTGAAAGAAACTCCTCAATTTTGAAAGGCACATGTATGGTGATTGGGGTGTTTTCTTAAGCTACTCCAGCATTTTCTCACGGAAACCAACAATTTGATGGAGTGGACCTGATGATGATGATTGATTTGATGATAAGGATGAAGATTTTTTAAACTGTAGAATGTTCAGCGATTACTCGGAGACCCGTGGTCAGATTTGAATAATTCTTTTTTTGTATGAAAATAGCTATCTTGAAGATAGTCCTACGTTAATCTAGTGCTGTTCTGATGATGGGATCTATCAGCAACTGAGAGAACTCCTCAATTGTATGTTGATTTGTAGGCACGTGTATGTTGATTTGGGTGTTTTCTGAAGCAATTTAAGCATTTCCTCTCGAAAACCACGAAGTCCATATATGATACGTGGAACTTTCCTTAGATTGAAAGGGTGTATTATGAACTTTTTGATATATCTTTACCGATTATTACGAGACTCGTTGTCCGATTTTGATAAATATATAACCACTAAAAATGTAAAAATAAAAACTTTTTACAAAAAAAATAACCGACTTCAAAAAGGATAAAATGAATAATTATATTTTTTAACTGATATGTTTGAATGAACTCGGTGCCAAGCCAAAAATTACAAAACCGGTCAAATCAGCTTCAAGTCAAAACATCGGTACTAATAATGCAAAGGTGAATGTGATTTGTTTCTGTTAGATTTTCATGTCTAAACTACTAATTCAGTTTCGATGAAACATGACAGCCATATATTTATACTCTGATAATACACTTATACTTTGTCAACAATCAGAAAAAGGCAGAAATTACAAAAAAAAAGTAGACTCGTAAAATTGGCCTTCCATCGAAAATTTGAATATCGTGCCTTTTTTCACTGACACGGCGGATGTACTGGGTGTATCTGAGTATTCTGAGTATAGAAAAATTAACATAGCCATTCAATTCTTTAATACTTCGAATTCAACCTTATAAAGAAGGATAAATAGTTCAATCAAACCGAACCACGGGCTTCGTTCGAGGTACGGTTAGTCCGAACAGTGTGTTAACAGACATAAGACGCAAGATTATACTTTCGGTACCTACTTGCCTAACAGTTAACTTATGATCGAAACGAATGTATACCTACGTGCAATCCATACCGTATTTATTAGATATAAACACATCGCCTCGTTCGTATTAACTCGTCTAAATTTGGCTTGGCACCGACTTCAAACATATCAGTTGGCAGCGCATATAAATAATATAATTATTCATTTTATCCTTTTTGAAGTCGGTTATCTTTTTTTTGTAAAAAGTTTTTATTACACATTATTTACTAAAGTACTTAATACCTAACTCTAGATGAACCAAAATCTACCACTAAAAATACTCTCGACAACGACAAACCTTGGACATCACGGCTACCAGTAATAACAGCGAGCTTATGACTGTGACGACGGCGCTCAGCCTCCCATAGCCCAAAACAAGGCGTATCGTTGGCTTAGTGATCCTAAACATAAATAAGTAATTTTAAATCTCTGAACGCCATACGTAATATACAAAAGCGTGATTCACGCGTCGAGATCGCACCAGAGAGCCAATAAATAAAATAAATAAATAAAATACTCTTTATTGCACACCTCGATACATGAATTTTGACAGAAAAATTTACAAAAAAAAACTTAAGGTAAACAACAGGCGGTCTTATCGCTAAAAAGCGATCTCTTCCAGACAACCTTAAGGTAGCGGAGATTGGTTGATTTATTAATGTCAGTAGGTGTTGAAAAACATGACGAAATTCTTATTTATCATACACATCGTATAGTCAAATATTTATATCATACAAATAAAACCCATTGAAATAAACATAAATATTACACAATTTACACATATAACAAAATAAAAATATCTACTTAAACATACTTACACATACATACACTTACATATATATAAATAACAGTGTCAGACCATGGAGAGAAGGACTCGGACGAAAGTATCACGACGGAGAAAGATAATGAAGTTTGAGATTGTTTTTAAATGAAGTAGGAGATTGTGCGCACCTTATGCCCACGGGCAGTGAGTTCCAAAGCCGAACCGCTTGAAAAGTAAAGGAGCTATTATAGAATTTAGAAGAGGATGACGGCACGGAGAGAAGCAAGTTACGGGAACACCTGACAGAACGGAGATAACTGAAGCGCACTTTGAGATAGCGGGGAGTTGCGGGGTTGAAAAAAATAGAATAAAGAAGTGACAGAATATGGGAGTTGCGACGAAGGCGAATAGGGAGTCACTTGAGTTGTGAACGGAAATGGGAAACACGATCATACTTGCGCAACCCAAATATGAATCGAATGCAGACGTTCTGAATGCGCTCAAGTTTATTGAGTTGATCTTCAGTAAGGTCAAGATAACAAACATCAGCGTAATCTAAGATGGGGAGAAGAAGAGTCTGACTGAGCGCAATTTTGGTAGGAATGAGTAAGAAGTTCCGCAATCTCCTAAGGGAAGCTACGGCAGCGAACATTTTCCTGCTGACTTCGCAAACTTGAGGCCCCCAAGATAAGGTACTGTCCATGATGATACCAAGGTTTTTAACTTGCTGCGAATATGGAATCAGCACGCCATTAAAGTAAATAGGATCGATGTGGTCAAAATCAATTCTACTGAGTAGCTTAGGACTTCCAATTATAATAGCTTGAGTCTTTGCTGGGTTGACCTTGAGACCAAAACTTTGACTCCAGTTCGAGATACTCACTAGGTCGCTATTCACAGTACTAATAACAGATGGGAGATCGCCAGTTACACCCTGTGAGTAAATCTGAAGGTCGTCAGCATAAAGGTGGTAGTAGGAAGAGAGATTAAGAGTAATTGAGTTTATGAAAATGGAAAAGAGTAAAGGGGACAACACGCCGCCTTGTGGGACACCAGCCAAAGTGTTGCACCAAGAAGAACTGAAATCATCTACCTTTATACGCTGACGACGGCCGACGAGATAACTACGAAACCACTCGATTACCGCAGGAGATATATTAAGTGAACATAGTATCCAAAGCAGAATGTCAAAATCAACAGTATTGAAGGCATTTAAACTACCCAAATGGAAATGGTTAAGATTATAATACTTAGGTTGACCGCGGACGCCATAGCACAAAGATGTTCTGGCGCCGTGGGCCTGTCTACTCATGATACTTTTAGGTGTTCTTGGCACCCAAAAGGTTAATAAAGTTTAAAGGTGCCGATCGCAGTTGAAGGCCTCCACTTTTTCTTGGCAACAATAACCGGGGCTATATCAGAATATTGGTGCGCCTACGGATCTCCGTGTTTCTGACTTACCTTCTGCCGAAGCTGACGTTGTTGAGCTTTTTCATGATGCTATCGTCGTCTAACTCCAACTCGACCGGCTGCGCTGCGAGAGCGCACGCCGTCATGGAGACGCCCAGCAGCGCTACAAAGGAACCGTCTTCCGAGCCCTCCATAAGCTTACCTTCTGGCGAAGCTAACGTTGTTAAGTTTCTGCATGACGTCATCATCGTCCAACTCCAACTTGATCGGCTGCGCTGCGAGAGCGCACGCCGACATGGACACGCCCAGCAGCCCCACAAAGTAACCGTCTTCCGAGCCCTCCATAAGCTTACCTTCTGGCGAAGCTAACGTTGTTAAGTTTCTGCATGACGTCATCGTCGTCCAACTCCAACTTGACCGGCTGCGCTGCGAGAGCGCACGCCGACATGGACACGCCCAGCAGCCCCACAAAGTAACCGTCTTCCGATTCCTCCATAAGCTTACCTTCTGGCGAAGCTAACGTTGTTAAGTTTCTGCATGACGTCATCGTCGTCTAACTCCAACTCGACCGGCTGCGCCGCGAGAGCGCACGCCGACATGGAGACGCCCAGCAGCGCCACGATCAGCGCGCGCAGCCGCAAGCGGGATTCTTCTGTGCTCTCCGCCGTCACATAACTATTCTGTACATTTTGTGAAAATGTCTTCAAGTCAAATTGGAAAACGAGGCTAGGTCTCTGCATTATCGAATAGTATCAAGGCTTTACGAATGTAGAGTGAAAAGCTGCTGTTAACTTCTATAGTATAAATTGTATAAAACGCCGTACGCTACAGATAGGCCGTTTATTCGCCCCCTTCTCTGTTTTGATAGGCACATTACGAGACACTAAAGGCTGGAACTTATTACGGGAAACGTACCTATCGTAGGTTAAATCCTAACGAGATCTAATTTCTCTGTGGGTTGGACGCTTTACTAAAAACTAGCATCTACCTCAAGGCTAGGGATTAGAGTTAACGAGAGGAGATGACTCCACCCTGCTGTTGATATTATTAGGCTGTCTCTCCACTGATGCGGAAGCGGAGATTTGCAGAAGTTAACCAATAGCAGTCTGCCGCTCATGTTCGCTTTAGCGGAATGGCAGCCTATAGTTTAAAATCTGCACGTCTCCTCTCATCTCCGCCTCGGAACCTTAAATCCCTAATCTGAGATGTCCTCGGTAATACAAAAATATAACATAGGTATTTACTACTTATACATACATAAATTGTAGTCTTACCCTTGAGGGCTTTGAGTTATTATCATATTTTGAACGAATTTGATTTAGTAATTCAGTGCTGTGAACTTCCATGTTGTTCCAAAATGCGCCAAATTACATTTTAATATATTCTGAGCTATTTAGATATAATTTCAGCAATTTTTGCCGTAAAATAAAAAACAAGAAATTGAAACATTGTAGACGCCACTTAGTTTGACAATTTGACAAAAGTGCCATCCGCTTTGACACGGTTTTGACATTGTTCAATGTTCATGCATGTGTCTTTACCACCAGTAGGCGTTTCCCATGAAGTTATTATTTTGAATAAACTTCATATAAGGGTAAAAACACACTATTCCCACGTACGCAACGCACGCAATGCAACGTGGGAGAGATTGTTTGCACACTTGTCCCACGTATACGACGTGTAGTGACATCAGACGCTAGAAACACACTATACCCACGTACGCAACGTATGCAATACTACGTGGGAATGACGCACTAGGAGCGTAAGATCTAGAAACACACTGATCGTACGCGTGCGAAAGCGTGTGATATCCCCTCCACGTTTCCACGCCGATCTGGCGCGACAGATCGAACGTTGCATGGGACGCGTGGCATAGCATCGCGTATGACAAGTATGTTTCTAAGCATACAAATATCAGGGTCCAGATTTCATAATGCATTGCATACGTTGCGTACGTGGGATCAGTGTGTCCCTACCTTAAATAATCGATGGCGTTACCTACCAGTCAAAACTTTTGCGTTTTATAATCTAGAAGAATATTTGTTTCTTTACTACTGGCGGCTTAGCATGATATGCGGTGTCGCGCGCGACTCCATACTTCGAGTCGCGCCTGAAGTATGGAGAGTCGCGCGATAACGTAACTCATGCTAGACGTATACTGGTCTGTGTAGAGAATGCCATTTGGCATTAAGTCCGCAATTCGTACATTATCACTTGTTGTGACCGCCTCTATGCAACTTTGGTAAATTCAAACGGGTGAAATATAGAAGGGCGATTTGGGAGTTTTTGCAAAGGTTTTTGCTTTAGTTTGGCTTTAGTAGGTATTATTCCTTTTTTCCAACTGAAGTTTTGCAGGCTTAAATTGTCACTCTGACCCTCACCGATGAATAGCTGCCAGATATAGTGTAGGATACTAACTAGAGGGGTTTCGTTGCTCTCGTTAGTATGCGACATTTGCCAGGTCTAGCTCTTAGGGTCGGTTGCACCAAAGGGTCTGTTAACGTCAACGTAATCGTTAAAAAAATCTTGTATGAAAAGTTGAATATGGGATGACAGCTCCGTCGCCATATTTAACGTTGACGGGCTCACCGTTAATTGTGCGTGGTGCAATCCACCCTTAGGGTGGGTTGCACCACGCATAACTAACCAACTGATCAACGTTAAATATGGCGACGAAGCTGTCATCCCATAGAAAACTGTCAAACTTTTCATACATTTTTTTTACGATGACGATGACGTTATCAGTCGGTTTGGTGCAACCGGCCCTTAGTCTATTACCTGTTACCATAAGGCTGGTACCTCAAAAGAAAGAAAACGAAGATACGATGGACCTTAATTCAGAATCTAAACCTAGTGATTCGTGATGAGTTGATGACCGTAAAATGGGGTGAGTAGGGACAAAGACGTGGCTTAGGGATACTACAGTATTATGGCCATATAGCACGTCGAAGTACTGATAATTTAGAAAAAGTAATTATAACTGGCAAATTGGATGGCAGGCGACCAAGGGGACCCAGTCCTAAACGCTGGTCCGACCAGGTGGCCGGTGAACTCCAGATGCCGATGGCAGAGGCCCTTCACCAAGCAGAAGACCGCAACAAATGGAGGGGCTTATTACAACGTTTCCGCCGAAGCCACGATCCTCAGCAGTGAGGGACCGACTTAAGGAGGAGGGACAAAACTGAAATTCAACAATAAGTTTATTTTTATATGTGACATATTGATTTTTATGAAAAATATTGAGCGAGCTGATATATTCTATATTCTTACGTACGCCAGAGAAATGAAAGGTACGCCGTAGGTACCTACTCAGGACCGACTTCTTTAGTGCGTAGTCGCTCTTCGCTCGCGCATGCCCATTGCTGATCAGTGGCCGTATTGAAAAACTTTTACTATGGATGGGTAGATGGGACCAACTCCGAAATGTGGCCTGGACGATAGAAACTCTCATTCATACCCATCTGTAGGTATACTCTGGGCTTATTTTTCAAAAAATCCCCCTTCCATCACATATGCAACACTTCTAACCCCCCCCTCCCCCCCAACCCTTCCATCTTCCGTCTTCTCTCAAATTTTATTTACAGTAAATAATTTTTCCCGAGTCAACCACTACCAAAAACACAGAAAACAGCTGGTCCCCTACAACGCATAAGGATAGAAGAGGTTAGGAACGCGCTCAGAAAAATGAAAAACCATAAAGCGGTTGGTCCGGACAGCATACCGGCAGACCTATGGAAGTTGGTTGGACCTATCGCTGAAGAATGGCTGACTAAGCTTTTTAATGCAATCCTAGTGTCCATGAAGATTCCTGAATCATGGCGACATAGCTATATAGTACCCTTTTATAAAAACAAAGGCGATGTCAGTGACTGTGGGAACTTTAGGGGTATTAAGCTTACGTCACACACGCTGAAAATTTGGGAGCGTGTACTTAGTAATCGTCTTGGTCGACTTGTCTCCATCTCCGAAAACCAATGTGGTTTCATGGCGGGAAAATCCACGACTGATGCTATCCAATCAGTAAGAATCCTCATGGAAAAACACCGAGCGAAAAATGAGGACCTTCACCTGGTGTTTATAGACCTTGAGAAGGCCTTCGATAGGATTCCGCGCAAACTAGTTTGGCAAGCAATGAGGGTACAAGGAATACCAGAACACTATATCAGCTTAGTGCAGGATATGTACGACGGCATTAGTACGCGAGTGAGAAGCCTGGCTGGCATTAGTAAACCTTTTGAAGTGAAGGTTGGTGTACACCAGGGATCGGCTCTAAGTCCGCTTTTATTTAATTTATCTATAGACTATCTCACAAAACCTATCCAATCCTGTCTCCCATGGTGCTTGCTATATGCGGACGACATTGTTCTCGCGGATAAATGTGCTGAAAAGCTCCAGAACACTCTAAGTCACTGGCAGGACGCACTTGAAAACAATGGCCTCCGCATAAGTAGAAAGAAGACCGAGTACCTACGATGCAGCTTTGGTGATACACTAGCAGTAAACTCGGAATTATTTATCGACGGCCAACGGCTGCCCAGGGTGCGCCAGTTTACATACCTAGGATCGGTGCTTGCTGATGATGCCACTGTAGATGCAGATGTGACGCACAGAGTCAGTGCAGCGTGGCTTAAATGGAGAACTTTATCGGGAGTATTATGTGATCCTAAAATGCCCATAAAACTAAAGGGCAAAGTGTATAAAACTGCTGTACGACCGGCTATGCTATATGGCGCAGAGTGCTGGGCTGCCAAACAACAACACGAACAAAAGATGCACACAAGTGAAATGAAGATGTTGCGGTGGGCGGCGGGCGTCACAAGGATGGATAAAATACGCAATGAGTACATCCGCGGTTCGTTTGGGGTCGCCCCTGTTGTAGACAAGATGGTAGAGAGTCGATTGCGTTGGTACGGGCATGTAATGAGACGAGATAAAGAACATGTTGTAAGGAAGGCTCTGGCTATCCCGGATCAAAAGAGAGGTAAAGGACGACCGAAGGTCACGTGGTGGACAACCGTTGCCAAGGATTTGGAACGGGCACAGATTGACAACCAGACAACCCAAGATCGAGTGGCTTGGCGCCATAGAACGAGGAGGGCCGACCCCAAATAAAGGGATAAGGCACGGAAGAAGAAGAGTAAATAATTTAACCAAATGTCCAAAGGGACATGAAGGTGTTGGGATTCCGCGAACAAGACGTTCAAGAAAGAAATAGACGGCGTCGCATGATTGGAAAAGCCGACCCCGCGTAACGTCATATCATAAGGCGAGGCAGAAAAAGAAGAAGTAAATAATTTAACCCTTTACCAGGTCCCTAAGAACTAGCGTGTCTTCATACGTTATAATTCTCTCCGCCCACTAATCTGATCAAATATTTCTCGTTAAATTATAACTTGTAACAATTTTCTTCATCTTGACGTGATGCTGGCAAATGCCTACGTGGCAATAACCATATGCTGAAAGAAGAAAAAAACCCCGAAATCGTGAAAAAAATTATTTTTGGCTTCCCCATACAAAACGAGAACATCTGGGGCCCGTTTCTCAAAACCTTGTAACTTGTAATACAAGCGGATGTCACTTTTCGACATCTTTGGCTAGAAAGGGACTTCCACTTGTAAATATTACAAGTTACAAGCTTTTGAGAAATGGGCCCCTGACCGGCCGTAATGTATTATGTATGTACACCCAAAAAAATTCGCTATATCGGAGTTGGTCCCACAGTACCTACATGATGTTCTCCTACCTAATCACTTCGCTGAATATGAACGGTAATAAAATAATTCCAACCTGTAGTTACACTTTTTCGTTTTTTATTTATTACTTTTCTCGTAACGATAAACACAAATTAGTGGGAAATCCCACCTCACCTCGTCGTAGTTGTAGTTGGGGTTGGTATAGATAGCATTACTATCATAGCAATGAAGTGAGTTAGGAAAACATTTATCCCGTTTTACAGATTGATTACTTACATTTAGCGAAAAGAAATATGGAACAATTTGGAAATTTTGCTTTTATTTTAATGAACAAATACCAACAATTAAAATAAGTAGACATCAAATGTCTATAATCAAAAAGGCACTAGCAATAGCATGTTAAGACTGTCGATCGGCCAGTGACGCCCTCATTGGGGGGATTGTATGGAAATACAATCCCCCCAATAATTAACTAATGAATTTCTGTATAATCTCTTTGTGTTACGTTCTAGTCCTATCGGTTACGCTACTTTCGTCTTTGTCACATAGTTTCATTTTGCGTATTGTTTGCTTCATTACCTAAACGGCAAATGGTGGCCACTTTTTTCCGTTTAGGTGATGAAGCCAAAAAAGTAAGTAATATAAAACTATCACATAGATCATAAGTTGGGAAATTACTAGGACTACAACTGAACATGATGGATTATACAGAAATTGATTAGTTTATTAGGAAACACAATCCCCCTTATGAGGGCGCCACTGGACGGTCGATGCAGTCTTAAAAACGCTTAAGATACTTTGTAGTCAGGTAAGTTCCTTTTTGATTTAGACAGTAACATAAATAATAACTTTTTAACCTTTTGAACGCTCTCTCTCTCGCATCAAAATGTGGCATACACGCCAACATCTCAACTAGTGAGAAACTATTTTAAACCTTATCTGTCAACAGTAAAATTGCTTTGACAGCGTCTGCCATAGCCACATTAGTGGTTGTTGGCGTGGTAGGCATGACAGTACTCGACCACTTTAATGGCTCTTGGCGTTCAAAAGGTTAATGTAATAAAATAATAATAGGACTAGACTAAAACATATACGGGTAACAATTACAATTTTCAAATCAAAATAACATTAAAAACAATTCAGGTCATCATTCAAATATTATAAATATTGCAATAATGTTGGTTTTTATTTGGTCCGGAACATTGGGTAAGGAGGGTCTCTTGAATGACAAATTCGGGGTGCATTCTTTGGGAGGTAGCTGTCATCAACATCCCTAAAAATGGATGCATCCTGCACGAAGCAGCGACGAAAAGTCCATCTGAGCTCAGAGCCAGCTGTGCTACCGGTTTAGTGATATTTTTTTTGGCAACGTCTTTTGCAACTTCACCTTTTGGGAAAGATCCGGAAAACAAAAAGGTTGGCCAAATTGGCTCAGGCATAAGCAAGCTACCTAGCTTATCACTCATTATCGAAAAGTCGTAAAGCAGTACGGCTTGTGGTCTTTCAGAGGTATTACTCTCCTTCTTCTCAACTGGTTCATGGTTTACTTCAGGTACCTTGTCAGCTTCTAGCTTTTCCTTGGAAGAGGTTGGATTCAGGGACGCTGTAGTTGTTTGAGGAACTTCATTTTCTTTCGAGTTATTAGTTGAATAATCCATGGTCGCATTTGGGATAGTGTCAGTCAACATATCACCGGCCGTGCTAGGGGTATTTTCAGAGGTTGCAAGATCATAAAAGTTGTAACTATCTCTCTTAGATCTTTGCGTTTTTACGATTGGTGTATCATTTGAAGGTACCTCAGTTAGCGATGGTAAATCTAATGAGAAAAGACTATTGAACATCGAGAGAGTGTCATTTAAAATCTTTTTCAAGCACATGAAAGACTTATCTTCTTCTTCATCTATATCTTGAAGAATAACGTTGTAATCTGGTTCAGGGAGACCGTCGTTTTGGTTCTTTAAAATCTCATTGATGCGGCGGTCGATCTGGAAACCATTGCCGAATATATTGTCGTGGGTCATGATATCCATGCCGATAGCAGCATTTTGCCAAACGGAAAATATCCTAGCGTAAAATGTCAAATACGGCCGGGGGATAGTCCTCCACTTGAATCTCAGTGGCGTCATTGCCATGTACTTGTTCAAAGCCATGATAGTGATATTAACATTGGAATGTCTCTTTTCGAACTCTTTTACACAGGAGTGTTTAACGAATACATTCTTATTTGAATAAGTAAGCCACTTGCCGGGTATTCTGCCATGTCTTGGAATATAATAAGGATGTTTACTAGCATCATCTATTAGGAAGATGACGTTGAAGCGTAGATTTGGGTATGTGTGACCCATTAGTTCGAGAAAATGGTCATACAATTCGACTGGCAAACGATCTCCTTTGTTTATGATTTGGTGCAGGAACACGTTGCTGACAAGCTTTCCGTTACATTGTTTAACTAACAATGGTTGCCTTCTGTACGTCGCCATTCCCAAAGCGTAGAAAAGCAAAAAAGACAGGAAAAGTAAAATAAGTGTCATCCATGATGCTGCTACGAAATCTGAAAAGAACGAGCTAATAAGTTGGTATATAAGCTTTTTGTTACTTAAGTATAAAATATGTTCCCAACTATTTAATAACACCGCACTAACTACTAGGACTTATCAGGAGCGAAATTCGAATAAGTACTGTGGCTCTAGAGAAAAAGGGTGCCGTACATTTTATAGGACTTGTGCCCTATCTCTACTCGGTGGTTTAGTTTTCGATACATTCCGCTTGGTTTTTTTAACACAGCACGTTAAAAATTACATACAAATTAAGACCTAACGCAAACGCAATCGTTACGTTACATTAGTGAACGAATACACTAAACAATAAGGGTTCTAAGGACAAGAAGAAGAAAGAATATTGTAATCATTATTAGGAGCTTGCTTAGTAGGAGATAAATCTTAGATTGTGTTGAGTTTATTGGGGTAATTTCGATAGGAAAAAGTACAGTGGGATACGAGAGATAATTGAATGATTTTCGGAATTACCCGCCTTTCGAAATTACCACAATACACTCTAGTTTTAAAATTCAACATCGTGTTATGGGGCCCACCCACTATCAGTCGGCCTGACGATATCCGCCTGTCAGTTGTTCGGAGCTGTCAAATTTTTGTTCTAACTCACAGGCCGATATCGTCTGGCGGTCTGATAGTGGGTGGGCCCCCTTAGACGATTTAAGTATTCTGTACCAGGCCATTTTTGCACCCAAGAGCAAGTCTTCTTCGGCAGGCAGGTAACACTCCAGTTATGGGGCTCCGCAGTAGGCTCAAGGATAGTATCATGCAGTCCTATGTCCACTTTCAATAGTGGGCAATGCTCGTCTTTCTTGGGTTCAGGAGGCCGTTCCATCATGGATACTGAGAAAATATTATACAGGGTGTTTTTCAATAACTAGTACCAACGCCTCCGGTGCCCAAGGCTGGATTCGAACCAGCGTCTTCTGCATTCGCGGCAGACGCGTTAACCAACTTCGCCACCTGGCCACGAAATCACCGGTCGAATTTTCCCGTGTATATGCAATCTTTGTAAATGCTAAGGCACCTTGGGCACCGGAGGCGTTGGTCGCTTTTTCCTTTGTATATGACATCTATACAAGTTTATAAAAATATATCAGTTGTGAAAACCCCTTAAGATTCAAAAATGTTGGTCAACATTGCGTTACAGATAATACTTGTAAATTATAGTTTACACAGTTTCATTATAGATTAAAATATTACTTACACACTTTTACTGATTATATCACGGTTTATTTTTAATATTTTGTGCAATAAATTATTTTTGATGAGACACTTCAAAACATGGGCGCAATATTTGCTGAAAAATTTAAAGACGTTCGTAATATAAAATGGTTTGACAAATGACCATTTATTTTTTATTATTTTTATTTTTATACATATTTTATCCCTTAATAACCAAGAAGGATGCATTAATTCAAATTAATATTACTATTACCTAGTGTTCTGATCAGTTCTGATTTTAACCATGATCACCGTGCTAGTTCTGCGCGGATTTTGCAGCGCAAAATTTATTTATAGTAATCATAATCAATTACATATACATAGAACAATAAACTTAATAAACACTTACTAGTTAGTAGTTCAACGAATGATATAATATGTTATGTCCATTAGAAAATGGTTTAAGAGTCGCCAGGACGCTCGCGTAAACTCGCGTTCCCATACAAACGTAGTTCAGCTCTCATTTTAAAACGACATGCTTTAGAACCACGAAATTTGGCATGGGCATTCTAGTAGTACAGATCCAGGTCGGAAATTCGTTTTCGTTGCTAAAAATTGTAACACAAAGAAAATATAGCAAAAATAAGTTTTGTATGTAAATCTGTAACTGGCTGTATTTTCTTTGTATTAAAATTTTTAGCAACGAAAACGAATGTCCGACATAGATCTATACTACTATTAGAATGCTCATGCCAAATTTCGTGGTTCTAAAGCATGTCGTTTTAAAATGAGAGCTGAACTACGTTTGTATAGGAACGCGAGCGTCCTGGCGACTCTTAAGTAACTTAAGTATGGTGCATCCAATATACACAATATTCACATTATATATTCACAGATGATTAAAAAAAAGCTATTTAACATTTACGGAACTTTATGCAGACATATACACAGAGAAGCACACATATAGCGGTATTTTAATTAAGGCTGTGTTTCCTCCAGAGATGTGCGAAGATGTGTTGCGAGTAATGTGGTTTTTGAAAACCAATAGAATCACTTCATTTGTTTATCCTCGCACAGCGCAGCTCTAGGTTTGGTCTAGGGTTGGTTGGTGGATTGGAACAAATACATTCCTAGCAATAGTCGCAATGCATCCTTAATAAAGAGGTAATCTATGGTGGAAACGCAGCCTTAATAAAGAGATTAAGATTACATAGCTTACATAGCTCTATAAAGAACCTTCGGGTTTTAGAGATGTCGGGTATCAATCAACAGTGACACATGAAAAAGCAGAAAAGCAATATTACCTTCGTGTGTCATCTCCGATTCCCGAAGGTTCTTCTTAAAGCTCAAGGACTGCAGATTAGACGCAAAAATCGATACGTTGCCGTCTAGGTATGACCCACGAAATCAATCGATGGATCAAAAAGCGCAATGTATTAAAATCGCAGGTGGTTTGTTGCGAGGTCAATAGAGCGCCCCTCTTTACGGTACACCCCTCTTTTTGCATCGGGGTTTTTAAATAGATTTTATTATTTACAAATACTTTTTGACCTTATTGCGTTGTAATAAGGCCCAAAAGTGGATACATCTCTTTGTAGTCGACTGTACATAAGGGCCCGAAAAACTTTGTTATGATCCGGGGTTTGAATTCTAGACTTCCGAATTGAAACCTGGTTACACCTAGCGGTCATGTTTTCAAAAGATAAGATGTTATTGTTTACACCCTGCCGCCACCTTGACACATCATTTATGCTAACTCCGTATTTTTCATGCTTATTAATAACAAATGTTACGTCTGTACGTGAGACGAATCCATTGTTCAACAAACAGAATTTATCACAGAAAGTCAAAACGTGCCGAGTTCGATAAATTGAATATCATTTTGCCAGCCCAGCGTCACTGACGTGGAAAACTTGCAGCTGCATACATGCATACCGTTTAATTGGGTGAAAAAGTTATGTGAAACTATAAGTATACAAGATATTAAGAGTTAATTAGTTTATGAGTGAATCATATCGGGTGTAAATGCTGGTGGTGATTTGGTTGTGTTTAAGTGACATTTTGGAAACGGCTTTAAATATTTAAGGTATGCACAATTTTATTTAATTATTTTCATTTTCTTTTATATCTATTTAAGATAGTTTTAATTAAAATTAATCAGGCCGATTGGCGATTAATATGTATGCACTTATGCATTTTAAAGCGCTTTTACTCTAGCTCATGACGGCGTTTGGCAATCCTCCTGGTATATTCGATCGAAGGAGTTTGGAAAAATAATTAATACCGATAATTCCTACCGATAAGTGAATTCGATACTTTCAATTACTTAATTGCATGGTGGAATATGTCTTCTTGTATCATGCTTAATTTGTTACGTACTAATTTGAATACAGGCCTCGCAGCCCGGTCGTCACTGACCCTGTATACAAAGCTGGATGTCCTGGGTTCGAATCCCGGCAAGACTTTTTATTTACCCATGACTTACCAATGGATTATTTTTCTATAGGTTATTAATATTTTTATTTTATACATAAATAAACCCTTTTTTTAGTAAACCTTGTGCAAAATAGGTTTAAAAACTTTTGACATTTGACAACCAAATTTCAATGACACTCGCAGCCAAACTCGCAGCGCAACTTCGGCAGGAGATCAAAATTTATTATTTTGAAGTATACCTATAATTAAGGAGCAAACTTTTGTGTTTATTAGGAAGGTAATGTTATTGGTTTCATTTACAGATAAACATTATTATTAAATAGGAATGTATATTTTGGGAACTTTAATAAAATATGTTGATCTTATCAAAAATTATGTGTACTCACACTAAGTAGGTAAATTTGCCTTGAAAATATGTATGAGTATAAGTTATATAAACAGGTTATTTAATAACTGATTAAAAGTCATGTAACTGGTACATTAATACGTGAATAATGATGTAAGTAGGTTCTTATATCCTATTCCTCATTTCGTCCGAGGTACGTATTTACATATGTGCAAGTTGCGGAAACTTTCCAAATATTCAGAAATGTTCTCGGAAATTTCTAGAAAATGTCACCTGTAATATACAAAAATGTGAGAATTTTCCGAAATTTTCATGTGTGGAAAATTTTGCAATTATGGAAACTTTCCGTTGGGACATGAGTAGTAGGGGTAATTGTCTGTTCATTACTTAGGTACTTACCTAGATTAAGAACGTTTTGCGTCGCAAGTGTTGTACCTATTCATGTAAATATGACCAGCTTGTATTTAAATGACTTATGTTATGTTTATCATGTATGTTATTAATTGGCCAAAAATTTATTTGTGAAAAAGTTACAGGCTGACATACATACAGAGTTACTGTCGCATCTATATTATCTATATTTTTTTCAACCAATGATAATAGGCTACTTTCCTATGAAGTCAAATCAGCTAATCTTTAGGAAACGTCAAAACGATTTGTTATATGAAGTTTATACGGGAGACTAATATTGTGACGTCACAATACTATATGATGAATACATGTGTCGGTTTAACTTCAAACTCGGATTATTTATTATTTATTTATTAATTTATTATACCAACAACAAAAATTACATTTTAGACAAAGACCCTGCAAAACTATCTCAATAGTTTGACTGCAGGAAGGAGTTAAAACTAAATACTAAATAGACCATTTTTATTATACTTACTTAGGATAAATCCATTCAACCCTCTCAGCAATTACTACCCTTAACCTTTTCTTAGAACCATAATCGCGTAATCGGACAGATGGATTTATCTGAGTTTGAAATTAAGCGACTCACATCACCTTTATAAAAGTTTTAACCACTATAAAATCATTTAAAGTGCAAAACTGCAACATTACACCATGCAACGAAATAATTAAGTTTATCTACTGGAAAGTACCCTATTTTGTCACTGCCTTTCTCTTATTGATTTAATAAATGGAAACCATTTGTGATGTCAATGATATACCTATTATGTTCTGCCTCAGCAAGTTGGTAGAGTTGGATGGTAGCGGCGAGCTGGTATCGTAGAGTCGCGAGTTTGAGTTTCATCCGAGCCAGTGATTTTATAATATATTTTTCCATTATTTTAGTATCGTTAACCGACGTCACTGCTAGATACAAAAAATATATATGTGTCATAGTTTAGATTCAATTGAAACTCGTACCTATTTCTTATTCAATCTCAAGCCAACTGTCGATTACGAGAGCCGACAAAGTATTAAGTCTTTGTGCTGTCAAGTAAAGTTTATACTTACTTTCTTGAACCCACACCTTGAGTCCTGTGACCCGCTGGGGTATATCCACAGATTATTTTATTTAATGAAGAATAATATATGATGATGTTAAATTATGTTTTATAATGAAACAGATTTTAGTTGTTAAGCGCGACCTGTAATGAGTTATTACCAATAAATGATGTCTATGTCTATGTCTATGTCTATTCGGTCACCACACACTGGCGTTCGTGTCCTAATGTAATAGGGGGGTATGGATCGCGGCCGCTTATTTTTATTTCAGTTGTGTCCACGTTTGGGATCAGTACTCATGTGTAAAATGGTGTAGGATGCTATTCATCAGCTGTGTTGTTTGAATCCATTTTAAACCATGGGTCATCAAAGGAGGTGCATGTGGCACTATAGCGCTAAAATGATTGAACTTATTGAATTGCGCTTTTTATTTGAAAGCAGGTTTTCTAGATGTTTTATCAAAATCGGTTCAGCCATTCTGGGGGCTTTCCTAAATGTTTGATTTATAATAGTTATACTACTTAATAAAATTGCACCTATGCATATAGACAGATAGATAATAATTTTATTTCAATATACAATTCTGCCTAGCTCAGAGTTTTAATTTCAAGATATTTTAGATTATGAAATAACGCCATTCGTCTTGGCAGGGCAGAATTTCCACCTTCAATTTAGCTTTTTGCTCGTGAGCAAGGCGTCTTTCACACTGTGCGGTTTCCGGCGCCAGTGCGCGACCAAGATAGCGCTCTGCGAGTGTATAGCGCTTACAGGCCGTCGCCGCATGCGGTTGCGGGGCTAGTGTGATAATCGCCTAAAGAAACAGATAATGGTTTTTATCTTAAACTTTACAGAGTCGTCAATGGCCAGTGATGAGTGACGCGAATAGAGAGCACCGGCCTCTCCTGCGAGAAGACTATTCCGACGAAGAGTTCCAGCAGGAATTCAGGCCACCACCCCATATGGGCTGTAGAAGCAGAGCAAGGAACACTGTGAAGGGGGCAGCGGCTATTATCAAAAATTGGCCAGGTATTTTAGATTCTGAACCGTATTTCTAGTATCTTCTAGTTTGTAATTGTGAAAATGCAGATTTGTATTAAATATGAATATGATTGCCAGTGATTGCTTCTGAGTATTAGGGTGAGGTTGATACATTTCCCTAAACTATTTGTGTTTGTTTTTGCAGATTATTTGTCGTCATCCGTAAATTATACATACGCCAGCATAATTATGTTTGCCTTCGTAACCTTTATACTGTATAGTAGTGTTTTAACTTACACTATGCTCCCCGCCACCGGCTCAAAACCAGTTCCTCAGCAAGAAAGAAAAAGTACTTTACCCGAAGTATTTATGCATGTAATAGTGAATAGTGAAAAGGAAATAGACTTGAACAAATATCTTCCGTATGTAGAAATTATTGCTGACAAATATATGCACTATCAATTTAATTTAATTTTCATGATGAATGATACACTTAAGCCTGAACAAGCTGTGCACCATGCACGAAAAAATAATGAAGATGCTATGAATTCTCTTTGGGCAGAACATAATATACTTACCACAGACAAAGTACCTCGTAAAACTAAATCCAATATTATCATACAACACGTTAGCTTATCAAATTACCTGGCAGGTTCTCCTATTCAGCAATTTTGGATTGCGTTGCCAAACCACTTAATTGAATTTTTGGTGAGAGCTGTTTCGATTTGGGATAAAGGCGGTATTGCGTTCAGTCCTATTATATTGACACCAAGATCTCCACATGCTATTTATATAGAAAAGTTGTATAGCCTTCTTTCATCCTTTAAAGAACGTAAGGAGCCTAATTTAACTACTAATATCAGCAGCAAGATAGAAAGTACTAAATCTCCCAAAATGATGAATTATCTTAAACGGAAATATAAAAAGAAGGTAAATAATATTCGTGATATAATAGATGCCTTAGAAACGGATGCCCATATGCACGAAAACCAAACTGACATTTTAAGCGCAGCTGAAGACAGACAAGATATGACTAAAACAGAATTAGAACCATCAAACGCTGCAGCAGCCATTATAAGTAATAACCACAGGTTCAATCGAACAAACAGATTGGTGATGGATAGTAACCAAAAAGTAAACAAAAAATCGGAACCCAATCAATCTATTGAAAATAACCAAGCTGCAATATTAAATTACATAATGCCATCTGTTTTAAATTTATTATTTCATAATAAATCAAACAGAACATCGCAAGAAGAATCTAGTGATCACAGATTCTTAAATAGAATCACAAGGACTATTTCGACGGAACATACTCAAGAATATGTGAATAAAGAAAATGTAATGCAACCTATGATAATATCAGCACCATCGAAATTCGAAAAGGTACAGTCTAATGTAAAAGACAATGCTCCAAGTAATACTGATGTAGAAAACTTGACAATAGATTTGAGAGGTTATATTTTGGCCACAAAAAGTTCTTGCCATGCATTCTTAGGGAGTGTATTCAATGATGTGAAACATGGAGAATATGAGTATTCACTGAAAGAATTTATTATTGGAGAACTATCACTCTTTTGTAATGGACTTTTATCCACATGTAAAGGAGTTGACGTTATTTTACTATAGTTATGGTTTATAATAATTATAATTTATTGTTCTGTTTATTTTAGTTTATAATTATGTTGTTAGTATTTTTTTTAAGTTGTTAATAAAATAAAACTGTAATGTAATTACAAAATATTTATTTATTGTTAAAATAAGTCGTGCTCAAAATAATGTTACACTTAACAATATTTTGATCACAAATTAACCTTCCTTCGACTTAAAATTATGGCAGCAAAATTGATTGACGTCTAAATAATTTCTTTAATTTTTACGAGACTAGATACTTAAAAACGAACAATTAATCTGAATTGGCTTATTTTTTGCTGTGATTACAAATTTCTGGTACCCATCACCTATCAGGTACGTACCTACACAAATTATTTAATCCTAGCTATATACAGATTGTTACCTAAATATTAAGAATATTGCACAAATGCAAGTGAAAAAGGTAGATCGATTTAATTATTTCTGTTTCATGGTACTTAAATTATAGGGGGTCTTATTTTCCTAGTTACGTAGCAACATTACTTCTTTCTATAGGTATTTCCCACCGACCGCTCCAGTCATTAGTGGTCTTCTTACAATCTCTTACTTTAAACTTTGCTTCGCATCTTCTGCTTATCGACCAATAGACGTAACCTTCGGGACACTGGTTTACGTAGCCTCTTAATTTGCCAGATTTCGTTTTGTCACATTTCAAAAATGCCGGAGAACATTCGGCTTTCTCGAATGGGAAGTGACCCGACGATGGACAAGTAAGAGGATCTTTGCTGGCAACAATCTGTAACATACAAATAAAAAAGGAAGCATTAGTTGAACAGTCTAAAATTTTCAGTAATTTCGCATCATTAACTTGAAGCTCCTATCAAACTTACCGGTTCTTTATAGTTGGCGCCTAAACGTTTAAATCTTCGTCTATCAGCTTTTTCGCCATCACATTTCTTGTCAGCATTTTTCTCTTCAACACATTGATTTTTGCTTTCATCGTAAATTGTGTCATTAGGACATTTGAAAACAGCTATGTCTAGGTCATGAGTATCATTATCTTCAGTGCATTGATAGAACATGTTACAGTACTTCGGATGCCGCTTAAAGGAAGTTGGGCACACATAGAGATATTGATCATCTTCCGTTTCTGGACAATCTTTTGAGCTTGAGGAGCTCGCAGTCGTAGATTCCTGATTATCCTCGGTTGTAGTGCTATCAGAACTTTGTTCTGTAGTGGAAGAACTTTCAGTGGTTCCTTCCGTGGTACTTTGCTCAGTTGTTGTAGTGGATTGTTCAGTAGTGGATTGTTGAGTTGTCGTTTGCTCAGTAGTGGTTGATTGTTGTGTGGTACTTGATTGTTCTGTTGTAGATTGTTCTGTAGTACTTGTTTGCTCGGTGGTGCTACTTTCTGTAGTAGACTGCTCCGTAGTACTTGATTGTTCAGTTGTTTGTTCTGTTGTACTAGACTGAGTAGTAGTCTGTTCAGTAGTTGTTTTTTCAGTTGTCGTTGATTTCTCAGTAGTACTTTCTGTGGTAGATTGTTGGGTTGTACTTTTTTCTGTAGTTGTAGATTTCTCAGTAGTACTTTGCTCAGTTGTACTTTCTTCAGTCGTTGTTGTTTCTTGTGTAGTTGATGATTCAGTAGTAGATAGTTGAGTTGTTGATCCCTCAGTAGTCGTTGATTCTTCAATAGTCGATATTTCAGTTGTAGTAGAAGTTGTTGTTGTTGTTGTAGTTTCGTTAGTATCCTGACTTTGGGTCCCAGAACAGTCACGTGGAGGGTATACGGAATCTTCATGGTTACATGTTTCAAGTTCTGGATCCCATATCGTACCTTCTCCGCAGTCGAAATGATAAACCGAAAACTTTTGACCATTATTATCCCAGTCTACACACCTATAGAATTTTTTACAATCATCAGGATCAGCATAAAATCCTGCTTTAGTGCAATTGACTTGTTTTTTTTGTGGTTTTTCCGTTGTACCTTGAGAACAGTCTGATGACCCTTGGCCTTCAGTGGTTGACGATGATGATGATTCAGAGGTTGTTGATGAGGATCCCGCACTTGTTGACGATGTTTCACTTGAGGCTTCAGTAGTTGAAGTTGTGGAAGTTGAATTGTTATTACATGATGGATTTTGCACATCACCTGGATGATTGCATGTTTGTATATCTTGATCCCAAATCGTGCCTTCACCGCACGTGAAATCATACTTTGTCAAACCACCGTTGCCATTGTCGACACACCTGTAAAACTTTTGACAATCACTGCTATCGCCAAAATAACCTTCTTTTTCACATTGGTCATTACTACTTGGTGGTTTATTTTCGCTCGATGATTTGGTTGTCGATGTCTTGGTTGTACTCGTTGCTTCCGTTGTTTGAGAACAATTTTCATTTGTAGGTTCGCGTTCTGATTGGTTTTCTCCTTGCGAACCTTGACAATTTTTCACTTGATTTTCATGATTACAAGCTTGAATATCCGGATCCCATGCAGTGCCATCGCCGCAAGTAAAATCATATTTGGTGTACCCTCCTTGACCATTATCAACACAGCGGTAGAATTTTCTGCAGTCATTAGTGTCAGGATAGAAACCTTCTGATTTACATTTGTTTGACGATGAAGAGCTAGAGCTTGAACTATTGGAACAATCATTTGACATTTCATTATTATCTGTTTCAGAAGAAGACTGCGCTGTGGTAGTAGAGGCTTTTTTTGTAGTTGGCTGTTCGTTTTGCTCATTTTGTGAACTGGATGTAGAAGCGGTAGCTTGACCATGACAATTAGACATATCATTATCATGATCACACGCCTGTATTTCTTGAACCCAAATTGTACCTTCCCCACAAGTGAAATCATATTTCTTGTATCCTCCCTTATCATTGCTTACACATCGGTAAAATTTCTTACAGTCATTTGAATTAGCATAAAAACCTTCTGATTCACATTGATCATTGTTGTTCGTTTGGTTGTTATTATCAGTATCGGGGCGTTTAGTCGTAGATGCAGTTGTATCACTGGATTCTGTGGTTTGTGTAGTAGTTGTTGCTGATTCTGGCGGACGATTTTCGGAAGCGTTTGCTTCAGAAGTTTCTGAGCATTTACTCTCACTTGACTCATGATTGCACGTTTGCGCATGCTGGTCCCATACTGTACCGTCACCGCAGGTAAAATCGTATTTAGTGTAGCGTCCCTTACCATCATCAACACACCTGTAAAACTTTTTACAATTCTTAGTATCGCCAAAGAATCCTTCTCCAGAACAAGAGTCTCTGTCAGATGTTGGTTTATTCGCAGGTTTTTCTGTAGATGCAGTAGTAGTGACTTGATTGTTTTCTTCTACATTACTGGTAGTTTGTGCAGTAGATGACGATTGAGTTGTACCTTCGTTTTCTGTTTCTTGTGTTGCTGTTTCTATTCCTGTGCATTTGTTGTTATTTGAAGGATGATTACACGACTCGATACTTTGATCCCAAACAGTACCCTCTCCACATGTAAATTCATAACGAATAAAACCGCCTTTGCTGTCATCAACACATCTATAAAACTTTTTACAGTCATTTTTATCACCCATAAATCCACTCGTTTTACAAGTATCACTATCTGGTGACGATGATGTCGGAGTAGCTGATGTCGTTGTACTTGTCGTACTTGACATTGTGGCTTCTGTTGACTTATCAACATTATTGTCACTCTGGGTTGGATGTCCGTTATCGATTTCTTCGTCTTGCATGACATTGTTAGCTGTTGTGGTTGTATATTGAGTATTTGTATCTGGTTTTCCTTTACCACACTTTTCAACTGCCCAGGCGTGATTGCAAGTTTCTAAATTTGAATCCCACACCGTGCCTTCACCACATGAAAACTCATATCGCGTGTAACCATTGCCGTTATCAACACATCTATAAAAAATCTTGCAATCTTGAGAGTCACCCATAAATCCACTGGAACTACAGACATTTTCACCTGGTGCACTAGTGGAACTTGAGATATAGATACCCTCAGTAGTTTGTGTAGCTGTACTAGTTTCAGTAGTAGTTGATGTTTTATCTTGATGTGTAGTTGTTATTTGGGATGGTGGTTGGTTTTGACCTCCATACCCGACATCTTCATCCTCTTCTGGAATCGTTTCTATTGTTGTAGTTTTACTTGTTGTTGTTGTAGTTTTGCTGTCCTGAGGTATCGATTGTGATGATGATTTATTCTTGCAGTCCTTTACAGTCCAAGCATGATTGCATGCCTCTACATTTGGATCCCATACCGTCCCTTCTCCACAAGAGAATTCGTATTTTATGTAACCACCTCTTCCATTGTCGACACACCTGTAGAACTTTTTACAATCGTCTGAGTCTCCCATGAAGCCACTTTCGATGCATTCGCTACTTTCGTTTCCTGTGACCGGTTGCTCATCGTTTGGTCGCTGTGTTTCTTCACCTTGTGCTGAGGCGGTAGTCTGATCGGTTGTTTCGTGTATTTGTGTTTGACTTTGACTAGACTCTTTTGAATGATCGATTTGTAATTGAGTTTGGGATCCTTTGTTACCGTGACTTATTTGTGTCTGTGTCTGACTTACTGCAGAACCATGCGATATTTGAGTTTGATTTTGTTTTGCATTAGATACAGTGTTTTCTTTTGTCCGTTCACCATAATTTACTTGCGTTTGATTTTGTATCACACTTCCTTTGCTAATTTGCGTCTGTACTTGATTAACTTTAGAACCATAAGCTATTTGTAACTGAGATTGAATAGTTTCTTCAGAATTCACATCGTTGTCTGCAGCTGTGTAAGCAGATATGTTTATTTTATTTTCTTCATCTGGACCACCTCGACCACATCTCCTCTTTTTGACTGCCCATGGATGATTACAAGCTTGTGTTTCATCATCCCAAATCGTTAATTCACTGCATGAAAACTCGTATCTGATATACCCACCTCGTCCATTTCCAACGCACCTGTAAAATTTTCTACAATTTTCACTGTCACCCATGAATCCATCAGAGGTGCATGGTTCACCACTTTGTGGATTTGGATGACGAGGCAAAGGGGATCTGGTTGCTCTAACATGCTCCTTTACTGAGGTTATCCATGAATAGCTACTAGACCCACTTGGTGTAGTTTTGTAAGCGGTTGAAGACCAAATTTTTTTGGTAGATAGAGTCGAAGCGTCTGCTGTAACTGATTTTTCTGGGTATAACACTTGTTTCATGCTAAAAGGTGATGGTATTTCTTGACGTGATTCGTCTATTTCATTGTCGTTGATATGTTCAGCGGGTGTTGATGTAAAACCACCGCAGTTAGTCCTTTTTGTGCTTTTGGGATGATTACATATTTCTGTATCAGGGTCGTATACTGTGCCCGGTCCGCATTGATACTGAAAAGAAAGTCAAATTTAATATTTAGTGAAAATAATATTTATTATCGTGTTTAATCCCGCTTACACACTTTGGCAGTTGTGATCAGTCAAAATATATGTAGGTATTTGTGTTTTTTGATAATAAAAAAATACGAGATGAGAATAAAACATTATTGGACTTATCAAAACGGTTTGTTAAATTTTCCAATATCGTGGGAGTGATATTTAATCACGTTCCAATCTGACATTTCAATGTTATGACATACTCTGAAAACCGTGTATTTATTATTGGCTCCTTTCACGCATCTGTAGAAGACGGCGCAGTCAACGGGATCCTCTTGGAAACCCTCACCAGCACACAATATTGGTTCAGGTTTGATGCCAGAATAGAGCTTGACTATCCGACCGCTTACTCTCGGGTGACGTAATTCGTCCGATATCGACACTGAAAAATAAAACGCACTGTTTTAGTTAACACCTATTCAAATAGACATTAGTTTACAAGAAGGGCAATAACAATGATATATGTAATTACGTATAGTCTGGCTAGCCATCTGGTAATTATCGGTACTGTAAATACCTACGTTAGGTAACTACTTACTCATGTCCCCAAACCCTTAGGGAATTTATTTAATTATGTCATACGGAGCAAAAAGGCTAAAAATTTTATTTACTAAAAAATACTGGGGTTCATTATTGACTTTTTTTGGTTTGCCTACCATTATTTGTATACGTTGTCCTGGTAAAGAGACCGAGTAGTAGAAATGGTAGAAACTTCTTCATGCCAAGGTTTGTTTCCATGTTGTTTCTCAAAAAGTCATCGTTTTTCAACGCCTGTCAACCTGCAACAAGTACAAAAAAGGGTTATATTAACCACTCACTTTCTCGCGGTAGCTCTCGTATATTTTTGAAATATTTTTAGTCAAAGTTAATGGATACACATCTTTTTCACAGTCAATAACGTCATAGGTCTGGAAAAAGTCACGGATTGGCAATAATATCAAAGTCATTTTATTAGGTGTGGAAAATACACTAAATAGCAACGAAAACTTGTTCGCTTCAAAGGGAATTTCCATACAAAGCTTTTGCTTTCAGTCAGTAACCGCTTTTTGTAAGTAGAGAGGAAGTGCGGTCAAAATGGAACGACTAATCCATATCTACGCCATATTTGTACTCGTCCACTGATCAATAATTATAGGGATACACCACGAATTAATGGATACACAATCAGCCCAAAAAATTGCCCTCGTGCAATACTGCTGCGAGAACGACTCGTATAGCCGTTTCTCTGACGGTTTAGACTGGCCGATTACAAATTTTTACGACCCATATTTTACGATCTAAACTTATTTTTAGGGCAAAATCATCAAAAAAGTTTCATCAGGAATGCAGAGAATTGAATTCATGTAGGTAGGTGTACTACTATCTATAGAAAATATGAGAATTTAGGTATGTGTGTTAGGCCATATTTTCAGTAAATTTTGTTTGTACAGTCGACGTCAATAATATGTTTACACTTTTGCACCTTACTCCTTTGTATTAAGGTCCAAAAGTGTAAACATATTATTGATGTCGAACGTACCTCCTTACCTTACATTATTGCTCGTTGTATTCGTCAGTATGGCTGTCTCCGGGAGTGTCTACTTTTGTTTTAAAACGTGTGTGTGATTCTTATTTAATTGTCATCATTGCGTTGCCTTATAGGTTCGGTTTTTTACACAAAGGTAACCTACGCTATGTTCATTATGACCCCTATTTTAATCACGTCTTCAATTCTAGACACTCTCCTGTTCCCTTAATACACGATCTTGGCAATCAAACCCAAAGCTGTACATTTGAACGTGATGAGACTGATAAGACTAATCTGGTTTGTTTGTGCTTTTACGTTGTTAGAATCCTGGACTCTATTTTAACTTCCTTTAGCTTAGGAAACTGTTATGTTTACGTTTCGCGATAAACTTATAATACAGGAAAAATAGCATATTTTGGAGGCAAAATATGTACATCGATGAAACATTGTTTATTAACTTTATCTTGGCATTAGAAATGAGGATCTGCCGAGTCCTATCAAAATTTATTAGTCCTACCCCCATCGGGAGGTTATGATCGAGGGGGAAATTTTTGAATACAAAAAAAAATTCAAATGTCAACTTGTTGCACATCAATGGATAGGTTTTTAAAAATAACATTAAGGTTTCTTGAGACATTTTTTGAAATAGTAAATATTTACAGAAATAATGGCTTCGAAAGTCTAAAAAATTGTGTCCTCCCCTTCAAACTATTGTAAGTTAAAAAAATATGAAAAAATTCAAGAAGATACGCCGTAACACTTACTTTCTATGATATTAATTTAAACATTATCGGTTGAGCCATTTTTTGAATTTTTGAGCTTTTGAGCTATTTCCAAAAAGTTTTTCCTTATGTAGATACGTCCTTTTGGCATTACTTCGTTCTTATTTCATGTATGGTACGGAACCCTCTATTATGGGTGGTCCGGCACGCATATTGCCGGTTTTTAAGCTCCCCTCCCCCCATACCCCCCGGAAAGGGGTAGAACCCCTAAATTTTCGTAGGACTCAGCAGATCCTCATTTCTAGTGTCAAGATAAAGTTATGAACAAAGTTTCATTGATGTACATAATTTGCCGCCAAACTGGCATATATATGCTTATTTTGCCTGCACTATTATTTTAGGGGAGCACCAACACAATTAACTTGCTAATATTAAATAGTACGTTGGGTTCCTAAGAAAGTTTCGTCGTGGCAGCATAGAATCGAATTCATGTATCTAGTAGGTAGGTATAGATAATTTTAAACAAAAAAAGGACCGACTTCACTTAAGATCCGCTATTCCAAGAGGAAGTGGCCGAGTTGCTGTAAAAATTAGTGAAATCACTATAGGTGTGCCTATAATAGTTGAAGAGTTCCCTCGATTTCTCCAGGATCCCATCATCAGACTCCGACTTGGTGACCCGTTCGATTTAAAAAAACATTTTGAAAATCGGTTCACGATTCACGGAGATATCGAGTAACATACATACAAAAAAATAAAAATTCAGTCGAATTGAGAACCTCTTCCTTTTTTGAAGTCGGTTAAAAATATGCACAATTTAGGTAAGTGTGTTAGACAAATTACGGTACTTAAATTGAAATAAAAATATAAATTGAACTCTTTTTATGACGACACATCTGATGAGTTGACATATATTTACATTTATTTATAATATTTCAAGAAAAACGCATAAAAAGGGAGAATTCTTTATTGCATTGCGGTTTAATTTAATAGTAAGGTGCGTTGGGGTAAGTAGAAAGGTGTTTTTATGAGGGGTAAGACAAAAAATCGTCCATATTCCGGAGCATTACAGACTACTTTTTATCTTACCCCTCTTTAGGATTGAAAGAGGGGTACTCTTTCAATCCTACCCCAACGCACCTTACCTATATTTCATCTCTTTATCCGCATTGGTCAGCTATTTGTGCAGTAGAGTGATATCGTTCGAAGTATGATTACACTCTTAATTGTATGAAACTCGGTTTTGCACTGTGATGTCTCATATTCAGGGCCGGCCCGAGCATTCCCGGCGCCCTAGGCAAGAGACTGAAATGGCGCCCCATTTTAGAGAATTCGTGACAAAATAACGCGCAATTTTTTTTTCAAATGAATAGGTAGGTAACTGTTATTTTACGCCAATATAAAGTGCTAACTTTTTAACTTACTAAGTGGAAGTGCTAACTTACAATTCACGCTTGCACCCTTTCTCGTTGTAGACTGCCATCTAGTGCAACATAAAAATATACCCCCTTTTTACACCCCCATAGGTTATCTTTACCCACATTTGCGCCCCATAGTAAAGAATGAAGGGTAAAGATGACACACGATTTATTTGCGTCCAGAGGAAATAAATCGTTTTTATTCGTAATGAACATCTGCCTTTTTAGGTTTCCGTAGTCAAAATAACTAAAAATCTTATAGTTTTACTAGACCGGTCTGCGTGTCCTTCCTTAGCCCAGTAAACGTCACTACAAGCACAAGCCAGCTGAAATTCTTGATGAATATCAGGGTGAAAAAAAATAACGGGCCTGGAGGAGAAATACCTTATAACGAAAGAAAATTTCTTTCATTTTTAGGGTTCCGTAGTCAACTAAGAACCCTTATAGTTTCGCCATGTCCGTCCGTCCGTCCGTCCGCGGTCTAGCTCAGTGACCGTTAGCAATAGAAAGCTGAAATTTGGTTTGAATATGTGCATTAACGAAGCCGACAAAACGGTAGAATAAAAACTGGAAAAATATATGTTGTTAGGGTACCTCTCGTACACGTGAAGTGGGGGGCGAAATTTTTTTTGTTCCAACCCAGGTGTGTGTGGCGTATCGTTGGATAGGTCTTTTAAAAAGAATTAGGATCTTTTAAAACAGTTTTTGGATGAAACTAATATTTTCCTAAATAATAGCTCCGAAAGTTTAAAACAGGGCGTCCCGCCCCCCATCTAATTTTTGAACCGTGGGTCAAAAAATTTTTAAAAAATCATGAAAGTGAGGCCTAATAAGTACCTTCAATGAAAACTATATTGAATTAAATCGGTTGAGCCGTTTTTGAGATATCGCTCAAAAACCCATAGTGAAAGGTCTTAAGTGAAATGACTTAAGCGCCGCCAAATTTCCCTTAAGAAACGACCTTCTGAATTAATGAGTTGTAACAGGCCGGCAACTACGGAACCCTACACTGAGCATGGCCCGACATGCTCTTGGCTGGTTTTCCTTATAGTTATAGTTTTGTCATGTCCGTCTGTCCATCCATCCGGCCGTATATCACAGCAATGTTATTCGTAAACTATAGATCATTGACGTGTAACAAAAATAACGCAAAACCAAAACCGACCAAGTGCGTGTCGGGCCGCGAACCACGAAGAATGGGGGTTTTCTTCGTACCTACAATCAAAAAAACTAATATAAAAAAACCGGCCAAGAGCATGTCGGGCCATTCAATATAGTTTTCATTGAAGGTACTTATTAGGCCTGACTGTCATGATTTTTTTCAAAATTTTTGGACCCACGGTTCAAAAGTTAGATGGGGGGGGGGGGGGGGACACGCCCTGTTTTTAACTTTCGGAGCTATTAGTTACGAAAATATTAGTTTTATTCAAAACCTGTTTTAGAAGACCCTAATTATTTTTAGAAGACCTATCCAGCAATACCCCACACAACTGGGTTGCAACGAAAAAAAAATTCGCCCCCCACTTCACGTGTACGGGAGGTACCCTAATACAATATATTTTTCCAGTTTTTATTCTACCATATTAGTTTAGTGTTTAAAATTTTATTCTACCATTTTGTCAGCTTGGTTAATGCACATATTCAAACTAAATTTCAGCTTTCTAGTGCTAACGGTCACTGAGCTAGACCACGGACGGACGGACGGACGTACATGGCGAAACTATAAGGGTTCCGTTTTTGCCATTTTGGCTACGGAACCCTAAAAAAGGAGGATAACTCGAAAATGACTTAACCGCTAACGGTACGTAACGAATTTCCGTTGAAAGAATTTACAGTGATGTATCTTCTTGTATTACTAGAGAGAAACATTTCCATACACAATATGTGTCCAGCTCTAGACATACCCTCACCAGACAACCAAGTAATAGTTAACTGTTTATACTGTGAGCGCGGGTCGATGACAGAAGGTTCTACAAATTGGGTTCAGTGTGATACAATGCCATATGTGGGTACATCAACGATGCGCCAAACAAGTGGACAGATGTAAATTACTGGACTTATGTACCAAAGATTTTATTTGTACACGCTGCACTGCTAATGCTAACGACTTCTCCGAGTGTGTTGACAACGTAACCAATTTATCTGTTATACAAAAATTTAAAATATTGACAAACGGTTTACTTGACGACCTCCATTACTATAATTTTTTTTCGATGCCGCCGTTTGGCGCCCCCCTAACACGAGCGCCCTAGGCGATCGCCTAGTTCGCCTATATGGACGGGCCGGCCCTGCTCATATTTCGCAACTCGATAAAACGTTACATAACTTCATTGTACAGAGTTGCAAGCGCTGTAGGTCAAGATCGGACGCGGACCAATGCCAACGCACTCGATTGACCCCATCGCTAAAATATACCCAGAAATAAACTGATTACTCACCATTTATGATATGCAAAGTTATTAAGTCATTATAATTAATACAAGGTGCCCATTACGCTGAAATTGCATGACATTGATGTGAAAGTTGGGATCGTTGGGAACCTGGGATATTAAACTGCTTTCTGTATTTAGTAAGCGTCCATAATTCTTGATGGCTCTGGATGCCTCGCCATATTTAATTGCACGTTCAGGTGCTATAGCCGTATCTTGTTTTTATTATGAAAATAAATGGCGATTCTTATTGGACTAGGTATATTTAACAAAGCTTATAAGTATCCGGTTTTACTTTTTTCTCAAATTTTCGAAAAAAATTGGTAATTAAATATGGGATTAGGCACATAATTACCAAGCACTAAAGTCTGTCCGGAAAGAGAAGTGTCGTGGATTATATGGGAACTCATACATTTTATAACACTTCTCTCTCCGGATAGACTACCTAACATGTACCAAATTTTTAAGTTTCAGTTGGACCCTTTTGTCAAATCAAGGTATCAAATAGAGCTGAAGTTTCGCTTAAGTACAGTCGCCATCAGATAGGTATATCAGAGCGGCCAAGGTGGTCACAAATATCTGAACAACACCTTTATTATCAAGGCGATAAGGTACTTGTTCAGATATTACTTATTTGATGGCGAATGTACGTAATTGTGGGATGAAACAAGGTTGCCACGAAATGTTCTCGACCCAGCATGTTACTTATTCCGTCACAGGACCACATACTCGTAGTGAGAGTGAGTGTATCAGTCACAGATAGTGATAGGTACCTACACACCATTACCATTACCCACACTGGTAACTGGCCATTTTGTAATAAGGTCCACCGATGTACCATCGGGTTCAAAAATGCATGGGCAATTTATGAATGAATTCATTGATAAATTGACCATGCAATTATGAACCCGATTGTACAGTTAAAAGTGTTGTTGTTTGTACAAGTACACATCGTACATTACTAGTACAGTAGGTACATACATAGTGATGTAAATAAACAGATACATGATAAGGCTGGATGGTCAAATGTGAATTCTCGTACTGTGGGCAGATTTATATATAAATTCTTAAGCCTCAACTCACGAAGCGTAGCTACGCCCCCGGCGGCGATGGACTGCCCACATATCACAGCTATCTCTGATCGTTTAATTGCAAACTCCCGCACATCTAAATCTTTCTCGATTCCCAACTCGCAGAATTAGGTACTTTCCTAACATCGTATCGCACCTTGAAGATATTTTAGAAAATTCAGTTTAATACTCAATCAATCATTTATTTAAATTTAATGGCCTCTGCCTATTGCTAAGGACAAATTTTGGCAGTGTCAAGATAGAGCGACAGAGTACGTTGAATTGTAAGTGACGTTGTTCAGTAGAGGCCTTGCTTTGTGAAGTGATGGATCAGTTATTCTATTGCATGTTCTTATCTGGTACAAAGCAGTCACAGGAGGGTGCAGTGGCAGAAAAGTATGATAGGTAAAAAATATATGTCATACTTATAGGTACCTAGATAATCCTCGTGCCTCTTCAACATGAAAATGCAAAATGTAGAAACGTGCTCATGGATGCAGTTACAACGGAATGGTGACAACGGAGGACGTGATGGCACGTCGATAATTCTACACCTCATTTACAAAAAACCACTGATAAATTTACAAAACAATGAATCATCATCATCATCATCATCGCCCACTGTTGAGTCAGGGCCAGCGCCGGCCCGAGCCCTCGATCAGGGTAGAGCGAAATCGAGTTTTGGCGCCCTTCGTTGAAGCTTTTTACCCAAAGCGTTAGAGAAATAGTCATAAATGAACTTTTAAAATTACCCCCACTTTAATATTTCTTAATGTATGTTATAATTATAACCAATTTTAAACAAAATATCTTCTACGGTTGCCGCGATAGTTATTCATGAAATAAAACAACACACGACACGGGATGTAATTTAAAATTCAGTATACGCGATATAATCCGTTCAAAGTTGTTTTATTTCAATTTTAAACAAGTTTTTGATATGATTTGGCATATAATCTAGTTTAGAATAAGCTATTCCAAACCCTCTTAGAACTGTACAGTATTCTTATAAGAATGTTTGTGCCAAAATAGGCAAATTCCCCCCAGAATATGAACAAAGTGCCCTGATTATGAACGGTTTGATTCAAAAGATGAACCAGTATAAAAGCAAAATCAAGTACCCAAAAACGAATGATTTGACGCACAAGCAAAATTAGGAAATCGGGTTGATTTAGCTTTGTGCAATAATTGAAGTAAATAAAGGTATTTCAACTGTTTCAATTTAAAATGGTTTCAACTTTTTCGAATTTAATAAACACTGAATTTAGTTAGATCAAGCTTTCAGCACGGTATTCATGATTTTAAGTAAAAAAAAAACACGCAAAATTCATGTTTTGGAATGCAGCCTAAAATATGAACTAGTAAATTCTCGTTGTTGTTAGGTGAACAGTCCAGTTTCCATATTAAAGTAAACCCCGTGATAATATCAGTGGTATAAAAAAGTTTTTTTCATCTTTTAGTCATAAAATCAAGGAACCGGAAAACCGGCCAAGTGCGAGTCGGACTCGCGCATGAAGGTTTCCGTACCATTATTTATGAAAACCAGCCGTAGCTACTATGATATTATCGAATAAATTATTATCGCAAGGTCGTATCTGCCTAAGTACGTAGTTTTTGGAGATGACTCAAAAACGCCTAAACCGATAATGTTCAAAATAATTTTCGTTGAAAGAATATTTAAAGGTCCTTTTTGGACTTATGGTTCAAAATTTACAGGGGGGGGTGGACACAATTTTTTAGACTTTCGGAGCGATTATTTCTGAAAGTATCCATTTCATCAAAAAATGCTTAAATAAACCTCAATGTGATTTTTAAAGACCTATCGATTGATGTGCATCATGTTGATATTTGGTAAAAAAAAAACTTTTTTGACAATTACTTGCATGTATGGAGTGCCCCCCCTAAAATATTTTTTTTTCAGAAAATTCACTTCATAACTAAGTAGCGGCACATACAAGACACTTTATGTAAAAGTTTAATAATGATACGTCTTATAGTTTCCGAGTAAAATGGCTGTGACATACGGACGGACAGACAGACAGACATGACGAATCTATAAGGGTTCCGTTTTTTGCCATTTCGCTACGGAACCCTAAAAAGCAATTTAAGACATAAATGGTGTATCTTTTTATGTGAATTTGTAAAAGTATTTGCAAATACTAACCCAGGCCCAAAAGTTGAACGCCACTTTCATCTATTGCAAAAATCACACAATATTGGAACCATGACTTGAACAATAAACATTTCATAAAATAAGTTAAAATATGCTATTCAAAATCAAGTAAGTTTCAATTTTATAAATATATACTTAATTATATCGATTTTGAGCCACAATTCTTAATAAGATTTCCATTACAAAGGGCAATTTGGCGAGAGGTATAGATTTGGCGAGCTCTCACGACCTCAAACTAGGATGTAGTATTTTAGAAGTTTAAATAGTACAAAAAAGTGATGCAGTTTTATTTAAAAAAAAAAACAATATTAAGGCCAAATGTTCATCTTCTAGCGGTCATTCATCTTTACATTTGTTTTGCCTTCTTTACGTTTTCGGCGCCTTTATCAGCCTTTATTTCCCGCCTGTCAAGATCAAAAGCAGCGATATAAAAAATAGATAATTAATGTAACCCTAATAAACCCAATCGCTTAGAAAATTATAAGGTTTTTCGGCGCCTTTATCAGGTTTTATTTCGCGCCTTTCAAGATCAAGAGCAACGATCTAAAAAAGAAAGTTAAATAATAGAATGCAATCCTGATAAACCCAATCGCTTAGAAAAATATAAAGAACGTATCGTTTTGGCGCCTTTATTCGCGCCCTTCATGATTGAAAGTAGCAAGTCACGCCTGATAAAACAAGTTGACATAACAAAAATACCAAAAAAAAAATATACCAAAAGGTAAAGGTACTATCCGCCGTCGCGCCACTCCACTCCAAACGTACATATTTTGCGCCTGCGCCACATTTGCTTTAAAACTGGTTTTTCTCTTTGGCCATTTTGGCGCCCCCCTGCCATCCGGCGCCTAGAGCGCCCGCTCCACTCGCTCTACCCTAGGTCCGGCCCTGGTCAGGGCTCTTAACAGTGTTCGCATCAAACCTCAAAACAACCCAATATTTTAAATTATTTTATGATCACATTACTCAGTACAGTACTATTAGAGTGTCAGTTTATGAAATACGTAGTAGACAAAGGTGTAAATAAGAATGACAGAATACTGGTTTCCAAACCCAGGTCCCGGTCTATGTATATTGTCAATCTCATCCAAAATTGTCTCATCCAAACCATCCGAATATCGTCTTTCCATCGAGTTAAAAGACGCCAGGAGATAAATTCATCTAAAAGCGGCGACCAATCCTTCAAATTTTGGTCCACCTGCCTTTACTTTGCAACATGTCCCTCTTATAAAACGTAGTCCACGTCTTGCACTTTGGCGCGACGGCGTATCTCGATAATATCGAGTCGTATTCCCCACTCGAGAATCGGTCTTGAAAATGGATAGAAAATAAAATGCAGACGCCTGATACAACTTATTAGCAACAGAACTGAAGATAAGTCTAAGATAGGTGAGCATAATAATAATATAGGCCTTTATCGAGGCTGTCCATGCCGTACCTATGGATTCCCAAGCTAATGCAACAATGCGCTTCAAAGAAACCAGTATAAACGTAACCTTGAAATACTTGAAATATGCATGTAAAAAGGCTACAATCTCATTTTATTTAGTTATTGTTATCAAACAATAACAAGTGTGAGCGACGTGCCCTAATATGATACGATTCGCGAAGCAGCTCGCGCACACTAATACTTAAGCGTTACTGTTAGAGTGATATCAAATCAAATGATGGAAATTAAACTTCGAATCAGCCTCCAGGTATGTTACGCGAGATATCGGTAGCCATCGCGCCGAGTAAGTAATGTAAATTCAGGGCCAGGTAATTATCTTAAACCCTTGCTGTAAGATTATTCAACAACAAATTGGTACCGTCATCTCCCTCGCATTCCCAGCGGGTAATTCCTCACGCATTTGCTAAAGGTCACGAGTGAATAACCAGGTAACTGCGGCAAAAACAAAACGTCGTGCCTCTGGCGAATGATTACGGGCGGGAAAAAATGTAGTAAAATTACAAGGGTTCAGTAAGTACTATTGCGCGGATTTATTGAGCAATAAACACAATCTTTTTGATATATTGGACGTCAGATGGCCCAAAGAAAAAAGCAGCCGCTAGGAAGTGTCCTCGTCATAAGTTCGCTTACGTTATTGCTCTCTTTTAAACATTAAAGATTTTTTTACGTACGAGTAACAGACACGAAACCAGACCATGTTTATGCAATCCGAAACTATGGAACTCTCGATATCGAGGTCTATAACTTAAATTCGGCAAAGCAAATTTACTCATATAAGAGTATGTAAAGATCTCCAAGTCTGGAAACGATCTCCAGTTGAAAATCGATATTAGCGTTTTACATTTACTCATAATGACTAAATGAGTCACCTGTCAGAACGAATGACCAAGAATAAAAGACTCCTATTTACATGATATGTACATAAACTGCAATTATTTGAAATAGGAATCGTAAGCAGCTGAGCTATGCTGATTGTATCACTTCACTTCTATTAAAAATGATAACAGTTAAGTCACATATATGTTTGCAATTATGAGTAAATTGCAGTTCACACTCATAACATTTGCATTTAGGTACTAATTACTGCATGCTTATACAAGGTGTAACAAAAATACTGGTGATCTGTTTAAGGGCATAATTCGCATCGTATTGCGAGTAAGAAAAAGTTTATGGACGCGATTTTTTTTGTATGGGATGCGTCCTTACAGCTGGCCATCCCTCCATACAAATCCAAAATTTTTTTTTCGCGAGATAGTTTTTTTCTTTCTTTTTCATAATAAGAATACGATACTAAGTATGTCCTTAAAAGGATCATCAGTATTTTTGTTACACCTTTTTTTTTACTTCTTATGGTTATAAAGAGGTGGGTACAATTAGGGATTGCAACCCGGGTTTCTTTAGTATGAAGAAACCCGGGTTTCCGGGTAATACCCGGGTATTTTCATACTAAAAAAACCCGGGTTGCATTCCCTAGGTACAATAAAACCAAAATTATCTCTTATGCGATAATTATTTATTTATTTATTTATTTATTCAAATTATTCGCTACACAGCATTACAGTAAAAACCAAGGCACTGCGAACTACAAAACAAAACATATAAAATAACTTAAGACTACTTTGATCTAGGCGATGTAACTTCGTGGCTCCGTTGCGTCGTCTGATCTGATGCAGGATTCGGCAGAGTGCCCCGGAACCGCCGAAACACAACACCCTTCGGCCAGAAGTCTGCACTCGCGATGGCATCCTGCAGCGGCCGCGGCACGCGCACCACAAACGAGCTGAAGTGCACGTAGTGCCGGGACTGTAGCTGGTGCACCCTCAACGAGAAGCCAGTCTTTCGGCGAACGTACTCCACCACATCGTCGGCCACGGCGGAGTGATGCAAGCGCGACACGTAGAGCGCCCTACTCGGTATTGCAATCCGGAGACCAGAATTACCCGGTTCCGCAGTGCCACACAGAGTCTTGCGGGGCGCCCTGCGCTTCTTGCTCTTCCTTTCCACTTTTGTGAATCCCTCCTTATCCACATCGGTGCGGGAGGACTTTTCCTTTTCGGGAACCCGTACCCGGTTAGCTGCGACTGGCTGTCCGGCGACGTCAGCATAATTACGCCGACGTAAATTATAATTATAATTTGCCATACGTTTATTGGTCCGTCTGTTTTCATGATTGTGTCTCTTCTTCTATTCTATACGTTTTATGACTTTTTCGGAATCGTGTGTAGCGGCTTCAATACAAGTTCACTATTATTTCAGGCATTTACTACTTTGCCGTGAAAGTAAATGTGTTCTACATCTGAGACTTTTTAATTATTAAAATTACACCGATACATACGTTACCTTAGTAATACGAATACAAAGTAATCGCAAGGGTAACTTGTTTTATCCTCCACGATAAATAAAAATCCAACCATAATAGGCTAGCAGATATATCTAGCCACAAGGCCATCCATGTTTGTCATTTTATCACCTACCGCGTCATGCGTCACTTTCGCACTTGCATTGGTGACAGGCGATAAAAATCCCACCTTGGTATCCTGCCTTTTCGCCGAAAATTGTATTGCCGAAATTCACTTGCTAACCAACTTTTCGCAGAAGTTTCAATGGGCCGAATAATTTTTACAAAATAATTATTTCGCAACCATTTCATTTCCAAACCCCATAGTTGGGAAATGAAAATTACCTACTAGGTTGAGTTAGGTTAGGTTGGATCAGGTAATGTTGGAAAATGGAATTCGGCCAAATGAAACTTTTGCGAAAAGTTGGTTGCCAATTCGATAATATTATTTTCCGCGAAAAGGCGGAGAACTCCCCGTCCATAATGGCTAGCAGATCTCTCCTATAATATCATGTAACATTCAAATAGATTCAAGTCTCTTCCAGCTCATTACCAGCCTCCTTTTACTTTTATACCAACGAGAGTAAAACTTCGTTTAGCATCGCAGAGTTATTACCGCCACACATGGAAGGAACGGGTTCGCGGAGATGGTTCTAGCTGTGGTCAAGAACGGCATTCCTGTGCCCACCAGATCGTCGATAATGTATCTAGGAGCAACATGAGCTACAGATACTTGTTTTGTGCAATGGTAGATTACTTGTAAGCATAGACTATACTATCTCTTTGACGTTTTTTTTAAATTTAATGCTGTTATAATCTGTGACTTCCTTGCAACAAAAATAAAATAATTATTTTATTTAGTTGCAAACAATATTAATTTATTTTTATGATGGCTTGTTCGGATATTTTGCTCACATTTTCTTGATAAGTGACGAATCACATGTGTCTAAATAAGGGACAATGATAAAGAAACTCGCAAAATATTTGTAACGTTACATGGTACCTAAATATTACAACTATGTTAAGTAAGTGGTAAGTGTATAAAGTTGTAATCGAAAAAATATATTTTAATTGAGATATTAGTTACACATTTTTTTTATTTGAAAACTATGTTTAAAAAATATTGTTAAATTCTCAACTACCGTGAAATCAGATTATTCGGACATGCCCGTAAAATAACATGTCATCAAGCAATTTAATGTGTTGCTGCACAAATAGACCCGGATACTTTTTTACCCCTAAACCAAAACGTTTACCGCATTTGATAATTTTTCCGTCGTTTAGTTTTTGTCACGTGTGATGCGATGCAAAAACGCGCATCGAATCATACGCTGATTATTTCCTTAAGTAGCGTCAATTGAGTCATCATTTAAGGCCTACTCATATGCTGGGAACCTAATTCAGAACATTAAAAAAAAATAGAGCTAATGGCTACCGAGCCATTAGCTTACTATTACTTACCGAAGTAGGTACCAGTAATTTTATTGTAACATAGTCTGACGCAATTTTGTTTAAATACAGTGGTGTCTAGAAGTACTTAATACGTATAGAAGATAATTATGTTATAGACTTTTAAGTAACTTTAATTTATTAAAAGCTTGGATACCATTGTAAGTACCTATTGTTTTATATTTTTATCTTCAAAACTACTTACATACTTACATGATGCATCTATTTTTTATACAATATGCAGTACCAGTGCACTTAGCGGATGAAGATAAGATAACATCATTTACAATAGCCGTAAAATAAAAGTTAATTTTTCAATATTTATAATGGTTGTTTTATTATTATACATTTATTTCATACTTACCTCACAATATATCCCTTTTCATTTGTAATTGGCAGTTTCTGCTTACATGGTAGTAAATTACGCAGACGCGTATTACAGCTGCGCTGCGGTGGCAGTGGTAATTTGTGTAATAGTTGCACAACTCGTAGCAAGTTCAAGATCGAGGCTACGCCGTCTACGCATGCCCGGCTGTTCTCCTTGGATGCGCGAGCGCAGGCGAGTCGTACGCTTCGAAAAACCGACAACTACTAAAACTTATTAAGCTTCTTAGATCCTTATAGATGTTAGAATTTTTATGCTAGCAGTAGGTAGCCTGTAACCTCTGTGTATTAAGTTCAAAGACGGGTTGTATCGAATTCTTTTAACAAAATTACTCGTTTTAATTGACCATTTCACCGATTTTTTTCTTTAGATATTAAAATGATTGCTTGATGTAACTGTTACTTAAATACAAAACTAATGTTACTCCGTACTAAAATGAGTTGAAATTGTTCACTCGAAATATTATTTCTGGAAAATTGCGGTTACATGATGGACTCACCTGGACTCCGTTAGCGATTAGAACAACAAATTTGGCGGTACAAAAATACTAAGTAGTTGGTTATTATAGTTTTTGTGCGTAATTCGTACTCTTGTTATAATTAACACAGAAACATCTTGTAAACACAGCTTCTGAATAAAGGCTATAATTTGGACAGCCTATATAGTCTCAATATTAAGCGGACATGACAATTAAAACTGATGTAAAGAGGACGTACATTTGGTTGGATACAAGGTATTCTCTATAATTTGATCCCCTTGGGTAGATTCAAAATGTATCTTTTCGACTCCCCTACATTTCTCATACATAGAGAATCATACATTAGTAGCCCACAAAAATATAAATATAGTTTTTATTAAATAATTAGAACTCGGCTCAGGCGCATCCCACATTTGAGCTGATTTTAGCATAAGTTAATAAATTTCATTTCAACTACAGTGAATATGAATTCAACCCTCTCATCTCAATCTCAATTACATTCTCAGTAAGATAAGTGCTGTAATGTGAGTAAATGTCAGGTCAAAACTTTTAGCCTTACCTACAGACTACAGATAAAGAAACTTACAAGTGCATGTCAGCGGCTTATCGAGGATTAAGTAAAGAGCGCAATATACCACTCAAAGTAATGTATTAACCCCTTCCTTGACAACGTAATCTTACAATGGTTTTTTACCCTTTTTGTATTTTTTGTAAATCATTTGATTTTCCTCTAAATTTTTGTAGGTACATATCTATTATCCGGCTAAGTAACCCATTATTATTGTATGTATTGTGAAGTATATTTTTGTTCAGAATCCAGTACCTACCTACCACTTTCATGAAACTCTACCTAAGTAACTCGTAAAGTTAAGCTGTACCTATAAGTTTGCTACAAGTAAAATTTATGACTATGATTAAAGTGACCATTAGTTTTGTTCGTTACATATTCATAGCCTTATTTCTGACTTTATCTAAAACATTCACGATAATACGGATAATTGAAGATAAACAAATAGCCTATTAAGTAGTCCCTATTTACAAGTTAGGCTTAAAAAGAGTAATACAGCGTGCAACGATGTTTCCTATTTTTTTAAATTGTCTGATGACTTCAGCTCTGAGTAAACCGCCATTCTGGGTTAAAACAGCGTAAGTCCTAGGTAGTCCTATTGACATATTGGTCATTGTTCTTATTAGCAAGCCAATAAACTGGTTTAATTCCACCGGATACAAGTTATTTGCGCCAGAGGAATTACTTTATAGCATTACTGGACTGTTCTGTCTTATATTTAGTTTTAATTTTATAAGCTGGTTTTATTTACATAAACTTGTCGGCACATTAAGTTGATTGCTTTGATTAGGGACTTGACGACGTAAGTAAGGAATGAGTACCTACCTCGCTAAATGATTTTTTTTCTGTCACACATCATAATTGTCGCTTGCTATCCACAGGTAATTAAGTAACTATCGGAATATTTGTACTATGTGTAGTGGTAGCTTTGATATAAATCAAACCTGTAAAACTTCTTGTCGGATGGTGCTATGACGCACCCCAAGTTGGAATCATCATGCCTTGGCCTACTCCTTCTTGTTACGGTAAACATGGATTATGTGCCGCAATTCCTATTAAGTTACGCCCTTTCAGAAATTAACAGATTGTGCCTGTCCGTCAGGATAGTAGCCGTGCAATTGAAGTAACAGATTAAGTTTTCCTTCACAATCACGATTTTCATGCAGATCTGACGTGAGCTGTCATTAACGATGACTTCATCATTTAAGTATTGTATAAGTAGTTAAGGTAGTCATTAATATACGTGTAAGTCAAAATTCTTGGACTTATTTTATTAGCATTAGCAGAGTGTCAATCACACGACGCGACATATTTGCGACAATGTTGCGCTAACTTGGTTATGGTTGCTGTTATTTTGTCGCTTTGTAGTGCTTGTCACTATACCGAAGAAAATTCTGCAGGCCTAAGATGGCAGTCGATTGTCGCAAGATAGCGTGATATAAAATGACAGCTTGGCGGTAAAAGCAATTTTATATCACGCTATTCCGCGTCAAACTGGTGTCATCATTGATCATACATATCATAGGCCTGTTGGAGACTTAGCCAAGTGACAATTGTCCAGTCGAAGCATAAAGAATATTTATATCAGTATCTTCAGTAGTTGTCGTAGGCAAGTCGGGACTATTTTTCTTCATAAGCTGTAGGAAAACTAGGTATCTGAAAATTAGGTAAGCCAAGGGAAATTAAGTTCCATGGACATTCGTCACTTGTGTATATTGATTTGATTATCGAGATTATGATGTGACTTTTGTTCGCATTTGTTCATCATTCATCATCATTTCAGCCGAAAGACGTCCACTGCTGGACATAGGCCTCCCCCACTGAACGCCACAATGACCGGTCCTGTGCCACCCGCATCCAGCGGACTCCAGCGACCTTCACCAGGTCATGAGTCCACCTTGTAGGGGGCCTACCAACTCTTCGCCTTCCGGTGTATGGTCGCCATTCGAGAACCTTAGTGCCCCAACGGCCATCGGTTCTCCGTGCAATGTGCCCTGCCCATTGCCACTTAAGTTTAGCGATCCGACGGGCTATGTCGGTTACTTTGGTTCTGCTACGGATAGTATCGTTTCTGATACGGTCACGCAAAGAAACTCCTAACATAGCCCTCTCCATTGCTCTTTGGGTGACTTTAAGCTTTTTAATGAGGCCCATTGTGAGCGACCACGTTTCAGAGCCATAGGTCATCACTGGCAACACACACTGGTCAAAGACTTTCGTCTTGAGACACTGCGGAATATTGGACGAAAAGATATGTTTCAGCTTCCCAAACGCTGCCCAACCGAGACGGATTCGACGATTGACCTCTTTCTCGAAATTGGACCTACCTAGCTGGACTGTCTGTCCGAGGTATACATAATCGTCTACAACTTCGAGCGTAAAGTCTCCGACTGTAATGGGGGTTGGTACTACATGGGCGTTAGACATGACTTTCGTCTTATCCATGTTCATCCTTAGACCAACCCTCTCAGAGCCTTTACTGAGGTCGTCGAGCATCGTACTTAAGTCCTCCATGGTCTCAGCCAGGACTACGATATCGTCGGCAAATCGAAGATGAGTGATGTACTCGCCGTTGATGTTGATGCCAAGCCTTCCCCAGTCCAAACCCTTGAAAATGTCCTCCAGGGCAGCGGTGAACAGTTTTGGAGAAATTACATCTCCTTGCCTGACTCCCCGCTGCAGCGGTATGGATCTCGAGTTCTGGTCCTGGAGTCGGACTGACATAGAGGCGTTCTCGTACAAACACTTCATTACCTCGATATAACGGTAGTCCACTTGGCACCTCTGGAGAGCCTGTAGTACAGCCCAAGTCTCGATCGAATCGAAGGCTTTCTCGTAGTCCACAAACGCTAAACAGAGGGGCAGGTTATACTCCTCAGTCTTCTGTATAACCTGACGTAGCGTATGAATGTGGTCTACGGTACTGAACCCTCTTCGGAAACCGGCTTGTTCGGGAGGCTGGAAGTCGTCTAACCTGTACGAGAGTCGATTTGTAATGACTCTAGAAAACAGCTTATAGACATGGCTCAGAAGTGTGATGGGTCGGTAGTTCTTCAGCAAGGTGCTATCACCTTTTTTGAAGAACAACACCACCACCCCTCTGTTCCATGCCTTTGGCGTTCTCCCTTCAAGTAAGACGGAATTAAACAGCTTCTGAAGGGCCATAAGGACCGGTTTTCCACCCGCCTTCAGGAGTTCGGCTGTAATTCCATCTTCACCTGGCGCCTTGTTATTTTTGAGCTGCTTCAGGGCCATTCTGATCTCGTACAAGCTGATGTCCGGGATGTCATCGGTATAGTGTCGGGTAAGCCTAGCTCTATGGTCATTCGCCAGGCTAACTTCGGGTCCACGAGTTGATCTATATAACTGCCCATAAAAGCGCTCTATCTCTCTCAGTAGCTCGGGTTTAGATGAAACCATTCTACCATCTTCAGTCCGTAATTTAGCGAGCTGGCTTTGCCCAATAGACAGATCTCTTGAAAATACTTTAGAGCCCTTGTTCCGCTCGATAGCTTCGTGAATACGGTTCGTATTAAATAAGCGAAGATCGCAGGTAATGGACTTGGAGATCCGTCTATTAAGCTGCCGGAGTTGTATCGCATCAACTGAAGATTTTAGAACCATTTCGTTCCTCTCCTTCATGAGATTCTGAGTAGAGTTAGAGAGCCTCTTAGTCCTACTGGTGCGTTTCGTTCTAAAGAACTTGGACCCAGTGAAATGGACAGCTTCTACGAACCCGTCGTTATATTCGTCCACATCGCCGCCTAGGCAATCGAAACGGTTTTGAAGTTCCAGCTGAAAGCTGTCGGGATTTTGGTATTCGGTAGGTGCTGGACGGAGCGTAGACTTCACCAGTCGAGAGCGCTCTAGCTTGATACATATATTCAATGTGCCTCTTACCAATCGGTGATCACTCCCAGTTTTGACTGTGTTGATCACAGATACATCATTGAATATATGCTTCTTCGTCGACATGATGAAGTCAATCTCATTTTTTGTTGCACCGTCGGGGCTCATCCAGGTCCATTTCCTGTGCTCACGTTTCCTGAAGAAGGAGTTCATCATAAAGAGTCCCTCCTTCTCCAGGAAGCCGGCCAGCAAATGTCCCCGATGATTCCGCTTCCCAATTCCAAATTGCCCCACTTTCAGCTCGTCACCGTCTCTCTTGCCCAGTTTCGCGTTGAAGTCCCCCATCACAACGGTGAAGTAGGTTTTGGAACTATGCATGGCTCTAGATATGTCCTCATACATAGCCTCCACCTCGTCGTCGGAGTGTGCCGAGGTCGGTGCGTAAACCTGTATAACCTTCAACGAGTACCTTTTTGATACTCTGAGTATAAGGTACGCTACCCTGCTCGACACACTCTCGATCTTCACCACGTTGTTCACGAGGGACTTGTGGACGAGGAACCCGACACCTCCTTGGGACTGTTGATCGCCCTCCCGGAAATAGAGCAAGTTGCCGGATTTGAGAGTTATCGTGTCCTCCCCCTCTCTTCGGACTTCCGATAACCCTACTATGTCCCATCGCAACTTGCTCAATCCTTCCTCTAGTTCCAATATCTTTTCGTCGGTCCGCAGTGTACGCGTGTTATATGTTGCCAGGGCCAGTTGTTGTTTGGTATGGTAGCCGGATAGGTACCGGTGATTTTTAGCACCCCTTGCCCTGTTTCTCTGGCCGCTACCGGAGCCAGGAAGCGCAGGACTGCCGGGCACTAGGGGCCTGGGCTTATTTTTAATATTCATGGGGGGGAAATGCCATAATCGCCACGCTTGGCATGCGGGTTGGCGATCGCAGTAGGATGGCTTTGTTACACGGAGTGCGCTGCTGCCCGCCCTCCGGTCATAGTCCCTTAGTCGCCTCTTACGACACCCACAGGATGCAATGGGGTAGTGCTATTCTAAGCCGGCACCACACGGCATTTGTTATTGCGATATATTTTTATTTTTCGTTTCGATTGGCGTTATCGATAAACAATTATCATCTTGGCTACGGTTTCTTTTACACCTATCGCTTTCAACCAAGCTGCTTACTTCCTTACATATCAAGCTCATAATTTCAAACTTCTAACTTAAAAGTCAGTACTGTCAGCAATAAATCTGCTTATGCATTGAAGTATTTGTAGTTTTGAGAAATTTGAAAAATATATTAGGTCTGTAAACAAACACCTATCAATCTAAAACACCTGCCTCGTTTATGTAAAAATATAGCCGTAACCTTTTCCCTCGCTATGTAAGCTATTAGTTCCACTCCCTCGACTATCGCTAATCTATAAGTAGTTAAAGCACAATAAATCAATCCGACACAAATCGTTTAGTTTGGCAACTTCACGGCACGGAGCTCCAGATCGTATCGTGTCATCCGGCGATTCTGCGGCCCGCTCTTGGGCAATGCTAGATCCTCACTTTCTTATTGTTTCGTCTTAATTATATAGGATAGCATATCAGTATAGAGTGCGAGTATCTGGTTCAATGGCGTAGGGGTTTGGCCTTGGTATTAATAGGATTGATAAAAAGAGGAATAAGAGTTGGTAATTTATGTTTTTTCTGTCAATTGTTCTTTAAGGATCATAAAATTTATTATGCATAATTCTAGGCTTTAAAAGTCATTGGTTCAACCAATGGAAAATTACTTTGTGTTTCGTTAAAAACTCAGCTTGGTGGTTTGTATTTTGTTATTAATTAATTAAGTAGGAGATTTAAAAGTGTAGGGTAGGTTGCACTGGCGGCGGGTAAAACAATTCTTAGGCAAGCCGGAGCTTAATTTGGATTAAAAGTTCTTTGTGAGCTGTAGGAAAATTGCTCAGGTGCCTGAAAATTAGGCAAGCCGTCGGGAATCGGGTTCTATGAACGCGCCGCCACTGGTAGGTTAGTATGTAATTATTTAGTAAACGTAACTCAATGAAAATAGTGTAGGTACGAATTGTGGTAAATCTAATCAGGCTGGTCAGTGATACTGCGTGACAATTATTAAGCGGTCCAGACACTGTCAGTAATAATGTCATTATTTCTGTACCCATCCTTCTCTTCTTCATATACATAGAAAAGGACGGGTACAGAAATAATGACATTATTACTGACAGTGTCTGGACCGCTTTAAGACTCACAAACTGACTCGTCTAAATTAATTTTGTTTTAGCTAAGGAAGAAACGTCTGCTAATAATACCACTTTTTTTTAAATACATAAAGGAAAAATGAAATAAACCTATCTCGCTAGGATCTGGCGGTTGGTATCGCGAGGTCCCCAGTTCGAGTATCGCCCGAGGCAGTAAGAGTAGTTTTTCCATTTTTCCATTATTTCTAAACATTGTCACGTCTTATATATCTTTGCAGATGACTGTAGTGGTACAAAGAGTTAAAACATATATCACTATTTATTGTAGTTTTTGTAACGAATTTGACAAGAGGTCAAACCAATTAGCTTTGACCTCCATCTTATTGTTACGGCTAAATTGACCATAGTTCGTACAAAAATCATCTGTTCATCATTCATCGTCCACTTTAGTGCCTCAGGATGTAATACAAAACTCAATTACTATGCAAAATAACTAAAAAAAATAAACTGCCCGTTTTTGGGTTAGTATAAATCATACTACTCGTAGCAATTAATTTATACATTAGGCAGTGTAATTGTTCTTTTAAAAATTAAGTGTTTAGTTTATTTGATAACTTTTTAATAATTGTTGAAAAAAAAGTATAGTCAAGTCGAGACTTATATTTCCTACTAGCTTTTGCCCGCGACTTCGTCTGCGTAGAATTAGTAATCCCCCGTTAAGGAATGAATTCTGGATATCAACTATTCTATATCCTTCCCCAGAGCATCTCCAGCGTTCAACGGTTATTGATTCGCCATACAAACTTTCAACCCCCTTTTCACCCCTTCTAGGGTTGATTTACGGGGTGAAAACTATCCTATGTCGTTTCCCGGAACTCAAATTATCTCCATACTAATTTTCATCGAAATCGGTTCAGCGGTTGATTGATGAATTCTCCATACGAAATTTCAACCCCCTTTTCACCCCCTCCAGGGTTGATTTTTGAGATGAAAACTATCCTATGTCCTTTCCCGGGACTCAAACTATCTCTATACGAAATTTCATCAAAATCACTTCAGCCGTTCTCACGTGATGCGCGGTCAAATAAACAGACAAACAGATAAACAGACAAAAATTATAAAAACTGTTGGAACGTGTTCTGTTATCGATTCTAAGTATCCCCAGCCAATTTTTTTCGAATATCTTCCATGTACAGACTTTCGACCCTCTTCAGCATTATTATATGTATAGATTATACGAACGAGTTTATCTCCCGTTGTTTATACAATAAGGTGTGGCTTGTAATAAATAGTAGCAAATAATTAAACGATAAATTATTAAACCTACAATTTCTAGGCCGAATATACTATCCATATTATCATCAGCGTTTCTAGTATTCTTAAAAGATCCCATATGTAGCTAGTCGACACGATACAACACACTTGACTCTATATTTTAAAATTTTACGTCACTCTGGGCGATAATAAAGAAGGCCTCAGATCGCTTGTTTATGGCCCTTACCTTCGGTTCGGGCCACAAATGCCAGCGATCTGAGCCCTCTTTTATTTTACCGCCCTAGGTACGTAATGTAAACCCTTATCAATTTTTCAAGTAAGTTCCTAAGTACCATAACTGTTACAACTAAAATACTTTAAAAAAATCACACCTAAAGTTGTCAATCTTTTTCAAAGATTGATATACGGTATCCGTGTCCCATCGTGGGCAAGATGAGTACCTAATGTTTCTCAACTCAACATACGCACTTCGTAACTAACGTACTACTAACAAGTATTATGAATCACCAATGTTATCTCAATTAGTGAATATTTTAACGGTTCCTAACACTCTTCCGTTAAAGTAATTAATGAATAACATGATTATCTTACACAATTCACGTGGAAGTAAAAAGTCGCATGTGAACTAGACCTACAGTTAAAGTATTGGTCTTCCTTCCAAAATGATGGGTATATTTGTCGAAGTTCGTCACTTGTATTGAAGCATTTAACCAACCGGAGTGGCCATTGACAGGCGTTCCCCTCTGCCGAAAATACCATACCAGTGGTCATACCTACTCATTGTATTGACGTTCCCCCCTGCAAAAATCGGCAGACTTTTTTGGTATAGAAAATGACAGACATGGGCGGTCCGGTTGGTTAAATAGTCTAAGGCGCCAACCGCCAAAGGCGGTCTAGTTTGGCAGTCTAGGGGCTGATTTTTGAGTTTCGAGCGCTGGAATCTGACATTTAAAACTGTGTATAAAACGATGAAATGGTGCTTTAAAAATAATTAACAGCGATAGGGATTGAGAATAATAATAATTTAAACTATTAATTTAATGTAAAAGTAATAGCGACAAACTTTTGTGTGCGATTGTTTTCGTGCTTAATTTTCTTTAATTCGATCGGATCTCAAAAATCGCTCCCCTGAATCCAGACGTCGCTTCGGCGGACAGTCAGCAGCAGAAGTATCTAAGCGGGAGATGTGTTCAAAATGAGTCTTATTCTTTGAACACCTATCGCTTAGCTACTTCTGCTACTGACTGTGTGAGTGTGATCATCGCTATACATGCATACGGCTGTCTCGCTCACACTCCGGAGCGGAATATGGTTCCGCATCAGTGTCATAACCACGTAAGGTCCCGTTATTTATAGAAAAATCGCATATGATGTTGCTACACAAAAATACAAATAATTGTCAGCCAAAACGTATTCCATCAGAATACCGTTGGCCCAACCCAGTCGCTAATTGAGCTATTGACGGAGGTCCGAAACGTGAAAACCAACGGGCACCATAAGTTTTATGGTCCAATTAAACTGGCGAAAAATTATATGAAATTTGCAACTTTTGGGCAATGACCTAAGGATGAGAAAAACTCTGTTTTAGCATTCTTATATCGTCAGGTGACAAGCAAAACTCACTAAGTACTACCACAAGTTCATAGCCATAATGAACCATACTTGCAACATAACAAGGTTGATTTTCGTTTGATTATTTTTTTGTACTTAGTGACATTTGCTTGTCACCTGACGTATTATTATGTTATGTCAGAGAGCCTAGAGAGGGGTCGAAAAAATTTCAAGCATTCTATTAGAATTGGAAGTTTAATTGTAATAATTGTTTTATAATATAACTTGAAACTATCTTCCCTATTGATATTCCCGGGGTGTTTTATATAATTCTAGATGATATAAATTATATTTATAATGTCTCGACAACCGACAATCAAATATAATGTCGCGTATTGACAATGTATGTATAAAGTATTCGTCCATTAGGTACATACTTCCGGCATAGAGAAATAAGGACGCTTAGAGTGCTCACTCCATACATTATAAAACCTGTTTATATGAAATTATTTCCTAGCGATCTTCGCTTATACCTAGTTCTAAATAATACTAAGGCACCTAAATTTATAAAATTAACTACATAAGCTAGCTGAAAACGTTTTACAATATCTGCCATTAGTCCCATCCCATACAATACCTCAATTCAATAACTTCTTTTTTTTTTTTTTTTTTTTTTTTTTTTATTTTCAAAATGTTTATTTTAATTAATAATTTCATACATATGAATGACATACCTACATAGTATTTAAGAAACCAATATACTCTATAAACTAAAACTACTTAAAAATATACTAATATTAAAACTAGATTAACCTATAGTGATTTCACTATTTTTTAAAGCAACTCGGCCACTTCCTCTTAGAATAGCGGATCCTAAGTGAAGTCGGTTCTTTAACTTCTTAGCTTATATCTTCCTATTTTTAACCGAATTCAAAAAAGGAGGAGGTTCTCAATTCGACAGAATTTTTTTTTCATTATTTTTTTTATTAACATTTTTTTTGTATGTATGTTACTCGATATCTCCGTGAATCGTGAACCGATTTTCAATTTTTTTTAATCGAACGGGTATAACCCCTAGATGGTCCCATTGTCACCAAGTCGGGGTCTGATGATGGGATCCTGGAGAAATCGAGGGAACTCTTCAACTATTATAGGCACACCTATAGTGATTTCACTATTTTTTAAAGCAACTCGGCCACTTCCTCTTAGAATAGCGGATCCTAAGTGAAGTCGGTTCTTTTTTTGTTTAAAATTATCTTATTTCAATTAACACGTTAAATAGAAAAGAAAAAAAATTATTTGTTCCATTCCATATATACATAGTTTGTATTGGGCTATAAACAAATGAATGATCATGATCAAACACACATGCCTTCTCTCGGACAACGCGGCAACGGTGTAACAAGTCATCACGTCATATTATACCATTTATTGCCTAATTAAGACCATAAAAAAGGTCTTTGTTACCGAATAAAACAAAACATCCTTATTCAGATCGCGGCACCCTGATAGCGATCTTACATTCAAGTAATTATATTTCTTAGGATCATAAACGCCTAAGTTCAGCGACCTTGCCAGACATAAAGGGTGTCGATTCCGCTTGTATTAATGACTGCTCGTTACATGGCATCCGTAAACAAATTCAGTTTGCTACCTACTCGAAATAAATTGGATTATTGAATTGAATTTTATGTGTGAAATCTTAGACTAATCAACCAACTGGACCGGCCATGTCTGTAAGTTTCTATACAAAAAAAGTCTGCCGATTTTTGCGGGAGAGGGGAACGTCAAATGTATGCGAAACGTTAAAATAGCCACGTCAGATAAAAGTCAGTATGACCACTGGTCATATATTGTCGGCAGAGGGAACGCCTGTCAATGGCCGCTCCGGTTGATTTAATGCTCTACGTGTGAAATAGATTATATCATTGAATGGACAGTTTTTGTTACCCCAAAATGGGCTATGTTACAGGTCCCTAAAAGTAAAGTCGAAGAGGAGCACGGCTTCAGACACAGTGATCACTCTATCTAGACAGATAATAACAAGAATACACATGACATACCTGGTTGATGAAATGGAAGTAACGGTCGATGGAGCATTAGGAAGTATTGATTTACAAAAAAGATCGATGACTCTATTGTTTAAGTGCAAATTGATACTAATTCGTAAATCATGTTGAATTCGAACACAATGTTGTAAGTGGCACTTAATAGTATTTTATACAATAGTGACATAATGAAAAGCTTTTTAGTCGAGTACCGTATTTAGGCCACGAAGGCAACAAGCTTGCTGAGCGGCCTAAGTAAGGTACGAGATTGAAAAACTTATTTACCTATGTCATTATTGTATACTTACAATTGTTTTACGAGTGCTTAAAATAGGCAAGCCGGTAAGGATTGAGTGCGACGAATAACCTGCTGCCTCTATACAATTGAGTAACTTCAATCTCCCGGCGGATTGGTGTCGAATCGCAGGGCGGTGTTATTATATTGTATGAAAATGCCTAAGAACATGTTTTGGTCATAATGTTATGACGTTTATAAAGTATACGTTTTCAATACACCTGTCATTCATCTTATTGGCAAATTAGAATACTGGAGTAGAACAAATAGTTAAAATGCATAGCATTTTTCTTGAGAAAACAAGGTTAACTTTATTTTTAATTATTAATTTATGTATTGTAATAATAGCACGTACCAACGCTACGTTTGGGTTTTAGCGAAATAATTAAGATAAAAAAAAGGTTTTAGACCTATTAACAAAACCAAAGTCATAACTACCTACATAAATCAGTGTACCTAGGTAATTATAGTATATGAGTCTCGTAACAGTATTACATCATATCCTAGATCCTTTAATTAATTGAGAGAATGAACAATACGCTCTTATAGCCTTCAAATCTGCCAAAATGTCGTGACTCATGAAATGGAACCATCCCGTCTGTCCAAATTTACATAGTGTTAGTTTAACTGCGGAGTATATTCTTACTAATAAAATGATGTAAAAGGGCTTTTATGAATGTATTTTTTAAAGTTTAGTACTGTCAACCTGTAAAGTACTATGTTAATTGTCACAGCCCAAATTTCCTACACAGTGTGACCCAAAAGTGACAAGGAAACCGTGGTTGAACATATCTAATATGTAGCGAAAAACTAATGTTTTTTTGATGTCCCTTGAAGCATATTCATATGATTTACACGCAATCGTTGTTTATGATACTTAAAAATCTTACAATTATTTAAATATTTAAAGCTTCTTATCCTTCGTTAGTTGATTCCATTGAAACACTTATCCCCCCCAGAAAATCATCGCATCATTGTTTGAATTTGCAAATAAGTTATTGTTTACAAATCGACATTTTTTCGAACGGTTATTTTATAATTGATAGATCCTTATCGATTTGATGACACATCGTGACGACTCGCGTGACAAGGTAACGTGAGCCAAAATCCAGATCCATTGTGTCCGTTCTGATATAAGACTTTACTGTTGCCTTACTGTAGTTTCTTCTAAAACTAATTTGTAGGGAAATATAATCTTAGTTCTGCCTCTTGTTAATTTGGACACCATTGGTTTTGGTTTTACGGATATTATTATAATTGTGTGTGTAATATTTTATAGCTTTGCCAATTTGATGCAGTAAGTACTGTATGTTTTATGTGATCAGAGACTAGAGAGATATAGACGGCCACAGCCTTAAGAACTTTTTGAAGCTAAAGTAAATTGCGCCCTCTCTCCGAAAGCCCCCTAAAGATACTGAAAATGTAAGAGGAAATGTCACCTGCACTGCTACTCCACCTAGTAGCTACTAGTGTACTACTAGTATGCTATTTGGGTGGCTTTGACATAGATGGCGCCATTGACTTGAGCCTCAAAAAGTTCTTAGGCTCTGCTGCTCTACTATATAAGTTACTCTATGATGTGATCGAGCATAATCTCGCTCGATATTCTTATTTCATCTCGAAAATAATATATATTTTACGTTTCTACTCTTTAGCTTTGCCTTTGGTTTTCGATGCTTGTATGCAACTCTTTTTAATGTTTCTTCTAAAATAAAAAAGAAGCCATTATACCTGTCAATTATACATACTGTTTATTATCGTATATTACTTAGTTATAAATCGTCTACAAGAAAAAAAAACAGATCAACAATTGTTACTTTATCAGGACCAGTCAAAGAATAACTGACTTAAAATGGCAGATTAACCTTATGTGGACATACACATAGAAGTCATGATATTATTTAGCAATTACTAGCAATGTAACTATCACAAGACATTAGTGCCTAGAGATTGTCGGCATTTAGTACCCACGGACCCCACGGTGTATACTCTTATTCCATTATTTCTAGCCATTGTAGGCTAGAAATAATCGTTATTAATTATTATAGACCGATACGCGACCGCTTTTTATCCATATACAGTTTATGCTTCACAAATAACTGGTGTTAGTCCACAAGTTCAATGTCAAAGTCAATGTAAGTTATGTAAGTAGTGCAGCTTGCGATCGGAATTCGATTGTCTCCCAAATGGAGATATATCGAATTCTTGGCAAAGCATCTGCCGGGCCGAACTCCAACCTACTTGGCGTAGTGGCCAAATGTGCCGCATTCCGTCAATTGTGGTTTACCTGGTTTACGGTTAACTTTCAAACACTTTCATTCAGGAAATTCCAAAGGGCGAAATTTTGACAATGTTAAACCGAAAAAAACTAAAAAAATCGATTTCTGTCATATATATTTTTACAGGATTTTTCTGCTGGCTGTAGGTATTTTTTGGAGTTTATGACTATGAAATAATGCTTATGTATTGAAATTAAACTTTCGTGAGACATATTAACACTATTATCACTGCATGCGGCTGTACGCACTTGTGTTTAGTCACTACGCGCGACATGTTTCGGAGAGCTTAGGAATCCATCCTCAAGCACTAAGAGTGCTGAAACATATCGCGCGTAGTGACTAAACACAAGTGAGTACATCCGCATGCAGTGATAATACTGCTTATGTACTTCATATCCAACTGATTCTAACTTTTTCACTCTCGGTTAGCTTCGAGTACTGTCATTAAATCTCCATGATAGTATTTTTAATGGCAATGTAAAGGCTGCATTAAATTTCAGCTCAATGGAACCCTTGAAGCTAAAATGACAACATTGTATAAGATCAGCGAGTAAACCTAATTGAAATGCTCCAATATTCTACTATTTACCTATTCATACTCAGAGATGTCTTGAAAATAAACCGTAAGGTAAGGTTCAACACACACTCAAGCTAAACACATAGTGCGAAACCTACAACATTATGACAACCACCCACACACTCGTGTCCTGCGCCTGCGATTGTATCAACAACACACGCTGAATTATGCCATTTCCTCAACTGTGTACTTAGTACCTACTTTCTAAGAGTCTGTGCACACTGGCGATTTTCAGCGACGGTTTTTATAAAATCAAATTTGCGAACGCGCGCGAATGTATTTGTCACATCCATACGTCTTTATTTCCCTTAAGAAATTGTCGCTGAGCGCGGCCATCACGCTACTTCTGCGTGAACTTTACAAAGACAATTATATCCTGTCACACCGCTACCGTAACTAACGTCATATTTTGACATAAATTTTACGTTGACTTTTGCTTTGGCAAACCGTCTGTTAACGTCACGTCAACGTCATCGTTAAAAAAACTTATATGAAAAGATTGACAGTTTTCTATGGGATGTTAGCATCCCTTATCTTATACAAAATTTACCTGTATTAAGGTGTATTTTAATATATCTGTAGTTTAATGATTGCTGTGTTCTGTCATTTTCTTAAGTCGAATAGTTCCCGCGTTAGGCGCACATAAGTATGTAGCTCGTATTAAGCGTTTACAAACGACTCTGAAAATCTCACGACCCACTATGTATTCAACTCCTAAGTAATACTTAAGAGGGCAACACCCACGATGACCGATCGTTATGATAACCGCTACAATTTAGATCGTAGCAGAAGAATAGCAGCTCAATTTGCATATACTAGTTGCAAAAACATTGAATCGTGGTTCGCGATAACAACTGAACGAATGTATATTTTTTACTGCGAGCCTCTTTGAACTTGATCGGAAGGAGGGACGGGTCTAATTGTTCTGATAATGACGATGACGGCACATCATTATGATGTGTTGAGATTAAGTTGCGATTATTGAAATATTGACAAGTTAAGTCGTATAAGTAAATAGCTGATATTGACAACGACTGGTGATCGTTATAGTTGTGATATTTTTATCTTATTTTCCCTACAATATATAAACAAACGCGGAGGTTAAGGTACCATTTACCCATAATTACATCCAGACATGCTTTTTCAATTGAACAAAAAAAACATGTTCAATAGTTATTATAATTTACCTATAAGTACCTAGATATGTAAAATCGCGGCGCTCTTATTCGGAATCATAACATTTTCTTTTCGTCACACGTGCCGAAAAAACGTGGATCCACGCAGGCTTACATAGGGTGTCCAAAATTATCTATATAAGTAGATACTCCTACTGGAAGGTACTCTTTTACGAAACTATTGTTATGATCACTTTTAGATCTGTTAAAATTAATCAGAACCGTCAACTAATCAGTTAAAAATTAACGTATTTTCTATTCGTACCGTTGGTAAGTAAATTAACGCAGCATCTGTAATGAAAGTCCCATGCAGATGCTGCGTTATTTTACGAAGGGTACAGTCAGCAGCAAAAGTAGCTAAGCGAGTAGGGTGTTTAACATGAACTGGACACGACTTTAGTGTTAAGAGAATAAGAGCGTGTGTAGGTCATTTTAAACACCCTACCCACTTAGCTACTTTTGCTGCTGGTTGTAGGTATTGTTAGACTTTTTTGTTAATTTCATTACATAAAAAAAAGATTTGATATAGCTTTTAGATCCTATATAAATAATATTATAAAACTACCTAGGTGAGCTCTACACTAAAATTTCAAACACGGCATTCTGACCTTTAGGTATGTAAAATAAAATGCCATAAATGCTGAACAGAAAGTAGGCATTCTCACCAAGTTAGCATGTTTACTTTTTGCGTCTATGTCATCAAATTTGCATCTCTAACTTGATAATGTGTAAGTTCTCGAGTATCCACGTGTCAACAACCTGTTGATAACGGTCGTTTTATATTACTTATTATGTATTTTTGCGTTGTCATAAAATGTCATAAACCAGAAAATAGGAGTAAATAAGACTTAAGCACCTATCGTTCCTTAAGGCCGTTCCTCGATTCGGAAAAGCCACGCCCATTCGTTAGAGACACGTTTATGGCTCCCGTGCACGAAAGAAAGAGATGCAGCGCTCTTAAGGATCAGATTTTTTGACTAAACTACGATAAATAAGCGAATATATAAAGTTTTGTCTAATTTTGTTTCTGTGACTTTTTAGATAAACCATAATACCATATTTTTTACTTAATTATATTGCTTAATCTCTTACAGTTTACGTAAGCTAAGAAAAAGAAGGGGAAAAAGGACCCAACTTCGGTTTTTTTTTCTATCGAGGCAACTTTCAGCAATCGTGTTTCGGCTTGTGCCAAAAACAAGAGTATATAGTCTAATAATATATTCGAAAATAAATTCAGTCCCTTTTCCCGTTTAGTCACTAGAGCGTTTGAAAAAACCTATAATTTTTCAAAGTAGCCCCCCCCCTTAACTGTCGATACTTATTCTTAGTAAAAGACACTAAACCACATTAGCTAGCCATCAGGCGGATCTGTCTGGTAGACATGTCCGAAGGACAAATCCGTATATTTGGAATATTACGTCCGAGCCCAATTCACGCCATACATTGACAAATTTGCCTTTCAGACATGTCCGCCAAACAGATGCGGCGTACCTATAAGGCTAGCTATTCATTAGAATGCAATACTCATTTCAAAATTACAAGTTTTAAAGTAAACATGGAATGGTCTACACTTTCCTGGGCCGACTCTACTGTGTTCTACTAGAATGAAAATAGGAAAAATGAAAGTGAGTTGAAAAATGATACCATCCACTATTTATTATATCGCTATCATTTTGCATGTGACATTATCATTTCCTCCCGATTCCAATGCATAGAACTGGGATCGGAACTAGTTTTCTGGATCTCAATAGGTACTGGCTTTGCCACCCCGAATTCACCCTTCAGGCGCGTTCGTTTCAAACTAGTATTTTATATGATCATTGGTCTCCGATTACGCGCGGTTGCTGTAGTATTGTGGGCAGGGATATACTGGTTTTCCTGAGACGTTTGCGGATCTGTAATATAGCCCAGTTGACACGTATAATAAGCTTATAGCTTATTATACGATGAGGTAGGAATACACGCATTTTAAACGGCACCCTGATGCGTATAATAGGATACGCTTTTAAATTATAATACGATAGTTGTCCCGGCTTGTTACCGTGTTATTGACTTAGCATAAAATATATATTACCGTAATGAAAGACTTATAAAATAAACTTATAAAATAGACTTGTGCAAAGCTTATGGGTAAGTACTCGTCTCATGGCTCCTCTAAATGATGGGCCATCATAGGGACGCAGCTATGCGTTAGAGGGAGCTAACAATATTGCGATCTCGTTCCGTTGTATAGCTGCGTCCCTATGATGGCCCATCATGTAGAGCGAGCCTCAGATATTCGTGAGTTTGCTTGTACAGTCACCGGCAATAGTATCTTCCTAAATGAAGACTGCAAAAATTTGTGACACGCTCTTATGCCCCTACAAATAAGAGCGTGTCACAATTTTTTGCAGCCTTCGTGTAGGAAGATACTATTGCCGATGACTGTACCTTATCTATAAGTATATATAAAACTATAAATACATATAAATCAAAAGGGGTTCTGTGCCTTTTCGCCGAAAATTGTATCGCCGAATTTCACTTGCCAACTAACGTTTCTACTTGGCCGAATTTCATTTCCCAACTTTACATAGTCCAACCTAACCTAACCCAACCTAGCAGGCAATTTTCATTTCCCATTGATTTGGGTTGAGAAATGAAATGGTTGCGAAATAATTATTTGGTAAAAGTTGTTCGGCCAAATGAAACTTCTGCGAAATGTTTGCTGGCAGGTGAAATTCGGCAATGCAATCTTCGGCGAAAAGGCAGGATACCATCAAAAGGACCTTTATGGCGCCCGCGTACACGCCTTTATTGCTTGAAATTAGCTAGGGATACACGCACAGATTTGTCCGCCGGATTTGTCCGACGGATATGCCCGGCGGACAGATCCGTTCGTGTATGGCGCTATTCAGATGTGTCCGCAGACAAATCCGCGTCCAATTCGCGCCATACACACACGGATTTGTCCGCCGGGCACATCCGTCGGACAAATCCGGCGGGCATATCTGTGCGAGTATCGCTAACTGGGCGTTTTCACAAAACGTTGTTGATTTTCGTGTTTTTGAAATTTTAAGAATTTTTTGGATATTCCTCCTTAGAATCGAGAGTACTATTCATTCTGCTAGGAAATGAAAAGTGTCCCAAAATTTTCATACAATTTTTATGTTCCATTACGCTACTTTCATATAAGTGCCCATAGAAAAGTAGCGTAAGAGGAACAGGACACTTTTAATTTCATAGTGGAGTTGATAGTACTCACGATTCTGAGTAGGAATATGCAAAAAATTCTTAAAATTTCAAAAATGTGAAAACTAACAACTTTTTGTGAAAAAGCCCAACTATTAACTATCGAATATAAGGACTGTATCGTTTATTATGGGTACAACTTTACTTAGCCGTTTCTTTTTTGTTTTATATTTTTATTTCAAAATCACACATGTGTTTAATCAGTGCTTTAATAAGGTACACATTTCGTCATGGGAGCTCGACGTAAAGCATATGGTTTGGACGAAATTTACCCAATCCTCTCGAGTAACAATAACGATTTTGGACAAATACTACAAGCCAATTTGCGGTTTGCAAACAAGACAATATCATACAAAAAAATCGTACTATGTAAACAGCAATTACACATGATTTGTATAGCGAAACATCTGGACATAGTCTAAGCATTTTTTTTCGTTAAAAAAAAGCTTAGGGTCTGTGCATGGTGGCCTTTTAGAGAATATGGCATGTTACTTACGACAACTCTGACTTTGACATCTAATGTAACTATCACGGAGCGTTTCTATCGACCCGCTTTAGCGATGGATCAACGCCATGAATGTCCGTTAGGCTTTGGTTTTTAGCTTATTTTTCTAACTGTCTCTTTCATTTGGTTTGCATCAAAAATTGAAGGGGTTGCAAAACGTGGGCTGAAAAATCGTATTTTCGTAAAAATAAAAATTCACCACATTTATTCCGCAGCTGCTCAATTGAACAATCATGAAGAGGACACTTGGATAACATGTTTTGGTAGCCTATTAATCTGTTTTTATTTTAAATCGTACCAAAGAGTCGGTGAAATAGTCTCAAATTCAGCTCGATAGGCTTGTCCAGATTGTATTTGCTATACGGTATTAAAAGCATTATGAAGTCCCTAAAATAAAAAAAATGTCAAACCTTCTTAAATCAGATATTGCTTAAAAATACCCTCAGATCAAACTCTTAGAACATGGTAATACAAAATAATACACATGCTAGCCGTTAGACCAGGTTTTATCTGTACCCATAATTAACGATACAGTCCTTATACAACGAATACAACATAAACACTTGCCGCCGTAAGAGCCTTTTTGAATTGGATTGTGACATAATAATGAAATATAATGTAGGCATATCGTATTAAACATATTTATAATGTATGTAGAAAATTAGTAACCTTAATTGTTGTAAAAAAATTATTAGCAGCCGTAATACTGTTATTAGTTAATTTGAAAAGCCGTTTGAGCTATGGCCATTAGCATTGTAATTTTTAGGTATATCGACATGGTAGCGATCGAAAAACCATACATTATAATTAACGCGCCGATCTTGCCTTTTTTACCAACTGACAATAAAAAATATTACGCAGACAACATAATTATTAGATTTTGGAATGCTCCAATTGCTACGACTAGTATCGTATCGTCCTTACTTTTTATTACTGTATTTTTTTAGTAATGTCCAAATTATGTATTTGCGATAATTGCGATCCCGGAAGTCTGATTGATTGAGAACAGAGGCTCTAAAGGGTTTGGCCCTAAATTGGTAACAGAAATTTAAATTGTAATATTTAAAACTAGTTTTTTCTCTCTTGAATATGCTAAAATGTAAGTTTGTTCGCTTGGAAACCTACTCCCTAGAATTGGCGTGGATATTAGTTTTTAGGAATGCCGTCTGTCTCTCCTTACAAACTTAAAGAGAAAAACTTGACTTGGTTGAGTTTAGCTCCAGTTTCTTCACAATGTTTTCTTTAACCGAAACCCGAGTTGTAAGTATCCAATGATACACCTACATAGGCTTATTTAAGTATTATTTGGACGACAGATTACCTAAGTTTTTGCGCTCTACCGGTGGCAGACCGAAAAATTCAGCTGATATGATAATATAGCTCTAATATAAGTTTTAATTGTAACAAATTTGTAGGTATTATCTAAATGATATGACGTTAAAGAAAGGTAGACCCAGATGCAAAATTGCATACACACTTTATGAATGGATTCATTCATAATATGTCCTTGCAATTTTGTAGTTTAGCTAACAGCTGTTCCAGATTCGAATCGGATTATGTCATTCTGCTGTGTCCATAATTAATGCATAAACGGAGAATGCACTTAAATTTTAAATAGTCAACTATCCTCTATAAGCGATTGAAATACTCGTGAAACCCTAGATCCAAGATACGCATTCACAGGCAATTTTTTTTTATTAGCGCAGATGTAGCTACAAGTGTTTTTCTACAGTAATTCCCAAGAAAAAAAAGTCCTTTAAAGACTGATCGTAAAAATCCAGTATCCCTGCCGTGTAAAGCTATCTGGAAGGAACGCTGGCATCCATCGATTGAATTAACATGAACCGTGAGCTCCCTATCGCTGCATCGCTTTAAAGGGTGAGGTTGACCATGGAATGAGCGAGCTTTTATTTTATTTACTACAGGGCTGACCCGGCGAACTTCGTACAGGCAACTACTTTTTTTCTCCAATATTTTAATAGTTATTTTGCTATTCGGGGTGATAATCATTAAAATCAGTTCGGCCGTTCTTAAGTTATAATTATAAATGGTGTAACTGACACGGTTTTTTTATATATACATATATATCTTTTTTAATGCAGCTATATTATTGTGTATCGTGTTTTTTTTTTATCCTTTCATTTGCGTAGTTAATGATATTAAATAATATTGCTTAATGATGATAAAATTAATGTGATCTAGAGTGATATTATATATAGTGACACTATGTTTAGTTTTTAGTATAAAAGGAATATTTAATGCAAAAATTAACTACAGATTTCAACAAAACTATACATATTAATAAGTTTATTACTTAATATAGGAGTCCTGGGGAGGCTCCTTTGCAAAAATTCAAATTCTATGAATTAAAGAGTTTTTGTGGTACTAAATTTGTGTTAGTCCAAAGTCCAAATACGCTAGTTAGTCCAAATAACCATGCTTGACGGTTGTATAATGCTACGCTACGCATAGGTACCTATAGTACGCTTATCGCTCGCTCAAGCTATTTACTCAGGCCGCAGCCTTACCGGCTAACAATGTATGGGCAAATGGAGAAAAAGGCTTTAAATCCAATTGCAGTGCAGTGTGAGGAATGATCTAGATTCCAGAATGCACTTAGAGCTATGTGGCTGCGCTATTTTCTCTCTCGCTGCCTAGTGTTTTTTTTTTGTTTTTTGTTGGTACCCTACGATATGAACATTATATGATTTTGATATTTTGGTTTATGCTTTAATTTGCTTTATGCTGTAAAGGCCCTATTTTTCGGATATTTATTTTTATGGATTAAATTTATACGAATATAAAACTTAGATATATACCTATAAATTACAACTAAAATTTAATACAATTATAACTTACTTTTTAGTTTGTTAAGATAATGTTTATGTGTTTTTGTGAGAAGGTATGGATAAGGTAATTTTTTTGTGTTTTGATAATTATTTTTAAATTTCACAAAAGATTTCAAGACAGCCTAAATGATGAGGACTAGAAAATTGCTTACTTCAAAGTTGTCGATAATAACTCATGTCAGAAATAAAAACCATAATGGGTGCAAAATGAATATGTATAGGCATAATATAATGGGGTGGGATGCTAGAATACTCGTAATATTACTATAAAACATTAAGCAATAAATATGCAGTTAAATACAGTATAACAAAAACACTGGTAATCCGTTTAAGGTCAAAATTGGTGTCGTATCATGAGTAAGCAAAAAGGCTGGCCAACCCTCCATACAAAACCATTTATTTTTTAAGTGACATCGTCATAATATTTTCGAAATTGAAATAAATTCAAATGTCAAAAACTATGTCATATAAGTCGTCTGAAAATAACAGCATTTTTTTATAATAAAAGTTGAGGTCTAATTTCTACAGGCTGTAACAAAAATACTGGTGATCCGTTTAAGGGCATTATTGGTATCGTATTGTGAGTAATAAAAGGCAGAAGAAACATATTTAGACGCGAAAATTTTTTTTGTATGGGATACGTCGTTTCAGCCGGCTAACCCTCCATACAAAACCAAAAATGTATTTCGTGACAAAAAAAAAATTCTCACTGTTGCGTAATTTGAATAGGATACCAAATATGCCCTTAAATGGATCACTAGCATTTTTGTTACATCTTGTTTATGTCTATACAACTACATACAACTACAGAACATATCAAATTATTATATTAAATATTTTGATTTGCTATTTTAAGTAGCAACGGGACTATGACAGTTTTACTATAAAAAGAAAAAGTGACCAAGGCCGGTGCCGGTGCCCAAGTCTGGAATCGAAGCAGCGTCACCTGCATCCGCGGCAGATACCTATCATGTACATGACTCAGATCGATCGATCAATTTATATATGCAACGAAATACGAATACGAAATCAGGTATAAATTCCATCATATCACCAATTATTATGGGGGAATTTTCGGAAAAAAGTGTACCATATATTTTTTTAATACAATCTAATATGTTTGGGGTTACATATTTCTGTTCAGAATCACTAGGATTAAATAAAAAAATCCCTATTTTTTGTCACTTCTGTGACCCATTTTCATTTACATTCTGTATCATTACATCACAAAATTGCCTAATAATAATTTTTGATGAACTTTTTTCAAAATGGTATTATTTTATGAAAACCCCCCATTGAATAGGGGATATTACTGCAATGTTCTGCCACCAGAGTGCAGCACTAGCACACCGGTAAACCATAGAGTTCTTAATACATACTAGGCCTTAAATAGTTTTTACAAGTTTTCATAGATAATTTATAGTGAATAAATATGTCATTTGTGCACCAAGGCGGTTTGTTTGCAGAGGGCCTATCGTGAAACGAAATAATCGAAATTTTGACTTTTGCCTCTCTATCGCTCTAATATGTAAGAGTGACAGAGAACCAGGTAACGAAACTTTTATTTTCGTGTTTCGGGGTAGGCCCTCTTGTAGTGCTAGTGCCGCCCCCTACGCAGAGTTTTGCGGAATATTCCCTATTCGTAAAATCCTCTGCTCTTACGGTGTTGGAATCCGTCAGTCACGATAGTATAATGAGACTCCAGGAGCACACCGCAAACAACCGCGTACCTATGGTGTGACTCGCCAAATGTATTCAACCAGAGATGCTATCATAGGACGATTCAAGATAGAAATAATGAATAAATAATACGATGAATAATGAGTAAGCAAATAACTATTGCATTGACCTGTAGAAAACTGAAGTACGTTGAAACTCATTGCATTTTTAAACGAAAGTAAAAGCGGGTAAAATTTGTAAAATGCAGAGACATAAAAGTTATAAGTTGATTAAGAAAATAATTTCAAATGAGTTGGCTGGAAGAGATCCCTTCTGGGTATATTGCCTTTGTGCATATATTTTACTGTTGTTTTGATGCTTGTTTGTGTGCAATAAAGGGATACATACATTACATACATAAATAATAACTAACAGTCAACTAATAAACACACTTTCCGAATTATTTCATGCGACAATCATTTTAGAAGGAGCCAATTTTTAAATAAAAACTTAATTTCTGGGTTTTATCTATTTTGGGTGCAGTTTGTTGAAACTTTATGTGTAACATAAATATAGATATGTGGTAGAGGAGTTCGGCATTACATGATTTTTAACTAAGTTAGAAAACCACATATTTAATGATTTTATGTTTTGGGTAAATATTTATTTAGCTTTTCTTCATTATTTATAATTGTCAAATGTTAATTATGCCATTATGACATTATTTTCAATATTAAAATATTCGTTAATTAAAATTAATTTAGCTCTCTTTAAAAAAACTATTGATTATTTTCATATTTTCAAACTAAATTATTCGAAAAAAAAAAACGATTGCGAAAAAAATATAATGAACGATGAAGATCACGTTAAGTAAGAGTTCAACGCGCGCTTCAACTACTACGAGTTATGAAATAAAATCGTTTTAACATTTAAAATTGTATTATTATAAATTAGTATGGTTGTAAAAATAGAACAATTGTGTTAAAAAATCTTACCTTAATCACTCCAAGCACTTAACTCACTGTCACTCCTAGCTCAAGTTTAAAATTACTCTAAAAATAACTGGCAACTTTTCTAAACAAAACAAAAATTTCCTTTTAATTTTTAAAAAGAAAACTAAGTTCTAAATTCAAAGCGTACTTTCCCGCGGGCGCGCTGGTTCGGTTGTGGGCGTTTTTCGTGGGGGCTGCGCGCGTCCTTGCGTAGCGCACAAGGTCTCGGTGAGGCTGTGTGTGGACGCGCGCCGTGGTTCCTTCGCCTCTTATACGTAAGTACGACGACAAAATAACTGACTCCGGGCCAGGATCGCGAAAAAATAGATCGAGCTCATTTGAATTCCTTACCATTTTAATTAACATATTTAATTAATTGTAAAGGATATAAGAAATAATTAGGCCTTAATTTTATTTTTTGGAAACATTGAGCTTGTGTTAAGTCTACAGTTTATTTATTTTTTATTCATAAAAATAATGTGTGTAGGTCCGTAAATTTTTCCAGCTATTTTTCTCGGAGCTTGATAATGAAGGTATGTAATTGTAGGTAGTAAGGACCTTGCATCATCCTTAATATGAGTAATTACACAAGTACTAACACTGTTTGACTGTAATATTTATACAACTAAAAAGTTTTCTGCACAATAGATGTAAGTAATATTCTCTTTTTTGTTCAATACACCGGGCAGGAAAACTTGGATGAACAACATTTTAACATTGTGTTAATCTAATCCTATGATTATAACTTAATAATTTTTAAATATTTTTTTATCCAGGTTATAGTTTGCGTGTGGGTAGTTCCTCTTTTTTATCAACATAGCTTTGTCCGACATTATAACAACTGATTGTTTTTACAGAATAAACATGAATGAATATTGTTTTAGCTAACCTTTACAAAAGTATGTACCTATCACTTCCTACGGTAAGTAAGTTTTAAAATTCTAAAATAATGTGACAAATAATAAATGTGTCACCGCTGAAAATGGTCACCATGTCAGATATATTTTTTATAATTTACCAAAAATAAGCGTCTAAAATAGGTAGAGTCAAAGAGGTACCTACCACTTTGCTTTACATGATTAATTTTAAATATTTTTTCCGTTTAAATTGAAAAAAAAAATTGTAGTTAATATCAAGAATAACCCAAGGTACCTACTATCTACAAATACAACAGGTAACATCGTGGTTATAGATGAATTAAAGTGTCGTACTGAAATCTAAAACATCGATTTACGCAGCAGCTACAAAATATTTTAATACTTATGCATTAATTATGTAATACCTTTTGCACTATTCGAAGCAAATAACAATTTTACGCGTGCTTTCATCTTCTTTACGGTGAGTTATAAAACATTAATTATCCGAATAATAAACATTAAACGAATTTAATACGGCTATTTGTAACCAAAGAACAGTAGGTGACAACACAATTAGTCATTTATGGTTACCGATGTCATGGGTGTCCAAATACCCATGCAGAAGTGAGAAATATATATCGTTGTCAATACATCTCTTGGAATTATTTTTTATTAATATAAAAAGTGTTCGAATGCATGAGAAATAATGGCCATCGATTTGATTCGAAAAATGGAACCCTTAACTGTACTGTAACCTGAATTAAACATATTTTAAATATGAATACTTTTATGTACATGTATAAAAAATAGCCAACGCTTTGTGTGTCCACGAAAAATAATTAATTTCTAAATAATTAATAAGAAAACACACAGATAAAATATATTTAGGTACTTTAGTGAGAGCTTTCTGTAATCAGCCTTATCCTTTTTTATTTATTTTAATTACATTTAATATTTTTATTAACTTATAAGAATAATAAGTATTTATGCGACTGTGCACAGTGATACCTAGTATATACACCGTGTTTTATTTATGTACTAGCTGTACCCGCGCGGCTTCGCTCGCGTGCGTTACAGTAGGTTCTGTCACTTTTCGTTACCCTCAACAGTCCATTGCTAAACGCTTTCTACATGTCATATTTCATACAGTATGTTGAGCAGTTTAGCTAAAATTGACTTCTTGCATATAACTTCGACATCCCAAAAGATCGACTGAAAGCGTCTGAGATTTGACTGTGTCAGCCATGGCAAATTAGCAATAGTACAGTGTGTTTTTTGTTTATGCGGGGGGCTCCGCCCCCCCGAGCCCCCGTTTTTTGCCGCACATCACGTGATTAACTCTAGCAAAACTCTTCTTCTCCCATTTCAAATATTCACCGTAACAATTTTTGGTATAATTAGCAATAGTACATTGTGTTTTTTTTTATGCGCGGGGCTCTGCCACCCGAGCGCCCCTTTCTTTACAGCCCATCGCGTGGTAAACTCTATCAAAACTCTTTTTCTCCCATCTCAAATGTTCAACGTATCAGTTTTTTGTATAATTTGCAGTATTTTATTTGCCCCCCGTTCTTTACCGCCCATCACGTAGTAAACTCTCTCAAAACTCTTCTTCTCCCATCTCAAATGTCCAACCTAGAAATTTTTGGTATGATAAGCAATATTGCGGTGTGTTTTTTCTTTCTTGCCCCCCCTTTCTATCCCGCCCATCACATGGTAATCTTTATCAAAACTCTTTTTCTCCCATCTCAAAAGCCTAACCTAACAATTTTTGGTATAATAAGCAATAGTACGGTGTGTTTCTTCTGTATGCGGGGGGAGGAGCCCCCTGAGCCCCCTACTTTTTGCCGCCCATAACGTGGTTAACTCTATCAAAACTCTTTTTCTCCCATTTCAAATGTTCAACGTAACCTTTTTTGGTATAATAAGCAAAAGTACGGTGTGTTTTTTCTTTATGCGGGGGGCTCTGCCCCCCGAGCCCCCCTTTCTTTGCGGCCCGTCACGTAGTAAACTCTATCAAAACTCTTTTTCCCCCATCTCAAATGTTCGACGTAACAATTTTTGGTATAATAAGCAATAGTACGGTGTGTTTTTTCTTTATGCGGGGGGCTCCGCCCCCCGAGCCCCCCTTTCTTTGCGGCCCGTCACGTAGTAAACTCTATCAAAACTCTTTTTCTCCCATCTCAAATGTTCGACGTAACAATTTTTGGTATAATAAGCAATAGTACGGTGTGTTTTTTCTTTATGCGGGGGGCTCCGCCCCCCGAGCCCCCCTTTCTTTGCGGCCCATCACGTAGTAAACTCTATCAAAACTCTTTTTCTCCCATCTCAAATGTTCAACGTAACCTTTTTTGGTATAATAAGCAAAAGTACGGTATGTTTTTTCTTTATGCGGGGGGCTCCGCCCCCCGAGCCCCCCTTTCTTTGCGGCCCATCACGTAGTAAACTCTATCAAAACTCTTTTTCTCCCATCTCAAATGTTCCACGTAACAATTTTTGGTATAATAAGCAATAGTGCGGTGTGTTTCTTCTTTATGCGGGGGGCTCCGCCCCCCGTGCCCCCTTTCTATGCTGCCCATCACGTAGTAAACTCTATCAAAACTCTTTTTCTCCCATCTCAAATGTTCGACGTAACAATTTTTGGTATAATAAGCAATAGTACGGTGTGTTTCTTCTTTATGCGGGGGGCTCCGCCCCCCGAGCCCCCCTTTCTATGCTGCCCATCACGTAGTAAACTCTATCAAAACTCTTTTTCTCCCATCTCAAATGTTCGACGTAACAATTTTTGGTATAATAAGCAATAGTACGGTGTGTTTTTTCTTTATGCGGGGGGCTCCGCCCCCCGAGCCCCCCTTTCTTTACGGCCCATCACGTAGTAAACTCTATGAAAACTCTTTTTCTCCCATCTCAAATGTTCAACGTAACCTTTTTTGGTATAATAAGCAAAAGTACGGTGTGTTTTTTCTTTATGCGGGGGGCTCTGCCCCCCGAGCCCCCCTTTCTTTGCGGCCCGTCACGTAGTAAACTCTATCAAAACTCTTTTTCCCCCATCTCAAATGTTCGACGTAACAATTTTTGGTATAATAAGCAATAGTACGGTGTGTTTTTTCTTTATGCGGGGGGCTCCGCCCCCCGAGCCCCCCTTTCTTTGCGGCCCGTCACGTAGTAAACTCTATCGAAACTCTTTTTCCCTCATCTCAAATGTTCGACGTAACAATTTTTGGTATAATAAGCAATAGTACGGTGTGTTTTTTCTTTATGCGGGGGGCTCCGCCCCCCGAGCCCCCCTTTCTTTGCGGCCCATCACGTAGTAAACTCTATCAAAACTCTTTTTCTCCCATCTCAAATGTTCCACGTAACAATTTTTGGTATAATAAGCAATAGTGCGGTGTGTTTCTTCTTTATGCGGGGGGCTCCGCCCCCCGTGCCCCCCTTTCTATGCTGCCCATCACGTAGTAAACTCTATCAAAACTCTTTTTCTCCCATCTCAAAAGTTCGACGTAACAATTTTTGGTATAATAAGCAATAGTACGGTGTATTTTTTCTTTATGCGGGGGGCTCTGCCCCCCAAGCCCCCCTTTCTTTGCGGCCCGTCACGTAGTAAACTCTATCAAAACTCTTTTTCTCCCATCTCAAATGTTCGACGTAACAATTTTTGGTATAATAAGCAATAGTACGGTGTGTTTTTTCTTTATGCGGGGGGCTCCGCCCCCCGAGCCCCCCTTTCTTTGCGGCCCATCACGTAGTAAACTCTATCAAAACTCTTTTTCTCCCATCTCAAATGTTCCACGTAACAATTTTTGGTATAATAAGCAATAGTGCGGTGTGTTTCTTCTTTATGCGGGGGGCTCCGCCCCCCGTGCCCCCTTTCTATGCTGCCCATCACGTAGTAAACTCTATCAAAACTCTTTTTCTCCCATCTCAAATGTTCGACGTAACAATTTTTGGTATAATAAGCAATAGTACGGTGTGTTTCTTCTTTATGCGGGGGGCTCCGCCCCCCGAGCCCCCCTTTCTATGCTGCCCATCACGTAGTAAACTCTATCAAAACTCTTTTTCTCCCATCTCAAATGTTCGACGTAACAATTTTTGGTATAATAAGCAATAGTACGGTGTGTTTCTTCTTTATGCGGGGGGCTCCGCCCCCCGAGCCCCCCTTTCTATGCTGCCCATCACGTAGTAAACTCTATCAAAACTCTTTTTCTCCCATCTCAAATGTTCGACGTAACAATTTTTGGTATAATAAGCAATAGTACGGTGTGTTTTTTCTTTATGCGGGGGGTTCCGCCCCCCGAGCTCCCCTTTCTTTGCGGCCCGTCACGTAGTAAACTCTATCAAAACTCTTTTTCTCCCATCTCAAATGTTCGACGTAACAATTTTTGGTATAATAAGCAATAGTACGGTGTGTTTTTTCTTTATGCGGGGGGCTCCGCCCCCCGAGCCCCCCTTTCTTTGCGGCCCATCACGTAGTAAACTCTATCAAAACTCTTTTTCTCCCATCTCAAATGTTCGACGTAACAATTTTTGGTATAATAAGCAATAGTACGGTGTGTTTATTCTTTATGCGGGGGGCTCCGCCCCCCGAGCCCCCTTTCTTTGCGGCCCATCACGTAGTAAACTCTATCGAACTCTTTTTCTCCCATCACGTAGTGAACTCTATCAAAACTCTTTTTCTCCCATCTCAAATATTTGACGTAACAATTTTTGGTATAATAAGCAATAGTACGGTGTGATTTTTCTTTATGCGGGGGGCTCCGCCCCCCGAGCCCTCATTTCTTTGCGGCCCATCACGTAGTAAACTCTATCAAAACTCTTTTTCTCCCATCTCAAATGTTCAACGTAGCAGTTTTTGGTATAATTTGCAATATTACCGTTTTTTTTTAATTGCGGGGGGCTCCGCCCCCCTAGCCCCCCGTTCTTTACCGCCCGTCACGTAGTGAACTCTATCAAAACTCTTCTTCTCCCATCTCAAATGTTCAACGTAACAATTTTCGGTATATTTAGCTATAGTGTGGTGTCTTTTTTTCTTTTTGCGCCCCCCTCTCTTTGACGCCCATCACGCGGTGAACTCTATCTAAACTCTTTTCCGGTAGGGTGTGCCGGTACTTTTCGATTTCCGTGTTTCACTATGTTCCGTTTGTTTTTTTATAGTTAGTCAATTTAACTTTTATTCTTGCACCTTTTGTACATGTCTGTTGTATAGACCCAATGGTTGACTGGTGGAAAATACCATTAGGTATGATATCCGCCGTTTGGTCTCACAGTTTTGTATTTCGTGCAATATAGTGTAAATAAAAAAAGATTATTTTAGGGAGGCAACGCGCACATAAAACCTCTGGATTTACAGGCGTCCATTGGCTACCCTAAGTGCTTACCATCAGGCGGGTCGTATGATTGTTTGCCATCGCCGTGGTTTAAAAAATATATAGTTGAAATACAAATGCATAAGTATTTATTTACCATATAAAGGCATATTCCCATACAAAGTTTAAACCCCCCTTAAACCCCCTTAAATCCAAAAAGTTCGTATTTTTTATAGCCTATGTCCTGACCAGAGGTCTGTAGAACCTGCTAGTGAAGTTTTTATCGAAATCGGTTCAGGCGTTTTGACGCCAACTCTCCCCATCCAAACAGACAAACAGACAAACAGACAAACAGACAAAAATTCTAAAAATCGCCGAAACGTGTTCTGTTGTCGATTCTAAGAGCTACTTACTCATTTTTTTGCTAATATCTCCAATGTACAGATTTTTGACCCTCTTCACCTTTATTATATGTATAGATAGATAGATTTCCTTTTATTTCAGCAAATGGTTAGGTACGATGTACGATTGAAAAAAAATTGCATAATTAGTTATTAAAAATTCGAAAAAAAACCAGATTTTTTTCTTACTATGTTTGTAATATCTGTCACTATTTTAAATAAGGTAGTAGGGTGTTATGATTAACTCAACCAAATAATTGAAATAAATAAATAAAAAACACGGTTTATATCAATTTCCCTTAAGAAACATAAAAACTGCCTAGCTTTAGTTATAATTTAATAATAACTAATACAAAATGGATATATGTATAACGTTTTAATTTTAATAAGTAAAAAACATATGACTACGCTTATTAAAAATTAAAAGACAAAGTTATAAACGCTGCGCCGACTTCTGGAAATAAGTGCGCCTTGCAATCAAACATCTCAAGCGAATTGCAAGGTATATTAAAATCATTCATTAATTCATTCAATACACCTTAGGAGAGGCACAACTAGTCATTTATGAAAAAAAAATAATGGTTAATTAAGATTATTTATTATAATTAATTTAGTAGCCCATTTTTTTGCTGATTACGCATAAATATTTTATCCTCTTATATTATCGGACCGTACATTTTATTTCTGCTCTATTCCAAAAGAAAATTTAAGGACTCAAGTATCTGGCATCTATGTATTATCTGACATCTAAAAAACTGGGCTTAACGAACTGTTTTTACTCCTGTAGTTTATTGCCACCATTGACTTGCTCGCGAGTACCCGTTTTTCAAGTTAGCCCAACATTATCTCTTTAATGAAGAGCTATCAGGCGGTGTTAATACAATCGCCCAACCTGTACAAGCGAATCGAACGCTTTTGACATGCCAACATAAAATAAGCTCTTCGATTAGGGTTTTCCGGTTACCTATTGAAGCAACTTCCCGCGGACATCAAAATTAGAAGGTCGTCTATTGCGGTATTGAAGAGCTAAGGATGCACGCATTTTCTTTTTTAGGAGATGGCGAGACTGGTGAGAGGCTGTAACATTGGTTGGCTGAGCCCACAGAGACAAATGGGAATACACAAAGCCAGGACTTGAATCTTTCCGAATTTTAAAAAGGTATCGATCCGAATACCGTTGCGTCGACTGATTAATGTGTTTCCCACAAACCGTTATGGTGTCCTTATGAAGACCACTTGAGGGCATTTATCTCTTACAAACATGCAATAAATGCTAAGTAACTGGACGTATTTTTCAAAGTTGTTGAAGTGAATGATTGTTCAACGGAACTTATTCAAATTTTATAAATTTGCCTCGTAAGGTTACAATGCATATTCTCATTTGAAATAACGAGGAAGAGTATGTTTATACCATATTGGTGTCACGCGTACGAGCTGTTTGAGTGAGCCTGTGCGTAGCTAATGACTGCTTGTAACTCGGAGGGTGAAAAACTGCCATGTGTGCTAGGTACCTAAATTCAGTCCACCCTGCTGACAGTTCTGTCTGTCTGTTCTGTACTTGTAGGCTTAGAAGTTTAAAACTTTTCATGAGGCTTCGTGTAATACTAAATAATTTCTGGAAGGAAGCAAAGCATTTCACATTACCAATAACGTAAAGTTTGGAAACCTTTCGTGTTATCACCTTAAAAACTGTTATTTTAGGTCGAAGCACAAATTTTGCTAAAGTGGCTAATAAATTCCAATGTTCCATATGATAAAGTCAGCAATACCGCTATAATGAAGAATTATGCCATGTAGGATGATACAGTTTTACCGATTTAATGTAAATTTGCATTAAACTTGGGTAAACACGAGGAATGCATCAAAATGGCATTAAGTACAGTCGCCATCAGATACATCGGAACGGCCAAGGTGGTCACAAATATCTGAACAACGTCTCTATTGTCAAGGCGATAAAGTGCATGTTCAGATATTTTTGAGTACCCTGATAGCTCCGATATATTTGATGGCGACTGTACGTACCTACATAGGCACATTTAAGGCGTTTTGGTAACTAAGTGTCTTTGCATAATGTTACACGATTACCGCGTGTTACAAATTACAAACCGGCCTAGAACCATGTCATCTTATATTATAACGACCGACGATCTTAACTTCGATTTATTCTATAATATTATATAGGTACAGTCGCCATCAAATATACCGGAGCGCCCAAGGTACTCAAAAACATCTGAACATACACTTTATCGTCTTGACAATAGAGGCGTTGTTCAGATATTTGTGACCACCTTGGCCGCTCCGATATACTTATCTGATGGCGACTGTACATACTGGTTGTCCCAAAAACCAACGACGCCAAGACTTAAAGAGCTGATACACTGAATTGGTGATCGGCTACCAGATTAAGCAAATTTAGCCCTAATGAAAATTATTTTAATAAGTCTGTAATGATTGAAATGTGACAGAAGGTGGATGTTCGTAGAAACTATTACTTAAATCTGGTGGTGATGTGAAATGGAAATCAAGCTAGAAAATAGGAACTCGATGACCTGAACCGCAATTTTTTTTGTTACCTAGGCTGAACCTAGCCATCAATCCAACTACTTACGTTTTTATTTATCAACTAAGGAACCGTATTGAAAAGTTAACAAACTCGTCCACCTATAGCCCATTTTCAAGCTTCTACAACAATGTATTTTTACTATCTAGTAAAATAAGTTAAAGAACAAACCGGGACCCAGTGTATGACCTATTTTATTACTCGCGAGCAAAACGGTGTAAAATTTTATAGGCCTACTCTATAGACCACCTGTTTTAGCTTCTAGTTAACTAGGTTACTAGTGCCTGCTTTTTTTCTCCTCACTTTCTTTCAATACTGCCACACCCATGTTTATCTACATCAAAACAATTGTCAAAACATTAGGTTTCGATGTCGGGACGCATGTTACATAGTAAGTTGGTGATCAACCTTGACTTGTCAATAACCACTTCTGGCTCTTTATTCAAAAAGCTTATTGATGGTGGGCGAACGCTTGTCTTAATAAACCAGTATAGCTTGAGGTGCGAAATCATTACTTTATGGTTTATTCGAGTCACGCTATATACTGGTTCTTAAGACCAACGCTCTCATTTTCTTGTAGGTGATAGGAACAGCAATTTTATCGAGGTAAGCAATCGTATAGTTTTAGGCGGTTTCTGTAACAGGATAAAGACTGAGTAAAGGCATTCCTTGGGCCGTGCTGGTATCTGCTGCGCATAAAATTAAGGTCAAATAAGTACGTTATTTGGTAGATATACTTAGGTACTAGTTTGAAGATGTTGTGGACCAAATAACCAGACATAAATGGGAGTAGCTGGGGCACAGAAAGGAAGAGCAGCAGGTATTGGATAGAGATCACTCTTCGAAATTATTCATCCCATCCGTCTGTAAGTTAGATGCCATCAACCGTTGTGGAGACCATCGGACCAATACGAAGAATATGGATTGGAGAACTATGAAGTAGGTAAAAAATAAGTACACATTTTCAGGATACAGAACACAGTAAAACTTGCTAGGTGGGCCAATACATAGGTATCATCACAGGATCTGGTTTAAAAGGATTTAAAAAATGAAACTCCGGCACTCTAGACCTCCCCTTACTGCCCTCCTTCACTTCTACCTTTCGTAACTTACCCTAAATTAAATTAATTATTAGTTCAGTAAACCTAGTAGGTACCTACCTGAGTTAAAGTTACGGAATAATGTATTAGAGTTATGCATATTATGAATAATCTCACTACTCGGAAAGTTGTTACAATTCACAGAAAATGCAATTTTCCTACTACGCATCTGTAGGAAAACAATATTAGGTATCTAGAAAAGCCGTGTAGTGACTTACTTAGCCACGGTTTGGAAAAAATGACTTCAAAACTATTAAAAGCAGCACTAATTAAAAAGTGTACCAAAAATACTGGTGATCCTTTTAAGCTAATTGGTATCGTATTCTTATTGTGAAAAACTAAGAAAAATATTTTTTCTCGAGCAAAAAATTTTTGGTTTTATATGGAGGGTTGGCAGGCTGAGACGACGTGTACCATACAAAATAAGATTTTTTTTGCATCAAAACATTTTTTCTTCTATTTTTTCCAACTCGCAATACGATAACAATTATGCCCTTAAACGGATCACCAGTATTTTTGTTACGTAGTTTTATACATAATATTATCGGTAACACGTAGTTTCCTTTCGGATCTCGAGCTCTACTTACTTAAATATATTTGGTAGGTAGCTGGTAGGTACAGTTGCGTGAAAATGTACAGTAAGAATATAAGGCATTTGATGATGATAAATCATGGTAGGAAAGATAGAATGAGATCATTGGAATAATTGAATGTGTTCACCCAAGTGCAAATTAACATAATAATAACATTTATTGTGACAACGTACCTAAAGTTTTTTCACATTTTGATATCATCATCACGATACCACGCGCGTGCTGTCACAACCCAAAGTTGTATAGAGCCTCTGGTGGATCCACCATTCTGAAATGAAATTGCATGTAAAATGATGACACAAAACAAGTTTTATTAGTATTACAATATTATATCACGATTTAAAGCAAAATGTAATTTAAGTTACGATTTTCATTGCTGGAAACTTACTACCTAATGTTTTTGGCACAAAACCTAAAAAAAAAATTAAATTAACAGTTTTAGTTTCGCTTTTCAAAACGTCCGGGTTCGATTCCCGAGATGAGTACCTACAGTTTTTTTACGATTTATGAATGCAGTTTTTCTGGTTATTATAATCTATGACATAGTTCCTAATAACATGCTAATAACAGATCTTCGTGTGTCTTAGGCTGGCTCTGAATGATGGGCCATCATAGGGACGCAGCTATACAACGGAACGAGATGGCAATATCGTGGCCCATCATGTAGAGGTGCCATTATAGTTTCAGACTTTCCCATACTGACCGATCTAAATGAGCCACCTGTATAGTCAAAGTGGTGATTGTCTGCCAGGCCTAAGGCGATTATCACACTGGTGCGGATCCGCATGCGGCACCGGTGTGCGAGCGAGACAGCGCTATACACACGCAGAGCGCTATCTCTCTCGCGGACCGGCGCCTCATGCGGATCCGTCGTCAGTGTGATAATCGCCTAAGCCTGCGGGGCTTACCGCAAACCATTGCAGGTCTGAGATCCAGTGTTGGGACCTGGTATGCGACCTGTCCCTTCTAGCCCAGTCCCACCCTGGCCACTATTAAATGAATGTCCCATCCAGCACAGTCACGGATTTTAATTGCTGAGCCATTTACGGTTCAAGCTATTTTACTTTATTTAATACTTTCTCTATGAAACGTCCAATGTAAAGTGAACCCTTTTGGCTCCGTGAGCGTACATGGTACAAAATCAACCATTCTCATTACACGTACCTATTGCAGACCAGGTTTCGATTACGTTTTGTTTTATGCAACGCCTGTCGCTCGAGAAATAAGTAAGGTCCTGCGCGATACTTTAGAACCTGATCTCTGGCATAAAAATAGACCAGATGTGTAGGGATGCTATTAGGACGCTGACCGGTTCATTTACCTCTTGGAATATTTTTTCGCCCTTTTGCGCGATATCTAGAAACCATAACTCGTTTATGTTCAACTCAAGTCAAGTTTTAAATTAAAAGAAGTCAAATAATTATTTATATATAAGGGTCACAACACACCTAGCGGAATTCCTCGCGGAATTAGCGGAAGTAGCGGAAATTTGTCTATGGTAGCGGAATTTTGTCTATGGCTTCCATACAAAAATCTGCTACCAAAGACAAATTTCCGCTACTTCCGCGAGGAATTCCGCTAGGTGTGTTGTGACCCTATAATTGGTGCCCGCGAGGAAACGGAAAGATTTTAACGGTATATTCATGGGTATGGATGCTTAAATTTGTCTATGGCCTCCAATTCATAGACAAATTTAAGCATTTTGTCTATGAATTGGCTTAATTCAGCTCAGGTGTGTTTTGAACCATAGGCCCAACCTACACCTGAGTTGAATTAAGCAAATTTGTAGGCATGTGTTTTTAAACAACCATCGAAAAATTTGCCTACAAATTTTCTTAATTCCGCTCAGGTGTATTTTGAGCCTTAGCTTGAATTTAGGGTCAAAACAGACCTTTCGGAATTCCACGCGGAATTAAGCCAATTCGTAGACAAAATGCTTAATTTTGTCTATGGTAGCGGGAATTTGTCTATTCTAGTGGAAATTTGTCTATGGCTTCCATACAAAAATCAGCTACCATAGACATTTTGTCTTTGAATTGGCTTAATTCCGCTGTGATTCCGCTAGGTGTGTTTTGACCCATATTAAAATATTTTTATCGTTAGGGTCGCCACACACCTAGCGGTTTTCCTCGCGGAATTACCGGAAGTAGCGGAAATTTGTCTATGGTAGCGGAAATTTGTCTATGGTAGCAGATTTTTTGTATGGAAGCCATAGACAAATTACCGGAAGTAGAGGAATTTCATAGACAAAATGCTTAATTTGTCTATGAATTTCCGCTACTTCCGGTAATTCCGCGAGGAAAACCGCTAGGTGTGTGGCGACCCTTAAGTTGGTATGAGTGCTTAAATTTTTGACTGTGTTACCACTTTCAATTTGATATTTTGCGTATCTGTGCTGTAGTTCCGGCAAGAACGTCAACTCTAAATTTGTACGATATAAAATTTGCTGACTAAAATCTTCTAGCGCACTAAACGACCGACTAAAATTGTTTTATTATTATTTGTTATAAGTAATTTTGAGTTAAATCAACATGCCACGTGGTAAGCACTTCTAATATGGTCCTGTGTTTTTTCAATGTCGATCCAATGTTACTAGAAAATGTGCTTATTGTTTTCACGTCATATTTTCTGTTTGCCAGGTAAATACACCAATCATAAGGGCCGTAACCGCAAGTTCACCAGCCCCGAAGAGTTGGAAGAGCAACGGAAGCAGGAGGAGCTGAAACAAAAGCAAGTATATTTTGCGTCTTAGTTCGGTAGTAAGTTTGCGTTAATGCTAAAATAGCCAGCATTCTTCTGTCATAACTCAATAACAAGCTATTATAACCTATCTAACCTTGCATAAATAGCAAAATACTGATAATGCTTACAACTTAATAGGCTTTAGGTATGGAATTTTACTTGTTCCTTCAAATACTTGTTTTATAAAAATGGAAGACTTAACATGCTTAAGAAATTTTCTAGTAAAACACACAAAGATACTGTGCCAGCATAAGTTAATACCTGAGGCATTGGTATAGTTTCATCATTATGATGAAACATAACGGTAAAATTGTTTACACATTATGCATCATAATTCATTTTGGACCCAGTTATCTGATTTACATATACACAAATTTTAATTTTTCATTTATTTACACACACATACAATTATCATTACAGGTAAAACCAAATGTACCAAACATAGTCTTGGCAATTGATTTTGTGGTTCATTTCAAGTTGAACTATTTGCATCTCTTTCCTATGTTAAAAGAAAGTAGCTAAGGATACAATTAGTGTAAATGCCTCTGGTTATTTCCTTAACCTTTCAAGACCCGGATAAATATGGCAAAATACTGTTAAAACCTGAGCGATAACATTATATAGTGCAGAGTTACTGGCGCCCTGGGTAGCCGTCGGGTTTTGAGGTTTTTGCAGCTGGCTACTCAGGGATCCGATGACCCTTGCATTAGTGAAATAACACAGCATCTGTAATGAAAGTCCTGTGCAGATGCTGCTTTACCAAGGGTATAAATTTAGCTTTTTATGGATATTACTGTTTTCCTACACATCATCACAGCGTACAGAGTCAACCAGGTATCATAGCGAGGTTATAAGACATCTTGAAATGAATTACAGATGGAGAAAGGAGCACGGTGGAGACGAGAGCTCCAGCGAGGAGGAATCAGCTGACAACAAATCTGGCTCGGGCAGCAGCGACGAAAGTGACTCAGATGAAGATGTAAGCTACTAATATTATTGGAAACCACTATTGTTTATTTTCGTTGTACTTGTACAGTCAGCAGCAGAAGTAGCTAAGCGGGTAGGGTGGTAAAAATGACCTACACACACTCTTATTCTCTTGACAATAAAGTCGTGTCCAGCTTATTTTTAACAACCTACCCGCTTAGCTACTTTTGCTGCTGACTTGTCACTGTAAATTCCACATGCTCATAATGAGAAAGGAACATTATTACCGAAATTTTAATATAAGGATGTAATTTAGGGAAATAATCTTATCTACAAAACTGAAATAAATTTTTCATTCCTTAAAATGGTAACATTTTGAGGATAGACTCATGTTTTCTCTAAATTTGACTGAGCAGATATAGTCCGGGCGGCGGCCGTAGGATCTGCTACGTAACGTGATACAAAGATAAGCCCTATGGCACATGTTCATAAAAGTGATTATGAGTTCCGGAAAAATAGTTAAAATAATTAGAATTGGCCGAAAGCACAAAAAAGTACCACTTCCGGTTTAAAAAATGGATGGTATTTACCTACGGCATTTGATACTGAGATGATTATTGTGGAAACAAATAGTAATTTTTATTTAAGTACAGAAAAACCCAGTCTGCCAGTTTCTGCATGACCGGAAGTGCCCGGCAGACTGGTTCAAAAGTGACGTACATTTGGAGTCAAATTCGTTACTTTTAAACTAGTCTGCCGGGCACTTCCGGCCATGCAGGAACTGGCAGACTGGGTTTTTCTATACCTAAAAATAAATTACTATTTGTTGCCACAAGTGTCATCTTTATATCCAATGACGTAGGTAAATACCATCCATTTTTTAAACCGGAAGTGGTACTTTTTTGTGCTTTCGGCCAATTCTAATTTTTTTTACTATTTTTCTGGAACTCAGCATCACTTTTATGAACATGTGCCATGGGGCTTATCTTTGTATCACGTTACGTAGCAGATCCTACGGTCGCCGCCCGGACTAATATCAGAATTTACTAGTGCAACAATTTTGAGAATTTAATTGTTATTGTCATTTTTGACAAAAATGGTTATGTTTCATGGGAGCTTATCCTAATAGTTAGGGAGGCGAATAGGGGAATTTTCTGCAATACTCGAGCGTGGCAGTTTAAGATATGAGAGATACCTTAGACCTAATAGAACAACCTTGTAAAGTATTTAGCTCTATAAGTAGTGACGCGCGCCTAGGATAGACGATCAGATTAGTAAAAAAAAATGGATAGTCTGAAATACTCCAGCGCGTCAGTTTAAGATATTGGGGGTTGATTTTAGTGTTTAAAGACTAAATTTAACTAATCTGACGATAAGTCCTTGACGCCGCCGAGTTATAGGGTCGCGAACTTGTAAAAAAAAAACGTTAATCCGGCATTCTCGAGCGCGATTTTTTTTTATTTCATTTTGAAGAATATAATCTAAAACTTACTAAAAATACAAAATCTGCCGGTTTCCGCATGACCGGAAGTGTGGAGGAGCCATTTCGTCTTCCTAAGAACGCGTTACGGCATATAAGTCGCGAACGATACATTTTACAAAAAAAAGTTTAAATAAACAAAAAAGGTAATTTTATTTTACACAAAAAAGGTGTCTTTACATTTTTTTCCAAAGTTAAAACTTTTTGACTTGAAAGTTAAACCTTTTTCGGTCAGATTAAGAGAACCCACCAACATTTTTGTCAGATTAAAAAAATATGCTTTCAGGATACCGAGATAAACCTCCCCTATGAAAATCTGACGCGCTCGAGTATTTCAAAAAAACTTTTTTTTTTTGCATTTTCAAAAATTCATCGTAACTTATCGTCACGCCGAAATCGTCAGTTTTTTTAAAGGGAGCTTCCTTGGGGCCTACTTAACACCCCTTCCGAAAATCTGACGCGCTCGAGTAAATTTTTTTTTTTTGCATTTTTGACTACTTTATATGCCTACCCCCACCACGCAAACCGGCAGATTAGTATACCGTTGTTATCAGAGGCACTCGGGGCATACGTAGTATGAATATCTGACGCGCTCGAGAATGCCCAAGTAACTGTTTTTTTTAACATTTTTGAAAAACTGTACACGCCAAACCCACCGCTAAAATGGTTTTTTCCATAAGAGCTTTTCTTTTCGAAATTATTTTATCTTTCGATTTTGATAGGTCTCGACGGCGCCGTTGAATTACGCCATTTAGCTACCTCGCCTCCCTAACTATAAAGCACAGGTCTCACCTATTTAGGAAGCAGTCTCTAGTTTTAAGGCAAAATTTGTAATTGATGTGGAAATAAATCTTTATCTTATCTTATCTTATCTTATCTTAGTACTTGAAAAGACAAACAACATGAAATTGTATATTGAAAAAACACAATGTTTGGAATTTGTTTCTTATTAATTGACAATCTTACACAAATCGACTTAGGGCCGGTTGTACAAACCATCTGAAAGCGTCAACATGATGATGAAGTTTTCTATGGGATCACAGCTCCGTCGCCATATTTAACGTTGATCAGTTTGTTAGTTACACGTGGTGCAACCCACCCTTAGTCCCAAAGTAGGTAAGCTGAATATGACTTGTGTTGTGGGTGCTTCATAGGCAGGGCTACTACTGAATAGGCTAGGAGATTGTATTAATTCAGTAATTTTTAATACTTTTGTGATATTTAAAACTTGATGTGGTTATGAAATCAAAGTTCATTATGTTTTTGTTTCTTGTATATTATAATACATACATTAAATTATGTGTTTCAGCATCCAACAAAGGCGAAGGGAGTCTCTGGTTTAATTGAAGTAGAAAATCCTAACAGAGTGGTAAAGAAGAACAAGAAATTGGCCAGCTTAAATACCTCACTAGGAGAAGGAGAGAAACCTCAGTTATCTAGGTATGTATCCTATTGATATTGTAATTTTATATATTTTTTTGTCCTTAAACCATGTCACAGGGAATGTCATCTTACTCAAATCTGGAGCAGAGCCCGACTGGGGAAGTACCTCTGCCTTACAGTATTTTTTACAGCAACTTGGGTATTTCCACTTGGAAAAGCGGATCCTAAGTGAAGTCGGTTCTTTTTTTGTTTAAAATTGCACCACCCAATGTCACATTTCCCCATAGTGTGCATGTGTTTATCAGGTTTATCACAATGTTGTATGTGTAGACGCGAGCGCGAGGAGATCGAGCGGCAGCGCGCGGCGGCGGCGTACCAGAAGGCGCACGCGGAGGGCAAGACCGAGCAGGCGCGCGCGGACCTGGCGCGCCTCGCCATCATCCGCCAGCAGCGCGAGGAGGCCGCCAAGAAGCGCGAGGCCGACAAGAAGGCCAAGGACGAGGGGCCCAAGAAGAGGTAACTACTAACATCTATTTAACGGCCTCCTAGCCTAGCCTAGTCGGTCGGTAGCAGTGGCAGAAAGTCCAAATTTTAGGCCGAAGCTTAATTTGGCTTAAAATTTCTTCATAAGCTGTAGCAGAGACGCCAAATACTATAGAGATATAGACGGCCACAGCCTAAGAACTTTTTAAAGCTCAAGTCAATTGCGCCCTCTGTACGAAAGCCCCCTAAAGATACCGGAAAATGTAAGAGGAAATGTCATCTGCACTGCTACTCCACCTAGTAGCTACTAGTGTACTACTAGTACGCTATTTGTTACTAGTACGCTATTTGTTACTAGGTGGAGTAGCAGTGCAGGTGACATTTCCTCTTACATTTTCCGGTATCTTTAGGGGGCTTTCGGACAGAGGGCGCAATTGACTTGAGCTTCAAAAAGTTCTTAGGCTGTGCTGCTCTCCTATATAAGAAACATGCCTGTAAGAAAATTACTCAGGTGCCTGAAACTTAGGCAAGCCGACGGAAATCGTGTTCTATGGACTCGCCGCCACTGGTCGGTAGTGACCCTGCCTATGAAGCGGGAAGTTCCAAGTTCGAATTCTGGTATTTATTGGTTTGTCACGGATAGCTTTTCCTGAGTTACAGCTATTTATAAATAAGTATGTATAGCGTTACCTAGGGCTCTGTATAAGATAGTTTCCACAAGTACTTATTTAGCCTTGTCCATCAAATAATACATGGCCATAGTAATAGGTAATAATTACACGACTGCTATCTTTTGCTTAAAGCTCAAATCTATTGCTTTCTTTAGACGCACGGCCTAGTCTCTTCTGTTTTGCCCTAAGGTTGACTGGTAGAGAATGCCTAATGGCATTAAGTCCGCCTTTTGTACAGTCAACGCCTTAAATATGTGTACACTTTTGCACCTTACTGCATTGTAATAAGGTTCAAAATTGTATACATATTTTAGACGTTGACTGTACATTAAGTTTCCTTATATGCAATAAAGATTTAATAAAATATAAACTTTATATGTTTATCTACACCCATATCATAAACCCTCCATGATGAGTTTAAAAACCACACGTTATAACCACCATAAAAATAGATTATTTCGTTAGTAGTAAGAACATATGTCTTATCTGTAACGATGTTATTATTATCAAATAATAAGCAAAAATTCGATATCATTATGAAAATCCGGGTGGACCCGCCCGCCGGCATGCGCCTCCCGACCGCCGGCACAATCGAGTTGGCCATGGCGATGGCGCTGCAATCCGTGCAAAGGCAGTCATTCAATCATCATTTCGGGTTTATAATATGTGTGTAGATAAAGCAGTGTATGCAAATGTACGTAATTAGGCCTTAAAACACTCGTGTGATCTTATTATGAAACTCACTTCGTTCGTTTCATAAAACCACACTCGTGTTTTAAGGACCCATATTACGTAACAGTTACATAAACCACTAATATTTTAAATCTAAGCTAATGTTTACTCATCACCATTTTCTTTGTTCACAGGTAGATAAGTCAACTCAAAGTAGGTCGCAAAATTAACATCTTTTACATATTATCAAACTCGGTAACTCTCAATCTTGGTTTCCTGCAGTCCTATGATGGTTGCTTGTATTGTGTTATGAAGACAAGATAACACACTGACATCATTTGATATAAATAAATGCGGTATCTTGTCTTTTGAAGACGGAAAAAGGCGAATTATCCTATAAGCACCCACTAAAGGGGTTACTACACTTATCGATTAGACACCAATTTGTTCAGATCCAATTAAAAACATTCAAATCTGACAACATGTGTTCGGTTCAAGCTGATTTCGAGTTGATAAGTCTGTAGACTCCCTAACGTGACGTAAGGAATTGTCTAATGATACTTATCATGCATAATATACATATTTATTGCCCCGGTTTGATTCTGTGAGACTCTCATAGCGGCATAGTTCCAATTTTTTGATGTAAATTTCTCATTTCTATTGTACTTCCATTTGAATTTACCACTTAATATCAAGAGTGACAAGCAATAATTAATATTTACTCCACATGTTTTCAATATTCGCTGTGTATAAATATATACTGTTTGGTTGTAAGTAATAAAACTAATAAATAACTCTGTACAGTTGACAAAAAAAACTTTTCAATTTTGCTTGAAAAATTTCATGGATATTTTTCTGCACCGCCTTTTTGCTACTTTTCCACCAGGGGCCGTATTCTAACTAAAACACTTTTAGACCGATCCAACTTCAATAAAACTCTATGGCATTAACATATTCACTGCCAAGAACCCGCCTCGTGGGCGCTCGTAAACTTTGCTCAGACGCCGGATAACTCGCTGGGCGGGTTTTGTACGTAGCTATAGACGCCGGTTTCGGAAATAGGCCGTCATTTTTCGTATGGCAGTAATGTGTTAACTACGCAATACACCTAGCGCCTAAATATCTGAATCGGAATTTGAGTACAGTTGAGTACGAGTATTTGTTGTGTGGAGGTTTGTTTGAGATAGATTGTGTATAAATACACATGTATTTTAAAATTAGAATACGGCACTAGAGGTACATAGTCTTATTATGCGTTTCTATTACATATTTATTGGTAACTGAGTTGCAAAACGTTAACTTATGACAACAAGAGTAACCGCATGTACAGTCGCCATCAGATATATCGGAGCGGCTAAGGTAGTCAGAAATATCTGAACAACGCCTCTATTGTCAAGGCGATAAAGTGCATGTTCAGATATTTTTGAGTACAGTCAGCGTCAAATATATTGTAACAGCTAGAGTAGCCAAATACTTCGTCACACCATACTATATGGTGTGAAGAACTATTTGATCACTTTGGCTGTTACAATATATTTGACGCTGACTGTGCCCTGGCCGCTTCGATATACTTGATGGTGACTGTATGAGGCCATACATGTAATAAACCATCTAGTAAATCTGTCAAACTCGGAGCGCGATTATTTCATAGACTGCGCCTCTATGTATTAGTAGATTATCTTTGCTAGTTGGAATCAATTGTAACATGCACTGCCGACTCAAGCGAGTGAACAATAGGAATAAGATTGTACAATCTGCTGATTCGTCCTAAGATTCCATGAAAACTGGATATCTTAAGATTTACTATGGACACATAATAAATCTTAAGATATGTTTTGCTGGCAAAATGGGAGCATATTAAGTCTAGTGTTGTGTAAAATTGTGTCGTGGCAGGTCTAAATAGAGATTTCAGCGAATTTGGTATACGTAAATTAAATGCAACTTTGATTCTCAAAATGAGATTTCATACGAAATGTTCGCAAGGTGTTAAATAAATAAATAATCATCATATTTTGGAATAATGCATAAAGCAAATTTGCGGAAAGGTAATTCTCAAACCAAGTATCTCTATTATTTTATATGACAGTCGGAATGACTTACTTTCCGCGCTTGTATCACAAATAACTGGTGTTACTGCAAAATTAGCACTGAAACGTTTTGAAAAAGGCACGTTTTCTGCCTATCCAAGTTATGGAATCTGAAGGCCATCCATGGTTGCCATTTTATCGCCTATCGCGTCATGCGTCACTTTCACACTTACATTATGAGAACGTGACAGCTATGGTGACAGGCGACAAAAACACGACCATATTAGGCTGTTGAATTTATGACTTATGCTTTGACCTGTCCATACTAACGTATGTGTATCATCTGTCTGTTAATCACTGTTACCTTGTATTATTTTCATGTTGCACGACTTTTGTGTTTTGTCTGTATAGTTTTTTAAAATTTATGTCGCAACATTCAAATTATGCAGTAAATTTATAACAACACCTACGAATTTATTTGCACTATATAGAGATTTATCTTAGACTGCATTAAATTCATTTATAAAACATTTATACAGGATGACATCGTAGACGTAATCAGAAGTAAAAAGACGTAAAGAAGAATCGAATGAGAAACACGATTAAGTATTCAAGATATTGCTTCCAATATTTTGGTTAAGTATTTGTAATATTTTACACAGGAAAACAATTGTTACACGCAACCCTACACTGTATGTCATCATGTCATTCTTCATACAGTATGAGTTAAAAGTAGTGTGACCATGATTTAAGTAAATTACCATTATTCATCTCTTAAAAATGTTAATAAAATAAAAAAAAACCTCTGTTGTTGCATGTAATTATTAGTACATTGCAAGAGCGATCAGGATCAGAGTCTGAAAGAATTGATTTCTGATTATTACGGCTCCCATTTCATCCTGTATAGCGGAATTCACAAATTAATGAAATTTTTAATTTTCTAATATGAATTATAATTACATTTTATTGTTGATTCTAACATTCATATAGTTTGTGTACTCTTTCATACAATAATTATAAAATTAAGGTGTTACGATATTGAATAGATATTGTGTACATTAAGGTACGTTATATTTATCTATATTTACAAATCCACCAGATAGTAACTATGTATGAAATTGCTTAGGTCTAATTTATTAGATAGTCTTACTAGACAATTTTATATGCGAATGTGTATATCTATACAATAAATTGAAAATTATGAATTTATTTATTTTAATTACATACCCTTTCCCCTAGATTACTTACTCACATAATATACAGGGTAGCCAAAAAAGAACTGAATTCCCGTTGGCTGTAACACGGCCAACGGGAATTGATTGGTAGCGTCCAATCCTCCCTAGATGGTTTTAGAACCTCTCATATCGATTTGATTTTTGTATGGCCATTGAGCGGCAGCGGTGAGTAATGGCCATACAAAAGTCCAAAAATCAAATCGATCTGAGAGATTCCAAAACTATCTAGGGAGGATTGGTAGCGTCCCAAAACCTTACAGCTAACGGGAATTCAGTTCTTTTTTCAATTTGGTCACTCTGTAGTTCTGTACCTATACTATAACGTACAATAAACACGCTGATAAGGTATTTTCATGGTATTTTATAAATATTGCGGGCTGATGAGACAAAAAGATAATCAAGAGGTACCTACCTAGAACATGGCATTAAATGTCTAATAAAAAATAAAATAAAAAATTAGGACAATCTTACACAAATCAACCTATTAATATAGATAAATAGATCGAAAACTTACCGTAGAGAGACGCCACACTTTGAAGACGTGAACGCGGAGCGTGTTTGTTGATTTCTCACTACGCGCAGTTCACGTGTACTTAATGTGGCACAACTAGCACTAAATGTGGAGCGGCCTTAACAATCTTCGGGAAATAACTGAATTCAGATCAAGTGTGTGGAGCGCCTAATCATTTGGGTCTGTATGTAGGTCATTGAGTAACAGGAGATGACATACCTAAGAATTTTTGTCCCAAAAGTTGTAGTGCAAATACTACAAGTCTATACTGCTCTTTGATTCAGTCATAGCTTTCAACCGCCAAACATAGCGCAAAAAAATTTGCTCTAGATGTCACATATAATAAATCAATTATGTAGGTACGGTCCCATAAAAAAAAAGAAATCTTACCTATTCTCCGTTATTTCCACTCACTATTAAATTGTCAGACCTATACTGAAAATGTAAGCGAATTCCAGCTCTTATGAAATCCACATGTAGGTAATCCGTGTACCTTAATTAAACGTCAAAGATTTAACTAATACATCCACCGACGCAGAGGAAACGTTTAATGTATACAAACTCCAAGTTTCGCAATAAATCTCGAATTTAACGGGCTTGCCAAAATTTCGATACTTACATTTTGTCAAGTCAACTTCTTGTCAAGTAGCAATTCGAGTGTTTACGTTACGTCGAAGTTTTTAAGAGTATTTTGATGGATTAGGTTTAGATTGCTCGTTGATGAGTTTTAGAACTTTAATCTCTCAAAAGGTAAGTTGTTTATTAGAGAAACTACTTACTGGAATCGAAATTACTTTAGCTACGTAGGTGGTATACTCTTTGGTATTGTTCAATATAGCCAGTATCAGTAAAAGGCAAATAGTTATTCAAATGAATAGGTTGGTATTTTCTACCCTTAGGTTTCGTTATACCTATGATCAGTAGCAGATATCAACTGAACCTCAGGAAGTTTTTCTTCGAAGGCTTCAAGATGCGGCTGGCTCGATGTCTGATATCGATGTCGCTAATGCGTAACAGTTCAATACCTACCTTGCCGACCTTTTAAATCCCCAAATATAAGTATTTATTCATTTCAATTCAAATAAATAATCCTTAAGAGTCGTCAGGACGCTCGCGTTCCCATACAAACGTAGTTCAGCTCTCATTTAAAAACGACGAAATTTGGCATGGGCATTCTAGTAGTACAGATCTAGGTCGGAAATTTGTTTTCGTTGCTAAAAATTGTAATACAAAGAAAATTCAGCCAGTTACAGATTTACATACAAAACTTATTTATGCTATATTTTCTTTGTATTACAATTTTTAGCAACGAAAACGAATTTAAGACCTTGATCTGTACTACTAGAATGCCCATGCCAAATTTCGTGGTTCTAAAGCATGTTGTTTTAAAATGAGAGTTGAACTACGCTTGTATGGGGACGCGAGTTCACGCGAGCGTCCTGAGGCCAGTTTTATAAAGCTACAAGTTACAATTTACAAGCGGAACTCTCTTTCTAACCCTAGGTGTTAGAAAGAGACTTGCGCTTGTAACTTGTAGCTTTATAAAACTGGCCTCTGGCGACGCTTAAACTTCATTTAATACTTTAGTTTTGATATACATTTTTGGCCTTCAAAATTAACTGGCGAATCTCTAAGTAACCTTGAGGCAGAATCCACCCCCGAACCGGGGTATTAGAGGCCACTCTTCATGCGTCGTTACCCTCAGAGTGTAATGCTCACGATACTCTCAACTCAATTTATGCGCATATCATAGTATTTTGCTGCATTGATATACAGCCATACATAATGTAGTAGCCTGAGAATCTATTGCTCCGTGAAGTTTGTGTCGAAGATTAGATAGAATCTATGCTAAAGAAGTTAGGATTGGCCACAATGGTGATAAATATAGGTTTAGATGTACAGTCGACGTCAAAAATATGTTTACACTTTTGGACCTTATTACAAAGTAGTAAGGTGCAAAAGTGTAAACATATTATTGACGTCGACTGTACACACTCAGGTTAGAAGAGCAGAAATAAGCTTGTTTTCCTCCTAGCGTTTATCTAGGCTTGGGGACCGCTTTGCCAAGCTAATCCCATGAATTGGTGTAGGCACAATTTTTTATGAAAGCGACTGCCATCTGACCTTCCAACCCAGAGGGGAAACTAGGCCTTTTCGGGTATAGGTACGGTTTCCATACGATGTTTTCTTCACCGAAAAGCGACTGGTAAATATCAAATGATATTCTGTACATAAGTTACGAAAAACTCAGTGGTACGCACCGGGGTTTGAACCCCTGACCTACGGATTGAAAGTCTCTTGGTAAGTGGGTTCTTCCCGCCAAACTAGAGTAGAAATAAATTATTACCAAAATAAGTTATTACCAAAATTTCATTTTTGAATACTAGCTTTTATCGCCGATTGTATTTTCTTTGTCAAATTTATCTAAGTATACTGCTATTCTAGATGATTCTAATAAATCCAAACGCAAGGATCTTCAATTATTTTATTACAAAGTTACAGACCAGCTCAGCTCGATGGTACAGTCGCCATCAGAGGCCAGTTTTATAAAGCTATATACAAGTTACAATTTACAAGCGGAACTCTCTTACTAACCCTATGTGTTGTGTCTTGTAGCTTTATAAAACTGGCCTCAGATATATCGGAGCGGCTAAGGTGGTCACAAATATCTGAACAACACGACTATTGTTGACAATAGTGGCGTTGTTCAGATATTTGTGATCGGCTTGAGCCGATAAAGTGCATTTTGAGATATTTTTGAGTACCCTGGCCGCTCCAATATAATTATTTGATGGCGATTGTACCAATATACGACCGTATTGTATTGTCATCCAACGTATGTAGGTTGCTAAATTTCGGCTTAATCACATCAGGAATCAGGAACTGGTTCAAATCTGGCTTGCAAGATTATACCTATACCAAAATAACAGTGGCGGTGGGTCAAATTTTTTTGTTAGGTAAGCCGGTGCTGAATTTGGATTAAAATTTCTTCATGAGCTGCAGGAAAACTGCTCAGGCGCCTGAAACTTAGTCAAGCCGACGGGAATCTTATTCTATGGACGCGCCGCCACTGCTAAACAACAAAGTATTTAACATACAAACTATAATTATGTCAAATTATTATATTTAAACACCTAAAATCCGTTCGCAACCATGATCGCATAACTTCCAACAATTATGCCATGTTTCGTCCCCATATTAACAACATAAATTTCTCGCGTCACCCAGATTTCGTGGAGGCGCGAACATGCCGTCATTTATTTAATATGCGCATGCATGAAAGTCTTTATGGAGACATTTTGCGAAAAATAACAGGCGCCTTAAATAAACTAGGCTAGAGATGAGACGTGACTCGTGTTAGCTGGGATTAAATTATAATGCGGTAACTTAGGAGCGGAGAAAAGTTGAAATTTAAATGAGAAATTATGTCATACGAACTTAATTTGAGGAAAAGTGCATCTTAAGTGCCTACAAGGTACACCTACTTAATATGGATGGATTAATTAGCATTATCTCATAAGAAGACTGAAAATTCCATAAGTAGTTAGAAAAACTATTGTAAGTAGGTAATTTTTATCCATGGACCCACGTACAGTTGCTATCAGATATATCGGAGCGGCCAAGGTGGTCACAAATATCTGAATAACGCCGCCCACATAAGAGACGCAATTTTAATCACAGTTTTGTATTAGTCTCAGTGATGTGGTATTCGTAATTATTTCATACGTTGCTAGCTAAGTGGGTGAGGTATTCAAAATGAGCCGGACACTACTTTATTGTTAAGAGAATAAGAGCGCGTGGGGGGTCATTTTGAACAACCCAATCGCTTAGCATTTTTTCCTACTGACTGTACATGCACGGGTACAACCAGCGCTTAAGGAAGGAGTAATTAATATGTATTGGTCCTTGCATTTAAAGCTCTATAGTTAGAGGCTCCCTGTAAACTTATGTAAATAGTTAGAGTAATCCATCTAAACAGGATTGGTAGTTTTGAACGTTTGTCACTTTACCATACCTATTACCTAATCTGTAGTGTGTAGGGCCACTACTAATGTAGGTATAAATAATGACTCAATTCTCACAATGCATTCAAAAATTTACAACAGTGTACAGTCAGCATCAATAGTATCTTCCTACATGAAGACCGAAAATATATGTGACATGCTCTTATTTGTAGAGCCATATTAGCGTGTCACATATTTTTGCGGCCTCCGTGTAGGAAGATACAATTGATGCTTTGTGTACATACGTAATCAATTCAACTTTCGATTGCATATAAAATTCCCAAGTGTACCAAAACAACCGGAAAATGCATTCAATTACAATATCTTCAATACCACCGCGTTTTGGAGCAAGTTTGTGCACTAAAATTTCGAAATATTGGATATGGAGGCGGAGAGCTATCCCCGGGGCGTACCTGAGCGCATCCGAGCGCACCAAATATGCATAACCAATACTTTGGCTTCTTATGGAAACTTAAATCGTTTTCGTGGAGGTTATTTTGCTTTTAGAGGCCGACTTTATGTACCTTAGTACAGGTAAACGTTAATATGTATTGAGGTTAACGGCGACGTTACTGTACGTTCATTATTAATTACCTACAGCTGTTTACGCTTTTATTGGCTAAAAGTTTCTGTCATTTTATATTTAGATATGTGTTTCAGACGAGAACGAAGAGAAAACAAGCTATAGGTCAATAAGTTTTAGTTAAGTTCGTGTGCCATAGAGATGACACGCACTACGCAGCGCGCAGATGAGTTTTAACTGGCATAAAAAATATATGTAGTTTAGTTTTTTTAGTATCAAATACATACTTAAGGATGATGCACGGTGTTCCGGACCGTCTCCGACACTTCATTTTGTATAGAAAGCGTCACGTGATCCTCGGAAATCAAATGTATACAAAGTGAAGTGTCGGAAGTGACGTATCGGAGACGGTCCGGAACACCGTGCATCATCCTTTAGGGTACTTACGTTTGGCCAATTTACCCCAGCCTGACTTTACGACGAATTTACGCTACATAAACAGGCGCGGATCCCGGATTTCATTCAGAGGCGGGGCATTCTCCTTCGCAAAAACCTTGCGGTCCGCACCTACGGCCCCCGTAGTACACGAGCCTTACGTCTCTTGGGCAAATGCCCCTGTTGCCCCCCATAATCACGCCTGCCTACAAAACGGGAAAACCTGCTTCCGCTACGGCGTAGCGCTACAAGAAGTACGAGACTCCCTTCCGTACTCGTAGTACTAGATTTACATACTACATTCGAGAGCAAAAGTTTCGGGTCACTAGCATTTTCTTGAGTATCTCAAAAGATATTAAAGTTTATGTTACTGACCCGAAATTTTTGCTCTCGAGTGTATAAGAGTATGCCTCCAGCAATTAAGAAATAATTCATAGTTAAGTATTTTTATTTATTTATTTATTTTTAAGTTGATGCGACCTACGAAAAGTATATAATAGCTTTCAAAGTTGCATAAATACTATAGCTAAATTTGCAGTAGCATTCCGTGGCGGCATGGTCGATTCCGGTATTTGTGAGTTATGCCGGGACGTCCGGCCGATGAAATACGCTGCTGGTTGTGATGTGAGCTCAGGAATGTGATAATTCTTAAAATTAAATAAATCACAAATAGCACAACACTTTTGATCGCTACGGTGGTCTAGTGGACCCAGACCAATTATGTAAACATAATTATCACCAACTAAATAAATTAACCATATTAATTTTAATATGGTAACCATTAGGTTAGCAGTAAAATTTGAAGGATCATTTCAAATTTACTGCATTTTTTTGTCGCGTCAAATCGTTAGAAAAATCTCCTTTAGGATAGTGGCTCTTATTTATTATTTTTACAAGTCAAAGACAAAGACTAATCTATAATAAGTGGCATCATTACTGCATGTGCTAAGTTTTTTTTATATAAACTCTGCTTGCAAAGATGAAAACTTTAACTACTCACTCTGTTTTACTACCTACAAACATAAAATTTTACATCAAGGCTTTCACGTAATTCTATTGGCTAAGGGGACCGTTCAATTCTCCTGAGTAGCTTTAAACTTCGGGGCCGCCCGTCTAGTATAAGTCACATTTGCCAGCCAACCAACTGAGCGTAGCAAACGTTGCCTGCCGCGTTTATCTCGAAATGAAATGGGAACGTAAAGACCATCGATGCCCTTTAAGATAGTTCTTTCATCCTGCAGATGGCCGCCCTCTCGCCAAGGTATATCTGGTTTATGTCGCTCGAGATATACAATGACAAATACTCTGGGAAATGAAAGCTGGGCTGGGCAGGGTTATAAAGTTTTGGAAGGATTAACCCGCTTTTAGTTTGTGGGTTCTATCACAGTTTATGCTTTTTATCACATTTAGGTCGGGGTGTAGTACTTAATACTTGTAAGTTTGGACCCAATTTTCGAACAAAGATTATTGCAAATGAATAGCTTATACTATTACTCACTTTATGCTTTACAAGACAACGCTTAAGGTATATGTACTTCATATTTATTAGTAAACAGTTAATCTAATAGGGAACTATGTAGAGTATGTAGGTGTCTCTATCTACTAAGCGTATACGTACATTTGAAGTGGATATAAATTAGATATGTAAACGTAATCTTAGCGTAGCGCTACGTCGCATTACATTACGTATTGTGAACTATGCAACATTAAACAAACCTTAATATTTATAAAATGGATTTCTTCATTGATATGGATTGAATTTAGCGCATTCAGAAACCTTTTATAAAAACAAATAGCCCACAGGCGAGCGCTTATTCAGCGCCATTAGCGGCCGAAGCCGACAAGTCAATAAATCATCTCGGCGTATCGGCATCGGCGTCGATTCCATTCTATAGCGATTTTCGAAGCGGCGCGGCTAATGAGTACAGTCACAGAAGGCCACCATAACAACTCCCAAAAACATTTTTGGTACACACTTTTATGTAAATCGTTGTCATGTAAATTACGAAAGTATACCAAATTTCAGGTCAATCAGACACCGGGAAGTGGTTGCAAGATGTGCATCAAGCACATAAATAAATAAACATACGGGTCAAGCTAAATAAAATAAAAAGTATAATAATAGGGAAAACTCAAATAGGTAGCTAGCAGAAGTGCTAAAGGATAAATGCAGACATAGGTATAGTTTATTTAATAGGACGTCATATCATTAAATAAAGTACTTTGCACAGAACAGAGGTCAAAGCGTACTAAAACCACATTGAAACCTCGCTCTAACTCTTTAATTTACTTACAGATATTTTTCTTTTTACATTGTTATAGGTATTTAATCTACTCAAAACCCCATTCAATAACTTACAAAACGAACCTACTGAGTTTTCTCTTGTCTTGTGTAAATGTGTACCTCCTACACGGACAGACTCACTGTTTTTCAGACTCGGCCTCCTAATGCGCCTTCGGAATGAGGGACGCTTGTTATCGTTCCATCTCGTACTCTACATCTGAATTTATCACAAAAATCAAAGCGGTTTCTTGTATTTCAATGAATAATGCAAATTCCTGAGGAGGTTATAACTTATTAAACAGGACAGAACTTGTTTAATTAGGTAGGTACAGTCAGCAGTCGAAATAGCTTTACTGGTGCCCGTGATTCTCTCAAGAATGAAGCCTTTTTAAGCTCATTTTATACACAATTTTAAGACCGCGAGAAGTCATGCGTGAGCCTCAAGACCGATCGGCTTGGAAAGTTTCTGTGGACGCCCTTTGACCCAAGAGGGAATATACGATCTTCACAAATAAAGTCAGTCAGTCAGTCAGTCAGTCTATGAGTAGAGCTATTCAGTTCCACCAGAAGAAGCTTGAATAAAGTTTACGGCCCTAGTTTAGGCAAGTAGTTCCCATTATGCGTGTAGTGTAGGTACCCTAAATAAAAAGAAAGGCCCATTATTTTAGTATCCCATAACCCACATAAACAATATCTTCAGACCTCAAGAAAACACCTATAAAGTCTGCGTTGAAAGTTTGCGCCTTAACGTATATCCATTGTGATTGGTAAAGTCCGACCCCGGGGTTACTCAGACAAGGATTACAGTTTTATTTGTTTAGCCTCCGGGACCAATATGCCGGGTAATGGAAGACTGGGGACTATTTTTACAAAGCTAGGCGGATCTGTAGGCTTACCGGTAAAAATTGATCTTCAGTTATGCACAGGTTTTATGGAACTAGGGGTCACAATAGATAAGTAAAACCTAATTAAAAAATGAGGACTGATTCCTTAGGATCCAGGCAGAGTAGCTAGCGTATTACATGTTGCAGGAAATGCTTCTAAAGTATAATAATTTTAAAATTACTTTTGTTTAACTTAGTACCAGAACTTACATAATAACTTACTCCCTCGGAAACCTAACAAAGTTGCTCTTTCAGAGCGAAACTATAATATTCTAATTAACTTGTATTAATCTTTATTAAATGGAATAGTTAAACAACAGCAACAAGAACCTGCGCAAGGCAAACTGAAGTTCAATTAGTTGCGGTGGGAACAAACAGCCTTGTGTACACTGAACGGGTTGACTTCACGAACAAACTCGCGCCTCCATTCAAATTATTGGGGTAATTTCGTTATAGCTAATTTATTTGTTCAATAAATGCTAAAACTACGAACTAAATAGTGCCTAATAAAATGATTTTGCGTTAGTTTGGTGGTGTTTTAGGATCATTGCGGACGAAAGCTAATGCTGTCTTGTTAGAATGTAGGTATAAATGTTGCACTTTTTCGGGAAAGGTATCATTTGGCAGCCCTTACGCTTTTGTTGTTCGTGTACAATACTGAATCTGTACAACGTAGGATGTAAGTGCCTTCCGCCAAATGGTATCTTTTCCGAAAAAGTATCACAAATATTTGATCACTTTGTAGAGTAGGTATCAACGCAATAACGGACGGATCTACTAAGTTCACGGTACAGTAAAGAGACAAAAACACGAATTTTACTGAGTAAACCACTTTGTAAAATTATCAACGAAAAGCCCCACTAACCTTTTAACCCGTTCGTTTACGAGTGCGGCCGGCATTAAGCTTTTGTTCCCATCGCTTGCCGAGTATTCGAACAAAAAAAGTATAGGTACTAAGTACCGTCAACTGCTACAACTTTGGTACATTAGGTACAACTTTGCCTGCCTTTAAAATCATGGGTTTCTTCACGAAACAGCTATTTATATCTTATTCCTGAGATGGCTGCCTGTCTCCCATCTAAGAAATAAGATATAAATACCTGCTTGGTTTTATAAGCCATGTTTTATAAGCCAGGCAAAGTTGAACATCGTAGGGTCAATTGCAGAATTTTTGTACCTTTGTCATATCCTTTCTTAATTTTCTCAGTTTCGTTACGATAATCAAAACTGAGAAAATTAAGAAAAGTAAAAATTATTTAAATTTTCTTGTTGTAGCAGTTGACGGCAGGAAGGAACCAGTTATGCCAATAACACAAGCATACAACGTGCCTTGACCATGAAGTAATATCGATCTCTTAATTTTAAACCCCATGGTCAGCACGCTGTATTTCTCTATATACTCGTGTTGCAACTTTTTTTAAATTCCATAGTGAAGAAAAAGATACAACACGAACAGCCAGTGTGTTTCTCCATATATTCGTATTGCATCTCTTTTTTATTCCTTAGTGAAGAAAGAGATACAACACGAACATTTGGACAAATCAGTCAAGTGTTTTGGGGGTGCGCCATTAAAGTGCTATTTAGGATTACGCATGTAAGTACCTGTAGTGTGTACTGTCTAGTTCTTACCTACGCATAAATTAAATTTTGAGGTGATCAGTAAGACATTTCCGTCCGTAAGCTTGATTCATTCCCCCGCGCTCGCGCAACCAACGGTAATAGATACAGGCCAGAAATGCTGAATTTCCGTAGCACCGCCACACCCTGGCGGAAGGTGCGTGAAATATAAATCAGTTAGCTGTGATTTAGGTGAAGCGTCCCGGAAAGTTTTAATTCTGTTTGCCCCGAGCTCTCTGCCATTTAATTTATCAATTATTTATTGCACGCCGGAACTTAGGCAGTTTGTTCATTACCTTTTCAATTAGACTATTATCTGGCTGCAATGGGAACATGCAAATTTCCCGAAAAACATTACCCCGATTTTTATAATCTCGATTTTTATAATCCCGAATTTTGACAAGTACGAATGTCAAAATTCCGAATTTTGAAATCACGAAAGTAGAAAATCCCGAAAGCAATATTTCCGAATATTAGAAGTCCGATTATTACTTGCTCGAATCCTAAAAATCCCGATTGTCAATTTCCCGAAAAATTAAATTCCGATTTTTTTAATTCCGAAAAACTAATGACCGATCGGGTTTTTGGCTATTCGGTAATACGAATTTCGGTTTTTTGTATATTCGGAATAATGAAAATCGCGCTTGTGTTATTTGTCGATATCTTGGCGGGTAATTAGTTTAAAATTTTTACTTTGCAGAAAACCAATTATGCAGAAATTACAATTAGCAGATTTATTGGTTCTGCTGTAAAAAATGGGTTAATTTTGGTTAGAACTCACCTTTAACTAAATCAAATGGCTGTTCAAAAAGTGGGTTAGGTTAGGTTAGAGCTGTGACCCTCAACCAACCCAAACGGCTGCAAAAAAGTGGGTTAGGTTAGGTTAGAACTGTGACCCTCAACCAACTCAAACGGCTGCAAAAAAAGTGGGTTAGGTTAGGTTAGAACTGTGACCCTCAACCAACCTAAACGGCTGCAAAAAAGTGGGTTAGGTTAGAACTGTGATCCTTAACCAACCCAAAACGGCTGCAAAAAAGTGGGTTAGGTTAGGTTAGAAGTGTGACCATACTGTGACCCTAAACAACCAACGAAAAAAAATCGGGTTTTTAAAATTTCGGAATAATGTTGAATCAGAATTAATAATTTCGGGATTATGACAATCGGGATTCGTTGTTTTGAAATTCGGAAATATTGGTTTCGGACTTTTATTGCATCGGAATTTTTAAATTCGGTATTATATGGCTCGGGATTTTAAAAATCGGGTTTTTTACTATTCGGGATTTAAAATATTCGTACTTTAGTTATTCGTAATTTTAACTATCGGAATTTTAATGGGTCGGGCATTACAAAATCGGGATTTTAAAATTCGGGATTTAAAAAATCGGTATAAAGTTTTTCGGGATTGTGTAGTGTACCCGGCTGCAATGCCAAGGATAATGTATGGTTGTAAACAACTTAGGTGTACGTTGAAACTGGGAACAAAAGATATTTCGATTCCGGCCGCTCACGCTGATGAGAAGATACGTGAATTGTACGAAGGCTTGCAAGCATGTGAGTGACTGTCAGATAACAATAGAGAAGCGCGGCGCGAGTGGCTTCATGAATGGATTTGCAAATGCATTTTCACAGTTGACGTACCTACGTCACCACAAATGAGTTGGAGGCCATATGAGGGTTCGCGTCACTAATCGCGCGCGTCTTTGCATTCTCGTCAAAAAGGGAAGGACGGAGGTAATGTTTTTCGTGTGGGATTTGAACTTAAGTGAGGTGTCGTTTAATTTAGTGAGGTAGAGAACGTTTTCATTGGGCAACACAATCAATAATATACGTATGTACAGTCAGGTTCATCCTATATCATTATTAAACCTTACCGCGAAGTATATAAGTGTTAATATTAAGACACTTGAGGTTCGCGTGAACTACAACCTCCTATTACGGTGCTAATAATTCAAACGCGAACACTTTGAGCGTAATATTATTACTGTAATTAGAACTGTATTAAATTAAATGTAGATTAAACGTAACACGTGTCGTGTGCGCGTAGGGTGACCAGATACAAATTTCAAAAGGCCTGACAAATTTCCTGATTTTGGGTCAAAATTCCTGACACGAGCTTGAGCTCGCGGGATTCGCGTTTCTCGATACTAAATATATGTTTATTTTACATGTTTTTGTTCGGTATCAATTCGGCATCTCCGATTCATATGACGATACCAAACTTGGCCAAGTAGCTTAACTGATGTATATATCGTTATATAGAGTTGATAAGTCGTATCGTTATATAGATAAAGTTGAGAGCCTCCACCCTTAAAAATTTACATCAAAAATCTTGGTGGCTTGGTCCAATTCTCAAATCCATCCTTGGGTCTTAAGGAACAATCATGACGAGAGAAATCTCTTGTTCATGAAAAGCCGTATTTTTATAGCTACACCAGCAACTAAAAAGTTCTATGCTCGTAAAATTAAAGTTTTACATAATATTTTTTTTTATTCAAATAAAAGTTTACAGTATATACAATTTTCTCTATTTGTCGAAAATTCCTGACATTTTCCTGTTCCGGCCGCATTCCTGACATATGTCCAAAATTCCTGACATGTCAGGAAAATTCCTGACGTCTGGTCACCCTATGTGCGCGGGGAATTGTTATAATTATAGTGTGAAATGACATCGTATAGGAATCAAGTAAGTTGTGAGTAATTAGAAATTACTCTTTCCTATTACCCCGTGACCCGTTTTAAAATTTAGGTAAGCATTTGATTTCTAAATTCCTTTATTGCTAAAATTATGAATTAAGAAAGAGTAATGCAGAAGGTAAGTTTAGGTAAGTGAGTCTGAGACTCAGATTCATAAATCGTGATTCAAACTCTGAGTCACGATTTTTGAGATCTAGTTCATTTCAAGGTTTGCGGCCAAATTGCGGACTCCTGAAACTGTCACAACATGATATTTTGCGGGACAGGACTGGTGCAATGTCGAGAAACCTGCTAATTCGATAACTTCCACGTTATCCAGCGCTATCGACATTTAAAAATTACTGGGCTACTTTGAAAAATTATGGGTTTTTTCAAACGCTCTATTGACTAAACGGGAAAAGGGACTGAATTTATTTTCGAGTATATATTATTAGACTATATACTCTTGTTTTTGGCATAAGCCGATACATGATTGCTGAAAGTTGCCTCGATAGAAAAAAAATCCAAAGTTGGGTCCTTTTTCCCCTTATTTTTCTTAGCTTACGTAAACTATAAGACATTAAGCAATATATCTGAGTAAAAAATATGGTATTCTGGTTTATCTAAAAAGTCACAGAAGCAAAATTAGACAAAACTTTATAGATTTGCTTATTTATCGTAGTATCGTAGTAGTCTGATCCTTAAGAGCGCTGCATCTCTTTTTTTCATGCACGGGGCCATAAACGTGTCTCTTACGGATGGGCGTGGCTTGTCCGAATCGAGGAACGGCCTTAATGTACAAACAAACAAGAATAACGGGTAAAATACTGACAGGGAAGAGAATTATGTACCTACCAACGTACATACAAATGGTAAAATAAATACCATCAGGTGGGCTGTATTCTTATTAGTTACCGACGCGGCACAAACACGCAAGCAAAACAAGGTTGAGTACCGTTCCTGGGCTAGCTTACATAGCGAAAATGTAGAAATTAGCCGAGTTTAATGTTTCACGTTCAGGGGCCCAAGAGAGGCATCCGGTGAAACGGGCCCGGCTACGGCGTAGGAACTTTACCTCGATCGTCATATCCACCGTATAAGCATTTCAAAACTAGTTCAAAAGTACACCCTAACGTGTTACGACAAGGTATATTATCGTATGAGTTTTTAAATTCACATATGGGGGGCATACGTCAGCATTGTTGCATGCATGCAAATATCTCTCTGAATTTATTTTTTACTACTTTCATTGTAACGTACAGTTGGGGGCAAGATGTTATATTTTTTTAAATAAATAAATGAAGTCCGGTTTCTTCTTAGTTTCCTTTGTTCCTCAAAGCAGTAATACCGGTATTGCTTATACCTGAATTCCGGTATTGTCCATACAAATAATACCGGTATTGCATAGTTCTAGTAGGGCTACATCTGTCAAAAATAAATTACTATAGGTGTGCCTATAATATTTGAAGAGTTTCCTCAATTTCTCTAGGATTATCTTAAGACCCTGACCTGGACAATGGCACCAACTGTCAAGAAATTCTCGAAACCGGTGAAGACGTCTTCGAATAATCGGTGAACATAGGGTGATTGTGCTAGTTTCTCGTCCAGGTCCAGTTTACCGTCCACTTGATTAAACTGCTGCAAATAAATAGGAAAAACTTTTTAAGGTCAACAAATTATATATTTATACATTACTCTTTAGTATAGATTTTTCAATTTTGAGCTTTTATATTGGGATAATTTTGAACATAAACATATAAACTAGTAGTTCGCCCCGAACTGTGAACTCGCGAATCTTGTGTTCCGCCATAAATGTGCAATAGTAGAATTTCTACAAATACCAAAAATAGGTATCGGATATTTATTTCTCAACTAACCATCACGGTGAAACTAAACGTCCATATTAAATTGTGCGGTTGATGCGCAAAATTTTACCGCGACGAAATCGCTTCAGATTTGACAGTTTTTGTCTCATCTTAATTTAAATCCACCTCTCACATGCCTCTCACTCTGTTGCTTTGACATGTCGTTCTCATCTGTGGACTACCTATATAGGTTTCGGTCACCATCATTATGTGTCTATGGTAACTCTAACTAATGTCAGGGGGGTACAACTCAAAGTAAATCTGTCAAAAAATTTGAGTTTGACACGACGTATCCGATAAGTGCGAAAAAGAACTTGTCATGCGTTAAGAAGGGACAGCATGATTCGTGACGTTACGTGACATTACAGAGGTCTCTCTGTTATACTATTATTTACTCTGTGCTAATGTGTTAATGTCAGTATGCTGATGGCCCTAGCAGCCAAAGCTCTAATAAATTTAAAAAAAGTCAGTTGTCAAAATATTTACACAAAAATCAAAATATATTTGAAAATATTTTTGAAATCAGTTTTATGCTGCTAATTGTTATGAAACAGTAAGCAGTTAATAAGGATTTGACGAGAGTGTTAATCAATACCTTTCGTTTGATACCAAACTTAACCATACTTGCTCGTAAAAGTAGCAAATAAGATGACCAATGTAACAGGATCCCTTTACAAAACCTTTTTAGGCCTTCTAATTTCAGAACCCCCGTCTCAATCCAGCTCATATACGAACTCGCAAATTTTGTTGGTCTCTGCTACAACCCCAACAAATTTCATAAAGATCGGAAAATCGTTACTAAAGTTATCGTCGGACAAACTATCTAAATCAAAAAGCCATCCAAATGCCGAGACGTCCCAGTAGCCAGGTGACAGTTGTTGTTTGTAAGAACGATCTTCGCTTACGCTCCGCTCGTTCGATAAGTGTGGACGGAAAACTAACAAGAGTGCACAATTACCCTACATAAAATAATAGCAAAAAAAGTAATAACAACAAAGATCCTGACGACTCTTCGAAATCATGAAATCGGTGGAAAACTAATACCGTGACCACCAGGCGGAAGCATTTGGAGCATTTTCCCGTGGTTTTCAGGTAAATGTAAAGCACATAAATGTTGCCGCCTGTACCTCCCTTGCGGGCAGACGTACGTTAAATTAGCATAGTTTGACCGCCACCGCGGGCGAGCCGTAATGAGAACTTACAGTCTCTACGGTTCCGAATTCAAACTTCGAATGCGCTAAATTATAACGTTATTTCAGAAACGACAGGTTCAATGTTGGAACGAGGGGCGGGCTGTTACCGGATATATTTTCCTAAGTAATTTATTCTCCTAAAAACTATTTACTTATACAGGGCCTGTGACCCTCGAGAAAAGGGGTACAAGTTGTATGAAACTTACACCATTTTCCATTAGAGTCGCAATCCATTATCGTAACATTTCGTAACGATACGATATCTATAGTCTGTATCTTTAGGTATTTAAATAAAAGTAAACAAACAATTTCTACATTTTCGGGTAGTTATGACATTTATTGGTTAACCAACCAAATAGAGTATTATATAAACAAATACAAAAACGCCTGATCTTCACTGACCTACATTATTTGATCATGTAATGTTTTCATCTACCCTCAACTGGCTTAAGGACCCATTTGAGGGTAGATTTTGTTTACTTTTATTTAAATACCTAAAGATACAGACTATAGTAGACACCATTTAGACAGTAACTGCTAACGATAATTAAGGCTAGCCAGTTCATATGCAGTTAGAGCTGAAAGTTCAAAGGTGATTTCGATAGGGCGGTTTAATAAGACTTAGGGTGCACGTAGGAAAAGGCGTAGGTACATACCGTAAAATGAGCCCAAGAAATCGCGTAGTTTATAATACGGACATATAACCCACATATTTACTCGACCCGCAAAGTAGGTATAGTCAAATCTTGATAAACATCCTGTCTATATAGAGCATAAGCAACGGATTACAAGTTTTCTTACTGCAGTCAGATTATTCCATCAAATAAAGTGCATTTTCTAGGCAATGCGATACTGCAGTAGACGTTAAAATGTATGAGCAGCGAAAGCTCACGCCCACAAACTTTTACTGGGATGGCTATTTTCCGTCGCAATTGTACGACAAGCAATCGTATTTATTAAAAAAAAATTACTCGTAAGTTATACAGATGATTCCCGCTAACTCTACTTATTCGAGTCATTAGATCTTTCGATGTAATTCTAGTTGAAATTGTAGTTCTAGATAAATTCATAAAAGAGTTTAACTGATAAACTTCATATTAAAATCATAATGTAAAGCTTTAAACAAACTCATAATTAGACTCAAGTGTTTGAGTTAGCTTAAATAAATCGCGGAACAAAGTTGGGAATGAGTCGAGCACAGAAAAACTCAGAAATGTATAATATTCACGGCGCGAAGGAAAAGTTTTGCTCCAACTGCCTCAAATGAACCACGTAACGTCATTTTATGAACTAAATTTACGACAAGAGTGCGGTCTTTAAATCAAAGAAGAGTATTTGCGCGAGCTATATTGCGAAGTTTCGCTGAGCTCAGATTCCGAGCGCTTACCAGACCTACCTCTAGCTATTGCAAACCAGATATTTAAAACAATGATAATGTAGGGGTATAGTGTGATTCAAAATTCCATGACACACATTAAGAAATTGTCCGTGCGTGTAAAAATTTTTGAATGTGGGTGTATAATAAAATCACGTTTCAATTAAGCAAACGCACTAGCTTTTAACACAGCAATTCCAAATGAATTTTCTCGGGGCTTAAACTCACACGATTTTCACTCATTATTATGACAAATACGGCTAGATGTTGATACGCAGTATTGCGGTCCTAGTTTTATTCGTCTATACAAACAACTACCTAAAGTATATATTTGTATGGAGGTATGATTTCTACCTAATACCTGTTTCTAGCTCAGAACTAGAGTCTGTCCGGAAAGAAGAGTGTCGTATATGAGCTCCTATATAAACCACGACACTTTTCTTTCCGGACAGACTCTACTCAGTGACTCGCAGATTAGTGCGTTAAAATCGATTTTAGGTTATAAAATGTACTGAGATGACAGGTGTCAAAAACCGCTTCTTAGATTGCACAAGGTATAAATAAATATTATACCTATTTGTACAGTCGCTATCAAATATATCGGAGATATATAATTATTTCGGATCGCGAAATTAAACTTACACATAATTCTAAGGAACAAATCTATAATCAATCGTTTGAAAATGCAGAGATTCAACGATAAAGACCACCACCACCACACCTACAATAGATGTGGTTATTTTGGATTTGGAAGGCAGGTCTACTAAGACTAGTCTGAATTTTCAAGTCTTCTACGCTTTGTATGAACATAATAGGACTCCACCAGGCTGCCGAGAACGAAGTGGGAGGAAGCTGCCTTTGGTCAACTTTGTTTTATGATAGAACGTACGTTATTTTCAAACTACTCCCTTTGTCGTCAAATAAATTACGAGCATACTTTAACTTTGCAGGGGAGTCAAATATCCCGGGTAATATCGAGACATATTACGAAATTTTATTCATTCATAATTCTTGCTTTATTACGTTCCCATTGTCCCGGCGTTTTATTAATCTGGTCCGATTTTCATTTTGCCGGCGTGGCGTGGCTCGTGACAAAATTGCTTTACAATATAATTACAGAGGACCATTGTTCCGGCGCTCGCTTCGATTTACATTTAGAACGGAACAAATTTGTACAGAATTCCACCCTTTAGCAACAACCACAGTTTTCGTTTACATTAAACTACGTATGTATGTAAAGCAAATACTGCCGCTTTTCATGCGACACACTGAATCGTCTGAAATTGGATTCGTATCGAATCTGTTGAAAACAAATGACTTTAAAAAAAAAACCTTTTCATTCACTAAAGATCTTTATTTATTTCTTATTATACAAATAACTTTATGTACAACATCCTAACGATACAATAATTATTTATTTATTACGTTACAATTTGTTAACAGTAACAGTAGGTACAGTTTGATTAAATAATAAAATTAATGGTACAGGTCAATACCTACTTAAAAATATTTTTTTACTGGTATCTAGTAGCAATTTTGAAAGTTTTTTTTGACGAATAATAATCAGTTCAAAAATCCGAATAAAAGTAAGATAATGTTTGGATTAACACTTTCACCGCCATCGTCCGCTATACGTAACAACGTTTATGTACACTTTAAATTGCGTCTTAAGCAAATGTGGCGGTTAGAAGGTAATACAAACTCATTGTCTTAACCAATAAAGTAACATATTGCTTACATCGATCTCGTGGAATAGGTAATCCTGCGCTCGGGCGGGCATCATACAAAAGGTAACGATAATAAATGGAGCGAGATGTATGAGGTTTATATGAGTTATGAAAAAATAGATTTTGGTTTTAGATATGTCTGTTTATATACGTAATATTTGATATTTACCAGGGAACTTATTCGACTATCATATCGTAATGTTCAAATGCAGAAAAAACGTCACACGTAGATACACGAATATGTAAGTTAACTAAATTATGTTTCATGTTTTTATCGAGTGGAATAGCCTCCAAGGTGAAATAACACAAATTAAGATTTTGGTCAGGGTTAAAAGGGCCGACCATAGTTGCATTTTTCAAGATAGACCTCGGGCCCATACTGCAATCAGAAATATTATAGGCAAAGAAAAAGATAAGATAGGAACACATCTTAAAACAATATGTTACTCATTTGGCCAAGCTAGTCGAGATCTGGATTGTTAAAATTATTTGTTAATACATATTTACAATAATACAATAAACGTAGGAAACCATTGGCACGATTATAAAATAACACTGTATTCAATCTTGTACATTACAGCAAAGGATTTGGTTTAAATAATTAATTGATCTTTGTTTGAACAATTAGCTCTAATTATTTGTATCTATCATTTTATTTACACGGCACATGGTTTAAGGTTGATTTTTCAATATCTGGACAGGCAATTATTCCATATATTTTCTATGGAAATAAAAACATGTCTTGAGATTGAAAAATTATCCTTGAGGTAATAAATTTACCTCATTTAAACTAAACAGACATTCGTCGTACTTTTAAAATATTTACACAAAACTTATCTACATAAAGGTACGTGAAATCATTATACTTAGAATGTAAACTCGCAAACTTATCGATGTGAGGACTGTTTGTTTAATGTTACCAAACAAGCCTATTATGTTGGTTATCTTATACATTTCATAACTCAATGGTTTATATTAACTTTGATAAGATAATCAACACAAAATAAGTCTGGCAACATTTCCACTCTATTCTCGGGCCTTGCTACATTTCAAACGCATAATTTATACAAATGAAATAAATAATTGTTATTTCAGAATACAAAACTATTTCAAACTAAACAAAGCACTTCAAACGTAGCCAAGACTCTGATTTGCTTAAAAATACAAAACAGAAACGTACACAATCACTTTTCGCTTTATGTCCACTTTTTTCACACCGAATAACGACACGTACTAACAATGTGGTTCGTTATAAATGTGCCAGTATATCGATTTCGGTCGGCGGCTGTATGTGCGTGTCGTTGAGAGCCGTCGAACCTGACACAGTGACGATCACTGGCTGTGCGTCGGTATGTACTATCGTGACCAGATGTTCGTCGCGGTCTTTCTCTTGCTCGGTTTTGGGTAGCTCTAGGGCGTCTTCGGCGTACTTGAGGTCGTGGGGAGAGAGGGGAAGGGCGTCGTTGGTGACGGGAGGGTCGGCGCGGGGCGCGCGGTATGAAGGCGGGCCGCTGTACTCGGAGCCGCACCACGCGGCACCAGTGGACCCTCTGCAAGGAAAAGCACCAAATTAGTTGTATAATGGTAACTGCCCTGAGACTCGAGTACCTCTTCAGCAACATCGAGAGGCAATTTATATTGTTTTTATTGACAGTTCTGAAATATCTGAAAGTCTGAAATTTACTTGTACTAACAATAGTAGTATAAGTGTATAACAATAACAAAGATGTTAATTGGCTATGTTACCTGACTAGACTAGCTGAGTTTGATCTGTAGGTTGGAGGCGGCGACACCGCGGGCGCACTTCTGTCCAACAGAAGTAACCTGAAACAATTAAAAAATGATTCATCATCATCATCATCATCTCAGCCATTTAACGTCCACTGCTGAACATTCCCCTTTGAACCTCCATAAGTATCGGTCGGAAGCGACTTGCATCCAGCGTCCTCCGGCGACCTTTATAAGGTCGTCTGTCCATCTTGTGAATGGACGTCCTACGCTGCGCTTGCTAGTCCGTGGTCTCCACTCGAGCAAAAAATGATTAAAAAACAAAAAATAGAACAGATTTAACTCATAGCCTTAGAGCATTCAACCCGGGAGTAGACATGTCTATTATTTTCTATACAAAATCAGTCTGCCGATTTATTTGTGTTTAAAAAAAACATACTCTACTCTAGCATGATTTATGTTGTCTCGCGTAAATACATAATCCAACTCGTGCACGGCAACGTAAGTCATGCGACAACGTAGGTCAATTGTTCATATCATATCTATACCCCCGCTGCTTGCTCTTGGTCTACAGACATTTTGCGTGACAAAACTTTTGAGAACCATCTCTGATTAGACCACGACAGCACTTCAGAATATTTAAATATTTATAGAATAAAAAAATTGCAGCGAACTTGTCGTCTTTTGGGCATGAACTCCGCAGAAACGTTTTTAATAAACACCACAGAATAAATAACTAAACATTTATGTATGAGCTTCGTATCTACTGTAGCAGGCTCCCCGCTGTGAGGTTGTTTCTTCACAATTCTTCTGACTTACTTGCAGTTCGATCTTAGCAACAGCGGGGTATTTACTTTCATTTTGTGCTTTGTTGACGAAGACAAGATTAAATATCATTAATTATGTAAGTGACCGGCCGCGGCCAAAGAAACACTATAACAGCACGGGCTGGTATGGCACTTTTCAAATAATAAACATACGGTTTTTAATCTCTCGTATGCAGCGTATATTTTTTCTAATAGTTTCCTCGTAAATAAGCGGACTCACGTTCCATTTAGAAGATTAAGGGTCCGCAAGGTTATGTATGTGTTTGTGTGAGTGGCCTCTAGAGATGTATTGACTAATTAATTGTATTAGGTAGCTTTCAGCCACAAGGGATGAGTCAAAGATTTTTCCTAACTTTGATTACAGTAAGTTATGTATCATTTATGAAAATGGGTTAGTAGTTTGTACCGTGGACCTACAGTAATCCATGAACTTTATCGATAGCCGCGTATGGGTGATGACGCCCGTCGGCTTAGTTGAACAAGAATATGAGCTTAAACAAGATAATCCTACCTGAGTCTATACTCTTGCATAGAAGCCTGATACGTCGGCGGGGGCGGCCTATAGTGGAACTCTGGATACAGCATGGCCGCGTAGGGGTGGTGTGGTCGCGCGTAGCTCGGCGGTAACCTGGGCACGAGTCTTCTGCACGAGGTCCGGCGCAGCCCGAGCAGAGCGCACGGCGCGTCGCGCGCGCCCAGCCGCCATGCTAGCCCTGCGGCCGTTACTAGCACGACTCCTATACCTGGAATTTATAAAAAAATATGTTAAATAAACATATTGTAACAATCGCAAAATCGAAGCACAGTGAACATTTAATAGTAATGGTGATTTTCTAGATGGACAACCGAAATCGTTGGAAAACTTGGAATGTGAAACTATTAAGAGCATACGAGAACGAGTAGTAGATGCTTATTTTTTTTTAAATACGTAAAAGGAAAACTTCGTAAAGACCAACAAAATCTTCTCCATTACTAGACAAGTCAATATTCATAGAATAATACCTAGTCAAATAAGACAATTAAGTCAATTAAAACCGGCATCACAATTCAATTAAGTAGACTTTCTATCGTGTTTTACTTCATTTGTTTGTTCCTAAGTCATATGAATATGTAATAAAAATAAAACAAAACATAAATAAAGTACTTCCCTCACGTATCTACGTGCAATGTGTAAAAAATAATTAGCGCCGTATCGCAATAATTACAAAATAATTTGACACAGAAACAACTGCCGTAACTTCAGCAACTGTTCCTAATTGCTTTTACTCATGCTCACGAGCAATATGTCTCTCCATGATCCCCTGTCGTACGGCGGGCGCCTTGTTTTAGAATTGTGTATCGTAAGGCAAGTGTTAAAGGCGCTTTAGAAGGTAAACGTTGGTGGGTGTACGTATAATATCCGCGGCGTAATCGGCGCGTCACAGCGGATGGATGCGTGGAGTTCGCGACTGACTGACACGTACAAATTGCCCCGTCGACGCAACAATAGATCGCTTGCCTGTAACAACAACATCATTTGTCCCTAACGCTAATGAAAATCCAATTAATTCCGCTCCAAAACTCATTTGAAGTTTAATTGAAAACTTCGCCCGCTGAAGGGCGATGCGACTTTGTGAATGATGTAATGAGATTTCGGCCAGACTTGTTATTGTCATATGCATGGCGAATACCCGATGAGCTTCCAGATTGTTTCACGGTTAATTACGGCCATTTGTTATATAGCTGTAAAGCCGTTTGGGCGAATTTATGAATATTAGAACGCGGGACGCCTCTCGAAAGTGCGTAAAATTGTACCGTCACCCGGTTCGTCACCTACTTTCATTTTATTTGCCACCCATCGGACCGGATAACTGGGTTTTAATCGCCGATAAAATAAAATAAAGTCTAGTTCGGCTTAGTTAAGCGTGAAACGAGTTGCGAACTGTTAAATGATCAAAGACTGAGTATAAAGGGCTTTATTCAAATAGGCAATTTTATTTCGCCACAGAAAAGTTTTCGGTCGGTATCGGTTTCCTTGTGTGCGATCAACTTGTACCTAATATCTTAAATTTATATCTGGAACTACATTAGTTCTCTTCTCTGTAGGCATTTAACAATTTCTCGTACTGGATAACTAGATGGCCAACAACTTTTTTTTTGCATTATGGTGGTTTAGCTGTCTAGCGTATTATGAGTAGTACATACTTAGTAAATACTGTTCCTTAGGGTACGTCCTTCGTACCTTCCGTCCTCAAAACGACGGCGCAACCGGCCATCCCACGGTCGTAGGACAGCGATCCCGCCACATCTGCACTATATGCAGAAGCGGAAACACGTGCGCAGCCTCAGCGTACCCCGAACGAGGGGTACCTACCGTCAGCCTTAAAGTCAAGTTTCTCACCTATCATTAGTAGTAGTAATGTGAGCGGCGCCTTAGGATGCGGCCTCAAAGCGCCGAGCACTGCGCCGGCGGCGACCAAGCACGCACCGACGACGCCGAGAAAGAGCACGCATAGCCGAAGAGGAGGCCGGCCGCAGCACGATTTGGGGGCGTTGCCTTCGCCTTCGGAACATGCGTACGCGGCTCCTCTGCCCGATCTGAAACAACAAAAGAAACATGAATTTAAAGGGAGTCGAAATCTCGCAAAGAATTAATGATGCTTGGCGTTCAGAAATCGTAAGTTCAAAAGTTGTCCGAATTTCGAGATTAGGTTCTGAGAAAATATACCGGAGCTTCTTGAGTCACACAATTAGACAGACTAAGTGCCCCAATGTTAGTAGGTATACTTAGTATTTTAGACATTTAATTACGTTATGCGATAACTTTGGTTTGCTCTGGTTAAAATCTACGCAGCTGCAAAATACTTCAGTTACCGCATACATCGCCAGCCTATGATATATAATAACGACAGATGGGTTATGCACGCTCCAAAAGTTAAGAACATAAAATGAGTGAATTCAAACAATTGTCTCTAGTAGTGCACCAGCAAGCGAGTAATGCGGACGTGCTAATGAGCTCCCGTCATCCGCGTGAGAAAGAGCCAAACTGTAATTTTCTAACAACGAGAGTGACAAAGATAATAATGATTGTCAATACAGTTAAATATAATAAAATTATTGTTAGGTTATCAAATAAATTTGGCAGCATTTTTTGTGCTCATTATTTTAGAGTATAATTGGCGCATCCATCCTTAGTAAAATTGGCGCCAGCTAGAAAAGCTATCAAACTTGGAGCACGAAACATTTCTTAGATTGTGCCCCTCTATTCTTTTTGACTCGGAGTCCAGCAACGATTTTTGAAAGCCAGGATATACCTAGAACCGATTAAATGCCAGTATAATACAATAATTAGACTGAGAATTCTTTACGAGAAAGAATCGAAACTTCGAATCGATATTTAAAATGCAAAAGCTTTGTCAGTGGATTGGATTATTATAATTTTCCGCCTGAATGGAAGCCGTTAAACAAAGCCGCGGAGCAGAAAAGTGCAAAACGAAGGAAGTAGTGTAATTTGTGATCATAATAAACCCGGTTTAGAGATTTGCAGCTGCTACACAACGTAATTGAGGTTATTTTAAATACCAACTGTGATTGGTGATGTTGAGGTTGTATATGACAGCGTAAGATTGTAAATACCGCTCTGGAAACCGACCAATCAGCGTGCGAGGGGCTTTATGTTTGACAATATAACGGTTCCTCGTCGATAATTTATAATCTAACGAAAAATAATCCGTTAAATTGTAAGCAGCACGTTACGGTTCACAATCTTTCGATAGTTTTCAATCTCTCTAGTTAGATTATAAACTAACGGTTTTGACAATTTTACGGTGACATACTAGCAAGATGTAACAAAAATACTGCTGATCCTTTTAAGGGCATAATTGGTATCGTACTCTAATTATGAAAAACTAAGAATTTTTTTTTGTGTAAAATGTAACCATCGTTGGTATTGATTGTGGCAACAAATACCTAATGGCATTGAACTTGTGCTGTCAACTCAATAAGGGTTTTATTCAGAAACGCGATATTCATTACAATTTTGATACCAATTTATTTTGGTATTAGAGCTTCATGCACGCACACGTATATTATAGCTACGTTCAAATCTAATGAGTCCGAACCCCCAACCTGTAAATCATTTTGATATGCAAAGATAACTTTATAATAAGCCTACAGGCATTCGTAATTATGTTAATTACATCTATCATTACCGTCTTCTTCGTTTGATTATTCAAATCAACAGTATTAAGTATTTGCCCTAACTTTGTTCAAAGCAGTTCAACTCGCGTTTTGTTCGCAAACAATCGCGTTTTAATTGCTCACTTTCGCAAACTCTTATACGCTCTTAAAATGTTAATCGAAAAAAGTCTTACACATTTGGCAACTAAGTTCATTTTTAAATGATTTGTGAAATAGAGATTCGTTAAGTTGCGAGGATTATGTAATGGAGATTCACTGCCCGAGGAATAACTTAGGGTTATCAAACTAGACTATTTTTCTCGAATATATCTTGCTCGTTATAATTTCAACTTAAATATCTATTCCAAATTCGGTATCAGGTATCACAGAACTGCAACTGAGCATTTTCATAGGTTAGTCCAGAAGATAATTTGGTAAGTAGATTATTCATTTTTGAAATTCAATAATGAAATAACTCTTTAGTGGAGATGTCGTAATACTCGTAATTTACGTCAACCTATCCTTATAACATGAATGAGATGCCTTTATTGCTAATAATAATGTCAACTCAATTCTCATTATCATTAGGAAAGTATCCAGAAACTGCTAGGAATACCTACTTGAATGAGGTAACCCTAGACGTAAATAGGTTCCACTAAGTAAAGCCAACGACTTGTTTTGAATGTGTGCTTATAGGCTCACTTCAAACAATTCACAGTGCCTGTAATTGGCCCTAAACTACCTAGTTGCCTTGTACAGTCAGCAGCAAAAGTAGCTAAGCGGATAGGTTGTTTAAAATGGGCTAGACAAGACTTTATTGTTAAGAGAATAAGAGCGTGTGTAGGTCATTCTGAACACCCTTCCCGCTTAGCTACTTCTGCTGCTGACTATACATATCTTGCTACTGAGTAGGTTGGTTCTGCTACTTCGCGGCTAAGGGGCGTCATCACATTTGTCCATGTGAATTGGTTTAACCCTTTACCGCATTGGAAGCCATGTGAAATAGTAGTTTATGTAAATGTAACGTAATAGGGGTCCTTAAAATACGAGTGTAGTTTTATGAAATGAGCCACAAGCGAGTTTCATAATAAGATTACACGAGTTGTGTAAAAATACGATAATGCGCGCCATCGATGTGTCTCCTTTAACGCATTCACTGCCAGGGGGCGTGGCCTAGGAACAAACTTGTATGACGGTCGACGTACATGTGCGTCGGGGGCAGTGAATGTGTTAATAGGTTATTACAAATAATCTAACTGCGTCAGCGTCATGAAAAAGAAACATTTTGTTTTGTAGATATATAAATGTATATTTTTTAATGTTAAAGAACATTTATGATCACACAGGAAGTTTAGAAATGTCTGCATTGTACGAAGAATTTAGTAATTACCTATAATAATTTTAATTTAAGCTTACATCCGTATCCAAGTTTGCTAGGTACCCGACGAAAATAATAAATTAAGTATAATAGGTTATACATCAGCAGTGGACGTCTTTCGGCTGAAATGATGATGAATGATGAGGTTATACATATATGTAGATATAAATAAACCGATTTCCGTCAGGGCCACAGATTGAATAGTTAAGGTGAAACAGAAGCGGTTGACTAAATCGTTCTGCATTATGCATGGTGTCGGCGCTACTTTTAGTGATGTACCGATCCCGGGAATAAACACTACTCTCGGGAATATTGACAATATTAATTGGATTATTTAAAAAATATCTAACATTTATTTGTCATACTTCATTTGTTTTGTTGTCCAAACTTGTTATGTCTAAAATTATACATTGACAATTTACAAAGCCTACGTGGTGGATGGGGTTTGTATTGATGTTAATAAATTAGTGTATGTAGTACGTTTCACTTTTCCTTCTGGAAGTTATCTTCCACTACTTGTGTATATAATACAATCTGGATAAAAAGTAGATTAAAGATATATGAAAAGAAAAATGCTTTTATTTTAATTATCATATCATGATTTTATCATATGACACTGTGACAGTAAAGTGCTAAAGAAAAGGCACATGTAAAAGGCAATCTTATTATTTCTAATTCATCATTTAATAGACCAAACAATAGACATATTTAAATATTTATAACCAGACAAAATAACTATTATGTTTACGTTATCAACATTGTTATCGTTATAAATAATTAGGTTCAGAAACCCAGCAAGTAAAAGTCCTGCGGCCGGGAATATTCCCCTTTGCACAACTCTAGTGGTGTTTCCACACGATATGAAGCTTATGTCTCGTCTGGAACGCCATTACTTATACCAACGATGATTTGCTGCAAGCAGGAATTAGGCGAGCATTCATGCAGTAACGTAAAATGTGAAATCACATTCACCCCATCACCGTAACTACGGGGATAACGTGATTCCACAGATCGCTACTTAACATTAGATATCGTTTTAGAGCCTATACTTCGGTTTTATTTTCTGATTAGAAATATCGTGCGATTGTCGTCATGCGATTTTTGGGAAAACTATTTTAAAATTTGCCATTTTGCATCTTATTGGTTTACGTATCACTAATAGTGGAAAAAAGTAGTCGCATTTAAATTTTGCTCAGATATGGCTGAAAAAAAGAAAGGTAAATTGTGGTAGTGGAACGTTATTTTTCTAATCTAAAAAAAGAAACGAGGTAGGTAGGTAGGTGTAGTTTCTAATGTTAAAAAAAAGAGGTATACTTAGTAGGATATTGTAGGTATGCTGTGATCCGCAAAATTGTTTAGTTGCATTTTACGTTTTATATCCTAGCATTATTACCGAGCTTATCGCGTAATACGACATGCCAGGATATGCTTTACTATAACGTGGTAAGAGATGAGTACCATAAAAATATACGACAAAGAGCGAGCACACCTAACACGATTGAAAGATGATGGCGCGGGTTTCTTAGTATTAGTAATATGAGACATGCTTTATAAAGCGGGACCTAGTGAGGGGTAATCTGTGCGTAATTTTCTCTGAGTGTAAAACGATTTCATGACAGGAAACATGAGACGAGTCTGCTTCTGGAATAACTTCTACAACATCAATATTTTATATCTGTATGCGTCAAGCGACCAGCTCATCCTACTTATATACGGAAGTTTGTATGTTTTGGATACTTGGATATTTATTGTTACATTATTAAATACAAAAACGGTTTAATTTCGATGAAATTTCGCGCACGTATAGTTGTAGCCTGATATCTAAGGGCCTTATCACACTTGAGTGATTTGAAAGCGATTTCGCTGCTCGCTCCCATATAAAATTCGCTCACAAATCACAAGTGTGATAAATGCTCTAAGGAATGCAGCATCTACCTATTTAAGTGTAATAAAGTCATCTTGTATAATGCGGAACACTTATTTTTTCATAGAGGACTACAGTACATTTATAAGCAGCATTGTAATGACGGCGTTTTACACAAAATAAAACGCTAATTATAGAAAACTTACAAATTTGAGATCTAAAGTAAACATTGAGAGATGGCAACACTGTTGATGGTCGTTCTGTCCCTTTCTAGCATATACGTCCCTACACTCTTCTCACTCACACAGTGGATGCCCCACCTTTTTCCCCCTCACCAGGCAGTTCGGTCACGAAAATGTTAAACTCATTGTCTCAATATTTATTTATTTTATACCAGGCAGGTTTGAAAACTTTAGATCTCAAATTTGTAAGTTTTCTATAATTAGCGTTTTATTTTGTGTAAAACGCCGTCATTATAAAAAACTGTACGAAATTTGAGATCTAAAGTAAACATTGAGACGTGTTTGTTATCGCCTGGTGGAAGCGTAAGACGCTAAGCCAATGTGACAATACAACAGCAATGAATGTTCATTGCGATGGTGTATGGCAACACCATGAATTTTAATTACCGTGTAGCGAGAGGTAGGTAGATGTAAATCTATGTTGTACCTACATAGGACTAACTTTATAAGTTATTAGAGGTACCTACCTATAAGTATTCAAGAAATATTTCACCAGAAAAGACCTTCGCAATAGTGATCTAATTAAAAACAAGGTAAAACAAATGTTAACTGACTAAGTATGAACCTCTAGGAAGAGATCATTATTAATCAGCATAATGGTAAAGGAATGTAAGTGGTTCACTTAACCTTATAACATGTAATCAGAATATAAAAAATAAATAAAACATAACAGTTGTGTTGTTGTTTATATTTATAATTTCTCCTTTCCTCAACTGACATGTTAGTAAATTACAGTAATCCCCAATTGCTCAGTGACAATTTATAGAAACAAAACAAGGTACCTTTTATTTCCAAAGTTTCAAGGATTTACGTAGTGTATACACTGCATAGATAATTGTATACTACAGTACAAATATTAAACTAAATTAATAACTAGCTCAAATCTAAACTAGGCCCTTGCGGCATTGTACCAAGGATGCTGGCGGCATTTCTGTATTGTGTACTTAATTGGTAATGACATTATGTATATAAATCACTCAGTAAATTTAGGGATTGTTGAAAGCTAATAAAGTATAGCTTTACGATATACATAAGTTAAAATTAATAAAGAAATGAGTTTGCTTTGTTGTAAGAGCAATTCAACACACAATTATGAACATAATAAAATTATTTCAGTAAATAGCTTGTTAACGAACAAGGAAATATTTATTCAATTGTTTACGGATTGAATATGTGTGACAAAGTATTACATTAACCACAGGTGGATGCAATATGCAATCATATCAATTTTATACCTACATTAAAATGTACAACGAGTAGGTACATTTAGTTTCATAGTATTTATTCATGAACAATACAAAGATCGTGTTTGAAGATACAGTTAGAGATAAATATTTCGATATATATCTATGCTTAGAAACTTCTGTATACAATAACAATAAGAAAATATTATAGTTGATATAAGAGAGTTGATTCTAGTAGGTATTGGTACTCCCCTATAAAATTCTGCATTTTGCATCTTTTTAGTTCACTGTAACTAAGGATGTGGTTACGTTTTTGTTTTGTGAAGATTTTTAGCAAGTTTCTTGGCTCTGGCTAAATTACCACACTTGTAGTTGAGACTTTACTCTATTTACAATTAAAATCATATATGTGCGCTGCGTGCACTTAAGGAACGTCAAATAAGAAATGCTATTTCTATACTTATACCTATATATTTAATAGAAATGTAGCCAAGTTCTGTGCCCTTACAGGTTATTTATTTTGTTTTAGTTGTGACCATTTATTTCTTTGTTCATGAGCCCAAAACATACCAGAATATAATAGACATTATGCCGTAATCATATATTGCTAATAAGTATTTTGGGTCAGTTTCATCATAACGCTTGTATTGGATCTAGATTTCAATCTGTGATAAATTGTGGACGAGTTTAGTGCAGGGGACCACTTTGTCGATTTACAAGGACACTTTTTTCCTCACTAATAGATAGTGCATATTGCAATAAAGTGGTTCCTTTCTCTGTACACTGACACAATTAAAAGTATAATGGCAAATTTCTTGCCTTTAATTCCTTGTTATTACTAAGTTAAGGATGCTATTATTTTAACTGTACAGGTTAACTGTCAACGGACTTAAAGATGAGTGTAGTATTTAGTGAATTCAGGTTCGTCTGCCTAGTTTACAGCCAGAGTTTGAGCTTAACGAAGATGTGCCTGTGGCCATGTTAAGAATGTTAAGATAAATTGTTTAATAAACGTTATGTTTATGTATAGGTATAGCACTCCAAAACCATAAAAGTAGTTTTACAAAGTAGCTACTTAGCTCTTAAAGCACCTAAGGTTCTGATAGGAACCCAACCAGATCTATCCTAGACTGGATTTGAATAAACTCACTCAATTTTGAAAATATCAGGCGTTTTCAGGTTGTAATGTCTAGAAAAAAAACGCCAAGTTCTCTCAACATTTTCTTGTGTGTATATGTAATTACACTACTGCCACATTTCCTTAACATTTAGTAAATGGGTACTGCCATGAGTTAAGATACTTTGGTATTTACGAAAATACACGCATTGTTTACTTAACATATCAGACAATAATTTCATCAACAAATTACAATATCCGATTAATCCGGTTTCTATACTTGGCAGGGCCGTACTCGCAGGTAACCATGGACATGGGTACTATTATTCGAAATTCACTTTCACTAAATGTGTGTGATATTCCTGTAGGTACAAACCTTACAAAAGTACTTTGAATCACTTGCGGTTTTTACTGAAGTTATTTTCAAACAATATTCATATTGGCCATGGTGGAAACATATAGCTTTTAGCTAAGCAGTGAGCTTAGGATACTTGTATTTATAATAACAAGTTAAGCTAACCTACAACAGGGGTTTATACTTGATTTTGGGAGCTTATGATTATGACTGCTCCTGATTGTATTTATTCGCACTTGCCAAAGTGTTTACCTGTCAAATTAGCACACTCGTTAGACTTAGCGTCTCATCCTCATTTTAATAAAGTAGACAAATTCGAGTACTTAAAATGCGGAACGTTTCACGATTTTGCGGGTCACCCTTACGTAGGGGCCATGCAAATTTTTACTGCTGCAGCAAGTAATCAACTAAATAAAAATTGTTTAAGCAGACCAAGAGCCTCGAGTGCATAATCTATTCCAACCCATGTTTTCGATTTTTCACTAAGTATATTTAATCAAAAATAAACCAATGCTGGTTTATGCAACAAAATATGTGAAATATCGCGAGATTTAATTGAAATATCGTTAAAGGCACTGAAAACTTCGATAAATGGGGTGTTTGTTAACCAGAGACTGTTCTGTTGGCCCTCTTTGCTATAGCAAAGAAGGCTCCAGTTCTGGGCTAGACCGTTTAGTTTACAGGTTTTTGAAGGAGGTTTCCTGCATGGTTTAAACCTCCCATCCCAAACCATTAGAAGATAGTTTTAAGAGCATTACATGGTTTGCTCGTTCATGATGTCTTAACCATTTAAATTAGGTATTATATACAGCTTAAATAAAGTCTTTGTGTGCACGTGGCAGCACTTGCCCTTAAGGACAGATTACAGACCTGTTGTACTACTAGTAATTTTTACAATACCAAAATATTTAGCCAAACTACTTGTAAGGCAATTTTTGAATATTTGGTTTTCAACATGCTTGCCTACGCAGCAACATGATCGTAATGATATATACTTTGACACAATTAGTTATATTCGGGAGGCGGAAAATGGCTTTAACCTTTTTACCACCATGACCCATTATATGATAAGCAGAAGAAAATGTTACTAGAATGCGCGGAAGTCCATCTGAAGCTGTAAGCATTATCGTCGGTTAGTTCCGACTGTGGTGTATAATGGGTCCACTTTTAGACTGCTTACCTGCAAATTAATAATTATTGTACAGGGACACCTTGCGCAGGTTTCGGTCTTTTGTCTTTTGCATACTCTCTCAGGGTTGATGCCGAAAGTAATTTGCGAATAGTATTTCGCCAACTATAAGTCAATGAGGATAAAAACACTTAGATTGTAAATGGTGCTTTTTAACCGTTAATTTGGAACCACTTTTGACGGTTAGGTCTGAGGTCTGGTCTCTAGCGACTCGGTACCTTAGACTGTATGGATTTGAGGTTCTCAAACTATAACTAACGTGCAACAATGCTCCCATAGCTTTGCGCGTTTATCCAATAAAATGATATATTTTATTGTGTGCCTTGCGAAGGCTGAATATTATACAAGTTTGTCAAAATAAATATACGGCAGATACCGAATAATAAAGATAATATGTATGACTATTTTATTTTAAACACCTTAGCGCAGGTGGTCACCGTCAATTTTATTTGCACTTTCATTGTGAATCGAATTGAATGCCCATGAGGCAGTTCATAAATAGTGTTCCTTCAGTGGGATGCCTTGCGCAGGCAGTGTTAAAAAGGCTTATGCGCCAGTCAAAATGTGGAACGCTTTGATTGGAAATGAATTCAGCATGTCATCCTTGCGCAGGCGTCATGCCTATCTTATCATTCAAATTTTACTAGGAATACTGCCTATAGGGAAGTATTCACATGTACTTCAATAGTACTTATAAGAAAACCTCGTTATAGACGAAATTTAAGGACTGACACTCTTGTATGCAGTTTCGTATAAAATTAATAAGACATTAACTCAATCGAATATTAAATAAAAAACCGTACAACCGTACAGTTACTTGTCAAAAAAAATAAACAAAACACATTATAGGAGGTAATTATAACTGCTTACAAGAGTATACTTTTCTTAACAATTTCAGCGTACTAAGCTATTTTCTCGATCGAAAATTACCGTTATAGATTTGTTACTTAGCGTGTGTCCCTGAGAGTAGAAATACAAGACCTTTAAGGGGAGCTTTATCAACTCTCTAGCGGGTCCACACTTTTTAACAAATGTAAATATTTTTGGGGCACCTAATTGTAAACAATGGCCACCATTAACGGTAATGTGCGTTTCAAACAACTATCACTACTATCAGTAAATAAAGGGATGTATAGAAACACCAATGGTAGTCATTGATATCCCGATCCTCAAGTTCAAATATTTTTCACTAGAAAATTGAGGGTATGTCCCTCACACATAAACATTTGATATAATTTCCTATCATGTGCCACAATTCAATAAATGAATTTCTTGGAATGTAAGGCTTAATAATAATGCGATACGTTAAAATAGGAAAATGTGTCAAATGTTGAAACATGTATTTTAATAATATAATCAAAAGGACTGCCGCGATGGCACGGACATCCTTTGAATTTACTTGATTTCTATTTTGGATCGGTTCCTATTTGCTTAGGGACAGTAACTTCAAAAAATATATTTCGAACGGTAAAAACCGTTAGAAACTGTTTTTCAAAGTATAAAGCTAAACTGGGATATAATTCAAAAACTCACCAGCAGTTTAGCTGACGACCTTTCACATTGAAAAACAGCAAGCCAATGAGTTTAACATTTTCGTGACCGAACTGCCTGGTGAGGGGGAAAAAGGTGGGGCATCCACTGTGTGAGTGAGAAGAGTGTAGGGACGTATATGCTAGAAAGGGACAGAACGACCATCAACAGTGTTGCCATCTCTCAATGTTTACTTTAGATCTCAAATTTCGTACAGTTTTTTATAATGTTGGATTAAATAACTAAAAATCTTATAAATTGTGCCGCGGGAACTATTAAGCTAGTTATTTTAATTACTTTCGTGAGCCGAAATGACGAGAAGATAAATTACAAACTGTGCAATCTCAAATCCAAATTAGGCGCATTTTACAGTTATACATTCACGAACAGTCACAGCATCATAAATCACTAACTTACGCAACGATAATTAATATTATAATAACTACAAAGTATAAAAGCCACTGAGGAAATGTAGAAAACTTGTTTTTGAACCCGGAGTGCAACTTCACTGAGCCCGATGACGAGTCAAATTAAAAACAGAAGAGGCGAGAGAAATGAATGTTATTGTACTAAAGCAATTTATCAAAATGTCTGCCCGCCATTATGCTGGCTCGCTCTATACTTATACTCAAAGGTATTATTCCCTTTGCCAAATAAGTTTATGGCCTTAGGGCTAGCTACCAATATAATTTAAACCCGAGACACGTAATCTTGCGATATGTCGCTTATACTGGTTCTAAGGAGATTTTGTCCAATGAGAACTTGTCTAAGGAGAACGCTCAGTTCGTATTGCTTTTAAACTCGCTGTACCGATCTATTACACAAACGAACTTGATGGGATTAATTTTATTTCTTATGACACTCTTCATTTCATGATTCAACTTTAAGCCGACAGTATACTACGAAAGCTGTATCGAATAGAATCTTTTATTAAAACTGCTTTGAAAACGTATCAATAGTTATAAAATCCGTGACCAGGATAAAAGTATACGTGCTTTGTTTCTGGTGTGTGCTCTGATACCGATCATTAAGTATTAACATTATAAGAACCCTCTTCCTCTGGGGTCGGATGATAAGGTCGATAAACTCCTGTGCATTCAACCTTACTACCCAATGACGGTACTTTATACATGCATAGGTGATTTAGAGCACAAGGATTCATTCAATCTCGAAGCTTAAACCCATTTAGATTCAAAACGTGCTATGCATAATCTAAAAGGGTACCAGTATATGTCAGTTACAGGAATAGTTTCGTCAAATTTGAATGAAATTTATCAGAGTCCCTGAAATAAGCTTGCAGGTCGTCGCCAAAAGGAGTAAGAAAAATGTAGACTGAGTAAGCAGAACTGTCTAAAACACAGGAAAGCCATTAGGGCTGCTAGTCTGTATACTTTACAGTGCTGAATTTTCATTTTCAACCAATTTAAAAACCCAATTCTCAGTTCGCCAGTTTGTTGTTTGCTTGTTATGCAATCCGAGATGAGTCCTATCTTTTGTGCATTTGGTAGCCACGGTAATCTTCGGTAGCTTTCTGATGGAAAGAAAGGCCGCTAATATGAGTAGGATAGACTGACGCAAATCGGATCGCAGGGCCAAACTTTCAAGAAGTATTTTTGTCAATTTCATAAGATTTCGGTAGCTAATCAGTGTCCTCCGTCGAGTTTCACCTTCCCACGCGCCGCGGTGGCACGAAATTATGAATTTGAGAAAAAATCTTCTTGATCGTTTCGCCCTACCATCCGATTCACCTCAAATTACCCTAAGTAATGTGCTAATTACGACAATCGCTAAAAAAGTCAATGATTGCATCTAAACTATCTACAGGGTCAACAGCTTCATGCTCCACTCCAACCAACCATGTAAACCCTAATAGCAAGCCCTAAACTAGAAGGATACGATCACATCCCATCCTAGCCATCTCACTATCGCGTGGATGACGCCATTACGGGCCCCATAAAACGGTGAGTCTGTCCCTCGCTTATCGGATCGCCTGCCAGATGCCACCGTACGAGCGCTAATTTGTGGGGAATAATGTTCCACGTATGTTGTTGAAAAGCCTTTCGTCTTCGTCATGTTTGATTATTGAAATTAAAATGGGGCAAGCAGACTGAACAGTAGGTATGGACGATTGTCTGTGTAGTACGTAGTGTATGTCTGTATTTTGCAAACCAAAAATATCAGACAAACAGTAAAAAATGATATTCCCTGGGTATACGATACGACCAAAGCAAACTTTATGCAAGACTTTGTCTTGTCAAATAAACACGAAATCATATGCTAAACCTTCTTAAATAACATGAGAAACTACTTAGGCAAAACAGTAAAGCCAGACCGACTATTTCACTGAAACTTCAAGTAACGTCGTAGCGTCTAGAAGGTTTACATAAACCCCGTGAAGTCATAGTATAAGTGCCTGAGTTTAGAGGTCCGACCACAAGTCACGCCTCGTAGACAGAAGGCTTTAATGTTAAACCTTGTCGTGTATTTAAGCTTGCGACACGTTCAGGGTTTAGACGTAAGCCTGTGTGCTCACAAGTATTTGAACCGCCATTAACCAGATTGAGGGAGAGTAATGTTTTTATGGTGCATGTCATTGGCGCGGAGTGTCCAACTTGTTCCCACTTCCCACCGGCTACCTAACTTCGTCAGTGGAGTACTATTTCTTCGGTTTATAAGGAAAAGGGAAATTTAATTAACTCTGGCTTCCCCCGGGATATTTATGAAACAACGCCTCTGGTTTTTATACAAACTTTCAACAACAACTTCTTTTGCATCCCCTGAAGCCACTGATTAATGAACTCAATTGTGAGATGTCGCTATATTATATCGTTAGATTACCTACATATTTAATTTCAACTGCCGGAGTTTTATGTGTCAGTGTACGGACAAAGGGACTACTATCTAAAACTACGCAATATGCACTATCTATTAGTGAAAGAAAAAATGGTCCTTGTAAATCGACAAAGTGGTCCCTTGCACTAAACTCGTCCACATATTATGATTTATACTAAAATATTATCAGGATCAGAATACCTACCTTACACTAAAAACTTAACTATTTTTATCCCTTTTTAGTAGTGACAGAAACGTGTAAGAAAGACACAGAATCAAAAGACACAGGCTCTAAGTGCGAATATGAAACTGGCCAAACTATAACTTTACTAATCGAGACCGCGTTATTGCCCTCACGGTCATAACCTTGTCAGTGTTCACACGGCACATCACACATACCGCTAGTTCCATTTTGTGATGGCCCTTAACCCTCAGCATTCCGGATTCGTCGCACTAGCATCATAATCAAAACGTTTCATCACGTTGACGAGGCTTAGACGAAGAGCCCATTAAACTGTCAATGGCAGGGGTCATAATGGCACGCGCGGGCAATATGGCCTACATGAAGTACATAAATCAGCTAATTAAGGCTCCAGTCCTTATTAAAGGACATAAATTTCACGCTCCGCAGCACGCCACACGAGTATGTGGGTTTAATACGCGCAGTCGATGCTTGAAGGGTGGCTGACAAGCGTTTATGATGCGAGGTGTTATGCCCTCTTGAGCCTGAAATGTGTAATGTATAAATATGTGTATAGTTATATTTATTATACATCGATGATATTTTGCGAATGACTTTACTGAATGAAATAAAACTTAGTAAAGCAGAGCATAGGTAGTAGGTATGAAGTATAGACGGACGATACATACTCGTATTTTAAAATTGAAACAGGTCACTCTCTGCATTAAAAGAGATGCAGCACCAGACGGATTTTTTTCATACAGAATGACTCGTTTCTCTTTATTATAGATATATCTTGAAAATGATTTAAAAGGGGGTAGGTACACTATAGTTCGTTAATTTATATAAGTAACTTGTTATCTATATCTTACAAATGGTAGCGGTTCTGTAATTTGTTCCAGCAAGTTATCTCGGTTGGAAGCAACGATGAGGGCCTATTATGATGTCTATCAGCTGTCGAAGTGTTCGCGGAGGCGGCAACGAGACGAACATATGCTTCCGAAATTACACAAAATGTCTATTTATGCTGTACCATTCAAGAAATAAAATAAAATATAGACTTTATCAATATTAGGTATTCTATATAGTTTTAATATCATATATCTATATAAGGTAGATACAAAAGTCAGATTGTCATAAGTATATCAGGTAAGATACACATTCACACCATTTTATACGTACTTGGATAGGCACACTATAATTTGTTTTCCAGAGTTATCTCGTTTGTAAGCGATGATGGGGGCCTATTATGATGTTTATCAGCTGTCGAAGCGTGTGTTTGCGGAGAAGGCCACGACCACATGTTCCCGAAAATATACGCAATTTATGTTATTTTCCCCAAAAAATGTCATATAAAAGTTTATTAAGACAGGGTTCTCAGTATTTATCACGCGTATCTTACTAATAAATCCACCCGTACTTAAAAAATCTGTTCAATCTTTATTCAAAACATATATTTGACCTGTTCTTATTCAATCACAAAATTTATAAAACAAAGTCGATCGGATTCCTTGACAAGTGTTTACCTATAAACGTAATGAAATACCATATAATGTTACGGCAATTAAATTCGCTTTCTGACATCCAATAAACGCACACAAATTGAACCTCTATTTTAAGTAATTAGGTACACATTATGATTTTCGATTAACACCCAGCTCAAATTCACACCACTAACTAAAGTCGAGTGTCATAAATGATAATCCTTATTAGTCGATTTCCCTCACTCGACGCCTAGTTCCTTTGTGAGCTCTGAACGCGCAGTAATTCCTGCCGATCCTTTCACGTCCCATTTCAACGAAGACTACGGTTTTAACGGCTACGGCCTTTCTAATGAAAGGCTGTTCCTGTCGGATATTCCCGTTCGTAACTAATGCGGGTAGTAACTGGTTCTAGGACAATTTCAACGAAGACTTATTTAGGCGGTTATCACACTGGTGCGGATCCGCATGCGGCGCCGGTGTGCGAGCGAGACAGCGCTATACACATGCAGAGCGCTATCTCTCTCGCGCACCGGCGCTGCATGCGGATCCGTCGTCAGTGTGATAATCGCCTTAGATGTGCCACTTTCAGTTAAAAAGTAACTCATTGTCGGTTGTCGATTAGGCGTTACTGCGTAAAAATAATCGTTTAGAAATAGATATTTTAACTGTTTTTAAAGTTAAAATATCTATTTCTATTATATAATCGCCATTAAGGTGCTTTTAATCTGAAAATGTCACATATGTTACCCAAAAATCATAGAACTCTTAGAAAATCTGAAACCTAAAAATTACACAATATGCACCTCAATAAAGGAATTATCTTACGTTAATTCCTTTTTGTGTAATTTTTAGGTATTATTAAAATAGTTTTAATTTTGTTAGCAGAGGAGGGTAGAAATACAATTCAGACCTAAGAGCACGTTTGAGCTCAAGATGGCGACAACGTCTTCAGAATAGTTTTGGGTTTTTGCTCATTTACCTAGTCTGTGTGTAATATTCATAGCTTATTGTGCGGTGATCTAATGAACAAGTGTGCAGCTAATTGAACAAACGGTTATCGGGGTCTCGGACACCCACGTGCTAGTAGGGAAGCTATCACCTTATAGGTACAATCAGCAATGCCTCTACCAAACAACGTTACCTATATTTTATTTTACTTAATAAAATAGTGTGAAACATCGTCATTGGCAGAATTCCCATTGCTGTGTACAAAGGTGAAAGCCATTCCATATTAAAAAAAGAATTTTGCCAGGTTCGCTTGAGCCTCAATGTGGCCCGGGCTTGGTACTCAACTGGAATGTCATTTTGCACAGTGCGAACGACTTCAATGGCGTAGCTCTGTAGCTGACTGTGCAATCAGTTTCCAGGTTATAGAACCGTTGATTCATAATTACTCCCAATGGAATTAGAAATAAATACGTTGGATTTGATTCTCATTTAGGTAAATGTGCCATTTTCAATTAAAAGGTACCTATTTACGTCAATGCTGTTTGTCGATTGTACTGGTTACTCTCATAAAAAAACCTTATCAACGACCAACAATTAGGCAGGCACCTTTAGCATGAAAACTTCACAAACTTACCTATTGAATGAATGAATGAATGAATGAATGTATTTATTTTCAAGTAACTTTGACTCATACATATTTGTTAGTATAATCCTTAACATTATCCTTTATAAGATTCCTACAAATCTTAAAATGAAGAGAATTTAAACGCCCGAAATATCACTGATTAATTCCTGTTCCTTTTGAATGATCCGAAGCTGTACTAACTATATTATATTATGTAAATGTGGACTTTAAAGTAATTGAGGAAAGATGATGTTATGATATTTTTGAGGAAGTACTTTATTTGCTTTTATATCGAGTGTATTTAAGATGTTAGGTAAATACAAGTCTATGTATCTGTGCTTATGGATTTTCCAACCAAGGCGTTTACCTAATTGTTTAAATAAATGATGTAAATAATTCTCCCACGTACCGTTTAGTCGCTAAGTGCGCTAAACAGCGTGTCTGTACGGTAACTCAATGTTTACTGCACAAGGGCAATAAACTCTCAATTTATACTATCTCCATAGTAAATCGATATTGCACGCAATGACAATTAGCTATTATTAATCAAAACCCGTTGTTTGTACTCGAATTGTACAACTTACCATGTTTTTAGAAACTACGTAGATGGCAAATGAGATTATGTTTCTTCTTAGGGTAAAATGTGACTGTAGCCTATGGGGTATTACGCACAGCAGCAGCGTGTATTTTACCAAATAATACTGCTAATGGCATGTAGGTATATTATTTAATACCACGTTGAGATAAACAAGCATAAAGCCGGCCTGATGGTAATCGATCACACCGTAGCCTATGGACACGCAACTTCAGGTGTAAAAATGCGCGTTGCCGATTCTTTGAAACCTGTCCACCCCATTTTTGTAGAAACCCATAGATGCTATCCCTGTAGAAAACCTCGGCGGGAACTCATTCCGCAGCTGGAGCGTTAGCGGGAGGAATTTCTTTTAAATACATGCAGTCTGCGACCATTTAGGTTAGAGACTCATACTCGTACCTGTGTACGAGTATGAGTCTCTAACCTAAATGGTCTCTACCCGCGGGTTTGCGTGTGCAAACCCGCGGATAGAAATTGATATCTAATGAATTGATATTGGAATTTACTTTGCCTTCATAGTTTCTACCACAAATCGGAAACAGATGTCCATTACATACAATGAAAAAAATTACTGTGGAACATGACGGGATTCGAACCCGCGTCCTTTGGATTGCCGGTCCAAAGTGCTTCCAATTACACCAGACGTTCCTCTAACAATCACAGCGAATTTAGTCATGTAATGGTGAACAAGTCACTAGCGAAATCTGTAACCTGATGTTATTGAAGGTTTATAACCTAGAGCCAACACTAAAGGCAGTTATGCTCTACGCATGTCAACCTCCCAATCCCACAACTCTCCGTAGTCTTGATTCGGCTAGAGAGATGGCGCTGTAATTAAATTACGTTTAATTTAATATATTAATGTTAATTTACTTTCTTATCCCCTTATTCATAAACGACCACTAAAGTTAAGAGATCGCTAATAATCGTTTGTCCCTTTCCCTCATATATGTTGGACGGAAAGGGACAAACGATTATCAGAGGCCTCTTAACTTTAGTAGACGTTTATGAATAAGGGGGTTAGTTTCTACCTACAATTTACATAAAGCTAAATAAAATATTTTAATTAAACTCCGCCAAAACTGTATCACCACGCCACCGAATCCCTGAAAGTTCTTATAAAGCAATTAAGTGCAAATGTGTCAGCTTTATGAGTCGCAGCGGCCGGGCCCGAATTGGCCTATTTACACGTCATCAGCGGAGATGGTATCGAATGGCCTATTTACACGTCATTAGTGGAGATGGTCCCGAATGGCCTATTTAAACGTTTATTATTCAACGCCTTATGTCTGCCTTTGTCCCATTTCACTAATAAGTGAATGCGATCATATCTGGTGATAAGTTTCCCTTAGTATAATCGTTTCACTATCGTAACGTAACGATTGCGTTTGCGTTAGGTCTTAATTTGTATGGAATTTTTAACGCAGCACACCAAGCGGAACGTATCGCAAACCAAACCAGCGAGTATCTCTGAGGTATCTCTACTCGGTGAATTAGTTTTCCATATGTTCCGCTTGGTGTGCTGTGTTAAAAATCCCATACAAATTAAGACATAACGCAAATGCAATCATTACGTTACATTAGTGAAACGATTACCTATACTAAGGGTTAAGTACTACTCACTCAAAGGCTTGTCGTAAGTACGTGCGCTATATACATTGTGTTGAAGAAATATTATTTAATAGAAATATTGTTCCCAGCAGTGTTCCCACGCATACTCGAAGCGAGATGAGGGCTTCACAGTATTCACATACACCTCTGAATTTCTTCGCAGATATATGCAGGTGTTGATTCAACGAAATACGACTGGCAGTCGACGTCAAAGATATGCTTACACTTTTTCACCTTATTACAAATGAATAAGGTGCAAAATTGTAAAGATATCTTTGACGTCGACTATACCCTAAAAGTCCCCGTTCATGCTTCCTGGGTCTGACGGGCAGTAACTGGTTTTAACATTTTTTTCTTTTTGGATGTATCCTCGAAGCAATGGGTAATGGGTACCTAATTAATTTCATAGCTATCCGGGCCGCTTTGTCTGTATATTGTCATTAAACACTTCTTGGTCCGCAGCTTTTCAACTCTTGGACTGATGTCCTCTAGAGATTTTTAGTGACACTGTGCCTTTAGCTTGACAAGTTTCATCGGTAAATATAAAAAAATCAATATTTCCATATGTTCCAATATTTAATATTAGATTCGCACGGGCCATAATAGTTTGTGCACAGGCGTAATGTACGGAATAGTGTGTCTTTAATATAAGCAGTGTGTCTAGTCAATTAAAAGCATAACTAGAACCTGAATGCTTTTAGGTGACTAATAAAGTAATAAATTATTAGTAGTCTAACTTAAAGACCTTATTAGTATGTAATAAGTTCTTTGACTTAGTTCGTTAGGTCACATCTCACACATTCACACATCAATCACCTTTCACATTTTTAAAATTTTACTTAATTACTAAAACAATAGGGATCGCTTTCTCATGGTTTTATAATTTAGCATTGCTTCTTCTCTAATCTTGATTAATTTCAATTAGAATTGTTCCACCTTAACATACTAGAAATTCAGTATCAATATCTAGAAACAAACACTAAGCAGGTTTAAGTGACATGAGAAGTGAGTAGCATTGAATTGTTACTTAAGTTGGCACTAATTACTCGGTAATAACACACGCAGCAACACAGATGAATTACCCACTAGATGGGGTAATAATACGACAAGCAGTACAAGCACTCAGTAAGTCTGCTTAAAACAAATTATTGTATTTTTTTGGTACAGTCTTTTTCCTGACAGTGCCTTCTTTTTGCTCGTTTACTAATTCCCAAGACATTTCTAATGAGGTCAAACCTAATGTGTTTGCAATTTTCCGTCGAGGAGTTCCTTAGGGAAGTCTCGAAGAGCTCAAAGAGGACCCAGAGTGTTGACGACGAGGGTTGACTCTCTTGTTCCTTTAGCCGTCAATACAGTGAATCCTCCTTTTTGTTAAGGGTCGGCAACGCGCATGTGATCTCTGGAGTAACAGGCGTCCATAAGCTACGGTTATAGTAGCTGCTTACCATCAGGTGGGCGTATGCTTGTTTTTTACTGTCGTGGATAAAAAAAATGCATTGTTAGTTCCGTGATACTTTTATTTTCATGTAATCGAAACCAAGAAAGAACTGATAACAAATTACAGCCCAGTTAGAGAAAGTGATTTAAATTCAAGTAGGTAATACATTTTTTTTGTATTTGTTTATTCAGTAATGCCGACTATCTTTACAGGGCATCCTAATACAACTTAAATCAACTTCTATAGATGCCATATACGAATTCGAGCCAAGAATAAATAGGAGATATAGTAGTATACAATGTAGGGTGTTTTATCCATTAGAATGTCTAAATAAGCGAATCATACATGATATGTACTGATCATTACGGATTCTATTTGACATAATCTAAGCAGCAGTTATCTCGTGGGTAAGAGGCGCACATAACTGGCACTCAACGTGTGAAATATCTGTTCCATGAACCAAATTCACACGATACAGCCTTGGTTGCGGCGAAGGGCGTTTTTTGCATGCACCTGTACGTAGGCGGCTAATAGTACCAAAGTACTAGGAAGAGGAAGTGAATAAGATCACGACTTGAGGACAGCGTGTGTTCGCATTGGTTTCGCATGTGCAGATAAATTTAGTTGTCTAGCTTACCAGTGTAAAGTGATCTAAGGACATTTAAACAATTCATAGCGTTTTCTAGCGAGGTCCGCTTATGAAAAGCTGATTCCACGAATTGATGCAGGCACAGGCTTTGAAAACTTTGGGATCTAATTGGGAGGATAAACGTGCTTGGGAGCGTTCCGGAGAGCACCTGGTTGATAATAATTAATATCAAATGAAATTTCGTACCTTCATTTGCGAGAGCCAGGATTCCAAACCACGATCTCATTTAATAAAGCTAAGCCTTAAACTGAAATAGATATCTTAAAAAGCATATTTATCAAATATTTAAACAATAATTTGATTTGCTTCAAGATCTAAACGCCGCATCAAAGCACATTACCAAAAGATTTACATAACAAGGCATACTTAGGGAGCTCATTTTCCTGAACGATTGCCCGTGCTTGGTAAGTGATCATAATGACAGCTAGATCAACGCTCGACAAGTTCACATGCGTGAGCGCACTATTAGTGACGAGTCATTGTCAGCGTTCAGTTTATTTCAACTCACTGTTGTGAAAGTCTAATCATACTTGATTTGATGCGCGATCTAACATTTTCTTGTGAATACAAATAAATGCAAATAGATTTCATGATGACTCGTGATACTTGCTCTATACGCTGGTACAGAGTCTGAATTGCTGACAAGTAAAACAGTAAAATTGTAGACGATAGTGCCTTATACAAAAAAAATGTGGTCAATGTTCGGATACAGCAATGAGAATATAATTGGAGAATTAATTCTGGGGAATTTCTTCTTCTTCTTCTTCTTCTTTCCTTTAAAGGTGGCCCACCTTTAAAGAAAAATAAATCTTAATTAAAAAAGAAAGTACCGTTGTCCTTGTCCGCACATAACTCCAAGAAAATGAAATGAAATATAAACAAGGTCGCATTGCTTCGCAACAAGGGCCATCAACGAACCAACTGTCGAAACCGCCCTTCAATTGTGTTCCCGAAATGAGACGGCTAAGACCACAATTTATTTCGTTGTTTACTGAGCCTTATAAAACTCGTCCGGAAAACCGAAATGACACGTCTGACACGTTTGTGACAATATCACGTGGAAAACCCGGGGAAATAAATTGGGGTTCGCGATAAGCGCTCCCTTTGACGAGTCTTGTCTTCGGATTAGGATGTGAAAAATGATAGCCTACACGTTACGCCGGATCGCGCATTTAGCTAGACACGACTTAAATACCTTTGACATCGGATAAAAGAGATCTCCGAAACTTCCCGTTAAGATAATGATCCGTTCTCATAAAAGACCTCAAAATTCTGATGAATTACTCACTCATCCATCATTTAAAAAGTCTTTACTTACGCTGTGTTATCGTCGTTCACAATGGGTGGCGGGCAGCGAAAAAACAACGGTAAAAAAATGTTTAACCCGACTCGACACGCATTTAGCGGTTTTTGTTTTTACACCCTGCGCCCGGACGTAATGGGAAAAATAACAAATCCCAGCAAAAATCACGACACATGTGCAAATAGGACAAAAAGACTACACGACGCGCCGGTGTCCACTGCGAGAGAAGAATATGTTTTTAAGCCACGGAACTGGCATAACAAAGAATGCTCGACAACGATATTTCATTCTAAGTGTTAAAATTAACATAATGATAACCAAGCTATAATTATTCCATTTAGTAACAAGAAGTTCCGAAAAATTTCTAAAACCATTTCTCTCGAATGCAGTTTTTCTTCCTTTCAACCCGGAACTTTATGTTTTACCACCATATAAAGCGGGTTGATGCAATTTTATAAAAGTTCAAAAGTGGCATTTTTGGATTACATGGTTCTTTTTTTATGATTTATTTTGTAAGTGTTGACTTCTCTTTGCACAGTTCAAGTACTTCAACTAATTATATTTTAGCGTTAATGTAATTTTTTAGGCAAATAATGAAAAAAACTGTACCATAATCTACGAGTACCCTCTATTTTTAGGTACAATGGCTTTGTCATAAACATATCAGATAATTTGACTCGTTAATAGAATAATAATTAATCTCAATCTAAATAATCAATCTTATATACTACTGAAGGGTTTTTTCTTATTTATTTCTCGAAGCTAGCTCTAATTTCCTAATGTAGCCACAGATAAGTAAATACGGTGATGTAGCTATCGTCAATAACGAATATTTAATAAGTATTTTTTGTACTTAATTACAAGCAAGTATGTGGTACTAGCAAGCGCTGCGTAGGACGTCCACTCACAAGATGGACAGACGACCTTATAAAGGCGCCGGAAGACGCTGGATGCAAGTCGCTTCCGACCGATACTCATGGAGGTCCAAAGGGAAGGCCTATGTTCAGCAGTGGACGTCTTATGGCTGAGATGATGATGATGTACTACTGTATTATAACGCCAATAAATAAAATTATCTCGACAACTTGAAATAGCAACGGTTTAATTATAAAATAAATACTTAGGAAAAACGTCTAAGAAAATCAGTTGGGGACGCACATTTGCCTCTATTATAGAGTTGTGTATGTTATCGATATATCTAAGAGGTTATTGGTAACACAAGCGATGGCGTGCGAGAGTAAATAATCGTGTTGTAAGCATAATAGATAAAGTCGCACATCTGTTTTCCCTCAGTCGGTATCTGCGCGGCAGGAGCAGGGTTATCGATCATGATATTAGCATTATTTCCTGTTATTATTATTAAAAACGTCCGTCACACAAACCTAAAAAATGTGTCTATTAAAAAGAAATCATTCAGACTGAGAATATATAAAATACATAAATGTTTTTTTTCAAGTGTACCTAACAATATAATATGGATTGTTTATTTTGTTTTCGAGAATCAGATTTGTTTTAGAGATTTAATGTAAAGTGAGGTCTTTTAGGTCCTTGAATCTAGGAGTTCTAAGCATTATGGAAATTGTTCACTTAATAGTTTAATAATAAAACACAGTCTTGAATTAATAAGAGCCAGGCACTTATTCTGCATTTTTTGAGCGAATGTATTTACTTTTAATTGCTACATACGAATATAAAAAGCAAGCAGTCAATAGTGACTAGATTTGGTATATTTTAATTTGTTATTGGAATCGGAAATAAATGTGTTAGGTTTGTTAGGTTTATCGAATCAACTTCTATCTCATGGAAAAATACGTAACGTATAAAATGAATACAAAGCAACTGGAGCCGTGTGGATACAAAATGAATGGCATTCAAAATTTTGGTTTGTAAAATATTCAATACGTTTTCAAAGACAACATTTGCTTTTGGTGTCGACGTCATTCACAAGCATGCACATAATATTATGACATAACTATTAAAATAAATTTTAACTCTGAATATATTTTATAACAATATCAATAATTGAACTACAAACATGTTTATCGTTTTTAAGCATTGTTATTCAAAATATGATATGATATTCTTACAATTTTAAATCACAAGTTCCAAATACAGTTAACTACACATGTGGCAACCCTACAACCTAGGGTTGTACGTCCAGCCGCAACACATTAGTCGCAGGATGTTTACTGACGTGATCGTTACCTATCACTTGCCGGGGAAGCAATTCTGCGCACTGTTGACTAGCCATTACAAGGACAGATTTCAACATGTCACGTTGTCGCACGGTGTTTGTAGACTACAATTTTTATTGTAGTCAAGGTAAGTTACAAGGCAAAATGGGAAGGACGTAATTATTGAAATTGTCTTTTATTCTACATTAATACCACCCGCCGGCGTCTAATTATTATTTATACACCAACACATAGAGGAAATAGCAAACTCTTCGTAAGAAGCGGACAGTTTGCCTGAAGTAAAACCGGGATGTCAAAAATATGTTCGTAGCCAATTTTATTTATAAACATATTCAAATGAATATTACACTGGAATAAATTAAGTACCTACGTACGAGACTCTATTTACCAAAGCAGTATCATGACAACGACAAAATCCCGTTACAAATGTAATTGAAACGATTACCAAAGTGCTTACCGATTGGCCCCCTCAACATTGAACGAATCGTGGCAAAAAGCGCTCAAAGTGTCGATTCTTTATTCATTCATCCCGATTACCATAGGAAACAGGGTGAAACGCATTTGAATTTCTTATGGGGAATATTCTCTATTGATACGAATGTTTGTTTCCGAGTCGCTGGGGACGTGTTTCACAAACAACCGATCTTGGATTTACGAGTGGTGCTCAATTTTCGCTTGTATCCTGCCAATAACTTGTAGGCGGTAGATACCTGTTTTTATACTTGGCGACATACTAAACTGACCACAGTAAATATGTACTTTATACGTAAACTTATAAAATCATTCAGATTGTTAGCAGTGCAGTAAATATTAGTTGTTAAGATTAGTTTGTTACAAAAAATATATTTTTATTAATATATTTATACTTTGAGTATCAAAATATACTTTATGACAGTTTTATGTAGTTTCAACCCGCTATTTAGCACACATTTACCTAGTTGCACGTAACGCTTACCATTACCGACCGTCAGCTGTTAACAATTGGTGGTGTAGAACGAGAGATCTTTACCTGAAAACAAACAAAACACAGTTAAGTAAAATCATAATTGTGCCACATTTTTGCTGGTATTAAATATTTCTTACCCTAAACAATTGAAAGCACAAAATCATGTTCCTATTTATGAATACATTTAAATACTCGTACAATATTCCAAGGCATGTCAAATTAGGAACTGGCGTGTCTTTAATACAATTTCTCCGTATTTTATTTTCAGAAATAACAGACTGTTGTACGGATGGGCGACGACGGACGTGATAAGATAGTTTAGTTTAGATACTCCGCTGTCCCATATTGCCATATTGGATGCGGGGCTTTCACAAAATAGCCAAATAAACAGATAGGCTCGATGTTTTAAACGAAAAAAACACCAGCTGGCTTGTTGCACTCACTGTTGATATTTACAAACAAAATGATGCAACTCAGGTAAAAATCATTGAAAGAGGATCCGGATTGATACAATGGAGATAACGAAATGGGTCCTAAACTTTTGTTAACTCTGAGCGACGGTTGCAAATCAAGCCTTTCTTCTGTTTGCAGCTGCCCTATAGTTAGTTAACTTTGCGAGTTGTCATTTTGTTATTTGTTTATTTGAGAACCTACCATTTGCCAGAAACAGGAAGAAATTCGGACTGGCATATTTTTTAGGTAACAGTTTGCTACCATTGACTTTATTAAAAAACCAAATTAGATATAAAGAGTAGGTATTCAAACACAATTCTCATGTTTTTCACTTGAAATAAATAATGAGTCCTGTTAAAGATTTTTTTTTATCTTTCATTCAGTCATTAAACAATAATTTTGCTTAAAATAAACTGTTTCTTACAAAATGGTATTGGGTTGGTGGTATTCGTGGGCTGGAGACAACTCAAGTTTCACGGGCACATTAAGTTTACGGCTCTACGTAATTTGAATCATCTTTTATAATAAGAAAAAAATGCAAATGAGGATTTTAGATTAGTATTCTTAAAGTATTTTTTATAAAAAAAAATCATAACGTATTTACTCATAATGTTTGCGTGTTATCTACGTGCGTACTATTAACCTTGTATTCTAGGTCAGTACTATATGAATGATGCATGTTTGACGTACTTGTTTGCTGAGTAAATAAGGGCCATTAGGTTGTGTGTGTAGCAGTGTTTTATGCAAAGTCACCGCTTTGGGTTTAGTAGGCTTTCAAGTCGCTAACGTGGCTGTGGGTCGGAGGGATCGCTCTGGGGAACACTAAATGGTGGAGGCACATTCGGATTGTTTTAATGAGAGATCGTGATAATCTCGAAACAACAATATTCATATTTATCTGATGGTGACAAGTGTGACAACATTGCTATTTATTGACAGTTGTGAAAATACAATATCTATTTGAAAGCCTCCAAGTGAAAACGGAAACAGATAAATAATTAATGTCGGCTTAACTAGAACACTTATGCTTTTCTTTAATGAATACTTGCAAAATCGTCCTTCATTTTCCAACTTTGCGTAAATGCAAATAAGCCGCAATTCCGTAAACGTCTGTGTTTTAGCACTTCAAAATTAATTAAAGTTATTCTTAAACCAAAAGTAGGTAAGCATAAGAAATAACCGTATCAAAAAGAGTAAGTAATACCTACTATTTCAAATCGCCATCTTCTCTCTATCATCAAGTTACAAACAATTTAGGTGACCGGATACGCTATTCGCGTCCAACATTTTTCGCCCGCACAAATTGTCCCCATAATGACCCACTATTGATACTTTTTCCTGTGATGTATGGTTTTGAGAGGGGAGTCGCGCTTCGCAGCCTCGGTGAGACATGCAGTGCGAATAGGAAAAAGGGCAAATACAAAATTCTTTGTTTTACAGAAACACGAGTTTAAAAGTCCTAATAATAGCCCTCCAAACGAAGGAAAACTTAGGGGAAATAATTCGTGTATAGCTGAATTTTGGTGAAGTTGTAGATAAAGGTGTCTTACACAACATACTAAAAGTACTCATGGATAGGGGTGCCGCTAACGGGGAGAGGGGGGTGTAAAGGTCCCCTTTTTTGGCTTTTCGTAAATAACTCAGTAGCGGTGGCTCATATGAAAAAATGTTCTTCTACTTAATTAATCCACAAATAATTTTCTACAAAAAAGGTTCTTTACACTTTTTTGCTGGGATCAATGTATAATGAGATTTCGAGGAAATACGATAATCACTTTCGGAGCTATTATTTACGAAACTATTAGTTTTGTCTAAAAATTGTTTTAGAAAACCCATATTTATATTAAAATACCTATCCAACGATACCCCACACATTAGGGGTGGATTAAAAAACAGAATTTACCCCCCACTTCATGTGTTCGGGAGGTACCCTAAAAAATAATATTTTTTCAGATTTTGTTTTAAAACTTTGTCTGCGTGTTCAAAACACATACTCATACGAAGTTTAACTATTCAAGTACTAACCATCACTGAGCAGGTTGAAGAGGGTATTTTTTTACTTTTTATTTTTTATGCCACGACGGTGGCAAACAAGCATACGACCCGTCTGATGGTAAGCAGTTCCCATAGCCTATGGACGCCTGCAATCAATTTCCTAACCTTATAGTTTCGCTGTCCGTTTGTCCCAGTCTATCCGTTCACGGCTTTGCGCAGTGATGGTTAGTACTAGAATAGTTAAACTTCGTATGAGTATGTGTTTTGAACACGCAGACAAAGTTTTAAAACAAAATCTAAAAAAATATATTTTTTTAGGGTAGCTCCCGAACACATGAAGTGGGGGGTAAATTATGTTTTTTAAATCCCCCCTAATGTGTGGGGTGTCGTTGGATAGGTCTTTTAATATAAATATGGGTTTTCTAAAACAATTTTTAGACAAAACTAATAGTTTCGTAAATAAAAGCTCCGAAAGTTTCTGAAAGTGATTATCGTATTTCTTCGAAATCTCATTATACATTGATCTCAGCAAAAAAGTGTAAAGAACCTTTTTTGTACAAAATCATTTGTGGATTAATTAAGTAGAAGAACATTTTTTCGTATGAGCCACCGCTACTGAGTTATTTACGAAAAGCCAAAAAAGGGGACCTTTACACCCCCCTCTCCCCGTTAGCGGCACCCCTATCCATGAGTACTTTTAGTATGTTGTGTAAGACACCTTTATCTACAACTTCACCAAAATTCAGCTATACACGAATTATTTCTCCTATCGAGCAGTTAGTGGGCTTCCTTCGGTGAGCTATAAAGTATAGTGTCTTGCAAATAACAGGTAAAAAGAATTCAGGCGATTAAACGTTTTTAAGCTAGCGGCGGCATAATTAAAGGTTTAAATAATAATTTATTATATCGGAGCAGCCAGGGTACTCAAAAATATCTGAACATGCATTTTATCGCCTTGACAATAAAGGGGTTGTTCAGATATTTGTGACCACCTTGGCCGTTTCCATATATCTGATGGTGACTGTACTGGATAAAAGGAAAACCAAATTATGTTGTTCACTTGGGCCCGATCATACACACGGTTGGAACATTTGAATCAAGTTACTTTTGTTGATAAAATTGCTCGTAATAATTCTATTTCTAAGGAAGTATTTAAAAGGAATAGTGCATCTAATTGACTACTTTCTTATTGATAAATTAAATTGCTTTCATAGTAATGAAATCAAACTAACGAAAACATGCAGGAAACCCAGGTCAAACATATTTTTTAAAATCGGCAATAGCTTGTATAAAGTAGGTGCATTTATTTTTATTTATCGTGAGGTCATAATAACATAATCATAAGGTGTCTTGCATAGAAGCTAAGCAAGAAATGGTTTGACGTTTCAAGAAGACTAATTAATTTGACTTTTTATTTAGGAAATTAGTCATAAAGCGGACCAGAAGGTGCATTAGTTCCCTGTAGGGAATCCAAAGAATAACATAATGTGAAGAAGTACCTCCTTCAACAAAACAATATTCTTATTCCCTTGAGAATTCACCTACCTACCCGGGTCTCCGGGTAAAACTAAAGCCATGCAAAACTGCAAATGTGAGGTAGACGTTACTCACGTTACCCTCCCTAAATAATGAGCGTTATCCAGAGATGCAAAGTACCCAAAGCACCTTATGACGCGTTTGCGGCGTACCGTTTATTTATCGTTGTCGCGGTACCGTTTTTGCGGTTAGTACCGTAAAAGCTGGAGAGCATTAATACTAATGTATTCTGATGCTAATTGCGAGTACATTTTTAAAAAAAATTACTTACTTACCTTTATTAAAGTAGAACATTAGATGGAAGCGCTGGTAGCCTTGCGGTAAGACGTCCGACTTTCAATCCGGAGGTCTCGGGTTCAAACCCCGGCTCGTACCACTGAGTTTTTCGGAACTTATGTACGGAATATCATTTGATATTTACCAGTCGCTTTTCGGTGAAGGAAAACATCGTAAGGAAACCGGACCTAATCCCAAAAAGGCCTAGTTTCCCCTCTGGGTTGGAAGGTCTGATGGCAGTCGCTTTTGTAAAAACTAGTGTCTATGCCAATTCATGGGATTAGGTTGTCAAGCGGACCCCAAGCCGGGATAAACGCTAGGAAGAAGAAGAAGAAAGCAGAACATTAGATTTCATACCTAAAAGCACGATAAGAAGAAAGTAAGAGCGTTCAACACTCTTTTGGGTTCTTATGTTTGCTTTGGCATGTATCTTACCACGACGTAAGTACCTAAGTAGCCATGCTAAATGCGATTAGAATAAGATTAGATTTGACAGATCTATCATAGTAATTACGTAATTAGAACTGGTTGACAGCTATCTCAATCGTATGCTCATCGCGGTTCACTAATACTTAAATAAACCTACGTATGTGACAATGCAAGTTTATTTACATTGTTATCCGAATTACGTGCCTGAGAGCACAGTAACAAGCGTAGCGTAAAACTACTACCTAATTACTATTGGTCACGGTAAAAGCCTTTTTCTATTCCCAAAGAAACTCGCAAAAAAGTCATCCTTTTATCCCGCGTAGTTATCTGTAAGTAAGTTACGTATCGGTGGGACGGTCGCGGTCCGTATAAACGTCGGCAAATTGAGGGACCCTCGTCCAATAGTCCACCCTAATGCGATCCGAGTGGAAACATGCCTGGCGACCACTTGGATATACTCGAATTACTCGACAAATATAAGAAAAGTAAGTGCAATCAACGGTATTCCAAGACCTTTGCTTACAATAGCTAGGGATACACGCACAGATGTGTCCGCCGGATTTGTCCGACGGATATGCCCGTCCGTGTATGGCGCGAATTGGACACGGATTTGTCTGCGGACACATCTAAATAGCGCCATACACGGACGGATCTGTCCGCCGGGCATATCCGTCGGACAAATCCGGTGGACACATCTGCGCGTGTATCCCTAGCTAATAAGAAGTATTAAAGCGTCTGAAGGAAACAATATATTTGCGGTCCGAGTGGAAATCTGTCGAAACGAATGGCAGCGAACATTTTGGTACAGTTGAATTTACAATAAATATATAAAAAGGATTTGCAATCATCGGTAGTTTAAAACGTTCAGAGATATAAGAGCGTCTCAAGAAAAAAATGACAAGTAAAATGTGTACCTATTCTTTATTCAGAAACGTGCTGGATTGACCTCTAGGATACACTTGAACTTGGCGACAAATACATTTAATAAGAATTAACTTCAATATAAAACCTTCCCTTTCAATAGAGGCAATAAAAGAGTCTGAAGGAAACAATATCGCTAAGTAAAATGGAACCAAAAGAAAATATTTCAACAAAATTTAAAAGAATCCCTTATTTCGTTCCGTTGGCAAGCGCCCGAAAATTCAATTAATCGAAATTCGTCTCGCATTTCAACACCTTCGAAATTCCCACCTGAAACGAGTTTGTATTTCTGTAAACATCGTTCTTTTAGTAATTTTACCTACGCATTTGTATATAGAGTGGCTGCGGTAGCGGATATTCGTGGTGCTGAATTCAATTTGGAATCGCTCCGGGGCGATGAAAAATTTCCCTTTCAAATTATGAATTTGATACCGCTGTCACGTGCTTCATCAAGTTAATTATGCCCGAATTGTTTGTACCTTAAATTAGTTAGCTCGTTCCCTAGTTGCGTAATGTATACTGATGAAAGTTAAACGAAGACTTTAAACGAGTTGATGAATGTGCTGTGAAGGCTCCAGCTTTGTGATTACTGATTATTAAATACTCTGAGCGGCATTTGAGTGACAAAATGTTGCTTCGCACAGTTTGAATAGAGGTGTCAAGTGTGTGCGAAGGGTGGATGAAGTGTAAACGAAGCACAAAGAGGAGGCGGTTCGCGCTGTCGAGAGACTAATTGCTGCGGTAACTATACGCCACTATTCACACATTATCACGATAGACTTAAACAATTAAAGAACAAAATGTTACTCTGCAATCACGCAATATCCTCTTAACTACATCCGTATTAATTGTTAATTCGTATTATAAAATAAACTGAACCAACTTGTGCCCGTGAGCTCAGTCTGATTGTGAATTTAAATTAAGTTAGTATACAATTAATTTTCGCAGGTACAAAGCCTTATTAAAATTCGCATTTATATAAATTAAAACATGTAATAAATATGAGTATAAAGCAGAAAGCTTTGTGTTTTAGAACAGTTGAACATACAGGTAGAAAATTTACTAAAATGATGGTTTTCCGATGTGATTTTTTAAATAATTTATTTACTTACCTCATTTCGCATACTATATTAATCTTTTACTTTTATTCATTTTAATAAGTTATACAATTCCTTCGCGGAATAACCCGATACTTACTTTTATATGTTTTTCAAAAATGGCGGCCGCCGCATGTGCTGCTATAAGAGAGCGTCCCATTCGAGGTAGCTTGCCACCTGAGGGGATAAGATAATTAGACCAAATGCATGTCGGCGTCGGTTCCACACAATGCTGCACTATTACATGTCAGTACACTATACATATTCTAGGACAATGAAAATATGTCGCATTTTATAGAAATATTCATATAAACCATTGTCATCGTGTTTGACCGTAAATCTGTTTGTAAAATGTCATTAATGTGTTCGGCGTTGGTGGACGTGGCCGCATTTAGCTAACTCGCCGCCGGCAAGGATACCAGTGTGTAGGCTCTAAAGAGGATCAAGCCATTATAGATCAAAAGAAAACGCAAAAACGAAGAGTCGATAATGCCACCGAGATAATTCATCGAGCAAAATGGAGGAAAGGCGGAGCCGCAGAATTTAAACCACCTATTAATCAGCGCTTATGTGCGGCGTATTGTTATATGTGGTAGATGGATCTATATCTGAATCCCTAAAGTTTTTTGTCCTATTTTTGTATTCCCTAATGCTATTTGTCCTAATGATCATTTGCCCTAATGCTCATTTGTCCTAATTGTTGTTGCCCTATCATCGTATCGATGAATTTTATTTTCCCTAATATGTTATTACCTAATATCGTTTGACCTATTCATCAGCTGCCCTAACTTTTTTTTCCATAATATTAATTTGTCATAATTATTATTTGACCTAAAAGTTATTTGTCCTAATGATCAAAACACCTAATTTCAAATGAACTAATATTATTTTTCCTATTATTTCATACCCTAATATTAAATGTCCTACTGGTAATTTTTCCTAATTGTCACTTGCCCTAATGCTCATATGTTTTTAGGGTCATCAAAAAAAAATAACCCTAACCTACTTATCTCTGGGAGCAGTTTCGTTTTTAGGGTCATCAAAAAAAATAACCCTAACCTACCTATCTCTGGGAGCAGTTTCGTTTTTAGGTCATCAAAAAAAAAATAACCCTAACCTACCTATCTCTGGGAGCAGTTTCGTTTTTAGGGTCATCAAAAAAAATAACCCTACCCTACCTATCTCTGGGAGCAGTTTCGTTTTTAGGGTCATCAAAAAAAAAATAACCCTAACCTACCTATCTCTGGGAGCAGTTTCGTTTTTAGGGTCATAAAAAAATAACCCTAACCTACCTATCTCTGGGAGCAGTTTCGTTTTTAGGGTCATAAAAAAATAACCCTAACCTACGCCGTTATGGCAAATAAAATTAGGATATTCGAACATTATGGTAAGAATTTTTAGGGCAAATGAGCTTTAGGGCATACATTACATTATGACAAGTAATTGTTAGGATAATTGATCATTAGGGCAAATGACAATTAGGACAAAACGATTAGGGTAAGTAATTTTAGGACAAATGTCATTAGGGGTTTCAAATGTTATGGCAAATAAAATTAGGATTTTTGAACATTATGGTAAACAATTTTAGGACAAATGAGCATTAGGACATTCATTACATTATGACAAGTGACTGTTAGGGTAAGGGTAAATGACAATTAGGACAAAACGGTTAGGGCAAGTGATTTTAGGACAAACGTTATTAGGAATTCCGAGGTACACCCGTGGTAGATATTTAGAGCACACATACTTACACATGTGTAATACAATGTTGAAACGGTACCGAATGAAGAGCTTTAGGTACATTTTATTTTGAGTTGGTTGGAAAGTATAATATCAGTAAATCCTACATGGAACTCCGGTAACGGGAATAGAATAAGTAACAAAAATGGTCACTGATTTTGTTATTAGAAGGTAAAATTTCTTATTTGACTGATGAATTTGTAGGAATATTGCATTACAAATTTCGAATATTTTATTTTTATCAAGCTGACAAATGCTACCTGATCTCCGATCTCAAACAATTACTAAAAGCCTAGAGTTTTTTCACAATGGTTTCGTCCTGGTTTAGCAACGGAAAAGAGAATAAGAGAATACGAAGACCGCAGGACCAATGCCCGATCGAAGCCTTAATCCCGGATTACTTGTATGCTGCCAGCCAGGGACTGCATAACCGGAATATAAAGGTACCTTTATAAAACGGTATGACGTCATACCGCATGTTTCGGTATGATTTCGATAGCGCAACCGATATATTTCTGTACAGAAATATAACGGTACCGCTATTTTTTTCGATACTTCAACCGTTATCATAAAGGTATGGATTGAGGTATATGAGGGTGAGGATGCCCCGCCGACTGACCGGCGACAACCAATCAGCGTTAGTTATTGAGTGCTTGCCCTAAGCACCTATTTTGTTTGATTTCGTTCAGTGCGGCACATTTTTGAGTTATTCGCTGTTAGCTTCTTGTCGTTAGTTGCGCTTTATTCGCATGTTTTGTTGATTTTAGGATTTCATAAGTAGTACAAGACACCTTTAACAAAACATTTTCAGTTATAAAAAAAAATAAAAAATAAATAAAAAAAAATAAAAATAAAATAAAAATAAAATAAAAATAAAATAAAAATAAAATAAAAATACAATAAAAATGAAATAAAAATGAAATAAAAATAAAATAAAAATACAATAAAAATACAATAAAAATACAATAAAAATACAATAAAATAAAATAAAAATAAAATAAAATAAAATAAAATAAAAATAAAATAAAAATAAAATAAAAATAAAATAAAAATAAAATAAAAATAAAATAAAAATAAAATAAAAAGAAAATAAAAATAAAATAAAAATAAAATAAAAATAAAATAAAAATAAAATAAAAATAAAATAAAAATAAAATAAAATAAAAATAAAATAAAAATAAAATAAAAATAAAATAAAAATAAAATAAAAATAAAATAAAAATAAAATAAAAATAAAATAAAAATAAAATAAAATAAAAATAAAATAAAATAAAAATAAAATAAAAATAAAATAAAAATAAAATAAAAATAAAATAAAAATAAAATAAAAATAAAATAAAAATAAAATAAAAATAAAATAAAAATAAAATAAAAATAAAATAAAAATAAAATAAAAATAAAATAAAAATAAAATAAAAATAAAATAAAAAAACTGAAATCAAAAACAAATCTAAAATATTAAAAGAAAAGAAATAAAATAATAAAGAATTTATAATAAAAATATATTTACCTAACATTCAACTTCATATCTGCACTGATATAATTATTAATATCAATTATCTATTTAATGAATCTACACTAAAAACTTTTCACCAATTTTCAATGTTGAAAAAGACTAAACATTAATTATTTCCAATTATTAGTTATTTGTAACAGATTGATGAGTCAATTGATTTTAATTCTAATTGAAATCAATTTGCATTGAACTGTTAGTGTTCAATTGTCTCAGAGTCCAAAAACAATCTTCTCCAATGTGCTCGGAAATGTTCACCTTACTGTAGCAAAATTAGTACGTGAAGTTCTTCATTTTTTACCACAACGAACTAAAAAAATACTAGTAGTCCGCCTCGAACTGAGAACTCGCGATTTACTTGCAAACGAGTTGACCAATATAACAAGACCCCAAGGAGGATTTTTGACGTGATAACGTTTTATAAATCGGTGGATAACCAGTGGCATGTTCAAAGAAATGTAGCGTTACGCTGACGTCACGTGGTCAAAAATTTTACGTTTGCATTGTACTAGGCTATCATAGGAACATAGGAAGTAGGTGTAGGACCGTCTCCGCTTGATATCTATTTTAATTTCGTCATGTTCTATAAGGCGGGCGTGGCGCAGCGGAAAGATGTGTCGTCTGCTATGCCATTGGCGCGAGTTCGATTCTCAACTTGGGGATTTAATATTGTTTTTTTATTTTTTCTTAATCTTGCTTTTAATTTTGTTATTTTATTTTTTTATTAATGTTGCTTGTTAGTTTTATGTTTTAGATATTATTTCTTGGTTTTATTTCTTTATAGCAGTGTTTTACTTGTTGTATGTTTTTACTTTTATTTCTTTATACACGTTACCTTACGTAATTAGTTCATTGTACAGTCGCCATCAAATATATAGGAGCGGTCAGGGTACCCAAAAATATCTGAACATGCACTTTATTGCCTTGATTAAATTAGGATTAGGATTAGGATTGTGACCTCAACAGAAATACATTTCTTTCCTCAATGTTATTTATAACGTTATCACGCAAAATTATAGTCCGTAAACCGCCTTTACAGACAACCGTTTTTTTTTTCTCCTTCTAGCTCCATAGCGACTTGATCGATCCCGCTCATATACGAACTTACAAATTTTATGTATCTCTGCTACAGCCCCAAGAAATGTCATAAAGATCAGATAAACGTAACTAAAGTTATCGTCAGACAAACTATCGAAATCAAAAAGCCATCCAAATGCCGAGACGTCCCAGTAGCCAGGTGACAGTTCGGTTCGGTCTGGAGTTGTTTGTAAGAACTCACTTCGCATACGCTCCGCGAGTTCGAAAGATCAATATTGTCCTGTCTTAGCGGACGAGAAGTTGCTTGTCAACGCCATAAATAAGTGTATACTTTTGCACCTTACTCCATTGTAATAAGGTTCAAAAGTGTATACATATTTTAAGCGTTGACTACTAAAATCCATTACTGTATTGTTTTTGCTCTCACTTAACTTTAACTTTAACAAACAATAGGAACACATGGTACTTAACAGGTAAAACCCAAAGCTACTTGAAGGTAATCATTATCAATGGCCCGCAAACTATTGTTTGTTATCTTTATCTGCACGTGCAACTATTTCTTAGTGTTTTCACCGAATAAAGACGGTTGTCCAGCCAGTAATAATATTTATGAATAACAAATTAGGTATATTATTATTTCACTTAAAATACTTTTAAATTGTTGCATTGGTCTACCTGTAGCATTTCTTACTAGGGAGTAAATATTAATTAGAGATATTAATATATTTATTTGGATGAACTTTCATATTCACCGACATCGACAAGTAGGTACCTAGTACCTAGTGTACCTACCTGAGGTGCGATTTTTGATTCTCATCGAGTGGCTTATTTCGTACTAAGTAGTCATCGGCTGCATACAAAAAAAGGCACCGGTGAAATTCAAGAATCACATCAATCCCACCTCTGGTTTTTTTGTACAAAGTCATATAATGGCTGGTTATCAGAGAACAGAATAATACCAATATGTAATTACTTAAAAAAACATCTGGAATCAAATCAATGCAAAGACCACGAGTATAACACATTATGCGAAGGGTCCGTTCGACACAAGCTCTCTTTCAACAACCGAGCGGAGCGGAGCCGAGCGGAGCGCAGCCGAAGTCGAGATTCGCGGGAACACTATATCAAGATAGCTACGGTTCCGCGTGTAACACGTATATCACAAGCCCTAGTTCAAACCCCCTACGGAGTTTTTCGTAACTTACGGAATATCAATTGATATTTATATCAATATTATTTATTATTCATCAATTCATGTCATTATTTACCAATTGATTTAATTTTTATTTTATTTTTATTTTATTTTATATTTATTTTATTTTTATTTTATTTTTATTTTATTTATATTTTATTTATATTTTATTTATATTTTATTTATATTTTATTTTTATTTTATTTTTATTTTATTTTTATTTTATTTTTATTTTTATTTTATTTTTATTTTATTTTTATTTTATTTTTATTTTATTTTTATTTTATTTTTATTTTATTTTTATTTTATTTTTATTTTATTTTTATTTTATTTTTATTTTATTTTTATTTTATTTTTATTTTATTTTTATTTTATTTTTATTTTATTTTTATTTTATTTTTATTTTATTTTTATTTTATTTTTATTTTATTTTTATTTTATTTTTATTTTATTTTTATTTTATTTTTATTTTATTTTTATTTTATTTTTATTTTATTTTTATTTTATTTTTATTTTATTTTTATTTTATTTTTATTTTATTTTTATTTTATTTTTATTTTATTTTTATTTTATTTTTATTTTATTTTTATTTTATTTTTATTTTATTTTTATTTTATTTTTATTTTATTTTTATTTTATTTTTATTTTATTTTTATTTTATTTATATTTTATTTTTATTTTATTTTTATTTTTATTTTATTTTTATTTTATTTTTATTTTATTTTTATTTTATTTTTATTTTATTTTTATTTTATTTTTATTTTATTTTTATTTTATTTTTATTTTATTTGTATTTTATTTTTATTTTATGTTTATTTTGTTTTTATTTTATTTGTATTTTATTTTTATTTTATGTTTATTTTATTTTTATTTTATTTTTATTTTATTTCTATTTTATTTTTATTTTATTTCTATTTTGGTGTTATTTAAAAAATAATTCGCGTCAAAAAAATCTTCCATTTTTTATTAGTCGCGCAATACTATACCAAATTACTGTATACATAAAAAAAATTCAGTTCCATATCCGCATCGAGTTAATGAGCGTTTTCACAAAAAGTTGTTAGTTTTCACATTTTTGAAATTTTAAGAATTTTTTGCATATTCCTACTCAGAATCGTGAGTACTATCAACTCCACTATGAAATTAAAAGTGTCCTGTTCCTCTTACGCTACTTTTCTATGGGCACTTATATGAAAGTAGCGTAATGGAACATAAAAATTGTATGAAAATTTTAGGACACTTTTCATTTCCTAGCAGAATGAATAGTACTCTCGATTCTAAGGAGGAATATCCAAAAAATTCTTAAAATTTCAAAAACACGAAAACCAACCACGTTTTGTGAAAACGCCCTAATATCAATGATCGATTCAATGTACCTACACTATAAACTCTTTCACGAAATTTCAACTGAGGAAGACTAAAATGAATTCACTACAATTATCGCCGAGCGCGCCTCCGTGACCTTGAGCAAGTAGATACTTGCCGGCTACCTGCCCCGCGCCCCGCATCCCGCACCCTTGGTCAATTGCTTTACCGCCGCAAACAAGTACCTACCTCGTAAATTCTGCGATGAAAATAACGATACCGAAATCATAACGGTATAAGTATCGCTATATAAAGGTATAAGTACCGTAACGAAAAAATTGCGATATCGTAATTTTATTTCGGTACCGTACCGCAATATTTCAACCGCTTTAGCTCTACCTTTAAAACATTGCGGTATCGTAATTCTATACCAGTACCGTAACGCTTCTACCGTAACGAAATCAGTCCCTGCTGCCAGCGTTGGTAATTATTTTACAATCCGCTGCAGAAATGAACTCTCCTTTTTTGGACTTTTGCGATTTTAAAACATTAAAAAAGCGTGTAAATTATGTCATAACATAAGCGTATAATAAAACAGTTTGAAACAACTCATTAAATAAGTTATAGGATAATTCGGAGTTTTATGCTTGCGTGTTTTTCATATCAGATAATGCCATGTTGTAAAGATGCCGCTAACCTTTTATCCTCCATAACTTCTTCCCGTGTTTCTAGTTTATTTCCTAATTATATCAGGTGAACTAGTGCAATTTTACCATCCTTAATCAAGTAATAAGTCCTATAAAAATAAACGGCTGCTGGCTAATTTAGCCCTTCCCTCGTTGGCATAGTCGGGTTAAAATATTTCCAGTAACCAAAACTCACTAAGCAAATCTCTCAATAACTACGTATTCAAATCTTGTATCCCCCGCAACTCTGTACCTTACCTATAGTATTCAATACAAAGATAACTAACCAGCTTAGGAGTTTGCCTCAAAATTGTCAGCCCACTAATTAGGTAAGTACTACTATACAATAACAAGGTTACAAATCAATGAAACAGTGCAGCAGTGCCTTTAAAAAAACAAATGATTCATACTTCTAACTGAACCAATTCATCACGCATGCCACGGAAATCGTTTACGAAATCGCTGCTCAGTAAAACAAACGAACTTATAATGACCGCCATACGCGTTAATAGCGTTATCTATGCACATAAACACTTGGTCATTAAAACACATTACGACGCGTTACGTGAAACGAAACTCGTATAAAATAAAACTTGCCCGCCATTAGTCCGGAATGAGCCAGAGACAAAGGCGATGAAATAACGAAATAAAAGGATGAAATTGTTGCCGAAAATATATGTTCTTAATTGCTACAAAGTTAGGTTAGTTTGTAAACCCAACTCAAATGTTCCTATCATCTCATTATCAAACTACTATACTAATGTATATTGTAAGTAGTATAGGGATCTGAATTTAAACCATTGTTCTTCATTTGCTTGTCCACTACCGAAGGTCAGCTCCTGAAAATGTTCCTTTTAAGTGCTAATCTGAGCAGTTGCTCAATGGTCATCCTTTTCTACTCCCTGATATTACAGAGTCAGAATAAACCCTCTGACCGATTGTATTGAAATTTGAACTGATACTACGGTACCTACTTCCGTGGCGTTAGCAACAGTGAATATTCATACTTTAAATGGTCTAGGCATTTCTGAAACACATTAATTATTACAGTACTTCAGTGGGCCAGATAGCAATAGTGAATATTAATAATCTGATTGGTCTAGGCATTTCTGAGGTCACGATTATTCGGCTATAGCCAACCAAAAACTTCGGCGCTGGATTATTTGTTGCCTAACTTTCTCCACAAATTGAAATGGAACCAGCCATTGTATTTAACTACAAGTTTACTAATAGAATTAGGCATAATATTTCTCCATTTGACAGGTTATTTACCGTAGCCGGCTAAAACTTTTTAAATGGAAGCAAGGTTGCGCTCCAAATCGGGTGCGTGCGCCCGTACATTAAGTGTACCGGCAAACCATGAGGTAATTTATTGGCGTTATTTCCTTAAGAAAAATAATGTGCTATGAAATATGTCCATGTTTAAGTGCTTAGGCACTTGAGCGTAAATAACTTACCTACGTTACCTTAACTATTTCAAATCGATTGTGTAACAGCAAATATGTAGAAGCTCTAACTGTATAATTATGGCAACACGAATTTATGTCAATAAAAAAATTGTATCTAGTCAAGTGTCAAAAAATATTATATTAGACCTTTTAAGTGGGTAAACGTAGATATTTTTATAGTTTTACTTGCTGAATATAAGAAATCAATTAAATGATATTACACATTTGACACAGGTGATACGTATACAATTAAAGTTCACAGATGTAGATGAAAGAGAGACGTAAAGATTTGAGTAGGTACCTATTAGACCAGGCAATAAGGAGGTGGACCTCGCATTAATTCCTCAGTCCAAAAAACCTTTACAGTATGATAAAGTGTCATGAGTAGATAGTGTATCCATTTTTTTCTAAAAAAAAAAATTGTCTTTATTAGGTTTTTTTACCTAAACTCTTATTTTGACCATATTTACACCTGGAAAAATGCTCAGTCAAATTTTATTTCAACAGAAATATTGACTTGATGTATGTAATCAATGTATAAGCTTTCCAAAAAAAAATCCATAACTCAACTTATTTTTTTCAAAAAAACCCTTTTTTTTGTGTAACTCGCATCGGAAAATTGCTCCGTCGGTTTTTTTTACTGAAGTGATATTTCATGGATGTTTTCTACTTATGTCAAAAAAGTTCCAAAAATTTCATCGTCATATTTTTTGGGTATAAAAATCAGCTTATTACCCGCAGTGGAATTTTGCTCCGCCAATTTTTCTTTTAAATTATATTTCATTTAAGACTTTTCTTTGCGTCGTAAAAAAGTCCAAAAAAATATCCATCGTATTAAAAAGTTAAATCATATCACAAGTAAAGATTTCGAATATCTCACTCGTTATTAGAATGCGTAGGGGCGGGGCGCGGGAAGGGGGATGCCACGCGCAGCGTTGATAAACACATTGGCTAAACGAGTTAATATCCCTAGCCAATATCAGTCAGTACCTACTCTCGCTCAAGGCGTGTAAAGTTTTAACGTCCAAAAAACTTTACTATTAATATTTTAACGTCCTTTTTTTATAAACTTAAACAGACAGTTTACTTGTATAGCACAACACTAAAATATACACTAATTACAATACAGCAATACTGTTCGTAACCTTACTTACTTAATTAATATAATTCGCAGTGGGGCCAAATGCCTAGTCACAGTGTAAATAAAAAAGTACGTCAGCTGTAATAAATTTCACTACTTTTTTGTTCGTAAGTTGTTTTCTTGTTTTTGAAGTGAAACTTCTTATGCGACTTTCAACAAGGTTGCGTTAAACGTTTTACGCTGCCGATAGATAATTTAACGTTATACTCTAATATTAACTTACTAAAGTTAACTTTCGTTAGACCAGCACGGTGTCTCGTATCTCTCTATCTCTCTGTGTATACCTGTTTGAATATACATACATGTACCAGGCGAACATTACTATGGAGGAGGTTTACGCTAAAAATTTTCCATGAAGTTAGAATAGCTGGAGAATTGTCCATGGACGAATTGTAAAAATAGATAATTTAATTTTATACTCTATTATTAACTTACTAAAGTTAAGAATTCGTGTGGTGAAAAAAAAAATAGCATGAGAAATATTCCAGTACAAATTATTAAGATTTTTGTACATTTTGGTGAAAATACCAAAATTGGCAATTTTTTTTTTTGGAAAAATTATGTTTGCTATACTTTGGCTAACCAATTTTTGTTGACAGATATTTCGTTGTTGTATCACCAATTGTCTATGAATAGAAAAAAAAGCTAAAAGTCAGTTGTCAAGTTATGTCATTCAGTCAAATCTTGTTCAAATCAAATGTGTGTTTACAAGGAATATTTAAAATAATATTAAATAATGACTATATACCGAGTGAGGTCAGCATACTATTTAAGCTCGTAAGTAATTACGACAATGTGCAAAGTGGACGTGAAACTTTTTATAACGAAAAACTGCAATGTTTACATGTCGTAAACAATCTAGTAAGTTGCAACTCAAGTCAACAGTGAGAGGGGCGTTTCGGCTATGTACTACTGTTCGATTGCCAGCAGAGACTACTTGGATAAGTTTTTATCTGGTTTTCGGAGGTAGTTTAACAAATAGTTTATCATATCAACGGAAGTGAGTATTATAAAATGTTTATACTAATATTAGCAATGGATGTAAAAAAATGTATGGGTGGGGACGGATTTAAGGGCGTATATTACAAAAACGCAACATTAAGCGTTTATGTCACAGTTACATACAAGTTATAGAAATGTATGCCACAAGGAACGTTACATAAATAATAATGAACAAAAATGTTACATAAAAGTCTCATAAAAGCGTTACAAATATACATAAAAGTTGCGAAAAAGTGCTCAAAATGAACAGAAGATCTTAATTTTGGGATACCACGATGGACATAGAATACTCGTAACATACGCCACCTTAAACTATACATTAGACGCAGCATTCTAAACTTTAGTATATTATTATTATTATTATTTTTATTCAGAATAGGCAGGCGTTTGACTACGATCTCACCTGATGGTAAGTGATGATGCGGTCTACGGTGGGGCACGCTTACCTATGAGATACCTATTTACTCGCGCTTATTATTATTAAGCAAAATAATACACACTCACCTCAAAAACCATTAAATAAAGTTTTTTTTTAAAATATTAATATCCATCTAATTTTGTTATTATAGTAGCCAAACACTTCCCACATTAAGTGAGAAATTAATAAAAACATCAAATATGTTCAGACTTTAAAAGAAAAATATAAAAATCATTAATCATATTGAGGCAAGGTTGTTTATTTTTCAATTTGTATGGAAAAAGTTGAGTATATTTCTAAAATAGAAATAAAATATTAATAATTAGTTTTATGGTTATTCTTCTAAGGGCTGATTTTACAATCGTCAGATAAGCCCTATTCGACCAATAAGTGTATGGGTATCAGTCGAATAAGTGTTTACCTGAGGATTGAAAAATCGGCCCTAAATCAAAGGCATTTACACACAGAGAAAAAATAGCAACAAGTACAAGTACATATTATTTCGACGTCTGTTATAAGTAGAAGTTATGTTTAGATTTGGTTAAAATCGAGAGACTTTAACATGTAACATGCCTTGATATACCCGTTTCAATAAATAAACTTAGTTCTGTTTAGAAAAGCAATTTAACTCTGGTGGATCAATTCAATACCAAAATGTTTACTTAAGAGTCACCAGGACGCTCGCGTTCCCATACAAACGTAGTTCAGCTCTCATTTTAAAACGATTACATTCTAGTAGTACAGATCGAGGTCGGACATTCGTTTTCGTTGCTAAAAATTGTAATACAAAGAAAATACAGCCAGTTACAGATTTGATACAGAACTTATTTTTGCTATATTTTCTTTGTATTACAATTTTTAGCAACGAAAGCAAATGTCCGACCTAAGTATATCTGTGCTACTAGAATGCCCATGCCAAATTTCATGGTTCTAAAACATGTCGTTTTAAAATGAGAGCTGAACTACGTTTGTATGGGAACGCGAGTTCACGCGAGCGTGGCGTTCACGTGGCGACTCTTAATATTATGCCAAAGTAATATTTACTTAAATTATAATGTTACAACTTACAAATATAACAAAAATCAAAATAAACAGTATAACTGCATGAAGTAACTTACTTAACTTTTTTCACTATAACGCGACGATCGTGGCTGGGTCGCCGCCGCGCAGGCGCGCATGCTAAATTGGACTCAATAGCTCAAGCACGACGACACATTACTGCATACTCACTCGCATATAAAGATAGACAATTTTTTAATTTCAAGATTTGATGTATTGTATATGTGGATGTTTTTTTTGAAATTTCGGTATTGGCTGTTTCTGTGACTACTTAACATGAATAAAATTGAAAATTGGACTGAGGAATTTTCCATGATGTTTATTAAAACTACAGCAATAACTCTTATTTTTTAATGTATATTTTTTGGAAGTTTGTAGATAATATGCTACAATAGGATAAACAAAACACCTACTATTACGAAATTGACTGAGAATTTTTCCAAAGAAAATGACGAGTGTAACCATGTATTTTTGACTAAAAATGACCGTATTTTTTTCTAAATTTTTGGAACTTTTCAGAGTATCTGTCAGCGATCAAAAGAATTCGTTTCGTGAAAAAAATATAGCCTGAGAAAAATTCCAGTACACACTATTAACCTTTTTGTACATTTTGGTGAAAATACCAAAATAAAAAAATATGTTTTTTTGGAAAAAGTATGTTTCGTGTTTCTTATGACCTATACTATATCCTAGCAAAGACTCATCGACTGAGGAATTAATGCGAGGTCTCCATACAACGCACTGCCAGATTTCCCGGGCTATATACCCAGATTCAAAATCGCATGGACATATTATGAATTCATTCATAAACTGTCCATGCAATTTTGAATCCCACTGTACATTGTTCGAAATGAACAAAAAGCATTTACTTATAGAAGTTATTATTGATAGAAGGCACAAAAACGATTTTTATTATTTATTTTTAAGTCAATAATGCATGGCACATATATACCGACTTTAAAAAGTTCTAAACGACTTTCGCTATTACAATATTATTCCATCCATACATACCTAATAGCAGGAAATCCTTTCTACCGTAACGTATTTAAACTATTTGACCTTCGGAAAATAAATTTAAATTTCGAATACCTTTCTCGACCCCTAGATCGAATAAATAGGTAACGTAAAGGTTTTAGGAACGTTTATTAAATCAATAAATTCGTGTTGTTGTGCTTTGACTGCTTTGCCCTTGGTCTATTATGTACAGTCAAAGCCAAAAATAGGTTTACACTTTTCCTTTGTTATAAGGTTGAAAAATAGATACACCTTTTTGGCATTGACTGGCGTTGAATTCAGTATTAGACAAACCTCTAACTCATAGATGGTGGCAGGCAGTCCGCAAGAACATCCTGGCAACACTAGAACGGGGGCAGCACTTCCCGAGGCAGGTGCGCGGATGTCGCCCTGACCTCATAGCAACACATAATTACGACAATGGTAGCTAACCTTACGGGGATGGGTGCTCAATGTGTTTCTAATGAGTATTCTTGAACAGCTTAATGTAATTTAGTTTTTATAATTAGATTTTTGAAGAGTTTGCCTAAATAGGATATACATTGAAGAAATCCACGTTTGAAATACTACGTACAATATAATTAAGTTATCATTACCAAAATATAGGTATTCTACGCTTTTGTTATTTGACATAATCGTTGTTATCGACTGTACTCGTAATATAAAAGGTTAAAAGTTTGTCAATGATATAAACTTCGAGCAACTGAGCGAGGTTTAAACTAGCAAGTTTACTCTCATTTGCTCAAAGGTTAACTGGAAGAGATCCCTTACAGGGATAAGTTCGCCTTTGTACTTTGTTTTTTTTCTCATGTTTGTATTGTTACTGTATTTTTATGTACAATAAGGTGTTTACATACATACATACATTTACTTGCGGCAAGTTAGGGACGCAGCTATTATGCTAGAATGAAATAGTGATATTCATGTCTCATTCTGAACTAAGTATAGCTGCGTTACTTGCCGCAAGTAAACTTGCTAGTCTAAACCTCGCTTTAGATGACAAGCGACAAAATTTAATTGTCACTTTGATTAGATATTCCTGAACAATCGTCAGTGAGAGATATTATCGTTGTCGTTTTGTGGCTTTGACGTAGGTACATGTCGTTTTGTCGTAGACCTATATCACTTTAGTTAAAACAATGCGTGAACTTAAATTTTTCTGGCTTGGTTTCCGTCAAATCCTGACATAGATACGTGTCTAAACATTATTTCAAAATAATCATGAACTGCGTTTCTTCATAAGGAACTGTAAATTCGGTGAATATTTGGGAACATCATATCCTGTGTGACAGAATATGATTAAGGTAACATCAAAACGTTTGCGGAAAGGTAGTCTTGACATGCGAAGACAGTCGGATACAAGCTTGACAGCAGTCATGACGTAACCGAAAACAGGCTTTTGAGACGGAGGGGAAATTTACAGGAAAGGACTTCGTTTTACCTTACGAGAGCGTACAAGCTTCTGAGACTATATTTTGAAACTATATAGGATAAGACTATATAAACTAGTAGTCCGCCTCGAACTGAGAACTCGCGATTTACTTGCAAACGAGTTGACCAATATAACAAGACCACAAGGAGGATTTTTTTTCTCCTTCTAGCTCCATAGCCACTTGATCGATCCTGCTCATATACGAACTTACAAATGTTATGTATCTCTGCTACAGCCCCAAGAAATTTTATAAAGATCAGAAAAACGTAACTAAAGTTATCGTCAGACAAACTATCGAAATCAAAAAGCCACCCTAATGCCGAGACGTCCCAGTAGCCAGGTGACAGTTCGGTCTGGAGTTGTTTGTCAGAACTCACTTCGCTTACGCTCCGCGAGTTCGAAAAAGAGTTAAGTAGTGTCACTAATTAACACATTTCTGTTTTTTCTTTGCACCCCATTACCTTGGCTCTGTGGTTGGCTGCTAGATACCTTTAGGCATTAAATCCGCCATTTATACATGATTTATATTGTTTGTTGTGCAATAAAAAAATTATAAATAAGATTTCTTATGTCTCCAAAACCATCTTGTATCCAGTTCCAGTTCTGGAATTTATGTTATGAGACTTGAGAACCTTTATTTTTATTATTTAATACCGTGAGTTCGACTTCAGGTGTGTTTTGATCGACTGATTGTTGATAAATGAGCGCTTATATGGCGCTTATTAAAAAACTTGTTCTGTTGAAAAGTTTGACGTTATTACGATTTTATGATAAGAAGAAGAAGTAGAAGATAATATTTTTTTACGATAAGAATATGGATTTCATAGGCAACTGTACAGTGGGTATCAATAGTCGCTTTACTATATTTTTTATTAGCATATTTAAATTGCCGTAACATTTTTTATGCATTACTATGACCATGCTACGTCTAATTTCCATAGATCATTGATAAATCTGGTCAACATCTGCGTAGCGAACGAAACAACAGTCAGCGTTTGTTTAAGCGCTTTATATTCACTATACGAAGCGAAACCGATAGTCTTTGTAATGGCATGTGGTTGACATTCGGCCCTCAGAAGACAAAAGCAGTGCGTCCCAGCGGAGCGAACGATCTTGACACCGATACGCTATTGTCCGGCCATAGTTGTGACTACACATTGTTCGATCTTCGATTTATGGTAGACGTCACAGTGTCTTAGTTAGTGGTGTGCCAGTTCCGGCTTTCCCGTTTAGGGAATATTCATCGCTGGCCCAATATTACAGGGTTCTATGTTTCACTTTTATACAATTGAAATTTGAACATTGTCATAGACACGAAGTCTAAATTGAACTACCCTGAAAATGTAACATATAACCCTGTAATATTTGTCCAGCGTTGTATGAACAACAATGAGTGCGATAACAGGAAATCAAAATGGAATATTCTATTTTGATTGCTCTAAATGTTGCTTTGCTATAAAAACAAAATCATTGTCTTTATAGGTTGCGGTTGCTGAGATTTTTTGTTATGCAGTAGTTAAAGTATAAAACGCAAATCTACATGATTCAGTAAGTAGTGTAAGTACCTACTAGTATTTGAATTCATGCTAAGATCATTGTCTGATTCGTATTCTAATTAAAAATAATATTGTGTAAAAGGATTATTATTTTATAGATTTCAAATAACTCTATTATCCGATCAGCAAATATACCAAAAAACATACCCGATAATATTAGTGAAAGGTAATAGTGGTTTCGATTTCGGTATCTAACAAGAAAAAACTTTGACATAGGTACGGTATTTCACGTTAATGTTACTGTTCTAATACGCAATAAAAGTCATGCTTATCCATAACTCGATAATATTTGCTTTGAAAATGTTAGGAACATTCCCACAAAATATCAGTGCAAATTGCACATCACTAGTCTTAGTTTAATGGCCGAGGTGGGCTCAAGTTCCTTCCATATTGACGAATAGCGGGCATTTATTACACTTTTTGCGAACTATCCTGGTCCTTTCAGTGCTATCGCCCGATTCGGTTCAATGAGTTGGCGTCAATAAATTATTCCCGATCTTAATACGCTATTGTGAAGCTCTCTTCGCGTTAACAGAGCGTAAATGTATTAATGGAACTGTATAATTCAGTGTACCTATACATTCAAGAAGCGAACTGTATAACTCAGTGCATGAGATGTAGGGTATCAAAGAAGGGATAAGCTTTGCCGTACCGTCTAAGTGCTTGGCAAGGGAGTGGATTCAATGTAATTCAATGGTCTTTTATTATTAATTATTATGTATTTGTATACGTTCTGTATACACTAGTAAATCCCAAAAGTTTATCTTAAAAGTAGAATGTATTAAAGTGTTAAAATATTTGACAGGAAGATCCTCAAGATGCTGATGATAAAATTTAGAAGAGTATACGCAACTGTCATTATAAACGGGTATTCATTTTATGGAAATTAATAGTATATGAAGCGACCCGCTTTCATTATCCTTTAGTGTGTTTTAATTACATACATATAACGAAACAAGTCTGTTATAACTATTGAACGTATTTTATTCACATTTTCACGGAGGGCTCTTACTGTAATATAGTAGTATATTGCTTTTATATTCCTACAACAATACGGAGCCCTATCACAGCTGGAGGACTCTATTGTTGCGTTCGCATTCAACGGAATGTATAACAAAGATATGCAATAACATTCAGTTAAGGAAAACCTTACAAAGCGTTTGTTTCATGTTCATGGCGTAACCTAATTACCTAGGAAAACAAAGTTTCCTGTTCAGTTTCTGCTTTCATAGTACATAATTACATTAATTACACTTTATATCCTTTCTTCTAAAGGTTTTTTATATGAAACTATTGTCGTCTAAACCTGGCGAAGTAAATGTTGAGTGGAGCGGCTATGATCGCCGACCGACCGGCTAGTCTGTGATCGAATCACGTGAACACTAAGGCGTTGTATCATGCATAATTAACGGACTCATCAACGTTAAATATGGCGACGGCGCTGTCATCCCATAGAAAACAGTCAAAGTTTTCATACAAGATTTTTTTTACGATTACGTTGACGTTAACAGACGGTTTGGTGCAACCGGCCTAAAAACCAGATTTACACTTAGAGACGCTATAAGAGATGAACACTATTTCATTCTAGCATATAGCTTCGTTCCTATTTAGTCTATTTACGTAAGTGTAGATAAAACTGGCCCAAGACGCAGCGGTATATATAGGAAATCACTCAATGAGCCTTTGAGGGCTTTGAGTGTTCACAACCTCATTTAATATGATGAATAACGTATGGAAAATGTGTCATTACCACACTTTATTTAAGTACTTCACGAACCAAAAACAAAAGCAGCATAATTACGTAGTTACCCATGTCATATATGTCAGGCAATTCCGTACTGAAAACCTTTCCTTTTCGGGTAGAGGGATAATGAAGTCGAGTAGCCAGAACCATAAGTAAAGTAAGACATAAGGACTCGTACAAAAAATCTTCATTAGGCCCTTATAAGGTGAAAGTAAATATATTTCCATCATGATTTTGGACTTTACTTATCTCATTAACTAGGAAAGTAAATGAAATGATAGAGAATAAGTTATACATTTTACTAACGAAAATATTTTTCTATTACTTATAGCACTTATAATACGAATGATCTAGTCTAGTTAGTTACATCACAGCCTTGCTTAACGTCAATTTACTTAAAAAAAGCTAAACGAAAAAAATACGAAACGTGCATAATGAAAGCGCTATTCGATTTTGTTTTTGACAGTTCGTGACATTGATTTGATTGTACATAATAAATATTTTAGACTTGCTCCTAACACGATTAAACATCGAGAAAATTGGGAATAAATATTTGATCAGTAAAGAAAAATATAATTAACTATTTGATGTCTAAGACAAAACAATTCTGGTAATTGCATGGTTGAAATAATAAAACATCAGATATTTACTTTCAATTTCTTTATAAGAGAAATTTTCAAGAGTAGATTAAATACTTGATATGTATTTTGCGGTTTACAAAATTGGCCAAATTGTTGATTAATGCGAATCGCGACCATGGCATGGCACTTATCCTATCGGTTATATACATGCACTTGTCGCTATTCGCTGTGTGCATGATTGTGGCGCCATCTCTTGGGCAGGTGGTCAATCTCTTTTTTTCCTTTTTTATAAATAGGTTGTATTCCTTGCTTATCTTATATGAAATGTAACTGGCTGATTCACTATTTTGGCAGCAGACAGGGGATTTGCAGTTTCATTTCTTGTCACATTGAGCACTGCGATCGTTCTCTTTACCCCCACCATGCACTTCGCACATAGCGAATATACATGTAACTGGTATATTATCCACGGCGCTAACGATAAGCGATAAAAATAGGGACCATTACTCACTGTAATTAAATTAAGTAGAATTTGCCAATGCTGCGATCATCGCGTGTAGCGTTCACCTTCCTGAGTCATCACGGTCGCCATTGGCAGTGATCTTGATTTTAATTTTTTTTCCGTAATTTTGTCAAGTGCCTCAGTTTTTATCCTTACAAAAACGTCAATAAGCTGTGTTCAGGCGTGTCGGTATATTGTGACGCTAATGGTTGACAAAAAACTTGAGTAATGATGTCCGTTCTTCAGACCTTGTAGGTACAGATCTTTATTATTTCCAACTACGCAATGGCACTTTTTTGGCTTGCTTTTTTACCCTTTAGTAACTTTAAAGATAACAACAGGATCTAACATAGCGCTATACTATTCCTAGTATAATAAAACTCTTTCTATAACCTGATTTGGTTGCATAATATCTAAAATAAAAAGCTCCGATAATACTAGTTCAACGCAAAAAATTGTAACGCACCTCCAGGTTTAGCGCTAACTTTTATAACAAGCAAAAAGTTTGATTGGTTTTGGCCGCTATCGCGCTGTCGCTACGTTGTTAAAACTCGAGGGACGTAACAATTATTCTCAGGTGAGCTAGTCCGGCGCTAAATGTTCGTCATTTATATAGACTACTTTTGAGGTTAGCAACATACTATCGTATATGGACCGACTGCCAAAAAGGAAAAATTAAGAACGCATATGGAATCGCTGACGTACAGTCGACCTCAAAGATATGTTTACACCTTTGCAACTTATTAGTTATTACAACGGGATAAGTTGTAAAAGTGTAAACATATCTTTGACGTCGACTGTACAATTTGCTGCTGATTATGAGGTAGCTTTTCGGATATTGACTCCAGAAAACAAAAACATGAAATGCGTTAAACTCGTTACAAAATATTTGCCAGAAAATTCCGGCCTGAGCCAAGTCCGTTTCACTTCATAGATATTTCGTACAATTACTAGTTGATAAAGTTATCAGTCATAAGTCGGTACTAGTTCGACATAACATGCAACACTCATCCACTAGAATCTACGCTTCATCTTCATTGTTATATCGAAGCTATCATACTATCAAGTCAACAATTGACGTATCAAAGGCGTTTAAACACGAACACTAACCCGATCCTAGACGAGAAACTAAGCGTGTGAATGCCAACCACGCGTTTGTGTTCCCATGTTACATACTTATTTAGCCGGAGACTTGTTTAGGCCAGTATTCATGTAGCTTGGCGCGCTAGTAAAAGGAACAAATCTTAACTAGATAATGCCTGTTTCACACGTGGGCAGAACAGTGAAGCAGAATATTAGGAAGAAAGTGGAAGTACAATCATAGGACAGTAAAACGAACCAATCTTTCCTAAGAAGGTGATGGTTCTGGGTTCGAATTCGTGTAAGGCCATAAGGATGTTCTTACATATGGACAATCTTGTAAGGATGTTTTCAGTGGCGATGCGTCAAAATGTTTCGCAGAAAAGCCGAAGCTAATAAGCCTTTCGTTTTCTATCTGAGCTGTAGGTAAACTATTAAACTTTCTTAAAATTAGGCATGTCGGCTTGAATCGAGTTGCGTTGTCGTCCGCTTCTAAAATGCATGGAGGGAAAAAGGGATTCGAAACGCTAAAAGAAATGTCGCGTGAAAGAGCCATTTCAATATACATAATATGTATGTATATGTATATCAGGCCATATTTATTTACCGTTCTGTTACGAATGGGTCTCTCCTTACTGGTTTCGTGAACCGTTCCATTTACCTGAGCATTATTAATAGCGCCCTAGGAATTAACCCGTGAGAACGGCACGGCCTTGTTCTGATACCTGCGTGAGTTAGAGACAACACCCAGATATATTATTATGATAATAATTGTAATACGTACTTAGAACCATTTGAATGAAGTAAATACAGGGGACTTGTCACTTTTTCCGCACTTAGCAGCACTGTACTCGGGTTATCGGGTAGGTAATCAAAATATCTGAACATAGAAATGTATCGCCTTGACAATAGAGGCGTTGTTCAGATATTTGTGACCAACTTGGTCGCTCATATATATCTCATGTACCTTATATACCAAAAATTCATTGTACGAGCCAAAGTTAGAGCCGGTGAGCCCAATACCTCCGGAAACAAGAAAGACAAGAAAGTCGTCGACTTATTGCCAGACTTCCAGCGTATGATATAGGTAAGTATTTATATAACTAAGTACATTACGTTTTTCATCGGCTACTGTCACAGTAGAACCATTTTGGTTTGTTCAAATTTTTTACGTGCAACATAAAACAAAAATGCGATATAAATTGCCGGTGTTATTATTATGTACGTGTATATTAGGCCTAGTCACTCAATGGAATAATATTAACCTAAGCCTTTAGTTAATCAAGGTTAAGTGTCTAATAAGTGTAGATTAAGGTTTGTGCGTGTGTAATTTTCGTAAAATAGCGTATGAATAGCCACGAAACGAATCCAATTATGTACATTAATAATGCCAGTGCGAATACGACCCAGTGGATTCTTCTAAATACTAGCTTAACGTAAGATCTGTAAATTCTATGCATTATCAAAGACCACACCTATACTGGTGGATCTAATGTTTCGGCTCGTTAGTGTTTGGTAAGTGACGAGAATAACGTCATAAATAGGCTACGCTTTATGATTAACATTCTTATTTAATTCTTGTTAGTCATTAGTCATTATTATGTTAATTATAATTATGTGTGCGAATATTTAAGAGCAACAATTGATGCATTGAGATCAATGTTAAACGGCTGTATTACCTAGTATAAAAACTTAGACTTAATTAATGATAATGAATGATACTTGTTTCTGTAACGTGATTGGTACCGATAATTTAAATCAGAGATCATTACCGGTATTACTAAAAATCAAGATTATAACGTTTACGTTATATTATGAAATGTAATTTAGGTAAACGTAATAAATTATCTGTTTATTCGGAAAATATCCAAAAATATTCATTAGCAACCGAGATACCAAATTGAATACCGGTAAATTTGTATGGAAATTATACCGGTATTCGATCCTTGTTTTAAATAACAAAGTAATAAGGGTAAGATTTAGTGGGATGAGCAATAATCCGTATTTTGAATGTAAACAAGGTATGCTCGGGGCGTTCCTCTCTTCCTCTTATGTGATGTCTGATGTAATAATACACACACCTAATAATATTATTAAACATACATACATACGAAACTAAATATACATAGGGGTACGTATGTGCGGTGCTGGTGCCTCGCTCCTCATCCCCTTCTCCTCAATCCTCATTTCATAAGGCAGTAGGAACTAGTTTTGAGAGTAGTACCTAAGGCTAAGTACCTACGCACGTATCTATGTGCGCGCATTGACATATATGTAAACCCATACGTTTCTGCGACAAAATTATCGCACGACAAAAAATCGTGGTGTGTACTTAGCCTTATAATACTGCCGTGTAAAATAATGTTATCCTGAATCACGCTATTGCTGCTAAACCTTTTGACTGCCATTTATCTTAATTTCACCAACCAACATCACAAAGAGTAAAGGTAAAAGCTAACAAATACCATAAACTGCATTTGAAATCAAGAAGGTTACTCTGACGGTGCGTTAAATTTATAGGTGCCATATTCTAATTTTAAAATACACTCAAGAGCAAAAATTTTGGGTAACATAAATAGTACGGCGGAAATTGGCCTGTTTGGAGATACGTCGTCGACATCTCTTCTAAATACCTAAAACTGGTATGGATGTGTTCCCCGTAGTCTCCTGAATACGAACTGACCGGTTTTAGTTTATGGAGGGGGGGACGGGTCGGTAAAAAGGGGGGGAAAGATGGCGGCTGACTGTTATCGATATTTGTTTACATCTCGAGTCCTATGAGACCGATCGGTTTGTATGAGATGTCATTTGAAAGACTATTAAATGTACTACAATTGTTTATAGATAACTGTAGTCATCACTTTAGTCCTTTACAAAATATTTGAAAAAATATGATTTTTTTACCGTGCATGTTTGCGTAAGTACTGATAAAACATGCTTATAACTCAATATATTATAACTTTACCGCAATCAATGTTATTATAAAATATACAGGAAATTTTATGAGCTTTCGAAAAATATAAGCCTTATTAGTAAGAAATATTATATAACCGAGTATTGATGAATTTTGTTCAGCATGGGTCACTGCGATTCCTCGTAGAATGGCAGCCGACCGACATCGTATTTTTATTATTTCTCGGAATCTATTTTACGGATCAAATCGTAATTGGTATCATTTGAAAGCATTTTAAATGTTCTTTAATCCCTTCTTTGAAGTCTAAGATGCAAAATTAACAGTTTATTATTATTTTTAGAAAATGTAACATTTTTACCTAATAGACTGGAAGAAACAGGCTTGTTTGGAGAAAAGTCATCGATATTCCATCTAAATACCTAAAACTGGTATGGATGTATTCCTCATTGTTTTCAGGACATGAATTGATCAGTTTTATTTTATAAAGGGGGAGACGAGTCGAAAAAAAGTAGGGGGGAAAGATGGTGTCCGCCCGCCATCGAAATGTCATTGAAATTCGTTCACATCTCGAGTTCTATGGGACCGATATATTCGTGTGAGACGTCATTTTAAATATCATTAAACGTACTATAATTGTTTTTAAATAATTGTAGTCATCACTTTAGTCGTTTACAAAATATTTGAAAAAATATTACTTTTTACCGTGCATATTTGCGTTAGTACTGAAAAAACATGTTTATAACTCAATAAATTACAACTTTACTGCAATTAATGTTGTAATAAAATATACGTGAAATTTTATGAGCTTTCGAAAAATATATGTTTTATTTATATATAATATTGTATAACCAAGTAATGATGAATTTTGTTCAGCATGGGTCACTGCGCATCATCATATGAATGGCGGCCGACCGTTGTCGTATTTTCATTATTGCTCGTAATCTATTTTACGGATCACATCGTGATAGATATCATTTGAAAGCATTTCAAATGTACTATAATCGGTTCTTTATAGTCTGAGATGTAAAATCATCCGTTTATATTTTATTTTTAGAAAACGCAACATTTTTACCTAATACATTGGTGGAAACGAGCTTGTTTGGAGAAAAGTCGTCGACAGCTCTTGCAAATATCTAAACTGATATGGGTGTGTTCCTCATTCTTTCCAGGATATGAATTGACTATTGACTATTAAATCAAAGTTCAATGAAAATACTACGGCGGTCAGCCGCCGTTCATATGACGACGCGCAGTGACCCATGCCAACAAGATTGATCATTAATTGGTTATATAACATTAAATATAAAAAAACTTACGTTTTTAGAAACGTCATAAATTTTCCCATGTGTTTTATAATAAAATTAACTAGGATCAAGTCATAATTTATTGAGTTATAAGCATGATTTATCAGTACTTATACAAACATGCACGGTAAAAAAAATCAATTTTGATCAAATATTAAGTAAACGACTAAAGTGATGACTGTAATTATTTAGAAGCAATTGTAGAACGTTTAATAACCTTTCAAACGACACCTCACACGAACCGATCGGTCCCATAGGACTCGAGATGTGCATAAATTTCGATGACATTTCGATGACGGTCAGACGCTATCTATCCCCCTCCTCCTTGTTTTCGACTCGCTCCCCCCTCTACAAAAAAACCTGGTCAATTCATATCCTGGAGACAATGAGGAACAAAACCATATCAGTTTTATGTATTTGGAAGATCTGTCAACGACTTTTCTCCAAACAAATCTGTTTCCTCCAGCCTTTTAGATAAAAATATTACGTTTTCTAAAAAAAAACTACAAACGGATAATTTTACATCTCAGAGTTCAATAAACCGATTATAGTAAATTTAAAATGCTTTCAAATGATACCTATCACGATGTGATCTGTAAAATAGATTCCGAGCAATAATGAAAATACGACAACGGTCGGCCGCCATTCATATGATGATGCGCAGTGACCCATGCTGAACAAAATTCATCATTACTTGGTTATACAATATTATATATAAATAAAACTTATATTTTTCGAAAGCTCATAAAATTTCACGTATATTTTATTACAACATTAATTGCAGTAAAGTTGTAATTTATTGAGTTATAAACATGTTTTTTCAGTACTAACGCAAATATGCACGGTAAAAAGTAATATTTTTTCAAATATTTTGTAACCGACTAAAGTGATGACTACAATTATTCAAAAACAATTATAGTACGTTTAATAATACTTAAAATGACATCTCACACGAATCTATCGGTCTCATAGGACTCGAGATGTGAACGAATTTCAATGACATTTCGATGGCGGGCGGACACCATCTTTCCCCCCTACATTTTTTTCGACTCGTCCCCCCCTATATAAAATAAAACTGATCAATTCATGTCCTGAAAACAATGAGGAATACATCCATACCAGTTTTAGGTATTTAGATGGAATATCGATGACTTTTCTCCAAACAAGCCTGTTTCTTCCAGTCTATTAGGTAAAAATGTTACATTTTCTAAAAATAATAATAAACTGTTAATTTTGCATCTTAGACTTCAAAGAAGGGATTAAAGTACATTTAAAATGCTTTCAAATGATACCAATTACGATTTGATCCGTAAAATAGATTCCGAGAAATAATAAAAATACGATGTCGGTCGGCTGCCATTCTACGAGGAATCGCAGTGACCCATGCTGAACAAAATTCATCAATACTCGGTTATACAATATTACTTACTAATAAGGCTTATATTTTTCGAAAGCTCATAAAATTTCCTGTATATTTTATAATAACATTGATTGCGGTAAAGTTATAATATATTGAGTTATAAGCATGTTTTATCAGTACTTACGCAAACATGCACGGTAAAAAAATCATATTTTTTCAAATATTTTGTAAAGGACTAAAGTGATGACTACAGTTATCTATAAACAATTGTAGTACATTTAATAGTCTTTCAAATGACATCTCATACAAACCGATCGGTCTCATAGGACTCGAGTTGTAAACAAATTTCGATAACAGGCAGCCGCCATCTTTCCCCCCCTTTTTACCGACCCGTCCCCCCCTCCATAAACTAAAACCGGTCAGTTCGTATTCAGGAGACTACGAGGAACACATCCATACCAGTTTTAGTTATTTAGAAGAGATGTCTACGAAAATCGTGAAGGAGACGACTTTTGTTTAATTTGCTCCTACACTAAAAATTTAATATCTTTAAAATCTAATATCTTTTGACATATTCAAGAAAATGCTAGTGACCCGAAACTTTTGCCCTTGAGTGTACATGAACAATTATCAAAAACACAATCTATCTCAAACATAACTCCAACACTAAACAAATAATGAACCAATATTTAAGTTGTATTGAAGTTGCATCGGAATAATTATTCAAACATATTCTGATATTTTTGATTCAGACATCTATGCGCTAGCTGTATTGCGTGTTTAATGCATTGGAGTTGTATTGAAGTTGGATCGAACGTGTTTTAAAGTTATAAATAATACGGCCCCAGGTAATCGTTAATTTTAAGGCACCATTCATGATGTCTTTAAAATTCAAAGGGTTAATACACTATTAAGGCCATTCCTCGATTCGGACAAGCCACGCCCATTAGAGACACGTTTATGCCTCCCGTTCACGAAAGAAAGAGATGCAGCGCTCTTAAGGATCAGACTTTTTGACCAAACTACGATAAATAAGCAAATCTAAAAAGCTTTGTCTAATTTTGCTTTTGTGACTTTTTAGTTAAACCAGAATACCATATTTTTTACTCAGTTATATTGCTAAATTTCTTATAGTTTACGTAAGCTGAAAAAAATAAGGGGAAAAAGGACCCAAATTCGGTTTTTTTTTCTATCGAGGCAACTTTCAGCAATCGTGTTTTGGCTTGTGCCAGAAATAAGAGTATATAATCTAATAATATATATTCGAAAATAAATTTAGTCCCTTTTCCCGTTTAGTCACTAGAGCGTTTGAAAAAGCCTATAATTTTTCAAAGTAGCCCCTTAAATAGCCAAATATGTTTCGCCTCATTGACTCGCTTTCAATATTCAGCAGAAAAACATTGACAACATAAAGTCCGCTTTATCGCTTCTCTTTTATCGGCTATTCATAAACGTGGTCACTTCCTAGATCCAGTCCATTAAAAGTCAGTCCGAAAATCCCATAAAATTTATGTGCGCGCATGACGCCGTAAATGCAAGCTGTATACACACTCGCAGTAGAGTTAGAATAAACAGTAACATTGCTGATTTACATGCCACTGCTATGGAGACAATATAAAACAATGTATGGCATGTCACTTAAAGCATACAACCAATAGGCCGATACTGGAACGTTAAATTTGGCCTTAAAAAATTATAACTCACAAGTCCGATTTTATTTTATTATCAGTAAGAGTACAATGAGCACTAACGGCGAAAATTTTTTTTTAACTGTTTTCGAGGGTGTTGTAGGTATAATATAGGTATTTGTTTGCGACACTCGTAAATTCAAGATAAGATAATTCGAGTGGTATTTCTTTTCATTCGACTATCGGATTTAACTATATGAATGTTCCCTGACATTTGCTAACAGATTTACCAATGGCCGTATTTATTTAAATTTAAAACAAATAAAAAAAATATACTTCCTCCAAAAGATAATTTAAGTGGTATATGTTAACTGAAATATATTAATAACTATCAAAGGCGAGTAATAGATTTGATTTATAACACATTATTCAATAGATTATTTTTTAATGAACAATTGAATTTTTAAAGCGTTCTAATAGCTATATAAGAAATCTCCGAAATTTTCAAGTGGGCGCATTCTGTTAATTATCTTTATACTAAAACTTGCATCAAAATTCTAACGATTTTATCAATCGCTCGAAGTTTTATGAACTTATCAGTTCTAAACATAATCCAAACGCGCGGAGATTAAAGCGGGAGTCTATCGCGTCATGGCATGGCGCTAGCGGCGGGGCCAATCACGACGCGCCGCGCGCTGTTGCCTGACCGCTGCGCGCCGTTGCCTGTCTGCTGTTTCCATGGTAACCCAGTAAGCACGCGAATATTGTATCTTTACGTCACTCTGGGCGGTAAGTGAGATATTACGCCCACGGGCGTAGCGGCAAATCTCACTTCACACCCAGGAGAAGACGTAAAATTGTGTACGCACCACGGGCGGTAATAAAGAAGGCCTCAGATCGCTTATCTATGGCCCTTACCTTCGGTTCGGGCCACAAATATTCGCGATCTGAGACGTTCTTTATTTTACCGCCCTAGGTGCGTTATGTACTATTACGTTTGGTCCACAGAGTGAATAATATGACTGCCTAATGCGAAGCTTGGTTTGATAATGATTACTATAAAGTGCGATGTTTTTTTTGTTGAGAGCATGCCCCTCTATGGTGCGAATGAATGAAAAAGCGGACATTCCTACTTTTTCACTTCTCATGCTCTAAAAGTCTGTCGTACATTTAAGCTCTAGTGCTAATATGTATACATAATTTCACTTCTCATAGTTCTTATTGTTATGTCCTTTAAGTCTAATTTCGTAAAGTCTGTATAGTATGTATGACTATGGTCTAAAACCCATATTACCACAAGAACAATTTTTCCTCACTTGATTCGGGAAAATAACCACCTAGTGGTAATATGGCTTACTTTAGACCCTTGTCAAACAATCTACTATTTTCCGAAAAATGTATTTTTTTAATGAAATGAAATGTTTATTTGTATAACACAGGTGGTACAAATAGGGTCTTAATTTACAAAGGTGCTCTGTGTTTTGCCTATTGGCATACAAAATTATTGTTGTATTGTTCCATATTCGGTAGGAAATAGTATACCCTGGAGGCAATCGGCCTGTTTGGAGAAAAGTCGTCGACATCTCTTCTAAATACCTAAAACTGGTATACATGTGTTCCCCGTGGTCTTCAGAATACGAATTGACTGGTTTTAGTTTATGGAGGGGGGGAGGGGGGGATACGAAAAAAGTGAGGGAAAGATGGCGGACGACCATCATCGAAATTTGTTCACAACTCGAATCATATCGGACCGATCGATTTGTGTGAGATGTCATCTGAAAGACCATTAAAGTACTATAGTTGTTTCTAAATAGAGGCAGTCATCACATTAGTCGTTTACGAAATATTTGAAAAAATATGAATTTTTTACTGTGCCTGTTTAGATAAAGTAGTGATAAAACATGCTTATAACGCAATAAATAAAGTATGTATTATTATAAAGTAGACGGGAAAATGTATGAGCTTTCAAAAAAACTAGCGTGTGGCGGTCGATCGACGTCGTATTTTCATTATTGCTCGGAATTTATTTTATGGATCAAATCCTGATGAGTATCATTTGAATGCATTTTAAATTTACTATAATAGGTTAATTGAGGTCTGAGATGTAAAATTAACAGTTTTTAGTTTTTTTTTGAAAACGTAACATTTTTACCTAATAGACTGGTGGAAACAGGCTTGTTTGCAGAAAAGTCGTCGATATCTCTTCCAAATACCTAAAACGGGTATGGATATGGTCCTCCTTGTCTCCAGGATATGAATTGATCAATTTTATTCTAAGAGGAGGGGGCGAGTCGAAAAAAGGAGGGGGGAAAGATGGTGGCCGACCGTCATCGAAATTTATTTACATCTCGAGTCCTATGGAACCGAAAGATTCGTGTGTAAATATTATTTAATGTACTATAATTGATTGTAAATAACCGTAGTCATCAATGTAGTCGTTTATAAAACAAAACATTTGAAAATGACATTAATTGCGGTAAAGTTACAATTTATTGAGCTATAAACATGTATTATTAGTACTTACGCCAACATGCACGGTAAAAAATCATACTTTTTCAAATATTTTGTATAGGGCTAAAGTGATGACTACAATTATTCAAAAACAATTATTAGTACATTGTTGTAGAGGCTAGAAAGTAAGCTATAGGTGGATCGAGTTAGTTCGAGGGCCGACCCGCCAGGGGAGGCCCTCGAAGATACGAGTCCACCTATAGCGCTTTCGGCCGAGACATTACATAGTGCTTTTCACGACTACTGTGAGGAAATAAAATATAAAAATTAATTGGCATATACAAACACTTTAATAGATACTATTTATAGGTATATTGACGGTTCATGTTTTTCACAAGCACGATAAAGTAAACGAGCATGTAACTTTCTGCAAATAAATGCTTCTTTTCGCCATCCTTCCATAATATGAATTGTTCGTCGGATATTATATTGTATACAAAATATCACTGTTCATGGGCCTTCTTATTTAGGACGCGATTTCACTGGTAACAAATTTCTACGCCTGTGCAGTTTCTTGAATTTCGGTGGGCGCCAGCGTATTAATAACATTTTCTACACTTATTGAACTCATTTTTACTGCATAAATACAACTTTCTTGTTTTTCAGTCAAACATTATCCAATTCAATTTGTATTTTTCTCGCTCCACCTTTATTACTTTTTTTTTAACTTTTAAGAAGCGTTTTACGATGTTTGCTTCAATCCGACTCAAACGGCTATTAGGCATTGCAACCTGCAGGGCCCGATCTGTCAGGTTGGTAGGTATAATTAAAGGTAGGGCCCGTAGGGAGCTGAAGGAGGGAGAGGGAGAGGCAGGGTACACAACAGATTGGGCCCTGCAAGTTGCCATGTCTAATAGCTGGTTCACTCCTTACCCACTTTTTGATAGAAAACCACAAACGGTTAAAAAGGTAAAAACGCCTTAAATGCTTCTTTTCGCCATCCTTCCATAATATGAATTGTTCGTCGGATATTATATTGTATACAAAATATCACTGTTCATGGGCCTTCTTATTTAGGACGCGATTTCACTGGTAACAAATTTCTACGCCTGTGCAGTTTCTTGAATTTCGGTGGGCGCCAGCGTATTAATAACATTTTCTACACTTATTGAACTCATTTTTACTGCATAAATACAACTTTCTTGTTTTTCAGTCAAACATTATCCAATTCAATTTGTATTTTTCTCGCTCCACCTTTATTACTTTTTTTTTAACTTTTAAGAAGCGTTTTACGATGTTTGCTTCAATCCGACTCAAACGGCTATTAGGCATTGCAACCTGCAGGGCCCGATCTGTCAGGTTGGTAGGTATAATTAAAGGTAGGGCCCGTAGGGAGCTGAAGGAGGGAGAGGGAGAGGCAGGGTACACAACAGATTGGGCCCTGCAAGTTGCCATGTCTAATAGCTGGTTCACTCCTTACCCACTTTTTGATAGAAAACCACAAACGGTTAAAAAGGTAAAAACGCCTTAAGGGTGATCTGAATGATTTTGACGTTTCTTTTTTTTAAACAAGTAAATTGGTTCGATAAACAACCTTATTTTATTTTAGAATGAAAAAGTGGTGCCAAAAAAAGACCTTTTTAATGTTTCAAAAGATTCTCATTGGCGGGTCCAATGCAATGACATCTGGATTTTACATTTCTACTATGACATTTCATTGCTGCAAAATAGCAATTCTTGTAGTGGTTGTTCAGATGCTACAGCAATTGCTTACTTTCCAGCTTGGATTTTGATCTTCTTTTGCCACATTTCCGAGCAGGTGGCGTGAAAAGTACTTTTAATGATCTTTAAAATTGCATCTCAAACGAATATATCGGTCCCATAGACCGAAATGTGAACATATTTCAATGACGATCGGACACCATCTTTACCGCGTCCGGTTATTGACTCCCCCCCCCCCCCCCCTCTATAAAATAAAACTGGCCAATTCATGTCCATCCATCACAATGAGGAATATATCCATACCAGTTTTAGGTATTTGGAAGAAATGTCGATGATGACTTTTCTTCAAATATGCCCGTTTCTTCCAGTCTATTAGAGTAAATACATATGTTACAATCCTAAAAAAATGGTTAATTTTGCAACTTCTTCAAAGACTCGACTTCAAAGAACTGATTATTTCAGTAAATTTAAAATAATTTCAAATGACACAAATCATGAATTGATCCGTTAAATAGATTCTGATAAATAATGAAAATACGACGACGGTCGGCTGCCATTGTAAGACGAAACGTAGTGACCCATTCTGAACAAAATTCATCAATACTCCGTTATATAGTATTACATAGGGTAGCCAATCATTTGGCAAACAACATTTCATAAAATATTCATATCACAAACAAAATAAAATATTCATTTCACAATGATTCCCATAAATAATTTTATATATTATTGTTTCACAAATAGTTCAAAAGACAAATTATTTGCTTGCAAAAACACTATATTACAAAACATTATTTGGCAAATTATTCATTTGCTATTCAGGGCAATTAACAAAATAACGCATGGTAAAACGTTAGTAAAATGCATTATTTGGTACCTAAATTCTTCGTTTAATAATCTCATGGTGTGTATGCCATTTATCCGTGTATTATCTACGAGTACAACATTTTAAAAATATATTTTGTACTTTAAAAGTTAAGTTTGTTTTTGTTGAATATTATCACGGACAACTATGATTTGAGAGAGCCCAGATAGATACGACGACGAGCAAAGCGAGGAGGAGCGTGGTAGATTAACTGCGACCTTACAGTTCTAGAAACTTACATATGTCGGGGTTAATAGAAATGTAAAATACCCGTAATGTTAACATACCCATTTATTTTAATTGCTTCGCAATCACTTATTTTTAAAAAACAGTCACGGCTTTATTGTCAATTTTTACACATAAAATTACCATTTTCATTTAGTTTTAGTAAAAATATCCACGAATTACTTATATTTCAGTGAAAACGAAATTCTTTTATAATATTTTGTCTTGTGTCAAATGCTATTTTTGCTTAGAAATACAGTTGTCAGTCAGCCATTCTTGTTTATCTTATTTTACTATTGTCCCTAAATTTATCCGGAACCGACTTATTAACCGACTTCAATTAAGGGAGGGAGTTCTCAATTAGTTTGCATTTATTTATTGTACTCATTATATTCAGTAAAAAAAAATAACTTATCTATTGCCATTTTGCAAAATAACGGATTTTAAAAACGATTTATTCACGAAATGAACGTTGGTTAAATAATAATTTGTCTTACAATATGTTTATAAAGCGTCCAAGTTACTAAATGTATATTTGTCTAATAATGATTTATAAAAATATTAACATATTTAGCAATGACTTGTTGAAACGAATTGTTGTTTGTTCAGTGATTATTTGCGAAATGTTATTTATCAAATGAATCATTATCAAAACGAAAGCTCATAAAATTTCCCGTATATTTTGTCATAACATTAATTGTGGTAAAGTTATAATTTATTGAGTTATAAGCATGTTTTGTCAGTATTTACGCAAACATGCACGATAAAAAAAACATATTTTTGTTAAATAAGTATTTTGTAAAAGACTAAAGTGATGACTACGGTTATTTATAAACAATTGTAGTACATTTAACAATCTTTCGAATGACATCTCATACGAATCGTTTGGTCTCATAGGACTCCAGAAGTAAAAATAATCGATGACGTTCGGCCGCCATCTGCCTAGGGAATGCAACCCGGGTACCCGAAAACCCGGGTACCCGGGTACCTATCTATATTTGGAGTCGGGTAAAACCCGGGTTTTTAACTCATAACCCGGGTTTTACCCGTGATTTAGAAATCGGTAGAAAAATAGGGTAAAACGTGAATAAACTTAAAACAAAATGTTCTATTAAGTGCAAACAAAAAAAAAACACAAGTGCTGAGATATACACGCATCAGCTCTAGAGCTGCTAGTGTATTAATAAATAATAATAATAATAATAATAAATGAGTTGGCGAGTCACCACCTGTCTTTTACAATTTTGAGACTGATTGTCACGGCAGGTGTCCGCTAGTCTCCTCCCATAACCCAGTATCCAGTCCATCCAACATTCAAACCAATAGCCCATGACCTTAGTTCCCATCGCAGCACAAAAGTGCTGCACTACAATAGTCTTTGCACCTGGCGGGGACCATCTCCGGATGTATCATATTGTACGCTCGGGGATGGTATCCGCCACGTGTATCCCTTGCTTTTAGATTAAATTGTCTTAAAGGGCGACTGCGCTGTTGGCTTCGGCCCCACGCAGGCCTACCAAAGGTCCGGGACCCCATGGTCCCGAGATATGGCAAAGACATACAAATAATAATAATAATATTACTTCTGTAACTGTATCCCTACCTTACTGTGTGTGTTATAACTATTAAATTAAAATTGAAAGGCATAGCATAAATGGTCCGAACATATTTTACACTTCAATTCTAACTATCGCTTGATAGCTTTAATCAATCATTCCAGTAAAATTTTACTGCACAGCCTAAATGAGAGACAAAAAGCGTATATCAGCAAATAAATCGCACCAGAACAAGCCGGATTTGTTAGAGAAAAAGAAACTAGAGAACAGATTCTCATATTGCGCCAGATAGAAAAGAAAGCCAGAGAGTTCGACAGACCAACGTACATATGTTTTGTTGACTTTCAGAAGGCATTTGACTCAGTTAAATGGCCGCTGCTGTGGGATGTTCTCTTACGAATGGGCGCTCCCAACAATCTCGTCCATATATTAAGAGGGCTGTATGAGAACAACTGCGCGTCAGTAAAAGTGGACAATACAATGTCAGAGCCACTCCACCCTTCGGCTGGGGTACGTCAAGGGTGCATACTATCGCCCTTGCCTTGCTCTTTTCTGTAATCTATACTGAGCACATAATGAGGATAACGCTTGAAGGCTGGACGGATGGTATTCCAATAGGTGGGAAGAATATCTCCAATCTGTGTTACGCTGACGACACCGACACCACACTCACAGCAACAAGCGAAGATTGTATAGCAGCGCTATTGCGTCGCGTTGAAACAGTTAGTCTCGAATTCGGTTTGAAGATCAACCGACTAAAAACCAAGATGATGGTCGTGGACCGTAACAACAGCAATAAGGCAAAAACTATTGGAAACTGTGGAGTTGTATCATCATACTATATGTATTGGAGTCACTGGTCTCAAACGGTGGAGGCTCCGAAGATGAAATCAAGCGACGCATAGCAACAACTAGGTCTGCAATGGAGAAACTCTAGAAGATCTGGAGAGACCGCAATATCAAAAGGGCAACTAAGACTCGCCTCGTAAGATCTCTCGTTTTCCTAATGTTATTTTACGGTGCAGAAACGTGGACAGTAAGAGAAAGTGAACGAAAACGCATTGATGCTTTGGAAATGTGGTGCTGGAGGAGATTGCTGCGGATATCGTGGACTCAGCGCCGCACTAATATATCTATACTCCAAGAGCTCAAGGTTAAGCAAAGGCTTTCAGCAATCGTGCACTCTCGCATTCTTAGTTACTTCGGCCACGTGACCCGCAAGGAAGACGACGCCATGGAGAGACTTGTTGTTCAGGGTAGAGTGGATGGTACAAGACCCAGATTACGCCCCTCAATGCGATGGAGTGATCAAGTGAAGGCCCTCACCGGATCACGTTTAAATCTGTGCGTGCGAAATGCACTAAGTAGAGAAGGATGGCGGAGAACTACACAAAATGCTGTACAACGACCACAATGACCACGACTACTCTGACAAGAGTATACGACTAAGAAGAAGAAGAAGATCTATTGTTACATTTGGATATTCCATATTTCCCGTTAACTTTGATATTTCTGATTAATAAACAGAAAGATTAAGTATACCTAACCTAACGTCTTATGCTCTCTAAATTAATATTGTGATTTACAGCTTTTTCAATGGTATAAGTTGGTAAATTTATATATTTCATGTACGAAATCATTGTTTGTCAATTAATAAATGCGAACTCAGCAATCAAAAGTGCATTTTATTACTAAATACCCGTAAAAACGATGAAAACCAATAATTAATAAAAAAAATTGTTCAAAACCGGGTATTACCCGGGTTTTTGAAAATCAAAGTCGGTACCCGTGTACCAAAAATGGCCGGGTATTGCATTCCCTACATCTGCCCTCCCCCCCCTCCATAAACTAAAACCCGTCAATTCGTAGTCAGGAGACTACGAGGAACACATCCATACCAGTTTTAGGCATTTAGAAGTGATGTCTACGAAAATCGTGAAGGAGACGACTTTTGTTTAATTTGCCTCTAGACTATTATGGCAGGCTTATGAAACTCCCGCGCGGCCTCGGTTAAATACCTATGCGCCGGAGCCTGCCACGACCCGCCGGCGGGACGGTTAGTCAGTGAACCGAAAAGTCTATGCCAATAAGCCCACTCATGCTTTTAAAGAGGAAATTCGACGCTGCATTGGAGAAATTCAGCCGTATGTATGCAAAATGGTCATAGACAATTTTGACAAAAGAGTGCATATGTGCCAGCAAAGCCTAGGAGGACATTTGCCTGACGTATTTATTCCACAAATAACCCAATTTTATGTATTTCAAGATTTTATATACAAATATATTATAACGATAACGAAAAAAAATGTGTTTTTCATCAATTTCAAATCTTGCGTCCTTTTTGGGACACTCTTTATAACCTTGTTTCATTCGATCAAACCTAACTTTAAATAAAGTATTTTCTGATAGAATATTAAAAGTAAACCAAGAAAAAAATACTTTTATTTCAATACTGTGGGCTACCGCAATTCGTATTCAAAAGTAAAAACATTGCCTGGCCCGGTTAAGGGTTTATCATAATGTTGTATGAAAGGTGAATGACAAGCTACGGCGCGTCGTGATTGGTGGACCCGCTCCTGCTGACCGCGCTTTAGACTGCCGCGCAAATCTCCTTGCGTTCAAATGACGAATTGAACTGATAAGCTCGTGCACTGTTCAGCTATTGATGAATTCGTTAGTTTTTATGTATATACATTACTATAACGATAATAAACTAAACACGCTGACTTGGAAATTTTCTAAATTTCTTTTATGGTCAAGACAACGCTTTTTAAAATTCAAATGCTTAAATGAAATCGATCTATTGATGAATCTATTATAAATTAAACTGATAGTTATCTTTGATAGCTTTCAATACATTTCAGTAATCATAAAACACTTTAGTAATCTTTATGTGAAAAAAAAATTTTTTTCAGCCTTTTAAATTATCCTGAAACAAACTCTTGACAAATGCGTTAGTAAATGACAGTTGATGTTCAAACAGTTAAATAGGATTATATCATGAAGAAACTTACCGCTTGTATAATCTTACCTTGAATTAATAAGGCCTGCTAACAAATACCTACTTTATACCTAAATCTACGTCAAGATCCGATATATTTTTTTATAAGGAGTAGTTCTCAGAGTATTCTAACAGACTACAAAAAATAGCGCACTTGTGAGTTATAAAAGTTAATTCTGTATTTGTACCCCACTACAACCGGAGTGGCCATTGACAGGCGTTCCCCTCTGCCGAAAATATACCATGCGTCATTTATTTATTGTATGTCTATCCGACGTGGCTATTTGTACGTTACGTATGTGTCATTTCCCTCCTCCGCAAAAATCGGCAGAAATTTTTGTATAGAAAATGACAGACATGACCACTCCGGGTTGAATACTCTTAGGCCTGTAAATAAATTTACCACAGCCATAAGATCTCACAAATCAAAATGTGTCCCAGGCGCCGGGACATTGGTAACCCTGAACCCTGAATTGGTAGGTGCTGTGGCGCAAGATTAACTTTATTGATAGGTTGAGGAACACTATAAATGCAGGTCACTGGCCACGAGCAGCCTCAATTTTGCAACCTAGACACCATCAGGGCCGACAGAATCACAACACTGTTTTAGTACCTAACCTGCCTACAATATAGAGCAAGTGAGATTATAGCCGCGGTCTTGACTTCTGCAAGGGATAATCTGTAAGGGTTATTGTGACTAATAAAGGCAGTTCAGTGGCTGTAGAAGAAGAAAAATGAGAGACGTAAAGTGAAGATATAGACGAAGGTTAACGTAAAAAATAGACAATAAATAGTACAGGAAAAGTAAGACTAGATTTGCCATTTTGGCGGCAAAATATGTACATCAATGAAACTTTGTTCATAACTTCATCTTGATACTAGAAATGAGGATCTGCTGAGTCCTACGAAAATTTAGGGGTCCTACCCCTTTCCGGGGGGTATGGGGGGAGGGGACCTTAAAAACCGGCCAAGTGCGTGTTGGACCACGCATAATAGAGGGTTCCGTACCTTCGATTAAATAAGAACGAAGTAACGCCAAAAGGGCGTATCTCCATGTGGAAAATATTTTTAGAAATGGCTCAAAAGGTCAAAAACTCAAAAATGGCTATGCCGATAATATTCTAATTAATTTCATAGAAAGTCAGTGTTACGGCGCATCTTCTTGAATTTTTTCATATTTTTTTAAGTTATAGTTTAAAAGTTTGAAGGGGAGGTCACAATTTTTTTAACTTTCCAAGCCATTATTTCTGTAAATATTTACTATTTCAAAAATGTTTAAAGAAGCTTTAATGGTATTTTTAAAGACCTATCCGTTAATGTACAACAAGTACATATTTGGAAAAAAAATTTTTTTACAACTCTTCATATTTCGCAAAATATTGATCCTATAAGAATGGGTATGGTCTCATTCGATTCAGCGCAAATAAATACATAGAAAATGACACTTCATTAGCCTAGTTTGTAAAATTTGCATCTTCAAAAAATTTTCCCTTGATTATAACCGGGGGGTGGAGGTAGGACAACAAAATTTTGATAGGACTCGGCAGATCCTCATTTGTAATACCAAGATAAAGTTAATAAACAAAGTTTCATTGATGTACATATTTTGCCTCCAAAATAAGCTATTTTTCCCGTACTAAAAGGGCTACAATGATCTTTAGCTACTTCCCCATTTTACTTTACTGATCATGTGAGGTCTACTGTGCCCATACGTATGTTCAAAGAAATAAACCCGACTCATAAAATCCGGGTCAACGGATATTTCTTTCACACATTACAATAAATCCTTTTGGTGATAGCTGTGTTAATAACTACACTAAGAAAACATTTTCATTGATTTGTATTTCAAATGTGTCAAACGTTTATCGTTAAACTATGATTTTCGGAAGTTTCTACTCTACCTTTGGTTAAAAGTATTTTTTTAACAATAATTTAGAAATGAAACAAACAGTGTACAAAAATAAAATAAGTTTGAAAGCCTTTTGTTATATTTTTTATATAAGTAGTATTACCAAGCTAATACATAAGAAAAAGCACAAGGTAACCGAAGATAATAATAATAGTATGCCGTATTATTAATTTGTTTAAAATATTAAGTAATGGTTACTGTCAAAGCTGTATGTGAATCTAGTAAAAGCGTATGTGAACTTCCATTAATTCGGGCAACACAACTCTTCAATGTATTTGCCAATAATACGATGTAGGTATAAATCGGAAACAACATTAAGGTATACGCGTTACCAGTCCTACTTAAATAGAATTGAGCAACCATATCTGACCGCAAATCTTCATATGGTCTTAGCCAGTAATCTAGCGTTAGTTAGATATTGCATGTAACCTGTATACTCATAACTGGAAGCTTACAAATCTTTGCAGATTGGCTGTTTCGAATTCTAACTTAAATTCTTCAAATCTATAATTTACTTTTCCGCTAGCGTTTCAAGAAACTGCTGTGAATATTCAATTGGCCATTTTATAAATTCTATAAAAATCGATAAGTAAATAATGACACGGATACGGGTATATTTTAGTCATTATTTATCAATTTCGACAAAAACAATATTTGCCCGCCAGCAATAAAATGGTGCAATAAAATCTAGTCCTATTTTACAGTTTTGTCAAATTTAACAGTTGTAAATCGTTACTTGTATGGAGCCCAGTTGTTATTCCCATCGCCAAACAATCGCCTCAATTGCCCCATTATAATTGAGTTTTCTAATCGAATTCTCATCACAGATCATACACACTGTGCTTTAATTACCAAGTAGCAATAATCCTAGGGTCCTACTTACTTTAAAATTGAAAATTTTACTTCGGAAATATCCCAAGAGCTGATGTCATTATTAAGGCTCATGCGAACACTAAGATCCTAACAGTCGCGGCGTGTCGAAACTAGTATACATATACCCACTAAAACTAGGCCGTAAGCTAATTCATGGGCTAAGGTTGCCGAGCGGACTCCAGGCTCAAATCCAGCCGTGACAATAAAAATAACGACAAAACTAGGATGATGATAAGTCACGGCGCGCCGAATATAACAGTTTGGCAAGCAAACGTACTATCCGATGACGTTGTCATATATTCTGAGATCAATAGTTTATAGCATATAGGCTGCATACACTTGGATCCTGGAATTCTCGGTGGTACAGCTTATCCTACCCCAGGTGAATGAGCGATCGAGCGAAACCTAGGCGTCTTTCCATTCCACTGCATTTAAGAATAGAATAAGAATAAGAATAAGAAACATTTATTGTCACACAAAATTATCAAGTAAGTTACAAAAGTAGGTACTTATATAATAACTAATCTGTGACAAAAGGAGCGGCCTCAGCATATGTTGCGTTAGTCATTGAAAACAACCGCGCAACGCTGATTTTCAGTCAGCCCCCTTTTCACTTGACTACAATTACCATATTTGCGGGTAGAAACACTCAGGCAAGATACGTGGGAAAAAAGAAATTAAATAAAACTATACAATATTAAAGAGAGGAAAGCAGAGTATTATCAAAAATGATCTTTTTGTTACATTTCAGAAATCATATACAAAGTTTATTAAGCGCAAAAAAAAAAAAAAACATAAAATTTAGCAATTTAGCAATGTGTTTGCATTTAGGTACATCTTATTATCTATATCATACCTTGGCTCGCTTAAGCTATACTATCTGGGTCTGATACTAGGAACATAGCTTAGGGACCAAGTTACTCTGGTTCTCAAAACCAAACTCGCAACATGAACACGGTCCTGCGCAGTCACGACTGTGTCGCAACACTCGCAGCTCTCGCAACATCACGATCTGAACGGCCACTTTGTTCCCCGTTGGGCAACGCCGTAGGGACCTCGTATAAAATGCATGACCCAATTTGATTTGTGTTTTAATGTGTCGCCACCGCCACGCCACAGCCACAGTGCTGCTAGGTGCACGTATTTTAGTGAAATATTTGCACGACGTTCTGTTTACAAGTAGGTCTTTCCTTGACAAAATCATGGGGCACTTTTGTTACATGTGAACCTTTTTTTTATCTGTCTAAAATTCTGCATACAGAATCTTTCAAAATCTATATTTAATGAAATCCTCTAATGATGAACAGTTAAAATTATTTATACGCTTACCGATATGTTTGGTTCTTAGTACTTGAAGACGGACCTATTAGGCACTCCACAACATGTCGCGCGAAGTGACTAAAGAGACGTGAGAGTAACCGTTATATTTTAAAATGTTTGGCACCTTCTAATTTTGACTAATCAGGTAGGTAACAGGTATTCACACAATAGATGCCAGGCACTGCTCGTTGGCCCAGATTTATATCCAACCGGGAAATTTCGAGCGTTCAACGAATTACAGCAAACCTGGTCAGAACTTCCCATCGCTTGCGAGAATGTGGGCTAGCTAAGTTTTCGCTTTTATCGGAAGAAGGAAGAAGAATAACGCTTTTAACGTAACCTCGAAACCAGAAACAACTTCAGTCCTCAATACTGAATGAGGGCGCAGCTTGTTATCTTAACACATCTTCTGACAATAATGTCATTCTCTGACAGATAATGTGCCCTATAGTTTACGCTTTATTAATCTATACATCTATACATATAATAAAGCTGAAGAGGGTCGAAAATCTGTAAATGTAAGATATTCGAAAAAAAGTTGGCTTGGGATACTTAGAATTGATAACAGTAGAACACGTTCCAACAGTTTTTAGAATTTTTGTCTTTTGTCTGTTTATCTGTTTGTCTGTTAATTTGACTGCGCATCACGCGAAAACGGCTGAACGGATTTTGATGCCATTTGGTATAGACATAGTTTGAGTCCCGGGAAAGGATATAGGATAGTTTTCATCCGGAAAATCAACCCTAAAGGGGATGAAAAGGGAGTTGGAAGTGTGTATGGGAAATCAATAACCGCCGAACGCTGGAAATAGTTTGAGCTCTGGGGAAGAATATACAATAATTGATATTCAGAAGTTATTCCTTAAGGGGGATTACTAATTCCACGCAGACGAAGTCGCGGGCAAAAGCTAGTATAACAATATAATGATAACAATGATAGAATGCGCGCAGTGTTCAGCAGACATGGGTTCAAGTAGCGAGTGAGTAGTGCATTCAATAGTTTTTAGGGTTCCGTACCTTAAAAGGAAAAAACGGAACCCTTATAGGATCACTTTGTTGTCAGTCTGTCTGTCTGTCTGTCTGTCAATTTTAAGATGTCTGAATGTCAAGTACCTCCTAATGAGCACCTCCGACCATCATGGGACATCTAACAAAATTCTACTTATGAAAATGAAAATGAAAAAGTTATAAGTCGACGATATATAATAAAAGTGAGCATTTGAGTATTTATACTGGGTGCTTCTATAAGCTTCGACTAGCCTGCGCTTGGCAAACGATCACAATACCCCGATTCGGATTATACATTTCAGGTTCACATAGGCCAGATTAACGAGGCCTTGAATGCTGCCGCAACGCAATTTTGCACTCGCGCTCCGAAAATGTCGATGTCACATTAAATATTTAACAACGGCCGATTTACTTTGTGTTCGGGAGTTATAAAGAGCGGACACGCAAATGTTTATCGCTTCATAAAATAGACGGTGTAGTTATGAGGCCACGTTCCGTAATTTTGTATAGGATGACTGGCAATAAAATGTAGGTATATGAACAAGAAAAAAACATAGATAAAGATGGTCGGACCAGCTGCCTGAACTATGAATGAAATTCATATTAATACAATCTGATCTCGAGTTATATATTATCTCTTAGTAAAATAATCAAGAACCTTTTTGTAGTAATTAAGTAAGTAATGGTTTTGACTGATTTTTTAGTTAATCCTTAATAACATGTAGGGTAATGACCTATGTAAGTACATTATGCCTCTATGTTTAGCTGTATTTCCAAATTGATAAGTCACTTTCATTTACTTAACAATATCCATATCCAATAACACGTTCCCCTAATTATTTAATTAATGAGCATTACAAACATCCTATTAATTACTTATTACCCAATTAATCACGGATTAGGAGATATTCATTAAAACAAAAAATGTTCAACCTTAATCGTTACAAAGAGGATAAAGAATAAGACTAATTTTTCGAGAGCAATACCTTCTTAAAATTAATAAGAAACCCTAGCTTTAACGATACTTTTAAAATATTATACACTCGAGAGCAACAGGTTCGAGTCACTAGCATTTTCTTGAATATCTTAAAAGATATTAATTTTAAAGATACTTAATCAAGAAAATGCTAATGACCCGAAACTTTTGCTCTCGAGTATATGTATATCTTATTTATTATCTAAATATATAAAAGAAGAAACTGACTGACTGACTGACTGACTGACTGACTGACTGACTGACTGACTGACATATCAACGCACAGCCTAAACCGCTGGGTCTAGAGTTTCCAAATTTGGCATGTAGGTCCCTTATAAGGTCTAGGGGTGCACTAAGAAAGGATTTTTCAAAATTCACCCCGTAAGGGGGTGAAATGGGGGTCCAAAGTTTGTATGGGGAAACAAGATTTGTTAGACTATTTTATTTGAAACTTCACCGGAGTATTCCTAACAATAAATGAGTAAACACGTGTTTCAGCTTTTTTGAAAATTTAACTCCTTAAAGGGGGAAATGGGGGTGAAAAAGTCTGAAAATCAATATGGGTATCGTTCCTATGGTTTATCGGGTCGCTGATTACGAAAACAACAACCATATTATCATACAACGTGGCAGGTGTAAAATATCATCCCCTAGGGGGTGAAATGGGGGTCCAAAGTTTGTATAGGGAAACAAGATTAGTTAGACTATTTTATTTGAAACTTCACCGGAGTATTTCTAACAATAAATGAGTAAACACATGTTTCAGCTTTTTTGAAAATTCAACTCCTTAAAGGGGGAAATGGGGGTGAAAAAGTCTGGAAATCAATATGGGTATCGTTTCTATGGTTTATCGGGTCGCTGATTACGAAAACAACAATCATTTTATTATACAACGTGGCAGGTGTAAAATATCATCCCCTAGGGGGTGAAATGGGGGTCCAAAGTTTGTATGGGGAAACAAGATTAGTTAGACTGTTTTATTTGAAACTTCACAGGAGTATTCCTAAAAATAAATATGTAAACACGTGTTTCAGGTCTTTTGAAAATTCAACCCCATAAAGGGGGAAATGGGGGTGACAAAGTCTGAAAATCAACATGGGTATCTTTTATATGGTTTATCGGGTCGCTGATTACGAAAACACCAATAATTTTATGATACAACGTGGCGGGCGTGAAATATCATCCCCCTGTTGGGGTGCGATAGGGTTGAAATTACTAAATATCAATATGGGAGTCGATTTATGGTATTTTGGGACGTTAGTTAAGTACGAAAATGGCATCAATTTCGAAATTTTTGTTAAAGAAATAATTTTACCTCCGGGAAAGGACATAGGGTAGTTTCTATACCGAAAATCAGCCCTTAAGGGGGTGAAAAGGGGATTGGAAGGTTGTATAGAGAATTTTTAACCGTTGAACCGATTCTAAATGAAACTTGATATAATAGATAGTTTGAATCCCGGGAAACGACTAAGGGTTATTTTCATTGAAAAAATTAACCCGTAAAGGGGTGAAAAGAGGGTTGGTAGTTTATATAGGATTTTTTCACAGCTGAACCGATTTAGATGAAACTTGGTATGCAGATAGTTTGAGGTCCGGGAGGAAAAAAAATTGTTTTTTTTCGCGAAAACTACCCTTAAAGGTAAAAAAGTTATGGGTGAAACGGGGGTTGCAGGTTTTTATAGGGAATTTTAAACCGTTGAACCGATTTAGACGAAACTTGGTATATAGTAAGTGTGAATCCCTGCAAATGACTAAGGGTTGTTTTCGTTCCGAAAATCATCCCTTGAAGGAAAAAGGGATTGGAATTTTGATCAGGAAATTTTTAACACCTGGACCGATTTAGATGAAACTTAATGCTAATTAGCATACAGATAGTTTGAGTCCCGAGAGGGAACATAAAATTGTTTTTACCTCGAAAATCAGCCTTAAAGGTTAAGGGTGAAACGGGGGTTGCAAGTTTGCATGGGGAATTTTTAAACGTGAACGATTTAGATGAAACTTTGTATAGAGATAATTTAAGTCCCGAGAACGGACATATAAATAGTATTTATTTCGAAAATTAACCCTAAGGTTAAGGGGATGAAATGGCGTTGGAGGTTTGAATGGGGAATTTTTAACAGCTGAACCGATTTTGATAAAACTTAGTATAGAGAGTCCCGGGAAGCGAAAAGGATGTTTTTAGGGTTTCGTACCAAAATGGTAGAAAAGGAACCCTTATGGTGCGACTTTGTTTGTAAGTCAATGACCCAAAGGCAGGCATGTAACGCCAATTTATGAATTTTAAACATTAAGGGGGGGGGGGGGGGATTTGTGGGTAGGTAAATGAGAAATCAAAAAACAACTAAAATCGTTACTTAAAGTTGTGAAGTGGGGATTAAAAGTTTGTATGGGGCATTTTTAAATGATGAACCGATTTAGATGAAACTTGGTATGGAGATAGTTTGGGTCCCGGGAAGGGGCAAAATTGTATTTATCCCGAAAAACAAAGCTTACGGGGGTGCAAAGCAAAGGGGTTGGAAGTTTTATACAGAAGTATTTTTAGTTGAACCGATTTAGATGAAACTTGGTATAGAGATCGTTTGAGTCTCGGAAAACGACATAGGATAGTTTTATCCCGAAAATCAACCCTTTAAGAGGTGAAAAGGGGATTGAAAGTTTATATGGGGAATTGATAACCGCTGAACCTATTTAGATGATTTGGTATTGAGACAGTTTGAGTTCTGGGGATGGATACATAATAGTTATCCCAGAAGTCATTCCCTAAGAGGGTAAAAAGGGGGGTCAATTACTAATTCTACGCAAAGGAAGTCGCGGGGAAAAACTTTTATTCAAGAGTAGAAATCTGCATTAATCATAATGTACGCGGGCGAAGCCGCGGGCAACTGCTAGTTTTCCGATAAGCTTTTATTTAATAACGAATGATAAATATTCCTCGATATTTCGTAATTTTTATCCATTTTATCTCAAAATATTTACTGTGTCCGGTTAGTAATGCAAGAGCGAAAGATTGTTAGCATTTTATCGTTTTATCCTTTATCTCATAATGGTATAATTTTGCGAGCAACTTACTATGCTGTGGTCAACTTTGTCCAAAGCTGAACTTAGGTGCAAAAATAATACGGCAACTTTTCTTTTTGAGTCCATGTCATGAAATTCATCACCAATTCATTGTGATATCTTCAATTGTGCCCTGTATGCACCAAATCACATTTTGATGTAGGTATCCTCTGATAGTTTTATATCTATTAGAGCTTAAAATTAGATTTTTAAAGATATAAGTTAGCTTAGATAATCGCTAAGTACCTAGTTTTGTCTATTTTGTGCTAACCTATAATCCCACCTCATAATTACTTAAATACTAACACTAGTGGAAAGGCGAATGACAAGGTGAATAATAGCAAACATACTGCTTTTACTTCTAAAATCTCACCTCACCACTTGTACAGATGTGTGAGATAACTGTATCAGTAAGAATACGTGTACCACTTTTCCACGTACGAACAAATAGGTTACATTCACATAGTGTTCATGTAAGTTAAAAGACTTACGCAATCGACGGAGACCGGAACACATCGCTGTCGATGCTTCCTGTTCGTGATGCTGCACATTTGTTCATACCGTACGGAGATGGACATTCGACGGAAACTGTGATTTTACTACGAAAACTTTGTTTTTAAACATCCTCACATTCTGTTGATTAAACTTATACAGTCGCAGTAAGTAGCGGGTGAGAAAACCAAAATGATCTCAACATGCTTTTATTCCGTTAGCAACACAGTTGGGCCGATTAACCGTAGTTGTTTTTCCCCCTTCAATATACTTTGGTTATTACTGAATTGATTTTTTTAAATTATGTTTATCGCAATCAAAGTTTGTGAAATATAAAGACTCTTAAGAATATAGGTATGGAAATCCGTGCCTCTTCTCATCTGTCAATTCACTAGGTACACTACGCAATCCTGGGGGCCTCCCACTAGTTCACTGTCATCTGATTTTTCCAACCACAGCCCAAAAAAGTACCTTAGTACCTAGATGTAATTGGGATTATGTTTTATTTATCAAAACTAATTGTTACTATCACATTATATTTAGTATTGATATGCGTTCAATTATTAATATGTGTTCAATAGCGGATCATTATTAAGAAGCCTCAAAACTTTCAATATCACCTCTGCCTTCATCGAAATTCTCGCCAAGTTTTGTTTTCAATTAGTTCAGCCGACTACACAATAATCCCATAATATATTCAGCCCTAGTCAGTAGTCACGTCTAATATTGTGTTATGCTTTCTCCGATAGAATACTAATGTAGCCCTGCGACCTTCACCTATAATAAAAGCAGGTGTTAGCGGCACAACATCGATTGTTTATTGATCATTTTCAACTCTATAGCCTGGTGATAAAACCTACCAATGATATGTGTTGCTGTATAGCCTTATTGGGATGCAGAGGACCTTCTGCATCCTAATGCGTTTGCGATGCAATTGCTTTGATGAATGCGAGTCAAGGTTTCGGTTACAACGGATTGGTAGCGTATTCATGTAATCTGCAAATCAGAACATACTGACACCTACTTGCTTTTTACCTACCCGAGTTAAACACTATATTTTTCATTTCTTCGTGGGGCAAGTAACATACGCATACATGTGTAATCTATAAATTACGACTTTACGAGGTAGTAAAGTTGAGTATTATTGATTTGAAAGAACTATATTTGAAAGAAGATTTGATTTATGAAACCTTCAGATAAATATCAAAATGGAAACCCTAACATAAATACCAACATGGATTGCACCGAATTATTCCTAATCATGCATGAGAATTTAAAGATTAGTTTTACTGTACCTAATACGTACTAAAACTCTATAGGGCAGAAATGTATCACGTTCAAACCGCATCATAATAACAATGCACACTTGCAATGCTAGCTGATTGATAGCAATTACTCACTTTCAGAGCATCCGTGATGAAAAACATTACATCTTTACCTTATTTGCGACTCGCATCCGTTTATTTCCACAGTTTGTTTTATACTTATTTATCCGTAATACATCCACATTTATAGGCAACAAAGAAAACAAGGACATATAAATATAATCCCTTTGTTAGTTGCTCATTAAACATGCTTACAGTCGAGTATTTACTAAACTAAACAAATAAGGTTTAATTATAGCCATCAATTAAATATAACTAAGCGTAAGTTGGAAGGAATTTCGCCATATTAAATCGGACGTGTAACATCTGTTCACAGCTGCACAAGAGATTAAGCAGAGCGTACACGAATAGCACAAGGTAAAGTAAACTGTTACACATAAGTAACATACTCTAAGGAACTAGCACTAGGGCAGTAGGTTTACTATAAACTTTAAGTTAACTCTGGTAATGTGCAGTCCGGAATTTTCGTGGCACTGTTGAATTGTGTTCAGTTTTTTAGGGTTCCGTAGCCAAAATGGCATAAACGGAACCCTTATAGTTTCGCCATGTCCGTCCGTCCGTCCGTCCGTCCGCGGTCTAGCTCAGTGACCGTTAGCACTAGAAAGCTGAAATTTGGTTTGAATATGTGCATTAACTAAGCCGACAAAACGGTAGAATAAAAACGCGAAAAATATATTTTGTTAGGGTACCTCCCGTACACGAGAAGTGGGGGGCGAAATTTTTTTTCGTTCCTACCAAGTTGTGTGGGTTATCGTTGGATAGGTCTTTTAAAAAGAATTTGGGTCTTTTAACACAGTTTTTGGATAAAACTAATGCTTTCGGAAATAATAGCTCCGAAAGTTTAAAACAGGGCGTCCCCCCCATCTAACTTTTGAATCGTGGGTCCTAAAATTTTGAAAAAAATCATGAAACTGAGGCCTAATGAGTACCTTCAATGAAAACTATATTGAATTCAATTGGTTAAGCCGTTTTTGAGTTATCACTCAAAAACCCATAGTGAAAGGATGTAAGTAAAAATGACGTAAGCGCCGCCAAATTTCCCATAAGAAACGACCTTTTGAATTAATGGTCTCAGTTTACGGAACCCTACACTGAGCATGGCCCGACATGCTCTTAGCCGGTTTTATTTATCAACTTCCGATGTACATAATAACGATAAAATATTTTTATAGATTTTTATCATAATCATTTTCAAAGAGAATTTATGAAAACGACAAGCGGTCTTATCTTTAAAGAGCGATCTCTTAGCGAGTTGGGGAACTTGGGGACTTACACTTAAGAATTTCTTCGGGAAAAATGCTGGTTCGGTATTGATGTTTTCCTTCACCAAAAAGCGATTAAAAATATCGAATTATATTTGATACATAAATAGGTACGAACGCTCGAGACCAAGACCTCAAGACCCTCTCTTTTTGAAAAAAAAAACGATTTTTTTATAGATGAATGTCAGACCTCTTACCACAAGGCTACCAACGCGTTGGTAGCAAATTAGATAAACCGTAAATATGTCAGACTTGTCTTTAAAACGTAAAGTACACAAGCGACTGGGGGTTTTTGAGTGTGAGTAGCTTAGATGGAAGAACTCATCGTCTTGAAGTAACTTCGTGGAAGTAACAGACTCAATCTTTATGGACATTTACTACGTAGTTAATAGGTCGCGAAGTCGACACAAGCTCGCCCACTTGACAGACATTCTAGGAACTTTGGACTACCGTGCTATATAGTTTACTAGTTTAGTTAACCGGTGTACAACAAGCTTTACTCGTGTGTAGGTGGTTTATCATCACTACATCAGCCTGCTCCGGGTTCATTGATTACGCGGACAGGCAGGCCTTAGAATGATAATACCTAGTTGGAAATGTAGTCCCATGACATCGCTAAAATTTAAGCCTAAGTATAACATGTCGATTTTTTTCACTATCACTATTCACAATAGGTATTCAATTCGATTGAAAGAACAATATGAAGATTGTCATAATTAAATTAGTAGTAAATTTTACAACTTACTTATTTACTTGGTTTTTGTGCGTGGCTATTGTAACAAGTTGCGTGTCGGACCGAAGGCAATAATTAGAATAATATAAAGTGTGAGGGCAGTTTAAATGTTGAGGTCTAACCTTAATTGTTTGGTTAATAAAAATAAAATAAATATTTTGGGACAATCATAAACAAATAAACCCAGTCCCAAACTAAGCAAAGCTTGTACTATGGATACTAGGCGACGATATACCTGCTTATATAGATATAAAACACCCATAACTCAGGAACAAATATTCGTGATAAACACACAAATAAAATGCCCTTACCAGGATTCGAACCCGGGATCTCCTGTTTTATAGGCAGGGTACCTACCAACCGGGCTTGGAGGCCGTTTAATGAAAATAAATTAATACTCCTACAGTCTGTCCGGAAAGAATTATAGTGTCGTAGAATGTATGAGCTCCCATATAAACCGCGACACTTTTCTTTCCGGACAAACTCTATCTTTTTTTTGTCATTTACTTACACATCAGTCATCCGCATCTATGTCAATATATCAATGAATTCGCTACTACTAAACGCTAAAGTTTTGACTGTTACATATACTTACCTTCTAGGCTTTATTATTGTAAGGGACAGGCTTTGCTGGCCATTATTTATGTGCGTCTGTCGAGGATGCCGCATTCACTGCGATTGAAGCGAGCTCATTTATACTCTACTTGTTTTTCAATTAATCAAGTGTAGATAACGAATCAATTAGTAAAGCCTGAGGCTGTTGAGAAGTTTCTTAGTATTCTCATAGGTATAAAACTAATTGCTTTTTTTATTTACGAAGACGTAACTTAATATTCTCGTCGTTAACTAAAATACTAGAATTTGTCTTCGTAGCTGTGAAATTGAACCCTCCTCTCGGCCCGTCTCTCTCGTTTCGCTTAGTGCCCCCTTATTTTAAGATCTTTTTGACTTTTGGAGTGAATTACGGGATTAAAAGTATTCCCATGTGTTTCCAGGGGCTCTAGGTTATAATCTATCTGTATGACAAATATCCAAATCCATTTAGCCGGTTTTTATGAAGGAGGAACAAACATCCTTAGACATCGAAACATACTTAAAATTTTATAATATTACTTAGGTAGGTATATGGTTCTTATGGCACCATAATTATTAAGTGATTTACTTATTATACTATAAATAGAAGCAACTTACTATGTTTATTTACTAGAACATTGTAGTATAGAGTAATCAGTTAACGTGGTACGTACAAATTGTCCAACCACCATTAAGCGCTTAAGTGCTGATGAATAGCCGCCATATTACCTGGAACGAGAACAAAAATGGTTTTATTGCATGTTATTTTAGCCGTAAAGTAAGCCTCAATCGTAAATGTAACGGAGTGGTTTTATGTGCGAATGCTTAGCTACACCTGCTTCTATACGCAGTTGAGATCGTAAAAAGTCATTTAGTTGCGTGTTTCTCAAATTTGTAGCTTTACTTATTTGAATAAAATAAATAAAGAAATATTTGAGGACAATTTATAGAAATCAACCTAGCCTAACCTAACAAAGTTTTACTTTTACAATGAGTAGGTACTAGGACACAATAACTATACATTATAACATAAGTCCAAGCCTAGGATTTTTCATCGCATGGTAAGATGAATGAAAACTATGGAGTCGATATTAAAACTAAAAGTGTACTCATATTCATACTCATATTCATTCATTTAATTAATACCGAAATTAAATTATAAATGAAATACACAATTTGAATGGAATTAAATTATATATTAAATAAAATAAAATAACTCCCATAAAAAAATTAACATTACGTCTACCGCAACAAAATAGTATGTATAATTAACTAGGTATGTAACTAAGTTTATATACTTACATGATAAATGTAACCCTTTCCCAAGCTAAAGGCAAACTACTACAAAATTCATTTTAGTTACAGTAAGAAAAAAAACTTTCGATTGAAATTTACGATCTATTAGCCAGATAAAGGGGTGAAAGTATTACGGGACTAAGAAAATAAGTGAGTATGAGTATGAATAAAATTTTTGTTTTAATATCGACTCCATAGTTTTCATTCATCTTACCATGCGATGAAAAATCCTAGGCTTGAACATAACATAACTCAGAAAAAATATTCGTGATAAACATAAATGCTATGTCCACACCAATGAGCTTTATATATTTTTCTCACACAGATTTTAAATTTTGACGCTCTAGCTAGACGAATTAAAAGTTAGAGATGTAGGTACGACCTCAAAAAATGTGTACACTTTTGCACCTTATTACAAACGAGTAAAGTGCAAACTGTAAACATATCGTCAACGTCGTCGTCGACTGTATCTGCTTAAAGTGCACTCGCACAATTTGACTTGACGGGCTAAAAAAAAATAACGAGCGGATTTTGTGACTTGACAGACAATTGCGCTCATGGCAAAGGTAACCCTTAAAGTCCTTAAACTACCTACATAAATCGGTACACTTGTTTTCGTCAAAACCGCTGCACATGCGTTCTCTGTTCATATATATATCTATGTGCAATACGGGCGAAACGGAAAGACTTAACTTTATCTAATAACTGTCTGGACGGAAACGGCGGTAAATAGGATGTTGTGAAAGTCTGAGGAGTTAGTCGTTCGCGTTCAGTCAGCAGCAGAAGTAGCTATGCGGTTGAGGTGTTCTAAATGCCTTAAGGCGATGAGTCCGCCATTTGTACTTTTTTGTTTTAAATTGTGCAATAAAGTTTAAATAAATAAATAAGTGATAAGAGCCTGTGACAGTCATTTTGAACACCTCACCTGCAAAGCTACTTAGGTAGTTATGCAGTATATTTAAATGAAAATTTGCAGGTTTATTGTCTTCTGGGCTTGTAGAAGTATTCCTAGTACTTACTTGTATTTTTCACGCAAATTAAACAAACCATTTTATTATTAAAAATGCCTAACGTTAGAGTACCTAAGAGTATGTTCATTGTTCAACCATTTTAAGATTAGTTTTATGTTCGATTGCCGTACCTAGGTATTTATTGTTAAACCAAGCGGCCGGGAAATCTTTCGAAGGGGTTAGAGTGTGGTAAAAACCTTGAAAAACGGAAAAGAGTTGCATAATTTTTTTATGTAGCGTGGCACCAGGTAGCGTTATGAAAAAAGTTTGTAAACAATGCTATTGTGTAATACATAATAAACAGGTTACATTAATCTATACATATAATAAACGCGTAAGGAGAAAAAAAATGTACATTGAAGATATTTGAGAAAATCTAATTTAGGGGGCCTTAGAAACGTTGACTGCATACATTTTGGTGATTTTTGGAATTTTTGTCTGTCTGTCTGTGAGTTTGTTCGCGATGTACGCCAAAATTACTGCACAGAATTGCATGAAATTTTGTATTATAGTAGTTTATACCCCGGGGTAACATATAGGGTAGTTTTTATCCCGCTTATTTAAAAACATTTTTTTCCAATTCAAGCAAGTCTGTTTGGAAAGAGAAGTGCCGTGGTTTATATGGAAGCTCATACATTCTACGACACTTCTCTTTCCGAACAAGTCAATTTCGTTGTGAAAGTTGAAAGTAACCGGAAATATAATTGTCATCGACTAAAGGATGATGCACGGTGTTCCGGACCATCTCCGACACAACAATTCCGAGACTTCGTTTTGTATAGAAAAGCGTCACAGCCGTCACATGATCCTAGGAGGTCACCTGTATGTGTAGTTAAGTGTCGGAAGTGTCGTGTCGGAGACGGTCCGGCACACTGTGCATCATTCTTAATATGTACCTTCAATTTGTGGGATATTTTATTCTATAATTTAAATTATCTATCTGGTTCATTCTTAGCCCTGGGCAGCGGAGGCCTAGGCCACTTTTTTCTTTGTATATGGCCTCTATTTAAGGTTATAATTAATAATTGTAGTGTGTCAATATAAAATAAACAATGTATTCTTCACACTTGACCATTGAGTTTTGCCGGGTCCCTTTCATGCTGCTGAAGCAATTCTCGCTACTATGTTCCGTGCCTGAGCCCTATACTGTACCTGGCATTTGGCCTTCGCATACATTGCCAAGATACTTAAGAATTAAGTTTTGTCCGGTCCCTTTCATGCTGCTGCTGAACCAGTTCTCGCTGCGACGTTCCGTGTCTGGGCCCTATACGATACTTGGCATTTGGCCTTCCCATAGATTCCATTACCAAGACACTTGACCATTGAGTTTATACCCGGCCCTGTCATTCTGCTGATGAAGAAATTCTCGCTGTGACGTTCCGGGCCTGGGTTCTGTGTGGTATTCGACCTTTTGGTCTCTGCATATATTGCCGCTCCCTTGGGCCTTTTTCCCTCGGGTTTGCTAAGACACTTGACTATTGAGTTTATACTCGGCCCTATTATGCTGCTGCTGAAGAAATTCTCGCTGCAATGTTCCGGGCCTGGGCCCTATGTAGTTTTGGCCTTCGCATACATTGCCATTCATCCTCGGACCTTCGGTCCTCGGGTTTGCTAAGATACCATTGAGTTTTATCCGATCCCTTTCAGGCTGCTGCAGAAGCAATTCTCGCTTCGACATTCTGTGCCTTGGCGCTATGCGATACTTGGCATTTCGCCTTCCAATACAATGCTGCTCAACCTTGGGTTTGCGAAGTTTATACCCGGCCCTGTCATTCGGCTGCTGAAGAAATTCTGGCTGCGACGATTTGGGCCTGAGCTCTGTGTGGTATTCGGCCTCTGGCCTTCTCATACATTGCCGCTCCCTCGAGCCTTAGGCCTTTGGATTCGCGAAGACACTTGACCGTTGAGTATTGTCCGGTCCCTTTCATACTACTGCTAAAGCAATTCTCGCTGCGACGTTCCGTGCCTGGGCCTGAGCTCTATGTAGTATTCGGCCTTTAACCTTCTCATACATTGCCGCTTCCTCGGGCCTTAGGGCCTTGGATTCGCGAAGACACACCGTTGAGTATTGTCCGGGTCCTTTCATGCTGCTGCTGAAGCAATTTTCGCTGCGACTTTCCGTGCCTGGGCATTATGCGGTACTTGGCATTTGGTCTTCCCATACATTACCGCTCACCCTCGGGTCTTCAGCCCTAGCGTTTGCGAAGGCACTTGACCATTGAGTTTATACTCGGCTCTGTCATTCTGCTTCTGAAGAAATTCTCGCGGCGAAGTTCCGGGCCTGGACCTGAGCTCTATGTAGTATTCGGCCTTTAACCTTCTCATACATTGCCGCTTCCTCGGGCCTTAGGGCCTTGGATTCGCGAAGACACACCGTTGAGTATTGTCCGGGTCCTTTCATGCTGCTGCTGAAGCAATTCTCGCTGCGACTTTCCGTGCCTGGGCATTATGCGGTACTTGGCATTTGGTCTTCCCATACATTACCGCTCACCCTCGGGTCTTCAGCCCTAGCGTTTGCGAAGGCACTTGACCATTGAGTTTATACTCGGCTCTGTCATTCTGCTGCTGAAGAAATTCTCGCGGCGAAGTTCCGGGCCTGGACCTGAGCTCTATGTAGTATTCGGCCTTTAACCTTCTCATAGATTGCCGCTTCCTCGGGACTTAGGCCCTTGGATTCGCGAAGACACATGACCGTTGAGTATTGTCCGGGTCCTTTCATGCTGCTGCTGAAGCAATTCTCGCTGCGACTTTCCGTGCCTGGGCACTATGCGGTACTTGGCATTTGGTCTTCCCATACATTACCGCTCACCCTCGGGTCTTCAGCCCTCGCGTTTGCGAAGGCACTTGACCATTGAGTTTATACTCGGCTCTGTCATTCTGCTGCTGAAGAAATTCTCGCTGCGACGTTCCGAGCCTGAGCTCTACGTGGTACCAATTGGGCCTTTGGCCTTCTCATACATTTGACCGTTAAGTTTATACCCGGCCCTGTCATGGTGCGGCTAAAAAAAAATCCCGCTACGACGTTCCGTGCATGGACACTACAATGCGGTGCTTGGCATTTGGCCTTTTCATAAATTTCCTTAATAATTAGTCAATGTTACTCTGCGTCCGTAGGAAATACCTTAGACAACCCTACACGTGATCCACGGACGGTGCTAAAAGAGTAACAAACTTGGCAGCTGCACTGTCCCATCTGGACCACGCAGCACTCACCGGATTTTGTTCATCATCTGCTTTTCTACTACTACTATCCGAGAGTATAAATACCTATCTATATCCAGTGATATATAGCCGATAAATAAATAATTTGTAACAAAAATGTACCTACTATTTAACGTGTAGAAAGCGTAAGTTAGTATTGGTCTGGAAATAGTCAATGAAAATACCAAACCGCATAAACACACGCGGGCGAAGCCGCGGGCACAGCTAGTAATGACTAAAGCAGCATCATTAGTAGCTTAGCATAAACAATTAACGAGCTTAGTCGTTATCATAAGGGCTAACTGCTAATGAAGGCCCTTCACTAATTATGCTCAAGGGAAATAATGAAACTGCATACATTACCAGCATTATCATGTACGAGTGTTGTGTTTATTTATTTATTTAATCTTTATCGTAAAAAAAAATACAAATGGCGGGCCAATGGCATTTTTTACCAGTCATAGAGCCACAGTACCAGGCACAGAGACAAGACTATTGTCTGTCTCTTTTTATTAGGCGCAGGGAGAAAAGAAAACATATATTATTTACTTGAATCCATTGCCAACATAATTGATACATAAAATACACAAATAACACATAAAAAAATGTTTACACCATTTAAGAGTGCACTGAAAATAATAATCAGGGAGCCTACTGAGATTACGGAAGGGCTTACTGAATAATCAGTAAGATTAACTGATTATTCAGTAAGTAACTTTACCGTAATCTCAGTAGGTTTCCCTGATTTTTATTCAGTGTCTTAGAGCGACCAGTGAGTGTGCTTAGTGTTCATGCCAAGTTCTCAGTCAGCTATGCCAATCTCATACACTCTTACAATCAACTTAACTTAGGCGGACTCTATGTAATTAGCAGTGATTTCATTACGTGATACGTGTATGTTTATTTCGGTTGTTTTTGATTAGGTAGATTAAACTTACACAACATTATTTTTCGTTCATCATCCATTAGAAACGTTACAACATTTCGAACATTGAGGTAAATATCGTCATGTCAATGCAATTTAATGGCATTCTCAATTTATTCTGGTAATATAGACAGAATGTTCCTAGACATACACCTAGGAGATCTAATAAAATGTATAGGTTCGTCAGAGACTATAAGTATGATCTCGAGATTAGAGATTACTTGTAATTAATTAATAAATTTATCGAGTTACGTTATTTACGAGTATACTGCAAGACCACTCAAAGCCTGCTTCAATTTTTGGGATTAGGTATCCAAGCAGGTTGAGATTTACTACAGTTATTCATTAACATATGCAAGAATATAAATCAAATAAGATTACAATATTTTGTTTAGGTACGTAAACGTACGTAAACATGTACAAAGTTAGACTAACATAAATAGAGGCTAAGCTTATGGAATTAGTCGAAGCTATTAGTGAAGGATTAATGAAAACACCCGGGACGGATATATACGTTGTCGAATTGCATTTCAAATACGAAATATAGGTGCATTATTTGATTATTGATTCGATATACTCTCGTTAGATCCTATTGGCAGGCAACAGAAGCCTGTAGGTACACTTTGCACCTAATATACCTGGTCCAAAATGTACGCATGTTTTTAACATCGAACCTACTTACGTACGAGTATGTGATGGCAGCAGGCGTCTATTTCTTTATAGCGGGAAAGTAATCTGTTTTAAAATGACGTCAATTTCTGATAGTGGACGGCGTACGAGTCTAATTTTAAAGAAATACCGCAAATCGATGTACAGTTAAGCCATTTGGCACACGTATATTAAAGGTCAAAACAAATTTTTTTGACCCGCAGTTCTCGACACATGACTATACTACAGCCCTTTTTTTTATTAAACCCAAAATAATTTTCAAAACATACCAAGTTTGGGCTCCTCCAGATATATAGATATATGCAGATTTTTTATACAATATACATCATTATACTAAAAACGAGAGTTAACTTTCCGTATAAAAATTATACTAAAAACGAGATTGAACCAAATATAAGAACCTATTTTCGTGATGAACTTGATCTAAGATTTGATCTTAGACTTAGTTCCTATAGCAAATAAGACATCTCCAACGTAGTGTGATAATGTTAGGGCAATGTCAATTGGAGTGAGCAATTATTCAAATCATCTGTTTGGTGCGTACACGTGGTGTGCGTGCGTTGCATACATACAGCACACAGCCGCGCGTGAACAATCAAGCGCGCATAATAGCAAGGCTAGCCGGAGGCGTTAGGGACCGAATACACTGGCTGTTCCTAGGATAACGACTAATGACTAAATTTTAAAATGGTTTGTTACTTGTGCTGGAACGAAGCATTAGTAGTATAACGGTAAGCCGAGCGGCTTTCAATCATTGATATTGCGATATGAAAAGTAGATACTACTACAAAATGAAGTTATTACACTTATTACTACATTTCTAATTAAAACGTTTTCTGGTGCTGCGATACAATTTGCAGGTGTTAGCAGCTTATGGCGAACCGTTATCTACTGGTGCTAAATGTGACGTCCCACGGGTGAAAGTACCTTATGGCGGTTGGCGCTTACGTTGCGAAGCATCGCATTAGTATTGCAGCGTCGTTAGAAATAGCGTAAGCCCCAACAGCCATAAGGTACCTTTTCCGTGGAATGTCACAAATAATACCTACATAAAAAGGTGCATAGTGAAAATGCGGGTTGGTTGCAAGAAGGTTAAGCTAGTGACATCTACAGAGATGTAACTAGCGGTCACGGTTACAGAACCGTGTATAGAACCTGTACCAATTGTTTCGCATGTAGGTAACAAAACTGGTGTAGTATTAGTATGTATTATGTTCTTATGTATCTAATTGTATTAAAATTGGGTTATAATAAAAAAATCATTGGCATTAAGTACAAACAATGACGATAGAAATATAAAAGATTAACAATATTTTTCTGTAGGTAGTGCTAAAGGTTTTAATACCACATAACATATGGAGTAGCTGTTTAGGTTAGTTGAATTGTTTCAAAAGATAATCGTCACGTCGATATTTAGAAATGACCAGTGAATACTATCCATAATATCAATGTGATGAACATACACTCTGTCTAATAGCACATCGGTGTGTATGTCCGTTGCGCAATACACATTAGCGACATTTAACTGACCATATACCTTATTGCAACAATTTAAGGTCTTCTAATGCACACTATGTACGTGAGTTTGCCTATATTGCTTATTGACCTCGGCTCTCCAACACATTGTATGTTTAGGCATAGACCTAACAAGTTAATCCGGGGTTCCAAAACCAACACACAGTGTATATTTGCGACAGTGCCTCGAGCCGGCCTAAAATTTGAACTGTGAACATTTGTTACCTAGTTCGGTACCTAGCCTCTTATTCGGTCAAGCATCATTCTTAGTTTATTTTTATTAGTCGGTATCCTGTGGCCGCCCACAAATTGTAATATTTGCAAAATATTTATTTGTTTTATTTTATCGAAATAGGAACAGTAAGTAATTAATACAATACAAGTAATTCATACAAATTAGTCAAATTATGTTTGTAACTTAATAACAACATACATATAGGTAGGCTTTAAATTCCTATTCCTTGGGGAAGCTAGAGGGTATTATTTAATTAGTGACGAGGAAAACAATTAATTACCTATTTATAATTATATAAATTATTTTTTTCCCCTTCATGTATACCCAGTGGGTATTACCCACCCGTGTAAGGCGTGGTCACCTAGTGGTCGTATTTACTTTATTTTAATAGTTCTGCAGATAATGCTAATTAAAGTTTTGGAGCCTTAGTGGATAGCCAAAAATAGTTATTATAGATTTACATATACGGCAATTGTTATTTTTACTAAAATAATCAGTGACGGGAGTACATGTTGGTATAAAATATATGGTGGGTTATTAATTTAATACAACTCAAAAATTCTTGACATCACGTAGCCGCCTTAATGAAGTTATTTCTATCAATTTGTATATACGTTTCATACCAGAAACGCTAATTAATGTAGGTAACGATAATTGTATGTACATATACCGCAGTTTGAGCTCTAATCTCTCGTCTTCTCGTTAATTAGCATCAACAAGCTATTCATATGTATCTCGGAGGCTGCAAAGCTGCATTCGCGATTTAATCTTATGTAACGTGTCTAAATGTATGGCGAGATGTGAATGTTACACGGAAAGAACATGACTACTACTAGGTACTTAGCGTTTTTTAAAATTAGGACCGATTCCATTAAAACCATTGTTTTTCGTAGGTAAATATTTTCGTGTGCGAAAAAAGTGGATTTACGTTATTATTTACAGAAGTTGTATCTGTTAATAATTTCCCCAAATAGTAACCGTCTGGTTATTATATTCTTTCTAACTTCATGGGACGTAGGTGTTATGTTAAGGAGGCAAATTAAATGGTGTTATCAACATTCACTGTTGCTTTATGCGAGCGCATTCGTCCGAAGCGTGCGATAAAAATATCCTCCACATAACAATTAACCATAAAACGCCATATTTCTACGCAGCACGAGTGTAACTCGTGTTGTAATAGTGAGAACTCGCGCAATGACTCCAAACAAATCACGTTCATGGAAACAATTAAATGCTCGCCGCGAATTCGGGTCAAGTGTGCGCTGAATAAACAAACTGATTACATTAGAGTAGAGCAATCGTGTTCAAGATATTAAAAAAAAAGTGTAATGCAATAGTTTTAATAACTAAACACAACTTTTAGCCGTTTTTCAACAGTGGACGTCTTTCGGCTGATAAAATTTGACGATAAACCAAAAAGGTCTTCCTACCAGTAAAATTATAATTATTTACTTTTAACAAGATTAGGTTCTGCACTCCGCTGGTATACCGATCCGACCGACAAATACTCGATCAAAATATCTGGGAGAAGTTGCATGGTTCAGTTATGTATTGACTCTATGCAATACACGTAAAGTAAATTAATATCTACATATTTACATCATGACGACTTTTTCGCATTATCCATAAAAATATAGTAATTTTGTTACAAACGTAATTACACTTTATTACTAAGATATGCTAAAGATAAAAAAATATAATAGGCACCTAACAAGGCAACGAAAACGAGAGATTAGAGATTGCTAACACATACTTATTCAAATTTGCAATTACTGTTAAGCGTGTTGAACAAAAGCAACGCGTGGAATATCGTCCAGGAATATAAATAAGCACAGTAATATTTTATGTACATTCAGAGCGAATCACAACAGGGCCAAAAATAGTCATAACAAGGATAAATTTATCTAACACAGGTCGTCGTCGGTTAAGGAAACAGAAATATTTTACTGTAGGTAAATAAAATGTCCGTCATTTATCGTACAAGCAAAACCACCATTTTCATAAAACCACTTATAATGCAAATACAATTCTGTAGCACCGATGAGCAGGAAATTAAAAAATAAACTGCAAAGCCTAACTGACGCCTCCAACAATCAGCATTTCTGTCTCTTAATTAAAGTATGAAAGTGTTCAGCATTTGAGTTGAAAAACTCTGTGGCTGACGTAAATTAAATAATGTAAAGGAACACGGAGGATTGCGGTAATAGTGAATCTGGGTCGTGTTTCATTTCGAGGCGAATTCATTTAGGAGCCGTCGAGCCCCGTTGTCTCGGGGCCATCCGCTTCATTAACCGTCGTACAACGGTTTAAACTTTACTGAAGAATAAAATGGCGGACACTGTGAGGAATTTGGATAATGCTACAATTGCTACATTGTTGCAGATGAAGGACAATTTTGGGAACCGTCTTGCATTTCAAGTATTAGGCTGAAAATAGTTCTATGTACTCATTCTAGATTTTATTAGACTAGTTTTAACTGCCCAGAACATAGATCTCAACGTTAACAAAATTTCAAAATCCTATTAAACGGCTGAGTAAATCTAAAATCTATGCCTTCGCTTCGCTCGTCCATAACGTTATCAAACTTCTTACTCTATGCACTAGCGGTTGTCAACTGAATAACTCAAAATATTTTTTTCGATGCAATTGATATTGCAACATAGTATTTCGAAAAATGTGTCCTCAGAAATAACGACTACAATCACACTTGAGAAGTCGGTCCGGTAAATACAAGGAACGCCTTGACAATACCTGTCTCTCAGAAACAACATCCCGTTTGAATTCAAACGATTCCAGTAATTGTCGGCAAAGCTAAAATTATAAAGTGCCGGTGCAAACCGGCACGGTACAAATAAAGAATGGCGGAAATGGCTGGAGAAGCCGCTAAACGCTGACGAGAAGAGACTAGCTTCTAATAAAAATATTTGCACAGACTTTTATAAGCACTATAAGTGCACAATGATTCTGCTATAGGGCTTATCAAATTGCGCGAGTTGTTTCTTTTATCTAACTTTTTTTCTGGAACGGATCCAAAGCAATTTTTCATGTTGCTAAGGGTAAAGCTGCATAGCTTTTACACAGCACGTTGTATGCCGCAACTTGACTCGTGACAGTAAACAAAGCTTGTTTCTCGAGGCCCGAGGACGCAATAAGTAGGGCGACGTGAGACCAACATGATACCAGACATTATAACAAAGTGGTGCATGCTCGCACCGGGTCCGTGCGCGAGCTAGCTAACTATAACAATCACAGACTTCGAACTACGAAACTTTACAATAATAAACACAATTACTGTTTACAATAGCAGCTTCAAGTAACGAGAAGTCTATTAAAATTTACGATTACATAGTGTAGTACCTACAGAGTTGTAAAATATAGAAACTTTGTGAAACGACCTACTATCTATTAGATATAGATAGGTACATATCGATAACTCGTAAAGCCGAAATGGCTTTAATATGGCTGTTAACTAAAACATGATGTTTCAATAAACCATAATATCGAACTAACTCTGAATAATTGGGTCCGAACCTCCACATAGATCGCTTCATTCAAATTGAAAGATTTTCCCCAAAAGTCTGACCTTTTGCCGTACCAATAATCATAGCAAAGCAAACATAGGCGAAATCTCAAACATAGATAAACTGTTAAATAAATATTGTCGTAAGGCCATTATTGATTTTGGAACACATTTTCCAATGTTTGTTTAGGATGTTTCAAAGACTCTATAGAATATGTAGGTCTCCTCAAACACGTGTTCGGTTGGGTGTGCTCGTTGTACGAGAAAGGAGATTAGAATAATGTCGGATTTCGTCTTTATCCTAATGTCTATTTACAGACAATTGACCTTAGCTTTTTTACAATCCGTCTAAATATAGCACACATCTATCATATATTCGTATAACGGCGAACAATAGAAATACTCTAAGCTAAGAGAATAAAAAGGTAACTTGAAACAAAGTAAGTAGGTACTATCAATATTACATAAGTTTCCCGGAGCTCTAGGTTGAAAAATTCGCTTGGATGGTACCTACTATTCGTAGTTTTCTATACACGCCTTCTTTGATGCATACCTAGTGTTTAAACAGGCTCACTCAAGTTATTTTCTCTTCCAGTATTACTTGGTATTGTTACAAAATTCTAACAGATAAAGTTAGGCATTCCACTTACGCCATAAAATATACCTGCATATAGAATAGACAGAGATTATGCGTTCACGAAAATGGAGAGCGGGACGAAAGTTAGCAATGTAATCGAATTATGAATTTGGACGTGCAAACAATCAGACATGTCTGACTGTCAGACAAAGGTATTTAGATATCAGGAAAGTTCTTGATTACCTACAAATAAACTCTTTCATAATTTTTCAATAAAAGTGTAGGAAATAGTGATGGAATAAATCGTCATGAACATCATAGCCGAGATCTTTGACGCAAATAATTATATTCAATATTTCAGGTATTTCGGCTCATATGACGATAAGATCAATTTATTGCTGTCTTGCAAACTCACATGTCGCAGTAAAGGCTTAAGAAGATGAACAATGAATGCTTCAAAAAAACAGCATTTACTTCTCAAACATTTTTCTGAAACAATTGAGGTTATTCGCCGTTGCAAGACGTGCCAGCAAACCGCACATTAATTTTATTTCATCAACCCATTCGATGTGCTTTGAGTTATTCGAGTTACAAAACGTTTCAATGGCTACAGTTACACTCTTATTCTAATTCTATTCGATGGGGAAAACGTTACAACAACTGTTATGGTGGTAATCGATTTATGTGTTTTGAAACAGTACCTGATCAAGTATAGGCACAGGCAGAGACTATAGAGATATAGACGACCACAGACTAAGAACTTTTTGAAGCTCAAGTCGATTGCGCCCTCTGTCCGAAAGCCGCCTAAAGATACCGGAATTGTAAGAAGAAATGTCACCTGCACTGCTACTCCACCTAGTAACAAATAGCGTACTAGTAGTACACTAGTAGCTTTCTTCTTTCGTAAGGCTAGGCGCTTCAAAATATTTATTATAATATAATATAATACATTGCGATGGACAACCTCCAACTTAAGAATCTCTACAACTCGTGTATTCACACATGTTTTGAGAACATGCTTCGTATTTGCAAGGCGAATAGAAAGCAATCGTGTGAGCGTGAGCAATTATTGGTAACAATGGACCGGCCCGTACAAGGAAGAGTCCTGACAATGCGCATGACTCTTGTATCGTTGTTAACTGAGCTGTTATTTCAATTCCTTCCCGAGCATGCACGAGACGAAGGCTCTAAGAGAACCAGTATCAATTCGCGTTTAGTCTAAATTTTGTTATGGATCTAGAGTGCAGATTACGCTGGTTCTTGCAATGATCTTCTCGCCTGCGCTCGCGCAAACAGAATATCAAGGTTTGCATCTTCAGGCGCGTGAGAATAATCAATCGCCTTGCATAAGTGCAGTAACTGCATTAGAAAACTCATTCGATTTTGTACTTTGCTGTTACAAAGTAAGGTATAAAATTCAAGTAGATATTGCACATGTTCCAGTTGTCGTAGAATTGTAACAATACAGACTACGGTACAATGTACTTACAGTGTTTTCCCTGCTACCTATTTTATGTCATGAAATATAAGTGATGTGGTAAAAAACAACAAAGAGTGGTATTTACCACTTTACGACTAATTATTTAAATGTACTTACTTAGCTTATAAAGTTATTTGATTACTATTACAAGTACAGGTTACAGTTATAACTAATAATGTATGGTGCTATACTATAGTGTCTTAAGCGATCATTATTTCCAAATATGTTTTAAATACGTAAGTACCTAATCGATAACAAAGCGAAAACATCAGAAACTATCACAATCGATTTTAAGCAGAAACATAATAACATAAATTACATAATAACACTCCAAAATAATGTTGATACGCAGTTAAACATGTGTCAATAACTTAAACAATGAACACTTCAACTAGGATCTAATTGACAGTGTAATATAATTGAAACTACATAAGTAATCGTACAGTTAAAGCTATTTGAAGATGTCCTTAATAGCAATATTAGCTTAATTACTTACTTGTGCTTTTTTTTCATGTTACATTTTAATTCTTGAGAAAGGGATATTTAATACAAAATTCGCAATATTTAGTTTCCTCATGAATTTACTACATAGTATCATTCAGATTCAAATGCTAATGTAACCTATATAATAATATATTGTATATTAACGAGCAGCTAGCCTCGAGGTTTAGCCGTGACCGTATTCCGAGTATGGTTGGAAACTGGACCAACTCATCGTGATCGACGTTCCAATCATACAAGTGTAGCACATGTAAAGGATGATTTTCATTTTTTTTACTCTAATTGTAGAGACGGGTACTGAAATGATATACTAATTTCTTGATTTTTTGAATAATACGAACAATTTGACACTGCAAAGTTTGCGTAGGGCTCAAATTAGGTAAGTTGATTTACAAAATACACCAACTAAGATCATTTCGCATGGAATTTGTCGATGCAGGTTCTTCTTCTTAGTTAACGTGGTTTTAATTTATTTATTTTAAGGGGATATATGTTTATAGCTGATATTGTTGCATTGTGGCCAAAAAGATCAAATATAAAGCAAAAATTACTCTACGAAACAACGAAAAGTTTCAGAATCATAACGTTGTTTACATTGGTTGACACGTGACACTACTAGATATTTTATACGCGCCGTAGGTATATGAAATACCTACGTTAAGGCCATGTTTTCATTTGTATAAGTTTTTGCAATCTACATCGACATAGTTATAAAAAGGTATATTACGATAATTTTCACAGGTAATCCAGGGTGTAACTTCAGCACAACCTTTAAAGAAAAGTTTAAATCACTGTGAAGGTAAGGTAAGACACCTCTCTCTGCGCCAGAGTATAAAAAACGTCGCATCCATAGCTCTTCTTTTAAATCTTCGTGAGACTAAATAGATTTTTTACTGTAGTCTTAAAAGGAACAGCTATAAATTTCTTGGCTCGCGCCCTCGAGCAACTTCGGACGTTTGTGTAAGAAACACGGTTCGCTGTTAATTACTTTGTATCCCGTTAACGAAGTGCTAACTTGTAATGTGTATGCAGGTTCCAACTCGGTTAGAAATTAACTCATTATTCCACGGCTCCATTTATTTAGAAGCTTATCAAGGGCCCCGAGTACTTACAGCGGTTTTATGTCTTAATATTTTAAAAAATACATTTAGGTTAATATATACATAACATAAAATATTATAAAGTCTGAAAATCAGATCTGCATCCTAGGTATTTGATTGACGAGGAAATTATTTTTTATACCTCCTTCATATGTATTTTAATCCAGCGTCTTCCGGCGACCTCTATAAGGTCGTCTGTCCATCTTGTGAATGGACGTCCTACGCTGCGCTTGCTAGTCCGTGGTCTCCACTCGAGCACTTTTCGACCCCATCGACCACGGTCGCTTCCGACGGATACTTATGGAGGTCCAAAGGGGAGGCCTATGTTCAGCAGTGGACGTCTTATGGCTGAGATGATGATGATGATGATGATGTATTTTAATAAAAAGTATTACGTTTTTATTTCTACATATTTATTGAAACTTAAAAAGATTCAGATACTCTTGCATGTGTATATAATTTGCATAGATAATTTTGAACACAGAAGTGCACTTACTGATATTAAAACTTAGGAAAGATAAAGTCGTTAATTGTGTACTCGTACTTTACAAGTTTACATATAGGTAGTATTGCAAAACGTGATGCTACAATTTCCTTAGTAAATTTAAATTTCTTAGCAGAAAACAAAGCCAACTCGCAAAGCTGATCGCAAGATAACAAGCTCAGCATATCTCAAGACTAGGCAGTCAAAACATCAGCGCGAATTAGCAAACACAGCACTTAGAGCTAAATATTTTATTAGCGAAATTAGGCCTGAGCGGGGAATACGAGAGAATGTAGCGCTGTCACTTCCCTGTTCAATTACTGTGGAGTTACAAGAGTTGAAAATGTTCTCATTGTTCCTAACGGGGGTTGCCATTTATCATACACTCGTCGTCAAGGATGGCACTGGGGACGAAATATGGAACGCGCTGTTTTTGAAACTTTCGGTCCGACTTGTCGGAATATATTACTGTGCTAGTTTGCTATAGCAGAGCTCGAATTTGTAAAAATTGTGCGCATCGAGAAAAAGTTGTGAATTTTTGACCATGGATAGAATGGCCCACGATAAATATTTTTTAGTATTGGAGGTCCGTAAAATTTTTGGACCTTCACGTCAAAATCAGGGGTCCCGTGAAATACGTTATTACTCTATTGTTAAGGCTGCTAGGGGTTGTGTGGTATCATTTCCGTGTAAAACAGACATGCGGAATTGATTTGTGATATTAAAAATGTAAAATTTCTTATTAAAAAAAAAGTTGTGTGGCGAGGAAAAACACATTTTTTTTATTTTTTTTAGAACGTCATATAACTAATATATATCATTTTTTTTTCTAATAATAAAAAATATTATAAAGGAGCATATTTAATGTAGTTTCTAAATATATACAATTTTTAGGCTTATAGTATACAAAAACTACGCGAAAAAAAATGTTTGCTTCGTGGTGTATATGTTTTCTCCATAGTAAGTATCGATAATCAATGTAAACGTGAACATCCGTAGCGTATTGACCTTAAAATGCATGTTTTGCTTGTTATTAGTAAATTTTATTCATAATAACTTCACAAAATGCAGAAATAAAAAAATACAATAAATAAAAACATATTTTTCCTCCTTAACTTTAACATAAACCGTCACAATTCAAACGACGCGACGTCTGTTTTCCGTTACTCAACTTAAGTAAAAAAAAAAACCAGAAGTTTTTTGTATTAAAGGTGTATAAAATGTATATGTTTCTATAATCTATATTAAATATGCTTCTTTATAATATTTTTTACTATTCGAAATAAAGGATATATATTAGTTATATGACGCTCTAAAAAAATAAAAATAAAATTGTGTTTTTCCTCGCGGCACAACTTTTTTTTTAATACGAAATTTTACACATTTAATATCAGAAATGAATTCTGCATGTCTGTTTTACACGGAAACGATACCAAACAACCCCTAGCAGTCTTAACCAGAGAGTAATAACATATTGCACGGGACCCCTGATTTTGACGTGAAGGTCCAAAAATTTTACAGACCGCCAATACTAAAAAATATTCATCTTTGCTCACTCTAGCTATGGTAAAAAATTCACAACTTTTTCTCGATGCGCACAATTTTTTTCGCATTTGTACTGAGACAAAACCCTACTACTAGTGATGTACTCTAACTTTAAAATACGATACATTAAAAACACAATCTTAACATAACTCCAACACACAACAAAGAATTAACCAATATTGGAGTTGTTTTAGCGTTGCATCGGAGTAATTTACAAGCAAATTTTGATTTAGACGTTTAGTCGGCTGTATTGCTTAGTTAATGCATTTTAGTTGTATTGGAGGGACCGTGTTTTAACGAGTTTTAAAGTTATAATATCACCCATACCCATTTTACGTTGGTTGAGCAAGTTTAGGTAACGCATATACTTTTAAAAGCATAAAGTTTACGAGTGAGCACTGAACGTTGCATGAGCTTTTAGTCCAAATACCTATTTGATACTTTTACACGAGACTCCACTTAGAAAAGGTACCCGCTTCTAGTGTACAGTCGGCCAAAAATGTGGTCTAGTCATAAACCCTACGGTTGAGGTTCGTTTGAACGTCATAAGACAACAAGGTGGTGCATGTTTTAAACTCCGTTAGAAAAGTCAACCCATAGTCAACCTTAGCCATCGTTAGATCTCGTAGAAACTTTTGTCAAAACTGGTAGACCACTTTCTTGGTCCACATGATTTTAAGAACTGTTCCCAATTTTATTCAAAATGTTCTCTGAAATTCTCTTGAGTTTCGAGAAAAGTTTCTTACATGTTCATGTTAGTGTCACCTCGATTTGATGTTAGAGCATTGAGAGGTATTGCGAAATGCACTTCAAAAACTGGTTTTGTGCACTACGAAGTTTCAAGCTCTTTTGTTGAAGAATAAGTTAATACCTAGTGAATTATTTTTATATAGGTACAAGGTGTAACAAAAATGTATATATACAAGGTGATCCGTTCATAGGCATAATTGGTATCATATTGCGACTATAAGAAAAGGTAGGAGAAAATTTTGTTATGACGCGAAAAAAAAATATTTTAACCATCCATACAAAACAAAAAAAATCGCGAAAATATTATAAACTTGTATAGATGTCATATACAAAGGAAAAAAGTGACCAACGCCTCCGGTCTTTTTCCTTTGTATATGACATCTATACAAGTTTATAATTTATACATATAGTAGTGTGACTACTTAAAATAAACAAATCAAAATATTCGATAAAAATAATTTAATTTGTTCTTTCAGTTCCGCGAAAATATTTTTTTTCTTACTTTTTTCATAATTAGTAATCGATACCAATTATGCCCCTAAAAGGATCACCAGCATTTTTGTTACATCTTGTATAATACTATCATTCACTAGCCCACAAATATGTAGGAGGTAGGAGGTAGGTCCATGACATGAACAAACTAGTATTTATTATGTTCTGTCATTCTATGCACATAACTACGCGCTCCTGAAACCATAACCATAAAAATTTAAAAATATAACCCCTAAAAATGATAAAGGGCGTGTAGAACAAATTAATATGGAAAAAGAAAGGATAAAGTAACATTATTTATAGTCCAAGAGACAGCGCGTCCGCGTTTAGAGTTTCTTTTTAGTGGCGTCTAAGCACCGACCAAAATATCCGGTCGTTAGTCGGCCCGTTCCGACTAAAATTAGTCGACAATTTGTGTCTACTCCACCAAGTACGCGCTTTGAAGGATTCCTGTTATATTTTATTTTTAATTAAAAGCATCTTCAGTTATTTTTAAGTTTTTACCTATAGGCTATGCTTTGCGCGGAATTAAAAATGGTTTTATATATCATCGAAGAATTGCCGTCCTTTTCATATTAAAACTAGATTTCTGTTCGATTTAATAAGTAAGTTTAATTTTGTTATATCCATTAAAGTACCAACTTTAATATGTCCGAAAACATGAACTAGGTATAGCTACTTACCAGTTTTACCACCTCTATATAAGCTCGTAAGAAAATGAGTTAATCTCGTATTTTATTTTACCTGTAACAAAAAATAAGAAAACATGTATTAACACAGAGTTGTAAAATCTTTAACACTCATATACTTACCTATATCTACAATAAAGCTTTAGTTAGACTTTTATAACAATTTTGTCACTATCCACCCTAATACAGTACAAAGCTTAGATTATATTTTTAGTTTTTTAATATTAAGCATTTTTGTTTTGTGTAAGTTAGATTAAGTTTTGACATGTGTGGTTTTTTGATTATTTTACTTGAATAAACATTTAGGTACTGTTTCAATACAAAGTAAAAATAGTAGATTGTATTACAAGGGAGCAAGATGACTTATTTCGGTTGAGGGTAGCGTGTTGAATCCCGAACGAAGCGAAAGATTCTAACGTGGAATCCTGAGCGCAGTGAGGGATTCAAGTGACCCGAGATCGAAATAATTTTCCTACCGCGTAGTACACTCTACTTTTCACTCCTTCTATGAGAAAAACGAAAACAAAGGTACTAAACTAGCTATTTGCTAGAAAGAGAAGTTATATAATGTTGTCTCATTTTAATCGGTTCCAAGACAAGGAAAATAAATAAAAAAACGCAGAGGGATCAAAAGTCACTTTTGCTCCCTGTAAATGGGCAACAAATCGCAGAGGGATCAAAAGTCACTATTGCTCCCTGTAAATGGGCAACAAATCGCAGAGGGATCAAAAGTCACTTTTGCTCCTTGTAAATGGGCACCAAATTACCCTTTTTCGAATAGTAGGGGTGAAAAAATACTTTCGAAAACATTTCAATAAAATATGCACGTAGTCCGGAAAACTGCATTTTTTTGGACACGCGATCTAGTTTTGGCGTCCTACATTATGGGTACCTACTTAGATAGCACCATTTTTTTAAACTGGATCAATTTGACAGAGTTACATTAATATACTGTAAATTTAGAAACCTAGAGTTCGATTTTTGAATCTCACCGGGTGACTTATTTCGTACTAAATAGTCATCGGCTGCATACAAAAAAAGGCACCGGTGATATTCAAAAATCGAACTCCTAGTCGTCAGGAGGCCTTAACCTTTGTTTTGGTATGTAGCCGGATACCGTATGTAAGTGTTAAAATAATTTTAATAGAATCGCTTGAATCGAAATCGAACAACTATTCCACAAGCGTTCTAAATCCATCAAAGTGTGAACCAACAAGCCCATTAATTCATAACAGTGAATTGAACGATGAGCGACGCAATCGCCCGCATTTGCATCCCTCGTTAAAAACGACGAAACACACTAGTAAGGTAACGTCACTTACGTCCTTTTTTATATAAAATGACATCTATAATTATCAAAGTTAAGCGGTAATCCCGAATACAAAAGCAATGAGGCAGAGACTGAGATAAGACGACACTCAAGTACTTACTACGTTCTATGACGAGGTCGTATCAAGTTGTCGGTTACTTACTTGGAATCTGAATTTTACTACAATGAGTTAAAGTCGCGAATAGATACGAAGAAGTTATTAATCGGTATCGGTAGATATCAACTCGAAATTGCTGGATACCGATTTGTCCGTGAAAGTTCTTGTGAAGTCTTTGGTTTGACGGGTATTGTTGAGGTAACTCGAGTTTCTACGCTCTAAATGTTAGCTAGGTACTTTTTTTATAATCTGGAAAAATAAAACTTAAGAATCTTAAGATACAGTAGAATTATTCGAATGTTTAATAATGTCGATTGTGACACTTTAAACTACAAACAAAAGTAAACTTCAAATTATGAACAAACACAGAAAAAATTAAACAGCTAGAAATAAATAAGTTTTTGCTATTTACAACCGGGTGATCGCTTCGCATGTAGCCTGCAAAGTTCGTTGCTAAAATCAATGAAGTCAACTTGGCTAACGTAGGTATGTATGTAAAACTAAGTATGCCATTAAATTTGTTAAAAATAAATACGGGTATCTGATAAGGGTTATATTTATTAACACACTTATTTGGATTCAAATTAGTGCTTGGTTAAAATAACCAAGACCGTGTAGCAATAATTGCTTGTTTGTTAACAAAGCGTGTTTTAAATATGTCTTGGGTGTATGGAACTAAAAATATCTTAACCAAGCCAAATTGGTGCTTTGCTAACAATCATTTTTCCCGTGAAGCGGCAAGTGCATTGAGAATGTCTGGAATGCTACAGACGGCGTTCCCAACATTCACGCTGAATGAAGACCGTTGCCCTTAGCGTAGTAAATTAAAATGAATACCCAACTGAATAAAAAATCTATTTGGGAATGTCTGATTAAAATAACTACTGTTCCGGCTACTCACCACACCGAACAAAGGCAGAGTAGGCCAGCAAACTTTATATATTATCTGAACTGTATTTCAGTCGCAGAAGTCAACGTTTTTCACAACTTTACGATGTTACAAGCTCCGAAAAAACTGTAAATATCAGGTTCAAAAATGCATGGGCAATTTATGAATGAATTCATTGATAAATTGGCCATGCAATTATGAACCCGATGGTAAATATTATAATGAACGAATATTTTTTCATTAACTTTCGAATGGGGTAAAAAGCTACAGATCATGCATCAGGCTGCAGACTAAACTGTCTTAGAACCTAACAAAACTCTGTAGTATGTGTTTTATGTTCCTTTAAATGACATATTTTCTTCAACAATTGCACCCACCACCGCTGGTAAATCTGAAGACTGTGTCGACCGTCTAGTAGGGCCCTCATTGGAGGGATTTTATTTCCTAATAAACGAAATAATTTCTGTATAACCTTCATGTTAAGTTATAGTCCTACTAATTCCGCAACTTTTGGTCGTGTCACATAGTTTCATTTTGCGTTATTTTTGCTTCATTACCCAAACGGCAAATGGTGGCCACTTTTTTCCGTTTAGGTGATGAAGCCAAAAGGAAGTAAAAAAACTGTATCGCATAGATCATACGTTGCGGAATTAGTAGGACTACAACTTAGCATGAGGAATTATACAGAAATTTATTCGTTTATTAGGAAACACAATCCCCTTAATAAGGGCTCACACGGTCGACGCAGTCTTAATAAGCCGGCCACTGACTATCAGTCCGCCTGCAATCTGCCTGACGATCTCGCCCTGTCAGTTAGAACAAAAATTTGCCGGCTCCGAACAACTGACAGGCCGATATCGTCAGGCGGACTGCAGGCGGACTGATAGTCGGTGGCCGCCCTTAAGGCTCTTTATAATATGGTGAAGATTTTTCATTTTTAGAGAAAACCAGAACCGCTACAAGACATTTTGGTGGCCTGCTGCCGTTGTGTTTGCTGTGCCGCGGCCACGCCAGGTCGTGGGTTAGATTAGTTTCAGGCTCTATTCGTCAGCTTAAATTCGTGCGCTGATTCGGTGTGGACGGAATTTTCAACGGACGTGACAGGTGATCCGTGTCACCATTACATCACAGAGCAGTGGGCCTACCGCGAAGTTCGAAAATCGACAAAGCGATGGCCCCGTCTGTATCATATAAATTAGTTTTAAGTATTAACCTAGGATGTAAGATTTACGCTTTGTTACCTACTAACACTATATGGACATGTCTGAATTAAATGAATTGAATTGGATATATCGCTCTTGCCTATACGAAAGAGAGTGATGCAAATAGACGATTCGATGAAAGGAGTGCGCCGCGGTTATAGGTCAACTCCAGTTGGAATGGTTCGGTGTTGTCAATGTTGCCATTATATAAAAATGAACTAATAGGTATGTGAGAAATCGTTTAGTCAATATTTTAGTCATTAACAATATTTTCATTCCTTAGTAGGTAATCAATAAGTTTGTTAAGAAGAGCGCTTTACCGAACGATTGGTTTTTAAAATCAAATCCTTCATTGTAATTATTGTAGAAAATTGGTCTTTAGTGAATACGCGTAATAAAAAAATTATTACAAAATATTTATGTATGCATCTGTATAATAAGTAGTAGTAGTAGTAAAACACTTTATTGCACAAAACAAGAAGAAAAGAGAGAAGATAAGTATGCGTGTATATCTACAAACATAAATAAAAATGAACGGTATCAGGTGGTTCAGCTTACGTTGTCTGACATGTAGATCCTGGCAGCGCTACCTTGACAGCCTGTTGGCATTTACATAGATTTAATTGTACTTAATAAGAAAGAGAATACGAAACTCATTAATTGCTCATATCAAATATTTCTTGACTTTATGAAATATGTACAGTCTACGAAAAAATTAGCGCCATCTTGAGGTAGCAACATTAATAAACTTGAAACACGAATTTGTTTCTTAAATTTTTTGCATCCTCTAAAATTTAAGATATCTTAATCTTAACACTGATTCAGACTTTCACGGTTTTTAATCATAATTATTTGCAATAAGCGGGACTTCACCGCGTATATAATTTTTAAATTACCTTCGACGTTTCGAGGACGACATTGTCCCCACACTGCTGGACCCAGTCTTTCTTCCCGACCACGGGGACAATGTCGTCCTCGAAACGTCAAAGGTAATTTAACAATTATATTAAACGCGGTTAAGTCCCGTTTATTGCAAATAATTATCTTAATCTTAGTTAATTAGGTAAGTAAATATGGCCTTTAATCAAATATTCATTTCTTATAATTCAGGGACATTGTCCTTAATAAACAAGGATGAGAAATACTTATGTAAAGTTTTAACATGTAAACCTTGTAAACAGGTAACATAACCCTTATTTTATGCCTATTCATACCTAAAGGGAAATTTCATAACATTACATTATTTTCAAATTCCAATATGGACGCGTTCACAACGCTAAAATGTGTTTATTAACATCGTATCGCGAAGCAGACTTGATAAAATAAAAATGCCAGAGATTTTAATAAAAGGCCTCGTCAGCCGGTTGTTTTAATAAAAGAGAAGGATGTGATATTTCACTCTGTCTTAATGAATATTGTTCGCGGCCCAATTATGTCACGATAAAGAATGCTTTCCTTGATTGTGGGTAAAATCTGAAACTCTCTAAGATTTCGGGTGAGTGAATATATTTTTTCTGAAAAAGAAAAACAATGTTTTCTGCCTAATTCCCTTAATTTTTTTCTGAATAAAAAAAATAGAATAAATTAGTTTAAATAAACTGCTTGTGCCAACCCAATATTATTCTTTGTCAGCTGAAGGCATTATTAGGTACGGTCGGTTCTGAAAATATAGATACCTACATTTAATGTGACAAAAACATGTATCCAAGACTTTACGCCTTGGTAATAGAGTCGTGACGTGACTACATATTTATGACACATTAAATGTATCCATGTTTCATGGCTCCTCCACATGATGGGCCATCATAGAGACGCATTTATGCGTTAGAGGGAGCTAACGATGTTGCGATCTCGTTCTGTTGTATAGCTGCGTCCCTATGATGGCCCATCATGTAGAGGCAGCCTCAGACGTGACAGAGTGTTTACGTATATCGTAAAGTACACATTAAGCCGTTAAAAATTTCAAAACGTAATTGGATTAGCTTACGATCCTGGGTATTAGGGCAATTACTTAAGAACTGCATTTGTCGCGACAAACGCGAACCTCAACAAAAGATCAGGTAAGTGTGTGCCTTAAACAGGCTTAATTGTTTATGCTGGTAACACTGACAGAACGTTTTGGTGAGTGAAAAAAGAATTCCTTTGACAGCAGCGAAAAACTGGACAATGTTCGCGCGGCGGGAAAAGGAGTGAGAAGTAAGTTAGAAAAGAAAGGAGGTCCTGCGGGCTACAATCGGTGAGTGTTAGTGATATAGTCTCACGCTCATTTAACAAAGAGAGATGAAGGGATAAGAAATAATGTAAGACAGAATTAGAACAGAAACAGCCAAGAATAAGCTAAATGGTTGTGAGAGGACAGGGTCGAGCTATAAGGGGAGTTGTGGAGGCTCGCGGCGGTGACAGAATCACCGCCAAACAATCAGAATAGAATTAAGACTAAAATGAGAATAGTAGAAGTATTTAGAACAAAGTACTAATCCAGAAATCACTTCATCTCTCACTCTTTTGTACTGTGTGGTATATTTCAGAAATATCTTGTCGTAATGTCTTGTTAGAATTAGAACTCGGGCAGGGTTTGACATTGAATAGTACCCATAATGCATAGACGTCACGACAAATTGGTGGAGATGCTGAGCGAACACATTATTTTCTAGTTGGCGAAGCAAATTAATATCTAGTAGAATAAGCACTTTTCTTTTGGCTCGGGAGGCTCCGAGGTGGAACGAAAAGGAAACAGAAAGAAGGGCGGAGGCCAAGAACACTCACAGACTTCATAGATCTTGAACCTCATGGGTTGATGAGGATCTATGAAGGTCGTAGGACGGTGCAGACCAAGAAACTGAAACAACGGTGGAGACCTACGAAACTCATACAAAGGTGGAGACCTACGAAACTCATACGAAGGTGGAGACCCATGAAACTCATAGAATGGTGGAGACCTACGAAACTCATAGAATGGTGGAGACCTACGAAACTCATACAAAGGTGGAGACCTACGAAACTCATACGAAGGTGGAGACCCATGAAACTCATAGAATGGTGGAGACCTATGAAACTCATACAAAGGTGGAGACCTACGAAACTCATACGAAGGTGGAGACCCATGAAACTCATAGAATGGTGGAGACCTATGAAACTCATAGAATGGTGGAGACCTACGAAACTCATACAAAGGTGGAGACCTACGAAACTCATACGAAGGTGGAGACCCATGAAACTCATAGAATGGTGGAGACCTATGAAACTCATACAAAGGTGGAGACCTACGAAACTCATACGAAGGTGGAGACCCATGAAACTCATAGAATGGTGGAGACCTATGAAACTCATAGAATGGTGGAGACCTACGAAACTCATAGAATGGTGGAGACCTACGAAACTCATACAAAGGTGGAGACCTACGAAACTCATACGAAGGTGGAGACCCATGAAACTCATAGAATGGTGGAGACCTACGAAACTCATAGAATGGTGGAGACCTACGAAACTCATACAAAGGTGGAGACCTACGAAACTCATACGAAGGTGGAGACCCATGAAACTCATAGAATGGTGGAGACCTATGAAACTCATACAAAGGTGGAGACCTACGAAACTCATACGAAGGTGGAGACCCATGAAACTCATAGAATGGTGGAGACCTATGAAACTCATAGAATGGTGGAGACCTACGAAACTCATACAAAGGTGGAGACCTACGAAACTCATACGAAGGTGGAGACCCATGAAACTCATAGAATGGTGGAGACCTACGAAACTCATAGAATGGTGGAGACCTACAAAACTCAAAATTGTGAAAACATTGAACATTTTAGCGAGTCCAAAGCCTAGGAATCCTAGTTTGGTCTTACAATATTAGAATGCCTTTTTTTGGTCGTCATTCGACGAACCCTGTGCTAGGAATCCTAGTTCGGGCTCACGAATAGTAATTAAAATTCATTTCTACAAAAGACTAATCTGTTTTATTTCATGTAAATTTATTTCGTGCAATTTCCAGGCAATTTTATGGACATTTTTAAAACTATATAATAAGTTCCATAGATAAGGTAATGAAAGTGTCGCTGATGCTGGAGAGTGTGAAACGGCTTAACACTAAATCGGTCGTGTGCAGGCGGTACGTAAAGAAAAAACGCCTTATACTCGTTATGTTGGCAACAGTGCATGTGTTTGTTCTTGTTACGTAAATATTTTCTAAACTGAGATGCGAACGGCTCTCATTGGTCAATTTTAAAAATTAAGCTTTTGTTATTGGTTATTAAAAGCTGATAGTGAATTTTTATTGTGTTGTTGTAAGTAAAAACATACTTGTCACTGTGGCGCTCTTTTGAATCTGATGCTAAGTTCGGACGAGTATTTTATATGAAGATAAGTGGTCTGAAGTCAGGAAGTAAATGCACGGAATTTTATTTGAAAAACCTGAGAAACGCATAGAAGAAGAAAAGCTTCATTCCATTCCTAAGTTTGTTTGTAAAGTTTATGACCCTTGGAAAAGTTATTTCTTTGTATCTTGGTGCTAGTGCTTGTGCTTTGTGACCAGTAAGGAATCGCCGTGCTGAAGTTGTCGTACTCAGTGCAGTACTTTAAGGAGCAATGTGAGTTCGCAAGAGTTTCTTATAAGAATCAAGTTAACACTCTTCTGTTGTAAACTTTCCACAACGTTTACGCATATGTGTGAAAGGAAAGAGAAGTAAACCAGTGCAATGATGCTATCATATCAACTCTATTTATAAAATGATCCAATCTCAAAGATATCGTTGAGATATGTATGGATGCAGACACGTTTGTTGTCAATACTATATAGAAGTAAAAGTTATTGTAACTGCTGGGCCGCTCGATCAGCTCGTCGTGTCCATACTCTAAGAAGGGCCCAGACGAAAATGTTCTTAGTTTACAAAGCGAAAAGAAGTTAAGTGATAGAATGTAAGGATTATTTACTTTCAGTGCGCTCAGGATGGACGACCCGTTACTAATCCGGTTGGACCTTATGCAAGAGCGCCTAAAGAAACTTCTGGAAAGGGCTGCTGGTGCGGAAGGAGATGACTTGCCAAAAATGAATGACCTGATTGACGACTGTAACTCGAGATTTACGTCAGAGTTACATTTTTATATGGAGAAAAGCAGGTAAGTCATTAAAATATCAGGATTTAGAAACTGCTACTGGGTATATGCTATAATAACTGATTGTCATATTTGTGATTATAGCGAGATATCAAGAGACAAATTGAAGTTGTACACTGAGACGCAGTTTGAGTGTGAAGAATGGAAGGCCAAAACAAGAACCATTATCAAACAGACACAGAACGAAACTCCATTATCGTCGGCCTCACTTACTACTGCGAAATTGCCGAAGCTCTCCCTGCCAAAATTCAAAGGAGAGATACTCCGTTGGGCAGAGTTTTGGGACCGATTTAAAAGTAATGTCCACGATAGGTCCATGCCTGATGCTGACAAAATGGCATATCTTGTGGGATGTCTTGAAGAAGAGGCGCTTAAATCCATTGAAGGTCTATCTATAACTGAAGTAAACTATAACATAGCCGTAGAAATTTTGAAGCAACAATTTGGTAACCAGCAAAAAGTTATTGATGCTCACTATGAAGCTATTAACACCCTTCAAAAATCAGTTCACAGCGCCGTTAACTGCAGAGCTAATCTCAACACCATTGAGAGACACTTGAGGATTCTGAAAGGCTTAGGAGAAGAGGTTAATGGTAACCATTTACGTGCCACTATCCTTTCTAAATTCCCGAGCAAAGTAGTGTATGAATTACACTTATTAGCCAGTGCTAGCAACATTGAAGATATTCGCAGTGGTCTTCAAAAGATTATAACAGCTATGGAGTATAGTAACGTCTCCGATTCACTGGTAGTACCAACACCAAGCAACAATAATGAAATGACTACAGGAGCTCTCCTCATTTCTACTAACGATCAGAAAAGAAAAAATCTGAATAAAAAAATGCCTCCTAGAAAAGGGTTCCTTAAACGTAAGATGCCTGAAAATACACGGATTACAACAAAAAATAAGAAACCTCGGATGGCTTGCATATTCTGCCAAGGTGCTCACTTCAATGCAGCTTGCACCGTAGTCCAGGACATCACGGAGAGGAAGAAAAAATTAGGTAGCCGGTGCTACATTTGCTTCAAAGAAGGACACAAGTTACAATCATGCGACAAGAAGAAGTCCTGCTACTATTGCAAGGGCAGTCACAACCAAGCCTTATGTGACAGAAAGCCAGGTAGTAAAGAAATATCTTTAGTGTCTGTATGTAAGAAGGGTGATATTTATACTAATACCAATTGTTCTTATCTACAGACGGCAATAGTGGAGGTGGGGCAAAAGGACAAAACTAAAACAAAAAGACTATATCTTGACAATGGCAGTGGGCGGAGCTACATTACCAGAAAACTCGCTGAAGAAATAGGCATAATAGCAGATCAGGAGGACGAGTTGATGGTCTTTGTGTTCGGCGCTGGTGACCCTGTCAAAATTTCAAGCCCATCAGCGGACATCCACATCACAACAAGAAGAGGTGTTAGAAGAGATATACGGGTTAATATTGTGCCTCGTATCACGAGCTATCTCAGTCCTCCCATGAAAATAGAAGGTGTAGATGTTGTCGCTGATGACGGGTCCATAAGTGAAGAGATACAACTTTTGATAGGTGGTGATTATTATTACTCGTTTCTAAGAAATGAAATGGAATTGCTGCAGGATCACTTATATTTGATTAACACCGATTTTGGCTGGATGATTGCCGGCAAGGTCCTACAAGAAGAGAAAAATAAATCACCATCTATTATGATGCACTGCCAATGTCAAGAATCAGAATCGTCTCATTTTTCTACACCAGACTTGCCCCTACGAGAACCGGACGTCAAGTTTCTATGGGCATTAGAAAGCATAGGGATTGTAGACTCGCCCAAGATAACTAGAGAGGAAGAGGCGATAAAACACTTTAACGAAACAGTCAGGTATGAGGGTAAGAGATATCAAGTAAAGTGGCCCTGGATAACATACCCACCTGATTTACCTAATAATTACGGTCTTGCCTATGGGAGATTGTCAAGTCTGGTCAGAAGATTGGAACAAGAGGCCATGTCAGAGTATAATAACATCTTAAAAGAACAACTGGCTGCAGGAGTTATAGAAATTATAGATCCCTCAGAAACTGATACTGAAACTCATCCTGTTCACTACTTAGCTCATCATATTGTGTTCCAGAGGGGGAAAAAGGGGGGACGGATTGTCTATGATGCTTCTGCGAAACTTAAGAATAGTAAGAGCCTTAATGAGTGCATGTACAGAGGACCTTCAATGCTCGAGGATTTGACTGCTCTCCTTTTGAGATTCAGAGTCCATAAGATTGGAATTACAGCAGATGTTGAAAAGGCCTTTCTCCAAGTGGGACTGCAACATGAGGATAGAGATGTGACCAGATTCTTATGGCTTAAGGACCCCAAACAAGGAGTTACTGAAGAGAACCTCCTTCATCTGCGTTTCTGCCGTGTCCCGTTTGGAGTCATAGCATCACCATTTCTGCTAACAGCCACAATTCGACATCATCTATCGAAGGGCGATCAGAATCTTATATCAAAAATCGCAGAAAGAACCTACGTAGACAATCTAGTCACAGGAACAGACACGTTAGAGGAAGCTCGTGATCTTGTAAACACGACTAGATTGGTGTTCACAGCATTGTCGATGAACATAAGAGAATGGACATCCAATAACAAGCAATTGTTGAAGAGTATACCAAAACAATTTCGATCAAAGGATACTGTATCATCAAAGGTGTTAGGACTCACTTGGTATATGGAAAAGGATACTATGAAGCTCAGATTGAACGGTGTGCTCTCCGACACAAGGCAAGATAAGATAACCAAGTCGAAAAGAGGAATATTGCAGACTCTTGCTTCCTTATATGATCCCTGTGGTTTTGCAGCACCCTTGATCTTGCCTGCAAAACTACTCGTGCAAGAATTATGGAGAAGAAAGAAAAAATGGGATTCTCCATTGCCAGAGGACTTAGAAGAAGAATGGCAGAATGCATTAAGCGCTCTGAAGACAGCCGGTGAAATAGAAGTTCCCCGGTTCCTTGGCATTACACCAAATGAGGACACTGAATGTGAACTTCATTGTTTCACTGACGCATCTAAAAGAGCCTTCTCAGCCGTAGTGTATCTGAGAGTACTGAACAAGAAAGAAAAGAGCACCAAAGTTATGTTCATAATGGCAAAGTCCCGGGTTACCCCGATCACCCACAAGGAAAATCTGAAGATACCAAAGTTAGAATTACTTGGATTTGTCATTGGCAAGCGACTCATAACTTATGTGAAAGACACCCTCGGAGTAGAACTGAAACGACTATGCCTCTGGTCTGATAGTGAAATAGTTTTATACTGGATGAAGTCAGAAAAATTACTGCCTCCGTTTGTTTCAAGAAGAATTAACGAAATTAAACAAAATAAAGATATTGAGCCTAGATATGTCAACACAGATCTGAACCCTGCAGATCTTGCTACTCGACCAGAGCTTTGGCACACAAAGAAGGAGTTGTGGTTCAGTGGACCCCAATTTCTTTCGCTGAGTGAGGAGGGCTGGCCAAAGCAGCAAGAAACTAGCCAATCAGCTCTCTTTTTTGGAGATGACTCTGTGGCAAATGACTTAGAAATGGATATATCATCTGAACCGGAAGAAACAACCAGAGAACCCGTATTATCAGAGAATACAGAAGAATTGGAAAAAGTTATCAAAGAGAATATGGAAGGTACTGGCCAGGATACCGTGGTTGATAAAGCTTGCACAGAGATTAAGAATTTACAAAAATTGCATTTCCCACAGGAGGTAGCAGGTAGAAACACTAGTCTATCTCGGAATTTGGCACTATTTATGGATGTAGATGGGTTGTTACGTTGCAAAGGTCGGCTTATGAACACAATGTGTTCGTATGACACTAAATATCCAATCCTGATTCCTAAGAAATCGGAATTTACAGACAAACTGATTCAGGATACTCACCAGAAGTACTACCATGTTGGAGCTCCTCACACGCTGAGCATTATTCGCCAGAAATACTGGATTCCCCAAGGAAGAGCGAAGGTTCAGCAAATAATAAGAAAATGCCAGCAGTGTGTCAAACATGGTGGTGGTCCCTACAAACTTCCGCCCACTCCAGCACTGCCATCGGAACGCGCTAACTATAGCGCTCCATTCACATACACCGGAATAGACTATTTTGGGCCGATCTTCGCAAGCGACAACGGACAGACGAAGAAAAGATGGATTTGCCTGTATACTTGCTTGGCTGTGCGTGCAGTACACTTGGAGGTAGTTCAGGACTTAACTGCAGAGGAATGTTTACTTGCAATGAGAAGATTCATTTCCACACGAGGAACACCAGAACTTATAGTCTCAGACAATGCATTGCAGTTTAAGTTAACGGCAGAGTTGTTGACTAACACATATTTTATGGACAATAAAATAAAATGGAAGTTTATCCCACAACTCAGCCCATGGCATGGAGGATTTTATGAAAGGCTTGTCGGCATAGTGAAGAATTGTATGAAGAGAACCTTAGAGAAGAGAGTTCTGAACGATTCACAGCTATGTACAGTAGTCAAGGAACTTGAAGCTGTGGCAAACTCACGTCCGCTTACTTGCGTTGGTTCTGACATAGAGTATGTACTAAGACCATCAGACTTCCTAACTTATGGAAAATGCATCGCGATTGAGCCTTCGATACAAAATCCGTATCCTGGTGGTTCAGTCACGAAGGAAGGTTTAATAGAAGGATGGAAGAAGGGCAAAATTATACTAGAAGAATTTAAAAGAATGTTTTTAGGACAATACCTTTGCAGCCTACGTGAAAGGTACCAACACTCTCACAAGGAACCACGAGTCAAAACCAACCGAGGCCCTCATGTAGGTGATATAGTCCAGATTAAGGGAGACTCTAAAAACAGAGAGGCCTGGAAAGTGGGCAAGATCACCAGTTTGGAAAAAGGTGCTGATGGTGAATGTAGAGTTGCTAAAGTTAACGTAGAAGGAAAAGAGTTCATAAGATCAATAGGCCATTTGTATCCATTAGAGGTGGAAGAGGGTACACCAAAAGATTCAGAGACTGAAGTAGAAATAGAATTCAATCCAGAAGTACAGGAGTCAGTGAACTTGCCTCTTCATCAAACTACAGAGACATCTGAAATAGAGACTAGGAATCTCGATAGCGAAGCAACAGAACAGGTGCCACAAGATATTGCAGTTCAGGAGGATGTTAGGTTGGAAAATTATGGTTTGAACCAACCTACCTCAGTTGAAAATGTCCAAGATGATGATATCAGTGAAAGTAGTGGAGTGATGGTCGAGAATGACGAAGTGGTAGGAAGAGTAGAAACTGTGTCAGATGCAAATGAAGAAAGAAGTAAAAGAACAGCGGCTGTCCGGGCGAGAGAAAAGATTGCTCAGTGGACGAGTCAGCTGATAGCCATCCTTTAGAAACTCTCGGCCGTCGGGAGTGTCGCGACAAACGCGAACCTCAACAAAAGATCAGGTAAGTGTGTGCCTTAAACAGGCTTAATTGTTTATGCTGGTAACACTGACAGAACGTTTTGGTGAGTGAAAAAAGAATTCCTTTGACAGCAGCGAAAAACTGGACAATGTTCGCGCGGCGGGAAAAGGAGTGAGAAGTAAGTTAGAAAAGAAAGGAGGTCCTGCGGGCTACAATCGGTGAGTGTTAGTGATATAGTCTCACGCTCATTTAACAAAGAGAGATGAAGGGATAAGAAATAATGTAAGACAGAATTAGAACAGAAACAGCCAAGAATAAGCTAAATGGTTGTGAGAGGACAGGGTCGAGCTATAAGGGGAGTTGTGGAGGCTCGCGGCGGTGACAGAATCACCGCCAAACAATCAGAATAGAATTAAGACTAAAATGAGAATAGTAGAAGTATTTAGAACAAAGTACTAATCCAGAAATCACTTCATCTCTCACTCTTTTGTACTGTGTGGTATATTTCAGAAATATCTTGTCGTAATGTCTTGTTAGAATTAGAACTCGGGCAGGGTTTGACATTGAATAGTACCCATAATGCATAGACGTCACGACAGCATTAAAACAAAACAAACAGCGTCTCTTACTATTATTTTTGTTGATTGATTACTAAAGCATGAACAATAATTCCCTCTTGTTCCTTTAGCTTAGTCAAAATAGTGAATCCTCCTTTTAGTAAAGGGTAGGCAACGCGCATGTGACCTTTCAGGAGTTACAGTCGTCCATAGGCGACGGTAGCTGCTTACCATCGGCCGGGCCGTACACATGTTTGCTACCGTCGTGGTTAAAAAAAATCTAACTACTCACCTATAGTTTACGCTAGTTAAATAAATATTTTATATTCAATAAATCCATTTCAAATAATATGGAAAATCATCTCTGTTCCGTAAAAGGCTAGTGTTTATTCAAAAGCATCCATGCAAATATCCCGTTCGCATAAATAAACAGAATGCGCACTTATATACTGCGTTGAAAACATGTCTATATTCATACCTTATCCATTTGTAATAAGGCTCAAAACGTACACATATCTTTGAAGAAAAGTTTATGTTGCATCACGACAGAAGCTGAGAAATATCTAGCATAAACATGCTATACTTAGAACGTAAACAGGAGAAAATTGCTTCAGTAGACTTCAAACTCTTCAAAGGCGCTCGATAAAACTCACTCATTTGGACGTCGCTTTAGCGCACATCTGCTCCCAATAACAGACTTTGAAAGAAAGACATGTATATGGGCTCCCGTGTAACAATGTGTCATTTTTTTATATGACATGTCCAATATTGCATAATGGAAATATATTGAGTTTCAGTGTTGTACAACGATATCGATAGCAGCAGAAATGGTTAAAGTCGCGAGGGTTTTACCTTTTAGAAGTCATGACAAATGTGACATACTAAATATATGCACTCGTTCATACGGCAAATCAATAATGAGTTAAGAGTAAAAAGTATGGAATCGTATGGCGAATATATCCGCCGTTGGGGTTGAACCTGCGGTGCAGATATATACATACGTCGTTGGCGTAAATAGTTCAATTTGATCTTCGCACGCTCTTGTTTTCATTGCAATAAAGTCGTGTAGCTCATTTTGAACACCTCGTCAGTTTCCCTACTTTCAGTTGCTAAGTTAATTTAACCACATAGACGGTATTAGGTACAGTCGCCATCAAATATATCGGAGCGGCCAAGGTGGTCAAAATATCTGAACAACGCCTATATTGGGAAAGGGATACACTTTATGTTCAGATATTTTTGAGTACATTGGCCGCTCTGATATATGTGATGGTGACTATACCTACTTACTCGTATAATAATGACATTTATTTACGTGTAAATTTCATGATGTGATTAAATATTCCTGGATTAACTCAAATTTATTTGATGAATAGATTCAATGCAGTCACTTGATGTGATTGTTCGTGATTTGAAAGCAGGCTCATCTAACTACCAGATTTACACATACATATGTAAATATGTACCTATTGTAAATATAATTAAAATCTGCATTCAGGCCAACCAATTCAATTTAAAATCAATCAGAGACACATGCTGATATAAAAGTATAGAAATAAAATAACCTCCGCTTCGCAGATGACACGACAATAATAGGTGCCTCAGAAAGAGAACTAGCGGTCCTTTTGCAAAGGATTGAGCTGATCAGCCGTGAATATGGCCTTAAAATTAACAGGAGCAAGACCAAATTAATGTTCATTGATCGACCTGGTACCATGCAGAGAACCAATGAGTTGCGCGATCTTGAGGTTGTCCACAAGTTTGTCTACTTGGGCTCACAAATAAGTGACGATGGCGACTGCTACCAGGAGGTTGTAAGAAGATCCCAGATGGCTAAAGCTGCGGTGAAACGACTCGAGAAGATATGGGTGAACAGAAGTATAAACCGCAAAACAAAAATTAAACTAATGCGGAGCCTTGTCTTCTCGATCTTTCTGTATGCTTCAGAAACCTGGACCATTAAACAAGACACCCGCCTTAGGATAGATGCGTTCGAGATGTGGTGTTGGCGCAGAATGCTCCGGATCTCTTGGACTGAACGCCGCACAAATGTGTCTATCCTCGACGAGCTCAAGATCACAACGAGGCTCTCTACTATCTGCACCCAACGTGTACTAAGTCTCTTCGGTCATCTGAGCAGATCCGGGCCAGAGAGTCTGGAGAAGCATATAATGACTGGACGCTTGTCAAGGGCGAGAAGAAAAGGCTCTATGGCTACTCGTTGGGCAGATAGGATAACATCCATCACTAAAGCCACACTACAGGCAAGCATGCATCGGGCCCTGGATCGAGTGGCCTGGAGAGTGTTGGTGAAAAGTGTCCACAATCGTCACGTCCCTCAGCCATGAGGATACGACAAAGAAGAAGAAGAATTCAATTTAAAATCAATCAGAGACACATGCTGATATAAAAGTATAGAAATAAAATACGATCAAAAATTTAACAATAGTAAAAAATAAAACAATTTTTGTAGATAGGTAAGTAAAATGTAGGCAAATAAATGTTGTATCATTTTCCTGAGCATTGGCAATATTGGCATAATTATTTTAGACGATCGACATGTGGGAGTCACGTTCAGATATTTTTGAGTATATTGGTCGCTTCGACATATTTGACGGTGACGGTGAGCTCGAGCGGGTAAGCCGAACAATATGTAGGGCACGATGAGAAGGTCGCAAGGAGATTGGAATGAATGGATCTTGTAAGTAGAAGCAAAATTTGTAGCGCAAAATGTGACCATTTCGTGCATTGTCACTTTCTCCTGGTTTTTTCCTTTGACAGTAGCTGAACAGGTGCCGTTACTACGCTAATTTTAATAGAATTACTATGTAGAAAGAGACAAAGCAGTAATCATGGATGAATAAACTTTCCTTTAACCAAAGCTCTACTACCCACCCTTCAGCAATAACGTAACGAACGACAGATGAACACAGACGACAGAATCAACACAATACATTTTATCAAGTAGCGAAAACTAAGAACAGCAACTAGTAACACAATATCAACACTCACCCAACCTCAACTTAGGCACACCACACACCTGAGCTGAATTAAGCAAATTAATGCTTAAAATTGTCGATGGTTGCTTAAATTTGTCTATGGCCTCCATACAAATTTAAGCAACCATAGATAAAACATAGACAAATTTAAGCATTTTAGTTAGTTACACCGTGAACCGATTGTGAGTTACAACCGCGTGTGGTAACTCGTCCTTTCCCATTCCAATGCCTGTCCCCTCACAAATGTGTGGCGGCTTGTCCAGAGCAGGCTAGTCCCTGCCGTCCCTGGCTCGGTGGGTTCTCTGCATTTTCGCCGAAAATTGTATTGCCGAATTTCACTTGCCAACCAACTTTTCGCAGAAGTTTAATTTCGCCGAATTTCATTTCCCAACTTTACATAATCCAACCTAACCTAACCCAACCTAGTAGGTAATTTTCATTTCCCAAGTATGGGGTTGATGAAATGTAATTGAAATGAAATGTTTGCGAAATAATTATTTGCTAAAAGTTGTTCGGCCAAATGAAACTTCTGCGAAAAGTTGGTTGGCAAGTGAAATTCGGCAATGCAATTTTCGGCAAAAAGGCAGGATACCGGCTCGGTTTCATACCTGTACCTATGTTAACGTTCATGTTCGTCCAGTTTGGAGCAAAGGAGATAGAAACTCCATTGGTTGTAATCTCCTTGGACGAACGTATCGCAGGTAAGATATCGAGCCTCTCCAGATCCGCTAACTGCCGATAAAAAATTTAACAGATCCTCCGCCAAAGACATCAAAAACGAAACCGATCATCAATTTAGCTAGAGGCTCTTTCACTTTCGCGGCTTATACAGGACGTTGTTTTATTCGTAATTTTTAATATTAATACCGCGAATGTACTAAGACCTCTATACATTAATAAGGATGTATTAAGGAAATACATACTGATGTTTAAGCTGCACTGTATTTTGACGGTTTCATAAAATAAAAATAAATAGTTTCATCATTGGCTTAGTAAAAGATTAATAATTTTGACGATCTGAAATTTACAAACCGATACAAAATAAAGAATAATTATGAACCTTTTAACTAAGTACATAATGTGATGATGATAATGTATGGTTAACTAACACTGTAGGTAAACTAGTTTGATACTAAATACTACAAATAATAAATACTAAGTAGTCTGTGTACCCATTACGCTTATGTGTAGATTAATAATCAGACTACTAAGTACTTGGTTGGATTTAGTCTCTATCAGTTACTGAACTTTAAAATTTCCGGGTTTCAATAAAACCCCCTGTATTGATAAAGCTCTCAAGACTCCGAATGACTCATTAAATATTGGCAGAAAATTTAGCGAATCGCTATTGACGTTTCGTTTTACGCTCAGGTAAAATATTACTTTTCTCAATCGACCTCGCCGGGAATCTAATTTGGGTCCGTCGCAATAGCGTAAACAAAAATAATCGAGACTCAAATTGAAATTCCAAAAAGCACTTAAGAAAAATAAGTTTAAAGAGCGCTCCTACCGTTGCATAAATCTAAAAGCTGTCTCTAATTGAATATTCTCTTTGCGTAATGCCATCTTATTCACCCTTTAAAAGAAAATACCTACAGGCTGAAAGCGAAACATGTAAATTTTATTGAGTCTGTGCGCGCCGTCCGCGCGGGGACTTGCCGAGATTTTTTTCCAAGGTAAAGGAGAAAACTTGGCTCGTATTTTCCGCCAAAAGTTGCCCTATTGCATTTCTGGCTGAGAATACTTTCGTGACTTACGATCCGACTTACAGGAATGAGATATAATAAACGTAAACTGCGGGAGGTTCTTGAAGACCGGTCAGTGTCGCGAAGCAGTTAGTAGACCCAGAGACTATAGAGATATAGACGACCACAGCCTAAGAACTTTTTGAAGCTCAAGTCGATTGCGCCCTCTCTCCGAAAGCCGCCTAAAGATACCGAATTTGTAAGAGAAATGTCACCTGCACAGCTACTCCACCTAGTAACAAATAGCATACTAGTAGTACACCAGTAGCTACTAGGTGGAGTAGCAGTGCAGCAGACATTTCTTCTTACGAATTCGGTATCTTTAGGCGGCTTTCGGACAGAGGGCGCAATCGACTTGAGCTTCAAAAAGGTCTTAAGCTGTGGTCGTCTATATCTCTATAGTCTCTGGTAGACCGTGCAATATAATCGCATTTGTCGTAATCGCTCATACTGAATATTACGTAACTGAGACACGCAACAGACCGAAACTAATTCAACATATACATACTTTAACGACCTTCATGCGCAGGCATTAAAACGACGATCAAAATGTAGCACGGATATTAAATTTACCAACAAAGTTTGAGTCACGAAATTGTCTTCGAGACAGTTAGCTTATCAAAGTCTGAGTTTTCAATTATTTATTCCAGCGAGGCTTTAGAATATTACAATTTCACGCTTTTCAATGGAAAATGTTTCGAGTGACCGCCTTTGTAAGGCTGTGGGAAACAAGTATTGACTATAAACTTGAAACGAGCATTCCGACGCTTTATTTACAAAAAAGTTTCGAATTAATAATTAATAAATCATCATATAGATACCTAAGTACAAGTTAATAAATTTATATCAAAATCGAAACGGGTAATTACTTTAAAAAAATGCTGTTCTTACTTTTTAATATACTTATTTGTTGAAAGGAGAGGCAAACAGTGAACTTGTAGCTCGGTAATGAGTTTTGGGTATAAACAATCCCTTTAAATTGGTAATCAAAGTATACCTAACCATTTTCACAGCACTCAAATAAACTTTTTATCATTATACTTGTAATCCGCCCGGAGTCCTTGAATTTCAACTACACTTTTGTATAAGTCTACCGAATTTTGTGGATAGTGGTTTTGCTAGTTTTGCCTTTCACTGCGCTACAATATTACTATTATCTACAAATCTACTATTATCTACGTTTTTAAAGGTTTTTGTTAGTCGTTATTATTGTGGCACTGAAAATTCCTAAGCTAAATAACTTAGTATTCAAGTATCTAAAGCCTAGAATTGTAACAGTTTGATGAACGGAAAGCCTTATAAACGCTAAAAGGATTCTCAAAACGGGTACAGGAATTTGATATAGTACAATTCAATAAAATAAAACAAGTTAACCATATTTTGCAGCCGATTATATGTAGGTACAGTCGCCGTCAGATATATCGGAGCGGTCAAGGTGATCACAAATATCTATCAGTACCTACATTCAATAACATTATTCCATTAGAACTATTCCATTTAATAACCGCTGAAATGCATTGAGCCCATTTCCCATAAGTCGGTAACAGTTTTTAAAAACTTTTATTTTGAAGTAACGAAGAATATGGTTTCTTATAGGATTATAAGATTATAAAGCTGGTTACAGTGACATATATTTGATATAAACCAATCATTGTATGCACACTCAGCACAAAGTAAGTAGTAATAGTTCATAATTCATCGGCCGCAACGCAATTTGCAAAATAATTATTTAGTTCTAATATATTTTTCCGTTTCATACTCAGACGTTTCTCTATTATGATGTTTCTTTATTATTTCATGAGTAACAACGGTCGCAACACAATTGTTTATTAAAATAGCTATGAAACAGTTACATTTCCTTTCATAGAAAACTCGAAACGCTGTTCGTTCTGCAGTGCAATGTAAACAGTTGCTGTTACGCGTATGCAAGCTCCAGCAACTAATAGCTAACTGTTAACCAGCGCACATTATTTAATCGGAGGCGGCGCAAGCGTGCCAACAATGTACGCATGGCTTCCTACGATAAAACAGCTGCCGGCTGTAACATTATACTAAACACACCTACCGTAGAACATATAAATCCAGCGAACGATAATACTACAGATTTCCTATTAGCTCTGCAAAATGGCCCCACAAAGTTAGTGTGCATGCCATCTGAGCGGGGCCATACAAGCTAAGACAGCATGCAGTTTACATATTTTGATACGCGCATGAGGTTTGAATAAAAAAATTGATCTGACCAATCACAGCTTTTTTTAAATAAGTAGCAGGAAATGTTGTATTGATCATATTTAAAGCCGGGAAAGGAGGTAAAACTGTCAGGGGAATATCTGAACCGTTTTTGGAAGCCATGTTTGTACCGAGGCCGCCGTCTATATCTATTTCGTCGTAGTATAAATCTGATCCTAGTGGAATAATAACTCAAATAACGACGTTTTCAGAATAATGGAACGCATTTAAATACAGGAAATTATGATATGCGATATCAGATTAAACATGTAGGCAGTACAGCATTTACTTTTACCTAAACTATATAATGAATACTCAAACATCCGAATGAATTGAAATTGAATGAACATGATGATATTTTTATATTATGTTGATGAATTTAATATTATGTTTGATGTTTATTGCTCTGAATATCAGCACCGTAATAATAGTATTCTAAAAGTAATATCACGTTTTGTGTAAATGTGTGTTTTACGCTACTTAACTAAATAAAATAAATTTAACTTCATCAAAATTCCAGACTACGGCTTTGCTCATAGCTCGATCCAGGTCAATTACAAAAAATATATGTTTTGCGGAGCAAACTCTGACCGAGTAGGTCAAGCGGTCGGCAAAAACGTGAATAATCTCCGACTTTGCCCAGCCCTGCCGATGCAAAAACTGTACTTAAGATGTACACAGATACCACTATTTCATAACCATCATAGAGATCGTTTCTGTGGATTAAAAAGGAAAATTACTGGCAGCCCAATGGAAATACAGGCATAGATTTCAATCAGCATTCGAACATACAGTAATTTGATGCCACGGCAACAATGAGCTTCCGATGATGAATATGTTTTAACAGCTGTCGATTTTGAAACTCTGTATCCGTGTTTACGAGTTGACAGTAGACGGGAAACATCCATTGTCTCATTTATGCAGAATTACGTAAATCAAATAAAAAGTTGTTTTGCGGAATGCTTGTTTGAGGAGAAATTGTGAGAAGAATTAGCGACGGTTGATGTACGTACTTACGTGTGGACATTATTGTGTTGTATCGTACGAAATATTTTTTCAAATTCAAAATTATCAGCAGTTAGTACCAAGAGACTAAACGAATAAGCTAAATGATACTGTCGAGAATAAAATTGGGATATGAACTTACCCGGTGATAGGTACACTAGTAAGAATAAAACAAAGGATAGCAATCATAGAATTGATTAATAATTTAATAAGATTGATAACAATGCAATTTCGATTACATTATTCGCTTCGCCTCAGTAGTGAAAAAGCAACATCGGTAATATACATGTACCGTCACGAACCCGGATTGTAGAGATACTTGCCGTTGTTCGTGATTTCAACTGTCAGTTACATCGGTTCATACACGGCTAAATTACGAACAATGGCAAGTGGCTTAGCAATCCGGGTTCGTGACTTTACACACCTTAGATCTATGAAGTAATTACGGATACCGTACCGATCAAACAAAACTCTGATTTACATAATCTGATTTTCTTGCACCTATTCGTCACGAAATATGTACGCGTAAACGTTCACAACTGAGCATTGAGCGGTGATTAGCTCAAACCCGTGAAGTTAGTAGGTATGCCTGCATAGGAGACAGCTTAGTTATCATATTGTGGATTCTGAAATCCGTGTAACATATAATATACATATATTACACAATTTTAATCTTATGAGAGTTTTGTAACTTTTACATGTAAATATTTGTATGAAAGTAAATAAAGGTCAGTATATTTGCTATCCGTCACGAGACATCAGCTATGCGCAACGCTACGCGCTATTTTCCTAAAAGCATCCAAATGTTTAGGGACATAAAGCCAGTAAGTTCGCAAGCTTAGCGCGGTAGGCGGCGACAGAGAAATTGGATCCTCCGGGATTTGGACGCCTTACTATGCCAAAAAAGGTGTTATTCCCGTGTTTAGAGGTAGACCAGCATAGTTTAATCTCTGGTTGCGGATAGGTGCCTAAGATTTAAGGTTACAATTATTTTGATTAGCCAAAGGTTATGTTTAAGCTCTGTGTACAATGGGGAATAGGGCCTTTTATTTCAATAGCTTACAGTCTCCGGGCGGGCGAGATGAACGCTTGTGGTTAGAGAAAAATATACGGACTAAAATATTCTTTCTTTTTTCATTAAATAAAACTGAAAGATCAGGTTTATTCAAGAAAGTTGTTTTAGTCTTACAGTTAACATAGTCACTGTTTAATTTAACAATATCCAACTAAGATAAGTTTAGAACATAAGTTATTTACTCTAGAACAATGTATTTATCTAGGCCACGAATTCTAGGAATTATTTTAGATACAATTTATATACAACTTTAGTTTAGTGGGTTCGGTGTTCAAAATGAATTTCACACAATCTTATTCTCTTATCGAATGATTCGCCCAGTTTATCTTTAAAAAACCAGCCGTTTAGCCTTTGCCGCTGACTGTACTTACCTATGCATTTAGTTTTCATTATGCCTCGCTACTGAATATTAGTATCACGTTTGTATTACTTTTAAAATACCTGTAATACCACTATTTCAGCATCTAAAGAGCGGCAAACTGTATACCTAATACTGTATAATACATGTGTCTAACGTATTGCGGTTTAATGTATGCTGATAGCTCTTAATCCTGAGTCTGGTTAACATTAGACGTTTTTAAAACTATAATGGATAGTAAATAAATTCAAGGAACGAACGTAAACAAAATATTTGAACTGCCAAACCAAACTGGTCTTATTGATCGTCCAAAATATTTAGAATGTTTGCGATTTGAGGAATCATTCGCCATTGCTCAGGTATACGGCCGGGTGATTGGTCCCGCCCCCGGCACGATCGGATCTAGTGATGTAACTACCGTAGGAAAGTTTCTGCGAGATTGATTCTAGAAATACATTTTTTCAAATAAAGGAAATTCTCTGTAGGGAAATTATCCAAAATGTAATAAGGAACTTTGGTTTTCATTCATTATAATTACTTTAGAAAAGTAGGCATGTAGTTTATTTTTATTACTGATACGTAAAAAAAATAGGTATGTATAAAAATGTACCTAGCAAATAATTAAGAAACATGTTTATATTTGTTAATTAAATAACATTTTTATTTTTGTAAAATTAGGTTGTTAGGTACTGAAACCCCTGTAACTCTCCTATTCTACTTACATAAATTACCGAGAACTTAATAAGTGCACTGTGATAAAACTTTAAGGAGTCCTGTGCTGTGCGTAGGGAACAGGAATATTCCTGGGACCCCATCACTAGTGAGACCCCAACGGGATTGCTCTAATGACGCACATATGGGAGAGTTTTTGTCGTTCCAAACTGATTAGGCACAGCTGGAAAATTAAAAGGGCACACCATTTAACTGAATAACTTCAACAGAGTAGACGAGAAAAGGAGTATTATTTATTCTGATGAATTTTGATGCATTGAATATCCGTTAAGTATATTTTGTATCGCCATCTGTTACGCTTAAATGAAGAAAAAAATTGCCTGTACCAAATTGGCAAACAAGGTTACATATCTCCTTGATATCTGTCCATCTGTTTCTCACATCACAAACTCTTTTCTCGTATACAATATTTATTTAAATATAAGATGCGCTGGCTGGACGTCGTGAAAGCGGACATGGCAGAAAACAAACTCACACACTAAGGATGTCGAAGACCTGGCAAAGAGGAGAAGGTTAAGCAGGAAAGCGGGCCCTGGCACTAGGCCGGGAAAACGCTAAGCCGAAGAAGAAGACAATAAGTATTTATTTTTACGGGAAATAAAGGTGTTAGGCGATTATCACACTGACGACGGATCCGCATGCGGCGCCGGTGCGCGAGAGAGATAGCGCTCTGCATGTGTATAGCGCTGTCTCGCTCGCACACCGGCGCCGCATGTGGATCCGCACCAGTGTGATAACCGCCTTAGCGAAGACTGGTTAAAACGAACGAAGGAAATCTCAGAATATATTATCTCTATATTTATCAACATGCATCTACCCTAAAAACTTTCTAACGAATTTTTTTAAGATACCCGGTTCTGAAGAAATCTGAACATAACTGTTTCGGTCATCTTGACTAACCTAACTATACTCCAACTTATATTAAACTCTAAACTGCTTGAGCTCCACTTTTAATAATTAATTCTAAAATCACGGTGACTATGCATACATTTACTAAATGGTGATTAAATGTAGCAACGGTACTTCTGTTAAGTGCGATATTTATTCCAATTTATTATTTACGTACATTGAAGCACAGGAGAGTGGAGTGAACCGTAACCGTAAGCTACGTGACTCGCTGAAGGAGATTAGAACAAAATGAAGTTCAAACATGTAGTCAAATATTGCCGTTACGTTCTTTTTTTTAAATATATTACGAGACTGACCAGCGATTGACCCTAGTCTCACCTGATGGAAAGTAAAGACAGAGCCTAAGATGGAGCTCACCGGTTCAGTAATAGCCTATTCACTCTTGCTTTAAACTCTTTAAAGAGACCGAGATCGTAATCGTTCATGAGCATAGATATACCACCCATAGATCTGACACGGAACTAATAGTACCAAGATAGAACGGGATGGTCTTATTACACTTTCGATAGATACGGCAGAGAGGTGCTATTTTCGTTGGTCCTTGTCATAGTTTCTATTACCCTCCACGCGTTACTTCTAGCAGTGGAGGGTAACAAACAGATATAATGCGCGATTTCTTCAAGAATTTCTGTGATTGCTACGAGAAAAGCTGTTAGTTTTCCTAGAAAGTTGTGTCGGCTAAGGAAAACATTGGTAAATTGTTCTGTTTTATGCTGTAGAAGTGATTATGGGCCTATATATCTATCCCTTACGGGGGTACACGTGTGCGGGCTCTAGTTAATTCTTGCTTTGAGTTCATGAGGGTAATGAAGGTTTCCTGAATCCCAGATGGCACTGTGACGAGAGGTCTTTATGACAGCAGCTGTCAAAATCCACCAATCAAAAAATGTGATTAAACATGATTGGTATGGATTATGACAGCTAGACCTCTCGCCACGGTGCTGTCATCTAGTAAAAACGATGAAATGTTTTAAAAATATCAGCGGTAATTATTCAAATCATGGTCATTTAAACTATATACATTTCATGTGAAAATAATGGTGACAAACTTTTCCTTGCGATTACAATCGGAGGTTGGGATGTGGGGGTTGAAAACAGGGTTACAGCCTAATGGGATTTCATAGAACTTTTCAGGCAAAGTAATCTTGGTGCCAAAGATGGCGGCTGGTTTCACGAACAGCTGATTTCGATTTATAATTATTATTTTATAATTATTTATCGTGACGTGAGATGTTTATCATATCTGATCTGAAGTGTGAATAATAATAAAAAAATACGAGTACAGTAATAAAAAAATTCTACGGTTTACGGTTTAAACATTAACAAAGAGATATTTTTTAAACGATTGGACCGCTATCTGAGCGTTTATCCTCATGATTTTTAATTGGACACTAAACTTAAACCTACTTTTGTGGAGAGCAATTACAAATCATCTCGTTCGTATTGTGGGTACAAGACGCCGTGTAATGTTCATATAAACCACATACGCTAAGGGTAGCTTTATACTATAGACCAGTGGCGGCGCGTCCATAGAACAAGATTCACGTCGGCATGGCTAATTTTCTCATGACGAAATTTTAAGCCAAATTCGGCTCCGGCTTGCCTAAGATAAATTTGGACCCACCACCAATAAATATTATTATCGCTAAGTAGTGTATACGCAATAGTCGCATTACATTGCTGCCTGAAAAATAATCAAAAATTAATTACTCGGTGTTAATTAACACTTAACTAAATATTTATTGTGATATCGATTTAAAACTTCAAAACATGTGTCTGGTTTTCTTTTATGGTTAATATAAACAATACACGCTGTATATACTAGTACCTAATAGTTTAAATACTTAAATGAAAAAAAAACTAATTAACAAATATTAAATATACTTTTGCTGGGCTGGGACCTCTCTTTAGGCTAACAGTGCCTGTAAATACATATTAAAACATCCATAATTCAGGAACAAAGGTAGTACAAGGCTTGATTTTACTTACTCCACTCAATGTTGACATTGTAATCGCAATTGCGACAGTCTTTTCGATTTGCGGGCCCGACTTTTATTTATTTTCTCTCAGTTGCAACCGTAGGAAGGCGAGGATTCCACGACAAAGTTGGAAAACGTTCCGATTTACGAACTACCAAGAACTTCCCCTATGTTTATTTTTAAATTTAAGTGTTTGTAAAATCTTGTGATTTTAAAAAAAGCTCTGTCATTAAAGAGTTTTATTAAAACCAGTGTTTATTAAGAAACTTGTTTTTATCGATTCGCACAGTTTGAAAATACTTCGGAAAAGTCGTTAACAATGTGGCTACCCCTCGTATTTCCCAGTTTGACCTGAAAACTTCCAGTTCAAGGTTCAAACTCCTCGATGGAGATTGTTTCGGGTGACAAAAATCAGTTTTTAATACCGAAGAGAAAAGTTTCCTTAATAAAAATTATGCTCATAAAATCTTGTATTTTAACTTCCAAACTGATACTAGTCTATTCATTTGTTAATACACCGCAAACTTACCTCAAATAGTCTAAAAGATATATTGTTTTATTGTTTTACCATTTCTAAAACAAAATGTACTCCCAACTCGGCGGGAAATGGCAAAGTGAAATGTTCGCGGGAAAATGACTTGTTGAAACTAAATCAAGGAATTCCAGAAACTGGAATCGGGAATGTTCTCGACATTTGGAGTAGAAACAGAGGGTTGCCACCTAAAATCTGTTTATAATGTTGTTAGTGCATTTCGCACCAGATTCTGTTCTGTTTATAATTGTTCCTTAACTTGTGAATTGGATAACTTGGGTGCCACTAGACGGCTGGAAGTGGTAATAATTTTCAAACAATTATTTAACATAGACTGATTACTATTTTAGTGCCGCACAGCTTGCTAGACTAAAGCACGAGTTTGCTGAGAACCGCTACCTGACGGAACGGCAGCGACAAGCCCTGGCCGCGGAGCTGGGCCTCGCGGAGGCTCAGATCAAGATCTGGTTCCAGAACAAACGAGCCAAGATCAAGAGGCTTCTGGGCAGAGTAACCCGCTGGCCATGCAGCTGATGGCACAGGGGCTGTACAACCACACTGCGACTGCGACTGAGAGTGATGAGGGGGAGAAGATTAGTGTTACGTAGGGAGATTGGGTTCTGTAATTGGTAATGTTGTATAGGCCTGTAAAAGGAGCTAGCTTTTATTAATGAATCTGAATGGCAGTAACACCTTGGTCGGTAACATCGATCATTCATAACACGGCTAAATTACGAACAATGGTAAGTTGCTCAGCAATCCGGGTTTGCGACTTTACCTATAACGAATTATAACCTACGACATACACAGTGGCGTTTATATTCAAGTTGTAGATTAATCTTTGAGCTTTCAATGGATATGGGAGTTATCGTTGCTATTCAACTTTTCTAAAAGCGCACGAGAGCAAAACTTAATGAAGTCTTTGTGGTGAAACGAAGCGAATGCGTCGCGATTGGTAAACAATCCGCGCTAACGATGGTAGTTTGTTTAGGTTTTGGTTAAAATTGGAAGACGTTATTTATAAAACAAATTGTTTTGCTCGGAGTTCTGGACGAGAATTCGTTGTTAAGATGATCACGGCGTTTATGTACAATTCTACTAAAAAGTTGTTTTAATATATCTTTTCTGAAATCTGCATATTTTCAATATGAATTCTATAGAAAATTCAGTAAAAATTTGTATAAAAAATAATTTGCACGGAACGTTTCTTCTCTATTTCGTCAGGCGACAAGAAAAACTCACTAATTAAACGAAAAACAAACCTTGTTATGTTGTCAATATCGTTAATTATGGCTATGAACTTGTGATAGTACTTAGTAAGTTTTGCTTGTCAACTGATGATTTCATCAACTTGTTTTACGGGCTAAGGTGAAGCACGGAGTTGTTGAACTGATAACAATAAAAAAAGAAACAGATACCTGAATGAAAACAGGTACGTAATTTTATGAATTTCGGTAATAAGCAGTCATTCGGCAAAATTTGTGGGAATTCAGCTCGATTTGTGTTCGACCTGCATTAACTGGGCGGTTATTTCTGTCGTTTCCAGAGCACATGCGAGCTTTCGCCTCAGGCGTACCAGTGTAAGCGTGAACTTTTATCATTAATAGTCTTTATGGATTTCGAGTTCCAGCTTTTACGGTTCGCCTGAGGCAATGTTCGCTAATGTTTAGTAAACGTCGGGGATAAGTTGTGATTTGTGTACGAAATGCGATGAACTGGCTCTCACTTTTTTGTAAATTTGTGCCTCCGTTTGACACGCATTGTGCTTTCTCACGGTTTTGGCTACGCCCCGCGCCCGTCATATAATTTGGCAACTTTTTACAGCGCAGTTTCATTGAAAAATTAACGAACCATTACATATTTGCGTTTACGAAATAAAACTATAATGTAATTGCTGTGAAACCGCGTAAACTTCAGTCATGCGAAAATAAACAGATATGAACTTACAAACTTACACTAAGTCCGTAGTTACTTTATTTAATTTTATTTATTTTCAAATCGTATATGTAGGTAGCTCTTTATTAGTAACATTCAATGACTTTAAAATATCGGACTATACCTAACCTAAAGCAATTCAAATTACAGAATTTTCTACAGAACAATGCACAAGCAACCATAAGGTCATGATCTAAAAGGATATATTACTAAACATGTGTGTATAAGTATTTATTTAAAAAATACATCGTATGTCGTCGGTCATCCCTTGCACTATAAAGATGATCTACGATTTCAATCACGTATAAATATTTAGTCAATATACGGACGACATTTTCGGAGAACCAAGGTCTCCATCTTCAAGCATTAATAGTGCTTGAACTAAAATCTATCAGTCGCCGTAAATATACGTGAGTGGATCGTATCTATATAATGGAACACGTAATCTTTAATAGTGTTAGTATATCTCACGAAAGTGTAAATTCAATATAACTTTACGGCCGTACCTTATTAATTTTAAATTAAGCAGAACGTGTGCTAACGATACCGCTATGTTTGTAGTGTAGTGTGTTGTTAATGCGGGTATTTAGGTTCAGTTTATCCATAAAGTTTTGCTCGAGACACTACAATAAAGCCGTTTTCAAAATCAGTTAAGTTCGCTCATTGTGAATTGAAGTTGCTTTTGCGCAACAAGCACCGGGACGGGAAAAGATTTCTAGTTCATTGACAGAGACGTGATGCGGGCACGGTGGATAGTTTGGTGTTCACAAACCGGGCTGGGGATTATTCTCATCGGTTTTAACTAAGTGATACAGTGGCGTAATAGTTTAGCATACAGAATCCATCCTTACTCATCTTATAAACTTATATAGATGTCATATACAAAGGAAAAAGTGACCTATACCTTGTGCAATCTAAGAAGCGGTTTTTGACACCTAGCTGTCATCTCAGTCCATTTTATAACCAAAAATCGATTTTAGGTTATAAAATGTACTGAGATGATAGGTGTCAATAACCGCTTCCTAGATTGCACAAGGTATAGGTCTCCGGTCCCAGCCTTGGGCGTCGGTTAAGTTTATAATTTATATAGTAGTGTGTCTACCTAGTTAAATAAACAAATCAAAATGTTTATTGAAATAATTTGATTTGTTCTTCAGTCTTACTCATCTACCTTAACTTATCATGTAAACAAACAGTTATCAAAGACATTAACACACTTTTGCTGGGATTACCACTTAAACACACACACACACACATTGGGTTATATTAATAGAAACACACAAAGTATTCAATTAAACCAAGTACCTAACCATTGAAAAATATTATTTCTAATAACATTTTCATCAATAATCGAAGTAACGAACGAATAACCTGATAAATAAATGACATTATGATGTCTATACTAAATTATCACACGTTTGGTTACATGATAAGATTGATAAGACAAGCGAGGATGAATTCTGTATATGAAGATCTATTGAAGATAACTTCGCCTAATCCTTCGCACTTGCTTAGTAAATGGATCAAAAACGTTTCGGAAAAGGGCGAGCTTTCTGTAGACAGTATAAAAATTAACGATTTGGGAACGTATTGTTTTTACTAATACTTACAAGGGTTAAAGAAAAATAATAATTAACACCTAAGCAAATTAGGCTATACTCGTAACTTCCATTTATTCTATAATCTAAACCTTAACTCGTACTTAAAAGTTAAAAGTTTATAACCCAAATTGAACTCGAGGGAAATCTATGCAACACTTACGGACCTTTGTTCCCACTCTCGGATCGGGAATAGTGAAGATTGATAGTTACCTGAAAAATAACACATAATTTGTTAATATAATTTGTTTTTTGAATATGCCAGTTCCAATAGCACTTCGAATAATGGGAGCTAATAATCTTCCTTTGGTTCAGTATAATAATATTCATATCTTAAGCAAGTATCTCACTTGTAATGTATTTTGTGGAAATTATAATTGTAAATAAATTACACACAGTAATACAAACTCCATAACGGTATCCTGCCTTTTCGCCGAAAATTTTATTGCCGAATTTCACTTGCAAACTATTCGCAAAAGTTTCATTTGGCCGACAATCCAATTTTCGGCGAAAAGGCAGAGAACCCTCAATAACTAAGTAATAATACTTCATAACCATACTTTTCCATTTCTCATAGGTAGCTAGATATGGATCTATTCGATCGTACGTTTCGATGAACCATCTATAACGCAGAATAAATGGACGCCCTCGATTCCGAGCGTCATCCTTGACGCTTTAATCGACTGATTGATTGATTCCATTGCAGTATGTAATGAATCACCATGAGTTTTAAGATAGCTTTATTTAGTGGCGAGAGGCAGAATAATGTTTACGTTATTGTTTATACCGCTATAGCTGTTTTCGAGTACGTAGGTACTGAATGTATTAAGGTAAATGCAGCCATTAACGCCCCCCTTAAGGCAAATTTAAATTCGACCATAGTTTTTAAGTATATAGGTTACCGACAAATATGCTTTTCCATTTTTATATGCTAGTGTTATGGTTATAAAAGGTATTTACTTAGTTTTCTGCACTCAAATAGAGGACTATCATTTAAAAAATATTTTTTAAAGTCACTGAGTCGATTTTTACTATTACCGACCCATATTAATGGCTGTGATGTTATTAACGATTTTTATGCAGCTATTTACGACCGTGCATAAGAGAAGGCTTGTGCCCAGCTGTTTATTTAATCGTATGGCATTTTGACAGTCGGTAGAGTGTAATATTTAAATTCTGCTGTGAGACGTATATATGTAGGCTGATGTGGCGATATAGGTTCCAAAGTGAAAAACTATCATAATACCCTATTAAGTGGTTCGAATCCTTAGTAAGGGCATTTATTAACGTATTTATAACTAATATTTGTTCGCGAGTTCTAGATGTATTCTACATATGTATATGTTTTTATCTATACAGGCTGTTTTTTCAAAAACTAGCTGTTGTTGGATATTCCATAAATTTTGGCCGATCAAACATCGTTTCTATAGAGAGGCCTGATTTTTTTTTGGTAATTCAGGATTGTTCTTGTAGGAAAAGTTGTTCAGTAGGTATGACTTACCTAATCACCTCGCACAATCTAGCTTGTTATTTAAAAAACAGCCTGTATATACGTTTATATAATCATTTAGTCCCCATAGTACACGCTTGGCTATGTTTGGGGCTAGGTCGATCAGTTTAAAAGTTTGTGTGTGGGTAAAATTATAATAATAAGTATAAGTGCCTATCGAATTACAAAAGTGGGTAGGACTTTAAATAATGTATAAACCCTACGATCCGCAATAGCTTCTTATGGTTTCTGTTATCGATTCATATGAGTCGGTGATAAAATATGTAAGCATGAATGTAAAATATATTACCGACTCATAAAAAAAATAGTTATTTTTATTTAATTAACCTTCTGACTACAACACAGATTGTAATTAAATACTATAAAAAAATAAGCATTCACCTACAGTTTCAAGGAATAAAAAGTTATTTATGAATGTTGTTATACACAACACCAGTCCATCAAAAATATTGTAATTGTGGTTAAATAAACAACGTTAAAAGAAAAAAACAAGACGACTATTTGTAGGTCGGTAACAGATTTTTAAATAAACTAGTTATGTGGATTTAAACTGGACTATAAAAACACTTGTGTTGGTATAATATAACAATATAAAATAAATAAAACTAAACATTACGATGTTGGCATTAACGATCTATGGGTCGTTGATAGCTTCTACAACTAATAGTGTTGAAGCTATCACCGTCCTATTTTAATTTCAAGTTTTATCGTTCCAAATTACTTTGATAATTAAAATGAGACCTAAAATCAGGAATTTAGATATTAATGAATACATTTAGTAACAAAAGGTATCATACAGTCGTCAGTTATTTAAATTAATGTCTTAAACAGAAAAGTGACATACTTACTTGAAAGTACAAGGGCCAGTATGACACAACCGGCGTCCACGCCACCCGCACTGTGATTGGCGTATTTTATCTGTTTTTCGAACTACCACTCAAAAAAACTTAAAAGTACCCGATACTCAAGAAATTTATGTATGTAAAATTTATCTACCCGAAAGTAAAATTGTTCTGGCAATAAAAATATTTCTAATTATCTTAAGAGATCGGTAATACCTGCAAATTTTCGATGGGGCGTTGATAGCTGCGATTACCTTAGCAATATTTATATAAGGTATCTACATCATTACCGGTCACCAATCAGGCGTTACTGCCATAAAAATCATTTAAAAATAAACTCTATTAACAACCGACAATGATGTACTTCTTGAAAACGCCACATTTATTTAGTTCACCATTATAAATTATAACCGTTGAATATGGCTGTTTATGGGGTTTGTTTTCTAACAAACCACATAAACACCCATAATATTATACTACGTTCTACCGTTCACTGACGCCCTTGGTTGGCCCAAAAGCGAAAAGGCTTAGGTAGATTTATCACAAAAATGCAAGTTATTTCCATGAGCTAAAAAGAGACTTTGACGAGTATAACCCAAGACAATGTAACCATGACAACGAATGATAAGAAATAAATGAAATAATTGACTTACAGTTACGTTTAAAAATATGGATACATTTAATGTGACAAAAATTTGTAGGCACGACTCTATTACCAAGGCGTAAAGTCTTGGATACATGTTTTTGTCACATTAGAATGAATCCATATTTTCGACGTGACCGGTACCTACTAGCCACGTCGTGCCCTGTCATTCTGACGAATTAAATTGGCTGCAGATCTACGTGACTATATTGGACAAGTGAGCAAGTGACAGTGAAAGCCGATCTTTGATAGCGGCGTAGACAGTCGTCGACAATAAAATTATTAGATTAGTATATATGATACCGAAGAAAAACTTAATTCGACCGCTTTATACTTGCGAATCATAAAACTTATATCTTGAAAATCCTCATAATATACGAATATTAAAGTCAGTTTTTCGTTGAATGCAAGTTTCAACGCATTGAAAAGAAAAGTTGCTTGAAAGATGGAAAAGATAAGTGATAAAAGACTATCGTTATTCTTATCTTATGATGGAATTATTGTATTTCTCCGAATTGCGATCGATATCATAAAGAATGTAAACTAATTGAATGAAAGAACACACCTGGATACGCGCAATTAAACATCTAGTTCCATTCAACGTCGTGCTTACAGTCCGAGTCAAATATATGTATACATTCTTCGCCTTGTTACAATGGAATAAGGTACAGGAACGTAGATATTTGTTTGACAAGTATTCCTGCAACCAAGAGGACATCTGACAAGCGACAAGCTCTGTACCGGTTTTTAAACAACGCTCAACGACCTTTCATGAGTAGGAGAGAAGCAGATGGATGAAAATTAATGGTAGTTTTGGTTAAACAATTGAAAATGAAACAAAATGAAATATGCATACAGAAGTCGTGCCAATAACAACAGCAAAAAATACCACCAGTTGGCTTTTATCGGACAAAATGTATGTAAATTACAGTGGCGGTGGATCAAAATTTTTCTTAGCCAAGCCGATGCTGAATTTGGCATAAAATGTCTTCATGAGCTGTAGTAAAACGGCTCAGGCGCCTGAAACTTAGGCAAGCGAACGGAAATCGTGTTCTTTGGACGCGCCGCTGCTGGTAAATTATCTATTTTATCTAATTACGAATTGATTAATCTCAATTAGGTCTCTTATTTACAAATACCTATAACCTATAACTTACATCTGCCTTGACTGCCTTAAAATAACTATGAGCATTAAATTCCTATGTACTCATTTCATAACAACGTTTTTTACGAAATAACTGATGTTGCACGTAACATTTATATTTGTTTTATTCAATGCACGAATAATTTTAGAAGCACCGCAAAAAGGAAATCTTGAACATACTTCAAAGCAATTCACAAATCTGATAACGTCCACTTTGGGTCCACTTCACGGAAATATTAGTCCATTTATGGCGCTAACCGTTGTTTCTGCCAAACAAAGGACAGAAGGAAAGTTGTTTCGTAATAGCGTTTAGTGATATCGAGACAATGGCAATTTTGGATTTAGGCGGTATTTAGGTTTATGTACCCGTGAACGGTTTGAGGAGCTTTGCATGTTAGCAGAGTTGGGCAACTTGGGCACTCATGATTGAAATCACAGATTGGAAAGCTCATGATTGAATTCGTAATCATGTTCAAATGATTAAGAGTACCGTTCTTATTTTTAAATCTAGTTTCAATCACACTATTTTTTGCCCAACTTTGGTATGTAGTTACGGATTTTGATGTACGCACGACTGACATCAGTGCTACCGTCGTCAGGGGTAGAATAAAACAAAGTCACACCTAAAATGATTAAATTCGCTATATATCGCACACTTTCCAGCAAAATATGAGCGTTGCGGTAGCAATGCTGCAGCACATGCTGTGTCGGTTTTCGCGTTTTTTCGTAAAATACATAACCTTTAATTACTTAATTTTACTTTATAATTGTTTAGTTTTTAAACCTACACTGTGACATTATTGCCTGTTTTAAGTTTTTATTCATCATTCTTCTTGTCATAGCATGTTTTGCAATAAATCTTTATTAATCTCTATTCTCTAATTTCTACTTACGTTCTAAAACAAACTAAAAAAACTAATAAAAAAATAGTTCTTACTTTTTCAGATTACGAATGGTAGGTTACTACTACCTATAGGTACTTAGCTGGAGGTCCCAGTCAGATAGTTTCGTAATGGCGCTCCGGACACAAAACGATGGTTAGGTTATAATTCCCGGAGGGTTTATGAAAATATATATTTTTAGCGATAACATATCCGCTTGAATACCATGTTTAGTTTCACTTTCATATGTTATTGTCTCCTTTGTTGACCCGCAAGGAATAATTTGTATTGTACATATTGTATTGTTCGCCTAGTAGGCAGCGACGCGTGATCGTTCCATAGGCTTGCGCGCAGCTATTCCAGTCAGACCGTTACGAAATCAGCTGAGAAAACTATTTACATAACGTTACAGACGCATTTCTTTGTTATGTCACTGGTCTATCACGGAAAACGTCGTTACGGGAGCAAGAGATAGATTAGAAATGTCGTAGTTATCGTACCATGGCGGTGCTATGACCACAAATGGCGACATCACTGAAAACTGTCAAAAAACCTGGGGAAAAGGGACCACTTTGTCGATGTGGAGTGACTAGTACTTTCTACTTAAAACTACACATTATGATCATACACTATCTATTAGTGAAAAAATGAAGTTGTAAATCGACAAAGTGGTCTCTTGCACAACTTGCCCACAAATTAAGACGTAGAGTACTAGAGGGCATAAAATCTGGTAACTTTCAGTGGTTTTGTAAATAAACTCATCAAAGTAAGTTCATCATCGTTATCGAAGTTAACTTTGAAACAGGAGTTAATGTATACATTGTTAACGTTGTTATCGATCCGGTAAAGGAAACACACATTAATGAGCTTATTTTAATGCATATGAATATAACTAACGACGCTGCTCAGCCTTGCCATACTGATAACAAAACAAAGCACTAACGATTCCTTATCCTTATAATTTAATTTTACGACACATAACATACCTACATTCATATCAAGCGAGAACAAAAGCCGATAATAAAGGCAGTTAAGCGAAAGGAAGGACAAGAAACCTTTTTTTTACACGATTCCCACGACGAAGCACGCGTAGGCGCATGTATGTGGTGTCTCTTTCTGGTGCAAGATTTTAAAGAGGATGCACCGTTCTGGTGCACACGTGGCGTGGTGAGATAAAAAGGCGTCCTGGCCTGTTATTGTCATTTATTAACGAGCACTCGCTTTAGTTAAACTAATTTGTGTGTGATCTTTGATAACGTGATAACAAACACATGCTAGTTATGAACTAGTGAAATATGTTTTTCTTCGTCATAGAATGAGTAGTCATCATCAATGATTGTATTTGCCCCATTTTAATATCATTTTAAAAATTTATTTGTCTGTTATACTCTCTTATATGTAAGTTAGTTATGTTAATCACGAATAAAATGATTAATTCTTAATTTAATAAGGCCCTGCTTCACTGATGGCGAGTGTTCAGCAAGTGTTAGGAATTACAGACGCACAGAGCAGGTTTTATCCAGCAAGAGAACGGGATCAAGGTTTAAGTTACAAATAGGTACCTACATACACCTCAAGGATTCAACATTCAACAATGAACGGAATTACAAAGTACCTACAAAGCACTTGAAAAATGCATAAAGCGAACCATCCCATCATTGCAGTAATTATGAAAACAATAAAATCGACAATAACTCAAAATTCTCCATTTTACCGCGCCTACTAACCTTGAGTATGCTATAAACAAAATTACAGCTTACAATGTGAATGAGGCCATAACATGAACATAACTACATTATTTCGAAAACGGTCGTATTATTAACTTGTGTATTGTAGATATTTGATTTTGAATAGCAGGTAGACGGCAGTTGCGTTCTGTAAGCTGTGGACTCAAGGGATGCTTAGAATGATCGAAAATGGATTCTCTAAGGACTGTCCTATGTCCGTCCATCCCGCTGGTTCAAACCTAACCAAAAGGATTTTACCTAATTTACAGTAGGTTTGAATGAGGTTGAAACTTGAACAGCGATTAAATTATCAAATACAAAATACGTAAGTAACTGCAAATATTTACAAAGGCAAGCAAAGATAACCTTAATAAGTATAAGCACTAATTATAATCGAGTTAACAATATAAATAGTAATAGCTAACAGTGTCATAATATGCTTGCATTTCGTATAATAAGTGGTATATGCTACTTTGGCTTGGTCTAAAATTGTCACTGAACTTTCAAGTAAGATTTCTAAGTAAAACATTAGGTACGTACTGTTATTTTTATCTCCCGTTTTTGCAAAGTTGTGATGTACCTAATGATTAATTGCAGATGTCAAACATTAGTTTAAGGTAGGTACCAACTAAGCTTTACATTACAACGTTGAACTCAAATTTGGGTCAATTTTAGAGCCACGAAATGTTTAAAACCGAAGACAAATAGCTGAATCAAGCATGTTGCGGAACGGCGCAGCGAAACTCCGCATCAATAGCAAATTCCCTCTTCAATAAGGTTTTCATTGTGTGTGTATTTGGGATACAGTGCGAGGGGCACAATTCTATAGCAGGTAGAGTCCCTCGTCAACTGACGACCGCCTTACAACTAACCACACAACACACGTGTTCGTCAATGCAATAAATCAAAAAGATCCTATACACCTACACATAGAACGATCCTTTGAACAAAGAACGGGCGAGATCGAGTTTACAATGAAGACACTTTAGCACGAGCAACTCAAACGAATCACGCTCAACTGGGACATTTATCTCATTTAGACACATTTCGTGAAATTGAATGAGAACTTTACATTTGTATCATCAGACATTACCAGACACCTCCGCCTGAGTCATTCCCTTTACTCAAACCGGTTCCAATTTGAAAAAAATGATGCGACGAGCTGGGGCTATATTCCCCTTACGACCCAGAAAAACCAGTTTAAATGTGGTCGGCCGTTACCTTAGTTGATACCAGTCTGGATGCTGCAGTTATACTGGAGTGGAGTCGAATACCCGATTGCACTAGAAATAAAGCACATCCTATATTCCCATTGCCGGAACGAATGCAGGCATGAAAAACACTAAGCCGAGCCTTTAGCCGCAAGGTTTCTTGAACTATAGTGAATAGGAGAGGGTAATTTATACTGGTTCTCCAGAAAGATTGCTTGGTAAGCGTTTAAATTAAAACCTGAGGGCCTGTCGGCCTGACCTGCGCTGCCCCATGTGCAAGTTTTGTTGTGCTTGTGTGCACTGTGGCAACTGTAGTCGGCGCAGGAGTGTACCTACCTACGTGCGCGTATCGAGTCGTAACCTGTTCAGTGCGGTTGAATGGAGAGTGGCGCAGGAGGTAAGCTACTTTCTACCGGTCGCTCTACAAGCTCCACGGGTCCACGTGATTTTGATGTTTACTAAACTCCTACAACTTTGTGTTTTGCGTAACGGACAGGTGACTTTGTTGATAAAGTGGAAAGGTTTTACTAAATACAGGCTCAGCACATTTAATACGTACAGTCGACCGAGAAAGTGGTCTACCAGTTTTGACTAAAGTTTTTGCGAGATCTAACGATCGCTAAGGTTGACATTTCTAACGGAGTTCTAAACATGCACGACCTTGTTGTCTCATGACGTTCAAATGAATCTCAACCGTAGGGTGGTAAACCACATTTTTGGTCGACTGTTTATTACTACATATTTGCATGAGTTCCATGAAATTAACAACGGGCTTGATAAATCAAGAAAGAATCTATCTTTGGTTCGTTAATATCGGCTTGATATTACAAGATTATAATGACAGTGCCTGTCCCTTTTTAGAAAATAGTGGATGTCCCTGTTTGTCATACGCGTTCCGATTTAGATGCTTTTTGATACACATTCCTATTAGACATCAGAAATAGAAACATACCTATGTATATAAACACATTCCTACCACTTTGTTCCAATAAAATCAAATTTATTTCATAGCAATAACACACGCAAATTTAATACATATTACACTTTCGTAATAATATCTCCGTTCTCAATATCGTAAATCTCCCTACAAATATGTACATCGTGAATATCGTGATACAAGATTGAAACGAGTACCTACACACTTCGGAAGCGTTTTATTACATCGAAGGTAAATAAGTTATACAAGGTTGGAGAGTCGATAAAAATCTTTGTAGAAATAGGAAGCCACACATTGTTATTGTGTTCCAGTAAGCAATTTTGTAAGTTGATTTTATGGCTAAACCTTGCCGGTTTAAATCTTCCGATAAGATTGTTGCGATGTTACGCGACTGTCAATGTCAAATAGGCGTTTACATGTATTATCAACTGCAGAATTGCCTACTCAGTTTATAAATTCATAATGTGGGTAGATCAATGATTATGGGGTAGATACTTAACTTAATGTACTTATGCAATTTTGCAGCTCGCTGTACATAAACAAGTCAAATTTTTGCCAATATATTAGCAGCAGATTTGCAGAATAATGATTAAGTAATTTAGATTTTTTTTGATTTTTTGGGGTTGAATAGTGCCACCCCGTCTCTTCCCGCGGGTGTCGTAAGAGGCGACTAAGGGATAAGAGATAAGGAAACCTCTGATCCCTATTGCTCGTGAGAACGCTGTGGTGATTTATTCAATTAATAGTCATCCGCATGGCGGCGATGCGGTTCGCCACCCATCACGTCTCGTTCTTCACGGGGGCGAGAAGTGGCTCACGGAGAGCCGTTCTGCTGCATTGATCGTAGCAAATGGAAATCCGTGATCTCTGCCTACCCCTTTTGGGATATAGGCGTTATTGTATGTATGTATGTAATTTTTATTAGTGTGAAGTTAGGTAGGTACTTATGCTATTTTAATGCGGAACAAAATACATTACTAATGTGTTCTAGATATACCATCGGGTTCAGAATTGCATAACCAATTTATGAATGAATTTATAGATAAATTGTCCATGAAATTCTGAACCCGGTACCGATACGTGTAGTAGCTGAAATTGCTTAAAATAACTGAAAGGCCAAATCAAAAGGGACCCGGTTCATTAAAAATTCGAAATACCTACATGCCAATTTTATAGAATGAGATCTGATTAAGGCCTGATTCGGGGTTCGTCGAGTGGATAAATAAATTATAACGTATTTCCGGTCGGAAATTTGGATCCCCCAATTCCTAACAAGATTTGATCACATCTACAATCCCGGAAAATGGCGGCAAATGTAGGGTTACCAGGCGACGGGGTTTTCCGTACAAAAATTCACCTCGCGTTTCACTCGTGACTCCAGACCAGCCGCTCTACCAACTGAAACAATTTTGAGTTTTGATATACAATTATATCGGGGATTTGTTTGAATTGAGAGACCAGGACATTGATCGCGTTAAAATGCGGAAACGCTGCATGCGTGTTGGACACCTTTGTGCCCTGGAATGATGCGTGCGAACGCCCAAACACGCAAACATTAGAATTTCTAATAATATCTAAAATTAAGTAAATTGCCGCATTTTACTATTTATAGCAGGTAACCCTAAAGAAGAAACCCTATTCGAGTAAAAGGGGAAGAAAGTTAGGTTCTTTTAATGGATAGCACTTTTTCTTTTACCCAGGTAGACCTTGAAAGGATAACAAAGTACAAAATAAGAAATAAGTAACAAGTTATTTATGTCGGGCTTCTTTTACACTCGAGAGCAAAAATTTCGGGTCAGTAATATAAACTTTAATTCATATTCAATTTTGTTTCTTTAATATAGACCATATCTTTTTAAGTTGTGTAATATTTTTTAGTATATTTGATTCACTAATTATAAAGTGAATCTAACAGTTTATATGCATACTTTATTGGATTTATGACTTATAAAGATTAATCTCTAATCTCTACATCATATTGAATTATAATCAATTCAAGCGCATTATATAATTCCATGAATGCTTTGTTAATTAATTCTGTTGACTCTACATGAGAAAAGGGACCACCAATGAGGGGAGGTGTCACAAAAGAGGGTCCAGTGTGATCTGTGTGATCCACAAATATGTATTCAATTCTGTACCCTATTCAATTGTGGCAGGAGCATTTCCATATTGTTTACGACAGTTCATGACATTGCACATTGATTCAAGAGACAAAATGATGACTCGAGTTCATTTTTGTAGGTAAGTATTTATTAAATTTACTATACAATAACGTCTTTAGGCATTTCATGTGACATGTTTTGGAGAAACTAGGTCTCCATCTTCAAGTACTAGTATTTAAGAGTGGCATTAGTAAGTGTGACCGTTATATTTTACTTTATTTACCTATACAGTTAGTATATCTCACGAAAGTTTAAATATAATAAATTTAATACTTATTATAAAATCTATTTCAGTCCTTAAAGTTTCAAATAACTGCTTGCCCATTATTTGTTTAATTCACCCTTTTTAATTTTTATACATTCCTAGTTTAATCATAAAATAACCGTTTCCTCACAAGACTCTTTATCTATGGTAATTTCGTAGAATGCCTGACTTAATAAATTGAATTGATCTAATTTTATTACATTTAACTGTCTTTTATTATTTATTTATAAATATTACGATATCTATATGATCTACTCACCTAAATTCCACATTGGCAACACGGTCCGCTATATTACTATGCATCATAAAGACAAATTGAATTTTCCCCAAGTTAAATAAGTATCTTGTTGTGTACTGGACTGTCCAGCACCTATCCATTGATACAAATCCTGCGAGATGAAAATATGCGAGGGTTCGGACAGTGGAAACATATTTTCCATTATCTTACATTCCCTTCCGAAACACACTGTGTTGAAATATGAACTGTGTATCAAGGAAGTTAAAGTAGTGGTTTAAATGATACAATTAAGTTAGTTAAGAGCTTTTGGAATTACGCAGCGAGTTTCTGATTACAAACTACGGTTTGTATTTGTGAAGCGGTGCCGGTGTCTAGTGTTTGTATATTTGATTTATTCTTGCATGTATTATGCATGTAAAATGTACATACGTACGTAACTACGTATATCTACACATAACAACAGAAGTAATTTAGCGGGATGGGTATTCCGAACACTTTTTAAATGTACCATCGGGTTCAAAAATGCATAGGAAAATGAATGAATTCATTAACCTGATGGTACCTACCTGTATCTATACATATGGATTACACTTTATATCTAAATAGGAAATTATATTCAGTTGAAGTTAATTTAAAAAATATAGATAGTTTAATAAAAAAAGTGTGTCCCGTTTGACTGCAGTCGTTGGAAAAAATAATAGTGCTAAACACGTGCCAAAAATACTTCATTTTAACGCAGCGTGTGAATAAACCGTCCCCTCGACTTGTATTATTTTCACCGTTGACGAACCATTATAACAATGATCTGAATAAAGTATTAGTTCTCAAAGAAGCAAGAGACCATGTTTATTTGGTCTAACTAAGTTGCAAGTTACCGGATTTCATTTAGGAATAGCGCGTGGACTGGTATGGGATCGTTGTAATGCTATCCACCACAATAGAACATAATGGCGGCTATCCTGTGATTTATGTTCGTATTAATTGCGGGGTACCACGGATTATAATGTATAATATTATTACCATAGAACGTATGTCTGGGAATTAAGATTCAAATTTGTAAATGGTAGAATTCAATTTATATTCATTGTCCCTAATGTTTCAGGGTATTGTGTTATTGATTTTCCCGTGGGTTTGTATGGGATAGGGACCAGACCAGTCTCATTATCTTGTTATGTACCTACATAAATATTTCATTATAAATCGATATAGTAACAATACCTTATAAATACATAACAATGTACAGTCAGCAGCAGAAATAGCTAAGCTGGTAGGGTGTTTAAAATGATCTACACACGCTCTTATTCTCTTAACAATAAAGTCGTGCCTAGCTCATTTTGGACACCCTACCCGCTTAGCTACTTTTACTGCTGACTGTACATAGTTTATATACCTAAACAATTGCATAAGCAGGGCTTAATTAGTTTAATCAATAAAGCCTATAGCCCGCTAACTGTTATCTAACTTATCAACTAACATTTCCAATTAACAGAATCCTTCTAAAAACGTAGTACCAAAAGAAGTCCAATAACTGTATTTAAAATCTATAGAACTTTGTAAATGAACGTTAATATCAGGTCTTTGTAACAGTCACCGCAGACGCTGAATCCACACAGTAGTAGATTTATACGCAGTACGTTACTAAAAATACATAACTAATACCAAGATCCAAGATAAAATTTATAGAGAAGTGGACAAGAAAGAAAGGGAAGGCCTAAGATAATCAAATCAAGAGATACCCTATCTGATAACAAATGCGCGATGATAGCAATAAAATACTACTAACATTTTAACTTCTGGCTGCCGTTCGGTGTTCTCTAATCATGCTGGCAAACTTGGGGCATTTTTTATACACTTACCCGCTTATTCATAAACGTATTACAAACCTCATTTAACTAAATCATCTTTTGTCCTTATCTGTCACATTGACAGTTGTGTTTGTTCGAAACAGACAAAATACATTTTAACTAAATGAGGTTTGCAACACGTTTATGAATAAGCGGGTTATAAAATGAAGGTAAATCCGAGTACTCGTCAGCTTCTCCCTGTGCCAGGTAAGTATGTGCTGGTATGTGTCATCTTTTAACGTAAGTCATTCGCAATAAAGATGACAAAGGATGTCAAATATTGGACATTAGCATGTTGATCACTAGAACGTTTCCCTTATATATCCTGCTCCAAACTACATATTTTATTGGTGGGTCACTGCAGCGTTGACGCGCATGTTATACCAATAAGAAGAATGCTTATGCTGGGATGATAATAAATATAGGTTATGATAGTTGTATTACTGATATTCACACGTGTTCTGCGCCCACGCTGGTATCGACTCGAACTAGTGCGCTCACGAGGTTCAAATTAATTAACTTTTGTGTAGCAAATGAGGTGAAGTTGAAGTGTATTCAAGTTTAGAATTCAATTAACGAGTCAGTTTTAAACGTCGGTTAACTGTGCTTGCCCGAGGCGGCGGGAAAACGATTATAAAGAAATAGAACTTTGTTGATGTGTGGGATAAATTAAATTAGTAATGTGTGAATAACTGACACTTTGTAATCAGACTGGTGTGTGTAAAAAACAGTACCTACTGACATGGAACTTTGTCATTGGATTCCCCAATCCTATTATCAAGCGAGGCAATAAGAACGAAGTACCTACTTAAATACTGTGAAATATTATACAGGTAATTGTGTAATACTATAAGATTTTTTTCTTTGAATAGTTTGTAGTGTTTGTAATGTGGTTGTCATTGATGATTCTTTCACATCTATACTTAGGTACTTATTTCAGATCAACTTATATGGTACAGTTATCGGCAATAGTATCTTCCTACACGAAGGCCGCAAAAACATGTGCCACGCTTTTATGGCCCTAGATAAAAGCGTGTCACATATTTTTGCGGTTTTCGTATAGGAAGATACTATTGCTGGTGACTGTACACTCGACATCAAAAAAATGTTTACACTTTTGAACCTTATAAAAAAGGAGTAAGGTGCAAAAGTGTTAACATATTTTTGACGTCGCCCGTACGTCAGCGATAAAATAACAAAAAAAATAAAAATGGGGGGAAGCTTCACTCGCACACTACATTAAATTGAAGCTTTTGGCACGTGTTAAGTGGAGTATTTGTATTTTTTCTACGACTACTTGAGTACACGTATCTATTATAATCACAGCGTCTTTTTATCTGCACTTTGATAGGGTGCCTGATGGTATTGTATTAATTAAGAATGGGCATGGATTTTCACATTGGAAATCTGACTCTAAAGAAGAGGTCTTAAATAACATTTGGAAATTATTAACAAAAAAATCCTATCTAAGTCTAATATTAGTCACGTATCACGTACATATATTGTATTGTTACTTTGTATGTACCTACTTATAGAACTTTATAAATTACAGTACTCTACATACATTGACAGCTAAATAAGTAAGCACCTATAAAGGAAGAACATTTGAATATCGAATACAATGACACATCGCGAACCGGTGAATAATGCAAGTCAAAGGTCGTCCGTATCGTAATGTTGTTTATAAAACAACGCTCACCATTACAATAACAAATTAGATAAGGGTCACACGAGTCCCAAACATAACGTACGATCGTGCTTCTGTTGAAAATAAAACATTTTATCTATACCCACATCATAAATCCTTTATTCTGCGTTCAAAAACCGTACGTAAGTAATTACCACCATTATTGCAACCAGTATTGTAACATCAGTGCAGGTACCTGAGACCGTGGGTAAAAACGTTTGAAAGTTCATTACTATATCGTACAACGGTAACGTAATGAATATCCGGTCCTGCCCCCCGGCCGTGGCTAGCCTGCGAGTAAGAAAAAAAGGAGAAAATTTTCTTGAACGCGAAAAATTTTATTTGTATGGGACACGTTGTTACAGTTAGCTAACCCTCCATAAAAAATTAAAATGATTTTTCGCGTGAATAATTTTATTGTTAAAGTGAAATACTTATAGGAAGTATGGCAATAACTGTCAAAGCGAGCCCTATTAATAAATTGAAGGGTTCCAAAGCGTTCAAAACAACTGTCGCGGACACGCAGGGCCAGACAATACCCATGGCTTCCATTAATCATATTATCTATTACAAATACCCTTACACTGTAACAATATTAATTTATAATTGAAACAGTGAATAGGCAAAATGCAGCATCTGTTTATTTTATAGCTAACTTTTATTGTGTCGAAATTACGAAGGCTTTGCTCAACCTATTCTAAAGTTAATTAAAAAAGTTTCATTAAAAAGCAACTGTTAGTACCGAAAGCTCAGCGCCTCATAATTATTATCAATATTAAAACCTGTGCAGGTGGGTTGTTTGGTTACTGAATAAAGCCTGACAAGAAATATATGACCATGCGCCATGTTGCGGAATTTGATTGGAACTTAATTTTTCATACTAAACTGAACTCTCCCATATACTTACATGAAGAAAAAAGCGCCCTCTTGACAATTGTCATATATTTCTGGTCAGGCTTTATACTCCAAGGCAAGATAGAGGTAAATTTTTGAAAATGTGGACACGTATTTTAAACCACCATTTTACAATGGTTGTTGTCTTTTCATAGCCGTTAAATCATGATACTTATTTCTGTTCCTAGTTTAGATAACACAGAGTGTTTTCTTTATTATTTGGGTTTACGCCATATTTGTTTTAATTTTACGATCAAAAGCACCCGAATTTGATACGCCGTAATAAATCATTAACGGAGAGATCATTAAGAACACGATTACGAACGTAATCCCGCAAAGTCTGTTTCATGAGTGATCGGAGCAAGCGGCAGACATGTTTTCTACTCCACTTTAAAAATATCGTAAGAGCCTAAAAGATTCAATAGCAGTAAATCTCTTTGTTCACTGGCTAGGCAGTTTTATTATTCTGTTTTTAAAACCATTCTTCGATCCGATAGCGCCGCTGAATAATGTCTTTTGAACTCGTTCCGCTTTATGAAGCTCTCGACTATTTTACGATTTATTTGCAAGGAATCAATACAGGCGGCGAGATACGGCGCTTTCATTTAATGTTTAAAATTGATATGCAGCTTCAGCAACGGTAGCAAAATCGCATTTATGGAGGACGTAAAGCCTGACCAGAAATATATGACCATTGTCAAGAGGGCGCTTTTTTCTCATGTATATGGTGACAGTTGAGCTTAGTATGAAAAATTTAGTTCCAAATAAATTCCGCAATATAGCACATTGGTCATATATTTCTGGTCAGGCTATAAAACAGATAAGTTCTTGCATTTACGGACTCGCCGGTGATGATCTAATCCTGAAGTCGATGTGGCGACTATTGTAGCTAATCTACAGTATGAGAAGATTAAGGGGCAGCAGTTTTTGCTTTGACCAAAAAACACTCTGGGCAAGCAAGCAAAAGGAAGGTCATTTACCCTGGATTATTTTTATTACGAAAGAAATTGAAGTTAAGACGCGGATAAGTTTGCAGTCAAAAGATAAAATAACCTTAGGTAGGTAATATATATGTTGGACACGCATAAGTATTAGGTATTCGTTTAAATTGTAAAAATTATAACATCACTTGCCCATATAATAAAAAGTTTAAAATACATTTTATTGTTGGTACTCTTTAAGTGTAAAGGAAAGCAGTTTTACTTTTAGTATCTATTTATTTATCTATTTTACAAAAAAGATAACAATATAACCTCGTTTATTTATGATACAGTAGTAAAAAGAACACGTAATTAAATAGAACCGTTTAACCGCGTAAAAGCTACAAACATTAAATTTCGACATAGAAATCACTCCTAGCGTAGAATAGAACGTGCATGGCACAGCCTATACGAAACTTTCAGTACGCCAGAGCAAAGGAAATCGGTCATTACCGGAGAAGGAATAAGAATCGAAGCGGCAGCACGAGATAATGTTGCACGCAAAGTGCACGATCGTGGGTCAGTCGCAGCGAGGTCACTGTACGAAATGTCAGACAGCCGGATCCGTTTCACTGAGTATTGGAACGTTATCACTTATCAAACACTACTACTAATATAATAAATTTATTGCTCTCAAGTTGAAAGTGAATTAAGTAATACTTTATCTTAGAGTAGTCCTGTCCTAGTGACCAATCTGGTCTTAACTAAATGAAAACGGGCAGATTACGGAATGATATTTTATGTGAATATTAGATATTGTTCTCTAATGTTACAATATTTGGGTAGGTATCTAATAGATTGGACGAAAGGATCTAGGCTGGATTTGTAAAGGTATTCAGTTCCGACAAGCTCTTTTATACCTAATTTCTGATTGTGAAATGAATCGCTTCAAATTGACATTCATTAATTTTGAGTAAGTAACAAAATATAAATTATAGACTGGCGCTGGCCAAAAGCGCAGTAGCAGTGGCAGTAATAAGTGTTACTCATCCCTTTTTCGGTAGCAAGGGTACGAGCCTAAGAAAGAGATAGTATTTTTCTCTATGTCTATCTATGCTTAAAGTAAAATAAACCTGGCCAAACTTTCATTTCATTTCAAACTATAGAACCTAAATGTATTTAGGTTAGGTACTGTATAAACTTTATTCTTGTATTCTTTGTCTATCGTTATAAAAAATTACGGCACTTATCTTTAGCACAACTCAACCAATAATGACCCTTAATTATTACTTCTTTGTCATGCTTGACAAAGACCGCGCTTATTCTTAAATCGGAATCACTTTAGCCCATTACGGTCAAGAAAAAAAGCTTAAAAGGGTTACATTTTTATTCTAATTAAAGTCGCTACCTACTTCATCATAATTATTATTATGTCGAAGTCATTACTTATAGTAATCGCGACTGTAGCTGTTAAAATTTCTAGCATTTAGAGCAAGAATTATATCCTGAGTTTGTAAAGTCGCCATCAAATATATCGGACCAAGGTAGGCCAAGGTTTATCGCCTTGACAATATAGGCGTTTTGGGTCTATATTGGAACGCATAAATTCATCTTGACTATTTTTACTTAGCATAACAACCATTGGCATAACAACGTTTGGCATAACTATTGATCCGAATAGATCGATTGTCCTAATGGTTATACGCATAAGCTTGCAAATCCTAAGAGTTCTTCATCCTATTGGTTAAATGTTATTAAAACTCTCGTTGACAGTTGCAAACAGACTATTTTATTTCTCATTAAATTACCGTTACATGTATAAAGTTGTACCTTAGTGGCTAACAGATGGCAGCACTAGTACTAATATTGTATGATTTTGTTATAATTTCAACACCACCACCTAACAAAATCAAAAAATAAACCTATATTTATAGCTAGACAGCTGTAATGCCTAACAATTTTACAAATTTATGATGTTTTACAGAACTCAAGCTTTTTGTTAAAACATCTGCTGGCATTTCAGCTGTTGGCATATACTTAATTTTAACAAAATTATTAGCCGCAGCCTCGCGGACAAAATGACAACGAATATCAATATGTTTTGACCGCCTATGAAACATAGGATTTACAGCCAATTTTTGCGCGCTCTGGTTATCATTATATAGAACAATAGTATCACATTTACCTAATATTTCAGTGATGAGATTTTTTAAATAAATAGCTTCCTTACACGCTTCTGACATGGCTACAAATTCAGATTCAGTACTTGAAAGTGAAACAGTTCTCTGTTTTCTACATTCATAGGATATTACACTGTTTGACAATGTGAAGCAAAAACCAGAATATGACCGACGGTCATTGACATCTGACCCCCAGTCCGCGTCTACGAAGCATTCAAGACAAGAATTATCCTTTTTATAAACAAGACCAAAATTTTTAGTTTTATGTAAATACTTTAAAATTCTCTTGGCATGTTTCCAATGACTCTCATTGTGGCAATTGTTAAATTGACTTAAATAGCTCACACTGTATGATATATCGGGTCTAGTTAACACAGACAGGTACATTAAGCTACCCAGCAATTGCTGATAGGGATATTTCTTATCTATACACATATTTTCAGACTTCTCACATTGCAAATTGACCTCCATAGGAGTTTCAGCTAACTTACTATCAGTCATGTTGAATTTATGGAGTAATTCAGTTACATACTGTTCCTGGTCTACTGTTATCATACCATTTTTGACCTTGACCCTCATGCCTAAACATTGTTTCAACTGGCCCAAGTCTTTGATCTTAAAATTAACACTTAGCTCCTGCACTAACTGACTAGTTGCTGATTTACTGTTGGAGAAAACAAAAAAATCATCAACAAACAGAGCTATGATAATTTTAGTATCACCTTCAAATTTGGTAAACAAACATGGTTCAAATTTAGATTTTTTATAGCCAAGACTATGCAAATACTCCTCTACTCTTTGATACCAAGCCCTAGACGACTGCTTAAGTCCATAAATGGCTCTTTTTAATTTTAACACTTTATTGTTCTTGGCAGTGCCATCTGGGATTATAGGCTGATTCATATACACTGTTTCATTCAAATAACCGTTTAAAAAAGCAGTGGTTACATCCAAGTGACTTACATCTAAGTCAAGTTTTACAGCAAGCGCAAATAATAGTCTTAATGTAGAGTATCTAAGCACGGGAGAAAATGTCTCATGGAAGTCGACACCTTCCTTTTGCGTGAAGCCCTTCGCAACTAATCGCGCACGATATCTCACTTTATTTTCTAAGTCTATTTTCTTTTTGAACACCCACTTACACTGAACCACTGTGCTATTTTCTGGATAGTCCACTAATTCCCACGCATTGTTTTCTTCAAAAGAATTCAATTCTTCTTTCATAGCCTCCTTCCAAAATGAAGATTCAGGGCCATTCAGAGCTTCTTCAAGACTGATACCTCCATCAGCTGTGCTCGGGCTGGATTCCACACACATACTAGAAAATCCATACCGCTCTGGTTGCTTCCTAATTCTTTTGGCTGGTGTGTTACTGGATGTAGCTTCGACAGGTGTCACTTCACTCTCTGGAGCGCTTACCTTGTCTGGATTGGACCCTCGGTCATCGGGCAACTCAAAAAACTCCGCCTCATCAGACTCAACTGAGGTATTCTCTTCTTGCTCACCATCATCGGAGCTCTGAGCATCTTCCTCCTTCAAAGTCTGCACCTTTTCTTCCACAGTATCCACCTTAACCTCAGGACACGAAACTTCGATCTGCACACTTGTATCCTTGTCAACTCCCTCTTCAATAACAATTACATCTCGACTTGTAATGATAGAGTTGCTGTTGGGATCATAGACTCTATAGCCTTTAACATTGTCGGCATAGCCAACGAGCATACATTGCTTCGCTTTCTTATCCCACTTCAGACGACGTTCCTTGGGGATATGCACCATGACTTTACTGCCGAAGATACGCAGATTACTAACATCTGGCTTCTGTCCCGTCCACATCTCATATGGCGTTCTGTTATTTAAACCTGATGCTATGGACCTGTTTTTTAAATACACAGATGTATGAACGGCTTCTGCCCAAAACTTTTTGTCCATACCTGCATCAAATAACATACTTCGTGCCTTCTCCACTGTAGATCGGTTCTGGCGTTCCACCAGTCCATTCTGTTCACTTGTGTATGGGTTGCTCTTCTGATGTATTATACCCGAGTCAAGTAGGTATTTATCAAAGGACTTATTACAAAATTCCAATCCATTGTCTGTCCTAATGGACTGAATTTTCTTTGAAGTTTGATTTTCAACCATCAACTTGAACTGCTTAAAGTATTCGAATGCTTCATCTTTTGTCTTCAGGAAGTAAACAAAAGTCATTCGACTGTAATCATCCACTAGCAGCATAAAGTATCTCGAGCCTCCGATAGATTTCACCTCCATAGGCCCACATAAATCTCCGTGCACCCTCTGAAGAACCTCTGTGCTTCTGGTACCGACATGAGAAAATGGTAGCCGAGCTTGCTTAGCCTCACAGCATACCACACAATTTTCTTTAGTAATATGCGACTTGTCTGTCATTGACATTCCACTGACTGCACCTTCACTCATCTTATTAAGATCCTGTGCTGAAATGTGTGCATAGCGCCTGTGCCAAACACTCGCAGTTGCTGATGCCATTAAACAACTGTTGGATTTCACGGTATTCAGCTTATAAACGCCATCTATCAAATCAGCTGTAGCCACCATCACGCCATCTTGGTTGAAAATACAACAACCCTTTTTGTGAAAATCAATTTTATTGCCTTTGCGCAAGAGCTCGCTAACGGACAATAAATTCGTTGCTAAACTTGGTATATACAATACGTCCTTCACTGGAATCTCGTATTCAATACCCTCAGCTTCTGTGGTGATACACAAATCTCCACTGCATTCCACTGGTATTATACTTTTGTTTGCAACCACTATTTCACTCTCGCGAGGATTGTTTGACACATTTGTCAACCACTGTTTATTCGGGCTCATATGTGAGCTCGCTCCAGAATCCACGTAGTAATCCGAACTACTAAATTGAGCACTTAAAAATACTGCACTGAATGCGTTTGATTGCTTCCTTTTGTTTGTTTTATCGACCGTGCATTGATTTCTGTAATGTCCGGATTGATGACATGTGTAGCAAATGACATCTTTCTTGCCTGTCGTCGATTTGGCATTGACGTTTCTAGCCGTAGACACATTCTTAGTGTTGCCAGGCTTGTACTTTTGATAACCTTTTGCCGCAAAAGCGCCACTGCACTGCGCATCACTCGATTCCATATCGAGCAGTTTTGACTTAATAACATCTGCGTCGATAGGAATGCCCGAGTGTTCAATCGCCATTATCATTGGCGAAAACTTGTCTGGCAATCCTGCCAACAGTAACGATCCAATCCATTGTTCGTTGATGTCAAATCCCGTACCTCTCAACCGCTGCGATGTTTCAACAACCTGGGTTACGTATGACGTCATCGAATCACAATTCTCCAGCCTGATTGATATTAAATTACGAAGAAGAGTTATTTTTCTTGAAAAACCTCGATCATCGAACATAGATTTTAACTTATCCCATAATTCCTTTGTTGTCTTCGTACATTTAATATGAACATATAAGGTCGGGTCTATTGTCAAAACTAGCTTCGCTCTGGCTTTTGCATCCGCTTCAGCCGCCGCTGCCGCTGCCGCCGCCGTAGGTGCTTTACTGTCCTGGTCAGCTTTCTTGCTTTGTATGACTTCAGTCATTCCCTCCAAGACTAGCAAATTCTCGGCCGCAAACGCCCACTCATCGTAGTTTTCACGACCTTTAAGCTTCGGCACATTAGCAATGAAATTCGAAGTCATTTTAACACTACACAACTACTGAACAATAATTCTGGACTAATCTGATCGTTTTTACTTTATTTCACTGGTAAAATGCACTGGGCCACATAACCTATTAAAACTCTCGTTGACAGTTGCAAACAGACTATTTTATTTCTCATTAAATTACCGTTACATGTATAAAGTTGTACCTTAGTGGCTAACAGATGGCAGCACTAGTACTAATATTGTATGATTTTGTTATAATTTCAACAAATGTCATTAAATCTTCATATCGAATCCATCCATACGCATAACCCAAAAAGCCTAAATCTGAATATCCTAAAACTTACACGACTAATAAAATATGACATAATACTTACTTTTCTAAAGTAGTCTAATTCATAATCTCTAACGCATAATCCAAAAAGCCTAAATCTGTTGTTGCTTTGTAATTTCGAGGTCTTTTAATGGGTAGTTGACTTATTTCAATAAAATTCATGTCATGGCTTTTAATTTCGGTTTTTTTTTATTCATTTGTTTTACATGTAATAATATTTATTCCGCATAAAATTATTACAATTGGTTATATTTCGTTATCGAAACTAAACGCAATCACGTCAGTCGGCTCACTCTGCACGATTATAGCTATGTGGGTAGTTTCAGATATGAAATTGTTTTTCTGATCGAATGGTTGATCGTCTGAAGTGATTTAATTACCTGTGTATATTATAATATGGTGGAAAATGAGTGATACAGAGGAGACACTTGTATGCGAAGAATTTAAATCAAATAAAGGAGCATTAAACCTGTCTGTTTTCTTGGGGATCGCAGTTCTAACCTAACCTAACCCACTTTTGGCAACAGTTCATTTTTTTGGGGGACGCAGTTCTAACCTAACCTAATCCACTTCTGGCAACAGTTTATTTTCTTGGGGGGCGCAGTTCTAACCTAACCTAACCCACTTCTGGCAACAGTTCCGTTATCTTGGGGGTCGCAGTTCTAACCTAACCTAACCCACTTCTGGCAACAGTTTATTTTCTTGAGGGATGCAGTTCTAACCTAACCTAACCCACTTCTGGCAACAGTTCGTTTTCTTGGGGGTCGCAGTTCTAACCTAACCTAACCCACTTCTGGCAACAGTTCGTTTTCTTGCGGGACGCAGGGACATATATTATAAAATTGTATTAAAGTAATACGTCAAAGACATGAATTGCAATGTTTTGTAGTTGTGCCAATTAACATAATTTGAAACAAATGAGCGATTAAGTAATATTCGTTGAATAGTATTTCTACGTAGTAAGATAAATTTAAATAAATAGCAGTTGAAATAAAATAACGCCAAACAATATTACTAGTACTAAAGTTTCGATGAATCGTTGTCGATGAAATAATATTCGATAAAAAGGTTGTCGACAAAACAAGGGTACATTCCCTTCCCTTTTCATGATAATCTCTACCAAGGCTCCCTTTGCTTCCGCCTTAGACTTTTAACCTAACCAATCGCTTCTAACTTTTACAGTTTGGTTTTTGAGGTTTCGCAGTTCTAACCTAACCTAACCCCTAACCTAGACTAACTTTCTGACGCAATTCGGTTGTGTTATCACAGTTCTAACCTTACCTAAACCTACTTTTCTGTAAACAGTATGTTTTTTAAGGTTTAGTATAAGGTTGTTAGGAGTTTCTTAATGAATAGGAACATATGTATATGTACGAGTATGTCCGACTTAGTATATGTTATTCACTACATATAGGATGTTTGGATTTTCTAAGTTAGTAGGAATAAATTTTCGACTTAAGTAGTGCACTAGGATGTTAGGATTTTCTAAACTAGTAGGAATAAATGTTCGACTTAGTATATTTTATGCACTAGGATGTTATGATTTTCTAAATTATATATAGGATATATAATTTATGGATAGAATTTTCTATATAGGATAAGAAGTTCGAGTTAGTATATGTTATGCACATTGAAATTAGGCGAACTGAATTTTATTCTTCTTCATGTTATACCAGAACATTTTATGCTCATATAACGTTATGAAAATTACTTATTAGGCGAATATATGCATTACTATAGTGACTTTTAGGTGAAATGGCGTTATGCTAATCGTGTTATGCCATGTGCAAATATGACAATCCATTTTATGCGAAAAAGAGGGCACCCAGGCGTTTTTCAGATATTTGTGACCACCTTGGCCGCTCTGATAATATTTGATGACGACTTTATATATCCTGTAAGTACTTACTTACTGACAACTAAACAAAAAACCGGCCAAGAGCATGTCGGGCCATGCTCTGCTCAGTGTAGGGTTCCGTAGTTACCGGCCTGTTACAATTCATTAATTCAAAAGGTCGTTTCTTATGAGAAATTTGGCGGCGCTTACGTCATTTTTCACATACGTCCTTTCACTGTGGGTTTTTGAGTGATAACTAAAAAACGGCTCGACTGATTTAATCCAATATAGTTTTCATTGAAGGTACTCATTAGGCCTCACTTTCATGAATTTTTTCAAAATTTTTGGACCCGCGGTTCAAAAGTTAGATGGCGGGGGACGCCCTGTTTTAAACTTTCGGAGCTATTATTTCCGAAAGTATTAGTTTTATCCAAAAACTGTTTTAGAAGACCCTAATTCTATTTAAAAGACCTATCCAACGATACCCCACACAACTTGGTTGGAACGAAAAAAAATTTCGGCCCCCACTTCGCGTGTACGGTACCCTAACAAAATATATTTTTCGCGTTTTTATTCTACCGTTTTGTCGGCATGGTTAATGCACATATTCCAACCAAATTTCAGCTTTTTAGTGCTAACGGTCACTGAGCTAGACCGCGGACGGACGGACGGACGGACGGACGGACGGACATGGCGAAACTATAAGGGTTCCGTTTTTGCCATTTTGGCTACGGAACCCTAAAAAATGGTCTTGACAGACAGACAGACGGACTACAAAGTGATCCTATAAGGGTTCCGTTTTTTCCTTTTGAGGTACGGAACCCTAACTAGGTCCAAAGTAAACAATTTGATATAGCTATTGACGCCGAGAATACATAGACAAATACAAATACGTAGAGCAATTTACCTATACGATTTCGTATGATTTCTACATAATAGTTTCAGTTCAAGGGTCGACCATTATAGCTGACAATTTCACACGACGCGTGATTCCTCGCTGACCCCTCATCTCTCGCGACGATAATTTCCATAATGGCGTCGGTATGACGGTGAAAGATGCCCATCGTGACGAATACGTCACTTCAATGTTATAGTCGGGCAGAATTCACATTATTTTACCCGAAAGCTTAGGTTAGGTTAATGTTTTCGAATATATTTTCATGTACATAAGTTATTCCTCGTTTATTTGATACACTTTACAGATTTACGATGTTGTAGTCAAGACGCTAAAACAGCTTAATACATGTTATGATATTATTTTCGTCCTTAAAGTGACAATGGGTACTCAGGTACCTATGTACAGATATCGGAACGGCCAGGGTACTCAAAAATATCTTTACATGCACTTTATTGCCTTGACAATAGAGTTGTTCAGATATTTGTGACCTCTTTGGCCGCTCCGTTATTATATCTGATGGCATGGCAACTTAAGCAGATCGGTGTTTGACAGTTTTTGTCAGTTATTTTATAAAGTTTGTCAATAAAAGGTAGAGCTATCATAAAGCAACTAAAGCAAGTGAATAACGTGGAATTTCTTTTTCAATGGAAGGTAACTTGGGAACATTTCGTAACTTACTTTAGATTTTCGAGTAATCTATCAGTCAGTAAACGTGACACAACTTTGTTAACAAAGCACTTAACGTAAATGAAAGTGTTTAACGTGCTATTGTGTAATGCAACCTATTTATCCGAATAATGCCTACAATGGAAATATATGTAGCATTACGTGGCTCTTTATTTCTTTTGTAGGAAACGTCATGATCGCGTTGTGTAATGTAAGACAGTAATACTATTGTTCATCATATTGCCTTCCTATACAACACAGAACTAATATTAAACTAAAAACAAGAATCGCCAATAAAATGAAACCCCGCGTGCCGATTTCTTCATTCTTACTTAATAGGTATTTTTTATAGCAAAATAAGCAACCTCGCCATTTTATTCACCGTAATAGACCATATTTTAGAGATCAATGCCTATAGGCTATAATAATAACCTATATTTTTTTCCTGATATGTAGGTATGTCTTAGATGGAGCACATATCAGACTAATTAGTTATTAGTTAATTTAATTATTCCCTCAATGCTGTTGACTAATGACGATTGTAGCAGGTTTTTTTTACCAGTGTTTATATACTAGTTGTCCGCCTCGATTTCAGAATTCGCAATTTGCTTGCAAACGATTTGACCAATATAACAAGACCCATATCCCCACATGAAGTATTTTTTTCGCCTTCAGTCTACAACCCCCTGATTGATCCAGCTCATAAATGAACTCTCACATTTTACGTATCTCTGCTACAACCCCAACAAATTTCATAAAGATCAGAAAAACGTTACTAAAGTTATCGTCGAACAAACTCTCAAAATCAAAAAGCCATCGAAATGCCGAGACGTCCCAGTAGCCAGAAGTTGTTTGTAAGTACTTATGCTGTTTGAGTGTTCCACTGCTAGGCTAAGTCCTCGGCTTTCTCCATTCGACTTTGTTATTCTTAATTATATTTCTTTCAATCTCTAACTCATTTTTAAAAGCAAAGGCGCAATCAAAATCTTATTCAAAGAGAATTCCCCACACAGCAGAGCACATAAATTTCATCAAGATTAGATCCGTTTCATTTTAATACTGTTTAATTGCCTGTCTAATTATCTATATAATGAAATAATTATGCGTAATGAGTCGTAAGATGAACAATTGAACAGTGTTAATTTTATCCACAAGATTTATTACGTTAATTTAAATATGTAATACAATAAGCAGCAGAAATGGCGGCGGGCGATTTAATCAACATCATCCTGACACACTCTTGTTATCTTCACAATAAGTTCATGTGAAGATTATTGTGAACACTTTGTCCGCTTCTCTACTTCTGTTGCTGACTGTTTATTATTATGTAAGAGTGTCCCCCTGCAGGGCAAAGGCCTATCTCCTTCACGTCTTTAGAAGTCTCCCTCTCTATATCCAATTCAAAAAACCTTTCACAATTTTGTAATGCATACAAACTTGAACTGGATCTGGATATGCTATCAATTTCATGTAACAGCCACATAATGAGTCAAAGCTAATAAATTCGATGTATATGTAAGTAATCTAATCAGTAATAATTAGAGCAACAATGTTGATTTTACTTGGTTGAATAAGCATTCAGATAAACTGCAGTAATAGTTTTAAGCGCGCTGGTCTGAGTTTGACGTTCATTCCAATTTCAACGGGTAGGTTAATTGGTAAAATCAATTCAAGCTTTGTTAGTTAATAGTTAGATTCGATTAAATAAAGCCATTTTATAGCTTATTTGTTTTGTATATTTATGACATTTATACATTTTTGGATTAAGCTACTGAACTAGATTTAGATATCATTGTTCTCACGTTATCATACATATAAGTAGCCACCGGCCCATCATACAAAAAAATGCCAAAGGAATTTAAATTAAACAAAACAATAAAGTAGAATAGTTCAAAAGTGTACGAATACTTGTTAAAATTGTTGTAAAAAATCGTTGCTCTAGGTAACAGAAACATCGAAGTCAGTGTCAGGGGATCTGCTTCAGCATCACATAAATAATTGGCAGGAAGTTATATTACGCAGGATTGAAATATAATTATATTAGCGACCCGCCCCGGCTTCGCACGGGTGCAATATAAATTATACATATAAACCTTCCTCTTGAATCACTCTATCTATTAAAAAACCGCATCAAAATCCGTTGCGTAGTTTTAAAGATCTAAGCATACATAGGGACAGACAGCAGGAAGCAACTTTGTTTTATACTATGTAGTGATGTGGCATGCTCATTTTTCAGAGCCAAAACAGTGAGTTTTTCAAACAAGACAATGCAAAATTAACTCTGTTTTAAATGAAACTGGCTTTCTATTTCAGTGTCAGGACTATCAGTCCGCTTGACGATATCGGCCTGTCAGAACAAAAATTTGACAGGCCAATATCGTCAGGCCGACTGATAGTGGGTGGGCCCCATAAGTTAAGACATTCAAGAAGGATAGAACCTCTAATGTCTTACTGCCCATTTACTACTACTCAATTTTGTAGGCAACAGTGAAATGTTAAAATCGCGTGCCATATGTCCGCTGACACGAAACGCTCATTACCGAACAGCGAAACTAACGTGTATGGCGTGCCCTGCACTATTATCTGTCTAAATGTTTATATTCAACAGAGCACTTCAATCTGAAGTATGTCTACGCTTCAGGATAATTTATTTGATTTTTCGCTCGATTAGAGGACGTTTTGGTCATTTTATCATCAATGATTGCTTTAAGTGATTGTATAAGTATATTACTGCCTATATTTAAGTCTCATAAGAAATTCTTAATATTATAGTAAATGTTAGTATTAGGCGGCAACGTACTCTAGAATTATTCAGGATATGTATGTGATATATACTGTTTTTTTAATATATATGGTACAGAGTATTAGTAGGTTAATTTTGATTGAAATGAGTATAATTCAAAATTCACAAAACAATGATAATACCAAAAGCCAAAAGTAAAGAGTAGTAAAATAATATTTATTGTATAAGTTTGTCTTACATTTTACATTATTATTTTACTACTCTTTACTTTTGGCTTTTGGAATTATCATTTTTTGTGAATTTTGAATTACCTACTCATTTCAATCAAAATTAACCTACTAAGATACCCTGTACTAAATATAACTAAAAAGAACAGTATCACATACCTACAAATATCCCTACTGAATGAAAAAATGTAGAGTACTAGTACCTTGCACGCCTAATACCTATCAACATTTACTTTCTACCCATGTTTTCAATTGATTACTAACCAAACTTACAATAAACATCAATTACATTAACGCAATTACGTGAAAAGAGTTCGCTTGTATAGGAATTCGATTAGCGTTGACAAATCGCGGAGTCAGCGCGAACGCGAACCTACATTCGTCGGCACTTTCTCCGCGCCGACGGCTCCGACCGAGACCACAGGCGACACTCGCGCAGATACTTTTGTGTTGAAAAAGAAATCCAGGTGATGTTTACCGCACGCCAAAATAAGCACAGAATTATACATTTTTAAGCGTCTTTTCTGTATGGATTTTAGGTAATATCTTCGTCTTTTGTTTTAATATTGGCGCCAAACACATTTTTGGAACCAAACAGTGTTTTTACAGTTAGATATTTCATGCTTAGACCGATTATCGCGTGATCTAAGCTTGTATCAAATGACATTTGTCGACATTTTTATTGGTCATAAGTCATAAGTATTATATAAATAAACCACCTTGTTAAGTTATTTGTGATAATGAGTAAGTTATAATTATAAAGTTGGGATACTTGGGATAAGTAGACTAGTCTTTCGAGAATTTTATTCTTTATTTATGAAATTATGCCATCGTCTTTGACAAATAACTTTTTGTAGGTACTCTTAGTGTTTACGCACTCCCATCCCGTATAATGTATGAGTTCCCATATAAACTAAGAGTTCTTTTTTTATCCTAACTCTACCTACCGACTAAATTGTTTGATTTGGTAAAATCTGAATAGTCGGAATGGTACGAATAACTGTTTAAATAAAATATTATTTCTTTCTAAGAATTTGTTCTAACGAATGTCAATTAAGCACCTTGGTACAGTCAGCGGCAAAAGTAGCTAAGCGAATAGGGTGTTCAAAATGAGCTGGACACGACTTTATTGTTAAGAGAATAAGAGCGTGTGTAGGTCATTTTGAACACCCTACCCGCTTAGCTACTTCTGCTGCTGACTGTACATCTCTAATTGAATGGCAGTGTTTATTTCAGATTCTTGTGTTGCTGTTATTTAGCGAAACGAGTTCCTTACTCGTATTTTATAAAAGTGTGATTTATATCTGTTTCTTTAATATTTTCAACTACATAAAGCCTCCGTTCACTTTACATAATTATTTAAGAAAAGCAATTTATTAAAGTAGATAGCGTAAACCACATAAGTATTGCATGCATTTCATAATTATTATTCATTACCTACCTTCAAGAGCTATATGTAATCAAAATAATGACGTTTTGTACTATAAGTATATGTTTTGCTATTTTATAGTAATTTCACTTTACTGAAAATTGTGCTTATAACAATAGATCTTTTCGAATTCGAAAAGGCCGTTACAAAACGTCGATATTACTGTAATGTATCCCATAAAATACATCATTTCTATTGTAGTCCCCACTAAATAAAATCCCAAGCAATTTGTAACTAAACAATATCTATCTACGTCAGGATTTCACAACGCACGACCGCAACGACCAGCTTTATCGTTCACAAAACATTTACAATCGATTGTGAGCTCAACTAAGGTTTTAACTTGACCTGTCTATTTATGATATCGATGTAGAATCGGAGTTGAAACGCATGTTGGTCTATACTGAAGTAGTCAGAATGCATTATGAATAGGAGAGTGCTCTATGCGAGGTTGCGCAATTTTAAGGTCGTACAAGTGAACAAACTAGTCATCGGCATATGGTGCTAATAGACTTTCAGTAAAACCTAGATCTACCATCTAACAAGGTCGAGTAATTGTAAAAAGTTGTTATTTAAGAAGCTGGTATTTTGTGTAATAACTGGAACACAACACCTAACAATCTAATTTTCTGCTAATGTATATTGCCTATACCTGTGACAATGTATGATCAATACAAATAAAGAATATGAACAAAACGGTCAGTATGGAGAAGTCAGAAATTATGAGAGATAGCCACATCTGTTCATAGGAACCATGGCTTCGAATTAAAATTTAATAATAATGACATTCAACCTTCTTTTAAATCTTGCCAAGCAACGGTACAAAGCCATACATAAATAGTAAAACTAATATATATTTTATTACAGCCGAAGGATTCTGGTCCGCAACGCAAGTACACCGAGACGTACGGTGGACGTCAAAGTTACGTTTACACTTTTGTATCTTACTCCTTTGTAATAAGGTGCAAAATTGTAAATATCTATATTCTTAGCATCGATGTACAATGCCTCACAAATTGGATTGCATCGTCGACCGAAGTCGCAGTTATTGGCTGCTCGACTCGGCCAAAAGTCCGGCACAATCTCGCACCAGTCGACCAACGAAAATAATTCCACACATGAAATTGTAACATTTTTCAAGACTATTCTACATTGAAATACGTTGCATCAAATAAAGTATGGCTCGTTTTTAATATGTCCATATTGAAGAAATAATTATGTTATAGTGATCCATATGTTATAGAGTTTTCGACCTCGAAAGCCCACCGGGACATTTTAAAATTTTGGAAAACAATATCCGGATGTTTTTCGTGCTTGTGACTCTTTTTCCCATTAAAAATTTATGTTACGGCAAAAGTCATTGTCAAATAGTAGAACCAAATAATAAGAATATATTTTATTGCAGCCGGAGATACTTGTACGCCGATGCAGAGAGGTACAATGCCTCGCAAATTGGATTGCATCGTCGACCAAAGTCGCTGTAATTGGCTCCTCGACTCGGCCAATAGTCCGGCACAATCTCGACTTGGTGCACCGTCGTAAGAATATTGCATTTAATGGGTTAGTTTTACAAATAATTGTTTACTGTTACATCTAATTTTAAGTAGTTTAAATTCAATTTACTAGGACGAAAAGGTAGTTAACATTTATTAGTATTTTTCAGATAGAAAACCAACTTCTACTAACTACCAATCGGATTGGTATCGCCTTAGAAAAGCACTAGCACGTAGTAATCGAAGTGCCGAGAAGTAGCAGTGTGTCTTCGTATTTTTACTTAGGTGTTTTTGAGGGAATGGTGCCAAACGTGCCAGTAGAGCGAAAAAAATCAGCAGTAGCAGTAAGCACACTGCACTAGCGACCAAATGGCCATAAAAACTTGTAAAACACGTCAGAACTTCCAAGCACGAAGTAACTCAAAGTAACGGTTAAGTCAATCCACTTTCGTTTACTTACTTAAGTTTCCAATACAGATTTTTTTCTAGCGAGTTTGGCGCAAGGCCCGTGCCATTAGGATGTTGGCGAGGGGCCAGCATCGCGCGAGGTGCATGTTTATTTGTAAGCTGAACATTCAAGGAAGTGTGGAATCTTGGAATAGAACTCCGTTTCAGTATGGAATGATCACTCAGTTGTAGGGAAATGGGATTTTATACACGCGATACGCCATTGATTATGAGAAAATTATGCGAGAAAAACAGCGCCGGCTCTTTTAACCGTCTCATCAGGCAAATGGAAGCGAGCGGAACTTTGTATTTTATGATAGAAATAAGTTGGGTCAGTTCAAAACGGCTGCAGCGCTCGGAGTAAAAAGGTTAATATTTTTTCGTAACATAAATTTAGGTACTAAATTACCTTTCACCCTTGTTTTGCCAAATTTAGTACAGTGTGTCATTGCTAGATTAGTTCGTAATGTTAAAAAGTCACCATGACCTTTAATTCTCAAGATCAATGTATCAGATCAGATCATCCATCACTAATATGAAATCTGTAATTGCTCGCTGATATTTAAAAAGTGATGAAACTTACTAGAGTTAAGATATAATTTTAATTGGGTTAGAGATTTACCTTCACGTTTTTGAGCATAATTACAAATAACCGTTATTTATTTATGTAACTAAGTATATTAATATATCTTGAACTTTAACCATGGCCAAAAATTGTTAGATTAGTGTTTGGTACTAGTTTTTTTTTTTGTTATTTTATTCTTTACCCGTTTTCTTTTATTTGTTAATAATACCCGTTTGCCACGAATAAATGATTTCTATTTCTTTTTTCTATAAAATTACCTATAATGCCTGTATTAAAAAAATCTGAATAAATAAGTATCACTCGCTTTGCAGTAAGTATAAAAACAATATGTATTTGTTTTTATACTTACTGCCTTGTTTTATGCCAGTTGCCATGAAACTTCAAGAGTACTAAAAAAGTATTTCTTACAGTGTAAAGACGATATGCTAGCATCTAGCAATTCTAGCAAGTTCAGTTAGCAGCAACAGTTTAGCAGTGATCTAGAATATGACAATCGCGGATGCGCGCGCGGCCCGCTTCTCAGGCTCGCGGTATTGACCGACAAACGTTTGGAGGACAAGTTGCAAACTGGCGAAATTCGTGAGTGAATTCAAATCACCTACAACTCGGTTGACGTGCCGATACTGTTTCGTATATAGCGTGTATTGCACAAAAGTCTATATATATTTGTTTCGTAAATGTAAAAAATAATACCTTATAAAATTTATTACGACTGACTTACATACTGCCGTCTACGATAGTGATAAGATAAAGTTACCAACATGAGATCTAAATTTCATCCACAAAATTATAATTCGTTAACTTGTAGTCTCAAAAGTTCTTGATGAGTTTGAGTGGCAAAATGTTTGACTTGACAAAATATAAGATCCACGTTAATTCGTTTTTAAGGGTTAATTTGTTTTCTAAAATGAGAGGTTAGGTCGAAGGAGGTTGCCTCGTTTTAAGTAGGTACATGGTTGGACAGAATCCGCATGTGAACGCTGTTCAGTGGGGCACAACGCAATGTAACATGCATGACATGAGACCTACCGCCAACCTACATTGTAATTGTTAAAGTTAACATTGTAAGGTGGGTAATTATCTAATTGTTTATTGGTAAGTAGGTACTACCTATCTAATAGTTTGGTTCTTTTAAACATGTTTTGATTATTGAAGTATCGTTAATTTATTTATTTTTTTTCATCGGGAAGTGAGGAATCTAAACAGGTGTATGCTTAATTCAAAGCATCAGCATCAGTTAGCGAAAGTTTTCTTGATGTGTAGCAAATAGAAGCATCTATAAATTAATCTACTCATAAAAATTGTAGAAGATGAAGGTATTGTGTTGGGGTGGTGTAGCTCAGTAAAACACAGGGGTAGAGCTTGAGGTCCTCATGTATTTATTTAGATTTTTATTAGGAGCGAGCGCGCGTGATATCAAGGCCGGTGCCTTGATATCAACTGAATTCAACTGATTTGGATTTATGATTGTTTATTTACATTTACTTTTAGTTTGTATATCTCTATTTTGATATAATACGACCAGTAATGAAGAGATTTCTAACAAACCTCTATAGTATCTTATGAATGTAAATTATCAATAAGGAGGTAGGTATGTCACATTGGCACGATAAAGACTAGAAATGCCGAACAATCAAGAACAGTATTAAGTTCCTCTTGAACTTACTTTAACAATCCCTGCATAAATATAATTAACTTTGATAGGTATATACAAACATTGAAGATTGCTTTGCCTAATACCTGTCGTCTAAAACTCAATTAAACAGTGTTTCAACTTTCGCAAACATTATTAAAGACTCGGCTTATTTCGTAAAAGTTTTAGACTTCTAATCCCTACCCACCGACCCGGCTCAGCCTACATGGTGCAACTTTCCACCATGTGCTAGCAAAACCAGTTTGTCGGCAACAACTCCTACACTACATTAACCTATAACTTGTAGTACACTCACTTTACCACTTTTATAAATTTATCACGTACTAACCGATTGTAAGCAGCGGTTAATTATTTAGTAACGTTTGATTGTAGATAATAAGTCAGGTGCTCGTTATTGCCATGTAAAATTATGAAACATTAATTCCTACATATATTTATGCTAGCAATATTTTTGTTTGGTTTACTTTCGGCTTACATAGGTATAAAAATAAATACTTATATATTTTATTAACTTATTAGTGAAAAGGCAAGCTAAAATTATTTTTATACGAGTGTATGAAATCCATTTACAGATGGCGTAAAGTTACATAATCAAACAAAGGTGAACGAAACTAATCAACGCACGTGAAATGAATGTTCCGTATTGTATTTTAACATAAATTGTAATAGCAATTATGTACGCTTTTTAGTGATAAAAGAGTACCCCACAACGAAGCTATTTACTGATATTTTAGACGCAATTGTGATGGGTTAAGGTTTAAATTAGAACAAGTTCGATTTGTGACTTAAACCCGACGTTTTTAAAGATGTTAATCCCGAGCACGCTAACAAAAGACTTCAACGAACGGAGCGCAGCGCAGCGCACGTAAGACACGCGAAGACGATCGCTAAGGTACGGTTACGAGAGGATTTATGTTGTATTCATGCGTCGTACGTACCTTACCTATCTCGATCTCTGTTCCGGCTGTATACACGCGAGTCCGCCTTTCTCCACCGTAACTACAACCTGACCGACTAATGAGCATCTTTGTCCACAATCGCGTGTCAACGCTATAAACACGTATTATTGTTAAGTTTACGGCGTGATTATGTTTAGATTCGCATATACGTTGGGTAGCGTCACAACGTTCACATGAACAATGGTTATCAAAGCATTAATTCTTTACTGCATCCTGTTTGCTATTTTGAATAGTAGCTTACCTACCAAGACCTTTAATGTATCCTTGAACGTTATTACGGCAGCAGTAAAACGTGATTACAATCGTTGGGCGCACTGTTTCTATGAGCTAATCCTTAGCTTATAGATAAGTACCTGAGTGGGATGGGCTGGAAGGGGAACCTGTGCGCCGGAGGGTGCGGCGCGATGATCGGCGCCGGCGGCACCGACACCGACACCGGCAGCGGCAACGGCAGCGGGTGCGGGTGCGCCGGGGGCGGCGGCAGCTGCGGCGGAGGCAGCGTGCTGTAAGGGGGCGGAGGCACGCTCTCCAGCAACTCCGGCACCCTTGGAGCCCGCGCTCGCCTCGTGCGCCGCCGCCGCGCAGGCTCCTCAGTCTGGCACTCCGCGCTAGCAACACTCCTCTCCCGTTCCGTCTGCACCGCACTGTTTACATTAAAACTGACAGGCGCATCCTGCACTTGCACTATCACACTTGACACGACATCTTCGGCCGGGACTCGAACCGAGACCCCTTCGGCCGGGACGGGCAGCCGCATCTCGTGGCGGGGTATTGAGCGTGGCGCGCGCGCATGACGACCGCCGCTCGGCGACTGAGCGCCCCCTCTCTCGGCTAGGGCTCCGTCGGTGCGGGAGCGCGCGAGGGGCGGCGAGCGGCACTCGTACGGCTGCCATAGTAGCGAGGAGAGCGCCTCGGCGGCGGACAGCGGCGGCCCAGACAGGGCGGTCAGCGCCAGCGCGCCGCAGCTCATCCCGCCACCATCCGCCGCGCCCGCGCACCAGCGCGCCACCCGCCACCGCTACCACCTGCAACAACAACACATCATGATTAGCGAAAAAACCAGCCAGGTTTTTTTCTGTATGGAGCTCACAGTCTGAGCTTTTTATCATTTAATTCAGAACAAGTAAGTACCATGACAAAAGGGAAGTGTATTCATCAATACAACGTGCTCGGATATACAAAACAACGTGAGCGCAGAATGCCGATGCCGCTCCCTGGGGCCTTAGCATGACATGCGTTGTCGCGCGCGACTCCATACTTCGAGTCGCGCCTGCACGCCTAGCACATGATTGACACGTCAGTATCTCGCGCGCGAGATAGTCTATCCGTCCTTTTCTGACTGTGTCAATTAGAAAGAGACGGGTAGTCTATCTCGCGCGCGAGATACTGTCGCATCAGCTTTGTTTAGCTTGCTTTGTTTATGAAACAATTTTGAAATAAATGTAATAAATAATAATATACCTATATCACAAAAATATATTCCAACTAAAAGTCTTAGTTTCTTTTATTTTATTGATTTTGAACAATATAAGCATTAAAAATCGTATAAAAAGGATACGAACTTCAGTAACTTTATAGTACTTACTGTTTTTGCATAAGCAGCAACTGATTCATTAGGAACCAGATAGTCTAACTTACGTAACTAATACAGTTAGACACTACGACTAACTACGTACTACTATACTCACTACCCGTACGTACATAAAACTGGTTTCATAAATTATAATCATAAAGTTCGTTATCCTGCGTCAAATCAAACCCAGTAATCATTCTAGCGGTGTCATTGAACCCCGACCCTTACACTCGACTAGTCGCATCGAGATATTTTCGATAGTCGCTGACAGCAAGTGAACGACAAACACATTTGGTGAGTGTTGATAAATCAATCGGTGATGCAGTTGAAGAGAGAACGCATATAAGTTTGCAGAGGGGGGCTAAAACAACCCCCATGTTCAAAGTGATGATGATGATTCGTTATTTGTAGTTTGGTTCAAACTTATCGTCACTACTTTGAAAAAAAAAACAACTATATAAGAATTACATACTTATAAAGTTACACCGTTTCAATTTTGGATGGCATGGCAGTATGAGATTATGAGATACGAGAATATTTTTCAAAGTAGTCACGTTATGTATTTCCTCAGTGTATTTCAAACATACGGTCGGTAATTTTATTTTCGTATTATAATACATGAAGTAAAGAATGAAATATCGGTATTTTTTTTAATAACCTACTTAATACCAGTACCAATCCCGGGATTGCCCACACAAAAAAATACCGCTATTGCATTCCCTATATATGAGTGATTAAATATGTTGATATGATCAATTACTTACGTTTAAAATACTTATAACTTGTAATTATTTGTATATCTTAGTAAAGCCGAGTAATGTATAATACATTGTTATATAATCCAAATTCCATATACCTAATTACATTGGTCTCCTCGTAAAATATTTTAATTAGGCAAATTTAAGTGTTTGCACAATCTAGTACAACAATCTCTAGTATTATAATATTTTATTATGTTCATTACATTCAATACTGCACGAGCAATAAAATAAACGAGGGCAGAGCATTCCGCACACCAAAATTAAGTCCGATTGTTAACAGATTTTAAATTATAATTGGCTAGTGGCTACTTCCAAAGCGTTATGCTACGATGGCATCATTTCAGTGCATAATATTGTACATAATGTGTTACGTAGATCAGCACGGATCAGCACATTTCCGGCTCGCTATAGTTATATCACACGTCCGACAAGGACTTTCTAACTCACATCTGTTTTGTTTACGCATCACTTAAATATAACATGTAGGTACAACATAGGCCGGGAATGCGTTTTCACGCCGAGGTACTCAGATTTGCAATGATACAAAGAATGACATTCAAAAAACTTTCACCTCGGATACGATAACCATCCCGGTCACGAAAAAATAACAAATAAATAAACAAATCTGCTGTTCGTAAAACCTGCCTCCATTTTGGACTCCAAGGTTAATTTGCAGGCCTAGGCCGGAAAAGTTGTATAAAATCCCATTACAGTTCCTCTAAGTTGCTGCATCAGAAACAGGACACTTCCTGTTACAAATAAGGAACGTAACGGCTATATTTCCACAATTGCGAGAAAAATGACTTACGTTTTAGCTTTTTCTTGTCAATAACGAAGTCAATGGGGCGTAAGTATGAGTAGGCATACGAGTAGGTATTGTAAGTATTATGAGTTCAATTCTCATGGGTAGATTTATGTAAATATAATACAATTACGATATAAAAAAATATATAGGTAAATCTAAAAACAACTGTCAAAAATGACAATCTGTATTTAAAAAAACAATCGTTTTAATTATTTCAGCGCCATCAGAATACTCGTAATTAAGTCCTAATTAGTTCCATTTTTTCCTTAAAACTTATACGATGGAAATAATAACAACGTCTTCTGTAAGTAGGTACCAAGTCTGCGGCTTACTATGATAAACACATTCCAACAAGATTATAATACAAACATCATGTAACTCTTTCGTAATAAAGTAAGTAATTTATTCACTAACCGCATTTTGATGCGATACTTAAGACACTCTATTAACCGCGATTTAGTTTTTTACATACATACCTATACTTATTTATTTTTGTAAAAACATACTCATAGTTATTACATTAATTTGTTATTGTTTTGAATTTTATTTTCTTATATAACAAATATATTCCACGGAATTTTACAGAGATTTTGTTGGCAGTATGTAAGTAGCCATCTCGCATCTTTAAAAGGTGGAGTGCTTTCGTTCATAGCACTTCTTAAAATTTCAACTTTGATAGATAGCCATATACGTACAGATATGTCCGCCGTATTTGTCTGTTGGATATGTCCGAAGGACAAATCCGCCTATGTGTGGCGCGTATTGAGCACGGATGTGTCTGCTGGAGATCCGTCCACTGTCTGTCCGTTGTCCATCAGCTGTCCGCCAATGCGGGTCGTCAGACGTAGACGGTCGAGCAAGCTTGACCAGCACGTGTGACTATGACTACCTAATGTCTGAGACGTACGCAATTTATGAGATTGACAAATCTGCTTGAATAGCTATTTATTAGATTAGAATTCACGAAGCGTTTTTTGGGAAATGTTTGCCACCAATGTGCCTAAACTGGGCACTCGTTTCACAAATTGGAAAAAATACCCATTAGAATGAAAAATTCAACCGTGAAGAACTATAGAACATCACGGGATTAGAACCCGCATCCTTCGGATTGCGGATCCAACTACTTCCAATTACACCAGACATTCCTCTATCCAATCACAGCAAATTTACTCGTTGGTTGGAATGTTATATTTCCGTTTTATTATCATCATTGAATTTAATTACAATTTTCGTGTTATTATTATTCACTTCATATCTTAAGACTTAATCGGCCTTTGCTTAAGCCAAAATCAATCACTCAGTAAAATAGCTGGTTCACGCTACAATCGGGATCCGTCACACTCCACCAAGCGCCGTTTTGCATAAATAATCCCCGGTTTCTTTAATCCTTTCGAGCAAAATCTCTTAGAATAGAGATTTACCCAACCAAACTTAATATTATACTGACGCTAGGATAAAGGCTTAGACAACGAGGAGAGCTTGAATATTTAATATCGCCAAGTGACAAACGAATTTTTAAACTAAGTCAAGTCTGTGTTTACCTGCTGCGCCTGTCCTTACGGGCACGAGAGAATAATATAATGCGCTATCCGTTAATAGATAATATTTACTTAATTCTTTGTTTTACGCTATATACAAAATACAAAACTACATAATGTTAAATAAGTGTGTAGAAACATAAAAACAGGATTTGTGCATATTTAATATATTTGCAAACAATCAAAGCCAATGTTAATATAATGACAATTTAAGTGAGTATGATAAATCAAAATTTAACTACCCTCCATTTATAGTCTAAGTACATTCAGTAGTTCCTCATTACCAAAAGTCGCACTTCTGAGAGGAAATTTACGAATCGCTATAGAAAATACTCAGGTCGCTACAGGTGTTTCTATGAAATCTGATGACTTCCCTCGAAATCTCTAGGTTCCCTTAATCAGATCCCGACGTGAAGACAAGGGGATCAACAGTGATTACTTGTAGGTAGCTATGTTTTACTACTATACGTATTTAGAATTGCATGTCTCCATTGGATAAAACATGTGAAACATAACATGACATAATATCACCTCTGTACTTAAAATGGTATAAGCAAAAAAAAATTCTGCTATCTGAAATAAAACAAACAAATCGGTAAAATTACTTACCACGGTTTCAACGAATTGAGAATCTTCTCCTTCAAAATCTTGAAGTTGGTTGTTGAGAGGAGTCAATATACACTCAAGAGCAAAAGTTTCGGGTCACTAGCATTTTCTTGAATATCTTAAAAGAGATTAATTTTAAAGATATTCATTTTAAAGATATTAAAGTTTATGTCACTGACCCAAAGTGTTTGCTCTTGAGTGTATTATTATGTATTCAACTTTAGATTATGGCATATCGTCGTCGGAGTGGGGAGAGGCGCCGGCCTTGGAGAAAGCGCGGCGCGGTTTCTCCGCGACTTAGATACCGCGGATCTGTGTAACTAAATATAAAAAATATATATTATGCAGCCAGCAATAATATGTAAACAGTTCATGTCATTAAGGTCACATTTGGATCAATAAATTTTTATGATTAATATTTTTCTTTGTACCTACAATCGTAAACAAATTCTATTCAAAAGATTAACTGTATCCTTACCAACTTCATTAACAGACCATTTAATTTGTTTTGCATTGGCTCAAAAGAAAAGAAAGCCCTGAAATATCAGATCAACCATGAGTTAGTTACCCATTGATGTGAAGAGGTATGAACCAGGAATGAATGACGTCACTCTTATTTCAGAGGCGAATATTTTTTTTCATTTCAATTGTGAAAAATAGGTTTTACTTAGTATACCTACTTGAGTAGGTGTATTGGTACGTAATATTCTCTTTAGGCTCAGGAAATGATATCTGCGAGTGATATTGCACTGTTTGCACTATGGGAGTTCATTCAATATCACGCCTGATAATTAATGACCAAAAGTCAAAGATTTAATGTAAAGTATCTTTACGAGTAAGTTTCAACGTGAGAACTATACCATCACCGCTACAAACCAGCTAACAAGTACAAAGTCCTAGAATCTAGACAGATCACCGACACAAAGACTAAACACAGGAGAACAATATACGGCGATAAGCTTACCAGTTTATTATGCAATAGTTGAAAACAACAATGCCGATACTCTAAATGGCTCAGAGCACGCACACCGCTTCACGCTTTCACCGAAGGTCGAAAAGCTGTCGCTGTCGCAATGCCAGAGGTGTTCCCAATTCTCACCTCAAGATACCCTATCAGAACCACCAAATACTTGCCGACGATGATTTAACACGCGATAAAATCACAAAATTAAATTATAAAATACTTATAATAATATTATTATCCGTTATATTTCGATAATAAAATATACCTACAGGTAACTTAGGATTTTTTTATTTTATTCGGTAAAGATTTCGCTGAAACATAAGGCCGCAGTCGTGCCCATTAAGTTGTCTACCTACCTACAGCCTTGGCCAGAAGTGTTGAGCACCAATGCGATTTTCATACAAAACTGGAAAGTTTAGTCCATCGTTTCCATCTTTGTTTAAGTTATTTTGTCAATTAATTTAAACTAATAGGCATGTTTTGTTGAAGTTAGTAATAACTGCATAGAATATTTGCAATATGTCGCACCGACTTAAATTTTAATTTTTGGTACCTTCTGTTTTCATATTTTTTAAGTACCTTGAAAGTGTTATTAAGTGAAGTTTTCTATATTTATAAATAAAATATAACATTTACCGTTACCGTACATTGTTAGGATAGGGAAATAATGCTTAACATCAAAATTGTAAACATAAAACACCTATGCTCAACACTTCTGGCCAAGGCTGTATGATAATCATGAAGAGTTAATTAAATTTTAGGGCGGTTTGAAATTGAAATCTTCTAATCGTTATGGGCTTTAGCTAACAGTTTTCACGAAAAGTAATATGTAGTGTCAAAACTCAAAAACAATTGCCTTGCATATTTGGCACCTCCAGCAATAGCATGCAACAATTTCGTATATCAAGCTTGAAAAGGAGCTCCTTTTGTGCTGGTTTACCTGACTCGCTGCTGTACACAAGTAAGCAATAGTAACAACAGCTCAGTCCACTGCCCTATGACTCGAGACAATCTCCTTAACGGCCCTTTCTCTGTGCCTACAGGTTCAGTCTTTGTCACCTGACTTTACGACGGCAATAGAAGTAACAGTAGCCTTTAAGCACAATAGAAATAAACATTAAACTGACATTAATACTATTGCTATCGAATTTGAAAGGACAATTTGTGAAAGGTTGTTTAAACCAAGCCGAGGTATTTGCAGTTGGTTCAGTTGTGAACTGGAAGAGAGAATAGTAATAAAGTAATGCAAAGGGAATGTAAATGACGAGCCGAAATTAATGCGTAGTGGAAACAGTGGGTTGTTATAATTATAGGATTATGTTTATTATGTCATACTTAATGTTACTTAAATACCGTTTGGATATATAAAAAATATACCTAGTTTAAACAGTTTTAATATGCCATCTTTTCACTGAACAGCCTGATCAGAAAAGACCGTCTGTTGTTAGCTATAGTTAAGTTTATTTTCTGTTTAGATATTTTATGAACCTGTATATCACCTTTGAGAATCATACTTTATCCTAGCTATGTAATCAAGGTACCTAGAATTAAAAGGCCCTATCAAAGTCAACCCAATTTTTTGTAAGGTCGAGCTGAATTCACGTTATACATATAGGTACCTTATGCTCAAATCAATCACTCCGGTTTCGATTGTCGTATAAGCACGTTTAGTGAAATATCGATGGGGATTATGGTGTCGAATTGTGAACGCCTCTGCGGGCGATCCGCTCCGCTTATGAGAATGGATTACCCGCTTGAGATGGGCGTCCCTGATAAACGACTCGATGATGCGCTAATCCCGACTGCTTTGAATGCCGCTTCGGTGTTTCGCAAACGAAGAAGAATTATCTGATTCGGCAGCTATATTACATCAGCGTCTGCCGATAGGGGGATTTTTATCCAACAGACAAAGAAAGACAAAAAAGACGGAACAATAATGTCTTTCAAGCTATAAATATAAATAAATGCAAGCATCGATGCTTGCATTTATTTATATGTCTCTAATAGCTTGACAGATTTTCAACATGTGAATTAGGTGACTCAAATAGTTAAGTGTAGATGACTAAAATTTTGGGTCAGATGTTTTAATATTTATTAGGATACAAAATCAACACACAGTACATTCTTAAAAAGATATATTCATTAATACACCATCCAATAAAGCTGCTACCAAACTACACAGAACAAACAATTTATCGGCATGTATCAGAAACATTAAACATAATCACTATTAGTAGGAGATTATAAAATTTACTTACCACATTTGAAGAATACTAAAAAATCCTGCTTTTTTGACACTACGCCTAAGTATAGAGATATAAGATTAAGCACAAATCTATCAACTTTCTTATTTACTAACTTGAAACAATACCACCGTCTCTGCCCCACTTACTAAACCTTAAAGCGGTACTACTCAAACACTGAACTGATGCACCGTTAAGATTATGACATAGATCAATCTCGATGTGGATAAAGCGGATCCGGTTTCATTGGCATAATAGGGAAACCACTGATTGTAGAGAACTCATAACCAAGTATACACTTTTTCATCTTATATCATCGGCATAAGGCGAAAATTTGTATGCCTATTTATGCCCAAGACTATATGTAAAACCACATCTGACGAGTAGTTTCTATTCTAAACATAGTATACTCGAATAACACGACTCTTTCTATATCATTCTAAAACTACGTGCATAATAATGTTATAGTAGTATTTGAATATCACTTTTGAAATGAAGATCCCTTTCAAATTATCCGATGTGATGTGAGTATGGGCGAAAATTTTCGGGGCAAGTAAAATGCATATTTTACATTGTAAATATATCAAGTATTTCGCACGTTGGAGGCGTGTGTCTAGTATCTAGAACGATAGGCTAATGATAATGATCATACTCCCGTCTCTGGCAAAGTGCTTTTGATATCGGAGCTGAAACCACTTAATTTAATACATTTGATATTTTATAGAGACTTACTAAACATCAGTGTTGCAGATTTTTGCTCATAACAAACATAAGTGACATGACGTAGTCATACAAGGAGAATACAAACTACAATGTAAATTGAAAGTGGGTAACCGAATGCCCGATATTCTATTCACTCAAATATCGTGTCCGATATAGTGAAAAACGTCTAACAGAATTCTATACGTTTCCGTAAAAAACTTTTTTGCTCCCGGTCCTTTTAAGCTTCCCTTATTCTTAGTGAACTCGGAAAAGTCACGGCGAAATAGTTTCGCAACAAAAGTACATGTAACACTTTCTTAAGTAATTTTTGCGAAAACTCAGAGAGATAGAGTGCGTTCCCTTTGTGGGCAACAACAATGGTTGGCGCCGGAACTCGGAACAAAAATGAAAGTGGATTCGCCTGTTATTTTTATAAACCCGACAATCTTGTTTCTCCTCGCGGCCTCATTAGCATACGGTGTCAGGCCAGTACTGTCCGAGCTGTGACGTTGTAGTACGGAACTCTTAACGCGATTTATGAGTTGTGATGAGCTGAGGGCGCGAGGAATGTCCCTTTGTGCCGGTAACATTCCCTATGCAAGGGACATTGAATTCGCATATAAAAGAACAAACGTTTTAGGGCCTTGTAAGTAGATTATATATATTTTTATATGGCAATGTAGATGCACAGGTGTTTTCAAAAAATAGGTATAAGAATATTCCCCAAGACAGTCAGAAAAATCATATTTGTACTTGTTAGAAAAAAATAACGAAATAAATAGGTCATAGATATCGTCGGTCGAGTTTTTATTGGTTTTTATCGGATTTTCTCCATGACTGTCAATTTCTTCAAGTGAAAAAATGTCGCGCATGATGGTACGAGTATGGCAACAGTCCTTTCCGTTCATACTTCTTTGAGTTCAAACATTTCTACATTTTTCACACGATTTGTTTCAGACATTTCTGCATGGGAGCTATGCCCCAATCAGCATCAGCACATCATTATTTACCAGTGAGACATTGTGAGATTCTAAAGCTCCTCAAAGCCAAATTACGTTATAATTTCTTCCCGTTGTTTTCGGGTATTTCATTGCGAAGTTTAGAAGTGCTGATTTTATTACTCTCATTCTGTTATCTCCTTCGCGCCCAATTTGGCTTGATGGTAACTTGTTTTGGCATCAAGTTGTGAAGCATGGGGTCTACATTTTTAAATTAAATTTATGTATCGAGGATGCGACCTTCGTCTAACGGATTTTATTACTAGTTTTTTTTAATTAATTTATGACTCTATGCTATTATATACTTTTACGTCACTCTGGGCGGTAAGTGAGATATTACGCCCACGGGCGTAGCGGCAAATCTCACTTCACACCCAGGAGAAGACGTAAAATTGTGTACGCACCACGGGCGGTAATAAAGAAGGCCTCAGATCGCCTGTCTATGGCCCTCACCTTCGGTTCGGGCCACAAATATCAGCGATCTGAGCCGTTCTTTATTTTACCGCCCTAGGTGCGTAATGTACTATTATATATGAGAGTAACAGATTGAACGTGTAAGTTTGGAAAATTTTAAATTACGTTCCATCCAAGTACCTATCTATATTAAAGAGTTAATTGGTATTGTACATTCATGGACACCGAAGTTTAGTAAAAATTTAAGAAGGTTACCATTGAGATCTGGCAATTCAAAAGATGATTTTGTAGTTTGGGCTCCTTAAAATAATCTCAAACAAACGTTTTTTGAGTCACTGACTTGAATAGTGCAGTTCACAACAGATGCTTCAAATTTTTATACTTATTGGCCGCTTGATATAACTCACTGGCATCTCAAACGAGTGCCCGACCCCTATAGAAACGGAATTCCATTTTGGCTGACTTTTCCAGCTAAAATAACGAAAGTAAACACGCTTGGCTCACGGCCTGCAACAGCCGACTCAATCAACGATTCCGTGTTAATCTAAGATTTCCTGCCAGACCGCTCTCTCCGTCGTCTCCAGTATTTTATTATTGTACCTAGTGGGCCGTCCTCCGACACTGCATACTATTTTCTCTTATTGGACTACGGATTTATTATAGCTGCTGGAACTTTATTTTGCGACTGACTATATCAAATGAGGACTTTGTATATTGTTCACTAATGGGGCCCCACTATCAGTCGGCCTGACGATAATGGTCTGTCAGTTGTTAGGAGCTGTCAAGTTTTTGTTTTAACTGACAGTCCGATATCGTCAGGCGGACTGATAGTCGGTGGGCCCCCTAAGGATTACATTTTACATGAGAATTGAAGCGTTTGGTTATTAGGAACCTACTGATTCTAGATCTTCAAAAATATTAACACACTATTAGAGGCGATCAGACAGAAATAGACTAACTGAACTGATCTCGGTTAGAAAAAAGCTGGAAGGTGCCGCTCAAGATCGTGACAAGTGGAGAAATCTTCTGAGAGCTCAATGACCCTAATGAGAGATAAAAGGAACAAATTATCATTAACCTAAATAGTATTTAGATTTAAGTAAATCGTTAAGTAGTTTATGATATATATTGGCATATTAGAAGTTGAATTGCTAAAATGTAACTTTGACATCGAACAAAATATGATTTGTATGTCCATCTATCCCGTGACCATGGTTAAGCGCTAATAATATTAATCGAATATTTGGATTTTTTGATTACTTACTCACTGATTTAGTACTAATCGCGGAATTAAGGGCATATTAGATTATGTTACCCATTTATCACGTATTCAATAAGATCGTAACTGCCGCAAACGTAATCAAATCAGTGTGCGTATTATTTCATTAGAGGCGGGCAATAGCCAGGCCGTTATCCCATTGCCGGCGCGGGCGCTGGCGAGTCGAGCCAGGAACACTAGTGTTATTTATATGACATCGAGATTCGTAAAAGCTATGTGAAATTTTATGTGTAGGTAGGTATTTATTTGTACTGCGCTAAATCGCAAATCATGACATGAAACAGCCTTGACCGCGACAATGTTTAACCAATGGTGTGTCACTCAGACGCTTGACGGCTTAAAGTTTAAAGGATTCAACTAACCGGAGCGGCCATTGACAAGCGTTCCCCTCTGCCGAAAATATATGACCAGTGGTCATACTTATTGTATGGACTGACGTTTATCTGACGTGGCTATTTTGAACTTAGGTATACATTTGACGTTCGCCTCCCTAGAAAATCGGCAGACTTTTATTGTATAGAAACTAACAGGCATGGGCCTCTCGGGTTGGTTGAATCCTCTAAACTTGACGGACGTACGCGATATGTATAGGTAATTAAAAAAAACGAATTAAAAAGCGAACATGTTACAGATAGGAGATAACATGATCCGTGAAGTCGCAGTGGGAATGAGAACTTGTATAGTACTACTTGCTTATTATTTTTATATGTGGTTTATTCACAGCCTTTCAGCCGTGGCACCATTATGTTGTCAGGTCGGAACGCACCTGCCTCGCCCATATCCTTTAAGCTACAGGAATAAGATTCCTGGCCGGAATGGAGATCGGGATGATGCATGCGCGCCTGACCGAATTCAATTACACCGGAATTGATTACCGTCTGTCTAAGCCGGGCTTACTCGTAATGCCAGGATAAGGTAACATGTCGACGACTGGGCAGAGCTTGCACATTAACCCTTTGAATTTCAAAGGCGTCGTGAATTCCAATAGCATCCTTGCACAATCTTCTTCAAAATTCGGAAGTCAGGTGAGTACCTAAAGTAATAAAAAGGCAGTAGACATAATGAGCTAAGAGCTGGCCACGTCTGATATGACACAATAATGAGAGCAACGAAACCCCGATAGTCAATTTGCTATACTATGCTTATTTATAGATCTGGACATCTGTCAGCTGTAAATTGGTGGCGGGGAAGTCAAAAGATGCAAACCACTTCAGGACATAACTCTCCGTCTATAAGTATGTCAACAACATTCGTTTTAGTCTCCTGGCCGTGGCATAATCGTCATCAACTGTTAAGGTAATTTGAAATTATTTAAACACTACCTAATTTCATTTTACCTTAGTGTATCGTGGTTAGGTATATTATAAATGTCCAGCTAATTTAATAACTAACCTATCAATTTCTTGTTAGAGTGGAAGGTCAAGGTTTTGTAGTCTGTATTGTGATGTCATCTATTTAGAACGGTATCGTTTTTTTGTTGCTGAATATTTTTGTCCCACGACCGAATAAGTTTAGATTGTTGCATGGCAACTGACTTTTATCCAGTTTTTTTTCATTACCTATAGGTAATCGCTTTGAAATTTTGATATTAGGTACATAAAGATAGCATGTGCAATATTTCATCTTAGGAAAAGCTCTTGTGGGAAAACGTGGTTACAATCTGCCTAACGAATACTAACTGAAATATAGACACATCTACAGTGCCACCAAAAAGAGTATAAATTAAAAAGTGGCAACATCGTAGTGTCGTCCCATTCATATCAATCTAAAAAAAACGGGACGACACTAGGATGTTGTCACTTTTTAATTTCTACTCTTTATGGTGGCACTGTATATAGATCATCAGTGTGATAACATAATATTATCTTATCTGTCTGCATAACTAAATAATTCCTTATCATAGATCGGTCGGATTGGCGTCATTATATTGTTATAATTAACAGAAAATTTCTAATTCTGAAAACATACAATGACTTATTTTTTATTAGCCCGTTAAGGTGTCCCACTGCTGGGCAAAGGCCTCCCCTCCTTCCCGCCATTTGGCCCTGTCTAAGGCAAACTCCCGCCATTCCTCACATCCGATAGGTAACTACTTATTACATTCTATAAGTTTATGGGTGTCCTAAAACTTTACTTGTCTTTTATTAGTCCTTTAAGTCTTGACGTTGGTTTTAGGGCCACCCTGTAGATGTCACACAAAAAGATGGCACGTATGTTAATAGGATGTCTATTGAAACATATGTCTGTGAACTTAAACGATGACGCAAGTACAGAAGCGGTCCCCCGCGGACGATGTTGGCAGCCCGAAACATTGTTCCAAAATTAAAAATTTTACGCGAACCCTTGCGGGCGAACGGTACATAATTTATTCGTCGCTTTAGTCCTGAAAAAGAAAAGTTCGTACCTGTCCGGAGCTGAGGTTCGATAAAAGTTCAGGCGGTGCGACTGTGGGCCGGGTCACAGTAAACATGTTACAAACAGTAGTTACGACTACAGCCAGGATAATAAATCCGTAAGAACACGGGTACCAAAATAATAAATATTTTATGTCAATAATCATACATTATTACATAAAATGTTTAAGGACTGTATCGTTAATTATGGGTACAGATAAAACCTGGTCTAACGGCTAGCATGTGTATTATTTTGTATTACTATGTTCTAAGAGTTTGATCTGAGGGTATTTTTAAGCAATATCTGATTTAAGAAGGTTTGACATTTTTTATATTTTAGGGACTTCATGATGCTTTTAATACCGTATAGCAAATACAATCTGGACAAGCCTATCGAGCTGAATTTGAGACTATTTCACCGACTCTTTGGTACGATTTAAAGTAAAAACAGATTAATAGGCTACCAAAACATGTTATCCAAGTGTCCTCTACATGATTGTTCAATTGAGCAGCTGGGGAATAAATGTGGTGAATTTTTATTTTTACGAAAATACGATTTTTCATCCCACGTTTTGCAACCCCTTCAATTTCTGATGCAAGCCAAATGAAAGAGACAGCTAGAAAAATAAGCTAAAAACCAAAGCGTAACGGACATTCATGGCGTTGATCCATCGCTAAAGCGGGTCGATAGAAACGCTCCGTGATAGTTATATTAGATGTCAAAGTCAGAGTTGTCGCAAGTAACATGCCATATTCTCTAAAAGGCCACCATGCACAGACCCTAAGCTTTTTTTTTAACGAAAAAAAATGCTTAGACTATGTCCAGATGTGTCGCTATACAAATCATGTGTAATTGCTGTTTACATAGTACGATTTTTTTATTGTATGATATTATCTTGTTTGCAAACCGCAAATTGGCTTGTAGTATTTGTCCAAAATCGTTATTGTTACTCGAGAGGATTGGGTAAATTTCGTCCAAACCATATGCTTTACGTCGAGCTCCCATGACGAAATGTGTACCTTATTAAAGCACTGATTAAACACATGTGTGATTTTGAAATAAAAATATAAAACAAAAAAAAAACGGCCAAGTAAAGTTGTACCCATAATAAATGATACAGTCCTTATTGTTAAATAATAAATTAAAAAAAAATTGTAAAGTGAATATAGGTGAAACCGAAATGCGACAAATAATTATCTAACTTATTGGCTAAAAAGTGGTTAACTAGCAATAATATACCCTAGACACTGAGAATTAAATCGACGTTTTAAATAAAAAGTACCTACTGGATTGTCGATTTTTCTTAAGGTTAATTCATTACCTACTAGTTGAACCATAAGCCATAAGCTTCACAATGAAAAGATAAAAAAAGAGTTGATCTTAGACAAAAACGATAAGAAAAGAAATTCTACTAGACGAACGACCCAGTCAGACGCCTCATATTTCTCTTTTCATGTATTGTGATGCTGTTGATGATCGTGAGCTCTGAACATTTTATCGGTGAGTTGCTTTACTGCTAACGTTACCTCGACTGTGGCAGCGACAAGTGAAGCCATCAGCCACAGGCCGGGGTGCATAAATAATTTAGCCGGACAATCCGCCGCTTGTTTGCATGCGGATTATCATATTAAACGGATATCAGGGTCGACGACATTCGCCCGATACTGCAGCGCTTGCTAAACAAACAACCCTGGATATGCTGGTGTTGTTTCAAACACAGCTATTTATGGGGATCGAAAGCTCAAATAAACAGCCTGAGGTGCATAACTGCATAGTGTATCTGCCTGGAGTACTATACCCGGGCCAAAAGAAACAGTATGAAATTCTTACTGAGCAGGACGGGTAGCACAAGTGTGCAGCGACAGTATCTCGCGGGCGAGAAAGACGTCTGTTACTTTCTGACAGTTAGAAAGTGACAGTGACAGATTTCTATCTTGACCGCGAGGTGCCATTATTGCACACGTATAAGGCTGGCTCTACATGATGGGCCATCATAGGGACGCAGCTATACCACGAAACGAGATGGCGATATCGTTAGCTCCCTCTAACGCATAGCTGCGTCCCTATGATGGCCCATCATGTAGAGGCGCCATAACCGTGGTCCCACTGATGACCCACAGTGGACACGGGCGCCGCTGGTCAGTCACTTAATTTCTTTATACATTTACTTATATGCAATATGCAACAGTTTTCCGAGCGCACCTCAGATGTAGACATTCGTCAAAAAATGAATAAATGATTTATCCGGACAATCCACCGTTTGTTTGTTAAGGATTACCATATTAAATGTATAGCAGGGTCGACGACATTCGCCCAATACTGCAGCCAAAGCAAACATCCAAGCAAATAGCTGAATGTGCTGTTGATATTTTAGCAGGTCACACAATTCAGACGAGTTAAGAGAGTACGAGTACTAACAAAGGGTGTAAGTAACAGAGAGTCGAGAGATAGAGAGAAGAGTGAGTTTTTTTCCTGTTACCTACTAACAGAAACATAAGGAAACGATTTATAAAAACCTACATCTGGAGCATAGCGCTGTATGGAAGCGAGACGTGGACTCTAACAAAGCAAGACAGAAAGAGACTGGGTGCATTTGAGATGTGGTGTTGGCGAAGAATGGAAGGCATCAGCTGGACAGAACGACGGACGAATAAAGAAGTTCTAGATTTGGTAGGAGAGAAGAGATTTCTTATGAAGACGATTGAGAACAGGAGAGGCAATATGTTAGGGCACCTAATACGACACGACGATTACATTAAAACCATAATAGAAGGGAAAATAAAAGGAAGAAGGCGCCGTGGGAGGCCTAGACGGGCGTTTATAACCCAAGCTAAGGAAAAGGCTAATGTAGTGTCTTATCGGGAGCTTAAAACAATTGCGGAGAGGCGAGATGAGTGGCGGTTACTCCACCGACAAGAGCAAAGCTCTTAAATAGATGATGATGATGACCTACTAACAAAACTACGAATTGGTCAGAAATAAATAAATTTTAGGTTACCAACGTAAATTGTCGAAAAGCAATGAGAGTGGGGCTTGATAATGTGTTAACTTGATTTCAATGTATTCATTTGAAGGCGAGTTAGGGTAGGTATAATAGTTACCTATGCCTCAGAACTCTGCTAATTCTGCCACCTCATTTTACAACCGTTTCATATTAGCTCAGACGTCAGCTCATAATTTAAAATCAAATATGCAGGTAGTGGAAACGTTCTGCGAGTACAAAAGGCAATATTTAACTCCTGCAGCCTACTACATAGTCCACAGTAGTCCCACTCCACTCTGCTTGTATAAGTGGGTTGATGTTAGGTAATTACATGCGGCTGTTGGAATAAGTTTACCAATTTATATGTTTAGAATTGTATACAAATTGTCACACTACAATAAATAAAACACTTTTTTGCTGTTGACACCAAAAATTTTTGTAAAATACGAAAAGCTTTGTACAAATATTCTTCACTGTTTCCCAGGCGATGCAGTTCATGAGTATCATGGCTGACTTTAGAGTTTACATTGCTACTAAAACCTACTTAAAATTCACATTTGCTATTCAAACACCAGAAGTAGCTACCATTTAAAACGAGGCGTACTTCCGGGAGTCAGTTCTCCTTTTATTCGCCATCCGGCTTCATCTTCCATTGTTTTATACAATATATATAATAACAATACCTACACATTTAATAATAATATTAATATTTGTAAACTTTTGCTAGTTCAAAAATTGTTACCCAAAGATCGCAAGCTAATAAATAATGTACAAAGTTATGGATAGTCGCCAAAGACGCAAAACTGTTAAACTCATTTATCTGGCAGTCCACAATCTGCATAAATATTGTTTTTAAGCTAAGTACTTATTACTACCGTAGACGAGTGTTTCATCAGACTGTAAAAAAGTTTAAAAACGCTTGTCTTTATAGGAAACAAGAAAAGCGAGAGATTAAATAGTAGGAAATGCAAACCGGTTATTATTAGCATTAAAGAACCCAGGCAATACCCGAAATCCTGGGTTTTCCTGCAATAAAGCCCGGGTTGCATTCTCTAGCTTGCTACATCTGCCATCCGAAAGATGCCTTGCAACTCTTGCAAGAGTGACAAATGCAAGCCGAGCGTTGCCTGTAAGAGGGAGGTCCTGGTCCTACATTATATAATTATTTATGTACTAATATTTAGCACTACCTAAATTAACTAATAGGTCAATCTCAATCATACATTCAAGTATAGCCCTGGTTCATAAGACCTCACGAAAATTCGCCTTCGTACGGACAAAGGGTTCCCTTTCCGCTCAAAGCAAGCATTAACTAGAGCCCGCACACGTGTACCCCCGTATGGGATAGATATATAGATGCCCATAATCACTTCTACAGCATAACAGAACAATTTACCAATCTTTTCCTTAGCCGACACAACTTTCTAGGAAAACTAACAGCTTTTCTCGTAGCAATCACAGAAATTCTTGAAGAAATCGCGCATTATATCTGTTTGTTACCCTCCACTGCTAGAAGTAACGCGTGGAGGGTAATAGAAACTATGACAAGGACCAACAATAATAGCACCTCTCTGCCGTATCTATTGAAAGTGTAATAAGACCATCCCGTTCTATCTTGGTATTATTAGTTCCGTGTCAGATCTATGGGTGGTATATCTATGCCTTTCCGTTACCCCTCCTTGATGTCAGCTCCGCCTTTTGGTGGTCAAGGCAGCGTTTATTCAATAACAAACATGTTTTTGATGTCACTAGAGTGATAGGGATGATATTGGAGATAGGGACCGAAAGGTATTTCATATTTCGGCTTCTTGTTGAACGCGAGTGTGGGTAAAAATTCAATGCTGATATTACATTTCTCCTTTCGGAGTAAGTACTCAATTCTATTGTATATCTAAAGTTCAGTCTAGCGAGATAAGTATTTGTTGCAAGACGTGAGCAGAGGTGGTATCATGCAAGATGGAAAACAAAACTTCTATCCGAATCATTTATTTTTTATTATGTATTCTACTAGAATGTGACATCTAGAAATTCTAGAACTAATTTCGTGCGCCATGTATGGCAGTTGACAGCTATGACTGAGTCAAAGAGTAGTATAGACTTATAGTGATTATATCACTAGGTACAACTTTTGGGACAAAGAATTTCTTAGGGATGTCATCTCCTATTATTTACTCAATGATCCGAATGGTTAATTTGGTTTGCATAGGTAGGTATTTTGATTTTAAAATAAGTACGTGACGCGAGAAAATAGATCTTATCAGCATTAAAACCTTCTTTTTGAAGTTTTATATGTGTTCATAACTTTTCTTAAATACTTAAACGTAAATCTATTAAATATTAGTCGCACTGCATACAAACGCCTGTTGGTTGCGCAGAGCAATATTGTGTTAAACGTACATTGTAGACGCTACGCCACCAGTGCATTTTATATGGCTGTAAATAATCTCAACTGTCGACAAAATTTTGCGCTATTAATAAAAATTTAGGCCACCCAATGTTCTTTCTTTGTTATAGTAACCTTATACAAGGCCTAACAAAAATGCTGGTGATAATTTTAAGGGCATAATTGGTACCGATTTAAAATTATAAATAACCAAGAAAAAAAAACTTTGGTTTTGTATGGAGGGTTGGCAAGCTGGGACCATCCCATACAAAATTTCGCGTCAAAAAATTTTTTCGCCTTTTTCTTAGTCACAATAATATATGATGACAATTATGCGCTTCAACGATCACCACCAGTATTTTTGTTACACCTTATATCGATTCATGTCCGATTGTACCTGTTGGTAAAATAGTCGATCCGGTAGCTCTTTAAAGGGAATTACTTGCAAAGTTCAGGTACCTAATAATAAGTTTGTATTGTTTATAATAATTGAAGGGATGTTTACAAAAACAACATAACTGACTACACTGGTTGACACCTGAAACGATTAACAAAGTTCTTAAAAAAGTGTCAACCGCTCTAAGCAGTTATGTTGTTTTTGTAAACATCCCTTCAATTCCATGTCACACTTTAAGAAATTGATATTCAGGGATTTTCTTAACGATGTATCTTAAAATTGATAAGTTTTGTAAGGTAGTAATTTTTAAGATATCTAAAGTGTCAGTGTCTGTCTTTAAGGAAACTATGTTAAGGTAAGTAATTTCGTAATGGGATTTCTCTTCGAGACAGTAGGTACCTACATATCAACACCAATAATTTATAATAACTTTTTTGGACATTCTAACACAAACTCCCGTTTTCATTTCTAAACTGCGAATAGTAGGTTAGTCAGTGAGTTACAAATATTTCAACAACGTCTCTATTCCCAACGCAATAAAGTGCACGTTCAGATATATTTGAGTACCTTGGCCGCGCCGATATATTTGATGGCGAGTGTACCTAATCAGTTCCCTGCACGTACCAAGAGTACGGACCCAATGCCCTGCAGTAAAGTTTTTTCCTCCATCCCACGGACGCAATAACGTCGGGATTAAGGCAAATAGAAAGGAAGCAAGACAGTTCGTGTTGCGGCATTAATCAGTCGGCAGACATTTGCCTCGCTGTTATTGAATGGACCTTAATTGGATCCTGATGCCAGGACCAGAGGAGTGCAAGTTCTGGAAATATTCACGTGATTCTAGGCTATAAACTTCTAGCAATTAAAAGTAAATCACGTGCATTTGAGCCAATCTAGTAACAGGACGGTGCCTTATATTTTGTACAGCATGAGATTTTTTTTATTTCACAATAATTCACATTTATAAGGTTCATCAATAGTTTTTACATCACATACATGGTGCTCATGACATAGCCGTAATACCACAAATTATAAAATAGTACCTACTACGATTCAGGTCTTCTTTTACACTAAAACTGTATATATAAAGGGTGGAATCACATTTGTCAGCATCGAAACTCATTTTGTCTATTGAAAATGGCCGTTGTTTGAGATGCGTATGATTGGCGAAAGCTGAACACATGCGTACGCATCTCATAATTCTCATACTAAAGGGCTATTTTCAATAGGCATAATGCAATTGGATGCTAATAGTTTTGATTCCACCCTAAAATTTCAGGAACACATACCTAAAACTTTAAAACTGGAAAATAGTAAAGGTATTAACTAGTACTACTTTATTCGAAGCTATTCTATGAACACTATTAATCCTCATATTTTGAATAATTTATTCAAAAACTGCAGTTACAAAGAGCGTTGAAAGTTTTTTCATTCACAGTGAGCGCGGTTTCAGAGAAATAATATATGACCTTATAAATAATTTAAATATGCCGTCCGGTCATCTACCCTCAAACTTAACCCCGCTAAATAGCAGATACTTCAGTCATATTCAGGAGTAGATACTTCAGGGCAATAAAACTAGTGCACTTATTTACCGACACATTAGTTCAGTAAATGTTACGGCCATGATTTGCAAACGTTCGCCCTCCGTAATTTGGAGATAGCAATCGTGTCGGCGATACGAGCCGACTTGCCTCGTGATTTACTCCAGTTGTCTCTTCACTTAATGAGGGGAACTTTTTGCGACTTGACTACGGTATAAATTAACTAAATTGTGCCGTCAACTTGACTCGCTCGACTTATTGTTACATATTTCTTTAACTAATCTGCTAACGCAGCGGCGGTATTTGAGAAATCCTTTACAGGTTATCCTTATAATGGCAACAACATTAATAATCATGATTTGTGTCCGACATTCGTGTGGTGTGATCTTCGATAAAAGATTGATTCGAATTAAATATGTATTATGTTTTCACTTTTTTTTTCAGTATTTATTGACACGAGCTTTAATTTTTTGGTACCGTCTGTGCTACAACCTTAGAGCATTTAACGAAGAGGGGAGCGGCCATTGACAGGCGTTCCCCTCAGCCGAAAATATATGAACAGTGGTCATACTCTGACGTACGTATTTTGACGTTTCGCATACATTTGACGTTCCCCTCCCCCGCAAAAATTGGCAGACTTCTTTTGTATAGAAAATGACAGACATGGCCGGGCCGGTTGGTTGAAGAGTCATTGCCTGGCTTGAAAAATATGGTGTTCTTCACCAAACAGCTATTATATCTCATTCCTCAGGTGGCAGAAAGGCGGCCGTTATGTAGAATTAATTATATATGCGGTAGGGATAAATAATCACCGTTTCTCAAGCCAAGCAAAGTTGTAGCAGTTGAAAAAAAGCCAAGCCTTTAATAAATTTATTTTCTAGTAATCACCGTTTAAAATTAGGCTACCTACGTCAAAGTCAGCGACACCAATAATATCCCAAACGCCCAGTCACTTTGGACGTGTATGAGAATTTACTGATTTTATTATGTATTATTAGCACCCAATGAAAGTTGCATATTTTTTGTTCTTAAATAAACATAGCACTATAAGTATTTCACATTTGAATCATGTTCATGTCACCGTGAATATTCACGCAACAGAACGATTGCCAAAGAGCGTGTCTTGCGACTAGTTCTGCAGGTGTAAACACGCCAACACGCCACCTGGCAAAGTTGGGCAGATTGAATTTGGACAGATTAACTGTGCCGCTCCGTGTTTGCCACCTGACGAGACTGCCAAGTTGCCAACTTGCATTGGCACTTTGGTCCTCCAAACTTAGTTAGGTATATTTGGGACATCGGCGCTGGAAATTTTAAACGTCGTAAGGGAGGAATGCGTCTTTTTCTGGACACCCAAAAAACAATTTTAGAACCGTCTCAAGTGTATTTTATTTATATTAAAAGTTAATTAATACAAACTACTACTAACGAGAACTTAAAATACTCATAAAAAAATAACTTTAAAAATAAAACGTAACTAAATCTTAATATGGCCCCTGCAGTACCAAAGATGCTGGCAGCATTTAGGTAAGTACTTACTCGCTGGAACGTAAGACTAATTTGTTAACCCAGATAGCTGCCAGCTCTTCGGTCTCTAGTGGCATTTCTGGGTCTCTTCGATAGGTTTTTGCAGAGATTCAAAGAGCCAGGGTCCCACGAACCATGAGTCTCGACGCCGAATAGGATAAACATATAGTATATTCGACGCTGTATCATGAATATCCGGAATAAATATTATATGTATCGACTGTAATTTTAAAATGATCTTGTACAGTCCGTACCAGATATTAATACTTATCTTTACCAAATAAATTACCGTGCATTCAGCTTAAGTATAATAAACAACTATACCCATAATCAGCTGTCCTGGTTATGTAAGGGTGGAAAGTAGGTCTCAGCAAGTGGTTTGAAAACGCCACCTCACGTCGTTCTTCAATCGGCTCGACTCGACTTAAACTCGCCGATTCCAATCCAGACTTTCAACGATTTAACCGTGAGCTCAGAGAGCGATGTCTAACTTTGTAAGTTAGTGAAGGACGCGACTAGGTCGTAAGCTGAGTTAGAGTATGAATCAGACGTCTGTAGTTCGTAGCTATAGATTTCTTCCTACTAGATTCAGTGTTTAGGAACATAATAAGTTGTATACACGATGACTCGCGTTCATACAGTTGGTATATAATGTGTATTGCATGAGTTAAATAAACGGACTGACACGGATGAGTGGAAACGAAGTGGCAAGTCTCGGAGAAGATGAAGGAATGCACACAGCAATGGAATTAAGGAGTTGGACTAGTTAGTAGTTAGCTTAGATAAGTTAAGCGAGTTGAAGAAACATCTCGACCATCTTCGAAATTCAATTTTTCTCGAATATAACCATGATTAAAATAAGTCATCAATGTCATCATTATAGTTAAATAAATAAATATTTGGACAATCTCACACAAATCAGTCTAGTCCCACAGTCAGCTCAATAAGGCTTGTGTTAACTAGGCGACGATATAATATTATATATAGATAAATAGATCAGGTACAAATCTTTGTATCTTTATTTTCAATATGTTTTTATTTTTAAGCTACTTCCATTATATATTTATATTATACACGTTAGTATTAGTAGTGTAAAGGTATGACCTTAATGGATTTTAATGGAGTATTTATGCTATCTACAAATGGACCTTCATTTCATTAATTTATTGTTAAAGTTCTTATTTTAATAGTGAATGATGGTATAAACTCAACCTATATTGCAAAGATCCTACGAAACAGAAAAGCATCTTATAAACTTATATAGATGTCATATACAAAGGAAAAAGTGACCAAGGCCTCCGGAGCCCAAGACTGGGATCGAACCAGCGTCTCATGCATTCGCGGCGGCCGCAAAAGCACCGGTCGAATTTTCCCGTGTATAATATGCAATCTTCAAAGAAAAGCATCTCGTGGAAGACATCTACGTCCGTAGCATATCGACATCTCGTTCCCTGGAGTGCGGCTTTTACCCTCCATTTCGGTTCGGTAGCGAATATCTCCCGTTTCCAACTCTAAGCGAGTTAACTGACCCGGACAAGCTTCTGATAGTTGAACGGTTGGATGTCGCTAAGTACCTGAGCTTTTACTATATTTCTGAAGATATGATCTGGCAACTACAGCGGTTTCAAGGATTACTAAACTTTTGTTGGATATGTTAGATATCACTGAATATACAGGATGAAATCGGGGTCGGTCAAGATCAAGAGGTGATACAGAAATTGAAACATGATTTTATTTAATGAGTTAGGTAATCATAATTTTTTAGGGTTCCGTATACCCAAAGGGTATAAATAGGACCCTTACCCTTACTTATCTCATGAACTGTGAAAGTCAGGCAGTTGCCACTATAACAACAAATACTAAAAAAAATATTTTTTTATGGGGATCCTATACACATACAACCACCATACAACAGATATGTTTTTTTGTCTGCCATCAGGCTGTATCGCATGAACCGTTGTAGTTAGACAGTAGAAATTTTCACAGATGATGTATTTCTGTTGCCGCTATAATGGTGCCTGTTAAATTGTACGGAACCCTTAGTGCTTGGCCTGTTTGTATTTATCTCTAATATTGATAAATATTTTTCAGATCGGTACTACCTCTACTCATGTGACGTCTTGTCGATTAAGGAAACAACTTGGCAATTTTTTTATAAATTCGTTTTTTCATACAATAATTGTTATATCGGTCACTAAAAGTTACACCGGTTTACTTAGAAGTCTTAGAACTCGCCTACCCGGAATATCCGGATTAACGGTTATATGCAATAGCCGCCCATTCAGAGGCGACGCTGAGACTTCATTTTGCATGATATTAAACTAGAAATTCATAAAGTTATCATAAAAGAGAACTTTGAGAGATTATTAAAGAAAACGATGAAGTGCAACGCTCAGGGTACCCTTTTGTTACGTACGAGTAGGTAGCAGCATTTTTCAGGTCGAGTATAAAATTTACTTTTATACTTACGTAGGTGAAACAACGCATTATCAAATGATAATGTTCCTTTTTCTTTAATAGCCGACAATTTAACAAAAAACCCTTTTTATACTCGGCGACTGTAATACTCGAATTGAGATTGTGGTGGCGGAACTACTAGCGCATACTTTTTGATAGAGCATCTATGGTCGCATATTGTAGCATCCATAACAATCACAGAAAGGATTTCCATACAATATTGTGAAACTGTTGTCGGGCCCCGCATTGCGTGTCGCCGCCGGCACAATCCACCGGGAGATCGAACGTTACTCAATTACATAGAAGCAGTAGGTTGTGCACGGCTTTTGTCGAACTCAATTCTTACCGGCTTGCTTAAGCACTCGTATAAAAACTATTGTGTGCAACGGTACATAATAAGGGTTCTTAAAATTCTCGGGTCTGTTTTTACAAAATTCGGCTTCGCCTCATTTTGTAACTTCGACCCTCGAATCTTAAGAACCCTCATTATGTAACTGTTGCACAAAATACTATTATCTGATATCCACTATAACAAAACCAAGTTGGAATATTTCGTTAACGATTGAACGCCGCCGCCAGGCGTACGAGTATGCATCCTCGGAAAATGCGGCTTTACTCCCGTCGCACCAATCACGGCAATTAAAGAAAAAAAACCTTCGATTGGGGGCGCAGTGGAAATGTCTGGTTTTTGACTTGTTCCCCGATCGGGTGAACAATGAATTCATTTCATTCTATTTATGGCTTATACACATTGAATATTCTTTCCCTATATAGGTACTGTAGTCCCTTGAGAAAACCTCGGTAGGTAGAATATTTCACAGCCGCCGTTCGCGTAAGGAAATTCCTTATAAACCGCACGGTGCGCGACCACTTAGGATTAGATGCTAGTTTAAGTACCAACGTGTAAACGAGTAAATGGAGTATTTAATGTTCAAATTGCTGGCCTAATATTACAGGGTTTTACAGGTAACAAAAATACTGGTGATCTGTTTAAGGGTATAATTGTTATTATGGGATTATTGCGACTAAGAAAAAATATGAGACAAAAATTTTTGACGCGAAATAAAAAAAAATGTGGAGCTCGTTGTCCCAGCCGGCCAACCCTATTTGGTAATGAGGGCTAATGTATTTTTACTCGCTAGTTGGCGTCATTGTAGACGGAGGTCCGCAAATACAGTTGTAATTTTAAAAGGGAGGATTTTCTTAGTTCCTTAGTACTTTTAAAACATTCCCATTCACTGGCTCGTTACTCACATTTGCCATAATTAATACCCTGGTATGGCAAAATATTCACAACATTGTGAAATTAGGAATAATTTCGCGAACCCCTCTTAATTACTATGAAATTAGTAATTTCGAAGACCTAAGTCTCCGCCTCTAGCGGATATTTCATACGCGATAGTCCTCATTAGAATAGGTACGATACCACTTATCCGGATCCCCTTAACCGGATCACCAGCATTTTTTTTCCACTTTTATTGTATTTAAATTTGAACATTCTCATCATCATCATCATCATCATCTCAGCCATAAGACGTCCACTGCTGAACATAGGCCTCCCCTTTAAGAAGGGGGGGTTTGCCATACGCGCCACGCTTGGCAGGCGGGTTGGCGCACGCAGTTTTTTTTTGGTTATTGTTGTTTAGGCTTTCGGAAAATGCTGCTGCCCACCTCCCGGTATATTCATAGTAAATCTAAATTTAACTACCCTGAAAATGTAACATTGGGCCGTATAATATTAGGCCTGCGAAATGGCTCTACGCCTTAAGGTAGATTTCATAATTCAGTGGAGTGATTTGATGGCTCCTGGCATTACTAAATATTTACGGTTTTTTTATTCTTTAAGATTTAATGTATTACTATTGCTGTTTTGAAAAACTAAGTCCCGCCGAGTTTCTTGCCTTCTCGGGTCAGAGGTGTAGGGTTAGAACCGGTGGTAGTTTTTTTCTCTCTGACGTTCATAAGTGCATTGTATTGTGCCTAAATTGAAGAATAAATATATTTTATCTTTTTTTTCTTTTCTTACAAACTGCTGTGAAATTACTCCACTGAATTAAGAATCCTACCTTAGATGGTTTTGTTTTATACTGTCAAATTTATTTAGTTTATTTCCCAATAGCGAGTCAGTCCAATGAACACCCCCCGGTCGTCATCGCAGCCCATTTTCTCTAATGCAGGGGGACTGGCTCGAATATAAAACGTCACTAATGATTTAGACGATTACTGCGAACGTGACAGCCCTGGAAGATCAAACAAATTATTATATTAACGGCTTCTAAAATGGGCAAACTCATGAAACGAAATCGATTTAAGATGAAAATGTTGATGCTCTTCAGATATTAGCATTTTATTTAACGCCATCATGAGCGTGGCATCTTTAATATCAATGTTGACAGAGCCAGTAATTCTCGTATATATCTCTAACTAAACACTCTAAATACTCGACATATTAACCTAGAATGTGAATAAGATGCTAGAATGCTTAATAAGCGAGATCGCACGTCCAGAATCCACATGCCAGACTGCATAGATGTTACGTTATACATAATGCAACCGCCTCAGTGGCCTAGTCACTTAGTGATGCCTCGGAGAGGAGAGCTTTGGCGTGTTTGTCACGATTTTCTCCTCCTGAGTTGTACCTATATTTATCTTAGTATGTACTTATTTAGTTGCCTAGCATCATCATAAGTAGTTGACACAATATATGCATAAGTTTGGAGTTAAAGGTTAACGCGGGCTGTTTTCCGCAACTCGACGTCTGTATATTACGCCATTTTTGCGTGGGAAAGTAAGTTTAGAGTTAAGTCGATCTGTGCAAAATTGCCTCCTCTCCTTTATTTTATTTATTACAAATTTTATACTTAGTTACAAACAGACATATACGCCCAAAGGTGACTATGTGGGGGCCAAGTAAAACGTTTACGATCGATTAGAATAGGGAAGTGGTTGCCGCCAGTTGGCTTGTCATCTTGGAGGCAAGTCGTAAGCCAATAAAATAAATAATAGACCACCTGGGAGGATATTCACTTTTTTACCAAGTCCATAATGTCAAGCAAGTTGGTGTAAAGATGGTCTCTAGTAGCATGTTATTTCTAAGGATCTCTAGATCCTGCTTATACTGGTTTGAACTGAAATAGTTGCTTTTTATGTAAGCAATGGGTATAACTACTCTACAGTTTTATGTGCGGTCAGCTTGTAAAGTATCAGAGTGAGGTTCGGGTTAAGCACTCGACACTCGTCCAAGCTTGTACATACCCCAAAATGAAGTTGCATTTGTTGTATTTTTGTTTTGTACCTCGACATGAACAAAAAAAAACAGAAACGTGTAAACAACAAGTGTGTCTTTACGGAACATAAATAGTTCAATTGATAATAGCAGCCTATCTCTATCAATTCCAGCATGAAATAGACGCTGGAAAGCCAACAACTTTAAACTCCCCGTCTTATATTATGCAGCGTCAATTTCAAAGGCCTGCAATACTTGAGGCAATTAAACGGATTTGCCGCTCGGATTGTTCGGCACTCCGAAGTTAACGCCGAATTCTCAGCTCCTAGTAACTGCAAGTTATTTACCTATGCTCTGAGGGAGTCGAATGACTGCGTTTAAAAGGGACAAGAATGTTTTGTGTTGAATATAAACAAAGAGTCAAGCGAAAAAACGATAGCAGTCCAATTTTTATAAGCCATTTTCCAATTGACAAAAAACTTAAGTAGGTATTTTGAAATACAAAAGTAGTCTCTTATCTTTATTTTCCGCTTAAACTGAAAATAGTGGCAAGTGGTAGCTGGAAGTGGTAAGGGCGTTTCAATGCCTGCAAAATATCAACAACAGAAGATTTGTAGTTACTTAACTGGGCCAACCTTAGAGATATAGAAAAAACGTTCCAAGTGATATCGTGCGGTCGGTGTATAGATGCGATGCCGCGTCCGATATTAGTTCGTTGGCTCGTCCGGTCGAGTCTATATCTACGAGCGGCACTCCATGGTCGTGTATTTAGCACTGTCCAGAATTCAAATCACGGTGGGCAATTAGTTTACATTTTCTGAAATTTAAGTGATGAAGATAGTTTCACAGACATCAGAGCATTTTCCTGTACAAGAACAATTGAAAAATATAATTTGGCTAATCGCCGCGGCAATTCCTTTGCCCACCACAAACGGGGCAACTTTGACAACGGGCTCGGATTGCAATTAGTAGGGCGCCCAACTCGCCAACATTTACATTTTAATTTAAATTTCGCCGATCCTGACGAGATTCAAGATAAATTGTGCTGCGTATTTAGCGCAATAATTTGAAACTGCCACCGTGGTCTCCAAATTAAGGGGTGGGAATAATTGTTTGCCTTGTAATTAATAATTCACATTAATTTTATGAGCCCGCTAGGCGCCGCTGTGTTTTGTGGTTTGGCTTTGATTAACCGGTGTTACTTGTGTTATTTTAAGGTTATTTAACTAGGTGCTTAATATGTGTAAGTAGTGCACAGTAATAGGGAATATCAAAATTAATAAGTTGGACTTATTAAATTTCATGAATAGTCAAATAACATAACCTAAGGAATATATACATAAATAATAAAACAAATGACTGACATATTAATATTACCACATGGTAATGTTCAATACCGTCAACTGCGACAACTTTTCCTAAGAGACCCAACTTTGCCTGGCTTGAAAAACATGGTTTTCTTCACCAAACAGCTATTGATGTCTTATTATTGAGATGGGAACTCATTTTGAACACCCCACCTGCTTAGCTACTTCTTCTGCTGACTGTACCTGATACGAAATACAGAAGTATTGCCTGAATTTCCAAGGATTATTAGTCCAAGTTTTTTATGCTTTTGCAATATAGAATCATGTTTAAATACTTTAAATACCAGTTGCACAAGATTCTCGCAGAAACGTTAACTGAGTTTGCAATTCATTAAAATTTTGCATCAATATTTAAACGGCTAGTTTTAACCATCTTCCAGGGTAAAATATTAACATTAAATAAAAACCGAAGTTGCTGTATCAAATAATCAGTTTTACTTAGGTACCTATATTAAAATAATTCTGTAATCAATATTACAAGGAAATGTGAGTATACATATACAGTGTGTGTCTTTCATAACGACATTGGTTTTAAATAACGATAGTTTAAATTGCTGTTAACAGTTTTATCAAAAGAATATAACGATTACCTTTTATAATTAAGAGTAATTAATTTAAAAAAAATCTCGAGCAGCAATGCTTCGCTAAGTATTTCGCAATAGCAGGGCGGTTAAGTCCTTTTCATACGAACAAGGTCACTTGTCATGATTTTGACGGTCTTGTCAGGATGTCACTAAGAGCGAAATTTCAATGAAATCACATGTCAATTGGTAAGTTTAATTTATTACGAATACATTGCGTGCCTAATTAAATTGTATGAAATTTTATTTTTTTATTTTTTAACTAAATTATGCTAATTTCAGTTCATTAGGAGTTACACTTTCAGCCCTTAAAATTAGTGTCGTTATGAAAGACACACACTGTATATGTTTAATAATGTTCTATTGCGTTAATACAATTCATAAATGTAGATAATATAAGTAGGGTCTTAACCGATAAATCGATAAAACTACTTTTCTTGGGTTTATCGTAGAAACAAAAACGCCTACAAATAATTAACGAGCAACATTTTGAAAGCATAGCTACTCCATATCTACATCGGTCCCCTCGCTTTCTCAGCCAGATATTTTAACTAATTGAATATAAAAAATTGACCTCGCGGGTCCCCAGACGGTCCCTACGTCATTTGCAGATCTGACCGGAACTTTTCCCCCATTTTTCGTAATTTATCTGCAAGCTAGCAACCCCAATATTTAGTTTAAATACTTCATATTTCTTTTATATACAGTCACATGCAATCTCACTCAATAAAGCCAAAATTTACGACACTATATTATTTGTAGAGATATAGATCGTGTCACATATATTTATCGGCCTACATTATGCAAGATAGCTAGTGATTGTACAATGGGCTAAACTAATAACTTTAAGTATGTATGCATGTATTTAGTCTAAACGAGTTTACATTTTGAGAAAATGCAAAAAAACCGAGGTTTGGTGGTAAACACAAAAAGAAATTAATTTTCCGCAATATTCTTATACTCGTATGGAAAAATTCCCAGTTTTAGAAACTTTTCATTGGCAAATCAGTTACCAACCTTGTCTCTATGGATTTCGTCCAAACGGCCAATTCGTGTGATATTTATTTAGATTTTTTTATTCACCCAGAATAGCTACATTCTTAACACCGACTTTGGAAATATTAAAAATAAATTCATCTATAAATTCTCAATTATATTTCATCACTAATGCTTAGGTATTGCGGAAAACGTATGAAGAGTTTTATGCGAAAAACTTTTTCCTCTCATTGTTGGAATTTGATGAACTCCGCATTGAGGAAAATGGAATGAAAATAGAACTTCCCTTAGGTATTGGTTGGGTGTATTTCTCCATATGCCATGGCGTATTAACACGTGTACTGACAGCGTATTATATTATGACAGTACAGCCCGATAACCAGATTATGTAGATAAAGATAGTACGAGAGTTCTCTATAATATTATGCATAACTTGTAAATTACGTGGTTCCCATCGTTTGTCGAATTTATGGAAATATTTTGTTATTTAGTTTAATCACAACTCAACTTGAACACTGTGAGACTTAACTAGTATCGTGTAAAAAAATCCGTTTTTTTTTGTGTAAATATTATTTTAATTTAATAGGTATACCTCATTTATAAATACAAGTTAAAAAAAAACATTAGTTTAGTAGCTAAATATCTGTTCCAGAGAACGTTTGTGCCAGATATATGTATATTTAGAGACATCATATAAATTGTGTAAAAATATCATTGCATTTCCTAAACATCGCTTAGCAAAAGAAAGAAAATAAGCTCGGCGATAAATATAAGAATTGAAAAAGTTGTAAAAGGGGAAAGCTAACAAGCGTACTTAATGATACCCTAGTCGGCAAAACTCAAAAGACAAACGAATCGGCTCGAACAAAGAAATCGTTCATGCTTTTCTCAACATGCCCTTACGGTGGGGTATTTGGATCTCGGGGTGCGTGGTAGGCCTTTTTCGCGTTCAAACGGTTGTCGTGTAAATAGCGAAAATTTTATCGTGCTAGGACTTAAGACAGTTAACTACAACAGTCTAGTCTTTCACTTAGCTTTCACTTACGTAGGCTACTCCACCTTTGCAAGAGCAAATACCCGAGATAGTGCTCTCCCTTATGGGAATATAGTTCAGAGCTGGATACGGTTACCTTCTTTTAGTATGTTGTTGGGCACGACACTAGGACCCCAAAACTGCCCAGAGACCGGGACGTCGATGAATGTCTCTCGAGTAATGACGTCATAAAAATGGCTGCCGCTTCGTTACGAAAAGTGTAAATTTCATCCAAACTTTGCATTGCACCTATACGTGTGTAGTATCAAACGAAAGAAGATTAAATGTGCTATATTGTTGTAATACATTATATACTACTGTATATTACAGTTTGACAGCTATAAACGAAAACCCAAAATCAGGCTAAAAAATAATTCGGATATTTGCATTTTACAACAAAATTATAAGTCCAACTTTAAAGCCGAGTACTACAATAACAAAACAGGCTATTTAAGCTATACATTGCTATAAAAATTATTAAAATCTGGTAATAATTGTGGCAGCTATGTTAAAAAACATGTCGGCACTGCCGAGTTATTTCCTTAGAGTGAAAAAATAACAATTTTCACAATTTACAGAATATCCGCAAAAGCTTCGAGTATATTGTTGGTCAAATAATTTGGAGCCCCTAAATGTCGGAAAAATATCTCTATAGTGACTGAGGTCCAAATAATAACGTCATGAGCGTGACCACTACCGAAATTTGTAAAACATAAATTAAAGCTATACCATGACACATACACACATGTGTGTAGCATCAATCGAAAGCTTATTAAATTTACTATAATACATACATACATTATTTGTGAAAATAATGCACAGTTTAGGAGTTGTTGACAAAATAAAATATTTTTTTAGGAAAATAAAATGTATATGTTAATTCTGTGGCCAAAGAAAATACAATACACGAATGTTTTGTATAGCATTAAAAACACCAACTATTCAGCTTTAAAACACAGTTTGAATATATAAAATTTGATAAGAACTATAAAAGTTGTGCTTACAACTCTAAAGCACACTAACTATTTTACCTACAATGCACTCATACTATGAGAAGCTTGGGCCTAATTATTGACTAGTTTTTTCTAAATTTTGTAAGGCTTTAGGGTTCCTTGTCATTAAAGTAAATAAAAAAATCGGCCAAGTGCGAATTGACTCGCGCTCCGAGGGTTCCATATACATCACACAATTTTAACAATTTGTATTTTTAAGACCAACTTACGCTTGACCGCAGACTTTTTAGTGTTTTTTTCTTTAATGTACAGGCAAAAAACTATATTAGGTTTTTTTTTCTAAAATGTAGGTTCGTCGGTTTCCGGGGGACGGAGAGCAATGGAAAATTTTCGCCTTATTTCTTAAATAACTTCAAAACTATTAAAATTTAAATTATAAAACTTATATATTTGTAGTTTTCACATCAAATCCTTTCATTTGATATATAACAAGGTATAGTTTGTAAGTAATTTAAGAAATAAGGCAAAAAATTTCCATTGCTCTCTGTCCCCCGGAAACCGACGAACCTACATTTTAGAAAAAAATACGTAATATAGTTCTTTACCTGTACATTACAGAAAAAAACACTAATAAGTCTGCGGTCAAGCGTAAGTTGGTCTTAAAAATACAAATTGTTAAAATTGTGTGATGTATATGGAACCCTCGGAGCGCGAGTCAACTCTCACTTGGCCGATTTTTTTATTTACTTTAATGACAAGGAACCCTAAATCCTTACAAAATTTAGAAAAAACTAGTCAATAATTAGGCCCAAGCTTCTCATAGTATGAGTGCATTGTAGGTAAAATAGTTGGTGTGCTTTAGAGTTGTAAGCACAACTTTTATAGTTCTTATCAAATTTTATTAATTCAAACTGTGTTTTAAAGCTGAATAGTTGGTGTTTTTAATGCTATACAAAACATTCGTGTATTGTGTTTTATTTGGCCACAGAATTAACATATACATTTTATTTTCCTAAAAGAATATTTTATTTTGTCAACAACTCCTAAACTATACATTATTTTCACAAATAATGTATGTATGTATTGTAGTAAATTCAATAAGCTTTCGATTGATGCTACACACATGTATGTATGTGTCATGGTATAGCTTTAATTTATGTTTTACAAATTTCGGTAGCGGTCACGTTCATGACGTTATTATTTGGACCTCAGTCACTATAGAGATATTTTTCCGACATTTAGGGGCTCCAAATTATTTGACCAACAATATACTCGAAGCTTTTGCGGATATTCTGTAAATTGTGAAAATTGTTATTTTTTCACTCTAAGGAAATAACTCGGCAGTGCCGACATGTTTTTTAACATAGCTGCCACAATTATTACCAGATTTTAATAATTTTTATAGCAATGTATAGCTTAAATAGCCTGTTTTGTTATTGTAGTACTCGGCTTTAAAGTTGGACTTATAATTTTGTTGTAAAATGCAAATATCCGAATTATTTTTTAGCCTGATTTTGGGTTTTCGTTTATAGCTGTCAAACTGTAATATACAGTAGTATATAATGTATTACAACAATATAGCACATTTAATCTTCTTTCGTTTGATACTACACACGTATAGGTGCAATGCACAGTTTGGATGAAATTTACACTTTTCGCAACAAAGCGGCAGCCATTTTGATGACGTCATTACACGGGAGACATTCATAGACGTCCCCGTCTCTCGGCAGTTTTGGGGTCCTAGTGTCGTGCCCAACAACATACTAAAAGTTGGTAACCGTATCCAGATCTGAACTATCACTTAGGCCCTCTCCCATAACGGAGGGGACTAAGAGTAAATAAGTCTCAAATCACTATAGGTGTGCCTATAATATTTGAAGAGTTCCTTCAATATTTCCAGGATCCCATCATCTGATTCTAACTTGATGACAATGGGACACTGTCAAGTATACTCTTTCAAGCAAAAAAATAATTTTCCAAATCGGTCAAACCGTCTTCGAATCAAAATAGTTAGCTCACCCGCAACTCTACACAGTGCTTTAAAAGTAAGATTATAATCTCGGAATTAGCTCGATGTGCAAAAGGAATTTACAGCGCATCATCCTCCAACATACAAACTTAGTGTCGCACTATCGTCATCATTACATTATTCGGTAATTTATTCATCAATTATAACAACCTTTTTCTCGTTTCCATTTGCCAAATGGAACAACAAATGATCAATAAAATTGAAATACCTCAAGGTATAAAAGCTCTGCGGCAACTTTTAACAACTTTTTGTTTTAATATCATCGGGAAAGCTTTTTCTTATAATTGTTTTTCCGCTTGCCCGCCAAGTCAAGTGGAAACGATGGCGAATCTCTCTCCCGTGCCTGATATCATAGTCTCGTACTTAGGTCATATTATTCCTACGATTTTTTTTATAGTTCTTACATGTTTGAGTATTACTAATACCAATAGATAGATACTTCAGTTCAGTTTTGAGATTATAGCAGTTTAAATCAATAAGCTCCCATCTTATACCTTGAATACAAAAGCCTAATAAACTGGAAAAGCTAAGCATAGAAATATTCACATACAAAAAACCTTTAAATACATAATTAAGATTATGAGTTATCCTTAATTCGACATATATCGTTGCTGCATTCATACTATTTGTAATCTGAAACTTTACGAATATCTACTGAAAACTACAATATGAAATAGAAATGTAAATCAAATAATATGTACAATATAAATAATATCAAAATTTCAAGTTATACAAACTGAACTCAAAATGCTAGCTAAGATTTACCTCGCATACTGAGGTAGGTACCGAGAGATTCAGCCAAGCAAGAATTTCATGGTAATTGGGACAAGGTTCTATAGGTTAAGCTTTAGGGGTCAACCTGGAAATAAAGACGTGAGCGTTTCTTTAAAAAAAATGCCACTTTTGGAAATTGTAGGATTTTCTGTAAATAAGTAGTTAACATTTTTATTCAGAATCATGAGATCTTTCCATCTCAAAAGAAAAAAATAGACCTAGGTACCCCAAAAACTCCATACATTTTTGAGATTTTCCTTTGTGTTAGCGTCATATAACTTATATGGGGAAATGGGAACACAATAGGAAAAACAATTTGGGACATTTTTTATGCAACGACAGCATTCGTGATTTTGGGTAGAAAAAAACATAAATATACAGAAAATAACACAATTTAAAAAAATGGCAATTTTCTGAGAAACGTTCACAAAATAACCGGATACTTGTAGATGCCATTGTAGGTACTGGCATTTTATAAGTTATCTCAAAGTCACATATAATCTTGTATCTCGATCGTACATCACTGAAAACATGAAATACGAAACTTCTTATGGTTTTATTTTATCTGCCTGAATTTCCACTAGCCTAATTAATTTCAACAACTAACTATACGTAAATACGTACTAGCGTACTCGCAAATATAATGTAGAACACTCTTATTGGTTACTTACCTATCTCTATCAATAACATCTGTTCTCAAATGTGCCCGGTAAAAGGAAACAGCTAATCGAGCGCAGACGAAAAAAAACAAAGTATTTTGCCTTTGCTGAGCGTTTGGAGAGAAAATAAACTCTGGCCCCAAGACACTTTAGCCCGCCTCGGCTTAGTGACATCCCGTGACAATATTCCCAGTCCCCTGTTTTTCGATTATTCTCATTTCATAAATCATTAAAATACTTAAAATAAATAAAAAATATTGCAACATTGTGCTTGCTTAAAAGAAATCAATACACATACTGTAAAAACAAATATTAATAATGAAATACTTAAATGCCTATCATCCACTTAATGCCATTGCCAGCATTATCTAATATTAATGGGCAAAGTACGTCGGTTTTTTCCTAATAAGAAGGCCAGCTTAGATCACGTCCATCTAGTCACGGAGAATTTAAAGTATGTGCAGGGTTTCAAACTAAGTAGACTTCGCTTTCAGTATCATCAGCATCCCTACTCGCAACCAACGATATTTTTTCGAGCCCGTGGGCAATCAAGCGATAGTATTGTTTGCCTACTCTAGTAATGTAAACAACATGTGTACCAGGATCATGCATTCCTGTTCCCAGGAATCTCAGTAATATCACATCACTACCTCGGCCCGGCCGTACAAATGAAGTGAAGGCACCGAACTAGGCTTAAAATGTTTGCCTTCAGTCCATTGAATTGAAAGGCTGCGAAGTCATCGAATTCAACTTCATGATTAGAGGATGAAAAGGCTTTTCTATTTGGCGATCAATTACCTCACTCCTTATTTAATAGACTTCCTTACCTTGCTTCAATATTTAGGGTTTTTTAATTTATTTAATTCAATGCCATGATTGCCATGAAATATATGATTACCGGCTTAGGTCGGCTTCATGTAAAAACTCTCAATTTATACATTTACAGCACCTAGAACCAGCTTGTTATATATTGCTGTTTACGTATAACTACATACTCTGTATATTAGATCATGCCGGATTATCTTTAGGCTAGTGTTTTCACCCCAAGAAAAATAAGGTTTGCCAGACTATACCTGCACACAATCAGGATCACGCTTATTTTCTTAAGCTTTCTTCACACTGACATTTAAATAAATAAAGATTAAATATTACCGGACAATCTTACACAAATCGATCTAGTTCCACAGTAAGCTCAATAAAGCTTGTGTTGTGAGTACTAAACGACGATATATATAATAGATATATAAATACATAGAAAACATTTATAACATAGGAACAAATATCTGTGATTATTTTTCCGACCCAAATATCGACCAATAGAATTGCACCATTCGACGTCACGTGGTACAACCTACATGGTATTATACTGATAATTTTTTGAATATTTTCTCTGGTAGTCACACGTCAGAAGCTCGTGTGGTATTATAAGTGATAAACACACAAATAAATGCCCTGACCAGGAGTCAAACCCGGGACCTTCTGCTCACAGGGTCACTACCGACTGGGCTAGGAGGCCGCTGACATTTGCAGCTATTTACTTATTTCCATAAATTCTACGACATAAACCTTCATTTTAATTGCTCTAACGTCCTAAATATGTTATTTCCTAAATTTGTTAATTTTGCACAAATGACATTGTTCCGAATTTTACATTTTAAGTTCAATCCACTAGATCATTACGCGTAAACAAACAAACATTCCGCGACAGTACGTAAGCCATACAAATAACAAGGGATCTAAGACGCCGTTGTAGCTTGTTTAATTAAATTTGTCTTCGTCTTGTTTCAACGATTAACATGTTCTAAGTGAACGTGGCATCAATATTATCTCCGTCCTAACATCAATCATTCCTTTGCACATGATACCTCCCGAGGGCCCGAGTTTGACACCCTAATTTATAATACATTTGCTAAGTATTTCGTCAGCGAGTTTATTGCCCTCCCTTGGTTTGGAAAGGCGGCTGTCAAGTACAGTCGAGTGTAAAAATATGGTTCCAGTGAAATTACTTAAAGATAAGTCTGTTAACGGATATGTTATGTGATGATTATTTCGAAACTTTCTTGCACTTGAGTGTACACGGTCCGCTTATATAGTCTAGCGTTTTGGGCATATTATTATTATTTATTTGCACATTTAGACACGATAAACATAAAAAATAATTACGTCCAATAATTGTAAGTACAAAAAATATTTGTAGTAAAGGAATTCGTGAAAAACATACTAAATCTACCAATTTATTTGAGATTATTTGTCCCTCGTCAAAGTATTTATAAAGTCAGGTTAGGGTCGGGCAAGGTGACTTTGATATTTTCGATATAAAAATCTAAAATGCCGATATTTAGAGATAAAAATGTATTTTTAAAACATGCTTTTATACTGCTAATCCCTCTTGTAAGCCCAGTTTATTTTTTGTATCGTAAGTCTGTATCAAATATAATTGCTAAATAAAATATTTAGATACTGGTACTGATGGATCATTCCATCGTCACGTTACCGACATTCGGACCCAATTTTCGACTTTCCGAGTATGGTGTAATTATTGGTAGGTACCGTCTTAAAGCTGCTTGTTTTCTCAATAAGCCGTTTAATTTACTTTTACTACAATACGCAAGTCGACAAAGTAATTCGGAATTGAACAAAATGTCACGTAACCGACTCGCATGCATAATACGCCAATACGTTGTCCTCCATGTAAACATAGCATAAATAAAGAAATTAGCTAAAAAAACTAGATGAAAAACTTACCGTTTTCGTGGAATGCTCGTGATATTTGCCAATGGCAATAGCAATTTATGGAAGTAGCGTTATGGAAAATCGAAAATATTGTAAATAAGTTAGGTCACTTTAGTTTCAGGGTACCTACCGTCAACAGCTACAACTTTGCCTACGATGCATAACTTTGCCTGGCTTGAAATAGTACATTACCTCAGAGGCCGTGAAGTAAGGGATTCAAGGACGTAGCCGAGGCCGGATAAAGCGAGTCCTGCAATCCCTCTTCCGGCCAAGGATTGTATAGTGCTTTTCTCAAACATTGTAAGAAAATATTTAAAAGTAACTACTAAGTAATCAAGTAAAATGTTTACATTGCGCCTTTTTATTTTTTAAACTTGACTTGACATTTGAAAAAGCTATTCGAGCACCATGTTTAACCGCTTAATAAATATAGTTATTTTTTAATTTTAATGTCGCAAGTATGCTTTCATAGAGTGGTCGTTGGCTGTATGTAATATTTCCTTTGTCAGTGTAATCTTAGTAAGCAAATTTAAAAAGTTAGAGCAGCGGACAATAATGTACGTTTCATACTAACTCCATACATTACTTCTTGGCTAAGGCCTTAAATGAGCAACTTCATGTCTTCATTTCGTGACATTAACGCATACATTTCGGAATATGTTTGAGAAAAATATATTTTTTTCTCTAAACAGCTATTTGTATCTTATTCCAGAAATGAGAGGAAGACGGTTATCTCAGGAATAAGATATAAATAGCTGTTTGGTGAAGAAAACCATGTTTTTCAAGCCAGGCCAAGTTGTGCATCGTAGACAAAGTTGTAGCAGTTGACTGTAGTATGAATTGTACTCCAGATCTCCTTTTCTATTCTATTTCTATAAAGTATGTGTGGCATCATGGTCATATCAGGGCCTAGATAAATTTAGAAGCCACGCAAGGGAGTCCAAAAATGTCCACAATCGCTTAACAAATCTTTTAAAAAAACGCTTAAAACAAGTAATTAAACTTTTATAATCCACTCGTGAGAAAATATTAAAAAATAAAAATATATATAAAAAGGTAAATAAATTAAAAACGCCAAACACGCACTGAATTAACTGTCACTCAACGTGAAGCTGTCAAGCAACTGTCTAGCATTTTTTTAATTAAATTAATTCAAAGGAATACTAGAGTCCAACAACGACAAGTTTGCACCGACTTGACAGTACCTACAAAGTATGGCAGCGTCTTACTTGGCGTGCAGACTTCCTGCGTAGAGGAACTCTAAAAGAGACATTGTGCAAATTTGTGAAATAGTAAAGTTATTTGATATTTAAGTTTAAGATATTTTGTGATTAGTTGCCATGGTTGCCACCACCTTAGACTAAATAGACAACAATGCGTCTGTAATTATCTATAACTTTAACTTTCGAGATTATTATTAAAGAGCAAACAATCTCAAGCTAAGTTTTAAAAAGTACCTAAAGAGACCGGTGCCGTATTTTAACTTTAAAACAGGTCTAGACACGATCCAACTTGAATACAACTCCAATCCATTAACTACAATACGCAATACATATAGTCCCTTAGCGTGTAGGTACCTACCTAAATCAGAAATATCAGAATTGGCTTGAAAATTATTCCGATGCAACTACATACAACTTCAATATTGGTTGATTATTTGTTGTAAATATGTTGGAGTTATGTTTGAGATAGATAGTATTTTTAATGTATTGTTTATGTATTTTATAATTAAAATACGGCACCTTGTTCGATAAATGCCAGCAATCAATAAACGTTTCAGGCGAAGCACCACCGCGTAGCCTTCGCTACGCGCTACGAACGCGCCGCTACAGCAGCTAAGTACGATACGAATATTACAGTACTGGTAACATTAACAGTTCTTTGACTTTCTACACTACGACGGTCTTAAAGCATTTAACGAACTGGAGCGGCCATTGACAGGCATTCCCCTCTGCCGAAATATGTTTATTTATTTACTTATTTTATTTAAACTTTATTGCACATAAAAAGTAGTACAAAAGGCGGACTTAATGCCTTCAGGCCAATAAAAAATCAAAAAAGGTCAAATATATTACCAGTGGTCATACTTATTGTATGGACTGACGTTTATCTGACGTTACGCTTACTATTGACGTTCCCCTCCTTGCATAGAAAATGACAGACATGACATCGCGTCACATGCGCGTTGCCGACACATTAGAAAAGAGGATTCACTGTACTTCGTATTAAAAAGAATGACTGTTTTTTATTAAGCCCCGACGCAAAAAGAGTACCTATAACACCTTTTTTTGCGTCGGGGCTTAATAATATAAAAGTTTAACCGCTATGTGTCGGTGTGTCTCTCTGTGCGGAGCTCTTAATCGGGTGAATCGATTTGACTGCGGATTTTTTTTTGAAAGCACGTGCCGTATTTAAATAAAATAAATACACAGCAATACTTCAAAAACGCAATCTATCTCGAACTTACTATACAACTACAACTCAACATAACAATAACTAAACAATATTGTAGTTGTGTTGGACTTGCATCGAAATAGTTTTCAAGCAAATTAACATATTACTGATTCAGACGTTTAGGCGCTAGTTATTGCACTAGGTATTGCGTAGTTAATGCATTGGAGTTGTATTGAAGTTGAATACTTAATTAAACTTTTTTTTAATACGGACCTAGATTTTTTCTAGCAATACGGTAGCAAACAAGCATACGGCCCGCCTGATGGCACATCTTTATCATATTTTATCAAAATTGACATTAGACGGAACTTTCAAGTCAATGTACTTGTACCGGCGCTTGCACTGCGTCGATACGGCGCTCATCAAACGGACGATACCCGCTTCCATTGCATTCCTTTTGTTATCCGCCTATGAGAACCGTTCTGTTCCGACCCTCCGCATTTTGCATTATTTCTCTTTGCGACTAACGAATCGGATGTTACCGTCCATTTTTCAATGTCGATATTGATGGAATGAATGATATTGCAAGCCCACGGCTCTTGGAGCCGCGTCTGTAAAGTAGGAATGAAACGGTTTTGAACGTTTTGTTTGACGGGCGGACTAACTAGGATGTCTCGTTTTTTATGATAATTAAAATACTCATTTAGACGTCGAACACAGTTTAACGTTTTGGATTGAACTAAATACTGTACTAGATAAGATCATAGAGCTTCGATATTCGTCGGTAGCTACGAATATCGAAGCTCCATGATCTTATCTCTGTAGTTTTTGTTTAGGGTTCCATAATCAATTTTCGTTTTTGCCATTTTGGCTACGGAACCCTAAAAACGACACCTTTGTTGAAATGCAGTTTTTTCAAATATAAATAAAGCAAGTTATTACATAGCATTAAGTATTTATCCCACACTAAATAATATCAAATAGGGAACTCGCGCGAAACTCACAGAATTTTTATTGCTTTTTAAAGAAATTACTCACATAAATAATTAATTCTAATATCAATATTCTTGGTTATATTGCTTAGCTTGCAAAACTTACGTTATAAGTATTAGTAATTCTATCTAGGTACTTATATTGATAACGATAAGTTGATAAAATATCTACATCCTAACTTAGGTATAGTACAGTCACCATCAAATATATCGGAGCGGCCAGGGTACTCAAAAATATCTGAACAAGCACTTTATCGCTTTGACAATAGAGGCGTTGTTCAGATATTTGTGACCACCTTGGCCGCTCCGATATATTTAATGGCGACTGTACAGTCACTTGCAATAGTATCTTCCTGAACGAAGAACGCAAAAATATGTGACACGCTCTTATTAAGTATATAGCCCTACAAATAAATTTGTGTCAGATAAGTATATTTGCGACCTTCGTTGTTGAAGATACTAATGCAACTGTGAAAAAGAGCTTTACTTTAATTTTAACCTTCAAAGTTTTTCTTTTACCGAACGGAAGTAACTTTTCATACAATAAAGCAAGCCAGAAAATTAATAATCAAATCAAACTTACTATTTTCACTCATCCCAAGTTTCCCAAATACGTTTTGTAAACAGCTTCCAAAACTGTTTATTGTAACATTCACTTTGTAAGCACTCCGTCACGGTCCACAGCCACAGTGTCACGTTTCATCACGCTCCTGAAAGCACGCACTTCTTGCGAAGTCGAACTGAAGAACGTCGATTAGGGCGACGCGTCTACCCGCCCTGGCTCTCGCGCTCACACTGCCCGATTTTCCCTAGAGCAACAAATGATTTTCCGAAACAGCCCTCTGCCATAACTCGGTCGAGAGTGCAGAACCTTCACACAGTTACTCGAGGGCGCAACATAATGCCAGTTCGTTAGTATAAGCTCGGCACTCAGCTTAAGTAAAATATTTGTATTATTAAATGATTTCATTCCTACCCTGATTTTTTTTTTTCGGAGTGCTCGCAGTTATTGTTCTGATGGTAGGTCTTTATATTTAAGGTTTTTGAATGTCTGTTACCTGAAAATTCTCAGTTTCGTTAAGGTTCGTAGTATGAATACCTCCTTAATGTCTAAATTGCTCAAAATAAATACTAGATTTAGGTAGCTATTATTGCAAGAGAAGACGAAGAGTAGGTATACCGGCTATACGGAAAGAAAATGTCTTGTCAGTTTACAACATTTTTAGTACCTAATCAAAGGTTTAAAGTTTTGAATGTTACGTACTAATTAACTATATATTATTATTTTCTAAATTGTGTAGGTGTTTTTTACGGATAGATGTTGAAACAATTTTTGCAGATGTTGTAAGTTTATTGCGACATCTAAATATTGGTCATCAAGTATAATTTTATATATAATATATTCCCGATCCCGACGATTCCCGTCGGCTTGCCTAAGTTTCAGGCGCCTAAGCAGTTTTCCTACAGCTTATAGAGAAATTTTAAGTCAAGTTCAGCACCGCATTGGCAAAGAAAAAATTTGACCAGCCGCCGCTGTTACACGGTTTTGCTGATATTTAAAAGAATGAGATCTAACTCGAAACCACATTTTTTGAAGAGCTCCTTAGTTCACAATTCCTGTTATGCATAACGTTCTTTAATTCCTTACGAAAATGTTATCCTTTATCGTATTCGTACGTAAATATCAAATTCGTACAGTCGCCCTCAGATATATCGCAGCAGCCAAGGTGGTCACAAATATCTTAACAACGCCTCTAATGTCGAGACGAAAAAGTCCATATTCAGATGTTTTTGAGTACCTAGGCCGCTCCGATATATTTGATGGTGACTGTACAAAAATACAGGAAAACTAGTTCAAGCCGGGTATTACACCCGAGACCACCGGATTGAAAGTCAGACGTCTTATTTCCAAGCTACCAGCGCTTGTTGGCGCAAAACAAAATTTAAATGATAATAACAAGATTAAGATGAAACCGTACTGTAGTCGTTTTATCTGTGCATTTCCTGCTAAAAACAACCATCAAAACCTTTACGGGACAGCATATTTCTGCCGCGTATATTCATATCACGGTCCAAGCGCCACAGCTAAGTAAATTGTAGACGTGCTTGGCGCGCTGCCGAACGGGCGCCCGCAAAGGATGACCACTCCTAGCATCAAACTGGAACCCACTGACCTCCATACCTCCTGTAGCCGCGGGGCACTTTTCCACCCGACGATACCGGGATGCATTTAGGGTGAGTAGGCTGTTTGTTTGTAACTAATTTGTTTGTTTTGTGATTATACAATATCAAAATTATAACTTTATTGGCAGAAAACAAGATACATATATGAACATGATAGGATAAAAATTAAACTAAACCTATAAGTAATATCAAAATACTAGCATTTTTTCTTATTAATTTTGTAATAAGCAGACACGTCTGCAAGCGAAATTTCAATTTTTTACTTCACTCTGGGCGGTAAGTGAGATTTGCCGCCCTCGGGCGCAGCAGTAAATCTCACTTCACACCCAGGAGAAGACGTAAAATTGTGTACGTACCACGGGCGGTAATAAAGAAGGCCTCAGATCGCTTGTTTATGGCCCTTACCTTCGGTTCGGGCCACAAATGCCCGCGACCTGAGCCTATCTTTATTTTGCCGCCCTAGGGACGTAATGTACTAATAATTGAAAGAAAAATACAGAAGTTCACCGCGTCGAGCAAGATTCAAAATTGCGACCTCTCGGAACCGGTCCGATCGCTTTGACCAACTGATGCATGAATGAATTTTTAAATTTTTCTTTCAATTATAAAAATTATTTTCGAATATTTATCCACCACGTTTTCTTAAATCACGTAAAAGCAAAACGATCAGTTTAAAGTAATCAATTCTTAAAATCTCTAGCAGCTTCTGAGGATGCCTCGTAGAGAGGCGAAACACGTGTCGAGTTTTGGTATAATTAGTGGTGGTTTGTTATATTTATTTGCGTATTTATTTTTGCGGTGGGAGAATGGGAAAATTAAAGCAAGGAAAAATTCGTACCTAAGTAAGTACATAGACTTAAAGATATAATAGACGGCCATAGTCTAAGAACTTTTTGGGGGTCCAAGTTTTTAGCGCCATCTAGTCCAGAGCGACCTAAAGATAGCCAAGATAGCTGGATGGCGCTAAAAACTTGGAGCCTCGAAAAGTTCTTACACTATGGCCGTCTATTATATCTTTAAGTCTATGGTAAGGTAAGTATAACGGGTTGGCACTAATCGACTAGTACGTTATTGACGCCCTGGACTAGCAAACTAATATTATTCTTGTTGGTAATAAATTTTCCCACCACCCAATCAATTACTTAACATAATGCCCACGGCAACGGTCAGAACTTTCCACTTAAAGCAAACAATGTTCCAACAAAATACGATTTCATATGAAACACTAAGTTACAGTTACCTAAATCCCTTGTTACACAAACACTTTCCACTGAATAACGTGAATACGGGGTCTTCTAACTTTACAATACGTAAAACTAAGCTTTCAATTCAATGTCGTAACTACGCCACGGAGAAATAAAATAAGTAAGGTTAGAGTGCTCACTCTATACAAGGTCACCCGTTCTAGTTAAGTAACCAGTTGCATATATGGTCCTGTAAAACCTTTCAATAAGTTTTTAGCATAACGTTATGCTTAATAAACAAAACCTTAATTATAGTGGGTTTGAGCACAGCTCGCTTAAAACTTGATATAAATACGGTTTTAGTCGTATATGGAGCACTCTGTTTTTATATTACTCTTTGACTACACTCAACATATTGGTGATAGAGGACTACAGGTGACCTCTAAAGTTTGGGAATACATTAGGCTCATGAAGGGGCAGGGGGAGCAAATCCATAATGTTTTTGATCGTCACGTAACCATATACCTATTAAGTAATAGGTACGAGTTAACACGGCAGGTCATAATGACAAAAATTAGGGTACATTTTATAAAGATGTCAACAAATCCGAAAAATATGGACTGGCGTAAATTTCCTTCCGTTGTTTATCATACAAAATTTGAGGGTGTGGTTGGTGTTTTTTGTATTTCTCATGATAAATTTCCAGTTTGTACAAAAACGCTTTTCAATCATTTCAAACATCTTATACTTAAAAATTATTGGCGTATGTACGTAGTTTAGGAAGTACATATATGATCTGTGTTACGCCACTTATGCCGAATACCTTTCAGGCTTAAAGTTTCAAGCGACAGTAAGTGGTGCTGAAGTCAAGTTGCATAAGCTTCAAAAACTTATCGGAGTACGTCTCACTCCTGCTTGTTATGTCACTTATGTCACACTTTATGCGCTTTAGATTATGATATCTGGTACATCTATATAATGGTATCTGATAACTGGTACAACTTGGTCGGATGATAGACCAAGTTGTACCAGTTATCAGAAAAATAATTATGAGATAGATTTTTTTTGTATTTTTCTGATAACCGTTATAGCTTGGTCTATCATCCATTCATGGCTTGACGTCAACTTCTGGGACACCCTGTATAAAGGCAATACCTACTTTCATTTGGCGCAAAGGTATTAAAATTGTATTAACGTTAAAGTACGGACGCTCAATTAATCAAAATCGTGACTGTTTGTAGAAGAACTAGAAATAAAAACATTGTGTGGTTTTATGAAACCACGATGCAAGTGAAACTTTACTATGTTAGCATGGCGCTTAGAAATTGGTGCCCAATTGGTTTGTCATGCTAGACATACAGAGCTGGAATGACTTGCCAAATGTAATCTATACATATAATAAAGCTGAAGAGGGTCGAAAGTCTGTACATGGAAGATATTTCAAAAAAAGATGGCTGGGGATACTTAGAATCGATAACAGAACACGTTCCAACAGTTTTTAGAATTTTTGTCTGTTTGTCTGTTTATCTGTTTGTCTGTTTATTTGACCGCGCATCACATGAAAACGGCTGAACGGATTTTGATGAAATTTTGTATAGATATAGTTTGAGTCCCAGGAAAGGACATAGGATAGTTTACATCCCGAAAATCAACCCTGGAGGGGGTGAAAATGGGGTTGAAAATTTGTATGGAGAATTTTTAACCGCTGAACCGATTTAAATGAAAATTAGTATGGAGATAATTTGAGTCCCGGGAAACGACATAGGATAGTTTTTATCCCAAAAATCAACCCTAGAGGGGGTGAAAAGGGGGTTGGAAGTTTGTATATCGAATTATTAACCGCTTAACCGACGATTAAGATTACGATAGTTTATATTCCGAAAATCAACCCTTTAGGGGGTAAAAACGGGGTTGAAAGTTTGTATGGGGAATTAATAACCGTTGAACGCTGGAGATAGTTTGAGGTCTGGGAAAGGATATAGAATAGTTGAGAATTCATTCCTTAATACTATACTATAGTAATACTATACTAATTCCACGCAGACGAAGTCGCGGGCAAAAGCTAGTTCATTAAATATGTATAATCGAAATATGTTTCTAAAATTTAGAAAAAAATAATTGGTTCCACGGGGTTTGAACCCTCGCCCATTCCTTCGTAAGTCTCATGCTATACCACAGTGCCAGCGCTGCAGTTACGCTAAGACACGAAAATATAGATTTGTATGCCGCGGTTGACTGACAACATGACATGAACCTTATTGCTTATGAAATAAGCCTCACCTTACTATAAACGAGAATCAGCGTTACATATGTAACGCATGTCGCGTGGAAGAGAGACTTTAAAATTCGAGGCGATGGAATAAAAGTTTCACTTTAAAAAGAGAAAACATATCGCACAACTCGCATTTACAGAAAATATCCGCAACGGAGTGTTTGAATGAGTTACATTTCTATTAACAAAGATAATAACTGTTTCAAGGCTTAGTATGAAAATAAAGTTTTTCGCTTTGACGACTAGCGGCAGCGACTGTACGAGTTTATTTCGACGAAAAGGCAGCCGAGACGATTCCCGCTTTATTGCAAGACGTTTCATCAAGATTATTTTCTTCTCTGCGGAGATCACAATGGTGCCATCATTTTAAAGTGGAACCCACAATTTCTAAACAACGACAAACCGTAAACGCAAAGTCATCAAATGTTATGATTTTCTACCATTAGCGAACATTAAGGATACATTTAGCAATAAAAATACTCTCCCTTTTTGACACAATTTAATAACACGACGGTGGCAAACAAGAATACGGCCCGCCTGATGGTAAGCAGCTATGGACGCCTGCAACTCCAGAGGTGTCCTATACAAAAAGGAGGATTCACTGTATTGACGGCTACAGGCTCAAGAGGGTCCCTCGTCGTCAACACACTGGGTCCTCTTTGGGCTCTTTGACAACCTTACTCTCCAGCAGAAACACATCACTATGAGACAAACATGGTATGGTGCTATTTCGCTCCTCCAACATTTTGTAGTCTAAAGTTTATTGACTGGTTGAAAGAACCCCTACCAAACAAATTTAAATCAGTGGCAGATACCCATAATCTGGGTAATACTATTACTGCTCCTAGGTTAAATTTGATAGATAAATCGAACTCCATATCTTATGTTCCTGTAGGAGTTATAAATCTGTAATGGCCTTAGTGACTACTATTTATCAATAATTTTAATGTACCTACGGCTGTGCGATCCGTTAAAATTGCTTGGGGATTTCAAAATATAGGTAGAGGGTAAGAAAGGTATTTTGAAGCCAAGTAGCACCGTTTTACATTTTAAGTTGCACTACACGATGTTAAACATAGATATTAAAGTACTTTAACTGTAATTAAATTACGAGTAAAAGGCTTCTGGAGTTAACTCCACTTAGCAATCACCAGGCGAGCTATAAACAATGGAAACTTAAGACAAGTTTGAATGTATTGTGGGTGCGATTTTGTCAACAGGAAAATGGCGGACCCGGCTGTCGCTTGCGCAAATTTATGAGCGCGACTCGACAAATGTTGGCATCCTTTTTTCAACGCCGGACTAAGTGAACGTGAAGGTAAATAAGATAGAATAAATACGCGCACTGACTGATAGAGTTAGGCTTTTAAAAGTGCTTCCATCGGAAGATTTATTTACTGCATTTGAAAACTGACGTCCACAGGAAGATACTGGATTTTCAGTGATTTTCAGTTAAAGCTTTGACGTTAGCTCAGGTAACTGCAAAGCGAACTATATTTGCGGTTTTTGTTTGGTAAATGTGGTTTTATTATTGGTATTGGAAGTTGGAAAGGAAGCATTTATTTTTCCGTTCGCGAAAATGAAAAGCGATATCACGAAGCGATATCGAGTTCGCGTTTCTTTACCCAAATTTATGTAATATAGGTACATAACCAGCCGTTATATCCACAATTTTTCGGAAGCACACCTTACTTAGAAATTTGGAGACTTGTGGTATACTAGACAAAGTGGTATATCGTACAACCATTCGGCCATACTCGGTCTACGAATACTCCGCGCAAATTAAAATCACAGTTTTGTAAGCGAGAAAGAGAATGCGTCCGCGCTATATACATATTAGATAGCAATAACCCTTATCAGACATCGGTTTTGTTATAAAGTGAGAATTCTGTAAGTTCTGATTCTGAAAACGTTTTTGGTATGTGTAAGCTATACCTTGGGACACCGTTCGGTTGCTCGGTCGCCGGCGGCCAAGCGAAGTGCGACGTTCGAAAACAATCCCGCGCTCCAATACACATTAATAATTTGGCCCGGTCTCTTCGGGTCAGTTCACGACCAGATAACATAACCTAGGTTACGTGGAATTTTATACGAAATAGGCACACATACACCAACAATAACATTAATACACACTATAACACGCTTTCACATTGTTGTCGATTGTTGCAGTTATCTCTCTTATAAAAATAAAACAATGTTTCCTTTCAGTGAATTGAGCTATCTCAACGTTGTAAGGTAGTTTCTATCCAGGGCCAATTAATGTTTTCCTCGCTATGGAATCGTTTTATCATTTTTTGAAATATTTTTACCGTGCGTTTATTTTTTGCCGTGGGGTGCCGGCCTTAGAATTGTCGCCCACCATATCGTCCGTGGTTGCAGTTGGAGTCTGCTAAGGGAATATACCGGGAGATGGGCAGCGCCAACCCGCCTGCCAAGCGTGGCGCGTATGGCAAATCCCTCCTTTAAAGAGGAGGCCTATGTTCAGCAGTGGACGTCTTATGGCTGAGATGATGATGATGACGATTGACTTTTACAGTACGGGAACAAAACAATTATTTTATTCTGAAACTCTTTATCTAAAGAGGTTAAATGAGGGTGCAAAATTGTACGGTAGTTCTAAGCCAGAGAAGTCGAGGGCGTAGTCTGGTATTACGAGTATATACAATATAAACTAAAACATGTAACTAGAAGCATTTGCTCGTAATGGCTGTATTCATAAAGCATCACAGCGCACGTATTGCTCTCCAGCTATATCCCTATTGTTGCACTATGAAAGCATATTTCATCGGGTTTTGCAGCGTTTTGTACAAAGGCCAATTATGGTTAGGATTTAAGGCACGACTCGTGCAGTTAGATTTGCACCGACTGCGATACAGCCAACTAATGGCTCGGGTCCAGCCCAGTCGAGCACAGAGAGACATTATAATCGGTTAGCGAACACTCGCCTCAGTCGCAATGGCGGGCTAGTGTAATGTAACTCTTATCTAAAATACAAAAAAATATATATAAATAGTCCCTAGTTCAAGAAACGGCTAAAGAGGAAACAGTTAAATATTTATATCACAAAAGTTCTTTTGTTTTTTGGTTGATAACAAATAAATAATTACGAGCAATATAAAGTGGAAAGGCATAAAAATGTTACTACAACGTATTTCAACTCATTTATAATTACATGTTTGGTTAAACAACTAAATTACAAAAAGATCCTGGCGCCATTTGTCAGTATTTTTATTTACACGCCAACATATTGTTACTCCAAATCATAAATGCTACGCACAGTCAGTAGCAGAGTTGCTAAGCGGATGAGGTATTCAGAATAATCTTTTTTTATACAACGACGGTGGCAAACAAGCATACAGCCCACCTGATGGTAAGCAGCAACCGTAGCACTCTTATTCTCTTAACAATAAAGTCGTGTCAAGTTCATTTGGAACACCTCACCTCACCCGCTTAGCTAATTTATGCTGCTCATTGCACTATTAGTTCCAGGCACTATCGCGACATGTAACTCGATCAATTATATGTCGGTAGAGCGCGGGTTTCTAGGCCATTAGCGATTTAAGGGTTAATTACAGTTATAGTTGTTTATTTAGTAAATATAGTTGCGGATCTCAAAGCGTTAGTTAGACTGGCGTAAGTATGTGAGTCCACCGCTCGCCTCGTTATAGATTTAACAGGCTCTGAGCTTGGCACTTACCGCTTACTTCAATGGAATTTAGGAGAGATAATTATACATCGGTACATTGTTCTCTAGCATCTGCATAATGTATTCCCGTATCATGTAAGTAAATACAATAGATATTATAATGATTACCTATGCTATTCCATGCGCATTCTTAAAGAATATAAACAAAACACCACGTGATGTGAATTATGTAATTGGCCAAACAGCTGATTAGTCAATGATCCATGATATAGCTCCATAAAATGGCTAAAAATAGTACATTTCGATATTAGTGCCGAGTACCGAGATATCTTGCCACGAGCCGTAGGCGAGTGGTAAGACTCGGGACGAGTGAAGAATGACATTTACGCACGAGTATCGAACGACGTTTTTTAATACAGTTGCGAAAAAATTATAAAATTGTCAATTATTCACTTTGAGGTTACTTTAGTACATGTATCCGAACGCTCCGCGCGGTGCGGTGCGGCGCTGTGATTGGCTGTCTGTCACTGTCATTAGCTGTGATTGGCTGGAAAAGTAAAAGGCACTAGTGCGCGATATCAAACTTTCCGCACGCTAAACCACTACAAGAAAAGCACTTTTTTGAGCAACTGTATTAAAAAGGTTTATTATTTTACACCTGCCTATGAAATAAACTATAGGTAGGTAGGTTATTTAGAAACTATCTTCACTTTTTCCATTCCATTCATTTGAAGTAGATACGTATTATACCTACATCTATTATACCTAAATAGATGTTTTCATTAAATTGATAAGTGTATACCTTACAGTTAAAGGTCTAAAATAAAGAAAATAAATTAAGTATCGGAACCGAAAATTTTCCTAATGATGTTACACATTATTTTCAAAAATAACGAGATTATGACGGATACATTCAACCCTCAAAAGTCATGCGTTATTCATATGGAGGTAATAAATCACATTCGCACGTCCCCACTGGATTTGTGATTATCCGCTAAAAACCTGAAATCAGGCCGTGGATTCCCTTTTTGCTGAAAAACCAGTATGACGTAGCCATATTAGCTTGTTAGTGAAAAAAAGCCCGACAGTGACCCACATCATGTAATGAAATAAGCAGGAAAGGAATATTGACCAACGCATTAGACAAATATTTGTTGCTCGTTTCTACACTATTTTCTGGATGGAAGCCATTTTATGCAAATCGTGTATAACTTTCAAGTGTACTTGGGTACCTATTTTAACTTTGCGATATACCTACTTAAATAATTAACATTTATTTTACTAAACGTGCAAGTCGACCCTGAAATTTGCGGGCATATTAAAAATAATTTATATAACCAAACTAATATTCTCTCTAAAACCAAGAATATAATATCAATATCTGATCGTGGTTACGATGTCTCACCAGCTACTTTCAAACTGCGACTGTGAAGATAAATGCCCGCCCGATCGCTAAGTTCGTTCAAGCGGGCGCACGAACACGAAAGTTTGTCGAACCACAGGAGGGGAAACAATAAAATTCACAAATCTCTACACCGTAGCAAGTCGCGTGTTCTCATTGGTTAAGCTAGCGCAGGTGTCTTAAGTTGCCGGATAAACCAATATAATCTGAGCTCTTGGTTTTATAATTGCCCATATTACCGATCCAATCCATTTCATATTTGTCTGGTCATTTCATTCAGGTTTACGGTTCATGATGGTCTTTAAAAGGGCCTAAGACCTGGTTTAGGGGTCACCCGGTTCAGTAACAACTTATGCATTCTTACCGGTAATCGCCATCAGGGAATATGAACGTATAAAAAAAATTGGCAGTTATAGGGACTGCCGATAGAAGTGAAAAATTGAAATTTCATAATGTGTGAATTAAAATGATCAACATCAATCTGGTTTTCACATCTACTGACGCTCCGAGCAACAATTATACTATAGGTACTATATAGTATGACACGTGTGGGGTACCTAATACCAATAGAAAGCTTCCAAAAAATTAGGACGCTGACTGATTTTGACTTCATTTTACGTGCAATAGCCCATTTAACCCATTTGAATATGCAATTTTTCATACTAAAATTACGGCTCTGTCCCAGCCTTTTTTCAAAAACTATAGCTAACTAGAAACTGAGAACCGAATAGTCCACTAAACAGACCCTGCGAGATTACGGCATTATTATTTGGTAGACCTACCTTTAACAGTTTTTAGACCACAGACTGACCTAAGGTTTATATAGGAATTAATGTGTACCTACACAGATAGAAATAATATCTTAATTCAATACTCTCTTGCACGCGGTTTCTTAAAGAGAGTAATAAATACCTTAGACCAATAAACATGACTTGAGTTAAAAATATCATGATTTTTAAAAGAAGATTTAAAATTATTTAGCTTTAACTTTACCTATTTTTAAAGCGAATAGTAATGATTTGAGTTAAGATAATAATTATTTACGGCAAAAAAGCACCAACATTTTCCTTTAAGAGTTTTATGTGTTTACGTAAGATCGATTAGTTCTTGGTTTGATGTTTTCAATCTACAGCTAAGAGCCAAAGCTAATTTAAAGAAGTAGCACCAAAAGTTAGATTTGAGATTTTTAAGTTTTTAGGCAAGAGAGATTAATTTTTGCTTTGATGTTTTCAACTTACAATCAAGAGCCACAGCTATTCCAAAGAAGAAGCACATAATTTTTGCTTTGAAACATTTAAATCTTGGACGTTAGTTACCCTGCGCATCAATAGATGTCTCTGCGTGTAGGTTAGAACACGCGAACGTTTGTTCAACGTAACTTCATGACCCTCGCCGCTTTACCCGGGCTTATTTGAGATTCACAATAGCAATCTCAGCTCTAGTTAATACGATTATAAATTGTGAGTATATAAATAATCATAATTTATATTTGTATTATCTACTTTTAGTTAAACTTCCTTTCTTGGGATTAGTCCCGAGAAACACAGTTTCTGCTACTAGGTTTTTAAGTAGTGCACTGAGACACTAAGGCGATTATCACACTGACGACGGATCCGCATGCGGCGCCGGTGTGCGAGCGAGATAGCGCTATACACATGCAGAGCGCTATCTCGCTCGCGCACCGGTGCCGCATGCGGATCCGCGCCAGTGTGATAACCGCCTTAGAAAATGTTATTGTTTGTTTCAAGTAATCGATTTCATACGCCAAGAAATTTTAGATCTTGGTGTGAAAATATCAAATTTTACATCAAGTAACACATGCTCTTGAACTAATGCGATTTCTTGTTTCCGTGGAGAAATTCAATTCTCAATTTAAACTATGAGTCTTCATCCAAGAAACAAAGTTTCTTGGCTTAAGTTCTTTATGTATTGCACTAAGACACATGAAGTTCAATTTAAAAATAATACAATACAAAAACAAAATTCAAACGCTTCGTGAGAATATTAAGCTATTTTAAAAAGAAGATTTTTATATCTCGGATAAAGTATTGAATTTATTAGGTTAAGTAATAAACTTTGAAACATTTTATATCTTAAAATAAAGAATTTTATTTTTTCCTTATATGGGAAACTGGATATCTCTTGATTCAAATAGGTTTCTTTGGTTGAAGAGATTTTTTCTATCTGTGTACGGTCAATTTACAATGGTGATTTTCTATGATTAATATATTAAAAGCATAAGAGAAAAATATTACTAACAAATATAAACTTTATTTGAACGGTTATAAGTTATATCGAACGAGCCTTTCAACCCAAGGAAAATCTTGTGATGCGTTTTTGTTTTCGTAACGGTGTCGGTGACGCGAACTCATAAGATTCCCTCTACCAAAAAATGTCCAACGCGGCTAAAGAAGTTTTCACTTCAAAAAACACGCAGCAACTTGTTTTATACGATTAACGGTACATCGACAACATAAAGATGTTTTCACTACCCGCCCACGCGGAGTATTAATATGAAAAGAACAGCTAGAGTTCGCTTGGCTACAACCAGCAATATACGATGGTCACTTACCCAGCGCGGAAAAGTTAGATAGTAGACAAACGGTTTTGGGTTACAGTGGCTATACAATTTTACAAATTTCGGTGTGACGTCATCCTAGAACCGGTCAAGCTCGTTCTCGCGAAACCAACGGGAAATCACGGCCAGGAAATGTTCAAAGCCCAGCTACGCCAATAAATCTGATCGCGAGCCAAGCAATCTCCAATAGTACCTCTGAAATTGCACCGCTGGTTACATTGTTTTTGAGTTGTGGTCGTGAAAGAGTTGTTTTGAGAGCTACGTAAAATTTTATGAAAAAGTACTTAACCCAATTACAACAGTTCCTTTCGACACATTTCTGTTTGACATAACCAATAATAAGTAAACTATAAAGACGAAGACTCGTAGGTAGCTATATATAAAGAAATACCTAAATCAATATAATGTAGCCATTATGAAGGAGTGTACATAAATATTGCAGGTATTTAGTGAAAAGGCTGGTAGTTATTTGCCTCTTAACTTATGCAATTCCTTCAGATACAGTTGTTTTACTATGTTTCCGATTCTGACGTATAGGCGTTAGCTGTATTGCGTAGTTAATACAATGGAGTTGGATCGTGTCGAACTTTTAACGTGTTATAATTAAATTTAGAATACGGCCCTTTTTATAAAGTTTAGTTTAGTTATTGTAAAGTAATTTTTTCAATTCGTCATCTTTCTCGTACCTACCTATTTCCAAATACTCCAGTTTTATATTTTTAAACGTGAATGTGCGTTCGTTTTACACCCTAACGTTTTAAATCCCTAGAGCCACTCTAGTCGCTTAGTACTTTATTTATAACCTTACCTGCAATAACTTGTATCCCTCTACGGTATTTTGTAGTTTTCTACCACAACGCAAGGAAATAATAAATAGGATGCCCAACCGCAAAAATTTAAAGACCACATTTAAACTACGAAAACCTGCACTTTGGTGTAGCTTATGTTAAGCATGTTTTGTAGGAAGATGAAATATTTTATATCAACATTATTTAAAAATAAAAACATAAATAAACTAATAAGATACGGATTCACCCCATTTTGTTGGGTAATATTTTGCGCAAATAAAAATTCAGTTTATTTATGATAAAGCTTCAATGTTGTGTAACTCATTTAATAAAGTTCCTGAACACACACACACATTTGCCGTGTTTGAAGTTGAATACGTAATAGCCACATTATCATTGCGAAATTGCCTGGACATGCGAGCATACTCCGAAACTACGAAATACTCTCGGGGATTGCATTTAAATTTATCATTTTCGTCAGTTCCCTTTAATAATTGAATTCATAACAAATATATTTTATTATTTGCCTCTTAGTTAGTAGAATTACAGAATAAGTACTAATTAATTAATTACAACGAGTAAATGCCGCCAGCATTCTTGGTACAATGCCGCAAGGGCCTAGTTTAGATTTGAGCTCGTTATAATTTAGTTTAATATTTGTACTGTAGTGCCTCTGTATATTTAATTACATACCAAAGTAGATGGTTAATCAGTAGTTACGAACAGATCTGTCCGTTAAATGTATCTGGCCGATGTATGCGCCGGCCAAATCCGTTCATATATGGCGGAAACCAGACAGATGTGTCTCCCGAAGATATCGGTATGTAGGCATTCCCGCACCTTAAGCCCTATACCTATTGGCAAATTTGTCCGCTTTGTGTAAAGATTTCTTCGCACACGCTTTTCATCATGAAATATAGATTCCACTACCGCTTGGCACTGCCGTGGTTTGGAAACTGTACAATCATCAAATTTAAGTGAACCGCAAGAATCGAACAAACTTGACGGTTGCAAAAGTGGGTCGCTTTCCATCTGACATCGTATGATAAATGATGTCCCGGTATGCGTAATATAATATCTAATTCATGAAACATCAATCCCAGTATAACTTGACCTAAAGATCGGTAACATCTAGGTGTAATAGGAGATATCAGGAACCCTGTTTATTCTAAGGCGGAATGCCCGAAAATTTTGAAACAGATCTGGAAAAGATGTTTCTACGAATTATGTTCGTTTCCATAATATTGAGTTGCATCAAAATAAGTTTCAAGCAAATTCCGATTCTGACGTTTAGGCGTTAGCTGTATTGTGTAGTTAATACATTGGAGTTTAAAAATAGAGTTGGATCGTGTCGGACTTTTAACGTGTTCTAATAAAATTTAGAATACGGCCCTTTTTAATCAAATAATACTACATAAGTAGGTAACACGCTCAAGAATGGACCCCTGGAATAAAACGGTGCAGACGGTGCTTATTGAATTGATTCAGGCTACAAAGGCCCAATTACGGGCACGGACTACAAGGTCAATTGACAGGACGTTCTGTTGAATAGATGTAGCACTTAACACATACAACTCCCTTTTGGAAAATTAGGCACGGACTATGAATTTAGGCTAGACTGATTGGGACAGCGGTGTCGCTCTAAGAGGTTTACATATCTATCTGAATGATTCTGAGTAGGAATAGCCTTAATTGACACATGATACAGAATGCCGAGTATAAATTAAGTATAAATTGTATTTTTGGTTGTTGTTTTTTGCATTCTATTTTTGTTTAAATTGCAACAAATACTTATTTTCACGAAACCTGAAATTCCGTAAACAACGCTTAATAGAACTGACAACGATTGGTGAAAACATTCTGTAGTACACTACAGTCGAACATAAATTTTCTCCGTTTCAAATGATGTCCGTATCTAAATGATTATCTAAAATGAAACGCTCATTCTGAAATCAGGTGGTCAAATTTGACCTACTTTTATCCCCTGCTCCTCCCCGTGGTGATTTTTTGACATTTAATCACGACCCCTTCCCTGCTCTTCGGCTCGATCAAATAAAAAACACTGCGATTCGTTTGTATACGACCAATACATTCCGATGAGGGTATTGGACTGGACTGACTACATTGGATTTTACTTATTTTTTTATTTCTATTTATGTAGGTACCAAAAATTATACGATATTTATTCTCCAATCGTAATTAAACTGCGCATGTTTCAACCCCTAGACCCCTAAAATACCATATAATTTCTGGGTGTGGTCTAAGGTGTGTATCATACCACACAGTTCACAAGTACCGACACATAACACAACCAAGGACCTTCTTTAAATTATTTACTTTTGTTCGTAATTTAATAAGATTTTGTACACTAAACTTGGTCTGACTAAAATTTAATTTAACTTAATTTTTTCACCTTTACTTTAAGTAAAAAGAAAATGATGATGCAAACTCGTATGATCTTATGAAGTAGTAAGGCGGTTGAACCACAATGTTCCAGGCTAAACAATTTTTAATTTAAATGTCTGGGTGGCTCAGAAAATGTTTTACTTTGTTTACTCTGACCTCAACTAACCTTCTCGGTATTTCAGGCGATGATAGCTAAGTAAACAGAGACGGAATAGATATAGACCCCATCCTCAGTACAAAAATGGCTTCTAAACAGTCATAATAGTGCTCTAATACCCACCCAACCGCTTGAATAATACCCAAAACACATAGTTTTTTTGGGCAATCAAAGTTTTGAATAAAATTGTATGCGAGTCTCACCTTATGGGCATTGGTACTAAAATAAAAGGCTTTTATGCCCCCTTTAAAGAAAAAACTGTTTATTTCATAAGATATTAATCATAATTAATTATACATTTCAATGTTAACTACTAATCTTAAATTAAAAAGATTTTTTTGAGTTCATGAGTCCGTTTATCATCTTAGTATTCACATTATAGTATGTACCTTTATAATTTTAATTAACATTAGTAATAGGTATGTAGGTACAGTAATCAGTAACTATTTTTTTATATTGGTCGTTTGCCTTTTTTATCTTAAATTAAACATATATATTTTTATGACATTTTTGGTTTGCCTCTGAGTCCATATGCACTTCCACAAAAAACTTTGATCATTTCGCAGCGCTTATACGAATTGTATGCTATTATTTTTCGCTGCTAGGAAAGCACTACGGTAAAGAGCAGAAATGGTTTTTCTTGTAACTTTATTTGGCTTCGTTCGTTGAACTGGAGGCAAGCACCTACTAGTAGGTGTATATAATATGGTGAATATCGTATTTCAAAGTAGAAAAGGATAAGCGTACGGTAAGTGGCATATCATATCACTTGACTGCGTCTGTTTATAATAAAGTTCTATGTATCATGTCATGATATTCATAAGTATTATTCATGATTCTCAATCGTTGTATCCAGACTATAAGTACCTATATTATTTTTAAGTCATATTTTTTCGTAACTTATTTTAGTTTTCGAGAGTTCAGCTACCTATATCAAAAATAATTAAAATGTCTCTATAGGTAAGAATAAGATTTAGTAAAATATTTTTTTATTTTATTTAGATGGATTTGTTTAGCGATTCCTATACCTACCACATGTTCTTGAAAACGGCTTAATTCTTGATTTTTCCTATGGTTTTCTAATTTATAGGTAGCTACATAAAACGCCTGTAATAATAGAATGAGCAAATAATATAATAACTAGACACAATATGAAACAAAACGTTACTATTGCTATAATTATAGGTAAATATGCCATTATTATAAACTTCATTTAATTTTTTAATTACATTAAGGGTTTCCTACGCACTTAAAAGTCTTAAAACCCTTACTCAAATTCTTAGTAATTACAATTTTATAATTTTGTTATATTCCAACGATGATGTATCATAATATAATATAGCAATAGACAATTAATTGTCGAGATCGAATACTCACAATCAATAACAACAAAGAAAACACAACAATCGAGACTTCCAAATAAAAATAAACCTGTAGCATTTCTGTTTCTCCGATGGAGGTAAAAATACAATAACTTGCCTTATTCCTTTTCAATCTTGCTATTTGTTGGCTTTATATCGATTTAGCCACGTGCTACTCGTTTTTTAAATTAAGTTTTACAGCTCTCTTTCTGATAGACATTTTTGAATTATGTTGCAGTCTCCTCAATACAGACCACGAGAAAATACTTATTATAACTAATTTAGCTTCATTTTGGCATTCCACAGTCAAGCCAGTCTGTTCCATTCATTCGTCACATTTTTAGTTAGGAACTATTGATACTGGTACTCCGAGCTCAAATATGGAAATATGTATATACATACATAATGACGGGAAAAATATATTTATAGTTTTGCCTGCGGCCTAATAAAATATTATGGCGACCATTCAATTTAGCTGGACACATACATTCCGTCCATTCCTCTCCTCTTTTCATCCCATTAAGTGATGATTTTTCATTTACAAATAACTTCCTTATTTCCATAGGTAGCAGTGGCGGAGCGTCCATGGGACACGATTCCCGTCGGCTTGCCTAAGTTTCAGGCGACTGAGCAGTTTTGCTACAGCTCATGAAGACATTTTAAGCCACAGCACCGGCTTGCCTGACAATTTTTGACCCACCGCCACTGATAGGTAGGTACTTAGATTTCATTTCATCCAAATTAGTTAAGCGGTTTAGCGCGAAGAGGCAATAAAGCTCAAAGTTACTTTTGCATTATTGGTAAAGATATTTTTTTAAACATTAGATATCAGCACATTAGATATCAGAGATATACCTACCTATGTATTATACTATAAAACACTTTGGTTTGTGAAATTAAAAGCAAGTTCATAGTAGTTCATTAATGTTATTGATGAATGATTAAATCTAATTTGTGTTAATTGTGTACAATGCTAAATGATACAAACAGTCCAATTCTCTCTTTTATTTATGCACTAATCCAATTAGACTTGATTAATGTAGTGGTTGGATGCGCAATGGTTTCGAATCAAGTGCAATCGCTTGCTAAACTGAGGTAAATGTACAGTCTTCGGCAATAGTATCTTCCTACAAATAAGCGCGTGTCACATATTTTTGCGACCTTCATGTAGGAAGATTCTTTTGCCGGTGACTGTACCAATAATTATTGATGAATGCAATGATTATTTTAAACTTAAACGAGAGTCTATAGCGTAAACTTACTTTTATGTATCCCGACGTTTCGAGCGCGACTGTTCGTCGTAATCAGATTCCCGATATAGCCCCGTTTAAGTGTAAATATGTATATACATATCTGAATGGAATATACTTTTTATTTGCCGGGGGTATATTAAGAACTTAACGTTCCGGTGTGTAGATACGTGCATCTCGAATCTGTAGATACTAATTTTTATCATTATGGTTACCTGTCATCCGTACCATAAGTTTATCATTAATTCATTACCTATCATCCCGCTTATATTTGGAGAAGAACAGCCGTCTTAACTCTGTTTTTTTCTCCAGATAATAAAATGAAAGCTTTAGGTACATACATATCTGTCCCAATACGACCCAATCTACGCAATCCTAGTAAACCCACTGGTATTTTAATACACAGCTATAATAATGATTAGATATCTAATTTACAAGCTAATCTACCCAGTCAAACTGTGTATTAATAGGTACAATCAATTTTATTATATAACCAGAAAGAATGGGTAAAAATGTGCAACCGAAATTTCATTTTAGTACATATTTTTAGAAGAATAAACAGACAAATAAAATAAATGCGACACTAACCGGGATGTTTACCTACATATACAACAACTCTTTATTATTCTACAATCATTATCTTTAGCAGCTACAGTATCACAGTGAAGTAGCTAGGCAGAGGTCAAAAGGACCGACTTTTCCGTGCCTAAGATAAAGTGATAATTCATAACAGCATAATTCTCTGCAGTAAGTAGATACGGCCGCAAGTCGCAAGGCCGGCCGGGTCAATTGGTAATCAACTCAAGGAACGATCTTTCCGACGTGGAACGATAATGACCAATTAAGCCGGTTGATTCTTAACCACAATTAAACGCTTGCCTGCATTTGGTCAACCCTTTAATGTTTGCTAATTGTTGTTAATTTATATTGCACGCTATTTAGACATTGTTTTAAGCGTAATTGCATTGAAGTGTTAGGTGGAGTTTTTAAAATAAAGTTATTTGCCTACAGTCCAAAAATTTTACGGAACTCTAAAACTAAAAATATTCATCGTAGGGCACTCTATCCATGCTCAAAAATTCACAACTGCTCCGCTATAAATTAATACTTACCTTAATCTGGATGAGGAAAAAAGGAGGATTAACTCTAGTCCCGTGGTAAATATTTTTGCACATTTTTTTGAACACTTAAATTTTTATTTGACCAGAAGTTGTCATCAAAGTTAAGGCTCAGCCGGCTCAGGTAGAATAACTAGTAGAAAGGACAAATGCCTATAGTGTCGTCAAGCGGCTCATCTTTAGAAAAAGATTAAGCTTGTTAACTACAAAAGATAAGATGAAGAATTTGAGGAAGATAGATAAAATATCTGACATCATCATTTAATGTAATTACACTAATTACCGTTTATATTGGCTATAACTCAGGCATATAACTGCGATCCACTTCGTTCGTTGAATCGTCTATTTGCATCATTCTTTTTCGAATATGCAAGAGCGATTTCGAACTTTAAACTTTCGGATTTATAAGATAAGGCAGTGCTAATTGTAAGGTAGGGCATTTACTTAATTTTTATAATTTTTCGAGTCGATGATAGTTTTTAAGTTAGAGCATTAGTACCTATTTTAAGGTAGATCATTGCACCATAGGTAATGCCCCCTTAGCTACAGCAAGGTGTATGAAATGAGCTCGATACAACTTTATTGTTAAGAGTACAAGAGTGTGTGAAGATAATTTTGAATAACCGACCTAATCACAGTAAATAGTGTGTGACTCGCCTAAACAAACCCGTTGGCTGTACAACCCGTTTCATTCATAAGAATAGCGTATTAATAGTAGTACCTAGTACGTTTTGCTATAAAATTGCTAGGTATTTAATAATTAGCCTCACGTCCGTCGGCCTTGGTTTATGTGGAATGGAAGTAAGTCGCCCAGAAATGCTATTCCCATTGCAGAGCGGGTACAGGACTTTTTTGGCCCTTTGTTTCGCGATTCACAACTCTACTAAAAAATAAATGTCTAATAACGTAATAACGCATGAATATCGGGATACACTGACTGTCTTTTGTTTTCGAACCTCCCAGGGCAGTAGCTAGGAGGTAAGCGTAGGTATAAGAGGAAAACGGCAGGACGTTGTCCGGTCGGTTGCCCTAGGTATAATGGGCGGATGCGGTGAACGCGGATCTGTAGTATCTGTACGAGCTCCAGGCTGGCGACTGGCGAGAAACTGTGCCAGGACCGGGATTAGTGGCGAGTAGTCGTGTTGGAGGCCAAGACGCACTTTGGGCCGCTGTGCCAGAGGAATAAGTAGGTAAGTAAGTAAGTACCACGCACCATGAGTAAAGTGCTTAATTTGGCCACCGAAAGCTCCTGGGCCTCGTTTTATAGAACTACAAACTAAAATTTTCTCTTCTATTCAACCATATTCATTAGAAGAATGGTAAACAGCGCATTTTTAAAATTTGTTAATAATACGCGATACTGGTCGTAGTTACACTGGTTCGCCAAAAGGCACGTGGTTTTAAAACTATAGGAATAAAAGCCCATCTAATTCCGGCTCGTCGTGAGTGCGACATTACTACTGTCACTGCCCCACATTGTAAGAGACAAGCCAATAATAAAGAGAATCAATATCCAGCATTACTCAACTACTCCCTCAAATCGTACACTTGCACTGCACTTAACTCGTGTGCGGACGCTACGTGAAAGCGAGAAACCTAGCGTATGTCATTATGAGACGCTATCATAGCAATGAAGAGTTGAAACTTTCATCACTTGAATCCTTACTAAACACAGCGGTTCGAGGTCCGCCGTTAAGTCCGCTTTGTACCATTCCTTGTTATTTTCTAGTCTCTGTTCCTGCCCCACATAGTAATTAAGCTTTACTCTCTGCAAAACATTCACAATTGGTCTTAAACGCGTAGTTTTACCGGCTTTAATGATACGGCCACATTTGTTCACTCGTTAAGGTGATAAAAATAAAGTAAATGTTAAGTTAATGGTAATGGTGACACCGTTTTAGTTTTATAGGTGCCTTAGTACTTTAAATTTCGCTATAAAGGTTGATATTTATCGCTAATCTATTATTTATCATAAATATCTTTTTAGAATATTATAAGGAACGAATCTTGGCCTTGTGTCCTTACCTTGCATCAAAAGTTAAACGTCATTAGATTTTTTACAAACTTTTATTTACCTATTTAAAAAAATTAGAACGGGTCACTCACGTAATTTTGGCCGTTATAAATATTTTTCTAGTATGTTAGAGTCTCACGAAAGTTTTTATGTACCTGTCTCGTTTTCTGTAATCAAATATTGTGAGTTAAAATTTGAGCCACTTCCCGGTTTGCGATTGAGCTGTGCCCGCATGTGTATATTGTATATCGCGTGACAATGCAATTGGTGCTATAGAGCTGATCTGATGATGGAGCTGGAAGATGGCCAAGGAACTCCTTAACTACTCAATATTATTTCACCGTGTTTGGGCTCGTTGCATTCGTCTTAATGAGCACTTAGGGATTGTACACAGAAAAGTACAGTTGGCAATAAAAACTCATCACAAAAATGAAATTTTGGAAAATAGTCTTTTAGCAAACGAGTTTTTACGACTGTTAATTCAACGTAAACGTCTATGTAAGTAGATTAAAAACAGCCTGTAGTTTTTAGATCTCGTGAAAGCTTTGACACTTTCTGAAGACCTTAAGCCTTAAATTTTAAAGTTCAATATCGTTAAATCTAATAACTGACGTGAATTGCAAGATTATAATACTAAATAGACATATAATAGCATGCATATTGCATACTCGAATTTATATAAAAATTAGGAAAAGTGAAGTAGTTATCCATTTTTCTAGGAGGTAATGATATTTTGTAATGTGTAAGAGAGAGAGTTTTTGAGATAATCTACAAAACATTAATATGTATTTACTTACTTACTTACTTTATGGATGTTTTACTTACCTGCTTATTAGCTAGGGATACACGCACAGATGTGCCCGCCGGATTTGTCCACCAAACAAATATTCTAAGTTTATTTAATAAGTAGAGACTTATTTTAAAAAAAATAAAAAATACTCGGGGGCTCTCATAATAAAGTCTTAAATTTTGGGCGATATTTTTTATTTCTAAGGGTAGGTAGGTAGGTAAATCAAGTTATCGATTTGTCGGTGTTTCTAGTATCACACACACCTACCGAGTCACAGTCACAGTTCCTGTTAAATACCACGGCAACCTGCCAACTATGCTGTTCACAATCGAATCCACGCGAACCAATGTGATTGAGCTTTTATTAAGCACAGTCAGTATCGATCTTAGGGTCAAGTTAAAGTTAGTCAAGATAAAATACGACTTTTAAACGGATCTAATGACGATTGGTGCTTACGTCGTTATTAACAAAGCCCTAATACAAATACGTTGCTTGCTAACGTAAGCACCGTTCTATATAGAGTCTCTTTTTGTTCGGAACAACATTAATGTTCATGAATTAAGCAACTTCTCTTTCTACCGCACGGGCCGTATAGTCCAGTCATCAAAGAGTCGCCTGCGCCGCCGCGCGCGACGCTCAACCGTGCGCACGCAACTTTCCCGATTTCTAAACTTTAAACAATAGTGCCGTGTTGTTTTATGTATGAATGACAGTTTTTGTGACATATTAGTAATCGTTAAGTGAAGTGACATGTGAGGTTGTAAGCGTGGATTACATTCGCGAACTGTTTACCTTTTTATGGTTACAAACAAAGTAAGTTTTCGCTATTTTATGGGTTCGAAGGCATTGCAATAGTGCAGTATGCAGTTCTGTGTATTTCATTGTTACGAAATAATCGTCAATGTTTAGGGAAAGTGTTCCGTTTAATTAACACCATAATTTACCGGTTCGAAGGCTCATTATTCGCGAATTAGGAAATAACTTATTAGTGTAAATTAGTTATACCTACTTTTACTCGGTCACGGCTTTATTAGAATACCTACCTGCTATTTTCCTTATTTAATAGAATTAAAAGAACAACAGGTACTCATTATTAATGTACCTCATTTTAATTTAATTCTAATAGAACTTATACGGTTTCTAAACCTACCTACTTGTTATAGTCTCATACTACTCCATTATTGAAGCTAAATTGGGGCTCAAATTAATAACTCTTAAAACAACTAACCTATACCTATATATTTACCTACCTAAAAAAAAGCCGAGTATGAGTCAAATTCGTGCCCCGAGAATTCGGTACGTCACACAATTTATTTTTATTTTTATGGCCCAGCAATTCACCCCCATCACCCAATGTTTTGAATTAATTGATTATCGTTACACGTCCGCCTTTGAATGGCCGACTTACCTACTTATGTGAGTTATGTGTACGAAATTGCAGCTCAATCGATCCAGTACTTTTAGGACCAAATTTGCATCAGTCATTTCGACAGACAGACAGACAGAGTGGCACCATAAGGGTTTTAATTTTTACCCAACCCTAAAAAGAAACTTTAGCTAATGTCAAACAGTATACAGTACAACCCGATATTAAAATTAAATAAATGGCAATTGCAAAGAAAATACATTACCGACTATGAATAAAAGTATTTTTATAACATATAAATTTTAATTAATAATATGGTTCCTCGATTAAAAACTAATTTTATATATTAAAAATAATATTATAATCCAATTTAAAATTGTTACATACCTACATATATTCCTGTTAGAGAACTAGGTACTTAATCTCAGGCCTGGATCCAGGATTTTATTCAGGGGGGGGGGGGGGCACTTCCCTCACAAAAGATCTTGCGGTCCGTTAATTATGCCCGCCATAGTATGCAAAACTTGCGTGTCAGGGAGGGGCAATTGCCCCTGTTGCCCCCCCTGGATCCGCTCCTGCTTAATCTGTAGATAAATGCAAAGGTGATATTCCGAATGTCATTCTCGCATATGTAATTGTTCCCAATGCATATTAATCATAGGTAGAGCATAACAACATAATATCACCTACCTATTATGTAGGGGTATTGTTGTAAAATTTCCTTGTGTTTTGCAATAGGCACCAACGATTATAAACTAACGTCACTGTCTTGGTCGTTGTTGTGGGTAATAAAATAATTAACTAGGTAGATACAACGTGGGATACTGAAGAACATTAAGGTAGCGTGATATACCTGTTGTATTCATTTTAAGTAGGTTGCATTCACGGTCATAAACATGCCAATTAAATTTTTACCTTAGGTATGTCGCGTTGGATAAAGTTTGCAAAGTTACGTTCCTAACGTTCCTATCTACACACAAGCAATAAACAAACTATGGTCAAGTAATTAACTTTTCACCCCTACTATTCGAAAAAGGGTAATTTGTTGCCCATTTACAGGGAGCAAAAGTGACTTTTGATCCCTCTGCGTTTTTTTTTTAATTTTCCTTGTCTTCGCAACCGATTAAAATGAGACAACATTACATAACTTCTCTTTCTAGCAGATAGCTAGTTTAGTACCTTTTTTTTCGTTTTTCTCATAGAAGGAGTGAAAAGTAGAGTGTACTACGCGGTAGCAAAATTATTTCGATCTCGGGTCACTTGAATCCCTCACTACACTCAGGATTCCACGTTATTCTAGAATCCTTCGCTTCGTTCGGGATTCAACACGCTACCCTCGACCGAAATAAGTCATTTTGCTCCCTTGTAATACAATCTACTATTCTACTTACTTTTAACTCGGAATCTAATAGAGAAAACATTTTAAATGTGCACGCACTAATTGCGTTGTTTGAGTGTATTAGTACATGTTGTTGAAGTTATTGTTATTACCGCCGTTATTGAACAAGGACACATATGGCAACTATGACGTGCTGTGACGTCACTACATTCAGCGCAAAACGAACTGTTTCATGACCTTGCTGATTTTATTATTAATCAAATCGTCTGACTTAAGTCTCGGTAAATCGATAACTATTAAAATAACTTAACATTGAATTGAATTTGAAACGCTTGCGTTGTGTTTGAATATGCCGTTCCGTTACTTCAAGTCAAGTTACGAATATACGAAGAAAAGGAGGGACTTTGGAAGACAACCACTGTTCACGTCAGTTCCAGGACATTTACTAGATTCCATTAACCCTGACAAAGTTCTGCAAAAGTTATACGGCCTCCGTAATCCTGTCAACGAATCCGTGCAGGCAACACTGCCTCAATCCCGAAACGAAGCGAACACCAAGCATGTATGTTTTGCCGATGAAGGCATGAATCACCTGGAAGGAGGCTGGCCACGTGAGGTGCATCCAGAGCACGAAGAACTAACATTACGACATTGCCGTCGCGTTATGCACGAGGAAAACTATATCCATGCAGTAGAATCTCTGTCGGAACAGATGAAGCACTGTATCGACCAAAACAACGCTATGAATTTATATGAATCATATTTCTCTAGTATGCTCGCGCAAGAACCAGTAGAGACGTATCATATAAGTCAGCAAAATGTTTTCAGAGACTCCTGGAAACGCCCAATCTCCAGCATCTGCTGGACTCATGAGCAAGAATCCAAATTAGCTGTCTCCTACGCTTATAAAGAATGGATGGCAGATACGAAACCAGATACAAAAACTGTATGTTATATCTGGAATATTACAAACCAAAGTAGTCCAGAACACGAAATAATACCCGATGTGCCTTGTGGTCAATTACTGTGTTCCCCTGTTGATTCATGGATACTAATAGGGGGTCTAAACAATGGAACTGTTAGTGTATTTGATATTCGCAGTGGCAAAATTGCTGTTTCCAGCAGCTCTATTTTTAATTCTCATTTTGCCCCGGTTTCTGCTCTGCGTTTCACAACTTCACGTACAAATACTGAATTCTTTACTGGTTCGACCGATGGTTGTTGCTATTGGTGGGATATGCGAGATCTTTCAAAACCATTAGAGAACCTGATTATGACTCTGAATTTGGCACCAAAAGAGCAACCGCAGTTATCCACAGCCGAAGCTGTCAGTTCTTTGGACTTTAACGCTGGATTTCCTACGAAGTTTCTTTGTGGAACCGACTCCGGTCTCGTCGTAACGGTGAATCGCATGGGTAGGTCACATGGAGAAGTCATGGCAGCGCTTTTCAAAGCCCACCTAGGGACTGTTCGAACCGTCCAGCGGAGTCCTTGTACTGCGAGGATGTTTGTTACATGCGGGGACTACACTGTCCAAGTGTGGAGTGAAGAAGTACGTTCGGCTCCTATAATAATAACTGAACCATATCGCTACCAAGTTTCTGATGTTGCTTGGGCTCCTTTCAGATATTCTTCCTATATGTCCGTTTGCCAAGGAGGATATATCTATTACTGGGATTTCCTCCGTAAATATAAAGAGCCCGTAGCTTCATTAAAACTATCGAAATACGGGCTTACAAAGGTATCTCCACATGCGGGTGGTCACCTCATAGCAGCAGGGGATAGTAATGGTTCGACTTACTTAACTGCAATACCTGAAAACATGTTTGTACCGGGTAAAGAAGACAAACGTCTAATGAGTACTTTGTATGAGAGAGAAACCAGACGTGAACATAACTTAGAAGCACGTCAAAGGGAAATCAATTTGAAGTTAAGATTGCGGGAACAGCAGGAACAGCAAGCGCCATCATCACCGACTCCAGACGATCAGGAAGACGAGGAGGCGGAGGCAGCTGCCGAAGAAGAATACTTCAGAATTGTTAATGCAGAGTTGAGTAAGATGGAAGATACAACAGGCTCAGTACCATATCTGTAATGTACTAAGTTAATGTACTCACTAGTTTATATTAATGTACTGACCTGTCATCATATCCTTCCAAATAAAGAATCAATCTTTAAAATAATTTCACTGTAATGTACTGTAAATATTACTACCTAATACAAATCTAATTTGACAGGGTCAAGAAGGTCGTAGTACAAGTACAGACAATTCATTTATCACGTTACGAAACTAAACTAAATTTTAATCTAAAATTAGATCACTAGCCACGCGGTGGGCATTTTATGTATATTTCGCAGAAGTGTATTCTATTCCTGGAAAAAAAAACTCGCAGCACACTTGGACTGAAATACGCAGTAAAAAAAACGGGAAATACCGCATGTTAAATCATAGATAACAAAACAACTTTTAAAATGTCTTTATGATGCATTTTATGGTTTATAATATAAGGAAACACTAAATTGAAGGTTTTGTAACAAACTTTGATTTCAAAATGACTTTCCAGTCGTATTTAAATAAATAGGTTTGTATGAAGATCAAAATATTTACAGACTTATCTGTTTACTAGTGTCAAGTCACCTACAAATGAAAACATAAAAGTACAGTTAAGTAAACAAGTTAATCTATGATATGACACGTTGTATAAAGTTACCAGTCATCGACTCTCTTCAACACAGTCCAGCTCTCCAGAAGCAAATTCGACTGGTATTCATTAAAGTTTGTGACATATCGCTTACATAAGTAGTCAATCTTTGAAATTTGAGGATGTCAGCGGGGAATTGTAATGCTTTATTCAAAAGTGATCTACCTAAGCAAGTAATACCTACGTATTATTTTCGCGTCATAAAACATAACAATTACAAAACTACCTAATCTTTCAAATCAAATATGCAATAGGTCCCAGCAGGCGGTCTTGCAGATATTTTAAGACAAGTTTGAGGTTCCGTCAACTTCTGCAACATTTTCCACGGTGCTTAACATTGTCTGACTTTAATAATAGTTTTTTTTCTGAATTTACACCATCAGGATTCAAATAAACATCTGTTGTGTGAAGAGTAATGTTGCAAGACAAAATGCAAAAATGTGGAAAGATAAAATAAATGCATTATGTGATGGATGTCATATCTCAAGAAATGCTTTAAAAGAGTAGAATTACTTATACACCCCTGGATCAAGGTTAAAGTTACATTGGTCCCGGATGTTTAGTGTCGAAGAGCCCGCATGCTTCCCGGCAGATCCGGTGCCGAGGCCCTTGACCGCCGATTTATGTATGAAACGACCAATCTACCCTGACCCCTCAGACCCCATATGACGCACCATTCATAACCTGGGTGTAAAAGAGGCGGAAGGGACGTGGGGGGTCCTCGTTGAATGGTAGCGTAAATTGCTCATGCCCATGGGTTGCGTGGATAGTAGGTACGTCACAAACGCGTTGTGGCAACTTTCACCGGGCCGTACTCCGGCGCGTCACGTCGACCGTGTTTGCAGTAGCCCCGTTTCCATAGCTTGTTCCTGGTTCGACGTGCGACACTTTATACTAGCCCTTTTATAGTGTTAACAAAGGCTGTTCTATGACCAAGTACCTACCATACTAAGTATTAAATATCTTTTAGAAATAGTGTTATCTTTAGAATTCTTAATTCTACTGTAATTTTGCAAATATAGGCACCTACATAATAACAATAATTTTGCAATATTTTTCATCGATTTACAAAATAGATAAGTATCTTTTTGTAAAACTTCAAGGGCAGTTCGGATTAGGTAGGTACATACTAAAGTTATTACGGAACTGTAAAGTTATAAAAATACGAATTTTTGATGGTATATTTATTTTATTTTTTAAGAATGAAGTCAATAAGGTTACTACAGAACTTAGTTAACCGGTAATAGTTCGAAAACCGGAAACAGATTCCACAGTAACATTCTAGGTTTTATTTCGTAGATTTTTACGTGGATAAAAAAACTGTTCCGAATCGTGAGACAGCTGTCGATTTCGTTAACACGGTCTCCAGTAGATTACTCACAAGGTTAAAACGTGTGTCTATTGTACCTTAAAGACACTGTCGACAACCAGCTGAGAGCAAATTCCATTGTAACATTAAATGTCAGACGATTAAACCAGGACATCTAAATGCTTTGGATTTTTTGTATGTCTGCTATAATGACAATATTACATTATTACTACACGTGACATAACTATGACTATATCACTATAATATTGTTTAGGTACATACAGTACTTTTACTACGTACGAGTGTATGTATCAGTGGCGGCGTGTCCATAGAATTCATTTCCCGCTGGCTTGTCTAATTTTCAAGCACCCGAGCAGTAGTTAGTACAGCTCATTAACAAATTTTAAGTCAAATAAAGCTCCGGGTTACCTAAGAAAAATGTTGACCCTCCGCCACTAGTATGTATGGAAATAATTTAATAAATAATTAAGCGAAATTGAAGCTAGTTAGTGTATTTTCAATCGACTTCAAGATTTCGAAGGAGGGGGTTCTCAGTCTTCGGGATCTATGTTACTTTTTGGTATATTTTTATGTTCACCGATCATTCGACGACGGTTCGATGGATACACGAGCGTATATTGAAATAGAATATTTATATAGGTAAGACGATTATCAGATTATCACACTGGCGCCGCATACGGATCCGTTACCAGTGTGATAATCGCCTAAATCCCCAGTAACCCAGTTTTATGAAAAATGGTACCTTATAAATATGCTACTCAAGTCGCAACGTAACACAAATCATGTGAAATATTATAACGAATATTGCATCCCACCAAGTAGTGCAAACTGCATTAAGTACATTACATAATTGGTCATTAAAATGACCGCGTCTAATATCGTATATTAAGGACAAATGCATGTTATCGCAACGATAAAATATAAAGCGAACATTTATGTCGATCTCAAGTAAACGGTAGCGCTTTATGTGTTGTCAGTAAAGAAATAAAGGTATACAATTAAAAATTGTCCTTATTTATAGCTAACAGAGTGGTCCTTTTTGTATCAAAGCACACAAGTAAGCGATACACACTCGTTAGCGGTCACATGAGACGTTTATCGAATGCCAATGTCAACTAATTTGCAAACCCGTTCGTACTGTTATAGACAGACCGTCTGACCCACATCAAAAGATAGGTACAATAATTGGCTAAAATCTCACTAAACTGGATGTTTTTATCATAAATTCCAATATAATTGTGTCGCGAAATCTTGTTTGCAGTGTCTATGTCTATAAAAATACGTTTGAGTATGTGTGGGTTCATACCTAAATGATAAGACGATGTTAGATGTACGTATAGATATTAGACTAAGGTATTCCAAGGCTGGGCCTAGAATAAACCTGTTTATTTTCTTATTTTACATATCCATTACAACCATTTTGTAGGTCTCCATGCGGGAAAAGTTCTACAAAACTTTTTTCAGGAAGATTCAGAAAATCTGTCCTCGATGTATATTAAACTTAACTGTTATTTATTATTATTATCGTGTAAAAGCAATCAACCATAACAGTATTGGTTAGTTTCTTCTAATCAACTTGTGCTGTAGGTACCTCTAGGACATTATTTTAATAGGTAGGTACAGGTCTTTATTTTAGGTTAAGTTACCACCATCCATTTTTTAAACCGGAAGTGGCACTTTTTTGTGCTTTCGGCCAATTCCTTTTTTTTACAATTTTTCCGGAACTCAACATCACTTTTATGAACATGTGCCATGGGGCTTATCTTTGTATCACGCTACGTAGCAGATCCTACGGTCGCCGCCCGTGCTATATCTGAAAAATAAGTAAATTTTATACTTAATTAGGGCGCTTGCTTGGTACTTTAAACCAAAATAAAAGTAGCTGAGGATACATGCGTCTGTTGGTCGTCTATTTCATATTCAAATACGTAATATTTTAAAATGCCAATAAACAATAGTTTCCTTCAAACGTCTAATTACTCATTGTCATGATCTCTAAAACGGCCTTCGAATAAGCGAAACAAAAGTGTAACACCTTAAACAACAATAGAACACCGAGTTGGTAGTACCAACTTGGTACCGCACGCGCACCTTTCTTGAGAATTCCCACATGTATCAAAATGAGAAATTCATTTGCTATGCATGTGCTATTTTACGACGGACCTCGTAAACACGTGTGAATATACCTTGTATATAAGATCATTGGCATAATATTATGTGTGACGTGTAGCGTGTAATAACTTAATAACAGTTTTAATAACACTACGGCGTACGTAAGTTTCATGCTTCTTCAATCTTATTTTCTTTTATATTTGTTCTTATTACTTCTTATGATTATGATTTATGACCATATTTATTAAGAAAGAATCTAGGCAAAACTCATATTAATGAGTTGTTGATTTAACTTATAAAAAAATTAGAAGAGAAGTGACCTTTTTTACAAAGTTCACCTTACGTTACTGCTCCGTTTAGATAGGTAGCAGAGCTCGAATTTGTAAAAATTGTGCGCATCGAGAAAAAGTTGTGAATTTTTGACAATGGATAGAATGGCCCACGATGAATATTTTTTAGTATTGGAGGTCCGTAAAATTTTTGGACCTTCACGTCAAAATCAGGGGTCCTGTGAAATACGTTATTACTCTATGGTTAAGGCTGCTAGGGGTTGTGTGGTATCATTTCCGTGTAAAACAGACATGCGGAATTCATTTTTGATATTAAAAAAGAAAGAATCCGTATTAAAAAAAAAGTTTTGCGGAGAGGAAAATCACTCAAAAAAATATTATTTTTTAGAACGTTATATAACTAATAAATATCATTTAAATTTCAATAAAAAAATATCATAAGGAAGCATATTTAATGCAGTTTGTAAATATATAAAATTTTAAAGCATTTACCATACAAAAACTACGCGAAAAATAATCATTCGCGTCATGTTGTATATATTTTCTCCATAGTAAGTATCGAAAATCAATGTGAAACGTGAACATCCGTAGCGTATTGACCTTAAAATGTATGTATTGCGTATTATTAATAAATTTTGCTCAGAATACCTTCTACGAAATGAAAAAAAAAGAATTAAAAACTCATATTTCGTTACTAAATTAAGTATTAATTGCGAGCAAGTGTTTTTACTTTTTTTTAGTTTCTGCATTTTGTAGAAGGTACCTACTCTGAGCAAGATTGTCAAATAATAAGCAATACATACATTTGAAGGTCAATATGCCATGGATGTTCACGTTTCACATTGATTTTCGATACTTACTATGGAGAAAACATATACACCATGACGCGAATGATTATTTTTCGCGTAGTTTTTGTATGGTAAATGCTTTAAAATTTTATATATTTAGAAACTCCATTAAATATGCTTCCTTATGATATTTTTTTATTGAAAAATAAATGATATTTATTAGTTATATAACGTTCTAATAAATAAAATATTTTTTCGTGTTGTTCCTCTCCCCAGTTCTTTTTTTTTAATACGGATTTTTACTTTTTTAATATCAGAAATGAATTCTGCATGTCTATTTTACACGGAAACGATACCAAACAACCCCTAGCAGTCTTAACCAGAGAGTAATAATATATTGCACGGGACCCCTGATTTTGACGTGAAGGTCCAAAAATTGTACAGACCTCCAATACTAAAAAATATTCATCTTTGCTCACTCTATCTATGGTCAAAAATTCACAACTTTTTCTCGATGCGCACAATTTTTTTCGCATTTGTACTGAGACAAAACCCTACTAAGGTAGGTATGTAGGTAATTATAGATAGTAGAGACACATTAAAAAATCTAGACTGAGTGGATATTATATTATTTGAACTTCGGTAATTATTTGAATTTCGTGTTACCGAGATCAGTCAGATCAATTTTATGACGTTGGCGACTAATGACGTGGCATTTTACTGGTTCTTCTCTCTCTCCTTTTCCCTTTGTAAGTGTAAAGAATTGCTTTGCCAACATCCAGTCTTATTTGAGACGGTATTAATTTAGTACTTAATAATCAAATAGTTTGACTGCTATGCCGATTATTAATGCAATGTTAGTTGAAACTAAAATTTACTAATATTCTCCGACGTGGTCATCCTGAAATTATGCTCGTCCCTGCATTTAGTATATTTTTATAAATGATCTAATTTGCTTTGTTATTGTTCTAGTGTCACAATGGACAGGTCGGTGCGATGAGACCGGCGCTGGCGCTGGTGCTGCTGGTGATGGCAACCGCGGCGGCTGCGCAACTACCCCCTGCCGACGCGCCCCTCAACGACACACGTGCGTGAGTCATATACTTACAACCACAAAGAATAATGATAGTAAATTGATTGTCAAATCCCTCACGCACAGAATTGTACCTACCCTATTTTATCTTATTTTCAAACTCTAGTGTCAAATTAGTATGATAATAAATCTTGGAAGTAAACCATTACTTTTAAAAATACATAGGCATAGGTACTGTCCCTTAATATTATTTATCAGTTTTTACATACGTACCTACTGTCAGCTTAATAATAGTCGGTTTTTATCGCCTGCATGAATTTATATAAAGTGGATCTAATTCTTACACTTTTTCCCTAACCACAGTTGAACCTTATTACCGAGCATAACAGTTGATTACAGGAGACTATTAAACAGTAGTAAAAACGTTCCCATAGAGAGCTTAAAGTAGGGGGCGGTGTCCCACTCGCACTCGTTACAAAATTGTCACATTTGATGGACATTTGACACATATTGACATTTTGATTGTCTGATGACGTCATTACTTCCTTAGTCAAAACGAGACACAATCCCCTAGTTAACCTTCTCTTTCAGCCTCACTTTTTGACCGAAGTATTTCATCCACTTCATATATATTCATGATCGCCTGTCATCATAGCTGCCACGTTCTAACAAGTGCGAAATTGATGCATAACGCAATAGGCGATAAAATGGTAACCATGTAGCAATGTACAAGATGCAGAACATTCTCAAAAATTCAGAACATTCTCGGAAATTTCCGGAAAACACGAGAATTTAAATTGAATTTCCAATGAGCTCATTCCCTATGGGAATTATCAAAAAGAATATTATTTTTATAAACTCGTCAATTAGTCAGTTAAAATTATTGATAACAGCGGTGTCCAGGGACTTCCTGAATAATTTTTATTGTTCGTAATATTTCAGTTCTGAGATCATTCCGCATGGAAATTTTCGCAAATTTGAAAACTTCTCCTTTGTGCATTGCTATCCGTTCTCCACTCTCTGAGTCCACATTTATTTCAGCAAATATTTGCGATTTCCTGTACCTAGTAGTAGTTTAGAAGTTGAATGACTCCAACGATTAACGACAGCGGGTCGTGTAACAAGGAAATGCCTCTGTGGTCCTGCACGGCCCCTCGTTTTGGTACAAGCCCCACACATAACAATTGTCGATAATTATAATAAAATGGGCATAAAATAAATACTCGAGTGTACGAGTATTAAGGCTTACAGATTCAATTAGAAAACATCATCTCTAAAACAACTCCTTCCTCATTTGCGTTCGCAATATTTTTACCTAATATTGTTAAAATTTGTAAAGGGTATCCGTAAATCATCTAGTACCTCGTTCTTCTACGGCTAATGGATTCATATATTTTTTCCTGGTGATACACCTTAATTAACATTAAAATGCAATTCACCGAAATGTAATTCAAATTTGGAAATAAGCTTCGTGCGTGGGCATAATGTGCGTATATAATATGAACACAATAGAATTACATCTGATTCGATCGATCCCACTAATTATCCGCTGGCACCGATGCGTGTGCGCTTTCTTTTTTGAAAATTACTGAAACCGAGTGGCAGATATAGGGGCCTACTACATTGTAAACCACTTCATATGGCAAGAACTGTCAGATTACTGTCTTGAATTAAAAACACTACTTTAGGTACGGTATAGATATCGTAAATTTGACAAGGCCTTTATGGATTCAAAAAAATGTTCCATGACGATATTTGCCACATTGTATTAAATCAAGTGAACTATAAATATGTTTAGTGGCTCAGTATTTAATATACTTTCTCAGTTAAAACAAGACAAGAAGTCAAATATTAATCTAAATATTCTACAGAGTGTAACAAAAATACTAGTGATCCTATTGCAACTAATAAAAATTAGGAGAAAAATTTTTGGACGCGAAAAAAATTTCTATGGGGCGGCCGGCCGGACCACCTGGTCCCAGCCGGCCGACCAAAATTATACTAAACCTAAATTATTTTTCGCGCAAAAAATTTTTTTTCTTATTTTTTCATAATTAGAATACGATACCAATTATGCCCTTAAAAGGATCACCAGCATTTTTGTTACACCTTGTATAGGAGTAAAAGTGGAAGTCTTTTAGTCTGGCTAGCAAATTAAATCAAAAAGCACTTCAAATTGTGTTGTGTAAAAAAACGTGGCAACCGAAAGATTTCGCCCATAGAATTTTGGATACCTAATAATACCTACTTATCTATTTCTTTTTGTCACCATACCAAACTACGTAAGTACCTACTATCTTCCATAACTAGCCAGACTATGACCCAAAAAAAACAATAGATATCATTGATTCCAAAAGGTCAACCTATACTATTTAAAAGATAATAGGTACTGTAATCTGATCGATCCTATTAATTACGAGACGGCACACAAATGCGTGCATGCGCTTTCCCTTTGGAAAGTGATTGAACCAACCGCACTGTACTGCGATTTTACTACTAATTGATTTACTAGTCATCGGCCAAAATGACGAGTAATTGACTAAATTGCCAATACCGTGTCGACAATATCGTCATCCTAATCGTTGTTAATTTTGGAGATATATTATATTTACTTTTTCTGCATTCTTGGAGGATTTTCAGGTCAGATATTTGATTTTATCTCAGCGCATCTGACTTAGTGCCTACACTAGTTCTAGATATACTAGTAATAGTAAAACACCTTAGTACAAAACTACGAAATAAGTAGAGTCCGAGAGTCTGTCGTTCAGGGTATAAATAGTATCATGCCAAATATTGCAGTACTCACTCGTGAGAGCCTCACGTTGTTAGGAGCCCCTATTTTCGAGGAATCCATTGTGGAGGCTGTTTATTCTAAAATCGAAAAGTTTAAAAAGTGTTCAGATCTACTACTCAAAATAAACCCTCACATGGCCGTCTACATTCTTCGCCTATGTGTCTTTTCACCGAAACTGTTGTACATTCTCCGCTGTTCCCCAATTTTTAAATTCGCTTCGGTCACGGAGAGTGTGGACCAATTGTTGAAGGACACGGTAAGCAAAATTTTAAACCTAGTTTTTACGCCTTCCAGTTAGTCGCAAGCGACTCTGCCTATCAAATACAGCGGTCTCGGTATCCGTACGACGAGCAGTTTAGCACTCCCAGCCTTTCTTTCGTCTGTCCACGGCACTCTCACCCTCATTGGCGGTATTTTACGCTTACCCTCAACCGCTGATGTCCCGGTGGCGTGTCTGGCAGTCGCGGAATTGGCTTGGGTCGCGAGTCATTCCGTCGAAAGGTTACCTACGGAGAAAGCCAGTCAAGCAGCTTGGGATTCCGCGTACATCAAGTCTCAGCACGAAATTTTGATTGCGAACTCGCAGAACGCTTGTGAACGTGCTAGACTGCTGGCTGTATCCGAGCCGGAATCGGGTCATTGGTTGCATGCGCTGCCTTCGCGTAACATTGGTTCTGTGCTGGACCCCTCGGCAATGCGTATTGCAGTATGCCTTCGCCTGGGACTTAAAATCTGTGAGCCGCACTCGTGCAGCCGCTGTGGTGATTCTGTGGGCACACTGGGCCGTCATGGTTTACACTGTCTTCGGAGCGCGGGTCGGCTCTTCAGGCATGCTGCAATTAATGATTTAATTAGACGTGCCCTCTCCACTGCCTCTCTCCCTGCGACTCTGGAGCCATCGGGCCTCTCTGCAGTGGATGGCAAGAGACCTGATGGCTGCACTCTCGTACCCTGGAGCCTGGGTTGCGCCTTGGCTTGGGATGCCACTTGCGTGGACACGTTGGCTCCGTCCCACGTCGAGGGCTCGGCTCGGAAACCTGGGACTGCCGTTGACCAAGCCCAAACGTTAAAGCGCCGCAAATACTCGTTTTTAACAAATGACTATGAGTTTGCGGCGCTCGCTGTTGAAACCATGGGTCCATGGTCGTCCGACACCAAGAAGTTTGTTAAGAAGGTGTCGGAACGTCTCATAGGCGTCTCGGGGGACTACAGGGCGGGCTCGTTCTTTGCCCAGAGGTTGAGTCTGGCGGTGCAGAGGGGTAACGCCGCCAGTATTTTGGGGTCTATGCCTGAGGTGGGGGATTTTGGCGAGATGTTTTATATTTAGAGTTAGTGTTTAAGTTTAGGCTACTTATTTGATTTTTTAAGGTTTAGTTTTTAAGGATATATGTGTTTTATATTATATTACTATTTTTGACAATGTAAATGATTTTGAAATAAAAATATAAAAAAATAGAACACTAAATAAGTATCTACATGAACAATAAAAACTACAGTAAAAGGGAACTTGATGATCCCTTTTAGGTATCTCTTGCAGTAAGATCTGTTACGTTACGTGATACAAAGATATATAAGCCCCATGGAAGTTCATAAAAGTGATGCCGAGTTCCAAATAGTAAAAAAAAGTTAGTATTTGCCGAATGCACAAAAAGTACCTCTTCCGGTTTAAAAAATGGATGGTATTTACCTACGGCATTTGATATTAAGATGATACTTATGACAATAATTAGTAATTTGTATTTAGGTACAGAAAAACCCAGTCTGCCAGTTCCTTTATGTCCGGAAGTGCCCGGCATCGGCAGACTGGTTCAAAAGTGACGTAAATTTTGAGTCAAATTCGTTACTTTTAATCTATACTATATCTATATACTCGTACTAACGTAACGTCACGTAACGTAGCAGATCTTATGGTCTCCGCCCGTACTAATAGCTTAGATGAAATAATTTTGTCAGACATGGCAGACAAGCGGGTCCTAGGCTAGATATATACATTATCCTGTATTCATGGCAAAAACTGGGACAACCACTGTGATGATAAATCTCAGCGCATCTAGCTTTATCATCAATCATCATGAGTGCAAGAATAACGTCATAAGGATTACGTCAAATCAATATACCTACTTATAAGTACCTAATCTAAATACAGTATACACCTCCTAATTGTATGATTAGCCCAGATTAATATGTTGTATGTTAACTGAAATTACTTCTTGTTAACTGTAGATGGAAAAATTTCATACACACTCTATATTCGGTTTCTTGTTATAAAATCATCTTCCCACGTCCAGTCGTCTCCACAATAATACCAACTCAAATAATATTAACTGTCAATTTAGTTATATGGCAAAGTGTAGGTGTAGTGAAACTATGAAAGCACCATTTCACCATACAATGCTGACATGGTCTAAACACGAAGCGAAAGCAACGTAAACTTTACACAAATGTGCTTATAATGTTAACAAGAAATACAATTTTGCCCAAATCGAGGTCAGTGTTATATAAACAAATCGCAACGAAAGTTGCAGATAACCAAAGAAAAACATTATGAGGATGTTTGTGCGATTATAAATTTTTGAAGTTACCGAGTTAAGTTATACAATCTCAACGCAATCGCGTTTCGGACTACATACGGTGGTAAGAAAACAATGATATTAAATTAACATACAGATTGATACAATCTAACCTGTTCTCATCTTCAAAAGGGGCGGATATAGGACAACATCGTTTTAGACCTCATTTCGAACAATGAATTTGTACAGTTAATGTTACGCAATCGCATTAATATGAATATCAACCTATTGACAAAGAACCCATGCAGAGGCTCCAATTGATATTTTATTTTTAATTAGCTTTGATTATCTATAAACCGTCTGCAAAAGTACCGAAAAATCAAAATATGGCGTTCCGTTTGAACACGCCGCATTACAATTTTGTCTTCGACAGTAATTCGATTGATTTGTTATTTTGGAAGCCAGATAACTGGACTAGTGCATAGGAGTATATTCATATTTTTCCTCTTAAGGGTCGGGTACAGGTGGGAGAATTTTCAGATTCTGTCAAATTACCCTGATTCGTACACAACTACACTTCACGCACACTACCACACTTTTGGGGGCCAGGTCATTGACCGTTAATATTTTTTATAGGTTGCCATTATTAGTTCGATATACTAACCAAAGGAAACAACTCAAAGGAGGTGTCACTTAAGAAATTTAAACTGTAATGTTTTCCTTTGTCAGAAGACAGAGAAATAACATATCATATCTTGCTTTCCTTGTCTATCCTGATTACGTCACATGACGTGCCTATTATGTTTGATTTAAAATGATTAAATGACTTTGGCAATGCATTATCGAGATACGTGTTTTGGAAAGTTAACTAGCCGAACAACCTTAGGTAGAAATGAACGGAAATAATGTTTGAATAACGTTTTAAGAGTTGTTTCGGTAGGTATCTCTATAAACTTTCATGCAAATAAATCCAAACTTTTATCCCATTTTCAATTATATTAATTTTATTTACTAAGTAAATGTTTCGCATACTTTCGTATGATTTTAGTTTTAGTAATGTAGCCCACCATACTGTAAAATCAAAATTCTTAACGAGTAGTTTTGTAGATGTAGAGGATATCTTGGAGATCAAGAAGTGGGGAAATCAACTTTTAAGACACTTAATATCTTTTATGATAGAAGCGTTGCTGCGTTACATATAAATAAAAACACGTAAATTTATACACTGAAGTGTTGGCTTGGTTGCATGACTTATCAAACATCTGGTAGCCGAATTTTAAACAATGTATTCATTAAAAAAAACTTTTCTAAAAGTTGATTCACTCATATTATTGTATTGAGTCAATTTGAAAATATACAAAAATTACATTGATTTATCTTTAAGCCTACCGTTCCAAATGTTTAGCACATGCTATGGTGCACTTTACATAACCTACATAAGTAAATGCCAACTTTAAGACCCGGTAGGTGCTTAAATTTTAAGACCATTTTAAGAAATAATTGATTTCATGTGAATAAATAGCAAATGACTTTAAATCCCTTACAAAAATGTATATAAATGGCACAAACACACTTTCAGACTCATACGTATTTAAGTACATTGATATAACATATCCCGTAAAATTTATTAATCCCGTAATTTTTATTATTTAATATTATTAATAAGGAAGCTGGTAAATGTAAATCACGCGATTGTCAAGTCAACATTGTCTCGGAGGAACAACAGGTCATGTCAAATGACGATGTTGCCTCGGCATTCGAAGATTATTTTTCTAACATAGCATTAAATACCACAAAATGCCTACAATCATCTTCGTCTCAAGCTCATTCCTTACTTTGCGCTAATATTAAGAAATGTAATACGATCTTTGAATTTGACCTAGTGGATTCCGAAAAAATTGTAAAGTCATTCAAATCACTCAATTTAAAGAAAACTGAGGACTTATGGGGAATATCAGTTGTAGTCATCAGCAATATCATAGACGACATAGCGCCTTACTTAGCCATCATTTATAACAATTCAGTTTCACAAGGTGTTTTTCCAGATCTAATGAAATGTAGTAAAGTCATACCTCTATTTAAATCGGGTGATTCTAGTGATCTAAATAATTTCCGACCGATATCGATACTTCCTGTACTAAGTAAAGTCTTTGAAAAGATAATGTTAAATGATCTACTGGGGCACTTCAACAGACATGGACTGCTTACAAGCAATCAGTTTGGTTTCACAAAGGGACGTTCCACAACCGACGCTGCTGCAGAACTCATTAAACATATTTTCAATGCTTGGCGAGACAAACGTTATGATGCAATTGGTATATTCTGTGACCTTTCAAAAGCTTTTGATTGTGTAGATCATAGAACGCTCATTCTTAAATTAGAACACTATGGTCTTTCAGAAAATGCCCTGAGTCTCATGTCTTCTTACCTTAGCAATAGAACACAAACAGTTGTTGTAAATAAAACCCAGTCTAAAGGGACTTTAGTAAAATTAGGAGTGCCACAGGGTTCCATTCTGGGCCCACTCCTGTTTTTGGTTTATATAAATGATTTACCTTGTGTAGTACAAAACCTTTGTGGTATGATTTTGTTTGCCGATGATACATCTTTAATTTTCAAAGTTGAACGGCAATCCAATGATTTATCTGTAATTAACAATACACTAGCTGGCGTACTAAACTGGTTTACTACTAACAATCTGTTACTTAATGCTAAGAAAACTAAATGTATTCGATTTGTTTTGCCAAACGTGGCACCAATGGACACTAATATAGTTATAAATGGTGAATGTTTAGATATAGTAGATAAAACTGTGTTCCTTGGTTCAACGTTGGACAAAAATTTACAATGGAGTCCTCATATAAAAAAACTCGCTCTTAGACTAAGTTCAGCCGCTCATGCCGTTAGAAAAATTAGACAACTGACTAATATTGAGACAGCTCGCTTAGTTTATTATAGTTATTTTCATAGTGTAATGTCATATGGAATTCTGGTTTGGGGCAAAGCAGCTGACATACAGACTATTTTTGTTTTACAGAAAAGAGCCATTCGCTTTATGTATAACTTAAAGGCAGGTACATCAATTAGAGAATTATTTAAAAAAATTAATATTTTAACTCTTGCGTCCCAATATATCTATGATAATATTATTTTTGTTGTAAAGAATATACACACATTCAAGAAGAATTCTGACATCCACAGCTATAACACTAGAAATAAAAACAAGCTTGCTACCAGACGATGTCGTGTCCGCAAAGCATATAAGTCATTTTTTGGCCAGGGTATTCATATTTATAACAAGTTACCCGTCGATGTTTTGAATCTATCATTTCCCGCTCTTAAGAAATACTTGAAAAAAACTTTAATGTCAAAGGGTTATTACAGGGTCGAGGACTATATGACAGACATATATGCATGGCCCAAACCAGAATCTATAAAATCATCTAACATTTAGAGGACACAGTTCAAGTAAGAAAGAATATCAAACGTATTGCGAAGCAGTCAGATTTGGATTTTATTTTTATTTTTCATTTTAATTACACAATAGGCAGGTACATGTCTGTCTCTCAAGCTGTTTTGATATGCCTTCTTGAAGAACTACGCATTATTGTATATAGTATCTTTAATGTATTTGTAGTACTGTTTTGAAAAAATAAGTCCCGCCGAGTTTCTTGCCGGTAATAAGTAATACTTCTCGGGTCAGAGGTGTAGGGTTAGAACCGGTGGTAGTTTCTTTTCTCTCTGACGTTCATAAGTGCATTGTAATGTGCCTAAATTGAAGAATAAATATCTTTTATCTTTTTTTTTATCTTTTTAGACCATAATAAATCGAATATAATAATATTACTGAAGACATAGGCGGGCGTAATGCCTATAAAAAAAACTAACCGTTGTTTATAACCGCAAATAGATAAGCGTCAAGTTAACTGCACAATAAGAACATGTCTTTGATCCCATCCTATCCCATCGCTCCAAACTCTGGCACAAGGTACCTATGGAACACATTCAATAACCAACATATCAAATATAAAACCAATATTTTGGCCAATTTGAATTTAAAGACCAGTTGAACTCACGAACTAGCTCCAAATTAATTTTGAGCCTGCTATACAGTCGCCATCGAATATATCGGAGCGGCTTAGGTACTCAAAATATCCGTACATGCACTTATCGCCTTGACAATAGAAGCATTGTTCAGATATCTGTGATCACCTTGGCCACTCTAATACATCAGATGGCGGCTGTACCAATTTTTTGCTACACATAGTTAAAGGCCTATTAAAGTCAACAAATACATTGTTTTTAATTATGATAAAATGGCCCAAACATAATGTTTTGAATATTTCATTTAAATTTGTAAAAAAAAATATGAAACTCTACTTACGTTTTTTGGTGACATAATTCTTGAATTAAGCTTAGATACGTTTTTCAGCTGCTATTGTTACTTACCTACTTAGGTTAAATAATGGTGGCTTTATGGAGTACAAATCCTTTAAACGGTCTTGAATTTGGTGATTGTTTCATGCAAATGATTTGCTGGCAGAAGAGATTTCTAATTTGTAAAATTTAATTTATAAAGGTCACTGGAACGGTCTTAAAGAAAATGTATAGTCTGGGAAACTAAATCTGCAGTACCGTTAGAAGTATGGCAGTATTATTTTCATTGTCTATGCCCGAATTAAGAAAGTCCCTGGCCAAACTATAAGTTTTTAATTCATAAATATTCAAAATATTTTGTATGACTAATAGTATAAATGACAGATGTAAAAATGTAAAAAAGGATTTCACCTGGTTTTAAAATGGAAACACTGCCACCTTAACGCCCTTTGATAAGACAAAATAGGTTACCTACTATACTGGAGGCGTTTTAGAACTTTGAATCTGCATTTCAGTTACATCAGGCCACGCCACTTTGCATGGTTGTCCCTCGTGTCAATTAAGCTGATCAAGCTCCCTTGCTAAGATATAAGGTACATGAGCGCCCCCTTCAAAAAGGTCTAGTCCGTGCTATACATATTTTTGAGCTTGATATTATTTTCATATATCAGTTAAAGTAAAAAAAACATTTTAAAAATACTTTTTATATATATACTTATAAATGTATATGGATTTATACGTGTATAGAAATCCATTATATATTTTTCCCTGTTTATAATTTTATATTTCGTGCAAAATGAAAATTATCTCTACAATTTTTCACTATTTTATCCTTGACGATCACAATTCATTTACCTACTTGAAGTGTTATGCTTTAGTTAGGAGCTGTCGCCTTATCAATTTCACGACTTACCCTCTTATTCATAATAGTGCCCCTTGTACACAAAAAAACGCAAATGGATGGTCAACCAAATTTTTGACACGCAGTTCTTTGAAAAAATTCCCTTAGGTGGGGGGTGCTGATTCATATTTTTTTGTATGGGAAAAAAATCTTTTAAAAAACCTATCGTGTGTGGTATCATATGAAAGGGCTAATAAAGGCGGTTCTAAAAATATACCACATCTTTACATTTCAGATTTTTTTTTAAATTAAAACAAAACTAATTTTCTAAACATACCAAGTTTGAGCTCCTCCAGATACGACATGACTGTTTTTTTAGTACAATATATCACAAATGATACTTGATATCCTCATATCTAACCCCAAGAAAGCTATTTTGGAAATAAAGTACCAAAAAAAACCAGCCATATCGTATCTGGAGGAGCCCAAACTTGGTATGTTTTGAATAGAATAGAATAGAAATCGTTTATTTGGTGGTACAGAAAAATAATACAATATAAAACTTAATCTATTTACATCTTAATCCTAAAGTACAAAGCACCAAAAAGGATGCCACTCAACATGTGCCGATAGCTAAAAAATATTAGCCATTATTATTATTTTGAAAATTATTTTTGTTTTAATTTAAAAAAAATGGCTGAAATGTAATGACGTGGTATATTTTTAGAACTGCCTCTATTAGCCCTTTCATATGGTACCACACACAATAAGTTTGAGAAAAAAAATGTCCATGCAAAAAAAATGTAAATCAGCACCCCCCTAAGGGAATTTTTTTAAAGAACTGCGGAACAAAATTTTTGTTTTGACCTCTAGTACAGCGTCGAATATAAACGTCTCTCAGGCCTCAATTACTTAATTTATATTTTGCCTTTTTCTAACAAACACAACTGTCAAAGTGGCCATGAATAAGGACCAAACACAAATTAACTAATTGACGTCCGAGAGATGTTTATGTCAAAGGAAATTAATACACATCTTTAGGACGTTAGGCTTTATGATTTTAAATATTATTATATTAGTATACTATTTATGACGTTATAATATTTTTCCCTCTGTCGTCTATTGATGTTTTCAGAATGACCTAACCATTTCTAAAAATCAGTCTTAAAATCCAAACTAGCCCGAAGGGTCTTATTTTTTGTTGAAAAAATTTACTTAATATTGTTCTGTTAGTATAATATTTTTAAAAGTAATGTAAGAATTTCGAAATGGTCCTCAAAAATAAAACTTAAGACAGAATTTTAAATAGTCTTAAATCCAAACCGGCTGCTAAAATGGACTTAAATTATCTATGTGGATTACATACACTAGGCATAGTTTCGGCGGGTTAGAGTCTTTAGGAATTTTAAAAGAATATATGTTTTTACAGTACTAAATAGTACAAATATGGAAGTCGATCGGTAGGATTAGATAAATTTAACACATACCCGTGGCTCTAATATTTGTAGATACCACATTTAAGTACCTAGTTTATTTTACTCTAAAATTATGGTTAATTATCTACATGCTCCGTTAGGTCCAGTATAAATTCACAGAACATTGATGAAGTAATACAATGTTTTAATTCAGGTTCACTTAATTATTTCGGCTGACTTTTTGAACGGTATATTATGTCTTGGTTCTAGTGGACTAAGATCTGGCCACGTCAGATATGACACAATAATGAGAGCAACAAAAGTAACAAAACCAATCTAGTTAGATTGCTGTACTATCCTTATTGTTCGATCCGGGCATCTCGCAGCTTTTAATGAGTGGAGATTAGAATTACAGACTAGCAAAATCTTTCAATTGGAAAATAGTACTACCAAAATAGGTAAAAACGGCCAGAGTCTTTAGTTATATTCTTTGACCTCCACCACTTTATACCTGCCAGATGTCCAGGTCTATGAATAAGCATAGTATAGCAAACGGACTAGGCTAGGGGGGTTTAGTTGCTCTCATTATTATGTCATATCTGATGTAGCTAGCTCTCCGTCTATAGGCCTATCAGTAAGACATCCGATTATCAATCTGGAGGTCTCGGATTCAAACCCCGGCTCGTACCAGTTATGAAAATCTTACATATATCACATCTCGAAATATCATTTCATATTTACCAGTCGTTTTTCGGTGAAGGAAAACATCGTGAGGAAACCATGTCTAATTCCAATAAGGCCTACTTTTCCCTCCGAGTTGGAAGGTCAGACGACAATGGCTTGCGTGTAAGTGCCTACGCCAATTCATGGGATTATAGTGCCCAGGTATATACGACAAAAATCGTGACGAAATGCTAAGTGGATGAGAATTAAAAATCAGTCAGGGAATAACATTGTTTGTAATACAATTATTATAATTTATTTGACCAGAGTACATTAATGTAACGAATCTATAGATAAATGTAAAGCAAAATTATAATAGGTTCCGGCACACAATCTACCTGGAATTCGATAAGAGGTAAACCATGACCACAAAAGTCGCACCAGATAGAGTGAGCTTATATCGTTTTTCTACTCCTGCATTCTAATTTGCCAATAAAATGACTGACATGTAAATTCAAAGCATATACTTTATGAACGTTGTCATAAGATGACTCAAAAGTCGATTCTTAGGGATATAATGGGTCTGTTGGGCCCCGCACCGGCGACGCCCGCCGCTGTAGACGAGGCGGGCGCCGATGCAATCCGCCAGGAGATTGAAGACAATTGTATAGAGGCAGCAGGTCATTCGTCGAACTCAATGCTTACTGGCTTGCCTAGCACTCGTAGAAAAACTATTGTGCGCAACGGTACATAATTAGGTCTTAAAATTCTCGGGTCTGTTTTTACAAAATTCGGCTTCGCCTCATTTTGTAACTTCGACCCTCGAATTTTAAGAACCCTCATTATGTAACTGTTGCACAAAATACTATTGTACAAGTCACTAAAAACTTTTTACAAAAAAAAGATAAACCGACTTCAAAAAGGATAAAATGAATCATTATATTATTTATATGCGTTACCAACTGATATGTTAGAAGTCGGTGTCAAGCCAAATTTGGAAGAGTTAATACGAACGAGGCGATGTGTTCAGTGAATTGTTATTTTTACTATATAACTAATCTAATACGGTATGAATCGCACGTACACATACATTCGTTTCGACCATGCGTTAACTGTTAGGCAAGTAGGTACAGAAAGTATAATCATGCGTCCTATGTTTGTTTGTTAACACATTGTTGGAACTATCCGTATGTCGAACGAAGCTCGTGGTTTTTTTCTATTTGCCGCCTTTTTCTGATTATTGACAAAGCAGACGTGTATCAGAATATATATATCGTTGTCGCATTTCATCAAAATAGGATTAGTAGTTTAGACATGAAATCGCATTCACCTTTGCATTATTAGTACCGATGTTTTGTGATGTCAACACTTGAAGCTAATTTGACCGGTTTTGTAATTTGTGGCTTGGCACCGACTTCAAAAATATCAGTTGGTAACGCATATAAATAATATAATGATTCATTTTATCCTTTTTGAAGTCGGTTTATCTTTTTTTGTAAAAAGTTTTTATTTTTCTATTTTTAGTGGTTATATATTTATCAAAATCGGACAAAAAGTCTCAGAATAATCGGTAAAGATTTATAAAAAAGTTCATAATACACCAATTCTGTCTAAGGAAAGGTCCACGTATCATATGTGGACTTCATCATTAGGTACTCTCTATCAAATTGGTGGTTTTCAAGAGGGAATGCTCGAGTTGCTTAAGAAAACACCCAAATCAACATACATGTGCCTTTAAAAATAGAGGAGTTCTCTCAATTCCTCACGGATCCCATCATCAGAACAGCACCAGGTTAATGTGGGACCATCTTCTAAGTAGTTCCTATAAAAAAAAAGGAATTGTCCAAATCGGACCACGGGTCTCGGAGTAATCGCTGAACATCCTACATAAAAAAATCTTCATCATTATCACGAAAACAATCATCATCATCAGGACCACTCCATCACATTGGAGGTTTTCGTGAGAAAATGCTTGAGTAGCTTAAGAAAACACCCAAATCACCATACACGTGCCTTTAAAAATTAAGGAGTTTTTCAGTTGCTCATAGATTCCATCATCAGAACTGGACCAGATTAATGTGGGACCATATTTGAGGTAGTTCCTTTCAAACAAAAAAAGAATTATTCAAATCGGACCACGGGTCTCGGAGCAATCGCTGTACATCCGACATTTAAAAAATCTTCATCATTATCACGAAAACAATCATCATCATCAGGACCACTCCATCAAATTGGCGGTTTTCGTGGGAAAATGTTTGAGTAGCTTAAGCAAACACCCAAATCACCATACACGTGCCTTACAAATTCAGGAGTTCCCTCAGTTGTTCATAGATTCCATCATTAGAACAGGACCAGATAAATGTGGGACCATCTTTGAGGTAGTTCCTTTCAAACAAAAAAAGAATTTTTCAAATCGGACCACGGGTCTCGGAGTAATCGTTGAACATCCTGCATAAAAAAAAACTTCATCATTATCATCAAAACAATCATCATCATCAGGTCCACTGCATCGAAATGGTGGTTTTTGTGAGAAAATGCTTGAATTGCTTAAGAAAACACCCAAATCACCATACATGTGCCTTTCAAAATTGAGGAGTTCCCTCAATTCCTCCTGGATCCCATTATCAGAACAGCACCATAGTAATATGGGACCATCTTGGATGTAGATCCTCTCAAACAAAAAAAGAATTACTCAAATCGGACCACGGGTCTCGGAGTAATCGGTGAACATACATAAAAAAAACACCAAACCGAATGCAGAACCTCCTTCCTCAATGGAATTGAAGTCGGTTAAAAATGAAAAAACATGTATTTTCATGCAACTAGTCGCCCATAGATAAATACCTTAAAGACTAGCATACATATTACTTACATCATAAAACTAAAACTATTATTTTGGTTGGTACGATGGTTTTCTGTTGTGCCACCTGCTCCGGTGTAATATTTGGCAGCGTCCCTCGGAACCGCCGAAACACTACTCCCTTCGGCCAAAAGCCCGCGCTCTCGATGGTCTCCAGCAGCGGCCGCGGCACGCGCACCACAAACGAGCTGAAGTGCACGTAATGGCGCGATCGTAGCTGGAACACCCTCAACTCGTAGCCGGTCTTCTTCAAATCTTAATCTGCTGCCGTGGCGGAAAAATGCAGGCGCGGCACGTATAGCGCCTTATTCGACGTGGCAACCCGTAGACCCGCACACAGTTCCGCAGTACCACACTGACTTTTACGAGGCGCCTTGCGCGCCCCTGTTCAAGAATCAAGTCTTTTAATATTAAGTAAATAAAGATTGCAATTAAAATAAAATTGTCATTCAAGTATTTTGACGTTAAAAGTCATGTTAAAATGTCGTAATATTATGACCAATGTAATAAAAATAAAGTCCACTAATTAAAAATCAATCCAAAAACTCTTTTAATTTTGAACAGGTTTTTAAGCAATTTATTATGAGGATTCTGTAGAAAAGTATCTTTTATTCAATCATTAGTTGTATGTTTCTAGTATTACGACGTGTAAATATGAAAAAATGTAATTTAAAGTGACTCATGGCTTTTATTAGTTTTCCCTATTTATGTTGAATACAATCTAGCTACTGGTATCCTCTTTCGTGTACGTATACGATTTTCTGTCAGAATAATTGTCAAAATGAAATGTCACGGCTAAAAATCCAACATACGTCTGCTTCCAAGGAGCCCCAGCGGGCATCTGAGTCACAAAGACAATTTGACAATATGGCGAATGTATGGGAATTTTTCAAAATTTTAAGTTTACGATTGAATTTCTTTGTGATCTTTATGAGGAAAAATATGAATATGCTCCGATGCACTAGTCCAGTTATCTGGCTTCCAAAATAACAAAACGATCGAATTACTGTCGAAGACAAAATCGCGATGCGACGTGTTCAAACGGAACGCCATTTTTTGATTTTTCGCTACTTTTGGAGTCGGTTTATGGATAATCAAAGCTAATAAAAAATAAACTATCAATTGGAGCCTCTGCACGGCTTCTTTATGAATAAGTAGATAGCCATATTAACGCGATTACGTAACATTAACTATACTAATTCATTGTTCAAAATGAGGTCTAAAACGACTTCGGCCTGTATCCGCCCCTTAAAGACAACAAAGAAATTCATTCGTAAACATAAAATTTTGAAAAATTCCCATACATTCGCCATATTGGTCAAATTGTCTTTGTGACTCAGATGCCCGTTGGGCTTCGAAGGAAGCACACGTATGTCGGATTTTTAGCCGTGACATTTCATTTTGGCATTTATTCTGACAGAAATTTGTATACGTACACGAAAAGGGATACCAGTAGCTAGATTGTATTCAAAATAAATAGGGAGAACAAATAAAGACCGTGACTCCTTTCAGATTCGATTATTTAATATTTACACGTCGTAATTCTATAAAAATACAACTAACGATTGAATAAAAGACACTTTTCTACCGAATACACATAATTTGTTGATTTGAAACCTGTTCAAACTGAAAAGAATTTTAGGATTCTTTCTTAATTATTGGAGTTTATTTTTATTACGCTGGTCATAATATTATGACATTTAAAAATGTATAATATGACATGACTTTCATTTATGTAAATAAACCTGAATTAAATAATAATGATGACATTGATGACACGAATCTTGTGATCCTGCCTACCTTGATAGGTATATCAACTTTGATTATTTAAGTTTTCCTCAGTTATTTTATGTATTATAATCTCTTCCTGTTTCGTCAATAAGAGTATGTTCATTATATTCAGTATTGCTTTATAAAATGTCTAATATTGTACGAGGTCTCACAGTTGTGATATGTTCATGTGACTGAAGATAGTGATACCACCAAAGAGGAGGGAAATACACATCTAAAATACCCAGTGCAGCCTTCCGTAAATTGTTAGCGTCCAGGCTCATCAGCAGAAATACAGCTACATGACCTAGAGGATCCAAAGGAATACCGCGATCGGAGAGTCAATGGCCAGACCCAATATCATCGGCGAAACAAAAACCCACAGACTTCGCCGATTCGGTCATCTACAGAGAATGGTTGAGGATAGGGCTGTCAAGGCCCAGTCTGCCCAGGTATCGTTGGGCAGACTGGGCCTTGACAGCCCGATATCAGCTTCGCATCAGTAACTGATAGGAAGTTCCGCAGAATCGATACAGCATGCCAAGATCATTTTAACCAAAAAAGTTAAGTAGTTGAAGATAGTGATAAATTACTTTTCTGTCTGACTCCATTGCTAATAATAAAGTTTTATAAGTATACTATTGGTTCTATAAGTAGGTATAACGTTTGGGACCTATACCTTACCGTGGTATGATTCCTGTATGTGACGTTTCATCAGACAAGGGTCCTTAGGCTCATGAGCATAACGACACTTCTCCGATGGAACGTCACATATTGTTTACTAAAATAAAACATTGTTATCATATCCTATAAAATAATTCATCAGTTATTTATGTGTTTTGTTATCTCAGGTAGTACTTAGGTATTGATAGTATATAAGTATTGAAAGGAAAGTAAGTAAACTATCTAATCTATCTATAAAGTATTTATTCTTAAAATAGGAACATACAGCCATTTATAGGTAGGTACTAATAGGGGTAGCAAATGCAACCTAATTAGATTAGTTAACTCTAGTGGCAGTGGGCAATTAGGGGTTCAAGTACCTACTATATGGTATGTACACCGGCTTTGTTGTATGTACATTTAGATGTCATTACTTTTTGGGGTAAAAGGACTGTGGCGAGACTTGCTTTTTACAATATAATTATTAGGATGGTAATATGTATAACATACCTACTTAATATATTACTAGAACGGATTGAGAATGAGATTCGAAAGTAACGTTAGCACAACAGAATTTTTAAGAAAATTGTAATAATTACCCATGATGTTTTTATTAACTTACCTACCTAATCATCACCCTAGCGATTATCCCGGCTTTTTACCACAGCTCAATTTTAAACCGGGCTCGGTAAACTAATCCTTTTTTCATGAATATAATATTATAATAATTAAAAACAGTAATATCTTCATGTTTTAAGCTCAATTACTGAAACATCGCTTCAAAAACTATGATTTACCATTATTTTTTAAATGTTTAATAATAGTGTTGTATTGCAAATATATTAGAATTACATTGGCATGCTTATGTGTTATGTGATTTTTTAATTTTACGATTTTTTTATCTTTGTTCGAGAACTTCATCGGACTGAAATCGATATCTTCATTTAGTTAATTTACGAGCATCTGACATTTTATCTCATTATTCTAAAAAGTCGTATGTATGCACGTGCAATCCAATTCAAATCGCAGTTTGGCCCTGCATCTGCGAAAAAATATAGTAGGTATGTCCGGAACGAGTCGTAGAAGGTATAAGCTTCCATATAATTTACGACACTTCTCTTTCCAGACAAACACTATCTAAAACTGCTTTCATATGGCTTTCATAGATAGTGAAGTTTCTTTTTTTCCTTACTTTGTTTCTATGAGGTTCCTATCCTAATTATATATCAAATTGACAGAACAAAGAAAAGTCACTTGTGTTGATTTATTTCAGGTGAAAATAATATTATAAATTCTATATCCGCTTAGAAACCAAGTTTAAAGATACGTTTACACCCAAAAACCTCCCAGGTAACTTAATTTTAATTTATTTAACAATCCAATATAAATTTATGTTGTAATATGCTATGTACCCGGCATACTTTGTACCGCTAACTACAATTTTTAACCGACTTAAATTCCATAGAAGGAGGAGGTTCTGTATTCGATTTGGTGTTAAATGTATGTTCACCGATTACTTTAAGACCCGTGGTCCGATTTGAGTAGGTAATTCTTATTTTTGTTTAAAAGGATCTACATTCAAGGTGGTCCCATATTAATCTGGTGCTGTTCTGATGATGGAATCCATGAGCAACTTAGCGAACTCCTCAATTTTTAAAGGCACATGTATAGTGATTTGGATGTTTTCTTAAACAACTCAAGCATTTTCTCACGAAAACCACCAATTTGTTGGAGCGGATCTGATGATGATGATGATTGTTTTGATGATAATGATGAAGATTTTTTTACTGTAGGATGTTCAGCGAGTAGGTACTCCGAGACCCGTGGTCCGATTTGAGTAATTCTTTTTTTGTTTGAAAGGATCTACATCCAAGGTGGTCCCATATTAATCTGGTGCTGCTCTAATATTGGAATCCATGAGCAACTGAGGGAACTCCTCAATATTTAAAGGCATTGTGTTTGTTGATTTGGGTGTTTTCTTAAGCTACTCAAGCATTTTCTCTCGAAAACCACCAATTTGATGGAGTGGACCTAATAATAAAGTCTACATATGATACGTGGAACTTTCCTTAGATTGAATGGGTGTATTATGAACTTTTTGATATATCTTTACCGATTATTCCGAGACTCGTTGTCCTATTTTCATTAATACATAACCACTAAAAATGGAAAAATTAAAACTTTTTACAAAAAAAAAGATAAACCTACTTCAAAAAGGATGAAATTAATCATTATATTATTTATATGCGTTATCAACTGATATGTTTGAAGTCGGTGCCAAGCAAAAAATTACAAACCCGGGCAAATCAGCTTCAAGTGTGAACATCACAAAACATCGGTACTAATAATGCAAAGGTGAATGTGATTCTATTTGTTACATATTCATGTCTAAACTACTAATCCAATTTTGGTGAAATGTGACAGGCATACATATATATATATATATATATATATAAAGGCGTCAAATAAAACAAAATATGTAGACGCGTAAGAGTGACTTTCCGTATTTTTATTACTAACCGACTTCGGTTTGGTGTTTTTTTAACAGACTTCAAAAAGGAGGAGGTTCTTAATTCGACTGTTTTTTTTATCATTTTTATTTTATCATTTTTTTTTTGTATGTATGTTACTTTTTTTTAATCGAACGGGTATAACACCGAGATGGTCCCGTTGGCACCAAGTCGGGGTCTGATGATGGGATCCTGGACAAATCGAGGGAACTCTTCAACTATTATAAATATAGGCAAACCTATAGTGATTTCACAATTTTTTACAGCAAGTCTGCCACTTCCTCTTGGAATAGCGGATCCTAAGTGAGGTCGGTTCTTTTCTGTTTAAAATTATTTTATGTATGTTCACCGATTACTCCGAGACCCGTGGTCCGATTTGAGTAATTCTTTTTTTGTTTGAAAGGATCTACATCCAAGGTGGTCCCATATTAATCTGGTGCTGCTCTAATATTGGAATCCCTGAGGAATTGTGGGAACTCCTCAATTTTTAAAGGCACTGGTGATTTGATTTGGGTGTTTTCTTAAGCTACTCAAGCATTGTCTCACAAAAACCACCAATTTGATGGAGAGAACTTAATGATGATGTTTGTTTTGATGATAATGGTGATGATTTTTTTACTGTAGGATGTTCAGCGATTACTCCGAGACCCGTGGTCCGATTTGAATAATTCTTTTTTTGTTTGAAAGGAAATACCACGAAGATGGTCCAACATTAATCTGGTGCTGTTCTGATGATGAGATCCATGAGCAATTGAGGGAACTCCTCAATTTTTAAAGTCTATTCGGGTGGTTTCTTAAGCTACTCAAGCATTGTCTCACGAAAACCACCAATTTGATGGAGTGGACTTAATGATGATGATTTTTTTAATGCAGGACAATTCTTTTTTGTTTGATTGGAACTAACTCGAAGATGGATAGATCCCATCATCGGAACTACCACATTAATCTGGTGCTGTTCTGATGATGGGACCCATGAGAAATTGAGAGAACTCTTCAATTTTCAAAGGCACATGTAGGAGTATGTTGATTTGGATGTTTAACAACGCAAGCATTTCCTCCGGAAACAACCAATTTAATGAAGTGGATCTGATGATGAAGTCCACATATGATACGTGGAACTTTCCTTAGATTGAATGGGTGTATTATGAACTTTTTTATATATTTTTACCGATTATTTCGTGACTCGTTGTCCGATTTTGATTAATGCACTAAAAATGGAAAAATAAAATCTGTTTACAAAAAGAGTTTATATAAAAACACATTCACCTTTGCATTATTAGTACCGATGTTTTGTGATGTTCACACTTGAAGCTGATTTGACAGGTATTGTAACTTTTTGACTTGGCACCGACTTCAAACATATCAGTTGTTAACGCATACAAATAATATAATGATTCATTTTATCCTTTTTGAAGTCAGTTTATCTCTTTTTGTAAAAAGTTTTTATTTAATATTGTGCCTTTTTTTACTGACACGGTGGATGTACTGGGTGTATTATGGTATAGAAAAAAATAATCTAGCCATTGTATTCCTTTATACTTCGAATTAAACCTTAGATGAAAAAGGATAAATTATTCAAACCGAACCACGGGCTTCTGTCGAGATACGGATACTCCGAATACCTGCCTAACAGTTAACGCATGGTCGAAACGAATGTATACATACGTGCAATCCATATCGTAATAGATTAGTTACATAGTAATAATAACAATTCAATGAACACATCGCCTCGATCGTATTAACTCTTCGAAATTTGGCTTGGCACCGACTTCAAACATATCAGTTGGCAATGTTATATTTAAAAACGTCAGAATGTTGTTGGTATTTCTATAAACCAAACGAAAATGGTGTCCCACGCCCTGTTCCCACTTGTCGGATGTCGGGCCCAGATTTTAATCGGTTATATTAGTAATATATTATATATTAGTAAAGTTTCCGTTTTATTCATATCATAAGAATGAAACAAATTAATTACTTCCTCTTCCTAGCGTTTATCCCGGCTTGGGTCCGCTTGGCAACCTAATCCCATGAATTGGCATAGACACTACTTTTTACGAAAGCGACTGCCATCAGACCTTCCAACCCAGAGGGGAAACTAGGCCTTTTTTTGGGATTAGATTCGGTTTCCTTACGATGTTTTCCTTCACCGAAAAGCAACTGGTAAATATCAAATGATATTCCGTACATAAGTTCCAAAAAACTCAGTGGTACGAGCCGGGGTTTGAACCCGAGACCTCCGAATTGAAAGTCGGACGTCTTACCTCAAGGCTACCAGCGCTTCTTAATGAAACAAATTAATTACAATATGTATAATTATCTGTCATAATACTCATATTGTTATGCCAAACATGTTATGCGTTTTCGTATTAATAGGTGAATGAAACAAATTAATTACAATATGTATAAAGTGTTATCTGTCATAATACTCATAGTGTTATGCCAAACATGTTATGCGTTTTCGTATTAGTAGGTACATTTAACAATGTGTAAGAGAGGACACCTTGACAAAACATATTAGAATTTAGAACCATGCAAATTTCATCTAAACACTTTACACTTAAACGTGTATCACAGGGTGAAAATCTTTACGGATACAATACAATTGTATGTTCGTCAGTTTGCCCAGAACGATTGAATGTAACTTTATATGGCTATGTATTAAAACGTATAATGCATGCGTATGTGCATATACTTACTCTTAGTTAAAGCTTGATAGGCTGAATTTTGCAAGCTCTGTAACCACTGCTAGGTAATTAAACCAGTGAGAACTAACTCATATGATGAAATAATAAGGAGTATATACTTGGATGGCAATTGCTGACACGGTTCTACAGCATTAGGGGTATTGTGTCGTGTCAGCAATTTTTGAATTGTTGTTCTAAAGTACTGGGTACATTTCTTACAAAGTAAATTAGTCCTGTCATGGCTGTAACTATTATTTGTATGTATTTTCATTATGAAAACATCGTAATAAATATGTAGGGAGGAAATTTATATCTTGCTTTCTGCTTTAGACTAAATGATTCGACTTGCGCTCCAGTCCATGAAACTGACAGAGTCAATGCTTTCATAAATTGGACTACTCCAGGAAACAGGACTTCTGTCGATGAGTAAGATTTTTTTTTAATTATCATGGCGTAAACACTAAAGTTGGTAAATATTTACATACTATGTGCTGACAAATAAATGATAATTCTTTAAAAAAAAAATTAATATCGTTCGATGCTCGCTTGGATAAACCATTCTTCCCTGGACCCGAGTGCCGAAATGTCTCGGGGCTGGGGAAGTAATGACACACTTTCTGCCTGGTATCCAAATGTCTTGTTGGATTTTACTTCTTACAAGAATCATATGTAATTGTTTGGACACTATCTGACCAGCGGTAGCGGTTGTAATTCTGTCGGCCGTCTACATAATTACGTTAGAAAAAGTCTTAAATAATTAATTAATAAGCGTATTTATACGTTTACTAATTATGCCAATTAAGACTTACACGTATGCCTACTCTATTATGTGTTTTCATATTAGGAATTTATAAGATAAATTACCTAACACTCCCTTTTATTAGGATTCTGACGCCGCTATTATCGACGGAGTCAGCTGTGGAAGCAGAGCCAGTGGCAGAGGGAGAGTTTATAATTGAAAAAGAAATTTGCAATAAAGTCAATGACGGATCAATAACAGGACGACGTTTGATAAATATCCAACACTTCCTGAACCAATTAGCAAAGATCAGTGAACATGCACTGGAATTCGGGTGTAATTTTTCTTGCTTAGAAATAAAATCTGAAAAACGAAAGGGTTTAGACTCAATATTCACATTTTCATGTAAAATGTGTTTAAGAAACTTTAGTGTCAGTTCTAATGAAAATTGTGACGACAAAATGGACGTGAACCAACAAGCTATTTCTGCTATAATGTCTATAGGATCCGGATTTGCGCACTTACAACTGCGTTCAGATGGAGGAATAGATGGAAAGATTCACCGAGGTTGAGTAAGCGTCGATAGCACAGTTGGCAGTGCAATTGGACCGGTGTTCCAAGAGGTCGCAAGTTCGAGTCTTGCTTGACGCGGTGAATTTTTCCATTTTTCCTTTCAATTATAAAATGGTTACTGCCAGGCCACCAGCGCTTCTTCTGATTGGTGGTTTTTCAATTACTAACCCAATTACCGACATGGTTTATTGGACCTAGGTGATGTGATGATGAAGATTTTCATGTGACCTCCTTCTCATACTCAGGGGTGCGCGCGGTTTACTTTTCATACAAACAAAATTCATATTTTCAGTTAGCATACGCTTGAAAAGCATAATAAACGCTTTTCGTAACAACAAAACTCATAATTTTATAAGTCATAACATAACGATTCATTAGCATAATACTCATTTGTCACACCAACATTTGATATAATGTTTATTTTCACTAATGTCATTTAGTGTAACTTCATATTTCATAATGTCTGCGACCCCCATGAAAACGAAAAGTAGGTTAGGTTAGGTTAGAACTGTGACACCACCGGAAACAAACTTCTGCCGAAAAGCAGGTCAGGTTAGGTTAGAACTGTGACCCCCACAGAAACGACCTTCTGCCGAAAAGTAGGCAAGGTTAGAACTGCGACCCTACCGCAGGGACTGATTTCGTTACGGTAGAAGCGTTACGGTACTGGTATAGAATTACGATACCGCAATGTTTTAAAGGTAGAGCTATAGCGGTTGAAATATTGCGGTACGGTACCGAAATAAAATTACGATATCGCAATTTTTTCGTTACGGTACTTATACCTTAATATAGCGATACTTATACCGTTATGATTTCGGTATCGTTATTTTCATCGCAGAATTTACGAGGTAGGTACTTGTTTGCGGTGGTAAAGCAACTGACCAAGGGTGCGGGATGCGGGGCGCGGGGCAGGTAGCCGGCAAGTATCTACTTGCTCAAGGTCACGGAGGCGCGCTCGGCGATAATTGTAGTGAATTCATTTTAGTCCTCCTCAGTTGAAATTTCGTGAAAGAGTTTATAGTGTAGGTACATTGAATCGATCATTGATATTAACTCGATGCGGATATGGAACTGAATTTTTTTTATGTATACAGTAATTTGGTATAGTATTGCGCGACTAATAAAAAATTTAAGATTGTTTTGACGCGAATTATTTTTTAAATAACACTAAAATAAAAATAGAATAAAAATAAAATAAAAATAAAATAAAAGTAAAATAAAAATAAAATAAAAATAAAATAAAAATAAAATAAAAATAAAATAAAATAAAAATAAAATAAAAATAAAATAAAAATAAAATAAAAATAAAATAAAAATAAAATAAAAATAAAATAAAAATAAAATAAAAATAAAATAAAAATAAAATAAAAATAAAATAAAAATAAAATAAAAATAAAATAAAAATAAAATAAAAATAAAATAAAAATAAAATAAAAATGAAATAAAAATGAAATAAAAATAAAATAAAAATAAAATAAAAATAAAATAAAAATAAATTAAAAATAAATTAAATATAAAATAAAAATAAAATAAAAATAAAATAAAAATAAAATAAAAATAAAATAAAAATAAAATAAAAATAAAATAAAAATAAAATAAAAATAAAATAAAAATAAAATAAAAATAAAATAAAAATAAAATAAAAATAAAATAAAAATAAAATAAAAATAAAATAAAAATAAAATAAAAATAAAATAAAAATAAAATAAAAATAAAATAAAAATAAAATAAAAATAAAATAAAAATAAAATAAAAATAAAATAAAAATAAAACAAAAATAAAATAAAAATAAAATAAAAGTAAAATAACAATAAAAAAAAATAAAAAAAAAATTAATAAAAAAAAAAATCAATTGGTAAATAATGACATGAATTGATATAAATATCAATTGATATTCCGTAAGTTCCGAAAAACTCCGTAGGGGGTTTGAACTAGGGCAAGTGATATACGTGTTACACGCGGAACCGTAGCTATCTTGATATAGTGTTCCCGCGAATCTCGACTTCGGCTCCGCTCCGCTCGGTTGTTGAAAGAGAGCTTGTGTCGAACGGACCCTTCGCATTATGTGTTATACTCGTGGTCTTTGCATTGATTTGATTCCAGATGTTTTTTTAAGTAATTACATATTGGTATTATTCTGTTCTCTGATAACCAGCCATTATATGAGGTGGGATTGGTGTGATTTTTGAATTTCACCGGTGCCTTTTTTTTGTATGCAGCCGATGACTACTTAGTACGAAATAAGCCACCCGATGAAAATCAAAAATCGCACCTCAGGTAGGTACACTAGGTACTAGGTACCTACTTGTCGATGTCGGTGAATATGAAAGTTCATCCAAATAAATATATTAATATCTCTAATTAATATTTACTCCCTAGTAAGAAATGCTACAGGTAGACCAATGCAACAATTTAAAAGTATTTTAAGTGAAATAATAATATACCTACTTTGTTATTCATAAATATTATTACTGGCTGGACAACCGTCTTTCTTCGGTGAAAACACTAAGAAATAGTTGCACGTGCAGATAAAGATAACAAACAATAGTTTGCGGGCCATTGATAATGATTACCTTCAAGTAGCTTTGGGTTTTACCTGTTAAGTACCATGTGTTCCTATTGTTTGTGAAGTTAAGTGAGAGCAAAAACAATACAGTAATGGATTTTGGTAGTCAACGCTTAAAATATGTATACACTTTTGAACCTTATTACAATGGAGTAAGGTGCAAAAGTATACACTTATTTATGGCGTTGACAAGCAACTTCTCGTCCGCTAAGACAGGACAATATTGATCTTTCGAACTCGCGAGCGTATGCGAAGTGAGTTCTTACAAACAACTCCAGACCGAACCGAACTGTCACCTGGCTACTGGGACGTCTCGGCATTTGGATGGCTTTTTGATTTCGATAGTTTGTCTGACGATAACTTTAGTTACGTTTATCTGATCTTTATGATATTTCTTGGGGCTGTAGCCGAGATACATAAAATTTGTAAGTTCGTATATGAGCGGGATCGATCAAGTCGCTATGGAGCTAGAAGGAGAAAACAAATCCTCCTTGGGGTCTTGTTATATTGGTCAACTCGTTTGCAAGTAAATCGCGAGTTCTCAGTTCGAGGCGGACTACTAGTATTTTTTTAAGTTCGTTGTGGAAAAAAATGAAGAACTTCACGTACTAATTTTGCTACAGTAAGGTGAACATTTCCGAGCACATTCTAATTGAAATCAATTTGCACATGCAAATTGATTTCAATTAGAATTAAAATCAATTGACTCATCAATCTGTTACAAATAACTAATAATTGGAAATAATTAATGTTTAGTCTTTTTCAACATTGAAAATTGGTGAAAAGTTTTTAGTGTAGATTCGTAGGTGTCTGCCGGCCGAGCTCCTACCGAGCGGACGATATACTGATAACGCGCTGTGCTTATTATCTACCTACTCAACTACCTGTACACGGATTGCAGTGTTACTATTTATATTATACTGTTAAAGAAGACCAGACAATGGTGCAGTGTAAGGAGTGCAAATTATCGTTAGCTAGGGTAAAACCCGACGGTATTGTCCAATGCAAGGGCATGTGTGAGGGTGTTTTTCATAAAAAGTGCGCCGCAAAACTAAAAAAATTTAACGAGACGGAGCTGTGCGAGAGCTGCCAAACACCTGCTAAGCCACAATCCGACATTAACGCTGATGCCTCCAAAGCCAGCATGGAAAAAGTATTGAGAGAAGTCAACGAAAAACTGAGTGTCATATACAAAATGGAAAAAACCCTCGAAAGTATGTCTGAAGATATCAGCTTTTATTCTGAAAAATACCAAGAGCTTATCGAGGAGAAGGACAAAATGAACAATAGGATAAAGACCTTAGAGCATAGAAATAAACACCTAGAAACGTGCAACCGGGCCCTGGAAGATAGGGTAACATGGCTAGAAACTAAGGAGAAAGAAAAAAATGTGGAGGTTATAGGCCTGGAAGACAAAGACGACATAGTTTTGGAGAATGTTATACAGCAGTTAGCCCATAAACTTGGAGTTGACGCCCAGCATGTTTGCGAGGTCAAGCGGGTAGGCGAAAAACCCGCCGCCGTTAAATCATCTAGCGCCTATAAGCAAAGTGAGGGTCGCTCGAGCCGTCCCCGGCCCGTCGTTATCACCATGGCAACGCGGGCGGCTCGCGACCAGTGGCTGGCCGCTAGAAAAACAACAAAGTTAACCAATGATGACGTACTTGAGAATGCCAATAATGAAAGAATTTTCATAAATGAGGACTTGACAAAGTATACGCGAAACTTACTGTGGACGGCTAAAAATGAATTAAAACATATATATAAGTACGTATGGGTGCAGAGCGGCAAGGTATTGATAAGGAAAGATGATCCAAGTGACGGGAAGATAAAAGTGGTCCGTTCCCTAAATGATATAGACACTTTTTTAAATAATGAAAAGTGAGTGTCTTCTCAATATTACACTGTGTTTAGTTACAAAGTTATTTAAGTAAATAAAATTCAATGACGAAACTATACATATTAAGTCTAATATAAAATACAAAAAGTACGAAAATACAGAAGTGTGGAACAATGAAATAAAATCCTATACATCTAGTTTACATGTTATGCATATCAACATAAGATCTCTAAGAAAAAACTTTAATGAGCTACAATTATTATTAAGTGGTTGCATGGAGAAAATAGATATTATTGCACTTACAGAAATAAATATAAGAGAACAGGAGCTGCCAATGTATAAACTAGAGGACTACGATACGCATATAATGACAAGAGAGACATCAAGGGGCGGAGGAATATTGGTTTATGTGAGAAAGAGTTTCAGCTTCACGGCAGACATAATAAAATCTAATTACAGTGAAATAATACATGGAGAACTTTTTCAGGCTGGAAAAAAGTTGACACATTTATTCGTCGTATATAGACCGCCAAAAACAAATAAGCATGGATTTGTGACTGACATACACCGATTGCTATCTAAAATACCTACTGGTCAAGATATGGTAATAATTGGCGATACAAATATAGATCTCATGAATGAAGTCGGCTCCGGAAGCGTAATTAACCAGTATAAAAACAATATGTGTGAGCTAGGTCTGGAATGCGCCATCAACGACGTGACCCGCGAGGAGGTGTACGGCGGCCAGGTGACGCGCACGTGCATCGACCATGCGTGGGTGCGCACCCGGCGCGCGGTGTCCTCGTATGTCCTCACTACCAAGGTATCTGACCACTATCCTATCGGTGTCAACATCGCGACTGGGGTCCACGCACCGGCTGGTAAGCAAACGCCTGTGACTATTTTATGTGAAAAAACTCTTAAAAAACAATTTGAAAGTGTTGACTGGGAAGAACTATTACGATGCGAGTGTCCATTAGAACTGTATGATAAGCTATGCTCGATCTTTTCTTGTAACTATAATCAGTGTAAAAAACAAATAACGCCGCGTGCTAAGCGTAAGGACAAGCCGTGGATAAATAAAAGAATTAAAAAAATGTTAACAATAAGAGATATGTTGTTTAAAAAATGGAAAAGTAGTCCTAATGATATGAATTTAAGATTGCAATATAATAAATATAGAAATAGGGTCAATAAATGTATAAATAAAGTTAAAAATAAGTCCAGGCAACAAGAATTAAAACAATGTGGTAACAATAGTAGAAAAATATGGGAAAAAATTAATTTGTGGACAGGGACAGAAAAAATGGGCATAGATAGAATAATACAAAAATATTTAGCAAAAAACGATAGCATGATAAATATTTGTAATAAATTTTCGGAAACTTTTACTAAGGAAATACTAGACATAAGACATAACTGTGACATTAAGTTCCTAGAAAGATCAAAGTATATAAAAAGCAGCCAAGTTTCATTAAGGTTTATTAAGGCGCAGCCTAACGATATAAGGAAAATTATTAATAGTTTAAGTGAAAAAAAATCCCCTGGATTAGACCAGATAAGGGTACGAGATGTAAAATATTTAAGTGACAAACTGAGCCCTATCTTAGCCAATTTTGTCAATCTCTGTGTAACAAAAGCTATGTACCCTAAATTATTAAAAACAGCTATAGTAAGGCCGATATATAAACAAGGTTCACACGCTGAATACACTAATTATCGACCTATCGCCATTTTATCAGTTATTAATAAAGTAGTGGAAAAGTACTTAACAGCCCAAATTAGCGGTTTTTTAGAAAGCAACAATATTCTAACTCAGTCGCAGCACGGGTTCCGTCGGGGCCGAAGCACGGCAACCGCGCTGGCTCGGTTCACTGACGAGGTTAACGAGGCTCTGGACCAGCGGAAGCAGGTGGTTGTGGTCTACATAGATTTCAAAAAAGCTTTTGACACACTGGGCCACAACCAGCTGCTTCAGGCAATGGAAGAATGTGGCATCGCGGGTCCACTTCATGGGTGGCTCCGTGCCTACCTCGAGGATCGAACCCTGCGCACGGCTGTGGCAGGCGAGTGCGGCGCGCCCGCGCGCGTCTCCTGCGGCGTGCCGACCGGCTCAGTGATCGGGCCAGTGGGGTACATAGTTCATGTTAACAGTATGTGTAATGTTGTCAAAAACTGTAATGTTTATATGTATGCAGACGATACATGTTTAATGTACGCAGAAAGAGATTTAACCATCATAGAAAACAAAATACAGGAAGATTTAACAAATATCATTAAATGGGCCCATGATAATGGCATCATAATTAATATTGTGAAAACCAAATGTATGTGTATAAGGTCGCCGTACTGTAGAGATAGTTATAGGCCACCGCGCATAGTGGGCCACAGCTTTGACTGCCTCCACAGTCGGCGGCCGGGCGGCGCCGCGTGCGCGTGCGCCTGCGCCGAGCTCCAAGTGGTGGAACAGTACAAGTACCTAGGTCTGCTTATAGATCACAAGTTCTCATGGCAGCCATATGTGATTAGCTTATGCAATAAATTAAGATCAGTACTTGTGAAATTCCACCACTTGAAGTTCATATTAAGCAGGGCTACTTTGTATGCGGTGTACTATGCTCTCGTGGATTCACTTTTGTCGTATGGATTGGCTAGCTATGGCCGTACGTTTAAAACTTATTTAGACAAATTAAAGGCTTTGCAGATTAGATTCATGAAGTTAATGGTCGATGCAAAAACTAAAAGTAAATGTAAGAATAGCACTTATGAAAATCTTTTTTTAGAATGTGAAATATTACCAATACATGAAAAGGTAGTGTTATTGTTGGCTACGGAGCAATTTTGTAACGACGAGTTTAAAAAATGTAGTGTAAATAAAAGGCTCATAAGAAATAGAGATAGTGACAAGTTATTATTACCTAGTTACACAAATTATTTTGGCCAGAGATGTAGAAAGTACATGGTTCCCAAAATCTATAACGAAATACCGTCAGACTTGAAAATCACATGCATAACAAAACAAACATTTAAAAAGAAACTAAGTAGTGTTCTATTAAGTAAATTAAAAGATAAGATACAACCTTTGTAAGTTAACATATTGCATTTTCATGTTATACTCCAATGTTCTAGTTAAGTAGATTAAGATTTAATATAGATGCAGTGAAATAACGAGTTCAAAATTCAAAGAAGAAAAAAGAAATATATATATACATATAGAGAGAGATATACCCAAGTACCTATACAAATGAGCCATAAAACGCTCGTGAGACTAAAATATTAAAAATATTCTAATTAGTTATTACTTCATTTTGCTGCAACTGTATTAACGATAGATACATAATTATTATATAGAAATAGTATTCATTGTAGGTGACCGTCTGTGGACCTTATTACATTGGGATAGGGTCTATCAATGGTCAATCGGGTGTAACTGTTTTTGTTGGTGGTGGTGGAAGTAACCTGAGTAACATATATAGCTATAGCTTACTATATAATTTGTAAACTGGAGCCTCGTCTGCCAACAAACCACGCTGTGGTTTGGCAGAAGTAAAGAGCGAAGAAAAATTGTAAGCTGTTTCGTGAATAAACATTTATTTTTTTTTTTTTTTTTTTTTTTTTTTTTTTATTAAATAGATAATTGATATTAATAATTATATCAGTGCAGATATGAAGTTGAATGTTAGGTAAATTTTTCATGTACGGAGCGGAAACGTGGACGATACTCGCCAGAGAGAGACAGAGAATTGATGCATTCGAAATGTGGTGCTGGAGGCGAATGCTTCGGATACCCTGGACGGCCCGGCGCACAAATATGTCAATTCTCTCACAGCTCAAGATTGTAACACGTCTGTCCACCATCTGCCGACACCGGTTGCTTTCTTACTTTGGCCATGTTATGCGTCGAGATGATGAAAGCTTAGAAAAAGTGATTTTGGTCGGAAAAGTGGAAGGCGAAAGACTTAAAGGCCCCCCACCAACTAGGTGGTCTGACCAAGTTAAAAAAGCCACCTCAGGCAAACTCCATGAAGCGGTGAGGGCTACGAGAGATCGAGACCGATGGAGACATATTACCAAAGCTGCTAAACCAAGTGGTCACGATCCTCAGTAATGAGGGACCGACATGAAGAGAGAGTTAGGTAAATATATTTTTAATAAAAATTCTTTATTATTTTATTTGTTTTCTTTTAATATTTTTGATTTCAGTGTTTTATTTTTATTTTATTTTTATTTTATTTTTATTTTATTTTTATTTTATTTTTATTTTATTTTTATTTTATTTTTATTTTATTTTTATTTTATTTTTATTTTATTTTTATTTTATTTTTATTTTATTTTTATTTTATTTTTATTTTATTTTTATTTTATTTTTATTTTATTTTTATTTTATTTTTATTTTATTTTATTTTTATTTTATTTTTATTTTATTTTTATTTTATTTTTATTTTATTTTTATTTTATTTTTATTTTATTTTTATTTTATTTTATTTTATTTTTATTTTATTTTTATTTTATTTTTATTTTATTTTTATTTTATTTTTATTTTATTTTTATTTTATTTTTATTTTATTTTTATTTTATTTTTATTTTATTTTTATTTTATTTTATTTTTATTTTATTTTTATTTTATTTTTATTTTTTATTTTTTTATTAAATTTTTATTTTTTTTAATAATTTTTTTATTAAATTTTTATTTAATTTTATTTAATTTTTATAACTGAAAATGTTTTGTTAAAGGTGTCTTGTACTACTTATGAAATCCTAAAATCAACAAAACATATGCGAATAAAGCGCAACTAACGACAAGAAGCTAACAGCGAATAACTCAAAAATGTGCCGCACTGAACGAAATCAAACAAAATAGGTGCTTAGGGCAAGCACTCAATAACTAACGCTGATTGGTTGTCGCCGGTCAGTCGGCGGGGCATCCTCACCCTCATATACCTCAATCCATACCTTTATGATAACGGTTGAAGTATCGAAAAAAATAGCGGTACCGTTATATTTCTGTACAGAAATATATCGGTTGCGCTATCGAAATCATACCGAAACATGCGGTATGACGTCATACCGTTTTATAAAGGTACCTTTATATTCCGGTTATGCAGTCCCTGCCCTACCGGAAACGAACTTCTGCCGAAAAGTAGGTTAGGTTAGGTTAGAACTGCGATCCTACGGAAACGAAGTTCTGCCAGAAAAATAGGCGTATTGCATTTTCCCTCCCTCCCTCTTAACAAAAAAATGGTTAGCTGATAGGATGGGGGTCGTATCTGGTGGAATACAGACTATTGTCATATTTTCGATTCTCATAACACTTTTCGCATACAATTTTTACTCCGAATAGTCTTTTGTCCGAATTATTTACGCACGACAGTTTCACTGTCATAATTTAGATTTGCTATAACTTTTATACTTATAGGTTTATACAGTGTGTTTTTTTTAAGTGGGCCACTATGGGGAAATCCTAAAGTATAGGAGATACAGGGAAACTGTCTTAGGAAACATTAGGTATTTTTTTGAGAATTTTTTTTTGATATAGTAAAATTTTTGGTCAAGTGTGAGTTGTCCCTAAAAATTAATAATTTTGATGATTTTTTTTTGACGCAGATCTAGTCAGTTTCATGAGAGGATCATTTTATTGTATGGAAAGAAAAAAATCGGAACAGTAGAAGTTAGTCAAATAAAAAAAAAGTTTTTATTATTACAACATGTGTAAATTGCCTAGGTAGTATTACACTTGCAAGGTTCATAAAAAGTATTTCAAATTCCAATATGACATTTGTTTTTGGAACACTTTATTTGATTTAAAAAGGAAGTAAGAATACTGTTCTTACTGTACAGAATACTGTAAGAATACTGTACTCCTATACTTTAGGATTTCCCCATAGTGACCCACTTAAAAAAAACACACTGTATAGTAGAATACAAATTTTGGTCATATTATTGATTACTATAAAAGGGTTAAGTTATTATAACGCATAATAGGAATATCGCATACAAATTGAATAACATATATTCGGCGCTCATAATGTGATTTACTTATACATATTTCAAGGTAAGTAAAAGGCTTTTTAGTAGTCACAACCATGCTGATACCAATAAAAGGGGTGACGGGGGTAGAAAAAAAATACTATTGATAAAATACAATCACAGAAGACTGTCATGTGATGTGACAGAGTCGAGATAGGTGCGACGACGAGCGAAGCGAGGAGGAGTGTGTTAGGTGAACTGTGTCCTAAATGCGCGCGAAGTCGAGCGAGCGAAGCGAGCGTACCGCGGCAGCGGCCGGCAAGCGCCAGAATCGACTTATTTAATTATACGATATTCGTTACAAAAAAGACGCCTCACCTTCACATTTCAAATAGCCATGTTGTGAAGACATCTTTTCAAAGTTATCAAATATTATGGATTAATATGTGCATGATTTTAAAGCATACATTCTGTTTAAAATAAAAGCGTATAAGTATAACTGAGTATACTTAAAACCATTTCGTTATGGCTATTATAATTATTGATTAATATAATGTAATTAAAATAATTATAGCTATTTATATTAGGCTCTATAACGATCTGCATAAAAAATATATGACGACTGCTAAGTATGACTTCAAATATTCGGAGTAACAAAGTATGATACCAAACAATATAACTTTTCGATAGTATGAGCATTGATGAGTATGACACAGGCAGTTAGTTACGCACATCAAAAATATGTTTCAAAATTATCTACGACCCGATAGGATGTTATGGCAATTGTAATTATATATGAGCATTAGGGCAAATGATCACTAGTAGGATTAGTTCCGGCCTAGTTTCCCCTCTAGGTTGGAAGATCAGATATCAGTCGGTTCCGTAAAAACTAGTGCCTAAATCAATTCTTGGGTTTAGGTTGTCATGCGGACCCCAAGCCAGGACAAAACTAAATAATCAATAGGTGTATCAGTTGGCGTTACATTTTTACTTTTATACCCTTCTTTATACAGTTTATAGTTATGCAAATTATTTATTATAAAATATTAAATCATGCATTTCGTGTTTATGCAATCTGAACTATTATATCATTGGTTTATAATAATTTTAAAATTATGCAAAATAAGTATAATAAGTAATAAAAATATGAAAAAAGTTGATATGCATTTTGTTTTTATGCAATGCTATTAATTATATAAATTAAAATTATGCAAATCGTTGTTATGAAAAATAAAATTTTACTATTTGTTTGTATACAAAACATTACACACCCTATACTCAAGGACCAACATCAGTAAGAATGAGAACATTTAATTTATTACTTCTTGAAATGTAAACCTATGCTATTTTATTTTTATATAATTCAAAGTTATGCGTTACAAACTTATGAGTTATAACGTTTTGTCTACTAAAAATATGCACATTTTCAATTATGCGTATTAAAGATGTATGTATGAAGCGTTATGCATTATAAGGTTATGCCAAATTTGTTATGCGTTTTCAGATAAGGATATTTAATGTTATGCCAAATATAGGGCAGATTCAGATTCAGATTTTACAATGAAGTTTTTTCTGACTGTACAACATCTTCCAAGTTTGGCTCAGGGTACCAAGTACTGAAATAGGTACATAACTTTTAACTGTACATTCACGGATTTTTGGAGCTACGGTTTAAAAGTTAGATGTGGGGATGTCCTGTTTTAAACTTTCGGAGCTATTATTTATGAAAGTATTAGTTTTATCCAAAAACTGTATAAATGACCCTTATTCTTTTTAAAATACTTATCCAACGATACTCCACACGATAGAGTTGGAGCGAAAAAAAAATCTGCCCCCATTTCATACCATAATGGTGTGATATGCACATACTCATATCAAATTTCATTTTTTCTAGTGCTAACGATCATTGAGCTAAGCCGCGGAAAGAACCTGGACAGACAGAACAGACGGACATGGCGAAACTTTAAGGGTTCCTAGTTGACTATGGAAAGTACGGAACCCTAAAAAAGGTCCCCACTCATATTGTTGTGTTCTTGCTGGTGAGTAAAGTCGCAAGAGACCTCTAAGTGGATGCAGTGTGATGACGAAGAAGGACCCTCTTGTAGCCGTCAAGAAAGTAAATCATTTTATGAAGGGTCAGCAGCGCGCATGTGACACCTTTCTGAGTTGTAGGCGTCCATAGGCTACGGTAGCTGTTCACCATCAGGCGAGCCGTATGCTTCTTTGCCACCATCGTGGTATAAAAAAGACAGGGACATAGATACTGTAGGGTAGGGACACTTGTACAGTCAGCGTGGCATCCCTGTGTTAGCAACACTTTCACGTTCAACAATATTATGGAAAGTACTTAGGTATACTTTTTTCCACACATCAGCGCTCAATCTAAACGTAGGTTTAATTTTATGATTTTTATGAACCTTCGTTCGGCCAAAGGTTCGGAAGGTTCGGTTTCGACAAAAACATGTTTTGGTCGGACACTATTTTAATTTAAAGTTTATTATATGTAAAATACTTAATATAATTATGTTACTTACTGTTACCGTAGAAAAATAATTAAGCTTACTTATGCGTGCTACTACCTAACTTATTTCATACTAAGTTAAATAATTAATAAATCTACTTACATTTTACAAAGCCTTTTATTTATATTTTTAGTTCTAGGTAGTAGGTAGGTGGTTGTAGGCGATTATCACACTGGCGACGGATCCGCATGCGACGCCGGTGCGCGAATGAGATATCGCTATCTCGCTCGCGCACCGGCGCCGCATGCGGATCCGTCGCCAGTGTGATAATCGCCATACCTAGCTGTTAAGAATTGGAACGGGTTTTGTTCAGCAGAACTGTATCATGATTCAAGTCATAAGTTTGACCTGTTTTCGGTTCCTACATCATCATCTTCCTAGCAGCAGAGACTATAGAGATATAGACGACCACAGCCTAAGAACTTTTTGAAGCTCATGTCGATTGCGCCATCTATGTCAAAGCCACCTAAAGATACCGAATATGTAAGAGAAATGTCATTTGCACTGCTACTCCACCTAGTAACAAATAGCGTACTAGTAGTACACTAGTAGCACTCTGCTAGGCAGTTATCCCAGCTTTTAACCAAAGCTCAATAAAACCTCGGGCCCGCACAGCGATATAATCCTAAAATTGGCGTAGTCACTAGCTGGTAGTAGCTAGCTTAAAATACCGTCATATTGATCGGCAAGCAAGGACGGGAAACAATTTGGAAACTAAAGTTTATTTTATTATTTTAGTAATCTACAGAAACTTAAGTGTAAGTACATATGTAAATACAAATATAATTCAATATGGCAGTAGGTAAGTAATAGAAACCTTTAGCCGGTATTAGTCGTCCTTTTTATAGGGCAGTATTTTTGGAAAAGGGAATTCTAATGAGATAGTTAAATATTAGTGGGAAGGTAGGAAAAGGGCAGAGTACACGAGAAATCGGACCCGAGAACATGTGAGGCGTTTATACATATATTGCAAGTGCAGTTTATGCCACTCGTAAGGAAAACACGATGGTAAAATGTATTCGTCTCTGTTTTTTAAATGTCGTTAGATTTGAAAAGTTTAGTTTCTGAAAGGAGGTTAGTGACTTATTGCAAACACAAAATGTCGTTAATGAAAAAAAATAAAGGCCATTGACCCGTCCCCCGAAATTGTGGATGTGTGCGTGAAGTTTGGGTGTATGCGTAATTAGGGTAATTTGACAGAATCTGAAAATTCTCCAACCTGTACCCGACCCTTAAGAAAATCATTTGCAATTTTATATTGTTTATTATCTAAGGTTCAGATTGTTAAACGCGCTTCTTACTGTTATTATCACGGACCTAATCATTTATTAGGTGACAGAGAAATATCGGGTACCAAGTAAATATTACAATACCTACTCAAAATATTTAATACAGATGAAATTGAATGGTAACTTTCCTATACTGAGTTATTCTATACTAAACTGAGTGCCACTGCCAGTTAGCCTGGATGCCATGGTGAATTTAAACTGCTATAGTTTAGGATTCATGCTAATCCGTACGCCAACTAACGTAAAATCTGCTTCTTGGCGTAGAAACGTCCATCCTCTGACCTAAACAGCCGGATAAAGAGAAACTGAAGTGTTTCTTGTTGACTACGGCACTCTGATCCATCAATAAATAAATGTCCGTTGAAAGCTGTACCTACGTTGAAATATATTTACATTGCTATATAAAGTGACTTCCAGGGAATCAGGAATTATTTGGGTCTAACAATACATAGGTACCTCGAAACTTAATATCGTGACTTAAGCTATAGTAGCGCAGCGTTAGAATTATGGGGTTTTATAGAAGAGGGGGAAAACCAGGGCCTTTCCGCGACCAGGCTTGCTTTACCGTCATGTTACTAAATAATTTGGCCAAGACGTACACCGAATTCTTAATTAGAGAATATATTTCAACCACGCTACTGTCTCCCACTTACACCTACAAACGAATGAGCATCGACCGTGCATCGCCATGCATACCATTACGCCCAAACATGGCACATTAGCATAGAAATACCGGCACCGTAACCGTACGAGTGACAAATTGAAGGAATCAAATTTGGATTGGGGCCGATTCGGTTTAGCCAAATATTTATTACATTGCAGCAATTCGGGGATTAACCATGAAATGCAATGTAAAATAATATGAGCGCATAGCGCATGTATAACAAGTAACGAGGCATGACGATGTAAAGTTTTGCACGGTCAATCAATTTCTGGTTTCGAGGAATGCCATTACTGAGTTGAGAATGCATTGGTCGTTTTGGTACTTTACCGTGAACGTCAACGATCCGTCTCATTCGTCACGTTATATCACCACGGTAAAGTGGGGTTGCCAAATGTACTGATATGAGATTGTATGCAGTTTTTAAAATTACCGTGGACGAGAACGCCAGGATATTATAGCGTTAGGAACACGTAGAATATGTTATAAACTGTTCTATATAAAAAATACATATACTCGTAAATAATTGTGGACATCGAGAAAGGCAATTGGTTGTCAAATAATAACGGTAATTTTTAATATTCATAGAGTACTTGTTATCTTATAAAAGAGCACTTTTGTAATCAAACCCTCTTTATTTACAATAGAACTCGAATACTTTAGGGACGTTATTAATGAGTTTCGAAATTTAGCACAAATATTTTTAACCTTCCCTTTAAAAACAAGATTAATGATTAAGGAAGTCCGTAAGGCGATATTGGGGATAATTTCAGGAAAATATTCAGTTTAAAATCTGTCTTGTTGTGGTAAGTCGTAAAGATAAAATATTAAAAGGAGCTTACTCGTATCTGGACCACTTTGCTTTGATGCGACCGCATAGTACGTCAAGAATATATAGATACTCCTACTTACTAGAGTAGGCAAGTGGGAGGGCGTAAATAATACTTAGTAGAGGTCACAAACATTAAGATATAACAGCTGGCAGGATTAATTAACGTTACAACCTTCGATTTTAATTTCGTTATGAACCATATGAAAATATGAGGTAAACACATCAAATGGAGTGTGGGATTAAACTATTTTATTTCAATATTTCGTAGAAATATTACGCCATTTATTAAGTTGACATATTGATATATTCATTCAGGGTGTAACAAAATACGGTGATCCGTTTAAGGGCATAAATAGCATAATTGGTATCGGTATTGCGACAAAAAAAATACCATGTCGATCAACCCTCCATACAAAACAAAAATTATTTTCGTGAGATTTTTTTTATTCTTAGTTTTTCGTTATTATAATACGATATCAATTATGCCCTTAAACGGATCATCTGCATTTTTGTTACACCTTGTTTGTACACACAGCAAATTATGCATGCAGTCAACAATGCAATTTCCACAGATATTTCCGTTTTTCGCTCAACACTCTGACGTGGACTCCTACCAACAACGTATGAGAAAATATTCCGTGTTTGGTAGGTACGGTGATAAGAGACCACTAAGAGACTAATTATTAATGCTATCCATCAGTTAAAATGTCTCAATTCTCTTCAGGCGCTCCCGCGGTTGCCGGCTATTTGTAACCTTTAAATCCTTGTTCCAGGATGCGGCTCAGAGTGCGTGAGGTGTGCAGCGGACGGTTGCATCAAATGCGCCCGGCTGCTGGTCTGGCCGGGCGGCACTTGTGCTCATTCCTGCCCTGCCGGCTCGCGCGAGGCCTGGGCACACGATGACCACCTCATGGGCCGCGTGTGCTACCCCGCCAATTCATATAATGAGGTATTTTATAATGTACCTGGCTGATACTTCAGCCCAGCGGTTCTTGTGCAAATTCCTTCCCTGCCGGCTCGCGTGAGGCCTGGGCACATGACGACCTCATGGTCCGCGTGTGCTACTCCGCCAATACATATAATGAGGTATTCTATAATGCACCTGGCTGATACATTAGTCTAGTTCTAGAGGCTCTTGTGCACTTTCCTTCCCCGCCGGCTCGCACGAGGCCTGGGCACACGATGACCACCTCATAGGCACCGTGTGCGACCCCGCCAATACATATAGTGAGGTATTTTTTAATGCACCTGGCTGATACTTTACTCCAGTAACTCTTTCGAAAATTTCTTCCCTACCGGCTCGCGTGAGGCCTGAGCACATGATGACCACCTCGTGGGCCCTGCCAATACTTATAATGAGGTTTTTAATCAAACGCACCTAGCTTTTGTGCACATTTCTGGTGACCTGCGCTAGGTATGGGCACTATGATGACAATCTCATGACGACCACTACTTCTGCTAACAAACCATCACGGTCTATCACTTATAACGAGGACTCCTACCTTTGGTCTAGTCGTCTGAAGCTTGTAAACCCTGGCTAGCATGATTATGAAGACATGATTTAAATCCCTTGAAAACCTCAACAACATGTTTCTTTAGGTAAGGTCTTCATAAACTTAATGTACGAATTTGTTACATGAGAGAACATTGAAACGAAACTAACCTAACCTAACCTAACCTAACCTAACCAAGTCACAATTTCTCTGTAGAAATGGTCTGAACATCTAGGTCGTCGTTAAACCCTGTTCGCACTAGGTCGTGACTCCAGTACATCGCGGTAAGAGCGTCGTGGCTTGTAACCATACCTAAATGACACTGTTAACACTACACGCTTCGCAATGTAAGCGTGATTTAATTATACAAGGCACGAAGCTTTCTGGGACAATGTGTCGTCGAGAGCTGAGAGCTGGCTTAAGCTCAACTTAATCTGAGAAAGTGAGTAATGAGACTGTCAATCTCAGTACATAAATAATTAGTCTCGTTCTATAAAACTAGTAGTCCGCCTCGAACTCGCGATTTACTAGCAAACAAGCTGATAACAAGAGCCATGTGATGATTTTTTCGCGCCTTCTAGCTCCATGATCCCTTGATCGATCTTGCTCATATACGAACTCTCAATTTGTTTGTATCTCTGCTACAACCTCAACAAATTTAATAAAGATCAAGAAAACGCTACTCATTTATCGTCAAACAAAATCTCAAAGTCAAAAAGCCATCGAAATGCCGAGACGTCCCAGTAGCCTGAAGTTGTTTGTAAGAACTCGCTCCGCTCGTTCGATAATTGTATCTGATCTACATAGTCAAATATTGTAAGGATTTGAAATATCCCGGTAGTTCTGCGCCATAATTATTATCTTCTTACCAAATTATCTATGCGTAGGCGTATATTAGGTAACATTTTTCTTAACTACCTATAGGTAGGTAGCTACTGGCAATGACGCCATCCAATTGTAAAAATCTAGGTAGTGTAAGACCTCGCAGACAGACAGCCGGACATGAACAAACTATAAGGGTTCCAAGTTGACTACGGAACCCTAAAAACGAGCTTTTGAATGGGTGGTATCTTGACCGGTCGGCAACTACGGAACCCTACACTGAGCATGGCCCGCCGACATGCTCTTGGCCGGTTTTTAGGGTTCCGTAGCCAAATGTTATTATTTACTTGTCTGCCTATATGCAGTACTCTCTCGTATAATTACTATATGAAATACCCTTTTACAATTCCTGAATTCATCATGTTTCTTGCATTAGAGATTCTTCGGAATCGAAATTCCTCTGTGCAAACAATTAGTACTTGCTATCTTCCTATTTTTTATGTAATGGAAAAATATTTTTAGCTGATTCATTATGAACTTACGGTATTGTGAAATCGCTCGCAAGTGATAAGTATATAGGGATCTCTATACCATATTTAATGAGATCAAATATAGAGCACAATCGCATGCAGTGTGAGGCAATTTGATGAGCTAAACAGATGAAGTAACGACAGTAATCCAAGCGTGTTGCATGCGCGTGTTTACTAACACCTATATGATTCATTCACTGTTTTGGGTTGCTACCTATGTTCGACTCTTAAGATAGGTACTCTGAGTTGCGAGTCAAATAGGTAGAAGAAGGCTTAGTGCGGTTGTTAATCAAAAGCCTTTGTCTAATACCGAAATAGATTTGAAATAGGTTTTTCCTCATTAGATGCCGATGCTACTAACTATACTCTGCAAGAACATTTAGGTTTATGAGAGTACTAGCGACCCGCCCCGGCTTCGCACGGGTGCAATTATACATATACACCTTCCTCTTGAATCACTCTATCTATCGACTTTGTTTTATAATATGTAGTGTGCATCATTAGTTTTCTGCCAAACATTAAGTTTATTAGAAACTAGAGACAGCTACGCGTTTGTTAATTGTCTGTTCGTGTGTGGCAACTTGATGGCCGACAGGGCAGCGACAGCGACACATATGAAGTAACGAAAGTAATCGAAGCGTGCGTGTCTACTAACATGTGTTTATAAACATCCACGCGCCACTTTCCACGTTTAACGCTTCCGACGATCGTGACACGGAACTGTAACATGGAAATTAGCAACAAATGCTTGCTTTGCCTACTTTATTTTGCTTTGTGCTAACTGTTAAAAGCTATCTGGGTGGTGAAGAATGCACATGGCGTAACAAAATGAATGTGAGCTTTTGTCGACCTTTTCATGTTTTTATATTTTGTGTAAATTTTCTAAATATCGTGTCAACTCCTACAAGCCTCTAGTAAAATGCCGGTTGCAGCACTCAAGTAAGTATGTCGCTTGTGTTAATCACTATAGATAAGACCTACATGTCTTTACAACTTTCTCATAGATAAGAGAGTAGATAAGTACTCATAAACGCGAGACGAGAGTTATGGATGCAATGTGCAGCGATAAATGCACTTTGCAAGTATTTACACTTTGCAACGTAAAGAAAGATTCGGACCGACGTTGCGGTGATTTTTAGTTGTAGTAGATCGCTACGGTGTGTGGGAAAAGAAATAAGATTGGTTCACGTTTCTCATTTAAGTAGACTGCGTTTCCATTACAGATGAGCGAGGAAAACACATTTATTAAGAACCAATCCCTGAATTTCGCTGTACAAGGATAGGTAAATGAAGCGATTCTATTGGATCTTAACAAACACATTTCTCGCAACGCATTCTGGCTAATCTTTGGTGGAAACGCGGAGCGGGGAGCGGATGGTGGCGCGGATACAGGGGGGAGACACGGGAAAATTGCCCCCCTGGCACGTAAGTTTGGTGTACTACGCGGGCATAGGTCGTGTGCTACGGGAGCCATAGGTTCGGACCGATCCTGGATCCGCGCCTGCCTTACAATTAACCACATTTTTGACATTTCATGTTTTGTTTTGCAGGTGTTAGTCGGCGGTGCGTGCGGTGCAGTGGCGTGCGTGTTGCTAATCATCGCTGGAGCGACGTACGCACGATGCCGAAGCGGCGCCCGCGCACGTTCGCAACCGTTGCCGCAACCGGGCTTAGATGACGATACAAGACTTAGGGAGTTTCACAAACAGCTGGACTGCTTGCGGGTAAGTACGAAGGGGCTATAACTCTTGCAAAATCCTCAGCGATAATGACAGATAGTAATTAAATTAGGTAGTTGATGTCCGGAGGCGTTATACGATGCTACAAATATTGTAGATACCTACCTTAATAGAAAACTCTATAGAGTTAGAAGGATTCCCATCCTGTTATTCTTGTTGGTAAAGTCCTGAAAACGGCCTAAATAAGTGACCCTTGTCAATCATCAACACGTAACGTATTGTACAAAAAAGCATATTGGTGAACTCTTCTCGTATTTTAAAACGGTTAATTATATCCTAGAAGACGCCAAACTGATGAAATAAAGGCCGATTACACATAAAATAAAACTAACACTAACTTTACAAGTTTAATCAATAAATCTTGCATTTACAGTAACTATTCAACAGGAACTGCATACATATATGCATTAGATAAGAGTAAATGGTAACTGTTTGATGTTACTTCACTAAGTGACATTGACAAAGTACCCAACAAAGAAAGGTGCGGATGTGTCTGGTTAACAGTGGATTTTACACGTCGACTCCACATGTAGCACTTGTTATTGACAAAGAATACTAGAGGCACCAAGCAATGCATACTCGGCAAACATTACAAACGAACGTCTGCATCATTGCGCATTGTTAGTTGTTAGTGTACCTAGTACAAACACTACAAAGCATAAACATAATATTGATTCGCCAATTAAATCATCATTAAGGCGATTATCTCACGGCCGCAACCGCAACCGCATGCGACGAGGGTGTGCAAGCGTGACAGCGATATACACACGTAGAGCGCTATCTTGCTCGCGCACCGGCACTGCATGCGGTAGCCGTAGCAGTGTGAAACCCACGTAAGTCTATTATCAACCACTAGGCCAAAACGCATTTTAAGGCTCTTATCTTAAGGGGCAAATATATTAACTGTGAAAAAATAAATGTAATAAAAATATATTAAATATGAAATGTGACGGGGACCAATGTAAATTGGCTTATAACGTGTGAAATTATGTATGATGCCTAATACCCGACCCATAACCAAACAAACTTTATTTTTTTTATTCAAGTACCTACTTAAATTAGTTAGATAGGTAGGTGCTTAAGTAAGTTTAAGACCAAGATTAATTCGTCAGATTAAGAACATGAAGATAGTTCTTTAATAGTTTCAAACTAAAATTTTGTAAATCTTATCTTTATTAGTGTCAATCCCAAGTTGCAGGTTCTTATTACATCGCGTCGAGTATAAAACGTCCATAAATTTTACTTTAAGCTGTCTAGAGCTTAGTTGTATAGATTTATATAAGATGGCTCTGAACAGTTTTGTCTATGCATGAGGTGTTGGGGTATTAGCTAGGGATACACGCACGGCGTGCACATCTGACGCCGGATTTGTCCGACGGATATATCCGTACGTGTATGGCGCGAATTGGACACGGATTTGTAAGCGGACACATCTGAATAGCGCCATACACGAACGGATCTGTCCGCCGGGCATATCCGTCGGGCAAATCCGGCGGACACATCTGTGCGTGTATCCCTAGCTAATAAGGCTAGCTATAGCTGTTGAAATATTCATTTAGATCACATAATAGGTAAGGTATGTACCTACATAAAATTATAAAAAGGACAATTTTTGTGACTTAGGAAGTATATAAGTAGGTACGTAACGTAGGTACAGTCGCCATCAGATATATCGAAGCAGCAAAGGTGGTCACAAATATCTGAACAACGCCTCTATTGTCAAGACGATAAACTCCACATTCAAATATTTTTAAGTACCTAGGCTGTTCCGGTATATTTGATGGCTGATGGTCAATGTATGTCAAGATAATTAAATGTGACATTCCACGAAAAAAGGTACCTTATGGCGGTTGGGGCTTACGCTATTTCCAACGACGCTGCAATACTAATGCGATGCTTCGCAACGTAAGCGCCAACCGCCATAAGGTACTTTCACCCGTGGGACGTCACAAATGTATTATCAATGTGATGTTCTTTATTATAACTAGTTTTAAGAAACCTCATTTTGGAGACAGAATGTTTGTTGGTATCGAAAAAAATACTGAAGTAGATTAAGCTACATAGTAGTTAGTTTTTTATAAATGAAAACAAATATATAAATAATAAATTATAGGAATATCTTAAAACAAATGAAGATAAATGCTTTAGACATTTATCTTCAGATCAGTCCCAACTATCCCTAGGGTTTCAATTTGGGCGAGACAGTCTGATCCACGAGTACCGTAAAATGGGGTGAGTAGGGTTCGCGGGGAGACTTGGTGTATGAATGGGGAGAAAAGGGATGAAAGGGGGATGAGATGGGATTTTAAGGCTACTGCTACCAAAATAATGTATTCCAATGTAAAATGGAGCTATTAATACTCATACTTAAAAAAACGATCCAACAACCTTTGTATGAAATCCCATCTCACTCCAATTACGAGGGAGTACGGGGTGAGGTGGGATTTCCTGTTTATCGTCAAAGTTATGAAAGTTATAAAATAAAAACTAAAATACAAACGTCCGGAACACTAATTATACACACCATTCAGTTTGCATATGTAAAAATAAAATGTTATCAATGTTTGAATGTCAGTTTTGACCGTACTTACCCCACTTTACGGTAGTATTCCTTTACATTTTAGCCAATGTAAATTCCCTAAGATTCCATGGCATACCTACTAAGAAGTCGCAGTGTTGTTAGAAACGATTACGATGCCAGATATGGTAAAAGAATGTTGATTAAGCGTGCATAACATCGAGCGTTGTGCCTTACTTGTATGTAATTCATTATACAACATTATGTATTCTCTCGGTTTCATTCTCATTCTTGTATTACAAAGTAGTCTGTGCTACTGAATTAGTACGAAACTAATGACGATTTAGTAGACTAGTGTAGAAATTGTTATATTATATAACTTTCTTACGGCTTCCGGTGTTTATCTCAGCACAATTCAGTCATAATTTTAAAACATAATATTACTTATTGTAGGTACTAAGATAAAAGCGAACACCTGCATGAAGCTTATGTAAGCTTAATGTTAAAGATTTAAAATGTTACAAGTACATACTTAACTTAGTTAGTTTTACCAGTTGCGGAGCGGCAAAAATAGACATTTGGCAGTCCAAGCCAGTTTGGCTTCCAATTTCTCCATGAGTTGTAAATTAAAAGAAGTAGTTATCTACTGAACTGGCTGAAATTAGACCACCCGGTGGGAATCGAGTTCTATGGACGCTCTGTCACTGATAGGCACCTCTAGTACCAAACTTTTTTAAAAAAAATTTTGTCTTTCGTCAACAGCCACACGCCTACACGTTACTGGCAATACTGAACCACACCCGGCACCAGGTCCGAGAACTGTATCAGCTGGGCAACAACGATGCCGCAATGGCTTACAGGTAACGTACTGCTTTGATCATTATTCCTCGATTGTGAAGAACACAAATGATATTATTTGTTAGACAGTATATAAGGTATGTTGGGGTAAGAGCGGACTAATTTTGGACACTTTGGTAAGACCTTGAGTTTAATTTTTTTTGACTAACTTATCTAACAACAACAACAACAACAACAACAACAACAACAAATATTTATTTGCTCAAAATGTGGTACATAAGGTCTTACAAAATTTCAAGGTTCACACATTTAACCAGAATATGGCATGCAAAAATTAAACTTATAATAATATCATGTCAGCATAAAATTTTACAATGAGCTATGTACAAAATAGGTTTATTTATTATAAAGAGATGGGTTTCTTTATTTTTAATTTATCTATTATTGACCTAAGTACTATAGGCGGAAATGTCAAGTTATATTGTAGTATTCAAAGTATTCATCAACTGTATAGAAACATTCTTGAACAAGCCAGTTTTTTAATGTCTTTTTAAATTTATTTAGAGGTAAGTTTTTTATATCACTCTGCAGTCTATTATAAATCTTGACAGCCATGCAGTAAGTAACGATTCCTTGAATTATTATTATTTGTCATAAATAAGCATGAAATATACTTTCAATGCATATTTTTAAATTCCTCATGTATTTAACCGTTTTTATTTTATATAAGTCTAAATTGAGTACATTGTATATTTTTTCATAGGAAAAGATCGGACGTACGCGGGGTAACATCGGACTATGTTCAAAACCGAACTCTGCGCAGTTACGCATATGGTTCCTAAAAATAAATATCCGTTCTTTTCCTGTCAAAACTACAAGCTCAGAATTTTATTGAATACATGAATAACAAGCGAGAAAAGTTTAATAATAGGGCCACCACGTCCGATCTTTGCCGCGCCAAAATAAAAGTAAATCCACGTTTCTCAAACTTTTATTAGAAATACAAACAAGTGTCTGAACAACAGACAATTTGAAGTTACAGTTACATACTTACATTACTTTATCTACACACATACTGTAAACCATATAAAATGGTTCAGAAACTGTATGCAATGACAGAAACTGTTAAAACAAAAACACTGACTTGCGGCATTAAATTAACTATTTGAGAACCGCTGATTTTTTCCATACACTTACAAACGGGTCAAGATCGGATGAATTTAGTCCGATCTTGACCCGCAAGGCGAAGATCGGATTAAATCGTACAGCCTAATCTAGCCGTTATTCGTAGTTCTAACTTACATAAAACAAGTATTATAACGATAATATGGATAATTAACACACAAAAATTGATTAAACTCCCTTGGTTGATGAGATACGTAGCCACGGGAAAGTTCGGATTTCCTGATCACTCGTCAAAAACACTGTCGTGATTTTTTGTCGCTGTCACTCACAACCTGTCGCTTTAAAGCCACGCGGTTGGATGAGGTGCGGGGCTCAACAAGATGGCCTAGGCAGGTGTGTCGCCAGCAAACGAAAATCTCTTCTAGTTTAGTAGAAAATTGAATTATCCGGTCTTGACCCGATCCGGTCTTACCCCAACATACCTTACTAAGAAAGTTCACATTTTTGTCATGTTAAACACTATCGACTAGTAAGTCGATAGTATTGGTATAATACTTATGATTTTTTTATTTTTTATTTATGAATAATGTATAAAAGTACCTACATTGGGTTGGGGATTACTTATATTTTTTTCAATACGAGTTTAGTATTCGCCTCAGTATAACGTAATTAGGGCTAATGCAATACAAAACTTCGAATATCTGCAAACAGTCACAGAGTTGAACTTTATGTATCTTAGAACGATAAAAAGTAAAGTTATAATATCAATAACTGGCCTTATATTACCACGACTTTTACAGGGTTGTAGACCAGAGGCCAGTTTTATAAAGCTACAAGTTACAATTTACAAGCGGAACTCTCTTTCTTACCCTATGTGTTAGATTTGGTGTTGCTTCTTACCTTGTTTTAAGTTCTACCAAATATAAACCTTATTGATACGCAGCAAGGTTGCTTTTGTAATGCATACTTCAGTAAATATTATATTTAAAAAATATACAATCATTTTTTACGCAGTGCATTAACGTACAAATGCAGCGCGTGTTTATGTTAACGCTAGGAAGTAACTTTTTTATGTAGGTACCTTTATTATAATGTTACGTTATTTATTTTTGATACGCTGTTTTTTTATTATAGCAATAAAAGGTGCCAAGAATCGTATGCCTGGCATGGTTTTGCTAAACGCCATACCAGACTCGTTCTTATTTTTTTTATCTGAGATCTGCTTTTCCACAGGAACTTAATTTTCTCTAACAACATGGTACCCAATACCTACCAATAGCGAACACCCCTTTTGTATAATTTCAGCGCCTCTGATGTTATGACACTTATGACACTGACTGGGCCGTTTCTGACCGTATAGCCTGCCTAGGTGGGCTAGGTGTCACATGCGTGTTGTAACAAGTTTATAGATTTATTAGAAATCTAGATTTAGTCACTACTTTAAGTTTCATTTTTGTTTCAGTTGCGTAATGAGTGACCTGGCGAAGTTGCTTATACTTTTGAACAAGCAGCAAGTGCCGGTGGTGCCGGAGGAGTGGCCGCGGCTTGCTAGCTGGGCTGAAAGGTAACCTTTATTTTCCTTAAGACGTACTAGTTTATTTAGTTGGGAGGATATTTATAATAATACTTAGATTAAGGATATAAAATAACGGTCATCCCATTCCTACATGGGCGATAGCATACAATACTATATACAATTCTGGGCTGCATTTTTTCCCGGGGAGAGAGAATTGGAGAGCCGAATGCTATAACAATACGGCCCACAAAAAGTCAGTGAATGACCCGAAGGCTTTACTGGTGACCCTCGAGGCAAATTATCTTCGAGAAGAACGTCTTGTGATGTTGTATTTAATACAGAAGTAAAAGAACATGTATTTGATAGTGACTTTCTTAATAAACCTACATAGATAATATATGTACCTACTTATATAAGGACTTACTTCTATTTAACGGTTCAGATAGTAATATAACCCCTTTCATTTTCAGAATACTAAAACGCTACAGCCGAAACCCACTGCCGCGGCCCTCGCAAGAGCACCAACTAGTGAATTTCCTCTCGCCCCCACCGAGCCAAAGTTCAGGCTCCGAGATCACCCAACAATCCTTCTCTACCTTCAAACCACCATCTTATTCACCCACATCATATGACAGCGCTTTAGAGAAGCTAGAGAGCCAATGGGCCGACGTACGGCCACCCAGCTATTCTCAAATAGAGAAAGAGAAAGAGACAATAGTCCTCTCCGATCCTTGGGAGAGAAGACCGATTGTTAGAAGAGAGAGTGTGTGGCTCGAAGACGAACTGTTTGAAATGACGAGGCGGCCGCAGGACGAACTGACCACTGAACTATAACAAAGAATAGATTATTAATTAGTAGTATTTCTAGCATTCCAATGGTCGCTTTTATTCTTCGCCATGGACAGAATATCGTCACGGTATAATGGTCCGCTTAAGTTCGGCGGGCTGCATCTGTCTTATAGAATATGTGCACTGTGCAGTCGCCGTCAAATATATCGGAGTGGCCAGGGTACTCAAAAATATCTGAACATGCACTTTAACGCCTTGGCAATAGAAGCGTTGTTCAGATATTTGTGACCACTCTGGCCGCTCCGATATATCTGATGGCGCCCTTACCTATTGTACCTACCTAATGTCCTTGAGTCCATAAATATACGTATAAAATAAATATAAACTCACGATAACATCGGCGTCAACGCCGAAGTGTAAAAGCGACCAATTACTTATTTCATGTTATTTGAATGAAATATATGTAGATAACAAAATATACAATTTCCACACGGAAACCGGCACGGGCCGGTTCAAGTAGCACTCCTAGTGCTTGAAGATGGAGACCTAGGCTCTCCGAAACATGTCGCAAGACGTGACTAAAGTGCTGTGAGTGTAACCGTGTTATTTTATAATGTTTTATAATATACAATTTCATAGAAAAAAAACTGTTGTACAGTCGCCATCAGATATATCGGAGTGGCCAAGGTGGTCACAAATATCTGAACAACACCTTTATTGTCAAGGCGATAAGGTGCTTGTTCAGATATTTTTGAGTACCGTGGCCGATCCGATATATTTGATGGTAGACTGTACATAACAACGTGTAACAAAAGTGACCGAAAAACTTAAGACGATGTCAATCTGATTTATGAGTTCCAATTCGGAGTTGACACGATTTCTCAAACGGAAAATAAATATGCAAGCGATTTTTGAAATTAATTGTAGCATTCGGTATTTAATAGTAGATTCATCATCTAAATCTTAAACTGGATCTATGGTTGTATACGTTTTATATAGGTATGTATGTAGTTTTACATTACTTTTATATAAAAATATTTGTATGTTTATTCATTGTATTATTGGATGTTTAATTAGATTTCTCATCCAAATCTCACTAAAATGTTGTCTTATCTGGATCTATGGTTGTATAAGTTTTAAATAGGTATGTAGTTTACATCACTTTTAATTTAATATATTTTTTTATGTTTTTTTTATCTTAATAATTCTAGTCACTTCGGAACTTTACACTGTTTATCCATGGCACAGAGGCGTGTGTAGCATTATTCTTACTTTCTTTACCGAACCGAACCGAAATAGCAACCGGAAAAACAATTCTACTTATTATTGCGCAATCTGCCATGGTTTCAGTCATTTTTGTTACACGTTAGTTTAACACATGTTTCACATAAAAAAAGGAAAGGTCGCAAGCCCATGGCCTTATAAAGTCACATACGCATACCTACTTAACAGTTCTACCTACTGTCCGTGGCAGTTGGGTTGCAACAGTGACGACAGACGAATTAAAGTTAAGTAACGACGAAAGAGTTAAATAAATAGTCCTAATTACCTAAACTAATTCTACTATATACCTACATGTGCGAATTTATTTAATTCGAACCAAATATGTTTTATTTCGCTAACTCAAGGACACACAACAAACAGTTATGGCAGCAACAAATTTGCTTAAGACCCCATAAAAGAACTTGATTCGCATCAAAAAAAAAGTTCGCGATCCTCACTATTTTTTTACACGCTGTATACCTGCATTTATCATTCTCACTAAAAAGTATTCCATAAAAAGTGAATATAATAAGGGCCTAAGTGATGAAACGGATAATGAGAGGAGTTCAAATTTGATTAAAATTTAAATGCTGCACATGATTGTGATAATCGCCTGAGAGAGCTAGCGAGTAGCAATATGATTGTCTTCGAAAAATCGTAACACTTGTTATGTTTGGAGTCTTAGAAGTACAAAATATTCCTAACTCCATACTAGTGATGTTACGGAGGTGGTATAACGGAACCGGAGTCGGAACCGAAAGTTAAAAATTATTTTTAACGGAACCGAAACCGAAGTCGGAACCGGAACCGATGATAATAAACTTTCCGTATTGAATAGTATTTTTACCAATAACTTTTTCCACAGTTAACATTTTGCCAGTTTAGCGTCGATTCTGCTTCTAATTTACGTGCATTATTGTCACTTTTACTTGACTCTTTTGAAAAACAGATTACTGAATTCAGATGAAGCTAAAATAGATACTTGAGACATAACTGTGATTTGATTTTGGAGATGAACTATACATTTCGACTTTCGCTATGATATTCGTTCTAAATAATCGGAACAGAAACCGGAATCGGAGGTGTAAAACAAATCGGAAGTTTCTATTAGGGCATGCAAAACCGGTATTGCTTGTATGGGCTAATACCGGAATTCCGGAATTGCCCATACAACCAATACCGGTATTGCATGCCCTAGTTTCTATACTTCGGAACTGAAGACGGAGCTTCGTAACATCCCTACTCCATACTATACAATGTTAAGATAGAAAAGTTGTGTATAATAATATTATAGTAACTACCTAAATAATATTGTAGTACCTACCTAAGTATTTAGTGCTTAACACATAGTTTATTACTTTAATACATTACCTATACCGTGTCGTACCTGTAACTTATATCGAAATAAATAAAAGAATAAAGTTGACGGATTCATTTCTTTTGTATTTCATTTAACATTTACCGATTTTAATCCTGTTTTTAAGTTAAGTAGGTAAGTATACACAGGTACTTATGTACCTATATTTCTATGGTAAGTCTAATAAATTAAATTGCTTAATCATTATCGTCTTCAGGGGCAGCTCGGCAACTTTATCTCATAAATTGGCGTAAGCGCTGTAAGTAGGTACTAGTTTTTAAAAAAGCGACTTTCATCTACTGACCCTAGAGGGGAAACTTAGACCTTAAATGATCCGGTTTCCTCACGATGTCTTTTTGTAATATTGTATGCAACAGTTGTATAAGAGGGGTCAAAAAAGGTGAGTGGCGTGGGCCGCGTGCAGGCCTGGATCCAGTATTTTGTTCAGGGAGGGGGGGGGGGGGACACTTCCTTCACAAAAAATCTTGCAGTCCGCCCGTATGTCCCCCATAGTATGCAAAACTTGCGTGTCAGGTTCCACCCCTGGATCCGCCCCTGGCCGCGTGGGTAACAATTTGAGCCGTAGCCGTAGATGATAAGCCGTTGAGGGATGATATTTTGAACATAAGTTCCGAAAAACTAAGTGGTACGAGCCAAAGGTAACTAAACTAAACCAATATCCTCGCCTTAAAGGGTCCCCATATGTTTTATATCGTTTTTGATATAAGTAGTGAAAAAAAAACTAATAAAATATTAGTTGGGCAAGTGTATCTACTAGAGATGCACCGAATATCCGGTTACTATCCGGTATCCGGCCTATCCGGCCCTTATTTTAATATCCGGCCGGATACCGGATATCTTCGTACTATCCGGCCGGATACCGGATGTAGTCAGAGTCGCCCACTAGTCATACAAACAAATTTTTTTACACAAAAATACGCGAGCGCGTGCGTACTTTTGAAAAATAAAACTCATTTTGATGCCTAGGTCAAAACCTGCACGACGCGCACCTGCGATACTCAAATTGTAGGTATAGTACCGCCGGTCGAATATTCGGCGGCCGGATACCGAATATTCGGCGGAGGGTCAGGCCGAATATCCCGTATCCGGTATCCGGCCAAACCACTATCCGTTGCATCTCTAGTATCTACCGACCCTACCGTGCGTTTGTATAATGAATTTTAATTTTCCAAAAAAAAACCGCGCTTAACTGCCACACTGTTTTAGGCAGTGCTAAAAACACCTAAACATAAAATTACAATATCAGTCATACTTAAATGGTCTGACATAATTTATTCGAATATAATATAAACAATAAATGTGTTGAATTCCAAATATGTTAAATAAAACGATTGATAAATCACTTTGAAATTATGTTCGAGGTTCATTTAAAACCGTTAATGTAGGACCGAGAACTGTCAACACACTAACCGTCTCTGTCAGTAGTGTCGGTACTGTCACTACTGTCAGTGTCATTCAGTTTATGTAGGTGTATTGTACTGTCAAGTTGATTGCAAGTGCAGTGTTATATTGTCTGCGAAATTGTTGATAAATTACAATAAAAATGCGGAAAGATAAAACACAATGAAACGGGCAGTGCAGGTGAATAAATTATACACAAACTTACCGCTATTAAAGAGTACTAAATTGATAAAAAATGGTTTTCGTAAGCCTTTGATTTTCAGAAGCACAATGACCGAACATAACGGTTATTTATTATACACTTTGTAGAACAGGCTATATTTATAACAAATTTATTTTCATGCGACCTTAAGCGGTATTTAAAATAACCTTGAACTTTTTAGAGTGCCATTTAAAATCCACCTATACGCAACCACTTATATGAGGCTCAGAGCAGTGAAAACATGTTTATGAATTGAATAAATACTCTTCCGGTTTCAGTTCTCGCATTGATCCGGCCGCAGCTGATGTGGTAAAGTTTCTTAAATAAACTGCCATCACAATAAGCCAAATGGTGAGTTTTGTTTCAATAATCATAACAGACTCTCGTCATGTTTATAATTCGCCGATTTTTAATCGATAGTTAATCTTATGCATACACGATGATAATAAGTGACACAGCATCTTGGGTAATGCTTGCTGACTGCCTGTGTTAACTGTAATCCAGTTCTGGGGCCCACTTTATGAGGCTAGTAATTTGTAAGCATCTTTTTAACTTTTTTTGTTAGATAGGAACTTACCTTAAAATACTACAAAGAATACATCAACTGAAGAATTCAGAGTTCTTCACAGTTGATTTTTTCATTGTTATAGACATCTGTTTGCAATTTGTGGTATTTTTGTTATTTCCACTAAATGATAAGCAAGTTCGCGTGAATATAAAATTAGATAGAAACTTTTAATTGACATGGTTTTGTGAAAGTCTCCTGGTGTTTGTTTGTAAGTCTACATAAATATTTATGTAATCAAATCTTAAAAGTAATTTAAGCGTAAACTAAATACTGAAATCCAATTTTTCTTAAAGCAAATATGTGTGTGATTTGGGATACTATTTATATTTCCCAGTGTTGTTCACTTGGTTTTTGGTTGAATCAACTATTTCATGTTGTTATCATGTCCTGTCAGTCTGGGGACAATAATAGCCCAGTTTGTAAAAATGTTATACCACATTTTATTAACATGCTTGGTAGACAGCCCTTTATCCAACCTACCACAAAAAAATGGTATATTCAATTACCATAAAACCTGGTTTTAAAGAGTGAAATGGGAAAATGTAAGCATTCCAATGAGAGAAAAGAAAAAGTTGGTTAGCTTTTTGAAATTTTTTTTTTGTTATTGGTTAATTGTATTATTTTATTTCAGCTTTCAAATTCAACTGAAATAAAATTATTGGCTACAACAAACTTCATACATTCTGCTAATCATGATGCAACTGGCGGCATGGTACGTATCAGGATAAACTGGTGATAAATTATAAAATTACACAGAATTCATGTGACACTAACATACATTTATATATGCAAATTTCCTGCTTTATTGTAATAAAAGTTCCCGTGTGTTGATTACTATACAAATAAAACACAAAAAAATAAATCCTCATTATTTTCCTACAATTTCTAGCCACAAAGCAAGTAGTAAGTACCTAGCACACTTCCAAAAGAATCTAGGATTTCATATAATTTAAATATACCCATCAGTTAGTAATACATGACAAACAAAACCCCAATTCCCTGTATCCGCACCTTAAAAATGATATTTTATAGGTATCAGAAGAAGATCAGCTCATACGACAAGGAAGAATGGGAGACAATGGTGGAACAGCTGCTGATGCGCGGCACGTACCGCCGCCGCATCGTAGACTTCACCTCACACTCGCGCTCGTACCTCATTGACGTGGACCTGGTCAGAGGTACAGTCCATCACTACATCAGCTCGACGAGGAATGGAAGACGATAGAACAGCTGCTGATGCGTGGCACGTACCGCCGCCGCATCGTAGACTTCACCTCCCACTCGCGCTCGTACCTCATTGACGTGGACCTGGTCAGAGGTACAGTCCATCACTACATCAGCTCGACGAGGAATGGAAGACGATAGAACAGCTGCTGATGCGCGGCACGTAACGCCGCCGCATCGTAGACTTCACCTCCCACTCGCGCTCGTACCTCATTGACGTGGACCTGGTCAGAGGTACAGTCCATCACTACATCAGCTCGACGAGGAATAGTAAATGATCGTAGGACAGCAGCTGAAGCACAGAATTCTAACTAAGATGGAACACAACAAGGGCATGATGGATATCATACTAGACTAGTTCCCTCGCGATGTTTTCTTTCATTGGATAGCAATTGGAAAATATACTGCTAAATATGGATATTTACCTAACTTTCAAGAAACTCAGATTATGAGCAGGAGTTTTGAAGCCACGAAAAACCATGCTTGACTAGCGTCAATCCTATCCCATTTCTTACTTCAAATTTACAACTTTCGAAAGGGTGTTATTATTAGATACTTATATTATATTTTCATCTGTTTACCGCAGGTTCATCATTCCCCAAAGCAAAGCCGACTCTATCCATGCGACGGGTAGTATGGTTCGCACTCGCCCGTCTACTTTTCCTGCCGGCTCTATACGCTTGGTGGGCGCAGCAGACTTCACCGAGCTGCGCGCGGGTGCTGCTCGCGCTGTGGACCGTGCAGCTTGCCAACATCGTGCTGTACTTCACGGCGCCCACCGACAATGTTGACGTAAGACTCCTACTCTTCCTGCCGGCTCTATATGCGTGGTGGGCGCAGCAGACTTCACCGAGCTGCGCGCGGGTGCTGCTGGCGCTGTGGACCGTGCAGCTCGCCAACATCGTGCTGTACTTCACGGCGCCCACCGACAATGTTGACGTAAGACTCCTACTCTTCCTGCCGGCTCTATACGCGTGGTGGGCGCAGCAGACTTCACCGAGCTGCGCGCGGGTGCTGCTGGCGCTGTGGACCGTGCAGCTCGCCAACATCGTGCTGTACTTCACGGCGCCCACCGACAATGTTGACGTAAGACTCGCACTCTTCCTGCCGGCTCTATGTACGCGTGGTGGGCGCAGCAGACTTCACCGAGCTGTGCGCGGGTGCTGCTCGCGCTGTGGACCGTGCAGCTCGCCAACATCGTGCTGTACTTCACGGCGCCCACCGACAATGTTGACGTAAGACTCCTACTCTTCCTGCCGGCTCTATACGCGTGGTGGGCGCAGCAGACTTCACCGAGCTGCGCGCGGGTGCTGCTGGCGCTGTGGACCGTGCAGCTCGCCAACATCGTGCTGTACTTCACGGCGCCCACCGACAATGTTGACGTAAGACTCCTACTCTTCCTGCCGGCTCTATACGCGTGGTGGGCGCAGCAGACTTCACCGAGCTGCGCGCGGGTGCTGCTGGCGCTGTGGACCGTGCAGCTCGCCAACATCGTGCTGTACTTCACGGCGCCCACCGACAATGTTGACGTAAGACTCCTACTCTTCCTGCCGGCTCTATACGCGTGGTGGGCGCAGCAGACTTCACCGAGCTGCGCGCGGGTGCTGCTGGCGCTGTGGACCGTGCAGCTCGCCAACATCGTGCTGTACTTCACGGCGCCCACCGACAATGTTGACGTAATACTACTCTGTGACTCTGTAAGCTTGGTGGACGCAGCAAACCTTACTTCACTACTACTTTTTCTACTCTTGATTGTGGTATAATTACTTACTGTCGTCGACACTGTTATCTGACTATTCGTAATGCCTACCAATGGTCAGTTAAGAGTACTTTTCGACAGCACCTACCTGAATAACTTCTAGCGGTGATCGCGAACTCATTAGCTGGTGAAGACTCATTAGTCTTCACCAGCAAACGAAGAAAAACTTACCATTGATTTAATATAGAAACCTCGTCGCAACATCTAAAGATGGCACTAAAAGAACTGCTTTCACATTGTGATGCGCTACGCTTTGAAATTAGTAAATAAATCACGCTTTCGTGGCTGTTTTGTTAGCGAATTATAGATAGTAGTGTGCTCTGAGCATAAACAATAAATAAATAACCTGAAAGGCATTTAAAATTAAATTAAAAATTATTTATTATTAGCATACCCCGGGGTTTTCGGTGCGGGAATGATTTCGTGTATTTATAAGTTTTATAACTTTGTTTATTGTAAAGTAATTACCAAACTATGAATTAAACGTAGGTAGTAAGGTCCAAATGTGCTTAGAAATGTTAAATTAGTATCGTTTTTTACAGTTTTTACCTGTTATTTGGCTAGTGTATAACATTCCCGCACCGAAAACCCCGGGGTATGATTATTAAGTAGACACTTATATACAGTCCATAAATTGTTAGATTTTACAACTTCAAAACTATATTAGTTGCCTAAAAACCTATCTTTTAAACTATAAAACTAATATTATAAATGCTGGCTGATCTATCGAATTGCATGTGTTTGAACATGCAATTCGATATATTTAAACAAATGTTTATTCTTATTTACCTGATAACCTTATTAATACGTGAACAATGATAGCCTTAAAGAGCTTGTTAATGGCTTTATTAACATCATCATACGAGTATGCCATATAAAGAAACCGACTGGTATGGGCCTGGAGTCGATATGCGATAAGCGTGCGGCAACCTTTGCTTTGTTTTATTTCTAACTATTTAACGCCAATATTCTCCTGAACGAAACTCAAACTAAGCTAAATAAAAGTTATCTGGCGGCTTAGCATGACTTGCGTTGTCGCGCGCGACTCTAAACAAATTCGCGTGCTTTCAAATTGTGTTTCTCTGAAGTTAGGTTGCATGTCGTGCCCTGAAAACCTTGAATCGCTTATTTTGGACCATTTCTGGAAGTTTCGCTTGCCCAGTTATTCTTATACTTAAGCAAAAATAACGTTTAAAAATATTGAGTAACTACGAAAGGTTAAACTTTTAGTTACGATCGATCCGGCATCGTTCTGGGGCTATATCAAGGCACAGCGCGCCAGTCGGAATAAATGCAATGTGTCTAAAAACGGCCAGACATTAGAACCGGAAGAATGCGCAGGTGAATTTGCTAAATATTTTCAATCTGTATATAGCAAAGTTGAACCTCGTCTCGATGCGGGGGCTGCGGTGGAGGCGTCAGCAGCGGACAGAGCAGGCCTCAGCTCTCGGGTACATGTGGCGCGTTTACAACTGTCAGACGTACAAACGGCTTTGCACCGCCTCAAGCCCAAGCGGTCTGCCGGACCCGACGGAGTTCCACCATATTTGGTTAAGGATTGTCGAATCTTGCACGCTGAACCTTTACTGCACGTTTTCAACCTGTGCTTGGATCAAAGTACGTACCCGGAATGTTGGAAGACTACTCGAGTTACACCAGTCCCAAAGGGCTGCGCAGGAACTGATGTGAGTGGATTCCGACCCGTGGCAGTATTATCGGCGTTTGCCAAGGTATTTGAGTCCGTGTTACACGCTGCTATACTTCCTCAGATATACGCGAGGTTAAGTGATGCCCAACATGGGTTTCGATCCGGCCGCAGTACGGAGAGCAATCTCCTATGCTTTATGACCTACGCGACACCTGAAGTAGATCGTTTGGGCGGGCAGGTAGATGTCGCATACTTCGATTTTCAGAAAGCGTTTGACACCGTGGATAATGATATCTTGTTGGTGAAGTTGGCTACGCTCGGGTTTACGCCTCGTCTTCTTGGCTTTTTTGCGAGTTACCTAAGGAACCGCAAGCAATATGTAGAGTACAATGGTCACGTTTCGGATTGTTATCGGACACTTTCGGGGGTAAGTCAGGGTAGCAACTTGGGGCCCTTAAACTTCACTCTCATGATCAACGATCTTCCAAGCGTGGTCGAACATTCTACCTGCCTGCTGTTTGCAGACGACCTTAAACTACTGTTAAAAGTTAAGGATAGTCGTGACTGTGAGCGATTGCAAAGCGATATTGATAGGGTGGTGAGCTGGAGTCACATTAACAAATTGCAATTTAATGTTTCTAAATGCAATATAATGTCTTGCAGCAAATCTCACTCTCCCTTGCTCTATCCTTACAGCGTAGAAGGACAATCGGTTTCGCGCGTGTCGTCAGTGAGGGACCTGGGTTTACATGTAGAGTTTGATCTGTCCTTTAGAAAACATATAGTGGACACATGTAAGAAAGCTTTTAGAAACTTGGGCTTTATATTGCGACAGACTAAGAACTTTTCTAACACTGCAACAGTCAAGGCACTCTATAATGCGTTAGTTAGAAGCAGGCTAGAAAGTGGGGCGATTATATGGAATCCTCACGAAGCAAAATACACAGCGATGGTTGAAAAAATACAGAACAAATTTGTGAGGTATCTTTATTTGAAAGAGTACGGAGTATATCCATTTTACCCGCTAATGTATCCGACTCTGTTTGTTCTTGGCATGGTTGGCTATACCAAATTAGAGGTGAGGCGTAATTTGGCGTTAGCAACGTATGTATTTAGGGTACTAAGGGGTAAATTGAATAACCCGCAAGTGCTGAATTCCCTGGGCCTGGTGGTGCCGCGTGGGCCGCGGCGGGGCACGCCGCGCCTGCTTACGAGCCCGATCGCACGTACCAACTTGCTGGCTAGAGCTCCGCTGGTCACGGCAATAAATATACTCAATGAAGTTTCTGCCAAAACTGACATATTTATCTGTTCTCTGACTGAGTTTACCGAAGTGACTAGTAGGCAGTTATCCTTGTAAGTACACAAAGAGTGTTAATTAAATATATGTTATTATTTCATGGGTATTGTGTTTTTAGTATGACTTTGTAATTTCTAATTGATTATAATTATGAATTTATTTGAGTGTTGGTATGTTGATTAATAAATTAATTCATTGTTTATTTATGTTAAATGCTATTCAATTAATATTATTTCATGCTGTTATCTGTATTGTAGCGTAATTTTAAATTATTGTATCTTCCCATATGACAATTAATTGAATGTAAATATTCCTAATTTAATGATAAGTACCTATAATTTTGACTTGTATATAAGCGAATTGGTATAAACTGTAATGCTTATGTATGTAAAATAAACGAAAATAAAATAAAAATAAAAAAAATTTGTACAGCAGTTAAAATAATTAATATCCCTGAAGCGCTGGTAGCCATCCGGTAAGACGTCCGACTTTCAATCCGGGGGTCTCGGGTTCAAACCCCGGCTCGTATCACTCAGTTTTTCGGAACTTATGTACCAACGGAACATTATTTGATATTTACCAGTCGCTTTTCGGTGAAGGAAAACATCGTAAGGAAACCGGACCTATTCCCAAAAAGGCCTAGTTCCCCCTCTGGATTGGTCAGACACTAGTCTATGCCAATTCATGGGATTAGGTTGTCAAGTGGACCCCAGGCTGGGACAAACGCAAGGAGGAAGAAGAAGTTAAAATAATAATAATATAATAATGATTTCATTTGACAGCCGAATTGCTGGATGGTGCCGGCGGGCCTCATGGTTGTGCTGAGCATCGTTCACTCGCAGATCGTGAGCACCACCGAGATGGAGCTCGCGCGCGTGCGCCCGCGCTCCACGTACCGCCGCAAGCTGCCCCGATACTTCCGGTAGGTCCGAACAGGTGACCGTTCATCAGTGAACCACCTTTTTTTCTTTTTATCTCGAAAATATTATATTAAAACCCTATACCAGTTGATAGATAAATGATTTAGCTAGAAATTTGCATTAATGGGATGTTAGTTTTCCTGGTGGTTATTAAATTGTTGTGCTTGGCACGAATTTTTATTCACTAGACGGCCTAGTCGTACTAAATGTATTTATTTTTTATAATATTTTTTTTCTTAGATATGCTCAAAATATCGTTTATATTCTAAGAGTTGATGCTTGTTACTACTAGTATTAATCTATTATATTTTATAGAAGAGCTCGTTCTGAATGCGACGGCGGCAGCGCCGGCGGGTCCGGCGAGAGTGGTGCCACATCCAGCCAGAGCAAGCCGAGCGCCAAGCCCGCCAAGTACCGGCGCCGGCAGTCCCGCGCCGACGTTTCCAGCACGGTGCTGAGGTATGTAGATATAGGTGGAATTCTGTTATGGACATACCGTACTCAGTAATTTTAATAAACGGGGTACCCTCGAAATAGGTATTGGTTTAAATTAAGGGGCTACTTTGAAAAATTATAGGATTTTTCAAACGCTCTAGTGACTAAACGGGAAAAGGGACTGAATTTATTTTCAAATATATATTATTAGACTATATACTCTTGTTTTTGGCACAAGCCGAAACACGATTGCTGAAAGTTGCCTCGATAGAAAAAAAATCCTAAGTTGGGTCCTTTTTCCCCTTATTTTTCTTAGCTTTCGTAAACTATAAGAGATTAAGCAATGTAACTAAGTAAAAAATATGGTATTCTGGTTTATCCAAAAAGTCACAGAACCAAATTTAGACAAAACTTTATAGATTCGCTTATTTATCGTAGTTTGGTCAAAAAGTCTGATCCTAAAGAGCGCTGCATCTCTTTCTTTCGTGCACGGGAGCCATAAACGTGTCTCTAACGGATGGGCGTGGCTTGTCCGAATCGAGGAATGGCCTTAAATGTTGTGAACTATAAAAATGATATCTCTATTGCAGACAACGTAAGAACAAAGAACTGACGAAAGAAAACCTCATCAAAAACTTGGAGCCTGTCGTTAAAAAAGCCATGAAAGCCAAAGATTCCGACGACGAAGACTACATGGCGTGGTCAAAACCTGACCTCTCCACCCCCATAGTCACATTCACCCCACCCCCCGACGAAGTTCAACCACCAACATTCAACTACAAGAATATATTAACTAAGAAAAGACTTGAAAATTTTAATGTGCAAGGCCACATGAACCTTGCGAGAGCCATGTTCGCCGAGGGCGACGATGGTTTCGAGAGCCTTAACGGATATTACTCTAACGGTAGCGACGAACGACCAAAGGAAAAACTAGTCAGCGACAAACCAGTGATCGAACCAAGTATTAAACCAGTTCCTAATCTACTTAGAAATCTTGAAAGGCTAAAGCATGATGATGAGAAATCGGAGAAGAGTCTCGAGTCGGATGGTTCCGTTAAGGAAGGCAAGAGGGTTAGTGTGAGGTTTAAAAAATCGTGGGCGCCGGAAACTGTGCCGCGAGAGACTAGCGACGAAGAGTATCCTATTAAGAAGAAAAATAAGGTAATAAGACTACTTTTACTTTGGTAATGTCTATGACAGAGGTCTCCAAACTACGAACACAACTATACGATCCGGCCCGTGAGTCTGCCAATCGGGCCAGAGATAAGAGCTATATTCCATGCAATTTAGCTCGAGAAAACAAAGAGTAAATGTTTGGAGACCTATGTGCATGATGAGACTATTTTTTTTTTCATTCAGTGATATTTTTATTAAAACTTCGAGCTTAGTAATCTGTACAAACTAGAAGATACTTTCATATGTATTGTTTTTCGAGTAATAAATTACAAGAAAACCAACATTTTATTAAAAAATAATTTTATTACAGTGACCATCAAATATATCGGAGCGGCCAGGGCGCTCAAAAATATATGCCTTGACAATAGAGGCGATGTTCAGATATTTATGACCACTTTGGCCGCTCCGATATATCTGATGGCGACTGTACTTGATTAGCTAAATCTTATGCTTACCATATCATCTCAAAAGAGTTAACAACCTCCAAACTTTTATACTTACATACTTAAATGTAGCAACGAATGTATCAAAAAATATTAACCAATCCTTATTTTTATAATAATAGGCGATAGGTGACAAGAATTATCAGCGTAAGAACCCAGGTAAATTCACGAAAAGTGGCATGAATGGAATGAACAAAACTAAATAGTATAATTGTGTCTCATCAAGTCATCATACCGAACTGTAAATATATTACAAACGTTATAACATAAGAACATAATCATTATATACCGTCATTCATGCTAGCTTCGGTGAATCGACCTGCATTTGCATTGATTGCTATATAACTGTAATAGTTTCATTCGTTCATTTTACAACCAGTATTTAAGAAATTCTAGACCCAGTTCTGATTCAAATACTAGCTGCAAAAAATTGTCTTAGAACATTTAAAACTTTAAAAGTATCACACTATTTTAGTACAGTCAACAGCAGAAGTAAAATGAGCTGGGCACGACTTTATTGTTTAGGAAGTAAGAGCGCGTGTCATTTTGAACACCTCACCAGCTTAGCTAATTCTGCAGCTGACTGTACATCAACCTTTTTTAAAGAATAGTTACAATCGAAAAATCAATTACATAATCCCGAAAGTAGAAAAATTGAGTTTCGGAGTTTTTCATTTAAAGCATAATAATATAAACAGAGATCATGATTCTTACGGATACTATCGTACAGTCGCCATCAAATATATCGGAGCTGCCAAGGTGGTCACAAATATCTGAACCACGCCTCTATTATCAAGGCGATAAAGTGCATATTCAGATATTTTTGAGTACCCTGGCCGCTCCGATATATTTGATGGCGGCTGTGCACTTGCATACATATAAGTTCCACCGGAATATTTATCCTACGCAGTTTAACTACATCAATCTCTACATTTAGTACTTAATTGAATCATTTGGTTTGTGTAGAAATTAGAGAATTACCAAACATCGTCGTCCGACGGCGAATGCTCTGCGTCGGCGCCATCTATCGCGCTGCCATCGCACCATACCATGTCGGACTGGGTTGGCCAGACTACTAACAGTGAGCATCTACCACTACATTTTAACCAAGGACCATTGCAATTCCTGGACTGACCTAAAACCAAATCTTCTCCATACCAAATTATAGTATACCATGTTTATTTAGGATTAGAAACATAACAATCGATTTCGCCCATGTCTTTATTCCAGTCATAAGAAGAGATAGGGAAAACTTTGAATGAGACAATTTTTTTCCATTAATATTAAGACAATAAGAGGCGAAATGGCGTATTTTAAAATCGTTTTCCCAGAAGGTCTACCCAATGATATTCAACCCTAACGCAAACAAAATATGAGTCAAATTCGAAACACGGCACCCAATGGTGTGATAATTGTAATGTAAACTTTACGCTTATGTTATGACACGTAAAAATTCAAATGTATAAATTCATCTGTCAATGGCTAAATTTCAAATGTCTACCGGTTTACATTCCGTAGTCCGTACCGAAGACTATTCAACTCATAAGCTATTGTGTCCTGTTGATAGGCGAGGAGAGCAGCTATGGGTCTCAATCTGAGGGGGCCCATTCTGACGTGGGGTTCCACTGCGCGGACAGTTCTTGGGATCCCTTCGCTTTGCTGGACCCTACCAGTGATACAGGTAAGATGTTGATATTTTAGCGGTTGTAGGGTATTTACCTTGTACACAGGGATCGTAAATTCCAATGCATATTTTTTTATTTTATTTTTATTTAGGTAAACAAACAGTCACTACAAGAGAGCTTAAGTTAAAAATCTTAATACATGTTTACAATATGTGTAACCAACATTATTCACCACTTGTTAGATAAATATAGCAATTGAAACATTCGGAGCTTCGCGTGGGGTGTTGTAACCCCCAGAGTGTTAAGGACCGTGTTACAATGTTAAGTAGCGCATAGTGAACAAGAGATGAAAAAAGAAAATCAATTAAGAAAATAGTCTACGTACGTTAAATGATAACTAGTGCGACTATGGTTAAAATTGAAATTAACATTGACATTAGATTAAGAAAGTAATACATCTGTTACAAGTTTTTTATATACACTCACTGCAGCCAAATATGTCCACCTGATTAAAACGTGTGTTATAAGTGTGGACAAGCCTGTGTAGAGGAACGCGCTCACCGGCACCGGCATTGGTACGGCAGCGGCCGGTCACGAACAGCCGGTGCGGGCGGCACTCACGTTGTCTACTATAGTTAGGTACTTTATAGCAGAGCTTATTATTAAGGGCTACACAATCGTATTGGTTGTTACCGAGACCGTACAATACCATTGCCTCAAGCAGCGTACGCCTCGAACCTAAGTCAAGGAGGCCATATTTTTTAAGTAATTGCGGGTAGGATATTTTCCTAAAGTTTGGCTTGGCGTTTAAGAACAGTGTAGCCTCCTGCACATGGTATAGACCTGGATTATAGCAGTTAAGCTTACCATTTCAGCTTAAAATTAAAATCTCTAAAATGTAGTAAATTTCGCAGTGAAATGCACTATGTGGGAGCGCGGTTCGACACTACGCACAGAGCTATCCGCGGTGGATATTAGCTGGTACGTGGTGGCGCGGGCCGAGCGCGCCATGGCCGCCGACGGCTGCATGTGGGCCGGCCTGCTCATGGCCGCCAGCGTGGCGCTCGTGGCGCCCGCCGCCAGGCTCATCCAGGTATCTATCACACGAGGCGCCATGGCCGCCGACGGCTGCATGTGGGCCGGCCTGCTCATGGCCGCCAGCGTGGCGCTCGTGGCGCCCGCCGCCAGGCTCATCCAGGTATCTATCACACGAGGCGCCATGGCCGCCGACGGCTGCATGTGGGCCGGCCTGCTCATGGCCGCCAGCGTGGCGCTCGTGGCGCCCGCCGCCAGGCTCATCCAGGTATCTATCACACGAGGCGCCATGGCCGCCGACGGCTGCATGTGGGCCGGCCTGCTCATGGCCGCCAGCGTGGCGCTCGTGGCGCCCGCTGCCAGGCTCATCCAGGTATCTATCACACGAGGCGCCATGGCCGCCGACGGCTGCATGTGGGCCGCCTGCTCATGGCCGCCAGCGTGGCGCCCGTGGCGCCCGCTGCCAGGCTCATCCAGGTATCTATCACACGAGGCGCCATGGCCGCCGACGGCTGCATGTGGGCCGGCCTCCTCATGGCCGCCACCGTGGCGCTCGTGGCGCCCGCCGCCACGCTCATCCAGGTCTCTATCACACGAGGCGCCATGGCCGCCGACGGCTGCATGTGGGCCGGCCTGCTCATGGCCGCCAGCGTGGCGCTCGTGGCGCCCGCCGCCAGGCTCATCCAGGTATCTATCACACGAGGCGCCATGGCCGCCGACGGCTGCATGTGGGCCGGCCTGCTCATGGCCGCCAGCGTGGCGCTCGTGGCGCCCGCCGCCAGGCTCATCCAGGTATGTATCACACGAGGTGCCATGGCCGCCGACGGCTGCATGTGGGCCGCCTGCTCATGGCCGCCAGCGTGGCGCTCGTGGCGCCCGCTGCCAGGCTCATCCAGGTATCTATCACACGAGGCGCCATGGCCGCCGACGGCTGCATGTGGGCCGGCCTGCTCATGGCCGCCACCGTGGCGCTCGTGGCGCCCGCCGCCACGCTCATCCAGGTCTCTATCACACGAGGCGCCATGGCCGCCGACGGCTGCATGTGGGCCGGCCTGCTCATGGCTGCCAGCGTGGCGCTCGTGGCGCCCGCCCCCAGGCTCATCCAGGTATCTATCACACGAGGCCCCATGGCCGCCGACGGCAGAACTAATGGAGTGTTATATACACGTGTTTTCGACCCTTTAAAAACAATCAAAATGTACCAAAAGCGACCAACATGATGGCTTTGTTTTCAGATTGCCATAGAACAAGATACTAGGAGTGAAGAAGAACTGCAATCATTGTCACCATTGACGTACATTCCATCGTTGATCTACAACTACAGCCAGGGATCCCTGGTCTCGATATTTAATGGTGCTTTTGGTGACAATTTATGGTGAGTTTCATTTATTTGCAGAAGAAGGGTAATTTTACATCCCATCTGGACCTCGCAGCACTCACTGGAATTTCTTCACCATCTACTTTCCCACTACTATTACCACCTGAAAGAAGAAATGCCTCTCTATATCCAGTGACGTGTAGCCATACGATAAATCATCGTTTCTCCTTTTTCGACTGTTGACAAACAGTATGCAAATATTCTTTATAATGCGTATATTATTTTTAAAGTTGAAGGCGCATTTCGCCAATCATCTACGGTATATGTTCGTAGCTTCTATCAGAACTAAGTTTACTACAACGTTTACTATAGATTAAAACTGAACCTTATTTTCAGGTCAATAACGACGAATATGCTATCGTGCGCCCTCCGCTTCGCGCTTAGCAGCCTCGTATTTTTCCTGCTAGCCGTGGCCGAGCGGGCCTTCAAACAGCGATTTCTCTATGCGAAGCTGTTCTCTCATTTGACATCTGCGAGGCGGGCCAGGAAGAGCGAGTTGCCGCACTTCAGACTGAATACCGTGAGGAATATCAAGACTTGGCTGTCTACTCGGTCGTATTTACGGGTATGTTTATTATAAAAAAACCGGCCAAGAGCATGTCGGACCATGCTCAGTGTAGGGTTCCGTAAACTGAGACCATTAATTCAAAAGGTCGTTTCTTACGGGAAATTTGGCGGCGCTTACGCCTTTTTTACTTACGTCCTTTCACTATGGGTTTTTAAATGATAACTCAAAAACGGTTCAACCGATTTATTTCAATATAGTTTTCATTGAAGGTACTCATTAGGCCTCAGTTTCATGATTTTTCTAAATTTTAGGACCCTAGATTCAAAAGTTAGATGGGGGGGGGACGCCCTATTTTAAACTTTCGGAGCTATTATTTCCGAAAGTATTAGTTTTATCCAAAAACTGTTTTAGAAGACCCTAATTCTTTTTAAAAGACCTATCCAACGATACCCCACACAACTTAGATGAAACGAAAAAAAAATTCGCCCCCCACTTCACGTGTACGGGAGGTACCCTAACAAAATATATTTTTCGCGTTTTTGTTCTACCGTTTTGTTGGCATAGTTAATGCACATATTCAAACCAAATTTCAGCTTTCTAGTGCTAACGGTCACTGAGCTAGACCGCGGACGGACGGACGGACGGACATGGCGAAACTATAAGGGTTCCGTTTTTGCCATTTTGGCTACGGAACCCTAAAAATCGGGTGTTACTTTACACAAGTACATATCTTGAATGACAGTAATATTGGTTTGTTATTCCGCGGTATAGTAACGATACACGGTTTGTGCATTATGTTCCCCCCCACTGCAAAAATAAATACGCAAATCAGTATAACAAACCACCACCAATAATACCGAAAATCCCGAACTATGACCCTCTAAGAGATTTCTTCCAGCTAACATTATGATATAGCTGACATTTTATTGTCTATTTATAAATTGCTTCAAACTCGCAACTTGTGACTTTTCGTTATCATTACAATGGCTAAATTCGCTGTGATGGATAGAGGACTGTCTGGTGTAATTAGAAGCACTTTGAACTGATAATTCAAAACACGTGGGTTTGAATCCAGTGATGTTCTAGAATCCTTCACGGTTATTTTTTTCTTTGGACATCTGTCTCCAATTTTTGGTATGTTCAAATAATTACAAATGAATCCCCTGAACTCATAGCATTCTGTCAATTCCCGTATTAAAACTGTATTTTTCACCTCACTAGCTCGGAAAGCCCTTTTTGTTTGTTTAATATCTATTGTGAAAATCGCTTTTTATCCACATGTGGTGAAAGAGTTTTGACATAAGTGACAAGTGGCTTAAGTGACATTTGACAGCTAACAAAACGTAAAACGTTAAAAGTGCAGAATTTTTAACATCGCAATTAATGAATTGCATCGAGTAAAAACACTTAATACAGTCTTACAACTTTATTTTAATTCATAAATATCAGCATTCAACATTAATCTTCATTCTTTTTGTAATAACGGATAAATTGTTCTGACAGCCGAATAAGTCTACGTACGAACAAAACGCATCTGACATTTAATAAAACCTTTTACGTCAAAACTTTTCATTTCAATTCATCCATCATATCAACGTTAAATATTCGCATGTTTTTCTAGGTTGTTTTGTTAAAAATTAGTGATTCGAGTGATGAAGAAGTATTAAACACCTGAGGAATTACGGGAAACCGAGCAAAATGCACCCTTTTTCTTATTTTCCTCGCTGTAGTGAGGTGAAAAGTTTTGTGTTATAAACGGGTGAAAGTTATTTTACGTCTCGTGTATTAAAGCACTCGCTACGCTCAGGATTCTATTTTTGAACCACTCGCTTCGCTCGTGGTCAATAATAGAATCCTTTCGCTAGCTCGTGTTTCAAATAACACTCGCACGTAAAATACAACTTTCACCCCTTGTATAACAAATAACTATTGCTGCATTGCTGAGTCCAAAAGGCATCCTTACAAACTCACAACGACCCTTGAAAGTACTGAACACTGTCATCAATACCATTTGACTAACTTAAATTTCTTATTATTTATACATTTTCAGAATGTTTCCTTCTGTACTGTTCACAGCGGCGAGGCCCACAGCGGTCTGTGGACGTGATCGTGTCGGCCGCGTTCATGCTCACAATAATCCTGCTTGCTTGCGTCAGCGCTCATCTACTCAGGGTAACCAGATACCTTACGTAATATGACTTTTTTTAAATAAAACCTGCTTCAACGGTTCAAAAATTGCTTAAAATATTTTCCCCTACTGTCCAGGACTCAATGACCCTCGAATCCGGCTGGATACTAGAAGCCCTAGTGTGGAGCAGCTGCCTCGGCATCTACCTACTCCGCTTGCTGACGCTGGGCAGCAACGTGAACCGCAAGTACCGCGGCTGCCTGTCCGCCATACTGACGGAGCAGATCAACCTGCACCTGGCCATCGAGCAGCGCCCGGAGAGCAAGGAGCAGCTCACGGTTGCCAACAACGTGCTTAAACTCGCCGCGGACTTGCTCAAGGTATTCTTTAGTCGCCGTCATTTGATGGATATCGGAGCACTCAAGGTACTCAAAAATATCTGAAAATGCACTTTATCGCCTTGATAATAGAGGCGTGGTTCAGATATTTGTGATCACCTTAGCCGCCCCCGATATATCTGATGGCGACTGTACTGCTGTTCTGTTATTTATACAGGGTGGATTTTCTTTTTTGATCAGTAAGAGCAGCTACCAGATTCTTAGAAGACCTTCCCTCGATTTCAAATTAATGAAGATTCGTGTTTACAGATTTTGGAAAAAACACACAGGGTGCGAGAAAAAGGTCATTTTTGACAAACTTTTTTTATGCAATTCGATCCCATTCCTATCCAGGATCAAAAGCTTGTATAGGATCAAAAATAAATCCCGAATAGACAAGCCTCAAACAAATGGAGGAAAACTATTCCTTATGCTTTTTTATGCCAGTCGATCCCATTCCTATCTAGTATAAATAGCTTCCTAGGGGTCAACTTACGTTAATGTACTAAAAAGCCAAAAATTAAAGTAAGAACTTTTTTCCTGGTTTCCTCACCATGCTTTGTTTTAACGAAAAGTGATTTGTAAATATCAAATTATAATACATTTCGAGATCCTCATTCGTCCCAGACTTGAACTATGATGTATGTGTTAATGAAAGGATGATGTCTTACCGTTTGCCGACAATTTAATTACGTTATAAGATCTTAGATTAGGTTTCAAAATTATTGATAATGTTTTTCTCTTTACAGGAACTGGATTCGCCATTCAAGATATCAGGAATATGTGCCAATCATTACTTATACACTATTACAAAGGTAGTTATACTTTCTGCACTCTCTGGAGTCCTGTCAGAAATGCTCGGCTTCAAATTAAAACTACACAAAATAAAAATCAAATAAGGTTATTAAATTCTCTAGTAATATGCACGTTGATCGAAGTAGGCCATAACACAGATGTATAAAAAAGGCAAGGAGTAGTCCATTTTTTTCTAATACGGTAACTTTGGTTTGTTCTCGTTCAGATGGCGCTTCCGACTTAGAGCCTCAAAAAGTTCTTAGACTGTGCCTATCTAGTTTATATATACTCTCTGCCCTGTAATAACTGTCTGTGTCTACTTTAAGACTGCGTCGACCGTCCATTGGCCCCCTCATTGGGCGGATTGTATTGTCTAATAAACGAATCAATTTCTGTGTAATCCCCGGACGGTCGGTACAGTCTTAATCTACGAATAATGATGTAGAATGTAATTTCATCGTGTATTAGCCAAAATAAATAGTGCACAAATTTGCTGCATGTAGCTCAGTGTTCCTTTCTTTTTGTTGTTTAAGTGCAGCATTTAGCACACTAGATAGCAAGAAATAGTTTTAAGTGACCCATTATTTCTAAGATTAAAACTGTACCGAAATCGATGTTTCATACTTTTCATATTTAATCAACAGCAGAAATAGGAATGGGAATGTTAAAATGAGCCTTAATCTCTTAGCAATACAGAGTTCTTCTTAGTGCATGTTTTAGATTTTTTTTTTAGAATTCAATTTACTTTATTGGAGTAAACACGCAATAGATGAACAGTAAACAATAAACTTAAGTATAAATAAAAACTAATCATAAATAAATATATTATACTAAAATAACCAGTCCCCCGCGGCATGGTGCCGTAGATGCTGTTTTTGATTATATTAATGGAAACACATTTCTGGGCCATTTTTATTTTAACTTGTACTTTAAAGCCAGCAAAGCACGACTTAAGTCGTGTTTTAGTAACGTCTAACCGTCACATTCCTGACAAAATATATGAGATTTGACATTGAACGTCAGTTTAGTGACGATTGCTAACCAGCCGTTAATGGTACACAGTTAAGTGAAAATGTCCTTCTATTTCTGCTGTAGATTGCCTATTATACGTGTCTGTTTAATCGATTATAAAGAGATATCTGTCTATAAAGACAGCTACCTTGTAGATAACAAAGTAAAATAATGCTTACGTCTTTTTGCAGTTTTCTGATACCAGAAAAAAATATTGGACAATGACTTTTGAATATTTCATTAACGTTTTGATCTCAACTTATAACCACTATAAATATAACTATGTTTTATATAGATATCGAGAACCTGGTGTAACCTCTGCCTTATTATAGTGTATGTGGAACTCTTATTTTAATTTTGAGTTTATCATGGTTTTTAATTTAACCCTTTGACCGCCAAAGCCGTCCGATGCTTGGCGTTCAAAAGGTTAAAAAGTTGGGCATTTTCGTCGTGGTATCTGTTTACCTACTGTTTATGTAACGTAAATTTAGGTTCAGTCAATCATTTTGATATGTTTGCCACAGTCTGTATAAACCCGGAAAAACAGTAGCCCTGAATTTATATTTATTAATTGTACTTAAATGTGAAAGGATGTTTTATAACAAAATTTAAAGCTATTACTTTTTACCTACAATCGCCATTAAATATATCGGAGCGGCCATACCTGCAGGGTACCTACCGAAAAATATCTGAACATGCACTCTATCGCCTTGACAATAGAGGCGTTGTTCAGATATTTGTGACCACCTTCACCGCTCCGATATATCTGATGGCGACTGGACTGGATGGGTGGTACCTATTATCGCATTCAAAAAGTACTATTTCAGAGTATATCAATAATCGTTTCAATACTTCACGGTAATGACACGGTTCACTATCACGATAAATTAAGGACACAAACGTATACGATACGATTGTAGGCAGTGATTTTTAATTTACCATGAACTTAATGATTATATGCCGTTAAAGTAAATTGCCATCCGTCAAAGTGGCTATTTTGCCATATAACGTCACAAATAATCTTTAGACCCAATACATTAATTCTATGATCTTACATAAACATGTACTAAACAGCCTAAATTATTAATTTATGTATGTTTGCCATCTTATGATCGTCCACTGTTAACTGACAAGGTTTAAACCTACGTCAACATGTCAAGGACGTAATTAAGGTGCTCCGATGATCAGTAAGAGTTATAGCTGGTAATGTGTAACAAAAACGCTGGTGATCCTTTTAAGGTCCTAATTGGTTTATTGATATCGAATTCTAATTATGAAAAATTTAAGACATTTTTTTTTTGTATGGAGGGTTGGTATTTAAGCTAGAACGACGTGTGCAATACGAAACCAATTATACCCTTCTTAAAAGCATCAACAGTATTTTTGCTCCACCCTGTAGAATCCTGACGAAATGCCCTTTCTTTTAATTAGTAGATATAAATGTTAGTAGATTAAGTAATTATTGTTACAATGTAAAATTGTGATATTTTATGGACTGGGTTGAAGTGGGGTGAACTGCGCTGATAGATTAATCGGTATTATGTATTGGATATGGTTGTTACCTGTTGCAGCATCTGTACCACTGAAGGAATATCAATAATATAAGTAGTGAGAAGTGATAATTATCATGGATGAACATCAGTGTATGTTTTTCTTGAAATCTAAGTTTGCAATTCCTAAGAGATAGGTTCTACGTAAATACAACCACCATAATAGTACATTACGTACCTAGGGCGGTAAAATAAAGAATGGCTCAGAACGCGGGCATTTGTGGCCCGAACCGAAGGTAAGGGCCATAAACAAGCGATCTGAGGCCTTCTTTATTATCGCCCGTGGTGCGTACACAATTTTATGTCTTCTGGGTGTGAAGTGAGATTTGCCACAGCGCCCGTGGGCGGCAAATCTCACTTGCCGGCCAGAGTGACGTAAAGTTTGTTAACGTTCAGTGGCGTAGCTAGGTGCCCAAGGGCCCTGGGGCAAAAAAAAACTAGGACCCCTAAACTATATACACACACACAGCTCTTTATATTGAATATGAGGTTTGCTAATCAGGCCCGAGGCAGTGGCCCGCCCAGCCCTTTGACAGCTACGCCAGTGTTACCGTTGTCGTGTCTTTTTTTTATTATGACATGATATATATATATATAATTATGTAACGATAGTTTAATAGGAAATCATATTTCAACTTGTTGCTTTTCAGTGAGCTAATTTGGAGCATTCCACGGAAAAGTCCACCGTTGTCCCGTACAAACACGAATTTTCAGAAAACTGGTAGGTTTTGGAGTACCTTTTTCTGCGACAATAGAGTCAAATTATGGTCAGATTTAACAACAATACAACACAACAATATTCCGATTAAAATTGCAAAGATAACTCTAATGACAGAGATACAGACGCGTTTGTACGGGACAGCTCGTGGAATGCCCCATTTAGGGTCACCACACACCTAGCGGTTTTCCTCGCACGAACGAGAACCACTTTATTAGGTTGGTTGTGTAGTCAGTAAATCCTTCTTAGATTCGGTATGTTCCTAGTTTGTGTAGATAATTTTAATAATTAGTCTCTTGCATAAATATTGCTATTCTATTTTCATAATCAAATTAGATATAGAATATGTAGAAGAATAGAGAAGAAAAATAGATGGATACTCCCAAAACCAATGACAATGGGTCACTTGGTATGAAATTACGTGAGTGACCTTCTTGCTTCCGAGTGGACTATAGTAGTACAGTCGCCATCAAATATATCGGAGCGGCCAGGATACTCAAACATATCTGAACATGCACTTTATCGCCTTGACAATAGAGGCGTTGTTCAGATATTTCTGACCACCTTGGCCGCTCCTATATATCTGATGGCGACGTACCAAGCCAGTCGGCGCCAAATCTACGCTGTTGTTTATGATTATAACAGAGGATTTTACTGACACAGTAAACAAAGAAATCTCTTGCCATACATAGGTGCTAAAAATATGAATATCTTTAACACATTCAATGTCGGAAACCCGACTATCGGGTATTTTATGATTTCCCGCTCAGGCCGCACTACCAGATAGATAGTCGGGATCTTGGTACTACAGCTATACATGACTATATTTTGCGGCCTGGCGCGGATGTTTTGTCTGGCTGGGTGGCAATGAATGTGTTAACACATTCACTGCCAAGAACCCGCCTCGTGGGCGCTCGTAAACTTTGCTCAGACGTCGGACAACTCGCTGGGCGGGTTGTTATGTACGTAGCTATAGAGGCCAGTTTCTGAAGTAGGACGTTATTTTTCGACTGGCAATTAATGTGTTAATAATGTTAATATAACATAAACATGTAGACTACGCCTTGGTGATAGTCGTGGCTACATATACTGTATCCGTTTTTTTTCAGACGTGACTGTACCTAAATACTTCCTACTCAAGTTGGACTTTTACAAAATAATGTTTTGTAAGAATAATGTCCAACCCCCCGTCTTACAAGCCGCAGTTTACTTCATAATCGTTTGTTCTTGTATGTCACTTTAACCGTTGTTTTTAGTAGCATATAAAACATAAATTAACTAAATGAGGCTTGTACGACGTTTATTAATAAGGGGGCAAAATAGTGATAATGCGAGTTTAAAACATTAGGTGCTTATTATTTTGGTTGTAGCTGCACATTTGTGCAAAATATAAAACTTTTTGAAAATAATAAGTAGATAACTTAGAGTAATTTGCATAAAATGCAAATATAAATAAATTTTATCCACCTATATGCCGTCTCTTTTCATTCATTTATTCCAATTATATATATTATTTGTGTTCCGGCTGGTGAGTAAGGTTGCCAAAGAGCTCAAAGAGGACGAGGGACCCTCTTGTTCCTTTAACCATCAACACAGTGAGTCCTCCTTTTTGTAAACGGTCGGCAACGCGCATGTGATACTTCTGGAGCTTCAGGCGTCCATAGGCTGCGGTAGCTGCTTTCCTTCAGGCAGGCCGTAAGCTTGATGCCACCGTGGTGGTATTAAAAAATATATAAATGGTAATTGTACTAATTGTACATTTTTAATTAAGGAAAATTAAACGCAATTTAATAGGTAAAAATTTATTAAATCAACGAGTGCAGAGCAGAAATCTTTGTACAAGTTGCTACCTACTCCCGATCCGTCAACACAAAACATGTGAGCCGACACATAAAACCTTTTACACTTACTTATCGGTTAACCTATTAGAATAAAAGTTTTGTATGTAATACTAACTAAACATCAAACAAAAAATAGTGCGTCCTTATTGCTTTAATTCATCTTTCCTATTTTAAAACAAAACAACTAACCTAACTATTAATTACATTTCGTAGGTCTTATCTTATCTTTTAAACAGTCGCGCAAGCGCTGGCTTGGAAATGTCTGACTAATAGAAAACTAAAATCAATTTCCCTGACATTTTCTAGCGTTAGATTGCATTTTTGAAACCTCACATACGCACCCTATGGTGAACCAGTATGCAAACTTATGTCTGATTGTACAGTCGCCATCAGATATATCGGAGTGGTCAAGGTGGTCACAAATATCTGAACAACGCCTCTATTATCAAGGCAATAAAGTGCATGTTCAGATATTTTTGACTACCCTGGCTGCTCCGATATATTTGATGGCGACTGTACGAACAAAATGTTTAGTCAAATAATTATGACCAATGAGAGCACTTGAACGACTACTTATATTCAGTCTGTGACGAATAAGATTGAATATATTTTATAACGTCTTTGTCGGAGACAAATAAAGTCAAAAGGCGATAAATTAAACTGATTTATGATCACTCTCATTCAATTCACTACTAATGTATTCTAACGTTCTTTCAATGTGATTGACGTATTTTTTAACGTTCTACAATGAAGCAACTAAAACAGGCTTGATTTTAATACCACAGACAACTAAAATATCAAATGGAACCAGTGTAACAAGATTTAATACGTTATTTCATGGCTTGTTGACCTGTCGGACGAAATCTAAATTATTATGATATTATAGTCCGACCTCGCCGAGTCTGCATCGACTTTCCAAGCACGATATATGGACATATAGTCAACATAAACGTAAAATGTATACGAAATTAAACGTTTATTCCGGAAGTAGTGAGACTCCGATAATTTAGTTGCCCCTGGCATATCATTAGATATCATTATTTTATATTTATTTTTAGGTCAAAAAGGTTAACTTCGGGTTACAGATTCATCCGTATGGCGCGTCAGTATTATATCTTCACACTATAAATATGTAACTAGGAATAATGCTAGTCCCGCCGATGGTCGCGCGACGACGACAGATGCGAGCGGCTGCGGCGCGAGTCGCGCTCGCGGTCACGCTCGCGATTGCGGTCACGATCACGGTCGCGTGACCGCTCTCGAGATCCTTCCCGCTTGCTTTTGCTGCGTGAACGACTCCTCCTGGAAATTGAGTCAGTATTATTTTACAGGATAAGAATGCGGAAAGTGGATAATATGAGTTTTGAATCTTAGATACGTAATTTCAACAAGTAACTACCAAAAATATTTTTTGGTACACACTTTTATTGCTGACTGTCCCTAGTAATAGCACTGTCGTGTTACGGAAGTTTACCTCAGCCCAATCAGGCATCGGGAAATAGTTGAAAATTAACTTACAAGAAGCATGTAAATAAAGAAGCATACGGGGTCAAGCTAAATAAAACTGTAAAAATTAAAAAAAATGCAATGGCGAGTCATTAGCCGACCTACTTTGCGCGGCAACTTCCTCGCAACGCGGCGCCTATCAGTTGCAGTGAAATTAAACAGTTTTCGTTTTTGCTTGCCGTATATAGTAAGGTAAAAGTACATATATAGGTTGGCCATGATTTGTTTACCTTCAAGCATAGATATAGATAATCATACTATCTCTTTCTTATGCTAGTACCCTCGCTGGTAAAAAAGGAATGAGTGTAGGTTATTACTTCCACCGTTTATGCACTTATTAGGGCTCTTACAGACGAGCGACAGTACGCGACTCACTGTCGCCGACCGTCGCCGTCAGACGACAGTGAGTCGCGTACTGTCGCTCGTCTTTAAGAGCCCTTACAGGGTGTCCACTTTCTGGAAAGTCAGGGAAAGTCAGTGAAAAGTCAGGGAAGCTCGAAATGGCACTGGAAAGTCATGGAAAGTCAGGGAAATTATAATGAGGTCAGGGAAAAATATGGACCTGGAAAAAAATAAGGAATATAAAAAATAATGGAAAACAAAAGTTTTATTTTCTTGGTTATAGGCGAATCCAAAGAATTCATAGAATTACTTATAAGGCGTCATACCTTCTCTATATAGAATATTTTTTTAAGGTTTAAACAATGATTTTATATATACTAGATAAGAAATCAGCACTCCAAATGTGGCACAGTAAAAGCGGGTGCAACGCGACAGATTTTGCCGAAGAGAGCCGAGCCCGAGCCGAGCGAAGCCCGATCGACCCGACGAGTATATTTACAAAGGACTAACAAACGTTTCGTTAAAATATTACCAGTGTAAGTGAGACTAGGGATTAAGCTTAAATGCTACAGCATGAAGGTCAACGTACTATAGGCACAATTGGCGATAGGAAGTAAAGGTTTCGTAAATTTCAACCGAACTGACAGCATTGAGGCATAAGGCTAGTGGAGTAGTTGTTTTTTTTTAAATTACGAAACTCAGAAAATAATTAAAACTTATTTAGTAAATTTTATTATTATATTATATTTTATAATGTTGAATAGTTTTTTATGGTTCCGTGGCTCAATTGGCAAAAACGGAACCCTTATAGTTTCGTCATATTCCGTCCCTCCGTAAGTATGTCACAGACATTTTGAGACGTATCCTTATAACATTTTAACACAAGGTGTATTTAATGCGCCACTAGTGAAATTGCTAAAAAAAATATTTGAACATTATCGGTTAAGGAGTTTTCGAGTGATCTCCAAAAGACTACGTACTAGGGCTTCCAAATACCGGACCTTCTGTGATGCCGGTATTAATACCGAAATTTATTTCTCCAAGACCGGGATCCCGGGATCCCGGGATTTTTCGGGAAAAAAATTGAAATGTATGAAAACATGAAAAAAATGCCTTGTTTCATCAAATCCGTATTTATTGCGCAAACATATTACGTGTGTAGTTTGCAACTCCACAGTAGAGAGAAAAGAGGCGATTAGACAAGTGGTATTTTTCAAAAAATCCATGTCGAGAAGCAAATCATATTACTTTTAGGTAACCAGACTATTTACCCTATTGAGAGTATTGAGACCCTGTTGTATCCGAATTGCCGGTTGCCTTCAAATAATATATGACCGAAAGTGAGATATTCATGATGGCGGGCGGCGGCAAGATAAAACGGCGATTCATAAATTTATTGTGGCGAATGTTAATCCCACGCAGACGAAGTCGCAGGAAAAAGCTAACAAGTCAATATGTTTATTGTCTTGTTAGCTTGTTCTTAGCTCTATCTTATAACCCTCAATATCTCATTAAACATTGATCCCAGCAAAAAAAGGTATATAACCTTTTTTATAGAGAATTTTATGTGAATTACTAAAGTAGTAGAACATTTGTTGGTAGAGGCCACTGTTTACGGATATTTAAGAAAACCTAAAAAATGGGACGTTTTTTGGCCGCCGTCTTGAATACCTCACTTCCAGTCATATGTATTGAAGGAAACCGGCAATTCGGATACAATACAACAGGGTCTCAATAGGGTAAATAGTTTAGTTACCTAAAAGTAATATGGATTGCTTCTCGACATGGATTTTTTGAAAAATAAGGACTGGTGTATATGGCATAACTTTAGGTAGCTTACAATTTTATGAACAAGTTGCAACCTGCACTGATGCCGTGGCCAAGCCACTTGCTTGCTCGAATTAGCTTAACATTTTTGACAAAATATCCGGCGACCATATGACATGTAAAAACATGTCTAAGACGTGTGTGATTTACGTAACCAACAGCCGGCGCGGTAGGTGGCGCCAGTGGTGCCAGTGCAGGGCAGAGAAAGAAATCATCAGAATAGTTAAACTAGAGAGAGAAACAGACGTAAAAAAACCGCTCACATTAGCCGCTATTGCCAGTATGCTGCGCAGCGATGCCTAATTTAAATATTTGGATAGGTAGTTTATGTTTGTTACACATATTTTGACAGTTTAACTAGTTTATAAAAATACCGGGATCCCGGTATTGAATCAGAAAATACCGAGATTGAAAAACGTCCTTAAAAAGCCGGTATCCCGGGATCCCGGGATCCCGGGATCCCGGGATTGGAAGCCCTACTACGTACATAGGCAGATACGACCTTGTGACTTGTGATTTTTTTAAATAATTCTCTGTTATGCGTGGTCCGACACGAACTTTAGCCGGTTTTTGTAAAATATACCTCAAATGATACCGTAATATCCTCATATCTAATCCCAAGAAAGCAATTATAAAATATTTTCGTTTATTATTTTTTCATTATTTCAAAGTGTGATCTATCAATTTTGGAATTAAAGATTTAAAAAGAAAGCATGAAATACTATGTTTACCGAGCTATTGTGTTGCTTTTGATTCTAAATTTGTCTTGAGCATGTACTTCGCCCCCGCATGGGCCGCATGCCTGCTTCCCTTTCTGCTCGCTCGGCGGCCAAAAAACTCAACCCTCACCCGCCACCCATTGTGCCCGTACGGTTTACACCGTCAGGAATACGTTAGGTCAGAATGCAAACAAGTAAACATAACCGACCGTGTGCAGTTTTCATTCCATTCTGGAGTCGAATCAGGCAACCGGTCTAGGTACCTGACGTTTGCCTCCAACTTTTAACATTCGCCTCACAAACTTAGGTAGAAAATCCGTCCGATACGTCATTTTAAATATGTTATTATAAATATTATGTCGATCTTTAATCGATTATTATTTGTTCAGAATTAAACACTAATACATAATCACAAATAGTTTTATTTTTATGCTGATGTTGTCAACCTACGCGAAAATAACTATTATGGAGATATATGAACCCTTAGCTTTGGAAAGCACAAACATACATAAATATATATATAGTTAATAATTTCCTATTTTTATCAAAAATATGAAGGCAATATAATACAATACACACTATACAAATCTATTAAAACGAACTAATACGCGAAATAGGTATAATTATGAAGTTATCAATATTTATTACAAAAGTTTCATAATTTTTTTTATTATAAATAATAAATTAATTAATACAAGAGCGACTCCATTGCTCTTATGTGCCATGTGATTTTTGAACGCCAGATGAATGACAGGTGAAATTTTATCATATCTTTCTTCTAATTTGTAATACAACCTTAACGATGTTAAATAATTCGCACTGGCCGGCTACACATTTTTTTGTGCTATATTTTCGGAAAATCTTGTTTGTGTCTGCGCCTCTATTATATTATAACTCAATGGGTTTAAAAAATCTTAAACCCTCTCAGCGATTGCTAATGAGAAAGCATTTGGTCAAGCTGACTAGTAACTCAGACTCAGCATTGTATTTCAGTGTAGGAAGGATCTACAACATTATGATTTAATGTTCCATAATTAAATTTCTGCTTTTAGGATACGAAATATCATAAAAATCATACATTTTTTTTACAGTGATGTGTTAGAGTTTCATAAAACAGTGAATATGACTAATGAAATGAGTTCAAAATATTGTACGTTTAATAAAGTATGGCTCAATCTAAGAGTGAGTCCAGAGTTTGCATATTGAAGTCGTAGGCGATCATAATATCAGCATTCAGCGTATTTAATTTCAGACAATGTTGCCAAATATTTAAATTGAGGAATATGGATGAGCGAACGTAGTGTTATATAGAAAAGGTCCGAAACATAATATCAAGAATCTTGAAACTAAAATCAGTTGACCACTAATTAAACATTAGAATAACTTGTACCAACATTAAATGCAGTCCTGAACTGAACAAAATCTGCCAAAACTCTTGCGACGGGGACGGGACTAAAATACAGCGTAACAAAATGTTCCCAGATAGCAAGATTGCTTTCAACAACTCTATGGGAAAGACAAAAGTCGTGTATGTGACCAATCACGGAATAGCACACATGCTATGTCTGGATGTACAGAATTCGCGATTTAATTTACATTGATAAGGTGGCTTGAAAATGGACTGTGCCTTGACAGATCTATAAAAGCATCAGGTTCGAGAATTTGCTTCTAATGAGCGAAAACAAAAAACCTTATTGAAATGAAAAATCCGTTACTAAAAGCTCCATTGGCAATCGTAGGATCTATTGTACATTTGCCATCAGATATATCAGAGCAGCCGAGGTTGTCACAAATATCTCAACAACGCCTCTATCGTCAAGGCAATAAAGTGTATGTTCAGATATTTGTGACCACTTTTGCCACTTCGATATATCTGATGGCGACTGTACCGCGTTTATACTTGTGTGGGAGTGACGAGGCGAATAAACCGGCGAATAGCGTGTGGACTGCCTACACATGTCGCGTCGGGGAGTTATACCCACAGAGCCGAATATGTGAACGGACATTCGCGTTGGCACTCGTACGCGAATGGTTCGTAGAACGTTTCGACGAGCGTCTACTCAAATGCGAACATACAATACAAGTATAAACGTAGTATTTATTAATAGGGATTACCAACCATTTTATGGCTACTTCAAAGCAACAAACCTAGCGTCATTTGTACATGTTGCCATAATGGACTTGATAAATAAATCTAATGGAGAACTTGTAAAGACGAAAAATCTCGACGCATTGTCTCCTGAAGATATTATAACATCGATTTAAATAACACCGAAAATGTACTTGTCACAGAACACTATCACAAGAGTTTCGAAGCTTAACGCATTAAATAAAATAAATAAAAATAATTAAATGCAATGAACAATTTCAGCTATTATTTAAAATTTGAAAATAAGGCCGATTCGTTTTGATTCGTACGCTGCACGCTGTGCGACATACGGAATCAATACAACATGCTAATATTGTGCTAGGAATATTGCGTGACTCTGGAAAAATTACAACGGAACGTATACTTACTTACAAAGGAAAAGTGACCAAGGTCTCTGGTGCCTAGGGCTGCGATGAAACCAGCGTCTTTAGCATTCGCTGCAGTAGCCCTAACTCCTAGGCTAACGGGTTATTTTAAGTAGGAGTTTGTGATGCGATGCAGAAGACGCTTGTTCGATCCCATTCCTGGACACCAGATGCTCTTTATGACATAGGTACATATATTTAAGTTTATAATTTATATGTATAGTAACCAAAGAGCTCAAAGAGGACCCAGTGTGTTGGCGACGAGGGACCTCTCTTGTTCCTTTAGCCGTCAACACAGGGAATCCTCCTGTTTTTAAAGGGTCGGCAACGCGCATGTGACACCTCTGGAGTTGCAGGCGTCCATAGGCTACGGTAGCTGCTTACCATCAGGTGGGCCGTATGCTTGTTTGCCACCGCCGTTGTATAAAACAAAATTGTAGCGTGTCCGTATACTTAAAACTAACAATTTAGAATTGGTCTCTATATATACTTTTGTTCTGAAACTTGATTCGATTTTGTAAAAATTCAACAGACATACACTAATAAGGATGCGCATATATTACGTTAAGTAATATTTACGTAAACACTGAAATGGAGACACAAAAAAATGCGATACTAAAGTCTTGCGTATGGAAATTCGACTACCTTGAGCTAAAAATAGTAAAAATGTTTTTGTAGATGGACATTTTGGTCAGGGAAATTTCAAAAAATGGTCATGGAAAGTCAGGGAAAAGTCAGGGATTTTTTTTGGGGGTTTGTAGTGGACACCCTGCCTTATGTGTAAGGCATTCCGCAAACTTTTACCATCTGCTAACGCAAGGGAATGGAATGCACAGACTGGGCACTCACGGTTCTGCTTACGATTCCGCTCCTTCAAGATTCGCGGTCGCATCTCAGCTTTCCCACAGTGGCGGCGTATCTACTGGTAAGTGGTATAGCGAGCTGTTTACACTTACTTGCGTTCCCGGTCGCGCTCGGCCCGCTCGCGGTCGGGCCGCTCCCGCTTGTCGTCCTTGCGGTCGTCCTTGCGGTCGTCGCGGCGGTCGCGCGCGGTCTCGCGGTGGCGGCGCGCGCGGCGGTCGAGCTCGCGGCCGCCGACGTAGTGCCGGCGGCCCCCGCCGCGCTCGCGCTCTGACGCACCGCGCTCTTCGCGCCTTTTCTCTACGTTTTTCTATAAAAAAACAACACCATTATTAGCATAACATACAGCTATGATTTTTTTTAACCAATAAGGATTTTATAAGGAAACGTTTGATTTTTAGAAGGGTAACCAATCTCTGATGGCTTCTAGTTACACCATGCATTCGAAAATGATGGCAGGCCACGTTCTTCAGTCGACTTCCTTATTCTTTCAAACAACCAATCCCGCAGTATAAGAACTTTATAATATGGCAAATTTATAAAATCTTTAAATTTTATCTATCTTTTTCCTTACCTTTAGGTCAGCAAGTTTTTCACGAATAGTTATGAATCCGAGATGCAATTTCCCTCCAAAATGGTCAGCCAGCCGCCTGTCGTTATCATGGATACCGAGGTAGGCGGAGCACACTTCGCAAACCCGTAGCTTCTGCTGCTGGTAGGACGACGCCGGCATGGAGTTGCGATATTCCTGTTCCGCCACTGCTTTCTTTTTACGCAACTCATCTATCTGTAAACGTAACAAAATGTGATGTAAGTATGGAGTTGCTACCTTTTGATTTCATTATTAGATTCAAGAAAAAAAAGTATGTAATTTGTTTTTAAGATTGGCTTAAATGTAGAGTTAGAAAAGGCTACCAACTAATGACGCCACTAGGTACTTACACTCTGAAAATTTTTTTTATCTTGCGATTGTCATACACATAATTAAATTTCCTTTGGAGAAAAAGCAAATACAATGCTTTTTCCGATATTTAAAGTCCATTCAACTTTGTCAATTACAAGAAGTGTTTACGTCATACCAAAATAAATATTAAATAGAATATATTTAATTAGGTAACGGATTATTTTAAATACCATATTAACGATAACTTTACAGTAAGTCACACCTCTCCCATAAGCTTGACGCTCTCTTCCACCATACCCTCTTCTCCAAGTGCCTCGGCCCTCGCCAACTTCTGACCGATCTGCTCCGCTAACTCATGCACCGAGTTGGCCTTCTCGGTCACTTCGGCTGATAGTTCCTCCTGGGTCTCGGCCAGGCGCTGCTTGGCGGCAGATGTCCGGCGGTCACAGTCCGCTATGAATGCCTCTAAGTGCTCGGTTGCCTTTGTAAGTACACGGAAAAGATTAGAATAACGTGGCCTCAAACATTATTTAGTATTTAACATACATAGATGACTTTACATTTTTCGATTTGTGTTTTTTGTACTCACATAAAACTGTACCGCGTTCGTCTACTTGAACTTGATTGTAGAAGAAGGTAGTACAATTGACTACATTCTTCTAAAAGTATATGGAAATGTTTTTCATTAACAACATAATACTGTTAAATATGTTTGTAATTGTACCGAATGTATACTAAAAAAAAACTAGTCCATTTATTAGATAGCAATATTTGAGAAAAAATAATTCATCTAAAACTAAAATTAATAATTTAATACTAATACTCACGTCAATGTCGTAGAAATAATCTTTGGTCTTTGACGCTAACTCATAATCCGCCCGCAGTGCCAGATCATGTATTTTTGGACACTCACCTAGATCCATACGCTGCAAATTAAACAAGTCAATCCACATGAATAAAACGATTTATTAATATACTCATCCCTGGGCATATAAATATTTCAAATAATTTTCTATGATCACAAAAAATAGATATTTATGGAGATCAAATTTATATATCCTATATATGAAGAACCATTTACAAAAACAACGTAATTCACTTGTCAATTAAGTTGTGATGTATACCACATCTTTGTCCAACGTGACAACAAATATATTACTTAAATACGTCATATTTCTCACCAATATATGGCATATTTTCTGATGTGGCAGTTGTTGGACTGCACATTCAGAAAATAATGTATTATTGTCAATAATTGGAACAAGATGTGTACTATATTCACATACTCACTGAGAAACAAGTCATACAATTCATTTAGAAACATACTGAAGTGTATTGAATCCATCTTATCTAGCTTACTAATTTTACACTAAAATAGCATGAAATGCCAATTTAAAATTATTATAAAAGCATAATATTCAATTTTTATCAATTCTCAGTGAATATATTTTAAGGCATATCAGGATATCAAGATTGTCACTGAATATAGAAAAGAAAGAATTCAAACACCTACTGTCAGTAGTTTATCCTGATTTGAAATGATTTATAAGGCCCCTATTAGACGGTGCCACTTGAATACCATTTTATAAACATTGCAGCATCTTGAGGTAAATAATTTAATTAATCAATCAATCAAATGTAGCATTGTAACTAAAACTGTATACAAGTTCTGGCACAGTCTATTTAGCGCTTTAACATTGGATACAAAAACGACTGACAGTGAATGTTTAATCAGTAAATGACATAGAAATCCCCTCCATCACATTATAGAAACCATTTTATAAGTTATTGTTGGAATAAAATACATACAATCGACACCATCAGCTCGCGCCTGGCACACCCGACGGAAAATGACATAAATATTATGTACTTACAAATCATAGCGGATACTCAGCCAATACAACCTTAGATCCTACTTTGATGATTAACCGATAGAATCATATGTTTTTAGACACTTGTAACTCAATCAAAATTTACTCATTTCATTACAATGTTATCATGAAAGTTAAATAACCATATCAAAATTTACAAAACAAGAAACAGACCAATGTATGATAGTGATAAGTGATTTCTTCTCTGATCAACCTAGCTGTCAAGTGTATATAAAAAATTAAATACTTTATTATTTTTCATGCATCATATTTCTCATTTTCTAGCCATGTATATAGCTCAGTACGTACCCAATGTAGTTAGAATATCACCAAATTGCTCTCACCCGACTTAACATTTTGTTCCTAAAATTTTTACATGTACTCACCAAAGCAGCATATGAACCGTTGATTTTTAATTGATTTTTATATTAAGCCAGGGAGACTTATTAAATTAAATCCTGCTTAGCAGTAAGTGTACAACCAGCTAACTATAAATGTTTATACGTACATCTTGGTACTTACAGAACAGCCTAACTCATACAATCTATCCCTCATCTGTTAAGTATTGTGATGAGCAATAAAGACTAGTGTGGGGCATTTTCTGAAAAGCATATTTCACCACAGTTAATGCCACTCCAATAGATATTCCAGAGGTACTACAGAATCATGGCAACAGATGAAATAAGAAGGAATGACACCGGGCAGCATACACATTGGGATGATTAAAACAAATAATATATAATAGCAATCATTACAGTCAGGCCAGCCATCTAAGTAAGCAAGCTTCCAGTTCATTTAGGTAATAATGAGTAAGAGACCCGAGTGCCTACTGTGAACATCAAAATTCGAAAATTGACTATCAGCATCTCTATTGCTCTTGCTACCAGCGATAGAGGCCAATAGACAAACTATGAACAAAGCAGTTCACGGTAAACCTCTTAACTGCTTTTAACAAAGTTGGTTGGCTCAACTATAGAAACACTAAAAAATTGTGTCTACATTGCATAAATAATCCCATTGCATATAAGAATAGAACACTTCAACCCCATATACAGCTGACACATACTGAATTCCTGTAAAATATTTCTTTAACACATTACAAAGTTAGACACATTAATAAGTCAGAAGAGCTATTATTAAATGTAAATAATATTATTATTATAATAAAGTCAGAGATTCAGCATGTACAGCTTACCCTTGGAACACCAAGAAGGAATGTCATACAACTTACCGTTGAAGATAGAATTTCATGTGGACAACATTGTAGTAAAAATGATTTACACACAGATTCATCAAAAAACTTGACCCCATGCTTGTCGGCTTCACCTGCAACAGTAGCACATTTTAACACTGAGGAATTATGAGCAGATATATGTGTCGGGGTATGATAAAGGGCTGACTTTTGTCAAAATGGAGAATTCCTAAAAATACACAACATGCCATCTATTAGTGAAAAAATTAGTGTCCTTGTAAATCGACAAAGTTGGCCCTTTTACTAAACTCGTCCATTTACATTTCTAGAAGAGGTATGGCCTGTATGGGATGAATATAGTGTTATAAATAATCAGAGTGCCTACTGCTCGAACTTTCACCGTTTTACCATCCCAATACCGGCTGGATTTGGTCGTCAATAGTAGCTAACATAGATACCCAGGACAATCGAGTAGCATACAGAAATAAGTAAACGCTAGACCAATTAAGCTTCGACTTAAGACTGAAAAACAGTATTAACTTAATTACCATTGCGGGCTGTGCCCATCAATTGATCCAACATCGCCCTCATTTGCTCGTGTGCAGACATTCTTAATGCTGGCTGTGGCAAGAGTTAAACTGAAGTGTTGACTAGACTATAAAGTCTAGTAAGTTACGAGGCACCCTTCTAAAAGAATGTGTTAGATTTTCACGCTTAAACTACTTCAATTAAATGTAATCTAAAATATTTCTCGCAACACAACCAAAACGAATGATTCTAGTTAAACAAGATGGCGGCACGCGACGTCACATCAGCACAGATAACTCAAAGCTAGGGTTCCACCGTTGCAACAGAACTTGGCAGAAATCTACCTTGGCAAACTGAAAAATGAGAAACATTTTTGAAAGATTCTACAAACATGCGACTGATGATCGCATGCAATTTAACATACTGAGGTGCAACAAATTAACCATTTATTAAAGCCGTAATGTATTGTAAATATTATAGCATTTTTATGCGGACGCTAATGTGTGTGACACTACCTTTATCATTTTTGTTTTGGTTTTGGTAGCATTGTACATATGTCACTGTTATTCTTACGTCAAGTCAATGAACTCATTGAAAATTTGTAAACAAATAACCAAAGAAATTCAGTGCTTATAATTTGTATGTAATCCCGTTGCCGACAGATTAGATTACGTGAAAAACATGTTACAAAGGACCATAAGAATATTACTTCCAGCAATTCTTCCAAATCTTAAAGACACGGTATATCTTAAAGGCTTCTATAGTTTATCAGATCATACCGTTGTAGTATATTTTGTGGAGTATTCGCACACAAAGTGGAAGCGTAGTGAATATCAGGATGATGTTATTTACGGAGTATGGAACTTGACGATGAAAGAAAAGGAACTAGAGAACTTTAAAAACCTTATTGTTTTCAAATATCAAAGTTATACTGCAATAAAAAATATTACTATACATAGCCGCCCAATGGACTTTAGAAATAACTGTATAGTGATGCTGTATGAATATGATAAAATTAAACATACAGAAATAAAAATTAGTTCAAATGAAGAGTTAATGCATCTGCAAAATTTGATTCAAAAACATTCTGTAATGCATGAGGCATCATACCAGCCATTATTTGTGCGTCCGTTCTGGTTATCATACTCCATGGTTGGCCAGCATATTAGTAATAATTTCAATTTGGCTCACTGGTTTTTTACAAGTATATGGAGAAACAAGAAGGTAAGCAAACTTTTAACCCTTTGACCTCCAAAGACGTCAAATCACACGCTAGGAAAGTCGTGCCCTCAACATCAACGCGCTGAGGGCACGATTTTTCCATCCAATGCTTGGCATTCAAAAGGTTGAAGAGAACAGGCTAGCATCCATTGGCTACGGTAACTGCTTACGTAATATCAGGCGGGCCGTATGCTTGTTTGCTGCCATTGTGGTATAAAAAAAAGAAATGTAATGTAATAGAACATTTATTTGATATAGGTAGTTTTACTATGTTAATTTTTCAGATATCCATAAAACAAGGCAATCTAATACTTGCAGTCCTTGTAGACATTCTTCTAGGGTATCTTGTCCTACAATTTATCATGATAAATGAAAAAGAACTGAGTGACATGTTAATGAGTATCCTTGAGGTGAGTATTTCTTAGGTATATATCCTTATTTTTTGCGCTGAGGGCACGATTTTTCCGTCCGATGCTTGGCGTTCAGAAGATTAACAAATTTTGTTTTAAAAATGCATTAATCCATGATCCTGCGTTTTTGGTTAATGTATACAGCATAAACATACAAATTAATATGTAGATGGCACTGTTATTGTATATGTATAAAAAAATCTCTTTGGATCTAATGTTGAACCCTTACATATAGTACCTATATTATAATAAACATATTAAGGGTTCCAAGAAAAATACAGATGCCACCACAATGCCACTTGTAATCTGTAAGGGCTTAACCTCATATCTTTTATACAGATTATATACTTAAATGACATTATTTTCAGAACTTAGTGAACTCCCTGTACACATTATTGAAATGGTTGATGGGTGCTCCAGCAGGACTGAAATTAAACAATGCATTCAACAAAATGCTTGGGAAGTACTTCTCCTACCATATACAACTTTGGTGGCTTTTTCTGGGTGAGAATCAATCAATTTAATCTATCCAGCCCTCCTGGCGCGCTGCTTTGCTCTGTAACCCTCCTCCCCCTAAGCAAAAATTCTGAATAATTAAAAATATCGTCCTCGCCCCTGTGGCCCCGGCGCCCGCCCTCCCTTAAGGCTGGCACTGAGCATGCATCTTTACAAACACAAGGAGAAGATATTAGAAGGTACGAATAGTTCTTCTTCTTACACCTATCATTTCATGTTTAAATTACTTAGGTGGTTTTCCCAACTGACCTTAAACTGCATACTGAAAAAATAAAAGAAAATCCTATACTTGTACCTTTGTCTTCGGTATCAAATCCTGCAGCGCCATCTATTAAATGAATGACGAGTTATTTTTACGAGGTCAAATCGCTGAACAAGTATGGAACTGAGTTCTACTGCGGTGCGTTAATGACACGATAGATGGTGCTGGCGCGTCTTCCATTCTTAGGGGTAAAACATACTGAATAAAGCAAATTCATAGGCAAATTTGTCGATGGTAGCTTAAATTTATCTATGGCCTCCATTCAGCTCGGGTGTGTTTTCCGCTCAGCCCCTACTAGTGCTAATAGATGGGAAGATGACACCTGGTGAAAAAATCGATCGAAGAAACCCTCATTACACGTCACGTGCACGACTGAAAAGGTACAGTTGCCATCATATATCAAAGCAGACAATATATTCAAAATATCTGAACATGCACTTTATCGCCTTGACAAACAGGCGTTGTTCATTCGTGACCACCTTGGCTGCTCCGATATATCTGATGGCGACTGTACAAAAATTTATTTCTATGACTTTCAGAGGTTACTGGTGAAAAGCTCGAAGTCATATTACAGTTATTTCACTACATTGGATATGCTGGGTTAACATTTCAAGCTGCCATCGTATCGGACATGCTATGCATCGCAACATTTCATGCATACTGTATCTACGTGTATGCTGCAAGGTACTTTTAACCCTTTAACCTTTTCGACGCCATGTCAAACGCAAAACCTACCACTCAGACGCCACGACATCTAAATGTCAAAAATGAAGTTAAACTTTACGCGTGTGCATGTAGGTCTATTTTGCTCTGTGGTCGGTGACCGATATATCGGTCTTTGGCGTTGGACCTGCGGTGCCGATATATACGTCTTTGGCGTGGAAAAGGTTAACCTTTAACGGACTTTAACCTAATAACTTAACAAGTTTGTCAGAAGTCAGAAACAGCGCCGGCCCGAGCCCTCGATTAGGGTAGAGCGAAATCGGGTTTTGGCGCCCTTCGTTGAAGCTTTTTACCCAAAGCCTTAGAGAAATTGGGTAAAGTCATAAATGAACTTATAAGCTATTACCCCCACTTTGATATTTTTTTATGTATGTTATAATTATAACCAATTTTAAACAAGTTTTTAATATGATTTGGCATATAATCTAGTTTAGAATAAGCTAAAGCTTGTCCCAGAATAAAATGTCGTTTATACAGGCAGCGATTACGCAAAAAGTTTCAATCAAAAATGTTAAAAATACTGTCGTTTGTAAGATACTGACCTTCATTAATAAATATCACATAAAAAAAAACTTAAAATCAAAGACATTTCCAAAGATGTCGTCTGCCCAAGAAAAGCTGCATGAAAATATATTGTACAAATACGTGCAATATGGAGACAATTCAACAAAAAAAGTAGCTTTGGAGCTAAATACATTTATAAGAACCGTTCAAAGGGTGCTTAAACGATTCAGGGAAACTGGTGGAATCTGGCGACAGCCTGGAAGTGGTCGTAAGAGGGGGTTTGTAGATAAAAAAATTGAGAAGAAAGTCATAGCTGCTTTGCAAAGAAAACCAACCCTCTCTGTAAGAGATTTGGCAAAAAAATTAAAACATCTAAATCGACAATACAACGAGTGAAGAAAAATAGTCACATAAAGAGTTTTAAACAAACTAAAGTGCCTAATAGAAATGCCAAGCAGCAAACGGAATCAAAAACCAGATCACGAAAATTATATTCAAAACTAACCAAAAAAAATTACTGTATTGTTATGGATGACGAAACATACTGCAAATTGGACTTTAAGTCACTACCTGGGCATCATTTTTATTCTGGGACCGACAGAAAAACTATCGATGATATGTACAAGGTTATCAAAATTGATAAATTTGCCAAGAAAGTTCTCGTATAGCAGGCCATTTGTTCATGTGGCAAACGCAGTACCCCATATTTTGCTAAGGGTACTGTTAATGATGACATATACCTGAACGAATGTCTGAAAAAACGGCTGTTACCGTTTATAAAACAGCACAAGAAGCCTGTTCTGTTTTGGCCTGATTTGGCCACGTGCCACTACACAAAGAAAGCTATAGAGTGGTATCAGACCAATAACATTGAATATGTGGATAAAACCCTCAATCCTCCCAATTGCCCTGAGTTGCGGCCCATCGAAAAATATTGGGCTTACGTGAAACAAAAACTCTTAAAACATAAAAGTAATGCAACTTCAGTAGATAACTTCAAGCGAAAGTGGAACGAAGCTTCAAAATTAATCACAAATTCAGATGTACAAGTCTTGATGGCAGGGGTGAAAGGTAAACTAAGAAATTTCTGGATGAATAAAAATTTGTAAAAAATAAATTCATAATTTTGTGTATTAAATGCCTTTATAATAACATTACGTCCATAAAATAAGGTAGTTTCTTTTAATTTACCATATTTTAGGGAAAATTCATAAACGACATTTTATTCTGGGACAAGCTTTATTCCAAACCCTCTTAGAACTGTACATTCTTATAAGAATGTTTGTGCCAAAATAGGCCAATTCGCCCAGAAGATGAACAAAGTGCCCTTATTATGGACGGTTTGATTCAAAAGATGAACCAGTATAAAAGCAAAATCAAGTACCCAAAAACGAATGATTTGACGCACAAGCAAAATTAGGAAATCGGGTTGATTTAGCTTTGTGCAATAATTGAAGTAAATAAAGGTATTGCAACTGTTTCAATTTAAAATGGTTTCAACTTTTTCGAATTTAATAAACACTGAATTTAGTTAGATTAAGCTTTCAGCACGATATTCATGATTTTAAGTTAAAAAAAACATGCAAAATTCATGTTTTGGAATGCAGCTTAAAAGATGAACTAGTAAATTCTCGTTGTTGTTAGGTGAACAGTCCAGTTTCCATATTAAAGTAAACCCCTTGATAATATGACAGTGGTATAATTTTTTTTTTCATATTTAGTCATAAAATCAAGGAACAAAACCGGCCACGTGCGAGTCGGACTCGCGCATGAAGAGTTCCTTACCATTATTTATGAAAACCAGCCGTAGCTACTATGATATTATCGAATAAATTATTATCGCAAGGGCGTATCTACCTAAGTACGTAGTTTTTGCAGATAACTCAAAAACGCCTAAACCGATAATGTTCAAAATAATTTTCGTTTAAAGAATATTTAAAGGTGCATCTTCTTGATTTTTTTTGGACTTACGGTTCAAAAGTTACAGGGGGGGGGGGCACAATTTTTTTGACTTTCGGAGCGATTATTTCTGAAAGTATCCATTTCATCAAAAAATGCTCAAAGAAACCTCAATGTGATTTTTAAAGACCTATCGATTGATGTACATCATGTTGATATTTGGTAAAAAAATCTTTTTTGACTATTGCATGTATGGAGTGCCCCCCCCCCCCCCCCCCCCCTAAAAATATTTTTTTCAGAAAATTCACTACATAACTAAGTAGCGGCACACACAATACACTTTATATAAAAGTTTATTCGTCTTATAGTTTCCGAGTAAAATGGCTGTGACATACGGACGGACAGACAGACAGACAGACATGACGAATCTATAAGGGTTCCGTTTTTTGCCATTTAGCTACGGAACCCTAAAAAGCAATTTAAGACATAAATGGTGTATCTTTTTATGAGAATTTTATAAAAGTATTTGAAAATACTAACCCAGGCCCAAAAGTTCAAAAATCACACAATATTGGAACCATGACTTGAACAATAAATATTTCATAAAATAAGTTAAAATATGCTTTTCAAAATCAAGTAAGTTTCAATTTTATAAATTTATACTCAATTATATCAGCACGATTGGGCTGAATGAACGCGATCAGCGATCGACAGCCCGCCTGATTCCGGCCGGGCGTCCCTACACTACATCTACACTCTACTCAATTATATCGATTTTGAACCACAATTCTTAAGAAGATTTCCATTACAAAGGGCAATTTTGGCGAGCTCTCACGACCTCAAACTTGGATTTATTATTTTAGAAGTTTAAATAGTACAAGAAAGTGATGCAGTTTTATTTAAAAAAAAACTATATTAAGGCCAAATGTTCATCGTCTAGGGGTCATTCATCTTTATATTTGTTTTGCCTTCTTTACGTTTTCGGCGCCTTTATCAGCCTTTATTTCCCGCCTGTCAAGATCAAAAGCAAAGATTTAAAAAATAGATAATTAATGTAACCCTAATAAACCCAATCGCTTAGAAAATTATAAGGTTTTTCGGCGCCTTTATCAGGTTTTATTTAGCGCCTTTCAAGATCAAGAGCAACGATCTAAAAAAGAAAGTTAAATAATAGAATGCAATCCTGATAAACCCAATCGCTTAGAAAAATATAAAGAACGTATCTTTTTGGCGCCTTTATTCGCGCCCTTCATGATTAAAAGTAGCAAGTCACGCCTGATAAAAAAAGTTGAAATAACAAAAATACCAAAAAAATATATACCAAAAGGTAAAGGTACTATCCGCCGTCGCGCCATTCCACTCCAAACGTACATATTTTGCGCCTGCGCCACATTTGCTTTAAAACTTTTTTTTCTCTTTGGCCATTTTGGCGCCCCCCTGCCATCCGGCGCCTAGAGCGCCCGCTCCACTCGCTCTACCCTAGGTCCGGCCCTGGTCAGAAATTATGTGAAATTGGACTTTATCACATTGAAACATAGTTCAAAATTAGGTGGGAAATATGTGCCATCTGCTTTTCATTATAAAGGCTTTAAAAAACCCTTTTAGTGGTATATTCCCATCTGGCACGTCTTCGGCTGCACAGTGGGTATTATTACTCTGAAAAAACCTGCTTCCATCTGGTCCCGACGGGTACAAATGGGAATCTACCGTTTCTGTTGTTTTTCAATTTAGAATCTTGTCTTATTTTATAATAGCTTAGGTACATTAAGCCGACGTTTTATTTTTGATAAAAATTGACAGATATTATATTCTAATATATGTAAATGGCATTTATAGTGAATATATTTATCTTCAGCTCATTTACTGCTTTATCTTTAAGCAGACAAACAAAACACTACTTTATACTGTTCACAAAAGGTTGAAATTCGATTATTACTTATCCAATACCCATTTTTCCCCAGGCTATTCAACATACAAGTATCTGGGCTCATTGCGTTATTGAGGTTATTTGTTGGGCGTAAATATAATCCTCTCCGAGGCGGCATAGACTCCTGTGAATACACGAATCAAGAGTTATTTGTTGGCACTGTTGCGTTTACTATACTGCTGCTTCTGTTGCCAACTACTGCTATGTATTATGCTGTGTTTACGCTGGTATGTATAAAAGAATGAATTCCCTCTTATTATTAATATCATTATCATCATCATCATCCTCTCAGCCATAAGACGTCCACTGCTGAACATAGGTCTCCCCTTTAAAAGGGGGAATTATTAATATGGTGTTTTAAAATTTCGGTCTCAGTTCTATACATCATTAACCCTTCGACCGCCAAACATCTGAAGGGGAAATCGTTCCTTCAAGCTTCAGCGCCAGCCCGCGACATTCCGTGCGCGTGATTTGACGTCTTTGGCGGTCAAAGGGTTGAGTTGACGTTTCTTAGCACCACAGCGCCATCTAGTTTAATCCCTAGATAACTTATTGTTAACATTTCGATTGTTGACCCTATTATAGTCAGGAATCACGTCACTAACGCAGCAGCTCTTGTTTCATACACTTTATTCAACGATTTGACCCTAAAAAATAACTCAAATCCATTCAATAGATGGCGCTGTAGCACTTGATAACGAAAACAGGTTTAAATGCATGGCAGTTGGCAGTCCAAGTAATTGTATGGTCCTTGATGGTCGGTTTCGCACAGGGTTTGGTACACACTCAATATCTTACTTCACAATCCTCTTTTTCAGTTTCGGCTGTTGTCATTGGTGTTGCAACACGTCCTTGCCAAGTTAATTTACTTGATGCATACGCTGTCTATTTACGTAGTCGCATTGTGGCTTACTAACTCATCTAAAGTAGCTGGTGAGTACCTACTAGTTTCATTAAATAATATACTCGCAGGTTATTGCAAAGAAGAGAGAGAGAAGAGAAGATATTAATTTGTTACTTTTTACAGGCAATATCCTGTTGGAGGTGATTAGCAATGAAGATTCTTCTCCAATGATCCTCAAACTTAAAATATTTAAACAGTCTATACACGATTTAGTCAAAAAATTTACACCCCCCATTGAAGTTCCGAAGAAAATTGAATGGACCAATTTATTTTCTAACGTCTTGATGGGAAATCAGATTGTATAATACAATTTAATTGAATTAAATTGGTTGAATTACCCTAGATTATATTTTCTATACAATACTATGAGCTTAGCAAGGTTAAAATTTGAAATAAAATATCCTAATTTCATCTATATCTGGCTATGTAATTAATAGCATAGACTTAAATATATAGTAGACGGCCATAGCCTAAGAACTTTTTGAGGCTCCCGAGTATTTAGCGCCATCTAGTTCAGAGCCACCTAAACAGAGCCAATATGTATGAGATAAAATCAGCGCCACCTAGTAACGACTAGTGTACTACTAGTACGTTATTCGTTAAAGTTATTAGGCTATGGCCGTCTACTATATATTTAAGTCTATGATAATAGGGAAGGAAGAATAAATAAAAACAAGATACCAGTTTGTGTTTTGACTTATTTTTAATATTGTTCAATATTAAATTGCGCACAAAATAACTGTTTCACCTCCATCACATGGAGTAAATGCTTGAAAACTTACGACACAACAGAACTGAATTGAATACTGGTTGCAAAACAAAAATAATTGTCATTTCACGCCTAGAGTAAGCAAAATTTTGTCACAGACTACGTTATGTATCAGAGATAAGTGAATAATTCAAACGGTTAATCTTTTTAAAAAGCTGTGGTTATCTCAAATAGTCTGCGTGCAGCCGATATGGCTTTACATTTTACAGTACAGCGCTTGGGGGTCGAGTTTTGACTTTCGAGTGCTTGAATAAAAAATAACCTCGAAAATAATAGTACACAAAAGTTTGTCGCCATTATTTTCGCATGAAATTAATAGTTAAATTAATCATGATTTTAAATTCCTATCGCTGTTATTTTTAAAACATTATTTCTTCGTTTTATTCAGAGTTAAAAATGTCAGATTCGAGCGCTCGAATCTCAAAAATCGCCCTTCTGGTGATGACCAGATGTACTTTTAACTATTACAAAGTGTAAAGTTAGCTGATAAAGTTTAAATAGGTGGCGTCATAATCTTATAGTAGTGACACTAGTGACTAAGGCCAAAATACCATCAAAATATATCCCACTCAGAACTCAAAAATTGGCTACGAGCAACTCCTTATTTTAGAGAAACGCAGCTTTGTTAGAAGATATGCAGTCAATATTACTTACTCCTGTTTGATTATAATTACACAAAATCTACTTAACACTTGTGACAAACAGGCGTGGCGGGAAAGACAGTGTGGAAACTATTACATTTCATTTACAACTAACCCATAGCATTACAATCATTACATAATAATTACCACACAAATTTAAAAAACTAGTTGTATCTATTACAGCTAAACAGGCTAAATCTCTTGTCATATAGGGTAAATTGCCCGGAACTGGCCACCGTTCAGTTACTAGCCACCTCATACTAAAAATGAACTCTGTTCACCTACAAACAGAATTCATTTTAATTTAAGGTTTTAATTACTTGCCAGCCTTCTATAGCAGGCCAAGTTATACCAAAATGAATTCTGTTTGTAGGTAGATAGAGCTTATTTTTAGTAAGAGGTGGCCAGTTACTAGCGATTTACCCTAAATAAAATCTATACTGACGTAGTAGAATAAGGCAAGACTATGTATAACAAGAGTATATGCAGTATTTTAACCATTATTTCATATAAACTTGACCAATTTATTTCAGTTAATAGTGTGAGCACAAACTGCGTAGCTTATAACAGTAATTTAATTATACCTATTAGAAATTATTTTATTGCTATATTCGGAACTGAGGAACATAATATTATTTATGTTAGAAAAGTTACTTACGATAGACATACCATGCTTACAATATGGAGTATGGGGTCAAAATGTATTAACAATGAAGGTGACAAATAATTATACAAATTAAATATTACAAATACAATATATAATAATTTATATGGCTATGGTTAATTACGATGTTAAATAAAATGTTTTATCCACATTTAATGCCCCATTAGTTATTTTGGATCATTCAAGTAAAGAATTGCAAGTTGCCAGAGGCGTATCTACCCTATGGCCAAGAGGGCCATGGCCCGGGGCGGCAGGCTGCCAAGGGCGGCGCGAGCCGCCCCATGTGCTTGGTTCTGGGCCCCTTTTTCGATGCTGAACTTCAGTTAGGTACTGGCCCATAAGGGCTAAAGAAAGAGTAGCTTTATACAAACAGTTTCGAAACGCCACGATCTGGTTTTATTAATAGTACAAAAAAAAAAAACGTGAAGGGCGTTATTTTGTACTTATGCCGCCTTTCCATATCTGCCATTACCATGTACCTATCACATAATGTAGACTACAATTTTTCCTAGAAGGGCGGACGATATAACCATGCCTGGTTATTTAACTAAGCTTCCGTTTTCATTCAGTAAACTTAATCAAGTCAGTAAAAGCTGCATTCCTGATCTTAGCGTTCATCTTGGTTGCATCTTAAGTACTGTATCGAAGCCCTGGGTCCGATCTAGTATATTTTCTGATCCACTTCGCACCGACTTTGGCATCCTATTTAGAAAGCCCATTGCTCACATTGAGAGATGTTGGGCGGGGCTCCTGACTGCCGTTTTGTGATGGCGTCACATCCCTTGTCTTTTATTCTGGAAACTCGTACCTATGTTAGAATTGCATGTTTTTGACTTTTATCGAAGTGAATGCGATCTTACTTCTCAACACAAAAGGGAAGGGGCCTTTACCAGCAGTGTTTCGTCCGTTATACAGCAAGTGCACAAACTTACAGGCAAGGTTTTTACTGCCCAAAATTGGTGATAGGATGTCTAAAAAGTGTTTTCGTCTCGACAGGATCTCAGCAAAGGCGCCAAGACTCTATATATTTGTTTTGGCTTACGGGGTTCAATTTTGGAGTTCGCGAAGAGACCAAAAACCAAACTCCGAGGATGCTCTTGCTTTTAATTGCCGATGAGGGACAACATTTTTTAGCGTAAAATAAAGTTTGCATCCTCCAGAAACTCCGTCAAGTAAATGGGAATGATAGTTTCGGTATTGGTAATGGCTGGGAAAAATGAATAGGCTACGACTACAATATTTGCCTATTGGACCGGGCGATATGATCACTTACTTATCTCATCGAGAAGCTCTTTGGAACTTTATTCATCGAAAAGAAAAAAAGTTTAATAGGTCACAAATCACTTGGTCGGACACAGCCCTCAGCCTGGTCCGTTTCTGGACACTTTTAATGGTGCAATTTTCGGGGTGTTTTTAACCTCATCGAGTAGCAGAATGAAACCAAACTCATTTGATAGCTAAAGTGATGCACCTCCAATATAGTGCACGGTGTACGAGTCTAATTTTACAGTAATACCGCAAATCGATGTACAGTTTAGCCATTTGGCACACGCATACTAGAGGTCAAAACAAAAATTTTCATCCGCAGTTCTTAAAAAAAATTCCCTTAGGAGGGGGGTGCTGATTCATCATTTTTTTTGTATGGGAAAAAAAATGTTTTTTTTTTCAAAAACCTATCGTGTGTGGTATCATATGAAAGGGCTAATAGATGCGGTTCTAATAATATACCACATCATTATATTTCAGCCATTTTTTTTTAATTAAAACAAAAATAATTTTCAAAACATACCAAGTTTGGGCTCCCCCAGATACGATATGGCTGGTTTTTTTTGGTACTTTATATCAAAAATGATAATAGATATCCTCATATCTAACCTCAAGAAAGCAATTTTGAAAATAATTTCATTAAGTATTTATTTTTTATTTTTCAATATTACAAAATAACGCAGTACAAAATGTATTGAAGTAGAGTTCTACTATAGTCCTACTCCAGTACATTTTGTACTGCGTTACTTGATAATATTGAAAAATTAAAAAAAAATACTAAATTAAATTATTTTCAAAATTGCTTTCTTGGGGTTAGATATGAGCATATCTAGTATCATTTTTGATATACAGTACCAAAAAAAAACCAGCCATATCGTATCTGGGGGAGCCCAAACTTGGTATGTTTTGAAAATTATTTTCGTTTTAATTTTTAAAAAATGGCTGAAATATAATGATGTGGTATATTATTAGAACCGCCTCTATTAGCCCTTTCATATGATACCACACACGATAGGTTTTTGGAAAAAAAAATTTTTTTTCCCATACAAAAAAAATTATGAATCAGCACCCCCCTCCTAAGGGATTTTTTTTTAAGAACTGCGGATGAAAAATTTTCTTTTGACTTCTAGTATGCGTGTGCCAAACGGCTAAACTGTACATCGATTTGCGGTTTCTTTTTGTATACAAGAGGCACTAATATGTTTTGGTTGGACAGCCGGCAGCGTGGTCCGTTTCGATTTCGGATACCTACTTTTAGTGGTGCAATTTTAGAGGTGCTTTCTCCGTCTGTAGCTGAAATTTACGGCCCTACATTAATAAAATGTGGTGTGTGATATGAGTGGTTTTTATAACTCGTCATAAATTGGAGCACAATAATTGTTTTTAAGAACATTTTAGGGGTGCACTTCATACATGTAACTATTGAAACTCGTAGATAAAATAAAAACAAATGCCGAAATTATATTCAGATATTTGACTAAAAAGTTTTATTAGATTTTTAGCTTCTAAAATATGCATTTAAAATATATAAAATTCAAAAATCCGGGCGATAGCTCTTAACATACTCTTTTATGTTAAATGAATTTGAAAACTAAAACCAAAACCGACCAGGCTGAGGGCTGGCCGACCTATATTTTTTTTCGATGAATAAGTTTCCAAACTGCTCCTGGATGAGGTAAGTGATCATACTGTGGCTGCTCGGTCCTTATAACTACCTTGACCTTCCACATACACACGTTACCCGGTCCCATTACGCCTTTCGCACATCTGCGTAGCGGGACCGATACCGCTGTACAGCGCAGAACATTTCGTCGCGAAACCAGAGCGAGTCGAGAGCGAATCAAGAACTGAAAACCGAGGAACCTCGCGGCACGAATTGGCACTTGTTTCGCTATAAATCCGCTGAGGTTACGCACGGAAACGTGTAGTGCTGTACCGCGGTATCAATCCCGCTACGCAGATTGTGCAAAAGGCGTCAGCAGGGTGTTTTTTCAACGTCACTAAGGGTTCAGAAAGTTTCAACAAAATTGTAATATTCTGTTTGATTAAGTAACAGGGGCGGCAATTTTTTCTGGCCCAGGGCGCCAAATTTCCAAATACGCCTCTGCAAGTTGCTAAAACTTAATTTTAAAGGTAATGAATCAGAATATGACCACAGATAATTTAAGTCAATAGAAATGCCAAATCCAATATGATAAGTAAATCTCAAAATACTATTGGCGCCGTTACTACGTTACTTAGTGCAACTACTATTTTTTTATGGTACGACGGTGGCAAACAAGCATACGGATGCCGCAAGTTCTTCTTAGACTCTTTTGATGAATAACTGTGATCTGTGTTATGTTGAACATAATACTTCAAATCTTTACATAAATGATTCAAGATTTTGTTAAAAGACGAACACAAAGGGTTGAATGAACTGCAAGAAAATGTCGACACACACTTAAATTGTTCTGTAAACAAATGGCGATATTTTGTCTTACTGTTTTTGGTATGTTCTTCATCTAATTGTTACTTTTTATTGACGAAAACAACTAAGATATCAAAATCAGTCCGGTGAGTATAAGATTCTATAGATTTGTTTGTATATTAAAAGAATTATTTAAATTTGTATTATAAAAAAATCTAATTTTAACAATTTCATATGACTTCTAATTATTTACATAAAGTATCACTCCAAAATATTTTAGTCCACCAATTTAAGTAGCGATAGCTTACACGCGCGAAGGCAGATATCGAGATTTGATTCGGGCACCAATGTAACATAGTCATATAGTTCATTTTTTACCAATAATAAAGAATACATATATCTGATAGAATTAACGTTTTTGTTAAATTAAGGTTAAGTAAACTATATCTTTAAATATATCGTTCAGATCTTAAACGGACGGCACACTTTTTACAAATACTTAATAGATGATTTTATATTAGAGACTACATGGTCGCGAAGCCTTCGAACTCAAATTCAAAAGTATCTACAAATCAAATTCAAATCTCTAAGCCTTTGTGTGCCGCAATAAACGTGTTTGGTCGCCGGTGGGTAGGCCAAAATTATATTATATTAGTACTATATTTACCAATCTTAATATATCTTCATTTATCATCACAGTTTTAGCAAATTATAGGAAATGTGATGTTAATTTTAGTACACAAGTTTGTTAATATTAATTACGAAGCAGATTTAAAGCTTCCTTGATATTATTTATCTTAAAAGTGCTTAACTCACACAAATTTACGAAAATATACATCCAATCTACATTGTTTTACTTGTGTACCAATATCACACTAAGTGCTAAGTCTGCAACTAAGTTTTGCAGTGCAGTGGCGATGAGTTGCCGATGACAAACAGCTTATTAGTTCTTGAGTACACACCTGTAGTCCTTATTCACATCTGAGCTTGAATTTGGTGAATGCTCTTTAGGTCTAACTGTACCACGACACGATGCTAACTTTGATTCCAAAGCCTACAATGAAGAAAAGTACAATATATGAATGATACTAATATTAGTAGGTGATGGGAAATAATGTGCGGTTAAAGCCTTCACCGTCACCAGTCACGCATGGCACACAAAAAATATAAACTGGGGAAATATAAATCTATACATAGTATAATACGCGTGAAACATGCATCTAAAAATATTGTTTCATGTATGAAATCGTTACAAAACATATGTACAATTATGTACGTTAACATTTAGTATATTTACATATGAATCAAGTCAATAACTATACACCGTAACGTAATCTTAATATACCCAACAGGATTCAACAATTCAATCAACTGCTTTCAAAAATGTCAAGATATAAACATATCGTATGCAGCAAAATGTTTATAGGTACCTCGCATTCATATTGGATAAAAAGTAATTCTCTTATGGCATTTATTTATATTGGATAAGTAGAAAAGTTCATTTTCTTAGTGAAAAAAAATTACAGGTACATAACACTTTAAACCTTCTGGTTCAAGTTGGGTCTACAGGATTGCAACGTATAAATTATTACTAATAATTGCAACAAACTGCGGAAAATTAAAGCATGAAACATTCTAAACCAACTCTAGGGGACATGTGTGATACGACACCTCGTCTTTAAGATATGTAAACGGATACAAAATATTAATATGTGACATATTTTTCCTATCAATTTCTATCATTCAAAACTGAGCTATCCCAAATGGGTAGTATCACACAAGTATTTGTACGTATGAGCCACTACACAATTCACTACTACAGTTTAATGTTATCGCGCTACTGTTTGCTTGGGCTTCACTCGCGATCCACTCCGAATAGAGCCGAAGCTTAACAGATTTTCTAGTCCCTCCCTAGATCTCACGGCAAATGATCGCCTTAGTTTCCCACTCTCTCCTACGCCAGGCCTAGAAAATCCTTCTTCAGAGGATCTATGCTTTAACTGGTGTTTTTGTGCAACCAGATCGGGTCCAGAAGTTTGTCGTATGAACACTTTAGGGTTTCTATATTCTATGGGAGCGTCTATGCTGTTATCAATGTTATCACAGGTTTGGGAGATCTCTGTTGATTTGGCTTCGTTCAAGTCTGCGGGATGAGCGTCACACGAGCATTTGATCTTACCACATTCACGGCAAAGAAACCTTTCAAGCTGGAAGCAATAAATAACATGCATACTACATACAATTTAAGCACACCTAAAATAAACATGCGAATGCGAATTTAATAATGTACTTAATCATGTGATTCATGTTTACATACATATCTACTTGGTGCTTTGTAAACCTAACTACAGATTAACATTATTATAATAAACATATAAAATATAATTATATATTACAAATATTTAAATCGGTATAAATGTAAACATAAATATTACTTGATAAAGTATAGAAACTAGAAACTGTCTTGAAGATGTCTGGATTGTCTGGTTCAATTATCAATACATACATATACAGTAAAACTAGTTTAAGACGATTTTCAAGGGACACAGCTAAAACACGTCTTAAGCGGGAAAGCGTATTATGTGGGACTGTGTGGATCGATATAAATTGGCGTATTATGCGAGAAATCGTATTAAACATGATTATATTAAGCGGGTTCTACTGTAGCTAGAGTGTAAGTGTTGATTTGAGGAATACACAAATAAGAAAATATATTACATGTACCAGAGACTAGAGATACAGACGGCCACAGCCTAAGAACTTTTTGAAGCTCAAGTCAATTGCGCCATCTATGTCAAAGACCCCTAAAGATACCGAAAATGTAAGAGAAATGTCACCTGCACTGATACTCCACCGTACTACTAGTACGCTATTTGTTACTAGGTGGAGTAGCTGTGCAGGTGACATTTCTCTTACATTTTGACTTGAGCTTCAAAAAGTTCTTAGGCTGTGGCCGTCTATATCTCTATAGTCTCTGCATGTACATACAGCCTTGGCCAGAAGTATTGAGCATAGGTGTTTTTTGTTTACAATTTTGATGTTAAGCATTATTTCCCTATCCTAACAATGTACGGTAACGGTAAATGTTATATTTTATTTATAAATATAGAAAACTTCACTTAATAACACTTTCAAGGTACTTAAAAAATATGAAAACAGAAGGTACCAAAAATGTAAATTTAAGTCGGTGCGACATATTGCAAATATTCTATGCAGTTACTACTAACTTCAACAAAACATGCCTATTAGTTTAAATTAATTGACACAATAACTTAAACAAAGATGGAAACGATGGACTAAACTTTCCAGTTTTGTATGAAAATCGCATTAGTGCTCAACACTTCTGGCCAAGGCTGTATATGGAGAAATTAATGTATTTTGCCAACTTCATGGTGACACGAGAAACAAAATGAAAGTGTGTGGATTTTAATAAATATACAAAATAACGAGCTACTATTACAAAAATATTTTTATTTTTTCACATGTTGCATATTGAGTAATAAATAAACACAAAATAAAATATAACACATATCAAATACGCCATAAAAATAATATACATATAATAATATAAAAATATATATAACTAGCATTTATATAAGTATAATACATTATTTAGGTGTTTAATCAGCTATGTGAAACATAAGTACAATTTTATTTTCAAATTGCATCAATTATGTATTGAATTACAACTAGCACCACAACAACAACTGAAAGAGCTTTAAATAAAGTTTTTATAATTAGTTCATCACTTACCCCAACTTTACGGAGCAAATCTCCTACAATGTTGATAGCCGATACTCTGGCCGAAGGTGTCATGGCATTGCCATTGATTTCACCTGTTAAAGAAATACACAAGTTCAGAACCACAATAAAAGTAGGTGACGATAAAACTAATGCAAACAATTAGTCTTGTTTGGTGCTGCGGGATCTAAAAACTGAGAAACTCATTTTAAAATGACTAACAGTAGTAAAGTCAGGTTGTGGCACATCTACACTGGCAAAGCTGCTTCGCGTGGCAATTTCCTCACGAGGCGGTTCGTTCAGTGTGGACCTGCTTATTGATATTTTTTAAGGTTCCGTACCCAAATGGTAAAAATGGGACCCTATTACTAAGACTCCGCAAGCATCTCATGAACCGTGATATTTAGACAGTTGAAATTTTCACAGATGTATTTCCATTGCCGCTATAACAACAAGTACTAAAAACTGGAATAAAATAAATATTTAGGGGGGCTCCCATACAACAGACACAATTTTTTTGCCGTTTTTATAGATAATGGTACGGAACCCGTCGTGCGCGAGTTCGACTTGCACTTGGCCGGTTTTTTACTTACGTTTTTGTGGTGAAGGCAAAACTGTTTGGGTTTCTGTCTCCACTGCTCTTGAAGAAGTGGTGTGTCCATTGACCATACCATTTTCATTTGTACTGTCATCTTCCTTTCTGTGCACTGGGATTTTTTCTACTACTTTCAGTTCCTGCTTCAAATCTGAAAATACAAATAAGTATATTACAGTCGCCAATGTCACCATCAAATATATTGGAGCTGCCAAGGTACTGCTAGTCAAAAATATCTGAACATCACTATATCACCTTGGCAATAAAGGTGTTGATCAGATATTTATGACCACTGTGGCCGCTCTGGTATGGGACTATGGGTATTGGGTAAATTAAAAAATAGAATGGCAAGTTTTGTGTGGCAGCTAGGGCAGGGCATACAATCCCAGAATTCCTGTAATGGCCCATACAAAAGTACCAGTATTGTATGCCCTTGTGGCAACATTTGTTCTGTTTTCAACCAACTTCAAGATTTTGAAGAGGTTCTCAATTCGTTGGGATGTTTTTTTTGCATGTTCACCGATTATTCGAAGATGGCTGGACAGATTTGGAAAATTCTTTCTTTGTTTGAAAGAGTTCAGTTGCTGCCATTATGACCAGGTCCGGATCTGATGATGGGATCCTGGAGAAATTGAGGGAACTCTTCAACTTTTATAAGCACATCTATAGTGATTTCAATATTTTTCACAGCAGCTTGGGCATTACCTATTGGAAAAGCAGATCCTAAGTGAACTCGGTTTTTATTGTTTTAAATTATTAGTTTAAATAAATGTACAGACCTCTAGCTTCATCTGTAGCTCGTTGTAATCTCACTTTTAGTGTTTCTATTTCATCAACTTCACTTTCTAAAACTGCATTTCTCTCATATGCTTGATTTAACAATGCCTCTATGCAAGACACTGATTCAGTTATAACCCTGTAATCATTGCAAAATTAGAAGTTGAACAAATATCATATACAGCTAATATAACAGTTTTTCTACCTGCACCAATAAATTAAAGAGGATTTTTTTTAAAGAGAGCTTAATGATACTGCAAATGCTGTTACAGAATAAAACCAAAGACTTGTTTGCACAAAATGTCAGGAGAATACCTATACAACCTCTTCAGTGTTTCCTCAAAACTCATTATCACACTGGCACTGCAACCGCATGCACCAATGGTGTGCAAGCATGACAGCACTAAAACCACACAGTGCGCTATCTCACTCGTGCACCGGCGCTGCATGCATAAACTGCAGCAGTGTGAAAGCTGCCTATGTGCTACTTGATTTTTTTATAAAAATTCCACATTCAAGGCCTTGTATAAACTGTGTGGTTAAACATAGGTAATACCTTTGCCCTCTCTCCAAATCATCATTCTTTTGTTCCAACTCTCTGATGTATTCCACTTTTTTGTCCTGTTCTATTTTAAGTGATTGTACTTCATTTTCCAATGCATTTGTTTCATGTTGACTTCTTTCCAATTTGTTCTAAAAACATGAATAATGAAGCCACATTAAAACATTGCTTTAATAAAAAATCACACATATTATAAAGTTCAAACTAGAATATGAACTATTTTAAACAAAATGATAAAAATGTACCTATCCCAAACTTATTAGAACTTTTATTAGATCATGTCATTACTTTGAATTAAATAAACAAGACCATGTGACTTGGTCTTAATTTATTTAAACTATAAATGTTCCATGAAACTATGTTCTTTGAAAATATAAACTAACTACTATAAAGACAATGAAAATGGGTTATTGTTCATACATACAGCGTGATAAGTATGTCATTTAAGTATAATAACAAAGTGAGTCATCATTGTACTATAATTGATGATGACATACCTTAAGTGATTCTATTTCATTCTTTAACCGCTGGTTCTGATGTTCGAGGTCTCTGTTCTGTTTTTCGACTTGTAAGAGTGAAGCTTCAAGTTCCTTTTCTAACTGTGCCGAATTCTCCGTGTACTCGTCCAATTCTTGTTGCATGTCAATTGCCCTTGAAATAAAAGAAAATTAAAGACACCAAAGAAATGAGGTAGTTAGGCAGGGAGTTTAGCATTTGCCGTTTAAATGAGGCTTTTATGCCTTTACTTCTTCTTTCGTTTTCTTTAGAAAACTGTATAAAATTAAGTAAGGATGGTAATGAAAGGGTAAATACATTAAATTTGTAGTTCGAAGAAAAAATGTGTCGAAGTTGAACGTAATTGAACAATATCATAGTAAAACTTACTTTTGCTCATAATGTTTAGCTTGTTTCTTCCAGAATTCCACAGTTTCTGATTCCGATTGTCGAGGAGATTCCATGTTTTTTGCGTTCCAAAAAAATACTCAAGGATAAACCTTTATCATAACAAATGTATGTTATGGGGATTACACCACACTCATATAGTTAGTAATAATTGAAATATGTACAATTTTAATAAGCGTATCTAAAGAAAAGACTATATTGTTTCTACGACTGTTAGAAGCCGTTAAAACGCAACATGTGACACAGTTTTTGCTCATCCAAAAACAACTAAAATGCCAATTCCAACAAGATGGCGCTTGAGAAAAACATTGCCTGTTGTAAAAAATACTGTAACTGCGTTCCAAAGAGTTCATTTCCCGAACGCATCCGATAGTTATTATTTTCCGTTCCATTCCACGCGAAACACAGCTTGATGGTTATCAGCGCTGGCACTGTGGTATGGCATGAGACTTAAAGCGGTATTACACATTGCAACCTGCAGGGCCCAATCTGTTGTGTACCCTGCCTTTTCCTACCCCTCCTTCAGTTCCCTACGGGCCCTACCAACCTGACAGATTGGGCCCTGCAGGTTGCAATGTGTAATACCGCTTTTACGAACGTTACGAACGAATGGGCGAGGGTTCAAACCCCGTGGGACGAATTATTTTTTCTAAATTTTAGAAACATATTTCGATTATACATATTTAATGAATTTCATTTATAGTGCTAGCGGTACACGCCGAAATTCAGTATAATGCTGCAAATGGTGTTAAAAGCATAAAAATCGGACCGATTGATCTTTAGGCCAAATGAATCGATTCGGCCCGTAGCAGTAAAAAAAAAACAAACAGAGTGCAGTTATGACGTCATCTTTTTTTTGTATGGAAAAAAAAAAAAATTTTGTTCTGAAACCTATCGTGTGTGGTATCAAATGAAAGGGCTTTCTGAGCTAATTCCAAAAATATGTCACATCATTACATTTCAGTCACATGTTTGAAATAAACATAAAAAACATTTTCAAAACAAACCAAGTTTGGGCTCCTCCAGATACGACACCACGGAATATTTTTTTGTAAAATATATCTCAAATGATACCTAATATCCTCATATCTAACCCCAAGAATGCAATTTTGAAAATAATTACATTTAGTATTTTTTTCTGATTTTTAATGTTTACAAAGTGTGTCGTATTACTTAATACGAGTACGAGTACCGTAATATCCTCCAACTTTGCCCCCAGGTGAAACTTTGCCCAACATTTTGAACAAATTCATTAATTTACGTAATTTTATAGTATTCTGGTGCGGGCAAGTGTTGATGTGAATCTCACAAAATGGGAAAGCATGGTGAGTAAAACCCATACTTATACTTGAACGCCAGTGAAACCTTATTGTAGAGGGTGCTCTTTTAGATTCCATACAATGAGGAAAAGAATAAATAAAAGGAAGAAGAAACAAAAGATGAATGGTCCTTAACAATGTACGGGAACTATGTACAGTTGGCTGTAAAAGGCTTTTCTTATGCAATTGTTTCCCTATAGCTTTTTGCTTCAGCATTTTCATTTTAGAGTATTGTGACAGTTGCCATTACTCTAGATTGTTTATATCGTAATTCGATTTCAAAAGGATAATGAATGAAGAAGTCTTGATGTGGGCAATGTTACGTTGTAATGTAACAACTAGTGATGGCCAACTTTGCCCAAGACAAAAAAAAATCTTAGGGCTATCAGCTTTTTGTATTAACCACTCGGCACGAAAAAAGGTGATTATTGTTTTTGAAATATATATATGACGTTTTGGAACTGTTTCTTTATTTTTTTAATGTAATTGTTAATGTGAAACCATAGTGTTCAATATATAGGTACATAATTTTCTTTGATCTGCCGATTTATTTGTAAACATTACTAAGATAGGTTCGTTATGATTTGTTTCTATTATAAATAATGAAATATAACTCATTTAATTATGTTTTGTTTAATATACATACTAATGCCTGAAAAATAAATGCATGACTAAATTAAAAAAATTAAGTCAAATGAGACAACCCTTGTACTTTGGAATGCTTGTATGCACCTTGTACCGTAAAGATCAAAAACGCGTACCTATCATTGCCCACCTAATTTGTACAATAGTTTACGTACTTATCGCTGAACTATTTAAAGGGAATGATAGGATTACCCTAGAGACTTGCTGTAATTCTTGTTCCAATACTATAATCGCATTATTTAAGCGCAAATCGACTTGAGCAATGTTGGGTAAAACTCGATATAACTTTACCCACCCTCAAGTTCGCAAAAAATGGGATAAACTTAATTCGCTTTAAGTAAGAAAAATCCTGATATGTGCAACCCGGGTTCCTCGAGCTCACCTATCACGTTATATCAAAAGAACGTGTAAACAGAGTTTCATAACTCCGTGAATTATTTTGTCTATACAGGGCTATTATACTAACATGTATAAAAAATAGTGACGCGGGGAGGGAGCGGGGGCGGAATCCATGCTCAAGATAAAAAATCAAATCAAAAAGAAAACTAATAATTTCACAAACACCGGTGTTTTATGATTATTTTTTTATATTTAATTGATAGATTGATAGATTCCACATTCGTAATAATGAAAAATTAAAAAAAAAAACTTAGTGAAATTATTTTCAAAATTGCTTTCTTGGGGTTTGAAATGAGGATATCAGGTATCATTTAAGGTATATTTTACAAAAAAATATTCAACCGTATCGTATTTGTAGGAGCCCAACTTTGGTATGTTTTGAAAATTATTTTTATTTTCATTTGAAACCAGTGACATAAATATAATGATATGATATATTTTTAGAATTGGCTCAAAAAACCCTTTCATTTGATACCACACACGATAGGTTTCAGAACAAAAAATTTTTTTTTTCCATACAAAAAAAAGATGACGTCATAACTGCACTCTGTTTGTTTTTTTTTTTACTGCTACGGGCCAAATCGATTAATTTGGCCTAAAGATCAATCGTTCCAATTTTCATGCTTTTAACACCATTTGCAGCATGTTTAAGGCGTACCGCTAGCACTATTAGCAAGTCACTCTGTACGTCTAGCATGACAAACCAATTGTGCACACATTTCTAAGCGCCATGCTAACATAGTAAAGTTTCACTTGCATCGTGGTTTCATAAAACCACACAATGTTTTTTTATATATGAAAATGGCGGAAAATAAATATTTCAATTATTTTGCTAATAAAATTATTAGCGTACATCCGACCGTAATCACCGTAACGTTGACGTGTACTTGTCATTGTCAAATGATTGGTCGACTTGATCTTATCAACATTATAAAAATAATAGGAATTTTGAAAAATCTCTTACAATGAATTAAATTAGGTCGGAAAATAATGTATGAAGAACTATATGCGGAGCAAAATCTATGAATGTTTATTATGATTTATCAGTTTTATAGTATTCGCTTCGGCTTTGGACTACTTTTTACTAAGGAGCGATTGCAATGCAAAGTTACTGCTTTTCAAGTATAGGTTTTTCCTTATTGTTTTTGAATGACGTGTAAATGTTTCCGACGGTAGACACTGAAGAAAACATTATCCAACTAGAATCGCAGAGTAACACATCTAGTCCATCCAAACATGCCCAAAGACCATCAGAAAGTTCTGAAGGAGCCAAACAGCATAATAAAGAATCAGTCACGATGTTAATTAAAGAAATGGTATTTTTTGCCGCATTAGCATTAACGACATATGGTGCTCTTCATAATTCGTAAGTCTCATTCATAATTTTTTAATTATTTTTTTAATTCCATTGGTAATTTAATGTGCCAATTATTTTTTCAGGCCTTCTAAGATTTCAAAGCATCCTAAAGCTACAAAGTTCTTTAGTTCGGATTCGCTAGTAACAGATTGGCACAAGGGGCAGCTCACTAGTGCCCATGCCACTATTAACAATGTAGATTTATCCTTTGTGATGTACTATGCTCCTTGGGATGCCGAGTCTCAGCATGTTAGAGGGGAATTTGAAGAGGCTGCCATGGTATTAAGCGATCGCGTAAGTGTTTGTATTATAAATGACTGAAATTATTTCTTTAAATGTACAGTTCAGGGAAGAAGATCCTATTTGTTGATATGGTGTTGTTAGTACTTCTTAAAACTACATAAGATACCTACACTATTGCCTTGTTTGCTCAAACAGATAATTTCTGAAAGAACAAAGTGTCCATATAAATCAACACAATTAGGTGTCCACACCTGTCCACACTAGCCGAGGCAATTTCCACGCGAGGCGGTGCGTCAGGTGTGGACACACCTATTGGCCCTTTCACTAAACTAGTCCAGAAATATACATTACAGTAATTTTAATGAACATGCATTTGTGAAAGTTTCAATGTATGTTCATGATACCAAAATTTTTATGCATTTGCAGAAGTTTCTATCATATTCTTACAAACTTATACATGAAACTTCTTCTGTGTCTAATACAAGGACCAGAACCAGTAACCAATGAAGGGGGATTCGATTGTGTATTTGATACGGTGGTATTTACAAACCCTATCAATTCGGTAAGCACATCATTGGCTTACGGAATCGAGAACCCCAAATGTGGTGACCCTATCAAGTGTTTTTAGAATGCAATCAAGCTATGTATTTTAAACGATCATTTATTTAGGAACCAAAACAAAATACAATATTCTTCTTTCTTTCCATCCTTTTTCCCACTGCTGGGGTGTAGGGCTCGAATTAAATTCTTCCACTGGCTTCGGTCCAGTGCGGTCTGGGACACCTCCCATACCATCCCCAATAATAATATACCCATTTCTTGCTCCTCGGTACGGCGCCAAGTAAATTTGGGCCGGCCCCTATTCCGTTTGCCGGGCATCTTCCAGGTCAGGGCAATCTTGGATAAGTGAGTGTCAGGTTTCCTGAGGATATGCCCAATCCATTGCCATTTCCGTACTTGGATCTCCTTGTGTGCGGGTGTTTGCCCGGTGATACTCCATAGACGAGCGTTTGTGATCCAGTTTGAGTGTTTGTAATACAATGTTACATGTCAGAATTTTAATATTAGTCATTAGCCATGTCTACACCTGGCCACAGAATAATGAATAGTACTATCTGGCACACCGCGTCGCGAGGAAATTGCCGCGCGCGGCAGCTCGGCTAGTGTGGACGTGACTCGGCCGAGGCAAACGCACGCGCGGCCGCAATGCCTCGGGCGAGGCACGGCCACACTAGCCAGGCTGCCGCGCGCGGAAATTGCCCCGCGAGGCGGTGTGCCAGGTGTAGCCCCGGCTATTAATTATTTGTTATTTAAAGGTGCACTTCTCAGCTATCAATTGTTGGAATCCTGGGAGTGAATGTCGGATGCAGCACAACAAAATTCCTTCGTGGCCAATTTTAATTGCTTATACTAGTACATCTAGAGGAGTTCTGTACAAAGGTATGTTTAGTTTATCAACACAACAGCATTAGTATAAAATATATACTCTCTGTATTGTACCGCTGTACAGTTCAATCTGATAATCAACCAGTCAGTAGTAATAAGTTAAAATAAGTAGATGTAGATGTAGTGTAGGGACGCCCGGCCGGAATCAGGCGGGCTGTCGATCGCTGATCGCGTTCATTCAGCCCAGTTCCCTGGAGTTGGAGCCGCAGGTTACTGTCCCGGCTGCATTCCCTCACTATTCTCCTCGAATCTTCTTGTCTTCCTGCAGAACAGAAGGACATCCTTGAGATTGATACCCTTTAGTTCACATTCTTCTAACTCGTCTTTCCCGAATACATTATGTCGCGCTGCCGCATACATAATGCATTCTGCTATTAAATGTTTGCTGGTTTCCTCCTGGCCACAGTGTGGGCAGGAGGAATCCCTTTCTATACCTATTACCTTTAGATGTCTGTTGAGGGTGTTGTGCCCGGTAATGATGCCGGTTAGCACTCTCAGACTGTTCTTACCTAGTCCTAGAAGATACCTGGCTCTCCTGTGGTCTATACCTTCCATCATCATTTTTGACTGCCTGCAGCCAGCTTCTTCCTTCCACCTTCTATTCGCCTCTATTTCTTTTAGCCTATTTATGACTCCTTTTGTCACTTCTGCTGACATTGGTAGTGCTGGTTCCGGACCTGTGTATTCCTTCTCCGCTCCCTCCCTAGCCAGTTCGTCTGCTTTCTCATTTCCTGTGACTCCCTGGTGACCCGGTACCCATGCAACCGTTACTTTCCTGTGTTTACCCATCTCATTTAGCTCCTCCTTGCACTCTCTTACAAGGGAGGAGGTGACCGACGTCTTCTTCAATGCTTTTAGTGCTGCTTGACTGTCTGTGTATATTACTACCGCACCAGTCTGTTGCATGCTTCCTTGGATTATCCGTGCGCACTTTGTTATTGCACATACTTCTGCCTGGAACACGCTTGTATACCTGCCGAGTGGTACCGATACCTTCACTCCTAGCTTTGGTATGACTATTCCCGCTCCTGCTAGTTGCGTCGAGCTCCTTCTCGAGCCATCCGTGAAGCAGACCGTCGTTGGATGTTCGACTTCTACCTTCCAGTTGTCTCTTTCTCCAATGTGTATTCTGTATTTCTTGTCGAAGATCTCCTGTCTCTTTATGAGGTCGTTATTTACTATTAACATTTCCATGCTGGATAGCGCCTCCCTCTGAATCATTGCGTGTCTTTTGTCCACGCAGCTACCTCTCCATTCTTTGCTGGCTTTCATCCTATACCATTGTTCTGTAGCCTTCTTTTCCACCTCTATCTGTAGTTGCTTCATCCCTAGCATTATCTCCAGTGCATGCGTAGGGGTTGTTCTCATAGCCCCCGTCACCATTAGACATGCCAGTCGCTGCACCTTCACTAGATCTTTTTGGTATTCCTTTATGTGGGTTCTATGCCACCATACTATCGCCCCATATAGCACCCTGGGTAGTATTATTGCCTTGTAGATCCAGTCGATCATTCTAGGTTTCAACCCCCATTTTCTTCCTACCGCCCTTTTGCATTGGTACAGTGTTCTAATGGCTTTCGCCGTCTGCTCCTTGATGTGAGTTTTGTAGTTGAGCGTTCTGTCTAGAGTGACGCCCAGGTATTTCACCTCTCCCACCATCTCTAGTTCTTCCCCTTGTAACTTTATTGGTTTCATTAACTCAGTTAAAATAAGTAATCTGAATGATATTAACAGAATTATATGGTATTTGTGCATTATATAAGTGCTGGTAGCCTGGTGGTAAGATGGCTGACTTTCAATCCGGAAATCTCGGGTTCAAACCCCGCTTGTTTATTGGAAATAATGTACAAATTCGATATTAACCAGTGCTTTTCTTTGAAGGAAAACATAGCGAGGAAACCGGATCTAATCCCAATAAGGCTTAGTTTCCCTATTGGGTTGGAAGGTCAGATGGCTGTAGCTTTCGTAAAACCCACCTACGCCAATTCATGGGATTAGGTTACTAAGCGGACCCCAGGCTCCATTGAGCCGTGGCAAAAACCGGGACAAAAGCTAGGAGAAGAATTTAAACTTTCTTGAGACATATTAACTTATATATGTAATATATGCACGTGGCTCTACTCACTTATGTTTAGTCAGTACAGTACGCGCTAGGTCGATCGACGCTCGCGATCCCATACAAACGTAGTTCAGCTCTCATTTTAAAACGACATGCTTTAGAACCACGAAATTTGGCATGGGCATTTTAGCAGTACAGATCTATGTCGGTAATTCGTTTTGGTTGCTAAAAATTGTAATAAAAAGAAAATACAGCCAGATACAGATTTACATACAAAACTTATTTTTGCTATATTTTCTTTGTATTACAATTTTTAGCAACGAAAACGAATTACCGACATAGTTCTGTACTGCTAGAATGCCCATGCCAAATTTCGTGGTTCTAAAGCATGTCGTTTTAAAATGAGAGCTGAACTACGTCTGTATGGGGACGCGAGTTCACGCGAGCGTCCTGGCGACTCTTAATGGTTGAGGATGTAGACCTAAGCTCTCCGAAACATGTGGCGCGTAGTGACTATACACAAGTGAGTACAGCCGCATGTAGTGATAATAGTGCTACGAGAATTAATTAACTTAGTATTTTTATTTATTGTATGGCTACATGTCACTGGATGTAGATAGGCATTTGTACTCTCAGGTAATAATAGTAGTGCCACAGATAACCCCAACCACTAGATAGATCATAAGTACAACTCGGGGTCACCACGCATCTGTGCTCCCGTACTAATTTTGTATGAGAGCGCGACCGCTTATATCAATTGAGTTAACGTTTTTGATCATTACTCATGTGAATTAAAAATATCCACAAAAATCAAGTTACAGGGGTGAACCTGGATTGTTATACTAAAAATTTGTGTAGAATACTATTGAGATGTGCTGTTCAAATCGTAGAAATTAGAGATGCAACGGATAGTGGTTTGGCCGGATACCGGATACCGGATATTCGGCCTGACGCTCCGCCGAATATTCGGTATCCGGCCGCCAAATATTCGGCCGGCGGTACTATACCTACAATTTGAGTTTCGCAGGTGCGCGTCGTGCAAGTTTCGACTTGATTCCTAGTGAACGTTCGCACGGACACATTTCTAGGCAATAAAACTAGTTTTATTATGTCAGTACGGAGTAACTTCTTTCAAAAGAACACACGCGCTCGCGTATTTTTGTGTAAAAAAAATAAGTTTGTAGTGTTATCGTGAGTAGTGAGTGACTCTTGACTACATCCGGTATCCGGCCGGATAGTACGAAGATATCCGGTATCCGGCCGGATACTAAAATAAGGGCCGGATAGGCCGGATACCGGATAGTAACCGGATATTCGGTGCATCTCTAGTAGAAATTTACGAATAAAATTGCGCTGACGTGTGGTGACCTCGTGCTCCCTGTAAAAGCTTAATGATGAGGTGTCTGTGTAGTCTGTGAGTAGTGGGAAAGCAGATAATGAAGAAAATCCAGGGAGTGCTGCGAGGTCCAGATGGGACAGTGTGCAGCAAGTTTGTTACTCATTTAACCAGCCAGGGATCGCGTGTAGGGTTGTCTAAGGTATTTCCTACGGACGCAGAGTAACATTGATCCCCAATTTAGTATTGCACATATTTGTTTCAGGTCCAAGGGATTCCCATAGCATGGTTAGGTTCCTGGAGCTGATAATGAAACCTTTGGAAAGGATCTCATCTACTGAGGATCTCGTTCAACTGTTGTCTATCTGTGATGTAAGTGATCATCCCTCCAAGTTTTTATTAATACATTATGCTTGAAATATCATAACATGTATTTTCGACAAAAATATCAGTTGATATATCACTCTTACATTCACTTAAAAACTTTTTCACCTCAGCAGTTCGAACAAGACTACTTTCCTCACTCCCTGGAGTGACGAAAGTGCGACTTTCATCACTCCAGGGAGTGACGAAAAAGTTGCGACTTTCGTCACTCCAGGGAGTGAAATTTTGTTTCTAGAAGCTTTTCGTCATAATGATGATGCCTCTCACTAAGGGATGTAAATAAATGTGTTTTTTAACTTTAATACGTTCTCACTACTGAGGTGAAAAGTTGTATGTGTCACACGAGAGGAAAGTTTTTTTTTACATCTCGTGTTCTTGAGATCCCTCGCTACGCTCAAGATTCAAACTTAGAATCACTCGCTTCGCTCGTGATTCAATTATAGAATCTTTCGCTTACTCGGGACTCAAAATCAACACTCGCAAGAAAAACCAACCTTCCTCTATTTTTTTGATATATTTTACCTCGTAATAAAACATACAAATTATAAATAAAATTTCCTAATTTACTGAAAGGAAACATTCTTTTATTGTTCATAAAAAGTAAAACTGCTTTTATAGTTTATTTTTTCACTTATTTCATAATGATTGTATGAAAAATCTTGTTTTATTATTTTTCGCTTCTCTTGTACAGTCGCCATGAAATATATCGGAGCGGCCAAGATACTCAAAAATATCTGAACATGCACTTTATCGCCTCTGAGGCGTTGTTCAGATATTTATGACCGAAAATATGTTTACGCTTTTGCCACTGGCGTAGCTACCAAAGGGCTAGGCGGGGCACTGCCTCAAATCCTGTTTAGTAAACCTCTTATTGAATATAAAGTGCTGTGTGTGTGTGTGTGTGTGTGTGTGTGTGTGTGTGTATAGTTTAGGGGTCCCAGTTTTGTTTTGCCCCAGGGCCCTTGGTCACCTAGCTAGGCCACTGACTTTTGCACCTTATTACAATGGCGTAAGGTCCAAAAGTGTAAACATATCTTCGTCATCGACTGTACAGATATTGTAAAAATATATTTCCTATTAATTCATAGGCTGTAGCTGTAGGATATACTCCAATAACCGATACCTCACGTCCCTACAACACGTGGTACCACGTCGCCGTCAAAATAAGAGAGTTTGACTTCATTGGCGAGATCTGCTTCGGGGTTGTGACGTCAGAAGACCTGGCTGTTGACCTCGGAGTTAACAGTGTGCCAAGTGCTAGGCTGATGTTATGGAATGACACGAAGGTATGTGACGTAAGCATTCAAGTAGTTATATTGATACAGGGAAAATATTTCGAGTGCCTATGTTATATATTGCTTTTACTCATATATTCATTGTTCCATCTTAAGACAAACATAATAAAGGCTACGAGTATATTTAACACTTTTATTTCATAATGCCGTTGCTTAGAGTTTAGATAGTTGTAATATAGATCTTATGGTCATTATTATTATGTTGAAAATTGATATATCAAACACAAACAAAACATCATATTACATTAAGCTTGTATACTTTAATTGTAATTAAATAACACATTAGTATGTTATAATAACATGTATACATTAAGATATCTACATTAAGTCTTCAAATATATTGAGTTTAAAGAAAATTATTCAGTATAACCAGAGGCTATAGATATATAGACCACCACAGCCTAAGAACTTTTTGAAGCTCCTGTCAATTGCGCCATCTAAGTCAAAGACCCCTAAAGATACCGAAAACGTAAGAGAAATGTCACCTGCACTGCTACTCCACCTAGTAACAAATAGCATACTAGTAGTAAACTAGTAGCTGATGTTATATAACGTTATACACAGTGTACTATGGATGCCGATATCACGTAATAAGGGAATCCTTTCACACTGTGTTTTATAACGTTATATAACATCAGTGTATCACAACCCATGATTTCCCGCAATTTAATACATTATCTCTTTAAAATGACACCATTTCGATGATGAATTCCATGCCAAATGCAACCTCGTACATAAATTGAATACCTACTTTATTTTTTATACATCTTTTAGGAATATACACTGGACGAGAGTGAAAACAGTTGGAACGAGTCTTCCCTAGTCAACTGGGTGTTAGAAAACTTCTCCCAGCCCGTGGGGAGGATTGTCCCGATGTGGAAGAAAGCGTTCACTTTTGAGAGATATGTGGATGGAAGCCCGCTGCTCATATTGTTCACACCGCTTAATCCTTTGTATGAACAGCTGCCATCTTATTCATTGGTAAGTCCAACTGCGGGGCAAAGGCCTCCCCTCTTATCAGCCCTGTCTATTGTTGATAGTTTTTTACCATAAACTTTTGTTAATGGAGAATAAATTATCATCATCATCATCTCAGCCATAAGACGTCCACTGCTGAACATAGGCCTCCCCTTTGGACCTCCATAAGTATGGAACTTATTATTAAGGGGGGTTTGCCATACGCGCCACGCTTGGAAGGCGGGTTGGCGCGCGCAGTTTTTTTTTTTGTTTATTGTTGTTTAGGCTTTCGGAAGATGCTGCTGCCCATCTCCCGGTATATTCCCTTAGCAGACTCCTACTGCAACCACGGGACGATATGGTGGGTGACAATTCTAAGGCCGGGCACCCCACGGGTCTTTGAATAAAAATTATAACAAAGGTAAAAATTTGCCTCGATTTATCATTAACATCGGTAAAAAAATACACCGAGCTAATCTACACAGCCAAGTCTTCCAACTGAGCTACCGAGGCCGCTGGTGAGGCCCTATGTCTCGTGTTTTTTTTTTCATACATAAAAAAACACAACTTGATTTGATACACAGAAGCATTGTGTTTCATACATAGTCAGCAGCAAAAGTAGCTAAGCGGGTAGGGTGTTCAAAATAAGCTGGACACGACGTTATTGTTAGGAGATTAAGAGCGAGTGTAGGTCATTTTGATCACCCTACCAGCTTAGCTACTTCTGCTACTGACTGTATCTAATCAACCTAATGTAAACTGTTTGATTTTAGCTAAGAGAAGTAGCGATGGAATATTACAACTGCAACCACAACGACACCCTAAACTGGACCACAGAGCTCGTCAAACTTCAACAGGTCCAACGGCTCATGTACCAGCAAAAAGATTTCCTCACATACTGCGAAAACTACAAATTTAAGCAACCTATGAGAAAAACCAACCACTTATACAAGAAAGCAGTTGTATCACACAATAATAAGTATCCTTGGAACAATAATACTCAACAGAAAAGCCAAAAAGGAGGCATGTTCAACTATTTATTCAAAGGAGGTTTTGATATATCGAAAGTAGTGGGGAGCGATGAGAAGTCTTACTTAATGTCTACGCTAGGTGTGGGTGAGGAATGTTCGGCGCCTGTCATGCCGGCTGAGAAGGGTTTCTATGAGAACTATGAGCAGTGCCAGTCGTTTGCGGAACATGTGAAGCTTGATAATAAGCCTTTGGAAGAGGAAGAGTAAGTTTCTAGATATGTAACGACGCTAATTGGTGTAGCCGCTGCACAAATATGTATCAACCGTTTTCAAGATTTCGAAGGAGGAGGTTCTCAATTCGGGATCTTTTTTTTGCTATTTTTTTTAAACATATGTTTTGAACAATCTTTATTTTGTTTGAAAGAGTATACTTCACAGTTGGTCCCATTGTCACCAGGTTCGGATCTTATGATGGGATCCTGGAGAAATCGAGGGAACTCTTCAACTTTTATAGACACACCTATAGTGATTTCAGTATTTTTACAGCAACTTCATTTCCTCTTGGAAAAGCGGAGCCTAAGTGAAGTCGGTTTAAAATTATTTTGATTATAAAAATAACTAGCTAAATTATAACCGTTATATAAAATCTAAATGTCACGTTTTCAGGCATGAGGTGCCATATTATCGGTTATCGTATCGATAAGGTCGATTTTTAATTGAACCGTCATGGCAGTAGCGCCGTATTGACTACAGATAATATGTACCTACCATTTAGCTTTTAAATTATATGTATAAGGCTCAACATACACTTGAGCTAAATTTAGCTATTATAGGCAAATTCTTACACTTCACAGTTGGTCCCATTGTCACCAGGTTCAGATCTGATGATGGAATCCTGGAGAAATCGAGGGAACTCTTCAACTAAGTATTATAGGCACACCTATAGTGATTTCACTATTTTTTACAGCAACTCGGCCACTTCCTCTTGAAATAGCGGATCCTAGGTGAAGTCGGGTCTTTTTTGTTTAAAATTATGTCTATCGAATAAACGCAAAAGTCAAACTGAAGGATAGGGGGAAACGATTATGAACAACATTTAACAGAGCATATAATTACAGATTGCGAACCACAATGTTACCCTTCGAAGACGACCCGCTATCACCCGAAAACCTCATTCAAGACAACGTCAAGCACTTCTGCAAGCTAATGAGATTCGCCAACACCTGGGGGGCACCGGTGTACCCCCAACGGGTAACCAACGTATCTCACATACACGGTCTCGCTTGCGCGCAAAATACTAGCCTGAACATGCTGGCGGTTGATAGTGTGAGGAACCACCATTTTGCGGAGTTTCTTGGCATAGATATAAATCGCAAGAAGGACAAGACGGCGGTTGTCATATTGGATAGCAAAGTAAGTGTGGTCTCTCTTGCGCATACTTGATTCCGCTGTTGCTAGCCATATTTTTATCTCTTTCTAAAAGAAGGTGGTCTTTCCCAGGACTTCACGCAATTTCTCAGCACAGCAACGTAAACTGTAATTTATGTACAGTCGCCATCAAATATATCGCAGTGGCCACGGTACTCGACAATATCTGAGCTGAACAGGCACCTTATCACCTTGACAATAAAGACGTTGTTCAGATATTTGTGATCACCTTGGCCGCTCCGATATATCTGATGATGACTGTACACAAATTAAGACAGGTATAAAAATATATGTAGAGGAATATGTAATCATAAGTACACTAAAAAAAACGTAAATATCTGAACAACGCCTCTATTGTCAAGGCGCTAAAGTGCATATTCATATATTCTTGAGTACCTTGGCCGCTCCAATATATTTGACGTCGACGGTACAATTAAATGAAATGTGTTTGTTATCCATTTCGCATGCCTGTTTCCATAAACATGTAATACAATCATAAAAGCATTTGTTCAAACATGCATTACTAACTGCCAGCATCACGTAGTCTGGACAATTTGAATCGTTATTGCTTTGCATAAGCGCATACCTTTATTTAATGACGCCTGTTATCGACTTTTGTTTTTGCGACGTTCTTCCTTATATTGGCGCGGTCACGCTTGAGTTTCGTTTTAAAATTATGAATTATAATAAATACCTACGGAAAACAATTATAAATGTATGTCAATGTTGATAACAACTCCAATATCCGTCTGTATACCGAATGAGTAATTATTGTTATGTAAAAATATTCGAAGTAATTATTTTCTACTTGCCCTAGGTGCGTCTGTGTAGAAGCCGTTTTGTGTCGAATATACGTCGTATTGCACATTGGGCCACATGAAAATAAAATTACGTAACATATGTAATCGAACTCGCGGAGCGTAAGCGAAGTGAGTTCTTACAAACAACTCCAGACCGAACTGTCACCTGGCTACTGGGACGTCTCGGCATTTGGATGGCTTTTTGATTTCGATAGTTTGTCCGACGATAACTTTAGTAACGTTATTCTGATCTTTATGAAATTTCTTGGGGCTGTAGCAGAGATACATACAATTTGTAAGTTCGTATATGAGCAGGATCGATCAAGTGGTTATGGAGCTAGAAGGAGAAAAAAATCCTCCGAAGGGTCTTGTTATATTGGTCAACTCGTTTGCAAGTAAATCGCGAGTTCTCAGTTCGAGGCGGACTACTAGCTATATCATTTCCTTACGATATCTAACCTTTATTTACAGCACGAAAGCCAGTACCTGTTGTCAGAAGAATACTCGGCGAAATCCCTTCGAGATTTCATTCACAACTTCACCTACAAGAGTTTGAAGCGCTCGCTCCGTACGTTGGTTGACGAAGCGGATCGCACGCACTACTTTGGGTCAGACGGCGAAGTGGAGCAGATGGGCATAGACGAGCACACGGTACATGTGCTGGAGCTCACTACGCGCAGTTTTAGAAGGCTTGTTAGGAAGCCGGAGATGGTTAGTGGAAAAAAATTATATCGTGTGTTAGCAACTTAACTACACCTCACAGTCCACTGTTTCACAGGAGTGTCCACACACACACTGTTGAACATAGTCAACACTCTCCTACTTTAGAATATTTTTTATCCCTGAAATAATACCTTAAGGAGGAAAAAGGGGTGAATTACTAACTGCACGCAGACGAAGTCACAGGCAAAAGCTACATATATAACGCTCTACATATAATTAACTGTAATTCATGTCGTAATATTACAGTTGACAATAGTGGCGGTATGCGGCGGCCTCTGCAGCGCGGCAACCACACGCGCGTCACTAGAGGCCGCGCGGCTGCTCACGTCCTGCGGCGTCCCCGCGCGCGCCGCCCGCCTCGACGCGCTGCGCCACGACCTCCCCTGGCACTACACCGCCGTCACCTACCCGACCATCCTCGTGTTCTCCCCGCACAGGTATATTATAGTTGACAACCACACGCGCGTCACTAGAGGCCGCGCGGCTGCTCACGTCCTGCGGCGTCCCCGCGCGCGCCGCCCGCCTCGACGCGCTGCGCCACGACCTCCCCTGGCACTACACCGCCGTCACCTACCCGACCATCCTCGTGTTCTCCCCGCACAGGTATATTATAGTTGACAACCACACGCGCGTCACTAGAGGCCGCGCGGCTGCTCACGTCCTGCGGCGTCCCCGCGCGCGCCGCCCGCCTCGACGCGCTGCGCCACGACCTCCCCTGGCACTACACCGCCGTCACCTACCCGACCATCCTCGTGTTCTCCCCGCACAGGTATATTATAGTTGACAACCACACGCGCGTCACTAGAGGCCGCGCGGCTGCTCACGTCCTGCGGCGTCCCCGCGCGCGCCGCCCGCCTCGACGCGCTGCGCCACGACCTCCCCTGGCACTACACCGCCGTCACCTACCCGACCATCCTCGTGTTCTCCCCGCACAGGTATATTATAGTTGACAACCACACGCGCGTCACTAGAGGCCGCGCGGCTGCTCACGTCCTGCGGCGTCCCCGCGCGCGCCGCCCGCCTCGACGCGCTGCGCCACGACCTCCCCTGGCACTACACCGCCGTCACCTACCCGACCATCCTCGTGTTCTCCCCGCACAGGTATATTATAGTTGACAACCACACGCGCGTCACTAGAGGCCGCGCGGCTGCTCACGTCCTGCGGCGTCCCCGCGCGCGCCGCCCGCCTCGACGCGCTGCGCCACGACCTCCCCTGGCACTACACCGCCGTCACCTACCCGACCATCCTCGTGTTCTCCCCGCACAGGTATATTATAGTTGACAACCACACGCGCGTCACTAGAGGCCGCGCGGCTGCTCACGTCCTGCGGCGTCCCCGCGCGCGCCGCCCGCCTCGACGCGCTGCGCCACGACCTCCCCTGGCACTACACCGCCGTCACCTACCCGACCATCCTCGTGTTCTCCCCGCACAGGTATATTATAGTTGACAACCACACGCGCGTCACTAGAGGCCGCGCGGCTGCTCACGTCCTGCGGCGTCCCCGCGCGCGCCGCCCGCCTCGACGCGCTGCGCCACGACCTCCCCTGGCACTACACCGCCGTCACCTACCCGACCATCCTCGTGTTCTCCCCGCACAGGTATATTATAGTTGACAACCACACGCGCGCCGCCTATTTTTTTGGAAAAGCTCTATACATCAGACTTAGTGTAGAAACGGATTCCCGGACTCGTATCCAAATCCACCTACTGTACAGTCAACGCCAGAAATATGTATGTAAGCTTGAACTTTTAATCTTATTTTAATGCAGTACGGTGCAAGTGTACATATTTTTGGCGATGACCTTCCCTGCCTACTGTACTCTACTTGTAACATATTTGAAGAGATTCATTTACTTAAACTTAGTCTTAACAGTATATCGGATCGGCCAAGGTGGCCATAAATATCTGAAATCGCCTCTGTTGTCAAGGTCATAAAGTATATGTTCATTTTTGTTTTTTTTTTTATAAATGTTGAGTACCTTGCCCACTCCGATATATTTGATGGAATGAAATGTTTCCCTACAGCGAGGACGAGCTGCGGTACCCGGCCGGGGCGCGCGTGTCGGGCGGGGGGCTGGTGGCGCTGGCGCTGCGCGGGCTGCGCGCGCCGCAGCGCATGCGCGTGCGCCTCGCACTCTGCGCGAGGGCTCAGGTACCAAATGTTCTATTGTCATGTGAGGAAAGGTTTTCAAACCCTTTTCCAGGCCGCACTAATACAGAAGATTTAAAAAAAAAACGAAATATGATCAAAATAGCTAGGTACGTTATGGTGATTTATTTAAGCGATTTCAATTTAGCGATAGTCCAGCCTAATTTGAACCTTAAATACAATTATTAAAATTGTCATTTAATTGCAAGGATATGGTCGATAAATCGCACTACACCTGAAAAAGGTTTAAAAAATGTAATAGTCCAAATACAAAAGAGACCGGCCAGCGCTTACATTTTTATTTCTCGAATATATTGAATCTGTACTACAACGTAAGCACCTGCCACCAAACGGTCCCTATAATTAACCTTTTCTACGCCAAAGACGTATATATCGGCACTGCAGGTCCAACGCCAAAGACCGATATATCGGTCACCGACCACTGAGCAAAATAGACCACATACACACGCATAAAGTTTAACTTCAGTTTTGACATTTAGATGGCGTGGCGTCTGAGTGGTAGCTTTTGCGTTTGACATGGCGTCGAAAAGGTTAAGACTGTCATAAATATTTACATTTAATAATCCCTACCTCACATATCTCAGTGTCGTTTGTTCCACAGACAATAAAATTGTCTCGATATCTAAAACCAAGTTTTTTGGTTTTAGATATCGAGACAATTTCTTTTTACACAATTTTACCTGGCTTACTGATTTACTAAGACCTAATTCTACCCAATAAACCCTCTTAAACCTCTTTTACATGTCCTCTATCACGGAAGGCGAACCCAAGCGCAAATGAAATCTTCCATAACATAAATATTTTATTTTCAGTCGACCAAGGAAAAGAAGACCTGCCTCAAAGATATAAGAGAACACATCACTACAGTTATCGGCAGAAACCTAAAATATTGGCGTAGAACCGAAAACAGAGAACTCAAAGACGCACTCTTTAAAAGACTACAATACCTCCACAGAGTATCTTTGGAACTAAGCGTTCTTCACACGACTGACTTAGGAAATGGCCGGAAGGAACAGCCCTTACTTGACTCGCTTAGTAACTTGTCTAGAATCTGGGACATTCACGTTTCGATGTTAAGAAAAAATGCTGCATCGTCACAGAAATTAATTAGTTGATATTACGTTTATTTTTTTATATTTATTATTTATATAGTGTATTTTTAACGATTTGTAACTATGTTGTTTATTTATAGAGCCTGAAAGTGCTGAATAAAAATGTTACTATAAATGCTGGATTTTTATAATTTTAATCAGTACCTGTTTTTTACACAGTTTAATATCATTTCTTGAAACTTTTCTAATGTAATCAGTCAGCCAAGTCATTAGAAATGTCAATTCGAAAGTCATTAGAGACGAGTTCTAGCTAACTGATGCGTAGTCACCATTAATTTACCTCCATTCAATTTACCTTCCAATTTAGCCTAGACGATTTAAATTATTCTGTAGATAAGCTATGTAATAGGTAATAGTATGTATTATGAAGACTAAGGTATTCGATAGCATTTTGATATATTTTTTTCGGATTTGAACACCATTCTGTACAGTCGCTATCAAATATAACGGAGCAGCCAAGGTAGTACAAAATACCCGTACTTGCACTTTATCGCGCGCCTTGACAATAGAAGTACAGTCACGAACCCGGATTGTTGAGCCACTTACCATTGTTCGTAATTTAGCCGTGTTATGAATGACCGATGTTACCGACTAGCTGTCAACTGTCAGTTACATATCGGTCATTGATTACACAGCTAAATTACGAACAATGGCAAGTGGGTCAATAATCCGGGTTCGTGACCGTACAGCTACAAATTGATGGATTAAAATGTGAAAAGTCAGAACTCATAAGTAGAGAAATAATCTGATTTTATTACAACAAAATATAACACATTAAAATTCGACATCAACACCGAAGAAGGTGAGTGTGTTTTGTTTGGTGCTTCTGCGCCAGCTGCGGACCAGGCTCAGGATCGCCGAAATCGACTTTTCCACGTACGCTTCTGTGGAAACAAACGTACTTCACTTAATTACCGTAGATGTCGCTATACGTCTCCCTCTGACGTAAGCAAAGAAGGAACCGATGGAAAGATTCACCGGGGTTTGAGTAAGCGTCGATAGCACATTTGGTAGTGCGATCGGACCGGTGTTCCGAGAGGTCACAAGTTCGAGTCTTGCTCGACGCGGTGAATTTTTCCATTTTTCTTTCAATTATAAAATTGAAACGATCGTGTTAGTTAGCAAGATAAACGCAAATAGTAGGTAACGCCTAGATGGCAGGGTACAGTCGCCATCGAATATATCGGAGCGCCCAGGGTACTCAAAAATGGACATGCACTTTATCGCCTTGACAATAGAGGTGTTGTTCAGATATTTGTGACCACCTTGGCCGCTCCGATATATCTGATGGTGACTTTACCTACTGTAATATGAATGGGGAGAGTAGGGATGATAGAGAGGTGAGTTGGTGATTGTTGACAATGGTTGTCATGTCGACGTAAATAAAATATTCTCTTTACAGGTCACCCTATCGTAATTTTTCTTATCCGAAAATGTAAATCGTAGGAATTTTCCCCTACTCTACTGGCAGTCGTGGTGCCTCCGCATTAGCTAAAGTGGTCAGCCTATAGCTTTAACCCTTTGACCGCCAAAGCCGTCATATCACGCGCTCGGAAATTCGTGCCGTCAGCGCCAGGACGTGATATCACCTACAAAATATAACCGGCTTGCCTTTCGAGCTCACGCCCGCTGGCTCTGAGGGCACGATTTTTCCGTCCGATGCTTGACGTTCAAAAGGTTAAAGGCCCCAGTACACAGTTGTGAAGGACGGGCCAGTTTAAGGGACGCAGCTACACGGTGGAATGAGATCGCTATATCGTTTGCTCCCTATAACGCATAGCAACGTCCCTTAGAGTGGCCCATATATCCTTCACCACTACGTACTGGGGCCTTAATATTATTTATGCCACACCTGGCCATAAAGTAGCTTTTTCCGCACGCTGCGCGTACGGAAAATGACGCTTTCTGGCCAAATGTAGACATAAAACGATGTACACAACACGGGAGGTAATAAAGAAAGCCCTCGATCGCATATTTACGTCCCTCGCTTGCAGCTCGGGCCGCAAACTTCTGCGATCTCGGCCTTTCTTTGCTTTACCACCCTAGTTGTGTAATGTACTATTTTAACACAGTTGCTCAAATCTAGTAGTAGTTTATAATGCGAGAAGTTGGATTTCTCGCACTAGCGCGTTTTACTTTTCCAGCCAATCACAGCTCAGGGTTCATGATCACCGCCCCGCATCGCACCGCGCGAGTGTTCGGATAAAGTAACCTCAAAGTGACATATTGTCCATTTTTATAATTTTTTCGCAACTTTATTAAAAAACGCCGTTCGATACACGGACGGAATGTCATTCTTCACTCGTCCCGAGTTTTGCCACTCGCCTGCGGCTCGTGACCAAATGTCTCGTTGAATAATGACATCCTTTCCGACCTAGTATCGAAATGTACTATAGTAGGTTACAGAATTATTAGGATATATACCGAATTATGCCAGTGAAATAAACTTACTGAGGTGATCAGTATCGTTGTAGTTCGGGAACTTCTCGTGGTAAGGCTTGAGTAGGTACACCAGATCAATCCCCACCACGCCACACAGGTAGTCGATAACAGAGCCCGCTACGCGTGCGTCGTTGCTGCTTTGATGAACCTAGTTACCACAAAGTCGGTTAAAAAGTCGTATCACATAGTATGTAGTACATACATTACTGCCTTGGTACAGTCGCCATCATATAGGAGCGGCCAAGGCGGCCACAAATATCTGAACAACGCCTCTATTTCCTAGGTGATAAAGTGCATGTTTAGATATTTTTGAGTACCTTGGCTGCTCCGATGAACTTGTACCATTCATTTTATAGTAATCTGATTGATAGTCGGTGGTTTATCTTTGCACCGCCAAAGATAGAAAGGACATGCTTATTTTACTAGAAGTAGAAACCATCCATCACCATTTTATGATAAAAAAGGCTGCTCAGTTTTCTTTTTCTCGGAGGCTTGGACCTATAAAATGCTCTCGCTGTAAAAAAATTGCATTTCGTTGTCTTGTCAAATTATATTTGGCGCCCAACGTGGGGCTAATTGATATTAAGATATAGTGAAATTTATAAACAACGAACAATTAAAAGCCCCGACTCTCACTAAAATCAAACTAGATTATTTATTTTTTTTAATAATGTTTTTTCATTTATTTTTCTTTTAATGGCGGTTTCATGGTGTGCGTTCCCATTGAGGGTCCAAGTTAGAATTTTGAGCTTTTAAGCTTACCAGTCTTTAGTAAAAGTTCTCAAACCATTGTAAATTCAACCAATAATTTGTAAAAGTCGTTACTCAAAAGTTACGTTCGGTTAAAGGTGGACCCTCAGTCGTGCATGCCAGGTATCCATATATAATAAACTACTTAATATGTATAACTGCTGTAAATGACTACTTTTAGTAAAAGATTTGTAAAACTAATTTCATTAATCGTGACTCCATTCTGCTAACTTAATACGAAGAAATAGCATGCAGAAGGTGGTCCCTCAATTGAACATTACAATTTCTTAGAATATCACATTCACTGAGAACAAGAGTAATATTTAAAATGTATATGTGACTGAGAGTTAGTAAAAGTACTTGAATCATTGTAAATTCAATGGTTAGTTTGTAAAAGAAGTCATTCAAAAGTTACAATCGACTAAAGGTGGTCCCTCAATTGAAACGCTTGTCATAAGTAAAACTCAATTTACAAATCACTGGGTTGGTAATTAGACAATGGCTATAGCCTATCCTTTAGTAAAAATTTTTACTAACGATTGCTCTATCGAACAGTATAAACAAATATACCGTTTTACGAGAAATTTGAATCAAACATCTGCGAAGAAATACTACGGCCCAGGTGACCACGTATTAGGATTTTGTGGGATAAGTACCTAAATAAAAATAAAAATTGGCAGTTATAGGGACTGCCGAATTGCCGATAGAAGTGAAAACATAGAACTTTGAGTATTGAAATTTCATAATGTTTGAATTAAAATTATCAACATCAATCTGGTTTTCACATCTGCTGACACTCCGAGCAACAATTATATTATGCATGTTTATATGGTTTTTAGGGTTTCGTACCTTAAGAAAAAAGAACGGAACCTGAACTGAAAAGAACTGCTTGCCCACTGCGAAGCCTACGCCTTGACCCATGGACTGGAGTACAACAACAAAAAGAGTGAGATATTGGTATTTAAGGCGGGCAAAATCAAGCCATACCGTGTACCACCCATTATGTTGAACTCCAGCCCATTAAAACCCCAACCTCAATCGTGCAATGCATTTTTTTCTTTTCTTTTTCTTATTGTGATGATTAGCCAAGATATATTATGTCAAACTTAAGAATAAAAAATAAATAACATCACGAACAGTAATTATTTTTATTTAGGTACTTATCCCACAAAATCCTAATATGTGGTCACCTGGGCCGTAGTATTTCTTCGCAGATGTTTGATTCAAATTTCTCGTAAAACGGTATATTTGTTTATACTGTTCGATAGAGCAATCGTTAGTAAAAAATTTTACTAAAGGATAGGCTATAGCCATTGTCTAATTACCAACCCAGTGATTTGTAAATTGAGTTTTACTTATGACAAGCGTTTCAATTGAGGGACCACCTTTAGTCGATTTTAACTTTTGAATGACTTCTTTTACAAACTAACCATTGAATTTACAATGATTCAAGTACTTTTACTAACTCTCAGTCACATATACATTTTAAATATTACTCTTGTTCTCACTGAATGTGATATTCTAAGAAATTGTAATGTTCAATTGAGGGACCACCTTCTGCATGCTATTTCTTCGTATTAAGTTAGCAGAATGGAGTCACGATTAATGAAATTAGTTTTACAAATCTTTTACTAAAAGTAGTCATTTACAGCAGTTATACATTTTAAGTAGTTTATTAGATATGGATACCTGGCATGCACGACTGAGGGTCCACCTTTAACCGAACGTAACTTTTGAGTAACGACTTTTACAAATTATTGGTTGAATTTACAATGGTTTGAGAACTTTTACTAAAGACTGGTAAGCTTAAAAGCTCAAAATTCCAACTTGGACCCTCAATGGGAACGCACACGGTTTCATGCTATGCCATCGACTTATTAGGATGTGATTTGGAACTGTCATCCATTTTTATTAGCATACATTTTTTAATTTATCCTAGCGAAAAATTAAATTTACTTAATTTTACATGTAAAAAATGTTAAACAGCCGTTTTAATGTTACAATATTTCTCACCTTTAAAAGAAAAATAAATGACAAAAATATTTAAAAAAATCTAGCTTGATTTTAGTGAGAGTTAGGGCATTAAATTGTTCGTTGTTTATAGAGTTAGAAAAACATATTTCGATTCACGACTTAAAATTCACCCTGTACAATAATCAACAAGAAAAAAATACGAGATTATGATAAATTGCAAATAAAGCAATAACCGACCTCGTATACTCTTCCATCAGGCTGTCGTGATAATCTGGCAGCATATTCCCCGATATCTTGCAAGGTGTAATGATTGCTTTGTTGCCGCAGCGAATATCGCCATGGATACACCATAAACTCCTATAAATTAAACAAATACAAGGTGAGTGATTATCAAGTGACATTTTTTTTAGAATAGTTGGTATACAGATCCCTAAAACCAACGTCAAGACTTATAGGGCTGACAGAATAGCTGATGGGCTATCAGATCAAGCAAGTTTAAACCCAAGGGCTCTGGTTTGAAAGACGGGCGTCTTACCGCCAGGCTATCTGCGCTGTTTAATTGGATCAATATATATATTGCTCTAAATTATATATTATCTTAAGTTATTATTTATTAACTGACGAAATGAAAGTGCTTGATGCTATGCCTTCTTGAAAAAATGAAAAAAAAAAGAATTTTTATTGGAGTCAAATTTTATTAATCTGATACTATCAGCTGTTCTATCAGTCCTTTAAAAAAAACATTTATTGTCGCAAAAAAATAGACACACAAAAAAGGCAGGTAACATACACTAGAAGTAAACAGTACCAAAGAGAATTAAGTACCTAGAGTGTTCTCTTCATACATGGCTAAATGCGTATATATAATAAGTTTTAAGCGAGCTTTGCTAAAAGTTTATATTCAAAAGATTACACCTTAATACGTATTACGATTTAAGTGTGTTTAAAACTTAATAAAAATGAGTTTAACCATATCTCCCATACGACTTATTATTTAATAAGTAGTTTTGCTATGTATGGAGTTAGCAATCTATCTGCTTATTTATCTATGACAGTACACAAGAAACAATACACAAGAATGGAAAGGAAAAAAAAAACAAACAAACAACTTAAGAACTACTTATACTACTAATTTCGCGACAATAGGCTCGGAGCTCAGCATCTGCTGCGAGCTTGGTCGGCTGCACAGCGCTGTTTTTCAGCCCGCGCCTGTCTCTTGGCTTATACAAAATTAAAAATTAAAAAGCTGGCTATGGGGAGACATCGCAATTACAGCGTGCATTTAGTTTTTAAGTAGGTAACGTTTGTTTTTAGTTTTAGGTACAACCTGTATAGTATATAGCCCGCGTCGCCTACCTACCTCAAACGTCAAACAGATCACGAAAAGGATTGCGAATTAGAATTAGGTAAATATATAAATTTTAATTTGCTGAACAAACCTTCTTTGGAACAAAACTGGCATGTAAATGTATAGCCAGCTGAATGGTTTCCCCCAGTTCATCGACGTATTTCCGTATGGCCCGCGCTTCGTTTGAAGAGAACGGTCGAATGCCTGGGAACCACTGCGAGCAACGATCCGGTGACTTGCTCACATCGTCTAAATATTTGGAAAGAAATAGGTAATATTGAATTGAAATGAAATACAACTGAAGAACAAATCGAATTACTTTTTATGCATAAATGTATAAATGGTTGTTCTCATCTTGCTAACGGCGAGTACTTGCACAGACATAACCTCGTAGCCAGGATCATACACCAGCAGCTTGCTCTCCTATACGGTCTTGTGGATCACGAAGTGCCGTACTACAAGTACACACCTGCGCCAGTTCTCGAAAATGGTCGTGCCACGCTCTATTGGGATCGATCTATTATCACGGACAGGACTATTGTAGCCAATAAACCTGATATCGTGGTAATAGATCGACCGCAACGCCGGGCCATGCTCGTTGACATCACCGTCCCATGTGACGTGAACCTCGTGAAAGCCGAGAAGGACAAGTCCAGCAAGTACCTAGACTTGGCTCACGAGGTAACCGCCATGTGGGAGGTCGATTCGGCGATCATTGTGCCGATAGTTGTTTCTGCGAACGGTCTCATAGCGAAGAGTCTCGACCAACATCTTGAGAGACTTTCGCTACGGGGTTGTGGTTGGATCAAGGGTCAGATTCAGAAGGCGGTAATCCTGGACACGGCGCGTATAGTCCGAAGGTTCCTCTCTCTGCGGCCCTGACCACCGGCAGCCTGGGCCTTGCCTTGCTGCCGGCGGCACTCTAGGTTTGGTTTTTTATAATGTGTTTATGTTTTATATTGTTTTTGTTTTGTATGGTATATTTTATTTTAATTTTATATTCATATTGTAAAAAGCCTAACTTAAGAAAGGAAATAAATATACGAAATTATAATACTATAAATTAAAACTGGTGCTAATAATAAATATCTCCTAGTCTCTACCAATAGGTAGTGTGCCCAGAAGGCTAGCCGCATTGCCACGTTGTAAGTATGGCAAATTTCTTGTATCTTTAATAATACTAGTAGTCCGCCTCGAACTGAGAACTCGCGATTTACTTGCAAACGAGTTGACCAATATAGGGTAACGGCACCAGTGGTCAGCCAGGAACCAGTGGTCAGCCTATTGCATCGTTTATTGGTCATAAATATAGCAATAATTTGTATAAATATATCATATGTACTTAACTAGCACCTCTGATTCATCGTTGTTTCATATGCCTTGCTAATAAGCGGAAGGGGATCAAGCGGCTGAAACAAATTTAGTACAAATAGGTGCTGTCGATACACAAGAGCAGTAGTGTCATATCCGCCATATTTTTTACTACACGTGGTGTTCTCTTAACACGTAAGAAAAAACATGTTTTTTTTATTAATCGTGATGCACTTTTATACAAATTGGCTTTATGAATACTTTATGGAAGTATTGAATTATATTGCAATTGAATAAAAATATCACTGATTTTGGTATTATTTGAGGGGGCTGACTATTGGATACCACTTTTTTTACAAAGTATCCAATAGTCAGCCTCCCGCGGCTGACTACTGGGTTTTTCCTAATTGTATGAAAATCCAATAGTCAGCCGCACTTAGAAATCCTAAAACGCAGAAGCAATTGTTATGTTTTTGAATTTGGAACCCTTTAAGGACTGTTCAATTTACTAAGCGGACATACTCAATTCAATATTAATCCTTATACTAAAAACTGACTGATATGTAATGACTGGTTATAAAATAAACATACATAAGTCTATCAACTGTTGTATATATTTTTCTAGTTGGAAAATAATTTTTCACGATGGAGCGAATTAATATTGTAAATCGCAAATTATTCTTGCAAAAATGGTGTACAGGCCAATTTTTTCTGCGGACATTTGCGAATAGGTTTAAATGTTCCAAGTCAGCCGTATTTCAAATCATAAATAAATTTGGGGAGCATCATACGCTTGCCAATTTACCAAAATCGCGGCGGAGAAGTGGCCCGGCAAACCCACATGTGGAAGAAAATGTCTTGCGGCTGTTAAAATAAAAAAATTACACGTCCGTTCTTGATATTGCAAAAAACGAAGGTATAAGCGTAGGCACCGTACAAAATATCAAGGAAAGAAATAACATACGGACATATAAAAAGCAAAAAATGCCGAGGAGAAGTGCCGAGCAGCAAATACGTTCCAAAAAAAGGTACCGCAATTTATACGATATTTTGCTGCAACACAAATCTCGTTGCATTCCTATGGACGACGAAACGTACGTGAAGTATGACAGCAGTACGTTACCGGGGCTTCAGTATTATAATGCAGTTTTAGGAGAAAATATACCGGATTCCGATAAAGCCATAAAAATGGATAAATTCGGGAAGAAAGTCCTTGTATGGCAGGCCATTTGATCCTGTGCCCGGAGCTCCGCCCCATCGAGCGATACTGGACCATTGTAAAGAGAACCTTGCGGAAGGATGGCCGAGAAGCTAGTACATTGGCAGAATTGAAACGGATGTGGTCTGCCGCTTGTAGAAAAGTGTCAAAAAGCGATGTGCAAACACTTATGCGACGAATCCGCGCTAAAGTCCGGAAATTTTACCGTTCTAATTAAATGTATTGTTCTTGTGTAATATATTACTTTATTTTAAAATGGTTCATAAGTATTCACCGTAATAAACATATATTTGTTCTAAGAAATCCATAAATGAACCTTTTTTTGATGTCCGCTTAGTAAATTGAACAGTCCTTAGTTACTCAATAAAAGCTCAAAATTGATTGTAAAATATGTACAAAATGTTGCACAAGGGGTCTTTGGAGGTTATATTATTTTTTTCACGGCCGACCACTGGGTGTAGTGGATCCAGTACTCAGCCAGTATCTTGTTAGGTTAACTGGTATTTTTAAGGATACAGGTACATATTTGTAGGCGGATCTATGAACAATAAGTATTATACTATTATTATAATTCTGTCGATTTTGACTTAAATATCTCATTCTTATTTATATTTAAAACGGCTGAGTACTGGGTACACAAAGGCTGATTACTGGATTTTTGAGGCTGACTACTGGAAAAAGTGCCATTTTCTGTTTAAACTTAATTATAGCTATTTTAAAAAGGATTGTTATATTTTGACATATTTTGTTTCAAAACTATGATAAACAATTGACCTACCCATGTTATTCGTTTAATTACCCGACTAATCCTGTAGAAATGCGGAATGTTGAAACTTTAAAAAGTCGTTATAAGGCTGACTACTGGTGCTTTTACTCTAATAAGACCCCAAGGAGGATTTTTTTTTCTCCTTCTAGCTCCGTAACCACTTGATCGATCCTGCTCATATACGAACTTACAAATTTTATATATCTCTCCTACAATCCCAAGAAATTTCATAAAGATCAGAAAAACGTTACTAACGTTATCTTCAGACAAACTATCGAAATCAAAAAGCCATCCAAATGCCGAGACGTCCCAGTAGCCAGGTGACAGTTCGGTCTGGAATTGTTTGTAAGAACTCACTTCGCTTACGCTCCCCGAGTTCAATTATGATTTGTTTGTTGCGAATGCATAAGACGCTGGTTCGATCCCAGCCCTGAACACCAGAGAACTAGGTCACTTTTTCCTTTGTATATGACATCTATATACGTTTTGAAATGAAATACGTTTATTTTCAAGCAACTAATAGTGGACATACCTTCCTTAAATATACATAATACAGGGTGTAACAAAAATACTGGTGATCCGTTTAAGGGCATAATTGGTATCGTATTACGACTAAGAAAAAGTAGAAGAGAAAAAAATAGGACTAGAAAAAAAAATTTTCTATGGGACAGGTGGTCCCAGCCGGCCGACCCTCCATACTAAACCAAAAATTTTTTCGCGCGAAAAAATTGTTTTCTTACTTTTTCGTAATTATAATGCGATACCAATTATGCCCTTTAAAGGATCACCAGTATTTTTGTTACACCTTGTATAAACTAAAACTATTATTTTGGCGATAAGTGGTGGTGGTGATAATGCCAACCTTTCATTTATTTCGATATTCGATTTGCAAGTATATGTCTAATCAGATTCGTGAACCCGCAAATAAATCCAGAGTAAAGTCTATTGATCTAACCATTCTAACCTGACCTGCCCTGATAACACGAAAGCGGAGGCGTTTACAATCTTATCATTTAAAATGATATTTTAAACAATATCTAGTTAGGTAATTAGGAAACGTTTTTTTACGATAACATTAAATATCGATAAGTAAAGTATCTATTTCCGAGGTCGACTTTACATAGGTAAATGCTAATGTGGAATAAAAATATAATTAAATCTTGTGTTGACAAAAATGGTACAAAAAGTGCAAGTCCCTGACCTGTGTAAATCTGGAAAGAGTAATCTGGCATAAAACCGCGAACCACCACGAATCGTCTATTTAGCATCATAGATCAGTCTTTGGGGTATTTTGCCTAAAAAAAGGTGGAGTAGAAATTGTTTTAACGGGTTTCGGGAGGCTACAGGATGGATATTAAAAATCTACATTTTAGACTCTACCTGTTAAAACATTTTCATTATGGAGATGATTCCCTGATGATTGGATTATCACTCTCATTCGTATATGCAAGAGCGATAAAATCGGGGCCTACGAATTGTCGTTTTTCGTACTTCGCGGTAGCCCCCCCCCCCCCCCCTGTTACCACCACTAAATGTTAGAGTCTACCCGGAAAAAGAAGTCTCGTGGTTAATAAAGGAACTCATACACCCTTCTATTTCCGGGCAGACGATAACTACGAATTTTTTGTCGCCATGGGCAGCTCGACATAAAAAGGGGTAGGATCACTTGTTCTAGTCTATCGTTGTGAAACAACGTTACCCATATCTCCCACAATATATCTACCTAAACTTTTTTTTAAATTTTTAATGATGTCATTAAAAATATAGCTACCATGTGGCTACTTATATAAACTACGTGATTTAACACTACGGAAAACTGAATAAAATGCACTAAATGAAACTAACATAACAACACACTAATAATTACTAGTCAACGATAGTAGTGTTTATAATCATTACAATGGAAACGTGTCTAAACTATGAAGACCGTACTACTTATATACTTATCTTATGTTGTACTGATTCGCTCAAATTACTACTGAGAAAAAGAGCTGGCGGCTTAGCATGACATGCGTTGTCGCGCGCGACTCCATACTTCGAGTCGCGCCTGAAGTATGGAGAGTCGCGCGATAACGTAAGTCATGCTAGACGTACTGTAGTTACTCAAAACCTAGAGATATATAAGATATATCGTCTTGAACCAACTTTACACTGCACTGTTGATTGCTAGTGCACTGTAGAACAGAACATAGAACCTTTGTCATACTGGTAGTCTCCCTTGAATAAATTATAACCGTAACCATACTTATGCACTACTAAAATAGCTATTAATTATATTAATAAGCAACGTTCTACAGTGGCCTGGGGATCCAAACAGTTGATCGTAACATAAGTACACCTACGTAGAAAGCAGAAAATGAATGAGGGTTACCAAAATTCCAGGATGCAGCACTGTGCGAGAGGTTAGACAGTAGCGGTCAAAATATACCAATAGAAAAAATATTAAGGGGCTCCGCACGTTTTTTACCGATTTTTGACCAGTTTTGAGTCGATATTCCTACATTTGCACTACAGATAGAATTATAAGATAAACGGCTATCGGTTCTTTAATCTTTTATCTCCATTCTGTAGAGCCTGATTTTGAAATAAATGAGCACTTATTTTTTAATGATTTTTTTAAACATGGATTAAAAAGACACGTTTTTCGATATTCGAATGCCGTGAAGACTCTTACATATACAAAATCTACATATTAGGGTTCGTTTTTGCCGTCTCTAAAAACTGAAGAGAGATTTTAATTTTAAACTAATTAACACAAAAGTTATGACCAGAAAACCACTTTTTTGGCCTAAAATTGCTCGACTTTGATGTCAAATATCTCGATGACGATGAACATTGAAGTTAATATAGGATACTATATTGATTAAGGACGTTACTGACACTATGATAAGATATAAAACTCATTAGAAAACTAAGGGGTTCAGATCGAAGGTCATTGGCGCCAGGGAGCCCCTTAATCATGATTGGTGGATTACGACAGCTAGACGCTACGGTGCTGCCACCTGGTAAAAATTAGATTCAGGAAACTCATTGTGCTGCAACCTTGAAACGTTATCTCACCTTGCCAATGATATGCAAAATTACGATTGATATTAGTGCCGAAACATTTATCGGTCCCCTCTCCAATATCCACATTCTTGTGCCACTCGGCTGCCCGGGTCGTGGCTCTGGCTGTTAGGTTGAAAGCCCATTCGTTGGCGTCTAAAGGCGGTAGATGGCGTTGGCTTTGAGTGAAATTTATACCATCTGGATTTGCCATAGGGATCAAATACCTGCCGCCAAAGTAAAGCTGTAATTCCTTATAAATTCGCTCACTCTTGTCAAAATTTTAGTGGGAACGTCCTAAAATGGTCACATTTTAGGACGTTACGCCTCTTTTACTCGTACAGTCGCCATTAGATATATCGGAGCGGCCAAGGTGGTCCAAAATATCTGAACAACGCCTCCATTGCCAAGGCGAGAAAGTGCATGATATTTTGGAGTACCGTGGCCGCTCCGATATATTTGATGGCGATTGTAGGTACAGTCGCCATCAGATATATCGTAGCGGGCGAGATCCTCAAATACTTCTGAGCAGCCTCAAATTTCAATAAATTATTTACACTACATGAGGCCAATAACATCTGTACGTACAGTTTTTCATAATATGAGCAGCTATTTTTCAGTAAGTTCTGAACACACAGCGAGGAAAAAACATCTGAATGCATAAAGCGTCAGAGATATCTAAGCAACAAAAGGGGTCACAAATATCTGAACATCAAAGGAAAATATATCTTACGCCGTTACCTTAAAGTTCAATTCAATGTCATTGCAGTTAACAATAAATACGCTATAACTATGTGTCAAAAATGTCATCCCAAATTTAAATATTTGTGAACATAAAATGTGACGTAGGGATTTTGAATTGTAAATTACTGACTTAAGGTATATTTTCCTTCAATGTTCAGATATTTGTGACCCCTTTTGTTGCTTAGATATCTTTGACGCTTTATACGTTCAGATGTTTTTTCCTCGCTGTGTGTTCAGAACTTACTGGAAAATTGCTGCTCATATATTTATGAAAAACTGTTCGTACAGATGTTATTGGCCCCATGTAGTGTAAAGAATTTATTGAAATTTGAGGGTGCTCAGAAGTATTTGAGGACCTCGCCCGCTACGATATATCTGATGGCGACTGTACTTCATTGATTTAGTAATAGGCACTAACGATAATTACCTTACACACACTCCCACAAGTTGAACATTAACATTAAGAAGTTATTATTATTTATAATACAAATTCAGAAAATCTTACCAGTCATAGTCATTGAAAAAAGGTGTTTGATAATTAGTATCGTAGAGAAGTTTTTCTGCTAGTTCTAACACTGCATTAGACGCTCCCCATGCCATTCCATTTAGTGCTATAATTTCAACAAAATAATCAAACACGTAAACACATTAACATCATACTTAAAATATTAAAAAATATCATTAGAACTAAATAAGAAGAATAGGCTTAAAGCCGTGGAGGTATGTTTTAAGTACCCGTATGCGTGTACCTAACTATACCAATCTCTATGTAATACATATTTACATAGTATGCTGTTGTATGTATGCTGCAACCGTCAGGTAAGTCTTAGTAGCTCAGTAAGTCAGAGCGATGGGCGTGTATGCCGAAGTTACGAGTTCGAGTTTCGTCTGAGGCAGTGGATTTTTCTACTTTTGCTCTATCTCTAAACATGGCCTGTAACTAATATCCCAATTTTATAATATAAATCTTCGGTTGCATGGTGTAGGTAGCTAAAAGGTAACCACGTGCTAACTAAAGCAGTATATGTATCTACGAGTATACTTACAGTAGTAATAAAAAGTACGACTACGTACAGTCAACACCATAAATATGTGTACACTTTTGCACCTTACTCCATTGTAATAAAATAAGGTTCTAAAGTGTATTTATATTGTATACCTCGTTTTTATCAAACCAGAAAAATAACGGTCGAACAAAGTCGAACGGTCGAATAAAGATAAAGTGCCAAAATTTCGACACTTTATTTTTTTTTCAGCGATATCTGGGCAAAATTTAAAAAAGAATACTTTTTCCACTATTAATGATAGGTACGCTTAATCAAATAAGATAAGATGTAAAATGCCAAATTTCAAAATCGTTTTCTCAAAACCGCACGACGACAATCGCGCGACTTTTCTAATCTGAAAAAAAAACGAAGTATAGGCATCATAGACATACCACCCATAGACCTGACACGGAAATAACAATACCAAGATTGAACGGGATGGTCTTATTACACTTGATATAGATATGACAGAGAAGGCGCTATTATCGTTGATCCTTATCATAGACCCTCCACCGCTCTTTGAAGGGTAACAATGAAACCGACTAAATTATGTAGGTTAGTTACGGTATGCTATCAGCCATCTTGAAACGTGATTTAAAATCAGTCGCGTTGCGTATGTTCTGTTCTTTAGGGTGTGTCGCGTATGCGGTTAAATTCTTGCTTTGAGATAGTCATTGACTGTATGTGTATGTACCAGCTATGACAAGTATTCCCGGTTTCCTGCTCTGCCTGTCACTGCGCAGTTCCAAAGCCACAAGAGAGCGCTTCTGAGCCGTCTTGTGTTGAAGGTACATGAGCTGAGCCACGTCCGGCGCCTCGCGAGCCATACGCTGGGTCGCCGACACAACCTCGTTGCTGTCCACGTACTTCTTGTACGTGAGGTCAGGTCCTGTGCGCTTAATGAAGCGCATTTTTGCTCCTGATCTATATTAATATGTAAATAATTAATGCTTTTTCCTAGTATTTATCGTACTTATCCCTTTTTAGAACCTTACATTTGGTGGGGGGCATATTAGGTATAATGTAAAAAAACATAAATAAATAAAAACCGGCCAAGTGCGAGTCGGATTCGCGCACCGAGGGTTCCGTAAAAACCTATAACAAGCAAAAGTTGTAGTATGTTTATTACTAAATGAAAATGAAATCCGTAACATTATAATGTGGAAAGCATACATTTAAACAGGGTCACTTTATTAATTTAGTAATTTCAAGTTTCAGAGTTCACGGAAAGTACCCCGTAGGTTTTGCGAATGCCGAAAAACTCTAAAATTTTCAGCATAAACGACTGTATCTTTTGATTGCTTTAGTTTTTAAGTTTGATTTTTTCACACCTCCAAGGGACAAAAGACTTGAGTATTTGATATACATTTCAGCTTGATACCTCCACGCGTTCCTTAGGCCGCAATTACATTATCATTTTACTTTGTCATATAAAAATGATGTCATTTGTGTCAAAATCTATGATCATAGATAAATGATGCTGTTAATCATTTTTGCAAATTACACTCAAAGTCATTTAAACGTTATAGTTCATAGTATTTAAAACGGATACCGATGTAGCAGCATTTTCCGTTGCTATGAGTGCAATTTTATTAATTGCATTAAAGATGAAAAAGAAGGCTGTTAACAAAAAAAGAAGAAATAAAAGACGTGTTTGGGTAAAATCGTGGATCGCAAGGCGATCACAAAGAGGGGTACATACAACAAGACCCCATTTTTACACCCACACGGAATATAAACAAAATATGACGGAAAAATCGGTTTGATTTGAAGTTACGTACGTCAAATGACATGTAAATGATCATTATTGTAGGTTTGCTGTCAAACAGGATCCTTTATCTATGATCATTGACGATATGAATCATTTATTGTTATTACACCATCATAGGTTCTTCATTTATAAATGAGTCATATATGTATGATCATTTAAAAATGATAATCTAATTACGGCCTTAGAAAAATGGTCTTGACAGACAGACAGACAGACAGACGGACAACAAAGTGATCTTATATAGTGCTAGCGGTAGGTACACCCCGGTAAAATGCTGCAAATGGTGTTAAAAGTATGAAAATCGGAATAATTGATGTTTAAATCATATGCATCAATTTGACCCGTAGCCCCAAAAAAAACCGAGAGGAATTATGACGCCATCTTTATAGTATTTGAAAAAAAAATTCGTCTGAAACCTATCGTGCGTAGTATCAAATTAAAGGGCTTTTTGAGCTGATTCTAAAAATGTATCACATTTTAGTCACTTGTTTTAAATAATTATATTTATTTCACTAGATATAATACATAGTTACATTAAAAATCCTTATATCTAAAATTACATTAAAATAATTCATATTACAATGTCAAAAACTCAAAATGAACATACCAACTAGTCAAATAGCCCGCCCCGCGCCGTTCCTGACGCAAAGGTTCCCAAAACGCTTGCAGCATTACCACGCTGAATCGCGATTGACAACCTCTGCAAGAGGAACGACCCAGAGCGGAGATCATGACCTCTTTCCCTCAACCGACACCCAACTTCTTTAAGGAAAGACCTCGCCTCCAAGCACCAACCACCAGTTGTCTCCACCGCCAGAGGCACAAACAAGTAACTACCCAGGCATGCGTATTTTTCCCGCTTCCTTAGGGCAGCAGTTTCAGCAGCTCCCCCCGCTATCCGCGCAGTGCGACCAATGTGTGACGCAGCAAAAGTGCTGACGCATGTAGCGTCCCAAAGCAGTGCACTCAAAGCGTGGTGGCCGTTGCTCTCCACCATAGTGCCGCAGATGCATAAGTGAGGAACACAAACGTCGCAGCCCAGGCGGAGGGCAACCGCCACACGCATCGAATCATTGTCGAGGAGGGTACCCAAATGCGGAGACGGAAGCGCATGCAGCCACGCCCCTGCCTCCGGACTCGACCCATTTGAGGTATATTTTACAAAAGAATATTCGACGGTATCGTATCTGCAGGAGCCCAAACTTGGTATGTATCGATAATGATTTTTATTATATTTATAAACAAGTGACTGAAATGTAATGATGTGATATATTTTTAGAATCAACTTAAAAAGCCCTTTCATTTTTCCTTATACAAAAAAAAAGATGACGTCATAACTCCTCTCGGTTTTTTATTTTTTTTGGTGCTACGGGTCAAATTGATTCATATGGCCTAAAGACCAATCGTTCCAATTTTCATGCTTTTAACAGCATTTGCAGCGTTTTAGGCGTAACGCTAGGACTAATAAGGGTTCCGTTTTTTTTCCTTTTTAGGTACGGAACCCGACAAATGGAACGTCCTGAAGTCCCAAAAGTCGTCCCACCACTTTTATACACCGTACACCCATTCCGTGATATGGGACCGATAATAAAAAAAATCTAAAAATAAGCCTTTAATAAAATTACGAATTACAAATTGTAAGCGGAGGTCTTTAGTGCTTTAAGTATTCCTAGATTTTAGGTAGTAACATATAGAGTAAGGCAACCTGCCTTATATTCATAAGTTCATAACAATGATGGAAAGATTTTACCTTTTGAAATTTCGTGGGGGATATAATAACATATACATAGCACCAAGGAAATACAATATTGTAATTTGATAGAGTTTAAGCTGCAAACGCATGGCTATATAAAAGTAAACAGGAAACTAAAAATACAATCTTGTTTTAGTTACTTCTAACACTAACTTGACAACAAACGTCATACAATATCTCAAAGAGTTATCAAAGTGATTAGAAATATAGAAATATCTTCATGCCATGAAGTTACTATGGTATATCTATGATTCATGCAGATCACACCAAGCTTATGGTGCGATCAGTCGATCACATATGCATGCGATTGACGACTGCTACACATGCGTATTGGCAATCGCGCTCGTGCTCGCGCGCGTGCTCGCATCGGGGAGTTGTACGGTGAGACGATTATGTGAACGAACATTCGTTTTGTCATTCAGTACGCGAAAGATTCGTCGAACTATTCGACGAGTTCCGACGCGAGTATAATAAGTACTCACTTCTATTCTACCTACAAAGTGAGTGTGTTGACTAAAGAAGAAAACCTGAATTGACTTTGACTGTATTATATGTGTCAGTCAAATAATGATAGAAATTATTTTATCATGAAAATACATGTTCTTTTGATAGTTTTAGATTTTACACAAATATGTGTCAGCTTACAAACTAACACCAGCATCCACAATGATCCAAAACATATAACGTGTAAGTATGCGTAGGCAAATTAACTGCGACATTTTTAAAGAAATGCAAATGGTTAATGTTTACTTCACTCATACAGTAGCACGCGGTAAAAGAGAGTTGGCAGAATATACAAGATGGCACCCGAATTTAATGACAACATCGAAGCCTGAGTTCATCGTTAAAGTAGATGACGAAGTCTTAAACCCAGCCCCAACTCTTTCCACTCCGGTCGTCGGTATAAATATACAGTCAGCCGGGATTGATGTCAATCCGATAGTAGTCGGAGGAGCTATTGATCCGCCAATGTCAACTCGAAACCCTGACACAATGCCCGTTGAGTACACCCGGTTTGTTCCCCCCACTACCGTCAGGGAAACGAGGACTAATGATATTGCACGTACAAAATTAAGGGAAATTCAAGGTAATTCAACCTATTTTCACTACCTCTGTTATATCACTATCAAAGTATGAAGAAGTCGGCAAGTGAACGAGTAAGTTTACTTCAAGGATTCCTTATCTGCAAGCGTGTATTTTACAAGATTTGTCCCGTTGTCTGTAATCAAATTGCAAGTTAAATTTGACCAACATCCCGTTTTCAATTAAGAAATATAGCGTGCCTGCGTAACTTGGATGACAATACGATATTTTGGTACCATTGAACTGGTCTGATGATGAAGATCGAAGGTGGTCAGAGGAACCCTGTATTGAGCAGTAGATGACTTTTGTAAGAAAAGTACAGCTGGCGTTATAAACTCGAATTAAAAAATGAAATTTTGGACAATAACTTATTTATACTTACTCTTATAATATTTTAATGTTGCAACAACAATCTTACTTACCTACATGATTTTTTTGAATTCCTTTCGCAGGACAAGTGCCACCATTTTCCGTGGAAAAACATGCGCGAAGGGATGAAAGTCCACCAGCAGGTCCACATTTCATCACTAGAACCCCATCTCTTGCTCACCAGTTCGAGCCCATCACTTTCCGCACAAGAGGTGCAGTAGCGCCGGCTACTCTACCTGATGTAAATACATATAACAATTATTTAGAGCTATCGTACACGGCGATATTTTGCGGCGATCCATACTGTCACATTTCAACATTGCTTCGAATACAGCATGTTTGTGGAAGCAACATAATGGATGATTACTTTGTCACTGCCGATGTTCGCGCAGATTAACTAACCTACCTTCCTACCTAACCTTCAAAAAGTAACCGTATTCATATTTCGTCTTTGAAATCAATTAATGATTGATTTAAAAGACAAAAACTTACTTGCTGGCTGTATGTACCATATTAAATACTATAATTTCACATTAGGTAACGCAAGGGTTTCTCCGACATTCTTCTCCTATACGAACTGGATGTACATCGAATTCGATTGTTACGAGAACCACCGCAGCGGTGCAAGATTTTAATATGCCACAGTTACTGTCAGATGATGCACAAGAGTTAAAATCTTTCCTATTATCAAAGAATCAAATGCAAACCGATACAATGGTGACTCGAACGTCCACAAGTACGCCAATTTTAAAAACCAATAATCCCACTTGGGGTGACGTTATAGAATATACTCCAATGAAGCAAGAGGCAGATGTCGATCTAGACAATTATCATTTGATGTTTAACGAAGATTACAATGATAAAATTGGTGATGGTAAAAATAAAAGCGATGAGTCTCAAGGTGATGACACACAAACAGATAAATTTACCGCTAGCGCTAAAGACGCGGAGTCAGAAGAGGAAACTAACGATTTGTATATTGATATAAAAGATATGAATAGAAGAAATGACGGTGCAAAGTTGGTAACTAGCTCTGTTGGCAATATGAATAACGCCTCTGAGAAACTGTCTACCATCACAAAACAAGTTAAAGCTCGGGAACGACGAACTTGTAGTATGGTAAAATTTAATCACTCGTTAAAATTTGAGGCGCTTCATACACTTGCAGAGGTAAGTTCAATATGTACATAAATATATTCAAGAAATTAATTTTATTATAAATAATAACTCCCTAGCTTGCACACTTTAAGAGCCTACGCTTTTTCTCGTAAATTTAAATATTTTAAGGTATATTCCAAAAGAGAAGAAAATTACAATTAAGTTTTAATTATCTGAAATATGCAATTCCGCTTGAATCTACCGGGCAACTATGACGTTATATTTTGGTTACAGATAGTAAAGCAGTTAAAAATCTGGACAGAGAAAAGCCCCATAGCAAAGTTGGTAGATATTACGGCAAATAATTTAACCACCATGGATAATCCGATATATATGATGAAGGTAGATGATCCTAGCAGCGGCCAGGTTGTCTCAGCGAAGGACGTCGTTATGATAGTTGCAGGTATAATCTGATGATGAAAACTTATTATAGATCGAGCATTAACACTAAAGGTCGAAAATTCTTTCGAATAGTGGTCCAGCTGTTGTCCTCTGAGGGTGGCATTTTTCAATATATTCTCCTTAAATCACTGACTAAACAAAATCAGTATTCTAGTATACTGTAAGTAGGTAGGTAGGTGTAGGTGTGTAAGTATACTGTGTAGTAGGTAAGTTGGTAAGTAACTTGTTGAAATACTTAAGTGGAGCCAAAATACTTATGTGAGCTCACACAGTTAAGTTCTACACACCGTTTCAGTTCGACTATGTGTGTTGTGGGGCTGAACCGAAAAAATCTTCCGAAACTTCCGGTAATTCCGCGAGGAAAACCGCTAGGTGTGTGGCGACCCTTACCCCAGATTTTTTTAAATTATTTGACAGGTATTCAAGGTCGGGACCACTACGCGGCTTCGGCGGCTATGTACTTTCTGTATCAGCTGATTGAGCACACTGCGAGTCACACCGACCTGCTTAGCAAATACAGATTTTGGGTCATTCCTGTTTTCAACCCGGACGGATACGATTACTCCATGACGTTTTCGAATGTATGACACGTCACCTAATACTTAAGGCGACGGGATACGCAAAAACATAAAACTGAGGTGGTTTGTGCAAGTTTTGTGATGAAATTAAAGCACTTGGGAGCGTGGATGTAGTCAAGTTTGATGTGAAGATGGTTTTCTCCTGTATATTAAAATTAAGTATATACAGAGGTATACAGTGTGGAGGTATTTTAACCACTTTTGTGGGGCAGCTACTATTGCCTACTACTACTATAGTAGCCCTCAACCAATGTGACGACCGGGGCCATAAAACCCTTGAGCTCGCGTTATCAGTTATCCATTGTGTTGCATTGTGGACTTTTATGGCCCCGGTCGTCACATTGGTTGAGGGCTACTATACTATTCCTGTGCCGCTATGCGAAAATGGACTCAGAAGTCCTTTTCTAACTTTATCATTTGTTATTATTGCCATTGTTTGCTTATCGAAAATAAATAATAAAAAATAATTAATAATGGCAGTAATACTAAATTACAAAAGTTAGTAAAGGTCTTCTAAGACATTTTCGCGTAGCAGCACAGGGTCTAGTAGCTGCCCTACAAACTGGGTAAAAATAGCCCCTCTATTTATACCCCTGTATATACCCAATTATGGTAGGTATACAGGAGAAAACTATTATCTTCACATCAAACTTTACTATAATCCCTTTAGATCATGCCACATTCACGCTCCAAAGTGCTTTGATTTGTGTGCGTTCCCATTGAGGGTCCAAGTTGGAATTTTGAGCTTTTAAGCTTACCAGTCTTTAGTAAAAGTTCTCAAACCATTGTAAATTCAACCAATAATTTGTAAAAGTCGTTACTCAAAAGTTACGTTCGGTTAAAGGTGGACCCTCAGTCGTGCATGCCAGGTATCCATATCTAATAAACTACTTAAAATGTATAACTGCTGTAAATGACTACTTTTAGTAAAAGATTTGTAAAACTAATTTCATTAATCGTGACTCCATTCTGCTAACTTAATACGAAGAAATAGCATGCAGAAGGTGGTCCCTCAATTGAACATTACAATTTCTTAGAATATCACATTCAGTGAGAACAAGAGTAATATTTAAAATGTATATGTGACTGAGAGTTAGTAAAAGTACTTGAATCATTGTAAATTCAATGGTTAGTTTGTAAAAGAAGTCATTCAAAAGTTAAAATCGACTAAAGGTGGTCCCTCAATTGAAACGCTTGTCATAAGTAAAACTCAATTTACAAATCACTGGGTTGGTAATTAGACAATGGCTATAGCCTATCCTTTAGTAAATTTTTTTACTAACGATTGCTCTATCGAACAGTATAAACAAATATACCGTTTTACGAGAAATTTGAATCAAACATCTGCGAAGAAATACTACGGCCCAGGTGACCACATATTAGGATTTTGTGGGATAAGTACCTAAATAAAAATAATTACTGTTCGTGATGTTATTTATTTTTTATTCTTAAGTTTGACATAATATATCTTGGCTAATCATCACAATAAGAAAAAGAAAAGAAAAAAATGCATTGCACGATTGAGGTTGGGGTTTTAATGGGCTGGAGTTCAACATAATGGGTGGTACACGGTATGGCTTGATTTTGCCCGCCTTAAATACCAATATCTCACTCTTTTTGTTGTTGTACTCCAGTCCATGGGTCAAGGCGTAGGCTTCGCAGTGGGCAAGCAGTTCTTTTCAGTTCAGGTTCCGTTCTTTTTTCTTAAGGTACGAAACCCTAAAAACCATATAAACATGCATAATATAATTGTTGCTCGGAGTGTCAGCAGATGTGAAAACCAGATTGATGTTGATAATTTTAATTCAAACATTATGAAATTTCAATACTCAAAGTTCTATGTTTTCACTTCTATCGGCAATTCGGCAGTCCCTATAACTGCCAATTTTTATTTTTATTTAGGTACTTATCCCACAAAATCCTAATACGTGGTCACCTGGGCCGTAGTATTTCTTCGCAGATGTTTGATTCAAATTTCTCGTAAAACGGTATATTTGTTTATACTGTTCGATAGAGCAATCGTTAGTAAAAATTTTTACTAAAGGATAGGCTATAGCCATTGTCTAATTACCAACCCAGTGATTTGTAAATTGAGTTTTACTTATGACAAGCGTTTCAATTGAGGGACCACCTTTAGTCGATTGTAACTTTTGAATGACTTCTTTTACAAACTAACCATTGAATTTACAATGATTCAAGTACTTTTACTAACTCTCAGTCACATATACATTTTAAATATTACTCTTGTTCTCAGTGAATGTGATATTCTAAGAAATTGTAATGTTCAATTGAGGGACCACCTTCTGCATGCTATTTCTTCGTATTAAGTTAGCAGAATGGAGTCACGATTAATGAAATTAGTTTTACAAATCTTTTACTAAAAGTAGTCATTTACAGCAGTTATACATATTAAGTAGTTTATTATATATGGATACCTGGCATGCACGACTGAGGGTCCACCTTTAACCGAACGTAACTTTTGAGTAACGACTTTTACAAATTATTGGTTGAATTTACAATGGTTTGAGAACTTTTACTAAAGACTGGTAAGCTTAAAAGCTCAAAATTCTAACTTGGACCCTCAATGGGAACGCACACCTTTGATTTCATCACAAAACTTGTACAAAAACACCTCAATTTTATGTATTTGGGTTACAGATGTGCAAGTTGCGGAAACTTTCCAAATAATTGGAAATATTCTCGGAAATTTCTAGAAAGTTTCATAAGAAATATAGGAAATTGGAAATTTAAGAAATGGAAAGTTTCAAGTTCCATACTTTTAATTTAACGTTCTTGGAGTACTACGTTTATTTATAAATTTAATAATTACTCTAAATAAAAATAATAATACTATAAATTAAAACTAGTCTACAAATAATAAATATATCCTAAATCGCTACCAATGGGTAGTGTGCCCAGAAGGCTGGCCGCATTGCCACGTTGTATGGCAATGCTTATTCGCTGAGCGAAATACTGACCAGCCTTCTGGTCACCTGTTGCGTCTACCAGGCGCGACGCTAAGTCTTTGTACACTCTGCGCGCGCCCGGTCCCCATGGCCCCAGCGTTTCGACCCCAAACGCCTCAAATATATAGGCACTGCCAAGAGCAGCATATTTGCGGCGTTTGAGGTCTTCGGCTGTGGATGCAGCAGACCCGGCATTTCTGCAGGTGCTTGGAAGATGGGACGGCGCTAGGGTGTCTACACATGTAGCATCCCAGACCAGCGGCCGCCCCATCCTCCAAGGCACCAATGTCATGCCGTCGGGCCTCTTGCCATCGTCTCTCGCCAGGCCAACAGGTTCTAAAACGGCTGGCATTTTGACGCTAACAAGGGCCCGACGGATGACATCATTGATGCTAGTATGGCGAGGAATGCGCCCGGCGCTTCTGTAACATGATAGCCCGTGATGTCCAAGGCTGTCTACCATGGTACCACATTGGCAGCGATGTGGAGCGTTGGTTGCTGCCCCTATCCGCAAACTGGTCGCCAACCGGAAGGTTGAGTTATCGAGGAGTGTGCCTATGAAAGGTGAAGGTAATGGTTGTAACCACAAACCCGACTCCCACTCTGCAGTTGCAAGGAGACGAGCTCGATCTGCCGAACTAGTTGACGTATCAAGAAGATTGTTCCGCACTAGTCGACAGAGCGGCTCGTCCCATTGCCTCTGCGAGCAGGGATTGACAGGCGGGTCTACATTGGGGCAAGTTAACGCCCAGACATTTTTGGCCTCAGTACAATGTGCGGCCTCCAGGACACCCAAAGACGGTGTTAAAATGCTGCCGATCACGTTTTGGGCGCTGTGCACCGAGGATAGTTCCATACAAAAATGTGAGAATTTGCCGAAATATTCATATGTGGAAAATTTCGCAATTTCGGAAACTTTCCGAAGGCACATCAGTAATTTGGGTATCCCGTCACCTTAATCAATAATCAAGAGTACAAAATATTTGCTAAAGAACATTTTTAATACATTTAGTAATATCTGTAGGTAGTTTACTTGTTTACTTATGTAAGCTTCTCAGGCATTACAAAATATAGCTGAGGATGAAAACGGGTCATATTAAAAAAAATCGTACATGGTGATCGTTTTCATTATCATTGAGTGTACTTCTCCTATTAGCCCGTTAAACGAAGCAAAACTTAGGGGAAATAATTCGTGTATAGCTGAATTTTGGCATAGTTGTAGATAAAGGTGTCTTACACAACATACTAAAAGTATTCGTGGTTAGGGGCGCCGCTAACGGGGAGAGGGGGGTGTAAAGGTCCCTTTTTTTGGCTTTTTGTAAATAACCGACTTTTACAGCCCCCTCTCCCCGTTAGCGGCGCCCCTATCCATGGGTACTTTTAGTATGTTGTGTAAGACACCTATGTATATCTACAACTTCACCAAAATTCAGCTATACACGAATTATTTCCCCTATCGAGCAGTTAGTGGGCTTCCTTCGGTGAGCTATATGCCCACTCGTACAAATACATTGGATACAATACTTATTGTATCCATTGAAAGTTCAATTTGACTTCACGATTGTAAGAAACCTACTTTCAGATAGAATTTGGTATACGTATTTATGTCTGCGTGTTATACGGACTGGATTGTCTAGAACAGATATTGTATTTTTTTTAATATTTTCAATAGCTATTTCCTCATATCTATAGAAGATCGTGCAGCTTGCAGAGCCTTGGTTTTTAAAGCGACGACGTCATCTGATCGCGAGGTCTGAGGAAGAAGGAGATTTAAATATCAGTTGGTAGCACATCCTAGTCAATAAACAATGATGATACAATTACTAATTAAAATTTATTTATCAGCATCGCAATTGGATGAAAAATCTCCGCCAATCATGGACGGATTGCAACCGCGGACAGAAATGGTGTAAGGACTGCAAATCGTACGGGCTGCGGTGCATCGTGCAATCTTGTTACGGGGTGCATCTAGACCGTAATTTTGAATACCAATGGATACCCGGTTAGTTTTTACGCTACTTATAACAAGGCTTTTCAAGTTAGTTTTTCAATAATTAGTTAGGTAAACGATTTTTAAATTAAGTTTAGTGGTAATTTTAAGTTGATTTTATATGTATTGATTTGACATGTTTTTAATGGAATAAATGGTATTGTTAGGTAATTACTGAAACTCTATGAGGGGACATTATTCTGTATATAAATACTGCGCACATCCACTCGCTTACTCATACCCCGAAGCGAATGATATCGTTCAATAACTGGATATGTAGGTAGGTATAATGATTTAATAAGACGCGCGCCATTACTAAATCACCTAGATACCAATAATCATTATCTTTATGATTTACATATCATTTATAAAGAACGACTTCACGTTTATTAAGGTGATAATGTTGAATTCTTCTTTATAAGAACTGATAGTGTTTGTTATCAATTTAATGCTGACATTTTATCATTAGGTATTTTATACCTCTGGCGTACGACATTAATTCGTTTGGGAATTTGTATGTATATACATCGATAATTCAAATACGCTTCCATCTTTCAGCCAGCAATAAAATATTTGAATGGGCTTAGAGCGTTGTTCTTGATTTGGGGATCCTTGTCTAAAAAAAGTATATTTACTAGTATATGTATATAGAAAATGAGGTGTTTTGAGCACCTACATACATTTATTTTTACTCTTACCATCATTGCAAGATAATACTATAAAGGGTCAAATATCTACCGCACTACGTGCATGACAGTCGAGTTCGATCTGCATGCTCTCGCGCTGGTAAATTGGCGATGGACTCTGTCTGTCTGTCTTTCTCAAAGCGAATTTTCTCAGAAACGATTGTACCGATTGGGCTGAAATTTTGTGCACATAAATATGTAAGTCAGCGACCCAAAGGCAGGCATGTACCATCGTCAATTTATAAATGTTAAACAATGGGGGTATTTGTGGGGGGGGGGGGGGGGGGGGGTTTATTGAGAAATAAAAAAAAAGGTTGTGCGAACTATATTGTGTGAAGATTTCAATTATATGTTTTGTATAATTTAAACATATATAGCTTTGAAGTTATTTAACAAAAAAGGTGAAAATTTACGATTCCCGGTCCCGGCCCCTTATTTCGGAAACTGCTCGATCGAAAACTCTGAAAAAATAATACATATAATTTATGTATAGATTACAGAAAAAATAATAAGAGTGCAGTCAAGCGTGAGTTGGACTTAAGAAAAAAAATTCTGGGCGCTAGTCCGACTACCGCCCTAGCCACCCTATAAATCCTCATGAAATCATGCTGAAAGCATCTTTTTCAAATATAAAAAAAAATTCGTTCGGAACCCTCGTCGCGCACTTGCCCGATTTATTTTAAGAGTCGCCAGGACGCTCGCGTTAACTCGCGTCCCCATACAAACGTAGTTCAGCTCTCATTTTAAAACGACATGCTTTGGAACCACGAAATTTGGCATGGGTATTCTAGTAGTACAGATCTAGGTCTGAAATTCATTTTCGTTGCAAAAAATTGTAATACAAAGAAAATATAGCAAAAATAAGTTTTGTATGTAAATCTGTAACTGGTTGTATTTTCTTTGTATAACAATTTTTAGCAACGAAAACGAATTACCGACCTAGATCTGTACTACTAGAATGCCCATGCCAAATTTCGTGGTTCTAAAGCATGTCGTTTTAAAATGAGAGCTGAACTACGTTTGTATGGGAACGCGAGAGTCCTGGCGACTCTTAACTATGCTTTGATTGCAGCAACGGAGCTCCGCGCAGAGCACCCTTGCGGCGACCTGTACGCGGGCTCGCGTCAACTCAGCGAGCCAGAGACGCGCGCTCTCACGACCTACCTGCATGAACAGAAGGAGCCTCTGTCTCTGTTCGTAGCCTTTAAGGAGGGTGACATACTGGTTAGCATTTACTTACATTATCTGTAGTACGGAGCTCCGCGCAGAGCACCCTTGCGGCGACCTGTACGCGGGCTCGCGTCAACTCAGCGAGCCAGAGACGCGCGCTCTCACTACCTACCTGCACGAACAGAAGGAGCCTCTGTCTCTGTTCGTAGCCTTTAAGGAGGGTGACGTCCTGATTAGCATTTACTTACATTATCTGTAGTTTGAGTTATTGAATCAGGCGTTACTTTGCGGAAGTCCATATTATCAACTACAATAATATTGCTTTGCTATTCCGCGGTATATTATCTTGCTAGTTTATTAGTGACAACCCGTTATACTTGTTTGCGTATTTTTACATGCATGACTGTTCCCACCCTCCCGCCGCAAAAATAAATACGCAAACAAATACAACAAACCTATATAGTATAGGTATAAGTACTTTCGTAGGCTTACGTTGAGCGGAGTACCTATTGCAGACCGGCGTCGACGAAGGTTCAACTAATAAGAACTTAAATTTGATTTCAGGGAGTGATGTATCCTTACTCACACACAAAAAAGAAGCGAGCCTACGATGCTAGTTATGTAAGAATCGCACTTCTACAGTTAAATTATAGCTTTAGGTAGTACCTATCTAGATAGGTACTAACCCTAGGGTTAGTGGTAAAAAAAGGAGTATGTTCATCAATCATCATATTATTTTTCAATTAAATTTTAATACCTATCCATTACTTACCCGTTTCAGAAAACTTACAAATGAATTAGGCTTTAATCTATTTTCTTATTCTTAAAAATTACCCACAAAAAGTAAATAAGGCACGTTTTTGGTTTAAGAACTTTTAGCTCAAAAAATAAATGTCTCATTGAACTACCTAGTCTACCTATTAGAGAACAATGCAGATTTTCGTAACACAAAAAAATCCCATACACCGGTTTTTCCTCTATTTCCTGGTTTATTTTTATGTCTAGGTACGATTAAGGAAACAAATGGGCATAATTATTACTTAGTCTTTAACGATTCGAAAATAAAGTTTTTTTTTTTCTTACGATGAGCGTAATATCAGTCACTAACGTAACTAGGGTATTAGGGTGTTACGATTAACTCCACCAAATAATTGAAAATTATGACATGTTTCGAACATTACAAATCTCTTAGATACAAAGGAAGCTTATTTTATTGACGTAATACATAGGTGCATTATTTATTGCGGTGTCTCTGAGTACAAATATAATTTAATGTAGATTTACGCAATCAGAAAGATAAAAATTAATTATCGATTATCATAGAACTGGAGCTAATTAGGACACAGGTGTCTGAGAAATACTCATACTCATACTCATACTCATTTATTCATAATATTGTTAAATAATACATGTCATGAATTAAGGTACATAGCATATTATATTATTAAAGTATGTAAACATGCATTATACATTGAATTATTTCTTAGGTTATGTAACAATTCTATTCATAATCATAATCATAATATTAATTACATTTTTAGGGCTTTGAAACTATTAATCCATATATTATCATAATAATGTCAGTAACATAATTATTGTATTCATAGGTATGAACAGTCAGATTACTTCCTTTGTGTTAAGGTTATAGAATTCATCTAGATTGTAGAAGGCGTGGTAAACTAGCCATTTTTTTTATTTATTCGTGAAAGTGTTGGTACATTCCATCTTGGTGATCTCTGTAGGTAGTTTGTTGTACACCTTAGGGCCTACTATTTGCAAAATTTTGGAGGTCTTAGCCAGTCGGTGCCCTGGAGAGAGCAGGCGCTCTTTGCTCCCGAGACGAGTGCGAGTGATTTTGCTCGTGGTGAATGTGTGTTTATATATGTATACGTGTTTCGCTATGGTGAAGATGTATTGTGATGGTAGTGTGAGAATGTTACGATCCTTGAAGAGTTGTTGTGCAGGTGTTAATGGTGGAACCATTGATAATATTCTTATCGCTCGTTTTTGGAGTATAAAGACGCGACTCCATTCTGCTGCCGTTCCCCACAGTTCCAGGCCATAGCACATAATGGAGTGGAATAAGGAGTATAGTAATATACTCAATTTAAGCTCAGGAATGTACCCTTGCAATTAAAGGAAATAAAAAATAACACGGTGTATAGATATACACCTTGTTATTTTTTATTTCTTTATTCTTTTTTACTGTTAAATAACAGAGAAGCAGAGCATCTCGGGCAGCGTCCGCGGCGTTTACTGTCAACGGCCGCCCGTATGTTGCCGGCCAAACTTCAGAATTCCTACGTATGTATCGACAGAGACTATTCGCTATGTGCGAAGTGCATGGTGGGGGTAACGAGAACGATCGCAGTGCTCAATGTGACAAGAAATGAAACTGCAGATCCCCTGTCTTGTGTCAAAATAGTGAATCAGCCAGTTACATTTCATATAAGCAAGGAATACAACCTATTTATAAAAAAAAAGAAAAAAGAGATTGACCACCTGTCCAAGAGATGGCGCCACAATCATGCACACAGCGAATAGAGATATAGACGACTATAGCCTAAGAACTTTTTGAAGCTCAAGTCGATTGCGCCCTCTGTCCGAAAGCCTCCTAAAGATACCGAAGCTACTCCACCTAGTAACAAATAGCGTACTAGTAGTACACGTACAAATAGCTACTAGGTGGAGTAGCTGTGCAGGTGACATTTCTTCTTACAATTTCGGTATCTTTAGGCGGCTTTCGGACAGAGGGCGCAATCGACTTGAGCTTCAAAAAGTTCTTAGGCTGTGGTCGTCTATATCTCCATAGTCTCTGGTATCAATCATACTTTCATTTGGTTAAAGAGGTACTTTTTTGTATTTCTCTTCCAGTTCACACCGCAGACATTGTATTGTTGTAGTCATTTTATGGGATCAGGGGACAGGTGTTAGCATTTGTGCGTTCTTATCTTCAAAACCGGTATCAATTTCTTGAAGAGAAATGGACAAATGATAACAAAGAAACATCCCATGGATCTAAGTTGGTTACATTGTCTAGGAGTGTACACAGGGCTCCATCCTGGGTCCTATCTTCTTCATCATTTTTAACAATGATTTAATCAATTGTATACATTTGTCAACTCACAGAAAGTCATTATAGTAGTTTTTGCTAACGATACCAATGCAGGTCGCCCGTGAGCATTGAGAAGAACCTTCGGAAATCGGCGATGACATGTGCAAACGAAGGTAATATTGCTGTTCTGCTTTTTCATGTGTCACTGTTGATTGATACCCGACGTCTCTTTCTAAAACCCGAAGGTTCTTCTTAGAGCTCACGGACTGTAATATTTGCAGATAAATAACATGATAGAGCTTAACGATAACGATATCGATATTTAAATTGGGCCTTGGAACGTTTCCATTTTGACCATTGGTTCTAGTCTTCAGGTTGTAAAGCATTCCGAAGCTTTACCATATTCACGTAATAGCTAGGCGAACTTTGACATAACTTTTTATAACTTAAAAAGAAGATTCAAAAACATAATAATATCGTTAGAAAATATTAGGTATATTTTAAAGATATTTTATTAGAAAAATGCATTTGATTACATAACCCCTTTCAGGCAGTTCCTCATTATCTGTTAACTACCTAGGGCCAGTTGCACCAACCACTTTTGACGAACTCGTCATCAGCGTCGCCCGGCAGGGAACAGTCACCGGCAATAGTATCTTCCTACACGAAGGTCGCAAAAATATGTGACAAGCTCTTATCTGTAGGGTCATAAGAGTGTGTCACATGTTTTTGCGGTCTTCGCGTAGGAAGATACTATTGCCGGTGACTGTACTATGAAATTTTCCATACAATAAAATTTTGCCTTTCCATACAATAAAGTTCTTAGGCGGGTCTCAAAAATGTCGATCGAATTTTGACCAAAACTACGTGAGCGACCGGTTTTGAATGTCAAGTCAAGTCTTACTACGCCTTACATTTAATAGATTAATTTCCGCCTAGATCGGCTGAATAGCTAAATTGCGCCATACTAAAGTCTCACGTAGATTTAAAAAGCTGTTTTTTTATAGCGCTGTACGCCGGTGGGATAGAAGACTGGATCGACGGCCACTTAGGCATCGATAATACCTACTCGATCATGATGTTCCGACCCTCGGACTCGTACCACACGGATTCGGTAATAGCAGTGAGTTATTGTCAGGCAATGATTAGCTGTGGGGTGCCGGCCTTAGAATTGTCCCCCACCATATCGTCCCGTGGTTGCAGTAGGAGTCCGTTAAGGGAATATACCGGGAGATGGGCAGCAGCATCTTCCGAAAGCCTAAATAACAATAAACAAAAAAACTGCGCATTCCAACCCGCCTGCCAAGCGTGGCGCGTATGGCAAACCCCCCCCTTCAAAGGGGAGGCCTATATTCAGCAGTGAACGTCTTATGGCTGAGATGATGATGATGATGATGAATGATATTTACTATGGATGGGTTATACTCTAACAAAATGTGCATAAAAAATACTTCCAAAGTTATTTCATAACCTAGCAATGATTATTACGTTACATTTATCTATTTTGACAATCATTACATATTTGTCACTCTCATTGTTAGAACATATAGTTTGTCTCTTTCTCACGCTGGTGACGGGAGTTCATTGGCACGTCCGCATCTTTCGCTTGCCGGTGCGCGACTAGTGACAATTGTTTGAATTCACTCACTTTAAGGGCTTCACTTTTGGAGCGTGCATAACCCATCAGTCATTATTATATATCATAGTTGTCACGGACCGAAATGGTTTGATTATGATTATTTCCTTTTTGGTTACTGTAAAAGCCCGAAGTGCGGTAAATCCTAGGTTTTACCAAGTAAAAGCCCGAAATTGGTACTTTTACCTTCGTTTTACCACAGAGCGACCGGTAAATGTTGACAAATGTATGTGGGTGGTAAGGTAGCTACTTAATTACAAGACTATTGTGTTTGAGACCGCAACGAGGGCGAGGGTAATAATAAGTTTTACTTCACCCCAATTTCATCGTTTGTGCTAAGCCTGCCGTCAGTCGATAGCAGACCAGACCAGCAGACCAGAGTAAGATAGGTATGAGGGAGAACGTTAAACGCAGTCGTGTTCTTTCTGTTGCTTTTTAGTGCATTTCTCTTCGTTACCCTGGCGTGATGCAGCCGATGCCTTGAACATATTTACTTGTGCTTATGGCAATAGACATTCAGGGCCCATCTATCACTAGGTTATACGTGCGTTATATACACCAACCTCTCGCTACACCAATCGCGGAAGCGTAGATTGCTTCACCAAAGTTCTAGGAGTCCGCTTGGCTTTTTATACCCAACGAATCCAAACTACTCTCCCCCTCAACAGTCTCAACCCACACTCAATCACACACAACTAACGGTTCTGCACCCACGTGAACTTTGCCTGACTTATGGCCGAGACAATCCGCTTTGATCTACTGATCCTTTGTGTTCTGCATGGCCCACTAGCCCGCGCACCCTGCTCTTCAGCTGCGCACCCTGCTCTTCACCTGCGCTTCGCGCCTGCCTGCGACCCGGGCGATCGCCGTTGCGCTACCTGCCACTGATTGTTACGGATATATTTCCCATGGTTACATTTTGTGATAGTGTCAGTTTTTGTCACATTAGTAGGTAAGTGCATAGGTAATCAAGGCATTAGTGCCCGAAGAAACGAGACTACCATAAGGTCAAAGATAGTTTACTGATGTAATCATCCTTAACCTACAATGTGACAAAATATTTCGCAGAATTCTGGAAGATCGTGGCCAAAACTAAATATATTTTGCGACTGTGGTAAAAGTCCGTAATTACTGAAGACATTGCGAACTCTTACTGATACGAGTTGGTAAATCCTAGGTTCTATCCAAAAATTCTTACCGCACTTCGGACGTTTTCAGATACTTATGTCACTGTGGAAAGTAGGTAGGTACTTTGTATAGAATTCACGTTCTTAATACAATTTTCATTGTGTTTAGCAACACGTCATTCACGAAGCATACGCGGCTTTGGATACATTACTGCTAGAAAACACAGATACACAACGACGGACATCGATAGAAGCTATCAAGAGTTTCAGTAAAAACGCCGGAAACGTTGCTCTCCCAACTTTAGTATTTCTGCCTGCTGCAATCATCTTTAACCGTTGAACAAATATATGCCAAGGGCCGCGTCAAGTTACCAGATAGCTCGTGAGATCAAAAATATGAAAACCTACTGGATCACTAAAGAGAAGGTACTGTTTCTTTTGTAACTTGAAGATAAAAGGATTAGATAAATATTTTCTTGGTACTTAAGTGATCACCTAATGACGCCAAGAGGAACTAAAGGCTTCGTTAAGTATGAACCAAATCTCATGCTACGCGTTATGGTATATATCCCCACGTCTTACAAAGTCTTAAGGTAAAAATTATGCATTCGAAAAGTAAAACGTTTCCATTAATACTTAACGTTGATATGATATAATTACGCGAGTGGCATATTAATAAAAAATATGCCACTCGCGTAAAATATAAATGGCGAATCGGAATGAAAAATTAGTGACGTGTCATGAAACTAGCGTACGCACGCTAGAGATTGAGGATTATTTATTTTGCTCGTATTAACTATCATATTCCTTTTATACAATGACTTGAACTTTTTTATCAGATTGATTGATTTTTTCCTTGCATATCGCCAGATCGTGGTTAGATGGAGAGTAAAGTTATTTAAGAGATTTGTTATTATTTTATAATTATGTACCTATTGCCAATAATTATACTTACTTATTTTGTATATCTTTTTTCTAATAACCAATTGCATATACATACCTATCACAGGTATTTTATATCCCTCGTAAAATAAAATAGAAAAAATAAATGTGTTGAAATGCAAATAAACTTTATAATTGTGAAACAACACTGTATTTTTTTATCTGCCCCATTCTTTCACTCCATGTTAATGATTATACCGGGTGGTTCAATAACGTTAATAAAAGAAAGAAGTTAAATTCTTCGCACCCAGGGATGTCAGAATATTACCCCATGTATATGTTATTTATAATTTTCGAGTTATTACATTATACATTATTTTAGTTTAAATGGGCTTATTCGTTTATTTCTTTCTGAGGTACACGGAACTCTTAAACGTACAAAAAGCTAGTTTCCAACAGAAATAACATAACATACTAAATTTTTAAAATATCATAACTACAAAAAATGGGCTAACATCCATGGGGCATATGTATTCTGACAGCCCTGGGTGCCTAGAATCTTAATTTATTTCCTTTAACGTAAATTCAAGGTTTGGACCACCCCAACCTCTCCCAACCCACCCTGTACTCCTGAAGTGCCGTAACTCATATTAATTACACTTCCCTTTTCTAGAAATAGGGCCCATTAATAAGTGTGATCTAATACCGGGTTTTGGTTGATATACCTCCGGTGGTATCACAACGGCGATATAGTTTATATAAACGGTTTGGTCTGGTGACAGCTAAAGCGTTAACATACGTACAGTTAACACAAATTTCTCATCCTCAATGACAGTTACTAACGGGGTTTTCAGAAAATAAACTACTTGTCAGTAACTTGGGGGTTTTCAGAGCAAAATGTACGTTTTGAAAAAAAAACGCATATTTTCTGTGATGATCCACACAGACTGTATTGTATGGGTAAATGCGTCGCAAAAGTGACAAAAAAAATTAGCATACTTTTTATCATTTAAATCGATAGTCCTTGTGATTCTGAGTAGAAATGACCCAAAATTTGTTAGGTTTTCCAAAAAATTAAATGGTTCACTTTTTTCTGAAAATGCCCACTTACCTACTTAGCGTAGATAATGTTAATGTGCACGGTGCACGGCGCGAATGTGAGGAAAAAATTCCTACTACCACTTCAATGATCTGCAAGTAATTGGGCATCTGTAGTTTTTAACGTCGTCGGCCAATTTATTCACAACCACCAGGAGAACAATTATATATACCTACTTATGCGCAGAACCGGTAGGTATTAGTGCAATTACTGTTATTATTATTATAACTTTGATCTTGGATAAGGTACTTCCCCAGTTCGCGTCGTCTACTAGGCAGGCAACGCGAACAACTAAATATGGCTTTCGGATGTCTACTGAAGCCTACACGTAATTCTACGATCTATTTGTACCCTTTCTTTGACTTTTCTTTTCCCGATAGTGGAAGGTGTACCTATATAAAAAACAACCCAAATCGATGTACAGTTTAGCCGTTTGGCACACGCATATACTTGAAGTCAAAACATTTTTTTTAACCCGCAGTTTAAAAAATCCCTTAGAAGGGGAGTGCAGTCATATTTTTTTATGGAACTGTTTTGCAGAAATTCGAGAAATTAAAAAAACTAAATGATATTTTTTTTAATTGCTTTTTTGGGGCTAGATATGAGGATATCACGTATCATTTGTGGTATATTGTACAAAAATAAATCAGCCAAATCGTATCTGGAGGAGCTCAAACTTGGTATGTTTGGAAAAATATTTTTGTTTTAATAAAAAAAATGGCTATAATGTAATGATGTGGTACATTTTTAGAATCAATATCCTTTCATAAGATACCACACGCGATAGGTTTCGGTTTTTTTCCAAATACAACAAAAAAAAATGACTTCTCTCTTCTGGTTTAAGAAACTGATTTCTATACCTATTTAATGTTTATGACTGGACGACTCTCTGACATCTATCACTTCTATCAGGTATTAAAATAGCTGTTTGGTGGAGAATAAACCCAGACAAAATTAGGCAATTCAATATTAGGCAAGTTTACGGTACCTACCTACCTATCGATAATAGAAGAAAATTTTACACCTATCTGCCACTGCCAAGTTAGGTAAATGCTAAATACACTAAAGGTGGATAGAACCAATTAGTCAACACATTTTAAATGACTACGATCTTAAAAGGAGATTCGAGTGTTGAAATTACTGTACTTTGTGTAGGTGCATGTCCTATTTTAAAATATTGTGCAGAAATTGGTTATTTTTGCAACTTCTTAAAGTTACTTAAAATAACGGTTACTATTTATATTTCATCGGGCCAAGTGCGCCTACCATAGACATTTTGCTGTATTTATACATGCACCGAAAATAAGCTTCCGGGATATTCTCAATCTAAGACATTAAATACTTGTCACGAGGAAAAATTTTCAAGAAAATAATAATGTCTTGCATTGAGAATATCCCGGAAGCTTTTTTTTCCATGTGCCTTGGCAAGAAGGGTTTTCTTCCATTAGGTTAAGTTCTCACTTTATATACAAATCAAAGGCACCTTGTTGGAATAGATTCGTTAACGTAAACGCATCAATATAAATGATTAGCTAGCACGGTATTCGGATAGATTACAAGAAGGGATCCTTCAATGCTCACCGCTCGATATATTTATATATAAACAGAAAGACGACGCGTACGAATCCATTTGCGGCCGACAGGCGCGCGTTGCTCTTGCTTGCAAAAAAGTTATAAAAAACGCAGTGTCAGTGAAAAAAAATGGTGAGAAGTTGTGTATGTCGATCGTGTTGTGGTGTCTCCGTATTTGTCCTTTGCAACAAGTTTTAGCAGTGTTTCAGTGTTTTGTAAACACAAACAATTGTTTACATAGGGATAATAACCAAGAGAACATTTTTACACAGTAAAGTTAGTTAAGTTCTCCATACTTATAATTTAAATAGGTAAATCTGATGTTGGAATCAGCCGGTAAGGTGATCAATATTACTTTTACGCCCTTTATTCTCCTAACAATAAAAGGCCAAGATCATTTTGAGAAGCTCATCCGCTTAGGTACTTCTGCTGTGCCAGGTAATACCTGAGCCTGACTAAAGAACTACATATACTTTACATTTTGAGAAAATGAAGGTAATTATAACGGAAGCACTTTGAAGTTAGTTGAGCTTAGGTAGGTACTTGTACCATTTACCATATATTCTGTTCAGAAATATTTTGTTTAATTCATAATTTATTATTTTGTAACTTTATTAAATAGGTTACTGAAAAGCTAATAAAATAAATAATTAATTCTGTACACAATTTCATTCGATATTAACTGAAAACTTGCTTTACTCTGTGAAACTGCAAAATTATTGTGTAAATGTATGCTTAAATAGATGTTCGTTACTATCACGCAAAAAAGGCTGAATAATTTAAATTTCAATCGCTAATACACTCGACATCGACAGCAAAAATTTCGGGTCAGTAACATAAACTTTAATATCTTTAAAATTAATATCTTTTGAGATATTCAAGTAAATGCTAGTGACCCGAAACTTTTGCTCTCGAGTGTAGTAGTAATAGTCAGGGATGTTATTAAAAATCAAAATAGCGCACAATTTTGGCAAGTTTAGGTGATATAATAAAATGTAATTTATGTAAACGTAATAAATTATCAGATTATCAGAAAAATATTCAATAACCGCCGACCTTGAATACTGGTTAATTTGTATGATAATAATACCGCGTAGGTCCTACTTTTTATCCTAAATTTATCCCCCTATGAGGGTAAAAGGGGAGTAGGTACTGACGGAGGGATGGGGGAATTTACCGAGTTCTATGTGAACGTAATCGCGGACTGATTTTAGTATTTCAATAATACAGGCTTGTACCTAATGTACATACCTATAGAATATTTAATGTTGGTTTATCGTCGGCCCTTGATATACGTCTGTAATAATCGATAGATAATCCTTATTATTTTGATTACACTCGGTATTATCTTGTGCATTCCGCGTGATGTGGCGCGCTAGGATTTAATTCGGTAGGTACTCTAGCAATAATAATAGGAACATGCATGATTATATCACGTGAATCTAACCTCAGTTAATCTACTTATCCAGCGTTTATTTAGCCACTCAGTCAGATAGCTCTGTTAGCTGCCAAATATCACTCTTATTACCTAGGCAATAGAGCTAATTTAATTTTTAATACCGGTAACATCCCTGACTATTACTGACAAATAACAAGCAAGATTCAAAAGTGAAATAGTTATTTGTGCAACAAGAGAAGAAAGTTGGTTTTTCTTGCAAGTGTTGATTTTGAGTCCCGAGTAAGCGAAAGATTCTATAATTGAGCGTAGCGAGGGATCTCAAGAACACGAGATGTAAAAAAAATGCCTTTCGTGTGACACATACAACTTTTCACCTCAGTAGTGAGAACATATTAAAGTTAAAAAAACACATTTATTTACATTCCCGAATGAAAGGCATCATCATTATGACGAAAACCTCCTAGAAACAAAATTTCACTCCCTGGAGTGAGGAAAGTAGCAACTTTCGTCACTCCCTGGAGTGATGAAAGTCGCACTTTCGTCACTCCAGGGAGTGAGGAAAGTAGGCTTGTTCGAACTGCTGTGGTGAAATAGTTATTTGTGCAACAAGAGAGGAAAGTTGGTTTTCACCTCCCTAGCTCGGAAAGGCCTTTTTTATTCTTTAAAAACAGATAGCAAAACTGCATTTTATTCACAAGGGAGCAAAGAATATTTGAAATTCGAACGTGTTGTGGCGGCCTGCTAGCCCGCCACTACCTGCATGTTGCAGCGCGCGGTTGCCTAGCAACGAGACACACAACACTACGCTACCTAACCGTTATATATGAATTCGTCTGCTGATTTTCCCAATTTAATGATTAGTGTTGTATATAACCATCTTGTGTAAATATACTGTAAATACTCTGCCTGCGCATTTATTACTTCAATTAGTTCAATTAACAACCTGCCGTCCAACTGCTGATAGGTAACCTATACTCTATCTATCTACCACACACCTTTACTCTATCTATCTACCACAGTGTTATTAGTTAGGTTTTTTGGAACAAAGTTCCTTATCGGACGGTTGCCGCAGAAGTAAAAAAAGTCAAAAATCAAAAAAGTTAAAAATAAAAAAGTCAAAAAAGTAAAAAAAGTTAAAAAAAATCAAAAAAAGACAAACATGTAGTATTTTCCTCGCTTTAGTGAGGTGAAAAGATTTGTGTTACACACGGCTGCAAAGTTATTTTTACGTCTCGTGTGTTGCAACACTCACTACGCTCAGGATTCTATTTTTGAACTACTCGCTTCGCTCAGGATTCTATTTTCGAACCACTCGCTTCGCTCGTGGTTCAACCCTAGAATCCACTCGCTAGCTCGTAGTTCAACCCTAGAATCCATTCGCTAGCTCGTGCTTCAAGTCCACACTCGCGGTTAAAATACAACTTTGCACCCTTGTATAACAAATAACTATTTTCTTGCGAGTGTTGATTTTGAGTCCCGAGTAAGCGAAAGATTCTATAATTGAATCAAGAGCGAAGCGAGTGATTCTAGGTTTGAATCTTGAGCGTAGCGAGGGATCTCAAGGACACGAGATGTAAAAAAAAAATTCTCTCGTGTGACACATACAACTTTTCACCTCAGTAGTGAGAACATATTTAAGTTGAAAAAAACACATTTATTTACATTCCCGAATAAAAGGCATCATCATTATGACGAAAACCTTCTAGAAACAAAATTTTACTCCCTGGAGTGACGAAAGTAGCAACTTTCGTCACTCCCTGGAGTGATAAAAGTCGCACTCGCAAAAGGCTTGTTCGAACTGCTGAGGTGAAAAGTATATTTCACACCAATCACACCATTTAGCAAGTAACATATAGGTAAGTAATTTCAGATTATATAATTACTCACCTACTTACCTACTTACTTACCTAATTCGTTAACCGTTTGCAAATCGTGGACGCCTAAAGTTACCTACTAGCAAAATACCGCGATTTCTTATATACATGTTGATATATATACAACGTGTCATAAAATTCAACGATAAAGCTGGCACCAGAAGAAGGATCTGCTCATGACTACTCGAAGAAAAAAAAAATCTCTCAATTTATTACGGAATTACAAAAAAACACCCCATATACCTATACATGGGGTATACAAATTTTGTTAAAAATTGTATAATACTCTAGGAAAACTATAAGCACAAAATAAAATAACATAAATCCAAACAAGACCCGTAATTTTTTTTACGTCACCCTGGGCGCTAAGTGAGATTTACCGCCCTAGGGCGCAGCGGAAAATCTCACTTCACACCCAGGAGAAGACGTAAAATTATGTACGCACCACGGGCGGTAATAAAGAAGGCCTCAGATCGCTTGTTTATGGCCCTTACCTTCGGTTCGAGCCTCAAATGCCAGCGATCTGAGACCTTCTTTATTTTACCGCCCTAGGTACGTAATGTACTATTGTGATTCCATAATAAATTGTTTTTTTTTATTCTTAATTTTTTATATATTTTATTTTTATTTTTTTCTTTGACATACCTACATATTATATATAATTAAAGTCAGCTATGCCGAAGTTCTCTGGCGTTGCTAATCTCTAGCATAGTCTTTTTAATAGAATCTACCAAGTCATGTTTTATCGATGCACATGTAGGTAATACTTAGAACATGCAAGTACAGCCGCCATCAGATATAACGGAGCCGCCAAGGTCTCCACAAATATCTGAACAACGAACGCTTCTATTGTCAAGGCGATAAAGTCCATGTTCAGATATTTTTGAGTACCCTGGCCGCTCCGATGTATTTTATGGCGACTGTACAACGTTGACATAACATTAAGTAATATTTTAAAGGTTAAAAACACGCTAATTCCACCAATAATTGATGTCCGTGAGTCCCAGGTTGGAATAGAATAATTATGTCCCACAGATATAACACCGTGTAACAATGACTATAGTAAGTATTATAAAACGCAGGCCGGTAAATACAACTAAGTATTTATCTTCAAAGCTGAAGTAATTACTAAACTTCCTCTTTAGCAGTTCACACGCTATTTAAGTAGGTAGGTAAATTACATAATGATAAGCTATGTTTTTGTACCACGAAGTTGGCAAACAAATGGGCGACCCGCTTGATGTGACCGCTTGAAGCCCGCTTAATGCGGTCCCATTTAAATAGGAAAGTCACTAATAACGGGTGATAGCTAAAAAATGAGAATCTGTAGTAGGTAGGTATCTTTTAATTTTAATTCTGTAGACATATAAATTAAACTATCTACATTTACAAATAGATTTCGATACGGGTAGGTACATTTTTATTTACTAAAATGACTCACTGTATTGTCTATGTTTAAGTTGTTTTCCAACGGTACTTGCATTTGTCAATGTAGCAATCTACATAAAATGCCGTAAGAAGATAAGATTACCAGGGTCGCGTTTTATAAAGTTACAATTTACAATTTCGCTGTTTGCCTCTCTTTCTATCCAATATGTGTGCTAGAAAGAGAGGCAAACAGCGAAATTGTAAATTGTAACTTTATAAAACGCGACCCAGTATACATCAGCAAAAAATAATTTTATTTTATATCACTGTCTCGCTGGACGATTCGAAATTACAGATGAAAATCATTAATTTTGACGAGTGATAATCCAAAACCAAAAAAAAATTCCCAATGTGGCTGGATGGAATATTTTTTGGTCAATTGTGGAGCTGAAAATTTTACCCAGGCATCAAGTCATTATGTGCACAAAGGGGGAAATCCGGTTATCACCCGTATACTGCCTTAAACTGGGGTTAAACATGCCAATTATAGGAGATCAACAAATGCTTACGTCATTTTACCCTGGTACCAGATACCTGATAAGAAACATTTTTTTTTCCAGTTTTTATTCCATCACTTTGTCGGCGTTATTAATGAAGATACTCATACAAAATTTCAGCTTTCTAGTGCTAACGGTCAATGAGCTAGACTGCGGACAGATTGACAGACGGACGGACATGGTGAAACTATAAGGGTTCCTAGTTGACTACAGAACCCTAAAAAGAACTTAAAATAAAAAAATACACTATTTATTTAAGCAAATAGATTCACTAACACAAGGTTAAAGTTTAAACAACAAAAAAATATGTTATAAACTTATAATCCTATCCAAAGTTAAAAAAAATCCTTAATATTCACCCCGGCTGGTTAGGTAAGTAAGTAACGTAAAACCACCCAAGTATAGCCCATAACTAATATTTTCTTAATGTTGTTTTTTTTAAATCACGCATTTCATTTCATAAATATGTTCATAAAGATATGAGGAAGAAAACTTAGGTAGTTATAACCTTAGTCTGATATAGTGGACATGGGCCATGTTAGGTGTCGTCACCAAAATAAGATAATTTTATGTATCTGCAGGAAGGGTTAGTCATCGATAGCATTATTTACTACGTAATCCTCATAATTAAATAGATAGTCAGTTATTGGACTGATAGTATGACAGAAACGTAATTAACAATAATTAGTTGCGTTGATTTTACTTTGTTTTTAAACCAAACCTTCGATAAAACCTTTATTGGCAAGCACTTGGGTGAGTAACTGATAACAGACGATAATAATTTTTCATACCTCGTATGCATGGATTGTGTAGATTAAGTATTTAGTCTACCTACATATAAAACATACCTCGGAATGATGACCTGCATATAGTAAGTACTTTTGCAATTTCCTCGTGTAATAAAATAACACGCGCAATATCAATACAGCGAACAGCAAGCATTAAATTAAACATCGACCTTTGTTTAAAACGGCCTTCTGTTGAACTCAATGTACAAGGTTCAAATTATGACTGATTTAAGATCAATATTATTCAACGTTTTATGACCACTTTTCTATGGAATTAATCTTTCGCTTGTTCAGTTGTTTTTTGTTAATTGTATCAGTATTATTAGTAAGTACAGTTAGTAGGTACATAATATAATCGGAGATTAAACTTACTGCGTGAGTTCGTTTTAATAAAGGCTCTAGTTTTGGTTTGACAAGATCACATGTCAATTGTCAGGTCAGGGTCAATGGACCCTTTTTCATGACCTACACCTACACTTCGTTGAATTGAATTAATTCGAATTACCATATTCTCACATGACCGCGCAATGTTTCGCAAGATATTCTCATAAATGGAATGCGCGAAAAAATCTAGTCACCTTTCTATTTTGACCATGAGTAATGTGGAATCAAACTTTATTAGTGGCTACCTATAATTAAAATCATTTATTGTTGAGTCATCCAATGGCGATATTATAGCTAGGTATTTTTTTTTAGAAACAAGAACCGTTCATGGTTCATACTAAAAAGTAGGGTTATTCGCGGATGGTCTAGAATGTCAAATGACTACTGTAGTATTTTGCCTATATCGCTTTTAGTCTACATCGCCAACGGTCTAGAGAGCAAAATGTCTAAAATCAAGAAAATATTTTTTTTCATACATTTTGGCGTTTTATCTTTACGTTTGCGATATCGACGGAGCCCCGCGGCAGCGCTCCTATTTCTGTGCTGTTTGGCCTTCGGCCATTAGACGATACCTAACGAACCTAACGTACTTATGAGTGGTCAGTCATTTTGCGTTCTAGACGATCCGTGACCATCCGGATGGCAACAAGACCACCATTCTTATTAGTGTTCACCTTAAAAATAAATACCTACCTGTATTTAATTAGTTTCCTTAAAAGACGTTCAACGATAAATTAAAAATGTAGAAGTACTTACACCCTTTCCTACACGTAACACTTACCGTAAATAGAACCAAATAAAGTCCAGAACTGCACCTATGGTCCACAAGACAAGTTCAATGCATAGGTAAGGAGACTAAGTAGACAATAATTCTAATCTTATTTTTGGTAAAGAAGTATCAATTGTTTTCCATTTTATGAACATATTTAGCCTTAAACTTGCGTCATTAACTAAGTCACATCGAAACAAAGATATTAGAGTTAGTTTTGAACTATAACTTGGGTGATATTGGACTATAGTTGGGTGGTTTCAAGGTACCTATTTGTATTAATGAAACTGTAATAGTATTTTTTAAATTTGTTATGATCTGATCAGCATTTTTTTTTCAGAGCAAAGACAATGCTGCCTTCGACGCATTTCCGGAGGGTCCTCCCAGCGGCCCTCCACCCCCGGGGCCACCACCGCCCGGTGGCCCTCCGCCTCCGGGGCCTTCAATAGCATTCAAACCACCGCCACCTTCAGTAGTTAAGGATGAGAAAAATGTAGGTACTTGTTTATTTTTTATGATCTTAAATTAACTAAGTAATTAAATAAGTGAATAAAAATTTAGGGCACCTACCCTAACCCTCCCCTAAGGTCTCAAATCTAGATTTTTAATAACCACCGTGTAGCCTACCAATCCCCATTACCTAAAACATTTTCTACACCACCTTTTGTAAGGCAAAATGCTCCAATGACTGATCTATTAGTTACCCCTGGCAAATTTTGCTACCTATCTAGATACATATACTTTGTATTGATTTAATAAGGCGATCTAAACTTAGCTGTACTTAATAATGTTAAGAAACGTTTATTAAGGCAGAGAATAAGATCATATTCATATCCACCGCTTATCTATTGGCTGTATCTGTGCCTGTGCACATAAAAATTTCAGGAGGACGCAGAATCCGATGCACCTCAGCGAGCCACGTGGGGAAACCAGATAGAATTCCTGATGTCGTGTATAGCCACGTCCGTGGGCCTCGGCAACGTGTGGCGGTTCCCCTTCGTCGCGTACAACAACGGCGGCGGGGCCTTCCTCATCCCTTACATTATAGTACTTTTCCTAATTGGCAAACCCATGTACTACCTTGAATGTGCAATTGGCCAGTTTAGTACCAGAAATTCTGTAAAGGTCTGGGCATTGTCTCCTGCAATGAAAGGTTAGTAATATCTACCTAATGCTATTTTTTGTGCTTGTTCGTACGATGACCGATAAATAAGTTTGATATCCGAATTGAATCCGCGCATAGGGCACAACGCTATATTTTTTTATAAAAAAAATAAAAAAGTAGCAAAAGAGATAAGTAAGCAAACTAATTTAAAGTTTGAAAGCATGGAAAATGCAGTAAGTTATTCGAGTGCAACATCGACCGCCTTTAAATATATCTGGAGTGATGATTTGATGAAGCGCTCAAATAATTATTATTTTAAACGCTTTTGGAAAACCCAAATAGTATAAAATGACCAGGAATAGAAAGTGACATTCAAATGTTATCTTGGGTTGTTTAGACAACGTCCACACTTGGTTTATATCTATGGTTTTATTCGTATCTTTCCAGGAACGGGCTACGCACAGGCCATGGGCTGTAGCTACATCCTGTCGTACTACGTGTCGATCATCGCACTGTGCCTGTACTACCTGGTGTTCAGCTTCCAGGGTACGCTGCCGTGGGCGGTGTGCGACGAGGCCTGGACCGACGTGCTCTGCGTGCCGTCCGGACACTCCGGCGAAGAGGCCAATGTTCAGAACGGCACAAGCAGTGCCGAGTTGTTCTTTTTGTAAGTTTTCTCAGTAACTCTTAGCCTCGTCATCATCATCACACGCATGCTTGTAATATTTACTTGGGACTGGCACAACATGTCTTCTATGTCTACATCTACGTTCTTTTCATATCATCTCTCACAGTCATATATCTCAGTCCACCTACATTTTCGTAAGTTTACTTCTTTTCTTATGTCCCTCGAGAAAATTTTAATGGATTATCAGTATCATACCAAAACTCGCAACGAGTAAATTAACTTCTCGTATGCTGCCTGTCAAAGATGATCATTGACCTTAACCATTAAACAAATTAGATTATAAAATTCCCACGCACGGATTCGTGTTTGTATACGAGAGGTTAATAGGCTGTCCATGAGCATCCTGGATATATATATTATATATAAACGTTGGTTTTTATTTAATTTCACAGGAGAACTGTGATTCAGCAGAAGGACACGCTTGATGGTGGTCTTGGTAAGTTCATCGCCAACAGTATTTTGTTTTTTATTTTTTATTTTGAACCCAAAAAGAATTGGGATGTTTAAAATTCTCAGTCAGATTTTTGTATTGAGTATTGGTCAGTGATGGAATTCACCAACTTAAATTTAAAACTAGAGGTTGCGGCAAATCTTGGAATTAGTTGGAGACATTTTTAGATATCTTCTGTCGGTTGCAGGTCTCCCGATCTGGTACTTGGTTCTGTTCCTGCTGGCATCTTGGCTGATCATCTTCTTGATTGTGGCTCGCGGAGTCAAGAGCTCCGGGAAGGCCTCCTACTTCCTCGCCATCTTCCCCTACATTGTCATGATTATTCTATTGATTAGGTAGGTCGCTAATGTACTTTTATCGTACATTTGTTTTAAATTAATACTGTGCGAAGGAGATGAACAACTTTGCAGAGTTATATTTCTACATATATCACATTTCTTAAATAAGAAACATATTTTCATAATTTTAAACAAAAAAAGAACCGACTTCACTTAGGATTCGCTATTCCAAGAGGAAGTGGCCGAGTTGCTGTAAAAAATAGTGAAATCACTACAGGTGTGCTATAGATGAAGAGTTTCCTCGATTTCTCCAGGATCCATCATCAGACCCCGACTTGGTGACAATGGGACCAACTAGGGGTTATACCCGTTCGATTTCGAAAATCGGTTCACGATTCACGGAGATATCGAGTAACATAAACATACATACAAAAAATAATAATGATAAAAAGTATTCAGTCGAATTGAGAACCTCCTCCTTTTTTGAAGTCGGTTAAAAATACATAAATTGTCAATGTTACCGTAAAATTATACGACGACAATATTGTTTTTTTTACTCACAGCACAAGCACCCTGGATGGAGCCGGCACGGGAATCTTGTTCTTCTTGACTCCTCAGTGGGATAAACTCATCGAACTTGATGTAAGGTTCAACCCCCACTAAACCGTATTGGGTGACACATCCAAGCGAATCAGTATGGAGAAATTTGAAACCTGGTATTTGAGCTCACCTATCAACAAAATGAATTACTAGTCAAATCAATGTCAAAGTCAATTTTTATTTATCTTTGTATTTAATTTCATTAAACGAACGAATGCGGGACAATACTGTACGAAAATTATTTTGGACATTATCTCCGATGAGTTATCTCCAAATATAATTGCCTTGTGATATTTTTTTTATAGTAGCTACGGAACCCTCCATTATGCGTGGTCCGACACGCACGTGGCCGGTTCTTTTCAGATAAGAAAAATCGTGCAGTTGCCGCATTGTAATTTTTGGGGAAATGATTTTAAAATGGACAACAGGGGCAATTGCCCCCCCTGACACGTAAATTTTCTATACTTTATTTTATTTCCAGGTGTGGTATGCAGCAGTTACACAGGTGTTCTTCTCCCTGTCCGTGTGCACTGGAGCCATCATCATGTTTTCTTCATACAACGGCTTCAGGCAAAACGTTTACAGGTACTAAGTCGCATCTGGAAATTATAAGAGTAACTTACAGTGGCGTTGGGTAAAAAATGTTCTCAGGCAAGCCGGAGATTCATTTGGCTTAAAATTTCTATGTGAGCTGTAGGAAAACTACTCAAGTGCTTGTAATTTAGACAAGCCGACGAGAGTCGCGTTCGCTTTTAGTATACAGGATTATACAAAAATGTCAAAAATACTGGTGGTCCGCTTATAGGCAGTATCGAATTGTGATTACAAAATCCCTTCGATTTTATTTTCAAAGTCAAATAAATTATCGAAGTTACTCAATTGTTTTTTTTTTAATACAACGACGGTGGCAAACAAGCATACGGCCCACCTGGTGGTAAGCAGCCACCGTAGCCTATGGACGCCTGCAACTCCAGAGGTGTCACATGCGCGTTGCCGACCCTTTAAAACAGGAGGATTCACTGTGTTGACGGCTAAAGAAACAAGAGAGGTCCCTCGTCGTCAACACACTGGGTCCTCTTTGAGCTCTTTGGCAACCTTACTCACCAGCAGGAACACAACACTATAAGTAGGGTGCTATTTGGCTTTGGTTTTCTGTAAGGTGGAGGTACTTCCCCAGTCGGGCTCTGCTCCAGATTTGAGCGAGATGACATTCGCTGTGCTGTGCCCTACCACACATGGCGAGATGACATTCGCAGTACCCATATACCTCTCTTTTGGACGTAGTTTCAGGACGTACCCGTGTCCGGACGTAGTTTAAGGACATACCCCGGGTCCGGGTCCGGGTTGTTTGGCCAGGATACCGAATATCCGACGAACCCATTGGCCGGATAGCGGTCTCCGGATATTCAGCCAAAGTTTTACCTACATTTAAGCTAATTCGAGATTTATGAATTAAAGAGAGAACTAAAAAAATATTAATCTAATATTGAAATTTTTTTCTTGCATCACAAAACGGAATAGAATCTTATAGAAACAGATTTTTAAATGGTAATAAAAGTTAAAATTTAGGTTGCCAAGCGGACCCCAAGCCGGAACAAACGCTATAGGAGGAAGAAGAAGAACACATAGACATAGTAAAACATAGACAGTAGAACAACATAATAAAATATTATATCTTTAGAAATATTTTCAGAAGTTTATAATTTCATATTATACCTCCTACAGAGACTCTATGATCGTCACAACCCTGGACACCTTCACGAGTCTGCTGTCCGGTATCACCATCTTTGGGATTCTGGGGAACCTGGCGCACGTTCTGGGCCGTGACGTCATCGACGTGGTCGGCGAAGGCGGAACCGGCCTGGCGTTTATTTCCTATCCTGACGCTATCGCTAAAACACCTCTGCCCCAGGTAGGTACCACGGTTTTTTTTAAATAACTTCTTCAAATTTCCTTGTAGGATGGGGGATGATCCACAAAACGGAGAATTGTAGGAGTTGCCCAAGTTATAATTAAACGATTCCAATTATATAAATAGAATACAACAAAGATCGCCATGACAAATGTTTTCTTAGAAAAATACAAAATCTGGTTCGAAGGACCATCATATCTATAACACTAACACATTCAGTTTTTATAGAACTGCACGAACAAAATACTTACCAAATTTAAGTAAAGATAATCGAATTAACTCTACAAACCCCGTAAAGGATGACAGGCAAACGAAGTTTGAGTTTTAACTGAATTATATTTTAGAAATGTTGTACATATACCTACCACCTATCCTGGTCACAGAAAAAACATATACCTAATAACTAACAACGTTATTTACAGTTGTTCTCTGTCCTCTTCTTCCTGATGATGTCGGTGCTGGGCGTAGGCTCGGCGGTGGCGCTGCTGTCGACCGTCAACACGGTGCTGCTGGACGCCTTCCCGAAGGTGCCGACCATCTACATGTCAGCCTTTAGCTGCACGGTCGGCTTTGCCGTCGGCCTCATCTATGTCACCCCTGTAAGTACTTAGCATTCCTATCTGATTTATACGATTAGGTTAGTACCTTATCGTATAAATGAAATCGCGGTTAGCTAGTGCTGACCACGATTTCATTTTGGGCGAGCTCGGTTCATTTAGTATTTCAACCTTTTGAACACCAAGAAAAGTCATTCACACGACAAGGTAACGGACGCAAGTGAGCCAATATAAACCTTACTTGGAAGTGTGAAGGTTACTTTGAGAGCGTCTGCCATACCTGTAGTTTTTATAGTCTGCTCAAGATATCTTAGTCTGCTATAGATTCAAATTAATTTAATAAATATTTTATTTTGTTGATTTATAAGTAGACACAACACAACTATATAAATTACTAGCTTTCGGCCCGCGACTTAGTCCACGTATATAATACGGCTTCTCATACAGTTTCATTTCATTTTCAGGGCGGCCAGTGGATTTTGGAGCTTGTAGACCACTTCGGCGGGACGTTTTTGGTACTGTTTACGGGTATCGCTGAAATCGTTGGAGTTATCTGGCTTTACGGTAAGTCACTTCTTCTGTTTGTAACGCAGGTTAGTTTGGAGGACGTCTTGAGATACATTTTTTTATTTTTTGCTCATTTAAGTAGTTCAGTGTGTAATATTGATAGCTTATTGTGCGGCGATCTAATAAAAGTGTGCAGCTAATTAAGAATTAGTCTCAAAACGCGTGTAAACTCTCTGTAGTTTAATGGACAGTTGTCCTGGCATGGCCGCCACGTGTTGTTTGTAAGGAGCAGCTATCACCCTTACAAAGAGCAAGGCTAAAACCGAACAACGTTGCCTATATTTATTTAACAAATAAAATGTGATTAACGTCGTCAACTTGTCATTGGCAGAATTCCCATTGCTCATATGCAAAGGGAGAAAGCCATTTATTAAAAAAAAAGGTCACTGTTTCAACGTCTTCATTTAATTAGCACAACTCATAAAGTATGTATTCCCGATTTGGTCACGTACAGTCACGGACTTTCATTGTTGAGCCATTTACGGTTCAAGCTATCTTCTTTTGTTTAATACTTACTCTATGAAAAGTCCAATCTAAAGTGAACCCTAAATGGCTCAACAATAGTCCTTGACCGTACATGGGCCGGAAACAAACAAATATTACAATACGTTTCCTTGCTAATTTTCTTTTGTTGCTTACTTATATAAAATTGCAATTGAATTTTATTTAAACTCGTGTCCAAATCCCTGTAGGAATAGTTTCACTGCGGCGTTTGCGTCATACTTTATATTATAATTAATAATTACACATGTATCACCAATCCTATTAACCTATGTTACACAGGTCTGGAGAATGTGTGCCTCGACATCGAGTTCATGCTGGGCATCCGCACCGGCTTCTACTGGCGTTGGTGTTGGGGACTCATCACCCCCGCCATGATGATCACGGTCTTCATATACGCCTTAGTAAATAATACTTTCGGTGGTGATGCCTACACAGATGCTTCAATCGGTAAGATGTAGTCTTTTGCAGTATATCCTGTTGTTATTAAAATTAAATTGCTCATTAGCTACTTAGTTTTGATCATGATATAATCCGATTTCTTGCAAAATTTATATGAATAATTATCGCGGCAACAGAATTCAATTATAAATGTCGAATAACTTGACGGACCTTGGTGTAACAAACAACCAGTGGCGGCGGGTCCATAGAACACGATTCCCGACGGTTTGTCTAATTTTCAGGCACCTGAGTAATTTTCCTACAGCTCATGAAGAAATTTTAAGCCAAATTAAGCTCCGGCTTAAATTTTTTGACCCGCCGCCACTGCAAACAACAGAAATGTATGGTAAAATCACCATTACCTATTAATGTTACCCGGTATTTTGATGCTGTCCTCAGTTGGAAAAGCGACTTATTAAGCGAGACAAAATCCTGGGTTATTTCTTTACTCCATTATTATTCTAAATATTTTCTCAAAGATTAGATAATGATAAAGCTTAGTGTGAGAATAACGTACCTTATTTATACAAACCTCATTAACATAAATGATACAATTTGACTTTTCATGAATCCACATAACTCATATACTCAGTACCTACGTCATAGTAATCTTCAACCGTGATTTGTATAATTTCCCCTAATATAATTAATGACGACCCAAATACTGGACGCCGTCCTGTCGGTCGTCCTAAGTATCGCTGGGCAGACAGGGTAGGAGCTGATCTTCATGAGCTCGGTGCCGGTGAAACCTGGCGTGAAATAGCGCAGGACCGAGCAAATTGGCGTGCTCTTGTGTCGGAGGCGAAGACTCATTTTGGGTCGTTGCGCCAAATAAGTAAGTAAGTAAGTAAGTAAGTAAGTAATTAATGACGAATGGTTATGTTTCAGCTGTCGGGTATGTCCTACTTTTCGCCGGCATTGCTCTCGTGCCGCTCTTCATTGGCTTAACAATGTACAAGTACAAAACTGGAAACTTCATACAGGTATGGAATGTTACTGAATTTGACTTTTTATTTATTGCTTATTTTAAGCGTTAAAAGTTATATCATATAGCTTAAAATAGCAATAAATATAAATACCACAAGTAAGTATGTATTTAACAATTTGCAACATATTTCAGCTCATTTCTTTAAAACTTGATAGCATATTTTGCAACAATTTCATGTCATATAATTTTAACTATAAAACTTTCGTGAGACTCTAACATATTAAAAATATTTATAACGGGTTACTCACGTAATTTTTGTCGATTTTGAAATTGATCGAAACATGTCGAGCAAAAATCGACAAAAATTACGTGAGTAACCCGTTATAAATATTTTATCATGTCATATAAGTTATATGACATGAAATGATTGCAAAATATGCTATCAAGTTTTAAAGAACGTCTCTCATTCTCTCTCTCTCTCTCAGTCTCATTTCTTTCAAATAACTTATATGACATGAAATGGTTGCAAAATATGCAATCAAGTTTTAAAGAAATGAGCCGAAATATGTTGCAAATATTTAAATAGATACTTAGTTGTGGTATTTATGCCAATGCGAGTTTATTTTTTTAAAGTCCTAACTTTATACTAATTTTGCTTCTTTGACCTATGACTATGACCCATGGTAGGCACCCGAATCTAGTAAGCTAATGAGGATAGTATAGTTGCTCCCAAGTTCTATACCTTTTTCTCTTCTGCTACTACTTAGTTTCTGAAAAATTAGTGCCGTACCATGGCAGTACCCGATACAACAAATCGTTTAAAAAAGAGATTTCTCCGTTTTTTTTCTGTTTACAGACGCTCAAAGTGGCATTTACCAAAAAGCCGTCATGGGGCCCCAGCGACAAAACCACGAAGCAAGAGTGGGCTCTCTTCAAGACAGACGCCAAGGAGGCGAGGAAGAAACGTACCACGTCTAAAGCCAGACACATCGGTATCAGCTTAATAGGCGGCTACAAAAGAAATTAACTTACGCTAGATTTAGGGTAGTTCGTAACTTATTTATTGTACATATTTTTGAGGAAAATGACAAATTATATATACGAGTTTTTTTTTACTATTTTTATTTTATGTTATTCTCTTCCTTTAATTTACACCTTCCCACCATATGAATAAAATGTCAGATTTTTAAATCAATAATTAATATAAGAAATTATACCTACTTATAACTCCAGCCCCATTTTAAACGATTTACCTACATTTAAATTGATAAATAATGTTTTACCTAGTCACATGCACATAAAGCGAATAGGTACCTAAACTATTACTACAATGCAAAAAGAAAGAAGAGTCAAATTTTTAGTATTAATACTGTTGTGCGATTTTTAGATTGCCCTGCTTTAATTCAAGTATCGCTCAAAGAATTAATCTGTACCGGCCCAAACTAATAATATGTAACAGTACGGCTACCATGAGCTTGATATTGACATTTTTCGTTAACGAGTTACGAATTTTCTATCTGTGCATCTCGTTTACACTGATATGTTACAACTGAGCATGGCCTAACAGGCCCTTGGCCGTTTTTTTTACATTAAAATTATACGTATTCATGTGATGGGTTGTATGTAGGTACATTAATAATATTAAAATATATTTTCTTCAAAAATGAAGAAAAAACCTGAGATCCGGGGGACGATTTTTGAGATCCGAACGCGTGAATTCAAGAAAATGAAGGTATAAAATAATCGCACACAAAAGTTTGTCACTATTATTTTCATATAAAATTAACAAGTAGTTTAAATAATCATGACTTTAAATTCCTATCGCTGTTATTTTTAAAACACGATTTCATCGTTTTAGACAGAGTTTAAAATGACAGAATCGAGCGCTCAAATCTCAAAAATCACCCCCCCGGCTGTAAACTGTTGCAGCTGCTGACTGCTGACTGGCTTTGTGTAAGTACCTAATTGTAAACTGACTGTTTTTTTAAAGCTCAAAACATAAATATCAACAGTTTTAGGTAAGTAAAGTTAGTACTATAGTCATATAAATACAGTATAGTATAGTATTCAACAGAAATGTAAATAGTAGACAACAGAAAAATGTTGCTGATAATTTCATATCTATGTAGTTAATAGTTAATGTCACATATTCTGAAAAGGTATGATTACTAAAGTCAGTTTGTGTAGTCAGCAGCACGGTGCGTCAAAAAATATGTGACACGCTCCTATGTGTAGAGCCATAGGAGCGTGTCACTTATTTTTGCGGCCTTTATTTAGGAAGATACTATTGATGCTGACTGTACAAATTCAATATTGTATTTGAGCAGCGTAAGCACCGGTCACCATATGGTACCTTTTACCAAGAAGTGTCGTATATGTTGGAATAAAAATGGTGGCAACTGTCATTTTATATAAGCTTAAGTCACGGTATCCATACGATAGCTGCCATCATAGAGCTGCTTACATGAGCAAGCTTTTTTTATTAGTGCTTAAACTAAGTGGAAGTAACAAAATATGTATGGAATTTATGGGACACTCTATCTTCTATGCGGGCCAAAAAGGCTCGCGATTCTGAATAAACCCACCTTTTTTTCGAATTAACAAACAGTGGAAATTACAACAAATTAAAAATTAGCATAATATTGTACTACTGATTTGTATCCTGATTAGATCTGCGTTATGGATTATTTAAAACGTGAAAACCCATATTAATAAACGATTCTTCGAGGTATAGGCGCGACATGCCAGTTCGGCTTTTGGGTAATCAATTTATTTAAATTTTTCCCTCCCTTCGCTTTGTGACCGGGGTCCGCGATACGGGCCCTCATATTAGGCTTGAACTCGGTACTTAGTTCTGGTGTTTTGTTTTGGTTTGTCAGCTTAATAGGTTCACTATTGACATTAACCTCGTCATTCATTTTTCTAGGCTTAACAAATCGGCTCAATTTCTTTGCTTTATTTTGGTGCAATTTATGCGTTTTTCCTTGACTCAAAGCACTTGGCTTAACGAATCGGCTTTGTTTACTTGGAGTCCTTAGGCCCAGTTTTTTCAGTCTTTTTTTATGGATCATTTCATGTGCCTTTACAAACTGGCTCAATTTATTCTGATCTAAGTTTTGACTTAGTGTCGGCAATTTCTCTGGCTCAACGGTTTTACCCGAACGTAAGTTGGAAGTTTTTGTGTAGTCTTGCAGCATTATTTTGTAGAGCTTCGCGACCTTCGCAGCGTCACCGGGCTCCTTAAGCACACAAAAAGGTCACATTCAAAACTATGTGGGTGAATCTACTTTTAGAAACGCTCCACTAAACATTAAATATTTAGAAAAACGAATAGATTGTTTACAATTCTGTATACATATTTGTTAAGTCAGACAACCAATCCAACAATTTTATAAGACGTATAAGTCTATGTTTTTTATTATTATTTATGTAGAGTTTGTAGGGTATCGCAGGAAATCACGTTGCCCCCAGGTTTTGTATGAAAAATGTGCATTTTCTCCTGCGTTACCTGTTTTATTTGCAGTGATCGGAATAGGTAGTGCCATTTCGGGTGAATGACCTTAAACATTAAACATAACATGGATAAGCCTTGGGATTTCGGGACTCGTATTTTTTCACAGTGAATATTATTGACCTAAATTAAGAAGATGCAAAATAATAAAAAATTGTCATTATAAATACGTCAATTATTTATTCAACATAACTTTTAACAGTTACAAATTACAATCATAAATTAAATCGTCAAACATCAACATTAGTACACATATGTATTAAATCAACGTTATTAAAACATTCGTTATTTTTTACTATTACTAAACATAAACTTAAAATTTTTCATATGAAATCCCGGGGTTAAAAGCTATGTCCATACTAAGCTTACGCACCGAGTTCCCGTGAAATGGCACTACCTATTCCGATCACTGTTTATTTGACAATGTGCAGGAACATTTTATGTGTTTAATTGGTGTGATTGATAAATTTGGAATTATAACGCTTCATGACTAAGTATCTTAAATTCGACTTTTAATTTTTTATGTCGTAAAAGACAATTGATGTCCTAAAAGTTGATTCACCCATGTAGTAACGTGTAGTAAGCATACGATAGCAGAGACTTCAGATAATATAGACAGCCACAGTCTAAAAACTTTTTGTAGTTCATGTCTGAAAGCGCCATTTACGCGACCGCCACCAAAAGGTAACTCGTACACAGATAGAAAAAATCTCTTCAACCAAAGAAACCTATTTGAATCAAGAGATATCCAGGAGTTCGATTTTTGAATCTCACCGGTGACTTTTTTTGTATGCAGCCGATGACTATTTAGTATGAAATAAGTCACCCGGTGAGATTCAAAAATCTAACTCCAGTTTCCCATATAAGGAAAAAATAAAATTCTTTACTTTAAGATATAAAATGTTTCAAAGTTTATTACTTAACCCAATAAATTCAATACTTTATCCGAGATATAAAAATCTTCTTTTTAAAATAGCTTAATATTCTCACGAAGAGCGTTTGAATTTTGTTTTTGTATTGTATTTTTTTTTAATTGAACTTTATGTGTCTTAGTGCAATACATAAAGAACTTAAGCCAAGAAACTTTGTTTCTTGGATGAAGACACATAGTTTAAATTGAGAATTCAATTTCTCCACGGAAACAGGAAAACGCATTAGTTCAAGAGCATGTGTTACTTGATGTAAAATTTGATATTTTCACACCAAGATCTAAAATTTCTTGGCGTATGAAATCGATTACTTGAAACAAACAATAACATTTTCTAAGGCGGTTATCACACTGGCGCGGATCCGCATGCGGCACCGGTGCGCGAGCGAGATAGCGCTCTGCATGTGTATAGCGCTATCTCGCTCGCACACCGGCGCCGCATGCGGATCCGTCGTCAGTGTGATAATCGCCTTAGTGTCTCAGTGCACTACTTAAAAAGCTAGTAGCAGAAACTGTGTTTCTCGGGACTAATCCCAAGAAAGGAAGTTTAACTAAAAGTAGATAATACAAATATAAATTATGATTATTATTATCGTATTAACTAGAGCTGAGATTGCTATTGTGAATCTCAAATAAGCCCGGGTAAAGCGCCGAGGGTCATGAAGTTACGTCGAACAGACGTTCACGTGTTCTAACCTACACGCAGAGACATCTATTGATGCGCAGGGTAACTAACGTCCAAAACTTGAATGTTTCAAAGCAAAAATTATGCGCTTCTTCTTTGGAATAGCTGTGGCTCTTGATTGTAGGTTGAAAACATCAAAGCAAAAATTAATCTCTCTTGCCTAAAAACTTAAAAATCTCAAATCAAACTTTTGGCGCTACTTCTTTGAATTATTAGCTTTGGCTCTTAGCTGTAGATTGAAAACATCAAACCAAGAACTAATCGCTTTTGACGTAAACACATAAAACTATTAAAGGAAAATTTTGGTGCTTTTTTGCCGTAAATAATTATTATCTTAACTCAAATCATTACTATTCGCTTTAAAAATGGGTAAAGCTAAAGCTGAATAATTTTAATTCTTCTTTTAAAAATCATGATATTTTTAACTCAAGTCATGTTTATTGGTCTAAGGTATTTATTACTCTCTTTAAGAAACCGCGTGCAAGAGAGTTTTGCGTTTTGAATTAAGATATTATTTCTATCTGTGTAAGTAGGAAAAAAGCGAGCTAAAACTACGGTACTCTATTCATCCCTAGATGTCGCTGCGACACAATGTCATTTTTTCTTCCTATTTTTATACACACACACTACAATATGTAGCCACGACCCTTCTACCCATGGCATAAAGTCTTGGATACATGTTTCTGTCACATTAACTGTCCATATTTTCAATTGTGACTGTACATAGGTACTTCTTCCTAATTTTTGTCTAGACAAATGAGAAGTTAGCTTAATAAAGCATAAAATGTGACACTTCTTTGGAAAAGGTTCCATTTGGTAGTCGACGGTTACGTTTATGTTCCTCTATTACAATATTGAATCTTTACAAAGTACGACGTAGGTACTTAAGTGTCTTCCGCCAAATGGCACCTTTTCCGAAAAAGTGCCACAATAAGATTTACCTCATTCATTCTAACGCAGTTAGTTTCTCCAAAAGCAGTAATGCAGTAGCGTGACCGATGGTACTTAACCTGCAACATTCAGTGGCAGAAGTAGCTAAGCGGACGTGGTACTCAAAAATATATATACAACTTTGTAGGTAGCTAAACAACACATAGGCCATGTTCAGATGACAAGCGCTCAACGCGCATTTTGATAACGCGCGTTGTATTTGTGGACGACTTTGTCGATTTACAATGACACTTTTTCATTCACTAATTGATAGTGCATATTGCGTAGTTTTAGAAAAGTAACTCCACATCGACAAAGTGGCCCCTTACCGTGGCCCGTACAGTGACACATTTTTTTAATGAACAAAAGGAAATTAGAAGTAAATTTATGCTAAACAAACATGTACCTTAGCCTGGGCGAAAGGAAACTCAGTCGCCACGCCATCCGGATAGTCCTGGTCCCTCCTACCTAGTACTACATCGAAACACTAAAGAAACACGAAATTTTTTAATAGTTTTCATGATAACTTGTGACTAATTATTAAATGTTAACTTTCGTGAGACATACTAAAATATAACGGTTACTCACGTCACTTTGAAGATGGAAACCTACGAGGCTCTCCGAAACATGTCGCGCGAAGTGACTAAAGTGACGTGAGTGTATCGTGTCTTTTATAGTGTACCTACTTTCGATTAAGTTTTATCCCCGACGAAATGCAGACGTTATGTATGCGCAACACACCCTTAGAGAAATTCAGCTCAAATATCATCGGAATTCAGAAACCATAGATATTTAGCCGAAATGCGGAAAGTTGTCTATAGGAGATGTTCCGTTCTCGAGAACGGTCTCCGTTCAGTATTTGAAGCTGAGAGCGAGTATGATTTTTATACAAAAAACGGAAATTTCTCGAGGGCTGTTTTTTTCGATTAACTGATTTTCGCTAAGATTTGGGCTAGATTCTACGAAGAAAATGTGAAAGCCTTAGGGTGAAAGGTGTTTACAAACAGAAAAAGATATTTTGTCATACTTATAAATGTGTTATGTCAGCTTTTTAAATACTAAACAATACATACCGAACTTAGTTTCAAAATACTAATAAAACATAACGCCAAGACGATAGTCTTCATCTTCAAATCGATATTAAAGATGATAACTTTCTTCCAATGGGCTTATTAAATGCAAATAATTGATTTTCCAATTTTTAATTAAATCATTTCGATTATCGAAGATGTAACCGTACTTAATCAGGGTAATGAAAGACTTAATGAAAGATTTTAAACTCGGAATGTTTATGTGTGGTTGAGAATTTTAATTAGCCAATTTAGCGGTGCCTACATTTTAGTATGCATTAATACAAATGAAAAAATATATACTCACAACAGATAAAAAATATTCAAGAAATCAAACACAACACAATTAGGTACCAGTGGCGACGGGTCAAAAAAATCTTAGGCAAGCCGGAGCAAGTTAATTTGTAAAGTCAAGCTCGTCTCGCCACCGTCGTCATCAATACTCAAGGATAACAATGGGTCACTTCGTAATCATCGTGTAGTAATATCCGTATTATAGTGACCCACTTTATTGTCCTTAGTGTATTTCACCCAACAGTCGAACTTTTCATGCATCTAGTATGGATTATCGTAAATATTAAGGTTCCCAGATATTGATTTAATGAAGAGAACAACTGGGAGCTAAATCACGCCAGGATAAAAAAAAAACAATAACCAAATTAAACGATTTTTAGGACATCCTTCCCCCCTGACCATAATCCCGCGATGGGGGTAATTATTAAAAAAAGGACTCGGCTGATCCTCATTTCTAGTACCAAGATAAAGATAATTCAGATCATTTTCTGTAATGTGGCATTATGTATAAAAAGGGACCTTATTGTCGATGGCGCTTACGCTGCGCGTTGTCTTTAACAATGGCGTAAGCGCCAGTGTATTGTTTTCAGGGTTCATGTATGTATGTGGCTAAAATAAAATTCTTTGTTCCACTAGAACAACTGAACGGCTGAACCGCTTTAGATGTATGGGGTATCATTAGAATCGTTACGTTATCCCAAGAAACATAGGCTATGTGACGTCACCGTAAAAACAATATGGCGGACAAAATATTCCAGATTGCGCAAACCTAAGAAAAAAAAAACTTGCAAACCTATCGAGTGGGGTATCAAAATGAAGAACTTTTCACGCTGATTACAAAAATGTATATGATACATATATACAAATATTCTTTCGTTATTACGAACATTTTAGAAATTAAATTAAAACGATAGGTTGGAAATTGAGTCGAAAGATATATAAAACTTATAGGTTTAATTGTAATAAGTAGGTATTAGAGACTTGGGAGGAATAATATTAGTTAAAGCAATGGCGCGTAGTTATAGTGTCCAAGAGGCAACCGGATGGCTCGCGGTATATAAGCTCCCTACGTGTTGTGTAACCAACTTATGCAACCCAAATTGACCCACGTTGTACAAAGTTTTTCATCGCCCCCCCCCCCCCCCCTCATTTTTCTAACAGCTGACGAAACGATTACCGAACAGCCGGTGCACTTGGCCATTTGCATGCTCGTTCTGGATCACATAAAGTATTGGAAATTGAGGGGAGGAGGATGAAAGCCAAGGTCCAACGTGGGTCATTTCGGGTTGCATAGGGTGGTTCCACAGCACGTAGGGAGCTTAAAGATCACAGCTCATTAGAGCGCCTCGGCACCCGCCCCTCACAGCCTCACCTCGAGCGGTTAGTTATTCTTTATATGAATTTGTATGGCCATGCACTCACTACATCAACTCGACAACGAGTGAACGCTGAGCGACGAGGCAGTGTGGGTCGGCTGCCGAGGCGCTCTAATGAGCTGTGACCTTTAATACCGCGAGCCATACGGTTGCCTCGCGGACAATGCAATGCGACTACGTGTAGTATGACGCGTCCTTGCTCTGAATGTAATGAAATGTTCTACTTCGCGGTATTAAGATACTTCTTTACAACATCACGTCCAGTATCGTAAAAAAATGTGGTGCACTACGCCGCCTTGAGCCAAAGAAGCTAGTTCTTGTGGAGTTTGATGATAAAATTACCTATATTCAACAATACTGTAGCGTAGCCATGGTGTAGTTCTGGGAGAAAAATTGGAGGCTAAGGACAGTATGGTTTTATGCGTAGAGAGGTTAAGTAGACTGGCGTGTCCTCTGTTACACACTGTGTGTTATTGTCTATTGAAGACACAGACCACAAGCTAAAATAAACTAGGTACGCTGAACAAAATTGGTTTCGATCTTGGCACCAAGAAGTTTATTACCATAGATATATGCCAACTCATGTCGCGCTAAGTCACGTATAAGGTCATGCAATTAGCCTCTTGGATCCTAAAAAACAAGTAAATACGTATGTACAGTCAGCATCAATAGTATCTTTCTACACGAAGGCCGCAAAAATATGTGACCTGCTCTTATTTGTAGAGCCATAGGAGCGTGTCACATATTTTTGAGGCCTTCGTGTAGGAAGATACTTTTGATGCTGACTGTACATGATAAAAAGTCATCATCTTCCTTGTGTTTATCCTGGCTTTTTGCCACGGCTCATTTAAGCCTGCACAGATAGAAATAATATCTTAATTCAAAACGCAAAACTCTCTTGCACGCGGTTTCTTAAAGAGAGTAATAAATACCTTAGACCAATAAACATGACTTGAGTTAAAAATATCATGATTTTTAAAAGAAGATTTAAAATTATTTAGCTTTAACTTTACCTATTTTTAAAGCGAATAGTAATGATTTGAGTTAAGATAATAATTATTTACGGCAAAAAAGCACCAACATTTTCCTTTAAGAGTTTTATGTGTTTACGTAAGATCGATTAGTTCTTGGTTTGATGTTTTCAATCTACAGCTAAGAGCCAAAGCTAATTCAAAGAAGTAGCACCAAAAGTTAGATTTGAGATTTTTAAGTTTTTAGGCAAGAGAGATTAATTTTTGCTTTGATGTTTTCAACTTACAATCAAGAGCCACAGCTATTCCAAAGAAGAAGCACATAATTTTTGCTTTGAAACATTTAAATCTTGGACGTTAGTTACCCTGCGCATCAATAGATGTCTCTGCGTGTAGGTTAGAACACGCGAACGTTTGTTCAACGTAACTTCATGACCCTCGGCGCTTTACCCGGGCTTATTTGAGATTCACAATAGCAATCTCAGCTCTAGTTAATACGATTATAAATTGTGAGTATATAAATAATCATAATTTATATTTGTATTATCTACTTTTAGTTAAACTTCCTTTCTTGGGATTAGTCCCGAGAAACACAGTTTCTGCTACTAGCTTTTTAAGTAGTGCACTGAAACACTAAGGCGATTATCACACTGACGACGGATCCGCATGCGGCGCCGGTGTGCGAGCGAGATAGCGCTATACACATGCAGAGCGCTATCTCGCTCGCGCACCGGTGCCGCATGCGGATCCGCGCCAGTGTGATAACCGCCTTAGAAAATGTTATTGTTTGTTTCAAGTAATCGATTTCATACGCCAAGAAATTTTAGATCTTGGTGTGAAAATATCAAATTTTACATCAAGTAACACATGCTCTTGAACTAATGCGTTTTCTTGTTTCCGTGGAGAAATTCAATCCTCAATTTAAACTATGAGTCTTCATCCAAGAAACAAAGTTTCTTGGCTTAAGTTCTTTATGTATTGCACTAAGACACATAAAGTTCAATTAAAAAAAAATACAATACAAAAACAAAATTCAAACGCCCTTTTTGAGAATATTAAGCTATTTTAAAAAGAAGATTTTTATATCTCGGATAAAGTATTAAATTTATTAGGTTAAGTAATAAACTTTGAAACATTTTATATCTTAAAATAAAGAATTTTATTTTTTCCTTATATGGGAAACTGGATATCTCTTGATTCAAATAGGTTTCTTTGGTTGAAGAGATTTTTTCTATCTGTGTGAGGTCCGCTTGGCAACCTAATCCCATGAATTGGCGTATGCACTAGTTTTTTACGAAAGCGACTGCCATCTTTCCTTTCAACACAGAGGAGAAAACTGGGCCTTCTTGGGATTAGGTTCGGTTTTCTCACGATATTTTCCTTCACCGAAAAGCGACTCACGAAGGAATGTCGAGATCGAAGAGTTGGTGGCCAGACTTGGGTCCGAATATTGGTATCATCGGCGAAACAAAAGCCCACAGACTTCGCTGGTTCGGTCACCTACAGAGAATGGGTGAGGAGCGGGCTGTCAAGAGAACATTCTTGGGACGACCGACTGGTCGCCGTCCGGTGGGTCGGCCCAGATATCGTTGTGGAACAGTGTGGCGGCGGATCTGCTGCAGCTTCGCGTCAATAACTGGCAAGAAGTTGCGCAGGATCGGGATAGGTGGCGTGCTCTCATTTCGGAGGCCAAGATTCTCTTTGGATCGTTGAGCCAAAATAGTTAGTTAGTTAGAAAAGCGACTGGTAAATATCAAATGATATTTCGTACATAAGTTCCAAAAAACTCAGTGGTACAAGCCGAGGGTTGAATACGAGACCTCCGGACGTCTTACTGCCAGCCAGGCTACCAGCGCTTTTTAAGTGAAAAAGTGTAAAAAAAATCGTCTTTATACTTTCGATTACTAATCCAAAGTACGCTTAAGTATTCTATGTCACGAAAAGGTTTTAAATAAATAAAATAATTATAAAAAAAAAACACGACTGCGTTTGTTTTAAATGAACTGAAAAGCTAAAAATAAGTTCTAAACATGATTGAGAATGTCTTTGAAACCTTATGGTTGAGACTGTGCCTTCCTACACCCTGACGTACGCTGGATCTTTTAAAATACATATTTTGCTTCGATTGCAGTCGGGGGACCTTTTTATGGGTATTGTGTTATACAGTTTAAAAGGTCCCCCCACTGCGATCGAAGCAAAATATGTATTTTAAAAGATCCAGCGTACGTCAGGGTGTAGGAAGGCACAGTCTCAACCATAAGGTTTCAAAGACATTCTCAATCATGTTTAGAACTTATTTTTAGCTTTTCAGTTCATTTAAAACAAACGCAGTCGTGTTTTTTAATTTTTAATTATTTTATTTATTACATATACCGCGACTAACTGAAATTAAAAACCGGTTAATTAAAAGTAATCAGTTTTCTAGTTTCCAGTAATCAGTAAAACTATTCATGAGTATTTGATAACGGTGAAATGACTAGACCGTACAAACTAGTCTTTCAACGAACGTAGTACTAAATATATGGGGGGGTTTGAAGTTAATGTTTGGGATAGTTCTGAATTTATTAAAAAAAGTTATTAATGTAATTTTACTCATTAGGTGACGCAGTTTCGATATCCGTTAGATATTTTCTAATATCTCTTATATTTACGGAGTCATCGCCTGGCTACATTTAACGATTACATCCTGTATAAGAGTAGCCAAAAAAATATGGGTCGCAAGCGACTAGATCGCTAAGGATGTCCAGTATATCAATGGATCCCTGATTAGGATTGAGAAATAATTTATATCATAGTTTTTTTTACTATAATCCACCAATCAAAAATTATACGATTGGTGGATTATGACGGCTAGACCTCACGTCAAGGTGCCCACCTGGTGAAAAAATAGATTCAGGAAACCCTCAATAGACGATTCGACGAACGAATTGGTTCGCGGTTATAGGCCAGGGGCCCATTTCTCAAAAGCTTGTACTTAACTTGTAATACAAGCGGAAGTCTCTTTCTAGCAGAAGCTGTAATAAGTGACATCCGCTTGTATTATAGTAGAAGAGCCCATGACACTGAACCTAGTTCGATAAGTCTCCCGGATGATATATATATAATTAGACGCGTTTTTAATAGCAGAACACGAAATGCCTATGCTGCAATGCAAAAAAATGGGCGGCATATTAAAAAAATTTTTTTGAAAAATTAAAAAAAAATCGGTCTCTAGTACGATAAATCTCCCAGGTTTCCTTTGTTCCTCGAAGCAGAGGAGAGTTAGGGCTATACGATAATGCGGTGCTGCAAGCCCCCATGACAGGCCTTGTCAGTTGCTGCAGCATTATAAGGGATCGATTTTTTTAGGTATCTAGTACGATCGATCTCCTCTAGAAACCAATGCTCATCTGAAAGATCATTACTTTCTGTGTAAGAAAAACCACTGCTGCATTTCCCAAAAATGGGTGAAGGTGGTTGCTGCAGCGATTGAAGGTCGCCCTCCGAGCAGTTCCATACGGCGTTACAATTCAACCGATTTTATTCAATATAGTTTTCATTAAAAGTACTTATCAGGCCTCACTTCCATGACTTTTTTAAATTTTTTTGGACCCACGGTTCCAAAGTTAGATGGGGGAACGCTCTTTTTTTAACTTTCAGAGCGATTATTTAAGAAACTATTAGTTTTATCTAAAAACTGTTAATGAAAGCCTATATTGATTTTAAAAGACCTATCTAAAGATACCCTACACGATAGGGTTAGAACGAGAAAAAATATCACACCCCACTTCATGTGTAAGGGAGGTACCCTAATAAAAAAATATTTTTCCAGTTTTTATTATCCCACTTTTTTGGCGTGATTAATGCACACACTCATACGAAATTTCAGCTTTATAGTGCTAATGGTCACTGAGCTAGACCGCGGCCAGACGGACCGACGGACAGACTACGGAACCCTAAAAAGCGCTGGTAGCCTGGCGGTAAGACGTCTAGCTGACTTTCAATCTGGAGTTCTTGGGTTGAAACCCCGGCTACCACTACCACTGAGTTTTCCAGAACATAGAGAAATAATAAGCCTTATAGAGTGCTCACTCCATACAACTGGCGTGAATACCAAGGGTTTACAACGGGTGCCCTAATCACACCTCCTGCCCGCTTCTCCCTCGACCCCTTAGTCGTCTACCTTCAAAATGTCAAGCTTGCGGGCTAATAACCAGTTGTATGGAGTGAGCACTCTATAAGGCTTATTATTTCTCTATGTTCTGGAAAACTCAGTGGTAGTGGTAGCCGGGGTTTCAACCCAAGAACTCCAGATTGAAAGTCAGCTAGACGTCTTACCGCTAGGCTACCAGCGCTTTTTAGGGTTCCGTAGTCTGTCCGTCGGTCCGTCTGTCCGCGGTCTAGCTCAGTGACCATTAGCACTATAAAGCTGAAATTTCGTATGAGTGTGTGCATTAATCACGCCGAAAAAGTGGGATAATAAAAACTGGAAAAATATTTTTTATTAGGGTACCTCCCTTACACATGAAGTGGGGTGTGATTTTTTTTTCTCGTTCTAACCCTATCGTGTAGGGTATCTTTAGATAGGTCTTTTAAAATCAATACAGGCTTTCATTAACAGTTTTTAGATAAAACTAATAGTTTCTTAAATAATCGCTCTGAAAGTTAAAAAAAGAGCGTTCCCCCATCTAACTTTGGAACCGTGGGTCCAAAAAAATTGAAAAAAGTCATGGAAGTGAGGCCTGATAAGTACTTTTAATGAAAACTATATTGAATAAAATCAGTTGAATTGTAACGCCGTATGGAACTGCTCGGAGGGCGACCTTCAATCGCTGCAGCAACCACCTTCACCCATTTTTGGGAAATGCAGCAGTGGTTTTTCTTACACAGAAAGTAATGATCTTTCAGATGAGCATTGGTTTCTAGAGGAGATCGATCGTACTAGATACCTAAAAAAATCGATCCCTTATAATGCTGCAGCAACTGACAAGGCCTGTCATGGGGGCTTGCAGCACCGCATTAACGTATAGCCCTAACTCTCCTCTGCTTCGAGGAACAAAGGAAACCTGGGAGATTTATCGTACTAGAAACCGATTTTTTTTTAATTTTTCAAAATTTTTTTTTTTAATATGCCGTCAATTTTTTTGCATTGCAGCATAGGCATTTCGTGTTCTGCTATTAAATACGCGTCTAATTATATATATATCATCCGGGAGACTTATCGAACTAGGTTCAGTGTAATGGGCTCTTCTACTATTACAAGTCACAAGCGTTTGAGAAACGGGCCCCTGGGGGCCGATTTTTGACAGCCGGACGCTCGAATTCAAAAAATTCAGGCTCGGAAATAATCGCACACAAAAGTTTGTTGCCAATTTTTTCGCATGGAATTAATAGTTTAAATAATCATGATTTTAAATTTCTATCGCTGTTATTTTTAAAACATAATCTATTATGTTAATTCTAGCTGTTGGTACTCCTTAAACTTAATAAATAAATAAATAAATAATTACATCGTTTTATTCAGAGTTTCAAATGTCACTTTCGAGTGCTCGATTCTCAAAAATCACCCCCCAGGTCTCTCTAGGGGTCTACACCCCTAGAGAGACCAGGACCATATAGGGTTTACAGGGCTCCCCACGTAGGCTCTTTTGATCGCCCCATCTGACATTATCTCAAGATCCCAATAGGTATCTTAATTTTTCCGGATTCTAATATCTTCTACGGTTGCCGCGATAGTTATCTCTGATTCTCTCTGTGACAATCGATCAATTCATTAAATACGGGCGATAAATTAAACTAAACATAAAACTCATTAGTGTATTCATTAATTAAGATGTTTTTTTAAGTTACACTTAACAGTGTCCAAGTAACTAATATTTTTTGTAAATTTTATCAGCAGCAATGTACTGTAAACATGGTATTGAAAGTAACTGTCAACGAGCGTTTAACGCGGGTGTGTTTGCATTACATTGCGGGCCGAATTATTTTGTATGGATAAAATTTTAATTGCAATTCTAAGTAATAGTTATCTAATTGCATTTCTTATGTCCTATACTAATCATTGTTAAGAGAGATCCCCCCGTATTCGATTTACACGCGTATAATAGCAGAAATCTATTACTTACTCGTATATTAATTAGGCGCTTTAATACTTTATCGTGCCGTGGCACGTCACGGTAAACCACTATGGTTTCATTCATAAATCGACTATAGACTATAGAGTTTACGCTATTTATGAATGAAACCATAGAGTTTAATCGTGCCGTGGACGTCCACGAAAAAGTATATAAGCGACCATTCCTGCATGATCACCCATGTTATTACAGATATAGTGCATATTAGTTTTTCATCGTATTTTCTCGGATAAGTTAGTTTTTATCGCTCTCTCGATTAGCTTCTACCCATCTACTGAGAAAGCACGATAAAAACGAACTCTTGCGAGAAAATACGATGGAAAACTAGGTATTATGCACTACATCTGTACGGCCCAAGCTCTCATTACAATGGTTCTCTATCGCGCGCTTGCGCAGCTTTAAGAACTACGCATGGCAGCTCTATAGGTATATGTACCTCTCGCTTTTTCATATTCGAGCCTGATTATACACGGAGATAAACGAAACCTTTGATAATTGATTTTCGCAGTCGTTTCTTACTATTATTTGCCAGTTTTTTTCAAGATGCGCACGCAGTTCATTTTGTTTGTATTTTTGTTTTTAATCATTGGGATATTGGCCCAAGTAAGAATATATATTTACTTTGTACAGCAAGTATTAGCTAATCGGGTGAAGTGTTCAAAATTAGCTTAACACGTCTTTATTCTTAAGAGAATAAGAGCGCGTGGAGGTCATTTTGAACACCAAAGCTCAGCAACTTTTGCTGCTGACTGTAGCTACCAATATCACTATTGAATTTTAAACTAACTCGTATAAGAATAAAGGATGATGCCCGCTATTACGTACGTACGCGCGTACCGCGTCCTACACGATACTTCATTTTGTATAGAAAGCGTCACGTGATCCTCGGAGGTCACGTGATTTTTTCTATACAAAATGAAGTATCGTGTAGGACGCGGTATGGAACAGCGTGAGACCTTGTAACCATGTCCTTTCCTAGAAATATTTGCTTAAAATATTTTTTTTTTAAATTCGATCTGGATAAGTTTGTTCCACGGTTTTGTAAAAAATTCCAACTAAACGATTTTTTTTACAGCCTAAAAAATTACCGCAGGTAAGATTCCCTCTGAAGTCTGAATTCTCTGAATAGCTAGGGGTACACGCATAGATCTGCTCGGCTCGGATATGACCTGCAGACAGATCCGTCCATGTATGGCGCTATTCGGATGTGTCCGCAGCCAAATCCGTGTCCAATTCGCGCCATACTTCGAGGGATCTGTGCGCCAGGCATACGAGTATATATCCTCCAAACAGAACCGGCAGGCAGATCGGTGCGTGGATCCCTAGCTATTATCACAAGTTTGGTACTTAGGTATATTCAGGGATCTAGATTTGAATTGGAAGAAAACCCACTATAACTACTATAATGTATGAAAAATCGGACGGAGTCGGTCTGATCAGAAATATAAAATTTGAGACGTATACAGAGATTGAGGTTTGTGTCTTTCTTATGGACATTGAGACAATTAAGAGTTTTACTGGTTAAATAATTTTTTATTTGATATCTTCTACGGTTGCCGCGATAGTTATTCATGAAATAAAACAACTTTGAACGGATTATATCGCGTATACTGAATTTTAAATTACATCCCGACGTTTCGAACACTTTACAGCATTCGTGGTCACGGGTCGACCCGTGACCACGAATGCTGTAAAGTGTTCGAAACGTCGGGATGTAATTTAAAATTCAGTATACGCGATATAATCCGTTCAAAGTTGTTTTATTTCATGAATTTTTTATTTGATTTAAATACCTCCCGCTCCCATATAAATCTAAAGGCGGCGCTCACGTATAAATGTATGCGATAGACAACAATATAAGGCGTTACCGGCGTTACTGTTGTCCACAGGAAAGACGATTTTGTAGTTACGGATCGGTATGACCCGATTCATGTTTATTTTAACGCCAAAGACGCGTAAAGGCGTTGAAGAGTTTCGTACGTCTGTGGCGCCAACAACACGCCAAGTACTTTAAACGACGTCTTTCAATAATCTCGTGACATTTATTTGATAAAAATATCTAAGGTAGAATTCATAATTGAGCGTAATACCTAATCAGCTCCTAGCACATTTTTTTTATACAACCACGGTGGCAAACAAGCATACGGTAAGCAGCTACCGTAAGCCTATGGACGTCTGCAACTCCAGAGGTGTCACATGCGCGTTGCCGACCCTTTAAAAACAGGAAGATTCACTGTGTTGACGGCTAAAGGAACAAGAGAGGTCCCTCGTCGTCAACACACTGGGTCCTCTTTGAGCTCTAAGGTGGCTGTCAAATGTATGTTTAATGCTGTCAAATTATTTAGCTCAATTATCCTTATCTAGGTATTTTTTTACTATGGTAATCCACTATTTTTATATTTTTATAGGAGAAAAAGTCAGGAAGGAGGGTAACACCATTTCAATTTAATATATTACATTTTTAATGCAAGTTTTATTAAGGCACACATACTTAAGGGTCGGGTACAGGTGGGAGAATTTTCAGATTCTGTCAAATTACCCTGATTCATACACAACTACACTTCACGCACACTACCACACTTTTGGGGGCCAGGTCAATGACCGTTAATATTTTTTATAGGTTGCCATTATTAGTTTGATATACTAAACAAAGAAAACAAACTCAAAGGCGGTGTCATTTAAGAAGACAGAGAAATAACATATTTTATCTTGCTTTCCTCGTCTATCCTGATTACGTCACATATGACGTATTATGTTTGATTTAAAATGATTAAATGACTTTTGCAATGTATTATCGAGATACGTGTTTTGGAAAGTTAACTAGCCGAACAACCTTAGGTAGAAATGAACGGAGATAATGTTTGAATAACGTTTTAAGAGTTGTTTCGGTAGGTAGGTATCTTTATAAACTATTATACAAATGTTATCCCATATTAAATTATATTAATTTTTGAGCCTGTTATACAGTCGCCATCAAATATATCGGAGCGGCTAAGGTACTCAAAATATCTGAACATGCACTTATCGCCATGACAATAGAAGCGTTGTTCAGATATCTGTGACCACCTTGGCCTCTCCGATACATCTGATGGCGGCTGTGCCAATTTTTACTACACATAGTTATAAGGCCTATTAAAGTCAACAAATACATTGTTTTTAATTGTGATAAAATGGCCCAAACATAAACAACAGATTTCGTGCTCTACACGACTTGAAAGGGCATTGAAAATAAACCTAGCTATTATAGATTATTAATGAAAAAAAAAGAAAATCATATTTGTAATACATTTTTTCTCAAACATGCGCGGAAATATTACCGTTACGTTCGTGAAAATAGACTCGGAAGTATCACGTTACGGGTGCCTTAGTACTTGATATGAAAAGGGATTTCATACCACTTTGCAGGCAGGCCTAGGCCTGCAAAGTAGCCGGTACCCGCCACGCGTTCGCCCCGCGCGGGCAGGCCGGGCGCTAGATATGTTTCTCAGCTGGTATTGTTACTTACCTACTTAGGTTAAATTAATAATGGTGGCTTTATGCAGTACAAAAACCCATTAAACGGTCTTGAATTTGGTGATTGTTTTATACAAATGATTTGCAGGCAGAAGAGATTTCTAATTAAATTTTGTAAAATTTAATTTATAATGGTCACTGGTACGGTCTTAAAGAAAATGTGTAGTCTGGCAAACTAAAGAGGGCGTCGTCCAAAACAGCAAAACAGCAATCGCCGTTTAGGTTCCTGAGTTCACAATTCTTTACAAAAATCTATATAATTTATATCATTGTTATAACAAAGAGTGTGTCTACAATTTAAAGTAATTAGTACTCGATTATCATTTGTAGTTTCCTCAATACAATGAAGTAAAGTTGTACAAAAAATACGCTTGTGCGGTTTAGGAAAAACATGAATTAAAAATGCATATTCTTATTAAATAGTAATGATATTTTGAAAGCCAGATAAATGGACTAGAGAATAAAGTGTTATTCATATTTTTCCTTATAAATGCAACGAAGAAATTCAATCATAAACATAAGCTTTCGTGAAATTCCCATACATTCGCCACATCAGTCAAATAATGTTTTTGACTCAGATGGCCGGTGGGCCTCATTGGAAGCACACGTGTCGTCAAATTTCGTCCTGTGACATTTCATTTTGACAATTATTCTGACAGAAAATCATATATGTACACGAAAACGGATACCAGTAGCCAGAATGTATTCCAAATGAATAGGGAAAACAAATAGAGACCGTGTGTCATATTAAATTATATTTTTTGATGTTTACATGTCGTAATATTAGAAAAATACAACTAACGATTGAATAAAATAAACTTTTCTACCGAATCCTCATAATTCGTTTCGTCGCAAGCTATTTAATGCGAAAAGAGTTCTAGGATTACCTTTTATTTACTGGAGTTTATGTTAATTATGCTGGTCATAATATTACGACATTAAAAAATGTAAGAATGTCAATAAACTTGATTGACAATTTTCTTATGACACAAATTTGTATTTTTTATTAACAATTTTAATTATTGTACGTAGTATATGCGAAATAATTACCTACCTGTAGGTATACAATGTTTCCGCAGTATTTGAAAAATGTGTTACCTATTATTTATTGGCCGTTTTACCGACTTATTTTTTGCTAAATTTGCTGTAAGAATATAAAAGATTGAGTGCACATGTGATGAGATAAGAAAATAAGATCAAGAAATTAAAATAATGACAAAGCCAGCAGATCTACCGAGTCTTTGTACACCACATGCGTAATGAAGAATGTCTCCGCCTGTAGCACAAACAAATTGAGAGACGTTCTTATGGACAGAGGGCCTTCATGAGCTCACGCCAGTTACGCCATGCCTCTCGATCATCTGGAGCGCTCATAACATCACTCCAGGTCGTCTGAATAGTTTATTCTTAACAGAGTGCTGCGGAAGACGAGATCTAAGTTCGTCTCCTGGTAGGACCCAGTTGAGAGCAGTGAATTACGTGATAGTTTTCATCCCGGCGGATTGTGTGCCTGCTAAACTATCTGAAATCTATTATCTTTATACAAAGTACCTATTTATAAAAAATAAAACAATAAATATTGTTGTTTTCTGATTTTAACTTACATACAGTTTATAGAGTTTGTCAGGAAACAGAAGTGTCGTGGTTTATATGGAAGCTCATACATTCTACGACACATTTCTTTCCGGACAGACTCTACGGGACAATTTAGTCATAGCTATGAGCCAGAAAGTACCTTCGCGTTCGGAACAGGCGAAATAATAAAAGTAGGTAGGCAGTAGGCACCTAAGTGTACAGTCGACTACAAAGAGATGTATCCACTTTTGGACCTTTATTACAGCGCAATAAGTTGAAAAATTAGATACCTACATCTCTTTGTAGTCGACTGTACGAAAAATTTAGTTTTTATTTCATCAATATTCAGTGAAAATCGACATATTTACTGGACTGAACGAAGCAAGTATACTTACAACTAAAATTTTAAAAGGCAACTATTTAGTTCTGGAGCTAGCCATACTGTAAATTTATCAATCATCTTACCGGTTGGCTTCTTTATGGCGTTGTAAAGCCCATCTCTGTGGTGTAGTAGTGATATGCTGTTCTCGGGAATATTCCCCAGGTGGTACCTCGGTGAAATATTCGGGAATTTTGAAATTATTGAATGAATACAAATTGTATTTTAAAACTAAGACCACAAAACTCTTTACTGGAACATCAAGTACAGGTAACTCCACCTAAAATGTTAATTCCTAATATTCCCGAGTAAATTCCCTAGGCTTATTCCTAATGTTCCCGGGAATGTTTTTCCTCTCTCTTCTCTTTATAGGATATATCCATATTTGCTATGAATGATCGCGTAACCGAAAGCAAAATAGAGGTGAATGACCTGTCCCCCCAAAAGTGTGGTAGTGTGCGTGAAGTCTGGACATGTGTGCATCGGGGTAATTTGACAGATTCTGAAAATGTACCCTCCTCGATACAGTCTTACCCGCTTATTCATAAACGTGTTTCAAACCTCATTTAGTTAAAATTTATTATGTCTGTTTCTAACAAACACAACTGTCAATGTGACAGATAAGGACAAAAGATGATTTAGTTAAATGAGGTTTGCAATACGTTTATGAATAAGCGGGTTAATCTGCAGTAACGTTAGAAGTATGGCAGTATTATTTTAATTGTCTATGCCCGAAGTGAGAAAGTCTCTGGCCAAACTATAAGTATTTAATACATATTAAATAAATAAAAACGGGTAACTTACGTCTTTCAAGTCGAATATTGCTGAATATTTAAAATATTTTGTATGACTAATAATATAAATGACAGATATAAAAATGTAAAAAAGGATTTCACCTGGGTTTAAAATGGAAACACTGCCACCATAACGCCCTTTGATAATACAAAGGTTACCTGGACCCAGCTATACTGAAGGCGTTTTAGAACATTGAATCTGCATTTCAGTTACATCGGATCAGGCCAACGCCGCTTTTCATGGTTGACCCTCGTGTCAATTAAGATATAAGGTACATGCTCCCTTGCTAAGATATAAGGTACATGGGCGTCCGCCTTCAAAAAGGTCTATTCCGTGCTATACATATTTTTAATCTTGATATTATTTTCATATATCAATTAAGTAATTAAAAAAAACATTTAAAAAATACTTTTTTATATATTTGTAAATGTATATAGATTTACACGTGTATATAAATCCATACTATATTTTTCCCTTTTTTATAATTTTATATTTCGTGCAAAATTAAAATTATCTCTTTAATTTTTCACTATTTTGTCCTTGGGGATCACAATTCATTTACTTGACGTGTTATGCTTTAGTTAGGAGCTGTTGCCTTATCATTTTAACGACTTACCCTCTTATTCATAAACGTCTCTCAGGCCTCAATTAGTTAATTTATATTTTGCCTGTTTCTAACAAACACAACTGTTAAAGTGACCATGTATAAGGAATAAACACAAATTAACTAATTGAGGTCCGAGAGATGTTTATGTCAAAAGAAATTAATACACATCTTTAGGACATAGGCTTTATGATTTTAAATATGATTATCTTAGTATATTTATGCCGTTGAAATATATTTTTCCTCTATCGTCTATTGATGTTTTCAGAATGATCTAACCATATCTTAAAATCAGTCTTAAAATCCAAACTAGCCTGAAGGGTCTTATTTTTTGTTAAAAAAGGTTAATATTGTTCTGTTTGTATAATATTTTTAAAAGTAATGTAAGAATTTAGAAAAGTTCCTCAAAAATAAACTTAAGACAAAATTTTAACTAGTCTTAAATCCAAACCGGCTGCTAAAATGAACTTAAATTAGCTATGTGGATTACGTACCCCAGAATTTTAAAACAATATGTGTTCTTACAGCACTAAGCTCTACAAATATGGAAGTCGATCGGTAAGATTAGATAAATTTAACACATACCCGTGTCTCTAATATTCGTAGATACCACATTTAAGTAGTATATTTTAATTTAAAATTATGGTTAATTATCTACATGCTCCGTCAAGTCCAGTATAAATTCACAGAACATTGATTAAGTAATACAATGTTTTAATTCGGGTTCACTTATAAAATTATTTCGGCTGACTTTTTGAACGCTATATTATGTTCTAGTGGACTAAGAGCTGGCCACGTCAGATATGACACAATAATAAGAGCAACAAAACCAATCTAGTTAGATTGCTGTACTATCCTTATTGCTAGAGCCGGGCATCTTGCAGCTTTTAATGAGTGGAGGTTAGAATTACAGACTAGCAAAATCTTTCAATTGGAAAATAGTAGGTACCTACCTACTACCAAAATAGGTAAAACGGCCAGAGTTATTAGTTATATTCTTTGACCTCCACCACTTTATAGCTGCCAGATGTCCAGAGCTATAAATAAGCATAGTATAGCAAACTGACTAGAGGGTTTAGTTGCTCTCATTATTGTGTCATATCTGATGTAGCTACCTCTCCGTCTATAGACAAGTAGTATGACTCAAAAGTTCCGTTTAAATGTAAACATAAACAATGAGTTAAAAGCGCTTAATAGCCTATCAGTAAGACATCCGATTTTCAATCTGGAGGTCTCGGCTTCAAACCCCGGCTCGTACAGTCGAGTTCGTTAATATCGACGCGTCCAACTGAACAAAAATATGTGAACACAACCTTAGTTGTATAGGTATAAGGTCCTGTACACATATTTTTGTTCAGTTGGACGCGTCGAGATGTACTACGAACTCGACTGTACCAGTTATGAAAATTATAACATCATGGTGGAATAAGAAGTATAACATCACGTGGGCCGTATGCTTGTTTGCCACCGACGTCGTATACAAAATATATATATATATCACATATTATGTACGAAATATCATTTCATATTTACCAGTCGTTTTTCGGTGAAGGAAAACATCGTGAGGAAACCATGTCTAATTCCAATAAGGCCTACTTTTCCCTGCGAGTTGGAAGGTCAGACGACAATGGCTTTCGTGTAAGTGCCTATGCAATGCGTATATTGCCAAGTGTACCCCAGGTATTCTTGAGTCATGGCAAAATCCGGGACGAAATGCTAAGTGAATGAGGATTGAAAATTGTTTTAAGTCAGTAAACAACATTGTTTATAATATAATAAATATAACTTATTTGATCAGAGTAGGTACATTTATGTAACGATTAGATAAATGTAAAGCAAAAATATAATAGGTTCCGGCACACAATCTACCTGGAATTCGCTAAGATGTAAACGTACGAGTATGTTGATTCCTCCCGTGATTTGGATTTGGGGTAGGAGTTGGATGCTATTCAGACGATGTGCTAGAGCTGTAGTTGCGGAGCTCGAATCAAGAGGGGGTATCATATCATAAGCTCGTACTGCCCGTTTTTAGCTTTGGGGTACCCCACATAACGTACGACAACTTGTAGCTATAAGCGGCATGCAGGCGGAGTCGTTCGACGTTCTCCATAATTGTAGGTACGCATGACCACAAAACTCGTCAGATTATATTAGCTTATATCGTTTGTACAAGTAAAAGAATCAAGTCTTTTAATATTAAGTAAATATAGATTCTAGTTAAAATAAAATTGTCATTGAAGTATTTTGACGTTAAAAGTCATGTTAAAATGTCGTAATATTATGACCAATGTAATAAAAATAAAGTCCACTAATTAAAAACGAATCCAAAAACTCTTTTAATTTTGAACAGGTTTTTAAGCAATTCATTATGAGGATTCTGTAGAAAAGTGTCTTTTATTCAATCATTAGTTATATGTTTCTAGTAAGTATTACGACGTGTAAATATGAAAAGATCGAATTTAAAGGGACTCACGGTCTTTATTAGTTTTCTCTATTTATGTTGAATACAATCTAGCTACTGGTATCCTCTTTCGTGTACGTATACGATTTTCTGTCAGAATAATTGTCAAAATGAAATGTCACGGCTAAAAATCCAACATACGTCTGCTTCCAAGGAGCCCCGGGGGGCATCTGAGTCACAAAGACAATTTGACAATATGGCGAATGTATGGGAATTTTTCAAAATTTTATGTTTACGGTTGAATTTCTTTGTGATCTTTATGAGGAAAAATATGAATATGCTCCTATGCACTAGTCCAGTTATCTGGCTTCCAAAATAACAAAACGATCGAATTACTGTCGAAGACAAAATCGTAATGCGGCGTGTTCAAACGGAACGCCATATTTTGATTTTTCGGTACTTTTGGAGTCGGTTTATGGATAATCAAAGCTAATAAAAAATAAACTATCAATTGGAGCCTCTGCACGGCTTCTTTATGAATAAGTAGATATTCATATTAATGCGATTACGTAACATTAACTATACAAATTCATTGTTCAAAATGAGGTCTAAAACGACTTCGGCCTATATCCGCCCCTTAGGTATATAACTATACTAGCGACCCGCCCCGGCTTTGCACGGGTGTAATTATACATATTATAAACCTTCCTCTTGAATCACTCCATCTATTAATAAGAACCGCATCCAAATCCGTTGCGTAGTTTTAAAGATCTAAGCATACATACAGACAGACAGCAGGAAGCGACTTTGTTTTATACTTTGTAGTGATAAACTTAAATATGAAACTAAAATAAACTATGGACTTTGATAAACTTAAATATAAAACTAAAATTAAATGCAAGTTGAATAATCGAATTTGTATGTTAACTTCAAACAAGTATAATATTGGCTTCTGTTGCCGCGATGATAATTCAATAGTTATTAGAATTGAACGGCTCAATCGCGTATTTTTTAATCGCGCGTTAAACATGTAGTTATTTTTTATAGGCATTCAACGCGTAGCTCTTACACTTCCTAAGGTGTTTAATGTTTCTCAGGTTTGCAACAAATACTTGTGTCCCGCACTTTGGCGTCTATAATAGGTAATGCTCGTATCATATCTGCTGGTAATCTGTTTCTGACGCCAAAGACTTCTTATCACGTCGATGGCAACTCTTGCGTACGATCTACATTAATACTTATATTAGTCTAGTTCCATTTTTCAAAAAATCCATGTCGAGAAGCAAACGATATTACTTTTTGGCAACCGGGCTTTTTACCTGATTTAGACCCTGCTGTATCCGAATTGCCGGTTGCCTTCAAAGAAAATTTGTCCGGAAGTGAGATATTCAAGATGGCGGCCAAAAAAATTACCCATTTTTTACTTTTTCTTAAATAACTCGTAAACCGTGACCCCTACCAAAAAATGTTTTTTTATTTAAATAATTCACATAAAATTCTCTATAAAAAAGGTTCTATACAAATTTTTGCTGGGATCAAAGTTTAATGAGATATCGAGGGTATAAGATAGACCTTAAAAATATAGACTAATTACCCTTTTCCCGCGACTTCGTCTGCGTGGGATTAACATTCGCTATAATACATTTATGAAACACCTCAGTGAAATCTTATAGCAAATATAAATTTAACGTACATACTTTTTTACGTCTACAGTGAGCAACAATTCCATACAAAGTTTCACCCCCCTTTTCACCCTTTCAAAAGATGATTTCTGAGATAAAAACTATTTCATGTCCTTTTCCATAACTCAAACTATCATCATGCCAAATTTAATCTAAATCGGTTCAGCGGTTTAAGCGTGAAGAGGTAACAGACACACTAACTGTTTAAAGATAAATTATATTTTAAATACTCTGGTTGAGGCTGCTAGGGGTTGTGTGGTATCATTTCCGTATAAAACAGACATGCACAATTCATTTTTGATAGAAAAAAAATATAAATCTATATTTAAAAAAAGTTCTGCGAAGAGGGAAAACTCTCAAATCACATCAGAGGGGATTTTGACGTGAACGTCCAAAAATTTTACGGACCTTCAACAGTAAAAAATATTCATCGTGGGGCACTCTATCCATGGTCAAAAATTTAAAACTTTTTCTCAATGCGCACAATTTTTTCATACTAATATTATAAATGCAAAAGTGTGTCTGTTACCTCTTCACGCTTAAACCGCTGAACCGATTTAGATGAAATTTGGTATGATGATAGTTTGAGTTATGGAAAAGGACATAAAATAGTTTTTATCCCTGAAATCATCTTTTGAAGGGGTGAAAAGGGGGGTGAAACTTTGTATGCAATTGTTACTCACTGTAGACGTAAAAAAGTATATACGTTAAATTTATATTTGCTATAAGATTTCACTAAGGTGTTTCATAAATTTATTATGGCGAATGTTAATCCCACGCAGACAAAGTCGCGGGAAAAAGCTAATTAGTCTATATGTTTAATGGCTGTCTTATACCCTCGATATCTCATTAAACTTTGAACCCAGCAAAAAACTGTATAGAACCTTTTTAATAGAAAATTTTATGTGGATTACTTAAGTAGAAGAACATTTTTTGGTAGGCGTCACGGTTTACGATTTATTTAAGAAACAGTAAAAAATGGGTATTTTTTTGGCCGCCATCTTGAATATCTCACTTCCGGTCAAATTTTCTTTGAAGGCAACCGGCAATTCGGATACAGCTAAGTCTAAACCAGGTAAAAAGCCCGGTTGCCCAAAAGTAATATCGTTTGCCTGTCGCATCGAAAAGGAGAGCGATTTTGAAATTATGTGCCCTGTCTATATGTACTCCAGAAGCACAGTTCGGACACGTAATACTACAAAACGGTTATTTTTTACGTTTTGACGTCCAGTCCAACAACAGTGGAGATGGGTCATAATTTTTCTTAGGCAAGCCAACATTTCTTCATGAGCTGTGGGAAAACTGCTTATGTGCCTAAGAATTAGGCAAGCCGACGGGAATTGTTTATATGGAGGCGCCGTCACTGGTACCTACATAAAATAAAATAAATAATTTTTCAGATTTTTATTAATTCTTGTCCCCTTTTTTTACAGATTCAAGTTTTAAAAATGTAATAAATCGACGATCTGTTATAATTTTGTCTTATTATTTAAATTTTTCTGTCTAAATCATATAATAACCATAAAGATTACACGCCTCGACTAGTAGTTGAGGTGATCTGAACGTCTAGAGCGTAGTACTATGCGCATATTTCGCCACAGTACTAAACTAAGAAGATCCTTAGGCAGGTAACCAACAACTTCTGCGATCTTCTTCCCGTTCATCACGAGTATAAATGTTTTACATACCGCTTCGTGTCACCAACTCCATACTCCCAATCATCCGATAACATTCGTTCTAATAAATCGAGTTTATCCCAGACTGAAAGAAAAAACAAAAAGATTTTTGATTTACAGAATAAATATTTATTGACTCATTCGGCCACTTATTTTTTTTTAATTTTGAATATTTAATCTGTTTATTTATTTAAAAGTTAGGTACAATAATTAAGAACTTAGCTACTAATCTCAAATTATAAAGATTTTTTGAGTTTTTTAAGGAGTCTACAGTTTTAATATATTAATTATACAATAATATTAATTTTACAAAAACCCCATTTCATTGGATGGACAGCCGCTGGAGCAAGTGCAGGAGTACACGTACCTAGGGCAGGTCATAAAGCTCGGTCGGGACTCGATGATGGCAGAGATAAGGCGAAGGAAACAGTTAGGATGGGCAGCTTTCGGGAAGCTAAGCTGCGTGTTGGAGTCCAAAATCCCCCAGTCACTCAAAACAAAAGTTTTCAATCAGTGTGTACTGCCGGCCATGACATACGCTTGTGAGACATGGGCACTGACTGCTGGGATGATCCACGAGCTCAAAGTGACGCAGCGCTGCATGGAGCGAACAATGCTAGGCATAACACTACGTGATCGAATCCGGAACGAAGTCATCCGAAAACGCACGAAAGTGGTCGACGTGGGTCATAGGGCTCATAGGGTCGCCAGGCTAAAATGGGCCTGGGCCGGGCATGTGTGCCGACGTCACGACGAACGGTGGAGCAAGTGCGTTTTAGAGTGGAGACCCCGGCTAGACAGTAGAAGTGTAGGCAAACCACCCGCCCGATGGTCAGATGACATAAGGAAGACCGCAGGACCAGTCTGGATGAGGAAAGCCAATAACCGCTCTAAATGGAGAGAAATTGGAGAGGCGTATGCCCATCGGTGGGCGAACACACGCTGATGAAGAAGAAGAAGAGAATATTAATTTATTTATTACAGTACATAATTATTTAATTACTTACGTCGCCAGCTCTTATTTCAAAAATGTGTTTCTTCATCATGTTTCTGGCTTGCCCGCAGTTCAAGCTCAAGCTTGTTGGGCACTGTGAATGACATCTCACTTTTGTAGGGATAGCTCAGCCAGACTATATAAGGTTCAGCGAATGTCATCTTGCTCAAATGTGGAGCAGAGCCCAACTGAGCAGCAGGGCAGCAGCTGCAGGGCCCAATCTGTTGTGTACCCTCCCTCTTCGTAGTCTTCGTACCCCTCCATTAGCTCCCTACGGGCCCTACCTTTAATTACACCTACCAACCTGGCAGATTGGGCCCTACAGGTTGCAATGTCTAATAGCAGTTTAAAGGTGTCCATGTCCAAGAAGTGACAGCTACGGCCTTGGAACGTATCGGATTCGTTTTCGGGGTTGTCAAAATCCCCTTCGTTTATTTGCGAATGACCAATAGATAAAATATTTAAGTAGTAGTTTTGTTCTAAAATAACAGTTAGATTGGGTAAAATAGGTGATATATCTGCCCGTTATCTAGTTTTGTGTTAAAATGACTGTGGATTAGGTAGATTGAGACAGATTGGGGCAGGTTCAGCGATCAAACTAATTGCGTATTTGTCAACCCTAGACAGTCGAAAGGCAAAATTGTATGGAGACGCATGTATCACCGTTCATTTGTCAAAGTTCCGTCAAACACTGATTTTGTAGGGAAGATCCTTCTGTATGAAATACTAGTATATTATTCTGTGGTAATATATAGAATATACAGTCTGTGAGCATTTAGAAGAACCTTCGGGAATTAGCGATGAGATGACATGGCGATGACACACGAAGGTAATATTGCTGTTCTGCTTTTTCATGTGTCACTGTTGATTGATAGTATTGATACCCGACGTCTCTTTCTAAAACTTGAAGGTTCTTCTGAGAGCTCACGCACTGTACAGAATTACAGATACATGTACAGTCGACGTCAAAGATATGTTTACACTTTTGCACCTTATTACAATGGAGTAAGGTGAAAAAGTGTAAACATATCTTTGACGTCGACTGTACAGTCACTAACCCGGATTGTTGCGATGCGAACTATTTCTATCCCATTCTAAATGTGTAAGTATTGATCCTTAGAATATAATTAAAAGCAAAGTTTGATGTGCATTATTTTTTATTTCACTCCACGCTGGCTATGGTTTCAGTTAATGGCTTGATGCGAAAAGTTAGAGGATAATCCTGTCTGCAATAAAAGTAAAAGACTATAAATATCTACACAGTGATTCAAGAGATGTGAGTATTAAGAGTCGCCAGGACGCTCGCGTGAACTCGCGTCCCCATACAAACGTAGTTCAGCTCTCATTTTAAAACGACATGCTTTAGAACCACGACATTTGGAATGGGCTCTGTAGCAGTACAGATCCATGTCGGTAATTCGTTTTCGTTGCTAAAAATTGTAATACATAGAAAATATAGCAAAAATAAGTTTTGTATGTAAATCTGTAGGTATCTGGCTGAATTTGTTTGTATTAGGTACAATTTTTTGCAACGAAAACGAATTACCGACATAGATCTGTACTACTAGAATGCCCATGCCAAATTTCGTGGTTCAAAAGCATGTCGTTTTAAAATGAGAGCTAAACTACGTTTGTATGGGAACGCGAGCGTCCTGGCGACTCTTAAGCACACGTAGGCTAAACCCACTTTCGACGGGACGTTGACGCGACGTCAAAATTGACTTGTACCCTTTTTCACTAGGGCCACAGAATTATTGCCATTTGGCTCAGCGAATAAGGGCACAAGTCCTATAAAATGTACGGCACTTGTTCCCTTTTTCGCGGAGCCAATTTGACTTGTACCCTTTTTCAGTAGGGCCACAGAATGATACCTGGCCCGGGCGTGCCAGCAGACTGTGGCTGCGGCTCTCCAGCCGACACCAATGTTCTTCAACACGCATTTCACCTGTGAACGATTACGTTATAATTTTAATATGACTTGGTAACGTTTATTCAAATAAAATATGTAATGGCTCCTCTACATGATGGGATTGATGGGCCATCATAGGGACGCAGCTATGCGTTAGAGGGAGCTAACGATATTGCGATCTCGTTCTGTTGTATAGCTGCGTCCCTATGATGGCCCATCATGTAGAGCCAGCCTTAAGTGTTACGTCCACGTGCCCCGTACATTCATTCATTAGCACTACAAGTGCTAACCGGGTGTCAACTATTGGGAATTTGTATATCGAGCTAGTGGACGTTTATATTATGTATGAATACCTACCAATTCTAGTTTTTCTTTAATTTCCACACCACGCAGTTGTTCCTGAAAGTTACGTTATCATTATCAGGCCTCCACAAATACAATATTCTAATAAAAGTAAATAAAGTAATTAAAGTAAGTAAGTAAGCCTAGTTAAGGCGATTTTCTTGGATTTTCTTCATCTGCTTTCCCACAACTAGCCCGAGGTCTGCCCGAGGAGAGCCCGAGGGAAGAAATGCCTATCTATATCTGTATTAGCCATACGATAAATGAAAGTAAACCCTCAACTTAACCGAATACTAGTCAGTATACAGAGGGAATATATTACGCAAAACTCTGCGTAGGGGGCGGCACTAGCACAAACAACGGGCCTACCGCGAAACACGAAAATAAACAATTCGTTGCCTGGATCTCTGTCACTCTTACATGCTCTTACATATTGGATCGGTTTACCATTGAATTGTCGACAGACATTTAATCGAATATTATTTCAAAGACAACGTTTCAAGTATTTTCATTTCATCGACAAGTCATTGCGTCGAGGACTCGTTACTAGGTAATTTGAATCGAGGTCTTTTAATTGGTAGTTGACTTATTTCAATAAAATTCATGTCATGGCTTTTCATTTCGGGTTTTTTTAATTAATTTTTTTTACATGTAATAATATTTATTCCGCATAAAATTATTTTAATTGGTTATATTTCGTTATCGAAACTAAACGCAATCACGTCAGTCGGCTCACTCTGCACGATTATAGCTATGTGGGTAGTTTCAGATATGAAATCGTTTTTCTGATCGAATGGTTGATCGTCTGAAGTGATTTAATTACCTGTGTATATTATAGTATTGTGAAAAATGAGTGATACAGAGGAGACACTTGTTTGCGAAGTATTTAAATCAAATAGAGGAGCATTAAAGCTGTCTGTTTTCTTGGGGCTCGCAGTTCTAACCTAACCTAACCCACTTCTGGCAACAGTTTATTTTCTTGGTGGGCGCAGTTCTAACCTAACCTAACCCACTTCTGGCAACAGTTCGTTTTCTTGGGGGTCGCAGTTCTAACCGAACCTAACCCACTTCTAGCAAGTTTATTTTCATGGGGGACGCAGTTCTAACCTAACCTAACCCACTTCTGGCAGCACTTCGTTTTCTTGGGGGTCGCAGTTCTAACCTAACCTAACCCACTTCTGGCAAGAGTTTTCTTGCGGGACGCAGGAACATATATTATAAAATTGTATCAAAGTAATACGTCGAAGAAATGAATTGCAATGTTTTGTAGTCGTGCCATTTAACATAATATGAAACAAATCAGCGATTAAGTAATATTCGTTGAATAGTATTTCTACGTAGTAAGATGAATTTAAATAAATAGTAGTTGAAATAAAATAACGCCAAACAATATTACTAGTACTAAAAATTCGATGAATCGTTGTCGATGAAATAATATTCGATGAAAAGGTTGTCGACAAAACAAGGGTACACCTATTGGATCAATAGAGGCAGATGTGAAATTTCGACTTCACGATATATATGGTGCACAAATGACATATTTATTCGTTAGATATATATTATCTATGAAAATTGAAAACTTGTAAAAAACTGTTAACTAGTGCGAGTCGGAATCAATCTCATCGATGTCTTCGTAGAGTTCGTAGTCTCTAAGGCGTGTTTCACACTGCTGCGGTTTCCGCATGCGGCGCCGGTGCGCGAGCGAGATAGCGCTCTGCATGTGTATAGCGCTGTCACGCTTGCACACCGTCGCCGCATGCGGTTGCCACGCCCGGTTGTGATAATCGCCTAAAACTAACGTCAAGAGTTGAAGGGCTGATATATGGATAGAATAAGGAGGATAAGTATATCTTATAGGAGAACGGTCGAAAACTAACCTATAGTATAGGGCATTTAATTTATAATTATTATACATTTACTCATATGTACAGTCAGCAGCAAAAGTAGCTGGGTAGGGTATTCAAAATGAGCTGGACACGACCTTATTGTTAAGAGAATAAGAGCGTGTGGAGGTCATTTTGAACATCCTACCCGCTTAGCTACTTCTGCTGCTGACAGTACAAGATATTGCATACAAACCTTCTGCATAGTGATGCAATACTCCTGGCCCAAGTTGAGCATACACAGCATTTTAGTTTCCGGGTCCTCTTTAACCTGAGTCAAAGTACCTAACTTTATAATAAGATTTTTAATTATTTAGTTAAAAAAAATTAAGGACTGCAGTCCCCAAATTTTTTTAAATTCTAGCTAGCCCCAAATGTGAGATAACTTTCAGCAAGTAATCCTATCAGTTAGTGTTAGTATCTAGAAAACCGTCGTGACTGTAACAAATTAAAAGTATATTGTGGTTGCCATCTCGCAGCTGCCGCGTAGTACAGAAAAAATTGCATATTTTGGAGGCGCTTAATCAAATGAGACCATACTCTTATATCTTCTAATTGGGGCTACTTTGAAAAATTATAGGTTTTTTCAAACGCCCTATTGGCTAAACGGGAAAAGGGACTGAATTTATTTTCCAACATATATTATTAGACTATATACTCTAGTTTATGGCACAAGCCGAAACGAAACACGATTGCTGAAAGTTGCCTCGATAGAAAAAAATCCGAAGTTGGGTCCTTTTGTCCCCTTATTTTTCTTAGCTTACGTAAACTATAAGAGATTAAGCAATATAACTAAGTAAGAAATATGGTATTCTGGTTTATCTAAAAAGTTACAGAAACAAAATTAGACAAAACTTTATAGATTCGCTTATTTATCGTAGTTTAGTCAAAAAGTCTGATCCTTAAGAGCGCTGCATCTCTTTCTTTCGTGCACGGGAGCCATAAACGTGTCTCTTATGGATGGGCGTGGCTTGTCCGAATCGAGGAACGGCAACATGCTGCTATCCAACTTTTGTCTAGGAATATTTTTTCATCAGAAACCATCAATCTCGCAAATTATGATCCTATACGTATGAGTATGATCTCATTCGAATCAGACTAAAAAAATACATCGAAAACGATACTTCAATCGTCTAGTTGGTGAATGTGTATTTTTTAAATGTCTCCCCCATATCATACGTACATACAGGTAATGTATACCGCGTGTTTATTTGATATTACCACAAAAGGAAACCAGAAGCAGGTTTTGATGTTTTGAATCGACATTGCAATAAATATTTAGTTAATTGTTAATTAACACCGAGTAATTAATTTTTTAATTTATTTTACTCAGCAATGTACTGCGTATACAGTACAATGTGACACATATCAATTGTGACGTTTTTAAGGCAAAGTAATCAGGTAGGAGCAATACATTGCGTGCTGAAATATTTTATATGGAAAAATAAAAGTCGTAAAATTTTAATAAAACATATGGAAGTATGTTTATTAGGGTCTATACTAACTACCCATAGCTTATGTGGTAATATCAAAAATATACATTATGTTGTACATACCTGGACTGTATTTTCATTGATTGCTTCTTCTATGGCGTTTTCGATTACCACCTACACAGAAAAAAATAATATACAGAGTGTTTCCTGTAATATTAGGAGCAACAAATGTAAACGTAGATTCTACTCCTCAAACAATAAAACTTGTTTAACAACTTTAAAAAAAAAAATTATATTGCCTTATTCATACAAACTATTATACAGTGTGTAAATCTAATACGGGCGAATCTCTTAATCTTAACGGTGATTAGTAAAGGACATCAGAAATGTAATTAGATAACTTTAAATTAAAATTTAATCCATACTAAATAATTCGCCCCGCAATTAATGTATTGCAAACACACTCACGTTAAACGCTCGTTGACAGTTACTTTCAAACTTACCATGTTTACAGTAGGTACATTGCTCCGGATAAAATTTTCAAAAATTAATAATTGGGTCACAGTTAAGTGTAACTTAAAAAAACATTTTAATTACTGACTAGTTGATTACACTTATCAGTTCTGTGTCTGGTTAAATTTATCGCCCGTATTAGATACACTGTATATAGTATTTTCAATGTAAGTTAAAATCTGTCTAATTGACATTGCTTGTCAGTCTTGTCACCCTACAGACATAATCAATTCGGAATACATTGCGTGTTCGAATAAACTTTTAAGTCTACTAAAAATCAAACCATAAGTTATTTTTAAAAGACGCTGAACTAACGTTGTCTGGTTTGAAGAGTAGAATCTACGTTTAATTATTTGGTTATATTACAGGAAACACCCGGTATAAATATAACATTGAAATCCGGTGCGGATACAGGGGGGAGGGGGCAACAGGGGCAATTCCCCCCGACACGCAAGTTTTGCATACTATGGGGGTCAGGTGCGGACCACAAGATATGAAGGAAAGTTTTTTTTTAAATAAGCGAAATTATATACATGATAGAACACGAAGAAAAAAATACATACCTCTTCTTTGGAATCCAAGGCTTTGAGCTAGTCACAGAATTACAAAGGTATTAATTAATTAAAATCTTACTTCCTTATTCCTAACCGTCTCTCAGGCCTCCATTAGTTAATTTATATTTTGTCCTTATCTGTCTCTTTCACAGTTGTGTGTTAGAAACAGAAAAAAACATAAATTATCTAATTTTGGTCTGAGAGACGTAAAATAATTTATAACAAAAAAATAATCCAGAAAAATCTTGTTTGAGTCTGTACCTCCTTTTGGTCTAAGAGCTGGCGACGTCAGATATGACACAATAATGAGAGCAACAAAACCCGTCTGATTAGATTGCTGTACTATTCTTATTGCTTTTCTTATCCGGGCATCTGGCAGTTTTTAATGGGTGGAGGTCAGAGTTACAGACTAGCAAAATTTTTGAATCGGAAATTAGTATTACCAAAATAGGTAAAAACTACCGATGTTGTCTCAGTTATAGAAGACAGAGCCCATATTTTCACATTAGAACAAAAAATATTGCATATTATTGCGGAAACAGTAGGCGAAAAACTATTAATTACATCATACGTCGTTTAGGACTACTCCTCCCCAACAGAAAACTTTGGCAATTTTTAATCTAATTATTTATATTATTCTCATAATATTTCATCAAAACCAGAACTATCATTTTTTTCATGAAGTGATTTGCATTCTTTGACCTCCACCACTTTATCGGCTATGGCGTAGCGCTACGCTTGTAGCATAGCGGTGAGTGAGTTATCCAATTGTTCGAGCGCCCACGACACACTCTACAGACAAGACTACACTGTGTACATGCGAATAGTTTACTTATCACATTCAGCGCCGGGAACCCGACTATCGGGTTCTCTGTTCATACTGATCGTAGTAGCTAGCACGCACTCCATACGACGAATACCTACCTTAGACTATTAACCAACCGACCGGACCGGCTATGTCTGTCATTTTCTATACAAAAAAGTCTGCAGTTTTTTTGCGGGGGAGGGGAACGTCAAATGTATGCGAAACGTCAAAATAGCCAAGTCAGATAAACGTTAGTCCATACAATGAGCATGACCACTGGTCATATACTTTCGGCAGAGGGGAACGCCTGTCAATATCCGCTCCAGTTGGTTAAATGCTCTAAGGTGGCTACGGACTATGAGCATAGCACGGAGCACTATAGGTGGCACTGAATGTGTTCAGTTTTTTACTAGATAATCATGCAGAACGTTTACTCTAAAAATCTAGTTTTGGAACGGCACAAGGCTCGATAATCGGGCCAACTGAATACTTGATATATGTGAATGATATGTGCAATATATTCAAGACTGCCTCTGTATACCAATTTGCTGATGACACATGCCTAATAACGGCAAATAGGGATTTCAAGGTGGCGGAGAGTCAAATGCAAAGTGAATTTGATACCTTATGTAAATGGGCACATGATGCAGGATTATCCCTAAATTGTCAAAAAACCAAGATAATGTACATTCACTCACCTTATGTTAAAACTTCATTCTCCCCTAGAATTGTAGCCCATGAACATGTCTGTATGCACACAGGGCCAACACACTGTAACTGTGAAACACTAGAACTAGTGGATCAACATACCTACCTGGGACTTAAAATTGACACCAAATTTAACTGGGGTCCACACGTTGACCATGTGTGCAACAAACTTAGGGCAATTTTAGGCAACTTAAGTATATTAAAGCATAAAATGCCATATTCCATACTACGCCTATTATATATGGCACTTGCAGACTCTGTTATTAATTACGGTATCTCTAGCTATGGGAGAACATATAAAACATACTTGCAAAAAATATACAATATTCAAATAAGATTGCTAAAAGCCATAGTCCCGTTAAAAATAAAACTTCAATATAAAAATAATTATCATAATTTATTTAAGTACTGTAGAGTATTGAGTGTATTTGATAAAACAAAACTTGCTGTGATATTAGAATACAAACACTTGTTGGGCCAACTGGACAGGTATAAAAGACCATCTCACCTCCGGACCTTAACTGATGAACCCTATTTTAAAATACCCTATTCTAAAAAGACCAATGAGTATGGGAAAAGGCTCTGGTCAACATACCTACCTAATACCCTGAACAGCTTACCCAAACAAGTAGTTGAAAGTTTAGTAAAATATCCTGATAAAGTAAAGAGTACCCTTAAGAAAACACTGATTAATAATAACTAATGTACTTCTTCCTTTTTTTTGTTAACCTTACTTAGCTAAACTAACAAAATAGCACTAATTACCTAATTAACATAAACCATAAATAATTAAGGCTATACCTACTTAGTTAAGATAATCTCAGAAATTAGAGATTGTAACTGAGTCCAGAACAATGTACTTACTAACCCTAAATTTAAAATAAACAGTTTAAATTTTAAAAAAAATTTTTTTTTTTTTTTACTTATGAAATTGCAATAAATATTTACGAACCTTTTGCTTGATCAACTTTATCTGTAACGTAAAAAATCAAAATTATAAAGCAAAGTTAATAGACAGGTCACAAGATTTCAAATTCGCTCTCCTTCTCACTCCTTCTTCACAGGCAAACGATATTACTTTTGCGTAACCGGACTTTTTATCCAGTTTAGACCCTGCTGTAGATATCCGAAATGCCGGTTGCCTTCAAAGAATATTTGACCGGAAGTGAGATAAGATTCAGTTCCGGTAATATATTCTTTGAAGGCAACCGGAAATTCGGATACAGCAGGGTCTCAATAGGGTAAAAAGTCTGGTTACCTAAAAGTAATATATGGTTTACTTCTTGACATCGGTTTTTTGAAAAATAGGACAAGTCTAAAACTACAACACACGCGTCACGCGTGTGACGAATAGAAATACTATAAGTACAACCAAATATGACTAAGATGTTTATTTTGCCCTTTATGGAGCCTGTGAACTTATTAATATAATAGGTAACTATTTAATGAAAAAAAACATGAACTATATAATAATATACAGGGTGGTGCAAAACTGGGAACTATGACAATCGATTTGTAATAATAAAAGCCCTCGCAACTAAAAAAGAGAAATTAATTAGAATAATTTTTTTTTGTATTGCACTGTCAACCCTAGTACTCTTACGACTCTATCATGCCATACAGTGTGTAAATCTAATACGGGCGATAAATTTAACCAGACATAGAACTCATTAGAGTAATCAGTAATTAAAATGTTTTTTTTTAACTTACACTTAACTGTGACCAAAAAAATAATTTTTGAAAATTTTATCCGGAGCAATGTACCTTCTGTAAACATGGTAAGTATTGAAAGTAACTGTCAACGAGCGTTTAACGTGAGTGTGTTTGGATTACATTAATTGCGGGCCGAATTATTTTGTACGGATAAAATATTAATTTCAATTCTAAGTAAAAGTTATCTAAACACATTTCCGATGTGATGTCCTATACTAATCACCGTTAAGAAATTCGCCCGTATTAGATTTAAACACTGTATATTACTTGTCAGTCATGTAAAGTTTGTTCGTTTACTATTAACCTTTTGACCGCCTTACGTCAAAATTTTAACTTTCAATTTTGAACTCTGTCATAATTTATGAAGGTGTCATTCACGTTGTCACTTTGTCTCATATATCAGACGACGGCGGTCAAAAGGTAGTAGTAAACTAAAAAGGTTAAGGTTATTGAACCCGTTTACTAATTAGGGTCGTAGCATGCAGTATTTTGCACTCTAACTTCAACAAGCTGTAACTTGGAAACGGTTAGGAATATTAACATGGTTCATTGGTTTAAAAGTCAGTACTAAAGCTAAACAATCCCCCATTTTCATAAAAGTCCATCGTTATGTTCCACTCGATATATAGGAGAATTAGAAAGTTGCTTTAATACTTACATGTTCATTACTGTCATCGTAATAATCTATTCCTCGCACCAGTACCAGGAGAGCAGAAACGAGCAGAAACCACATCAATATCTCACGTTCACGCACTGGGTACTATGGCTAGTTTTAGTGTCTCGCTACCAACAGCTAACGGGCCGTTGACGACCAATATATATCCAGCAAGAAGCGTGGTAAACACTTCTTCAATAAGGTAATGGAGATGCATTCTCCATTGCGTAGGTATATTTTTTTTTTAAGTGTGGTCAGGGTAAAAATGCCCTGAATGGCTTTTACTAGACTTGGCAATATTGCCAGTGGGTATTGGCCGTCAGCAGCGCGTCAGCGCGAAACTTTATAGTTTTATAACCAGCATGTAAGTGTTGTGATTGCTAATTCAATTCCTCGGTTTAGATTTACTTAGTATTTAGATAAAGGGGAAGGTTTGTATGTTACTATCTTAGAGCTTTAAACTAAGGGGAGTAGCCATTGACAGGCGTTCCCCTCTGCCGAATGAGTATGACCAGTGGTCAATTCAATTCAATTTTTAAAATATGGCATTCTGTCCACAATATTGGGACAATTTTGCCAATGTCGAAGTAGATACGACAAGTGTACGGTTAATTAATTAAAATTTCGCTCCAATTTATATTTACTTAGTATTTAGATAAAGGGGAAGGTTTGTATGTTAACTAGCGTTACTAGAATAGAATAGTTGGTGGCACCAACTGTCTGATAACATGAACCTTTACGCCTCGAACGAGGAACTGCCACTATAAACGTACGAATACCTTCATATTTTGATATTATGCTGGTTCTCCATACTAGGCCGGTACTGGAACGTTAAATTTGGCCTTAAAAAATTATAACTCACAAGTTCGATTTTATTTTATTATCAGTAAGAGTACAATGAGCACTAACGGCGAAAATTTTTTTCTAACTGTTTTCGAGGATGCTGTAGGTATAATATAGGTATTTGTTTGCGACACTCGTAAATTCAAGATAAGATAATTCGAGTGGTATTTCTTTTCATTCGACTATCGGATTTAACTATATGAATGTACCCTGACATTTGCTAACAGATTTACCAATGGCCGTATTTATTTAAATTTAAAACGAATAAAAAAAATATACTTCCTCCAAAAGATAATTAAAGTGCTATATGTTAACTGAAATATATTAAAAACTATCGAAGGCGAGTAATAGATTTGATTTATAACACATTATTCAATAGATTATTTTTTAATGAAAAATTGAATTTTTAAAGCGTTTTAATAGCTTTATAAGAAATCTCCGAAATTTTCAAGTGGGCGCATTCTGTTCATTATCTCTATACTAAAACTTGCATCAAAATTTTAACGATTTTATCAATCGCTCGAAGTTTTCTGAACTTATCAGTTCTAAACATAATCCAAACGCGCGGAGATTAAAGCGGGAGTCTATCGCGTCATGGCGCCAGCGGCGGGGCCAATCACGACGCGCTGTTGCCTGACCGCTGCGCGCCGTTGCCTGTCTGCTGTTTCCATGGTAACCCAGTAGGCACGCGAATATTTGTGATGCATGCGCAATACACGCAATTTATTGACAACGAAGACTGCAACTTAAATTTTGAAAATAGAGGGTGTCGCGAGAAAACGCGGTCGACCGCGGATAAAAATAACAAAGACGGACGAAAATGTTACGCCGGTTATAAGACGGCGATTAATAAAAGATATTTATTGTTTACGGCCATGATGCGCCATAAAAGTCTCGATTAAAGCCTGTTGTGATATTTGTGCGTGTTAGTTCTGAGAAAGTCACGGGGTAACTGTACCGGCTGATCAGTTTACTTTCGTCATGATGACATTCTGTTATCTTCGAAATTTATTTTGTTAAGAAAAAGCCATTTATATTTATAGTGCGACATTTTGTTCTCAGCATACGGGAACGCCCTTCCTGTCGGGAACAAATTATAAGGAAACTTAAAGAAGTCCCGAAACGACATCGCCCGTACTATACGTTCCGTAATTTCGCCACAGTTGCTACAGGACGATTTGGTCTCGAGGCTTAAACGGTCGGCTGCTAAGCAAGCGAGTTGAGTTCGCATCCCGCGCAGGCGATATCTTTTTGCATTTTTGTTTTGGTTTATTTTGTTAACATTGGCTTAGTTACTTTTAGTTTTAAGTTTTTTTTTCTTTTATTTTTATTTTATTTTGTTTGTAAAGATTTTCTATAGTTCAAATATATAGTGTAAAGGTTAACTGTTGCCAATTGTTTTAATCAATCGTCGAACTCAAGAACCCGAATCTTTACGTTTGGTCCACAGAGTGAATAATAAGACTTACTAACAATTGCGATTTTTTTTTGTTGAGAGCATGCCCCTCTATGGTGCGAATCAATTAGATTAAGCTCCCATTGCATGAAACCTTACCTCATACGGTGGCAGAGCAGACACATACTATAACAATAGATAACACTTAGGAACACTGGACTATAGTAGGTTGCCATGGCCTAGCCTGGAAGAACATAGTTTTTTTTTAAATTTTATAACCTCAATTTTTACCAAAATTTACATCATAAGGTGGCAGATCGAAACCTTTATCCATCGAAAGAGACCCTTTTTGTGATCCGAACCCGCATAGGTTGCCAGCCCTAAACCTGGCAATTTTCAAGGTCAGCCATGTTTCATGAGGCCAAAAAATGGGGTAATTTACCTCATCAGGTGGCAAGCTGAAATTGATGCAGATCGATAGCCCTAGGCGTGCTATTCACGAATATATAGGGTTGCCTGCCATCAGCCTCGCAGTTTTTCTGGTCAGCCTCATCAAAGTATCAAAGGAACAACGAGAAATTCATGTACAGATGCTAACATTCGAGGAATATTTTAATGTAAACCATGATATTTAATTAAAATCTACATATTGACAGTCTGGCACTTCATACGTGTTGAAATAATAGGGTAAATGAACCAGTTCTGGTCATTTCTTACTAATTATAGAATTATATAGGTGACTACCGGAAAACCTAGACTGCGGGTAATATTGAGGACGCCGCGACAGTAAATCAGTGTGTGAGGTAAAATTGATTCCTCACTTCATTTCCGCAGCCCAATCTGTGGGTGAAAAAACACCCTGACTTGTGCACTTCGACTACTGGGCGAGTTCATTCACTTCATAATATATACGACCGACGCCTACTACAACACTCTCTACTACTGGAGGGTATACCTACTTCATGCGCATAGACTAAAGGGCACCGATGACTGACTTGAAACTCAACCAATGGGCTAATGGTGGATTTATACCTACCCCGAAGCTGTCAGTCCCCGAGGTACCACACTAGTCACCCATGCGCAATAGACTACCGGGGCTGCCATCTTACCGGGTGGACTTTCGCCCCGTCTCTACCCCTATCCAACAAGCCCTAAGAGAGCAGTCACTTTACCCGCAGATCGCTCTACACCCGCGTACGAAACTAAGCGCATAGACTAAGGGGCACTAAATATCCATCGCGAGATTATGGTCCGGGCCCGTGCAGTTACCATCCGTATAGACACTCGACTCACTCGAGTCACCGTGAGTACTTCGTTAGATAATCATATAACCAGGAGATAATTTAAGGTAGGAAACACATATTACCTTCGTAGCAATTGTAAATATTGTAAGAATTATACTTAGATGTTCAAGACGTTTAAACGTAAGAGAGATATCGTAATAAATACGTATACTATAAATGTATAAACTTAACTTTCGGTAAACCAGCTAATGTGATCACCGTTGATCCATGCGCTGCGTACTCACCCAAATTAACTCTGTTATCGTAGGGAGAAAACCTTCACTAAGTCGTAGGACAAAACAACCGCGTTAACGGTACTACGAATATTTGTCATTATTGTATTGTACTTTGCAAATATTAAAAATGTTCGATTGAATATGCTCAAACGATCGCGACATAATCCGATCCGGATATCACTGGGCTCAGATTGTACCCGTTGCGACAGTATTTTCAAATATGGGAAAAGTAATGTTGCCGTTTAGGTTCAAGAGATCTTGAGTATATGTTGCGTTTAACATAAAGTAATATTAAAATATTATAATTATGTAGAAATAATACGACATCATTCATCACTAAGTTTCTTCTTCCGGCATCTTTTCCATTTCAATTGGCATTGGGGCCTCTTGGTGTCTAGTCGCCGGGACCCAGGGTTTTCAGTCCTAGTTTCTCGATGGTGCGTTATTCAGGACTTTTAGATCCTTCTCGATTCATTGCGTGTCTGACAGTGGTTTCAGTTTTTGCCTCGCCGCCACTAGAATTACAACTGCCGGTCAATCACTGCGAAGGAGTCCTTGCGGTCCTCACGGTCACCATTGGGGCCGATTCCAACGCCTATCTCCCTCTATGGGGGATGAAGACCAGCAACAACAAAGATCTATGGTTCCGACCTATGTTTATTCTTTAGGATATTTAAGTTAGTTGTCACAAGGTATTGACAACTAACTTAAATATCCTAAAGAATAAACATAGGTCGGAACCAACATTCGTAAACAGAAGGTTCATTACGATTATAGATAGACCTCACTAAGTCCTGAATAACGTACCATCGACAATCCAGGGCTGAGAGTTAAGCATATTCAGTCAAGTAATATTTTCGATAGGTATTTGCAAAGTAGGGTAGAATTATTCTACCATACTTTGCAGTAGATGCAAAAATGACAAATATTCGTTTTACCATTAACGAGGTCGTTTTGACGTACGACCTCAATGCAAGAATTTAACTAGAGGCCGCACGCGCGTACCCACGTAAGGGATAAGGACATATGACGATCACTTCTACAGCACAAAACAGAACAATCTACTATTGTTTTCCTTAGCCGACACAACTGTCAAAGAAAACGGACCACCAACGGATACCGGTAATAGACATGAATATACATTATACTGGGAACACAATTGAGCGTGTAGGAGTAACAAAATTCTTAGGTATTATGATTGACGAGAAACTTACTTGTTTACTTATTTCAATTGTTTATTAAAATTTTGTTATTATTTAAATCTGTTATTTATAATATGATGTTGACTTAGTTTTTTGTATATAATCTTTATAATTTAATAATCCCTGTTTAATTAATTAAGTACTAACAAAATATAAGTTAGTTAATATAATATAATTTTGTATGCCAATAGGCAAAACACAGAGCACTTTTGTAAATTAAGACCCTATTTTGTACCACCTGTGTTATACAAATAAACATTTTCATTTTCATTTTCAAAAAATAACAGGTTTTGTCGTAGCAAATACAGAAATTCTTAAAGAAATTGCGAATCTCATCAGTATGTGACCCTCCACTGCTAGTAATAATAGTGTGGGGGGTAATAACAATATGGGACTGACAAGGACCAACGATAATAGCACCTTCTATGTTGTAGCTATTGAAAGTGTAATAGGAGTGTGTTGGTGTGTATTGTAGTGTGTAGTGTTGTGTATTGAACACAATCCCGTTCGATCTTGGTATTATTATTAGCATGCCCTTTCGTTACCTTTTATCCTATGTCTGTGCGTACGACTTAGTGAAGGTTGGCTGTCTCCCTACAATAACAGAGTAAATCTGGGGCAGTACGTGGCGCATGGATTAACGGTGATCAAATTAAGTAGCTGGTTTATCAAAAGTTAAATTTTTCGGGCCCGGACCATAGTCTCGCGATGGATATCTAGTGCCCTTTAGTTTATGTGCTTATTATCGTACGCGGGTGCAGAAGCGATGCACGTCCATCTGCGGGTGAAGTGACTACTGTCTTAGGGCCCCCTTGTTGGATAGCGGTAGTGACGGGGCGAAGTACCGCCCATGTGCGGGTATTATGGCAGCCCCGGTAGATTGCGCATGGGTGACTGGTGTGGTACCTCGGGGACTGGCAGCGTGGGGGTAGATATAAATCCACCATAAGCCTATTGTTTGAGTGTCAAGTCAGGAATGCCTTCTGGGTAGATGCGCGGGCGCGCCTATTTACAAGGGATCGGTGCCCTTTAGTCTATGCGCATGAAGGAGGTATACCCTCCAGTAGTAGAGAGTGCTCCAGTAGGCGTCGGTCGTATTTATTATGACCTCGCCCAGTAGTCGAAGTGCACAAGTCAGGGTGTTTTTTCACCCACAGATTGAGCATATTTAAGCGAAGCAGAATTAGGAGACTGCGGAAATGAAGTAAGGAACCAATTTTACCCCACACACTGATGATTTACTGTCGCGGCGTCCTCAATATTACCCGCCGTCTAGGTTTTCCGGTAGTCACCTATATAATTAGTAAGAAATGACCAACTGTTGTAGTACAATAAATACTAAAATTAAATAAAGATTTTACTATACATTTGGTTATGAATGAAATTTTAATTCAACGGTTAAGTTCACGAGCCACAACCATAAATAGCTCTGTACTTACTTTTGCAGTAGTTTTAGTATTTCAGTGATTGCACAATAAAAATAAAAGTAAACCAAGAAAAAAATACTTTTATTTTAATACTGTTGGCTACCGCAATTCGTATTCAAAAGGAAAAACATTGCCTGGCCCGGTTAAGTGTTAATCATAATGTTGTATGAACGGTGAATGACAAGCTACGGCGCGTCGTGATTGGTGGACCCGCTTCTGCTGACCGCGCCTTAGACTGCCGCGCAAATCTCCTTGCGTTCAAATGGCGAATTGAACTGATAAGCTCGTGCACTGTACAGCTATTGATGAATTCGTTAGTTTTTGTGTATATACATTACTATAACGATAATAAACTAAACACGCTGACTTGGACATTTTCGAAATTTCTTTTATGGTCAAGACAACGCTTTTGAAAATTCAAATGCTTAAATAAAATCGATCTATTGATAAATCTGTTATAAATTAAACTGATAGTTGCCTTTGATAGCTTTCAATACAATTCAGTAATCACAAAACACTTTAGTAATCCTTTTGTAAAAAAAAAATTTTTTTCAGTATTTAATATTATCCTGAAACAAACTCTTGACAAATACGTTAGTAAATGACAGTTGATGTTCAAACAGTTAAATAGGATTATATCATGAAGAAACATACCACTTGTATAATCTTCCCTTGAATTAATAAGGCCTGCTAACAAATACCTACTTTATACCTAAATCTACGTCAAGATCCGATATATTTTTTTATAAGGAGTAGTTCTCAGAGTATTCTAACCGACTACAAAAAATAGCGCACTTGTGAGTTATAAAAGTTAATTCTGTTATTGTACGCCACTATACTTGATAAAAAAGAAAACGACTAACACAAATTGTTCGTGATTCGTTGTCGGCTGTTTTAATACACGTTTTAATATAATATTAGTTAAATGAATATTTGAAAGTATCATCGATAAAATGCTAAAAAAACCGGCTTTATTTTTTACATTTTTCAATCGGTTACTATCACCTCGCGATGTTAAAATCTTTAAAAATATGAATCGATAGTTTAATGCAAGCATTTTCTCAAGCCTAAAATTACCATTATGTAACACGTTAGTAGAATGTATGCAATATTAACAATCACAATACTAATGACTTCGTAATAAAATCGTATAAGACTGGACACATTAGTGAATTAACTACAGCTATAAATAACTGTGTTCCTTTAATAGGTTCCTGCTAGGTTCCGCGTTATTGTGAGAATTACTAATTACAAACGGTTGGTAGTGTAATTTGTAATTGCTGCATGTTCTTATGATTGCATGTTACGTGTACATGTTACGTTATCATGATTGAGCTTGGATTCATATTTAATGAGTAAAATAAATTAAATCTCATGGAAAATGCACAATTTGAGGCGTGAAATATCTGTTTTGACATGGTTATATTTTTTAATAGTTTCTTGTGATTAAACTTGAGATTTTTTTATGTATTCTGTAAATCTGTAGGTACGTAAGTATATAAAAAAATATTTAACTGAAAAAAATCTACACACTTATTAAAATATAAAAAAGCCCTTTCAAATTAATTTTTACACCAATCACACGAAATACAAGCATTTGTTTGTCAAAAACTTCAAACTCGATTTACTCAAAACAATGCTTGACACGGCAGCGCCCTCCGCATTTATTATTAAGTTATATAATTATGTGTTATAATGTGTTTTAAAAATAAAATACATTTATTTACATAACTAAATATACAGAGGTACTACAGTACAAATACTAAACTAAATTAATAACTAGCTCAAATCTAAACTAGGCCCTTGCGGCATTGTACCAAGGATGCTGGCGGCATATAATAAATAAAATATACTTCAATCATATATTTTTCTATTTTTAGCATAATTTATTTTGCGAGTGTTTTTGGTACTTTTTTATACGATATGAAGTAGTCTCTTTTTTAACTTCAGTTATAACAGCAGTATTTAAAGTGGATAAAGTTACGTGTATAGAGCACCTAGTAGGTACTTATGAAGTCATGAAATAAAAGAAAAAAAAATGGTTTAATCTTTATTCATTCGTTTGCTGATTTCTAGGATAAATATTCGTCTATTTCCTGTTCGCTGACGATACCTACAAATAACAATGAAATTTGAAATGTTCAAAGTTTTCTTTAGTAATTTTTAGCAACATTGTTATAATATTGTTGCTGTTTTTAATATAAGAGTACTATCTATATAGGTAAATAAACTAAGTTAAAAGCTAGGGATATACGCACAGGGGCCGATTTTTGACAGCCGGGCACTCGAATTCAAAAAATTCAAGGTCGAAAATAATCGCACACAAAAGTTTGTCGCCAATTTTTTCGCATGGAATTAATAGTTTAAATGATCATGATTTTAAATTTCAATCACTGTTAATTTTAAAACATAATTTCATCGTTTTATTGAGAGTTTTAAATGTCACTTTCGAGTGCTCGAATCTCAAAAATCACCCCCCAGATCTCTCTGCCGGATTTGTCCGATGGATATGCTCGGCGGACACATCCGTCCGTATTTAAATAGATGTGTCCGCAGACAAACCCGTGTCCAATTCACGGCATACACGGACGGATTTATCCGCCGGGCATATTCGTCGGACAAATCCGGCGGACACATCTGTGCGTGTATCCCTAGCTATAGTCTTATAACCAACCAGCATTTTTGTTACACCTTGTATACGTCCCATAGGTGGGCACAGGCCTCCTCTCAGAGGAATCGGGCTATAGTCCCCACGCAGGCCCAATGCGGGTTTGGAACTTCGATACACCTTTGAATTTCTTCGCGGAAGGTTTCCTCACGATGTTTTCCTTCACCGAACAGGATTCGTAAATATCAAAGTATATTTCGTACGTAAGTTCCGAAAAACTCATTGGTACGAGTCGGGGTTTGAAGTTTGAACCCGACACCTTCGGATTGAAAGCCAGTCGTTTTACCGCTAGGCTACCAACGCTTGTTAGCTTAGTTATAGTACAGCGAGCAGCAAAAGTAGCTAAGCGGGTAGGGTGTTCAAAATGAGCTAGACACGATTTTATTGTTAAGAGAATAAGAGCACCGAACACCCTACCCGTTTAGCTACTTCTGCTGCTGACTGTAAAGTCACCATCAATTATATCGGAACGGCCAAGGTACTCAAAAATATCTGCGCATGGACTTCATCGCCTTGACAATAGAGGCGTTGTTCAGATATTTGTGACCACCTTGGCCGCTCCGATATATCTGATGGCGACTGTACTGATAGTCTAAATAAAGAAAGATTTATATTATATAGCATTTAAACATGAAATTCCAAGACTTACTTACAGCATTACCAGCAACCTATGCAGGTCCAATAAGTCGCCTATAATAAATAAATAACTAGGTAATTATGGGACAATCTTACACGAATCAACCTAGTCCCACGGTAAGCTATAAGGCTTGTGTTGTGGGTACAGTCGCCATCAGATATATCGGAGCGGCCAAGGTGGTCAAAAATATCTGAACAACGCCTCTATTGTCAAGGCGATAAAGTGCATGTTCAGATATTTTTGAGTACCTTGGCTGCTCCGATATATTTGATGGCGACTGTACTAGGTGACGATATAATATAATAGATAGATATCAATAGATAAATACTTAAATACATATAGAAAACATACATAACTCAGGAACAAATATCTGTGATTAACACACAAATAAATGCCCTGACCAGGATTCGAACCCGGAACCTCCTGCTTCATAGGCAAAGTCACTGCCAAGCCAACTAGGCTAGGAGGCCGTTACTAATGTGTATAATTATATTAGAATAGAGTTGAACACATATTCTAACTATACTTCGTTTTTTTTTGAGATTAGAAATTGAGTAAACATAGAAACAGAAGTTGCCAACCTGTTCTAGCCTGTTCTGTTTGAATGTTCAATTTAAACACTGCAAGCACACCAACAAACGATTAGTTATCATGATGAAGTGTTCACATTTGTAAATAAATATATATGTCATTATTTGCAGATTATAATCCATAACCTTAATTAAAACACAATTTACTTACTTACTTATTTGGCGCAACGACTCAAAATGAGTCTTGGCCTCCGACACAAGAGCATGCCAATTTGCTCGGTCCTGCGCTATTTCACGCCATGTTTTACCGAGATCACGAAGATCAGCTCCTACCCTGTCTGCCCAGCGATACTTAGGATGACCGACAGGACGGCGTCCAGTCGGTCGACCCAAATATACTCCTTTTACTGAGCGATCTTCTCCCATCCACAATTTCACAACACAATTTCGTTTTGATTATCACGTTAGAGATACATAACAGTGACGCACGTACGTTATATTATAAATCGTAAACCATATGTTTCTAACCTCTTTTTCTCCAGGTTTTTTATTGTGCACCGTTCACAAGAACATTGACAATGATAAGAATAAATTATTTCGTGTAAATGACTTCTATTATATATTTATAATACTGTAAAATAATGAATATTATTCAATTTAACATTTACAAATACGTACGCAAGGTTTCACTATAAATACTAATATTTATTTAAATATTGTTTGATGAAGAATACCTATGTGGAGGAACTTTGACACTTGTGACATGTATCGTGCCGTATCGTGACTGATAAGATAAAGAACCCTGTACATTCTTCTTTCAACTTTTTTCTAATCTCAAAAAAACGAATTATATCTAAATAAATGTGATACATCATTGGTATCAAAGGTACATCATTGTCAGTTGTCAATAAGGCGTTACTGCGACAAAAATCATTTAGAAATATACTTTATTAACAACCGACAATTATGTTAGTGTACCTTTGACTTTAAAACGACACAAATAAACTAGTGTTGTCCCACATACTGACAGAGAACCCATTTCCGCGCATGTTTGAGAAAATATATTTTTCACCTCAGCAGTTCGAACAAGCCTACTTTCCTCACTGCCTGGAGTGACGAAAGTGCGGTTTTCATCACTCCAGGGAGTGAAATTCTGTTTCTAGAAGCTTTCGTCATAATGATGATGCCTTTCATTCAGGAGTGTAAATAAATGTGTTTTTTTTAACTTTAATATGTTCTTACTACTGAGGTGAAAAGTTGTATGTGATGTCACATGAGAGAAAAGTATTTTTACATCTCGTGTTCTTGAGATCCCTCGCTACGCTCAAGATTCTGACTTAGAATCACTCGCTTCGCTCGTGATTCAATTATAGAATCTTTCGCTTACTCAAACTCAACTCAAAATCAACACTCGCAAGAAAAACCAACTTTCCTCTCTTGTTGCACAAATAACTACCTAAGTAAATTGCAAAGTTCATTTAAGAAAGGGTTTTTGGAAAGTGGGTAAAAATTAGTAAAGGTTTTCATGCAGACGACCTCGCGTAGCAGTGGTTAGTAACTAACGGTATTAAGTATATTAATTAAATAATTAATTTGCAGATTTTATAACTCACCATAAGTCTTCTCTCATTCTTTTGGCGAGGGTGCACCTGTAAAATAATGTTTCATTTAAGTATTTATGACTCATATAAAATAAATAATCACGGGTATCTCACGTCTTTTAAGTCGAATATTGCTCGACATGTTTCGCTCCATAACGAGGAGCTTGTTCATGAGCCATTCGCGTTGGCTAACCGACGCAGACTGCGGGCCGCGGCTCTCCGCTCGCGAGCGCTCGGCCGGGTAGGCGAGAAGCTACCCTCGTTTTCAGCATCATTGTCAAATGTAGGGTAACACACCTACTCACTACAGTCCGTGAGTTTTGAGAAGAACCTTCGGGAATCGGCGATGACACACGAAGGTAATATTGCTGTTCTGATTTTTCATGAGTCACTGTTGATTGATACCCGACGTCTCTTTCTAAAACCCGAAGGCTCTTTTTAGAGCTCACGGACTGTACGTCATTTTCTAAAGGATCGTTCACGCTGAGCACCGACGTATTACCTAACACAGTTTTCCAGCCATGGGGCACTGACCATCCACAATCGCGATTAAAAGTCGGATGCCGACTAATTTCGATAGCCTCCCGTACTTTCCGTTAGGCCGCATATTTTTCTCTGGCCAGTACGGCTACCTTATTGAAACGTATGTAGTGTGTCGAATCCGGGTCTAATATGTGTTCCTTCACTGCGGAACCCCGGCTATCCCTGTTTCTCATAGCGTAGATATGTACTTAACCAAAGGTGGAATTAACTCAGGGGATTGGTAGCTTGAAAACGCGTTTAGAAAGAAGTAAGTTGTATTGTAGTAAGGGAGTAGCTTAGAGGTTCTGTGAGACACCTAGGTATATAGGTACTTACACTGGCTGCCCGCCTATAGGACTCGTACTCATCATTCTCGTTCCGCATTGGTGACTACAGAAAAATAAGTAAGATTCTGTTAACTAATGTTTTTATCTAGCCTAGTTTTTATCTGTTATACCCAACAATATTAATATTAACAGGATTTTAGCTAGTTATTAATTTAGTTTAGTATTTGTACTGTAGTGCCTCTGTATATTTAGTTATGTAAATAAATGTATAACCACTGTTTAACAGGATACACTACGAGCACCCAAAATGTGTCCCAACAAAGTAGTGCTTAAATGACGTTTAAGCACTACTTGGTTATCAGTCGCCTTTCAGCCATGAAACATCAGTCAGCATATCAATATGTTCCGTAAAAAAGCGTAAAAATAATATTTAAACCGCATTAAAAATACTGAAGTGCCAAATTTTCTGCAAAAATGACTCTTTAATATAATGATGCACTACTCGCATCTTTAGAATGAAACCGACCTAACACATGAAAACGTGAAATTGAGTTAAGTAGGTCGGTTTCATTCTAAAGATGCGTGCGGTCCGCCATATTGTTTTCAAGCAAATATTTCAAACTAAACAACACGAGAGTCTGTTCGGAAAGAGAAGTGTCGTAGAATGTATGAGCTCCCATATAAACAACGACACTTCTCTTTCCGGACACACTCTCACAACAAAGGATCGGATTTGGAACATTGCATGAATGGAGTCGGATTTACTATCATAAGATTCTAAGCCCCAAACTACACCTCTGTTCTGTACGCTTAGTTAACATAACCCTTCCTTTTAATTCCTTTCCTTATTACCCTAATAGCTAGGGATACACGCACAGATGTGCCCGCCGGATTTGTCCGACGGACATGCCCGGCGGACAGATCCATTCGTGTATGGCGCTATTCAGATGTGTCCGCAGACAAATCCGTTTCGGATTCGCGCCATACACGCACGGATTTGTCCGCCGCGCCGGGCGGACACATCTGTGCGTGTATCCCTAGCTAATTGGAATTAATACACTATAACATACCGAAGTTGTAGAAAACACCTTCTGCAATATTTAAAACACGTAAAATGAAATACTCGAAGGATTTACTTTATATGCATAAAAGGTGTCACTCACCAATAGGCTCGGCACGGGATAGGCGCGGCCTCGACAGTATTCTTTATATGAAAGCCCATACTGTAATGTAACTTAACGTCATCTGAATGGCGCGGCCCGCGGCCTCGGCTTGTTTGCGTATGGGCGATGAGACGAGGCCGAGCTAGCAATGTACGTACAAGTTGCAGAACATTCTCCAAAATTCAGTAAAATTCTCGGAAAATTACACGGGAATTTAATTTAAATTTCCAATGAGAACATTCCCTATGGGAATTGTCAAAAAAGAAATTAGCATTATTTATTTATTTTATAAACTCGTAAATGGGACAGTCAGTTAAAATAATTGATAACGGCGGTGTCCAGCGACTTCCTGCGTATCTTTTATTGTTCGTAAAATTTAAGTTCTGTGAACATTCCGTATGGAAAATTTCGCAACTTTGGTAACTTCTTGGTGCATTGCTAGGCTGAGCCTATCCCTTGCCGAGCCTTTTAGAGTGCGACAACCTTAAGTACTCCCAGTAATTATGTACTTAAGTACAATAGGAGGTTTCATTTTATTCAATAATTTGTAATTGTTGTTGTTGTTTGTTTGTGTTTTTTAATTTGTAATGTGTTTGTGTTGTTTGTTTGTTGTTTACCTCTAAATTTGCTGTATTTTCTGTACTGTTTCCTTTTTGAGGTGTTCAATAAAGAGTATTTGTATTGTAATATTCATTTGTTATAACCATATGAACATTTTTCTGGATTACACTTATTTCATTTACTTATTACGTTTCAGATTTCGAGAGATTTTTAGATTTGTGAGCTACCCACTTTCCGCCAAACAATGTAACATAATCTAGTGTGTTTTTTATTCAAAATAAATGTTAGCAAATAATCATAGAGTCTGTCCGGAAAGAATAGTGTCGTAGAATGTATGAGCTCCCATATAAACTACGACACTTTTCTTTCCGGACCAACTCTACTAGTCAATACTAGTATTATAAATACTCGAGGATATTTTATAAGTCAATATACGATTTTAAGCTAACATGGTCATTAACATTACAAAAACTATTTAAAACCTAATTTACCATGTGAGTTTATTATTATGAGCTTCTCACATGGTAAATATCCCTTTTTAAATAGTTTTTATAAGTCAATATACGATTTTAAGCTAACCTGGTCATTAACATTACAAAAATTATTTAAAACCTAATTTACCATGTGAGTTTATTATTATGAGCTTCTCACATGGTAAATATCCCGTTTTAAATAGTTTTTATAAGTCAGTTTTGTAACCCCTACCATAAAACATGTCAATTACCTCTCGACCGTCTACGCAATACTGCTTCGTATCTGTGAATATGCACATAGTCTTTCCCGGGGTCATATTCCGAAGATAATCCGGATGCTACGGAAAAAATACAATGGGGTTTTCTTTATTTAATCGTATGGATACATAAGCATAATTAATATCGTATTAATAAAATAGCTATAGGCCCAAGTGGAGATGGCGGGATGACTAAGGACGGCCACCGACTATCAGTCCGCCTGCAGTCCGCCTGACGATATCGGCCTGTCAGTTGTTCGGAGCCTGCAGATTTTTGTTCCAACTGACAGGCCGAGATCGTCAGGTGGAGTGTAGGCGGACTGATAGTTCTTTAACTACGGCGGAAGAGGCGTAAAATCGGGAGATATGGGATCCAGGACAGAGACTTTCGCGCGGCAGTGGGACGCTCAAATAAAGTAGGTATTAAATGTCAACGCCAGTAAGCCACTTGATGACATCGTCGCACAAGGTGGTCAGATCTGGGATCGATTTTCGAAATTCTTTCAAATATCTGTAATACCGATCGATAGTAATTTAAAATCATGATTATTTAAACTATTTTTTCAATAATGGGGACAAAATCATTATAGTACTTTTTTTTAAATTCGAGCGATCGATATCAATAATCAACTTCCTGGAGGACAGGCGATATAGCGTGATATGGAGCTGGATGGTTTGAGCCACCGTTTCAAGCAAGAGAGTCCTCCCACCCGCAGCGCGGCTTAGGGTCACCACACACCTAGCGGAATTCCTCGCGGAATTAGCGGAAGTAGCGGAAATTTGTCTATGGTAGCGGAAATTTGTCTATGATAGCGGAAATTTGTCTATGGCTTCCATACAAAAAATCTGCTACCATAGATTAATTTCCGCTACCATAGACTCCGCTACTTCCGCTAATTCCGCGAGGAATTCCGCTAGGTGTGTTGTCACCCTTATACTCATAAGACGCTCTATATTGACCACGCAATCCTAATCACCTGCGATTTTCAATACAATGCGGTTTTTGATCCATAGATTGATTTCGTAGCACATACCGAGACAGCAGCGTATCGAAATCGCAGGCAAGGTCAAAATTGCGCCGAATATAGACCTCTTAACCCTTTGACCGCCAAGCATTAGACGGAAAAATCGTGCTCTCAGCGCAAACCGATTTATTTAGGACGTGATATCACGTGCTGGCGCAAGGCATGACTCTACGTTCGCGTGATTTAATTGACGTCTTTGGCGGTGAAAGGGTTAATAAGCGCAACGACTGTGGCCGGTGGTACGAACCCTATTGAATGTACACCAGTCTCACCTTGAAAGTTCCGATTATTTTATTTTGGAGGCTGGTTCTTAAAAAAAAACTAAAAACTCAACGCAGATGTCGTCACTAAAGTTTTTTGACTTATTAAATCTAGCATATTGGCCACAGAATAAAGGATGATGCACGGCGTTGCGGACCGTTTCCGACACGACACTTTTGACTCACTTTGTATACAGAACATCACGTGACCTCCGAGGGTCACGTAACGCTTTCTATACAAAATGAAGTGCCGGAAGTGTCGTGTCGGAGACCGTCCGGAACACCGTGCACCATCCTAAGAAATCCTTATTGCGATGCCAACCACATTGGCTCGAAGAGTCACTGTGTCCCATATGTTCGTCGTAGAGACTTTAGAGACCCTTGCTATAGTGACTATATATATGTACTGCGTTTAGCGTCCACGAGCGACATCTAGAGTTTACGCGACGGATCTGTAATGTAACTAATGTAATTCGTGAGATCCGGATAATTTCATACATTTAGGATCCGGCAAACCCTAGCGACATCCTTAGCGAACAGCGAACCGCGGCAGAAGTGGGGATAAATGCTCGGAAGAAAATCAATAGCTTACCGCATCCCTTGATACTTCACTTTCTTCTCTTTGCCCTAGGATGGCTATAGGAGCGAGCAGAGAAAGTAGCAATATGTACCACATGGTAGTGAAAACTGACTGAGCAAGTAACAACAAGTGACATTTAACGAGATGTTTAATATTTATATCATTTATTGTATACAGGATGTTTTTAATAATGAGTGAATCTGAAAAAACAACATACGACTAACTTTAATTTAACCCCAAAAAAATAATTCGTCGACATCTCATCGGCCAAAATGTATGAAACAGCCAATTTATTTTTTTAACTGAACTAATTACATCGCAGTGCGAATCGATCGAAATCACTAGCTATATTGTGCGATGATCGCACAATATGGCTAGTTTTTGAATAAGTATCATTAGGTAGATTACTTGTATGTACCATACGAAGAAGTACATATACAATTAAGTCAACAGTGCATGGGACGTGGATAAAGGCCTCTCCCAAGGACTTCCATATAAACCGGAAGTGCGCTGCCCTCATCCAATATTAATCAGATCATCGTCGAGCTATAATACAATAATTTTAAACAAAAAAAGAACCGACTTCACTTAGGCTCTGCTTTTCCAAGAGGAAACGCCCGAGCTGCTGTAAAAAATAGTGAAATCACTATAATTTATTTATTTATTGCATACAAAATTTATACAGCATAACAGTAAAACCAAGACACTGCACAATTCAAATAACTAACAGATACATGTTTTAAATTAAACAAACCGGAATATCAACTCACATCCATCGACTCACAGTAAACCAGACATGCTCTACAAACACTCGCCCAATTATTCGCAAATACATCAGTCTCTGGTGCTCATGACAGAAGCGAGTTTAAGAGCCGCAAAGCTCGTATTGCTGGAGAATTATATTATTATTAATTATTATAAGTGTGCCTATAATAGTTGAAGAGTTCCCTCGATTTCTCCAGGATCCCATCATCAGACCCCGACTTGGTGACAATGGGACCATCTAGGGGTTATACCCGTTCGATTAAAATTTTGAAAATCGGTTCACGATTCACGGAGATATCAAGTAACATACATACAAAAAATAAAAAAATAATAAAAATGCAGTCGGACTGAGAACCTCCTCCTTTTTTGAAGTCGGTTAAAAATGCCGTAAAGAAATATCCATAGATATCGTGGAAATATCATAACAACGTTTTGATGTGAATTTGTTTTTTTTTATCCGTGTTAATCAGTATTTTTTTGTAGAGTGATTTAAAATATTGTCTTATAAAATACTGACCTTTTCTAAAATTATAAAGTTGTACCATCCTATACATATAATATAACGGTATAATCACCCGAAACTAATCAATTTAACAACTGAAATTTGACATGAGGATAATAAATATACCGTCTACAATATCATCCGTAGATTATTGGAAGTTATTATCTCAGTAATTGAACATGTTTTATTCGTTTTCAATTATTTATCAGTCACTTATTTTAGACGGAGAGCTGGCCACATCAGATATGAGACAATAATGAGAGCCACGAAACCCTTCTAGTTAGTTTGCTATACTATGCTTATTTCTAGATCCGGACATCTGGCAGCTGTAAAGAGGTGGAGGTCAAAGAATGCAAATAACTTGAAATCCTATAATATCCAAAAGTTTTGGTTGGGGGAAGTAGTGCCAAATGATGTAGGTATAATGTAATTTTTGGTTACTCGCCTACTGTTTTTGTTTCCGCAATAATACGTAATGTTTTTCGTTCTAATGTTAAAATATAGGCCCTGTTCTCTATAAATGACACAACTTCAGCAGTTTTTACCTATTTCGGTATTACTTTTTCTCAACTTAAAAACTTTGTTGGTGTGTCACTCTGATCTCCACCCATTAAAAGCTACCAGATGCCCGGATCTAGCAATAAAGATGGTTATGCAATCTAACTGGACTGGTTACATTACTCTCATTATTGTGTCATATATGACGTGGCCAGCTCTTAGTCCAGAATAAATTCAGATTAGAATATCACTTATAAAAGTTATAAATTATAACATGCACCACTCCGCCGGATACAATATCCGTTTCACTACGCATTTAATATTGCACCAAGTTCGCAAAGCAAAAGGGGTGAAAACCTACTAGAAAATTCCACAAAAATGCGGTTTCTAATTACGAATTCCTAAATTTGAACAAGAATAATCTCTGATAGTGTGGTCAATGAATGATTCTAGCTGGAAAAGTGGAAAGCAGAAATTTTGACTTCAGAACTTTGTTAAGACTAGTTAGGAGTCTAACATACTAAAAAATCCTCACCCCTCGGAGGTGAGCTCGAAGATGGGGGAGGCAAAGAAGGTTCCGTTTTTCGGCATTTTGCTTATATATTGAAAACCCTGGGTCATAGACAATTATGTTGTAGTACAGAATTAAAGCTAATAAATTTCGCTACAACTTTCATCCAGACACATTTTACCTGATACCAATAGTTGTCAGTCAAAAGTTAATCATAGAATAGTTATAGAGCATATTTGAGACGTTATACCCAATTATGTGGTACTTACTGCGTGAGACTGTCGGAAAATGTAAAAATGTTTTCAAAAAAGTTTGAGTTATATATTTTGTATGTATCAGTAACCTAAACCTTTGATGAAATACAAATTTTACTACAGTAACTATATTTGTTTAAATTATTTACAAGAATTGTAAATTGTATGCGAACTAGTTGTATACGGTGTATATCAGTATATTTGCATATATTCTAAAAGATAATTTCATTATTTATAGGATTTTAGGGTGGTTTTTTATCCAGATTAACCAGTTAGTATGACCAGAATTGTGGAGAATACCCCCACTTTTCAAAATTGACCGTTTTTCGGAGCTCATATCTAGAATTAGTATTAGGTAAAATGTGTCTGAATGAAAGTTTTAAATTTTTTTATTAGCTTTAATTCTGTACTACAACAAAATTGTCTATGACGCATGGTTTTCAAGACATAAGCAAAATACCAAAACACGGGACCTTCTTTGCCTCCCCCCTCCTCGAGCTCACCTCCGGGGGATGAGGTCTTTTAGTATGTTAATCTCCTAACTAGTCTTAATAAAGTTCTAAATTAAAAATTTCCGCTTTCGACTTTTCCTGCTAGACACCTTTTTGGGCATTCCTTTACCAGGCTATGACTGTTCACAAGATTTTCACTTCCGAAAATCACTATTTTTATTATTAACTGACTCATTAATCATCAATTCAAGTTATGAAGTACTTACACATTTGAACTGGTTTTCCAATTAGCATTGTTGCTGATGATTCTTGCATATCAGTAATTGTGATACTCGGCAGTCATCTGGCAGTATCGGCGTAAATATATCATCTTTCATTAGCTGAAATATTTTAATTGATTATTGCATATCAGTTATGTTAGTTCACTATCATTTGGTTGCCAACATGCGACGCCAATGTCTAGTAGTTCTGGTAATATGTGTTTTTACTACGGCTTTACCGCGAAACGAGGTGAGTTATTATTACTAGCTCTATGAAGTATGTGAGCTGTACCTAGATCTCGTGACTCCATTTATTTTTACATTTAGAACAGCCATAATAAAAATTCGACATATTAATCCCATGTTATAATTAATAATACATTTAACTAAATTAATAACTAGCTCAAATCTAAATTATCCCATGTAAATAATATATACTATCGATTATCTCAGAACTAGAGCTAATTAGGACACTGGTAAATATAGTTAATTTAAGTTCAGGAATGCACCCCTGCAATTAAAGAAAAAAAACACGGTGTATACAGAATTTTATGGTATTCCGTTGAGAATTACAATATGTAGACAAAAAAATAAACATAGTACCTATTGCTAAATTGGGAACCTCCTCCTTTTGAAATCGGTTACAAATCGCCTGTCGCTTCTTGCCCGTTTTGGTTAAATATTTATTTTTAGATATTTTGTCATATTTTCAAATATGGATCACGTTGTCTGCGGGGCTTCTCCCGCTGTAGCACATTTTCAACCGGCTTTAAGATTTTGCAAGAGGAGGTTATCAATTCGTCGGGAACTTTGGTTATTTTTTTATGCGTGTTATTCGAAGACGGCTGGACCGATTAAGAAAATTTTTCTTTTGTTTGAAAGAGTGTGTCTTCACAGTTGGTCCCATTGTCACTAGGTCCAGATCTGATGATGGGATCCTGGAGAAATACAGGGGAACTCTTCAACTACTATAGGCACACCTACTTATAGTGATTTTACTGTTTTTTACAGCACTCTCGGCCACTTCCTCTTGGAATAGCGGATCCGAAGTGACGTCGGTTCTTTTCTTGTTTAAATTTTTTACAGAGATCGAACGAAACATCAAGGAAATTTGCACCCAAGTTTAAAAGAGCATTGATGACCACTACAATAAAACCAGCCGGGAGCACAGTTCGACTGAAATGTCTTTCGGATGGTAAGTCTTTAAATCTTAATCTTGTCAGTATCAAATTTTTATTAACTTTAAAGGAGAATACAATAATTAATTATGTAATAAAACTAAAATTACCTAGACTTAAAAAAATAAACTTTACTAACAAGAGTAAAAATAAACCTACCTACAAAAACCCAACTATAATAATTTTAAACATAATTTTAAACAAAAAAAGAAGCGACTTCACTTAGGATGCGCTATTCCAAGAGGAGTGGCCGAGTTGCTGTAAAAAATAGTGAAATCACTATAGGTGTCGTCCCTATAATAGTTGAAGAGTTCCCTCGATTTCTCCAGGATCCCATCATCATCCCCGACTTGGTGACTATGGGACCATCTAGGGGTTATACCCAATCAATTGAAAAAAAAAATTGAAAATCGGTTCACGATTCACGGAGATATCGAGTAACACACATACAAAAAAAAAGTCGAATTGAGAACCTCCTCCTTTCTTGACTTGAAGTCGGTTAAAAATAAGAACCGGCTTCACCTAGGATCCGCTTTTCGAAGAGGAAATGACCAAGTTGCTGTAAAAAATAGTGAAATCACTATACGTGTATCTATAATAGTTAAAGAGTTCCCTCGATTTCTCCAGGATCCCATCATCTGATCACGAATGTTAAGGTGGTTTTAACCATCCAATCTAAAATTGGTTTCAATATCGTCATAATCTATTTCTGATGATGGTAATCATGGGACACAAGAAGAATTGAGGGAACTCTTATTTTGTTTTTGGAAATATTTGCATCAAGAAATGACATCTTCATTTAAAAAAATCATATGTTATTAAAGAAGAAACTTTTATTTTAGTTTATGAGTAAACAAGTTATTAAGTAACTTTTTTCGTGTTTATCATTGATATTAACTTACACAAGACCTTAATATTATATGTAATAGTAGATTGTACACCAAGCAAGGGGATAAAGCACTGTTTTATGTCACGGCCGCGCTGTTGAATCCTAAACGTAACGAAGGACTCCAGATTTAAATCCCGAGCGCAGCGAGGGGGTTATGAGTTAATTCTCGAGCGTAGCGAGGAATTAAGACTGAGTCCTGAGTGCAGCGAGGGATTTAACCGCGCCCGTGACTGAAACAGCTTTATCCCCAAGGAGTATACTCTACTTTTCTTACCTCTTGCGAGACCTAAAATTTGCGAAATAATAAATTCAATATTCAAATCCGTTGGGCGCGGCGACGCGGGCCCCGGCGCGGCGCTGCAGGCCCCGGCTCGCGGGGATGGGCTGGGCGCCGTGCGGACTTTACGAAATTAGACTTTAAAGACATAATAATAAGAAGTGAAATCACATTATTACCCGGCGGGAATAATGAAACATTATTCCCCGCTAAAGCCAAGGGCTACAATGATTTGCTTTCGGTGGGGTTTTCATGATACATAATTTGGCATTGTCGAGCAGGTGGCGTGAAAAGTTTATTTCTAGATATATTGATTTTTTTTAGCATAGGTACCTAAACCTTGTACGAAAGATCGTATAACACAAGTTAACAAGTTACTTAATATTTCCACAATAGAATCTACAAAAAATTAAACGAGAAAAAAGACCCTTATAATTTTCGACCTGCAAATGAAATGCCAGAACTGCCGGAGTTGCCGGACATCCGGAATCCGGACATGTAATTTTTTTTCTTAGGTTGAAACCATAGAGTAACCTATATAGTAGACCAACATAGCCTTTAATAAGAACTTTTTGAAGCTCAAGTCAATCGCGCCATCTGCCCGAAAGCGACCTAAAGATACCCAAAATGTAAGAGGAAATGTCACCTGCACTGCTACTCCATCTAGTAGAGAGCTACTAGTGTACTACTAGAACGCTATTCGTTCCTCTTACATTTTGGGTATCTCTAGGTCGCTTTCGGGCAGATAGCGCGATTGACTTAAGCTTCAAAAAGTTCTTAGGCTGTGTTGCTCTATCAACGAAGACGCTTCATTCATCACGCGCTCGGTGTTATCTTACTTATCTTTCTGCTTACAGGTAACCCACAGCCCAACATAACTTGGTCGAAAAACAACGGTCCTATACAAAGATCTTTCTTCCAACCTACTTACGGAAAGTGGTCGGTGGTACTCGAAGAAGTAACGAGAAGTGATAATGGCAACTATACTTGCTTAGTTTGTAATGAACTAGGCTGTATCAGTCATACATTTCATTTAACAGTCGTTGGTACGTACTACAGTACTGTATAAGCATGGTAGTAATTTTTTAAGATGTCCGAATCTTACTAGAGATTTCTTCCTACAATACGGATATCTTAAAAAATCTTACTATAACAATATGCGAAAGACCATCTGGGCGTCCTAGGTACCGCTGGAAAGGCGAGGTGCGGAAAGACCTCACTGCGCTGGGCGCCGTTGACTGGACGGAGACGGCTGTGAACAGAGAAGCCTGGTGATCTTTAGAGTCGGAACGTCGGAGCCTAAGATCCACTTTGGGTCGCTGCGCTACTTGGTCTAAGAGCTGGCCACCTGGCATCTGGCAGCTTTTAATGGGTGGATATTGGTGTGACAGACCAACAAAGTTTTTAAGTTGGAAAAAAGTTATACCGGAATAGGTAAAAACTGCTGAAATTGTGTCATTTATAGAGAACAGGGCCTATATTTTAACATTAGAACAAAAAATATTGTGTATTGCGGAAACAAAAACAGTAGACGAGTAACCAAAACTTACTTTATACATCATTTGGCCCTATACATTTCCCCCAACCGAAACTTTTGGATATTATATAATCTAATTAATAACATAATTTTTCATAATATTGGATCAAACCCAGAACATTAGGATTTGTTTTCTTCAAGTTATTTGCATTCTTTGACCTCCACCACTTTACAGCTGTCAGATGTCCGGATCTAGAAATAAGCATAGTAAAGCAAACTAACTAGCTCTAATTTTTTTTTTTTTTTTTTTTTATTTATTATTGTAAACCGACAATGATGTACCATCGGGTTCAAAAGGGCATGGGCAATTTATGAATGAATTCATTGATAAATTGGCCTTGCAATTATGAACCCGATGGTAGCTACTAGAGTACTACTAGTACGCTACTTGTTACTAGGTGGAGGAGCAGTGCAGGTGACATTTCTCTTACATTTTCGGTATCTTTAGGGGTCTTTGACATAGATGGCGCAATTGACTTGAGCTTCAAAAAGTTCTTAGTCTATGGCTGTCTAAGGTAAATAAGTAACTTAATTTAACCCGTAGAAGTTAGAACGCTATCCGACAAAGCCCTACATTCAAGAAGGTCAGCCAGGGAACAGAACAGCCGTGGTAAATGAAACCATACATTTGAATTGTCCCACAACTTCAGATCTTGAACCGTATCTGTATTGGGTGAAGAAGTATGATAACTTTACAATCACGGATGAATATCAACCAGGATTGCCAGGAAATGAAATACAGGTCAGTTAATTGAATACAAAATATATGGAGGTTACCATTTAAGTTTATATTTAACATTACTTAGCTAATAGAATAACTTTATAGTTATTTAGAAGAGCCATAGCTTATAGCTTTAGAATTAACAATGAAGTTTTTAAGAAATATTTTTCCACACGGTCAATCGCCTATTTGTCCCTAGATGTCGCTGCAACGCAATGTCATATTTTCTTCCTATTTTTATATTGCGTCGCAGCGACATCTAGGGACGTGTAGCATACCGTAGTAAAACTAGCTTTTTTCCTAGTTACGAGCTACATTTTAGGTGGCTCTCGAGTAGATGACGCTTTCAGACATGAGCTGCAAAAAGTGCTTAGACTGTAGGTACTGCTCTATTATATAAGTTACTATCTGCTAGTATATTTATAAGCTGCGCTGGTCTTCCGTAAGACCCACTTGGTGATACCGCGACATATAACAAAAACTGAAGGGCATCCATAGGCTTCCGTAGCTGCTTACCATCAGGCGGGCCGAATGCTAGTGTGCCACCGTCGTAGTATTAAAAAAACGTTTTTTTTGCTGTGCAAGTCAGTATTTTTTTAATGTGTGGAATATAATGTCCCAAATTAAATCACTTTATTATTATATTCCAGAGTGACAACCCTGCAGACGAGCCTGGGACGCTGACCATAGCCAACGTGACCCTGAAGGACCAGGGATGGTACGCCTGCGTGGCGACGAACAATCTTGGAACAACTACTGCATTTGGCTACCTAACCGTCTTAGAGAAAGAATGTAAATGTGGCGTGTGATGCAGCATGTTTTAACTAGATATGCAACGAAACGTTTGGCCGGATACCGGATAGGTACCGAATAATAAATATTCTTATTCTTATTCTTATACAATAAATATTCTTATTCTTGTTCTTATTCTTACCATACAATAAATATTCTTATTCTTATTCTTATTCTTATCCGGTGGATTCCTTGGCCGGGTAGCCGGATATTCGGCCAAAATTTTACATGCAGTTAAGCTACTTCGAGCGCAATTAATAATTAATAAGTAAATTATTTAGTGGATTACTATGTCCGTATACATGTTTTTGACTACTTTGCCCGTATATACATATTCTTGAGCACTTTACCCGTATACATATTTATGACTACTGTGCTGTATCTTAACTGCCAGAGAATACGGTCTGTTTTTAAATGCCCGAAATAGTTATTTGTTATACAAGGGGTGAAAGTTGTATTTTACGTGCGAGTGTTATTTGAAACACGAGCTAGCGAAAGGATTCTATTATTGACCACGAGCGAAGCGAGTGGTTCAAAAATAGAATCCTGAGCGTAGCGAGTGCTTTAATACACGAGACGTAAAATAACTTTCACCCGTGTATAACACAAAACTTTTCACCTCACTACAGCGAGGAAAATAAGAAAAAGGGTGCATTTTGCTCGGTTTCCCGTAATTCCTCAGGTGTTTAATACTTCTTCATCACTCGAATCACTAATTTTTAACAAAACAACCTAGAAAAACATGCGAATATTTAACGTTGATATGATGGATGAATTGAAATGAAAAGTTTTGACGTAAAAGGTTTTATTAAATGTCAGATGCGTTTTGTTCGTACGCAGACTTATTCGGCTGTCAGAACAATTTATCCGTTTTTACAAAAATAATGAAGATTAATGTTGAATGCTGATATTTATGAATTAAAATAAAGTTGTAAGACTGTATTAAGTGTTTTTACTCGATGCAATTGATTAATTGTGATGTTAAAAATTCTGCACTTTTAACGTTTTACGTTTTGTTAGCTGTCAAATGTCACTTAAGCCACTTGTCACTTATGTCAAAACTCTTTCACCACATGTGGATAAAAAGCGATTTTCACAATAGATATTAAACAAACAAAAAGGGCTTTCCGAGCTAGTGAGGTGAAAATTACCTTAACGCCTTAACATAATAACTTATTACACTTTCCATAGATATGACAGAGAAGGCGCTATTATCGTTGGTCCTTATCATAGACTCACCCTTGTTATTATTGCTTACTTCGAAAAGGCTCTAAGTACAATAGAAACGTTTATTACCCTCCACCACTCTTTGAACGGTAACAATGAAACCGACTAAATTATGTAGGTTAGTTACGGTATGCTATCAGCCATCTTGAAACGTGTTTTAAAATCAGTCGCGTTGCGTGTATTCTGTCCTTTAGGGTGGGTCGCGTATGCGATCTCTAGTTAAATCCTTGCTTTGAGGAAGTATTAGCAGGTGGGGTACAACTCAAAGTAAACCTGTCAAAAAATTTGAGTTTGACACGACGTATCCGATACGTTTGCATAAGTGCGAAAGAGAACTTGTCATGCGTTAAGAAGGGACAACATGATTCGTGACGTTACGTGACATTACAGAGGTCTCTCTGTATTATACTATTATTTACTCTATGGTATTAGTATTATCACAGAGTAAATAATGTATTATATTCTTTGTCAGAAACGTCGTGTTTGACACACAGACTTTTGACATAAACTTTCACCTGTCATATCGATTTTATAGTAATTTTATATATAATTATAGAAGCAAAACCCTTTTATGCCAGAATAATAATGATTATACCCATATAAAAGGATTTTAAATTTCAAAAACGTAAGTAGTAAACACATACCTACTTAAAGCAAAAATTAAGAAACGCATGCACATCTCAGGATGTCCCGGGTTCGAATCCAGGTCAGGGCATTTATTTGTGTGTTTATCACAGATATTTTTGTACCTGGGGGGGTGATTTTTGAGATTCGAGTACTCAAAAGTGACATTTACAACTCAGAATAAAACGCTGAAATTATGTTTTAAAAATAAAAGCGATAGGAATTTGAAATCATGAGTATTTAAACTATTAACTTCATGCGAAAAAATTGGCGGTAAGCTTTTGTGTGCGATTATTTTCGAGCTTAAACTTTTTGAATTCAGGCAATCTGGCGGGAATATCTATATCTTATAGATAAATACTGAAATACATGCATATATCGTCGCATAGTACCTACAACACAAGCCTTATTGAGCTTACTGAGGGACTGGGTTGATTTGTGTAAGATTGACCTAATATTAAAAAAAATTATGTGCTATAGTCGTAACATAATACCTAAAGTTCTTCTTCAACAAAGTAACCAGATACAAAGATATCAGATTTTTGACGATCCTGTATATACAATTAGAATGATCAGACACTTATCGATGTTTTGTATGGGACACGCAGTGGCTGTGGGTCAAAATTTTTCTTAGGCAAGCCGGTGCTGAATTTGGCTTAAACTTTGTTCAAGAGCTGTAGGAAAACTGCTCAGGCGCCTGAAACTTGGGCAAGCCGACGGGAATCGTGTTCTATTGATGCACCAATTTTTTCGCTATCAGCTTTTAGCCTTTTCACCAGTGATGCGGATTCGTTGCGAGGTTTGTGTTTTGTTTAAAACTATAGAGTGTGTGGTTACAGTTTTCTATGCAAATCCAGTACCAGAACCGAGAATTCCCGGTTCTCGCCCTACAAAGTCTAAACAGGAGCATTAAGAACCAGCAGGATCCAGCATCACTTTACGTAGTCTCGCACAGCGCAGCTCTAGGATCGGTTCTTAATAGAGATGGGCCGACTAGTCGGGACAGCCGACTATTCGGCATCATTTGTAGTCGGCGATTAGTCGGCGACTAGTCGGCAAAAAATGCCGAATATTCGGCACTTTAATACCTACAGGAAAATAAGAACTTGGCAGAATATTAACCCTTATTTTTAGCTATGAAATTTAAATCTTATAAGTAGTGTTTGTTTGTTATCTTTTTGCCATCAAACACGCCATCGCCAGCGCCGGTTCGTAAACAAAAGCGTGATAGACAATGGCACGGCTGACGAAGCGAAACGAGCGTTTCCGATTGCATCCGAACCTAGCCAAAACCTACGATCGGCATTGCCGACTAGTCGGCCGTTTAATCGGCAATTTGAAAACCGATTAGTCGGCCGATTGTGTAGTCGACAAAAACCCTAGTCGGCCCATCTCTAGTTCTTAACAAACACATTCCTCGCAACGCATCCTCGCTCATCTCTGTTGGCTACGTAACTTAACACATTCAGCGCCGAGAACCCGACAGTCGGGTTCTCTGTTCGTAGCTACTACGCGCTACATACGAGGAATACCTGGCTACGCGCTACGAGCGTAGCGCATAGCGCTACGCGGTACAGAAAGTGCTAAGAGCGGTCACCGACTATCAGTCCGCCTGACGATACGAGTTTTGTATAGAAATCGCTTTCAAATCGCTCAAGTGTGATGAAGCCCTTAAGGGTAGATCATCCAGGTATTTAATACGAAAATCTCCTTCAGTTTCAGGGATAATGCCACTGCTGAACCATTGCTGTTACTCGATCAGTTTAGAAAATGGCAGTCTTTTGATAGCGGCCATAAATGTCGTAGCGCCGGTACTGGCCTCAGTGTACCAAAATATGGTCATCGGGCCCGGTAAAGGCTTGTTTACACTTTGCGAAGTAGCAAGTGCAGATGAAAAGTGAATAGTAAACATATTTTTACGATGACAAGTCTCAAGTGTTAAGCAATCCTTTACACATTGTTTAGTTGTGCTTTGTGTAGATACTACTAAACGCTACTCATAGTGTTGTATTCCTGCTGGTGAATAAAGTTGCCAAAGAGCTCAAAGAGGACCCAGTGTGTTGACGAATTCTGCTTTTTGTAAAGTGTCGGCAACGCGCATGTGACACCCGTGCAGGCGTCCATAGGCTACGGTAGCTACTTGTCCCTCAAGCGGGCCATATGCTTGTATATGCCAAATATGTCGTGATATATAAAAAGGTGCAGAGTGCGCAACAAAAATGGAGGACGAATGGGGGTTCGCGGATGTGCGGGGAACTACTTAACAGGCAGAATTAACGCTTAATAGACCGATCTTCTAATCACTTGACTCCGCACTCGCACTTGTCACTAAACAGTGAGACCGTTTACACATTCGTTTTACTAATCACTTGACACCTTCACTTGTCACCTGCACTTGCTACTTCGCAAAGTGTAAACAAGCCTTTAGTTTGCCTTCACAAATGGTAGAAATATGGATGGTATAAGGAGGATAAGTATCTCTTAGTTAGTTTTACTGGGCGCTTTTCCGCAAGTCGACATCCAGTGTGCCTATTTTGCGTGAATCTCCTATATCTCTTATAGGAGAACGGTCTAAAAAGTGTCCAGCTGTAAACAGCAAATAATAGTTCCAAATCTCTCCGAGTGGCGGTAGTATAATAGCTATAGCTATAAGATGTGCAAGTTGCGGAAAGTTTCCATAAAATTCTATAAATTCCCGGGAATTTTATGAAACTTCCACTAGGAAATATGGGAAATTTAAAATTGGAAAGTTTCAATTCTCAGACAAAAATGTAATAAATTTTCCGATTTTTTCCTAAGTTAAATTTCCGAAACATTCGCAATTTTGGTAAGTTTCCTTAGGCACATCAGTAGCTATAGCACCTTAGCAGTTATTGACGGAGTGAAGTGCGCTCCCATATATTCTATTGCTATTGTGGCGCCACCAATTCAACGCCTTTTGATGGACACTTCTAATATTCTACATATCCATAGAAAGTCGTATAAGTAATATATTTTGTGTTTTACGATTACAGGTGGTTGGCGGTACATGTTTGTATTCGTGATTTTAGTGTTTATAGCAGTTTGCAGCGCACTGTTTATCTTTTGTGGAGTTATGCGGGTAAATATTTCATTAATTTTTAGTATAAACTACCATACTAGATATTACCATCAGATGAGGTAAATTTTACCCGTTAAAATACGACTAATGGGGCCCACCCACATCAGTCGGCCTGGCCCCTATATCACCACGGTGACAAAATTGTCACAATTTCTGACATACCCAAATTACTGACGTCACAGGCGTCCACAGGCTACAGTAACCGCTTACGGTTACGAGCAGGCGGCCTGCATGCTTGTTGGCCACCACTATGATGATTTTAATAAAATTCAACATATTTATATTATTGAAGTACTTACGACAATTGTCACGAAAAACAATAGTCCTTAGAAGAATTGTAAATATTTCTCGAAGTTTAGGCTTGTGTCGGAATTTCGTGACAATTGTCGTGTTTTTCGATACATATGTCAAAACCTCTGTTTACAAAAGTAGTAGTTTTAGTGATAATAACTGAAGTTTTTCTGTAAATAATACACTAGTGACAAACAAGCGTGCAGCCTGCTCAATGATAAGCGGTTTCCGTAGCCTATGGATGCCTATTACGTCAATAATTTAGATATGTCAGAAAATTACAATTGTCACCGTGGTGAAATAGGGGCCTGATGATATTGGCCTGTCAGTTATTCGGAGCTGTCAATTTTTCGTTTTAACTGTCAGGCCGATATCGTCAGGCGGATTGATAGTCGGTGGGCCCCCTTACGGTGTAACTAAAGACAAGGAATTTAGGCCTATTTCGAGACTGGTGAGTTGGCATTTACTGTGTAATTTACTATCTTTGCGTTTTGAACAATCACTCATCCCTTTAACTAAGTACAATCGCATTTGACGACGGTACTTTGCGTCGATCGCATCTAAGGCTTAGCACGCACTGCGGTTTTTTTCTTGCGGTTGCGGGCTGGCCGAAAACTAGTGTCCGACCGAAACATGTTTTTTGCCGAAACCGAAACCGAAAACGAAGGTTCGGCTCTAGGTGCAGTTTCGGCCGAAACCGAAACCGAAACCGAAACTTTTATAGACTGTTAAAATCGTTGAGTTAAATGTCAATAAGCCGTTGTAACTTGTATAGGATAGGTGGTATAAAGAAGAAAAAGGTTAGTAAGTTTTGATTGATCATTCTCCTAGCGTTTGTGCTGGCGTTTTCTCACGGACTGAACTGAGCCTGGGGTCCACTTGGCAACCTAATCCCATGATTTTTTTTCTAGTTTGCACACAACTCCAAGTTATATCGGTGTAAGGCGTATTTTGATCCCTAAATTCGTTTTGGTTTGTAAAATTTTACATCGCTCTCGTTTGTTATGTAGCCGACCCGAGTTACGCATGTGCAGTTAGATCTTTCAGCTTTTTTTTTCGGGAAATAAAAGCAGAACACGAAATAATTTTGTAATAAAGGTTTCATATGAATAAACATAATTATGTAACTTTTTAACAACTGTAACGTAAAATTTTACCCCCTTATTGAAAGTATAATTGTCACAAGTCGAACATGTCAGACATCAGTTTTTTGGGCAGTCCCTTTCATAAACTCGAGAGTTTAATGTTAGATAAAATTAATACTTAAACGATATTATCACATTAATTAATCTTCCAAATCACATGTACACTTTTTTTATATTTATTTATTATAATTTTATCACTTAAAAACGTTGCTGAGACAGAACTTGTGGACCGATTAAGTACAATGTTGTAAGTTTCGGCGCGGCCGAAAGTTTCGGCCGTTTTTTGGCCGAAACCGAAACTTGGGCCGAAACACTGTTTTTTGGCCGAAACTGGCCGAAACCGAAACCGAAAACGAAACTTCGGTCGGACACTACCGAAAACGCCGAACCGCGGAGGAACTCGCACTGCGGTTGCGTTTCCGCGGTTTTCACGATCAGTATGACAATGGATTTCCTCAGAGCAGTATGTGTGTGCCTTAGTTTTAAGAAAAAAAAGTCGCCAACATAAGTACTGGGTGCATCCTCTAACAGATCAAAGATATTTGAAGGGATATTTTTGTAAAATGTACAGCAATGTACGAAACAACAGAGACAATTTTTTTAACTACTACAGGATGTCAATTAGTACTTTGGATAAATGATTGCGAATGGTTGGCCCACATCTGCATTTTGAAAATACAAGCTCCTCCGACGACATAATGCAGCGCACAACACACCTCACTGCTCCGCTCTCTGAGCCGAACTGACGAAATTGACGAAAAAACCGCTTTTTGCGAGCCGCAGTGGGGGCGCTGCTATACATGAAGTATGGGATACATAAAAACGCGCGGTTGCAAACCGCGAATCAAAATGTAGCAAGTTGCGTTTTTAAAATCAGTCACTGAAATAAATCGCAAGTGCGTGCGCTTATAAAGAATGCCGTACGTTACATTTTTTGCGGTTGCGGAACCGCTTTTTAAAAACCGCAGTGCGTGCTAAGCCTAAGTAGTAGCAAAATGGCTGCGCTACTGTCGCGATAACTGTATCGACAGCCATTTTGCAAAGAACTGTCCTTGCCACATACGCACTGTATTAATTAATTAATTTAATCACAAGAACGGTTTGTTGTGCTGTTTCCTTTTTTTAGTAAGGAAGTAGTCGGTGAGCTCTAAAAAGAACCTTCGGGTTTTAGAAAGAGACGTTAGGTATCAATCAACAATGGATACTACCTCAGACCGCTGATGTGAACAGACGTGTTATTTATTATTTTACAATTTAAAATCGTGCGCAATATTTACATTGACCTCGATCTTAACAAACTGTGTCACGCGTGTTAATGCAGTGCAAGTAAATATGACTTTATAGTTTCATTAAGTTAGACAAAATGGGTGATCCTAGTGATAGCCCTTCTAGACGAAGTCCTTCAAATACCGGAAAAGGAAGTACCAACTCGACGAGCGCCAGAGATCAGACCAGCCCCGATGCCGTATCAACACCAGAGATTCAGAACTGGATGAGCGCAATAGAGCAGTGTCTTAATGAAATATGCAGCATCTCGACGGAAGGAAAATTGAACTCTGACCAAAAACTAAGAGTCCACAACCTTTGCCGTAAGGTTTCCCATGGCACCGCAAACCTAGCAGTAAATTACCAGGCACTAAAGCAAAAAGCATTAATCAATCAATGCAATCTCCAAGCCCTTCAGGAACAACAAGACCTCTCCGAATGTATCCGAGCCCTAAAGAAATCAATTGATACCAGACCTACCACGGCCACCACAGATGCACTTTCCTTCGCTGATACGGTGAAAACTAAAAACAACATCCAGATCCGTCCTAGTAACTTGAGCTCAGTGGCAATTTACCCTAAAGACCAAACTAGAACAAGCGAACAGACAAAAAACTTAGTCCAAGAAATGATTAGACCCCAGCAACTGAAATTGCACGTCAGAGCACTGCGCAAAGTAAGAAATGGTGGCGTTATCATCAGCACGGAATCCAAGGACGACATTGAAAAATTAAAAGAGAAATTCAAGAATACATCTCCTGACCTCACAATTGACGAACCTTTTAAGCGAAGGCCGAGGATCGTAATAGTTGGCGTTCAGTCATCTCTACGAGAAGAAGAGTTTTATAACTGCTTATTTGAACAAAATCTTGCCGAAAAGCTGCCTAATTCAACACGCGATAAAATTTTGAGCAGTATTAAATTAAGTCATAAATCGGGTAAGAAAGAATCGGAAACTTGCAACTACATTATAGAAGTGCCAGCCCTTATACGCAAGATTCTAATAACCCAGAGCCGTGTTTACATCAATTGGTCATCTTGTCCAGTGAGGGACTTCACTATTGTCACTAGGTGCTTCAAATGCCAGCAGTACGGCCATGCCGCTAAGACCTGTAAGCAACCAGACCAAACGTGCGGACATTGCTGTAGCATAGGACACGCAGACAAAATGTGTCCATCAAAAGACAACCTTCCCAAGTGCGCAACATGCAAGCTCTTCAAGAAGCCCAATGACCATAAGACTGGAGACCCTGACTGTCCCGCTAGGATAATGGCCGAACGACGCTACATTTACTCAATTGATTACGAGGGGATTTAAGTACTAGGATTGTACTATATATTCTTTGCCGTCAATTGTATAATTTTCATCCCATCATTAATTTTATTGTGCCCTACTATTCGTAAACAATTACAGTGCAAAGTCTACAATTATTAAAAATTACATATTTACTCGATTGACCTAGATTTGTAGATGTAAATGCTGACGATGTGATAGTTGCATTTAGTAAACACGGTAAACAGCATAATACGCAAATTTTATTTTCACGTGACACATAACTATTTTGTAATATTATACTACATACCTAAGTAATTACTTTGAATATTCTTTGTGTATGGTTTTAATTTGTATTATTGCTCTCTAAATTAGCATATGTTCTCTCTGCCTGAGATACAAGATTAGTTCTTAGTTCAGGCGCGTAAAACTATGTACGTAAAATGTAATATGTAAGCACAATGTAAAAATAGCAATAAGGATTTAATAAATAAATTATTATTATTATTATTATTAACAATGACACATGAACAAGCAGAACAGCAATATTACCTTCGTGTGTCATAGCCGATTCCCGAAGGTTCTTCTTAAAGCTCACGGACTGTATAATTTGAGTCCTAATAGCGATAGTTGCACTAGTGCGTTATCGTGAATTACTTCACGATTTTGAATAGGCATTGTAGGTCCAGACAATATATGGTTCTTGGCAAGGATATTGATTACCTATTATCTTTTTTCACAGAATCAGCAATGGCCGAAAGGTTATTACGCAAAACTACTCGGAATAAAAATCCCTGCAGATTTAATAGTTTGTGTACTAGTACTCATAAGATTACAGGGCCCTGCCCCTGGTAAATTGTTGCCAAATGCTGATTATCAAATCCTCATAGGCTTTCCAATTCTTTTGACAAGTAAGATTTATTAATTATGTAATATTAACTGAAACAAGTAACAATCTATTATCATCATAATATCGAGCTGATTCTGATGGGTCTGATGACGAAAAACAATATTGTCACCACTTTGAAAAAACTTGTATCTTGTTCTGTCACTCAAAATAAAAATGTGGGAACTATCTATGCGCTGCATGTAGAGTTCCTGCGTTTCAACTTAAGAAGTGTGAGAATTACGAGTTTTTTTCAAAGTAGTGATGATATGCAACTTGATTGTTTCAATTTATTAGTATCATCGAGATGTACCTAGTAGCTCACCGAAGGAAGCCCACTAACTGCTCGATAGGGGAAATAATTCGTGTATAGCTGAATTTTGGTGAAGTTGTAGATAAAGGTGTCTTACACAACATACTAAAAGTACTCATGGATAGGGGTGCCGCTAACGGGGAGAGGGGGGTGTAAAGGTCCCCTTTTTTGGCTTTTCGTAAATAACTCAGTAGCGGTGGCTCATACGAAAAAATGTTCTTCTACTTAATTAATCCACAAATGATTTTCTATAAAAAAGGTTCTTTACACTTTTTTGCTGAGATCAATATATAATGAGATTTCGAGGAAATACGATAATCACTTTTAGAAACTTTCGGAGCTATTATTTACGAAACTATGAGTTTTGTCTAAAAATTGTTTTAGAAAACCCTTATTTATATTAAAAGACCTATCCAACGACTTCCCACACATTAGGGGTGGATTAATAAACAGAATTTACTCCCCACTTCATGTGTTCGGGAGGTACCCTAAAAAATAATCTTTTTTCAGATTTTGTTTTAAAACTTTGTTTGCGTGTTCAAAACACATACTCATACGAAGTTTAACTATTCTAGTACTACACCGATAAAAGCTTGTACCATTAATGATATTTTTAACAAACGCTGGTGTGATATTTGTAACCATAGGATGAATGCAACTGTGTAGAAATACTATAGCTAATAATATTACAAGAAATTATATAACTAATATAACTATTAGTCCGCCTCGAACTGAGAACTCGCGATTTAATACAAACGAGTTGACCAACATAATATGACTCTTATTAAGATAGTTTCGCGCCTTGTACCTCCATAACCCCTTGATCGACCCTGCTCAATTGCTCATGAACGAACTCGCAAATTGTACCATAGAGTAACTTATTTAGTAGAGCAGCACAGCATAAGAACTATTTGAAGCTCAAGTCAATCGCGCCACCTGCGTGAAAGCCCCCTAAATATACGCAAAATGTAAGAGGAATTTTCACTTGCACTGCTACTCCACCTAGTAACGAATAGCGTACTAGTAGTACACTAGTAGTTACTAGATGGAATAGCAGTGCAGGTGACATTTCCATTTAAATTTTTGGTATCTTTAGGCGGCTTTCGGGCAGATGACGCGATAGACTTGAGCTTCAAAAAGTTCTAAGGCTGTGCTGCTCTACTATATAAGTTACTCTATGGTTATAGGGTCTCTACAAAGTTGCATTTGCCCCGCGGTTACTAATATCCCACCGGACGAGCCAACTCTCTCATTTTAACTCAATTTTATCTCCTTTTCAGTTTACAATCTCTACTCTTTTGTGGTAGTTTACAGTTATTACCAGTGCGATGACTTCTATTGTTAAGGGGGAGAAAAGAGAATGTACAAAAAATAATAATGTTTTTTAATACTACCACGACAGTGGCAAAGAAGCATATGGTCTGATGGTAAGCAGATACTGTAGTCTATGGACGCTACATTTCCAGAGGTGTCACGCATGCGTATTGCCGACCATAAAACATTAAAACAGCAGTAGAAGCGCGGTTCTATAAATGCACAGAATGCCTGCCGGGGACTGATGGGAAATGGGAATAGACTTTTTCTCAGGACTTATCTCATTTGTACCCACCATACCGAAGCAGAGACAGATAAGAGTACACTCGCCTCTTGAAAATTGAAATCGGACGATTTGTTTCATCTCTTTCTGTTATTTGTTTCGAACTGAAAATGCAAGTGAAGATGTACGAAAATCTCGTCGAAATGACACAGAAAACTGTGCTGGTTAAACTCTAAGAACAACTTATAATACCATGATGATTGCAAGGAATAAATGATAAATGATGATTACTCGTAGGTATATTAGCCGTATGGAGTGAACACAATAAAATCGCTCCTTGCCCTTATTTTACAGCCCGATTAGATTACCTAGTAAATACCTTGACAATGTTGAACATAAAATGTGTCATCCCCATCAGTTACCTTGCCATGACAAGGATTTTCTTCCATTAATCACTTTGTAAACAGTTCAAAGGCACCTTGTTGGAATAGATTTGTCAACGTAAACGCGTCAACATAGGTGATTAGCTAGCCCGGTATTCAGAGAGATTAAAAAAGCGATCCTTATGCTCACCGCTCGATATATTTATATAAAACAGATAAAGACGACGCGCACGAATCCATTTGCGACCAACAGACGCGCGTGGTTTTTGTTTGAAAAAAAGTGAAGAAAAAAAACAAAGTGTCAGTGAAACAAAAATGGTGGGAAGATTTATATATTTAACGTGTTGTGATGTCTCCGTGTTTGTGCTTTGCTACAAGTTTTAGCCGTGTTTCAGCGTGCTTTGTAAACAAAAAAAAATGTTTTGATGGCAGTTTGTCTAATAAACAAGATAGCATTTTTTAGAGAAAAGTTAATTAACTTCTTCATATTGTTTTAAAAGGTAAATGTTGGACTCTGGTAAGATAAGTCACGGACTTTAATTGTTGAGCCTTTTAGGGTTCACTTTACATTGGACATTTCATAGAATGAGTACTAAACAAAAGAAAGTAGCTTGAACCGTAAATGGCTCAACAATTAAAATACGTGATTGTACCTACCAGTGACAGTGGATCAAAATTTTATTAAGGCAAGCTGGTGCTGAATTTGGCTTAAAATTTCTTCATGAGCTGCCACCTTGCTCCCCACTGACATAGTTTGCTCCCCCTCGTAACGCCTCTGAACATGCTTTATTCTATGAAATTGAAAAATCCTTCAGAAATGACCTAACTATGCTTGTTTTTTATTTTGTATTTTATTTATCTTGTTTAAATTCTGTAACTATAAACGTGATCAAGTTTTATTTACAATATTGTACCTATGTTTAGGGCCCATTAAAAAAAATAGCGCCGCTACTTTTCAATAGGTTTATGTTTGAACGTTTTTTTACTAGGTCACGCACTTTATCGCCTTGAGAATAGAGTCGTTGTTCAGATATTTGTGATTTTGTTGTTAAATAAATAAATAAAAATCACCATGGCCGCTCCGATACATCTGATGGTGACTATACTCAAGTTTCGGTTTGTTAAACCCACACTAATTATAATTTGGCATTAAAACACTCCTATGATATTATTATAAAAGGAACGAAGCGAGTTACTTCGTTCGTTTTATAAAACCACACTCTTATTTTGATGCCCTTCATTATGTAGCAGTCACAAAACTATTTCATACTTCACCTGCAATCCTGAGAAATGCCAAAATTTGCTGACTTGTCCCAAAAATTCCAACCGTCTGGTAGCCTACCTATTTAAACATTCGGTTGGTACAGACGCGGAATAATAGAAATAAAGAATATACAGGGTGGAACAAAAATAGTGGTGATCCGTTTAAGATAATTGATATCGTATTGCGAGTAAGAAAACGTAGGAGATTTTTTTTTTGTATGGCACATGTCGTCCCAGTCGGCCAACCCTCCCTACAAAATCAAATTTTGTTCGCGAGATTTTTTTTGAATAGTTTTTCAGAATATAATTAGAATACGATACCAATTATGCCCTTAAAAGGATTACCATCATTTTTATTACACCTTGTTACAAAACACTAACCGTTTAATGTTTTACTTACACTAACACTTTCACTATAGTCAGGCGCATGTTTTGTTTACCTACTTTACTAGCCAATGTTTGTCATGTTGATGCTATCATTGTTTACGATGTTTCCCAAGAAAAATATTGCGGTGCACTCACTCCTTCCTTATGTTATGCTTTACAATACAACACAACCCAAGCAGCACATTAGTGATTTTTGCAACTAATCTTATAGCTTTAGGTTCCAAATGAGTGGTTTAACAGTGTTTGTTAAAACTTTTAGCTTTTAACACAACTCAAAATTGTATATGAGTTCATCCTGACACTTATAGTTGCTTAGGAAAGTTTTTTGTTTCTACTTTATTACGTAAAGTTGATTTAGCTACTTTAAGTTGCATGCAGGTTTTAATTTTCACTGAATTAGAAGTAATAGTGCTATATAAGGTCCTAAAGTTACCTATAAGTTACGTAAAGTTGATTTAGCTACTTTAAGTTGCATGCAGGTTTTAATTTCCACTGATTTAGAAGTAATAGTGCTATATAAGGTCCTAAAGTTACCTATAAGCAACTTTTACATATAATAGTGGTAAAATACCCTTATTTAGAGCTTTTGGTTCCAAACGAGTAGCAAAATAGAGTAATAAATCACCAATAGTGGCTAAAGAGATAGTTTTACCACTCTTTTGGAACCTAATGTGATTGCAACTTTAAGAAGTATAAATAGTCTTTTTGCCACTCAAACGCATAATTCAGTGTCAATAGGAGGTTCTTAAGAACCAAAAGCAGTTATTTTCACTTATTTCTAACCATTAACGATCTAACAGTTCTAAATTAGGATTAGTCTCTATTATTTGTACTTGTCGATCCTGCAACACAATGTTAATTAATTTAAAGTTTTGGTGCTTTTGAGTTGTTGCTGTTGAATAAAGTTATTAAGTAGTCATCAGATACATATCACATAGATTCGCTCGATTACAAGAATTGGGGTTTTAGATCAGTATTGAGGACTCCTAATTCATAATCACTGGGCGTTCTACAAAAGAGAAAATAATAACAATGAGTAATATTATTCACTGATTTGCCACTCTTAAGATACAAATAGGTGATTTTTGGACCTGACAGTTCCAAATGGAGAACAAATGGGTGGCAAAAAGCACTGTAAGGTATTGTTTGCGACGCCATGTTTACAAATTTAAATCCTTAAAAATAGTTATTTAAAAACAGGATTTGATCACACTGATGTATAATATTAGAGACTTTGATAGTATTTACGTTGTTACATAACATTATACGTAACCTACAATCATTACATCAGGATTTTAGTAGTTTTATTTCTTATCAGTATCAATGTCCTCATTTGATTTAGTACTCGCTTTTCAAATAATCGTGATCAAATCAAAGGCGCATTGAAATTTAATAAGAAACCATACTATAGTTTTACAGTAACAAAACATTCGCAAGCTTATTTCCATGCCTGTAATGTATAACTTTGAAGTACTTAATTAATACGCTTTATACAACTCAAAACCAGTGCAGAAGAAAATACATAAAATTAAATTAACAGGCGGGCTTTAATTTTCTTTATATTAGATAGAGTCGTTAAACCACCTTTAGGTGTAGGTGTTTACCACATAGGTGTAGGTAACCTACATACCACTACGTTACCTACATATACCATAAGGATAATTAAGGAATTATTAAAAACAGAAAACAACAGTAAGTGCATGTGGTATCATCAAATACGAGTAAGTATAGATTTTTAAGAACTATCTGACTTTTTTTTGTAAGCCGATTGTAAATGTTGCCTGTATCACCTGGACTGGGACTTACTGATTTTCTATAGTTTTTCTATTTATTATCAAATAACCATAGATTATACAACGTCTCGGGGATATTATGGAATTAGCTTTGGGCCATCGTTGGGAGATTTCGGGCTATAGTAGTGACTTTACGGTAGCTATTTGTAATGAAGAATTGGAACAGCTGTAGTAGGTACCTATATTTTTATTTTTCAGAATAAAGAGCAAGATAATGCCACCTTTGACGCATCTCTGGAGGGGCTCCCCGGTGCCCCTCCGACCCCGGGGCCTCCGCAGCCAGGTGGCCCTCCGTCCTCGGGGCCTTCACCAGCAATCAAATCCCCGCCACCTTCAATAGTTAAAGATGAGAAAAATGTATCTGTTTAATTTTTACACACTTTTATTTAGCTTCCCTAAGCAAGTTAAGTTTCAATCATTTTCTGGTGTCATTGAGATAACATTTGATATATTATCTATAGGTTTGACGAACACGGAACTAATCAGTATGCATAGGCTTCCAATCAAAAAACATTTTCAAAATTGGTCGAGACATGACGGAGCAATGGAGAAATGGAGTAAAAAAACATCTTGAAGTCGGTTAATAAGAAACGGCTCAAAACGCATTAGACAGTCGCGCAAAGAACAGAAGGTATATTCAGCAATAAAAGTGTGTACGTATACATACAGAAAAAAAACTGAGAGTTACTTAAGTTATTATGATCTCAAACTAAAGGTAATTTCCTTATCTTGTAGCAAATATCTTGAATCTTTACCCATTTTCTTTGGACAGACTGCGTAGCCATATAAAAAGAACTCAATGACAGAAAAAAAAGTTTAAAGGTACTTACGATTAAACAGCGAGTGATTCATTTTATCAATGAGTTAATCGCTTCCTCCACGCGAGTTGGTCGCTTTTTCCTTAAACAGACAAATTTTCTAATAGAAGATTAAGTATAATGTAATATAATATTAGTGATGTATTTTATTGTATAATGGCACTTTATCGGTATGTTTAGCTGGATTCTTACATTCTCTAGATTCGGTTATCTAACAAGAGTGCTAATAGATATACCTAAACCATGAACTAGACTCATGCGAAGTCCAGAGAACTTATTAATTATTTCTACTTTAACGTCTTTCAATTACCTAGTCTAGCCATAAGTTCTGTTACTTGTGAAAATAATCATATTTCTTTGACGGTTCAACTAATTTACAAAAATGGTATATCTATTTATAGATAAATTAATTTAGTTTTTAAATGATATATTTTTATCTAGAAATGTCCACATATGGCTTTAACATTTGCTTTTTAACGATTTGTTTCGTACCTGTTAATTCACGCACCTTCTTTATTGGAAAAAAATCTACCCTGCCGTCAAGGTTGTTTTTAGAGAATCAATATTTATGTGGTGTTTAGAACAGACCATGTCCTCTAACACCGACCACAATTAATTGTCCAGGGAATTTAGGTAAGTGCTGGAAAGGGGCCAATCAGCATACTGAGAAGAATAAAGAAAATTACTTTTCAGGTAAGACTGGGTGGAGTGAGCTATTTGAAGTGAGGCCGAATTCTCCTGAAAAGCCTAAAGCATATTTTTGTATATTGTCCTGTTAACAGGTTTTACCATAGTATTTTAAAGCTCATTTTGATACAGTTTGACTGAAATTTTCAGTCGCTAAACAAGCCTGTACGGAAAAATGGATTTTAGAGACACCTTGATATGACGCATCTTACTAAATCATGAGCTATGCTGGATAATGACGTTGCTGAAGCGTGTATACTATAGTTTAAGCTTCTCGAGTGTTGTGTGCTTACATTTATATATTTCGTTTGTTGTATTGCTGTATGACATTTAAAATATTTAAAGGCAACTGTAGTAAAATTCCCCCATAAAAACGGTGCGTGAATTTTACCATTGAAAAGCTGATGATTAAAGGCTTGTATTAAAACCAACATTGGAAGTTTCGGACAAAGGATATATTACTTAAGAGCTTTATTTTATTACCTATTCATAAATATATGATTATTGTAATCAAATTACATTACATTGAAAATTATTTACGTTTTTGTTTGTAACAGAACTTATGGCTAGACTATGTAAATAGTTAATTTGAATAGCTCTTACATTAAAATGTATGGATGAGTGTAATGTACTCGTATGTAATGAGCCTCCATTACGTCAATTTATACATATACAGGCCTATAACCGCGAACCGCTTCGTTCGTTCGTTCGCCTATCTGCATCACTCTATATATGTATGATGCAGAGGGAAATAACAAAGTTTCGATATTTGACGTTCGCGGTAGGCCCGCAGGGGGTCTGGGTATATTCGTGTCGTTTTCGACATCTTGTCCACTTCTGTTGCTGACTGTACCTGTGTGCAATTTCAGGAGGACACAGAATCCGGTGCGCCGCAGCGAGCCACGTGGGGAAACCAGATAGAATTCCTGATGTCGTGTATAGCCACGTCCGTGGGCCTCGGCAACGTGTGGCGGTTCCCCTTCGTCGCGTACAACAACGGCGGCGGGGCCTTCCTCATTCCTTACATTATAGTACTTTTCCTAATCGGCAAACCTATGTACTACCTTGAATGTGCAATGGGCCAGTTTAGTACTAGAAATTCTGTAAAGGTCTGGGCATTGTCGCCTGCAATGAAAGGTCAGTACCAATTTTAGTTTTTGTGCTTGTGCGTGCGCGCCTAGTTACTGTGAACATGAAGAAGCTTTGAGAAATATTAAAGCTCTGCACCAATACGACGCCAAAATCAAGTTGGATATCCTAATGGGATCGGCGCATCGGGGTGTAGCATAAGGCTATTATCTTAAATGCAATAGAAAAGTAGCAGAATACAAATTAATATAAGCAAACTAATTTAAAATTAGAAAGCATGGGAGGATTGTGTAGAAAATCGGTCGCCCTTAAAAATCACTGGAGTGATGTTTCGGCGGAGAAGTCAAAGATTCAAACGCTCTTGAAGAATCCAACTGCTATAAAAGAAAAGATTGGATTTCAAAGATCCTATGTATTTGGAATGCTTAGTCTGCGTAGTTAGTTTCGCTAAATGAATCATCATAATATCCCTAAGTATTTATATGCAGATATTAACCAAGATACCATTTACTTTAATTTTATGATTATACCTTATCTTTACAGGAACGGGCTACGCACAGGCCATGGGCAGTAGCTATATCCTATCGTACTACGTGTCGATCATCGCACTGTGCCTGTATTACCTGGCGTACAGTTTCCAAGGCACGCTACCGTGGGCGGTGTGCGACGAGGCCTGGACCGACGTGCTCTGCGTGCCTTCCGGTCAGACTGGCGAAGATGCCAACATCGAGAACGGCACGAGCAGCGCCGAGCTGTTCTTCTTGTAAGTTTTCTCTAAAATAATTAATTATTATTTAACACTTAATTACTTATTAATCTTACAATTCGTAATCATAAGTTCCTATATGAACCAAGACACTGCTGTTTTTGCAAGAGTCAATAAATTATAGGTTATCAATAAGTAACTTTTTGAATTCATGTTAACGTCGCTTTTTGTTTAATTTTTCAGGAGAACAGTGATTCAGCAGAAAAATACGCTTGATGGTGGGCCTGGTAAGTTCGTTATCAACAGTATATTGTATTTGTATTGCTAAGTCAGAATTGTTATATAGAATGCAACTGGTACCCACCAATGGGGTGCAATGGTGGATTCTAATTTAAAAGTACTGGTTTTGGCAATCTTGGAATTAGATTACAATTATAGAGAGATTCGTAAATACGAGTAAACTAGTACATTGTTGCTGTCGATTGCAGGTCTCCCGATCTGGTACTTGTCTCTATTCCTGCTGGCGTCCTGGGTGATAATCTTCTTGATCGTGGCCCGTGGAGTCAAAAGCTCCGGGAAGGCCTCCTATTTCCTCGCCATCTTCCCCTACGTTGTCATGATTATTCTACTGATTAGGTAGGTCGCTGCTTTTCGTACATTCGCTGAACATGTTTTCGTTAGAGCCCCCGGTGAGATAGAATAGCTAAGCTCTCTCAAATTAATACCTATGAGAAGGAGGTGCTGAATGATATTATTGAAATGTTATAAAAAGTATATTTTTAGAAAATCGTATCCGAAGTGAGAGTAATAATAGAAATTTACATGAAATACATACATACATCTTTTGTATAAAAACTCGCTACGGTCGGTCGTCTGTACCTACTTGGCCAGTAATCTCTGCTTTACCGGCCTCTTATGTAATATTCTATTTCTCTTTTTCAGCATAAGCACCCTGGATGGGGCCGGCACCGGAATCTTGTTCTTCTTGACTCCTCAGTGGGATAAACTCATCGAACTTGATGTAAGATTTAACCCCACTGAACTGGCTGAGCACTTCTGTATGAGTCAGTATGGGGAAATTTGAATCCTGGCATTCGAGCTCACCTAACCTTACCTACCTGCCTCTTACTATTTAGTAGTAAAAACTTTAAGTAGGATGAAATTCATCTAGAGCATAACCTTAAAGTTCTGGAAGCAACAGGTTTTCATTACGATTAAATATACTATCGCGTATTAGATCCAACTCTTCATGTCCGTGAAGTTAGCATATCAAGTTCCAGCAGATCACTTTTTTTTAAGAGTTCTATTAGCATGCACAATAGTTCTATAGTTCCTGATAGGTTTCATGAATAGTTCTGTCGTTTTTACCAAAAAAACATACACTATGGTTTTTTGCAAAATGATATGCTAACTTCACACACTAGCATATCATTTAGTCCCAAATCTAACAAAAATTATACCGTTGCCTCAAAATATACTAAATAAGAGTTCCTGATACTTAAAATCACATTACTTCATTAAATAAAAACAAAAAAAAATGATTTGCCTTATTCCTTGATATGCTAATTTCACACCTGCTATGCTGGTGTAAAAAAATAAGCCATAGACTTCATTTTGGTCTTCAATGATAGCTGTTGCTCTGTTATGTACAAAACCGCGGAGTTCTAGGGTCTGATGTAACTTTTTTGTTATGAAAAATATTAACTTCAAAATTTAGATTTTCTCAAATTTCAGGTGTGATCTGCTGATATATTTTCAGGAGTTCTAGACTTGTTATTGGTCTTAAACGATAGCTGATGCTTAGATACATACAAAACCGCGGAGTTCCCTGCTATGCGCTGACTTTATTGTTGTGAAAAAAATTAAAGTTGGAAATTAGATTTTCTCAAATTTCAGGTGTGATATGCTGATATATTTTCAGAAGTTCTAGACTTGTTATTGATCTTAAACGATAGCTGATGCTTAGATACATACAAAACCACGGAGTTCCCGGCTCTGCATTGACTTTATTGAAGTGAAAAAAAAAATGTTGGAAATTAGATTTTCTCAAATTTCAGGTGTGATATGCTGATATATTTTCAGGAGTTCTAGACTTGTTATTGGTCTTAAACAATAGCTGATGCTTAGATACATACAAAACCGCGGAGTTCCCGGCTCTGCGCTGACTTTATTGTTGTGAAAAAAATTAATGTTGGAAATAAGATTTTCTCAAAGTTCAGTTGTGATATGCTGATATATTTTCAGGAGTTCTAGACTTGTTATTGGTCTAAAACGATAGCTGATGCTTAGATACATACAAAACCGCGGAGTTCCCGGCTCTGCGCTGACTTTGTTGTTGTGAAAAAAATTGATGTTCGAAATTAGATTTTCTCAAAGTTCAGGTGTGATATGCTGATATATTTTCAGGAGTTCTAGACTTGTTATTGAACTTAAAAATTAGCTGATGCTTAGATACATACAAAACCACGGAGTTCCCGGCTCTGCGCTGACTTAATTGTTGTGAAAAAAATTTAAGTTTGAAATTAGATTTTCTCAAAGTTCAGGTCTGATCTGCTGATATATTTTCAGGAGTTCTAGACTAGTTTTTGTCCTAGAACGATAGCTGATGCTTGGATACATACAAAACCGCGGAGTTCTCGGCTCTGCGCTGACATTATTGTTGTGAAAAAAATTAATGTTCGACATTAGATTTTCTCAAAGTTCAGGTGTGATATGCTGATATATTTTCAGGAGTTCTAGACTTGTTATTGGTCTTAGACAATAGCTAATGCTTAGATACATACAAAACCGCGGAGTTCCCGGCTCTGCGCTGACTTAATTGTTGTGAAAAAAATTAAAGTTTGAAATTCGATTTTCTTAAAGTTCAGGTGTGATCTGCTGATATATTTTCAGGAGTTCTAGACTTGTTATTGGTCTTAGACAATAGCTAATGCTTAGATACATACAAAACCGCGGAGTTCCCGGCTCTGCGCTGTCTTTATTGTTGTGAAAAAAATTAAAGTTTGAAATGAGATTTTCTCAAAGTTCAGGTGTGATCTGCTGATATATTTTCAGGAGTTCTAGACTTGTTATTGGTCTTAGACAATAGCTAATGCTTATATACATACAAAACCGCGGAGTTCCCGGCTCTGTGCAGACTTAATTGTTGTGAAAAAAATTAAAGTTGGAAATTAGATTTTCTCAAAGTTCAGGTGTGATCTGCTGATATATTTTCAGGAGTTCTAGACTTGTTATTGGTCTAAAACGATAGCTGATGCTTAGATTCATACAAAACCGCGGAGTTCCCGGCTCTGCGCTGACTGAATTGTTGTGAAAAAAATTAAAGTTGGAAATTAGATTTTCTCAAAGTTCAGGTGTGATCTGCTGATATATTTTCAGGAGTTCTAGACTTGTTATTGGTCAAAAACGATAGCTGATGCTTAGTTTCATACAAAACCGCGGAGTTCCCGGCTCTGCGCTGACTTTATTGTTGTGAAAAAATTAAAGTTGGAAATTAGATTTTCTCAAAGTTCAGGTGTGATCTGCTGATATATTTTCAGGAGTTCTCGACTTGTTATTGGTCAAAAACGATAGCTGATGCTTAGATACATACAAAACCGCGGAGTTCCCGGCTCTGCGCTGACTTTATTGTTGTGAAAAAAATTAAAGTTTGAAATTATATTTTCTCAAAGTTCAGGTCTGATCTGCTGATATATTTTCAGGAGTTCTAGACTTGTTTTTGTCCTAGAACGATAGCTGATGCTTGGATACATACAAAACCGCGGAGTTTTCGGCTCTGCGCTGACTTTATTGTTGTGAAAAAAATTGATGTTCGAAATTTGATTTTCTCAAAGTTCAGGTGTGATATGCTGATATATTTTCAGGAGTGCTAGACTTGTTATTGGTCTTAAACAATAGCTAATGCTTAGATACATACAAAACCGCGGAGTTCCCCGCTCTGCGCTGACTTAATTGTTGTGAAATAAATTAAAGTTGGAAATTAGATTTTCTCAAAGTTCAAGTGTGATCTGCTGATATATTTTCAGGAGTTCTAGACTTGTTATTGGTCTTAGACAATAGCTAATGATTAGATACATACAAAACCGCGGAGTTCCCGGCTCTGCGCTGACTTTATTGTTGTGAAAAAAATTAAAGTTTGAAATGAGATTTTCTCAAAGTTCAGGTGTGATCTGCTGATATATTTTCAGGAGTTCTAGACTTGTTATTGGTCAAAACCGATAGCTGTTGCTTAGTTACATACAAAACCGCGGTGTTCCCGGCTCTGCGCTGACTTTATTGTTGTGAAAAAAATTAAAGTTGGAAATTAGATTTTCTCAAAGTTCAGGTGTGATCTGCTGATATATTTTCAGGAGTTCTAGACTTGTTATTGGTCAAAAACGATAGCTGATGCTTAGTTACATACAAAACCGCGGAGTTCCCGGCTCTGCGCTGACTTTATTGTTGTGAAAAAATTAAAGTTGGAAATTAGATTTTCTCAAAGTTCAGGTGTGATCTGCTGATATATTTTCAGGAGTTCTCGACTTGTTATTGGTCAAAAACGATAGCTGATGCTTAGATACATACAAAACCGCGGAGTTCCCGGCTCTGCGCTGACTTTATTGTTGTGAAAAAAATTAAAGTTTGAAATTATATTTTCTCAAAGTTCAGGTCTGATCTGCTGATATATTTTCAGGAGTTCTAGACTTGTTTTTGTCCTAGAACGATAGCTGATGCTTGGATACATACAAAACCGCGGAGTTCTCGGCTCTGCGCTGACTTTATTGTTGTGAAAAAAATTGATGTTCGAAATTTGATTTTCTCAAAGTTCAGGTGTTATATGCTGATATATTTTCAGGAGTGCTAGACTTGTTATTGGTCTTAAACAATAGCTAATGCTTAGATACATACAAAACCGCGGAGTTCCCTGCTCTGCGCTGACTTAATTGTTGTGAAATAAATTAAAGTTGGAAATTAGATTTTCTCAAAGTTCAGGTGTGATCTGCTGATATATTTTCAGGAGTTCTAGACTTGTTATTGGTCAAAAACGATAGCTGATGCTTAGTTACATACAAAACCGCGGAGTTCCCGGCTCTGCGCTGAATTTATTGTTGTGAAAAAATTAAAGTTGGAAATTAGATTTTCTCAAAGTTCAGGTGTGATATGCTGATATATTTTCAGGAGTTCTCGACTTGTTATTGGTCAAAAACGATAGCTGATGCTTAGTTACATACAAAACCGCGGAGTTCCCGGCTCTTCGCTGACTTAATTGTTGTGAAAAAATTAAAGTTGGAAATTAGATTTTCTCAAAGTTCAGGTGTGATCTGCTGATATATTTTCAGGAGTTCTCGACTTGTTATTGGTCAAAAACGATAGCTGATGCTTAGTTACATACAAAACCGCGGAGTTCCCGGCTCTTCGCTGACTTAATTGTTGTGAAAAAATTAAAGTTGGAAATTAGATTTTCTCAAAGTTCAGGTGTGATCTGCTGATATATTTTCAGGAGTTCTAGACTTGTTTTTGGTCTTAAACGATAGCTGATGCTTAGGTTCATACAAAACCGCGGAGTTCCCGGCTCTGCGCTGACTTAATTGTTGTGAAAAAAATTAATGTTCGACATTAGATTTTCTCAAAGTTCAGGTGTGATATGCTGATATATTTTCAGGAGTTCTAGACTTGTTATTGTTCTTAAACAATAGCTAATGCTTAGATACATACAAAACCGCGGAGTTCCCGGTTCTGCGCTGACTTTATTGTTGTGAAAAAAATTAAAGTTTGAAATTCGATTTTCTCAAAGTTCAGGTGTGATCTGCTGATATATTTTCAGGAGTTCTAGGCTTGTTATTGGTCTAAAACGATAGGTAATGCTTAGATACATACAAAACCGCGGAGTTCCCGGCTCTGCGCTGACTTAATATTTGTGAAAAAAATTAAAGTTTGAAATTATATTTTCTCAAAGTTCAGGTCTGATCTGCTGATATATTTTCAGGAGTTTTAGACTAGTTTTTGTCCTAGAACGATAGCTGATGCTTGGGTACATACAAAACCGCAGAGTTCCCGGCTCTGCGCTGACTTTATTGTTGTGAAAAAATTAAAGTTGTAAATTAGATTTTCTCAAAGTTCAGGTGTGATATGCTGATATATTTTCAGGAGTTCTAGACTTGTTATTGGTCAAAAACGATAGCTGATGCTTAGTTACATACAAAACCGCGGAGTTCCCGGCTCTGCGCTGACTTTATTGTTGTGAAAAAAAATAAAGTTTGAAATTAGATTTTCTCAAAGTTCAGGTGTGATATGCTGATATATTTTCAGGAGTTCTAGACTTGCTATTATTCTAAAACAATAGCTGATGCTTAGATACATACAAAACCGCGGAGTTCCCGGCTCTGCGCTAGACGTGTGCGCCGCGCCGGCGTGGCGTAGCCGCGCCGTGGGACCCACGCCGCCGCCGCCGCCGCGGATTTCAAAATCCACGCCGTGGGTCAAAATTTCAGGATTCGGCAAAAATTTGCCAACGCCAATGTCCTATCAAGAAAAGTCAGATGAACATTTAACGGCGTGTATTGATACTATTGATGAATTTAACCATAAAAACATCTACATGTTGAAATAGTTAGGGTTTGGGTCATTATTTCTCTTTAGGGAGAGACGAGCAAGCAGGATTCCGCCCAGGTCACTCTGCACAGATCACACCAATGCCCTATGCATCCTTACTGAACAGTGTGCCCAATAGTAGTCAGATATTTTCCTGACATTTGTGGACTTTAAAAAAGCCTTCGACACCGTGAAGTGGAGCGCGCTTTCGCAGGAGCGTACCCAAGTGCAACATCTGCATTATTCACTCCTTGTACGAAGGAAGTAAATATACAGGGTGATCCATGAACAGGTAAAGGGAACGCCTATAAGGATTACTACCGGTGTGAAGCAAGGATGCCTCCTATCGGCATAACCGCTATTATTCGAAATTCTTTTAGATGATGTGTTGAGAAATGTGATTGGAACACCAAAATACATTAACTGGGACACTAAGGAGCTAGAAGATCTTGATTACGCCGATGACATCGTGCTGATTTCGCCATCTCTAGCCCGCTAAACTTTGCCTAAAGCCTTGAAGAGGAAGAAGAAGTCATGGGCCTGCGAATCAACCGAAGTAAAACTGTTGACATGCGAGTAGAATTACATTGCGTGGAAGATTTGTTGCTCAAAAACGATCGCCTGGAATCAGATTCTAAGTATACATGAAGTTATACAAAGCCCTGCAAAACTGTTTCCACAGTTTGTCTGCAGTTGAGATAGTTAATTACATATTTAATTACTTAAAGTTATTGTACTTGCTATGCTACGTATTTATTGCTTGTACAGTCAGCATCAGACACATCGCATCAGCCAGAGCAGCCAAATAGTTCGTCGCTCCATACAAAATATATGGTGTGATGTGACGAACCACTCAATCACTCCGGCCGCTACAATATATTTGGCGCCGACTGTACATACTTAAGCGACATCCTGTTTGTGATACAGGTGTCATTCAAGTGTATCTAATAGGTATTTCTTTAGCTGTTTTCGAAATTTCGATTTGTCAGGTTGGTGTCTTATCTTATGCGGTAGGTCATTTAGGTAGTATGGTAATCTTTTCTTTAGGGTTCTATCACCGAAATAGTTTTGAACTCGTGGCACCTCATATTTGCCAGCAGAAATTGATTTTGTGCTATGTGAGTGGTCGATCAGTACTAGGTTATGCGCTCGATTGCTGTGGTTATTTACTGTTAATAGATATTTGTGTTTTAAGCTAATTGGTAAGATTTTGCAGATTTTGAATAATTTCGAGTAGTTACCATTACAGTTGCTTTTTGTTTTATTATCTCCCAGTAATTTTAAGAATCTTATCTGCAACGTTTCTAGTTTATTTATGTAGGATTTGGATGCGAGTCCATAGCAATCTAGAGCATAGCTCAGCGTAGAATCTACCAAAGCAAAATATAGACATTTTAATCTATTACATGGTACTTTATTACGTAAGTGATAAAATTTACCTAAAAGGATTCGAAGTTTACTGCAAACATGGTTATGTGCTGGATCCAGGAGAAGTCAGAATCAACTTAGACTCCAAGGTATGTCACACAATTTACTTTTTCTATGGGTTCACATTGGCAATTGGTTACATTATTGTGGAAGCAATTATAAATTATATATAATTATATGTGTGTATACAGTGACGGGGGCGCTAGTGGTCTGCTCATGTAGGGAGATTGTATAATGATAAATTTAGTTTTTTCAGAATTTAGTATGATCCCATTGTCATGGGACCATTTCACTACTGCTCACTTCACATGGCGGGTGCTGTCTCTGCGTGCGTCCCATGACATGGGCAGGGGCAGCATCCGCTTAGTGTATCCCTCACTTTTCATTAAATTGTCGAAAGAGCCTCTGCGCGTTGGCTTCGGCTCCGTATACGCCCCCCAATGGTCCGGAACACCATTGTTCCGTGGTCGGGAAAGACAGAGTAACTTATATAATAGAGCAGCACAGCCTAAGAACTTTTTGAAGCTTAAGTCTATCACGCCATCTAGTTGATAGCCACTTAAAGATACCCAAATGTAAGAGAAAATATCACCTTCATCTAGTAATGAATAGGGTAGTAGTCATTCATTCATTTCATTTTATTTTTAGTAGTACACTAGTCGATACTAGATGGAGCTAATATTTCCTCTTACATTTTAGGTATCTTTAGGTCGCTCTCAATTAGATGGAAATACTTGGAGCCTCATAAAGTTCTTAGACTATGGCCGTCTATTATATCTTTAAATCTATGATAATAATAAAAAACGGGCGAATCTCTTAAGGGGCGGATATAGGACAACATCGTTTTAGACCTCATTTCGAACAATGAATTTGTACAGTTAATGTTACGCAATCGCATTAATATGAAAATTAACTTATTCACAAAGAACCCATGCAGAGGCTCCAATTGATATTTTATTTTTTATTAGCTTTGATTATCTTTAAACCGATTGCAAAAGTACCGAAAAATCAAAATATGGCGTTCCGTTTGAACACGTCGCGTTACAATTTTGTCTTCGACAGTAATTCAATCGTTTAAAAAAGCATATCCAACCCCTACTTTTCTCTTGGAGTTATGATGAGTCAGAGGACATTTTGAAATGACTATACTTATAGTTATTTCAAAATGTCCTAACTAGGTAACTGTGTAACTAGGTACTTACCTAGTTTTAAACTTCAACATTCCACGTCTGATCTCAAAAGATGAATAAAATATACAACTAATCTTCTTCTTCCCTATTTTATGTCTTTCACACTTTTATTTCGTAGGCATTCATACACACATAACTAATTCATACATACATACACACATTAAAAACACACATACTTAACTTTACTTAAACACCGCTTACTTATAACTTACTAAGACCATTTTAACCGACTTTTTGTACTTAAGTAGATAGTTTCTTGGTCATTTAATCAAAATTCTTAGTTTTAAGTTTAGATTTAATGTTCATGTATTTCTTTAAGATCCCCACGTCACAGGCTCAGCCTAGTGTGGGGATCACTGTATTGCCATTGTAAAACCAATATAATATGAAATAAATATATTTAGAATTTTTTGAATTTTGATTTTTTTTTTGAATTTTGTTATTTTGGAAGCCAGATAACTGGACTAGTGCATCGCAGCATATTATTATTTTTCCTCATAAAGACCACAAAGAAATTCAATCGTAAACATAAAATTTTGAAAAATTCCCATACATTCGCCATATTGTCAAATTATCTTTGTGACAATTGTGACTCAGATGCCCGCTGGGGCCGCCTGGGGCTCCTTGGAAGCAGTCGTGTGTTGGATTTTAGCCGTGACATTTCATTTTGACAATTATTCTGACAGAAAATCGTATACGTACACGAAAGAGGATACCAGTAGCTAGATTGTATTCAACATAAATAGGGAAAACGAATGAAGACTAGGAGTCCCTTTAAATTCAATTTTTTCATATTTACACGTCGTAATACTAGAAACATACAACTAATTATTGAATAAAAGACACTTTTCTACAGAATTAGGGTTGCCATATGGAAAAATGAAATGTCCTGATAAAAATCCGGACATCACGCAAAAAGTCCTGACATTTGTAATAACAGCGATTTAGCGTAGCTTTTTTTTAAATACTACGCCAGTGGCAACCAAATATACAGCCCGCCTGATGGTAAGCAGCTACGGTAACATATGGACACCTGCAGCTCAAGGTATCTCATGTGCGTTGCTGACCCGATCCCTTAGAAAACAGGATTTACTGTGTTGACGGCTACAGAGAAAAGATTATCCCCCGTCGTCAACACACCACATCCTTTCAGAGCTCTCTAAGGTCTCTAGAGAACACAACACTATGCATAACAGTCTAGTGCTATTTATTTAGCTGTGGTTTTCTGTATGGTGGAGGTACTTCCCTAGTCGGGCTCTGCTGCCTATTTGATCGAATTCTCAATAGCTGAGCTGTGCCCTAACACATGACATATATTCGCAGTGCCTATACCCTCTTAAAGCTTAAACAACGCTGCGCCACCGGAATCATAATTATAAATAACATGACTTAGAGTTTATTGATTAGAAACGCAGTATTCGCGTTTTTTTTTTCATTTTTTAAAACATTTAGATACAAATTTTTGAAATACACAATATTTCTACATTTTTAATAAGATCAGTTAATTAATTAGTTTGTTGAAGACATTCAACAGTTCTTATTAAGTTGTAGAGCCACTTATTTAACTTTCGGTTTCAAAACCACCCAAAAATGCTTTTGTACTTTTCTAAAGTAAATCTTATATTATTAAGTTACATACGTAATTTAATCAAAGCTTTCAATAAGATTTTAATAACAAAATATTGTCAAATTCATTATTGTTTTGTTGAGAATTTAATACTTACACTTTTGTTTTGTACTTAACCTTGTAATATAAGCGTATAATGAGGTAATTTTTAAAAATCCGGACACTTGCCAAGTCCGGCCGCAATCCTGACAAAGGGTCAAAAATCCTGACATGTCCGGACAAATCCTGACGTATGGCAACCCTATACAGAATCCTCATAATTAATGAATTGCTTAAAAACCTGTTCAAAATTAAAAGAGTTTTTGGATTCGTTTTTAATCAGTGGACTTTATTTTTATTACATTGGTCATAATATTACGACATTTTAACATGACTTTTAACGTCAAAATACTTGAATGACAATTTTATTATAACTACAATCTATATTTACTTAATATTAAAATTATTTTACTTCTACATAAATATAATCTAATATTTAATGCATATAGTCATGGGCATTGGCCCAACGCATGCGTACGTAGCTATCTACATTACATATAATATGAAGAACGTCGAAACGGCATCGTCTGCAGCTTATACTTACAAATTGATACGCACAATAATCTGTTGTCGTACGTTAACAAACGGGAATTACGAGCTCATGATACGCCTCTCGATTTGAGCTCCGCTACTAACGTCACTTCAACACATCACCTGAACAGCATCCAACTCCTTCCCGCGCCGCCATGAAAGAGGGAGGACCCAACCTACGTTCACCTTTTGGCGATTTCCAGGTAGATTGTGTGCCGGAACCTTTTATATTTTTGCTGTACATTTATCTATCGTTACATAAATGATCAAATAAATTATAATAATTATAAACAATGTTGTTCACTGACTTAAACTCACACAATTTTCGATCCTCATCTTATTAATATTTTGTCTGTATTTTGTGGTTTTTTGCCGTGGCTCATGTCATGTATACCTGGGGTCCGCTTGGCAATATAATCCCATGAATTGGCGTAGGCACTTATTTTTACGAAAGCCGTATTGTCGTCTGACCTTCCAACTCGGAGGGAAAGAAGGCCTTATTGGAATTAGATATGGTTTCCTCACGATGTTTTCCTTCACCGAAAAACGACTAGTATATATGTAATGATATTTCGTACACGTGATATAATTTTCACAACTGGTACGAGCCGGGGTTTGAAGCCGAGACCTCCGGATTGAAAATCGGATGGCTTACTGATAGGCTATCATAGACGGAGAGCTAGCCACGCCAGATATGACACAATAATGAGAGCAACGAAACCCCTCTAGTTAGTTTGCTATACTATACTTATTTCTAGATCCGGACATCTGGCAGCTGTAAAGTGGTGGAGGTCAATGAATGCAAATAACTTGTAGAAAACAAATCCGAGAGTTTTGGGTTTGATGCAATACTTATTTAGAAAAATTATGTAATTAATTGATTATATCATAAACAGAAGTTTCTTTTGGGTGAAGTAGTGCCAAATGATGTATAAAGCAGGGATGTCACGAATGTCGTTTTTCTCACATTCGCGAATGCGAATATTCAGGATGCGAATGTCCGAATGCGAATGCGAATACGAATGTTACGGAGTAGATTCAAAAAACTTAATCTTGCTTATCATTTTTATGCTTCCGTAGTTCAAAAATACAGAACATGACATGTGATGGAGTCCTATATTAATGATCAAAAGGAGTCAAGTGATACCGTCGTTTTCACTTCCTGTGTAAGAGCAAGCATATGACCATGGGCCGGGTCAGTGCGGTCAAAACAGGATGTGTTCTACCAACATTCGCATTCGAAAAATATTCGCATGGTTTGATGCGAATGCGAAGTTGATACGAATGTCAAAAATGATGCGAATATTCGCATTAGACGAACTTCAGTGTATAAGTTTATGAACTTTTTATTTTTATTTAAGTGTAACGCAGCAACGCTTTTATCACAAAAGATAATAAGTGTCTTAAAAGTTGATTCACCCACATAGTAATGTGGGTGAATTAACTTTTAGGACTTAAGATTTATGACTTCTTGATTTCCAAGATTATCTTCTACAAAGTGAAATGGAAGCCAGCCGGTAAGAATTTTGATTTTACAGTATGGCGGGCTCCAGTATCAAACCAGATTAAACCAAAATCACACGAAACTATGCGAAACATGCGTTAGTATATAAAATTATTTTCACATCACCTGCTCGACAATGCCAAATTATGTATCATGAAAACCCCACCGAAAACAACTCATTGTAGCCCTTGGCTTTAGCGGGGAATAATGTTAAATTATAACCCGCCGGGTAATAAAGTGATTTCACTTCTTATTGTTATGTCCTTAAAGTCTAATTTCGTAAAGTCCGCACGGCGCCCAGCCCATCCCCGCGAGCCGCGCCGGGCCCCGCGTCGCCGTCGCCGCGCCCAACGGATGTGAATATTGAATTTATTATTTCGCGAATTTATTGTCTCGTAGGAGGTGAGAAAAGTAGAGTATACTCCTTGGGGATAAAGCTATTTTAGTCACGGGCGCGCTTAAATCCCTCACTGCACTCAGGAGTCAGTCTGAATTCCCTCGCTATGCACGGGAATTAACTCATAACCCCCTCGCATAGCATAACATTTTGATTTATTTGCATGAAAGTTTATAGATCTTTTTCTTCCTCGTTTCCTCATGGCTGAGGGTCGCGATCAGACGAGGTCGTCGCTTAAATCATAATCACCAAGGCTCTCCAAGCTGCACGATCTTCTACTGTCCGGATGATAGGCTCTTGTATGGAAACTTGGCAAAGAAAGCCTTGGAAAGTTTATAGATATTCCTACCTAATTTACAATTCCTCGAAACAACTCTTAAAACGTTATTCAGACTTATTTGCGTTCATTCCTACAAGGTATTTAGTCAGGTGACAAGCAAAACTCAGAAATTACAAAAAAAACGAAAATAACCTTGTTATGTTGCTAGTATGGTTCATTATGGCTATGAACTTGTGGTAGTACTTAGTGAGTTTTGCTTGTCACCCGACGATTTGTTCGGCAAGCTAACTTTCCAAAACACGTATCTCGATAACGCATTACAAAAGTCATTTAATCGTTTTAAATCAAACATTATACAACAAGACAAGGAAAGCAAGATAAAATATGTTATTTCTCTGTCTTCTTACATTACAATTTAAATTTCTTAAATGACACCTCCTTTGAGTTGGTTTCCTTTGGTTAGTATATTAAACTAATAATGGCAACCTATAAAAAATATTAACGGTCAATGACCTGGCCTCCAAAAGTGTTATAGTGTGCGTGAAGTGTAGTTGTGTTTGAATCATGGTAATTTGACAGAATCTGAAAATTCTCCCACCTGTACCCGACCCTTAACGTTGATTAATCTCGAAACTGGAATTCAAGGCCAAAAAATCTACGACAGATACGTCACTGTCAAAACTATCAATGTCGCTTATATCACTGTCAAGTAAACTTTTCAGGTTTCGCCAACCTTTTTATAATATGATTCTTTATATTGACCAACATTATAATATTATTTATTCTGTGACATTATCTAACGAGTGGAGCGTAAGCGAAGTGAAGTAAGTACTTACAGACGTACGGATACAACGAAACTGTCAGCTGGCTACCTAGACGTCTCTGCATTTAGATAGATTTTTGGTTTTAAATAATTGTTCCACGATAACTTTAGTAACGTTCTTAATATCTTTATAAAATTTCTTGGAGATGCAGCAGAAATAAATAATATAGGTAATTTGAGAGTTCATATATGACCAGATTGAACAGGATCGATCAAGGGGTTATGGAGCTAGAAGGCGCGAAACAATCATCATAAGTGTCTTGTTATATTGGTCCACTTGTTTGCTGTAATCACGAGTTCTCGGTTCGAAGCAGGCTACTAGTTAAAAAAAAATTTTCAAAAAAAAAGATATGATTTTTGTCGCCGACTATACTCTACTTTCAACAGTAAACTAACACTATTAGGGGTGATGACACATGTTGAATTATGCAATGAAATTAAGTTGATAGGATGCAAAATGATCAAAATATCCAAATAAAGTAAACATTTAAAAAATCTATTGAAATGGTTCAAAGATATCGGGCTTCAAAGTTTCAAATTTTTTCGATTTTTGAAAGTACGAAATTTAAAAAACCAATGATACTATTCGATTTCTAACATTTTATTGTGAAATAAATTGTATAGCAACCATATACATAAACGCAACATTTCACTGTAAAAATAGCAATTTCATAATTTTTCCATACTTTAAACAGGGCAAAATATATGAAGCCGTGACGTCAAGGCTTTATATCATTTTGTTAGCAGCGTTTTGAGAAACAAATGCAAATCTCAGACTTTAACCCGCTTATTCATAAACGTGTTTCAAACCTCATTTAGTTAAATTATCTTTTGTCTGTTTCTAACAAACACTACCGTCAAAATCACAGATAAGGACAAAAGATGATTTAGTTAAATGAGATTTGAAATACGTTTATGAATGAGCGGCTAAGTCTTTTTCCTGTCTTTTATGTTGATTTAAGGCAATTGGCCCCATATAGACATTTGATCCTCACAACAAAACGAATCGATTGATACCATGCATGAAAAACATTCATCTAGCCTATTCTAACGAACATAAACGTGATGAGGTTATTGATGTAGATGAACCGAAAATCACGGATGTTTCACTTTTTATTAGGGCGTCTTTTATTTATGTAAAAATTAGTAAATACAATAACTTCTTTAAATTATAGGATTGAAATTACCAACAAATAAATTATCTCAGCGTGATTTTTAATATAAAGAGAATATACCATTGTACAAACATTTTATTGCAGTGGCAACAATGTAGTAACTTTTTTGGCCTTGAATTACAGTTCCGAGATCAGTATAGGACATAAGAAATGTAATTAAATAACGTTTACTTAGAATTGAAATTAAAATATTATCCATGCAAAATAGTTCAGCCCGTAATGTAATGCAAGCACACTCGCGTTAAACGCTCGTTGACAGTTACTTTAAATATCGTGTTTACAGTACATTGCTCATGACAAAACTTTCAAAAATCAATTATTGGGTCTAATGAATTCTATGTCTGGTTTAATTTATCGCCCGTATTAGATGTACCATCGGGTTCATAATTGCATGGCCAATTTATAAATGAATTCATTCATAAATTGCCCATGCATTTTTGATCCCGATGGTACATACTGTATTTACTTTTATAAAAACATGATAAATTTCCTACCCTAAGAGAAATAAATAAAAGAAATAAATACAGCAATCATGTTTTTAATTCTGTTATATGATCAGAAGAAATATTATATGTAGGTGCATTAAGGTTTACATTACGTTAGATAGGTACAACATAATATGGTTTTGTACGTATCTAAGCATTAGCTATGGAACAAAAACAAGTCTAGAACTCCTGAAAATATATCAGCAGATCACACCTGAACTTTGAGAAAATTAAATTTCCAACTTTAATATTTTTCACAACAATAAAGTCAGCGCAAAGCCGGGAACTCCGCGGTTTGGTATGCATCTAAGCATCAGCTATTGTTTAAGACCAATAACAAGTCTAGAACTCCTGAAAATATATCAGCATATCACACCTGAACTTTGAGAAAATCTAATTTCCGACTTTAATCTTTTTCACAATAATAAAGTCAGCGCAGAGCCGGGAATTCCAAGGTTTTGTATGTATCTAAGCATCAGCTATTGTTTAAGACCAATAACAAGTCTAGAACTCCTAAAAATATATCAGCATATCACACCTGAACTTTGAGAAAATCTAATTTCCAACTTTAATTTTTTTCACAACAATAAAGTCAGCGCAGAGCCGGGAACTCCGCGGTTTTGTATGCATCTAAGCATCAGCTATTGTTTAAGACCAATAACCAGTCTAGAACTCCTGAAAATATATCAGCATATCACACCTGAACTTTGAGAAAATCTAATTTCCGACTTTAATCTTTTTCACAATAATAAAGTCAGCGCAGAGCCGGGAATTCCAAGGTTTTGTATGTATCTAAGCATCAGCTATTGTTTAAGACCAATAACAAGTCTAGAACTCCTAAAAATATATCAGCATATCACACCTGAACTTTGAGAAAATCTAATTTCCAACTTTAATTTTTTTCACAACAATAAAGTCAGCGCAGAGCCGGGAACTCCGCGGTTTTGTATGTATCTAAGCATCAGCTATTGTTTAAGACCAATAACAAGTCTAGAACTCCTAAAAATATATCAGCATATCACACCTGAACTTTGAGAAAATCTAATTTCCAACTTTAATTTTTTTCACAACAATAAAGTCAGCGCAGAGCCGGGAACTCCGCGGTTTTGTATGAATCTAAGCATCAGCTATTGTTTAAGACCAATAACCAGTCTAGAACTCCTGAAAATATATCAGCATATCACACCTGAACTTTGAGAAAATCTAATTTCCAACTTTAATTTTTTTCACAACAATAAAGTCAGCGCAGAGCCGGGAACTCCGCGGTTTTGTATGCATCTAAGCATCAGCTATTGTTTAAGACCAATAACCAGTCTAGAACTCCTGAAAATATATCAGCATATCACACCTGAACTTTGAGAAAATCTAATTTCCAACTTTAATCTTTTTCACAATAATAAAGTCAGCGCAGAGCCGGGAATTCCAAGGTTTTGTATGTATCTAAGCATCAGCTATTGTTTAAGACCAATAACAAGTCTAGAACTCCTAAAAATATATCAGCATATCACACCTGAACTTTGAGAAAATCTAATTTCCAACTTTAATTTTTTTCACAACAATAAAGTCAGCGCAGAGCCGGGAACTCCGCGGTTTTGTATGAATCTAAGCATCAGCTATTGTTTAAGACCAAATCCAAGTCTAGATCTCCTGAAAATATATCAGCATATCACACCTGAACTTTGAGAAAATCTAATTTCTAACTTTAATTTTTTTCACAACAATAAAGTCAGCGCAGAGCCGGGAACTCCGCGGTTTTGTATGTATCTAAGCATCAGCTATTGTTTAAGACCAATAACAAGTCTAGAACTCCTGAAAATATATCAGCATATCACACCTGAACTTTGAGAAAATCTAATTTCCAACTTTAATTTTTTTCACAACAATAAAGTCAGCGCAGAGCCGGGAACTCCGCGGTTTTGTATGAATCTAAGCATCAGCTATTGTTTAAGACCAATAACAAGTCTAGAACTCCTGAAAATATATCAGCATATCACACCTGAACTTTGAGAAAATCTAATTTCCAACTTTAATTTTTTTCACAACAATAAAGTCAGCGCATAGCCGGGAACTCCGCGGTTTTATATGAATCTAAGCATCAGCTATTGTTTAAGACCAATAACAAGTCTAGAACTCCTGAAAATATATCAGCATATCACACCTGAACTTTGAGAAAATCTAATTTCCAACTTTAATTTTTTTCACAACAATAAAGTCAGCGCAGAGCCGGGAACTCCGCGGTTTTGTATGAATCTAAGCATCAGCTATTGTTTAAGACCAATAACAAGTCTAGAACTCCTGAAAATATATCAGCATATCACACCTGAACTTTGATAAAATCTAATTTCCAACTTTAATTTTTTTCGCAACAATAAAGTCAGCGCAGAGCCGGGAACTCCGCAGTTTTGTATGAATCTAAGCATCAGCTATTGTTTAAGACCAATAACAAGTTTAAAACTCCTGAAAATATATCAGCATATCACACCTGAACTTTGAGAAAATCTAATTTCCAACATAAATTTTTGTCACTACAATAAAGTCAACGCAGAGCTGGGAACTCCGTAGTTTTGTATGTATCTAAGCATCAGCTATTGTTTTAGAATAATAGCAAGTCTAGAACTCCTGAAAATATATCAGCATATCACACCTGAACTTTGAGAAAATCTAATTTCTAACTTAAATTTTTTTCACAACAATAAAGTTAGCGCATAGCAGGAAACTCCGCGGTTTTGTATGTATCTAAGCATCAGCTATCGTTTTAGACCAATAACAAGTCTAGAACTCCTGAAAATATATCAGCAGATCACACCTGAACTTTGAGAAAATCTCATTTCAAACTTGATTTTTTTTCACAACAATAAAGTCAGCGCAGAGCCGGGAAGTCCGCGGTTTTGTATGTATCTAAGCATTAGCTATCGTTTTTGACCAATAACAAGTCTAGAACTCCTGAAAATATATCAGCATATCACACCTGAACTTTGATAAAATCTAATTTCCAACTTTAATTTTTTTCGCAACAATAAAGTCAGCGCAGAGCCGGGAACTCCGCGGTTTTGTATGAATCTAAGCATCAGCTATTGTTTAAGACCAATAACAAGTCTAGAACTCCTGAAAATATATCAGCATATCACACCTGAACTTTGAGAAAATCTAATTTCCAACTTTAATTTTTTTCACAACAATAAAGTCAGCGCAGAGCCGGGAACTCCGCGGTTTTGTATGTATTTAAGCATCAGCTATTGTTTAAGACTAATAACAAGTCTATAACTCCTGAAAATATATCAGCATATCACACCTGAACTTTGAGAAAATCTAATTTCCAACTTTAATTTTTTTCACAAAAATAAAGTCAGCGCAGAGCCGGGAACTCCGCGGTTTTGTATGAATCTAAGCATCAGCTATTGTTTAAGACCAATAACAAGTCTAGAACTCCTGAAAATATATCAGCATATCACACCTGAACTTTGATAAAATCTAATTTCCAACTTTAATTTTTTTCACAACAATAAAGTCAGCGCAGAGCCAGGAACTCCGCGGTTTTGTATGAATCTAAGCATCAGCTATTGTTTAAGACCAATAACAAGTGTAGAACTCCTGAAAATATATCAGCATATCACACCTGAACTTTGAGAAAATCTAATTTCCAACTTTAATTTTTTTCACAACAATAAAGTCAGCGCAGAGCCGGGAACTCCGCGGTTTTGTATGTATCTAAGCATCAGCTATTGTTTAAGACCAATAACAAGTCTAGAACTCGTGAAAATATATCAGCAGATCACACCTGAACTTTGAGAAAATCTAATTTCCAACCTCAATTTTTTTCACAACAATAAAGTCAGCGACGAGCCGGGAACTCCGCGGTTTTGTATGTATCTAAGCATCAGCTATCATCTAAGACCAATAACAAGTCTAGAACTCCTGAAAATATATCAGCAGATCACACCTGAACTTTGAGAAAATCTAATTTCCAACTTTAATTTTTTTCACAACAATAAAGTCAGCGCAGAGCCGGGAACTCCGCGGTTTTGTATGCATCTAAGCATCAGCTATTGTTTAAGACCAATAACCAGTCTAGAACTCCTGAAAATATATCAGCATATCACACCTGAACTTTGAGAAAATCTAATTTCCAACTTTAATTTTTTTCACAACAATAAAGTCAGCGCAGAGCCGGGAACTCCGCGGTTTTGTATGTATCTAAGCATCAGCTATCGTTTTAGACCAATAACAAGTCTAGAACTCCTGAAAATATATCAGCATATCACACCTGAACTTTGAGAAAATCTAATTTCCGACTTTAATCTTTTTCACAATAATAAAGTCAGCGCAGAGCCGGGAATTCCAAGGTTTTGTATGTATCTAAGCATCAGCTATTGTTTAAGACCAATAACAAGTCTAGAACTCCTAAAAATATATCAGCATATCACACCTGAACTTTGAGAAAATCTAATTTCCAACTTTAATTTTTTTCACAACAATAAAGTCAGCGCAGAGCCGGGAACTCCGCGGTTTTGTATGTATCTAAGCATCAGCTATTGTTTAAGACCAATAACAAGTCTAGAACTCCTGAAAATATATCAGCATATCACACCTGAACTTTGAGAAAATCTAATTTCCAACTTTAATTTTTTTCACAACAATAAAGTCAGCGCAGAGCCGGGAACTCCGCGGTTTTGTATGCATCTAAGCATCAGCTATTGTTTAAGACCAATAACCAGTCTAGAACTCCTGAAAATATATCAGCATATCACACCTGAACTTTGAGAAAATCTAATTTCCAACTTTAATTTTTTTCACAACAATAAAGTCAGCGCAGAGCCGGGAACTCCGCGGTTTTGTATGCATCTAAGCATCAGCTATTGTTTAAGACCAATAACCAGTCTAGAACTCCTGAAAATATATCAGCATATCACACCTGAACTTTGAGAAAATCTAATTTCCAACTTTAATCTTTTTCACAATAATAAAGTCAGCGCAGAGCCGGGAATTCCAGGGTTTTGTATGTATCTAAGCATCAGCTATTGTTTAAGACCAATAACAAGTCTAGAACTCCTAAAAATATATCAGCATATCACACCTGAACTTTGAGAAAATCTAATTTCCAACTTTAATTTTTTTCACAACAATAAAGTCAGCGCAGAGCCGGGAACTCCACGGTTTTGTATGAATCTAAGCATCAGCTATTGTTTAAGACCAAATCCAAGTCTAGATCTCCTGAAAATATATCAGCATATCACACCTGAACTTTGAGAAAATCTAATCTCTAACTTTAATTTTTTTCACAACAATAAAGTCAGCGCAGAGCCGGGAACTCCGCGGTTTTGTATGTATCTAAGCATCAGCTATTGTTTAAGACCAATAACAAGTCTAGAACTCCTGAAAATATATCAGCATATCACACCTGAACTTTGAGAAAATCTAATTTCCAACTTTAATTTTTTTCACAACAATAAAGTCAGCGCAGAGCCGAGAACTCCGCGGTTTTGTATGAATCTAAGCATCAGCTATTGTTTAAGACCAATAACAAGTCTAGAACTCCTGAAAATATATCAGCATATCACACCTGAACTTTGAGAAAATCTAATTTCCAACTTTAATTTTTTTCACAACAATAAAGTCAGCGCATAGCCGGGAACTCCGCGGTTTTATATGAATCTAAGCATCAGCTATTGTTTAAGACCAATAACAAGTCTAGAACTCCTGAAAATATATCAGCATATCACACCTGAACTTTGAGAAAATCTAATTTCCAACTTTAATTTTTTTCACAACAATAAAGTCAGCGCAGAGCCGGGAACTCCGCGGTTTTGTATGAATCTAAGCATCAGCTATTGTTTAAGACCAATAACAAGTCTAGAACTCCTGAAAATATATCAGCATATCACACCTGAACTTTGATAAAATCTAATTTCCAACTTTAATTTTTTTCGCAACAATAAAGTCAGCGCAGAGCCGGGAACTCCGCGGTTTTGTATGAATCTAAGCATCAGCTATTGTTTAAGACCAATAACAAGTCTAGAACTCCTGAAAATATATCAGCATATCACACCTGAACTTTGAGAAAATCTAATTTCAAACTTTAATTTTTTTCACAACAATAAAGTCAGCGCATAGCCGGGAACTCCGCGGTTTTGTATGAATCTAAGCATCAACTATTGTTTAAGACCAATAACAAGTCTAGAACTCCTGAAAATATATCAGCATATCACACCTGAACTTTGAGAAAATCTAATTTCCAACTTTAATTTTTTTCACAACAATAAAGTCAGCGCAGAGCCGGGAACTCCGCGGTTTTGTATGAATCTAAGCATCAGCTATTGTTTAAGACCAATAACAAGTCTAGAACTCCTGAAAATATATCAGCATATCACACCTGAACTTTGATAAAATCTAATTTCCAACTTTAATTTTTTTCGCAACAATAAAGTCAGCGCAGAGCCGGGAACTCCGCAGTTTTGTATGAATCTAAGCATCAGCTATTGTTTAAGACCAATAACAAGTTTAAAACTCCTGAAAATATATCAGCATATCACACCTGAACTTTGAGAAAATCTAATTTCCAACATAAATTTTTGTCACTACAATAAAGTCAACGCAGAGCTGGGAACTCCGTAGTTTTGTATGTATCTAAGCATCAGCTATTGTTTTAGAATAATAGCAAGTCTAGAACTCCTGAAAATATATCAGCATATCACACCTGAACTTTGAGAAAATCTAATTTCTAACTTAAATTTTTTTCACAACAATAAAGTCAGCGCATAGCAGGAAACTCCGCGGTTTTGTATGTATCTAAGCATCAGCTATCGTTTTAGACCAATAACAAGTCTAGAACTCCTGAAAATATATCAGCAGATCACACCTGAACTTTGAGAAAATCTCATTTCAAACTTGATTTTTTTTCACAACAATAAAGTCAGCGCAGAGCCGGGAAGTCCGCGGTTTTGTATGTATCTAAGCATTAGCTATCGTTTTTGACCAATAACAAGTCTAGAACTCCTGAAAATATATCAGCATATCACACCTGAACTTTGATAAAATCTAATTTCCAACTTTAATTTTTTTCGCAACAATAAAGTCAGCGCAGAGCCGGGAACTCCGCGGTTTTGTATGAATCTAAGCATCAGCTATTGTTTAAGACCAATAACAAGTCTAGAACTCCTGAAAATATATCAGCATATCACACCTGAACTTTGATAAAATCTAATTTCCAACTTTAATTTTTTTCGCAACAATAAAGTCAGCGCAGAGCCGGGAACTCCGCGGTTTTGTATGAATCTAAGCATCAGCTATTGTTTAAGACCATTAACAAGTCTAGAACTCCTGAAAATATATCAGCATATCACACCTGAACTTTGAGAAAATCTAATTTCCAACTTTAATTTTTTTCACAACAATAAAGTCAGCGCAGAGCCGGGAACTCCGCGGTTTTGTATGTATTTAAGCATCAGCTATTGTTTAAGACCAATAACAAGTCTAGAACTCCTAAAAATATATCAGCATATCACACCTGAACTTTGAGAAAATCTAATTTCCAACTTTAATTTTTTTCACAACAATAAAGTCAGCGCAGAGCCGGGAACTCCGCGGTTTTGTATGCATCTAAGCATCAGCTATTGTTTAAGACCAATAACCAGTCTAGAACTCCTGAAAATATATCAGCATATCACACCTGAACTTTGAGAAAATCTAATTTCCGACTTTAATCTTTTTCACAATAATAAAGTCAGCGCAGAGCCGGGAATTCCAAGGTTTTGTATGTATCTAAGCATCAGCTATTGTTTAAGACCAATAACAAGTCTAGAACTCCTAAAAATATATCAGCATATCACACCTGAACTTTGAGAAAATCTAATTTCCAACTTTAATTTTTTTCACAACAATAAAGTCAGCGCAGAGCCGGGAACTCCGCGGTTTTGTATGTATCTAAGCATCAGCTATTGTTTAAGACCAATAACAAGTCTAGAACTCCTAAAAATATATCAGCATATCACACCTGAACTTTGAGAAAATCTAATTTCCAACTTTAATTTTTTTCACAACAATAAAGTCAGCGCAGAGCCGGGAACTCCGCGGTTTTGTATGCATCTAAGCATCAGCTATTGTTTAAGACCAATAACCAGTCTAGAACTCCTGAAAATATATCAGCATATCACACCTGAACTTTGAGAAAATCTAATTTCCAACTTTAATTTTTTTCACAACAATAAAGTCAGCGCAGAGCCGGGAACTCCGCGGTTTTGTATGCATCTAAGCATCAGCTATTGTTTAAGACCAATAACCAGTCTAGAACTCCTGAAAATATATCAGCATATCACACCTGAACTTTGAGAAAATCTAATTTCCAACTTTAATCTTTTTCACAATAATAAAGTCAGCGCAGAGCCGGGAATTCCAAGGTTTTGTATGTATCTAAGCATCAGCTATTGTTTAAGACCAATAACAAGTCTAGAACTCCTAAAAATATATCAGCATATCACACCTGAACTTTGAGAAAATCTAATTTCCAACTTTAATTTTTTTCACAACAATAAAGTCAGCGCAGAGCCGGGAACTCCGCGGTTTTGTATGAATCTAAGCATCAGCTATTGTTTAAGACCAAATCCAAGTCTAGATCTCCTGAAAATATATCAGCATATCACACCTGAACTTTGAGAAAATCTAATTTCTAACTTTAATTTTTTTCACAACAATAAAGTCAGCGCAGAGCCGGGAACTCCGCGGTTTTGTATGTATCTAAGCATCAGCTATTGTTTAAGACCAATAACAAGTCTAGAACTCCTGAAAATATATCAGCATATCACACCTGAACTTTGAGAAAATCTAATTTCCAACTTTAATTTTTTTCACAACAATAAAGTCAGCGCAGAGCCGGGAACTCCGCGGTTTTGTATGAATCTAAGCATCAGCTATTGTTTAAGACCAATAACAAGTCTAGAACTCCTGAAAATATATCAGCATATCACACCTGAACTTTGAGAAAATCTAATTTCCAACTTTAATTTTTTTCACAACAATAAAGTCAGCGCATAGCCGGGAACTCCGCGGTTTTATATGAATCTAAGCATCAGCTATTGTTTAAGACCAATAACAAGTCTAGAACTCCTGAAAATATATCAGCATATCACACCTGAACTTTGAGAAAATCTAATTTCCAACTTTAATTTTTTTCACAACAATAAAGTCAGCGCAGAGCCGGGAACTCCGCGGTTTTGTATGAATCTAAGCATCAGCTATTGTTTAAGACCAATAACAAGTCTAGAACTCCTGAAAATATATCAGCATATCACACCTGAACTTTGATAAAATCTAATTTCCAACTTTAATTTTTTTCGCAACAATAAAGTCAGCGCAGAGCCGGGAACTCCGCAGTTTTGTATGAATCTAAGCATCAGCTATTGTTTAAGACCAATAACAAGTTTAAAACTCCTGAAAATATATCAGCATATCACACCTGAACTTTGAGAAAATCTAATTTCCAACATAAATTTTTGTCACTACAATAAAGTCAACGCAGAGCTGGGAACTCCGTAGTTTTGTATGTATCTAAGCATCAGCTATTGTTTTAGAATAATAGCAAGTCTAGAACTCCTGAAAATATATCAGCATATCACACCTGAACTTTGAGAAAATCTAATTTCTAACTTAAATTTTTTTCACAACAATAAAGTCAGCGCATAGCAGGAAACTCCGCGGTTTTGTATGTATCTAAGCATCAGCTATCGTTTTAGACCAATAACAAGTCTAGAACTCCTGAAAATATATCAGCAGATCACACCTGAACTTTGAGAAAATCTCATTTCAAACTTGATTTTTTTTCACAACAATAAAGTCAGCGCAGAGCCGGGAAGTCCGCGGTTTTGTATGTATCTAAGCATTAGCTATCGTTTTTGACCAATAACAAGTCTAGAACTCCTGAAAATATATCAGCATATCACACCTGAACTTTGATAAAATCTAATTTCCAACTTTAATTTTTTTCGCAACAATAAAGTCAGCGCAGAGCCGGGAACTCCGCGGTTTTGTATGAATCTAAGCATCAGCTATTGTTTAAGACCAATAACAAGTCTAGAACTCCTGAAAATATATCAGCATATCACACCTGAACTTTGAGAAAATCTAATTTCCAACTTTAATTTTTTTCACAACAATAAAGTCAGCGCAGAGCCGGGAACTCCGCGGTTTTGTATGTATTTAAGCATCAGCTATTGTTTAAGACTAATAACAAGTCTATAACTCCTGAAAATATATCAGCATATCACACCTGAACTTTGAGAAAATCTAATTTCCAACTTTAATTTTTTTCACAAAAATAAAGTCAGCGCAGAGCCGGGAACTCCGCGGTTTTGTATGAATCTAAGCATCAGCTATTGTTTAAGACCAATAACAAGTCTAGAACTCCTGAAAATATATCAGCATATCACACCTGAACTTTGATAAAATCTAATTTCCAACTTTAATTTTTTTCACAACAATAAAGTCAGCGCAGAGCCAGGAACTCCGCGGTTTTGTATGAATCTAAGCATCAGCTATTGTTTAAGACCAATAACAAGTGTAGAACTCCTGAAAATATATCAGCATATCACACCTGAACTTTGAGAAAATCTAATTTCCAACTTTAATTTTTTTCACAACAATAAAGTCAGCGCAGAGCCGGGAACTCCGCGGTTTTGTATGTATCTAAGCATCAGCTATTGTTTAAGACCAATAACAAGTCTAGAACTCGTGAAAATATATCAGCAGATCACACCTGAACTTTGAGAAAATCTAATTTCCAACCTCAATTTTTTTCACAACAATAAAGTCAGCGACGAGCCGGGAACTCCGCGGTTTTGTATGTATCTAAGCATCAGCTATCATCTAAGACCAATAACAAGTCTAGAACTCCTGAAAATATATCAGCAGATCACACCTGAACTTTGAGAAAATCTAATTTCCAACTTTAATTTTTTTCACAACAATAAAGTCAGCGCAGAGCCGGGAACTCCGCGGTTTTGTATGCATCTAAGCATCAGCTATTGTTTAAGACCAATAACCAGTCTAGAACTCCTGAAAATATATCAGCATATCACACCTGAACTTTGAGAAAATCTAATTTCCAACTTTAATTTTTTTCACAACAATAAAGTCAGCGCAGAGCCGGGAACTCCGCGGTTTTGTATGTATCTAAGCATCAGCTATCGTTTTAGACCAATAACAAGTCTAGAACTCCTGAAAATATATCAGCATATCACACCTGAACTTTGAGAAAATCTAATTTCCGACTTTAATCTTTTTCACAATAATAAAGTCAGCGCAGAGCCGGGAATTCCAAGGTTTTGTATGTATCTAAGCATCAGCTATTGTTTAAGACCAATAACAAGTCTAGAACTCCTAAAAATATATCAGCATATCACACCTGAACTTTGAGAAAATCTAATTTCCAACTTTAATTTTTTTCACAACAATAAAGTCAGCGCAGAGCCGGGAACTCCGCGGTTTTGTATGTATCTAAGCATCAGCTATTGTTTAAGACCAATAACAAGTCTAGAACTCCTAAAAATATATCAGCATATCACACCTGAACTTTGAGAAAATCTAATTTCCAACTTTAATTTTTTTCACAACAATAAAGTCAGCGCAGAGCCGGGAACTCCGCGGTTTTGTATGCATCTAAGCATCAGCTATTGTTTAAGACCAATAACCAGTCTAGAACTCCTGAAAATATATCAGCATATCACACCTGAACTTTGAGAAAATCTAATTTCCAACTTTAATTTTTTTCACAACAATAAAGTCAGCGCAGAGCCGGGAACTCCGCGGTTTTGTATGCATCTAAGCATCAGCTATTGTTTAAGACCAATAACCAGTCTAGAACTCCTGAAAATATATCAGCATATCACACCTGAACTTTGAGAAAATCTAATTTCCAACTTTAATCTTTTTCACAATAATAAAGTCAGCGCAGAGCCGGGAATTCCAGGGTTTTGTATGTATCTAAGCATCAGCTATTGTTTAAGACCAATAACAAGTCTAGAACTCCTAAAAATATATCAGCATATCACACCTGAACTTTGAGAAAATCTAATTTCCAACTTTAATTTTTTTCACAACAATAAAGTCAGCGCAGAGCCGGGAACTCCACGGTTTTGTATGAATCTAAGCATCAGCTATTGTTTAAGACCAAATCCAAGTCTAGATCTCCTGAAAATATATCAGCATATCACACCTGAACTTTGAGAAAATCTAATCTCTAACTTTAATTTTTTTCACAACAATAAAGTCAGCGCAGAGCCGGGAACTCCGCGGTTTTGTATGTATCTAAGCATCAGCTATTGTTTAAGACCAATAACAAGTCTAGAACTCCTGAAAATATATCAGCATATCACACCTGAACTTTGAGAAAATCTAATTTCCAACTTTAATTTTTTTCACAACAATAAAGTCAGCGCAGAGCCGGGAACTCCGCGGTTTTGTATGAATCTAAGCATCAGCTATTGTTTAAGACCAATAACAAGTCTAGAACTCCTGAAAATATATCAGCATATCACACCTGAACTTTGAGAAAATCTAATTTCCAACTTTAATTTTTTTCACAACAATAAAGTCAGCGCATAGCCGGGAACTCCGCGGTTTTATATGAATCTAAGCATCAGCTATTGTTTAAGACCAATAACAAGTCTAGAACTCCTGAAAATATATCAGCATATCACACCTGAACTTTGAGAAAATCTAATTTCCAACTTTAATTTTTTTCACAACAATAAAGTCAGCGCAGAGCCGGGAACTCCGCGGTTTTGTATGAATCTAAGCATCAGCTATTGTTTAAGACCAATAACAAGTCTAGAACTCCTGAAAATATATCAGCATATCACACCTGAACTTTGATAAAATCTAATTTCCAACTTTAATTTTTTTCGCAACAATAAAGTCAGCGCAGAGCCGGGAACTCCGCGGTTTTGTATGAATCTAAGCATCAGCTATTGTTTAAGACCAATAACAAGTCTAGAACTCCTGAAAATATATCAGCATATCACACCTGAACTTTGAGAAAATCTAATTTCAAACTTTAATTTTTTTCACAACAATAAAGTCAGCGCATAGCCGGGAACTCCGCGGTTTTGTATGAATCTAAGCATCAACTATTGTTTAAGACCAATAACAAGTCTAGAACTCCTGAAAATATATCAGCATATCACACCTGAACTTTGAGAAAATCTAATTTCCAACTTTAATTTTTTTCACAACAATAAAGTCAGCGCAGAGCCGGGAACTCCGCGGTTTTGTATGAATCTAAGCATCAGCTATTGTTTAAGACCAATAACAAGTCTAGAACTCCTGAAAATATATCAGCATATCACACCTGAACTTTGATAAAATCTAATTTCCAACTTTAATTTTTTTCGCAACAATAAAGTCAGCGCAGAGCCGGGAACTCCGCAGTTTTGTATGAATCTAAGCATCAGCTATTGTTTAAGACCAATAACAAGTCTAGAACTCCTGAAAATATATCAGCATATCACACCTGAACTTTGAGAAAATCTAATTTCCAACTTTAATTTTTTTCACAACAATAAAGTCAACGCAGAGCTGGGAACTCCGTAGTTTTGTATGTATCTAAGCATCAGCTATTGTTTTAGAATAATAGCAAGTCTAGAACTCCTGAAAATATATCAGCATATCACACCTGAACTTTGAGAAAATCTAATTTCTAACTTAAATTTTTTTCACAACAATAAAGTCAGCGCATAGCAGGAAACTCCGCGGTTTTGTATGTATCTAAGCATCAGCTATCGTTTTAGACCAATAACAAGTCTAGAACTCCTGAAAATATATCAGCAGATCACACCTGAACTTTGAGAAAATCTCATTTCAAACTTGATTTTTTTTCACAACAATAAAGTCAGCGCAGAGCCGGGAAGTCCGCGGTTTTGTATGTATCTAAGCATTAGCTATCGTTTTTGACCAATAACAAGTCTAGAACTCCTGAAAATATATCAGCATATCACACCTGAACTTTGATAAAATCTAATTTCCAACTTTAATTTTTTTCGCAACAATAAAGTCAGCGCAGAGCCGGGAACTCCGCGGTTTTGTATGAATCTAAGCATCAGCTATTGTTTAAGACCAATAACAAGTCTAGAACTCCTGAAAATATATCAGCATATCACACCTGAACTTTGATAAAATCTAATTTCCAACTTTAATTTTTTTCGCAACAATAAAGTCAGCGCAGAGCCGGGAACTCCGCGGTTTTGTATGAATCTAAGCATCAGCTATTGTTTAAGACCATTAACAAGTCTAGAACTCCTGAAAATATATCAGCATATCACACCTGAACTTTGAGAAAATCTAATTTCCAACTTTAATTTTTTTCACAACAATAAAGTCAGCGCAGAGCCGGGAACTCCGCGGTTTTGTATGTATTTAAGCATCAGCTATTGTTTAAGACTAATAACAAGTCTATAACTCCTGAAAATATATCAGCATATCACACCTGAACTTTGAGAAAATCTAATTTCCAACTTTAATTTTTTTCACAACAATAAAGTCAGCGCAGAGCCGAGAACTCCGCGGTTTTGTATGTATCTAAGCATCAGCTATCGTTTAAGACCAATAACAAGTCTAGAACTCCTGAAAATATATCAGCATATCACACCTGAACTTTGATAAAATCTAATTTCCAACTTTAATTTTTTTCGCAACAATAAAGTCAGCGCAGAGCCGGGAACTCCGCGGTTTTGTATGAATCTAAGCATCAGCTATTGTTTAAGACCATTAACAAGTCTAGAACTCCTGAAAATATATCAGCATATCACACCTGAACTTTGAGAAAATCTAATTTCCAACTTTAATTTTTTTCACAACAATAAAGTCAGCGCAGAGCCGGGAACTCCGCGGTTTTGTATGTATTTAAGCATCAGCTATTGTTTAAGACTAATAACAAGTCTATAACTCCTGAAAATATATCAGCATATCACACCTGAACTTTGAGAAAATCTAATTTCCAACTTTAATTTTTTTCACAACAATAAAGTCAGCGCAGAGCCGAGAACTCCGCGGTTTTGTATGTATCTAAGCATCAGCTATCGTTTAAGACCAATAACAAGTCTAGAACTCCTGAAAATATATCAGCATATCACACCTGAACTTTGAGAAAATCTAATTTCCAACTTTAATTTTTTTCACAACAATTAAGTCATCGCAGAGCCGGGAACTCCGCGGTTTTGTATGTATCTAAGCATCAGCTATTGTTTAAGACCAATAACAAGTTTAAAACTCCTGAAAATATATCAGCATATCACACCTGAACTTTGAGAAAATCTAATTTCCAACATAAATTTTTTTCACTACAATAAAGTCAACGCAGAGCTGGGAACTCCGTGGTTTTGTATGTATCTAAGCATCAGCTATTGTTTTAGAATAATAGCAAGTCTAGAACTCCTGAAAATATATCAGCATATCACACCTGAACTTTGAGAAAATCTAATTTCAAACTTGAATTTTTTTCACAACAATAAAGTCAGCGCAGAGCCGGGAACTCCGCGGTTTTGTATGTATTTAAGCATTAGCTATCGTTTTTGACCAATAACAAGTCTAGAACTCCTGAAAATATATCAGCATATCACACCTGAACTTTGAGAAAATCTAATTTCCAACTTTAATTTTTTTCACAACAATAAAGTTAGCGCAGAGCCGGGAACTCCGCGGTTTTGTATGTATCTAAGCATCAGCTATTGTTTAAGACCAATAACAAGTCTATAACTCCTGAAAATATATCAGCATATCACACCTGAACTTTGAGAAAATCTAATTTCCAACTTTAATATTTTTCACAACAATAAAGTCAGCGCAGAGCCGGGAACTCCGCGGTTTTGTATGTATCTAAGCATCAGCTATCGTTTAAGACCAATAACAAGTCTAGAACTCCTGAAAATATATCAGCAGATCACACCTGAACTTTGAGAAAATCTTATTTCCAACTTTAATTTTTTTCACAACAATAAAGTCAGCGCAGAGCCGGGAACTTCGCGGTTTTGTATGTATCTAAGCATTAGCTATCGTTTAAGACCAATAACAAGTCTAGAACTCCTGAAAATGTATCAGCAGATCACACCTGAAATTTAAGAAAATCTAAATTTTGAAGTTTATATTTTTCATAACAAAAAAGTTAGATCAGACCCGAGAACTCCGCGGTTTTGTACATAACAGAGCAACAGCTATCATTGAAGACCAAAATGAAGTCTATGGCTTATTTTTTTACACCAGCATAGCAGGTGTGAAGTTAGCATATCAAGGAATAAGGCAAACAATTTTTTTTTGTTTTTATTTAATGAAGTAATGTGATTTTAAGTATCAGGAACTCGTTTTTAGTATATTTTGAGGCAACGGTATAATTTTTGTTAGATTTGGGACTAAATGATATGCTAGTGTGTGAAGTTAGCATATCATTTTGCAAAAAACCATAGTGTATGTTTTTTTGGTAAAAACGACAGAACTATTCATGAAACCTATCAGGAACTATAGAACTATTGTGCATGCTAATAGAACTCTTAAAAAAAAGTGATCTGCTGGAACTTGATATGCTAACTTCACGGACATCAACTCTTCATCCTCATGGGTATGCTAATGGATGCCCATGAGGATGAAACAGCAATCTGTTTCCCAGTATTTTCCACATAATGCAACACCAATGCATTAACGTCCTGAGTAACGGTCGGTAAGCGGGCGCAATTAATAAGGTCAGACACGGAGCTCCATTAAGATGCGGTATTAATATTTTTAATGTACTGTAATGGTATATTTTACTCGTATAGGTTTATACCTAAGTACGTATATTCCATTCTTAGGTGTGGTACGCAGCCGTTACACAGGTGTTCTTCTCTCTTGGCGTGTGTACTGGAGCTATCATTATGTTCTCTTCATACAATGGCTTCAAGCAAAACATTTACAGGTATGTAAATATAAGTAAAGCCTAACAAGTTCCTTTTTAGCCCTCGCCATGTTGCGGATTTTCAATGGAACTAATTTATTTTAATGGCAATGATTTTTTTTGACAACAAACGTTAAAAGTCATTGAATGTCACCCAATGTTAACAAATCGAAAATAATTGTAAATATTTCAGGTTAATAATAGTTTCTCAATCAAAATGGCCAAAAAATTTCACACCGATGCAAATCAAATAATTTTAAATACATTAAAATACTTGCGACACAAAAAGGATGAGGAATTCAGTAGCATTCCATTAAACAATGTTGTGAAATTAGTTGTTGACATGACGGGTACTGACATTGATAGTGCGGTTGTAATAAACTAGTTACTTTGGTACTAAACATACTTCTAAAAGTCACAAGTACATAATTGTATATCTCACTCGCTCTTGCACGATGCCAATACACACTATCCCAACTTTTCATGACGTACACGTATTGTTGCTATATCTAAGCTATTTTTAGCGACACTATATCAGGGCTAAAAAGTAACTTGTTAGGCTTTACAATGTGTAAATCTAATACGGGCGAACCTTTTAACGGTGGTTTATATTGGTCATACTAACTTTGACTATGGAATCTACCCCGAAATCGCGGGTTTTTTTTGCCAGACTCATACATTTTGTCGCATGGGTGTCGACATTTTGTATGAGGAAACCAAAATTTTTTTTTAGGTTTTGGGGTTATCTCCATAGTGAAACTTGTTCAGTATGACCTATGTAAACCACCGTTAAAAGGTTCGCCCGTATTAAACTTACACACTGTATTTAAGCCAACAAAACTAACTTTTATGAACCTAATATAAAACATATAAGGTATATTTCTGGACTAGTGCCTGTCGGTGATAAAATTTCGCGGGCAGCGTGTTATTTTAAATTAAATAGTAAATATATTATATCTTTTACAGAGACTCCATGATCGTCACAACTATGGACACCTTCACAAGTCTGCTGTCCGGTATCACCATCTTCGGTATTCTGGGAAACCTGGCGCACGTTTTGGGCCGTGAAGTAGGAGATGTGGTGGGCGAAGGCGGCACCGGGATGGCATTTATTTCCTATCCTGACGCTATCGCTAAAACACCCCTGCCCCAGGTACCATGGAATAAATATCTGTCGTAGATGGTCGGTTGAGAACAAGCAGAATAGCAGAGCGGAGCGGAATAAACACCAACAACAAACAAACAACTACAACAAATTCCTTACTTTAAAGTTTGGTAAATCGAACCGTGAGTTTTAATGACCTTGTCTGCACGGGCCAAAAAGACAATGTTCCTTTGTTCCGTGCAGGTATGTACGAGCAAAACAGTATTTATTAGAACTTGTTACTAGTTCAACAAAGCTAGGGAACTAATTATAAAAACGGCCAATTTCAAGTCGGAGTCGCGCCCTGAGGATCCCGTACATCACAAAAATTTACAATTATTGAAGCTGTAACGACAAAAAAAATAGATTGACAGATTTGAGGGGTCAATGACTTTGCCGTTGAAAAACTGTTGTCTCCATCTACAGATTTAAGTTTAAGATGACTTTAGCAGTCTTAACCATGTGAAGGATAAAAGACCAACGAAGTTTAATGGCATTTCAACAGTTGTTTTTTTTTTCTACTCGTTGATTTTAATGCTTGATTTAAGATCCGCCTCTGGTACCCTTCCTGGCGTACCGTTGATTTTGAAAAACCATACAAAAGAGATATATATGTAAAAACGAAATTGTAGACCCCAAATGTAGCTGGACGGCCAATAGGCCACTGTGTGAACACTCGTAGAAGATGTATTGTCGATTTTCGATTTCGTACCTTCCTTAGGCCACTCGGCGAGCTTCGTGGCTTCATAGTACTCGGCTGAAATGCTATTTATTATGTCACAACTGTATAAAATAAGAACTGTACATGTATTTAGTAAAATTTCATTGGGTATCCAGGTCCCAGAAAAAAACATATGTAATAATTAAAAATGTTAATTACAGTTGTTCTCTGTCCTCTTCTTCCTGATGATGTCGGTGCTGGGCGTAGGCTCGGCGGTGGCGCTGCTGTCGACCGTCAACACGGTGCTGCTGGACGCCTTTCCGAAGGTGCCGACCATCTACATGTCAGCCTTTAGCTGCTCGGTCGGCTTTGCTATTGGCCTCATCTATGTCACCCCTGTAAGAAGCATTTGTAACTATCCGATTGATATTTTCTTTACTTTAGTAAGTTTCAAAATACAAATCAGCTGCGTTCTACGAGGCTTATTTGAAGATGTAGAACGCGGCTGATTTGTATTTTGAAACTTTTATTGTCTTACAAGATAAATTAACACGACCCTACAGTAAATGATCTTTTACATTTCTCATAGAGAACTTATTTTCAGGGCGGTCAATGGATATTGGAACTTGTAGATCACTTCGGCGGGACGTTTTTGGTACTGTTTACGGGTATCGCTGAAATCGTTGGAGTTATCTGGCTTTACGGTAGGTCACTGTTTTAACGTCATCATTTAATTTCACATCAACATCACATCCATTTTCAATTTGAGTTGTATTTTTTTTATCTTATAGGTCTCGTTTTTTCGTATCAATCGATTTCAATCAATTTCTATATCATTTTTTTTAAATACTTATAAAAATCAATATGTGTCCAAATCTCTAATACTTAGAATAGTTTTACTGCAGCGCCTAAGCTTTGCGTGTTCAACTGTATTTAATTCAACACATGTTCAATTATTTTGGGAAAGCAATCGGCTGGCATGTCTTTACCAAAATAATGATACAAATGTCACCAACCTTATTTATTTTATATTACTGAGGTCTCGAGAACGTGTGCCTCGACATCGAGTTCATGCTGGGCATCCGCACCGGCTTCTACTGGCGTTGGTGTTGGGGACTCATCACCCCCGCCATGATGATCACGGTCTTCATATACGCCTTAGTAAATAATAATTTCGGTGGCTCTGCCTTCACAAATGCTTCAATCGGTAAGTTGTCTTTTGACAATATTGGAGGACTCTACGAGGTTGGCTTGGTGTGATGGACTCCAATCATACTATTTATGTCTCGTTAAATTACTATTATGACACCGTGCTGACATAAAAAGTTGTAAGACCGACTACTTGTTTAGTCGACCATTATTTTTTATTTCAATTTATAGTATAAATAGTATTAAATTAATGAAATACATGTGACTATTATAAAGCGCCTACTGATATTTTAACAGTCAAATTTATTTTTTCATATTTTCTCAAACATCAGACAAAGCTTGTGTGTTTATTTACTACTTTTAGTTTCCTTGTTTTAATTCGGCCTCATAAATTATACAATCAATACTAGTCGATTTTGAATATTCTTAAGAATCAATAATAATTATCTACTTAATTATAATTAACTACGCATGACCTAAATATAGTACGTATAATATTAATATAATGATTAAGTAGGCGTGAGCAGGATTAACACTAGTTGCGGATTCAGTCAATAACAAGCTATTGTTTGATGTACCGGTGTTAGTGTAATTAGCGCTATTATTTTTTTTTGTTTTTGTAGGGTGACCATGATTTCAGAGAACAAAATCTCTACGTAACAAAAAATAAAAATTCGTTGTTATTTCACTTAAACATGACAGTGGCCGATTCATTATCGTTAACTAAGTATGTAGGGTTGTTCTTGATCACGTCTCCTGAATCACCCTGTATATTCATGAATTAAATATTTGTTTCTAATTAATGACGAACGGTTGTTTTCAGCTGTCGGATATGCGGTACTTTTGGCCGGGATTGCCCTCGTGCCGCTCTTCGTTGGCTTAACAATGTATAAGTACAGAACTGGAAACTCTATACGGGTATGGAATGTTACTGAATGTTACATTAGGTACTTATTATGAAGAGTTTTATGTAATGAAATGGTTGTAAAATAAGTACTAACTATGCTATTAAGTTTTCAATAAATCAGCCGAAATATATTGCAGATATTTAAATACTTGTAGTATTATTAGGAATAAGAACAGAAATTACTTAGTTTTTATGTAAAAGAAAAAAAAACAACTTTTTACTAAATTGTTTCTCTGACCTCCAATGATAAATGACTGCTAGAGACCCGAATCGAATAAGTTAATAAGGATAGTAGGTATCTGCTCTAAAAAGAATTTTACATTTTTCTGGGGCTTGCTCTCCGGCTAATACAGTTCCTGAAACATCACACCGACCTACCAAGAGCCACACCCTATAGATTACTCAGTTTTTTTTTCTGTTCACAGACTATCAAAGTGGCATTTAGCAACAAGCCGTCGTGGGGCCCCAGCGACAAAACCACGAAGCAAGAGTGGGCTCTCTTCAAGACAGACGCCAAGGAGGCGAGGAAGAAAAGTACCACGTCCAAAGCCAAACACATCGTTATCAGCTTAATAGGCGGCTACAGGAGAAATTAACTCACGCTAGAAATAGGGTAGTTCTTAAGTTATTTACTGTACATATTTTCGATGACAATGACAAAGTAAATGTACGAGTTTTATTTATTTATTATGTTTGTTTTATGACTAGTTATGGTGTCTACTGGTAACTATTCTCTTTACGTTCGTTCCTTATCCAGAGCTATCCGAGCGCACATATGTAGTTAGAACTTAGCGGCCACTTCGAACCGCAATGCATTGATTTCGCGTGTCACCGCAGCAATGAGCTATGCATTATGCACCGCCTACTGGGCATTTCAAGTATGGTATGCATTTCATAAACGGAACCTCGACACGAAAAGAAGAAGAATGAGCTATCTATCGTCCATGTAGGATGCTGCGCAAAACGAGATGTACTCATCCACGGTAATTTTTCAACAGGCCTGTGGGTTTTGAATACATTAAAATAGAGGGATACAGTCTAAGAAATTTTGGCGCTTCAGAGTTACCGCATAACTCGGTGGGCATAATGTACGGGGCCATACAGGGCCATCTAGTAAAGCATCTAGTAAGTAGTATATCAAACTTGGATTGGAACATAAAAATTCTAAAACAGTACCCATCTATTAATACAATCTCTTTAGTAGGTATCTATACACTATACTATCGATGTCGCATATCTACTATATAATAAATCAATAAGTATGTTAACGCAAATGCAGGTGATTACTTCGGATAGATTATAAGACCCGATTTTCCATCACTATATATATTTTTTAAATATGTATACTTAAAATAAAGATAGTTCATTGTCTTACTTCGATTTTATTTACGGCCGACGGACGCGTGTTTTTGTTCCCCAAAAAGTGAAAAAAGTGTCAGTGAAACGCAATGGTGAGAAATTGTATACAATTAACTGAACGGATATGTATCTAAGTGGCTGAGGTTTTCAAAATGACCTGAACACGTTGTTATTACCCTAGTGTTAGATTGGTGCACAATTGTGTTAGATTGGTTAATTTCGAACACCTCGACGCTTAAAAAATTCTGTGACTAATTATTATAGGTAGGTACGTGCTGCGGTCAATTTACTTCGTGATCAATGTAACCAGGCGCAATATTCCTGGTTGACCCTGTTAATTTTTAGATTGTATGATATATAATAAGTACATATCTGTTGAAGTATCAATACAATTTTTTAAAAGATAAACAATCAGTAATTCCAAAAAAATATGATAATAAATAAGGTTTGGAGGGGCAGTTTTAGGTAAGTGTGTGTTTTATTTTTTAATTAAGATTTAGTTTTAATAGTTTTATTTTATAAGTACTTAGTTATGTTTGTACTTATCTTTATTGAATAAAGTTAATTTGACTCATAATTAATTCCATAGGTATCTACGCAGGAGTTAATAATCGTCTACCTTAGTATATATACACTTGTGATATAATATGTTATATAATATAGTACACTTGTGAGTGAGAGTGTGTCAAGTTGTGAGTATGACTACTATGACGTAACTACGGGTATAAATAAAAAAAACAGACTGTTTCAATCAAAAACTAACTGGTTTTTTTTTCGAGTCGAATGCATGAAGCACACGCGTGGGTGTAAAGCGTTGACATTTTATCTTGCAAAAGAAATTCTAATCGTAACTTGTTATCAATAACTTGATTCAAACATTTTTAGAGTCCGTAACCAAAATAGCAAATCCGGAACCCTTGTAGTTTCGTCATGTCCGTCTATTCGTCCGTATATCACAGCCATTTTACTCGGAAACTGTGAGACGCATCTTTTTAAAATTTTAAAATAAGGTGTAGTTTCTAAGCCACTACTTTATTTTGTAGTGCAATTGTTGGAAAAAAATTTTTAGGGGTACCTACACTCCATACATGTAACTAATTTTCAATAATTTTTTGCCGTTTATCGATGGGTCTTTAAAAATAACATTGATGTTTCTTGGCAATTTTTTTTCATTAAGTGGATATTTCCAGAAATACTGAAGTCTGAAGATTAAATTCTAAAACATTTCCCCCCCCTGTAAAAAACTACGTACTTACATAGGCAGATACGACCTAGCGATATTATTTTTTTCGATAATGGGTACGGTAAAAGTCATTTAAAATCAAAATATTAACTATTTGTGATTTTTGGCATATACAGGGTGTCCCGTAAATCGACGTCAAGCCGTGAATGGATGATAGACCAAGCTATAACGGTTATCAGAAAAATACAAAAAAAAAATCTATCTCATAATTATTTTTCTGATAACTGGTACAACTTGGTCGGATGATAGACCAATTTGTACCAGTTATCAGAAAAAGAATTATGAGATAGATTTTTTTTTGTATTTTTCTGATAACCGTTATGGCTTAGTCTATCATCCATTCACGGCTTGACGTCGATTTACGAGACACCCTGTATATGTGATCACAATTGTCTTATTATTGCCGCTTTTTTTCAAATCAATTATTCAATTTTTTTTTTTTATTCAGTTAGATTAATTTGCTGTAAGTTTATGTTGAAAATCCATAATGAACGGAAGAACAGTAATATAATGTATATTTTTTTGCAGAGTAAAGAGCAAGACAATGCCGCTTACGATGTCTTCCCGGAGGGTCCCCCTCGTGGCCCTCCGCCCCCAGGCAGCTCTCCAAGCCCTCCACCAGTTATGAAACCACCAGCTGCTAACGATGAGAAAAGTGTACTTATTTTAAACTTCTCCATATAAAATCTTTATCTTGTAGGTAGCATCTTGACTGCTTTACTTATTATAAGTATTAGCTGTATCAAAGGAACACCTTAATAGATGAGGAAAGCCTTACGTACAATTTACGTTTTTATAAATAATTCATCCATCAATTAAAATTTACTGACTTATTTCGTAATGCAAGTAGGTACTAACCTAATGCCTCTTAATCAGTATGTCGGAATCCTTAAATTATCTATGTGGATAAAACAAGAGATATGATCACGTATCTAATAAAATCTGACCGACTAAAGTATACAAAAAATATCGAGCCCCAAACGCGTACCGTATACCGTCTAAGATTTCCACGCACTGCAAATGTATTTTCTGCAAATATATTTCTAGAAAATACATTTACACTGCAAATGTATTTTTTAGACACACTAACAAAAACCGGTGCGAGATCTTAAAAAGGATAGGTATGACAGAAATATTTTATGATAACCCTATCATAATAATATAGCCCGTGTTTTGTGAACAGTATTGTAAATAATTAATAATATCTAGCAGTCGGCCTCGAACTGAGAACCCACGATTTACTTGCAAACGAATTGACCAACATAACAAGACCCTTGTGAAGATCTTTTTTCGCCCTCTTTTTATTGCCCGAACAACTAAATAACTCATATTGCGATGAGATCTCTTTTTGTACGAGTTTATTCTCAATTGCAGGAGGACCCAGAGACGCTCCAGCGAGCCACATGGGGAAACCAGATAGAATTCCTGATGTCGTGTATAGCCACGTCCGTGGGCCTCGGCAACGTGTGGCGGTTCCCCTTCGTCGCGTACAACAACGGCGGTGGGGCCTTCCTCGTCCCTTACATTATAGTACTTTTCCTAATTGGCAAACCCATGTACTACCTTGAATGTGCAATGGGCCAGTTCAGTTCAAGAAATTTTGTAAAAATTTGGTCGTTATCGCCTGCAATGAAAGGTTAGTTACCCTCCTACAGGCTTGGTGTATTTCGACAAAGAAGCACATAATAATACCTACCATTTATAATTTCAAAACGCAGTCTAATCAGCTTAAAAAAGGCGGATGTTTTTCTATGGTGGCTTAACTTTTATATGGAGCCATCTGAATCGGAGCTCATAGACAAGATTTAACCGGAAGTTAGATTTTCCCGACTTCCAGCAATTTTTTGTTTATGATAGATAATTCCGTTCAAGTGTATTTTGGCCCTTTTTGTGAGATTAGCCCTAGATAGATAGATAGTTTCTATGTAAACCAATTCTTTCCAGGAACGGGCTACGTACAAGCCTTGGGCTCTGGATACGTCATGACTTACTACGTGTCAATCATCGCACTGTGCCTGTACTACCTGGTGTTTAGCTTCCAGGGCACACTGCCGTGGGCGGTGTGCGACGAGGCCTGGACCGACGTGCTCTGCGTGCCTTCCGGCCAGACTGGCCACGATGTCGATATTGAGAACGGCACGAGTAGTGCCGAACTCTTCTTTTTGTAAGCTTTTGCTAAAACTCATTCCGAGTAGGTACAGTCACCGACAATATAGTTTCTTCCTATACGAAGGCTGCAACAATATGTGACAGTGGCGGCGCGTCCATAGAACACGATTCCCGTCGGCTTGCCTAAGTTTCAGGCGCCTGAGCAGTTTTCCTACAGCTCATGAAGAAATTTTAGGCCAAAATCAGCACCGACTTGCCTAAGAAAAAATTTGACCCACCGCCACTGATATGTGATATATTATTTGTAAGGCCATAGGAGCGTGTGACATATTTTTGCGGCCTTCGTGTATGTAGGAAGATACTAGTAGGTACCGGTGACAGTACAACATAAAAACTATAAGGGTTACTAGATGACTACGGACGGAACCCTTAAAATAGAGGTTTCAAGTTCTCTAGGTTAACTTTAGATTTCATTTTATAGGAGAACAGTGCTTCAGCAGAAGGAAACACTTGATGGTGGTCTTGGTAAGTAGGTAATTTACCAACTAATTTATTTTAAACTAGCAGTTGCCCGCGGCTTCGCCCGCGTACATTATGATTAATGCAGATTTCTACTCTTGAATAAAAGTTTTTCCCCGCGACTTCCTTTGCGTAGAATTAGTAATTGACCCCCCTTTTTACCCTCTTAGGGAATGACTTCTGGGATAACTATTATGTATCCATCCCCAGAACTCAAACTATCTCTATACCAAATCATCTAAATAGGTTCAGCGGTTATCAATTCCCCATATAAACTTTCAACCCCCTTTTCACCTCTTAAAGGGTTGATTTTCGGGATAAAACTATCCTATGTCGTTTTTCGAGACTCAAACTTTCTCTATATCAAGTTTCATCTAAATCGGTTCAACTGAAAATAATTCTATATAAAACTTCCAACCCCTTTGCTATGCACCCCCGTAAGCTTTGTTTTTCGGGATAAATACAATTTTGCCCCTTCCCGGGACCCAAACTATCTCCATACCAAGTTTCATCTAAATCGGTCCAACATTTAAAAATGCCCCATACAAACTTTTAACCCACCCATTGCACCCATTGCTTTAGTGTTTTGCACCCATTTCACCACTTTAAGTAACGATTTTAGGAAATAAAAAAAAACACGCAAGTACGGGTCTTACTTGCGCCTCAAAGGTTTCGTACGAACAACTTTTTTATTACATTTTTGAAAAAAGACGCTTTCAGCATGATTTCATGAGAATTAATAGGGCGGCTGAGTGCGAATCGGACACGTACCCCGATTTATTTATTTTTGTCTTAAGTCGGACTGGTGCTTGACTGCACTCTTATTAGTTTTCCTGTAATTTATACGTAAATATATCTGTAATTATATCTGTAATTTTTGCAAAATTTTCTGTCGAACAGTTTCCGATATTGATTAATTTACACCTTTTTTTTAATAACTTCAAAGTTATGTATGTTAAAATTATACTAATTAGAGATCCTCACATTAAGGCCCTTTTATTTGATACGCCACAAGATAAAGTTATTTGTTTTTTGATTTTTCATTTCTGATGGGCTGATTTTCGAGGTAAAAACAATTTTATGTTCCTTCTCGGGACTCAAACTATCTGTATGCTAATTAGCATTAAGTTTCATCTAAATCGGTCCAGTTGTTAAAAATTTCCTTATCAAAATTCCAATCCCTTTTTCCTTCAAGGGATGATTTTCGGAATGAAAACAACCCTTAGTCATTTGCAGGGATTCACACTTACTATATACCAAGTTTCGTCTAAATCGGTTCAACGGTTTAAAATTCCCTATAAAAACCTGCAACCCCCGTTTCACCCTTAACTTTTTACCTTTAAGGGTAGTTTTCGCGAAAAATTACTATTTTTTTTCCTCCCCGGGCCTCAAACTATCTGTATACCAAGTTTCATCTAAATCGGTTCAGCTGTGAAAAAATCCTATATAAACTACCAACCCTCTTTTCACCCCTTTACGGGTTAATTTTTTCAATGAAAATAACCCTTAGTCGTTTCTCGGGATTCAAACTATCTATTATATCAAGTTTCATTTAAATCGGTTCAACGGTAAAAAATTCTCTATACAACCTTCCAATCCCCTTTTCACCCCCTTAAGGGCTGATTTTCGGTACAGAAACTACCCTATGTCCTTTCCCGGAGGTAAAATTATTTCTTTAACAAAAATTTCGAAATTGATGCCATTTTCGACAATCGACTTCCATCTCCCATATTGATATTTAGTAATTTCAACCCTATGGCACCCCAACAGGGGGATGATATTTCACGCCCGCCACGTTGTATCATGAAATCATTGGTGTTTTCGTAATCAGCGACCCGATAAACCATAGAAAAGATACCCATGTTGATTTTAAGACTTTTTCACCCCCATTTTCCCCTTTATGGGGTTGAATTTTCAAAAAACCTGAAACACGTGTTTACATATTTATTGTTAGGAATACTCCTGTGAAGTTTCAAATAAAACAGTCTAACTAATCTTGTTTCCCTATACAAACTTTGGACCCCCATTTCACCCCCTGGGGGATGATATTTTACATCTGCCACGTTGTATAATAAAATGGTTGTTGTTTTCGTAATCAGCGACCCGATAAACCATAGAAACGATACCCATATTGATTTTCAGACTTTTTCACCCCCATTTCCCCCTTTAAGGAGTTGAAATTTCAAAAAACCTGAAACACGTGTTTACATATTTATTGTTAGAATTACTCCTGTGAAGTTTCAAATAAAACAGTCTAACTAATCTTGTTTCCCTATACAAACTTTGGACCCCCATTTCACCCCCTGGGGGATGATATTTTACACCTGCCACGTTGTATAATAAAATGGTTGTTGTTTTCGTAATCAGCGACCCGATAAACCATAGAAACGATACCCATATTGATTTTCAGACTTTTTCACCCCCATTTCCCCCTTTAAGAAGTTGAATTTTCAAAAAAGCTGAAACACGTGTTTACTCATTTATTGTTAGAAATACTCCGGTGAAGTTTCAAATAAAATAGTCTAACTCATCTTGTTTCCCTATACAAACTTTGGACCCCCATTTCACCCCCTGGGGGATGATATTTTACACCTGCCACGTTGTATGATAATATGGTTGTTGTTTTCGTAATCAGCGACCCGATAAACCATAGGAACGATACCCATATTGATTTACAGACTTTTTCACCCCCATTTCCCCCTTTAAGGAGTTAAATTTTCAAAAAAGCTGAAACACGTGTTTACTCATTTATTGTTAGGAATACTCCGGTGAAGTTTCAAATAAAATAGTCTAACAAATCTTGTTTCCCCATACAAACTTTGGACCCCCATTTCACCCCTTTACGGGGTGAATTTTGAAAAATCCTTTCTTAGTGCACCCCTAGACCTTATAAGGGACCTACATGCCAAATTTGGAAACTCTAGACCCAGCGGTTTAGGCTGTGCGTTGATATGTCAGTCAGTCAGTCAGTCAGTCAGTCAGTCAGTCAGTTTCTTCTTTTATATTTAGATTTCACTAATAGTTACTGCATTCACACCAGAGGAACATACTTGCATTCTCATCTATTCCCAGTTCTTTTGACCAGATGGTTAGGTACCGCTGCACAGATTGCTCAAAAAGTCTTAGCGTGCACTTCAAAGCTTTGACCTTTTATAATTTTATATGCTACAAAATACCTTCTGCCTGCAGGTCCGCCGGTCTGGTACTTGGTGCTGTTTCTACTGGCGTCCTGGCTGATTATTTTCGTGATCGTGGCACGTGGGATCAAGAGCTCGGGCAAGGCCTCCTACTTCCTGGCCATCTTCCCCTATGTCGTTATGATCATGCTTCTAATCGTGTAAGTAGCGACTAATCTCAGTTTATTACATTTTAAATATTGCTAAACGAAATTAGTTCTTAAGTTATTCGTAATACGCAAGTCAAGAACAGGAAACAAAACTAGCTATAGCGCAGAGGAAGATGGAACGTAGTATGCTGGGAATCAAAATTTCGGATAGAGTGAGAAACGATTGTATTAGGAAAAAGACCAATGTAACCGACATCATAGAGAGAATACGAAGCTTGAAATGGAAGTGGGCTGGACATACTAGTAGAATTAAAGATAATAGATGGACGAGGAAAGTTATAGAATATATACCACAGATAAAAAAAGGAGGCAAAGGAGCACAAATTCAAGGTGCGAGTAGTCAAAGGACGCAGTGGACAGACATACGAACAAGAAAACAAGGTCGCCAAAAGACACGATGGGCAATATGGATCAGATTAGCTAGCTAGAGACAAACACATTTGGAAATCATTGGGCCTACGCCAAAGAGGCGACTTCCATAATTAAACGTGAATAATTAATATAATATAATGTATAAATGTTATAACTAATTGAATTTATATAAATAATATGAGATGTTAAAATAGTTCCTAAATCATTTTGAAACTGATTGAAAAAAAAGGATAATGGGACTGCAAATGATTAATTAAATGTACATAAAGATTAATGGAATCTATATAAATAAAAATTAATCGCCGTGCATTAGTCTCGCTAAAACTCGAGAACGGGAATAGGTAACAGACACACAGATAAACTTTCCTATTTATAATATTAGTAAAGTTGGTATAGATTGAAGAAATTTATTTATTTATTTATTCAAACAAAATTTAACATGGTCTTTAAAAGCAAAGTAAATGTCGCTGCATGGAACACAATTAATAGGAGTGAATGAAGACAATGGAAGGGGTGTGAAACGGTGAAACTGGCGCAGGAGCCAATGGGAGTGAAATGAAAGTCGATTGGATTGAAGCAGGAGCCGGCAGGAGAAGGGTGAAAGAGAATAGGAGAGGGTGGGAGAGTGGCACGAGTCAGTAGGAATGGGGTAAGAGACTAAACGACTCGCTTGAGTGAAGTTGAGGTCGATGGGAGTCGGTGCAAGTAGGCGGTACGAAGTCAATATAAATGGGTGGAGACAATGGGAGTGGGATGGAAGAAGGCGAAATTAGCGTAGGAGTCGGTGGTAATAAGGTTAGAGTCGATGAGAGTAGCGTCGGTGGGAGAAGAGTGGAATACAGGACGAGAGTGGGAGATGGGTATGGGTAGATGATAGTGGAAGAGTGGTGGAACTGGTGGAAGACGGTAGGAATTGGGGTAACAGACTGGACTGACTTAGGAGCGAAGTTGATGACGACAGTCGGTCGAAGTTGGCGGTACGAAGTGCGCCGGGTCAGCTAGTATGTAATAATTTTTAAGCAGGTATATTGAGATTTCATGCTAATTAGAAATGAATATGGAACCATTCCATTATAATTATTGTTAGGATAATATTGCAAATTAATTATTGTAAAGTGTTATTAATTATGGTAGAATAAAGGCTATTATTATTTTTTATTTCTTTTTAATACGCAAGTCGCAGGTATATTAAAAACACAATGACACTCTATGGACCGCATTAACGCCTTATTCAAAAGAAAATTACTTTAAAAAAGGTGTTCACCTCATACCAATTTTTTTTGTAAAAAAGAATAACATTATTTACAACTGTGATTTGGTTTTGTGGTAGGTATCCATATCATTATCATACCATAATTCCAACCCACTATTTTACCAAATATCACAAGTCTAATAATTTACTTATTTCCATTTACAGTACCTGTACCCTGGAGGGAGCCGGTACCGGAATGCTGTTCTTCTTGACTCCTCAGTGGGAGAAACTCATTGAACTTAATGTAAGGATTTTAACATTTAATAAACGGTACCTAAAGTAAACGTCTTAATGCTCCTGTGGGAGCATTCATACTAATTAATACTCATAACATAACTATCAGTAGTTTAGTAGTATGTCGACAAGCTCGTTCGTCGTCTTTTGTTTAATGTAGATCACCAAACTGTGTGTTTTCGATTCCTAGGTGTGGTACGCAGCTGTAACACAGGTGTTTTTCTCTCTCTCCGTCTGCGGGGGAGCCATCATTATGTTCTCTTCATACAATGGCTTCAGGCAAAACGTTTACAGGTAATTTACGTCACAACTTAAACTATTTCTAAAAGAGGAAGGACTTGATGTATAGAAGATATCTAGAAATATTTATTATACTAGTGGGTCTGTGAACCGTAGACTTCGAAGAACATAAATAACGCGACAGCAAACTTCCCCCTTTCCCCATCATTTTCCCCCCAATAAAAAAAAATGGCTCGACAGCAAATAAATCGAGGAACGTACGAGTACATGCCAAGTATCATCGAAATCGGATGAGAAATGCGACCTCTAGACCGAGACTGACCAACCAACCAACCAACCAATACACACACATCAATATGCCAAATCGTCGTACCAGTGAAAACGGAGACGTTCGTCGCCTCGCTACGCTCGGCTCCTCAGTCAATGAAGAAGTTTCAACATGTACCTATTTAAAAAAAATATGTGTAGGGATCAATTTGCTTTCAAGTCACGCCAGTTTAATGCATTTTTATAGAGATATATTAACTCTTTTTTACACTGTATCATATATTTCACAGAGACTCTATGATCGTCACAACCCTGGACACCTTCACGAGTCTGCTGTCCGGTATCACCATCTTCGGCATTCTGGGAAACCTGGCGCACGTTCTGGGCCGTGAAGTGGGAGACGTGGTCGGCGAAGGCGGCAGCGGCCTGGCCTTCATATCGTATCCTGATGCAATAGCTAAAACACCCTTGCCTCAGGTACGGTGGACACAAATTTAGTTGTAAATTGGGAAACGAGCCAAAAAAACTGATAGTAATGATGCTTCATCATTTTTATTTCTTTCTCACCGAATGCCTCCTAAACGGATATTCTACCAGATTGGAGCCGTATACCTATTACCTGTAAATCTTATGCTTTTAGTGAATTAATGTTTATTTAATATCCCGCACGCGCCCGGCACGAAGCACGGAGGAACCCATAATATGTATGGCATTACCAAGATTATTATGGACAGCCTTTGTACTAGGAACGGCTTGAAGGGAGAGTCCTCGCCCTTTTGCCGGAATGAAATAATATAATGAAATAATTGTCTCATTGAGCTGAAACACCAGCTCTGCTCAAAATACTTTTGATAATGAAAACTACTTGCAGTTGTTCGCTGTGCTGTTCTTCCTGATGATGTCGGTGCTGGGCGTGGGGTCGGGGGTGGCGTTGCTGTCAGCCATCAACACGGTGCTGCTGGACGCTTTTCCACGTGTGCCAGTTATCTACATATCGTCATTTTGCTGTACTGCTGGTTTCGCCTTTGGACTTATCTACGTAACCCCTGTAAGAATTTGTTTATAACTTTAACCTTATCTCGACTGGTATAGTACTCTCTTTTATCTACACCCATATCATAAAACCTCCATGATGCGTTTAAAACCCGCACGTTATAACCACCATAAAAATTGATTGTTTCGTTAGTAGTTAGAACAAATGTCTTATCTGTAACGATGTTATTATTATCACATAATAAGCAAAAATTCGATATCATTATGAAAATCCGGGTGGGCCTTACGCCCGCCGGCATGCGCCGCCCGACCCCCGACACAATCGAGTTGGTCATGGCGATGGCTTGCAATCCATGCATGACTATACAATCATTCAAGCATCATTTCGGGTTTATAATATGTGTGTAGATAAAGCAGTGTATGCAACTGTATCTACGTAATTAGGCCTTAAAACACTCGTGTGATCTTATTATGAAACTCACTTCGTTCGTTTCATAAAACCACACTTGTGTTTTAATGACCCCTATTACGTAACAGTTACATAAACTACTATTATCTCACTCCCGAATAACCTTTGGGATCGTTTTAGGGGGACGACTAATAACGACATCTGCGTTACTAGTAAAAGTCTTGAACCTCTCAACCGGCCATCGAAGTCCAGAAGTTAATAAAGGATGTGTTGGAGAAGTTCACAGCTATCAGGCTTACTTTTACCTGATAATTATCCTAGTAGCTCAGTTGATTAGATCGATGGGCATTATGTTTTCCAGAGTCGCGAGTTCGAGTCTCGCCTGCGGCCTGAGGCACGGGGTTTTTCTACTTTTCTTTTCCTTTATTCCTAAACATTGTGGTGTCGTTAGCAGACGTTCTACTTAGTCCAAAATTTATTTATAAATAAGTCTATAAATGGTGTTATTTTCCCAATTTTACCTTACTCATTAATCAACTAAAAGATGGTGATATTAATAAGTTTAGATTTATCATCGTAGACAGTCTTGATTTTACTCAACTCCGATCGCCCTCATCTGTACGAAAAAAATAAGATTTTCGTTAAACGTATGATTTTAAATATTAATGTCTTTACTTTAATTTATTTTTAATTATCCGCGTAGCTCACCTTTCTAAGGCGGTTATCACACTGCTGCGGATCCGCATGCGGCGCCGGTGCGCGAGCGAGACAGCGCTCTGCATGTGTATAGCGCTATCTCGCTCGCGCACCGGCGCCCGATGCGGATCCGTCGCCAGTGTGAGAATCGCCTAAAGAAGCTAACAACAAAAGTTGCAATCTTTGCTTACAACATTATAAAATAATAAAATACTCCAATAGGAATGGGTACTTATGCGTTACGATTCGGTGCTTTTGCGTTTTGTTTTGGGCTTTGACTATCCTTACTTACTCAGTCGGTTGGTTGGTTTTTGCAAGACGTTTATGTATATTATACGTACCTTACTTATATTTTTTCAGGGTGGCCAATGGGTATTACAGCTTGTGGATCACTTCGGCGGAACGTTTTTGATATTGTTTGCTGGTATTGCTGAACTTGTTGGATTTATCTGGCTTTATGGTAAGTTAATGTGTCAACGTCATCAGTACAATATACAAGTAGGTACTTAATAAAAAAAACCGACTAAACACCAGATAGATGAGTTAGCTTGAGGAAATCAAGTAAGCATATGATTTTTAATCTTTGCTTTACAGGAGCTAACATTACCTATTGTTATAATATGTGCTGCCACCCCAATCATTTATTTATATTAAATACACAGGTCTGGAGAATGTGTGCCTCGACATCGAGTTCATGCTGGGCATCCGCACCGGCTTCTACTGGCGTTGGTGTTGGGGACTCATCACCCCCGCCATGATGATCACGGTCTTCATATACGCCTTAGTAAATAATACTTTCGGTGGTGATGCCTATACGGATACTTCAATCGGTAAAGCCTTTTACAATAGGCTATTTTCCTATGAAGTCAAATCAGCTACTCTTTAAGAAACGTCAAAACGATTTGTTATATGAAGTTTATACGGGAGACTAATATTGTGACGTCATAATTCTATATGATGAATACATCTCCTTTATAAAAGTTTTAAACATCATAAAATCATTTAAAACGCAAACACATGTTACACCTGGATTTACCCGTGTATTTTTGAAAGTTAGATTTTATGAATGCAGCGAAACAATTAAGTTTATCTACTGGAAAGTACCCTATTAGGGCCGTCCTCACCGTCCCGGTATTTAGATATACAAATACAGTCATGAACTCATGAATACTTTCTAAAAGGTACACGATCTTTTATCAATGTCCCATCATGAGACTGGTTTCTGTTATATTACCTGTTTGTATTTCAGCATTAGGATTTGCCATACTTTACACCGGGATGGCACTAGTTCCCCTCTTCATCGGCATAGCAATGTATAAGTACAGAAGTGGAAGCTTTATACAGGTGGGTAATTTGACTTTTCGTTGGTACTTCAGATTATTTTTTATATAAAAGTAAAGTACCCAGGTGCTATAAATTAAAACGTAGATTCTACTCCTCAAACCAGACAACGTTTGTTCAGCAAATTTTAAAAATAGCTTGTGGTTTGATTTTTAGGAATAGGGAATATTACGCAAAACTCTGCGTAGGGGGCGGCACTAGCACAAACGAAGGGCCTACCGCGAAACACGAAAATAAAAATGTCGTTATCTGTTTCTCTGTCACTCTTCATATTCGAGCGATAGAGAGGCAGATGTCAAAATTTCGATTTTCTCGTTTCACGATAGGCCCTCTGTAAACAAACCGCCTTGTACACAATTGACATATTTATTCGTTATAAATTATCTATGAAAACTTGTAAAAAACTGTTTTAGGCCTAGTATGTATTAAGAGTTGCCAGGACGCTCGCGTTCCCATACAAACGTAGTTTAGCTCTCATTTTAAAACGACGTGCTTTAGAACCGCGAAATTTGGCATGGGCATTCTAGTAGTACAGATCTATGTCGGTAATTCGTTTTCGTTGCAAAAAATTGTAATACAAAGAAAATACAGCCAGATACAGATTTACATACAAAACTTATTTTTACTATATTTTCTTTGTATTTCAATTTTTAGCAACGAAAACGAATTACCGACATAGATTTGTACTACTATAGAATGCCCATGCCAAATTTCATGATTCTAAAGCATGTCGTTTTAAAATGAGAGCTAAACTACGTTTGTACCTATGGGAACGCGAGTTCACGCGAGCGTCCTGGCGACTCTTAAGAACTCTATGGTTTATCGATGTGCTAGTGCTGCACTCTGGTGACAGAACATTGCAGTAATATCCCCTATTTTTAAAGTTTATTCGAACGTTATGTGTTCCGAAATTGATTATGTCTGTAGGGTGACAATACGGACGAGCAATGTCAATTAGACCGATATTAACGTACATTGAAAATATTATTTACTTTGTATGAAAAAGTGACAATCAACAAAATACATGTTTTTTTAAGTTGTTGAACAAACGTTTTGTTTGAGGAGTAGAATATAACGTTTTAATTTATTGCTCTTATTACAGGATACACCCGTACACTTACAAGATATCGCCAAAATATACTTAAGTAGTGTGCAGTATAATGTATTTCGGTTAACATTTTTTTTCTGATTACAGACTGTAAAACTAGCGTTCAACAGAAAACCGACTTGGGGCCCCAGAGACAAAACCACGAAGCAAGAGTGGGCTCTCTTTAAGACGGACGCCAAGGAGGCAAGGAAAAAACGCACTGCATCCAAAGCCAAACACATTGGCCTCAGCTTAATAGGTGGCTACAAAAAATATTAGCTGAGTTATAATTTTATTCATAGTTTGTAATTTATTTATTGTACATAATTTAATAAATATTCCAATGGCAATACCAAACCTTTATTCTGTTCCTCAAGCGATCTATAAAATTTATTGTGACTATAAAAAAGTAGTTGTGTAAAGTGAATCAAGGTAGGTATTTTGCCTAGTAGGTATCTCCGTGTCTTGCGCCACTAGTGACTTTATTTATCGAAAAGTAATAAATACGATGTGAAATTAAGTTCATCAAGAAGAATATTTACTAGTCCAGATAAAATTAAATTATTACAGAAGTAACATTACGTCGTTCCTAAACGAAAAAGATGATGATGGCAGTCGCTTTCGTAAAAACTAGTGTCTATGCCAAATCATGGGATTAGGTTGTCAAGCGGACCCCAAGCCGGGATAAACGCTAGGAAGAAGAAGAGATATGGCCGAAAATGATATGTCAAATTATGAGTTCATAAACAATTTTTCCCGCCAAATAAAACTATGCGAAACAATAATTTGGCAAACGTTGGTACAGGTCTATTCACGATAGTTGGCGCGAGATTTGACAGAACTTCTATGAAAATGGCTGTCACTCAGTAGAAATCTCGCGCCAACTTTCGTGAATATACCTGTATGCTAACTAAACTTTCTGCGATAAGTTGTTTGGAAAATTACCAAATGATTTTCGTCGAAATGGCAGTATACCGGTGATAATTCACATCAAAACAATTAACTTTAAGTTTAGAGTAAGAAATTTTTTTATGTGATTTTTTTGTTTTCATTTTCCCTAACAAAATAAATAAATTAAAAATGATGTCTAAAGATAATATTTGTCATAGATTGCATAATGATGGATTCTTAGACTCCTCTACTAGACTACACGCCCGTAAAAATATGGTTATCTTTTTTAACAAATGGCGTTTATTACAAGAAATACAAGAGCGAGAAGCAAAAAGTGATAGTGCGTGACTTAAATAACTTCATGCATCAATTAGCATGACAATGACAAATATTTAGGCAAGAGGCCAAACAAGTGATAGAGTTAAGAGATAATCGATAAGGTCTTATTACTTATTATTGTGTATCTCATGACTTCAGATATCTATGTCATGACTTATGAACAGGGGGTTTTACAAAGCAAATTTGTTTTCCAGTTTTATAAAAAAAACCTATCATGTTTCATACTTAAACATCCTCCAGGAGCCGAGTGTACTTAATTAGTTAGCACCTTATATAATGTAGTTATTGTTATCTCCAGACACCCATGTAATTATCATAATTAGTTAATAATCCCAAGGCTAATTTGCAATTTGAATTGTGATATATTTCTGCGTTGTCATTCCATTGTGTGTCTATTACTTATAAATAATGACTACTGATTTAACAATCATGTGACTCCATCGTGATCGCACTACAGTTAATGTTAGGTGCTTATATTTTTACATAGAGTACCTACATGTGGATATATGTAGGTACTCTATACATAACATGTAGGCACTACATAATATATATGTAGGTTACTTTCAGCAACATCAAACACTAAGCATGAACCTTAGACGCTCATTCAGATTGCCAGAATACCTCACTGATTTAATATTAATATGAACTCGCATGTTAAGGCGAGAGGTAAGTCACCTTTATACGTGAGTGTAAGGGAATGTATTGGTATTATCAATAAATTAATTCGAATCGAATTGACTGGGAACAGCAGTAACCCACATACAATAAGATCCGTAATGCAGCCATTGATAAACTCATTTCAGGGGGGCGATTTTTGAGATCCGAGCGCTCGAATTAAAGAAATTTAAGCTCGAAAATAATCGCAGAAAAAAGTTTGTCGCTATTATTTTCACATTAAATTAATAGTTTAAGTAATCATGATTTTAAATTCCTATTACTTTATTTTTAAAACACCATTTCATCATTTTATACAAAGTTTTAAAAGTCAATTTCGAGCGCTCAAAATGGCTCGAGTCTCAAAAATCACCCCCCTGTTCGTTTTGTAGATCTGGTCGCCAAATAAAAATATTTATCAAGGGTAAATTTTAACCGCGAACGCAACGCAAATTATTTATGAATTTACGTGTGTGAACATAATGTGGAAGCTTTTAATTGCCATCTAGTTGAAAGAAGTACTTACGTTTGTCCAAAGTCCAAAAATACAAAGTCATCAACTTTTCCTCTCCACAGATTATGTATCGGGAATTCATTCATAAATTGTGTATACAATTATAAACCCGATGGTACCTACATATATGAAGGATGAAGATGAGTAGAAAAATAATATAATTATTACTGAAATAATATAATTATTCTGATGATGCCCTATAGACCGCACCGAGGCCTATTACATTAAACCTTTCCTTAAAACCATTTTTTTGTTACAGTACTACCTACTTACAGTATCAGATAAGACAAAGTTGGTTGACGTATGCAGATAAATTAATTAATAAGTAATTTTTTTATTATTGATTGCTTAGATAAGCACATCCACTATCATAGCTATCTTTGCAGCTCGCTTGTTACATTGCGATTGCACGCGACTCCAAGTCCTCAACAATATCTGTCGATATCTCAAAATTCTCAAGATAAAGAAAGCCATAAATATGTTGACAACATTTCGGCAATTTCTCACTCAAACGACACGCATTGCGTGCGGCGTCGCATTTATTTATAATAATGGTGATTATACATTGATAATTTACGAGGTGCGGCGTGTAACAGGGGCAAATATTTATATTGTAGATTCTCAAATTAATGGGCAATCATTTTTGAGTGGCCGTATTGAAAAAAGGCACCTAAATAAAAGCTTTAACGTTTTGAAGTGAAAAAGAATGTTACAGACTAACATAAAAAAAATCTTTTCTATGTTTTAATATTTGTATACTTATAACAACAAAAAGCATGTTGTGACAAAGTGAACTTTTATATTGTACGGCACAAAACAATTTCATAATTAGAAGCATTTTTTATACTTGCAGGATTGAGGATATTTATGTTATTATTTAATTGCTTAATTTACTCGTGTTATTGACCGCACCTTGTTTAAATAACTTGAACTATAATATGCTGTAATATAATGTATTAAAAAATCCTTCTCATGTTATTGTGTTATATTTAGGACCCGAGCATACCAAATGCGTCAGAGAAAGGTCTCTCCAATGACGCTTTTGATGCTTCGCCAGAAACAAATGCAGCAGAGTCAAATGGAGTCCATGTAGTAAGTACTCTGCTTGTGTTTTTAAACGGTTTTATTTAGCTTGACCCCGTATATTTATTTTTATACGGTTTTATTTAGCTTTACCGCGTATATTTATTTTTAAACAGTTTTATTTAGCTTTACCGCGTATATTTATTTTTAAACAGTTTTATTTAGCTTTACCGCGTATATTTATTTTTAAACAGTTTTATTTAGCTTTACCGCGTATATTTATTTTTAAACAGTTTTATTTAGCTTTACCGCGTATATTTATTTTTAAACAGTTTTATTTAGCTTTACCGCGTATATTTATTTTTAAACAGTTTTATTTAGCTTTACCGCGTATATTTATTTTTAAACAGTTTTATTTAGCTTTACCCCGTATATTTATTTTTATACAGTTTTATTTAGCTTTACCGCGTATATTTATTTTTATACAGTTTTATTTAGCTTTACCGCGTATATTTATTTTTATACAGTTTTATTTAGCTTTACCGCGTATATTTATTTTTATACAGTTTTATTTAGCTTTACCGCGTATATTTATTTTTATACAGTTTTATTTAGCTTTACCGCGTATATTTATTTTTATACAGTTTTATTTAGCTTTACCGCGTATATTTATTTTTAAACAGTTTTATTTAGCTTGACCCCGTATATTTATTTTTATACAGTTTTATTTAGCTTTACCGCGTATATTTATTTGTTTCAAGTAGGTACACACATTACCTACTTCAAATAAAATTATAGTAGGTACAGTCAAGGAATTTGATTCGCGTACCGTCTTAAGTCTAAATTACTGATGACAATGAATAGTACTAAGGGCTATGTTTCTTCGCTTGCTTAAAGAAATATAAGCCTTATGATATTCTGACATTTCAAGCAATAAATCAACGAAACGGTACGCGAATCAAATTCCTTGACTGTACCTACATTTAATAAACGCGTCTGCGTCGTCAAACGGGGCCGATTTTTGACTTCCGAGCATTCGAATTCAGAGAAATTAAGATCGAAAATAATCGCACACAAAAGTTTGTCCTCATTATTTCGCATGAACTCGGTAATATAGTACATTGTATATATTGTACTCGAGAGTATAGAAGCATGAAGGCGAAGCTCTGGGCTTTTATGACTCGACTTTACATTATTTTTACCCCCGAGTTGCACACAAGTATTAAGACAAAAAAATGGTTAAGTCTTTAGGCGGCTTTCACACTACTGTGGTTTCCGCATGCGGCGCCGGTGCGCGTGTGAGATAGTCTGTATGTGTATTAGCGCTGTCACGCTTGCACACCGTCGCCGCATGCGGTTGTGGCGTCAGTGTGATAATCGGCTACAGCAATAAGTCCATAACTTTCTAGAACTGTCGTTGAGCCCTTGTTTTTATATTATTTAGTTAGTTATGTTTTTTTTCAGATACCGACAATTAATGTTGTTGACCATGGGCCACACTCGAATAACCATGAAGAACCACAAGCACCATCAAAATTAGACAAATTAGACATTGTAAATCTTGAACCAAATAAAGTCAAGGTCAGTACATTAATTTCTGTAGGTTCTAAATAAGTGTAATATTACTAAAGACGATTTACTCAATTAATACAATTAAAAGAAACATTATTATTAATATAGTAAATTTTGTATAGATGCTCGTGCATTTCATTCAAAAGCCCCTCAGTTGAGGCACCCAGTATACAGTTATTTGTTAAGTATTAAATAGTAAGTAGTAGTAAGTACTATTTAATTTCGTACAACATTGATGGAGTTCTTACGAAATATTTAGTTGACGTATCTTTCGTATTACTTAATATTAACGCGTGTTTTTATCAAATTGCGGTCAATAGATAGATGTACGGATGTAAGTACCTCTTCAAGAAAAATACCAAAGGTAGATACTGGGTATGTTTTTGTACGATAATAAATATAATAAAGGTATAAAGAATAATGATAAGATGAATAATTTATAATTTATCTGTTTTTTTTTATTATTGCTGTTAAGTAGGTATTCTACCGGTGAATTCTAAAACGTGATAAAAGATAATTAAACCTGAATCTATTCATGGTTTTGAAGAACTTTTACTATGGGGTCACTTAATAAATATACAATAAAAAAATCTTTCCCATACTTTTTCGTCTACCTATCCTTGACCATTTTTATGGTAGGTAAGGCTCAATTTTAATTAACAAAGTTGATCACATTGTAAAAAGTTGTTCGAAATCATTATTGAATTTAGGTTTTATTATCTTATAGGTTTCACGTTTTAAAATGCGGCCGTATTTATTCAATTATACCTTATAGACATTACCAATCTAGAGATTTTTTTTTTATTAACACATAACCTAACAAACCTTTTAACTTCCTTAACTATTTCAATTATGAATGAAACGGTTGTTTATTGTATGAATATTTTTTATACAATTCAACCAAAAAAGTAATAAAAACTATAGGAACCTACCTACTAACAACAAATTTAAAATTATGTATAAAAATAAACCTAAAACACCATTTTATTTTTCTTAAATCAGTAAAATATATGTGTAGCCCAATAAAATTAGATCAATAAAAAGCGTTTTGAGGAATTAATTCCCAGCAGACTGGAAATCGTTTATTTACCTGCATGTGGTCCTAAAGGCATGTCATCCGAGTTCGCACCGTTTCAGGAGGTGTGCATAACTTTTTAGCGAAACTTTTGCTCTCTTTCATTTTTTTTGCTTGTAGCTCAAAAACAGTACGTCCGATGGAAATAATGTTATTTTAATATTAAAGAGGGTTAAATTCTGCGTCGAATGAGTATATTAAACTTCTCATTTGGTTCAGCGATACAGCCAAAATCAAAAGTTATAAATAGGGAAAATGTCTCATTTAATTGAAAAACTCATATTTTGACTTCGATGTCACATATCTTTGAAACAGACTACTCCTGTTGAAAAACTTATAGAATAAAAGTTGTAGAGAATACAATTTCACGTTATATGGATACTTTAATTTTCAAAATGGTTATTTTTTGGTAAATTCTTACAAGTTGCATATTTTCCATAAATATGAGGTGCGAGGCCTACATTTAATGCATCTGAACAACTGAGAACATTTCAGTGCAAATTTCTAAAAAGTATTTAAGAAAAAAAAAATACACCGTGTTTTATTTTAATTCTATTAATTTCAAGGGTACATGCCTGAGCCTAAAGTATATTTTTCAATGACTTTAGTGTCATAATCTCCTAATTAGCTACAGTTCTGAGATATTTCATTTTTGTCTTTGTGATTGTGTAAATAAACCTACATTAAATTATTATTTTACTCTAAGAACCCACTACAAAATGATGCACCGGTATGTATTTTTTTATTTATCTAAGAAAAACCTACACCTGTGTTTTAAGTAATTACAATATTATGCTTCCTTTGTATCTCGGACTGTGCGAAATTACATTGACATGTCATCATTTTCAATTGTTTGGTTATTAAGCTAATTATAATATCCTAATACCCTATTTACATTGGACCGATTGGGAATCAATCAAATCAATAACTGCTGAACTCATTTAGATGAAATTTATAGAGATAGCTTGAGTCCGGTAAAAGTACATTGCATACATTAAAAAAAACACGGTGTATTAAGAGGTTTCTTATTGGGTACGTTTTAGGAATTGCAATGAAATGTTCTTAGTTGTAAAGATGCATTAAATGTAGGCCTAACTCCTCGTATTTATGGAAAGTATGCAACTTAGAAAAAATTACGAAAAATAACGATTTTGAATTCATGCCAAATTTAGTTTTTGGAAATGACTGAATGTGAAACTGAGGTGTCTATATAACGTGAAATTTTATTCTCTACGACTTTTATTTTATAGGTTTTTCAACAGGAGTAATATTTGCAAAGATAGGAGCTATGTAACTCAAACTTATGAGTTTTCAATGAAATTAGACATTTTCCCGATTTTTAAGTTATGATTTCAGCTATACCACTGAATCGAATTAGAAGTTTAAGATACTTATTCGACGCAGAATTTAACCCTCTTTAATATTAAAGTATGACATTTTCCATCGGATGTACCGTTTTTGAGCTAGAAGAAAAAAACTGACGAAGAGCAAAAAATTCGCTCAAAAGTTATGCACACCTGCTGGAACGGTGCAAACTCGGATGACATGCCTTTAGGACCACATGCAGGTATTAAAACGATTTCCAGTCTGCTGGGCAATTAGTTCTTCGAAAAAACCTAATTTTATTGGGCTAATGTTAAAACCTATTCATTCAATATTGTGTCATTTATTTCGTGATTAGAGCCCCCCTGAACTCGTGTCAGCAAAATATTTATGATAAAAAAATTATAGGAAATAACAACAAATATTTCTTTTTAACCATATCAGTTATAATGCTTGAACAAACATTACATTGTTATTGTTATCAAGGATTAACGCGCGGATTAAAATCTTATACTTAATTGATTCATATTTCGTATTTTATTTACAGGGTGAAGACAGAACACAAAATCGGCCAAAATGGGACAACGCCATAGAGTTCCTAATGTCCTGCATAGCCACGTCTGTGGGCCTGGGCAACGTCTGGCGGTTTCCCTTCGTCGCCTACCAAAACGGAGGGGGGGCCTTCCTGATCCCCTATATCATAGTGCTTTTAGTTATTGGAAAACCTATGTACTACCTTGAGACAGTACTAGGACAATTCAGCAGTAGTAACTGCGTTAAAATTTGGGCTCTTTCGCCGGCCATGAAAGGTACGTGATACAAAAAGATATATATTATTTTTATCCTATGGAAAGGGGCAATTAAGGTCATAAAAATAAGACAGGAAATTGATATTGGTGTTTATTTTCATTCACCATTGATCTGTGTTAATTTTTAGATATTTTCTCGCATAACGCAAAAAAATATATAATGATGGTAAATAAGGTAATAATAGGCATTCTTCTTCTTCCTCCTAGCGTTTGTCCCGGCTGGGGGTCCGCTTGGCAACCTAACCTCATGAATTCATATTCATGAAGGTCATAATAGGCATTATATTTATTAAACGAATATGCACTGATTTTATTCAATTATATTTGTTTTTTTAAACTTAATTAGGAGCAATAGGATTTTTTTATTTAAAAGTGATCATTTACAAGTATAGAAACTTATGAAAAATTATAGATAAATAATTATTAAGAATATACAAAATTATTAACTTGTGTATATTTTAGGTACCGGCTACGCGCAAGCTCTGGGAGCCGGCTATGTGCTCTCCTACTACGTGTCCATCATCGCGCTTTGTCTGTACTACTTGGTGATGAGTTTCCAAGCCACACTACCCTGGGCCGTGTGCCGGGACGAGTGGGATAACTGCGTGCCTTCGGGAGAGTCCGTCAATGCAAGCGAGTTGGAAGGAAATGCAGTCAGCAGCGCTGAATTATACTTCACGTGAGAACTTAAAAATGCTTCATAACTTTAGGCGGATCTCACACCGGCCCGTGTTCCGCTCTGGTGAACGAGACTGCGCTATACCTACTACACCGTTGTCGCATGCGGAAACCGCATCAGTGCGATAGCCGACTTAGTCAGCCCCCACACTAGAGTCTTCCAAGACTCTGCGTTAAATCTGCGCTATGGGTTATGGCTGCTGTTTGTACAGTCACCATCAAATATATCGGAGCAGCCAGAGTACTCAAAAATATCTGAACTTGCACTTTATCGCCTTGACAATAGAGGCGTTGTTCAGATATTTGCCCACCTTGGCCGCTCCGATATATCTGATAAGGACTGTAACACCGACCGCTTAAAAAGACCATCGGCTAGTCACGTGAACATATATGGTCTTCAGGGCATCAACGTGTTTGTATGTACAGTCCTTTGACGCAATGGTGATATTTGCCATAGCACTGCCCAGATGCATGCTGGCTGACGCCGATAAGATGCTAGTGTGGAGTGTCTCTTATAATGATGATAACAATTTCATCGTAGCATTTGATTATAATTCCTTCGATATCTGTGTAGGTACCTTAATTATGGACATTTAAATAAGTAATCATACCTATTTATATTATCTATGCCTAAATGTAGATGAATGATCTTCAACTTTTAATGACTAGTTAAGTTTGAGTCCGTTTGTTGTATACAAAGGGAATAATAATTTTGTCGTATCTACTTATCTTTAATTTTTTATGATCAGGCATTACTAAACCGATAAATATAAATATTTTCAGATAAACACAAGGTTAATCTAGCATAATTTAAATGCGCTATTACAAACGTGAATCATAAATCATATTCACGTGCTATTCAATTGTAATAAAAACAAAAGACAAGCTTTAAACTGTATTTTATTATACCTTTTTGTATTGTTGAAATAGAAAATTTTTATACCAAGTATCCCGTTTTACTAATGATAATTAATTTCTTGCGTTTTACTTATATTTATCTCCGTAATGTACTTAGGTACTCGTATCGTATAAAATTAAAAACTAATCTGTAGATTGTAAAATTTTTGTGCACCAATTAAGGCCTTAATCTTTTCTTGGTATACACGATTGCTTTTCTTGGCTAATTGATGATTTACTTAATTATAATTAGATTACGGCCTTAATTGGGGTGCTAATAGTGAGCAATTGACATTGACCCTAAATTGTACATAACAATTTTTTCATTTTATTACAGACACACGGTACTTCGACAATCAGATGGAATCCACAATGGAATTGGTAAGTTCTAAACTAAATAGGTAACTTATTTTACGCCACTCTGGGCGGTAAGTGAGATTTGCCGTCCACGGGAGCAGCGGCAATTCTCACTTCCCACCCAGGAGAAGACAAATTGTGTACGCACCACGGGCGGTAATAAAGAAGGACTCAGGTCGCTTATTTATGGTCAGGTCGCTTACAAATGCCCGCGATCTAAGCCGTTCTTTATTTTACCGCCCTAGGTTCGTAATTAATGTACTTTTACGAAGAGGTACTGTAGCTGGTTTTTTTTCGGTTGCCTAATGATATTTATAAATAATATAAAATTTATTTGAAATATGATGAAAATACAGTAATTATTATGTTTACATCTTAAACTCTAAAATGTTTACTTATAAAATAGATGTAATAAATAAAATAAAAACTTAAAACAAACAAAAAAAGTAGATCCGTACCCTGCGGAAGGGTGCCCATAACGTTAGCTACGTTTATAAATTAAATTCTGTATTATATAACATTCATAATATGAAATGTAATTCCAGGGCTGCCGCTTTGGGACTTGACAATTGCCTTGCTGGTGTCATGGATTATCATCTTCTTGATCGTGGCACGAGGAGTCAAGAGTTCGGGCAAGGCTGCCTATTTTTTGGCTATCTTCCCTTACGTCGTACTGTTCATCCTGCTTATCAGGTGAGAATTATTAAACTAACGTATTTAGTTAAAATTATTGGTATTAACTGAGTACTTAGTTATTGACGCTATATTCAGTAAATCTTATTTTCTTTTGAATATTATGTACGATAATATACAAAATATTAAAAACGTGCGAATCGAGAATCTCGGCGCTAGACAACTATGCCTCTATCTCTTCAAAATCGTTTTTAATGTGTACCTTTTCTTTTTTCAGGGCTGTCACTCTTCCTGGCGCAGGAAAAGGCATACTGTTCTTTATAACTCCTGAATGGGGGAAAATTTTAACATTACAGGTTAGTACCAGTATAACATCCAGATACCTTTAGAAGTAGTTCAAAGGAGGTCTAGGGGAATTTAAACATAAAAAGAACCGACTTCACGTAGGATCCGCTATTCCAAGAGGAAGTGGCCGAGTTGCTGTAAAAAATAGTGAACTCACTATAGGTGTGCCTATAATAGTTGAAGAGTTACCTCGATTTCTCCTGGATCCCATTATCAGACCCCGACTTGGTGACAATGGGACGATCTAGGGGTTATACCAGTTCGTTTAAAAATTTTTTTTTGAAAATCGGTTCACGATTCACGGAGATATCGAGTAACATACATACAATTTTTTTTTTTATTCAGTCGAATTGAAAACCTCCTCCTTCTTTGAAGTCGGTTAAAAATGGTAAAGTCCTGTGACCTGCGAGACAACTGATATCAGTTTTGTGACAGTCGAAATCGCTATAAAAAAAATCGTATGCTATGGATGCACAAAAGAGTGATATCCACTTAACTACTTACTTATTTGAGGTGTGCAATAAAGAATATTTATGTTATGTTATGTTATGTTAACTACGTCAAAATCAATAAAATACTCTAACTACTGTGACACAGGTGTGGACACGTGTGAACAAATGGGTATCACATATCATCTCACTAGCAATATAGTAGCGATCCAACTGTGATATCCGAGTGTCACAGTTTACCATGTCGAATGAATGAATGTCCTGTTTTCTTGTTTTGAGAAGTTTCTCTCTTCTCGCGTGTATTTTATGTACATATACAGGTTGTAACAAAAATACTGGTGATCTGTTTAAGGGCATAATAAGTATCGTATTGCGAGTAAGAAAAAGTAGAAGAAAATATTTTTGGACGCGAATTTCTTTTTTGTATGGGACACGTCATCCAAGCCGGCCAACCCTCCATACAAAACCAAAAAAATTTCGCGTAAAAAACATTTTTTCTTATTTATTCATAATTAGAATACGATACCAAGTATGCCCTTAAAAGGATCACCAGTATTTTTGTTACCTACACCTTGTATGTGTGCTATACGCGAACTTTTTTAACAAAGTCCTGATTCACAGGTGTGGTATGCAGCAGTTACTCAAGTATTCTTCTCGCTGTCCGTGTGCTCTGGAGCTCTCATCATGTTTGCTTCTTACAATGGATTCAGATCTAACGTTTACAGGTAAAAATCTAAAAGTAATCATACCTACCTTCATTATATGTACATTCACGCTCCGTGATTGTTGAGCCATTTAGGGTTCTTGCTAAATTGGTTGTACAATACTTGCGCTATGGAAGGTCCAATTTAGCTAGAACCCTAAATGGCTCAACAATCACGCAGCGTGACTGTACTTATCTACAATGTTATCGAGCTATTTGTATTATGGAACCGGTATACAATTGTTAATTCAGATAGGTAATATAGGTATGTGTTTCTAGAGGGGGACATAATTATCATGACATTTAAAATGTGAACTAGATACCTATAATCAGTAGGTAATCAGGTCAGAAAGGCAATTTTTAGAATACGAGAGCTTGATTCTGAAAAAAATGGTCCGAAACGATGAAATCGTATTTTAGAAACGACAGCGGTAGAATTTTAAACCCATTTATTTAAAAAAAACTAACCTTTGTGTTGTGTACGACAATTTCGAGCGCTCAAAATCGATACCGACTCTCTAATTCTGAAACCACAACAGTAATCGGCTGTCGTTTTTATTTTTCAGAGACTCCATGATCGTAACGACGCTGGATACATTCACAAGTTTAATATCGGGTATAACAATATTTGGTGTCCTCGGCAACTTGGCTTACGAGTTGGGGTACGACAACGTAGAAGATGTCGTCGGGAGCGGCGGGACCAGTCTCGCTTTCATTTCATACCCGGATGCCATCGCAAAGTCACCTTTTGTACCACAGGTACTTAATCAGTGTACCTAGGTACATTCTATCAATATTATGGCGTATGACTTTTGAAAATAGTGCACTACGAACAAGTGCATATGGCACAATTAGTATCGGTAATATTATTTGTTTATCTTACACATGCAGAGAATATCTCTAATAACCTACTACATAAATCAGAGGTATCTATGAAATCTAAAATTTACGCCGATATTGGAGCATGTAATTATGTAATATAATCAAAACAAATTTAGGTACTTTTATAATTTTAAATAAAATGCGAAACTTAAAATGTCAAGTAAGCTAAGATAACCTATTTATAGCTAATTTAAATTCAAACTCGTTTATTTCGTGTAACTTTGACACATATTATATTATGTTAGTAAACAAAGAATAGTTATTAAAATTACAATAAGGGTTAGTACCTAATAATTAAATTAAATGTCATTAAACACATTTCGCTCATGACGACAATAATATGCGTAACGTCTATTTTTAGCTAAGTACATGCCGGGAAAACGCGATAGCTTTTGTAGTACAGTCATTTTATTTTCACTTGTATGGGAAAAATGACAAATTTGGAAATAATTCATAATAGCAGCAGTATTTAGTTGTATGGTTAAAAAGTAATGTTAATCATTGCGTAGACAGAAAATCCTACAAAAAATTGACCTTGAAAAAATCCTCATTTAATTAATTTCTTAAAAATCGCCTAAATAAATATATCAATATTTTATTATTTATTATGTTTCCTTGTGACACGTTATTTACGGATGACGGAAAATCAGACAAAAAAAAGAAACCCTTCATATATATTTTGATGAATATTTACTTCCCGATGGAAAGTTTGTAGGATTTTTCGTTCAGTCATCATAGAATGACATTTTAAAACTATATAAACAAAAAAATCGCTATTATAAATTAATGTTTGAAAAAAACGTATCTTTACTGGAGTATTGTCGCTACGCCGTAGCGCTACGAGTGTGTAGAGAATGAGATAATTTCAATATACATTTTCCCTCTTAATACATAGCCTCGGATTATGCCCTAGATAGTGCAACCCATATAATATACTAGTACCTATATGGTAATATATGGTACAATATTATATAGTCTTTACAATTTCTCAAAATGAGTATGCAGGTAGGTATATTAAACATTATCATGCATACAACTAATAGATGAGGATGAAAATATATGGAAGTTCCTTGTAATGCATCTTAAAACATAACATGTCCCTGTTGGGTAACATCTTTATCCTAGGCCTAGACATTCTAGACAATGACTAATCTTTAATTGCTTAACAGCTGTTCGCGGTTCTCTTCTTCCTCATGATGGCCGTGCTCGGTATCGGCTCAGGCGTCGCTCTGCTGTCCACGCTCAACACTGTGCTGCTGGATGCCTTCCCCAGGGTGCCTACTATTTTCATGGCTGCTGGCGCGTGCACCGTCGGCTTCTTAGTGGGACTTGTTTATGTTACGCCGGTAAGACTAATCTTATCCACTGCACTTCAGGTGCTTGAAAAGGCCGTCAGTGAACCTACTAACTGTTCTCGATGGACACGATACGAATAAAAATGTTCTTTCGTAAATTTCACTTTAGAGATTTCAATTACATAATGAACCGTATCAACTTTATCCAGTAAATTCATGTTCAGGTTAGATTTTCGCCAATTAGCTATATACATATTAGTTATTTTGTGTGTTTCAGGGTGGACAATACATTCTTGAGTTGGTTGATTACTACGGAGGAACGTTCATGCGACTTTTCGCCGCCATTGCGGAAACAATTGCCGTCTTTTGGATTTATGGTAACTTCATTTATAATCTTAGTTTTCTTGTCGAAAGAAACGAATTAAACATTTCATCAAATTGTATTTTTTTCAGGTCTGGAGAATCTTTGCGTCGACATTGAATTCATGCTGGGAATTAAGACCAGTTGGTATTGGCGCATATGCTGGTCTATCGTCACTCCAGTTGTGATGATCACTGTCTTTATGTACGCGATGGTTACCACAGAAGCTCTGGTCTTTGGAGGCACATATACATACCCGAGGGGCGCCTATAGTAAGTACTTATGAATACCAATCGTAGTCAGGGCCGCAGCTAGGGGAGAGGGCATTATGGGGCAATGGGACTACCTTAAAATATCATATACCTTAAATAAATGACCAGACCCTATCTTAACTTCAACATGCTTCAACTCAGACTACGGTCAAAGTAGTCGGCCGTATAGTCAAAGTAGCTGTCCAATCGTTTGCCCTGCAGAGTAATTGTGGTCCGGCTCCATAAAGATGTCGTTACATATTTTCTTAGATAAGTGATGGATAAGTACCTAGGTTAGATACGTATAACTTGTCGAAAACTATCGAAAGTAAACCTTGATGCAAATGTAAATGTGTATCAAAAGGAAGGTCCCAAACCCGCAGGTTCTATTCATGTATTTAACCTTACCCTGCTGATCCGGGCAAATTACACGTAACAAATTAAACATGCTGCAAATGGTGTTAAAAGCATGAAAATTGGAACGATTGATCTTTAGGCCAAATTAATCGATTTGGCCCGAAGCAGTAAAAAAAAAAAAAAACAGAGTGCAGTTATGACGTCATCTTTTTTTTGTATGGAAAAAAAATAAATTTTGTTCTGAAACCTATCGTGTGTGGTATCAAATGAAAGGACTTTTTGAGCCAATTCTAAAAATATATCATATCATTATATTTATGTCACTTGTTTCAAATGAAAATAAAAATAATTTTCAAAACATACCAAGTTTGGGCTCCTACAAATACGATACGGTTGAATATTTTTTTGTAAAATATACCTTAAATGATACCTGATACCTCATTTCAAACCCCAAGAACGCAATTTTGAAAATAATTTCACTAAGTATTTTTTTTTAATTTTTCATTATTACGAATGTGGGATCTAATTATTCTCGGAGTAATGAAACTCTGTTTACACGTTCTTTTGAGATAACGTGGTAGGTGAGCTCGAGGAACCCGGGTTGCACATATCAGGATTTTTCTTACTTAAAGCGAATTAAGTTTATCCCATTTTTTGCGAACTTGAGGGTGGGTAAAGTAATATCGAGTTTTACCCAACATTGCTCAAGTCGATTTGCGCTTAAATAATGCGATTATAGTATTGAAACAAGAATTACAGCAAGTCTCTAGGGTAATCCTATCATTCCCTTTAAATAGTTCAGCGATAAGTACGTAAACTTTTGTACAAATTAGGTGGGCAATGATAGGTACGCGTTTTTGATCTTTACGGTACAAGGTGCATACAAGCATTCCAAAGTACAAGGGTTGTCTCATTTGACTTAATTTTTTTAATTTAGTCATGTTTTTATTTTTCAGGCATTAGTATGTATATTAAACAAAACATAATTAAATGAGTTATATTTCATTATTTATAATAGAAACAAATCATAACGAACCTATCTTAGTAATGTTTACAAATAAATCGGCAGACCAAAGAAAATTATGTATATATTGAATACTATGGTTTCATATTAACAATTACATTAAAAGAATAAAGAAACAGTTCCAAAACGTCATATATATATTTCAAAAACAATAATCACCTTTTTTCGTGCCGAGTGGTTAATACAAAAAGCTGATAGCCCTAAGATTTTTTTTTGTCTTGGGCAAAGTTGGCCATCACTAGTTGTTACATTACAACGTAACATTTCCCACATCAAGACTTCTTCATTCATTATCCTTTTGAAATCGAATTACGATATAAACAATCTAGAGTAATGGCAACTGTCACAATACTCTAAAATGAAAATGATGAAGCAAAAAGCTATAGGGAAACAATTGCATAAGAAAAGCCTTTTAACTGTACATAGTTCCCGTACATTGTTAAGGACCATTCATCGTTTGTTTCTTTTCCTCATTGTATGGAATCTAAAAGAGCACCCTCTACAATAAGGTTTCACTGGCTTTCCCCATTGCCTTATTATATACAGGTATAAGTATAAGTATGGGTTTTACTCACCATGCTTTCCCATTTTGTGAGATTCACATCAACACTTGCCCGCACCAGAATACTATAAAATTACGTAAATTAATGAATTTGTTCAAAATGTTGGGCAAAGTTTCGCCTGGGGGCAAAGTTGGAGGATATTACGGTACTCGTACTCGTATTGAGTAATACGACACACTTTGTAAACATTAAAAATCAGAAAAAAATACTAAATGTAATTATTTTCAAAATTGCATTCTTGGGGTTAGATATGAGGATATTCGGTATCATTTGAGATATATTTTACAAAAAAATATTCCTTGGTGTCGTATCTGGAGGAGCCCAAACTTGGTATGTTTTGAAAATGTTTTTTATGTTTATTTCAAACATGTGACTGAAATGTAATGATGTGACATATTTTTGGAATTAGCTCAGAAAGCCCTTTCATTTGATACGACACACGATAGGTTTCAGAACAAAAAAAAATTTTTTTCCATACAAAAAAAAAGATGACGCCATAACTGCACTCTGTTTTTTTTTATTTTTACTGCTACGGGCTGAATCGATTCATTTGGCCTAAAGATCAATCGGTCCGATTTTTATGCTTTTAACACCATTTGCAGCATTATACTGAATTTCGGCGTGTACCGCTAGGACTATAACTAAAACATTAATATTTGCATTACAGTTGCTGGTAACATGCTGCAATATATAGGAATGGCGCTGATTCCCATCTTTATTGTCGCCTCTATATGGAAATACTCGTCCCCTACATTTACTGAGGTTAGTATTAACATATTCACCACTAAAATGCTGCTGAGGGATTTTCAGGTTTGCAGAAAATGCTTCGTAGAAGTAAAATAACAAAGCGATTAATTAAGGACATAAATTACGACTAAGCATAATTTTAATTTATTTCCGGACCGATACGACCTTCAAACCTTCAAGAAAAGAGCGTACTCCCATCTTAAAAACCGGCAACGCGCTTGTGACCCCCTGGCGTCCATGGGCGGCGGTAATTGCTTACCATCAGGCGATTCGTCTGCTCGTTTGCCTCCTATGTCATAAAAAAAATATATAGGATTTCATGTGTAATTTTTGTGGTTATCATTTCTATTACTTTTACAGACTGCGAAACGCGCGTTCAAGAAGAAGCCCAACTATGGCCCGTCAGAAGCAGACCTGCGCGAAGATTGGCGGCAGTTCAGCGAGCGAGCCAAGCGCGACCGCGAGTCCGTCAACAACAACTGGTTGCAGCGTATCGGCCGCAGTCTTGTCGGGGGACATCGGAAGAAGAACTAAAGCCCTATATAAAGCTGTATTATGTTAAGGGGTCTTCAAACGTTTTTACGCTGTGCCCACGGCCGAGCCGCCATTCGTTTTCACGGAGCAGATTGTATGGCCCGATTGGCTTGCGGGCCTTTTATAGATCCCTGTGTAAAAGTATCTCAATGTATCAAAGTTAATAAATAATAATTTATTTCTAAACAGTTTTTTTTATTTATTTTAGTCAAATGCTTGCGATGCTGCGATGCTTTGAGAGCGAGATTATTTAAATGAATGTATGTGGAAAAAAAATCTACATTATTTATTACATTAGGTACGAGTTGAAGACACTTCAGACGCAGTCTATAGGTTTATCGAAACTTCAAGCTTAGGTACGTTTACAACATAAAACAATTCGAAATAAAACCACAGTATGGACACCACCAGAATAAGTTTATTATTAAATAGTTCATTCATACATTTTATAGCTATGAAGTGCATTTATGCAGAGCCGTAGAAATTGTAAAGGTAGTGTTCCGATCAAAATCTTACTTATTATTGGGAACAAAATAAAGGAACATAATGTTAAAATGAAGCTTTATAGATACACAAGTATGCCTAATATAGAACGTCAACGTAAGACTCGTCTACTTATGCTTAGATTTTTTCTTTTTCTTACTAGACTTCTTCTTATGCTTGCGTTTCTTTTTCTTCTTCTTGTGATCATCGGAGTCGGACTCTGAATCGCTATCGCTGTCACTAGCAGCTCGTTTCCTCTTTTTCTTGCTGCTACGCTTCTTTTTCTTCTTCCGTTTACGGGTGTCCGAAGAGGACGATGACGACGTATCAGAGTCACTTGAAGATTCACTTTCTGTATCTGGTTTCTTTTTAACATTCGCTAGATCTAATTTGATTGTTTCTTCTTCCAGTTTTGGTTTCTTCACCTCACTGGTAACAGTTTGTGACATAGACCGCTCGCGCTTTTTACCGATAGCATCATCTTTTCCTTCATGGTCTGATTCTACTGCTTCGTCGTAATCGGGCTCAAAGTGTGCTTCGTCCAAGGTAGACTTCTTTCTTTCGCGTTCAATTGTAGTTTTTGCAGCCACAGCTGTACCTTTATCATGAATGCGGGAATCAATAGCAGTTCCTGATTTAATTTTTTTAGATTCTTTCCCACCTTTATCTAAATCTTTTCGTTTTTTATCACGATTTGGACTACGACTTGAAAATTTCTCTTGTAAACCCCTGGCGTCCGCTATCAAACGAGGCTTATCGCTTTTTGAATGTTCCATTCTGCTTAACGAGTCAGGTTTTTTATTTCTATCTCTATCTACAGTTACTCTACGATACGGTTGCTCTTTTTTGGGCGTTTTGGACCGAGACTTTACTCGTTCAACGGTACTATGTACTACTCGCGGTTCCCTCGATCTACGTACGTCATCCACTTTACCACCTAATCGTTCTTTTACAGACAATCTGGGAGGGGGTGTTTTAGAAGTTCTCTTCTTACTTTTATCATTTATTTCTATAGATCTATGTTCGGGATCTGCCACCGGAACAGTAATTTGGATATTATTCATGGAACCCTTTGCCTGTGAACCATCATCATACAGTTTGGCTCTATCGCTGCTAATTTTTTTAATCTCGATTGGTCTGAGAGAATTTATTGCCTTAGCAAATATGGCATTTTCAGCACGTTTCAGTACTTCTGAAGTTACTTTACCCGAATCCTCTTCTTCGGGTGAAGTTATTTCACCCGGTTCTTTCTTTTCATTATTGTCATCATCAACTTCCCATTTGGACAGTTCAGGTAGAGGCGCCAACATTTCTTTTTCGGTTGTACCTTCTATATCTGCTTTTAAATCTAATTCATCTGCTGTTACTTGTAATTCAATTCCGTCAAAAGGTTCCTCTTTGAGTCCTGGATCAAGATTACTCCCAGCAACTTCCACTTTTGGGCCTTCGTTATCTTCAGTTTTGACGTAATTTTGTATGATTTCTTTATCTATTGCTTCAGCAGGTTCGTCGCCGTATAAATCGTTTTGAGGTTCTTCCTTTACTGTCCCCTTTGGAGAGTCAAGTTTTACCTTAATAATGGTTTCGCCATTTTCATCGTTTGTGCTTGTTTTAGTATCGATATTATCGGTATCCATTTTATTTTGCTCGTCTGCGACGTCATCTTTAGTTTTAGATGTTTCAAGAGCGTCAGCTTCTTTGTCGTCCTTGTCCTCCTTTTTAACTGTTTCCTTATCTTTTTTGTCCTTTTTCTCTCGTTTCTTCTTCTTATCTGTGTCTTTTTCTTTCTCCTTTTCTCTTTTCTTTTTCTTTCTCTCCTTTTCTTTTATTTTCTTATCCTTATCTTTATGGTCTTTGGCTCGTTCAGCAGATGTTCTATCCCGAAGTCTCTCTTCTTTTTTATCTCGCTTTCCATCACGAGAACGACCTCTGGACTCGCTTCGCCGCTTCTCACGTATGTCACGACTACGTTTGGGTGACCCACGAATTTTTTTGTCAGGCGTAGTAGCTCTTTCATGCTCACGCTCTCTCTCTTTTTCATATTCCCGGTTTCTATCATGATCACGAGGTCTGTCACCGCGAGACCGATCCTCACGAGGCCGATCTTCTCGGGCTCTGTCTCTTTTCTCCATATCACGTGCTCTTTCAGCAGGATCTCTAATATCCCCATAACGTTCTCTGTCTCGCCCCTCTGGGTCCCTATGTCTATCTTGCTCAAAGTTAGGATTACGTCTTGAAGGTCCTCTGTTACGAACACCAGGTCTATAACCTGGACGCATTTCTCTTCCCGGATTATTCTCATCCCTAAAGCCATCACGGAAAGCTGGATCGTGGAAGTTCGCAGGAGGCGGCTCTCTTGGATCAACACTCGGCGGTCTAAACGGTACGGGACCTTCACGAAAACCATGAGGTGGGTTCTCTCGAAAACCGCCTTCTCTAAATGGAGCATTTCTGAAGTTTTCTCTAAAAGGTGCTGGTGGTCCTCCTCTGAAACCAGGATCTCGATACTGTGGAGGCTGACCTACTTCACGGAAGGGTTGTCCGTCTCTATATGGCATTGGGCCCTGGTCACGATAAGGCCCAGGACCTCTATAGTTATCGCGATATCGAGGTGGATCACCCACGTGGACAGGGATTTCGCCTTGAATAGGTGGGATCGGCATATCCCTGTACCCCGGTGGACCTTCTACAAAAGGCGCTCTATAAGGATCTCGATAATTAGCTGGCGGCATCCTCTCACGATCCATTGGTCCGGGTGGAGCATACGGTGGCTTTTCGAAAGGCGAGGGCTCAAATCCAGGCACGGGTGGTTCAAGTCCAGGAGGAATGTCTTCAAAGGGTGGTCCATCATATCGACCGCGATAACCTGGGGGCGGTTCCTGTATAGGAAGGCTCGATAACGGCGGAATGGGTTTCGGCCCCATGTTGGGGTACATCGGCGGTGGGCCATTGTTTCTTGGTCCATATCTGGGAAAAAAAGTGTACCTATTAGTTAACACCCAAAAAATATATACGGTCAAACAATTTCATTCCTAGGCCACTGTAGAACCATGTCAAAATGGCAGTTGCCCGTCGATACGTATAAACATAAATTGTGCTCTAGTAAACTAGCTATTATGACAAGGTTCTAAAGTGGCCTAGGAATTAAATTGGTAGAATGTACAGTCGCCATCAAATATATCGGAGCGGCCACTCAAAAATATCTGAACCTGCCGTGACAATAGAGGCGGTGTTCAGATATTTGTGACGACCTATATCTATCTATATCTGATGGCGACTATACCTATCATAACCACGTATTGAAATGACGGCTAGGAAATACCTATCCGCACCTATGTCTCATCAGTGATTGAAAAGTACAACTCTATTTTGACTTAATCTGAATGTTCTTGAACGAATGAATATTGCCTCACGAATCGAACCTACATTTGTAAATATTATTTTATCTAAACAGAAACAGGTACAATATTCAACTCTTTATTGAATAATTTAGCGTGTGCTAACAGCACAATTAATAAAAACTACAGTGTATCACTGGATTACATAATTTTGTCTTGACTACTCTTGACTGAGTTACCTTATCACCGAATAAAAAACTAAGTGGGGTGGAAATAGAAATGGACATGGGCATACTTTAGTCTCACAATAACCGAGATCCATTGTAAAAAAAACTAATTGTCACGTGTTACCAGTCACGGTTCTATCCACCTTAACACATAAGTCCCATTGGCGGGACGTCAAACTTACCCAATAAGTAAGCCGGAGCTGATTCCACCTGAAAATCTAAACATTAGCCTTGTGATTATCACATGACATAATCGTGGCACATTCTTGAGCTCGCACGTAAAATGTAAGTTGCGTTGAGGTAAACCTAATTATTTTTAATTGTATAGACTAAAATTATAGCTCGAGCAATCCTACTTTTTACCTAATACAAATCTAGATAAATGTATACAACTTACTTCTTAATCTACCCAATTCAAGTTAGTTAAAAAAACAGGTGGAAACGTGTACAAATTGTGTAATCGAACTGTCATTTTAGACTACAATAAAAAAAAGACAAACAGGATCAGGAAAAATCGGATGATTCAACTAGCTAGAAATCTAACTATCATCTTCAAATGCAGAGTTGCAGACCACGCCTTCTAACACCGACAGATGGGTTGGGTGTACATTTTGTGCACTAAATCGTGGCTTATTAACCCGCTTGAATTAAAAAAATAGAAACTTGAAATTACATGATGTCAATAGGACTGAAAAATGTTAACGGCCATATATGTATTCGTATGCGGTAAAGTATTAAAAGGAAACCTATAACCTCTCCCCCGTTTTCACACCCTTATGATTTGCGTGATAAAAAGTATCCTACTAGTACGGGCGGCGATCGTAGGATCTGCTACGTAACGTGATACAAAGATAAGCCCCGTGACACATGTTCAAAAAAGCGATGCTGAGTTCAGGAAAAATAGTAAAAAAAATTAGAATTGGCCGAAAGCACAAAAAGAACCACATCCGGTTTAAAAAATGGATGGTATTTAGCTACGTCATTGGATATAAAGAAAAGATGAAACTTGTGGCAAAAAATAGTAATTCATTTTTAGGTACAGAAAAACCCAGTCTGCCAGTTCCTGCATGGCCGGAAGTGCCCGGCAGAATAGTTTAAAAGTAATGAATTTGACTCCAAATTTACGTCACTTTTGAACCAGTCTGCCGAGCGCTTCCAGCCATACAGGAACTGGCAGACTGGGTTTTTCGGTATCTAAAAATAAATTACTATTTGTTGCCACAATAATCATCTCACACAGATAGAAATAATATCTTAATTCAAAACGCAAAACTCTCTTGCACGCGGTTTCTTAAAGAGAGTAATAAATACCTTAGACCAATAAACATGACTTGAGTTAAAAATATCATGATTTTTAAAAGAAGAATTAAAATTATTCAGCTTTAGCTTTACCCATTTTTAAAGCGAATAGTAATGATTTGAGTTAAGATAATAATTATTTACGGCAAAAAAGCACCAAAATTTTCCTTTAAGAGTTTTATGTGTTTACGTCAAAAGCGATTAGTTCTTGGTTTAATGTTTTCAATCTACAGCTAAGAGCCAAAGCTAATTCAAAGAAGTAGCGCCAAAAGTTTGATTTGAGATTTTTAAGTTTTTAGGCAAGAGAGATTAATTTTTGCTTTGATGTTTTCAACCTACAATCAAGAGTCACAGCTATTCCAAAGAAGAAGCACATAATTTTTGCTTTGAAACATTCAAGTTTTGGACGTTAGTTACCCTGCGCATCAATAGATGTCTCTGCGTGTATGTTAGAACACGCGAACGTTTGTTCGAATTAACTTCATGACCCTCGGCGCTTTACCCGGGCTTATTTGAGATTCGCAATAGCAATCTCAGCTCTAGTTAATGCGATTATAAATTGTGAGTATATAAATAATCATAATTTATATTTGTATTATCTACTTTTAGTTAAACTTCCTTTCTTGGGATTAGTCCCGAGAAACACAGTTTCTGCTACTAGCTTTTTAAGTAGTGCACTGAAACACTAAGGCGATTATCACACTGACGACGGATCCGCATGCGGCGCCGGTGTGCGAGCGAGATAGCGCTATAGACATGCAGAGCGCTATCTCGCTCGCGCACCGGTGCCGCATGCGGATCCGCGCCAGTGTGATAACCGCCTTAGAAAATGTTATTGTTTGTTTCAAGTAATCGATTTCATACGCCAAGAAATTTTAGATCTTGGTGTGAAAATATCAAATTTTACATCAAGTAACACATGCTCTTGAACTAATGCGTTTTCTTGTTTCCGTGGAGAAATTCAATTCTCAATTTAAACTATGAGTCTTCATCCAAGAAACAAAGTTTCTTGGCTTAAGTTCTTTATGTATTGCACTAAGACACATAAAGTTCAATTTAAAAAAAATACAATACAAAAACAAAATTCAAATGCTCTTCGTGAGAATATTAAGCTATTTTAAAAAGAAGATTTTTATATCTCGGATAAAGTATTGAATTTATTAGGTTAAGCAATAAACTTTGAAACATTTTATATCTTAAAATAAAGAATTTTATTTTTTCCTTATATGGGAAACTGGATATCTCTTGATTCAAATAGGTTTCTTTGGTTGAAGAAATTTTTTCTATCTGTGCAGTATCAAATGCCGTAGGTTATTTTTTAAACCGGAAGTGGTACTTTTTTGTGCTTTCAGCCAATTCTAATTTTTTTTACTATTTTTCCGGAACTCAGCATCACTTTTATGAACATTTGCCATGGGGCTTATCTTTGTATCACGTTACGTAGCAGATCCTACGGTTGCCGCCCGTACTATACGTGCTTCCCCGTGACCACTAACACTAACTACCTAATAGGTACCTAATTTTATATAAATGCTTCAGCTACAGAATTAGTTTCACAATTAGAATATTATTATAATAATTGAAGGATAAGGATATATCGATACCGACTCGATAATCGTTCTGAGACAGTTTTTTTTTTCGATTTTTAGAAAAAATGTGTCGTTTTCTAAATGTGTGTTATTAAGCTACATTATTCCACAGTAAAAAAATAAACAATACCATTACTAGTTCGGATAGGGTAGACTGTAAGAAGAAAAAAGAAAAATGTGTACAACCCCCCTGATGTACCTTCCTTCGGGCACGAGGTCTTTATCGGCAATGAAAATGCTGATGAGCTTGCTAGAATAGTAGTTTATTAACTGTTACGTAATAGGTCTCCTTAAGACACGAGTGTGGTTTTATGAAACGAACGAAGTGAGTTTCATAATAAGATCACACGAGTGTTTTAAGGCCTAATTACGTACAGTTGCATACACTGTTTTATCTACACACATATTATAAACCCGAAATGATGATTGAATGACTGCCATTGCACGGATTGCACCGCCATCGCCATGGCCAACTCGATTGTGCCGGCGGTCGGAGGGGCGCGTGCCGGCGGGCGGGGCCCACCCGGATTTACATAATGAAATCGAATTTTTGATTATTATTTGATAATAGTAACATCGTTATAGATAAGACATTTTTTTCTAACTACTAACGAAACAATCTATTTCTATGGTGGTTATAGCGTGCGGTTTGTACGCATCATGGAGGGTTTATGATATGGGTGTAGATAAAGGGTTTTATAAATAACTTCTTAGGCCCAGGACCATTAGCTGGGGCTCTCGGAGGGAACCATAACCACGGCCATAAAGGACCACACTAAACTTAAACACCAACAAGAGTGGGGCGAGGAGAAGTGTTAGGTGAGGTGAACTACTGCGAATAAGCAGTGCGTGCAGCCGAGCGAGCGAAGCAAGCGTGCCGCGGTAGCAGCCGGCGAGTGCCACAACAGATTTTGTTTTTGTTTTCAATGTATTTTCATAAACCTAGGAATTTTAATTATAGGCCTAGGGGTCCCTCATAATCCCGGCAATATTGCCGATATCTAGCTCGGAATATCGACTATTAAATTACGATTATTGTAAGGCAATTTGTTTTTTTCTACTCGTCGACTACAATGCTTGAATTGAGACTTTGTAGAAGGAAACAACTAGCGCATACTTTTCGATGATAGCATATTTTAGCATTGTCGACTAAACTAAAATGGATATTCATACAATATTTTAGTTCTCTCAGGTGTCGAACCCCGCCCAGCCACGCCGTCGCTGTCGGGCGGGCGTCGTGTCGACATAATCACCTGGTGATGGAAGTTACTCAATTATATAGAGGCAGATTGTAACGCACTTGTCGAACTCTATTCTAACCGACTTGCCTAATTTGAGTACTCGTAGAAAAAGTATTGTATACAATAGTGACATAATAAGCTTGCCAATCTCGTACCTTACTTAGGCCACGAAGCTTGCTTCGTACTCGACTGAAAAGCTCTTTATTATGTCACGATTGTATAAAATACTAATTCGTGTTTATGCAATGCTGAACTATTACATCAATTGGTGTTTTTTTTCTTCTTATGGACTTTAGGCCGTATTGCCTGTAGCCAATGTCAAGTATAAGAAAAAGGCGGGAAATAAGAGCTTGCAAGATTCAATCTTCAGGTACAATGCATGGTACAATGTCTTTAATCAATAAGTATTTTGTTTAATCAAATAAGTTGTAGGCAACGTTGTTCGGTAGAAGTGGCATAAGCCTTGCTAGTTGCTATTTGTAGAGTGATAGCTCCCTACAAAAGGCACGAGGAGGCTACAGGTTGTTCTGAACCAATCAATGGTTACACGCCTTTTAAGACTAATTCTTCATTAGCTGCTCTCTTGTTCGTTAGATCACCGCACAATAAGCTATCAAAATATTGACACACTGAACCACGAAAATGAAAAAAAAAATCTTCTCAAACCGCCGCGAGCATGATGAGCTCAACCCATAGACTCTTTCTTTTTCCATCAATTGGTTTACTATACAATTCAAGATTGACATTGTCATTGTTTTGTTTTTTTTTACGAAAATAGTACGGTCAGCGAAAGTTAGATGGTAAATATATGTAAAATGTTTTCTTTGATACGCGCCTTTCCTAGTGCCCTGACTGGGTTGGTTCCTAGGAGACTTAAGAGTCCGGTAACAATTTGAAAACGAAAATCGCTAATAATGACATTATGCACATGAATTTCATTTGGTAAGATAGCTTGAAGTCTTGTTATTGCAAAAAAGTACTTTAGTTCGATATATATTAATGTTTAATACCTAACTCAATTCTTACAGAGCTTGTTTAGTGAGGACGTTGACTCATGCAATTTTGTCATATGATTTTTAATTATTATTTGTTATGGACCCTATTATGTTTTATATTACCTAAATAAAGCATAAAGCGAAGTTTATTTTTGTATTATTATATTTGTAAAATACTTTAATATCTTCCCAAAAATACCACCTAAATTTCGGCAATTTTTAGCAAAATTGCTCTAGCAAAACATAATCTCTCTTAAAAAATATACAGGGTGTAATCTAAAACGTGATACAAGATAATCAAACCTGAATCTATTCATGATATTGAACAACTTTTACTATGGGAGCAACTTTGTAAAAAAATAAAAAAAATTAAACTTCTCATACATTTTCGTCTACCTATCCTTGACTTTTTCTATGGAGCAGCTCAATTTTTTTATTTTTTTACAAAGTTGCTCCCATAGTAAAAGTTGTTCAATATCATGAATAGATTCAGGTTTGATTATCTTGTATCACGTTTTAGATTACACCCTGTATATGAAAATGAAAAAAACTGTTACATTTATTCCTCAGGAGACTCATTTTCCAATATATTTATATATTTGACGTACTTGTATAACTTAATTTTAATCAATAAAAACTTTACTCTTTTCACCTCTCCAAGCAAAAATCGCGAAACTGGTGTTAGATTAGGGTGAATTATTTATAAATCACTACATAGTATAAAACAAAGTCGCTTCCTGCTGTCTGTCCCTATGTATACTTAGATCTTTAAAACTACGCAACGGATTTTGATGCGGTTTTTTTTAATAGATAGAGTGACTCAATAGGAAGGTTTATATGTATAATTGCACCCGTGCAAAGCCGGGGCGGGTCGCTAGTGAAGCATAAAATTAAAAAATCGTTGTATTATATAATGTGTTGTATATAAAAAGAAACGATCTTTCATAATATGTATACAAAATTATAGAGGTTATGTTAGTTACTGCAAAATAGCGTCAAAAAATTGAGCAAAATCGAAAAAAAATTTTACCGGACTCTTAATCCCTGATTGAAACGGGATCGATTGGCAATTTTTTTTAAACAGCGGTTTTCTTACCGACTGTATAATATTCGAAAAAAAATATGATGAAAAATAGGCAAGGTCCTCATAGACAATTTTCGCGTAGCGGCACAGGATCTAGAAGCGGCCCTAAAAACTGGTTAAAAATATCCCTTCACTTTTTTACATATTTTGCTTCGACACGGTGTCATAATGATACCTTAAATGAATTCGGCTTCCCCGATTTATATGAAAACGATACCAAACTTGGCCTAGTATCTTAATTGATGTAGAATGTAGATATCAAGATCGTTATTGAACGTTGAGAGCCTCCCCCCCCCCCCCTAAAAATTTACATCAAAAATCTTGGTGACTCCACTTCTCAAATCCATCCTTGGGTCCTAAGGAACAAACATGACGAGAGAAATCTGTTGTTCACGCAAAGCTGTATTTGCTTTTTTTATGTCGTGTGCAAGCGCATCTAGCTCGGCCGACGGCTGCCGACGCATCGAATCGACGTCTTTTTCGCTCTTATTGCGTAGACAAAAAGCTTTTTTCTATCGGCGAAAGCCGATTCCGCGCCGATAGGTGGAGGGAGACCCTAATTTGTCAATAAGATGACTGACAGGCATATTCAAACAAAACGTATACTTTATAAACGTTGTCATAAGATGATTGCTAAAGGATGTTCTTAGGGATTTTCATACAATATAATAACACTGTTGCCGGAGCCTTCCCTGCGCGGCGGCCGTTGCCGGGGGGACCGGCACAATCGGGCAGGAGATTGAAGTTACTCAATTGTATAGAGGCAGTAGGCCATTCCTCAAACTCAATTCTTACCGGCTTGCCTATTTTAAGTTTTCGTAGAAAAACTATTGTATAAACTATTGTATGCAGTATCAATCTCGTGCCTTGCTTAGGCCACTCAGCAGGCTTCGTGGTTTAAACACGGTACTCGACTGAAAAGCTTTTCATCATGTCACTATTGTATAAAATACTATAACAACGCCTCTATTATCAAAGCGATAAAGTGCATGTTCAGATATTTTTGAATACCTTGGCCGCTCCGATATATTTGATGGCGACAGGTACCAAGTTTGTTCCAGAAAATCCTAAAATGTTACAAGAACATGCAACATTATAAGTACAAGTAGGTACGTAAATATAAACAATGCATTTATTTCACATGGGACGTAATGCAAGCTAGAAATTTGGCTAGTTTTTACTTACAACTACAGGCACACAGAAATGATTATACAGGGTGATTCAGTAGACGTGAGCAGGCTTAACACTACGGATTCAGTCAATAACAAGGTATTGTTTGATACAGTATTAGTGAGATTAGCATACAAATATTTTTAAATACAAAATATAAAAAGTCCTTCATTATTTACGTGTCGCATGGTCACTCTAGGATTAGAAACCTCCGTCAAGGACCAATACTTTCGTTTTATGGTCAAAGCAAACGTTCGAATTTTTCCATTGTTATTACTCAAAGAGTACATCTGAATGTCTGCCAGATTAGACCAGCTTGACAGAACTGGTTTCTCACGAGGAGCTGTTGACCCACAAACGTTCGACTTGCATGTCAGGTCGCCTAATGGCGCATTTGTCCTTTCAAATACCAGAGCCCCGCACAAACTTGGTTCGATTTCAAACCTAATGTCATGTCAAAAGTCAAAATACGTCAACAATGCGTCAACCGGTCGTGTGCGTGTGTGATTCGGTCGGGTCACCGAATCAGGCAGCCGTTCCGTCCACCGAACGTTTACTTTCACCCTTTCTGTGATACGTTTCAAATTGAATGTCATCGGACGTTTAGTGACTTCTGAAACATCGTATCTCGCTTAATTTTTTTTAATGAGGTTTTACCTTTATTGATTTGTTTGTGTAGGGTGACCATAATATATTTTTTAAATAAAAAAGTTAAAAATAAATAAAAGGGTGTTTCACTTAAAATATGATGGTGCCCGATTCTTTATCGTTAACTAAGTTACTCGCCCAGCGGTGAGCTATAAATATCGCCGTGTCTCTTTTATTTACACGGGAGTGCTTATCTTTTGTTCGTGTTTATAGCCAATAGCTCATAGCTTACTAGCTCGCGGTGGGACCAGTGCCTTAAGTGTGTAGGGCTAGGGTTGTTCCTGCTTGCGTCTCCTGAATCATCCAGAATTTTTCTAGTCAAGTGCAATGCAGTTCCTGTTTTACTGCTCTAATACCTACATCCTTCCTCTGCCCGTGCAGCTTTAATTGCGAGGACCGATTATGCTCCTCAAACTCAGCTACTCTACAACTGAACTATTTGAATAAAGGTTATTGTTTATGTCGAGGATACTATCAAAAGCAAGGTTTCTTGCTGGCTGCTTTGTCTACTGTTATATTATGAATATGACGTTTTCTTTTCTTACTTCACTTATCGATTGACACATGTATGGTTTACATGTATATTTTAGCTAATGCGTTTACTATTGTGTTCACTTACTAAAATTATGCAACCTGAACATTAAATCGCTTGCGCTGCTCTGCCCATAATTCTAACAGTTTACTATTAGTATTTTCAATGTACGACGTCTAATCAAGCAATTGACATTGACAGTCAAAGTTCAAAAACTGATTATTTTGCAGTACATTGCTTGCTCAAATATATGTTTTTTTGTATAAATTGGTATTTTCAAAAATTTTACATAATTCAATTGTAGTAAGTACAGTTTTATGAGCAAAATCGATTCTGAAATTTAAAGCCCCATGATCAGAGACACACTGTATACTCTCATAGACTGTGTTAGAGCTAGCCACGTCAGATGACATAATAATGAGAGCAACAAACCCGCCTCGTTATAGACAGGGACAGGCTACTACAACTAAAATGTACTGAGTCGTAGAATTTTCAACATTATTAATGAATAACAATATAACATTTAATTTACATGCAAATAAAACACTGAGTGTTTTTAACTTACTTATATTCTAGCCTATCATCTAGCAATACGAATGAAACTCGAGCATCAAAGTATTTATAGTTTATTACTTATCATCACAGTTGATATCACAGTTAAGTACTTATTCTATATACAACTCATCTTTATAAGACATTACAATAAAAAATACAATGATCTGATCACATATGACATGTATACACCATGACGCGCTTAAAACAGACACAAAAAGAGCAAGTTAATGAGTTACTCTTGTTCTAAGTATTACGGAGAAAGCCGTCATCGACAAGCTCGATGATGCTCTACTTCTTTTACATCGGTGACCGGTATCCTGATAATTCAAGATATTGATGTTCACGAAATCATCGGTGACACAGGTGATTCGAGAATCGTGAACAAACTGCGTTACGCCATCCCTACAGCAGAAATCGCAATAACATTTGGTTTGAAAGGATATATCTGAGGGAACTTATAAAAACATAAGAATAAATGGCCTTTCACCAGAACATCTATGCCCCATATTCATTGGCAGCTATATTGCAAATATGTGGTCCACTATTGTGATTCTTCGACATTCCTATAACGTCACTTTCCTGTCTTGTCCACACTCCTATATGGTCCACAATGTTAACTCGTTCACCGTGCTAATTCGTCCACATTCCTACCTGGTCCACAGTGCAAACTCGTCCACATTTCTGACTTGTTCATATTTTTATGATGCCGTAGATTTGTGAACAGCACGGGTTTTACAATTATTATAAACATTTTCTTTGTGGTTTTGATCTTTGTATTGATGATGAAAATCGTTCACTAGTAACAACTTAGAGCAACTAGGTACCGCTATTATTTACGTCTAGTCTAGGTAATAGAATGTGGACGTGTCGAGACTGTACACTAAATAACACTATGGTCATTATAGGAATGTGGATGAATTAGCACTGAGGACCATATTGGAATGTAGCCAAAATGGGATATTCACGATATAATAATGTAGACGAGATAGGAAGGGGACGATTTAGCAATTGTATGCTAACGAAATGTTTAAAAATGTGACGAAATCTCTCAAATGACCCGCCTCCCTTTCGGTCTCGCTTCAGTGCCGCAGATTTTTGATAAACTAGCAAACTAGGTAGCAAGTGTCCTGAGAAGCGAAGTAATCCGAGTAGGGGTATACCTCGATGACTTTCTCATAGCTGGCATTAATGCATCACATCTTGCAAAACAAAGGAAAAGCGCCTGCCAGATACTATAGGCCCTCGGGTGGTGGCTAAACAGGGAAAAATACCACCAGACGAGATCCCGTCGCAACAAAAAGAAATCCTGGGTATCCTCTAGAACACAAGAACAGACACGATAAACATCGATGAAAATAAGAATCATGCCACAAGAAAACAATTATCAAAAATGTTAGCAAAGAGAAGCTGCTTTTGAGGCAAAACATCTGCTAGGACGTCTAACTTTCGTGTCCTTAGTCCTAGCCTTGCGGTAGACTGCATCGTCGCTACCTTCAAAGAGATAACAACAAAATGGAAAGATTTTTCGTCGAGCAAAAAGTACCTTCTTTCTCCAGAGACGCTGATCGATTGCAGGTGGTGGTTCGAACATATATCAGGCAGGTCCTTAAATCTTTCCCAAACATTATTTATATTAACAAACGCGTCAGACTTGGATTGGCAAGCAACAATTCATGGACGAAGACAAAAGGGCAATGGAATATTCATAAAAGTGATGCCAAGTTCCGAAAAAAGTGTAAAAAAATTAGAATTGGTCAAAAGCACCAAAACGTACCACTTCCGGTTTAAAAATTGGATGGCTTGGATGGATTTACCTACGTCATTGGATATAAAGATGACACTTGTGGCAACAAATAGTAATTAATTTTTAGGTACAGAAGAACCCAGTCTGCCAGTTCCTTCATGGCCGGAAGTGCCCGGCAGACTAGTTTAAAAGTAACGAATTTGACTCCAAATTTACGTCACACGTACACACGTTTAAAATAACGACCAACAAAACCAATCAGGAGCGCGGTAAAACTCGACGGCGATGATGGGATAACCTTGACGATGACGATTGCGATAGACAGTATAGACAATGGTGGAAGATGACTCTAGACCAGAAGACGTGGAAGGGAAGGGGCAGTCCTTTACCCAGCAGGGAGACACTCTTGGCTCCTATAAATAAATAAATAAAAGCAAGCTAGCTAGCTAGGAAAAGCTTCGGCTCAATCGCTTCGGGGGAAAATGGGTTATATTTGTGGTCTTGTGTCCATAAAATCTTTTAAAAATAACCACCTTTTACGTAAGTAAAGTAATTGTGCCTTTATATATAGATTTTTCATGTACATTTTTACTCTACGCCTTCTTAATAAACGTATGGACATTTTTTTTCGACTATTGAACCAGAATTTTAGCCAGGTGCCAGGTCGTCCCTAACAAACATAACAACATGCCAATATTTCACTTTCTGTCTTTTACACGGCTGTCTTCGTTTATCGACTACACAAAAACGAGTTAATATATTTCTGTCCAAATTATTTACTATTAAAAAGTAATATAACATTAGCTATCTAAACTTTCGTTTATTGTTGTCTGATAAGCGCGCATGGAAAAACCTAAAAGGTGAATGTGACACAAAATCTCATTAAAAATCAATAATTTGAAACACAAAAAAAAAGCCTTTTAACAAGCATGCTGCTCTATGTTAGCAAATAATGTTCATAATTATTTTTATAAATATTTAACCACATTTACGGGTGATGACCAAATACAGACTAAATGGGCTAGTTTTTAATTGTGTATAAGACTTTTACAATACAATTATAAAGACAATTTACATTTAGCATTACCAGTACAATTTTGAACTACAACCTTATTATTATATCATTTACTCACAGGTAAATGTTTAAATATTGACAATATTGTTTTAAAATTGTACACAAACTTTACATAGTTTAAATATTACATTCCGTATCCATCGACAGTCAATTTTAATTCACAATTGAAAACTTTAAAAAATGTACAGTTAAGCAGAAAAACTAAATTTATTCGGTCGTGCGTCCATCTAAGGCACATCAAAACTATTTTTTTTTTTCTAAATACGCTTAAAATATACACAGTGCTCGTGAGGATTGCAAGAGATTTTTTTAACCGTGAATTCCTGATCATAATTGGAGATTAAAATGTCGTATAAACTTTTTTGAATTTCGCGTACTTTCAGAGTTACTGCCAATTAAAGAAAAATATTTATTATTGCAACTCAGTGCAAACCGCTTTTTATGGCGATTTCACTCTTTATGGGGTCTAGTCTAGATATCCTTATTGACAGATATCAAAATGCCAAAGAATACTTTGCGTAAACCATTTTTTTTTTATAAAAATGTACCAATTTATTTTAGTCGATAGTTTTACCTATAATTTTTTTTATGTTTAAATGCATTTAAAAAAGCAAAGATGTTTAAATTTTTATTGGTGAAATCGACCTAAATTCATATAACATTTATTACTCCTTACGACCTCAGGAATTCGTGGTTAAAATCTCTCGCAATGCTCATGGGCACCGTGTATAGAACTGAGACGTGTTGCGTTACTAACCGGCGTATTCATAAACGTCAAACCTCATTTAACTAATACTCGTTTGTCCTTATCAGTCACTTTTTGTTACCGTAAACGTAATTTTTAACTAAATAAGGTACTAAGCGGGTAAAAATGTACTATTTTATCCACTGAAGCCTTCATAAACGTCTTACAAGCCTCATTCGTTAGAAGTTACGTATATGCCTTGTATGTATATGGCGCAAGTGCAATAGATAGATCACATCGCCCGCTTAAATACTGCCATAAACTGTATCACAGAATCCATTATTGAGGTCACAACAATATAAACAATTTCTAGATATATGTACCAAATTGAAACAAAAAAAATTAGAAGAGAATTAAAAATATAAATGTCAATAAAATTTGTAATATAAGACTAAACAGGAAATTTACATTGTAATACAATACATAATTAATAACAGCAATTCTTACAAAAATGGGAAGCTTTACAGTCTAAATTGGAATTCAGATTACTGGGCTATTAAATAAGGCTAAGATACCAAATGCAAGGCTAAGATACCAAATGCAAGGCTAAGGTGGTGACATAATATGTCATTTAACCATCATCGTCGCCATCAAATATATCGGAGCGGCCAAGGTACTCAAAAATACCTGAATATGCACTTTATCGTCTTGACAATAGAGGTGTTGTTCAGATATTTGTGACTTCCTGGCCGCTCTGATATACCTGATGGCAACAGTGAGTACCCCTTACAGTTAAGCGGGTAGCTAATATTTTTTATTTATTCTTGAAATAGTTGTGGTATACATTTATGCATTATCATCATACAAATAAAAAATCTGCAAATTTTACATGTTCAGATTATTGTTTACATAACCTTGGGTCACCCTATTAACATAATTTTACACTAGCAAAAACAAGTCTGCAGATGAATTGCGTTACGACGCAGTACAAATTATAACCTAAACAGTGTTTGAGGTTATAATTTGTACTGCGTAGACAGCTGTCAGATTTGACTTCATATCGACTGACCACTATCGATATTGTCTATGATCATCTATGACGTCACGTCTGTTTACACAATGGTCGCTTTTATACTTTGTGGTGCCGTGGCACGTCACGGTAAAACTCTATGGTTTCATTCATAAATAGACCATACACTGGACTTTACACTATATGTATATGAATGAAACCATAGAGTTTTATAGTGCCGTCGACGTCCACGGAAAAGTATAAAAGCGACCAGTGAATAGACTTTAGAGAATTATTTGTTGATATAAGTGCATATTATCTGACTGCAGACGGAACAGCACTAAACTTATTGTGAGCGACGGGGACACAGCTGTATGTAAGAAGGTGTCAGCATTACATACCTTTTATTCTAACTATAGCAGAGTCTCTGTAGGTTGTTGTAGAAACTGGTAGATTTCTAATACGCCTATGAGAGTGACAAGATTTACTGATTTTAATTTGATATCAACGTCAAATTCACTGAGTCCACCATGGGAACTCATCACATTATAAAAATAAGTATTTAATAACTGAAACATAAATATGCATAAACTGACCTTGAACTGAAGTTGATCTGTAGGAATGGAAATTGAAAAAAAAATGATTTTTTATCACAATGTAAAAAAAACTGTTATTGAGATGTGAACACTTTCCGTACCGTAGTTCACTACGCACTACGCTCGTAGCCGACTCCGGCCTTTTTCCGCTTTGTAGCGGAAATCCGCTACGCACAGAGTGCCCGCCTAGAGTTTGAATTATCCGAATATTATTCGGATAACATGGCTACTATCCGAATAATTCCATACAAATTACTATTCGGATAATTCGGATTGCAAACCCTACTCCCACCCCACCCTAAAAACAAGGATAATAAATAAGGTACATAATCATAAGGACTAACAAAATCCCCTGTGAGACTAACATATTAAAACTATTTATAACGGGTTATTCACGGTTATTCAATTTGGGTCGATTTTTGCTTGAGACATGTTTCGATCAAATTACGATAATCATTATCAGTATTATCACGAGCGGCCTCCCGCGGAGTTTGTCATATAATCTCAGCAGGGAACACTATGTTACGTAATAACCCCTTATAAATATTTTAGTATGAATAACAAAATATTAAGCATTTTATTATAACCTATAAATTTAAAGTCTGTTCAAGTTGCGACTGCAGCGTAGTAAATTGGCCTAGTCACCAAAAATTACATATTTTTAAAGAAATATTGAGTTTTTTGGTGGGGTTCCTAAATGATGCCATTGCAAACTTCCCTTGAACAGACTATGTCAGGTACGGAAACGTCGCGTGTCAGGCTACTCGGCGAAGACCGTCTATCGGCGAAGATAGAATAGAATGTTCTACAACAGTTTTATCATTTTGTAAAAAAGGCTATGCAGAATATGCTGTACTCCTTGCTATCCGATCTTCGCCGGCTGACGGTCTTCGCCGAGTTGAACTTATTATCTTTTTACAGTGGGAACGGAAATAACTGGCACTTAACGAATAGACAAATATTTATAGTTACAGTGAGAAATGTTTTTCCATGACAAAGTATTTATGCCATTGATTTTTGCCTGGCCTGTGGAAAAACATTTTGCACTATACATATAACAACTATAGTAACACACACTCGCTATAAATATATTTTTAATACAGTTGCTCAAAAAAGTGCTTTTCTTGTAGTGGTTTAGCGTGCGGTAAGTTTGATATCGCGCACTAGTGCTTTTTACTTTTCCAGCCAATCACAGCTAATGACAGTGACAGACAGCCAATCACAGCGCCGCACCGCACCGCGCGGAGCGTTCGGATACATGTACTAAAGTAACCTCAAAGTGAATAATTGACAATTTTATAATTTTTTCGCAACTGTATTAAAAAACGTCGTTCGATACTCGTGCGTAAATGTCATTCTTCACTCGTCCCGAGTCTTGCCAAGATATCTCGGTACTCGTGAAGTAATGACATACTTTCCGCACTAATATCGAAATGTACTATTCTTTCTTGGGCTTTCCACCTTGTAGCATAGAACACACATTTAACAAAAAAAATGCAATTTACAAGCGAGTCTCTTTCTAATACATAGTGTTAGGAAGAGAATATCGCTTGTAAATTGTCAATTACAGTTTTGGGATTAACTATGAGATCGAGATATAAGACCAAGACACATCAAACTGAAGCTGACCTTATAATGCCGAAATTGCAAATAATCTTTAGGTGTGCTATCCACCCAAGGTCCTATCAACCCCTTGCACCGTGCTGCCGGTGTCCAACTACATATATATTTCTGGGCTTTCCTTTTCCCTTAAAGTAGCACTTTACAATCAAATCTAGCATCACAGCAACTATCACAGATTACTTATACATTTTTACAATACATCTTATAAAATACTGTTTTGTAATCTTACAATGAAACTTATCATCTGTCTTAAATAATATAAAATTGTTTACAAAGCAAGTCGCTCGCCTTCCGTAGATACCCGATGAATAAGTTGATCGTTGAAGAACGTCGCGCTGCAAACCGTCGTCTCTGCTCGTACATGCTGGGTCGTGATGCTCGCCTTTCAAATAAATACCGATGCACGAATCCCGCTTTTTATAGCCGATGTGTGAAGTAAATCAACGCTTAAAACCCCTACGTCAGTTCTAGTCCGCAATAAACCGCAAGCCTACACTTCGCGAACACAGGTTCAATCCGCAGGGCAATTTCATTACGTTATATAGTATACGCATTTTGATATAGGACGGTAAAGGGCGCATGTCGACACTAGCTAGACTTTTACAATCGTACCTGGGTCCGTACGGCGGCTCAACGTTTCGACGCGGCGGCGACAGCAGCTCGTCGTAAAGTCCGGGATACCTACAACGAGGATCATAATAAACGTCTGTCAAATCATAAATGTCGTAGAAACTAGTTTGTTCCTATTTAAAAGAAGAGGCACACTTTAAAAGTAGTTCTCCTAAGTCTAAGGGCGGAAAGTAGACATTCAACGGAGCCAGCTAGGTTAAGGATATGAATATAACGTCCTTCAGTACCTGGCAATAGAGGACCTTTACAGTAAAGCAGGGTGGTCTTTATACACATAATTATGACACGAAATATTTTTCCACAAACGGAACGGAGACGTTATAATATGTATTAAGGGTGTAAATTTGTTTTCTCAAACATGCGCGGCAATGTTGTCGTTACGTTCGTGAAAATAGACTCGGAAGTATCACGTTTCGGGCGCCGTAGTGACACTTGATATGAAAAGGATTTTCATACTACTTTGCAGGCCTAGGCCTAGGTTTGCAAAGTAGCCGGCGCCCGCAACGCGTTCGCCCCCGCGGGCGGGCCGGGCGCCGCCGGTCGCTGTCGCGCGGGCGCTATACATGCCTCGGCGTGAAAACGGATTCCCGGCCTCGTATCCCTATCCGGCCTCGCTACGCTCGGCCGTATATACCTACTTGGCCGGATGTCCCTGTTTACCCAGCCTCTGCTGTTATGTACTATTGTGTTTGTATATACATACAAATTAATAAAGCAATAGTTACCGATGAGGCGACATCGCTCTTGGCGGCGGCGATCTCATCGCCGACCTGCGAGGCGAGCGCATCGGCGAGCGTAGTGGCGAACGGAGCGGCGAACGGTGCGGCGAGCGGTGCGGCGAGCGGTGCGGCGATCGCGGCGGCGAGCGCAGCGGAGAGCGGGGCGGGGAGCGCAGCGGAGAGCGGGGCGGGGAGCGCAGGGGAGACCGCAGCGGTGAGCGGTAGCGGAGCGGCGAGCGGTGACGCCGGCGAGGGGATGGCGAACTGCAACAAAAATAAATGTTGACATACGCTGCTCTAGCGGTAAATACTTGTACATATGTGTCTTTTTCTATAATCTGGGGCATATCAAATTGTCCGTATCAATAAAGGGAAAAAACGATTTTCATATTTTTTTGTAATATATTGAATCGGGCGTTACTTTGCGTAAGTCCATATTATTGTAGTTAAGATTTTCTCATTCTTATTTATTGGGGTTTTAGTACTAGCATATGATTCGTTCTGTATTGTAAGCAAGAACCTGCTTAGCCAAATATAAGTAACGTACCAATGAGTTGATTTTTTCGGTATATTTTGTATCCGCATGGGGTGATTGATAACCAGAGCTCGGATTTTTCACGGCAAAACAAAACACTAGCGTAATTTAGCTAGTGCTTGAGTAGAAGGAAAGCGCCGGAACCAGCCCCGCCCTAGCCTGCCGCCCGCCCAAACCCGTGTGCCCGTATGTTCAAACCTAAAAAAAAAAAAAAAAAAAAAAAAAAAAAAAAAAAAAAAAAAAAAAAAAAAAAAAAAAAAAAAAAAAAAAAAAAAAACAAATACCGGGTCACTTAGAACGTTTGCGCTATGTCTCCACACTGTCAAAACACTCCTTGTACGACTTCTGTGGCTCTCTACATGCACAAAGCACGCTTAATTACACCCCAATAAAACCCTTCGCTCGCATCTCTATTGTCTTATTGTGTTGTGCCTTCGACTCCCGACTCCCATTGTTCTCATTGTTCTCGGAGCACGGGTTCAGGACCATAATAAAACCCTTACCTTGCGACTTACGTTTGCCTTTCTCTTTTCGTGATAGTACTATAGGTATTTTAATCAGGTACAGATATAGCTCTGGAATAATCTACACTATTCATAGGTATACGTATTAGGTCATACAGGGTTTCCATACCTACACTTTTTTACTATGTGTACAGTTTTCGTTTCATACAACCCTTACCTTGCGACCTTGCGTGTGCTATAGGTATTTTAATCACGTACAGATATAGCTCTGGAATTATCTAGACTATTCATAGGTATAGGTATTAGGTCATACAGGGTTTCCATACCTACACTTTTTTACTATGTGTACAGTCTTCGTTCATACAACCCTTACCTTGCGACCTTGCGTGTGCTATAGGTATTTTAATCACGTACAGATATAGCTCTGGAATAATCTAGACTATTCATAGGTATAGGTATTAGGTCATACAGGGTTTCCATACCTACACTTTCTTTACTATGCGTACAGTCTCCATTTCGATCAATAGCGATACTACGTAATGTTTGTCAAATGGTATTTTAACTTACTTCTCCTTATTCCCTTTAATATATTTTAGGTATTCATTTTGATGTCATACTTTAATTAATATTTATCAAACTTCCTGAACCTTTGTCAGTTTTAATTAAATATCTGACTTAATTAATATTTTTCAAACGTATTAGTCCTTTATCACTTTTAAATATGTTTGATATCATCATTTAATTAATGCAGTTTTATTTTTGATATATATTTATCCTATCTTATTTCATACCTCTTGTAGTGAGTAAGTTACATACTTGCGATCTTATTTTATAGTTTGAATTAAGCATATCTACCCAAACTTAGTACCTCTGATTTATTATACAGCTTGTTTTTACATACACATTTTAATTTGTTTTTTAATATGATAATACCTAAACTAATAGTATGTTATTTGTATTTATTTTTAAGCTTTAAATTCTCTTGTTAACTGACTTAATATAATTCCAAATATTGTGATCTAATGTGACAATATTTGTGTACTTGAAATCATTGTTATAACAGCGTGATTGCTTTATTGGCCAACCGTAGGTATATTGTATTTTATGCTCTCAAGGGATTCATTGTTTCCTATTATTTTTAATATTTTGGGTTTTGGTTAAAATTACGTCTGTATTGAAGATAGAAGATGAACTTGTACAGACATGATTCAAACGGCAATTTCTGTCTACTTGCTTTCATTATAATAAGGGGTTGATTGCGTTATTTATAAAGGTCCATTATGTTTCATGTTCTCAAGGGATTTATTGTTTCCTTTTATTTTTTATATGTTGAGTTTTATCCTTCTAAAGTCATAAAACGCCCCCTGAAATTTATTGTTACAGTTCTTGTGATCTAAGAAATTTATTAGACAAAGGTTTTTTCATTTTTCTATTTAAGTGTTTGTTATAAAGACTGCTCTTAAACAATAGCTTTTATAATTTTTCTTTGAAGAAGGCGATCAAATACTTTGTATTAGTTTCCAAGAAACATATAAATCATTAGATTTTGAAGTTACACGTGATTTTTATAAAAAGAGAATACACAAACAAAAATGTCGTTTAAATTCTTTTGATAATTCAATCTTTTGTTCCATTACTTCGGTTGTAAACAAAAAATCGGACAGCAGGTAACACACTCCGAAATCCTGTTCAGACTTGCCTTGGTCGTCTTTCCCCACCAGCGCCGTAAGGTTTTTTTTAACCCAAATTTATATAAAAAGGCCGAGGCTGTGGCTTCTTTTATATAGTGTCTTCGGATCTCCAGTTCAGTTAAGAGCTCTAAGTTTCTACATATCGAAGTTTTTACTAATACTTGTGATAATGGATGTAAGTATTCAAATACTGTTACTCTTTAATTATTTAATTGTGTTGATAACATTTTTTAACTATTGTGTAATTGTGTATGTGAGTGTTTAAATAAATTATTGTTTGATATTGTTTCAGTTATCTGAAAATACTTTCAAGAATTATTACTACCCGGAAAATAAAGACGAATCAAGCGATGAAGAAGGTACGGTTGGTTTGAAGATTAAACAAGCCATCGCAAAGAAACGTGCAGCAAATAATATTGATAGCTTCTTTGAACAACCTAAAAAACAGTGTAAAGTCTTGAAGCGGTCTTCTAATGTGAGTAAAAGTTATCCGGATGGCGTCTCCAACTTATCGACTGGACATGATGACGGGGCGTATGCATCTCATTTAATTAAAATCGAGATATATGACGTGCAAAAAATTAAAAACATCCCACCCACGGAACACTGGAAACATGCAGACATGAGATTAAAATATTTCACTCTAGAAGATGATTGTGAACTACAGAGTGCTAAAAATATAATATTTAACGCTACAAAGCAAATATCTTCTAAGGACAGCTGTGTGAGATATTTTATAGACAATAAGAAACAGTGATATGAATTGTGATTGTGTAGATTAAGTTTTTTATTTTTGTAATTATTTAGTTTCTTTCCCCCTTACTATATATGTCTTAGGTAGTAGGATATTTTAATTAGTTTTAGCATACTCATAAACGTTTAGCTTTAACCTCTTTTTTTAATGTCTTTATTGTAATACAGTGTTTATGTATAACCATGTTTGTATAAGCTTATGTTTATAAATAAAAAACATTATTTCATTGTACACTTTATTTTATTTCACAAAAAATCGTTTAAACATATTCCTTAAAACTAAATCATTACACAAAGAATTATCAGAAAAAAAATGTAAAAACTCAGACATTTTTTTCCCTTGAAGCTTAAAATAAAGATAAACTAAACAGTACTCTCCACAAACGGAGGTAAAATAATTTTGAAGTGATTTATGGTTATAAAACCACCTCTTGCAGTTTCTATTTAAAAATAACCTATGATAACCGGTAGGCTTTCGGCCAAAAGAGTCAAAGTATTCACCAGATCCATTCACATCAATGTATATTGCGATCCAATGAGAGCCAGGCTTTGAATCCGGGTCCAAGTTGCTTATAATAAAAGCAGGTAAATTTACCCAAACAGGTATACGGTTTGCAGCAAAAACATTTGACTTAAACCTCGGGTTTATTTTATTCATACAAAATTGTATTTCATTTGAATCCATAATTATTATAAAAAATAATTAATTAAACACTGATGGTTTTACAGTTAATGTTCGATGGATAATGATAAAATTGTGTGAATGCATTGTATTTATTTAATTACTAACTGTTATAATCTACAGTGATATCTCGATTTTTATTTATTTCAATTATGTTATCAAATTCAGCATACACAATACAGTTGATAGTAGTACTTAAAGCTGCATCAAAACGAACTTCGATTCGAACACTCCCGTGTCTTACAAGATTCCAGTGTGAAGTTGAACTTGCAGATAAATCAGGAGTCAAATCAAAACATAATAAAGAATAACCACCCACATAGTTTGATCTGCTTATAGCATTACCTTCGTTATGGAAATGAATACCAGTTCCAGAAAACAAAGTATGGTAAGCAGTTGCTATTAAACCTGAAGAGTTAAATGAGGGTTGCAAAGTTTTAGAAGGGATTTCGTGTCCATCTACATACAAACTAAATGAATTCATATGAAAATGTTGAAAATTGAATGGGTTTATAGCTAAATTACCATTAAACCCAGAGTTTGAAACAAATCCAATAATACATCTTTTAGGAACTTGCCCGAGAAATATATTATCCAACGTTTTACCTTGTATACCTGTGGGTAATGTTAGAACCTTAACTTCCGCTCTTGTTATTGGATATTTTGCAGTTGTTGATGCTAGTACTTTTTGATGAGCTAATAATACACTCGGATTTATTCTTGCTCTTCTGATAATGAGACTGGCATCTGTTATTTGTACTTTAAATTTACCATCCTTATGACAAATTAAATTGAATGTTTCTTTCGAACGGACTAATTTAACACGTATTTCTACACCATTCATCAGAAATTTCTCTTGGTTAAATATATCACCATGCAAGTGACCGATCATTTCAACTTCCTTGCTTTCTTTAACAAACTCCATTCTTTCGTGAAATCCTTTATTATTGGAGTCAACCGTGTCCATGTAGTTGGGAGTATCTTCATACCACAATCCACAAGTCAGATGAGATTTTTTAGCTGCTGGACCATAATTAAGCAGATTTTCCATGTAGGCTCGGTAAGCATAAGTATTGTTTGGAGGTGAAATTAGTTTCTGATTTAAATAAATATCGAGTTGGTTAAAAAGGGAATATAACCAATTGTTTACCGGAGCAACATTTGCATCAGCTTTTATTTTTGTTCCATCCTGATTTAGTATTTTGGCATTTATATGCAACAAAGTATGTGATAGATCGATGTAATCATCTCCTGACCCGGGAACAAGAAACTCGATAGGGCCATCGTCACTTAGAGATGAAATTGGTTTGTAATGAATCCACTGACCACTTTCAATGCTTGTTTGAGTTGATGGTAGAGCAAATAAGTCTAACTCGGATTTGGCGCACTCACATGAATGACTATGTAAGAAAGACATTTTTAGTTACAAAATATATCTTCAATATTATTTTTCTTAAGTCTTTTACCTCCTCTTCGTTTCGATGCTTTTAGGTTAATGACTGGTCCACGTCTTTTTGTTGACATTTTATACCCAGACCCCGACATCAAAGAATCAATTTTTTCATCTGCTTTTCTTTTTAAGTTGGTGCTTGCTTCTTTAAATCGAGATCTAATAGAACTATCCATTGGTCGCGAATTTACCATATCGGATAAAAGGCCGATTCCTGCGTCTAAAGTTTCTTTTCCCACTGTTTTAAAACCACTTGATAATAATGGTAGCACAGACCTAAAAAGACCACCCAAGAAACTCCCAATCCCATGTCCTCGTTGATATGGTACACCTTTGTAAACAATACCTATGCCCGTACCAGCTTGATGTGAGTAGTAATGCTCATACGGGCAGGACACAGATGATCTTTTATAATTCATTTTACCCGTTGAAAGTGTAGCTTCACGCAAGAAGATCCAAACTGGAATGGTATTCTCGCTCCAGTAGTTGTCCTTATATCTATTTCTATAGTATCGAATTCTCTTCGTAATACGGGTACGTAATGAGCAGGTGAGAAAATATGTGTTTTGTAAGCACCATAGATAAATTTAGTAGGATCTAATGGTATTATTCTCAGTAATGATGTAATAACATCCCCCACTACTTGTGGATGAATGATATCAGTATAAACGAAGATTTGTGAGGGTAAACCTAAGTATAAATTTGCAGGATGTTTTCCAATTGACATTTCTTTTAAATTTGATCTCGGTCGAAAACCTAATTGTAAACTTAATATGGGTGTTGTTGTGAGTGAGACTATTTCTTTATCTGTTGATACCCCCACCATTTTTGTAATTTTGTCATATCTAAACTTAACTTTGCTTTTTAGTTGTGGGTTTTCATTGAATGCATCAAGAAAATGATCAATACTATCATACGAAGTAGCTGGTATGTGAGTTTTTGCATCAACAATTTTATCTGTCTTGTCTGCAGGTCCTCGAATTTTCCTTTTAATATAAATTGTATTTTCATGTTCTTGAACATTATACATGGAACATGGGTATTGGAATTCTACTAAACCCACGACCCATTCTCCTTCCAGTTTAATGGTTTTCGGTAATTTTGTTAAAAAATGCGCAGTGGTATTATCAGTGTAATAATCTGATGAGCTATTACTCAATAAAGTTAAGTAAAAACTGTTTTCACTCATATTGTTTCTAGGCTTGAAGACGGTATCCAGGAGTTAAATTTATTAGGATAACCTCGCCACTTCACGAACAATTCCTTTCTGCCACCAATACGGCGCGAGCGTATTATTTTATCAATTTTATATTTGATGGAGGGGTGATGGGTCACTTTTTGTAATTCTTTGGTATAAAATGTACCAATTATTGGTTCGCCTTCCAAATCTTTTAAAGTATAAACAATCCACGGAGACCTATTGATAACTGAATCAATGACAAATATTTCATCACTCCAATTTGTTTCATAACCCTTTTGGAATATATGTTTATATTTAGTTATCCTAACATGATCACCTACATTTAACTTTGCAATTTCTAAAGACGGTTGTTTATATTTTTTTCTTTCATATAAGTTACACCAAACAGTTCTTATATTACTAGAGTTAACATCAACTGGACACATTTTAATGCTGGAATGATAGGTATGGTTATATGAATAAAGTAGGTCTTGTAATATACTGGTGTAATTGTAAGTGTTATTATGAGTGAAATAACGCCACATTTTAGTTTTAAGAGTCCTTTGAAACCTTTCAACTATACTAGCTTTAATGTCGGGGTTATTAGTAGTATAATAATTTATGTTCTTACTTGTAAAATAATCTCTTACCACCTTTGAAACGAATTCTGTACCCTTATCAGATTGAATATGTCTAGGGGTTGCATTTGCTTCCGCGAATATGCTTTCAAAACATGTTTTAACCGTCTCAGAATCCTTCTTTTTCATAGCTCTCGCAAATGCATATTTACTAAATACATCAATGACACAAAGAATATATTTATAACCATCGTTGTATTGACTATAAGTACGCATATCACTTAAATCAGCTTGCCATAGTTCATTGTAGTTAGACAGGATGTATTTGTTACGCGAAAAACGTTTATGAACAGGTTTATGTAGAGTGTACGCTTCTTGGGATTGCAACCATTTTTTCACTTCCCCTCTATTCATTTGACCTTTCATTTCCTTTGCAAGATAATTTAAACTGCTATATCCAGCTGGGTTTGATACATCGTAGTATATTCTATTTATGTCTAATAAGGAGTCCATTTCTCCCAATCAACTTTCTTTTGAGATCTTGTTTTTTGTTTGGTAGATAGAGGAGTAGATGCGTTTTTTTCTGTTATTGATAAGTTTTGAGCGCTAATAGAAGCTTGCGACGTGTTTGATTCAGCAGATTTAAGTTTATTAATAAAATCTAACGTTGAGGGGTTACCAATACATGACACTGGGACTTTTATCTCATTTAAAAGACAAGCGAAATCCTCCCATCCAACTGGTTTTGAGCGTTTAAGCGGTCTAAGCACATCGCCTACCAAATCAAGAATATTACTGTTTGGTATTGTTTGATTATTTATAACTACTTCACCGTTCTCCTTCCACCAAATTTTAGGTCTATTTACAATAATGTTTTGCAGTAGCGTCTGAGTTTTTAACCTGTAAGATTTAGGTATAACATCTATAATATAGGATGGAGAATATTGCTTAGGTAATTCAACCCTTGATCCAACATGAGGTGTTGTATAAACATCTTTTTCAGATTCAGGTAAATTCAGGTTTCCGCTTAAGTCCTGAGTAAATGATTCATCTTTTTGGGTATTATCCATTTTTTTAACGTCTTCCTCCTTTTTGTTAACTTTCGAAAAGACGTTGTAGTTCTCGTTAGTAGGGTGGTTCACTTCATCCATCACTATCGGTAATTTAAATGGTCTTCTATCTGCCTCAGCAAAATGTAAAAATCGTTGTAGTGCTTGAGAATATAATGTCCACTTTTCACGATCATTTATTTTCCTTCTAAGAATTTTTTGCATTTCTCCATCTAGACGGGATGATGAATTTTCAGCCTGGTGTTCACTTTTTTTAAGTCTTTCAATAAATTCAGGTTCAACTAACAACATTTTCTTTGTATTCTCCATTGTATCTAAGATAAGGAGCTTACCAAAGCACTTAAAACGGCACCTAAAATGATTGGTAAAAATGCACCCCCCTTCTGAATGATAACGGTTTTTCTAAGCTTATTTTTGCCTTTTGAAATTAATTTTCGTAATATATCCTTATATTTTTTTAATTTAGATTTTTCTTTGTTATCTAAAGGAATTTTCCCCTTTAGAACGTTATAGATACATTCACAAATGATATTGATTTCCTCATCATCACAGGATTTAAGCAAAGCTGTGCGATATTTTGGTTTTAGTAACTTTAGTGCTTCTAGTAAATGTTTATAGGTGCTCACCCTCGAATGCATCATTTAGAACTGACTAAAACTTGATGATCCGTGTTATATTTAAATCCTTTCTTTGGAATATACACTGTGCAATGGCCATCAAATGGAAATATTTTAGTTTTAAAACGACACATATCATCTGTATTTTGTTTTAGGTCAATCATGAGATAGCCGTGAGCATTTTTAGTAGCATCTTTGTAGGCTTCATCAACGAACTTTGAGTTTTCTGGGTATACTTGTCGAGACAAATGACGTATTTGTGTTTTATCCCTAGGATTCTTAAAAAACACTAAATAACTTGTATTCAAAGACATATCACGTTGACCTTTACCCTGGTGAAATATGTTTTGTGTAATATAAAACAGACTTAAATTTCTGTGGTGGCTGCCTTTTGTAAAAATATCCACAAGACGTCCACCTGATTCCCTCATTAAATCATCTATTATAATTAGTTTGGGTTTAAGTCCATCAAACATGGACATATCAGGTATTCCTTGATTATAAATCACATTTACTAGATTGTATAGGGGTTGCATTTCATCATAGCACCAAATCACTTCATCAAACTCAACATTACATATTTCTTTGGAATGTTCAATAAAACTAGTAACGAATTTTGTTTTACCACAACCACTCGGACCAGCTACAATGGTAGTGAAAGGATGGTAAAAATGAATCATTTTTTGATTAACGTGAGAAGGGTGTTGCTAAGAAAACGATTTGAAATCAAATGACAAATTACTCGTTGATTTCTTCTTTTAAAGAAGTACATTTATTAAAAAGACACACAAAACAAATTTTAATTGTTACAAGATTTTCCTTATCATTTAATACATTTATTTTATTATTACTAAACTAACCTATAAAATTTACAAAAATAATGATATACACATTACACAAAAATAGACATTTTATTGGATGTTTTGTGCAAATGAAATACAATTCAAAGTACATCGTGAGGAATTTTATAATGACCCCACGCAAGAGTATCAATAGAATTTTCTAATATATATCGTTTCGTGTCATTACGGGAAAGCGTTATTTTGGTAATTTTTTGTGTGAATAGAATATGTTTAATTGATTTGAAACGCAACATTGTATCATATTTAATTTTTTTCTTAAATAAACATTTTTTAAAGCTATCGAGATTATATGTTTCCGTTACACATTTATTGACACCTTTAGCTTTAGCTTTAATGTCCTTATTTTGTACATCTATGGCATACATTTTTGAGCGTAAACCAATGAATTCTTTAAATATTTCTCCATTGTTTTCATCCTTAAAAAAACCCAATTGTTTTTTATTGACCAGAGGGAAGCCATACACGTTGTTCTCTGGGTATTCAGATGTATCAAAATATAAATTTAGTTCCGATTTTATATCATTGAAAAAGTCTTCGGTGTATATTTGATAAAGCAAACTATCAGTATCTGTGTAAAGCAATTTTAGATTATTGTGATATTTGGTTTTCATATAATTGTAATGAAATTGATACATTAAAGTTTTAGACAGATCTAAAATGCAAAAACCAAGGTAGATTGGTTTGTTGTAAAAAACTTTAGTTTTTTTTAATTGAACAGCTACTAAGTCATTCGAAAAAACAGATAAACTATGGAATTCAGGCTTCGCAATCAGAGATTGAACTCCTTGAGATTTACCACGATTTTCCCAGTGATTTAATAATTTGATGTTAACTCGCTTCATTACATTTTCCATAGTTTTGCCAAACACTGAATTGTTCATTAACTTATAAAAATCTTTTTCGAATTCAGAAGACGCTTGGGATCGCATGTAGGTGTTTAAATCTATGTAATTCTTCATCCATGGTGACTGCTCAAATTGTAATATTCTATGGATTTTAAGTAATTTTAAACCGTTTTGTATACACTGTTTGAGATTTCTGTAATGAATTACATAGTTGGTTTTCTTGTTTAGATTTGGTATCAATTTTTTCTCTTTAGAATTACCTAAACACACGTTTTCGGGGCAGAATGGTAGATCTGAATGTGAATCATGTAATTTTTCAGGGTATTCAATGTCTACTTCTAAAATAAATCCATGATCAGCGTCATCCGCAATATTAAAATTCGTCTCTACATCCACCCATTCAAATCTACCTGTAGGAAGAAATTGGGACATTGCCCACCCATACAAGTTATTTGCATCTAAATATACGAGAAAAGAAGACGGTTCGTTTGGTTCATAGTCCGACATATATTTATTGTTAGCCTTTGCATGCCTGTGACTGCATTGAGATATACCCCCTCGAATATTTTTAGCTATGAAAGTTATTTTATCAATATCCGTTAAAAGTTCAAGTTTTACTTTTGTAACTTTTAACATGGCATCCCAACTTAATCCTGGGGCGGTGTAATAATGAGCTGGATCCAAACCATAGGTCTTAAGACAAACATTTCTAAAATTTTCAAATATATCAGTTAGTAACAAAACATCTGTTTTCAAATATAAATCTGAATAGTCCCCCATATTTTGACAATGAAAGTGATTCCACACATCCAAAGCATGTTCATAATCTTGATCTGAAATGTGGTTATTAGTCAGAGAACTATAAAATTCATCCTTAGGAGGAAGAGCGGTCAGGTTTAAACAATCGAATGATGTCATGTATTCATATGGATAAACGCCCTTACGTATCAAGCGCTTATGGTCTTCTTCACTTGGAAAATTTAATTTTAGTTCGTGGAATTGGTTTGTTGTTAAGTTTTTAGCTAATTTTTCAAGACTACTAGACATGAATTTAAGAGAATCGACAAATCTTAATTTCACTGTACGGTTATTCACTTTTAACATTTTTGAAAAGGAAATATATTTTTCTTTGTTCTGTGGGATTATTTCTATATCACCATCCTCAAAATTAAGTCCATGTACTATAAAATGACTGTCATAATTACTTAGGTTATGAAAAAACACCGGTACAAAGTTTTGGGGCCTGTACTTTTCATTGCAGAGTGAATGTGCAACACCTTCATAAACTCCGGTATGCCAATTATAGGAAACACAGGAATCTTCATTTAAACACGTATTACAAATAAAGCAGGTGTTGCTTTGTGCAATGTGTTCTTTGTTTAGACTTGTTAGGGGTAAAGGGGGCTTCGAAAATGTATTCGTTTTACAGATACTCTCTAGATCATTTTTAATATATTTCATAAATGTTTCACCACACTTCTCCCCTTTATATGTTCTGTAAATTGATAACTTGTTATCATATACACATTTAATATAGTACCCAAAACTATATACTTGATGTTTTTGAATGTTATTGGTTGAAGAACGCATGTCTATACGTCTTTTTTTACGTTTGATTTTATCAGCTACTGAATCATCATCATCTTCATAATCTTTATCACTGTCGGATGATGGGGGGTGACTGTTATCATTAGTGCACTGTTCTTTAAATTGTTCTGGGTGAATAGGATTTAAAAATGCCTCAAAATCCGCGTACACAACAAAAGGAACCCGTAATTTACGCTCGTAATTATTGAAATTGAGTTGATTAGAAGAAGTCATTTCATCAAACCAATCTTTCTTTTTGTCCTCTTCAGTGGGTAAATTGGTACATATATGAAAACAATCATTCTTTTGATGCTTTACTAAATTCTGATTAGAAGAAAAGTTTGTTAGACAACCATCACATAAATGAACAGCATGTTGTGACTTAGTTATTTGAGCTGATACTAATCTAGATAAATTGTTGATTAGACAATAATGTCCTCTATTCCCCTTTGTTACATATAACAAATTAAAGTGTATTGTTTTTTTACATTTAGTAAAGTGTAACGGACCTATAATATCATGTCTTTTATTTTGTGAATTATACTCCAAACCAAACACGTTAATACTTAAGTCATTTAACTTTTCAAATTTATGGATATCAGTTAGCTTGACCGGAAAAGGAATATCACCAAACTTCAATTTCTCCTTGTATTTCACATAAGAAGTCACCCTATTAGTGTGATTATTTTTAGGTGGGTATAAACCAGATAGCAATGCCCAACGGAAACATTCATGATCATTGTTTTTAATATTTATTACTGCTTTTTTGTTTGCTATATCACGTGGTAGTTCAATATATGAAGAACCACGTAGTGGTTTATATTTATTAACATTAACATCTAAGTGATTTATGTTTACTAAACTCCATCCACTATCTTTTCTTTCGAAGTTTGTTAATCTCTCTGTTATTTCATTTACTAGAGATACAAAAAAAATATTTTTATCACTGCTCTCATTAAAAAGTTGATTGGGTAATTGAAAATCAAATGTATTTCTTAAATCTTTGGTATGTTGATAAAAATTTGCATTTAGAATAAAATTTACTTTTAGAGCACAATGATTTGCAACTGAACGATTTAATAAGGTGAAAATTGTATCTTTATTTTTTTCTAAAAAGGATTCAGGTGTTTCAAAGAATTGACTATCATTTGTATTCCTTGATATTCTGTAAGTAGCAACCCTGTTTCGGAATGCATTTTCAATAAGTTGCACGTTAATTAGTTCTCTATCTGAACTAAGAACATTGTTTTTGTGGTTATTGCTTTTCAAATGGTTTGCTAAATATCTTTTTACTACAGATACATGGCACACAGAACATTCAATTTTGTTATTATTTTTTGTGCTTACATCAATACAGGAAGCTGATGTCGTTGAAGTTGATCCTGAATCACGGCTGGTTGAAGGAGGACTCTTCTTTGCTGATACCTCAGACACTAGATCCGCTGTGGCCAGTTTCATTCCTTCTCCAACTTGTTGAGATCTAAAGAAATAAAATTTAATATTACAATACAATGTAAATATATATAAGTTATAATTACTAAACATGAAGGACCATAGAATACTAACTTGAATATTTCTTACAATGCAAACAGTACGCTTGCATTGACAGGACTCCGTCTATTACATCAGTATTTGATATTGACATGACATCCTGATGCCTCCTTTCTTTATGACCATCACATGGTGTATAATACGGTTTAATGTCTTGGTCTTCGAGAAGTGCATCAGGTAATAGGCCATCAATATACCACAGTCTAATATATTTATGAAACTTTCGCACAATTAGATCTTTGTTAAGACTTGCTATCTCGCTACGCTCTAATCTAGGCTCATTAGAAAACGACATGATGCAAAATTAAAAACACAACACCACAGACACAAAACACTGAAACTTCAAATAGCTATGAATAATTTTAATACTAGGGATCCCCTTATATATCCCTATCCCCTCCGTACCTGTAAGTCAGGCAAAGAAACATGTTTCTACAAGATTGAACTTAAAACATTCATCTCAAACTAGGTGCCATACAGAAAAAAACTTATGATTAATAAAATATAATGATTCACTTACGTTTCATAATTTTGTTGACTTAGAGATTGACACAAATTAAATATTTCTAGGTCTTCATAATATTCTTTCTCAACTTCTTCACACAGTTGATTAATTTCAACATCACAATAATTATCACTTCCAATTTCCATGTCCAGTCATTTCCAACAACAAGCACACACTTTGTAATATGAAATGCACATTAATAAAAGAAGATTCTCGTAAGTCAATATTAAATATTTTTCGTTTCGTCTTACTTGAACACGCGATTCGCAGCTCACTTCATTTCTAAAATTTACCTCCAGCATCGGCCTTTTTATATAAATTTGGGTTAAAAAAAACCTTACGGCGCTGGTGGGGAAAGACGACCAAGGCAAGTCTGAACAGGATTTCGGAGTGTGTTACCTGCTGTCCGATTTTTTGTTTGCAACCGAAGTAATGGAACAAAAGATTGAATTATCAAAAGAATTTAAACGACATTTTTGTTTGTGTATTCTCTTTTTATAAAAATCACGTGTAACTTCAAAATCTAATGATTTATATGTTTCTTGGAAACTAATACAAAGTATTTGATCGCCTTCTTCAAAGAAAAATTATAAAAGCTATTGTTTAAGAGCAGTCTTTATAACAAACACTTAAATAGAAAAATGAAAAAACCTTTGTCTAATAAATTTCTTAGATCACAAGAACTGTAACAATAAATTTCAGGGGGCGTTTTATGACTTTAGAAGGATAAAACTCAACATATAAAAAATAAAAGGAAACAATAAATCCCTTGAGAACATGAAACATAATGGACCTTTATAAATAACGCAATCAACCCCTTATTATAATGAAAGCAAGTAGACAGAAATTGCCGTTTGAATCATGTCTGTACAAGTTCATCTTCTATCTTCAATACAGACGTAATTTTAACCAAAACCCAAAATATTAAAAATAATAGGAAACAATGAATCCCTTGAGAGCATAAAATACAATATACCTACGGTTGGCCAATAAAGCAATCACGCTGTTATAACAATGATTTCAAGTACACAAATATTGTCACATTAGATCACAATATTTGGAATTATATCAAGTCAGTTAACAAGAGAATTTAAAGCTTAAAAATAAATACAAATAACATACTATTAGTTTAGGTATTATCATATTAAAAAACAAATTAAAATGTGTATGTAAAAACAAGCTGTATAATAAATCAGAGGTACTAAGTTTGGGTAGATATGCTTAATTCAAACTATAAAATAAGATCGCAAGTATGTAACTTACTCACTACAAGAGGTATGAAATAAGATAGGATAAATATATATCAAAAATAAAACTGTATTAATTAAATGATGATATCAAACATATTTAAAAGTGATAAAGGACTAATACGTTTGAAAAATATTAATTAAGTCAGATATTTAATTAAAACTGACAAAGGTTCAGGAAGTTTGATAAATATTAATTAAAGTATGACATCAAAATGAATACCTAAAATATATTAAAGGGAATAAGGAGAAGTAAGTTAAAATACCATTTGACAAACATTACGTAGTATCGCTATTGATCGAAATGGAGACTGTACGCATAGTAAAGAAAGTGTAGGTATGGAAACCCTGTATGACCTAATACCTATACCTATGAATAGTCTAGATTATTCCAGAGCTATATCTGTACGTGATTAAAATACCTATAGCACACGCAAGGTCGCAAGGTAAGGGTTGTATGAACGAAGACTGTACACATAGTAAAAAAGTGTAGGTATGGAAACCCTGTATGACCTAATACCTATACCTATGAATAGTCTAGATAATTCCAGAGCTATATCTGTACGTGATTAAAATACCTATAGCACACGCAAGGTCGCAAGGTAAGGGTTGTATGAAACGAAAACTGTACACATAGTAAAAAAGTGTAGGTATGGAAACCCTGTATGACCTAATACGTATACCTATGAATAGTGTAGATTATTCCAGAGCTATATCTGTACCTGATTAAAATACCTATAGTACTATCACGAAAAGAGAAAGGCAAACGTAAGTCGCAAGGTAAGGGTTTTATTATGGTCCTGAACCCGTGCTCCGAGAACAATGAGAACAATGGGAGTCGGGAGTCGAAGGCACAACACAATAAGACAATAGAGATGCGAGCGAAGGGTTTTATTGGGGTGTAATTAAGCGTGCTTTGTGCATGTAGAGAGCCACAGAAGTCGTACAAGGAGTGTTTTGACAGTGTGGAGACATAGCGCAAACGTTCTAAGTGACCCGGTATTTGTTTTTTTTTTTTTTTTTTTTTTTTTTTTTTTTTTTTTTTTTTTTTTTTTTTTTTAGGTTTGAACATACGGGCACACGGGTTTGGGCGGGCGGCAGGCTAGGGCGGGCTAGGGCGGGGCTGGTTCCGGCGCTTTCCTTCTACTTGCTTGAAATATTATTTTATCGATATCGATAATTCAGAACTAGAAGAAATAAAAGTCACCAAATAAAATTAATATGTAATAAAACTAATAAAAACATTTGTATAAAGTTACTATATATTAGAAACAGACGCAATTTCTTCTTCAAAATCTACGTCAGTACACACAGCAGCACAAGACATTTTATTTGGGTAATAGTGATAGGAGTAGATGATCATTATCTTTTCAACATTCTCTGGGAGTAAACAGTTGCGTTTATCACTATAAATCCATTTATGTACACTAAATGTACGTTCAACTTCAGTTGACGTCAAGGGAGCAAATTTATAGAATTCATTATCAGTTCGGGTAATATTTTCAGATATGTCTCTTAAAATTTCGTAATCAGGATTTCGTTCGAGCACGGCTTCAAATTTACGTATCACTGGTAACAGTTTACTCCAGTTTACGTAGCAACGAACAGTATCCAGAATGAGGAAGGATTCCGCAATGGATAAAGTCGAACATTGCAATTCGTCGCTGCGCGTGCAAAAGTCGCCATGTGTTTTTAACCTACTTTACAGGAGACACAAAAAACTATTTTTTTCGATACTGCTTTCACATAAGCACATGAATATTTTTTTGATAAAAATAAGCACTCTTTTACATACTTTATGTTTGTCCTGGAAAATAATCGTGTTTAAATAAATCAAAATAAATACATGTTGATAAATCTGGCACATAGCGAATTTTGTTTGAGTCATAATAATCTCTATGTGTCTTGCCATCACATAGCTATATTAAATTATTTAGGAGCGTATTCAATTTGTATGCGTTATTGTCACATAGTTATTTTATGAAATGATATTAGGTATTTAAAAATACCAGAAAGTTATGGATAGACAAATAGTTATAATGAAAAATCAGTAAGTACGATCAATCTTCCGATTTTCTTGTTACTTTCATTACCTATCTCTTTCTATAATTAGAACGAATCCGTACTTTACTAGGTTGGGTTAGGTTAATTTGATTATGTAAAGTTGGGAAATGAAATTCGGCCAAATGAAACTTCTGCGAAAAGTTGGTTGGCAAGTGAAATTCGACAATATAATTTTCGGCCAAAAGGCCTCTGCCAACTCTTTCGAGGAGGCAGAGACGTTCTATATACTACCAGCTTAGGCATAGGTATATACTTTTCAACTCAAAAATATACAGGCACGAGACAGCTAAACATAGTTTGGGAGGTCGATTGATTGTCTGAGTAGTATGCCCCACTTTAAAAACATGCAATAAATAATTATGCATTGTTTGGGAGGGTTGTCGACTGGATTATCACCTTCGCTCCCAAATATCAAGGGCATAACGCTAGACAGATCCCTGACTATAATATCATACTGCCTTGATACAAAACAGAAAGTGGCGGCAACAAATAACATCATTTTTCGGCTCACTGACACCACATGGGTTTTACCTCTACATACCCTCAGCACTACCGCACTTGCGTCAAGTGTCTCGGTTGCAGAGTATTCATACCCAGTGAAAAAGAATTCTGCACACGTGAATCAGATAGATACTGCTCTCAACGAAGCCTGTAGACTAATCACCGGATGCATTAAACTTACCAAATGCGATCATCATTACCAAATGAGCGGAATAGCTCCTCCTCACATACATAATGACTTGACACAACTGTAGAACGCGAAAAGAAACGGCGGGATTCTCGACATCCAACGGTGGCGTAGAAGTCTCTAAACAGACTAAGGTTGAGAGTTGGCCGATCAAAAGGCAATCTTCTTAAATAGGGAATCAGCCCGGAACACAGAGATGCAAAATGACGACCTTCAAACAACGCAACATAGTGATGCAATGTTCCCTGTATCCAAGTATTGTACTATAGAAGACTTCATGAAAGCTACTTCCCGGAGATAAGAGGTGGCAAATCATTTAACCATAATTGGTAAAAAATAATTAGGTGTAAAGTTTTGATCCCGTCATATGGAAAGAAGAAGAATAACTGTTTAGTGTATGGTTGGGATAAATAAGTTCAAGAAAATCACATTTTAATCTTAATAAAATTAAAAAAATTGTGATTTACCACTCACTTATACCTTAAACTGCTACGTGTAACAAACACTTTTAAACGTAGACCCACAGCAACTATATTGTCAAAGTACCCGTTTATTTACAAAAATAATTCGATTGAACTGCCAGTGATGGCATTAATGGTTTACTAGAAAACATGTTTATTTTACTTGAAGGTAGATACAAGCAGATACAAGTGTAACATGCGGTAGACTGAATATAGGTACTATAGAAAAATCTCGCTATGTACCGTAAAACAACGTCTCGCGTCGCGTCTACGAACATAATAGCGATCCAAACTAGTACAAAAATATCGCTATGTGCAAAATGCTACATAGCGGGTGAACATTTTTGGTTAATTTATGCGAAAAATATCGCTATGTGTCAAGAATCACATATCAGGCGCATTCTAAAAATGGTTTTTATGGCGACCGAAAATCGTTATGTGATTTATTTCACTTAGCGATTATAATAGGCGCATTCAATGTATGGACATCACATAGCTAGAATTGTCAAATCCTGAAATACTGAAATTAGCCTGACAGGATTTTCAGAGCATATGTGTATTGAAATAAGGATCATAATGGTATTAAAAACCAAAAATCGTCAAAATTCACATAGCGACTTTTGCACGCGCAGCGACGAATTGTTCTATTGAAGAGGCTATTACTTCGTAGTTGTCGCGAATGAAATTTAACTCCGGTCGTAGTTTGCGTGTTTGAAAACATTTTTTTGCAGCTCTTATAGCTGCCGAGTCATTAGCAAGTATGGAGACGACATCACGTATTTGCTCATAGTATTGAGCGTAATATACCGCAGCAGATATCCAAGTTCCCCATCTGGTGATAATTGGCTCGGGAGGTAGGGGAATGGACGGATATTTTGCCTTAAAAAGGCGTACACGCTCTGGAGATTTTAGGAATATCTTTTTGACATTCGATATCAACCCATCCACACCTTTGAAATTATCTCGCACTTCTTCGGCAACCCGGTGCAGACCATGAGCTAAACACGTAATGTGTTTCATACGAGGAAACGTTGCTTTTAAAATACGACCGGCTTTAAGCATATATGCGGCACTATCTGTGCAAAGTAAAAGCAAATTGTTGACGTTATCATTGAAAGAATTTTGAAACAAAAATTTTAATTGGTTTATTATTAGGTTTGCTATTGTTTCCCCATTTACCTTCTCTAAAACCTTCGACCCCAAAAGATAAAATTGCTTAGAACAATTTTTTTGCAAAGACCGAATCACCACGTTTGTCACACATTTTCCCATGAAATCTGGTGTTTCGTCTATAGATATCCACAAATAATTGGTTTTGTTTACCTCTCTTATACCCTGTATAGTTTTTTTGTACACGAGATTTAAATAAATTTTTCGCAGGGTCGATTCGTCCGGTAAAGCAGTCATAGAGCAGTCGCAACATAAATACTTGTTAAAAAAATGACGAAAATTATTGTTGTTGACTGTTGCCCATGGTATGTTGCATGAAATAAGAAAAATAATTAAATCGAAATAAAATTGATGTTTCCTATTTGGTTGCCCCGAACGGTAATTGTGGCGGTTGCTTTTCACATGATTCTCAATATTGCATTTCTTCAGTTTTAGATGCATATCGCACATAGAGCAGTATATAGTGGAGGTCACTTCATTATAGACTAACTCAGGGTGATTTTCAATCCACGTTTTGATCCGATCTTGTACATTACTCATTTTTGTATTAATTGATACCTTGCAATATTAAGTTATTATACGTATATCCAACACGTCGGATTCAATGCATTGCGAAATAAATAATACCTAGATGCAATTTACGTTTTATACGTAATGAAATGACAGTTAGTGTGAATGTCATATGTCATGTGAGATGAAATTTGCAGTCGTTTCTATCATTTTAAATGAGGTGGTATAGTTACTTCGTTCTAAGTTGTACATGCAGACCTACCTCTTTGTTGCTCGACTATGGCAAAGCTAAAATGAAAAGTTATTTTATTACTTATACAGGATGTCCGGTAATTAATGCACAACCTTCTAACCCCCAGTAGGTCACCTTAGACTGGTCAAAAATATTGATTTTGAGCTCTAGTAAGTCTCCTGTTTTTCGAAATTTTCGCACGTTTGTTAGTTTTTAAATTTTGACATTCACACTGATAGGTGTACCATCAAATAAAAAAAAAAAAATGTACTGAGGCAATACCTGTCATATACTCTAGTAAGACTCGATAGGTGTCGATAAAATAATATTTCAAGCACTGGCTAAATTACGCTAGTGTTTTGTTTTGCCGTGAAAAATCCGAGCTCTGTAATGATAACGTTGCAAACAACACATAGTAGGCAGAGGCGGCCTTAGAGGATGGCGAACGGGGCAGTCGCCCAGGGTCTCGCGACAACTCTATCAAATTTTTACAAGAGACTCATAGAGCAGATTCTTACAAGGGCCGCCCGATGCCTCGTTAAGGTTAAGGCCGGTCCTGATAGTAGGGACCATACAGTTGTGATCTTACCGTGTTAAGGACAGCGACCTCTCGCGGGAGCGGCGGCGCCGCGGCGACCACGGCGAGCGGCGCAGGCGGCCGCGCGACACCGACCGCGACCTGAACCATACAAACCAGTACTTTACAATTGTGTTCAATAAATAAACGCGGAAAACTGTGCAGATCGCGCGCCAATCATTTAATAAACACCTTATTGGACCATATCTCACAATTATTGATTCCAACATTTGGAAACAATTATAACGTGGGTATTATTTATATTAATAATATTTTGCATATCAATCTAATACATTGACTTCAATACATGTCGTTGTGATAACGCATGGTCTAAAAAGGAGGAAATTGAATTCATGCAATGATATTAATCATCTTCTAGCCTATCGTTTATTACGGCTATATGCAATGAGAATGAGTCATACATGAATGTTATCCATTGTGCGCAGGGCTTGGAACCGGTACCGAAAATACGGTTCATACCGGTATTTATAGATTCTTTTCATTTCGGTTCCAGAGAACCGGTAAAGAAAAACCTCCGTCCTCCCACTAGCGGTACCAAGTCTAATACCGGTTCTCGGATCAAAGCCACGGTACCGGCTCCGGAAAATACCGTTATTTCAAGCCCTGGTTGTGCGTTAAAAATTAATAGTATTTTTTTATCATTGTTTCGTTTATCCATAACGTAATCGAACATTAACATGTTTCCACAATACCACAATTAGAAACCACAATTTCTAACTAAAAAACACAAACAATAATCTATAGGACAAATAGAAAGTAGAAGAATGAATTAACATGAAGAGCAGGCAGAAAACGTACTAGCTAGCGTAACCACCACAATTTACATCGATGTATATGTACAACATGCAAGAACAGAAATACGTTAGCCTCGGAATATTAGTGATATTCTAAATGTTAAACAACTAACGATGATACAAAAGCCGACTACAGATATACGACGCAGACGAGAACGATCGACGCTAAAGCGGGAAGCATGCGGAGACTTCCACCACCCAGCGCTGCAGTCCTGGTCGTATGGTGAAGTAGCAGCACAGGATACAAGACACCGTATTATGAAGTTACAAGGAGTGCGAGGTCACCATACATAGGTATGTAACTATAGTCAACCAATTTGATTCCTAGGCCACTATACAACTTTGTCATAATAACCAGTTTAGTGGTGCATGGTTAATTGCCATTATGACAAGGTTTTGTAGCAGTTTAAGAATAAAATTTGTTGACTGTACCTATAATTTTAAGTTATAGGTTAGGAAAAATTATAGGTTTTTCAAACGCACTAGTGACTAAACGGGAAAAGGGACTGAATTTATTTTCGATTAAATATTATTAGACTATATACTCTTGTTTTTGACACAAGCCGATATGCGATTGCTGAAAGTTGCCTCGATAGAAAAAAAATCCGACGTTGGGTCCTTTTTCCCCTTATTTTTATTAGCTTACGTAAACTATAAGAGATTTAGCAATATAACTAAGTAAAAAATATGGTATTCTGGTTTATCTAAAAAGTCACAGAAGCAAAATTAGACAAAACTTTATAGATTCGCTTATTTATCGTAGTTTGGTCAAAAAGTCTGATCCTTAAGAGCATTGCATCTCTTTCTTTCGTGCACGGGAGCCATAAACGTGTCTCTTACGGATGGGCGTGGCTTGTCCGAATCGAGGTATGGCCTTAAATGTAAAATTCTTTTTTCAGTGACGCAACTAAAGAGCATCTATTATTCAATAATATTAATGCTCATGTTTAGATTACATGGTTAATATTTTTAATTTATAAGAGTGCAGTTAGTAAACTTTGACCCTACAGAAAGTTTTTGTTAAATGCTAAATTATCAAAGGAGAGCCTATGTAAGGTGACCGCGGGGTGGCTCATATGCTCCAATTCGTAGTCGATGTGATCTGTTGCACAGCGACAAGCATGCGGCGACTACGGGTGTGGGCGGCGTGGGCGTCGACGGCGGGACATGCGCACGCACCTAGAGTAGCGGTGGCGGCTGGGCGGGCGCACGGGGCGGCGCGGCGGCGGCGTGGGGCTGCGCGCCGAGCGGGAGCGGGAGCGGGAGCGGGAGCGGGTGCGCGAGCGCGGCGGCGGCGAGGCGCTGGGCGGGCGCACGGGGCGGCGCGGCGGCGGCGAGGCGCTGGGCCCGCGGCGCCGGGGCGGCGGCGGCGGCGAGGCGCTCGGGCCGCGCCGCCGCGAGCTCTCGCGCCGCGCCGCGCGCATCTCCTTCTCCCGGATCATCCGGTTGAACGCCTCGAGCGGGTCCTCGCCGTGCCTACAGAACAAAACGACGTCAGCGCCATAGCTCTCCTCGCGGGTCCACAAGCGCGATTATCGCCCCGATACGGATCCGCAACTCACGCACCAAAATTGCATGGACTGTTATGAATTCATTCATAATCCGTCTATAGTGGACAGTCGCTATCAGATCTATCGGAGCTGCCAAAGTGGTCACAAACATCTAAACAACGCATCTATTGTCAAGGCGATAAAGTACATGTTCAGATGTTTTTGAGTACCTTGGCCGCTCCGATATATTTGATGACGAGTGTACATGTAATTTTCCATCCGCGTATACAGTAAGTTAGAGTTAGTTGACCCCCCTGCATACAAAATTTGTATACAGGAAGGATTAATCGTCACTGCAACGTACTGTACATAGAATAATCCCAATCACACTAGTTTGCGGATCCGCATCCGAGGTTAATTACCGCCTCAGGCGTCTCGGGTTATCCGGGTCAGACCGGTGTCCCTTTGCGTTTTATATTTAATAGAATAATATTGAAACGCGTGGCTATCTTTTGTTCTGTGGGCTCACGGTCGAGTCGATGACCCGCGGGGAAAACTCGAGTAGAAATGGCGAGGAAGAAAAAACGATCGCCGCTTATTTTCATATCCTCATCCTCAAAAGTTACTACCAATTTCACATAATCAGTTTTTTTTACCCCAAACACGTCATGAAATAATGTTGAATATTATAAATTGGAATAACAAATTACCGCCTTACATAAATATTTCAAATATAGGTCTACCACCCTCGGTTTACAAAAAACTTTTGTTAATAATGATATCAAGTTTACCACCATCAACTAAGGATGATTACAGATTATAATATTTTCAAAATATACAATGTAACCCAATTCACACTTGACTAGTACATTTGTGTGTATTTGTATGTTGTTTGTAGTACATTTGTATGGCTCTTTAAAGAGACGTGTAAAGCCATATGTGTGTTATTTAAAGGGGACGTGGTTTAAAATAGTTTAGTACGGCCTTAACTCGCAAATGGGAACGGCCATAGTCTAAGATAGCCAAAGTGTAAGAGGAAATGTCACCTGCTCTAGTACGCTAATCGTTACTAGATGGAGTAGCAGAGCAGGTGACATTTCCTCTTATATTATGTATATCTTTAGGTCGCTCTCAACTAGATGACGCTAAAGACTTGGACCCTCAAAAAGTTCTTAGACTATGACCGTCTATTATATCTTTAAGTCTATGGTAATAGTTATAGCCCCTTATTCATAAACATCTTACAAGCCTCATTTAACTAACAATCATTTGTCCTTGTCAGCCACATTGACCACTGTTTGTTAGAAATAGACAGAACATAAACGAAATAAATGAGGGTCGTGAGCCGTGTATGAACGAGGAGTGAGGGGTGAGGGGAGGGGGAGGTGGTTAGTTACCCGTTGGGGGAGTCCTTGATGCCGGGCGGCGGCGGCTGGTAGGGCTCGGGCGGGAAGCGCGCGTAGCCGCCCCGCGGGCCCGCGCCGCGCCGCCCGAGGTACCCCGGGCTGCAATACCAAACCATTGTCACTCCCGGTTGTTCCAACTATACTTATAGTTGGGCCGCGCTCGAGAACGTTCTCCGTTTTGTATGGAGAACATACGCGATCGAGAATATTCCCCATACAAATCGGAGAACGGCGCAACTATAACTAATAGTCAAATCCCATCTATGTCCTTACTGGAACCGGGTATGTCCTGAAACTACGTCTAAAAGAGAGGTATATTGGTAATATACCTCTATTTTAGACTAGGGTACTAGCGGTCCCACAAATGTCATATCGGCAAGTGTGGTAGCACAACTCAGCGAATGTCATCTCGCTCAAACACGGAATAGAGACGGAACCCCGACTGGGGAATTAACTCCCCCGAAAACCAGAGCTAAATAGTAACTAAACCCTACTCATAGTTTTGTTCCTGCCGGTGAGTAGGTAAGGTTGCCGGAGACCTCAAAGTGGCTCAAAGAGAACGCAACGTGCTGACGGCAAGAAATCCTCTTGTTCCTTTAGCCAGCCAACACAGTGAATCCTCCTTTTTATAAAGGTTCGGCAACACGCATGGCACCTCTGGAGTTACAAGCGACCATAGGCTACGGTAGCTGCATACCATCAGGTAGATGGTATGCTTGTTTGCCATCTTCGTAATATAAAAACCGGCCAAGAGCATGTCGGGCCATGCTCAGTGTAGGGTTCCGTAGTTGCCGGTTTACTTACGTCCTTTTACGTCCTTGTACATGAGTTTTTTAGTGATAACTCAAAAACGGCTCAATTGATTTAATTCAATATAGTTTTCGTTGAAGGTACTTATTAGGCCTCACTTTCATGATTTTTTTCAAAATTTTTGGACCCACAGTTTAAAAGTTAGATGGGGGGGACGCCCTGTTTTAAACTTTCGGAGCTATTATTTACGAAAATATTAGTTTTATCCAAAAACTCTTTAAAAGACCCTAATTATTTTTAAAAGACCTATCCAACGTTACCCCACACAACTGTGTAGGAACGAAAAAAAAATCGCCCCCCACTTCACGTGTACAGGAGGTACCCTAACAAAATATATTTTTCCAGAGTTTATTCTACCATTTTGTTGGCTTGGTTAATGCACATATTCAAATCAAATTTCAGCTTTCTAGTGCTAACGGTCACTGAGCTAGACCGCGGACGGACGGACGGACGGACGGACAGACAGACGGACATGGCGAAACTATAAGGGTTCCTAGTTGACTACGGAACCTTAAAAAGCACCAACGTGTCGGCAGGGCAATAAATAAAGACAACGTCAGCGAGCGAGACACCCAGCTTAATAACTTTGGAGTGAAGCGGCATATTGCAATCCAACTTTGGCTATGAAGAATAAATCTGTTGTATAATCACAAATATAAAAGCAAGTATTACAATGATCACCTGCATATATTTTAGGTTATAATATAATATAATTATAAAAGACTCACTTGTTAAATCTGTGTCCCGGTGGCGGCCCGCCTCGAACGAACGGCGGCGGCGCACCGCGATGGAATCCCTGGAACCAAATAAGTTTAGTTGCAGTTGCACAAAAAATACTATGGAAAATAATATAAATACGACAATAGGCTAGTGGAAATAAAATAGTCCGAATGAAAGTTGAAAGTCTAAAAAATCAAAAAAAAACCGGCCAAGAGCATGTCGGGCCATGCTCAGTGTAGGGTTCCGTAAACTGAGACCATTAATTCAAAAGGTCGTTTCTTACGGGAAATTTGGCGGCGCTTACGTCATTTTTACTTACGTCCTTTCACTATGGGTTTTTGAATGATAACTCTAAAACGGCTCAACCGATTTATTTCAATATAGTTTTCATTGAAGGTACTCATTAGGCCTCAGTTTCATGAATTTTTTCGAAATGTTAGGACCCACGATTCAAAAGTTACATGGGGGGGGACGCCCTGTTTTAAACCTTCGGAGCTATTATTTCCGAAAGTATTAGTTTTATCCAAAAACTGTTATAGAAGACCCTAATTCTTTTTAAAAGACCTATCCCACGATACCCCACACAACTTGGTTGGAACGAAAAAAAATTTCGCCCCCCGCTTCACGTGTACGGGAGGTAACCTAACAAAAATATATTTTTCGCGTTTTTATTCTACCGTTTTGTCGGCTTGGTTAATGAACATATTCAAACCAAATTTCAGCTTTCTAGTGCTAACGGTCACTGAGCTAGACCGCGGACGGACGGACGGACGGACGGACGGACGGACATGGCGAAACTATAAGGATTCTTTTTTTGCCATTTTGGCTACGGAACCCTAAAAATGTATTTCGTATTATGTCAAATCGTCAGATGACAAGCAAAAGTCACTAATTATAAAAAAAAATAAACAAAAATCAACCTTGTTATGTTGCCAGTATGGTTCATTATGGCTATGATCTTACGTACTTAGTGAGTTTTGCTTGTCGCCTGACGAAATAAAAAAAATGTAATATATAGCCCGTTCAAGTGCCGAGTGATGTCGCACGTGCTTCAAAAGCCACCTACTCTCTCGAATTTAAATGCTCCTTATTTTTGTAAATTTTGTTTGATTGACATATTTTTGATAATCTGCCTACCGGATTCATTATATTATAATCAAACTAGCCAAATGTTTACCCTATTAGAAGTCGACTTTATTTAGTAGCGTTAAAGTTGAAAAAGGTCTATTGACAACAAGTAACTAAGCACAACGTAACAAATATTATGTAAATAGTAGATTTGACTAATACTATTTTTTTTCGTTGATTTACCTGAGATCCTATAGGATCTCTTCCTTCATCGATAGTGGGAGTGCTGGCTCGCTGCTCGTCAACTCTGGGTACCTAAAAAGCAATTTTGACTTAGCTCACTTCACATTCCGATTCTCACAAGCATAGACATAGACATCATTTATTGGTAACTAGCGACCCGCCCCGGCTTCACACGGGTGCAATTATACATATAAACCTTCCTCTTGAATCACTCTGTCTATTAAAAAAAACCACATCAAAATCCGTTGCGTAGTTTTAAAGATCGAAGCATACATAGGGACAGACAGCAGGAAGCGACTTAGTTTTATACTATGTAGTGATAACTCATTACAGGTCACGCTTAACAACTAAAATCTGTTTCATTATAAACATAATGGTAACAGGTAACGGTATTATATATTATGCTATTCGGCGATGATGTATTTCGAGGGTGAGCGGTCTAACCCGATTAGGGTTTGCTCCCGGGAAATACCGGAAGCGAAAGTACCGGGAATTCCCGGGATTTCGAGTCGTGTAAAGAACCGGGACTGGAAAATAAAAATCCCGGTACTTTCGGGATTTTCGGGAAAAACATTTTATACCTTTTTTGGGTTCATTTATTCTTTGAAGTTCAAGTATTGCACCGTGTAATGTTTTAAATAAATGCGGGCTGTCCAACCCGCGGCCGTGGTCGCGGCGGTCGCCCGCCAGGCGTTAAGCTACCTGGCGCTGACGGCAGCTACCGGATCTCGTGCTGCTACGCGAAAGTGGCCTTAGAAGACCTTTCCCTCGATTTCAAATTTATGAAGATTTGCGTTAACAGATTTTGGAAAAAAACATTCAGGGTGCGAGAAATGGGTCATTTTTGACAAACTTACTTTACTTACTTACTTTACTTTTATTAAATAAACAAAATAAATAAATAACTTTTTTTTTGTAGCCATTGGATCCCATTCCTATCCAGGATCAAAAGCTTGTATGGGACAAAAAAAATCCCATACATTTTGTATCAAAATGAAAACTTAAATTTTTCAAGTGTTGTTTTTTATGCCAATCGATTCCATTCCTATCCATTATCAATAGTTTCCTAGGAGCCAACTAACGGTAATGTTCTACAAAGCCACAAATTAAAGATATTTTTTTTTTCATACATTTACTATAGAGAAAAAGTGAAATTATATTTTTTCTGTCACGCAGACACACACGTTTAAGGACCATAATGCTGTATGACATAATTACAGTAAAAGCATTTAAAATATCAAACAGTGATTTTAAAGCAATAAATGTATGTAAAATTGTTCTTCAATTTGTGGCTTTTTGGTACATTACCGTAAGTTGATCCTATAGAAACTATTGATACTGAACAGAAATGGGAACTATTGACATAAAAAATAGCATGTGAAAAATTCAAGTTTTTTTTTTCATACCAAATGTACGGGGAAAGCTTTCCTCGATTTGTGGCATTTCTAACCGGATTTTTTTTGGTTCCATACAAGCTTTTGATCCTGGATAGGAATGGGATCAAAAGGCATAAAAAAAAGTTTGTCAAAAATTATCTTTTTCTCGCATCCTGTATGTTTTTTCTAAAATCTGTAAACGCCAATCTTCATAAATTTGAAATCGAGGGAAGGTCTTCTAAGGCCATAATCGCGTAGCTGAGGGCAGCACAGGATCCGGTAGCTGCCCTCAGCGCCAGGTAGCTTGACTTGAGCCTGGCGGGCGACCGCCGTGACCACGGCCGCCGGTTGGACGGCCCGCGTTTATTTAAAACATTACGCGATGACATTTTTACTACCTAAATCAGCGTCAGAGGTTTTAGAAGATTTTTCCCGAAAGTACCGAAATTACCGGGAAATCCCGGTTCCATTATTGGCTAGTACCGAAAATCCCGGTTCTACGAAACAGTACCGGTACTGCATTCCCTAAACCCGATAACCTTATAAAATTGGTTTTTGAAATTTGAATTACACATGTCTTATGTAGAGTCCTATTACAGTGGAAAATTATATCGAGTTACCGGGTTTCAATGCTCACGCCGCGATTTGATATCAAGTAAATCTTTTGAAACAAACAACGAGGTTTTAAATAGAATTAAGGAAAAAAGATGCCTACTAAGAACCATTGAGAATAGAAGAGGGAACATGTTGGGATACTTGTTACGACACGATGAATTCATCTAGACAATCATAGAAGGGAAAATGGAAGGAAGAAGGAAGAGAGGGAAGCCAAGAAGGGCATACATGGATCAAGTGAAAGTGAACGTCGTGTCGTATCAGGCTGTCAAGAAGAAAGCTATAGAAAGGAGTACATGGAAATTGCTTCACCGACAAGAGCTCAGCTCTTAAGTTTCTGATGATGATGATGAAAACTTTTGAAGAGAACCGCAGTGTTTGAGACTTGCATATTAAGCATTTTTCCTTATATCTTTCTTTGTAATAAAAAGTAGAACCCTTAGTTCCTTACAAATACGAATTATTACTCGTAATTGGCTACTCGATACACTAACTCAGCCATTCTCAAAGTGTGCTCCGCGGACCCCTAGTGCTCCGCGAAGCCTCAGTGGGGGCTCCACGAGAATACTTTTCGAGGGCGAAACGTAAATTAACAAATTGAGGCCTGAGAGACGTTTATGAATAAGGGGTAACACGTTAATAGCGCAGACCCGAGTCAGTCATAGTAAAGTGATACTTACATTCATTGGCATATTGGGAGGGTCATCCATGCCTGGCGGTTTCATATTTGGCGGTCCTGGAGCAAAAGAGAGATTGAGATATAATTTATCTCCTTTCAAGGTTTTATACGTTAATAATATCGCAATTGAATTCTATAAAATATAGCGGTTACACTCACGTTACTTTTACAGCTCGACGTGCACCAGTGCGCTACGGGCCGGTTCAAATAGCACTCTTAATGCTTGATGGTGGAGACCTAAGCTCTCCGAAACGTGCCGCGCGAAGTGACGAAAGTAACGTGAGTATAACCGTTATATTTTATAGCGGTAGTATGTCTGAAGATATTTTTAAATATAATAATCGCAATTGAATTCCATACAATGTGGAAATTGTAATCCCACTTTGGATAGACTTGATATTCAGGTCGTAACATATTTACTTGATTACATGGAAGTAATAATTTGATACTCGATTACATTTTATATAAAGTATTGAACGTTGGTTGCTGTTTTGTTTTACTTTTTTTGTGATGCTATTGTTATTATATGCCTCTTTATTTAAAGAAACTGCAATGTTACTTCAAGAACTAAATATCAAAAGGCGGTTAAAAATTTGCAGATCATATTTAATTCCAAAAGAGTATATAATTTTCTGTTTGTGTTCTACATACATTTTTATAGATATATTTTTAAAACGATTAAAGCGCTCTCCGCGCGTTTATCCTCATTTAATATAGATTAATTGATCTGTCTGTAATCCGGCTCGACGGACACACAGACAGGATGGTGCACACTGCGCAGTACCGTGTGAAGGGGGGACGCGGCGCCCGCGATGGCCGCGGCGTGTGTGTGACGTGTGCGTGTAGCGCGGCGGCACCAGCACAGTGATGTTGTCCGACGAGCCGTCCGACGAGTGCCCGCCCACATCTACATGTTACAGCCAGTTCAGGCGCATCGGCATTTATGTGTCAGATTTGGAAAGTATATACTATAGAACTCTCGGGTGCAACACATTTAACACGTTCACAGTCCAGTGCCCCATACATGTGTCACGACGAACTATCTCCATAAGTTCATGCCCCGTACATGGGTCACTATAGCCGACCAGGTATGCACTCAAATCACTATAATTCAATTCAAATAAATGCAGTAGGCTGCATTCGATAAAAGGCTTATAAAGACAATTCTGATATTTTAGTTAGATATGAAACAGCAATCTATAATATATACTTATTGCAATAATCCGAGTGCGCGCACCTGGTCGTTTCATAGTGACCCAAACGTGGAGCACGGACGTGTGATGGAAGTAATTTGCTTGGACGTCCAAGAAAATTGAAACATTTTGTATGGGGACTGTGAACGTGTTAAAAAATATCTAAAACCGGTCACCCGAGTAAAGTCAATGTCAGTCAAATTTCCCTGGACATGTTTCGATCAATGGGGAAGGCAACTTTTAACAGTTGACCAGATGACGCCAGCACAGGTTGTACATGTCACTAGTATTGTTGCATGGGCTAGCATCCAGGTCAAAAAATTACAAAAAGAAAACACTAATTTGCCACAATTGGTCGGACTGATACAATGAATACAACCTATGCTGGCTCCACCTCTACATCTCGAACTCGGGTAGTCTCAAAGCAGTAATGTCGAGCGAAACTCGACCGCATTTTCGTAAGTGACCAGTTTTAAATATAATTTAAATATATGTACCTCCTGTTGATATTTTTGTACGGTGAGATCACATAAAACATATCAACTACAGAAATAAAAGTGCCTCCGAGAGATAAGTGATAATGCTTTCTTAGGTAATTTGTTACTAAGACATTCAACATGCAAAGTTTACAATTTTGACGTGCACCGATAACCCACTGCCGTAACATGCGAAAACCCTTTGGACTAAATCTAAAAGTAGCCTAATCTAATGAGGTTTACTTATTCAGATTTAGGCACAGACTGCCGCATTTATGAAGCTTTTGACTCTGTCATATTTGAGGTGATCTGCGATTTTAGGAATGTAACTGGTAAAAGTATAAATACTTACGCTTGAGCATTTCCAATAGCTCACCATTTTTTTTTAATTATATGTTTTATGTACACTAGAAGAATGATGTCGTAGAACTGTTTCTCGACGGTCGACAACATGTCGACAACGACATATTAACGTTCAAAACTTTCTTTTAGCAGTAGTCTTTAATATTTGTCTAGTCTCTTCATAGGCGAAATTTGATATTGGGCATTTTGACTTAACTTAAACCTGTGCTTTTATATAATTCGATGTGTGCAACGAACAGCTCGATGCGAATACTGTTCAAAGATTGTAAACAGCTCGAACCTGTGCCTAGGTTTTTATGGTTTTACAAATTCCAATCAACAACAGACATTTTTATGTTGTTTTATAAAAATATAACAGATTTATCGGATCACAAGTAACACTACTTCAGCATCACAAACAAGTGCAAGAAATATATATAAATAAAAATTATTTCTTACATCGGAGAACTAAAAATGTACCAACGATGACAGACATCACCGCACACTTACACCTTACAACCCTCCTGATCAGAATTATGCTCAAAAACAAATATAATCCATCCACCAGTAACCATCTCTGGTTAATAACTGGTTCGTAATCAAAAATTAACATCGCCCAAACAGAAGTTCCTTCGTCAATACTTTTTTCAGTTTCAACTCTATACTGCACCAGCTCCCGACCAGGGTAAGGCGCGTCACACACTTGATCTGAGTTTAGTTCTGAATTCAACAAATCATAGACAATTGTCTATGGTTGCGGAAAGGGTCTGGCCGGACCGCCATACCAAAATCGCCCCTGGCTGAATTTGAGATATTGTTATGCACGATTATTCGTTTTGTTATTACATATACTTTTGGTGAATATTATGCCTTAAATGATTCCCGTTTGCGAAAAAATTAAAAAAAAAAGAAATTTCGTTTTTATTTTTTTTCTTTAAAACCACGTATTCGATTGACTTGTTCTTTGGATATTTTATAGCTATATTAGGGATACATCAAAGAAAAAAAAAATAACTTCCTGACTTTATTTTAAGTACATAATTTTTTGAGTTTATTTTTAAAATATTTTTTTTATACTACATATGAGTTAGCGACACCTACCATATTTTCATATAATATGCGCATTTTTATACTCTATTACATATATTTTTATCAAAAATATTGGTTTGGATCAACAACTTGAAAAAACATTTTTTTTATAAACAGAGTGGACAAAATTAACCTTTATTAGTATTTAATTGTCTAACACCGGGAGTGGCCCTTTTTTCCTCAATTGAAACGGGTTATTATTTTTAAAAAAAAACATGAATTAAGAATGTTTTTTTTTTCCTGCGCTGCTGGCGAATTTAAGCAGTCATATACAGGATGGATTTTCTTTTTGGGTCAGTGAAGGCAGCTGCCAGATTCCGGGCTGCTACGTGAAAATGGTCTTAGAAGACCTTCCCTCGATTTCAGAATAATTTCAGATGAATGAAGGATCGCATTTACAGATTTTGGAATAAACATACAGGGTGCGAGAAAAAGGTCATTTTTGAGAAACTTTTTTTTGATGCCATTCGAGTCCATTCCTAACCAGGATCAAAAGCTTGTATGGCACCAAAAAAGTTCCGGCCAGAACAGCCACAAATCGAGGAAAGCTTTTTCCATACATTTTGTATGAAAATGAAAACTTTTATTTTTCACATGCAATTATTTTATGCCAATAGATTCCATTCCCGTTCAGTATCAATAGTTTCCATGGGATTAACTTACGGTAATGTACCAAACAGCCACAAATTGAAGATTCTTTTTCCACACATTTACTATGGAAAAAAATGTGAAAATTTATTTACATTTTTCAATCACGCCAATCAGTCCCGTTCCGTTACGTTTAAGAACAATAATACTGTTTGAGGACATTACAGTCAAATCATTCAAAATATCAAAAAACGGGGATTTTAAAGCAGTAAATGTATGGAAAAATAATCTTCAAATTGTGGCTGTTTGGTACATTACCGTAAGTTGACCCCATGGAAACTTTTTTTTAAAATAATATCCCGTTTCAATTGAGGAAAAAAGGGCCACTCCCGGTGTTAGACAATTAAATACTAATAAAGGTTAATTTTGTCCACTCTGTTTATGAAAAAAAATTTTTTTTCAAGTTGTTGATCCAAACCAATATTTTTGATAAAAATATATGTATTAGTGTATAAAAATGCGCATATTATATGAAAATATGGTAGGTGTCGCTAACTCATATGTAGTATAAAAAAAATATTTTAAAAATAAACTCAAAAAATTTTGTACTTAAAATAAAGCCAGGAAGTTAATTTTTTTTTCTTTGATGTATCCCTAATATATCTATAAAATATCCAAAGAACAAGTCAATCGAATACGTGGTTTTAAAGAAAAAAAATAAAAACAAAATTTCTTTTTTTTTAATTTTTTCGCAAACGGGAATTATTTAAGGCATAATATTCACCAAAAGTATATGTAATAATAAAACGAATAATCGTGCATAACAATATCTCAAATTCAGCCAGGGGCGATTTTGGTATGGCGGTCCGGCCAGACCCTTTGTCTATGGCCTCCATACAAAACGTGAGCTACCATAGACATGAATTCAGGTCAAGTGTGTGGAGCGATTTAATGCTAGTTTCAGGCCTTGGTAGTAGGTGGCTGACCACCGTAGAAGGTAAGGGTGACCTAACAGCATCGGAGGCATATCGGCAGTGTAAAAGGCACTTTATTGAGGTAGTAAGACGAGTATCTTTTGTTTGGGTATGTGATTAGCAGTGATCGCCGTTTTGGATTTCACTTGGGGTGAACGACCTCGCCACTAAAATGACATTTATTTTATAGATAATACTTTTTTCCTAAAATTCATAGTGGCGTATCCATACAATTTCAACGTGATGTCCCGCGGTGTGGCATCCAAAACAGGGATCATTGGCGATACATATCGTCGCTGCGCGTGCAAAAGTCGCTATGTGAATTTTGACGATTTTTGGTTTTTAATACCATTATGATCCTTATTTCAATACACATATGCTCTGAAAATCCTGTCAGGCTAATTTCAGTATTTCAGGATTTGACAATTCTAGCTATGTGATGTCCATACATTGAATGCGCCTATTATAATCGCTAAGTGAAATAAATCACATAACGATTTTCGGTCGCCATAAAAACCATTTTTAGAATGCGCCTGATATGTGATTCTTGACACATAGCGATATTTTTCGCATAAATTAACCAAAAATGTTCACCCGCTATGTAGCATTTTGCACATAGCGATATTTTTGTACTAGTTTGGATCGCTATTATGTTCGTAGACGCGACGCGAGACGTTGTTTTACGGTACATAGCGAGATTTTTCTATAGTACCTATATTCAGTCTACCGCATGTTACACTTGTATCTGCTTGTATCTACCTTCAAGTAAAATAAACATGTTTTCTAGTAAACCATTAATGCCATCACTGGCAGTTCAATCGAATTATTTTTGTAAATAAACGGGTACTTTGACAATATAGTTGCTGTGGGTCTACGTTTAAAAGTGTTTGTTACACGTAGCAGTTTAAGGTATAAGTGAGTGGTAAATCACAATTTTTTTAATTTTATTAAGATTAAAATGTGATTTTCTTGAACTTATTTATCCCAACCATACACTAAACAGTTATTCTTCTTCTTTCCATATGACGGGATCAAAACTTTACACCTAATTATTTTTTACCAATTATGGTTAAATGATTTGCCACCTCTTATCTCCGGGAAGTAGCTTTCATGAAGTCTTCTATAGTACAATACTTGGATACAGGGAACATTGCATCACTATGTTGCGTTGTTTGAAGGTCGTCATTTTGCATCTCTGTGTTCCGGGCTGATTCCCTATTTAAGAAGATTGCCTTTTGATCGGCCAACTCTCAACCTTAGTCTGTTTAGAGACTTCTACGCCACCGTTGGATGTCGAGAATCCCGCCGTTTCTTTTCGCGTTCTACAGTTGTGTCAAGTCATTATGTATGTGAGGAGGAGCTATTCCGCTCATTTGGTAATGATGATCGCATTTGGTAAGTTTAATGCATCCGGTGATTAGTCTACAGGCTTCGTTGAGAGCAGTATCTATCTGATTCACGTGTGCAGAATTCTTTTTCACTGGGTATGAATACTCTGCAACCGAGACACTTGACGCAAGTGCGGTAGTGCTGAGGGTATGTAGAGGTAAAACCCATGTGGTGTCAGTGAGCCGAAAAATGATGTTATTTGTTGCCGCCACTTTCTGTTTTGTATCAAGGCAGTATGATATTATAGTCAGGGATCTGTCTAGCGTTATGCCCTTGATATTTGGGAGCGAAGGTGATAATCCAGTCGACAACCCTCCCAAACAATGCATAATTATTTATTGCATGTTTTTAAAGTGGGGCATACTACTCAGACAATCAATCGACCTCCCAAACTATGTTTAGCTGTCTCGTGCCTGTATATTTTTGAGTTGAAAAGTATATACCTATGCCTAAGCTGGTAGTATATAGAACGTCTCTGCCTCCTCGAAAGAGTTGGCAGAGGCCTTTTGGCCGAAAATTATATTGTCGAATTTCACTTGCCAACCAACTTTTCGCAGAAGTTTCATTTGGCCGAATTTCATTTCCCAACTTTACATAATCAAATTAACCTAACCCAACCTAGTAAAGTACGGATTCGTTCTAATTATAGAAAGAGATAGGTAATGAAAGTAACAAGAAAATCGGAAGATTGATCGTACTTACTGATTTTTCATTATAACTATTTGTCTATCCATAACTTTCTGGTATTTTTAAATACCTAATATCATTTCATAAAATAACTATGTGACAATAACGCATACAAATTGAATACGCTCCTAAATAATTTAATATAGCTATGTGATGGCAAGACACATAGAGATTATTATGACTCAAACAAAATTCGCTATGTGCCAGATTTATCAACATGTATTTATTTTGATTTATTTAAACACGATTATTTTCCAGGACAAACATAAAGTATGTAAAAGAGTGCTTATTTTTATCAAAAAAATATTCATGTGCTTATGTGAAAGCAGTATCGAAAAAAATAGTTTTTTGTGTCTCCTGTAAAGTAGGTTAAAAACACATGGCGACTTTTGCACGCGCAGCGACGATATGTGAGCTTACCGTTATTGGGCATCGGCGGCGGCCCGTTCAGCGGCTGCTGCATCGGCACCACGGGCGGTGGTTGCTCTGTACACAATCACATTCATAAAACATTGTACATATTACGATTATAGTTCTGTTTTCCAGCAAAATATATAACAAAAACCTATACGAGTATACGTGTTTAGCACAATGGAAGTTGTATTTAGAAATATTTCACTATGTTAACTGCCAATTTCCTACACTTTCCTGTGAAGAGTCTTTCTCTGATTTTGATGATTACAGCGTCAACATTATAAAAACATTTCGTATTCCATTATTAGACATTTTGAAATTGAGCACCCAAGCACATTATGATTTGCGTATTAATTAACCTTTTCCACGCCAAAGACGTATATATCGGCACCACAGGTCCAACGCCAAAGACCGATATATCGGTCACCGACCACAGAGCAAAATAGACCTACATGCACAAGCATAAAGTTTAACTTCATTTTTGACATTTAGATGTCGTGGCGTCTGAGTGGTAGCTTTTGCGTTTGACATGGCGTCGAAAAGGTTAAAAAGATACGTCTCCTAACAAAACCTGAGAGGTAAAAATAAATGTTAAACAAGTAACTCCCGTATTTTCGGTGTAATGTAAGTGGTTGCAATTTAACTTTTAACTCAAGATTTGACACACATAAATATATACGGTCGAGCTAAATAATAGAATGTAATTTTCCTTTATTGTTAGTGAATGACTGTTATTACCTAAGTTGGGGATGACCGGCGGCGCCGCGGACGGGCGGTGCGGCGCGCGGCGGCTGTAGCCCGTCTGGTTCCGGAACGACGACACGGAGTTACGCAAGAACCTGGAAAGTTATTCAGGAGTCATCATTTTGTATGGATTGTCTTTAAAATAACTGTAACTTATGTTACCGGCAGAATTTGTTTATTTCATAAGATGTGTACAGTCTAAGAAAAAAACGTAACTCGAGTTTTATTTGGGGATTAGATGGCGCAGTAATATAAGGCCGTGCTAATACATTACGCGGTGACTAGGTATTAACTGGTACTATTTGATATAAAACGATATAGTAGAGCTTATTGTAACATATCAGAGTTAATTTTAAACTGTAAATAACGGATAATGTCATATTGGTATTCACTACTTGAAACAAAAGAGGTAAACATTATATGGGTCAATCAACTTTTTCTTGTTTTTTGCGAGAATTGCCCTTATTCATTATTAGTTTAACTTTTGTGGGTTATAACAATGTCAACATGAATCAAGATCCTTTACACGCATACCAGTTCAGGAAAATAAATAATAACGATACATTATTCATTAAAAAAATGGGTGACCCAGCGGAAGAGCCGTTATTTTCATACAAAAGTGAGGGACACCTATGTCCACTGGGTCAATGGCATTAACGAAGATATAACGTATTAAAATGTGATAGAAGAGATTGCAATTCGTAGCATGTTTATCTGTATTTTATATAAAGTGCATAACTTAGTTAAATATAATCCGCATAATTTATTTTTATCACTATTAGTCGAGGTATGCGAAATTTCGCTGACAAAGAATAGTTGATTGACCCATATTACTTTCTGTCACTTTTTATCCGAAATATCGAGCCGTTTGACCTACAAAGAATCCTTAAAGAGAACAAATGTGACGTTTTCAAGTCAAATGTTTATAATATATGATTTTTTATGGCAACAATACCTCATTAACAACCGACAATGATGTAAGTGTGACTTGAAAATTTCATAAATACTTAAAAAAGCATAATATCATGATTTATTGATTTGTTACCTGTTTGGGATTAATGTTGTAGGCGCAATCTCCTTCTCTCGACAATCCGGGCATTCGTGATCCTCAGACTCCAGCAACGCTCCTCTTATACCTGTTGACAGTAATTATTACCACAATGAAATAAAAAAGTAATAATGATAGCCACCGTCTTTTCTTGTAGCATTAGACTACGGAAGAAGAAAGAGGCTAGCTCAACTGGTATGGGGCTGGAAAGAGCTGGAAGGAGCCGCTCAAGATCTTGACAAGTAGAAAACTCGCCTGCAAGCCCTATATCCCTAATGAATGAAGGATAACATCATTTTTCTCCAATGTGCTCGGAAATTTTCAGCTTACTGTAGCAAAATGAGTACGTGAAATTCTTCATTTTTTACCAAAACGAATTAAAAAAAATAAAAATCATTATTTACCTGTTTTAGCGGCCGTGAAGTATTTTGTCAACGCCATAAATATGTATACACTTTTGCACCTTACTCCATTGTAATAAGGTTCAAAGTGTATACATATTTTAGGCGTTGACTAGTAAAATCCATTACTGTATTGTTTTTTACCTTTTAAACTTTTCATCCGACTAAGAAATATCATTTCAAACAGCCAATACTTAAGCGACGTCTATACACCGTCAGAACGGCAATCCCTTCAAACAAAGGATAGAGCGAGATAGTTAGATCAAAAACCTTGGTTGTCTCGTTCTTTGTCATAGCACAGCGTCTGATCGTGCGAATGAGGCTTAATACAATCATAGACAAAACAACTATTTTTAAAACGGCTATTAGACATTGCAACCTGCAGGGCCCAATCTGTTGTGTACCCTGCCTCTCCCTAACCCTCCGTTAGCTCCCTACGGCCTTGAAGGAGGGGTAGGGAGAGGTAGGGTATACAACAGATTGGGCCCTGCAGGTTGCAATGTCTAATAGCCGTTTAATCTTGTATCTGTTGCATAAAAGGAGCATATTTAATACTGTCTTAAATAGCTTTTGACGAAAATTTATTTTTAAATATTATTTGAATGAAAATTGGCAGTATACATAGTTCTTAATTCTTTAAAAAAAATTTATAGAGGGAAGCTAATTCATGACTAATAACGTAACCAAAATCTGTAATTTATTTCATTTACTTTACTTTATTTCCTCGCACATTTAGAGAAAAGCACTATATATGCCTCGGCGGGAATAGAAATTCGTGGACTCGTCTTATTTTTTCGGACTCAGCTGCGCTTCGTCCGAAAAAATCGCTCATCCACGAATTTCCCTTTCTCGTCCTCTGCAATAATGTACTAATCAATTATCGTATTATTAGTCTGACAAAAGTTGAATTCTGGGAATTGCTGATTGTCTAACATCGCGCTTCGCGCCAAAACCAGACTAACTTAGTGGATAAACTAACGACTTGGCTATGTCTGTTTTTTTAATGTTAATGGCCATATTAGCTTAAAATCGTATAAAACTGGTATTTTAGCACAGTTTATTCATATAAAAACCATTACGGTCAAAAAGTATTACTAAAGATTTGGTCAGACTGCCGCGTTTTACTAGCGTAGCGCAGCGCGTCGCGCCTGCATCACGCACGCAGCCCGCCAGCACCGCGCTCACAACTCGCGCGCATCGCTCTATCAAGGGGCAGTTATATATGGTTGTCTTTGTCCGCCTGGGCGCGGCGCTGCATCCACGCCCGGATCGCGCTCGCGTCGCGATCTCATCGCGCCCCGCTACCGCCTTTAGCGGCCATTACTCCATGCAATGCAAAATTATATCTGTAAAACGTACAATGAAAGCGACTTCCGCCGAAAGAGTGTCATGTACTCACACTCGTCACAAAAGGAGTTGCCGCAGCAGGGGATCATGACAGCATCGGTGAGCAGGTCGCGGCACAGGCTGCAGATCAGCTCGTCCGGGATGCTGGGCTCCGGCGCGGCGGGCGCGTTGGCGGACACCTCCGGCCCGCCTGCGCTCTCCGACGCCAGGTACGCCTCACTGCGTATTATAAAACAATTTTAAAGAACAAAGAAATGATTCCACTAAGGGTATTTTTACCTTTTCAATTGCAAATGCCCAAGCTACTGTAAATAATACTCAAGTCACTATAGCAGTGCCTAAAATATTTCAAGAGTTCCCTCGATTTCTTCAAGATTGCATTATTAGATCCTTACCGCTATGGCAATGGGACCAACTGTCAAGTATAAGTCCCTTTCAAACAAAAAAAAGTAGGAAAATTATGATCACCTTTGTCAGCATTTTTTAAAGGTATTGATTAAGAGTTAAATCACGAATTTCATAATTATTACGTAAAAATTATCAAATAAAAAAGGTGCCTACATTATTCCATTATGATTAAAATGATTATTGAAACCTATATCAATACAGACATGGTTTATCAGTGTTAGGAGATCAAGTCAATCTGATACACAATCGAGAATCTATATAACAATGTTGTAACACTCACTGATCGACGGCAGGGACCGCAAATGTTCCACTTGGGGTCATCATGGCTCCTGGGGCTTTGGGTCCATCAACTGGGACCATAAAACTACGAGGAATTCCAGTACTTCTTCTTATCTCTATTGGATCAGTCTGAAAAGTAGTATTGACATTTAAAATTGTATAAAAGTTTATCTAAGAAATAAAAGAGCTCGATTATCATTTCTGTCTTTCTTATTATGCTTCATCAGGCAAAATAGTAACAGCTTATTTTTGTGAAATATATTCTACTAATTTGCTAGGTAGAAAAGGCCCATAAAATACACATTTCTAATTACATATGACAAAAATGCATGTTTGGAGAATATAAAACTTATATAATCCAAAATACATGGAGTGACCCAAAAAAGGTTGTTGCACTAACTAAATAAGTAAGTAAGTAACAGATGTATGTAGCTACCTACGCCATGGCTCTGAGTTAGAGTGATGGACAAGAAGAAAATTGTTCTACATACAAATAAATAGCATATTTGAAGTAGCACACCCTAGTTTGATCACAAGCAGTTGGCTAACTATATGCTATTGAAATTGAATGGTATGGAATTGAAAATATTCGAATCTACTTTGTTCTTATTAGGACCATGTACCAAAGTATAAGTCTTAAAACATAAAATGAAATTGTACTATGACAATTTTAAAAAATTATGAATTATCATATAAATTTATTGATTCTACACTAACTTACCGAATTAGCTATAGGGCAATCCTTGATCCAGTGTCCGTGTTTCTGACACTTGTAACAAACATAATTTGATGGCACTATGCCTCTCTGATTCTGTCCCCTAATTTTTTGATAACTGAAAATGTATAAAATGTTAATATCAAATTCAATTACTAATCTGTACAAGCTTAATTAGTTCTCATAAACTGTTAGGGTCAGAAAAGCATGAGTAAGAAAACATACATGATACAACTAGTTGAAATGATTTGGCTTGACTCTGGTGAAAATGATTTGGACATGGATGAATGTGCACTGCATTGACACACATAGCCACAAGACAAGGCCCAACTGGACAAACCAAGTATACCATGATTATAAAATAATGATAATTTTCTAAATTTTTTATCTTATGATTCTATATTTTACTTCATGGAAAAAGACACTTCTATTACTAAAATCACTGAATAGTTTAAAAGCAACATGTTGTACACAGAATGCTTGTACATTACTTACTATGACTACTTAGCCCGGGCGCACACAGAAGGCGGTCACCAGAGTTCTGCGTCCGCATTCCATTGGACTTATATGGAACGCGAACACAGACCTCCGGTGACCACCTTCTATGTGCGCCCGAGCTTATGGTTACTATTATTTTGTCAGATGACAAGCAAAACTCACTAATTACAAATAAAAAAGAAAATTCACCTTGTTATGTTGCCAGTATGGTTCATTATGGATGGATATAAACTGGTGATAGTACTTAGTGGGTTTTGCTTGTCACCTGACAATTTCAACTTATTCTTTGTGCTTTTGTTATAGTTTCCTGTTTTTGATGTAGTGTTATTGTAGTAATCAAATGATTTTGTTATATATCTATTCTATTGTAATTTTACAACTTTAGAAGATTAGTACTGCTAATACTGCTACCCATTAGGTTAACTTTATATAACAGGTAAACATGCACAATATGAAACAAGAACATCCGCAACTATGCATACCATGTATGAGTTTACAATCATACTTCACTACACAAAACAGTGCTACATTCATGCAAATACGTCCATGCAAGACCTATACATAATAACAAGTATACTGAGGAACTGGACATCACACCCAAAGAATAATAGAAAATCCATTTAAGCCTTACTTGCTAGGGTCGTAGTCAAAAGTAGACTGTGAGATCATAGCATTTATTTTATCCTGTTCGCTACCTTCCATGCGAGACAGATCAGCCAGCCCCTTGTTAACCGAGACATCTTTGTGCAATGCTGCATTATTATTGGAGCCTTCCCACTGTTTCTTAGGTTGCTGGGATAGCGGTACTCGGGCCACAAGGAGTGAGGTGTTTTTAGGAATTAAAGTACCATCATCACTGTACACTGTGAAATGAAAAAAAAGTCCTATGAAACAAGAACACAACATCTGCCAAATGTTTTTCCTAATTTTACTTGCATATGTGCAATTTGGTTAAAGGGATTTTAGATATGTTTTTCCCATAATAGGTCACTTCTGTAGAAACCAATGTAAAGGAAATTAATAGGAAGACAGTGACATAACACTTGAAACGATATAGTTAGGGGTTACAAACGTGGCAGATAGTCGTAATAACAGTTAAACCATAATAAGCCAAATCATGCACTGCTACTACCAGGTAGTACCTGCCAAGGAGACTAGACAACTATGTTTCTGCTGTTGCTTACCTTCCTTTGTTTGAGCATTAGTGATTTGGAGATCAAAGTCAGATGTCTTTCCAATCCTTTTTTGCTGAGAAATTGCTGCTTTTAAATCTCCTACTGATATATGCAGACCATCGAATGTGACCGTGTCATAATCTAGGGCACTTTTAAACTTATAGTGCACAGACATATCCGAATATGGACATGAGCCAGTTTGTTATTATCATGTCCAATAATGTGAATTTGCTTAAATTCAATATAAAGCTGCTTGCAGATTACTAACCTAAACAGTTCAAACACTATATTTACGAATGATATTTATAAACTGTCCACGTTTTCACTAACTAAATATAAACTTCAATATTAATGATGTCTTGCAATTGAATAAGTTATCTGAACATGAACAAACATCACAATGAACAAACAAAATTAACGCTTGCAAATGCAAAGCAAGCAAACTACGATCGGCATTGCGTCCGCCATTTTAATTTTGTTTTTTTTTTTGTCAGCTCAGCCAATATTGACGCGTGTTTCATACTAACCGTACTAACCTAATCCTAGCATAACTGGTACAGTGTAAATCTGCCATAATATCATTGTCCGGACCGGACTTGCCAGACAGGCTGGACAGGTCTGATCAGTCAGATCGTATGTTATTATTTTTACAGCTTGCTTTCTCATTTTATTGTATCAGGCAATATTGCTACCGGATGTAATATATCAAAAAATGTTCATTTTAGATTAAAGAATTCCAATTATTTCGGTTTATCACATCTTTTGTGAATATAAGCTGGTAAAACAATTAAAAATACAACAGATTTCAATATTTCGACTCATGTATATACTGAATTACTTTGTATTGTGTATATATGTAATATAACATTTTTGGCAAATTGCCATGAACTTCCGGTCTGAGATAAAGACACACGCGGATCTATCGAGAAAAGAACGCGAATAATCATAAAAATAACTAGAAAAGAAAGACTTATTTAGTAACTTTACACTGTCTGATTAATAAAAATGTCCAATATCGGTGCTGCGGACACTTGGGAAAATCAAGCCGATGTCATAGGTGAACAAGGTGCAAAAGATTCCAATGATGTGTCTACAAAATTTTCCACGTTGAATGTAAATGCCGTGGAGTTCGTGCCTTCTTTTTGTATACCTTCTCAGGCAAACGAAACCTCAGAATCCCCCTCATCACCACAAAAATCTGAAAGCGGTTCTACGAATTCTGCTGATAGTCCCGTCCTGAACGGTAAGTCGGTTGTCTTGTCACTTTAGCTATCTGCATTGAAGCATTAGAACTACTTATAACATTATTTGCTGAGTATAATGATCTAATTTTCTAAAAATCGCACGTAATTAATTCATGACACTACATTTCCGTAATGTTAACGCTGAATGCAGTATGTATTTTTTTTACAAATCCAGTTTTAACGGGTTATATCGAGACACGCGGCGCCTATCCTATACCTAGTTTTGAGTTCGCAACTTTCACCTAAGATTTAATTCTTCAACGTGGAAATTAGCGTAAATTATCAGTTTTGCCCACTAGTGCGAGCCAATAAACACTATGCTGACGTAGATAACGACCATTCTTTGATAAAAACTCTTAATGCAAGATTCACGCAACATACGTAAGTAAAAGCTTGAATTTTGACCAACAAATTTGCTTTTATGTGCTTATTTATCAGCATTAATGAGTAATTAAAGTCATTAAATGAAGCATATACCACTGATCACACAAAGGTAACCTTTCTTTACCTTTGCCTATGTCATTTAGCCTACCTAATAAGGTTATGATTCAGAATTTGGCAAATGTGTAATAACAATTTATTTACTTGTAGTTATACTAGATGTGTAGTCTCATTATGAAATATATTTTTAGACTAGTACCTAGTTAATGAAATTTATTATCTAGACACCGAGATAACCTTGATTTTTTTGATGGATAGATCAGTAAATATTTACCCCCATGTGACAGCTCCTGACTGCTTCTTTTTTGTTCTACCGCTTTCAATCCAATTCCCTCTCTAAACGAAGGCACGAACCCAATCTTCGGACATTTGGTCATGTTTGTTTACTCAACTGGAACATTTTTACATATTCAGTTTATCATGTCTGGTTTTCTATTTGCTGTGTTCATTAGTTATAATCTGCATGGAAGTTTGTGAGTGTATTGTTCTAAGTGAGTCCACTGATTTGATGTTTGTGTTGTTTAGTCTACCTACTGTGATAAAATAACTTCCTTGCATGTTTAGAAAAGTGTTGAAAATCTAATAGAGCATAAATTACCCTTAGATTTATGATTTGGGCGCACTTAGAAATTGTCTGACTGTTTTATTACAAAGTTTGAGAATTAGTGTTATAAGTTTACAAAAAAAATATAATATTCAAATGATTTATTTGTTTAGAAATGAAGTTTGCATTTCCAATATTTCTATTACATATATTTTTAAAATTATTCTAAGACTATGGTATTTGGACTTATATCACCTGGTAAATAGATTTATACTTTTTTAATTTGACCCAACATTCTTAAGTTACCTATAACAAATTCAAGAGAATGGGATATCAGTTTGACTCATACCTACTTAGTCAATATGCCATGACTCACACGGGTAATTCCACGAGACTGTAATGTCAGTTACCAATTCTTTCGTGTGTTCTTTGATTAATTCAGCAAATGTAAGTTTTTATATATCTTCCCTATGCCTACAGGTAGATAAATTGACATTTAAATTTGCTTAATCAATCAAAGAATACACGAAAGAATTTGTAACTGACGTTACAGTCTCGTGGAATTACCCGCACATGTTAGTGAGCACATGTGATATGGTTAACTTTTCTCCTCTCAGATGCTTTATGGGGTAAAGTTTTTTTTCTTGGGGTAAAACCATGTCATTGTAGTCTTTATTATGATTCATGCTGCAACACCTTTGCTGAGGCAGTTTTTATTGTAATTAGATGTACATGTAGGGGTATGATTGACCATATGCCACAAAGAGTGTGTTAAAGTCAGAATATTTTTTTACATTGGAATTATATGTAATTAATATGATTTTTTTGTATCAACAATTATTGGGTTTTATCATTTTTATCAAGTTTAACCTCACATCCCCCAAACTAAACATTCTAAACTTGGGTTTTGAGAGTAACAATGTGTGAACCATAGAGTTGAAAATGCTGAAATGTTATCTTTTATTAAGAAACTGCTAACAGTTAGAATGGTTAGTGGATACCATAGATTTCATTGATCCTGCTTCTCTCTGTCTTAATCTCTGTTCTGTTTGCTTGTGATTCCTAGATATTTTTCAAGACTGTCAATTTTTTTGTTAATACATATTTAAATTTCTATTCTGGAGAAGCAATATCATTATTAGAATCCAGGACCTAAAAAATATAGGGACCTAATCCCATGAAGACGAAACTGATTCCATCATAAGCCAAGTCTTTGTGTTTACGAGCACCATGCACACGTATACATCTCTTAGACGAGCGGAAATTGGTTCAAACCTGACAAGTGACTGTGTGCACAAGATCGCGGCTTATCATGAAATCAGTTTTATCTTCGTGGAATTACGCCCCATATATCCATAGAATAATAATATTTTTGATTTGGCCACCAGACACTGTCAATAATGTCATTATTTCTGTACCTGTCCTTTTATGTAAGTATATGAAGGATGAGTAGAGAAATACCAATGTCATTATAACTGACAGTGTCTGGTGGCCTAACAACATGTTCTTCTCCGGAGTTTGCAAGAGATGTGCAAAACAGCAGATTACAGTTGTCACGACGGGCGCCCGCTCAAGCTTGTTGTCGCCGCAGGTTGCGGGGATGGCGGCGGCGAGAGCGGCGACGGCGCGTCGGCGTCGCCGCGCGTGGAGGAGCCGCCGCCCGTGCCGCCGGCCGGCGCCGCCGCCGCGCCCGTGCCGCCCGACGTGTCGCCCACCGTCGACAGCTGGGAGGCCGAGGCCGACGACGCGCTGCTCACACCGGAGGACAACAACGAACCCGACGAGGAGGAGATCGAGCAACAGGTTCAGACCACTGTAATTGGCATGATTCTTGTTTGAATTATTGGTACATCTTGAAGTATTTGTAGATACTTTAACATTTATATTTTAACATTTAACAACTATATTTTAACATTTTTTTCATACAAAGCTTGTCTTGGGCCCTACGATAAAATTGACATGGATGACGTCCTCCGCACAAATTTTCCTGACAGTTACTTCACGCCTTCCTCTGCTTTGAATGTAACGCAATAACAAATTCCTCCTATTTAAAAATGTTATGGTTGGTCAGTCCGAGTTTTCATTGGATATAATAACATTTTAAACTTCAAATGTCATCAATGGTTAAACTAAAATAATTACACATTATTAAATATCAGATTTCAATTAGAAATAAGTTTTTATCATTTGTTTTATATATGAGTAGATAGTATTATTATAATCACCTGATAAGAACATGCATGAATTGACTGTTATTCTGTGTTTGATATTAATATTTTATTTGTTACTTACTGTATATGTATTATAATATGACTGACCTGTACTACTGGTAGTTAGGCACTTTATTTATCATGTACAGTCGACTACAAAGAGATGTATCCACTTTTGCACCTTATTACTACGCAATAAGGTGCAAAAGGGCATACATCTCTTTGTAGTCACAGTAGTACTATAATTCACATAGATATATTATATATATATGTTTATATATATATAATATATATAAACAATATGCAATATGTTTTCCTCAGTCGACCCGTGACCACGAACGCTGTAAAGTGTTCGAAACGTCGGGATGTAATTTAAAATTCAGTATACGCGATATAATCCGTTCAAAGTTGTTTTATTTCATAGATATATTATTTGTTTTTTAGACGATTCGAGCTATTTATGTTTATGACTTTAGCTACTAATGCTATTTATATCTTATCAAAATATAAATAGTAAGCATTATATGAATTCGTATTTAGTTAAATCAGAGACTATAGCGTACTAGTAGTACACTAGTAGCTACTAGGTGGAGTAGCAGTGCAGCTGACATTTCTCTTACATATTCGAAAAAACTTGTATTATCATGTATACTTAGTAAAACAACTGGTCAGTAAATATTCTTTCGAGTCTGCTTCATTTACAACCGAGATTTGAACCTTAATTAATAAAAACTCGTAATGCCATTTGGGATGCAGAATGTGCCAAAGACACAATTTAATAGTTTTATTTTTTTATCCTCAGGAAAATGATGAATTAGGCGAGTTGGCAAAGAAAGTTCCCAAGAAGAAACCCCCCAGAGTGGAAGACACCCGGAGCAAGAAGGAACACGTCAATGTTGTGTTCATCGGCCATGTCGGTAAGAACAATTCTAACGAAAATAGTTCATTTTGAGTCACAAAATATGACACTTTTTTGGAAAAAGGACCATTTAGTGGAAGGTGGTTCGAAATAACAAATTATCCACTGTTCATTATCGTAAGTCTTTAGCCTGTATGGGCCTAAATTTTCATACTATTTGACATAGTCTCAAATAACTAATTTGGCCCATACCGCCATGTAGCGCTACAGTTGCAAGTATAACCACTATATTGATGGCCTGGTGTGCACAAATTTAATAGGCAACTAGGAATATTAAAACTGAAACTTAAGTTCCAAAATGCACTGTAACTGCAAGATCTGCAAGTGAACCTGTTTTTCTACAATTCTATTCAAAAGCTGCATTTGTACCTTAACTTCTTCTTCTTCTTCTTCTTCGTCGTTCCCTCATGACTGAGGATCGTGACCAACTGTGATATCCCTCCATGTGACGCGGTCGAGAGCCATACGGGCCGCGCTCTGCATGGAGCCACACGCCGTCCGGATGGTATTACACCATTTGATGGCTATCGGCCCTCTAGGACGTTCACCCTCTACTAGTCCCAGTATGATGCTTATGACCTTAACTTCAGTGGATATAAATTCTGGTAGGCAAACTTACAATGAAATGTATTATGTTCTAGATGCTGGTAAATCGACAATCGGCGGTCAAATTATGTCCTTAACCGGCATGGTAGATAAAAGAACTCTGGACAAGTACGAAAGAGAAGCGCGGGAGAAGTCCCGAGAGTCGTGGTACCTGTCTTGGGCGCTCGACACCAACCAAGAAGGTATGTCCACTTTATACTGTTTGCATGGTATGTTAAAGGCCTATGCACACTGGGTTTTTTAACGTGAACGAAACGCACTCGTATCACGCCAGTTTCGAAGCGAAACGTGCGTCACGGTCCTGCTGCACGCCCCAAGCCTAAGGCCGCATTCACGAAAACACGCGACTGCTAGCGGCGAGATCAAAATGTACAGAAACGTATGAAATGCCGGTCGTGTGTTTTCGTGTTTCTAAGCCTATGGGCCTATGCACACCGCGTTTTTTAAACGCGCCGTCGACGCGCGTTTTGGGAATGATTGTGCTACGCGAGGCAGCTCGTACATACTTACATGTTTGCTGGCTTGTCGCGACCCATATGTCCCGCATCATATGGATCTGACTATAGACTGATTTTTTCTTTTTTCAATTCAGAACGCGACAAAGGCAAAACTGTGGAGGTGGGGAGAGCATACTTCGAGACTGAGAAGAAGCATTTCACTATTCTTGACGCCCCGGGACACAAGAGTTTCGTGCCCAACATGATCGGTGGCGCTGCGCAGGCCGATCTAGCCGTGCTGGTACGTAGAGATGACATTGATTTAGTGTTGTGAATAATGCTTATTTACCTACTAGTTCCCTGCCGTAGGGTGAGGTAATTCCAATCGGGACTGGGCGTAGCGTGGCCATTCTGTATAAAATACTATTATTTATTCTGTTACAATAGCTGCACATTTAATCAGAGAAACGTAACTATAGCAAGGCGCGACAAGTAAAATGTGATTCACCCAAATCTACATGCCCTATTAGGCGTGTCCACACCTAGCGCACCGCCTCGCGAGGACATTGCCGCGCGCGACGGCTCGGCTAGTGTGGTAGTGCCTCGCCAGAGACAAACGCACGCGCGGCCGCAATGCCTCGGCCGAGGCACGTCCACACTAAACAAGCTGCCGCGCGCGGCAATTTCCTCGCGGGGCGGTGCGCCAGGTGGGAACACGCCTAATAAGTATCGTATTCTCTTTCCGTAGCTTAAAGAGGCTCTCTTTGTGACAAAATAAATGTGAAGTTATATTTAACTGAACGTTTTCTTTTTTCAGGTTATCTCAGCGCGTAAAGGTGAATTTGAGACCGGCTTCGACAGAGGAGGGCAAACTCGTGAGCACGCCATGTTGGCCAAGACTGCCGGCGTGAAACATTTAGTAGCTCTTGTTAACAAAATGGATGATCCCACCGTCAACTGGGATGAGAAGAGGTAAGCGTTTATTAATTTAATTAAAAGCAAATAGTACAAGTCTTTAAGTATTGAAACCTAGAGACATTGTATATACAAATGGTTCAGAGCGGCAGGTCAATTTATGGGGGAAATCTATAAGTTTTATACTAACCTGTTTTGGACCACGGAGAGTCTCCGAGAGTCTCTATGAATACTCGTCTATGAATAGACTTGTCACGTAATTGATAACTGGTTTCAATGGTGCTGTACAGCCCTGTACATTACGTAACTCTATAGACTGAAATAGATGTCATATACTGCAGAAAAAGTGACCAAGTCCACAGTGTCTGAGGCCAGATTTGAATTGGCGTCTTCAGCTTTCGCGGATGACGCCCTGACCACTAGACCACCTCTTTCTCTGATGCAATCTTCTGAAACGGCTAGGCCCAGTTGACCATACTCTTAAGGGCATGCAATACGTGACGTGCCGCTACAACCACAAATCAAAATATATTCAACAAAATTATTTGATTTGCTTTAAGATTCATATTGGGTAGTTCTGTTTGTTAAACATTACTGTTGGATAATTCTGTTAACAAAAGCTTAAGTGCTATCTTTTTAGCCTGTTAATGTTGGTGCGCAATTCTTTTCCTACACTTAAATACTCAACATATTTCCTTTATTACAGATACAATGAATGTCGAGACAAAATCATGCCTTACCTCAAGAAGCTCGGGTTCAACCCGGCTAAGGACCTCTCCTTCCTACCGGTGTCCGGCCAGACCGGACAAGGCTTATTGGAAAGAGTAAGTGACTTCTATATAGCGTTTTACTAAGGACGTTTTTGTTAGGAAACCTTTAAGTGTAATGGCGTACGCTGGCAAAGTAACCTTCATACTTTCAAGTAAGGTTTATGTTGACTCTTTTTTTTTTATATTTAATGGCTTTCTCCCTTTGTCATAGCAATGGGAATTCTGCCAATGACGACTTTTCACACTTTTTTATTAATATGCAATAAAATATAGGCAACGTTGTTCGGTAAAGGCCTTGCTGATTGTAAGGTGATAGCCTGCCTACAACCACGTGGGCGGCCGAGACCCCGGATAACCGTTCGTTCGACTAAAGCGTGGTTACGCGCGTTTTGAGACTAATTCTTCATTAGCTGCCACTTGTTCGTTAGATCACCGCACAATAAGCTATCAATATTACACACTGAACTACGTAAATGAGCAAAAAACAAAGAACTACTCTAAAGACGCCGCCGCCATCTTGACCTCAAACGATTATCCCCTATGTTGACTCTGGATCTTGGCTTGTGAGTGGTTTTTGTATATGACGTATTCCCAAATGGGTAACCCTTTGACAGCCAAAACCGTCATATCACGCGCACGGAAAGTCGTGCCGTCAGCGCCAGAACGTGGTATCACGTCCAAAATATAACCGGTTTGCCTTGCGCGCTCGCGCAATCTGGCGCTGAGGGCACCATTTTTCCGTCCAATGCTGGGCGTTCAAAAGGTTAAACAACACAAAGCAATCCCCCGGCATATCCACACTGGCATAATTATTGAGGGCATTCACCCCCATTGGCAACCAATCCCTGATCGAAAAAAGTAATCATAGCAATTGTGACTCTTCTTTTCAAAAGGTTTTGTTGTTCGGAAGGCGCTTACGTTCGTTTTACAGATTCAACATAAATATTCGAGCAATAAAGACGTAAGCGCTGGAGGCCCTAAATGGTATGTACAGTCTGCCAAAAATGTGTTCTACCACCCTAAGCTTGAGGTTCGTTTGGACGTCATGAGACGACAAGGTCGTGCATGTTTTAAACTCCGTTAGAAAAGTCAACCTTAGCGATCGATAGATCTCGCAGAAACTTGTCGAAACTGGTAGACCACTTTTTTTATTAGATTTTTTCCTTTTCTAAAAGTGTATTTTCCCTCCAGGTATCAGAAGACATCTGCGCCTGGTACCGCGGGCCGTCGTTCATCCAGCTCATCGACGAGCTGCCGTCGCTCAACCGCAAGATGGACGGCCCCTTCATCATGCCGGTGGTCGACAAGTACAAGGACATGGGCACCGTGCTCATGGGCAAGGTGGAGGCGGGGACCACGAGGAAAGGCAGCATCCTTTTCCTCATGCCCAATAGGGTGAGTTGTAGGCTAACGCGGAAAATGTGACACAATAACGAGACCAACGAAACTTCTTTAGGCCTCTAATCCGGGCATCTGGCAGCTATTCATCGGTGGAGGTCAGAGTGACGTACCTGGATTTTTTTTCTGTTGAAAGTAATTAATACCAAAGTATATGTATGTTAATGGGCAGGGCATATATGTATGTTAACATTCGATAAAAAATATTACTTTTTATGGCGTAAACACGGCAAAAACAGTAGACGATAAACTATGAATATTATTTAATAGTCGACAACTTTCGCCCAACAGAAGCGCATGGCAATGATATATTCTTTATGTAGTTGCATATGAAATTACCTACAATACTACGTCAACGTACGTACGTGGTACCGTGGGGTGCCCGGCCTTAGAATTGTCCCCCACCATATCGTCCCGTGGTTGCAGTAGGAGTCTGCTAAGGGAATATACCGGAAGATGGGCAGCAGCATCTTCCGGAAGCCTACAAACAATAAACAAAAAAACTGCGCGCGCCAACCCGCCTGCGAAGCGTGGCGCGTATGGCATATTTTACGGGGCTAGCTCTCGTCTATTAAGTGATGATTGGCATACGTTCTTATCTCTTGATTGAGAAACAAACATGGAAACCCTGCTTCGTATGCCGTTCAACACCGCGTAAAACCACGTGGAATTTCGCACTTAAAGTCTGACATAATAATATGTACATTTTATTTGAAAATAATGTCAATATCATCAACCTCAATTTACATTAGTTCGTACATTCCAAATTTGTCCTCATGGCGACATAGTGACGTCATCGCGGAAACCGCCCGGTTTTTAGTGTACCTTAAATAGATTTCAAACAACCATTGTATAGCCAAACGACCTCTTTAGCCTGGTTGGTAGTAACAACATTCTGGGTTCGAAGCCTGGCTTATAACCGCGATGCACTTTGTTCATCGAATCGTCTATTTGCATCACTTTCACTTTCGTATATGCAAGAGCGATAGAGACGGGGCCAACGTTTTGTCGATTTTAGAACTTCGCTTGGCCCTCTGGTACCTGAATTAGCACAGATTTTTTTCACTTATATGAGTATTGCTATACCTACTTGCTATATTGTTGTCATTGTCAAAATACAAGCCATATTGACCATACTGTCGAATACAGTTCATGATACCTAATAGAGGGACTCGACCACTATGTTGTTACTAAATAACTATACTAAAAATAACCGATTGCAATCTCTAGTTGTTACCACATAATTACGTCGTTTTCTGGATCAGAAAATAATCTCCGAATGCGCCATGCATCTTAGTTTTTTTTTTCAGTCACTTCAGGGAAAAATTTAAATGATTTCTCAGATTATACTTATTGTTTGACAGGTGCAAGTGAATGTTGATCAGCTCTGGTCTGACGACATTGAGGTTACATCCATTGGACCTGGCGAAAACGTGAAAGTCAAGCTAAAAGGCATCGAAGAAGAGGATGTCTCCCCCGGTTTCGTGCTCTGCGACATCACAGAACCCATCACTACTGGAAGAGTAAGTCGCCCATATCATCAACTGTTTATAACCTTTGACCGCCGAGAATCGAATAAAAAAATCGTGCCGCTCGATTATATTTTGGATGTTGCGCGCTGGCGCTGAAGGCACGACTTTCCGCGTGGGTGAATTGACGACTTTGGTGGTCAAAGGAATTAGGAGTTATTCAGAAATTCAAATTACCATTTTCGAAAAAATAATCCCATACAATGTTCACGGTCTATAAAGAATTTATGTAAAAATACATCACAAAACTGGCAATATATTTTGGGACGCAATTTCTTATTATTTATATCGATAGTCCTCGTGATTCTTAGTAGAAATAACCGAAAATTTGTTAGGTTTGATAAAATAAAGAAATTGTACAATTTTTTTCTGAAAATTCCCGGAACCAGTACACATTAAACGGTAGTCTTCTGCCAAAATATCTTGCATAGCAAAGGCCTAAAAGTAAGATTGTGCCAGAAATTTATGCACGCTTCGTCGCATAGATATTGAATGCACAGATCGGCCTGTTTCCTCAAACCCTGAATCCACAAACCTCGTCTACGATTCGTAGTTGCTATACTATACATAAGGTTATTGTTGCATACCCAGTGGGTTGTATGAAGTACGTAATAGACTAATAGTACATTACGTACCTAGGGCGGTAAAATAAAGAAGGGCCCAGATCGCTGGCATTTGTGGCCCGAACCGATGGTAAGGGCCATAAACAAGCGATCTGAGGCCTTCTTTATTAACGCCCGTGGTGCGTACATAATTTTACCTCTTCTCCTGGGTGTGAAGTAAGATTTTCCACTGCGCCCTAGGGCAGTAAATCTCACTTAGCGCCCAGAGTGACGTAAAATATATTATTAAAATCTAAACACTCTTTTGAACTTTTAACTACAGGATGGGCTTTAGAATTCTTGATTTAAAACTAATGTATTGAAATGTATATTTTTTCCCAGGTGTTTGATGCTCAAGTTGTGATTTTGGAGCATAAGTCAATCATTTGTGCGGGATATTCGGCCGTCATGCACATACATTGCGCGGCCGAAGAAGTTACTGTAAAGGTATGGGAAAGTTAAATTATATCAATTTGATTCATATTCTAAATAATAATAAGTAAAGACTAACATAGTTTAGTAAAGTTAGTTAGTAGACTCAAGTTATAATATGACGACTTTGACATGACTTTAATTTGCTCATCCATATAAACTGTACAGGGTGGATTTTCCCAATGGGTCAGTGAGGTCAGTGCAAACGTAATTTTTGAATTGTGGCTTTTCTAGTGGCCTAGTCTGGGTTGATCTACAAGAGACTTAATCTCTGATAGAAACAGGATCAATTGGCATCCACATCCAAAAATTGTGGTCTCCAATGACCATTTTCGCGTAGCGTCGTGGTCGCTATGTGCGAAGTGCATGGTGGGGGTAACGTGAACGATCGCAGCGCACAATATAACAAGAAATTGGGCTCTTGTCAATATCGTATTTCAAAATATTTGACATCACTTGTAGGGTCAACTGTCAAAATAGTGAATCAGCCAGGGACATTTCGTATAAGCAAGGAGTATATGCCGTTAATAAAAAAGAAAAAACCCTTTAACCCCCTGCTCAAGAGATGGCGCCACACTCATGCACACAGCGAATAGCTATTTGTTAAGTGTTTGGAAATACCAGTACGATTTTTTTTATTTAACTGGCTAGCCCGTCCCGTGTTTTGACCTTAGTTCAACTGAATTTATTTTATTTATTGCAGACTTACAAATTAAAATATTCATACAATAAGGATAACAACTCGCACATAATGAATGGTTTTTGAACCGCCCTTTTGGAACCATTTACTAAGATCTAGCCTGCCATATATTTGATATTCCCAAACCATAACCAATTAGATGTTTGTTTTTGCGATTGCGACGTCATCTGATATTTTTGATAATCTTCACTCGCTTCCTGCTACAATACCACAATTGTATTTATATTTTCACAACCGGTTTTATGGTCAATAGAATGTCATCTTACAAAAAAAAAATGTTTTGAAACTCTATTCTACTTGAGGTAGTCAGGAAAACTTTCTACTCCAAGCACTGAAAGTAATTTTTATATGGCAGCCATTTTTTTGTCAAAAAGTCAAACTCACCAAAGTTAGAACACCTCCGAACTATTTCAATCTAAATACACTTAGAAAAATGTTAGCTATGGTGAAAAGAGAATTTAATAAGGTATAATTTGATTTATCTTATTTATAATAAAAAACTATTTTTAACAGGAAAATTTGGTAAACACTGTCAGAACACTGTGGACAACAAAATATAGGCACTGTGGAATATATAGTGATTAAACTCATAGACAACGTAACGTTTATATTATGTTTTCAATTTTATTATGTAGCTTGATAACCCCAAATTATTAATTAGAAGTGTTGGTTGAATATGCACATTCAATAAAAAGATGTACAATACCATACGTGGTCGGATTTTAACGTATACAGTCTTTACTAACAGAAGGTTCGTTTGCAGGCTCTGATCTGCTTGGTGGACAAGAAGACCGGGGACAAGTCGAAGACGCGGCCGCGCTTCGTGAAGCAGGACCAGGTGGCCATCATGAGGATAGAGTGCGCCGGCATCATCTGCCTAGAACCCTTCAAGAAGTTTGCTCAGATGGGCAGGTTCACGTTAAGAGACGAGAGTAAGTTGACAAATCTTTCTTATTCCCACCTAATGGACAATTAACAGTTTCAGTCATAACAGTTGAGACATTAGTAGACAGCAATATATTTGTGGTAACATTAGAATGTTTATTTTCTGTGGTTAAAATTTAACCCTTTGACCGCCAAAGCAGTCAAATCACGCGCCCGGAAAGTCTTGCTCTCAGCACCAGGACGTGCTATCACGTCCAAAATACAACCGGTTTGCCTTGTGCACTCGCGCGCGCCTTCGCTGGGGGCACGATTTTTCGTCCGTCCAACGCTTGGCGTTCAAAAGGTTAATTATTAACAGGTAGATATAATCCCTTTCCTATGACAGCATTGTAGAGTCGGCAATAGCATTATTTTAATGAGGCAGTCTAATATTTTTTGTTTCAATCCATAGGAATAATCTTGTCCATGTTGCAATTGAATTGAAATCCTTCCAATATGAAGGAGCTTCAGAGGAGCTTATGAATTATTTATAAGGGCTCGGGTTAGATTAGAACCCATAACCTCGGGATTGACTTGCTGCCACAAGGCCTCAAATATTGGCATTTTGGTTTTGTTTATTTATTGTCTAATCATTCTCATTTTAGGCTAGTTTCACAGGAAAATTGATGTAGGGTAAATCGCCAGTAACTGGCCACCTTTCAATAACTCGATTCATATACTTATACTAAAAATTAACTCTATTTACATATATAAATTAAAATGTTCATAAATCATTGCAGGTTAAGTCATTCGAAACCATGGCTCGGAAACCGGAATTTGCTCCATAGTAAAAACCGTTTTTTTTAACGTTCTTTCGTTACTTAGCAGAGCTCGAATTTGTAAAAATTGTGCGCATCGAGAAAAAGTTGTGAATTTTTGACCATGGATAGAATCGCCCACGATAAATATTTTTTAGTATTGGAGGTCCGTAAAATTGTTGGACCTTCACGTCAAAATCAGGGGTCCTGTGAAATACGTTATTACTCTATGGTTAAGGCTGCTAGGGGTTGTGTGGTATCATTTCCGTGTAAAACAGACATGCGGAATTCATTTGTGATATTAAAAATGTAAAATTTCTTATTAAAAAAAAGTTGTGTGGCGAGGAAAAACACAATGTTTTTTTTTTTAGAACGTCATATAACTAATATATATCTTTTTTTTTCTAATAATAAAAAATATTATAAAGGAGCATATTTAATGTAGTTTCTAAATATATACAATTTTTAGACTTATAGTAGTTATAGTATACAAAAACTACGCGAAAAAAAATGTTTGCTTCGTGGTGTATATGTTTTCTCCATAGTAAGTATCGATAATCAATGTGAACGTGAACATCCGTAGCGTATTGACCTTAAAATGCATGTATTGCTTGTTATTAGTAAATTTTATTCATAATAACTTCACAAAATGCAGAAATAAAAAAATACAATAAATAAAAACATATTTTTCCTCCTTAACTTTAACATAAACCGTCACAATTCAAACGACGCGACGTCTGTTTTCCGTTACTCAACTTAAGTAAAAAAAAACCAGAAGTTTTTTGTATTAAAGGTGTATAAAATGTATATGTTTCTATAATCTATATTAAATATGCTTCTTTACAATATTTTTTATTATTTGAAATAAAGGATATATATTAGATATATGACGTTCTAAAAAAATAAAAATAAAATTGTGTTTTTCCTCGCGGCACAACTTTTTTTTTAATACGAAATTTTACATTTTTAATATCAGAAATGAATTCTGCATGTCTGTTTTACACGGAAACGATACCAAACAACCCCTAGCAGTCTTAACCAGAGAGTAATAACATATTGCACGGGACCCCAGATTTTGACGTGAAGGTCCAAAAATTTTACAGACCGCCAATACTAAAAAATATTCATCTTTGCTCACTCTATCTATAATCAAAAATTCACAACTTTTTCTCGATGCGCACAATTTTTTTCGCATTTGTACTGAGACAAAACCCTACTAACTGTTTCATATTTAATCGAAAAATCCTATAATAGTGAAAACCTAAATAAAACATCGGCTTTTACATAAAATGATTAAATATATTGGGTAATTTCGAGGTTTTTTGCTTTAACCGGTTACGAGCCCTGTTCGAAACTATTTTTAACCTTACTATTCCGTGTCTAATTATATTTTTTCTTTGCATTTCAGATAAAACTATTGCTATCGGTAAAGTCCTAAAAGTGGTTGAGTAAACTGGCACTATGATTTGTAATTTAGCTAGGATAGGCCTTTCCAAAACCTATATTATCAGAGAACGCATGTAAAATGTAATCCTGAGTATTGGGATCTGTATCATGTGAGAGCTCGAGTGGTATATTGCTTCAATACGTTGTAATGTTCACGTCTAACTTTTATTTTCTTAATATTGATAGAACAGCTAGTCCTCAGAAAAGAAAATGTTTTAACAGCCACTGCCATTAAGTGAAAATTCGTATCTCCACATGAAAGCACCATGTTATATATTCAATGTGCTATTTTATTTTCACATGGCTCTAAACAAAGGTATTGACGCTTTATTTATCGTTTGATGCCTCCAAAGTATGCCTAGCCGTTTGAATTTTACTACTTTTAAACTGTAATGTCTTATTTTATGAGACACCGCGTAGTATTATGGATCGCGGATAGTCAGATAGCATTATCGAAGCATAACGTAGATCGTTTTGCCCGCTGTACCGTCATGTGAACGTATACCGATACCTTTTATTACGATGGTAACAATAAGTTATGGAATTTATCTTGAGACATTAACTATTTATTTTATTTAGGCAAGTTGTGAATGAATACTCTTAAATATACAAGATTTAATATAAAACTACTGCAAACGTAATGTTACGAAATTTTTGGTTTATAATGATTGACATCGCTTCGGATTGCCTTAATTATCATAAAAGGAGTTAAACTTCTATAGATGAGCGGTGAGCGAAATGTCAAACAATGAAATGCTTATTTAGGTATCACATTCACGCGTATAATGCTTTCCCCAAGTGAGCCGACACTATGAACCCGGTGAAACCATTCATAAAGCAAGGCTCCATGGGAAGGATCATCGACTTAGTTCTAGTAAAAGGTAGCCGCTGTAAGCATTTTCTCTCTATAATAGTTACATTTGAAATGGTTTTACTTTTTACTTAACTAAGTATCCATGTCTGGTGATCACCATAACTTTTTGTTTATTAGTTACGCTCACATGTTCATTTTATACACATAATATTTATACTATTGTAGTGTAACGTATCACTTTGGAAGTAAATTATATTAATTGGTTTGCTCTAGGACACGCACATGAAAGTTATTCAGTTTCGCTTGTAATGGGGTGTCAGTTTAATTTTTAAATCCAAACTTACTCGGCTTTGTCTGGATAGTTAAAATGTTAATTGTAATATCCGCAATACTTTATCATTGATAATAGATAATAATTTATCGCTTATAAGTGACCAATGTGTGGGCGGAGCCCTAACGAGCCCCGCGCCCTCCGAAGCGGCGCCGGGAGTCTCGCCGCTCCTTCGGGAACGCCGAGAGTACTTACAGACAGTTGTGCAAATGTAAAGGTGGTTCGTTTTATTTTCAAGAAGAATACATGTAAGGCTCAGCGCCCGAGTTGTTAAATTAATGTATATTATGGATTTATAAAGTTTTCAGCTTTTTTAATGTAATCAGGTTAACGAGTAATATCTAGGGGCGTTTGTATATTATTATCAATATTTTGTGTATATCAGTGGACAGACCTCGGCGCGCGCGGCCCGGTGCCCGGAGCGGCCGCGGCCCGGCGCCACCTGCCCCGGGCCGCGCGCGCCGACTCCGAGCGACACTGGCAGGCTGCGACTATATTATTTTGTTTAAATAAAATTTTATTAAGAAATATGTGTTTTACTGTTTTGCTTTCTTAATTAGGTCTTACCAGTTCTTACTAGGGACCAGAACCGGTTAGGTACCAATAATACAGGGTTGGTTTTATAAAAACTAGCAATACTTATGGCAATGGCAACTATGGTAAGCACAACATTTGACTCGTAGGTAAATGCTTACCGAAACCAAAAACCGAATGTGGTCGTTCGTATCAAGTGTTTTAGAATGGGAACAAGCTATTATAATTTAATCTCTTGCTAGACATTCGACCACATCAAATATGGTTACCTGCTGGCTAACCCCGACGACCTCATCACGTTTGACCCGACATGGAACAGATTTAACAACACTAAAGCCCGTCACAGGCGGTGCTATAATATATATGAATATGCTGTAAGATACCGAGATATATAACTATTATCGTATAGCTCGGCACCACACGGGAAAGATATTAAAAGAGAAAGATATATCGGTTGTACGTCACGCCAGAGAAGGAAGGCAATATACCCAAAATTATATCGTAATGGCGCCTCTAGATGATGGGCCATCATAGGGACGCAGCTATGCGTTAGAGGGAGCTAACGATATTGCCATCTCGTTCCGTCGTATAGCTTCGTCCCTATGATGGCCCATCATGTAGAGCCAGCCTAATATATCGAGCTATAATATATATTATAGCTCGGTATCTTACGATATATTTTTCGTACTATTTGACAGAGTCCACACACGGAGCTATAATATATGTATTATAGCATAGCTCGATATATTGGCAACCGATATAGCTTTCTCTCTTTTGATATCTTTGCCGTGTGTGGTGCCGAGCTATACGATAATTTATTTGTACGGTACATTAATTTAATATACACGGTGCTCGTGAGCATTGCGAGAGATTTTAACCACGGATTCCTGAGGTCATAAGGAGTAAAAAATGTTATATGAAGTTAGGTCGATTTTGCTTTTTTTTCGATTTTTTTAATGCTTTGGAACATAAAAAATTAATGTTATTGATAAAACTAACGACTAAAATAAATTGGTACATTTTTATTCGTAAAAAATGGTTCACGAAAAGTATTCCTTGGCATTTTGACATCTGTCAATAAGGATGTCTAGACTAGACCCCATAAAGAGTGAAATCTTTATCGAATAACATAATTTGAAACAAAAAAAGAACCGACTTCACTTAGGATCCGCTATTCCAAGAGGAAGTGGCCGAGTTGCTGTAAAAAATAGTGAAATCACTATAGGTGTGCCTATAATAGTTGAAGAGTTCCCTCGATTTCTCCAGGATCCCATCATCAGATCCCGACTTGGTGACAATGGGACCATCTAGGGGTTATACCTGTTCGATTAAAAAAAATATTTGAAAATCGGTTCACGATTCACGGAGATATGGAGTAGCATACATACAAAAAAAAAGTCGGTTAAAAAGCGTTATTCACTGGGTTACAATAATCTATGTTTTTTTATTTAATTGGTAATAACTCTGAAACTAGGCAAATTCCAGGGAACTTTGTACGACATTTTAGTCTCTAATTGCGATCAGGAATACGCTGTTAAAATCTCTCGCAATGCTCACGAGCACCGTGTATATTATACCTCCATCTGTATGCACAGCGGTCGCCGCGAGCGGCCGTGCGACCTTTTTGAGCGATAGTCTTTTATTTAAGTATGTATATAGATAAATATTATAAATAAATAAATATTATGGGACAATGCCTCTATTCTCAAGTGGATGTTAGGATTGTTAGGATATTTTTGAGTACCTACCCTGGCCGCTCAATAAATTTGATAGTGACTAGGGTTGCCACCCGTACTATAAGGGTGGATTATCTTTTTTTTTGGTCAGTGAGGGCAGCTACCAGATCCCGAGTTGCTACGTGAAAGTGGTCTTAGAAGACCTTCCTTCTATTTCAAATTAATGAAGGACCGCATTTACAGATTTTGGAAAAAACATACAGGGTGCGAGAAAAAGGTCATTTTTGGCGAACTTTTTTTATGATGCCTTTTGATCCCATTCCTATCCAGGATCAAAAGCTTGTATGGGACCAAAAAAAATTTTCCGGCTAGAAAAGCCACAAAACGAAGGAACCCTTTTCACATACATTTTGTACGAAAATGAAAACTTTTATTTTTGACATGCATTTTTTTACTCCAATCGATTTCATTCCTGTTCAGTATCAATAGTTTCCGTGGGGTCAGCTTACGATAATGTACCAAACAGCCAAAAATGGAAGAAACTTTTTCCATACATTTACTATGGAGAAAATGTGAAATTTTATTGACATTTTCTAATCATGCTAGTCAGTCCTGTTACGTTTAAGAGCAATAATACTGTATCAGGACATCACAGTCAAAGCATTCAAAATAACAAAAAACGGGGATCTTAAAGCACAAATGTATGGAAAAAGTTTCTTCAATTTGTGGCTTTTTGCTACATTATCGTAAGTTGACCCCATGGAAACTATTGATACTGAATAGGATTGGAATCGACTGCTATAAAAAAATTGCATGTGAAAAATAAAAGTTTTCATTTTCATACAAAATGTATGGGAAAATGTTTCCTCGATTTGTGGCTTTTCTAGCCGGATTTTTTTTTGTTTCTATACTAGCTTTTGATCCTGGATAGGAATGGGATCAAATGGCATCATAAAAAAAGTTCGCCAAAAATGACCTTTTTCTCGCACCCTGTATGTTTTTTCCAAAATCTGTAAATGCGATCCTTCATTAATTTGAAATAGAGGGAAGGTCTTCTAAGACCATTTTCACGTAGCAGCACGGGATCTGGTAGCTGCCCTCACTGACCCAAAAAGAAAATCCACCCTGTATATAGTATCGTACTATATTTTGGCTTGGTGTACTGTTGAAAATATGCAAAAAAGACGAAAATACTATATTTTTGGAACGTTTCATGAGGTAACAACAAGGTGTACTATATTTTTTTGATGTAGATTTGGAAAATACTAGGTATATTTCTCTCAAAAAAGGTGGTAATTAGTGACTGTACATGATACACACTAACTGATCCGTGCTCTGCTCTCGGAGCGCGTCAATCCAACCCAACTCACGCGGTTGCTGCGTTTACTGCGGTGAACCCACGCTGTAACACAGTATCCGCTGTTGCGACTGCGGCGTTGTTAGTCAATTGTCATACAGCAACCTCATTGAAATGTATGGATATTTAGACTTAAAAAGAAAAACTTTGTGTATTTAAATATTTTTTTACTTGATACAGTAACTAAAATATTAAATATGGAGCTTCATCTGCAGCAACACAGTTATTACTTACAACTTGTACAGTCGCCATCAAATATATCGGAGCGGTCAGCGGTACTCAAAAATATCTGACCATGCACTTTATCACCTTAACAATAGAAGCGTTCTTCAGATGTTTGTGACCACCTCGGCCGCTCCGATATATTTGATGGCGACCGTGCGCTACCTCATGCCAGGAAATCTATTTGTGCAATGATTGGTCTGGTAACATATCAATGGCATTAGAAATGGACAATATGCAAGTAACAAAGATTAGTACTGCAGCCAAGTGGCCCATCAGAAGCTACAATGAGGTGGGGACCTCAGAATATTTACAGTTTTCGGCTATTTCCATCAAATAATAAAATTCCAACCTGGAATGTCATATCTTACACAACTTTTACACTATGTACTTGAAAATTAACCAAAACTATTATAAAATATAGCAATATATTTACAAATAATGTTTTTTCCTTATAGCCAGGTACCAAAATAAAGAGATGTGTAATATTTGACACAAATACTTTGCAGATGACTGATGGCAATGATTATAAACTAGTTTCCATGAAGTGGCAGGTTTCTAAATAAATTTTATATAAATTAATGCATAAACCCAATTAGAGGCATATGTCCAATAAACATTCTCTTTTGAATACAAAACACAAGTCATTCTGAAAATACATCAGTGATTTACTACAGATCCAAACTGCATAATAATAATTCATTCACAAAAATGTATGTATTAACCAATACAAGATATATCAGTCTCTTCAATATCAATAATCTTTCATTAAGTACTTATACTATATTTTGGCAAATGTAGGAATTCAATCCTGTATTTTGATGTCATTCTTTGTGACATTTTGATTGACTTGATCATTCTCATGCTCCACAAAATCATCAAAGAGACTCGGCCAAGCCTCTGTGTCATCGTAACTGCTGAGATCATCACCCACAAATTCACAAAAGTTCAAAAACATGTACCATGTGTCTTTAGGTATCCCTCTAATGTGAGTGTTCCTTTCTAAATAACTAAGCCAACGGTCCAGTATGGGAGGCTCATTGTTAGTAAAAACCAACCTCCAGAGCAAAATAGCTATATCAGATGGAAGTATTCTTTGACCAGTGCTTACATCCAATCCAAATTTAAACGTAAATCTATACAAGTCTTTAAACTGCTCAGATTCTCTGTTCAGCTCGCTAATAACCTCATTTAATTTATGTTGTATACCTTTAATGGAGTCCGTCTTCATATTCTTTAAGCCTTGTATGAATTCTGTCTTTGTGAATCTGCACATTTGACTAGCATTTAATTTCCAAGCAAGCACAAGGACCTTAAAATCATCAGGATTTAATTGTAGGTCATTACATAGATTCTCAATGCCTTCTGCTAAGATGGCTTCTTCCAATGAATCCTTGTATTGATCAAACAACTGATTTATCTTAGATTCTGAGACACGAGGTTCACTTGATGCCAATGATGACATTGTTCGTGGAATGGATGGTAACTTTTGATAGAACGGTTTAGGAACCTTATCAGTGAATGACTTCTGTGAGTTTACCATATCTGTAGAGCATGTTTCTGCAAAAGCATTCATGTTGTCTTTCTGTATATTACTAGCATATCGGCTATTGTTTACAGTGTTGTCATTGTCCGGCAGTAGTGGCACCTCTTGTAGATAGTCTGTGATAGTTACGGCAGGCACCTGGTGGGAAGCTACAATCTCTGTCATATCTGCAAAGTAAAACAGAAATAATATAAGTCCCATATTTAAAATAAAAGATATATATTATAATAAGTCATATGATATTTTGGAAATAAGTATTGCAATGCTGAATAAACTGTAAGCATTCAATGTAGAAATATTAGTCTGAAGCAGTACTAACCATCTTTATTTCTATGGGAAGCTGTGACATCAGCATTAGCTTGATTTTCGAAACAACTGAGACAATGGCCCATTGGACGATTTGTGGAATAGTTTCTTTACAGACATAAAACCCTCATTGAAGTCACGAACAGTCCAAGTACACTTACGAAATTTTGTATCAAGAATGCTATAAAACATAATGACAGTCAGACTCCGTGAAGTGTTTTCGACAGAAACCTGAAATTATGTTAATAAACCTAAAACAAACATAAACAATTAAATCTTGTATTAGGCCAAATAGGCACGTAAAACGTGTGTAATAGCATAAGCATGAATACTTGCCCGTATTGTAATTGTAACACAGATTCATTCCTTAGTATGTCTAATGATATGACATACACATACACCAAAACATTGCAGCGGAATCACTAAAAAATCTTGAGCTTTTAGAACACAAAATAGCAATGTTTGTAGCCCAAGCTAGCGATTCTTCTCCTCATTATTGGGCTACAACCCTACAACACCACAAGACAGTTCATTTCAGTCAAATAGTATTTGATCCAGTGTTGCCAGGTTACTTCACCTAAAAGTTTCGTCGTCATTCCTGAAAAGTTCCATTTTAGATTGAAAAGTTCCATTTTTTTCTAAATCACGAAATACCTATAAATAATGTAATTTAAATAGATATACATACCGTTTATCGAATATTTTTATGAAAAAAAAAATGGTTTCGCACTTAAGTTACACTTTTTACTGGAGTATAAACAAAACAAGCATGTAATCGAACCGAACCGAACTTACTTGAGCGTTTTGTTTGTTTTCATGTTTTGTGCATAGATACCCCTGGACCTGATACGGAAATAATAATACCAATTGAGATTGAACGGGATGGTCTTATCAAACTTTCAACAGGTGTGACAGAGAAGCGAGCTGTTATCGCTAGTCCTTGTCATAGTCTCACCTATTTTTTGACAGTGGAGGGTAACGAACAGATGAAATTGGCGTTTTCTTTAAGAAATTTATGTGATTACTACGAGAAAACCAGATGTTTTTGTCAGAAAGTTGTGTCGGCTACGGAAAACAAAAGTAATTTGTTCCGTTTTGCGCTGTAAAAGTGATAATTTTCGTCAAAATTACGACGACATAACTTTTCACAGTGAAGTACAAAATTTTACAGTTTTCTCCTGTTGCTTTTTGTAATAATTAGTATGCTACAAACTATTACACTTGAAATCTTGTTAGAAAAGGTATTCTCTTATAAAATAATACGTAAAATTCTTGCTTTGAGGATACCCTCCACTGAGATCTAAGAAGGGCAACAAAGAAGCCGACTAAATTATGTAGGCTAGCTACGGTATGCTATCAGCCATCTTGAAATGAGTTTCCAAATTTCTCGCGTTGCATGTATTTCTATCCCTTACGGTGGACGCGTATGCGGTTTCTAGTTAAATTCTTGCTTTTAGGTTTTGTGTCATTTGATGTGATCTGAGGATCTTTGATCAAAAGCGTACTGAGGAAAAATCGGCCTGGCGCTATCTATCTATCTATCTGTACACTTGGCGGTCACCGTAGTCCGTAAGGGACTGCAACGGCGGGTATGGGTGACGGTGTGGTTTACCGCGGCAAACCAAGCGAACCTAGCACCGGGCGACATTACTACCTGAGTGGCGCGACTGATGGCGCTACTAGACGATGAATTCAGTTGATTAGGGCTGAGTTACAGGGGTGTTATCTCATAGTGGTTCATGCGAAGGCACGAAGACCTAAATATATTAAATAAATTAATACCGGTACCTTAAAAGTTCCGAAAATTGTCCTAAAATCTAAAGTTCCTTCCAAGTTCCGCGGGGATGCCAAAAGTTCCGAAAAACGGAACAAACGGAACCAAACGGCAACACTGATTTGATCTCAAAGCAAGCATTAACTAGAGCCCGCACACGTGTACCCCCGTATGGGATAGATATATAGATGCCCATAATCACTTCTACAGCATAAAACAGAACAATTTACCATTGTTTTCCTTAGCCGACACAACTTTCTAGGAAAACTATCAGCTTTTCTCGTAGCAATCACAGAAATTCTTGAAGAAATCGCGCATTATATCTGTTTGTTACCCTCCACTGCTAGAAGTAACGCGTGGAGGGTAATATAAACTATGACAAGGACCAACGATAATAGCACCTCTCTGCCGTATCTATTGAAAGTGTAATAAGACCATCCCGTTCTATCTTGGTATTATTAGTTCCGTGTCAGATCTATGGGTGGTATATCTATGTATTTGATACATAGCTATACAATATTTTTCACAAAAATATTAAAGAGGTCTACTGACGTCAGCGATCCCGACGTCAAGTTGGCGGTTGGCGCCATATCGCGGCGAGTATAGACCCTTTTAGGGTCACCACACACCTAGCGGAATTCCTGGCTGAAGTAGCGGAAATTCATAGACAAAATGCTTAATTTGTCTATGGTAGCGGAAATTTGTCTATGGCTTCCATACAAAAAATCTGCGACTATAGACAAATTTCCGCTACCATAGACAAATTTCCGCTACTTCCGCTAATTCCGCGAGGAAAACCGCTAGGTGTGTGGTGACCCTTATAACAGTAACAGACAGTCGAATTTGGTTCGGGCAGTTCGGGCTGGGCCGGACATGGCCTTGGGTAAGGGGGCTTGGATCAACATGACATGAGGATCAACGCCACCTCAACCATTTTGACAGTTTACCTCTCATTCTAACTATAGTTCTGTCCCGTTTTAATCCTTTGACTAGTCGTTTATGTCTGTAGACTGCAATCGCCTTCGCCTAATGCTCGGTTTACACTATGTTAGTTGTTACTTGGTAGGTGTAGTAGGTCCATATTGATGATAGAAAAACACATCTCAAGATTGTCACAATACTCAATGGTAGCGTAGCGTTTGAAATTTTGAACCAGCGTCAGTTATTTTATTTACTATTTAGACTTGTCCCGTTTGTTGTGCTATTTCTTCAGTGTAAAATAAAATCGGTTTATAATTTGTCAATATGAGTGTAATCGACGAAACATGGGACTTCAAAGTAGATATAAAACAATTAGATCAAAAGTTATTCTGTGAGTTTAAGTCTGATGTAAGTAATTTCTCTAAGCAAATCGCGAACCACTTGCATGGTTTCCAGACACAGAATCTCAACTATTCTGGATCTTCGGCTAAAAATAGTGACGACGAATTAAGACTAATAACTGAAAAGAACAAACAACTGGTCCATGATATCAAGTCCAAAGTTGAAGAATATGAACAACAGCAAGTGAAATACAACAACTATAAATCAGGTTTGTATTTGGTAATTAATGCAATGTCTTGTAGAATTATATCAATACTTCAAAATTTCAAAAAATAACATACAAAATAAAAAAATTGGCTTCGTATTGTTGGTGTCATTGAGATAGAGGTAGCTTTTGCTGAAAGTGCTTTGGTGATATACCATTAAAATTGTTGCTTCCAGGGTGTAGGTTCAAACACTGGCCAATATTCTTTTTGGAACTTCTGTATATCTAATATTAACACATTCTCTACCAAGAACCCGCCTCGTGGGCGCTCGTAAACTTTGCTCAGATGCCGGACAACCCGCTGGGCGGGTTGTTTTGTACGTAGCTATACACGCCCGGTTTCTGAAGTAGGACGTCATTTTTCGCCTGGTCGTGAAAGTGTTAATAAATATTTACCAGATGATTTTGCTGAAGGAAAGCATAATAAAGGAACCAGAACGATTCCTAGTGTCTGTTGAGTTGGAAGGCCACATGTCAGATGCATTTTGATTGACCCTATAGGCTCCTCAGTTGCAATTAACATAGCCCTAAGACGGAATGTATGAGTAACAAGTTTATTGTTTATTAAAGGTTCAAAATGATCATTTTCATTTACTATATATTTCAGAGCAAAAAATATTAGCAAAGGAAATCAAAGATACCCATGAAGCATTTTTAATGGCAAAAAAATATTACAAGAAATTTTTAAAAATATATTTCACCGTTGAATCAAGAAATGATGGAAAGGATGGAATATTTCTGCAATTCTTCACTGAAGTAAGGAAGGAATCCAAAGGAAATTCAGTTTATTTGTTGAGAGACTCTAAGACTAAACATTATGAAGGTGAGTGCCTATTTTTTAATAAATATGTTCAATGTAGAATATTATTTTTTCCAATTCATCTTCTTTCATAAGCTAACTTTGTTTTAATTGTAACCTACCTTGTTGTGGTGCCTTTAGTTTAGGTTTAGACATTAGTGTCCATTTAAAGATAAAGATATATTCTTGAATTTAGGCACATATTACAATCCCTTTTAATTTTATGCAATGCATTATATCACACTGCCCTTTTGTCTTGGAAGAGTATCCACAACTCTGCTTGATCTAGTTATTTACTTAAAACCACATTTCAGTGTTGCAGATAACACCAGGGCAAGAGATTTGTAAAGAAGTTCAACAGAAGCTTCAAGCCACAAATGACATACCCGGTGCTCTTTGCTACATCCGACGACATTTCATGAAAATGAAGAAAGGGAAAAAGGGAGACTCTTAGAATTTACTGCAGCATTGAATTCTTCTTTAGCATATTTATCTTCACTCGCATGACACTAGCCATATGGTTCTTACATCTAAACTAAAACTTAGGTTTCCTGCTCTAGAAAATTGCAAATGGCTATCACTAGAGATTGGATCTACATTATAATTATATAAGTTTAACTTTTTTCGGCTGGGTGTATGAAATAAAAAATAACACCAAATAGGTATAACAAGAAAATAATGAAAAAATATTTGTGAATTCAAAAATATTTGTTTATTTATTAGATAAAATAAATAATGATTTCTGCTAGTTCCCTAGTTATATTGTAAGGTATATAATCACTGATTCTGTTATAAATAGAGGTGTATTTTAACAAAGGGGTCTGAAAAATCAAACCTGCTTGGATGAAATAGAATAAATTAACCTTTTGACCGCCGCAACTAAACATATGTATGCAACAACAAATAGTAAGCCTTATTGACATGTGTTAAGGTTAATATTAAACTGCTAATGTTATTGGTTAACTATGACAGTGGGTGTCGAAAGGTTTAACCTTTTCAACGCTTTCTCTCTCGCATCAAAATGTGGCATACACGCCAACATTTCAACTAGTGAGATACTAATTTAAACCTTATCTGTCAACAGTAAAATTGATTTGACAGCGTCTGCCATAGCCTTTTTAGTGGTTGTTGGCGTGGTAGGCACGACAGTACTCGACCACTTTAATGGCTCTTGGCATTGAAAAGGTTAAAAGTGCTTGGTATACATTATTTTTAAGTGTGGCAACAAGAATGTATCGAAGTATTATTAAATAATACAATCAGCAGGATTAATTCTTGAAGTCCGTCACAGACGGAGCTATAATATATCAAATTAAGGTGCGTTGGGGTAAGATAGAAAGGTATTTTTTTAGGGGTAAGACAAAAAATCGTCCATATTCCGGACCATTACAGACTACTTTTTATCTTACCCCTAAAAAAATACCTTTCTATCTTATCCCAACGCACCTTACGTCTACCGCAAGAAAATAGTATGTATAATTAACTAGGTATGTAACTAAGTCAATATAGTTACATGATAAATGTAACCCTTTCCCAAGCTAAAGGCATTACTACAAAATTCATTTTAGTTACAGTAAGAAAAAAAACTTTCGATTGACATTTTCGATCTATTAGCCAGATAAAGGGGTATGAGGGGTACTCATACTCACTAAGAAAATAAGTGAGTATGAGTATGAATATGAGCAAAATTTTAGTTTTAATATCGACTCCATAGTTTTCATTCATCTTACCATGCGATGAAAAATCCTAGGCTTGATTATAGCTCTGTATCTTGTACAATATATCTTACCACAGAGGACGGACCCCTTTAGAGCGTTATTCGCTACGCTACGCTCGCACATGCGCATTGCTGAAGTGTATTTGAAGTACTAGTTAACTAGTTAGGCAAAATATATCGTATGATACCGAGCTATAATATAAGTCTCAGTCTTCAGTCTGTGACGGGCTTTAAGAGTGTAGATAGCCCTGCATACCAAACTCTTTTTTTCTGCATCTTGATGTTTTATTTTCTTTTCAAAGCACAAGAGTGGAATATACCCTCAGAAACATCTCTGATTAAAAATATATATTTTGTGATGGAGTTGTGCGTTCAGCCTTCCCTATCCTACATATGTTTTAAGATGATTCAAAGGTCCAACCCTGCTGTCAATTAACTATGGCACTTATACTTTGTACATAAATGATAACTTGAATATAAATATATTTTACTTCTTTAACATCAGATTTTCCCCAACAGAATTACATTAACATCAGAACATATTGATGAAGTTAAAATATGAAAATATTATTTCATATAATATGTGTAACAATATTTTGCTTACATTGTAAGATTGTACAATACAAGTTTGTACAGTACAATTCAGTCTGTCTTAAAGTCTTAGTTCCGTGAAAGCTATCCAGAAAAATCTGATTAATTTCTTTGAATTTAATTTATAAAATAAAACTTAAACCAGTTATGGAAACATCCTAAAACAGGAATACATTATCCTTTGTAAAAGCAAATAGGTTAATATGTAAGTAAGGAATTCAAAATAAGTTGATAACATTTAGTGGAATAATAATAATAGCATTAGCCCCTTATCATTCAAAATTGAACCCGAGACGTCAGAATGACACAATAATGAGAGCAACGAAGCTTCTAATGGGTGGTCAGATGGAAAAAATAAAATTATTAAAAAAACGGACAGATTAGGTTACCCCCCCACACTAGCGTCTTCCGAGCGTGGACGCCGCCCGAGCGTCCCCTGGTGTTTTGACGTCGCGTCTACGCTGCGCTAGCGCTCGGGCGACGTCGACGCCCGAAAGACGCTAGTGTGGGGTTAGCCCTACGTAAATATTAAATTAATACACCTAAAACATTTTTAGAGCGTGCCAAAGAAAAAAACAAGTATCGAAAAAAACCTACTACCTATTTACGCGATTTCACATTACACAACCTCTGTAGGTACGTATTAATGAATTTAATGATACAACATTCACACATCAAAATTCTCAATTTTTATAAAAAGCCTTTTTGTCTAACATAAATACAGCTTTAATAGCGGTTAGTAAAATACACTATCCTAGGTTTTGTCAAACATGATGGTTAAATTTATTAGAAAATAAATCTAACCTGTCAGGCGGAACATATTGATTTGAATTTAGTGAAATAACTAACTTAACAAGACATACTTCTATAGAAATACAAAAAGGTTATTATTCAATCGATACTATATTAATATTCAAGATAAACTTAATCCAATTTTTTATTTTAGTGTTAGTTTAGCCATCCTCAATTATTAATTTATTAGACTAATTAATTTATAAGATTAAGAGATAATAATTAATTTATAAGACTTACCTAAATAAAGTAATCCGACACACATAAAGTTAAAGGTAGTACTTATTCAAAACATTATTGTCATTTTCAGTTAACATTTTCTTTAAATGAACTATATAGTATCCCCTGACAGGTATAAATCAGAAATACATAAGTATTACATATATTACGTAAACTCCTAAAAATAGATTAATTACTTGTTAAATTTAAACTTACATGAATTAATTGTATAAAATATCAACGCATAATATTTAACAATGTAGCTACCCTTTATACTTTAATTTTACTGAAAATACAGTGTATAACGTAAATAAATGAATGTAATACTGTTCTTCCCTGGTCTGGTATATGTATAGTGTTAAAATTAAAGTACGGCCAACAAGATACTACAATCGCGACCTATGTTAGGTAACTAATAACTATTAAGGAATGAAGACTTAGGTAATTTACCTCAGAATATTATAAATTTATAAGGTATAACTATTAATAAAGTGTTAAACGAGAAATGAAGAAATGAGAATCACGAAAAGGGAGTACTAAGGCTAAGTAAATAGGTAAAAAAAAAATACAACGTATACTATAAACCTCAATCCTACGTTAATAATAATGAATTAATGATAATGTCGAAAAATTTTCATTCTCGTCTAATATCAGCAAAAAGTAAAAGCAATTTAAAATATAGAATACCTGCTTTGCCCGAAGATTGACTGGTAGAGAATGAAAAGAAATTAAGTCCACCTCTTGTATGATTGTATTTTTCTTTTGTGCAATAATGATTAAATAAATAAATATCTTGTCTTACTATACTGGCCGTACTTTGTTATACAATGATAGTATTGAAATATATGGATATCATATTATATGTAATTATGTATTGAAATGTTATATATGTTAGGTACTTTGTTAGGGTATGTTAGGTACTTTATTTTAAAACTTATTTTAATAATTTTATACAGTAGTGGTACCAAAACCATACAAGTTAGTTAATATAATAAATGCAATATTTGAGTCAGAAAGAATATCTAATTATTAATTAATTTAACATTTTCCGAAATAAAGTCTATGCATTAAAAAAAATATAATTGAACAAAGTTTTATCCTGTTCAGTGTTCATGTGGCCGAAATGTTTTTATGGATGATATTATTTTTAAAACTTCTATATAATTGCCTTAGAATTACGTATTTTTCAACAAATAAGTTCAGGTCGAAAGTGAAAAGTGAAACAAGTCACACCAGTCTGCAATACTGTCTCGACATGCTCCTTGGAGAACAAACTGTGTTCGCATACTTCACCTTAAATATACTTAAATAAAACTAAAATCTGTCATCAATTAACAACTTCTATAAACTGGAAGCTATATTGACAGTCAAATTATTAGGAAACCCTTTACAATTTTTATTTGCACCGTGTACCTTTACAAAAATATATGATATTATTGATTTAATATACTTTTTTTTTAAGATTTGTATCTCCATTAGATTCGTGTAGTAATTTGCTGGAAGAGTTTTGTGACAGCTCCGATTTTGCAGAGGAAATTGATCGCCTTTCAGGGATCAGCAGAGCGCCGAGGGCAATAAAATGTAGGGAATAATATAGTCTCCTGAAATAAAAAAAATATAATTGTTAATTGGTGCACGTTTACATACGAATGTATGCCGATATTAGATAGTTCGTGCCGCCCACACCACCACTATAATGACTTTGGCAAGGAAAACAGTTCTTATCTGTCTTTATATGACTAGGTATTCTCAAGTATTCTAGGATAAACCTGATTTAGGATAAATACTCGTAAACGTAATATGAAATTTTCTGCGATGATCCCTACTACAGTAGTCAAAAGCATCGTGCCGGAACGGGAATAAAATAAAGCAAGAACGCAGCGACGCAGACTGTCCAGACTGTCTGCAGACAGCGAGAGTGAGCGAGACGTCTAGCTTAATGAGCTTCGACTCAATCGAAACGTTTCTTTTGGTCAAACTACATTATAGTTATGATTGTCATGTCATGGTCTAGCGCTAGCTAGCGCGCCGCGATCCCGTTGTGCCTAAAGTAACGACATAAGGCATACATTCGGACGTCAGCGTCACGCCGCGTTCAGGCCCGCCTGGTTGTTAACATAATATTAAAGGTATTTACTAGTTTTAGTTTATTGCGGGAGGAATCTTCGATTAACATTATAAATTGGCATATTTTTCGTAATCTGTCCAAAAATTGCCGTTACAAAGAGCGTTGAATCTCTTTTTTTCGTATGCTAGAGCCATAATAAACGTGTCTCTTACTAGAGGACGTGGTTTCAAAATGTAGGTCTGGCCTTATGAGTGGGATGGTTTCTACATACATCACCACGCGCGTCGTCACGAACGTCAGCGCGTCGTAGAACAGTTTGTACATACCCGTAGAAAGCCATGCTCGGCGCCAACTGCAGCAGCACGAATGGCACGGTCGCGTACGTCATCGCCACGCGCGTCGTCACGAACGTCAGCGCGTCGTAGAACAGTTTCTTCGGCCGGCTGTTCACGAACAACGGCCGCGCTACTGATCGAAACTGGAAACAGAAATATGCATAATTGTATACGTATGGTTAAATTGTGATGAAAGTTGTTTTAGCATGCTTAAACAGCCCCTGACGAAGGGGGACACTTAAGAAATCTTGTCATAAAAAAGCCAGTCACCGACACGGACTTTTTTTTATCAGGATTCAACGTTTTACAAAGAGGTCAAAGTAAAATATTTCTGACTACTCGGCCAGAATGTTTATATTTAGCTCTCTCAAGTCTCTCTGTGTGGGTTCATTAGTTCTACCTGGTTCTAACCATTGAGAAAGAAGTAGTTAAATAAAAAGTAAGAAATATTTCTTAGTTTAGTTATTTCTCTATGGTATCTATACTACCTCTAGATATCATACGATGAATGTCCCTCAAGTTTAACTGCTTACCTTCCTGGCGGAGACGGTGAAGAGGCCGCCCGCGAGGAAGGTGAGGTAGTAGCCGGGATGGAAGCCGTGCCACACGGCCGACAGCGCGTACACGCGCGCCGTGCGCCACGCCGCGCCGCCGCGCGAGTACGCCACGCAGCGGAGCCACGCGTTCGTGTTCTTGTTCCAGCTCGCTATCGCCGTACGGAAATTTTGGGCGAACTGAAATTATCAACGAAGTTATAAACACACATAAAACCGAAACAAGTCAATGTTGGACATTATGTCCTTGTCCCATTTATGCGTATCCTCGCTCTGGTATCCATCAAAGCTCATCTCGTATGTTACTTCAGATACTTAGTGGCAATTTAGAATATTTATATTTTTTTTGCGAAAACCTATTTTTTTAACAAGATTATCCATACATAAATTTTTCCGTTATCCATACATTTTTATATCGCAAACAAAAATACAATGTAAAACCTCATTATTTAAGATTTTCTGCGTTATATTATTTATATTAAACCTTTGTTATTATAGTTATACGTACAAAATGTGTGTCTGTGTATGCATTAGTTGCATTAATAAGCACCTACATATATTATTAAATATTTAAATTAAAAGTACCTAGGTAGTAGGTATGTACCTATGCAAACAGAAGCTTCGGAGACGACGATATACACTTAATAATTATGATTCTTAAGAAGTCCTGAAGCCCATCCCGTAGTTATTGCAGATGGCCTTTGAGACAATATTAAACCATATTCCATTATAATAAGGTCTATTACTCACCTCAAACCCAAACACGTCAATATTGGACATCTTGTCCCATTTCGGCGTGCCATCGCTCTCGTACCCATTGAAGCCCATCCCACAGTTATTGCAGATGGCCTCTGAGAGCAGCCACGCGTGGTAGTACTTGCAGCGCACGACCAGGGTCGAGAGGTACGCGTACCAGAGGAGGTACAGCGCCGACCATGAGCGTGAGACCTCGGATGTGGGATCCGTCAGCTCTGAAAAATAGTATAATTCGTATGGTCTAGCCAGGCAACAGTGTTAACAATAATACATTTTACTAAGTATCATCATAATCATAATCATAATAATCAAAACGGAACTGAATAAAATGCATAATTTGCATACACTTTTTTTTAATGAAATTGCTTTCTCTCTTTGTACACAGCAATGGGAATTTTGCCAATGTCTAGTTGCCGGCGTTAATCACTATTTATTTGTTTAAATAAATATAGGCAACGTTGTTCGGTATAGGCCTTGCTGATTGTGGTGATAGCCTTCCTACAAACACGTGGGTGGCAGAGACCCCGGATAACAGTTTGTTCGACTAAAGGGTGGTTACGCGCGTTTTGAGACGAATTTTTCATTAGCTTGCACACTTGTTCGTTAGATCACCGCACGATAAGCTATCAATATTACACAATGAACTACGTAAATGAGCAAAAAACAAAAAGTGTTCTAAATACGCCGCAGCCATCTTGAGCTAAAACGATTATCCCTTGCATACACTTTTATTTTCTGGCTTGACGTTTCGAACGTCACGTTATATTCATTGTCGCGGGCAGAATGACAAGTAATTGTATCAACATACATCTTCACTTAGCCTTGATTATGCACTTTTACGCTACGGTTGTCATATAACACTCACGACATCCAATGGTTTGGAACGGCAAGTGTTTTCACGCTAACACTTTATGAAAAGTTAATAGTAAAGAAGATTTTGTTTATGATTATAACTTATCTTGGAACTAACCTGCAAGTACTGTTAATGGGTATTTCTGCTCTAAAGTCAAGTATAACAGTGCAGCTGCAATGGAGCCCATCAATTTGTACAACACCGCCCTCCGAGGAGACGGCTCCTTTGCATTCTTCGCTTGCTTCAGGAAATTATATGAAAGTAAAAATATTTAAAATTAATCGTGGATACTTAATTAGTTTATCCACTATTTTATAATCCGCCACGCAAACTTCAACCAGGCGGATACAAAAACAGATCAAACACAGGCTTCATCACATAAACATCTAAAATGGAATCATTGAGTAGCTGGAGATGACATCCCCAAGATGATTTGTCCCAAAAATTGTAGCGAACATCACTACAAATCCATACTACTCTTTGATTCTGGCGCACAAAATTTGTTCTAGATGTCACATCTAGTAAAATACATAATAAATCAATGAATGGAATCCATCGCACCCTATCTAGCTCAAACGTCCCCATGACAATAGCACACTAGCAGCCAGCGTTACCACGCTGGATTGCCAAAGAAATTTGGTGAACCATATAAACGAATCGGAGCGCGGATTGCCATCCCTATCTTTGTGTATCTGAATTGACGACCCAGGTCCCTGATAAGTTCAATATTATATTTTAAAAGTTGTTTTCAATCTTGTAGACAAATATTATTGTATCCTTTAAATGTTACCCATTTAAAAAAAATGGTGGCCTGTAAAGTCGGTTTACGGACGATAATTTTGAGTGATAACATCATAAGAAAACATGAAAATTTGCATACTTTTATTTATGAATTGAAGTTAATTATTATCATTGAATTTATTTAGGAAAATAATCAACTAAAATGTAGTACCATCGCCAACAAATATATCGGAGCGGCCAAGGGACTCAAAAATATCTTAACATGCACTTTATCGCCTTGACGATAGAGGCGTTGTTCAGATATTTATGACCATTGTGGTCATTTTACATGTTTCTCAATCACATGGCTTGTGGCCATAACGTTACCATTGAGATTTGTCCACGTGACTGGAACGGAACGTGCCACTTTTTCGTGCATGCTACAGGTGTTTATCGATTTATAAAACGTTATCGCGTCAAAACTACATATACATGCGTCAGGCGAAAATCTACCATCCCCATAAAGCTTTGCGCCTATTACCCTAAATACATGAAACTCAGTACAGGTTACATACCTTATCTATTTTAGCACCTTCTATAAAGTTTATATAATCAGTATAGAACACCACTGGCCCGCACATCAGCGTCTGGAACGCGAGTGTAAACGCGAAGTACTCCAGGGGCGAGGGAATCTTGTCGATTTTCTGCGTGAGTTGAGAGTCGTAACTCTTTGTGTTCGAGTTGATCTCCCGCTGTGTCAGGTTGTCTTGCAACGAGTAGGCCAGGGAAGTAACTCTCTGTGTGATCACCATTAGGGGCCCTGTAAAAGAAGTTGTACGATTTTTAGGGTACAATCAAGAGATGCAACATACTTATGTAATATGTAACAAGGTGTAACAAAGATAGTGGTGATCCGTTTAAGGGTTTGTTACATATCAAATTGCGACTAAGAAAAACCTAGAGAAAATATGTCGAAAAAAAATTGGTTTGTATAGATGGTTGGCCGGGTGGGATGACGAGTCCTATACAAAAAAAATATTATCGCTTCCAAAAGAATTTTCACATATTTTTCTTAGTCGCAATACGATACCAATTATGCCCTTAAATGGATCATCACTATTGTTGTTACACCTTGTACTTATAATGTAATTAAGACCTTAACATTATGACAATAAGGTAACTTGTGCAGATAATTGACTTATAATTTGTGATTGACCTATGTAGTAGTATTATGGTACGAGAATTATAACCCTTGGTTGTTATGGCCAATGATATAATTGCAACTTAAATGGAAAGCGAGGGTATCCCATTTTCGACCTTGAAGTGTTAGCGTAATCAGGCACTCGTGAATTGGGCCAATCAACTTTTTGAGTGTCTTTTTGAGTGTTTGTTGAGTGTCTCTTGCGTTACCAAGAAATCGGGGTTCTAATATAGGTACATAGTTTCTGTTTATTGGTTTTAAAAGTTGGGAGCTCGAATGTTTTACCATACACCATAAACTGAAACACAGAAAATCCATTATTTAAAGGTGAAATTTCAGAATGAACTTCAAAAGTTGAAGACATATTTGTGTCGGTCAAGATGTTGATTCGCCCAATTAATCTGTATTTCTAAAAAACATCGCAGTCATATCGGTAATTAATGACACCTCGCATTCTTTGCCGGCTTATCTTGCATTAATGGGTCTTTGTGTTTTGTTTAACGGCCACGGCCATAAGCGAGTTCAATGTCATTACATGTCGTTGACAGGCAAATGAATAAATTGTTTATTGAATAAGAGCCGAGACTTGCGAGTCTATCTATGTCCTTCTACTCATATTACAGGACATTAATGGCTGCTCTACATGATGGGCCATCATATAGGACGCAGCTATACGACGGAACGAGATCGCAATATCGTTAGCTCCCTCTAACGCATAGTTGCGTCTTGCGTCCCTATGACGGCCCACCATGAAGAGGAGCCATTATATTACCTATAGAATGCATCTGAAAGAAGAATGGTACAGTCGGTCCTGTTTTATAAAGCTACAATTAGTGGAGTACAACAACGCCTTTTTAACCTATAAAAATGACAAAACTCACAAGTCCGATTTTATATTGTGCCCCGTTAGAATACGTTAAGTACTAATAATGACAAATATGTTCTAACAATTGTGAGCATTGCGCTAGGTATAATACACGTATTTGTTTGCTACATAAAGAAAAGATTATGCAAGTTTTATTTATCTCTACCAGACTATCGCTTTTTATTATTACTATATAACTTCACATTTTATAACGGTTTTGTCAATAGCAATCGTCGTCTTAGCCATTTGTCGTTCGTTTAGAATTCAAGGTCACGCATATTTTTACAAATTGTTTATGAATATGCTCACATAATCTATTGACCAAACTGTTATAAAATGACAGATGATATTGAAATAGTTGAATGCAATAGTGTGGTAAAGAAAAATGTAATTTGGATAATCTTTTCTTTGTGTTATTAACAAATATCTATATAATACCTAGCGCATCGTCAATAACTGTTAGAAAATATTTTTTACTGTGACTAATCATATTATATTCTCTAACTAAAAATGAAAATCGCACTTGTGAATTATAAAAGTTCAAAACTGTTCCTGTTAAATTTGTAAATGACGAATACGATTGTTAGAAAGAGACAAACAGCGAAATTGTAAATAATAAATAAATAATAAATAAATATTATGGGACAATCTTACACAAATCAACCTAGTCCCACAGTAAGCTCAATACGGTTTGTGTTGTGGGTACTAGGCGACGACATATATAATAGATAGATATAGATAAATACTTAAATACATAGAAAACATCCATAACTCAGGCACAAATATCCGTGATAAAACTGATAAACACACAAATAAAGGCCCTGACCAGGATTCGAACCCGGGACCTCCTGCTTCATAGGCAGGGTCACTACCCACTAGGCTAGGAGGCCGTTTACCTACTTGTAACTTGTATCTTTATAAAACGCGACCCTGAATCACCGATAATCGACGATATTTGTCGAGTGTTTTGGATTTTGAAGTATCGGGTGTAAATCCGCCAAGAATGCTATACACACTATCATTATTGGCGAAGACCGACAGTGTGGCAGTCGCTTAAAGCTTTTATCTCACCTAATTATAGTGAGCATGTTACTGATAGACGCAACTAAGGGCAGATTCAATGCACCTCGATAATTCTTTCACGTTAACGGCCTCCTAGCCTAGTTGGTAGTGACAGTGACCCTGCCTATGAAGCAGGAGGTCCCGGGTTCGAATCCTGGTCAGGGCATTTATTTGTGTGTTTATCACAGATATTTGTTCCTGAGTTATAGATCTTTTCTATGTATTTATCTATATAGTATATATATATATATATATATATATATATATATATATCGTCGCCTAGTACCTACAACACAAGCCTTATTGAGCTTACTGTGGGACCAGGTTGATTTGTGTAAGATTGTCCTAATATTTATTTATTTATTATTTATTAATGGTGAGATTGGTGACAGATTTGAGTGATTTTCGGTAGAGATTTGTAATCTTGTCTTTTTTTATGGTTCTTCTAGTCTATGTCTTTATTATTATATTATAAGTGAATAAGAAAAATTTGAAATTAAATATAGATTTCTGAATATTAATATGCAAGTACCTAAGTAATTGAGAAACCAATAAGTCGAAAAGGTCGTTCAAACATGTTTTTGAGACCGCTTGACTTAACGTGACAGTACACACATAGGTACACGCGAATCATACGACTTTACGTCACACTTTAGGTTTATTGTGAATAAATATACAAGTCATGCGTGCAAAACATATACAAAGAAACAATGAATTATCTTCTTAACATTATACCTGCAGTCGGTATGTCGGTAATGTAATGATTTTTCTTTAACTTTAACTAAATAGGTGGTCTATTTAATACTTTTATAATCATGAGAAATAATCATGATCACAGTATTGTTATCGCACAATGTTTGTTGTTTAAAAAAATACTTTAGAATATATTACACATTAAAAGAATTTAAGTACCTTACATTCGCGATGGAATCGTGTAACTAATAGTAAATATTGTAGAAGATAGAAATCCATAAATACATTGCTAAACATGATATTTTGGTGGATATTATATTTCTGATATTTGTGATGTAACATAACTGATGTTATTATTTTTTTCATAAGTAATAGCTAAAGTGACATAAAACTTGATTGAAATAACATTTTGTTTTAAGTATGACATTTTTACACTTTAATTTTTAATTGTATTATAATTTTTATTTTTAACCGACTTCAATTCCATGGAAGAAGGAGTTCTGCATTCGGTTTGGTGTTTTTTAATGTGAAACTTTTATTCCATCGCCTCGAATTTTAAAGTCTCCCTTCTGCGGCGGTATGGCATGAGACTTACGAACGAATGGGTGAGGGTTCAAACCCCGTGAGACGAATTTTTTTTTTTTTAATTTTAAATTTTAGAAACATATTTCGATTATACATATTTATTTAATTACATTTGGCAAGTCATTCCAGCTCTGTACTTCTAGCATGACAAACCAATTGGGCACCAATTTCTAAGCGCCATGCTAACATAGTAAAGTTTCACTTGCATCGTATTACTCCGCACTTACGCACCAATTACTCCGAGACCCGTGGTTCGATTTAAGTAATTCTTTTTTTGTTTGAAAGAATCTACATCCAAGGTGGTCCCATATTAATCTGGTGCTGTTCTGATGATGGGATCCATGAGGAATTGAGGGAACTCCTCAATTTTTAAAGGCACATGTATAGTGATTTGGGTGTTTTCTTAAGCAACTCAAACATTTTCTCACGAAAGTCACCAAATTTGATGGAGTGGACCTGATGATGATGATTGATTTGATGATAATGATGAAGATTTTTTTAAATGTACGATGTTCAGCTATTACTCGGAGACCCGTGGTCCAATTTGAATAATTCTTTTTTTGTATAAATATAACTACCTCGAAGATAGTCCTACGTTAATCTGGTGCTGTTCTGATGATGGGATCCATGAGCAACTGAGGGAACTCCTCAATTTTTAAAGGCACGTGTATGGTGATTGGGGTGTTTTCTTAAGCTACTCAAGCATTTTCTCACGAAAATCACCAATTTTATGGAGTGGCCCTGATGATGATGATTGATTTGATGATAATGATGAAGATTTTTTTTTAATGTAGGATGTTCAGCAATTACTCGGAGACCCGTGTGGTCCGATTTGAATAATTATTTTTTTGTATGAAAATAACTACCTTGAAGATTGTCCTACGTTAATCTGGTGCTGTTCTGATGATGGGATCCATGAGCAACTGAGAGAACTCTTCAGTTTTTAAAGGCACATGTATGTTGATTTGGGTGTTTTCTGAAGCAACTTAAGCATTTCCTCTCGAAAACCACCAATTTGATGGAGTGGACCTAATGATGAAGTCCATATATGATACGTGGAACTTTCCTTAGATTGAAAGGGTGTATTATGAACTTTTTGATATATCTTTAGTATCTTTACCGATTATTACGAAACTCGTTGTCCGATTTCGATAAATATAAATACCACTAAAAATGGAAAAATAAAAACTTTTTACAAAAAAAAGATAACCGACTTCAAAAAGGATAAAATGAATAATTATATTATTTATATGCGCTACCAACTGATATGTTTGAAGTCGGTGCCAAGCCCAAGCCAAAAATTACAAAACCGGTCAAATCAGCTTCAAGTGTGAACATCACAAAACATCGGTACTAATAATGCAAAGGTGAATGTGATTTCTTTCTGTAACATTTTCATGTCTAAACTACTAAACCAATTTCGATAAAATGTGACAGCCATATATTTATACTCTGATAATACACATCTACTTTGTCAATAATCAGAAGAAGGCAGAAATTACAAAAAATAAATATGTAGACGCGTAAGATTGGCCTTCCATCGAAAATTTGAATATCGTGCCTTTTTTCACTGACACGGCGGATGTACTGTGTGTATCAGTATTGTGAGTATAGAAAAAAAATCTAGCCATTCAATTCCTTAATACTTACTTCGAATTCAACCTTACGAAGAAGGATAAATAGTTCAAACCGAACCACGGGCTTCGTTCGAGGTACGGTTAGACCGAACAGTGTATTAACATACATTAGACGCAAGATTATACTTTCGGTACCTACTTGCCTAACAGTTAACGCATAGTCGAAACGAATATATACCTACGTGCAATCCATACCGTATTTATTAGATATACAGTAAACACATCGCTTCGTTCGTAATAACTCGTCTAAATTTGGCTTGGCACCGACTTCAAACGTATCAGTTGGTAGCGCATATAAATAATATAATTATTCATTTTATCCTTTTTGAAGTCGGTTATCTTTTTTTTGTAAAAAGTTTTTATATAAGTAATGAATTTCAATCTATGTTTAATGTAGCTCTTAGACTACGGCCGACATTTATTTATTTATTTTAATTGATTATAGGTAATTGAATTATTTGTTAATACCAATGATTTTATATATACTAGATAAGAAATCAGCACTCCAAATGTGGCACAGTAAAAGACAGTGCAACGCAACTAATTTTGCCGAAGAGAGCCGAGCCCGAGCCGAGCGAAGCCCGATCGTTCCGACGAGTATATTCACAAAGGACTAACAAACGTTTCGTTAAAATATTACCAGTGTAAGTGAGACTAGGGATTAAGCTTAAATGCTACAGCATGAAGGTCAACGAACTATAGGCACAATCGGCGATAGGAAGTAAAGGTTTCGTAAATTTAAACCGAACTGACAGCATTGAGGCATAAGGCTAGTGGAGTAGTTGTTGTTTTTTTTAAATTACGAAACTCAGAAAATTATTAAAACTTATTCAGTAAATTTTATTATTATATTATATTTTATAATGTTGAATCATTTTTTATGGTTCCGTGGCTAAATTGGCAAAAACGGAACCCTTATAGTTTCGTCATGTCCGTCTGTCCGTCCGTCCTTCCGTAAGTATGCCACAGACATTTTGAGACGTATCCTTATAACATTTTAACACAAGGCGCCACAAGTGAAATTGCTAAAAAAATTATTTGAACATTATCGGTTAAGGAGTTTTTGAGTGATCTCCAAAAAACTACGTACATAGGCAGATACGACCTTGTGATATAACTTGTGATTTTTTTAAATAACTCTCTGTGATGCGTGGTCCGACACGAACTTTAGCCGGTTTTTATAAAATATACCTCAAATGATACCGTAATATCCTCATATCTAATCCCAAGAAAGCAAGTATGTAAATATTTTCGTTTATTATTTTTTCATTATTTCAAAGTGTGATCTGTCAATTTTTGAATTAAAGATTTAAAAAGAAAGCATGAAATACTATGTTTACCGAGCTATTGTGTTTCTTTTGATTCTAAATTTGTCTTGAGCATGTACTTCGCCCCCGCATGGGCCGCATGCCTGCTTCCCTTTCTGCTCGCTCGGCGGCCGAAAAACTCAATAACCCTCACCCGCCACCCATTGTGCCCGTACGGTTTACACCGTCAGGAATACGTTAGGTCAGAACGCAAACAAGTAAACATAACCGACCGTGTGCAGTTTTCATTCCATTCTGGAGTCGAATCAGGCAACCGATCTGGGTACCTGAAGTTTGCCTACAACTTTTAACATTCGCCTCACAAACTTAGGTAGAAAATCCGTCCGAGAGCATGTCGGGCCCTCCTCAATGTTGGGTTCCGTATTTGCCGGCCCGTCACAATACACAATACACCAAAAACGGTTTAAAACTCAACCTGTTGGAACTATGTCTCTAGTTGTCTACAGAACCCCAAAAAGAATTAAAAAGGTTAGGGGGTCACAATTAAGTATACATAATAAACAAATTAAGTATACATAATAAAGTAATTGATTCAAGAGCGACTCCATTGCTCTTATGTGCCATGTGATTTTTGAACGCCACATGAATGACAGGTGACATTTTATCATATCTTTCTTCTAATTTGTAATACAACAATGTTAAATAATTCGCACTGGCCGGCTACACATTTTTTTGTGCTATATTTTCGGAAAATCTTGTTTGTGTCTGCGCCTCTATTATATTATAACTCAATGGTTAATACTAACAATTTATTTTAAGCATTCGTACTAACAATAATGATCCAAGTTGGTCTCTGAATAAATGAAATTGAAAGTGCTCTATCGTTGGAAAACTAGGCAAGCCGGCGGGGATCGAGTTTTATGTACGCCCCGCTATTGTCAATTCAAGTTTTTACAATCATCATTATCATCATACAATATGCTCACTAGGAAACCAAAATATATTAACAGTGTATTTCTTATCATATTTATGTAGAGACCAATATAGCCAGATATTTATTTCTGGGATTCGCCTAGTTTCAGACTTAATACCAAGTTTAGACTAGACCTAAAAAACTATTTATTTTATTGTGAGCTAGTGCAAAACACTTTTTTGATGGCAATGGGGCCTACTGCCTAATCTTGCTACTCTAGTAGTAGTAGTACTATAGGCATCCTTAACCTTATTTTGCCAGATATCATCAGGTGACAAGAATCACTTTGCATGAACTAGTTTTTACGAATAAAAAGTACTTATTCATTTTAAGCAATAGTTTTACCACGATCATTTACTTTTTATCATCATCATCATCATCATCTCAGCCATAAGACGTCCACTGCTGAACATAGGCCTCCCCTTTGGACCTCCATAAGTATCGGTCGGAAGCGACCTGCATCCAGCGTCTTCCGGCGACCTTACTTTTTATGTACTTACTATATTTTTTTTGGCGAAATTGGCCTAAACTTATTTAATTTTTTTTCCTCAGGAATGCGTGGTTGACATTTTTAAGGGTATAGTTTAGCAATGTATTATTTAATAATTTCTGCTTTATGTTTATTTATGAAGCTCAGTCTAGACGTTATTTTGCGAACCTTATAGTAGGCATGTCTGGCTGCTGGTGCTGACCTTGTCGTGTGACACTAGCAGATGTTTCATAACTATTGGTATAGTACAGTATCACGGTTTTCGACTATACTATCTACACCAAATTACAAAATTAAAACCTCATCGCTTTAAACGCACGTTAAGGGTTCACCATACCTCAATATGTCTGTGTCTCTCGACTAAAGTATAAGCAATAGAGATAGGGATATGTATTTGGCAACGAGAGAATAATGATGAGATTGATGAGATATGACGTATTGTGTTCAATTCCTAAGTGAGGCCTTCAATTGATCACATAACTACCCGAGATATGTCCGAATACTAACCGCAATATTCCAGTTTACATAAATCGTGATTCAATCAACTGAGCATGACACCGGAGATACGAGACAGTAGCAGCTGCAAAGCTAAAGCCCGTCACAGACGGAGCTATAATATAAGTATATTAATATACCGAGATATATATTATCGTATAGCTCGGCACCACACACGGCAAAGACATCAAAAGAGAGAAAGATATATCGGTTGTACGTCACGCCAGAGAAGGAAGACAATATACCCAAAATTTATCGTAATATATCGAGCTATAATATATATTATAGCTCCGTGTGTGGACTCTGTCAAATAGTGCGTACGATACCGAGTTATAATATATATGATAGCTCCGTCTGTGACAGGCTTAATCGCTAAACCACAGATGAAAATCTTTTCATTGCTAGTATATTTCACGTATTAGTATTACATTAGGACATATGCCTCTTTATTTTGTGACTTTCCCGACCACGGAACAAAGGTGTTTCTGACATTTGGGAGGCGTTTGCGAGGTATGCGGAGCCGAAGCCAACGTGCAGAGGCATTATCGATGATTTATTGAAATGTAAGGGAAGACTATGCGAATGCTGACCCTGCCCGAGTCACGGGACGCACGTAGAGACAGCACCTGCCACCCTGCCTGTTTATTTAAGGACTATTGAGAGTTAATATATCAGTTCATATTCAGTGTGGCAGCACCATTAGGATGCAATAAAAATGTGTCCGTCCAGTGGAGTTATTACTGTTATTAGTACATCTTACAACTACACAATATACGCTATCTATTAGTGATAGAATGAAGTGTCCGTGTAAATCGAGTAATAAACTCGTCTACAAATTACCTAGCTTCAGCGACAAATGACAACAAGTAATGGTGGTAATTTTTGTCTTGAAGCATCACAGTGATAGTGTTGATGTGGACGATTAGCATATCTGCTATAGGATTGTGTATCTTTTGGTGTGTTACCTGTTATGTCCAGCGTGTAGTCATCCCAATGGTAAATCTGTCGATGTAAGTGTATACAAGACAGATAAAACATTGATGCCGCCAGAATTGCACTGAAACAAAATTATAATTAATATATAGCACTAGTAGGCCGCCTCAAACTGATCGCGATCGCGATTTACTTGCAAACGGATTGACCAATATAACAAGACCCTTCAGAAGTTTTTTTCGCCTTCAAGCTCCATAAACCCTTGATCGATCTGTATCTCTGCTACATCCCCAAGAAATTTCATAAAGATTAGAATAACGTTACTAAAGTTATCGCGGAACAAACTCTCAAAATCAAAAACCATCGAAATGCCGAGACGTCTGGCTAGCTCAGAAGTCATTTGTAAGAACTTCGCTTCGCTTACGCTCTACTCGTTCGAAGACAGTTTAAACCACTGTTTTCAAACGAGTAAGTAACAAATAGACAGTAAAGCAAACATTAGTCTATTGTTTGATAAAGTGACGGATAATCCGTCAGAGTTTGTCTATAAATTATTATGGCCGAAATAACTGAGCCTCGTTCTGGTCATTTGTTTTAATGATGTCCTTGATTTTATGAAACAAAACACATAAAAACCTAAATGTCTGTATGTGTTGTGAGTGACCCCGTTATTTAATTAACCAAGACGTGCTTTTGCATCTGGCTCATAAATATTACATTTAGGTACATAAGTGCGAGCGAGATAATAATACGAACATGAATGCCGGTCCTAGTACCTAAAGTCATAATCGCACCTAGCCAAATTGTTCAGTTCTATCGATGAGTAAGGTACTTAGGTGATGACGTACCATATTAGTCACTTCACAGCTATTCGCCTCATCTTGTTTGTGGGTTGCGCATTGCGCAAGCACTTTATTGCCTGAACGGATTTCTGAGCCCTGTAGCCGCTTAGATAAAACAGTCGTTAATCCAGACGTAGAAGTTTTCGTGGAAAAAATATCAGTTGACTAGGGGCTTTCTCCCACCAAAAAAATTAAGATAACTGTTTCAAATATTTTTCACCTCACTAGCTCGGAAAGCCCTTTTTGTTTGTTTAATATCTATTGTGAAAATCGCTTTTTATCCACATGTGGTGAAAGAGTTTTGACATAAGTGATAAGTGGCTTAAGTGACATTTGACAGCTAACAAAACGTAAAACGTTAAAAGTGCAGAATTTTTAACATCGCAATTAATGAATTGCATCGAGTAAAAACACTTAATACAGTCTTACAACTTTATTTTAATTCATAAATATCAGCATTCAACATTAATCTTCATTCTTTTTGTAAAAACGGATAAATTGTTCTGACAGCCGAATAAGTCTACGTACGAACAAAACGCATCTGACATTTAATAAAACCTTTTACGTCAAAACTTTTCATTTCAATTCATCCATCATATGAATGTTAAATATTCGCATGTTTTTCTAGGTTGTTTTGTTAAAAATTAGTGATTCGAGTGATGAAGAAGTATTAAACACCTGAGGAATTACGGGAAACCGAGCAAAGTGCACCCTTTTTCTTATTTTCCTCGCTGTAGTGAGGTGAAAAGTTTTGTGTTATACACGGGTGAAAGTTATTTTACGTCTCGTGTATTAAAGCACTCGCTACGCTCAGGATTCTATTTTTGAACCACTCGCTTCGCTCGTGGTCAATAATAGAATCCTTTCGCTAGCTCGTGTTTCAAATAACACTCGCACGTAAAATACAACTTTCACCCCTTGTATAACAAATAACTATTAAAGTGTCACGCAGTATGCGTGCGGCAGACTGCGGCGTTTTTAAGGTTCCGTAGTCAACTAGGAACCCTTATTGATTACCTAACTGCTGCATACCTCGCGATCTAATTTTGTACGAAAGATAGGAACATATACCATATACTTACTTTCCAACGATGTGATGTGGTAACGTCTTCAACAATGTGTAACTTAGCATGGCCAGAACCGAAAAATGTACAGATTGCCTGAAAACATGATCAGATATTAGTTTCAGAAAATATGATTGTACAGTTCGTGAGCTTTAAGAAGAACCTTCGGGATTCGGCGATGACACACGAAGGTAATATTGCTGTTCTGCTTTTTCACGTGTCACTGTTGATTGATACCCGACGTCTCTTTCTAAAACCCGAAGGTTCTTCTGAGAGCTCACGGACTGTTATAGGTTCATATGACTTTTAAGAATGAGGAAGAATATATTTACGCGTTATCTCAAGCTTTGCTGTGGATAATCTACTATCATTACGCCTGCTAAGCGTCATAATAAATGGGGGTCTTACAGGAGATAGATAGAGCATTACCACATACTTACACGGTTACGAAGAAGCGAAACTCTTTTTAACCGACTTCAAAAAAGGAGGAGGTTCTTAATTCGACTGAATTTTTTTTTATTGATTTTTTTTTTGTATGTATGTTACTCGATATGTCCGTGAATCGTGAACCGATTTTCAAAATTTTTTTTTAATCGAACGGGTATAACCCCTAGATGGTCCCATTGTCACCAAGTCGGGGTCTGATGATGGGATCCTGGAAAATCGAGGGAACTCTCCAACTATTATAGGCACACCTATAGTGATTTCACTATTTTTTACAGCAACTCGGCCATTTCCTCTTGGAATAGCGGATCCTAAGTGAAGTCGGTTCTTTTTTTGTTTAAAATTATTACAGATATGGCTATCTGTAATAATTTAATTATGGGTAATTATAAGGTTAATGTTGTTTATCGCATTACGTGGGAATATTCGATACGTATGGCACTGAGCCTCTAATCAGAGCAACGACAGTAATCAATATCATTGTGAATTCGTCTGCAATTTATTATAAGACTTTCCTTTAAGGATAAGTCAGCCTTTGTACTTGCGCTATCGTTTTGTTTATTATACAGCCGACGTCAAAGATATTTACAATTTTTCAACTTACTCGCGATAAGGTGCAAAGCTGTAAACATATCTTTACCGTCGTCTGGACCTACATATTTACTGCCAGTGTTATTACCAAAAGTGTTAGCAGCTATAGTAAGATTTTTTTAAGATGTCGGCATTGTGGGTAGAAATCCCTAGTAAGATACCTACATCTTGAAAAATTACTACCTTACATACTCCTTGAACATCAGATTTTCAACTTTCGAGTATCCTAAAAAATATAACGCATACTAAAATTAATACCGAACTGCATTTAGACACAAAAACAAGTTGTTGTTTTGTATGAGTGGTTCTTTATCTCAAAATGTGCAATAACAATCATAACATTCATTACCCCCGGCCCGGGTAGCACTACGAATTAAATGAATTAGAGAAATACAACTGAAGAACAAATCAAGTTAATAATTGGAGAAATTCATAAATAATACCTTGGCCCTAGTGAAAAAGGGTACAAGTCAAAATCACTCAGCAAATAAGGGTACAAGTGACGTATATTTTACAGGACTTGTGCCCTTATTCGCTGAGCCATTTTGACTTGTACCCTTTTTCACTAGGGTCAATATATCCCCAGGGATCCCAGGTAAGGTAACCAGGCTGCCGCTGCTGATTTAAAACACGGTTGCCTGAAAGTCACCTGAGTCCACACGGGTGTCACCCCTAGGAAATATACTATCCTTACATTCCTTACGATAGTTATGATACTTGAATTTCTGAAAATATATAACGGTTACCCCACCATGATGATTATAAAATCAAGAAAATGGATAAGTACATCCGAACACTCAAAAATTGTAATCCACTATTTGCCGTTGGATACAACATTTCTAATAATAATGTATGGAAAATAATTCAACGAATATACCTACCGCTTAAATAGGTAGGGCAGATGCCCCGGTTTTGGCCACTTTAAGGAGAGTTTGACTGTTCAGACGTCCGTCATTTTGCGTTATTAAGGAATTATGACATTCTTTATGTACTGCGTCATTGAAAATATATATATTACTATATTTATATGAGTCTGCGCTATAAAGATTCTGACATAAGATCTTATTATTTTCTTTGATGAAATGTCAAAAAGGGGCCCAGGAGCCAGTTTTGGCCACATTTTTCCATAACTCCTGACAACTGAATGACAACTGATACATGACAGATGATAATGCCATCTGTTTTGCCATTATTTACTCTTACATTAACTATAAACCATAGATATGTAAATTCGTAAATATCTTAATAAAGTTGGAAATGGCCAAAACCGGCACAGTGGCCAAAACCGGGGCATCTGCCCTACTTGTTTCGTTTCGTTTAACTCGTCAATCGTCATTATACAAGAGATACAAGCAACTTGAACGATAGGTATCTACCTACGGAGTTTCGCTTCTTCGCAATTATGTAATAGTCTCGCGATTATGTAACAACTTTTCAGTCATGTTTAGTCAGTCATATAAGTATAAGCGCCTATATTTTCAGGGAGAATACTGACTAATGCTTAAACTATGTAGTAACTATATTCTACGTAAGTAATCTGCGTTTTTCTATTGAAAGAAAAGCTATTAAGGTAAACCCTGAAAGTTACGGTGGTAGTTATCCAATTTAAACTTTTGTGGGAGAATAATAAAACACAATAACCGTATAAATAAATAACGACTCAGTTGTCTTGAAAACCTGCAATTTTTATAGGATTTGTTATAGATTATATTAAATTTAATTTATTTCAGCTATGGTAAGTACGACTTCGCTGTTTTTACATTTAGGAACAAAACAGAAACACACCTGAGCTGAATTCAGCAAATTCATAGACAAAATGCTTAAATTTGTCTATGGTTGCTTAAATTTGTCTATGGCCTCCATAAAAATTTAAGCAACCATAGACAAATTTAAGCATTTTGTCTATGAATCTGCTTAATTCAGCTCAGGTGTGTGGTGTGCCTTATGGAGAAGATCAGCTACATAGCACACTATAAAAACATGTTCTTAGCGACTTTGTTTTAAAAACACTTACTTATGTGTGGAACCATTTTCAGGATTTACCTTAATTAGGTTAAATTAAGCATTGAGTGAAGATTGAAAAAGCAAATAGAATAATTACTATACTTAGTAAAGTTACTTTATTTACGTAGTTCAAAAAATATAAAAACTTACTTCCCAAAGCAAAAATATCCCATTATCAGACCTATAATAAGGCACACAGAATGACGAAATTCTGGCGAAGCAAGCTTCAATGGTTTCCGAAACAGTCGAGCCAGGCATAGTGCAGCTATTTGTGCGATCAAAAAATTAACCTAATGGAAGGAAAATATGATGTTACTGAAAATATGATGAACTAATAATGTGCCTTAGTGAAATAATAAATAAAAGCTAAATATTGCGATATTGTCACCTAGAGAGATGCGAATAATTCAATAGACCTATTGAAGCATCGTCATATGTCAAATTAGTGATATAAAGCTGGTATCTTGGCCGCGCCCGCGCCGGAGTGCGAGACCTATTGTACACCAATTAGCGTCAATAGAGTCTTTACCGGGCCTAAGAATGAGATACCAAACTACAATACCGCGCCGCGACGTGGCGTATAACTTGCATACGAACCATTTCTCTAGTCTATTTTTATTTGCTAAGTCTCCTAGGAAATAATAAAATCAGTGAAGTAGGTACTTCCATAATAATATGTGTTCCTTACCTACCTAAATACCTACCTCTCTAAAGAGTCTAAAGAATAACGAAAGGTAAGTTATAACGAGAAGATACTTTTTTTTGGGTATAACATAAAATAAAACCGTCATAGAAAACCTGGAACATAAGTTCATAACACTAACAGGTAAATGACCTTAGCGTGATTTGACCTCAGGACAATAACAGGGTCAGACAATGTAATGATCGTCACGGGTCACTAGGTAAAAGTGGCGGATACATCACTTGTATATGCTAGGACATTTTGTGAATAGATAAGAACTCATACAAGGCAGTTACAGCTTTCACAGCAGAACATTTCTGTGATAGGCTGATGTGGTATTGGTATCAAAGTTATATCACCTTTGTGTATGTTATATATATATATATTTGTAAACTGCTGTGTTTCTATAGCAACAGCGTTTTTACCCGTTCCCAGGCACAGGACGATTTATTGACCACATACTTTAGTGTCAATAGAATTGCTACTTTAACTCTAGGATTTAAGGTTCACATTAGATTCGTAGTTTCGCAAAAAGTGATTTAATTTTGAAATGAATTGTTTTAAAGTAACTATTTGCTCCACAATATGTTTGGGATTCATCATCATCATCATCATTTCAGCCGGCTGTTTGGGATTATTAGGAAACTATTAGCAAACCTCTGTTATTGAAAAATATTGCAAATGGCCAAAATTTGAATTGGTAAAATATCACACGGGTATGTACTGACAAATTAATTTACATTTAAAAGCAGATGATTGTAGTATTGTTGTATAAGAGGCGTGATATGTCCAAAATTGATATGACTTATATTGGACTCATCAGATGTATTATTTAGTATGAAATTGCAAGTGAGGTGAACTTGTTGTTAAAAGAGATGGATATCCATTTAATATTTTACTTATTAATAAACCCATGATTATTTTATTTTATTGCCAATAACAAAATATACATATCTTTACTTGTATATTTTTCTACTGAATTATTATGTTAAGTACCTACACCAACTCATGGAATTAGGATGCATTTGTTTTCTTCAATTAAATGTAGTGTTTTGGCTAAGAGCCAACCATAACATTCATTCAGAAGTTTCAGAAACAATGCATAATTATGAATCAACACCCATAAATAGAATTTGTAGAAAATGTAATGAGAAACTGGATTAGCCCCAATAAGACTCCCCTAACGGTTGGAAGGTTAGATTGCAGTCACTTTGGTAAAAACAGTGCTTGTGCCAATTCATCAATTCTTAGGATCACGTTGCTAAGCAATTTGAGTCCAACATTACTGTTTGGTATAGTATACATACATAAGTATTACCTCCCATGCCAAACAATAAAAAAGCAAATAGGAAAGGTTCCTAAGGAGGTTCTTATTGGCATTATAACGACCTCCTAGCCTAGTTGGTAGTGACCCTGCCTATGAAGCAGGAGGTCCCGGGTTTGAATCCAGGTCAGGGCATTCACAGATATTTGTTCCTGAGTTATGAATGTTTTCTATGTATTTAATTATTTATTTATAGTCTATCTATTAAATAATTATATTATCGCCTAGTATCCACAACACAAGCATTATTGGGACTGGGTTGAAATGTGTAAGATTGTCCCATAATATTTATTTATTTTATTTATTATTTGTTCCAATAATTGATAATAATTCCATTTAGCACCAAGATAGTGAAAGCATGAGAAACAATATCACAACAAAAGCTATTTATAAACATTACAGTAAAAAGTGATGTCATCAAATAAATGGTGATCTAGTAGAAATCTGCTGTGATGTAGCCAAGAAGATGACATGTATATTATTTTTGTTCAATCAAATAAATATATTTCTAATGTATCTAACACACATGTTCATTTCATTTGGATAAAATAAAATAGGATCCTTGAAAAAAAAATTACTTAAGTACTATTTAAAAAATTACATATAAATTAGTTAACCAGTTCTCCATATTTATTTACTAAGGTAATATAATTTAAAATGGTATAAGTTTATACAAATAATATATGGGTCAATAACAATAATTTCTAAAAACAGTTTTGTGAAAACATGTAAGTAACTCACTGTGTATCTCTCTGATTTATAAATATCTACCTAAACCTACACTAATAAAAAAATATGAGGTATGATTCAGTGAAGGGCTATTAAAAAACATGAGAAATACACTACATGACTGAAAGATTAACTATAACTAACTATATACTTACAAGATCCAATGGCAAGCCAATTTTACTTGCAATTCCCGAAAATAGTTGACTGCCGTCATAACAATCGAGATACAACGAAGTCATCTTTGTAAACAGTTAGAGTAAATCAATTACTTTCACTATTGTACCTGTAATCAAACAAAACAACGATAGATTTTTAGTGAAAACTGTGTCATCTGAAATGTAATGCATGACTTTAGGTATACCTACCTATCAAACTATTTCCAAATCAAATAGAATTTTATTGTAGACTTTAAAAAGTTATCGTACCTGGTCAACTTAAAAGAAAGTAACTATACACAAAATTCTATTCCACATCCACTTTGACCACTTTCCCTAACATTTCACTATAACCGCCGATAGACTACGGCACGGCGATTATTACTAAACTCGGCCAAATATAAATTTCTTGAAACACAACTTGATTTACTTGATTTACGTCTCGCCTTGCTCAATGCTATGCTATGCTTCATGCACATCGCAGCATACTAGACGGCTTGTGTATGTAGTACTCATACTCAATGTACTGTATCAACCTATGGTATCAACGGTATGCCCAACTCAACATCTGTCAAATCCATGTCAAATCATCTTTTTTTTAGGCACTGAACATAACATTCAGCCAAAAACAGCAAAATTTTAACACATTCTATAGCTTTTAAAACAGCAACTTAAACAGTTTTCGTAATTTGACAACTCCTACTTGCGTGACTGTCAAAAATTGAATAATGAAAACAATACATTACTACACTTACTACATTAGTTACATTACAATATTAATGTATACAGCAGAGCAACGGAAACTCGTTGATTAAAAATTATTATAACTTTAATTGCTTTGCCACTTGATACTAATTCACACACGATGTCGATTGGGTCAGTTTACGAAACTGCTTACAAAGGAGATTTTAACCAAGTCAAAGTTAAAATGGACCAAGATGTAACCTTAGTCAAAACTACGGATTCGGTAATTATAAAAATTATAAGCTTAATTTGTTACTGTTACTTATTTTTGACTGTTTGTGTGTAACTAATTGATATGGCTGATAATTTTATTGCAGAATAATCGTCTTCTCATTCATTGGGCTTCACTGGGTGGAAATGAGAATTTAGTAGATTATCTAATCAGCTCAGGGAGTCCAGTTGATCCAGTGGATGACACTGGCTATACTCCGTTAATACTGGCCGCATCAGCGGGAAGATTTGAGGTGGTCCGGCTACTCATTGGTAAAGGTGCAAATGTTAATCATAAGACAGGACGGGGTCAAACATCATTACACTACGCTTGCTCCAAGGGCCATATAAACGTGAGTAAATGTGCTGAACTAGTTTGGATTAGAACCAAAACTAACCAATTGAAAAAAAGTAAAATATTAACTAAATTTAAATTTGTGCAATTTGCTAAATCAGCACGCCTAGCACATGACTGATGTAACAGTATCTCGCGCGCGAGATAGACTACCCGTCTCTTTCTAATTGACACAGTCAGAAAAGGACGGATAGACTACCTCGCGCGCGAGATACTGACGTGTCAGTCATGTGCTAGGAGTGCAGACTACTCTTAAGTCTGCTAACCAAGTGTTTTGTTAAGTATGGTGGAGCAATACATTGTGAATACCTAGTCAGTGCACACTTAGTGTAGATAGACTCAACACTGAAATATGGGTTAAATCAATTTTATGAGACAGCTAAAAACATGGTTTAATATCAATAATTACTGAATATTTATTCTTCCAGATAGCAAAGTTGCTGTTAGAGGCAGGAGCACAAGTGAATGAGGCAGATGTGTTGCATGCTACTCCTTTACACAGAGCAGCATCTCTGGGCAGGAATAACATAGTTGAGCTGCTGCTAAGTTTACTGGAAGTAAAACTAGACCTTGAAGATTCTACAGGCTGCACACCTTTGTCAGTAATCAAACCAAAATTTATACTGTAAACTTGAAACCCTGCACCCTGCACCTTTTTGGTAGTTACTTGAAAAACAAATAAGACCTAATTTGTTTACAATACAATTAACTTTATTATTTCATTTTTTCAGACATCTAGCTTGTGAAGAAGACAGAGAATCTGCTGCAATAATGTTAGTCAGGGCAGGAGCTGCTTTAGATATTATGAATAAGGAAAAGAAAACCCCACTCGACCTTTGTTCATCAAAGCTCAAACATACTTTGTCATCACTTATGGAATAAAAGAGTATTCTTTCAATTAATTATGTATATTTTCTAATAATTTAATGGACCATTATGATAATTTTCGAGCTGCTACATACATACTGTACAATACAATACAATAATGTTAACTGTACTGTACATTAGAATGTTGCATACATTATGTACATGTTCAATTAATACGCATGCTTTATGTAGTTTATGTGAAGAAACAAAATTATTTTATTTAATGAAATCACATACCTGGTAACGTCTGATGATTATTTTAAATACCTCCTAGATTTGAAGCTGATCTATTTGGTCATGCTTTGGTGTAATTTTCGTACACATAATTTGGTGTGAATTATTTCGGTTTTTTTTACATTTTAAACGATTTTGCTACGACATTGACAAATAAGTAAAACTTTCAAATTACGCGCACCCTAGACTCAAATAGCGCGCATAGGATGAATTAAGTAAGGCATCAAAAACCATACTTGAAATAGCGTAGTGTAGCATCTGTCAAATGTCAAATTGTGCTACATTCGGTTTATTTCCAGTTACGTTATTTTTATTTAGTTAAAATTACTTTTGACAATTGATAACGATTTAAAAATATTGTTAGTAAAGGCATTATTTGAACGCGTGAAGCTGCAGAGAAGCTCGAAAATTACGCAAAGCGCGCCTTTAGAATATATATTTTCATGTCGTTACTTTTGTGATTGATTGATTTTCGGGCTTTCTCTTCCAAAATTTAATTATAAATCTTATGAATGTTCATGTAAAAGTTATACAACCGTTATTATGGAAACTTTTCATATTTTAAATGACGTTATATTTAATCATTATTTTTTAATTGGTGGTTTGTTCTTGAGTTATTTGGTTTACCGAATTTTTCACGCACTTTTTGGGGATAATAATTATTTACAGACGAAATACAGGTCTCGAGGTCACACGTGGAGAAGCATACAATGTAACAAGTCCATTCCATATAATATTTACGTACGTGATACTCATTTCATACTATATTTATCTGTTAAAGTTTGAAGACCTCTATAGTTTGTTTTATTTTGGTGTTCTAGTGTACCGTGTGTGGTAAGTTGATGCTGCCCCTGGTCGGGCTCTTCTGCGAGTGCTGCGGCGTGAGCGCGTGCAAGAGATGTCGCCGTGTTGTAGATAAAAAGTTCAGGTGTAAACAGTTTACTTGGCCTGTTGACAAACAGTTCCACCATCATTGGGTTCACAGTAAGTTAGAGATCTTGGTTAAATAAATCGTTATATTTTATGGGACTGCAGTGATTTGTTTAGTTTATTGTTTTTTTTTTATAATTACTATACATAATAAAAATAATTTCTTAAGTTAATTTTAAACTATTTGCACAGGATTGTCACATGAATTCAATTAAAATATATATTTTTTCAATTATGTGTTCTTATTTGCAGTTGGTAATAGCAGAGGAGAACATTCAGACAGTAATGATGACACAATAAAAAAATATTATTGCTGCTGGTGCCAAAGGACAAAGCTATGCCATGACAGTGCTTTTAATGACTCAGAGGTATGTTTTTATGTAATATTCGAATATTTTATGTTAAAGTGTATGCATCTATAAGAATGAAGACACATAATAAGTGTCATGTCATATTTCAAAAAAATACATTACTCAAAGACATTATAACATTTTCTGGTCTGGGATTACACAAACTTGAAATGTTGTGTGCTTAAATAATCTCTTATTTCTGCAAAGGAACTTGGTCACCATTATACTTCAAATAATATTGTTAAATTATTATTTATTTAATTTGTTCCAGCAATGTGATTTTCAGAAGTATCGCTACATAATAATTCCACCGGCTTGTGTGCTTGTTGAGGGTAGAGTGATAAGTGGCATAAAGCATCCTGCTATTCCAGACTGGGAGCCTCTCTTCGTGTTTGGTACATACCATTATATTGTTAAACAAAACAAATTATATCTAGTTGGATTTCAATATAATTGCTATTATGCAGAAAGAGACTTAACCCCTTATTCATAAACGGCCACTAAAGTTAAGAGACCACTGATAATCGTTTGTCCCTTTTCCTCATATAGGTTGGACAGAAAGGGACAAGCAATTATCAGAGGCTTCTTAACTTTAGTAGACGTTTATGAATAAGGTGGTTAATCTGTGAAGTAAACCTTATCCTAAGGAGGAATTACAAAGACCAATGTAAAGTGTCGGTGTTGTTAATTGTATAAGGAGTTATGCATTTATACTTGAATTTGATTACTAAAATAGTATTAATATAAGAAATCATACAATGAACAACATAACTATAATTACAGCTAACCGCAAATCTGGCAGCAATAGAAGTGATGAAGTGCTATCACTTTTTAGAGGACTACTTAATCCTATTCAGGTACTATACCTATTATAAAATGTTCATAGAAATAATAGTTTTAAAGTCAGTTTACAACATTAAAAATCTGTGATTCCAAATTAAAATGTATCAAACACATTCATGAAATTAAATATATGCAAATGATCTATTGTTCTATATAAGTTGGTGCTGACACAATGAGACAACGTTAGCTATGCTTTCACATGCTATGGACGTTATGCCATTAACACAAGGTTTAATTTCGCCTGTCAAGGTTTTTCGTTTCATCTATTATGATACAGCCAGGCGATTACATTATTTTTTTCACTATTTGTTTGATGTCTGCCTTACAACTTATAAAGTTTTCTATATACTGACAGATGCGCATAAATCTAACACATACGTCTTGTTTTAAATTTGCGTAATATTAAGTCCGTCCTGACCCAAAGGCGTAAATACATATTTTAAGTACTATACCTACCTACCATCCTACTTTCGACGTGGTATAATTACTTTGTGGAGATGCTCTCACGCGTGTACGTCCCTACTTACTGGATTAAATATACTTCACCTTTTGACCACTGTGTAGTGTGTCAACAGACCCGCTATAAATGTGTTAATTGGCCACATGTAGATTAAAAGTACCTTTAATACCGATTGTATAGTAATTACTTTATTTTCCAAGTTATTATTTGTTTTTCTTTATTTAGTAACAAACAGTCTTACAAAAAAACATATATGTCAATTGTCTAAAAACTAAATTTATACTATATAGACCTATAGTTTCCTGTATTTCTTTACAGTAACAACAATAAACATATAGAAAAAAGTATATACTTACAATACAATATAGTTAGTTATATAAAAGTGTTAAACCTAGATTAACGCAAATTACAGTTTGTAGTAATATGCCTAGATCATTGAATGTCCTGATGAATGATGATGATGAATCAGGTGGTCGACATGGCGGAGACAGCGCCAGAGAGCGTGGTGCGGTGGATGCCGCCTCGCGCGCGGGTGCTAGTGGCCGGCGGCGACGGCACCGTGGCGTGGGCGCTCAACGTGCTACACGCGGCCCCACATGTCAAGGTAGGGTGTCCATAATGAATCAGGTATTGATCTGGTCCGTCCGTCGCATTGGTGGCCTTTAACGCGCTTATTTGCTTATTATTATTATTTATGTTTTTAACATCTAACTTGCTTCCAGGCAGCAGTGGCCATATTGCCAATGGGCACCGGCAACGACCTGTCGCGCGTGCTGGGCTGGGGCCCCGGGCTCGCCTCGCATTTAGACGCACAGGCTATTATCGACGACGTGCAGCGCGCCGAAGAACAGCTGCTAGACAGGTAAAGGCACTTTTTAAATAATTGTATGTAAGGTAGTAATTTTTTAAGATGTCGGAATCTTACTAGAGATATCTACCTACAATTCCGACATCTTAAAAATCATACTATATGTTTATCCTGTAAAAGTTCGGTGTAGATATTTGGGGTTGTATCCGTTATTGGCCTGTTTCACAAAAAGTCTCGTTCATGAAAAAACACTCCCTACCTTGCAGCGCAGTATCGGTAATGCAACAAAGGAGCTCATAAGTTTGTTTGATTCACGGGCTCGCCGCCGATAGTGTAAAAATCCGAGCGATATCGCAGGGAGCGTTTTTTAGTTTATGGTTGCTTGCAGATGGAAGATAACAATAAAGCCCACACGTGGTCGCTTACGCAGTCGAGGTCGCGAGCGGGTCCTGTTCGCGTACAACTACGCGAGCATCGGTGTGGACGCGCAGGTCGCGCTTGACTTCCACCGCGCGCGCTCGCAGTTCCTCTACAGATACGGCAGCCGAATGCTCAACTACGTGAGTGTGACGGCACATGATTATGGCAGGGTCGCCATGTGAAGCTACCTCACTTAACGCCCTGCTGTAATAATATTCACACTCATACAGGCAGACCACTCTAACTTTGCAACGACCTTGTAGGTGACAATGTTTGAATAAACATTATATTATGAAATAATTCCCACATTTTGCCGCTGCTAAATCCATACCGAAATGGCTTGGTTGGACTGTAGCGTGCTAATTATTTCCACAGATGGCGTACGTGCTAATGGGCGCCGGGCGCGCGATCGACAGCAGATGCGACGGGCTAGAGCAGCGACTGCGCGTGCGACTAGACGCACGCGACGAGCCACTCCCCCTGCCGCCGATACAGGCGCTAGTCGTACTCAACATCTCGTCCTGGGGCGCCGGCGTGCAGCTCTGGAGTGAGACTAACATTATACTACTACTAGCGCAGCGAGTAGACGCGAGCCACTCCCCTTGCCGCCGATAGCTCTGGAGTGAGACTAACATTATACAATCAGCAGAAGAAGTTGAGGTGTTCAAAATGAGCTTGACTCGACTTTATTGTTAAGAGAATAAGAGCGTCTGAAGGTCATTCTGAACATCTCGCCCGCTTAGCAATTTCTTCTGCTGTACTACTACGTCTACTAATAGCAGTCGGCGTCGAACTAAGAACTCGCGATTCTTGCAAGTGAATTAACCAGTATATCAAGACCTCTTAACTCTTTTAGGCCTTCTGATCCAGAACTACCGGGTCAACCCTACTCATATACGAACTCTCTAATTATATTTATCTCTGCTATAACCCCAACAAATTTCATGAAGATCAGAAAAAAGTTACTGAAGTTATAGCGGAAGAAACTTTTGAAATCATAAAGATAAATGTAGCTAACTAAGAATTTTGTTTGCAGGCATGGGAAACGAAGGCGACGTAGAAGAGCAAAGTATTAGCGACGGGAAGATTGAGGTAAAATTCTGAACTATGCATGTTGCTAACACACAACAACAGTCATAATTCATCAATCATCAGCATTCTCATGTTTTATTGCAATCGAGGTAAAGCGGTAAATAAAATAATCTTTTGTTTTCGTAGGTGGTAGGCATATCTTCTTCATTCCACATAGCGAGGCTGCAGTGTGGGTTAGCTGAACCCTATCGCTTCGCACAGGCTTCGCGTATAAAGGTTAGCTGAAACTATCCGGTTTTTTTAAACAATTTTTACATTATTTGGACACCACTGAACTGTAGTATGGCTCTACCTATAAAATAATCGATTAAGGGCGGTTCACAGTTTGCGGCTTATGGTGAGCAATCAGTAAGCGTTTAATACAATTATGAGAGCGTTCACAGTGTTGAACAGTAGTGTTCACTGTTCACAGTCTTGAACACTCAAGTGTTCACTATCCACAGTGTTGAACATTCAGTGTAAGTGCGTCCGCCAATACTCAGTGTAAATACGCCTTTCTATTTTTTCTACGAAGCTCGGTTGCTCTTGTGGTATGCTGTTTCAAAATAAGGTAGATAATTTTAAACAAAAAAAGAACCGACTTCACTTAGGATCCGCTATTCCAAGAGTAAGTGGCCAAGTTGCTGTAAAAAATATTGAAATCACTATAATAGTGTGCCTATAATAGTTGAAGAGTTCCCTCGATTTCTCCAGGATCCCATCATCAGACCCCGATTTGGTGTCAACGGGACCATCTAGGGGTTATACCCGTTCGATTAATTTTTTTTTTAAATCGGTTCATGATTCACGGAGATATCGAGTAACCTACATACAAAAAAAAAATGATAAAAGAAATCAGTCGGATTGAGAACCTCCTCCTTTTTTGAAGTCGGTTAAAAAGAAAATACTAGTTTGCTGCCGAGTGTGCACCAAATGTAAGCGCGCCCTAAAATAGCTCAAGTTTATAAATAATAACTGCCCAATTTTATGCAGAGCTAGTGCTTCATAGCCACTTGGCTTGCTTAACCTTTTGAACGCCAAGCATCGGACGGAAAAATCATGCCCTCAGCGCCAGCGCGAGTGCGCAAGGCAAACCGGTTATATTTTTGAACGTGATATCACGTCCTGGCGCTGACGGCACGACTCTCCGTGCACGTGATATAACGGCTTTGGCGGTCAAAGGGTTAAATTCTCCGTTACGTGATTCGATTTTTGCTATAAACATCTACATACTTATTACTCTTATTAGTGTATTTTTTTAATAAAATATGTACGTATTTCTCACGAGTCACGGATTATAAAATATGTCTGTAGATCGAGCTGGATGGATCATGCGCGATGCAGGTGGACGGCGAGCCGTGGATCCAGCGCTCGGCCACCGTGTTGGTGGAGCCCGCCGGCCAGTGCCGCGTGCTGCGCGCGCCCTGTACCGACTAGGTAGCTATCCGCATGTTGGAGCGAGATAGCGCTCTGTATGTGTATAGCGCTGTCCCGTTAACCTAGCAGGTCGCGGCGCCAGTGTGATAGCCGCGTTAGACCGCGTATAATGCGCCCCTTGATAAGATAGGTGACTAGCTTTAGCTCATGAGACTGCTGAAGTGTTTTTCTCAGTTAAATGTCATAGAGTACCTTACTAATTAAGATATAGAACATAAGACTTTACTTTTAGGCCAATCTAATAAGATCCATAAAAAGCGTTTTGAGGAATTAATTCCCACCGGACTGGAAATATTTTATTAATACCTCCATTTGGTCCTAAATACGTGTAATTTGAGTTTGCCCCAATCCCAGGAGGTGTGCTTAACTTTTGGCAGAAAAAGAACTGCGAAATGTTTGCTCTTTTTTCAGTTATTTGCTGGTAGCTCAAAACCGGTAGGTCCGTCGGAAAAAGTCAATCCATTTAATGTTAAAGATGGTTATATTCGACTGCATTGTCTTATGTCGCTGGATTTTGTCCAAAGAGGTAGGCCTTAGAGCTGCCAGAAATAGTTGACTTGCTAAAATGAGGTCCTCAGGATCAACACAGGAACAAATATTTCCCAAAAATAAGTCTCATTTGATTGGCCTATTATGTTACAATAACGATGCACGATGGGCCGTTCGCCGCATGGAAACATGATCGGTTGCCTGGCAACCACACTTTGCATTTAGCGGCTGACTATCCTCGTTATTCATAAACGTCTTACAAGCCTCATTTAACTAATAATAGTTTGGTCCAATAAATAATAGAAACAGACTAAACTAATTTTTACTCAATGAGGCTTGGGAAGGGTTTATTAATAAGGGTGTAATAGTACATTACATACGTAGGGCGGTAATATAAAGAACGGCTCAGATCGCGGGCATTTGTGGCCCGAACCGAAGGTAAGGACCATAAACAAGCGATCTGAGGCCTTCTTTATTACCGCCCGTGGTGCGTACACAATTTTACGTCTTCTCCTGGGTGTGAAGATTTGCCGCTGCGCCCGTAGGCGGCAAATCGCACTTTCCACCAAGAGTGACGTAAAGTAGATAAATCCAGCTAGTCTGATGACTTAACGTGGGGTTCTGCTGGTCTGGTGTACTCCAAATCAAAATTTAGGTATAAGAGCTCCGAAGCCAAAATGACAAAAACGGAAGTTGAAGAATTAAAATTTCAAACTCGGATCAACCATCTGTCAGATTATGCGATTTTGGTACTAAGAAAAGGTAATAGGGTAGATAATTGCTGAGAGGGTCGAATGGATTTATCCGAATTTGAAGTCAATCGACACATATGTATAGTTTAGGGATGCAGGTGAGGGCAGGTCGTCGAGTACAGTACAGATAAACCGTTTGAAACTGCGCGTCCTTTCAAGGCACTTTCGCTAATCTGATAAGTAGTTAAAGACGTTTAACGGCCACAAACACAACAAAAGTCAGTACTTATAGCGCGTTTATGTGCGATGCGTATTTAGGGTTAAGTACTGTACTACTGTAGAGGGGCGGAATGGTAAACCTACGCGGGTACGGATCTGTAATTGAGTATATCTTGACGTCTTTTTTGTCATGGAAAGCGACTCAAATACTTCCTGAACCGGAAATACTTGATACAGTCGCCATCAGATATATCGGAGCGGCCAAGGTGGTCACAAATATAGAAACAACGCCTTTATTGTCAAAGCGATTAAGTGCATGTTCAGATATTTTTGAATACCCTGGCCGTTCCGATATATTTGATGGCGGTTGGACACAACTATTAACTAGTGTTAATTAGGTAAGGTGCCTTCGCAAAAATCCTTAGTGTTCTTGTTCGTGTACCTTAGGTGCCAATGTAAATGCACTCATTAGGTATAGGTACCGTCATGTGGGGCTATTTCAGACTTTAAAAAGTTTACTATTTGGAATCAAATCAAAACTTTTGACTTTCATAGTTCCAAATGGGTTAAGGAATCTCCAATCGCCCCACATGACTATATTTAACATACTGTAAATGCACAAGATTTATAGGTATTTAGTACTCGTAGATAGATAACTTTAAAGTTTGATATATGGTATTATTTTATAACGTAGAGCCTGTACTTATTAACATTGTTTTCCATGGGATATAATGTATTTGCAAGTGATATTACCTTTTAATGGAATAGTCGTAATAGTACGATTTACTTATAAAACGATTCCGCTAACTGATTTAGAAGATTTTACGGGTAGTAACCGTTATATACTTTGGGTATTGACTTTTTACCATTTTAATATTATATACTTATGTCTGCTCGTGTTGTATAATTTTATGTTGAAAATTGATGTTGTTAAATACATTTCTAGAATGTAACTCTTATTATATGAGTCTCGTTTTAAATATACTGTGATGTGTCTTATGATTTTGTTTTATTGATTTTAAATATGGCTTGATTAGGTTTGTGACATATCTCTTGTCTCGGCTTTCATACAAGTGCGAAAGTGACACATTACACGATAGACAATAAAAGCACAACCAGCCTGTGCGCACAGCCATACCGTCAAATTAAATGCAACCTTGTACCAATGCACTTAAGTTGCTATTATAATAAGTAAACTTATGATTTATGTGGCTTCTCAAGGAGGCATTTAAAGGATTGTTGAACAATTGAAATACTTTTTTTATCTTTACACATATATTTCAACATTATATCAGCTAAACTTTTTAAGTTTTCAGTAACAACCATTAACATACAATGGAATCAAAATATACTTAGACTCTATGGGCATTTTCATAAAACAACTCCCAAAGTAAAAATGTATAACATGTGACCAACATGATAACAAAAATAAATTAAAAACCATTTGTGAAAACATGATTAATATTGTTTATACATAAAATAAATTATCTGCAGGAATGATAATTAACTTAAATTCCGTTCATAATATGTATGTTTCACTACCTTAATTAACACATATCGTAACTAAATTGACTAAAAAAAAAAGAAAATGTCATAGAAATTAAAATAAAACCAAAGTCACTGTGGACTGGATGCAATATTCCCACTGTTTTGGCAACATTAAATGGTGACGATATGATAGGTAGGTACTTAACCCTTACGAAGCACGATACCTAATGGCACCTCACCTCTACATGATGGGCCATCATAGGGACGCAGCTATGCGTTAGAGGGAGCTAACGATATTGCCATCTCGTTCCGTCGTATAGCTGCGTCCCTATGATGGCCCATCTATATGTACTAATTAATCTTTATGTACTTCTGTGGTAACTGTAGTAACACATAAAGCATCTAAATTCTGTCTTATATTTCTTCTTTTTCCAAAAAAGCTAAATTGTAAAAAATCACCTAGCGCAAAAAATACGTTGTTTTGTGATGTTGTTTTATTTAAGTTATTTTTCTGTTGTGACATCTGCGACACTATACATTTCATATAAAATAAAACACCTAAAACTTTTATATTCCCTTGTTGTTAATTATCTTTAGTGAATATGCCTGTCTCACAGGACATTTAAGCAAAAAAATAGACCTCTTCCCTATATTTGTAATGGAATTAGCGAGTTTATAATAAAATATTATGTACGTGTACATACCAACAAATGCTTTCTATCGATTGAGTAATATTATAGTTAGAAGATAATAAATAAAGATTATGGAAAAAATCACAGATTTCTTATACGTACTAACTAGTGTTGGGTTACTCAGTCGTGAGGTACCTCATTTGAACCCCTCATTCTGTTATTTTGACGCAGTACTTCACACCGGAAAAATGTCTTACTTCACTTCTCTTGAGCCCCCTCTACTCATTCCTTCACTTCACTCATTCACGCTCATCGCATACAAAAAATACACACACTTCAAATTCTTCCAAATACTCAAACCGTCACACATCCATTCATTCATTCGCGGCACTCGCCCTCGCGCTCACCTCAATCAACACATTTGTCACCTCGCGCCTCAAAATCTCGCACGCCTCGAAAACTACGCACACCAAAATCACTACAAATCTTTCACTGCCTTTCAAAACTGCAAAATGAAACAAAGAGATACAGAGACTCAAAGGAGGGAGTGAAACAAAAGATCGAACCACATACCACTCGTCAAAAATACGTTACTTTAAAACACGACACAAAACAAAAGGTGTAAGCGCCGCATGATTTCATGCATCTTACGTCATTTTTGCCCGAGCATTGTATTTTTGCTAAGCTAATTTGGATTTAAAAGGCGATTAGGCGAGTAATTTTGACATAGAATTTTGAAAACTTCGCAGCATTGCTTTGCTATTATTTAGCTAACGCGAGGCACTCGATTTTTCGCGTTGTCCGGTATAACGTGACCTCGAGGTTCACAACAACTACGACGTGCGATCATGGAGCGCTCATAGACTGGATATATAAATATCGCTCGTTAAGCGATTGGAATTGTTGTACTACTGTGTCACTGTCACTTCACTTTGAATTGACGTTACGTTACCGGGAGCGTTCACGAAACTAGCTAGTAAATATAATAATTTACACACAATATATTTCTTAAATTTTTAAATTATTACAGCGGCGGAGTATCAATTAAAACAGTGAAGTGACCATTTAATTTGAATTGCTATTAAAAGGTAAGTATAATTTGCTAAGTAAGAGTATGACACTGACAGTAGTGATAGTCTGACAGTTGACGTTGAGTTGAAGGTTGAAGAGCAAAGCAAGCAATAAATAAGTTGCCAAAAACAAAGTTTCTGTTTCGTTTCGTGATTTTGATTTGTGTTCAGAAAATTTAATAGTTTTCTACAAAAAACAAGCATTTTGCTTATGCGCGCAAATGTGTGCTAATTTTATGTTGTTATTTGCATGTGGAACTGACGTGAAAAATGTTACCGCGCTAAATGTGTTTGGTATTTGTTTATTTTCATATTGATGTTAAGAAAACATAAGTGGTAAGTTAGTTATTGCTATGCATGCTGGTTTATGTCTAAATAGAAATAATGAAATAGGCAATGATTCTCTTCACTTCGACAGTTAATTGATTTCCTGAAACATTCAAGTTTTAGGTTGCTAGTGTTGATAATAGGTTTCAATTAGTAGGTAATTAAAATATTGTATTATAGGTTTGTAATGTAATACTATCAAATAACTGGGATTTAGGCCGAATGACTTACAATAGGTACTTATCTAACAAATTAAGCTGCTTTAGGGATAGGGATTATACATAGTACCTGGTCTGATTTGATTTATTCCTAAAAATCTAATGATTTGTTCCTAAATTAACTAATATATTGAAAATGTTAATATGTGATAAAATAAATGGATAGTAATAGTATATAACTGAAGAAATTACAGAACATTAAAAAAAAATTGTTGCCGATACGTTTTTTGAACAGTTAATGCTGAAAATAAGTTAGTGTACCTCACCTCATTTGAAGTAAGACATTGTACCACCTCATTTTTTTAAATGAGGTGCTCACTCAAACTCATTTTAAATTGATGTCCTACCCAACACTAGTACTAACGTTTTTATGAATGCGTAGGCATTTATTTTTGGTTTAAGTTTTTTCCCACAGTTAAACAGTGCTGTAAGTATCTAAGTTTATCTACACCCATATCATAAACCCTCCATGATGCGTTCAAAAACCGCACGTTATAACCACCATAAAAATAGATTGTTTCGTTAGTAGTTAGAACAAATGTCTTATCTGTAACGATGTTATTATTATGAAATACTAAGCAAAAATTCGATATCATTATGAAAATCAGGGTGGGCGGCACGCGCCTCCCGACCGCCGGCACAATCGAGTTGGCCATGGCGATGGCAGTGCAATCCGTGCAATGGCAGTCATTAAATTCAATCATCATTTCGGGTTTATAATATGAGTGTAGATAAAGCAGTGTATGCAACTGTACGTAATTAGGCCTTAAAACACTCGTGTGATCTTATTATGAAACTCACTTCGTTCGTTTCATAAAACCACACTCGTGTTTTATGGACCCCTATTACGTAACAGTTACATAAACTACTATTACATTACGCATTGGTAAACTCAAGTGATACTAACTTTTAAACGGAAAAGACGTGTTGTTAGCTACGCATAGACTTTAAAAGTTACCTTCCATTATTTGGTAGCATGCGTAATATGTTAACCTTTACTTATACATCAATATAAATAATTTAAAAAAATATTATAAACTTATGTAGATGTCATATACAAAGGAAAACGTGACCTAGACCTCCGGAGCCCAGGGCTGGAATCGAACCAGCGTCTTCTGCATTCGCGGCAGAATGCGGCGATGAATTCTGCCGCGAATGCAGAAGACGCTGGTTCGATCCCAGCCCTGGGCATCAGAAGCCTAGGTCACTTTTTCCTTTGTATATGACATCTATATAAGTCCATAATTAAGTATTTGGTTTGATTCTGAGCAAATATGTAGGTACAGACAGAGGGAAGACTAGAAGTGTAAGAAACAAAATGGTTATACGGAAATCAACATAAAAATAATAACTTGATAATGATAACATGTCTACATACACTGTTTACGTACTATAGTTTGAACTTTAAAATCCTATTTACTAGATTCGTTCATAGTATAATCCAGTTATACCTTCTAGTTCACTAATCAGGGTGTAATCATTAGAGGCCGTAATTTATATTTACGGAATTTTAAACACTCATACACCCTTTTTATGAAGAAGAAAAATCTGATATCCATGATCTGATATTCACGATCACAAATAAAGTCAGTTATTTTTCATGTCACTAAATGCTGCTAAAATGTATCTACAAGATCTAGGAATTACAGTCCATGGTCTAGGTTTTCGGTATTCGACAGAATCAATTGTTATTAAACATTTTACAATGCAGTTATCTAGGCTGTTACAGATATTCGAGACTATGAAAAGCTTGCATTCATTAAACTAACGTTCGGCTTACCTTTTTAAGACAAGTAAATGTAGTTCAATAAGAAACGAAACAATTGATTGTATCAAATCCAAGTATCTCCCAGACCAGACCATATAAAATTTTCTACTTCTGGGGTATTCCAACGGAGTGTCGCTTACAAACGATAACATCTCGATATCTGGTTTATCAACAGATATAAAATTACTTCCGAGTGCGAGTACTAGCGACACTAGTGAAATTCTCCGTCTCAACATTGCCTAATTAAAGGTCCCTTTAACAAAACCAAAGTTTATTCTAAGCTGTTCTAGGAACACGAACGTCAGAATGGTGTGTGGTGCGAGTCGCGCAAAGGCTGGAATGTATCCCTTGTAGAACGCTATGGGCCCCTCCCGGGCCGTGCTGGCCACGAGACTCAGCAGACCTTTCACTTCGCCGTGCTTCGCGTTCATTGCTCTAGTTTTAAGCACGTCGACCGGTTGAGTTAACGTTGTCGCTATACCTCCCTGTAATGTAAACATGGCAGTTATGTAACGTGTTTCTTCGAGATTACTTTATCGTTTCTTATCTGTAGGTAACGACTGCAAAATATGTTGTATTGTAAGTAGTTGAAGAAAATTACTTCTTTTGATAATTGCGAGATTAGTAAACTATACTAAAACTCTTAATTACAGGATAATTCCTAACGAAATAAAAAAGTGTAACTGTGTGGACAAAATATATAGCATGAGATTTTCACCTCGTTAAAATGACGTCATCTAGATTAGGAAACTCTTGACTTTCCAGATTAACTTGACTTCCGAGGCAGGTCACATGGTATCGACAGAAATAAGCGTGTTTACAAGTGGCGCACCGCCTCGCGAGGAAATTCTAGTATGGACGTGCCTAGCCCGAGACAAACGCACGCGCGGCTGCAATGCCTCGGGCGAAGCACATCCACACACAGCTGCCGCGCGCGGCGGTGCGCCAGGTGTAGTACGCCTAATCAATTTTATTAAATCGTGTCTCTTATACTACTAGAAGTAATACCACGGCTAGTATCGCGTCAATTTCTAAGGCAGCTGCCCTACTGATGGTGAAAAATCGATAAGCGAACGACTATTTTCTCGAGTAAAAAATGGTCGGTACAACATGTTAAACGCAACGTTATAGTAAAAGATATATATTGTTGAATGCTGATTGTTCACAATGGCGACAAGTATGAGCCTTAAGTAATATAATTAATAAATAAATAAATATTTGGGGACAATCTTACACAAATCAACCTAACCCCAAACTAAGCAAAGCTTGTACTATGGGTGCTAGGCGACGATATACATACTTAGATAGATAAATACATACTAATATACATAGAAAAAATCCATAACTCAGGAACAAATATTTGAGATTAGCACACAAATAAATGCCCTTACCAGGATTCGAACCCGGGACCTCCAGCTTCGTAGGCAGGGTCACTACCAACTGGGCTATGAAGGCCGTTAAATGAGGTAATGCTACTTACAGCACAAAGACTGGAAGTGACGTGCGTAACGACGTTGTCCCCGAAGTACGGAGTGGACAGCAGCAAAGCTTTGATCTGGTCGTAGAAGGAGAGCTGGCCGATGGTCATCAGGATCGCTCGGCTGCAGTTCATGCTGGCCCCGGCCCACAGCTGCATCACTCCCTCTTTCCGTACCACGGAGTACATGCCGTGGAACACGTTTTTGTAACTGTAACGAAGTGATAGACTTGATAGACTTCATATGAGGTGAAAGCCCTGACCAACAGGCCTATTTGTGGAAACATAACGAACTGCTCGCTGCATTGTATTAACAGAGTTCATCACAATTTCAATTAGTGAATGGCCTGCAAGCGGCGCTTTTGCTGGGGGCGCACATTAACATTAAGTTGCAGACTCAATGCACGTAACTGGCGGCGCGCAATGCGACACGGAGAGTGGAGAAATGGCCACCGGTATCCAAAACGCGATAATTCGAGTCAGGCAGGTTCAGTCGTTTTGATCGTGCCGGTAATACTCGGTGGCGGCCGCGTGGTTCGAGTCTACGGCCTAACAACACCATCGTCAATCTACTAACTGGATACCTTGGGGTGCAAACAGTCTTCTCCCAATACTAGCTATTTTTTTTATAAACACGAAACATACATTTTGATTAATGACTTACTTTCGTTTATGTTCCTTAGGCAGTTTGACGTCATTTTGCATACGCACATTGACTAAATCCGCAGGATTCCCTACGATGCCTCCCGCCAAGCCTCCTAGACCAGCCAGGAATGCTGACATGTAGAAAGGTAATGCACTACCCTGAAACAAACGCAGCATTTTTTTATCAATTCTTACTTACAAAGACTCAAAAGAAGCAGCCAATATTAGACCCTATCGCATTATAATAAGGTCCAAGGATTGTACAAAACAGAATAGCTTAAGTTATTTGTACGATGACTACGATGAGACTAGTAAAGTTTAATCTCAAATTAGGAGTGTCTTATATGCGTATCTGTGGCATCGTAGGATCAAGAGGCATCAAGGAATGTCCCAATTTAAATGTGATTGTGTTTTTATTATAATGAGTGTTTTCCGATCAGGTCCTTATAGTGTTTGGTGGAAGAGTAGGGGAGGGGATTTAGGATAAGATGACAAGTTTGGTAAATGACAACTTATGAACATCTAGAAACTACCATGTGTTCTAATGCTACACTGCTGCACCAAGGCTGTATGGAAAATAGGGTAGTGTTTTCCAGGCCAACATATGTGTTAGAGGCCAAGAACCACTGGTCACTGAACCAGTAAACTTATGCGTTACTTATTCAACAAATTTTTGGCATTGTATAAAAAACAAATAATTAAATTCAGTACAATAACTTACATCTTTTGGTGCAAAGTACTGTTTAGAAACTTCATAAATTCCAAAACGGGCAGAGGAGTAACTAAGCTGGCGGGTGATGGAGGCTGATATTCCAGAGTATAGGCCCATAATACCTGTAAGAATAATTTAATTAATAAGGAAGAACCTCAGTAGCAATCAGTGGTGGCGCATCCATAGAACACGATTCCCGTCGGCTTGCCTAAGTTTCAGGTGTGTTAGCAGTTTTCCTCATACAGCTCATAAAGAGATTGTCTAAGAAAAACTTTGACCCACCGCCACCAGTAGCAATAAAATATTTATTCAGTACTTTGTAAATAGAAAAACCATTTTACTTTCATAATTAAATACAGTGGCACTACAGTACAAATATTAAAGTAAATTAATCATCATCATCTCAGCCATAAGACGCCCACTGCTGAACATAGGCCTCCCCTTTAAAAGGGGGGGGGGAGGGGGTTTGCCATACGCGCCACGCTTGGAACTAAATTAATAACTAGCTCAAATCTAAACAAGGCCCTTGCGGCATTGTACCAAGGATTCATTTCCTCATTGTATTGCAATGTTGATACATTGTGCGAGGAAACCACCAACTCTTCGGTCACAAGTTACTTTTATATTCATATTGTAAAAAGATCTAATCTAAGAAAGAAAATAAATAAATGAAAAATCTGTCAATTAAATGGTATATACGTGTATTAAAAAATTATACTTTATAAATGTTATCTATTAAGAATATAGCTAACAATATTCTTATGAGTTTACATAGAATATTATAACAATTTTATTTTTATATAGTTTGCATGCAACAACTTCCACATTCTATGGTCTTTGATATTTCGCTATTTTCACTGTACCTTACCTTGTGCTTACCTTGTTTTTTTAAAACATTTCCAGTGAGTTTAAGTAAGGAATCTGATTTTCCTTTTTGTGTTTGCATTTGTACTTTGAGCAAGTCCAGCGGGTGAGTGATGCTGGCTGCTCCTGCTGAAGCCAGGCCACCAAAATACCATCGTGAAACTTTGGTTGAATCTGAAGACATTTTTCTAAAAAAAAAATACATTTAAACAAAAAGGTATCATGTTTCAACTGAGCACTGCAAGGCTATAACGAAAGTAATATATGAAAAACAGCGTGAAATGCTTGCGAAGAATGAGAAATGTTAATTTATTATGTGGCTAAATAGGTAAGTAAGACTGGTCAATCACTAGACAAAACTTACAGGACGGTGATGGTTCTTTTAACTGTATTAAAATTGGTGTATTATTAAATTCAGGGCAAAATAGGCATACATTTAAAATTCTTATCAGTAAAATAAACATGCTGTACGAATTACATACGGATTTATTCGAGATCTGATTTAGTGTCTTGATGATGATACTTTTCTAGTTTTCACTTCCATTTCCCTAGCAACATATTAAATAAATGTTATAACATTAATACTAATAGACCATGCGAAAGCATGCGGATTGCTGAGTAAACTAACGTCTTATCAATTGGCTCATGGCTGACATTGAGTTGACATTGACAATGGCAATTTGACAGACATATGACATGCGCACAGCTGTTCAAGGACATAGACCTACTATAGAATACTAAAAGCAAGTATGCTCTAGAGCTAAACACGCGTAAGGGATAGAAACACACGCAACGCGACTAATTTGGAAACGTATTTCAAGATGGCTGATAGCATACTATAGCTAGCCTACATAATTAAGTCGGTTTCTTTGTTGCCCATCTCGATCCCGGTGAAGGGTAACCTCATAGAATTTTACATATTATTTTATAAGAGAATACCTTTTCTAACAAGATTCTTTCTAACAAGAAGTGTAATAGTTTGTAGGATACTATTTATCACACAAAGCAACAGGAGAAAACTGTAAAAGTTTGTACTTTACTGTGAAAGGTTGGCGAAAATTTTACAGCACAAAACGGAACAAATTACTATTGTTTTCCGTAGCCAACACAACTCTGATAAAAACATCAGGTTTTCTTAAAGAAAATGCTAATTTCAGTTTGGTGCAACCGGCCCTAATACGGGTATTAGACATTGCAACCTGCAGAGCCCAATTTGTCAGTTTGGAAGGTGTAATTACAGGTAGGGCCCGTAGGGAGCTAAAGGAGGGATAGGGTGAGGCAGGGTACACAACAGATTGGGCCCTGCAGGTTGCAATGTCTAATAGCCGTTTATGACAAGAACTAACGATACCAGAGGCTAGTTTTATAAAGCTACAAGTTACAATTTACAAGCGGAACCCTCTTTCTAACCCTATGTGTTAGAAAGAGACTTCCGCTTGTAAATTGTAGCTTTATAAAACTGGCCTCAGCTCGCTTCTCTGTCACACCTGTTGAAAGTTTGATAAGACCATCCCATCATTCTTACCCATAGATATAGCACCCATATATCTGACACGGAACTAATAATACCAAGATTGAACGGGATAGTCTTATTACAGTTATTACACTTTCCATAGATATGACAGAGAAGGCGCTATTATCGTTAGTCCTTATCATAGACTCACCCTTGTGATTATTGCTTACTTCCATAAGGGCTTAAGTACAATAGAAACGTTTATCACCTTCCACCGCTCTTTGAAGGGTAACAATGAAACCGACTAAATTATGTAGGCTAGCTACAGTATGCTATCAGCCATCTTGAAATGCGTTTCCAAATTAGTCGCGTTGTGTGTGTTTTATCCCTTACGGTGATACGGGTGTTTCAGCTCTATGAGATACTTGCTTTTTGTTCTTAAAAGCCTGTTACACTTGTCCTAGTTAGCTTCCTAAATGAGTTAGTTTCTAAATTTAGACAAGTGTAACCGCATTTAGCAAGTAAATTTACTATTGAAAAAAGTTAGGATCCTAATTAGGATGCTAGTTAGGACACTAAAAAACGTAAAGTGTAACATGGCTTTTACCAAAGAGCGGTCTAGGGCGGCTAGTATAGTATGTCTATGATAGAATATGATGTCTATGCTGTCATGACATCTTTTTGACATATGCTTTGGCAGCTCTGCCAGCTCTATTTCCTTCCTGTTATTACGTTCTGAAACCATTAACTTAAGATAAAAAGTTTTTAAATTATACAATTTATAAAAAAAGGGTTCCAAATTTGATAAATTATTAGTATTATTACTAAAACTATGAGTTTAGTATGGTTTTTATTAGTATTTTATATTTTATTCAATGATAAATACATCAATACACTATTTTTTAACAACTATCATGTTACCTACGCCTGCTATTGTTAATTCTGAACAACCATAACCTAAAATATAAAAAATATTATATTTTTGTCAAATAAGCAAAAACTGATTTTGAAACTTTGTAATATTAAGTTTTTCGTGCAAAATCGACCGTTTATTAGTAAATAGTTTCTATCTACTTTCCTAAAGTTGCAGCACAGCATACTGTCACTTATTTCCCAATTCAGGTACGTACTTACCAGTGAAGTGAAAAATCCAGTTCGGATTTTCAAGTACAACACTTATAACACGATTCACTTGCTATAGGTAATTAGTGCAATTTCACTGTGAATTATTATTTCACACACTTCACCTTATTAATACAATATCTGTATATTGACTGCACAATTATAAAGACTAGATAAAGTTTTCTCAATCGAAATCCAATCGGATATTATTTAAATCCAATAAAGGCAATAAAGTATTCTATCGCGTGAAATCATAATTTCAACGTTGACTACATGAATTGAATAAGGGGTCACTGTATTTCATTATATTCATTCGTCCGCTATTAAATCATCGTAATAAATGCTTTTAACGTAACTTGAAATTTTCGACATTAAATTTTAGTACAAAATTAGCTACTCGTGTACTCCGAGGTCGCGAGTTACGAATGGAATGAATAATATCCGCGGCGCGACGCTTATCGTCGATAGTAATCAAAATCATTATGTTAGTGTTACATATATTCACCAAAGGAGTTTCTTTATATAACATTGATTTATATAATATTGTTTCAGAAAGAATGGCATCTGACATAATATCAAGTCTCCATCTGGACAAACAAACGACTAACAGAGTGATTGTTGCTAAGGAAATCAATGGGTGTGATAGTTCATTCATTACTAGCTGCATACTCGGCCACTGCATTAAAAGTAAACAGGCTGTCCTGTTTGTAGCTACTCATAATTCATTTCTCCATTATCAAAATGTAGGACTTAAAATGAATTATAATTTACAGAGGCAGATAGAGGTTGGTCTTATACATTTTTTAAAACTAGATGAAGAACTTGTTAATCTGTTGATGTCTAATGAAGAAAGTTCATTAGAAAATGTATATTCTTCTATAAATCAAAATGTACAAACATTGAGATCAAAAAACAATGTAGTTCATATTATTTGGGATGGTGTTTCTCATTTGTTTGACATGCAGTACAATCTTAGAGAAGTTAATAAGTTTTGCAATCAATTAATTCAGTTGAACCGGGGTAATTTGGGTTCATTTGTTTTATTTCATTGTAACATAGCACATGAGGATGATGTGACTCATGTCATGGCAAATCTCCTTTGCCATACAGCCCATACCATTCTGGAAGTTAGAAACCTTTCATCGGGCTTGAGTGCTGATGTGTCTGGACACTTAACAATTAAGTATCCGGGGCACAAGTTCATAGATGAACACATGTACACTATTGACATAAAACCTTCTCGGTATCTATTCAAACTATTTGATAGAGGTGTTAAACTATTTGCCCCAGGCACTGTATGAAAGCTTGTTTAACCTCATGTCTACAAAATCCAAATATGATGGAAGGAAATCACTATTTTTTTAGGTGTAAGTATATAAACCATTCCAAGATAATATGTAGAAATTATTAATTTTATGTAAAAAAATAAAATCTTACACTTGATGAGTATTTTTAAGGTAACCTGTCCATTAAATCCATTTCCTGAAATTTTATATCCTTTTAGTTTTAAAGTTATGAAAATTATAAATGTACCATATTCAATATTAGCACATAATAATAGTAGTATGATTGGTCCTCAGGTAAAGGCATAATCTAACTAATATCTTAGTTGATTAATGTATGTTACGAAAATTAGCCGTATGTGTAGTTGTGTACCAGTAATTTTCGTAACACTGAGCGCGTCTAGTGTAGCAAGAAATGTCATCTACTTATGGGATTAATTTTGCTACGCGCTACGGCGTAGCATTTCGTAGCGAAACTCGGAAGCAATGGGTCCGGGAATTGACATGGCTACATTGGCTACCTAATCTACCTTTCCATCCCTCGTTGGGCAAATGTTCGTTTGAATTCCTAACCCAAGCGAGCTTTTTTCTCAGTAGATCCAGTCAGTGTGGTCTCGAATTGTACATAGTTGTCACAAAAATAGTTCAATTTTATACTGGTTGTTAAGGCCATTCCTCGATTCGGAGAAGCCACGTTAGAGACACGTTTATGGCTCCCGTGCACGAAAGAAAGAGATGCAGCGCTCTTAAGGATCAGACTTTTTGACCAAACTACGATAAATAAGGGAATCTATAATGTTTTGTCTAATTTTGCTTCTGTGACTTTTTAGATAAACCAGAATAACATACTTTTTACTTAGTTAAATTGCTTAATCTCTTATAGTTTACGTAAGCTAAGAAAAATAAGGGTAAAAAGGACCCAACTTCGGTTTTTTTTTTTCTATCGAGGCAACTTTCAGCAATCGTGTTTCGGCTTGTGCCAAAAACAAGAGTGTATAGTCTAATAATATATATTCGTAAATAAATTCAGTCCCTTTTCCCGTTTAGTCACCAGAGCGTTTGAAAAAACCTATAATTTTTCAAAGTAGCCCCTTAAGGGTTCCACGACAGTGTATGCTTGCCGGAGTTGCCGGCACGAAGTCAATTTTCAGTAGTGGTGCTATCGTTAATTGCATTGACAAAGAAGACAAGATACAACAGATTTACAGATATGACCACTGAAGCTGACCGCAGGATCGGGAGGCAATTAAGACAGGCAGCTGTGCGCATGAAATTTTTATTTGTGGTGTTAACAGTTGCCCGGCGACCGCCCCAAACGAAGGCTATATTTTGAAGCACCGCTCAGTCCACGTGAGGTCGCGGGGCGCAAACCGCGCGCCACAATTATCATGTCAAACTGTTTGACGCATTCCTATTTCATTCGGCACACGTCAACGTAATTCGTTACATTTGAATGATGATTGATGATGTCTTAATAAAATATTTTTAAGGAGTCGTTAAGTGAACGCTGTGAACTGTTAGTAGGCAAATGCGAGTGTAGTGCAGTGGTCCAGGAGGGTCCGGGAGTTGAACAACAGGTGATGCCATGACGCAGACCAACGTGACGACGCCGGAGAGCCGCGGCGGAGTGCCCACGGCCACTGAGGAGAAACTTATGGTTAGTACTTTAACTGTCATACTCCTAGCGTTTGTCCCGGCTTCTTGCCACGGCTCAATTGAGCCTAATCCCATCCCATGAGACTTGGCAACCTAATCCCATGAATTGGCGTGGGCACTAGTTTTTACGAAAGCCACAACCATCTGGCCGTCCGACCCAAAAGAGAAACTAGGCCTTGTTTGGATTAGGTACGTCTGGTTTCTCCACGATGTTTTCTTTCACCGAAGAGCGACTTTTAGGTATTACCAAATTAATGATATTTCGTACATAAGTAGGTAAGTTATGCAAAAATTCAGTGATATGAGCCGGGGTTTGAACCCGAGACCTCCGGGTTGAAAGTCGGACGTCAGGCACCATGCCATGCACCATGCAGCGCTTGACTCAGAAATAAAACAACAGAGTGTTCTTTTAACTAATGTTACGTAGCAGTTAGATATATTTTTAAAGGTTCTTTTGATTAAATATTTAGGTAACAGGTAGTTACTTTTGACATTATGTTGACACCCACCGAAGCCTCAATACGCTTGGATGTTCTGGTAAACGTTATATAAATTGAGAATATTAGGTTGATAAAGGTGACAAGTCACTGATAACAGATATAAATCATGTGAGCTAGGGAACCTAATGGCTAAACCATTAGCAAGCGCGTAGCAATAAGTAGGTAAGTACCTACGATGGCATTTATTTTCTATGAGACAAATATAATAAATTAGGTAGTTAATAGCCTAGTACCTAAAATCTAATATTTATACCTAAATAGGTAATAAACCTATTATGCTATGATCACCTACAGTTTTACTATTTGTAGATATTCCTATAGGTGATATGTAAATTAAGTAGGTACCTACCTAGAGTATGTAATAATGATCGTATATTTATTGGCTATTTCATACTTTATCACAAGGGTGACATGTCATGAAATTACATAATGTGCACAGGTCATTCCTATCATTTAATGTGAAGTGTAATCTTTAAAACCATAACATTCCATATTTATTGAAGTTACGAGTACTTATGCAATCATTGTTTGCTAAGATTCATACTAGAAGCAACCATGTGGGTATACATTAGTGGCGGCGCGTCCATAGAACACGTTTCCCGTCGGCTTGCTTAAGTTTCAGGCGCCTGAGCAGTTTTCCTACAGCTCATGAAAAAAATTTAAACTAAATTCAGCACCGGCTTGCCTAACAAAAATTTGACACACCGCCGCTGGTATACATTAAGATAGGCATAGGCGGCATAGCATAGCTACCATATGGATACCTAGCTACTAAACTACAAATCTGTAAGTTCAGGGAGAAGTAAGTACCTTACTTACTAGGTAAAAGAGTTAGGTAGCTAAATACACGTTTAAACATTGAAGTACATTTGTAAGGGGTTAGTAATCTAGGCCATGTTTCTGCCTATATGTTAGGTAATCGTTTAGCATATCTTTATCTTAGCTTACATCGATTCTTACTAGTGTTTAATACTCGTAGGCGAGTAGGTACTCATATAAATATAAAGGATAATAAATCGTTTGGAGGAATGAGACGAGGATACAGGTAAGTAATATATAAACCTACGTTATTAGTTAGGTCCATATGATTATGACCTTTCCGCTAGTTACATTAAAGCTTTTTGACTGGAGTTATCTGCGCATAGGAGCTTAAGTATACTTTTTCGACAGTAGGTATAATTTTAAGCACAGCAAAGTCTACTTAATAGGTACTCCAATACAACAAAAATAAAAGTACACTCCAGTGAGTAGGTACTACCCACGCACGGCAGAATCACGGCAGCCGAACATATGATGCGTGCATCTATACATATAATAAAGCTGAAGAGGGTCGAAAGTCTGTACATGGAAGATATTCGAAAAAAAATTGGCTGGGGATACTAAGAATCGATAACATAACACGTTCCAACAGTTTTTAGAATTTTTGTCTGTTTATCTGTTTGTCTGATTATTTGACCGCGCATCACGTGAAAATGGCTGAACGGATTTTGATGAAATTTTGTATAGAGATAGCTTGATCGAGTCACGGGAAAGGACATAGGATAGTTTTCATCCCGAAAATCAACCCTGAAGGGGGTGAAAAGGGGGTTGAAAGTTTGTATGGAGAATTTTCAACCGCTAAACCAATTTAGATAAAAATTAGTATGGAGATCATTTTAGTCCCGGGAAACGACATAGGATAGTTTTCATTCCAAAAATCAACCCTAGAGGGGAAAAGGGGGTTGGAAGTTTGTATGGCGAATTATTAACCGCTGAACCGACGATTAAGATGAAACTTGGTACACAGATAGTTTGAGTCCCGGAAATAATATAGGTACTATAGTTTATAGGTATCCCGATAATCAACCTTTAGGGGATAAAAACGGGGTTGAAAGTTTGTATGGGGAATCAATAACCGTTGAACTCTGGAGATAGTTTGAGCTCTGGGGAAGGATAATATAGAATAGTTGATATCCAGAATTCATTACTTAACGGGGGATTACTAATTCCACGCAGACGAAGTCGCGGGCAAAAGCTAGTAATATATAAGATAACCCGTATAAACACTTATAATCTCACAATCACTCCTTTTTGTAATCTCCATTGCATCAAGATAAGTTTTTCTAAGTGTTTCTAAGTCTAAGATCAAGTTCCGCCCTATTTATCAAATAGTAATGATCTAACAGCGATCTTGACCCCGCAGGTGGCGGTGCGCGTGCGACCGCTGCGCCCAGACGAAGGCCCCCGCATCGTTCACGTGGTCAGCGATAAGGTAACTTAGTCTTAGTGACCATACTTACTAGCTTATTAGTTTTTAGTGACTTTTGAACTTTATTTTACGGAGTACCTAAAGCGGATTTTAACTATTCACTTATTGCTCAGCGCATCGACGACCCATTACATGGTTTTTATGGTTTAGCTATTAACTGCACTGCAGACTGCAGTGCTCGAAAGTTACCTATGACAGTATTCCATCAAAGGCAAATATGCTGCCATATGACATAAAATATATGATATCATCATGCAGGTGTTAAAATTTTATGTGCTCAAATCGCAAACAAACAATGCATTTGAATTTTAAAATAAGTAGGTAGGTAACTACTTACTGAAATTATAAACGGTCTACTTCTGATCTTAGTCTTTTATAAAAAAATTGCCTCATAGAATAACTAGTGTTTTTCATTGCAAGTATCTGAAGCATCATAGACGTAGTTTGACCGATAATCAACCTAATAGCTTCGTCAGAGTTTCAAAGTCAAAACTATTACACAATTTTCTCACTGCACTGCATATTTTAGTGATAAAACTGATAAAGTGTCTTAAGTACCTATAGGTACAGTCAGCAGCAGAAGATTTGGCATAACTTTCTACTAGTTCATTGAAATCCATATTTATATACCATAGATGTACCTAATTACTTTAGTTAGATGTACAGTCAGCATAAAAAGTGAACGCTCATTTTACGTATTAATAGTACTTAGTGTTAGAATTTTAGGTTAGGGCAGTGCCTATAATTAAGAATATTTTTCATTTAATATGCTTTAGGTAGTAAAGGTATTTAAAAAATAAAATCGACTAACGTAGGTATTATATTTTGTTTTGAACGTTGAGTAAGTGATTTAGAAAATAATGTTGGTCGTATTTAAACAGATGTTGGTGTTAGAGGAGGAGTCCGACAGCCGGCGAGACGTGCTCCGCCAACGGCGAGTCAACGACAAGCACTACGTGTACGACCGGGTGTTCAGTGAAGACAGTACGCAAGTAAGTTGCTGTTTAAAATATTATGTACATACGAGTCTTTAAACACCTTTTAAAATGATTCCTTATATGTACGCAGATTCTAGCTTCTACCTAATTAACTCAAGCTGTACACCAGGGGAAATAAGAGAATTCAGCCGCCCGTACCCTTCGCGTTGACTGGGACTCAGTTAACCCAGTAAACAGAACAAAACTCTCTTAATATCGTAGGGGCCTCTCTCACCTCACTTGCTCGACGAAATAAAATAAAAAGTAAAAAAATACCGTTGTTCCTGACTAAATCGTTCTACGAGTTATTTAACTGTTTTATTTAGCTTGTTTAATTTTAAACGTACGTATATGTATATAGTGTTAGGACCTTAAGACTTATTGATTGCGGAACAATATAATAATGATGGTAATTTTATTCCATACCTTTTCCCTAACCACCATCAGTCATAATAGCTTGTGATGATAATCTATTTAGATTAACTACGTTATCGTGACGCTGTCAACGAATAAGTTAGGCATATAATCTGCTGTCAATGACCGGTATATCGTAAGTTATAACATTGGATTGTATTGCATATTAGCACTATCCAATATTTCGTAAAGAGAGCCGTGTTGTATCCAGAGCCAAGGCAAATTCCATAATTGTAACCTGAACGTAAGCTAAAACACCCTAGTTACGCCGTTCGCTGCTTCGCCGAGACAGATATAATTTTCCCTGCATTTACTCTACCTTGCCCTCCTCATGGTATATAAAATGTGCAATCTAAAACTATGGTTCGTTTTCAGGAGGAGGTGTACGAGGCCGTATGCGCGCCCCTAGTAGGCGGTGCGCTCCAAGGGTTCGCGGGCGCAGTTTTCGCGTACGGCGCGACCGGGGCGGGGAAGACGCACACCATGACCGGCCTCATGTCCCGTGCGCTCACGCACCTCTTCACCAGCATCGCTGAGAGCGACCAGCCCTCAGCCTATGAGGTTCGTATCGTACAAAACGTTAGCTGACTCGCACTTTAGGTAAGTAAGAAATATCACAATCTTAAACGAACGCTATGAATCAAATGAATGCAAATGAAATGCAACGATGAATACATGCAAAGTTTGAAGTACTTACCGGTCTTTCACATTGACTGCATTAAACATTACTTTGTAACATGATTTACACAGTACACACGCGCATGTGACAATACATTACGCGACCTACCAATTTGCATTACTCATTTAGTCAGCCCATAATTACTAAAACACACTACGGAACGGAAACACAGCGACGTTATTCTATTTGCCAACCAAGCAAATGTATCTTGGATCCACAAATCATGATTGTTTGTTGGAGCTTGGTTACAATTACGCTGGATCTTTGGGTCCTGTTTCAAATTAAAGGTAGTAAGTGGTTATGAATGTATGAATACATGTTTCTATCCAAGATCAGGCCGGTCTACAGCATCGCGTACAAAGTGCCGCGTTTCATCTTAGCCAGACTATTTGTGATCTCTTATAATGCGTTATTGTTACGATTGTTGTAAATATCTATAGGCACGCTTATACTGGTCTAGATGTCACAAATACTAGTACTATATCAGCCAAGGTCTACGTGCCGGTATCCTAATAATAGCGAGTTACCGCGTGCCGTGTGTCGTGCATAAAGTATGATGATTTAGTGCGGTGTGGTATGATGCATCATTTTTACGATGCGAGCGAATGCAGTTGCAGTCACGATATGTTTTTGTGATTTTCGGTATTGATAAATAGTGTTACTTTGTTTTAGTCCGATTGTAGGCGGAAGGAGCACGGAGAGAAAAATCTAGTTTCTTGTAACAGAATATTGTAAACTTGACTTGATTTTATTGTATTATATGTGACAACTATACATTTTTTACACATTAATAGAAAATTCTACTTCTTTACAACATTATTTCTAGTTCCTACAACCCACTTACCTAGTATCGTAGAAAATAAATTTTGTGTAACACACAAAAACGATCTCTGTAGCCATCATTATAGGACAGGGTAGAGTTTATCAGATTTTTCAGTAGGATTCAATATAATTACTGCGGACTTGAAACGCCGCATAATCCTGTTTACTATGTGTTGTATTAAGAACACCAGATTTTTATTAGTCTTGACTATTATTTTAGGGGACTGAAATAAACAACAATTTCTGTTTACTATATGCAGTATTGGAGAATACCAGATTTTTATTTGTGTTAAAAATATGTTTTGTTCTGTTTACAATAAATATTGTAGAGTTATCGGGTTTTATTTTTGTATTTAAAAAAAGTGAGAAATACACCGAAACCGAGCACGGGTTGCAAGCGTCGCTGCTTGTCCGAGCGGGCCCTTTCTCCAATTTAATTTAAGTGTCATCATCATCATCATCACATTCTCACATCCTTCCCTCTATTCACATGAGGTCCTGTTCGAAATCTACAACCCTAGTGAGAGAAACATTATATAGTTCTTACCTTACATGAATCAGTTGGAACTTTTATATATACAAATGACGTTAAAAACTTCGAAAGCGCGTTGTATGTCAATCAAGTATGACGTGAAATAAATAAGCTAGAAATTAATGTTAAATGCATTAATAAATTACATTTTTGCGTAGAACCTATCTTAGCATTGAATTTTACAGTATTTAATAAAAATGTACAATATAAGCGCTCTAAAACCCGTAACACTGTATGGCCTAGCGCCCTAGCGCCATCTGTTGACACTAATGTAAAGGTATTAAATTAGTTTTTCGTTACACGTAAATAACGCATTGTTTAGTGTGCAATAATATTGTAATGCCAACATTTTTTTATTGTTGCTGGTACTATTCTGTATTTTTATCATGAAAACAAGTATGTTACACAAAAAAAAACGTATCTAGTTATGAGTAAAAATATTCCTAGTAATCAATAAATTTCGAGTAAGTAATGGGTATTAAAAATCCGCTTAAAGGTACGAGAAAGTCTAGTACCTATAAATAAATCACATAAGATGGACCTTACATAAAGATATTGTAAAGACAATTTTATTATTTTGTGTGATTACTAGACGATAGTGAACAGAAACAATAAATATTGTAAACATCGCAATTCTTGAAAAGTGTTGTAAGCAAAATGCTTATTTTACTCTGTAACTATAAGAAGGTTACCACAACGATATCAGAGTTTTCGTGTACAAGAATATTATAACTAGAATATTCTAGTATTGTCAAAAATACGACTTGTTGTTTTAAAACAAGAATCTGTTAACCATAGCTAAAATCTTTTTTCCTACACCAGAATCATAACTACTATACAATCTGGTAATATTGTAAAATATTTTTTTCTCCGTGCTAGTTGGGATAATATTTTTTAACGAAGTTTACACGTGCCTATATGCTGCACATACTATATACTATATTATATGAGTAGAGGTATGTCCATTCCTTTGGCATGCTCTGCACTCTGCGACCAAAACGGCATAGCGCATTTTTTACATGTGACACGATACACGTCACAATGAAGTCAAACTTCCGGGACTAACTAAAAATTCTGATTGTAAATACACAAATATACCCCTCGTAAAAACGCACTTCCAGTTGATTAAAATACTAATATAATGGCAAACGACTTTATGGTTTGAGGAGACTTCGTAATCAGATACAAACATGAGTTTGTCAGAGTTAAAGCATTCAAATAAAAAAATCAGACTACTTAAGACGTATGGCTACGCCGTAGCCCGTAGTAAACGAAAATTTGCTACGTGCTCGCGTAGCATGTACGTCATGCAACTCATGGGCACTGAAATAGTTAGCAATAAGTAACAATAAGAAATTGGTAAGTTGAAAACCTTATTTGTTAATTGGTAACTCAGATAAAAACTGATAGACATTTTAAAGTCAATATAAAGGTCTTACTTACAAAAAGAAAAGCCACCTTTAATGATGCGCCGAATACACAATTATAGAGGAACGACCTTCGTGTAAAACCATCATTTCCCACAAGAAAGCCCTATTGTATGGCTTTAATCTAACAATATGTTCTTTAACAGGATATTAGATGAATAGAAAAGGTTTTCTGCCGCCTTTCATTAGTACGTACGGGATACTCCGTCGAGGTCATTCACTGACATGTGAAAAGCGAGGTTCTTTTATTCGCCGGGTACGATATTACAATGCTATAAGTTGCCCAAGTATCAACGTGTCGTCTGTGAAAAATGCAAATTGTTGCTTTACTTCTCGTACTGAAATGTATGTTAATTAGTTTTAACAATTCGACTAGTGCCACTTGCCAAAGTTGTAAACTTATGAATACTGCCCGTAGCATAGCTAGCTAGAAGCATGTTTTATGGGTAGTATGCTATTAAAACACTAATTTTGTTTCTCGTGACTGCTTCTTTGTAGATTTGGTGTAGTATTAAGTCTAACTGTTTAGCATAATATTTGATACCTACCTAAATACTTATACTTTATTTAAAACTGTTTAAAAACTGTATTTTTTATATATTTATAATAAAATCTACCCACGTATACAAGTAGTGTGCTTCCGAAAAGCATGACGTTCAGTTTGCTACTCGATGAGGTAGATTTTATAATATCAATAACGTGTTTCTGTTTACTGACTGTACAAAATCCTCCAACTTGGGCTTAGGCTACCAGGTACTAAAATACAAAACGTTAACGCATTTGCTTTGCCCTATATACGCCGATTTTTGCTATTCGATGAGGCAGGGTCACCCGCGGCCTGATGCTCTCCCTCGATTTTCATTCAGCGTACCGAAATAAAAACTTACCTTCATTTTGGATTTTCACTGTGTAGGTACCTAAGTATGTACTATACTTACTATACTGTACCTACGGTCTACAGAGGAACAATGTAGGTGAATGGTTTACTTACACGAAGAATAATTGTCGTAAATTTTAGTGGTAATAAACACAGTGATATAATAAATTATTCGAAAAGTAAGCGTGGCTTATGCTAATGTAACGAGGGACCTTGACCGACCGGAAGTTATGTTAATATACAACTTCTAGTGAAGGTGGTCCAATACAGGCCGGTAATGAAAAATGCAGGCCAAACAAGGCAAAGGCATTGCGGTTATTTTGTAAATAGACGTTCAATTTGTTTGCTATTATTTAGCTCGAGGCGCTCATAATAACTCCCTCACAACTAATTTACGTAAATTACGTCCACTTATGTAGTAAACCTTTATAGTTTCCATGATGTTCAGGTTTAACATTTCTTGTTATTTGAATATATAGTTTTGATTATTTATTATTATTTATTATTCTTTATTTAATAAGCATATGTTTAACTTAAAAATTAGTACATTGCCCCACAAAACTATGATAATAGTTTGACTGTGGGATCGCAGTCTCATTATATAACATCTAAGTATGTATAGACAAGCTATTACACTAAGTCTAAATAATATTTTTTTAATCTTTTCTTAAATATAGTGTACTCTTTCTCGCATCGAATGGCTTCCGGTAAACTATTGAGAAGGTAAGGGATGCGTTTCTTACGCGTTCTGTCCCCATAGTAGTTATTGACTCTCGGGACGAATAGTTTACCGGAAGTCATGGATTTAGTGCTATAGTTATGATCGGGAGGTTTCAAATTAAAATAGTCCGAATTATGGTCAAGGTAGCCATGGTTATTTAAAGCAAGTAAATACTTATGTTTTGAGCTAACCGGTAATATTTTGCAAATTTTAAATAGTGGTCTATAGTCATTTTTGTACTTGTGTTTAGTTTTATTGTTAACTAGTAATTTTAAAAATCTTAGTTGCATATTTTCTAGTCTATCGATATTGGTTTTAGTTGTAAGTCCATAGCTGTCGAGACCATAACACAGTATAGAATCTACTAATGACTGATACAAACATCTTAAAGTGCTAGTAGGAACTCTGAAACTTAAATGGAAAAATTTGCCTAAAAGGACTCTAAGTTTATCATAAATATAATTTACATGGTATGACCAGGAAAATTTTTCATCTACTTGCATACCTAAGTATGTAATACACTTAACTCTTTCTATAGGTTCACAGGTACAGTTAGACATGTTTTGGTGTAGACAATCAAAGGTGTGCGCGTATAGGAACATATTATGGTTATTTAAAGGTGGTAAATACGGATTACTACAGGTACGTAAACTTTGGTGGCCATAGTTTTTTAACCTCATTGTATTTAACGTATTTATATTATTTATGGCCTAAATAAGCCATAAGTGCTCATAAACCTATAAGATAATTCTGACAAAAAGATTTGGCGAACAAATGGTTAGCTTATCGAATTTATAATATCCATACTTACTTAGACCAGATTTAACCAAATACAATTCTTAACAAAAATAAAATAATTTAATATACTGTACTTTTTATGTATGGTAGGTATTTATGACCCCTCACATACAGGAATATGATCTAAAAATGTCCCCTTCAGCTGTAAATTTAAATAAATAAATTATCTTTATTTTAGAACAATGCGATTCCATAAAATTGTTAGTATCCTTAAGCTACATAATAATGTATAAAAAATAATTTAGAACATTTTAACCGACTTCAAAAAAGGAGGAGGTTCTCAATTCGACTGTTTTTTTTACATAAATATAATGAAAAGTAAGTTTAAGCTTAACTAAAACGTTATGGACCGTAAGTTAGGAACAAATTTCGTGAAAAATCGCGTCCCATCCGATAATTTGTGAAGTGGTTAAGGGCGATGCATAATCGATCAAATGACTGCCGTTCCTCAACCCACCAACGGAGCGGCGGCTGACCTTGACGAGCCTTCATTATACATCGCCCTTGATCACTTCACAAGTTATTGCTTGGGACGCGATGACCAACGAAATTTGTTCCTGGCTTACGGTCTATTATCTACCCAGGAAGTTAACATTTCAAATGACATCGTTAAACTCAAACTATAAAGCAACGCATTTCATTTTAGTTGAAGTGTCCTCGAGTCAATACAATTTAGTGAGAGTGGCATCGAAGCACATAACTATACATACCTATATGTAGTTTGGTTATTATTGGAGGGTGTCTGTGGTTTCTGGGGGTGGCGGCATTAGTGTCGGCATGCTATGCCCCCCGCAAGGTCATTGCCGACGACTGATTGACATCAGGACAGCTATCAAACCCATCCGAGGATTACTGGCGGTTGATAAACAGAAATGTCGATTGGTGGAAATATTATTTTAGAGGGAATTTAGTTTTGATTACGTTGTTATAACGAATGACATTTAGATTTAAGGGTAGGTCAATGTCAACGTGGCGTGTAGTGAGTAGGTATGAAAAGACGATTATAAATTCAAGAAATTATTTTATGTCACACCTGGCCATTAAGACGCTTTCTGGCCAAGTGTAGACTAGACATAAAATGATGTACACAACACGGGAGGTAACACATAGCTCTGCTTTCACAAATAACACACGAGGTGGCATATGCGCCAAGGCGCAAATAACCCGTTCAATCACCAATATCAATCACCACACGTCGTTGCGCCTAAACGAAGTGTTTTCACTACATAGCGGGAAACCTGTTATCGGCTACGACGTAGGTCTACGCGCGTAGCATAGTAGGGACTGTGTAACTAGAGTAAAGGACGCTATATCGCCATAATTCTGTAATATACTTAAATAATTCTCTTATTGCTTTGCTGCGTGGCCCCGGCTTTAGAATAGTGCCACCCCGTCAAGATACGTAAGCCGGTCTTCCCGCGGGTGACGTAAGAGGCGACTAAGGGATAAGGGATAAGGGAACCTCTGATCCCTACTGCTCGTGAGAACGCTGTGGTGATTTATTTAATTAATAGTGGATGACTATGCGGCGATGCGGTTCGCCACCCATCATGTCTTGTTCTTCACGGGGGTGAGAAGTGGCTCACGGAGAGCCGTTTTGCTGCATTGATCGTAGCAAATGGAAATCCGTGATCTCTGCCTACCCCTTTTGGGATATAGTCGTGATTGTATGTATGCATGTATGTATGTAATTCTCTTATTCACCTCCTGTTAGATACTATTGAGGCATGAAGCTACTTCGATAGCAATTTGTTGACGTCATGGCGTTGAAAACTGAAAGCATGTTGTATAAAATATTCAGCGCTATCGCGGTAAGACGACGGGCATTTATTAACCTTTAGCTCACCTGGCACGCCAACGGCGCGAAGACATAATCACCGACGCAGTTCAATTGCTTTCATGGCCGCTCTACATGATGCGCCATCATAGGGACGCAGCTATGCGTTAGAGCGACCTAACGATATTGCGATCTCGTTCCATCGTATTGCTGCGTCCCTATGATGGCCCATCAGATTAGTAAGTTCGTGGAGTGAACTATTTTCAAAATTGAGTTGGACGATATTCTTTCGGCTAGGAATAGCCCGAGTAGCGAACTAGCGATAAGACTCCTATAAGCTCGACTTCCCCCACTAACTCAGATCCGGTAAGAGCATTCAGATTCACGTTTGATCGCGGAAGGGTCCTGGATTTTCCTTTTACGACCATCCCACCAAACAGTCCGCTCGCATTACCTACTTAAAAAAAACAGCTCCATCAATAAGTAAAGGTTTTCTGTTTTTTGGGTGATACGATATGATTAAAAAAGTCGATATACTTAATTAACTATTCATACTTATGTACTGTGGAGGCGGCATGTAGTTTATACTGGTAATTATGTTTTCATTAAAACACCGTTTTGGAATCTTTTTCCCACTGAAATATCGGGAAAGCTTTTCGGTAGTAGGAAAAAACACAAGAATAAGTAATTGTAAGATAAACATACCTATCTATACTTCCTGGTTATTAGGTAATCTTATTTACTTATTGAATATTATGTATCATATCCCCGTGGCCGTTTTCTTAACTGAATAATGAATGTGTCAACCTCATTTATTAACCTAAGAAAAGGTCGAGGAGGTTATTTACATTTGTACTTAAAACCGGAAGGTGTAGAATGGAAACACAACTACCACAAGACTAATATAATATTTAAAAGAAAATTTACGTGAAAACAAGGCCAAGACAATTACGTTTTTTACTACTACCTAGTATTACGCAATAAAGAGGAAAGTTTAATTTGGTATCATGTATCATTTAGTATAAGACGCTGAACCTAGTTCAATGTCCATGACACTGAACCTAGTTCGATAAGTCTCCTAGATGATAATATAGTTAGTCACGTCATTAATTGGGTAACACGAAATGCCGGTGCTGCAATGCAAAAAACGGTGCGGCGTATTTTTTTTAGGACGTGACTAATTATAAGTACCATCTAGGAGACTTATCGAACTAGGTTCAGTGTCGTGGGCTCTTCTACTTATTTCGACACGCGGCTGTACTCACTTGTTGACATTTTTTTACACTAGTAGTATTAGTTAAACAAAGCATTTCAAACCGCCTATTCCATGCCACTTTTAGGTCTCTTGATGTACCTAGATTCCTTTTTAATTAATGGCTGATTGGATAATACAGATAGGAGATAACGGAGCGAAGGTAGTATGTTGTTTACGTAGCTCGTGGGCAGACTTGTTAATACCGTACACAAGTCTGCCAAATATAAGTTCTGCCTCAGGCATATAACAACTATTTCTAATCTGAGGCCACTCTTACACTGGTTTTCCGAGGCATACGCTCGGTTAAGAATGGTAACATTGGCGCAGGCACTTGCGATAACGCTCACGGTCCATCTGATAACAAATCGTTTCGCTGCACCATCGCCCCTTTAAGTGGGTAAGGTATATCTATACTATACATAAAACCATGTCATGCCATGGTAAACTGCTTATTATTGTAAATTTTTACACTAACGGGCTAAAGACACGATAGCTTTACTGGCCGAATAATCTTAGGCTAGCTAATGATGGGTACAGAAATAATGATATTATTAGGTAATGATAGTGTCTGGACCGCTTAACATCTAACTGTAGACTGTAGGAACCTAGGTACAGTGGGCCAAGAAAGTGGCTACCAGCTTTGACAAAATTTTCTGCGAGATCTAACGATCGCTAAGGTTGACTTTTCTAACGGAGTTTAAAACATGCACGACCTTGTAGTGTAATGACGTTTAAACGAACCTCAACCGTAGGGTGGTAGACCACATTTTTGTCCGCATGAACCTACATAATCGGCTCATCAAACCTGTCATTTTATATTTGTAAGGACAAAACCTCCTTCTTCACGATCAACGACATTTTATATTTGATTGAATGGAATTTGTGAATAACGCTATTATCACCCCATAACAATAAATTACGTCACAATCGCCTCAATCATAGTATTTAAAATGTAGATATCGCCTATATGACCTATGACAAGCAACGCATGACTCACGGTCTTTATCGCTTAGTAAACACCTTAGAAATCTTTTAAAGGTAGCCAACCAAAACAAACCGTAGAAAGTTCTTTCGCGAATGCAAACGGTGAGTCATAGTAATGGGTGTTTTTCGTACCAATGGAAGTAAATCATTGAATATTCATAGATTCTGGTAATGTAACGTGTGGCGAACTAGCAAATGGATGTGTACTTTAAGCTGTAAGCCAAATCAATAAAGGGTGTCTGCTATGTACCTCTACATACTCGTAGATGCCGGCTAATGAATAATATATATCACTAACGACCTATCGTTTTCAAATTAATCTTCTGGCCTTAACGATCATTGTGTCAGTTCCAACATAACGTTTGAACTTCAGAGTATTGACTTTCTTGTCGTCTACATTGTACCTCTATGTTTATAGAATATTTCGCTAAGTAAATACTTATTACTTACTAAGTACGTGTATTAGGTACGATCCCACATTCACGTTTATCGTTTTAGTGGTAATCATATAAACTTTTTTTAATCCAATCGAATCTTGTTTAAATTTTCATTAATATTAGGCGTTAAAAAATAAAAAGATGAAAAAGGTACCCACCACACTATCGCCTGTCGATCTCTAATAGGAGTTTACCAACGCTTTTAGTGATCGGCAGTAGGTGAATGTCATTTTGTTTGAAAACGGTTTTTTTATACTCGTCGACTGAAATACTTGAATTGAGATTGTGTAGACGGAACTACTAGCGCATACTTTTCGGCTATTGTGGCATCGCCAGCGATGGTAGAAAGGATTTTCATACAATATTGTAGCACTTTTGCCGCTGCCCGCCCTGCGCCGCCGCAGTTCTTACCGGCTTGCCTATATTGAGCACTCGTAGAAAAAGTATTGTATACAATAGTGACATAATCAAGATTTTCAACCTCGTACCTGCACACTAAGGCCACTCAGCAAGCTTCGTGGCCTAAAGACGGTACTCGACTGAAAAGCTCTTAATTATGTCACGATTGTATAAAATACTATGTTTTACTCGTCGACTCGTAAAACGCGGAGAACTATAATGTATTTCTCCAAACACGGCCAGTGCTCAGTCATGCGGTTGATTATGAAAAAATATTACCAGCACTATTTATCGACAGATATATGATAATTGTAGAGGCAAAATGTAGTCGAATGGCCTTTTTGAACAGTCGTAGAACAGTACATACAGCCTTGGCCAGAAGTGTTGAGCACCAATGCGATTTTCATACAAAACTGGAAAGTTTAGTCCATCGTTTCCATCTTTGTTTAAGTTATTTTGTCAATTAATTTAAACTAATAGGCATGTTTTGTTGAAGTTAGTAGTAACTGCATAGAATATTTGCAATATGTCGCACCGACTAAAATTTACATTTTTGGTACCTTCTGTTTTCACATTTTTTAAGTACCTTGAAAGTGTTATTACGTGAAGTTTTCTATATTTACAAATAAAATATAACATTTACCGTTACCGTACATTGTTAGGATAGGGAAATAATGCTTAACATCAAAATTGTAAACAAAAAACACCTATGCTCAATACTTCTGGCCAAGGCTGTATATGTATAGTATAGTGAGATAATTAAGCTTTTATCAGATTAGGCCAGGCCCCGTCAATATAGGCAGAGAAGTATGCGCTGGTAGTTCAGCCTACAAAGTCTTAATTCAAGCATCAAAGTCGACGAGTAGAATACTATTATTTTTACTTTTTTGCTACAAAATGAAGTTTTTGGCTTTTTATACATCATACAACAGTACAACATAATAGGCCATATTGTTTTCTAATTCTGTATTACACTGATTTAGATTATTTTGACATATGGGATTCTTATTATTGCCTAGGAGCTAAGGAACAGTTAGTTAATTTAATTATACAGTCATTTTGTCAGTTACTTACCCCTGTATTTTATCTATCTCTACCTACCAGCCCTATAACACGTATCGATTACAGGTAAAGATGTCGTACATCGAGATCTACAACGAGAACATTCGTGACCTGCTGAATCCCGGGGTCGGGTCGCTGGAGCTGCGCGACGAGGGCGGCAGCGGCGCGCCCGTGGTGGCCGGGCTGAGCGAGGTGCGCGCCACCAGCGCCGGACACGTCGCCGAGCTGCTGGCGCGCGGCGACCGCGCAAGAACCGCTGAGCCAACGCACGCCAACGAGCATTCTTCCCGAGGACACGCGCTTCTTAGGTACTCTCTTATTTAACTCAATAAACCTTTGCTACAATGATGGATACCTAGAGACAGTAGAGACAGATGGTTAGCAACGGCATATACTTTCTAGTTCCTGATGATGGGTTGCAATGAGGGTGTGGCATTTTAGTGACTGTACAATTCGACTAGTACTTTGTATTCTAAAAAGTGTAATGAATCGAGGGTTACTTACATTACACGATACTCTAGTATTTCCCGCGAAAAAGGTTACTTTCCTAGCAACGAATTTTGATAGGTGAAAATACCTAATTTTCTTTTATGATTTCCCAGTGTTACAGTCAGCAGTGCCGTAGCTGGCGGCGTGCAGCGCGGCCGGCTGTTCCTTATCGACCTGGCGGGCTCCGAGCGCGCTGGTTTGCGAGCGCGGCGTCTGGAGGGTGCACATATCAACCGGTCGCTGTTGGCGCTTGGCAACTGCATCATGGCGCTATCGGGTGGAGCTAGGTGAGTTGTAGAATCTAGTTTCCAGCGTTACAGTACCGTATACGGTGGAGCGCGGCCACCGGTTCCTCATCGACCTGGCGGACTCCAAGTGCGCCGGGTTGCAAGCGCGATGCCTCGAGGGCGCGAAATATCAACCGGTCGATCGTGGTGTTTCAGGCGCAAATGACTATTTTACTTTCGAATCCGAGTAGAGATAGGAGAGAGGGGGTTGTTATTTATGCCTTGATTTATTCTAGTAGATATTTATAGTGTCACATTTTCTATCATTTGACGTTGCCTACGCTCATATACGGAAAAACCAAGGTATATGATAATGACGATATAATTTTCATCCTTAACACTGTTCTTTGATAGGTTGACATAAACGGTTTTGTTTGCAGATACGTGAATTACCGAGATTCGAAGCTGACGCGGCTGCTACGAGAAGTTCTCGGCGGCCGCTGCCGCACGGCCATGGTGGCGCACGTGGCCCCCGGCGGCGCGCACCGAGAGACCACGCGCTCTACACTGCACTACGCGCAACGCGCCTCTTCCATCACCAACAGGGTATGTGTGATGGTACAACAGGGTGGCACCGAGAGACCACGCGCTCTACACTGCACTACGCGCAACGCGCCTCTTCCATCACCAACAGGGTATGTGTGATGGTACAACAGGGTGGCACCGAGAGACCACGCGCTCTACACTGCACTACGCGCAACGCGCCTCTTCCATCACCAACAGGGTATGTGTGATGGTACAACAGGGTGGCACTGAGAGACCACGCGCTCTACACTGCACTACGCGCAACGCGCCTCTTCCATCACCAACAGGGTATGTGTGATGGTACAACAGGGTGGCACGGAGAGACCACGCGCTCTACACTGCACTACGCGCAACGCGCCTCTTCCATCACCAACAGGGTATGTGTGATGGTACAACAGGGTGGCACCGAGAGACCACGCGCTCTACACTGCACTACGCGCAACGCGCCTCTTCCATCACCAACAGGGTATGTGTGATGGTACAACAGGGTGGCACTGAGAGACCACGCGCTCTACACTGCACTACGCGCAACGCGCCTCTTCCATCACCAACAGGGTATGTGTGATGGTACAACAGGGTGGCACTGAGAGACCACGCGCTCTACACTGCATTACGCGCAACGCGCCTCTTCCATCACCAACAGGGTATGTGTGATGGTACAACAGGGTGGCACAGAGAGACCACGTGCTCTACACTGCACTACGCGCAGCGCGCCTCTTCCATCACCAACAGGGTACGTGAGGGTTGCGGGAGTTGGCACGTTGGCATTGTGAGACCACACGCTCAACACTCTCTGCTTTCACTCTATATAGGTACTCGCAGCAACTTAGACTTTACCTACAACTCTTAACTTTACAAATTATTAACTCTTGGTAATATTCGAAGTGATTCTTGGGAAATTTTGTGAGTAAGCATGTATTTGCTGTAAGGTTTGTTAACCTTGTAAAACCTACTTTAATCATAATAGCTATGTCTATGCACTACAAAGTGACTACGAGTAGGTAAAAGCGCTGAGTCACCGGTTCTGAGCGGTGCCGTGATAGGTATGCTATGTTATAGCTATACCTACGTGCAATTCAATAAGGCTATTGACCGTTAAGTTCATGCTAGGCAAGTATTTGGCCACGATAGTCTAGTCAGAAAGAAGTCATCAAGTTATTCAGTCAAGTAACCTAGCATTTAGAGCGGATTATTTTTACGCTGATATAGAAAGAAAAAACGTTAAGATAGAAAATAAAACGGTGGATTTAAATGTTGTGATATCATTACAAGGCTGAAAGTACTTAGTGGCAATCAATTATCGCGTTCGTGCGTGTTCAAATCATTTGTTTTGTGATATACCTAGGCTACCTAGGTACAGTCGTCAGCAGATAGGGCAAGAACGTGCTAAACACGACTCTACGGTCGCGGCATTAGAGTGCGTGTTCAAATTGAGTATTGTTTTTGAGTGCCTTAGCTTTATTAGCTATTGGATGATTTGGATGTTGATAGTACTTGGGTCATTATTTTGACAAAACACGGGACTTGATCGCGTACAAAATCGCTGCGTTTGTGCGTTGCGTTTGTCAAAGTAATGAGTGATAATCGTGTGAGTTTAAATCAGTACTCAATTGGGTCGTCGCTTCTCCCTAAATATCATCACATTTTTTTCAGACACTAACTAGTTCTCCGTATAAAGTGACCCATTCTCATATATCTTGAGTGTAACATCGGTTCTTTTCTTCAGGTGGAAAGAGAGCTGGTGGCGATGCCGATGCATCTGTCGCAGTACCGGACCGTGATCAACGACCTGCGCGATGAGATCGCCAGGCTGAAGCTCAAGATGAAGGATGACCGCTCAAGGTAAGGTGCACGAAAGTAGGGAGAGTAAATACAAAAAAGGTCCTTTATTGCTGAGGAGTTAATACGCTCTTGTTACCAGCGACGGCTTGGGTTAGGTCTAGGTTTTTCTGCTTAGGTTGAAATTGCAACGTAACTGTGCAAAACGCACATGCTAATAAGGAATTTGACCGTTTAGTTACTGCATATAACATACCTAAATTGTATTTCAACACAATTAAATTTGTGCTTGAATTTAATTGAATTTTTCCTTGGGCACCGGACGCCTAGGTCACTTTTTCTTTCTATATGACATCTGTATAAGTTTGTAATTTACAATTAAATTTGTTACAAATGGAGTTTAAAAGCCAGTCGCGTGTCTCGCGGGCGACAGGCGTTTGTTTCTTTCTTGTCGAAACATGAACGACTGAACGTGTTTAATTTTTCACATTTCGTAATTCATGTACCTACGGTTTAGTAAAACTGGTACGGTACCGAGTGAGATGACACAGCGTCAATTTAAAATAAAAACACTACTCAAATACTAATTCTATTTACTTAACATTTAACCAGCAATAGAACAATAGAAGAACAGCAGCAGATCGCAGCAGAAGTCTCTCAAGAGGAGACCGAAGCAAGTGCCGCTCACCTAAAGTCTCTCCGGGAAGCCATCGTCTCTACGTTCAAGCAGCAAATGCGACTTCGACGTCGACTAATGGAGTTAGACAGCCATCTACTGGGGCTGGCGTTAGACGCAGAGAGACAACATGCAGCCATCTCGCACTGGGAGGCGCGGTTCAACCGTCTATACAAGCCCATTAACATGCCCAGTTCAAGGCTGAGCACACATCAGAGTTACAGGTATGTAAACTCTGTTGGTAGTATATCCTCTTGACTATCAGCCGCAACTTATGCTGTTGGGCTAATAAACTTGAAAGGAGAGATCTGTTTTGCAATGAAGCCATTTTAAACGCCTGCGAAAAGTTGCTAGGCAATTACTTTCCGTCATTTTTCTTATCGATTACTTTACTTAAGTATTTAACGCATGATAAGTCAAATCCTCAGGATATGTTTCCAAATGAATTTCAGAGGCGGCACGGGTTCGAGCACCAGCAGCACTGTGGGCAACGAGCGCGCAGAGGCCGAAGTGGCGGTGGAGCAAGCGTGGGCGGAGTTAGCGGCCGTGGAGCGCGAGCAGGAAACTGCGCGCAACGAGCGCGCGCGCGTGGAGCGCCAGCTGGAGCAGGTGCGGCTGCGCGGCGCACAACTCGAACAGGTACGAATTACTTTACGTATATTTGGAACCAAAACAAAAGATGAACGACTAGCGCGCGAAGCCTAAGGTGACACAGGTAGTGACAACTTTTGAGACTTAAATTTTTATGACTTCGAGCGATAGAAAGTCAAAAATCACCCGACGGGTAGAGTTCTGTTGAGCGCCTATGTTACCTCCTACTGCCACAATGAATCAGCTCAGAGTCTAAATTATGATTTCCATGGTTTAGTAAGGATACCTAAATAACATAAATGTTTGTTTAACAGGAGTTGCCCGCGCGCATCAGCAGCGGGCCGGAGCGCGAAGTGCTAGCCCTGGTGTGCCGGGTGCACGAGCTGGAAGCCGACAAGCTGGCGCTGCAGGGCGAGCGGGCGGCGCGCGCGCACGAGCTGCGGCGCCGGGACCTCGCGCTGCAGAGGAGGGACGCGCAGCGCAGGCTTTCCGACGAAATCATCACGCGCCAGCGGAGAGCGCTCGAAGGTATACTAAATATAGCGGAGCGGCCAAGGTACTCAATAATATCTAAACATGGGCTTTGTCGCCTTGACAATACAGGCGTTCTTCAGATATTCATGACCACTGTGGGCACTCTGATATATCTGATGGTGACTGGTTGTGTGATACTGATAGAGCTTACCGCAGGACGTTGCAGGAAGTCAGAAAACTGTTACTGTGAAATTGTTTTATATGTGTTTGATAAACTACTCAAGTAGGGTAAATCGCCAGTAACTGGCCACCTCAAACTAAAAATGAGTTCTATTCACCTACAAACAGAATTCATTTTTTAAGCATGAGGTTTTAATTACTGGCCACCCTTCAATAACTGGCCGCGTTATACTAAAATGAATTCTGTTTGTAGGTGAATAGAATTCATTTTTAGTATGAGGTGGCCAGTTACTGGCAATTTACCCTACTTATATTTATTTAAATTTTTAAGGCATATCAAAAAAATCACGATACCTTATTGTATTTAGTTATACCTGCTGCTATTCTGCTCTTACTGAGCAACGACCCATATATTTTGATGTGGTTCTTACAGAGATGGGTATAGCGGTACCACCAGAGCTGGGGCAGTTGTACGAGTTGTACCAGCAAGAGATCCATGCCTCTACTTACACGGAGACTAATGACGTGTACGCGCAGCACCGGCTGCCTCCCATCTCTACTAGGTGAGTTAAACTCTGTATTAGGCGTAGCGTGGCGTAGGTATCGGGTACAAAGATATGTAGTTTGGCAGGGTCGGTCGGTTGTTAGTGGAGTATAGACAGAAACAATCTTATCAACCCAAAAAATCCTGTGTAAAAAGGTTTGACTGTAGGTACAGTCGCCATCAGATATATTTTAGCGGCCAAGGTGGTAACAAATATCTGAGCAACGCCTCTATTGTCAAGGCGATAAAGTGCATGTTCAAATATTTTTGAGTACCTACCTTGGCCGCCCCGATAGGTATGTTTGATGGTGACTGCACTTATTTATAAATACTTGTATCAGTTTTCTCCATTGATATATAGTAAAAAAATTGGACTCGCAGCACCCGTTGCCGTCGCTAAGTATTACATACTTTTAATGATACCACTATTCTTTTATATCAACTGCGCTCATTTCTGTGCCCTTGAAGAAAACATACGTATGAGATTTCTTTATTAACACATTCAGCACCGAGAACCCGACTGTCGGGTTCTCTGTTTGTAGCTACTACGCGCTACATACGAGGAATACCTGGCTACGCGGTACGGAAAGTGTTAATCAAACTTTTCGCGACCGCCGTGTCATCTCCCTACAACTCCTTGGGAATTCCTGGTTCCGGCTGACGTGCGTGTTTGCTTGCAGCATGTCGGAGCTGGCGTGGTCGGAGAGCTCGAGCGGCTCGAGCTCGGGCTCCGGCGGCACGCTGGCGCTCGACCACCGCCTGCCGCGCCTCGTGCCCACCCCGCGCCCGAGGACCAGATACAGGTATGTGTTGTTAGCTTTGCAGTATTAGGTACGTGAAAACCACCGCTGGCGTAGCTACGATAAAGGGCTAGACGGGGAACTGCCCCGGGGCCCCCAAACTTGGGGCCCCCCTCAAAACCTGATTAGCAAGCCTCTTATCACATTCACTGCCCCCGAAGCACACATGAGTTCACCGTCATACAAGTTTGTTCCTAGGCCACGCCCCCTGGCAGTGTTGCGTTATTGAATATAAAGACAAGACCTGTGTGTGTATAGTTTAGGGGTCCCAGTTTTTTGTGCCCCAGGGCCTTGGTCATCTATAATATGCCACTGAAAACTACTATACATGCCTCAGCGCGAAAACGGATTCCCGGCCTTGTACCTATCCCTGTCAGTCTATATACCTATTTAGCCGGAAATCCCAGCCTCTGCTGTCGTGTACCTACTTTTGCTGACAAGATGATATGTTTGTGCCCCCAGTCAAGCGAGTGCGGTGACCATGAAGCGGTACTCCAGCGATGACAGCCTCGTGATGGTGGCCCCGCGCGCCGCGGACGCCGCACCCTGAGCCTTCACATCGAGTTCCGAGTTACATGTTGGTACCGCAAACTAGTCTGACTGTATGTAAGAAACGTGAATCCCCAGTAAAATACCAGCATTACGAAATGCTTGGTTGTTTCTGAATTATGAGGATCCGATAACGAGCCGAATATATAGTATACTAGGGCTATACTTATGTGCCGTTTGAAGTGAGAGTTTCTGCCCATTGAAGTAAGTGAAATGTTATAGCGATTGATGTATAGCCGATGGCGCCATCTAATTTAGCTGTAAAATTTGTGGCAACAATATATTTCACTAGTTTACGCGTTGTAACTATTCCTTTTACATACTGAAACGAAAAATTTCAAAGCAAATCAAATTAATTTGTTTAACCGGTGAACACCCGTGGTCTAGTGGTGAGGGCGTCAGCGGCGAAATTTGCCAGTCGCCAGTTCAAATCTGGCCTCGGAGACCGGAGAACTTGTTCACCTTTTCTGTATAACAGTTTGTAACTGAAACGTTAGTTCAGGATTTTCAAGTTTAAATAAATTGCTACCTTCTTCTGCGTCAGTCTTGTAGTACTCGAATAAAAGAGCTAAATATATTTTAATAGACTAGTTCGACCTTCGTAAAAATCTACTCCTGTCAAATCTATTATACTGCTGCTTATATGACGATACCTACTGCTCATTTTGTGAATGTTTAGATCGAACTGTATTGTTCCGTCCAGATGTATTGTGAATGTGATTGTAACTTAAAGATCGGCAACTTTGGCGCTCTACTGAGCTGGTAACTAATCGCCGGCGATTAGGATACGTTGCCGTCTTATTTCCATGCATTTTAATCAGTACGCAATCAATCGTAGATCGTATCAGTAGAGCGCCTTTGTAAAGACGTTAGTAGATGGGTCCTAGTATTCTGTAAGTTAAAATCTTAGAGAATTCAACCAATCGGAGCGGCCATGTCTGTCATTTTCTATAAAAAAAAGTCTGCCGATTTTTGCGGGGAAACGGAACGTCAAATGTATGGCTATAGAGCTTTATAATGGCTATGCAATTAGCCACGTCAAATAAACGTCACTAGTATACAATAAATACGACCACTCCACTAGTCATATGATTTCGGCAGAGGGGTTGAACGCTCTAAGGATTAAATAGATAAAGAACATTTGAATAATGTTTAACTTTGTAAACATATGCTCCATGTTGGCAAATGTTTAACTGCGTCAGCTTAAACGTGTCACTTAATTAAATATTTTATTTTCTTAATCTGGGTTAATTTCGACGTGGGAATTAATTTATTTGTATAAGCGGCTAGTGTGTGACTCACTGTCTTCTTGAAAAACATTTACCAATGTAATACCCGTATTACATGTAACGAGTACCAAAACAAATATAGTTACTAAGCCGCATGTGCATGCCACGCAGGCATGGTATACGGAAGCAAAGAATCGCATTCAATAGGTACAGTCGACTTCAAAAAGATGTTTACACACCTTAGTCCTTTGTAATAAGGTGCAAAAGTGTAAACATATTTTGACGTCGTCTTCTCTTCGTATGTCCTTTAGTTTCTCACTTTCCCATACTGACCGATCTAAATAAGCCATCCTGTATAGGGCTCATTGATTACCATGTCATCAATTATGTTTCATCCTCTTCATCAGCTATTTCACTGTAGGTACTCGTTACATGTAATCGCGGCATTAAGCCTAACAGTTTGACTTGTACATGAATACCTACCTTTCTTCCTTGCATTACACATATACGAGTAAGCTGTAGTATTTAAGTTATAAAATCTTAGTTCCTATTTATTTGTTGTACGTACGTAGATGACAGTATTTTGTCAGATTTATTTTAATAAATGTGGTTTAAATGTATTTTGTAATATTTGCTTTCATAATTAAGTACTTATATTTAATCAGCTACCTAATTCATCCCGTAGCTTGACGACTAGGTTTTGCGTCATTAGCGTTCTAGGTAGGTACCTATTACATTTTTGTTACGTCTTCGAAATTATAGTTTTTTTACATATGTATACCTGATAATTTATTTTTGCAACATTACTGCAATATTATGGGGTCGGACTATTGAAACTGTTTATTCTAGACTAGTACCCAATAAGCTGCCTAAAATCAGACATCCTGTGATGACAAATCTTATCCACGGAGGACGTACAGTCGCCATCAGATATGTTGGAGCGGCCAAGGTGATCACAAATATCTGAACCTCCATTGCCGAGGTGATAAAATGCATTGTCAGATATTTTTGAGTACCTTGGCCGCTCCGAAATATTTGATGGCGACTGTAGAGGGGCGCGGGGGTACGACAACTAAGGGAAGTTATATAACATTTCTGCCGCCAGAACTCCCTCACCCCTTAGTCGTCCAACTTTCGCGCCCCTACACGTGAGCTGCGCTGGCGAGAACTCATAGCGGTTCGTCTGTAGATAGGACGGTCGTTTAAATAAAATTAGTAATAGGTACAATTATTAGTAACTTTTATTAAAATAAGTAAAATAACTTATGTCAACTTTATTACAAATGAAATATTTTTGCTATAAATGACTATCTAAAGATCACAATATTACCAGCTAAGTACTTACTTATTGACTGGGTGCTAAGCAATAATCTCAATCAAATATTTTATAAATTGGACTTAGAAGAAACGTATACCTAGGTATTATAAATAACGTAACAATATATTTAAACTCAGGGGAAAGAAAAATACTCCAAATATAACCGAATATCTTATAGACGGTATCCTGCCTTTTCACCGAAAATTGCATTGCCGAATTTCACTTACCAACCAACTTTTCGCAGAAGTTTCCGGCCGAACAACTTTTTCCAAATAATTATTTCGCAACCATTTCATTTCCCAACCCCATAGTTGGGAAATGAAAATTACCTACTAGGTTGGGTTAGGTTAGGTTGGATTATGTAAAGTTGGGAAATGAAATTCGGCCAAATGAAACTTCTGCGAAAAGTTGGTTGGTAAGTGAAATTCGGCAATACAATTTTCGGCGAAAAGGCAGAGAACCCTTATAGGCTGACAGTTACAAATCTATTTTGACTCAAAGAATTGGAGTTATCTTATCCCTTTTAAATACATAAAATACACTAGGTCAGACCACTTTGATCGACCTTAATTGATCGTACTTACCTAGGCAGAAATACCTAACTCTTGAATATATTAAGTAATTTTTTATAAAAAATAGGACTGCTTTAATTAACAACTTTAGGTAACGCAATTTCTTATAACCACTTCTACTAGATTACGTGTTTAAATAAGATTAACCTACTCTACTGGGCAAGGTTCCTAAATTTGTGAAACATAAGGAACAAAAAATCTTTGGGTATAAAATGATATGGCCATAATATTAATATTTAAGTAGGTACATAATACCTATTTGGATACTTTCAACTAGATAGCGTTTTCAGTATATTTCAATGAATCATATTTATTTGCTATGCTGCTAATCCTAGCTGCATTCATAATATATTATTATGGATACTTAGGTACCTTTCATTCACTACGCCGCTAGACTAGATATAGGTAACTTCTGGGAAAAACATTCGGGATGGTTTTGTCATATCTGTTTTTGAGTTACCCCTTTCATTGTCTGTTAAAAAAAAAGTTTGTCGCGACAGTGACGTAGTCTGCATGCGAGTGACGAGGCGAATACCGAGCGACTGCCTACACACGTGAGACGATTATGTAAAAGGAAATTCGTGTTGTCACTCGTACGCGAATGTTTCGTCTAACTATTTAACGAGCTCCGACGCGTGTACGAACACGTGGTCTGAACGCACTATGAGAGTGTGACAACGGAATTTAAAAATAATTAAAGCGAAAATGGAGAGTGTACATAAGTAACCGGGTATTTAAACCTACAACCTCCATAATCGTCGAATTTAAAGGCAATATACGAACGTCCAATAAAGAATATTGAAGACCAAAAACAGCAAGGGAAAGAGCACCCTCGACCGCTTGTCGATCCACGTGGCGATCTCCTGCGGGGTCATGGTGGTCCACGTGTGCTTGGGCTCGTCCGAGCCGTCGCTCGCCGGCGCGCCGCTCGTCAGCTCGTCGTAGCTCTGCGTCGTGATCGTCGGCAAGTTCAGCGCGGACGGGAAACTCTGCGAACGAACATGTCATGTGTAAGCAGTGTAGCTCTGCTGTAATACATCGCTATATCGACGTTATGATTCGACAATTAGCGGCATTTCATATCCCACAGCCTTGTGATATCTGTAAAATGTCTAGAGAGGGCAAGATTTGCTGTTTTGAATCAATTTAAACAAACTCGTAAGTATGGGGAAAAATTGCTAGTCACCCATATACATTAACCCCACCCCACCTGACCTTAGTTACCTAATAAGGTTATTTTATTATAATATAAAATATTCATAAAACTTTCCTGTTCGGTTTTACCAACTACCTATAGGTAAAGTATTTAAGTATAAGTATATACTAAGCAACCTATTGCAAAAAACGTCAACGTTTTGTGTTCGGCAAACCTTGCAAACCTTGAACCACTAAAACATTTACAATCCAGTAATTACCCAAACTAATTAACGAGATTTAATCAATTTTTTTTAAAACCGTTTTCGTTTTTTAGCAAGCGAACTAGATCTCTATAATATGTATGGAATAGAAAGAGCTGTGAACGTGTCGAGGACGAATTTCTTTGTGCATGCGACAACATTTTCTATTGTCAGTACTAGGTAGGTAAGTAGGTACTTTTAAGAGCTAATACGGATTCAAAGTAAATTTACAAATCTGAATGAAATTTACTTCACCTTGCTTAATCTAAACTCCATTGACGCGTGAAAATGGACAAAAAATGTGATTAGACGCAATTGAAACTGTACCATCAGCCAGCATACCTATTTATGTTCTTTACTAGTTATGGGTAGGTAGATACTATTTTCAAATTAGTTTTTTATTGATAGGTGTCGCAATCGCATCTACCTTATGCAGTCGAATAAGTACACGTTTCTTAAAACCTATACTGCCCTTATTTTTGACTAGCGTTGTACAGTCGCCATCAAATATATCGGAGCGGCCAGGGTACTCAAAAATATCTGAACATGCACTTAATCGGCTTGACAATAGAGGCGTTGTTTAGATATTCGTGACCACCTTGGCCGCTCCGATATATCTGATGGCTTTGTTTTTCTTAGGCAAACCAGTTTTTGGGTACGATACTACGTATATATAGTCAACGCCAAAATATTTTTGGACCTTATTACAAAGGGGTTAGGTGCAAAAGTGTAAACATAATGTTACTTACATGTACAGTGAGGTAGTTATTGTAGCCCGGGCCGGCGGGGTTGGCGCTGGCGTCGCGCTGCAGCGACGAGCAGGAGCGCGACTTGGTGAGCTGCGGCGACGACTCCTGCAGCTCCTTCTGCAGCTCCTTCCGCGCCAGCCGGGGCGTGAGCGTGCTCTTCAGGATGTATTTACTGTTCACCTTCTTTAGATTTACCACTTTCCTGGAAAGAGTTATATATTTTGGTAAATACAGATACCGACTAGTGTGCGTGGACGTGCACGTGTCCCTATGCGATGTAAAATAAGAATTCTCATAAGACATGTCACACTGCACGCGCACGCACGCGCACACACACGTCACGCGCCGTCACGCAAGAGGTGTGACATATATCTTATGAAATATTATTTTACAACGCAGAGGTTCGTGCACGTGCACGTCTACGCACACGCAGCCGGTGTAGTTAGGCATTTAACTGTACATCGGTGGATCTTATTACAAAAGGCATAAGGTCCACCGATGGGCAGTTAACAGTGTGTGCGATGGTACTTAGATTTAAAGTCTAAGCTGATTAAACTACCTATATGCGTATGGTTTGGTCTTCCTGAAAACACTGTAAAATACGAAAATTAAGGACGAATTCTTTGTAAACCAAATAATTAAGTAAACCTGGAAATGCAATAAAGATCTCTTATCTCTAAGTTAGTATTAATTTAACACTCGCGACACATTTGACTTAAAAAAATGTTTGTCGGCTTGGTAAAAAATATATAGAGCATGTCCATAGCATACAAAAATTAAGAAAAAGTGTCTGCTAGATGGCTTATAAAACTAGGTAGCGACTTACTTTCTTCGCCAAATAGTGTTAACAAATGCAAATTCCACTAGAGCCGAGAAAATGAATCCGATGCAGCCCAGGAACCAGATTTCGCTGGCCTTGATATAGGACACCTTGGGGAGCGTTTTGGCCTGAGAGGAGGCCAACGTGATGAACGATAACATCGTGCTGGTGCCTGGAAATTATAACAAAACCATTGAGATAAGATAAAGAATTAGAATTTATAACAAGAAAAAGGACAAATGTGCCCATAGAGCATCTAGAAACCTCATGGTAGAGTTACATTTGCTCCAAAATTGTGTGTTTTAAGATTAATTTTCACAAAGTAAGTAGGTACTTTCATAAGTTTTCGAGGTGGAGGAAAGTCTAATCAGTCCTTAGTGTGCTGGGAGGTTTTTTGTGAACTAGATCAATATTGCATAAAAAATTTGTCAAATTTCGATCTGATTTAATAACGAATATATTTTAAAGGAAGTTATGGGTTTACGATACTAGTCATAATGAGGTTTTAATTAATTGTAGTAATTTATGATACTTTACCTAAAGTTATCCTAGGAGCCGACGCGTCTGCCTGCAACCAGAAGGTGACCCAAGACACGGCCACGATCATCATGGAGGGAATGAAGTAGTCCATTAGATAGTAACCCACTTCTCGACCCAGTTTAAACGTGAATTTTAGGGCACTGTAGTTTCCGGCTAAAATTACATAAGACTGTTAAAGGCGTGTTCCAATATTCGGTAATACATAAAATGCGAAAGGTGTCGTTCATAACCAGGACGATTGATGATTATATTGCTTTTACCTGCAATGGTTAGGATTTTTACTGGTATTTAGTTAGATTTTAGTACGAGTCGCCATCATCATATATATCGGAGCGGCCAAGATTGTCGCAAATATCTGAACAAAGCCTCCATTGTTAAGGCGATAAAGTGCATGTTCGATTTTTTTTTGGCTACCGTGGCCGCTGCGATATAGTAACGTACTTTTTATGAATAGGTGATAAAATTCGAATAAACATTTGTTTCGTGGTTTTTAAGCCATTTTCCTGATTTACGTCAAGCAAGAGCATGGCTGATTTTATCACTCACAATTTTCGGGAAAGTCCCTTTTTAATTCTATCAGGTAGATAAGTTAGGTGCGTGCCCAAAAAATTCAGATCCCGACTTATGGTCGGATAAAACCGAAAATTCTTAAACATTATTAAACATTGACTTCCAAAAAAAGGAAATTATACTTTCCCAAGTAGGTAACTAGGTGCTTGTTTGTTGATCGTTCAGGCGTAACAACACTCTGTAACACGTCACGAACATAAATAAAGGACATTACATCTACCTCCCCCGTGCCGCATGTTCACAATGTCGCCTCGAACTACTGATTCATTGGTCCAGTAATCAATCAGCGAGTACTCCGTGAGATGCAGTTCAGAAGAGAGGTGCACGGGGTTGTCTCTTTCCCACATGATGCGTAAACTGGATGCGTTGTATTTCCCTGAAAATATAATAGCAGACAATAATGCCAGTCACTATTAGTAACTGCAGGTATGTAGCTACCTACATACCTGCAATAAGAATAGCAAGCAAAAGTTGTCTGTACAGATTAATCCAATGTTAAAATTCGTAAACAGTGATCACGTGGCTGCTAAAATTTTCCTTGTTATGTAACAAATAATTATAAGAATATCATGATGTACAGTAGTAGAATTTTCAATCTTTACCGGACTACTAAAAATTGATTTTTACATCGGCAAAGTTTATATCGAGTAGTAGAAGAGCCTAGAGCTAAGATGTTGAACTCACAGCTTTCGAGATTCATGGAACAAGTTTGGTCATCAAACGGGAACTTCTGCAGGTTCATCCAGCAATAAAGCACGGCCTGCATACGCCTACTGAACAGCACCTCCCCATCCGGTGCTATGGAGATCAGCACGTCCTTGCTGTCAGTCCCCATCAGGCTGGACGACTGCTCGTTAGACATGTACAGGTGGGGCACCCATATCCGCTGCCGTAGGTCGTTTTCGCCAATGATTCTGGAGCGCTCGGGCGAGTAAAGAGCGTAGGCGAGCCGAGCGTCCGTCCATCTTAGTTGCAGGAGGAAATGCAATTTGAAGTTCTGAAAAGGATGTTTTACTGATGAATGTTATGTTACTAGATATCGATATGTACATTGTACAGTGATCTTCACTGCGAATTTTTTTTCAATTTCAAGTACAAGTTATTACTGTACTGTATACAAGTAAAAATATTTAATTCTATTACTATCATTTGCAAGCTAGTAATAACTTGACTTAAGTAAGTACTAAATGAACTTTTAATACCTTCAGGTAACAGAATAAAGAAATATTAACTACTTACTATTTTATTTCTCACGGGATTTCCCATAAGGAAAAAAGTTCGGCGTAAGGAAGTCCCCAATTCTTGTATCCGTTCTATTAAGTTGAGGTATGTATTATATATTCTTCCTATTCCGATCACTAGTTATGTAGTAAAATGTAAATGGAGAGTTATTTTATGGGTTACCTAGCTTAAAGCGCTCAAGTTTTGGCTGACGGTGATAAGAGAATTAGAGAGGTTCATTTACATTACTTTAGCGCATTTAAACAGACAATTCGTAGCGTCGACGTTATATAAAGTTATTGATCCTGGCGTTATATACCAAATCATCAGCTTCTGTAGGACAAAATGACGATGACGAGGATGTTCAGTCAAATACAGAGACCGTTTACCTGTCCTGTAAATATAAAGTTCTTTGCAACGGGAGGTCAACCCTATAGTTAACTGGTAGGTTGGCTCTACACCAAACAGTGAAACAGCAGGTCATAATGGATCTCGTAAGCTAGTCGCGACTATTAAAATGTAAATATAAATACACAGGAAACAACTGTAGTAATAAACATACTAAATCATGCGCCTCAGCAGGTTTGATGAAGTAGACGTAATAGGCGCTAGCATGGACGTACACCATGTCTGTAGGCGTGTGATAGGTGGGCAGCAGCAGGCAGTCGTAACGGTACTCGTGCTATAGCCGCGACAGGAACTCTGACTGTGAGATCTTGTAGGCGACAACGGTAGTAATGGTATGTTGGCTCTAGCGCTACATACCAAATCATGCGTCTCTGCAGGTTGGATGAAGCAGACGTAGGCGCTAGCGTGCACGTACACCAGGTTTGTAGGCTTCTGGTAGGTGGGCAGCAGCAGGCGGTCGTAACAACACTCGTTCACTAGACACGACAGGAACTCTGACTGTTAGCATGTAGATAGACAGGAACTAACTGTAATAATGGTATGTTGATCTAGCGCTACATACCAAATCATGTGCCTCTGCAGGTTGGATGAAGTAGACGTAGGCGCTGGCGTGCACGTACACCACGTCTGTAGGCGTCTGGTAGGTGGGCAGCAGCAGGCGGTCGTAACGACACTCGTTCGCTAGCCGTGACAGGAACTCTGACTGTGTGTAACTGTCGCCGTTTTCCAGCGATGGGCATTCCACTGGCGCCGGCCCCGGGCTGTAATGTAAACACATATACTTAAGTACCTACTTCAAATTAAATGGGAAAAACTTAATCGAGGTTTGATCCTGAATAAGACCTATCACATTTTTCTTAAACTGCATGATCTACATCTATTTCATTAAATGGCCGGATAAACCATGCATGAACAAGTCAATTGTATGATCGGACCGGACGACATCATTAGATAGGACCGTATGTATAAAATTTAAGTTTTGTAGGTAATCTGTTCTGTAGATGCTTAACATTCGCTTTCAGTAAATATAAAGGTAAATAATATCGCTATTGCTATACAATTCGAACTACATATTAATTGTCCCTAACTTTTTTATTGTGGTCTTACCGCAAAGTGCATCACTTTAACGACTCAGACATGTAACGATGACTAAGAAAGAACCAGACCGCAGACAAGTACGTATTACGCTGAAGCACTGTATTTCAGATCGTACCTATAAGGACCGTAGCGTAGCATACGTCGGACAGATCCCGCATATAATGTGACATGAGCGAAAGAAACAAGGATTCACTGATTTCTCAAAAATCTTACCCGAGCCGGGAACCAGTTAAAAATAAACATTTCCGACTACTACTACTGCTACTACTCCTATTTTATTCAACTAATCAAGTCAGTCAGTGTTAAAGATAAAATTTATCAAAGCAACATTAGATATTATAGTCGTCTGTCGTACAACATATTCATTGATTATAATATTAAATACATTGGGTTTTTATCCGTTTTTAATTTACGGTTACTTGTATAAAATCTGGGATTAGATCTTTAAACAGGTGACGGCAGGGTGTCAACTATAGGCATTAGCGTGTCAATAGATTATGACGTTTACCTACCTTATATATCAGGTAAAGACGAACTGTAGCATATACCTAGATTAACACAAGAAAAAAATACCACTGCAAAAGGAAAACACGCGTAAGTTATCATATCACGCCTCGGTGGAGCGTTTTAGATTTAAACAGAAACCCCTGCATGCTTGTCAAAGTAGAGGTATTAGTCATATGTATATTTATTTATCTAAGTATGCTTTACGAGTATCACGACCGTGCTCGGTTGCAGAGATTATAAGCTAAGTCTTTTGACTAATAAACACATTTGCATTTATTATGTAAAGCTAAGTCCACACTGTGCCTTTTTTCGTTCAACAAATGCATGCATCATATGCATCATAGCGCACTTGAGGAATAGGTACCGTAATGCATGCCTTTTTTAAGTTGCAAGCATAGCGCATGCCCTGAGCGCTCGTGCCGCACTCAGTGGTATTAGGTTCAACAAAGTTTTCAACATTTGAAAGACTACCTACCGAAAATTGACGACTAATCTGGACAGTTAGATGCATGCATTTTAATGCACGCAACAGTTAGATGCGCTAGACGACATTGATATTGAAAGATGAAGAAGAAAGTTAAAGAAGATAAGGGCACAGTGTGGACTTTTAGCTTTACAGTAAGTTAGGGCGTGAAAAGAAAACTGAAATACGGTAATTTTAGTTTGGATATCCATTGTAACTAAGTACCTTAATGTTTTTAAAGGTATTGACCCTGATATTGCATGGTCCTCGCACTTTTTATGTGTGTCAGTTTAATTTATAGGCTATCCCGAATCTTTAGGTATCAGTGGTATCACGATGTTGTATAAAATTGTGTGAGGTTGTCCAAAAATATTGTATGTAGGTATCTATTGAAAAGTAGTCGCTTTTTATATTTCAGATCCCTATTAAGACTCTTTGACGTGTCCGCTAGAGTCACTGGTAGATTATATCAATTTAACTATTATAGGGGGCGGTATGTACTGTACCTACTAGTAAGTATTATTTTAGTACCCTTTGAATTGCTATTCGTCAATTAACTACTTATGGGTCCAAAGTTGAAACGGTCGTTATAATATGTTATTGAGCTCATAGATCGACGAATTCACCAACGTAATTAACTAGTTTGATGTATTCAAAGGGTACTTAAATCCCTTAAGTACATAGTGGCCCCCTTAAACATTTACTTTAAAATTTTAATAATCTCAATTACTTACCAATGGCGCTAGTGGACACGTTAAAGGGCTTTTAAGTCATGTTTTCAATGATAATGCTCGTGTTTGCTGATAGGTATCGGTGCCTGGCTAATATATGGATTCGAGGTGCACAAGGTCGCAGTGGGAGCCGCTGACGACAAAAATGCTAATATTTACTGTAGCTGATAACATTATGAACCAATTCGCTAAGATTTGCTTTAAGATTAAGCCTAAGCCGCCTGCTACGTACACTTTAGAATGGTAAAGTGTGCTATATTTACACCATTGTACAAACTTAAAACATTCCCTGTTTTAACAAGATTTTATTTTATTTACATCACTCTTAAGGAAAAGTGTCTCGAGTAAAATATCGTTACAAATATTGTTTTGATTCATTGAGATGTATTTTTGATTTCACGTAGTATTAAACATAACATGCATCTAATGTAGATTTAATTTCATTTGTTTATTCCGTACAATATATATTGGTGTTGAATATTACAATAATCTTAATCTAAGATAAAACTAAACCTAACAATCAAGAGAAATCAGAAGAAATATGTAGGTACCTACAACAGAAATGTAACAAAAATATACATAGGTATATACTTATGTAGTTGTTTAGTTGTTATATTTTATTTTTCTTGATTTCAAATTGGCTTAAGTATTTCACGAACATCCCTGTTATATGTTTACCTAGATCTTTTTATGCTTTAAGTTTCACGTGGTAGTTATAATTATAGCAGAAGCTATAACAAATAAATAATATACGTACTAGGTGCTTATATATAAGGCTAACATGTGAGGGTGTGAGTATGGCGTAGCACTCTTCTTCTTCTTCTTCCTAGCGTTTATCCCGGCTTGGGGTCCGCTTGACAACCTAATCCCATGAATTGGCATAGACACTAGTTTTTACGAAAGCGACTGCCATCAGACCTAGGCTTCCAACCCAGAGGGGAAACTAGGCCTTTTTGGGATTAGGTCCGGTTTCCTTACGATGTTTTTCCTTCACCGAAAAGCGACTGGTAAATATCAAATGATATTCCGTAGGTACATAAGTTCCGAAAAACTCAGTGGTACGAGCCGGGGTTTGAACCCGAGACCTCCGGATTGAAAGTCGGACGTCTTACCGCAAGGCTACCAGCGCTTGTAGTAGCACTCATACTACACTATAACAAAGAAATAATATGATTAAGTTTATCGATAAGAGAAAAAAAGCAAATAGAATTATGATACACAATATTATATAGGTACAGTTACGTCATTATAGTAATCCTATCGTGTACGTATTTACTCGAAAAGTCTACGTGTTATATTATTTAGTTTACATAGCTGACGCATTATTTTATCTGCATAATGTATGTACCACTAAGTAATACCAGAAGATCCACAACATACATCATACTTATGTTATGTATGTATTTATTGTATTCTAATCTAAGTTTTAACTTAAGCAACTAGTTACCATAGCCAATGGACGCCTGCAAGTTAAGACATCCTACTTATTTCAATATCCCTGATCCTGTAATTAAATGAAATCCAGTTCGAATCCCAAATAATAACCTCTTGTACAAATTCTCATAACTTAACTAACGTAGAGCAAAGAAAAGATAAGACTCGTGCTTAAAGTTGAGTTGAAACCACCATTGTTTGCGTCCGCGATGGCAAATACCACCACAAAGAGGTTTTATCATTATCTTTATCTGGGTTCAAGAATAATCACATAATTAATTAGAAATATAGTGTTTGGCCTGGGATTTCTTAACCAGGGTCTACCTATGAAAAAGATTAGCTTGTTTAGATACCTACTCGGAATTTTACTGCTTCTGAAATATTAATGGAAAAATTCTAATTAGGCGAGCTCGGAATTTGCGGCTGAAATAATTATTATTCCAAATCGACACAAATTTCCGGCCGTTTGTTTCCCTGTTATTTCAAAAATGGGGTTACAGCAGAGATAAATATTATTTGAGAGTTCGTATATGACGCGGGATCGATCAAGGGGTCATGGAGCTAGAAGGCGCGAGAATATCATCATATGAGTCTTGTTATATTGGTCATCTCATTTGCAAGGATATCGCGAGTTCTCAGTTCGAGACCGACTACTACCTAGTAGGTACCTTGTTTTAAAAAAGTTAACTTATTTTGGACTATGAAAGACTGATGAGAGTTGAAACTGTTGAAAGGTAGGTAATGACGGTATAATGACAATAATATGAAGCTGTGTTTACATGAAAAATATAGTGTCAAATTATCGAGCACGTGAAAAATGACTGTGTTATTACACATAATTGCCAAAATAATTACTGTATTGTGTAAACATTCATGCAACTTAATGTGTCGCGTGCTATTGTTTGGTAACTTTAGTGTATTCAGCTACTAATTTCGTAAATTAAGCTTCCAACATATACCTAGTTATAATTATAATAGGAAGCATTTCGAAAAATATTTTTTACCTACCTATATACCTATTCAAATATTGTCGCTGCGAAATAGGTTGTTTTTCTATACTACGATGGCGGCAAAAAAGGTATATAAAGGTATAAATACGGCCCGCCTGATGGTGATGATGAATGGGAAACGGGCATTAGCTATGTGTATTCACGCAATTTTTAGACTTATTAGAGCTTTTTCTTCATACTCTTCCCTAAAATGACTTCAATTCAACTCATTATGCAATCAATCATGGATTCATCGTATGCAAGGGCATACCTATCTTAAATTTGAGCAACATTGGAAAAATTCTCTCTGCTCACCGGCTTCTCATACAAGTACCTACTTAGGTACCTATTATAAATCAAGCAAGGATAACAACACTGGTGTCTAACATCGTTAGCAACTCCCATCGTCGTTGTTTGGTAGAGATTATCTCTGCTCCTATAAACCATGGTTATCATACATATTGGTGTCGGCACGATTAATCACCTACACAGCCTCCGCGCGTCGGGGCACCTTGACACTTATTCAATATCGCGACACATTGAACATATAATCCTAAACATATTGCATATTTTGAAATTCGTTTCTTATTTCCTTAAATAAATAGTACCTACCTTAAAAATCTAACAAAAGAAATTGACGTGGCTTTTTGTGGGATTTGTTAAACTCGGGTATTTATATTTCTTTTTTGTGGTATTATGGCTATAAAGGAGGTTTTCAGAACAAAAGTGTACCATTTTTGAAAAATCCCGAAATTTCAGTACATGAACTCTTGCGTCTCAAGGGTTTTTAGGGACTTGCGACGCGGGTCCGACTCGGATTTGACCGGTTTTAAAAAAAGAATGACAGTCTGTAAATATTAAGCATAAGCTGATCAGATTTCCTTATCGCTAATAAGTGATAATATGGATGATCCACAACGAATACCGAATCCACCGTCACGCACGACTGCACGCAGACAAACTCATTAACAGGCGCCATTATAAACAAGTTTCAGGATATGTCTATTGAGTAATTATCGTTAACTAAACAGAGCGTTCTAATTCAGCCTCCACGAATATCGTGAGATTCTTACGGGAATTTTGAAATGGATATATTATATATACTCCTATATACTTACCTATTCAAAAAGAAAAAAATTGGTGACATTACATTTTAAAACTTATTGTTAGTTAAATATTTTTTAAGTAAAAAACAGACTTCAATGTGGGAGGATGATAAAAGATTATTGTAAATGGTGCACTCTTAGATTCCATACAATGCTTAACAAACACAGCAAAGAGGAAAAATCGCCAAACGTGAACTACCTATGGGTCGTTGAAGAGTTACGTTCTGATCATCACTCATCAGCAGTTTGGAGTGAAAATGCTTGATATAATGATAAAAACACAAAAATCACTATATGTAAAGTATGTCTTTAAGATTTGAGGAGTTCCCTCGATTCCTCATCGATCCAATCATCAGAACTGCGTTTTGACAAAAACGGGACTAATATGTATATATATTTTATATATGTATATTATAATATATAATTAACTTTACCCAGTTTTACGATACACATAATATAACTAAAAACTAAAAACGGCCATAAGGTAAGTACCTTTACTCGTGGAACGTCACAAATTTAAACAAAAGCTAAAGTCCGCTTTATGGCTGACAATTTCGCATATTTTATTTATTTACCTCCTTTGCAAGGTCTTAAGGATATATGGTGAGGAAATCGGTTTGGAAATAAAGTGTTAATGGTGTTCATACATGACGCGATTTCGACGTAAGAATCGCATGCATTTTCGATACATTGCCGTCTACATAGTTAGGTGCAACAAAATCAATCAATAAATGTGGCAATGTACTAAAATCGTAGGTGATATGTTGCGAGGTCAGTAGAGGCCATAAGTTATTTGAGCATTCAGTGTGTGACGGGAACGACTTATGATAAATAATTGAACAATTTCAAACATAAAAGCCTTATTAAAATTACATAAAACGAAACACATTCAGATGTTACTTCTTATTTACATTGTAATTGCCGATAAAAGGTCGATTAGACTGGTTTATTCCCTTGGATTATAGATTACCTACCAACTTCATCTGAACGAGCTAATAATAATGTGGTCCTTTATATTGGATTGTTCCAACATTCTTAGGTGAATTGAAGTAGAAGTGCCAACATATTAAGGGAGAGTCAAAAGTGGAAGAAAAATAGTGAACGGTTGAAGAGGCCCGGGTAATAACTAGTGAGGCGATAGGGTGAAAGACAGGAAGTAGTGAAGGGACGGAAAAGGGTATAAAGAGAGGAAGAAGGTACAAGATATAATATAATATAATGGTAGTCCTTTAACTCTAATAAAATTTGCATACATGTTTCTTTTTTATAAATAAATAAATATTTGGGACATTGTTATACAAATCAACCTAGACAAAAAAAAACAAAGGTACTAGGCGACGATATAGCTACTTATATAGATAAATATATACTTGGATACATAAAACACCCATAACGCAGGAACAAATTCAGGTTGACTGGTAGAGAATGTAGTAGCATTAAGTCCGCCTTTTGTACCTTAAGATTTTCTTTTGTGCAATAACGGCTAAATAAATAAACAAATATTCGTGATAAACACACAAATAAATGTCCTTACCAGGATTTGAAACCGGGACCTCCCGCTTCGAAGGCAGGGTCACTACCAAACCAACTGGGCTATGAGGTCGTTTTGGCTTAATGTTATTACTTATTTTACAAAAAGTGAAAGAATGCATGGCTCGTAAAATGGTTTTGTTAATAAAAGAAGTGAGACCTAACTGGAAACAAAGTTCTATCAAGCTTTTTTACAAATTCCGAGATCTGGTAAAAGTGGTAAACAAGGAAGGACCTTCCAGTTACGACCTAACATAAACGTTTTGTGAACTACTTAGCTGGCACTGGCATCTATCTGCATCAGAATGGCGACGACGACCGATTGTCAATATTACCACAATATTGTTCTCCGATCGACAAACCTAATGGTGCAGTTATTTCATAGTCATCGCAACAATATCTAATAACCGTCCGCCACTCTCTTTGAAATCAGATAACTCTTGAATATTCATATTTACTAATAGGTACCGTCGCCAACACTGTTAACTATCTATTTGTAATCCCTATTGCAACGGCATAAGGTCTATCGATGGTCAGCTAAATGTGTTGCTGTTTGTTTGTACCGAGTGGTTTGGTGCGTCCTGCCTGGTAATTGGGAATTTTAGTTTTCAGGATTTTGTTTTTAACCTTTTCGACACAATAACAGATGCCGATGTACCTACTTATTAATACGCCAGCCAAACCAATGACTTTAGAGTGAAACTTATGGTATCTTATGACCTGGCTTACACTATGTCTCTCTCCATTGTACCTGCTTTTTAAATTTCGCGCCCCGTGCCTTAATGAGGGCAGGGTTGGCACATCGCTAATTATCTTATGGGTGCGTTCGAGAATAATAGTCGAACGAGCGGAGCGTAAGCGAAGATCGTTCTTACAAACAACAACTGTCACCTGGCTACTGGGACGTCTCGGCATTTGGATGGCTTTTTGATTTAGATAGTTTGTCCGACGATAACTTTAGTAACGATATTCCGATCTTTATGAAATTTGTTGGGGTTGTAGCAGAGACCAACAAAATTTGCGAGTTCGTATATGAGCTGGATTGAGACGGGGGTTGTGAAATTAAAAGGCCTAAAAAGGTTTTGTAAAGGGGTCCTGTTACATTGGTCATCTTATTTGCTACTTATACGAGCAACTATGGTTGAGTTTGGTATCAAACGAAAGGTATTGATTAACACTCTCGTCAAATCCTTATTAACTGCTTACTAAGCTGTTTCATAACAATTAGCAACATAAAATTGATTTCAAAAATATTTTCAATTATATTTTGATTTTGGTGTAAATATTTTGACAACTGACTTTTTTTTTAATTTATTAGAGCTTTGGCTGCTAGGGCCATCAGCATACTAACATTAACACATTAGTTAGAGAGAGTTACCATAGACGCATGATGATGGTGACCGAAACCTAATATAGGTGGTCCACAGATGAGAACGACATGTCAAAGCAACAGAGTGAGAGGCATGTGAGAGGTGGATTTAAATTTAGATGAGACAAAAACTGTCAAATCTGAAGCGATTTCGTCGCGGTAAAATTTTGCGCATCAACCGCACAATTTAATATGGACGTTTAGTTTCACCGTGATGGTTAGTTGAGAAAAAAATACCCGATACCTATTTTTGGTATTTGTAGTAATTCTACTATTGCACATTTATGGCGAAACACAAGATACGCGAGTTCACAGTTCGGGGCGAACTACTAGTTTATAGTAGTAGTTTTGTACTAAAATAATAATTAGATTGGGCAAATAAGGTAATAAATCTGATATTTATCTAGTTTTGTATTAAATATACTGATATAAGGTAGATTGAGGCAGATTGACTAGTTACTTTTTATCTGTAGATACCACGTGCACGGAATAAAGCACGTTGACAACCCTATTTTATTTTTTGCACAGATAACATTTTCATCTCTGTAGCTAAATGTTTGAGCATAATTCAGGAAGGAGAACCTTCTGTACTTGTTCATTATTCTGTGTTATGACGGATATAGCCGTCGATGGCATACGAAAGCTTAATGGGCTTTTGGAATGAGTAGGTACTTATATTTTTGGTAGATAGACTGAATTTCAAAATTTTACAAGTATAATAGTTAGGTACAGTCAGCAGCAGAAGTAGCTAACCTGGTAGATGTTCAAAATGAAATGACCTACACACGCTCTTATTTTCTTAACCATAAAGTCGTGTCCAGCTCATTTTGAACACCCTCCCGCTTAGCTACTTCAAAAAAAAGTCTGCCGATTTTTGCGGGGGAGGGGAACGTCAAATTTACCTATATTTGAAAGCACGACAAATAATTATTGAAATATAAATTAAAAACTCCCGACATGGCTCATCTCGCTAGAAAAGTTGCAAATAAATAATAATCATTTTAAACAAAAAAAGAACCGACTTCACTTAGGATCCACTATTCCAAGAAGAAGTGGCCAAGCTGCTATAAAAAATAGGGAAATCACTATAGGTGTGCCTATAATAGTTGAAGAGTTCCCTCGATTTCTCCAGGATCCCATCATCAGACCCCGACTTGGTGACAATGGGACCATCTAGGGGATATACCCGTTCGATAAAAAAAAATGAAAATAGGTTCACGATTCACGGAGATATTGAGGAACATACATACAAAAAAATTAAAATAATAATATGATAAAAAAAAATCAGTCGCTATTGAGAACCTTCTCCTTCTTAGAAGTCGGTTAAAAAACTTGCCACACGGTGCCACAGTACACATACATAGGTAGCGATCACACTTTATAACACCCCTCTTTTTGCGTCAAAGGTTAAATTTAAATATTAGCGCTTGGCATTATTACTAGTCACAGGCATTTTTCGTGACCATAATGCCTCCTTTTAAAGGCAGCAGCAGAAGTAACTAAGCGGGTAGGGTGTTCAAAATGACCTACACACAAGATCTTATTCTCTTGAAATAAAGTCGTGTCAAGCCTAATTTCGAACAATTTGAACACCCTACCCGCTTAGCTACTTCTGCTGCTGACTGTACCACCTGTGTGATGTAATTTGGTTAAGGCTGGGTGCTATAATAGCCCATAATTACTGCTATTATAAAACACATCGGCCTTAGAACATATTTATCACATATAGTTAAGTATCTACTAAATATGCAGTACACGGAAAAAAGTACCTTGATCGAAGACAAATCCTCTTCGTCAAAACAATATTGTTTTGTATATAACGAAAACAATTTGCCTATAAAGAGATCATTATTCAAGTAAAATGTCTTAATTGAAGTAAAATATATCTTGGGCTAAAGATATATTTTAGTTTAAGATTAGTCCAAGAAAATATTTACTTATGTTTAAACAATAATATTATTGCATTGCTATTCTTGGCTAAAAGATATCATTTTTTCCCTATACATAGTCGCTTTCGTAAAAACTAGCGCCTACGCCAATTAATAGGATTAGGTTGCCCAGTGGACCCCAGGCCTAATTGAGTTGTGGCCAAAAGCCTGTTTTGATAAAAATATTTTAATTAATCTGGTGTTAAATGTGTCATTTATTGTGGTTTAATAACATTGGTATGAAGATTATTTTATTGTTATAGGTATTATATGATAAAGAACTCTCTAAATTCTCTGAAAGTAGGTACCTAAGTAAATATATCGCAGAAGTGCCTATTTTTTATACCGTTTCCGTAGTCGATTGCTCGTTAAGTTAGTTGGGCTTATTTACGTATCAGTTAGCCTTTAAGACTATTTTTGTATTAATAAGCAGAACGTCTGCTAACGATACCACAATGTTTAGAAATAAAGGAAAAGTAGAAAAATCCACTGCCTCGGGCGAGACTCGAACTCGCGACTCTGGGAAACATGCCCATGCTTTAGAGCTCTTTCTTTTGTATCCACTTGTACCACTCGTAAATAATTATTATTATTTAAATTTAACGATAGATATTTTTAAAAGAGGTCACTATGTATGTAGGTACTGTGTTTTGTATTTAGGTACCCTTTATACATCAAAATATTTTATACGTTGCTGGATACGTCAATGATGAACACAAAAATAAAACGGCCGATTTAACTTTGGGCGGGTAATCTCAGTCATTCGTCTATTCTATGCAGTATACATGTATATCTTTAAAGCGAGTTAAGTCACCTTATCGCCGCTTTTGTCTTCTGTTGTACCTAGTTCCGATAAGAAAATAAAGGGAACTTCCTAGCTACTCATCATCATCACTCGTTAAAACACGAAGCTCATGCCCAGTATAACTCGACCACACGTTCCGTAACAACTATTCGTAGTCAGAGATCACATTTAAACTGACAGACTGAGTCAAATTCTCTCAGCGGTTGAAATAACAGCCCCAGCTGTTGTCCGAAGCATTGAAGAGCATGTCCGGAACTTGCGGCGGCCGCTAATATGCGGTCACGGCGAATTAGCCGACCGTGTAATACCACGCGAGCGAGGGGTTTTATCAGGACGGGTACTTGCTTGAAAGATCGGATTATGGCTATACTTGCATAGAAATCATGTAAGCTGCATGATGTATGCAGTCATGATGCAGCTAGAAGTTAGAGCAAATAGATTAGGTGGAAATGTCCTGATTCTAACTTCCAATTTGTAGGAGCCCCAAAAATATTTTTTGGATTAGGTAAATAGGTAGAGATTGTTATTTATTAGTGATCAATCCATACGACACCGAAGTGAAGAATTAACATGAAATACAAACATACGGGTCAAACTGAGAACCTCCTTTTATTAAAGTCGGTTAAAAAGGGCAAAGATGATCGGGTCAATAAGGTACACTTTACAGTGTGGGACAACAGAAACTACCTACTTATACATTACGTCTTACCTCTGTCTCCTTTCTTATAGGTACCTTAAATCGAAAATATATAAAAACTGATGACCGGAAATTCCTGAGATAGTCTATTAATTTACTATAGCTTTTTGAATCGACCTCTACGATAAACAGAGACAACCAATACATTATAATTTATCGAAAATCGTATTGCTTAGTAAACATAAAATATTTTGGTTAAATCCGCACAAGCTACCGGAGAAGCGGAAAGAAGATAACCGGTTTTGTGAGTGTTTGGGGAAGCCCATGTCCAGCAACGGACGTCACCAATGTCACCATGTGGTGGTTGATATAATCATGATGATATGAAAGTTCATGGCCATGACGATCGCATTTTTCGCGTCGTTCATAGACACCAAGACGCCTTAAGACGTAATTAAGAGATTAACTGACCTGACAAAAGATAATCTGTTGAGTCGAGTACGAGTGTACAAATTAATCCTAGGATAAGATGGTTCAAATTGTACGTATACTTACGTACATTCTTGAGCGTGAGTTACATTTCTTTTCGAGTACGACCTTTTTAAGAATTTGCTATGGCTAGGTACTAATTATCCTACCTGCAGGTGAAGGATAGGTACTACTACTATTAACGCGTAAGCAAGCAATGGTAAGTATAAAATTAGGTAGGCCCTGGCTCTGGAGCAGTAGTAAAGGTAACAACTAGGGTATTTTTTTAGTAGATGTAATGTACTTAGTTTGAAATTTAGTATTGTGTTTAAAAAAAAACCTAATAAAAAATTAAGCACTGTCGGCATTCAGTGAGCAGACTTGTGAAAAGTCGTGAAAGAATCAACGACGCTTTCGTACCGATCCCTAGCAATCCTAACATTCGTCTGTAGTTAATGGAGTCCTATCCACATTTCTACTAGGTACATCAAATCTATCTGTTTTTCTCTAGGAAGTAGGTACTGCACATGTAGTTATTATCTTGTTAGTTATGTCAATTTCTCGTGACCACTCGACCACGCTCAAGAAATGGCAAGTACAATAGAACAGTAGAATACGATCGGTACAGCGCGTCACGAATGACTACATTTCTTTAGTGCAGCGCAAAAAGCGCTATGCCCCGAAGGCTGTTACTCACTTGATACAATTATTGAAATGTTTATTTATTCTAAACGAGTAAGATTAATTCAATACAAATTATTAAAACACAACAGACCGATTTACATTCCACTCTAGGTCCCTGTCCCTAGCTATTCATCTTATGGGACATGTCGTGTAGTGAGTAGTCTATTAGGGAATAGACTATTTACTACACGACAAGTCCCATCCCATTGTATTCCGTTAAATAATTCGGATCATTTCTTTAATCGCAAAAAACATGTTACCTATATTATTATTATTTATTATGAATTTTTGAAATCGTTGTTAAAGCGACGAAATTTTCAGCTCATTGACATAAAAATAGTTTAATTAAGAACTTCTGTCTGTTTCGATTGATAAAACATGTACTTACTTAACATTTTCCGAGCGTATGTGAGTCTATAATCTCTACAAAGGTGAGGTGTATAAGCTAAACAGCTCAATAAACTTTAACGTTTTAGGGTTCATTAGATTCATCTTAGTTGTAGGAGTAAAACCATCAATAATATTTTTGTATTAAATTGGAATTTTAAGTGTACTTTTACTATATTTAAACGTATTGCATCATACGATGTAACGACTTTAAAGGAATCACGAGGAGAGCGAGATTTAACGGACAAACGCTGCCTGACGATCAAGTATAGGTATCTATCTATCACTATGTAGGATAAGCCTCGGTCGGTCTGCTCGATCGTAAAATGCATAAAATGCTTCTACAACTTAGAATAACTACGTACATTTGTATGTTTCAAACAGGTTTATGTAAACACAATTCAATTGGCACAGTCATCATCAACTACTTACTCATCTAAACGAGTCTAGTAACTAACTAATAAGAATACTAGTAATAAATAAGCTGGTTAAGTTGAGGTCGCATTGTTATTACCAGGGGGAGTAACATTACGCATATTCGCACACTGACGAAAGAGATGTAGGCATACACAATCGTATGCATGCAAACCAGATGCAATGGTATATTTTCTGCCCTTTACCGCGTTTTAAGGGATTTCTTGTTTGTCACCATATGTTTTGGATATTTTGTTTTTCGAAAAAAGTTAACGAAGTAATTTACCTCATTGAGTAACGTTCTATCGATACCATTGAAAAAAAAATTAGCATATTTTTTTATTTGCGGAATAATCGACTGTAAACACTTACCCCCTTATTCATAAACGTCCACTAAAGTTAAAAGGCCTCTGATAATTCAATCATCAAGGAATCCTCTCCATACATTGCCTTACAATAGGTGGTGTAGTTTTTTAGTTAACGGATATTGGTAGGCTACAGGGTAGTTATTAAGAATCTAGATTTTCAACTTTGAGGGGGGGGGGGGAGCTTTGGCCGCCATCTTGGCTTAAAGATGCCAAAATTACTAAAGTGTCTATGAAACATATAAAGAATATAACATTGTCTATAATTTTTGCATACACAATAGATCTGTAAGTCTTACAGCACGCCTAGCACATGACTGATGCGACAGTATGTCGCGCGCGAGATAGACTACCATCTCTTTTTAATTGACACAGTAAGAAAGGACGGATAGACTATCTCGCGCGCGAGATACTGACGTGTCAATCATGTGCTAGGCGTACAGATATAAAGATACAGGGGGTAAAAAGTATAATTCTTGAAAAGTATTAGTTTCAAAATTATGTGATGAAGATAAAGAAATGAAATCTCTACCACAGTTTTGTCATCTTATAATGATTCTTTTAAAATATATTCAAAAGTTGAATTCACCCCTAAAGCGCTTATAGAGGGGATGAAAGTGGTAGGCTCACACACAAAATCAATGTTCTATTACTCATCGTAAAATATTACTAGGCGTTGACAGGCAGAGTTATGGATCAATTCGGGTATAATAAATTGAAATTTGAGAAAAAACTTATATGCTTTTATACAAAAAAGAATTTTTTTTAGGTTTGCTCTTGAAAATGCTATTTTAATTTTCAACCGACTTCAAGATTTCGAAGGAGGAGTTTCACTATTCGTCGGATCTTTGTTTTTATTTTGGCATTTATTTTTATTTTTATAAAATGTATGTTCTCCGATTATTCGAAGATGGCTGGACCGATTTAGAATTTTTTTTTGTTTCTAAGAGTATAATACTCCACAGTTGGTCCCATTGTTACCAGGTCCGGATCTGATCATGGGATCCTGGAGACATGGAGGAGGAAGACGGAGACGGCAGCACAAAGATGCGGCGAAAAGTTAAACACTACCGCGCTTATTCATAAACGTGTTTCAAACCTCATTTAGTTAAAATATGTTTCGTCTGTTTCTAACAAACACAACTGTCACAGTGACTGATAAGGACAAAAGACGATTTAGTCAAATGAGGTTTGAAATACGTTTATGAATAAGCGGGTAAATAATTGGCAAGGTTCAGTACAAAACCAGAGTCATGATTAGGAAGATATCGTCTAGTAAAGTAGTAGTAGTAGCTCAAGTAGTTGAGCAACTAATTATACGGTATACATCATTGATTTTATAGTCGGTACTGTATCTGTATACTTGAGGTGTAACAAACTTTATTCTAGGTACCGCTCTGCATCACAAAGACTAAATGTTATCTGCCGGCGCATGTAGTCTCCTGAGACAGTGATTAATTTTGATAAATAAGGATATTAGTCACGCTCGTAAATGTATTGAAGTTACGTTATTCAAATTGAGATAGATAGGTTTCTTCATTGAGCATTTACCTCATGTCATGTAGGAAGGCTCACGGACTACGATACTTTAAATTTCCTGGTAGGTGTAATTATACATACGATTAAAGGTAAAATAACGTAGTTTTTTTTAATTGGAAAAAAAACATTCGTCAAAAACTCTATCAAAACCTGTTCATCACTTTGGGTAAAACCATCGACGATTTATTATTATTACACTTTCCCGATTATTTAATGTTTTTTTTTACATACAATTTAATTATTTAAATAGGAAAGTGTGCACACTTTTTACACGTTTATCGAATAGCGAACGTGAGTGAAAACAGTAAATGAATAGGTAATTAATTGAGTATACCTAATTACGAAACTTCATACAGACAAATGCTGATGGTGCAAAAGTGCAAACGCACATTAGGTAGGTACATAAGTACATATGTGCAATTTACTTGAAAATACGAGCCTCTCTTTAATTACGCTAAATAACATGGATTATCCAGGTAAGGGTTTAATGTAACAAACCCATTGATATTTGTTAGGTTCGCTTTATTCAGTCGCTTTGTGGAACACTAATTCCGAAAGGGCAAGAATCGAACGTAAGTAATGGCTCCTCTACATGATGGGCCATCATAGGGATGTATCGTAGGGTAAGCTATACAACAGAACGAGATCGCAATATCATTAGCTCCCTCTAACGCATAGCTGCGTCTCTATGATGGCCCATCATGTGGAGGAGCCATAACACAAGATGTCCAGAACTGCAGAGCCAGAAGATAATTTTCGCTAAAAGATAAACATTGGATCTATTTGAAAAGGTATATTACATAAGAGGAACCTGAGGAACCCAACTTTTGAGACAAGAACAAATTAACTGGTTTAATTGATAATCGGAAGCGGAATATACCTAAAGCGAGAAAAAGCATACTTCACCCCACTTCTTCATAACAAGAGTTATACTCATAAGTATGGTGGCCAGGTTGGCCTCTAGCATAATTTGATCTGCAGCTTTGCATACCTTGCGTATTCAAGAAGGCTGACTTATACTGGTTTGTCTACGGCGCAGGGGTCCGTTACGTTTGTGAAATGACCCCCAGATTAAGGCGCTTCTACTGCCCATTGTTTTGCCGTTAGTAAATTAATTCAGTATTAATTAAGTTTCGTATCATGTCCCATGGACGTGTGTATTTCCTTAGTTTTATTGCCGATACAGATGTTGTTCACACATACATTTTTTTTCTCGAAATATCCATGTGTATTAAGATACTTAAGCCTTACACTGACTACCAACATTACATAACGACAATTATGTATTTGATTCCAACTGTTAATCATTATAATTTCGAGTAAACATTGTGAGCAAAGTTGATTTTAAATGTTATCAATTTATAATTTTGGTGTTTTATTGCACGTCTCAGCCTCAGCCAGTGACCGGGCGAGTTTCATTTCATGTTTAATGTCACACTCCCGAGTAGTTAGAAAAAGTTTTTGATTTAATAAATTATTTTATATGACAATATCACAATAAAGAAAACAAAGCTGCACTTACTTCATAAATACGGACAAAAATAATATTCGAAATATGAAAAACTTACATAGCCGGTTTCTGACCATCAGCATGTTTACAAATAGTAAATAACAATATTAAAATAGTTCTTGCATTCATGTTGGACATGAGAGTGGAACGCGTCGCGCCTGCGCGAGCCGACCGCTGCGCGGGATTGTCTTGCCACTACTGTTTGAATCTTAATCGATCGAACCTTCGTGCGGAAAGGCTGCGCGCGCGCACCTTTGTCGCATACGAGCTTTTACTGTTTACTTTAAACAAGCAAATTTCTAAAGCGCAATGAGTATGTTATCACGTGCCTCTCATGACTCGTTACAGTTTATATAGCAATAAATTGGCCGCTTTTAATGTAGGTACGCAACACACTTGGCTGTTTTACTTGGGCTAATAGGGCTGCGCTATGAGTTTGCGTTTTTGAGAAAAGAGAAGGATAATACGATTATTTATTGGAACAAATACGATAACGTGCGTTGTCAGCATCAAACGAATTTAAACATTTAAGGAGCAAGCTCAAATAGTCATCATAACAAATAGCTGAATATGATATGAACACTGTATATAAAAGAGCTGTGCAGGTTGTGTTGAAACCTAATTCTGCTCAATATTTCTTCTTAGTATCTATCGATCCTATATGAGGTTAAACTCAAAAGCATAGGTATTTCAAGATTATAGAGAACAAAGGTACGTCCGTACGTATTTTGCTTCTGCTGCCAACGGGCCTATATATGTACAAACGCGTAAGTCGAATTCCCGTAAAGTCAGCAAGCAAGGTTTCTACGCAATTTAAGAACTTAATCTGGGCAAGTTCAATTTCGAGGTTTTCGAGGATTCAAGTAGTTATTAGGGAACTTGAGGTTAATTCTGTAATAAAAGTTTCTCGTGCTATGATAAATTTAATCATTTTTAATAGCGTGAGGCTGCATACAATTGACAGTGTATGTGATAAAGTTGAGGTCTTGTAATAAATTAGTTAATCTTTCAAAATGTCTTTCACTATATGGTAGTGCTCCTTCAATAAAGCTAGCCAGGGCAGGCATTTTCAAATTTCCCGATATAATCTCTGGAGCTAAAATGTTAAAGACCAACTGAGCTGCATGGCAGGTTTTGTTGTTAGTGTTCCATTCTGATGCAAACCTCAACAGAGTCTCCTTCTGGGTGTTGTTGATTTCCTTCAGTGTCTCATACAGCCTGTCATTTCCTGTTTTTAAAACCTCATTGACTATTTTTAAGACTTGGAAAGGTCTTTCCATTCTCAATGCCAATTTTAAAGCCTTTATGAGCTTTTTGTCATGAAGAAGATTTGCTAACTCTTGTTCTTGCAAAATAATTTCCTCTCTCTCTTTAGCCATTTTTTCCCTTCTTTCTAGAGTAACATCAAGGAATTTAATTAATTTAGAATCTGAGCCACCTGTCACTATTGTTGACTCATCCTTACTGAGAGCCATGGCCCATATTTTGCCATCATGTATATCAGAAGACATCTTACATTCTGAAGATTTTATGTTCCACAATTTCAAAAGACCATCTGCTCCACAAGATATTATCTGTTGACCTTTAGACAAAAACTCTATTTTAAGGACAGAACTTTCATGACCTTCAAAGGTTTTTAAGCAACTCAAATCAGCTATTGACCAAAGTTTGACAGTAGCATCAGCTGATGATGTGAGCACCACCTGGTCTACAGGAGAGAATTTGGTGCACCACACTCCCCTTCTGTGACCTTTCAACACACCTAATAAACTCACATCATTGGTCCATAGTTTAGCAGTTTTATCCTGTGAGCCTGTAGCAATCATTTTATCATTTGGTGATACTGTGACACAGTTGATATCCGTTTGATGAGCTAATTCTGTGTGGCTTGACTTAAGCTTATGACCTGCCGACTCTATGTCCTTAGGCACCGTCCAAACCTTCAGGCAATTATCCTGACCAACTGAGGTGAAAAAGTCATTTGAAATTTGAGAAGTGAACACAGATCCTACAGATGCTGTGTGCCTTGCCCCAACTCCTAGACATGTGATTTCATTCTTGTCACTCTGGAGCCAAATTCTAACAGCATTATCTTTCCCTGATGACACAAACATTTCAGGTTTTGTTGGGAACTTAGCTAAAGCTAAAACTATGTCAGTATGTCCTTTTACAATTTGGCAGCTCATTGATTCTAAGTCATAGTACTTTAGATCAGGACTGTTGGTAGCTACAACAAGGTGCCCCTCATGCTTTCCAACCAATATCACATCCAAGATTTCATCAGTAAATCCAACCAACTGCTTCATGCAATCAAATGTTTCTAGTTCATGAATAATGATGTTATGGTCCACTGTGACCACAGACAACATGTTTCTTGCCTCATTGAACAATAGATGAGTAATGGCCAAGCCACCCTCCTCTTGTGCAGGTGACACCAGGCTATTGGTTTGCTCATACATAATACGGCTTGTTTGCACATTCCATACTTTCACAATGCCTTTCTCACCTGCACAAGCAATAAAGATGCCTTCGGTTTCCAGTTTTTTCTTAAAGTTTGGCACTTTGAATGAAGGAGGTAGCAGAAGCATGGCTTCAATACTCTCATAAACTGGAACAGTCCTCAGGGCCTTACTTTCATCTAAATTCCAGAGGATTAAGACCCTGTCTCTGCCAGCACTGACCATGTGTTGGCCGTCTGGTGTGAACTGTAGTGAAGTGATCTTGCTGAAATGTCCAGAATAAATAACATGTTCCTTACCTGTCTTAGAGTTCCAAGATCTGATCTTAGTGTCATCAGCTGCACCAATTATAAGTTGTTTTGATGTGTCTGGATGATATTCAAGGACACTAAAGACTCCCGTGGCGCCTCTGAGGCTGCTTGTGCATGTGTGGTGATCTAGGTCCCATACTCTAATGTTACCGTCAGAGCCACCAGAGGCAATGCTGGAATCAGTGGAATCAAAGGCGAGCCTGGCAACGGGGCCTTTATGCCCTGATCTCCACATCTTCATTTGTTTCCCAGTCTGCCTGTCCCATAGTTTCATCAAGCCACTTTTGTGTGCAGACACAACCACTTCATTATTATGCGACAGTTTAAATGTGTATATGGGGTCACCTTCTGTTTCTTCATTTGACTCACCAATGACCAAGGCCTGAGAACATGTATTGACATCAATCACTTGAATGGCGTCGTTGCACAAACAAAGAAGATGGGACCCATCAATGGTCCAAGAAATGTCTCCACCAGTGTAAAAGGCTGTATATTCTGAATTTTTCTCATACCTGCAATAGACGCAAAACAATATTCATTTATTACTTACTTAACGGGAATTATTGTGCGGACATACCTACTGTATTAAATTGCGTTGTTACGGGGTTGAATACAACCGACATAAGAAATTAGAACGCTTTTTGTGCACCGCAGAGGTTATGTTGATACAAAACAATGTGGATGTTGATACATAAAAGTAATACTTACACTTCTTTGAGTAAAAGCGCCATTACGCGTAACGAAGTAATACTCTATTGAAAAATTAATGTTTTTTATTCAATATCCTCAAATCATTAAAAAGCTAGCCCATGCGTATTCAAAGTTCATTGTTGATAAATGTCAATGTCAATGTCATTTAGACATTAGACATTATTCGTGTTTCCGTTAATACTTGCTTTGAGGTGTTTCCGTACTTTCTGTTTCGCAGAGAAGGATCGCAATTATTTCATATTCCAAATATCTTAATGCTTTTGAAATTAAATTTATTATACTAGTAAATTTAATACTAATAAAAGCATTTGTATAGAACAAGCCAAATAAGAAGATTACAGGTCTTTATAAAACGGCCCCCAAGTCCTCACATGTATACGTTCAAAAGTAGTTGTTTTATTACCAATAAAATTTATATTTGATTTATATTCGATTATCTTATGATATTAAATTATATGAAGGATTCAATAATGTACAAACATTTTCAAAAATACCTTTCATTACACTAAGAACCTTACTTTCTTAGTTTGCTCATAAGCATGGCATAAGTTGATAGGATAATAAACGGATAAACGTATAATTTTATTTCAGATCATACCCCTAATTTACTGACAGTGACTGCAACAAGACTGCAACTGACATTGACAAAATAATTTTTAGGTTATGTTGAATTTTTCGTAAACAGCTATACTAATTATTCATACAAAAATGCGTATAAATACCTGTATTATTAGGAATATTATATCACTCAATTCGACCTGTACTGCGTTTCGTTATCCCATTCGTAATACGTTGCTAATTAGGCCTTGCTCCACAAAAGTTATCGAAGACCATGGCCGCGAACAGAATTTTGAAACTGTGTTTTCATTTCCTTTTGTTCGACATATAGCTACATTAAATAGGATGAAAATGTATCATTTATTGGGTACTTCTTTAGCCATACCAGGCTGTGGCTTATTGGAGACGCTTGGTGTTTTACCTGAATATTCTTTTCTTGCAGCTTCGTACATAGGTATAAAGTTAATTTTATATTAAATAAAACATACAATATCAGTCTTAAAACACCATTTCAATTATTATAAACCTTTATTTACTTATAGGTGTCACTGGCGCAATCCTATTTTCACTGGCAAGTTTACCACTCAACAATGCAATTGGGTTCCTGTACATCAGTGAAGACAATAAACATATTAAAATATCATCTGTGGACTTCTGGGGCAGAAGAAAAGATCGAATAGTGTCTGCAGACGAGTGGATACCACTTCTTGACATGAAACCAAAAACAATGGATGCAATTTATCTTTCACCGCAACTTGCTGATGGTTCTAAATATAAGCTATTTGTGAAGTTTGGGAAGGTTTTAAATTCTACAAAAATGGGACAAGTTATAGAATAAGCTTAAAATAAACTTTAGTTTAGTAGAATTAAAAGAAAAAATGTAAAATACTAATTTATTTCATTAATTATCTATTCAATTCAATCTATACCATACATAATACAATAGTCCTGAGACCCAAAACAAATACATTTGAGATATTATTTAAGTAGATTAGTGAAGTATTATTGCAGTTAATAATTGAAGTGTTTTGCTGCCATAAATTAATGCACTGAAATGAATTACACACCATCACTCACTTTCATTATTATTATCGGTCTGTATATACAAATTTATAAAATTACCTACATATTGTATGCCCTAAGTCTAAAACCAGTATTTCATTAGCCAAAAAACAATTTCAAGCAATTCACACACACAGAGATACAACTTTTTACATTCACAAGATATTACCAGGTTCTCAAAGTAGCCAAGTCAGAACTGTATATAATAGCAATTTGTAAGATCAAGCCAACTGTTAACAACTGTAACAACTGATGATAATATAAAATATTATTATAATACAATGATTTACTATATAAAATTACATACACAAGACAGCATAGAATAGATAATAAATATTTACATGCCAATTGATAAATATGAAGTGGAGAACCCAGGGTGCAAATATAGATTGGTTACAGAACCATACTAAATATTCTTGGAAACATTTCTGTGAACTTCATTGTAAAGATTACATATTTAAGTTAAGAATTTTTACTACTTGCACTAACTTAGTGTAGTGCCATTCTTAAGAACATTCTCCATTTTTTATAAGAAATGTTCACAACTAAGAATGTTTTCCATACAAAATGGAAATTGTTCCAGAGAACAGCGCAACCCTAAACATAATTATTAATATACTATAAGGCCACCAAACACTGTCAGTAATAATGTAGTTATTTTTGTAGATACCTCCTGTTGTCCTTTTCTATTTATGTATATGAAGGATGAATAGAGAAATAATGTCATTATTACTGACAGTATCTGGTGGCCTACACATCTTTCCTCATGTGGAAAGACCATCAATGAAATGCGACTCTGCCCATAACAAGGGCAACTCAAATGTCACTGAGAATCAATGCAATGACGTGAAATATTAAATGGTGATAAAATGTGATCCACTCAGCAAATTGCTACAAACGTGTATGGCTACTAACAGACGTGTAGGAGTAAGTTTCAAGTGAGAGATCACAAACAAATGAGGCTTGATTAGCCAGTTGATAGGACATTCACTGGCGATCAGGCGCATGTACAGTCGACGTCTAAAATATGATAACAATTTTGTACCTTACTCCGTTGTAATAAGGTGCAAAAGTGTAAAGATGTCTTTGACCTACACTGCATAGTCGACGCCAAAAATATATATACAATTTTGAACCTTATTATAATGGAGTAAGGCATAGAAGTGTATAATTTTTTTTAACGTTGACTTTGTTTTGTTTGTTGGACACTGAAATTAAGTGTTAGTAGAGAGTAGTGGAGCGGTGTGATCTGGACGCAAATCAATATTGGTATTAAGGTTAGTGGCCAGCGTCGGTAACTACACTTAGTGGGGCCTCTTTTACAGAAAAGCTCTCGGGACCTGACCTGATAAGGTCGGGGGCCTGTGGCGCTTTGCTGCTCTGCCACCGTATAGTTACGCCACTGTCGGTTCATTTCAACTCTTTCAGTAATGTGCTTCTCGCGGACAGCCAGCGCGTGATAATGATAATATACATACTTCGACCGACCATACACTGACAGCAAAGTAAGACCTTTATTTGAGATGTCCAAATGGTACTGCGGGGAAATCTGAAAGTTCTTTCATTAGCATACCCCGGGGTTTTCGGTGCGGGAATGATTTCGTGTATTTATAACTTTGTTTATTGTAAAGTAATTACCAAACTATGAATGGAACGTAGGTAGTAAGGTCCAAATGTGCTTAAAAATGTTAAATTAGTATCGTTTTTTACAGTTTTTACCTGTTATTTGGCTAGTGTATAACATTCCCGCACCGAAAACCCCGGGGTATGTTCATTACACAACTAGTTTAGAGCTTCAGTAGCGAGCGATCGGCGGTATGTATGGCGTCGCGATCAGCGTCGAGCTTCTAAGGAATGCCACTCCCATACGTTTACATTTATTTGCCATGGACGCGGCGAGACGCTCTGTCGATCGCCATCGCTCCAGCGGCCACTCTTTTTCATCACAACAAGCAATGAGTTCGACTGACCATACCCTGACAGTAAGATTTTTGAAGATGTCCAAATGGTACTAAGAGTTTATCTGACATCAAAAACAAACCAACTGTAAACGTTAACCCTTTCGCTGCCAATAAACTTAAACTGCAGTTCGCCACTGTCGCTACTCACGCGTCACCAACTTATTTGAAACGCGCCATAGTAAACCGTGATTAATTGCGTGAAGGTTCATTTTAAACTGTAACCATACTTCCATAGCAGTGTTTGGCGTGGGCGTGCAACCTCGCCGTTTTTTTGGCGGCGAATAGGTTAATCGTAATGGCCTAGTGTAGCCAGGTCCGCGCGGGCTCAGAACAGCTTAGTCTAGCCAGGCCTGCGCGGGCTGGTCGGTGGTGAAGGGGCTGACGCCGTTGCGCTCCATGGCGTCGAGCACCTCGCACACGTGCGCGGCCACGTCGGCGCGGCTCTGGTCTATGCCTTTGATGAACGGGTGCTCCAGCAGTCGGTTGTATTTTGGACGCTGATTTTCTTCTTTGATGAGGCTGCAATTAAAATAGTACATTTCGATACTAGGTCGGAAAGGATGTCATTATTCAACGAGTTCCGAGACATTTGGTCACGAGCCGCAGGCGAGTGGCAAAACTCGGGACGAGTGAAGAATGACATTCCGTCCGTGTATCGAACGACGTTTTTTAATAAAGTTACGAAAAAATTATAAAAATGGACAATGTCACTTTGAGGTTACTTAATCCGAACACTCGCGCGGTGCGATGCGGGGCGGTGATCATGAACCCTGAGATTGGCTGGAAAAGTAAAACGCGCTAGTGCGAGAAATCCAACTTCTCGCATTATAAACTACTACTAGATTTGAGCAACTGTGTTAAAAATAATGTTATAGGTATGTTTAAGTTGTTCATTCGTTACAATTTTCTGAGCAAAAGTTTTAAATACCAGTAAATACTTGAGATTTGTGTTATTAACATACCGATTGTCCATTTAAGAGCATAATTGAAGGGATATTTACAAAAACAACATAACTGCTTAGACCGGTTGACACTTCTTTAAGAACATTGTTAATCGTTTCAGATGTCAACCAGTGTAGTCAGTTACGTTGTTTTTGTAAACATCCCTTCAATTGGTTAAGGCCCCCTAGAGGTGCGTAGGGCCTTCACAAACTCGCGCCATTCCCTACGCGCCGTCCTATCTTAAGCGACCCTTCTAGCTTTCTTTCCAGCTCAGTCCGGCCGTTCGCAATTCACTCTCGACTGACCAACGCTATGCGCTTACCATTTGGCGGTTTCCAATCGTTTATGTCAATTTTTTTTTTCTATGTTTATATAAGTACGATACTTATTATGCCCACAATGGATCACCAGCTGTTTTGTAACAGCTTTTATAATGTTCCGCCGCGTGTTTAAGGAAAGGATAATACACTGGGCATAGATAGCGTTGCTTAATTTGCTTATTTTTAAGTCCTTGAGCTAGGTCCTAAAAGCTCACCAAGTGTTGACGAAGTGCACGAAGTTGTTGGAGAAGGCGTTGTTGGCGTTGGTGAGGCGCGGCGGGTCGCCCTGCACCACCTGCTGCAGCTGCTCGAACACGGAGCCCCAGCGCGGGTAGGGGAAGGCGCCGGTGGCCACCTCCATGAGCGTGATGCCGAGCGACCACACGTCCGAGCGCACGTCGTAGCCGCGCGCGCGCCCCGGGTCGATGCGCTCGGGCTGTAAGCACATTTTTTACGTCCACTTTATTATGATTCATTAGGCCACACAAGCCCAGCGAGGAAATTGCCAGAGGAAATTGAAGCAGTTCGGGCAGTGTGGACGCGCCTCGGCCGAGGCAGCTTGGAGTTTGCTGGCCGAAGCGTGTCTATTGCTATAACTAAATAATATGCAACATGACTAACTTGGACTCCTTTTTGCGAGACTGGCCAGAGGTAGCACTAGACCGCGACGAATGGAAAAAAAGAGGGGAGGCCTTTGCCCAGCAGTGGGACACAATTGGCTCATAATAATAATAATGACTAACTAATACATTTCCACTGCACTTGCTTTTAGTGAAATGCTTAAAATGTATACGTCCCAGACTCGGTGCAGAGACCTTTAAACTGAATACATATTTAACTAACAAAAATTTACCATCAAGTCATCTCTTTTTCGTTTTGAATCCTATGATGAATAATAGACACAGATATTTATAGAGATAAATACATTGAACTGTTACGATGACATCCCTCTTTTTTATCGTCATTTGACAACAGAATACTCACCGCCATGTAGGGCCGGCAACCGGCGTCCCTGGTCCGGGCTATCGAGTCTACCAGCTTGCCCGATATACCGAAGTCACATAACTTAATATTGCCTCTTCTGTCAAGCAGGATGTTTGATGGTTTGACATCCCTGTTGATAAGAAAAAGATACATCATAACTTCAAAGGAACTGTGGTGTGGTGAAAATTTTAGTATTATACTCAGCAGCAAAGTTTGCCTTGAAGCCCTCCTACGCTCAAGATTCCATTTTTGTACCACTCGCTCGCTACGTTCTGGACTCCATTTTGGAATCTTTCGCTAGCGGGTCTCAATAAAAGCCCGAGAGGTTAAACACAACTTTGCCGCTTGTTGATATAATAAATAGTGTCCGACCGAAACATGTTTTTTTGCCGAAACCGAAACCGAAAACGAAGGTTCGGCTCTAGGTGCAGTTTCGGCCGAAACCGAAACTTTTATAGACATGTTAAAATCGTTGAGTTATGTCAATAAGCCGTTGTAACTTGTAAAAGGATATGTGGTATAGAATAGAGTTTTGACTGATCATCTTCCTAGCGTATGTGGCGGCGTTTTTCCACGGGCTCAATTGATCCTGGGGTCGGCTTGGCAACCTACTCTCATGATTAAAAAAAATTCTACTTTATACACAACTCTATGTAATATCGGTGTAAGGCGTATTTTGATCCCTAATTTTCTTTTGGTTTGTTGAATTTTACATCACTCTCGTTTTTTATGGTGCCGAGCAATGATTTTATATATACTAGATAAGAAATCGGCACTCCAAATGTGGCACAGTAAAAGCCGGTGCAACGCAACTAATTTTGCCGAAGAGAGCCGAGCCCGAGCCGAGCGAAGCCCGATCGTTCCGACGAGTATATTTTAGACATGTAACGAATGTCGGTTTTGGAACATTCGCGAATGCGAATGCGAATGCGAATATTTGTAATTAATATTCGCGAATGCGAATGCGAATATTTGGGTTTTCATACATTTCGTAGTTTCATCACATTTTGCTTAAATCGCGGTAACATTTTATTGACGCAGTTCATAACCGGGCGGCGCATCTTAGGCGATTATCACACTGGCGACGAATCCGCATGCGGCACCGGTGCGCGAGCGAGACAGCGCTATACACATGCAGAGCGCTATCTATCTATTGCAGGGTTTTAAATGTAAGCCAACCGACATAGCGGATTAGCGGTAGATAGTGAGATACTTTCTTCCATTTTCGGCACAAATAAGGTGCTAAAATATTCGCAAAATATTCGCATTCAATGTGCGAATGCGAATGCGAATATCTAAAAACATGCGAATATTCGCGAATGCGAATGCGAATATTCGTTACATGTCTAGTATATTTACAAAGGACTAACAAACGTTTCGTTAAAAGATTACCAGTGTAAGTGAGACTAGGGATTAAGCTTAAATGCTACAGCATGAAGGTCAACGAACTATAGGCACAATCGGCGATAGGAAGTAAAGGTTTCGTAAATTTAAACCGAACTGACAGCATTGAGGCATAAGGCTAGTGGAGTAGTTGTTGTTTTTTTTAAATTACGAAAATTATTAAAACTTATTTAGTAAATTTTATTATTATATTATATTTTATAATGTTGAATCATTTTTTATGGTTTTGTGGCTAAATTGGCAAAAACGGAACCCTTATAGTTTCGTCATGTCCGTCTGTCCGTCCGTCCGTCCTTCCGTAAGTATGCCACAGACATTTTGAGACGTATCCTTATAACATTTTAACACAAGGTGTATTTTAACACAAGGCGCCACTAGTGAAATGGCTAAAAAAATTATTTGAACATTATCGGTTAAGGAGTTTTTGAGTGATCTCCAAAAAACTACGTACATAGGCAGATACGACCTTGTGATATAACTTGTGATTTTTTTAAATAACTCTCTGTTATGCGTGGTCCGACACGAACTTTAGCTGGTTTTTGTAAAATATACCTCAAATGATACCGTAATATCCTCATATCTAATCCCAAGAAAGCAATTATGTAAATATTTTCGATTATTATTTTTTCATTATTTCAAAGTGTGATCTGTCAATTTTTGAATTAGATTTAAAAAGAAAGCATGAAATACTATGTTTACCAAGCTATTGTGTTTCTTTTGATTCTAAATTTGTCTTGAGCATGTACTTCGCCCCCGCATGGGCCGCATGCCTGCTTCCCTTTCTGCTCGCTCGGCGGCCGAAAAACTCAATAACCCTCACCCGCCACCCATTGTGCCCGTACGGTTTACACCGTCAGGAATACGTTAGGTCAGAACGCAAACAAGTAAACATAACCGACCGTGTGCAGTTTTCATTCCGTTCTGGAGTCGAATCAGGCAACCGATCTGGGTACCTGACGTTTGCCTACAACTTTTAACATTCGCCTCACAAACTTAGGTAGAAAATCCGTCCGAGAGCATGTCGGGCCCTCCTCAATGTTGGGTTCCGTATTTGCCGGCCCGTCACAATACACCAAAAACGGTTTAAAACTCAACCTGTTTGAACTATGTCCCTAGTTGTCTACAGAACCCCAAAAAGAATTAAAAAGGTTAGGGGGTCACAATTAAGTATACATAATAAACAAATTAAGTATACATAATAAAGTAATTGATCCAAGAGCGACTCCATTGCTCTTATGTGCCATGTGATTTTTGAACGCCAGATGAATGACAGGTGACATTTTATCATATCTTTCTTCTAATTTGTAATACAACCTTAACGATGTTAAATAATTCGCACTGGCCGGCTACACATTTTTTTGTGCTATATTTTCGGAAAATCTTGTTTGTGTCTGCGCCTCTATTATATTATAACTCAATGGTGCCGAGTTACGTATTATGCGGTTAGATCTTTCAGCTTTTTTTTCGCGAAATAAATGCAGAACACAAAATATTTTCTAAGAAAGGTTTCATATGAATGAACATAATTATATAACTTCTTGACAACTTATCATACATATCTGTCTGGCAACAGTTTTTTTTTGGTATTTTTATACAGTTTAGGATCTGCTACGCCAAAATTAGCAATAAAATAGCTCACACGATTTAAAACTTGACTGATGTATTATGTAGAGTAAAATACAGATCAGTAAACAAAATAAAAATATGTCAGTTGTGTTTGATACTTGGAGTCAAAGGTTTATAGCATCTATCTCTATGGCTTAAGTAATACATTTTGTTAAAAAAAAACCGGCCAAGTGCGAGTCGGACTCGCGCACCGAGGGTTCCGTAAAAACCTAAAAAAATGCTATTTCTTATGATTGCGTGGACATGAAACTTTCGATTTGCTACAGCAGAAAGATATTATAGAGCTGAGTATATGACGCGTTTACGAGGAAACAGGTAGTAAGTTTAAAATTAAAAAAAATATTTTAAGTACTATTTTACTAAAAATGTCTACTTTTCGTAATTTTTACTTTGTCTTTGCTATATGAAGTTTCTTCGTGCAAAGTTTCAAGTTTCTGAGTTTACGGGAAGTACCCTTTAGGTTTTGAGTTTCTTGCGAGTACTCATCTCCAAAATATGCAACTTAAATTGCTATTTCTTTTGATCGCGTTGACATGAAAGTTTGTTTTTGCCACAGCTGAAAGATATAATAGACCTGAGTATTTGATATGAATTTCAATTTAATACCTTTACGCGTTTACAAGGAAGAAGGTAGTAAGTTTAAAATTTTAAAAAATATTTTTTGTATGATTCTACTAAAAACGTCTACTTTTTATAATTTTTCCTTTGTCTGTGCTATATGATGTTGCTTCGTGCCAAGTTTAAAGATTCTGAGCTTGCGGGAAGTACCCTTTAGGTTTTGAGTTTCTCGCGAGTACTCAGTTTCAAAATATGCAACTTAAATTGCTATTCCTTTTGATTGCGTTGACTTAAAGATTTGGTTTTGCTACATCTGAAAGGTACTACAGCCCTGTAATAACTTCACGCGTTTACGAGGAAAATGGTAGTAAGTTTAAAATTTAAAATATATTTTTTTGTATGATTTTACAAAAAAGGCCATGGCAGGGTAAGGGAACATCTTGTGCCTTAATAGCTTTTCGGGCTGATTTTTTTTGTGATGATGGGCCCTGCTGTTAGTAACTCCTATACAAAATTACAGCATTCTCCTCTTCTTACTTTCCAAGAAAAAAAATATTAAGAAAAATCATTTTTCGTGAATATTCCCGCTTCTGTAGATTGAATTAATTCGTGCTTTAAACATATAATACACTTAGCCGAGACGGACAATATGTCACTATAAACCGCATAACATTCCATAGACAATTTTTTTTTTTCAAGGGTTAACATTTTTCATTATTTTTTTTTCATAAGTTCTGAGAGAGAGACACCTCCAATTTTTTAACACATAATAGCCTTTTTGACGGCCTATAACATAAATTAAATTCAAGCGTCTAGCATTGGTGCATCATAACAAAAAAAAGTCTGCACCTAATAGTCGTCGTCACTATTTTCGTTAATTACGATACTTAGGCCTTTTTTAAACAGACTGTTCAGTTTTCCGGCTGTTCCAGGTATTTTAGTTAATAATCTACCATGTGATAAATAATAAACTATTGCTGCAATATGGGAGCAGCAGCTGACTGTACGTAATCCGCATGCACACTCGCAGAAGGAGTTTTTAATACCGTCAATTTCGTTGCAATATGGTATATATTCCACAAAACAACGATACCGTTTTCTGGACATGTGTCTAGACTGAACCTGTATTTTTAAGATGTTCGATTGGTCTTTGACAAATTGCATGTCGATAGTACCATCCTCCACCAATAATAAGATACAGCTAGACCCATTTGATATGTACCACTAAAAAAAATATTACGGAAATGATTTTACAAATAATGAATGAAAAAAGACATGATGAGAATGTTAGCTAATATTTTTTTTAGTGGTACATATCAAATGGGCTACATGAAATTTCTTCGTGCCAAGTTTCAAGTTTCTGAGTTTACGGGAAGTACCCTTTGGGTTTTGAGTTTCTTGCGAGTACACAGTTTCAAAATATGCAACTTAAATTGCTATTTCTTTTGATTGCGTTGAAATAAAAATTTGGTTTTGCTACATCTGAAAAGTCCTATAGCCCTGAGTATTTGACATGAATTTCAACTTAATAACTTCACGCGTTTACGAGGAAAAAGGTAGTAAGTTTAAAATTTTAAATATATATTTTTGTATGATTTTACTAAAAATGTCTACTTTTTATAATTTTTCCTTTGTCTATGCTATATGACGTTGCTTCGTGCCAAATTTCAAGTTTCTGAGTTCACGGGAAGTACCCCGTAGGTTTTGCGAGTGCCGAAAACTCTAAAATTTGCAGCATAAACGAATGTATCTTTTGATTGCGTTGGCTTTTAAGTTTGATTTTTTTACAGCTTCAAGGGACAATAGACCTAAGTATTTGGTATAAATTTCAGCTTGATACCTCCACGCGTTCCTGAGAAAAATGGTCTTGATAGACAGACAGACAGACAGACAGACAGACAGACAGACCGACAGACAGACAGACAGACAGACAGACAGACAGACAGACGGACAACAAAGTGATCCTATAAGGGTTCCGTTTTTTTTCCTTTTGAGGTACGGAACCCTAAAAATACTGAGGCATCAATGCTGTTAAATCTCCATAAAATAATTCGCCAAGATTGCATGGAGTATTTTAGTTTTACAAACAATCATTTAAACTAAATCATCTAGTGAATTTATTTAATATCTTCATGTATCATTTTCAGCATAGGCCGACGCAGTTCCTTGGGCAGTCCCTTGCATGAACTCGAGAGTTAAATGTTAAATAAAATTAATACTTAAATGATAGTATCATATCACAGTCTGATGAAATAATCATCGAAATCACATGTACACTTTTTTGATATTTACTTATTATAATTTTATCTCTTAAAAACGTTACTGAGACTGAATTTGTGGACTGAGTAAGTACAATGTTGTAAGTTTCGGCGCGGCCGAAAGTTTCGGCCGTTTTTTGGCCGAAACCGAAACTTGGGCCGAAACACGGTTTTTTGGCCGAAACTGGCCGAAACCGAAACTTCGGTCGGACACTAATAATAAATGACGATAAATTATTGACATCTTCTAGGCAATAATATTTTATATCTTTCGATGATTAACGCAAATATAATTCAGGTTACTTACCTATGAATAATTTTTAGTTTCTCTTTTAAATAATTTAAAGCCTTCACAGTAGCTAGGGTTATCTTAGCTATAATGGTCTCTGGTATTCGAGTCTGCATCCGCTCACATATGAACTTATAATATTTATCTAAAGAGGTGTCCATCAGCTCCATACAAATCCAACAGTCACCCTGAAATTTTTTTAAAGCCTTTTTGAATGTAATTATAAGAGTATCCTCGTTAAGCGAGGTTTAGACTAGCAAGTTTACTTGTGGCAAGTAGGGACACAGCTATATGTTAGAATGAAATAGTAATATTCATGTCTCATTCTGAACTATAGCTGCGTCCCTACTTGTCACAAGTAAACTGCTAGTGTAAACCTCGCTTAACACTATGTTATAGAACACATTATAACATCAGAGTATAGTAAGAGCACCATTAGAAAACCAGAACAATCTCAGGAAAGATGAGTTGTGAATAACTCTTAAGCCTGCTGCTTATATATCAGTAATTAGCGTTGCCGTTCAACCTCACTATTTTTTCTATGACAGGGAATGGATTAAACATATGAATGACCTCTTTGAAGAGTGCTCCGTAGAACTGCACGATATATACACAGTCGTTGCTCTTCATGACCACCTCCAGGTCCATCAGCAGCTGCTTCTGCTCCTTCTCGTCCACCGTGGAGCGGATGCGTTTCACAGCCATCACGCGGTTCGTCCTGTTGTCAAACATCCAATAAATAATATTAAAAACCTCTATTGATTCCCTACGAAATTACAATTGAAATAAAACAGTTAAAAAAAGATATAATTTAAATTAATCCTCTAAGGACTCCTGTTTGTGTCAGTTTGTTGGAAAGTATACATCTTATTAGAGGGCAAACATGTGCAGCTTGTACTAACTTCCTATGAACCATCTTATTTACAGCTCCGAATGCACCTCGTCCGATTTCTCCCAGGTCAATCAGGTCATCAGCAGTGAAATCATATATTTCTGTAGCAGACAGCTGCAGCTTACCCGACGACTGCATGGACGGATAAATCCTGCATCTATCCCTGCAGACAAAATGTTGTTAATGTATATCTCTGTACAATTTGATTCTTTTAAATGAACAAAAACCATAATGTCCAGTCTTCAAGCATATACATATATTTGAACATGAACACATAAGCCAATCTAATAAGAATAAGGATTTTATAAATACTTCTGTTAGGTTTTTGTAAGGTACTAAATTAAGGTTAAGTAATTTTTTAATCTGAAACATAATGCATATTGAATTTATACCGGTTTTCTGGTGCGCTCCAAACTAGCCTGAGCCTGAACCATATGTAAGTGTTTATGAGGACAAGAACTGTAAATAATTAATAATAATAACTAACTTAACTAGCTAACTTAACTGTGTTTGTGTGCGCACTATTAATTTAATTACTGTCAGCCTCATAAGCATTGGTTTCTAATCATTTTCAATTGAAAATCTGAGCTGATAATAAATAATTAAGTCTTGTAACAACAAAGCAAAAGTTGTGTATTATTCAGTTTGTAACTTATTGAAAGTATTGATTTTAAAAGTACGAATACTGTTTTTGTGATGATGGTTTGGTAGGAGTGAGTGTACAGTACACCCACCTTGTGTTCTCAGGCAACACGTCTCTGATGGTGCGCGCCGGTATGCGAGGTCTGGGCGCCGCAGCAGAGTTCGCGAAAGGCACGAAAGCGGCATCATCGCCTGAGGGCCCGCCGACTTGAAGATCTAATATTTTGCGTTTTTCAGTATTGAACAAATTCAAATCAGGTTTCGGCATACTAGGTCTGCTGGGTCCTAAAATATTAACAAAGCACACATTGTTCCACAAATTAACAATTTAGAAAACAATCTCGTTTGTAAACAAGTGACCTAGAACATATGGGGTTTGCCGGAGCCTTTTATTTTATACCTTGGTTTGATGACACTTCACCATTCTTCGACATTTTAATGGATGTGCTTGTTACTGTTTTCACTATTCTTTGGTGTATGTAACGAATCCCCAATACTCCATTTGAAGATATGAATATTGAAACGGGTCAAGTTTTCATAATGAAGGACACAAATCTGTTTTGTTCAATTTATGCATCGTATTTATCGACAACAGCAAAGTGACACGGAGAAACGTACTTTTGCCGTCGATTGACAGTTCTAGCCCGGTGCTGCCAGCATGATGAATATGCTAATGGGGTCTACTCACTTCTAGGTTTAGCGTCGACACGACGCCGCAACATTTCAAGGTCAAGCTTCTCGACTTGACGTTTCATTCACGTACGTTTTTAACCAATAATACGCAGAACTGACCTCATCAGAAATACCGAACCACGTCCCAGAACCAGTATCGTTGACGAGGGCTTTAAGTGGGACTGGGCAGGGCACCGCATATCTGCCAGAAGTTCCAGATGCATCCGGAACGCTGGGCTAAACTATTCACTAAATGGGTCCCACAGGATGGACAACGAGGCAGAGGATGACCAAGACGGAGATGGCGGCATGATCTGGACAAGTGGACAAGTATAGTAAAGAATGTCGGGAGTGGGCGGTGGACAGGAAAACATGGCGGAAAAGAGGGAAGGCTTTTGCCCAGCATTTGATTATTAAACCAACCGGATGCGAGACGCGCTCTCATTTCTATCGGAAAAAGTCTGCCGTTTTTTTGCGGGGGAGGGGAACGTCAAATGTATTCGAAACGTCAAAATAGACACGTCAAATAAACGTCAGTCCATACAATGAGTATGACCACTGGTCATACTCATTCGGCAGAGGGGAACGCCTGTCAATGGCTACTCCGCTTGGTTTAAAACTCTAAGTGCCCAGCAGTGGAACACTAATAAAAACTTTTTATATCTTTCTTAAAATAATTTCAAAAATGCTTAGAGCATAAAAATGTCGTATAATGAAAAGCCCATATCATATCGTTGATTGATAACTTTGGCATATGCCACGACGCCCGATTTTATAACCTTTGTTTCATTGACTAATCGCTTACGTGAGTAGACCCCCTGAAGCCAGTGTTGCTAATATCACTAAAACGGCTATTAGACATTGCAACTTGCAGGGCCCAATCTGTTGTATACCCTGCCTCTTCCTACCCTCCTTCAGCTCCCTACGGGCCCTACCTTTAATTACACCTTCCAACCTGACAGATTGGGCCCTGCAGGTTGCAATGTCTAATACCGCTTTAAGGCCACTATTAGGCTCAAAACACACCTAGCGGAATTTTGGCAGTAATGTCAGGGGGGTACAACTCAAAGTAAATCTGTCAAAAAATTTGAGTTTGACACGACGTATCCGATACGTTTGCATAAGTGCGAAAAAGAACTTGTCATGCGTTAAGAAGGGACAACATGATTCGTGATGTTACGTGACATTACAGAGGTTTCTCTGTTATACTATTATTTACTCTGTGGTAATGTATGGAGTTTTGTCGATGGTAGCGTAAATTTATCTATGGCCTCCATACATTACTGCCTCCATTCCGCTAGGTGTGTTTTGAGCCTTAGACTATCATATATAAATGATCATAGATATAGGAGTCATTTATATATGAAGAACCTATGATGGTGTAATAACAATAAATGATTGATGATCAAATATCTATGATCATTTATATATGATAGTCTAATAGCGGCCTAACGAATTCAAACTATTCCAAGGGAGAATACACACTAGAACATAGAACGAGGACACGAGGATCGAGTTCCAGCAAATCATTACAATTTTCAGCCGGACCGTCTTCCGGGTGGTCTTTCTCTGTGGTTTCGGAGCGCCGTAAGCGGAATTCAGCCATCACAAACAAAACTGTGATACGCCCAGGATACGCCTAATCTGCATTCAGTACTTTTCACACCGAGCTGAATGATAATATTAATCATACTAATATTAATATCGTTGACTTTTCATCAAAGAAAACAAAAACACTTGTAGTAAATAAGTATTTTATTCAATTTACGTTCTGTATCCCAACATACTTAAAACGAGAATAGAACAATAATGGTTCTAGAAATTAATATACTTAAAATGTTTTAATACAAGTTAAGTTAATGTCTGTCTATAATTGCATTGAAGAATCTCGTTTTTGTTTTTTTGATGGCCTAGGTGCAGGTTCAGTCACATCAGCCTCTGATGATTTGTTCTGTTTCTTTATATTCTTTTTTGATGTACTTCCATGTACACCATTTTTCTCTTTAGCAACTTGAGCTGCACTTTTAGGCTTGTTTTTGCTAACAGTTTGTGAGTTATCCATCATTAGCTTGCTCGTTGGTGATCGCGGTCTTCCATCTCCACTTTGTCTCTGATATAATGGTTTGATTTTGTTAAAATTCACATAGTCCACGGTCACTGGCTCCACTTGTTTTGTTTCGAACATCTCATCATCGTCATCTGGACCAAGTTTAACCCACCTGAAAAAAAAAAAACATAATTTTTAAAACATAAATTATAAGTAGGTTGATTTAGACGAAGACTATTTTCAGACGCCTAAATTACGGCGCCAGTTTTTTACCGTCAGCACATTTCAGACCGTTTAGACAATGACTTTTTTCAGGCGCTTAAATTGTGCCGCCAGTGACCAGCAAACCGTTTACACGGTGCCTTTTCCGTGCCAGTTATTAGCCGTGTCCACACCAGGCGCACCGCCTCGCGAGGTAATTGCCGCGCGCGGCAGCTCGGCTAGTGTGGACGTGCCTCGCCCGAGGCATTGCGGCCGCGCGTGCGTTTGCCTCGGGCGAGGCACGTCCACACTAGCCGAGCTGCCGCGCGCGGCAATTTCCTCGCGAGGCGGTGCGTCTGGTGTAGACACGGTCAATAGCACGCCGCCACAGCCGACGGTGCTAGTTTTTGCGCCAGTCTTTCTACGCTAGGATCACCATCATTTAAAATGAATTCAGCAGCTCTGAAGTTAAAAAAGTAATGTATAACCAAACTATCCGCGTTATTACGAGAGGAGCTGATTAATATGTTGGAGGAGGAAATACATAAGAAGAAACGAATTTGGGTAAGAAAATGGATTGGTGACAGATATGCACCTGGAGCATCAGCTTTGATTTTGAAATAGTTAAGATTGGAAGATCCCTCAGAGTACAGGTTGGCGTTACGACTAATTGCTGAAAATTTTGATTTTTCGCCATTTTACCGGAAGAAGGTACACCCTATTTACGGCACGACACGGAGGCGTGCTAGCGACTGGCAGCGACGTGTTTACACGAGTCCGAAAAATAGGCGCGGGGCAGCGAGAGATGCGGGCGGGGGTCACTCAGGTCACTGGCGCCTAAAAATAGCCGTGTTTTCTATTCCGTGCCTACGCTGGCATGCCGCAAAAGAATGGCGCCGAAAGTGTTTATATGGTGCCTTTTTTACGCGGCGTAATTTAGGCGTCTGAAAAGATTTAGGCATCAACTGGTCACATCAAACTTTTGTTCTAACCGGTCATACTGCCGAAACCAATAATATTTGTTTCAACCCGTCACAAGTAAATATAGTTATATTAAGACACATAGTAATTTTGTAGCTATTGGTCACACTGAAAATATGTTCCTATTCGTCATCCCGTCAATAAGTTCTAACTGGTCACTGTGATACAAAGCGATGGCTATGGCGAAAATCATATCCCTTTACGTTGTTCAGTCAGCAACAAACAGCAGCAGTATGCAAATTAATAAAAGTTAGTTATAAGATATTGATATTATGGTCGTGTATATATATTTTTTACTTGTCATGCTCAAAAAGTTTGTCGTATTAGGCTTACGTAGGTGGACTAAAGTAGTACATTTAACCCCTAGGGCTAATATGTATACATAATTTCGCTTCTCATAGTTCTTATTGTTATGTGCATAAAAAGTCTAATTTCGTAGTCTGCACGGCACCCGGCCCATCCCCGCGAGCCCGGGCCCACGGCGATGGGCCGGGTGCCGTCCAGAGCAGACTTTTCGAAATTCGGTCAAGTTTAACCAAATTTTCACCTTAGATTAGTTAATGTGCGTAAATAATCATTATTTTATTTTATTTTATTTCATTATTTTCGGTAAATTCGTTCGGTAAATTTTAAAATTGTTTAAAATTGTTCGAGTGGTAATATGGCTTTTAGAACCAAGTCATACATACTATTTTTCATTTCGATTGCGAGAAAATAATGAAATAAAATAATGATTATTTACGCACATGATGAGAACTATGAGAAGCGAAATTATGTATACATATATATTAGCCCTAGGGGTTAAAGTAGTACACTTTAGTCCACCTACGTAAGCCTAATACGACAAACTTTTTGAGCATGACAAGTAAAAAATATATATACACGACCATAATATCAATATCTTATAACTAACTTTTATTAATTTGCATACTGCTGCTGTTTGTTGCTGACTGAACAACGTAAAGGGATAGACTAAGATTAGATGGTAGTGCACCCTACCTAATCGGGTAGCAAGATTCGGCATATATAGGGGGTAGCACCTTAAAAAGTTATGACTTTTAGTATGGGACACTATGTGCCAAACCTGGAGCGTTCGAAATGCAGCCAACTTTTCGGGTACCAATAAAAGTCAGAAAATACCTCATCGGGTAGCAAGATTCGACATATACAGGGGGTAGCACCTTAAAAAGTTATGACTTTTTGTATGGAACACTATGAGCCAAACCTGGAGCATTCTGAATGCAGCCTGATTTTAGGGTGCCAGAAAATATCGAAAAATACCTCATCGGGTAGCAAGATGAAACTAATGCCAAATGAAAGTACTAATCATCCTGTTAATAAAAAAAAATGGTAATCGGTCCTAAACCTGGAGCATTTCAAATGCAGCCAACTTTTGTGATCGAACAAAAAACTCATCGGATACCATTACAACGTAGAAATGGCCCCAGAAGATGGTTCAAAAGACATAAACAAGCTTAATTTGACAGAATTTATCAAAAAGTGCCAAAATATTTCAGGTTTACTCACCCAAACTTATCACTTTCGTGATTTGGCTTAATTTTAGGGTACCTGAAGATTTAAAAAAATACCTTATTGAGTAGCACGATAATATGTATGCCAAATGAAAGGACTTATCATCCTGTTAATAAAAAAAAATAGCAGCGGGTCCTAAACCTGGAACATTCCAAATGCAGCCAACTTTTGTGATCGAACAAAAAACTCATCTGATACCATTACAACGTAGAAATGGCCCCAGAAGATGGTTCAAAAGACATAAACAAGCTTAATTTGATGAAATTTATCAAAAAGTGCCATAATATATTAGGTTTACTCACCCAAACTTATCACTTTCGTGATTTGGCTTAATTTTAGGGTACCTGAAGATTTAAAAAAATACCTTATTGAGTAGCACTATAAAATGTATGCCAAATGAAAGGACATATTAACCTGTTAATAAAAAAATATAGCAACTGGTCCTAAACCTGGACCATTTCAAATGCAGCTAACTTTTGTGATCGAACAAAAAACTCATCTGATACCATTACAACGTAGAAATGGCCCCAGAAGATGGTTCAAAAGACATAAACAAGCTTAATTTGATGGAATTTATCAAAAAGTGCCAAAATATATTAGGTTTACTCACCCAAACTTATCACTTTCGTGATTTGGCTTAATTTTAGGGTACCTGAAAATTAAAAAAAATACCTTATTGAGTGGCACGATAAGATGTAAGCCAAATGAAAGGACTTATCATCCTGTTAATAAAAAAAATAGCAGCGGGTCCTAAACCTGGAACATTCCAAATGCAGCCAACTTTTGTGATCGAACAAAAAACTCATCTGATACCATTACAACGTAGAAATGGCCCTAGAAGATGGTTCAAAAGACATAAACAAGCTTAATTTGATGGAATATATCAAAAATTGCCAAAATATATAAGGTTTACTCACCCAACCTTATCACTTTCGTGATTTGGCTTAATTTTAGGGTACCTGAAAATTTGAAAAAATACCTTATTGAGCAGCACGATAAGATATATGCCAAATGAAAGGACTTATCATCCTGTTAATAAAAAAAATAGCAGCGGCTTCAAAACCTGGAACATTCCAAATGCAGCCAACTTTTGTGATCGAACAAAAAACTCATCTGATAAGCCAAATCACGAAAGTGATAAGTCACGAAAGTGGTGAGTAAACTTAATATATTTTGGCACTTTTTGATAAATTCCATCAAATTAAGCTTGTTTATGTCTTTTGAACCATCTTCTGGGGCCATTTCTACGTTGTAATGGTATCAGATGAGTTTTTTGTTCGATCACAAAAGTTGGCTGCATTTGGAATGTTCCAGGTTTAGGACCCGTTACTATATTTTTTTATTAACAGGATAATAAGTCCTTTCATTTGGCATACATATTATTGTGCTACTCAATAAGGTATTTTTTTTAATCTTCAGGTACCCTAAAATTAAGCCAAATCACGAAAGTGATAAGTTTGGGTGAGTAAACCTAATATATTTTGGCACTTTTTGATAAATTCCATCAAATTAAGCTTGTTTATGTCTTTTGAACCATCTTCTGGGGCCATTTCTACGTTGTAATGGTATCAGATGAGTTTTTTGTTCGATCACAAAAGTTGGCTGCATTTGGAATGCTCCAGGTTTAGGACCCGTTGCTATATTTTTTTATTAACAGGATAATAAGTCCTTTCATTTGGCATACATTTTATCGTGCTACTCAATAAGGTATTTTTTTAAATCTTCAGGTACCCTAAAATTAAGCCAAATCACGAAAGTGATAAGTTTGGGTGAGTAAACCTAATATATTTTGGCCCTTTTTGATAAATTCCATCAAATTAAGCTTGTTTATGTCTTTTGAACCATCTTCTGGGGCCATTTCTACGTTGTAATGGTATCAGATGAGTTTTTTGTTCGATCACAAAAGTTGGCTGCATTTGAAATGCTCCAGGTTTAGGACCGATTACCAATTTTTTTTATTAACAGGATGATTAGTACTTTCATTTGGCATTAGTTTCATCTTGCTACCCGATGAGGTATTTTTCGATATTTTCTGGCACCCTAAAATCAGGCTGCATTCCGAATGCTCCAGGTTTGGCTCATAGTGTTCCATACAAAAAGTCATAACTTTTTAAGGTGCTACCCCCTGTATATGTCGAATCTTGCTACCCGATGAGGTATTTTCTGACTTTTTTTGGTACCCGAAAAGTTGGCTGCATTCCGAACGCTCCAGGTTTGGCACATAGTGTCCCATACTAAAAGTCATAACTTTTTAAGGTGCTACCCCCTATATATGCCGAATCTTGCTACCCGATTAGGTAGGGTGCACTACCATCTAATCTTAGTCTAGGATATGATTTTCGCCATAGCCATCGCTTTGTATCACAGTGACCAGTTAGAACTTATTGACGGGATGACGAATAGGAACATATTTTCACATAGTAATTTTGTAGCTATTGGTCACAGACCAATAGCTACAAAATTACTATGTGACTTAATAGAACTATATTTACTTGTGACGGGTTGAAACAAATATTATTGGTTTCGGCTGTATGACCGGTTAGAACAAAAGTTTGATGTGACCAGTTGATGCCTAAATCTCTGAAAATAGTCTTCGTCTAAATCAACTTTACATGTTTAATAATATCAGTGTAATGGTTAGTACTAGTTAACAAACGTAAACTTTTTTATACCATAATTGTGGCAAACAAGTATACACCATGCCTGATGATCAGCTGCTAGTGTTGCTACCATAATCTGCACCTCCAGAGATAACATATGCACGGTGTCAACCCTTTAACCGCCAAAGCCGTCATATCACGCGTAGGGCTTGCAAATATTCGACGACTTCAGATATTCGAATATTCGACATTTTTTTTGGAGATATTCGAATTATTCGAATAGTTGGGGTTTTTCAAAAAAACACATATAACGATTGTATTTGTGTATTTTAAGTCTTTTTAATCAAATAAAATCTTTTATAATTAATAAAATCGTCAATTTACTCATAATATATGTAAAAAAACCACGACAAATTATTGTATGGGCGTATCCATAGCAAATCAAAAGAACAAAACAATCATCTTTTAATGCACAGGTTATATGATTTCGGGGTTTCCAGTTCAGGGCAGTGCATGCGATATTATCATCGCCGCGGCCGATCGTATGCCCGAACCGTCTCCACTTTCGCTTTGCGATTTCTTGCCCCATCGGGATTTGTCTACACTGGGCCCACAGTTCCTCGTTGCGAATCCTATTTTGCCAGAAGATACGGAGGATCGATCTTAGGCACTTGTTAACAAAAACTTGAAGCTTGTTTTGTTAGCCTTGAGTTAGTCTCCAAGTCCCGCAACCAAAAAGTTAGATCGACTTCACGATTGATTCAAAAAGGCCCAGTTTTATGCGGCGGGTAAATACATTTGACTCCCACACTGGTTTGAGCTGAGCAAACTCAGCCTTCGCTTTGTTTATTCTAGCGGCAATATCTGCACTGCTCCGCCCTGCATAGTTACTGTGCTTCCAAGATACGCAAAGGAATGAATATTTTCAAGACAATTACCATGAAGCCTCAGAGTATTCGTGTTTTGGGACTTGATTCTCATTACACATACTCACACTCATTACATACACTCATTATATGATTTGTTTAGTATTAAAAGCTATCTCGGTCACAAAATCCGTCAAGAGTCAAAACTCAATTTAAAAAAACTAAACTTATTAACCTTTTGATAGTAGACCGAACTGAAAATCTAGGTGGACCATCGGTATGCAGGGATTGCAGGGGTATCGACGTAGTAAACAACTTCACATATCCTCGATTTTTACATCTCTAACAACGGTAGCTGTGCCCAGAAAAAAAAGTCTGATCGCCATGGGGAGAGACGCAAAGCACGTCAATAAATATGAAAAAGGTGGGGAATTACAATTAAGACGAGGATGAGACTGGTTCGAGTGCTCGTATTCCCCGTAAATGGTATAGTGTAGAGACGTGGGCTACTATCCTGGCAAAATAATGAATTAAAATCAATGCATTCAGAAATTGGTGCTTGAGGCGAATGTTACGTATAACGCGGACAGCTAGACGAACTAGTGCATCGATGCTTACTAGATTCCACGTTAAAGACTGCCTATCCACTATCTGACATCGCCGCATACTGTCATACTTCGGCCACATTACTAGACGCGAGGATAACAACATAGTGGTGAAGGTGGAAGGCAACAGCGAACGTAAACCTCCGACGCGGTGGAGTGATCAGGTCAAGAAGAAAACAAGTTGTGTGAAATAGCCAGGAAAAAAGGATTCATTACAAACAAGTCATACTATCCGGAAAGACGGCAGGTGATAACTGTCTTCAGGTGTGAAGGAGTGACTAGAGAGGGATATTAAATACTGAAAAATATTCCAATCAAATGAAACAAGGATTAAATCGCGTATATTAAGGATTACAGGATGTAAAACCTGTGCTAATGGGCGCTGTAAAGTGCTCTAAACATTACGGATATAGCTATTTCATTATGATACGCGATTCAAAATATTTAAAAATATTAATTTATTTATTACAATTTTAATTGCAACTAATAGAAAAAAAATATTCGAATAATAACATGGAATTATTCGAATACCAAAATAGGGCGAATATTCGAATAATTCGAATATTCGAATTGCAAGCCCTAAATTCACGCGCATGGATAACCGGTTTGCCTTGAGAGCTCGCGCGCGCCGGCGCTGAGGGCACGATTATTCCGCCCAATGCTTGGCGTTCAAAAGGTTAATATAAAAGAGGATTCAGTGTTATGGCGAATGAGACAAGAGTCCCCCTGTCATCAACATACTGCATCCTCTTTGAACTTCCCGGCAACCTTAAGTCATAAGCATAGACTGCGCGCGGCTGCCGCGCGAGCCATGTTCAACCGCGGCAAACCTGCGTTTTGGTGCGCGAGCTAATTAAAGGCCTGGTTACACCTAACGAGTACAGTGGCGAGACAGCAAAATGCCACTCGGCCGAGAGAGTAAAATGGCCCGGCCCAGTACTCGGCGATGTGTTTAGACCTTGCGAGTACTCGGTCGAGAGTACTGACTCGCCAGTGTACTCGGTAGGTGTAACAAGGGTATTAAAGCGCACATTTTCATATGGCGCGGCAGGCGATCCGTGAACATACATTTTGTACGAGGCAATCATGGATGTATCACGTCGTAAACGGGCAGCTGCCGCTTTTATTCTTAATGATTTGTTGCGATAATCACTACATTTACTGTTTCATAGAAACTGATTAGCGCCGTATAATTTAATTAAAGTATGACAGTTTTCATTATCCACGTCTGTTGCCGCGAGAGCCAACTGAAATAAATAAACATCCGTCTCAACTGCGCGCGAACATGATTACATGACACTGACGGTCCTTTGCTGCGCGCCCAAAAACCGACAATAAATGGTTCGCCGCGGTCCCCATATTGCGCGGCCCGCGCGAGTCAATGCTCGATGGTTTGCCCCGCGCAGTCGATACGCGGCTTTACACATTGGCACAAGTAGGGTTTAGTGCTATTGGCTGACTTTTCTGTAAGGTACTTCCTTAGTCGGGCTTTGCTCCAGATTTGAGCAAAACTGCGCCCTGTCACACTTAGTGAAATGACATTTGCAGTTTGGACTAATTACACATATATAAATAAATGCTTACCGTTCATCAAGTTCTCCTCTGATGTAGGGCAAAGCCCCAAACAGGTCTAATACTACAATGCGGAACAGCACGACTTGTCCCTCTTGGACGACAGATCCAATCCATTTGTTGCCTGGCTCCTCTGTGGGCCGTGGTATGACAACATTGAAGACACTGTAAAACAAAACATTTAACATGAGCTGTTTTATTTTCTTATGTCTGACAATGTTTGTTTTAAACTGTGGTTTGCCATAAATGTACACATTATTACAGGTACAGTGTAAGAAATAAAAATCTGGGGTTTTATTGGTTCCTTTTACTGATATCTACCTTTTGTATGTTATTGTATGTATGTATGTTTATTGGGTTTACAGAGGATCTCAAAGCTATTACAGTCACTCCACATTGTGCCTATATACTGGTGTACAAATTTCATATAATTTACTTGGCCTAATCTTACATTGGTATTTACTTACTTGAATACAATATTGAAACTATACAACAGAAGCACCTTCCGCCAAATGGTAACTGTGCTAAAAAAGTGTCACATATGTTTTCAGGACTTACCGATGCACAAGAATCCCTAAGTGAGTATTGCTCTTCTTGTTGACCAGCCCCTTTAATGTGGCTCCCACAAATGGTTGGAATACAAAGTAGTCCGCTTGTACTTGAAACTGAATGTCCGAGCCATCGTTACGTATTGTGCTTACATTTGTTAAAACTCGTAAATTTTTGTAACTGAGCAAAATGCCTTTTAATCTGTAACATAAAATATGTCAGTAAATTTATTTGCCTAAGTCTAAAATACCATATAGTAAAATATGTAATACATACTCTTTATCGAACTTGCCGATTTTGTAATCTAGTAGGTTCTTTACTGATTCCTGGAGGTTTCCAAGACACCAAGGCTGCAGTGCGAGGTTCTGAGTCACTTTCTTTTCAACCACACAGGAGTTCTTGTCATTCGCCAATTTTCTTAGCTCCTTAAGGTTAAATTTAATAATGGTTGACATGTTGAAAGCGCATAGGTATATTTTGGTATATTAGTAGTTCATTACCTAAATAAATATCAAAATAAATGCATAAAATGTGAAGTAAAAATAATGAACTATTTATCTTTGATGTGAAATTTACAGCCCTTGACATCGCACGCGATCACATTTTGTTTTCATTTTCACGTCAAATATTTGTTTTAAATCAGTCTTTGCAGAAGACGCAAAATCGATTGTAAACAGCCAAATTAGGGTCGCCACACACCTAGCGGTTTTCCTCGCGGAATTACCGGAAGTAGCGGAAATTTGTCTATGGTAGCGGAAATTTGTCTATGGTAGCAGATTTTTTGTATGGAAGCCATAGACAAATTTCCGCTACCATAGACAAATTAAGCATTTTGTCTATGAATTTCCGCTACTTCCGGTAATTCCGCGAGGAAAACCGCTAGGTATGTGGCGACCCTTATAAAGAACTTGGCACTTGGCGTCAATCTAAGGCTCAAAACACACCTGAGCTGAATTAAGCCGATTCATAGACAAAATGCTTAAGGGTCACAACAGACCTAGCGGAATTCCGCGCGGAATTAGTGGAAGTAGCGGAAATTTGTCTATGGTAGCGGAAATTTGTCTATGGTAGCAGATTTTTTGTATGGAAGCCATAGACAAATTTCCGCTACCATAGACAAATTTCCGCTACCATAGACAAATTTCCGCTACCATAGACAAATTTGCGCTACTTCCGCTAATTCCGCGAGGAATTCCGCTAGGTGTGCTGTCACCCTAAATTGGTCTATGGTAGGTTATTTTTTGTATGGAGGCCATAGAAAAATTTAAGCATCCATAAACAAATCCATAAAAATATTTTTTGTATGGAGGCCATAGAAAAATTTAAGCATCCATAAACAAATTTAAGCATTTTGTCTATGAATTGGCTTAATTCAGCTCAGGTGTGTTTTGAGCCTAATCACAGTACAACTACTGTTAAAAACAGCGTAAGCGACTAGGCATGTGCGATTTTTAATACATTAAGGTTTTTGATGCAGCAATGTCTCGAAATCGCGCGCGAGTTTTGTGTCAAAATCAGTGTTTGAGTTTTGGGCCATAAACTAAAGTAGAAACGATTCAATAGCTATTATTAAAGTGAAACTTTTATTCCATTGCCTCAAAAATTTAGACCTGTCTTCCGCGCGACATGCGTTACAAGCTGTAACGCTGATTCTCGTTTGTAAGGTGAGGCTTATTGCATAAGCAATAAGGTTCATGTCATGTTGGCAGTCAACCGCGGTATACAAATCTATATTTCGCATCTTAGCGTAACTGCAGCGATGGAACTGTGGTATGGCATGAAACTTACGATCGAATAGGCGAGGGTTCAAACCCCGTGGGTCAAATTATTTTTTTCAAAATTTTAGAAACATATTTCGATTTATTTAATGAATTACATTTGGCAAGTCATTCCAGCTCTGTACGTCTAGCATAACAAACCAATTGGGCACCAATTTCTAAGCGCCATGCTAACATAGTAAAGTTTCACTTGCATCGAGGTTTCATAAAACCACACAATGTTTTTTTATGTTTTTTCAACATTTTCATCATAAAAACATGGTAAATATTATAGCTGCATCTTTCCTATTCAGCTCAGGTGTGTGGTGTCCCATAGGGTCGCCACACACCTAGCGGTTTTCCTCGCGGAATTACCGGAAGTAGCGGAAATTTGTCTATGGTAGCGGAAATTTGTCTATGGTAGCAGATTTTTTGTATGGAAGCCATAGACAAATTTCCGCTACCATAGACAAATTAAGCATTTTGTCTATGAATTTCCGCTACTTCCGGTAATTCCGCGAGGAAAACCGCTAGGTATGTGGTGACCCTTATATTGATTTTGACTGTGATTAGATTTACGCCAAGTGCCAAGTTATTATGAAAAGAAAAACCATAGATATACCACCCATAGATCTGACACGGAACTAATAATACCAAGATAGAACGGGATGGTCTTATTACACTTTCAATAGATACGGCAGAGAGGTGCTATTATCGTTGGTCCTTGTCATAGTTTCTATTACCCTCCACGCGTTACTTCTAGCAGTGGAGGGTAACAAACAGATATAATGCACGATTTCTTCAAGAATTTCTGTGATTGCTACGAGAAAAGCTGTTAGTTTTCCTAGAAAGTTGTGTCGGCTAAGGAAAAGATTGGTAAATTGTTCTGTTTTATGCTGTAGAAGTGATTATGGGCATCTATATATCTATCCCATACGGGGGTACACGTGTGCCAGCTCTAGTTAATTCTTGCTTTGAGAGAAAAACGCACATCACTTTTATGCCAAACGACAAGGGCATCTGTCATTGTCAACGTCACTTGATTTGGTTTGGACTCTTTGAAGGTTATGTTGTTAGTATTATTTTATTATAATAGAGATAATTTGATTAATATTTGCGATAAAAACATACTTTAAATAATAAAACTGTAATAATGAATAACGTATACAACAAGTTGTTTTCAATTAATAAGTTAGTGACAGTTTCTCCCTGTTCATTACGGTAAGTGGTGAGAAATTCAGATTTGGCAACGTAGGTACCTACAATGAATTTAACAGGCGTGAATAATATATGAACAATGCTTTTGAATTACAGAGGGTGCTCTGCGCTTCAAAGCCGAAGCTATTCCCGCCCGACGAGTTTCCCAGATTACTTCCAAAATCCTATATTTAGGAAGGAAGATCAGGCAAAGCTTATAGAATCTGGGGAGTTTGCCAAAATCACTGCTGTTCCTGTGAAGCCACCGGGATCCCATGAAACCTCATCTGTTTATCATGATCCTCTAGTCAAGTATGTGTTTGTACAAGGAGTTCATATTTAATAGTAGATTTAAAAAAAAACTTGGTCTCTGTTTTTCAATACAATTAAAAACACTGAAATTACTAGTATTTTCTGTTCCACTTTGTTTATCCTTTTATTATATTTAAATTATTATTGACTTTGGTTTAGGCCGGTCAAATGAAAACTGATACACATTCATTACCATTTCAATAAATTGCAGCAAAGTCATAAATCATGTAATGGAAATGGGCAAGAAGAAACTGGCGCGCAGTCTTGTTGAACAAGCCTTCGAAAACATAAAACGGATGCAAATAGAAAGATACCACCTCGCTACCACTCCTGAAGCCAAGGGCAAGATTGAGTTGAGTCCAAAAGCAATATTGTATAAAGCAGTTGAAAATGCAAAGCCATTGTTATTACTATCTCCAATTAAGAGAGGTGGCATTACTTACCAGGTAAGCAACATGCCATTAATAAAAAAATAATTCTGATAAGGGGTGTTCATAAATTACCTCTCAGTATTTAGAGCTATTTTTAACACCGCCTCCTTCCTCCTAGCGTTTGTCACGGCTTGGGTCTGCTTGACAACCTAATCCCGTGAATTGGTGTAGGTACTACTTTTTACGAAAGTGACTACCATTTGACCTTCAAATCCAGAGGGGAAACTAGGTCTTGTCAGGATTAGCTAATGTGAACATCTGAGATTTTTTCAATATTCCTCACTTTCAATATCATGTAATATTTATAAAATTTAAGTTTTATCCAATTTCTGTTATATTTATAACAAAAAGTTAATTGAAAATTAATGGAGTTCTTAAATACATACAAACCAATAAAATTTTACAATGTTTCTTGTGGCAATATAAAATTACGTTTTCTTCTTCCATTACTCCTCCAATCCCCTATGTGAGATCTGGCTCAAACCCCATCTTTCCCTAAATGACTCCCTTACACACATACCAATAATACCTAAACAAGGTTTTGATACTTCATGTGGCTTCATCTTTCAGCCACATTTAACTTAATACAAAAATGCTTATTTTAAAGCTCTATTTTACAGCGGCAGCCCTAGCGGCTTCCCTAGTTATTAGGAGCGTGGGTAATTTCCCTACAGATTATGGAGAAATGGAAAGTCAAATTAGCTTTGGCTTGCCTACAAATATATTTGACGCACCGCCACTGCGTTTTTTTTTTATATTTCTTTATCTTTTATATTCAAAATTGGACCTTATCAGTTATAAGTAAAGTTGGAGTTATAATGGGATTAGTTTCTCTAAAGGAGGTTTTTATTAGATCACAATACAATTAAAAATGGTATTTCAGGTCCCTGGTCCCATCACCGAGAAGAGATCTCTGTTCCTTGCAATAAAATGGCTGCTGGAGGCCACAAATGAGAAAGAGAGGACTGTCCACTTCCCCCAGGCGTTTGCCTGGGAGCTCCTAGATGCTGCCAACAACACTGGCAAGGTTGTCAAGAGAAAACAGGACTTGCACCGGCAGTGTGAGGCCAACCGGGCGTACGCACACTACAGGTGGCAGTAGAATGTTGTAGATTTAACTTTGTACCAATAATAAGTGTGTAGATAACTTCATATTGATTTAATTTCTCTCCCGATAACAAGTAACTCCCCTAAAAATTGTTTTGCTACACTTTTGTTGCTGACTGTGCCATATTGAGATGTAAATTACGGAAACTAAGTACCTATACCGAATTTCAGCTCAATCAGACACCGGGAAGTGGTTGATTTTTAATTTTCAAGATTGAAGCACAATACTCTTCTCCCTCCTAGTCGGTGTGAAAAGTACTGAATGCAGATTAGGCGTATCACAGTTTTGTTTGTGATGGCTATAGCGTTTATCCCGGCTTGGGGTCCGCTTGACAACCTAATCCCATGAATTGGCGTAGACACTAGTTTTTACGAAAGCGACTGCCATCTGACCTTCCAACCTTGACAATAACAAAATTGTAGTGGATGGTGGATTGACCCAATTTCCAAGAAAAACCGCAAATCGATGTACAGTTTAGCCATTTGGCATACGCATCGTATACTTGGAGGTCATAACAACAACCACATCATTACATAACCATTATTTTTTTATTAAAACAAAACATAAATTTTCAAATCATACCAAGTTTGAGGTCCCCCAGATACGATTTGGTAGATTTATCCTTATACAATATACCAAAAAATGATACATGATATCCACACATTCTACTATTGTAATAAATAAAGCCAACGTTACGTTATGACTAACATTTTAAACGTTAATTATTTTTCAGAGACTATAATAGTACATTACGTACCTAGGGCGGTAAAATAAAGAAGGGCTCAGATCGCGGGCATTTGTGGCCCGAACCGAAGGTAAGGGCCATAAACAAGCGATCTGAGGCCTTCCTTATTACCGCCCGTGGTGCGTACATAATTTTACGTCTTCTACTGGGTGTGAAGTGAGATTTCCCACTGCGCCCGTGGGCGGCAAATCTCACTTACCATCCAGAGTGACGTAAATAATAATAAACAGCCACAGTCTCAGACCTTTTTGAGGATGCAAGTCTAAAGCGCCATCTGCACGAGAGCAACCTAAAGATAAAAAAATAATAAGAGGAAATGACGTTGCACTGCGGCGCCATCTAGTAATGAGTAGCGTTACTACGGTATTTTAATAAGGTTTACTATTGCGTATTATAGATGTAGAAGTAAAGGGTTGAAAATGTGACAATAAGAAACCTTAATTTCTTAACACTTTGCCTGCCAGGAACCCGCTTGGTGGGTTATCTGTGTGTAGCGGCTTTGCTCTACAAAGCGGGAAAACGCTGGGATCGGCTACTGCGGCACTATATTCGCAGCAGCCGTGTGTAATGTGGACGTGTTTGCCGCGTGAGACAACCGCTTTAGCCTATGGTATGCTTAGTAGCAGATATACTCCATGTACTAAGGGTATTTAGGGAGCGTAGTTGCGCTTGCACGCGACATAAAAAGGTCAAATACGGTTTTTCGTGAACAAAAGATTTCCCTCGTCATGATTGTTCCTTAGGTCCCAAGGATGGATTTGCGAAGTGGAGCCGCCATTATTTCTGACGTAAATTTTTAGGGGGGGGGAGGCTCGAAACTTTATCTTGATATCTACATCAGTTAAATCTACATCTAGGCCAAGTTTGGTTGGTGGTGGTTTGTTCATAATTCATAGTTATTTTTAAGTTATGATTTTTTTCCTTTTGATATAAGAAATTCCAAATTAAGTTATTTTTTTTATTTTACATGTTTTTACTTCGGAACGGTGCCAAAATGATACCTTAAATGAATAGATAGATATCAAGATAAAGTTTCGAGCCTCCCCCCCCCTAAAAATTTACATCAAAAATCTTGGTGGCTCCACTTCCCAAATCCATCCTCGGATCCTAAGGAACAATCATGACGAGGGAAATCTCTTGTTCACGAAAAGCCGTATTTTTATGGCTGCAGCCGCAACTAGCGGGGTTGCGCATATCAAAGGTTAATAAATAATAACCTCCCTCTAGCTCACTCTGATGGCCTACTTTCCTAAGTTCCCTCACTGAACATGGCTCGACATGCTCTTGACCAGTTTTTTTATGTATATGCCTACTTTATCTATTCGGCAGACACGTGTATCCAATGCGATTTGAGATGATTGTTGATTCATTCAAAAGAAGTGTATTATCTGCTTAATCTGCTTATTATCTGTCATGAGTCACATAGGTCCTCAGACATATCTGAATTGTTCGGTAACAGTAGCTATACCTGTGTAAATGTAAATCTAATACGGGCGATAAATTAAACCAGACATATAGTCATTCAGTAATCATTCATCAAGATATTTTTTTAAGTTACACTTAAAAAAATATCGTGTTGCGTAGTTACACTTAAATGTTACCCAATAATTAAAATTTGAAAATTTTATCAGCAGCAATGTACTTGGTATTGAAAGTCTGTCATCGAGCGTTTAACGCGAGTTTGTTTGCATTACATTGCGGGCCGAATTTGTATGGATAAAATTTTAATTGCAATTCTAAGTAAAAGTTATCTAATTACATTTCTTATGTCCTATACTAATCACCGCTGAGAGATTCGCCCGTATTAGATTTACACACTGTATAATCTTAAAGTAAGTTAAGATATCTACTCTACCTTACTATACATATGTGAGGCCCACATACAATCGATGAAATCAGCATTGCGTTTTGGTAATGGCATGAAGTTCATTTTGCATTTGTAGGCTATTGCATGAAGAGCACGCACACAGCATGCGCAGGTAACGATTTTATTGATTGTTTATTTATGATAATTTATCTCTAGATAAGAACTATAATTTGTCTAGATATAATTTCACTTGAATTTGCACCATTACGTAAGTTATAAAAAAGCGCGTAAAATGCGAACAATTGGGGTCAACGTGTCATTCACTTCATTCAGTTATTACGTAAGATGAGTTGGGGGGGGAGGGGGGGGGGTTAACCTTTGCTTCCTTCTTCTTACGAGGGTACGATTTTTATTATGGTTATTTCTCACGCGGAATAGTACATTTTGATGCTAGTGCGGAACTTCCGCACTAGCATCAAAATGTACTATTCCGCGGAACTGCAGAGGCGTATTTAGAAATTTGGCGCCCCGGGCCAGAAAAAATTGCCGCCCCTGTTACTTATAGCAGAGCTCGAATTTGTAAAAATTGTGCGCATCGAGAAAAAGTTGTGAATTTTTGACCATGGATAGAATGGCCCACGATAAATATTTTTTAGTATTGGAGGTCCGTAAAATTTTTGGACCTTCACGTCAAAATCAGGGGTCCTGTGAAATACGTTATTACTCTATGGTTAAGGTTGCTAGGGGTTGTGTGGTATCATTTCCGTGTAAAACAGACATGCGGAATTCATTTGTGATATTAAAAATTTAAAATTTCTTATTAAAAAAAAAGTTGTGTGGCGAGGAAAAACACAATTTTTTATTATTTTTTAGAACGTCATATAACTAATATATATATATATATTTTTTTAATAAAAAAAATATTATAAAGGAGCATATTTAATGTAGTTTCTAAATATATAAAATTTTTAGGCTTATAGTATACAAAAACTACGCGAAAAAAAATGTTTGCTTCGTGGTGTATATGTTTTCTCCATAGTAAGTATCGATATTCAATGTGAACGTGAACATCCTTAGCGTATTGACCTTAAAATGCATGTATTGCTTGTTATTAGTAAATTTTATTCATAATAACTTCACAAAATGCAGAAATAAAAAAATACAATTAATAAAAACATATTTTTCCTCCTTAACTTTAACATAAACCGTCACAATTCAAACGACGCGACGTCTGCTTTCCGTTACTCAACTTAAGTAAAAAAAACCCAGAAGTTTTTTGTATTAAAGGTGTGTAAAATGTATATGTTTCTATAATCTATATTAAATATGCTTCTTTATAATATTTTTTATTATTTGAAATAAAGGATATATATTAGTTATATGACGTCCTAAAAAAATAAAAATAAAATTGTGTTTTTCCTCGCGGCACAACTTTTTTTTTAATACGAAAGTTTACATTTTTAATATCAGAAATGAATTCTGCATGTCTGTTTTACACGGAAACGATACCAAACAACCCCTAGCAGTCTTAACCAGAGAGTAATAACATATTGCACGGGACCCCTGATTTTGATGTGAAGGTCCAAAAATTTTACAGACCGCCAATACAAAAAAATATTCATCTTTGCTCACTCTATCTATGGTCAAAAATTCACAACTTTTTCTCGATGCGCACAATTTTTTTCGCATTTGTACTGAGACAAAACCCTACTAAGACCGCAGTCGCTTCCATAAAAGTTAAAAACATGCAATTCTAACATAGGTACAAGGTTCCAGAAAAAAAGACAAGGGATGTGACGCCGTCACAAAACGGCATTCAGGAGCCCCGCCCAACATCTGTTAATGTGAGCCAATGAGCTTTCTAAATAGGATGCCGAAATCGGTGCGAAGCAGATGAGAAAATACACTAGATCGGACCCTAGGCTTCGATACAGTACTTAAGGATGCAACCAAGATGAACGCTAAGATCAGGAAAGATTATAGAACCCGGATCGCGGATTTTCAACGATCAGCTTTTAGGTACTGACTTGATTAAGTTTACTGACTGAAAACGGGAGCTTAGTTAAATAACCAGTCATGGTTAAATCGTCCTCCCTTTTGGGAAAAATTGCAGTTTACTTTATGTGATGTGATACATGGTAATGGCAGATATGGAAAGGCGGCATAAGTACAAAAAAACGCCCTTCATATTTACTATTTACAAAACCAGATCGTGGCGTTTCGAAATTGTTACTCTTTCTTAGGCCTTATGGGCCGGTAGCTAACTGAAGATCAGCATTGAAAAAGGGGCCCAGAACCAAGCATACGGGGCGGCTCGCGCCGCCCCTGGCAGCCTGCCGCCCCGGGCCATGGCCCTCTTGGCCATAGGGTAAATACGCCTCTGTGCGGAAGGTATGTCGTTACTGACATTACCGCACGTGTATTAAACGACGTTTTAATACAGTTGCAAAAAATGACAAAAAGGTCAATTAGTCACTTTGAGGTTACTTTAGTACTATATATCTGTAATACTTCTAGCTGTAATGCTGTAAAATAATATTTGAATAAATGAATAAATAAATATCCGAACGCTCTCGCGCGGTGCGGGCGGTGCGGTGATCATGAATCCTGAGCTGTAATTGGCTGGAAAAGAAAAAAGCACTAGTGCGAGGAATCGAACTTTCCCCAAAATATTCGATATTGATATTAACAACATAATGCTAGATGTAAAGACGCTTAGAGGCTTGTAAGGGTGAATTGCATTTTTTGCAAGTAGTTAGTCATTTATTCAAAACCTTGATATAATCTTTTTAATCAATGCCATTAAGTTACGATAATAAATATTAAATGTGTGATAAATTTTCCAAACACAACCTACTAAATGTTTAACATCCGTGTTTTCAACGCAATGCCGGCCAAGACCGACCGGGTCGGAAGACCAAAGCCGGAGCGGGTCGGACTGTACCAAACCCAGAACTCACTTGCATTTTTCCTGACCTTACCGATGTATTAGTTGCCAAACTTTCGGATCTAGGAGCAGAGAAAGTAAAGAAAACTAGGTCTAATGGTTATGATATGCACATGCGCACGTAACCTTCATTTAAACAATTTTATGACAGTAAGATACACATTGCACTAGAATGTAAACGATCTACGTACTTTTGTTTACATAAGAATCTGCAATAGAGTTTGTTAGGCAGGTTCTAGTATCACTATTGTGTTTAGAAAGGTTTCTTCTAGTGTTTACATGCTGGTTTAATTCTATCTATTTGCGACTATGTTAAATCACAGGTAAAGGTAGATAACGCGTGAATATTTGAAATAATCGTCATCGACACCTCGACACTAATCAGCTGCTTATCATAACTAGAATTTATCAGTAAAGCCGTCAATATATCCTAACCATTATTCACCTTATATGTACTGGCGCATGCCGCGCCGTCACTAGTCCTATTTATTTATTTATTTTACGCAAAACGATCAATTTTATTTCATGTGTCAGATTCTGTGACTCGAATTATAAAAAAAAAACAAAAAGTGCATCCTAACAAAAATAGTGATTGGGTGTGTGCGTACCTATGTGTGTTAGTGTGTTCCTATTTTCAGGTGAGATATATATTTTTTTAAACGGTAGGTAAACGGAACGAAATGGATCAGGGGATTCAGGGGCATTTGTTCATATAGCCTCGTGTCGCCCAATGTACAGTCGACTTTAAAGATATGTTTACACTTTTGCACCTTATTACAAGGGCGTAAGGTGAAAAAGTGTAAACATATCTTTGACGTCGACTGTACATACAATTAGAATGTACATTTTACTTTAATAGAATTTAAACCATGTTAAAAATCTCACAAAGTATATTTTCCATTGTTCTTTTCAATTTTAAGACTTTATATTATACCTATTATCCAAACATTTTATATGGTGGTGGTGGGGAGGGGGGGGGGGGGGCACGAGGGTATAAGTAATCCCGAAGTAAGGCAACTTGTAAGTAGGTATACAAAGTAGCAGTAGTTTGCAGTAAATAATATTGTCTACGGGAGTAGTCACTACTCAGTTCAGTTTTCTAGCTTTGCTCATAACTATGTATTTATACAGGTATGTTTTTAATTTGATTAAAATGATTAATTTCACGTTGTTCCTTTCTTTTAAAATACTATGTTACTTAAGAAGAGTTATTATTATTTAGCTATTCTTTCGATTGGCATTTTAAAAGTAGGGGTGATTTCTTTTTCATAGTTAAGTCGGTTCGATTCCCAGACGAAGTAATTTTTTTTAGAAAATCTATGAATGCAGAATTACTAACTTTTAAAAATAACATAACGTCTTCTTTCAGCAAAATACCCTATCTACGACATTTAAGGAACTTCCCCTTCATGTCCCATAATTTTGGTACGCCCTGTATATTGTGTGTTAGGTACTCAACCTAACTAAAGGTTTTAAATAAAAAAAAATGTGACAAATACTACTATAGGTACCTACTCGTAATTCGTGGTCTTGAAAAGTAACTTTAAAGTTTTAAATAATCAGGTATGGTGTATTCGGATATCGCAATTCGGAAAATTTTGAAAATCATTTTAAAATCTCACATATTCCCGTGCGTTACGAGTCCATTTTCGAAATAATCCGCCACTTGCTGGCTATTGGTAACCTGAATACACCTTAAATATTTGGAAATAATCTTTAATAAACAGGTTCACATCAAGCAATCGAATCATTCCTTAAAAGTTTCATTAAGAGTCGCCCTCTCGCTTTAAACACACTCGCGTTAAACGCTTGTTGATAGTTGCTTTAAATACCATGTTTACAAAACATTTCAGCTGATAAAATTTTCAAAAAATTATTATTGGGTCACAGTTAAGCGTATCTTAAAAAAAAATCATAAATAATGATTACAGTAATGAGTTCTATGTCTGGTTATTAATGGTTGAATGTAAGTAAATATTATAACTATTTATAACTTACATCAACAGTAAACAATATGAAGTCGGTTAAAAATTAAATATGAAACAAATAAACATCATACGTACTAAAATTACCATCCCCCCGCGGTATGGTAATGGTATGTACCGTATGTAGATGCTGGCAGCATTTTCCCTCTCTGTATGGAAATAGGAATATGTTGGGCTCGGAAGCTTCCAGCTCTACAGTCGATCATCAGATCATCACCAGTGCCTCTTCGAAACCTCTTTGAAGGGAGCGTTAGGCACTAGGGCCTATTCTTAGCTATATATTACATAGTTAATTATATGCATCATTTTTTATTAAGTTAGGTACCAACCACACCACAAGTCTTACTTAGCTTACCTACTGTAAAACATAATATTTTAATTTTAATTTAAAAACGCCATTAAGCTGATGTTAAGTATTGTTATGTTGTAAATATGCAAAGTATTATTTAAGTGTTTATATAGATTGCTCCATATAGTATTTATTTATTTATTATTAATATTAGGTATTTATTTAGTTATCACACATAAATATTTTATGCGTAGGCTATTTCCGGCTTCGAATGTATAATATAAACAAGTACCTACTTAATTACAGAGTACTAGCTCAAAACTCATAAGATAAGAGAGATAAAAGAGTGTAGGTATTGATTTTTGATAATAACGGATAGCATGGTTGCCATTTTATCACCTGTCACGTCATGCGTCACTTTCGCACTTACTTACTTGTTAGAACGTGACCGCTATGGTGACAGGCGATAAAAACCCGACCATATTAGGCTAGCCGATATCAAGAGACGCCGATATGCTGCCAAAACAAATTAAGTACCACTTGTATTCATACAATATACTTTAGGTACTTATGGCTGAGTTTTCGATAAATTGGACAGTGACGCATCATTACTATTTTATCGCGAAAATAGGGCGAAGGAACTGAATAAAACTCCGCAGCAATATCTTTCAATGCAATACGCACTACGTTGGCAGTATATTTTTGATTCCATCCGTTTCGTAACGATATAATGTGAGCATAAAGACCCACGGATAGTAAATGATTCCTGGTGGTTGGGGTCTTAAATATATGAAATTATCCGGATCCACGGATCTTCCCATACTGTCCATACATACAAATCCTTCGTGCAAACCCATAAGAGCTTTATGTGCAAATCATATTATTCCTGGTTCCTACTTTAGGGTTCCAAAAAGTTGTATTATTTTTAAAATCCTTAATATGTAAATAAATAAATAAATATTTGGGGACAATCTTACACAAATCAACCTAACCCCAAACTAAGCAAAGCTTGTACTATGGGTGCTAGGCGACGATATACATACTTAGATAGATAAATACATACTTATATACATAGAAAACATCCATAACTCAGGAACAAATACTTGAGATTAGCACACAAATAAATGCCCTTACCAGGATTCGAACCCGGGACCTCCTGCTTCGTACGCAGGGTCACTACCAACTGGGCTATGGAGGCCGTTTAATAACTTTTTACCAGAGAGTGTCTATTTGTCACCTTCAGTTATGTTATGACAGTTGATTATGAAAATCTTCAAGTTTGTAATATAATAGCACTATAAGCAATACTAGAATTAAGTAGTACCTACCTACAAATGGAGACGAAAAATTTAATGACTTTATTTGGGTGTAACTTACAAAAAGGGCCTATGTTCCGTCTTGATTCATTCACAAGTGGAGTGCGCTGCAGTGGGCCTTTAGCCTCCAGCTAATTTGGTTTACCTACTTGTTTAGTGAACAATGAAACGCCAAGGCAGAGCGCGCGTCACCGGCGCCGGCACAAAGTTCCGGCTGCTGATGTGGAAGAACTTCCTCCAGCAGTGGCGGCACCGCATCCAGACCTTCGTGGAGCTGCTTCTGCCTGTCTTGACCCTGGCGCTGGTACTCCTCCTGCGCTCGCAGATCGAACCTACTATAGAAAATGTTATGACCTACCCGGCCTTACCCGCACATACGTTAAACTATTCATTGAACGTTCTGTAAGTCAGTTACGCTAAGATACATGTCTAAATCCTATATCAATGTACTAAATCGTAATTAGTGAATTAATTTGCAATGCAGTTTGACTGTAAGGTTCGTATACAGAATAGATAGCTATCTACTTTACTTCTCTGCACCAATCTACAAGAAATATTTAGGTACACCTTTTTTTTTCAGCGGAGGCATGAATATCACTCGGTTGGCCATCGCATATTCGCCGGAGAGTCCCGTTCTTGAAAACGTGATGAGGAGGGCGAGTGCGAAATTAATAGCACGGAACTTAAGAGGCCTAATTAAAATGATATTAGAACAGTACCCAGAATATGCTGACTTGATACCACCAGATCTCGAACTACCAGATTTACCAGAACTTCCCATAAATGGAACAGATATCACGGATATCATTGAGAGACTCGTTGGTCTCCGAGTGTATGCTTATAATAGTAGTGAAAGTTTAAGAAGCCTGTACTCGTCAGAAGAAGTAACAAGACGCGTTATAGCAGCTGTGGAGTTTGGTGATGAGCTCGCTGGTTAGTAGACATTGTTTTAATGTAGTCATTCCATATAAAATACTCATCCATATGTTTTACGTAATAATGAATATACAAGGTGTAACAAAAATACTGGTGATCCTTTTAAGGGCATAATTGGTATCGCATTCTTATTATGAAAAGCTATGAATCAATTATTTTTTCGCGAAAAAAAATTTCGGTTTTGTATGGAGGGTTGGCCGGCCGGGACGACGTGTCACATACAAAAAAAAAAAATTTCGCGTTCAAAAAAGTTTTGTTCTACTTTTTCTTACTCGAAATACGATACCAATAATGCCCTTAAACGGATCACCAGTATTTTTGTTACACCCTGTATGTAGGTATGTATTATAATTTGTCTGCCCGTAAAAACTAATTGCTTGCAGATCATGCATTTAGATATAAATCTGTAAATAAAGGAGATATACCCTGAAACATAATCCAGTTTAAACATACAAAAATGTATGAAATAAAAAAGAAATCAGTCTTCGTTTGGGAAATGTCGTATTGGATCCTTCCGACTGCGCCAAATGGTATTTATGTATTGGGTGATATAAAGAAACACGACGTGACTTCAATGGCAGTTTATTACCTACTAAATCGGTGATCAAGCAAGAGCTGCAAATCTATAATTAAGATATACCCATATACAAGTAGGTAGTATCACAAAATAGGTAGGTGTACTATAAAAATGTAATACAGCTTGTACAGAAATACGTAGGTACTCCAATAGTGCAGTAAAATTTCATTACTATCCTTACGATTAATATTAGTTATGAATCAGTAACCCGGCCTAACGTAGCAATAACAGGCCCGTTTTTCACAGGCGCCACCCAGCTCAGCAGCAACTTACGGTATTCTCTGAGGTTTCCCGAAAGGCCAAGGCAGTATGCATTCTACTCTCGAGGGTCGGAGTCGTGGCACACCGATTTAACGTTTCCGGCTTTCCAACTCCCCGGACCGAGGAACCCGTATTCATGGGAGGGTGGCAATGCGCCTGGTAATTATGATTAGTATTTAATTTTATATGGTTGCCTGAACTGCAAATGTTTTAGATGGGAAATTAATAAAAATCAAATCAAAAGTTGTAGATTTTTGACATCTTTATTATTTTAACTTATACTTTGGTTAATACTTAATACTTCTGAAGTTACGGCACAAAAAGTATTTGCGTAAAACAGGTGTTAGTCACACACATAATACACATACCTAATTTAAGAACTCACAGCGACGACAGAGAGAGCAAATTTCAGCTAAAAAGTGTTAACATTTTCTTACTTTTTTGTACACTGTCTTTTTCGTATCTACTTTGTATAATCCGTATGGTATGCATTATTTAAACAAATCGTTAGTAAATTGTAAATGCACCTTATATTAACATAAAGATAGTGACATAATGAATGGCATGTTCGTAACCTTATTATTATTTTAGGATACGTCAACGAAATGTTTATAGCTCTTCAGCATTTGATATCGATGGAGCTTGTCGCGGAAGTGACTGAGCAAGATTTGACCAATTTCAGCGTGGCCATACAAAGATATCCCCACCCGCCTTACATGATGGATCTGGCCGTGGAAGCGTTGCAGTTCTTGCTTCCGATGTTCATCATGATCAGTTTTTGCTACACCGCTGTGAACATAGTTAGGGCTGTCACTGTTGAAAAAGAATTGCAACTTAAGGTACTGTATTTTTATTTTTAGAATATCCAAATAACATTGGATGAATAGTAATAGGTAGAAATGAGCAGACACTGGGAAGAGAGCGGTGCACACTTCTCACCCTGGGCCGCCCATATCGATGTTGCTCCTGGTCGTCTTCACGATGGCAGTTTCAAGGGTCCGTCTAATCACCGCCAGCCTTGATAACATATGTTTACATTATTATGGCAGATATTCTGTATTCTTCTCAACAGCCTTTTCTGTATCTTTAACTCAGCCAAACTTCAACACCATAGTCAGTATACTCTTCCCGTTTTAAATATTTACAATTGTCCTAACGGCAACGACTGCTGGTTCACAGGTATTACTTAAACCTCTCCAAAGGACATGTTGGATCTATATCCACCGCGTGAATCCTCAAAAGAATAAAAAATAAAAGTAGCAATTAATATAGTTGAATGAAAATATTTTTTTATATTTTAGGAAACAATGAAAATTATGGGACTTCCCACTTGGTTACACTGGACAGCGTGGTTCTTTAAGCAATTTATTTATCTCCTGATCATAGCAATTCTAGTTGTGATTCTTGTTAAGGTAAGCGAAAGAAAATATATGTTTACCATGTGCCAGCACTAGTTAACCAATACTAAAAGTAGGTATATACTAGTAAATGTATCTATCTTTTTGGCGGTACTTAGGGCGTGTTTTTGTGGCTTTTGGCATATTTACCCTTTGAAATCGTTTACTAAGAGCTGGCTCCGTCCGATGCAATAACTAGAGCAATGAAACTTAGTTTATTACTAGATCCGGGCACTTGACAAATATTCAGGGGTGGAGGTCAGTATGACAAGCCAGTAAAACTGTAAAAGGAAATTACTTTTGAAAATAATTTTAGACATATTTATTATGATAACAATGAATAACGTTACTCAAAATTTTTAGGTAAATTGGTTTACGAACGAAGAGGGTTTTAGCGACTATGCCGTGTTTACCAATACGCCATGGTCAGTGCTTCTATTCTTCTTGCTCTTATATTTATCCTGCATGATATTCTTTTGCTTTATGATCAGCGGTTTCTTCTCAAAAGGTAAGTTCATTTGAATAGCTTGTTATACCCAGATTTGTACTGATGTAGCCACGCTGTACAGTCGCCATCAAATATATCGGAGCAGCCAGGGTAGGTACTCAAAAATATCTGAACATGCACTTTATAGCCTTGACAATAGAGGGGTTGTTCAGATATTTGTGACCACCTGGAACGCTCCGATATATCTTCTATTGTCCTTGAACGCTTCTATTGTCAAAGCGATAATGTGCATCTACAGATATTTTTGAGTACATTGGCCGCTCCGATATATTTTATGGCGACTGTAAGTACGAGTACCCGGCGAACACGTTAAGGTTAAAATCTCAATAGTTTCCAAAGTCAATGCCTTAAGAAATCAATTGTACTTGTAGGTAGTACAGCCGCCTTATTTTCTGGCGTGATCTGGTTCATGACTTACCTGCCAGCCTTCGTGCTGATGATGGACGTCCAGGTCTCGGCGGTTACGCAGGCGGTCTTCTGTCTCAGCATCAACACGGCCATGGCTTTTGGATTCCAGCTTATACTTGCTCAAGAGTATGCTGGAGGTTTGTATTATTTCGTTTATCTAGATATATACATATGGCTTAAAAATATTTAACCTAAAGCTCAATGGTTTATAAAAACACTATGTTACACATTTTCTTGCGCCCCTTGAACTCATATTTTTTTCTTGCACATATATACTCGTAGAGTAGCAAAATAGGCATATATAGGCTACCTATGTAGGGTAGCAACATTTGACAATCCGTCACATGTTCTTAGTACTTTTTTGCTAGCATGTGTGGGTAAAGTTTCTTGGAATAATCTTCAGTTTATAACCTGAAAGAAATATCCTAAATATTTTTTATTGCATATACAAGAAAAATAGTTACCAACCTAACTTAAACGCAGTTTTAAAATTATATCTTATTGTGTTTAAAATAAGTCAGTGCCTTCCAACTTTGTTTTTTAGGTATGCAATGGGGCCAATTCTGGGAAGTGACCGACCTGGACTCGAACCGCTTCGTGTTCGGGACCGTGGTGGTCATGCTGGTGTTCGACTGCGTGCTGTACATGCTGATTGCTCTATATTTGGAGCAAGTACTGCCTGGGCCACACGCAGCTCCTAGACCGTGGTATTTCCTGTTCCAGAAAAGCTTTTGGTTGCCTAACAGAACTATAACTGCAGGTGAGTCTAAAGAAAATCCTACCACGAGAGTTGGATTTTCACACGGAAAGTAATCGCTCAATTTTGAGATTTTTTAAACTTAGTTAATTAACGGAATTTTTTTTATCTCGTTTTAGTTGACGTTGCAGGCGATCCCAATGATGCCCCAAATATTATAATGGAAAAGGTTTCCGACGATCACACCATTGGAGTTAAAATGACGGTAGGTTAATGACGTCAGGTTAATGTCGTCACTTACTAAAAACACTTTAATAATAGTAGTAAATAATACATGTACCTATTATAGTCGCTTTTATAGACAGGTAATTTATCGTAATTAAACGACCTAGTGACATAAATAGTGGGTGTCAATACGTATTTTAAAACTGATTGCTAATAATCTATTTACTTTTTCTGTGCATAAATTTGTGTTTATATTACAGAATCTAACAAAAGTTTATGGGAAGAACGTGGCTGTCAATAACTTATGCCTAGACATTTATGATGGCCAAATCACAGTTTTACTTGGACACAATGGCGCCGGCAAATCCACTACTATTTCTATGCTAACTGGTATGTTAATTATTGGAACTCTTATTTAACTAACTACATACTCATATTCACAATCTACGCATCCAGATCATCACATCATTATTCGTCATACGGTGCAATTTCCTCTAGTCTTTTCTTTTCGATGTAAGTTGCTTCAGCTCCTGGTACGATTACACATAACTTTCTTCTTTATTTCGAATATTATATTTTTCTTAGCTTCCCTTTTCCTCAACGCTTTTAATTCCTACTCTCGGGTAAAGTTAAATTTCTGCTGCTAGATTCAATGGTTTTCAATATGATCCACTTCTCTTTTACTCCGTTCAGAACCTGGAACAGGACAGTCTTTCAATTGTCATCTAAGCATTTTTGACCATATATATCAAATTCTTTATAATTTTATCCGAACGTGTAAGCTGAACTTACTCTCAATCTCAATGAATTTACTCTCAATTCAGGCAACACAGTATTAACTAGCGGATCAGTATGGATGGCCGGCTACGACATCTCGCAGCAAACGGCGGCTGCCCGCGCCAACCTCGGCTTTTGTCCGCAGCACAACGTACTGTTCAACGAACTGACCGTCAGGGAACACCTGGAATTCTTCGGCAGACTCAAGGGTTTCACAGGAGAAGAGCTTGAGGAGGATATTGATACGTTGATTACGAAGTTAGAGTTGGATGAGAAGGTAATCTTAACTTATACTTAAATTTAGAACATGGTGACTTGAAATCATAAAATCTTAAACACATTCTTTAAATAATTAATGAAGAAAAAACAAGCCAAAACATACAAATATATATGTACCTATATCTATACTTGTAAAGAGAATATTGTAAAAGTAAAAAAAAACTTGAAAATGGATATCTTTCTGGACTTGCGCAGTCATCGTTGATTCATATGATAACAAAACTTACGTGAAAAGTATGACTTGTATAATATATAATAAGTATACCTACTTCTACATGACTGTATACTTTAGACATAATTAGCTTATCTGTTCAATACGCATTGCTTCCGCGTGTGTCTATTGGATGATAGAGAATTAAGACACACTATTTTATGTCGATGTCACAATAGTATTTTGTGCAACAGTTACATAATGAGGGTTCTTAAGATTCGAGGGTCGAAGTTACAAAATGAGGCGAAGCCGAATTTTGTAAAAACAGACCCGAGAATTTTAAGAACCCTTATTATGTACCGTTGCACACAATAGTTTTTATACGAGTGCTTAAGCAAGCCGGTAAGAATTGAGTTCGACGAAAGCCGTGCACAACCTATAGTCTGGTTTTTTTTTTCAAGAAATCGTTGTCGAGAAGCAAACGATATTACTTTTGGGCAACCGGGCTTTTTACCTGGTTTAGACCCTGCTGTATCTGAATTGCCGGTTGCCATCAAAGAAACTACAACCAGAAGTGAGATACGGCCAAAAAAAGGACCCGTTTTTTAGCTTTTCTTAAATAACTCGAAAACAGTAGCACCTACCAAAAAATGTTCTTCCACTTAAGTAATCAACATAAAATTCTCTATAAAAAAGGTTCTATACAGTTTTTTGCTGGGATCAATGTTTAATGAGATATTAAGGGACTAAGATAGACAATAAACATATATACTAATTAGCTTTTTCCCGCGAGTTTGTCTACGTGGGATTAACATTCGCTATAATAAATTAATGAAATGCCGTAGTTTAATCTGACAGCAAAAATAAATTTAACGTATAAGCTTTTTTACGTCTACAGTAAGCAACAATTCCATAGCAACTTCAACCCCCCGTTTCATCCCTTTAAAAGATGATTACTGGGATAAAAACTATCTTATATCCTTCCCCACAACTCAAACTATCATCACACCAAATTTCATCTAAATAGGTTCAGCGGTTTAAGCGTGAAGAGGTAAGAGACCCACTGACTAGTCCAAAATTATTAAACTCTCTCTCCTTCTCGATGCGACAGGCAAAGCATATTACTTTTTGTTTACACGGATTTTTACCCTATTTGGACCTTTCTGAGTTCGAAATTGAAATAATTTTTTTACCGGAAGTGGAATATTTAAGATGGCGGCCAGTATAACCTCGTAAGTCCTCGCGTACTTGTATAAGTACAAACCTAAGCGACGAAAAATCTATGTTCCTCGTATGGATACCCCCATTGATTATACTTTATTTTTAACGATTGTTATTTTTGGGAATAACAGTTGTAATGACACGTATTAAAAAAAAAAAGATTACCTATTTGCAATGGTTCCAAATATACTGGTCTTTAAAATTAGAAATCGCCGTCAACACTGTATTCCACCAAGCGCTTTGTGGACGGGGTTTTGGGAACACGTCTGCAGACCTCCGGTACCACGTCGTCGTTGCTCTTACGGGCCCATTGTAATTCTGCTCGTGCAATCTCCTCCGCTGACGGCACCTCGGAATACTTGAGGGCCTTCTAGCTCGGAACCTTTCAGGCGAATGATGGAGCTGTTGTAAAGGTGTAAAGAGTGGGTGTAAAGAATGTAAAGGCGGCAGCATCGCCGCATGCCTGGTCTTCTGCAGGAGTGAGTTTACGTCATGTTCGCGCATATACTCCGCAGCCTCCTTTTGGGTCAAAACTGTGACACTGAAGGTGGCTACTGCCGCCCACGCCTCATCACTATCGGCCGTTAGGCGAATTAGAGCCGGTAGTGCCAGGTCTCCTCCTATAGCCACGGAAATGACAGCACGAGGCTCCGTTCATGCAGGGCATTCTTCGCGCGTCTGACGGGCCGTGTCCAGTCCACGGCTATTACATCACAGTTGTGATACGCTGTGGTCAGCTCTCTTCCCACCCTCTTATACAGGCACAAACCGAAGCAGCCGTGCCCCGTGAGAATAGGTATCTATTTAATCAACAAGCATAACATAACAAACCTTTTCGTTTGACATGTCACACGATAAATAATAATAACAATCGTTAAAAATAAAGCATAATGAATGGGGGTATCCATACGAGGAACATAGATTTTTCGACGCTTAGGTTTATACTGGCCGCCACCTTAAATATTTCACTTCCGGTAAAAAAATATTTTAAATTTCGAACTCAGAAGGGTCCAAATAGATTTTTACCCTATTTGGACCCTTCTGTAAACAAAAAGTAATATGCTTTTTGCCTGTCGCATCGAGAAGGAGAGAGAGTTTAATAATTTTGGACTAGTCAGTGGGTCTCTTACCTCTTCACGCTTAAACCGCTAAACCAATTTAGATGAAATTTGGTGTGATGATAGTTTGAGTTGTGGGGAAGGATATAAGATAGTTTTTATCCCAGTAATCATCTTTTAAAGGGATGAAACGGGGGGTTGAAGTTGGTATGGAATTGTTGTTTACTGTAGACGTAAAAAAGCTTATACGTTAAATTTATTTTTGCTGTAAGATTATACTACGGCATTTCATTAATTTATTATAGCGAATGTTAATCCCACGCAGACAAACTCGCGGGAAAAAGCTAATTAGTATATATGTTTATTGTCTATCTTAGTCCCTTAATATCTCATTAAACATTGATCCCAGCAAAAAACTGTATAGAACCTTTTTTATAGAGAATTTTATGTAGATTACTTAAGTGGAAGAACATTTTTTGGTAGGTGCTACTGTTTTCGAGTTATTTAAGAAAAGCTAAAAAACGGGTCCTTTTTTTGGCCGTATCTCACTTCTGGTTGTAGTTTCTTTGATGGCAACCGGCGATTCGGATACAGCAGGGTCTAAACCACGTAAAAAGCCCGGTTGCCCAAAAGTAATATCATTTGCCTGTCGCATGGAGAAGGAGAGCGAATTTGAGATTTTGCTCCCAGTCTACTACTGCTTCTATGTAATTGAGTAACTTCGATCTCCCGGTGGATTGTGCCGGCGGCGACACGCAATGCGGGGCCCGACAACAGTTTCACAATATTGTATGGAAATATTTTCTGTGATTGTTATGGATGCTACAATATGCGACCATAGAAGCTCTATCAAAAAGTATGCGCTAGTAGTTCCGCCACCACAATCTCAATTCGAGTATTACAGTCGCCGAGTATAAAAAGAACAATAAATGACTGCATAACGAAAAGTTGTGCCGGTATAAATAACAGCCACCTTAATAACTGAAATGAGATTTAGGTGACCTGCAATTATGGACTTAAAACAGGTGTTATTTTCGTAAGACGGGTTGGTAAACAAGCTTATGGTCCGTCTGATTGTGAGCAGCTTCCGTCGTCTATGGACGCCTGAAACTCCAAAGGTGTTACATGCGCGTTAAAAAAAAATTACGCCATCATTGGTAGTTTTTGAGAGGAAATGCTTAAGTTGCTTGCTTAATGTAGGGCGTTAATTGGGCTTATCCCCGGATGAATGCTGTCTTATTGTTATCCCGAAGACAAATAGGCCATTGGGGATCTTTACCAAAAATATAATTTATTTTTAATTATTGCAATTTAAATTACCATTCTTAAATCAAATACAGACTCTGCTTCTTGTATTATCATTCTATGACTTATGAATTATGAGATACTGTTTCGCTCCATGTACTTTGAATATTTTCCTAGGGGCAACGAGCAATTGCTGCCCCCCCCTGACACGCAAGTGCTTTGAATATATTCCTAGGGGCAACGAGCAATTGCTCCCCTCCCTGACACGAAAGTTTTGTATGAACGGGGGTCATAGGTGTGTCCCGCAAGATTTTTTGGGTAGGAGAGTCCTTGAACGAAATCCTGGATCCGCGCCTGCTAAGAATGCATATTGAAAGTCAAAACCTTTATGTGTTGGTTATAGCGTGACTACCAGTCAGCTGGACTATCTGGAGGACAAAAGCGGAGACTGTCGGTCGGAATAGCTCTCAGTGGCGCACCTCGGGTGGTGCTCCTCGACGAACCCACTTCCGGCATGGACCCGGCGTCTCGGCGTGCCCTCTGGGATCTACTGCAGAAGGAGAAGACAGGTCGGTTTTTAAACCCACTAGTGGACACCTGCTGTGCCGAGGGACTGTTGCTCCTAAATAGCGATATTTTCCACATGGAATATTTTTGAAAACCTCTGTGTATTGGCATGTATTAAGGAACAAATTTTCCTACTTATTTCTAAATAAGGGACTTCCAATATTTATTGAGAATATTTTAGATTTCATTTACTTTTTGGATTAATTTTGCAGCTTGAACATATAACATTTTATCTACTGTAATACCTAATTTGGTTGCGATATACTCCAATTGTTCGTATTCGATCCTCGATGACTCGATGAGTCTGCACAATCTGTGCCTATCTAACTTACCCATAAATAAATGCTGATTCTCTGCAGGGCGTTCAATGATCCTCACGACTCATTTTATGGACGAAGCGGACATACTTGGGGACAGAGTCGCTATCATGTCAAGCGGGCGTCTGCAATGCGTAGGTTCGCCGTATTTCCTCAAACGTCACTACGGGGTGGGCTACACGCTGGTAGTTGTCAAGAGAAAAGACTTCGACCTTCCATCTTGTACGGAAATCATCAGGCAACATATACCGGAAATTACGTTAAAAGAAGACCGAGGTAAACTTTCAATATTAATATTACAAAATATTCAATAGTTCATTTGACATTACTTAATCATATTTGTTTTTTGTTTCTTTTTTTTTCTCTCTTTTATCTATAATATTTGACGTGTAAAAGTGCCCTTGTGGCCTACTTACTGAATAAATGTTTGAGTTTGTTTTTGATTGGGTTTCTAAAAGATTCAATCTTTCCCTCAGACTGATCCTGTAGGTATGCGAGTAGTTGATATGTTAATACGATCAAATTAAAGTCAGCAACCAACACAACTAAAAATTGCAAGTTTTACAGCTGAATCATCTTGTGGTAGAATTGGTAAATTGGTTGAATGATGCAGAATATATTCAATTTATTCAGTTTGTTACAATACTTATTTTCTGATAATGATCTATATAAATAGCACGAGCTTACTAACAGCTGTTTCTATATATCTACCTACCTACATATAACAATATAATTACCTCCTACGTATTGATCGATAACGACTACTTACGCTCAACCAAACACCAACGCACCTAGTCTCTTGAACCTTTGTGGTGTGTGTAAATAAATGAGTAGGTAAGTGCGTACTGTTTATGCTCGTGCTGATAAAACTGATAATAGTAATGTTGACTAATTGGGAGCAAGGCACAAACCTTATTAAACTGTATGTTTCAGGCACTGAAGTAACATACGCATTAACTAACGACCACTCGCATTTATTTGAAGCAATGCTAAACGATTTGGAGGCGAACGTCGACACCGTTAAAATTAAAAACTATGGTCTGACGGCTACTACCCTCGAAGATGTATTTATGTCGTAAGTAATGTATTAATTAAAAAACCTGGTAATTCAAAAAAAATAAACAGATAGAAATAAATTAAAAAAAAACAAGAGTAAAGAATTAAGTATCTATTAAGAACTTGATATAATTTTCTCTTTACACAGTCTGCCTTGATCAATTCTTGGGGAGGTAAGTATAGACCGCTGCGCGCTGACATCAGATGTTTATTGTATCGATATTAGGGTAATTTGCAGAAAAAATGTACCTTTACTTTTTTATTTATTTCATATATATTTTGAGTCTATCGCATGCAGAATCATGAGCTCTATCGAGTCTGATAGAATAAAAAAAATGACCCAACTGTCCCAAAATTTACATCCAAAAAATTCGTTACGTTCATAAAAAAATGTAACGAAACTGATAATTTCTCAGTTTCGTTACACTTTTTTTATGAACGTAACGAATTTTTTGTATGTAAACTTTGGGACAGTTGGGACTAAGTAAAGGTAAATTTTTTCTGCAAATTACGCATTATTTAAGTTAACTTACTATCATGAATATGTGCGCCAGCGTTATTATTGGACTTACTCATTTTCAGGGTGGGGTCAGACGTGGCCCCCGGCGCATTTGATGATACGGAAACTAATACAAGCGCGTCCGTAACAACTGACGATCTAATAGCGGACCTGGATATATTATCAATGAATCAAAGTAAGAAATACATAACGTTTCAACGAATTCATGCCGCTTTGTACGTGTTAAATTTAAATACGTTTGCCAGATCTCATCATTTCTCAGTTAGTCTAAGGTTAGCTGGAAGAGATCCCTTATAGGGATAAGCTCGCCTTTGTACAAATTACATTATGTTTCATAATTGTGTACAATGTTTTAGTGCAATAAAGTGTTTTACTGCTACTACTACTACTTTGAGTTTCTTGTCTCATGGGCAATTTTTCAGTGGACAAGGAAATCGACATGCTAAGCGGGTGTCGTCTCTGGACACAGCACGTCCTGGCTGTTTGGTTGAAGTTATGGTTGGTGTGGTCGCGGTCATGGATGCTGCTTCTGATGCAGGTGCGATTACAACTACCTAGATTAGATTAGATTAGCAACTATTTATTATTTTAGGTCCTCAATATTACCACAAATTTTAAGTGCTTCACTTTTGGAGCGTGCATAACCCATTCTGTCTTATGATGGTATCTTAATTCACGTAAACTTTGCTGAGTAGTTAACAATAACTTTTCTGCAGGTGCTAGTGCCTCTGCTTATGATCAACGTGACGCTCGGGATACTGGAATGGGTTATGTCGGTGCAACCAACTGTCATACAGAGGGCACTGACTCTTGCACAAGGGTAAGCCACGCATTTTGAGACTTACACATGTAGGTATATACTAGGTAATAGGTTACGTACCTCTCAGTGGCCGGGGGTGAAAAATTTTCTTAGGCAAACCGGAGCTTAATATGCATGGCTTCAATTTTCTTGAGGACCTGTAGAAAACCTGATCAGGTGTCTGAAAATTAGCCAAGCCGGCGGAAATCCAGTTCTGTGGACGCGCCGCGACTTGCACCTATAACTGTATAAACAAAGGATTAATTATTTCTAACGATTATTTTTCGTTTCGATGAGACTCACCAACTCGATGTGATAAGATAATCAATTTTGATTATACTGGTTATTAACATTTTCAGCTTCGTGGAAACTGAAACAGTACTCTCGTATAATGGCACTTCACCTAACTCGATTGGTGCACTCGCCAAGGCTGCGTACGAGTTCATGTTTACATCGAGCAATATTGAATCTATGAAAGTTACCGTCGTGGAGAATCAAGCCGTCGATGACTACTATTTACATAGGGTAAGGTATTTATTAGATTTTCTGCCACCTATAATCAAGAAAAATACTATAATTCTCTATTTATAATTTCGTAACACATTGGCCGTGCACAAGTATTAGTATAATAGGTTGCAAGCCTCAGTTCTCTGACCTATATTTTCTTCGGCCACTTTATAGCTCAAGCTAGCCTCTAAAAATGTCTGAAACTCACCAAAAGCCGACGGCCGGATGATTACTGAGAATTGAACGCCGTAGGCAACTGTACACCTTAACAATATTGGTCATGTTCTCTTTGTAGACTAACGATGCTTCGCAAATGGCATTTCTACGAAACCGGATGATCACCGGAGCCACGTTCGATGAGTACTCGGCCACAGCCTGGTTCAGCAACTTTGGCTACCATGACGTAGCCATCTCGCTGGGCGCCGTCCATCAGGCTCTGCTCAAGGCCTGGGATCCCAACGCCACTCTCAGTGTCTTCAACTACCCGCTTGAAGTTAATTATGTGGACCAGGTACAGTATCCTTCTTCACACTGTTTCAGCTTTTTCTAATATATTGTTTTCTATTTGCCTTATTTGTTTCATTATATCTGTGTATAGACGAACATTAAAATAAATCTTCTTTTACAGAGCAACATGCAATCGTACGTCGCTTTTCTTTCCATGCAACTTTCAGGAGGAATAGCAAGCAGTCTTGGCATTGTGAGCGGAGTGTTCGTTATGTTCTACATCAAGGTAAATATCCAGCAACAACTTACTGATTTACACGTATTTTATTTAAAAATAGTAAACCTAATTCTAATATGTGTATTGATAAAGTTAATATTACTCAATGCAAGTATCCCTCGAGTTGAAACACAACTCTAGTAATTTTAGATCACGTTTTAAGATGGCTGATAATATACCATTAGTTATTAGCCAGGCGCGGATACAGGGGGGGGGGGGGGGCAATAGGGGCAATTGTTAATCACAATGTTAGACTATAGGTAACAAGGTCAACGATAATAGCGCCTTCGCTATCATACCCATTAAAAGTTTAATAAGACCATCCTATTCAACCTGGTATTATTATTACCAGGCAGGTCTATGGCTAAGTACCTATGTCTATTTATATTATGTCACTAATACGATTGTACAGTCAACGCCTCACTAGGTATACACTTTTGAACCTTATTCCGCTGTAATAACGTTCAAAAGTGTATACCTAGTGAGGCGTTGTGTGTACGTTATCCCATCCATATTTTTAATTTGTACCTATTAGGTACGTTATTAGCGCGCGTCGTATACTTATTGTAAATTTTAATTAATTACTTGTTTTCTAGCGATTATCTCGGTCGATTTACAATATAAAATATTTTTTTATAATGAACAGGAACGTATTCTCCGAGCTAAGCTCCTGCAGAAGGCCGCTGGCATCCAGCCGGTGGTCATGTGGGGTAGCGCCGCGGTGTTCGACTGGGCGTGGTTCTGCATCATTTGCGTGACCATCGTCGTCTCTTGTGTAGCCTTCCAAGTTGTAGGTCTCAGCACGGTCCCGGAATTAGGTACGTGTAGGGTCTGTTACGTTATTAGTACAATATACAATGAACCAAATACGTTTAACAAGATTTTCGTTCAGTATAAGTATATAGCCACAAAGCTACCTACAGCACTGGATTAAAAAAAATACTTGAAGAATCTACTGAAACTTCAAAAGGTATCCCAAAATTCAATGGCTAATATAATATAAGCTGGCACCAGAAGATAGTAGTCATGAGCAGGTCCATCTTCTGGTGCCAGCTTATCGTTGAATTTTGAGACACGTTGTAGGTACAATATTGATATACATTTATTAGAAAGACTGAAAAAGAAAACTAAGGCCACTAAATGCTCATATAATATAAATATAGGTAATAAACGTAATAATAAATACACTTCGCACATAAAGTTTGTTACCTAATACATAGTATCTAGAAGGGAGCCCCGCTGGGCCTCAATACTTTCATTCGTTGCATGTCAAGAGGAATACAACCTCCCACTTCTTTAGCTTGAAATTTCCCATGTACTAAAATGTCATTCGTTTTCAATTGCCAGGTCGGATGTACCTAGCTCTCATGGTGTACGGTGCTGCCATGCTGCCCCTTCATTATCTTATGTCGTTCCTGTTCAGCGGGCCTGCGATGGGCTTTGTTACCATGTTTTTCGTTAACGTTCTACTGGGTAAGTGTTTGCTATAAGTATATATGCTATGTATAGTCGGGTAGATGGTTACCCGACTATAATATGACAGTGATATGTCAGCCTGAAATAAATGTTCTATATACCGTTTCAGGTCAAATGGGCCCACAGATCGTGGAAGCACTTCTCGCTCCCCAACTAGACACGGAGCACGTGGCGAGGGTCCTCGACTACATACTTCAGATGTTCCCTCTTTACAGTCTCGTCAGATCCGTCACGTGAGTATGACAAGCTTCTTTTAGATTAAACAGGTTCAGAGATCGATGGCCACATCTAGTCACAGAGCGCGTGACGAGGATCCTCGATAAGGCAGGAAGCTTGATGGCATATAATAAATAAGAAATAAATGCAATGTGAACTTGAACTAGATAACTTCTTTGGCTCTCGCTCTGCACCGACATAGCAATGACAAAGTGTAGAGGACCAGCATAAAAAAATAATCCATTTAAAAATAAGATGTTTTTGAAGGTAATTCTGTGGCTTATTCATGCACTACTGGTTTAAAATGGTAACACTTTTGCTGCGTAATGTTTCTCACGTACATTGCCAAAGGACTGCCTGTAGAATATTTAAAAAACCTATAAGTACTTAAATAGGGAACGTACCCAAACTACGTGATCATTTTTTTTCAGTTTTTGACCCCCCTCCCCCCTCTCGGTGACCATCCGTAGTAATTGCCAAGCCCCCCCCCCCTCCCCCCTAGTTGTCACGTAGTAAAACTCACACATATGGTTTAGAGTGATGTTTTGGAGATAGAAAGCAAAAAAAACATAATTTTGCATACTTATTGCCTTTTACTAAGACGACACTGGCCGCGTGACGCCAAAAGTGCGTGGAAACCTATAATTAGACCTAAGACCCCCCCTCCCCCCTAAACGGGTAGTTTGGGCACGTTTCCTTAGATATATACATAGTTTATAGCAGTTAGATATATAGTTTATGAAACACGTTATTCCCAGGTCTCTTACCAACGTAGGTTTGACTGAGTGGTCGTGCTTACTCGCGTGCGACCGCCTGTCAGACTTGCTGCCCATCGGCGAGTGCTCCGTTCAGACCATGTGCGATTACAACTTCACTGCTTGCTGCAGTAAGTAGAATATATGGTAGAACGAGGTTAATACGATTTCTAGCATAATACCCCATTTTATACCAGTCCCTGCAACTTGGGGTCCTGCAGAACAGTCCCGCATTTCTTTATGCATTGAGACGCATTTGGATCCCTTCGTCTTGAGTGAATTTACTTATGTCTAGCGTAAATAGTAAATGCGTACTACACTGCGATAAAAATGTGCGAAATCCGCCCACTCATTCACGAATGTGTCTTCTTTGCCACGCTAAATAACAGATAACCGTGAAATATCGAAGACCAAGCCAAGTTCTGCATGAGCACATAAAAGGCCCAGTCTGTTCTCGCTTTCCTTACACGCAAGCTTAGATTTTAAAACTTTCACTAATCTTTTTCTCTGGCAAATACAGTAACACTGTAAGGATTAAAAAGTAAGCGCAGTTTATTGCTCTACAATCTCTACATACGTTTAATTGTTAATTCGTGTTCATTCATAGAAGTAAATCGAATTAAAACGTAAAACAATTTCAGTCCGTGAGGATCCGTATTTCGACTGGGAAGAGCCCGGAATTTTGCGGTACCTGACTTGCATGCTGATCTCCGGCGTGATCTTCTGGACCGTGCTCATGATTATCGAATATAATTTGTATCACAAGGTAACAATTACTCCTTACGCCTTAACAGTTAAGCGCTAATGATAGTACGGCGAAACCGGTAGTACGTATTGGACGGTCGGCGTCAAAAATATGTTTACACATTTGCACCTTACTCCTTTGTAATAAGGTCCAAAAGTATAGACATATTTTTGACGTCGACTGTACGAAACAAATTGACAAAAGTGTGAAATCACAAATTATTATTTCTTTAGCTAAGTACCTATCGCTGCCATGATGAGAGCAATATCAACCAAGACTGTGAAAGTCCTAGTCCTCCCTTCCCTGTGCTTGGCTTTTTGAGTGATTAATAAGATGATGACAAATATCTTTCTTAAACATCTCTTCTTTTATTTGATTAAAGAATTGATTTCGAAACAAAATTTGATTCAACACGGAAGTTAAAATGTTTAATCTTACCTACAGATCTTTAATTGGACGAAAACTCCACCGCCTCTTGACGAAAGCTCGATGGACGCTGATGTGGTAGCCGAGATGAGACATGTCGAACAAATCAGCAAGTCCAACTTGGGACAGCAGAGTCTTGTAGCGAAGAGTCTGTCCAAATACTACGGAAAACATCTGGCTGTCAATCAGGTTTCATTCAGTAAGTGCAACGCAAAAAAAAATAACGTGACGTTATTATTTAAAAGACGCGGCGGACTTTAATCTTCTATATTTAAAGAGAAAGTACCTCACCTCAGATTGAAGTTGCCATTTTGTCTATTGAGCCATGTTCTTAGCTGGCCGATTATTGAGCAACAAACGCATGCGACTGTCGAATACTTACGATCTAACGAATTTATATCTTAGTTAAAAGTATGATGTTTATACAGCGGTAGCGGATGCCGAGGTGTTCGGCCTCCTTGGGGTAAACGGCGCCGGCAAGACAACTACGTTCAAGATGTTGATGGGAGATGAAACCGTCTCTAGCGGAGACGCCTTCGTCAGTGGCTACTCTGTCAAAACAGATATCAACTCTGTACACGAGAATATAGGTGAGTGCAATCCCACCTGCACATATATGTACCTACAGCACTTTATCACACACTGCGGAAGAAGAAGATATTTATGCCCTCACAATCCCAAATGTCGGCACAATCTCACTCATCAAACTAGTCAAGCTGACGTTAGTTATCGGAATAGTAGTATTTTTTTAAGTGGGTTTTGTTAACTGTTATGCCATTAAATTGACGTTGAATATTTATCCTGTGCAGGCTACTGCCCACAGTTCGACGCTGTTTTCGGCGAGCTGACGGGCCGCGAGACGCTACGGTTGTTCACCATGCTGCGCGGGCTCCCCACCCAGCACGCCTCCATGCGTGCGGACCTGCTCGCTGACTCGCTGGGTTTCACCAAGCATCTGGACAAGCGGGTAAGGATCCTTTCGGTTAGTGCTGTCCGAAGTATGATGGCGAGTGCCGTGATGTATCAGGATGTGGAATGCTGCAAACACTGTAACTGTTTCACATACAGCATGCTATTCTATCTTATCCTTTGTTTTTTTGCATGATGTCAATGTCGTGCAGCATAATTTAGGCATTGTGACGGGGTAAATCTCACCCACGCTTACCAAGTTATAAAAACATTTTCTAAAGTAGTATCCCATAGTAGCAGCTCGTCAGATTACTGTCTTGAATTAAAAATACTTATTATTTTAATATGATTACAGGTAGAGCAGTACTCGGGAGGCAATAAGCGAAAGCTAAGTACGGCTATAGCGTTACTTGGATTCACACGACTTGTCTTCGTCGACGAGCCCACGACGGGAGTGGACCCTGCAGCTAAGAGACAGGTCGGTGATGTTATTAAAAAAAAGTTACAAATTGGTGTTATTAATAGAGATGCCAGAATGGATTTTCAGAAAGGAGTCAGTTAATCCGTTCAACTGACAGTTCAATAATTACAATGTAATAAAATAACAACAACACGGTATAACAACATCGGTAAATTTTTGACCACTTTATTGACGGTGCCTTGATAAAGGGCTTTATGGCCCTAGTGAAAAGGGTTAAATTGGCTCAGCGAAAAATGGTACAAGTACCTTACATTTTATAGGACTTGTGCTCTTTTTTACTGGGCCCATTGTTGTCGACAGGTATGGCGTGCCATTCGCGGCGCTCGGCGGGCGGGGCGCGGCGTGGTGCTGACGTCACACAGCATGGAGGAGTGCGAGGCGCTCTGCTCGCGGCTCACCATCATGGTCAACGGCAACTTCCAGTGTCTCGGCACGCCGCAACACTTGAAGAACAAGTTCTCTGAAGGTATGGCTTTTGGCTGGACGTGACGTGGTGACGTCAACGTGACTTTCAGTGCCTGTGCAGTTCGAAGCAAAGTTCTCTCAATATAAAAATACCAATTACTTCGCGTAAATTACGAGAAAACATCGTTTCCGTTGATTTTTTCCCTTAGCTCATCCTACCGACCGCGCCACTTACCTAAATATTCTGAGGTTGAAGAAAAGGTTCAGGAAGGTCGTAATCGTTCGTCTAGTTGTTATCACTGTGTAATGATTAAATTGTTTACTTTTTTGTATTATTGGCAGGATTCACATTGACGATAAAAATGAAAATGGACGAGGAAAGTACAGATTCGATTGCTGGCGCACGCGGCATCGCGGGGGTTAAACGTTACGTAGAAACTAATTTCACCGCTCCCAAGCTGATGTAAGTATTGCCAATGTTTGTTGGTTGTAATAAAAGTTCCTGCGATATGTGAAAGGTATTTCTCAAACTTACGGCTCGCTCAATATCATTCAAATATTGAAATCTCTAAAAACAAAACTAGGCAGCATTTTTACTGACACCTTGGAATTTAGATCACATTCAACCTAGATATTGATCGGTGTTTCACTTAAAGCGGAACCAACCGGAGCGGCCATTGACAGGCGTTCCCCTCTGCCGAAAATATATGACCAGTGGTCATATTTATTGTATGGACTAACGTTTATCTGACGTGGCTATTTTGACGTTACGTATACATTCGACGTTCCCCTCCCCCGCAAAAATCGGCACAGTTCTTTTGTGTTGTAAATGACGACATGGCCGGTCCGGTTGGTTGAATAGTCTAAGATGTTTCATTTAAAATGTGTGCACTTGAAAACTAAAAACTTAACCAATTTAATTGTTACAGGGAAGAGTACCAAGGCCTACTCACTTACTACCTACCCGACCGAACCGTCGCCTGGTCCAAAATGTTCGGTATAATGGAACGTTGCCGCCAGGAACACGACGTGGAGGATTACACCATCTCACAAACCACCCTGGAACAAATCTTCCTACAGTTCACAAAGTACCAGAGAGAATCGTTATAATATTAGTTATATTATAGTTTAAATCTTAAATTATATTAACCGAAAAAACAGAGGCAACGCTATTTTCTAAAGCGTACCACCTACGTACGCTGACATTAAAAGTAGGTACCTCTACTTAAGTATCATTATAATATTTAACTAGACTAGACTTACAGTCGGCCAAAAATGTGTTCTACCACCCTACGGTTGAGGTTCGTTTGAGCGTCATGAGACTCATGAGACAAGGTCGTGCATGTTTTAAACTCCGTTAGAAAAGTCAACCTTAGCGATCGTTAGATCTCGCAGAAACTTTTGTCAAAACTGGTAGACCACTGGTGGTGGGATGTACAGCCGTACATATACAAACGACAAAAACCGACCAAGAGCATGTCGGACAATACTCACTGTAGGTTTCCGTAGTTGCCGGCCCCTTACAATACCTACGTCAGTTCAAAAGATCGTTTACTAAGAAATCTTTTTGCGGCACTTACGTTGTTTTACTATGGCACACTTATACGTAGTTTTATTATGCGCTTTTGAGTTATAACTCAAAACAGGCGCGGTCACAGCCTGAAATTTTGAAATTTTTTTTCAATTCAACACATGATTTTGGGGGGAGTCATGTCCCCTGTGACCCTGTGACCCCCCCCCCCCCCCTGGGACCGCGCGCCTGACTCAAAAACGGCTTAACCGGCTTTATTCAATACAGTTGTATAGTTATAATTAAAAGTACTTATCAAGCCCAATTTCCATGTTTTTTTTTTCAAATGAATGGCGTGATTAAAACTCATAGGCACCAAATTTCAGTTTTCTAGTCCTAACCATCACCATAGATTATGTGCCATCAGCATCACTGAGCAAACCGCGGACAGACAGACCATGGCGAAACTATAAGGGTTCCTAGTTGAGTACGGAACCCTAAAGTGTTTGTGTCCATGGCGATTTACATGTAAATTATGTAAGTAGTCGTAAGTGCTCTGCTTATAGGCGCCCATTTTACACATGTTTAAACTTTATTGTATTATTTGTTTAATAGAGAATTTTTCATCCAAATAGATCTCTCTTTTGTCGATACGTGTACAGTCAACGTCAAAAATATGTTTTCACTTTTGCACCTTATTTTATTACAATGCAGTAATGGAGTAAGGTGCAAAAGTGTAAACAAATCTTTAACATCGACTGCACACAAACTTACATAATGTTGACATAAAATTATCGATTTATAGGTATTATAGAAGTAAGTTAGTTAATATTTAATAAAGTGACTTATTCCTATTTTTTTTATAAATTATGTAGGTACCTACTGTACGCCTAGCACATGACTGACACGTCAGTATCTCGCGCGCGAGATAGTCTATCCGTCCTTTTCTGTGTCAATTAAAAAGAGACGGGTAGTCTATCTCGCGCGCGACATACTGTCGCATCAGTCATGTGCTAGGCGTGCTGGTATATTGGCTGGTATACATATATAAATAAGACGCTATTTTTAAGAAATTTGGAAATTCATGACAGTCGCGTAAAATTCAACTAAAATCAAATCAAATTAATTGTATACAAAAATGTAGGGATATCTATAACTATAAATAAATTAGGGTAAATCGCTTGTAACTGGCCACCTTTCAATAACTATGAAATCATACTAAAAATGAACTCTATTTACCTACAAAGGGTAATTCCACGAGACTGTAACGTCAGTTACCAATTCTTTCGTGTATTCTTTGATTGATTAAGCAAATTTAAATGTCAATTTATCTACCTGTAGGCATAGGGAAGATATATAAAAACTTACATTTGCTGAATTAATCAAAGAACACACGAAAGAATTGGTAACTGACGTTACAGTCTCGTGGAATTACCCCAAACAGAATTCATTTTGAATCTTATCTTATTATACTTCAGTAAATTGACCATATCCACCACGGTCCTCGGCCATAACGTATGCGGAATGAAATCTGCACAAAGTTTTGAAGACGTAAAAATTAAGTAAATAAACAAATTGAAATTATATACAAATGCCAATTGAAAGCTTATAGGTACCTGTAAATTAAGCTCGTAATTTTCATGGGCATTAAATTTTTTATCATAAAATTATGGTTAATCGAGGAGAACAACGTCGCGAAACAGTATGTAATTTCTACAGTATTAATTCCCTATGACTGAAACCGAAGACTGTGGAACATTTTGTGGAAATGGGATAGAGCTAAAGGACTATTTACAATATTGTAAATTTTGTTGTTGTTTTGCTTTACAAAAATTGCCACAAGAAAGCCTCTGGTTCAGGGAAACATTCCAGCATTTGCCAGTTTGCTGAGAGCAATGATTTTATATATACCTCGATGGCTGAGAGAGATCGATTAAAGACAATGACGGCCCGCTGAGTCACAAAGTCTTACAGAGAACTCAGGAAGGCATTCAAATGTGGCAGTAAAACTGTGTTAAAATATTTTGAAGATATGGGCATCGGTTAACAATTAAGAAAAGTTACGCCCATCGTCACCAAAAATAAAAATAAATAACTGAAAATACGCCCCCGTCGTTTGGTCAAAAAATGTAAATACAGGTGTTTTTGCATTTTTGGATTTTTGAAAGACTAATAATATGTTGTTTAAAATGGAAATTCGTGCTTACGTAACTATTATTTAGAGAACACCAATAATCTTACTTACAAGAATGTGAAAAATGTCGAGTATACGAAGCTTCCTTAAAAAGTTATCCGATGGAAGATAAATTTAGATGTTAAAAAATCCTTACATTGTTGTTTTCGACAGCGATGGACATAAAGTACCACAACTTTCGTTTGAAACCTCGCATTGGAATAAACTCACTCTGGCATTTAATATGAATAAATACATTTCTACATAACACGAAAGATTATAAAAATAACTATGTTATATTTATTTTATATGAAATTGAAAGTTGTGCAGATTTCATTCCGCATACGTCATTCGCACGGCCAGCCGCCAGCGCCCTACAATCTACATGCTATCTAATAAAATTTATAAGTCACGGAAATGGTGTTCATTATATAGACAATTTAGACATTAAGAAATACTTTTTACAATGCTGCTGACTGCCGGCCAGATGAGATTAAATAGCTACCTATCTAGGAAATATGTAAATAAATTTACTTATATATGTAATAGTACATTACGTACCTAGGGCGGTAAAGTAATGAACGGCCCTGATTGCGGACATTTGTGGCCCGAACCGAAGTTAAGGGCCATAAACAAGCGATCTAAGACCTTCTTTATTACCGCCCGTGGTGCGTACACAATTTTACGTCTTCTCCTGGGAGTGAAATGAGATTTGCCGCCCACGGGAGTAGCGGCAAGTCTATTTTCATGAACGTAACGACAACATTTCCGCGCATGTTTGAGAAAAATATTTATTAGGTATTAATAGCGCAAATAAGCCAAAGTTTTATTATTAAATTCTACTTCAGTTTTGAAAGGGTCTGCATCAATTGTCATTCCAGTAAAATTATATTTTTAATACGTTACATGATACTATTACATATGTCTTATGATAATTTATAGAATAAAAACATTGTATTAAAATATAAATATTTTATTTAATTACATCAAACACTACTACATACACTACACACACAGATAATACAAAATACATTCACAACAGTATACAAGCTATCACTCATAAAGGTAATAATACATAGTCTGGTAAACTAACTTTCACTTGTCAGTAGAAAAACGCGGCAATTTAAAAATTATTGACCTGACTCGTGTAGTGAAGGCTAGTACTAATATGGCCATTCCTCTATCCACTAACTGTGGAGTGGAATGGCCATCGCCCATGAAATTATGTTTAACTGTGAATCTAAAATAATCAGATCCCAACCAAGCAGCGGTAAGATTAAAATGTTGAATTACGCGCCCTTTTACTGATAAATTGGTGTACCAGACTAAATATACGTTAGTTATTGTACAGTCACCATCAGATATATCGGAGCGGCCCAGATGGTCACAAATACCTGAGCAACGCCGCTATTGCCAAGGCGATAAAGCACAGACATTTTCGAGTACCCTGGTCGCTCCGATATAATTGATGGCGACTGTACTAACAGAAAACTGCACGGTCAGACGGGGACCCAACTGAGTGATAGTGGGACATGATTATTAGTATTATTACGAGGACCATCTTGTTCTAATCAGGCCGTCGTCGGACCTTCCGGTAGCCTGTTAGTACTAATACAATACTTTAAAGCCACATCACATTAAAACATTGAACAAATAATGATCATCGCCTGTTGCTAATATAAAAAATACTTAATATAAGTACATCTTAATAGAGGTACTGCATACATAACGGAAAAGTGAGTAGTGTAATAAAATACATGATAAAGCGAAATTAATTCTTATATTTTATGCCACAAAGGCTGGCATGCCACTTTTGAACTTTATAAAGTTTGTTATTAGTACAGTCGACTAAGAGATGTATCAACTTTTTCACCTTATTGCATTATAATAAGGTCCTAAAGTGGATACACCTCTTCATAGTGGACAGAACTATGTTTAATGGAAAAGTTTAAAAAGGTTAATTTGCGTATCACATTTTTATTTATGAATGTTACAAGTTAAGCTCTCTGGTATAGTTTACTGTAAAAAGGTGTATCCACTTTTTTTCAACGCAATAAGGTGAAAAAGGGGATACTTTTCTTTGTAGTCTACTACACAAGTAAAGGTTCGTTTTTCTTCAAACATGAAACACACACTAATTAATAGCAGTTTCACTCCGTATGTATTCGATAAATTGTTTATTATCCGACAGTGTGGCTCTGTGATGTAAAAGTCCACAGGAAAAAAAAGACCAATAGCGTGAAAAAGGGGACATTCTTCAAGGCTGCTAAACGAGTGTTTTTTGCAAGCAAAAAAATCTTTAAATAAAGGTGATTATTTTAAAATTGATTTGGTGAGACATGATACTAATATCTATAGTAAGTACTTATAAAAACACAAAAATCTACACTAAAGGTAGTACAATAATTTGTAAGTATAAGTACCCGTATTAAAAAAAAATTAAATTAAAATAAATATAACAGCTGCCAAATGTCAAAATGTAAGTAACATGGTAATTTATGGCTAAAACATGGCATAAAAAAATTCTTTTTTATTTTATATTTTTAACCGACTTCATTATAATTATTATAAATGTGATTACATACATACATACATACAATCACGCCTATATCCCAAAAAGGGTAGGCAGAGATCACGGATTTCCATTTGCTACGATCAATGCAGTAAAACGGCTCTCCGTAAGCCACTTCTCGCCCCCGTAAATGTGATTGAATATTGATTTCTTTAAAGGAAAAGGTCCTGGATAGGACGGGTTTCAAAATTGTGTATCCAGTTAGAAATTACTTCGCGCTTATACGCATACAATTTAACTAATAAGTACATTTAATGCATCAATAAACATGGCGGGTTCAACCCAGTTCTACTAAATCTAAAGTTGGTAAAAACCAGGACCCCATCAAATTTGTAATTTGAATCTTTATAAAATGGGATTCAGATCGCCGGCTTTCTTATAAAGAAAAAAAAGTAAGTAGGTAAGTAATTACAATTACGAATGCTTAACTATAAAAATTACATACATTGAATACTACTAAACTATTTACATTTTAAGTACAAGCAGAAATACTGTAACAAGCATTTTAAGCAAGCTGCTACTAGAATATCACATTAAATACAAAGTTCTTTCTTGTCAGACTTAAATTTTGGTGACATACCCTGAGAATACTACTTTTTAAAATGGTAGTTGTTGTACAAAAATTGTATGCGCCTGTTTTCCTCCCTGCCGAGATTACAAAATAAATATAACTATAGTAAGTAAATAAACTATAACTATAGTATAGACCGAGCACATACTCCAAAATAAAAGCCGTATCATACATCTAGGCTTGTGACACAAACTTAAATGTTGCATCTCTTTTCTTCATGCGGTAATGGAATAAGATAAAAAAACACGAATTAATTACCACCTTAGAGGAAAGAAACTATAAGCATCTAGCAAATGTACCGCTTATGCGGCTTAATAAACACTTTACTACACACACACACACACACACCACATAATCGAAATAGTGAACTACAAGTGATTAGCGATTCTGTTTGGTTTGACAAACTATACCTAGCTTAAAATCGTGTTTTTTTTTCCACATAGAGGGCCGACCTCTTTAGTGCGTTAGCCGAGAGCTCGCACATGCACATTGATGATCTGTGGTAAACCAATTTGTATGGAGAGAACTGTCCGAAAGACAGGAGTCTTGATTTAAAAATACGATATTAAATAGTTTTCAAGTCAGGCAAAGATGAGCATCGTAGGCAAAGTTGTAGCAGTCGACGGTACCTACTGAAAGCTTTAAAATATCCATTCTTCTATTTCTGCTGAGCTTTATTTATTGAAAGTTTGTGCTCAGTCTAGAGCTTAAGTAGGACATAATTATATTATGCATTTCAACATTATAAATATTTTTTAATGTAAAAAATATATTAATCAAAATTTTCATCACATTACATCACACGTGTACTTGTAGTTGAAGTTTAACTTAAAATTATAAAACTTAAAGTGACGAGAGATTCAAAAAGTAAGTTCGAGGCATAGAGTACAATCAGCAGCAGAAGAAGCTTAGCTTGGCTCTTATTCTCTTAACACTAAAGTCGTGTCCAGCTCATTTTGAATACCCTACCCGCTTACCTACTTTGGCTGCTGACTGTACAATTAAATAATAAAGCCTGCCAATCTACATAGTATTCCTCTTACTAAAAATTTTGCGTAAAATTGTTGTATAGTGAAACATTAATCTCGCACACTTTGTAATACGTGATGATCTTAGCACGTCATCTAACAAGACTTTATCCATTATAGTATTTCACGACCACGGAACATAGTGTTCCAGACCTTTGGGAGGCGTATGCGGAGTCGAAGCCAACGCGCAGAGGCCCTTTCGACAATTTAATGAAAAGTGAAGGGTACACTAAGCGAATGCTGCCACTGCCCGTTTCACGGGACGCGCGCAGAGACAGCACCCGCCATTTTGTAAGGGTTGAGGGTTAATGGAGTTTAAAATGTACTAGGCTATTGGGTCAATAGTATGGACTAACCATTATAGTTATTATTATGGTAAATCAGTTATTATTAAGAAGATCAATTATTGTTAACACAGGTTGATACAATAGTGTTAGGCTACCGCTGCTATTTGGGAAAGCTACCAGTAAATTGTAATCTTTTCTAGTTACTTTCCTCGAACAGCTATGTACACTCGAGAGCAAAAATTTCGGGTCAGTAACATAAACTTTAATATCTTTAAAATTAACATCTTTTGAGATATTCAAGAAAATGCTAGTGAACCGAAACTTTTGCTCTCGAGTGTATTTATAGTATTGGTTATAGGCATTGGCCTGAATGACTATAATATCGTGAGCGCAGTAAATTTCATTCGCTATACACAAAGTATAAGCAGAGACTTAGCTAAAATGACGCCATCATGAATGGGAGGAACGCTAACTTGGGCAGATCGGCAGTGTTTATCGCGTGACCCTAGTGAAAAAGGGTACAAGTCAAAATGGCTCAGCAAATAAGGGTACAAGTGTCGTACATTTTATAGGACTTGTGCCCTTATTCACTAGGGCCACAGTATTCTCCTCAAGTTTAAACTATCTTAAACACTGGTGGCTTTATTACTCGTTAATACAGCAACGATAACGCTAGGATCGTCTAAACATTCACAAACATTTATATATTTTTAATACTGAATATCCATGTAAAGTTTTACTTCTAGATTCCTTAAGGCGAGATTTTGCGAGATGAGATTCGCAGGTCGGTATTTATTTATATTTTAAATTTTCTGTCGAAACTAACTTCCGATGTGGTTTAAGAATACTTGTTAGCACAGCACGAAAATATACCAAAAATTAATTAGAAGAAATATTACAATGCACACAAAGGAAATACACTTAACATTACAAAAAGTTTTACAGTACAGCGGGGCAAACTCGAATGCGGGAGAATTTCAACATAATTCAAATATCTTCCGTGTTTACAGTGCGAAAAAGCGTTTTCCCGCGAACCGAACATAGATGTCATTATAGTTAAACATGTAAAACAAGGAATATGTCTCGATTTAGCTGAAAATGTCCATTCGATTTTGCTCGCAGTAGCACAAACAGCAACATTCTTAATTGTACATCGGTGGACCTTAATACAAAAGGCATAAGGTCCACCGATGGGCAGTTAACAGTGTGGGCGATGATACAGTGGACGTCAAAGGTATGTTTACACTTTTGCACCTTATTACAAAGGAGTAAGGTGCAAAAGTGTAAACATATCTTTGACGTCGACTGTAATCTAAACAATAGTTACATAAACTCGTCCGGACAAAGTCGACAGAAGTGACCCTTATAAAGTACATTAAATACGAAAAGGTAACTTGAAATTTGCTTAATACACGCAATTTTCTTTATAATTCGAGTATATCTTAACCTATGACATTCTTGGTTATAAAACTATGTTTTCTACCTTTTGGAGCGTTCAATTGGTCGTAAAATCTATACAATCAAGGTATACAGTTATTGGCAACATTTGTTGTATTAAATGTTAATACCGTATGGTAACCCGTACATTAACCAGCATAATTCATTAAATAATTTTTGCATTCAAATATTATGCGACAGTTTGATATTATTCCTCTTTAGCCATTATTAAATCGGTTACGAATACGAATTTCTTCTGCTAATCTAGCTACATACCTTACAAAAATAAGACGCACAAGCGACGATAGCTCAAGTTGTACAGACGGTTTCAAACATAGATGCGATTATTTAGGAAAAAATATTGGTATTTAACCTTTTTGTTGAGATTAAGGTCTTGTATATTTGTGTCCAAATATCACAAACGCGATTTCTTATATGCGTGTAAAAACCTTGAATTTAGGCCCTCAGCACACGCGCGCGCGTCTAACGAAACGCTAGCGCCACGCCGGCCTCAATGATCACGAGTAAGGTTGCAACAATTCTTACACGGCTTAGAAGTACCTACGAGTAACACTAGACTCGGATCTGATCAAGTTAAGGAACACCTGTTCGAGCGAGGTCTGCGTGACGGAGTAGTCCTCGATGGGGAACTGGGTGCGGACCTGCTCCATCACTTCGAACACTTGCCACCACGGCAGGTCTGGGTCCTTTATGTAGTACGTGTTGATGCCCAGGTACGATTCTCTGTGAAATTGAAGATATACGAGTAGGTAAGTGAAATTTTTGTATACATAGACAGGTAACATGACTCTCCCAAAACTGTCTAGTGGAGCTAACTGTTTGGTGGAGGATATAAGCACAAGAAGTAAACCTAGGAAAACGTGGAGGGACTGTGTGAGAGGTGATATGAAAGAAAATAATGTGAAATGTGAAATATGATTATGAGATGAAGGGGGACAGATGCAAGAAACAGATTTGTTGCGCCGACCCCTAGTAAACAAGGAAAGAGTACAGTCGCCATTAGATATATCGGAGCGGTCAAGGTGGTCACAATTATCTGAACAACGCCTATATTACAGTCGCCATCAAATATATCGGAACAACGACGGTACTTAAAAATATCTAAACATTCACTTTATCGCCTGATAAAGTGAATGTTCAGATATTTTTCAGTACCTTGGGCGCTCCGATATACATGTTTGATGGTGACTTTACGTCTATTAACGCAATATAAAACTAATTTTTTTTTAGTTTAATGGGAGAATCACAATGTTTCCACAAGCGGAAGCAACCTTTAAAATTTGTCTAAATCCTGAAAAAGACACTGCTTTTTACAACTAGAGATTATAAGGACCATCCAAATACTTACATTAGTGTTATTTCTTTGAAACGTTCTAATACTGCGCTATTTATGTTGGCCAGGGCGGCGTCGCGTTGTTGCCCGGCTTGACACTTCACCGCCAGCGTATACCCTGCCAACAAAAACTAAAGTTATATTACGTCAACGTATGCAGATCATTCGAAATTTCATTAAAACCATGTTCCGCTGCGGTTCAATATGGCTCTAAGTTTATGGTAGTTATCTCATTAAAAATAAACCTTAACATCACAACACAGGGTATATTTTAGCTCGTTGAACTTGTATTTAAAACTACCTATATAACATCAATACCGGGTAACTCATGACATCAGCACGACGTTGTGCCCGGCGTCTACCTTCTCGCTTATGTAAACCTTAATACCACGCAGTAAAATCTATTTTACCTTGCGAGAATTTGCTTTTAAGATGTAATGCGTCCATGTTCTCGCATACATAAACCTTAATATAACACCCAATAAGGTATATTTCACCTTGCGAAAACTTGCTCTTAAGGTGTTGCAGTGATCCCAAGCAACTGAGACTGTCGTTATAACTGTGAGCAACGAACACAGAGCTTCGCATTTCTCCATACTGTGTGACATCAGCACCACGCTGTGTCTAGCGACCACCTTGTCGCCTATATCAACCTTAATAAAATCCAATGAAGTCTATTTTACCTTGCGAAAACTTGCTCTTAAGGTGCTGTAGTGATCCCAAGCAATTGAGACTGCCGTTGACCATTACAGTGAGCCGCGAACACAGAGCTTCGCACTCCTCCATACTGTGTGACGTCAGCACTACACTGCGCCCGGCCTCTATCGCTGCGCTGATAGACGACCATACTAGGCGTTTTGAGGCCGGATCCATGCCTAGAGGAGAAAATAAGTGATCATTATACGGATTGAAAAGATGCGTTAACCCGTAATTTTATTTTACATAAATTTGAGATAATTTGCTACTTTAAATAACATGTGAAACTTACCTGTCGTGGGCTCGTCTAAGAAAAGTAGCTGTGAATCGCCCATGAGTGCCACTGCTGTGCTGATTTTTCTTTTCGTGCCACCGCTGCATTGATATACCTGGTAAAATATAATTCTGATTAATTAATTATTTTTTTGATATTTCACAAAATATGATATTTATCCCAAATCATTAGTGCGGTAATCTTCTATCTGTTAGTTGCGTTTTTTTTAGAGTTAATTTTGGTTTCTTGGATTTTCCCCGATAGTCATATCGATTGACATCAACTCTTATGAAAAATCACACTTTTTTTACCGTAGGTTTTTTTTTAAATCCGGTTGGTTTTTACGCGCCGTTTGTGCAGTGGTTTAATACCAACCCGCTTGTCGTAATGTTTGGCGAACCCCAGCGCGTTGGCGAGGTGCCACGCGCGCGCCTGGCCCAGCCCCGTGGAGATCCCGCGGAGAAGGCAGAATATCCGTAGATTTTCGCGCGCCGTCAGGTTGTCTAATAGCGCGTCGAACTGAGGACAATATCCTGTGAAACGAAATAATACGCTGTAGTGCTTTTTTGCATGACGCTTATGTTATAGGTAGTGTATGTTAACTTTGAGTTGGTTTATAAATAGCTAAGGGGTAACTGGTCAAATTAAAAGCTTAGTAATTTTGGTGCAATTTCAAGGCCCATTTTAGGTAAAGTAGCTCTGCCCAATCTCTCCATAGAAAACGGCCAATATATGGAAGAGCTAATTATTTTTGTAGAGCCCGTTTTTTTTTTGCAATTTTGAGTTAGTTCGTCTTACACGTCTCATTTACTTAAATTGAAGGGTACACGGAAAGAACATGTCAAGCCCCTTTTTTTGTATCAAAATGTAGAGCCTGAAATGAACTATTAGCAACAACTTCTGTCACAGCTGGAATTTTTAACATAAATCTACTTTTTAGTTCATAAAAAACATCTAGTTACGAAAATAGTATGGTTAATTGAATCGTTCCAAACTTTAAAACCGCTATAACTCAAAATGTTGTCAAAGTGACTAGACATGTTCTTTCCGTGTACCCTTCAATTATTGATTTGTTTGTTTCTAACAAACACAACTGTCAAAGTTCTTATCTGTACAGTCACCGGCAATAGTATCTTCCTACACGAAGGCTGCAAAAATATGTGACACGCTCTTATCTGTAGAGCTATAAGAGCGTGTCACATATGTTTGCGGCCTTCGTGTAGGAAGATACTATTGCTGGTGACTGTACAAGAACAAGCGATATAACTAAGCTGGTAAGACGTTTATGAACAAGGGTGTACTATAGCACATGAATATAAAGTACCTATATGCCTGTAGACATCCTGCAGCTGTGTTTTGATAGAGTATCCGAGTACGAAGGCATCTCCGCTAGATATCCGCAAGTCTCCGGTCAGCATACGGAACGTGCTGGTTTTTCCGGCGCCGTTGCATCCCAGTAATCCGAAGCACTCTGCTTTCTTCACAGCTGGGTAATAGGGAAACTGGTTTTATCACAAAGCTTAGATATATAAAAGAGAAACTTTCTATTGGTTGAAAGTTATTCAGTCTGAAATAATTTTCATCGAAACTTAAGCTGGATATTCACAGTTTCGTCTGAAAATGTGCATACATTTAATGTGACAAAAATGTGTAGCCACGACTCTATTACCAAGGCGTAAAGTCTTGGAACTCTTGGATACATGTTATGGTCTCATTAAATGTATCTCCATATTTTCAGACGAGACGGTCAATATCCAGCAGAACAGACGTGACCATACGAGGCTTGCTAATATGTGTGCAAGTGAATCGTGCAGTTAAAAACAGAGTGGTGGGATATCCGTGAGAGATATGTTCACTAAAAATGGGTATGAAAAATTCTTGACTGGCGATTAAATACCGGTGAACACAATGGTACATGTTGTTTTGAGTCGATAAGACCTTTATTCTTTAGTAAGGCTCTAAAACAGAGTAAATAGCCTAAATAGTGAATCTTTTCTTCACTAAGGCAAATCCTCTTGACGGCGAGAAAGTCTTTTTAATATTTAGTGAGGTCTCTGCAGATGAGGCTGTCCCGGCCCGGGGTGGGTGAGTGAAGGTAGCCCAATTAGTGAATCTTTTCTGTAATCACCAAGGCAGAGTCTGTGGACGGCGAGAAACTCTTTGTAATATTTAGTGAGGTCTCTGCAGATGAGGCTGTCCCGGCCCGGGGCCAGTGAGTGAAGTTAGCCTAATTAGTGAATCTTTTCTGTACTCACCAAGGCAAAGTCTGTGGACGGCGAGAAACTCTTTGTAATATTTAGTGAGGTCTCTGCAGATGCGGCTGCCCCGGCCTGGGGTTGGCGAGTGAAGGTAGCCTAATTAGTGAATCTTTTCTGCACTCACCAAGACAAAGTCTGTTGACGGCGAGAAAGCCTTTATAATATTTAGTGAGGTCTCTGCAGATGAGGCTGTCCCGGCCCGGGGTCGGCGAGTGCACGTACTCGCGCTCGCGTTTGACGTCGTCGTCTTCTTCGGGGTCGGGCGGCGGCGGTGGAGGGACTGACTTGTAGCAAACCTATAATAAAGGGTTTTGGAAAGAAACGTTCGGTTAAATGAAAATTCAGGAAGCGAAATATTTATCGCTTTTATTATTTATATTTCATCGTGGAAGTCCACGGCACGGTAAAACTCTAAGGCTCATTCTCTAAGGTTTAATTCATAAATATACCCTAGGCTATAAAATTTAGACTAATTAGGAATCAAGCCATAGTTTTATCATGCTGTGGACGTTTACGGAAAAGCATAAAACCGACTATTGGAAGTTCATTGAAGAAGGTCCAGTAAATACTACGATTGTTTATACTTAAGAATAGACACCAACCTAACTTTTGTTAAATAATTTGTGGTACTGAATAAACCATTTTTTTATATTAGCGGAACATAGAAAATATTTTCCACAAATTCTTTTATTAAACAAATCATAGTCAACTTTAGATTTCATTTCTACTTATAATAAAGATGTTTCACTAGTATTTCTCCCCTGGATACCCATATCTCCCGATTTTGCGCCTCCCCAGCCTTTGCCCAGCAGTGGGACACTCAAATGAGCTAGTATAAAAAAAAACTAGTATCTCATGAAACTGAAACACATGTATTTATTCTGCGACAATAATACACTGACCTTGTTGATAACTTCGTATTCCTTGAGGAGCATGATGGTGAACACCAACGCTCCGACGAACGTCATCATGAACAGGTACCGTCCGATACCGGGCTCCGACCAACGCATAAATGGATCGTCGTCAACTGAAAACAAACATAATAAGGTAAATCGCCAGTAACTGACCACTCATACTAAAAATGAACTCTATTTGCCTACAAACAGAATTAATTTTAGTTTAACTTGGCCTGTTGTTGAAAAGTGACAAGTAATTAAAACCTTATACTAAAGTGAATTATGTTTATAGGTGTACACAGTTCATAATTAGTATGAGGTGGCCAGTTACTAGCAATTTACCCTATGTTAGCCCAGGGTGACTACTATTTACTACATGTGCAAACTTCGCTGACTTTTCGCGGTTTTCCAGGCGTTTTTCAAGGTTTTCCCTGACCATCATCTTAAATGTAATAAATATAAAATATGTAATTGGGAGACAAGGGAGGATTTTTACCATTAAAAAAATGCAAATTTGTCACGAGGTTACGTAGAACGCTTTTTTGTTTATTTTCGTACTGCGATCACATAACTAACTATTCTAATTGAACAGGTATAGATAGTTTTCCTTGGCTAGTCATAAATTATACTACATAATTATTTTTGTATGTTTTTAAATAAATTATACCAATACTAAGATATATCTACTTAAGTAGTTTTATACACAATTGTAACTTTTACTTTGTATTCATTGATAGTTCATAAATTAAAGGCCTTGGCAAAGACAAACAATAAAGTCTATCTAAAACATAATAAGTCCTACAAACAATGAAAGCATCAACTTTCGTTACAAAATGTCATTGTCGTCAGATCGCTTTGTGTCTAAGCCATAAATTATACTAATCTTACGCAAGGCTCATTTGATTGATATCATCAGATTCAAAGACAACCACCTATGCAATGCTAACTACGCGCGTAGCGCTACGCCGTTGCCGATAACACGGGGTCGATTTATTCAGCGCTACTCACGACACGTTGTCGTCACACCTCTACATAAATGGTTACATAAATGGAAACATTAGAACTTACTGCAACACACGGTGATGTTCATCTTGATGCATAAGGTATTTCTTGTGCAGTTATTTATGTTTACAAACTGGTCGCAGAGCGCGTCGCACGCTGCCAGTGCGAACGATGACACGCTCATGTCTCTAGAAAAAGAAAACATTTACTATATTGATTTCACATCAAAAAACAGATACACGATGTACCTATTATTAAAATATTATCGCCAGGTGACAAGCAGAATTCACTAAGTACTACCGCAAGTTCATAGCCATAATGAACCATTCTGGTAACATAACAACTATAACAAGGTTGATATTCGTTTAATTCATTTTTGTAATTAGTGAGTTTTGCTTGTCACCTGACGATATGCCTATGCTATTGGAACAGTTTCGTTTTGTTTAAAATTTTGTCATAAGATGTCAATGTAAGGAACCAACTATAAAAAATACAATTAAAAAAAAACAACGAATATTTTGAAGTCTGTTAAAAAATCACCACGCGGCGGCGTGTCAGGTACTTAATCTCGAAACTGTAATTCAAGGCCAAAAAAGTTACTACAATGTTGCCACTGCAGTAAAATGTTTGTACAATGGTATATTCCCTTTTTTATTAAAAACACGCCAAGATAATTTATTTGTTGGTAATTTCAATCCTATAATTTAAAGAAGTAATTGTATTTACTTATTTTGCATAAATAAAAGACGCCCTAATAAAAAGTTAAACATCCGTGATTTTTGGTTGCAAAGCTGGTATTGCACTTGTATTACTTCGGGTATTCATAACATTTGGTACAATAATTTACGACTAAGTTAAGAACTACATCAAGTCAAAAACGAAACCTTATCGTGTTTAATATGTTCGTTAGAATTGTCTCCGTGTTAGTTTACAGTTGAGAGTACAGTCGGCGACAAAAGTTCATACCTACCTTTTTTTTACAAAACCTTATTTTAACTAGTAGCCCGCTTCGAACCGAGAACTCGTGATTTACATGCAAACGAGTGGACCAATATAACAAGACACTTAATGATGATTTTTTCGCGCCTTCTAAGCTCCATAACGCCTTTCAATCTGGTAATATTTGAACACTCAAATTATATTATTTATCTATGCTGCATCCCCAAGAAATTTTAGAAAGTTATCGTGGAACAATTATTTAAAATCAAAAATCTATCGAAATGCAGAGACGTCTAGGTAGCCAGCTGACAGTTCCGTTGTATCCGTATGTCTGTAAGTACTTCACTTCGCTTACGCTCCACTCTTTAGATAATGTCACAGAATAAATAATATGATAATGTTGGCCAATATAAAGCAGCATATTATAAAAAGGTTGGATAACCTGAAAAGTTTACTTGACAGTGACATAAGCGACAATGATGGTTATGGCACTGACGTATCTGTCGTAGATTTTTTGGCCTTGAATTCCAGTTTCGGATTAGGTAAGGGGTATATTTCGCTGCTCTATCAACCCTATTAGTAAAGAAACGTGTAATGGTGTAGTAAATGTTTCAAACATGCTTACCTCAAACTTCTAGATAAACAATAGAGCGGTAGCACGGAGAATGCCCAGTCGAAGAAATTTGCATAGAACGGGCTACCCACTTCTGGTAGTCTCAGTACCTCCGTTATTAGAAAAGGCATACATCCTGAAAAACACGAATGGATTAACCCTTTGACCGCCAAAGCCGTCATATCACGCGCACGGAATTCGTGCCGTCAGCGCCAGGACGTGATATCACGTCCAAAATATAACCGTTTTGCCTTGCGCGCTCGCGCTGAGGGCACGATTTTTCCGTCCGATGCTTGGCGTTCAAAAGGTTAAACATAAATAATATCCTTGTATGCTTTGGTATTTCCATAACAAAGTTGCAAAAGTTTAAACAAACAGGTTTAAGTCTGACTATTTATTGTACAAGTGAGCAAAGTTGATGTTTAACCTCTCGTGCCTCAAGGCAAAAGAGGTTTAACAAACTTTGCTGCCGAGTATAATACAGCAATGTAGTATAACACAACACCACAAAGAATATTAAGCTATATAAAATATAAAGAATTGAAGCCAAATGAATTCTTCCAAAATTATATAATCCAAAGTCATATCTTTAAAGTCTCGATAGACTGCCAGATAACGTGAAAAAACAAGTCAAAACTTGTACCAAATTACTTTTCCTTATGTGGATAAAATGAGTTTTTCCCCACTGCTTTAAAGAGCGCGTGTGTGTGCGCGTGTTCCGGGGTGGAATGGTGAAATGCAAATAATCAATACTTGCGAATCCCAGTTACTTTGCAAAACAACTGTAAAAGCATGGATAAATACAAAAATAATTACCCGTGAACACATTGAAGAAGCACATTTTTGAAAACCCTGTTGCGGCTGCGTCGAAGCAGAATGAGGCTGCAAAGTGTATCGGTATAATTGCTAGAGAAAATACCACGAGAACTAACAGCACTCTTCCTGTAATTTGAAAAGAAAAATAGTAAAAATAAACATTTCTGAAAAATCGCTCTTATCATCATTGTAAGTCATTATATACTGTTATAAAATTTATCATAAGTTTGTCAATATATATTTTTAATCATCTTTTATGATTGATAGCTATATGTATTCTAGGATACCTTCAAAAAAAGTAAACTAAACTTCAGATCATCGTTTTTAATACTGATGTTGTTCCACTCAAGTGTTTATAAACACGGCAGTTTTGTATAGGCGCTGTCGGCGTCCGCATTAGACGATCGCGACGATAGGAAGTGACCGTCGCGCTACTTATGCGTTCCTAGTACTCCAAAAGACTAAAAGACCAAAATCACTTGCCTAGTTCACTCGGCGTCCTCAGAGTAACTTCCTGGAAACACGCCAGGGTAATGATTATCGTGAGGTGTATGATCAAAAGCCATATCAACTCCCATATCAAAGCGCAGACCCACATCACGGCAGGACGCACTCCGGACACGCGCTGAAGGAGCTTTGCACCGCTTATGCGTTCCTGATGGTATTTCAAAATTATGATTATATATTTTCTCCAATGTTCTCGGAAAGGTTCACCTTACTGTAGCAAAATGAGTACGTGAAGTTCTTCATTTTTTACCAAAACGAAGTTAAAAAAAAAAAAAACATTCTTGTCCTGTTTTAGCGGAGAATTTTGTCAACGCCATAAATATGTGTACACTTTTGCACCTTACTCCGTTGTAATAAGGTTCAAAAGTGTATACATATTTTAGACGTTGACTAGTAATAGTATATTACTACAGAGGCCGGGAAGTAGGGGGTTGCCGGCTGAGTTATATAGACGGATAGTTACGAGGCTGGCAACCCCTTTTCACGCCGAGGTATGTATAGTGCTTTTCTCAAACATGCAAATGAATATGAAAATTATCCAATTTTTTTCCGATATACGTAAGGCAAAACTCTACTCGTAAACTTGTATTAATAATGTATATGGTGACTGAATAAATTCAGAACGTTACAAATAAATTTTCAAAAAAAAAAACAACAACAACAACAAAAATAACAACAAAAAGTTTGTTTATTAAAGCATTTTTACCACTTGAAAACTTCTAAAAAACTGTTCAAGGCCTAGTATGTATTAAGAACTCTATGGTTTACCGGTGTGCTAGTGCTGCACTCTGGTGGCAGAAAATTGCAGTAATATCCCCTATTAGACACAATTTTTTTAGGGTTTGTGAAATAAATTAACGTAAGTCCGGACCGCAAGGATTTTGACAAAGATAAATATCTAATAATATATCAGTCCCTACAACAAAAACAAAAACGAAACAAAAACAAAAACTAAAACAAATGCATAATATGCATAAATAAATAGTGGCATAATGTCAAATGAACCAAAAAGTAAATATCGCTTATAACCTTAAATGACTGAATGCCATGATCCTGTGCCACAAACATGTGGAATGGAAATTAAAAAAAAATACTTCCCGGCCTAGGCCTTCAATTTTATATGAAAATCGTTACCGGTTCTCTGGAGTTGATCCGCCCTAAACGTGATACTTTGAAGCCTATTATGACGCACATAACGAAGATATTTCATTGCATGTTTGAGAAAAATCCATTACTGTATTGTTTTATACCTTTTAAACTTTTCATCCGACTAAGAAATATCATTTCAAACAGCCAAAGCGACAAAAGCGACACCGTCTGAACGGCAATCCCTTCAAACTATAGGATAGAGCGAGATAGTGAGATCAAAAACCTTGGTTGTCTCGTTCTTTGTCATAACACCGCGTCTGATCGTGCGAATGATGCTTAATACAATCATAGACAAAACAACTTTTTTTATGGTTTAATCTTTTACAGTTGTAAGAAAGGAGCATATTTAATACTGTCTTAAATAGCTTTTGACGAAAATTTCTTTTTAAATATTATTTGAATGAAAATTGGCTGTATACATAGTGCTTTATACTTAAAAAATATGTTACAGAGGGAAGCTAATTCATGACATGACATTGAACGCTAATAACTAATAACGTAACCAAAATCTATAATTTATTTATTTCCTCGCACATTTGGAGAAAAGCACTATATATGCCTCGGCGGGAATAGAAATTCGTGGACTCGTCTTATTTTTTCGGACTCAGCTGCGCTTCGTCCGAAAAAATTGCTCGTCCACGAATTTCCCTTTCCTCTGCAATAATGTACTATTTTGTCGCCAAAAAGAACTGACCTTAATCACAATTATATCAAGATACGGCGTACCTTAATCACAAAGAGCACTATGAACGAAGAAACGAAAGCCATACAAAATCCCAGGTTGAAAGCAAACTGAAAACCCATCGTTCCACCAGTTGCCATGACTCTCAGCTGTAACAATAGGCATGACGACACGTGTTGTAACAAAATTTAGTTAAATGAACACAAAATGTGCAATATAATATCTTAACGAAGTGAAAAAATAAAACTAAATGACCCAAAGAGAGCCTCGAAATTTTTATATTTTACGATTTTCAACCGACTTCAAGATTTCGAAGGAGGAGAGAAGCATTCGTAGGGATTTTTTTAAATATATGTTCACCGATTATTCGAAGTCGGCTGGACCAATTTGTAGAATTCTTTTTCTGTTACAGTTGGTCCCATTTGGTCCCATTCCCATTGTCACCAGGTCCAGATCAGATGATGGTATCCTGGAGAAATCGAGGGAACTCTTCAACTATTATAGGCACACCTCTAGTGATTTCACTATTTTTTACAGTAACTCGGCCACTTCCTCTCGGAATAGCGGATCCTAAGAGATATCCGTTTTTTTTTGTTGTTTAAAATTATATTATTTAAAAGTATCAAAATAACAATGATTAGTATGGTTGATGGTTTATACATACAAGATTCTCAATGCTATACGGTAACGGATGGTTGATGATTTTCAAAGAGTTCCCAGGTAGAGCAGCACGCGTTATAGCATCGTCCACGAGTGCGAGCGAGATGGCTGGATCGTGGTAACCGTAGTTACTGAACCAGCCTGTGATAGCATCCGGCTGAAACGAGGCGCCCAGGACGTTCTCGTAGCGAACACGCTCGGGGTCCTCTCTACTCTGAAAAATTGTAATCCTTAAACTTTTGACATATTTGTTAATATGCACAAGAGAAAATACAAAGTCAGCGAGGAAATCTCCATACTAGATGACTCCAAATTAAGCACTCATGATTTTTTTTTGGTATAATCTCAATCGCACTTATAGTTTGACCAGGAAGTGTCTCGTTCTCAATTGGACAAAGCGAAGCACGCTACGCGCCATACGTGTGCGAAATCGGGCACCAATACTAAAGTAATAAAGCAAAATATTTTATCGACCTAAAAATATATCGAGGTTACTCAACTCAACATCTAGATATTTATTCAACATAAATAAAGAATATTTATTTTCTTCGTAACAATCGTAGCGGAATGGTATCCTCCCTTTTCGCCGAAAAGTGTAGTGCCGAGTTTTACTTGCCAATCCACTTTTCGCAGAAGTTTCATTTGGCCGAATAACTATTCCAAATAGTTGTTACGCAAATATTTCATGTCCCAACGCCATAGTTGGGAAATGAAAATTACCGACTAGGTTGGGTTAGGTTAGCCTGGATTATGTAAAGGTGGGAAATGAAATTCGGCCAAATGAAACATTTGCGAAAAGTTGATTGGCAAGTGAAAATCGGCAATATGATTTTCGGCGAAAAGACATATAACCGTTACTATAGGTAATCTTATCGATATCAAATCCCTAGAACATGTCCCGAGTTAGCACAGGTATGGTTATCACTCCCCCAAAAAAGAGATGCGTATTCGCTATGTGCGAAGTGCATGGTGGGGTAACGTGAACGATTGCAGTGCACAATGTGATAAGAAATGAAACATCACCTCAACTCAGTCAACTGTCAAAATAGTGAATCTGCCAGAGACATTGCGTAGAAGTAAGCAGTACAAGTCAATCATAAAATTGCAGTAATATCCCCTATTAGACACAATTTTTTTAGGGTTTGTGAAATAAATTAATGTACGTCCGGACCGCAAAAAAAAAAGAAAGATTATCCGTCTTATAGAAAAAAAAAAAAGATTGAGCCTTGCCTAAAAGATGGCGCCACAATCATGCAATTAATAGTTTATTTTCTTCTACTGCTACTGACAAAGTTGGCTTGACCGTAGGTACATATAATTATGTAGAAATGTACCTGGGCATGTTCAGAATAAAGTGTACCTAATTACTTTTTTGGAAAATTTTTGGCTTATTTCCGCACTTAATCACAAGTACTATTGATTTAAACAATATAATAAGCGTCCCAAATTTTTTGACAGTTTTGTGACGCGCTTTTACATACCTACATTATATATGGGCCGTAATAAAACTAACAAATCATTTTATATGGAAAATTGTGTTTTTTTTAATGATACACTTTTTTCTACAAGCTTCTATCTACAACATTTAAAATATTGATATAAAAAGACGTACCAGTTTGAGATAGTGTTTCCCCATATCCATCGTTCCAATATCTACATATGACAATCCAGGGTACGTCGACTGCTTGAAAAAGTTTTTATACGCATTCAGAATCTTGTTGTTCATACCATCTTTTAGGTCAGGACTATGCGATATTAGAGACTGCGTTGCTTTAAAACCACTTTCTAAACTAAGCGTTAATGGGGGCAGGGAACGTATAAAGTTCCACGACCTTGCGATTACCACTGATAGGCAAATATTAATTATTGGTGATATAATTTGTATGAACATTGTTAGTTTGTTCCTTGTTGAATTGTAGGCTAGCTTAAGAAACATGGCCTTTATATGATTTTTGAGCAATTTGAAACCTTTTTCTTTTTGTATCGGTTCTGTATCGTCATCTGAAATAAATAGTAATAGTTAAATCAATCATATCCATCATAAGGTGGTCAATAAATGTTCGATCACTATGAAAGGTAAAACCTTGGAGCTATCAACCAGACGGAGCGGCCATTGGCAGACGTTCACCTCTGCCGAAAATATTTGACCAGTGGTCATACTCATTGTATGGACTGACGTTTATCTGACGTGACGTTTCGCATACATTTGACGTTCCCCTTCCCCGCAAAAATCGGCAGACTTTTTTTGTATAGAAAATGACAGACATGGCCGGTCCAGTTGGTTGAATAGTCTGAGGGTAAAATAGGCAGCGTGGCATAAGCAACGTCATCGTTAAACATCACGATTTGGCGTCTATAAATGCGAATACCATTAAAAGTACGATTAGGCAAGAGGCAAGATTTAAAATACATATAGGGCAAGTGCCCCGGTTTTGGCCACTGTGCCGGTTTTGGCCATTTTCAACTTTATTAAGATATTTACGAATTTACAAGTCTATGGTTTATAGTTAATGTAAGAGTAAATTATGACAGAACAGATGGCATTGTCATCTGTCATGTATCAGTTGTCATTCAGTTGCCAGGAGTTATGGAAAAAAGTGGCCAAAACTGGCTCCTGGGCCCCTTTTTGACATATCATCAAAGAAAATAATAATATCTTATGTCAGAATCTTTACAGCGCAGACTCATATAGATATAGTAATATATTTTCAATGACGCAGTACATAAAGAATGTTTTAATTCCTTAATGACGCAAAATGACGGACATCTGAACAGTCAAACTCTCCTTAAAGTGGCCAAAACCGGGGCATCTGCCCTAGTATTCATATCGAACGGCTGGAGTGAGAGAGTGCGCATCGTACAACAGGTCTGTAAGACCACCTTTCTTAAACTATGGTACTACGTACTAGGCTTTCGCGGCTGCTTGCGATCATTGTTCTGCTGCTGTAATTTCAATATCTATATATCTATAATGGTTATCTCATTAATAACATTAATAGTTTAATATACACCTACACATACAAACACTTGTTAGCTTAATATATACATATAATATATTGTAATTTTTTTTAATGAGAAATGAGGGCTTTTTATTATTTTAATTTTTTTATTTTATTTTATTTTATTTCAATGTGTAGGTAGGGTAGACTTCTGTATACAAGGTGTAACAAAAATGATGGTGATCCTTTTAAGGGCATAATTGGTATATGTATATTCTAATTATGTAATAGTAAGAAGAGACTACGTGTTTTTTTCATGTCCAAACATTTTTTTCTCCTTCTTTTTCTAAGTCGCAATACGAGAGCGTATAAAATGAACACCAGTATTTTTGTTACACCCTGTAGCAGATCCAAACACCTATTATTCTAGTAAGAGGCGCGCCGGATCCAGCAGTTTGACGTGACTCCTAAATAAAAGTTAAAGTAGGAAGGAAACGATCATAGTTGTCTGGGATAATGAATAATATTGCCAACTTACTTTTTTGATCTTGAAGTGAGCCCATAGGAACTACAGCATGGTCGCTATGTGTAGTCTGAATACTTAAAGAACTTTGTTCTCCTTTTTCTGCACCGACTCTGGAGTTGATAAAAACATTGTATTATTATTTATTATTGATAAAGATAATATTTACAGGTACAAAAATAACGAAAAAATTCATAACCTAGACCTACCTTAAATATTAATTGTACACCTAAAAATCGCCATAAGCAATTGAGTGTTTGAGGTGCACAAGCCTGTATTTTTTTTCAGGCAATATAATATTTTGACTTTGAAAATAAAACTATTTTGGAACCTGCACCCAACAAATGTTTCTTTTTGGCCCAATGGTTGACTGGTAGAGAATGCCTTAAGGCATTAAGTCCGCCACTTGTACTTTTTTATGTACAATAAAGTTTAAATAAATAAATAAAAATAAAATGTTGGTAATCTAAATAAACAGACTCTTAGGTCACAGATCAACGCACGGCAATCGGCGAGAAGCGGCCGCCACTGTCGCCCAAAACTTTTTATTCAGTGTCGCATTCCAAACGCCGAACGAAAACAATGCATGCAATTGATTAACCTCGCAATTCACTTATCCCGCCACCGGTCGCGGGCATCGAGTCTGCGGCATTGCGTCAAGAACTTAATATCATAGACTTAAATATACATAAAATAGATGGCCATAGTCTAAGAACTTTTTGAGGCTCTAAGTATATTTCGTTTTTTTTTGAGATTAGAAATTCAGTAAACATAGAAACAGAAGTTGCCAACCTGTTCTAACCTGTTTTGTTTGAATGTTCAATTTAAACACACTGCAAGCACACCAACAAACGATTAGTTAACATGATGAAGAGTTCACATTTGTAAATAAATAATGACAATTTGCTGATTATTATCCATAACAGCAATAAAAACACAATTTCGTTTTGATTATCACGTTAGAGACACATGATAATTGAAAAACTGACAGTGACACACGCAAACGTTATAAATCGAAAACCATATGTTTCGAACCTCCTTTTCTCCAGGTTTTTTATTGTGCAACATTCACTAAAACATTAACAATGATAAGAATAAATTATTTCGTAATAATGACTACTATTACAATACTGTAAAATAATTAATATTAGGTATTCAATTTAACATTTACAAATACCTACGCATGGCTTTATTATAAATACAAATATATTTAAATATTTTTTATTGACACTTTGACACTTGTGGCATACTCGTATCATGCCGTATCGTGCCTGATAAAGAACCCTTTACATGCGCTTTTCAACTTTTTTCTAATCTAAAAAAAAACGAACTAAGTATAAGTCTTTAGCACCATCTAGTTGAGAGCGACCTAAAGACAGCCAACTTGTAAGAGGAAATGTCACCTGCTCTAGTACGCTAGTCGTTACTAGATGGAGTAGCAGAGCGGGTGCGATCAATCGAGCGTTGAAGCGGCGGGCCGGGTAACTCGATAAAAATGTTTAGATTTGAATGAACCTGATTTAGGCGGCAGCGGTGGCCTTCGCCGCACTGCGATTCGTGCCGGTCCCATCCGTCGGCCCAGAGCAAAAATCTAATGAACTGTCTAACAGGCATAGTACATATTTATATTGACTACATAAGTGGTAATTGAATTTAACCCTTTGACCGCCAAAGCAGTCATATCACGCGCACGGAAAGTCGTGCCGTCAGCGCCAGGATATCACGTCCAAAATATAACCGGTTTTCCTTGCGCTGAGGGCACGATTTTTCCGTTCGATGCTTGGCGTTCAAAAGGTTAAACCTTAATTTGAGTAGAGGTTCAAATTAGGTTGGACTAAAGCAAAATTTTGCTCGCCTTTAAATGAATTACCACAACTAGTTTGAAGCCATTTAGGATTTTTTTTAAAGATTTTCTGGATTCGTGCGGCCTGGAAAAGCGCTAAGTTCCTCAATTCCATTTTCGTCTTATTTTTTTACTTACTTCATGAACACTTCTTCGAGACTGGTCACAGATAGCCCGTAGCTTGAAACCTTTAGTGCCTCTTTCCTTTCCTCAAACTTTTTTAGCATTACAGGGAACCTGCTTACGTTTTCGTTTGGCAAAATATATGATAACTCGGAGCCTGAAAACATTTAAAAAGTACATTTTCAAAACTATAGAAGCTTAGGTTTTCAGATAAATATTTACTTTATTCTGATTTTTAATATTTGTTGTTATAGCAGCAACAGAAATACATCATTTGAGAAAATTTCAACTGTCACGGTTCGTGAGATACAAATACAAATAGAAATCTTTATTGATAACACCGAAGTTACAGGTTACGTTACAGCCTGGTGACAGACAGAAGACGGACGGACAGCGGAGTCTTAGTAATAGGGTCCCGTTTTTACCCTTTGGGTTCGGAAGCCTAAAAACTGAGGCCGAAAGAGAGGTCAAAGCAAGGGATTAAACTTGTTTTGATAAAGGGGCTAATGACAAGAATGCCAAATTGGCATTGCCAGTAGTCAATATATCAATGTAGTAACGAGTGCGAGTGTGACGCTGCTCTCTATTTGATGTTCTCTTTCGGACCGCATCAAGTTTAGTTCAAAGAGTTCCCTCAGACAAACCTCAAACAGACATTATTGAGGTGTATAGGAATACACCTCAATAATGTCTGTTTCGTAAACAAATCGCATTTTACCTATGATTCACTTGCAAACAAGTGGAAACTTACCTATGTTAGAATTTTCCCTAATATTCGGTACATATTCGTTAAAGAAACTCGTCACATCGTCCACATTGCATCCCTCGTCCTTCACAATGGTCAGTTTGTAGCCGATGCCGTAATGCTTCTTTAGGAAGTACGGTGTGCCGTTGCATTGCAGTTTACCACCGGCCATGATGGCTATACGGTCGCCGAGGACGTCCGCCTCGTCCATGAAATGTGTCGTGAGGATCATGGTGCGGCCTTAAAGAGAATTATACCATGTAGTTTAAGGCAATTCCATTGTAAAGGAATTTTAATAAAGCCAATATTAAGCCTCTAACAATCAGTTATTGATAGTAGGATATTTCGAAATTGGCACTAGGTAAAATCGTGTTACTGACACTTATGCTACTCGCACATATGTTTTATATACATATATATAACTGTAGATCCTACAGCGCATCTTGTTCAGAGGTTCCTCTAGGGCACTAATTTTACTAAGAATTTGCAACTTTTACACTACAAAATTCCGAGCTACTTTTAATTCCGAGTCTACCTTTGCGGCGATTGTCCATTAGGGCCAATGTTTCTACCTATCTGATATAATTTGGGAGTACGGCTTTCTTTAGAAGCGTACTGATCTTTCCTTGAACAAACAGGTCCCATAGGGCTCACAGAGTTCCTGGGTCTAGCACCGAGTGGGCTCGCCGAGTAGCACGACTCGCGATCGCGGCCCCTATATAGAACCAACGTTTCTGTCTACATGATAGACTACTTGAAAGTATGTGTTTCCACTGAAAAGCACTGACCTTTCTTTTCCTTGAGCAACAGGTCCCATAGGGCCCGCCTCGCGGCCGGGTCGAGCCCGGAAGTGGGCTCATCCAGAAGTACGACTCGGGACTTCCCGCACATCGCGGCCCCCACTGACAGTCGACGTTTCTGCCCGCCTGACAGCTCGCTTGACAGCGCATTTTTCTGTTGGAAATTATAGAGAAATGAGGAGCGGATGAAATTTCCGCTAGAGGCGCTAGGGTAGACGGAGGTCCTCGAAATGCCAAACTCCATAGTAATTAAGTGGGATTCGCGGAATTATTTCAAAATTAACAATGTTGTGATTATTTTGCCATACCGAGATATGAATTATGTGAAATATTTATGAGTTAAGAATCATTAAATGGGAATGTTTTACAAGCGGCAGTAAGAAAATCCTCCTTTTTTTCTAAATAAAGCAGTACTGCGGAACACTGCGGCGTCGTCGATATTTTTACAGTTAAAACCTTACTTTGTCTTCCAACTCCATCAGCCCAGTAAAATGATCGACTTCGCTATTCAGTTGATTGGACTTGACACCCTTCAACAGGGAGTAGAATATGAGGTGCTCCTTAACCGTCAGGTCGGGGAAGAGCACGTTGTGTTGTGAACAAATGCCGAGCGACTCTCTATATATTATATCATGTTTAAAAACTTACTTTGTCTTCCAACTCCAACAGCTTAATAAAATGATCGACTTCGCTATTCAGCTGACTGGACTTGACACCCTTCAACAGGGAGTAGAATATGAGGTGCTCCTTAACCGTCAGGTCGGGGAAGAGCACGTTGTGTTGTGGACAAATGCCGAGCGACTCTATATATATTATATCATGTTTAAAAACTTACTTTGTCTTCCAACTCCAACAGCTTAATAAAATGATCGACTTCGCTATTCAGCTGACTGGACTTGACACCCTTCAACAGGGAGTAGAATATGAGGTGCTCCTTAACCGTCAGGTCGGGGAAGAGCACGTTGTGTTGTGGACAAATGCCCAGCGACTTGCGCGCCTGCTTGGTTTCCGTCACGATGTTGAAACCGTTCACAGTTGCCGTTCCTGATGTTGGCGGTACGGTACCTGTATGTATTTAAAATTATTATTAAATGGGGTTGGCAACTGTCAACGGTTTGGCCAGATGGCGCCAGCATAGCTTGTACCTGTCACTAGTATTGTTGTATGGGATTTGGTTTAAAGGCTAGGCCATCCAGGTCAGAAAATTACAAAAAAAAACAAGAGTTTGACACTATTTGTAGGACTGACAGGTACCAGCTATGCTGGTGCCATCTGTAAAGACTTTCAACCGGCCAACCCCATTGTAGACTTTTATGTTGTTGAGAAAAGGTTAATTAATTCTTACCCATATTCTTATTTATGTCCTACATGTGAAGTTGATATTAGATTTGAGATTTATTGAATTTAATAATTAGGTAGTATGTAACACTAATAGGGAAAACCTTCTAGATTGGTGTGGCCTAGAAGAGGCTTAAAGATCAGTTAATCCTTTGACCGCCAACATCGGAAGGAAAAATAGTGCCCTCAACGCCAGCGGGCGCGAGCGCCCAAGGCTGACCGGTTATATTTTAGACGTGATATCGTGTGCTGGCGCTAAGGGCTTTACGTGCGCGTGATTTGACGTCTTTGGAGGTCAAAGGTGGAGAGAACTTTTGCTTATTTGCCAATATTACTCCCTAGACTCTTATCTTAAATAATAATGAGTGTTGCTGAACGTATGTGTAGACGTAGATTGTTTCCTTGATGTCAGTATGCATACTTGAATTGTTTATATTGTGTGTAGATTTTAGTATTTACCTGTCAGCATAGATATCGTCGTCGTTTTCCCAGCTCCGTTATGACCTAATAACACTGTAATTTCATTTTCATACATTCGCAAGTTTAAATTGTCTACTGCTTTTTTTCGTCCTCGGTAAATTTTTGTTAGATTCTGAAAAAAAAACATCGAATAAATACACGCTGAATGACGCTGGTATGATGCTTTTAAGAATATACAAATACAAATAATTTATTGAGAAAAGTATAGTACAGTGGTTGCTCTTACAGGCATTTTTTTTTAACGACAGGTAGTTTACAAATGCCTGAACTAGGATTCCCTGTGTTTCAGATGGTAAATAGGTACCTAGTATACCTACTAATCCTACTATACTATAGTAGGAAAAGTAACTAATAGTATGTTTATACAAAAGCCAATTCTAAATGAAATATTTTAGCACACAGGTATTCCATTATTCATAGCCTATGACTATTTACATTTTATAGAGCCATTATATAAAAAAGTAAATACTTAATAAAATATTTTTTTTTATGAATGTCAGCTACTTCCATATATTTTGACGGCATTTAAGTAATTGCTTACCTTAATACTGACAGTCGGTACTGCATCAGGCTCTTCGTCATGAACCACTTTCAACAAAGCGTTCTTATATTCTGCATCCGAGTTGGCGACATCTTAAAAAATAGGAATTTTATTTTTATTAGTTATAGACCCAATATCATCGGTGAAACAAAAGCCCAGAGACTTGGCTGGTTCGGTCACCTACAAAGAATGGGTGAAGGATCGGGTTGTCAAGAGAGCGGTTTTGGGACGACCGACTAGTCGCCGTCGGGTGGGTCGGCCTAGGTATCGTTGGGGAGACAGTGTGGCAGATCTGCTGCAGCTTCGCATCAATAACTGACAAGAAGTTGCGCAGGATCGGGACAGGTGGCATGCTCTCGTTTCGGTGGCGAAGATTCTCTTTCGATCGTTGAGCCAAAATACAATACAATACAAATACTTTTTATAGAACACCTCAAAAAAGGAAACAGTACAGAAAATACAGCAAATTTAGAGGTAAACAACAGACGTACAACAACAGGGTACACCAGGGTAGGTAAATAGTTAGTTAGTTATATGAGTTGTGGATATTACGCATATTTTCGTATTCAAATTAAGATTCGTAATGATTGTGGTGCCGACGGGGGACACTCTGAACCCTTAGTGTAATAGTTTCACTAACGTCACGTAACTATTGCATTTGCGTTAGGTCTTAATTATTATGGCATTTTTAACACAGCACACCAAGGGGAACGCATCGAAAACTAAACCACCGAGTATCTCAACTATGAAGTATCTCAACTCGGTGATTTTGGTTTTCGACACGTTCCGCTTGGTGTGCTGTGTTAAAAATCCCATAAAAATTAAGACCCAGCACATAATATTAAAAAGCACTCGTAGCCGGGCTGTAACGTCTTGACTTTCAATCCGGAGGTCTCGGGTTGAAATTCAAACCCCGGCTCGTACCACTGAGTTTTTCGGAACTTATGTACGGAATATCATTTGATATTTACCAGTCGCTTTTCGGTAAAGGAACACGTCGTAAGGAAACCGGACCTAATCCCGGTAAGGCCTAGTTTTCCCTCTGGGTTGGAAGGTCAGATGGCAGTCGGTTTCGTAAAAACTTAGTGCCTATGCCAATTCAAGGAATTCGATTGTCAAGCGGACCCCAGGACGAGACAAACGCAAGGATGAAGAGAAGATATTAAAGATTTCGTGGACTATTTCAAATTATAACTTACATACGCAGATTGTTGAAACAAACGGTTTGACACACGCGTCTTAGTATTCAATTCAATGTCATACCAAGAAATTGATAGCTAATTTATTATTGAAACGATAAATCACATGAACTTGAATATCTATAGTGCTATTTTTGAACAAGTTAGTAAATAAAAAATAAAATGTTGAAACCAATATTCCGTATCCTTGATTATCGATAAGAGTTTACGGGGAAGTTTAAGGTTGTAAGTAGATACTTAAATACATATGGCCTACATATTGTCTGGAAACGCATCACATGCTACGTTAAGTTTGACGTACCATGATAAATATACTTAGGTCAAAGATATGTTTACACTTTTTAGATCTTACTGCTCTGTCAGGTGCAGGTGTAAAGATATATTTGACGTCGACTGTACCTATTAAGCAAAACATTACTAAATATTTTATTTGTTAGGGCGAAGTTCCAAAATATCATAGACGTATGACCACTCTTACCTGAAACTTTAATCTTATTTGGTATCCAAAAGTTTTTCGTAAAAGGGAAGTACCATGGTAGTGGCACGCCATATCTTCCCGGCATTATTTTTTCCACGTACATCGCAATCAGCATGTAGAGAATTGAATCCAGAATCAACATTATGGCAACATGCCCAGGCATGAAATCGTCGTGGTAAGATATGGGTTTGAAGAAGTTGCTCCACTGTAAACCTAGAGAAAAAAAAAAATTTACATTTTGTTATAAATCTGTTAGAAAGATTCTAAAATCTTGGGATTTTTTATTTAATTTTGAGAACAAAATTGAAAACCTTGTGATATCTTTCCATGTGGAAATGTTTGCGACCGAAAATCAGTTGAAATGTTACATACCTTCTTGAAATTATGTGTGATAAATTATTTAGTTATTCATTAAAATTTATCTGTTCATATAGGTATTTAATATAACATATTCTGTGATATTACGAAGGAACCCGTGACAATTTGATACGTGAGTACCAAAGTACATGATATTTTAACGTATTGCAGTGCTTGGTTAGTTCAAGTGTACTATAAATAAATACAAATTGGCTGTTACACTAGCAAATACGACTTGCCAATGACGCATTTTTTTTGGAATAATTGCTGTTAAATAAAATAAAACATTGAGCATGTGTGGGGGATATTGTGGGATGTAATTTTGTGATTAGATAAGGCACTTGTTATATTTAATAGAGAGAAAAAAAACGAAAACATAAGTACTTTTCATCCCATTTATAACCCTCTAAATTCTAGTTCTTAAACTAATGCCCAGCCTTCCTAATAACAATTAAAATTGTAATAACGTAATTATACGGGTTCTGCTTTAATCGTTTTGGCTACGGAACCCTAAAATGTATTATACGTAAATGAAAGCTTTACATTTATCACGATTCGATTAAATATAAATTTGTTTCATCAAATGATAATTCTTAGAAAATTATGGTAAAGTAACTCATAAAGACATAATTTACTTAGTTGCTTAGTAACAAGGTAACAACAAAAGCGTGGGGCAAGGCCGCTTACTATTTAGAACATAAAACGTTAACCCGAAGATGATGCGAGTGATTCTTTGTGTGTGTGACGCATGAGACACAATTAATAGACATGTTCTATTGAGAATTTTATGTAGCACTCATATGAAGTGGGCGTAGCCCCACTCTGGAGTACTCTGACAGAGTATACAAAGTCGATTCGGAAATTCTTGTCAGTCGGAGCCAAAATTATAATAATGCAGGGGGTTTTACAAACTTTTTAACTTGCCATGTTTGAGTTAAATCTTGTAAGTAAATACCTACTTCTATGGTATGGATTGAAAAACAATGTAACATTACGATGACATTATCGAACTGATCTGATGGTGCATACCAGAGGTGGTCATAGTCACTATATGATAAAATAACGCAATGTTATGGGTTTGAGTTTCTTACAATCTCGATAAAAAAATCTCGAAAATAATCTCTAATCGCGGTAGATGATGGTTGAAAGAACAGTATAGCCGGCATTAAAATCTTGAATGAAAAATCTTTAAGAATTTATATTTATTATTTTATATTTACGTTGTCTATACTTGCACTTATTTATTATCCAAAATTCTCAAGCATACTAGCCCGATTCACACATCATTACATGTTTACGGATTGCCAATAATAGTGTTCATTTCTGATACACCGAATCGGATGTAGAGGGTTGGGTATTAGGTATATCAAAGAATGACACATCAGAGTGGAAATATCAAGTCATCGTAATTAAGCGGTTAGTAGGGAGCTACCGCAGATATCGACATTCGAATAATGACCATTATCTATCTCTATCGTTATTGCAATATTCTAATGAAAGTCAATGTTGTTCATAATCATACATTCTTGCAAAAAATATGGTAAAATAAGATGGTATTGACTAGATATTTCTGTACAATGACATATTTTGCCGGTTAGGCATGCAAACGTTAACTTAAAACTGTAGACAATCTGTAGCTAATATTTACTAATATAAAATGTTTTATTTTAAAACTACAATCACTACTTAATATCAAATAGATCATGTAATAGGACTTTTTTTTGAGCCATTCTTGAAGTTGCGCTTTAAATGGATTGAGAGGCAGGGGTTTTATGTTTTCCGGGAGGGCATTAAATATTCTCATACACATGTGATAACAGTTTTTCATGAAAAGGGATGTGTTCGGAACAAAATCTAATACAAGTTTGTCGGGGTATCTTCTGTTTCTATTATATACATCTTTAGCCGTTTTAAATAGATCCGGGTATTTCTTTACAAAGACCGCCGCCTCGAATATATACTCGTACATACAAGGCAGTGTTAATATTTGGTGTTCTTCAAATACCGGTTTACATGATTCCCTCTGAGACATGCCACACATCGCCTTTAAACATTTCTTTTGAGCTATTAGTGCCCTGTTCATGTTACTTGAATTACCCCATAAAAGAAGGCCTGGGGCCCGTTTCTCAAAAGCTTGTAACTTGTAATACAAGCGGATGTCACTTTTAAACATATTTTGCTAGAAAGGGACTTCCACTTGTATTACAAGTTACAAGCTTTTAAGAAATGGGCCCCATATCTTAAATTTGACGCGATATAACCGTAATATGCCATAAGGACCGTGGTCCAATTTGAACAGTTTCGCAGCCTTCTCAAAACATAAAAAAATTTGAAAAGCTTGTCACAAACAATATCTACTTGATTTTTCCAATTACAGCGTTTATCAACTACGATTCCTAAAAATGTTGATGTGTCTACTTCAGTAATTTGTGTATCATTAAACTTCACGTTGCTTTACCTCGTATATTATAAAATTGGATGAATTGGGTTTTATTAAGGTTAACTGATAAATTATTGAATGGAAGCTACTATATGGATCTAATTGTATTATTAATATCACTATTGTGTATTGTGTTTCGTTATTTAAAATATACACTTCATAGCAAATAGCTGATGTCTGTCTGTTATGTACGCGAGTGTTCGTCTAGCCTAGCATGAAGCAGGACCTACTTAAATACAAGTTGTTGGATCTGGAAGACCCAGTTAGACTGGTAGTGACTAGAAAATTGACCTGCGCTCGGAGAGCCATGAGAATTGAGCGCCAGATGGACTTCGATCATAGAGTAATTATTGCTCATTATGCGTCAGTGACCACATTATATGTTCGGCCATATTGCAATAAAATAAGGTATTTAAAATGTCCATCTTTTTGTACTTTAAACCTACGCGTCACATGTTAAATAACTGGATTAATCGTTAATTTTTAATTTTCCCTTATTTACATAAGTGTTTGAATATGTGTTAATTCGAGCAGAATTCGAGTTAATGTTCACGCAAAATAGCGACCAAAGGAAGAAAATAAAAATATAGTATTTAGTTTAAAAAACAAGCGCTACTGGGGTACAGTCAACAGCAAAAATAGCTAAGTAAGCGAGGAGTGAAAAATTATAGATACCTAAGTACTTATTCACAGGCTCTTACGCCTGTTACTTTCTCCAAAATAAATTTGTGTCAAAAGGTGCCTCCTTGAAGTAGAATTTTAATTGAGTGGAGTAATCGAACAGTTTCTGGCGCCTTAGCATGACATGCGTTGTCGCGCGCGACTCCATGCTTCGAGTCGCGCTTGAAGTATGGACAGTCGCGCCGCAACGTAAGTCATGCTAGACGTACTGGTATACAAAGCTGTTTTCAAATGTATGTAAAGTGCTGTCAAATTACTCCACTCAATTAAACTATTTAGCTACTTAATCTGCTGACTGTATAGAATTAGTGACAAAACACACCTGATCTGAATTCAGCAAATTCATAGACAAAATTCTTAAATTTGTATGAAGGCCATAGATAAATTTAAGCAACCCTAGTCAAATTTAAGCATTTTGTCAATGAATTTGCTGAATTCAGCTCAGGTGTGTGGTGTACCTTATAAAGATAAAGATAAAGTAAAAGGTAGGATAATAATACTACCTCTCGAAGTGCCTTCACAAGTAACTATCATCTGAAAGGCGAAACCCATCGCCGCATTGGATATTAAACTCAGCAACATCTTCTTAAGCCAGTGAACATCTTCATAAATGATTTGGGTGAGCATATAAACGGAATACGTAGTGAACCAAACCAGGCCCATGAATGACGCGGCGGTATTAGCTGCAATAAAATTATCATTTCATGATTGGTAATGAAACTATCGAGGTATTATGAAGAAAAGTACAAGGTTCATCGATTTATTAATTAATAAACGGTCTGTGGGAGCTTTTCTAGGTTTCCGTATACTGCGGGATGGAATAAGTTTTATACATACATTAAGTACCTAACCTTACTAACGCTTAGATATTTCTATGCCATCGGAATATTTTCATGAAGTTTTCAATTGGACATACTTAGGTGCCTAATGTTATACGACTACGACACAGTAATGTGGTGGATGTATGTACAGTCGCTATCTAATATAGCGGAGCGGCCAAGGTACTCAAAAATATTTGAACATGCACTTTATCGCCTTACAATAGAGGCGTTGTTCAGATATTTGTGACCACCTTGGGTGCTCCGATAGATGTGATGGCGACTGTACCAACAGTCCTAGTACCGTCCTTTAACCTTTTCCACGCCAAAGACGTATATATCGGCACCGCAGGTCCAACGCCAAAGACCGATATATCGGTCACTGACCACTGAGCAAAATAGACCTACATACATGCACACGCATAAAGTTTAACTTCAGTTTTGACATTTCGATGGCGTGGCGTCTGAGTAGTAGCTTTTGCGTTTGACATGGCGTCGAAAAGGTTAAACGTTTTTAAGTCAAAGGTACATCATTTTGGGTTGTTAATCACTACATAGTATAAAACCAAGTCGCTTCTCGTTGTCTGTCTGTATGTATGCTTATATCTTTAAAAACGGATCGGAGAAAAAAGCAACGGATTTTGATGCGGTTTTTTTTAATAGATAGAGTGATTTAAGAGGAAGGTTTATATGTATAATTGCACCCGTGCGAAGCCAGGGCGGGTCGCTAGTAGAGTGTATATCCGAATTATTTTTTATGGCAGCAACGCCTTGTTGGCACATTTTTCTATGTGTATGTCAAGCGACTTTTTGCCGAAACTTATTAAATTTGTAAGTACCTAGATGACAGTGAGTCGAAATGACATTTGAAGTTAAGGCATTTTCAACCGACTTCAAGATTTCGAAGGAGGAGGTTCTCAATTTGTCGGGATCTTTTTCGAAGACGGCTGGACCGATTTGGAAAATTGTTTATTTTTTGTTTGAAAGATTATACTTCACTGTTGGTTGTCCGGATCTGATGATGGGATCCTGGAGAAATCAAGGGAACTCTTCAACTATTATAGGCACACCTATATGTAGTGATTCAGTATTTTTTACAGCAACACGGGCATTTCCTCTTGGAAAAGCGGAGCCTAAGTGAAATCGGTTCTTTTTTTGTTTAAAATTAAATTATTTAACATGCATTAGATGTAATAACACCTCAAATCCTATGTATAAATAAGTAATTAAACTAAAGTGCATATTACCTCTAGTGAAGAACACGCTGACCATAAAAGAAAATGTTAATGAAGCGATGACGAATAGCACCAAGAAAAAGAAAAGCACCGAGCAAGGTGTGAACGTGAGCACTGAGTACCTGGCTCCAGTTTCTGTGGCGTTAAATGGTATCTAGAAATAAAATATGAATTATTACCTTTCAAATTGTTTGAACAATATAATTCAATTGCGTGTGAGGGCTTGATCAGTGGGAAGCGGATATTTTCGACATGCGGTAAAAAATTGTACCGTCGCACTGAAAAAAAAAAGGACAAGCGAACTACTTCGGCTATTTAATTAATAACCAAACCAGTCAGGAGTTATTATTTTATTGTGTTGTTGTGGGCCTTGAGTGTCGCGTCGACCAGCATTGCATGATCTATTGTGACAGCCCTTTAAGGTAAGGTAAGTAGTAAGGATACTAATGCCCGTTGCCTCCAGAAAGTTCCAGATTCTTTGGGCCGTAATGTTCTGTACCTCATAGGGTTGCACTACGTGTCGCCCTAAGTAGGTACTTCTTTTTAACCGACTTCAAAAAAGGAGGAGGTTCTCAATTCGACTGTTTTTTATTATTATAATTTTTTTGTGTGTATGTTACTCGATATCTCCGTGAATCGTAAACCGATTTTCAAATTTTTTTTTTTAAAGAATGGGTATAACCCCTAGATTGTCCCATTGTCACCAAGTCGGGGTCTGATGATGGGATCCTGGAGAAATCGAGTGAACTCTTCAACTATTATAGGCACACCTGTAGTGATTTCACTATTTTTTACAGCAACTCGGCCGTTTCCTCTTGGAATAGCGGATCCTGAGTGAAGTCGGTTCTTTTTTTGTTTCAAATTATTGACATTAGCGGTCCACAAGAGCAGAGTATATGCATTGCAGTTTCCTCTGACTCCTGACAGAACCTGCATGTCGATGTCGCATCTTGTTTCTTGCTAATTTGAAACATATGTTTGTTCAACTTACAGTGTCCAGTCAGTATTCTGGTCACCGCGCAGGTTTTGTGCCTTTTGAGCCCTAAAAGCTCCTAAGCAGTTTTGCTGTTGAACCCTTTGATTAGGTCTTTCGAGTGTTCTTGTCCTTTAACGGACTTCCACCAATCGATTGCTCTCTTTTTTTCCATGTTGGTGAGCAGAGAATATGCCTCTCGTTTTGTGATTCCACAGAACGGTTCTGGGCCGACCAGGGGTGTGTCTGCGCCATTTCTAGCAAGTTCGTCCGCTTCTACGTTTCCTTTGATGTCGGAGTGCCCTGGTACCCATCATCATATTAACAAAGTTTATTTGTTTATAACTCAATCTTTACGTATAAAGAACAAAACAATTTGGTAAGTAATAAGCCTAAGTTTTGAAGTCACAAAACTAAATTTACTAGTAGTCGAAGTTTGGTTGCTGATAACAATTTTTTTTCAGTGTGACTGTAAAAACGCGTATTATGAATGAATTCATTCATAAATTGGGTATTCAATTCAGGAGCTGATGGTACAGTCAGGAGCAGAAGTAGCAAAGCGGGAGAGATGTTCAAAATTATCTTGGTACGACTTTATTGTTACGACTGTACGAGAATAAGTAGTGCGTTAAGGTAATTTTTGAACACCGTACCCGCTGAGCTACTACTGTTGCTGACTGTATAAACCTGCACCATAATTTTGCTTGCATATATTGCATGTAGCCGGATCAAGTAAAGGCGCAGGATAGGTTCTTAAGAGAGCTGTATGCAAAAGCTAGATGCAGTAGTTACTCGCGTTGCATTCACGCGATGGACGTAACTGGAGGAATTAAAAGCGCGCATTACTTGCGTTGCGTCAAGACGTCAATACGGACATTAATGTTGCTTGTATCATGTATGGACGAAGCTTGCTTGTAGGTACACTAGGTATAGGTACAGTCACCGCCATAAGTATGTGTACAATTTTGCACCTTACTCCATTGTAATAAGGTTCAAAGGTGTATATTTATTTTAGGCGTTGACTGTACGTAACTTGCATTTTAGGCATTGCGTTGCGCATAAACCTATATTAGACCTGCGCGAGTGACCCACTGGATTCTCAAGGACAGCCAGACAAGTCGTTAGGTACCTACACATAATCACTCGCACACTTCTTTATTATTGTCATAAACCCGTCATGTGGTATAAATGGGCACAGAATAAAGTATCTTTACTAAAAATTTAATTTTTATAATCTCACGTGTGAAATGGGTGGGATTTTTTAGATTAAAAAAACTGGGAAAAATGTCTTGAAAATCTCACAATATGTTACTAGAGGACGAGAAGAGGTCGAAAAATTGCCCAAAATTTAAGAGTTATCTTTGAACGCTCTCTTGTAACGTGAGAAAGTACCTTGCACCAGCTACTTGCACCGTATACATGCGCCATTTATTGAGACCCAAAGGAGCACGCATTATTAAAATTAATTAATTAATTGTACCGCGTTATCCGATTCACACTGAATTAAGCCTACTATTTACCTTCAATAAAATCACCATAAATATGACGGAAATGAGAACAAATGAGAATTGCTTGATGAACCATGCCAGCCAATGCAGCCAAGACGGCAAGCCCATTATTGTCATTGTTTCCTGTATAAAAACATTAAAAATGTATATCCTACTTCTGCTTAGCAAATATATTTGACAAAATAAAATGTTTAAAAATAGAGTCTGAGTAGGAATAGCTTTAACAAAATACCGCGTGATTCAAGTTACACCGGGAAATATACCAGTCCCTATATTTTTTAAATAAGTTCTAATTTAAGGCGGTGTTCGCATTAACGTGGTTACGGCGCCAGTGTGAGATGCGCCTAAAATATGAAAAAAAGGTGCATGATTTAAAGCCGTGGGCGCGCATTATACGTTTAATTAGTAAATATAATTAAATACCTTTAGTTGCAGCTCCTTTTCAGCAGTCACAACCCTCACAGTATTTACAAATGTGTACGCAAAGCACAACATTATGATCATAGAGATGAACTTCTCAAGGGCAATCAACAGACTGTCTTCTCTGTAGGCTAATTGTGGAAATCTCTGCAATAATACTTTAATATCCAAGGCTTCCCCTCCTAACTTCTCTTTTAAAACGGCCTGTGACACCGCGTGTTGGACTCCAAGGAACATCTCTAGGGCATAGCCTGTTAAAAAATTAAAACGCTGTATGTGCGTTACACACGCCGAAACACGATTGTATTTAAAAGTAAACCTAATTGTATTGGATTATAGGACATTTTTTCCAAATAGTCGAGCTATGGTACATAAGGTGTTTACGCCCAAGTAGCAATGGAATGTCTTAAAAAGGGTTTGTGGATATCTTGAAGACAATTAGACAAATTTTTGCTGTTGTCTTGGTTAAGACCATTATGTCCCTGAAGATCCCTTGAAGATATTCTTAAGATACAGTTTAGAAAAAGTGGGCACAAACTTATAGTCAATATCAAGAAAGAGTTAATACTATTGCTTAGACAAACTTAAACCCTACTTAAGAATGGGGGTTTAACAGATCTCTAAACTTTGGTTTCAAGATATCTCGAAGGTTGACTTAATACCAAGAAATAAACTTAAAGATATCTACAAGACTTACTTTAAACTATTAACACTGAGTTGCACAAATTCGATCCCCTCTTAACAAAGAAAATTTTAAAACTTTTTTTACTCATGGAGTTGTATTTTAGAAAACATGGCGAACTTTTATAAACTATAACAAGAATTCATTGAAGGATTATCAAAATGGCGATTAACTATTTTCTTTACGTTTACGAAATACCGTTTTATGTCACTATAGGCATTTAAAAACTATAACGCATGATTGTTTATCGTGTAAAATTGATCGAAAGGGCTATAAAATAGACGGGCCTACAAAATACTGGAAAAATAGCAATAAATATTAGGAATAATATGATGCTAAATGAAAAATTTGCTTACATACAGAGCAGAATACTACTTTTCTGTAAATGTTCGAGATATAAATGCAATTATTATCACTATAACAAAAATCTAACTTCAATGTGCTTAAATTTTGTATGATTTAGCGTCGGAATTTTTCAATTTCTTTTTTACCAAAAGTATAAAATGGCGTTAAGTCTTATTATTCTTAACGAACTATGACTTAAGACGATACTGATTTTGTAAGGTTACTTTAGATAAAGTATAGAAAAATTTGATTTAGAGTAGTACTGGTTTAGAGATATTATACTTAACTAATACTAAAAACTGAATTAGTGTAGTTCTACTTAATACTTAATGGGACTTTACAAAATCTTTAGTTTGATTTAGTGAATGCAAGTTGCCGTCCATTGACGGTATTCTTTATGCAACATAAACCATTAAATAGAAATATAAATAATTTATTCGTGGCGAACGGTTACATGGTATTCACACATAAAAAAAACAGGGAAGGAATATGAGAAAGAAAAAAAACAATCTAACGACGACTGATTCTCTGCTTTTTCGCTGAAAATTGTATTGCCGAATTTCACTTGCCAACCAACTTTTCGCAGAAGTTTCATTTAGCCAAATTTTATTTCCCAACTTTACATAATCCAACCTAACCTAACCCAACCTAGTAGGTAATTTTCATTTCCCAACTATGGAGTTGGGCAATAAAATGGTTGCGAAATAATTATTTGGTAAAAGTTATTCGGCGAAACGAAACATCTGCGAAAAGTTGGTTGGCAAGTGAAAGTTGGCAATACAATTTTCGGCGAAAAGGCAGGTTTTCTGCCTTTTCACCGAAAATCATATTGCCAAATTTCACTTGCCAACCAACTTTTCGCAGAAGTTTCATTTGGCCGAATTTCATTTCCCAACTCTACATAATCCAACCTAACCTAACCCAACCTAGTAGGCAATTTTCATTTCCCAACTATGGGGTTGGGAAATGAAATGGTTGCGAAATAATTATTTGGTAAAAGTTATTCGGCCAAATGAAACTTCTGCGAAAAGTTGGTTGGCAAATGAAATTCGGCAATACAATTTTCGGCAAAAAGGCAGAGAACCCAAATTTCGTGGTTCTAAAGCATGTCGTTTTAAAATGAGAGCTGAACTACGCTTGTATGGAGACGCGAGCGTCCTGGCGACTCTTAAGGAATTTAAATAACTAAGACGCGTAAAATGAGAAAATCCGTCAATAACATTTTAGAGAATTGCTTTTCACGAAGAGAAGTATATCGTTTTTCGCAGAGAAAATCTTCTACACAGTGTATTGGTAATGGGTTCTCTGCCTTTTTGCCGAAAATTGTATTGCCAAATTTCATTTGCCAACCAACTTTTCGCAGAAGTTTCATTTGGCCGAATAACTTTTACCAAATAATTATTTCGCAACTATTTCATTTCCCAACCCCATAGTTGGGAAATGAAAATTGCCTACTAGGTTGGGTTAGGTTAGGTTGGATTATGTAAAGTTGGGAAATGAAATTCGGCCAAATGAAACTTCTGCGAAAAGTTGGTTGGCAAGTGAAATTTGGCAATATGATTTTCGGTGAAAAGGCAGAGAACCCGAAATTTGGCATGGACATTCTAGTAGTACAGATCTAGGTCGGTAATTCGTTTTCGTTGCTAAAAATTGTAATACAAAGAAAATACAACCAGTTACAGATTTACATACAAAACTTATTTTTGCTATAACATAACATAAATATTCTTTATTGCACACCTCAAATTAAAGAAACAGAGTATGCACAAATTACAAACAGAAAATATAATATATAATATATATTTTCTTTGTATTAAAATTTTTTGCAACGAAAACGAATTTCAGACCTAGATCTGTACTACTAGAATACCCATGCCAAATTTCGTGGTTCCAAAGCATGTTGTTTTAAAATGAGAGCTGAACTACGTTTATATGGGGACGCGAGTTCACGCGAGCGTCCTGGCGACTCTTAATAAAATGTCTTATGTCCATTTCATAAAAATCGTCAGTCAATCGAAATCAAAATAACCCTTATTATGAGGCTCAATTTGTAATTAATCAACGGCGCTACTATTGAGCCATAAGGGCCTCTGGTACGGTTACAATTAAATCGGAATCAGCCATACAAACAATACCGGAATTGCAGGGCCCTCTAGCTACTTAGTTAAAATTTCCTCACCCCAACCATGAAAATTTATATCCGTTTTGTGGAATCCGATATAGGAAAGGATGGTAGAAAAGGCATCAGACGATCTAGCCGACTTTAACACCTGTATTACCAACCAATTTACTTATTTATTAAATTTTAAGTCATAACAAATAACAAAGAAAATAATTATGAATTAAATATTAGGATGATGGATAAAATGAATTTTAGGATGACATAAAATACTTCCCTTTCATATTTTTATTATAAATGAGAAATATTTTTAAAACTGTTACAGCCATCTAAAAGAAACACAAAACAATATTATTTATTAAAATATTAATAAAATATAGGAAATAGGCTCTTCGTTTTAACAAATCGCTCTTGCGAATGAGGCCGAAATAACCAAATGTTATTATAACTAGTTCATCACCTTGGCAACATTGTTCGGATAAATGTAATTGCTCAACTCCTGGTGACCCTACCCAGAGTCCTCAAATCGGATCCGACCAAAGGGATATATGTAATAGGCCCTATAAATATCCTTAACTTAAACTGAAGAACCAAAGATAAAATAATATACTTAGTCGGTTCATAAGTTCTGTCACTCGGGTTTTGGTTGGTAAAATAGGAACTGTTAGCAAATCCTTACTATTTTCATATATGGTTAGAAAGCCTATTTAACAGTGATCAATTTAAGATATTATGTAATGCAGATACTTGTGGCAGTTTTACACAATTCCTTGTAACATTTTAAAAAGAGCAATAAAGAATTACGTTAAAAACACGCGCCCTATTTGAGTTATTTTAGACCCTAATTATTTTTATTCAATTCTAAGAGACTAAAATATTTCCTTGGAATATATAATTAACATGGGTCTGATCGACAAGAAGACTGGTATACACAATTTTGTTAGACTACCTTGATGTATAGCAGCAAAATCTAAGCGTTTTGGTCATAACTGAAAAATACGGTAAGGTTCAGGAGGAGAATATCTGAAGTATAGACTTGTAAGTCAACTAAATATAGGTTTCGGAATCTGATTTAATCTTCTACTTTCCTAAAAATAACAATTTGTAACTCCTGGACAACTACAGCATGATCTTCACCAACTTTTGTGAAGTATACTTTTCACAAATCATCGGCGTGTTTTTGTCAGACAACAATCACCAAGTTTACAAGGATCTATAAAATACGCGATCGTGATTTTAAATTAATCATAGTATATTTTAATCTGTATGAAATAAGCTTTCCTTATGTCTATATTTTTTGAATAAAAGTTTTGTATTTTGTTTTATCAGTCAAAACTCTTGTGGCAGAACTTAAGGACCGACTAAGTAAAATATTACCAAAATTTAGACTAAATAGCTGCAAATTTGTAGTTTTACCCGTTCATTTCATCAATTTTATATAAAATTTGACGAAAAATGTCCAATACAAGAATTCCCATATTTCGATATTGGTCCCCTTCAATAGTCGTCTTACACGCAAAAGGCACAAAGTAATAATTACCAGCCATATTGTGTTTTGAAAATTAATGCGAATGCGAATATTTGCCGCTAATATTCGCTAATACGAATATCGGGCCAATGACCCAGGCATTCCTTTAATATTTAATGATTAAGACGTAATATTTTCTAAACGAATTTTATACCTGCGGAGAGCAAAACCACAAAAACATTAAATAAACTTTTTATTTCATCCATCTATAACTGGTTCTAGTTTGTTGAAAAACGTCCCGTTAAACTTATTTTTACTTAAACTTGAGTAAATTTAGTGAAAAAAGAATACAATTAGTCTTTAGTAAACCAATTTATGCAACTTGGTGTTACAATCATCTTAAGTTTATTTACAAAATCAGTTTTTACTTTGCGATTCTAAACCGATACTTGAATTATACCATTGAGTCTTAAGTGAGCCTTGAAATAATCTGAGTTGAGTAAAAAACACATTTTTAGACTTAATCGTAGGCAGACTTAACACTAAATAGTTTTAAAAATACTTAAGTAGGTTTTAGGTATTCTTAATTTGCTAAAGTAGGGGTACCTTAAAACTATTTAGTTTTTAAGACTAAAATTACTTAAGAAAGTCTTTTTAAATTTAGCTAATTCTAATTTTAGAAACAGTTAAGATATATAAGGTTTAGCCACTATTCTTGTTTGCTACTTGGGCGCTAAGGCCTTGAAAGTAATTAGGTACATAATCGCTTTAATAAGATACAAGCTGGCTCTAGACAGAAAGGTAATATGTAGGTAAGAGGTATTTCAAATGCAGTAGCGTGTAATAAATATACACAATCATTTTAATAAAAAAAATAAACATGAATAGTAGGCAAAAACATCCGAAACAGGAAAATTATTAGCAGAAAAATTACGCTCCCCGTAGGTACTCAGTACTGTCAAAAGACAAATGTACCTTTAATAAGCCATAATACGAGCAAAATTTTTTTTTTGAAGGTTGCATATGCCGCTTCGCCGTTATTTAACACTTTTTTATTGACTTTATTTGTACCTAACTAAATAACTAACCAAATAACAATCTCTTCGTAATTAAATCTTGAAGTTAGATTTAAACCTACTTTCAATAGTCGCATTGATCTAAAAGTTTGCACTTAATCCGGAGGCAATTTTAATGGCATTTTTTTTGTATTATAGAGCGATCTGTTGAGGGAGTCGGAGGTAGATAGTCGTAAAGTAGCTATCAAGCTTCTCGAGTTCATATCGTGTTTCTGTTTCTGGCACAATCAGAAAGAGTGGCGAAAGTCCGATAAGGACCATGTGAGATAGAGCGCGAAAACCTATAATTTTAACAAAATACCTGGTGTTTTCCCGCCATATTTATCGTCAGGGTGTCGCGGTCCCGGTCTTGATATCAAGGGGAACAGAAGATTCGTCCGCCAACTAAGCTTTATCGGGTTGTCCACCATTGGCGTCCTCATGGTAGCGGGAAATCGGATCGTGATTACTACATTCGCGGGCCACTTAGTGGCATCTGAAAGACGGTAATTAAAGTTAGTTCTGTACGTGCTGATTTGTACGTGATGTATTCATGACTTGTGATTGTGACGTGTTAATGATAAATTTTGTTCTTAAGAGTCCGGTAAACTTTTTTTTCGATTTCGCTCAACTTTTTGATGCTATTTTGCAGTAACTAACATAACATCTATAATTTTGTATAGATATTATGAAAGATCGTTTCTATTTGAATGGAATAAATATAACGGATTTTTTAATTGTATACTTCATTTACAAATAATTCACCCAAATCTAACACCTGTTTTGCGATTTTTGTTTGAAGAGGTGAAAAGAGTAAGGTTTTTATTGATTAAAATTACGTTATACAAGTACGTAAAATATATAAATACATTGGAAAATGCGTCGCCTGAGGAATAATTGTAACAGTTTTTTTCATTTTCATATATATTTTTTAAGGGAGAGTATGTTTTGCTGGAGCAATTTTGCGAAAAATTGCCGAAGTTTAGATGATATTTGTGGGAAGATATTGAAGTATATTACAAATATACAAATACAAAAATAAACTTCACTTCATGCTTTGTTCGGGTAGTATAAAACATAATTAGGATCCATATCAAATAATAATAAAAAATCATACGACACAAATGCATGAATCAACGTCCTCACTAAACAAGCTCTGTAAGAATTGAGTTTTAAAGTATTAAATATTAATATATATCGACCTAAACTACTTTTTTGCAATAACAAGAGTTCAAGCTATCGTACCAAATGCAATTCATATGCATAATGTCATTATTAGCGATTTTCGTTTTCAAATCGTTACCGGACTCTTAAACACTTGAGAAAAAGCGGTATTACACATTGCAACCTGCAGGGCCCAATCTGTCAGGTTGGAAGGTGTAATTGAAGGTAGGGCCCGTAGGGAGCTGAAGGAGGGGAAGGAAGAGGCAGGGTACACAACAGATTGGGCCCTGCAGGTTGCAATGTGTAATACCGCTTAAAGTGTGATGTAATATGCTAGAAACACATCACTTAAGTTTAAGGCCTCTACAAACGTAAGCGACTAGTCACCTGCTATTTTTAATACATTGCGGTTTATGATCCATCGATTGGTTTCCTTGCACCTTGGGTACCTAGACAGCAATGTCTCGAAATCGCGCTTGAGTGTTGTATCAAAATTGCGCCGATTGTACCTACAGGCCATTATGCTTGTTGTCTGGAGTGTGTTCGGATTCAAACATGAGATGGTAATCACTCATAATGCGTTTCGTCAAACACAACACAAAGCCGTCAATAGTAAGAAAAGGAATACAACGGCTATTCTCTGTACAACTTCACTAATAAGAGCGTTATCATTATCACCAGTTTTGTATGGGAGTTCCGCGCGTTCGCCGCGAACGAGTTTTGTATAGAAATCGCTTTCAAATCGCTCAAGTGTGATAAGGCCCTAATCCAGCTAATCCGGTAGGGCCGGGGATTCGATTCGACGCACGCGTCCAGCGGCGCGAATTGCAGCGCGACGAGCGGCGCGGCGAAAACCACCGCTGTCCTTCAAACAGGTTCATGCTATTCATTTCGATTGTGTCGCTGAGTGGCGGTCGCAAGCGGTAAGTGCGCGGTGCGCGCGACTCGATCAAAATGAATATGAGCCGCCGTCGGATTCGCGTCGCCTATCGCGTGCATCGAGTCCGCGGCCTGTCTAGTCGCAAGTCGAACAAAAAAGTGAGTCTTAGCTTTTACCGCACGCAATTCAAATCCTACGGGTAGCTGTGTTAGGCTGCGATCTGTACGCCAACAAATACCAGCAGAGTGAAAAGCAAGTAAAATAAGAAGTAATGAATATACAAAAAGAGAAAAAACTTACTGGCCATGTTATCATCAAATTGTATCCCAACAAGAATAGTTTTCATTGCATTGGGTTGGGTGAGTCCTATCTCCATAGCTTTAGCATTCTTAAATCCTTTAGGTTCTGGCAGCATTTTAGGGTCAAACAGTAGTGCCAGTATGCCACTTAGATTTTCCATTGCTACTAATTCTAGAGCATCTTTTAGTGCTTTTCTCGGTAATGCACCTTCAGGTGAAAATGCTAAAGTGCCTTTTGATTTTACATTGGTGATATTACTCCTGTGTAAAATAATAATAAATAACTTTTAGGTCTAGTAAAAAGATAAGTGCTATTACAGAGCTTCATTTTAATTTAAGGTAAAGTTTATTAGTAAATAAGGTAATGTTTATTACTAAACTATAAATAACAATAATTACTAGATCACAACACAAATGGCTGGATGATCTTTTGATCTATATTTGGAAAAAGAAAATATCCTATGATCAGCAATAAATTTAAAAAGAATAATGTAAAAAAACATCTAAATAAATAAGTAAAAAAATATTTGTAATGGGTACTTTTCAGTCTAGTATACTTACATGTCTCTTCCAGTAGCATTATAATACATTGGTTGAAATGGTGGATAAGTTACTTCTGGTTTTTCTTTTGGATCCACAAGACATCTTATTAGGATTAAAAATAGTGAAAATATCACAGGTGAAGCTATTTCAAACATTGTTTGGTACTTATGCCTTTTCTGAAGGAGGAAATTCTTCCATACCAGAAGCTTTAATTTTTTATATGACCCCATTACCTCCAATTTTTGTGCCTTAAATGAAATAGGATATATTATTTACATTTCTAGTCACTTATAGTCTTGCAGAAAATGGAGCATTATGTTGTTTCAATATAATTGAGAAGATAATAACTGAGACCAGGATTTTTATGTGCATTAGAATATATGCACAAGAAATAATCGAGGTGCCTACATAGGGTAAGTGAAAAATGCAACAATTGCACTTGAAAATCGACACAAATTATTTTAAAAAAATATAGAAAAAATAGAAATAGTAAGAATTATGAAAAAAAAAACAAATTGCTCAATTATTATTTCGATTGCTGTAAAATAGTCGTGATCTGTGTGCCTAATAATTTCGAGTAAAACACTATATTCACTTACCTCTCTAATTTATAAACATTTTGAGATTTATCTACACTGCCTTTTCTGTAAGAGAATCATTAATTTGCTGAAAGTACATTTTACAAACTTTATTGCACAGCTTCAATCATCGCATCACACAATCAAGTCGCACAACACCTATTCTTCTCTGCACTTACGGACTAACTAATTAATCTAGCAATTTTCCGCAATTTAATTTTCCTTCTCATGTTCCTCCTCCACCACTCCCATGACATCACACAACTACTCGCCGTTTGACAGGACACTGACCTGACATTGATGACATGCGAATGTGACAGCTGTTTCACCTACGTCATTAAGGGGCTAGCTGGCTGAAATCGAATATCGAAAAAATCAAGGAACAATTTGCAAATATAGTTTGGCCAGAGTTCTTTTCACTTCAAGCATAGACAGGGAGAATCATAGTGTTTTTGTCTAATGCAAGTTTTCTCACTACTAAAAAAGGGATGGAAATAGCAAGTTACTCTGACTGTTACTGCACTTTTAGTTGGCCAGACTATATTATTCATAAGGGTCACCACATACCTAGCGGTTTTCCTCGCGGAATTACCGGAAGTAGCGGAAATTCATAGACAAAATGCTTAATTTGTCTATGGTAGCGGAAATTTGTCTATGGCTTCCATACAAAAAATCTGCTACCATAGACAAATTTCCGCTACCATAGACAAATTTCCGCTACTTCCGGTAATTCCGCGAGGAAAACCGCTAGGTGTGTGGCGACCCTAAACAAAGGTTCTATACATACGGGTCAAAACAGACCGAGCGGAATTCCTCGCGGAATTAAGCCAATTCATAGACAAAATGCTTAATTTGTCTATGGTAGCGGAAATTCAGCTATGGCTTCCATACAAAAAAACTGCTACTATAGACAAATTTCCACTACCATAGACAAATTAAGCATTTTGGCTATGAATTGGCTTAATTCCGAGAGGAATTCCGCTAGGTCTGTTTTGACCCTACAAAAGGTGGCGAGTAAGGGTCACAACACACCTAGCGGAATCACAGCGGAATTAAGCCAATTCATAGAGCTAAAAACATTAGCGGAGAACAGGACTGAATGGCGATTACTCCACCGACAAGAGCAAGGCTCTTAAGATGATGATGATGATAGACAAGATGTCTATGGTAGCGGAAATTTGTCTATGGTACCGGAAATTTGTCTATGGCTTCCATACAAAATACAGCTACCATAGACAAATTTCCGCTACCATACACATTTTGTCTATGAATTGGCTTAATTCTGCTGTGATTCCGCTAGGTGTGTTGTGACCCTTAAAGCGGTATTACACATTGCAACCTGCAGGGCCCAATCACAGAGTAAATAATAGTATAACAGAGAGACCTCTGTAATGTCACGTAACGTCACGAATCATGTTGTCCCTTCTTAACGCATGACAAGTTCTCTTTCGCACTTATGCAAACGTATCGGATACGTCGTGTCAAACTCAAATTTTTTGACAGATTTACTTTGAGTTGTACCCCCCTGGCCCAACTGTTGTGTACCCTGCCTCTTCCTCCCCTCCTTCAGCTCCCTACGGGCCCTACCTTCCAACCTGACAGATTGGGCCCTGCAGGTTGCAATGTGTAATACCGCTTTTATAGTTTTTTTTTCTCCTGCAAGTAGGCTACAACAAAATGAAGCTTTTTGTCTATGAATTGGCTTAATTCCGCTAGGAATTCAGCTAGGTCTGTTTTGACCCGTATGCTGCAAGCTGCAACTCACCAATTTGGTATGTCGTATCGTACTGTCTACCGGACCCCGGACCGCACAGAAATCGTTATTACTATATCTGTGGTAATAATACTAAATATTCCATTCATTCATTCATTCTTTTACATTCGATCGAATCAAAATGGCGCTTATGTCAGTGACATATCTATTGCAATGCAATGTTTTATAATCAAATTTCTTTTTATTATAACCCTTTTCAAGTATAATCATAGAATAAAACAGTGACTATGTCTACTAATAATCTGTCGTCTGTTCTAAAATCATGTTCGGAGAGTGAATTGATCAACGAAGTCGCGGATAATAACATGACACCAAAACAGGTGGAAGGATCCCGACTAAAGCGAACCTTTACTTTACCTCGTAATCCTTTTGGTACCACTAAACCAGGTTCCAGCAAAAGCAAGAGCAACGATAGCGACACCAAGCAAGTCAGTGCCAGCTCTACAATTGCAGAATCCTCGAAGGACGACTGTGTAATAGAGAGGAAGTTGTTTAGAAGGCCATCATGGAAGCGATTTCTGAACAAAATAGCGCTACATATGAGCACGGTCAATGTACCAGGGGTAAGAAAATCCAATAAGTTACTTAGTATAATTGCAAAAAGAGTTTTTTTCTTGTGTTTTGACTAAAACTCTGGTGTTATTGTTAACAGGTAAAATCAGCACCAGCAGTCTTGAATGGTGAGAGAGTTCCGTGCAGTGGTGACCCGCCATGGCCTCCAGGGTCTACTCCGGCTGCTACAGGCATCAAAAACCATGGCAACACTTGTTATATGAATGCTGTCTTGCAGTGCCTTTCACATACTGATGTTATTGCTGAATATTTTGTGCTAGATCATTACAAGGTAACTAAGTCTTGTTTATAAATATGAATATTGGTTTAAAGAAACTTTGTTGTCTAAAGAGATTACAGAAATTTCACTTATAAGACAACTTATAAAGAGTTAACTTAGCTAAAATTATTATAAGTGTTGCAAAGTTCGTATGTCAATTAAATAGAATTCTTTTTAAATCATTGCGTTTGGATGAATATTTCATTCCAATTATAATACAATTAGACTGCTGTGTGTATAAGGGGTTGGTAGAGTCCAACTTTAAGGCTTAACTTTTATACTGACATACAACAAAAATTTACCTGTTATGGCATAGTCTGTCATAGTAACTAACTCTTTCTAGTGAGGTCTGTATTGCCTCGCTGGCACTAATGATTCTGCCATGTGAATCACTCTTTTGTATATGACATTCAAAGGGTGAAACTTGCAATTTTGAACCCTGTCTGTGTGTGTATTTATCAAAGGCATCATTTAAAGTAGTATTTACAGCTTTTGCCAAAATGGTGATGTACAATGTATACCAGGATCTGTTAGATAACTATATTAATAAAAGATACTACTATACATTGTGATTATGTCGTATATGTAAGTTGATGGTGGTTAAAACAAAGTTGGACTAATTAACATTGATACCATAGGACAGGGTCGGCAAACTTTTTTTGACAAAGAGCCTGCCAGCGGAAAATATGGAATTTTTGGAAGCTCATAGAGCCGCATGTATGGCTTTATGTTTTTCTACTGAAATAATTGCTTTGAAGTAAATTGAGGGGAACTCGAAGAGCCACAACCGACCCTTCAAAGAGCCGTATGCGAGCCACTGTTTGCCGACCCCTGCCATAGGATGTGCTTAATCTTTTCTTGACTATCACTTTCCAATTCTTAATACTGACATTTTCATTAATTGTTTTCAGGTAGACTTACAAAAAAGGAATAAAATTAACTCAAAAAAGTATGGCACAAGGGGGGAAGTTACAGAACAGCTGGCAACTCTACTGAAAGCTCTCTGGGCTTGTAGATACACACCTGACATGAGTACTGCATTCAAGGTAATTACATCAGATACTTTAATACCATTGAATTACATTTTGCTAATGAATGTTGGCGAATGACTCATTCATTTAATATTGTATGGAGCCACATACTATTGTGTCAACTTTTTGATTAGCTTATTATTTGTTAGAACAACAGTTTGATGTTTTTTAGAAGACTTTATAACAATGAAACTAAACATTGTGTTTGGTCTTAAACTTTTTGACGGTAACTCGATGACGGTAGTGTACCAGTTGGGCAAGCCTTTACTTTATGTCATTTCCATTCTTAACCGATTTGTTGCATGTTCCATTTTCGAAAACTTTTGGCTGTGGTGGCGAACAATTGTTACATGATATGCCAGGCGTGTCATACGCACAGAAACAGTTAACACTTTTTCTGACAGTACTAGGGATTAAGCGATGTTAAGCCTACAAGTATGTGTCAGCGAATGTGTTAAGGACTTGTTGGTCTTGGGCCCTGAATTGTTTCAAAATAGCACTTTCTTACCATACCAATAAGTGAAAATAAGTTGATTCATGCAATTATTAAAGTAAAATTTAAACATGCTAATTAATAGATCAGACCAGAAAGATAATTAACCTCCGGTGGCACCAATTATTCATGAAAACGAACTTGATTTAACATATAAAAATGTATTAATGGTAATTTAGTTAAATTAAATAACGGAGTTTATATTCCACTTAATCATAATCATTAACCAGTGTGGCACTAATTAACAGTTATCTACAACAATGTGTTATTGTGTTAATTTACACTATCGGATAACATGCCATTCCGGTAAATGAACATATTTGTTACACAATAAAATTTGACATTGTTAAAACCCGATTGTCTTCCAAAAGCCTAGACAACAATAAACACAAAAAAAACTGCGTGCGCCAACCCGCCTGCCAAGCGTGGCGCGTATGGCAAACCCCCCTTTAATGATAAGTTCCATGGTCCAAAGGGGAGGCCTATGTTCAGCAGTGGACGTCTTGTCTTATGGCTGAGATGATGATGATGATGATGATCGTTAAAACTGTCCACGGATTGTAAAAAGTGTCTAAATCCAAATTATGTGTGTTTAAGTCTAGCTCACCACAGGAAGTGGCCTGATACATTTAATTTATAAACAATATTTGTATTCCCAGTCCCTTTTTCGTACAATTAAAGCATTATACTAAAGCCTAAATCATCTGACATAATTCAGCTAATATAGGCTTATCAGGGGCCTTAGCATGACATGCGTTGTCGCGCGCGACTCCATACTTCGAGTCGCGCCGCTACGTAAGTCATGCTAGACATACTGATGATGCAAATGAGAACATATTTGACATATAATTATTTTAAAAGTCGGCTAAGACATACTTATTAAGTAGTATAAGTAGAGTAAGCCCATTCTAAAAGATACTATAATCATTATTTTATTTTTTAGGGTGCAGTGGAGAGGCATGGTATGCAGTATAGAGGGAATAGTCAACATGATGCACAAGAGTTTCTGTTTTGGTTGCTAGATAAGGTTCATGAAGATTTAAACACTGCCACTAAAAAGAAATATAAAACCATTAAGGTACGAACAATACTATTTTATAAAAAAAATTAACTGTATTTTTTATCATATCACACTCATAGGAAAAAACAATAAGAAAAAGTGCGGTTATAATTAGTTCTTTATCCTTCACACAGTACACATTTGGATTTTTTAAAGTAACGGGTGTTTTAATATTTTAATTGTCTTTCAGAATACTTGCGGCAAACCAGATGAGGTGGTCGCTGCAGAAACCTTAGCCAATCATGCTAGAAGAAATAGTTCATTTGTCCAGGCAGTATTTCAAGCTCAATACCGGTAATATACGTATTTAACATTATTGGTTACAAATATGGTACAATTTTAACTGAAAATATCCAATAATATAACTGTTGTCTCCATTAATTTGCTTAGGTACTTTTTTAACCCTTTGACCGCCAATCACGTCCAATCCCGCGCTCGGATAGCCCAACAGTGCTAGCGCGTGATCACGTCCAAAATATAACCGACTGCGCTCGCGTCCTTGCGCGTTCTGGCATGTCTGTCCGATGCTGGGCGTTTAAAGGGTTAAAAGCACAAACTAAAACTCTAATAAAAAAATTACCAAGAGCCAGTCATATGCCTACACTGAATTATAGTACCTACTATAAATAGCATTAGTGAGATAAAGATCAAGGCCTCTAGTAATGATACGGATGAGTCATAGTATTAATTTGCTCAATTCTACATGGTTTTTACCAGTGTGTTCAGTGACGGAACAGAGATGGTACCTACTAGTATATGCATTTAGGAGGGTTATATGAGAGTTTGTGTTTTCTTCATGAGTTGTAGGAAAAGTGCTCAGGCGCTTGAAACTTAGGCAAGCCGACGGGAATTGTGTTCTATGGACGCGCCGCTACTGTTGTGTACACAAATAACGGCTCCCATTTATCTCCAAAACAGTTTGGCTGACTTGAATACAGACTTGTCAATCCTAACCGCATACGAAGCCGGTTATGGCTAATAATTTGTAACTCTATGAACAGTCACATAAAATTCAAATTTGAATAAATATTTGTTGTCATGCAGTAAAGGTTGAATTAAGGGGTTTGTGCATCATCATCAGCATTTATTTTATATCAGGGTTATGATTTTAGTTTACCAGAGATCGCATATCAATACGTATTGCCATATTTTTTAATTTGGTGCAGGCAAGGTAACAATTTCACCGTTTTGGCCAACATTTTGTGGCCAATTTTTTTTTTACATAACGATAGTGACATTTTTGTTTAAACATCACATGACAATTGTGTATTACAATAAAAATAAATGATGTTAGTTTTCTTATAACTCATTTTTAGGATTCAACCTTCACCAATAAATTAAAACAATCAATTGCCCCTGTAATTATGTGAAATATGTTCACAGGTCGGCATTGACATGCGCGAAGTGTGAGCGGACATCGTGTACATTCGACCCCTTCCATTGCGTGAGCGTACAACTACCCCCGAGGCCCGCCGCTGCACAAATCTCCCCGTTACCTGTTAATGTGAGTCATTTTATATGCAGTTTGTCTGGAAAGGGAAGCGTCGTGGTTTATATGGGAGATCGTTTTACGACACTTCTATTTCCGGATAGACTAACATTAGAGATCTCTGTATAGTGTATATCTAAGAAATCGGTACATTTTTTCTCGCTAGCAACAGTAGCAACTAGCAGGCCTGTATACCATAAATTGAATTAAAATCATGAGGGTTTCCTTTTTTATCCACTAACTCCGATGGTGTGTGCGTTTCGGATTGACTGATATTTGCAGTTTTCCGCTCTATAACTTTTTTTAAAAACTTACAAAGAACCATGTTTTGTGCTTCTTTCTTAGATTAGATAGGTACGATCATCAGATGATACTGATGTAATTTTTGTTCATAGATGACGATAAGGAAGTTAGTTAGTTTTTTTATGTGTGATGTAGATATGACATAATGTGTATTTGTTATTTATTTTTCATTAGGTTGTATACGTGAATCAACAACCTCGCCAAGTCCGCATAGGCGTGGAACTGAAGCCCAACTCCACGATGGAAGACCTCCGAACGACCCTACACACGGACACAGGCGTCGAGCGGGACAACATTATTCTGGCCGAAATCAATGAAACTGGTATAAACACTCCATCGGTATTGCTATTGAGCTTATTATATTATGTAGCGCCGATTTCGTCTTAAAAATTGTTGAAATAAGGAAAACAATGTCATGTAGGTACTGATCGTAAAATTTTAGGACTGATTTCATTACGCCCAGCACCCAGCTGTTGCTGTATTAGTGCATGATATTTTGGGGCGGCCGCCGGGAGACGGGTGGAATATCGAGCGCTTTTAGGGTTCATTCAGCCCTGCGGTGCGTTAATGCAGAGTTTTTTAATTCTCATAGAATTCGAAATCCGTAAACATAAACTTGATTTTAATTCTTCTCGTAAGACTGATTGCACCAGCGTGGTTATCGCTATAGTGTAGAATACTAGAAACTGCCAAGACTTGCACAAGTCCTACTATACGATTTCAAGCTAACATGTTACTTAACATTATTGAGTAAAATTTATGTTTGTTTTATTGGTTTCCGGAATTCGGCATAATTACATTCGTCATTATCGCGGAGTAACAGTTACCTCCCCGTAGTATAATATTATCAAGTACCATGTGTTAAGTCCATTAGAAGGAAAAAAAGTACCATATATTAAATTAGTCGGTGTCGCAGGCTGGTGTAACGCACGCGCCGGCTACGAGCCCGCCGGGTTAGACTTCGGCGCGCTGTACTGCATGGAGGCGCCGCCGCTGCTGCAAACGCCGACCACGCCGTACCTGCTCATTCTCTGGGTCAACTTACTCGACGGGGAACGTTTTGGTAAGTGATCTCATTTATCTGGCATGTCTACTCTGTAGATCTAGGCATATAGTTTTTGTTTCTGGTATAGAGTTAAGATTTTCAGAACTTTCGATTTATTGTAAGGAAAACTTCGTTTGTTAACACATAAGGTCTCAAGTGCTCAGGTATCATTCAAATTTACCCATCTGATTTAGTAGCGATTATTGTTTGCCACCAATTGCCACTGAAAAGAATAACTTTTTTCCTCTAGTGCTGCAACAGTTTGATATCGTTCTCAGGATCCCCGTACGCGATGCAAGTGCCCCGAGAGACATCATACGAGGACTTGCAGAAGCTGCTGCTGAAGGAAATGAGTGCAATAGTAGCGGAGCGCGTGCTGGAGGGTGCCCAGGGCGCCGACATCTTCCGCGCCAGGATCGCCGAGGCGCACCGCCCACGGGACCCCGCCTACCTGCAGCCTGAGGTAACTCTTACTGCCTTGTAATAAGGTGCACAATTGTAAAACTGCTGCTGAAAGATCTCTTTCTAATATTGTAACCATCTGAGTACAATATTAGGCGAGTGCGTTCTGAACGGAGCGCAGGGCTCTGACATATCCCGCGCCAGGATCGCCGAGTGAGTCTTACTGCTTTGGAATAAGGTGCAGAATTGTAAATATATCTGAGACTCCGCACCACAGATTGACCTAAAAGACTAGTTAGTGTAGCTCATAAGCGAACTGTAACAGCAAACCGAGAACGTCAGTCTGAATGTGCCTTAGCCGATAAATATTCTGAGGTAGTTTAAGGCTCGATTTTTGATCGCTGGGTAGGTATTTATTATCAACACCATTCAGTATTTTTCAAACCAACTGTTTTGTTTCAGCTCCCCCACCCCTTGTTCGCTCTGGATGTAGAGCAAGCTCTGTGTGCGCATGACAAGCACCCGCACCTACGGCTCGAGCTGCTGTGGGACCCTGCGCACAGAGACAGGTTCGCTACATTACGTTTTCATATGTTATATTCGCTATTACAATTTAGTATTTGCCTCTTTCCTGACCCTGTGGTGCGTTTAAGCAAAACTAGTTTTGGCCAACTCGCTACCCCAGTGCTTCTAGATTTCTAAAAAGAGGCGATGGCCTTCAGTTGTGCGTTTTGAGTTGAATGAAATTTGAACAACAAAAGTTTGTTAGTTAATCGAACGAGCAGAGCGTAAGCGAAGTGAGTTCTTACAGACAACTTTGAACACTACAGAACTGTCAGCCGGCTACCTAGACGTCCCTTCATTTCGATGGCTTTTTGATTTTCAATAGTTGTTCCGCGATAGCTTTAGTAACGTTTTTCTGATCTTTATGAAATTTGTTAGGGTTCGTAGAGTTCGTATATGAGCAGGATTGATCAAGGGGTTATGGAGCTAAACAATCATCAGAAGGGTCTTGTTATATTGGTCAACTCGTTTGCAAGGAAATCGTGAGTTCCCAGTTCGAGGCGGACTACTATTTAACCATGGTTTTTATCTATACAGTATAATCCGGGACCCCTTAGAGGCGTGTGAGGTGCACGTGTCGGCGCACGGGTCGGCGGCGCCGCTGACGCTGCACGCGTGCCTCACGCACTACACGCGCGCCGAGCAGCTCGCCCAGGAGGACGCTTGGCGGTGAGTACACTACATACATACAACAACCTTTATATGTGACACTTTTTTGGGAAAGGTACCATTTGGCGGAAAGCACTTACATTGTACAAATTCAATATTTTATTGGAGCAATGAAAGCATTAGCACCGACCGCCAAACGGTATCTTTTTATCCAGACTATTAATAGTATTAATCCTACAATTAAAAATACGCCAAACGATTAAATAAATAAACAGATTGTGTTTAAATAAATCTATGTGTATTCGGCCATAATTGTATAAAGTCAAGCAAATATCAGACGCCCTTTTTTTACGAACCATTCTTCTCTCGAATGTGTTTCTAAGACTCGGGTTCACGTAATGCTTATAGCCCGACGTCTGCTTTTGTATTCATTCCAATGCTCTCTATGACGCCTTAAAGACAAGAAACTGACGTTGCCCACAGCATAAAACAGTGAACATAAAATGTGTCCGATGTTACATAACACAACGTGTGAGTGCAGCATTTCCAAAATCAAAAATAAACACATAGAAATAAGACCTAAAGGTACACTCAAACCGTAATTATATAAAACTATCTTTTGGCAGATAGCCAACCATGTTTCCTTATGTGTTAACATTAATTTAAATATACGACTTAGTACTAAAACATACAATACAAAAGCGATCAACACTAGTAACATATTTAGTCCATAGTTCAAATGCACAAAACTTATCTTTAAGAAATGTTCCGTAGCGTAAAATGTTAGTATTTCAAACAACGGCACTATCCAACAAAATAAACAAGATTTTAAATATTTCCGCCTTATTTCAGTATTGTAAACTTTTTCAATTTTCATGTAAAACATGCCAGTGGCAACTAATAACCAATGGCCCATTATTATCTGGGACACGCATATTAAAATTTCAAAGACTGCATTATTACGATTATCACTCATATTAAAACATATCATAATGACAGCACTAGCAATAACAAGATTAATACACACATAGTTCTGAAACAGCCTCGATTGTGATATTAGAATCCATGAAATCACTCCAAAACTGATAGTGGTGACGCACACTATCATGTTGATAATAAACAGGGTTATATGAACTGAGCACAATACTTCGTCTAAGGGACTTTTTGTATTATTGACATATTCCTGACTTTCACACTTGATGGCTTCCATGTTTCAGTCTCGTTTTGAAACATTAATAAATATTTTGTCACAATCGTTTGCACTTAATATTGTGTTTATCCTGCTTAACACACTGATACTATTATAAAGTTTGTACGTATAGGGAATTTCTTGTGAGGGAACTTTTGTTACTTTTCAACGTACATACACTGAATTGGTTCAATGCCAACTGAACAAAGTACATCAACATATCCTGTTTTTGTTTAACTGAATTGTATATGCTTCTTAGTAGCGATTTTAAAGCGCAAAAATGAGTAATGTCAGCTACACTAATTACCAATAATAAACAGATTTATACGACAGCTTCGTTAGCTTTTCCTTAAAGTATTCATAAAGTAATTAATACAAATTTAACAAATGTCTGGACTGTCTGGCTGGGCCGGCACAAATTATCAGTGTAGTTATTTTGTTATCAATGTAACTGTTATGCGGACGATTACATTACAATACGACGTTATTATTTTATTTTATTTTATGGTACCCAAATCGTCTGTCTGTCAGTAATTTAATTTGGCCCATTTCGTAATTGAGTTAAAATTAGACATTGGAAATTCGAGTCATCATGATTGTTGTATTTGGTTGCAGTTGCCCACAGTGCCAGAGGTACATGCCGGTCGTGAAGACGCTCGGCCTCTGGTCGCTTCCGGATATCTTGGTCATTCATCTCAAGAGGTTTCGGCAGTAAGTATAGAAAACTTCCTTGACTAAAATCCGTTGCAGATTTATTCCACGCGCCTCGGTACAGCCTTGTTTTATACAACTGGGTCAACGTTAAACATACTCGTATGTTTACAATTCTGCACCATACTTCTTTTCTGTCTGTACAAAGCTGCACTATACTCGTAGTTGTGTTCGTTACAATGTTGATGTATTTGTTGCAGACAAGCCAAGTGTCGAACGAGTACAAAGTTGACGACGATGGTCGAGTTTCCCTTGAGCGAGTTGGATATGACGCCCCACCTGGCTGCGCGCGGCGGGGGCGGGGGCGCGGGCGGGGGCGGGGGCGGCGACGCGGCCGGACACTCGCGCTCGCCGCGCCGCCGCGCCTCGCGCCCCGCGCCCGACAACACGTACGACCTGTACGCCGTGTGCTACCACCACGGCGACGACCTCGAGACCGGCCACTACACCGCCGCCTGCCGCAACCCCTACACCCGCCGCTGGTACAAGTTCGACGACTCGCGCGTCACGCCCGTCGACGACGACCACGCCCACGCCGAGCTCGTCAACAACACCGCGTACATGCTCTTCTATAAGCGGAAGAAACCTCCCGTCGTCGATGATTGTGGCCACTGGGCGCTGCGAATGCCGAAATACGTGAAACGACCGAGCGAAACTCTGAACGAGATCGCCGAAGTGAAAGATGAAGTCGCAGAAGACGCTAAAATAGAAGCTCCGAACGAGCCCGAATCCGAGTCGGAGATAACTCCGCCGACGCGCAGCCCTTCAGCGCGTAGCATCGCTAGCTTGCCCGACGATACCGCCACAGAGCCCACCGAAACTGCTCCCGTCATACACAACACAACTATTATCCAATCTCCGACTCTGCAGCGGCCTCTAATAGTCGAAGTAAACGGTAACCGACCGAGCGACTGCGACAACGAATCTAGCACATCCACCGAACCGTACATCCACAAAGACGTGCACATTAACCCTAAGATGACGCCCGTGGACGGCCGGCGGCCGCGCTCCGTGGACTACCCGCCGCGGGGGGCGGCGCGCGACGCCAACCGCAACTACGACAGCTCGCCGCTGGTGGCCAGCATCAACGGCGTGGAGTACCACCCCACCACCGAAGACCTGGTGCTCACCATGTTCCAGGACTCCAAGTACATCGTGCCGCGCCACACCAACATCGCGGGGGAATCTCATAGAACAGGTTAGTATTTCAAATATAATGCTGGGATTTATCTTTCTAAAACTAGAGGCCGCGTGAGCGGCGGTAAAGCTGATATTGCAAGTAATTTACTACCGTCAAAATACAACTTTGCATGAATGTAATTGTTATAGCAGCATAGAAATCGTAATTGTGATATGATGTCTCAAACATTTCTGTCATATTGCAATTTATGACACTATTTTGTAGAGAAATAAACACAAAGACTGCACAGAAGTAGACGAATATTTTTCTAAGTATAGCTATCTGTGATAGTAAAATACGACTGCCTTTTGTAAGTAAGATACGTGTAATCCACAAAGTATAAAACTAAATTTAGACAAATGAATGACCAATTTAATTTATAAAAAAAATACTGTAAGAACTAGTTACAAATTTGCTACGTGTAACTATGGTCCCTATCATACATAAGTACGTTGCGATAAGGACGGTATGGGCAAAATTGCCAACAAGGGTGACGAAACCCCAAATGTCGAAAGCAGAGAGTCCAAACCCGAACTTGTTGAAGGCAGAGGGAGGGAGAGATTATGCCTGGAGTTATTAAAACAATATCTTTACACGGAAACTTACATCATGCCATTGTCCGATTTTGAAGTGTAATTTTCGCATTCTTGCAGGTGAAAAGTCTTCCGTTTGGAAAACTCGAATATCCACATGAGAGCAACAGGTACCATTGAAGGGTCAAACGCGGTCCTACCCATTATTTATTTACTATTTAACCATAGATCTGATTGTATTTTGTAGTTGACAGTAAATTTATTATGTTTTAGAGAGATTGCAATCAAGAGGATGTAACGCGACTGTCTAAAATAGTTAATTACTCTGCAGCAAAGTTTAGAGGTTCATTAAAACTAATAAAATGTTTATCGTAAATTCCGGTTTGCTAGATAGTTTCTTAAATATAAACTATGCTCATATTTTGCCAAATAATAGTTTGCTGCGGAGTGCTTTGAGAAGACACGTGGTCCACTTCACGAAGCTGCTATTGAACCTTCTAAGTAATCTAAACCCCTTGTTTATTCAAAATATTACTTGTAATTAGTAATTAGTGTAATTACCATGCGCGTTTGTTCAAAATATGACTTGTAATTAACATTGCCAATTGAGGCTATCTTTATCATGAAGTTTCGTGAAACAGGCCACGGTATTATTATAGTTAATTTTTGAAACGATTTTACATTTTGAAAATTACTTTAATGCGTTAATTGAATACACATGCCAAAGATTGGTTTTTAAGAACCACAAAATATTGGACCAGTTTCGGTAATGACATAACGTAAAGCATTGTTAGTTGTGGTGTAGTGTCGAAGTCGAATATAGACTCTAGTTAACAGTATAAATACCGTAGTTAGCGGGCGTTATTATCAAATTTTCATAACAAATACCACACTAGTGCCTTGGCCCTTGGGATGTTGTGATTTTAAAAATATAAACACCATATTTGCTGATTTACAATAGGTACGTACGTAGTAGGAGTTATATTTGTACAATGGTCGGTGTTCGCACTCGACTCGTCTATCCAAGTGATAGATAATAAGGAATTGCAGCAGGTTTCGGTTGGTAAAGGGAATTTGAATTGGGTAACAGCCTCCACCGGGAACGACTTGCAAGGTATCATGTGATTTTATTAATAATTATAATTTATTTACGAAATATTGTATATATTGGCTTTTATACTTTGTTTCTACAGATCACAAAATTACTTATTGATTAAAAATATGTAAATACTGAAAATAATATTTTCATATTTGCACATAGGTTAGATTATGTAAGCGGCACTTGATTGTGAAAGTTTTTGTTTATAATTTATGTTGAAATTGAATTATATAAAAGACATTGTTATAAGCGTAAAAGTAGCAGACGAAATGGCCTAAACGGTACCTGTGATCATCTTGTCAGGAATGCATTGTGCTTCATAAAAAATATACCTATTAATATATTTTGACCCAATACTCTGGAAAGTGACTCTTGCTGTGTAAGGCTGGCTCTCATTATTAAATATTATAATTTTATTTTAAAATAGTTTCGAAGATAGACGACCAGTGTCATAATCATTTTTTTTAAATAAAATAGCAGCTATTGGAACTAAGAATTGTTTGATCACTAAATATCGGTAACGCACCAAATTGTCACGAGATTACCGATATTTATGTATCACATATAATAAACATAAAAATGTTGGGGTAAATATAAAAACATCACACACATTGTTAAAAGATGCTTTAATTCTGAATGGTCGTACAATCTCCGGATGTGTATTGTGTTATTTGTTTTAATTTAAAGATGTTTATTTTACTTTCACAACGTTATTTAAAATATAAGTGTTATGTACCTACACAAATATCTGGTTTCATTATTTCTAAATCCCCTTTAATAGATAAAATAAAATAGTTATTTTAATAGAACATTAAATTAACGATCGTCGATATTATGAACTTTGCGTAATCTATACAACACATAAATAGATTATAGCCAGTTAAACGCAGTAGAGTTGCGAGCATTCAGATGCGCTACTACGCTACCTACTTATTACGTTTTCCAAAAATATGGTTATTGTGCAATAAATAGGTTAGGCTCAAAACACACCTATCGGAATTATGCAAATTCGTAGGCAAATATATTTTTTTTCTTATTTTTTCATAATTAGATTAAGATACCAATTATGGGCATAAAAGGATCACCAGCATTTTTGTTACACTATTGTATAACTAAGCGAAGGAGGACTCTTCCTATCGATATCGAAAGATTCTGAATTCAATAATTTTTCTAATCAAATTTTCTCCGTTCCCTGCGCCAAAATAAAAATTTCGGCTCCAACGAATATTAGGACACCTACGCACATGAAGTTCTATAATCTATGCCTAGCCTACGCAGCTGTACGTCTCTCGCACACTGCAAGTGCTGCAACCACGGCTGAGATAAAACATATTCTTTGGTAATGCTATTTAATTACTTAATGTTAATCATTAAATTACTATCAATAATGCCACCGTAGAGCTGTCTTTAGTACTCATGGTCCTTTGAGAGCGAGGTAAGGTCACTCGGTAAAATGGCGTCAGTTGAGGTAAATGCTGCGTCTTTTCTTTCTACAATGAGGATACAACCTATAGATTATAAAAGTTGCTTTTTAAGTAGTTTTACCACCATTGTGGAACACCATTGTGCTAGGTCTAGAGACTTTGTAGGTACAGTCGGCATCAGATAATATATCGGAGCGGCCAAGTTGGTCACAAATATCTGAACAACGCCTCTATTGTCAAGGCGATAAAGTTCATGTTCAGTTATTTTTAGTACCTTGGCCGTTCCGATATATTTGATGGCGACTGTACAATAGGCTGTATGGATTGACATTTCCAAAACATAACTAACGAGATGTTTAATTCTTTGCGATTTCCACGCGATCTGCGCATATTTTTGCGCATTTATCCTCATTATAAAGAGTCGGTAAGAGCGAAGGTAACTTAAACGCACTTTCGTCACTGAGATGGTTCCCTTACCCCCTCTTGGTAAAATGCGTCTAACACTACCAAATATTCTTGTAATTTTTGAAATTAGTAGCTCATTTACCTCATAAGACAATTTTCCCCGGTTCTCTACAACAGCTCTTGTTGTCTTGTCTTGTGAATAGGTGTGAAGTAGAGCCGTGGGTACCTACTTGTTAGGTGATAGGTGTGAATATTTCAAGGCAGCGCATATGCCGTGGATCTGCATTGACAATGGTGTAACTCGTATCGCGTACAGTCAAGTGTAAAAATATGGTTACAGTTAAATTACTCAAAAACACGTCCTAAAGCTCTTACACTGACGTAATAAAGTCGTCGGACATATTTATGAGATGATGGTTTTGATACTTATATTTGCAGCTGACTGTACCTCGTTTAAAATAAAACTTAGCTTATAAAAAAAGGAATAAAAGTAATTTATGTAAAATATTTTTTATAAAAGTAAGTGTACGCGATTAAGTCCCGTTTTTGTCCAAATAATGAAACTTAGCTTTTGTTGAGCATATTTCATTTAATTACGATTAATTAGACATTTGTATTTTAATAAATGTATTAATTAGACATTTTGGGATACATTTATGATTAATTTATTACATTTGACCTATAACAGAAATCCTTTGGTACGCCGCCGTATTGCTACTAATTACATCACCGTAGTTCGAGTCCAATATCAGTAGCGAATGTTTCAAAGGGTCGGCGAAAACTGAGGTAGGGATGAGCCTAGGTCCCGGAGAATGGATGCTGATGAGTTGGGATATGTTGTAGCCGTCGCGAACGTCCCACGAGAGCACGTCGGTGCCGTCGGCATGGCGGAGGTAGATGTGGTGCGCGCTTGAACCGAGGAGGAATACTGGTCGGGTTTGCTCGCCGAATACTGGAACGTAGATCACAAGTCAGACAGTTAAGGGGCTACTTTGAATAATTATAGGTGTTTTCAAAAGCTATATTGACTAAATGGGAAAAGGGACTGAATTTATTTTATACACTCTTATACTCTTGTTTATGGCACAATTAAGCCGAAACACGATTGCTGAAAGTTGCCTCGATAGAAAAAAAATCCCAAGTTGGGTCCTTTTTCCCCTTATTTTTCTTAGCTTACGTAAACTATAAGAGATTAAGCAATATAACTAAGTAAAAAATATGGTATTCTGGTTTATCTAAAAAGTCACAGAAACACAATTAGACAAAACTTAATAGATTCGCTTATTTATCGTAGTTTAGTCAAAAAGTCTGATCCTTAAGAGCGCTGCATCTCTTTCTTTCGTGCACGGGAGCCGTAAACGTGTCTAACGGATGGGCGTGGCTTATCTTATCCGTATCGAGGAACGGCCGTTCTCAAAGGATTCTTAGGGGGACTGTTGCATTCACTCCATCATGTTAATACCGCGATACGACCGTCTAGAGTTGACTACAGTTTACGATTAAAGCATAGTTAACGGACTTGGTCCGCGAAGTCACCAAAACGCGATCAAAACTAATTTCTATCTTTTTTGTGAATCTCTTATAAGGTCCGATGATAGGTACAGTCGCCATCAAATATATCGGAGCGACCAGGGTATTATCACTTTATCGCCTTGACAATAGAGGCGTAGTTCAGATATTTGTGACCACCTAGGCCGCTTCGATATATTTGATGGCGACTGTACAACAACTGGGGAAAATCGGTTACGTCGGTGTGTGAATAAAATGAACGAACGAGGTTACCTACTTCCTCATTTTATATACTGTTTAAAGGGGGACCTAAAGGAGATTTCTCCTCTATACTTAAGTACGTACCTATCAGTGGCGGCGCGGCGGGTCAAAAATATTTTTAGGCAAGCCAGAGCTTAATTTGGCTTAAATTTTATTCAAAGGCTGAACGAAAACTGCTAATATGTCTAAAAATTTGGCAAGCCGGCGGGAATTGTGATCTATGGACGCGCCGCCACTGGTACCTAACTATATAAGAATATTTAAGATTGTACCTCGAATAGGTAAAGCCGAATTCCTTCTCCGTAGCGCAGCACTATCGATTTCTATTACCCCTGACTGATGTGATCTCACTGCCATTAGAACATTGTGAGCCGGGCCTCTCTTGCCGAGTATAATCTGTAAGCCAGAGCTCGGAGGGCATAATAGAACGGTCCATTCGCCGTTGGTAGAGGCGTCCCGAACGAGAATCGCTCCTCGAGTTGCATCTGAGATGTAACTGTAAGCAAAAAATAGTAGGTATCTACAGGACTTTATTTGCGAAAACCTATTGAATCTAACGAATTGTAATGTGTTGTGTGTGGTTGTGTGTATAAACATTCTATGACGTCAAGTTTTAATCGCCGTTCCTTTTTCCAGTGTTATTCCCTTGACAGTCTGTATCAACAGCTTATGTATTTAACTGTACAACGTTACTGTTAGGTATAGTGAGCAGCAGAAGTAGCGAAGCGCGTGAGGTGTTCAAAATGAGCTTGACACGACTTTATTGTCAGAGGGATAAGGTAATTTTGAACACGTTACCCGCTTAGCTACTTCTGCAGCTGACTGTACTACGCTACTTTTAACGGCTTCACATGGTTTGAGGAGAACGATTCCCATGGTTTAAGTACCTACGTAAATCTCCCCTAGCCAAGGCGACTTGTCTTCCTCGTACCTACTATTAGTTAGTAGTCACTAACCTTCAATTATCCAAAGTGTAGGTACTTGAGTTAAAGATTTATTACTTATACAGAAATTTAAACATTTTGCAATATTATAGTGCAAGACTAATTTGTCTTGCAACCTTAGCAAGTTTACCCGTATGTAAATTGTATAAAACCAGTTAATGGTCATGTCTATATTTAACTGTGCTTAGTGATATTGATCTGCATTTGATATTGACTTTGCGAATGGTTGCAGTTTAAAATGTGCACATAAATTATTCATGTCCTTGTTTTTGCATTCAATAAATTGTTAATTGATTTAATTGATAATTGAATATTTATTGTTTTAATTTATATTCACAAGTTTACATTACATATATTGATTACAGCTAACATTTTTTTTATTAATCTATTATGCATTATCCGCAGCACAGGCTTCGTCAGGTGACAAATGGAAATCCACAACACGCTTCGTCTCACACAAATCAATGATGGAATCCGCAAAAGGCTTCGTCGTTATTACACAATTATTGTTGCCATTAATGGATAGTACCTGGCGCAAATGTCCCCATTACACTGGCAGCGTTACCGCGTTGAATCGCCAACGAGATCTGTTGCACCAGGTACGATCCGGAACGAGGATCACACCCCCTGTCACTGAGTCGCCGACCCAGCTCCCCCACAAATTTCTTAGCCTCCACAGCCCAAGGCCCAGCAGTCTCGACTGCAACCGGCACGAAGTCGTACAGGCTCCAAGGCAGAGTACTTCGTATGCTTTACTTTGGCTGCATACTCCGCGGCTGATCCAGCTGATCTAACGGTGTGACTCATGTGGGATGGTGCAAATGTACTGACGCAAGTAGCATCCCACAAGAGGCACCGACCCTTCTGCCATGGAACCAGTGTCAGACCATCAGGCCTCTTACCGTCCGTTCGGCACAACCCTGGAGGCTCCAAAACGCAAGGCATTGATAATTGATATCTAGCCCGCATTTTGTAACATTAGCTTTTACAATTTGACCATTGTAAATCATTTAGGCGATTATCACACTGGTGACGGATCCGCATGCGGCGCCGGTGCACGAGCGAGTTAGCGCTCTGCACGTGTATAGCGCTATCTCGCTCGCGCACCGGCCCCGCATGCGGATCCGCCGCCAGTGTCATATTCGCCTTAGACATAATTATTTTATTTGCATCTGGGATGGGTTTTTAAACCATGGAAAATTATCAAAAGAGATATACAGCGTGTATTTTTGATATTACCATATAAGCTATGGGTAGTTAGGATAGACCCTAATAAACATACTTTCATATGTTTTATTAAACTTTTACGACTTTTATTTTTCCATATAAAATATTTCAGCACGCAATGTATTGCTCCTACCTGATTACTTTGCCTTTAAAACGTCACAATTGATATGTGTCATATTGTACTGTATACGCAGTACATTGCTGAGTGAAATAAATTAAAACAATAATTATCGGTTCAGTATGTTCATAAAGTTAGGTATTATAAGAATGCCGGGCAGTTCCGACCATGCAAAAACTGGCAGAGTGGGTTTTTCTGTGCCTAAAAACAAATTACTATTTATTGCCCCAAGTGTCATCTTTATATCCAATGAAGTAGGTAAATGCCATCTGTTTTTACACCGGAAGCGATACTTTTTTGTGCTTTCAGCTAATTCAATTTTTTTTTTAGTTTTACTATTTTTTCGGAACTCAGCATCACTTTTAATGGGGGTTTATCGTTGTATCACGTAACGTAGCAGATCTTAAGGTCGCCGCCCGTACTATTAGGTATCTAAGTAGCTGCATGGGCAAACAGAACAAAATAAATTGAATGTACGGCAACTTCAGATATGGCTAATTAAAATACGAGTACACGCGTTTGCTTAACTAATTAAGTATTGTCTGTTATAAATAAATAAACAGTACCTACAGTTTCCAGGAAGGAGGTTGTGTAAATGTTTGAGTTAGCGGATTTTATTGGACCTATTACCTTATTTATCACATGGTGTAGGGACGGAACCAGTCTCGATTACGTAAATTAACTACCTAATCGCTATAAGCGCCTCCGTCCGTTTCTTTGGTAATGTTTCCTTTCGCATAATTGATGCACCTAATGTAGAGTTTTTACAAAGTAAATTCATGTATAAATTACAATGAAGTTCAATAACTAGGAAACTGCAGTATAACGAATGCTCACTATCAAATCTGATTTAATGGCTCCTCTACATGATGGGCCATCATAGGGACGTAGCTATGCGTTAGAGGGAGCTAACGATATTGCGATCTCGTTCCGTCGTATAGCTGCGTCCCTAAGATGGCCCATCATGTAGAGCAGCCATAAGGTAAGACATTAACTCCTACCGAACTGTGGCAGTGACAATTATACATCGTCTGTAGTTTCTTGGCCCATCAAGTAATAGGTAAGTAAAGTATTGGTCTTTAGTGTCCTGCAGAACGACAGATCTAGCTCAATGTTGGGTAGCAAAATAAGTAACTGCCAAAAAAAGTTTATGGTACACAGTTTTATTGCTGACTGCACCTAGTAGCTTTGTCATGTAAACTACGGAAGTATACCAAATTCAGCTCAATCAGACACCGGGAAGTGGTTGAATTTTAACTTACAAGATTGCATGCGTATAATGACATAAACAAAACGAGATCAAGCTAAATATAACTGTGTAAAAATGTTGGGTCAGATATTAATTTATGCTACTTACACAAAAGGTTTCCCGCCTAACCCGTAGTCGACAGCGATGTTCTGTAGCAGTGAGGAGGGTTCAGCGGTTGTCAAGTCTAGCAGTTTGGTCACCGTACGCAGCAGTGTGCTGATCACCACCACTTTCGGTTTGCATGTGCAGCGAGGTGATTCCATCGTGTCTACTATGCCACTGTCTAGGATCCAAAGATTACCCTGTAGTAATAAACACATTTTAGAGAAACGACTTGAAAGTACGTACCTATACCTTTATGGCCTCTACAATCGGCGCAATTTTGCGCCGAAACTCGCGCTCGATTTCGAGACATTGCCGTCTAAGTAGGTGCAACGAAATCAATCGATGGATCAAAAACCGCAATATATTAAAATCGCAGGTGACAAGTCGCTTACGTTTGTAGAGGCCTATAGGGTTAATGTGAGTCGATATTAGTAATACATACAGATTTTACTTACAATGTAATCTAGATGGAAGTCGACGGCATTCTGTATGCTGCGGCAGTCAGCGATGGCGTGCACCGGCAGGCTTGGGAACGGTTCAAGAGCCGGACCCTGGCGCCCAGAAACGAGCAGCCAAACGGTGGCCAGCACGCCGCGCTTCATTCTGTCGTTAAAAAGTAAGTAGGGCAGATGCCCCGGTTTTGGCCACTTTAAGGAGAGTTTGTCTGTTCAGACGTTCGTCATTTTGTGACAATAAGGAATTATGACACTCTTTTTGCACTAAGTCAGTGAAAATATATTACTATATTTATATGAATCTCCGCTTTTAAGATTCTGACATTAGATCTTATTTTTTTCTTTAATGAAATGTCAGAAAGGGGTCCAGGAGCCAGTTTTGGCCACTTTTTTCCATGGCCCCTGATAGCTAAAGGACAACTTATACATGACAGATGTCAGTGCCATCTGTACTGACATATTTTAAAGCGGTATTACACATTGCAACCTGCAGGGCCCAATCTGTCAGGTTGGAAGGTGTAATCGAAGGTAGGGCCCGTAGGGAGCTGAAGGAGGGGTAGGAAGAGGCAGGGTACACAACAGATTGGGCCCTGCAGGTTGCAATGTGTAATACCGCTTTTACTCTTATATTAACCATAAAGCATAGACGCGTACATTTGTGTATACCTTAATAAAGTTGATAATGGCCAAAACCGGCACAGTGGCCACAACCGGGACATCTGCCCTATAGTTACAATTCAACATCATATCAAGTCATGAGGTTATCCTCATAGCTCTTTGTTTTGTTTCGGAGCGCGGCCAAGGTGGTTACAAATATCTGAGCAACACCTCCATTGTCAAGGCGATAAACTGCATGTTCAGATATTTTGAGTGAATTGGCCGCTCCGATATATACCTATAGTTACGAGTATAGTTGAGTACGAAATTCACCTGTGAAGCAGGATTCAAACAAACTTAACGCATAAAGTCCGCCATTTGTACATTTTAGTTTAAATAAAAAAAACTCTGGTGTGAAAATGACTTGTCTGATTCATAGCCTATTTACCTACTTATTTGCTTTGAATTATTCGTACCTATAAATTGGCTTTCATTTATATTTTATATGAACTTTTCTGCAATCAATGTCAGATTATCGATATAATCGAACTCGCGGAGCGTAAGCGAAGTGAGTTCTTACAAACAACTCCAGACCCAACTGTCACCTGGCTACTGGGACGTCTCGGCATTTGGATGGCTTTTTGATTTCGATAGTTTGTCCGACGATAACTTTAGTAACGTTTTTCTGATCTTCATGAAATTTTTTGGGCTGTAGCCGAGATACATAAAATTTGTAAGTTCGTATATGAGCAGGATCAATCAAGTGGTTATGGAACTAGAAGGAGAAACAAAATCCTCCTTAGGGTCTTGTTATATTGGTCAACTCGTTTGCAAGTAAATCGCGAGTTCTCAGTTCGAGGCGGACTACTAGTTACTTATAATATATTATAGTCATGGCGACTATCACGATCCCTAAGCAGAAAAATCATGCAATGAAGAATAATTGCCTGCAGCCTTGTCTGCACTTGAATCTATAACTAGATAGGCATTCTAGGCACCAGTAATAATCGTGTTATTGTGAAAGACCTGTTTATTGAGATCCTTTCAAAATGTGATATAGTAAATACCGTAAAATCTCTCAACTAAGGCCCAGCTACCCAACTATGGTCCACAAGTTTAACCTTTTCCACGCCAAAGACGTATATATCGGCACCACAGGTCCAACGCCAAAGACCGATATATCGGTCACTGACCACAGAGCAAAATAGACTTACATGCACACGCATAAAGTTTAACTTCATTTTTGACATTTAGATGTTGTGGCGTCTGAGTGGTAGGTTTTGCGTTTGACATGGCGTCGAAAAGGTTAATATGGAATTAAGTAGGTCTATCAACGTGAATCTTGCTTTCAGTCGACTTCAAAAGGAGGAGGTTCTCAATTTGTCGATCTTTTTGCCATTTTTTTGTATGTTGACCTGATTATTCGAAGATGGAGTTACCTGATTCTGAAAAATCATTTTTTGTTTGAAAGAATATACCTACCTCAGTATTTGAGGGTTGGTCCCATTGTCACCAGGTCAGGATCCGGCTACCTTTTTATTAACTCCTCATTTTTACCTGAACTGTTACCTACTAAATGTTATCAAGAAAGTCGAGAAATTAGTAAGAAATAAACCTAAGTATAAATACTTAGCTATTGTTGACTCTATCTACTCATCAAATATTGTGTAAAAGTATGTGTTTGAAATCAGATCAGGAGTTCGATTTTTGAATCTCACCGGGTGACTTATTTCGTACTAAATAGTCATCGGCTGCATACAAAAAAAGGCACCGGTGAGATTCAAAAATCGAACTCCAGATCTCTACGGAACCAATACTTAACATAACATAACATAACATAAATATTCTTTATTGCACACCTCAAATTAAAGAAACAGAGTATACAAGTTACAAACAGAAAAGTAGAGGTAAAACAATTGGCGGTCTTATCGCTAAAAAGCGATCTCTTCCAGACAACCTTTGGGAAGCGGAAACCTTTGTAAATTAACAAATAAGTAGGTGTTGCAAAAGCAGATGCAAATCAACATTAATACACTTACACATATACAATAAATAAAATAAACTTACATAGGTCATATATATACATATATATTATATATACTCAATAAAATAAAATAAAATAAACACTACAGGCCACTGGTTGTAAAAACGGTTATTGGAGTTGCAGGATAAACGAATCATGGGAGAGACAAATAATGTTCCTTAAGTAGTTTCTTGAACACAGCAAGAGATTTAGCACGCCTCAAGTCTAAGGGTAAATTGTTCCATAGTCTTACAGCCTGAAAAGTGAAAGAACTATTATAAAATTTAGAAGACGAAGACGGGACATTAAGTAGCAATTTTTGAGCTGATCTAGCCGAAAGCAAGTAACTAAAACGTTCTTTGAGGTAGCGGGAAGTTGCCGGGTGAAAAAGAATGGTGTACAAGAGAGACAATATGTGGGAGTTACGGCGAAGACGTATAGGAAGCCACTGGAGCTGAGAGCGGAAAATGGAAACACGATCATACTTGCGTAACCCAAATATGAAACGGATGCATATATTTTGAACGCGCTCAAGTTTATTCAGCTGATCTTCAGTGAGATCGATGTACGCAATATCGGCGTAGTCCAAAATAGGGAGAAGTAAAGTCTGAGTGAGCGCAATCTTGGTGGGTATGGGAAGGAAATTCCGGAGTCTTCGTAAAGAACCAACAGCAGCAAGCATCTTCCTACTGACTTCGCTAACTTGAGGAATCCAAGATAATGTTCGGTCCATAATAATGCCAAGGTTCTTTACTTGATGGGAATATGGACACCATCAAAGCAGATAGGGGCCAGATTTTCAAAGTCAATCCTTGAGATAAGCATTGAACTGCCAATAATGATAGCCTGGGTTTTTGCCGGATTAACAAGAAGTCCAAAACTTCGGCTCCAGTTTAATATACTCACCAGGTCAGTATTTACTGTATTAATTACATATGGAAGATTGTCAATTTCACCCTGTGAATATATCTGAAGGCCGTCGGAATAAAGGTGATAGCGAGAAGTAAGTTTATGAGTAATTGGGTCAATTGCAGAATTTTTGTACCTTTGTCCCATCCTTTCTTAATTTTCTCATTTTCGTTACGAAAATTAACCATACATTTGTATGGCTAATTATCGTAACGAAACTGAAAAAATTAAGAAAAGTAAAAATTAAATTTTCTTCTTTTTCTCAGTTTCGTTATGATAATTAGCCATACAAATGTATGGTTAATTTTCGTAACGAAAATGAGAAAATTAAGAAAGGATGGGACAAAGGTACAAAAATTCTGCAATTGACCCAATTGAGTTAATGAATATTGAAAACAACAAAGGAGATAACACGCCACCCTGCGGAACACCGGCCAGCGTGTGACACCAATCAGAATAGGAATCATCCACCTTTATACGCTGCCGACGACCACTAAGATAACTACGAAACCATTCAATTACTGTTGGAGATACGTTAAGAGAGCGCAGTATGCCAAGTAAAATGTGAAAAACTAGTAAGTTTTCCGTTATTATCTTCCGACTAGTAAGTCGGAAGATAATTAACTTGCTTAGGTTTCTATCTAATTATGCGTGTGTTTCATAATTATCATTATGTTTCGGCACTATTTTGTAGGCAGGTATGATAATTTATTACACCTGCCAATATAGACTACTTTAGACTGCAAATGCAGTCCGAAGGCTTTGAAATCAAATGTTGTCAATTAAATTAGAGTCCTAAAATATTACCATGAAGACCGTGACCTACTCTGAGTAAGTGATTAGTTGATTACCTACCTACTATATATGTACAATTTTTGATGTACAATCAGTAACACAGGCAAAGTTGTGCATCGTAGGCAAAGTTGTGACAGTTGACGGTAACTAAGCGGGCGAAGAGCTCAATTTAAACTAGCTTGTAACGACTTTATTGTCTAGTAGAACACAAAAACGTGTCAAGATCATTTTGAGCCCTCGCTCGTTTAACCACACCTTAGAATTATTTAACCGTTTGCTTTTGTCCGACCGGTATCGATTTAATATCGTCCGATTGGACTATTTGTTGTTACGATAATTGATTAATATATCAACCTATTATGATTTATTGACGTTTCATGTGTGCTTACCGAGCAAACTGGACTTACCTAGGCGTCATTACGTATACGTCGTCGTTAATCGATACAGCTTTTGTTGCAATCACATTTTCCTTCACATACTGACCGCTCCCGGTCAAAATGTTCACCGCGTGTTCGCATTCTACGTGCATCGGTCCACCGTACCATGCCACGTTGTTAGGATGCCCAAATGTAAAACAGAAGAGAATCGAGAAAAATACCAGTTTGTTCATTGCGTTCGATCGTAAGACACCGATGGTACTGTATTTGAAGTGAAATTTGTCGTACCAGGTAGTTCTTAAAATTAACAGTAAGCGCGAACGTACTCGGAAATATTATACTGCATAAGGCTTAGGTATTCTGGTACAGTGTGTTATATTCATGTTATAAACATGACTGTTAGTCACAGTTTCATATTGTCATAAGAGCATATATGTAATGCTTCCGCCTTAATTGGTCGTTAAGGGCGGTTTAAATTATCTAATTGCTGTTTTGTACACCTTCTAAATATAACCATATCGATTGATAACATTGCAAATCGATAAAAAACACTGGTAAAATGTAACAAGAAGTCATGTTGAAATAGGTAGGTTGTTCAGATAAGCTTTGCGTATTTTGCATTGTACTCTAAGTACTCGTGATTTAGTAATTAATTGGCATTGTTTTTTAATAACGCAAACAAATTATGCAATCAAAGTAGGTAACATTATACCAATGCAAGTTTGGTAAGTAAATGTATCAGTGTACCAAATTAAGGATCAGAATACCGTTTCGGTCTGATTGTTTCAGGAACACGAGCTCTTCCGACATCGGGGCTCGGCTCACATTTCCTCTCGGCGGGTCCCACCGTTCATTATACTAGTACCGATGACAAAAACCGATCATTGTGAACGGCTGGGAATGGCATCTAGTTATTCACAAGGCCTCAGTGACATATCATGCGGGTAAACTAGTATATGTGTGATCTCCCATTTCGAATCGATGATGCATCTTGAGGTAAAGTTATAAAATTGGACGAGCTCATATACCTACTTGTGAATTGTAGTTCGTAGTTGATCGAGTGGCCTAGTGCTGGGTAAATTATGGTGTTGCTGTGAACTAGGTAGTGTTATACAAAAAGTTGTGTTTACGTAGTTACATTCACTCTCAATTGATCTTAGCTACCGTGGGACACGTTTGATTTAGTTATATTGATTATATTGAGAGCTCACGTTATGTTTAAGAGCTAGATTGACCAATTGTTCATCTAAATACTTCATGGTTAATTTTATTCTGAGATAGGTACTTATGGCATACATTAGTCTGTATCTATAGTCTTGCTAAGTTATTAGGATTACAAAGTATGACTTGAATTTACCCGCATCTGGATGAGTTTGTTATAGGTACCGTAAAACTACACAACTATAGTCCAAAAGCTCTTAACTATGGTCCAAAACTGACTCGAATATCTACGATTAGGTGTTATTTTTATTTGAATGAGGCGTTTAATTTTAAAAAAGGTTCAATAATGAATACTTTTAAAAAATAAAACTAAAAAGAAGACTGGGATTGATATTTAGATAACGTATTGAAGCTGTGGACCATAGTTGCAGTACTGGACTATAGTTGTGTAGTTTTACGGTAGTAAGTATGTCTAGCAAAACATCTACGGACGAAATTATCACAACACGTAAATGGAAACATCCACTAATGTAAGAAAACGATTATCGATCTCAGAGTTCGTAATTCATAGCTTACATTCATTAGATTTCGGAACACTTTAGTGGAATTTAGCCATATATGGACGGATTGTAACTGACCTACGCATTGAGCATGTGTGTGTTTAATAACATAATTATTTCATTTTGTAGAGAATGAGGTATGACAAAAAGGTGGCCCACGAACTGGTAAGACCAAAACACTTGGTGGAGTACAGGCGTGTATAGACATGGTAATAGACCTACTCAACGAATGCATGCCAGGTTAATTAACAAGTATTATAATCTACTATGTTGAAAAGGCGCCCTTGTCAAAATCAAAAGCCGACCTTGAGACTGAAGTTCCGGACTGACTTGTGTGTTATCTAAGTATTGGGGCCACCTTGACAATAAGTTAATAAGGCATCGTTTGGCGTAATAATCGAGTCATGGTTGTAGTTGGTGCCACGCCTCCGGGATCGACCACTTTTACTTTTAAAGGGGGGCGCGTGTTCTGCGTTGTGTTGTTTCTTCCAGTATAGTTTGTTTGCGACGTGGTGCGCTCGCTGTTACGCGCTCGGTTTCGCGCGCTGTTCGTTATTGGATCAATCTGACTGGTGATCGCTGGCGCGTGCTCGTCGATAACAGGTAGGAGTTAGATTAAACGGGTCTGTTTATAAGTTAACTAGTAGCTTAAATGTAGGTCAGTTACAGCTTTTTAATTAGTGATAAAGCAAAAGTACTGTCAGAAATTATTTACGGATTTTAACGATGGAAAACTTAAATGGTAATAAATATCTACTGGTTTCAAAAATAATTTCATTTTAAAATACATGAATTACGTTAAATATCACTAATGCTATTATATAGGTCATTGAGTTTATAGATCAGTCTACAAGGTTTAACAAAAATACTGGTGATCCTTTTAAGGGCATAATTGGTATCGCATTCTTATTATGAAAAACTAGGTATGAATATATTTTTTGTCGCGAAAAAAAATTTTGTTTTTGTATGGAGGGTTGAGACGACGTGTCCCATACAAAAAAAAAATCGCGTCCATAAAAGTTTTGTTCTACTATTTCCTTCTTTCTCGCAATACGATACCAACAACGTTCTTAAACGGATCACCAGTATTTTTGTTACATCCTGTATACAATATTAAATTAAATATTTTTAACCGTTTGTGTTGGTTGACCATTTATGTCTTTAGATGTCTAAATAAAGTAAAAATATTATTATTAATTTTTGCTATTATAGGGTTTCATATTTCATACCAATCTTATTCCCGAAAACCGCAACTTAATCGGTCGATCCGTTTTGGAGACATACATGTATATGCGTATAGTTATTCTTGTGCATAAACAAATATCGTATGTCTAATCATAAATATACCAATTTACAATAAAAACTTATCGAAATTAGTTAAATTTTTCATATCTGAGATAGTGACATGCAAACACAGTGAATACTTGTTTACTTGGAGGGTCGGCAACGCGCTTGTGACTCCACTGGAGTTGCAAGCTCTCAAGATCGTAGACTTGTGAACATTATGCGGGCTGTACGCTTGTTTGCCACCGACCGTGTATAACCAAAAACCCAGGAACTGACCATCATTAGTATTCATTAGGTACCGTTACGTACTTTACTTTCGTGGGAGGTTAAGTTTTTTCCATAGTAACCTTAAGTTATTAGTGCATGAACATATAGGCAAAGGTCTTTAACTTTATTTAGTAACACCAGAGACTATAGAAATATAGACGACCACAGCCTAAGAACTTTTTGAAGCTCATGTCGATTGCGCCATCTATGTCAAAGCCACCTAAAGATGCCGAATATGTAAGAGAAATGTCACCTGCACTGCTACTCCACCTAGTAACAAACAAGTAGCTACTACTAGTGTACTACTAGTACGCTATTTGTTACTAGGTGGAGTAGCAGTGTAACAAACAAGTAGCTACTACTAGTGTACTACTAGTACGCTATTTGTTACTAGGTGGAGTAGCAGTGTAAGTGACATTTCTCTTACATATTCGTATCTTTAGGTGGCTTTGACATAGATGGCGCAATCGTCATGAGCTTCAAAAAGTTCTTAGGCTGTGGTCGTCTATATCTCTATAGTCTCTGGTAACACTGTTATGGTATGGTTCATGACCAAACAAAAGATTTCTTAGTTTCCTATCCATATATTTTTTATTTAGTAGCAGTAAAAAAATCTAATATAAGAAAATTTTGCACTTTTAACGATTTTAACAATTTATGTCGCCATAAACTGGTACACTTAAAAGGGACGTACATTTATCAAAATATGTCGTGACGTCACAATTTAATTTAAGACTCCAATACAAAACTATGTAGTAAAATTTGACGTTTAATAGTGTAAAGGCTTCGATAGCTTTAAAGGTTTATATGGAAGAAAGAAAATCAGCAGTTGACAGCATGAGTAAGTATATAATCAGAGACTGTAGAGATATACAATTTCGGTATCTTTAGGCGGCTTTCGGACAGAGGGCACAATTGACTTGAGCTTTTAAAAGTTCTTAGGCTGTGGACGTCTATATCTCTATAGTCTCTGTTAAAATGTACTAGTGAAATGTATAAATGACAGATTTCAGATTTAACTACAAAAAATAGAATGATATAAAAATACTAAAAATAGAGACAATAGGCACATATAACAAAACTATATACAACCATAACAAATAGAAACTAGCATTTGAATATTACGCAAGTCGCCGATAATAGTAGCAGTTAGACAATATTTGTTAGTAAACATTAAATTATTGTTAATTGGAGAATACTCATCGTCCCACGTAAACAATAGTGCATTGTCTTAGTACGCCATGAGTTTACTAATATACGGCTACAACACGTCAGTTTTGAGAGGATGTTGCGCAGGATTAAACAGGAGCTGCATTTAAACTCTGAAAACCTGATCTTGATTTGATGTTGATACTAGTATTATAGTGGTTGTCCTTACAGCTAACGCCAAGATTGCAGGGCTAATTGAAAGTTGACGGGCTTTCAAATTAAGCTTTAGCCTTAATGAATGGCATAGTTTTCGAGATATTGGCACTTGTACAATACAGCTTAAATTACTTAGTCTAATTCTGCTGCTGACTGTACAATGGAAAACGACTTTAAATTTGGATGGATGAATTGCGCGAGCATACAATAAACAATTGTATGAGCACTCCATTGGCTGTTACGGCTCTTATGCGTAGTGAAGCAGTACAGTCCGTGTGGAAAGTGTTGTAGAATTCTTTAGCTCTCAGTTAAACACTCTTCTTCCTGCTCAATGTGATGTTCCATAAAATAAGCAAATTTTTAAGAAAAAGAACAGACTTCAATTAGTCTACTCCATATTTCCAAAAGCAAATACACGAGTTATTATATAAATACTCAAAATAGGTGTACCTGGACCTATAATATTTGAAAAGTTCCCTCGATTTCTCCAGGATCCCATTACCAGATCGATTTGATGATGAATTGAAAACCTTCTTCGAATACTTGAAGTCGGTTGATAAATGAGTTATTGCCAAAAAATGCTTTAAAAAGTGGATTTGACAGGATAATAAAAATGTCCAACCAACAATCATTGACAAAATAAATGCGTCCTGTAGGTTTTCCGGTGATTGAAATGATATGATGTAAACAAAACATAACAGGGTGAGCTTAAGCTCATCAGTGCATTTCCGTTCTTCCTATTATAAATACTAATGATCATATTAGCATGAATAACACGGATGATTAAACTGACGAAACGAAGATAGGCAAGTATGTTAAAATATTGGAGCTCCTTACATAAATGAATACCTATAGAGTTGAGTAGGTTTAAAATGCATTCGTTACAATTAGTCACCCTCAAAAATTGATAGTCAAAGAAACGTCGGATTTTTTTCACTATTTTTGAATCGACAAATATATTTTTAAAGCCAAAACTTAACGTAAAAGTAAAAAAAAAACGATTAACTGCTAATTTATGGAAGAAAAACCTTATGGAAGATTAATATACTTATTATATTAAGGAGTTTTCTTCGGTACTTTTTGAAGTTAATATCGGCTTGTAGGTAGGCGTCGTAGTAGTCGTAGTATTGTGGTAGTATCGAGGAGTAGATGTTCTCTAAAGCCATCAACAATCAATGATAAAACCGAGCTGAAAAATAATCAACTCACGAAAGTGTATTATATAATTTATATACCATATGTGGTTTGACGTATATTATTATATTTTAGTTAATTAAAACTTTAGTTGACCGCTTAAATATTTTGATATAGCGGAAAATTGAAACACCGGAGAAAGGTGAGAAAAAATAAATGACAGGGGCATATCAGGGCCGTTTTTAGAAGCTGTTTTTGCATACGATATAACTGAAATTCTTATGTTTAATTTAGAATGCACAAACAAGATCATGTTTTACCTACATAAACAGCAAAATTCCGTAAGACCTTAGGCAGTTGTTAATGTATTATGCATTAGAAAATCGGTCCCAAGCGCTACAAGTACTCATAAAATAAATATAGTTTTATAACTCTAAAATCTTATTGCACGATAAGTCCACACTCCACAGTCTACAACATGTTTGATTTAACTATCTGACTTATTGCGTCCAAGTCGTGTAGAGTTAAGTTGTGATGCCTCATTAGCGTTCAAAAATCAGTTCGTATAAATAGTTAGGTAATGTAGTTAATTAGTAGTTAAAGTATCAAGTCGATACATTACCGTCAGGTTATCAACCAGATATCGGAACATCTGCCTTGATAGAGCACTCAACTTTTTTACAACCTTTTGATCTAATTACCTTACATACCGGAAAATGGGGTGAGTAGGGAAAAACTGACATTCAAACCTCGAAACATTTTATTTTTACATATGCAAACTGAATAGTGTAGTAGTAGTGGTAAAATACTTTATTGCACAAAACAAGTAGGTACATGACCAACAAAAATATGGTGCATACAGGGTGGATTTTCTTTTTGGGTCAGTGAGGGCAGCTACCAGATCCCGTGCTGCTACGTAAAAATGGTCTTAGAAGACCTTCCTTCTATTTCAAATTAATGAAGGATCACATTTACAGTTTTTGGAAGAAACATACAGGGTGCGAGAAAAAGGTCATTTTTGGCGAACTTTTTTTATGATGCCATTTGATCTCATTCCTATCTAGGATCAAAAGCTGGTATGGGACCAAAAAACATTTTCCGGCTAGAAAAGCCACAAATTGAGAAAACATTTTCCCGTACGTTTTGTATGAAAATAAAAACTTTTATTTTTCACATGTAATTTTTTTATACCAGTCGATTCCAATCCTATTCAGTATCAATAGTTTCCATGGGGTCAATTTACGGTAATGTACCAAACAGCCACAAATTAAAGACACTCACCCCATTTTACGGTACTTAAATAATGAGGACATTTTTTTAAGTAAATGCTGCCTAACCAAAACTAGAACAACTTGGAAAACTGGTGAGAAGTGTTTAACGAGGTAATTGCCTATAGGGATACTAAAAGACACTTACGATATTACCTAAGTCCTAAACAGTTTGTCGTTAACAATTCTCAAGCATAGAATCGCCTATTGTTCTTGGCCCGTTGTTTCCAAAACTTACCTATTTCTTACTACACTGCATTCCAAGATAATGTCTATTGCATAGGGCTATTGAAATTCACAAGGGATAATTATGAGTTAGGCCGTGTCGAGTGTCGGTCGCTGTGACTAGAGGAGTGTGAGAAGCTCATTACAGGGTCATACATTGAAACGAGAACTGTATCCACTTCAGATCTTTACAATGAAAACTGCCCATTATTTGGGCTGTATTTTTTCTCTGCCCTTAAAACATCCTTAAATATTTGCAAGATGACGAATGTTATCCTTTAGCCTAGTTAAATTTCTATTTGGGATATAATCCTTAGACTCCTTAGATGGTCTCTCGTTAGCGCTCAAGTAGCGTGCGTTCCCTTATCTTATCACATAAACAAAATAAATGTTTTAGATGCAATCTAAAGTACCTGTTACGTTACGTCTATTATTCGTGCCGTGCCGCGAGTAATGACAGTGTGTGGTTACAAATTACATGTGTTTAACTGCAAGTACTAAGTGGCTGCTATTTTTGAATTTCGCTTTTTGCGCGTTGAACTCTTTTATATGACGAGTGTGAAATACAGTCAGCAGCAAAAGTATTACTGGATCGCGATGAGAATGGGATTGAGTTAGCTGTCAACCCATACAAATTTTAACGTAAGCATATAGAAAATCTGTCAACTCTAATCCCATTCTAATCGCGGTCCAGTAATAGCTAAGTGGGTAGGGCAGTGTAACTAAGGGGTATATAGAGGTTTTGGTGACCAAAAGTTTCACATTGGGCGGCAACTGTGAATCCTGCTGTTGCATAACATAAACATTGATATCGAGACGGACAATTAAAAAACATTCAATCCCTACGAAAAAGCAACGTCAGTGCGACAAGATAACAGTTGTCATTTGTTCAGAAGTCCATCCATGGTTGTCATTTTATCGCCTATCGCGTCATGCGTCACTTTCGCACGTACATACTTGTTAGGACGTGACAGCTACGGTGACAAGCCATAAAAATCCGACCATATTAGGCTAGCCGGTTATCATTTGTTGCAGTTATGCGTTTATTTCTATGATAAGAAGTCGGTTGCCTTCACCGGTCGATCAGTTTTGTTTTTCTGCAGTTAAATATCTGGTTAAAACAACTTTTTAAATTGTAAAGGTCAGGTACACGAGACGAACGCCCTTTCACGAACTATTATTATTATGAATATTATCGAAATAGTGCATATACTAGCTCACCTTATAGTACTATTACTGTATCATGTCAGCATTGAAATATGACATCTTGAGGTGTTTCCTTTGCTTGACATGGAGTTTTTGCCAAAAGCGAGTACACAAGGATCTTGAATGTCGATAACGCAGTGACTTTTTGGATGTTACTCTAACAATTTGCTAAAAGTAAAAGTTGAAAATGTGTCTGTTATCTTGGTTGATCATCTGTCGACGATAAACTTAAATATTGATAAATTAAATCACTATAAATTATTAAATTAATATTAAGAGGCAATGGTACACAAATCGATCTAGTCCCACATTAAGCTTATCAATTTAAATACTCAGGATTTTTTTTTCCTATGGGCACACAAATATATGTCCTACCTCATATGCAGGGTTACTACCGACTATGCTAGAAGTCCGGTAAACGCCATCAATGCAGACGGCTTCTGGTGCAACACACTATAATCAAATTAAAAACAAAGGAGATTCGCAGCACAGAACCCGGTGTTTTGCCATAGTTATAAAGTTTACGCATGCGTTTACAATCCGCATCACGGTAACATCTTGCAACCATGCGGTGCGACTAATCGCATCTTGCGTGTACGCATAACCGCCGCTAACTTTCGGTTTCATTGACAAGCTAATGCGAGCTCGTGTTGATTTGATGAGGTTACGGTAACGTTTACGTTTCCGTTGTTACCGTCCGGACGACACGGAAGCTATGAAGCCTGTGTGCATGTAATGGAATGCTCTTAGTTTCCATTGTCTAGCTCAATTTGTTTTATTTAATTTACTTATTTACTGTGCAGTCACCGGCTTTGTTTTTGCCTTTTTATGTATGGCCAGTGATTATTTGAAACGGCTGCACTGATTTGGAAAAATCTTTTTTTGTTTGAAAGGTTCACAGTTGATCCCATTGTCACCAGGTCAGTATCTGATGATGGAGAAATCGAGGGAACTCTTTAAATATTATAGGCACAGCTATAGCGATTTAAGTATTTTTACGCTAGCTCGGGAATTTGCTTTTGGAAATCTGGAGTTCAGGTGAAGTCTGTTCTTCTTTTTTGTTTAAAATTGTTTGGTTTCAATTGCTTAACATTATATAAGGGTGCCATTATTTGTTCATGTTCAATAATGTTAAGGAACATTAAAAATATAAATCAAGAATCGTTTCCCGTTTAATAAAATATATAATTACTAGCAGTTGCCCGCGGCTTCGCCCGCGTACTAAAAGTACTAAAAAGGAGATTATCAGTTTGACCCTCATTTCTGTATTGTATGTATGTTTGTCCGCGATTATCTCGCGTTTGGCTGAACCGATTTAGATGCGCTTTTCGGAAAAGTATTTGTTACTTTCTGGAGGTTTCGGTATATGACATTTTGATGAAGGCTTTCCCTTATTTTTTTTTAATGAAATGGTTGCAATATTTCTTTTATTGTTACGCCATCGCCAGCAACGACTTGCTTGTAGTAACTTATTTACTAAGAGATTATGATTAATGTAGATTTCTACTCTAATGAATAAAAGTTTTTCCCCGCAACTTCCTCTGCGTGGAATTAGTAATAGATCCCCCTTTTTACCCTCTTAGGGAATGACTTCTGGGATAACAACTATTATGTATCCTTCCCCAGAACTCAAACTACCTCCATACCAAATCATCTAAATAGGTTAAGCGGTTATCAATTCCCGATACATACCTTCAACCTCCTTTTCACCTCTAAAAGGGTTGATTTTCCGGATAAAAGTGTCCTATGTCGTTTTCCGAGACTCAAACTATGTCTATACCAAATTTCATCTAAATCGGTTCAGCTGTAAATAATTCTCTATAAAACTTCCAACCCCTTTACTTTGCACCCCGTAAGAGTTGTTTTTCGGAATAAATACTATTTTGTCGCTTCTCGGGACACAAACTATCTCTATACCAAGTTTCATCTCAATCGGTTCAACGTTTAAAAAAGCCCCATTAAATCTTTCAACCCCCATTTCACCCCCTTAAGTAATGATTTTAGGAAATAAAAAAAACCCGGCAAGTGTGGGTCTTACTTGCGCCTCAAGAGTTTTTCTCAAGAGAACATTTTTTTTATTCCATTTTTTTAAAAGACGCTTTCAGCATGATATATTTTGTTTATATATTTTTTTTATTATATATTTTGGTTTGTAGTTCGCAGTGCCTTGGTTTTTACTGTAATGCTGTGTAACGAATAATTTGAATAAATAAATAAATGATTTCATGAGAATTTATCGCGACTAAAGTGTGCGAAAGAAGTGCGAATCGGAGTCGGTACCCCGATTTCAACAAATCCCATAGAAACTTCCAAACCTCTTTTCACCCCTTTAAGGGTTACTTTTTTTTCAACGAAAACTACCCTTAGTCGTTTCCCGAAATTTAAACTATCTATTATACCATGTTTCATTTAAATCAGTTCAACGGTTAAAAATTATCCATACAACATTCCATTCCAATCACCTTTTCAGCCCCTTAAGGGCTGCCCTAATCTATGTCTTTTCCCGGGATTAAAACTATTTCTATACCAAAATTTCAAAATCGATGCCATTTTCGTAATTAACGTCCCAAAATACCATAAATCGACACCCATATTGATATTTAGCCATTTCAACCCTATCGCACCCTAACAGGGGGATGATATTTCACGCCCACCACGTTGTATTATAAAATCATTGTTTTTTTCGTAATCAGCTACCCAATAAACCATAGAAACGATACCCATGTTGATTTTCAGACTTTGTCACCCCCATTTCCCCCTTTATGGGGTTGAATTTAAAAAAACCTGTAACACGTGTTTACGCATTTATTGTTAGGAATAATCCTGTGAAGTTTCAAATAAAACAGTCTAACTAATCTTGTTTCCCCATACAAACTTTGGACCCCCATTTCACCCCCTGGGGGATAATATTTCACGCCTGCCACATTGTATAATAAAATGGTTGTTGTTTTCTTAATCAGCGACCCGATAAACCATAGAAACGATACCCATATTGATTTTATATTTTTTCACCCCCATTTCCCCCTTAAAGAGGTTGAATTTTCAAAAAAGCTGAAACACGTGTTTACTCATTTATTGTTAGGAATATTTCGGTGAAGTTTCAAATTAGATAGTCAAACTAATCTTGTTTCCCCATACAAACTTTGGACCCCCATTTCAACCCCTGGGGGATGATATTTCACGCCTGCCACGTTGTATAATAAAATGGTTGTTGTGTTCTTAATCAGCGACCCGATAAACCATAGAAACGATACCCATATTGATTTATTGATTTTTTCACCCCCATTTCCCCCTTAAAGGGGTTGAATTTTCAAAAAAGCTGAAACACGTGTTTACTCATTTATTGTTAGGAATACTTCGGTGAAGTTTCAAATTCGATAGTCAAACTAATCTTGTTTCCCCATACAAACTTTGGACCCCTATTTCATCCCCTGGGGGATGATGTTTCACGCCTGCCACGTTGTACAATAAAATGGTTGTTGTTTTCTTAATCAGCGACCCGATAAACCATAGAAACGATACCCATATTGATTTTATATTTTTTCACCCCCATTTCCCCCTTAAAGAGGTTGAATTTTCAAAAAAGCTGAAAAACGTGTTTACTCATTTATTGTTAGGAATATTTCGGTGAAGTTTCAAATTAGATAGTCAAACTAATCTTGTTTCCCCATACAAACTTTGGACCCCCATTTCAACCCCTGGGGGATGATATTTCACGCCTGCCACGTTGTATAATAAAATGGTTGTTGTGTTCTTAATCAGCGACCCGATAAACCATAGAAACGATACCCATATTGATTTATTGATTTTTTCACCCCCATTTCCCGCTTAAAGGGGTTGAATTTTCAAAAAAGCTGAAACACGTGTTTACACATTTATTGTTAGAAATACTTCGGTGAAGTTTCAAATACGATAGTCAAACTAATCTTGTTTCCCCATACAAACTTTGGACCCCTATTTCATCCCCTGGGGGATGATATTTCACGCCTGCCACGTTGTACAATAAAATGGTTGTTGTTTTCTTAATCAGCGACCCGATAAACCATAGAAACGATACCCATATTGATTTTCAGATTTTTTCACCCCCATTTCCTCCTTAAAGGTGTTGAATTTTCAAAAAAGCTGACACACGTATTTACTCATTTATTGTTAGGAATAATTCGGTGAAGTTTCAAATAATATAGTCAAACTAATCTTGTTTCTCCATACAAACTTTGGACCCCCATTTTACCCCCTTACGGGGTGAATTTTGAAAAATCCTTTCTTAGTGCACCCCTAGACCTTATAAGGCACCTACGTGCCAAATTTGGAATCGCTAGAACCAGCGGTTTGGGCTGTGCGTTGATATGTCAGTCAGTCAGTCAGTCAGTCAGCTTCTTCTTTTATATATATAGATTTGATGCCCGAGTTAATATACCTACACTTAACACGATTCAAGAAACCATTAATTTTCTCAGCAGCAAAAGTACATAGCTTAATGACCTTTACACGCTTTTACTTAAGAATAAAGTGCCAAGATCATTTTGAACACCTCATCTTCTACTTAGCTACTCCTGTCCTGTTTCTGAATGAACATAACGCATGTTAACTTTGGCATAATACAATAGAGACATCAAACATATTCACCGACAGTTAATGAGTCTGTAAACAAATGCGCCCTGTCAACTGTGATGAAGTAGGAACATAAGCATATGGCACAAATTATGATCGATAGCGCCGAAGGTGTTAGCTTGTCACTTTGTCATATCATACAACTTATTCTTAAGCAATCAGTGTCAAACATAACTAGGAGACTCGTCTATGGTAATATATATTGTGCTATTGTTTCATATACACGACAAGGCCAATTTAGGTAGATATTAATTTAACCTTGTTTGTGATTGTTACCGTTATTTTCGCAAGCCGATGATAGGACGGCACATGCTACAAAATTAAATGTTTATAGGCATCAACTACTTAAATATAATCAATGTTATTTTGTATAAGTATTAATATAAGTTAAACTTAGATATTTAGGTGGCATTATATAATTAATATAATTGTGTCGTGGGGTGCCCGGCCTTAGAATTGTCCCCCACCATATCGTCCCGTGGTTACAGTAGGAGTCTGCTAAGGGAATATACCGAGAGATGGGCAGCAGCATCTTCCGAAATCCTAAACAACAATGAACAAAAAAATTACTGCGCGCGCCAACCCGCCTGCCAAGCGTGGCGCGTATGGCAACCCCCCCCCCCCCACCCTAAAGGGGAGGCCTATGTTCAGCAGTAGACGTCTTATGACTGAGAAGAAGAAGATGATGATGATATAATCTTATAATGTTTATTGAGCTTTAGCTCAAAAAAGTTTATGTATATTTTAGCAGCCATCCACACCTGTAGGTATTCATAAGAAAAAGCGCTTAATTCTACGTTAGCGGCTATAAATAACTGTGTATCTATTTAAGGCGTTAACTTTACATATAAAACGATGTTACATAACACTTAATAAAAATGAATCAGCTGCTCATCATATTACCTTAATTGAAGCTTATTACGCTTGTGACGTGGGTATTCGCAAGGAAAACGTTTTAGACTCATCGCATGTTGCATAAAGGGTCTCGTCTCGTCCGTCCGCGACCAGTTTCTCTCTTTAAGACCTTGCTCGTTGCGTGTGATTCCACCAGATATTATGTAAATATGTTACTATAAATAGCTACAATAATGTGATGAAATCTATGCCCCAGTTCTTGGTACGTAGGCTGGGCTTCTGTAAGTCGTGATGTTACCCGATATCAGTTGACATATCCAACGGTCTAATTGATTGTGTTCTGAAATATTTAATCTCAAAGGACAAGCTGTACTAATGGGATCAACACAAATATTCTTTACCAAAAAGCATTCTAAAATATGTATCAGTTCACCATTTTAGTGCCTATTATTTAATTCAAATTAAATATATTAGTGGTTGCTTGTTTGTACTTATTAAGGATTTGTAGAGTTTTGGAATGCAGTAAGCGAAAGGCAAAATGCGGAAACGAAGTTTACGAGTATAATGCCTAGGCAGCTTTAGAGGTAAGAAGGCCGTCGCTATGATACATAGCTCATGTCAATTATAGTTAATTGTATAATTTAAATGTTCTTTTTTTATCCTGCCAATAATTGTAAAATTGCGATCTATGTAAGCTTTTAAGCCCCGGTTACATAGTTGTTCTGTTTTTTAATATTACAAACGAAAGTGACGAAGATACATACATACTCGTATATATTTGCACAAATACAACAAGTTAAAATTTTATATTTGGTAGGCCTCATAGAAAATGCTAAGTGTTCAAAAATTTATAGAAATGTTAAGTTATCTGTTATCTATAAGTTTTGCGATCTCGGATATGTCGTAATTATATTTTACGTCTCTCTGTGCTGTAAGTGAGATTTGCCGCCCACGGGCGCTGCGGCAAATCTCACTTCACACCCAGGAGAAGACGTAAAATTGTGTACGCACCACGGGCGATAAAAAAGAAGGCCTCAGATAGCTTGTTTATGGCCCTTACCTTCGGTTCGGGCCACAAATACCCGCGATCTGAGCCATTCTTTATTTTACCGCCCTAGGTGCGTAATGTACTATTAATCGATATTATGATTATGATTATGACTATTATGAGACATTAATCTACGATCCAAAAACATATAATTAGGTAGGTACGTGAGTAACTTTTTTTATATACATACATACACTCACATAAAGTAGAAACTAGTAAAAATTATTTATTAGTGTAGTAAAATAAGTAGATATTGCAGTTCGTTTGAGAAGTTGAGTATTTACTTTTCGAGGTTATTACGAAGTAAAAGCAATATTTTTTACTCTTATACTAGTACTTTAATGAGTTATTTATACAGTTACAAACACTGCCGTAATACATTAACGACCTGTTAATTCACATCGGTAACAAACTTTATAGGCATTACGTGCATGTAATATTATTGTTATGATACTTATGATGAGCACGAATATGTATTTATGTATTTATTTACAATTGACTTTTGCTTACGATTGTAGCAGCCTACAGTCTACTAGAGCCATTAATCATCGCACCGTCGCCGCACCTTTTGAGCTATTAAATACAAATTTAATATTCATAATTAATTGCACACCTCAATAAAATAGAATCTTACATAAATTAAAAGAAAATAAAATAAAAAGTAAATACATGGTAAACTAAGACACATATTTTTTTAAATTATAAATTACCTACACCAGTAGGGTGATAGGTAAACATCCAGTGCTCGTCACTGTCCCAGTACATGTCGTTTGTAAGCTTAAGTCTTTTGCAATAAAACTTGACTTAAATAACCAGAGGTCCCGTATGTAGTTGACCTCCAAACTGCAAATATCGGCATTCAACAATTTGCAGTTGGCACCCCGAGGCACTTTTAAACTTAATAATTAACATCAAGGCACAATTGGGTCCAGTGATTGCGGTTCATATTGTCATGAAAGCTTGAATATAAGTACCAGTGGCGGTGGGTCTAATTTATCTTAGGCAAGCCGGTTCTGAATTTGGCTTAAAATGTCTAAATGAGCTGTAGGAAAACTGCTCCCGAGGCGTCCACCGATGTGAAACTTAGGCAAACCGACGGGAATCGTGTTCTATGGACGCGCCGCCGCTGCTATGTACGACTAGGGTTTCTGGTTTCTCGACCTTTTTTATTTCTCGAGGCACGGGAATTCTCGACCACGATTTCTCGAGTTTCTCGAGTATCTCGAGAAATTTTAGGAGGTCTTTTCCGACCACGGAACAACGGTTTTCCGGACCTTTGGTAGGCGTATGCGGAGCCAAAGCCAACGCGCAAAGGCCCTTTAGACAATTTAATGAAAAGTGAGGGATACACTAAAAGGATGCTGCCCTTGCCCGTGTCATGGGACGCACGCAGAGACAGCGCCCGCCATGGTGTAAGGACTATTCAGTTACTTAATGGAGTCTAAAATGTACTAGGCTATTGGGTGAATAGTATGGGCTAATTACTGGGCTATTGGGTGAAGAACCGGACCCCTGCTTAATAAAACGGTATCCAATTTTAATTCCGGTAGACGGTGACTCGCCCTCCGCAAGATGGGATCCCATAAAAAGCGACATCAAAGATGGCTCAAGGGCAACACCGGTGCGGGGCTGGGGGTAGAGAGGTGTCACTAGACTTTAAACATATAATATAGCCAACTCGTCACTTAGGTTTCCACATCTACCCTCGAGAACGCAGCTCTAGCGACCCCACTCTGGACTGGACAGCCGGTCCTACAGTCCCACTCATCCAACAGGTTAAGCACAGAGCACAGACAGCATAAGCTAGACGCATTAAGTGTTAAACACGTGTTTTTTTTACTTATCGCTCTTGCGATTTATTTCTCGAATTCTCGAGGCATTGCGGTTTTTTTCCCGTCTCGACGAAGGACAAATTTCTCGAGATTTCTCGCCTCGAGAATTCTCGAGCAGAAACCCTATGTACGACTAAAATACAATTATACGTACAAATACTTAGCTGTGATAAGTATTAGTCACACAACTAAGGTATAGGTATACAAAAATAAAAATGTTACAACTGCATCGTATAAATATGTATGTTTAGTTGCTATAAAATATTTCAGTGCAAAAATATATATCAAGCACTTTATCGCTTTGACAATAGAAGCTTTCTTATGATATTTGTGAGCACTTTGGTCGTTCCGATATATCTGATGGCGACTATACCTATATGCCCCAGAAATATAGTAGTTATATGGTTCTGCATGTTGAATGTACATTACAGACTTGCTTAACCTGTCGTCAACGTGGTTGGAGTTGACAGATAAATTGCCTATTCTTCTTAGACGGTAATGTTCTTTATTTGGAACAATAACTTAAGTTGTAAAGATCATGAACGAGCAAGTTAAGAAAGCGTGCTTTTGCGTTGAATTTACGTTACTTAAATATTTTATATTACATTACATCAAATACATTAAGTACATGAAATTATGACTATAAGTAGTGACTGCTTTGCTTTTTTATTTTGCAAATTCACCTTTTTTCATAAGTCCTGACTAGGGATTGCAACCCGGGTTTTTTTAGTATGAAGAAACCCGGGTTTCCGGGTAATACCCGGGTATTTTCATACTAAAAAAAACCCTGGTTGCATTCCCTAGTCCTGACACAGTCTGTTATTATGGTCATTTCGTGAATAATAAAAAGATGTTTATGTCAAATTAAACTTAAATTAATTGTAGTTTTGAATTCGCGGGAATATAGCAATTCCACAGGTAGTCATCCAATTATAAAGAAGATAAAAATAATATGTATTATGATAAATATTTAGATAAAGCGGCTAAGTAGGAAATGCAAGTAAATTTTTTTGTATGAGAATCAGCACTTCGTTATTTATCGGTTATCCGGTTATTACCCAAATTACAAGCATCAAATACTCAAGCACACACAAGCTGTCAAATAGCTCATATTAATTATATCTCGTGACGTGATAACCTAATTTTTAGCTAAATGACGATATCCCTGCAATTGAAATTACTTAATGAATATATTTAAACACACGTGATACATGAATAAAGCCGTAATGTTTAAGGCAATTAGAATTAGTCTAGCTTTGTAAATTATCTGTCAGAACTCTAAGGATTTATGAGATATTTGTACCAATTGTGTCACTACAATAATATTGTAATGTGGTTGTAATGCAATAGTAGTAAAAGGCGAGACCAGGAAATCACAGTCGGAAAAAACGTAATACCTACCTAAAGAGATATTATTACCTACCTATTTGCATATTACTGCGCGCGAGTTAAGTATAAGATTTACAAAGTCATTCAACTTGCTAAAGAACAAATTCTTACTGTCACTAAAAACTAATCGAGCGGATAAAAAAGGAGGTTAAAAAAATCATCCTTTTTGTAGCATTAACTCTATCAATTAATAGTTTTTTTGTAGATTTTCATTCGTTGTTACCTACAACATCAGTTTGAATTGTTTAGCACAGAAATGCCTCTTTATACAATTGCTATCATCAATATCATCATGAAATGGGTCAATATAACCAGTTTTTGATAAGCTAGTCTTGTCATCAATATTTAACACACTTCCGGTTTCTAGAACGAACTTATAAACATCAGTTCTCTGATATAATAACGAAGAACTGGTTTGCTTCAGTTATGTAATAATTAACATTGGTGCGTAGTGCGTATTTTGGAACACTGTCCTATGATTGATCGTTAGAAAACGAAAATTAATAATCTAGTTTTAAGACCGTTAGTTACCTCCACACAATAGTTTTACGTAATCTTTATATGTAGATCAAGAGTAAGCCGTAGCTAACTCTACCTCATCGAGTAGCAGATTTCGGCTGGTGTAGGGCAATGTACGGTGAAATGTTATGTATGTTAGTACTTGGTAACCTGAGCCAAAGTTGGAGGATTCTGTACATTCTAACCTAACCTACCCAAAAAATGTACGAACGAATGTGTGTGTACGAACAAAAAGTATTAGTACTCGCTACCTGGTATTTTTTTGTATTGTTACATGTATTATTTGTAATCTAAGTGCCAAATTAATTTAATCTCTTCAGCTTGAACTATGTTTAATATATGTAACTAAGTCAAATTGATTTAGTGCATGTTTAGGGCCTATGTCAAAAAAAAAATGAAACGCACTGAAGCCTACAGTACAGTTACCATCAAATATATCAGAACGGCGAAGGTACTCAAAAATATCTGAACATGCCCTATCGCCTTGACAATATAGGCGCTGTTCAGACATTTGTGGCCACCTTGGTCGCTTCGATATATCTAATGGCGACTGTACCGCTTCCGATTTTTGCTACCAATTCAAAAAATAATTCCTACATACATATTACATGCACTTACCTACTACCTAGTATACGCATTATACATATAGCATCTCGTTGTCGGTCGGAAGCGTCCTTGAACTATGAGTAAAAGTCGGTCGTGAGACGCAGCTGGGTCATTGCCACAAAAACTTACTTATATAATCTTTTGTCTTTTTTCAGAACTATGGGGTACCACGTGTTGCTGCTATGCGCGTGGCTGGGTTCAGCCAGCGCTATGCTGGAAGTCGTGAGCCAGTGGAACGTGATGCAGTTCGACTTCCCACCAGACCCGGTACTGCTGGAGAAGTTTCAACCGGAGAACACGGTGCCGACAGGCCTGGAGATCGGGTGGGATAGGATCTACCTGGGTATACCACGGTTGCGTGCTGGCGTGCCAGCCACGCTCGCCTGGATACCTAGAAGCTTACCGCCTGGTGTCAGCCCCGTTCTTCAGGTAAATGAAGTTACTTTCCTTGCACTGACTTATTTCTGTCAGTGTGGTTACTAATGAACTTACATCGCTTTTTTGTTTAAAGGGCAATACATGCTTAGAAAGGAAAATCTGCAATATATTTAATATTTAAATGTTATGCTAACACATTTAAAATATTTTAGTTCCGTATTTGGCAATGAAATGTTTTAGATTGGATTTAAAGTGAGTTGTAGTTGGGATTGTTAACTAGGTAAATTAGGAATTCTATAATAAAGTAACGCAACTCTGCTCTGCTCGTCATCTTACAATTAATTCATATAGTGTAGCTTGATAACTTAAACATCGTTTACAGGAAATTGATTAATTACTCGTGATGCAACGAATACGAATATTCGTAGGTATTCGGTGAATATCAGTGCTTTTACGAATATTCGTACCTATTCTCTGAATATTTTTTAGGTATTCGTAAGAATTTCTAAGTATGATTTTGATTAGGTACCTTCAATAATGTTGCTTGGAGATTTTTTTACCCACTAGGTACTACTATGTACTTACGATTGTGTTGTTTATATTCAGTATAATTGATTGCCAGTCGTGTTATTGCCATGTAAACATGAATTTAATTAATATTTCTAAGCAATAAAACGTAATAGTATTTTATGCAATAGTTGTATAAGAGGGTTCATAAAAGGTGAGTGGCATGTGTAACTATTTGAACCGAAAATTGTTAATAAAGACGCCATGAGCCCTTTTGACCTGCTTATACAACTATTGAAGGTTACATAATCATGGTCACCCTACAAAATAAAATAAAAATAGCGCTAATTACACTAATACTGGTATCAAACAATAGCTTGTTATCGACTGAATCCGCAGTGTTAATCCTGCTCACGTCTACTGAATCACCCTGTATATTAACTACTAACTAATTATAAGTTCTCAATGTTCCCATACTGTACGGGTGTACATACTGAAAAGATAAGTAGCTACTCTCGGTTGTTTTTTTTAAATCGTTTTTTTCCTCTAATAGCGCTTGTTTGTGACCCAACTTTTAAGTCACACCTCTACGAATAGCTGTGCTACTGCAAGGCTAAATATAATTATATTACAAGTAAGGCATATCAATTTGTCGAAGTATAAAATCAATGGCGTGGCGTGCACAAAGCGTTATCGCGAAAACGGTCGAATTACAACAGCGGTAGATTGCTCAACTTACCTACAAGCCTGACGCACGCTTAAGGTCCGCTTGTGTCCAACTGGTTTGCACTGAAACTGCAGGGGTGCTATGCCACCAAAAATATGACAGTTTGTTACATTACCAGGTTAATGTCCGCTCCACGCTATTTGTCTTGCTTATTGGCTCCTTCAAGTTTCTCTATGTAAATGCAAAAATAGTTGAGTTTCGCTAATGTCGCACTGTTGCCATGTCGCGAGCTATCAGTAAATATAGTTGAATTTGTCTTAGCTCTAGATATAGTTACGATACCTCGCTGATTAGAAATTCGTCGGCCCAAGTGGCACCTCGAGCCGCTTGAATTGAAGTGTGCTAAGAACCCAACTTTAGAATTCCATTGCCGTATTAGAACAAAGTTAGCGTACTTAAATGATTGACTATTTAAATATAAGTTCCAATACTGCCAATTTAGTAATTTCCTGTTACAGTTGGACAGGGTTATAAAATGCCAACCTAATAAGTATTAAATGGCATTTGTGAAGTGTTTAATTCCTATCGAGCTCTATAGAAAGGTCAGAAGTTTAAATGTCGTCTAACTAATGGGACGAGGATAAAACGTAACCCAAAACTAAAATAGAAACATTAACAAGAGCATGAGTAAATTGAAATTTTCTGGCTTCTCAAAAAGTGTATTATGTGAAATATACATATAAGTGGTCCAAACCTTGACATCAAAATTTTTTTTTGAAACCTCACGTCGGGGGCTATTAGAATATACCCCATGTATGTTAGCCGACTTTTCGTTGTTTTCGAGTTATTTTTAACTTTTGATTTTTGTTAAGAAATTCCGGGATGAAGCAATTAATTGATAAAAAATACTATTGAACTTTTTTGAATGTAAGAAACATTTTACAGCATAATCCTTCCAAAAATTACTAAAAAAAGCTGTTTATCATCATTCATTACAAATTCCACCGATCGCTTTCTTCTAATACGAAAGTTAATTATGTAACAGGACATTACAATCGGTAGGTACAATAGGTACATTGCTGCAAGGAAGTAAATGTTAAGGCCACTTTTTACAACCGCTTTACCAACGTCAGAGATTGGAATATATTGCACTGATGTGCCCTGAATGTGATCTACCTTAGTTTTCTTACAATTGGATGTTCTAAATGTAACTTCAACGTGTACTCATGTAAGTAGTCATGTATTTGCTCGAGTTTCTTGTGAAAGCTCTGTCTAACAAACGGCGATTTCACTGTTATGCAATTTATTAACAGTGGAGCCCGCATGTACAAGTTGCCATAGTTTGCTCTGGAAAAGCTATATAAAGGATCCGGCAAGGTAGAATCGTGACAAGGCCTTGGCAGAACGGTCTCGCGGGACAGGCCATGGCATTCTCAATTGAAATATGTAGGTACGAGTTGTTTGCATGTGCCAACGCTCCCCTCTCTTGTTTTGACACAATCAATGTTCGCATTCTTTGTAATTTTTTTGCACAGTCCATTTTACTCGCTTATTTTTAGAGGTGTGAATAAAAAAGGCTAATACTACCAGTCGCAATAGGAATTTCTCATTATTTGGATTTTTGGATATCGATATTATTTCGCAGTGCTGTTTTATTTAGTTATCTTTATTGCTTTAATGAATGTTAAAATGGGACAGGATTTCTAACTACCTACAAATATTGTTATTAAATGGTGTTTGATCTTATTAATATGAAAATTACTTTCCAAATGTAATTGTCACTCGACAAAGTTTAATAAATGCCATTTTTTTAAAAGAAACTAGTTCAATCGTTTTGTAGCTACTTTCATGAGTCATGACTTATCGACCTTATGACCGTAACCAACGTAGGACAACAAAATTTAGCAATTTTCTAATGTAGACGATAAAAAGTTCGTAATTCAAAAAATCATGACCGACTGACAAAAATGACTTCGCTGATATGTTATGACTCCGGTAATAAATAACTCAGTAACGCAGCTGATCGTGACCTATTGTGTTACGCTGACACGATCGTGTGCGGTTAATTGGAATGTAATTACTCTAATCCGATAAGTATTCATATTTGATTACCTATCTACCGCTTTCATGGGTGAGAATAATTAATAATGTTCCTTGAATTACGGACCATGAAACATTTACATGAAACTTGAATCGGCTTATGATCATACGTCGCACTCCAGCGGGAATTATGCGGGCACGTCATTTGGTATTACTTAGTATTTAACTACTAACTACGTAATTAAAAAAAAATACCTGTCATCATGTAGCAATCTTAAATTGTGTACATAGTGTGTAAAAACTCTTTATTTTGTAAATATTTTATACCTTACCAAATGACGTGCCCGCAAAATGCCCGTCGGAGGAGACGTATGCTTATAATAGAATCACAGTTCACGGGTCACCATGACCTAATCAGGACGTATGGTACACATCGCGTATGTATGGTCGACGTCAAAAATATGTTTACACTTTTGCACCTTACTCATTTGTAATAAGGTCCAAAAGTGTAAACATATTGTTGACGTCGACTGTACATTACCTACCCAGGTATTGACCCTGACCATCGGGATCCTTTACGAACGTAGCGCACCTTATTTGTATGTGATACGCATTGAATCACACACAATTCACACATTATTTGTTTTATTTTCCGTTTTTGCTGCTTTGTATGCAGACTTCGAAATATGCGTTACCTACAGACAATATTTTCTAATACAATCACGTCGGCAAGTTCCCAAGGATATCCGTCATCAACTCATCAAATATTTCTTTGTTCTTGTTGATAATTTAGTTTTGTCGGCCCGGGGGCCAATTTTTGACTTTCGAGTGCTCGAATCCAAAAAGTTTAAGCTCGAAAATAATCGCACACTAAAGCTTACCGTCAATTTTTTCGCATGAAATTAATAGTTTAAATACTCATGATTCAAAATTCCTATCGCTGTTATTTTTAAAACGTAATTTCATCGTTTTATTCTGAGTTGTAAATGTCAATTTCGAGTACTCGTTCGAATCTTTTGTGTGTGACTATTTTCGAGGTAATTTTTTTTTATTCGAGCGCTCGGAAGTCAAAAATCGGCTCCCTGAAGTCCCTGATTGATGTGGTCATAAAAGCCTTTTGCCCAGCTCCATAGCGGAATCGATACCGCGGCACGCTGTATGATTTCGCCGCGCTATTCGTGGTATGGAGCACGTTAACAATTATTATGCCGCTAACAGTACTTTGACTCCATTAGGTTTTGACTCCACTTTGACGCCTAAAAAGGTAATTACAAGTAAATAAAATGATTCGATGCGAGATGATACCATCGTACCGGATGCAGATATTAAAGAAACCGGCTAGTTACGAGTCGGATAATATACCATACTCATTGACAAAATGATTACACTTATTTCTTAATTTTTGTCTGCGGTTGCCGACCGATTAAAAGTACAGGGTAATTAAACTTGTTAAGTATCTACGCGGATTATCCCTTCCTCACATGTTACAATTAAAACCCGTATGTCGGCATATCTACGCCATTACGAAGTACAATAAACGGCACCAATGGAGCGATAAATGCGCCTCAGCTGTTGAAACGATCATGGATGCTAATGATAGGCTGAACCTTAAATAGTGTGACGATCACTACACCCAGCCGTGACGAGACATTTCCGCCACGGCAACAGAGGAGACAGCGTTATGAACTCAGTCGCCACTTAATTCTGCGGATACTATAGCATGACTTACGTTGTCGCGCGACTCTCCATACTTCAGGCGCGATTCGAAGTATGGAGTCGCGCGCGACAACGCATGTCATGATAAGCCGCCAGTTTGCCCCATATTTTGTTTATTCTAGATACAACATTCCTAAGCCGAACTTATTTATTTGCACGATGGAAAATCAAATCAAACTGGCTCCGAACTTGAGCCAGTTTTTTACCTGTAAATATGTACAGATTTTTAAGTCTTTTATGTTTTATAATTATGTGTTATTTTAGTTTTAGTTAAGTTTTATTTTTAGATTTAACTATTTAGATTAATATTAGTTTTAGTTACTTTTAATCGTTGTTTAACTTTTAATTTTTTTTTAAATGATATCATACTTAAATCGCATGATTTATCGGTAGCCTCACATCAAGTAGCAGGCTAGTTAAAGCTGGTATAATAAATAAGACTTCGGTACCTATTTCTTACATTAATCGAGCCTAACTGCTGCGCGTTGTCTGTTTAAAAACAATAGATATGAAGGTATACTTATACTGGACTTCATAATTAAGGGATGTGATTAACTTATCATAAAGTAACTATTATGAGTGGCATGTTAAGGTGGTCTGTTCTACATAAATGAACTATTATCATGTTTTCATATTTTTTTTGTTTCTGCCAAGTTTTTGTAAGTAGCTATAGGTTCTTTAATTATGTACCTACTTACATAATTACCAACTTAATTTAAGGAAACGTTTAAATTGGTTCAGTAACCAGACCGAACATTGATTATCTAGGCACGTCACGGCATAATCGAAAGGATGTGAACCGTTACATGAATAATTAAATATCTAATCTACAATACACAGGTAATTTATACAGAAACAAGGGTAATCTTCGTGAGAATAATATGGTTAATTTACACGTATAAATGAAAATGATTTACAAAACATCAAGTATCTGACAAGGAACACACAGCAACGCCAACTGGGTACTTTTGATGCCAATTTCATGCAGTCAGCAGCAAAAGTAGAACTAAGCGGGTAGGGTATTCAAAATGAGCTGGTTACGACTATTGTTTAGAGAATAAGAACGTGTAAAGGTCATTTTGAACACCTTACCCGCTTAGCTACTTCTGCTGCTGACTACGTACCCAAGTCGGCCGAATACAGATATGAGAAATACGATACAAATTGATATATTGCATGTAAGCAAACACTAAAACCGCTTTTATATACATATTAAATTTTCTTGTATCTTACCTACGTAACTGGATTAATTAGGCCGTTTGGCCAGTCAGCTCATAGTGTTGTTTCAAAAATGTAGTGCAGCCCTTAATAAAGTATTTATACAGCCAATTACAAATTATCATATAAGGATCGCTATGAATGGTAAAGATTAGGCTTAGGAAGGTACAGTCAGCAGCAGAAGTAGCTAAGCGGGTGAGGTATTCAAGATGAGCTTGATTGACTTGGCTGTATTGTTTTTTGAATAAGAGCGTGTCAAGATTATTTTGAATACCTTGCCCGCATAGCTACTTCTGCTCCTGACTGTGCATGATATAATGTAGTCACGGATCATAGCTAAGTAACAAAATCTACGAGTATCGTAGTATGTAGATGTTATTTATTTAACGCATATTAAACGGTATAACAACGTTTTTATTGTTCCGTTTAATTTTCTACTGTTTGGATCCTCTAATAAAAATGTTGTATCGACAGGCCTACCCAGACTGGTCGTGGCACACAGCCGGGCGCGGCGACATCAACTGCACGGGGCTGGTCTCGGTGTACCGCATCAGGGCTGACCGCTGCAACCGTCTCTGGGTCCTGGATGCCGGCGTCGTCACCAGCCTCGACGACTTCCGTCGGGTCTGCCCTCCCAAGATACTCATCTTCGATATGGCTACCGACCGCTTGGTGAGTTGACTATGTTGTAGGACTGAACTGCTTCCATATTTGTCTTTTGGACACCGACGTCGTCAGTAACAACGGCTTCCGTCACGCCTGTCTTCCCCCCACTAACATACTAATCTTCGACATGGCTGCTGACCGCTTGGTAAGTTGACTTTGGTGTACCTCATCAGGTCTGAACTGCTTCCGTCTCTGTGCTCTAGAAGTCTGGATACCGTCGTTGTCATTCACAACGGTTTCCGTCACGCCTGCCTTTCCCCCACTAAGATACTGATCTTCGACATGGTTACCAACCGCTTGGTGAGTTGACTTTGGCGTACCGCATCAGGACTGAACTGCTTCTATCTCTGTATTATGGAATACCGTCATCGTCACTTACAACGGTTTCCGTTACATTTGCCCTTCCCCCCACTAAGATACTCATCTTTGGCATGGCTAACGACCGCCTGGTAAGATTACGCAATGTGTTTGATAACAATGAACCAGTTATTTTGAAGGGCGTTTTTAGAAAGCTGCGAAATTACTGTAGTTTCCTTGTGGTGTACAGGTATTTATTTATACACAGTGTTTTGTTCGATTCCGATAACTTAAACATGTTGGTACCATCAGGTTCATAATTGCATACCCAATTTATCAATGAAAATTGAGCTGGGAAAATTGCCATAGTTTATATATAATTTATGTTTTACAATTACTTTATGAGCAACTTGAGCACGAAAATTAAAGTAGCAATTGAGAAATTAAATTCTGGATACACATCCCTACTGCTCGCTTCACGGTAGACCTTAGGCGAATAAAAACAATGTTTGAGCAACTACAACATTCAATCACTCATCAAACCTATTAAATCGTATTTGCACGAAACATAGCTTATCGGGTCGTAATTTTTTCTCTCTATCCTAGATAATAGATTTGTTGTGTGTATGAAAGGTACTGTAACCTTTTTCTGTCACGACCCGATGTTATCAAAGCGAGCTAACCGACATGTTGCACCTCTGTCTATGTCGTTCAAGATCAAATGCGATTTTAGTACTGCCAAGGTCGGCGCGAGCGCACTCGTTATAAGTAACTATTCGTTCCCACTGTTACGCATCACGTCACGTACTAATTACTCGTAGCGTTTATAGCTCTAATTTAATGGTCGTTAATTTTGGATTTATCCTTATCTGTTGTATAGACAAATATTGGAATATGTTACTTTAAATGTAGGTTATAATTTTTTGGTTCCGGCCAGAGACGAGTAAATTAGTTACGACTGCTAATGCTAATCTCTAGCTGGAGGATCCAAAAAAAATAAAACAAACCTTATTATCAGGGGTTTATTTTGGTTTCTATTATCTGAAGTCTGTACACAAAACTTTCTGTTTGCATATGGTACATTATGACAATTGATTGAGCTGCAGAGAAAATAATGAAATAATAAAAGGTAAGTAGTCCTGGGTGGGTGAACCAGTCCGCACTCTTAGTGCTCTTCCAAACATCCGCGTGAAGTGAAAAAAATGTAAAATACAAGTTAGTGTAACCGTGTAGGTACATTATCGTGTTATTTAGTACGTCTCACGAAAATAAATAATAATAGGTCTTAATTACTTGTCCCAGTTGTCCCTTTCATCTTAAGATATAAAATACGCAGTAAACTGTAATGTCGCATGTTCGGTAAAATATATTATTATTTATTAATTATATATTGTTTCGTTTTCATTTATTAGGTTATTAGATTTGGTTAACAAGGCTGAGCTATATCACTTACATTGCACGGAGTTAAAAAAGGCGGAATGGTTAGTTCGTGACCAAGCAATTCCGTCTTGTGCCAAGAATAATTTTGGCCGTGATTCGTGTAATTGCATAAATAGTTTATCATTAATTTTATCAGTAGGTAAAGGAGTGTTATGTGATACTGAAAGTGTACCAAACAATGCGATTGGTTTTGTTTGTCCTTGATAATATGTAACATTTGTAACCATGATTAAAGTTGCGGTTTTGTAAACGATTACGATAATAACATCGAGAATTAAGTTTAATATTACGAAATCCATCACATTTAATCACGGACCACGGAGTAATATATCTCCACTCTTCGTGTACATTATGATATTTTGTCCTGTCGATACATAATTTAGAGCAGTTTAAATATTATTTAAATAAGTATTGTCTATACCCCCGGACCCTTAAAATACGTCAAAAAAGAGGTATGGGTACTGCGAAAGTCATCTCGCTTTGTGTGGTAGGGCACAGCTCAGCGAATATCATCTCGCTTAAAATCTGAAGCGGGGCCTGATTGGGGAAGTACCTTCACCTCACAGAAAACTACCGCCAAATAACACGAGATCCTATTCATAGTGTTGTCTTCCTGGCATCATTGCCGGAGGTCGTCAGAGAGCTCTAAAATGATGCAGTGTGTTGAAATGGGAGACAAAAGGGTTTGCCTCTTTAGCAGTCAAGACAGTTAGTATCCTCTTCTCTAAATGATCAGCAACGCGCATGTGATACCTCTGAAATTACAGACGTTACAAGAATTCTAGAGTGGAGTAGTTTAAAGGACTTGCTGTGAATTTACTCTAAAGCCTTGGTGAAAGGCACCGCTTACGACACTAGAATCCTGTTACTGTTATCTATTAATCATTCATTGTCTAACGACTTCTGGTAAGAGTGGACCCAAAACAGGAAAAGGAAACATCGTGACTCCAACCGTTACGGTCGATACAGTAAAAGATAATATTATGTTCCTTTGAAATTAATATGTTTGGTCATTTACAAGCCTACAATAATACAGTTATAATAATCTGCACTGGTTTTGCCTTGAAATGCCACGATTAAAATATGGATCGGTTCGCATTAATATTAACATTAATATTAACTATTCAAACGACTTTATTATAGTACATAATTTACATAAACTTGGAATGTCGTATGCACACCTTGGAGCGAATTATATTGTTAAGTCTTAGTGTTTTTGTCTAGAAAAATATTGTTTTGTTTTTAATGTTTCTTATTAAGTATCTTCTTCTTAGTCGTATCTTCTTCTTAGTCGTATACTCTTGTCAGAGTAGTCGTGGTCATTTTTTATAGTTTTCCGTCATTCTTCTCTACTTAGTGCATTGCGCACACATTTAAGCGTGATCCGGTGAGGGCCTTTTTATTAAGTATAGTTTGTTGCTTATTAAAATTAAAACGCCGCTGGTAAAAAGGAAATCTCTAATTTTTGTGGCCTTATTAGCATACCTATTTAGGCCATTAAAGTAGTCAGAGGTTTAAAAGGAAATAACCGTTTTTTGTAATTAGGTCCTCATAAAATATAACTAGGTATGTTAATATGGTTATTGTGTAGCTATATGAGTTAACGCTCTGCAAACTAATCTGAAAAAGTTGTTTTGCATTACAATTTGATTAAAAATTGCTCAGATTAATTGTGTTTGTTGTTTAGCTACTGAGTTATTTAGTTGCGCAATTTCTTCAATGTCTAAAGTAGATCATTATCATTTGTGACTATTACTGAATCGCGTGGATTCCTCAAGTCGAAACAATTGAAGGGTACCAAGATAAATATAAGGTCAGTTAATGGCAGATTGTTACACTGGCAATGACATTACTGCGTAAAAAAACAATAAGTAGTGCTACAATTTGTACTTTGTCGTGCAACATATTTTGGGATAATAAGATGTTAGTCAGCACCACAGGATGTATGGATATAAGTAACAATGTCCACATGGAATAACAGTAACTCTGGCCTACTTACTAATGGTATCAAAAGTAAATAAGTAGGTACCTATGTATATATCTCTATCACTAATACTTAACTTCATACAGGACTGTCGCGATACATGGCATGTTTGAATCATGTACCGCGAGAGTTAAGTTGGGTACACAGTTGGCATAGTAATATTTAACTTTGTTAATGTGGGTAGATCGGGTAGACTTACATACGAAAGGTTTCCGTGGGTGCGCCCATTTGTATGTTAACGGTCATAGCAGTCTGGACGTGATAGACAACGTATTAGTGTTATAATACGAAGTGAGTGTGAGAAGATACCTAATGCAAGAACTGGAAATACTACGCCAGCACACCGAGATACGAGAGCTAAGTGTCTTACTAGATATGTTATATCAATCTCGACAGACTACAGAATCACTTTAATACTATCATTGTAACAGTACTCGTGGTTACCATAAAGATCATTCATGCGTGGTATCGGGTCCATAATCTTATCCTAGAATGATATAATCCATGCTTAACAGTTGAGTTGACCCTACCGAACATCCGTGAGAGAGTTTATTTATATAATCATACGGGGCCACGTTGAGGAGTTATCCGTGCATGCCTAGGGACTTAGATTAGGTAGAGAGCGACGCTAGCTGTGGAGTATTGCCAGCATAGCCCCTAGGGAATAGGCGCGGTCGAGAACGGCGCTAGCTGAGGTGTTTTCCAGCGTAAGCACGTAGATGGTTAGGCGCGCGGTCACTGTGCTGAGGAGTTATCAGCAGGTGCATAGGCATCTCCTAGGCGCGAGATCAGGTAGGAGCGGCGCTCCGCTGACCCGTGATCAGCGCATGCAGTAGGTGACGCTTAAATGCGGTCTCGGTACGGGGCTACGTTGAGGAGTTATCAGCGTATGCCTAGGGACTTAGGCGCGGTCGAGAACGGCGCTAGCTGAGGTGTTTTCCAGCGTAAGCACGTAGATGGTTAGGCGCGCGGTCACTACGCTGAGGAGTTATCAGCGGGTGCATAGGCATCTCCTAGGCGCGAGTTCAGGTAGGAGCGGCGCTACGCTGACTCGCGATCAGCGTATGCAGTAGGGGACGCTTAAGTGCGGTCGTGAGTGGATCCACGCGACGGAGTTGTGAGCAGAAGCAAGGAGGACGCTCGTACACGCAGTCGTGACACGGAGTTAAGGGGAGGAGTTATTAGCGGATGCCTCGAGGAAACTAAGGCGAGCAGCAGCGAAATAGTTCTCTTAGAGCCAACGCTGATTATCGTGAGCGAGTCGAAATACTACATCACATTATCATTGATCATAAAGATTACAGGCCTTCGTAATAGTATTCACCCTAATTTAGACTTCCACAGTAATATGCTTAGTGACTTGGGATCTCATAGATTGTTTAATCCCCTTAGATGGAGGAAGCGAGTCTCGTCCTCAGGCTGGACACCAGGCTGTCGTGGTGATCTACGAAGTGATCACTCATCACCACTCCACAAGTAGATAAAAGGAGTTCTAGTCTGCTTGACCTGAGAGGTGAGATTTGATCATCTATGTTTCTTTCCATCGCGTTGTGCCTTATTAGACCTGAATATATTAGTCACAATGCAATTGGTGTACATGAGTTAATTCCCAAAAGGCACTTCGCGACATGGTGGAGACTGGCTGCGATGATTGAATCTGGTTCAATTTCGAGTTATGCGAAGCTTTAGAGGTTACATAGACCTTATTTGAAATTAAAGTTAGGAAAGCGCTATAAGGGGTTCAAAATAAAATACTTTATGTAAGAATCAGATATAAGGGTGGATTCACCATTAACGTGTCTGTTTTAATAATTTCTTTATTAATTTTGGCCTTATTATTACCCGATTCACTGGTTTCGAAGTAAATTCCGTTCTAACGTTGTACAAGAGTAGCAAACTCAACTTATTACTACAATAACTCACTGTGCTAATATAAATAAGTATGCTATCGTAAAAGTATTGGTACTCGCATCTTCACCTTCACTCATCTTCTTTATATATTTGTTACTAAAGCTTTGATTAGTTAGCAACAACAATATTCTCTTTCCCAGCCGCGGCATTCCCTCCTAGGTGTCCTTATTTGCCAATGATAGAGTAAAGCGATGCTTAGGTTGCGTAGTTGAGTACCTACAGAAACAGAGAGAATGTAGGTCAAGTGATTGTTCCATACCTGTTTGCGCGGGTAATAAACTAATAAATAACCTGTTAGATGTGTCAGACATTTTCAAACGATTTAAATAAAATGGGTATATAGACCATTACTTATCCTCCCTCTTATTTAATCCAATGACAACCTACAATTGTTCTATATACCCCATCACTTATCCATTCCAAACATTAATGAAATTCTGCGCGAGGATAACGTGTGAAGTACCAACCTATTTTATTTTGCTGTGATCGAATTCGAGTTTATCTTGGAGGACTCGATATATGTATGTAACACCTCATTTTATGATATTTACAATCAATAAAATGAAATAATCCAAGTTACTTTCTTAAACAAACTATGTTGCACTCGGCAGGCCGACATATACACAAACTTCCTACACCGCACTCACAAAATTATCATTGTCAATGTTGTCAATCATCTGTTCAATATATGTTTAGTTAGGATACATAATTTATAATGAGAGATACGCATAGGGTCCCTTCATAATTCTTCTTTAGAGCGGGCCCTGCTTGGCTTCGTAATGACACTATTGACACTAATGACATCTGACTAAACACAAAAACATAGCGTTCCAAATATTCATTATTCCAATACGTTTGCTTTGTTACTTTAACAAAACAAAAAAAATCTACTTTGGCAAACCATTTCTGTCAGTAGAAAAGCGAGGCAAATTTGAAAAATCGCGAGTTGGCAACACCAGTCTTTGAATTATTTGAAAATTGTGCATAATTTGTGTTATCTGTGGAATTGAACTTTTAATTTTAAAAGGTTAGTTTGTTTACTTACGTTTTAAGTTACAAATGCATAATTTATTATTTATTAATGTGATGTCTGCCATTTCCATTCGATAAATGTACTAAAAAGAAGGGGGGCTTAGCTTAGCTACCTAACTGATTCAGGTATAATAACATTTGCGTGATAAATACGCGTTTTGAGGTTATGCAATTTTGTATGGAATTATCATTTGAAGTTTTTTCTTACAGTGTATATAAAACGAAACAATCAAAGCGAAAACTGGTGCCAAATTAAGTCCAAGAACGTTTGTTGCATAGAATGGTGCTCAATATTGTCACAGAGCGATGAGAAAAACGTGAGATTTAACAAGCAACAAGCACTCCGCTACCTTCAGAATTCTATCAAGTTTTTGATGTTTCCCTTCATATACTTAAGGGATGTATAAAATAAATAAACGCCTGAATCTCACTTGCGTTTATTAACTATACACTTCATACAATAATAAAGCTAAAATACGAAAAGTTGTGTTTTCTGGTAGATACGCTCATTTCCTCGCCAAACTAATGATTTTAGCATTCAATTTTGATGTATATTGCTACTGCGTTCGTTGGCTGGCCAGAGTTATATATCACCTAACTGTTTCATCATCGTTATCATTTTATACATCATTCTTTAAATTCTCCACGCGTAGGTATGTTTATTTCAGAACATGTATGTACCACGTGATAGCTGATAAATGTCCTGTGGGAGTAAATGTCGCTAAAGATCTAGATCCTGCCTTAATACGATAATTTTAAGGTTCATTATGGATTGCACAAAATTATTAACGTCATATACCTACAATTTACGAATATGTGCATTTTACACAGGTTTATTTGGCTTGACCCATATATTTCTTTGTTTATTTGTTTATGTTGTTATATGTGTCGGGTCTTCAGAGTTAAAGGTCAGCCGCTTCCCGGCTTCTGCTTGAGCTGTGGTTTGATATGCTTCCTAGGTTTGCATCACAGAGTATATTGAATAGTAGGTTTGCATGACAGTGCTACTGGGTACAGTCAGCAGTGGAACTGGGTACCTAAACAATTTTGGGCCTTAACAAAAGGTCACACTTGACATATGTTGACTAATATCTGATGACGTCATTACCACTTTAGTCAAAGCAAGACACAGTCCTCTAGATAACACTCTCTCCTTTTGCATCACTTGTTACCGCGGAGTCAGCCATTCTCAAAGTGTGCTCCGCGGAGCGGACCCCTAGGACTCCGCGACGCATCTGTGGGGTTTTACTTTTAATATTGAACTTTAAATGACTAATGACCAGCTCTTTTGTTTGACTAGCACATAATAATATAATTTATTTTAATGTTGAGGCTCCGTTAAGTATTTCGCTTTCCGAACGGGTAACGTCACCAAAAGGGTTTGAGAACCGCGGCGCTAAGCAAAATCGGGTTGATCTTCAATCATGAAAATAAGATAAGATATCTACCTATTTGACAAGGAAATAACCGACTAGGTATAAATCGTTATATTAAGCTATTACTAATGAAATGAAATTTAGCTGATAACAATTATACACAAGAGCAACGAACTGGTTAATTTTCCGTACGTGTGCTATAAACACTGTAAGTTCACGACATTTGCTTACCCTTTTGCTTAAGCTTAATTAATTTGATGATAATTAGAGACGTGGACCATTCATTTATTTCTAGATACTTACTAGTAGTACATGTAAAGTGTAAACAATTCAATGACTTTACAAGGGACTTAGGACATGGAAACAGCAGGCCTATTCGACAATGCATCAATGGCGGTGTCATGCAGTGGCACCACGATACCTCCGCGATATCTCACTTTTGGGTGACGCAGAGCTTTACTGAGGTGAGATAGATACTTGCGTCAAAGTCACAAATCAGCAGTGCACATGTGCGGGCGCTCTTAGGACTGGATACTTTGCTGGACCTAAGATGCTTGAATATCACTCTTGAGCTTTGTGCCCCGTTGGCGCCAATGTCAGTTTGAGATTTGCGGAGTTAACATTGTCAGTAAGACAATAATTTAAATTTTTTTTATAAATGGGTGAAGCAGGTATATTATGACAAAAGTTCCATAAATACACATTATTATACAAACCTTTGTTACAGTTAGTTTTTGGGTAATATTACGGCTGATTGATTATAATGATTTCAGATTGTCTCATCAAATATCTATAAACGTATGGGTCTGTACCCCAACGCTATTAGCACAGATATCTGACAGCTAAGACAAATACTTCTCAAATATACTGACACGGTCGATTCTATAGAAACCCTAGACAGGGGATTTCTGACAGATGTATAATTGAGGAAGATAAATACCTACATAATTTTATTCACGACGGAGTATAAGCTTAATGAATCGATTGCTGCACCTGGTAACGCCATCCGGTTATCAGTGTTATTTTGTTAATGTCAATTGTGCAATTCTATTATTTTCCATTCCCTATTTTAACGTTAATCAAATGGTTAAACATAAAAATAAATGAATGACCGTTTTAATACCATAATAAGAATCATAAGTTTGAGAAATAGATAATCTGCTCTATGTAGGTAAGTACTTTAAATTGAAACCTAACTAAATTACCCTAACAAGAAACATCTCTGTTAGTAAATGCAATAATTACTTATTATGATAGTTCTAAGTATTAACCGCTCAGGTCCTTAAGACATCGTTCACTTAGGTTTGTTCACGCCTTTCTATTATAGACATACTATCCCTGGACCTGCCATGGTGATAGCCATGCTGAAATTGAAAGGGATGGTCTTGTTGCACTTTCCATGGATGTGACGGAGAGGGCGTCTTTATTGTGGTCCTTGTCAGGGAATCGACCTTGTGATTGTTGCTTGCTTCCGGGGAGCCCTAGGTACGATAGAGGCGAGCTCCGCCGCTCTTGAAAGGGGTAAAGAACACGACTGGATTGTTTGCGTTAGTTGCAGTGTGCTGTCAGCCATCTTGAAGCATGTTTTGGTGTCTGTCGCGTTGTGTGTATTTTCTCTTTTGGTGGGTCGCGTGTCTCAACTCTAGAGATATACTGACTCTTAGCCTCATAACTAACTCTTCCACCCTTTACCTTCAGTGAATACGCTTAAAGTTCATGTCGAACGTTTGGCCTTAAACCCGTATATACCCAAGAATTATAACTGCCGTACGAAATTTCCTTATAGTTTATGGTTCCTCTTCCATCCCGCCCCGCCATACGCGTCGCGTCCAGCACGACTACGGCTCTAAAAGGGTAATGAACACCATCATGTACTCCGCTTTCACCAACAAGCGAACAATTAAGTATCATGATATAATTCGAAAGATCCTTTAGATCTTTAACAGTTAACATCACCTTCAAGTAGATCTATCTAAGTCCACGAGTCACTCGCAAAAATGATATAGCTGTTCACATTCAATTCCTTATTGAATAGGAAAATTTATACATCGTGAATTATACCTATTAATACCTAAATTATACTTAGTAAAATAAACGATTATTTAATTTTAATATTCAATAAATACCTGAATTGAAGTTGGTATACGTATAGTATTTGGTCTCTGGATGATAAATATTATTAATTGTATGAAGGAGGATAGATGGAGAATCCAACATAACACAAGTTACCATTTCATTGACTCTTTGTTCATTGTAGCCCACATGTGAACAATAATGTATTTCTGCTTAAAATTTAAATCATTCGCCAAATGCTCTTTAATAACGATATTACTTAGTTAAAACTAGAAGGTTGCTCATCTTTGATTGGAATAAACGCGCGATCGTATATAACTATACCCTGCTAAATAGTTCATTTGCACAATATAATTCCGCCGTATGCCTATGGTGTACGAAGGTGCCTTCATTTATGCGTCTACATTCGATGTATTGTTACTATTATTGTGAACGCGAGTATTGTTGTTATAATTATTATACCTATCACTTTTGAGAATTTCCCTAAACATTGACGGATAATTTGCGTATAGGGACCATCGTTTGACTATTTGCTCGTGTACGATAGTCATATATGTCTTCTGATACCTTTTAACTAAATCAATTACGAAGAGTCATTACTGGTATCTAAATATCCAAATTTAGACAATTCTCTCATGCCTGCATCAGGCACGTATTAAGATGAGAAATGGTTAGCTATACGAAGCTACAAAACCAATCTGAAATCTGGTTGTCTGTAAGAGATTACCTTTGAGCGGTGAGACCGCCGTTGTTTACCTGTCAAGCCTTTAATTTTCCGTAGTTTCTACACGGGTTTATTTCTCGGGGTCCAGTAAAGATTATTTGTCTTGTGTTGTAGATCTAAAATAGCGGTCACTCATAGGCAAGATGCAGTACTTTCGTTTATGCTTTCGTTTTGAGAAATTGCACATGCAATGGACCACGAGTGTATTGAAGGATGAGAATATGCACTATAATATATGGGCAAGAAATGCTGTTACAAACTGACAATTTAAGTTTTCGCGCCTGACCGGATCTGCAGTTCCGTGCGACATCAATTATATGACACTTGTCATATTTGGTCATATTTGGTTCTTCCCTGTCAAACCTACCAACAATAGTAATACGCGTACTGAAAGTAATAAAATAACCCGCCAGGTACTCAGGATTCCAAACGGAACACTCTCTATTCTAAACACATTAAACTATTTTCTCATCTGAGAACCCAGTCACTTCGACACCAACACGAGTGAATCAAGTCCATAACTATACTTAAATATGTGATGAACCTTATGACATATCGACTGCGTAAAGTATAATTAACAAGTTAGGTTATTTATTACAAATATAATCGCAGTCTCCTGCATCCCCTTATTGGAGACTCTAAATAGTTAAGGGAATAATTCAAAGCCTTTATTGAGTTTCATCTCAAAATCAGTATATCTGGTTACTGTTGATTATATTTCATCCTTGCACGAATTATTTGTTAAAATAATAAAATAAAAGATAAGTCTCAAATTGGATCTCATTCTCAATACTCTCAATGAAGTTCGACTCATAACATTTGTTTGATTGTTTTGGTTACGTGGTCTCACGTTTATAACTTCATTGAACTTGAATGTTTTATTAATCTAGAAACATGTAAAACTAAATCGAGTACTTAAATACTAAGATTTGTCTGATTGATTGAACTTGAGACATAACAAAAGTTAGGTAGTGTTTTTTACGAAGGGGCAAGTTCAGTAGAGACTGACCATCAGCAGAATGACACGAGGCATAATTGCAAGTCAGCAGAACATCTAATATTTAGAAAACCTATGCGATATCTTGAAGAAGCATCTCGTCACGTCATGGCATTTCTTTGGCGTTGGGAGTGTCGCGATACATGGCATGTTTGAATCATGTACCGCGAGAGTTAAGTTGGGTACACAGTTGGCATAGTAATATTTAACTTTGTTAATGTGGGTAGATCGGGTAGACTTACATACGAAAGGTTTCCGTGGGTGCGCCCATTTGTATGTTAACGGTCATAGCAGTCTGGACGTGATAGACAACGTATTAGTGTTATAATACGAAGTGAGTGTGAGAAGATACCTAATGCAAGAACTGGAAATACTACGCCAGCACACCGAGATACGAGAGCTAAGTGTCTTACTAGATATGTTATATCAATCTCGACAGACTACAGAATCACTTTAATACTATCATTGTAACAGTACTCGTGGTTACCATAAAGATCATTCATGCGTGGTATCGGGTCCATAATCTTATCCTAGAATGATATAATCCATGCTTAACAGTTGAGTTGACCCTACCGAACATCCGTGAGAGAGTTTATTTATATAATCATACGGGGCCACGTTGAGGAGTTATCCGTGCATGCCTAGGGACTTAGATTAGGTAGAGAGCGACGCTAGCTGTGGAGTATTGCCAGCATAGCCCCTAGGGAATAGGCGCGGTCGAGAACGGCGCTAGCTGAGGTGTTTTCCAGCGTAAGCACGTAGATGGTTAGGCGCGCGGTCACTGTGCTGAGGAGTTATCAGCAGGTGCATAGGCATCTCCTAGGCGCGAGATCAGGTAGGAGCGGCGCTCCGCTGACCCGTGATCAGCGCATGCAGTAGGTGACGCTTAAATGCGGTCTCGGTACGGGGCTACGTTGAGGAGTTATCAGCGTATGCCTAGGGACTTAGGCGCGGTCGAGAACGGCGCTAGCTGAGGTGTTTTCCAGCGTAAGCACGTAGATGGTTAGGCGCGCGGTCACTGTGCTGAGGAGTTATCAGCAGGTGCATAGGCATCTCCTAGGCGCGAGATCAGGTAGGAGCGGCGCTCCGCTGACCCGTGATCAGCGCATGCAGTAGGTGACGCTTAAATGCGGTCTCGGTACGGGGCTACGTTGAGGAGTTATCAGCGTATGCCTAGGGACTTAGGCGCGGTCGAGAACGGCGCTAGCTGAGGTGTTTTCCAGCGTAAGCACGTAGATGGTTAGGCGCGCGGTCACTACGCTGAGGAGTTATCAGCGGGTGCATAGGCATCTCCTAGGCGCGAGTTCAGGTAGGAGCGGCGCTACGCTGACTCGCGATCAGCGTATGCAGTAGGGGACGCTTAAGTGCGGTCGTGAGTGGATCCACGCGACGGAGTTGTGAGCAGAAGCAAGGAGGACGCTCGTACACGCAGTCGTGACACGGAGTTAAGGGGAGGAGTTATTAGCGGATGCCTCGAGGAAACTAAGGCGAGCAGCAGCGAAATAGTTCTCTTAGAGCCAACGCTGATTATCGTGAGCGAGTCGAAATACTACATCACATTATCATTGATCATAAAGATTACAGGCCTTCGTAATAGTATTCACCCTAATTTAGACTTCCACAGTAATATGCTTAGTGACTTGGGATCTCATAGATTGTTTAATCCCCTTAGATGGAGGAAGCGAGTCTCGTCCTCAGGCTGGACACCAGGCTGTCGTGGTGATCTACGAAGTGATCACTCATCACCACTCCACAAGTAGATAAAAGGAGTTCTAGTCTGCTTGACCTGAGAGGTGAGATTTGATCATCTATGTTTCTTTCCATCGCGTTGTGCCTTATTAGACCTGAATATATTAGTCACAATGCAATTGGTGTACATGAGTTAATTCCCAAAAGGCACTTCGCGACAAGGACCTTGATGTATCATCTCTCATCCCTCTCTGTCATCCCTACTCTCCCCATTCATGACCTAACTCCCTCGCCATCCCGTCTCCCCTCATTTTTCACTATAGTATATCTTTAATATTAGTATGTACCTATTGTATTTATTGTGTTTGACAAGCTTCAATATATATTTTAATTAGTTGACCATTCAAAGATACAATCTGATGAAGGTGATCTATGTAAATTACAAAAGTAAGTGTACGCGATTAAGTCCCGTGTTTTGTGATAAAAATGATCTACCTATGTAAAATATATCGGATCTGGCGCAGGACACACATTGACCGCATATTTGAAGAAGGCGTTTGCAATATCACGCATGGCGCCCGTTCCTAAACATTATTTTTTGTGTATGAGTGTGTAGGTAAGTAATGAGCTGGGCGTGCCAGACGTTCTATGATAATTGCTAAGTTGTGAAGTATGCGTGTCGACACAATCAGTTAAGTACTACTACGACTTATCTTAGATATACAGAAACGTTGTCTTGTATAAGATGTAAGATGTTTTCTAAAAATATTAATATCCTGTGCTCGAAAAAATAGTCAATTGTGAATAACATTTCCTAAAAGCACTAAATGTGAAGTTTGATTTCATATTTAGCATAAACATCTGCTATAACGATACCATTATAAGACCACGAGTCGGCAGTCTCGCCCGAGGAACTCATTTTTTTACCTTTATCTTTTATTTCTAAACATTTACTAGTATAAGTATGTAAGTATATTACATCTTTAATGGATTCGATCGTACATAAGTTTTGATAAAAATACTGAAACCACTGAATCAATCATGGGCCTTGGTCCTGGTGATTCGGCTTATGTACATCATCCTGCTTGTAAAAATGTACTTATGTTCCGATCAAAAACCTTACACAAGCTCGAATCTATTTGCATTTATGCCAACTTAATTTGCAGGAACAAAGCCATTCGCCATTCATAGGCTAAAATAAAACTAGTATTTTTAATTACAATACGGATGTAAAATGTGTTGACTGAAAGTGCTGGTCACTTGTACGTCCCACGATCGACAGCTCATGGTCGTCGAGGTCGTTCTCTTATTACGGGCAGGGCGTGGCGTTGAATCGTATTGCATTGACCGATACCCGTAATTACTCGCTATGCTCATTGTGCCTGCTGCGTTTGATTGAGCCCTATGCCCAACAGACGATTAGTGGCTTTGCAGTTACAACAGGTGCAGGTTTATTGGAAAAGAATTGTAGTTTATCTTACCTCGGACCGACAAATCTCTGACAATATTATGAGCTCACAAAATTCATGACACAATATATCAGCGATATTTATCCATTGAAGTTGTCATTTATTTTTTTACACAGTTTTATTTAGCTTGACCATGTGTATTTGTTTATTTATTTACATATTTGTTTATGTCATTAAGCGCATCAAATCTTGTAAGTTAAATTTCAACTACTTCTCGGTGTCTGATTGAACCGAAATTTGGTACACTTCAGCAGCAACTCACTTCAGTAGTTTACATGACAATGTTACTAGGTACAGTCAGCAATAAAACTGCGTACCAAAAATTTTTTTGGAAGTTACTTGTTATCTAATTGTAACATCTTTTTCTCTCCCTATCCACGTATTTATTTCTTCGATGTTTATCTGAGTGAGTCTTCTTGAGTATGTTGTCCTTCATTAAAAGTTTGAGTATGTTGTTCTGTCATTTATGCGTCAAAATTTGCCGGTTGCAGGTACGAAGCGTGTACTTCCCTCGTGAGCTGCTGCGTCCAAGCTCGTTGCTAACCAACTTGGTGCTCGACGAGACCCGCTCCAGCGCCCGCCTGGCCTCCAACTGCGACAACATCTTCGCATACATTAGTGACACTGTCGCGCCAGGTATGTTATCCTGTTCATCTGTAGCTTTATCTTTGTGAGCTGCTGCTTCTAATTTACATGTTAACCAACCTGCCCTAATCCTCGACGAGTTTTAGCACCAACTTCTCCTCCATCTTAGACAACATTGTGTGACACCGGTTACGTTGTTATCTTTTTAGTCGTTTACTCATTTGTCGAGCTTCCTTGCAGAAATTTGCGTTATCTCTAACTGCGATGACATTTTCAACTTTTCCCTTAGGTTTTGTTCTGCTCTAATGATCACACCTGCACGCCTAGAACATGACTGATGCGACAGTATCTCGCGCGCGAGATAGACTATCCGTCTCTTTTCAATTGACACAGTCAGAAAAGGACGGATAGACTATCTCGCGCGCGGGATACTGACGTGTCAATCATGTGCTAGGCGTACAGAGAGTCGCGCGACAACGTAAGTCATGCTAGACGTACTGGTACTTGTATTGTTAACTACACACCAGCTGTGTTCAACAATACCTAATCGAACGAGCGGAGCGTAAGCGAAGATCGTTCTTACAAACAACAACTGTCACCTGGCTACTAGGACGTCTCGGCATTTGGATGGCTTTTTGATTTAGATAGTTTGTCCGACGATAACTTTAGTAACGGTTTTCCGATCTTTATGAAATTTGTTGGGGTTGTAGCAGAGACCAACAAAATTTGCGAGTTCGTATATGAGCTAGATTGAGACGGGGGTTCTGAAATTAGAAGGCCTAAAGAGGTTTTGTAAAGGGGTCCATACATTATTTTCACAAATAATGTATGTATGTGTTGTAGAAAATTCAATAAGCTTTCGATCGATGCTACACACATGTGTGTATGTGTCATGGTATAGCTTTAATTTATGTTTTACAAATTTCGGTAGCGGTCACGTTCATGACGTCATTATTTGGACCTCAATCACTATAGAGATATTTTTCCGACATTTAAGGGCTCCAAATTATTTGACCAACAATATACTCGAAGCTTCTGCGGATATTCTGTAAATTGTGAAAATTGTTATTTTTTCACTCTAAAGAAATAGCTCGGCAGTGCCGACATGTTTTTTAACATAGCTGCCACAATTATTACCAGATTTTAATAATTTTTATAGCAATGTATAGCTTAAATAGCCTGTTTTGTTATTGTAGTACTCGGCTTTAAAGTTGGACTTATAATTTTGTTGTAAAATGCAAATATCCGAATTATTTTTTAGCCTGATTTTGGGTTTTCGTTTATAGCTGTCAAACTGTAATATACAGTAGTATAAAATGTATTACAACAATATAGCACATTTAATCTTCATTCGTTTGATACTACACACGTATAGGTGCAATGCACAGTTTGGATGAAATTTACACTTTTCGCAACGAAGCGGCAGCCATTTTTATGACGTCATTACTCGGGAGACATTCATCGACGTCCCCGTCTCTCGGCAGTTTTGGGGTCCTGCTGTCGTACCCAACAACATACTAAAAGAAGGTAACCGTATCCAGCTCTGAACTATATTCCCATAAGGGAGAGCACTATATACAGATACAGATATCGCTATCTTCTCTTAGTCGGTGGAAGGATTTATCATCATATTCGAAAGGAACCTAGTCCATACTTGACTTTTAGGTAAGTATCTCCATATATATCATCAACTTAATTGTTTCGTACGATGCGATCCTAAGCGCCTGTTTTAACAGAGTTGAGCAAAATCGTTAATGTGCTTTTGCCTATAGAAAAATATGCCTTCTTAACAAGCTGAAATGTCTCTAGATAGAACTGCGGCTTGTTGAGCTTCTGATTTTTTTATTATAAGCTTTTATTTAGTTTCACCTGTCCCGTTGTCTGTAATCAAATCTTGCAAGTTAAATTTGACCCATTTCCCGGTTTCCGATTGAGCTGAAATTTTGCACGCATATGTAAATCGCGTGACAATGCAATATTATGATGACATGGAGCTGATCTGATGATGGAGCTGGAAGGTAAGCTATCAGTTCCAGCATTTTCCGAAACAAATCTTGCAAGTCAAATTTGACCCACTTCCCGGTTTCCGATTGAGCTGAAATTTTGCAAGCATATGTATATTGAGTGACAATGCAATATTATGATGACATGGAGCTGATCTGATAATGGAGCTGGAAGGTAAGCTTTTAGATCCTGCATTATCCGAAATAATTCTTGCAAGTTAAATTTCACCCTCTTAAATTTTACACACATATGTATAATGCAATATTATGATGACATGAAGCTGATCTGATGATGGAACTGGAAGGTGGCTAGGAACTCTGTAATTGATCGACGCAACCCCATCGAATTTGGGCTCATTTGGTTCGTCTTGACGAATAATTTATCATTAGATTGTATCCAGGGTCTGGTGATGGGGCTGGAAGGTGGCCATAGGAACTGTGTAATAAAACGACACAAACCGGTCGAGTTTGGGCTCGTATGATTTGTTTTGACGAGTATTTTGTCTCTAGATAGTATCTGTTGATGAGCTGATCGGATGATGGAGCTGGAAGGTATATGCTTTTAGTTCCTGCGTGGTCCGAAACAAATCTTGCAAGTTAAATTTAACCCATATGTATATGTATATCGAATGACAATGCAATAATATGATGACATGGAGCTGGGGGCCGATTTTTGACAGCCGGACGCTCGAATTCAAAAAATTCAAGCTCGAAAATAATCGCACACAAAAGTTTGTCGCCAATTATTATGCATGAAATTAATAGTTTAAATAATCAACATTTTTAATTTCTATCGCTTTTATTTTTAAAACATAATTTCATCGTTTTATTCGGAGTTTTAAATGTCACTTTCGAGTGCTCGAATCTCAAAAATCACCCCCCTGATCTGATGATGGATCTGGAAGGTGGCATAGGAACTCCTTGACTACTCCACATTATCCGGTCGTATTTGGGCTTGTTGCATTCGTCTTGGTGATCAGATAGGGATTTCATAAAGAAGAGTACAGTCAGCAATAAAAGCTTATCACAAAAATGATATTTTTGAAAAAAAACTTATTATGTATTATTCCGAAATCTTAAAACCTTTAGATGTAAACGTAGGTAATAACTTTGAAATAACGATGCCAATATTAGGAGTATGATTAGACTTACATTAGGAACCCATACCTTTTAATATAGGTATAACTTAATAAACTAGTAGTTCGCCCCGAACTGTGAACTCGCGAATCTTGTGTTTCGCCATAAATGTGCAATAGTAGAATTACTACAAATACCAAAAATAGGTATCGGGTATTTTTTCTCAACTAACCATCACGGTGAAACTAAACGTCCATATTAAATTGTGCGGTTAATTGATGCGCAAAATTTTACCGCGACGAAATCGCTTCAGATTTGACAGTTTTTGTCTCATCTAAATTTAAATCCACCTCTCACATGCCTCTCACTCTGTTGCTTTGACATGTCGTTCTCATCTGTGGACCACCTATATAGGTTTCGGTCACCATCATTATGCGTCTATGGTAACTCTCTCTCTCTAACTATACCAGGGGGGTACAACTCAGTGTAAATCTGTCAAAAAATTTGAGTTTGACACGACGTATCCGATACGTTTGCATAAGTGCGAAAGAGAACTTGTCATGCGTTAAGAAGGGACAACATGATTCGTGACGTTACGTGACGTTACAGAGATCTCTCTGTATTATACTATTATTTACTCTGTGACTATACTCTAACTAATGTGTTAATGTCAGTATTATGGATGGTAGAATAATAATACCATAGTCAGTATGCTGATGGCCCTAGCAGCCAAAGCTCTAATAAATTAAAAAAAAAGTCAGTTGTCAAAATATTTACACCAAAATCAAAATATAATTGAAAATATTTTTGAAATCAATTTTATGTTGCTAATTGTTAAGAAACAGTAAGCAGTTAATAAGGATTTGACGAGAGTGTTAATCAATACGTTTCGTTTTATACCAAGCTCAACCATACTTGCTCGTAAAAGTAGCAAATAAGATGACCAATGTAACAGGACCCCTATACAAAACCTTTTTAGGCCTTCTAATTTCAGAACCCCCGTCTCAATCCAGCTCATATACGAACTCGCAAATTTTGTTGGTCTCTGCTACAACCCCAACAAATTTCATAAAGATCGGAAAATCGTTACTAAAGTTATCGTCGGACAAACTATCTAAATCAAAAAGCCATCCAAATGCCGAGACGTCCCAGTAGCCAGGTGACAGTTGTTGTTTGTAAGAACGATCTTCGCTTACGCTCCGCTCGTTCGAAAAAACTGACTACTAACACGATCACACGCGATGAAGCTATTTATGTTAAGGCTAGCATAGGAACTAAATGCATGCCATTTGGCAATAACTCTCACTTTTTTATTGATTATTGGTTCAATAATATAAATCGAACTTAATTCAGGATCATTATGATTTATGAATATCCTTCGTATTAAACTCGTAGGCAGATTATTTTTCAATACATACCTACGATATGATTTCTTGTCACGCTATTCGCTGATGTAACACCGTATAACTAGTAATGAGTTCTCACAGTAATAATGGGGAACCTAACCGTGTCACACGTGATGATGCAACGATTGTTTAGGTATTAGGCAAATTATACCTATTAGGGCTGTTGTAGGTACCCAAGTTGCAGTTAATATAAATGTTGTTGTGTAACTGGTATTATAGGAAGAGAACCTTTAAAATGATACCTCGTTGTTTTGTAGTTGAAATAATTGCCTTTCATTATTTAGTAGTTAATAGTAGATACCTACAGGGAAATCTACTGGTACCATCTAATAATATAATACATATCATTTTAATTTGAAGCAACCTAGCTGTGACCTCTGGCTGAGGGCTGGCTCATTCCTCGGGCAAAGAATAGGAATAGCCATTCAACGAAATAATGTAGCCAGCCTTATAGGCACACTTCCGCAGGGAACAGACCTGGGGGGACTAAGGTTAGGGATTTTATTTAGGTGGGTATATTTTATATTTATTATTATTTAGTTTTAATATTAGCATATTTTAAGTTGTTTTAGTTTGTATTGTAATTGTATTATTCTCACTTGAAGACATATAAAAATAAACTAAAGAAAAAAAGTCTAATATTATTTATACAAATTTTCTTCCAATATTGAATTAAAATAAATACGCTCAAGGTGGCTCGTGTCGTATTTGACACTTATTGTCTTATTGTTTCAAGATAATCACTTGAATAGATCGAATTTGTCCAACAGAGCAGCTATATCTACGGTAGTCACGAAATTGTTAGCCACAGTTGTAACATTATAAACAGAATGTTGACTTTTTCAATTTATTATCAATAGAAAACAAATTTTTATATAAATTTGATTTGGACCTACTATGATATGATACATGAAAGGACAAACAAACAGAGGTATGTAAACGTGAAAATGGGCCTGTTTTCACATGAGCTTTGCTTGCGTTTACCCGTCCTGATATTATAAGTTCATGGTAATAAGGTTTTGATTGTCACCCTTCGGGAATCATATAAAACCCTATACAAATATTTCTTGCCCGTAGACATAGAAGATTAAAAACCAAAAGATTCAAACAAAATTTACCAAAAAAGTGTCGTGTGAAAATTTGTTAAGAAAGTTTTAACATTTTTTTTTGCGAAACTCAATAAAATACAAACAACAACCCTCTCTCACATTTACACTTTATAACATTTAACCTGGCGTTATTACTTTTCGCCAAAAAAGGAGTCGCTGCGACGCCTTTTACTGTACCACTTTAGCGCCTTCTGATTGCAATTGCCGGTACCTATAGGTACCTATTAAGAGTCGAATGTTCAAAGCCCCATATTTTTGGCATAGGTAATTGGTTTGACTTCAAAGCAAGGATCGTTGGCGAAATTACAAAAAAAATCAAAAAAGGTAGCGCTCGACTATCGCATTATTTGTATGATATTCTTAAATGTAATTTAGTTAAGGGCAATAAATTATCATATTATTCGGAAAATATTTTAAAATATTAATTAACAACCGAGATACTGAAATTGAATACCGGTTAATTTGTAATGAAAATAATACCGGTATTCGATCTCTGCTTCAAAGTACTGGCCATATTAAAACACTGTGTCATAATCTTGGCAGCAAAAAAAACCTAATAATAAAAGGTGTGAGGCCACGGCTCGCGATCAAATCATTTTGATTACTATCAACACCGATAGAAAAACGTATCGGATCGGTGTTGAGAAATTTGACGGAGAATCAATAAGAATTGTGGAAGTTTTGATAATAGGTTAAGGTTAAGGTTAACGCGGGCTGTTTTCCGCAACTCGACGTCTATATATTGCGCCTATTTTGCGTGCCGGGTGGCCTCATTCGTGCCATCCCAGTTCCCACTTTATGTTGCCGACGACTTCCAGGAGTGCCCTTGGCGAACCAAGATGTTTCGCCCGGTAATCTGCCAGTTTTGATAATATTGCATTGGCATTTATACTCGCAGGTTGCCTTAATTACAATTATAAGATTATTTATAAAAGCGATTAAAACCTTACGTACAGTCGCCAACGCCATCAAATATATTGGAGCGGCAAAGGTACTCAAAAATATCTAATCATGCACATTACCGCCTTGACAATACAGGCGTTTTTCAGGTTTTTGTGACCAACTTGACCGCTCTGATATATCAGATGGCGACTGTACAATAAATAGGTACCTACCAATAACGGACTATGTGCGTCATACGACATAGACACAGTGAGTCAACTTCGCAAATAAGCGTTAATTAGCGTCAACTTTTGTATTTGTCACACATACAAAACACATTCACCATGTGAAATTTGCCAATGTATATTTATTAACGGCAAACAAGATCTTTTAAGAAATGCTGAACAGTTAATTAGTCTTGCTAAAATATTAAAATATAGAAATTCGCGGAAACAACACGTTAAAACTTTCAACTTGACATTAATTTGAGATCATTGTAACGTAAATTGCAGCTAGCATTTTACTTATTACATTTAATTAACGCGCCAAATTTAAATACCTTTCTAGATTGGCGAAATTAGCCTTTAATTGCGCAAGTATATTCACTCGTTTGTAAAGTTTAGAGAGCAGTCTTAATCATTGTGTGGTAGGTATGAATGAATGCCTTGCGCCCAAGGGTAAGCGTGCTTTGTAGGTTTCTACTTGTAGCTTGCCTACGTGACTCGCCTCATAGGTACTTCTGAGGTTCTATTCTCGCTTTATCTATGCCTGTAGTTGAGTTTCCAATAACTATATGCAATAAATAAGTATGCAGGCCATGCTACAAAACTTTTACTATAGAATTGACCCTGTAATCCGATGAGATGCCAACATTTTTATTTTTATGGTGAGGTCACTTTTTTTTCGGGATTGGTCCAGGTCCAATGAACAAAATTGTATAGTGTGGCTTACCAAATCATTTCGGTCAATATGGCTACGGGTTGAAAAATACCTTGCATACAAATACAAAATACAAATAATTTATTGAGAAAAGTATAGTACAGTGGTTGCTCTTTCAGGCCAAGATTTTTTAAACGACAGGTGGTTTACAAATGCCTGAACTAGGGTTCCCTGTGTTTCAGGCAGCGAAGGACAATATTAATTAATTAACTTTTAATTATAAACTATAAGTAGAACACAATAAAAGTCTTATTACCTTAACAAAATAAGTAGGTTCTTAACGGACGTAAGTACGTCTTGTGCTTGAGTCATATCCCTCTTCTACGTTCTAGGTATCATCGTCTACGACGGGCACCGCGACAACGCGTGGCGTGTGACCCACGCCTCCATGTACCCCGACCCTGACATGGGAGAGTACGACATCAACGGGGAAAGGTTCACGTTGATGGACGGCATCGTGGGACTGGCGCACTCCCCGGCCCAGGGTCTGCTGTACTACCAGCCGTTGGCCACTGACAGGTAAATATCGAGTGGAGTTCTTCCATGTACAGTCCACTGCACAGAGCTGTATACGCAACTACTGACTTGACATGGGTTAGAGTTTACTAGATAGTCTCCGGAACATGATACTTAAATAATACTATGAATTAGGTAATAAAGTATGTATTGAAATTACGGTATGTTATAACTATAATATATATGAAAATACATTATATGTAATGTACTGCACGGATAATTAATATAATTATCAGCAGGCCTACGATGGCAGCAGGTTGATGTAGGTAACTGTCATTTTATATCACGCTGTCCCGGCCCCCGGGACAACTTGCTACCATTATATGCATACGGGTTTCTATGACTTAAAAGGTTTCATAGTTTTCTTTTCCTTTAGTAAATAACTTCTGAACTCACTTTCCAGACTATTCAGCGTGTCGACCGCGGTGCTGGCGGCAGGCCCCCCAGCCGAGGGCACGGACTTGCCCGTGAACCTCGTGGGTCGCAAGTCCTCGCAGGGCCTCGGCATCGCCGTCGACCCTCGCGACGATACCATTCTCTTCAGCCCCATTGTCGAGACGGCTATTGCCGCTTGGAATCCTATTAGCAACTCGCACAGGTCAGTAAGATAATCTAGATAAACAGACAGCACCTTTAGTACAAAATTTATTTCAGCCTTCTTCTGGCTATTGCTTATGTAGGTTACTAAGGTTACAAAATATATCTCAGTACAATTAAAGACAGACACTGGAGACGTATTTAAACTCCTGTAAATACATATATTATAATTTTGATTTGATAACGATTACACTGCCTTTAAACAATGTTTCTCACACTTGTGTTCCTTTAGAAATAGTCATAGCAAATGTGCAAACTAGGGGGGACTGATTTATTAACCTCACTGTAAGATTAAGTATGGTACAATTTCATGATCCGATTAAAACAGTAAAAACACTGCTTTGTGCGGTAGGTCTAGAAATAAATTGAAAGTTTGGTATTTATCACTATCATCCTGTCCCAGCCATTTTCAACTACGGCGACTGAATATGGTCTGAGAGCGTCGATCTAACTCTCAGGTGGCTAAAAAGTCTATTTAGGCAGTGGATGTGCAGCCACATTAAATTGCTGAATTTGCAGATCAGCAACCTTCCGTCAAAATTGTTAATGACCGTAGTTCGCTTTGTTCTTCTAAGGTTAGCACGTTTGTCATGTGCCATCGGGCCGATTTACGCTGCTAAAGTCCACCAGTAAGAAACCACTTCCCAGTGTGCTGTAATGGTACAATATATATTGCAGAGTCCTCGCCCAAGACCCGGAGAAGCTGCAGTTCTGCGCGGAGGTGCGGTGGGCCGAGCGCGACAACGGCGCCGTGTGGGCGCTCTCCACGCGCTTCCACAAGTACTTCAAGAGACAAGTCAACAAGCACGAGGTACACACATCATCAGCATTTTCCTAGCGTTTATCCTGACCACAGCTCAATGGACCCTGATATGACTACTGATGTGCATGTTGCGGAATGATTGAAAAAAGTTGGAAAAATTCAGTCCCCGCACAAAATTATGACAAGTTTCCCATACTTTGTGCAAAATTCCGCAATTTTGGGAAGTTTTCGTAGGCACATCAGTAGGTACATGTAGCCAGTCATAAACCAATAAGAATTGTCTTCTACCATGTGACCAATTGACCATTCAAGTCATAGACAAAACTAGGCCTTGTTTATTGCCGGATTAGGTTCGAATGGTAAATACTTAGAGCTTTAAACCAAGCGGAGTGGTAATTGACAGGCGTTCCCCTCTGTCATAAATGTATGACCAGAGTTATACTCATTGTATGGACTGACGTTTATTTGACGTGGCTATTTTGACGTTTCGCATACATTTGACGGGAGAGGAATCTCCCCCGCAAAAAACGGCAGACTTTTTCCGATAGAAATGAGAGCGCGTGTCGCATCCGGTTGGTTTAATAATCAAAGGGTAAATATAATATCAAATGACATATTATACATAAGTAACCTACGACGGATTGAAACTCCTACCAACGCTACAAAGTATCTATTTGCAAACTGAAAACATATACACTTTGGCATCTTACTTCTTAGTAAAGAGATTCAAAACTGTAAGTATACACATTTTGGCTTGGACTGTGGGTACATGTAAAGTACTAGTAGGTATGTAGGTATAGTTAATAGAAGAATTCTCCTTATTACTCGTGACGCAATATCTATTAAACCCACTTATTTGCACGATAAATGTGTGGGTCACACTGGTTACAATTACAAGTCAAGGTGGAATAGCTACTTAATTGTTATTCAAAACAAATGAGGTAATAATGGCTCTATCAATGAAGCAAACATAATAAAATCTTAGAATCATTTAAAATATGATTAAAGATTAATAAATGGATCGAACGCGTCCTGGTCCTGTGATACCTTAGATAGGTATTACCTAAAATAAAATATGGGGATCTCGTGAAAAAACGCTCTTTTTGCACACATAACTGATAAATTTATAAATGATCAGTGGCGGTTATCACTGCGGTTTCCGCATGCGGCGACGATGTGCGATCGAGATAGCGTTCTGCATGTGTATAGCGCGGTCTCGTTCACCGGAGCGGGACGCGGCACCAGTGTGAGATCCATCTAAAGTAACCCAGCTTTATCTTTTTTTTCAGATACACGTTCGTATCGTCCGCATCGTGGAAGGGGGTTTCCCGGCGATTCAGCCACACGTCCTGCGCCGCTCACCTCGCCAGCCTCGCCTGCAGAGACACGCGAACGCCACGCTACACTAACACCCCAGTGACATACTAAATTATTGCATTACAACATGCAGCAGGATACTCATTGCTGATATAGAGCAGAAGGTCAGAAAAAACAAGAAACATGTCGTAACTGCTTTGAAAAATCTTGTTCACTCAAAAGAAAAATGTAGTAACTAGGGAATGCAATCTCGCGAGATTGGGGTTCAGGCGAGATCTCGCGAGTTTGCGAATATCAATACCGCGAGATCTCGCCAATTTCGAGATCTCGCGAGATTGGCGGTTTTGTATGTTTGTTCTTGCAAATAATCGCAATATTTGAATACATTAGGAGAAAAAAAGAGTTAGAGGTGTTATGATATACCTAAACATTTATTTTAACGTATTATTTTTATAAACTTTTACGTAATGACGCATATAAAGTTCATAATGTCATTATTACTGACAGTGTCTGGACCGCCTAACTGATCCTGCCTGTAAAACAGGAGGTTCGAACCATAGTTAAAAACCTGAGTTCAGGGCATTTATTTGAGTTTGAATGTTTGTTCTTGCGTTATGAATATTTTCAATGTATTCATCTAATAGTTGCGCTTCGTCTAGTACCTACTCACAAAAAAGTACGCAGTAAGCTATTGAGCTTACATTTAGGTAGACTTCAATTAAATTTCAATTTCTTTTATTCAGAGACCAACTTGGATCATTATTGTTAGTACAAATAGTACTTAAAATAAATTGTTGATGATTTGTGTACAGTCAGCCAAAAAAGTGGTCTACCACTTTTCGACTCTATCTATTCATCGAGCCGAAAACTTTCTTGGCTGACTGTACGATAATTTCATAATATTTATTGCTAACATCCATTTGACGATTTTATGTCTGCTACACATGGCGGCGTGTCAATAGAACACGATTCCAGTTGGCTTGCCTAATTTTCAGGCACCTCAGCAGTTTTCTTCGCTTCAAATAAGACGTTTTTATGCTCGAGCGCAATCTCGTTAAACTCGCGAGATCTCGCCCATTTTTCGACCGAGATCAGTCTCGCCAAAAAAGGCCGAGATCTCGCAAAAACGAGATCTCGCGAGAACGAGATTGCATTCCCTAGTAGTAACTATGTATGGAATGCTTATAATAGTTATTGGATTTTAACTTTAGGAGTGAAAGATACGCGATTTTTTCAAAGTAGTGACGATATACCTATAATTAAATAACTTTGCGTTTGCACAATTGATCAGGTAAAGTCAAGTTAGTGTTTCGATGCAGAATAAGGAAGCGTTATGTAGTTTCATCGCGTTAACTTTGTCTGCAAAGGTAAAACAAATTGGAGAGAAAAAGAGCTCAAACCAAAGTATTTAATTTCTGATAACGCAATGATGTGAACTCTTATTATGAGGGCTAAGTACTAGTACCTACAATAACAAACAAAACTTTTGTTTTTACTGTATTTTTTCTCAATTGAATTCAATAAAAAAACGAGTAGTAAAATATCACTAACAGGGGGATGATTTTTGAGATTCGAGCACTTTACTCTGACATTTAAAACTCCATCTAAAAAGAGGAAATGGTGTTTTAATAATAACAACTATAAGAATTTACAATCAAGATTATTAAAACTATTAATTAAATGAGAAAATAATAGCGACAAACTTTTGTGTGCTTGTGTCCGATTATTTTGAAGGTTAATTTTCTTGAATTCGAGCGCTCGGATCTCAAAACTCGCTCCCCCCCCTCCCCCTGTGCCACTGCTAATTGTTTATTCCTACAGAGGCTAATTGACATACAGAATGCAATAATAGATACGAATAGTAATTTCGTCTAAAAAAACGCACTGATCGATTTCAGGCTATTTAAAATGTAAAATAAAAAATATAGCATTTTTTGCTTAAGTGTGTTTTTGTATGGCAGCGTACATACATGGTGGAGCGATTGATTGCAAAAACGGTTAATAGGTACCTTTTTTGTACGTTTATATACGAATTATTTATATCGAGCATTATGATCGAACTAATCGGAAAACGAAGAATAAATAACAAAGCTATAAATAGTTTTGATGAGTGATGTAGTAAAATCAGTTTATCACAATAATTATACCTTATTTCAATGTACAGTTTACACTTTTGCTCCTTAGTTCATTGTAATAAGGTGCAAAAGAGTAAAAATATCTTTGACGTCGATTCTACCGTCGGGTGATCGGGTGATGAATTCATAAATTGGGTATGCAATTATGAACCCGATGGTACAGTCGAATTCGTTAATATCGACGCATCCAACTGAACAAAAATATGTGAACACAACCTTATTTGTATGAGTATAAGGTCGTGTTCACATATTTTGTTCAGTTGAACTCGACTGTACACTGAGAGAAAAAACAACCAGAATTCACGTTCGTTCAACCAAACTCTCATTTTAAAATAGCGCCTACAAGCTCTTTGGTTAAAACTACAAGTTCGATTTTGTTAAGTTTAAATAGTTCATTCTACAAGTTACTTGTCATTTTAGTTTAAGTGTTATTTAAATCAACAACTCGATTATATAAAACCAACATGGCACATATTGTTTTAAACATATATTTGGCTGATTCAATTCTAATCTTTTAACAAGTTTAACCTTGTTGTTCGTACAAATTCGACTTGTACTATCAATATTGGTGATCGATTCCGTTTACTAAAATACTTTAGTTTCAAACTGATAAACACGCAACAAGTCGAATTTGTTAGACTCACAAAGCAAATTTCTCTCAGTGTACATACAACATATAATCTAAACCTCAGGCTTTTTACATCATGACTAGGTATTCTTCACAACACCAATGCTTACTGACATTTCCATATTTATTAGTTGATAAGTTTTACAATTTTATTTTAACTTTAAGTTTTCCTGTGTCATGTCCTTATTCTATTAAGTAATTTCAAATTACATATATGTATAATCTACGCTCACATTTTTCTGAATACTGCTTTGGTTTGTACGTAAAAATATGTTTACACTTTTGCACCTTACTCCTTTATAATTAGGTCCAAAAGTGTAAACATATTTTTGACGTCGACTGTACTTGCATGCATAGTTTTTATTAACTTAGGTACACTTATAAATGTCAATTTCATGTTGTATAAGATGTCATGTGATGGTATGGTATAAAAGGGAAACTAAGTTAACTTTATCCACCAATAGGGCCTAGTCTATTTTATTGATATATTTTATTATGTTTTTTATTTTGGTAGTATTTTTATTTTTTTGTATTATTTAGCCAATAAGAAATAACGAAGTAACTATTAAAAATTACAAAACATTGTCATTATTAATAGGGTACTTAAAAGTGCAGATAAATACAGAGAATTGTGTGCCATTCATATTAATTAAAATTGGATTTTTTTGTGTCAACTTACATATCTATAATATATGTTTTGATTGTCTTACATTAAAACCTTACAGTTCTTTGTATAATATAATTATTTAAATACTTTAAATCCTACTAGGTATCTAATCTTTGTAAATATAGCCAAGCCAAATTTCAAGCACCTACCCTAATTTTATCGTAAGTTGAGTACTTAAAATATAAAGCTTGCGTGAAATAGTTACCACGTTAGCAATGTATGCTATAATTTGTATACCGTGTAAAGGGGCAATTTTATAATAACGAGGTTTCTTTCAATTATTCCAAAACTGTCATTAAATGAGATGTACTTATTTATTATACCTATAACTGTTCAGAAATCAGAAATCTATACACATGTTTGTAATTAGAGACTCGAAGGAACCAATCGTAACATTTTTTTGCCCCGGTTTACGGTAAAAGATGTAAAGCTTTTTATAAATATTTTTGTATATAATTTATATAAGTAATAAAACACTGATTAATGTCATAGAAACTGCAATTTTATTTTATGTTTTTACAAGTATGTAGCATAAGTGCTAGAACACTGAGCGTTGTTATTAGTCGTACAGTCGTCATCAGATACATCGAAACGGCCAAGGTCGTCACAAATATCTGAACAACGCATCTATTTTCAAGGTCTCTATCATCTAAGGATCCGTTTTATTTTTAAGGTTCCGTCGGCAAAATGGCAAAAACGGAACCCTTATAGTTTCGTTATGTCCGTCTGTACGTCTGGCCGTCCGTCCTTCCGGCCATCCGTCCGTCCATCCGTCCTTCCGTATTATATAGTCTCGGCCATTTTACTCGGAAAATATTGGACGTATGCAACATTATAAATATTCTTATTATGATGCATCTTTTCAAATTTTTGTAAACCTTATAGTTGAGTTTCGAGTTATCTTCAAAAAACTTCTTTCAAAGGCAGATACGACGTTTTGATCAATACGGAACTCTCCATCATGCGTAATCCGACACTCACTTGGTTAATAGTTTTTATTAAATTCTGATCCTCAGAATAAAGTAAACTAGTATATATTTTTAAATTAATACTTTCAGTTTTTTAATCGATATTAATAAACCAAAATACATTCAATAAATACATCAATACTAAATGGAATGATCAATTTATTTATGGGTGATAGAATGACGATGATTGATTTCTTAACTATAGAGCACTATTTTTCTTTGTATAATAAATGGTAACCACCTGGTAACCACATGGTAACCCAGGAGCTGTCAGATTACTTCACTCAATTTATTCCAATTAAATCTCGTTAGTCAAAGATTCACTAACTTTTAGACTATTGCGCCTGCTCCTAGTCTAAATATAAATCAAAGTTTGTATTAATCCTGCCAAGGGTGTCCATCTCCACGATTAAGATATATAAGATGAAATATGTAAGTAGTAGTTTTGTTCTAAAATAACAGTTACATATTGGGCAAATAAGGTAATAAAACTGCCATTTATCCAGTTATATGTTGAAATCACTGATGGATTAGCTAGATTGAGGCAGATGGAGGTCCAGCAATGAAATTAATCGCGTATTTTTCAACCCTATACAGTCGAAAGGCAAAATTGTATGGAGACGTTATATTTCACAATTTCTGTCACATACAGATATTGTAGGGAAGATAAACTTCTGTATGAAATTTTGATATTATTCTGTGATCATGCTACGGGGGTCACATTTAAGTTGGTTTAACGGAGGCGATACACTCCGTAGGTACGTTATATTATAGGGGATCACTTATTGGTACCGGTCAGGGCGTCCCCGTTACGTGATTTATTTACGACTTACCCTCATTTTTTCTGACGTCTCATGCGGTTTAGGAAAATCCATTTCCCAATCGTGGAAGGTTAATGAAACCATAGCTTAGAAATTGCAACTTACTAAGAAGTATTATCGTCAGACTTTCGAATTTCCATTCAAACAGCAAACTGACTGGTTTTTCAGGTGGGAATAGTGGAAAAAAACCAAAATGTTAACTAAGTGATTGTATCCGCAGTGTTTGCGACATTTAGTAAAAGGGACCTTAAGTTAAGTTCATTAAGATACAAATACACTAATTTAAATTTACCCATAACGAATTTGCAGGCACATTGACACGCGGTTAATGAGTTTGTAGTCTTATCTAAGTTTAATTTACATTGATGCTATGGACGATTAATGTATATCACAAAAACAGCACCAAAGTTTCTGGTTTGGTGGTTACGATCTATTCTTATCTAACACTATAGGTACCCATTTACATTGCAGATATAAACTTGTGTCTGTTTGTGATATTACGAGTATATTATCCTGTTCATCAAAGTATCATGTTATCGCAAGGTTTCTGCCAAGGTTAGATAAAGGGAGTAGGACATTGGGAAATGTCTACATGACGAATAGCATTTACACGATATGACGCACGGTCGCACGCATTGCAAGTGCATGAGCGTCTTCGTGGCTAATAAGTACTCAGTGAAACCGGGAAAATTTCGTCATTAGAAACGAGTTGATGAGCAAAGAACAGACTAATACGTTAATTAAGTAATTAAGGTAACTTGGTTTCATTGTTAGCTCTCTATCCTGATGGTTGTATGTATCAAGTTAAGCGAGGTTCAAGTATTTAACCTGACTTAAAGGTTGCATGTCACTTCAAAATTTTGATGAAAATTGGCATGCATAGGTATATAATGCTTCAGCCAGGGCAATAGGCATGGTTCTTCTATAAAACTTATCCTCGTACCTTCATAACATAGACCGAATCCCATGAATGAATGAATGAATAAATAAATGTTTTATTGCACACCTCAAAAATTACAACACAGTAGAAAAAAATATAATTAATAATAAAAACTTTTTACAAAAAAAAGATAAACCGACTTCAAAAAGGATAAAATGAATATATTATTTATATGCGTTACCAACTGATATGTTTGAAGTCGGTGCCAAGCCAAATTTGGAAGAGTTAATACGAACGAGGCGATGTGTTCAGTGAATTGTTATTTTTACTATATAACTTATCTAATACGGTATGAATCGCACGTAGATATACATTCGTTTCGACCATGCGTTAACAGTTAGGCAAGTAGGGACAGAAAGTATAATCATGGGTCCTATGTTTGTTTGTTAACACATTGTTGGGTGGGACTATCCGTATGTCGAACGAAGCACGTGGTTCGGTTTGAATTATTTATCCTTCTTCATCTTAGGTTAAATCCGAAGTATAAAGGAATTCAATTGCTAGATTAATTTTTCTATACTCACATATACCCAGTACTACTCACACGCCGTGTCAGTTAAAAGGCACGATATTCAAATTTTATATGGAAGCTCAATCTTGCGCGACTACATTTTTTTTCTATTTGCCGCCTTTTTCTGATTATTGACAAAGCAGACGTGTATCAGAATATATATATCGTTGTCGCTATTGATCAAAATAGGATTAGTAGTTTAGACATGAAAATGTAACACATGAAATCGCATTCACCTTTGCATTATTAGTACCGATGTTTTGTGATGTTCACACTTAAAGCTGATTTGACCGGTTTTGTAATTTATGGCTTGGCACCGACTTCAAACATATCAGTTGGTAACGCATATAAATAATATATTCATTTTATCCTTTTTGAAGTCGGTTTATCTTTTTTTTGTAAAAAGTTTTTATTTTTCAATTTTTTGTGGTTATACATTTATCAACATTGGACAAAAAGTCTCGGAATAATCGGTAAAGATAACCTATGTGGACTTCATCATAAGATCCTCTCTATCAAACTGGTGGTTTTCAAGAGGGAATGCTAGAGTTGCTTAAGAAAGCACCCAAATCAACATACATGTGCCTTTAAAAATTGAGGAGTTCTCTTAATTCCTCACGGATCCCATCATCAGAACAGCACCAGGTTAATGTGGGACCATCTATGAGGTAGTTCCTTTCAAACAAAAAAAGAATTATTCAAATCGGACCACGGGTCTCGGAGCAATCGCTGAACATCCTACATTTAAAAAATCTTCATCATTATCATCAAAAATCAAAATAATCATCATCATCAGGTCCACTCCATTAAATTCATGGTTTTCGTGAGCAAATGCTTGAGTAGCTTAAGAAAACACCCAAATCACTATACACGTGCCTTTGAAAATTGAGGAGTTCCCTCAATTGCTCATGAATTCCATCATCAGAACAGCACCAGATTAATGTGGGACCATCTTCAAGGTAGTTCCTTTCAAACAAAAAAATAATTATTCAAATTGGACCACGGGTCTCGGAGTAATCGCTGAACATCCTGCATTCAGGTCCACCGCATCGAAATGGTGGTTTTCGTGAGAAAATGCTTGAGTTGCTTAAGAAAACACCCAAATCACCATACATGTGCCTTTAAAAATTGAGGAGTTCCCTCAATACCTCATGGATCCCATCATCAGAACAGCACCATATTAATATGGGACCACGTTTGATGTAGATCCTTTCAAACAAAAAAAGAATTACTCAAATTGGACCACGGGTCTCAGAGTAATCGGTGAACATACATAAAAAAAAAACACCAAACCGAATGCAGAACCTCCTTCCTCAATGGAATTGAAGTCGGTTAAAAAAGAGGCAAACAACAAGCGGTCTTATCGCTAATAAGCGATCTCTTCCAGACAACCTTAGGGTAGCGGAGACCATGCCCATGCTACTGATACTTGGTATAATTTATAGCCTGTGGTAGTAAAAATAGGTATACATTTATAATTACCTTTAATTCCTTAACTATAGTAACATATTAGGAAAAGGCCACATGATTGATACCTCTGCAAATAGACTAATGGTTTAATTTCAAATGTTCAAAGTCCGCAGTCAAGCCCGTGACCAACAAGTTCTATTCTACTGTACATTAGTAAGTATTGTCATATTTTTGCCGCATCAGCATCAGTTCGTATTTATATTGTACGCTTTTATAAGTATTGCTGCTTTATCACTCTTAAGAGCCGTAAAACTATTGGGATAAGAGTCATAAGGGTTGCATGGTGCTTAGATAGATAAAAGAAACGCACCGGTCGTTCTGGAGTTCTGAGTATCTATGAAGATAGTGATTCAATATCATTTCAAGCTATTTCCAATACGTCAAAATGTTATTAAATGTTGACCCCTATAAAACTTCCCGACCAATAAAATGTCAATGGGAATTTGAGGTTTCATAAGGCCTACATCCGGTCATTGTTGATGCACTTGATCGATTCTGTGGACCCCGTCGGTTAGTTAGTGGTCACCCGTGGCACATTGCTATTGAATGCCAATATTATTAGTGATCAAACAGTGTCAAAAAAATCTGCAAAACCTACTGTCATCGCCTATTGTATTGTGCCATATCGTGCGGAGCCCGGTTCATTAGACGCGATACGTCCAGGAAAGCGCTAAGGTGGAAGTGCTCGATTGATATCGCGTCTACGCCTGGACTAAAACTGTGCTAACACATACGAAGTGTATACTCCAAGTTCAAACGCCTTTACAAGTGATTACAAAGGATATATTTTATTGATATGATGTAAAACATGTTTTGTAAATTGTCAATTAAATTGCAAAATTATTTCGATGCAGAATTCAAGTTTACATTATTCAACATACAGGTGGAATAATAGGTATATTAGATGCTTAACGACTTAAATTTTGTACTACGTGTCGTTGGCTTTAGTAAATAAAATAGGACCTAACTAGTCAGTGACGAACATGTTAGACGTAATAAAATGTGGTACTTACCTACTCGTATATATTTGAGTAGTACTGTCAACAATATGGTTGACAGTAGTTTAATATTGAACCATAGCAAAGTTTATCATACCTTACCTATACCTATGTTGCCTTACCTATAATATAATTTATGAATGAAAAGTAGATGGCAGGAAATATTTTTCTAGTTTCTATCTACTCGAATAACTGAACTTGACTTACCGTTATAGACAATTTTAACTGAATAATAGTATCAAATGGTACGTTGCCCAGGTGGGTAGGTTACATACATTGGGTACAGTACATATATCTATCTATCAGTTACAGTTATTTTTATTATAACAAGAAAATATTAATAAAGTACCTACCTACCCACATAATATTATATACGGATATTTGGTAGATCCCAAGTGAATTATACATTTTACAATAGGTTCTAAGGCTCCATTTTTATAAAGCTAAAATCATATAAGCGGTTCATTATCGTCCACTTATTTGATTATTTACTCAACTCAATACTTAATACAGTACCTTTGAACTGCACACATTTTTTTAAACAATATGTATTTAAATATGTATATGAAATTGATGCATTCCCGATTATCCAACCACCTACTTAAGTATATTGTTTATCGATGCGTCCGTCACGCTAAATAAATCGAGAATGATAAGAGGATGGTGCCGGGTTTCACAAGCAGTGTGACCGCGAGGCTCCAAGCGGCCACGCGTAGTACCGCTGCCAAAAATATATCAACTGCCACGGACAAGTGTCAAAAAAATTGCCACGATTCTAGAACAGTTCTAAGGAATCTCATGTATTAGAGGTATGTTTTTTTTTAAATTAATAACAATGAGCGTCCTAAAATTTAATAGTATACACAAGAAGATCAGGTATGTGGATATATATTACTAAATTACTCAATTAAATGTTGAACAAAACCGGTAGTAACGTACAGTTCTCGTGAACGTTAAATTGTATTCGAATGCACATAACAAACAGTTTGGTGGAACTGTCGACCGAGTAAATGATTTTTTTAAAACAGCAAAGTTTTATACTTATTCATAACTCATAAGAATCATAAACATAGGTATGTACCTACAATCTAGTAAGTAGACAGGTTTATTCACAGGTACAAAACAGAAGTTAAATAATGAGGAAATAATTATTCACAGTTTACCGTAAGTAGGTAACTACATATGTCCATAGCTTCGTAATTTAAACTATCTAGTGCATGGATAGGTTTTCTAAATGTATATAAACATAACCAAATGAAAATGCAAAACCCCAACTACCGCTAACTAACTTCATATCCACACTAAACGAGGGATCAGTTAATAGGTACATATTTGATAAAATTGTTTTGTTTTTGTTATTGTTAAGAATAGATATAATAAGGGAAAAATGTTTTATACATTGATAGGCTAATCGATTACCAGTGATCACGATACTGCTCCACTATCTACGAATAAGTAAGTCCATTAGAAAATCAGTTTGAACTTGGATATTTTTTATTGTTAAGGTTTACCCGCAATGATTTACACTAATACTTAAATTAAATCTGTTACGGTCAATACGTGTTGTGAGGCAGAATACATGTCAATAAGTAAAGGCCCATTTACACATAATTAGTGTTTAGTGTGAGTCTATACATTGTCTACTTATGTTTGAGCACTTTATGAACTCGCACTAAACACTAATCAGTGTGTAAACAGGCCCGTAGATTCATTATGTTAGATGCTAAAATATGTATTTATTGGGTCGAGATAAAGTCAAGTCTCAATGAAGATTTGCTACAAAAACTCTAAGCCTGTTATGATAATAGCAATAGCTCTCTATAATAATAAGTTAATAACATAGATGATGCAATGATACAAGTGTGAAATAGTTGAATCAGTTGAATATGCAAAATGATGGATATATTGTATTTTATTATGATGATAGAATTAAATACTTACCTATATAATACGAAACTTTTTACGTTAACTTTACAACTTTTACAATCGTGACATCTTAGAGAGCTCTTCAAAATGAGTACCTACGTACCGCATTTAGCTCAAACATCGTGTACTTAAAGTACAGTGTTTGAAATAATTCATCGTTTCGTACCGTAATACGATATTGTTTACAATATTTTTATGATGTATAATAAAAACAAACAAGGAAAAAAAACCCTAGAAGTCAAGTGCAGGCCTCTTGAGCTAAAAGCTGTTGCTTACGGATGGCTTATACAGTTCTTTTAGAAAACAAGTGTTATTTTTTATTAAAAACTTATAAAAACGGACCCTGGTGATCGTGCTAGTTTTTGTGCACTGTTAGTAGATTAGAATTTTATATTTGTACCTACTGTATCCATATCAATGTCAGTTGAAATGAAGTTCGTAGGGTATAGGTACCAGCATAAAGAAATAAGTCAGATGTTGCTTCTCCTTGGTATCCATACAACTAGTTACTAGTCAGTATCTAATCTACTGACTATACAATACCAGCTATAAGCCAGCACGGGTATCTACCCGTGCTGGCTTATAGCTGGTATTGTTATATGTATGGTATTGTAAAAGAAAATTTACTTACATATAAACAAGTTTTAAACTGCTTAAAACTTAATATTATCTCGACTGCCACTAGAAAGAGACTACGTTATAAATACATATAAAGAAAATAAACTTATCGATCTTTCCTCTAATGACTCTTATCGTTCGAAGTTTTGGTCAGAAGCGTCATTCGAACATTATAAATTTATTTTAGTTTAAAATTAAATTGATATTACTCGCAGTGCTTCTCATATCGCTAGCAATATATCGATGCTAGCGAGCTACCTGTAGGAAAGTATTGTTAAGTTAAGTAATACCTATCCATATCATATTTTAACTGGTCGAATGATCGAATTTGAAGGTACCTACTTTTTTGAAACTTAATATTCCAGAATGCGACGGATGCATTTATTGTGTGATTTCTACAGGCATTTTAGTAAAATTTAATATTATAAATTGATTTGCTTTGATTGAATTGATAATTCATTTTTCAGCAAAAGAAAGTGAGGTCGCTACATTAATAAATGTAGAACTCACGTCCTAAGTAATATAAAGGGATCGCAAGGTTAGTGCGTTACGCAAAACACTGATAATACGGTTTTGTTAGCCTACTGATACCAGTTATTGACTAGTAAGCTAATGCCCGGTTCCTATAATGCACGAAACGTTAGAGTCAAAAAATACCAGTCGTTGTTGTCACTTTTCGTTTTGGTGTTTCACAATATTTTTATGCAGGCTAACTGCAACGTACTCCTGTTCGTAAAGTTGACCCTCACGACGGGGGGTGTCCCATTGTACTGCCTATTAGTAAAAAGGCGCAAGCGCGTATCACATGTGCCCATAAACCGACCTATACGCACTGTACAGAAGAGTCATTTTTGCAATTCGCACAAAATTTTGCACATGTTTAGCGTTAAAACTCAAGCATCTAAACTTTATTGTTTTATTATTACGTTGCCTAACATTTTGACAAACCCGCTATTTAGTATTGATTGAAAAAAAATCGTTATGAAGTATTAATACCTAAAGTCTAAAGCCAAGTAACATACCAACTCAAGAGCAATGAAACTCGGCCAGTATTCTATTCTACACAAATGAACGCTTCTATTAAAGCCATTAGTTACGAACTAAAGTTATTTGTTTACTTATTTCTTCATATTTTTCGAGAATAAATACAGTGTGTAGTGTATTTTACTATGATATCCTATATTACCTTAGAAATACAACTAAATAATCCATCAAACCATTAAATAACCCCATATACGAACATAAAACCGGCCAAAATCGGGGGGTAGCCGAAAGTGCGACGCCTGGTTAGCTTGAATGGTTACCAAATATTATAGAAACACCAAAAACAGTGATCTTCATACAAAATGCTACAGGCTCCACCCACTATCCCCCACGTCTGGCCGTTGCCGACAGCAGGTAGAAAGTGTCATCAGTGCGTATATTATAGAAACACTTTTACGATGCGCTTCGTTGAAATCTGTGCTCTTCGTAGGCAGAACGGAACGTTTAAAGGATATTGGAACCGGGCATAAATCAGTAGGGTATTTATACTGACAGCTGTATATGAAGGGTAGGTACACGGAAAAAACATGTGTAGTCCCTTTTTTCGTAAAATGAGATTTTTGTATTAAAATGTAGACCTTACACTGAACTTTTAGCAACAACTTCTGTAACAGCTGGAATTTTAACATAAATCTACTTTTTATATTCATAAAAACCATCTAGTTACGAAAATAGTATGGTTAATTTAATCGTTCCAAACTTTAAAACCGCTATAACTCAAAATGTTGTCAAAGTAACTAGACATGTTCTTTCCGTGTACCCTTCATATATAAATACTACTACCTACTACTACTAGAGAATGGATAACGTAAATTAATTGTACTTACACGTATTATTTAATATAGCGTTTTTAAGGTTCCGTAGCTAACTTGGAACCCATCTATTTTCACTTTGTCCATCTGTCTGTCTTGTCTGTCTGTCCGTGGCTTAGATCAGTGACTGTTAGTAGTAATTCGTTTCAAACTTTTTGTGCGGGGTGTCATTGGATATTATTATTATTATTATATAGCCCTTTATCCTGAACATATATATTTTTATTGAAAATAAATGTGTTTTTGTATCAAATAAAGTCTCTTTGTTCAGTGTGCCTATTGGCAAAGGCCTCCTCCAGCTCCTTCCAGTATCTCCTATCCCGTGCCACCCTTGTCCACAATGGTCCTACAGAAAATATAATTTCATCTTCCCATCGTTTCAGTGGAGGGCCTTTCGATCTTGACCCATCTATCGTCATTGGATAGGTATCTTATAAATAATAGTAGGTAGGTACCTCCACAAATAATCTCTAAGAAAGTCTAAAAGAGTTTCCCCCCCTCCCTAACTTTTGAACTGCGAGTCCAAAATAGGGAAAATTCATGAAAGGCTTTATAAGTTATAAGTAAAAAAAATATATTGAATTGATTTGGTTGAACCCGTTGAACCGTTTTTAAGTTATCGTAAAAGGTTATCCTTTCTTAGTAAAAGAACGTAAGTGCTTCAAAATCACCTATAGAAACATCCTTTTAAGTGTAGGACTGTGCTCCTGGCCGCTATAAGATCGACGAATTATAAGACATGAGAGAGTTTAACATAAGGAATTAACGAACCTAGCCATGCTCTTCATTATGTTTGCGTTAAACCTACATTCTATTAGGGATTAATAATAGGTGAAAGTCTAATTATAGCTGGCCTTGCGTTTTTTGCGAGAAGTGACTCGACTCGACTCCATACCTTCGTTCTCTTTTTAGAAAGCCCTAAGATAACAAATAGAAAATCGACTTTTTGCCTCGAAATGCTCCGTTAAGCATAATGGATTATCTGCTAAGCCTTCTTTTTGTGGGTTTAATCTCGATTTGCATAGGCCAACAGCTGTGGAAAAACTTTCTAGACCCACTTGCTACGAGACAAATGAAGTAGAAATATCAGTGAACAAATCAACTACATTATTTCAATACATCAGTGAGTCGCAAAGTGACATTAAAACAAATGAATAAATGTGTCAGCCCGACCAGCGGAAAGGTCTCACTTTGTCGATATGGAGTATATTTCCTAAAATTACACAATATACGCTATCTACTTATTGTAAATCGACAACGTGGACCTTTTCATCAAATTTCGTCCAGAAATATTAACAATCTAGACCTAAAGTAAGCTAAATAAGGTGTCGTGGGTACTATATGACGATAGATATAAATAAATATTTAAATACATAGAACACATCCATAACTCAGGAACAAATATCTATGATAAACACACATAAAGGATTCGGACCCGTTTGTTGTTGATATGTGCGCGTATATTTAAGTAGGTTTGTAAATGACGCGATGTTATGGGATTCGGTTTTGAATATAATTGTCAGTCACGAAGTCTATTCACGATGGAAACCATGTGTAGTATATAATTGGTTTGTAATTAATAACGATGACAGACGAATAGACAAAAAAGTAATAGGTATGTACGTACATTACGGATCCTTCATATGTTTACGTTATCACTACATAGTATAAAACAAAGTGGCTTCCTGCTGTCTTTCTTAAATCTCTTCTTTCTTCTTCTTCTTTAAAACTACGCAACGGATTTTATGCGATTTTTTTAGTAGACAGTGTGATTCAAGAGGAAGGTTTATACTTATAACTGCACCGGTGCGAAGCCGGGGCGGGTCGCTAGTCTTTAATAAATTAAAACTACCCATATTAATAAAATATTGTTTAAATACATTAGCATTACCATAACCTCGCCAGGCCAGGAGGGCTAAGGCCGACCCTGGATCAGTAAATAATTAAATACATGGTTAAATACATATTTTTGTTTTACGCTCTAAAATGTAAAAACAAAGTATTGAATGCCATCTGTTCCAATAAAATATGACTATTTACTATGTCTCGTTTGCTGCATTAATCTGGCAGAATACCTCCTGCTGATTCTTCCATAAAATGTTTAAATAAAATACGGTACTTATTCAAATCCAATTGGAACATAGCGGTATTCGTGGCAACGTTAATTATATGATACGCCTGCAGATTTCAGTTGTCTCACTATCATCATCATCATCTCAGCCATATAAGACGTCCACTGCTGAACATAGGCCACCCCTTTGGACCTCCATAAGTAATTAACGGAACTTGTCATTGAAGGGGGGTTTGCCATACGCGCTACGCTTGGCAGGCGGGTTAGCTCGCGCAGTTTTTTTTCTTTATTGTTGTTTAGGCTTTCGGAAGATGTTGCTGCCCATCTCCTGGTATATTCCCTTAGCAGACTCCTACTGCAACCACGGGACGATATGGTGGGGGACAATGCTAAGGCCGGGCACCCCACGGCATGTCCCACTATACATGTTTTAAAAATCGTTCAGTTAAGATAAAAATACAATATTATTACGTACTAGTATTTAACCCGTAGTGTATGACTCTGACTAGTTCAATATGTGTCAGATCGCAATGAGCCAATGCATATGAGATGTAGGTAGGTACTTGTTTTACTAATGTTAGTAATGTTAGCAAAACAGGGTCATCGAACTTATATGGTCATGATCAGTGCCGGATGACAAGCGAAGGTCAATGTCAGCTTATCTCGAGTAATCAATGGTTATTTGCGATTTATTCAGGCTTAATTTATGTTATTGTTCATCCGTCATTGTTTGCTAGGTAAAGTCACGCAGAGCTATAATCGCAAAAACAAATGTTATGGTGGTTTTGAAAATCAGGTATTCATTGAAATATCAGATGAAAGTAACTAATAAAATAATTGCTGTGCTTAAAAGTTAACGAGTAGAGTTTTAAAAGATATGTAATTTTAAATCAATATAGAAACGATAGTCAGGATCGATGTGATTAATGTTAACGGCAATAGGTACAAAATTCTTACATCTCAAGTGTCCTGCTTGAAACAGAGGTTATGATGTCTCGTACCTAATTAGATGTATTTTTTGATAACATTGTAATTTTATACCGTGCACCATATGCCCTATGAATCCTATGAATAATAGATGTAACTTTTATAAACAAAACAATGTTTTTGTGCAGATCATATTACATGGTCCGCAGCGTTTAAACATTGTTTTTATGTAAATTTAAGTTGCTGGTGATAATATTTCCGCAACGGCTATGAATAGGAAATTGGTATCATCCAACTGTACAGTCGCTATCAGATATACCAGAGCGCCCAAGGTGGTCACAAATATATTATAAGGGTTTAATACCTTATTTAATTTTTAGGCCTAAATGCGTGTAATCCGTAATTTTTGATCGTTATCAAAAATTACGTACCGTTGTACGTCCGACGGAAAATATATACATAAGGTTAAATTCGCCTGACTTTTTCGATTCTTTATGGGTTGAGGTCAGATTAAAATTTGGCTTTTAGAGGGATTTTGAGAATATCTCGTGGCGGATTCTGTTCAAGGTCGCCGTGGCCTTTGGTGTATACCAGGAAGAGCAGACCGGCTGAAACGAGTTCCTCAGAAAGAAAAAAAAAGTTCCCGAAAAGAGCGAAATTTACTAAATATAATGTACAGTGCACACCTTCTGGGATTGCGTAAACTTAGTTTACACCCATTTAGGACCAAACGAAGATACCAGATTGCTGCTAATTACATCTTCAAAATTTTAAACTGATTGGTCTAATGGTCAATTTCATAGTAGTTTATGGACGACAATATAATAACAACTTCGAATATTATTCCACATTTTTGTACAAATTTTAGTCAGTTTTAATATTATAATCGTAATATTTTCTAGAAATTATAGTGAGCTTCTTATTTATTTGGGATTGGCACAGCATATTTAACCTTCCATACCTCTCTGTCACCCTCACCCGTCATAGCATTGTACACTCCCTACCCTTTCATGTCGTCTCTCACATAGTCCATCCCTCTTTTTCGCGGTTTTCCTCTTCTCATCTCTCCACTTTCATTCCTTTCTCATCACATGACTTTCATCCCTCCATTTTCCAGCAATATTATTAGGTATAAATTATAACAATTTATAACAAAACAAAAGCTATTATAACAATTTCATCAATTATTTGTGAAATTCGGGCCTATTTTTTTTATGAAAACACTTATTCGCTGGCTTAACTGTAACATAAGAAGCAGTAATTCCTCAGAAGTGTTTCACAATATCTTTGACAAGATTTTCCTCGTATTGAAAACACGTAGCCCTTAAGGTTTATTCTTAGCTAGTCCTGTGTTGTCTCTGCTAGTGCTTAACGTCCATTGGTTTATCGTTGTGGTTTTTCCTTTTAAGTCTTTTACGACTATTTCGTGCTATAAGACATTTGTTAACGTGGTTGCGTCTTCATTATCCTGTCAAGAGCGCTAAATAACTAATTTTCAGTCACAACAGTGTTTGTATTTTTATTACAGCTCGGAAATGGTTTTTATGATTAAACTAATAGGTTCTGAAACTACAATTATGATTAGTAAATAGCATAGACTTAAATATATAGTAGACGGCCATAGTCTAAGAACTTTTAAGGCTCCAAGAGAGAGATGAGAAAGATGAGATAAAATCAGCGCCACCTAGTAACGACTAGTGTACTAGTAGTACGTTATTCGTTACTAGGTGGCGCTGATTTTATCTCATGCATATTGGCTCTGTTTAGGTGGCTCTGAACTAGATGGCGCTAAATATTTGGAGCCTCAAAAAGTTCTTAGACTATGGCCGTCTACTTATATATTTAAGTCTATGGTAAATAGTCAAATTATTTCAAGAATAATTTATACCTAAGTGTTCAATAACAATAGTAGAATCAATCAATATTTCCTTTATTCCCATTGACTAGTAAACAGGCCTCTAATTATTTTTGTGATTTAGAATAGAGTTACAAATACTGTTAGTAAATATTACTACAATTCGTAACTCAAGCATAAGTACTTTATTTTAATAAACGCAGGCAGAATTAATGGGTTCAATTGGACTTGAGAAAGTTACTGAAGGCAACGATCACTCTGGGCTGAAAATCGGCCCTCATTGACGTAGAAACCGAAGATATTATTTAAGGTTTTTTATTAAAATAGGTTTTGTCCTGCACTGATGTTATGCTAACCTCTAAATACTTGGGCTAGAAAAATGTCTCTCTTGTAGTACCTCGTTTACACAAAAACTCCCATAGCGTTTTACGCCTTTTTCCCGTAAAAACATTGCAAGTTATTCCTGAACGTGACAGCGCACACGTTTTAACCGGTATTCAATATAGCTATTTCTCGGCCCAATTTGTCATATTCCCTGCCTCTCCCTACCCCTCCCTCAGCTCCCTAAGTTCCCTAAACTTTTATTACACGTCTCACCAATACACTAGCAGTGGCAGATTGGGCCCTAAAAATTGCAATACCTAGTCTATACCGGTTTATTTTCTTCGCTTGCCACCGACAGCTTTAAATACATATTAATAAAACCGGCCAATTGTGAGTTGGACTCGCGCACAAAGGGTTCCGTATCATTATCTATAATATTCCTTAAATATTTGTTTTATTGTTTTTCAATATTTACTGTTATAGCGGCAACAGAAATACATCATCTGTGAAAATTTCAATTATCTAACTATCACGGTTCATGAGATAAAGCCCGGTGACAGACGGACAGCGGAGCCTTAGTAATAGGGTCCCGTTTTACCCTTTGGGTACGGAGCCCTAAAAAGTACTCGAAATAACCTTTACCCTCACTTCTTTCTTGGTCAGGTAAAAATGATGTCATTATCGAACAGCCTATCACGTCGCGACCCACGATCACCACCCAGAATATTTTTACCTTTAACATATAAGTAATTTACATACCAAAGCGATAAATACCGTCAGGTAGGTACCGTTAGTAAATATTGGGCCAGAGTACACACATGTATAAGTGCAGAAAGGAACTCGATCGGTTTAGTCTTCCATTGGTGTTCGTACTGACTATTACCTATTGTGTACTTTAAAAAAGATTCAGTTTGTTTTTTAAGGTTCGTCCCATATCAAACGGTTAATAGCCTTATGTTCGTTTACTTCGTTTCTCATATTAGATTATGTACTTTTTTTAGAACTCCGTTCACATAACGCGTGGAAAAATTATTAATTTGTTCAATAATAATCTCACGCGAGTCATATTAAAACGAGAAAAATTACTATTTAATATGGTAAAGTCGTCTCAATTGAAAACATGGTAAACATATATGGTATCCACAAATGTTGTACCCGATGCTTACTGGCTCTAAATTCTAAGAAGTGTTTACCTTCGGCGCTTATGTGATCTAATTCCCAGCAATTTTTTGATTGTTGTAATTTTTTATATATGTGCCGTATGAAATAAAGCCTGTAATGCTTTATGCGACCTAAATATTTACACTTGGACGTATGCACGGTATGTGTTTGACATATCGATATAAAGCTGTAGCGCAGGACATTTCCGTTACTTTTGATACGCTGCCAACTGATACAGGCGCACGAATTAATCATGCTTTAGTTAGCCATCTAGCCAAATAGAAGCCTTAGAAAACTTTAAGGACAATTTTTAGTGACATTATTAGTGACGTAATAGACTTTAAAAGTGTGCACAAGAATTGTATACAATGGTGTTGGTGTATGAGGATCACCAAGCCCGGTTATGTGGAACCCTGCTCAGCCAGTATGGTAAAATATTATTTAAGTATTGTTGATTAGTACTTGGCATAACAAGCGGATGACTTTTGTAAATCTCAGATAATTTATTAGTCGTTATTGAATGGAAATTTGATTGAGTTTGAAAATCCGCTGCAATGTTATTGTGATTTATGTCAATTACTATAGTTACTGCAGAATATTTCTCAATTATGTCGTTTATTAGCTACTAATTGTCGTATAACAATTATAAGGTAAACCTCTTAATGGAACTATTAAATAATGGCTTCCATAATAATACGAAAGTATTTTAAATTTTAAGACTAGATATTTGCGAAACTGCGAATTACACTCAAAGCCGAAATTAGTTGTACTAGTATTTATAACGTTATAAAGTGATTTTGATTTATGAATAAGTACCTAATGTGTCATATGTAACACTTTAGTTTTATTTTTGGCCAAGCGAACCAAACTTGAAACATGTCCCACGAAACTATTTTAATTTACGACATGTCCAATATCGATTAGCTAGGGATACATGCACAGATGTGTCCGCCGGATTTGTCCGACGGATATGCCCGGCGGACAGATCCGTCCGTGTATGGCGCGAATTGGACACGGATGTGTCCGCCAGACGTCTGTCCACTGTCTATCCGTTGTCCAATTCGCGACATTCACGGACGGATGTGTCCGCCGGGCATATCCGTCGGACAAATCTGGCGGACAGATCCGTCCGTGTATGGCGCGAATTGGACACGGATGTGTCCGCCAGACGTCTGTCCGCTGTCTATCCGTTGTCCAATTCGCGCCATTCACGGACGGATGTGTCCGCCGGGCATATCCGTCGGACAAAACCGGCGGACAGATCTGTGCGTGTATCCCTAGCTAATGTTTCTCTTACTTCCCAGACCCAGTACTGCTAGACACGTTCAAATTAGAAATGGCATACGGCATCGAGCGATTCTTCTTCCTGTCATACTGCTTGATGTGTTGCTGGCCTCAGCTGCCCGTGTCGGGGCAGGGCCGGCCCGGCCTGCGCACCGTCCGACAGTGGGCTGAGCTGGACTTCCAGTTTCCTTCTGAGCCAGCACGCTTGGCCGCTCTGTCCAACAGGAATTATATTCCTGGGAACTCAGTGCCCATTGATGTTGACGTGCAGCATAGACGAGGTGGGTGATTTGTACATTTTTAACTACCTGGAGGGTGGTTTTTGAGATTCGAGCGCTTGAATATGACATTTAAAACTCTGTCTAAAACAATGAAACGGTGTTTTAAAAATAACAGCGATAGGAATTTAAAATCAGGGTTAATTAACGTATTAATTTAATGTGAAAATAATAGCGATAAACTTTTGTGTGTGATTATTTTCGAGCTATAATTTCTTGAATTCGAGCGCTCGGATCCCAAAAATCGCCCCCCTGCTCCTAATAAAAGTGTTTCGTTGGTTCATGCTTTTATGCGTATCTGCTATGCATCCAATGATTATGTATGCATCACATTGTTTTTAAAGAGGAGGTAAGAATGAGATGAACATCCGAGATTACGCAGAATAACTCGGTTGTTTTTTTTATAGAGGGTTTAAACCAATTTTATATCTCGCGTTTATGTTTAAGTGTACGTAGATTTTTTTTTGTGAGAAAGGCTATCTTTTATTTTCACAAATTATAATTGGAAATGGGAGAATATTTATGACGTGCAAAAGAAGACGCTCTCACACTAAACCCTTATTCTAAATTGATTCGAGTCCTTATTGTTAATTGAGTTGAATCTGACAGCTCCAATCATACATTGTAAGTCACTTTGTAGGACTTGCGGCCATCTTGTCGAGCAAGGTGGTTTGGTTTCGGGAAAAACTTCTTATTTTATGTTCATTTTCGTGATTCAATGTGTAATATATAGCTTATTCTGCAGTGATTTAACGAACTAGTGAGCAACTACTGAAGAATTAGTCTCGAAACATGTGTAACCCCTGTTTGAGTTAGATATCCGTTAGTCCACGTGCTGTTTGTAGGGAGTAGCTATCTCCTTATAAAAAGCCTAACCTCACCGTACAATGTCCAGCTCTTGGAGCGAAATTTTAATTAATTAACCGTACACTTGTCGTATCTACTTCGACATTGGCAAAATTGTCCCAATATTGTGGACAGAATGCCATATTTTAAAAAATTGAAGTCACTTTGTAGCTGTCAGATTACTCCACTCAATTAAGAATTAGGATTTAGTGCTAGCCCCGCAGTGCGACAACTTACTTATACATATTTAATCAATTATGTAATCCTTCTATGGTGCTCAAATGTCATCAACACGGATATGGCTGTTCAAGTGTTTTATCAATATTAACTTATATTAACTTATGACCAACTATGTATGTAAATTTCTTACCTACCTCTGTGTACTATTGCAGTGTTCTTATATCAATAGGTTTAAATTGTTGACATAATAATATTGAGCCACTTTGTGATTCCTCTTTTTTTTAACACCCGATTCAAAAAGCGGGTTGTTATAAGTCTGACTACTATATCCTGTCAGTCTGTGTATCGGTGTACGGTTGAACCAATTTAAATGCGTTGTTTTACATAATTATCATATCATCTTCAAGTATATTAGATAAAAAGTAAAATTTTAAAAACCTACTACTTATTAGTCTGGTAGGTATAGTTGGTTTGTGGTTAGTGCACATTTTAGCAATATATAACAGAACACCTATATTTTGTTGACAGGCAATTTACAATCGCGTATCTTCGTGTCGATCCCGCGCTTCGACGAGGGGCGGCCCATGACTCTGGGCACAGTGGACGAGAACGCGCGCATTTACCCTTACCCCGACTACACCTGGCACGACAACCAGGGACACAACTGTGATGGCATGACCTCGGTCTTTAGAGTATCTGTAAGTATACAGTACCTTAAATTCTTGTCAAAGGCTATAGCCGGCTTTCCATAGTACTTACATCGGCCCTTACATTCAATGGACTCTGGATATTTTTAGGAATAGGTACCTCTTATAAGGAAGCATATTATTTATGCTGGGTATCAACAAGCTGTGACAGTTTTTGATTTATGTTTTTTTTTTTTAATTTTTTGATAAGTATTTATTTTTCGGGACTTGCATAAAGCAAGCGATTTGGTTCAAATTTCGAAATTATATTCTATATTTAGATTTGCATCACCACAAAAAATATCATTAAAGAAGGAAAATATAAAACAATTTATTTTATGTGGTTGTAAAGAAGTGACACCTCTAGGTTTTTTCTCAAAATAGACCATACATTGGCCTACTACTCGCCTAAATATCAAAATTTTCCAGGCGGTACTTTCCTATAAAAATCAGCAATTTCTGTCGGCATGTTTAAATCAGTGTAAATAACTAAAATAAGCTTTCGAATCGTATAGTGAGAACCTAAAATACTTGATACTTACATATACTTGATAGATATTTATAAGTATCAAGTATTTTAGGTATATTTTACGATTCGAAAGCTTATTTTACACTGATTAAAACATAAAAGAACCAATCTAAAATTTAAATCGTGAGTTTACAGAATTTCTCTTGACGGTAGCAGAAAACCATATTTTTGTTGGAACGTTTTAAGAAGCTTCCAAATCGGTCACTATTTAGCATGTTTACTGACCGGAAAATTATTCTCTTTGTAAATAGGTGGTATTTAGTACAATCTGGTACAATTCACCTTAATATATAATTACAGCTATACGCTGGCTATATTCTTGTACAGTCAGCGTTCAATATATTGTAACAGTTAGAGTAGCCAAATAGTTCGTCACACCATACAAATGTGACGAACTATTTGATCACTTTGGCTGTTACAATATATTTGACGCTGACGGTACTTAAATACCCCACTTTAAAAATATAAGTACCGATTCAACATGTTTGCGGTTGACACTAAACTTATTACTTTATTCATTCATTAATATATAAGTGATAATATTGTACACTTGTGATTAAGCGTACTTTGCTCGCCCAAGGTATTACTTGATTATAATTTGTTATTCAATTACTTAAGTCAATACTTAGAATAAACGGAACCACGTGTGGGCCTTTTAAGGTAGAATAATTTGAACCATTAAGGTGGGTTCCGACAACATTTCGCTCAGTTGCGACAGCATAGCGGACAACTGGTCATGGATGATGTGTAACAAATCACATTCGTTCCTGCCTCCGAGACTATACAATTGTATCTACAGGTATTTTTTTACGATTCACTGGGGAAAACAAAGAAATAACTAAAGACAGTAGAAAAAACCGGCCAAGTGCGAGTCGGACTCGAGCATGAAGCGTTCCGTACCATTATTTATAAATAAAAACCAGCCGTAGCTACTATCGAATAAATTATTATCGCAAGGTCGTATCTGGCTAAGTACGTAGTTTTTGAGATAAGTAACTCAAAAACGCCTAAACCGATAATGTTAAAATAATTTTCGTTGAAAGAATATATATAGGTGTATTTTTTTGATTTTTTTCCATTATTTTAGGACTTACGGTTCAAAAGTTTCGACTTTCGGAGTCATTATTTCTGAATATATCTACTTAATCAAAAAATGTTTAAAATAACTTCAATGTTATTTTTAAAGACCTATCGATTGATGTGCATTATGTTGATATTTGGTAAAATATTTAGTGGCAATTACTTGCATGTATGGAGTGCCCCCCCACCCCCTTGAATATTTTTTTTAGAAAGTTCACTACATAACTAAGTAGCGGCACACACAATACACTTTATGTGAAAATTTGATAAAGATACGTTTTATAGTTTCCGAGTAAAATGGCTGTGACATACGGACGGACAGACAGAGAGACAGACATGACGAATCTATAAGGGTTCCGTTTTTTACCATTTGGCTACGGAACTCTAAAAATCGTCCGCTTCTAGTATTTTTACTATACTATTTCTTGCTAACTTTATTCAAGTAAGCCGGAGTATGTTGTTAGTGTGTGTCGGGGTGTGTAGTCTCCTCTACCTACTGAACTGATGTGCTGACGGAAATATTCCAAAATTGCGGAAAATTTTGAAAATTGCGGAAAATTTCACAATAAGTAAATTTTGGAAACTTCTGATAAGTTTACAAGTATCGAAATTAAAACTACATATATTTCTTGTGAAAGATTCTAGAAATTTTGGAATATTTGTGGAACTTTATACAACTTGCACATCCGTACTTTAACCTCACTAACTCTAATGGATCATTAGCAATGATTTTATATATTATATTCTAACTCTATGATCATTAGTCATACAGGGGGCCGGCGTAGCCACGATGGCAATAATGGTTAATCTATAAAAACAACAATGCATGGAAATGATAACGCAATTTTTCGTTAACATCCGCAATTCTGATACAATTTTTTATGTTAATGGCGAGAAGCGACGATTTTTTACGTATCAGCGTATTAAGTATTATAAATAGGGAATATTAATAACTCAATGAGATAAAAAAAAATCGCACATATGTATAAACGTCAAAGTGCACTAGCTAGAAACCCGCACAGCTTAGTAAAGTTATATATAAAAAATGAGGAACCTAAAATTTAATTTATACCATTTCTTGTTTAAGATCGATGAGTGCAACCGACTGTGGGTGATGGATACGGGCAAGCTCGGAGATGACCAGGTCTGCCAACCGCAGCTCCTGGCCTTCGACCTGAACACCGACCTCCTGGTCTACCGACATAGGGTGAATGCCTCGAACTACGTGGCTTCCTCGCTGTTTATTACTCCCGTAAGTAACATCACCTGCTAGCCTAAGATAATTGGGTTATTATCGTCTAGCGGTTACGTTCTTACAAGTGCGTAAGTGACACATGATAAAATGGCGTGATACGTAAATGGCAACCACGCTATCCGGCCTGGAGTTGATGTGATTAAAATCGATGAGAACCAAGTCTGAACTGATAATTATTCTTTCTGATCAGTTACTTTGTTAAGTGGTTACAAAATAAGCTATTCTCTTTCAAGGTGGTAGACATCCGCAAGTCCAGCCCCGAGGACTGCGCGGATACGTTCGTGTATGTCGCAGACGTGACCGGCTTTGGCTTGCTGGTGGTAGACGTGGCACGCGACCGCTCCTGGCGCGTCACCCACCGCCTTATGTTCCCCTTCCCATCGCGAGGGAGCTTCACTATCGACGGTATACTGTTCTTGACTATATTATTATTTAATTATTTATACCTAGCGTGAAATAAAGCAAATTTCATTCATCATTATCATCATACAACAAACATAACGACACACATTTTATCATAGTAAAAATAATCCTACCCTGACGATTCATCGCCCGTAAACTTCGTCCGCGAATGCAGAAAGCTCAATTCGAGCCCTGGGCACCGGATGCCTTGGTCACTTTTTCCTTTATTTATGACATCTATTTAAGTTTAAGTGATCTTGTATGATATCATAGAAAATTATTTTAAGGAGAGAGTTTCGACCTGATGGATGGCGTGCTCGGGATGGCGCTGTCGCCATGGAGGCGTGGACGCGATCGCTACCTGTATTTCCATTCGCTCGCCTCCACCACTGAAAATGTGGTCCGCACTGGCGTACTGCGCAACGACTCTTTCATTGAAGACTCCAACGCTGACCCGCGCTCCATTAATGTGAGTTATTAATATGTTTCATACGATCATGGTTTTAGATTAGGTTAGTTTAGTTAAAATATATATACATATATAATTCACGATTTTACTGGTATCAGAAGACATAAAGAACTGTTATTTATAACAAATCGAACTGTATCGTCCAAAAAATAGATCAAAGCTCAGTTAACAACGCAACGTTAACAGTCAGAAATGTGACATCGCTATATTTGGGTAAATGAGTCGTCGACCTACCCAATTATAAGCATTCGAGCTCTTAATTATTTTTTGGTTAATGTGGAATGTACCTACCTGGGAATGTATACGTTGATAACTTTGCAGGTTTTCCCTGAAGAACGCACGTCCCAGTCAGCGGCCGAAGCCATGGACCGCGACGGCATCCTTTTCTTCGGCCTCATGGATCCTCCAAGTATATGGTGCTGGAACTCTGCCACCGAATACGCTCCACGAAACTTCCACCGAATCGCAATGGACGCTGAGACGTTACAATTTGCCAGTGGCATGAAAGTTGTTAACAATCTCAAAGGCGATCAAGAACTCTGGATCTTGACTTCCAGCTTCCAAAGAGTTATGACAGGATCTCTCAATTCTAATAGAGTAAACTTCAGAATTCACGCCCAAAGTATTTCTCGGCTTCTAGAAGGTTCCGCGTGCAGGAATCCCCCAAAGGATCGGAACCATGGCTACCATGCGAATCTTATTACGCCGACGGGATACAGACATATTACTTTCAGATATGGCGCTGTATCACATCTTTAGAAATTAGTGCGATGTCGGAACATTTGCTCAGTACTTTTATGTGGTACAACTGGCCATATAGGGGCGATTACTTTTAAAGTTTTTTTTATAACTATTTAAATAAATTATTATAATACCTAAATGACCAAAGAGTTTTATTGAATAAATGACCAAAGAGTTTTATTGAATACATTTTTTAATATTTAACACAAAATCACAGACATAAATACGCAACCGCGAAACTAAAAGAGTCTCGCAATCCATATAATTTTATAGCGCAAAATTAGTATCCTTTTAAAAATACGAAAATAAATTACATACGTGAATTCCGACAGCAACCAAAAATCAAACAGATTGTTTCAGTATATCGGTGTACATCTGAATTTTCCTGGAAATGCTCATATCGATGTGTTTGTCCTCCACACCCACTATCATCCCTCCAATAATCGAAGGATCCACCTTCTCCGTCAGCTCAATCTTCTTGCCTCCCTTGACGAACTTTTGAAGGGCTTCCATGAGTGACTGACGAGAACCCTGGTCGAGAGGCTCGGCGGTGATCACCTCGCATAGCGCCTTGTTGTGGTGAGCGACCATGACCGCCAGGAACATGGTTACCATGCGCTTTAGTTTTTTCAGCCGCCCGTTTTCGGCTACCAATCCTAAGAAGTTGGCTGCAGTTTCAGGCATACCTATTTAAAACGTTATCATTATCATTACGAGTTCATTTGTGAGTAGTTAATATTTTATCTCCTTATCTTATTAATTTAATGGCACGTAAATATAAGGAAAATGGCCAAATGGCATAATGCATTTCAAATTAACTGGATATGAAAATTTTATTTAAAATGTTCAATAATATTATTAACTTAATCGTAATGGGTGAAAGTAAAAGCGCCTAAATAAAAATTAGAGCAATGCAGCATACCAACTTGTTTAGCCACCTCTTGCATGATTTTAGCTTTTTGGACGCGCGACACCACGCAGGTTTCAATGAAATCAAGCATTTTCGGTTTGGATAGCTCCTTTTCGAGTACCCTCAAATGTTTATCAACTTCGTCCAGTTGCCCCTTTTGACTGGCTGCGCTGTATAACGCAGTGACATAGCGCCCTTCTATGCCTGGAGATATTCATTTAGATGTATGTAAGTAATTGTGTATGTTATAGATAAATTCACGAAGTATCTGAACAACGTGAGTTCATACTCCTCGATCCCCAACATATACACATTATGTACAGTCAGCAGCACAAGTAGGGTGTTCAAAATGACCTACACACGCTCTTATTATCTTAACAATAAAGTCGTGTCGTGTCCAGCTTTTTGAACACCCTACCCGCTCAGCTACTTTTACTGCTGACTGTACACTAGCTGCCTATGTATGTGAACACTATGAATCTATACCGTAATCCTTTTTCTTCTTTGTCGTTCCCTCACTGCTGAGGATCGCAACCACATGTAAATTGTTTCCATAAAGTAACTAACGTATTTTTTAATGACCTAACAGTTTAGTTTATATTGATATTATAGAATGTATGTACAATCAGGAGGACGTACCAAAAACTGCCAGTGGCGGTCTTTTCATTGGTGCTGCTGAACACATATTCCTCACAAACAATCGCAGCATCGTAACTAAATATGGGTGAAATTTTATATTATTACTTAGGTATTAGAAATTATTTATTTTGCCACTGAAATCGACTGTGCAACAATGGTGCAACATTGTTTTCGTATGGAAGTGACAGTTGGTGACGTATAAATAAGTGACATTAGTAACAAAAACCATTGTAGGTTTAATGTGAACTGCAAAAAATCATGCCTATAAAGGTTGTAAATCAATTGTAAAAAAAAATCGGCGTTTTATGTTTTCGCGTGCTATAGCTATAATAGACCGTAAGCCAGGAACAAATTTCGTTGGTCATCATGTCCCAGACGACAACTTGTGAAGTAGTTAAGGGCGATGAATGTAAACCACTTGAAGGTCAGCTGCCTCTCTGTTGGTGGGTTGAAGAACGGCATTAAGAGCTATTTAATTAATTAAAAAAATGGTCATCGCGTAGATGAAAGTTTACATTCATGATTCTATATTATAAATATAAAAATCATCCGTAAAATACAAAAAAAAACAACTGGTCACGTGAATATACGATCTTCAGGGCATCAGCTGATTGTCTTTCCACCTCGATACAGTCGGCTGACGATTTTTCAAGTTTGTAAGAGCATATAAACCATCATGTGACAAATTTTTAAACGGGACGTTGAGGCTTCGGGTCACAAGCCACCAACGGAGCACTAGCTGACCTTTACGTGACTTCATTATATATCACCCTTAACCACTTCACAAGTTATCGTCTGATACTTGTTCCTGACTTACGGTCTATAATACAAGATGCAAGGCAAATACAAGGACGACATTAGTGTTAAGTTGATAACTCAAAAACGGCTCAACCGAATTTATTTAATATAGTGTTTATTGAAAGCATATATTAAGCCTCCCTTCTGTGATTTTTTTAAAATTTTTTGGACTCACGGTTCAAAAGTTAGATGGGGGGACGGACGCCCTTTTTTGAACGTTCAGAGCTATTATTTACGAAACTATTGGTTTTATCCAAAAAGTATTTTACAAGATTTACTATTTTTAAAATACCTATCCAACGATATCCCACACGACAGGGTTGAAGCAAAAAAAAAATTTCATCCCTAAGTCATGTGTTTATCCAGTTTTTATTCTATCACTTTTAAATTTCAGCTTTCTAGTGCTAACGGTCACTGCGCTAGACCGCAGACAGATGGACGGATGGACGGACGGACGGACGGATGGACGGACGGGCATGGCGAAACTATAAGGGTTCCTAGTTGACTACGGAACCCTATAAACAACCTCTCATCCTAAATGTACCTACCTATCTTACGGGGCCCACCCACTATCAGTCGGCCTGACGATATTGGCCTATCCCGCCTATCAGTTGTTCGGAGCTGTCAAATTTTTGTTCTAACTGACAGGCCGATGTCAGGCGGACTGATAGTCGATGGGCCCCCTTATACTTACCGTCTCCGTTACACAACACAGTAGGTATAAGACAAAAATCAAGTGCAATTCAAATAAGTTTGAAAGACGTGATGTATAAATAAACATTTTATTGTTAAGCATACACAACACATTCTTAATCCTACTGATCATGCTCCGTTCACTTGAGTAATGAAAATTAACCTTCGGAACTAATTAGTTAAAAGTGCTATCTTGAAAAAGGTAACATTAATTTAATACATCGTACTGGAACGCTTGATCTGACTCGAGTAAGGCTCGTATGTAGACCACCATGGAGCCCAGCGCCATCGCAGATGTCAAGGAGTTGCAGGCACCGCCTTCGGACACGGCCGCCTTCTTCACACGATACTCCTCCTGCGTATTTATATGATTTGTAAACTAACGCTGGCATCATAGAGTAACTTATATAGTGGTAGCTACTAGATGGAGTAGCAGTGCAGTTGACATTTCCTCTTACATTTTGGGTATCTTTAGGTCGCTTTCGGGCAGATGGATTGACTTGTTATATGTTACTCTATGCTGGCATGCTTGCACTAAATATAATCTTGAATAACGTTATGAATATGTTTAGAAATAAAGGAAAATTTTAAAAGGACGGGAAAATGAGAAGAGAGAAGAGGAGGAGCAATTCGTGTTTTATTGTATAATCAATTATTATACATAGGTCAGACCGGAAATGAATAAAAAATCGTTTAAGTCGTACCTAAATTCTTTTAAGTACGCCACCAGTAAAGGCAGGTTTACACTTGCAAATTTTACTTCACGAAAACACGGAAATGATACATATGCTGTATTGAAATTTTGCATTAGACAAACAATAACTATTTCAACCTTCATAATACTATTTTAATTTAACGGTGTATTCCTAATATTTCAGGTAGGTAGATAATTTGTTTGAATTAAGAAATTTTAATATCTCGAACATTCCCGCGGATCAGACCGCATCTTTATGGGTTAAGATAGACAGTAGGATAATAGCCATATAATAGCAGATTCTGCTATTACATGGCTATTATCCTATTATCTATCTTAACCCATAAGGCTTACAATTAAATATACCTCTCGCTCCTTTTGCGCTGGTGGTCCTGCGGTCACGAAGCCCGTGAGTCTCATGAACGGCCTCCGATCGTCTGAGTAGCAGCCTTTCGGCTCCTGCCAGGACATGATCTTATTCATCCAGCGAGGCTTGATAAACTCGCCGTAACCGTGGAGTGCACAATACATTACTGCAAAAGATATTTCATATTTTTATTTAATGCAGAGTTAAAGGGTACTGGATCAGTTGACAAGACAAGTGAATGAAATCGATCTTATAAGCAGTGAGTTAATCTGCAATTTTAAGGAATTAAAAAACGACTCTTAATTTATTAGATGACATGCATCTGAGTTTTGCGACCCAGATTTAAACCAGTTGCCACTCGTGTGAGGCTGAATTATAATTTATCTATTTAGGTGCAGTGTTTAGAAATAAAGGACAAGAAAGATAGAAGTCTCTAGTTACATAATTGTAAGTTTACATATCAACGGTCGGTCCCAATTAAAAATAATACTTTTGGGTAGTTTTTTTTTGCTTTGTATGGGGATACCCAATTTTCAAAGCGCGGTAGCGACCCCTAAAACTTGCTTAAAAATTCAAAAAAAATTCACACCTATTTTTTCATGTCAGAGAATAGGTTAAGGGGGTGAGAGCTAGAATAATTTAAATTCGTGAAAATAAGCAACACCCTACTGTAGATACTATAAAATACAAAACAAAATATAAAATATTTTTGCGTGTTAAAAAGCAGGATGTGACATATACGACGCAATGTACTTCCTCCGTATGTCCTATGAAAAATGTCGGTACTGCCACAACCGGCCTTTTTTAACCGACTTCAAAAAAGGAGGAGGTTCTCAATTCGACTGATTTTTTTTAAATCATTATTATGTTTTTTTTTTTGTATGTATGTTACTCCATATCTCCGTGAATGGTGAACCGATTTTCAAATTTTTTTTTTTAATCGAACAGGTATAACCCCTAGATGGTCCCATTGTCACCATGTCAGGGTCTGATGATGGGATCCTGGAGAAATCGAGGGAACTCTTCAACTATTATAGGCACACCTATAGTGATTTCACTATTTTTTACAGCAACTCGGCCACTTCCTCTTGGAATAGCGGATCCTAAGTGAAGTCGGTTCTTTTTTTGTTTTAAATTATTATTGTCCTCTCTTTTAAGATCCGACTTTTTTGTTCTGATTTTCACGGATAATAAAAGAAAAATTGAAAATCTGAACATGTAGTTAAAAAGTTAAGGGTTTTTATAAGTCTTGATGTAGAAAACCAAAAATGTAGGTAATTTTTTCAGATCCGACTTTTTAATTGGATGGGATCGTTGACATGTGGTAATTTAGCTGTATCATACGCTTGTAACATTACAGTGGTGGTTTTACGCAATGATACTCATCGGTCTCCATTGAGCGTGTATCATCAAATTACATTATCCATTTACTAAGTGAATGTTTGATGCAACTGCCATTTATTACATTAAAACTAGTACGTATCACAAACGGCGAGTTCGTAGAACGCAATTACATTTAACCTGATACGAGCAAGGTTATTGTATTCATGATGCGTTCTAAATTCTTTAAGCAGGTATTTGGTTTCCACCTGCAAATTCGGAAATGAGTTAATCAAACATACTTTGTTGCATGAACACAGTCTTAGTCCCAGCCGGATGGTCCCACGCTTCAAGCGACTTCGTTTCCTTATAGATCTGTATGCAAAGTTTGTAAATGTGAGCATTGAGATCCATTCCGTCCATGCAGTCGAAGAGGCGGGCCAGCGTGGCGGCGCGGAGGCGGCTGGTCTGCTGGAAGGCCAGCCCGGATCCCTTCATGATTTGCTGGCTGCATTCGGGGGACAGTTCACAGGATCCATCTGACTGCGTCGTTTGGGTCTCCATAGCTGATACGAGAAGCTGCATTGTGCACGCATCTAAAATTTTAAGAAATAATGGACATTGAATTTATTATTACTTATTTTCTTTTTTCAATTACTTATTTAAGATAAAATAATTGCAAATCTTGGCTGTTGCTGTAGAACCAACCATTTCTCTTACGACAAAACAGCTTTACTGCACAGTTTGCCTGTAAATTGTAACGGTGCACAATTTCTTTTTTTTCTACCCCGTAAAACCCTTATGGTTTATAAAAAGAAAATAAAATGAATGTTTACTAGGGTAAACAATAAGATACCTGCAGCTTTCCTTCCCGGCATTTTAGTTCTGGCCTCCTGCACGTACTGCTCAAAGTCGAAACGGTAAGGCTTCTGAGTGCCCATCGTGCCGAGGGTAATAGGCTCCATGATGCTCGACAGCACATCCAAGTTCTCGAATATCGCCTTGGCCACTAAAATATTAATTAAGTAAGTTATAGAATCAGGCGTTACTTTGCGGAAGTACATATTATCAACTACAATAATATTGCTTTGCTATTCCGCGGCATATTAACGTGGCAATTAATTAGGGGCAACCCGTCATATATTACTGGACCGCGATTAGAATGGAATTAGAGTTGACAGATTTTCCATATGCTTACGTCAAAATTTGTATGGGTTGACAGCTAAGTCAATCCCATTCTCATCGCGATTCAGTAATACTTATCTGCGTATTTTTTCATGCATTAAATCATGCATTGATTCCGTTGCCGGTCGTCAGACCGACAACATCTCCAGCAGCTCCTGAAGATGCCTCTCAGAGAGGTGAAACACGTGTCGAGTTTTGGTTTTGTTGGTCGTGGTTTGTTGTATTTATTTGCGTATTTTTTTGCGGTGGGAGGGTGGGAACATTAATGCATGAAAAAATACGCAGGTAAGTATGACGGGTTGCCCCTAATTAATAGGGGATATTACTGCAATGTTCTGCCACCAGAGTGCAGTACTAGCACACCGGTAAACCATAGAGATCTTAATACATACTAGGCCTTAAACAGGTTTTTACAAGTTTTCATAGATCATTTATAACGAATAAATATGTCATATGTGCACCAAAGCGGTTTGTTTACAGAGGGCCTATGGTAAAACGAAAGAATCTAAATTTCGACTTCTGTCTCTCTATCGCTCTAATACGTAAGAGTGACAGAGAACCAGGTAACGAAACTTTTATTTTCGTGTTTCGCGGTAGGCCCTCTGGTTGTGCTAGGGCCGCCCCCTACGCAGAGTTTTGCGTAATATTCCCTATTGGCACGTTAATATGCCGCGGAATAGCAAACCAATATTATTGTAGTTGATATTAATTAAGTATTAAAATATTTACTGAAATGTAATTTATTTATTTTATTACGATTATCGTTTGAAACTATGAGTACTTTTTATAAGATTTTGGGTTAGTGGTTGGAAAGGGAAAACGGTAAACATTGTCCCATTGTCCCAGCTGCTTTTTGCCACGGCTCAATTGAGCAATCAATCTCCGCTTCAATGATTGCCTTCTGGTCTTCCAACCCAGAGGGGAAACTAGGCCTTGACGGGATTAGGTTCGATTTCCTCACGATATACAAATTTACGTAGCCACTAAAAATAACTGTAAATTAAGATCCATTGTTCCGTGGGGTGCCCGGCCTTAGAATTGTCCCCCACAATATCGTCCCGTGGTTGCAGTAGGAGTCTGCTAAGGGAATATACCGGGACATGGGCAGCAGCATCTTCCGAAAGCCTAAACAACAATAAACAAAAAAAACTGCGCGCGCCAACCCGCCTGCCAAGCGTGGCGCGTATGGCACACCCCCCCCCCCCCCCCCTTTAATGAAAGGGGAGGCCTATGTGCAGCAGTGGACGTCTTATGGCTGAGATGATGAAGATGATGAAGATCCATTTCGTTTTAAAGTTGAGAGCGATACAGAACCCTGAAGTAGGTATTTAAGAACACAATTTTTCCATCAACTCGGACTTTACAAAAACTGCCAAAGAAAAATACCAAATATAACTTCATAAACTAAAAATATATAAAATAATGTAACGCAAAAAAAAATTGCAGTTATAGGGACTGCCGATAGAAGTGAAAACTTAGAACTTTTAGTATTAAAATTTGAAATTTCATAATGTATTAATAAAAATTATCAACACCAATCTGGTTTTCACATCTATTGACACTTCAAGCAACAATTATATACATGTTTATATGGTTTTTTATTATACAAATGTGTTACGGGCTATACAAGATCATGACAAAATATTAAATACAATTTAATTGAAATAACAATGAATATCTATATAATAATAACTTAAAACTAGAACGGGATAAAAGGCGAGGGAAGAAGCGAGATGGCGCTTTAACATATTTTAAGAACTACCTTGACACGTTTCTCGAATACAACTAAAACGAAAAAAACTATTCAAATCTAGTCTAAATATGAGAATAGAACAAGAGCATAACCAAGGGGGTTCATCTCTACGAAGTGACAGCTACCACCTCGGAACATATCGGATACTTGAACATAACATAAAATAAATATTTCATTGCATGTTTGAGAAAAGTACAATACCAACCCACCTCTCATACTACCATACATCATGGTACCCTAGTATATGAGTGACAAGTCAGTTCGCACGCGAGATAGTCTATGCGTCCTTTTTCTGACTTTGTTAATTAAAAAGATACGGGTATCGCGTGTGCTAGCCTTGCTGGCATCCATCTGTTGTCTGACCGGAAAGAAAAGTGTCGTAGAATGTATGAAGCTCTCATATAAACCACGACACTTCTATAACAAACTACATCTATTTTCTTACATACTTAGTAGGTACCCCGAATTTTTTTTGTCATGTTTATGCTATGCATCTGACCTGAAAGAAAAGTTTCGTAGAATGTATAAAGCCCCCATATAAACGACACTTTTATATCAGGACAAACTCTATATCAATTTTTGTCAATGTTCATCTTTCTCCATTGCTAGTAAATCCATGCACCCCTGGTAAGTCTCACACACGTTTGATGCGTTTTTGTTTTCGTGATGGTGTCGGTGACGCGAACTCATAATAGACGGAGAGCTGGCCACGTCAGATATGACACAATAATGAGAGCAACGAAACCCCTCTAGTTAGTTTGCTATACTATGCTTATTTCTAGATCCGGACATCTGGCAGCTGTAAAGTGGTGGAGGTAAAAGAAAGCAAATAACTTGAAGAAAATAAATTCTAGAGTTCTGGTTTTGATCCAATATTATGAAAAATTATGTAATTAATTAGATTATATAATATCCAAAAGTTTCGGTTGGGGGAAGTAGTGCCAAATGATGTATAATGTAATTTTTGGTTACTCGCCTACTGTTTTTGTTTGCGCAATAATACACAATGTTTTTTGTTCTAATGTTAAAATATAGGCCCTGTTCTCTATTAATGACACAACTTCAGCAGTTTTTACCTATTTCGGTATTACTTTTTTTCAGCTTAAAAACTTTGTTGGTCTGTCATTCTGATCTCCACCCATTAAAAGCTGCCAGATTCCCGGATCTAGCAATAAGAATGGTTATGTAATCTAACTGGACTGATTACAAACCTCTCATTATTGTGTCACATCTGACGTGGCCAGCTCTTAGACCATAAGATTTTCCCCTACCAAAAAGTGCCCAACGCGGCTAAAGACGTTATCACTTCAAAAAAACGATGATAAGGCGGCTCACTGAATATGGCCTTGCCACATTTTTGTCTGACAGGTACTTACTTTGCGAAATGGTACCAACATCATTTAAACTTTCATTATTTGAAGGTCATCTTATTAATTATACAAATAGGTCTTTCAGCATTGAATCTACCTATCCGTGGTCCGCATAATATACAATTTCATTTCTATTACTTACACCTTATTTTATTATGTTGCAACAGTGAGTTCTCATGGCCTATTCAAGTCCTCTACTAGTAGTCACGACTGCACACCAAATAAGGCTCGTTTACCTCCTTAGTGCGATATCATTTGTTTTAATAAATAAGATTAAGGGCCTCTTTCACAACACCGTCTGTTAACAAGTTAACATCATCGACCATCGTCATGGTTAAAATTTGTTGATTGAAAAGTTTTACAGTTCTCATATTCAACGTTGATCAGGTCGTTAAGTGTGCGTGGTGCAACCCACCCTAACATCTTTCTTTCAAGTGCTTTGAAGAGAAGTTTAATTGCATGCGTTATATTACACCAACCGATTTCATAATGTAGTACCTACACCTACCATCTTTGATTGATGGTCGAAATTTGCAAGTGAATGTAACATTTTGGATTCATCTACTCCTACCTTGAGGCCTTAATCGAAAATAGGTTAACAGACAAATCAGTAACTATGTTACTCAACTATTTATTGGCTTCCATTCCAAATAATAACGATTCGTTCGTCACAAAATAAATAAGTTCAATGTTTATATAATTTTGCATCGACTTGAGTTGACTTGGACCGACATAAGGAGGCGACTGCATGCATACATTGATGTAAGTGGATCTCATTCTTTTGTCTCACACAATAGAAAACTACCTACTATAAATTTGACACATGTGGACAGATGGATATCATTCTATTCAGTAGCGATCCAACTGAAATCTTAAAAATCGAGCTTTTACACCACTTAACTATATCATTTCTTGAAGGTAAATCCGCAGTGAAATTTGTCAAAACTAAAGGAAAAGCCCAGTGCCAATTTTACACTCGCAACTGAATAGCAAATAACCCTATTTAACTACGTACGACCAATAGACGAAAACATGCCTTAAAAAGTATAAAAGCTTATCGCAATATCATGATATGATATTCTCTGATATGGTCATGTCAACGAAAGTCAAACAAGAAACGTGTTCCTACGTATTGAGCTTACTAATGAGCCCAAAACAATACTTTCCTTGTAATAGTATGGAGAGATTAAACTTCATTTTGTGGAGTCTGTTGCCGGAATCTTAAATACTATGTTACGTGCGTCGGTTGTTAGGTAAACGAAAGTGCGTTAAGTTTTTAATCTCGTCACGTATTTCGCAATACCGCTTAGAAAAAAAAAACTAGTTCAAAACATCCTATTTGCATAATGTTATTTTATTACTGTTATTAGCACAGAAATGGCAATAGGTCTACTAGCCCAAATTGATCTGCCTCGTTACATATTAATAGTGGTTAGAGTCTACACGGCAGAAGATATCAAACCTAATACTTATAAGATGAAATAGTAACGATATGTAACAATTTAAATGTCATTGTAATTAAATTAGGTTGTGCTTCCGGTACTCGTTTTCTATATAAATTTAGTACCGGAACCCGGAATTCCCGGCTCAAGATACCGGTAGGTACCTAATAGGTAAATTCATACACAATCAAAACTGGCAGCATTCCTTGGTTGTAATATTTCATGGGGCCCACCCACTATCAGTCGGCCTGACGATATTGGCCAGAAGTCATGTTAATCATTGCGTAGACAGAAAATCCTACAAAAATTTGAACATAAAAAAATCCTCATTTAATTAATTTCTAAAAAATCGCCTTAATAAATATATAAATATTTAATTATTTATTATGGTTTATTAACAAAAAAATCGCTATTATAAATTAATGTTTGAAAAAACGTATCTTTACTGGAGCAGTAGGTCCCAATAGGACGCCGATAGATGCGAAGAATCTCTTTGCTTATGACTGACCAATTGCAGGTATGGTCGCCAGTTTCGCCACTGATGGATGGACGAATTTTTAAATAGGTTTCAAAAAAAAGTTATACGGCTGAATTACTGTGCTCGCACATAAAACGTTGATGCCGATGAGCATCATGAGCATGACTCGGCGGGTGCGGCGATCAATCTGTCAGTTTGTCGGTTTATACTCATATTGGTTATAATAGTCCGCGTCTGTCTGTGAGTGATGAGAGATGATAGTGCCAATTATTATTCACCCATTTAACACAGAATATTAAAAAAACATGTTTAGTTTTATGACTCACCATATTCGTAATCCTTACTGCGAAAGACCAGCTTTGTGATGTCGGTATTGTTCCGGATGCGATCCATCTTTCTTGTTAGGTTTTGCAGATTTTCCTTCAGTTTCGGCGGCACGGACTTATCAAGTTCATTGATCGTGTACTCCAATTGCCCTGTGTATGTTAGTGAATTACATCACGTGCAACAATAAAATTATGCATGGTCATAATAAGTATAACCAGTTGGGGCGGGCCTGGCATTACATAATAAAGTTTCATGGATACGGAAAGTTCCTTATTGATATTGTTGATATGAAAGTAAGTGAACAAGTGATCAACCTTAAAGTATCAGATTATTTTCCCCTAGAGACCGTAAGGACAGAATACCGGTTATAAAAGAATAATTTGGGCAATGCAGTTATTTTAAAATTATTTCGTTTGATTAATAAGGGCGCAACCAATTACAGCAATAACACCCTAGAGTTGCAGGCGTCTATAAGTTACAGTGACCGCTTATCATCAGGTGGATTTTATGCTTGTTTGCTACCGACTTGGTATTTAAAAAATGAGATTAGGTTATCTAGGTATATACTTCAAACACTCGAAGGCTACTGAAAAAAACGCTCTGAAAAACTGTACGCTGTCAGCGGGTCAGCGCTCTTTCGCTTTGGTATAAGAGCTAGCCACGTCAGATGTAACTCAATAATGAGAGTTTTGTAACCAGTCCAGTTATGTAGCATAACCATCCCTATTGCTAGATCCGGGCATCTGGCAGCTTTTAATGGGTGGAGCACAGAATGACAGACCAACAAAGATTTTCAGTTTGAATAAAGTAATACCGAAATAGGTAAAAACTGCTGAAATTGGGTCATTTATAGAGAACAGCTCCTATATTTTAACATTATAACAAAAAACATCGTGTATTATTGCGGAAACAAAAACAATAGGCGAGTAACCAAAAACTACATTTTCCATCATTTGGCACTACTTCCCCCAACCGAAACTTTTGGATATATTTTAATTTTTCATAATAGTGGATCGAACCCAGAACTCTAGAATTTGTTTTCTTCAAGTTATTTGCATTTTTTGAGCTCCACCACTTTACAGCTGCCAGATGCCCGGATCTAGAAATGTGGAAGTGTACGGACAAAGGGACCACTTTGTCGATATGAAGTTACCAGTATTTTCTTAAACTACGCAAAATGCACTATGTATTAGTGAAAGAAAAAAGTATCCTTGTAAATCGACAAAATGGTCCCTTGCACTAAACTCGTCCACAGATTAGTATAGTATAGCAAACTAACTAGAGGGGTTTCGTTGCTCTCATTATTGTCTCATATCTGACGTGGCCAGCTCTCCGTCTACTTGGAGAGATCATCGACGGGGGTGTGATCTGTGATAAGCGCTGCCATATTTAAGTGAATGAGAAATTATTGGCACAAAATTGACATATACGAGTACCAGCGCCGATTTATTGATATTAGCCTATTGCTAATTTAAAACTTAAACGGCTTACCTCTCGCCAACCCCAAAGAGATATACCACTCCGGATCCTTTGACGGTTTCTTCTCATAATATTCCAACAATTTATCCAACGTTACTGAAATTCTGTACACCTTAGGCACATTGTAGATGAAATCCTGCGTATCAAAGTACGGGTAAATGGCGAAAGCCGTTTTAAGAGTTACCAAAATGGCCATGTATTTAACAAGCATATTGGTTGGGTACTGGCGTTTAGTGCGGACTAATCTGCATTGTTAACAGAGAGCCACACGGAGACCAGTGATTGGGTGAACCCGATACGTCAGCCCTATAAATTGGAAACTAGGTCGTTAGCGTAATATAAAATCTCTGACTTAGTTATAGTAAAACTTTCTTAAGATTTTTATGTAAAGGACAGAGAGCTCTTAAAGGATGCAGTGTTTTGATGACGCCGATGATTTTCTCTTTCTGACTGTCTCTTTAGCCGTCAACACAGTCAATTCTCTTTTCTAAACGGCCAGCAACGCGCATGTGACACCGCTGGGGGTTACAGATATCCATGGTTACGGGAGCTGGTTGCTATATCAGGTGGACTGTATGCTTGTTTGCCACCGTCGTAGTATAAAGAACGAGTGTATGTAAAGTTGATTACTTGTTGCTTAAATTATCCTTACACATCAAATGTTATCGGGCATAATATTTAAAACTTCATAATCATCATCAATTATTTAAGAGCTGGGCTCTTGTCGGTGGAGCAATTTCCATGTTTATCTGTCCTTTGCCTTCTCCTTGATAGCCTGATACGACACGATGTTTATTTTTCCTTGACTTGATCCATATATGTTATCCTTGGCTTTCCTGACTTACTTTCCGCTTCAATTCTACCTTATATGTTTTTAATAAATTTGTCACGTCATGCCGTAGCAGATGTCCAAGCATGCTCTTCCTCTTCCTCTCCTATTTTCTATGGTTTTCAACAAATTTCTCTTTTCTTTTATTCTACATAGAACTTCTTCGTTGGTTTTCCTCTCCTTCCAACTGATCTTCTCCACGTTTCATTGTCCACGTTTCGCATCCATATAGGGCTATGCTCAATTGCTCAAGGTGTACACTTTTATAAGTCTTTTACGAATATTGCTTGATATTCGAGCCTTGAATAGACATTTAAAACTTAGCTAGGCCTAAATGTTTGGTGAAAGTTTTTGCATCATATTGAAATGTATTGTTATGAACTGAACTAAAAGACGTGGTCAATCGGTGTGTTGTTAAAGTTTATGTAATAATTTTGTGGTAAGTACTATAATGATAATTGCGAAGGTATTATTAACCCGAATAGAGAAAACGTGCATTTTCCAAATTTTCTTCGCATTTCGCATTATCGCCACTCACCACCCAAGCCTATTTAAGTAAAGAGCGTAAAACAAAACCAATAATTTTCTTAAGTAGAGCAATTCGTGACAGTATTTTATATAAAAATGGCTAATGATCTTTTTTTAATAATATTTCATTATTCTCTTTATTCATTTTCTGTCTTAGGTGTTAGGCTTTTTTACAATATTTTTACAAAAGAAAAATATATCAAAAACACACAAAAACATTATAAAAAAAGCTATCCTAATAGGGTGCCGCCGGCAACGGAGCAAGGCCCAGGCTACCGGTGGTCAGGGCCGCAGATACTGTACGCGCCGTGTCCAGGATATTTCATTATTATTACTATACTAGTTTACATTTTAAACACAAAACTTCCGTGAGACTCAGACATATTAAATAACACATACCTACATATAGCCCAGTCATATTTAACACCAGAAATCGCTAAAATGGAAACCTAACGGCTAGCTATGTTTTTTTGATATGTTGTTAAGATCCCTACCAGCATCATATATCTATTATCTAAGTTTGCAGCTTCGAAAGACCTGTGCTAACTTTGCAGCACTCGAGAAACCACGAAAACTGTAACTAATTGTCAAAAAAAAATTTTTTTTATCAAATATCAACATGATGTACATCAATCGAATAAATATATCGAAAGGTCTTTAAAAATAAAATAATTTTAAACAAAAAAAGAACCGACTTCACTTAGGATCCGCTATTCTAAGAGGAAGTGGCCGAGTTGCTGTAAAAAATAGTGAAATCACTATAGGTGTGCCTATAATAGTTGAAGAGTTCCCTCGATTTCTCCAGGATCCCATCATCAGATCCCGACTTGGTGACAATGGGACCATCTAGGGGTTATACCTGTTCGATTCAAAAAAAAATTTTGAAAATCGGTTCACGATTCACGGAGATATGGAGTAACATACATAAAAAAAAAAAAATTATGATAAAAAAAAAAAAAAAAAAATCAGTCGAATTGAGAACCTCCTCCTTTTTTGAAGTCGGTTAATAACCAATAGGTTTCTTAAAAAAAAATTGATTGAGTGAATATCCACTCAAAAAAATAATTTTTGACAATTAGTTACATGTATGGAGTGCCATTTTACTCGGAAACTTTAAGACGTATCTTTATCAAATTTTAACATAACGTGTATCTTGAGTTGTGTAGTGAAATTACTGAAAAATATATTTTTAGGGGGGCACTCCATACATGTAACTAATTGTAAAATTTTATTTTTTTATCAAATATCAACATGATGTATGTACATACATCGATCGAAAGGTCTTTAAATTAACGTATAGGTTTCTTTAAAAAAAATTGAGTGGATATTTTCAGAAATAATCTCTCCGATACTCTAAAAAATTTGCAATATTCGAAGAGCTGTATCTCGATAAGTATTTCACTTACAGAGCTAATTCTAGTCTCAAATTGTAGAAATATTAGTCTTCTTAAAACTTGAGTTGTATATTTTTTTGTAAACCGTATAGTTTAGGACTTATAATAAGAATACTAAAATAAGTGCGAAATTTTCGTGGTTTCTCGAGAGCTGCAAAGTTAGCACAGGTCTCTCGAACCTGCAAACTTGTATATACAATGCTGGTAGGAATCCTAACAATAAATAACTGGGCGTGTTGCCCTTGAGCCATCTTTGATGTCGCTTTTTATGGGGGCCCATCTTGCGGACGGCGAGTCACCGTCTGCCGGAAATAAAATTGGATACCGTTTTATTAGGCAGGCGTCCGGTTCTTCATCCAATAGCCCATTAATCAGTCCATTACTTTTCACCCAATAGCCTAGTACATTTTAGACTCCATTAATACTCAATAGTCCTTACACCATGGCGGGTGCTGTCTCTGCGTGCGTCCCATGACACGGGCAGGGGCAGCATCCGCTTAGTGTACCCCTCACTTTTCATTAAATTGTCGAAAGGGCCTCTGCGCGTTGGCTTCGGCTCCGCATACGCCTCCCAAAGGTCCGGAATACCATTGTTCCGTGGTCGGGAAAGACATACAAATAATAACTGGGCTAATATTATGTCTGCGTCGGTTAGCTAACGCGAATGGCTCATGAATAAGCTCCTCGTTATGGAGCGAAACATGTGTCGTTGTGGAGCAATATTCGACTTAAAAGACGTGAGTTACTAGTTTACATTATTTAAACTATGTACTTTGTTAAAAGAACTTATAAATAAGCACAGTACACAAAGAATTTTTCTAAGTATACAAATGTATTAATAGTTCTTATTGTGTTGTTATTTTATTAAAATTATTATATTTAGTGTTTCGGGAATCGCTTAGTAATTAAGCTTGATGTTATAACTTATAACGTAACACTAACATTTACATACAAATGGATTTCAATGAATTTATGCTTGTCCCACAAAATTAAGTGCTGTCAAGATGCGCTGCTCTGTCAATATCAATAACATATGTGTGTTGAAAGCTTAAAATGCGCTTATAAGGGGGGCTGGGGTTAAGCAACGGCGCCCGCAAGTTTCACCCGCAGACAACTCACGCGCAATCACCGCGCCGACGCGCGCAGCCTTACTCTACTGGCACACCAGCCTAATAAAAAAACGAATGTTCTCAACATGCGCTTGTGACTATGGCAGTTTCACATCAGTGGTTTATACAATGGTCGCCCCCGTCCATGATATTAGCGGACATCACTAGTCAGTACAACAATGTGAACGAAAGATTTAACACTTTTGACCATGACAGAACCAAGTGGGAAGTGAACAGTGATAATAGTATTGATATTCAAACAAAACCCGTGTATGAATCTGAAGAAAGTGAATATGGATATGATACCGAAGAAAAAGTCAGAAATGGTAAGCATCAACAACTATGTATAAATAAAATATAAGTCATCCTTATTTAATTTGTAATTGTTCTACATCTACAATTCAAATTTTATAAGTATCTACTTTACTTATTTATTATTTTGATAAACCACGGGATTTAATCGCGTACACTTACTTTTATAATTTTCCGGACTTTTCGAGCGTTACGACACGCTCGAAACGTACGCGAATAAGTCCCGTGTTTTGTCAAAATAATGAGTCGTGTGTCGTCAAAGAAAATCGTGTGAGTTTAATATCATAATCAGTACATTTACTTATTTAGTCAATATTTTTTTCTAAATTGTTAATTAGCTTTCTTCCGTAAAGTACTTCGCACTTGTATCTTATTTTTATATGTACAGTCGACATCAGATATATCTGAGCGGCCAAGCTGGTCACAAATATCTAAACAACGCCTCTATTGTCAAGGCATAAAGCGCATGCTCAGATATTTGAGTAATTTGGCCGCTCCGATATATTTGATGATGTATCCCAGGGTGTATTAAACTTTTTCTAATTTAATGAATCGACTCGACGGAACGTCGTGCGTGGAGGGCACCCGTAATTAAAGACGGGTCTAGTCTAGCCATATACACTAGTATGTACCTACTTAAGTACTACCATCGTATGTACATAAGATTAACGGTGTAATAAATACCAAATTGTGTCCATCTCTTTATCTATATATTTCGCTGTTGATCCACTGCTAACGGGCCTGTAATTACGGGCTACCGGCATACGCATTTCACGGCGAAATCAATCTGCGCGGAGTACGCCGCACCTGCTCTCTTATTTATTATGGATTTTAGTGATACAATTTACAATCACAAAAAGTCAAATGGTATAGTGATAAGGCAGGTAGTACGTATAAAATATATTAATGAAGGCAATACGAGCAATACCTAACTGGCTCTTGTGCAATTTCAGTATGGACCATGTGGGTACGGTGAAAGTAGCCGATACTAAACGCTCCACGGCATCGGCACGGCCATATTTGATATCGAAAATAACCATTTAATGCCATTACAATTATAATATTTAGCAATTTAAATTTATGCTTAAATTTAATCAACCTTACGTATTTCGGGTTCAGTAGTAGCTACTACAGAGAACCTTATCTGTGACTAGTACAGTCAGCATCAATTCAATAGTATCTTCCTACACGAAGGCCGCAAAAATATGTGACACGCTCATATGGCTCTACAAATAAGAGCGTGTCACATATTTTTGTGGCCTTCGTGTAGGAAGATACAATTGATGCGGTCTGTACCCGAAATAACGCGACTTCTAGAATTTCATTCATAATGAGTTCGTAGCTCAATGAATTCTACTGGTTCAAGTATGTAGAATTAGGAACACACTATGATATATTGACATCGTTTGAAAAAAACAATAAATAGTATCTAAACCTAGAATAGGTAAGTACCTGAATAAAAATAAATCTTTTGTAATTTCTAACTCGTCATGCCTGAATTTTCTAGAAACCAAAGAAAAACTTAATCAAGTTTTTTTGATAACAGTAGGCTAGTAAATACGAGTAGGTATAAATAACCATCAGAACTAAAAGAAATCGTTTTAAAACGGAGACATCTATTTATTATTTTTACTTACATTTTCACTGTACTAAGTCGTAATAATCGCGTTCAAATTATACGGAAACGATAAATGTTTATTATATTCCAGCGAGAGCACATTCTAAATCAATCTGATTTGCGTTACGTGAAAAGCTGAATGTTAATTTGCCGGATTCGTACAAAAGGACGTACAAGCTACCATGCTTGTAGCAATTTCAGCTCTTTTATTCTTAACATGGTAAATCCTATAAACCAGCTTATTTGCAATATGTCAAAGATTTTATTAGCGAGCCAAAAGGTCTATTCTCGCTTGTCCCAATACTCATCGGTAGTTGGTTGCCACGCTGTGCATGGCGCGTGGACAACCGATCTCTTCTAGCATAGGCCATTATCACTAAGCTGCGGTGCCATCAAACACCACGCTATTTAAATAAACAAATAAAACCATGAAAAACTAAAGCTGGTCAAGATCGAATCGCATTTTAGGGGGACGGTTTCAAACACGTTTAGGAACAGAATCAAATGCTAGCTATGTTTCAATGTTTCAATAATCCAGTCCTAAATAATATACTGTACTAAAAATACCAACACCTAACTAGATGTATGTATACATATTATGTAGCTAGCTAATAAATTAGATAACTAGTCAGATGTAGCGCGAGTTTAGTGTACCTAAAAACAAGTAAGTAAAAAAGTTAAGTAATAAGTATAAAAAATAGGTACCTACCTATGTTGTAAGTGATAAGAACATTATTAAGACTACCTAATTTATATGTAATATAATTTATATTGGCTGAAATGGATATCATCGTACTTGCAAAATAGAAAAAAATGCGTAAAAATCACAAAAATTAGCGAAAGTCATGAGTTGACTATACTCATCTGGACACAACCGATACGGAGTCCCACAAGGAAGTGTTCTAGGATATTATTCTTGCTCTACATTAATGAATGACATTACTCACATAACAAAACACAGTGTTGTGTCTTATTTGCTGACGACATTTCTATTGTTGTGACAGCCAGCAAAGACCTTTATACAGTTAACGAACACGAACAAGACAATAATACAATAATCGCAATAAGCGACTGGCTTTTCTCAAATAATTTATTGATTAATTTAGAAAAATCTAAATATATGCAATTTAATAAATCATCATAATCATCATCTCAGCCATAAGACGTCCACTGCTGAACATAGGCCTCCCCTTTATGGCTCAAAACACACCTAGCGGAATTTTGGCAGTAATGTATGGAGCTTTGTCGATGGTAGCTTAAATTTGTCTATGGCCGCCATACATTACTGCCTCCATTCCGCTAGGTGTGTTTTGAGCCTAAAGGGGGGGTTTGCCATACGCGCCAAGCTTGACAGGCGGGTTGACGGGATGGGTTTAATGAACCAATTCATCGTAATTTAAATGTTAATTTGAATATCCCTAGTATACTCGTAGAAAATGCCACAGAAACAAAATTTTTAGGTGTAGGTAACTATAGACGAGAATTTGAACTGGAAGTCACAATTGGATAATGTTACAAAGCGTATCAATAGTTATTTGCATGTCCTAAGACAACTTTATAGAGTAACTGATAATAAAATGGCGCGATCCTGCTATCATGCATATGTAGAGTCAATTCTGCGCTATGGATTAATACTATGGGGTAATATATGGATTAATTCAGTGCACAAAAAAATTGCGTCCGAGCTGTAAAAGGAACCACATGCACCATGCAGATCGCTGATTAAAAGCCTTGGCTTATTACAACTTCCTTCTCTTCTTTATTCATATACGAAATGCGCATGTTCGTTTACAAAAACAAACATTTATTCAAATAGGCATCCACGCGCCTGCTGTTATCCAGATAGACTACTTTCTGATGAACATCCGGAATCGGCAAAGCAAAAAAAAAAGTTGTTTGATATTGTCTATATTACCTAACGATATGAAGACATTAAATATAAATAGTTATCAAAAACAGTTGTACAAATGTATAAATAACTATAATTTCTATAGCTTAAATGAATTCCTTGAGATGATATTATGATTCAATTAAATTAGCAATAATGACATTTCTTAATCAGTAAAATAATTATGTTGTAATGCATGACATCTTGTATTTATATACATAAGTTTCCTCTTGTATATAGATATATTGAATGTTTGCATGCCATTTAAGTTTAAACATGACCATTAAATGCACGATCACCTGCTATGTATTTATATATCGGGTAATGTTTAAAGCAAATAAAAATATTCTTATTCTTAAATATTCTTATTCTTACAAATAGCATTATAAGTGTTAATAACTAACCCCTTATTCATAACTAAACGTCTCTCAGGCCTGAATTAGTTAATTAATGTTTTGTATGCACCTGTCACTTTACCACTTGTATTTGTGAGAAATAAACATAACATAAATTAACTAATTAAGGCCTGAGCGACATTTATGAATAAGTAGATTCTTATTAAGTAATTAAATGAAAAAAAACTCACATCGCTTGCATTACATACAAAGTCGGAAACCCTGAGGCACGAAGAGCTATTGAAGCCATTAATTAAAGTTAAATTACGAAGTGTTATTATGTGGTAAGGAAGGATCTCTAGAAAGTGTTGATCACCGATTCAATTGTAATTAGCTCGGTCAGCCTACCGGTATTTTCCGCTCTCCATTCATCTGTAAAACTAACTTGATAAACTAAACACTTAATACTTATTAAATACAATTGTGTAAATTACTTAAACTTCGTTGTTTATACTATCTAGGTTTTTCACTAAAAACATAAATGTTTAGATATCGAAAACGTAATTATAAATGGCTAGTATTTAAGAGCAAGTGCTACAAAAAATATCCATAATCTTATTATGATGTATAGCACTTCAATAAATAGATAATAAACTATCTACGAGTAACTTCGGTTTTAATGTTACAACTGTTTTTTGATGTGCAATTTTTTGTTGTTGGCATTTCTGACCTTTAAACGTACCAGATACCAGTAACACGTAGTTATCCATGCGAGATCACTGTTTGACATATGTACTAGAATGTGTCAAAGTGGTCTCACTAGCGATTCGACTGTTAGTTATCGGTTGGGTAAATGGGCCCCAGTGTGTTTATCACTGTATTCTGAGCATATGTAGCTTAGAGCTTTAATCCAACCGGAGCAGCCATTGACAGGCGTTCCCCTCTGCCGAAAATATATGACCAGTGGTCATACTCATTGTATGGACTGACGTTTATCTGACGTGGCTATTTTAACGTTTCGTATACATTTGATCCCCTCTCCCCCGCAAAAATCGGCTGACTTTTTTTGTATAGAAAATAACAGACATGGCCGGTCCGGTTGGTTGAATACCTAGTCAAAGATATGTAGTGATATGGCATATGGCAATGCTATGCTAAATGTGGACATCTGCCTCAAAAGACGAGCGATCTCACCTGTTCCTGTTTGAACAATGATGTCAGATTAAATCGACCTACTCGTATGCGATGTTATGTTATGATTCACAGTTGATTTACATAAAAGTAAGTTATTGGCAATTGATACCATTGTTAATTAATTGATAAAAGAAACTCGAGCTTACGGTACTGTATACAATTAAATCGCCAAACATACAGTTAGGTGCAAAAGTGATTCAAAAGTAGTACCTTACAAGCATGCAGATAAATCTAAAAGTTAAGTGCAACTGTTGAAAAACGACACCCTTCGGCCAGAAGATACACACACACACACACACACACACACACACACACACACACACACACACACACACACACACACACACACACACACACACACGCGCGCGCGCTCGCGCGCGCGCGCGCACACGCACACGCACACTCACTCACTCAGAGAGAGAGGGAGAGATAGAGAAAGAGAGAAAGGAACATAATGAACTTCCCTAAAAGCTAAGGATAAAAGCTAAGAATATAGTTAAAATATGAAACTAAAGGAAAAAAATAGCGATTACTACGTGCGTTGCTGCAATAAAAAAGGGCTAAGCTAACTAAGCAAATGCTTCACTCTTTTACCTTATCTGTTTTTTGCTTATTAATTAAAATTGATTAAAGTATTTAAAGGTTACCTTCGTTTTAAGGCATCTGACGGGTGGGGGGATATTGTTCCAACACTTGGTTGCGAGATACCGAATGCAGGCTGTAAATGGCATTTTATAAACGAGGCTCAATATCCTATTCTGAAAATACTCAAAGCTACTCATACAGCTCTCATAAGGGCACTCACCCTTAATCCTCACCTCACCTCACCAATGTATTTATGTTAACGGGAAAAAATTCACTGCAAACACAATCCCTTATCCCTTTTCTTGAATATAGGATACATCTCAAAGTAGTAGAAACTGGTTCAGTTTTGCACTCAACTGTAAGTATATAAAACACCGTACTTCATAAAATATGGTATAGTCAGTTACCCTTGTCGCATTACACAGTGCGAGTGCAATTCGGGTCGATATTGTATTTAAAAGCTATGTTTAACCGTAAGTTATTAGTATTGGAAAATGTGACGTAATAACGAAAGCAACGAAATCCTTCTAGTTAGTTTTCTTTACTGTCCTTTTTAGTAGATCTGGGCGTCTAGCAGCTGGTCAGATAATGCAAACCACTTGACCAACTTTTTTTTTCTTTTTTTAATTTCTGGGTTCTATGCTATACCCATGTATTTATTATGGGTGTTTCATTTCGGGAAAAGTAGTGCCAAGTGACATTTAATGTTATTAATTTATTTGCAAATAAAAAAAATGCTGGCCTGCCACGCTGAGCTCCGCTGGTTAATCGCTGCTAGATGCTCGGATTTAGTAATAAATATAGTATAGCAAACTAGCTGGGGCCTATTTAATAAAGCTACAAGTGACAATTTACAAGCGGAAGTCCCTTTCTAACCCTATGTATTAGAAAGAGACTACCGCTTGTAAATTGTCAATTGTAGCATTATTAATTAGGCCACTGGTGGGGTTCTGTCACTATCGTTACTGTGTCGCATATAAACTAGGCGTCGCTGTATAAAAAGTATATTTACATAAATAACACAAATAGCATAACTCAGGTACAAACATCCGTGATAATCATACAAATACCTAAATGTCCTTAGCCGGATTCAAACCCGGCACCTGCGTTGTAGGCACAGTCACTACCGACTAGGCTAGAACCTTTAACCAGTAATGTGCCTCCATTTTCGACGCGTCAAACCTTAGACGCCTATTAGTTTAAACACGGCAGAATAGCACAGAAACCTCAAGAGTGTAATTATGTTCCAGGAGCGACGCAGGCCGCTGGGCTGGCGCTGTGGCTGACAATGCTGGGCCTGGCGCGTGCGCAGAGCATCCCCGCAGACGTAGATACGCCGCCGTTCAGCACCCTCTACAAGTGGCAGCACATAGACTTCGAATTCCCGTCTGCGAGGCACCGCTATTACGCGATTTCCAACGGGTAATGCTTTATTTATCTATTAGCCTGTAGTGTCCGACTGCTGGGCAAAGGCCTCTCCCTCTTTTTTCCGCGTGTCTCTGTCTATGGCAACATGGCAATGCTTTATTTATTGCTTTAATATTTAATTGCTTCCGAATAATAACTGGTCTTTGCCAATAACGCTGTCTGAAGATGCTGGGCGTAACCTTAAAGTACGTAGCAGAAAAAACAAATTGAATAAGTCAAATAGGTAGCTAGACAATGCGGTGTAATGTAACTGGAAATAAAAATACTTACTAAGAGTACTACGGTACTAGTACTTATACTACAACAGAGAGAGACAATTCTCTGCTACAAGTCAATCAGTTTCACCTCTACGGACATGTCGACGTCAAAGATATGAAAGATATGTTTACAGTTTTGCATCTTATTACAAAGACGTAAGGTGAAAAAGTGTAAACATATATTTGACTTCGACAGTCCGTTTTAGAACATCTTTAAATTAGCTAGGTTACTTAATAAAATCATGTTGTGTTGACTACTAAAAACCAGGACAAACACCGAAGATGATGATCATTGTATTAACTAGGTTCTCGGCATAGATATTGTGAAATATTCGTTTTTTACGGCAATTTCACGTACCTATTCTACAGAGATCAATTCGTACAAAACCACTTTTATGACCAATTTAGATTCATTGCTTGTATGGGATGGGTCATTATTTCTACGAATATTACAAATTACAACTTTGCATTTAAGAACACTTTCTTGTGTAGCAACACTAGCAACTCCCATTACATCACAATTTACGTATAATTTACATTTACTTATGTATGTATGTATGTATGTAATTACTAATTAATGATGTTCGTCTATAATTAAGACAAAATTACGCTTATTTTAGCCATTTTGCAGAAATCAGAGCAAGACCCATTAAACAAAACCAGCATTACTTTCTGACTTTAGCAACTTAAATCTTCACAAATATCGTTTCGTTACAAGGCACTACATCGCCATTCACTACAGGGCGTTACATTATTTAAGTTAAAAAATAAATTAAAAAAAAACTTCCCTTCACTTCTTAATTAATAGTTTTCCAGGCAACCTAGTTAAATTATTTTTGAAATCTAACAGTTGCATCGTGTCGAAAATATTCGTAGGAAATACTGAGTTAGTTTGGTTAGCCGACGGGAATCGAGTTCTACGGACGTTTCACCACTATACAGTCTGGTTCTTAAAATATTTTTCTCCCCTATTTTAGTACAGTTAACCTTTTCCACGCCAAAGACGTATATATCGGCACCATAGGTCCAACGCCAAAGACCGATATATCGGTCACCGACCACAGAGCAAAATAGACCTACATGCACATGCATAAAGTTTAACTTCATTTTTGACATTTAGATGTCGTGGCGTCTGAGTGGTAGGTTTTGCGTTTGACATGGCGTCGAAAAGGTTATATGTTATGTCCTTATGACAGAGGCTCGATCGGTGAGACCTACTTATATGTAGCCGAAAAGTAATTAGATATAAGTACAATATATTAAGCAAAAACTGATGAATATTTCTATGTTTGATAATTATTAAGGTTTTTTTTTGTAAGTACTAATATAAAAATAATTATGATTTATTTCAATGTTTCTAGCAATTATATCCCGGCAAACGTCCTGCCACTGGGCTTAGAGGTGTACGGATCCCGCGTGTGGGTGACGCTGCCCGCGTGGCGGCGCGGCGTGCCGGTCACGCTGGCGACCGTGTCCCGCTCCGGCGGCGTATCTTCGCCACTTCTACGACCTTACCCCGACTGGTCGTTCCACAGAGGATTACCAAGTAAGTGCTGTTTCTGGAACATACGTTTGGAGGATATTTCATGGCCTCGAAATTTCATAATATACACTGAACCATAATAATTTTGCGTGTGTTAAAAAGTTTCTTGAGTTTTCAAAGTGTCTACGAGCTGATTGAGCTGATACCAATTTTGCTAGGGTGTGCGCGATATTTTAGAAATGGTGAATAGTTCAAAAGGTTAAAAACCCAACTAATTCTGTCGTTGTTATCTCGGCAAGGGCTTCGATTCTATCTTAAATTAATCTTGGTATTCTTTTGTTTCAGATCAATCCCAAAACTGTAGTGGTTTGACTTCAGTGTTTCGAATAAACGTGGATCCATGCGGTCGACTCTGGGTGCTAGATTCCGGACAAATAGACTCTCAAGACAGCCCAAAACAATTATGTCCTCCGAGCATAGTCGTCTTCGACTTGAAAACAGATGCACTCATCGCTAGATACAAAATTCCAAAGAAATATGTATTAGAAGACTCGCTCTTTTCTAATATCATTGTGGACACTCGCACTAAAGACTGTTCGGATCTACATGTCTACATAGCAGATACTTGGCGGTTTGGACTTTTAGTGTTCCGGGAAAGTGATGCTACTTTCTGGAGATTCTCTAACCCTATTTTTTATCCCGACCCACTTGCTTCCAACTTCACCCTCCACGGCCTCAATTTTCAATGGGCCGATGGCATTTTTGGATTAGCGCTATCGCCGCTGGACTCTTCTGGTAACAGAGTGTTATTTTTCCACGCAATGTCGAGTTATAGAGAATTCTTTGTGCCCACGACAGTTTTGAGGCAGAGTGGGCGGGTTAACGATAGTTCGTCAGAATTTCATCTAGTCGGTGAGAGCAGAGGTCTCTCTGGGCAGTCATCAGCGTCTGCTATAGACAGCCGTGGGGTCATGTTTTTCGGTTTGGTGTCCCGAGATAGTATAGGCTGTTGGGATATACATAAACCATATACCAAAAGAACAATGGGGGTCGTAGCTGAGGACAGAAATACACTAATATTCCCTAATGATATTAAGGTTGACCAAGAAGAGCAGCAAAGCGTTTGGGTGATATCTAATCGGCTGCCAATGTTTCAGGCTGGTCCTTTAAACCTTTATGACTTCAATTACCGTATTCTGTACGCCGATACGAAAGAGGCAGTGAAGGATACTGTCTGCGACCCGCAAATAATTTATCGCGACTAACGCGAGCCAGACGTACCTGTTTTTATTTTAAAATACATGAAGAAATAACTTCTGCTAACAACCCACAGAGGCAGACCAAAAAGGAGATGGCGGGACGATCTGGACACATTTTGTAGCGAGTGGCGAGAGCATGCACGTGACGAGTGGCGGAAGCGAGGCGAGGCCTTTGCCCAGCAGTGGGACACAGTATAGGCTACGGAAAAAAAAACAACCCACAATGATGAACCTTTGACTGGAAAAAGTCACATATTTTATAGTGATTTACCAACGACGACGAGGTCAACGAGGTTTTAGGCTGTCATATTGGCAATAAACCGTGCGAATACAAATATGTAAAAACACTATAAAAGTTATAAAACCAACGAATATTCTTTATCCCTAGTATCTACCTACGATTAATTTGAGTTGGTAGTATTTGTGGCAGTGTACGGACAAAGGGACCACTTTGTCGATATGGAGTTTCTAATACTTTCTAAAACTACGCAATATGCACTATCTATTAGTGAAAGAAAAAAGTGTCCTTGTAAATCGACAAAGTGGTTCCTTGCACTAAACTCGTCCACATTTATTTCTTCTTCTTCTTCTTAGTCGTCCCCTCACGCCTGAGGACCGTGACCACGTGCAATTGTCCTCCATGCAGTCCGGTTTTTGGCTAATTTTACTACCTTGTATTTATTTACTTACATTACATAAAATAACACTTTCCTATTCCCAAAAAAGCAGTAGGTACCTACATTTAAGTTGGCTTAAAAGTATTTTTTTATTATAAAGCAACAGTCGTCAATCGTTAAAGTTATGTATGTAATTAAGTATGAATCACTTTTAATGTTTTTGTACTAATACAAACCACAGGTAAACCACAGGTGGTAAGTACCTACTTACCAGGGGGCCGATTTTGACTTTCGAGCGATAATAATCGCACACTAAAGTTTGTCGCCAATTTTTTCGCATGAAATTAATAGTTTAAATACCTAATCATGCTTTAATTGCCTATCGTTGTTATTTTAAAACATAATTGTCACTTTCGAGTGCTTGAATCTCAAAAATCACCCCCCTGTTCTTGTAATTACCGTGTAACATGTCTCCTGTATTATCATTTGGCCAAGGTCTATTTGAAATCTCGTAATATAGTGGGCTAGACTGATTGATATTCAAAATCCATACGTACTTAATAACTCAGCATCCTTGATTGGTAATTTGTAAATAATCTGCACTGAATTACGTGTTTTATATATAAGTATTTTATACACGGTATACTTAATATAATACATATTCATACGATATAAATATGTAGGTTGATTTGATACTTGATACGCTTGTGGATTATTGACAGCGCCTATCTTTACGCATTTCTGACCATTGCTTCTAAAACAAATAGGCGTTTATTTTCTCTATTTTGGTGATTGACTTAACAAGATCAATCGAAATTCGTAAGGATGACATATAAAATGTATCATAGTAAATAAGTTATTTAAAATAACTTATATAATAACAAATATCTGTAAATACTCATCTTATCAGTCCCTTGTTAGGTAAATTGTTCTATTATAATAAAACGATAAATAACATTAATGTTTAAATGCGAAGTATATATATAAAGTAAGTATTGTTATTATAATAATGACTAGAGCGATGTAATAAGAACAATACATAAATAAAATATGTGCCCAACTACTTGTATTATTGAAGAATTTTTTTTTCCGTAGCCTATACTGTGTCCCACTGCTGGGCAAAGGCCTCCCCTCGCTGAAGAATATAAAACAAATATTAAGTAGGTAACCAATACGTATTCGTATATAGGCCTAGCCTAGTTTACCACATCTGTTAAATAACCAACTCGTTATTTTGTTGTGCAATATTTGTGTAAGTTAGTATAGTGGTAGGTGTACGCAAAAAAACCGCAAATCGATGTACAGTTTAGCCGTTTGGTACACACATACACTCCACTTCAGTACATTTTGTACTGCGTTACTTTGTAATATTTTTTTTTCCCATACAAAAAAAGCACCGCCCTCCTAAGGGATTTTTTTTAAAGAACTGCGGGTCAAAAATTTTTTTTTGACCTCTAGTATGTGTGTGCCAAATGGCTAAACTGTCCATCGATTTGCGGTATTTCTGTAAAACTAGGCTCGTACAACGTCCACTAGTATCTCAGTATGCATGTATAACATTCAGTAAGTAAGTATGCATTTACATTCGGCTTGGGACTTCAGAGCTGAATCCTAGCAAAAACCATTTCTTTTTTGCAAACTGGCATAGAAAAAATCTCGAGTTATTTACTGTACTCAGGTACTTGTTTACTATAGGGTGGAACAAGAATACTGGTAATTGGTGATAAGAACATAATTGGTATTGGATTTCGGGTAAGAAGAAATCGGCCAAGAGCATGTCGAGCCATGCTCACCCAAGTAACAAGTGTAGGGTTCCGTAGTTACCGGCCCGTCACAAAACACCCAGTCAAAAGGTTGTTTTTTGTTTTAAATTATATTTTGCGGTACTTACGTCATTTTACTATGCAACACTTACGTCCTTTCACAACCGATTTTATACAATATATATTTTTCATTGAAAGTACTTATTAGGCCTCACTTTTGTAAATTTTCAAAATTTTCTGGACCCATGGTTCAAAAGTTAGATGGGGGGGGGGGGGCCTGTTTAAAATTTTCGGAGCTATTATTTACGAAAGAATCAGCTTTAGTCAAAAACTGTTTTACAGGACCCTTATTTTTTCCAACGATACCCCACACAATAGGGTTGGAGCGAAAAAAATTCACCCCCACTTCACGTGTACGGGAGAGGTACCCTTTTTTTGTATGGGGCACGTCATTCCAGCCGGTCAACCCTCCATACAAAACGAATATTGTTTTTCGCGGGAATATGTTTTTCTTAGTTTTTTGTAATTAATAGTTATTTGTTATACAAGGGGTGAAAGTTGTATTTTACGTGCGAGTGTTATTTGAAACACGAGCTAGCGAAAGGATTCTATTATTGACCACGAGCGAAGCGAGTGGTTCAAAAATAGAATCCTGAGCGTAGCGAGTGCTTTAATACACGAGACGTAAAATAACTTTCACCCGTGTATAACACAAAACTTTTCACCTCACTACAGCGAGGAAAATAAGAAAAAGGGTGCACTTTGCTCGGTTTCCCGTAATTCCTCAGGTGTTTAATACTTCTTCATCACTCGAATCACTAATTTTTAACAAAACACCTAGAAAAACATGCGAATATTTAACGTTGATATGATGGATGAATTGAAATGAATAGTTTTGACGTAAAAGGTTTTATTAAATGTCAGATGCGTTTTGTTCGTACGTAGACTTATTCGGCTGTCAGAACAATTTATCCGTTTTTACAAAAAGAATGAAGATTAATGTTGAATGCTGATATTTATGAATTAAAATAAAGTTGTAAGACTGTATTAAGTGTTTTTACTCGATGCAATTCATTAATTGCGATGTTAAAAATTCTGCACTTTTAACGTTTTACGTTTTGTTAGCTGTCAAATGTCACTTAAGGCACTTGTCACTTATGTCAAAACTCTTTCACCACATGTGGATAAAAAGCGATTTTCACAATAGATATTAAACAAACAAAAAGGGCTTTCCGAGCTAGTGAGGTGAAAAATACAATACCAATTATGCCCTTAAAAGGATCACCAGTATTTTGTTACACCTTGTATACATACTAAGTACGTTTTTGTAACTCTTTCTTTGACAGGCTCGTTTTTGTGTACATCCTCTGGGGTTGCAGGCGTCCATAGGCTACGGTAACTGCTTACCATCAGACGGGCCGTATGGTTGTTTGCCGCCGTCGTGGTATAAAAAAAACTTACAATGTAAGTAATGTAAGTATGCCTAATATTAAAGATGTCGTAAGGTTTTTAGACTCGGGAGTGCCTGAACTGAATCCTTATTTCACCAGATCTTCATTACATATTTATTTTAAACGCTTATTTCAGTGTGTAAACCAAAGAGTATTGTTATGTGTAATCATGTGCAACACAAAACTTCTACCTCATTAATTTATTATGACATTAAAACGAACCCGATTCCCAAACAATAATAAATATCTTTCACCTTTTTTTTAAACAACTCCAGCCGCACTTAACGACTTTTGTACATTTTTGATATGACCTATATTCCGGTTAGTTCTGCCTAAAACCATTAAAAATAAGTAAGCTAAGTATTTAAATACCTACGATTAAACATTGGTTAATAAAACACATTCACATTAGACAAATAGGTCTTCAACTTTCATATCAGCGTATCAACAAGTCGCGGTTATAGACAAGTATCAGGTTAATATTGTACACGCGAACGACTTCCAAGGAAGTTGAAGTTGCTAATCTACTCGTGGGCCTCGTGGCTAAATATCCTCCCACCGGCTATACGTGGTGGCCGTGGGTGTTACATTCATACAAGAGGTGTACCACTCGATGGACAGACGCGTGCTGCCAGTTCCCTTGAAGATATACTTAACAAGGTAAGATATTAAAAGTTGATTAAATGAATATTTTACACCAAAACAGTGTTAGATGTCGATAATTAGTTAAAGACTCGAGAAACCGGCGGAATTCTAAAACAGTCAAAATTAATAATCTGGAATAAAACATATTACAATTATTTTTCCAAGAATCCATACCATGCATTATTCCAAATGGGTATTTGTTTTGACTTAATTAAACTAGCCAAATTAATTTCGAACTCGATGAACTCGCGGAGCGTAAGCGAAGTGAGTTCTTACAAACAACTCCAGACCGAACCGAACTGTCACCTGGCTACTGGGACGACTCGGCATTTGGATGGCTTTTGATTTCAATAGTTTGTCTGACGATAACTTTAGTAACGCTTTTTCTGATCTTTATGAAATTTCTTGGGACTGTAGCAGAGGTACATAAAATTTGTAAGTTCGTATGTGAGCAGGATCGATCCAGTGATTATGGAGCTAGAAGAAGAAAAAAAATCTCCTTGGGGTCTTGTTATATTGGTCGACTCGTTTGCAAGTAAATCGCGAGTTCTCAGTTTGAGGCGGACTACTAGTTATAAATTAATTACGAGGCGTTCCAGTAGCCAGGTGACAGTTCGGTCTGGAGTTGTTTGTAAGAACTCACTTCGCTTATGCTCCGCGAGTTCGACAAGATTTTTCAAATATAATACAATGAAACTTTGGTGGTTTAATCAAACCATTCATTATGGTCATATTTATTTTTAAATAGGTTTTTTTTTGTAAAATTACAGGATTAAACGAACTTACCTGAAGTGAAGTTCTATCCTGATTATATGAAGTACTTGGTCCATGGTAGATTTGTAGTACCCTTAGTTCTGCCTAGAACGACGCGTTTTTCAAAGACTAAAAAAAAAAATCAAAATCCTGGCAACATAAATACCAATTGTCAGTAAGTTTAGAGCTAAATAAAACAAGTAATAGGGGAAGAAGTTAACAATAATAATTTATTACTATTAATGTTAACTTGGGAGGGAGGGAAGCTCCTACCATGGACCAAGTACTTCATATAATCAGGATAGAACTTCACTTCAGGTAAGTTCGTTTAATCCTGTAATTATATTCGTACTTGGTCCATGGTAGATTTGTAGATGTTTAGAGAGATCAACATCAAAAAACACTAACTATCCTTTTTAATTTGCCTCCATGAGAAACTTATAAGTATGTAAAGTTTAGCCCATAGTCACAGATTTGTAACAGTTGTGACCCGTATTCTTGGCAAACATTTAATGGCTTTCATCTTCAAAAATGAATATAAGTTAATAATATTCACATTGGAAATAGACGATTCAAATGCGGGCTTATGATTGACTAAAATTGACAATAGACTGATTTTTGTATTATAAATAAGATAACCAATATTTAATATTTCATTCTTATAATAATATGGCTTCTTTATGCTCTAGGCACCTTCCTAAATCAGACTTATGTTGTTTGATAGGCCAAGTAGATAATGAGTAGGTTATATGTTTAGTATAGTATTATAGTAGGTACTTAATCAGGCAATTAGCATGATGTGCATAAATCCTAATCTGTTTGTACACGCTAAGAGAAGGTAAAAGAGTTCTGGAATAGTTGATTTACCTATATGTCCTATATCATTAGTAAGGTACGTCATAGGTAAGACCTTTTAATAAATGAAGTAGGTGGTCGGTACCTATGATTATTTTTTGGTGCTCAATTGAGTCTTTATATTTATTATATGACTTGTGAGCTAAAAACTATGCTTTTACTTAAAAGTCAATATTTTGGTGTCACAAGTTTCTTAGAAATAATTCTTATTATTATGGTATGGTAGCCTTACATCTAAGAAAATCTAAATATATTTATTATTTACTAAAATTGCTTCAATTTGAACTGTAAATATCATACACTATGCGATAGCCGCTCATTAATTTTGTTACAAGTATATCAATAATTTGGATGCGTAGATGTGACAGAACCGTTGAATAAATAACTCTTACCCCTTTACCGCATGAATATTAAAAAGATTCTTTCAAATTTGAACTCTGATACATGTCGATAGAGTTGAAAATAATAACGGCCATATATGATTTCGTTTCGTATTCGGTAAAGGGTTAAGCTGCGTTAGACGCAATACCGGTATAAGTAAATTTTGTCCGTCTTGGCGGTGGCACTACCCTGCGAAATGCTACTAGCACAGTAGGTACCTACAAGTTGTTATGTGTATGGTAAAAATATATTATTTAAGCTAGAGTCAGGGTCGACTATTAGCTTATCTAACCTACCTATAAATAGATCAGTCAATATACAACATATATTTATTTTGATATACTTTATATTCAATTCTTAATATATGGACATCATTAAAAACGATAAATAAGTAAAGAAATGAAATTATGATACTTATAGGTATGGCCACTTTCTTTTACAGTATACCTTCATCCTAGTTGGTATATTATTTTAATGATACCTATAGTTATGAGTTATGAAAGTATATATCCATTTATCATAAAAAAAATAAAAATATATATATATATATTTAAAACCTTCTATCAATCTTTAATGATTATTCATATTCACTCTCCAGGTGGTTACCGCTACTAATAAATGTTTACCAGTTTAACAACTATCCTTAAAGAAGAGACGAAAGTCTAAACCAATCAGAGTGATGGATTTTCGATTTTGATTTTCGGTCAGATCAGCGATGATTTTGTTGACCATATTTATAATATGATCAGGCTTGAGTGCATCTATTTTAAAATGAGAGAGTATATTCAAAGAAAAGAACCATGTTCTCACTGTCTATAAGGTCATTTTTACATTTGACATATGTAGAATATCTATCATCATATCATCTGCTCTGCTTATTATTTTACCATTTTTTCATTTTTATATCCATGTTATTTTAATGACAATTTTAAAATCCAGACAGTATGTAGAGGTTTTAGTCAGATTAAGGTTTATTATATTTTTCCAGTTTGTTATATTGTTGATATATCAACTTAATACAACCTGCTCATGATTGTGCAGGTACCTAGATCATTAATGTTAAGTAGGTACTTTTCTCAAGCCATTTTGACAACAGGTAATGATAATATGACACTCATTCATAATATATTTATGAAAAAAATAGATAGTGAAGTTCATAAGTAACTTGCCCTCCATCAGCAATTCATTGTCCTTTCATAAGGTAGGTATAGGTATTTTATTTTTGAGTTAAGCAAGATACTTCTTATGTCAATTACTGAATCTAAATTTTAACTGGCCTTATCATCTGGGACCCGACCCCTCGCTGTAAGGGAGTGAGATTATTTAGGAATTCTAAGTTTCTTTTACTAGGACAGTTATAAGGTTTCAATCCTCTTACTCGTGTAACATGATAAAAATAAATAAATAGTGAATACACACTATTGATAGGTACCTACACTAGGTATTATATCCACACAACACCTCTCTTAGAAAAAAGCTTGATGACTTAAAATTTCCTTAGCATCTAAATATGTATGATATTTACACATATATTTAAAAATGTTTCTGTTACATAAAAAATAATGAACACAAAATTTTTTGGTACAATGTCGATTAAAAATTAACTGATAAAGTACATCAATGGATATTTCTGTGTCTTGCAACAATAAAGGATAAACATTTTTTAATTTACCCACTTGTCAGTCATTATGGTTGTATATATTTTTGGATACCTGTGTATACCCACCTATGGATATAATTTATACCATAAAAGTTGATAAAGCTTTTAGATCCTCAATCCATACAAATCTCTAAAATCAGTGTAACTAAATAAATATATTGGATCTATCATTTTTTGATGACTATTGGAGTATTGACCACCATAATTATGTAATTTTAGCAAGTAGGTACAGGTACACATATTATAAAATTGTTATTAAAATGTAGTTCTGTGATTACTTCAAGTTGATCAGTCATCAATCTTGTTTGCATTAAAAACTACCACATATTTCACCTGTTCTGTGACTGCTTCGGAATGTATTATTCATGTGAAATTGTTACAAGAGCTTGTTTTAATATTTCGCCTAACTTTCTTTAAAAAGTGGTGAAACAATTAGTTCTAAACTAATCTTGGTAGAAGAAGCGCATCAGAAGTCAGCATTTTTAAATAAAAAAGGCCAGAACAGGAGTAATCTCCATTTGACTTATTATTATTGACTACTAAATAGTATAAACATGTATGGATTTATTTATGATGATATGATTATAAAGATAATATGAATGTATGCATGTATTGCAAAACTTTTGTGACTTCACTGAAGTTGGTTCCGCTAGCGTCCATAGGCTAGGTCGTGATAGATTTGCACCACCAAATGGGTCAAGACCATTTAAAAATCAAGTAAGTACTTACCAAAAGAATGTACTATTCCATTTATTGTATAAACCACTTACATCAGTCCATAATTGAATAATATTAGGAATGTTTAAAAACAAGAGATCTTTTAACTCTCTTGAGCATTCATTTTACTTGTAGTTCACAATAGGGTATATACTGTAGTTCATACAAGAACATTAAGTACCTGTTCAAGGTCATTGACCTCAATATCCAAGAGTATAAAAAGTATAAAAACTACTCATATGAGGGATGGTAAAGTTTATCTGTGGAACTTCCTGTTGTGGTAAATACTTCAAAAAGGCTCATTATAATTCCAAGTCAATATAAGCTATGCTTACCTGACTGTCTTCTTGGATTAAATATAAATATATGTTACACATAGTGTGAAAGAGTCTAGGTAATCTGTTATTCAGGCCTCCTTATTTCTTCCTCTTCCATTCTCTTCTGCATGTTCTTCTGGAGTAAACTTTCTTATGCACTTATAAGTCTGAAGTTCATTTCAGATCATAATAAGTAATTTTGAAAATCAAATTTATTCACATTAGTGAAAAGTAAGGTAATCCGGGATCCTCCAAATATGAGTGTTCATTCCAACCCAACTGTTTAGAGTTTCAACAACAATATTAAAATTGTTGCCATGGTATCACCTTGATTTAAACATATGTGTTGAAATATAAGTATCCTTGCCCAACGGGAGGAAGTCAAAAAACAAGTGATGAAAAGGTAATATATAGGTACCCCTGTAGTGATAATTTCCTTCTTCTAAGTCGAATCCTCATGACTGAGGGCTGTGTGGCCAATTTCTTGCTTGCTTTGGGTGAAGCTTTCTCGATAATAATTTATAGGTAATATGTGGAAACCCTTCATTCTCTCCCAACGGGAGGAAAAACATAATATAACATATTATGTTATACAATTACACTTTTAGAAATTGTGTTATAGTTTCACACAAACGGGTAGTTCCCAACGGGAAAAAGATGAGATGTGTCTCACCATAACCCATTACGACACATAAATATGTGATAATGCTAATCTTCGTAATATTGCAAATTTTGGGTTATTTTCTCGTAAATATTGCCTTTCCAACGGGAAGGCTGACCAGTATAACATACTAGATCGTAAGTGACAGTGTTTAAAACAAATATTGCCTTTCCAACGGGAAGGCTGACCAGTATAACATACTAGATCGTAAGTGACAGTGTTTAAAACTGCAAAGTACTGCAACGCAGGTTTAGTGAGGTTATGATAAAAAAAATTCTTATTCATCACCTTTTAAGTCCCTGTTATCTAGGTAACGTTTGTTTTTCTATCGAAAGCGCAGTATATAATGGGACGCAATCATATTATACGAGAAATAGTAATTTAAGTATGTGATATGCACTTTGTTTTGATGACACAAGCACGTCGTAGAATCACATAAACATTTCATTGTTTTTCGATTTTCATGATACGTATTCTTTTCGAAGTAAATCAAGGAGCTTCCATTTATTATTTTAGACATAATTCCTGGTCTAAATTCCTGAAATTCACTAAAAAACTGATATTTTCGGATTTCGCGTTACGTTCGTGACGGCGCGAAACTAAAGACTGACAATTGGTATTTATGTTGCCAGGATTTTGATTTTTTTTTTTAGTCTTTGAAAAACGCGTCGTTCTAGGCAGAACTAAGGGTACTACAAATCTACCATGGACCAAGTACGAATATAATTAGTAAGTAGCTTAAGACATTCCAAGAAAACTAATATAGGGAAAATTATAAAACTGAACCGAGAAATATTAATTAACTAGGTTTGTTAAATACCAATAGACATTTTATTTTTTGAGTTAGGTACCGTCAAACTTGGCAACTTTACCTTCTGTAAGCAACTTTACCAATAAACTGCTTAATCAAGAAATGGTGATACTAAATATTAATAACTCATAGAAATCTCAGGTAGCTTTAAACCTTTAAATGCATCGATTACCCATTTAGTTTTTTTTCTTGGCAAATTAGAAAACTACACTAGGGTAAAGTTACTTACTTAATAAATTCACATGTGGAGATCAAGGGGAGAGGCCGTTGATCGTCAGTGAGACACTGAATCAGGCTAAAACAACTTAAAAATTATACTGGGTGCCGTATTTTTATTAAAAAATACTTACATAAACAATACATTAAAACATTACAACTTTAACACACAACAAATATTCAACCAATATTGAAGGAATAATTTTCAAGCATTTTTTCAAATTTTTGATTCAAACGTCTAGGCGCTAGCTTACCTAGCTGTATGCTTACGAATGGGCGTTCCCAACCATCTCATCCACATTTTAAGAGCGCTGTATGAGAAGATGAGAACAACTCCGCGTCAGTGAAAGTGGACAATACAATGTCAAAGCCACTTCACCCTTCGGCTGGGGTACGTCAAGGGTGCATACCGTCGCCCGTGCTATTTAATTACCTACTGTCCGCGCGCGAGAAACGTGCACGCGTAAGGAATGTGAGGAATGTTGGGCGTCATGACCTAGTGTTGCGGGTTAGTCGATATTACGTTATCGATTCTGTGTGACTTATTTGCCGCCACTACGGTCAAGCAGATGTTTTGGCACTTTTGGCATTCTCACGCCGTAATGTGCCGACAAAAGAAATAAGACAATGCACTAAAATATAACGATAATAAACATATAAAATAATATTACATGCTTACGGCTTATTACACAATTAAAGATTATGTCAATAACTCAAACGTGCATATTGTTGCGAAACGGTATACGTTACAATTAACTACAAATATTTATTTTTAAATAAATCAGTACCATTAACGTTATAAGAAATCATTGTTTTGGGCGAGTGCATCATATTCACACTAATCGACCTAGTGTCGATAAGTGTGCTGCTGTGCACTGCGGCCAACACTCGTGTAGGGCGAGTGCGGGACATGTGGCGACGGTCGGGCGCGGCGCACATCCTCCCACTTCCTCGGCCCCCGAGTGCAATTAACGTTATAAGAAATCATTGTTTTGGGCGAGTGCATCATATTCACACTAATCGACCTAGTGTCGATAAGTGTGCTGCTGTGCACTGCGGCCAACACTCGTGTAGGGCGAGTGCGGGAGATGTGGCGACGGTCGGGCGCGGCGCACATCCTCCCACTTCCTCGGCCCCCGAGTGCACGTTACTCCCGCTATACTGAGCACATAATGAGGATAACTCTTGAAGACTGGACGGATGGTATTCCAATAGGCGGAAAGAATATCTTCAATTTGCGTTACGCTGACGACACCACACTCATTGCAACAAGCGAAGTTCGTATAGCAGCACTATTGCGTCGCGTTGAAACAGTTAGTCTCGAATAAGGTTTGAAGATCAACCGACTAAAAACCAAGATGATGATCGTGGACCGTAACAACAGCAATAAGGCAAAAACTATTGGAAACTGTGGAGTTGTATCATCATACATATACCTACTTGGAGTCACTGGTCTCAAACGGTGGAGGCTCCGAAGATGAAATCAAGCGACGCATAGCTATAACTAGGTCTGCAATGGAGAAACTCTCGAAGATCTGGAGAGACCGCAATATCACAAGGGCAACTAAGACTCGCCTCGTAAGATCTCTCGTTTTCCCAGTGTTACTTTACGGTGCAGAAACGTGGACAGTAAGAGAAAGTGAACGGAAACGCATTGATGCTTTGGAAATATGGTGCTGGAGGAGGATGCTGCGGATATTGTGGACTCAGCGCCGCACTAATATATCTATACTCCAAGAGCTCAAGGTTAAGCAAAGACTTTCAGCAATCGTGCACTCTCGCATTCTTACTTACTTCGGCCACGTGACGCGCAAGGAAGACGACGCAATGGAGAGAGTTGTTCAGGGTAGAGTGGATGGTACAAGACCCAGATTACGCCCCTCAATGCGATGGACTGATCAAGTGAAGGCCCTCACCGGATCACGCTTAAATCTGTGCGTGCGCAATGCACTAAGTAGAGAAGGATGGCGGAATACTATAATAAAATGCCGTACAACGACCTCAATGACCATGACTACTCTGACAAGAGTATACGACTAAGAAGAAGACCTAGCTGTATTGCGTAGTTAATGTATTGGAGTTGTATTGAAGTTGGATCATGTTCACCTAACTAAACATGTTTTAAAGTTGGAATACGGCCCCTGCAAATTGTCCAATTGTAACATCAAAACATTATTAGGTATGAGTATAATATCAAAAACTTTTATATGTCGGCATCGTATAAAATATTCATATCAGTATGAATGATTTATATTGAAGGTTTTACAATATATTAACCTTGTCAAGTTTTTTGTTTATGTATTAAACCACAACACGAAATGACCACAGAATTTAGATCAGTGGATAATTAACTCGTTAATTAACAGTGGATAATTAATTGTGGTATCTTTATTAATAACTAGCAGTTGCCCGCGGCTTCGCCCGCGTACATTATGATTAATGCAGATTTCTACTCTTGAATAAAAGTTTTTCCCCGCGACTTCCTTTGCGTAGAATTAGTAATTGACCCCCCTTTTTACCCTCTTAGGGAATGACATCTGGGATAACTATTATGTATCCATCCCCAGAACTCAAACTATCTCTATACCAAATCATCTAAATAGGTTCAGCGGTTATCAATTCCCCATATAAACTTTCAACCCCCTTTTCACCTCTTAAAGGGTTGATTTTCGGGATAAAACTATCCTATGTCGTTTTCCGAGACTCAAACTATCTCTATACCAAGTATTATCTAAATCGGTTCAACTGAAAATAATTCTATATAAAACTTCCAACCCCTTTGCTATGCACCCCCGTAAGCTTTGTTTTTCGAGATAAATACAATTTTCCCCTTCCCGGGACCCAAACTATCTCCATACCAAGTTTCATCTAAATCGGTTCAACATTTAAAAATGCCCCATACAAACTTTTAACCTCCATTTCACCACTTTAAGTAACGATTTTAGGAAATTAAAAAAAAACACGCAAGTACGGGTCTTACTTGCGCCTCAAAGGTTTCGTACGAACAACTCTTTTATTACATTTTTGAAAAAAGACGCTTTCAGCATGATATCATGAGAATTTATAGGGCAGCTGAGTGCGAATCGGACACGTACCCCGATTTTTTTTTGTCTTAATTCGGACTGGTGCTTGACTGCACTCTTATTCGTTTTCCTGTAATTGATACGTAAATAACTATTATATCTGTAATTTTTGCATTAATTATTATTGCATATTGATTAATTTACACCTTTTTTTTAATAACTTCAAAGTTATGTATGTTTAAATTATACTAATTAGAGATCCTCACATTAAGCCCTTTTATTTGATACGCCACATAATAAAGTTATTTGTTTTTTGATTTCTCATTTACCTACCCACAAATCCCCCCCCCCCCCTTAATGTTTAAAATTCATAAATTGGCGTTACATGCCTGCCTTTCGGTCACTGACTTACAAACAAAGTCGCACCATAAGGGTTCCTATTCTACCATTTTGGTACGAAACCCTAAAAACATCCTTTTCGCTTCCCGGGACTCTCTATACTAAGTTTTATCAAAATCGGTTCAGCTGTTAAAAAATCCCCAAAATCAAACCTCCAGCGCCATTTCATCCCCTTAACCTTAGGGTTAATTTTCGAAATAAAAACTATTTATATGTCCGTTCTCGGGACTTAAATTATCTCTATACAAAGTTTCATCTAAATCGTTCACGTTTAAAAATTCCCCATGCAAACTTGCAACCCCCGTTTCACCCTTAACCTTTAGGGCTGATTTTCGAGGTAAAAACAATTTTATGTTCCTTCTCGGGACTCAAACTATCTGTATGCTAATTAGCATTAAGTTTCATCTAAATCGGTCCAGGTGTTAAAAATTTCCTGATCAAAATTCCAATTCCTTTTTCGTTCAAGGGATGATTTTCGGAACAAAAACAACCCTTAGTCATTTGCAGGGATTCACACTGACTATATACCAAGTTTCGTCTAAATCGGTTCAACGGTTTAAAATTCCCTATAAAAACCTGCAACCCCCGTTTCACCCTTAACTTTTTTGCCTTTAAGGGTAGTTTTCGCGAAAAAAACTATTTTTTTTCCTCCCCGGGCCTCAAACTATCTGTATACCAAGTTTCATCTAAATCGGTTCAGCTGTGAAAAAATCCTATATAAACTACCAACCCTCTTTTCACCCCTTTACGGGTTAATTTTTTCAATGAAAATAACCCTTAGTCGTTTCCCGGGATTCAAACTATCTATTATATCAAGTTTCATTTAAATCGGTTCAACGGTTAATAATTCACTATACAACCTTCCAATCCCTTTTCACCCCCTTAAGGGCTGATTTTCGGTATAGAAACTACCCTATGTCCTTTCCCGGAGGTAAAATTATTTCTTTAACAAAAATTTCGAAATTGATGCCATTTTCGTACTTAATTAACGTCCCAAAATACCATAAATCGACTCCCATATTGATATTTAGTAATTTCAACCCTATCGCACCCCAACAGGGGGATGATATTTCACGTCCGCCACGTTGTATCATAAAATCATTGGTGTTTTCGTAATCAGCGACCCGATAAACCATAGAAAAGATACTCATGTTGATTTTCAGACTTTGTCACCCCCATTTCCCCCTTTATGGGGTTGAATTTTCAAAAAACCTGAAACACGTGTTTACATATTTATTGTTAGGAATACTCCTGTGAAGTTTCAAATAAAACAGTCTAACTAATCTTGTTTCCCTATACAAACTTTGGACCCCCATTTCACCCCCTGGGGGATGATATTTTACACCTGCCACGTTGTATAATAAAATGGTTGTTGTTTTCGTAATCAGCGACCCGATAAACCATAGAAACGATACCCATATTGATTTTCAGACTTTTTCACCCCCATTTCCCCCTTTAAGGAGTTGAATTTTCAAAAAAGCTGAAACACGTGTTTACTCATTTATTGTTAGAAATACTCCGGTGAAGTTTCAAATAAAATAGTCTAATAAATCTTGTTTCCCCATACAAATTTTGGACCCCCATTTCACCCCCTTACGGGATGAATTTTGAAAAATCCTTTCTTAGTGCACCCCTAGACCTTATAAGGGACCTACATGCCAAATTTGGAAACTCTAGACCCAGCGGTTTAGGCTGCGCGTTGATATGTCAGTCAGTCAGTCAGTCAGTCAGTCAGTCAGTCAGTCAGTTTCTTCTTTTATATATTTAGATATTCTACTTTTGGTTAAACAATACCTAAGTGTACGTCAATTTTGCGATTATTTAGTAATTTGTACCTAAACAATGACTTTAATTTAGGCATATTGATAAAACAAAAAATTATAAAACTTCCAGCGTAGGGCTTGCAATCCGAATATTTCTAATAGTTATTTGCATGGAACACATTTTTAAATATCCGTATTATCCGGATAATTGCAAGCCTTATTCCAGAGAAAGTTTAACAGCTATTTAAGACGTAGTTAACATATACGTAGTAGGTACGTAAGTTAACTTCTACTTTGTACCTACATACCTTTCTGTTCAATTACCGGCCACTTATGATGAACCTAGCTTGCTGTTAGTTGAAATAGGTAATCATCTTGGTAATTGCGGCTAGGAGAAAATTAGGAAGGAGCATTGAAATCACATTTCTTAGGTAACCGCTTGTAGATCTAGCTAAAACTTATATTACAAATTTAAAACTTATAACTTGTAGGTCGTATAATTATTTATTTAATCCTGTGGCTAAATAAATTATTATTACCTATATACTTTTAAAGTCGCTCTGAAAATTCAATTATTAAAGAATTAGAGAGCGATATCCAGATTCTTTGCCTTTGCTGGTGGTGGTAGTATAATGATGTTTAAAGTTTAAAAAAATGTTTAAACAAATATAAGTAGTATCAACTTTAGTGAGGTAAAGATAATACTTTTTTATGATCTTAAAATAAAATCATAAATTTTAATTACAATATCCATTGTTGAACAAGTCCCTGTGTTGGTATTAACATTTCTTTAAGTTATAAATGAGACATTTTGATTGGAAAGATACACCTCCTTGCGTGTAGAGTTTGTATAGAGAGAAGAAGAAAGAATTAAGTGTCGTGGTTTATTGGAAAACATTATGCGACACTTTTCTTTCCCGATAAATAAACTCTACTGGTGTGTGTAGGTAATCGTATTCGTATGAATTAGTGTACAAACCCTGAACGTTATTTTGTTATTTACGTGACAATAAATTATTATTTTTATCCTTCCGATAGTTCTATTCATGTGTATTGTCAGGTGACAACCAAAACTCACTAACTACTACCATAAGTTCATAGCCATTAAGTACCATACCTATTAGTAACAAAACAAGGTGTATTTTCCTTTAATTTACTTTGGCAATTAGTGAGTTTTAGCTGTCACCTGCCGATATAATATTGTTTTTCAAAAGATTATTATGATAACTGTTATTGTTACGATTCCAGATGAAAGGAGCACCACTACTGGTTATTGGATTACTAGCATGCGTAAGTGGTAGCTACTCGCACGCCAGTGATGACAGTCCACGGAAAGCCAAAGGTATAGGCACCCTATTCCGCTGGAAGCAAATCGACTTTGAATGGGAAATTCCAGAGCAGAGACAGTCCTATATCAATGCTGGGTGAGTACAGACAGTAGCAGATGACGCTAATAAAGCAGATGGAAGCTTCTTAAAAATCAACTTCTAGTATGATTCACTTGATAGTAAAATCGAAGGCCTTGTGAAGATTTCATTATTTCTGATTTATAAAACTTTAGTAAGTTTTGATTATTTTTCTATGATTATTTTTTTATTTCTGGGGAAGTAGCTTACGTTACGTAGGTTAAATGCACCTTAATATAGGTATGTATGCACAATTGGCATGCAAGGAAATTTAGACAAGCGACAGTGTTTCCAGCTTACACTCGAGAGCAAAAGTTTCGGGTCACTAACATTTTCTTGAATATCTCAAAAGATAATCATTTTAAAGATATTAAAGTTTATGTTACTGACCCGAAATATTTGCTCTCGAGTGTAGTTCAAAGATTTGTTTTACTGTAAAGAACTGTCAGAAATCATAAATATCTTACAATTTGCAAAGTAACCTGCTTACTCGAACATACGTACCACATCCACAGTAGCGCGTTTTTATAATTTATTGATATTGATTAAATTAAAAAGAAACGATTTTTTTAACCACTGTAACCACCGCTTACCTAACTGCTAAGTAAAAGTAACATTTATTTCTCGATCAATGAATTATATTTACATATAGTCCGCTGCGATTTGCCGCTCAAACAAATACTAAGTCGATCACTTGCAATTTACGCAACATACACATAACCAAACTAGTTCTTGACTTATGACATACCTACCAGTGGCGGTGGGTTAATTTTTTTCTTAGGCAAGCCGGTGTTGAATTTGGCTTAAAATTAAATTTAAAAAATAATATCGTTAATCCATACTAATCCATACCAACATTCCGATTTATATGAAAAATGGTATGAGGATAGTTTGATTCCCGGAAAAGGGCGTAGAATCGTAGATTAGTTTTCATCCCACAAATCTTCCCTTAAGGGGGTGAAAAGGGGGGTGGAAGTTTGTATGGAATTGTTACTCACTGTAGATAGTTAGGGAGGCGAGGTAGCTAAATGGCGTAATTCAACGGCGCCGTCGAGACCTATCAAAATCGAAAGATAAAATAATTTCGAAAAGAAAAGCTCGTATGGCAAAAACCATTTTAGCGGTGGGTTTGGCGTGTACGGTTTTTCAAAAATGTTAAAAAAAACAGTTACTTGGGCATTCTCGAGCGCGTCAGATATTCATACTACGTATGCCCCGAGTGCCTCTGATAACAACGGTATACTAATCTGCCGGTTTGCGTGGTGGGGGTAGGCATATAAAGTAGTCAAAAATGCAAAAAAAAAAAATTTACTCGAGCGCGTCAGATTTTCGGAAGGGGTGTTAAGTAGGCCCCAAGGAAGCTCCCTTTAAAAAAACTGACGATTTCGGCGTGACGATAAGTTACGATGAATTTTTGAAAATGCAAAAATAAAAAGTTTTTTTGAAATACTCGAGCGCGTCAGATTTTCATAGGGGAGGTTTATCTCGGTATCCTGAAAGCATATTTTTCTAATCTGACAAAAATGTTGGTGGGTTCTGTTAATCTGACCGAAAAAGGTTTAACTTTCAAGTCAAAAAGTTTTAACTTAGGACAAAAATGTAAAGACACATTTTTTGTGTAAAATAAAATTACCTTTTTTGTTTATTTAAACTTTTTTTTCTAAAATGTATCGTTCGCGACTTATATGCCGTGACGCGTTCTTAGGAAGACGAAATGGCTCCTCCACACTTCGGGTCATGCGGAAACCGGCAGATTTTGTATTTTTAGTAAGTTTTAGATTATATTCTTCAAAACAAAATAAAAAAAAATCGCGCTCGAGAATGCCGGATTAACGTTTTTTTCAACTCGGCGGCGTCAAGGACTTATCGTCAGATTAGTTAAATTTAGTCTTTAAACACTAAAATCAACCCCCAATATCTTAAACTGACGCGCTGGAGTATTTCAGACTATCCATTTTTTTTTACTTATCTGATCGTCTATCCTAGGCGCGCGTCACTACATATAGAGCTAAATACTTTACAAGGTTGTTCTATTAGGTCTAAGGTATCTCTCATATCTTAAACTGCCACGCTCGAGTATTGCCGAAAATTCCCCTATTCGCCTCCCTAACTAAGATGTTAATATAGCGTGTGCACTAAATTAATAGACTTATGGAGAATATGGTTTATCCCACGTAGTAGAAGTCGCGGGCATAAGCTAGTAGCATATAAATACACGCGAGATGACACATGGCATAGAAAATATTTTTTTTTATGATAGACGCGTAATATTTATTATTTATTTATTAATTTCTAGACGGTTCATCCAAATCAACGTTATACCTCTGGGTGTGGAGCGATGGAAGGACCGAGTGTTCGTCAGCACGCCTGCATGGAAGCCAGGAGTGCCTGCGACCCTCTCGGCCGTCCCAATCCACAACGCTAATGAGTCGCCGCCTTTACAACCCTACCCCAACTGGCGCTGGCATACTGCGGGTAATCCAGACTTGACTAATTTATCTTTTGTATTTATTACACCAAAGTCATCATCATCATATTTAAATTAAAGGACGTAAATACCCTTTTGCTTGTTGTAATATCCATAGTATTTACAAAAGACCCTTTTGAATTACTTCTGCATATTGTGATGCCAATGTTTGGTAACTGCAGCATAGCCCGACATGTTCTTGGCCCATTTTTAGGGTTCCGTACCCAAAGGGTAAAAACGGGATCCTATTACTAAAGGCTCCGCTGTCCGTCCGTCTCTCTGTCCATCTGTCACCAGGCTGTATCTTATGAACCGTGATAGTTAGACAGTTGAAATCTTCAAAAATGACGTACTTACTCGTATTCTTCTATTGCCGCTATAACAAATAATAATAAAAAAAACTGATTTTTTTGACGTTTTTATAGATAATGATACGGGACCCTTCGTGCGCGAGTCCAACTCGCAAATGGCCAGTTTTTAAACATTTTTTTTGTTTTAGAAAACTGCACTGGATTCACGTCCGTGTTCCGAATGGTCGTCGATCACTGCGGCATCATGTGGGTGATAGATTCCGGACAAGTTAACGGGTTTGAAACTCCTCGTCAGATCTGTCCGCCGACTATATTCGCCATTGACCTTGAAACTGACACTGTGCTAGCGCGTTACCCAATTCCAGCTGAATTTGTTCTTCAGGACTCTTTGATTACTAACATAATAGTTGACTCCAGAGACCCCCTTTGCAAAGACCTACACGTGTACGTTTCTGATGCTCGACGCTATGGGCTTATTGTATTCAGAAGTTCTGATGAATCATTCTGGAGGTTTAGCCACTACACTTTTTATCCGGAACCATTGTTGTCCAATTACACTTTGCATGGAGTAAATTTTCAATGGTCAGATGGCCTTTTTGGAATGTCCTTAGGAAAACTTCATGAAGGAGATAGACCTCTGTTTTACCATGCGATGTCTAGTTCTTTAGAGTTTATTGTTATGACATCGGTAATTCGTGATCCATCGCGTGTTGATAATTCAGTGGATGAGTTTAAGCTTCTGGGTGAGAGCCGAGGGCCAGTAGGGCAAGTCTCAGCATCTGTCATTGATCGCAATGGTGTCATGATCTTCAACCTAGTTTCTCAGGACAGTATTGGATGCTGGGATACTCGTAAGCCATACGAAGACGCAAATCTTGGAATTGTGGCTCAAAGCCATACCACGTTAGTATTTCCTAATGACTTGAGACTAGATCATGAAGTGCCACAAATGGGATGGATAATAACAAACAAACTACCAATGTATCAATTTAATTTGATTAACCCGCTTGAATATAATTTCAGAGTATTGTATTTAGATCCAACTAAAGCTGTAGAACATACTATATGTCAGCCGTAGAAATAAATTGACAGACATATATATCTGTAACAATACTAACAATAAAACGTGTAAACTTCCTTGTGTTAATCGTTTTACAGGTTACCTATTACATAAATATGTACATATATTATTGTTACTTAGTTATTATTGTTTTGTTCGCTGTAAAAACTATCTTCATACGAGGAATTAGCATATTGGTCTGAACCGTCGTTGAATACAGTATTTTGTTTGCGAGAAATACTTTGATCTAATTGAAACTGCCTTTTTATAATGAGACCATACAAACTGCTGTTTGAATCGACAGACAAATCTCTATTAAGTCCGACACAGTTTTTGTTTTTTAGTTTCACTATTTTCTCGTTAAAGCAAAAGTTTATTTTGGGTTCATTTCTTTCAGTGCTGTCTTTTGAATAATTATCCACATTCTTTTCCTTTTCAATTTTTTCTTTGCTTGGAGTTCTTCCACTATTTGTTGCCTTTTCCTTCATCAATAAAGTATTCTTTCTACTAACAGCAGTGAATAGCTGATGTTCTGAAGGTTCAGCAAGCCTACCAATAATCGAACTTTGGACCGCTCTGATTGTATCCAAATTTCGTAGTGTTTGATAATCAGATGAACCTTTCATGAATATTTGTGGATACAATCTTAAATAAGAAGCCGTATTTCCTTTACTGCTTCCGACTAATGGCGGATTATCATCAGTTTCATTGGTCAGTGCTGGGCAAGTTTCAAGATTGACGATATTGGTGTTAGACGAAGAAAGCAAAACTTGGTGTGTCTCCAATATTTTTATTCCGTCGTTATTCGATTTCCTTATATACGCACTTATTCGCAGTAACATTAGTACCAATTGCTCTGTAATTCGATCTGTATTCCGAGGCACTGTTATTTCATTACTAAAGTAATCTTCGTAAGTACCTGTAATTGATGAACATTTGATATTGTCAACACTTACAGTATTGTCAGTACTAACAGCATCTGCCTTTGTTTCGGAATCAACATTTGTTTCCAACGACGAATTATTGACAGATGTAGAGGTAATCGCCGGTGCAACTGGAACTGGAGCCTGTGGTCTTTCTACGTACCTGTAATTATATTTAATTGCCTATTTACCGAAGGTGACCCGGGCCTACTGTAGCCATATTAAATCTCTTACACCTTTTATTAATTGTAATTCAAAATTAACAGTAAGCAAGGAAGAGTGTTCGCTACCTATACGTAAGCCCTACATTAATTGACCGACACAAAAACAAAGCTTGTCGGTAAAGCAGTTTACGCGTCAAATGACCACATCAGCCTACCGGAAAATGGACCAATCAAAGTTGATTCTGGTCAAGTCTCACAATTTTTTTTATTTAAAAAAGTAGGGTTCATAGGACTTGTTTCACTCACCAGCTTGACAATAATCGCCTTCGAAGCTGCGCTTCACCCTGTAAAGACTTGGTGCGACGCCTTCGTATGGCGAGCTCCAGGCCGTAGTCAAGGTCATTCGTCGGCACTGGCTTCGGGAACTTTTGAAATACTGATGCCATTTTCAGAGTGTTATAGTAACTAAAACAAATAAATCTTCTGGGAATTCTGGACAATTTTGAGGCCGCGTGCTGGACAAATGCATGATGCGGTGAACGAAAAAAGCTCATAAATAGTATTAGTTCTGCAAAATCACCCCACGACTTTGGGTAAAATGTATTTTATCTAATGGAAACTTTGATTGACCAACTACACTTTTTTATAACGGGAAATTGCGTATAGGGTCATATTCAAGATGGAGGGATAACTGACAGTACAGGGAGTGAGTGACAGGGGAATATCAGGGCCGTTTTTTGAAGTCATCTTTGTACTGAGGACGCCATTCATATCTGTTTTAGTCGTAGTGATTACTGATTAGGTAAATTAGTTAACAAATTGGTTATTAAATAGGTCATTACCTTACAAAATTTATAGCAATACTGAAACCACCTTTTTAAAATTATGATTCCTTTGAAAACATATAAAACTTACTTCAGAACTAGCATCCACATATACACGGAAGGCATGATGGAAGCAATTTTGACGATGACGAACCTGACGCAGGGCGGGCGGGCGGCGCCCAAGATCACGCAGGTGCCCAGCCCCAGCGCGAGGCTCATCAGCTCGCACAGCAGCTTCCTGATCGCTGCCATCAGCAGCCAAGGCAGCACTAAAGTTGGACGCTCTTCCTGTCAGTAGATGTTGATAACTTAGATTGGATAACAGGAAGGGAATCACTTACATATGCCATTTGCCTACCAGAGCCACGAAAACGGAAAAAAAAGCTCTGAGCAAAATCGGAGGTGTTTTCTATGAACTGTATATTTTTTATTTGTTTTCGTCTGTTTTTTGCACGAAGCAGGATGCAAATTAGCCAGGAACGTAATTCTTATCGTGTGCATTATTTTGTATAAGTATCGTTAAGTTAGCATTTCGATACTCTTATCATTTAAATATCCGCAGTGTAAGTCATATAATATCGCGAAATAATGATATAGGTACTTTGCGTCTTATCCAACATAAGTGAAAAAATTAAAGATTTTATCCTGTTTTATTTCTTTTTCTATCCACACAATAACAATACCAACACGAATTTTATTACTATCTTAAGAATGAATGTGGAAGGATGTAGAAAAAGAGGCAAACCTAGTTAAAGGTGGATGGATTGTGTGAGAGATGACATGAAAAGAAACGAAGTGAGTGATGGGATGATGGGTGACAGAGATATGTGGAAAAAAAGACATGCTGCGCCGACAACAAGTAAATGGGACAAGGCCAAGCGAATGATGAGACTATCTTAAGTTTAAGATTACGTACCAGAAAAGCAGGATACAGCAAGACAATATACGTAGCAAGGTAAATGTAGACGGTGAAGCACTGCACCAGCATGACACCAGAGATCATGGTGCGCAGCACTCTTTGCACCGGCATAGATATTTCTGCTGGCATACTCATCTGCCATACCTAGGAAACAATTTTGGGTTAAGTATTTGACAAACTTTTAAAACAAGGCAAACAAGGAGTTTTTTTTTATAATTGCACTTAAAATCCTCCTGAAATGGAAATGAAGGTGTACCGAGGACCGAAGCTAGTAGGGAGGCTTTATATAGAAATGCCATTGCTCTATCTTGAATTATCAATGCCCTTACTTAAATTCAATTATGTAGCTACGGCTTTAGGTGTACAGTCGCCATCAAATATATCGAAACGGCCACTTTATATACAATATCTGAACATGAACTTTATTGCCTTGACAATAGAGGCGTTGTTCAGATATTTGTGACCACCTTGGCACACACATTAAAGTGATGCTTGGTCACTTCAAGATCTATATATAATATTAATCATAGTAAATATATGTATAGTAATAAAGTAATATAGTGAGCAGGAAAGCGGACCCTTGCAATAGCCGGGATAACGCTAGGTAGAAGAAGAAGAAGAATAAAGAGCATTTTAAAAGATTTATTTTATTATTGTATTTTTTTTCTCCTAGGGGCACACTTCCTTGCCTGGGCCAACGATCGGTTTGCATGTTAGGTCGCCGTATACGATCGCCGAATCCGGTCGCCTGAAGGCGCATTTCTCATACTAAATGCCGGTTCCCCGCACATATTCGGTTCGCCGCCGTGCGGTTTTAAATCATCATGGTCATGTCAAAATATGTCAATCGGACGTGTGATTCGGTCGGGTTACCGAACCAGGCAGCCGTGCCGTCCACCCTACGTTTACTTTTACCCTTATTGCACTTTTATCTCTTATGTAGCGTAGAGACGAGGTAACTGGTTAGCCACTAGTGGTGTGGTGGATTGAGACTTGAGTGTAGAGGAACCTTTCGTTTTTCTTTTCTACTTCAATAGCTAGGGATACACGCACAGATCTGCCCGCCGGATCTGTCGTATTTCTACACGTTACATCTATTCTGATGCATCAGCAGGTTATGTCTGCGGGTCGTTCTCCCGTTATCTCTGCAGTAAGACTAGCATCGCGGATATACCCGATGGACAAATCCGTCAATATATGATTGGCGCTATACAGATCTGTCGGCAGACATCCCTGTCCAATTCCCACTATTAATTTACGGATCTGCCGCCCGGACACATCTCACTATGCGTGTATCCTAGACTTATCAAGCCACGTACCTGTTTCAAATTTGCGTTAACCTTAAACAATGTAGCGTCGAACATGGTTCGCAGGAGACCAAGGATAGTCCACAAACACACCTCAGACTGCACGCTCATGCCCACATACGATAGAATATTTATCATGGTACTGAATTACTATTGTAATATTTTTAACTACATCAAGATGTTAAATCAGATGAATGTGGAATAATTTCAAGATATCATGTTTCATGTGTACATTGTAGTTTTGACTTTTGACATACTTTTGACTGTTGGTGTTGGTGTTGGTATAGATAAAAACTTCAAGTGAAATACAATAGGGAATGGTCGTGAACTGTACGTCTACCATGAGTTTGACATCGACATTTTTCGTTAACGAGTAACGAATTTTCTATCTGTGCATCTCGTTTACAGATTTACATTACAAGCAAGATGCACAAATAGAACACTCGATACTCGTTCTGGCGCGAAGTGCAAATGACAGACGTAAGTTGCCCAATTAGTCCACCAGATGGCAGGAATTTGTACGTACAAGGATACGTGAGTCAAATGTTGGAGGCAGCACCTTCGATTTTGGAGGCACAAGAACAAGACCGTCCAGCGGTACATATAATCATTTTTAATACAGTTGCTCAAAAAAGTGCTTTTCTTGTAGTGGTTTAGTGTGCGGAAAGTTTGATATTGCGCACTAGTGCTTTTTACTTTTCCAGCCAATCACAGCTAATGACAGTGACAGACAGCCAATCACAGCGCCGCACCACACCGCGCGGAGCGTTCGGATACATGTACTAAAGTAACCTCAAAGAGAATAATTGACAATTTTATAATTTTTTCGCAACTGTATTAAAAAACGTCGTTCGATAAAATAAATAAAAATAAAAAAGCCCATTTATTCCAAAACCAAAATAATACAAAATAATAATAAAACTTAGAATTTACTTAGTACTAAAACTAGTTTGGTTTGAACCCCTCTCGGGTAAAGGCCTCCTCCAGCTCTAGCCATCTCTCCCTGTTGTTTGTCAATGTCATTCTTCACTCGGTACTCGTGAAGTAATGACATACTTTCCGCACTTATATCGAAATGTACTATTTCTAGATGTTTGTTTAAAGCTCTTGCTTAAATAGGTTAGAAGTACAAAAAGTAACTTGCCTACGACTTAATATACCTTTTACTAATATTCAATATTGTATCCGGTTTATTGCTTTATCGAGAGCGAATTAGGCGAGTATAATGTGATAAGTACCACCAGTATGTTGTTGCTTATTATTTTATATCACGATGGTGACGAACAGGCATACGGCCCGCCCGATGGTAAGCAGTAACCGTAGCCTATGGACGCCTGTAACTCAAGATGATATTGCCTACCCTATTAAAACCTATACACTCCTTTTTCGAAGAACTTCATACTGTAGTCCTCTGGGAAAACCTCGGCAGGGAGTTCATTCCACAGCCGGAGCGTTCGCGGGAGGAAATTCCTCTTAAACCGCACAGTGCGCGACCCTTTAGGCTTATGATTAATTTTTGTTCAAACTTTGTTGCACTTAAAATAAGTATAAAAATAGGTACAAACAGCGGACTTCATTCCTCAAAGCATTCTCTACCTGTTAATAGTAGGTAAAGCCAAAAAATAGCTTTTAGGTACGTAGCAAAAAGATTAAACTCTAGGTTTTAATATTTTATTATCTGCCAAGTCTATCTAAGTTAGAATTACGTTAGAATCCATATATTCAGCGGAGTGATTTGACAGCTCCTTAAATACATTTGACAACCGCTTTCAAATAACTCCAATTTTAAATTTATTGTATAGGCACCTACTTTATAAATAAAATATTAATTTATCTGTGAGTTAACCTGACAATTATAATAAAACATGTCATTGTGTTTGTCATTTGAATTTAATTTTGTTGATATTATTATCAAAGCCCTAGAGCCATTTACCTATAATTTTTTTAAGTTTGCCATAAAATAAAAATATATATGTTTCTGCATTTCACAATTATATTATACCTAATGAATTTTCACCACGAGTCACAGCCATATGGGTTCACGCATTTAAAATATAACGGTGCAAGAGGTTTTATAGCCACGTTTGTAAACAGATGATTGTGCGTGTCCACTAATTTGAACTCATAACTACATTGTTTTCACCGTTACATCTAAAGGTTTTGCTTTAAAAAGTTTAACTGTAACGATGTGGCCTGATGAGCCTGATGTGTCACACGATCATAAATGCTGCATTACAGCATTTAACCCGCAACAGAGGAGTAACTCACATATTCAAAGAATGAATAGCATGAGGGTTATGTCAGCGTAATCGTCATCGCATGCGTCAGTGAACAGCAGGCCCGCGAACAGAGTGCCGCGTGTACTCAGTTGTTGACGGTGCTCGCCTCGCCTCAAACAGTCGACACACGATCTTTGGCGGGAGTACACTGCGCAGTTCTTTCTAACTTTTCCCGGCTCTTTTATTCAGTGTTGCTAACTATTTACTCTTTTACTTATGCACTGTTTATTCATCAGCAAGTGGTAAAACAAGTGTGGATAAGTGGAACCATACATCAAGAGGAGTGTATAAGTTTTTAATCACTCGGAAGTATCGGTAAGCTATTAATTATGCATACCTAGTTTAGATAAGCCATGATCTTATTTACATTCATCTTGCAGTTACAGCAAGGCCTTGATTCAGTTAGAGAATACATTTGTGTTACGTCCTCACCTTGAATGGCGTGAGTAGTAGATTATTTATATTTTAATCATTTTAAAAGACGCAGCTTCTTGGCGCACGCAGGTAAGCGTATCCGAGAATAACCCGATAAATTATATAAAGAATATAAAAAGGGTAATAAAGAAACGGAGTTATGACCACCATAAGGAAATTTACGAAATATCTAAACCATATCAAGCATCTGCTTCTAAATATTAAGCTCCCGGTGCGTTGCGTTTGTAAATAAATCACGGCACGTGGCTTGATCCTATCGTTTGGAGGCAAAAGTTACTCTTTTGTCGAATGTCGATAAAGCTCCACAGGCATAAATATACTAGTTACCTAAATCTCGTTTATAAGCAAACAAATAAATTAATTTATTGATCGTTTTAACTGAGAGTAAGCGCCACATATAGGACTTACTACGGGATTAAGACTCTACAACTTTACAGGAGTAAAAAAACACCTTTCGCGCTGAGGTACACAAACACGAGACGCTGAGCGCCAGAATCTATTTTTGCGACATCCGCCTCGTTATTAACCGTAGCATTGACACAAATGCGAGGGGAAATATTTTTAAACGGTATTGGACAGAAAACACGAGTTGTTCCGTTGTGTGGGCAGTGGTTCTTGGGCAGCGTCGGCGCCCGAACTTGGTAAACAACGGCCTACACCGCTTTACAGCATAATCGTAACTTCCCATACAAGGCCTTATACCATCTACATATTCCCACAACCTTTGAATGTAATTTATGTACTTAGATATATATCATATTTGAGAATACGAGATAATAATTGTAGTAAACAAATATTCCACCGGCAAACAAACGCGTTAGGTAGGTTAGACTAGGTATGTGAGGTAGGTACCTACCTACATTTTTTTTCTTAGAAAATAGCTGTTTTAAAAACAAAATCTTATACACTATTATTATGTTTTTACTAAAAATCATTAAATACTAAGTATATTCCTGTTCATAAAAACAGTCTGCTATTATAAAACGTTAACAGGTATTAATGGTTCACCGGAAACACTTGTACCAACATAACACAAAGAAGGGAACCCCCAAAAGTATCGCCAGAGAAGAAATGCTAACATCCGTGAAGCCGGCGCGGCGGACACTCGACAGGCGGCAAAAAATCAAAGGAGGCTAAAAAACTTAAAGCTGTAGTTATATACAACTTTACAAGTTCATTTAATACCAAGTCAGAGTTTATTTCTTGTCCGCGTTCGAATTTATTCGTTTCAACGTATTAACGCAAATACGACTTTTTGGTTATGTCTGGTTTGGTCTTGAAGAGATGCAATAATTAAGTACCTACACATTTTTGGGCATCTATCTCTAATAAATCTAATAATGTTCTCAATAACTATGTGATTTACGGTACTGATTGACCATATTAACACTGAGATAGTACAGTAGCGGGCGCGTAAGACATTCTTGAAGGCTGTGAGAATATGTGGCCTCCCCTGAGTTCCCGACTCTCCTTACTTGGAGTTTCTTCATATGGCGATGTAAACACTTAGTACACAGTTCATCTACGCTTTCTAAGATTCGACCCAGAAAGTTACAACGTTGATTTCACTTTATTAAATACTTCTTCAAGTAAGAAAAGGTACAATGACTACACTATCTAAAACTACTTAAAATATATTAATATTAAAATAATAATAAATATAAAATATACCTACCTGAATAAAAACCCTAAACTAGGTCCCCCAGGTCTGATCCCTGCGGAAGTGTAATTTCACTTAGGTAATGCCCTGAACCCGAGTTGCATACTGTATGTAATGTAAGATACTTTTTACATGGGTTAGTGTTAAAAGTGTACGAATGATGCCAATCTTCCCCTAATGACCGAGGAGATAAGAAGTTAAGAACACATAAACTCCAATAACATTTAACGATACCCTAAAATACCTAAATAGCATACAAATTAACCTAACCTAACCCATATTGCAAAAAAATGTTAGTGTTATTAGTATATAGGAAGAACAATGAATTGAAGAAATTTTGGTAAGCACACAAGTCGTTGGCCCACTCCGCTGTTTAATTAGCGCTGTATTTGGTGCAAAGGTGAAACGACTGCACTTCGCTGTGATATTGCTCCACCTTTCTGGCCTCTGTTTAGAATCTCATTAACGAATTAATTAACAAATTGAAAGAAGAAGAAAATTTACCTAGGTCCTACCCAAGTGCGTTGAGAACTAGTATATGTTAAAAAGGTATGATTAAATTTGTTTATCTATTCTATAATATTTACTTACAAAGTAATGGGTAGGTAGTTAATCTTATGTCACACATGTAACACTGATGTTTTAATTCTTTGCAGGTGTTTCGCATTAAAATAAAACCACTTTTTACAAAAAAAAGATAAACCGACTTCAAAAAGGATAAAATGAATCATTATATTATTTATATGCGTTACCACCTGATATGTTTGAAGTCGGTGCCAAGCCAAATTTGGAAGAGTTAATACGCACGAGGCGATGTGTTCAGTGAGTTGTTAGTCTTACTATATAACTAATCTAATACGATATGGATTGCACTTAGGTATAGGTACATTCGTTTCGACCGTTAACTGTTAAGCAAGTAGGTACAGAAAGTATAGCCATGCGTCTTATGTTTGTTAGGACACTGTTCGGACTATCGATATCTCGAACGAAGCCCGTGGGTCGTTTGAATTATTCATCCTTCTTCATCTAAGGTTTGATTCGAAGTGTACAGGAATTCAATGGCTAGGTTAATTTTTCTATACTCAGATATACCCAGTACACCCACCGTGTCAGTAGAAAAAGGCACGATATTCGAATTTTCTATGGAAGGTCCATCTTAAGCGTCTATGTACATATTTTTTTCTATTTGCCGCCTTTTTCTGATTATTGACAAAGTAAACGTGTATATATGTATATATTTTATATATACATAGGTACCACATTTCATCAAAATTGGATTAGTTGTTTTAACATGAAAATGTAACAGATAGAATCACATTCACCTTTGCATTATGTACCTATTAGTAAGTACCGATGTTTTGTAATGTTCAAACTTGAAGCTGATTAAATTGTTTGGCTTGGCACCGACTTCAAACATATCAGTTGGTAACGCATTTTATCCTTTTTGAAGTCGGTTTATCTTTTTTTTGTAAAAAGTTTTTATTTTTCAATTTTTAGTGGTTATATAATTTATCAAAATCGAACAAAGAGTCTCGGAAAATATCGCTAAAGATATATCAAAAAGTTCGTAACACACCCATTCAATCTAAGGAAAGTTCCACGTATCACATGTGGACTTCATCATTAAGTCCACTCCGTCAAATTGGTGGTTTTCGAGAGGAAATAAATACACGCGCCTTTAAAAATTGAGGAGTTCCCTCAGTTGCTCATGGGTCCCATCATCAGAACAACACCAGAGTAATGTGGGACTATCTTCGAGGTAGATCCTTTTAAACAAAAAAAGTATTATTCTATTCGGACCAGGGGTCTTGGAGTAATCGCTGATCATCCTACATTTAAAAAATTCTTCATCATTATCATCAAAACAATCATTATTATCAGGTCCACTCCATCAAATTGGTGGTTCTCGTGAGAAAATGCTTGAGCAGCTTAAGAAAACACCCAAATCACCATACACGTGCCTTTAAAAATTGAGGAGTTCCCTCAGTTGCTCATCGATCCCATCATCAGAACAGCACCAGATTAATGTGGGACCATCTTCGAAATAGTTTCTTCCAAACAAAAAAAGAATTACTCGAATCGGACCACGGGTCTTGGCGTAATCGCTGAACATCCTACATCATCATTATCATCAAAACAATCATCATCATCATCAGGTCCACTCTATCAAATTGGTGGTTCTCGTGAAAAAATGCTTGAGTAACTTTAGAAAACTCACAAATCACCATACATGTGACTTTAAAAATTGAGGAGTTCCCTCAGTTGCTCATCGATCCCATCATCAGAACAGCACCAGATTATTGTGGGAGCATCTTCGAGGTAGTTCCTTCCAAACAAAAAAATAATCATTCGAATCGGACCACGGGTCTTGGAGTAATCGCTGAACATCCTACATTTAAAAAAATCTTCATCATTATCATCAAAACAATCATCATCATCAGGTCCACTCCATCAAATTGGTGATTTTCGTGAGAAAATGCTTCAGTAGCTTAAGAAAACACCCAAATCACCATACATGTGCCTTTAAAAATTGAGGAGTTCCCTCTATTCCTCATGGATCCCATCATCAGAACAGCTCCAGATTAATATGGGACCAACTTGGATGTAGATTCTTCCAAACAAAAAAAAGAATTACCCAAATCGAATCACGGGTCTCGGAGTAATCGGTGAACATACATAAAAAAAAAACACCAAACCGAATGCAGAACCTCCTTCCTCAATGGAATTGAAGTCGGTTAATAAAACCACTTTTGTCACGTTTTATGCATTAAGACAAGTACATAAGTGTATTAATTTATATTTAAAAAAATGTTTTTGTTAGATAGAAGTCAAGTACTTAACAATCATTAGGTTAGTATGTACAATGACAATACGTCCAAATGACTAAGTTTAAATATTACGACATGCTTGTAAATAATTAAACATACCGGTTACATGATGGATACGAACGTACATAAAAAATATTGAGACATAATTACTTAGTGTTATTAAATCACATGAAGTTAATGTAGTGCCTAATATCTACTTTACGTTAACTACTTTCACTTCGCATCCACCTATCCCCGATATTGCCAATAATGTAAAATAGAGCAGAAATATTTAATACTTTAATAAATGTATGCAGCACGAGCACGGCTTGTATTTAATGCTAAACTTCAGCAAGAATCACCAAACATCAAAACAATCAACAACTTCAATGTATCTTAACTTAACACTTTTGACTATAATGGACGTTTATATTATGAGTAAATTGCCTTTTCAACACACTTGCTTGTAACGAGGTACTTATTCCACCACTTTTAGGCTCATAATCCTAGATATTAAACACGCGTGCTTTTCACGATAATTATATAACTAGTGCTATAATGTAATAAATCCCATCAAGTGACGTTGGTATTCTAGTACCAAGTCTTATGTGCGCAGACAGAGGCGATTAAATTTAGACGGGTATTATTTTTATTTTTTCTAAACTGATTAGGAGTTTGCATGGCAAAAAAGTAAAAATAGTACACATTTACGAGAAAATACAAATTATAAAATCCTAATTGTGAAAAATAATAATTTCTAGTAATTATTTTACTCTTATATCTCATAATACACAATAGATTATGTTTTAAACACAAATTATGTTTTAGTATTGGCTGTTTGTCATAAACCTTTGCCTCAAGGTGCGCGTGAATGCAAAAAAATGGGCGCCATATTAAAAGTTTACTTGAAGTTACAGTTTATTTGTTAGATTTTTCTAGTTGTGTTTTATTATTATTAATTTAAACAATTTATACTTTAAATGAGTAAAAAACCAACTTTAGTGTTCATTTAACCTCCGGGTCCGGGATATGTTTTCAAAATGTCATTCCTACAGACTAGTAAAATGTTGTCATAAAAATCGAGTGAGAAATACATGTAAGGAAACATTCTAACTTATTTGACAATAAATGTGAAGTGTTGGATTTTATGAAATGCTTCGAAAAAGAGTTCCAGAGAAATAGATCCAGTCAATAACATCAAAAAACAGGTTAGTTAATTTAATTAACAAAGTCAGTAGGTACCGCTATCCTGTAAGCATTCTGAAAATCAATGTATTTATCAAAAGTTATTACTTACAGTTTTCTGTTTTTTCCTCGCAAGTGTGTTGAAAAACGTCGTATGAAACGCGTGTGCCTGATCATTACATAGCTCGGCTTCCTTGTGCACACTCACTTTGTTCGTGCGCACAATAGCGCCTCATATGTAATGATCAATTTAGCACACTTGTATCATAATGTACTATTTCGAAGCTAGCTGCAGGATTATGAAAATGTATGCTTAAAAATGAAATAACTTTGGGTTCCCTTACACTCGTGATGGTCGTGATATACAAAAAATGCTTCTGTTATTGTATATAGGTAGGAAAGTAAAAAAAAAACGAATTTAAGATTCCGATAAGGATTTAAGTATTTGGACCGTTTGATTAGTAAAGAAAGAAGAGCAAGAAGAGAAAAAAGCTTTTCTATAAAGGCTAGGTATATACCATATTTTATGAAAGGCCACGGTACGGTGGGTATTAACAACAACACAAAGCTTAGCCTGTGCGTGGCCAGATCCCTGTGAACACCGACCGCAGCTCTGAGTCACGGCGTATTGGGTTGCACTCCGCAGTTGCTGGGAGATGATGTCATCGACTTGAATCGATCTCAAGTCTAGCCGCAATCTTGATCATTTTGACCTTACGGTCCGGCTGATAATGCAATTGCTACCTACATACATAACTGAAGGAATTATCAATTTAAAACTAAATTTACTAAAGAAAGTCAGTAGCAGAAGTATCTAAGTGGTTAAGATATGAATATCTTAAGCTGAAGCTCAGAATGACCTGATTACGTTCTTATTCACTTCAAAACAAAGTTGAGTTTAGTTATTTTTTGACTCCACATTCGGTAAGCAACTCCTGCTGCTAACTAATAACTAAACTAAAACTATACATTCTTAATTTACCGAATCCGTTCTGTTCTTTTTTAACGCAGCATATAATCTTATCAAATACTAAAAGTAATCAAAGTTTACATAACGCTAAAGATGTTGACGTTTTAAATTCTACACAGTTACATAATTTTATATCTACACTACACACGAAGGTTGAAGATGACTTAACGGGCTGGTTCACCTTGATTGTTTCCCGCAGCTTAACATTGAAGTTCATGACCATAAATAGGTGGCTGAGCGAAAAGTTGTCTTTCGCAGAATTGATATCTCCTCCGTTGACATTGCTTTGAGTTTTATGAGTCAGTTCACTCAGTTCACAGAGGGTTTCATTAATGAGTCATAATTTCAGAAGCCTGTTCACAAGTTATGACTGTAGGACCTTTAGATAGGATTTAAGTATAATGTAAGTCATTGTTCTCTTGTTCTCACCAGGATTTTGTAAGGGTTGCGGTTTTATTAGTACAAATCAGTCCGTTGATATACCTACTTACTAGTACTTACCTACCCTAGTACGTTTTACATTTGTGTAAGTATTCAATTACTCCCCAAAATTAAAATTTGAATTTTGCAATTTATTTTGCCTTTAGAAATATTTGTGACCACCTTGGCCGCTCCGATATACTTATCTGATGGCGACGTACCTATCTGTGATTTTGATATTATACAGTATCTACATCGATATTGGATTTACATATTCGAAATTACAAATGAATATAACATTTATTTACATAATTGAATATACAGAGGCACTACAATACAAATATTAAACTAAATTAATAACTAGCTCAAATCTAAACTAGACCCTTGCGGCATTGTACCAAGGAGGCTGGCTATCGCAATGCTGATAGGTACGTTGCGCCAGGAAACCGCCAGCTCTTCGGTCACCAGTTACGTCAACCAGACCCTTGCGATATCTGCAAAAAACTTGTGTGCGCTGGGACCCCATGGACCTAGGATTTCAACTTAAGGAGGTACAAAATGGTACTCTCTGCCGAGACTTTTATATTTTAAATTACAAATTATTTAAACGCCTGCATATCACATTCACGTCTCACGTTAAAGTAGACCGTGAAACAATACAACGAGCGCTCGGACATATTGACATAAAACCAGTTTTATATCTGTTGGCTTAGCCTCCACGTGTATTGTTTACTAATTCAAATACATGTACACATGTACCGTAATTTGTACGGACTGTTGGGTGATTGTACAAGACTCGATGTGAACTGAACGGTGACGTCATTGCACCGATTTAGCGAGTTCTCTTAATAGCGTAACCTTGCAGAAAATTATAAGAACATTGCAAGTTTATTCAGAATGAGAGTGTCATTAAAACAATCAAGGTTTTTTGGTGCATTCTGAATATTTGTATAAATGAGTAAGAAGCTATTAAAACAGTTACAATTAGGGCTGATTAGAAATGAGAGCAGATATATACGCGAGGTGGAACGAACAAGGTCGCTGTGGTAATTAGTTAATGGCAATGACTCTGGTCTGCCCTCGTCTACTGATGTATGATGTAATACCACATAAATACGTATACATTTGGTATATTAAACATCATCATCCTAGCGTTTGTCCCGGTCTTGCCACGCCACGGCTCAATTGAGCCTGGCTTGACAACTTAATCCCAGGAATTGATGAAGGTACTAGTTTTTACAAAAGCGACTGCCATCTGACCTTCCAACCCAGAGAGGAAACTAGGCCTTGTTTGGATTAGATCCGATTTCCTTACGATGTTGTCCTTCACCGGTATATTAAATACATACATATTATGTTAATGGACCAGGGCCCTTGTGTAAAATATTAGCAGATTTTTGACGAAAGAAGGAAGGATATTTTTGAGTACGTTGGCCGCTCAGATATATTTGATAGCGACGGTACCTATACCTACTGCATTTTATTTGATTATTTTCCTAAATAAATTGAGTGATAATAATTCAATTCAATTCATATCATAAATAAAAGTATGCAATTTTTCATCAATGTTTTCTTATGACGTTAACTCGCAAAATTATCGTCCGTAAACCGACTTTACAGACAACCATTTTTTTGTAAGTTAGAACTATGAGGGGAGAATGCAAAAGCCAGACTTTAAAATAAAAACATTATTCCGACTGAATCCTAGAAAACGGCGCTGTGATGTGACATAATCAGCATCACTAATTTAGTCGCAATGACTCATAATTAAAGCTTACAGCATTATAAATAACAACTAATATCCTATTGTTAAATAGGTTAAAGTGTCTAATATAATGTTTTATAAAGTAATAGCACTTGATTATAGTAGTTAGAGCCGAAAAGCGCACGTTATCGAATCTATCGAGTCTGGCTGGTGAGAACTGAGAGATATTAGAGCGGTGTAGGCGTGGTTAACGAATGCACCGCATCTGGTAACCCGGGTATGTGGGCATTGTAGTCCAGTTAACGAAACTTTTGACCTTGGAAATAAATAATCCTCTCGTTTGCCCATCTCAATTTATATCATCATAGTAATCGTATATTGGTCATACGTGGAAGCAAATTACTGGCAACTGCTTATACTTTCTTTATTCTCGAATCAATCATCCTGTTTTTAATTTTATATCAATAATATTTAATTCTGTTTTTTAGTTTTTTTTGGTATAGCAGCAACAGAAATACGTCATCTTTAGGTACGGAACGGAACCCCAAAAAGGTAAACCAAGTTTAAAATGACTTTGTAAATCAGATCGTGCAGTAAAACAGTTTAGTACAGAAATGTGCCATGTAAAATTGCAAAACTAGGTAGACTACATATCGTACCAAAGTGAGATACCTTATTATACTTAGATATAATAAGTTGATACAGAAAAGCTAGCGATATTTGTAATCTGTCAACATTTTCATAGAAATTCGGCGCCAGCTTTTATGAATTCAATTTTACATAAGAACATTCTATTTTATGTTCAGCAAGATAGAACTCGTTGACTGGAGTAAACCTCGTTCATGTGGGTTCTCTGTGAGTGGAATGCGCTCAATTGCATACAGATGGTCCCGAACCAGCGCGGTACCCTGCGCTTGCGCCGTCAATTCACTCAATTGCAACATTAACTGATTGGACGCGATTGTTTGATTACGCTCAAACGAATTAGATAAATCACGATTGAAGTTCGTAAACATGTAAGTAGAGCAATTATATTAGGGACTTTTTAAATGAATGATGCATTGAAATAAATTCTCGTAGGTACTTACATATGTATTTAAATCACTATCACTACATAGTATAAAACAAAGTCGCTTCCCGCTGTCTGACCCTATGTATGCTTAGATCTTTAAAACTACGCAACGGATTTTGATGCGGTTTTTTTTAATAGATAGAGTGATTCAAGAGGTTTATATGTATAATGGCACCCGTGCGAAGCCGGGGCGGATCGCTAGTGTATTGTAATTGTATATATTGAACATTGTGAATCAAATGCCGATTATTTGCGACTTGCAACTTCTGATACTTCTTAACTATAACCTACAGATGCTCCTAAATTTGTTATACATGTGATCTTATATCATGTATGAAGGGATGGCGTAGAGTTTTCTAACTACAGGTGAAGTATTTGAGCCCGGACTAGTACAAATAGTATCTCAGGATTTATGTACAAAATATCGTAATAAGGTATGTTCGCCCAATAAGAACCGGTTCCTAATAAGAGCCACCATTTCAAAAATCCCGCTCCTGATACTAAATTGAAGTCAAGTCTCGCGCCGATGCTCCTCATTAACCAATTATTGAAGTGCATTGGCATTACTTGGGTTTTACGCCGCCATTCTGTCAGTATGCCTGTCGATGTAGTTCACGTCACGACGCGTAGGTCGTTTTGTATAATTTGTTGGTGTTATTCTATTCATTCAAGGGGTTCTGATTCGTTTTCGCAAGAACTTAACACATGAAAAGGAAAAAGTAACATTTAGGCGTGGATTGTGAAGATAAGGTTATTGAAAGAACTATTTTTTTTGTCAAATTAGATTGGTTTGCCCCGGGATGGCGAAGTGCCTAACAAGGACCACCTCCTTGTCGCCAAATAAGGACCAGGCCTTTTTAATATCATGTTTAAAGACTTAATAAGGACCAAGGGCTAATGACTGAAAATGTTCATAATTATGTTGTTTTATGCTTAAAATAGTTTCACTTAGTAAATATCAATACAATACAAAACTGTGTTTTATTAAAATACATAAATCAAGTCAATTATTCTGCGTTTAAGTTTCTGTAGACTTTTTAAGGACCAACAGTACAATTCATGTGAATTTTTAGATTAATCCATCGGGAATGACAAAAACAATTGTTACAATTAACAAAAAATATTAAATAAAAAAAAAAATTATGTAGTTTCGGAATTATCAACGGAACAGGAATGACCCTTATTGAGAACACCCATTCCTAATAAGGTCCATTTACAAGTTTTTTTTAAACAGTGTTTGTCATTAATTTACTTCGTATTCGTGATTTTTACTTAATGTTTGTACTTCTAATATAGGCAATTTGTACATTTCAAATGTTTTTTAAGTTAAAATACTTCTTAAATCAGATTTATAAAGATTTACAAAAACCTGGTCGTTATTAGGCTAACTTACCTTATATTTAAAAACACCTACGCCACATATTGAGAGATGTATGGCTACCTGATGCACTACACTAGAGTGGTGCTCTGTGACCTGCGCCCTCGACAGGATGCTCATAGGCAGGTGATAATGACAATAATAAATAAACCATAAGGGTAGGTACATATCTACATAAGCCACGTAATTACAAAGTTTACTCTAAATGAAAGTGTCAGTTAACCTATTTACCAGCCAGAAATAGTTGACCTTCGTTCCGACTGACGAGCGCGTTGTACGGGGGGCTGTGCGTGCCAACTGCTAGCACTGTCACTGGCACTGTCGAGGTCACTATTGCCACTACCGCTGTAGGTCTCTCAATACCTATGAACAATCGAATGAGTGCAAAAATACTATAACGTATGGATGAAGCGTGTCGTCTTTTTCTGCCATTAAAATATGGTTATAATTGCCATTTTGAAAGTAGCTGTAGCTGTAACTTGCATTTGCTTGAAAGCAGCTGCTGTGTGACTTTCGAGAACTGTAACCTCGGGGTACTTTAGCCCTCCAGGGTAACTTTGGCTCTTGTAATTTACTTGGTTCAGGTTTTATAAATGAATTGAATTAATGGCACATCGCCATGAGGTTGATTTAAACTAACAGATAACGTTTTTATTAGTTCCTTCGATATGTTTTCGTTATGGGCTAAAGTATCCTGAATTTGGCCAAAGTACCCCGAGGTGACGGAACTGAAAAAAGAGAAAGCTATTTAAACCGTCTTCAAAAAGATAGAGGAGACATATCTTGAACGAGGAAAATGGACATATATAAAAAAATGATTAAATAATAAGGAAACAGGTAGCATGAACTGTATCATTCATTAAAGTAACGAACGCTTAACCTCAAATACAAAATAAATGATCACAATCACGTTTGTTTACATGATAAGACAAGTAAGGATGAATTTTGTATAGAGTGATATTTCATTTTTAGGCGCACCATACACTTGGCATAGGTAATTCAGTTGATCCTTAACAATCAGCCGGGAGGCGGAAATATGTCTTTCGGTTTTGGTTACTGTTTTTGTCTATAATCGGCTGAATTCAGCCAAGCGTGTTTGCGCCTAAACGGGTAATAAGAGCGATAGTTTAGGTCAGGTTAAGTTAGTTTAGGTAGGTAACTTACACAGTTTATTAAAATAAAATAAAACATAACAAGCAGCATGTGTGGTGCAATGTGCAATACCAAGACTTAATACAATGAATACTGCGCTACACTGGTTAAGTTAAGAGCATGTTTAAGTAGGTAGGTAGGTAATAAAGATATGAGTTTTATGTTTACATTGCGATAAGTAAGGTGCAGTCTAACTTGGAGGTCTTGGAGGTACCTACTCTACTCAGGTAACTAATTTTTGGATTCAATCTAAATAGGATATTGATTCTATTTAGATAGAGATTTATTTGCAGTTACAGTCGAAGTAAATTACCTATATTTTAAAGTGTTATCAGATATTATGAACTTACTTTCATTACATTATATCAACATTGAGTACTTAATAAAATTGTTAAAACAAGTTCCAAATATTTTTTTATTGTAAATAACATGTAAGTGCGTATAATAAGAACACTGTATAATATGTATTTATTTATTATAAAGCATTAACTTAGTAAAAGCGCTTTTTCGGTACAGTCTGTGACAAAATAACTAAATGTAAACAAACAAAGACTGCTCTCTGCGCAGTGACATCTGCTTCGGCCATCACATGTGACGCAACTTGGAGTAGGCACACAAAAGTAACATACACACAGTGCGCCAGTCCAGTAGGTTATATAATATTATTAGTATTGCAATCGAGTTTCATAGTTTACATTAGATTAGACTGTTTACACTAGAAAATCTAGATCATTATTTAGGACACAGAAATGTTAGTCATTTTGTGTGTATTTTATAATTACTAGTAGGTATAAGTACATTATACCTATGTCTAAATATAAAATTAGAAATTTCAATACAAAGTAGGAATGTATCTTGAATTTTTGCATCAAAATATTCCCTAAAATATATTAGTCGGTTTTTTTTATTAATGATAGATCCTATCCTATTAATTACGTAAATTTTAGCGTTGGTGAGTAACAAAACGAAAGGATAGGTACATAATATGGATTTATTAAAAAACTAGACCATTGTTTTTGGAAAAAGTGACCATATATATTAACTTGAAGATGTATTAAAATTAAATTAATTATGCATTAATATTATCAGATAATAAATAATCCATTTAATAATATAAATAAAACACAACACAGAAAATTTATATGTCGGCGCATAAAAACATTGAAATTCCCCTATTGTCCTTTTCTCCATCTGCGGTCGTGTGCGTGTGCGCCGACGGCTTATCCGACGCTCGATATGGTAGCTTGTTCTGTGATTTATTGTCCTAGTGATTATGGCATACGACCGCCGACTGCCGGTAATAAAATATGAATTATTACTTACTATCTTCTAAAACTTTTTAAACTTATTTATGAATAAGCTTTAAAAATACTTATAGCCTATCCAACGACGAAAAAATGGGACAAACGATCTAGTGAAGTGATCGTGTTCTTTCCTCCATATCTCATTAAATAGGTTCTCAAATGATCTGTGCGAAAAAGTGCACGATTACCCATGGCAAGGAGTAAAACTAATCATTTGTTGCTTACTAATATAGGTATAAATCAACTACAATAATATTACTTTGCTATTCCGCGGTATAATTACATGCTATTTAGTTGATTAGTGACAACCAGTTATATACTTATTTGCGTATTTTTGCATGCAATAATGTTCCCACTCTAAAGCGCTGGTAGCCTTGCGGTAAGACGTCCGACTTTCAATCCGGAGGTCTCGGGTTCAAACCCCGGCTCGTACCACTGAGTTTTTCGGAACTTATGTACGGAATATCATTTGATATTTACCAGTCGCTTTTCGGTGAAGGAAAACATCGTAAGGAAACCGGACCTAATCCCAAAAAGGCCTAGTTTCCCCTCTGGGTTGGAAGGTCAGATTGTAGTCGCTTTCGTAAAAACTAGTGTCTACGCCAATTCATGGGATTAGGTTGTCAAGCGGACCCCAAGCCGGGATAAACGCTAGGAGGAAGAATAATGTTCCCACTCTCCCGCCGCAAAATAAATACGCATACAAATACATCAAACCACGTCCACCAATAATACCAAAACTCGACACGTGTTTCGCCTCTCTACGAGGCATCCTCAGGTGCTGCTAGAGATGTTGTCGTTCTGATAACAAAACAAAAGATGAAGAAAATAATGTCTAACTCAACAGCAATATCGCATCATATCGTGCACCATTGACAGTAACCATAATTAATCAAAGCTGCAAAGGTTAAGGCCGACTCGCGCCGACTCGCGCCGCCTCACAGAAAAGGCGAGAAATTTGCAAGACAATGTAAAAGCTTTACCAAATTGGCTAGGTCGGAAACATCTAGGTGCGCCTTTTTTTTGCCAATCTTGGAGTTGTGCCACTCGCTTACCTAATACGAATCTTCTAAAAGCCAGTATAACTAGCTCCACGTCTGTTCGCTCTCATGTTAGTCATTCAACATTGTCATCTCGTTTTAAGCATTTTATAATTTATGAAAAGCTGTATAGGCCGGTGATGTGGCCTTATCTGGAGTTCTGGCATATCTTAAGTGCTGTCGTGCATCGCAGATCTGCTTCATTGGCTACTGCAAATGAGGGCACATGAATAGTCAGATTATCTTAATAACATATGACACTGGTTTAGCCGGAATCGGCTAAGTAGAAGACATAATCTGTGCAGACAATTATCTACAGGGTGTCCCTAAAACTGACGTCAAGACTTAAAGGGCTGATAGAACAACTGATGGGGTATGAGATTAAGCACTTGACCCTAATGAAAATGGACTTTGGTAGATATTATAAAAAAAGTAATAAATAGCAAATGCGGCAGTAATAAGCTTCGGGTCACGTGCTGTCATTTTAGGCGTGGATGAAATTCATAACTAGTTACCCTTAGGTGGACTAACACACACATTTTGTGTATATTAGGTACTATCTAGATTTCAAAAGTTAGGTAATAAATGGTAAGATCTTAGGTTTTGAAATAATTACTAATGACGGGATCATCGTTATTGGTGTAAGTAGTTGAAATAATATCCTCACTAACTGATAAGAATAATAGTCCGTAAAATCTGGTAGCTGGGCTAATGGGGCCAGCCGTACCGAACTGGGTCAGGCCAATGCCAAACGATGCAAACTGTAAAGGGTGGAACAACACTGGTTCGCTAATGGTGATCAGTGTTTACTTCTATCTAAATGGTTGGGCGTGGCCACTGGCATTATCAATTAGTATTTTATACATATACTCGTAGAAGTAAAGTGGCTATAATATCACGTCTTTCTCTATTCACTTTACTTCAGCTATGCCGTAAAAATAATGTAGTGTAATAAGTATAATAACCATAGAAAACAATTATATGTATAGTTCCTTGGTTGTTTACCTAAATTAAATTTTTTATAAAATTCGGAATGCAAATTGTCATTCTTAGGATGGAGTATCTAAGTACCTAAATATTTATTAACCCGTTAATTATGTCTATTATTTAATCACAAAAATGTATGTCCTTATACTTTTTTACCTCTTATGGCGTAAACTAGGTACCTAATCAAAATCATATAAATAAATAAAAAAGAAAATGAAAACAAACCTATTTGTATATTTAAATAAACATAAAATAATATAATTTTATTTTGAAGTTGTATGATCGTCAATCGTTAATTCATTTTCTCCAGAAAATCGATTTCCCGGGCTTAGTTGCCGTATTATTGTATTTACCTAATTACCCACTATGTACGTGTTTCTACTTGCCCTTGTTTCGCAACGATCAATGCGCAATTTATTAGCTTTCCTTGCTCCAGAATTAGACCACGTTAGCCAATATGTACCGCCCCAATTAGAAGCCGACCCGCTTTTTGAAACGTTGAGAAACGTTACATTACGCCAACTTTGATCGATCTCATTATATCGGCATCTAAAGAGGATGTTCCAGGGTATCTATGTGTATGTATCGTTTGTGGTTAATCAGGTTTTAAAAATACATATTAGTATTTACACAAACCTATATAGCTCAGCCCGCTAGTCTGCTGTCAAATAATCAAAAACAAGACTAGGTTATAAAATTGCTAAATTCTATTAATTAGGTAGGTTGCCTGCTCCATGCTCATGAGTATATACTCGTAGCTTAGAAAACGTTATCTTTGTAATTTTATTACCATTTAGTAAATATTGTCGTTGTTAGATTTAGTTACAACTCACTTAGTTCTATTATTAATTTCACATTGTAGCATAGTTGTATTAGCACAGTTCAGATAGACAACTTTACAGTGTAGCAAACGAGTCGGACAAGGTGACGTACCCGTTTTAGATGCTATCAAAATATTTGGAGCCCACATGATCGCCCGTTTTTTAGTGCGGAAATCGAATCGTGCCGCCTACGCCCGTGCACGTTAATACTAAGTAATATCATTACATAATACCGTAATTTTTCGGTATTATGTATTGCGGCTCCGCTTGATAACCTAATCCCATGAATCAGCATAGACATTCTCCCACCCCTCTGCCTACCCCTCTGGGAAACAGGAGTGATTATATGTATGTATGTATGTAAGCATAGACACTAGATTTTACCTTCTCGACCCTCTGGAATGGAACTAAATATAAATTAAGAAACATTCCAAGTCATATAGAAATGGGTGCCCTGAGTATCTTTTTGAAGATTATCATCATACTATACTATAAATAATAGCAGGCCATGCCCTACTTTATTGTTGTGTAACAGTTTACCTTGTTAGACTTAGACGTCCTTCCATCCGTTTCAGGGAACTTGGTACTCTTGGTAGCCAATCCCAGTAGTCATCAGTCAGAGGACCACGCTAGGCATCTCTTAATGGTTGCGAATTCGACATGGAGTCTATTTTGCTAAGTATATGTAACCTACGAGAAAATTCCTAATATTTATTAATGTTATTAACCCGCCATTTTCTTCTTTTTTCAGCGGTGATGCGGCACTAAGAATTTACTGCTAGCATCTACATTAAAACAAAAGAAAGATGAAGCGGCTATCGAGATGCTGTTGCTGCTGCAACGTCAGGGACGGGTCCATAACGGTGGGCGTGCTCGGCATCCTGCTGTCCATTGCGACCATCATCTTCATCTGGCTGGCTCCTAGCCACCTCGTGTCTTTCAACTCCTACTTCTTTGAAGAACAGGATAAACAGTACAGTAGTAAGTGTTTGCCTTGTGCCTATTCATTTGACAGCTATTGTGCATAATGTAATGATGAAAACGTAGATTAGGTACTCTTGCCTTTATGATTGCATTAATTTAGTAAGCTCTTTTTACTCCAAGTAGAAAAAAAAGGAAAATCTGAACAAAAATAATGCGTTTTATGAAAATACAGTTACGTGCTGAATAAAAATCATGCTAAATGTAGCTTTTCTATTTTTCAGAAAATGTATAGTTAATTGTATAGATCTTGTTAATTTTAAATTTATAATTACTCATTATTTTAAAATAATTATGTAATAAACAGTTCTTTCTTTCTTTTACAGTTTCAAAAATCATTATGACCATCAGTTTGTGCTTCACAATACTGATCTGCAGTGCCCTCATCATAGCAATAAAAAAGGTTCGTAAATCTTAATTTTACCTTGATTCTTATTGCTAATCTTTTATAAATTATGTATGGTAATCTTCCGAGTACTCGTCCTATCTTTAAACGTATTTATGTCATTCGCAATAAAGGTGTTTCAGCTATTAAACATAAGTCTGTATAACACTAGGAAATTTATTATTAATGTATACACATCTTTATACAAACAAAATTATGTTATGTATAGACTACCTTTTTGATCTTATTTTAATTTTACTTTTTCTTGCCAACATGCTACCTACTCGTATTAGAGATCAAATTCGGTGAGTAAGCAAAAAATAATACCAACGCAAGCTGTGTAATCTGAAGGTCTCTGCATAGAATACATCATAGCCGCATGGTTTTATTTATTGTTACATAGTCTTAAAGAGTTGTAGGTAGAATACTGGTAGATATTAGAGAACAATGAAATAGGGCGGAGGTTTTATCAAAAATAATTGTTTATTTAACAGTTTAAAAAATCTCATTCACCTACAATCAGTGCGATAAATTGGCCATGCAGTTCTGAATCCGATAGTACCTACCTCTATGTATTTACCAATATCATACTTATATTATGGAAGTCATATGTATGTTACTAAGTCCTACGTAGGTATAATGCATTCCACATCATTTATTTTAGATTATTCCCTCATTATAGCTGCATTAGTACCTAAATTAGTTCAATGAAAAATAATTCCCAGTTCCGCAAGGATCAACTTTATTGAGGTCACTTGAACCTCTGCATTTTGTAATCGTTTTCGAGACAAAGATATTACCGTACCTCTAGCCTCAATCTAGGTATATATTAATTTCCCATATCGAAACCACAAACCTATTTACTTAAAAAATATCAAGTTTGATGAGAGATTTGTGAGAAAGACGACCGGCTCATTAAATTGTAATTGCATTGGTTTGTCCGTGTCAAAATGTAGACTAACTTGGTATCCGTTCCGTATTAAACCAAACATTTAACTTAAGTTTTTAATTTTCTTGTGTATTAATTTTATGACATTGCCACCTAAAATACTTTTTGGTTCATACGTCTCAGTGGAAATTGTCCTAGGATGTAGACTGTACCTATTATGTTTTAAGCTCTCACTTCTGATTTCTATTATCTACCTATGTCTGTTTTTTTTTTCAAAAATAAAATAAAATGACATTTTCAGCGGCGCTCGTGGCTCATGCTTCCGTTCGTGGTGTTGGGCCTGGTGCTGGCCATCGGACTGCTGATCAGCATACTGCACACCTCCATCGTGCTCTACACGGACGATAAAGCCGACCACACCATCTTGGCCACCTGTATATTGGTGGGCGGCTTGATCTATCTAAGTAAGTGGCGAATTAAATATGTTTTCTATAATTATCCATAGAAAGTGATCCTATCAAAAATGATGGATAGGATTCTGTTAATCAAACAGTTCAAAGGATTTCTATAAGAACCAGCTACCATCCTATGGTTTTCTGTGAGCGTAAAAGTTCTCGATCAGTTTCCAAAAGTAACATAGCTTCTATCACGTATATCAATACCAAGGTGAATAATAAGGGTATTATAAACAAAATTAACAAAAAAATAGGCATCCTTAAAAATGTAATGGGATCTCTATAGTAATGAAATACCTACTGCAAGTGTCGGAGATAGCTAAGACATAAAAGCTTCTCCTAAAATTCCTCGGAACTCCTGAGTAGATGTTTCGGGGAAATATTGATTTCAATTCTTTTTGTTTGCAGTTCTCTACTTGTACCTGTGGGTGGTGGTGTTCAGCCATTACCTCGACACGCGCGACGAGGAAGAGCGAGGACGATACAGCAAGAGCCCTTACAGACGATAGAGAACGAAGAACGAATCCTTATTGTACAAGACTAAAATTATTTAAGGCGCCTAACATCTTCTAAGCAGTAACAAAAGAGGTTACAAGGTGGCTGAGATGGCGCGTTCAAATAAGAATCCTAACATTATCTGTAATGTACGATAATTTTCTCATGGGGTTCAGTACTGCACCTAAGTGACCTATAGATTACATTAACATATAGTAACATTGAACGGACCGCTCTGCAGTTGTAGAACACTACTAAAATGTGCTCGTAATTATATAAACATACAAATAAATTACAATTGAGAGAAAATTGTTATTTACGTTAGCCGCCAGATCAAACGCTCTAAAGCCCTGACTTCAAACGTGCACATTTGAGAAACACGATAAAATATATGATCTATTTCTATCGATTAATAATTCTAATAGGCTGGTCACGCATATGTCAGCCACCAGAATCTAGTCCCATTTGCCTACTGAATTATTGCATTAAATTGCATTTGAGTGGTATTCGCAGATTAAAAACTTGAACTGAAGAGACAAAATAGTGGAGTAGAGTGAACTATTCGACTGGAGAAAGTAATTATATATAGATAACATGATTACTGCAGGTGTAGATTACTCGTAGGTAGTCATATCATGTCATATCGTTACTTTTGTGGCGATATCATGTTCTATTTATTTCTCTAGTGTGCAATTCAGCATGACGTCATCGTGTTAAATTTGACTCTTAGTAGCATTATTATCAGGTCTCCTAGTAGCATCATTTCTCAAGTCAAACGGGCTCCAGCAAGTTCAGATAGACCAGATCTATTCCGCAAAAAAAACTACATGTGATTTACATACATACATAATCAGATAAGAAGTACATTCAAAGTAAGATGGCAAAAACTATCATTTATCATGTTAATAATTAGATAAGGAAGTACATAATTCTTAAAAAGTAGAAGGGGAAGAATTGTGTTGGCATTTAATAAAAAAAAACAAGTGCCTTATTGTAGTTTAAGAGCACAGTTTGATATGTAATAAATACAATTATTAAAACTGACGAAAAGGGAAACAATGAGGTTTTACGTATGCAATGTATAAATATGAAAAGCTTTTATATTTGCTTATTGTAATTGTTACAAAAACAAAATAACACTGTAATATAATAAAATACTCATCATCGATCTGTAATTTGGTGTAATAGTACATTATTGCAGAGGACGGGAAAGGGAAATTCGTGGATGAGCGATTTTTTCGGACGAAGCGCAGCTGAGTCCGAAAAAATAAGACGAGTCCACGAATTTCTATTCCCGCCGAGGCATATATAGTGTTTTTCTCTAAAAGTGCGAGGAAATAAAGTAAAATAATTAAATAAATTACAGATTTTGGTTACGTTATTAGCGTTCAATGTCATGAATTAGCTTCCCTCTATAATTTTTTTTTTAAGTATTAAGAACTATGTATACTGCCAATTTTCATTCAAATAATATTTAAAAAGAAATCTTCGTCAAAAGCTATTTAAGACAGTATTAAATATGCTCCTTTTATGCAACAGATACAAGATTAAACCTTAAAAATAGTTGTTTTGTCTATGATTGTATTAAGCCTCATTCGCACGATCAGACGCGGTGCTATGACAAAGAACGAGACAACCAAGGTTTTTGATCTAACTATCTCGCTCTATCCTACAGTTTGAAGGGATTGCCGTTCAGACGGTGTATAGACGTCGCTTAAGTATTGGCTGTTTGATGTAGTCGGATGAAAAGTTTAAAAGGTAAAAAACAATACAGTAATGGATTTTACTAGTCAACGCCTAAAATATGTATACACTTTGAACCTTATTACAATGGAGTAAGGTGCAGAAGTGTATACATATTTATGGCGTTGACAAATTACTTCACGGCCGCTAAAACAGGGAAATAATGATTTTTATTTTTTTTAATTCGTTTTGGTAAATAATGAAGAACTTCACGTACTCATTTTGCTACAGTAAGCTGAAAATTTCCGAGCACATTGGAGAAAATTATATTGAATGCTACGTGAAACAAACCATTACTAGACTATTAATTCATTAATTATATGAGGAATATTCAACTTTCTGAAATTTCTAATATTGGTGAGTTCTATAATAAAGACGTGATTAATTGAACTTTTAGTTATATGACAGATATTTTTATCCAATTAAATAATCGACATTACAGAACTCGACTGTACGTACCTATACTACACTAACGTAAGTACCTACCTATATGTATAAGTATATAACTTATGTAGACAGGTACATATAGTATGTACAGTCGCCATCAGATATATCGGAGAATTCGGAGCGGCCAAAGTGGTCACAAATATCTGAACAACGCCTCTATTGTCAAGGCGGTAAAGTGCATGTTCAGATATTTTTGAGTACCCTGGCCGCACCGATATATTTGATGGTGACTGTACAATACAACCAATAAGTAGGCAGTGGCTAGTAAGCACTTTGCGTTTGTAATCAAAATACATACAAAAGGTGAGTCATAATTTTAAATATTGTGTAGGTATTAGAACCCATTTTACCCAGCAAAATGTGTTGATGGTTAAGTAAATATTAGTAATTATTATTGTGGTCAATTGTTTCTATGAAAATAATGGGATATATTTTGTACACGAGATGTTATATTTTCCCAGAATAAAGATGAGGTATTAAGTGACTCGCAAGCGATACTCTTGTATTTAAAAAATAAAGAATATTATGAGTTCATTCCATATGCTTTTTTAAACAAACGAAATATATTATCGTATCGTCACTCTGTAAAAGTTTTCGGTTACCGGTTTTTTTTTTTTTTTAAGAAACAAAATAAATTAAAATTGCATATGTAATGGATTTTACTAAGCTGTCGTTTATAATACTTTTTTCACCTCAGCAGTTCGAAAAAGCCTACTTTCCTCACTCCCTGGAGTGACGAAAGTGCGACTTTCATCACTCCAGGGAGTGAGGAAAGTTGCTACTTTCGTTACTCCAGGGAGTGAAATTTTGTTTCTAGAAGGTTTTCGTCATAATGATGATGCCTTTCATTCGGGAATGTAAATAAATGTGTTTTTTTAACTTTAATATGTTCCCACTACTGAGGTGAAAAGTTGTATGTGTCACACGAGAGGAATTTTTTTTTACATCTCGTGTTCTTGAGATCCCTCGCTACGCTCAAGATTCAAACCTAGAATCACTCGCTTCGCTCGTGATTCAATTATAGAATCTTCCGCTTACTCGGGACTCAAAATCAACACTCGCAAGAAAAACCAACTTTCCTCTCTTGTTGCACAAATAACTATCGTATTTACCATGTGGAACTGTAAGAGATGTGTTGTCTAGTGAATATCATTTGTGTTTAAAAAAAATAATCTCAGATTTAGATACTATATGAATTTAGACGAATGCTAATATGCGGCCTTGGGTCTAACTTTGTTATTTTTTACAGGATCTACACAATAATTTATATTTGTAAAATTAATAACTTATTTCGTTGTTTATTAAGTGTTTAACATAATAAAGTACAATTTTAATAAACGTTGTAACAAATTCTATACACATTTCTTTTTTTTTAATGACTTATTTCGTTCGTAAGTAAGTGCATAACTCATATTTTTAACAAAACAAGCTTATAACAAAATTCAAAATAATAAATGCAAACAAAATACCAACGCGTGCAACAAAATAAATGCAAGTCTCGGATAGACACAGATCCGGTTCGGAGGACCATTTTATTAACATTTCATAACTAACACATACAACACACACACAACAACATTAACATTGGAATAATCGTACACAAACATTTTGTGATATCTCTAATACGAGCCGTTGTTGTAAATGCAGAATATCAAGTTAACTACTTACCTACTCTATTCCCTATTTATTTGAATAAACGGCAGAGATCATCGTTCGACAACATACCCGAATAGCTATTAATGTCTGCTTACATTCACATACAAATGGGTAAAACGTAAGTTTAATTTTCAGTTAGTAATGGTTATATTTGTATTAATTGGGATCCTGCCTTATCGTCGAATAACGTTATTAACTAGTTAATTTATTTACTAGTTATTTATGTGGCGTGATTGCGCCATTTGTTAATTATTTGTTAAACACATTACCCTCCTTTGCGTCGCGCAGTCGGGTAAAAATTTACAAACCATAACATAACACATAACGGCACGTCGGCGTCGGCGGTACCACACAGTTCACACACCATAAGGGGGCCGACCGACTATCAGTCCGCCTGACGATATTTGACAGCTCCGAACAACTGACAGGCCAATATCGTCAGGCCGACTGATAGTGGGCGGGCCCAATAACAACGGATCTTATTACGTGTCTTTTAAAAAAGTTTCAAAAACACCATTGAATGATTTAATTATTCCCAATCGAGCAGTTCGAACAGGTTTTTATCTCGTATTTACATAAACTTATCGTAAGGTGTTAACTCCCGGCTTACGTGATCAGTACGGAGAGTGGTGCCCACAGACGTGGTAGTGTTGATTCGCATATTCCTTCGATAAACAAAATGGAAATTTCTTTCAAAAATAAGAGAGTGTTGGTCACTGGTGCCGGTCAAGGTATTTTTATTCTTATTTGCTTTGCTTGTAAGTGATTTATAAAAAGTATGAAACGGTTAACTTACGATAGGTACTTACACGATACATACGAGAACTTAAATTGTTTATGCCAGCAGTATGACAAGATAATATGTGTTATCAGCTGCAGATATTTGCAGTTCTACAGTTTACTCAATTCATAGCTATTTCGATTAACCATAATTGTACTATGCCCATTGATTTAATAGCTATGACTCTGACCAGTTAAAATTTTGGAAAATGTCATAACGAAATAATTTATAAATTTTATTTTGAAAATAACCAAAAGATGGTAATCCTGCCTTTTCGCCGAAAATTGTATTGCCAAATTTCACTGCCAGCCAACTTTTCGCAGAAGTTTCATTTGGACGAATAACTTATACCGAATAATTATTTCGCAACCATTTCATTTCCCAACCCCATAGCTGGGAAATGAAAATTACCTACTAGGTTGGGTTAGATTAGGTTGAATTATGTAGAGTTGAGAAATGAAATTGTGCCAAATGAAACTTCTGTGAAAAGTTGGTTGGCAAGTGAAATTGGGCAATGCAATTTTCGGCGAAAAGGCAGAGAAGCTATACCTAAATAAAAACCCTAAGCTAAGTCCATTGATAATAATCCTCGTACCCTGTTCTATTTTATATTAGGTATAATTGTTTCATTTATCTGTACCATTACACGTACTATACAATTTTTACCTATAGGGATCGGAAGAGGCATAGCCATCGAGTTATGGCGTGCCGGTGCCGAAGTAGTAGCCGTCTCCCGCACAAAGTCCCACCTGGATTCTCTCCAGAAGGAGTACCCCTCCATTACCACCGTGGCGCTGGACCTTGCCAACTGGACGGAGTCTCGAAGGGTGCTGGAAGGTCTCGGCCACTTCGACTGTCTTGTGAACAACGCGGCACTCGGACTCACAGAGAACTTCCTTGAAACTACTCCTGAGAATTTCGACCTGTTAGTATCAGTCCTACATTTTATGTATAAGTATAGGTTTTTTGGGGGTTACCTACCTCATGCTGACACCGGCCGTAATTAGTTACTTATTTACCTAGATACAGGACAAATATTAGATACCTATAAAGCATCAAAGAGAGACAGCCGCCCCGTTTGCGCACGTTTGGCATACTTACCAAAGGCGCAAAATATCGACTATCGGCTGGGCTCTATGGCTCCATACAAAAATTCAGCTTCCATAGTCAAATTTCCTCTTTCCGGCAGTTTTTTTCTATGATTACGCTCAAAGTGTAGAGCGTGTCACCTTTGCGGCCTTCGGCCTATATTTAGGAAGATACTATTGCCGGTGATTGTACTAGGTAAGCGCATAGGCGACCAAAGGACAAATTATGTTGCAACATGACTTACCAGTCACCTGGGATATTCTAGGCACGCACTAAATGTAGGTACGAGATACTTAAGCGCCCATTGAATTAACCTGCTTATAAGTAAACAAACTTAGTCTCTATCGACAGTCATTCTGACCGGTTAAACAAGACGATATATTTTTAGGCTCATATTGGGTTATAAATGATGTATTTACTTTATTATTTTTACAAGTGTGTATGTTGTAAGGGTATTTCCTAAATTATATACGCTGGATTTTTTATGGGTCAGTATCGGCAGTACCAATAGGTATGTACTCAAAAATGATCTTAGAAATAATGACTATTGACAGCCAACAAGAAAAATCGTAATTTTTCAAGCCAATCGACCCTGATTCAACCACAGACCAAAAGTGTCTTAGAGACCAACCCAATGCACTAGGCAAGTCACGTTCTTCTCTTCTGAGTATGTTTTTGAGATGAACGAGAGACTGGTGAGAGTGCTGACGCTCCCATACGCGACTAACGACTAGACGGGGGCCTACCTATATTTTTGATTTCCGAGCGCTTCAAATCAAAGAAATTATGCTTAAAAATAATCACACATTTCATCGTTTCTCGAGCGCTCGAATCTTTCTTGTGCCCGCCCTGTTTGAATGGAATACTTATTTACTATTATTATGCTTTATGTATTTCAGCCTCATGAACGTGAATGTAAAATCGGTCTTGAACGTAAGCCAGGTGGTCGCGAAGAAAATGATAGACGCCAAATCTGGTGGTTCCATAGTCAACCTTTCTTCACAAGCGTCCAAAGTAAGTACACTTAATGAATATCATTGGAGAAAAAATATTCTAAATCTTAAAAGATCTATTTCAGCTTTTTTACTCAAAAACAACAATCTAGTGTATCACTTTATCTTTATCTCTTTTGGATTATCCATTGATATATAACAGTAGTTAGTTACCTACAACGATAAATATAATTTAAGTACCATATCTTATCAACTAGGTACTCGACATGGATTACGTGTATTACCATGGTATTACATCAACAGGCAGCTCTTTGGGGGCACGTTACATACAGCGCGACGAAGGGGGCCATAGACGCCATGACTCGAGTCATGGCTTTGGAACTCGGCCCACACAACATCCGCGTCAACGCGGTCAACCCTACGGTCATTATGACGGACATGGGACGCCTCGGTTGGTCCGACCCGAAGAAGGCTGAAGGCATGCTCTCGAAGATACCACTTGGAAGGTAAAAATACCTACAACATTAAAGTAATAGTAATCGTTATACGTACAGTCGAATTCAAGGAAAGCGATATAAACTTTTGCTTGGAACCAAGTCAAGTGTTCAACCGCGACGCACACCATCCCACTTTTAGCCTGGTAAATGAATGCTCGAAAACGGGTCTAGCTGGAAAAGTCGAAACCAGAAATGTTGACTTTGGAACTTTGTTAAGACTAGTTAATAAAGTCCCAAAGTCAAAATTTCTGCTTTCCACTTTTCCAGCTAGAATCATTCGTTCACCACACTATTTGTCACCCTCGAACTGATCGCTTTCGATCATACTTAGCTGTGGAGTGTACGTCCACATATTGTGTGTATCCATTTTACGTGTACCTAAGGAAGGTAGTAATATTTCTTTTTTTGGGGTAGTAACCTCTATACCTTTTTGTACTCGTACCGAATTTTAGCTTTCTAGTATAGTAAAATATTAAAAAATATTTATAACGGGTCACTCACGTAATTTTGGTCGATATTTTTTAATATGTAGAGTCTCATGAGAGTTTTCTAGTATAGTCTGTAGGTTTATTCTTGGTCGGCCAGGGATTAGCGCCTTATCGCCCGTTGGCAAACTGCCTTAAAAAAATGTTCAGAGCGCTAATTATTGTTAAAAGATTATCAACTCTATAACTTTTGCCAGTAGATGCAAAATGAACTCTAAGGTGCATATGGATTTGGTTTAGAACAGTTGAAATTTTCCCGCAGTCGAGATTGACCCTCTGCACCAAACCTTTATAATAGTTATAACTACTGGCAGCAACTTTTACCTGTAACGGCACGCGCCATGAACGGCATGAACTGTACATGTATGATCTAATAAATAGCAATAGCAAATCAAATTTAAAACGAACATATTTGTATAGTACCCGTGCCCGTGACTGTACAGTCACGGGCAGAAGTAGCTGAAACGACTATAAGACATTGCAACCTGCAGGGCCCAATCTGTTGTGTACCCTGCCTCTCCCTTCCCCTCCTTCAGCTTCCTACGGGCCCTACCTTTAATTACACCTACCAACCTGACAGATTGGGCCCTGCAGGTTGCAATGTCTAATAGCCGTTTAAGCGGCTAGGGTGTTCAAAATGACCTACACACGCTCTTATTCTCTTAACAATAAAGTCGTGTCCAGCTCATTTTGAAAACTGCTTAGCTACTTTTACTGCTAACTGTACCTTACCTACCTATTTACTTATTCAAATAACGTCAAAAGATACCATCAACTCGTTAATTTTGTTTACTGCCGTTGTCCGAGGACATCTTTATACTGTTTCATAGAAAATGTTTGGTTGTCCAAGCAACCTGGGTGCTCTATTAGGGGAATCGTTCACCTATGGAGCATATGTGCTTTTAATAGGGAATATTACGCAAAACTCTGCGTAGGGGGCGGCACTAGCACTACAAGAGGGCCTACCCCGAAACACGAAAATAAAAGTTTCGTTACCTGGTTCTCTGTCACTCTTACATATTAGAGCGATAGAGAGGCAGAAGTCAAAATTTCGATTGTTTCGTTTCACGATTAGGCCCTCTGTAAACAAACCGCCTTGGTGGACATATGACATATTTATTCGTTATAAATTATCTATGAAAACTTGTAAAAAACTGTTTAAAAAGCCTGTTACATTTGTCCTAGTTAGCTTCCTAAATGAGTTAGTTTCTAAATTTAGACAAGTGTAACCGCATTTAGCATAAAGCTCTATATCTGGAGGAGCCATCGCCTTATCTTTCCAAACAAAAAAGTCTGCCAAAATCTGAGGGGGGCGAGGAAGCATACGTATGGCGTTTTCAATTTAAAGGTACATCATTGTCGGTTGTTAATAAAGTTTATTTCTAAATGAATTTTTATAGCAGCATCGCTTTATTGATAAAGGACAATGATGTACCTTTCACTTGAAAATATCACGCATATTTGACAGTAAGTCACGACACTAAATGGAGCAACAAATAGTTGATTTTACATATGTTGAAATATGGTTCATTATTGGATGCAGTCTTTGCAAATGTCAAACAAAAAAGCCAAGGATCATTTTTGCTTGTATTTTCAAACAAAATATAGAAGGCAGTAATCCTTAGGGGCGTTAAATATGCATAAGTGTCAAACGTCAAAATAGTTACTGCCCGTCAGAAAATAAACGATTATCTTTGAATCGATTCAGTAAACGACGCTGGATTTTCGATATGGATTAATTTTTTAATCATAATAGTAATGATAAAAAAAGTAAAGCTATAATTACATGTGAAATTATATTTCATATTTTTGTAAACTAGACATAATAGAACATTTTTTACACCTAAAAACAATACATAAAGGCATTTTCACGGAGCTCTTTACTCACTGAAAACGATGAACTGAATGCGTGTAATCGATTTTTGAAATAGTTTTTATAAACCTATTAGATTTTCCTGCTAATAACGTTGACAGAGGGGAAATGTACCTAAGCTTACTCCAGTATAGAGCTTTATGGCATTTAGCAATAAGCATCCTAAAAAGTAACCTAGTTAGGAAGCTAGGATGGTCACGAACAAACTTAAAGAGTTAGCATCCTAATTAGGACAAGTGTGACTGGGAGATATATTTAGGATCCTAATTAGGATGCTAGTTAGGATACTAAAAAAAGTAAAGTGTAACAGGCTTTTAAGGCCTAGTGTGTATTAAGAACTCTATGGTTTACCGGTGTGCTAGTGCTGCACTCTGGTGGCAAAACATTGCAGTAATATCCCCTATTAATGTAATATTATTATCCTGAATATTTTACTGTAATATATATAGGAAAACTTGAGATTGAATGATACTTGACTCCACTGTCAAACTTAATGTAGTTTTGTGGAGCACTGTAAACAATTAAATTTGTAAACTTGTGGTTTTAATAAATAAATAAAGGATATAATTTTAAAATATATAGCACCGAGGGTCAGTGATTGTGACTCAAAACTTACTTACACGTATGTTTTTAGATTTGGTGAGGTGTCGGAGGTAGTGAACGCGGTGTGCTTTCTGCTGAGCGACAAGGCCAGCATGATCAACGGCGTCGAACTGCCTATCGACGGAGGATTTTTAGCATGCTAGAGCATGGTTTTTATTATATGAATGACATTAAAAAAATTAAACCGGAAATTAAAATTTTTGCTACCTACTTAAATATACCTAGTATATATCAGTCAAGCGTGAGTCGGAATTTTAAATCGGGGCGCGAGTCCGACTCGTACTCGGCCACCCCAATTAACAAATAAATTCTTATGAAATCATGCTAAAAGCATCTTTTTTCAATATATTAATATGATTTGATTTGATTTGAATAATTATCCCTGAAATACCAACTAATTTCGTACTAAGTTAGGAGCAAAAATTTGTGACACAATTTGCCAAGAGATGGCACTGGGGGGTGATTTTTGAGATTCGAGCACTCGAAAGTGACATTTAAAACTCTGAATAAAACGATGAAATTATGTTTTAAAAATAAAAGCGATAGAAATTTAAATGATTATTTAAACTATTAATTCCATCCGAAAAAATTGGCTACAAACTTTTGTGTGCGATTATTCTCGAGCATGAATTTTTTGAATTCGATCGTCCGGCTGTCAAAAATCGGCCCCCTGCACCCTGTACGTTTGTTTTCTACTACGAAGTGTTAAGATTTTTTCTAAATAGGGAATATTACCCAAAACTCTGCGTAGGGGGCGGCACTAGCACATCCAGAGGGCCTACCACGAAACACGAAAATAAAAATTTCTTTACTTGGTTCTCTGTCACTCTTTCATACTCGGGCGATAGAGAGGCACATGTCAAAATTTCGATTCTCTCGTTTCACGATAGGCTCTTTGTAAGCAAACCGCCTTGGTGCGCAAATGACATATTTATTCGTTATAAATTATATATGAAAACTTGTAAAAAAACTGTTTAAGGCCTAGTATGTATTAAAAACTCTATGGTTTACCGGTGTGCTAGTGCTGCACTCTGGTGGCAGAATATTGCAGTAATATCCCCTATTAAACGGGGCTGGATATTCTTCGTATTTTTTTTTACCAGCCCCTGCCCCTATATGAAGACGAAGTAGTATTTTGTGTTTTGTTTAATTTTTTTTTTACTTGTTGCCTGTTTTCGTGACCTCTGAATTGTCTAAATGCCCCGCCACATTTAGTGCGTGAACCATGTGTTCATGACTTCTCGCGTACTTCATGCAGGCGCGGATAGAGGGTGGGGGGTAACACAATGCCCCCCTCTGGGTACTCTGGCTACGGTAGCCCTAGGTGCGGACCGCAAGATTATTTGTGGAGGAAGGCGCTGCCCCCTGAATTGTTGTCATCGTCATCCTCCTAGCGTTTGTCCCGGCTTTTTGCCACGGCCACGGCTCAATTGAGCCTGGAGTCCGCTTGATTACCTAATCCCATGAATTGGCGTAGGCACTAGTTTTTACGAAAGCGACTGCCATATATCCAGGTTAGATCTAGGTCTAACCCAGAGAGCCATAACACTTTATGCATCCGTTTTGATGTTCAGGCTTCCATGACGTGTGATCTGTAAGGATTTTTGGTATGACTTTAGTCAATTTAGTAACCTAGCATTTGGTACTAATCACTCCATAACTTCAAAGTACAAGTGTATTTTTTGTTGTCCCAAACTTTAATCGGGTTTTTTTCTGTTGTCGCTTTTTCACTAGGGCAACTTTAAAGTTTAATAAAAAAATAACCATTACACATAGAGACTTCATTTTTTAAGGCGTTGATAGCAAATTTAATGTAGTTTTAGGAAGTACTAATAACTCCATATCGACAAAGTGGCCCCACATTGACTTAGGCCGCAAATAGACTATCATTTTTAAATGATCATACATATAGGACTCATTTATAAATGAAGAACCTATGATAGTGTAATAACAATAAATGATTCATAATGGATCATTTATTGTTATTACACTATCATAGGTTCTTCATTTATAAATGAGTCCTATATGTATGATCATTTAAAAATGATAGTCTAATTGTGGCCTTACTGTGTGTAGGTAGAATCTGCGCGCACGTATGAGTGTGTGAGTATGAGAGTGTAATATGTGTGTATAAGTGTGTGGGTGGGTGTATGTGAGAGAGATGTGTTGATTACTTACTGCAAAGGTTTTAGTGCATCTTCAGTAGCCTTGTAAGAGAGAGTGGTTAACCACTTGCGGTCAGCGGTCAACTTTGTCTCATTCTAACTATACGTCCCTCTCTTTCTAATCGGTTGACCGGTCGCTCCCGTCTGTAGACACCTTTAGCTAGTTAGCCAATGTCAGCCAATGTCATTCAATATTTTATTTGACAGATCACAGATTACTAATATGGTGACAGACTCCTCAACTCAACTCAACAGTCACAGTCAGACTGACGTATAAGTCGTAAGGCGGTCGACGTACGGACGTATTATCAAAACACTATCATTTAGTGAAATATTTTAAATTAGCGCTTTGTTACGAGTGCTCCTGGTTTTTGAGAGTACTCTAATTTGCTTTTATATTATAAATAAATATCGAAATGGAGTTGACCTTTAAGGGAAAGAGAGTTTTAGTAACCGGCGCTGGACAAGGTTAGTTTTCACCATACGTGAGTATTTAATTAAACGTGTACATCATATGTAACGTAATACCTATGCCATATTTAACATCTTTTCAGGCATCGGAAAGGGTATAGCGATAGAATTATGGCGTGCTGGAGCTAATATAGTTGCAGTATCCCGAACTAGATCTCATTTGGAGAAGTTACAAGGAGAATATCCGTCGATTGACATCGTGGAGTTGGACGTCGCAGACTGGGAAAAAACTAGAACGGTCATAGATTCTCTTGGGCCTTTTGATGCCCTGGTTAACAATGCAGCTGTTGCTATATGTGAACCATTTTTAGAATGCTCTCCAAAGGATTTTGACAAGTAAGTTCATGTTAATTGCATCAGTGTGGACATATCTTATCGCTCCTCGCCGAAGGAAGGAGTGTACAGAGGCCAGTTTTATAAAGCTACAAGTTACAATTTACAAGCGGAACTCTCTTTGTAACCCTATGTGTTAGAAAGAGACTTCCGTTTGTAAATTGTAACTTGTAGCTTTATAAAACTGACCTCTGGTTGTGTAAATATGTAAGCTCTAGTGCAAGTGTTTTGAGTGCAACTTTGATAACATTTTGTTTCGGATAGTTGCTTGCATAGCAACTCATTAACACATTCACTACCAAGAACCCGCCTTGTGGGCGCTCGTAAACTTTGCTCAGATGCCGGACAACCCGCTTCTACGTAGCTATACACGCCCGGTTTCTGAAGTAGGACGTCATTTTTCGCCTGGTCGTGAAACTGTTAATAGTTCATTATACTTTGTGCTTCTAGTTTTAAATTAAAGTGTGTTGGGTTGGATATGAGTTGGGGCCTATATAACTAGGTACTTTTTATTTTAAAACTTATACTGAATTCACTGGTTTTGCAGGACTTTTGAAGTAAATGTGAAAGCAGTACTCAATGTTAGCCAAATAGTTGCCAAGAAAATGATTGAAAATAATATCCAGGGAAGCATTGTTAATATTTCCTCCCAGGCCTCGAAGGTAAACATAATCTTCTGCTCTTGTCTTTTTCTATTAGTCAGTAGACTTAATTTTTAAAGTTGGCCCAATTTTAAGGGATTTGCACTATATCATTAAGTTAAGAAAAACTGCCTTCTTGTGTTAAGTAGTTATCTCTGTATAAGTGCCATCTGGTATTTATAATTTATAGTAGCAATAGAAACCAGATGCACTAATCAGAAATGTAATTGTAAAGTTATCGTCATCAATCTAGATTGCTGAAAGGGTATAAAAGATAACAATTGATAAATTGATTGTAATGCTTGCATTACATATGTTATTCTTATCTATTGCCAAAAAATTATTTTGACTGATATTAGATAGTTAACCTATGGTACATGTAATAAATTAATAATATTGTGATATTTTATCATGTGACCATAAATTTCATGATATTTGATTTAGAGGATACCATTGTTCAAATATACACTCTAATTTGTTGCAATATATTTTCAGGCCGCTTTGAAAGATCATGCAATCTACAGCGCCTCGAAAGCAGCCCTAGATGCTCTCACCCGAGCCATGGCCTTAGAACTGGGGCCCAAGGGTATCAGAGTGAATGCAGTCAACCCAACCGTGATCATGACTGAAATGGCTAAAGTAGGTTGGTCGGAACCTACTAGAGCAGCTGAGATGAAATCCAAAATTCCATTGGGAAGGTAATATTATCTATGTGCATTTTGTTGACTTATTTTTAGTGTTCAAATTGTAAGTTTGAAGATTTATGAACACTGGAATGTCAAACCGTTGCCAGCTGAGTGAGCCTCCATACATCTCAATATTAATTATTTAGCTATCATAGCTAGCAACGTTGCCATGGCACCTTAGTGGCTCTAATATTGGCCACCATAGAAACATATAATGGCTGATGTTACCATGAAACATTTTTATCATAGTGAGCTTGACTCTATAAAAAGAAAGCAAACATCTGAAGAACCACATATTTTGTCTGCCTATACAGTGATAAAAAGGGGCCATTAACCCTACGAGCTTACAGAAACTTATTTTATTCCCAGAATCTTAATGAGGATGTCATTACAAGATAAAAAGTAACATCAATCATTAAAATATTGTTGTTAAAAAATACTTAAATTATGTTTATTTTTTCTAGGTTTGGAGAAGTATCCGAGGTTGTGAATGCAGTAGTCTTTCTCCTTAGTGACAGGTCTAGTATGATAACTGGTGTTGAACTGCCTATCGACGGTGGGTTCTTGGCCACATAAACCTTAGATAAGATAAGATTCCCAGTCTCCAGCCAGTTCAAAACATGTATGAGGTACCAAAGATATATGTATTACGAAATATTTTATAATTGTTGCCATATTGCATCGTTTCCTTAAGGCTTGTGATAATGAACTGAAGAAGAAATCATAAAATACGTTACGAATAACTTTGACTAGCAGTTATAATTAATTATTGTTTCATAACCAAATATAAATAACAACTGCTTATCTTATGATGTTATGAATAAACCTCGCAGGTGTAAAATCTATCATATCATTTATCACTTGAGCTAAGAGCAAAAAGTACTTGTACTTTTTATGTTTTCCAGTAAGTGTCATATATAGAATAATATAAATAATTAAAGAAGATTAGGTAGTACATTATTAAAATGTAGGTACCTAATCTTTTCTACGATTTTGACATAATATATGTTTCTCTAATATTAACTTTTTTTAAAGGATTGTTTTTGAGAGTGTTACCTTTTTTGACATACCTACCTTACTTTTAAGAAATAAGTGCCTGTCTCGATTCAAAGATCTTACGTCATACTTGTCTATGTATATTTAACAGTATGATAATTATAAAAACTATGTACCTACAATACATACCTATACCTATAGAGCAATAAATGAGTGGGTCAGCTGACTGGGATATAATTTTGGAGCAAAATAGTTGATCAACTCAATTTTTTTTTTGCGAAAATGTGCAAGTAAAGAACAATGGAAAATTAACATCTCGTTTTATGTGTTTTTTTATCTATATATTTTTAAAATAAACATGTAATAGAGCATTAATAACCTTTTTGTGTGTACCTATGGTAAAGGTTACCATTGAACTAATATTAAGCAATCTAATAAGTATTTTAAGAGCTATCGTTTTCCTCTTATTGTGTTTAGTGTCGGTACCAAATTTACCCAATATGTTCAAAGGTGTTACATCGATTTATTGTTTAATTATAACACCAATTATAATTTTGTTAATAAATCATAATGAATTCGTAAGTCTGTGTTTTGTCCCAAAAAGATCCTATTGAAACGAAGGAAAACCCGTTATTGCCGCCATTAAATCGCCATCTGGCCATCGTTCAGTTACTGGCTACGTCATCCTAAAAATTAACTATTCGCATACATACAGCATTCATTGTAGTTAACATGGCCTACTATTAAAGGCTGGCAAGTAATTAAAACCTTAAACTAAAATGCATTCTGTTTATAGGCGACAAGAGTGCATTTTTAGTATGAGGTGGCTAGTAACTGAACGGTGGCCAGTTACTGGCGATATACCCCATATAAGTATACTTTGTCATATATTTACAGACAGTAAACACATAACCCCTATGGCAGAAAAAATTAGGTAGTTAAGTATAAAAGGTTAAAATGCTATCGCACAAAGTTATAAATGTACGGACAAGATAACGTGTTATTTACGATTACATAAGTTCGGTAAGTAGTAGTGAATAAGTACCTAACTATCATTGGTCCGAACAGTCGATTATTTATTCCCCAGTGATGGATACATTCAAAGGAAAGAGAATTCTAGTGACTGGAGGTTCACAAGGTAAGGTTGTGTTGTGTTATTAACCAATGTTTATTTGAAAACGAATTTAATAGTCATCATATTCAACACTAGACGGCGCTGTTCGGGTACCTATATGACACTGTTTTTTTATACAACATAGAAAACAATGGTTCCACATCCTAAAGGCCTGGTTACACCTAACGAGTATAGTGGCGAAACAGCAAAATACCACTCGGCCGAGAGAGTAAAAAGTAAAATGGCTCGGCTGAGTACTCGGCGATGTGTTTAGACCGTGCGAGTACTCGGTTGAGAGTACTGACTCGCCACTGTACTCGGTAGGTGTAACAAAGGCTTTAAGGCCTGGTTACACCTAACGAGTACAGTGGCGAGACAGCAAAATGCCACTCGGCCGAGAGAGTAAAATGGCCCGGCCCAGTACTCGGCGATGTGTTTACAGTTTACACCTTGCGAGTACTCGGTCGAGAGTACTGACTCGCCACTGTACTCGGTAGGTGTAACAAGGGTATAATACTCTCTCGGCCGAGTGGCATTTTGCTGTCTCGCCACTGTACTCGTTAGGTGTAACCAGGCCTTAACAAGGGTATTACGGAAATGCCATAAGGCAGAAGACCAGGGATTAATTCCTCTCGGTAATGCTGGCACCACACTTCGGGTATTCGGCCAAATATTCGTGTTGCGTCTCTTTCTATTTTTATCGTATACAGAGAGAGATATAACACGAATATTCGGCCGAATAACCCGAAGTGTGGTGCCAGCATAACATGGAAAAACTACCCAGGCAACAACTGAGTAGTTTGGCGTAAGCAGGGAACCGCGGCGCGCGGCGGTATTTGTTGCTCGTATTATGGCAGACGCTTGTCCAACAATGACTCCAGCACTAATCATCAATAGTTCTATATTTATTCCAGGAATCGGAAAAGGCATTGTCATCGAACTATGGCGACTTGGCGCCAGTGTTGTAACAATTTCAAACCAATCCGAAGAACTACAAAAGCTCAAGTCCGAATACCCGACGGTTGCAACGGCGTGCGTCGATCTATGCGACTGGTTTGCGACAAGGAAAGTCGTGGAGTCCCTCGGAGTGTTCGACGGCTTGGTCAATAATGCTGGTGTCGCTATTATAGAGCCGTTTTTCGAGTGCACACCAACTACATTCGATAGGTAGGTACATACATATATCACAATTGGTCTGGTGAGATCTGCACCTACGACACCTACATAACTACTTTATTAACGATATACCTACAGCTTGTCTACCCACCAGTCTTTACGGCCTGGTGGTCAATACTTAGTGCGGCAGCGGCAGGGTCAAAATGTGTCCATTCAGGTGAGAACGAAAGGTTGGTCGCTGCCGCCGTCTCACGAAGTTTAGGCCGAACTCTATACTTAAGGACAAAACATTGATATTTAACGACAAAGTCCTGTTTAAATAATACTACTATCTTATTTATTGTCATTTCCAGGACGATGTCAATAAATGTCCGAGCCATTCTCAATGTTAGTCAAGTTGTAGCGCAAAAAATGATACAACACAAAATAAAGGGCTCAATAGTGAACATATCGTCGCAGGCTTCAATGGTATGTTACCTCTATCTACATTCAGTTATTTAGGGTCGATTAGGTTTTTTTTTTATGATGATGTCATCGATCGCATCCAGTGGATTTCTATTCTACGAACATTTTGTAGTAGGTAGGTATTTATTTATGCTGCGATGTTACAGAATACCTATCTACAGTTAACATCAGATATTTGTGATCACCTTGGCCGCTCCGATATATCTGATGTCGACTGTACATACAGTGGTATTACCTAGCTACCCTATTAATGCTTCATACACTGTGTGTATTATTAATTAGTTATTTATATAATCGCAGGCAGCCCTACCAAGTCACGTCGCCTACTGCGCTTCAAAAAGCGCCGTGGATTCAATGACGCGAGTGATGTCCTTAGAACTGGGTCCTCATGGAATCCGCGTCAACACCGTGAATCCCACCGCAGTCATGTCCGAACTAGGACGCCGCGTGTGGGCTGATCCTGTGAAGGCGGGCAAAATGCTCGCCAATATACCTTTGGGAAGGTAAATTAGACCGTAGTACAGTCAGCAGCAAAAGTAGCTAAGCGGGTGGGATGTTCAAAATGAGCTGGACGTCTTTATTGTTATACGACACGATAGACGAATACTGTAGCTTCATATTATTTGCAATCTGAACTTACACCACGTTACGAGTAGGTACCTATATCTAGATTGTTAGAAGTCTATACGCTTACGCTTGATGACCTAATTATAGCAGCAAGTTAGTAACTTACAAAGCCTCAAGATAGTATAAAGGGCTTCATTAGGGTCAACACCTGTATTACGGCTTTGACGGCCTCCTAGCCTAATTAGTAGTGACCCTGCCTATGAAGCAGGAGGTCCCGGGTTCGAATCCTGGTCAGGGCATTTATTTGTATGTTTATCACAGATATTTGTACCTGAGTTATGGATGTTTTCTATGTATTTAAGTATTTATCTATATCTATCTATTATATTTATATATATCGTCGCCTTGTACCCACAACACAAGCCTTATTGAGCTTACGGTGGGACTAGGTTGATTTGTGTAAGATTGTCCAAATATTTATTTATCATTTATTATTTATTTGTCTACCCATAGGTTCTGCGAGGTGGAGGAGGTGGTGAATACAGTGGTTTTCCTGCTCAGCGGCCGGGCCAGCATGATCTCCGGCGTTCAGCTGCCGGTGGATGGAGGGTTCCTAGCGACCTAAAACCTAAATAAGTAATCGTCCCCGTCCCCGCCTGACCATTCGATAGCCTTGGCTGTTAGTGTTGCAAGATTAGTCTTCCTATGGTCAGATAGTAGTGTTGCTATTGTTAGCAATATAAAAAAAATAGGAAATAGTACAGATGGGGACTGTAAGATCTGCTACGTTAGGGTCACCACATACCTAGCGGTTTTCCTCGCGGAATTACCGGAAGTAGCGGAAATTCATAGACAAATTAAGCATTTTGTCTATGAATTTCCGCTACTTCCGGTAATTTGTCTATGGCTTCCATACAAAAAATCTGCTACCATAGACAAATTTCCGCTACCATAGACAAATTTCCGCTACTTCCGGTAATTCCGCGAGGAAAACCGCTAGGTGTGTGGCGACCCTTATGTGATACAAAAATAAGGCCCATGGCACATATTCATAAAAGTGATGCTGAGTTGGCCGGAAGCGCCAAAAAGTACCACTTCCGGTTTAAAAAATGGATGGTATTTACCTACTGCATTTCATATTATGATACTGATGATGATTTTTACTATTTTCGAAACTCAGCATCACTTATATGAACATGTGCCATGGGGCTTATCTTTGTATCACGTAACGTAGCAGATCTTCGCCCTCTCCGCCCGTACTAAAAACTCGCTTAATTAAACGGCTGCGAATTTAGGCTAAACATGTCTACGATAACTTTGACGTGTTATATAAAAAAGGGGCAATATATGAACTTTTTTCTACTCCGGTACTTTTATCTGTCAATTATATAGTCCCGCCAACGAATATAAAAGCATGTCTTATGACATTTCAAAAAAGTCTATCTAGTCTATTCTTCATAAAGACCCTAGGGTTATTATGTGATAAAAACATAGATATACCACCCATAGATCTGACACGGAACTAATAATACCAAGATAGAACGGGATGGTCTTATTACACTTTCAATAGATACGGCAGAGAGGTGCTATTATCGTTGGTCCTTGTCATAGTTTCTATTACCCTCCACGCGTTACTTCTAGCAGTGGAGGGTAACAAACAGATATATTTCGCGATTTCTTCAAGAATTTCTGTGATTGCTACGAGAAAAGTTGTTAGTTTTCCTAGAAAGTTGTGTCGGCTAAGGAAAAGATTGGTAAATTGTTCTGTTTTATGCTGTAGAAGTGATTATGGGCATCTATATATCTATCCCATACGGGGGTACACGTGTGCGGTCTCTAGTTAATTCTTGCTTTGAGGATAAAAAGCAACTGCTAACAGTGGTGCCCTGTGAACCCAACAGATAACAAAACTAAAATAATTGCTGCCAACATAAGGAAAAAAAGCGATATTAGACATTGCAATCTGCAGGGCCCAATCTGTCAGGTTGGTAGGTGTAATTAAATGTAGGGCCCGTAGGGAGCTGAAGGAGGGCAGGGAGAGGCAGGGTACACAACAGATTCGGCCCTGCAGGTTGCAATGTCTAATAGCCGTTTAAAGCGAGTAAGTTGATGACATTTGAAAAAAAAAATTACCGTGTCTATGATTACGTTCTCTCAACTGTCATTTGCCGCCACTTTTCAACTTCTCGCTCTTTCTTAAAGCAAACTGCGTTTAATTTTGTGTTTTATTTAATCACTAGTCGTAGAAAAAGTAATGTATGCAACGTTGTATAAGTAGGTCAAAAAAGGCTCATGGCGTCTTTATTAACAATTTTCGGCTTCGCCTCAAATTGTTACACACGCCACTCACCTTTTTTGAACCCTCTTATACAACTATTGCATAAAATACTATTTAGCTGTAACTGTGCTAAATAAAAGACTTTTATTATTATTTACTGTTTATTGTGCCAAAGGAATTAAATACATACTGGACATTGGAAACAATGCAAGCATAACAATTTATATAGGTATATGTAATGCATATGCTAAGCTATACAGGCTAGCATAATTTATGTATTTATAAAGAACAAAATACACCACATCATACATATCATATATAAATTAAAGAAACACGCTGAATACTTCAAGAAATATAATTGTTGTTACTACTTTTAGATAGTGAATATTCAGTTGAAATAATTTGTTAAGTTTGTTTATATTTTGTTATCTAAATGCGTCAGTACTAGATAAGTCGCGTCGTATCGAGCAGTTACATAATGTAATATGCAAGGAGCGGAATTGTCATAGCTATAATCAAAGTTTGATACTGATTGAATATTACGTTTTATCGACTTTCCAGTTATCGATGGTATTAAATATCTTCGCATGTAAAATTTGTCATTTTTCATAAGTATTTATCCATTTGTTAATAGCTTTTCTTCTTGTATTAACCATTTTAATAACACGAAAATTACTTATGAAATCTCAAGTTGCTGAACATGGCTGGACTTTGACATATATATGATGTTGATCTGGTTTAGAGGTATTTTAATTTGACGTAACTCATTTATGAAAGAGGTTAAATGTTACATGCGAAGATATTTGAATACATCGATAACTGGAAAAGTCAATAAAACGTAACGTTCAATCCCTATCAAACTTTGATTTTCGCTGTGACAAATTCCGCTCCTCGAATATGATTGCACAGTACTTTAATGTCAGTTAATCGGCACCTATGTGAAGGTCCCACACATAAACAGTTGAGTCATTTTGCCCATCGCATTGCCTATATTTTAAAAGACGAATTGTCTTCTCGCATATTATATTGATTTAATAAGTTAATTCCGTATGAGTGTTGCTGCAACTCGCGGGCGTAAGCGATCGATAGATCATTACAATAACGAATATAAATCAATAATATTTACACGCAGCACGTAACAGGCTACTACACAGAATTAGACGCAATCAAAGGCATGTGTACAATAACAGCAAAATAATTTGGAAGGCAATAATTATCGCTACAACAGTTATGTATTTACCACTATTACCTAAGATATTGTAAAAAACAGTGTGTCAGCTTATCTAATTATCTTATATTATTATATACAAAATTAAGTCCAAATCTTTCGTCTGTTGGAACGCACTCTTACATAATGAGGGCGCAGCGCTGCCGCGATGTCACTGGAGATACAGTGCTCATACTTCACAAAGGAGCGTATTAAACGAAATTAGACTTTAGTGTCATATTAATAAGAGTTAGGGCAACCCCTCGTGAAATATAAGGACGAGTTTAATATCAACTCTCCACACACAGTACATTCGGCATCGCCCTTGCTAATAAAATGGACAACAGATATCATGAACTAGTATATTAACATAAGAATTAGTAACACAATATCATAAAACTTATTTGGATATTTTATTCACGCACTTCTCGACTACAAAATATCTACGAAAAACATTTGAGTTATGTTTGTTTTGGTACCGTTCGAAAAAATGAGAGATGGTACCAAAGATTTAATGTCAGGAATACATTCAACTTTTCAGAACGATTGCTGAGGAAGATACTTCATCAGCCGCGCACAATCACGAGTACTGGAGTTTTATTTTGGCAGTGACAAATAGGTATCTGGTCAATGTGTCTCCCATTCAAAGACTGTTTGTACCTAAATAAAAAATGCCAATAAATACCCTGTCGTGTCAACTAAAATATACATGCAGCCAAAACGTGCTAACTACTGTTCAAAGTAAACTGGAGGGGTAAGGACTCGAAGTGCTCGCCATTAGGATATCCACTATACATAATGATTTTAAAAACTAAACGCTTAATATCTTGAATTTTTTTAACCCAACACAAGTCTAATTATAATATTTACACAAAATTGAACCTAATTCTCAGTCACATAAAAAAGTGTGGTCCATTCTGGTTCACTCGTCTTTTCAGTATGATTAAATAATACATCATCGCATGAACATACTGAGAGCGCAATATCGTTTACACAGGTTCTTATGACAATATATTTACAAATTTCGTTCTATTTACTAGCGGTGAGCAGAATCTCTTGCTTGTGGAATAATAACGAAAACCAGATTATTATTGCACAACTTACTTCAATATTGAAGGATAAATATACACAAATTCTGATTATACGTCTTCCGGTAGCTCATTAAAGTATTATAAGCAACTCACCGCTAAGTGAAAGTAATTAAAAATTAGTGTAAGACAGAAAGATTAGATATTATTATTTAAAAAATAAAGGTTTCGTTTGTTAAGCATGTTGACAGCAAATGCAGTCGCCTGCAATAATGTCTCAACTCGTAAAAATATCTGACAAAGCATATTTGTATATCTCAGCAGGTGACTAACTTTTTACCCGACTGCGCGACGCAAAAGAGGGTAATGCGTTTAATTGATCGTGTTAAGAGGTCAGGGTCAGTATCCACAACAAGACAAGGTTAACGTATTTACATTTTCAAAGCCACATATTTTAATTAATTATGCTTAATCTTGTCAATACAGTAACAACTTTAGTATATGTGCCCATTGGTTGGGTATTAGCCGTTTCAGAAAACTCGTACAGTCAGCATCAAATATATTGTAACAGCCAAAGTGATCAAATAGTTCTTCACACCATATATTTTGTATGGTGTGACGAACTATTTGGCTACTCTAGCTGTTACAATATATTTGATGTTGACTGTACAAGAAACCTTATCTGCAGGAATAAAGGCGTATATAAGCTATAGGTACGTGTTGTCAACATACCCTGGATTACTGGGTGCGAAAATGATTTGGTTTTCGTTTAGTGTAAAATAGTTACCAAACTATGAAATTGAAGTCGGTTAAAATATATAGTAAGATCCAAACGGGCTTGAAAATGTTCAAATAGTTTCTTTTTTACCTATTTTTCGCCCAGTTTTCCACATTTCCTCACACAAAAACCCGTGGTATGGCTGTCACGTAAAGCGGCCGCTGGCGGTAAAACGGTTTATTAACCTTTTCCACGCCAAAGACGTATATATCGGCACCGCAGGTCCAACGCCAAAGACCGATATATCGGTCACCGACCACTGAGCAAAATAGACCTACATACACACGCATAAAGTTTAACTTCAGTTTTGACATTTAGATGGCGATGGCGTCTGAGTGGTAGCTTTTGCGTTTGACATGGCGTCGAAAAGGTTAACAACCAATTTTGATATACTTCAACAGCGTTAAGTCATGTATTAATCGATAATTTACTAGAATAAGATAGATTTGGTAACCAGTTCACGACTCAGAGGAATTGAAAAACAAGACTTTAATTTGGTAAACGAAATGAGATCATGTAAGTAGTTTTCCTGTAACTAACAACAATATTAATATATATTATTAATTTCATCACGTCGTAAGCGAGCGCACCTACATTTAAAATTCGGAATTTTAAACTTAGTTTGAAAGAGAGAGAATCTAGTTGCACTTTAATAAAAGCTGAATCATTCTTGTTTTTTTTTTTCGATACCTTAAAGTGCTTAGACTCTTTTGGATAGTTAGCCAGAAAAGATACAGTAGTATATTAGAAGTTCATGCGAAGATTGAAAGCAAAGGATTATAAATAAACATGGAAGACGGCTCCTACAGCAACATAAATTTAAATAATTTCAACTCATTCTCGAACGCGAGTCGACCACATAACTCATTTGGCCAGTTCAAATCTCGCTACTATTTTTTTTATTGAAACTTCCGTTCCATCCGAACAGATCGTTACCCTCGGATCATTAAAAAATGAAATTGTCATTCGGGAGCTCCATAGACTTATAGATATTGCACAATAATACTTTCAGGACGCGGTCCTAGTGTCTGAAATATCCTGGGTAATATTTTACCCAGGATATTTCAGACTAATGTGACTAATGTTTGTAGTTAATCTGTCAGTTTTTTGGACACAAGCCTATTATTAAATTTGGCGGGAGATCATCAATTGAATCCTCGAAGGATCAGACGTCGAAATACAAATGCTCGCACATCGAGGCCCGTCCACCGCGGAACTGTCTGATCGCCTCAACTACGTTACAACTGAGCATAAAATAACTCGTCTTTAAGTATGAAACTGTCGCTTCGACTAAGTTATTTAAAAAGTTTACTATTGAACAGAGATCGGCTCGCTCCGTCTGGTTTAATATTGATAATTACAATTAAAAATATTTTTCGTTAATATCGACAAAGTATCTGACAGGCCAGTGAAATGAATATCAAACTATGTTAACATTTTTTATACATTCCTCATTATATACAAAAGTTAAGCTAAACTTCACTTTTCAAGTTTCCAGACGATCAATATTCTGTCGAACATTCGTCGGGAGCCGAAAGGTGAAAATGAAACGATCGACAAGCTCATACTTAAAGATTTAGTAGTATATCTCGCGACCTGGCGGCCGCCGTTTAAATAATTTACATACAACGTGAACGCATACAAAATCTTAGTCTAACACGTGACCCGCGGGGCGGGCGCGGTGGCGGCGGTGCGGGGGCGGAGGCGGGGGCGCGCCACCCCTCACCGCCACTCCGAGATGGCCGCCACTGTCGTGCTCGGCTGCCCCGCCGCGCCGGCCGCTGCAGGGGGGACACGGACATTACATTAGCACAATTATACAGGTTGGAACTGAATAATAGGCCCTGGAGAGGAGCAACCGCCTTACGTCCAAATTTTAAGTTTAAATTTTGAACTCTGTCATAATTTATAAAGTGTCATTCACGTTGTCACTTTGTCTCAGATATCAGACGACGGCGGTCAAAAGGTTGAATCTTTAGAGTCGATTATTTTATGTATAGAAAACATTTTTTTTTTAAATTATAAATAACTGCATATACATTTTTTTAATAAAAATATATTTTTACAAAATTAAAGCAAACTTACATTTCTGTAACATTTGAAAAACAAAATAGATCGATCCCTTTTTTCAAAAAGGATAAAAAAACCTTCATTTCAACCAAGTTTAGGGCACAAACACAGTCATCCATAATAATAATATTTTTTATTAAATTCGTACGAAAAAGGGGAACTTTTTAGGAAAAAAAATGTTATATTTTATTATATTGAGCTATGTGACCGGTTTAAGATATAGTTCCCATTACTTTCAGTCCAGGGCCATTTTTTTTTCCACCTGTTTGGCGGCATAAGTTCGCATGAAAAAATGCGAGTTAAAGATAGAGGCAGTGAAGTATCTTAATGTTTTTCACGTAATGTTTACAACAATAAAATTCTAAAATGTGTAATAAGTTAATTTGGGGCATCAAATTTCAACACATCTAAAGCCACGGCATTTCGTCGGCGAATATTCAAGGCTTTGTATATCATATCATAACTCTATGTCCTAGCATAGCCCTTAACACGCATTTCCGCTACACCAACAACAGCCCCCTATGTCTAAAATTACCCTGTTCACTTTCTCTACCTACTTTCGACTCAACTTGTATTAAAATAACTTACTTGTTTCTTGTTCTTGGTTTGGTTCATGGCGACGAAGCGTGCGATCGTTGGCTGCAGCCTGGTAGTTGCCGCGCTGGCCACCTGTAGTTTAAACAAATTAATACAAGTTGGTATGACTAATTAATATACTTCTAGAGAGCATTTAGAAGGCATTAGGTTTACAACTATTCAGTAGCGTTTCTCAATTTTAAAAAGTTTTCTTCAATTTGTGGCTTTTTAGTACATTACCGCAAGTTGATCTCTAGGAAAGTATTGATTCTGGATAGGAATGGAATCGATTGGCATAAAAAAATAGCATGAGTAAAATAAAGTTTTCATTTTCATACAAATTGTATGGGAAATATTTTCCTCAATATTTTGATTCGATCAGAAACAAAAAATTACATGACTACTCCTAAAGTATACACAACTTACCGAACTTGAGCATATTCCAGTCGAACACATAGTCATAGGTGAAGCCCTGCCGGTGGAACAGCGTGCGGAACAGCTGCCGCAGGTGGCTGTAGTCGGGCCGCTCCTCGAAGCGCAGCCGTCGGCAGTACTTCAGATATAGTTGGAACTCGATCGGGTGGTTCTGAAAAAAAAAACAAATATATCATTATTAGTTATATAGCATGAGTACTAAGAGTAGCAATAAGCATTTTCTAAATAAAATTATTGTACAGTCGACAAACATATGTTTACAGTTACACTTTTTCACCATAGGAGCTATTCATAAATTACGTCATTTCAAAATAGGGGGGGGGGGGTCTGGACATCGGATGATGGTAGCATTACGTAGGCCATTCGAAGCATATCTTTGGATGATTTTAGGGGGGAGGGTCAAAAATCGATGACGTAATTTATGGACAGCCCCATACTCCATTCCAATAAAAGGTTCAAAAATATAAACATATCTTTGACGTCGACTGTAAAAATATGAGTTATTGCTTTTACGATTTAAGACGCTTGACTGTGTCGTAACCACAAATATCGTATCGAGGGTCTGTATAGTGGTATCAAGTCAGTACGTGAGCATCAATGAAAGGCCAGGTCTGTAGAGTAACTTCCTCATTTTAGGTACTCTTAAATATGGTTAATTTACTTTACATAGTTCATCAAATAGTGTGGACAGTTTCTTCTCAGATATTCTCATACTTCTGCTCTGCCACTTGGTGGAGCCTTGAGTCCCTGCCAGGGCAGGCTGCCGCAATTGGCAATTGAAGTACATGACACTCCATGTTTCCCCTAAAATAATTTCTCCACCAGGGGTCCTCCTAAATATGATTCACTTACTTTACATAGTTCGTCAAAGGGTGTGGACAGTTTCTTCTCAGATATTCTCTCATACTTCTGCCACTTGGTGGCGGCCTTGAGCCCCTGCCAGGGCAGGCTACCGCGGTTGAAGTACATGACACTCCATGTTTCCCCTAAAGTAATTTCTCCACCAGGGGTCCTCCTAAATATGATTCACTTACTTTACATAGTTCGTCAAAGGGTGTGGACAGTTTCTTCTCAGATATTCTCTCATACTTCTGCCGCTTGGTGGCGGCCTTGAGCCCCTGCCAGGGCAGGCTACCGCGGTTGAAGTACATGACACTCCATGTTTCCCCTAAAGTAATTTCTCCACCAGGGGTCCTCCTAAATATGATTCACTTACTTTACATAGTTCGTCAAAGGGTGTGGACAGTTTCTTCTCAGATATTCTCTCATACTTCTGCCGCTTGGTGGCGGCCTTGAGCCCCTGCCAGGGCAGGCTGCCGCGGTTGAAGTACATGAGCACGTAGCCCAGGGACTCCAAGTCATCGCGACGCGACTGCTCGATGCCGAGGTGAGTGTTGATGGATGCATACCTTGCGGTACCTGGGACATAAGATTATATAATGAAAAATAAGTACAATGATGCAATTATCAAGTAATTGACTGACACTAGAACCTAATTGTTACTGTATTTCAATACTCATTAAATTAATAACAATTCAATATTATATCAAATGCATCATTTGTGTTGTAAAAAATGTAAATTAAGAAGGCTGTGAATGTGTTCAGTCTTGCCGTATTTTACCGTATAGATGTATCATAAGAACATCAAACTCAATAGAATAGTTCTATTACAGCATTTCTGTGATCACAGTAGGTCTCCATCATCGGATAGCCTAATGGTAACATACCAAATATACCAATGTGACTGCTACCTAAGTATGCTATATTTTATATTATTATTTAAATCTCATCGGGTGACTTATTTCGTACTAAATAGTCATCGGCTGCATACAAAAAAGTCACTGGTGAGATTCAAAAATCGAACTCCAGAAAGTGGGTTACTTTAACATGCAGAATTTTTATACATCTGCACAGGTTATAACAAATAATAGCCCGTCACTAATAAGCGGTCTAGTACAACATCCATATACATACCTGTTAAGTTCTTGTTTTCTCTGTATGGAATATGCTGCAGAGTGCGAGGGTCTTTGTACTTCTTTGCTAAGCCAAAATCTATTATATACACTAAGTTCCCTTTTTTACCTAATCCCATCAAAAAGTTATCTGGTTTGATATCTCTGTAACATAAAAACAAACATATTATAGTTATGCAATGTTTTAAATCAAATGAAAAGAGCATTAAGTAGACTGTATTTTTATTTAAAACCAGATTATTTCATTCTTATTCGTATTAAGTAGTATGTCAAGCCATATGAGACCCCAAGTGAATTAATAAACAAGTATGATGTACTAGTGCAGTACTTATTTGATAAATAAACACTACTACTGACTATATATTTATTCTTATGTACCTATACGTCAAATGCAGTGATATCACTTATGAATTATATTACTGTGCGTAAGAAAATGAAGTTATCAATAACCTTACTTGACCTGCAATATGCACAAATGTATTACCGTTACCAGAGATAGCATGCAGTCTATTGCCTATACTCTATTTTCGAATTGGAATAGCAATCTTTCATTTTACTTAGTAGCATTTAGACGAATATTTGGCTCTATCTATTTATAATACTTTCACTGCCAGAAATCTGCTAGGTGTGCTCATTTTATTTTATATATTATTTAGGGAGCTTGGTACAGCCGCCATAAAATATATTGGAACCACCAAGGTGGTTACAAACATCTGAACAGTGACTCTATGGTCAAGGCGATAAAGTGCATGTTCAGATATTTTTGAGTACCCTGGCCGCTCAGATATATTTGATGGCGACTGTACTTAGTATTAATAAAAAAAGTTTTTGTAAAACATACATTGATTGTTCTATTTAGTAATAAAATGTTTCCCTAACAAAGATTAGAACAAGGTACTAAAAAATAAAAAAATAATACAAACCTATGGATGAAATTCCTGTAATGTATGTCTTCAATACGAGTAATCAGCTGATCAGCTAGGAGGAGAACAGTCTTGAGGGAGAAGCGTCGAGAGCAGAAGTTGAACAGGTCTTCTAAAGAGGGGCCTAGCAGCTCCATTACCATTACATTGTAGTCACCCTCTGACCCACACCATTTGATCGCAGGAATACCAACTGTATCAACAAATATTGGTTAACAATTTTACCCTATAATAACTTTATATAAGACTAATTGAAAGGAGTGAAGGTGCTTTTTAAACTGTATGCATTATGCAGCTCTATGGTGGTGAAACAAATAAAAGGTTGCATGATCATTTTACCTAGAATGGATTAATAAGAGTAGATAAAAACATCTTAAGGAATTAAGATTTAGGCATTATTATTACCTGTTTTAATCCATTGTTTTCCTAGTAAGACTAGTTACATGATTCACCTGTTTTATAGTACACAACCACACGAACCACTCATGCATAAAATCAAAATGAACAGGTTTCAAGGCAGAATGATGTTATCTATGTGTTTATTAATAAATTGCAAAAGATGAGGTTATTTACAGGCCCATGACAGATTAGAAGAAAAAATCTTATAAGCATTTCTTATTTTTTAGGTCTATTATCACTGCATGCAGCTGTACTCACTTGTGTTTGTACTCTTGGTGCAAGCACCCATATCCATCCTCAAGCACTAAGAGTACAAACACACTATGCGCACTAGGTCTCCACCTAAGCTCTCCGAAACATGTCGCGCGTAGTGACTAAACACAAGTGAGTACAGCCGCATGCATTGATAATAGTGTTAATATGTCGACGAAAATTTTAATTTCAATATTTTATAGGTACTGGAAATTTCATGTCATGAAATTTCATTAAAATATTGCAATAATTACATTAATAATAAATGCACAGTCTAAATACTCAGTATTCACATATAAAGAGGAAACAATTTGTAATTAAAGCTTTTTTTAATTTCTTATTTGTTATTAGTACCTATTACCCTGTCATCGGATATTTCCTAAATGTTATCATGTCTGTTGTATGGGAGCCCCATTAAATATTATATTTTTTCTGTTTTTTATTATTTGGTGTTATATAGCAACAACATAAATACATCATCTGTGAAAATGTCAACTGTCTAACTTTCATGGTTCATGAGATACAGCCTGGTGACAGACAGACAGCAGAGTCTTAGTAATGGGGTCCCATTTTTACCCTTTGGGTACGGAACCCTAAAAATCAATTAGGGTACCATGCAGCCGTTACTAAAATTCAGCATGGGCTGCAAGAATTACTATTTTAACTATTAAAATTTGCTTTTATATGACCAAAATCTAATAATTAGACAGCATAACAATAGTATTCTTTGAAATGTCACATCTTAAATCTTTTATAATGTCAAACAAATGGCTTCATTGATTTTTAAGTACAAATACAAATTAAAATTATTGCCTTGTAAGTTATTCCCATGAGCTCTAACATTATTGGGCTGAATGAACGCGAACAGCGATCGACAGCCCGCCTGGGTCTAGCCGGGCGTCCCTACACTACAACATAGTTATTAAAATTAAGACTGATCATTTCAGATTTGTCCTAGACCTTTAATAAAAAAATGTGGGGACTATGAAATCAAATCATAAAATTAAACATCTAGAAACATAACACAAACATGCAGTATTTTGCTCAATATAAATGCTCAAAACCAAAACCATTTTGTTTATTACTCACTTCCTCCTTGCATTAGTTTGTAAAATTTGCTTTCTATGTGTAGTTGTGGATGCCTTGTCTTGATGCATTCTAATTTGATAGCTACCTCTTCTCTAGTTACAATATTGGTGCCTGCAAGTAGAAATTCGTATTCTTAGTAGTATTCAATCGTCATTGAAGTTTAGGTTTCATTTCAAAGTCAATGTGAATTTGAAGCTGAACAAATATATTAGATTCAGCTGGGAAAAGATTTACATTATCAAGTTCATCATGGTTATATACAGATACTCATTGAGTTCTCGTATTCTCAAGCAAAGAATGACGATGACCTCAAGATTACAGTTTCTAACACAAAATGAAACAACTAGTTATTTCGAAACAAAAAAAATCGCAGCTGGCCCACTATCATCAGTTTTTCTTTGTTTACAATAATCTCAGGTCATACTTACCAAGGTATATATCTCCAAAAGACCCCGAACCGATCTTACGACCCAGTCGGTATTTGTTACCGACTCGCAGTTCCATTTTGATTGTTCGTAGGAGATGAAATCACAATAATATCACTGACCACCGAATCATTACAGGACGGCCATATTGCGATAGACGCAGATCTGTATTCAGGTGAACTCAGTAATCTTGGGTGGAATTTGTTGCAGACTGTATTCCTGCGTAATCCTTTGATGTCACAAAATATATTGAACAACGCATCAACAAAGATAAACCTTTCTTTATTATACAAATTACTTATAAAATTTAGATTGAACCTATTCTACCTACACACGCACATGAGGAATTTAATTTTTATCTACGCTCTCTCTCATATGGCCAGCAATGGCAACATTGAAAGTGAAAATTATCAAAAACGAATTAAATAGTAAACCTAAAAATTAAGAAAAAGTAATTTAGTTTTTATTATACAAATTAAAGTTAAAATAACATTATTTATTTATACAAATTATGTATAATGTTAAAGAAAAATATCTATGGTTTATGGCTGCATGGGCGAATGTCATTGTTGAGAACATTGAGCAAAGTAAACTAAACATGTCTATGATTTAGAACCGCCAAAATTTGAAAGGATTGAAAATGTCGCACGTTTCGTGTTTCGTCTATAGTAATTTGTTGACTTGTGGTTATTTAAGAACCCTAATTTATACTTTGGTGTATCCACTGAAGTCATAGTTTCATTCATTAGCTACCTACTACCTAGGTTACAAAAAGAAACAATTAAGTATCAAAGCACATCGCATCATTTTTTTTTTCAATATATGTAGCTGATTTTGTGTTGAATATCGAAAAATTATAATAAAATTCGGCCAGATGACCTAATTAAGGTAATTTCTAAGAGGAGGAACAAAATAATGAAACAAAGTAAGTGCACGTTTGCATTCATCTGAAATATATCATATAATATTTTTTATTAATTTTATTATACATATTTCGTTTTAAAATTTGCCTAATTGTAACTTTATAAATAACAATACATACCTACATAGAGTAATTAAATGACACCTATATCATATAAGGTGATTGTGCTAGTTTGCCGTCCGGTCCAATTTACCGTCCAATTGATTAAACTGCTGCAAATAATATACGGGGAAAACCTTTGTAAGGTCAAGAAATTTTCTATTTATAATTTACTCTTTAGTAGATGTTATTTAATTCAAAGGATTTTTTGAGAAAATCTAGAATAAATGTATATATAAGTATGGACGGAAAACCGACATATGTGGACGAAAACTAGCACAATCACCTGCCTAAGGGACATCACACACCTGATCTGAATTCAGAAATTCATAGACAAAATGCTTAAATTTTTCTATGGTTGGGGAATTTACGAATTTATGAATTCAGAGCAGGTGTGTGATGTCCCTAAGAGCCTTCCGGATTCCGGATCCGGGTTCCGGATGCCTGTGTCGAATGAATCTCGCTAAGTGTTACGCCTAAATACGTAGATTCAGAAAATAAGTGTTCACTTCAATGCATTATTTAGATATGAACATCTGACCATGCTAAAATGGTACCGAAAGTCTGGTGCTCCCATTTATCGTCACTGTCACTGCCAAATCGGTCCAAATTTAGCATAGACAGATTCTACATTCATTCTTTAGTACCTAAATGAAGTAGGCACAGAACTTGAAGTGCTACACCTATAAATAGTAATACAATTTAGGTTTGGGTACCTGAACCGTTTAGACAAAAGGTTCATAAAAAAAATGAAAAAAACATAGCTAATCATCTTTAATTTTAGGCAGGTACTTATCTTAGTTTCGCGTAGAACTCGACAGCACTTTTTGTAGGTGTATACCGTCTAATACGCGATTGTCATACATTGTCATAAGTACCTATACATATTCACAAAAAATCCTAAACATAATATTTTAATATTTAAAATCACTAAAAATGCAATAACCCTTATCATAAAACAATTGAATAATTTACTAAAGTTATTACAAAATGGTAACTATAAAATGAGATTGAACATTACGAATAAAGTAATCACAAAATTTACATAAACTTAAAATGCTAGCACCTATATTTATCAGAGCTCGTGAGACTATTTGGTTGCCATTAGAAAGATACATGTATTTACTTAGTCAATTAGGTTTTCTTAAATCAATCTATACTCACCTTCTAAAACACATTCAAACTAGTTACTAGGTAAGTAGGTACATAATAAAGCAATTGACTGTAAATTTTACATTTTGATGAATATTTCAATTGCATCGTAAAAGAACAATCTATAAGGTAGGCATAGGAAGATATGTTTGTTGGCACTGTTAGGGAGAATAAATGTATCGTATCCAGTGAGTTATTGAACAAACCTACTTATTTAAATTTAGAACAGTTTGAGGGTATATAGGTACGAAGTGTCATCAGCATCAGTTAGAATTACCCCGGATTCCTACACTTTTCGAGTCACCCCCATGTCCCCATTGTACAAACAATTTCCGTTTTAGTTTTCCGTAGTCAACTAGGAACCCTTATGTTCTGTCTGTCTGTCCGTCCGCGGCTTAGCTCAGTGGCTTAGCTTAGTCAGTCGTTAGCACTAGAAAGCTAAAATTCGGTATGAGTATAAAAAAATATATATTCGGGTACTTACCTCCCGTACACATGAAGTGGGGGGTGATTTAACTCTATCTAACTATTCAGAAAAAATCCAGGGAGTGAAGCCGTTTTTATGTCGTGTCGGCAATGTCGCTGATTTCGGTCATATTCGAGAGTAGGTAAAGTAGGCTGCCCTCCTAACGAAAAGTGCAACAACTCGAGTTTTGGGTCAAATTGAGTTATATACATATTCAGGTTCAGAATAACGAGTTCTATATTTTATTCTTAGACAGTTTTAAGGTATCTGTAACGTAAACATGTTTTTTATTATTCAAAACTGCAATATCTGAGGCAATGACTAGTGATTTACTTATGAAGAACGACATAACTGTAGTTATCGCTCTTATGCTTAGTAAAATTGTAATAACAAAGTTAGTCCAATAACTAATCATAAACGCAATAAGTGAAGTTGTTACACTTATGTTTAGGATTGTCCAAATTTTTATGATAAGTTTACTTAATAACAAGGTAATACAACTAAGTTACTGCATTTATGTTTAGGACGATGGGGCAAAGACAGTATACTTTTACCAATCAAGGTGCAATATGATGTCAAGTTATCGCATTTATGAGTAGTAAAATGTTCATTGTTCACTGCGGGGCGAGGGGTACGGATAAGTTGCCATTTTGTTCCACGAGCACCCATCAGACGCAGGCGGCGATGCCAACGAGCCGGTCGATCCCATGTGTTTCACGACGATTTTGGTGTGACGACACATGTGTGTTTATTTGGAATAAAGTTAATTCTTAATTTATGTTCAATATGTATGTAATTGTGTCACATAGTAAACTTCTCTATATTGGTTACAACACTTCTTTTCTCAGTTTTATGCGATCCGAGAAAGGGTTAAATTTCAATAAGATATATTGCATTACGGCGAAATTTACAAAGTTACAAAAATCATAATCCAATCCAAAGTGACTAAACATTTTGTATAAACTTTTTCTTATAAAAAAAATGTAGAAATTCATTTAAACCGATAATTTTATCAATGAGATTGATTTACTTATTATGTACAAAAGCATTCAAAAAACGAAAAAGAAAAACATAAAAAAATTTTTTTTTGGCGTTTTTGACTTATAGTCATATAGTTTTTTTCTTCTATTGACCTCAGAAATGCGTGGTTCAAATCTTTCTGTTTCCTCATGTTACACCGTGTATAATGTATTTTGCAATAGGATCTTAAAATCCGAGTTACGCGACTTTTGTTTGATACAATAGTCAGTTATGAAAAACTAGTATTATTTACCAAAAGTACTCTAAAAATAAATGTTTAATTTTTTTATAAGTATGAAACAAACTAATTACGATATGTATAAATATACTTACAAAATGACCTATATAAAATTTAATTAGAATTATAAATAAAACTAAATTAAAATAAAAACAAGAAAAATATACCTACCTACCAACCAGAGTCATAAAAAGAATACCCCATCCAGCAGCTCCGATTGTGGCATAGTCCCCATCACGCTAGCGGCGTTTCCCCTTTGTATCGCAAGACTTATTTACTTACTTTATTTATTTACTTTTTTTTTACTTTTTTTATTGTAATCTTATTTCATAAAAAAACACTTTTGCAACAACCATAATACAAAAAAAAATTAAACACTTTGTCTTACTAATTAAAACTGCAATAAGTAAACTACTTATTGTACTTAAGATTCAAGCATGCAGTACATCACCATAATATAATTGCTTAAAATAATCGTAATATCTTGAATTACTTACGATAAGTGCAATAAGTAGACTACTTATTGCAGTTATGGCTTGTAATTATATCATGTCTGTATTGGACCATCCTAAGCATAAGTGCGTTTGCTAATTTTTTATAGTATTAATAAGTAAATAAATAATTATAAGGTACGTACAAATAAACTCAATAATATTATCTATTTTTTGGTCAAAGTTTCAAGTCAATAGGATGTGTAATATTGGAGATATCAACTAAACAAATTTAAAATCTTTTACCGCGTTTTTCTCGAAAGTAGCTTGACCCTAGTTATTGCACTTTTCGTTAGGAGGGCAGTAGGTTAGGTACTAGGCAGATTAGCTAGGTAGATTGGCAGGCAGGTAAATAAGTGTTCGCAGTTTATATTCAAATATATGACTGACATTAATGGCATAGGTACTTAATGAAATATTTATGCGTCAAAAACTGATTTTTCTACATAAAAATATAATTGTCAGTACGTGTGTGCAGATACTATAGAGATATAGACGACCACAGCCTAAGAACTTTTTGAAGCTCAAGTCGATTGCGCGCCCTCTGTCCGAAAGCCGCCTAAAGATACCGAATTTGTAAGAAGAAATGACACCTGCACTGCTACTCCACCTAGTAGCTACTAGTGTACTACTAGTACGCTATTTGTTACTAGGTGGAGACTCCACCTAGTAGTAAAGTTCTTAGGATGTGGTCGTCTATATCTCTATAGTCTCTGGTGTGTGTATTCTCAGTTGTTTTATAACGTCGCGTTTTATTCCTTTGCATGTTTTAAGTACGCTGCCTTGAATATGCATTTAATTTGATCTAGTTCGCTTTTGTTGTTCGCTAAATCTATGGTAGATTATAATATTAATAAAATACGAGTACCTATGCTCAATATGGGAATACACGTCAATGGTCGATATAAATCATTCGTATCTCTTGCACTTGCATATTCCTTGCTTCCGGGCCCTGTTTCATCGAAATCGCAGGTTTATACTTAATGAGGCAGGATCAGGTTTCGTACTTACGAACGATATCGGAATACGCTCTCTCTAGGGAGCTCGATAGCGACTCAAACGACATGTTCCTTGCATTTCTGTTTTGAACCTACTGTACTAGTTATATTAAAATGCAATTTCAATGTGTTCCTATCTGCTAGGGTACTTCGAGGGTTACCCCCGATACTATATCTACTTATTGACCCTGCTGAGACTATGCTTATATTTTCTGTATATATTTTGGCAGCGAATATAGAGAGATTAAGTTAATATTAAATTGAAGTGGCAACGTTTGACGGAGCGGTGAGGAGACTGGTAGGGCCGCGGTGTCAGAGTGGCCGGACGCTTGATGTCGTTTCTTGGGTTTCCTCTGTTGGCTCGTTGTTGTTCTGCTCATCACGGCTCAACACGAATACTGGCTCCACGTTTTCATCTGCACTGTCGAAACTGGAATAATAATAATAAAACATTTTAATTAAACTCTATTTAAGCGCAACACACACTTGAAAGGAATTCCACACAACATTCAGCTAAATTATAGACAAAACTTATAAAAAATCGTACTCCATACTAAAATTACTATAGACAAATTGCCGCTTTCCAGCTGATTTTTATCTATAATTGCCAAATTCCATTAAGTGTTTTACGCTTATTCAAAGTTTTTGTAAGTACCGATTTAAGTAGGTACCTATATTTTCGCCTTTCCTATAATGTTCTGTAACCTGATTACAAAATCGTGCATTAGGATAACGATATTATCGATAGGTACATATGCGAAAAATGTTAGGAGCGGGTCCAGTCCACCATTGAAATTTGGTTAAAGTAGCACCTTTGAAAGAACGGTACTAAAAACATATCGGCATTTCTTTTGTTTATTAAACGTTATAGTGACATTAATGAGTAATAAGTAATAACTTACTTGTAACGAGGCACCTCGCCCCTCATAGAGCAAATGGCGTTTGTGAGAGCCTTAACGTAATTTTTGGCAAGAGTTAAGGTTTCTATTTTGGAAAGGCTTCTGTTGTCTTTCTTCACGTGCGGAATTACTCGCCGTAGGTCCTGAAATATAGATAATACAACAATATAAGTACAAAATCAAGTATGTAATAATCATCGAGTTAGAATGAATATATATCCTTATTTTTTTTGACTATATCCTAAATATTCACTATCTTGGTATACGTACAGTCACCTACAAAAGCATTTCACACCACGCAATCAAGCGCCTAAAATCATTTGACAGAATCTTATTTGTGGAGCCATACTTAAGGGTATGTCACATACTTTTGCGGCCTTCATTGCCATGGCTAACGCCTAATAACTCGTACTTGCCTCGAAAGCTCGGTTGAGTGAATGCATGCGCATGCGTTCCCGTTCGTTGCTCTCCAGTCGGCGTAGATTCCTTTCCCGGGCGGAGATGCCGCAGCGCCGGCGCCGGCCCGTACCGGAACCGGATCCGGCTGAAGTACCGGACGAGGAGGAGCCGGCTGCTGCCCGCCGCGTGCGGCAACCCCGCCGGACTACCACTTCATCGCTGCCGCTTCCACTATCGTAAAATTCTGGAAAGAAATAAAATACTTCAACATCTGTGGCACAATCTGAGGTTAGTATTACGCTACATTTAGGTAGGTACCTTTCTCTTTCCACCTTGTTGTCACGCAAAACCTCTAAACATTAGCACTTTATTAAACTGCAACAATATGTTTCACAATCTGTTAATTACTTATAATAGTACCTACGTAACTCGAAAAGCGTTTAATTGTAACGCTGTTAGAAATAGTCAAGTGTGTAGGTACTCGTATCACTACCCTTGTGTGTAATTCATAGCAAAAATGCGGGTATTTAAAATGCAGTATACTCGTACCTACTGCCCAGTATAGAACTCTTTCTTTAAAGTTACTAACAGGATAAGAATGTTTTTACACTTGTTTTGTGCAATAAAACTTTCCTTTCATTAAATTACCTAACAAGATCATTTTGTCAGGATATGAAATCCCATTGCCACTTCTAATCTAGAATATGCGTCTTCTTCAAACACAAGCACAAAGCAAGAATTATTATGTTATTTATAGGACACTAGGCCATAAGCACAGATGACTATGACCTTAAATATTTTGTGTTGTACAGTCAATTGATGTAATTCGCGATATATCCGTTTCTACATAGTTTATCAGCTTTTAATTGTATGAACGCACGCCACTGCACAAGTAAACGTACGTACGTAATCGTTACATATGAATATGTAATGACTTAATTAGTAATAACTTGATAATGCATTTGACCTATAATAAGTATGTATCGGTTCTTTTGTTTTCGTTTTTAACTTCAAGTTGGTTAAGATTAAGATTGCGAGTTTAATAGCATCCATCTCACTCGGTAACTTTTTGTACTGAAAGTAGGCGGACAATTCTGTAGCGCTGTAATATCGACCCAAAAGATATTGTGTAGGTACAGTCAGGTGCAGAAGTAGCTAAGTAATAGTCAACGTTTTAAAAATGGTCTTCACACACTTCTTGCACAATTAACAGTAAATCGTGGCAATATCATTTTGATTTGAACAAATTTGTATATAGCCTCTTAGCTACGTACTTATGTGGCTGACTGTAATACTGTATTATCATTACCTACTTTTTAAAAGCATTATTAATCTGTTTGTATCTTATCTATCAGTCTATCTGTTCACAAATCATGTTTATCTGTTTGAGCTCGTCCCTAGCATACCTAATTATTTGTAACCACAAAAATTGTAACAGCTAGATATACCTAGAGATCAGAATTATAGTGGTCCTACTTTAACTAGGCGGCTGACAAGCGTTGTAAACAACAACCTCGCTGTCGTCTAAAAACCCTTTTCTATGTCATGACGTCCTCACTGGATAAAAAAATGACGTCAGTATGTTGATAACAACGAGTAGATTACTCAGTAGCCGAACAAAAATAATAATTTCGATTAGATTACTACAAAAACTAGCCTCACCAGTACCACCATAACATAACTAGTAGGATTGGGTAGATTTTGTAGCGGTCTTTCGTCATTATGCGACTCCACAGCACACCATCGAGCATGTGGCTTTTGTAATATGTAAACTAATAAATAGATTCTTGACTCTCAAGTTTCAATGCTGTCCACTAAAACGCTTTCACAAAAATATTGGTCATCTCAGGTTTTATAAGACAGTGCCTTAAATTCGAAGACAGTAAGTACCTAATGTCTGCGTTCCACGCCAGACGTAGTAACCACTGGTTGCAGCGAACTCTCTAATTTTACATATAACTCGTAGGTTTTTAAAGTAACTCTACAAGTACATTAGAATACTTTTCTTATTTGCTCTATCGCTTATCGTCATGTCCTAGCTTTGTTTAAATCAAATAAAACAACCAGAACCATGGGATCCATGCCGCAGGCTGACCTGTTTGTTGGACGGGGTTTTCTTTTTAAGTGGGGTTTATTTTTTAGGTAAATTTAGATTTATATTTATTATTAAGTAGTTTTAAATTTTGTTTAGTTTATTAAGTTTTTTAGTGTTAGTTTATTACTTTAGATTTGTAAACCTTATCACTTAATAAAAACCAGAACCTAAAACACTTTATCATATTTGGCATTACGCGTGGTGTTGTGGCAATTATTTGCGCTCTACCTACGCTTTGCGTTAAGAGGTCTAAGCACGGCAAGTGTGTTCATCCGCGTTCAAGCAAGCACGACGCAGTCTGGCAATCATGGCATTCTACAGAGCACTTTCTTAAGCAAATCGTGCAACGACCAAGATGTTCTACAAAACTTTGGATTACGTGACACGACTGCACGCTTGATAAACCTTTTGCGTAAGAGCACGAGTGCAGACTAATCGATTTAGTACGCACTGCTATGGGTGGTTTTCGTAATATCCTTATCTACTTCGTGCCGTTCAGCTCCTATAGAGACATTAAAATGTTGATTTTATACATTTAAGTATTACTTATACTGGCAACAAATTCAATTACAATTACTCAAGGGCGAGAAACTGAGCCCGGCCTGATGTAAGTAGGTATACGAGTAACTATTTTAGCGGGGCAATAATTATGATGTTTTAATTAACACCTATAAAAATGCAGGGACTGGACTCTATTTATTTTTAAAAACATTCGATGTGTAGGTCCCATGTCCCTTTTGTTTTTGAACAATTTTGAGTTTTTCAATATTTTAGTCAAGTGTACCTAAGCTTTTTGGTAAAACTAGTTACCTACTTAGTCAATAAAATTTGTAATATTATGTCAATAATGTTTCGATTCGCTTCGATTGATTTACTTTTCTACTTGAGTTATTTTATTGTTATCATTACTTCTTAAATATATTGAATACGTACTCACCACCAGCTTGTTCTATCTTCATATCAGCTATGTCAGGTTTGCTCTCATAATACTCGGAGGTGTCATCTTCATAGCACGCCATCTGCTCCGGCGACTCGGCTTCGGAACCGCCGCCCTCCGCACTAGCCCATTGGGGCATTTTGAGATCTGAAAACATTATTTTGAAACTGATCAGTCTGTCCAGGTGGGAAACAAAATGTAGGTGCACGTTCTGTGTTTCAAAAGATACGAAGGAAGAATATTTGAACTAAATCACAACATACAATGTAGAGATAAGAATATTTTAAATTCACCATGACATTCCTGTATATATGCAATGAAAGGCCTATTATATACGTGGCCTTTCCTTGAGGCGCAACATATGATAGGTAGTTATGAGTATTAGGTTGATGTTCCAAATATATTTTATAAGATCCCAAGACTGGAAGCAAATAAATGTAGAAGAAGCATATAATATGTAGGTATGTCTTTATATCATACATAACATAAGTAATTGAAACATTTTGTTTCACCATTATTGTTTCAAGATTATATTATGCCTACTAACACTCAAATGAACAATTCGATAACCATTAGCGTGACCAATACACCTACTCGTAAATAAATAACTAGCGCATTTAATCAATTTTATTTTTACGATTTATTACATGGCAACCCAAAGGCAGATACCTACAGGTTTCAATTTTGCTATATTTTTAATAGGTATTATTACGTTACTAAAATGCATATATCAATTGATTATCGCTTCGCGTTCGCATGCAATGCTTAAGATAAATAGATCTTTAATGGAAAATTTAGAAAATGTTATGATAATATTTGTATAGGCACGTACATAGCCCGATATAGGCTGATCCCTCTTGTGCCCGTCTATGCCCAGCAGTGGGACATATATAGGCTAACAACATATATAAGTACGTACATATAGGTATTACTATATCTTAGCGACAGTAATCTGACAGCTCCTATAATGTTGTTAATCACCTAGTATGGCAAGAAATGTCAGATTACTGTCTTGAATTAAAAGTACTACTTTACAGTTTAAATTATCCAACCGGTGATCCGCTTTTAGGGTTCCGTTCCGAAAGGAACCCTTAAGGGTGATGCATGTTATTCCGTGACCTCCGAGGATCACGTGACGCTCTCTATACAAAATTAAGTATCGGAAGTATCGTGTCGGAGACGGTCCGGAACACTGTGCATCATCCTTATGGCGCGATCCTGTCTATCTATCACACAGCCGAATTGCTGCGAAACTACTCGAACGATTGAGCTGAAATTATGTAGGTGGTGGTGATACATCTAAGTCGGCGACCCAAAACGATTGGACGAGTAACGTGTAGGTATATGAATAAAATTTAAACATAAAGAATGCTTTTGGGGATTATATTAGAAAGTACAAATTAAAACTTGTGCCTAGTTTACTATACCGTGTGATATATTAAATGAAATTGGTTGATGTAAGAACCTTATTACGCCCTTTTTAAAGTACCTAATCTTTTTGATGTTACATACCTATGCAAATTAACCATCCCCCCTTATTTCACTAACACAGAGTCTACAAATACCACAATTAAGAAAAAAAAAATTAAAAATTAAAAAAACCCGCCTGCGTAAAATACTAAAAGGCCGTAAACAAGGCCAATATACGTTACTAATTTGTTATGTAGTATTGAAAAGCATAAGATACATATTAAATTCTAATGTGGAACATAGCGACATTAAACAGTCGGGACCCATTTGAAATCTAGATTGGCATACCTTCCCTAAAATGGGTCCCGACTGTTTAATGTCGCTATGTTCCATATTAGAATTTAATATGTATCTTATGCTTTTCAATACTACATAACAAATTCGTAACGTATATTGGCCTTGTTTACGGCCTTTTAGTATTTTACGCAGGCGGGTTTTTTTTTTTTTTTTTTTGTTATAACTAAATACCTAATAAAATGGAAATTTAAGATGGTTGCTAAACAATTTAAAATTTTAATAATTCCTAAACGGTCATTCAAAATCAAAAATGATGAATGAGACCTCATAATACTTTTCAAAGTTCTAAACAATGATACCCTACTCGGCATAGTACGTCAATTTTCATTTTTAATTTTTTTACAATATGACGTCTGACCGCCGTCATATTGAATTTGGATTGCTATTTTGTCTTTAATGACACTCGCGCAATCAAGACGAATCGATTGACGTACGAATCATCTAAATCGGCCCACTCGTTTTGCTTCTACAGTGCCACAAAGGAACAAACATATATATATAGACTGTTAAACACTATCCCCTCTTTTGCGTCGCGCAGTCGGGGAAAAAACCGAAAGTAAGTAGAGTTCATTTACCGATAAATTGTAGGAAAATAATAAAAAGTCTACAATCGAGTGTCAGTGGGTTTTAATAAAAATCATTGTTGAAATTATGTGATATACGTAACTCTTGGGCGTGTAATTATCAATTTCTACAAACATTGTACAGTCACCGGCAATAGTATCTTCCTACATGAAGGCCGCAAAAATATGAGTCGCTCTTATGGCCCTACAAATAAGAGCGTGTCACATATTTTTGCGACGTTCATGTTGAAAGATACTATTGCCGGTTACTGTACCAGCTGCGGAAGTTCTTAAGCGGGCGCATTATTCATAACGACCTGCACAAGGCCCTATTTTTCTCTAAAAAATTACGTTTTCTGCTTAGCAAACTTTGCCGCTGTAGTAGTAGTGTCTGACGCTGCCTGAAAGTAGCTACGGAGGTGAATTATACAAAATAACTTACACGCTCCTATTTTTCTAAAAAAAAGTTGTTTCCAGTACCTCCTTTTCTGCTTAGCAACCTTTGCCGTTGACTAGCAGAGTAGGTACTGGTAGTAACAGAGGCTGCGCGGGGAGGATGTCTGGCGCCAGGCGAATTGACGGCGCCTCTGCGGCGCTGTCCGCCGTGCCGCTAATGACACGCTCGCGACGCTCCCCATCCCATACCTATCATGTATCAAACATCTACGTATATTCTATCAAAATCCATTAATTAAAATAAATAATAATTTTAAATGACGCGCTTCAGGGGTCTTTCCCAATTTTTACCATCAGCGTATCTCCGTAGTACGTACCTTTAAATTATCTGAACGATTTTTTTACATAAGTATGCTTCGGGTCTCTTCTTACTTATATACCAAACGTACCTATAGTATAGTATTTATCGAGAAAATAACACCGGTCTATTCAATCATCATGATCATCATGAATCAAAAGCCTGGTAGATTAGGATACTCAATGCCACTACAGCTACACATATTTTTAATGATAAAAGAAAATTTACGGTTGGTTCAACATAATAATTTATTATGTTGAATCTACCTTTTTTTTAATAAACCGTGACCTTTAAAGTCAACACATGCAATAGTGCAGTGCTGTCATTTGTATTTTATTTAATAATTTTAATATGCTTCAGGTTTCGTTTGTCGACTACCAGTAGGTTTCTTGAAGAATTATTTAGGCTCTATGTGAAAGCGCAACATAAAGCTTGCGGGTACCGTAGAATGTTGGCCATGTCGCGAGTGCCACGTCACATGTGCTACGCGACACGCTACGGTGATGCTACGAAATGCTACGATTCCTGATTATTATCCTAGAGTGGCATTCGATATGTAAATATTGTTTTTATTTTGACATAATCCGCTGCATGTTTCATTCATGGGCTTTTTTGAATCTTAACGTCACGTCATGTGTTGTTCGAATAAATACGTAGATATTTGAGGTTGTTTCCTACTCATAATCGCGAGCGGCATTGCATTTGGTACGAAACAAAAAGTGTCCCATTTTATATTTTTTTACAATTCGACTGTTTCAACTTTCCATTGCGTTACTTCCATATAAGAGCCAATGCAAATGTAGCATTCGCGGATTCGGACATATTTAAATATTTTTTGTGTCCCAGTAGAATCAACAGTGCTTACGATTTTGCAGAGTAGGCACAGAATAAACAAATAAATTCCAGGATCAAAATGACGTGATTTGTAATGTTCGAAAGCCGCTCCTTATTTAAAAGCACGGTTTGATTTATTTACAAATGTATGTTTAATGTAAATAATTAATTTATGAGCTAAACTTAAGTTGTAATGTTGCCACGTTTGACGGTAGTATTAGGTACCTACTTTTCTCTCTGCTGAAAAAATTAAACAATCACTTTTAAAGAATGTCTACCTACATATCAAGAATTCAACTTAAATATAATACGTAGGTGTTGCATAAGCGCAGATCTATACTGCATCAATTAAATTATGAATAAGTACTTTACATGTAAATGCATGTATAAGATTGTATGCGAAATATCCGAATACTTTGGGCCCTTCTGTCACTACACGTCAGCTATGGTGGACGGTGTACGAGCCTAATTTTACGGAAATACCGCAAATCGATGTACAGTTTAGCCATTTGCCACACGCATACTAGAGGTCAAAACAAAATGTTTGACCCGTGGTGCTGATTCATATTGGTTTTGTATGGGATTTTTTTTTTCAGAAACCTATCGTGTGTGGTATCATATGAAACTGGTTTTTAAGGCGGTTCTAAAAATATGCCACATCATTACATTTCAGTCATTTTTTTCAATCTTTTTCAATTTTTTATCAAAACATACCAAGTTTGGGCTCCGCCAGATACGATATGGCGGGTTTTTTTCTGCACAATATATCACAAATGATACTTGATATCCTCATATATAACCCCGAGAAAGCAGTTTTGAAATTAATTTCATTTAGTTTTTCAATATAAGTAGCGCAGTACAAAATGTACTGTAGTAGAACTCTATTTCAGTACATTTTGTACTGCATTACTTTGTAATATTGAAAAATAATAATTAAATACTTAATGAAATTATTTTAAAAATTGCTTTCTTGGGGTTAGATATGAGGATATCAAGTATCATTTGTGATATATTGTACAAAAAGAAACCAGAAATATCGTTTCTGGAGGAGCCCGTCAGGAGACGTCAAAGACATGTTTACACCTTTGCACCTTACTCCTTTGTAATAATATGTCGTAAGTTACAATGTTAAAATTATAAAATTGTTGAGAAGACAGGCTGTTCATTATAACTATTGTTAAACGTGAACTATTTACACGAGTCTTCGATAACCATCATTGTTTAAAATCAAACATAAAATGCTTGCGTCACTCGATCGATCGGGAACACCTGATTTAATAAGAACAAATGTATCTATGTGTAAAGATAATGAATAAAACGATAACAATATAAAAAAAGAGCTTATTTCTCGTGATAAATAGTACATTATTGCAGAGGACGGGAAAGGGAAATTCGTGGATGAGCGATTTTTTCGGACGAAGCGCAGCTGAGTCCGAAAAAATAAGACGAGTCCACGAATTTCTATTCCCGCCGAGGCATATATAGTGCTTTTCTCTAAATGTGCGAGGAAATAAAGTAAAGTAAATGAAATAAATTACAGATTTTGGTTACGTTATTAGCGTTCAATGTCATGAATTAGCTTCCCTCTATAATTTTTTTTTATAGTATTAAGAACTATGTATACTGCCAATTTCCATTCAAATAATATTTAAAAAGAAATTTTCGTCAAAAGCTATTTAAGACAGTATTAAATATGCTCCTTTTATGCAACAGATACAAGATTAAACCATAAAAATAGTTGTTTTGTCTATGATTGTATTAAGCCTCATTCGCACGATCAGACGCGGTGCTATGACAAAGAACGAGACAACCAAGGTTTTTGATCTAACTATCTCGCTCTATCCTACAGTTTGAAGGGATTGCCGTTCAGACGGTGTATAGATGTCGCTTAAGTATTGGCTGTTTGAAATGATATTTCTTAGTCGGATGAAAAGTTTAAAAGGTAAAAAACAATACAGGAATGGATTTTACTAGTCAACGCCTAAAATATGTATACACTTTGAACCTTATTACAATGGAGTAAGGTGCAAAAGTGTATACATATTTATGGCGTTGACAAATTACTTCACGGCTGCTAAAACAGGTAGTTAATGATTTTTATTTTTTTTAATTCGTTTTGTTAAAAAATGAAGAACTTCACGTACTCATTTTGCTACAGTAAGCTGAAAATTTCCGAGCACATTGGAGAAAAGTATATTTTAATAACAAGTTAACGACATTTTGTAAAAATAGCACTTCAACTCAATGTTAATATTAATAGGAACAAGTCGTTCACTTAATAACATGCAAGGATCTTACGTTTGGCATTTGGTTGACATTTAACGGTAACGATGACGTTCGGTAGGGTACTTAATGCACGTCATCAAGGCAGGCGCGGTCCGCGGTGGACTCTTGGTCTGCATTTCAGAACGCCACGAGCATTCGGCTCGGAGCAATCAATGCATGTGCACCAGTATATAATTTGACATCTGAATCCATATCAACTATGTGTAGGGTCATTCTTATACTGGTTTGTCAATGGCAAACGCTCACTAGCGGTCGGTAGATAAGCGAAATAAAATAACAGCGCTGGTCTCTCGAAGTCGACCTTCGGAGAACTGGCCCAGACACTTTCACCTTGCTTACCATTCTTAGCCCACTTACGGTAATCACTTCCATTGTTGCACTAACTCCGCTGGAACATTGCATAAGTAATAAAACTGAATTAAGTTTGACACAATGCATTATCTCGATTATTTTATCAGACGCTTCGAATAATATGATGACCTATAACTGTTTGCTGAACGAGCGTTGACCGAGAATGTTTTTTTAAGTTCATGTTATTTATAGTTTTTCTCTCATTTTATCGATATTGCTAGTAGGAGTAGTAGGTAAACATGAATCATATACATAATCTAATAAATATAATATGCATTTTACAGTTTGCATCTTAAAATTGGTACATAATACCTGTATAAAGTTTTAGGGTTCCGTACCAAAATGGTAAATAAGAGCAAGCTTTGTGATGACATCAAAGCAATTGGGAGCGTGGATGTGGCATTATCTGTAAGGGCATATAAGTCATGCTTAATGTTACTGTAATGGTTTTCTTCTGTAGAATATATGATTTGTATATCATAATTGGGTATAAAGTTCCGCTAGGCGAAAATGGTCTTAGTAGACCTTTACTAATTTGGTATAAAGTTCCGCTAGGCGAAAATGGTCTTAGTAGACCTTTACTAACTTGGTATAAAGTTCCGCTACGCGAAAATGGTCTTAGTAGACCTTTATTAACTTGGTATAAAGTTCCGCTACGCGAAAATGGTCTTAGTAGACCTTTACTAACTTGGTATAAAGATCCGCTACGCGAAAATGGTCTTGGTAGACCTTTACTAACTTTTTAATTATTATTGCCATTGTTTTTTTTAAATTGTACATTTAACGTTGCGACTCTAACTGTCTGTGTGTCACAATCACAAAGCCAATTGGATTGGATTGCGATTAAAGTCTAATAAACGCATGGCAAACGTGCTCGCGGTGGGGCACGGATGAGATGGTCCAACGCTGCAAAAAGGTCGGCTGGTGGCAGCCTTAACCGTGCAGTTCACATGGCCTATGACCGCACGTTATGGAAACGAGCTACATGTGGTCGCGATCCTCAGCAATGAGGGAACGAGAAAGAAGAAGAAGAAGAAAGTCTAATAAAATGACCAAAAAAGTGCTGTACGAGTCGTTCTTACAGCACTATTGTGGGGCCATTTTTGGGCAGATTGAGTATCCCATTTTTTATTACACATCGGTGTTTTTAATAATAGTAAGATTTTACCACAAAATGCTGATATTGGATCTCGGAAATTATATATATTTATTTAAACTTTATTGCACATTAAATATATAAATGACAGTCTACCTTAAGGCACTCAAGTCCGTCATTATATCCATTTAAGTAGGTATCTAATTATTTTAAATAGCGATGTTTGCTTCTATAAGTGAGTCGGAAACAAGTTACAAAACAAGCAAATAATCCGATAATTAAAAAGAAATCAATTAGCAGTTACTAAGTTGAGGTAACACGAAGTACGTAACGTACGCGTCGATATGCAAGAACGTGTATGAATTGTGTTTTAATTTAAGTCCACGCAAGCTGTTTTGAATGTCGCAGGTATTAAACGAAAGGTATCAGCTGGCTAAACATTAAACAATTCAAGTAATGCTAGTGATATATTGTTTTGCTGTCACTATATTTCAAGGTTGCCACGCTGTAAAATGAAACATAAGAACATAACATAGGTAAAAGCAAACCACTACCTAGGTACGTTATTATCGTATTATCCAAAAGACTTCCACTACTGGCCATAGGTATATAGGTATATAGGGCCTGGTTGACATTCAATTCAATTCTAAGTATTTAATTTAATTTATAATGTTTTAATATTTACAATTTACAATTTTTTGGCAATTAATAGTATTTTACCTGTTGATTTTATAATTTATTTCCAATTTTGCTTTTTGATTATTTCATTTTATGTCTATGCTTAAATTTTAATTATAATAGTTATATTCTTAGTAAGATGATAATGATAATAATTTGTAAATTTGTATATACCTACTAACATTAGTTAAAAATATAAGTCTGTAACCTACTAACACCAATATGGGCCACGGCCTGAAATAAATGATTATTTAATTTAATTTTTATATTAGGTATGCCTTAAAGATCACCATAATTAGCGTTTACAGAAATCGTTGTAAAGACCTCGTAACAAAACGTCTGCAATTTGCATTTTTTATACATTGCGGCATTTGATCTATCGATTGATATCGTCGCACCTACTTAGACGGCAATGTATCGAATTTTTAGCTTATTTTGCTCCCAATCGTAGGCAGAACTGATTGGAGAAATGAAAAGGGAGGGAAGGGGAATGGAGATTATTTAATACACTATCTCTCTACACCCCTCCTTAGAACCTTCTAATAGGCTCCAGGTTTGCGTTTTCCGATTCTCTCTTTAATGAAGACAAATATCATGCACTAGTACCTTGATTATTGCGGCTTTTACGATATTCCGATCATTATTTCATAATCGCTTCGTTTGTATACGGTATAATCGCCGTCGATGCCGTAACAAAATGATGACGTCGACGAAAATAAAAGCAGTCGCTAGAAAATAAATGCAATTTACAGTAGTGTGTATTAAGTGTTTGAGTTAGAAAACGTAATGAAAAAAGAGCACAAACATATCAAATGGATTATCACACTTGACGTGAAAGTTAATGTAACAATCTAAGTAAAGGATGTTTGGAACGATGACGTGAAAGACGTAATGATAATAAAACGTAAGTGAGAGAACCGAACGTCGATAAGCCCGAGCCAGTTATGGCAGTTGATGTGAAGCTACACCAACGCCGAAAGTGAAGGTACTTTCGCTATTAGAGGCTGTGCTATTAGCTTCCATTTCCGTTGCTCCTCAGATATTCTTTTTGCTACTGGTTTTTGTAACGCCTTGATAATAGACCGAAACTTTCCTATTTAGGATCATCTTAAGCAGCAGATTATAGCGGTGCCTAATTAAGAATATTGAGGTATTTATTATTAATCAGTTTTATGGTTCTAGGAATGGGCTTTAATTGAGTATGAAATAATTTTAATTTTGCTATGGGGATATATATATATATATACCTAAATTGCTAATCATTAAAATTCACGCCCACGCGCGCTCACGGAGAGCCGTTTTGCTACATTGATCGTAGCAAATGGAAATCAGTGATCTCTGCCTACCCCTTTTGGGATATAGGCGTGATTGTATGTATGTAAAATTTGAAAAATCATTCAGCTACACTAGTCAGTAACTCATAGTTGCTAACTATGGGAAATGGGAATATATTATGTAGGTAGGTACTTTATAGGTACATACAAGGTGTAACAAAAATGATGGTGACCATAATTGGTATCGTCACAGGTATCGTATTCTAATTACGAAAAACTATGAAAAAAAATCTCGGGGAAAAAATTGGTTTTCTATGGAGGGTTGGCTCGATAAGACGTGTCCCATAAAAAAAAATTATTCCATCCAATATTTTGTTCCATCCATATTTTTTTCTTTAAATGTGGAGTTAGTCGCAATTGCATAACGAACCTAGTGCTTCAATGTCCGAATCCCACTAATCGAATGTACTTACTCTACATTTTACAAAGATTTCCGTCGCCTTCAATTTGAGACCATTATTGAAGAAAGTTACTTTAATATTCCGCATGATCTATTGTGCGTATGGACAGCCAATATTTTTTATACCATGACGGTGGCAAACAGCTACAACAAACGGCCTATGGACGCCTGCAACCCCAGAGGTGTCACATGCGCGTTTACAAAAATGAGAATTCACTTAACATAGTTTTAGACCCCCTTCTAAAACTTGTCTAATATAAATTGAGCTGTTTTCCGTGTTTGAAAAAATAATTATCTACATTCCTGCCTCATTTCAGATATAATTACGTACTATAAGGTGTGCTAATGTTTACTATTCGTCTTAAATGCGCAGTAGAACAAACTAAAATAAATAAAATGGTTGGCTTATTGTACCTACTGAGCATTGATAAACTCTCAACGGGGATCTCTGACAATGTCATAAAAAAATCAAGGGCAATGATAGATAATCTGGTAAAAACAATAACAAAACAGTAGGAGTCTATATCAACCACTATGCAATTATAGTACATTACTTCAGAGGCCGTGAAGTAAGGGATTCAAGGACGAGATTGCGGTAGACGGCCGAGTCGTAGACGAGGCCGGATAAAGCGAGTCCTGCAATCCCTCTTCCGGCCAAGGATTGTATAGTGCTTTTCTCAAACATTCTAAGAAAATATTACAATTAAAATAACTATTAAGTAACCAAGTAAAATGTTTACATTGCGCCGTTTTTATTTTTTAAGCTTGACATTTGAAAAAGCTATTCGAGCACCATGTCTAACCGCAAGTATGCTTTCATAGAGAGTGGTCGTTGGCTATATGTATGTAATATTTCCTTTGTCAGTGTAATCTTAGTAAGCAAATTTAAAAAGTTAGAGTTAGAGCAGTTTCATTTCATTCACATTTCATTTCTAAGGGTGACAACACACCTAACGGAATTCCTCGCGGAATTAGCGGAAGTAGCGGAAATTTGTCTATACAAATTTCCGCTACCATAGACAAATTTCCGCTACTTCCGCTAATTCCGCGAGGAATTCCGCTTAGGTGTGTTGTGACGCTAAGGCCAAGAAGTAATGTAAGGAGCAACTTCATGTCTTCATTTTGTGACATTAACGCATACATTTCGGAGTATGTTTGAGAAAAACCTATTATAAGTACGTAACTATATATGTTATACGAAAGGAGTTATATACTTCTGATAGCAATTTTATTGATTCTGCGATATGAATGATTAAATGTACCTAACGATAATGTTAAGTCAATTAAAATAAATTTATGGCGGGATATATCCTGATTAGGAGATATTAACCTGTGTTTTAGGTGGCTAGGTTGTTTACCCAATTAGTGGTACAGAAGTGGGAATATTAAAAACACGTAAAACTATTACGTGTTTTTAATATTTCCATTTTTTTGTTTGTTTGTCAATTTAAAGTTAGTCACTCATCATTGCAATAATAGATATGTTTTTATAGAAACATAGAAATATGTGTCTCATAAATAGCTTGCCTGCTGCTAATGTTGGTTTTTTTATGTGGTCAGAAAAGAAACTACTGTTAAAGTTTTACCGGTTCGCCATGGACACGGTGTATTATGATTAGAGTGTGTAATTAATTCCTGCTTGTCTCCTTATGTACAAAGTAAATGCCAAGGCCCTTCCTAACAGTTGATATTCATATCTATTCATAATGGTGTATTTAAGGGTTTAAATTATAAAACTCGATCTTTGCTTTTTTGTGGAACTTAAGGATCGTACATTTACCTTTTATAGAAACAACCAATTAAAAATTAAAGTAATGATTCTGTCTAGTTCACTATTAGTCATCATTGTTATCAAGTGTATTTGCAATTACTAAATTATTTACGATTAGGGCCGGTTGCACCAAACCATCGGTTAACGTCATCGTTATCGTTAAAACTACTTTGTAAAGTTGTATGAAAAGTTGAACGCTCGGATCCTCTATGGGGTGACAGCTGTACCCTACCAGTCGCTGCTGTACCCATGTTTACCGCTCATAAGCAAGTTAACTGTGCGTCTCAAAGCAAGCATTAACTAGAGACCGCACACGTGTACCCCCGTATGGGATAGATATATAGATGCCCATAATCACTTCTACAGCATAAAACAGAACAATTTACCAATCTTTTCCTTAGCCGACACAACTTTCTAGGAAAACTAACAGCTTTTCTCGTAGCAATTACAGAAATTCTTGAAGAAATCGCGCATTATATCTGTTTGTTACCCTCCACTGCTAGAAGTAACGCGTGGAGGGTAATAGAAACTATGACAAGGACCAACGATAATAGCACCTCTCTGCCGTATCTATTGAAAGTGTAATAAGACCATCCCGTTCTATCTTGGTATTATTAGTTCCGTGTCAGATCTATGGGTGGTATATCTATGCTGTGCGTGGTGCTTGCTACCTACCTACCCTTAAATTTATAACAGGTAAAACCGGTATTATTCACTGCAATTTCTAGGGCCCAATATGTCAAATTGGGAGGTGTAATTAAAGTTAGGGCACTTAGGAAGTTGAAGGAGGGGCAGGGACAGGTATTAGGATACAAATTGAGCCCTGGTAATTGCAATGTCTAATACGTGTTCAAGTCGGCACAGCACATGTACGGTGTTAGTGTTAGTGTCACACATTAATAATTAGATCCCCTAGGAATGCGGTATAAAAAAAAATTTGCAATGGCTGCAATGACCGCATGAGCTGACAGTATGAGGTATTACTATAGTAATGTTTATGTAGCTACCTAATAATAATAATATTAACTGATAAAAAATCGATAACAATAGGTATACCGTTAATTACTCCATGTATATTATAATCATGATATTTTTACAACCTATGCTGGCTCAAATGAAATATTTACACAGTACCTAAGTACCTACTTCTTTTTGTATTAAAACATTTAAGTAAGTATTTACTGAATTAAAATTAATTAGGTACCTAGTATCGTGTCTAATTATATGATCTCTTGACATACAAGTAGGTACAGTTAGGACAAATTGTTAAAGAGATAGTACTGTAAAATGAGGTGAAGTTGGGTCAAAGTCAAAACAAACATTCAAACCTCGATAAAAATGTAGTTTTTCATGTGGCACGTTGCTTTTTATAGTTTTTATACCTACATGAAAATGTTCCGGTTGTATAATTTAAATTTATTTAATGATTTTGTGTAGCTCACAATTTTAACTATTAATACAAAATCCCACCTCACCTCGTAGTTGGGTAACTAAGGGGTGAGGTAGGATTTCCTACTAATATGAGATGGGGAAATTGTGGGATCACACTTTTGGTTAATGAAAAATACAATAGCTTAATTTGTAAAAAGAATATATTATTTTCGTAATTATAAAAACCTACTCGCCTCTCTGTCATCCCTACTTATACTATCTCCATTCATGACTCAACATCCCTATTCCCCCCATTTTACGGTACTTAGTTAAAATTGCATTGTCACGACTTAATAATAAATGGCAGTTAATGTTTTTGCTACCTATAACCTATTCGTGTCGGTACCCGAGGGAATTTCAGTTAGTCAGACCTCTTAATCTCTATTAAGAACTGATTAATATTTTTTTAAGTTGGTACATACGGGTGGGTGTATGTACATAGTTTAGTGTCAAGAAGTTGAATTCGATTTTTCGTTTAAAAACGAAGAATCACTTTCTTGAAGAGCTTCATCGCATTATCATTCGGATGCATAAAATGGGTCCTCGGTATTTTACATATTCTAAAATAACTAATAGGTTACTTGGAAGAGATCCCTAAAGGGATAAGTTCGCCATTGTACTAATGCCGTCTTATTTCTTTATGTAGTCTTTAATGTGTTGTACAATAAAGTGTTTTACTACTACTATTAGGTGTAGGTAACTAGTGCATTTATATTGTTCCTAAACATAGGCTTTCCTCTACTGCGATTTTCGGTTCCCATTCTGAATAACATCAGCTCCTAATGTATAGTGTCATTAGTTTTGTGTAGGTAATTATCGATTAATTAAAAACTAATTATAAACGCATCCATATAATTATGCACCACTAAACTGCCTTTGTTTAATAGTACTTAATCCAGTAATGCAACACGATTTAAGATCCGAAGATAATGAATGGTTTTCAAATTGCAAATGTTTGGAGTGCCCTAAATGCAACTCGAACTTAGCTGATGGGTTATATAGTCACGTAATTCAACAACAAAGAGTTTACCTTTCACTTAGTGCTCCAAACTGACACGTATTAATTTCGATTCTGATTACGAGTAAAACTTACCTTGGGATGTAGCCGTGATCAGCCTAAGGGTGCACTTCACTGTTTAGAATCACAATGGTATCATAATTAGGACCGGTTGGGGATCTGGAGCGAAAGTGACAGTTTCGCGCGGGCACGGTTCGCGAATATAAATCGAGTAAAAGTGTTGATATGAAGTCAGCGGCTGAGGCGTTGCGCGACCGCCACGCGCCTCGGAGTTGAGTGGAGTGGAGACTGGTAATCGGCGCGAGACTCGGGCGGCGGCGGCGGCGGCGGCGGCCGCGGCCGCGGACGCGTGTACTGCAGCGAGGCTTGCGGTGATCGCGCACACTTCTTCTCAAGCTATCTGGGAATCGAGCCTTACAGGCTTCGTTGACGACACTAAGCTTTTCCGATGCAGCCAGCTCACGAAGACAAAATTCATATTCAATTATGCGTAAATAGGTAGATCACATATATGATTGTTCACAAGGTTCACCCGAGTTGAAATCTCGCCTGCATTATTTATGCGATGCTTAAAAGCTATGATACGGGCGTATGATGGACGCGGATATCGACTGGATAGAGTCTGTCTAAGTTAAGTCTGCAGAAACCACAGAGTCCGTAATTAATGCCCCTACCTATGTATTAAAAAATATAAAACACAACATACTTACCATTATTTAATTGTAATTAGCGGTGACTCCTAATAACTGTAATCAGGTATTGCCGGCATTGCGTAAAATGCGTTTTGAAATTGAATAAAACTCTCGCTAGTTGTAATGACTGGTTAATTAGGTAGTATTACAAATATGTCAACAGGTTATTCTGATACAGCAAAACTTTTTTCCAGTTACAGAGGTCTCTTATTAGTCTAACTGTGAACTAGTGGCAGAACGCCTATACAGAATATACCACAAATTGTATACCTACAGATGTCCATTGTACTTAATGAAAAATTGAATTGTGAATGACTAAAGCGACTGTTGGACTTCAACCTACAACCTCTGCTAAAAAGCCAATAAAAGAATGAAACGAAAAACAAAAGCACAAACTTTAAAATACAATAAAACTATTTTATTTAACTACTCGGTAACAGGTGCCAGTAGTTTTACAGACTTAAATATAACACGAAGTCGAGCTGAGGTCACCGCTTCAAATGATCCATAATCAGTCTTAAAAACCCAAACGATAATTAGAAAAAAAAACATTAATTTTACAACGCTGTCGATAATACTGATAACCTTAATGCTCAGGAATATTGCAGACGTAGCTAAGTGAGTACGGTATTCAAAATAATGTTTATTCTCCTTTACACGCGCCTTTATTCTAAAAAGTTCTGTTTACTTATTTTATTTTCCCTCATACTCATAACTACTTACATATTTGATTGCATGTGATATGTACAAAAGATTCACCCGTTTGGCAACTTCTGAAGCACCGTAGGCTTAAAGGAAAGCGATATTTGTTCAGATCCGGAGTCTTGTCATGGGCATGGCACAAGAACCTGTTGCACAAGTGCGGTAAGCATTAGTCGCGATGAGCAACAAGTGACGTCTGCCGCGCCTCCCCCGCCCGACTCGCAGGGCGGCCGCCCACGCCACGGAGTAACCCACGTGATAAATTAACTTATCGCCTATTATAAAAAGGGGGTGGAGTGTGAGTGAACCGAGATGAGGCTTTATTCGTTATATTGATGGCGAAGTAATAGTACACGACATATAATACTTAATAGGCAGGAAGGGATTCAGGATATCATCCGGAATATCATAACATCCCATTGCGATGGAGCAGCGGTAAAATGTATATAAGTAGGCTTGTGTTGTGGGTACTAGGCGACGATATACTATATAATAGATAGATATAGATAAATACTTACTTATATAATATGTATAGAAAACATCCATAAATCAGCAAAAAATACCCATGATAAACACACAAGTAAATGCCCTGATAGCATTCGAACCCGGGACCGACTGCTTCATAAGCAGGGTCACTACCAACCAACTAGGCTAGGAGATGAGAATATTATAAGTTTCAGAGGCTACCTCATTTATTCAAATACTCGAAGTCGAACATGGCGCCGATCCTCAGTAGGTACAATCGAAGACTATAATGTAAATAAATAGCTAGCGTGGGTAATCAACTAATCAGAATATTAATATCCTCACCAATATCACGTAGCCTGCTAAAATCATAACCTTTTGGCTTTCTCGTAGTAAAATAGTATTTTGACACAAACCTCCATTAGCTAGTTCTTACTGACTAGGGTACTTACCTACCAACCTACTACTTCGCTACGACGGTTACGAAAAATTAATCTAAGCTATCTTTAGGCTGCCTCTACATGATGGGCCATCATAGGGACGCAGCTATACAACAGAACGAGATCGCAATATCTTTAGCTCCCTCTAACGCATAGCTGCGTCTCTATGATGGCCCATCATGTAGAGAAGCCATAAGGCTAAGTGCGCACCACGATTTTTTGTTGTGCGATAATTTTGTCGCAGCAATGCAACGTACGGGTTTATATGTCAATGCGCGCACATCGGTGTTTAAGTTCTCGAGCAGATATCGACAAAAACCTCAAACGAAAATACCTTCTCGCATTAATCTCGCATTTTGTAATGTTTTTACTGTTCTGTAAAATTTCAATTAATAATAAAACCTGTTTTCTACAAAGCTGCTCAAAATTGTTTTCAATTTACTTGCGTCAAAGTGTCGATTATCGTTTAGGAGAATTTGTCATCCGAGCAGACGGCGGCGCCGTCGAGCCCAACGTCTGACGTTTTGTTAATAGCAACCATTTTACACACGTCAATACTGGTTTTTATTGTTTAACTAGGAGCCACGCTATATCTTATTTGTTATTGATTTGTATCAGTGCAACTTGCAAGAACGGCATTACAATATTAACAACTTTTATAACCTGATTTCGACATTTTTGCAGTCCATCTTCACTGTGGCAGTAAGTATAAATAAGTACGCGAGACATATTCGAACACTGCAAGTACTTAACGTCAAATAAATATCAAATCGGGATCAAGTCTATAAAGTTCAAATTCAACTTAAATGGAATCGCTTATTGTTCAAAATCTGTAAGATTGAACTTTTGACACATCGCAACACCCGTAGAACGTAAACGCGCAAGACACTTTGAAATTATAAACAAAATCCTATAACGATATTAAAGCTCGTCATGTATGTAAACCTAATATTTCACTTTTCATAAACATAGCTTAATGAATGTTACATTTTTTCATATCTTAGTTATTGAATTTTTTATAATAACAATTTAGCATGCGAACAGTTACGGTCTACGTCTTTTTGTTTTTAAATTTAGGGTTGTGACCATGTCTGCTGTTCCGATTCATATAACATGTCCGTAACTCGATAAAAATTGATTATGTAATCAATATTGCCTAATTTAAAATAATAAATAAAAACAAAAACTAAATGAAAATAAAGTGAAGTACGATGTTAAAAATGGAACATCATAAAATTTTCTTATCATATTGTATTAATTATGGAAATATTATTATGTCATACATAATTAGTAAATAACAATTATTAATTTGAGAATGTATAGGCATATAACAAGAAAAAATCGGTTGTAGTAAAATCGATTCGAACGATTCATTACCTAACAATCGCTAAATTTGACAAACGATACGTCTTAGCCTCATCACTAATTACGTCAAGACTCAAGTGTCAAAAGTTCATTCTTACAGATTTTGGACTATAGTCCATACACGATCATTCACTGCGAGTAATGTCAAATCAATTTAATGTTTGTATATCGTTTGTAGAGTCTTAATGCCGCTTCTGTGTGCTTCTTCTGTTTTTGAAAACCAAACGTACCTATTGTTGTAGTTTATTTGTTTCTACATTTCAGATGCGTTATATTTATATGTATAATAAGTATATTATATAGGTACATAGGTATAGGTACGCATAGAATCTCTACGTGGTACGCTTATTTATAATATTTATTCAATCTCATTTTAACATACTGTGTTTGATATTTGGCCGTTATCGTAATTGTAATCAAACGATAACAAGAGTTAAGCGCGAGTTGCAAGTAGTCACGGAGAGTTCAGTTCATTGACATATTATCATGGCATTTTAGGTTTATGATTATTAGTTACATGTTTGGTATGACACCGGGTTACTAAAGTAGTATATCTAATTCAATACAATAATCTGACAGTTCCTGCCATATATTGTAAACCACTTTGTATGGCAGAACTGTAAGATTACTTTAATGAATTAAAAATACTAAGTAGTTTATTTACCTAACTAAGTATTTCGACTTGTCGTTTAGTTGACTTTGGATTATGTATTTAGATAGGTAAGGTGGATTTCCGAAAGCCAAGCAGTGGCGGATAATTCCGAATAAATATACTTATTATATAATTATTTTTGATATCGTTATACTTTCACTAATACCTGTTTATTTACTTAATTAACATGTTCTCTTTCGCGAAGGTCGTAGTTACCTACTACCTAATTTAACTATTATGTAAAAAAAAAGTCAACGCCAAAAGTATGAGAATACACTTTTGAACCTTATTAAATGGAGTGCCTTACTTACTTAAAAGTGTATACATATTTATGATGTTGACTATACACTTCACTTTACCTACCTACCTACGATATGGGAAACTAGGTATATGAGATATATGACGGGACGCTCTGGCCATCCGGAAAATGGATGGATTTTCACGAAGCATAAGATGAGTTTGTTTTATTGTTGATATTATTTCAGATAAACTATTATGTTTTACTAATTAACAAATTGATGTTGTCATTAACATTAAATATAGATTTCCTACGCAACTCCAATTAGAAATCCATGGTCTTACCGGGTAACGCCCACTTACGTGAGAAGACGTCATTTTCATTCGATTAATCTAGCAAATAATTTGTAATGTGTATTCTTTTCATATCGTATGTCGAATGAAATTCAACTGTGAGCAATAGCATGTATCAAACCGTGTTTATATCTGTGGTTAGTGTTATTTTTGTAATTAAAATTGTGTTCATGATTGCGTCGATATTGTTTACCTATTGGCATAGAAATCAGGTAAGCACCTACCTTATTTACAATATGTGATGTTACAATATGTAACTTACCTACCTGTATAACTGACAATACAATATTTTGGAAGGTACCACCGAGCTCATCTGATGATAGTCATGAGGAAAACCTAAGGTGGAAAATACTGGCCATAATAACTCTGTGATGTGACAATGGATGCACATTGTGTTTTAGGTTTGTTAGAATCATCTCGTTGAGCTTTGTACCTCCCAAAATATTGTACTATCAGTTACCATACAGGTAGGTAGGTTATGCTAAATTACAGCTCAATGGTTGAAATAAGGCTGAAAAATTATCTAAATAAATTACTTATAATTAGTAAAGTAAAGTAAAGTAAAGTAAAGTAATATTTATTAATCAAACAAAGTTTAACAGATCACCAGGTTGTCTGGTGCATTCCAAACTAGGCTGAAGCCTGTATCTTGGAATGCACCATGTTTTGTAGTTATAAAACATGAAATTTGATTAGTAGAAAAACATGAAAATTAATTAACTAAGATTAACCTAAGTGTGTGTGTGTGTAAGTTGTGTGTGGGTATGTAAGTGTGTATGTGAGTAGGGGTATGTACCTGTGAGTCGTGAATGAGTGTGAGTAGCTTAGCTGACCACAGACCAAGTGTAAGTAGGGTCGCTATGCCGGTTGGCGGACAGTTAAGGAAGTTGCTGACTTCAAACCCCATAAAAAAAATTAAATTTACGATAAAATATGGTAATTTCTATACCAATACGTTAGAAATATAGTCTATTTGTAAAACAAATATGAATACTGGCTGCTTTGCATGTAAGTTTTGATAAAATTAGCGATAAGTGAAAAAATACCCGAAATGCCGGTTTGCGGACAGTTTTTTCAGTATGCGGACACTAAGTGCTAGTTGGCGGACATGGAGTTTTGTGCAATAAAATTGTAACTGAACCATGTTTTATCTGTTTACATTAGGCTTTAATATCAATGGTACTATCTGAACACCGTTTTTATCAAAATATAGTCTCTTCGCGGTCCTTACGACCTTTAAAAAGTAGGATTATTTATTTGAAAAAAACGTCGTTTAACTGACTATATCCAAAGTAATTCGCGTTAAAAGCGTTGATTAAACTTGATCTTCTTTGTTTTTTCCATACTTTATGGACGGTGAGTTCAAAAGTGGGGGGAGGGGGGTAATGAAATTAGATGTATATATTATTAGACACAAACCTATTATTTTGGACTCTAATCACTTAATCATAAAAAAACTGTTAGTAACATCGAAGCTTGTTTTATACTATGACGGTAAAAAATAAGCGTGCGGCTTGTCTAATGGTAAGCCGCTATCATAGTCTATGGACGCTTATAACTCCAGTTGAGTAACAAGAAGCACGTTGCCGTCCAGTAAAAGAACAAGGATGTTGTGTAGATAGGTAGATTACGGGACAAATATAGACCGCTCACAACCTACATACTGCATCGTTGGGAACTATCTAAAATACCTATGGAATGGTATACCACATATTGGTCAATCTTAGAAACTACATGAGAGATGCGGACTTTAACGCTTTTTAAGGAAAAGGTCAATTATAGATGACTGCTATATTTATGAAGAAATATAATCATTTAGCATCGCTGGCCCTTGCCAGCCATTGCCATTTGCCAAGGTAAAAGTGAAAAGACTGGAAACTTGCATACATATGGCGGGAAAAAGTTGATAACTCAAGATATAAAAATTTAAGAAATTTGAACCTTATGATTTTTTTCAACATTCAAGTTTTTGTCCTGACTTGTCAACTTCTTCTCGCCATGTACGGATTATTAAATAATATTAAATTTGAGTATACTGCTTCGGATAGGTTGTCTACCTATTCTACTATCCTTGATTAAAGCCTTCCATGATAGAGCAGCCCGCACTACAGTCACTCCCATACTTTTTTTGCGCCGCTGGTTGCGTCGGTCCAGAATTACAAATTTTGTCAATTTTTAACTCATGTCCACCGGGATAGAAAGGTTCTCGAGTGAACTGCGTACCTAAGTACCTTAACAAGGATTACTGAAGATCTGGTCAAGATCGTAAGGAACCGTTGGGTGAGGGCACGCCACGGCCTATCATTGTTGAGATCCTTAGAAGTTTATGAGAGACCTATGTCTAGCAGTGGGCGTCGTTTAGCAAATGTAATGATAGTGATAATGATGAATTATCTTAACAATTAGAGAACACCAAACACGCCGCAAAAGCAACGGATAGATACTTTACTTCCTGTGCACGTTTGTGTCTGGCTGGACCGGATGCCTTAACAAGAGATAAGTGTTTTATCACACAGAGAAGGCAAATGAGCGTACAAACTACATAACTATTGATTTACTTTCCAAAAAATCCCACGTGTCCGCATACTGAAATCACATTTTACGTAGTCGCGGTTGACCGGACAAGAGTTTATAAGCGGTTTTAAAATTAATTTTACTATCGATTTTAATCGAATTAAGTGGTCGCAAACTAAAAAGTAAGTAGTTCGGCAACTAATATTAGCATATTATAAGTATTTAAGTAGAATTTTAATTATGTGTCACACGAAGTGAAAATCAAAAATCGGTATAAGATGCCAGTAAGCGGACACGTGTCCGCCAACCGGGATACCTAACAAATTTGCATACCGGTTGCGCGGACAGTCAATATTTCTCTAACTTTAGAAATATCATGAGAAAATCTCTGTAAATAACGTACATTGGTTCATAATTAACCGAACTAAATGCCTAACACAAATGTAACACGAATACAAAAGAAGAAACTTACGTTTATCCGCGCGCCTTGTTCTTAATTTTTTCGTAAGATATCGACCATTTTGGTCACTACTGAAGAGGAGCGTATATAAACATTTTTTTTCTGGCTAAAGGCTGCATCAATCGTTTTGAAGTGAATACATTATAATTGCATAACTATCTGAGTATCAATAAATAAGTTCATTTTATTATTAAGAACAGCAGGAATCTTATTTTTTGCATTTTAAGAGAAGTTGTCGGCCATTTGTCCGGCTACCAGCACTGTCCGCGCTACCGGCACAATGACCCTATGTATTATCTCTTCTGTGTCATTGTATGATAGAGTAGAAAACCATTTTTTTAATTTTGATTTGACTTTTAGCGAGGTGCATGTTTTTAGGTCAAGGGTTTTGCAAACAGCGTTATATGTAAATGGGTGAATATAGTAGCCAGATCGTTGTGCGTGAGCCGTTTGGACGGTAGGTACACAATAATTATAACCAACAACTGACGAACACGTATACGTAACAGTATTATTTTCATATTACACAATAAGTGCGCAATTATTTTAATTCATAACTTCTTCTTGCTAGCCGCTTAACTAGCAAAATCTTCTTAATTAATCGTTCCGGGCCAAATAAAAAAAAGTCACTAGATAGATACCTAGCTACTCCACCTCGGAAAGGCGCTAATTATTTAAGGAGCCTAATGATAACGTAACAGCAATATCGCAATGTCGCACACCGTCATTTCAATTATGGGTTTGATATTAGTGATATTCAATAATGATAATTCAAGTATAAAACAGTTTCTAACACGAAAGAAAACTAACACTTGCGAGCTATATGAAAAGAAAACCCTGGTACCTAATTCAATTGAATTAAATTTGATTTTACAGACCCCTACTCCACCTACCTAAAGTAAAAATCATCACCCATGTGACCTTCATTTATGAAACGTTGTTTTAGATCTCGAGGTCACAGATGTAACGACTCGAACTTTCGCCAGATGCTCTACCTATCTGTACCTGACTAACAATAAAATAATTTTAAACAAAAAAAGAACCTGCCCGAGTTCCTGTAAAAAGTACTGAAGTCACTATAGGTGTCCTGGCAGGGTGTGTTAAAGAGTTTCCTGGATTTCTCCAGGATCCCGACCCAGACCTGGTGACAATGGGACCAACTGTGAAGTATACTCTTTCAAACAAAAAAGAGTTTTCCAAATCGGTCCAGCCGTCTTCGAATAATCGGTACATACATAAAAAAAATCGTGTGGCCAGAGCCTGGCGGTCTGATAGGGAATTAATACGATGAATGTTTCGCAGTAACCGAGTAGTAGGCAGGATAACTATCGAGATTTAAGTGGTCATGAATCATCATATATTCTCACACCACCTTTTTTACAGGAAAGCAGTAGAAGTTCGGTAGCCTCAGATATAACCTCAACTGTCTCAGTCGAAGACCTTGGCCAGCAAGACGATGCTAACGACGGGGAACGTAGTGTACGGTTCGAAAACTTTAGTGGTGGATATGTTGAAGAAGATCAGTTGGGAAACATCGATATGGTGCATGTTATAATTGAGGAATAAATGTCAGGTAGCTATTTATCATATTACATATCTATATTTTATTTAGAGTTGGAGAACGCAATGCATCTTGTGTCCGCAAGGTTTGCAATATATGTGCATCAATATATCATTATAGGCTATATCATTTGTCATTATCTAAAATATCTGTATACGAATTATTAACGAAGTGTGGAGATTATTATTGATTGTGCTTACTTTTATTGGGTCCCATTCTATACTAGTAGTTCGCCCCGAACCGTGAACTCGCGAATCTTGTGTTTCGCCATAAAATAATGTGCAATAGTAGAATTACTACAAATACCAAAAATAGGTATCGGGTACTTTTTTCTCAACTAACCATCACGGTGAAACTAAACGTCCACATTAAATTGTGCGGTTGATGCGTAAAATTTTACCACGACGAAATCGCTTCAGATTTGACAGTTTTTGTCTCATCTAAATTTAAATCCACCTCTCACATGCCTCTCACTCTGTTGCTTTGACATGTCGTTCTCATCTGTGGACCACCTATATAGGTTTCGGTCACCATCATTATGCGTCTATGGTAACTCTCTCTAACTAATGTGTTAATGTCAGTATGCTGATGGCCCTAGCAGCCAAAGCTCTAATAAATTTAAAAAAAAGTCAGTTGTCAAAATATTTACACCAAAATCAAAATAAAATGGAAAATATTTTTGAAATCAATTTTATGTTGCTAATTGTTATGAAACAGTAAGCAGTTAATAAGGATTTGACGAGAGTGTTAATCAATACCTTTCGTTTGATACCAAAGTCAACCATACTTGCTCGTAAAAGTAGCAAATAAGATGACCAATGTAACAAGACCCCTTTACAAAACCTTTTTAGGCCTTCTAATTTCAGAACCCCCGTCTCAATCCAGCTCATATACGAACTCGCAAATTTTGTTGGTCTCTGCTACAACCCCAACAAATTTCATAAAGATCGGAAAATCGTTACTAAAGTTATCGTCGGACAAACTATGTAAATCAAAAAGCCATCCAAATGCCGAGACGTCCCAGTAGCCAGGTGACAGTTGTTGTTTGTAAGAACGATCTTCGCTTACGCTCCGCTCGTTCGATAATATAACCTCGCATAACAATTTTAACGTAGTGCAATTACATTGAAATCGTATTGGTTAGTGATAGCAAGCTTGATCGTTGCGTACGAGTAATTCAACACATAATATGAGCACGATGAAGTACCTAGGTATATAAATCGAAGATACAAAAAACATTGATAGAAATTAAATTTCAATCAAATTAAGATGAATAGAATGCGGTTCCGATGTGGATAAATAGTCCTGTCTAACTAATAAAATGACAGTTGTAAGCAGGTAGGTTAGTGCTAATTTAAATATCAGTGCAATACAGTTTTAACGAACATACAATGTGTCTCCTTTTGTTTCTTATTGTCTACAAACAGCAGGGCAGAGAATAAGGCTCACACAATAATCTTCCTTATCGTCCAGCAACTCGTATTTAATATCACAGGCTACCCATATAACCATTTCGGTCGCAGAATCGTCAAAGTAGTAACTAAATGTCAAATGTGTCGTAACAGTGTCGTAACAGTTACTACACTTTGCGACTGTGTTCAGTTTTGGTTACTTAGTGTGGTAACAGTGTGCACACAATGTGACCAAATTTGTTTCAGTAACTAAGTGTCGTCGCCGTGTGTACACTTTTCGGTAACAAGGTGTCGACACATTGTGTAGACTTTGCGACCACAATTTGTACACAATGTGTCGTAACGGTTACCGAACTGTTTCGAAACATTGTGACCGCAAATGACAATATAAAATACCTCTTGAAAGCCAAGGTTTGTCAAACTTTACCATTAGTGTCTCGTGTGCTCGGAATCATAGTAAGTCATCATGAGCGATCCAAATGATAATAATCGACCAAAACCATATAAACACTCGTCAACATTTTATAGAAAAGTGGGAATATTTCACTTAAAAGTTCAGATTTCGTTCCGCCACTTTTTTTTCTGTAATAACGTTTATATAGTTTTTAACCACATCATTGTATTTATGAAGACCTGATTACAGTGATTACCTACGGCCACTGAAGATATTTAAATAAAATGATATATTAGCAAAGATATAAGACATTTAAAAAAAATACGAAATTTTCATGAAAAATGCAATTCCGCTTCGGTAGGGGTGCACTTTGCGCATCCATTAAAATTAAAAGAAGACAACATTTTCATTTAATTTCAAATAATAGTTACCTAGGTAACACACCTCTGAATATCGCATCGTGTTTCCTAAGAGAGTACATTAAATTTCGTACATTAAATAAAAAAACGAAAACAGCCATTTCTCTGCGTTACGTTTTGCGCAACCATCATGCCGTTTTGTGGCCTTTAAGCTTTGGTAGTATTTGTATTTTGAATAGTGGCAATACCAAAGCAGCTTTTTCTATGGTCAAAAAGGCGGCAGCGGCTATATTTTTGTCAACTTTAGGGTCGCCACACACCTAGCGGTTTTCCTCGCGGAATTACCGGAAGTAGCGGAAATTTGTCTATGGTAGCGGAAATTTGTCTATGGTAGCAGATTTTTTGTATGGAAGCCATAGACAAATTACCGGAAGTAGAGGAAATTCATAGACAAAATGCTTAATTTGTCTATGAATTTCCGCTACTTCCGGTAATTCCGCGAGGAAAACCGCTAGGTGTGTGGCGACCCTTATCCGGAGTGAAAAGTGCCACATTTTTCGCAGCGTGCAATTTTTGAGATTTCAAGATAAGTTTTAAATTAATGTCTGTCATTGACGTCATAGTTAGTGTGCACTATTAAGTAAGGCGTGTGTAATTTTCCTAGGTTATTTTAACTAAAAAAAGAGCTTATTCATAGAGTTATTATAGATTTTCTTTGCGCTACGGTCGCCATTATGCCACTTTGCGATACCAATGATATTGCGCTACCGAATAAAGGTTCATGCACACATAGGTTTGCGGTTTCCGGGTGTAAGTTTGCTATATAAAATCAACCAAATGGAACCGTGGATCACCATGGAACTATTTGAAAGTTACGTTTTCAGTCAAATCCTATGGAATCTCTTACTATTTGGCAATTTGACATGATTCTATAGTTCCATTTGGTAGACCGTTCAGCCTTTTGTCTGCAGTGATTAAAAATGTAACCTTACCATACCAAATCGTGTTTTTTTGTACCTAACTATGAGCGCCAAAATATCTCGGCTGTGGTGGGTTCTTTCCATCCCTCGGTTAACAATCGAATGTTCATTTAAAATATATTATGTCAAAATCATACAATGTATGCGCAAACCTTAACTATTTTGCGTCACTCTGCGCGACCGACTCAACTATTCTGCGTCACTCTGCGCGACCGAATCGTTGAATATTTTACGTCACCTTTGCGCTATTTGTGGCAAAAACTACGGCCTGACCCTTAAATAAATATGTCAAATCAAACAGTAATTTAATAGTAATAGATATTATGTTAGGTACAGTAAATTCCAGATGTACGTATTCTAACCTAAATTCTTTTTAGGCAGAAATGACAAAGATGTTCACAGCGCTGAAATTCCTCGATCAACTGTTGATAATGCATCTAATTGTAATGTCAATAAAATGCTGACAGCAACAAACTCGAGTGACTTCGTGGTTGTGGGCCATAACAAAATATCGTGGTCGATTACCCAACAACTTGGTACCAACAAAATCATTTTTTTGCCATTCTCCTCCATCAACACTACTTACCACGGCATGGCTCTTACACTTTGAGAATATCTGGAAACAAATGAGTACAAGGAGCCATTTTACAAATCCGGTAACTTTGTTACTACTTTTGGTCGCGCGCCGACCTGTGTCTACACAGTGTCTACACAGAGTCGTAACATTGCGACTACTTTGTGACTGGAATTTTCCTCAGCCTTAAACCATATTTTTACATCCTAATTACCAAGTTTAGTACTAAGTAAAGCCTTATTTTTATTATTTAAGTATATCATATGCATTGGAGCACTAAAAATGTAACAAATAATGTAGTTATGAACACATGCACTGAGAAGTAAATAATTTCATTGCTGGCCAAACTAAAATAATGTGGCGGCGCGTTGATAAAATAACACTTAGATAATCAAATCTCTCGAGCAGTTTAATTTCCCATAGTATTTTAAGTCATAATATAATATAAATCCAAACAATAAATACTTATTTCTTATAAATCCTGTTTAGGGATGGCGTTTTAATGTACGTCACTTATGTTTATTATTTAAGTATTTTTCCATCTGACAGTTCCTATTTGAAACGAACAAAATGACCGAATGAACGAATGATTTTGGAATAACTAGTCGCAAACTGGTAACAATGTGTGCACACGGCGACGACACTTTATGTCAAAATGTGTCTGCGTCGACGCTTCCCCATTTCTGGTAGCGGTGTCGTAACGGCGACGACACTGCGACCGGAATTGTGACCGGAAAAGACGGTGTCGACGCAAGATGTGTCTACACTGTGTCGTAACGGCGACCGAAAATGGTTGTATGGGTAATAAAGCAAATACTCTACATATCTATCTACACAGACCTTCGATCAGGACACGTGCCGTGCACGGTGCATACTAATTTCCGGAGGATGCTCATTGCCAGCATTCGTTCTCATGTGTCGATAAGTTGAATAGACTATCACTGATAGATATCTATTTGTTTACCAAACTCTATGTATGACTGAAACAATCAAAATACCTACTACCTAAGAATAAAGGCCGTTATTTAGGCTCTAAATAACGGCTAATTAAATTATACTCATAATCGATGAAAAATTGTAAGTAAACAAAATAATTGATAATCGATTAGTTAAATGTTCCCATTTCTTTTCCATTGTTTTTGCATACCTACGTGATTATTTTATGAAGGCAGAGGAACTATAAAACGTACATAAATAGTGTATTAGCTATTGTTTTCATACTTCTACTCAAAATACAACATTACCTATAATATACAATGACTACATGAACCATGAACACTGAAATTGTGAGTATTACAGCAAAAACGTAATTTATGCCCAGACAGGTATACTTATAGTCGAAATAATCTGCGATATACGAATTTCATCTTGGATTCATTAAAATATCAACTAGCATCGCAAATGAATATATTATTTACGGTTCTGCGTCGCGGCTAATACCGTTTCGAATTACGATAATATAGATTGGAATTGCAGCAAACAGCTGCGTATACATTTGAGGCATTGGTCTCACGTAAAGTTGCCACGTTTGCTTTAAGTCAGCATTTATGCGTCGCGTCTCCAGTTCTCCACATATACAGTCCTATATCTATACAACAGCAGACAATGTCATTACGAGGCCTCGAATGTCGGCTACGTATGACCGTTTAACAACAATCGACAATTGGCATAGAGTTAACAATCTATTTAAAGAACCGAGTAACTTATGAACCATAAAACTGTTAGTTATCATTTTATAATAGTTAAGTACTTACTCACAATTCAAGGTAGGCAGGTAGGTATTTCTACACACTTAATTATCTACTTAGTACCTAATAACATTTGAATGTAGATACCTAACGATTGATACACAATAGAGGAACTGATAATCAAATACATAAGTAAGTATGAATAGGAAACTCCTTATCAATCGAATGTCAAGCAAGTGTTGTCAATTATATTTTGTGATTACAATAAAATCCAACTTGGATATAAGTAGGTAGGTTGATGATTCTCATTAAATACTTTGAATATGAGACTAAAGACTTATATGAACCATTTTATTTAAATTTGTACCCTCAGTATTTTTTTTAAATTTGGAAAGTTTTAGATGATTTCGACTCAGAATCACGAGCTCTATCTATCGACCTTAGCAGGACACAAAAAGAGTTCCAAAATGTTCATACATTTTTCGTTACTTCCATTCTGTTACCGTAAGCCATGGAAAAATGGTAACGTAATGGAAAAAAATAGGGACACATTTATTGTCCTAATAAAATCGAAATAGCTCATGACTCTAAGTCGAAATCATTTAAAAACTCCACATAAAAAAGTACAACTTTAAATAAAATAGCCCAGGTACAGTCGGCCAAAAATGTGGTCTACTACGTCCCTACGGTTGAGGTTCGTTTGAACGTCATGAGACAACACGGTCGGGCATGTTTTTAAACTCCGTTAGAAAAGTCAACCTTAACGATCGTTAGATCTCGCAGAAACTTTTGTCAAAACTGGTATACCACTTTCTAGGCCCACTGTAACAATACAATTTTATTATCTATATTTACAATCATAACTATGTTTTACGATTTTATCTACCCTAATAAATAAGTAACAAGGTTACCTAGTGTTAAAAAGAGTTTAAGTAAAGGCAATAAGAGCTGAATACTATGAAAATAATTCAATATAAGTGCGGAACATTTTAATTAGCGCAAATAATGAGAAACTCGCATAAATAAAACATAATTCGCTAGATCTAGACGCACTCTATTAACATCTTGTCCACAATTACCTTCTATATGAAAGAGGTAAATTCAACTCTATATGTAATTTGCATTACCTGGGATTCAAATTGTACTTTTCTCATTGTCTAGGACACGTTCAAAAGTCAGTTGAAATTTGTCATAACATGTATTAGATATCCTGTATCCTGGCCTCAGGCGTCCATAGCCTACGGTAACTGCTTACCATCAGGCGGGCCGTATGCTTGTTTGCCGCCGTCGTGGTACAAAAAAAAAGATAGAATTTTGGGATGACTCACGACAATGTTTATCACCAAATTCAATTTTAGATTACATTTCCAATAAAATCATGAAGATACCTATTTATAATGACAGCTAATTGAAAATTTTAACATGAAGCCAGTTCTAATAGTTTCTTAGACAGCAGTGACAGCACTGCCGCCATTGAAGTCGACTTCGATAAAAAATCAACATTGCAACTTTCGGCCGATGCTGTGTGGTAACAACTCTCAGTGTTAGTCGCGCAACAGACAAGTCACGTCCTATGGTGTGGTGAACCGATAACTATTGAAATAACGACAATGAGTTACGCGTTTATAATAGTGGCGGCCGTAGCGCTGACGCTGAAACTGTGTTTCATGAGCTTCTCACTTTACGTCACCTTGAAAAATAGAGAGAAACAACAGACGCAGGTAAGGTTCTCATTTTATTTTGTTACTTTCTCGTATATAGAATAAATATTTATCAACATTACATTACGCTTTCGCCTGGCGGTGAAAATTTGCGACAATATGGACGGATACTTAATTACAAGTATCCCCGGTATTTATGATCTTGTTTTGACGAATAACGGTCATACATTGTAATACATAGGTAATATTATTGCTGACTGTACTTGCCTCTACTTCTTCGGTACGTCTATAAGTACATATCCCCAAAAGATTTCTAGTGAGCCTGAATTCGATGTGTTTGCGTTTTTTCAATGAGGTGATCCTTTAGACCAGCTTTCTACTGAATTATGAGATAAGTGGTCAAGAGGTTTCAACAAACATTAGCGAAACCATACTTATTGTCATTGCAAAGTACGGAAGTAAATATACCTACACAATTCGATTTAATCATTCAGTATCAGGATGGGGTTAGAGTATATTATAACACAAGGTACCTAAGATAAAAAGGAACAAAAAAAACTCGCGATAAAAATGTTGGTTTTGTATGGAGGGGTGGCCAGTTGTGATGACAATTTTTCTCCTACTTTTTCCTACTCGCAATATGATACCAATTATTCCCTTAAACGGATCACCAGTATTTTTGTTACACCCTGTATATCGTGATTAGACTGAAATGTATCTGCCTCCGAAAGCTACATAAGTACCTGAAAGTATGAACATGAACTTGATTTGATATTATTAGTCTCATTGTTTGCACATTTTTGAAAAAAACGCGCCTGACGAACACCATTAGAATCCTTTCAGTACGCAAAACTATAGGTACATAAATATTTAAGTGGTGACGATAATAATCAAAAACGTAAACAAACGGCTGTCGAGATCGATAGTACCTATAGATTAGATAAATATTAGGTTTGGAGCAGTGATTAGATACTTTTACCTTGTCTGATAAATATCAAACACCGAGATATATCTAGCTGTGACTAATCAGCGTTAATTAAAACATCAATGAATAATGGGTACCTAACTACTTGATATCATCATTAAGTATCATCATCTCAGCCATAAGACGTCCACTGTTGAACATAGACCTCCCCTTTGGACCTCCATAAGTATCGGTCGGAAGCGACTTGCATCCAGCGTCTTCGGGCGACCTTTATAAGGTCGTCTGTCCATCTTGTGAGTGGACGACCTACGCTGCGCTTGCTAGTCCGACGTCCGTGGTCTCCACTCGAGCACTTTTCGATCCCATCGGCCATCTGCTCTGCGTGCAATGTGGCCTGCCCATTGCCACTTCAGCTTGCTAATCCTGTGGGCTATGTCGGTTACTTTAGTTCGTCTACGGATCTCCTCATTTCTGATTCGATCAAACTCCGAGCATAGCCCTCTCCATAGCTCGTTGAGCGACTTTGACTTGATAATGCTGTTCAGCAAAAAAAGTCTTGTTAAGGATTTTTTTAAGACTGCGTCGACCGCCCAGCGGCGTCCTCACTGGGCGGATTGTATCTCCTAATAAACGAATCAATTTCTGTATTATCCCTCATGTTAAGTTATAGGTACGAGTACCTAGTCCTACTAATTTCGCAACTATAATGATCTATTTTATACCATCTCTTTGTAACAAGTTTATTTGCAATGTGTGTCAATTTTGTAACGAGTGCGAGTCAGACATCGCTTCTTTTGCAAATATGTAATTCAAAGCCATTTCTGCTGACTGTACTCGTGTAATTTGATCAAAATGACTTTTCTCAAACATGCAATGAAATGTCTTCGTTATGTGCGTCATAATAGGCTTCAAAGTATCACGTTTAGGGCGGATCAACTCCAGAGAACTGGTAACGATTTTCATATAAAATTGACGGCCGGAAGCCGGGAAATAATTTTTTTTTAATTTCCATTCCACATATGTTTGTGGCACAGGATCATGGCATTCAGCCATTTAAGGTTATAGGCGATATTTACTTTTTGGTTCATTTGACATTCTGCCACTACTTATGCATATTAAAAAAAAAACAATAATCGATTGTAATATTAGTTTTCTTTGTTTTTTTTTGGGAAAAATTTTTTTTCCTTTTTTCTGAAATATTTTTTTTGCAAAAATTTTTTTTTGTTTAAAAAATTTTTTTTTGTTTTTTTTCCTTTTTTTAATTTTTCTTTTTGATTTTTTTTTTGTTTTTTTTTTGAGAAAAAAAAATTTTTTTTGGATTTTTTTATATTTATTTCATTGCATGTTTGAGAAAAGCACTATACATACCTCGGCGTGAAAAGGGGTTGCCAGCCTCGTAACTATCCGGCCTCGCTACGCTCGGCCGTCTATATAACTCAGCCGGCAACCCCCTACTTCCCAGCCTCTGTAGTAATGTACTATTATTGTTAGTAAGAATAACTTCAACACGAGCATGCAAAAGCAACATTCCATACTAAGTACTTATACGGTAACCGCAAGTGGTATATTATTTACCAGCATGGTACCGACGCTTTGTGATAGAAATGCGAAGCAGGCAGTAAGTATGCGCTCTTCTCTTATGAGCGCTGGTAGCCTAGCTGTATAGCGGTAGGGAAACAAGCGACTCGGTGTTGGGTTCAAACCCGGGCTCACATCAAAGATGAAACTTATGCTACTGCTACAGTGACAATGTTATAAAAGGTAAATCTATGTAACTCAGTGTAACAAGGATGCCGTTATTGTGACATCAGGACATCACTGTGTTTTTATAACATCATAAAACATTGGCGTAGCAGCACCATTATGGAGCATGAAAAACAATTTAATGTGAATAGCAGCTGACTACTCACATTAAATCAAACGCAGACCACCGGACTACGTAGGGAATAGATGCCTCGACCTCTTTGTCCAAGGCCCTAGATCCCGCGGCAGGCCTAAGACGCGCTGGCTGGACGTCGTGAAAGCGGACATGGCAGAAAACAAACTCACACCTAAGGATGTCGAAGACCGGGCAAAGTGGAGAAGGTTAAGCAGGAAAGCGGACCCTGGCACTAGGCCGGGAAAACGCTAAGCCGAAGAAGAAGAGCAGCTGACTACTCTCAATTAGACAGTTTTCTATGTGTATTTAAAAACAAGATAGCTATTACTAGCATTTGTTATACAGGGTGTAACAAAAATACTGGTGATCCGTTTAAGGGCATAACTGGTATCGTATTTCGCGTAAGAAAAAGTAGAAAAAAAATTTGACGCGATACAAATTCTTTTTTGTACAGGACACGTCACGGCTGGCCAACCCTCAATACAAAGCAAAAATTTTATTTCGCGAGAAAAAAAATTTTTTCTTACTTTTTCATAATTAGAATAAGTACGATACATACATACCAATTATGCCCTTAAAACGATCACCAGTATTTTTGTTACACTTTGTATAAATCGAAACCAACCCTTAATTAAAACAAGTGCCCGGAGTTCTTGGGGTTAAGTAAAGCTGTTCCCGGTCTCACTTTGGATACCCCGGCCCCGGTTGTATGTGCTGTGATGGTAAGAGAAGGATCACGAGGTCTGCATACACTGGTTATATGAGAACCTATTTAACTTGCCCATTAACGCGTAACCAATAGGAATACGTATTCGGGCAACTGTAATCTGGCAGGAAACATTAACATGCGTGACAAAGTCGATTCGCAGTTTTAATGATGATGGGATTTTTTTTTGTTTAAAAATAATAGGCAGGTGGTTATAAGAATGTGCGTCCGGAAAACCAATTGCTAGGCATCACAATGGAATTTAATGGGCATACTCCACGAACAGCAACCGCCCCGCTCCGAGAACTCTCAATTCACTTACAGCCGAGTTGACCATTATAACAAGACCCTTATGAAGATTATTTTTCTCCTTCTAGCTCCATAACCCCTTGATCTATTCTACTCATATGCGAACCCTCAAAATATATGTATTCCTGCTATAACCTCAACAAATTTTATAAAGATCAGAAAAATGTTACTCAAGTTATCGCGGAGTAAACTCTCAAAATCAAAAAGCTATCGAAATGCCGAGACGTCCCAGTAGCCAGAAGTTGTAAGAATTCGCTTCGCTTGCGCTCCGTTCTTTCAATTATTTTTGTAACTTTTATTACCTCCTCTGAATGTACCTCACTGCGCGGTTAGCGGTGTAGTAGGAATGCATTCACTTTGTTTTGGCTCGATACCGACCGTACAGTACAACGGCATAATAGTGTAAACTGAGTGGACGTTCGAGTACGTCCATGTTATTTAAATGCAAACCGTGTATGGTGTGACCTCAGCGCACGCTGCCCAAATCCATTAGAAGCAGGGCTTCAGGGCAATGAATTTGTAGGTGTGGAAATCCACGGATCCCGCTATTTCCCCGAAAAGAATCCCGGGATTGGAAGCCCTAAAATTAGAACCTTGTAAAAATCTGGCCGTGCCGTCGGACGCTCACTAATGAAGCTGTACTAGGGAAGTCTCGGGTTCAAATCCCAGCTCGTATCAGAATGAGTTTTTCAAGAACATTATTTTACCATTTATATTACCTACATAGGTATACTTGGTAGATAATATTGGTATTTTTAATGGTATTTAATTCACGGCCGCCTTGCCTAGTCGGTAGTGACCGGTAGCCAATCATTTGGCAAACAACATTTCATAAATGTTCATTTCACAAACAACGTTAGGCAAACTAACGATTCCCAAATTAGACATTGTATAAAATTTTGTTTTACAAATAGTTCAAGAGACAAATTATTTGCTTGAAAAAACACTATATTACAAAACGTTATTTGGCAAATTATTCATTTGTTATTCAGGGCAATTAACAAAATAATGCATACTAAAAATTTATAGTAAAATGCATTACTTGGTAAATACTTCGTTTAATAAATGATCATGGTGTGTATGTCATTCATATGTGTAATTATCTACTATACGGTATTACATTTTAAAACTGATAGACATTTGTAGTTTAAAAGTTAAGTTTGTTTCTGTTTAATATATCACGGAAAACTATTATTTGAGAGAGCCCAGATAGGTGCGACGACAAGCGAAGCGAGGAGGAGCGTGTTAGGTTAACTGCGACCGTAAAATTATCCATTAATTACTTATATTTCATTGAAACCGAAATTCTTTTATAATATTTTGTCTTGTGTCAAATGCTCTTTTGCCTAGAAATGCAGTTGTCAGTCAGCCATTCCTGTTTGCCTTATTTTACTATTGTCCCCAAAAACCAGAACGACTGATTAACCGACTTCAATTAAAGGAGGGTGTTCTCAATTCGTTTGTATTTATTTATTTTATTTATTAAATTGAGTAAAAACAATAGTTTATCTATTGACATTTTGCAAAATAACTGATTTTAAAAAAGATTTATTCGCGAAATGAACATTTGTTAAATAATAATTTGTCTTTCAATATGTTTATAAAGCGTCCAAGTTACTAAATGTATATTTGTCTATTAATGATTTATAAAATGAAAATATTTAGCAATGACAGGTTTGTGAAATGAATAGTTTGTGAATTGTTGTTTGTTAAGTGATTATTTGCGAAATGGTGTTTATCAAATGATGATAAACCGTAGTGACCCTGCCTATGAAGCAGGAGGTCGCGGGTTCGAATCCTGGTCAGGGCATTTATTTGTATGTTTATCACGGATTTACACACGAATTTTTTTTTTTATTTGTTTGGGACACGCTGTCCCAGCCGGCCAGGCCAACCCTATAAAAACCAATTTTCTTTTTCGCGAAGAAACTTTTTTCTTAGTTTTTCATAATAAGAATACGATACCAATTATGCCCTTAAAAGGATCACCAGTATTTTTGTTACACCTTGTTGATATCTATATTTAATCAAATTATACTTTTTAATTGTTGCAGACGAACCTCCCAGCGAACAAATCGATGGTGATCTCTTGGAAGCGGGTGACGGAGAAGTTCTTGCCGCGGTCCCTCTATTGCGTCGAAGAAAACAATAAAAACTTTGTCAATAAGATGTAGTTCAGCTCATAGCCTTAAGTTACTTAGGTCTGTTCATAGCCTTAAGTTACGAGTATTAAGCCTTTTTAAGACAGGGAATATATTTCCCACCATTAGGTATTTGAACTTTATTTCGAAGTAGTTTCGCATGATTTCTGACCTTGTTGCCCGTTAAAGGATGTAATGTGACGTTTTTAATTAAGTGAGCGTCAGGATGGCGGGTGGACCTCGGGAATTTAATCAATTTTTTAATAAAAGGTGTGTACTTTTATTAACAATTTGATTTTAGCAACACCCGTAACCGTAACTAACCATTTGTAATCCGTATTGCAAATGGCATAAGGTCTACCGATGGTTAGTTACGGGTGTTGCAGTTGGTACTGGTGTATAAGTGTAACTTTGGTATACTTAAATCAGCACGTATACATCTTTGTAAAACGAGATTTTTCAAAAAAGGGCCACCCGCCATTACGGTCATCACTCGCAAGGCCTTGGCTACGGCTATTACTACGTTATCGCTGAGATTTCTACATTCAAATAGACTATATACAATATGGATTGTTAAGTCAACTATTAGGTATACAGTTTGTATAATCTCCTTATGACGTCATACGTAGCTTAATAGGTCAATCTGACTCCTTTAATACAATGTAAGATTTTTAATTAAATGTAATGCAAAAATGTCCATTTTCATTTTATTTTGTATAAGGTTGAGTTGTTTACTTGACACACTTAACCAAGTTCGAGTTCGATTGGCTATTTTTCCTCATTCATTGGCATACCTAACCTAATGTCCTATTGATGCATTTATTAACTTGAGTATGAGGCACTATACATTATAGTATCCGCAGAATTAAGTGGCAACTGAGGTCATAAAACTTCTCTTTCACACTTGCACCGCCACGGCAAGAGAGAAGGAGACATCGTTATGAACTCAGTCGCCACTTGATTCTGCGGATACTATTGAGTGGAGATCACAGCTATTCAATCAATAGCGAAAATCAGTCTATGGCCTCCATACAAAAAATCAGCTACCATTGACAAAATTGCGCTCTTGTCTATGAATAGCTAAATTCCTGTTTAATGTGTGGTGCCTCTACAATTTTAATATAGTACTACGTAATATTTCTAACTTCTATAAACATTGCCTGGTAAAACAGATAATGAGATAACCATCTTAATTTGTCATTTTTTTTATTTATGAACACATCTCATATTTATATTTACAATATGTACAATTGTACAGTATGTATATCTGTATATAACAACAATTTTAAAAAGCTGTTTGATAATTTTTTACCATTCCCCTTATATATATTATGCAACATACATTTTATGGATATTTTACATCAGGTTGTAATTCATAACTTATAATAGTTATAATCAAATTCCTTAACTTCTAAAAACTCCATTTCTCGGACCATTGTCGCCCATTTCACTGTTTTCTTCTTAAGGTTCAGTTGCATTTTTTTATTTTTGTACTCCAGAGCCTTATTCACAACCATTCGGTTGAACGCATGCACATGCTCGTGGTTTGTGTATTCCTCAACGTCCATCCATTGGCATTTTCTGACCTCCCGCTGTGATATGGAAATTTGTTCTGTAAGGGCCTTCATCATTAGTAACACGTAGATGTCAGAATTGCCGAACATCATGTTGTGTGAGTGCCGGAATGTGACCAGAGATAGGAAGGCTGCATTCACTCCAGTTTCTTCTTTCACCTCTCTTACTGCGGCATCTATTATGTCTTCACCTGCAAATAAATTCGAAGAAATAAGAGCAGACATTCTCACCATATTGAGCTACACATGATGGTCTCAATATAGTCTAAGAACGTTTTTCTGCAGCTCTAATTAGATTACAAGTTATTGTCCAAAATTGTAACGAACTTATAAAATCGTGATTTCTCAGGATTGATATAACAGAAAACTGTGCATTGACAGTTTACTTACTGAGAAATACTGTGTTAAGAAAGTACAAGTAATGAATTAGATGACTTGAGACCATACAGTAACTAGGTATATAATATGTACCTACAGCATGGCTTAGTGCCGGGCCTTCAGAACTAAGGCTCGTGGGACAGAGTCTGGTATACCACACAGAAGGTTAAGTTTATTTAAAAGCATAAGTCCAGTCGCCATCAGATATATCGGAGTGGCCAAGGTGGTCACAAATATCTGAACAAAGCCTCTACTGACAAGGCGATTAAGTGCATGTTCAGATATTTTTGATTACTCTGGCAGCTCCGATATATTTGATGGCAACTGTACATGAAAATGATGTGCTAATAAGAAAGATTTGCTTACCCCTTTCAACATATCCTCCAGGTAACTTCCAATGTGGATATTCATAATGTTGTTCAGATACAGCCAACAGTTGGTTACAACCATTGAACACTAAAGCACCGACTCCAAGGTTTGTATGAGAGGCTGGTGGTAGATTTGGTTCTGAATCCGTAGGCAGCCATTTGTACATCATCACAAAACTACTTCTGGCATGATGAAAATTAAAACCTTTCTAAGAATATCAGTGTCATTGAGATATATAAATATACTTAGGTATAGTGTTTATAAACCTAATACCATTTGTGCATGTTTTGCATTGTGCAGTGATATTCAAATTTTTTAATGACTATCACAAATTAAACTTGCAATTTTGAGCTCTGTCATAATTTACAAATGGTAAAATTTACATTGTCACTTGGACAGTTAAAATATTAAGGTTAAGGGTAAAATTATCACTGTGAGGCAAAATTATTTATTATTAGTATTATTACTCAATAAAAATTATACAACTTATACGCAGATTCATTTCAATGACAGAGAGCAAAGAAAAATAAAAAGCACAATTGGAATTAGGTCATGTTAATAATTTTTCCAACTTACTTGTGCTAATACAGGTACTATTGCGGAGTCCTTTATGTCTACTTTAAACCATGCACATCTGTTCCCACTGCTCCGCCACTTTTCTATTGACTCTGAAAATTTTCAGTGCATAGGGTAAAGTTACAGGTAATTAATGTTTAATGTCCATAGATTTTAGTTGGATAACTGAACATGTATTCATTTGATTTTACTTTTAGGTTTTAATCCACTTTTGTAACTGTATATTCTATACCATGCAATAAAGTTTAAATAAATAAATGAATAAATACTCCTGTATTTATCAGTACCGAGTGTACGAGCGTGAGAAAGAGACAGTATGTTTCTCTCTCTCTAAGCTTGAAGTAAAAAAAACCCTGGCCAAACTATATGGTCTCTGTTACCAAGTACTTTGGTAAAAACTTAACACTTTCACGACCAGGAACCCGCTAGGCGGGCTCTCCGTTCGAAGGCGCTTTCCGCTACAAATCGGGAAAACGCTAGGTTCGGCTACGAGCATAGCGCGTAGTGAAGTGTGGTACAGAAAGTGTTAATTAACATTGATATCTTATTTAAATATTGTTTAATTAGATTAGGTTATTGGTTTATAGTTTCTGTAGTCTTATAGTGTGGGTACATATTTGAATAATCTATACCTAATTAATAAGTTATACATAACATTCAAATTATGTTATGTAACTGATAAATAAACAATATACCCATTATCATGTCACACTTTATCACTTACCATCCAGTTTGGCTTCAAGTGATGAAATTTCCCATTTTTCTTTTGTAGTATCTACTGTGATACCCTTGAACCTATCACTTTCACCTTGAAAAAGATCTTTAGGTCTCACTGAGTACCAGCAAGCGCTTCTGAAACAATTAAATAGTAAATGAAAATGGAATAAACAAACATGGATACATGATACTGAGATATGTTATGTTAACATTAGACCTACTTTAAACATTTTTTACTATATTTGTTGTTGGTAAATTTGCTTTGAGAGTTGATTTGTAACGAAATGTTTACTGAAAAGCGTCTTAACATATGGCTATACATGATACATAAAATAATGCGTAGAAAATATCCTTCCTAATAGTTTCAAAATAATTATTGAAACATAAATTAATTACAGTAAACTATAAGTTAAATTACGAAATCTAAATAACTTCTTCAAATATTGAGTACATAAACTGTAAACGCAGTGACCGCACTGACAGACTGACACTGACCGCACCGCAGTGACAATTACTGACAGTGACACTGACATTAACGAACGTGACAGCACTGACAATAGTTATCATAGACTTAAACGGCTATTAGACATTGCAACCTGCAGGGCCCAATCTGTTGTGTACCCTGCCTCTCCCTAACCCTCCTTCAGCTCCCTAAGGCCGCAATTAGACTATCATTTTTAAATGATCATACATATAGGACTCATTTATAAATGAAGAACCTATGATAGTGTAATAACAATAAATGATCCATTATGAATCATTTATTGTTATTACACTATCATAGGTTCTTCATTTATAAATGAGTCCTATATGTATGATCATTTAAAAATGATAGTCTAATTGCGGCCTAAGGGCCCTACCTTTAATTACACCTTCCAACCTGACAAATTGGGCCCTGCAGGTTGCAATGTCAAACTAAAAAGCCGGTATTAGACATTGCAATTTGTAGGGCCCAAATCTGAATGATTGAGAGGTGTAATAAAAGGTAGGGCAATTAGGCGATTATCACACTGACGACGGATCCGCATGCGGCGCCGGTGCGCGAGAGAGATAGCGCTCTGCATGTGTATAGCGCTGTCTCGCTCGCATGCGGATCCTCACCAGTGTGATAACCGCCTTAGGGTCACCACACACCTAGCGGAATTAGCGGAAGTAGCGGAAATTTGTCTATGGTAGCGGAAATTTGTCTATGGTAGCAGATTTTTTGTATGGAAGCCATAGACAAATTTCCGCTACCATAGACAAATTAAGCATTTTGTCTATGAATTTCCGCTACTTCCGCTAATTCCGCGAGGAATCCCGCTAGGTGTGTGGTGACTCTTAGGGAATTTGAGGAAGTATTTTTTGACAGATTTACACTGAGTTGCACTCCCCTGGGGTAGGGAAAGCAGGGTACACGTCAGATTGGGTCACGAGAAATTGCAATGTTTAATATCGGTTTAAAGTAACCACTGTCACTGTCAATGTCATTGCTTTGAGCACTAAAGTCACTTGATTTTACTTCAGTCAGTCACAGTCAGTCAGTCAGTTTGTCAAAATAAACTTTTGAGTTGGTTGTGTGATTCGTGAGTTTTGAATAATTGAAAAAAGATTTTTATCATTGTAACCATTAACATGCGCATAGTTTGTCGTCAAAGCTCAAGGCTACTGACGTCTTATCTATTCTAAACAACATCTTGTACGTTCACAAAGTAGATATCATTAATTATTAGTTTTAAACGCAATAGAAGAAGTATTTTAACATATTTACCAAATTTTTTATACTTCACATATTACAAATATAACAAAAATGTCTACTAAAACTTTTAACGGAGTAAAAGATAGGTACAATGGCGTAACAGTTGATTCACAGGAAGAGCTGTGTGATGCCAGTTATTTTCCGAATCAGTTAATAGGTGAGTCAACTGAGTCGCACAATTTTAATTCATATATCTTTGTTCACACATGTCAAGTGTGTGGAAGTCCTGAAGTACTTGACAACATATTATCCCCGGCAGATATTTGTACCTTGGGGATATAAAAACTTTTAAAATAAATTTCCAGATTCTCTTAGACAATGGACAGAAGAGGAGAGGAGATGCATCTGGTTCAAAGTCAATATAAAGGAAGCTGCATGGGTACCGGTATTAGCCAATGTGAGTTATATATTATTTTTTATTTATTCAAATAAAAGCAAAAATATGAGCTAAAACATAACACAGTACTATCTCAACAATCCGGCACTAATACTTACAGAAAAGAACCGGATTGGTGGAAAATTGGTAATATCAGTAAAAAGAAACATGTGTTTTTACCAATATTACCTATTTTCCTGGGTAGTGCTGTTTTTTAAAGTACCTCTTTAACCCTGCCTCTTACATTACTTAGCTGTATGATACTGATATTTGCAATGAAGGACATGTCGGTACATTGAAGGGCCGGATTATCAAGATTGTACCATATACCTAAACTAAAAACGTACAAATAAAATCTGACCTAAGCTAGGTCTCGGTCATGTAGTAATTTGAAACTATTAAAGCTATAACTTCTTTTACCATTTTAGGAAGGATTTAATTTTCATCATGCCAGAGATGATTTTGTGATGATGTACAAGTGGTTGCCAACAGATTGTTCCCACAACTTGCCACCAGCTTCTCACACAAACCTCGGAGTGGGTGGAATGGTGTTCAATGATAAAAATCAAATATTGGTTGTGAATGAGAAATTCATTGATTACCCTCACTGGAAACTGCCTGGAGGTTATGTTGAGAGGTGTAAGTTCAAAATACAAATTTATAATTCAATGTAACAAACCTGTATAGTACTTTTAATTTAATTTGATACTAGCTTTTATAACTGACTTTCAACTTAACATAATTATTTATATGTATAGTACTTAGTTCTAATATTTACTTAGCTAGATTATAAAATAAGTACGAGTATATCTATGATATTTGTTACAATCTTACTTAGACTTGCATGATATAAGTACTGTACATTGACAATAGATTTACTATTTCTACTACTCATCTGTTATCTGTAAATCCGTTAATCCTACACATTATTTGCTTGGTCCTTTATCACCTCGGTAGATACCAAGGTGATCCTAGGTAGATACTCAACAGTATGGGAATCTCTGTTAGATACATCTGGAAATTCACAAGAAGGGGAAAACTATCTCACAATCATTTTTTAAATACTCTTATATGGCTTATCAGAATGTGCAGTCAACTACAAAGAGTTGTATCCACGTTTTCACCATATTGCGTCGTAATAAAGTCTAAAAGTGGATAAAAGTGGATACATCTCTTTGTAGTTGACTGTACCTAAATATTTAATGTATATTTCAGGTGAAGATATAAAAGACGCTGCCATGAGAGAAGTGTGGGAAGAAACTGGAATAGAAACAACCTTTGACTCCATGATTACATTAAGGCACTCGCACAGTTCCATGTTTGGTAACTCTGACATATATGTTGTAGTTAGGCTCTTAGCTAAGACATCAGAAATTACTAAATCTGACCTAGAAATACAGGCATGTCAGTGGATGGATGTGGAGGAATTCTTAAATCATCCTCACGTCCATGAATTCAATAGGTTTCTGGTAAAACAAGCCTTGGACTTAGAACAGAGGAAACTAAAGTTCGGCTTACAAAAGCAGACATTATCCTTTGCAAATATTTCACGGGATGTAACCAACCTTGTAATTGAAGATTTATGAATATCAACAATATTTTATGGTGATTGACTGTGGTATTATTATTACTAGAAATGAATTGATAAGTACGTTCGACTGTTTAACCTATTTTCAGACTGTACAGCTTGCCGACCACATAAGTATTAATTACTTAGTCATTTTTTACATAACATAACATACAATCACGCCTATATTCCAAAAGGGGTAGGCAGAGATCACGGATTTCCGTTTGCTACGATCAATGCAGCAAAACGGCTCTCCGTGAGCCGCTTCTCGCCCACGTGAAGAACGAGACGTGATGGGTGGCGAACCACATCGCCGCCATGTGGTTGATTATTAATTAAATGAATCACCACAGCGTTTTTACGAGTAGTAGGGATCAGAGGAGGAGGGAGTCATTTTTAAATTGTTACAAAACATAAGTTAAATACAATTAACAATAGAAAAGGACAGTACGAGTACAATGACTAACTTGTTTTTCTAATTTTTTTAACTTTTTATTTTAGAAACTGTAGTGTAGGTAAGGGAAAAAAGCGCTAGTGGCCTTAAATCCGGAGGCCTTGGGTTCAAACCCCGCCTCGTACCACTGAGTTTTTCAGAACTTATATACGAAATATCATCTGATATTTACCAGTCACTTTTCGGTGAAGAAAACCATGTAAGGAAACCGGACCTAATCCCAACAAGGCCTAGTTTCCCCTCTGGGTTGGTGGCAGTCGCTTTATTTATTAGGCAGCCGATTAGGTGGCCAAGCGGACCCCAGGCTCAATTGAGCCGTGGCAAGAGAGTGGACAAACGCTAGGAGAATGATGTAGGGCGCGCTGCCAGCTCATGATTATGGTCATCGTAAATTGATCGATACATGTCGAGCAAAAATCTACCAAAATTACGTGAGTGACCCGTTATTAAATGTTTTAAATATATTATTGTATATAATATATGGATTAGTTAATTGCAAATCAAATTCCGTAAGTATACCGTATTAAGTATACCGTAGGGTACGGCACTATATATAATTACCACATGGTAAATTATACTCAATAACCATAGTATAAATACATTAGATAAGTATACTACAACTAAGGCAAAACGGTCGCCTATACCTATGTACTGTACTCGTAACTGGGTGACAATAAACGGTATGGGAATGGGGAAAAACCTAATCTCAATGTATTGCGGTGGGTTATCTCGTGTGAAGTAGGTAATTTAAATTTACTCTGTATTTGTCGCATGTAGTTCGTAGTAGCTAAGAACAGAGAACCCGACGGTCGGGATCTCGGCGCTGAATGTCCTCAAACTCTTATAAATCCATTCGACCCTCAGCAAATATACCTTTTCTTAATACTAAATTCTCATAATCTGTCAAATTGATTTATTCGAGTTTGAAGTTAAGCGACTCAATTGTGGACGACTTTCGTAAAGTGGTCCACTTTATCGATTTACAAGGACACCTTAATTCTTTCACTACCTAAATAGATGGGCCAATCAACATTTTGACCGACACAAATCTGTCCTCAACTTTTAAATTTCGTTTGAAAATTTCACCTATAAATAATGACTTTTCTGTGTTTCTCTTTATGTTGTATGTCGAAACATTAGAGCCCCCACCTATTAAACCTAATAAACAGAATCTATGTATATTAGAAGTCCGATTTCTTGGTAACTCCAGAGACATTTTGAGTAACGCAAGAGACACTCAAAACTGTCGGTCAAAATGTTGATTGGCCCAGATAACGAATATTGTAGTGTTAGAAGGTACTAATGTGGTACTTATAATATAATTCCATATCGCCAAAGTGGGAGCGTTTTCTATAAATACCACAAGTAGTCACCAAATAGTAGGTACCTATAAAATATTATAGGTATTTTTAATATTGTTGTCATTAACATATACCTATGTCAATGCTAGTGGCATAATGTGCATAATATTGATTTCAGACTAAATTAAATGGTAACTCTTAAATGCTGGGATAACCTCGAGCCACCTTTTAGTAATACCTACGTTATATTACGCTCTACAAAATAGTAAAAAAATTTATAAAGTGAGTACTTACTTATAAGTTTTAATAAAATGTGGTTAGAGCCGTTTAATGTTACCGAAGCTTTATTACATTATATCTGTAGCCAATGTATTGAATATAGCGCAGGGGAGTGCAATAAATAAAAATATTTCCAATTAATACGTTTTTATTATTCTGTCCACCCTATTTGCTAACAATAATTACAAATTTCAAATGAAGTGACTATAACTTAGTAGTACCCAAACTGATGTGAATAGAAATAAAATATTACTGGAAATATCAGTATTTTAATAGGTAACACCGTAAACATAGAATTAGAATGATGTTAACGGATGAATGTTAAATTCATTAAAACAGTGTAGGTACATCAAATAGCCCATTTAATTTTCTGCGAAAATGCAGCTTGTCAAGTTATACTGTTAAAAGGTACTGATTTCCTTATATCAATGTAAGTACCTACTATCAAATATAATGTATAAATACAGGAGCACACTCTAAGAAATGTTTGTGCTCAAAGTTTGATAGCATTACTAGATGGCGCTGTATGGCCCCATACATTATGACGGTTTGCTCGAGTTCAGATGGTGCTTCGCATAATGTGTGCGGCCGCACGCTGGGCTGAAAATCTGCTTCATAATAGAAACTGATTTCTTAATTTGTACCTTTTTTTTCTTGAAATATATCTAGTATTTCAATATATACATAATTATTGAAGAAAAAATATAATTAATTATTTTCCCAACCAAATTACCTCAGACTTTTTGGGATATCTTAATACCTGACTAAAGTTATTTCAATAAAAAAGGGTACTAATGAAAAGATAACAGTTTCTATTTCTATGAAACCCCATTTTCAGCCCACCGTGGGCTGTACAGCGCCATCTAGTAAAGCTATCCTTGGAGCACAAAAATGTATTAGACTGTGCCCCTCTATTTATACATTCTCTTTGCTGCTACTTATTACATGGTTGTAATATAAATAGATGTTTGCTTGTTATGGACACAGCTTAAGCTGATATGTTATTTATACAAACATAATCCTATTGCTATAAGTTATATATCTTTCAATCCAGGTCCGGAGCTGAAGCACGATGGCCCATGTAATCTTCCTCATCAGAACTGTCTGCCGCTTCACCAATAATTGATTTTAGGAGACCACCAAACATGGAGTTGGCATTTTTAGGGTCGTGGGGAATCTCTATTCCAAACCAGATGCGCCCAATATTATCCAAATACACTGAATAGTTTGGATCACGTTTTATAGTAATTGCATACCAGTTCCTTAGAATCTTAAATTGGATTGCATGTTTCCTGTAAACAAAGAGGTTTATTTAAAATTGTTCAGCAAAAGGAGTTAAATATAAATTTAATTAAAGTTAATAATATTCATACTAGCCCATACATAAATAAATAGCAAAGAGGAATGACATCTTGCTCACATAAGAAGCAATCAAACTGGGAAGGGAACTTTTAGAAGATCCATAGAATAACACTACTATTGTAGTAAGGATTTACTCTCGTACATATAGTCACAGAGTTAAATTATTTGCATAAAAAAACTTAATGTGAATCAACACTTACTGTTCAATTGCACGTAGGAGGAACCAAAGGAAGTTGAGTAAAGGAAATAAATAGGGTGGGCCTCTGTCATTCTTTATGGTCGGGTGTGATCCAGTATATTTGTTGAATGTATCAGTCGCCATTTGTATGTTCCTCAGACATAGAAACTGCAATACTGCTTGTGCTATGAACAAGTCTATCTCTGACTTGAGGCCTTTTGTAGTGTGCAGTTCAATGAGCATAGTTGCATAAGCCGATCCATCACTGGAGTGTAAGAAATGCTTGTGTGCAGCCGTGTATTTCTTCTCTTTCCAATACACTTCAGCAATTTTCTGAAATTTATAATTAAACAGTTCAAGAAGAATTCTTTGACCATCAGAGGATTTTCTACCTAGTACTACGTATTTCTAACAGTATGTACTTTTAAAGACGGATATACAAAGAAACTGTGACGATTGTCTTCTGGCTCAAAAATAACAACAGAAAAAGTTGATTGAATAGGCGTGTTTACACCTGACACACCGCCTTGCATGTAAAAAATAATCATAAATAAAGATAAGATTAATTATTAATTTATCATTCATAGAATTACAGTCACCAACCAATAGTAATTACCTTGTGGAGTAAGGGATGGCCCTTTTTGTTATTATCCATTGACCACTTCACTGCATTGGTCAAAAATGTTTCTCGTTCTGGGATGGTTGAACTCATGATTTCAAATATATTAGCTACTTTTTCAATCCATTCTTCACTGGGCTGTGTTTCTGATTTAGTCAAAACGTCCAAAAGCAATATAGCTAAGTCTGCACCGCTACCTTGCTGGTCACGTTGCAAGAGTAGTGTCGCACCTTCATGAAGCAAGTTCAATAGATCCGCGTACTTCTTCTGACTTAGATACCTTGAACACGACACAATCACCATTAAATAACAGTCACAGGCAACGAAATATGCAATAAAAGTAATAATCACTACCTGAAATAAAGCGTCCTATACATTTGATGAGCTTCATAGTATTGACCAGAATTTACGGATGCTGCTAACTTGTCCAGAACTCTTCTAACTCCTCTTTCCCCACGTGCGGCCATGGTTTATTTTTGAGGAGATCGTAATATGATTTTAATTTTTAATTTCGTATTCACTTATTGTACGCCTCAAGAAAAGTCATTTTTGTTTCATTTCATTGGTATGGTGAAGGTGGCATGGATGGCAGATATGAAAATATACTAACTCATTTAAGTGGAATATGTACATCTCTCAATACCGCTTGTATCTAAATATAATTCAATAGAGACAAAACCTACTTTTTAATTTAGTAGCATACTACATACCATTAGTACGTTCAGTAATCAAACAAATTGACCGCATATGTATATCAATCAAAAGTTTTTGAACGAATGTTGTTAAGGCTGTTGTAGACGATCTGTTTTAAAGCGGTATTACACATTGCAACCTGCAGGGCCCAATCTGTCAGGTTGGAATGTGTAATTGAAGGTAGGGCCCGTAGGGAGCTGAAGGAGGGTTAGGAAGAGGCAGGGTACACAACAGATTGGGCCCTGCAGGTTGCAATGTGTAATACCGCTTTTATTGATACCGGTATTTCACCTCCCTAAGGGTCACCACATACCTAGCGGTTTTCCTCGCGGAATTACCGGAAGTAGCGGAAATTTGTCTATGGTAGCGGAAATTTGTCTATGGTAGCAGATTTTTTGTATGGAAGCCATAGACAAATTTCCGCTACCATAGACAAATTAAGCATTTTGTCTATGAATTTCCGCTACTTCCGGTAATTCCGCGAGGAAAACCGCTAGGTATGTGGTGACCCTAAATCGGGCCCTAACGAAAAGGACGGTGCAATACGCGAGTCACGTTTGGGGATATTGCTTCACTGCATCTATGTTGTTAGGGCCCGATTTAGGGAGGTGTAATACTGGTAAGCGTATCGCATACATTTTCTATATCTACACTAAACAGGATGTTTTTCAATAACTAGCCATATCATACGAGGTGATTTGGTAGGCAACAACTTTTACTATGGGGCCAAATCCAAAAACTTAAATGAAAATTGGATTTTTAGGGTTCCGTAGTCAACTGGGAACCCTTATAGTTTCGCCATGTCCGTCTGTCCGTCCGGTCTAGCTCAGTGACACTACAAAACAGCACTAGAAAGCTGGGTTTGAATATTAAAAGCCGACAAAATGGTAGAATAAAAACTGGAAAAATATATTTTATTAGGGTACCTCCCCTACACGTGAAATGGGGAGCGAATTTTTTTTTGGGGAGCGAAAGGGAGCAAAAGGACTCATAGGGAAGGAATCACAGAAAAGATGCTCGAGTCCTATGCGAAACTCGCTTTAGTTCTCGAGACTTGTGGGGTTCGAAGACTTAGAAGTTCCGAAATAAATGGAATCCTATATACCGAGTCCAGTCCCGTTATTTGAGGTCTGAGTCGTAATAAAAAGGGCTCCCAGAACTCGAGTTCTTTACTCTCCTAGATTTATCGAGGCATACAAAGCGTGCGATGATGTAGGTACAGTCAGAATCAAATATGTAGCAGATGGTAGTAGGTAGTGAAAGTAGCCAAAAAGCCAAATTATATCCGAATAAGTTTTTGTTATCTTAGGATTAGAGATGAAAGAGATGATATACGATATTAGGCATACCTATAGTAGTAGTGGGGATAGTTCACGCTGTAATGTTCCGCGTCCTATACGACACTTTATTTTGTATAGAAAGCGTCACGTGATCCTCGGTGGTGATGTTCTGTATACAAAATGAAGTGTTGGAAGCGTCTTATAGGACGCGGAACGTTACAGAGTGAACCATCCTTAAATCGATTCTGACTTCTTAATTTTATAAAAGATGAGCATGTCAGATCAGTCAGTCACGAACAAACAAAAGGCAAGCCAAATGAGCTCCCGGTTTGTCCACGACAAATGTTTGCGCAACGCTACTGATCTATAATTAATTTTAGCAACGTACTTAGGTAATGCTGACTGTACCTAAGGTAGTGCTTACTAGTAGTAATACCTACATTACCTAGTCGTATGTACGTGATCTGTTCTATGGTTCGTAACACGACGTGCGCTATTGCAGTTAGAAGAGCCCTAGGAAACCAACTGTAGTTGCAATATATCGGGCAATAGTAAACGACCGTGAATAATGGAGAGAATGAGGATTTACGCAGGTGCAAAGAAAAGACATTGTTCTAAGACAATGCCCCGCGGGAGGATTTTGTTTTATTCATGGATGTGAGTTGGTATCCCATCGTATACGTGAGGAGCTGCCTAAAGCTGGCTTTTGTAAATATATAATGACACACGTAGGTACTTTAACAGCGGCCGGGACCCAATCAACTTGCTACCTGTGCGTAGCTATGTGTGTGATGCAGCCTTGCATGAAAGTATGCAAATTGAGCGTCTTGTTTGGCATGAAAGTATACAAATCCGGGGTTCGTAGGATTATTGGGATACAACGGCAGGGATTTTGGCGTCGGTCCGGTTCCGTTTAAGAGACACCACTTACCTGATATGAATTCAGCAAATTCAGGTTGCATAAATTTGTCTATGGCCTCCATACAAATCATCAGCTACCGTAGACAATAGGCGTATAGTGTCCCTAAAGTAGATAGGATTGCTTCGTAGTTAATAGAACCTTAGGGGCGCTTAAATCATTATTAAGGTTTCAGTTCCGTAGTCCGTACACGTTGTTCGGCGATTTTACCTTTTCAAGTGAATTCCAGTTTTGTTTTTGAACAATAGCGCTGAATGCACATAAACCCGGAACATTATTAGGAACCTTGATGGATTTCATAACAAAAATTATGTGGAAATGATATAAAGTTCAAATCAGTTGTACATAGTTAATAACAAGTTAAAAACATAGATCTTCAATTTCCAGACAGAAGAAATAGGATTTCTTTAAACATAGGTATGTAGTTAAAGCGCGGTAGAATCAAAACAAGTGTAGTTTATTTCGGATGTCCACAATTTCCAAACGCGCATGTCTCGTTTATCCCCGACACAGTGAGCTCCATCATTTCCGGAAAGTCGAGTGGCTAAATCAAATCCATCGCGCGGAAGCCACTGCATCGTTTTTGGAATGCAGCCAATAGATTTTAGCGAGCAATTAGGGTATCTTTTATTTGGATTTTCCTGGCAAGTTGTGGATAACCATAAAATTATAAAACCCTATTCATGATTTATAGGAGTCGCACTTACAATATTTTAAATCCACTTGGAACGCTTTATTTACGTTATGGTATCTGAACTTCGAATTTTTTGACGATCTTTTTAAATGTTTGATGAATTAGCATTTGTGTGGCCTAATATCGTATGCCGTTTTTGGTGCCAAATATAGTTCAGAATATTAACCTCAGCCACTCAGCTGGAACCGTATTCTAACTTTAAAATACGTGTTTTGTTAACACGATATAATAACTTCAATATAACTCCAATGCATTCACTTACACAATACAGCAAGCGCCTAAAAGTCTGAATCAGAAGTATCAGAATTAGCTAGAAAATTATTCCGATGCAAGTTCAATACAACTTCAATATTGATTGTATATTTGTTGTGTGTTGGAGTTAAGTTTGAGATAGATTGTGTTTTTAATGCAGAGTTTATGTATTTTAAAATTAAAATACGGCACATGATTTTGGTTGTATTGGGAGTGTCCCTCATTTTTTCGGAACCTACATACGGAATTTGCGTGCTACGGTTTACAGTTGGATCCGAGGTATGTCTTTAAACTACGTCCGGACACGGGTATGTCCTTAAACTACGTCCGAAAGAGAGGTATGGGTACTGCGAATGTCATCTCGCTATGTGTGGTAGGGCACGGCACAGTGAATGTCATCTCGCTCAAATCTGGAGCAGAGCCCGACTGGGGAAGTACCTCCACCTTACAGAAAACCACAGCCGAATAGCACTAGACCCTACTCATAGTGTTGTGTTCCTGCTGGTGAGTAAGGTTGCCAAAGAGCTCAAAGAGGACCCAGTGTGTTGACGACGATAGACCTCTCTTGTTCCTTTAGCCGTCAACACAGTGAATCCGCCTGTTTGTTAAAGGGTAGGCAACGCGCATGTGACACCTCTGGAGTTGCAGGCGTCCATAGGCTACGGTAGCTGCTTACCATCAGGTGGGCGGTATGCTTGTTTCCCACCGACGATGTATAAAAAAAAATAACAGTCTACGGCGTAGCAAAATCATTCGTAGCGAATTTAAACTTACCGAGGGTTTTTGGATTCATTGATTTACTAAATCAATCAATATGAATAAATGAAATGTAATAAGCATACATAAAACAAAATACATTAGAAATGTAGGGTTTTTTCTGTTGGGTCAGTATTTTCTTTGTACATTTTGCGGTGGAAGTGTTACTAACATTTTCCAATTAAGTTGTACCTACTTCAATACACAGCATCTCCTAATTATTCGATTGATATACCCAGCACGTATCACATGCATTTTATATGTCATTACGATACACAGAAAATACCTAACCTACCTATAGTAGCGTTGAATTACTCGTACTAGACAAAATAATCATTACAAAATAAACGGTTTGTTAAAAATTCTGTTTTTTAAATTTTGTCTCATGTAAAATCAGCAGCAGAAGTAGCTTAGCGAATAGGGTGCTCAAAATGAGCTTGACACGACTTTATTGTTAATAGAATAAGAGCGTGTGTCGGTCATTTTGAACACCCCACCCGCTTAGCTATTTTTACTACTGACGGTACCTACATACTCTATGGCATAATAGAATGCGAATGGGTGATCATCGTAAGTTCGCGCGAATTTTACTCGTACGAACGCACGATCAAACATATTTCTGAACTCGAATAGGTGTCCTAACTGACAATCGCACAATCGCGCGATTCGGTTTATTAGATTAGACAATGCCTAAAAATACCTATAACTATGCAGCTGGTCGGTACACTGTATTAAAGACACCGTTGGGTTTAGACAGTTAGTTATCGTCACCTGCTGCTATCAAATTTGTCGTTGTGTCGCCGCAAAACTTGACCGCGCCGATATTGGCGCAATATTGCGGGCAAGGTGTGGTGCCGCGTCGCGTCCAACTCGAAACTTTTCAATTTCGCCGCAGGCACGACGCCAGAATCGAGACTTTTGACTGCACTAAACACTAGTATAATATTTGTTATTTAAGCTTACCATGTTCTTGTAATTTATAGTAATTCAGTACGATCGTAGGGTTACACAAATAACATGTTAGGTATATAGGTACATATTACCGAAAATAAAATACTTAGATCTATACCTAAGTGCCATCACCTACAATTGTTACCTAAACCTAGTAAAATAGACAAGACAGGATTCATGTCTAGTGGATAAGACCCTCGTCCACAAACTACGTAATATAATTAATTATCTTCAAAAGTTCTCGAGCCAAATTGATTTATATTACCCCTCATTAGGGAATATCGTCGCCATCCTTCATAGATTAACGAGACCATTCCTTATTCGCAAACAAAATGGAGATGACAAAGATACCGCAATAAACGGTGTTTAGTGAATTTAATACTTCTTTTAGACTCAAATATTTCCTTAATGCCACGATTTATCCTAGTAGGAAGGAATAGATGGATATTTTTCATGTCATTATAATTTTCCATCAGGCGTTTAAATGCAGATACGACGTATGATAATGGATGAATTGAAAAAGATTAAAAGTATACCTTAGTTTTATATTTGTACTTACAATTTATTTGAAAAGTTACGTTCTAAAAGGATGATTTTATAAGTCTAATTTTATTAAATTGACCTAGGTACGTAGCAGCCGTCTGAGACGGTAATATTTCAGTAAGATTGCAGGTGCAAGGTGGGTACTTATACTTGATTAAGAGAAGTTTACTAACTTAAGTCATTTAGTTATGCGAGGAATTAAAAGTGCCTAGCAAAACTTTTATGAAAAAAGCATTTTCTTTCTACATGCGCAGCGCAACATTTTAATTGCATTTTCTAGACTTCAAGGACAGCATTGAATGTATAATTATTTTCACCTCACTAGCTCGGAAAGCCCTTTTTGTTTGTTTAATATCTATTGTGAAAATCGCTTTTTATCCACATGTGGTGAAAGAGTTTTGACATAAGTGACAAGTGGCTTAAGTGACATTTGACAGCTAACAAAACGTAAAACGTTAAAAGTGCAGAATTTTTAACATCGCAATTAATGAATTGCATCGAGTAAAAACACTTAATACAGTCTTACAACTTTATTTTAATTCATAAATATCAGCATTCAACATTGATCTCTTTCTTTTTGTAAAAACGGATAAATTGTTCTGACAGCCGAATAAGTCTACGTACGAACAAAACGCATCTGACATTTAATAAAACCTTTTACGTCAAAACTTTTCATTTCAATTCATCCATCATATCAACGTTAAATATTCGCATGTTTTTCTAGGTTGTTTTGTTAAAAATTAGTGATTCGAGTGATGAAGAAGTATTAAACACCTGAGGAATTACGGGAAACCGAGCAAAATGCACCCTTTTTCTTATTTTCCTCGCTGTAGTGAGGTGAAAAGTTTTGTGTTATACACGGGTGAAAGTTATTTTACGTCTCGTGTATTAAAGCACTCGCTACGCTCAGGATTCTATTTTTGAACCACTCGCTTCGCTCGTGGTCAATAATAGAATCCTTTCGCTAGCTCGTGTTTCAAATAACACTCGCACGTAAAATACAACTTTCACCCCTTGTATAACAAATAACTATTTCATGTTTAAACATAGATCTAAATTTATGTACCTATAAAATGAAGGTACCTATTATATGAGATTTCATTTGTCTACAATTAAGTGTCATAAAAAAAAATATAAATACTATTTATACGCGAAAAATATTACACAAAAGAACCACAATTATGAGAACATTAATTGTTATACCAAATTTTGGTAGAGTCCAAATCTGAGTGGGGTCCGGATTTATGCGAAACAGGTACACTTTATCCATGAATTTAGATGAAGTTTAGCTAAATTATGACAGCAGTAACTTCAGTGCATTTATTTTATATCTAATTAGAAAGTCGACGAGATATTATAATTTAGGTGGTCACTAATAATGGAGTTAATCTAAAGTGCCCTCCTCTTAAAACATCTCTCAAACTCTTTCGACTCATAAAACATATCGTAAAAATTGATAAAAGAGACTTTTTATTTACTTATAATGAAGAGCTCAAAACTCCAATTACTGTCAAGAGCTTAATTATCAATCCTCAATTTGCATGTTCATTAATAATTTTCCAAGGGGTGGATTTGGTCACGTGTGGGATGTAGCAAAGCAACCTGCAAGAAGTAGGTGAGGATCACGGCGCCCTCCCGAGGCCAACTGACACAGATTTTGTAATAATTATGAATTATTAACATCTATCTACGTTATGCTGTTGTTGTTATACTTAAGGGGTAGGTATAATAGGTTTGTTAGCGTTTCGTATTTCGCTAGTATAGAAACCTATTTATCACAGAAAAAGACTATAGGTAGGTACATACATATGCATATATATATTTCATTTCTTTAAAGTCAACAGTTTTCTGCCATTTATTATGCGTCCTTAAAGTTAATCATATTTTTAACAAAATTACGCTACACAATGTGATCCCTAACTAGTAATTACCTGACGGTATGTCGAGTACGTAAATAGTGATTTATTAAATATATTCAATAAGTGCATTTCAATATGTAAATAAAACATTAGAGACTTTAAAACGTTAGGATGAGTTGGTATAGAGATTTTAAAGTATACCTAAGTTGGAAAACTAATATGTTAACTAGTTTCGGCTGTATTTTTTCCTAGTATGTTATAAGAATGATATATATATTTTTTAAGGCTTTGAACACTATGTATACAAATTTACGAGAGTATGAAAATGAGTACATAAATAAACGGCACACAAGAATACACGTCGAAGCTTAATAAACAGTGCAGCTTCCAATATGCGGTCCAAGAGGGAAAATTTGTCAAATGCACGGGCACCAGTAATTAGAACCCTCACAAATGTTTGCCGCGCTCTGTGCACTCTCTCTCCACTCGTGCTGTCTGTCGTAGGAATTTGCTCTGAAAATGGGGCAGAGAAATCCATAATAACGAGTATTGTTCGATGTTCAAAAACTCTGATAGACAACGTCAGATAACTAAGTAACTTATAGCCTATGACATATGTATGTACCTAGTATAACTTATAGGTTTTTTTAATACCACGACGGTGGTAAACAAACATACGGCCCGCCTGATGGTAAGCAGTTACCGTAGCCCAAGTACGCCTGCAACCCCAGAGGATTCACATGCGCGTTGCCTAGGGTGCCTACCCGCGACGCTGCGATGATGCGATTAAGAACCTATACTCCTTTTTTGAAGAACCTCATACTGTAGCCCTCTGGGAAAACTTATACTTAGTTGTTACGCAATTGGTTCGGAATCGTTGTATATCATCTCATCTCATCTCATTACTCTATTTGTTATGTGAGATACAATACAACTGGGTTACGCCCTTATTTCAACTTTAACTTATAGATAATATTTGAGTATAAAAGCATTTAGTTGCCAAGCCCGTCAACCAGATGCTTTTATACTCGTAGCTATTTACAAATATTAAAACTGTAAACATAATTATGCTTTTAAGTGCGTGCGTTTATAAGATGGTAATAAAAACTTGAAGTATGTACATACTTTCAAAATGGTTTATTTCGTAACGACCAATTACTTATTACCATATGAAAAAAAAAGAAAAAACTAATTATGAAGAAGTCAATAGTTTTACAAGAGCAGGGTCTATGTCTATCTATACTTAAATGTATTACGATTAAAGAGGGTAGAAATATGTTTTAAGAGTAGGTGCATAACATTCCCTAAGATTTCTTTTATAGCGGCCTAATAAAAGTATCAATAAATCTATATCCTTGCGATTTTGCAAAGTCACTGCCCATCTATTGTATTGGCGTGGATCCAACGGGTAAGCGGAATCAAATCTTACCATCTTGTAAATGTAGCGATTCCGATTTCACCCTCTACAAAGAATGAAGAAAAAAATATAGTCTATAATACTACGTTTATATCTATCTATCTACGTATTCATATTAAAACGATGCATGAAACTTTCTTGTATATTTTAAAGGAAATCCAGCTAATATTCTTAATGTAACTTTTATTATTCAAAGCTGGCATACACAAGTAGGTATCTATCCTAAATTGTGAAATACAATAAGACTAACACATTTACATATATGGCTTCTGGCCAATATTCTGAATTTGCTCGAAGTAACGTTTTTGGAAACATTGTTTGGAATGAAACTGCCCAGATACGAGTCCTGCCAGCTACGTCACGATATTAGAAATTTGAAATATGAGAATTTACGTAGAGCCTTTCCATTGCTATATGAATGAATACATTAAGCGCTTAAAATTATAATCCTAAATTTATATGGACACGAAGACTATTGCGATAGTAGCCTCAAAGATAAGATAAGCGAAAACCGGACGCGATAGGTTATACGAATACGAACCCAATTTAATTAAAAAGAATTCATCAGTTACCGCGTGTTCGAATAGGTCCTAAAACGCTGGTGACGCTCTCGTAAACGGAATCCTACAAAAAGATGTTAAAACTTTGAATTACGAGTCTTCTTTGTTTAAGCTTGATTGATCCGATAAAATGCACGTAAACGGATTTTATTTTAGCTAAGGAATCCCTCTGTGTTTGTATTGTCGGTTGTATTGTCGGTTCTAAAGCCAGGCGGCGCAACGAAAAAGCCATTTTCCACGAGTTCGGCATACGGTAATATTGAATTTGTGCAGGAGGATTGGAAGAATATTTCGTTTAACTTTGGTATGCTGAAAATGACACCTGACCTGGCTTTTGTTTATTCTGTACTACTACCTAAAGATAGAAGATACTAAAACTTCAGAAAGGATTCATATCTACAAGCATAAAATTAAGCTATAGCCAAAATATATGGAAACATATCCAACACGGCTTTTTTACCTATGTAAAAAACCTACTTATCTACCTATGTTTTACCTATGTATGTTTGTTTTATTCCTATGAATAAGATGTGTATCACCTTGTTTGGTCGTCATTAACTACCTAAATCTAGTTATTTAGTGCTGCCATCACACTGTGCATTTGGCTGAAATGAATGTTTGCCTACCATCTTTAGAATGAGGTTACTTTAACGTTTAATTAAATCAGTTAGTTAATTTTAAAATAAATTGAATATAGGGTCAGTTAAAATAAAGGTAGAAACAAAATATGTAATCCTTCACCTCGGTGGCTCCCTACTCGAATTTAATCTACACGATCCTATTATAGATCGTAATATTCAATGTGCTAATACAGCTCATTATATATATATATACCTACAATAAATTTAAGAAAAGCGAGTAAATATCTAAAAACATGGGATTTAAAGAGTTGAATCAAACTGTTGAGTATCTTTTCACATTCCAGTGCATCCGTTGCATTGTTGGCGTTTCCGAGCGTTAGGTACTACCTGATACCCCAAACACACTTTATAGAACGTTAGTTCACGCCTAGTATAAGTTGACCTCATGATCCGAAAACACTTGCGTAATCTGCAAACTCATAAACTACGATTAACGTTTTCAAACTGATATTGTTTGGGCATCATTCGCAGTGAATTTTGATATGTTAAGATACCTATTTAAATAACGCCAGTGCGACTACAGTTGACGACAAAATATGTTTTGTTTACACTGTTCCAACACTACCTCTACTACTTTGTACAAAAGTGTAAACCGTAAACATATCCCTGACTACCTAATACCTGATACCTAAGCATCATTAGTCAACCCGAAATTAGAAATAAACGTGATGTATGAAATATTATTTATTTATGTTCCTATTCTGTGAAAAAGGGTACAAGTCAAAATGGCTCAGCGAATAAGAGCACAAGTCCTATAAAACTCGCTGAGCAATTTGACCTTTTTCACTAGGGCCACACTATTGTTCATTTAGGGCTTTTAACATAGACAGACCGCAAGCTAGTTACAAACTGTATTGCATGGATTTTTTTGTATATCATTAAGGTTGCAGTCCTTCATATTTGTCCCTACGTGTTGTGTTTGTGAATAACGGATTGCGCTCGCTCGCAGTTACCGTCTCGTTAGACCAGCCGAGACTTACGGTATTACGTACAAGTAATTACCGCTTGCTGGAGCGTATTCAACTAGTTTAGGAAGATTCTTAATTTGCATTGTGGTTAGAATGAATTATCTAAGAATTAAGAGACAAAGCCTCAGTTTAGAAACAAATTAAAACTAAAATTGCTATGAAACTACGCTTTAATCCATAGATAGTTTATAATTAAGTTGTGAACACATGTGATATGTGTCTAAAATGGTATAGATCACACCAAAGAGGGAATAGTGAATTGATAAACTATATGAAATGTGTACGTGCTTACTAAACTAACACAATATTAATTAGGTAAATAAATATATTCCCTACCTTATTTCAAATAATAAATGAAGGTACCTACCTACAGTGAAAACGCTTTATTATATTTAAAGTATAAAATTTATACCGAGGTCAGTGGTCGACATCATAAAAGTGATAAACCCCAGATTAAGGCGTCCATAATAAACGCGTAGTAAATGCAAAAATATTTTTCACGGGGTTGTTTTTTGTATTGCAGTTAAGCTCGTGGCTGGACGGAGAAAATTCTTTATTCTTTACCATTTACTGTGCAGACCACGTGGTCTTGATAATTATTTAAAATGCGCTAACTTATTAAGATTAATTAACTATGCCATCGTTGGCGTCCGAGCGGCATCCTACACGTTTTTTGCACCTAGTTAATTAATAGTACAACCAGAACATGAATGGAATACAAAAATGAAAATTACTTTTAATTGATTCTTGATTAGCAATTAACATAAAGTGACATTTAAAGTAACTCGTTATGATCTTGGCGAAACGTTATGTATACTCGTATCTACTTACTAATAGGTAGCTAATACACGCAAAGATCTGCCCGCCGAATTCTATTTTTTATTTTTGCACTTTCTAGAAGGTATTCTGGGCAAATTTGACAAATAATAAGCAATACATACATTTTAAGGGCAATACGCTACAGATGTTTACGTTCCAAATTGAGTTCCGATAAGTTACTTACCATGAAGAAAACATATGTACACCACGACGCAAATGTTTTTTTTCACGTAGTTTAAAAATACAAAGCTTTTTCTCGATGCGCACATTTTTTTCAGTGTTAAGCTCTGCTAATGAGCAAATTAATTGGAAACGTTAAACATGCCATATAAATAAAACATGGGAAAAATACACGGGAAGGTCGATGTAAAATGTGTTTGCGCTTTGAATATTTTAAGTATAATGGTTAAACTTTTATAAAGGAGATGTATTTATCATATAAATAGTATTGTGACGTCACAATATTAGTCTCCCTTATAAAATCCATATCGTTTTGACGTTTCTTAAAGAGTAGCTGATTTGACTTCATAAGAAAGTAGCCTTCATCTGCCCTGCAGCACGTCACTGCTGCTGGAAGCTGTGATCCGTAATCAATGTAGCCCACGTCTGAATGGTGAATAAAAAGACGTAAAATAATAGCGCGTGTACCCACACACATGGCATTACCGATCACCACCATACACTTTAAAGCAAACGAGAATACGCAAACAATACGATTTTTATCTCTTATAATTACTAACGTCTAGTAAATCGCTCTCGAATAATGAGTTACCTATATGTTTGGTTTTTCACGTGAAATATATTACTGTTAAGTTAACGTTGAAAAATTTCCCTCGGGAAAGTTGAACGTTTATTCCAACGATAATCGTCCGTTCATATTTACCCATCTGCTTATTGATATTGGGCTTAATCGAGTTAAAACCAATGTCCCTATTAATTTGCTTTGCATAATTTATTAGGTTTCTATTTCACTATCCAAATTAAGGTTATGATGAAGATCTCTTTGTTCAATTAAGTCGTAATTAATTGCATGTGGCGAGAACTCGACGCACACCAGAGAGGTTATAATATCAATATAATTATAACATAGGCATGCCTACTTATTTTATGCAAATAGATAAACAGGCTCTTTCGACTGAAACTATCTCTATCTATTAAAAATCTATCAAGGTAGAGTAGTCTTCTGAATTTGTCATCTTGGTTAGTTTATTCTGATATATCTTCTTACTAACTTCAACGTAACTAATATTTTGCTTGCCAAGAGGCGGACTGCATTCCACAATACGTTTACGTTTCGTTTCTGCATTAGATGTCATCAGATTAGGTAGTACATTAAATATTTGCCTGCGAAGCCACGTACGGATAATTTGATCTTCATCTGGATTGTAAAAAATACAAAAAGTTTCGAACTCAGCTGGCCCATCTACCAGATATAATGACTCTAATTTAAAGAACAAATCCCCATATTAGTCTGGAAGGCTCGCGTTGAACATTTTGCTAATACGAGCGCTGCTTCTATATTTATTTCCTGAAATAGTTAACGTGTTCACGTTGTAGTGCAGCTCGCTGACATCGTGCTCGCTCAGTTGTTCATTATTTGATTATAAAGTATGCAAATGGCCCGGCATCAGGAGTTCTCAGTATTATGTTAAACACCGAAATTCGGAATACATATTCAGTGACCACATTAACTAAGACGAAGATTCTTCTAGACACTGTCGTGTTTGGCAGGCAATGCGATTACGCGGAAAACAAGTAATTTGTATCTTCATTGCGCGTCTTATTTCCATAAAATTAGTTTTGCAAGGCCAAAATAATCAATGAAGAACATCCTTTTATATTATACTATTTTTGAAGTTGTTATACATGAGTAAAGGTTTATGCACAACACCGTTCTTTTAGCTTAAAATGTGTCGATAATTTAATCTAGTACGATGAACCAATATTATTATTTATTAGACTTCAGGTCACGTCACCATAAAGAATGTTACATTTGAAAAGTTCTCTTGATTTCTCCAGGATCCCATCATCAGAGCCGGACTTGTTGACAATGGGTCTAAATATCAAGTATACTCTTACAAACATAAGATAAAGAAGAATATTCTAAATCGGTCCAGTCGTATTCGTATAATCACAAAACGTATATAACACACAAAAAAATTGCTAAAACAAAGCTTTCAACGAATTGAGAATCTCCCCCTTCTAAACCTTACAAGCCAATGGATAACCGAAAACTTTCGTTAGTTCTGGATAATGTTTACGAATAAAATTCCTATTTTTGCAGGAATAAATCGATGTCTATAGTTATATGGCACAGCTTGCCAATAATACGGTACAAAGTATAAATAGGTAGGTACGAGTATATTGGAGCCGAAGTCTGAATAACGTTTTCTTCGTTATCTATACAACGGATGCAGTGGTCAGTGGCTAAGGCAATGCAAGCTGCAGCGCTGTAGAATATTAAATAAAACCGCACTCCTAGCCCCAGGCGAAGCATTTCCTCGTCTTCGTAAAGTCCTTAAACTATCAAGGTCAAAAGTTGATCAAAAGCTACACCGCTATACATTTTTAATCAGTTTCATATGGCTCTACATAGCCATACGCATTTACATCCAATTTTAAAATATCACTTTAATCTATCGCCAGCTGCTAGCCTTTAAATAATATAAATGTTGTATGTGTAAAATGCAGACCATTCGTCTATTGTTCGATCTCCGCTGGCACATGACACTGAATAGTTAAAAGCGGAAAACACCCCCGATTTTGTATCAGCATTTTGCCCGGAACTTTTATTCTCAGTCATCCGGAGTGATACCACAAATACGTGAACCGAGAGGATGGATTATTGCAATATGATTTTTACTAAACGCGGTATCACTGCATAACATAACTTGCAGTGGAAATCATTTTACTAGCGACCAATCAACTTCTTTATTTATGCAGAATATTATTCAATGCTTAACGAAATTTTCAATAAACTTTTGGTCAAAACAGAAACGAAGGTAGGTAACTGATAGTGAGTAGACTGAAATTTTTCATAAGTAAATTGAGCGTATTTTTTTTTATATTGAGTTTAATATTGCTTGTTCTGCGTAGGTATTGCGTAAGTACTTTTATCTTGTGTAGACTTAGTACTGGGTGGCAACTTTATTGGTTTGTGTACTAATTTATTACTATTACTTTAAGAAATATTGTGCCGTTTGTGACCTAATAAACATCAGAACATTGATTAACAAAAAGCGGCCCCCATAAGTGCAAAGTACCTATGTAATGCACAACAGGCTTATCGCCATAATACTTTAATAAGGGGTACGGTGCAGATCTATTTGAACTCCTTACCGTTGGAGCGCTAATCCTAAAAAAAAACAAATAAAACCAGGAAGACAAAAAGTTCTGGATTAACATTTCTTACCAGTATGACTTCGTCCTGTTACAACACAGTTATTCCCACCATTCTTTTGGAAAAGCGAGCGTTCGCCTCATGAGGTCCAATAAAAACTGCCCTACAAAATTATATCAAAATGCTCTATTCAAGACACACTTCTGCTGGTTTTATTCATAATATTAAGTAAGAATAGCGCGGCAGTGGAGGCGCTAATAATAATGCTGACAAATGGCAGGGTAAATCGCGCGGCTAACATATTTCGGGCACTAATCTATCCGCGGAATTAAGTCGCGTCACACTTTGTTGTTTATTCGCAAAGGGCAGAGGTAAGCGCACTCGTCGTCGGGATTATGTATAATGTTGTGTAAATTCGTTTGACGTGTTGATAACGTGGAGCGAGTACAATTATAATTAAAGCGCCCGAACTGTAAACCACGACGCGCAAGTGACGAGTGTAAATGGGACGTATTTGTAATGAAAACACAATACCTACCGTGTGGGCCCTAAAATAGGTACGTAATATATAATGAAATACCTACTGATATGATTGCGCTGCAAATAAGCATCATGAATTGAGAGACACGTCACTTTTTACTGTTTCTGTTTTAATAGTTTTCCCACAGGGTCTCCCGGAAATGCAAGTCTCACTAGACTCGTTTTCAAATGCTAGGTACAATACGAGATTTAATGTAATTAAATATAATAGGTACCTAATGAATCATTATACAGTGTGTGGCCCATAACTCGAGGAAAAAATTTAAACGTAGATTGTACTCCTTAAACACTAAAACTATTGTTCAACAACTTTAATAAAATATGTAGTTTTTAGATTGTCTCTTTTTCATACAAATTAAATATTATTTTCAATGTACGTTAAATTCCATCTAATTGACATTGCTTGTCAGTCTTGTCACCCTACAGACATAATTAATTTTGCAATACATTGCGTGTTCAGGTAAAATTTAAAATGTACTAAAAATCAAACCGTAACTTATTTTTAAAAGTCGCTGAACAAACGTTGTTTAGTTTGAAGAGTAGAATCTACGTTCTAATTTTTTGCTCGTGTAAAGTGTTATGGCCCACACACTGTATAACCCAAGTAACAACCTACATTTAAATAATTATTGCAATTGCAATCGTCCAGACAACATTATCTAAAATTCTAAATATTACATTTGATACTCGGTCATGGTCCCAAGCGGTGCTCCCTGTGCGATTCGGTGGCTTGGGTGTCCGCTCCTCGACCAGCGTGGCCTTGCCTGCCTTCTTATCATCCGCTTTCGTTTTATTTATTTATCCGTCAGAAGCGCTGGCCGCATGTACCGCCACGGCACCATTAACGACCTCGTACGCCGGGCACTTGCCACTGCCTCAGTGCCTTCGTCTCTTGAACCCACCGGAATGGCAAGAGACGACGGTAAGCGTCCGGATGGAGTTACTATGGTGCCGTGGAAACTCGGCAGGGCTTTGGTGTGGGACGCTACGTGCGTTGATACGTTCGCCGCGTCCCACATCCAAGCAACCCGCTCAAAAGCCGGCGCTGCTGCTGATCAGGCCCAAGTTCTCAAGCGCCGCAAATACTCCGCCCTTCTAAAGGATTACGAGTTTGCGGCGCTTGCAGTTGAGACGTTGGGTCCCTGGTCGGCAGACATGAAGACTTTTATGAAGTCCCTTTCGTCCCGGTTAATCCACGCCTCAGGAGACCCCAGGGCCGGCTCTTACCTGTCCCAGCGACTTAGTCTTGCAATACAAAGGGGAAACGCCGCTAGCGTGATGGGGACTATGCCACAATCGGAGCTGCTGGATGGGGTATTCTTTTTATGACTCTGGTTGGTAGGTAGGTATATTTTTCTTGTTTTTATTTTAATTTAGTTTTATTTATAATTCTAATTTAGTTTTATATAGGTAATTTTGTAAGTATATTTATACATATTGTAATTAGTTTGTTTCATACGTATGATATGAATAAAAGTTATTGTGAATCTAGTTCTCATAAAGTAAACAAGTCAATGAATTCTTGAATAAATTTAGTTACAGCAGTTTCTCTGCTTGTCCAATGGTTTCGTTTATGGCCTCTACAATCAGCGCAATTTTAACACAAAACTCGCGCGCGATTTCGAGATATTGTCGTCTAGGTAGGTGCAACGAAATCAATCGATGGATCAAAAACCGCAATGTATTAAAATTCGCAGGTGACTAGTGGCTTACGTTACGTCTGTAGAGAGCCTTAAGATGAAAAATAAAGTAAATCTACTACCTACGTATCTTTTTAAAACTTCCAGTACTTACACCCTTACATAAGGTACAGATTATGTAAATTGCAGCATTTTCCATAATCTGTGAACCACTGTTCTTCACGGTACACGTAACGAATATGGGCTAGGAATAGATATGTGAACACTTGAACTTGTTTTGATATCAAATCTATTTATTTCTGAATAAGTAAGTATTGACCACTATCAGTCAATAAAAGCGTTCATAAATCATAATATAGTTTTATACGTGTAACTAACAATCTATGGATCTCAGATATCTGAAAATAAATATACTTTTTATTTATAATATTCCATGTTCAACACCTTTATAGATAAAGTTGTAGGTATTCAAGTTCAACAAGCTACGAACAATCTTATTTCCCCATAAACATCTGAAGCAGTAAAAGCAAAACGATGTGGATAAACAACGTTATTGTACATCTCCGATTTTTCTTTGATTTATTCGATGCTCTGAGAGGTGACTTAACAAGTTATAGTGAAGCGTTATGTGACATGCAAAATATATTTTTTATAAGAAAAGAAACTTGGTTTTTAAAACCCGTATTTGATTCGAAAGTACTTTGTAAATTTTTGAAGTCGCTAAGGAACTCGTGCGTGCCAGATTATTTTTGAATAAACGTTGCAATATTACATTACAAAAACCGGTCAAGTGCGTGTCGGATCACACATAATGGAGGGTTCCGTACATACTAGCGAAAATTACTATTGCAAGGTCGTATCTGCCTATGTCCCTACGTAGTTTTTTTGAAGATAGCCCAAAAATGCCTTAACCGATAATGTTCAAAATAATTTTCTTAGAAAGAATATTTAAAGATCATCTTGAATTTTTTCATTATTTTTGGATTTACGGTTCAACAATGCAATCCAATGTTTTTAAAGAGCTCCTTTGATAATAAGATTAATTAGTATTCTCCACGAATATAAACTATATAAAGTGAATGCTTAGTCTAGTACTCACTCAAATTAATTGACTGACTTGAGATTTAGTTCACCCGCCATATAATTTTCCAGCTTAGCCTACGATTTATGTCGCATAAGAATCTAATATCCGGTTTCAAGTGACTTAGTAGTAAGGACATACTCGTAATAGGTATAGTATGACAGCTTTAACAACAAAATTTACTTCTATCTGAAATCTCAGTAACTGGAAACCTCACAAAGACAGGTACAGGTACAACTACCGATTTTCTAAAATTTCAGGTACGCAATTGCTTGATACAATAAGAAAAGGATAAGACAATACATATACACACTATAAATAAGTGATCGTATTTCTTCCATTAATGGATTTTTATATCAAACATCCAAATACACTGAATACCGAGTATGTATAGGTGAGTATATATAGGTAATGCTACTCAAACAGAATTGTGTAGGTAATATTCTGAAGAAGAAAGTAAAGTCCAAGGAAAATACCGCCCCATTATGTTCAATTTTTTGTCCGTTGGGTGATAACACGCTAGGGAGCCTTAATTGCGTTTTCATTCGACAGACGATTTGCTGACATGAGCGTGTAGCAGCGGTACGTGATGTGACGGGATCGAGCCACATGTTCAAACGCACCGCTTTATCGCGGTCACTATTGTTTTTTGCCCGCAATATCCGTCAGCAACCAACATATGTAGTATTTTGTAAACCGTTAGCGTAGCGTAGCCGCTAAAAAACGCAGCACACATCACATTAAGTTTGCGCAGTCTGCATCAAACTTTTTATTTTGTGCTCTCATAACGCATAGGATACGGATCCATAATTTCCTCATAAAATATAGGTAAGTGATGCGAAAAGAATTATCGAGGGTTGTTTATCGTAAACCTTGAATGAAAATTACATTCTGATCACGCAAAGTGCGAAATAGGTTCGCTCCATCGTCATGAAACAGTTTATTAACTGATTTCCCTCGTTTTTGCATATTTCATAAAAGATTCCCGTCGATCTTTGAAATATTTCTTGTGGAACTGGAAAAAGTTGGAGGGATTCGAACACTGATAACACATAAAACTTAAGCGAATGAAATATGGGTGTAGTTCAGTTCCGCAAACGGGTCAGAGCGCGGTTGGCACGTACATACATACATAATATACAATACATACGTAGTATACGTACACTAGGTATATGGCAGAATTCACTGTATTAATCAATTTTTAAGCGGTACTTAGTTGTACCGCTAATTGTACCACTTTCGGCTCGGTGTAAATCGAATATTGAACTAATGCACAGTCGCCTGCAGAAGTACTAATCGATGCCATAAATCGCTAACTTGTAAGATCCGAAGCTTAACGATGGGTTGAATAATGAAAGCACACTCTACACCCACTTATGTCTTCCTAGATTACGTAGCTGAGCATATCCCCGGAAAAGCGCTTCTATCTTCAATTGAAGAATTTAACTTCTTGATAAATGACACAACTTTTAACTGTGTACTAACTTCATAATAATAATAAAAAGTTCGTTTAAAAGGATTCGTAGAAAAGTTATGTCATGTTACAAAACAATATCTGTCCTGTAATAATTTCGTTAATATTGTTTCAAATATAAACCATTGTAAGTAATTTGTAACAGATTGAATTTTAATAATAAACAAACATCCATTAAGTACCTACAAGTTATGCATGGATGTCGGCCTACGGAAACAAGATTTGGTACGTGCCATAAATTTTGATGGTATTCGATTAGGTTACGACTAATAGCAATATTTGCATAAGTACATCACACAATTACTTATCATTCCAATGTTTAGAGCTCGGAATAAGGCCATGCACATAAATACCTACTCGTTCAATAATTTATTACTCTCTACTTCTGAATCCTTTAATATGTAGGTTGGGCTATCTATGTCAGTAGTACAGTCAGCAGCAGAAGGCAGAAGTAGCTAAGCGGGTAGGATGACCAAAATGACCTACACTCGCTCTTATTCCCTTAATAATAAAGTCGTGTCCAGCACATTTTGAACACCCTATCCGCTTAGCTACTTTTGCTGCTGACTGTACGATGCCGTGATTTACCGGAATAAAAAAAATCTTACTCTTTCGGCAAGTTTTTACTCGTAGTCCGAAAGGACAACCCGTTTATGTTTTGAGCTAAAATATTCAGTCGTATACAGTAGATATACTGTGTTCTCAAAAAATTCGGATCGCAAAGCGAGTCGAATCGCAGCGTGAAACATACGAAGATACTTTTTCGTCAAATGCAAATCGCGGGTAGCCACGGACAACTAATTAGTGTCCAGCTTTGCGTTTGTGCTTGCTCCATGCCGCGGTATTTGTATTTGTTGATACGTTTCACACTGTGTTCCGATTTACCTCGGTCTACCCTAACTCCGAACTAAAAGTAGTATAGAATTAGGGTACGGCCTTAGGAAATATCCTTGCTAATAATTGAAGTTTGTAGGTTTATTCCGACGTTTTTTCACAATGTAGAATTCCATGTTTCATCGTCAAGGACGTCAACTGATTAAAAATAAACTGCGAAATTTCAGCAGAAAAAATATAAAATCCCCAAAAAAAGGAAAAGAAAATGGCAACTTAACAAAGCCTTGTATACATATATATAGCCTACAGAATACAACGTATCAATGCTGGCTATCAGTCAATCAGATCTAGTCCATGTCCTCAGAAAATTGACATGTCACCGCGGCCGCTAGAAATTTCGCTCTCGCAGAAAAATGGCTACTATTATTTAAGATGCTGAATAAATGACATTTTCTTATATAGACTGGAAGTAAATTGCTTTATCGTCGCTTATTACTTGGTATTCACATTTACTCCAGTGTTCTGTACTAACTCCTTGGCTGTGTTACGTGATACGCTTCGATGTAGTACTTAAGCACGTTATCTAATATATTGCATGATCGATCTACTCTGCTTTGTTGAAAATATAGTTTACCTACATAAATAATTGCGAAACTTATTAACTTACTTATATAAATCTATAATTGATCTATCTATCACGTATGTATCAGTTTGGGCCGTATTTAACGAATATAATTTGTCATTAGACTAGCCGAGCTACCGCGCGCGGCAATTTCCTCGCGAGGCGGTGCGCCTGGTGTAGGCACGGCTATTGGTTTGATTTTAATTTGTTTAAGTTTGGATAATATGACGTTATTCCGGACGACGTCGGATTGTCCTTTTCTTGTTATGACTTGATTCAAAATTGATTGATTTTGTCAAATAAACTGGTAGAAATCAAACAGAGATTACATAAACTCATAAGCAACGTTATAATGACTATTTTTGTTTCTACTTTAATTTGCTGTACCTATTTGTATTGCATTGCAAGTTTTTTTATTATTTAACAGGAATCTATCTCTGAAAACTTTCCACTTGAAACTCTGTGGAAACAAATAATAAATAAAACCGGCCAAGTGCGAGTCGGACTCGCGCATTAAGGGTTCCGTACCATGACGTATAAAAATTATGTATTATGTAGTAGTAGTTTCGGATAAATTGACGCGCCAAAATTTACGTGTAGTACATCTACATTCAGTTATATTTGGGCATTACACAGATAATCGTTTTTGCTGCTTAAGATAATTTATTTAAAGCTTATATTTGGTTTGGCTTATTATTAGTATAAAAATTATCTGCGCTTTTATAAATCTTTAAATAAAAATCTATAACCTGCTTATATTACTCATAGGTAACTAGCTGCTTTTCTCAATTTTGTATGACTCCTCCACCGTACCGCTCAGATTGGCAAAAGAACGTTAGAACCACTTCCGCAGCTTCACCGTAATATCTATTGAAAGCGCATTATCGTCGCGCTCTAGAGCCAGAAGCTGTATTCGAATTTTAATATCTTGGTTTGTTACAGCTCTCTTATCAATATTGTGATTGTTACAGGCAATGTCACTTAAACGGTTAACATATGTATGGTTTTATGGTTTATGGTTCGTCAAAAATCGATGACGTAATTTATGGACAGCCCCGAGGACACAAAAGGTTTTTTATTTCTAGAATGACTGAACCGAGTCCCCGCGAGTGGTACGGGCGGCTAGATTCACTTTGTTGTTGTTTTGTAACTAGGTACTTAGTTAACTATATAAGGTTATGCTATTTATCTATAGTTATATAAATAATATGTACATATACTTTGTAGCAAATGATATTATTGTTGCAACTGACCGTCTCTGAATCTGACGGTGTTCTCTAAATTCAAGCTTCCATGTACGGTAGTAAGAGAGCGCTATAACCACTTTCATAGCTTTAGCTTCGGCGTAATGTTTATTGATAGCGCATTAACGCCGCGCGCGAGCTCGGAGGTTCTTGTTTTACTACAGCCTGCTTCGCTGACCATAGCCTGGGTATTACAGTACGGTGTAGTTTCTAATACAATTTTGTATCAAATTAGTTAAGGTTAGGTATGCGCCTTTTCTAAAATAAAATGACAGGACTAATTTTCTTCTATATCCTTATATGTAGATGCAAATCTTCTTCTTTAAATATGTAAAAGCATTAGTATAATGTCTGAGAACTAAGTTTAAACTTAAATAACAACACTTGATTGTTTGTCTGTGTATTACCATTATCACACGTAAGAAGTCTAATTGGTTACGTTATAAAGAGTCAATTCAGCTACTCTTTATTCAACGTCAAAATTATTTATTTACCGACTTCAATTTCATAGAAGGAGAAAGTTCTGTATTCGGTTTGGTGTTTTTTTACCATTACATTTCTATGGAAGGTTTTATTGTGATTTCACGATGTATTATAATAAATGCAGTATGCACCTTCTTTATAAGCGTTACCGATATTTAAATCATTTAAAACGTAACATTATATATTAGATCTGGTTTTTCCTAGGCATTTTCGCATTTAATTTCATGACGCAACGCATAAGTATAGCGATACAGCGGAGAAATGCTGCCAGCATCCTCGGCACCATGCCGAAGGGGCCCAATTATTTCGATATTTTTTAGTTTTATTTAATTCTAGTTTTTAGCTAGGGTTTATTTAAATAGGTAAGTTTTATTTATAAGTCTTATTTTTTATTTATTTATATATTTCATGACTAATATGTTGTCCTAATTGAGTACAGAAAGTCACACGCCGAAATCTAGCGAGGCTGATGCGAATTTATTAATTGACGTAAATTTTACATCAATTTGTTTGACAAATGTATTCCGATAAAAATATTAATGACTAACAATATCTAATCTTAGTTAAGACTTACAATCCCAACGAATTTAATTAGCTACTAGTAATATTGTTTTTCCGCAACTACTCGTAGTTTTAATTTGTGTGACTAGCGACGCGACGCCCAGACAATCCAGACATTCGTGCATCTAATTGCGGCGTAGCCAGAACAAACAGAAAACTAGACAAGACCAGTCTCAAAGGAGCGCTCACATACATACTAAATGAGATTGTGCAATGATTCCTTTAAAGCGTTGCACTGTAGTATACTATTTTTCATACCAATTGTAAACATTCATAACTGCGATTCCGCCTACTAACAAAACGCAAAGCTGAACAGTTACGGTGACGAATTCGTAGCAGCTGCTACGGCCGCGTAGCACCATCTACGAAATTAATAAATAATTAGCAAAACATCTGCTGTGTGCTGCCCACTTTGTGGAAAGGTTTTTTGTAACGTACGTTTAATGGCGTACCGCGGATACCCACAATAAAACCGTTAATTTCCAGGAAGTTAGGTGGAGGCGGAACGAAGTATTATGAATTCAATTCCCGCGCTGCTAATGGAATAGAGCATCACAAAAAAGGAATTACGAAGCGCCTGTAATGGAAAATTGAACGTTGATTAAGGTTGTGTTATGAAAGAAATCCAATTAATACTGTTCTCGTTCTCAAATTAATTAGTCTAATCATAGTTGTTACTAATTATTTTTGCATTATTTTTGCTGGTCTTAAGTATTCAATCAATTACAGTTATAAGTATTTAGCTGAAAGGCTGTAAAGGAAGAGAAAAATGTAACTTTATGACTCACATGATATGTATGACTTTGTGATTAACGGCGAAACCTCCTCAAATAATTATATCCGTCAAAGAAATAAAGTTTCAGACTTTATGACGGGGCGGCTGTAGAGAGTATAACTTTTTTTATATTACTCAGGGAGGTAATTGTCTGGGGTAAGGGCTATATTTTAATAAGGTGATGACGTCGCGTGCAGTCTGGGTGCAGGGTGCAAGCGGGAGGCGGGTGTGCGTCGGCGGCGGGCGCGGGGCGAGGAGTGCACCTGGGCGGCGGCCCACGTGCCCGGCCCGGGCCGGGCCCGCTCGCTCGCGGCTCAGTCGCCAGCGAGCCCTCTTCGAGCAAACAGCGCTCGCCGTCGCCGCCCCCGCGCAGCGACAGGTGGCGCCGACGCCCGACACCCGCAGGCCGCCGGCAACCCCCGCTCACTTCACCCCCATCCCCAACATCATGAAACTTTAATGAAACATTTCCTAAACAAATCACGGTGTGGTGTTTCGGCGGACATAGATAACAGTTTACTAGTGCTAATTGTTGTTCAAGGATCCCTTGAAAATGATAGGCTGTTAAAGCAATCGCCGGAACTGAAAGCGATACTGTAAGTACTTGTACAATTTTGGTTCTGTTTGAAATCATACATTCTTTAGAGGTATTTAGCTCAAAACTTCGGTTAACGTAGTAAATAACAACAAACATATGGTAAAAAGTTTTGCCGGACCGCAGAGTGGCAGGAGGAACCGTTAAGCTAAGAAAGCAATACGTATGGAAAAGTTTACATCGGAAACGTGGTCTGCCACTTTATAAATATTGAGTGTAGATTATATGTGGGCACACGACACGAAAAAGTGTACCTAACTCAGTTATAACATTGTCTGAATTTTGGAACGCAGTCGCAAAATGTTTTCCGTCACCTATTCCATTATATCCAATTTTCTCTAAATACTCTAATACAAACTATTTCACTCTAATACAAACTATTTGTACAGTGTAAATATGTTTCTAATTTTCAAATCCGCTATGTTGTTTCGGACGAATGGTTGCAGAGTTTCTGACTTATGCTGATCAACTATAATCATCTAGATTTTAAAGACGCAAAAGCTGTCATCATCGACATGTCTACAGTACGCAAGCGGCAATTGATCAATATACACTATAATTAAAACAGAGATCCAATTAATCAATCGTGATTGATAGCCATACTTATATAGGGGTTGTTTATTATACGGACGGTTATAATTATCTACCAACCAACAGATTAAAGTCATAAATCTTTAATTAATGTTTCATTAGACCGTGTTTCGACTTCTTGTGGTTAAACTCTGTTTTAGTAAGTACGTGACAGACATTAGGACTTCACTTAATTATATTTAGAGAAGATATATTTACGCATATGGGAGCGAAGTACCCAGGCAAACTTACAGAGAGATGACGTCGTCTTCTCCCTTACAGGTCACATGCTCGAATTACGACTTACTTAATTATAGCGTAATCTCTCACCAAACTTACCACATTATTATGGCTATCCTATGAGGGAAGTTTTCTATAAATGGTAAGGGGAGAGTGATGCTGATTTTGTGTAGAATCCGAGTTCCGTTTTTTATTGACCACAATATGTATATTTTTAGTTAATATCACTGCATAATTATATAAACTAATGTAAAATTAACCTAGCCTCTGGTAGCAGTGATAGCCAGGGTAGCCTGGTGGGGAGACGTCTGATTCAATCCCAGTAAGTTCTAAATTCCCTTCTGGGTTAGAAGGTCAGATGGCATTCGCTTTCGTAAACACTAGTGACTACGGTAATTCATCGGATCAGGATGCCAAACAGAACCCAGGTCTTAATGAGCCGTAGGAAAAAGTCGGGAAAAACGATAGGATGATCCTGAAAACGTAAGTCGGAGAAGTTACTGAGAATTCTAATTATATATATGTTATGGACCAAGTGATAAATAGGTCATTATTCATAATGCCCGGGCATTATGAATAATGCCCAATATGAATAGGCAATTTAATAATAAATATGAAAATAATTAAATTGCCCGGGCATTATACATAATGCCCATCACCTATTTGGCAGAGTAATAAACCTTCGATAAAAACTATTCAAACAATTAAATTGTCCGGGCTTTATACATAATGTCCATCAAATATGGGCAGAGTAATAAAAAACATAAAAAATTTCACAAAATCAACCTATAAGGTCGTGAAAATAGGATAATTATTTTTATATTTTTTTATATCACGACGGTGGCAAATAAGCATACATCCCGCCTGGGTGGTAAGCATCTACCGTAGCCTATGAACGCCTGTAACTCCAGAGGATTTACATGCGCGTTGCCTACCCTTTAAGAACCTATACACTCCTTTTTGAAGAATCTCATACTGTAGCCCTCTGGGAAAACCTCGGCAAGGAGTTCATTCCACAGCCGGAGCGTTCGTTGGAGGAAATTCCTGTTAAACGCGCCCATAAGTCTTCAAGGTGTGAGGATGAACACCCTGCCGACGGCGAACGTTGCATTGATAAAAAGCGGCCATGGGCATCATGTCTAACAGCTCTTTGGAGCACAACCGATTGTACAAGCGATAGAACAAACATAAGGAGAGAAATAAGTCTCCTTCGACTTAGAGGTTTAATATTGCTCGTGAGTTTGGGCTCGTCGACGATTCGCACAGCGCGCCTTTGTACCGAGTCAAAGGGCCCAAGCTGGTATATAGGTGCTCCCGTCCAAAGGTGACAGCAGTACTCCCTATGGAGTCGGACTTGCCACAGAAGCAGTCTCTGCCCGGGGTGGTCTCTGCCCTGCTGAAATATCTCTTCGCTCTATTGAGCACACCGAGACTGGAGTTACGCGGACTGGAAATTTCGACACCGAGGATCCCAATATTCCCTGACATTGTAAGAATTGCGCCTCTGGGGGGGCTGGAACGAGGGGCCACAACAAAGGAGGTTTTCTTAGCGGTAAACGCGTAAACTTGTATCTTTCTGGGGTTGAATCGGACCAAGTTGTCCTTACCCCATGCCGAGACTCTAGAGAGTGTTCTCGATATCGAACACAAGTTTTTCGTAACTCTCTACCACAACGGGACGAGGGATATTGGCACGGCCCATGTAGCATAACAATGAATGTCATCGAAAGACAACATATCATTGATATGCAGCAAAATTTGCGTGGGGTAGCACGCAACTTCCGTCGACTAATGTTCGTATATTTCTGCCTCGTATAAAGCTGGCAACCCATCTTCACAATTTTTCTGGCAGTCCGTAAGCTGGCAACTTCGAAAGAAGACCCCGATGCCAGACCCGATCGAAAGCCTTAGCTATATCTATCTAGGCTGACTGCCAATGCTTCTTCCTGACTCTCAATGGCTGAAGCCCAGCGGTTAGTGAGATGCACTAGAAGATCACCAGTCGAGCGACCGTGACGAAAGCCATACTGGTGGTCACTGATTATGTCGTGCTCTTTTAGGTATCCCAGGAGCTTCGCATTATAAGATACCTAACCTTGGAGAGAAGGGGGGTTATAGCGATAGGCCTGTAATTCGACGGATCTGAACTATCACCCTTTTTAGGCATAGGGTGCACGAGGGCAGTCTTCCATAAAGACGGGTACTTGCTGTTTGTGGTACGATAGTGCGCAAAGGCGAGTTAGCACGAGACACAACTCAGGAGCACACCGTTTGAGCACAACTGCTGATATGCCGTCTGGCCCACTGACTTGTGAAAAATTTATGATAGCAGCTCCCGCCGGTCATCATTTTGTACTATGAAAGCAAAAATAAAAACAAATTGAACCAGGAACAGGAAAAGTCACATGAAATTAAAAGTATAACATTACATCCATGTTTTCAGACTGCCATTTATTCCATATTTTGGTTAAAAAATACCTTTTATCTCCGACCATGATTCCATTTGTATGGGAATCGCATTCACCGCGCGCTATAAATTGTTTATTTTTTACAAACAAAACTTTTTTTTTTTGGATGAAGTTGTAAAAAATTAATTTCAAACCCAAATTATACGAAAATGATATCAAACTCGACCTAGCAGCTAATAGTCGCCAGAAATATAGCACAACCTGGACCTCGGAAGCTGACCATTACCCCCTCTTTTTTGGGGGGGTAGCCACCGCTCGATCTCGCGGCTGGGGGGCTTAATCAGCTTTGTTTGACCTAACAAACAATTGTGCCAAGCGGAGTTGCCTGAGACAAAAGTGCAGCCTCAAATGTCTAAACTTCCTCTGTATATTATCAAATTGCCCAATGGTCCCGTAGCATTATTCATAATGACCAGACAATGTGATAAATAATGAAATTTAGATAACGTTTAATCACTTGGCATGATACGACTGGGCATTATTCATAATGCCCGGGCATTATAAATAATGCCCGCATTAATCACTTGGTCCATAACATATACACACGTACAGACACTTATAGACATGATTTTGAATTAACTGTGCGTATTATTTAGTATTAACATGTTTTTAAGTTTCCACAAATAAATACAAAATAAATAACATACACTTTAACTTGAATATAACCTTTTCTATAAAGTCGGTAAATATTGGCACGTGGTACCTTGGCGTATTTGTAGTGCCCACTTCACAACTTTTCAATCCGCATATTATGCTGGTAAAAGGTAGCCTCTCTCTCTGTCTCTCTTCAATGTAACTACCTTTTCGTTAGATTAGGTAACCAGGCTTATCTATTTATTCAGCAGACACGAAAAACATTACTTTGTTTAAATATCTCCAAGCCGAGCAAGTCATATTAGCACTTGGTAATAAGAAAACCGGCTAAGTGCGAGTCGGACTCGCGCACCGAGGGTTCCGTACAAACCTATAACAATTGCTATCTATTTCTTATGATTGCGTGGTCATGAAAATTTCGTTTTGCTACAGCTGAAAGGTATTATAGACTTGAGTATCTGATAATAATTTCAATTTAATACCTCTACGCGTTTACGAGGAAACATGTATTAAGTTATAATTAAAAAAAATATTTTATTTACAATCTTACTAAAAATTTCTACTTTTTATAATTTTTCCTTTGTCTATGCTATATGACGTTACTTCGTGTCAAATTTCAAGTTTCTGAGTTCACGGGAGGTACCCCGTAGGTTTTACGAGTGCCGGAAAACTCTAAATTTGCAGCATAAACGACTGTATCTTTAGATTGCGTTGGCTTTTAAGTTAGATTTTTTCACAGCATCAAGGGACAATAGACCTGTGTATTGGATATCAATTTCAGCTTGATACCTCCACGCGTTCCTAAGAAAAAGGTCTTGACAGACAGACAGACGGACAACAAAGTGATCCTATAAGGGTTCCGTTTTTTCGTTTTGAGGTACGGAACCCTAAAAATGAGAAATTAACTGTTTTAAAATTTCCAGGACGGTTTTCCAGCTAAACACGATTTTATTTCGACCCATCTTACTTACTTATTCGTCATAGTTATTCTGAGTAAATCTCCCTCATGTTCCATGTCGAATTCGTAAAGCAATTCATTTCATGAGCAAAAACGGAATAGGCTTGCCAAGTAGGCCTATGGCTATTCATATGAATATCCACTTACTTGTCTTCATGCTTAAGGATTTCTTACGGGTTCTCCTGTTATTCTACATTAATGTTATGTTAATCCCTTTGTAGTGACCAAAGATTAGTGGCCAACCCTCCGGCGAAGCGTGATGAGATGGTTTGTTGCAACAAAAACATGTCTAATTCATACTAATATTACATTAAACACGAAAGTACCTGTCTGTCTGTTTCTTCCTCATGCTTAAATGCCCGGGAATTTTTTAACCAACTTCAAGATTTCAAAATAGGAGGTTCTTAATTCGGTTGTAGATTTATCATCTTTGAACTTTTCCGAATCACTCTTTGCTTCGCACCGCTCGCTCGTAGCCTGTCCAGCGTTTTTCTCGTATGTAGTGAAAAGCGCCTACGAACAGAGATCTTTGAATGCATGTTCCGTCGTGATGGTATTACGGGAGTAAGAAGAAGAGCAATCAATATTTGATAGTACACATAACATGCTTTAATTGAATATTTGCTATTATATAATATTTAAGCACGTCCGAAGTCGGGTGCAATTGGTGCAAAGGCTAATTATTTTATAAATGAGAACTAGCTGGGGGGTGATTTTTGAGAATCGAGCACTCGAAAGTGACATTTGAAACTCTGAATAAAACGATGAAATTATGTTTTAAAAATAACAGCGATAGAAATTTAAAATCATGATTATTTAAACTATTAATTCCATGCGAAAAAATTGGTCACAAACTTTTGTGTGCGATTATTTTCGAGCTTGAATTTTTTGAATTCGAGCGTCCGGCTGTCAAAAATCGGCCCCGCTGGCACGAGTGCAGACCGGCGTTCTGTCAACTAATTCGTCATGTCATAACCACAAATTCCAATTTCCACGTTTCACATTTCCCTTTCCAATTTGAACGTTAAATAGCAATGTCGGATTTGACAAAATCGGGTGTGTAATGTTTTGTATACAAACAAATAGCATAATTACATTTTTCATAGCAACGAATTGCATAATTTCAATTTGTATAATGGATTACATTGCATAAAAACAAAATGCATAACAACTTTTTTCATATTTTCATTACTTATAATACTCATTTTGCATAATTTTAAATTTCATAATAAACCAATGATTTAATAGTTCAAATTGCATAAACACGAACTGCATAATTTTAAATTATATAATAATTAAGTGGTATAAAAACAAAGTGCATAAAAATCTAACCTAACCTAACCTACTCTTCGGCAGAAGTTCGTTTCCGTGGGGATCGCAGTTCTAACCTAACCTAACATACTGTTCGGTAGAGGTTCGTTTCCGTAGGGGTCGCAGTTCTAACCTAACCTAACCTTTTTTGGGCAGAATTTGGGGGGCCGTGGTTCGTGGTCTCAGTTCAAAGGTTTGAACTGCGATCTAACCTAGCCTATTTTTCTGGCATAAGTTAGTTTCCGTACGTTATCATAGGGATTGCTAAGGACACTCGTTAATATAATATGTCATATTTTATTAGTCAAAATAAACGTTATAGTTAATGTTTTTATAATTAATGAGTACCTAGTATACTAATTAAATTATGATATATGAAGTTGTACTAAATGATATTAGTTAAAATAAACATTATATCAAATGCTGGTATGACAAATGAGTATTATGAATACAATTATGAATTTTGTTGTTATTAAAATCGTTTATTATGCTTTTCAAGCGTATGCTAACTGAAAATATGAATTTTGTTTGTATGAAAAGGGAACCGCACCCGACAAAATCACATTACTTTTAAATCCTTACTTGCCTACTAACATTATAAGTATCTGTCTGTTTGTCTTCACGCTTATCGCTGAATCGATGTGGTTGAAATGACTTTTGGACATAAGTAGTTTGAGTCCCAGGATAGAATACCTATAGGATATAATTTACCACAAAAATAATCCCTTAATGTGGTGTCATTAAATTAGGAATTAACCTGAAATACCTACTAATCATATTACGCAGACAAAGCGTCGGACAAAAGCTAGTAAAGTCACCGCAATAGTATCTTCCTACACGAAGGCCGCAAAAATATGTGACACGCTCTTATTTGTAGGACCATAAGAGTGTGTCACATTTTTTCGGCCTTCATGTAGGAATATACTTTTGCCGGTGACTGTATACAATATGACTGCATTCTAGCCATGCTAAGTATATGCTAAGTAGAGCGTCGATAGATAGATTTGGTAGTTTCATACACATATGTGTATTATTAATGTAACAACATTCTCCCAAACGAGAGGCAACGGATAAACTTTCCTCTATTTCTCTCGCTCGGGAGAAATTAATGGGACCATTGCGAGAGTTGGAATGTGATTAGGGGGCCGTTGTTGGGTCAATCAGCACTCGCTACTTCATTTATTTACGAAACCAGTTTCACAATTCGTTTTTCACGCTGTTTGATGACTTTTGTCATCACTTGTATTAGAATTTTCATAACTTTCCTATAATATCCCTATATGTATGAAACTATGTGAAATCCTTACAGTCTAATGGTATCGAGTTTCTAGACCTAGACTATAAAGGAAAGGGTTGGCTACGGAAAAAGAGCTTTAAGCCGCGACGATATCTATAGGGTAGAGGTTGACCTTCACATACAACTCTAAAACACATGCTATTCTACCTTTTGTGTACAAATATTAAATCAAGATAAGATTTTATAGCAACTATCGTTGATTATCCTAAGTGTGGTGGGTGTTAAATATCCTCAATCTTCATGCATAACTTTCGTCTACAAATCAGCTAAATTATGCGACGGTGTAGCACTTCGAAGCATGATTGAGAGGGTGATACCGAACCGAATACATGATAATTGTAAGTATGAGGATCGAAGTGATATTTTAAGTAAAAAAAAATGATTAAGACTTAGCTATTTCAATTCAATTCTAGGATATATTTGTTCTATAGACGCAAATATTCTCGGGTGGTACAGTATCTAATCTACTTTGTCTAAAATATACTATGGTGTAAAATAGACAATACGAGTATGTATGTACAGTCAGCAGCAAAAGTAGCTAAGCGGGTAGGGTGTTCAAAATGAGCTGGACACAACTTTATTGTTAAGAGAATAATAGTTTGTGTAGGTCATTTTGAACACCTACCCGCTTTGCTACTTCTGCTGCTGACTGTATATGTTCAACGTTTCTGGCTGCAGCTACAACGACGATAAAAGAAAGTTTAAATAATCAACCCGCTTAGTGTGTGTACTTCTGCGAAATTACCCCTTCCAAAACTTTAATGAATCTTTTAGTCGACAATAGAAGTCTTTGATAGTTTAGAAAAGTATTGAGCTAGTTTGCTACGTATAATTTGAGAAAATGGTTAAACAACCTTTTGGATTTACAAGACAATTTGAGACAGTCCGCCTGACGATATCGGCCTGTCAGTTTGACAGCTCCGAACAACTGACAGGCCAATATCGTCAGGCCGACTGATACTGGGTGGGCCCCAAAGTCAGTAATAGTATAGAAGCAAATTCAACAAAAGTCGTCTCCTTCACGATTTTCGTAGACATCTCTTCTAAATACCTAAAACTGGTATGGATGTGTTCCTCGTAGTCTCCTGAATACGAATTGACTGGTTTTAGTTTATGGAGGGGGGGACGGGTCGGTAAAAAGGGGGGGAAAGATGGCGGCTGACTGCCATCTAAATTTGTTTACATCTCGAGTCCTATGAGACCGATCGGTTTGTATGAGATGTCATTTGAAAGACTATTAAATGTACTACAATTGTTCATAATAACTGTAGTCGTCACTTTAGTCCTTTACAAAATATTTCAAAAAATATGATTTTTTTACCGTGCATGTTTGCGTAAGTACTGATAAAACATGCTTATAACTCAATATATTATAACTTTACCGCAATCAATGTTATTATAAAATATACAGGAAAATTTATGAGCTTTCGAAAAATATAAGCTTTATTAGTAAGTAATATTATATAACCGAGTATTGATGAATTTTGTTCAGCATGGGTCACTGCGCTTCCTCATAGAATGGCAGCCGACCGCCATCGTATTTTCATTATTTCTCGGAATCTATTTTACGGATCAAATCGTAATTGGTATTATTTGAAAGCATTTAAAATGTACTTTAATCGGTTCTTTGAAGTCTAAGTTGCAAAATTAACAGTTCATTATTTTTTTTAGAAAATGTAACATTTTTTACCTAATAGACTGGAAGAAACAGGCTTGTTTGGAGAAAGGTCATCGATATTCCTTCTAAATACCTAAAACTGGTATGGATGTATTTCTCATTATTTATAGGACATGAATTGATCAGCTTTATTTTATAAAGGGGGGGACGAGTCGAAAAAAAGGAGGGGGGAAAGATGGTGTCCGCCCGCCATCGAAATGTCATTGAAATTTGTTCACATCTCGAGTCCTATGGGACCGATAGATTCGTGTGAGATGTCATTTTAAATATCATTAAACGTACTATAATTGTTTTTAAATAATTGTAGTCAACACTTTATTCGTTTACAAAATATACGATAAAATATTACTTTTTACCGTGCATATTTGCGTTACTACTGAAAAAACATGCTTATAACTCAATAAATTACAACTTTACTGCAATTAATGTTGAAATAAAATATACGGGAAATTTTATGAGCTTTTGAAAAATATAAGTTTTATTTATATATAATATTGTATAACCAAGTAAATGATGAATTTTCTTCAGCATGGGTCACTGCGCATCATCATATGAATGGCGGCCGACCGTTGTCGTATTTTCATTATTGCTCGGAATCTATTTTACAGATCACATCGTGATAGGTATCATTTGAAAGCATTTTAAATTTACTATAATCGGTTTATTGAACTCTGAGATAAATAATTATCCGTTTTTTTTAGAAAACGTAATATTTTTAGAAAACGTAATATTTTTAGAAAACGTAATATTTTTATCTAAAAGGCTGGAGGAAACAGATTTGTTTGGAGAAAAGTCGTTGACATTTCTTCCAAATACATAAAACTGATATGGTTTTGTTCCTCATTGTCTCCAAAATATGAATTGACCAGGTTTTTTTTGTAGAGGGGGAGCGAGTCGAAAACAAGGAGGAGGGGGATAGATAGCGTCTGACCGTCATCAAAATGTCATCGAAATTCGTTCACATCTCGAGTCCTATGGGACCGGTCGGTTCGTGTGAGATGTCATTTGAAAGGTTATTAAACGTTCTACAATTGCTTTTAATTAATTATAGTCATCACTTTAGTCGTTTACTAAATATTTGATAAAAATTGATTTTTTTAACCGTGCATGTTTGCATAAGTACTGATAAATCATGCTTATAACTCAATAAATTATGACTTTATCCTATTTAATTTTATAATAAAACACATGGGAAATTTTATGACGTTTCTATAAACGTAAGTTTTTTTTATATTCAATGTTATCTAACCAATTAATGATAAATCTTGTTGGCATGGGTCACTGCGCGTCGTCATATGAACGGCGGCTGACCGCCGTAGTATTTTCATTGAACTTTGATTTAATAGTCAATAGTCAATTCATATCCTGGAGAGAATGAGGTACACATCCATATCAGTTTTAGATATTTGGAAGAGCTGTCGACGACTTTTCTCCAAACAAGCTCGTTTCCACCAATCTATTAGGTAAAAATGTTATGTTTTCTAAAAATAAAATATAAACGGATGATTTTACATCTCAGACTATAAAGAACCGATTATAGTACATTTGAAATGCTTTCAAATGATACCTATCACGATGTGATCCGTAAAACAGATTCCGAGCAATAATGTAAATTCGACAACGGTCGGCCGCCATTCATATGATGATGCCCAGTGACCCATGCTAACCAGAATTCATCATTACTTGGTTATATCGTATTATATATAAATAAAGCTTATATTTTTCGAATATGACCCGTGTATTTTATCATAAGTCATAACATTATTTGCGGTAAAGTTATAGTTATTTGTTATACAAGGGGTGAAAGTTGTATTTTACGTGCGAGTGTTATTTGAAACACGAGCTAGCGAAAGGATTCTATTATTGACCACGAGCGAAGCGAGTGGTTCAAAAATAGAATCCTGAGCGTAGCGAGTGCTTTAATACACGAGACGTAAAATAACTTTCACCCGTGTATAACACAAAACTTTTCACCTCACTACAGCGAGGAAAATAAGGAAAAGGGTGCATTTTGCTCGGTTTCCCGTAATTCCTCAGGTGTTTAATACTTCTTCATCACTCGAATCACTAATTTTTAACAAAACAACCTAGAAAAACATGCGAATATTTAACGTTGATATGATGGATGAATTGAAATGAAAAGTTTTGACGTAAAAGGTTTTATTAAATGTCAGATGCGTTTTGTTCGTACGTAGACTTATTCGGCTGTCAGAACAATTTATCCGTTTTTACAAAAAGAATGAAAATTAATGTTGAATGCTGATATTTATGAATTAAAATAAAGTTGTAAGACTGTATTAAGTGTTTTTACTCGATGCAATTCATTAATTGCGATGTTAAAAATTCTGCACTTTTAACGTTTTACGTTTTGTTAGCTGTCAAATGTCACTTAAGCCACTTGTCACTTATGTCAAAACTCTTTCACCACATGTGGATAAAAAGCGATTTTCACAATAGATATTAAACAAACAAAAAGGGCTTTCCGAGCTAGTGAGGTGAAAAACATTTTTGAGTTATAGGCATGTATATCAGTACTTAGGCCAACATACACGGTAAAAAAAACAAATATTTTCAAATATTTCGTAAACGACTAAATTTATGACTACGGTTATTTATAAACAATTATAGTACATTAAATAATCTTTCAAATGACAACTCACACGAATCTTTCGGTCTCATAGGACTCTAGACGTGAACAAATTTCGTTGACATTTCGATGGCGGGCGGACACCGTCTTTCCCCCCACCTTTTTTTCGAATCGTCCCCCCCTCTATAAAATAAAATTGGTCAATTCATGTCCTGGAAACAATGAGGAATACATCCAAACCAGTTTTAGGTATTTGCAAGAAATATCGATGACTTTTTTCCAGACAAGCCTGTTTCTTCCAGTCTGTTAGGTAAAAATGTAACATTTTCTAAAAATAATAGTGAACTGTTCATTTTGCAACTAAAATTTCAAAGAACCGATTAATGTACATTTTAAATGCTTTCAAATGATACCAATTACGATTTAATCCGTAAAATAGATTCCGAGAAATAACGAAAATACGATGGCGGTCGGCTGCCATTCTATAAGGAAGCGCAGTGACCCATGCTGAACAAAATTCATCAATACTCGGTTATATAATATTACTTACTAATAAAGCTTATATTTTTCGAAAGCTCATAAAATTTCCTGTATATTTTGTACTAAAATTAATTGCGGTAAAGGTATAATATATTGAGTTATAAGCATGTTTTATCAGTACTTAGGCAAACATGCACGGTAAAAAAATCATATTTTTTCAAATATTTTGTAAAAGACTAAAGTGATGACTACAGTTATGCGCAAACTTTGAAATATCCTGGATATGAGATCTCTTATTAAAATAAAAATAGATGTGAAGAGTATAAATGTGCAGAATACCGGGCATGCAAGCAATTAACCCATCTATGCGGGCGAGAATTCCAAGATTCTTTTATTGCACTATATGGCATTGTAACATCGTAATTAGATACGATAAAATCTATGTAGCTATTTGTTCTGAGCTATGTCTATTCTGGAATGCGCAAAGTTGGATTAGACTGGAATTGAGAAAAAAACCACATGTTTGACATTTCTGATGTATAATTCCTACAGATCTAATCCCTGGACTGATAGTAAATTTTAGGGCACCTCGCAAACATCTAAAGGATGATGCACGGTGTCCCGGACCGTCTCCGACACGACACTTCACTTTATACAGAACTTCACGTGACACTTTCTATACAAAATAAAGTGTCGGAAGCGTCGTGTCGGAGACGATCCGGAACCCCGTGCATCATCCTTAAATGCGTCTTTGTTTTTACGACTACCGATTAGTAAATACCTGATAGAATAATGATAATTTTAAACGAAAAAGAACCGGCTTCACTATCCTAATCACTGTAAGTAGGTCTACCTAAAATATTTGAAGAGTTTCCTTAATTACTCCAGGATCCCACCATCGGAATCACCTGATGACATTGGTACCGTACCGACTATCACGTATTATACCCTTCATCAAACAAAAAAGTGTTTTCCAAATCAACCCTGCCGTTTTCGAATAATACGTGCACACACATACATACAAAAAAATTCAAAAACGAAGATCCCGGCGAATTAAGAATCTCCTACGAAATCTTGAAGACGGTAGAAAATTTAAACTAAGGGAATAACTTATTGCAGTTATTTTAATTAAATTTCAATGTCTTTATGGTACGAATAAAAATACAGTAGAAAAAGCAACGGGCGTGCACTTCGGAGCCGAGAAAATTCACAAAGACAACACTCTTTTCGCCTGACCGCCGCCGCCGTCACTGGGGAAGCGACATGTCTAGCTTTTACCAATATAACTATCGCAAACCTGCAAAATGCTTCAGAATCTCGGCTTTTCAGATACGTTTCAGATATTTTAGAAATGCTTTCATATTAGTAGTTGTTTTTATTTTTACAGACATATCTTTACTAAAAACGAACTATTTCTGTTTTTATACTTAATGTTGACGAATCACTGTTTTTGCCGATAGATACACTTCATGAGAAATTAACGCATATGTAAAGTACGTTATTTGGGATACTCTTATGTCACTTATAATTACCAAAGTATGGCTTTCATTATTAAACATCCTAACAGTATGTTTCATTGAAAATATTGCCATTGAAAGCACACAATCAGATATAGCAAAAGTAATAACCGTAATAATTGTAATAGATGTCACGACAAGCACTACAACTATTCGTTACGTATCTCGCGAGGCACTCTACGAACTGAAAATGTCGTCCATAAATTGAAGTAGATGGTTATGAGGTCGCCAGTGCGTGCCGCCTATTGTGGTCCCCGTACTCCCCTCTATTCATCATAATGTCGCGAATTTTATTGCCCTAACTCTTGTTTTGTTTCTTTCTTCTGAGACAATAGTTTTTCCGTTTTCCATAATTCTTCTTTATGATATAATTTGATTGATTGTGTCCTAGAGCCGTCAGGAAAATTAATAGACTTTATTTAATAAGGAAATGAACGTAGAAAATGATTGTAACTATGTTCTGTCCGGAAAACGGATAGTCTTTATTTAACACGAAATTGACGTATCGTATCGTATGTATAAAATAATTCTAACTATTAAAATAAGGTTCCTCATGATAGTTTCTTTATGGTTGGTCTTACAACTCAATGAAGGTATATTTGTGTTTGTACAAGTTACGCAGAACGTAAATTTTAATTTCAATGGCGAAGATGGTATTTTCATCATATATTACTGTTTATTTGGGTTAGGAGAGAGAAGTATGTAGGTTTTCAATCCTCGTCCACCATCACATAACGTACCTAATATGAAACTGTCCACCTCTTCCCTTGAGGGTAAATGTCGTCAATAGGTACGGAACTCTTCAAAATATATTTAATTATACAATTGCAAAAGACATAAATAATTTAACATCGCAGATAATTTGGACTAATTATGTGGTTATAAATTTCCAGACTACCTAATGTTTCTAATCCTAATCGCTATCTTCACTGAGGCGGAGTAGGAAATGTAGGAATGCAATAATATGAGTAAGGTGGAATGCGAATCTGTCAGCTTGAGAATTACATTACATCGGTAATAACAAATTCTCGGGATAACGTTAGAAGCCCGGTTGTTGTTTGCAAATAGTAGACCCGTGTCGGGTCGCGACCCGCGCCGTTACGTAGATTACATAGTATTACGCCGCAGATTACAGATTCTACACATTTATTAAAGTTTAAATACTGAAATATGCACTTGGTAATCATTATGGTATTATTAATTATTCATATTTAAGACATTCTGCGTAATTTCTACTAAACTATCAACATTTCCAAAGGCATTCGGAGCTGAGAGGCTACTCTTGTAGATCTGACCACAAATTACCCCACAGCTGTTATTTTTATTCGCACGGCAAGCAAAGCAAGTCATTTATCATTTAATTCTATAACTACATATTAAAATTAGGTATAAACAGTAAGTAATGATGCCAATTTTTAGATATTTCACTCTGCACTGTGTTATAAAATTACGTATCTATTACATTATAAATTATTTAATCTGTACGGCCACGCTCCGTCGGTCCCGACAAATGAACTGCACCCTTCCAATAACCATTAAATATGAACCGCCTGTTGTACTTATATTTTTAGAACAAAATCACACCCTCGACGTGGACGAGAAATGTTGTTCCGGCTAAGAAAGGAAATATTCAATAACTACACTTTATGATCATATGAAAACAGGCCTGATCTTATTTACAGTTTCGTGAGATTATTCAGATTATATTTATTGTGTCTCTAAATATCTATACATATAAAACAGTGGCGTTATCTAGTGATTGACGGACAACACACAATTGAAGTAGTGAAACCATTAAAGTAGAACATTAAGTAGAACACATATCACAGTTCTCTCAAGAAACCATTTCTTATAAAATTTAACTCCTAAGGGATTGAAATTTTTTGTTTAAAAATATTTTTCTCATACATGCAATGAAATATTCTCTTTAAGTTCCTTTGATTACACTCAGAAGTATCTTTTTTCGAGCGCAGCAACTCAATGCGGCCTGAAATGAGATTTCATACAACTTTTCAGAACTAGCAAGTAACTTTTTTTGTTTCAACGTCCACGTCATTCATACAGCGTAAAAGATGGCCGCAGGTTTTACGAACAGTTGAAGTTGCTTATGAGCATGAGTATGAGGATGAGTATAATTATGAGTGTGGGTGTGCGATGAGTATGAGTTTTTTATTTTACTTTCATTGCGCGCTTAAGAAAAGTACTGTACATCTCTCTCTGTAGTAGTCTCTAGTAGGTCAATACCTACTTGGCCGGAAATACTTATTATCCCAGCCTCTGTTGAATGCCTCTACACGGACGCACATTGATTGGCGGTATGATTTCCCGTTCTTTTACAACATACGGATCTGTCAGCGACACAGCTACTCTCCCCCCGTTTTTTCGACCTTTATCTATGTCAAACCTTCGTGGCACAGGATGGGCGGGAGCCGCGGGAGCTTTGTGATATTTCAGAACGCGTAATTGTAAAAACCTAATTTTATTTGGAATACATATAAGAGAACCGCATACGACATTTTTATTTCACTATGTTTAGATACAGTTAAATACAACTCACAAAATTCACACACCATATATATTTCTATGATTTTTTTGTGACTGTAGAGGTTATTTAAAATAGAAGAACTATATTAATAACTAATGTGCTTTTGGTCTAAACTAAGTAAGTCTTATTCGGGTGATTTGCAGCAAATGTAAAACAATCTAAGTAATAGTATGGGACAAGGGACAACCTATATAGAATATGGCGAGTTCATCCGTAATTGGGGTGCATAAGCTGCTGAAATTGGCTGAAAATTTCTTCCTGAGCTGTAGGAAAACTGCTCAGGCGCCTGAAATTTAGGCAAGCCGGCGGGAATCGTGTTCCATGGACGTGCCGCCACTAATAAGTACCCATATACATCACAAGGAAATACGTATCCCTCTTAATCTTATGTACTTTGTTGGTGACCCGTATAATAAAATAAATAAATAATATATACCTATGGGAAACAAAACTTCTTAGGTCAAATGGCGAGGTGTGCATTATAAATAATTAAGTTTATGGTATGTATATGCCCTCACGCATATGTCTTTAGCTACATTAAAGCCATTTGCATGTCTTGTTTAACTAAGAAGCGTCATGTTGCAAGTTTACATGCTGAGTAATTTCCCTATCCCGGATAAATTTAGCTGCCCTTTGCCGACTTTAAGTTAGCAAAGCCTCGGGCGATAACTGAAACAAGTTCTCTGAGCCACAGTTTAACCAAAACAACCTACTCATTAGGATAATTAAATATCGCAGGCTTTGTGTATAAATTCGAAATACGTAGAGGATTTAAAATATTCAGTTAATGATATTATAAATATATAGATGTTCATGAGCATCGTGAAAAATTGCGGGATACCTATATTTACCGAAATAATAGTAATACGTTCACCCTAACACAATTGTTTCGATTGACGATTTCTTTTGATGCCACATTAATGCGAAACTACTCTATAAAATAAAATTTAAATTAAATGATATACATAGTTAACATCAAACAAAGCAAAGTTTCAACCAGTTCAACCACACGACCATAAAAATAATTATGTTAATGATATCTTCAGCGTCGTTTTGTGGTCCTAGGTGACAACAATAATTTAAAAGTTATAGATACCTAAATGTATTATGTCGAAAATACTCATCAATCACTTTCGGGCTATAATGTTATCGATCGTTGTGAAAGTAATTAATTCGTTATTGCGTGCCACTCAAGTAATAATGCACATGCACCAAAACGTTTAACCGCAATACAATTACCATAATATTATCGGAGCTGTAAATTAAATAAATATGGATTAGTACTAAACAGTAAACATCCAAACATCAATATTTGGTTTCAATGACTAATTCATTCAAGAGAGATATCACAGCGGCAGCTTCGAGCTCATTTATAGTTACTTGATAAAGACTACGCAAAAAACTATAATGTGTACATATACACTAGACTCTGAGATTGTTTTTAATAAGCATTTAACTAAATTCAAATACAACTTGTCATCAAAACACGTTTATCCGCCATCTGGTAACATCGGCTAGTTTCCTACTTTGGCCATATTATATAGCGTAGCGGTGGTGAATGCCTAGAAAAGGTGATGCTGGTCGAAAAAGTGGAAGGCTTTAGAACTAAACGCCCCCCGCTAACCAGATGGTCTGACTAAGTTAAGAAGGCCACATCATCATCAGGCAAACTCCATCAAGCGGTGAGGGCCACGGGAGATCGAGACCGATGGAAACAAATCACAGTAACTGAAAACCAAGATCCTCAGTAATGAGGGAACGATAAAGAGAGACAGAGATATAAATTCAGCCATTTCCCACCATGTAAAACTGTTGTGGCAGTAAACTGTTTGAAATCTTCGAGATGGTAATTGCTTAATAAATAGTAATAATAAAAACGTATTACAACTGTACAGTTGCGGTTGTACTACCACAGTTTGCTACGCGCTACACTCGTAGCTGATTCCAGTGTTTTCCCGCTTTGTAGGGGCAACCCGCTACACACGAAGGATCCGCTTAGCGGGTTCTTGGCGCGGAAAGTGTTCACAGCATTAATTCCATCTGATTTAACATTTACTTTGGATATATTACGTATTGATGAGTTAGTTTGTATTACTACGTCCTTACAAGTCATCTAAATATGTAAGTATCGCACTTGTACTGACACTGTTTAACACATTCAGCACCGAGAACCCGACAGTCGGGTTCTCGGTGCTGAATGTGTTAAATCATCATACTTGTTATGTAAAAGGGAAATGAGTGGTTATTACCAAACAACGAAGAACGTGACACGCGGAATAAGTAATTGAATTTGAATACAATTTGTTGTCGCTGAATCCAGGCTCTGACCGTCACGTCCAACATGAAATTGGACCATATCCACTAGTTTATCAGGACCTAATCAAATAGAGAACAATTAGATCGTGCGACCCCGCAATCCAAATTCGTCCGATAGCGCTATCGGAAATAGGGGTTGCGACATGATTTTCAGTACGAATAAAATCCGATTTGAACCAGTAGTAAAAACGAAGCAGTATAAACCTGTAACGTTACAAAATAATTCAGATATAACAAGTGGTTAAACAGATCGCCTAAGTAATTTATTTCTTAGATTCAATGGTAATAATCATACCTACATCGACACTGTCAATTTACAATAAATAATTATCCCTGTTGCATGGGTAAAATAGCTTTTTCGCAGATTCTTTTAAAACAGAATTGTGGCGTTTACTTATTTAAATAAAAAACATGGGCGCGTGCGACCGTATTACGAAACTTGGTTTGATGGACTACATTCGATACTAAGAATTACAATTTATAATATGACTTCATTATGTTCATGGTAGAAACATTTAATTACATAACTAAATATACAGAGGTACTACAGTACAAATACTAAACTAAATTAATAACTAGCTCAAATCTAAACTAGGCCCTTGCGGCATTGTACCAAGGATGCTGGCGGCATTAGTTTTTATGTTCATTAGTTTTTTACTTTTAAATTACTTATGTGAAAAAAAAAGTATATGAAATAGCTATTATATTCGTCTATTATTCTGAATAGTAATAAAATATTGTTGGTTTTAGTTTATGCGACTACCTTACGTTAAATTATTTTTAATAATTAAAAGTATGGACAAGAATTAAAAAAATACATATATAAAAATAATTACAATTTCGGCAATGGCCGTCGCCATCCTCTACCTGGTACATCGTGCTGGTTTGGCAGTATCCCCTGGCGATAGCAGCGGTGGGACGCCGGCTGGCATGATGACATCTCCATGTGGCACTCGCTGATGCTGCCCATGTTGATGATAATGGGCCGGGATAACCCTGGACTCCCTGGAACGTGGGCCGGGAAAACCCTGGACACCTCTTGATTTGCGAGCCGGGAAACCCTGGACAACGCTCTTCTTTCTTCTTGCAGTCTTTTTTCTTTCTTCTTCTAGTAATTTTTTCTTTCTTCTTTATTGTTTTCTTTGTTCTTAATTTTCTTAATTTGTCGTCATCTTTTCTTTTTTCTTAATCTTCTTTAGGTTTTCGAAATGCGCTTTCTTCAATATTGGTAATCTTGTTCTTTCTTGAAAATGGGGTTCTTCGACTTCAATGTTCAATAGGGTAATCTTGCATAGATTTCTGTCTTCATTTTTGTGTTCCCTCCGTCGTATTCTTCATCTTGGTTCTTCTTCTTGGTTGGTTAGTATGGGTAGGTCGCCATATAATATTAAACTTTTCGAATCTTGGTTGGTGGAATTCTTCAGGTCCTTATGCCAGGGTCGCCATGAAGCATGAGGAACTTCAGAGGGTGAGGGCCAGTATGGAGAGAAGTGATAGGCGAGGTGTCCGGTATAATAATGCTCGATTTATTAAGTTACAACCTATTTTATACATGTGTAAGGTCCTGCATCGCAAGCAATACGCATTATGTTGTAACAAATCCTTAATCTACGGTTAAACATGTAATATGGCTAGACAGCCATTACACGGGATAAACAAAATTAAGAACTACTGTCATAATGAAATATATATTTTGTATAAATTATAAGACTTTAGTATCAATAGGTACTCGTAAAGTGTAAACAGAAAGTACTTCATACTCACAAACCGAATTTAATCTGTCTAAATCTGTCTGTCTCGACTCGACAAAGAGCGGTGCGGTCCGCTCCTATTCCGGCTGTCTCATCAGATAAAAACATTCTTGCTGCCAAAACGACAGCAACCCGATTGGGGCCGAAACGAAACTAACAATCCTACAATCCCGGCTACATTTCACAACTCGCATATGCTTACCAGCCAGCTAAGGATTATCCTCTGGAGTTTTCTAGCGATCTCTGCTTGAACAGGACGGCGGTCTGTAGGTTACTGCGGGGACTGTATCACTTTTATGTAAACATATCAAATTGACACATTTAGTGAGGTTAGTCGATGCTGGTTGCTGGTAGGGTTTTATTTTAGGATTAATTGACAGGGTAAAAATAAACAAAACAGGGATTTTGATTCAATATAGAAGAAATAAACTCTTATAATAAAAAAAAAATATTGAGGTATTTCTGGTTTGTCCCTTCTTCCTCCGTGCCTACATATCATATTTAGACAACTGAAAATAAAGTGCAGATTTATACTTACATAAAACCTCTATACCTATGTCGTTTATGTTTTCTATTCATAAACAATCCGTTACCAAATGGACATGACGATAAGTTATATTGGTTAAACATTAGCCTTAAGCAACAAAGTAATATTTTAGTTTCAACATCCATAAGTCTTGATTACTAACGAGATTTTTTTAAATTTAATTTAATATTCTCAAGCCGGCGTGTTTTTTTTCAGGCAGGGGCAGGAAGTCGCGGCGCGCGCGTGCCATGGTCGCGCGGACGCGATGACGCGCGCTGCGCGCGGCATGCCCCGCTGACATGGCATTCAGCCGCTCCGCGCTTCTGACGTTGGCAACTCTTGCAGCACTCGGTAACCTTATTTCGTCACTGCGCTAAATCTAGTTAAAAAGAAGGCGCCATAATAATGCCGAGGAAACTCTTTTTTAGTAGTTCTGATTCTGACAAAGAGCTTCACATATCTTCTGGACATTTTAGTCATTTGCGTCCCTATCTTAGAATTATTCCGAAATTAGGCATAATTATGAAGCGTACGGTAGAAACTATAGCGAGTCACTCTAATAATAATAGCCTAGGAGCTCACACAATATCCTGCCACCGTCTTAATAACTCTGAAATCTTCACAAGTCGCCTTGATACGAGTATATTGTAAAAAACACAATGTCATTGTGTCGTTGAGATCTCCAGCGCTCTGGAATGTAATCACTCACTCCGCTTAGATATGAAGTATACTTTCTGTGTATGAGCAATTTTTTTCGTAAGCCCGAACAATTGCAACATTTTTTTAAATTCCAACTTCAGGAAAACCATTTATATTGTATTATACTGTATAGTCGAACACTAATATACTTATACTTTGACCTTAAAACTTACAAACTATTCGTAATTAAAGATTATACTTAAACTGGATAGCTCAAATCGGTGTGTTTGTTAAGCTATGGAAATATAACCTGACGTTACCGCGTTAATGACTCCCATCGCTCTCTGTATCGCTCTTCAATCACTCGTCGACACGTACGTATGAAATGCGTTTCCACGACTGCATTTCAATCGCGGTACTGATACAGTTCGCAGCGGTTTTAAACTAAGTACGGAACATCAACCGCAACTGAAAATCTGAAAGTGATCATCAGCAGGTTTCCTTAATAAAAAAAAGTAATTTTGTTTTTCATGACATGTTCATTATTTGCTTTTTCGCCTACTGCTTCGTCGCCTGCTATCATCTGATAGGAACATTTTTAGTGAGATAATGCAGTTTTCAATGGAATATCAAATATGTAATACTAGTGGTAAGACGTCCCACTTTCAATTTGGAGGTCTCGGGTTCAAACCCCGGCTCGTGGTACGAGCGAGTACGTGAGATTTTCGGAACTAATGTACGGAATATCATATGATATTTACTAGTCGCTTTTCATTGAAGGAAAACATCGTAAGGAAACCGGAACAAGTTATGATCATGCACAGTCCAAAAGTAAGGCACTTAAAACAAGTATGTGACTTGGCTCGTTTTAGACGGAGAGCTAGCCACGTCAGATATGACACAATAATGAGAGCAACGAAACTAGTCTGTTTGCTATCTTATGCTTATTTATAGATCCGGACATCTGGCAACCGTAAAGTGATGGAGGTCAAATAATGCAAATAACTTGAAGAAAAAAAACTAGAGTTCTGGGTTTGATGTAATATTATGAAAAATTATGAAATTAATTAGATTATATCATAGCCAGAAGTTTCTGTTGCGGAAAGTAGTGCCAAATGATGTATAATGCATTTTTTTGTTACTTGCCTACTGTTTTTGTTTCCGCAATAATTACTACCTATGTTTTTTGTTCTAGTGTTAAAATACAGGCCATGTTCTCTTTAAAGATACAACTTTTTACCTATTTTGGTATTACTATATTCCAACTTAAAAACTTTGTTGGTCTGTCACTCTAATCTCCACCCATTAAAAGCTGCCAGATGCCCATTCATCCATTTTTCCCTATGCGCGTGACGGAAAACCGGGGGTTTGTTTGGTGTGCGTGAGATAGCGACAAACTTTAATTTAACAACGAGAGTCACAAAAACGTAATAATGATAGCCAGCAAACATGTGACGTTTTCAAGTCAAATGTACCTACATCATAGTTAGTTTTCACTGAAGCGTTGCCGCGTTGCTGCCATAAAAAATGTTTTAGAAATAAATTCCATTAACAACCGACATACCGACAATGATGACATTTGACTTAAAAACATGACATATACATATATATATATATATATATATATAAACATAACAGAATCACCGTTAGGTTATGAAATACATTTAGAACTATTTTTACTCTCATAATGTGTAACCTAACCTATCTATAGTAAAAAAATTGAACTGCAGTTGCCGTTTCATTTGCATTGATAATGAAGTAAATGGAGAAGCTTTGAGTGAGGTCACTATAGCCCCACTAATCAAACAATTGGCATTGCATTAATTAGTAGTTCGCTTGCTGCAGCATGCCATCAATTTAAATACTTCTCAATTGCAAATGGTACGTAGTTAGCATTTCCGATATGGTTGCATTTAATTTACTTATTTAAATCAAGTTTCAAATGGCTAACACGACATAAATTTCTCTAAAATTTCAATTCATTACCGTCAGGAGAAGTTAGCCATTCTTCCAAACTAGTTTTGTGCAGCTCGCCATATTCACTTAATGGAGCTGTTATAAATTTCACTTATTTCGTACAAATGAACATTAAGTGCTGAGTATACATTCGAGAGAACTTTTAGAAAATAAATTCCTTTAAAATAAATTAAGGTTAGTATCTTAGTTGTAAGGCGCGCTGCTTTCAATCCGAAGGACGCTACTTCAAACCTTGGCTCGTAACACAACTTGAAAGTTATTACAAAATATCAATTGATATTTAGGTACCCGTCACTTTTGGGAGAATGAAAACATGTTGTCCTCTGGGTTGAAGAATTTTAAGAATAAGTTGCCTAGCGGACACCAGGTTTCGCTGACTGTAAGGATGATGATGAGAAGAAATTTTAGTATAAATTAGAATTGTTAATGTAAAATTTTATTACCCCTCTGAAATTACAAGCATAGTACATATTAAGCATATATATTATTCTAAATCATTGTTATGCTGGTTCGCTTGAGACGTTGCGGTTAAGCAAGTAGCTAAAGCTAAATACACATGTCGAGGTTACCGATACTGCAGCGTCATCAATATAATGTAGCTCAGTAGTTGAAGTTTCGCTTACCTTACATGATCCATTTCCACAAGTTAACGAAATACTGGCTTGCTCGATGCTCGTAACAGCTTAATGAAAACAGTCGGCTGTTTAAATTGTAAGATTTGTTTTACTTATAGTCTCGTTATCGTAAACCTAATGAAGATAAGAAAAAACCTTTTTTTTATTCTCTTTCTTTTTAAACAAAATCGAAGGCGTATTAGTTAGTGACGTCGTTACTCTCGTAATCAAAGCGAGTAGCGACCTTTTACTTTGACTTCTCTTTGTGAAGTTCTCAGTTCACCTTCAGAATAGGTGGCTTAGCAGACTTTAGTTAGTAAATAACGTGCTATCCTCTTGACCTTAATGGATCTCCACTTTTGCTATTTGTAATGCTAGTATTGAAGTGTGCAATGTATATGTCATCATAATGGCTGGTTTATTACTCTAAAAATATTTTTTAGAGTAATAAACCAGTTGTGGCGATAGTAATTTAGTGCGATACTGTCACTGTCCAGTCCACAGAGAACGTCTTTATTACAGCGACCGGCTTTAAGGCTCTACAGTCTAGTCGTCTTGCGCCAAACTAAGAGATACCTTTAGATTTTAAAACTTGCAATTGAGTCGATAATCAATGCAGTGCTATGTGATGTTGTGAAAATGATCTGATAGCCCTGCTTTTATTTTAACTACTATTACTAGGGATTTAACTTAAGTTTTTATTCTTATTAACACATTCAGCACCGAGAACCCGACTGTCGGGTTCTCTGTTCCTAGCTACTACGCGCTACATACGAGTAATACCTGGCTACGCCGTACGGAAAATGTTAAATATGTACATATAACGTTACAATACACACAGATGTGTCCGCCGGATTTGTCCGACGGATAAGATCACAGACAGGACAGGACAGATCCGTCCGTGTATAGCGGTATTTAGATGTGTCCGCAGACACAAATCCGTGTCCAATTCGCACCATACACGAACGGATTTGTCCGCTAGGCATATCCGTCGGACTAATCCGGCGGACACGTCTGTGCGTGTATCTCTAGCTATTAGTGTAAGCCAGATGGTCAGTTATTGATATGAAATTAATATAAATCAACAATCATATTTTTAAACAGAACATGATTTCAATACAAATTAACTCCTATTGGGACCACTGTTCGATAGCTAAATGTTAATAACTAGCCTAAAGTATAGTTGGCTTTTTAGTTAGAGGAGGGCAAGGTAGAGTTTGAAGTTAGGACTTCTAGTTCTTTATGTAGGTATCGTGTAGGAGGAGGAGAGGTAACTGTAGGTACGTTACTGTACCATGTACCTACAAAGCATGAACATAACAAGTATTTTTTTGCTTCACCTGTGACAGGTAAAAACCGAATGAAGAAATCGTACGTTTAAAATCTGGCGTGCCTTTAATTAATTCAATGTATGATGGAAATTATTTCACGAGGAATTTTAAGCTGAACATGAAAGTGCATAAAATATTTGTTAAAATTAACTCAATTCGTGAAAACAAAACGTTGATTCCTTTACAAACGAGACAGACGTGCTCTATTTATTGAGACTAAAATGAAAACAATGGATAGTCGTCCAGCCGCATTGTTCCGGAGAAGTATCAGGAGCAGCACACCTTACAAAGCCAGTCATTGTGCGGCGAGCCTTGTCCTAATTCCCCTTCATTTCTTCATACAACTATATAATAATGGCCGGGAAAGCTACGAAGAAAAAGATACCTAATGAAAAATCTTTATTATAAACCATCAACGTGCTTTCACGACACCGATGTAGCGAAAAATAAACGGGTTCTTTCATTTATTTCAACGTTTTTTTAATAATTACTAAAACTTTTGTAAATCCCGGGCCAACATTTTTTTGTGATCGCAAGAAGTTCATTTGTGGGAATTACAAAGTTTTGTTAAATATAACTACCAAAGTGTCAATATAGCTAGCACCTATAATTACAACGAAACTTCAGTGTTAATGACTAAAAAAGTATAGTAACGCCATTTACAAAACGGTTTTGAAATTTTGAGAAAAAAAAATCTGTGTATTATTTTAATAAATTGGATGAAATCAATAATAAACAATTCTTCAAATTACTTTTATCCTATCTGCGACGAAAAGTACCTACTAAATACGGATGCTAACAGTAGCCCATCAATGATCAATATCTTTTCGTCTTTTTGGTCTTTGTGTTTCACTACTTTTATTACAAAACTTTCGCGATACGTTCAGAGAACGAGTTCAGAACATCGAGGAAACAGTTTAACACCTATAATACCTATATTATTATATTTACTCATAGTTATATGGGAAATATTATTGTTACTAATTTATTCCGAATGACGCGGGTAATAAGGCGTCAGTATTTTATATGCAAAGCTGGTCCGACGTTAGCGTGTTATTTTTATATGTAAAGGCGTTGATGGGGCATTGACGGTCTGTTAATTAAAAATAACTCCTTTTATGAAAACAGGGGTCTGTTATTTATGTTACAAACCCCACATAGATGTGTTATTTTTAAATGTGGGGCCTGTTATTTCCAACCTAGGTATAAGCTGGGTTTACTTTGCCCAATGGTTTAGTTTACTCATATATGTATAGTAGGAGAAAAACGGGCCGGTACGGTATTAGTTTTAATTTAGATTTTAGTTTATTTTCCATTTTAGCATTATTATGAATTGTGTTTTGTGTAGTTTAAATTTTATTAATAAATTTATTAAAACATATGAGTCAATTATCTAAGTAAAACCAACATCATGCAACGGCTCGTTAAAAACATTTGTTAATTTTTGTACACACAACATGCTTTATATCGCACGGAATTTTGTATGCCTGCGTAGAACAGCAAATGTCTACCAAAAAACTTTGATCTCAATATAAATTAAGTCTTAAAATAAGACACGTAGTGTAGGTAACCTACCAGGCAACACAGCCTTTAGTCAAAATGAATCACTTAAACCTTTGTACTGCCTTCGTATAAATACTGCCTCAAATTCTGCCTGCCGTAATGTAACGCTTAATTGAAAATATCTAAGAGCCAATGTTATTGTTTTAGCAAAGGTAAAGTGTTGTGTGAGCTTGTGCTATATCTTTTACAGTGTAGGAGTTGATCAAAAGTAACTACGTGCTTGTAAACTTTAAAATCTATCAACAATCAATTAATAATGCAATCTATCCCCAACACATAACTAATAATCAACAAATATTGGACTTGTACATAATGGAGTGCATCGCAAAAATGTTCAATCAAATTCTGATTAAGAAGTTTAGGAGTTTGCTGTATTGCATAATTAGTTAATGCATTGGAGTTGGATCGTGTATTAACTAGAGCTCCCGCTACACGTGTAACACGCGGAAACGAATACCCGTGTACTTAAGACCGGCGGTGCTAAGGAACCGGTTTACACGAACCCGCCAAGATTCGGAAACGTGTCCGGGAAACGTTTCCAGGAGACGTTTCTCAGACACGTTTCCCCGGTTACACGGGTACTTAATACCGGCCCGAACGGTTCCGAAGCTCCGAAGCAGTTAGAGCTGATTCAAATAAGGTTTACTATTGAATGCTCTAATTGTGAACTGCATTATTATGCACCACACACTTGAGCGAAATTCAGCGCGGAATTCAGGCAAAAAAGCTGAATGCCGCTCAAATGTGTGGCGCTCCTTATTATATGAGGTTGAATGGATTCGTATCATATAGATTTACTTTAAAATAAAAATTCTTTACCCAACTCCACAAAAACCATAATTGTTTTGGAGTCCTTTATTACATACCTACAAGGATAATTATTATTATATAATTATATTGAATATTTACGTATGTTAAATAAAATAATATTAAAATTAATTACCATGCATATATTATATAACGAAGTTCACAATCTTACTAATTACGGCGAAAATGTTGTTGTAATTAGTACCATAGTGCACACATTTAAAGTCTAAATTCAAACAACATTTTCGCCGTAATTAGTACGATCGTGAACTTGGGTATCGATATTACAGGTAGGATTAGGTTAGGACGCGTCCAACTGAACAAAAATATGTGAACACGACCTTATACCCATACGAATAAGGTTGTGTTCACATATTAACGGATATTAATGGACTCGACTGTACATTGCCGGAAAGGAGGCAATAATTGCCTCCCGACTTTCTTATTAAAACTTTACACAGTGATAACAGCAAATCAATATAAAATATATATTATACACTGATGTAGGTAATGTAAAAGTACCTATCTGAATTCATAGCTGTAGAGACATAATGCAATAACTAGGTATTAATTATAATATTGATATTCTCTTATTTTTATCTCTTTCTTTGTTTAACCGAGCATAAAGAACACGCGCGACGGCTCCTACAAAAATAGTAACTAGGTACGAATTTAAGTGAACGATAATATGACTTATTGGGATAAGCTTAGATCATAAAATGGGAAATCCTTTATTTTTACTTGAGTGACTTTCACGCTAACGTCCCGGCGGTCCAGGTAATAAAATTAAATGTGTCATTTTATGACATCTTTTTGTGCGCTATTTTGACCAAAACGTTTTGTTTTCAAATCTTAAATGTAATAATAGTAATAAAGCTTAAAATAGGTAGATACCTATTTTAAGCTTTATGTCGATGTTATAAAGTCAACACGTCTGTAAAAAAACTTTAATAACATTAAAATTCCCACAAATGTAATAGTTTCGCTGTGGTAATTTAAGAGCACCCTCTACAATACAACTAGAATAAATAAAAATAAATATTCCTAAGAATTTTTCGAATTTTCCTAAGCATCTTGTTATTTTAAAACCCGCAATCAAAGAGGTATATTATAGAGGTATGCCCGGGCTTAAAACTAGGTAATTATCATTGAATTAAAAATAATAGAAGACGGACATAACCAAAATATCACCATATTTAAATATGATATGAGGATTCTGGTTATTAAAAAAGTTTTGTTTAATAAATTCAACACGTCTAATAAATGTTTAACTACATACTTAATACATATCAAACTAATACAAAATTAATTTGATAGCTAAGTTTTATTTACGATGTTAAACTTCAATGTTTTTGCTCTAGTTAGTGATCTATTTGTGCAAAATTTACCTGCTATTCTATTACCATCATAAAAAGGCACACCCACAGTAACCATTTATTAAATTTCTACTCTACGGACCTCACAATAAGATTCAAAATCACCAAACTCCCCAAATGTATCATATATTCATTCGTACCGTTTGAACGACTCGATCCGTTCGACTCTTACCGCCAAGGACGTTTCCAGATCCGCGTGTATTTAAGACACGGTTTTTTCGACTACACGTTTAACCGTGGACACGGATCTTAATTACACGTTTCTTAATTACACGTGCGAAACGGGCCAGAAAACCGTGTAGCGTGTTATTCGGACACGGGTATTCGAAACGGTTACACGAGACCCGGAAACGACCGCGAGCCCTAGTATTAACGTGTTTTAATGTTTTTTCGCGTCCAAAAATTTTTTCATCTACTTTTTCCTACTCGCAATACGATACCAATTATGTCCTTAAACGGATCACCAGTATTTTTGTTACACCCTGTATGTATAATTTTTCTGTGAGCACAGGTTGTTGTGTGTGCGCGCCGCAGGGCAGCGCGCAAGGCGGCGTGCAGGGCGGCGCGCAGGTACCGCCGGGCGTGCCGCACTCCACCGCGCCGCCCGGCCACGGCGGCGTCCGCAGGTACGGTCACCGACAACACATTAACTATGGATTCTTCATTGTTAACGCCCAAGGAGTTTATACTTATATGGAGTTTGCATGTACAGGGTGTACCTACGCTAGCCTACGCGGTTGTACAAAGCATCAGGCGCCCAGGCGTGGGTACAAAGTAAGGAAAAATTCGTTGCACGCGGTACCATACTATTTTACGCGATTTCGCTCCGTGCAACCACCCCAGGTGACGTACGCAGAAAAGCAAATTTTGAAGCGCGACATGGGGCTATATGAGGTCATATCATGTTGTAATTGGCGCATCTCTCTATGGTTGTTCTTTTGACATTAGCTCAATAGCTGGTGTCAAACGATTCAATGTTACAATTCTACTTACAATACAATCAACTTTCAAAAAGAAATATAATACAAATCATGGGTAAAATAACCTTCTCCAACCGGGTAAAGGCGATGCATACTCCATATATGTTATAATTTCCTTGCGACAGCCTCTTCAGACATGCGTGGCCCAGAACGCCGCCGCGCCGGCAGCCTCGTTTTGGTTACGGCCATGACCGTGATACCATAGCGCCTTAACTGCAAGCCACGTTAATCTGAAAGATTAAACTCTGTTATCTCGATGGAGCAGAAGTATATCTATTGCACAATCTAAAGTTCCTCAATATCGAACTTTGTTCTCAATATTAAACATGCTAAATAACTTTCCTTGAATTATTTTGTTGAATATTTTATTTGCAGTTTTTTAAGTAGTAACACTACTATATATGATAAATTATAAACTGAAATAGATGTCGTATACTTCAGAAAAAGTGACTAAAACGGCTATTAGACATTGCAACCTGCAGGGCCCAATCTGTCAGGTTGGTAGGTGTAATTAAAGGTAGGGTCCGTAGGGAGCTGAAGGAGGGGATGGGAGAGGCAGGGTACACAACAGATTGGGCCCTGCAGGTTGCAATGTCTAATAAGTCCTCCGGTGTCCGAGGCCAGACTCGGACAGGCGTCTTCAGCTTTCGCGGCTGACGCCCTGTCTAACTAGACCACCGGAGGACTTGGTCACTTTTTCTGAAGTATATGCCATCTATTCCAGTTTATAACTTTCCTCGGTTTAAAAGTTTCACGAGATTAAATTTGTATGACCTGACAAAGTAAAAAATACTACGTAACTTTAGCAATATTATTTTTACAGTCGTTTGTTTCATTGATGTTGTCATCGAGATAGCAGGGTGCAGTTGGTTAATTAGTTACGTTACCTTTATATTTTGTTATTTGTAATGTAAGACAAAATCGATCAAACGCACGTACAATTCAGACTGAGGACCATTCATACAATAAAAGACAATTCATGTAAAACATGATGTCACAATAATTCTAAGGCGTAAGATACGCATAGCGGAGTTTTGCGCGGAATTCAGCTATCTTCCGCACAAGCATGTGTTGCGCCTAACAAAGGAAAATCATAGATTTTGATCAAGATATCGATAAGTCTAACTATAGGAAGCCGCTAGAATAGACCTATGCATACCTATTCATATTCAAAGTTCTCAAGTTGAATTGTTATTGATATAATATGAACTTGTCACGTATTACACATCTCCCAGTGCATCTTGCTTGTACTTATTGGTGCACGCGGAATAAACTGCGAGTAGCGTAAAGTTCATGTCATATTCATAACAAACCAAGTTACGATTACAATAGTTCGAATTATAGGCCATATAAAAATATGTTAAATTAAATGAGATGCGTTGTGGGATATTCAAATACTCGTTAGAAACAAACTAATCCTGCTGAACTAGAAACCATTTCGAGGTCAAGGATCATCGATTATAATATTTGCATCATTAACCACTGGATTCTGATATTTTAGCAATAACATGAAGTTTTATCGCAGACTAATATTGTTTTTTTAATTGAAATTTTTGACTTAGTCAATTCTATTAGGCTTGTTTGTAAGTTATTTACCTACGAGATGTCGTATCTGATTTTATTTTTATTATAAAGCTTATATAATATTTCTAAAATACATATTACAAATTAATATCTAAAAATATATAATGAAATGAAAAAAATGTAAAGTAAAATAATAAACAATCTCAATTAAAAAAATAAGTATACGCATAAAGGATGGTTCACGCTGTATCGTTTCGCGTCCTACAAGACACTTCCGACACTTAATTTTGTATAAAGAACATCGAGTGATCCTCGGAGGTCACGTGATATTTTCAATGAATGAAGATGAAGTGAACCTTCCTTAAAGAGTTCTGTTTATATTGAATTTAAACTTTCGTGAGACATATAAACACTATTATCACTACATGTGGCTTTACTCGTATTTATTCACTACGTGCGACATACTCGTATTTCGGGGAGCTTAGGTTTCCATCCTCAAGCACTATATAAGAGTGCTAGGCGAACCGATTCGATGATTGGTCGATGGCGCGGCGCCGTAACGACGGCTCGTGAATCAGTTCGCCTCAAACGCGCGCGTTCGGTTGACAAAATGGAGTATTTAAGTAAAACCAGTCATCACCGAAATTGTATTGTAACGTGAAGTTACTGTTAATGTTTTAATTGGGCATATACTATAGGTGGATATATTGAAATATTAGATATCTTAGGTACCTACCTCCCTAAGTTTTGCTCACGTTAAAATAATCTTATTTATTACCTAATAAATAAGATTATTTTAACGTGAGCAAAACTTCTTAGAACAGATGATACTTAATTAGTTACTTTAAGTCTGAGGTGCAAATATTTAAAATTAAGATATAGAATTTGTTGTAATTAAGTACCAAGTTTTTTTTCTTTATAACCCTAATATATTTTATCGCTTCTCTCAAAAATTTAAGTGATTTAGCATAATAGATAACTCGCAAACGTAGCTCCAAGCTCCCAGAACCGGAAACATTACATACTACGTAGTCGGATTGAATACTGTATTTGTTCTGAACAAGAAGTTTCTCGGGCGAGTTTCACCTGAACCAATAGAGACCGGCAGCGTGTCAATAAAGTTCACCCTGCATTTAGAATTCAGCGTCAGCGCAAAGTGCTCTAACTTACAAATATATTTATTGGTTTTGGACTTTACTGACACTTCAAAAAGTAGTATGTATGTAGTAGTTCAAATCGAAGGAAAAGGTAGTTAGTAACATTCGGATATCTTAAAGCCTAGAAGCCTATCTTCACGGAAAAAAGAATATCTTCAGCCAAGAATACCAATGCAACAATATTATTGTTTAAACATAAGTTGTCTTGGACTAATTATATATCTTTAGCCCAAGATATATTTTACTTGAATAAGACATTTTACTTGAATCAAGACCACTTTAGCAAATTGTTTCCACCATATACGAAACAATATTGTCTAGACCAAGAGGATTTGTCTTAGATGAAGATATTTTTTTCCGTATATTAACACTGTACTGATTCAGATGTACAATAACGAAAATAATGAAGTCACTGAATAATGGTAATGCGAATTTATCCCCGGGCACAAAACTCCTTATTTTCTTAACGGAGGTTTATATTAATTTCAGTATACTAGAATACCTTACTTTGATATGGAAGCAAAAGTACGATTACAGCGACAAACAAAATCTTCTAAACATAATTAGCAGATCCTCCCATCCCAGAAGCGACTGAATTCTGTAAAGTTCTTAATTAATTAAACATGGGTGCTTATTACTTACCTATTTATGTATATAGGAGTGTTATAAATGTCGCCGTAACCTGCAAATGTTGACAAGGCACAAGTCAGAACACAAAACCGCAGCATAAATGTTTCTATAGCAAAATACGCCACGTCAAATGTACGACTGTAATTACATTTTACGGCGTACAACATTAATATAAATGGGATTGCTATCTTAAATATTACAAATATGATTGCTATTTTATAAACAGCAGTGGTTATCACGGATTTAAGCAATTTAAGTTAATAGGATTTTTGGTCCCGTAAAATCAATGAATAAGTAAAATTATTTCACTTAACGCTTTTTCGTTCCCAGTCGAACGGTCTGGTCTCACTATTCACTGAAGCATATTCAAAGCGTTACGCGTTTAGATTGTAACGAAGGTAAATGGCATGTCAAAATCCATCCTCTCTCCTAAAATATTCAGAAGCGTTATGTTTGTTATCCTGCTTGAGGTTTTTGAACGCAAAAAATCATTGAAAAGGAAGAGGTTTTTGTTAAATCGTCGTTATATTCGGTCGGTTTTAGTTCACTTAACCCGCTTACAACGACATACGTGTTAGTAAATGTAGGGCATTGCAATCATTGCCGGAGTACCCAAGAGACCCGTTCACACCATGTCTTATTGCAACATGAATCTGCTCGGCAGTCAACGGGGGGCAGTCGGCACAAAGTCATCAAACGTACTTGTATTACACTCTACTAGAAAAATCAATTCCATTCTCATCACTTAACAATATCTAAAATACAAATTATAATATTTGTGTATCTGTAAAGTGTCTGTATTTAATTTGATGGTTCAAATACTACCGATTCATCTCGACCAAATTTTCACTGTCGGTGAGTTAAATAGGTAAGTTTCATACAGCGTAGAGCGCCGTAGAGCATGTGGCGTAGCGCGAAGCATCCTACGCTGTCTCAGAGCTACGAGTACTCTGCGAACTTACTAGGCAATGGATGGATGAAGTTGTAACAGTTTGATTAAATACTACCCAATTAATATAAAATAATTTATAAATTTTTTTGATATCTTATTTCTACTATTTCCAAAATTTATTATGAAGTTTTTATTGGAATGAAAACTTCTTTAGTCGCATTGGGCACTTTTTGGTAAAGGAAAAATCTTATGGGTTTGCGTCACCGACCCGACACCGTTACAAGCCATACGACTGAGAAACCTGTAAAATGAAATGTAAAGTGTAAAAGTAAAATAAAGAAACATTTTTAGTACCTATTTCATTACTTAACATTTTTGCATAAAAGGAACATACAAAGACTAGCAACTACAAACTTAGATATAAAAATAAAGAAAAGTGAGGTAAAGTCCAAAGTTTTCACATCTATCGGGAGTTCCTATAACTGCCATTATTGTTATTTTTATTTAATATTATTATTACATACATATACAAGACTATATTATTTAGATGTTATAATGAAAATTCAATGAATTAGGGTGCCGCCGTCAGCGGGACAGGGTACAAACTACCGGTGGTTAGGGCCGCTGAATGAGACCCCACCTGAAAATAAGTAATTCTTTTTACATTTTTTTTATAAAATTAAACCACGAAAACAGTATGACATATAAAAAATATGACATACTGTTCCATATACAATACACCTTTTTATAATACAAATTTTACAATTGATAAGCACCAATGCATATTTATATTGTAATTACGACAGCGTCTAAATAATTAGATTTGGGTCAAAATTTTATCTATAATAAGCGCACAATATTTGTATTGTTAGATACATTCTAAAAACACAGTAAGTTGAGTAAGCGTTGAGTTAATTTTGTTATGCTTAGCTTTCTTGATATATAATACGGTAAAGGTAGAGCTATTGATTACACCAATAATCGCCCACGTACCTTGAAAAATTATAATCACTGTGCACATGCACAATATTAAAATTGCAATACTGGCGTTGCTCTGCGGCAGTTGTTAATAAGTACATTATGTCCCGAATTGCCCCACATCAGAGGGTATTTCGTCACCATCTACTTTCCGACTACTATTATCACCTGAAAGAAGAAATGCCTCTCTATATCCAGTGACGTGTAGCCATACGATAAATAAATAAAGGGCATTCTTAAATGTAGGAAGGAGTTAGCAATTGAAGCTGTGTTGTTAGGTGAGACGGCGACTTACCGTACTATACTAGCGATGCCCGGTGGCAGTCGGCCGGCGCCTTATAAGTAGGGAATGCAACCCGGGTTTTTTTAGTATGAAAAAACCCGGGTTTTCGGGTATTACCCGGGTATTTCCATACTAAAAAACCCGGGTTGCATTCCCTACTTATAATGCCGTTATCTCGCCCCTCCGTCACTCTTGTACAGTCAGCCAAAAAAGTGGTCTACCACTTTTCGACTCTATTCATCAAGTAATAGAGTCGAAAAGTTTTAGACTACTTTCTTGGCTGATTGTACCTATACGCAGTGTAGCGGCTGTCTTTTCGAACCCCACAATTTACTTATATTCCACTGTATATTTCTGAACACAACTGTTTGTTTATTCAATGTCACAGTAACAAATTTAATGTCACGTAATGTAATTTCATATCTGCTACAAAATGGGTGCGACGAGACAATGTAAGTAGACCGTAGTACATCTACAACCTAATTATCTATCTACGTTCAGCAAGTTTTATTTGTACGAACCTATATGTATGGGAACCAAAAGCAGAAATCGATAACGAGCGAACCATCGATTGTTGCCTATGGATGCAGATTGTTGTAGACTTCCGCTGCATGACAATACAATATTTTTGATATTTTATTTGCACGTTTGACTCACCAGTAGTATTGGGAACATAATGTTAGTGTAATATTATAACGTACAATGTATGAGATGCTAAATACTTCTTTAATCGGGATGTTATTATATACTGTCGTCTTTTTTAAATGGAAATTCTCAAAACTTAAGATTTAAATTATATTCCCTTGAGGTTCTAAATGAACTAAATAATTTACTTAGTCAAATAGAACGGACGAAGTTGCGAAATTGAATTGTTTTGTAGAACATAACTTGACTAACTAGATATCGAAATATACATGTAGACATTTCAAAACAACGAGCGAACAAAATCGGGTCGTCGACCGACCGAGCTTACTGTTTTATTTGTATTCTTATTGTTTAGCAGAAAGGATTCGATATGCTTTGGAGTTTATAATATTACAATAATATTAATGTTTTACTATTTTGTCACGGTAGTTTATGATTGCATTCGCATGCACCTTTTTATTAGGCGAATCCCGCACGACCGCAGTCAATATCCAATGGACGGAACGTGGCAACAATTCAATTTCGCTTTTTTGCTGTAATTATGTAATATTCTCGAATTTGTATGAGCAGCTTCGGCATTGAAAATTTTGGCTTCACGCCAAATTTATGATCAACGGCACCTTTGGCAGTTTTGCTGTCTCATTACGAGGGAACACAGCGGGCGAACGTCGGCCTCACACACACGTGGTCGCCACTCTTCGATCTTCCGCGAGGTGTTCGCGCGCTGTGTACGCTCGCATGAGTCTATGTCGAGGAGCAGTTGAGTGTTTATGCATGCCAACGTGTTCGTATTTTGTACGCAGATTCAGTCAGTATTCCAGAGGGCGAGGATACCGCGACTGGCGCACTCGTGGGGACCCCACGCTCATCAACTCGCTCTGGCGCAGTCGGCAGCCGCTGGGTATCCGGAAACAACTCGGTAAGAGCTTATTCCAGAGGCGTATTTAGAAATTTGGCGCCCCGGGCCAGAAAAATTTGCCGCCCCTGTTACTTTACCAAACAGACTATTAAAATTTTCTTGAAACTTTCTGAACCCTTAGTGTACGGTCAAACGTTGAAAAAACACCCTGCTGACGCCTTATGCACATCTGCCTACCTTTTTTTTTTCACTTTTTCTATGTTTTGAAAATCCAGACCCCGCGAAGGGTACGGGCGGCTGGATTCGTTTAAGGCTATAATGGCTTATTTCTTATAAAAAATAGATAGCTGCATAGCTGAAGTGATACCGCGGTACAGCGCTACACGTTACGGTGCGTAACTTCAGCATATCGAGAGCGAAACAAGTGCGAATTCGTGGGGCGAGGTGCCGCGGTTTTGATTCCATTCTTGATTCGCTCTCGACACGCTCTGGTTTCATAAAACTTTATAAAATCTCAAATATCTTCATAATTTTTGTTTCCCGTCCCGTAGCCTATACCTACTGTGTCCCACTGCTGGGCAAAGGCCTCCCCTCGCTTCTGCTACTCGTCACGGCCTAGTGCAGACTATCGCCACTCTCTACAAAATGCGTCTAGATCGTTTCGCCATCTCCTTTTTCAATTGGTCTGCCTCTGCCCCGGCCGATTTGTGGGGTCGATTTAGTTGTTAATTTAACCCATCGTTCCGGGTGCTTGCGGCAAACATGTCCAACCCAATCCAACTTGAGCTTAGCGGTCTTGACTCTAGACACCCACATCACATCCGAGATACCTGTCCTGGAGCGGAGTTCGGTGTTCCTAATCTGATCGGTTCTACGAACTCCTAGTATGCTGCGTTTCATGGCTCGCTGGCAAAATTTGAGTCGGGACTTTTCAGCCTTTGTTAATGACCATGTTTGTGCGCAGTAGGTTAGGAAAGGCAGGAATGGCAGGATACACACCACATGTCGACGAGTTTGTGCTTTAGTATCAGTGGATGGATTGATTACCCTTCATAAGCGCTGTCATGGACCAGATTTGAAGCTCTTCCAGGTGTTCTCGATGCGTCGATCGATTTCGTTGGTCTGCCTTTTATCCAAGGATGCTATTTGGCCCAAATAGGTGTATTGACCCTACGTTTCACGCCGCTGGACATTAATTTAGTTTTGTCCCTGTTTATTGTGTGTCCGACATCAAAACTTGCAGAGAAGGTCTTGCAGCATTTGCTCTAGATGGGATGCAGTTACAATAGTTACTTGTATGAAGCGCACCCTTAAAAATGTTCTTAAAAACAATTCTTGTGCTCCAATTTATGGCGAGTTATAAAAACCACTCACATACCAAATTTGATTAATGTAGTGCCGTACATTTCAGCTAGACGGAAAAAGCACCTCTAAAATTGCACCACTAAAAGTGTTCGAAAACGGAACGGACCAGGCTGCCGGTTGTCCGCCCAAACATATTGAAAGAGCATCACTTTAGCTATCAAATGAACTTGGTTTCATTCTGCTACTCGATGAGGTAAAAAACACCCCGAAAATGGCACCATTAAAAGTGTCCGAAAACCGCACCAGGCTGAGAGCTGTGTCCGACAAAGTGATTTAATGACCTATTAAACTTTTTTCTTTTCGATGAATAAAGTTCCAAACAGCTCCTCGATGAGGTGGCCACCCGGTCCAATAGGCTTGTAGTCGTAGCCTATACATCTTTCCCAACCATTACCCATACCGAAACTATCATTCCCAGTAACTTGACGACTGAGTTTCTGGAGGGTGCAAACGTTATTTTTCGCTAAAAGATTGTTGGCCCTCATCTGCAATTAAAAGCTGAGTTTGGTTTTCGGTCTCTTCGCGAACTCCAAAATTAAGCCCCGCAAGGCAAAACAAATATATAGAGTCTTGGCGCCTTTGCCGAGATCCTGTCGAGACGTTGTTTTCTTCATCCTATCACCATTTTTGGGCAGTACCAACCTTGCCGGCAAGTCTGTGCACTTGCTGTATAACGGACGAGACACTGCTGGTAAGGGCCCCTTCCCTTTTGTGTTGAGAAGTAAGACCGCAGTCGCTTCCATAAAAGTCAAAAACATGCAATTCTAACATAGGTACAAGGTTCCAGAAAAGAAGACAAGGGATGTGACGCCGTCACAAAACGGCATTCAGGAGCCCCGCCCAACACCTGTTAATGTGAACCAATGAGCTATCTAAATAGGATGCCGAAATCGGTGCGAAGTCGATGAGAAAATATACTAGATCGGACCCTAGGCTTCGATACAGTACTTATGGATGCAACCAAGATCAACGCTAAGATCAGGCGCGGTCCCAGAGGAGGGATCACATGGGACATGACCCCCCTCAAAATCCTACATTTCTAATAGAAAAAATTTTTTACAGGCCCCCTCAAAAATTTGGAAAAAAATTCTACATTAGTGTCCCCCCCCAAAATTTTCGTCTGCGACCGCGCCTGGCTAAGATCAGGAAAGATTATAGACCCGGATCGCGGATTCTCAACGATTAGCTTTTACTGACTTGATTAAGTTTACTGACTGAAAACGGGAACTTAGTTGAATAACCAGGCATGGTTATATCGTCCTCCCTTTTAGGAAAAATTGCCGTTTACTTTATGTGATGTGATACATGGTAATGGCAGATATGGAAAGGCGGCATAAGTACAAAAAAACGCCATGTTTACTATTTACAAAACCAGATCGTGGCGTTTCAAAATTGTTACTCTTTCTTAGGCCTTATAGGCCGGTACCTAACTGAAGTTCAGCATAGAAAAAGGGGCCCAGAACCAAGCATACGGGGCGGCTCGCGCCGCCCCTGGCAGCCTGCCGCCCCGGGCCATGGCCCTCTTGGCCATAGGGTAAATACGCCTCTGGCTTATTCATTATACATATTATAATGCCAGCTTGCTCAAATTACTTTCTTGCATTCTTACCTGCAATTACAATCAAAGACGTAAGTAAACTTATCACAAAGTGACCTATATTTTGATTTCCTTATTTTCTTCATTTAATATCAATATTGAACGTAATTTTATACTTCGAGAGCTGTACCATTCCATCGTTTCTGACCAAGTTTTAAGTGTCAGAGAAGAGTGTTTGAATCTTTAAAATCGCCCCGGTACTGTTTGTGCACTCGATTTCCTTGTGATTCGAATTTCAATAAGCAGTTTTCACTATTCGAAATGTTTTAATAGGTACACTTAACCATAGAGATATGTTTACATGTTTGGTAACAAAGGAAATTTAATGAATGAATTATGAACTAATTAGCAAATGATTTGTGTACCTACAGGGAACGCGGAAGTGTACATAGTGCTGGCCCTGCTGATTGGGTTCGTGACGGTAGTGGTGGGGTGCTGGCTGTCGGACAACTGCTGGTCGCCGGAGCCGGAGGACATCCTGGCGGGCGGGTGACCCGTGGCGGCGGGCGCGTGCACGCACGTGTAGCGCCCGCCGTCGGCCGCGGGCGACCGCGACAGCCCGTCGGGCGCGGGCTCGCTGTCGCCCGTGCTGCCGCCGCCGCCCGCGCGGGCGCCCGCCTTGTTCCACGCCGCTCGCCACTTCTGCCGAGGCGCCTGCCTCCGACTCCCTTGCGACAGGAGAACCGGACCGCCGGTTTTTTGACCCGAACCATTGCGGCCTTCCTGCCGCATACATGAAAAAACTAATGGCAATCTCATCTCGACTATAGCTAATGGCGGAGTGTGCGATAATTAATTAGTGTCAAACTAAAAAAGACTAATTATTGTAATAGACTTTTGTAATCGCGTTGTAGGTAGATACGATAAAAAGCCAGATGCGGAAAGTCTTTTCTGAACTTTAAACGGCGACAAGGTGTAATTGATCATTTTAATGAACTGCAAGAGCTTGGGGTAAGAGTTTTATTTAATTATAAATACGAGTATGAATGTACATCAATGTAAATTATCTTATTGTAATAATATGAGACGATTTTCCTACGCGCAGGTGAGCGCTCGGGATTACGTAGCGAAGTAGAAGCTCATTGTATTATCGGATGTTTCCCAGTAGGCAACGCTTCTAGCGGTCCCTCTAATTTCCTGGACTTCACCTGACGCAACACCTCAAACGTGGTGCGACTGCGTCTCCCTTTGTAATACTTTACTGTTGTTTCTAAAAGTATGTGCCTTGAAACGCTTTTCTTGACTTGACTTGTAGACTAGAACGAGTTTTGAACCATTTAGAAGAAATTTCTTCTCTCTGTCTGTTAGGACAAGTAATCCCATAAGTGCATACACATCATGACCGTGCCTTTACCGTTCTATAGACTTTGAGAGGGACGTAATTAACAATAGGATTTTAAATTACGCTTTCCTCCATTTGAGGTGACCTACCGACGATTGCTTTGTATTCTGTAGTGTCCGGCTTGTTTGTTGAGTTTTGCGGCGCGGTGCTTCGTTAGCCGCTGGACCTGGACGGAAAGAGTTAGGACCAAAGTCATTTGCTACTTGTGCGTCAATTGGATACAAACAGTTCTAAACTCTTCACAATAGGATAAGAAACAACAATGAGAGACAACGACGTGTACATCTAAATGTAGAATTTGGATACATTTTATTGGCATTTGTACCTTAGAACCTAAAGGGTTTTTATAAAACCATTCATAGTGGTAACCTACAAGTCGCTTGTTCAAAATAATAATTTTAGCTTTCTGGATCCATCCAAATTAAAATAAATGATTGTTACAAAATTAGCTTTGGAATAGCGCCTGCCAGTTATATAACTTATCAATTTAAATAAATAAACATTAAAAAAATAGAAACGTTAAAATTTAGTATTTGTAAGATCTTTAATTGTGTTTATGAATTTATTTTAAGCAAATGTTTCATTAATTATACTTTGTTCCTAGTTTTACTTGGCTGACCTTTCTGAAAGTATTAAGAATAAAATGTCAAAACTTTTTTGTAGATACGGAATCCCACTCCATTCAAATAAAATACAAGGCATTTATATAACAAAACTACTCTATAAGTAACCTTCTTTACACTAATATTTATTTAAATGTTCCTTTTACACTCGAAACAGTACTCAAATCATGAAATATTATTTTTGTATTTATTCATTAATTTAAAAGCACTGGTAATCTAAATGTACGCTGTAATTTGTGCTGCTTCTAAAGCGGTGTTCCTTAGTTCAAAGTAATCTTTTTTTATGTTCGTGTATAATAAATACTACTTAATTGATACTTCCTTATTTAATGCGATCTGTAAATATAAACATAACAAGAGCTCTCAAAATGCGTCGGGAGAGTGTGGAAAGCCCAAACCTCTTGTTCAATCAAAGGAACCCTGTGCCCAGCAAATGGGAGAATTACGCTAATGTTGTGCTACTCATTTAATTAATTTGAATTTTATTTGCTTTTGATTCCATACACGCTTAAAATCAGACGTAAATCAATCAACGTATCAGGTTGAGGTTCTTCAAAAAAGGAGTGTATAGGTTCTTAAAGGGTAGGCAACGCGCATGTGAATCCTCTGGAGTTGCAGGCGTCCATAGGCTACGGTAACTGCTTACCATCAGGCGGGCCGTATGCTTGTTTGCTGCCGTCGTAGTATTAAAAAAAAAAATCAACGTATCAATTTATTTTTGAGCCTCCTAAACATATTATTAAACATCAATAACAAGCATTAACAAGAAAGTAATAAGTATTTCACATAACAATTTTTTATTTCTTTTAAAACATGTTCCCTATCGCTAAAAGTCCTAAATTAAGGTATGGCGTCAGCCTGACGACAAGAAAGCTGAGCTCATATAACCTTTACAAGCGCTATAAGCCTTTTACTCTATGTGTGGTTAAAACCATTTCAGACAGCGAATCTAAATATTGGGCACGCTTGAATCCTACTGTGAATATTAAATTATTCAGGAAAACTCACAATTTTGTTTGCTTAGTTTTGTTAGTTTCTGTATTTTATTTAACTATATAGATATAAATTCACAAATAATACCAACATGTGCATATATATATTTATAGTTTTACAATTTAAGCTATCTTAGTTTTACACTACTTGTCAGGTTTAACTTTTCACTTTATCGATTGTGTAAAAAACTTGAGTTTTAACTAGATTTAATGCTTTTTGACATTCACAAGATATCATTGTTATATTGCTACTTATTGCAGTCACGATATGAGAATATAGGCAGATACAAGTATCTATAACTAGTATATTTCTCTGAATAGCTATCATTTAGGAATCATTGTATTGTACACAACCCAACTTATAATAATGGTCGAAAAACATCGATAACAATTTTTTTTTCGTAGTTACATTTTCAAGCGTATTAAATACTTCCGTAAACTCTATCATAGATACTTAATGGCTAAAATTAATAGAATGCTGTTCGTACTAAACTAAGCCGAACACATCAACAGTGTATAAAATAAAAGTAAACTCCTAGATTTTACTTGTATAGACATTAAGGAACCCGACTGAATAGTCAGCATTCATAAGAATTAGACGATTGTAGATAAGCATTTTATTCCAGTAAATAAAATAAATAAGTGTGTAAAGCCTGACTTGAAATATATGACCATTGTCAAGAGGGCGCTTTTTTCACTAGTATTTGGTGACAGTTCAGTTTAGTAAGAAAAAATTAGTTCCATTGAAATTCCGCAACATGGCGCATGATGGTCATATATTTTTGGTCAGGGTTTACAACAGACGAAGTCACTAAATGTGTCATTTCTTTAAAGGAAACACTCGTCTTTGTTATTCGATCTTACCAATAAATATAATGTGTCTTTTGTCTCAGTGTTTATAAATGTGATTTCTGTTGTAATAGGACTAAACCATTTTTCCAAATAACTAGAACTTTGCTTAAGTTAAAGGTTACTGGACCCAGGATTTTACATAGTTATAAGCTTGCATTATTTCAGTTTGCGTTAGTTAACCACGTTGTAAGCTAAACTCTCAGCTAAAGCACTGCGAAGGTGTTCCCTGGTATTTATTTCAGCAAGTGTTAATTTAAAAGATTTCGTTGGCGTTTATTTATATTAAACAGGAATGAAACTTTACATATTCGTGAGTGAATATTGCCGATAATATGTTTTTATAAACTTATATAGATGTCATATACAAAGGAATAAGTGACCTAGGCCTCCGGTGCCCAAGGCTGGGATCGAACCAGCGTCTTCTGCACTCTCGGCAGACGCCTTGACCAACTTGGCCACCTGGATCACATAAGCACCGGTCGAATTTTCCCGTGTATATGCAATCTTTGTAAATGCTAAGGCACATTTTGGCCAATCATCTAAATTCTAAGATACAACATTATGAGTCATTACCTCCATCCTGAGCTCTTAGGAGTTCATTGAATGCGAGAGAGATGGCGCTGCCGTCAACACAACTAAAGAACAAACATATGACATCCTATATAAGTTTAAAATTTATATTATAGTAGTGTGACTATTAAAAATAAATTGATTTGTTTTCAGTAATATTTTTCTTGTTTCTGACCACGGCAACATTTCTTTCCCGTTTTCCATTAATAATCATTCTTTTTACGTTCCTGTAACAGAAATTTGTGATACCTACCTTATAGAATCGAAATAATTGCAACTTGTTTTTACGACTAGTGTTGTAAGTATAGTAGACTAAGAGCTGGACACTTCAGATATGTCACAATAATGAGAGCAACAAAACCCATCTGGTTAGATTGCTATACTATCCTTATTGCTAGATCCGGGCATCTGGCAGCTTTTAATGAGTTGAGGTCAAAGTGATAGGCTAGCAAAATAATTGAATTGGAAAATAGTACTACCAAAATAGGTAAATACTGATGAAGTCTCAGTTATAAACAACGGGGCCTATATTTTAATATTAGATCAAAAAACATTGCGTAATATTACGAAAACAAAAGCAGTAGGCAACAAACTATGAATTACATTATACATCGTTTGGTACTACTTTCCTCCAACAGAAAATTTTGGAAATTATATAATATAACTATTTATATAATTTCTCATACTATTGCATCAAACCCAGAAGTCTAGGATCTGTTTCCTTGAAGTGGTTTGCATTCTTTAACCACCAACACTTTACAGCTGCCAGACGTCCCGATCTATAAATAAGTATTGTATAGCAAAGCAAACTGACTAGACGGGTTTCGTTACTCTCATTATGGTGTCATATCTGACGTGGCTAGCTCTCCGCCTATAGGTACAGTCTCGGTAATGTAATCGTCAATTTACATTGTGGTGCATTGTATCTATGACATGCGTTTTGTGCACGCATTATAAATTTGATAGTCTTCGGGGAGATGTGTTTTGTGATGGATTGGATTTCTGGTAAGCTTGGCTGATTTAGGAATTGAGAAAAAAGTAAGCTCAACATGATCTTAGCGATTCATGATAATGTATGTACTAAAATAATTTATCGCAAATATACTTAATATAAATGTATTAACACAACAACAACTGTTTTTTGTTTACCTACTTACTTAGTCCCTCCTTATCCAATCTGGGGTCGTATACTTACCTATTTTTAATCAATTTGATCATTATCATCTCCTAGGGAAATTTAATGCCGATTTTTGACCTTCCGACGATTACTTAGTACCCAACAATGATGACGTTTTAATGAAGATGATCACTAGACACTGTTCTTGATGACCAGAAATGTTCACATCACTTGTAATGTAATTAGGTACAAGTGTTTTTTTTCAATAACTAGCCATATTATGAGAGGTTATTAGTTAGGTCATACTGAACAACTTTTCCTATGGGACCAACCCCGAAATACTAAAAAAAATTTCGGGCTCTTCATAGAAAACGTCGACGTCTGATCGGCCGAAATGTATGAAACAGCTAAAACAATTTTTGGGATTTCGGAGTTGGCGCCATAGAAAAAGTTGTTCATTATGGCCTACCAAATCACGTCGCACAATATGGCTAGTTATTAAAAAATCCTGGTTGGTATAATTATAATAGCCCAATTTGAATGGAAAATGTCGCTTATGCTTAGATTGCTTAGCCGACATGGTATAAGTAAAAACTTGATACATACCTGTCTAACTTACCTACATATTTTATGCTGGCTCAATCGCCTGAAAAATAAGTAATTAACAAACATGGGTTAATTTAGAGCGTAACTCAATGCAAACTGTTCCATTGAAAATATAGGACGTGGCGCTCTCGGCGCAGCGACTGCGACATAGAAAGGCTTTCTCGCCTGACACCCTACACCGCAGCGTACGTATTCGTATACGTAGCCTTAAGACCTACTTACATGCTACGATTTTCAATAGAAAAATCGACTTCCTAGAAGATAATAATGGCCAGCTGCCTGTCATGCAAAACAAGAGGCATTGCCTAGGTCACAGGTGAAAATCTTTAATGGTTACCCTATACCAAATGTGGAACTTGGCTAGTTAAATGCTTAAATATTTCTTTATTCTTATTTTCTCCCTTAAGGCGACTACACATTCGTCAGATTCGGAAGGCTATACCACCACAGTAGGTACTGTTTCTAAAATGAATATCGTTTCGCTTGGTATAGAACGCGGGAATTCCTAATTTGAAATAACACCGTGCCAGACAGTGTTCGAGAAGAGAGGTTGTAAAATCTTTACAGCACCAACAGTTGAAAAGAAAACGAATAGATATATTTATTATGAACGAATAATCAGGTGTTCATTTCATTAACTGTTTATTTTATATTTACGGGATATCTTATCCATGTGATTCGCTGCCAGTTATAAATACCTACAAACCTTTTTTTTTATTAGGAAACCTCACAATGTAAATGGCCCTTTACTGTCATCCGCGTTATAAAAGAAACAGCCACTCAACGCGAGAGTAATCGACTCGAGAGTCTTAGCGAAATTAGAACTTACATTTGACGAGTATCATAGGTATAAGTTTTTGCTGTAGCCTCGTAAGACCCGGATTTTATAAACGGCTTAATTATATAATTATAAACTAATTTACGTGAAATAAATATTTATCAAGTACACCAGTCTTTTATTCATTTTCCTATTTAGAATGTTTTGACCTAATTTTTATATTTTGCCTCCTCTTAATAATGATTTTCTAGCAATTTGGGTATGAGACATTAAACTCGTGTTCAAAATGACTTCTGTGTCACTTTTTGTTAGGCATTAATTAATACTTATTTGGATGCATTCATTACATTCATACTATGGGCTCAGAATTTTCTTTCCACTGCAAGCCCGGCCAATATCGGGGCTCTACTGCCGTAAATAGCCATGTCTCAGTTTCCTCTTAATCTGTCGAAGTAGAAATGTTACGATTTATTGGTCTATTTTGGTTGTCGGGTCAACCGTCAGTTACCTATCGTTGATTTTGTTTATCTCTCAAACGTACGTAGCTATTTAGAGAGCAAAGCGCGTGCTATAAAAAACAATCATTTTTTGGCTGTTACTTAAATTATGTATGTTAGTCATTGACTTAGTATGTATGTTAGTATGGATTTAAATGGCATGTATTTTATTATAGTACGTGGTAGCCTGAGCCGAAGTTGGCAGTTGACATTGAAACTATATGATGATAGCTGATTCGCGCAAACCCCAGAAGTGAGTATGTGTGCGCGCGAAATGTATTGTGATGGAATTGCAATTTTATCACAGTGACCCGCCATCCGTATTTATTTAATACATCCGTGGTATCAAACAGGCCAGACGACTTCGATTTTATCTTCAATTACAAGAAACTTTTGCACAAATTGACTAACAAGAATTGACGGGTCAACTCTTCGCAAGTTTTAATGCTTCAATCTTCCAGCACTTTGTTAAAACTTGTTTTAAACCTGTCTGAAGCATTGATATAGTAAGTACTTACACTTAACATATTTGTACCTGAACAGGGATGGCGGTATTTTCAATATAAAAGTACTCTTTTATTTTTCCGAATTAGATGTCTAAGCATATATATAACATCAGACATGATTTATAAATTGATTGTAAATTTATCCACGTCAACTAAAAACTTTCCTCCACGGTTCTATTACTAAAAGACAATGCACTAAGGCTGTGTTTCCACCAGAGATGAGCGAGTATGCGTTGCGAGGAATGTGTTTGCACCAATAGAATCACTTCATTTATTTATCCTCGCACAGCGCAGCTCTATAGGATTGATTCTTTAAAAACACATCCCATCCTCGAAACGCATCCTCGCTCATCTCTGGTGGAAACGCAGTCTAAACCAAATAAAATGCAAAATGAAGGAGAACTCGGGTACAACAATGAACCTCATCCAACTTAAGCACAGGTGGAGTGGCCTATTGTATACCTGTACCTATATTAAGTATCATCATGTTTAGTGTCTTCATGCCGCGGGAGTCTCACGTCCACTGAATAGTGCTTGATGCAAGATGCGTTACGAGGAATGTGTTTGCACCAATAGAATCACTTCATTTATTTATCCTCGCACAGCGCAGCTCTATAGGATTGATTCTTTAAAAACACATCCCATCCTCGAAACGCATCCTCGCTCATCTCTGGTGGAAACGCAGTCTAAACCAAATAAAATGCAAAATGAAGGAGAACTCGGGTACAACAATGAACCTCATCCAACTTAAGCACAGGTGGAGTGGCCTATTGTATACCTGTACCTATATTAAGTATCATCATGTTTAGTGTCTTCATGCCGCGGGAGTCTCACGTCCACTGAATAGTGCTTGATGCAAGATGCGTTACGAGGAATGTGTTTGCACCAATAGAATCACTTCATTTATTTATCCTCGCACAGCGCAGCTCTATAGGATTGATTCTTTAAAAACACATCCCATCCTCGAAACGCATCCTCGCTCATCTCTGGTGGAAACGCAGTCTAAACCAAATAAAATGCAAAATGAAGGAGAACTCGGGTACAACAATGAACCTCATCCAACTTAAGCACAGGTGGAGTGGCCTATTGTATACCTGTACCTATATTAAGTATCATCATGTTTAGTGTCTTCATGCCGCGGGAGTCTCACGTCCACTGAATAGTGCTTGATGCAAGATGCTTGCTGCAACCTAAATCTGTTTTCTTTTGTCCTGGTGCTGTATTCTAATTTTAAAATGTAAAAACAACACATTAACAACACAATCTGTCTTAAACATAACTCCAACACTCAACCAATAATCAACCAATAATCAACCAACATTGAAGTCGTATTGTAGTTGCATCGCAGTAATTTTCAAGCAAATTCCGACATTTTTGATTCAGACTCATACTGCTGGGAACAGGCGTAGGTAGGTATTGTAAGTAGGCATAGACAACACAGCTAACGCCTACACGTTAGCTGTGTTGTGTTGTTATTGCATTGGATTCGCATTGAAGTTGGATCGTGTCTGTGCGTGTTTTAAAGTTAGAATACGGCCCCTGCTTCTACCATGCTATTCAAAGGTGATATATGACTTAAAGTCTATTTTACGGGGTTAGGTTAATCACAGGTTTTCGATCTATAAGTGAATCAGTCTAGAAAGATCTACGATTGTAAGTAGGCGTGGGGACTATACTCCTACGAGTATAGTCCCCACGACTACTTACAATACTTACCTACGCCTGTTCCCAGCAGTATGAGCAGTGGGCCGTATAATATAGATAGGCATAACATTATTATAATTTTTTTCTACTCCGGTACTTTTATCTGTCAATTATATACTCCCGCCAACGAATATAAAAGCATGTCTTATGACATTTCAAAAAAGTCTCTCTTGTCTATTCTTCATAAAGACCCTAGGGTTATTATGTGATAAAAAGCAACTGCTAACAGTGGTGCCCTGTGAACCTAACAGATAACAAAACTAAAATAATTGCTGCCAACATAAGGAAAAAAAGCGGTATTAGACATTGCAACCTGCAGGGCCCAATCTGTCAGGTTGGTAGGTGTAATTAAAGGTAGGGCACGTAGGGAGCTGAAGGAGGGCAGGGAGAGGCAGGGTACACAACAGATTGGGCCCTGCAGGTTGCAATGTCTAATAGCCGTTTAAAGCAAGTAAGTTGATGACATTTGAAAAAAAAATATTACCGTGTCTATGATTACGTTCTCTCAACTGTCATTTGCCACCACTTTTCAACTTCTCGCTATTTCTTAAAGCAAACTGCGTTTAATCTTGTGCTTTATTTAATGCACTAGTCGTAGAAAAAGTAATGTATGCAACGTTGTATAAGTAGGTCAAAAAAGGCTCATGGCGTCTTTATTAACAATTTTCGGCTTCGCCTCAAATTGTTACACACGCCACTCACCTTTTTTGAACCCTCTTATACAACTATTGCATAAAATACTATAAGGTGAGTTATAAAAATAACGGTTTTTAATTATTTAAGTAAATGTTAATAAGTATATATCGATAAACGTTTCAGCTATACACATTTATTGTTTTGGGTTGTAGCTGGGCTTTAATTGAATTAATTTACATATTTTAAATGTTAGGTTAAATAGGTTTTAAGTTATAAAGGGGTCAAAAGTAGCTCGAAATAGTTCGAGAATAATTATTCTACATATATAAATACAACATCCTTTATCAAGACAGTGCATATCTTCTACAACATCACAAAGCCGTAATGGCTTCTAATATTGTCGTAGGTATTAACTTGCCTATCTTGGCCGATAATGCCATCGCAAGCGAGTATTTATTGCCTCGGGCTTACAAGTACGTATAAGTCTGACCTCTAATTGTGTAGTTGCTACTAATACCGGGGTACATTGTTTTATCTGGCTAACGCTCATCTGTAGAAGGAAAGCCCTGTAAGCTGTGGGAATACGAGTAACTGCCTCGGTTGTGCGTGGCGTATCTTTTAGAATCAGCGAAATAGACGTTTACTTTTCACTTTTTAAGGAGGTCACGTACAGCGTTCCATTTAATTTCAACTTCCATGAATTCCATGATTCACTTTCAACACGATTTACTTTTAATTTGTAATGTACACAGTCTTTTGTTTGCTTTCTTCCTGTTATGGGTGCATTCAATCTTGTTTCCACTCAGCGTGTTATCGAGTAGTTCGAGTAGGTAAAGCCTGACAAGTTCCTTTTTAACCCTGATATAGTGTCGCTTCAAACAGCTTACATATAGCAACAATACGTGTATGTCATGAATAGTCGGGACAGTGTGTATTGGCATCGTGCAAGAGCGAGTGAGATATACAATTATGTACTTGTGAATTGTAGAAGTATATTTAGTACCAAACTAACCAGTTTATTACAACCGCACTATGAATATCCGTACCCGTCATGTCAACAACTAATTTCACAACATTGTTTAATGGAATGCTACTGAATCCCTCATCCTTTTTCTGTCGCAAGTATTTTAATGTATTTAAAATTATTTGTGTTGCATCGGTGTGAAATTTTTTGGGCATTTCGATTGCAAAATCTATTATTATCCTGAAATATTTATTACAATTATTTTCGATTTGTTTACATTGGTGACATTCAATGACTTTCAACGTCAGTTGTCAAAAAAATCATTGCCATTAAAATAAATTAGTTCCATCGAAAATCCGCAACATGGTGAGGGCTAAAAAGGAAGTTGTTAGGCTTTACCCATGCTATTTTTCCGCGGTAAGCATATCTGTACCTATTAGAAAACTCATCAGTTTTTTTGTAATATAATCGGTACCTTGTTCAAAATTGATTATAATTATAAATTATAAAAACATAAAGTCTATCTCAAAGATAACTCCAAGATAACACAAATAATCAACCATTTTATATAGAAAGCGTCACGTGATCCGATTGCACTTCTATCATATTATTGCGGTAAATTACAAAGCTATTTGAAATATTTAGCATTAACTAACTCATAACATACAGACTGACTTCTAATTTGAGTTATTCCTTCAAGGTACCTATACACGAGTTAATTTACAACACATAATAAATTTACACACAACTGATTAACCGGGGGTCAAAAATAATGGGTGATCGAGATATTAAACTATGTTTTTCTTGATGACTACAACTTAGGTAGGTACGAAATGACCTGTGTCTTGCACTCCTTACTAGCATGCAAGTATTGTAATGAAACATGAATGTTAATGCTGTATTTTCTGCCCAACATCTACGATAACTTCACGCGACCGACTTCACAACTTTACTGTCAAAAACAATTTGCTGTCGCCCTAAATAAAAGAGGAAAACCATTTGGCTCGTCTCCTTACTCCGACAATCAATGCAAACATTGTTATTCAATCGGCGCTGCTGGCTTGTCCTGATAACTCGGGTAATCGAATCGACGTCAGTTTATTTGTTGGGTGTAAACAGCAGTTTTGTTGTACGCTGAGATTGATTGTGTTAAATTATTGACTTAAACTGGTAACGGTAACTGCAGGTAAAATGAAAAATATTTCCAACTATATCGTTTGAGTTAAAAGGCTTGGGATATGTTAGCAAATTAGATTTTAGATAGGTATACTGGTAGTCCGCCTCGAACTGAGAACTCGTGATTTACTTGGTGAACGAGCTGACTAATATAACAAAACTCTGCTGAAGATCATTTCGCGCCTTCTAGCTCCAACAAATTTCATAGAGATCAGAAAAACTTTACTAATAAGTTATCGCGGAACAACTGGATTCGAAATGAAAAACCAGCCAGCTGACAGTTCCGTTGTGTGCAAAGCGTCTGTAAGAACTTCACTTCGCTTACGCTCCGCTCTTTCGATAAGTATTATTTAGGGCGTAAGTATAAGGGTCCACCAAAGATGAGAGAAAAGCGGAGCGCGGATCGGGAACGCCAATAGAAACGCCCGTACTAATGGAAATATATCTTGGCACCGCCGCTAGTGGACTAAGAGCTGGCTACATCAGATATGACACAATAATCAGGCAGCTTTTAATGGGTGGAGGTCATAGTGACAGACTAGCAAAACATTTGTATTGGAAAACAGTAATACCTACTACTTGTAAAATAGGTAAAAATTGCCGAAGTTTTCTCAGCTATAAAGGACAGGGTCTATATATTAACATTAGGAATAAACATTACGTATTATTACGAAAACAAAAACAGGTGACAAACTATGAATTACATTATATACGTCGTTTGGCATTACTTTTCCCACCAGAAACTTTGCGCAATGATACCATCTAATTACTAGTTTTATTCTAATTACTTATATATGTAATTTCTCATAATATTGCATCAAACCCAGAAATTTAGGATTTGTCTTGAAGTTTTGCATTATGTAACCTCCACTACTCTACAGCAATGAGAATAGGTATTCAGTTGCCCGTGAATAGGTTTTTGTAGAATTAAGTGGAGCGAAGAAAGCGCCCTACGCAATCATCATCATCATCGATTTTTGACGAGTTTTAAATTCCTATATCATTTTCAACCAATAGCCACAGATTATATAATAGTTCTTACGAACAGATATGAATCATCCATTGAAATAGCAAGTACCTACGGCCATTAAATACCTACACAATAATACAATCGAGCAACCTTGAACACGTGCGCTGCCATAGACCGGGAGCCAACAACAGCAATAACGTCCCGGGCGGTAACTTGTAAAGTGGTTAAGGCTGTGATGTAGGTATAACGGAAGTCTTGTGAATGTAAACAGTAGCGTAAAATAGCATTCGAACTTAGGATTACGTAATAATCTTTCTAAGAGCAGTACTTATATTATTACCAGTGATCGGCGAAAAGGATTCCACACCGCGGGAATTCAACTAGACATAGTATTATGGATGCGCCGTTTCGCCCGCGATACCAATTAAACTGCTCGAAAATATACGTGTTTGTATTATGTTTAATACAATGAATCAGTGTCGGTAACTAGTAGTCCGCCCCGAACTAAGAACTCGCTCGTTGACCAGTAAAATAATGGTTTGTTATTTTAATTTTATAGAGATGAAAAAAAAACAAGAAATAATATGCGAAATAAATAATTTCATTAAAATACTTAATTACAAATGTTTGTGAAAATTACTGTAATTTTATTTTTCTATCCCGCAAATGCCGCGGCATATCCATACTAGCATAATGATTGACGTCATTCACCCCCTGTGGAATCCTTTTCGCCGATCACTGATTATTACACATAAACAATAACTCAATATGGTCATGTTTACTTTATAGCACAATTTAATGGGGTTGTTACTCTAATAAATGCCTATAGCTCTGCGTCAAAATTCTATTAAATATTTAGTTAGCAAAATACTCGTACCTACCTTATCTAAAACAGCAATTTGAAGTAGGTATTATGATTTCAATTAAGAGATTTTCATGGAACTTGCCTTAATTGGTCGTTAGTTACCTACTGTTAGCGTAAACGATCATTGTAGAAAAGCTTTTAAATATGAACGGTGCTCCCGTTAAATGTACGAAGAGCAGTAAAGGGCTAGAGTGGAAGCCATATTCACGACCGAGCATATGACTGATCAAGATGATATCCAAAACTAATTGGTTTCGTGAACTCACTCGCTCTAGAGTGCATCCTCATTTAGCTTAGCGCGACAAACTGATGCTTACTCGATTGAATTAGTATAACATAGTAATATATATTTGTGTCTAAATACGGTTCCAGGTAATCTGGGCCCCCAGGGGAGACGCGATGGCCCATATAGGCGCTATATCCGTCTCGCCGCATCACTTTTTTCTGGAACGATCTAAGAATATGATAGGTACCATAATCTGCTGCTATTAAGATCTTAGAATGTGCCATTTAAACCTTTCTGTTGTGGAAAGTAGTGGTTATTATAACATAGAATATAACTTCATTAGAGTTAGCGGACAACACTGATTATTAATATGTGCAATGTGTCACACGCCTAACGTGACCTATTTGCCACCTTACAATTCGTATTTATTACCCGTTTTGTGACATTGAAGTACCATCCTTCCATGGACATCTGGTCTGAAATAAACTATTTGAATTTGTATATCACCCGAACCGATAATTAAAAAGTTTACCTAAACAAAGCCGAGCAAGTTATATATAAATACCTAAGTAACTACAAGAATTATTAATAACTTATGCATATTTGCAGCTATATCCGTCCGTCGCTTCATGGGTTATTTGGAACGAGCTGAGAGTATAATATCACGCTCATTTTGGTTGTTTCCTCCTGTTATTTAAAGCGCTTGAAGTAACTTCATCCCTCACCTCGTTGGGTCCGCTCGACCCGTATGATTTTTGGCAGCATTTTATGCGTGTCGTAAAGGGCGTAAAATCATGATAGAGGTGACAATGACATGCCACATTAACTCTTTTGGGAAATCAACAGTGACGATGGTTTCGTGCACCACAGACGATTTGAAGAGTACGTACCATCGGGTTCATAACACAAAATTTCAGCTGAAATACTAACAACCTAGCGGATCTTTTTGTCGGCAATTTCCAACATTTTCTACTGTGATCGACATAAGCATAAATTACCTATTCGGCAATATGCACTAGTTCACCTGGGTTCAAAAAGCGGTGGGAGTAACAGCCCTGGCGCATCATTATTCAGGTAAATTGCGAGTGTAACTCATCGTTCTGTTGGTGCCATTACCTGGTCCGGCGTACATTACCGTAGCTGATCTGATTCATAGTGCGCCGGCAGGCTTGCCCGCAGTGCTATCAATATTCAACCTCCGATTCTACCCTTTGACCGCTGAGCATTGAACGCAAAAATTGTGATATATAATTATATACAGGGTGTAACAAAAATACTGGTGATCCGCTTAAGGGCATAATTGGTTTCATATTGCGAGTAAGAAAAAGCAGGAGAATTTTTTACTGGACACTTAATTTTTTTTTGTATGGAACACGTCGTCCCAGCCGGCTAACCCTCCATACAAAACCAAAACATTTTTTTGCAAAAAATATTTTTTTCTTACTTTTTCATAATAAGAATACGATATCAATTAAGTATGCCCTTAAAAGGATCACCAGAATGTTTGTGTATATAACATGCGCTTCATCGAGATTCAATGTACTATAGGTACTTAAAATAGTGTCTTGTTTACCAATTACCAGAACTATAAGTAAGATCCTGTTCAATATTTAAACACGACTAGTTGAAATAATATCATATGAATACATTTTTAATAATAGAAAAGTACTGTAATAAAAAAAAAACACTTGTCACAAAATGTCAGAAGTTAACCTTCTCGCGATAACTTGCCTCAGCTAGGAGGTAGTGGCAAAGTTGTGATTTATATAATATAATATAGCCTTTAATTCCATGACTTAAAAAAAATAATATACTATATAACAAACAAAAATCTAAACAATCACTTCAAAATTTCAAGTCATGGCCCCTTCTCGGGTATAGGCCTCTTCCAACTGTCTCCAGCCTTTCCTATCTTTTGCCGTCTGTATCCACTCTGTCCCGGCAGTTTTTTGAATATCGTCGACCCAGCGGTCTTTTGGTTTTCCTGGTCGTCTTTTGCCGCTTGGTCCCATCCATTTAGTGACGCGTTTTGTCCATCTGTCATCTGTAGTCCGGGCAATGTGCCCTGCCCATTTCCATTTCAACCTTTGCGTGTGTTGTACTGCATCGATTATTTTAGTTTTTCTTCTTATATTCTCGCTTTTTTGTTTATCTCTGAGCTTGATTCCTAGGACGCTTCGCTCCATTGCCCGCTGGCAGGAACGTATTTTGTTCTTTATTTTAAGTGTGTAGATCCAAGTTTGCGAACCATAAGACAGGCATGGCAGCAAGCAAGAGTCAATTACTTTTTTCTTTAGATTAAGTGGGAGTTTAGATTTTAATATTTCCTTGAATTTGTGATTTATATATCATATAAAAACTTTTTACAAAAAAGATAACCGACTTCAAAAAGGATAAAATGAATCATTATTATTAATTTTATATGCGTCACTTACTGATATGTTTGAAGTCGGTGCCAAGCCAAATTTGGAAGAGTTAATACGAACGAGGCCATGTGTTCATTGAATTGTTCTTTTTACTATCTATCTAATCTAATGCGGTATGGATTGCACGTAGGTGATACATTCGTTTCGATCATGCGTTACCCCATAGGCAAGTAGGTACAGAAAATATAATCATGCGTCTGTTAACACACTGTTCGGACTATCCGTATCTCGTAAATTATTTATCATTCTTCATCTAAGGTTAATTTCGGAGTATAAAGGAATTCAATGGCTAGATAATTTTTTCTATACTTATTCAGATACACCCATCAGTACACCCACCATGTCAGTAAAATGGCACGATATTCAAATTTTCTATGAAAGGCCAATCTTACGCATCTACATTTTTTTCTATTCTATTCCGCCTTTTTCTGATTATTGACAAAGTAGACGTGTACGAGTATCAGAATATATACAAAACTGGATTAGTAGTTTAGATATGAAAATGTAACAGATAGAATCACATTCACCTTTGCTTTGCACCAAACCGAATGCAGAACCTCCTTCTTCTATGGAATTGAAGTCGGTTAAATAAACTAAGGTATCATCTGTCATATATGTATACATACTTATCACATAGTCTGCAGTGGCTTGGTTTTTACTGTAATGCTGTGTAACTGATTTGAATAAATAAATAGTCTAATTGATTAATTCTCATGATCGGTAAGTAAAATCTATATAACTATTCCATTCAATTATTTTTATAATGTATGCTGAATGGATTCTACCAAATCTAAGACATGCGGATGATTAAAAAAAATGTTGATGTTGATTGCCTCATTACGCATTTATAGTCTCCCGCGCAGTATAAAGAGACCGAGTCCAAGTTCCGAGTGACACATAGAGCTCGTTCTAAAGGTCTCATTTACGTTTCTTTGACACACAAGCAAGCACTCATTCGTTAGAAAGGCTTGGCGGAGGAATATGTAAGATAGCAAACATTCACTCCAGAAGGACAGCCTTTTCAAGGGGAAAATTGTCTGAAAACATCTCTCATTCATCAGCTAAACATTTTGAGTAAATTCGGTGGAATTATAGCTTTCTTATCTTGCTTGACAATGAACGTTAGAGTTTGGCAAACGTAACACGAGGACGTAACGCTTATGTAATCAAACAACGTTGAATATTATCTCACATTCTTCTACAATTTCATTAAATATTTACGACGCACGATGGGGACTTCAAAGAGCGTAATAACAACCTACTTTGAGTTTTGTTACATACCATCAAGATCCTTACTTCTTTATTATTTTAGACACATTGATATTATTTATGGAAAAATAATGTTGTCAAAATTATTACATACGAGTCAGTTTCAGATAGAAATTTCTGCCAAATATGAAAAAAGTTTCTGCTGTATAACGTAGGTATATTAGATATCGTGATCACACCAGCGCGTGCGTACTCGCGTCGAAGTTTGTCGAATAGTTCGTCGAATCATTCGCGTACGAGTGTCAACACGAATGTCCGTTCACATAATTATCTCCCCATACAACCCCACTACGCGAGCCCGCGAACACGCATGTCGCGCGCTATTCGCCTCGTCACTCGGCTCGTCACCCACGCATATGAGATCGCAGCATCATGATAGCGACTGAAGCCTCACGATAATGTTTACGCCGAGTCTAGCTGGACCGCTGCGATTGATCGATGACGTCATCCATTTACATAGTAATATTAAGACAACTAGTGTTAAAATCATTTTGACGACCTCTTACTCCTCCTATTTAACAAAGAGAAAAAAGTTAAGTAATGGGTCAACCAGATTTAGGGCAACGGGCTACTTTTCTGTGGACAATAGAAAAGTTAAATGATCAATGCTTCGTTTAGTCGAAAAAAACTTGGTATTTCACATAAATAAAACAAGGAACGTAAGAATTAAGCACTTCATTTGTTTGTTTCTGGTTGGTTTAGCGGGAATACTTCACCCGTGTCAGTCACATCACCTCTCCGAATCACGTGAAAACAAGACCGTGTTATTAGATAGATTTTCGGGAAAATCTTTTTACGTCAGGAAATGATGAGATTCGCGTATAAAGACGGATACGTACATATAGAGCATACGTTTGGAAACCCATTCTTTGCAATAGAATCATGAAAAGGGATAAGTATTTTTTTATGGGACGATCGGAATTTCACGCTTCAAAAAGTTATAGCTATTTTGTATTCTATATAATTTTAGTGGTACTCACGTAAATAAATCTTACGCTTGATTCAGTGTTGGTAGCATATCTACATATAAGATTTGTTATGATTACGACTGTTTCTTTCAATGAGCAGTGTTCAACAGTGTGAGTTGTGTACAGTATCACCGCGTGTAATTGCACATGAGGAATGATACTTAATACTTATAAAAAATTTGCTGCGAAATATTCCTTACAAATAACTTGATCAATTTTCAATAAGTGGCTAAAGTAAAATGATTAAATGACGTCACGTGTCACGTAGAGGGCTCCCCGTCACTATTTAATGAAAAACTTGTTCACTTTGTGAAGTTTTTCTTCGTCACAATTACTGCTCCATGCAAGGGATAAAATAGAACCTATTATACTTATTACACTAATTATACTTATACACTAATATAATAATACTTATTGTACTCGAGAGGGTGCTTGAAGAATGTCATTGCAATTGTAATAGAAAGGCAATGGCAAGGCGAAGAAAGAAATAAAAAGTACTTAAATGTTTTTTTACTGTCCCGTAGGGTCCTCCTTTAAAATATTGCATAGGTAGGTACATCGTTAATATTTGCATTTATTTCCATTATCTGCATACTTATATCTGTCTGTCAATATTTACAAATACAAAACATAAGAACCAAAATATTCTAACTTAAAGAGAACACGATTTTATAGAACAGATCAACAATTGTTTATAAGTAGGCACAGTCAGCATCAATAATATATATGTACCTATACGAATTTGAGTCTCATCTCACAGACATAAGTGCCGAAATGTATACATATTTTTGACGCTGACTGTACAACATATTTATAACGGTACTATACGACTACACTATGCTTTATTTATTTAGGTTCCATGTACAATTTTTATAACTAATTGGTAATTGCCTTAACCTTCCGTCGAGCTGTCTAAGATTAAGAACTTAATTTCATGACACATACCTTATTCTAATTTCAAAATGTAGAATACCTACCCTTAAATTTTAAACAGAATGCGAGCACGAAAGTAGTTTTGTTATTTTATGAGCTTCGCCAGTTTTGTTGTCCCGCTCGGATAAGTAAACGTTGATTTAACAAAGTGAAAAAAATTGGAAAGTTGTGTTACGATTATTATTTTAAACTGGAGTTAATATACTCTTCGGCCACAAAGTGAGGCCGAAAGAGAGCGTAATAGAGGAAGCTGCGTCTCGTTTTGACTTCATCAGACAATCAAAATGTCAATGTGTCAATTTTGTAACGAGTGCGAGTAAGACACCGCTCCCTATAATAGCTATTATATTATAGTAAAAGTACTGTCCAGTTTCTCTCCTCGTCCGTGGTCAGAGGTAACGTAGAGGGTACGCATACGCAGTCGTCTATTAAATTGTCACCATTACTCATATACTTAATACTGAGATTTGCAATCAGCCCTAAAATTGGCAAAGTTAAAGGCTTCCAATGCAACGCCTTTTGCCGAAAAGACCTGAATGTTTTAACGCAGGGCCCTTAATTTTCATGCCGATGACATCAATTTGACGTCACGCTCCTCCGTATAGTTTTATTGTGAATTATTATTAATCATTAGTCGTACATCATTTTAATCATGCATTTACAAATGACTTCAAAATTGTTACGAGTGCCACTCAGAAATAAAAATACTGATTTCCTAATTGTATTAGTTGTTAAATTCAGAAAAAATGTGTCCATCAATATACATTTTCTTTTTAGAAGTTGGAATAATTAACCAAATGTGTGATACAACGAACAAAAATACGATTACAAAACAAAAGGATTTTTTATGAATATTGGCATTACGTATGAACACGAAGATGACTTAGATTTTCTTTGTATGGGAATTAATGCAAGAAGGATGGTGTGCTTTACGTTAGACAGAATTCTGTTTTCTACGTATTTATTGTAATGTGTTGTTAACAATACCAGTTAATAAAATGTATGTATAAAAACAAATCAAATAGTTTTATTTACGTTTCACGTATCAAGTAGGCATTATTTATTCCACGTAAAGTACTTTCGAAGACATTTGTACATGATTGATGACTAATGACTAATAACTTACCATTCAACTATTTTGGATCACCCCATATGGAGCGTGACGTCAAATTGCTAGTTATCGGCATGAAAACTACGGGCCCTGGGGGCCAATTTTTGACTTTCGAGCGCCCGAATTCAATAAGTTTTAGCTCGAAAATAATCGCACATAAAAGCTTACCGCCAATTTTTTCGCATGAAATTAATAGTTTAAATACTCATGATTTTAAATTTCTATCGTTATTATTTTTAAAACATAATTTCATCATTTTTTGAGATTCGAGTACTCGAAAATGACATTTACAACTCAGAATAAAACGATGAAATTATGTTCTAAAAATAAGAGCGATAGAAATTTAAAATCATGAGTATTTAAACTATTAATTCCATGCGAAAAAATTGGCGACAAACTTTTGTGTGCGATTATTTTCGAGCTTTAATTTTTTGAATTCGAGCGTCCGGCTGTCAAAAATCGGCCCCCTGGAACGAAACTGAGTGAATAGTTGACCGATCGCTTTGTTAAAATGACGAGTAGACCTGCGTCAGCAAGACTACCGAACAAGCACCAATGTCATGAATATGGAGGTCAAGTTGTACTAATAGTTATTTACCTGCGGTTGAAACCATAGGTTTTGTGAATATGACCGGGAATTATCATGGCATATTTTCGGTGAATTTTATTTAGTCCATTGCCTTTATCAAAGACAAGCTGGAAAATATAAATTGGTATCTCAAATAAGTCATAATTATAAGCGTTATAAGCCACTATAAGTCATGCATCCCGAGATCTTCGTATATTTTTTAACTGAATAATGTTTCCTACAATATCGTTCACCTGAAAAACAAGAAATACTTACAAACTCCACAAATTAACTAAGTTTTTATTCACCGAAACCGGAAACAAGACATAAAAGTGAATGCAGATTGCCTGCCACAGGCATAAACATTACTAATTTAATTTTCCTACTGGTCTTGAGTACACAGTAAGTATTCACAAAACACTTTGTTTTTAACTATTTTGGTCTCAAATATAATATGATCTCGATTCATAATAAATATCCACATCAAAGACTAAACTTATACTGGATTACAAGAGGCGATGCGCTGAGAGGAGATAACTGCTGATAACACAACTAAGTGTTCCACACGCAATATTGACATTCCCTTTTTGTGCCACCGAAAATAAAGCGAGCCTATGCGGGTATCTCATCAGCCCTTAATTCTTGCCCGTATTTATATCGACAGCAAAGAGCGCTGTCGTTTCTTTGTGCGGCCAAAGCGATAAATAATGGAGCGTCCCAATTTAGTCCGGCGATATAAAAGAAGGTTGTGGCTGTAACCTTTTCAAAATTTAAAATAGGTAAAAGTAAAAAGCGTAGTAGGTCGTAGGTATGCGTTTGTTTAGTGTGGCGGCAGGTAACCGCAGTTTCGTGGCTCCAAGGCTATTCGACCGACAGTCTGGGGCACGGTGGCTTTCGTTTGCATTTTGCATGAGAACCAATTGTTTGGCTCTATACCGACAACGGTGCGCGGCAGCGACCTCCGTCCAAGAGATTTACTGGAGCCTCCGTCTCCGCTACCTAGTTTGTATATGGATGTATATCTACCTATTGGATCCGTATATACTCGTTCCTATACATATTGTTAAAATTTAATGCAATGATCTGACCTGAAGAGTAACTAGAGTACCAACGAAGTAATTTAGAACATGCCGGTAGTTGTTAACTCATGCATTGTTTAAATTACGAATATATAAGTATATTATGATTCAATGAAAAACATGTAGTTGAATAGGATGTTAAAGGGCTAGTTCACAACTTAGGTGTTTTGTCTGTATGGTCCATAGCAATATTCAACGCTAAATAATGAATGCAATAAAGTTCTATTCTATTCTATTCTATAAGTATAACAGAACTCGACGAATTTATTAAGACCGAATAGGCACATGAATTTTGTCAAAAAATATTTTACATATACGTACGTAATTGATGTGAATCGACATCACCTTTTTCGTGGATTTAAATTGAATAGGTTGACTTGACGTCAAGGAAATGGTTAAAATACTGAAACATGTAAGTATGTAATGAATCCACAAACACTAGGATGGCAGACTACATACATAGCAGCGATATGTAATAAATAACCAAAGAACTGACATGGGCAAAAACAATACTCCAGCGGTCATAATCTTTATAAAACCAACGTCCGGAGTGGAAATCCCCATTTACAAATCTGATACTCTCCTTTCAGCATGTTTACAAGCTTAAATTTTGCTTTTTATGCCTCATTGTCTTTCAAAGACAGTGAGAAAATATATTTTTACCGGGCTTTTAATTTATAGGTTTTTTAATATCTGTGTGCAGAGTATAAATTAGCAACTAAGCATGAAACGGTCCAAATTCAATACAACTCCAATGCATTAACAAACGTTATATATTAGCTAGCACCTAAACGCCTGAATCAGGAATATCAGTATATTTGCTTGAAAATTGTTCCAATGCAACTCCAATACAACTTCAATATTGGTTGATTATTAGTTGTATTTGGAGTTCTGTTTGAGATGGATTGTGTATTTAAATTTAGAACACGACACCTAAAGTATGGTACCTATGGAGTTTGCAAGCGTCAAGTTAAGGACTCATTTATTATCCCTGAATCGTAGCGGGGCGCCGGGAACGAAGGCGGACACGTGAATAATCATCGCTAACCAAAACAAATCACGCACTAAATCTATGGAATATTCGCGACGATTTATGTACTGTTTGCTCAATAAATTGCTATCGGGTCGTAAATTACGCAGTAAATGATGAACATTATCTGGAACCGCCTATTGGTCCCTGGTTCTCCGTGGTTTACAGTCAGCACTAACTAGTTGCTTTCTAGTATTTCATCATTCACTTTTGAAATAAAGCTTCACGATAAAATGCACAAAACACCTGCCTTATCGGCAACAAAAAAGCGACTACCCCCAGCGCCAATTAGCTTACGTGAAAATATTTGTGTAACAAAGTTGTTACCCACTGCATTGTACACTTTCCAGGTTAGATATATCCATTGTAGCAAGTTATATGAGACGGATCAGTAGAACCTTGTGGGATATCAGTCCTGTACTCTAATTTGACATTGCCTTCAGAAATCAGATGCACTTTTTGAATTGAACCTCATTTACAAGTTACTTATTTGAAACGTTCTACATTATCTATTTGTACATATCAATATAGATATTATTTAATGCAAATGTAAAGTAGTTAATAACTAGATAATTTTGAAACGTCAATGAAAAACATGAAACAGCAAACTTGCAAATTATTGACGGGCAGTTGCTGCTGACGGTGGCTCCGAACATAAAGCGAACAACTTGATACCAAGTTAATGGAAAAGTTACAGCAACCTTGGAACTCGGAGCATAGTTTATTAAATCAGAAGTCAGTCCTTTTAGTTAGGCGACCGAAAACTTCAGCCATAACAAGAAGATGACACCGTGGCAGTTTGTAATTTAATATTGTAAAGCCCAGATACTTATTTTCTGACGTGCCTAAAGTAGATAATTCTTCGTCGATTCGTACAATATGTACATCAATGGTCAGAACAGATGATGTTACCGGGAATCCCGAGATACACGGCAAGGGACTCGTTTCAACAACTACATACTACAAACCTCTACCTCTAGTGTTTCAAAATTAGAATGTCTAATAAGTTTAATTTGTGAGTCATTGAAACCGGACAACCAAAATATCGCGCGATAACTTGTTGGTCAGTCGTATGTACACAGGCGCGACCGCCCCACCGCCGGCACACCGGGGCGGCCGGACGTTCCGTTCTTAGTTAATAAAGAGGGCGAGGACGCCGCTGGAGAACTGCCAGCTAGCAAACTATTTGCGATAACTTCGCACCGCAATATCGCGACAATTATTTCACGCCTTCCTTTAACCACGCTGCGTGATACCCTATCCCGGTGTTACGTGACAAAACTAACTAAACTTGGCTTATGAAATTTGTAAATAGTGCTTGATTAAACAGGCGAGTATGTTCGCAACATGTTGTCGGCAATAAGGAAGCAGTATCCAGTCTTCTAACTTGCTTTGTTAACTGCCTCTATGTAACGAACTTTGTTGTGTTTGTTGTGTATAAGGGATTCAGGGGTGTTATTTTAATTGCTTACCAGAAAGCTTGTTAGATTTATTGCAGTTGTGAGCATTTCTGATTAATAAGTACCTACCTTGTATGAAACAAAATAATAGCAACAAGGGAAACGTTCAAGAAATATGTTGAGACCATAGATAAATGAGTAGATAGATTGCTAACTCCATACATAGCAAAACTACTAATTAAATAATAAGTCGTATGGGAGGTATGGTTTAACTCATTTATACTAAGTTTTAAGCACACTTAAATCGTAATACGTATTAAGCTGTAATCTTTTGAATAATAACTTTTAGCAAAGCTCGCTTAAAACTTATTACATATACGCATTTAGCCATGTATGGAAAGAACACTCTAGGTACTTAATTCTCTTTGGTTGAGACTGTTATAAATGTACAACAACAACAACAACAAACACAACAACAACAACAAGTTTGCTGTATTTAACATTTGCTTAAGTAAAAACCAAACCTATCTCGATTATCTCCAAGTCTACTCAACGGAACGTGTTAAATAAACCTAAAGAGAACGTGAATCGATGAAACAGTATGAAATAACATGTATTTTATTTATTTCTCTTTTCCTTTATCTTACCTATTATTATATAAATATTCCCATTTATCTCTCATGATCGTCCTATTCATCCTATTGTTATCCCAACGGTTCTTTCCATGGTTGTCGATTATATTTTAAACCATACCAATAACGGCATGACCATTTTAATTATTTCCATATGTTCTCAATACTACTTTTAATTGGTACCTACTGTTTAATCAACTACTTTCCTCCGAAGGTAGTTGACAAAAATTTGGCCGAAAAATATATGGCAAATGATCACTTCCCAAACTATTTTTCCCAGAGTTTCATTTGGCAGAGTCTTCAGATGGCATAATTTCGTTTCGCATACCTATTTGTCGCACATTTTTATTTGGCATACTAACTTAACCTATACTAACCCAAATGAAAATTCTGCCAAATAAAAGTATGCGAAACAATTCATTTGGTAAACGTTGGTATATGGTAACTAAATGATCTGCGATAACTTGTTTGGGAAATGAAATTATACGAAAGAATTTCTGCACTAACATCAACGTGTAAAAACTAAGTTTTTCTTCTACGACGGACTGCATTTCAATCAATAGGTATCTACAGATACTTATAACTTGGTTGGGCAGTGGTTAGCGGCGACAACTCCGGACGCGCGGCTCTGGTTAATTACGAGGTTACGGACGTTGGAGCATTGCCAGGCAACTTATCGCTTCCTTATCTAGTCCTTTTATTACGCCCTCTAGAAGTGTTCATACGTTTTTAACCCAATACCTACTCAGTAATGAGCTATAGTATTACAAACGTAAGACTCAGTGATGCAATGACGTACTTGGTAGAAAATTAGTACTTAAAAACGAATGTGCTACCTAATATCAATGCAAAATAATTAATGTAATATTGTCAGTTTTATAAACTACAGTTGCTAAAATGTGTGCTTTGCATGCATACAATACAACTTAAAGTCTCTACATATTCTTCTACATCCGAACTTAGGAAGACAACAACAAAACTGCCACCTTATCTCTATTCTTGTACACCTCGCAGTATTAAAATTGGCAAAAGTTAGACAATAACCTAATTAATATTATAGTACAGAAAGTAATACTGAACCATCTATAGTCAAAAGTAAGTTGAGGGTATTAGCAATTTCCACCGCGTCTTAACTACACTCGCGATAGTTTTCGTAAGGAACGCTTACAATTCGAATTACTCAAGTTGATTCGGTCCGAGGTGTCTGCATCTGCAATTGTTGTCAACTGGGACTACGTGTAATGTAATTTGTGGGACAATGTTTTACATATACCAGCATTTCATAAAAGGTTGTTTGTCCGATGCATAAAAACAAACGCAACGCTTGGGTTCTATATTACGACGCGTTTTCCATTTCCCGTTTCTGATAGTTTATATTTACATAAAAATATTACCTGTTTCTGTTGTCAAACGCCGTCGACTAATTTTGTGCGACTTTGGTTTGTAGGTGTATATAGGCAGAGATCATTCATCTTTACAGAATAACGAATTTGTTTCTAAATTATCTGGCGCAGCATCCGTAATCTATTTCAATCATATAATATTATCACTTTCATGCTTTTGTTCGCGTTCAATAACCCAAGATTCAAAGTAACGTAGGCCGTAGGCAACTAACCCTATTCGACAGCCCAATAAGGAAAACATAAAAGTGACACGTTTGATTCTAGGTCATGCGATTTTATTACAATGTAGGTACCTATAAATAGATGTTCCATGAAACTTCTCAAAAGTTAGCGAAGAAAACATGCAATTTAAGAAGTTATACAAAGCCTATTTGTGACGGAACGTGTAACTCGTGTAAGAAAAGAGCTGATAAAGTATAAGTCGAGCATCTAAAAGTCTTCGATAACGTTATATAACCAAACAGTAGCCTATTCTGAGAAAGTCGGCGGAAACTATTCGAGCCTGTGAACGGCTTTGCGTGGTAACTGGCGAAGTTCAATGAAACAAGTGACAATTTTTATTAGCAAATTTCACATAACAGTATCTTTTCTTTTAACCTCTAAAGACCTTTTATGGTCAGTTTGCTAATTACAAAACGTTTATTTTTTAGGTACTGCTAACATAGCTGCATTTTTAATGAGATTACAGAAGGTTTAATGTTATTTTCTATGTTGACTTCGATCTTTAAATTATGGGGGAGAATTTAGGGATGCAGTATATTTGGGGCAGATTCCAAAGTTTTTATTCGTGAGTATCTGTGTAATGTAGTAATAAACAACCAAATATTTATTTTAAATATTTGTAGAAAACATTGATACTGTTTCAAAATATTATATAAAAATATTAATTAATCTATCAAAATATTAATATGAACATTTACCTACAACGCTTGTTTAAACTCGGATGCACGCTGTAGGTAAATACCCTGTAAATTTGGCTCAACCAGTTTGTACTAAATCTCCAAATACAGAGTTGGAAAGTTTCGGGGCTGCACTCTCACATGCCTAGGTACATGTACTGGAACAGAAGGAACAGCTCAGCTCAGCTATCGATTACAAACTTTGTGCTTTTAAAACTTTTACAAATGAATTGTCTACGTCTTTTATCATCCGTATTTTACTCGAGAAAACATTGAAATGTTTCCGGTAAACAAGGTTTCGGGATTGTAATTTAAAAATAAATATAAAAACATATAGGGTAATTATTAACCTATCGACTGACGTCAAATTATATTATACTTCATAAAAAAAACTATTTCGTCTTGTACAGTCAACGTTAAAGATATGTTTACACATTTTCACCTTACTCCATTGTAATAAGGTGCAAAAGTGTAAACATATCTTTGACGTCGACTGTACCTATCTAACTTATTAGAACTGGGTGTAGGTCTATTTCGTTTCTTAATTTTACTTACCTATGAACAATGTGTGATCAATACAAATAGACAATATAATAGGTAGAGGTAGGTAAATCGGCATAGATACACCAAAAACTTTAACAGATTCGATGTTGAGAAGCTTCAAAGCAAAGTTATAAAAGCAACCCACGTCTTAAATCACGTGTATTGTATTGTCTGTGAATTTACCTGTGCTACTTACGTCAAACCTAAAAATGTGGTTGACAAACGATGACGAAAAGGTGACAGTTTTTATAACCATGAAACTAACTGCAATAATTGAGAGTTTACGGGAGAAAGGCAACTGCAATTCTTTAAGTACAACAACATTCTAATTGAGAATCCATGGAAAATATGGAAAATACAAATTTTTTTTTTCTTAACTATATTCCCAAATAAGGTTAAAATCGAAAGAATGAACATAAACCCATCAACTGAAATAAAATAATTTTGAAATATTTACTGTTATAACTGAAAACGTCTATTTATAGGTACCTACGCAATAAGCATTTTACAACTTTGACCTCTCTTTATCACAGTCTCATAAAACGTCGACATTTATTAAAATCATCATTTGCGCAATGAAGTATTTTTTACGACTAAGTTCTTTACGTTGATGAAATTATAAAATAGACATTTTAAACGAAATATTCTGATATTTTGCAGAGGATTGTCGGTTTTAACTAATGTTTTGATTTCCATACGTGGAAAGGAAAGGTAAACCTGTAAGCGCCTGTGATAAAATACAGGGTGGATATTCTTTTTGGGTCAGTGAGGGCAGCTACCAGATTCCGTGCTGCTACGTGAAAATGGTCTTAGAAGACCTTCCCTCTATTTCAAATTAATGAAGGATCGCATTTACAGATTTTGGAAAAAACATACAGGGTGCGAGAAAAAGGTAATTTTTGGCAAACTTTTTTTATGATGCCATTTGATCCCATTCCTATCCAGGATCAAAAGCTTGTATGGAAAAAAAAATCCGGCTAGAAAAGCCACAAATCGAGGAAACATTTTCCCATACATTTTGTATGAAAATGAAAACTTTTATTTTTCACATGCAATTTTTTTATAGCAGTCGATTCCAATCCTCTTCAGTATCAATAGTTTCCATCGGGTCAACTTACGGTAATGTACCAAACAGCCACAAATTGAAGAAACTTTTCCATACATTTGTGCTTTAAGATCCCCGTTTTTTGTTATTTTGAATGCTTTGACTGATGTCCTAATACAGTATTATTGTTCTTAAACGTAACAGGACTGATTAGCATGATTAGAAAATGTCAATAAAATTTCACATTTTCTCCATAGTAAATGTATGGAAAAAGTTTCTTCAATTTGTGGCTGTTCGGTACATTACCATAAGTTGACCCCGTGGAAACTATTGATACTGAATAGGAATGAAATCGATTGGCATAAAAAAAATGCATGTAAAAAATAAACGTTTTCATTTTCGTACAAAATGTATGGGAAAAAATTTTTTGATCCTGGATAGGAATGGGATCAAATGGCATCATAAAAAAAGTTCGCCAAAAATGACCTTCTTCTCGCACCCTGTATGTTTTTTCCAAAATCTGTAAATGCGATCCTTCATTAATTTGAAATAGAAGGAAGGTCTTCTAAGACCATTTTCACGTAGCAACACGGGATCTGGTAGCTGCCCTCACTGACCCAAAAAGAAAATCCACCCTGTATATAATCGATAAAATCAGAAATTCTGTTATCTGTAGGTTCATGGTAACCGTACGGCGAGCTTTTTGTAGATAGTATCCGTTCGATGGCACTGTTACAAAGCGAAGGGTGGACGTAGAATGAAATTAAGTCAGTATTTTCACAAATTGCATATAGGTATCTATTTGGAGTGGTTATCAACTACGATTTAATTATAATCATGGACATGGCATCAACTTCGAGACTTCATTTCATATTTAATGTTTAGCTAACGGACTCCAGAAAAAATATGGATCTATTTTAGTATTATTCTTAAATATATTCGTTACTTCTAGCTCAATCTAAAATGACTTTCAGATGTTATTAGACTTCAATAATAATATTATTCATGTATTTTAACAAGTATGAGTACATTTCTAGAAAAAATATTGCTTACGCATTTTCCCTAACAAAAGTTTGCCGACCAATCGAATTGGTGTGTTGACTAAATAAACTTTCACCTCAAAGGATCGAGACGTGCGGAGAGCTCGGGAACATAACGAAAATTTTGTCTAGCACCACAGTAGGTACACATTTAAAGGTGTCTATATACAAGTTTGCGGTCCGTAGAGCTCAAACAACATTAGTCAGCTGCGAGTATGCGGTTCGTTTCTCGCTAGTTTTCGTTTGCGCAATCAGGAAATTAAATAAAGTTCAAGGCGCCGCTACAGAGCACCGAGTCAGACAACCCTCGCGACAATTCTGCAAACTCCTTAAAATTAAGAGTTTTCTACCAGTAGGTAATTAAATTGTAGGAAAACATCTTGTAACAGCAACCTATTTATTACTCTTTCGTTAGCGCTTTCTCGCTACGATAGTCCGTAATTTGAGACTTGACATTGAAGGCGGATCTGCACGTCGCTCGAGTGTGCGTCGGACATCGAATAACCAAACAAACAGGAAAATCGTGTAAAAGCTTCTCAATGTTTGAAAGTAGGTAAGATATTACCTAAATTACGTCAATTTCTATTTTGTGTAAATTGCTCGTATTCGCATTTAAAATATTAGTTCCGTGGTGTAAAATGCTGGAGCCCTCGTATCTGGACAATGAATTTACAGCCTGAAGTGTCGAGGCATCGAGTGCAGAGTGGCGTGGGGTCGCGAGCGCCGACCCTCCAGACCAGAATCGTTATACTCAGCGCATTAACCGAAGCGAACTATTTGCATGAGACGAACCAGTATAAATGCAATTTCTAATAATGCAGGTTTTTAAGAGTCTTTAGATCATAACTAAAGCGGTTCTGGGCGAATACGCGTGCTTTTGCTCGGTCAGCGATTATAATACAGGGCTTGGTAGTAAATTCCCGTTGCATACCAAAGCGTGGGCGAGTCGAACTCCCAGACGAACTAATGTATGACTAATTTAAGTAAAAATTAATACCCATCAAAGCTACTGCTGTTCATATGTGCCTGGAAGCAAGGAAGTAACGAGAGGAAAAGATCTACCAAAAGAAATGCATGTACTAGTCTCTTTACAGTGTTTCCTAATCTTGCACAGTTCAGTGCATAAGTATTATAAGTACTACTTAATCCAAACTTACTTCAAGATGCATCTGGTAAATATCAACTATACAGGATGTTACAAAAATACTGGTGACCCGTTTAAGGGCATAATTGGTATTGTATTGCGAGTAAAAATAAATCGGGAAAAAAATTTTGGACGCAATTTTTTTTATGTGACACGTCGAGCCAGCCGGCCAACCTTCCATACAAAACCAAATATTTTAATAGCGTGAAAAAAATCCTTAGTTTTTCATAATTAGTATACGATACCAATTACCTATTCCCTTAAAAGGATCACCAGTATTTTTGTTACACCTTGTATACATTTCATACTGGTTTTCTAGCAAAGGAAACGACCATGCTAGGTAATAACACGTCTGCTCGCCATCGTCGCTTCTGTTGGTACAGTGCAGTTAAAATGTTCTATAAAGCTATCCGGGAAGTGTTAAATTTGTAACAGTCCCCGCTCCGCTGCAACGCTAAGCTGAACTCGACCGCTTGTAACGACCACACAACTCTCGACATTATGACGTCTCGCTTTGGCACAATACACTCTTCGTATATAATTCCACACTTCCCGTGCTACGTCATAAATAATGCACTGTACATTTTGCGTCGCTGACAGACGTTTTTTTCTCATGGTAGACGATAGTCCTCTCTTGGCAAACGGAGTGATTACCTTGTCCTTAATAATTTATTTGAGCTTGTATCAAGTAACACAAAGGCCAGTCTTATTTCGTGAATAAAACATTGCTCGTTCTAGAGCGAAGAGCGAATCGTAAATATAGATTTTCTTTATACTTTCAGTAAACTCGGCCGATTTCCCTTTCAATTCATAATTGGCTTGCGGCGGAAGGGACACCATGTTTTAGAAGCATAACGTCTATTAGATTCGTTTTAAATAAAATACTAAAAGAAATAAAAAAAGATTTTTTGTTTATGATTGTTATTAAACTATTCGAAATTAAAGGTTTTTTTTAAAGTAACATGACTGGCGAACTAAATCAAATAATAAAATGTACTAACTTTTTCAAATTATACTTACTACATACTTAGTTCATCTTTATTTCTCAAGTAATGACGTATAGGTACCTACATAAAAAACCTTATGTAAACAAATTAAAACTAACTAACTTAATTAAACTTATATAATAAATATAGACTTAAAATTTATTATTTATATTATAACACTAGGTATAATAAACAACAATCTTCAACCAATCATTGTTTTTGTGCCGAGTAGGTCATACCTAAATAATATAAAACAAGATAGGTATATATCACCTATGTCCTACACACCTACATATATCATTTCAAATGAACAGAGTCATTTAAGTACCACAGTTTGTATACGATATTTTGCTCAAGTTTCATCATGTATACCTGCCGCCATCCTATACCCTCGACGGCCATATAACGATCAAGATCAAGATTGTAGAGCCAGTTCCGGAGGCCAATTCCTTAAATCTAACTCGGGTTTTTGTCACTATGTTGCCTCCTTGGTGACAAGACTCATAGTGCATCTCGCCTGCACCAATAGCGACTATTTATATCAAATCCAAAGACTTTAATAATGTCGCAACACATTCCTTCAATCCCGTATAGCATCATACATTACTTTATTTTTACAAAATCGGATGTAGGTACTGCTGTGTTTAAACCCTTGTTATAAATAGGTTTCTTCTCGTCTTAGAGCTTTCCCGATTTAGCCTGAGGTCTACTTTTTGCAACCCAATCTCCTTAATTGTCGCCGACACTAGTTTTTACAGACGATTTCCGTCACAGAGGGAAAACCACATCGTATTGGTCCCAGTTTCCCGGGTCCCAATTGGTTATAGTTTCCTCAAGATATTTGCACCGAAAGGCAAGTAAATTCTAAGATAGTAATTGGCACGACCGGACATTAAAATCCACGAAGCCTCACGATACGCCATACGGTCACCAGCGGCAACATCCCTTTGTTAATACGAGTGCAGAGTAAATTAAATATTTACATATAATCGGAAGCGCTACCAAGCGATAATGCTAGCAAAGACGGGCCAATTTAAAACAGTTTTGAAGAGCTCCGTTACCACGAAAAAGCAGATCAAAATAATAGCACGAACGTGTCGAGACTTGAGAAGATTAGTGGAGCTAAAGGCTAAAAAGTTTGAGAAGTGAACGCTTCTAGAGGACAGTAATTACGGCTGAGAAGATTCTCGATTGAAAAGTCGGGGTTGTTCGCTTCGCAAATTGAAACTGTAAGAGTTAAGTTTATCGCATTCCTAAGGAAAGCGTCTGGTTGACTTGATTATGCTTTGTGGATCGTTATATTTAAGGAGTCGAATGGTTAAACCGCGGAGAAACACATACGTAGGTACCTAAGTAAATATTTTTTCAATAAATTTTCCGGGTGTGATGTCTTTTTATTTAAAATAACGTTTAAATAGCTGGTTATAAGTGGAGTCAATGGAAGTACGCTGATTATAAGCTGGTGTACGCTGAGCTATGTAATAAGAGAATGTAATACAATTTCTGTCGTGCGAGGTTATACGTAGCGTGCCGTTAGATACTGGGATGTAGTGCTGCATGCAGATTTACTTCAAAACCAAAATCGCTATTTCCTATTTTCACAGAAACGAGGATTTTTTTATTTGTAATTTATTGCCCGTTAACTCATTCAAATAGTCATAACATTCCGTAGTGTACGCTATTTAGTATTCCACAGCTGTTACACTAATGACGGGCCGTCATCCCGTCGAACACAAACACGCCTGTCCCGCCTAAAAGGCTCGTTTGACGAAAATGCATTTGTAACAGCAACCCTTCATTAGCACTCTGAAATATTTCCCCAGGGAGGGCAACGTACGACACCTCATGCTTAATCCAACGGAAACTATTCTCGTTTCTTTGAATTTGAGTTAGAAGTTTTAGAGTAATGGCAAAGCTATAATTCCAATTTTAATTTTAGTTTTGATTTAATTAGATTTACGCTTAGGTTTTTATTTTTTACTTTGATTTAATTTTAATTGTATACAAATTAACTCTGATTTTTTTAATTTCAATTTATTTATAATTTTAATTTTAATTGTGATTATATGTTTAATATGGACCACTGTTTTGTCTGCAATAAATGATTTTTTAACATTTGACGAAGTCCGGTTAGAAAATTTTCAGACAGGTATTGTCTCTTGAAGCTTTCTATGTATATCTGTGCTAAATGTAATCATAGTTATAATCGTATTAATCCACTTGAAAATAGAACTATTTATAGTAAGAACTTAACCATTTTTTACCAGAAATGCGCCGGCCACATTTAGAATTCTCGGCACAGCCTGGACCAAAGTAATAACGTAACTTTTGAGGGAAACATCTGTTAACTTCAACTGGTCAGAATTTTAAATAAATTCTAGGCGTTTTAAAGTAAATTTATTGCTATTTAGTTTAAACATTCTGGTGTAGTTTTTGCTGATCTCTTACAGTACAACGTGAAACTAAAAAATATAATTTCAAAATTCGCTTTCTAAATTGTCCAGACAATGTCCGAGCATGTGTAATATCGCTTTGTCTATAATACAGGCAATTCAATCAAACCCAATTTAATTGTAATAGCTGCATAGACAGGAATACCTGCACGTCCATAAAGCAACAAGCTAATTAATCACAGCACACAAGATGACATTAACTATTAATAGCACGTTGCTACGGGAAGGCCTAGCTTTGGTGGGTATAAATTATAGCTGTTACGGGTCACGCCACAGCGCCCCGGGTGCATCGCACGGAGACATAAATAAAATAGCCCTTTAGCATACTTACTTATAGATACGACCTTTAATGTTTTATTGACACACACTTAAAATATCTATTTAGTACTGTCTTCTGTAACCGTGCATGATAAATATTTATAATATATGATAATTAAATGGATTATATCGCGCGTTTTTGATTTTATTAATCCCAACATTACGAGCTCTTGCTACTTGCCAGCACCAGTGTTTAACCTTTTGACCGCCTTCGTCTGATATATGAGACAAAGTGACAATGTCAATGACATCACCTTCATACATTATGAAAGAGTTCAAAATTGAAAGTTAAAATTTTGACGTAAGGCGGTCAAAAGTGACGTTATAGAAATTACATTTCTCATTATTATACCACTTGTAACTGTACAGTACATGTCATATGGGTGGATAAAGCAAAATAATATCTTCTACGGTTGCCGCGATAGTTATTCATGAAATAAAACAACTTTGACCGGATTATATCGCGTATACTGAATTTTAAATTACATCCCGACGTTTCGAACACTTTATAGCGTTCGTGGTCACGGGTCGACCCGTGACCACGAACGCTGTAAAGCAAAATAATGTGTTATTTCATAAAGCAAAATATTTTACATTACAAAGTCAGGATTTAGAATTAGGTACTTATTGACATTTGATTAAAAATGTGAATGGGAGTTTATAGTTAAAATCCATCTATACAGTGTGCGGCCCAAAACACAAGCGAAAAATTCAAACGTAGATTGTACTCCTCAATCAATAAATTTATTGTTCAACAACTTAAAAAAAATATGTAGTTTTTAAATTGTCTCTTTTTCATACCAACTAAATATTATTTTCAATGTACGTTAAAATCCGTCTAATTGACATTGCTTGTCAGTCTTGTCACCCTACAGACATAATCAATTTCGCAATACATTGCGTGTTCAGGTAAACTTTAAAATGTACTAAAAATCAAACCGTAAGTTATTTTTAAAAGTCACTGAACAAACGTTGTTCTGTATGAGGAGTAGAATATACGTTTCAATCCTTCGCCCGTGTTATGGGTCACACACTGTATACATACAGGGTGGTGCAAAACTGGGAACTATTCTGAAAGTATTGTTATTTATTAATGTTTTACAATCGATTTGTAATAATTAAAGCCCTCGCAATTAAAATAGAGAAATAAATTAGAATAACGTTTTTTTATTGCATTGTCAACCCTACCTCTTACGACTCTATGATGCCATTACTTATCTCTATAAAGTCTCTGCTTGTCAGTCATGTTAAGTACATTTCGATATTAGTGCGGAAAATCTGTCATTATTTCACGAGTACCGAGATATCGGTATCGTATCGGGACGAGTGAAGAATGACATTTACGCACGAGTATCGAACGACGTTTTTTAATACAGTAGCGAAAAAATTATAAAATTGTCAATTATTCACTTTGAGGTTACTTTAGTACATGTATCCGAACGCTCCGCGCGGTGCGGTGCGGCGCTGTGATTGGCTGTCTGTCACTGTCATTAGCTGTGATTGGCTGGAAAAGTAAAAAGCACTATTGCGCGATATCAAACTTTCCGCACGCTAAACCACTACAAGAAAAGCACTTTTTTGAGCAACTGTATTAAAAAGTTTGTTTGTTTACTATAAAGGTCATTGAATCCGTTTACTAATTAGGGTTGTAACAAGCAGTATTTTGCACTTTATCTTTAACAAACTCTAACTTGGAAATGGTTAGGAATATTATGGTTCATTGGTTTAAAAGTTATTACTATAAAGCTCCCCCATTTTGGTAAAAGTCCATCGTTATGTTCCACCCGATATAAAGTTACTACAAATTTTTACCTTTACTTTTACCTAGTAGAATAGATACCAACCCAGATACTCACGACAGAAAACACTAATATAACTAACCGAAGCGCCAATCTGGAATAAAAGAGGGAATCAGTAATTAAATGTTTTACTGCTGTTAAGTTAAATGCATGCGATGTTTAGTGATGGCTTTGCTATCGAATTGAAGCAGTTCGAACTGCGGTAGGTGCCGCTTGAATTGAAAACGTGGGCTCTGTTTATACATATTTAATGTTCTCCATGGGGAACGGACGTGCAGATTTTACGTGATATCTTATACGTACGGACATGTTACGCGTATGCGTAGATAGCTGATCGAGATCACTACCCGTTTTAACGATCAATTTTGACTCAAGTTCTCGAATTTTGAACTAGCCACGCCATATATCGCAATTCTGTATTATTCCACTAAAAATAACATAAAATCTATTAGGTAGAAGGCGGGAAGAAGTTGATGATAACTCGAGATACAAAATTAAAGAAATTTGAACCTTATGATTTCTTTTAAAGTTCATATTTTATCAATTTCTCGCCGCGACTTGTCAACTTCTTCCCGCCATGTACGGAATTTTTTTAACGTTCCGTTTTCACGCACTAAATGAAATGTTTTTACTCCAGAAATCATCCCTCAAATTTGTATGGGAAAATAACCGCTGAACCCGTTTGATTGAAATTTGACATGGAGAGTTTGAATTCTGGGAAAGGATACAGAATAGTTTTTATCCCGGAAGTCATCCCTTAAGGGGTAAAAAGGTGAACGTAGTCGCGGGAAAAGCTAGTGCCATCATCAATCAGAAACCTTTTAAACATTCTGAAGAGTTATTTTTATATTGCACGCATTTTTAGACGTAAAGTGCCGACCTACTTAAATATGCAAGAGATACTTGTATACCTACGCATCGTCCTATGAAAATTAATTATTAAGACTCATTTTTAAACGTATTTGCGTTGCTTGCGTAGCAGCGGCTCAAATGCCTTATTCAGGCACAAACATTTAATTGAAACAAAACGAAAGTCACGCTAAAAATATATAATTTTGAAACATCAATAGCACATTCTTCAATAGTAGATTGTACAACAAGTGCATAAAACGCACCATTTTACGCGAGGCGTTTATCCATACGAGCGAGCTTGCGAGCGAGGATGGATATAAAGTACGAGCGTAAAATGGGTTTTATGGACGAGTTATACACTCTACTTTTTACTTCGATTGTGAGGAAATAAAAAGAATAGGAATTTCTTTCATAAGAAGTTTCACTTTATGCTGGGTATAGGCGGACTAAAACTCAATTTTATGCACAAGTGCATAAAAAATTGACTTCTTCTAAGGCTATTTTGACAATGGCAATTTTTTATGCACTTGTGCATAAAATTGAGTTTTAGTCCGCCTATACCCAGCATAAAGTGAAACTTTACGAGCATGAGAAGTAAAAAATACATTTTGATCGAATCACGCACTCCGGGGTGGGCGCTTCCCATCCCAATCCATCCGTTCGTAGGAGAAATGGAGATAAATGTACTCAAGAGTATCTTAAAGTACAGACAACAAATCAGAAACAACGTTACATGTTCCGCTTGAAAATTTTATACTTATATGACTCTGACCGTGTGTTTTTCCGTATTCCTCTTTGATTGCGCGAACGCTGGCAAATCGCGATTTCAGGGAAGCCAGAGTAAAGTGACCGTGACAACTTTAGTGACTACGCACAAGTGTAGAGCGCTGTTATATTGGTTCAACAGACGGATCAACACGGCGAGCGTTTTAAATAATATCTAGCTCTGGCCGGGCCAATAATAACGTCGAGTGAGCAGAGTTGCACTCTCTTTTGTTTTCTGCGCAAACTTTTTTACTGAATGCACAATTGTTATGCAGTTCAGAAGTGAGATACCCAGCGTGGCACGCCCAATATCCCACTGTACACGTTTAGATAGTATACCAATGTAATTGCTCGAAATGGCTCGCTCGAATAACGTGTTTAACAGGAAGTCACTTAAAGGACCAAAGGGCGGCGAACAGTCTTTAATTAGTGTACTAATTAAAAAATTGGTTCCATTTAGGGAAAAGTGAGGACTCGCAATTACCTTAACCTGATTTACTTAAAACCGTTACAATAAAGGTTAGGTTGACTTTCCTCAACTCGTTATGATAAATGACAAATAAAAGCACTCCACTTATTTACTTATATATATTTCCAAAAAATATACAGGTATAGGTACGTTACTTACTTATTTCACCTTACAGAAAGACAGGCGTAGCAGAGCTTATGTGTTCCTCAAAAAGCTTGAAACCTATGGATTTTGTGTCTCTTTTATGTGATTGAAGTAAGATTATTCACCTGTAGGTACTTCGTGCTTTGGACTCTTTCTCTGAGCATCTGAACTAGATAATACCTACCTAGTTCATTTAAATGCGACATGCAACTAATGTAATATCAAGTTGTATAGCGTCTGCTAATGCTTGCAGATGCTACACAATAATAGCATTAAATATCTCGCATGCTCTCACTTTACACCGACCGGAAGCTTTGTTCTCGAACGTGCATTTGACGTATCTAAATTATATCAATAACTAGCAGTGTGTTCTCACTTGCTCCAGAACAAATACATATGTGTGCAAGCGAGATGCTTCAAAAACTCTGTTAAATTTGTATATAATGGTATTCAATTTTGTTTTCTGAGCATAGGTCCTATCCAGGAATAGGAAATGCACTTTGAAGGTCTTAAGAGTACCTGGTGTGTAAAGAGGCATTTCGGCTACTTGCCGTTGAATTCTTACCAATGGTTAAATCAACCTTGTTACCTAGTTGATAAAGTTTACTTCACAATGATTTTGCAATAGAGCAAAGGATAGGTAAAAGTTTTAGATACTCGTACTACCTACTCCAGAAGCATTTTTGATTTCTAATACAGTTGAGTTCTTTAAAATGGCATTATTTGCTGTTTATGCTGTTGGTCTCTATGTACCTGTGTTACGTATACTTAGGGCTGCCATCCGTCCGGGTTTCCCCGGATTTGTCCTAGTTTGGAGGCCGTCCGGGGTACGTCCGGGGGGGTTTTCAATAAGTGTCCGGGGAAAATCCGGACACTTTTTATGCGAGGAAACAACAAATTAAAAATAATTATTTAGTGCTGATTTGGACACGTCCGGGGAAAAAATGCGATTTACGCCAAATGTCCGGGTTTTATTTTTGTCCGGGCTCGGCGAATTTAGAGATGGCAGCCCTACGTATACTGGATGTACCTAAAACCAACGTCAAGACTTAAAGCAATAAAAGAACAGCTGATGAGCTATAAATTAATCTTAGTTCGTTTATAACAATTATAACTGCGAAGAACTATTGTATCCATACATTGACATAGTTCACGATTATTAAACCAACTGCAAATAAATTTGTAAACGAAAAAATTTATGAAACAACAAAATAAAAATGTTCGGGTTGTTTTCCCTTACGGTAGAACAGCAGGCTTCGGCCGGCCTCTTGCCTCGAGCGGATTCCGCCTATATAAGTATTTTACTCAATTATTGTGTGGGAGGATAACGTAACATGAAGATTTATTCAGTAACAATATTATCATTGTATGTTTGCCTCCAACATTGAAATATCTCAGTATTCACGGGAGATTATATTTAGGAATGATGTAATAAATCGTTGCTAATATAAGCACAGGTATATAAAATTATACTAAATACAGTTTTTCTACATGGCTTAAAGAATGAAAACGTACTAGTAGTACACTAGTCGTTACTAAGTGGCGCTGATTTTATCTCATGCATTTTGACTCTGTTTAGGTCGCTCTGAACTAGATGGCGCTAAATACGTGGAGCCTCAAAAAGTTCTTAGACTATGGCCGTCTACTATATCTTTAAGTCTATGGTCTTACGTAAGCGAATCAATGCAAATGCGTAGCGGCGCTAAAGAAACAAGCAGTCGACGAGTGATTGAAGTGTCCTACGCTACGCCTACGACGTCCTAATACGCGAATGCAGAGCGGCGCGTCGCGTCACGGAGCGAACGCGATCAGTTGGTTTGATATATTCGCTTGAATTACACGCTTCCATTCCAACGTAGGATACGGCCGAATATTATAGGTTTATTGGATACGTACACAATGCAGAGGCGGCAGCGCGGTGGCGTGCTTTACACGCTTTACAGCGCGATGTGGTGCGGGGCGGCATCGTCTACAACTACACGCGCCCTATAGGCGTCATTCATTTATTACATAAGACAATTTTTGTTTTTTTTTACACCTCCCCTACATTAGAAAAAATAAGAACAAAAATCCTCGGCTAGTAACGAGAAATAAGACATAGTTAACCCATCACCCATAAATCGTATTCATCAATTACTAATACTAACATACAGATAGATAGACAGCGGGTGGTTTATATGTTGGATTCTCTCTCTTCTCGTCCCTTCTCTTCCTAAAATATCGAGCTTGAATGCGAATGCAAAAATAATTGTGTTCGAGCTTATTAAAGCTTTTCAACGAAAATGCTCAAAGGCACGAGGCAATGAAACGCAACCATAAATAGGAAGCAAGTAGACGTAAATTAAATGTAAATTTAATGTATGATGATATTGGTGATTTAGATTTGGGTTTTATTGGAACTTACAAACCCGCTTGAGTTATTTATTGCGAAGTAAAATTAATAAGAATGGTATACAGTATACATACAGTGACATATGTACATACAGTAATAGTAAGATAAACAAAATACTTGATAAAATGAAATAATCGTTTTCCTTCATCATTAGCAGAATAAATGAGAAAGTCTACGTCAATTAATCAAAGTTAAACTGTAATTAGTAAACTGTCAATAATATTCTCATCAATCAACCATCTTTATGGTTCCCCCGCCAAGGGTTTTTATTTGATCATTCAGTTTGACTCACATCAATTATTAAGTACTTAAGACGTTAAGTAACTACCCTATGTAAAAGTAAAAACAATGATACATATCTCTTGTACTTAAATGGCTGAATCACTCGACAGGGTTACGCGGTGCTCGTAAAAGGTAACCCAATCCTTTTAACATGTCAACTCAGCTTTGTATCATTTGTTTAACATGATTAATTTTAAATATCCCAATTCGTGAAAGTCATGTTAGTGCAAATGATTTGGTACCTATCGAGAAAAGTTAATCTAAGTACCTATTAGTTTAACTAATGCAAGTTTAACGTCAAGTTACTACTCTTGCTACTGTTACTTACTAATTACTTTTATTAAATTAGTTATTAATGATAATGACCTATAGGTAATCAACGTAAACATAAAACAATAGACAACAACTATGTCATAATAATTTATTTTGCCTGAAAAAAATTAAGGTACCTACTGCTAATAAGATTGTACCATAATAATACCTTTTATTTAATTCTATAATTAGTTCTATTATAGCAGTCCGCCTCGAAGTGAGAACTAGCGATTTACTTGCAAACGAGTTGACCAATATAACCAGACCCATATGGAGATTTTTTTCACCTTCTAAGTTCACAATCCCTTGATCGATTCAGCTCATAAACGAACTCTCAAATTTTATGCATCTCTGCTACAATCCAAATTTCATAAAGATCAGAAAAACATTACTAAAATTATCCACGAACAAAACCCTCAAAATCAAAAATCCATCGAAATGCCTAGACGTCCCAGTAGCCCGTACCTACGTCCCAGTAGTTAGTAGTGTTTGTAAGAACTCGCTTCGGTTACGCTATGCTCGTTCGATTAACTTAAAGTATATTCATTTTAGTATTTTTAAATAGTTTAGGTTATATTTTATTATATTGAAACTTTGTTCGTTAAGTTGTTTTTCGGTTTTAAATAAAAATCATTAAAATCAAAAAAATAATAATCATAATATTGAAAGCTGTTCCCATATAAAGATCACAATTAAATAAACAAGCAACAACCTAGCATGCGTAATCACTAATCACTTATTTTATAGAACTACCTAGGGAATAGGAACTTAGGTACCTACTGATCCATAGATACTATATTTCAATTAAAATCGTGTTCGAAAGGCTGTTCGTTAATATTTGAAAGCGTTATTTACCGTATCCGAAATTAATTAATCAATCCGATCTGAGCCGTTGTAAAAATGCTCTCCTTAACACCTGATCATCACTCTGGCATTGATCATTCTGGCACATTCAATTTTCCTGATCACTTAAAATTTTATTAAGTTTTATTTTCGTTGCTGAGTTACGTTAAATAAAATATTAAGCATAGGAAAATTCCATCTGTGAATTACTATTTAATGTAATTAAAACCACAGCTTTTACTATATTTAAAATTGTATCCGGCCGAAAATGTATTATTTATAAAACGGTATCAATGAATGTTTACAATTCAAATGGGCAAACCTTTACATAAAGGCGGCTGTTTTAGGCCAGACAACACTAATAGCGCTATCACACATACAGAGCGCTATCTCACTCGCACACCGTCGCCCACGCGGAAACCACAGTGTGATATGCATGGCATGCTAACGTCCCAACAGCTACGATAGTACGAACAATTTTCCTTCAATACACAATGCTACGGTGTAGCACGCATAGGCCCGACAGTAGAGGTACATATTTAATAATCGCACTATAAGTATCTAGTTTGTACTACTTTACATCACGCAAAATCAAGCGTAACGAAAGGCACTGCAAGCAAAATCAAATCCATATCACCTTTTAAAAATTCGAATGAAAATCCTATAATGTGTGACGATAAGTCGGCAACCATGCTATCGTTCTGATCACACATATTTGCTGGTAAAAGTACTTATATTATCTATCAAGTAATTAGAAAATGCAATACACAAATAATTTAAACAAACAAACGGCTCCCTGCCGTTCCCGGTGCAAAGGTGCCCATAATGCTTGCTGCATTTCCACGCTGGATTACTATGGACAGCCTTTGCACCAAGAACGACTCGGAGCGGGGATCCTCCCCCTTTTGTCGGAGTCGACGGCCCAGTTCGTGAACAAACCGCTTAGCGTCTACCCCCCAACAACCCGAGGTTTCAACTGCGAGAGGGACGAAGATGTAGCAGGATCCTAATGGGGCATATTTTAGTCGCTTTAGTGCCGCCTGTGTTTCAATTAAAAAAATTGATTATCTATCAATATTGAATCAATAGCAAATTTGAAAATCTGATTACAGCTGCAGTAAATAAAGTTTTCCGTGATATGGATTCACCAAAACCACATACACTTTTATTTAGACACAATTTCGGGCATGGTTTGTACGATGTATAATTGTGTGACATGCCATGGAATTCAATTCACGTTGTGCAATAGTATCGGAAAGATTCAGATAAGCCACGAGATTTGGTTAGACAACACGTGTCAAAACATTCTCTCCCCTTTGAATTCATGCTATTCGTTGATTTGTGACAAAAGGAAACCTTTAACCCTTCTCTCATTCCGTATAGTTATCTTTACAAATAAAGAAACCTAAACAAACTAACAAGGAACAGACAGAGTCAACTCTCGAGATGTAATTTATTAGGCAGTCTATCCCCGTCGGCCCCGTCAGATAACTCTTTATTTGCTATCTTCTTGGAGGTAACATAACGAATAGAACTTTCAGACTTGCAATATGTATGCCGCGCGGAACTCACATTTTTATTCATGTTATTCATTGTGATCCTGAGAGTCCAGACAGATTTTGCTTTCCTACGGGGTTGTTAAATCTAATGGTCGCTTTTATATTTTGCCGTGGACGTCGAAGATAACGGCAATTTTCCATTTTACCGTCACGATATTGTATATAAAACGACCAATAGGTATTTGTTCCATCGATCGCCGTCACCGTTTATTTTTCCTGTTTAATGAACAAACAAAAAAATAAGGAAGAGAAGATTTCGAATGAATTTTTCAACAACTTAAAGAGACCATTTTGTTATACCTATTTACGTAGGAATTGCGAAGCAATGAAATATATTTCGTGTAAATGGTAATGTATATTTTCTTTAGATCTCTCCCTCAGTCACATTACATGTTTTTCACAAAAAAGGAGTGCATTGTTTTTAATCTCAATACTCACACATTTTAACATTAAATATACTTATTTAATATGTGAATAAAATCATTAAAATAGAAACTTGGCTAAAATTATAGCAATAGTAAATCACTGTTCATGTGCTGTAGGTATCACTGTTTAGGTACCACTTTTGAAACTGTGTTATAAATATGGCTAATTCTTACCTATTTCAGAATCCCAGCGGTCAGTAGTTACCCTTTTATGTGCCACCTTTTTTCTGGTGACCTAAGCTGCAATAAAATAAGTTTTATTGTCTGTTTCAATACAAGTATAGTAATACAGCAATACGTAACGGGTGAGGCTGTAAGGAAAGTAATATACTGAAGTAGTAAAACTTTTATAAGCGACAGCGTAGATTGCATGGACTGGCTATCAAAATGATACGGCTAGGTTTTGCAGTGCTTAATGAAATTTTCTTCACTCGCAGTAGAATAAGATCTGGAAGCAAACTCGACTGTTTTAATCACAGATTATGCCCAAGCGTGTTAGAGGGTTTTCACATTATCCTACCCGATATCGGATCGGATAATGTGAAAGCGCACTTACTCAGTTGAAAAATAATACAGGTCCACTTTCCCTTCTTAAAGCAGTAACTAAGAAAACTTCCATTACTTTGTATATGTATATTATATATTTTAAAAGCACGTTTTTGTTTAATGGTATAAGTGTAACGCTTTTTTTATTTTATGCTTCATTTATAAATAATTCACCCTAATCTAACACCTGTTTCGCGATTTTTACTTGGAGAGGTGAAACGAGTAACGATTTTATTGATTAAAATTAAGTTACCTATACTATGTATGTAAAATAAGTCGATACGTTGAAAAACGAGTCGTCTGAGGAATAAGTGGTACAGTTTTGTTTTCATTATCATATATACTTATATATATATATATATATATTTTTTAAGGAATAGGTTTAGCTAAATCATTTTATGAAAAATTGCCGAACATTTTATCTTAAGACCATTTTGACTCACTGACTCAAAAAGAAAATCCGTTATGTGTATGATCAAATTGTATTTTCATCATTAGCTTTCGATAAGGAAGGATTTTTTATACCAAAAATACAGTGTGTAAATCTAATACGGGCGCAGCTTTTAACGGTGGTTTACATAGGTCATACTGAACAAGTTTCACTATGGAAGTAACCCCAAAATCTTTAAAAAAAAATTGGCTTCCTCATACAAAATGTCGATACCCATCCGACAAAATGTATGAGTCTGCCAAAAAAAAACCTGCGATTTCGGGGTAGGCTCCATAGTGAAAGTGGTTCAGTATGACCTATATAAACTACCGTTAAAAGCTGCGCCCGTATTAGATTTACACAGTATTTATCGTATAACTAAGTAGGTAGGTACCTACTTCTGGCTCAGATACAAGTTACAAAACCGACGTTTGCATCGTGCATCATCGTGTTTTGCTTTTTGTAGAGCATTTAGGCTAATATTTATTCATGCAGTATTTTATTTACGGGAACACAATGATGTCACGAGATGTAAAAGGATAAAACGGAGTTGTGCTCCTACTGTATGACTGGTGCAGTGCTAATGAACGAGATTTTAATTTCAGCCTTCCTGATTCATATTTTATATCGTTGATGTTTCTGAGAGCCCGGCGCCTTGAAGATTTCTTCGTCTCTGGAATAGTTCATGAATTTTCTGCAGCAATCGCTTTTTTATTACCTACTCCAAAACGCTTGCAGTTTAGTACAACATCAACTATATCGCCTCTCTCTCGGGTTCCATGCCTTTTCGCCGAAAATCGTATTGCCGAATTTCACTTGCTAACCAACTTTTCGCAGAAGTTAATTTGGCCGAATTTCATTTCCCAACTTCACATAATCCAACCTAACCTAGCCCAACCTAGTGGGTAATTTTCATTTCCCAACTATGGGGTTGGGAAATATATAATTATTTGCTAAAAGTTATTCGGCCTAATGTCCAGCCATAGACCAGCGCTGGCCTTGCCAGCATTAACGCTGAAGGCAACCATTTCGTGACAAGTGTATGTCTCTTTTTATCATGAATAAATGTTTTCTTTCTTTCTTTCTTTCTTTCTAATGTAACTTCTGCGAAAAGTTGGTTGGCAAGTGAAATTCGGCAATACAATTTTCGCCTACCTACACCATTTATAAACTCAATGAAAGTTTTATAGAATTTGTACAACACTGTTATTCCGAGTAAAGCATATTAATTTCACGATTAAGTAAAACCGTTTTGTATTTCCTATACTATGGAATTCATTAAATATCCTAGTAATTGAAAAATAAATCTAAAAACAAAAAAATTTAGTTTGATATTCTCGTCTTTTAGATGTCAGGTTTTTAATTCGAACAATATTTTTTCTCTCCGTGTAGGTACCTATTGTAAACAACAACGCGCGGGAGTGGGCGATGGACAAAATAACGGGAAAGAGAGGACTGAGAGGAGCTGCTCAGCAGTGGACCACTCTATCAGTCAGGCTCATAAAAACAGCGTCTGGATTTTGTAAATCATTAAGTGCCGAAAGATGTACATCGCCGATGCCAATGTTGTCAATCAACCACCGGATAAGGAAAACAAACGATTTCACCCGAGACTAATACGTTCTTTCAAATTTCATCTATACATTGGTAAGCCCTAGAACGTCTCGTATATTTTTACCTATATTACTATTGTTAATTTCAAACCATTAAAATTTCACACGTTGCTATTAAATAAAATGTAGAGAGTCGCTTCAGTCTTTCATTAAAGTTCCTGTCCCAAAGTCCGAAGATATCACCTGTGCCGAGTTTTACGACCATGGGGTAAAACACGTCTCTGTGTATACGAGTATTAGCCAGGAGTGAAATAAACGGTCACGTTTCACCATTTATCTTGGGTTACCACGCAAACGAATAAGTGACGAGGTAATAATATAGACTGCTTATCTCCATGACATTTTAGTTGTCTCAAATCGGAACAAGCAGTTATAATAAGCCCAGAAAGCACATATTTTAGGCGAAATTTGAAGTTTAAAAAGTTACTTTAAGAATCCAATAAATCGTTATTGATCTGATTAAAAAATATATTAATTATAAACAAATTAAACTAAGTATGGTGCCTCTTTTTTTCTTAAAAAGTGTTCATTTGTGCCACGTGACATCTTGTTTTAAAAACAGTGTAACGATACGAATTTGACATGAATTTGACGCTTTTATACTAATTTGACCAATAGGCACCAATCTCGGTTAGATCTAGGTATGTAGTTAGCCGTAACTAAATCTAATTAAGTGCACAATTGATACGATAACATAACATAACATATAACATGAATTGCAATGCGCCTTACTTTAACAAAAATAATATACCCATCGAAGATGCAAAATAAAGTTGTAACATGAATCCACGCTAAGTATGAACTTTGTTTTATACAACTGGAAATATATTATGAATTTTCGACCTTACAAGTGGTATTGATAAGAAAGTCTACCTAATCCTATTGCTTCGGTGCTTACACGGGAACGCCGATAGGTGCAGATAAATTGAGAACGAAAGCACCTACCTTACTTATCAGTTTTCGTGCGGCGGGCGTTAATGACCGATACTTATCAGCAATGAACGGTATTTTCGGCTTTTTATGATACTTATATGAAGAAATGTGGTATTTATTTTTATATAAGCCAAACATTCGCTTTAGGGACACCACATACCTGAGCTGAATTAATAAATATTATTTACGAAATGCTTAAATTTGTCTATGGCCGCCATACAAATAATCAGCTATCATAGCCAAATTTAAGCATTTGGTCTATGAATTTGATGAATTCAGATCAGGTGTTTGGTGTTCCTTTAGTATTTTTATACTAAAGGGACACCCAGGGCCGGATTAAGACTTTCGGGGCCCCTAGGCAGTACAGGTTTTGGGCCCCCATTTTAGCATTCAAACTCATATCATCCTTCGAGCGTTATGTTATTTCCCAGCTTTTGCCACAGTTCGTTGGAGTCTGGGATCCCCTTGGCAAACCCAATCCCATGAATTGCCGCATGCACTAGTTTTTACGAGTGTGACTGCCATCTATCACCCCAAGCCGGAGGGAAAACTAAACTAAGCCTTGTTAGGATTACCCAACAAGGATTAGTTGTAGTAGGTTGGATTTTTAAGTGTAATCACTTAGTTCAAGTACGTAACTAAGTGCCACAAAAATACTTGCTTTACCTTGTTCTGTCTATTGTAAAACCCCCCTTTTAGGTGTGTAATTATACAAACAATAAATTCCGCAGAACAAACCCCGGCTTGTACTACTACGTTTTTCGTAACGTATCTACGGAATAACATTTGATATTTACCAGTTGGTTTTCGGTGAAAGAAAACATCGTAATGAAACCGGACCTAATCCCGATAAATCCTAGTTTTCCCTCTGGGTTGGAAGGTCAGATGGCAGTCGTTTTCGTAAAAACTAATGTCAATGCCAATGCATGGGATTAGGTTTTTAAGCGGACCCCAAGCCGGGACAAACGTTAGGAGGAAGAAGAATGAATCGGCAACATAAAACGGGAATATGATTTTGTAAGATTTTTTTGGATAAGAAAACTATTTATAAAATCTTGGATCAAAACAAAACGCCGTGAAAGAGTGGTAAAACTTAACGCTGTCCCCGCTAAAAAGGACTATGTACTCCACAATATTTACTGAAAAACTACTACACAGAATAATCGTTACGTGAGGAAGTAATGTTCATTTCCCAAATAAGGGGTTGAAAGATTAAACGGATGCGAAATAATTATTTGGTAAAAGTTATTCAGCCAAATGAAACTTTTGCGAAAAGTTAGTTGGCAAGTGAAATTCGGCAATACAATTTTCAGCGAAAAGGCAGGATACCACTAGGTAGTCCACTAAATACACTTTTTGTAGTTTTTATGTATTTTTCACCATTATTATTTAAATGACGCTCGAAAAACCGAAAATATTATCTCGTTGTCGTTAAACAAGATTAATATCTGTATGGAACTTAAAAACTTTAAATGCATTTTTCTTTATAAAAAAAAGTAGTTGCAAAAGGAACTAAAAAGTAGTGTGAAGCATGTACACTTTTTACCAGTTTAACTATATTAACAAAAAATGCACCCTTTCTGTTTCCTAAACAACAACTAAACTGAGATTTAAATTCTGAGAAACATTTTCATTCCTCACTGTGTAGGTACAAGCGGGGCCCCTAGCAGCTATGCAATTATGCATACCTGAATTTTGCAATTAAGTAATATTATTTAATGAAACATTTTTATGTCCACATGCGGGGCCCCTAGCCTACATAAAAAAATTCCTACAAATATTTCACGTTATGAAACATTTAAATTTTCCACTGTTCATTACGTGGGGCCCCTAGTTAGGGAATGCAAACCGGTTATTTTTTGTATGAAAATAACCGGTTTTTCGGTTAATAACCGGTTATTTTCATACAAAAAATTTTGTTATTTTCATCAAATGTTGTTATTTTCATACAAAACCGGTTTGCATTCCCTACCCCTAGTGCATATATATACCAATTTTCCAGTTTTATTTTCACTCTATCAAATATTTTATTTTTTTCCTGTGCACGATGGGCCCCAGGGCTACACGGGGCCCCTAGGCAGTTGCCTACTTTGACTAAAGGCTAATCCGGCTCTGGGGACACCACACATCTGATCTGAATTCATCAAATGCGTTATACATATTATTATGTAATACAATGGTGTAAAGTTAAACATTTTAACTTGTAGTGGTTCGATTTACTTCTTGCTATTCGGACACGCAAATTGCATTTGGTTATGCAAAGCTAGGAAAATGACTCTACAATCAAATACTGTAGATAAGTACACGCAATATTTTAATCATCATATGAGTGCGCGAATGGAGTCCGCTAAGTGTGTGTTGCGCCTAATTGATGTCATATTACCTTATTGGTGTTAGTCACATCTGAATATGCCTTATGAAACTTAATTAATACATATTGCAACTTATTGTAAAATACTGTACCTACTGTACCAGTTATTTTAAAATACTGTACCTACTTAGGACGTCTCAGCAATTGAAATGAAAAATTACACCGTTAGCGCCAACATTCTCACTAGCGCAGATTTCTTTTTAACTTACCTTCGAGTGGGGTTAAAAAGTAATTTGGACCAGACACAGACAAATGGGGAACAGAGAGCGTGAATAAAATAGCGCGGAGTGAGAGAGAACATTTTTAGCACCGAGTTGAACTGTTCCGTGGATCAGATAGCATGTGTCGCATCGCTTCTGGTTGGCTAGAGGCTACACGATAATTCATGAATTCAAATTTGATGCATTGATATTAGATTAAAATAAAATGTTGGACGCTATCGCTTGTAATAAGAGCATCAGCCATAGCGACGCGGCATCGGCAGTCCCCTTACCCAATGTAAGTCCTGTCGCGAAGCAAAAATATCTAAAATAGAAGACAGTTGTCACTGTCACTATTCCTAATTCTGAAAAGGCGAGGGTTATCGCTATCAGATATATCGAAGCGGCCAAGATGGTCACAACTATCTCAACAACTAATTATATTGTCAAATGTTCAGATATTTTGAATATCTCGGCCGCTCCGAATATATTTGATGACGACTGTACTATGCGTTATAATGATAGATCATTGGTTGCTTTCAACACATACCTTAGCTTCGACGTTGCCCATTGTTACATTGTATCGTCACAAGGCAGAGGACCTAAATGTAGAGTTTGTCCGGAAAGAAAAGTGTCGTGGTTTATGGGAGCCATTGGGAGCTCATACATTCTACGACACTTTTCTTTCCGGACAGACTATACGTAAGGTAGAATTCATAAATCCGCGGACTGATTTGACAGCTCTTTTCGTACATTTGACAATCGCTTTGTATGCCAGGAGCTGTCAAATCAGTCCGTGGAATTGTGGATTTTACCTTAGGTACCTAGAGTCGTATGCAAACACTTTTAATTTACCATCAACGGTAACGGTTCACGTATTTTGAAAAGCGAATGCACAACATAAATCCTAGGTCACATAAGTGAACGCGACGGCAATGAGATTAAATTGGAATTAAATGAAGACAAACAGAAGGCATGCTCGGGTTGGTGAACGGAGCCGTGTCAACCCTAAATCACTACGATACACTATTATTTATCTTAACGAGAAGTTGACATTCTGAAGCGCACTTTATCTAACTTGTACGAGGCTGGTACGAGTATGAATATATAGGTAATTCTACGACAGCTAAGGTCAGTATTCTTATATCATGTATCACTGAATACATCTCTAAGAAACTTAAATTATTTTTGTCCCATTTTTCAGCAAATGATTGAGCTGGATAAGTATATAATTAAGTTGCAAAAAAAATCTGATTTAAAAAAAGTTTCTGATTAAAAAAAGTTCTGAATAAAAAAGTTCTGGCGTACACTTACTTTTATTATTTTCCTGCGCATGTCGTAACGCTCGTTGTCGAAAATAATTGAAAAATAAATGTTTTATAATTAGTGTAATACTCTGGTCTGGGCGAACGTTGCATAATCGTAGCCATCGTTAGATATTTACCAGTAGAGTTATACATTCATTACAGATATTCCCATCCACAAATATGAGAGTTATGCCACATTCAACCACTATATGATTTATGTGACCGCAATAAGCCCAGTAATAATTCCAAATAATATTGATTATACCTACGTATATTAGAACAGAGAACATTTAAAACGCTCTGGAAAATCTATAATAATGTAGCCTCAAGCTAAACAAGAAAGCAAATAAATGTGGTCACATTGGACACGAGTAGATACATTATAGGTAGGTATGTACAATAAACTCGATAAAATCTATTACATGATAGAGTTTGTTGTTATATTTATTATTAGACTGGTTCACGCCAAAAACGCTGAACCAATCAAAATTAAATTAATGGAGATGTCGGGATAGGGTTTCTGGTTTCTCGACCTTTTTTATTTCTCGAGGCACAGAACCGGACGCGCGCCTAATAAAACGGTACCGTCAAGTATGGCAACTTTGCCACTTTTCACAGGTGTTGAAAAGTCATAGTACATTTTTAACCAGAATTCATATGAAACCACTGAAGTATGAATGACGCGACACATAATATATTTATCAACGAGTGCATAAATAAGATGGTTTATAAATTAAATGACGGATAATAAGCTTTTACGAGTAAAATAATTTTTTTACGTTGTATAGTAATTTAGTTGTATTTACAATATTAGTAAAGAATATTCAGTATTTAGGATACAATAGTTTCGGAATTTGATCCTTAATGATATATTATTACAAAAAAAGATACAGCAAAAGTGGCAAAGTTGATCACCCATTTAAGAAAATTTCATAGAAAGTCAGTGAATGTGGTCAGGGTTGACACAAATGAAAAAATATTAATTATTTAAGTACTTATTTATTTTGTTACATACGAGTAATCAGGTTACATAAGTACTAAGGAACAACATAAAAGACACCTTAATTAAAATATTATCAAAAACGAAACATAGAAAACTCTTTAAGAGGCCTATCATAGGTCCACTCGTAAATAATTGTGATTACCTAGGTACCTATTTAAACTTGACGATAGATATTTAAAAAAAATTGTCACAAACTGCCTTGTCGCCTCTTAACAAACGTATTATCGAAACAAAACACTTATATGTAGTAATTATTACCAATAAAATAAGTATGTCACAGTTAACTTTACAATTACACTCTGTATACAATTGTTAACAACAAAACCAATCACAAATAATTGTGATTCTAATGTTAAAATATAGGCCCTGTTCTCTATAAATGATACAACTTTAGCAGTTTTTACCTGTTTCGGTATAACTTTTTTCCAACTTAAAAACTTTGTTGGTCTGTCACTCTGTGCTCCACCCATTAAAAGCTGCCAGATGCCCGGATCTAGCAATAGGGATTGTTATGCAATCTGATTGGACTGGTTACAAAACTCTCATTATTGTGTCACATCTGACGTGGCCAGCTCTTAGACCATATCGAATAAATTATTATCGCAAGGTCGTATCTGCCTAAGTTCGTAGTTTTTTGGAGATAACTCAAAAATGCCTATACCGATAATGCTCAAAATAATTTTGGTTGAAATAATATTAAAAGGTGTATCTTCTTGATTTTTTTCATAATTTTTGAACTTACGGTTCAAAAGTTTCAGGGGGAGGGGACACAATTTTTATGACTTTCGGAGCGATTATTTCTGAAAATATCCACTTAATCAAAAAATGTTCAAAGAAACCTCAGTTATTTGAACATTGTTATTTTTAGAGACCTATCGATTGATGTGCATCATGTTGATATTTGTCAAAAAATTTGATAATTACTTACACATATGGAGTGCCCCCCTAAAAATATTTTTTTAGCAATTTCTCTACAAAACTAAGTAGCTGCACACACCATACACTTTATGTAAAAATTTGATAATGATACGTCTTATGGTTTCCGAGTAAAATGGCTATGACATACGGACGGACAGACAGACATGACGAATCTATAAGGGTTCCGTTTTTTGCCATTTGGCTACGGAACCCTAAAAAGTATCTATCTTATGAAAAATGTAATTTAAATTTTATGCTTGTGTACCAACCCTAGGCCGCTACAAAACATGGCAAAGATGCCCGCCCGTATTAGTCGGCATGGTCTGGTAACTTTGCCAAAACAATTATGGGACTCAATTCAAACACTACGGCATTTATAAGGTAATCAATTCATTCCTTACCATTTAAATAACATAATATCTAAAATTTACGTACCTGGATGCGATGTTTATACTCTAAACTTTTTAAAGTTCTTGAGCACTCACTTTTATGATTATGTGTGTGACGAATTTGGAACTGAAATGGTAAGAAAATGGTTGCCGTGGTGTTGTCTCATTCATAATAATTTTGCCAATTGATAACCATATTTTCTACTAAAAGTAGGCACAACACTAAAAAATATACGTTGTCGGTGGTATGAAAGGATTACCTTATGCACTCTGCTGGTGGCAAAGTTAGTAACCCTTGGCAAAGTCGCCAGACTTGACGGTATCCAATTTTATTTCCGGTAGACGGTGACTCGCCCTCCGCAAGATGGGCCCCCATAAAAAGCGACATCAAAAATGGCTCAAGGGCAACACCGGTGCGGGGGCTGGGGGTAGAGAGGTGCATGGACTTTAACTATCGGATTGGACTTTAGTTTTATTATTATTACGTAGGTGAGATAAATAATTTGTGGTAAATATTTAGTTACCTACCTTAATTGCACTTTACAATCAACAACAAAAAAAAATACCTGTCTGTCTGTAATTAATCACCGATTTTCGAATCAAGTATTAAAAATAATTCGAAAATCGGTGCAAATCATATTTCGTCCATTATACTAGTGTATGTGTACATGAACAACAATCTAATCTAATAAATTTCTAATAAAATTATAACTTACATTCTCTTCTACTACCTTAAATTTAAAGTACTCGTACAATCAGAAACTATTACTTACGTTGTTAATATTAATATCAGTCTTTCATACTTAACAAACAATTAACTTTTAATTTGAATTTTTTTTGCGAGCATATTACTTAATTAATTCCAATAGCCCGTAAAATAACCAAATGAATCATTACATTAAGTATTATACACGTGTTTTTTTTTACTTATCGCTCATTGCGATTTATTTCTCGAGTTCTCGAGGCATGGCGTTTTTTTTTTTTCCGTCTCGACGAAGGACAAATTTCTCGAGATGTCTCGCCTCGAGAATTGTCGAGCAGAAACCCTATGTCGGGACATCTACGGGGAGAAGGACAAGTACCTATTATGGAGTATATGGTAGGTACAGTATGGAATACTTACAAATAAAAAGTGCTAATTCTATGACGATATAGTCGCGGGCAGAAATAAGTACCTACCTACTTTCATAAATTCGTAGGTATTATAAAATGGGTGACAAATTTGTGGTATTACATGATGGACATATGTCACATATGCATATATTTTAAACCTTAGCGTGTCCTCGATCAAATTGATCTGTCAGCGAGCGCACTCGGAGCTTCGATTGGATGGATAGCATTTGTCACTACGAGTAGAACCGACAGCGCCAATTATTATCGTATCAGCGACCCCGTTTGTGTTTACTGCCAAGTTTCCTGACAAAGGATTTCAAAGGGCAGCCTTAATAAACAAAGTTTATCCCTTTATCGATGCTAGCAAAATTCTTTAGCAATCTTTCGGGTACTGATTAACAAATACCTACAGAAGAATCGCCGCTTCATTATCTCATATGTATTTTTTTAAGATATCGGAATTGTACGTAGAACTCCTTACCAGTGGCGGCGCGTCCATAGAACACGATTCCCATCGGCTTTGACCACCGAAAATTTGACCGGGCACATCCGTCGGACAAATCCGGCGGGCATATCTGTGCGTGTTTCCCTAACTATGGCGTACTAGCGAACAGGGCCGTAGCTAGGGGGGCATTAAGGGCCAATGCCCTACCTTAAGCTACTAATTCCCTACCTTAAAAACTACATCGGGTCAAAAATGTATGCATGCCCTACCTTAAATTAGCACTGCCCTATCTTAACTGCTATTCTGGCTACGACCCTGAGCGAACTCTAACAACTACGAGTATACACTGCATTTTCTGTTGTAGTTGTTTCAGCCTACTGTGTGATACCTAGTAGACGTATAGATTATAATTAGTGCTAAGTAGCGTAAGAAGTTTCTTCTGCAAAGTAGAAGTCGGGGCTTGCACTTCCAGTTTCGAGATAGACCGCATTTTCTGGTGCTCACTAAAATAAGTTTTTTACAATTTTTTACACGTAAGTTAATAAAACGATTCGCAAGCTTTCTTTGTAATATCCAAGATACTCTCAAAGAAGACAAGATGCCTCAAAATTTGAAATTAAAAGCCCCAGTGAGGAAGACAAAGAGCATACAGCCTCCGGCAGCGTCTCACAGAGATGCCCTGGGGATACTTACAACCGAGTAAACTTCTCACTCTATCCAGTAGCCAGTAGTTATAGTCGACGCCATATAAATATGTACGTACAGTTTTGAAGCTTATTACAATGGATGTAGTATATGATGTGATACCTATATTTTTAGAATCAACTTTAAAAGCCCTTTCATTTGATACCACACACGATAGGTTTCAAAAAAAAAAATTTTTTTCCCCATACAAAAAAAAGATGACGTCATAACTCCTCTCGGACTTTTTTTTTGTGCTACGGGTCAAATTGATTCATTGGCCTATAGAGCAATCGTTCCAATTGTCATGCTTTTAACACTATTTGCAGTGTTTTTAGGCGTACCGCTAGGACTACTAGTAGTCCTCCTCGAAATGAGAACTCGCGATTTACTTGCAAACGAGTTGACCAATATAACAAGACCCATATGAAGATTTTCGCCATCTAAGTCCACAACCCCTTAATCGATCCAGGTCATAAAGGAACTCTCAACTTTTATGTATCTATCTGCTACCTACAACCCCAACAAATTTCATAAATATCAGAAAAACGTTACTAAAGTTTCCGTCAATCAAACTCTCAAAATCAAAAAGCCATCGAAATGCCGAAATGTCCCAGTAGCCAGAAGTTGTTTGTAAGAACTCGCTTCGCTTTCGCTCCGCTTGTTCAATAATAGACAGCCACAGTCTAACAACTTGTTGAGGCTCCAAGTCTGAAGCGCCATCTGCACGAGAGCAACCTAAGGATACAAAAATAGTAAGGCGATTGTCGCAGTGGCGCCGCAACCGCATGCGGCGATGGTGTGCAAGCGTGAAAGCGCATGGACAGCGCTAACACAAGGAGAGCTATCTCGCTCGTGCACCGGCGCCGCATGCGGAAACCGTAGCAGTGTAAAAGCCGCCTAAGATGAAAATGATGGCGTTGCACTGCGAACGTTTTGTAGTCTGAACGAGTAGCGTTACTTACTACGGTACGGTATCTCTATGGCTCTACAATCGGCGCAATGGGGAAGGCCGGCGGAAACATTTTGTAGAGGGCGCTGTTCCATATTCTATATAATGAGAGAACGAGCGAGCAGATGAATTGTCCTTAATTTTAAGCAGTCAAAAAGCTTTTCTTAGGCAAAAATCTGCCCTATGGCGTTGATGTACTGTACAGCATTTAATTTTAGTGTATTCCAGAAACCGATGGATTTTAATTTCGGAACAATTCGAGATAAACTATTGAATAATTTTCGCGAAGCTAAATAAAAACTGAAAACGGTTATTAGACATTGCAATTTGCAGGGCTCAATCTGTAAGGTGTAATGACACGTTGGGAGTAGGAGTTCCGATCTAGGGCGGTCGGCAGTGCCTCGACACCCAACCTCCCTACGCGTTCTGCCGATTGTGCAGTGAAATAGCAGTAGGAAAGGGTCATTACATTAGGGAACTTTTGAAGTTTGCCGCGCGACAGACGGAAAGCATGAAGTGCTTGTGTCAACTCAACATTGCTGTTTACTGAACTTACTATTTTTATATTTTTTGTGCAATGTCATCAAATAAAGAAAAAGAAGTTTTATCTTCAATAATACCTGGACATGTCTAGGGACATGCCTCATTTATGGAATAATGCGGCATGACCCAGGTAAGGTTTTTTATTCTTTATTTTAAATGTCGCGGCTACTACGGCCAAAGCTAGTTTTTGGTTTTTTGATAGTGACGCGAGCATGACAGAAATCGCGTTCAAAGATGTCGACGACCACGCTGAGACTGATAGGTAGGCCATAGGACCGATAGGGACGATTTGTAGGTGAGCTAAGGTCGGTACGGGCGATTTGTAGAGAAAGTGTAATAAGGGACGACAGGGCCGACAGAAGTTGGACACAACCGATTGGGCCCTGCAAATTGTAAGGTCTAATACCGGCTTAAATCGCAGCCTGTATAGATACCATAAAATCTATCTATATCTGTGGTCGGTTTGATTCCGCTTGTTCTCTTGAAAGCGGTATTACACATTGCAACCTGCAGGGCCCAATCTGTCAGGTTGGAAGGTGTAATTGAAGGTAGGGCCCGTAGGGAGCTGAAGGAGGGGCAGGAAGAGGCAGGGTACACAACAGATTGGGCCCTGCAGGTTGCAATGTGTAATACCGCTTTGAGTCTTGAGTGATGGAGTTGATTTGATAGTTCATACTTCATAATCAAACTGTTGTTGTTATGCTGAATGAATTAGAAAGAAAACAAGGAAAATGTGGTGTTTAATCTCGCAAATTGATTCTAGAGTTATTTATATTGTAGTAGAAGGTAATAACTTAACTGTAGGCAGAACTTTAGATTCGCAATGTGGGAACTTTGCAGTAATTGAAGATGCCTCGATAAGTCGAAAACATGCATGCCTGTCAATAATGCAGAACAATTTATACCTGCAAGACTTGGGTTCCCGATATGGGACTTTCGTGAATCAAACCAGTGAAAGATTAGAGATAACATCAAAAATACAGCTTAAGCACAACGACGTTGTAAGATTCGGAAAACTAAATAGTGTATGGACTGTACAGGAGATCAAACATGTGACTTGCACTTCAACTTTGAAGGGAGAAAATCTTCAGAATTTAAGAATAGTGCTTGGAAAAGTAGGCGCTGTGTTAAAGACCGACTGGGACGACTCGTGTACGTATCTAACAATGCCTGCCATCACATTGACAATTAAAGTTGTCCTCGCCTTGGCACAAGGCTCTTATATAGTAACAACTCAGTTCTGGAATGAAGTCTTAAATTCTGTTACAAATAGCACAGCAATGCCGAACCCAAATAACTTCACTCCGCAAGTCATAGAATCAACTATCAACAAAGAAGATGTCATGTTTTTGCCTGACGGAAGGAGGAGCAACCTGTTCACTGGTAAAAAGTTCCTTTTCTTTTCAAGAAGACAACTTGAAATGTATAAACAAGTTTTACTTAAGAGCTCCGCTACTCCATTATTATTGAGTGAATCCAAGATGACCAAGTCTATGCTTGTCACTGCTGATGTGGTGGTAATTCAATATAATATTGGTAACACCTCTCAAGAATCCCAAGCACAAAGGAATCAGATTAATGACATCATTAATTACCTCAACAGCAAAGGAAAAAGGGCAGTTGCAGATGCCGAAATTGGCTTGGCTATACTGTACTGTTCTATTGCCAAATATTGCAATCCAGACTTTAGCTTTACTTCAGAGGTTTTTAAACAGCCAACAACTTCAAATAATAAAAAGATGGAAATTCTTGCACAGGACACACAGGAAACACAAAAATTGCAGTGCAAGAAAGAAAATGTCATGATAAATGAGAGCTTAACACCAAAACACAACAGCTTTAACACATCTAATGTTGCTACCACTGATACCAGTGCCAAAAGAAAACTGACTGAAGATATATCGGATAACATTATGAACTCAAATAAAAAGGTAGCAACTGCGCCTATGAACCAGATAGTGTATGCTGATAGCTCTAAAAGGAAGTTGAATGATGAAGAAGCATTAGGTAATCAGAATAAGAAAATGGCAATAGATACCAGCAAATCTAATGAGGATTTCTTCAACTTTATCAATCCAACTGATTCAGCCAAGTCTAGTAAGGCCCCTGAGAAAAAGCTTAATTTCTTCAAACCAGCAAAACAAAATGTAGTCACTGCAGAAAATGATGAGGATTTATTCAACTTTGTTCAAGATACAACTAAAAGTTCCAATACAAATACCAAGCAAATGTCTATTAAAAAAATGTTTGGAACATTAAATCAAACCCGCAAAGAGACAACTCAGGAACACTCTTCAACAGCACTAAACAATACCAATACTGTAAAGAAAGACGAATCGGATGATGAAGACCTGCACAGCCGAATGAGTGACTTAGATCTAGGGTCTACTATAGTAAAGGTCAGGCGGGACTTAATTGTAAAGAAGGAATTACTTAAAATTGAGGACCAAACTGACCAAGGAACAAATTTCAAGAAGTTCAAGAAAGTGTGGCCTGTTAAAATGCAGGTGACAATCATACCTAGGTCATCCATGAGCATCATTAAACCTGAAGGTTTTGATGTGAATGAAATAAGTAGTTTGACCACAAGTGATACTGAATCACCTTAAATTATTGAAGGCAATAATACTGAATGAACAAATTGAATGATATGATGGATACTTCCAAGAATTTAAACTTTTAAGTTTTGTTACATTATGTTCGGAAATTAAAAACCATTTAATGATAGATGTTTTATTAATTACAGAACTAGTCTGAATCTTCTGCTGGTTCTTCCTCTTCTTTTTCTCCCTCATCATCCTCCATTTCTTCTTCTTTCTTTTCTTCAACTTCTACTTCATCTTCTGTGTCACTACAACAATAAACACTTTGTCAGAGACAAGTACATGAGAATTTTTGCTCTGTAGCAATAGCATTATCAGAGACTATAGATAATATAGACAACCACAGTGTAAGAACTAGACTACTATTTTTATATTTCGTCGCAGCGAGATCTAGTGACGAGTAGCATACCATAGTAATACTATATTTTTTTCTTCTACTTTTATACCTTTAGGTTGCTCTCGAGTAGATGGCGCTATCAGACTTGAGCTTCAAAAAGTTCTTAGACTATGGTCATTTATTATCTTTAGTCTCTGGCATTATCCAAAAAAGAAAACTAAATGTTTGAATGTCGAGACACTTTGAGAAAAGGTAAGTTGGCCTTGTGTTCATGTCTTAGCAAGTGCGCTACCATGCCCCAGATAATAAAATAGAACATTTTTGGAAATCATGGTTAACATACAATACAGGGTACTGGTACAGTGGAATATTTTTTTTACCGGCAACCTTTTAGCAGCTAAGGGCCACATACCTAGTAACTAAAGAAATTGAAGTGGGTCAAACTTTGTTAATACATGATTTGTGACTATCAGGCAAAAGGTACCAAGTATCGGTTGTCAATAACGACCCTCAGAGGTTCGCGGGCCGTAAATCATATTACGAGCGTCCTCCCGTGGCGGCAGTGAGTCACCCGCTATCTTTATTTATTATTTTTATTATGTTAAGAGTCTCACAAGAGTTTTATAGTTAAAATTACCTAGTATTCTTTTTGTTCCTTTGTTCTCTTCTGACTTTGACAGTGCCATCTGGGGCCACTCGCACAACGCCATCATAAAGTGTTGTTAATTCATCTTCCAGCACACGGAAGTTCTTGGGTTTCTTCTGTTTCAGTTTTGGAGTGTTTACTGCATTTGATGGCCCTGGAAATTAAACATAGTGTTGCAAGAACATTTACTAGTTTTACATTTTAGCAAAGCATCTATGTCTATTCATGTCTATGTAAAGACATAAATGTTTATAAATAATAGAGTGCAGAACAAGAAATAAAATCTCCAATTACAAATCCTGCAAATTCTTCTGTAAACTGAAACATTATAAGTTACTTAGTTGCAGGCATCCATAGGCTGCGGTATCTGCTTACTTGTCATATGCCTGTTTGCCACCGGCGAAGTACCGTCAAATGCTACAACTTTGCCAACAATGGGAAATGGGAGAAAGGCGGGAGGAATAAATAGCTGTTTGGTGAAGAAAACCATGTTTTTCAAACCAGGCAGAAGTTGAGCATTATGATGCTCAACTTCTGCCTGGTTTGAAAAACATGGTTTTCTTTGTAGGCAAAGTTGTAGCAGTTGATGGTATAAAAAACTTAGTAGTTTGTATAATGTTAGAAAGTATCACTTACTCAGTGAAAGATAAAGTGGAAGAGACATTGATGTTGGCAATTTGATATTTATGGCTCTGATATTAGGTTCCCCTCCTGGATACCTAACTTTCAAATGTTCTACCAAGGACAAGATATTTTCCTTCAAAGCTTTTTGAGACATTCCTGTGTGGCCTATATTAACTACGGAAGTTGTCCCTTCAGCCAGACGCAGCATCACAGTGCGCAGACCCACATCAATCTGTTTCTTGAGATCTCCCTTTTCATTAATTCTTACGGGAATCAACATGTTGTGTTTCTTGAAGAACATTTTCCCGAGGAGATGGGAGACATGGCTTTGCACTCGTGTGTCCACCATAATGAAGTCATGCTGTGTCATCAATCGTCGTTTCAGTTCAAACTGATCATATTCCACTTTAAGCTGTCTCATAGGTAGCACAGTTTTAACCTGAAATTCATGTTAACTAAGTTACATAAACTTGTACCATAACATTTATATTGGCTAGAAGATAGTATTTTGTTAACCACCCTTCTCACTTAATACTCTCCAGCTTTGAATTAATCCAGCCCCCTTTAGGGTAATCCCAGGATAAAGGTTATTTTCTTTTTCCAATACAATCTACCTGTACTAAATATCGTCCAAATGTGTTCCTGTTAATGCTTTGAGTGCTAAGCTCCGTAAATCCTATACAAAATGAATGACCTAGCATACTCCTGGCAGCGAAAGTGTTAAGTCAAAAGAAACATCTAAACATCAGATTTATATTTTTATACAGGAATGTATACAATAAATTTGATAGTCTAGATTGAATGGTACACTACAACTTAAGTGCCTTCCTTCAAATGGTACTACATATTCCCAAAAAGTCTCACAAATATAATATGATTTCCTTATAATAAAAACTTAAAATAAAATATATTGGTTGAACACATGCCTGTGTAATTCCAGCTTTCCTTAGGATATCTTCCCAGTGATCAATTGTAGGCTCATGATCAATCTTCTTGCCCTTCTTGAGGTCTGGGGTGATCAAACAAACTTCTCCCGTGGAAGCTGCAGTACTGTGTGGGAGTACACTAGAAAGAAAGATCAAAAACAATGATAAATATATTATTTTATCAAGCATAATTAACCACTTGGTAGGCTGTCATAGAGATACAATCAGAACTTTTGGACAAATAACCTTTGCAATTCCAATGTAACTTAGTTAACAATTGGCGGGCGTGATAGCACTCTGCATGTGTATAGCGCTGTCACACTTGCAAACCGTCGCCGCATGGGGTTGTGGCACCAGTGTGATATTTGTCTACAATTTACTTCCTGTAGTCAGCTACTAAACACAGAAGTCCCATCACATGTTCATACTTAAAACGCCTGACAAACAACCTTCTTACTACAGGAAACATAATATCAAAAAATGTTACAGTCTACATAAAAAGGTACCATCAAGGAGGTGTTATGTTATGTTGTATAAAGCGTTAGCGTCGGCCGCCGCGGTACTGCACATGGTACTTTTTCATGTGCACTGTCACAAATGTTTACATACTAAATTAATAACTTACAGTTTTATATTTGCAGAAGTATTCTGGATTTTCATGCAATGGATTTCCGCAAATATTACAGTTTCATCTTCCAGAAGAGTATTTTTATTCTTGTGGTTCTCAGACAATTGTTGAAGTGCTAAGAGGCACTTGTCCACAAGCTCCCCTGTAATACTTTTTGAAGGCATGACATATTTACTTTTTTTACTACTTTTTATTGCCTCTGATGCTTTTACTGGAGTCACTTCCTTTTCAATTTCCTTAACATTTTCTTTCAAAATCTTTTTAGTCGCCTTCTTCACTGGTTCTATGGCCTTTTTCTTTTCGATCTTAGTAGGTTTATGTAACTTATTTAGCTTAGCTTTTTTACCAGATGCTTGCTTTATTGACACCATTTTTATATAATTAATAACACCTTTTCATGAAATAGAACAAAATTGATAATATTACAGGTTATTTTTCACAATGTGCGAATGTTTATTCGGTTCGTGCCACCAAGCACACACGCCACACACGGAAAGAATGAATGACATGTTGATGACATTGTTACAGTGCTGCCAACTTGCCGCCAACATACTATACTCGATAATTTAAGGGTTTTGTACACTATCAACAATATGCTTTATTTGCGCTGCTTAATCTGAAATATGATGGTTATCATTATTTTAAAATATTTTCTTCCACTGATTGAAACAAAATTTACGATACAATCTTCATAGGGCATTTGTCACGATAAAATTCTAGCCTTTAAAATATTACCGCTCATGTATGCCATCCTTCTATCCATTAAAAAATAACGGTAAAAAAAACTGTCACTTGGTTGTCATGACAACCAAATAAAATAACAAAACATATTCTGCGCGGTCTAGGAAAAGTATATTTTGTGTAAAAATTGCTTGAAACTAGAGTTAAAAAAATAAGTTATGTACTTCTTTCGGTACTAAAGCGCAATGACTTTATATATCGACAGCAAATTGAACTTTACTGACAGCAATGTTGTTTCAACTCTGGGTTCCTGGCATCCATCCTTACCTCTCTTGGCTTTAGGTTCTTACAATCAAGAAAAAGGCGGTTTCGTCACAATATTTCAGGAAAATGTAAGTTTCACTCGTTTATTAAGTTTACATTTATTTATTTTGTACTTACGTACAGTCAGCAGCAGAAGTAGCTACGCTGGTAGGGTGTTCAAAATGACCTACACACGCTCTTATTCTCTTGACAATAAAGTCATGTCTAGCTCATTTTGAACAACCTACCCGCTTAGCTACGTTTGCTGCTGACTGTACCTATACATTAACATATAAGCCATAGATCTAAGATCCCATTTTTCTGATATAAGCAGACAATAAATATCCACTAATCAGTAATCGTAGTCTTCTTGCCATTGATATTGATGAAAATGTTAACTGAAAATGTCATATTGAGATGTGCAATGCCATCATTACCATAAGGGCACACAGGTAGGGCTGCCATCTCTAAATTCGCCGAACCCGGACAATAATTTAAAAAACCCGGACAATTGGCGTAAATCTCATTTTTTCCCCGGACGTGCCCAAAGTCTAAATCAATAATGGCACTAAATTAAATTCAATGGGTTGTTTCCTCACATAAAAAGTACACTTATTGAACACCCCCTCAGACGCACCCCGGACGGCTTCCAAACTAGGACAAATCCGGGGAAACCCGGAGGGATGGCAACCCTACACCCCCATCCTAAGGGGGCCCCTGAAAGATCTTAGGCAAATCTTTTTTTTACAGTCAACATTGTCCTTGGTTGAGTGCCTGAGTGCCTCTGATTTTCATGCCTCCAAGGGCTCCACATTCTTTATATGCTCTAGGACCTAGTCACATATTAAGATGGCTTAGCATTTGTGTTAAAAAATACAAAAAAAATTTACAGTTCTCAAACTGCTTCAAATGCAAATTCATCCAAATATGAGATCTCATTGCGCATGTCTGCAACCTTTATAATATGTTGTGTTTAAAATTTTCAATTTACAGGGACTGGCATTGGAAGGCTGTGAATGGCCAATATTACTATTGAATCAAGTAACAGCAATGGCATGGCATCCAACCAGAAAGCTACTGGTTGTGGGCTGGGATGGAGGTGAACTTTACATCTGGCTTGAGTACTCCTGGGCGCGACTTGAGGCACCGCATAATGCTGCTTTGACTACAGTTGCCTTTAGTCTGGGAGGGGGTCGTTTGCTGGCCTCAGATGCTGCTGGCTCTCTATCTGGCTGGCAATCGGCCTCAGGAGCACCTTTAACCTCTTTTCACCATCAACTTGGTGATGTTATCACCCATGTAACATTTTGTCCAGTTCGCCCAACAGGGGAGACTTCTATAAGAGGATTAGCCAGGGCTGCAGTAGCTGGTGATGAGAATGCACTAGATGCGTTAGCAGCATGGAGACCTCGGACTACAGCCAGGATGAGAGAGGGCTCCCAGCCTGACAATCATGCTTGTTATGCAGCACAAGATAATGGAGTCATTTTGTATATTGACCATGCCGGTTCATGTTCAGAGGTTCTTAATGCTCCAGGCAACATTATATTTATGGGCATGATAAGTAATGTATATCTACTTATGGCTTGGGAAAATGGTGGAGCTCTAAGCTTGACAAGATTCATCACTTCTGATGATGGTAATATCACAACTGACACACATGTTAGAATGGCAGCTAGGAATGGCCAAGCAATAGTACTTGCTGGGAACTACTGCATAGCTGTTATCACTGGAGACAATTTGATAAGAGTTTGGGACAGCGAAAATGGGGATAATGATGTGTTGCCAAATGAAAATGATGAGGTGGTTGCAGGGGACATATTCACTAGTATTAGCTACTGCAATTTAAGTGATACTCTATGCTGCGGGACATCACAAGGCAACTTATACTTTTGGAGGAGAGATCACAGAAATCATTGGAAGTTAATAAGCAGTACTAGTGTAAAGGGAACTGTTAAGGAAGTCAGTTGGGGATCTGAAGGTCTGATGAATCCTCTGCTTCATGTTAACTGTATAACCAGTGCCTTTATTCTTAGAGAGCAGCCTGTGTGTTGGGGCTACACACCTAATGTTTGGATGGTGCAAAAGTCAGCTTATGAAATTGCTGTTACTAATAAAATGGAGGTGACATCCAGTATTAAAACCCAGATTACTGTGAGAGCTTTTGCATTTCGAGATCAATATGTAGCTCTTGGAGATGGGAAAGAAGTACAGGTAAGTAGTAAAGTAGTATTTTTATTTTAACCTAGAGGTACTTTTAACATTGTAACCACATAGGTTCCAATTCCACACCACACCTTCAGAAATTTACGAACATAACATAGAGACCAAATAACCGGATAAAGACGCGGTCTAGTATGAGGTATCTGCGCATGCTGATTTCGTAAGTGACCTATGCCCTAACAAACTCTTTCATGTGCTATGTGCAAATAAAATAGTCCGTTTTGAGGCTGTTAGTCCGCAATTTGCGTAAGTAGGCTGCTACGGTTGGTCAGGGCACGTCTGCTTCAAACTGACAAATTTACTTAAAGGGCTTCTTAGGACTACCTCTCTCTCTCTCTCTCTCTCTCTCTCTCTCTCTAACATTAGCATATTCAATATTTTGAACCATCTTTTCAGGTTTGGATGTGCAGTAAAGATAATGACATCAAATTTTCTCTAGTGCGCACATTCTCGTGGAAAACAGACGTTCTTATATTAAACAATGATGTATTGGTGGGCGTGGTTAATCCTCACATCGAGTGCTACTCTGTCACTGGCAACAACTTGGGCATTCTCCCCAGTACTGAGGGCGAAGGCGAACCTATTGGAGTGACATATACGGGAAAATTTATCGTAATAGCGACCATGGATGGCACACTTAAACTCGCGGAGATAACAAAGAAAGGACTAAGAATGCCATATCCGGCAAAAAATTGCTATCAAATGATTGAAGACTTTGGTGAAGTCATGAGGGCATCAGTTAATTGTAGTGGGCGATATATCTGCCTCAGCATCGCTAACGCCGGTCTAGCACCTGATCCGAGACTATACTTATGGGATGCAGCGAATGATGTCATAACGAATACGTTACTTTCAGACAATCAAGCACCGCCTTACCAGAGTGTGCCGATAGCCATCGTGTGGGATGGCAATGACCAAAGAATTGTCGCCGTCCACATGCGATCGGCCGATGTGGATCGAGTTCACCTCTTCTTCTGTCACGAGGGAAGCCTCTATGAGTACAAAAACTGGTGTCCGAATTCGGAGGAATATTTTATGTCTGATTTTATGTTATGTTCCCTCTTTACTCCTCACGTCGTAATTCTGAATCAGCAAAGTATCAAAAAAATACTGATGCATGAATTTGAAGAGTCTTATGATTCTACGAACTTGAAACAAACCCTTGATTTTTTGTATTGTATGACAGCCGGGAATTTGGAAAAAGCAGTCGTTGTGGGGAGCAATATAACTGGTAGCAGAAGCTCAGTGATTTGGGACAGTTTAGCCAAAGAATGCGTGACTCGCAGAAGACCAGACGTCGGTGCAGTGTGTTTGAGCAAAATGGGAAACATAAAGGGGGCATTGATGATGCGCAAAGCTATGAATGGCAATGACATGGACGAGACCTGTCAGATCGGTGTGCTAGCTATCAATTTAGGTATGCTAGAAGAAGCTGAAAATTTGTTCAGAGAGGCTGGACGACCAGATCTAATCACGCGTCTTATATCAGCAAAAGAAGGCGGTCTCCAAGAGATAACAAATGGAAGTGATGAGGGAGAGAATATTCTGCTTATCAAAAGTGCACAGCATAAATTGGCGAAGATTATGTGGGCTAATGGGGAGACTGGTGCCGCGTTAAAATTGTTTGAAAGCGCCGGGACGTTGGTGCCTCATGTGCCTAGAATGCTGATAGCTCAAGGGCAAGCGTCCATGCTCGCGCAGTACGTGGCAACTTCTAATGACACGAACCTCATAATGTGGTGGGGGCACTATCTGGAGAGTACAGGGGAAGTTGACGGGGCGCTTGAGGCCTACGCTCGTGCGAACGACCTTGGGGAGCAAACGCGGCTGCTATGTCATATGCATAGGATTGAAGAAGCTGAGAAGCTGTGCAATAAGCATCCCGCCGCCATGTATCAAATGGCGCGTTACTTGGAGATGCAGCCGGACAACATTGAGGCTGCAGTAAAGGTAAGTAAAGTTATCGGACGTTTCGAAATTCGATTACAGCAGGCTAAGCATAGATATAGTATATAAACAAGGTGTGCGCCGTTAATTCACGTCTTCTTTTATTTCGTTACCGATTTAGCGCGAATTGAATGTATCATAGGAATGATCTTCTAAATATCAAAGTATCAAATCTTGCGCACATTGACTTTTTGCGGTTTTCAGCTGTACATTAAAAGCGGGGCGGTATCGTCAGCCATCCGCGTGGCGGCGGAGGCGAGCGCGTGGCACCTCGTGTGGCGCGCCGGCTCCGCCTCCACCACACACGCGTTGCACGCGGCCACGATATTGGAGACTGCTGAACAGACCGAGCAAGCCATCGCCCTGTATCAAAAGGCTGGTATGTGAAACCAACTTCCCTCTAGATTAGGCATCACTTAATGTTGAAGCAAATCATTAGGTTCAGAATTGCTGTTCATAAATTTTGCTTTTCTAATAAGGAGCATTGTTGGAAATGTTATTGTGACAGCCTTCCCCATTGCTCAGGTAAACCCCACATGGCGTTGAAGTTGGCGCTGAGCTGCGGCGACACGAGCGCCATGGTCGCGGCGGTGGAGTCCCTCGGGGAGCGTGTGGATCCGGCGCTGGCGCGCACGCTCGCCGCGCACCTGCGCCGGGCCGAGCACCACTCGCACGCGGCCGCGCTGCTCGCCACCGCCGGCGAGGTATTTGATATTTAAAGAGCGTTCAGAAGGACATCCATGGTTGCCATTTTATCGCCTATCGCGTCATGCGTCACTTTCGTACTTACATACTTTTTAGAACGTGACAGCTATAGTGCAAGGCAATAAAAACCCGACCATATTAGGCTAGCAGATCTACTAAGCTTGTAATAGCGTCTGACTGCAAATGGCTCGCGTGTATCATATCAAGTGAAAAAAGTGACACTTATTTATTGCTCCAACATAAACATCAACCCATACGGGTTGGCCAAAAAAAAACTAAATTCCCGTTGGCTGTAAGGTTTTGGGACGCTCCCAATTCGCCCTAAATGGTTTTGGATCCTCTCAGATTGATTTGATTTTTGGATTTTTGTATGGCCGTTGAGTGGCGGCGGTGACTAATGGCCATTCAAATGTCCAAAAATCAAATCGATCTGAGAGATTCCAGAACCATCTAGGGCTGATTGGTAGCGCCCCAAGACCTTACCGCCAAAGGGAAATTAGTTCTTTTTGGGCCACACTGCATATTCTAAAAGCAATTATATGATAAGTAGGTAGATAATTACCGCCATTTGTACCGATAGGCGCCAACAGCCAGCGCACCAGCCACGATCATCTTCAAGTTTACCTAATTGATCGTGTTTCTCTGTGTTCAGTACGAGGAAGCACTGGACATTGTCGAGCAGTCGTCTGCACCGCTGAGCGAGGAGCTGGCCTCGCGGCTGGCGGCGCCGGCGGGCGCGGCGGGGCGCGAGGCGCTGCTGCGGCGGCTGGCGGACGTGCTCGGCGCGCGCGGCCTCTACCACCACGCGGCCAAGCGGCTCGCGAGCACTGGTGACAAGGTCAATACCGGGTGGATTTTCTTTTTGGGTCAGTGAGAGCAGCAAAAGCTTGTATGGGAACAACTTTTGATCTTGGGTAGGAATGGGATCGAATGGCTTCAAAAAAAAAGTTTGGCAAAGATGACCTTTTTCTCGCATCCTGTATATTTTTTCCAAAATCTGTAAACGCGAATCTTCATTAATTTTAAATCGAGGGAAGGTCTAATCATCTAAGACCATTTTCGCGTAGCAGCACGGGATCTGGAAGCTGCCCTCCCTGCCCCAAAAAGAAAATCCACCTAAACTGTGTCTGGGAGAGGTTCTAGAACCCATCTCAAAAATAGGTCTTATAATACATATTTCAAAATGATTTGGGAAAACTGGTTAGATTCTTTTTTAAGTCGAATAACGGGTCGGAATCAAAGAAAAGATGGTCGCAAAACTAACTTAGGGACACCACACACCTGAGCTGTATTAAGAAAATTCATAGACAAAATGCTTAAATTTTCTATGGTTGCTTAAATTTGTATGGAGGCCATAGACAAATTTAAGCAACCATTTTGTCTATGTATTTTCAGGTTAGGTGTGTGGTGTGCCTTAAACTTCTTAATGGTCCGATTGCTTATGAAAATGTACAATAGAAGAATACTACTATTTCACAGGCGGGAGCAATGCGCTGGCTCATGCGGTCCGGCGATGCGGACCGTATCGCTACATTCGCGGCGGCCACGCGCGACCGCGCCGCCCAGCTCATGGCCGCTGACTATCTGAGGAGGCACGCCGACTGGCGCACTCGGGCTGACCTGACGCGGCACATACTGCACTTTTACACGAGGGCCAAGGCGCACGGGAAACTGGCTGCGTTCTACGCGGAGTGCGCTAAGATGGAGGTGGATGAGTATGGCGTGAGTACAAACAGCAACACCCTTAACCTTTTGAACGCTAAGCATCGGACGGAAAAATCGTGCTCTCAGCGCCAGCCATCACGTCCTGGCGCTGAGGGCACGACTTTCCGTGCACGGGATTTGACGGCTTTGACGGTCAAAGGGTCAACTGTAGACCTTATTACATAAGGCATAAGGTCCACCGACTGGCAGTTAACAGTGTGGGCGATGGTACATCAATCTCCAAAGACCATTATTCAATACAGTGGATGTTGAGGAACGGCACTTACCTATGAAAATATGTAGATCCAACGAAAACAGCTTTACTGGAAAATTGCGAGACATCATAAAATATACTAAACGTTACCTGTTCAACACGTACCTACAGTCGCCATCAGATATATAGGTGCGGCCAGGGTACTCAAAAATATCTGAACATGCACTGTATCGCCTTGACAATAGAGGCGTTGTTCAGATATTTGTGACCACCTTGATCGCTTCGATATATCTGATGGCGACTTTATTTACACCTACTGGCATTTTTTTTTTCAGAATTTCGAAAAAGCGTTAGAAGCCCTCAAAGAAGCTACTAGATGCTTATCGAAAACATCGGATCCTGAGACAGGTGCTTATATATATATTTATCTACATCCATACCCTAATATGTCTATTTTATGGTCAGGATCGATGAGCAAACGCCCTATATTTAGATATGAGTATCTGTGGCTGCATCTAAATGTTTACATTTTAGTATCGGTAACCGATACCTTAATTACGTTCAAATTTCGAACGTCTTCTTAGTAGTTAGAACAAATATGTTTTATCTACACCCATACCCTAATATGTCTATTTTATGGTCAGGATCGATGAGCAAACGCCCTATATTTAGATATGAGTATCTGTGGCTGCATCTGAATGTTTACATTTTAGTATCGGTAACCGATACCTTAATTACGTTCAAATTTCGAACGTCTTCTTAGTAGTTAGAACAAATGTGTTATCTGTAACGATGTTATTATTATCAAATAATAAGCAAAAATTCGATATCAATATGAAAATCCGGGTGCGGGCATGCGCCGCCCGACCGCCGACACAATCGAGTTGCCATGGCGACGGCGATGCAATCCGTGCAATTGCAGTCATTCAATCATCATTTCGGGTTAATAATATGTGTGTAGATAAAGCAGTGTATGCAACTGTACGTAATTAGGCCTTAAAACACTCGTGTGATCTTATTATGAAACTCACTTCGTTCGTTTCATAAAACCACACTCGTGTTTTAAGGACCCCTATTACGTAACAGTTACATAAACTACTATTTTCTACTCCTCGACTGTAATCTGTGTATTAGGACTTTATAGACCAGACTTAAACCTTACACATTTAAATATTGGATAGTCTATGGCACTTCCGGGATCATTAAATAGATTTATTAAACAACCCGCCACTAAACTAAAATAATTTTGAAAAGAGAATTTCATTCACATCTCGGTAAAATGTGTAGAGTTTGTCCGGAAAGAAAAGTGTCGTGGTTTATATGGGAACTCACACTATGTACGACACTTCTCTTTTCGGACAGACGCAACTTTATAATTTCCTAACGTACTTAATCTGTCAAATTTTTTTCTACTTAAACTTGCTTCTACGTTGTGATTGGATTATAAAAAGACCAATCACAACTACAACGACATCTTGGACTCAGTTTATTCTAGCCGTCTCTTTCTACTACCGATACAATTATATGTCTATCTCTTTTCGGTAGTGTCTGTAGCACCGAATGCCCAGATACAATTACTTCCGGTTTGAAAAATAGTGTTTGACGTTTGATTGGGAAATATTTAGAAATAATTTAAAAAAATCAATTCTTACTTAATACTCGTAGAAAAAGTATTGTATACAACATGACATGACATAATTAAGCTTTTCAATCTCGTACCTTAATTACTCAGCAAGCTTCGTGGCCTAAACGCGGTACTCGACTGTAAAGCTCTTGATTATGTCACTATTGTATAAAATACTATTTGTGCGTTCCCGGCTTCTTTTTCAACTGGGAAGTGTGAACTGTCTGCTATATACGATTAAATGTTTCAGGATCTCAAATAATGGCACTTCAGGAGCAGAGTACACTTGTCAAGAAATTTTTGGATGTAAAGAAACTTTTGGAATCCGGAGAAACGAATGCAGGTATATGATTTGTATTAGTAAACGTTCCTAATAATTGGCGTCATAGTACTAAACGGGGGGTTTTCCCCAGAGCTTAGGACTTCATATCGTACCATTAGGTTCAAAAATGCATGGGCAATTTATGAATGAATTCATTGATAAATTGGCCATGCAAATGAACCCGATGGTACATAAAGGGTAGTTTTCTAAATGAGTCAGTTACTAAATTCCGTGGTGCTACGCGAAAATGGTCTCAGTGGGATTTCATTAGATTTTGGAAAATAAGTTGTATGTAGATACGCGAAAAAATCCCAATAAAAAAAAATATGGCTAACAATCTTGTTTCTCCAGGAATTAAGTTTCTTATAAACATACCCAGATTAAAAACTTACGGAAGGTCTTCTAAGATCATTTCCACTTTCCGCCACAAGATCTGTTAGCTACCCTCACTGACCTATTTAGAAAATCCACCCTGTATATCTTGTTCTAGGAGTGGCGAGCGGCCAGCAATTGCTACGAGCCTTAAGCGGCCGGCCCGGACTGGTCACTGAGGAGAAAGTGCTCAAATTACTGGTGCAGTCGGCGCCGACCCATCCTGATGTCCCAAGTAAGCATGAAGGAACAGATATCGTCACTACTTTGAAAAAATCTCGTATCTCACACTTCTTCTGTAAGTTGAAACACTTGAAACGCAATAACTCTATATGCATCGTATATGTATACGGTTACCACATTTTTCTTTTGAGTGACATAACAAGATACAAGTTTTTTTCAAAGTACTGACGATATGTCAGTGGAGGCCATTAAAGCATGACGCATAACTATTTACTACCGTCATATGCTATGCTACAACTTTGCCTACGATGCTGATATATTATTCTTGAGATGGCTGCCTTTCTGTCATCTCAGGAATAATATATAAATAGCTGTTTGGTGAAGAAAATCATGTTTTTCAAGCCCGGCAAAAAGTTGTAGCAAAAATTACAAAAAAAAAACAAACTTTACACCCAACATCATATATCCTGCGTTCGAAAACCGTATGTAATAACCACCATTATTGTAACACCAGTCGACGTGACCGTGGGTAAAAACGTATGAAAATTCATTATACCACATCGTGCTCCCCGACCGCCGGCACAATCGAGTTGGCCATGGCGATGCAATGACGGTCATTCTAAGGGTTTCCGAATGTGTCATTTCGGATTTATAATATGTGTGTAGATAATGCAGTGTATGCAACTGTACGTAATTAGGCCTTAAAACGTAACAGTTACATAAACTTCTATTATGTATTACGATGTCCTCAAACTCTTAGCACAGTGTTAAGAATTGAAGATGAAACAAATTGTACAGTATTTAACAATGCACCTTTTTGTTGCAGTGTTTGAGAAACAGTTACAAAAGTTGACGCAGCAGCCTCAAGAAGACGCTCAGTCGGCTGATTCGGCCGATCAAAGCATAGAAGAAATAATCTAGTTATACATACATTCTGAAGGTGCACAGGTGTAAACTGAACAGGAAAATGTGCTCTCTACATACAATCTACAAGTCTACTTATACAGGGTGGAAAGATAAGTCGGGCCCTGGAGGGAAACTACCTTAAAACGTTGAGATAGCTCAATACATTGAAAGGAAACATTCCTTTATTTTTCCTAAAAAGTAAAACTGCATTCACAGATTTTTTTCTAATTTTCCCTTTTTTCGATACTATAATTGTAATGATTTTTCTTTTTTCATTATTTATGGCTTCTCTTGTGCCGTAAATTTGGTTGGTATTAAGAAGTTTGTATTCTTGTTGGAAATAGGATCGTTTGTGATGAATTGTCATAAAAATTGTTTTTGACAAAAATTACAAAATGAGTAGTTTTTTTGTGAATTGTACATTTTCTCGAAAATTTGTAAATGCAGATATGTCTTTTTTTTTAAATAAAAGAATGTTTCCTTTCAGTTAATTGAGCTATCTCAACGTTTTAAGGCAGTTTCCCTCCAGGGCCCGACTTATATTTCCACCCTGTATATGTATAGAGTCATCTGCAATGGTACCATATATCCTACACGAAGGTCGCATAAATATGTAACACGCTCTTATGACCTTATACATAAGATCGTGGCATATTTTAGCGGCCTTCGTGTTGGAAGATACTATTGCCGGTGACGGTGACTACGTTACTATTGTCTTATCGTGTGCAGAAGTCTCAGCTTACCTACGGGTGGTTGCAACTTGTAAAACAAACGGAATCCCGAAATTCCTATGCGTTGAAATACTTCCGCCTGTTTACTATTTAAGTTATACAATTTGGTGAACTGGATCGTCAGTCATCATCATCAAATAGTTATTTATGTATTTATTAATTTTGTAAGAGTAATGATGTTGTGCATAAGTTTAATTTCCGTCCAGTTGTGGAAATATAGTCCGTCCATATTATATCTAAATAAAATATTTTTAACATTATCCTATTTTGTTTCTTTACTATTTCCCAAATGACATTTATATTGATCCCGTGTTAATGTGCTGATTATTTACGCGAATTTGCTTACTCCATCCAGTTACTCCTTGCTACAGTCGTGCAGGCTTGGTGCATACCACTCGGTAGCTCGCGTCGCTGAACTCATACTGTATCTTTGCACTAACTACATGCTCCGTATCTCTGTATGTAACCACAACGGTCGATTTGGCAAAAGGCCGCGAACCCAGGTCATCGTATTCATGATGTATTCATGTTGAAAAAGTTTAATGCTTTATGCTGTCAGTGTCACTGTCACTCAGATGTCAAAGAAACAGCTGATTGCTGTAATGGGACATTTCAAGTATTTTTAAGAAAATTAATGCTAAAATCTCAATAATGGTCAGAATTATAAATAAAGCTTTGGTTTTCAAGAATGTATTTCCTTTAAAATGCAAATATCATCCAAGGTGAGACCGTTTTTTAAAAGATATAAAAACATACCCTCAGTGCTATAAATTTTGCTTATTATTAAATATTTATGGTGTTTAATGTTTATTACAGTGTATTTTCATTGCGCTATAAGAGCTCTGGAAAGGAGGACCAAGGCATAGAAGTTAATAGGATTAGGAATTTTAGTATAGTAGCTCACGTTGACCACGGAAAGAGCACTTTGGCTGATCGCCTGTTGGAGATTACTGGCGTGATCAAACCTGGCGCGGAGCACGCGCAGGTGCTAGATCAACTACAGGTATGCACTTCTATGTCATACTTATACGACTTTTTTGTCAGCAGCAGGCCAGAAATTAATATTTTTAACCACCAATATGTAATAAAGAACAAAAAAATGCCCTCAAAATAGTGCTGTAAGTACGATTCGTACGATAAGACTGGCTGTTTACAAGTTTTCAGGAACCATATTTTCGGTAAACCTTGTTTGAGTCTGTACCTCCAGTATATTCTGTAATCTATGTTTTTAACCCATTCAGCTTTTCTGTATCATTACTATGTTTAGATAAATCAGATTATAAATGTATGACTCAAAATAATTCATCTAAGTCGAATCATCATGTCTGAGGATAATGACTATAATAAGTTGCTACATTGTAATGCTCTCCATCCTGGCCAATTTATTGCCTTAAAAGAGAACTATAGAATGCCAAAATATTTACGTCACTGTTTTGTCCCACAGGTTGAGAGAGAAAGGGGCATAACTGTTAAAGCTGTTACAGCATCACTAGATTATACTTACAAGAATGTAAAATATCTACTGAACCTCATTGACACTCCGGGACATGTAGACTTCTCCAATGAGGTATGTAATAGCAGATAAGCCACTCTTGCCTTGGTAAACCTTTTCTGAATTATTGTGAAATGGATTAGTATAATTTTGTATATGGTCCAGCTGCTAGATTAGCATTTTGCAGTTCTTTTTATAAAGCCCTCTTGGAAACAGCTAATACGTTTTTTTTACTAACAGAGGTGGTAAATTTTTGGATGGCCCTTATTGGCGCACCTCTGGTAGAAACGATTCTACAACACTGAAATTTTATAAATTGTCATAATTTCAACACAGATATATTACAGGTTGTGAGGAGTGTGTCAGCATGTCAAGGAGTAATACTACTCGTAGATGCAAATGAGGGTGTCCAAGCACAGACTGTAGCTGTGCACAGTCTAGCCAAAAAGAACAACTTAGTCACAATACCCACACTAAACAAAGTAGACCTCCCTAGGGCAGACCCAGAAAAAGTCAAAATACAACTACAATCACTCTTTAAAATAGACCCGTCAACCGTTATGAGTATATCTGCCAAAAAAGGGTGGGGAGTCAAGGAACTTTTAGAAGCAGTGATTGAAAGAATACCCCCACCCTCTGTCAAAACTGAAGGCCATTTTACAGCACACATAATTGACACTTGGCATGATAAATATAGAGGAGTACTTTGCTTGGCCTACATACATTCTGGGAAAGTGCAAGTGGGTCAAGCGGTGAGATGGAGATCTGATACTAAACAACACCAAGTGAAGTACTTGGCAATGTTGAGGCCCAGTGAGCAGCCGGTGGAGTCAGCTGTTGCAGGCCAAGTTGTAATGGTAGGTAAGTTGTTAAAACCAGTAATTTACTTTACTTCTCTTTTGTTTTTATCAGACCATTTAATTTTGAATTGTGTACGTCAGTTGAAATCAACGGCGTAAACTAACATTCACAATTGTCGATTATACGTTATTACGAACCTATTTCTTTTAGGATATTCCACTTATATTTCCAACAAGTTGTTGAATTGCCGACTATTCGGAACATTACTACGTACTCGTTCAAACGATCTCTTAATCATAAAATTTGTAAACCATAGGTAACCACAGTGTAACTTTATATTTAACAAATGCCATCCCATTTATTTGATATTAATGTATTTCAGGCTGCGGCCCTAAAGGAGGCGGAAGCGTAGGCGACCAGCTCCTCTCGGTAGACGTTCAAGACACATCAGAACTGTCAGACATACCGCCCGTCAAGCACATGGTGTACGCGGGCATCTTCCCGGCCGACCAGTCGCAGCACCCGATGTTGAGTGACGCTATCAGGAAACTGGCTCTTAACGACTCCGCTGTTAGCGTCAAAGCTGATTCAAGGTAATATTTCTTTACCAGCTCTTCTGTCAATTACATGGACATGGTGTACACGGCCACACCTAGTAGTACTAGTACTACTAGTACTGTATTTGTTAATAGATGGAGTAGCAGTGCAGGTGACCTCACCACTAACAACTGACCACCACTAACAACAAGAAACAGAGACAGAAAACACACATAGTATTAGTTACATTACATATATATACTATATGAACATTAAATAATACCATTATTTTGTTGTTGGTTCCAGTCCAGCGCTAGGACAAGGTTGGCGTGTCGGTTTCCTGGGCTTGCTGCACCTCGACGTGTTCACCCAAAGATTGCTGCAGGAATACAAAGCTGAAGCCATCTTGACAGCGCCATCTGTTCCTTACAAAATAAAGTAGGTATTTACCGCCTCGTCTGATAGCTTGAGCGATGTTCACTAAGTTTAGTAGGGTTACTGGAAGGAAAGATTAAAAAATGGTATTAAAAAAATTAAAGATTTACCTATATGTACATTTTCATATAGGTCGAATAGACATAGAAGTCCATGCCTAGTTATACTTAAAAGTCTAAACGGCTCAGACCCTCAATGTCCATGTGGAACAGCTACCCAAACGATGGGGCACATGCTATCCTATCCAGCGTGCCCGCAGGCCTGCTCCGAGCGGGATCTCCGTGATGCTATAGACAGGGCGTTAAGTGTCGCTGCCTTCACGTCCCGCACAATCTGAAACCATCGACATGAGAAGAAGTTATAATAGTCCTTGGGTATAGTCAACTTGTTTCATTAATGGCCCTATCAACAAGGGTTATCAATTATCAACCTTAAGTACATTAACATAGTGTAGAATTTTAAAAACCTTTACTTTTCTAGACTGTCCCTCACCCAAGTAGGCATGTGAATGTGCTTTGATAAGGTGCTGTCTGCATCGCCCTAAGATTAACTTGATGTACTGTTTTTAGAGTAAAAGGCGCCAAGATTATCAAGCATTACAAAACTGATGAAATTATTATTACAAATCCCTTGATGTTACCAGAGCCTCATCATATAGAAGAATATTACGAGCCGTTAGTTATAGGTAAGCAATGGAATTATAATTATCTACATTTACTATATGTAGGTATATCACTTGTGTGAATGGTTCAAATTTACTTTAAATTTAACATACTTGTTTCTATTTAAAACTTTCTTAGGCTTTTTGTCAAGAAATGGTACTTAGAAGTGTTTTGGAAAAAAATCTAAGTAAATGGCGGTATCCAGAATCCAGATATGCTAAAGTCGATTTGCGAAACACTTATTCATTCTCTACAACTCCAGTATTAATAGAATTGAACCCTATCACTTTGAAATAAAGTTCAATATCTTTAATAGCCGTGTCTACACCTGGCGCACCGCCTCGCGAGGAAATTGCCGCGCGCGGCAGCTCGGCTAGTGTAGTCGTGCCTCGCCCGAGGAATTGCGGCCGCGCGTGCGTTTGTCTCGGCCGTGTAAACACGCCTATTCATGACATGATGGAGATATTCAACTGTCATAAAATTTCAATATTTTATTCCATTCAGGTACCATCATAACCCCCGTAGAGTACATAGGCTCAGTAACAACCCTGTGCATTGACCGCCGCGGCACGCCGCTGCCGTCCAACGCGGTTGACGACAGAATGACCATGCTGCAATTTGTACTGCCTTTGTCTGAGGTCGTCATCGACTTTCATGACACGCTCAAGAGCATCACGTCGGGATTCGCGAGCTTTGATTACCAGGACCATGGGTTTCATGAGAGCTCGCTCGCTAGGGTTAGTATCAGTATTAGTATCTAATGAACGTCTAGGTTAACCTTTTGAACGCAAAGCATCGGACGGAAAAATCGTGCCCTAAGCGCCAGCACGCGCGAGCGCACAAGACAAACCGGTTATACATATTTTGGACGTGATATCACGTCCTGGCGCCGATGGCACGAATTTCCGTGCGCGTGTTTTGACGGCTTTGGCGGTCAAAGGGTTAAATAAATTAGTAAAACGTAACTATTTTAAAGATATTTAGGATTTTTGAAAAGATCTTCTGGTCTGGTGCGGCCTGGAAAAGTGTTAAAAGATATCCAAGTTACGTTCAACTATTTTATTTACAGATGGATATCCTTTTAAATGGAGTGTTAGTGGACGAACTTTCAAGTATAGTACACACCAGCCGTCTCGAATACACGGCCAGGAGACTCACGGAGAAACTGAAGGAAATGATTCCGCGGCAAATGGTGCAGGTATGATTCATGTCAATCTTCTTGTGAAGCTTGCAGCCTACCAACCTATAGTATCCGCAAAACTAAGTGGCGGCTGAGGACATAATACTTATCTTTTACACTTGCATGGCTGCGGCAAGAGTGAAGGAGACAGCGTTATGATCTCAGTCGCCAGTTAGTTTTGCGGCAACTATAGCAACCTTATTGTGAAGAACATAAGATTCATTTTCCTGCGTAACTTACTGCATTTTGATAGATTATTTTTTTACTTGCCAGGTTGCCATACAAGCTGTTGTGGGAGGGAAAGTGTTTGCAAGAGAAACCTTAAAAGCGTACAGAAAGGACGTTACAGCAAAATTAGTAAGTATCTGTTTTATATCGTTCGAGCGTTTATTGGGTAGATACTAGAAATGTAATTTAATCAGTGGCAAGTGGAAATTTTTCTTAGGCAAGCCGGAGCTTAATATGGCTTCAATTTTCTAGATGAGCTGTAGGAAAACTACTCAGGTGTCTGAAAATTAGGCTAGCCAGCGGGAATCGACTTTTATGGACGCGCCGCCACTGTAATTTATAGACTTATTTTAACCCTTTGTCCTTCGTTCTTTCGCTCGCTTGTTGTGGGCGCAAGGTAAAAGGACAGAAAAACCCTCACTTTTGATTAATGTTTCGATAGGGTAACCCTAATCGTATGATAATTATCTGTGTTGAACAAGGTTAACCATATGGTAACCGGTCCGGTTCCTACGTGGGCCGTCAAAAAATGACCACCCGAAGGTTTTACTGTTACTGCAAACCCACATTCCATTTTCCAGTACGGTGGCGACGTAACTCGACGAAAAAAGCTACTAAAACAGCAAGCCGAGGGCAAGAAGAAAATGAGAAGTGTTGCCAACATCAAAATACCCAGAAACACCTTCATTGACGTCCTCAAGAGATAATCAATTTCCACACCTGACGTTTTGTAAATATTTTGTTTTTAAGCGCCTAGGGTCATTTTGTTTAAATTTTATAAAAAGTGTATGTAGTAAGAGATAAATAAATACAAAGATTTATAAAAATATAGGTATTTTATTAAAAATGCGGATGATATTATAGGGTCATATTAGCATGGTAAACATCACAAAATATCGACTTAAGGCAGTCTACTTTGCTACATGTATATTTGAAGCTTAAAATACACTGATTATCAGACACTGGAATATTTGTGGCATTTTTTATATAGTATTGAAAGTATTCAGTTTGATTTACTAACATAGGTACCTTAGTATTAATCGTTATATCGATATTTAACAAGAAATAAATCTAGTAAAATATCTGTATTGTATTGTGACCGATAAAATGCCACCAATTTTCCGATCACTGCTGATTATAATACAATTTACATATGAATAAACTGCGAAATAGGGCACTAATACTAAGAAAATAATTATACACGTCAGTCGGACCAACTCATAAGAATAATAATGAAAAGGTGTTTCAATAAAAATTATGCTATTTTTTTTATGAGTCATCTGAGCTACCTACTTTACATGCAGAAAAACGTATCTGAACCGTTTCAAATACTAGGCGGCAGCACTGGACCCCTGATCAAAAATATTATACTCTAGGGAGAATGTAAGAAGCTAAATATAGGCGCCCATGTGGCCAATAAATGACGCGACATTGGCCATTTCTTTCTAGTGTCTGCCTTTTGAAAGTACCTTAGAGCATACTCGAAACATATTTTGTACCTTGTGTACATTATTTAGGCGCTGTTAACCAATAGACTGAGTCGCCAACTACATACATTGAAAAATTATATTTAAGAAACAATGTAAGTTTGAACGACGGTTTTTGTTTGACTAAAAGAAAGAAAAGAAGGCAACTTGATATATAGCTGCTTCATGTAACAAATTTTAATATTTTTTCTAATTTTTTTCATAGATAAGTTAGTTTTACTTGATATTGTCTGTTGCACATAATCAAAAGAATAATTTGCATGTGCGAAATCAAACTACTTACGATTTTGTTAATAGATTTGGTCAATATAGATTAAAGTTGGTCAATCAAATAAAAAACAAATATCAATTAAGTTTAAGAAATTTGGTTTGCAGCAAGCGTAATCACATTTATACAAGTCACAGGTTTAAAGTGGGATTATATTCGGAAAATATTAAATATACATCGAATTCCACTACCATTTATTGCAATTTTTGTTGGAGTTGATATGACTACACATCATTTACTAATTTATGTTCCAGCCTAGTATATACTTTTTTATGTTCCTTAGATATACCTAACAGTAGAACAATTTTTTTAATTTAAATTATATTTAACAACATACATATCATCTTTCCAATCAAGTCAATGAATCATCATCATGATACAAGTAATTATAGTTTCGACTCACTTATAATCTGATAGAAAAAAGAAGCAAGCCTCAGGATAAACAGTATTTTATTAGATTGAGATGATTTCGAGACCGGCAAATCCGTTACAACATCGCGATAAAAAATTTCATAAAGTCAATACAAATCAGTCACACTGATAAAATTCTTCTTGAGATCTACAACACTTTTAGATGATACAAATGATGACAATGAGAGTGATGGCGCGTGACTAATATAAACAATTTATATTCTCAAGTTATAAAATTCATTTGATCACATATTTCACCAATAACATATAAACATACAAAGTTCTCCGGCATCGAGTTCACAAACTCTTCCAATTTACATTCTAAGGACTTAATATTCCAATGAAAACTTTGGCAAATTAACTGTCAGAGTTTGTGCTCACGTTGCCAAATAAAAATCAAATTAACATTCTATCAAAAGGAAAATAGCATATAATCACAATATAATTTCTTATGTTTAGTCCTTAGTTTGTTTACCTGTCCTCTGACGTCTCCAGGAACTGCGCGTACACATCTCGCGTGCACTCGCCCTTCTCGTTAAACTTGTATTTGTAATAGGAGCCGTCGGCACAAATCACTGGAAATTTAAAAGTGGAAATACAATATAAATTTGAAAAATAATAAGGAATCCTATATTATAAATGATATTTTTTATGCAAGACTTTTCATATTAAAGTCTCTTCCCGCGGGTGTCGTAAGTGGCGACTAAGGGATAAGGGATAAGGATACCTCTGATCCCTACTACTCGTGGGAGCGCTGTGGTGATTCATTTAACTAATAATCATCCGCATGGCGGCGATGCGGTTCGCCACCCATCACGTCTCGTTCTTCACGGGGGCGAGAAGCGGCTCACGGAGAGCCGTTCTGCTACGTTGATCGTAGCAAATGGAAATCCGTGATCTCTGCCTACCCCTTTTGGGATATAGGCGTGATTGTATGTATGTATGTATGTACTTTTCATATTATGGTATAAATCTTTGAATTTTGAAATGATTCTCACAGTAAGTTCAATAAGACTTGATGTTTTTAAAGTTTCGTTTTTGGAATTGAAGGTTTCATTTTTGGAACAGTTTTAGTTACCTTGACACTTGATTGATCAATTAAATTTATTGTAACTCAGAACACTACAATGTATACAATATTGCATTCAAGTTCTAGCACCATCTAATTGGTGCCTCCTTTCTTCCATATAAACACATTTTTTTATTCTTAGAATCTTTGATTTAGTGACTAAGTCTAAGAGTGAATAAATGAAAAAGGCTCAGCAAAAAGTATTGTTTCCACGTATTTCCATGGGACAGCATGTGACATGCTCTTTTTAGTATGAACATTAAAGTAACTTATAGTAGAGCAGCACAGCCTAAAAACTATTTGAATCTCAAGTCAATTGCGCCATCTGCGTGAAAGCCCCCTAGAAAGATACGAAAAATGTAAGAGGAAATGTCACTGCACTGCTACTCCACCTAGTAACGAATAGTGTACTAGTAGTACACTAGTAGCTTTGCACTTGAGCTTCAAATAGTTCTTAGGCTGCTCTATGGTATGAATGAAGTAAACTTACCAACTATGGAACTCTTGTCTACACCAAACGCGCAAATACACGGTGGGCCATTTGGTATTGTGAACTTGCAGAAACTCCAGTTGCTTGAGAAGTATTTTGGCAAGAAGTTGACAGTTGCTAGGCTGGACTGCTTGTTTAGCTTGTCATCTTCTAGACTGAACACGTGGACTGTGCCATGGTCTGAGGTAACACACAAATTGGTACTAGTGTGGTTGAAGTTTATGCAGTAAATAGTTGCCTGAAATGAAGCAAAGGTTCTTTTCAATTTAGATGTACAAAAAATACATATATTATTTTAATGCTTTCGTCTTTATAGATTTCAGACCTATTGACACTAACTCAACACTAATACAATCAATTATAAACATATATTTAAAAAAACAATTATTTATAATGACGAGAATGACATCTTCTACCTTAGCTAGTCATACTAGTATCACTCATAAGTCACGTGATACAAGTTATCAATGTAAATAAGAATTATTGTATTGCTATAAGTAACTACAGGTACAAGAAACTAGACTAGAGGAAGTTGATTGTAATAATTGCAGCTTAAAAAGGACTTGAGAAGTGATGGGAACTCATTACCCATAAAACATTAACCTGTCCGATCCCAAGAGGCGAAATATGTGCTGTAAAGAAAAATCGTTTTTGGGTTGTGGGATCGGACAGGTTAAACAAGTAAACTGATCCAGTGGTGTAGCTTAATGTAGACATTTAAAAAAATATCCTGATATTTCTCACCTGATGAGCGCCTCGTCTTAATTCTGCTAATTTCTGTCCAGTGGCTGTATCAAAAACTCTAATAAGTGTGCCTTTTGTGGAAGCAGTGGCCAGCCGAGTCCCCCCTACATTTAGCGAGAGGCAACTGAGGGGAGCTTCGTGGGCAGCAATCAAATGTCCGTCGGGTGAGCTGCTTGTGCTGGCATGACTGCTCAGCTCTACCAACTAACAGAAAAATAAGATATATTAGCATCATTTTGTATAATATGTACATGTCATGAGAGTATCAGGAGGGCATAATAAAAAAATCTATTTAATTATCAGGGCAGTTTCCTTTCAAAGTATATAGAACTATAACACACAACAGTCTTATCTTAAATTAGATTTAAGATGGTACGGACATGTTAAAAGACGCAGCCAAGATCATGTCGTACAGTTAGCGCTAAACATACCGGAACAAAGCAGAGGAAGAGGCCGCACACCATCGACCTGGTGGTCTAAGATTAAAGGAGACCTCAAGCAAGCCAATTTGCCAGATACGACAACCCAAGATAGAACAACATGGCGCAAATATGTGAGGAGGCCCGACCCCAAATAATGGGAACAGGGATGGAAGAAGAAGAGTCTTATCTTAAATTAGTCAATGTAAACCAGTTTCTTCTGTAATATTATTGCTATGAGCCAAGACCAAGACATTCTTAAGATGGATGCCTACATTAAATTAATTAAACGAAGCGTAATCAAGATTCTCATATTGATGTCACTTACTTGAACATGCCCGGTTTTGCGACTTGGATAAGCAAGAACAGCATTATTGCTGTTTGGGCACACAACACACAGACCTTTAGGATTCTGACAGGTCTCAAACACATTTAGCATCTGGGGTTGTGCAGTGAATGTGTACACCTTAATTAGATTCTCTGCAAAGACAAATACACATTTATCACACGAAAATAATTCTATTTCAATCACTGATAAGAGGTTACTGATAACTACATTAACTACCTACCCAAAACAACAACAATTCTGTCTCTTCTCAATTTCACAGCTTTCACTGGACTGTTGAAGTCAAGGGATATAGCGGAGTCTTTCTTCAAGTCGTCCCATATAATGACTCGGTTCGGCGGATACACGGGCGTCTTTCCCCCGCCGACTAAGGCCATATAGTTGCATCTAAACAGCATTTCAACGTAAGACAGGCCTCCTTCGGCGAAATTTTGTCGCTCTTTTTCTTTAAGAGGGTCGCTGTTGAACACTCGAAAGCCATTCTCGGTTCCACAAGCAAAACAACCTAAATAGTAACGAAAAAAGCTATTATGAAGTAACAGTAAAAAACCGACAAGATAATGTAATTCCAACACGCAACTTTTACTTACCTTGGTCTTGATTAAATCCCACATATAATAGGCCGTTCCCGAAGTTGCTATCTTCGGATAAATTCATTGTAAAGGATTCAATTACAGTATTTCTTAAGATGCAAGTAGTTTTATCAATAAACAATAATAAGAAAAATCTGATTCAACCAACATCTCCCATCATCAGTCATATTCAGATGTGTTTTTATGTTAGACTTAAACCTATACACGCTTTTGAAGAGGTCGTACATGTCAAAAAAATTTAAATATGAATTTTTCATAATTTTGCTATGTGAAGGAACATGAAGTAGAATAAATTCACTAAATTTTTCATAACACTAGAGACAATTTATATAATTAAGTTAAAATATGCATGTAAAACTTAAAATATGGTCAGCAAGAGTTTAAATAAAATAGAAAAACTTCTTTGTAATGTCGCTGATATTATTTGAGATATTGTTTTAGTCGTCGCATCAGACTTCAGTGCTTGGTGACAGCTGAAGAGCTGTCAAGCTGGCAAATTGGCCATTGCACACATTGCAGTCATTGCAGATTTGCAATGCAAACTAGTTTTATTTATTTTCAGTGTATTGTAAGTTTTCATATTATTTTGAAAACCTGTAGATATTGATATAATTGAAAACTATTGTAATGAGCTCGATCCAGCTAGCAGAATTTATTTTATGGAAGTCCATTAAACAAAAAAACCGTGACAATGAATACGAAAATCGGGAATCACAGTTGTTTTCTGTAAAAAAATTGTATGTTTATATTATTTTAACATTGCCAACGATTGAAAATTATTTCCAAACTACTATAGTTACGATTATGATTGTTGCAGAGAAGAAGTTGTTTTCCCAAACGAAATGATTTGCAGAGTCTGCACTAGCCCTGCTGATATACCTACTACTGACAAAATTAATGGAATCAATATTTTGAGTGCAATAAGAACAGTATCTTACGTTTATGTAAGTAAGACTATTGTATAAGATGTTATATTTTTCTACATATTCATGAATTAATATGTATAATGCTTTCAGGTCAGTAATTCAGACTCTTATCCGAAATATGTCTGTAAGAACTGTTTGGAAGAACTAAAAGTGGCCTTAAGCTTCAAGAAGAAATGTGAGAATTCAGAATCATTGTTTCGTAAAACACATTCCCGAAAACCTTGTAAGTCAAATTTTTTTTTATGGTAATTTAATGCCATACTGTTATCTTTGAAATCAAATATAACTGTTTTTTCTTTCGCTTAAGATAATCATTCCTCCTTAATGGTGAGGCATGATTTTGCCTTGATTATTAATCAAATGAAGGAACGAAGACTTGGTAAACTTACTGAGGGTGAACAGATCAGTAAAAGCAAGAAACACAATGTTTTGGATGTTCAAGAAACCAATTTGGAAATTAAAGAAATATGTATGAAAATAATAAAGTGCCAAAGATGTGACCTCACATTTGAATCCAAGGTTTGTTTCTTTAATATGTAATATGGACTATTATTGGTGATGTTTCCACTTATTAATTTTCATCTGTTACTCATAGTCATGAAGTTGAAAATTTGTTAATAATATTTAACATTTTAAAACCTTGTTGTCAGGGTTCGAAATTATCAAGATAATTATGGTCATTGATAGTTATCGCGATAATTATCCTTGGTATGGGTTTTTTCTCTTATATAGTTCAACTACTGGTGTCGAAATTCGAGCCTTATATTTTATTGTACATTTTGGCTTTACAAATTTTGGGTTATTAACAAATCGATAATTATCAGACATAAAAATCAAGATAACTATCGCGACAATGATCAAGATAACCATCATTGATAAATATCAATAAAAATATCTTTGATAATTATGAATAAAACTATCTTTGATAATTATCAATATAACTATCATTGATAATTATTCTTTCGAACCCTGCTTTTTGTATAGCTTCTCTGGTCTGCAGTTTCTAATAAAATATTGAATACTCGCTCGAAACTAGCTCACAAACCAAGAGAACTCAATGGATATTTGGGTATTATTATTTTTTTAAATATACGGTTTGGATTTTAGGATTTGTTGATTGAGCACCGACTCCAGCAAAACTGCATATGTCCGCCTTGTCCTATATGTGGGAAACTTGTTGCCAACTTAGAAAGACACAAGAAAAGTGTACATTTGAGAACTGAGAAGTACACCTGTCACATTTGTGGCAAAATATCATATTCATCAGGCGCATTGAGGAATCACCTGTAAGTATAAATGTTCATACTCACCTCCAAAATAAATGTAGAATTATGCTTTGAGGCCACCCATTAATTACGTCAGTTAAAGGGGGGTGCCGTAATTTTGAACCCTACTATTATTACTATTAATCATTGCAGATTAGTACACTCAGACAAATGCGAATACCGCTGCCCACTGTGTCCGTACAAGGGCAAGCAGCAGGCTTACCTAACCCTGCACATGAGAGTACACACGGGTGAGAGGCCTTACTTGTGCTCAGAGTGTCCTGCCAAGTTTGTCAATCCAAGCAACCTCAGGAAACATCAGCTGACGCATTCTAGTAAAAAGTTTGAGGTAAATTACTTTTTTTTTACTTTGTTTATAGACATTTATTATTATAACAAAAATGTAAATATAATAAAACAGATTAAACAACACTACCTACTCAAAAATTACTTATTATATGAATAAAGATTAATTAAAACCATTAACATAAAAGACTAAGTAGAATTTATGTTACAGTGTAATAAGTGCAAGAAGCAATTTCGGTTAAAGAAAACACTACAGGAACATTATGATGCTGCTCATTTAAATGTTAGATATAGATGCTCTATTTGTGGCCGAGATTTATGGACAAGGTAAAGTAGCAGTGTATGGGTTCATCCACAAATTACTTCACATCAATTTCATGATAATTCATTTACCATTCCCTCCTCCACTCTCTCCTCCTCTTAACTTGGTCATATTTTGTAGACCCCTCTTGGCTCTTATGACGTCAGATACTTGAACTTAAAATAAAAATTGTGTTTAAAATAGTTATTTGCTCACACACAAAATATTTTAAATGACTAGATCTAAAGTGTTTGAATGACAGATCACAGAACATAAAGTAAAGGGTTCCTTTCCATAAAAAAAGTGAATTTTAATACCTACACGATATTTATGACGTAACAAAAACTGACCCTCCGTCCTACCTGTTGTCGCACTCTGTTGATCACCACCCTCCTCCTTAACCTTTTGACCGCCAAAGACGTCAAATTACGCGCACGAAAAGTCGTACCCTCAGCGCCAGCCCGTGATATCACGTCCAAAATATAACTGATTTGCCATGCTGGCGCTGAGGGCATGATTTTTTCTGTCTGATGCTTGATGGTCAAAGGGTTAACATGTGACGTAATTAATGGATGAACCCTTTGATAAAATTCTATTTATTTCATTGAATACTTTTCCAGTTTAAAACTTGTATCTTTTGCTTTCAAAATAAATGTTTTCACATAGATCTCTTAAATAATTTAAGTAACACAAATTATTTATGTGATTAAAATAAAATATGTATACATTAATATACTTATTACTTTTCAGGCGAAAATTGCTGAGCCATGAATTAAGAGTACACAACAGAGAAAAACATAAATTGTATAATGAAATGTACAAAGTCGTTCTTAATGATGAAAATGATTAAATACGCAAGCCATCTTCAGTCAGGTCACTACAATCCAGTAGCATAACTAAACCAACTGAAGTATGTGGACCATTTTTTGGTTCCTTTTACTGAAAATGTTTGGTCACAGCCACTCGGGCCACTGGCCAGGGCCCTAAATCCGGGGACCCCATTACACTTTGCTAATCTGCCACCGCAACTATTTTGTATGCCACTGCTAGTAGAGTAGTGCTCTTCTCTGCTACTGGACTGAAGTAAATTACTTTGTAATTGGTTGAATGTAATACAAAACTTTTATGTTTTGATGTTAACATGCATATTAAAAGAATTGTTACATACTTGCATTTTTATTTTTGAAATAGGTACATGTATAAAATTGTAATAGATAAACACTTATAACTAAACACATTATAGTATTATGAGTTAGCAACTTGCTTCAAAGGCCCCTCCAAATACTGTGCTATAGCGTTAATTTTTTCTTTCAATATTCCAAAACCAACAGATTCTTTAGCATACAAACACAGTAGTAAATTTGCAACTTGAGTAATTGCAATTTTTCCATTGTTGCAATCTACCAATATTAGGTGCAATTTGTCTTCTTTGAATACGTTTTTGCCGTTCTTTTCATATGCAGACCAAACGTTACTCGCAATTGCAGCAGTAACCCTGGCATCCTTGTCGTTGTAACCAGAATATGCCAAAAGAGCTCCTTGATGATTGAGCAGCCTGTAAATAGCAGGTAAATTATTAATTAATGTCAATAAAGAACCACTAACTGAAATACTTTACACTTCGTGCTTCGTAATACCTACAATGTGTTCTCTACGCCTCCTGTGTTTGCCTGACTTAGAACCTGAGTCAACGCCTTTGGCTTTAACATAGTGATGATAGTAAAACAATACGGGAAACTTGATCGCTGTTATCTTCTGTTGTGATATCGTTAGTGAGGGCTTCTCGAAGAACGTTCTACGTGTTTGCATTAATCTGTTTTTACTAAAACAATATAATATTGTGCAGCAAAATGTTTCAAAACGCTACGAAAATACATTCAGCTGGTTTTATGGTTTGACACAAATGATGGCGACGATCCATTGACATTGACAGGTGGCTAATACTACCAACGTAACAAAGAAACAGCTGCGTTCCGGATTCGTAAGGAGTCTACACACGGCGCAATTACGACCCCAAAATCGCTGGCAATGGGGAAGGCTACTGTCAAAGCGAGTACCGTCGGTGTTCCACAGGGTAGCATTCTGGGACCGCTACTCTTTCTGCTGTACATAAATGATCTCCCAATTGTATGCTCTTTGCAGATGATCTATACAAATACAAATACAAATAGTTTATTCGCAGTAATATGGTTACAAAGGTCTTAAATTACAATAGATCTGCATATTACACCATATGCTGGCGTGCGAATGTTGTGTGAACTTAAACTAGGTACATTAGCTATTAGGTGCTACATGCTTAGTCTATCAGCTAACATGCTTAATCTATCAACTAACTATATTGCAATGTCATTCATTATACTCAGTTTCAAAAAACTCATTTACTGAATAAAATACTTTCTGTATAAGCCATTGATGGAGTTCAGTTTTAAGTTTATTTAGTGGCAAGGTTCGTAAATTTGAAGGCAAATTATTAAGTACCTTAATGCCCATAATATAAGCATTCCTTCTGTAGTAGTACAGGTTTGTTGTTGGTAACACTAGTTTGCCTTGGTTAATTGATCGTTGTATTCTAATATTACTAGTTTTTGGAAATAGTTCTGGATGTGTTTTAACAAATATTGCTAGTTGCTTTAGATAAAGGCATGGTAAGGTAAGCAGTTTTAATTTTTTAAATAGAGGTTTGCAGTGGGTTCTTAGAGGTACACCACAAACAGCTTTAACACATTTTTTTTGTAGATCTATCGTAATACCATGCCGTGTACCATCGGCTTCAGAATTGCATTACCAGTGCCACCAATTTATGAATGAATTCATTGATAGATTAGCCATGCAATTCCTGAACCCAATAGTACAATAATGATATAAATGAAACCATTCTTATGATAATAACCTGGTTACAAAAAGTTAATTTGAATAATACTACTTTCATACGCTTACATACATTAAACTTATGTAATCAGTCTGTACAGGAATACAATCAAACAAAATTTTTAGGCATTACTCTGTAATTACTCTAGATGATAGCTGTCCATGGTATGACCACGTCAAAACAATAAGAATAAACTGTAAATTAACGTCATAGGGAAGGTTTTTGCCTAAGATAAGCTTTTTGACTGCATACCTACTGACTTCTTCTCTTATTTTATGCTTCACTTTCTCTAATTGTATGAGAGCTTTATGATTGTATGGTATCTGGAACAGCGCCCTCTACAAAAAGTTTTCACCGACTTTCCCCATTGTTGGATCAAAAACAGAAAATAGCTGGTTATTTGTTGCCAGGTCTATAGCACCTAAAGGCACATGGCACATTACACAGTGGTGAAGGAAGGGCCAATCTAAGGGACGCAGCTATACGACGGAATGAGATCGCAATATTGCTCCCTCTAACGCATAGCTGCGTTCTTTAGGGTCACCACATACCTAGCGGTTTTCCTCACGGAATTAGCGGAAATTTGTCTATGGTAGCGGAAATTTGTCTATGGCTTCCATACAAAAAATCTGCTACCATAGACAAATTAAGCATTTTGTCTATGAATTCCGCGAAGAAAACCGCTAGGTATGTGGTGACCCTTAGACTGGCCCATCCTTCACCATTGTGTACTGAGGCCTTAACCGTGAGTCATGGGCGTTCAGCACACACTTGATCCGCTTGATCGGAATTCAGCTATCTTAGACAAAAGAGCGAAAAAATAACTATTTCGGCTGAATTTTGCGTATGGACTCCGTACAAAAACTTGACCGTGGGGGCTGAATTTTTGTATGGAGAGTATAGACAAAATTCAGCCGGAAGTAAGATTTAACCGCAGTTTTGACTAATGCCTACTACATCGCCCTAATAACAAGGACGCCGCAATACGTAAGACACGTTAAGCAATATCTCCAAACAGGTCGGACGTATTGCAGCGTCCTTGTTAGGGCTTGATTAAAGGCAAGTGTAATACCGGATACCGGTATAAGATAGCTGCGGGCTTAACGCGAATAACGAAAGTTATGTTCGCCATAGGCTGTGAGGCTAGTAGCAGCACTACAGCGAACATCGAGCTTTTGCGTTAGCTTGGACGGCTTCGCGTAGATTTAGGTCAACAAATAATAAGCACGCAGATCAAACTTAATAAATATTTCTAAGAAAACAGTACAGACTTGCAAAAAAAAGTACATTTTATTCATATTCGTTATTTCATTTTCTTCTGCTTAATCAAATAGTTCCTGAATGCAACCTGTTTGTCTTTAAATGATCGTTTGATTTTGCCCTTAGCTTTATGTTTGACCATCTGATAGTTCTTAGTTTTCCTCTTTTCTCTGTTAGTTTTAGAGCAATGTATATTCTTCCTTCTATCTTTGTAACCAAATTTATCTCTTTCTTCCCTTCCCTTGAGAACTGATTCCAGTCTAGCATTTTTGTCATGCTTCCTCTTTTTATGGATATTCTCAATAGCAGATAGCTGCACTAATTCTCCAGATTCATCTTCATCTTCAACAAGAGTCTTGTTTCTTTTCACTCCACTTACATGTTTCTTTACTTGTGCAGCATCAATTCTCTTAAAATCTTCATCAGTGAATATAGTCTCCATTGCTACATTTCTTGCAGTTGCCACTTTTTCAGCGATATCTTCTTTATTTAACTTTCTTTTGGCTTTTAATATTTTCCTAGTGTTTACATTTTCAGTGTTGGATTCTTTTTCCTTTTGTTCATTATCCTCATTATTTTCTGCTTCCTCATCATTGTCTTCATCTTCTCCTTCAACAACTTCTTCTTCCTCCTCTTCTTCTCCATCATCACTATCTTCATCACTGTCAGATATATCAATCTCTGATTGATCTGAATTGACATCTACCCAGTCATCACTGTCAGACTCATTACCCTTTTTTTTATTTCCCTTCTTTTTCTTTTTCTCTTCCTCAGTGATGTCCTTCTTTTCTAAAAGAACTTCAGACCCTGGCACATAGTCCTTAATGTCCATATCTCCATACTTCTTTGTTTTCAGCTCTAAGGAAGCTTCAGTCGGCCTTCCTCTATCTTTTTTGTGCAGCAGAGTTGGCATTGATTGTCTGTACAACTGAATAAGTGATCTGGCAGCCATCATGACTGATTTTTCTTTGTAGTTTTTATACTGTACTAAATCACGCAATAAATCCTCTGTGATAGCAAGAGGACAGCGGGCACAGATCTCTCTAACGGCATTTAAACCAACAGCCATAACATCTGTGGAGTTCCTCTCCGTGATAAAGTTATTTGCAATAGCCCTCATCACTGGCTCTATAATTTCAGCCGGCACCAGTTCATGTGAAGCTTGAGCAGCAAACTGAAGTATCCTGGTTACTTCTCTCTGGTGCGGCATCAGGAGCCTTGCAATAAATGGGTAGTAATTAAACAAGAACAAATTATGCAATCCAATAAGTCTTGAGATGACATCCAGGCACATTAGTTTCACTTCAAATCTTTCATTAGATGACTCCATCAATTTAAATAGTTTCTCAGCAAAACCTTGTGGATTGTTCAGCAAGTGGAGTGCTGAGAAATTGAATACAGGAGCCTTTTCCTTCTTCTTTTTTAACTTCTTTGCAACCTTCTTCACCTTTTCTACCATCTTGTCTCTTTTCCTTGTCTTTTTGTTGAATTTATTGGCAATCATGGTGGCCCTTGGATCAACTTCATCTTCACTATCTGAATTCTCTTCTTTTTCAGCCTCATCTCTGCCCAGAAAGAATTTTAATGATGCAACCATTACCTTAGTAACTTTGGAAAAGCATCCAATATCCGCAATTATGTTAACTGTTTTTTGGTCATTCCATATATTCTTGTGATAAAGCTCTATTAAAATATCCAAGGATAATTTTGCAGCTTTTGCGTCAGAGTTCCTCAGCATTGAAAACATAAAATTCTGCAGTGTTGAATTAAATTTCATATCCTTATGCTTCATGTTCATGTTCTTTATATCTGTTATGATATGAGTTTTTAAGAACTCTCTCAAGTGTTTGTCTTGACATTTCAATAAATTGAAAAACAGTTCTAACAAGTCAAAAGGTGTAATGAAGTTTTTGTTTCTCAACAAAATTAGACATTTACATAATGCAAGACGCATGTCGTTGTGCAAGGTTGTATTGTGACTTTTCAAGATATCAATTATTTTCTGAGGAAAATATTTCATGTCTTCTAGATAGCACTGGGCTACTTGCGCTAAGAACATTGATTGTTCATCTAATTTCTTGTTGTACTGCGTTGGATTTAGGTTGAATATCTCCAAAGTGGTTTCAAAATGAGCCAATTGTTGATTGAATTCCTCCTTATATGATTCTGGATCCCTTTTGATCAGATTCTGCAGTTGGGTTAGGTTGTTAGGCAGCTGATTATTATGGCGCACCATTTTGACGGTTGAATAGGGCTGTTCACAATATATCACAATAATACACCATTGAAACAGTTTTCTACGTCTTTACACGTGAGAACACGTTTGTATTTTAAGCTAAGCTTTCGGAAAACTAACCTCAAATTTATCTGTCAATTGTCACGATGTCACTGACTGACATTTAAAGCGGTATTAGACATTGCAACCTACAGGGCCCAATCAGTCAGTTTGGAAGTTGTAATTAAAGGTAGGGCCCCTTGGGAGCTGAGAGAGGGTAGGGAGAGGCATGGTACACAACAGATTGGGCCCTGCAGGTTGCAATGTCTAATAGCCGTTTTAACTATAGTGGTAGCATTGTGTTTTCGCTACAGCTGTAGCGTTTTAAATCAAGGTCTAGATAGTGTTTGTTTTTCGCTACAAAAACTTATATTTTTTAAGCTTAAAATTGATGAATAAGACTATATACCTTAGAATATAAATACACTAAAACCGTATAACAATTGAAACATCCCAAAATTGCTTTAGGTTCATGAAGAATGAACTGAGATGCTGTTTGATTATCTGTCTTCTCAAACAAGAAGTTTGTTCTGTCATTCAGCCACGTCATTTTCGCTTGATAGATGATAGTATACGCGGCGTTAAAAAGATAAGGAGTGCTCTAAATATTAAACCATGAATATATTCCGTTTACTTGGTGATTTGTCCCACCTTCTAGCTATTATTATACTATTACTCAAAATATGGAAAACGAGATCATGTGCAGGTACAATAAGATTCCACTATGGCTAGTAACATGACCGGCATGCTCGGCGTCTGTTATGTTATGTGGAATGACCGACGACAAGAATGACCGTATCCTAAACGTATTGGTTTTCTGTTTATTTTCAGGTATATCTGGAAAGTCACAGATACTCTTTGCAGTAGTGTACACGATGCGGTATTTAGATTTGTTGACGACCTACGTGTCCGCTTATAACACTGTTATGAAACTGGTGTTCATCGTCGCCTCTTGCGCTACTGTTTATTTGATCTACGTTAAGTTTAGAGCCACCTATGATCACAACCATGACACGTTCAGAATTGAGTTTCTGTTGGTTCCATGCTTTGTGCTGGCACTGCTGATTCACCATGACTTCACTGTGCTGGAGGTTAGTGTTGTCAAAATACCTATTAGCTTCTAATAATACTAAACTTGTGTATTCAATTTCATAGATGCATACATAATGATTAGATCATTGATGATTGTCCTTATTGACAAAAAATTCAGTTTTTTTTTCATTCTATCAAAAGAATAATGTATTTGAACTATTTTAAAACAGTACACAATCCATCTACATTGCCAATATGTCTATGGAACACGTGTAATTGTTAGTTATATTTATTTTATGTTATTTTCAGGTCATGTGGACATTCTCCATTTATTTGGAATCAGTTGCCATCCTGCCGCAGCTGTTCTTAGTGTCAAAGACGGGTGAAGCCGAGAGCATCACTTCCCATTACCTGTTTGCCCTTGGATCATACCGAGCCCTCTATTTACTTAACTGGGTAATTTTCTGAATTCATTTATTCAAGCCTTTTATTAGAACAGAGTTGGTGAACCTTTTTATATTAATTAATATTATTTATTAAAATGGCTAACAGCTAACAAATACAGTGGTTGGCAACCTTTTAGGACCACATAGTAGCAAATGAAATTGATACAGGGTGCACCTTGTTAATAATAACTTAAATAACAATTCTGAATATAATGAGCTTTACATACAAAATGACCATGGAGGCATGTGAGGCAATAAAATGTATACTTCTAAATTATATAATAGAGTGTGTAACATAACCCCCCCCAATCCTACATTTCTAATTGAATTTTTTTTATTGACCCCCTCAAAAATTTTCCATAAAAATCTACATTAGTGTCCTCCCCCAAAATTGCGACCGCGCCTGTCCTTAATCATATTAAAATGGAAGTTTATGGGGAATTTATTATAATAATTACCTTTTCAATTATTGTAACTTGTACCCACAAATGCAAAATTCCCAAATTTTGATTTGATCACTCTTAATTATGGCTACAATCTCTATTGCTATGTATTGGTAGATTACTGTTGGAATATTAAGTTTGTAGTAAAAACAAATGCTACACTGGTGATTAAATTTAATGTAGTTGTGTTACTTGTCATGTGCTATAAATAACTTATCACAATAGAGTGAAGATAAGATCATTGCCTGTCTACAGAAGTGTTTATATTTACAGTTGCATTATTCATTAGTTTCATTAGTATCAAAATCAAATGCTCATTTTTTTTACTCTCAATACCTCAGTAAAATAAATACTAATAGCTCTTAACACACCAAACTCACTTGCTTCAACACATCATCTTTCATACACAAATTAGGTCATGTTTTGATATTAATATTGAAAATGAAAGTCCATAATGTGCATATCCATTCAGTTAATAATGTAAAAAAATCGTAGTTCTCCTAATTTGCCTATGAGCGTAAATGTTTCTAACATACTGAAGTAAGAAGCATTTCCTATCTCTATCGCGCGCTATTATTACATTTCTGTCCTGCTCGCTCAAAAACGGTCAATGAATTTGTGCGAGCGGTATAGAAATATAACTATGCGCGCGCTATTGAGATAGGAAATAGCGTGTCAATGTACGAAATTCTTCTTTCGCATCCTTGCTTTAACAAACAGTAGCATGTACTCTAAAAAATGTCTGTGCCAGAAAGTGTGTTTTAAGAAAATTATGATTTTATCAACAATTAATTCGATTTCCAGGTGTACCGCTACGTTGTGGAGGATCATTACGAGTTGATCGCTATTGTGGCTGGTGTCGTGCAAACTGTCCTGTACTGCGATTTCTTCTATCTTTACATCACTAAAGGTAAGGACATTTTAACTGATGACTTGCATAATGGTGGAGGTGCATGAGCATCCTAACAGAACATCGTATATCTGAACATGCTGAGGCTGCTTGATGCTCTAGACAGTCTAGACTAGACTATAGGCCATTATGGCGACACAGCTATGCGCTAGAGGGAGCAAACGATATTGCGATCTCGTTTCCTTGTATAGCTGTGACCCTTAGGCACGAATTACACTCACAAGGCGTAAGGCGCAGCGCAGGCACGATTCCGCCTTATGACTTTTTTATACAAAATATAGGTAGGCGACGTGGTCGTATACTATACACAAGCGAGGCGGCATCGTGCCTGCTCCGCGTCTTACGCCTTACGAGTTTAATTCGCGCCTTAGACTGGCCCATGAAGGCCGTTGGTGGAGTGCAGCCTACATACACATCAGCCTCAACTTTTTTTGTGATCTGGTTAGTCTGTTAAATTATTAGGACAAACTATGGAACAGCATTAAATCGAAGTAGTAGATTTGTATATTAGATGCATCAAAGAAATCTATTTTTGTGTCTTTACTGTCTGCCCATGGCTCTAGCTAGACAGAGGCTTAGACAAAGTCACAAAGTGTAACTATGTTCATCCTGATTGTTCCGCTTGCGAGGTGACCTAACATACAGGCTTAATATTTCATACAACTCACGAAGCGTATCATGACGGCCTAATTGAGTAGATGACACATGCACACAAGCATACGCTTACGAGTAGTTACGGCGCGCTCGGTCTGTGTGTTGGAATTAATAGAAATAAATGTGTGGGCTATAGAAAGTATACTCTTAATTGAACAGATTTGAACAATGTTTAGGAGCAGTGTTCAGATTTAAATCTTGATTTGTGACGGTTATATCATGAATGCCTTGGTAGGAATACTGTAATGCTGTGTAAAATATTTGAATCTTTACATATAATAAAACAAATAGTACGGTACAGGAACAGTTTTGAACTTTTATAATTCACAAGTGCGATTTTCATTTTTAGTTAGAGAATATAATATTAGTCATAGTAAAAAAGATTTTCTAACAGTTATTGACGATGCGCTAGGTATTATATAGATATTTGTTAATAACACAAAGAAAAAAATATCCAAATTACATTTTTCTTTACCACACTATTGCATTCAACTATTTCAATATCATCTGTCATTTTATAACAGTTTGGTCAATAGATTATGTGAGCATATTCGTAAACAATTTGTAAAAATATGCGTGACCTTGAATTCTAAACGAACGACAAATCGCTAAGACGACGGATGCTATTGACAAAACCGTTATAAAACGTGAAGTTATGTAGCAATAATAAAAAGCGAAAATTTGGTGGCGGTACGAATTTCGCCGGGTCACCTAGTAAAACAATAAAATGATGCTATCTTTCATCAATGTGCGCGAGATGCACTTATCGCGGTGTGAAGGTCGTATCACGTTAACGATCACAACCAGTTTAATTTTTTTAAGTTGTTGTAAAAGAAATTAATGAGTCATGATTATTAATTCGTTATTTTCCTTAAGTAATACGTTTTTACTACAATATTATAATAAAAACGGTTAATCGCGTGTTTCTAGTGATTTTAAATCTCCCGAGATTTCGAGCCCTTTGCAGCGTTTGTGGTCATGGGATAGACGGGTATGTCATTGTCGCGGCAACGAAAGACAATATTATAAGTTTTTACCATTTTATCATTGTCACATAATTTTAGCAGTTTTCATTCATTAGATTAATAATAAATAATATTTTTATTTTTTACAGTTCTCAAAGGAAAGAAGCTGCAACTGCCGGCTTAATGATGCAATAAAACTTTACACAGGTGTTGTGAAGGTGTTTTTATAAGCCAATAATTTACCTAAGAACTAGATATACAACCATTGTCAGTATAGTTGTGGAAATGTTCGATTACTGAAACCAATTATGTGTGAGGAATTTTATACTTAATTACCATTACTTTTTATTATAATTTTCGTAATTTGATCAGCATTAGCGGTAAATTGACAATTTGATTGGCTAAATACGATATTTTATTTTAATAAAATTATTAACTCAGATCAAAATTGATTGCTTATTATTACACTTATTAGTTATTGAACTGTTTCTTAAGCTAATAATAGTTGAAGTTTATGTATTGTATAATGTAACTGATAATCCCCTATCCTGTATCCCTAGGTAGGTTTCAATGCAATTAATCTTGAGATAGGTACTTGTTTTACTGTAAACATTGCCCTACTGTATTAGACTTTGTTGGTGTTATAAATTAACCTGTTGAACGCTGCAAAAACGCACTGACTACGCTTTAGTTTTCGCTACAAAGCGGGAACTATAGGGTATAAGGCGTAGTACTACGATATTAGCGTAGCAGTGAATGTGTTAAGACTAACTAGTTTGAATTGGCAATTTCTCATTTAAAATAAGTTAATATATTTCTTGTATGATTTGAATCCATGCTAAAATAATGAATTAAGGTTGACAATATCTATCCTTGATAGATGGAGGGATCATCATTATAATTTTCGAATGTAAATACTTTGCTGCATTTGAAATAAGGGCCATGTGCATTTTCAGTTTATAATACCTCTACATAATTAATTAGTACATAGATACTATATTAACGAATGATATACATATGTATTACATTAGTTAAGTGCGTGAACATAACTAACCTTGTCACGAACTTAAGGGAGGCAAGCAATTAAATTTAGAATAACATTTTCTCTATTTGTAGTTCTTCGATATTTCGGTTTTATACTGCATAACAAGTTACAGTTTGTAAATTTTAGATCAAACTATTGAGTTTATATATTTTACGCTGAGCTGCATTAAAAAGGTAGAAAGAGATAAGTTGCTGTTGTTTCTATAATTTGAGTTACTTAGTATATAAAATGGAATGTCTGACGTGAATTATTGAGTAAGCAATTTGTCTCGCTACCGTCGACCGTTTTTTAACTGTTCGGCTCACAAATTAAATGCACAACGTTCAAAGTAAGTTTGGAATGAAGATTTTTTTTCCATTTGATATTCGACCTTAATGCAAATAAAATAAAGTCAATATTAAAATCACGTCACCAAATAGTGTGATGCTTCTCTTCTAACTTGACTACATTATTACAATAAGGTCGAAATTATAATGTATAAAAATTATATATCAATCGCAAACTGACTTTAAAGTAAGTGTAACTGATCGACCGTGTAAAAAGCAGGTTATACTTTCCTAGCGGGGCAGTGTTTAGGTTTTTTTTTTGCACCTCAGTGTCTTTAAACGAAACCTGTATGTATTGTCTTGCAATAAAAACGTATCTAAATAAATTTGGAAGTGACAAGACTTGGGTTTTTATTATTTATTTATCGTATGGCTGTATGTCATTGGACATTGATAGGCATTTCTTCCCTGGGGTAGTAGTAGTGGGAAAGCAGATGATGAAGTAAACCCAGCTAGTGAGTGCTGTGAGGTCCAGATGGGACAGTGCAGCTGACAAGTTTGTTACTCTTTTAGCACCACCCAGGGATGACTTGTAGGGTTGTCTAAGGTGTTTCCTACGGACGCAGAGTAACGTTGGTCTCCCGTCTGTCGTTGGTTGTTTATTAACTTACATAGACAAGTAAATTACACTTAATTAACATTAATAATCTTTTATTAGGGAGTCTTACTCCAATATCTACTTCAATCTACATTTTATTTACTTCCGAAACAAGAGCGCTGCGTAGGAACTTAAGTCGGCGATGTGTATTTGTTCCTGAAATGATAAACGAAAGTTAGTATAAAATATTTTAATTGTTACAGCACGGTTAGCACATGAGTGACGCGACAGTATCCCGCGAGCGAGATAGACCACCCGTCTCTTTAATTGACACAGTCAGAAAGGGACGGATAGACTATTTCGCGCGCGAGATACCGACGTGTCCTCATATGCTAAGCGCGCAGTGCAGGGAAAGTTTCCACTTTGTCGATATGGAGTTATTAGTATACTAGTAGTAATAGGCCACTTGTGCAAATAGCACTGTTCTAATGACATTCATATTATTTAATATTCAATTTGATAGTATTATACCTTTAGAGTAGTGTTGCTGTTCAGTAAATGCAAGATGCCATTCGATAATGTGCCTTCACTGATAACGGCTGTGTAGGCGACGCCCATGAGCAGGTTTTCTTTAATCTAAAATGAGGAAAGTAAATTAAAACATTAGTCTCCAGAAAAGTTAACTTTGTGTCTTAACTTAACTGATATGTTTACACTTTTTCACCTTGTGACAAAGGAGAAAAGTGCGTAGGTATGTGTAAACATGTCTGCTGACGTCGACTGTACCACAAACAATTATTGAAACATGCGAAGATCAGCTCCGCCGCGTGTGTTAATGGAACAAACAACAACTTCGGAGAAACCGTATAAGTACTTGTACGAGGATCTGCTTGTATTTTACGGTCACGTCTGATATTTAATGTGACAATATAGTTATTTATGCAACAAGAGAGGAAAGTTGGTTTTTCTTGCGAGCGTTGATTTTGAGCGAGTGATCTCAAGAACACGAGATATACAATTTTTCACCTCAGTAGTGAGAACATATTAAAGTAAAAAAACACATTTATTTACATTCCTGAATGAAAGGCATCATCATTATGACTAAAAGCTTCTAGAAACAAAATTTCACTCCCTGGAGTGACGAAAGTCGCAACTTTCCAAGTAGGCTTGTTCGAACTGCTGAGGTGCAAAAATATGTATACACTTTACGCTTTGGTAAGAGTCGTAGCTACATATTTTTGTCACATTAAATGTATCCATATTTTCAGTCGTGACTGTACCTACTGTTCAAATGTTGGAATGGAAGTGTTGGTGCAGTCGCCATCAAATATATCGGAGCGGCCAAGGTGGTCAAAAACATCTGATCAACGTCTTTATTGTTAAGGCGGTAAAGTGCATATTCAGATATTTTTGAGTACCGTCAAGTCTGGCAACTTTGCCACTTTTCACAGGTGTTGAAAAGTCATAGTGCATTTTTAACCAGAATTCATATGAAACCACTGAAGTATGAATGACGCGACACATAATATATTTATCAACGAGTGCATAAACAAGATGGTTTATAAATTAAATGACGGATAATAAGCTTTTACGAGTAAAAAAAAAACTGGCAAAGTTACCTATACCATGTGGCAACTTTGCCAACTGCATTTTTACGTTGTATAGTAATTTAGTTGTATTTACAATATTAGTAAAGAATATTCTGTATTTAGGATACAATAGTTTCGGAATTTGATCCTTAATGATATATTATTACAAAAAAAGATACTTACAGCAAAAGTGGCAAAGTTGATCACCCATTTAAGAAAATTTCATAGAAAGTCAGTGAATGTGGTCAGGGTTGACACAAATGAAAAAATATTAATTATTTAAGTACTTATTTATTTTGTTACATACGAGTAATCAGGTTACATAAGTACTCAGGAAAAACATAAAAGACACCTTAATTAAAATATTATCAAAAACGAAACATAGAAAACTCTTTAAGAGGCCTATCACAGGTCCACTCGTAAATAATTGTGATTACCTAGGTACCTATTTACACTTGACGATAGATATTTAAAAAAGGGCTTCGTCACAAACTGCCTCGTCGCCTCTTAACAAAAGTATTATCGAAACAAAACACTTATACAGGGAGGCAGGTCACTTTAGACCTTCCCGGAAACATTGCATCGTTTGAGTGATACACAGTAGATTTGTAATGGTTAAAATCAATAATTAAGAAAAAAATTATAAAACCAATTTCACTACTTTTTCACTGTGGTGATAACCCTATTTAATTGCATCTGCATTTCATCATTGATTATGATCATATGATTATCTATCAACTCCCCGTCGGGAAAACTCGGAGCTCAAGCTTATTACCGAGCGTTGACGTAATCGCACTGATGTATGATTGACGCCTAAATGTCAAATAAATCAAATGCGAAAATATTCAATACAATTAATTTATTACTAATTGCCATATCTTACACTATCTTCACACACGGCATTCTAATATTCCTCCGCGTCTTACAATACACGCTGCGTGCGCGAGACACGATGTCGGTGCAAATTGAAACAGTCTTCTCTTCAACATTTTTGCAACACATTTGAACTATAAAACAACATTTTTTATAACAATCACCAGCAGTAGGCTTCGCGGAAAGGACGATCTTGAGCCAGTAAAACTTAAAACCTCTGTAGGTATTTTGTAAGGGTGAAGGCACATGCTTAAGAACTTTTAGTAGGTACTGCGGTGACTTATTCCGAAATATTGACCCACTGATCTCGAACTTGCAGGACTCTTTCTCTAACCTGACCGCAAGTGGAATAACGGATCCTCCACGTTGGTCATTCTCAGCTGTTAGATTTACAATGGGCTGATTTTTGGTGACACGATAAAAAGCACGTACAATTCTCCTGTGCCCAGTTAAATGCGGTGGTGAATATGTTTCTATTTGTCGTTGCATACTTTTAGCCGCAATGTAGTTGCATCTAGTTTATAACAAGATCAAATTAGCATAATCACTAGCTTTTAGCAAAGGCTATTTCAAGAATATGCCATGACATTAAGTAAGTTTAATGTCAATTTCATTTCAAACATCAAACTTCTTGTCGATTTCCAACTAGGTAAAGAGGTTTGCTATTAATTAAAAATGTTTTGGTTCTAGGTATTAGAAGTAACGCATGCACGTATTGTACGTTTCAAACCAAATAAATAACAAGGAAAACCAATAGCATGAAAAATTCCAAGCTATTTTTTGCAAGGTAATTTATTCCAAAATTGTGAAACATATTTATTAAGGAGACTGAACCTTTTTATCAGTCAGAGATATTTATGATGAGTTTACGATAACATCTTTAATTGTTTATGACGACTAATTACTTTTGAGTGGTTGTCAATGTCACTATTTGAACTAAATATTTTGTTGTGGTTAGAAATATTGATTTAATAAGAAATAACATAAAAACTTAACCCAAAATTAAACAAGTGGAGCTACAAAGACAAAGATAATCGCGTCTGAAAATGCTGGAACTTTTCTTAGACCATTGCAAGCGGATCTAAGAAAAGATATACGACAACAACTTTACATATTATCCTGTCATCTAAAGATTGTTTACAAGTAAGTTCATTGACCCAGTCACCTGTTTAGGGTTAGCACACAGTAGTTTTTTGCGTGAATGTTTAAAAGGCAATAAGTTGGACACGGTTACACATATTTACATAGTTTCTATGGAGGAAATATAGTGCTAAGGCTAAACTATCTCCCATTTTCGCAAAGGTCCCCAGTGGACTTCCACCCAGTATGTAGTAATTATTACCAATAAAATAAGTATGTCACAGTTAACTTTATGTTTTTTTTTTACTTAAACAAAACATACACTCTGTATACAATTGTTAACAACAAAACCAATCACAAATAATTGTGATTCTAATGTTAAAATATAGGCCCTGTTCTCTATAAATGATACAACTTCAGCAGTTTTTACCTGTTTGGGTATAACTTTTTTCCAACTTAAAAACTTTATTGGTCTGTCACTCTGTGCTCCACCCATTAAAAGCTGCCAGATGCCCGGATCTAGCAATAGGGATTGTTATGCAATCTGATTGGACTGGTTACAAAACTCTCATTATTGTGTCACATCTGACGTGGCCAGCTCTTAGACCATATCGAATAAATTATTATCGCAAGGTCGTATCTGCCTAAGTTTGTAGTTTTTTGGAGATAACTCAAAAACGCCTATACCGATAATGCTCAAAATAATTTTGGTTGAAAGAATATTAAAAGGTGTATCTTCTTGATTTTTTTCATAATTTTTGGACTGAAGGTTCAAAAGTTACAGGGGGAGGGGACACAATTTTTATGACTTTCGGAGCGATTATTTCTGAAAATATCCACTTAATCAAAAAATGTTCAAAGAAACCTCAGTTATTTGAACATTGTTATTTTTAGAGACCTATCGATTGATGTGCATCATGTTTATATTTGTCAAAAAAATTTTTTTTGATAATTACTTACAGTGCCCCCCTAAAAATATTTTTTTAGCAATTTCTCTACAAAACTAAGTAGCTGCACACACAATACACTTTATGTAAAAATTTGATAATGATACGTCTTATAGTTTCCGAGTAAAATGGCTGTGACATACGGGTTCCCTCTATTTGGCATACTTTTATTTGTCCGAAACCCATGTCGCATAACAGACTTGGCATAATTTGTTTTAGACGAATGATAATGTAGCATAAACCATATTTCGTATAATTCACAATATTGCGAATTTCTCTTTGTCCGAAAATTATTTCGCATACTACTGTTGTAGCCGAATGTTATTACGAATAAACTTAATAAGCATAAGTCTATTTGGCATTTTTTTAATATTCGAAAGTTTTTTGGCATATACCGAATCCAAAACGCATTGCTGCGAAAAAAGTGGCTCAGGTCAGGTTAGAACTGCGACCTTGAGAGGCAAGTAGGTACTACTACGCAGAAGTGGGTTAGAACTGCGACCTCAACAAGAAAAAAATTGCTACGAAAGTAGGTTAGGGTAGGTTAGAATTATGACCTCAATGTAAGGGCACTTATGCGTAATAGTGGGTGGTTAGGTTTGAACTGTGACCCTCTACAAAATACAACGGCTGCCAGAGAGTAGGTTAGATTAGGTTAGAACTATGACCCTCTACAAAATAAAACGGCTGTCAGAATGTAGGTTAGGTTAGAACTATGACCCACTACAAAATAAAACGGCTGCCAGAAAGTAGGTTAGATTAGCTTAGAACTATGACCCTCCAAAAAATAAAACGGCTGCCTGAAAGTAGGTTAGGTTAGGTTAGAACTATGACCCCCTACAAAATAAAACGGCTGCCAGAAATTAGGTAAGGTTAGGTTAGAACTATGACCCTCCAATCCAAAGAAACGCATCACACCTTCATTGCTGCATTGACGTGACAGTAAGTACTTATACAATATGAACTGCCTGTGATTTGAATGATGCAATTCGGCCCTAACACTGTTCTGCCAAATAAAATTCTGCAACAGAATTTTCGGCTATTAATTTTTCTGCACATATACACTTTATGCCTGACTAGGATTCGGAATAATGACTTTATGACCAACTAATATTCGGACCAATAAAAATCTGCCAAAGCCAATTATGCTCAACATAAGTATGCCAAAACAGTTTATGTTTAGAGCTAATTATGATCACATAGATTATGAACAATATAATTATTACCACAATGATTATGCGAAAACAGGGTGAACCGTGACATACGGACGGACAGACAGACATGACGAATCTATAAGGGTTCCGTTTTTTGCCATTTGGCTACGAAACCCTAAAAAGTATCTATCTTATGAAAAATGGAATTTAAATTTTTTGCTTGTGTACCAACCCTAGGCCGCTACAAAACATGGCAAAGATGCCCTCCCATATTAGTCGGCGTGGTCTGGTAACTTTGCCAAAACAATTATGGGACTCAATTCAAACACTACGGCATTTACAAGGTAATCAATTCATTCCTTACCATTTAAATAACATAATATCTAAAATTTACGTACCTGGATGCGATGTTTATACTCTAAACTTTTTAAAGTTCTTGAGCACTAACTTTTATGATTATGTGAGTGACGAATTTGGAACTGAAATGGTAAGAAAATGGTTGCCGTGGTGTTGTCTCATTCATAATAATTTTGCCAATTGATAACCATATTTTCTACTAAAAGTAGGCACAACACTAAAAAATATACGTTGTCGGTGGTATGAAAGGATTACCTTATGCACTCTGCTGGTGGCAAAGTCGCCAGACTTGACGGTACCTCTTGGCCGCTCCGATGTATTTGATGGCGGATGTACAGTCAGCGGCAGTGAAAGCCAAGCGGCAGAGAAGTTTAAAATAATTATCACAGTACACCCTTCTTCTCTTTAGAATAAAGTCGTAAAGTCGTCATCAGATATATCGGAGCGGCAAAGGTAGATACAAATATCTTAACGCCTCTGTTGTCAAAAGGTCAATTGTCCTTATACTGTGATTAACTGCTGGTGGCCTGGAGGTAAGATGTCAGACCTTCAATCCGAAGGACTTGGGTTCATACCCCGTCTTATATCACTCAGTTTTTCAGGCCTACGAAATATCATTTGATATTTACCAGTCGCTTTTCGGTGAAAGAAAACATCGTGAGTAAACCGGTTCTAATCCCGAGAAGGGCTAATTTCCCCTCTGGGTTGTAAGGCCAGATGGCAGTCGGTTTCGTAAAAACTAGTGCCTACGCCAAGTCCTGGGATAAGGTTACCGAGCGGTCCCCAGGCTTAATAGAGTCGTGGCAAAAAGCTGGGACAACACTAGGAGGATGATGATATCTACCTGTGATTCCATTGGCAATGCAAAGTCTGGAAGCCATGTAGATATCTTTTCCCCTTCTAATATGTTGTACAACAAGATGGCCAATTCATTCATTGTTTCTTTATTGTCAATATCTGTAAGATAAATTGTTGGTCTTATAGAAGTAATAAAATAAGTTAATGCTAATTCAAATAAAAAAAGCAAAATATGTATAGGAACTATAAGTTGGAATTTTTTTTTCGTTCCAACCATGTTGTGTGGGGTATCGTTGGATAGGTCTTTTAAAAAGAATTAGGGTCTTCTAAAACAGTTTTTGAATAAGACTAATACTCTCGGAAATAATACCTCCGAAAGTTTAAAACAGGGTAACCCCCCATCTAACTTAAGAATCGTGGGTCCTAAAATTTTGAAAAAATTCATGAAACTGCGGCCTAATGAGTACCTTCAATGAAAACTATATTAAAATAAATCGGTTGAGCCGTTTTTGAGTTATCATTCAAAAACCCATAGTGAAAGGACGTAAGTAAAAATGACGTAAGCGCCGCCAAATTTCCCGTAAGAAACGACCTTTTGAATTAATGGTCTCAGTTTACGGAACCCTAAACTGAGCATGGCCCGACATGCTCTTGGCCGGTTTTTAGTATGTATTGTGATGTGAGTCCTAAATTTCTCAACATTTTTAAGTGTTAAACAATACCTTTGTAATTTAAGGCGAAGGACATTTTGTACGGTGCCATTTTCCTGTGAAGCCTCAAGTGGCTGTTGGAGGCGTGGTTCTGTCCGTCCAGCAGGAGAATAAACAGCGCACCTTCTAAAGTTGTGGAACAGCTGATGCAAAACGCGTTTTTCACTTCCTATAAAAATAATTTCATGCTACACGACTAAATTCACAAGTATAACTGCATCGACAAGACTAAATTCACAAGTATAACTGCAGCACTGGTAAGACACGGTGTGGACGCAGTTATAATCGAATGGATAAACAAGATGCTGAGCCAGAGGATCATCAGACTCGGCACAGACAAAACCAAACAAGCGTTAGTAGCTAAAGGCTGCCCCCAGGGGGGCGTCCTATCGCCACTGTTATGGAATCTGGTGGTAAACGACTTGATCACCAACCTGAATAACAATCACTACTACACAATCGGTTACGCTGATGACATAGTGATACTGACAAGCGGTATGCATGCAGGTACAGTATGCGACGTCACACGCTCGGCACTCGCGATAGTGGAACACTGGTGCCGCGACAACGAACTATCGGTCAACCCAAGGAAGACCGAAATGGTAATGTTCACCAACAAACGGGCTTTGGGAAACTACCGCCTCCCAAAACTGTTCAACACTGAGCTCCAACTGTCATCTGAGGTAAAGTATCTAGGGGTAATACTCGACTGCAGATTGAACTGGAGCACTCATCTAAACAACAAAATCGAAAAAGCAACGGTCGCCTTCTGGCAATGTCGTAGAATGGTAGGTAAGACTTGGGGACTGAACCCCAAGATCACTCTATGGCTTTACCAGGCAGTAATTCGACCTATTATATGCTACGGCGCGATAGTATGGTGGCCACGCACCAAGCTATCTACGGTCGAAGCCAAACTACAACGACTACAGAGATTGGCCTGCATGGCAACTACGGGCTGCATGAGGACAACACCGACTGCAGCCCTGGAAGCTATACTGGGCCTCCCGCCGCTGCATCTTTTCGTCAAACAAGAGGCCATGGCTGCGGCGGTCCGGCTAAAGAAGCTGAATCTCTGGAAGACGCCTAGGACACCGCATACCGAAATCCTCTATGAGCCCGTAAGTAAGGAACCGCTCCTAGAGGCGGCAATTGACGCGATACCTAGGCAATTCGTCTTCGACAAGAAGTACAAGATCCAGCTGTACGAGGATCCATATGAAGGCCTCAACCCCAGGGAGCTGAGGATCTTCACAGACGGATCGAAAACAAGGTCAGGTACTGGCTCGGGAGTTTTCTCTGAGGACCTAAACATACACATCTCAACACCATTAGGAGCCCACAATACGGTCTTCCAGGCAGAGTGTATGGGCATAATAATGGCCGCTCACGCAATCGCCTCTAGGAAGGTAACGGATTACCCCATCCGTATACTCTCCGACAGTCGATCGGTTCTACAAGCCCTGCAGAGTCACAAAATAACCTCAGGTCTCATATACGAATGCCACAAAATCCTAACAGAGGCATGTACCACCAATAGTATAACCCTGCAGTGGATCAAAGGGCACAGCAACTCACGTGGCAACGACGCAGCTGACGCTCTGGCAAGAGGCGGCTCAGAGACGAAAGTGGTAGGTCCCGAACCCATAATACCTCTACCTGCTGCATGGCTGCGGAGAACACTACGTCACAACACCAAGGTAGAACACCAACAATTTTGGACTAACCTAGGTACATGCAGGCAAGCCAAGGAGGCCCTCCCGACAATCAACCCCGGATTGTCTCGGAAGCTCAAACAGCTCAAGAGGCCGCAGCTCAGGCTGATAACCGGAGCACTAACTGGTCATGCCCTTCTAAACAAACATCTTTTCACTTTAGGTGTCACTGACAGTCCCCTCTGCAGGGCCTGCATGGAAGAGGACGAAACAGCCGCCCACGTCATCATCACATGTCCGGGGGTGGCAGATTACCGGGCGAAACATCTTGGTTCGCCAAGGGCACTCCTGGAAGTCGTCGGCAACATAAAGGGTCTGCTAGGCTTCCTGGAGGAACTGGGATGGCACGAATGAGGCCACCCGGCACGCAAAATAGGCGCAATATATGGACGTCGAGTTGCGGAAAACAGCCCGCGTTAACCTTAACCTTAATTTCATGCTATCAGGTTTCTGTTCACGTCAAAATCTGTTTAGCCAACAGGTTGTCATGTGTCATCGAAATATAATTAAACCAAAGAAATAAAAATCTATGGAGTTTTGTCTCCTTCAGTTGTGGTTTGTGGTTCTCTTGATATGCACCAGTTTCTAGAACAACTTGAATCTACAGTTAATAGGTGGGTCCACACCTGACGCTGAAATTGCCACGCGGGGCAGCTCGGGTAGTGGGGACGTAGCTCGGCCGAGGCATTGCGGCCGCACGTGCGTTTGTCTCGGCCGAGGCACGGCCACACTAGCCAAGCTGCCTCGCGCGGCAATAACTTCGCGAGGTGGTGCGTCAGATGTGGGCCCGCCTAATTAGGATTAGGGTTCGGTTCATGTAATATAATTTGAACCAGTATAAGTTGCAGGGCCGTAGCGTGAGTTGAATTTAAGGTAGTGCATTGGTTTTTTATTATTGGGTACTGCTCACTGCTCTGCCTTGGAGTTACAGCGTAAGACACAAATATTAATACAGTTAATATGATTTATATATGTTGGATTTTACTCATTAATCTAAATAGTGCACTTACTGTTTCTCTATTGTTCAATGTGACAGTCTCCACCAACTCCTGGCCCCACGGAAATCCAGCGACTATGTCCACATTAGCCATTTCTTCCACATACTTCACTTCATTTATTGAGAACAAACTTGGTGTGTTGGTTATCTGAAAAATGCATCTATGTACAGTCAATCAATTTGATTCCTAGGCCACAATAGAACCTCATCATAAAAGATAGCTTGAGGACAGTTGCGCTTATTTGTATCCATGGCACAACTGCCATTATGACAAGGTCCTACAGTAGCCAGCATACAAATAAAAATTTGATGAATGGATCCTTAAAATTATAATAAACTGTTGCAACATTGATTGAAGATTAATTGAGTAGGTATGAAATTCTCATTTCAGTCGTTGTTCACTCTTGACAGAGGGGCACTGGAATAATAATTTAAAAATATTATAATTAGGTACCTATGCAACGGACTCAAAAGATAATGTAAGTTATACACATCAGAAGTGAATTTGACAATTACAAAAAAAAAGTAATAAATACACATAGCTAAGTAGTTTACTTGTATTTACTAAGATAATAAAGAAAGTTGCACATATCATAGCAATACCTATAAGCTATATTATAAATTTGTGCATAGAACAGGGCATCTTTCCTGAAAAATTAAAACTAGCGATTGTGAGACCTCTTTTTAAAAAAGGGGAAAAGGATAATATGGGTAATTACAGGCCAATTGCGCTCCTTCCTGTATTTTCAAAAATTATAGAAAGAGTCATTAACAGTCGAATACGTCATTATTTTGAATCTAACAACTTATTTGCACCAGAACAAAATGGATTCCGGAAAAATAAATCGATTAATATGGCTATTTTCGATTTATTGCAAACTGTAGTGACAATTGTAGATAAAAGTGAGCCGGTGTGTGCCCTCTATATGGATTTAACCAAAGCTTTTGACCTGGTTGACCATAATATATTAATGGAAAAATTGTATAGTTATGGAATACGTGGCAACATCTACGATCTGCTCAAGTCATACTTAGTTGGGAGAAAACAAGCTGTACAGATAGAATATATTAGTCTGAAATCGAAACGTGAAGCAACTTTTTCGTCAAAAATTAGGGAAATTAGTTATGGTGTACCTCAAGGAAGTGTTTTGGGTCCACTGCTGTTCCTAATCTATATAAATGATCTACCACAGGCTATTGGCTACCCTATGGTTCTCTTTGCCGATGACAGCACGGTAATACTAACCGGAGAGGACCCAGAGACATGTCAACTCAACATAAATAATGCTTTAAAATTAATAATCAAATGGCTTAACCGTAACAACCTACATATAAATCTAGGAAAAACTAAAATTATGAATTTTTATCAAAGGGTCAATAGGTTACCTGATTTAGCTGTGACATATAATAATAATGAAATTGAGAAAACTGACAACACAATATTCTTAGGGTTAATTTTAGACAATAATTTGACGTGGAAAAACCAAATTGATTCTATTTGTAAGAGACTAAATTCATTTTCATATGCATTGTTTCATTTGAACAAAATAGTAAGCCGGGATGCAGTCCTTGCTGCGTATCACGCATATGTTACAGCTACTCTGCGATATGGCATCATGTTCTGGGGTAATTCAACCGACCGAAATCTGGTGTTTCAAGCCCAAAGGGACTGCCTACGATCTGTTTGCGGGCTGTGGAAAAGTGATTCATGCATACCTTACTTCATCAAACTGAAAATTTTGACTCTTCCTTGCCTATATATCTTTGAAATACTTATGTACGTGAAGTTAAATAAGCACCGATTCTCCAGTTTTAAAAGTGTTCGTCAACAACACAAAATCGGGTCTACGAAATCAGATTCAGCCTTACGCGCTAAAATGGTATTCGGCATAGCACCTAAATTATATAATAAATTGCCCAAAGACATAAGAGAATCCGAAATGCCTCAGTTTAAAAATAGTTTATTTGACTATTTAGCACGACATGCATTTTACTCAGTTAGAGAATATTTAGAATATACGCCATCTCTTTATTAAGTTAAACATATTAAACTGTCTTAGTCCATGTACTCGTGTGTTGCATGCTTATGGTAAAATTAGTCGTAGTTTTAAGATTGTATAATATTTGCATGCCCAACAGCAGGCTGAATACACTGCACCCAAAATGTATTTTGTGAACATCCACTTGACATGTATTTAAAGCAAATAAATGAATTGATTGATTGATTGATTGATTGATTGATTGATATTACTTACTGAACTCCACCAATATTTCCTAAGGCGTTGCCATTGAATGAAGTACTGCATTGCATCCTGCTTTGGTATGTAGAGTTTCAAGTTCAGATTAGTTTTCTTTTCTGGTGCATATTGGGACGATAAATGTTGAACAGAAATATCATGCTGATGGAGTGTGCAGTGGCTTATTACACCAAAAGGAAGACCTTTATTTTGCAACTCTTGTAAATTCTTGTTTACAAATACAGGAAAATGTTTGGTGCTCTTTGTGGAAAGAGCCTTTAGCCAGTTTATGTAAATGTTACGAGATAAAACTTTACTAGGTTTCTTAAAATTATAAGTTACATGGCTACTAGAAGATTCTATGATCTTAAAGAAGTTTTTTAGATTAATGATTTTTTGTAATTCAGCTCTCATTTTTTTTTGTTTCTGCCGACCTTTCTTCAACTTCTATTTCATGGAGAGGTATGTTTCCTGGGGGTGACACGAAATAGTCATCTTCAACTACTGAAGCATTTTTCAAAATATCTTTTTGGCAATTTCCTTGAGTTATGACATCATCCCGTAAACTTAAATTCCTGTAAAAAATCATCATTCCATAAGTAAACTACAATAAGCAAGTTACTGAGCTAAATTATGTAAAGGAAACTTACTCGTCTTCTAGCACTGAGTACAGTGGTTCGACTTTGTCTGTATTGATATGAAGAATTTTATCAGCAAAAGCGATAGAGTCCTCCAGTACCTTCACCCCCTCTGCGGTATCACATTTAACTAGAGATAATCTCTCTAAAAGCGCTAAGGTGTTTTTATCAACCTTCACTCTAGTACTTTCTTGTTTTTCTAAAGTATTCACCGGTGATAATGGCACTTTAGAAGAAAAGGTTTTTAATGATAGTCTCAAATTAATTGACTTAATTATACTGTAGCTTGTGAAGACCAATCTATGTTTCATAATTAAGGCAATGGAAAGAAAGTGTATTTGGTAGGATAGTATCCTAGTAATTAAAGTTTTTGTAATTTGTGTTAAATTTAAACCACCTAACCTCAAAGTAGTTCAATATGTCAATGTCAAATCAAATTGTAAATAAAAAAATATTTGGGTATACGTTAAAAACGTTCCAACTATAAAATCATTGTTTAAAAGCATTCATAAATTTAGTGAAGTAACTTTTTAATGAAGTCTGTTATATTATATTAGTTTATGTGCTCAAAGAAAACTAATATTTATCACATATTATGTGAATTTATGTGAATAAAGTTTGGCAAGGATAATAACTAAAATTTTTTTTTCAGTTCTTCTGTGTCTGAAATAACTTTATAATAGTACTGGAGCCGGGAGAACTGGTAATTTATCACTTTTCTTACCGGCTGGCTTCCATATAGGATTGTAGAGCCCGTCTCGGAGATCACGAAAACATAAGTCTTAAAGGTCTTAAATGGGCGCTAGTATGTATGGTGTCAAGTTGAAAAAACGAAAAAATGACGTTAATTTATCAACGAGCTTACCGCTTCAAATTTTGAGACACGGTAGAGCCCATCTCAAATGACCTACATACCGAATTTAAGACCATTCCGGTGGGCGCACTAGATTTTAAGACCAGTTGAAAATACGAAAAAATGGCCTTAATTTATCAACGAGCTTACCGCTTCAAATTTTGACACACGATAAAGCCCACCTCAAATAACCTACATACCAAATTTAAGACCATTCCGGTGGGCGCACTAGATTTTAAGACCATTTTAAGAAGTAATCGATTCCATACGAAAAATAGCAAATAGCTTTAAATTCGGTTCAAAAATTCATTTAAATGGTTTAACATAACGGCATATTCATATTCAAGGGTCTTATAGTAAGATATACCGTAAAAGTATACTACATAAGTCTAAAAATTGGAAAATTCGTCATAGCAGTACTTAAGTCAGGGTGTTTTGTCCTTAAGTCAGGGTGTTTTGAATGACAAAATTCGTTTTTCATTTGTAACTTAATGGTATAAATCTCGATTTAGAGAATCGGACGTAATGCTTATAGGCCTTTTCTAACAGTCACTCAATGAGTGAGTCACTCATAACCCTAAACAGACAAGCGTCAAGTTAGGTGCTCCTAAAATATGTAGCTGTCTGAAAAAAATAATTAAATAAATTATTCATCTTGAAGCTCCAAATTTTGAGACGCGGTAGAGCCGACCTCAAATAACTTACATGCCCAATTTAAGCCCATTACAGGAGGCGCATTAGATTTTAAGATCAGTTTAAAATACGAAAAATTGGCCTTAATTTATCAACGAGCTTACAGTTTAAAATTTTGACACACGATAAAGCCCACCTCCAGTAACCTACATACGAAATTTAAGACCATTCGGGTGGGCGCATTAGATTTTAATACCATTTTAAGAAGTAGTCGATTCCATACGAAAAATAGCAAATAGCTTTAAAAAAGGGTTAAAATTCATTTAAATGGTTTAAAATAACGACATATTCATATTTAAGGGTCTTATGGTGAGATATGCCGTAAAAGTATGCTACAAAACTAAACATTTGAAAATTCGTCATAGCAGTACTTAAGTCAGGGTGTTTTGAATCACAAAATCCTTCATTAACTAAAAAAAAAATTTTTCATTAACTTAATGGTTTAAATCTCGATTAAGAAAATCGGACGTAATGCTTATAGGCGTTTTCTAACAATCACTCCTAACCCTAAACAAACAAGCGTCAGGTTAGGTGCTCCTAAAATATGTAGCTGTCTGAAAAAAAAATTAAATTAAATTATTCATCTTAACGCTTCAAACTTTAAGACGTGGTCGAGCCGACCTAAAATAACTTACATGCCAAATTTAAGACCATTACAGAGGGCGCATTAGATTTTAAGACCAGTTGGAAATACGGAAAAATTGCGTTAATTTATTAACGAGCTTAGCGCTCTAAAGTTTGTCATACGGTAAAGCCTACTTCAAATAAGCTACATACCAAATGTAAGACCATTCTGGTGGGCGCACTAGATTTTAAGACCGTTTTAATAAATAATCGATTCCATACGAAAAATAGGAAATAGCTTTAAATTGGGTTCAAAAATTCATTTATCGGACGTAATGATTATAGGCGTTTTCTAACAGTAATATCTACAATTAAGTTGTTATAAGTTATTTGAGTTATTTCTATATTGTGGTTCTTAGGTCGAGGTAGATAGTCGATCCACCGGCACTTCATCTGAACGATTTATTTGTAGATATTTAATATTGTAGGTAGGTAGATACTAGATAATAGGTAATAATCGATTCCATACGAAGAATAGCTACTAACTTTAAATACGGTTATAAAACTCTTTAAATAGTTTTATCTACACCCATATCATAAACCCTCCATGATGCGTTCAAAACCCGCACGTTATGACCACCAATAGATTGTTTCATTAATAGTTAGAATATATTAGAATATAGATGTTATTATTATCAAATAATAAGCAAAAAATCGATATCATTATGTTAGTCATGGCGATGGCGTGCAATCCGTGCAATTGCAGTCATTCAATCATCATTTCGGGTTTATAATATGTGTGTAGATAAAGCAGTGTATACAACTGTACGTAATTAGGCCTTAAAACACTCGTGTGATCTTATTATCTAACTACACTCGTGTTTTAAGGACCCCTATTACGTAACAGTTACATAAACTACTATAACATTACCTGCATATTCAAATTTAAGTGTTGCATAGTTTGATATACCATAAAAGTATACTATAATAAGTCTATAAAGTAGATAATTCATCATAGTTTAAGTTACTGGAGTCTTAAATCACTAAATGAATTATTCATTTTTAACTTACTCAATGGCACAAAACATGATTCAGAAAACTGGATAATGCTTATTGCTTATAGACGTTTTCTACCTGTCACTTATAAACGATAATAGATAAGCGTCAAGTTAGGTGCACTGAGATTACCTATGAAGCTGTGAGAAAAAATACTTTATTTTTTTATCCAATAGCTCCAAGTTTTGACATATAATTTGTGGCACTTCAAATAACCTACATACCTAATTTAAGGTTTTGTTAAGAAAAAACTGATAAAAGGGTACATTTGGAGCATAGCCTTATACGGTTGCGAAACGTGGACAATGCTTCTACAGGACAGAAAGCGTCTTGAAGCGTTTCAAATGTGGTGTTGGCGGCGTATGGAAAGAATAAGCTGGACGGAAGGAGTAAAAATTTGTAATAAACAACGAGGTTTTAAATAGAATTAAAGAAAAAAGATGCCTACTAAGAACCATTGAAAATGGAAGAGAGAACATGTTGGGACACTTGTTACGACACGATGAATTCATCAATACAATCCACAGATAACCTCAACCACTAGATAGATCGTAAGTACAACTCGGGGTCACCACACATAGGTGCTCCCGTACTAATTTTGTATGAGAGCGCGACCGCTTATTTCAGTTGAGTTACCGTTTTTGATCATTACTCATGTGAATTAAAAATATCCACAAAAATCTAGTTACAGGGGTGATCCTGGATTGTTATACTACAAATTGGTGTAGAATGCTATTGAGATGTGCTGTTCATATCGTAGAAATTTACGAATAAAATTGCGCTTATGTGTGGTGACCTAGTGCTCCCTGTAAAAGCTTAATGATGAGGTGTCTGTGTAGTCTGTGATACAATCATAGAAGGGAAAGTGGAAGGAAGAGAGGGAAGCCAAGAAGGGCTTACATGGATCAAGTGAAAGAGAAAGTGAACGTCGTGTCGTATCAGGCTGTCAATGAGAAAGCCGGAGATAGGAGTACATGGAGATTGCTTCACTGACAAGAGCTCAGCTCTTAAGTTCATGATGATGATGATGGCCTAATTTGAGACCAGTCTGTGGGCAGATAAGATTTTAAGGCCTGTTGAAATCGCAATTATTTGGACTTCATTTATTTTTAAGCACACTGTTCTGAATTTGGCGAGATAACACGACGCCATGACTTTTCAAGGTCAATTCGTATATTTCGTATCATGATTTTGTAAATAAATTATATTCTCAACATTTTTTTGGATACAATTTACAAATAAATAAATTATCTTATTTCTGATAATAATTACAAAAAATTCGTAAACGCCTTTACCTGCTTTCGACGGCAAAATGAAGAATGCATTTTTGAACCGAATTTATAGCTCTATGCTATTTTTCGTATGGAATCGATTATTTCTTTAAATGGTCTTTAAATCTAATGCGCCCACTGTAATGGTCTTAAATTTGGCATGTAAGTTATTTAAGGTCAGCGCGACCGCGTTTCAAAATTTGGAGCGTCAAAATGCTATTTTTTTTTTCTTCAGACAGCTACATATTTTAGGAGGACCTAACTCGACGCTTGTTTGTTTAGGGTTATGAGTGACTGTTAGAAAACGCCTATAAGCATTACGTCCGATTTTCTGAATTGAGATTTGTACCATTAAGTTAAAAAAGAAAAATGAATTTTGTGATTCAAAACACCCTGACTTAAGTACAAAACACCCTGACTTAAGGACAAAACACCCTGACTTAAGCACTGCTGACGAATTTTCCAATTTTTAGACTTATGGAGTATACTTTTACGGCATATCTAACTATGAGACCCTTGAATATGAATATGCCGTTATGTTAAACCATTAAAATGAATTTTTGAACCGAATTTAAAGCTATTTGCTATTTTTCCTATGGAATAGATTTTTTTCTTAAAATGGTCTTAAAATCTAGTGCGCCCACCGGAATGGTCTTAAATTTGGTATGTAGGTTATTTGAGGTGGGCTTTATCGTATGTCAAAATTTGAAGCGGTAAGCTCGTTGATAAATTAAGGCCATTTTTTCGTATTTTCAACTGGTCTTAAAATCTAGTGCGCCCACCGGAATGGTCTTAAATTCGGTATGTAGGTCATTTGAGGTGGGCTCTACCGTGTCTCAAAATTTGGAGCGGTAAGCTCGTTGATAAATTAACGTCATTTTTTCGTTTTTTCAACTTGACGCCATACATACTAGCGCCCATTTAAGACCTTTAAGACTTATGTTTTCGTGATCTCCGAGACGGGCTCTACAACCCTATATGGAAGCCAGCCGGTAAGAAAAGTGATAAATTACCAGTTCTCCCGGCTCCAGTACTATAAGCGGTATTACACATTGCAACCTGCAGGGCCAAGGGCCTGACACCGCGTAGCACCGTAAGGGATAGACATAGATGACGTCATGATGACGTCTAACTCGTGGGGATACCAGTAAGAGAAAATTACCCCATTATTTCATATAGCGAGCACCGAGCACTCCGGGCAGGCCCGGAGCGATGTGAACATAGACATACCACCCATAGACCTGACATGGAAATAAATAAATAATAATACCAAGATTGAACGGGATGGTCTTATCAAACTTTCAACAGGTGTGACAGAGAAGCGAGCTGTTATCGTTAGTCCTTGTCATAGTCTCACCTATTTTTTGACAGTGGAGGGTAACGAACAGATGAAATTAGCGTTTTTACTACGAGAAAACCTGATGGTTTTGTCAGAAAGTTGTGTCGACTACAGACACAATAGTAATTTGTTCCGCACATAAAAAAAAAATTCGCGTTTTTTTTTTCTTCAACCTACTTTTCCAATCTCGCAATACGATACCATGCTAATGCCCTTGAACGGATCATGAATATTTTTGCTACATCCTGTATAGCAATTTCATTTTTAAGGTCGCTGTTCCAAACCCAACTTGTACATTAAGATTTTCGAAACTGATGATCGAACTTTCATTTGTTATTTCAGTTCCTTTACGGTGAACAAAAATATTGCAAGGAAATCAAATCAGGTGGAAGATCTTTTCGCTTTCATTAAAACTAGTTAGTACCAATCTTGGACTTAGGATGCCAAGCATACCCCAGACTTACTGAGCCATAGCAAAACCAACACTAGGAATTAATTATGTTAAATTCTAATTTCTTTAGTATGGAAAAATAAAACAGGTAAATTTTATTACTGGCAGATATCAATTTCTTATTTAAATAATTTTTTGCCAATGATATGAAATGATGATCTTTTTAAAACAAAAAATACCTCAATATTAGGGTAAGTATAAAAATCACGCACTGGTATCCCTAAGGCGTATGTAATGCGACTAAATTGCTTATGCGGTTCTAAATTACTGACAGCTATACGGCTAACGGCGTTTATAAATTAGTCGGTTAATATGTTCTCGAATGTTTTATTTACCTTTACGATTTTATGTATTATTCTTCACGAGAATAGATTTATTAACAAGATTATAGCGCGTAATAGATTGTAGGATACTATTTATACACTAAACAACAGGAGTAAACTGTAAAATGTGGTACTTACCTGTGAAAGGTTATGTTGTCGTAATATCGGCGATAATCACTTCTACAGCTCAAAACACAACAATTAACCATTGTTTTCCGTAGCTGGCACAACTTTCCACGAAATATATTTGGGTTTCACCTAGCAAATACAGATATTTTGCAAGAAAACGCGAATTAAATGTGTTCATGACCCTCCACTCATAGAAAGTACTTACGGTGGAGGGTGACATAAAGCCGTGAGTCTATGATAAGGACGAACAAAAAATGGCAACTTCTCTGTCATACCTATTGAAAATTTAATAAGACCATCCCGTTCTATCTTGGTATTATTATCACCATGTCCTGTCTATACCTTATATTGTATGTCTATGTGCAGGGCCCAATCTGTCAGGTTGGAAGGTATAATTGAAGGTAGGGCCCGTAGGGAGCTGAAGGAGGGGAGGAAGAGGCAGGGTACACAACAGATTGGGCCCTGCAGGTTGCAATGTGTAATACCGCTTTATGGGAACTCACGCAATCACTTCCCTAGCACGTGCATACTGTTTATCAAAACAATTAATCTATAAGCGGTATTAGACATTGCAACCTGCAGGGCCCAATCTGTCAGGTTGGAAGGTGTAATTGAAGGTAGGGCCCGTAGGCAGCTGAAGGAGGAGTAGGGAGAGGCAGGGTACACAACAGATTGGGCCCTGCAGGTTGCAATGGGATTTTGTTTTGATCGATTTAGGGACACCACACACCTGAACTGAATTCAGAAAATTCATAGACAAAATGCTTAAATTTGTCTATGGATGCTTAAATTTATTTATGTCCTCCATACAAAACAATTAATCAGCTACCAAAAACCAATTTAAGCAACATAGACAAATTTAAGTATTCTGTCTATGAATTGCTGTATTCAGATCAGGTGTGTGGTGTCCCTAATGTCCCTTCAACGCATAGATATACCACCCATAGATCTGACACGGAACTAATAATACCAAGATAGAACGGGATGGTCTTATTACACTTTCAATAGATACGGCAGAGAGGTGCTATTATCGTTGGTCCTTGTCATAGTTTCTATTACCCTCCACGCGTTACTTCTAGCAGTGGAGGGTAACAAACAGATATAATGCGCGATTTCTTCAAGAATTTCTGTGATTGCTACGAGAAAAGCTGTTAGTTTTCCTAGAAAGTTGTGTCGGCTAAGGAAAAGATTGGTAAATTGTTCTGTTTTATGCTGTAGAAGTGATTATGGGCATCTATATATCTATCCCATACGGGGGTCACACGTGTGCGGTCTCTAGTTAATGCTTGCTTTGAGCTTCAACGAGACATTGCAACCTGCAGGGCCCAACCTGTCAGGTTGGTACATGTAATTAAAGGTAGGGCCCATAGTGAGCTGAAGGAGGAGCAGGGAGAGGCAGGGTACACAACAGATTGGGCCCTGCAGGTTGCAATGTCTAATACCGGTTTTCAAGTGACATAATACACTGCTAGCTGTCACTAATGTCAGTAACTTTACTCACTTTGATTTGGAATAACCTTAAAGTTGTTCTTATATTGTTTACTTTGTTAAACTAAGAATTTAAACAAGTGCTTGCAATCACAATTTATATCTACAAAACAAGGTAAATATACAAAGAAAGTAAATTGAACAGAAGGGATATTACAACGCGTTTCTACCTCGTAATCGATTTGTTATTTCAGTTCAAGCTACAAATTAGTAAACTTGTGTTATTGTCCATTATCTTTACAGAAATCATGAAGAAACATGCAAGGAATTTACTCTATGATAAGCTACACAGAGGGGGCGTAATAGTTTGTATTGGTCTGACCCTCTATGGTACATTGATTTTAGGTGATCATGCCTACAAGTACTTTAAGTATGTGAAGCCAAGAATAGCGGCATCTAAAGCAGCAGCAGAGCGGGAGTTATTGTCTGAAGGTGCCGCTGATACTATATTGTTAAAGGAATGATATGTGTAGTCACTATCCATATTTAGTTTAAGTTGTAGGTGTATTTTAATATCAGAATTACTGATCTATTTGTTGCAATAAAATCCTTAAATCTTTGACTGTTTTTATCCTTCTAGATTCCTAAATTTTCCTTCCTATAAGTGTTTTAACACAAAAAACATTTCCTATTTTTTTTTCAGAATATGGTTTTTTTGTGTTTTTATCTGCTTGGATAATAAATATTGTGGATTGACTAAAATGGATTAATAAGTGTATGCAATTTTGAATTTGGGTATGTGCCTTTTGTGTTTTATGTTACATCACTTAATTATGTAGTTTTTAAGGGTGTTACCACACCAATCGATTGATGGTCAACCAGTTGGAGTGGCAACACCCTAAAATATCACCTGAAAAGGGAGCAACAACCAATATTCCAATATTAATCACTGAATTTGTGTTTAACATTTCAAAAAGACCTGCACTTTGGAAGTGTATGTAGCAGAAACAAATAAATAATTAACTGGTAATATCCATAAAATTGTTACAGTCTTGGATACATGTTTTTGTCACATTTATTTATTTAATCTTTATTGCACCTAAGTACATACAGAAGGCGGACTTAATGCCATGTATCTATATTTTCAGACGTGTCCATATGGGGTAAGTAATAAAAGATATAAGAACTTATTGTATAATATTCATATTATATACGCTCATATTGCATAAGCTTGTTTTGTATACCGTTCAAAGTCTATAATGAATGTTTGATATAACATCAAAATATCTAATTTTGTTAAGTATAACGTTGTTTAAGTATAATATCGTTGTATATAACGGTCATAATGTATAACGTTCATAATACCTTAGATTTATAATGTATAATATTCAATACATCTAACACCAAAATACATAATGCTCGTATAGAATAACGGGTTGTCTAAATCGCAGCTCGTGTACATATCAACTCGCCTAAAAGCAACTGGTCTACACGATTTTTTAAGTAGCAGCTAGTCTAATTAGCTATTCTAAAATTCTCAAAATGTTGAATCCTCAACTTAACTAGACGGAGCCCCGCTTCGCGGGGCTCCTATTTCCGGGCGTTTTGCCCTTCGGGCATCTGAAGCTACCTAACGAACCTAACCTACCTATTCTACCTATTGATTTAGTTTGAAATCCGTGAAAACATTACACTTTGGGGAAAAAGGTTGGAATGGAGTTTATAACCTATTTAGTATATCATACGCTATTATATTTTGTAATTATTATACTACTAGATAAAAACCCGGCTTCGCTCGGGTAAAATAAATGTTATGTATGTAAAAAAATAAATAATGATAATATTATATGTAAAAACAACCTGGTTTCCCGCAATCCAGGATTCCTAGGATTTCTAAAGTCCCGTAAGCCTGTACTTCTAAGTCCTGGCACACCCGGGACCCTAAAATCCCGATTGTTTCAATTCCCGGAATCCCTGGTTTATAATATCTTAAAATCCCGGCCTCGCGCAGTTCCGAAATTACGATGTTTTTAAGTTGCGGAATCCTGGACCGCTGGGACCACTCCAGCAAGCCGCATTTTCAGAATCCCGGCCTCCTAAAGTTCCGGAATTCCGCATGCCCTTATGTCCGGGTTCGGGTGCACACGCACAGCAATACAAAATCACGGTTTCACTATTTCCATAATTCGGGGTTTAGTGATTCCCAGATTTATAAAATCCTGGACTCCTGGGGCAGGAACTCTAAAATTTATGAGAGACACATATTCGGAATCTAGGCTTTTAAAAATCTAGGAATCCTGCATCCCTAAAGTTCCAGATTCCTAAAACCCTAAAATTCCGGCGTCCGGCATTATACGGCCTTATATCCCGGCTTTATAATTTCACGGACCCCATCCAGATTTTTTTGGAATTCAGAATTCCTTATGTCTCAAAATCTCGGAATCCCTTATACCGGGACTCCCAGCACCCTAAAATCCCGGTTTCCCACATTCCCGAAATCGGGTCCATATTGGCTCACATACAATTACTTAGCATAATTTTTTCAGTAATACCGTTTTGTGATCAGAATTATCATTCCCATAAAAAAAAATTGTCATAATTTTTATGGTTATAATATTTTTTCATATAACGAAAGTGTTAATAATTGTTTGCTGTCCGAAATTTTTGAGACGTAATATAATTTCCTACGTTTTTTGTTGATAGTAGTCATTTCTGTGACAGGGTCGACGAAGCCCCCGCTTCGCGGGGGCTTCTATTCTGGGTAGTTATGCCCTTCGCGCAGGATGACACACTTACCTAACCTAACCGAAATTGTGTTGTGTTGTGATCGCAAGATACCTAACACTCCTCCTCGCTTCGCTCGTCGTCGTACCTAACGGTGACTCTGGAAAGTAATATTAGTATAATAGATATTTATATTGATTTACATTATAAACTTAAATAATTCGGAGTAACGGTAGTTATGAACAAATAATACTTATAAGAAATGATCATTATGATTAAAAAAATTATGAACAACAATTTCGGGCTTCCAATAATCGAAGTACAAATTTTATGTGATCTTTGGCGCACCCCCCGAAATCCCGTATTTTAAGTCTCCTAATCAAGGATATCAAAACTCCGGACTCCGTTGACTTTTAAATCCCGTCGGCCCGCATTTCTTGAATCCCGGCTTTCTAACGACTCGTAACACTGGCTTTTTAATCTCGGAATTCAAATATCTTGGTTTCCCGCATGGGTTTCTAAAACTCCGAATGCCGAAATCCTAAAACCCCAGAACGTCGCACTCCTGGTATATCGGGAACTCGGCTTTTTCATCCAGGAAACCCACCCGTTGCCTAAAGTCCCGGAGTCCCAGGATCCTTATATCTCGGTTTCTCGCATTCTCGGAATCCCTGGTTTTTCGGCTCCCGGTTTTTGAAAGTTCCAGTATCCCGGTATTCTTAAGTTACGGACTCCCAGGACCCTAAAATTCGGTTGTCCCGCATTTCAAGACCCCAGCTGTCTAAAATCCCGGAAGCCCGTTGAAACATTTCCGGAATCCTGGATTTTTTAAGTCCCGAATATCCCGGGATCCTGAAATCCCGGCTTTTGAAAGTCCCGGGATTCCGTCCGTCCTACCTCGCTCGGGTAATACCTCTATATACTTTCGAAAAAACGTGGCCCTCCTTTTAGGTATTAGGTGGCATGTAATAAAAAAGATAAAAGATATTTATTATTAACCAACTTCAAAAAAGGAGGAGGTTCTCAATTCGACTGTTTTTTTATCATTATTATGTTCTTTATTTATTTTTGGTCTTAGTGATAGGTTTTTTACAATATTTTTATAAAAGTAAAGTACAAAAATACATCAAAAACACAAAAAAAAACTATAAAAACATTGTAAAAAACCTATCCTAGAGGGTATGGCAGAGCCCAGGCTGCCGGTGGTTAAGGCCGCAGTGAGAGGAACCGGCGGACTATCCGCCCCGTATCCATGACCACCGCCTTCTGCATCTGACCCTTGATCCAGCCACCTAGCGAAAGTCTCTCGAGGTGTTGATCAAGACATTATTATTATGATTTTTTTGTATGTATGTTACTCGATATCTCCGTGAATCGTGAACCGATTTTCAATTCTTTTTTTTAATCGAACGGGTATATCCCCTAGATGGTCCCATTGTCACCAAGTCGGGGTCTGATGATGGGATCTTGGAGAAATCGAGGGAACTCTTCAACTATTATTTTCGCGAATTTAGTTCTTAAGTTGATTGTTTGTTGTGTTTTTTTTTCCTTTCCCTTCTTGAGTATTGTTTTTCTGTTTACTTCTAGTGTATATTACTTACCACTCTTTTTTTTGTGTCTATTTTTGTGCAACAAATAATGCATTTTTAATTTAATTTTTTACCAGTTGAGTGATCCAATAATTAACTCCGGCTCAATGTAGTTGAAGTTAATTACAGCAGACAGAGACAGTAGCCATTAAATTTATTCACTTTGAAGTGAAGGAGGTTGTTGTGATTAAAAACCACAAAAACAGGACACTGCACACGCTGCTTTCAACCTGGATCAGACATCAGTGAAAACCGCACGGATCAACTTTACATACATATCCGCACACTGTGTCATTAGAAAAACTGCGCCATCCAATTGCACACACTATTTACTATACTTATGACAGCATTTGGTCATACAATTCATGTTTATAAGCATATTTGTGAATACCTAGGATAAAAAATGAGCACCCCTAATTTTGACTACAGCCTATTTCATTAAACTATGATTAATTTGTATTCATTTTAGAAATAATCTTCTGCATGCCTCATGACAACGTGATATCCTTTAGAACATTAATGTATTCATGGTTATTTACTCAAAGATATACTTAACCAAATGTGCAATTTTTTACGCAAAGATTGACTTTACGTTTTAGTTAATTCAATATAACACATAATTTTGTCATACTTACAGTCATTTTAATAAAAGATTAGCCTTTACATTTGTAAACAAACTTTTGTTGCGCTCGGCGTTACAATATCCGGCCTGAACATATTAGTTAGAAAATGCATCAGTTTCTACACTACACTCATAGAACCAACGCTGATAATTATCTACAATAGTATTCGAGACATACTTAGGTAAATAAACATAACCCGCGGGTCATTTCATTATTTTCATTGCATATGACGTTTGGATTCACATGACAATGAAAGCGGTATTAGGGTCGCCACACACCTAGCGGTTTTCCTCGCGGAATTACCGGAAGTAGCGGAAATTTGTCTATGGTAGCGGAAATTTGTCTATGGTAGCAGATATTTTGTATGGAAGCCATAGACAAATTACCGGAAGTAGAGGAAATTCATAGACAAAATGCTTAATTTGTCTATGAATTTCCGCTACTTCCGGTAATTCCGCGAGGAAAACCGCTAGGTGTGTGGCGACCCTTAAGCCCGCTGTACACATTGGGCCAACGTTGGCCCAACTAAAGGACGCAGCTATGCGAGAGAGGGAGCAAGCGATATCGTGATCTCGTTCTGCCGTATAGCTGCGTCCCATAAAGCGGTATTACACATTGCAACCTGCAGGGCCCAATCTGTCAGGTTGGTAAGTGTAATTAAAGGTAGGGCCTGTAGGGAGCTGAAGGAGGGGAGGGAGAGGCAGGGTACACAACAGATTGGGCCCTGCAGGTTGCAATGTGTAATACCGCTTTTAGATTGGTCGACGTTGGCCCAATGTGTACAGCGGGCTTTACACATTGCAACCTGCAGGGCCCAATCTGTTGTGTACCCTGCCTCTTCCTGCCCCTCCTTCAGCTCCCTACGGGCCCTACCTTCAATTACACATTCCAACCTGACAAATTGGGCCCTGCAGGTTGCAATGTGTAATACCGCTTTGACAAAACATGTAGGTAGTGTTCGAATACTTGCAAACATCTTTACATTTTCCTTTAAGGGTCACCCCACACCTAGCGGTTTTCCTCGCGGAATTAGCGGTAGTAGCGGAAATTCATAGACAAAATGCTTAATTTGTCTATGGTAGCGGAAATTAGTCTATGGCTTCCATACAAAAAATCTGCCACCATAGACAAATATCCGCTACCATAGACAAATTTCCGCTACTTCCGCTAATTCCGCGAGGAAAACCGCTAGGTGTGTGGTGACCCTACATACCATGGTATGGTCAGGGGGGTACAACTGATAATTTTAGTGAAAATTAATAAAATTCTACTTTCTTAAAAAAATATTTTGTAAATCAGCCGTGTTTTATTACATTTATTCTCAGCATTTATTTACTTTTTGCCTCCCTTTGTTTGACCACATAACCTGTCCGACACGCAATGCACGTCGGACCTATCCTATATGCGCCGAACGCAAACATGGTTCACAATTTCCGAACGCACCCGTCACTGAAGTCACTGACAAAGAACCAATATGGCCGCCGTCAAATCGCGAAATTAACACTTTTGAACGTAAAATACGCGACAATCCGAATTTTGCCGATATAAGTGTCCAATTCAAAAACTCTTTATTCTTTACGTTCTTTCGTTTGAGCATAGTCTCGTTCGACTTTTCCGTAGAGGCCCGCGAGATTATTAATATAGAAAAGATAGTATATCTTATGATCGATATACGTTATGTATGGTATATTAAACAAATTTAGAGTATTTGAGTGTTATATGATAAGTTATTATACAAAATGAGTGTTATATTAAATGACCGTTATTCCTAATAAAAATATAGATTTTGTTGTTATAGCAAACGTTCATTATATCTTGTGAACGTTATTAATATGAAATTATATATTTTGTAGTTATATCTTATGGGACGCACCCGTCCATATGCCAGATTAAGGAGGCTTTCACACTGCTGCGGTTTCTGCGTGCGCTGCCGGCGTGCGAGCGAGATAGCGCTCTGTACGTGTATAGCGCTATCACGCTTGCACACCGCCACCGCATGCGGTTCAGGCGCTAGTGTGTCAATCGCCTAAGTACTCCACTTCTACCTTAGGCTGGCTGTACATGATGGGCCATCATAGGGACGCAGCTATACGACGAAACGAGATCGCAATATCATTAGCTCCCTCTGACGAATAGCTGCGTCCCTATGATGGCCCATAATGTAGAGGAGCCGTTAGCTTCTATGTGTAAGGTAAAGATTTTAGTGAGTTTCACTAGATGGCGTTACAATATCTGACTGAACTGAAACCTTAGACCTAGCTCTGGACCTCCTAGGTATATTACTCAATGGAACGGCCGCGCTCGGGTGTCGACAGCTAAGATTTTGCGAGCGAGAAAAAGAACGTCTCGTGTATTAGGGAGGCAACATTATAAGTAGGTACCTAATGTTAACTTGCCATCAGGCGGGATGTATTGCATGTTTCCATCCATCCATTATCCAACGCTACTGTACCTACTGTGTGAGATGGCGTTGGATTAAAAAAAAATCGGAGTATTCGAAATATTTTTTTCGATAAATAAATATCATGGGATAATCTTACACAAATCCACCTAGTCCCACAGTAAGCTCAATAAGGCTTGCGTTGTGGTTGGGAACTAGGCGACGATATATACAATAGATATATACATAGAAAACATCTATAACTCAGGAACAAATATCCGTGATAAACGCACAAATAGATGCCCTCACCAGGATTCGAACCCGAGACCTCCTACTTCATAGCCAGGGTCACTACGGACAGGCCTAAGAGGCCGTTAAAAAATAATAGTTAAAAGTAAAATTAAAAATTTCGTAAATAATACATTCGAAAGTTTAAATAAAATGAATCCGCCTCTAATATTGAACCATATATGAATAAAATATGAAAATGTTTTGAATGCGAGGCTTAATAAGCAGTGTTAATGAAGACTATATATTGAATGAAATCCGCCAGCCGTTTTTGGGTCAACGTAAAATGTTATCCTTTCTCACTTAAATAACGTCGTACCTAAGTTTCGCAAAATTTCCTATAAAAACGCGCTTTTGATTAGATATATTGTGACAGGCCGGCAACTATGGAACTACATAACATTGAACAGGGCCCGACTGGGGTTTGCAATCCTGATATTTCGAATAGTAATTAGTATGATATTATCCGGATAGTACCCCGCAATGCTTTTGGCCGTCTTTTTTATTTTTTATTTTCATCAAGGACGGTATGAAAGTACGGGTTATGGTTATGGCACCGACGTTATGACTGCAAACAAATTATTGTACAAATATATATTACTTATCTACATTTCACAGCTCTAGACCATCAATCTATCCTTCTCAAACATTCAAAGACGCGTGAAATAAGAAATAAAAGGAAATAACATAAGTATATATGGACTTACAGAATTTGAGCTCACCGATACAACCCGACCGTTATCCCCATAAATTACTAAACGGTGGCTACCGTTCAACTGGTTAACTAGTGTATGAATGATCTCAGAATACGAATAGCTGTAATGGATTCCTGGGTCATATTTATACTGGTTCTCATGAAACGAACATTTAGAAAGTAAAGTGAATAAACCTAGGCCGCGTTACTCGTATCGTGGTGTAGACATGGTAAATCAAGTTATTCCATTCCCAGGAGACTGAAGTAAACCGTGAAATAAGGAGGACAACGTTTTGATACGGCCTTAACAGCTCAGTGAATGGATGTTTATTTATGTAAAGTAAAGTACCTATATACGCACACACAGCAATGCCAGTGGGTGTCTCTACTAGAGATGCACCGAATATCCGGTTACTATCCGGTATCCGGCCTATCCGGCCCTTATTTTAGTATCCGGCCGGATACCGGATATCTTCGTACTATCCGGCCGGATACCGGATGTAGTCAGAGTCGCCCACTAGTCATACAAAAAATTTTTTTTACACAAAAATACGCGAGCGCGTGTGTACTTTTGAAATAAGTTACTCCGTACTGACATAATAAAATTCGTTTTGTTGCCTAGAATTCCTAGGAATGTATCCGCGCGAACGTTCACTACGACGACACAGGTCGAAACCTGCACGACGCGCACCTGCGAAACTCAAATTAGTCAAATTGTAGGTATAGTACCGCCGGCCGAATATTCGGCGGCCGGATACCGAATATTCGGCGGAGGGTCAGGCCGAATATCCGGTATCCGGTATCCGGCCAAACCACTATCCGTTGCATCTCTAGTCTCTACCCACGAGTAGGTACCTGCATACTTAACCTTACAACCTACCTAGGATATAAAATAAAAAAAACATCGGTAGGTTCAATGGGATGTTACGTTTATTGGTTTTCATTGATGTCATTTATGGTGTTTATGCAACGATATGAACGTAGGTACCTACTAGGACCATAGAGGACCACACAGGCTTTAATTGAATTCAAATCCGTATCTGAAGTCGAATTCAACCAATCTCAATGAGTATTTTTTACTGTGGAGTTGAAAAGAGACCATTATATGTGACTGTCAGGACAGTCTACATCAAAAGGTTACCTTTTGGCGGAAGGCGCTTAAGTGCAAGGCCTGAGTGGACGCTCGGAGCGGAGCGTTCGGCGGGGCGTGCAGTGTTGCGGCCGAGCGTCCATACACTTAGTGCAGCGTCGACTTAGGACACCAGTATGAGTTTCATTTGTTTAACACGCACGCCGCACGCTCCGCCACGCTGGACGCCCAACTCGAGCGTCCACTCATGCCTTTGACTAAGTCGTACAAAAGAGAATGTTTAAATAGAGGAGCACACTTTTTGAGGCTCCAAGTTTGATAGCTTTACTAAATGGCGTTATATGGTCCCGTACATTAAGCGGTAACTCTGATTCAGATGGCGCGTCAGGTCAAAGTCATCGCATACCTAATGTGTTGCCATGGGGGCCCGTTCTCTTTGGTGGTAGGTACGTTGTATCGATTTAATAGTGTATTCCAACAATACCTAGGTACTTTTCTATGTATACCTCACTTGTGTATACTTTGTTCCTTTAATTTAATTTGAAGTGTGCATCGTGCATTCTTTTACACCCTCTCAAATAACTCCCACGCCTCAAAAACCAAGTCGTTTCGGTTAAGGAATGTTGAAAAACCTACTTGTTAAAGGCGGACTTCCCGCAGTGTACAGTCGACTTCAAATATATGTTTACACTTTTGCACCTTATTACAATGGAGTAAGGTGCAAAATTGTAAACATATCTTTGACGTCGACTGTACCTAACTATCTACTTACAAAAATTGTTGGCGATTGGAATCTGCGCATAAAAAACATCTGACAGATTAAAACAAGGATTTAATCTAATTACTTATGGAATATATTAACCCTGAATCTATATTCTAACCACAACTCTGTGCTATGTGCTTTGAAAATAGCTAACGCTATGCGAATGTGGAAATGAGATCCTGCATACGAATTGCGAACCCTATCTATTTTATTTAGAATCAGAATTGGTTATGACAATTTCCTCTTGCGAACTGACAGCGATTAAAATTGAAATGGTATGGAAAGTTACGTAATTATCTCGCCCTTAATAAGTTTAATGTGGCTGGAAGATGTTATATACTTAGATAGGTATATAAAGGCATGAGGAAACTCACGTTCGAGTCAACGGTATGTAAAATTTTGCCCGGACCAGCGACTTAGATTGTAATTTGTTGTTTACATTTAATAATGAATATTGTATTCGAGTTTCGCGATCAGTGCTCATACATATACTTACTAAAATGTAAAACAAATTGAATTATGTATTTGGGTTGTGTTTATTGTTGTTATACCTACTACCAGCTGCAGAACTACATACCCAGTTTATGAAATATTATTCATAACGTATTTTTGTAGCTTACCGTTCGTTATAACAAGCATGATTTTCACGTAAACTCAATAAAGAAAAGCTCAATAGATCATTATTTTTTATATACTTACCTACATATTTTTTTAAGATTAGGTACTAGTTTCTGCATTTGCTGCGTGACGTGACGTTACCGTCACGTGCTACAACTTTGCCTAAGTACGATGCACAACTTTCTCTGGCTTGAAAAACATGATTTTCTTCACCAAACAGCTATTTATATCTTATTCCTGAAATGAAAGAAAGGCGGCTATTTGCGGTTCAATTGATAGGCCAATACTCTAGTTTTGCACGATACCTACACCTCTTTACAAAGACCACGTTCCATCACCAGACCAGCTCACTCCATTATCAGACCATCAATTTAATCTTCTAACTTACCCACAGACAAAAAAGACCATTCAAACGCAGGGCTTAATATAATATTGGGCTTCCATAAAATACCTACCAACAAACAAATAAATATACGGAGTGAAGCTAATAAAATGCGTGTGAAAGTATCTCATGTCATGTTCCCATGCAGTAATCCCAGTTAAGCAGTGTATGTATTTGGTTTTTGTTCGCAGTTCCGTGCAACGACATCGATTTTGATTTGTAGTTGTCTGCCAACAAATTATTTGGCTTCGGTTTCCGGTATCTCCTAAGCACTCCATATGATCTAAAATAAGTTCACGCCGTTTACTTACATTACTTGGTTTAGCTGTTGTTAGATTTAAGTTAGAATTGAAAAGCACGTTAACTAAGAGCTTTACTCTTCTGACGTATATAATTTATACATGTATAGGTATATGTGTATAGTCTCGTAACGAACCTCGGTGATTGCTAATCCTTGAAAACAATCCAAGCACATAATCCATGATACTTGATCGTTCAAAACCGCGTCTTCATAAGGTTCTTTGATCATTAATAGTATTTTTGAATAATCATGATTTCAAAGACGGTAAATCTCGTTGCCTATATAATAAAAATACAAGAGAGATTATTTTCTTTGCTTCAAGCAAATCCATCTTCATAATAGTCCATCCTATTACACAATTTTTGTCTGACGTTGAAACGAAGAAACTTGAAAAGAAATGTAATTTTGCAAATTGTATATCACAGCGATCCCTGCGGGCTCGTTTCATTTGGAACACATACCTTCATGCTATACTTGTTATTTATTACTTTTACGCTACTCTAACGCGAAAACTTGTTACATACTCGTCTATTATTTGGTTTTTAAGGGTTCTTTGACGTTCTTTCTCGGTTAGTTGCTACTCCTTATGATATGAAAAATCTCGAAGAGATTTCTGCTTCTGGAGGTATAATTTATTATCAAGATGGATGAGTCTCTAAAGTTCGCTCTATAATATAAAGGATATTTTCTAGGCGTGCATTGTTGAACTATGATTGTCATTTTCACCCCCTTGCGTCAACAAAGGGGTGGTGTAATCCCCGACGTAAACAGAGAGGTTTAGAGCGTAAATTGACAAATAGTAAGAGATCGCTTACCATTTAATGACGCCAATTTGACAGTGTCATAGTGGGTTACGATCCTATTTTGATGACTGTATTGTATATGTGGTAAGGCGATCATTTATGAAGTTTATTATTATTAGAACGTAAAAGCTTAAAATTAATGGCATCAGGACCGTTAAAGCTGTAATACATTGCGATAGTTAACTATAAAAGAATTTTCTTTTAGAAGTTTGAAAAACTAAATTAGTCACAAGCGCGTTGCCGACCTTTTCTATACAAGGATTAAGTGTGATGAGAGGTTAAGGAATAAATGCAACTGATAATTCCTTCACAAACAGGAGAACAATGAACAACTTTTGCGAAAAAACTCATATCAATCACAATTCTCATCTTTACAAAAGTAGGGTAATAATGGACGTTTCCGTATTTGCATTATGCTTGCGTATCGACGCAAGTACTAAATCATTTGTGTTTCAAGCACTGGGTCGTTAGTTCGTTATGTATTTCCCTAACCTAATTTATTCGTCCCACCTAAGTCAGGACGCGGCGCGGCGCTCCGGGCAACCTCGCAAGCCCTATTCTTAGATGTTCATTTGATGTACTAAATTGATATCGAAAACGTATTTGTTACGCACATGTTTTGTTATGAAATATATAAGGTACTATGGCTAAACGTCGGCGTCGGAACAATACGACTGTTATTCATTAAAACGGACGATTAAAATGAGTAATATTGATGATTTCTCGTCAGTTCTGCGATATTAAGCCTGAAGTAAGACTAAACAATTGCTACCTAAGGAATTTAAAGTTATTAAATCATCAGTTTGTGGTCATTTCTATACATAATTCGTCTCTACATAATGTATAGGTACGTTATTTCGTCTACACTATAATTAAATAATTAGAGTATAATATAAACAATTACCTTATTAACTAGCCCCGGATAATGTGACATAATTCACATAATAAAACCCTCTAGTTAGTTTGCACTAAGTACTACTCATTGCTAGATCCGGGCATCTGGAAGCTATCAGTGGAGGTCACAAAATTCAAACCACCTGAAAAATTAAATTCCTAGAGTTCTGGGTTTAATGCAGGATCATGAGTAAATTTGTAATTAATTTTAATATATGTATAATTGCCAGACATTTTAAGTAAATAGCTTATTGAATAAAGGGTTTTCGTTTATCTCATTATTGTGTCACATTTTCCGGGGCTAGCGGGTGTACGATAGAAAATAAAAGCTATATATAAGTAATAATAATATAAATATGATGAAAAATGAATAAAGAGTAATATAAATATAATAAAATATAAGTACAATGTGTAAATTTAATACGGGCGAACCTTTTAACGGTAGTTTATATAGGTCATACTGAACAACTTTCACTATGGAGCCTACCCCGAAATCGCGGTTTTTTTTGCCAGTCTCATACATTTTGTCGACATTTGGTATGAGGAAGCCAATTTTTTTTTGAGATTTTGGGGTTACCTCCATAGTGAAACTTGTTCAGTATGACTTATGTAAACCACCGCTAAAAGGTTCGCCCGTATTAGATTTACACACTGTATATTTTATCGATCATCAATGCTCGCTATATATTAGAACAAAAATTTAAATGACAAGAATAAAATAAACGCGTCTAATCTTATAAAATTATATTGATTCCTACTACATATCTTACATATTTAAGTTCTATTTTTTATTAATAACGAAATGTCAGCAGGTAAATTATACTTTAATTTTGATTCAGAATAGGCCCTCAGTTCTCAAAGCGGATTTCGCTCGTATCTACTAACGGATACGAGACTGGCGTTATAATGTCAAGGGTCGTCCATATTTTCCGATTCCCGTAAAGATGTCATAAAGTTTCCCTTCGAGGTAGATAAGAAAGTTATATGGACGACGCGACCCTTACCGGCGCATCTAACTCGCACTATCCATCACGGGTAATTGCAGCACTTCCTTCAGTGTTCACAAGAAGCATAAATGGGACGACCTGGACGTGACCGCCCCGTGGGCTCATTTATAACGCGTTTTCGTGGGTACACGCTTCTGAGTTAGGTATACATCAGTACACGCTACCCTGTACTGATTTACGTGTAGGTACCTACATAGTTAATGTGTAAATTGGTTGCCGATGTTTTCCCGGGGGGTCGCGTCGGTAGGTATGGCGTTAATCGGGTTTTTCATGGAGGGAGGTAAAAATGTTTTAAAAGCTTTCAATGTGACAGGCTCCTTTGCTGTTGAAGCGTATTATATATTTTACATACATAGTAAAAGTACGAGAAAAGGGCCAAATATTCGTTCTACGAGTAGTCTAGATTGTTTAATTTTGCCTCTGTCTGGTTCAACACCATCTAACAAATCAAACGTTAAATGCCTAGTGCCACGGAGGTGTTAATTCAAGTTGCTAAGCGAATGTGAGCAAACGTTTGAAACGATTAAGCGGTCTTGATCACATTGATTTGGCACATGTATTCTTCTTTGGTTGTCTGGTAGAGATCGCTTTTTAGCGATGAGACCGCCAATTGTTTTACCTCTACTTTTCTGTTTGTAACTTGTGTATACTCTGTTTCTTTAATTTGAAGGTGTGCAATAAAGAATATCCATGTTATGTTATATTAGCGACTAATAACAACTCAAGTTTCGATTTTTAAACCCCGATTGCGGCGGGGCTCCAAGTAACACATAGTTACTTTTAGGTTTGCGTGAGCATGGTGAACTGATCACCAGTGCTTACCCTATGGCCACAGAATTCACGCTCGAAACGCCCATTTCGAGGTCAAGGCGTAAAGTATTTGAAATAAAAATATACACAGGCTTAAACAAATAGTGTATGTTCCTAATAACATGATATTAATCTCGGGTGTGCACACAATATTTAATTGTTTCGAGGTACGCCTTGACATATCGTTAGTGTCAAATATTTAAAATTCGAAGACGCTTTCAGACCAAGCATATAACCGCGAAGCACTTCGTTCATGGAATCGTCTATTTGCATCACTCTCTTTCGTATGTGCAAGAGCGATAGAGACGGGGCCATCATTTTGTTGATTTTCAAACTTCGCGGTAGGCCCTCAGTGTGCAATGGCGAAAGCGTGTCTCTGTGCTGTGAATAGTGACCGATTTTGTAATCAGTTTGAAATTACGAGTAGTTTGAATTTTAGATATACATTAGTTTAAGCCGTTTGACACTTCTGTTAAAGCACTTTATTTTTAACTGCATTTTATCGTAAATACTTTAGTTTTATTTATAATATAAAATTTCTGTTAATAACTGAATCAAATTAGTTTTGTATATGACAAACCTTCCTCGCAAGGGTAAATCAGAAACCATAAATAATTGCTAAATTTGTTGTTAGGACTCACATGGCCTATAGATTTATATAAAAAAAAACTCCTAATACTTACAATAATGTGTTTTTACACGAATAAAATCAAAAAGTCCAAAAAGTTAAAAGGGGTTCTCCTGAACTGCAGGTTTTTTTTCTCTTGATAGTCGCACTTGACATTGCAGAACCAAAAGCTACAAAGACCATAAAAACAGGCAAAACTGAAATCGCACTAATTTTTAGAAATACGAAACAGAGTTAGTTTGTACTTTCCGCGTAGAAGTTTATACGTTCAATTATTCCAGCAACTTTAAAAGTAGTTATAGATTTAAAATGCAGAAAAGTGAGTAGGATGTGTGGAGACTGAGATTGTTTTAAAGTTATGCTCGGATAAATACTTGCTTATCGATTACGTAAATCACGTTCGATGTTTGCGTGAATGTAGTGATATCGAGACACTACTGGAACTTTTATTTGAATGATATTTCTATACAATTCGAAAGCGGGTATGAGTCACTTTCGAATTCACTAAGTATTAATATTTATTTAAATAACAGCTTTTAGTTTATAGTTATTTATGAATAAAGCTAAATAAATGTGCACATTATTGTCTTTAAATAACATGTTAATCATATTTTGTTATTACAATTGACCTTAGTATTATTAAAAGCATAAACTTGAAAAAACTGGGGGTAATCTTATTTATTACGCTGTACATTAAATTTAAAAATAAAATTCAGTAAATTTTAATTGGAAAAAGAAACAAAAGAGGTGAAAGGCTAGTACAATTTTGCACAGAACATAGTTTATATATTAGCAATACAATGTTTGAGCAGCCAAATCGTAGATTATATACTTGGAAAATGCCTGGCGATATTGGAAGATACCAAATAGATTTTATAATGTGCAAAACAAAACAGAAATGCCAAATTCAGAATTGTAAGACGCTACCCGGAGCCGATTTAAATACAGACCATAATCTACTTATAAGCACGCATCATTTTGATACGAAGAAAATTAAGAGGAAAAGAAAACCAAAGGCAATTGATCTCATTAAACTTAAGGATACAAACAGTAATAATAAAGTGCAATATAGTAATAGAGTAGGTGATAAAATAGTGCAATATAAAGATGATATGATTGAAACTAAGGATAATGTAAATATAGAATCTCGATGGAATAATATTCGGGATATATTAAGAGATACTGCGGAAGAATGTTTAGAAAAAGAGAAAATTTTACCACGTAAGAAATGGATTACTACGGAGATAATAGATTTAATGTTAGAGAGAAGACAGTTGAGGAATAAAACGGACATGGAAAGCATACAAAAATACAAGAAGTTAACAAATAGGATCACTACAAAGTGCAATGAAGCAAAACAAACAGAGCTGGAGAAGAGTTGCAATGATATAGAAAGTCTACTAAAAAAAGGGAAAACAGACCAAGCTTACAATGTTATACGACAACTAGAAAGAAAACATAAAACCAAGAGCACTGCTATATTAGATGAACAGGGAAATATTTTACTGGGAAACAAGGAAGTAATTGAACGTTGGAAGAGGTATATAGAGAATTTATATGATGGGGAGGAATTAACAGATAGCGATATAGAAAATGAAGAAACAGTAGATTTTAATAATATGGGTCCTAGTATACTCAGAGAAGAGTTTGATAATGCCTTACAATGTCTGAAAACCGGAAAGGCTGCTGGAAATGACCGAATTTATATAGAGTATATAAAATATGCAAATTGTGACCCCCTAATTGATGAAATATATAAAATTGTTACGCAAATGTATGAAACCGGCACCGTCTCAAAAGATTTCCTAATTTCAAAAACTATCACAATACCAAAAAAAGCAAATACTTTCAAATGTGAAGAATACAGGACACTGAGTTTAATCTCACAAGCGAGCAAAATTCTTCTTAAGATAATACAAAACAGGATTAGACCAGTAACAGAAGAATACATAGGACCAGATCAATATGGCTTTAGAAGAAATAGAGGAACGAGGGAAGCAATTTTTGCGTTAAGAATGCTAATAGATAGACGTATGGAATTAAGCGAAGACACCTATATAGCATTTATAGACCTGGAAAAGGCATTTGATAAAGTAAATTGGAAGATAATGATGCCTATTTTGAAAAACGCCGGATTAGATTATAGAGACAGAAGAATAATTTATGAACTCTACAGGAACCAGGAAACGATGATAGAATTAGGAGACGAATCCAGAAACGCTAAAATTCACCAAGGAGTTCGACAGGGGTGTCCGCTTTCACCATTAATTTTTAATATTTTTATAGAGGGAGCGATTCGGAAATTAATAGAGTCTGGAGAAGGGGGAGTAAAATTTAATGGAGAAAATATCAAGTTTATACGTTTCGCTGATGATATAGCCGCACTGGCACAAACTCACAAACAACTAGAAGATTTAATCGTAAACATGGATACAGTTTTCAAAGAATTTGGGCTCAAAATTAATATAAATAAAACTAAAATTCTCATCACCTCAAAATACAAAACACAACAGAAATCTTCAAAAAACGCCTCAAAAAAAGAAAGAAAATTTAAGCCAATCAAGTTAAATAATATTACTATAGAACAAGTTCCACAAATTAAATATCTTGGAAGTATTATTACTAATGACTCCAAATGTACAAAAGAAATTGTTACAAGGATAGCGATGGCAAAGAAAGCTTTCAATGCGAAAAAATGTCTATTGAAATCCAGAATATCAAGTCACATTCGTAAAAGGCTCATAAAAGTGTACATCTGGAGCGTAGCCCTATACGGTTGCGAAACGTGGACTATGAGGCAACGTGATAGGGAGAGGTTAGAGGCTTTTGAGATGTGGTGTTGGCGTCGCATGGAAAAGGTCAGCTGGAAAGAAAAGAAAACCAATGAAGAAGTTTTAAGTATGGTAAAAGAGAAGAGAAGTTTGTTGAGAACCATAGATAACAGGAGAGGGAAGATGCTTGGACACCTGCTGCGGCACGATGAGTTTATAAGAAATATCATAGAAGGTAGAGTTGAGGCAGAAAGGAAGCCAGGAAAGCCAAGGAGAGCATACATGGATCAAGTAAAGGAAAAAATAAACGTCGTGTCCTATCAGGCTGTAAAGGAGAAGGCAAATGACAGACAGGCATGGAAATTGCTCCACCGACAAGAGCCTGGCTCTTAAATATATGATGATGAAATTTTAATCTCCGGTTCGCGCTATTAAGGTAGAGCTTGTATAAGTATCCCAGAATATACCTAGGTATAGGTAAATATTTCGATTATTTGGAGTATCATTAAATTATTAATTAGTATTCTACATAATCTTCGCATAAGGAAAAATTTAAAAATTTCAACAACTTATTTACAATAAATGCTAGGTAATATCTTTACAATAAGTTCTACATATTTACTTTTGTTGTCACGATTAAACTAATAAAACTCATAAAGTCACTGCAAGGTTTTAGAAATAAAAAAAACACGATACTATTTGAAAGCGCACCCTCGTAAAAATTGTAAAATTAAATGTAATTATGACTCAAATTCTTCTCAATAATAATATTAATAGACTGCTGGAGACCCCGCCAGAGCGTTTTACGCGTTACGGGCAAGCATCCGCAAAGCGTACCTCAACACGAAGCTGAGTGTACATTGTGTACAATCGTTAAACAATCACGGCTCTAAAGGATTATTGGCAATGCTTAAACAAAGAGCCGAATAGTGAGGGTGAACCCTCGCTTATTATTAAACAGACTTTATTGTCAATTCTAATTACGTTGTAAATCCACTTTAAATAATGGTGATAATCTAGCGTGCTTTGCGAAATTATTTTCGTTGCTTGCCTAATGCTTCATATCCATAATATCCATACTTATATATACGTAAAAAAGATAAATAAGAATACTTTATTTCTCATATAAACACATTAAATTATTTTTTTACAGTATCAGTTACAAATATGGTATCTTAATTTATTTACTCAGATAAAACTATGTACCTAAACGATAGAGTAAGCCTACACAAAAGACAATTAAAATACGCACTGTTACGCTACGTACTGCGACCTCCCGACGCAAAGGTGCTCATCACGCTCGCCACGTTGCCGCGTTACATCGGCGATAGACAACCGGCAATATACAGGGTGTAACAAAAATACTGGTGATCCGTTTAAGGGCATAATTGGTATCGTATAGCGAGTAGGAAAAAGTAGGAGAAAATTTTTTTGACGCGAAAAAAAAAAATTTTGTATGGGGCGAGTCGTCCCAGCTGGCCAAACCCTCCATACAAAACCAAAAAATTTTTTCGCGAGAAAATTATTTTTCCTTAGTTTTTCACAATAAGAATACGATACCAATTATGCCCTTAAAAGGATCACCAGTATTTTTGTTACACCTTGTATATATATTAATTATTAATATTATAAATGTGATAGTGCGTGTTTGCGTGTTTGTCTATAACCTCTTTACGCTTAAACCGTTGAATCGGTTTGGATGAAATTTGGTATGGAGATAATTTGAGCCCCGGGGAAGGATATAGGATAGTTTTATCCCAGAAATCATCCCTTAAAAGAATGAATAGGGGGATGAAAGTTAATTTATAAAGTGATGTGAAATAGGGTATGGCGTCATTTGTAATATTTCATGACATACTCTTATTCCTCGTATTACTTATCTTTTATTTAATTCCTCGGTTTGGCAGTGGTGTACGCCTAAATAAATAGATAAGTAGCACAATTTCATAAGGGAAAATATAAGCCCTCCAGAGTTGTTTCGTATTTATCTTCCAAACACCTACCGAACAAAATTAAAAGATCGCAATGAACATTTTACTCTATGGTTATTCTTTTTTTTATCCTACATTTGAATGATAAGGAAAAGCTACATATTTATTTCACTTGTTTACTTGTCTTGCCGGACACATTGTGTGGCATAACAGGATAAAACTTATTATAAGGTGCTTTAGTCATCCTGTAAGAACCGCCGACTTCGACCCTCATACATAAAGGTCCCTTTTACCTACATAACATATTTGACTTTTGAATTGCTTTAATCGTAATTGGTTCTTAATGTCGTAGCTTACAAAAATAACACAAGACGTACATACAAGATTATTACATTATTTGTCTTCAGGTCATAATTGATGCAGTCGGTTCATCGAGTCCCTGGGCTCGGTAAGTTAAAGGAATTAACAACTTTGTAGTGGGAACGGGGTTACAAGGGGTGGGTACTCGGCCGATGTCGTCTAAGGGAATTAAGTACCTTGCCGTATTCGATCAGGGAGCTCATTAACAAATGAACAAAGAGGTATTCGTATTGTATTGAGTTCCCGAAGCACTGTTCAGATGCACATAAAAGACTTCATACCTCTCTACATTAAATTTTTCTTGATGCTCTATCTAAATTGTAATTATTGATCGTAAGCTACAGATTTCTGTAAAACGGGCAGAAAATTTATAATGATGGGACTACTGTCAAGTACGTCAATTTTGCATACGATGTACAACTTTGCCTGGCTTGAAAAGCATGGTTTTCTTCGCCAAACAGCTATTTATACCTTATTCCTGAGATGGGAGAAAGGCAGCATTGAAACATGCGCATTCGAATAAAAGACCCCAGGAGACGCGGAAAGGTATGCAAACAATCGCGATGTAAATAAACTGTTATGATTTCATATCAAAATCACTTTTTCAATACGCCCTTATATGCTAGTTCATTAAACCTTCCTGGCGACTGACGTAAACACGTAAACACACTAACAAACACACTAAAAAAAACTTGACCTCATAATGGTTCGTTTCCCGCATTCTTTTATCCACCTTGCCCGCTTTCAGGCGCCGGACAGCTACACTCGATACGAAGAGGACATGATTAATAATTCCCGGTCCATTATTCACAATTGGTTTCTATAGCGGGCTGACAGTGGGGCTGATAATTCGTTAAGTCCTAAACCGCGACCGCTGCGTGCGCCCGATAACACTCCAATAGGATTCAGCAAATATTTAACTGGGTTATGCGGCGTCAGTGCGGATGCGTCCGGCTCTGTTCGCTATATAATAACGCTTGCATACATCTCATTATCACTAGCCTAATCATATAATCTAATGCGGATGGCTCTAAAAGATTTTCTTTGAATAAAACTGGAGACAAAAATAATAAATTCGAGTTTCAAGTGCTGAAATAACATAACATGACACACTGTAAAAATAGCTTTTATTACTCTTAAACTTGCGATGTATATAATGTGTATGACTCGCATTTTAAGGCGAGAGTTTGACCAAAACCACAACTAACAATAATTCGCAACGCAAGTATTAATAAAAAATTTAATGGTAAACATCAATAAAAAGAAAACAACATAGATCAGAAAGCTTAAATCAATAGGCACTCAAGCAACTGAAGCAATACGAATTTCTTTAAGCCGTAGCTTAAAATGTGAATGTTTTGTTGATGTTTTTCCTTAAGGTAAATAAATATTAAGATAGGTATATTATATAGTACGAATTTTTAAGATGTCTGAATTGAAGGTAGAACTATTTAGTAAGATTCCGGCATCTTAAAAAAATATTACTAATTATTATGTTAAAACTTAAATGATACATACGATTATTTTATAATTTTGTGTTTGTGAGCATTGAGCAAGTAAATTATACTTGTTATTGTATGGGGTGTCTGACAATAGACCGAGCACCTTGAACACCTTGGCTCTACACCTACAGGGTGAACTAACTCTATACTTAAACAACAAACAATTTAATGCCCCGCTAAAATCATACAAGATTTTATATATTTTTAAATAATATTTAGGTATATCATTTATTTTTGTTTTAAAGCTGATATTGTAACATTAAAAGGGCTGTATAACATTTTTTTGATGTAAAATTAAGTAAATCGAATTCACTGGATTTTCTCGTTCAGATTACAGTATTTTGGTATCATGGACGTGATTTATTTTTTCTCCGTGTACATTAGGTAATACATGTTCTAAGTTATATACACAATGGGAATTCTACGGCTCGGTATTGAAAAGCCGCCACTCGTATAGGGCTGTGATAATTAAGAAACCTTGATTAGGTACGCATGACTGTAACAATTAGTGTTGCCAGTTGACTGAACGTACCTACCTGTCTGTACATGTCTGAAAGCCAAAATAGTCGAATCTTGGAAAGTGCTAAAACAATCACTTGAACAAAACTTATGAGTAATATTAATGATGCAATATTACTTGGATGCCCTGTCTGCGACCTAGACTGTTATTTGCACCGCTTAATGAACAAAGGCGAACTATCGATTCAAACTACTATACTTACGACAGACCTGAATATTAATAAGGACTACGGTAACCGGAGATCACCAACGAAAAATAAAATTTAATGGTGTCAGTACAAATATGTCTCCCGAAAACGGACGTAATATTCCTCTGACAGTTAACCGTTCACCCCCTTTCCCGGCTCTGAATATGACCGAATACGAAAATTAACGCTATTTAAAATAAAGCGATTGTTCAATAGACGTTTTCATTATGGGAAGATAAAAATAAATAAACGTCATGAGCGGTAAAACTAAAATAAACGGCTCACTGTCATAGCTTGTATATGAACGTATGAATATTCACAAAAATCTGGGGTAGTTTTGCATCGCTCAGAGCTATTTCTATGCTTTTGGCACTAACATGAGATCACATTTATTTGTTCTGTGGGGTAGCCGGAACGCAATAGGAATTCAGATCCTATTCTCAGCCTAATCGAAATCTATTTCCATAGCAGTATTTTAGAAGCAGGTAGGCTAGGTACGTCAAAGATTCCAATATGAGCTCACGATAGACTAGGATGTTTGCATTAGGTATTCTACTCGTACATAAGTCGAAGTCGATCACTTGTAGGTAAGACTTATAGAGATATTAGGGATAACCAACTTATGGAAAGTAAAAATCCTTATTGTGCACTAAGGGTAGATTTGGGTCAATATTCGAGCTCTTGCTCCAAATCAGTTTCAATGCTTACATTCGCCAGTTACTTGCCTAGTTAAGTCCGTGTATGTTATTGCATGTCTTAGTGAGAACGCCTAAGGAAGGTGTGGTTACTTAATTTTTTTTCAATATTACGAATGTAACTCTTATTGTCGCATGCTTCTGTTGTTTCTCCAATAAAGAAAATAAAATAAAATAAATGAGGTAAAGATTTTTTATACACGTAGAAGTATTTAGTAATATTTGGAACAAATTATGGCGTTGCTAAATAATAGAAAATTTTGTTAAACTCATCATGCTTTTGAGAAAAGTTTACTATATTTGCGGCTAAATAGGACACAATATTTATTTTAAAATGTTCTATTTACCAACATTTTGGCACTTTCTGAGTTGGATCCATACAATTTAAATAAAGCTACTTATTTACACTTTTATACGTTTAAAAAGAGCTGTAAAAGAATTACAAAAGAAAGTCCTTTCAAAAAGTGTAAATACAATTTCTGTCTCTTATTTGTGTCATTAAGGAAATAAAACATCAAACAGGAAATATGGGACAAATAGAGAAGCACGGGCGTGTGTACGAATGTACGTCGTCGCGCCGCCGCACGCCGCGCGCCGCGCGCCGCCCGCGAGCCGCGTGCCGTCACCCGTGCAACGACTCGTTAGAGAATCCGGTTACAGTTCCCGTTCAAAGTTTGTGTGCTTTTGCCTGACGGATGTCCAACATCCTGATTTTCTCTATGCCAAATTTGTGACTTTTCATGCCAAATTTTTGATATTTGCTTTTCCAACAAAGGTACTCTGAATATATTTTAAAGCGAAATCTTCGATGATATTTTCTTTCGCGATGGTATATTTTAACGATGATGGTACGAACGATGGAAACGGATAAGTAATAATCGAATAACAGGCGAGATGGACACTTAGAGAACTGCGGCAATTACGCGTGATGGATCGTTGAACTTTCTCGGACGGGAATGACCCGACCTGATGCTTTAATAACGTTTTGTTTTCTTCTACTCAGTTTTTTGTTATTTACTGGAGTTTGTTCAACGGGGATCCGGAATTAATGTTTCCGTTTTTACCAAATAGATAGAAATGGATTTTATTAAATTAGAATTTTCTGCTTATACTTACGAAAAAAAACGGGACAAAATCAAGAACTTGACTAAATTTGTTCTTTATTTCCCATTGATCAAAATAACGAATTAAAGTTAGATTATGTATAAAATCCAAATGTCAATACAAGTTTTATAATAAAGGATTCTAACTAAAAGGATTTTGATGCCTATCTACCTTCTTTGTCTAAGTTAAGTCAGCTCAATATTGATCTGTTACTAAAATTGTCTACCTATAAATACCAAATTGTTAGTCCATACATTGCTGTGGACTACTAGCATCAGCTTAGAAGGGCGTACCTATTCTCGTAACGTTTTCTTTTCGGTTAAAAAAACGGACGATTTCGCCCATCTATATGTTTTTTTTTCAGCCATATCAGGAAAAATATGAAAGGAGACTACTTGTTTCCATTATTAGTGATATGCTTAAGAAAATAAGAGGTAATAATGGTGAGTTTTAAAATTATTTTTCGAGAAAGTGCACGACGATAATCGCACGATTATTATAATCTTAAAAACAAACGGACGGTTCCGTACCTACTATCGAAAAAAAAAATCGCAGGGTCGTATCTGCCGATGTACGTTGTTTTGGAAATAACTAAAAAAAGCCTTAACCGATAATGTACAAAATCATTTTCAAGGAAAGAATTTTTACATAATCTTTGCACATACGGTTCAAAAGTTAAAAGGTTATTTTTTTTCAGATTTTGGGAGTGATTATTTCTGAAAATATCCACTCCAAATAATGTTCAAAGAAACCTCAATGTTATTTTTAAAATCCTATCGATTGATGTATGCATCATGTTGATATTTGGTGAAATATTTTTTTTGCCAATTAGTTACATATATAATTTTATTTTAGCAATTTCACCACTTCAACTAAATAGCTGTATAGAAAATACACCTTATGTTAAATAAAGATACCTACGTGTATAGTATCCGAGTGAAATGGTTGTCACATACGGACGGACGGACCGACGGACAATGCCAAAACTATAAGGGTTCCGTTTATGCCACTTTGGCTACGGAACCCAAAAAACTAAGTATGTATAGTAAGTATAAACTAAATCAGTAATCGATTCGAAACTATTTAATTTTGAAACAATCAAACGCAGCATAAGCATGTTAGACCAAGGCTTTTACTTTCAAACTAGAAACATTTTATAGATTCTCCTAAAATTACACTTTCTATGAGTAGTACTACTACTCATAGAAACTAATAACTATTATCTTATAAATGAAGCCACATAAAATAAATGTTTTGGTGGTTTAAATTAGGAATCGGCAAATCGCATTAATATTTTACATTCGCGCTTTCGAGAGGGGATTATTAAAGGGATAAGCCGGGAATGACGCGGTATAGACTCTGGTTTATTAACCTTATATTTTTTAATCCGGCGGGATGGATTTTGGGTATAAATTATGTAATTGGGTCTGCTGGCGAGCGCCGCGATAAGTTTAGCCGGAGTTGTCGCGTGGCGTCATCCATCTTGTGCGCCGGATTACCTGGGGCGTATCAACCGAACGTGATTAACGGGTCCGCTCATGCTCTCATAAAACGCTTGCCCCCGACAGATGACCGGGAACTCGTCACAAATGATTGAATCGATCACGCCTCCATATTGCGGTCGCTTCGTAGGAACTTATATGCAACCGTTAACGTATTCTATTCAAGGTATGCTATGTATTATAAATGTATGACCATCATTGCACTTTATAGCTACTCTGGGAGCTTTTGATGGTATATAGCTTAGCAGTAAAATTTAAGGGTAGAGCATGTTCGAAAGTGCTTGGTGCTATGCCTACTAACGAATTGTTTGACTTTGATATGTTTAGGTATGATAATATAGTAAAGTAATACACATATAATATTTACGACTAAGTGACACCTACTACGCGCTACGGCGTAGCGCTACAAATATAAGTATGTCACGCAAAAAAAGTTAAACTTATAACTCCGTTAGAACTCTTCAGAAGAATATTAAAAAGAAATATTAATTACGGTTCCCGGATGTCAAAAGTTGCGCGAAATGAATAATTCTAAAGCAATGGAAAAGTAGAAACAAGGAGGGATGTGACAAGTGCCCGTTAATTCTTCCTCTCGGCGAGCCTCTAAACTGTTAAAGGAGTAAGGTAATTAAGTATGATGGATACTCGGAGTTTATCGCGGGTGGCGGAGACGGCAGCCACTCGCAACTTCCTTATCGCGTCTCTGGGTGCCATTCTAATTGCTCACCAAGCGCGAATAAGTCTAACGCACAGGTGGACCAGAGTGAATCTGTTCTCCGACCGAACAGAATTGTTACAAATGTTAAGATCATTATTACACTGGTTGTGTCCTTAGCTATGACTTGCCTATACTATGTAACGAGACACGCGGCCTGGACCAACTTTATGATGGCTCCGCGTCGCAAAATATTGTGCCTTTACTCGTATCCGTGGCTGCTAGTCCGCACTCGTATGCTGCGATCAGAAATCGTCCCCAAGGGAATGTACACATTAGTTTTACAGTTATGCCCGTTTCACACGAGGGCAGAACAGTGAGACAGTTGAGTGGGCTGCATAGTACTTATATGATTTGAAAGCGCTTTCCGAGGCAGAAAAATACTGTCAGGGCAGCAGGCACGGCAGGACATCACAGTTAATAGACGGCCGGTTTTCTGGGGGCTATAAATATGAATGTGAGCTAATGTGAATTTGAGGGCAAATGCAGTGGATATTTAATGACTGGTACTTTGAGTATATGAAAGTTAAGTAGGTACATTTTATTCAATTTATATTGTTGTGATATTTATTTTATTTGAGTATAATAAATATGTGGTTCTTTTAGACCATAAGCCAGAAACAAATTTCGTTAGTCGTCGTGTCATGACGACGTGATTGGTCATCATGATACTCTGAAATAAAATGCCTTATAATACACTTCGCCTTATATACATGGCCATGGCTGATTTAGTAAGAAACTATGTTATATCCATGGAAGAACCTACAAAACTTACCTTCAACGTATATACCGGGTGTTTCCTGTAAAAGGAGCAATAAATTAAAACGTAGATTCTACTCTTCAAACCAGACAACGTTTGTTCAGCGACTTTTAAAAATAACTTATGGTTTGATTTTTAGGAAAGTTCGGACCCGCGATGTATTTCGAAATTGATTATGCCTGTAGGGTGACAAGCAATGTCAAATAGACGGATTTTAACGTACATTGAAAATACTATTTAGTTTGTATGAAAAAGAAGCAAACTACAAAATACATATTTTTAAAAAGTTATTGAACAAAAGTTTTGTTGTTTGAGGAGTAGAATCTACGTTTTAATTTATTGCTCGTATTACAGGAAACAGCCTGTATAGTATAAAACTCATAAGTACAAACATAACTATGATAGGTTATTTCAGTATTTTAAAATAACTATTGAATGTATGATAAAGGATAAATTGGCAGTTATATGGGAATACAAACATAACCAAGGAAAACTAATTAGGTATGATATATCAAATAACCTTAGGGTACTAAAAATGCAAAACACTTCACTATACCAACTAGCAACAATTTCTATGGACGGAGAGTCTGGTCGAGCTACCTGCCACACATTCTAAATAGTTTTCCTGGAAATACATATACTTGCACAATCTAGAGGAGAAAACCCATAAGTTTGAACAATTATAATTAGGTGGTAATAATAATATAACAAACCTGAACTGCAACTGAAATTCAGGTAATATTCGAAAATAACAAAACGGCAACTTATATGATACGAGTAAGTACATCTGCTGTAACAACTATAATAACAGTCTAAAATAATTAAATGATTTTTCATGTTGATAAAAGTCCCATTAAACCTGCGTAATGAGACTAAAAACATTTGTTGCTAATGTTTGCCATGTCACATTCCGTTTAAAAAGTTTTAATGATGACGCTAAGTACTAGCTTAATGACGAACTTCTGCTTTAACATCATATTTCATTTAATTATGAACTACTTACATATTGCTATCGCTAGCTGTGAATCGTATTTTGCAAGTAACATCTCGCATCTACACAACGTTATGGTTTCCCGGAGTACGTGGGCACTGGGCACTTGTTAACCAGTGGAGGTATTTTAATGAGATTCTGTGGCAGAACGAAGATCGTGTGTACAAAAGATTCGGTTCTACGTCCATTTTTAGCTGGAACCACGGGGACCCTTGTCAAAGGAGATTTGTAAACAAAATACCCTCTAATTTGTTTTTGAATTTGGAAGTCACCAGCACAGTTGGCCGTCTTATTAAGTACGCCTTAGAAGCCTTTAATTTAACGTTTACAATTAGGTTTTTAAGTATTCTTCTCTGAAAGAAAAGCGTTTTCCCTGCGTCGTTAATCTTGTTTAACTGAGTCATTGTATTTTTATTTTATAGACATTTTCAATTTTGTCTCTGGTAGACAATTCGTGTCTTTTGTTTTTACGAAAAATTTACCTTTTACATTATACATACATATAATAAAAAGAGCTTTACATAAAATGTTATGTTAAGGGCGCGCGGAGGTTAAATCAAACAAGGTGTAACGCAGGTGTTGTCGGGAATGGCCTCTTTGACCACATTCCTAATGGGGGTCGCACCTCCTCGTGCTAATAGGGAAATAACGCTTTACAAGGACCAGTTTTAACATTTTTTCATTCATTAATATTTTTTTCATAATCTCAAAATAAAATTATGTATTTAGCGCGTATTTAAACAATTTTAACTCATAATTAAATAGGTTACCTACACACATGTCGACGTTTATTCTGCATCAACCAGTAATTATATTTGTGGCATGTGATTATCGTTGTTTGCTAATGAAACTGCAGTCATGCCGCTTGAGTGGGTGGACATATTAAACTGTTATAGAATCATCGAAAAAAGAGATTCCGAACGTGATTTAGCAGGATTTGCAGTTATCCTTCTTATTTCTACTTTTGCCGAAAAAACAGAAACCCTCGTCAAGACGGATTTGTTAACTGAAAAAAGATGTACAATTTGGCTTTTATGTTTTGTTGCGTCACCTGATCAAGATAAAGGAGGAACGGGAATCGCGTTTACTTTATGGGATAAAATCTACAACTGTAATCGGAGATGGCAAACTTAAACATATTACAAATAGAAGCACAACAACATTTCACGGGCCAACTTCATTGATCGGGTATTCATAACAATATTTTCGTACTACTTAGACGTACACGGAAAAAAGGATATCTTCTGCCATGAATACCAATATTACCAATGAGAAAATATTATTGTTTAAACATAAGTCAATATTTTCTTGGACTAGTTTTATATCTTTAGCTCAAGATATATTTTACTACAATAATAACATTTTACTTGAATAAAGATCACTTACTCGGCAAATTGTTTTCGTTATACTTATACAAAACAATATTGTTTTGACGAAGAGGATTTGTCTTTGATGAAGATATGTCTGAGTTTGGTACTTTTTTCCGTGTAGCTACACCTACACGTGTAGGTATCTACCGCAAACTCGTAAGTTTTTGATGGACGTAGGTAGGCGGTGGGTGAAATAACTTATCTAATTGTATTCATTTAATCCCTTTTTAAACGAAAGAATAATACGGCCGTTTAAAGCGAGTTTCCATAATAGAGGTGGTTTCAGTATTGTTACATTAAACCTAATATCTTTCTGCGCTTAGAAAGGTGGGCCTTTAAACCATTATGCCTAAGAGGAATGTTTCGTAATGCTTAGTGGAGCAATTTTCATTTTTGAAGAACTTTAATAAAAACCGGCTATCCATTATTAATAGATCAGTCTTTGGAGCATTTTGCCTTACAGAAGGTGGTGTAAAAAATATTTTAAATTGGTAGGCTAAAAGGTTATTAAAAATCTAGGACTTTGAGGGGGGGGGAGAGGGGAGATTACAAAACTGTGGTTTAGATTTCATTTCTTTGAAAAAATTGTACATTTTCACCCCCTGTATCTTTATATCTGTAAAACTTACAGACCCCTTGTGTATGAACAAATTATAGATGATTTTATCTTCTTTATATGTTCCGTAGACACTTTAGTCATACTGATAAACATTTAAGCGCAAAGGTTAAAAAACTGAATTTTGGCACCTTTAAACCAAGATGGTGGCTAACGCTCGCCCCCCCCCCCCCTCAAAGTCTAAAATCTAGATTTTTAATAACCACCTTGTAGCCTGCCAATACCCGTTAAAACATTTTCTACACCACCTTTAAGTCAATGTATGGAGATGATTCCCTGATGATTGGATTATAATACCAATCTTTCAATTCATTTCTATATTATTGAATCACCAAGGTAAAATTAGTTTTTTTTTAATGTTAAGAGGATGATAAGAGCTAAATTCCCTATCTTTTTCAGCGCGAGTCAAAGAGAAACACTGCGTTATGATTAGTATGGGACCTCATTGCAAATTTTGCAAAATGATGAATTAAAAAAAAACTATGCATTAATTGAGAACTAAAAGGCAACGAAGTTTTTAGTATTCGTATGGTGGAATTTTGTCCTCAATTACATACATATAAGCCAAGAAACTAAAGACATGCAATTGTTTAAAGCTAATTTTAAGATGTAACTTTGGAATTATTTTCTATCGAGCCGATTTTGTCCAATCGTGTATTGGAAATAACGAAGTTTTCCAAAACAAGTAGTTATAGCTATATGACTGTTTAAGTAAAGTCAATTTGAAGGTCATCGGGTGTTGTCAGCCTCTTAATGTTCTCTTATTTTCAAATGCATCTGAGTGTTAGGCTATGTTTAGAACTTTAAAGAGATTTATGTTTTTATTTTTCCTATGAGAAAATACAGGGCTGTGAGCATGATTAATATATTATTAAAAATATATAAAATATTTTTTTTAAATATTTTATAAGGAAAGCTAGCGACTACGTAATGATGGATTACTCCATTTAATTTTAAATATCATACCTAGTCATCTATTGATTCCGATCACTACGGGACCGCATTTTGTAAATTGCTTTTAAATGCTATCTATCTAAATGCTCACTTAAGATTTGGGGGATAATATCTAATGGTAGTCTTATCTTATTCTCATTTGTATAAATTCTACCTCGGAACACGAGGTGACTAATGGCTCCTGACCTACGTTCGCTTGCTAATCGACTTCGGAGGGAAGGTCACTTAATTGATAAATCACAGTCTTGGTTTATTTGTGCCCTTCCGCAGGCGACACGATGGGCCACAGTCTATCAATCTGCTGCTAAATGAATGCACAGCTTTATGATAGCCATATTTATTATTTCTTAAATTATGTTACCTATGTATTTGTGTAAGATTGTCCCATAATATTTATTTCATTGGGGGGGGGGGGGGGGGGGGGGGGATTGTTTTTCCTAATAAACGAATGAATCCATTTCTGTGTAATTTCTTAGTGTTAATTTGTAGTACTACTGATTACGTTAATTTTGGTCCTTGTCACATAGTTGCATTTTGCATATTTTTTGCTTCATCACCGAAACGGCAAATGGTAGCCACTTTTTAACGTGTAGGTGATGATGCCAAAAGTAAGTAGGTAATATAAAACTGTATCACATAGATCATAAGTTGCGGAACTAGTAGGACTACAACTTAATATGATGGATTATACAGAAATTGATTTGTTTATTAGGAAACGCAATCCCCCTAATGAGGGCGCCACTGGGCGGTCGACGCAGTCGTAAGTCTAGCAATTTAGCTAAACTAGAATGGAAAATTTACGAGATCAATATATTGTTGGCCACTGCCAATAACGCAATATGTATTTCAAAAGCTAATATAACCTAAGTAAACATATGAACCCGATTTAATAATTTATTTATTTATTAATTTATTTATTTATTTATTCGGGGAACCAACAGCTAGTACTAATATTGTAGCTATATGGGTAGGTAACAGAGAGCCAATTAAAGGTTCCCACCAGTAGTAATTTGCGTGTGTTCAAAATTATTACATACGTTAATATTTTTAACCAGTAATCGTGTTCATTTCCTTAAATGCAAATAGCAGGTAGAACGGACCGCAGCCCAGGCCGCCACAAAGCTGCGGGCTTCAACCAAGTTTGTATTTGTTTCCATAAAGTCCGTACTATCTTCGATTTTAAATGTGCGGGTTGAGTTTGTTGCTGAACGAATCCGGACTTTGGCTATTGCAGCATTTTAAACTGAGCTCCGAGCTCCGAGCAGTTTTGTTTGGAGGTTTTCGAGGAAATTATAAAATATAGATACGTACCTACTGTATTGAAAGCTAAGACAGTCAAATTGAATACAGGCTATGGCAGGTATGTCTATTTAAATATAACAACTTTGTTATAATTGGACAGTTTATGTGGTAATCAACGGGTAATAAAATGTATTCGCTGGAACGTTTGTCACATTGAATTATTAGATTTTTTATTATTTATTATTAAATGTAGAATGACGTGAAGGGTTGGTAGGCCGGCGCTAAGCCACTTAACCTTAATACCTGATGTCTCTGGTTCAAAAGAGTCCTAGTAGATAAAATAATCAGAATAATAAGGTAAGAATCAATCATCTTATCATTAAGCCAAGGTTACCCTTGGGTTAGAAGGTCAGATGTCGGCCAGTTTCGTAAAAACAATTACCTACGCCAGTGCTTTGAGACTTGGCAAAAAGCATAAACAAACGCAATGAGGATGATTTAAAATCTCCAATACTGCCAATGTTTGAGAGCTACATAATATCAACGATAAGGAAAAAATTAGGGGACGCACGTACGTTGTTAAATACTTACTGAATATCCGAAACTTCTTTTCAATAAGATTACAATACCTAGATATTGTATTAAGTTATTGAACAGTGTCCCAAACAACTGTTGACGTGCTGTTAAGTAACTTATGTGATACTTACGAGTATATTCAAAAATTCAAAAAATATTTATTTCAGACAACATGGTCATGATATTGAATGTTTCTAGTTACTTTTGTAATCTTATTTCATTCGACAACAACGTTAGTACACAGTATAAATACCTTACCTACTTACAAGTATATCAACTATATGGGAGTATGAGAATACCAACTAATACGAAAATAGTCCAAGAATTATGGAATAGTATAACCGGCGATGAGCGATGACAGCGTAATGTGTTGAGACCAACAAAGGTCTCCAAATACAGTTAATGTGTGTTATGCGTGACCAAACTTGCTACGCTTCAAGTCACGTAACTGTTATATTTGAAATCACGGCATGTTATCACGTCCACCAGTTATGTTAAATTGTCGATTTAAAATCATATTTAGTGCATAATTAAGAGATATAAATCAACGGTAATAAATGTTTAACACATACAAGCCTCGATGCATATGTATTCGTCTACTCAGACAATTTTCTTAGGCTCCCCCATTTGTACAGAAAAGTAGTTTTAGGCCAAAATTCAGCACTCTTTTATAATAATATCATAATTAATAGATTTTTCATGAAAATATCCTACACTAATGTAATTGAAGAACAAGTAATAGGTACCTTACTGAGAATCGTAAAAAGATATGAGTTTTGTATGCCACATATTTTTATTGTAAAAACAAAAGGTGAGACAAGGGTCATTCCTGGGGAAAGCAACACGGCATAACTATATACATAGGTACTGACCGTTTAATTTTGGGTCTACGAAATCAAATGTGCAAGAGGAGAACACAACTTTATTAGGGCAATGGTTTTGGAAAATCCATTTTTTCAGCAACAGAAGTCACTTTGTGTTTTCATTTTGCAAATAAAATAAATTACCTACTTTAAACATTACTATTACACATTTAACACCAATTCTTCAATAATTAATCATTAGAAGTAAACATGTAAGAATTATTCCGATAAATGTGAAAAATTAAACTAGGCCAGGGTGGCGATTTTTGGCAGCCGAAAATTAAGCTCAAATATAATACAAAGTTAAGCTCGAAAATAATCGCACACAAAAGTTTGTCGCCAATTTTTTTGCATGGAATTAATAGTTCAAATAATCATGATTTAAAATTACCATCGCTGTTGTTTTTAAAACATAACTTCATCGTTTTATTCAGAGTTTTAAATGTCACTTTCGAGTGATCGAATCTCAAAAATCACCCCCCAGGTCCATTACACCGGGGAACGCAATAGTTTTAGACAAATGTCGCCTAAATGTCTTTCATTGTTTTTAAAATCTTTAAAACGACTTTATTTTTATTTGAAGGCGACTTAGTTGCAATGCATACATAGTTTAAGTAAGTAATGCATAATTTGTAAATTCCTAAGTACAGTCAACGGCTTAAATATGTATACACTTTTGAACCTTATTACAATGGAGTAAGGTGTAAAAGTGTATTTATATTTATGGCGTTGATTGTACTGCGTACTTGCCAGAAGGTTTAGCAGGTTTATATACGCAGCGCCATTAGATTCAGGTTTTCATAACCCTATGAGGTTTTGTAGCAGATAAAATTTAAATAAATCGGTACATTAATTAAGCAATTAACTATACAGCCTATAGTTGACTTGAAGACTAAATTAAACTTGTCGTGGGTCTAGCCTTTTAGCCAGTACTACTCACATAGATCGTATCTCGACCCAATCTGTTGGACAAAGGATAGTGGTGTCAGTTACCAAAAAAGCTTTTAGAAGATTGTTTCTTTGTGCCAGTAGCGTCTGATTGATAGCCGACAAAATGATAATACATCGCGATTTTCAACTGTATAAAACAGGATCGCGTTAAAAATTGAAACCGTGCTTGAACATGTGGGTGCTACTAGATAATACCACAGCTCCTCAACAACGCACTATAGGCACCTATTACGTAAATATTTTATTCATTATATTAAACGCGTAGCAGCACACGCAACGCTAAACATTATTCATGCTTGGTAGCGTGGTCCTTGGTGCTGTTATTTAGCATTTTCTAGCTTTTGATTTCAGTAGGTAATCCTTCTAAATGATTTTAAATAGAATAGTATGTATTTGAATTTAATGGGTTTTATAATATAATTTGTACCATATTAGTACTGACGCGTAGGTAGATTTAACCTAACCTTTCGTTACATAATAAAACAAATGTCAAAGAAGCGTATTAACTTTAAGTAGGTGGCAGTGGTGGCGGGACAAAAATTTACTTAGGCAAGCCGAAGCTTAATTTGACTTTAAATTTCTTCATGAGCCATAGGAAAACTGTTCAGTTGCCTTAAAATTAGGCAAGCTGGCGGGAATTGAGTTCTATGGACGCGCCGCCACTGAGGTAGGTACTTAAAGAGTGTGTGCTTATCTATGTACAACGGCCACAACTTAATTATTTGGTTATTCGTAAGCTTAATCGTATGCGTGCTATACTATTTTTAATTTAGAAATAAAGGAAAAGTAGAAAAATCCACCGCCTCAGGCGAGACTCGAACTCGCGACTCTGGGAAACATGCCCATCGCTCTGCCAACTGAGCTACTGAGACTATACCTGATGGCAGATGGTCGTTAGCAGACGTTCTGCTTAATACAAAAATAAATTGCATGGGTTAGCGCATCGTTATCGGTGAATTCTCAATACAACTTGGGACTCCGATGGCCGGTTAAGAAATGTAAGACTTCGTCGGCAGATGTCGCTGGGCGTCACCCTAAGGCGCGAATATAAAATAAAGGATGTGGTGGAGAAATTCGCAGCCATCCGGTATAGTCTCAGTAGCTCAGTTGGCAGAGCGATGGGCATGTTTCCCAGAGTCGCGAGTTCGAGTCTCGCCTGAGGCAGTGGATTTTTCTACTTTTCTTTTATTTCTAAACATTGTGGTATCGTTAGCAGACGTTCTGCTTAATACAAAAATAAATTGCATGGGTTAGCGCATCGTTATCGGTGAATTCTCAATACAACTTGGGACTCCGATGGCCGGTTAAGAAGTGAAGTGTGCTAGGCGTCACCCTAAGGCGCGAATATAAAATAAAGGATGTGGTGGAGAAATTCGCAGCCATCAGGTATAGTCTCAGTAGCTCAGTTGGCAGAGCGATGGGCATGTTTCCCAGAGTCGCGAGTTCGAGTCTCGCCTGAGGCAGTGGATTTTTCTACTTTTCCTTTATTTCTAAACATTGTGGTATCGTTAGCAGACGTTCTGCTTAATACAAAAATATTTTTAATTTGTTTCATATTTATAAAGATCGCAACATAACTTTCTCTCACATATAAAGTACTTCTAACTTATATAGGTAGATAATAATTCAAAATCAAATAATTCCATCCTCCTACAAATTTCCTTATAATATTCATCTAATTGTATTTCTCAGTATAACAATTTGTCCTTGTTACGGTATCCACAATGTTATTAACGAGGAGGATAATGTGTATCGGGTAGTGGAGACATTTTTATTAAGAGCGGGGCCTATGCCACGCGCCATTATGCCGGCCGCCCCACCGAGTGCTTAATGCAGGATAATGGACTCCCTCACTATTAATTTTGCTGTTTTTGTTTTCGAAACCATAATGTACTGAGTCATCTTGTTATGGCAATTTGATAATGTACTAGGAGTTTGTCCTTGTTATTTTTATGCAATAAATTAGTAATATGGAGACTCTGTGACTGTGGGCTCTTATTCAATATTGTTCATGTACCCTAACGGTATTGAAACTAAATCATTTTGTAAGAACTTAAATATCAATCACAGTTCAATTTAAATTAATTTGCCCTCTGGACTATTCATTCAATCTCATTAAAATACCTATGTATCATGTAGGTTTTTATTAAAAGTGCCATAGGTCACGCTACGGTAAAAATACTTCTTGGAAACAAGTTGATATTGGTATTTTTCCTTGTAATTTAAAATAACAACCTTATTTAAATGACATATTATGAACTTAAATTAATTTCAGATAAAACATGAAATGAAATTTATGAATATTTAGAAACTTCACTCGTAAAAAGTCAAAATTTACAGTACTATACAGTAAGGCAACAGGTTGCTAGGGGAACTAGGTATAAACCATTGGTCAAAAGTATGTTAGGACATAACTATTACAGTCAAAAGATCCGTAACCTTTTTTGTCAACCGTTTCGTTTTTCTCTCATATGATTATTTAACACAGTTGCATCTTTAGCTATTGATAGTGATAGTATTGAGTCTAACTTCTGTCCTATTATCTATAGTCTATAAGTTAGTGTAGTACCCTACGTCTAGGGCTGCCATCTCTAAATTCACCGAACCCGGACAATAATTGAAAAAAACCCGGACATTTGGCGTAAATCGCATTTTTCCCCGGACGTGTCCAATCCAGTAATGGCACAAAATAATTAAATTCAATGGGTTGTTCCCTCACATAAAAAGTGTCCGGGTTTTTCCCGAACACTTATTGGAAACCCCCCCGGACGCACCCCGGACGGCCTCCAAACTAGGACAAATCCGGGGAAATCCGGACGGATGACAGTCCTACCTACGTCCTACGTGTGCTTACTCGTAATATGTCTGATGATTGTAGTCATTATGGTTTCTAACAATCTACCTTAGTCATACAAAGAGAACAATAGACAGACAAACATGTCTTGGAATTATAAAAGTGGTTAATTCGACTACAGAACCCCAAAAACAGAGTATATAGATTTTAGCTAAACTAATTACATATAACCACGAGCGGTTATTACCACTCTAAATTCACATTTAACACCAACTAATAATGAAGCAGCTAAAATCAACACAAGCGAGCAAACAGAAAGTATAACGTTCGGTAGTCATAATAGAATAGACGTAAGTTTAATATGAAATTGGAGTCGGGGCTGGATATAGCGGTTGTCATAAACAAATAGCTTTACGAACATGAGCATACTCAAATATTGGTAGAACGTGGCTTCAGGGACACCAGCCAAGATTTATTTCGCTGTATATCATCAGTGATATTGATTTATGTTAGTATACAGGATTGGTTTATATATAAAAGGGTATAAGCCTTAATTTTTATTCATATTTAAAGTTTATGATTAGATTTATTTATATTTTCTTTATTAATACACAATAATCTCGAAAAAAATTCTTTAGGGAACATTATTTACATTATAATTGCAGTTGAATTGAATATCTAAACAAATATGCGAAATAGAACGCTGAATTATCCAGAAATTATAGTAGCACTGCACCTAGATACTTTGTTGTAACGTAATAAAGTTTTCAACTAAGTTTGTAATTACGCAAACGTAACTACGTTAGACTCTGTTAGCGCAGCTCCCATGGAATCCCACGGCCAGAAATGACATTCCATGATGACTATTCTCCTTTCATGCCGAGTACGGAACCGTAACAAAGAATTACAGTTACTGAAGCGTAGTTACGCCTTCGGAACGTTTCCACCTTGCTTACGAGGTAATCTAATACACAGAGGTATGGCTTAATTATTACAATATAATCACACTACTATCATTGGCGCTATAATTGGCCATTAATTATTTCAGAGTAAGTATTCGATGTATTTCAACAATTATGATAAAATATTCTAATTAATAAGCAGATTAACGTAACAAATATCTGGCAGTACTACCTTAATGATTAACTTGAAAAATATTCTTGAGATTAATCCTAAACCTAAACTAGATTCAGCAAGTTTTGGAACGGCATAGTGCCGAAAAGGAAAACCGCAGAACTTGCTTAGTTTCAAATCCGCCCGGGCGAAGTTATCTCAATTTATAACGAGCCGAAAGGACAATGCAAATTTGCATTTCATCTGCCGATGGTGTAGTTACGATGATCATTCATATTGTTCGCGATTAGAGTACGAGGTGAAGGAGATATATCGCCGGCAATACACAGACCGTAGCGCGATGGACTAACAAATTATTGTCGTCCAGGGAGCACGAAATATCGGTCCGAGCCGGCACGTTCGCCCGCGACCTACCAGAAATATATATCTGCACTCGCCATCGGTAGGAAAGAGGAAAACCGAGGGAATACTGAGCGAATCTCTCACAGGCTGCGAGGCAGGGCGTGGACGCGGTTCGGTTAGCTCAAGGGAAAACTATTCCAGCCTCCTAGCTTGCACGAGTTGCACGTTATCACGAAAATCTGTTTGGGAAATTTATGTGTGCTTGGATTTGGTAGGGTAGTAATTTTCAAGTCTTTAAAAGTATTTATAGTCAGTATCGAATTTTATTGGATTACTACAGTTCCTTTTAGAAATATTTGAATGTACCTTTCGATTGATTGCCTACTAGCTCGTAATTAATAAGCACTTCAAACTTTTAACTAAATACTTTTGTTCATTTAAATTTCTATCATGTTAAAGATCCGTTGTAAAACCACTACTACTACTACTACTACTACTGTTGTATATACTGTTGGAACTCTTGAACGGCTGTAAGGCGGCAGTTTGGGGTTAGGTTGATTTGTGTAAGATTGTCCCCAAATATTTATTTATTTATAATATCGGCCAAAGTAGGTAGTCTTAGTTTCAGCATCGTTTGTTTATTTAAAAACACCATAGCTGTATAACTAAAATGTCTTAACCTAATTAACTGCGATGAACTTGTAATGCATTCCAAACGAGCTGAAGACAATAAAGAATTAACGATCTCATTTTATCCTGAAGACTGACGCTATTAATAATAAAAAAACCGATTTCAGAGTACCACCGAGCAGACCGTTCATTTAGATGGCCGTTATAGGGCACTAACACAGGATTAATTGTTAGCAGAGTTGCTATAGCTATGGATTTAATGATGAGCTCCTTTCATTTTGAAACCTTTTAATAGAGTTTGCTTCACATTGCTTTTCTTAATGAATGCAAATAAAAAGATTGAACCTTTCCGCCTGGAGGTATTTACAGGGCATTTAGTTAAAGATGTTAAATTACTTCGTGAAAATCTTTTCTGCCGTTTATATTTGTACATACGTTGAAGTAGGTAATAGAAATGAAATCACGATATATATACCTATAGGTACGTGTTAACTTTACGCCAGCCGGGCGACTAGATTTAGTAAATTAAACTTGGAGGGAAAACTCGTACTTACCTTCTTTTAAATGAATTATTTTTTTACGTTGACCATTAATTAAAAATGGGCTATTCAAGCCAATTATCGCTCAACGATGGCATCGATACGATAAATTCACTCGGCAAGCTTGTACGGTACAACGCAAAGGCAAACCCCACAACTGGCATTATAGGGGTTCATGCGTTGGTCCAAATCACAAACAAACATGAGTATAATTCGCTTTCCCTGTTTAATTAGTGTCGTTCCACGTCAAAAGGAATATTGGTGTATAAATGGCGAAGGCTGGCATTGTCACAGGCGCGGTATATCATCGGAGTGCGGAAATTCAAAGGGCGCCCGGAAGTACTTGATTTATGAGAGCGGGGCCCATGTACGAGCCAGTATTAAAATTTTCATAAAAATATTCTTTATGAATTGCTTGCATTGTGTGGTGGTAAATTGCGGATTCATTTCGCACGGCGACCTTGCCCGATTATTGTACCTAGTACGCCGCATACTTAGTGCTTGCTTACCTTTGTTGTGCTAGCGACAAAAGAGCAACAACACCAAGGCAACGGCAGTATCAAAGACAGCTGTTACTGTCACGTGACCCATATTGTAGCGTAAAGCTGGTTGAAAAGTGTATGCTTTTGTCACTTCAGTTAAAAACACTGCTTTAGAGAGGTACACAACACGAGTAAACAACGTCGCGTAGACAGGTTTATAAAAACATGAAGTACACCTATGTATAACATCACTCATCAGGGAGGAAAATTCTGCATGAGTTACTTGGGGCAATAGGCCACATGTCCGGTGAAATTGGTGAAAATTATACAGGATATTCTTGCCCTCCTACTCTAGAGCTAAAATCTTGAATATACAATGCGTTGTTGTAAAAATATGAATTAACTGGCCACTTTTAATTAGTATCGTCATGATAATTAAGCAAAAAAGTCCCTAAGCGCGACATTTCGGGGAACCTACATTAGGTCAACCCCTGTCTTCAAGACATAGGGCTAGTTGAGTTGAATGCGAAAATGAAGCAATTTCAATTGTTCTTCTAATATCACATAATTGTGAAATATCTTTAAAAAGCAATGTTAAAACTAACATTTATAATTAGAACAATAAAAATAATGTATAATTTGCCGTACAAGCGCTCATTATCTCCCTAATTTTATTGACTTTAGCCTGACGAATGCTTCAGAATCCACAACACATCGGCCGTTTTATACGCTGCGATAGAACTGTTTTCCGCATGGTCAGTGGCGGCGCTTACACGCGTAGTCGGTGAATAATTTGCATGAGGGGGCCGGCCGCGGGCTGAGGCCCCCGCTAAAGGCCACGGGGAGCGCCACCGACGCAGTGTAGCTAAAAGCAGAACAGGCACAACACCCACGCTTTAGTTTTTAAACAATCGTCACACTTTCAATTCAAAATTTAAATGACTATGGTCCAGTTAAGTATTTAGTTTTTTTTTTTTTTTTTTTTTGATATGAAACAAACAGTCATTCAAGAGTTACAAATTACAATCCATTTGCTTAGCTTTAGACCTATAGTTTCCATAGTTATTTTAATTAAAAGTAAACACAATGTAGCATATAAACTTTGCAAAAACAAAATTTTATATAAATTTACGAGAAAAGAAAGTATTGTAAATAGAGGTCAATTGAGACCTCGTAAGTAGTTGACTAATGGTAATTAATCTTACAATGTTCTGAACACATTTTTTAGAAAGCCTATGGTACAATTAAATAAGTCAACATCTTTAACTACAACTACATTCCTATCATTATAAAGTGCACATGCACGTCTAATAAACATATTTTCACAGTAGTTGGTTCGACTATATGGGATGGAAAATAATTGTTTATGCTTAGGGTGACATCGGCGTTCTCTTATACCTGGTACTCTGATATGAATTTCATTTAATAGACTAGGGGCTTCGATTTGATTATTCAAAAGTTTGTATAACAAAACTGAATCGACACAATCTCTTCGACATTATGTAGGTAAGTCACATCTTTTTAATTTCAATATGACCCTTATTCGACATGCCATACTGTGACACGTGGATACTCATACGAGATCACTACTTGTTTGTCACATGTACCTAGGTATGTATGTACTAGCCTTTGTGTTAAGTGGTCTTACCAGCGACTGTCAGTTTTTGGTTTTCGAATTGGGACTGTGTGCGGTGTTAAGTGTCTCAGCATAACTTAATGAGAGTTTTCTAAATCAATTTTTTCACTAGGTGGCAGCACCGTGGCGAGAGGTCGAGCTGCCATAATCCACCAATCACGTTTTATTTATCAAATTTTTTTGATTGGTGGATTTTGACAACTGCTGTCAAAAAGGCCTCTCGTCACAGGGCCGCCACCTGGATTCCCGGAAACCCTCATTGTTTATCATTTGTATCACCGACTTCAAAAAAGGAGGAGGTTCTCAACTGGACAGTTTTTTTGTATGTATGTTACTCGATATCTCCGTGAATCGTGAACCGATTTTCAAATATTTTTTTATCTAACGGGTATAATCCCGAGATGTTCCCATTGTCACCAAGTCGGGGTCTGATGATGGGATCCTGGAGAAATCGTGGGAACTCTTCAACTATTATAGGCATACCTATAGTGATTTCACTATTTTTTACAGCAACTCGGCCTTCACTTTTTTTGTTTAAAATTATTTTTAATAACAAAATTTCACAGTACCTATGTAAGTAGCTACGAGTACATGTAATGTTCTTTTTCACAAAACTGTCTAATCGTTCGCCCGCTATGTCATGAACCAATATTAATTGGTTTCTTACTGCTGCAATATGACATTTGAGGAAAAGGCCAAATATAAAAGGTTCAGTACTGAAGCTTAGCTAGCTGTGAACAGGATTTAATGGCGGGCGGCGCTCTGCCTGCCCGCTGGAGATATTCTCATCTCACCGGGATGACCACCATTACTATTTACTGGCTTAACGAATTGCAGTATGATTTACTGCTCAATCCATTACTTTTACTAAAGTACTATAATGAACGGACCCATCGGCCCATGTAATTGCTTGGCTGGCAATGCTGGCATTCATTACGCATGAATTTGAAGGAACGATATTTTACTCGTACCCGCGGGATTATACGACCAGGTAACGTAGTCAGTGTAGCCGCCGTATCTGTTAACACGTTCATTATCATGCATCCTCACAATATAGCTGTTCTTGTTTTAGTATAAATGATATTAGCAATCAATTATTCAAATAGCATAAATAAAGTTTTCTTAGGTAATTTAATTTAATTTTATATACTTACTTTTTGAAGAATGATTGGCATAAAAAAAACTCATTTCATCATTATACCGTTCTAGTATATAGTAACTTATAAAATAAATAGGTATGTATTTTACACGATATATTTAAATATGTTAAGGGACTTAGGGACGAACTTTAGTTTCATCTAATATGACAATCCCCATACTATGATTAATTTCCTCCCGCGAACGCTCTGACTGTGGACTGAACTCCCTGCCGAGGAGAACTCCCTGGTCTGGGCTGGTCTAGTCTGGTCTGGGCTGGTCGGGGCTGGTTTAGTCTGGTCGGCGCTGGTCCGGGCTGGTCTGGTCTGGTCCGGGCTGATCTGGGCTGGTCTGGGCTGGTCTGGCGCTGGTCCGGGCTGGTCTGGTCTGGTCCGGGCTGATCTGGGCTGGTCTGGGCTGGTCTGGTCTGGTCCGGGCTGTTCTGGGCTGGTATGAGCTGGTCTGAGCTAGTCTGGGCTGGTTTAGTCTGGTCTGGTTTAGTCTGGTCTGGTCTGGTTCGGACTGTTCTGGGCTGGTCTGGGCTGGTCTAGTCTGGTCTGAGCTGGTCTGGGCTGTTCTGAGTTGATCTGGGCTGGTCTGGGCTGGTCCGGGCTGGGCTGGGCTGGTCTGGTCTGGTTTAGTCTGGTCTGGTCTGGTCCGGGCTGGTCCGGGCTGGTCTAGGCTGGTCTGGGCTGGTCTAGTCTGGTCTCGGCTGGTCTGGGCTAGTTTAGTCTGGTGGCGCTGGCCAGGGCTGGTCTGGTCTAATCTGGGCTGGTCTAGGCTGATCTGAGCTGGTCTTGGCTGGTCTGGTCTGGTCTGGTCTGAGCTGGTCTGGGCTGATCTGGGCTGATCTGGGCTGATCTGGGCTGGTCTGGGCTGGTCTGGGCTGGTCTGGAAAGGTCCGGGCTGGACTGGTCTGATCCAAACTGTTCTGGGCTGGTATGGGCTGGTATGGGCTGGTCTGGGCTGGTCTAGTCTGGCCTCGGCTGGTCTGGGCTGGTTTAGTCTGGTCAACGCTGGCCCGGCCTGGTCTGGTCTGGTCCGGACTGGTCTGGGCTGGTCTGGGCTGGTCTTGGCTGGTCTGGGCTGATCTGGGCTGGTCTGGGGTAGTCTGGTCTGGTTTAGTATGGTTTCGGCTGCTCTGGGCTGGTCTGGGCTGGTCTTGGCTAGTCTGGGCTGGTCTAGGCTGGTCTGGGCTGGTCTGGTAAGGTCCGGGCTGGTCTGGTCTGATCCGGACTTTTCTGGGCTGGTCTGGGCTGGTCTAGTCTGGTCTTGGCTGGTCTGGGCTGGTTTAGTCTGGCCGCCGCTGGCCCGGGCTGGTCTGGTCTGGTCCGGACGATTCTGGGCTGGTATGGGCTGGTCTGGGCTGGTCTAGTCTGATCTGGGCTGGTCTGGGCTGATCTGAGCTGGTCTGGGCTGGTCTGGTTTGGTCCGGGCTGTTCTGGGCTGATATGGGCTGATCTGGGCTGGTCCGGGCTAGCCTGGGCTGGTCTGGGAAGGTCCGGGCTGGTCTGGTCTGATCCGGATTGTTCTGGGCTGGTATGGGCTGGTTTGGGCTGGTCTAGTCTGGTATCGGCTGGTCTGGGCTGGTTTAGTCTGGTCGGCGCTGGCCCGGGCTGGTCTGGTCTGATCCGGACTGTTCGGGGCTGGTATTAGCTGGTCTGGGCTGGTCTGGGCTGGTCTAAGCTGGTTAAGTCTAGTCTGAGTTGGTTAAGTCTAGTCTGGGCCTAAAAACCTAAAAACCTACACCTAAAAAGCTGAACGTAGTAGTATCACTAGACATAGAAGGAGCCTTCGATAACGCGTGGTGGCCTGCGATAAGATGCAGACTGGCCGAAACAAGAACCCCGGCAAACCTCAGACGCCTGGTAGATAGCTACCTATCTGAGAGGAAAGTAACACTAAAATATGCCGGAACGGAATACAAGAAACCAACGGCTAAAGGCTGCGTCCAAGGATCGATCGGTGGACCAACCTTCTGGAATCTGCTTTTGGATCCGTTGCTGAAGGAGCTAGAAGGCATGGGACACTACGTACAAGCATTCGCTGATGATGTGGTACTGGTGTTCTCAGGGGACAATGCGCAGGAAATTCAAAGAGAGGCTAACGCTGCCCTCGCGCATGTTCGGAGATGGGGAATCAGAAACAAACTTAACTTTGCCCCTCACAAAACCCAAGCAATGGTTGTGACAAACAAACTAAAGTATTACTCCCCACACCTAAGCATGGGTGGGGTGAGAATTGGACTCTCTCACGAAATAAAGATCCTTGGGCTTACAGTGGACGTTAAGATGACGTTTAACACACACGCAACCAATGTATGTAGAAAAGCTCTGGGACTATACAAGCAACTGGCCACAGCAGCAAAAATCCACTGGGGCCTAGGTCCTGAAATCGTACGAACAATCTACACGGCGGTGGTGGAACCCGTTATTATGTATGCGGCGAGCGCATGGGCACCCGCAACTAACAAAATTGGCATCAAGAAGCAGCTGGATGCTGTGCAACGGAGATTCGCGCAAAAAATAATAAAAGCATATAGAACGGTCTCTCTTAACTCAGCTCTACTGCTTGCTGGGCTGCTTCCATTGGACATAAGGATCCGTGAAGCAGCCTCACTTTACTGTGTAAAGAAAGGCTACGCTCAGCAAGTGACGGGAGACAGAGAGACGGAAAGGCAAATCCCGTTTACAGATATACCTCATCCTGCAGAAATGACACGGCTGCATTTTATGTGCGTTGCGGAAAATGCACAATTAGAGGAGCATTATCAAGAAGGCCTCAAAATTTATACAGATGGTAGCAAGATAGAGGGTAAAGTAGGAGCCGCAGTCTCAGTATGGAGGAACGACTCGGAGACCAAAACCAAAAAACTAAAACTCGATAACTGCTGCACCGTATATCAAGCAGAGCTGCTAGCGCTTCGCAGCTTCTTAAGCAACAACACAGGCTCTCCAAAGTCAGGACCCGAACAGCAGCATCTACTGCGATTCAAGATCAGCCCTTGAAACTGTAGTCAACAACGTTTCCCTCCATCCCCTAGCTGTACAAATTAGAAATAACCTAAATGAATTAGGGAAATCTGGCAAAATAACTAGGTTATTTTGGATCAAAGCCCATGCAGGATTAGAGGGAAACGAAAGGGCGGATGTCCTAGCTAAAGAGGCTGCTCTTAAAATAAAAACAAGACCTATATATGACAGGTGCCCAGTATCATTCGCCAAGAGACAGATCCGGCTGGAGTCACTCGATGAATGGAGCCAACGTTACTAACAGGGCGAGACCGCCTCGACAACAAAAGTTTTCTTCCCAGACGCCCTCGATGCTTATCGCACAGTCAAGAAAATACCCCTGAACCAAGTTCTGGTTCAGGTACTCACAGGACATGGAGGGTTCTCGGAGTACTTGAACCGGTTCAAGTGCAAAGAGAGCCCGTCATGCATTTGCGATCCCATCAAGGAGGAGACGGTGCCACACATTCTGCTAGAGTGCCCAGTACATGAAAGGGATAGATTTGAGGTGGAACAAATATTAGAAGTAAAACTAAACAAAGAAAAAATTGTAGAAATAATAGCAGGACAAAATAGAAACATATTTTTAAAATATTGTAACAAAGTAGCATCACAAGTAGTTGGAAATAAGTAATTGAAAATTATGTTTTCATAATATAATAATTATATTAATGATCAGCATAAGTTGTAAAAGTTCGTAGAAAACTATTAATTAAAGTATGTTTTTTATTAGAATAAGCATAGAATAAGAAAATGTGTAGTTAATAATAAAGAATAAGCAAATTATAAAACAAACATGTAAACTGTTGTTAAATAAAGCCTGCCAACACGTGTAAACTTATTCGATCCCAAATATACGAAATAAAAATAAACAAGTAGCATACAGTATAGGTGGGAATCCCACCCACGTGAGAAAGAATGAAGATGAATGAAAGAAAGACAAGTATGAAGAATGAAAGTGCGAGAAGCAAAAATGCGAGAACTGGTATGAAAATGGAACCCGTAGGCAAAGGCTCCGATTATGTTGGAGGTAGTGAGAAAAAAAAAGTCTAGTCTGGGCTGGTCTGAGCTGGTCTGGGCTGGTCTAGTCTGGTCTCGGCTGGTCTGGGCTGGTCTGGGCTGGTCTGGACTGGTTTGGGCTGGTCTGGGCTGGTCTAGTCTGGTCCGGGCTGGTCCGGGCTGGTCCGGGCTGGTCTGGGCTGGTATGGAAAAAATCACCGTAGACGCATTAGTAAAATTATGCAACTATTGTACTCGTACTTACCGTATAATCTATGATCTTAGCCTCACAAAATTAGCCCTAGGTACCTAACCTACTCACTTTTTCATGGTCCATAAAACAGTTTATAAATTAAAAATAAACGCTTGAAATTAATTGTGCTTGTTTAGGGAGCTGAACAATTAAGATAAACTTGGTGCACGTAAAATGCTTACTGCTGCATGTTACGAAAATGGATAACTTTAACAAGGACTTTTTCCTGTCTATTGTATGGGTTACAACCGAAAAATAAAATACATAAGTACACCGTTTACTGGCTTCCAGCCGGTGGTTCCCGCTATTAGAGTAAAACAAGTGAACTTACATCTATCACTCTGCTGACATTACCGATCCTTTAAACTTTAACAGGATACATTTTCGTACCTGGTTTGTTTACAATTTCAACCTATTCAAGTAGAAGATGATGTATCAAGTAACATCAAACGTATTTGTAACAGGTACAATACACTTGACGTAATTCATCGATAGGTAAATTGGAAAAGGAAATGTTTGAAGTTATCAAAATATTTTCGTCGTAGGTAGGTACTATCAATCACTAAATATTGAGAAGCAAATTCGACTTGTTCCAATAGCAGCTCATGACATGACGTATAAAACCGAACTTCATAAACTGGCAACGTTTATCCACGACCCAGCGATTGCAGAGCCCTTCCCGTCTCATATTCACGTTTGTGGCTCTCTAAAGGAAATGTCATCAATATGTAACACTGAGTTAGTGCGGAAATTTCCAAAGGTGACCCAGATGCCACAAGTGATCTCCGTTCCTAACTTCCAGTATATTAAGTAGGTGCCCAGACTTAAATATGCAAAATCGTTTTGACGCAAGTCTCCGTGGCGCGTTTAATGTACAACGCGCCGCGGCTGCGTCATAAATATTCAGTTTACGGACACTCAACTGACTTATGGACGCGCTGATTTACACCATTCCTACCTTGTCATGTATTCAATTTGCTAACCAAGCTCAGGCCAATCGAATGCTCAGGAAAACCATTACAGTAGTGGCCTCGATATTGGTAACAAATATGCGTAATCTGAGAGAGCATTTAACCGGGTACGCCTGGGCATTCGACTCATTGTTAGGGAATAGCACCCCTTGTTCCCGGCAATGGAATGCGCCTACCTCCGTTTAAACTCCTTTTTACGACCTCCTTTCTAACCCGAACATAGACATGTGACACAAGTACTTTACGTTTCATAAGACTCGAGCTTTGCCTCGGTCTTATTCAAGAACAAAAGTGTGCCTTGAAAGTGTTATTCGAACTGGGTCGAGTGTTTCAGCTCACGAGCTGGTGATAATATCTTTGAAAGTCTAAGTCGACTGATAACCACATGAAAAATAACTACACAGTATCCGGCTTAAGATATACGAGTATTCAGCGAATTTCCTGACTAAGATTTATACTTGAAACAATGAAACATAATTGAGTTATGATAGCCTGGTAAATGAATGCTCTAAAACGGGTCTAGCTGGAAAAGTCGAAAGCAGAAATTTTGACTTTGGAACTTTGTTAAGAGTAGTTAGGAGACTAACATACTAAAAGTACCCAGCCCCCGGAGGTCAGCCCGAGGAGGGGGGAGGATTAGAAGGTCCCGTTTTTTGGTTTTTTGCTTATATCTTTAAAACCATGCGTCATAGACAATTTTGTTGCAGTACATAATTAAAGCTGATAAAATTTTCTATAACTCTCATGAACTTACTATTTACCTAACACTAATGGTTGTCCAGATATGAGCTCCGAAAACGGACAATTTTGTAAAGTGGGGGGTATTCTCCACAATTCTTGCCATACTAACTGGCAAAAGTTAATCTGGATGGAAAGCCACCCTATAAATCTTATAAAGAATTAAATTATCTTTTAGAATAGTATATTTTAGTATCTTTCAGTCTCATGCGGCACTGAGTAGAAAAATGTAGTCAACTGGCAAAAAAGTTAGAGTTATATAATTTTGTATAAGTATCAATACAGATTCATTATTTGTTTAATTTTTTTTAAGTATTCTAAATTGTATGCGAAATTATGGGACATGGTGTATATCAGTATATGTGCATATATTCTAAAAGACAATTTAATTCATTATAAGATTTCTAGGGTGTTTTTTATCCAGATTAACTTTTGCCAGTTAGTATGACAAGTATTGTGGATAATAAATATAAATACCCCCTACCTTACAAAATCGTCCGTTTTTCGGAGCTCATATCAGGACAACCATTAGTGTTAGGTAAAAAGTGAGTTCATAAGAGTTGTAGAGAATTTTATCAGCTTTAATTATGTACTACAACAAAATTGTCTATGACGCATGGTTTTAAAGGTATAAGCAAAACACCAAAAACCGGGACCTTCTTTACCTCCCCCCTCCTCGGGCTAACCTATAGGGGCTGGGGACTTTTAGTATGTTAGTCTCCTAACTAGTCTTAACAAAGTTCCAAAGTCAAAATTTCTGCTTTCCACATTTCCAGCTAGAATCACTCGTTCACCACACTATGCTTCTTATAGGCATTAGATATAGGTCTTAGTCAAAGTAATCGAGTGTTCCACTTTGAACTGCGTAAAATATTATATATCACAACATAAAATGATTAAGAACTCTGAATACACATGCATATTCTTACTAAAAATTTACTTCTTCCTATTTTGTACACAACCTCGTAATAGCCGATAAACAGAATAGGCTAGATGATTTTTTTTCATGCATGGTATCAATCGATTCGTTTTGTTGTGAGGATCAAATGTCTATACGGGGCCAATTGCCTTAACTCATCAAGTCTGAGATTTTCATTTGTTTCGAGAAACGCTCCTAACAAAATGATATGAAGCCGCGACGTCACGGCTTTTAAAATTTTGTATTTAATAAAATCTTTTTTTTTTGATATTTTAAGCCTGATATCTTTGAACCTTTTCAATAGATTTTTGTAAAGTTTACTTTATTTGGATATTTTGATCATTTTGCATCCTATCAACTAAATTGAATGTTGAATTATTGCATAATTCAACATGTGTCATCATCCCTATTACAAATAATATAGAGGTATTCTAAGTGACGATCTCACAAAATATTTGGTAAATATAAGCGTTATAACTGGGTACAATAATAAACGGAAACTTAAATATAAATTAAAAGCTATCTTAAAACAAAAAAACACTAAACTAAAAAACCCCCCCGCGGCATGGTACCGTAGATACTGGCAGCATTTCCCCATTGTATGGCAATAGCATAACGTTGGGCAAGGAAGCTGCCAGCTCTACGGTCACCAGTGACGATCTAATTCATTCATTTCTAAATTGATAGTATTAACCATCACCTTACCTACTACCTAATGTTGATTAAGTTTTTTTTGTGTAATATTTAATGGATGGTGTTATGTTATGTTATGGCAGACCTGATAACGCGGGTACCAGGGACATAACGGAGAAAACAAGTTTGCGTCACTCTGTCACTTAAGGGAATTAAAAACTGAACACTACATGATATTCCAAATTAATGTTGTCATAAATAATAATGTGAATTCCTATACTTTTACGATAGATAGGTACATACATATTATGTTATATATTGCATCTTATTATTACATTGTCTAAACAACGGTATAGAGATGCCTAAAGATAGTAGCTATATAGATAGACACATTGCAATTTATATTGAAAATTAACCTGGAATACTTACAGCAGAAGGTAAATATATAAAGGCTCTTATTGTAGTTCTTACAACCTTTCTATCTTTATTTAACACTTTTGTTTGTAAAACCTCATTTCAGTTAGTGTCCATTCAGACACTGTTAGGTACAAATTAGTATTAGTAGAAGCGGTCTCTAAGTATATACATAGTGGGAAAGCAAGGCGGATGGAAGCATACTCAAGAACTGGTACTAATTTAAAGACGCCTTTATCCTGAAGTGAGAGCGAAATTCCCAAGTGTCGGCTTAGAATAAACTACTGATACATAAGTGTACATAAGTGTTTCAATTATCTTGAGCTAAATTTTCTACACAACTACGAACTTTTAATTAATAACGTAATGTTGTTAAACTGTTTTGAACCGCAGAAAGCAACATAACTACTAAGCATATTCATGCAAGGGTTGGTAACTATTACATATTAAAACTACGACCCGAACATGTTCAGTAAACGGTGTGCAGATTTGTATCGCAATTTGCATAGCTTAGGGCCTCAGATTACGCGACGCTAGTATAGCGAAACTTACGCCATAACTCTCATAGCCGATGTCAGCGAGCAAATAAGTAAACTCGCAAGTTTCTGGCAAACACTATTAACTGTTTAGTAGTTTAAGAAACAGTCTCAATTTACCCTTAGTGTAATCTAGTTAACGCTTAATCAAAATTCCGGGTCAGGCGCAGTGAGAAGTGTGTGGGGTAATCGCCCTTACCTAGGCCAGATGGCAGGTTCCGACTGCTGTCGAACCGCTATTAAACTAGTTATTAATTTAATGTATAAGTAGGAAGTACATTTATTTCAGAACACTAGTGACAACATATTTAGAATATTACGGTTAAAGTGCAGAATCAATCTTCTTTAACATCATCAATTAGTCTACATAATTATAATAATAACTGTAAGTTTTTATTATTATTCGCGCCTTTAATATGAGAAAATTTTCAACAATATTCGTTTTTATTGACCCTTAACGCAAAAGGGTTTTAAGTAGGTAAGTAAGTAAATATATATGTTTGTTTGGTTGTTTGGTTTGTTTGTACTGTTTTATATATGTTTGACCGCTATGTGTGTCTATTTGTGTGTCAGTCTGTGGCACTGGAGCGCTAAAACGATAGTTGAACCGATTAAATGCGGTTTTTTAAATTTGAAAGCAGGTTTCCAGCGATTGATCACAGAGTTGTTTTTATGAAGATCAGTTCAGCCGTTCCGCGGATTTACATTAATTTAGAATTTATAATAGTTATGGTTATTTAGAAGCTATGGAATATTCGTGATAATACAAATATATCTCTACAAATTGAACAATGTTTATAAATTAGACCAATTGAATTTGTACTCCCAAATAAGCCTATTCACTGTAGTCAATGAACTTTCAATATTATAATGGTTTTCGCTGTTAGGTAGACTAATACTTAATGCAGAATTATAGAAGCTCATTAAATTGCTTTTTAGTGCGCACAATGAGTTGAAGAAGTGTATTTTGTAATGACAATGAGCCATTCTTTATCTTCTCGCACCTTGAGAAAGCTCACGTGTAAAAAACAACGTAAGTACTTGCAAAGATTGTCTAGCAAGTAGGTGTTGTGTGTTATGTAGGTGTGATTACATAACTTAGTATACTAATTATATACTAATTATGTATAACGTTGTAGTTCTAAAATTTGCATAGCCGTGTGGGTATTGTTATCTAATTAAGGATTCTGTGTGCGATTTGATTTAGCATGAGGTCGCAGCACGGTCAACTTGTGTTGGCACTACGTACTAAACAGGCAGCGTATGCATGAATTTAATTACAATTAGTTACACAAGGTATTTAATATAAGCATACGCATAGGTTTATTACTTATTAGTAACAATAAATAGATAGATCGTGCATCGCTACTTTTTGTAGCGATATAGTCACGATGCAGTACGGTCGCACTACTGTCGCGATACAGTTGCTTGTCATATACCTGCTTATACCTGCATGTGACAAGCGACTTCATCGCAACAGTGGCGTGATCGTCGCGCTACTGCATCGCGACTGTATCGCTACAAAAAGGAGCTATGCGCTATCTCCCTTAGTATTACGAAAGAAATCGTTGGCTCTTCCTTAGAAAACATCGATATCTGATAGGCCTAAATATATAAAATACTTAGGTAACATTACACGGGAAAAATTGAGTTGTAGCAAAGTACCAATGCATACAACCAAGACATATTTAAAACACGGAATAAAGCTTTGATGACAGACAAGCAATTATTGCTAAATGGTCTTGGTTATTTTAACCAAGCACTAATTTAAATCTAAATAAGTGTCCTAGTAAATATAACCCTTACCTGATTCCCTTATTTATTTACTAATTAAATGGTATAGTTTTACATACTTACGTTAGCCAAGTTGGCTTCTTTCATTAAATTTTAGCAACGATTTTTTGCAGGCTCCATGCAAAGCGACCCACTAGTTTGTGAATAGCAAAAACTTATCGAACGAGCGGAGCGTAAGCGAAGATCGTTCTTACAAACAACAACTGTCACCTGGCTACTGGGACGTCTCGGCATTTGGATGGCTTTTTGATTTAGATAGTTTGTCCGACGATAACTTTAGTAACGATTTTCCGATCTTTATGAAATTTGTTGGGGTTGTAGCAGAGACCAACAAAATTTGCGAGTTCGTATATGAGCTGGATTGAGACGGGGGTTCTGAAATTAGAAGGCCTAAAAAGGTTTTGTAAAGGGGTCCTGTTACATTGGTCATCTTATTTGCTACTTTTACGAGCAAGTATGGTTGAGTTTGGTATCAAATGAAAGGTATTGATTAACACTCTCGTCAAATCCTTATTAACTGCTTACTGTTTCATAACAATTAGCAACATAAAATTGATTTCAAAAATATTTTCAATTATATTTTGATTTTGGTGTAAATATTTTGACAACTGACTTTTTTTAAATTTATTAGAGCTTTGGCTGCTAGGGCCATCAGCATACTGACATTAACACATTAGTTAGAGAGAGTTACCATAGACGCATAATGATGGTGACCGAAACCTATATAGGTGGTCCACAGATGAGAACGACATGCAACAGAGTGAGAGGCATGTGAGAGGTGGATTTAAATTTAGATGAGACAAAAACTGTCAAATCTGAAGCGATTTTGTCGCGGTAAAATTTTGCGCATCAACACAATTTAATATGGACGTATAGTTTCACCGTGATGGTTAGTTGAGAAAAAAATACCCGATACCTATTTTTGGTATTTGTAGTAATTCTACTATTGCATATTTATGCCGAAACACAAGATTCGCGAGTTCACAGTTCGGGGCGAACTACTAGTTTATTTCTAGCTGTTTCGTTTTTTCAGTTTAACGATCATTGAATTATTTATAGCAATTTTAAGTTAACTTCGAAGCATTTCAGTTAGCAAAGCAAAACTAAACAAACAAGTCCAATAGTGCAACTTAGACGCCACCAAGATTCATTGTTGTCCCAGGTGCGAAACTGTGAATGCCACTGTAAAACTTTAAAAACTAAAAGTACCTATCGATTCAACCGAAACTCAAGATGTGTAGCTTGTATAAAATATTCAAGAGCTCCACAGCAGCGGTGGTGGTTAAATTTTCAAGAGCGAAGCGCAGGCATCTCTGGTGGAGCATGGCGAGTTCATAAATTAGTTACTTTACGGGAGAAAGGTCGCGCCCTCGTAGCGCGGGCCGTGTATAATTTTCATTTTAAACACGGCCAGCCACAGGTCCTTGTCGTAAATCAGCACCGCCCGACGACGGCCGCCCTTTGCCTCTCGCTGTGACGTGCGGGCGCCGCACGCCGCGCCGCCCGCGTCTGCCCGCCTCGCACCGCATCGCCCTCCATGTAACAATGTAAAGACATCCCCATTGTACCCTAATAGGGCATTGTTTGTCACGTAAATTTCACTGCTGAATATGTAAATTCCGGTTCACGCAGACCCCCTGCGAGAAATATTGTAAAAGTTTCGCGAAATGTAAAATCACGGATCAGAAACAAGTTTTTAATAACGACCGTAATTGCTTCGGAAAAAGTGTCGACGCAACAGGGAAATGAAGTTAGCAACAACATCGACCTAAAAACGGCGATATAATTAATTCTGAGTAAAGTTCACACTCTTCATAAGTTTGTATTATTATTTTTTTCTTTTTAGACAACTCTACAATATCCGTTAAGCTACTACACGAGATGAGTACAGGTGCGTTGAATACCGGACCAGTGTAATTGTGAATGCATCAATTTCTAGTCTTACCCAAGCAATAAATATTACAACAGCAACACGAAACAAACGTGTTATTAGGTAATAGAGGTAGATAGATTGCCCGGACGTCAAATTAATTCAGAAGCTTACTTATGTACGTATTGGTGAAATGTCCCCGCACATCGATTTGTAACCTACTTAATGGATCAAGAGCTTTCCCATTGAAACACGGTAATTAGTAACGTTAGCAAATATTACAGACAAATTCTATGCATCAAACGTGTGTCAAATTAAACGTTCTAATGAGTGGCGTTCACATATTGAATCATAAATATGCATGGAGGTTGTCGCGCGGTGGTGTGGGGGGCATCAAGCAAATATGTTACGAATCGTATATAAAATGGTTTATCTTCCTGTATCCTTAATATCATGTATAACGTTTATATGTATATAACAAATAACGAACAGATGTTATTCATTATAAGTACCAACATTTAATGTTGCATGCTAGCATAAGTAGTTACTAATTCTATGCCTTTGTACTTTGCAAACACTTATCAATGCTGTGCATAGTTATAATTGAGTTTCAAACTGCGAGATTTCATTCTATTGTATAGCAATAACTAATGTTTAAGTTTGTAACTTGTTACTGTGCCTTTTTGTAATAAAATAAATAAAAATAAAATAAATTTAAAATAAATGCCTAAGTTCTATTTCTCTAAAAACAGCCCGTTTATTTATATTTTACAATGAAAACTTTACTACGACTATGTAGATCAACAACTTTATAAAATCCGTTCCTTTGTTGTAACTTCTAGATACTCCGCAATGAGCATTTTTATTGGCGAATCTACCAGCTCGTAACAGTGGCTTACCTCGGAATTACCCCTAAGGCTCTGGGGCTCATAAATAGCTATAAAGCCCGACCTCTCAATACCCACACCTTTATTAGCTCTGAAAACATTAATAAATAACCGTATGAAACTCATTACAGAGAAATAAGAAACCTCATTATACAGTAGGAGCGGGATCTCGTTATCCACAAATAAAAAGTCTTTTTAAGGGAGGCTGTGCGGTGGCCTGAGGCGTTAATATTTAAAGCTGCGCTGCCGAGATGGCTCTAATGTGCTATTAGCCGCAGCGTGTTCGGTCGACGGGCGGCACAAACGCCACAAGCCTACGCCACAGACTACTTAATACAGTGCCAAATATAACACTTTCCCTATTTATTTTTTCTACTCCTGCATTCTAATTTGCCAATAAGATGACTGACAGGTATATTCAAAACGTAAACTTTATAAACGTTATTATAAGATGATTCAAAAGGGTGTTCTTAGGGATATAAGAACACTGTTGCCGGGGCGGGCCCTGCGCCGCCGCCACCCGCCGCTGTAGACAAGGGGGGCGCCGGCACAATCCGCCGGGAGATTGAAGATACTCAATTATATAAGCAGCAGGTCATTCGACGATCTCAATCCTTGCCTATTTTAAGCACTCTCGGGTCTGTTTAACTGTTGCACAAAATACTTTAACAGTATAACAAGATATAATACAATACAGTCATTTTGTATAATAAGACACCCAATTGCTAGATCCAATGGATTACGTCATTTTGAAGAGTGAACAAAAATCCACTGGATGGCCCTGATATTTTGTGAGGGGGCACTCGCTGAAAAGAGAAATTTCGATTTATAATGTGTATTTATTTAATAGGGCATGACCGGTTTTGTACACCAAATCGCTTATATTCATTAAAAATCCTAACCTAAACGAAAAAACCGGTGTAATTTCCTAATAATAATCCTGGAATAGTTAGTATTACTTTGAAATAACGACTTATCTAGGTCAAGAACACTGGTGGCTCGTCCAAATATCGTCTTGTAATATTTTACAATCAACATACGTTCACTCCATATGGCGCATATTAATTGTCCAGTTAAAAAAAACTTTATAGATATACATGAAAAACATTTACTACCCACGGAATCATTGTAAACAGTAACATTCTTAAAAATCTTTCTTGAATGCTGGTTTCATAGGAAAGTAGTTGAGCATTTTGAACCCGGTATGGGTTGAACCCTCTGCGTTCATTTGTTTTGCATCTCGCTCCGCAATAGCTACTGGATTAGCACCTCTGGTGTGGGTCGAACATGGCAGAAAACGTGTATAGCGGAACATATTTTTAAAAGCAAACTTTTTGCTGTATGGCCGTGTTGATGGTACTACTATTTGCGTAGTGACCTAAACACCGGTTGTTAAATGTACATAATAATAAGTTTTATAAGTATAGTCCGACGGTTCCTCTCTCTGCGGCCCTGACCACCGGCAGCCTGGGCCTTGCCCTGCTGCCGGCGGCACTCTAGGTTAGGTTTTTTATAATGTGTTTATGTTTTATATTGTTTTTATTTTGTATTGTATATTTTATTTTAATTTTATATTCATATTGTAAAAAGCCTAACTTAAGAAAGAAAATAAATAGCAAGTTTTATAACAGTAATACATGTTTTTCTAATTATTAGTTGTAGATTCATAAGTATAATTATTAAAATAGGTACGATCTAAAAGATGTATGTATAAAACAACCTTTTCTTCATTTTGCTACTAAAGTTTACACCTTACGCCTTTGTAATAAGGTGCAAAAGTGTAAACATATATTTTACGTCGACTGTACCTAAAATAAGATAGGGAGTATTAACATTCTTATGCCACATTAAATATTTGAAGCACATACACTGAAATACATATATAGTATAGGGTCGTGGAGCAACATAACAAGGCATGATAGACAACTTAAGGACGAACATAATTATTGATAGTGGTCTTTTTTTCTGTTAATAAGTAGAAAAAAAAAACATTTTTGCATTCGATTTGGTCACCGTACTCAATGTGACGTCTTGCCGTTTTCGATACAGCGTATGTTAAAAGTCATAGGGTGACCATGATTTACTTAATTTAAGATAATTGTTTCTTGAAAAATGAGATTAATTAAACTAGTAGTTCGCCCCGAACTGTGAACTCGCGAATCTTGTGTTTTGCCATAAATGTGCAATAGTAGAATTACTACAAATACCAAAAATAGGTATCGGGTATTTTTTCTCAACTAACCATCACGGTGAAACTAAACGTCCATATTAAATTGTGCGGTTGATGCGCAAAATTTAACCGCGACGAAATCGCTTCAGATTTGACAGTTTTTGTCTCATCTAAATTTAAATCGACATCTTACATGCCTCTCACTCTGTTGCTTTGACATTTCGTTCTCATCTGTGGACCACCTATATAGGTTTCGGCAGGGGGGTACAACCACAGAGTAAATAATAGTATAATACAGAGAAACCTCTGTAACGTCACGAATCATGTTGTCCCTTCTTAACACATGACAAGTTCTCTTTCGCACTTATGCAAACGTATCGGATACGTCGTGTCAAACTCGAATTTTTTGACACGACGTATCCGCTACGTTTGCATAAGTGCGAAAAAGAACTTGTCATGCGTTAAGAAGGGACAACATGATTCGTGACGTTACGTGACATTACAGAGGTCTCTCTGTTATACTATTATTTACTCTGTGGTTTCGGTCACCATCATTATGCGTCTATGGTAACTCTCTCTGACTAATGTCACAGAGTAAATAATAGTATAATACAGAGAGACCACTGAAATGTCACATAACGTCACGAATCATGCTGTCCCTTCTTAACGCATGACAAGTTCTTTTTCGCACTTATGCAAACGTATCGGATACGTCGTGTCAAACTCAAATTTTTTGACAGATTTACTTTGAGTTGTACCCCCCTGCTAATGTGTTAATGTCAGTATGCTGATGGCCCTAGCAGCCAAAGCTCTAATAAATTTAAAAAAAGTCAGTTGTCAAAATATTTACACCAAAATCAAAATATAATTGAAAATATTTTTGAAATCAATTTTATGTTGCTAATTGTTATGAAACAGTAAGCAGTTAATAAGGATTTGACGGGAGTGTTAATCAATACCTTTCGTTTGATACCAAACTCAACCGTACTTGCTCGTAAAAGTAGCAAATAAGATGGCCAATGTAACAGGACCCCTTTACAAAACCTTTTTAGGCCTTCTAATTTCAGAACTCCCGTCTCAATCCAGCTCATATACGAACTCGCAAATTTTGTTGGTCTCTGCTACAACCCCAACAAATTTCATTAAGATTGGAAAATCGTTACTAAAGTTATCGTCGGACAAACTATTTAAATCAAAAAGCCATCCAAATGCCGAGACGTCCCAGTAGCCAGGTGACAGTTGTTGTTTGTAAGAACGATCTTCGCTTACGCTCCGCTCGTTCGATTAATTCTGTTTTGAGAACATACAATAATGTAATAATGTTGATCAGTTACAGAGTCAGAAAAAGAGATATAATACTACGTTTAAAAACAGCAGCTAGCTGCTTAGTGTAATTGATTCTCCACTGGTTGGGTGACTTGCGACAGTTCCGACTGTTTTTCTTATTTTCTTAATTCACTATCTGGAGGGCAATTTTTGAGATTCGAGCGCCTGAATTCAAGAAAATTAAACTTCAAAATAATCGCAACAATCGTACACAAAAGTTTTTCGCTATTATTTTCAAATTCAATTAATAGTTTATATAATCATGATTATAAATTCCTATCGCTGTTATTTTTAAAACACTATTTCATCGTTTTACACGGAGTTTTAAATGTCATATTCGAGCGCTCGAATCTCAAAAATCACCACCCTGCAATTTTCATTCAAATCTACGCACCTACTCACATTATCAACACAAATTCGCAAAATAATTACAGGTTTTAGGTATATTGTGAGAAAAGGTAAGCTTTGCGAAGCATGAACATGTAAAGTAGGCATGCTGAAATGTATGGCGTTTGATATCGTTAATATCAAAGATTGTTCATTTCAGTATAACGACTAATTAGTCATGACTTTGTTTGAGTATTTTGCAAGCCTTATATGTCATGGAATTAATTTATCATTGGGTATTTGATAATTTATAAATAAATTATTTTTGGGGTAATGGTTATTTTTGACTAATACTTGGTATATCAGTATTGGGGCCCACCCACCAATATCGTCAGGCCGACTGATTAGTCGGCCTGACGATATTGGCCTGTCAGTTGTTCGGAGCTGTCAAATTTTTGTTCTTACTGACAGTCCCTTATCGCCAGGCGGACTGATAGTCGATGGGCCCCCTAAGACACGTGCTAATATTAACAAAACTGAAGCACCAGTATAATAAAATAATATTAGAACTTATACATAGATACTGAGCATACTAATTAACCTTTTCATTCTAGGTCGAGAAATCTTTCATCAAAATTATATGATAAAAATACTTTAGTAAGATTCCACTCGCCATTTATTTAGTTCAGTAAGATTTCCGTTTAACCATTAGCGGTTTACAAATAAAAACAGGGTGTCCTACTAAAATGCTTGGAATGCCAGAAGCCGTTTTAAAAAACCGGGCTCACAATTGTAAATTTAAAACGTGCGGATGAAAGTTCCGAAAAGCGTTACCGTTTCGTTTTATTTTTTGATGACAGTCAAACGCCATCAGCTTTGTTGGGATTGCTCGTAGTGCGTCAGCCTTTGATCAATAAACATTGTTACAGAATTCAAACAGCGGTAGCCTAGCCGCAAATACGTTTTAAGGCATGTTTTTAGAACCATACAATTTTAAGCCGATCGAACAACTTTGAATCGGCTGTTATGTAGGTATTGTGCAAAAATATAACTGAAATTTTGAATGTTACAGGTACAAGCATTTTCGAGGGTCTTGGGATGTTGTTTTGTATCCGTCTACTTATATCAAAATTACATAAAGTTGTGACACGTGATGCGAGCTGTGGGATTTCTGAAGTGTGAGCCTAAAGGAATCGGACAACGAGCGCAGAACTATCGCGTAACGTTACCTACGTTACTATTCAAATAAAATAATATAGGTACCCGATCGTATAACCTCTTTCTTTTTGAAAATCGGTTAATGACTAGTTTGACTTAAAGTTTAGGCGGCATTTGAACTGCAAAAAATCTAATCTCTACTTGATATCAATTTTACTTTCGAATATTGTTATTTAATATCAAGAAAATATCAGATTTTAAAAGTTCGTATGCCACTCGGCTTCTTTACGCTGTATTGGAGCTTGCACTGCGTCAATTATTCTGCTCAGTTTAATCCATTTTCGGATTACATGAGTGTATGTATCGTAAACTCAAGTTAACTATTGGTTCAGATAATAGTGATATGTATAATGTGACTTCTACGAAATTGACTGCTTCATGTAAATCATATTTGTAATTAACCATAATTACGAGTATAGAGAATGATAATATTTGTTTACAGTACATAATGTACGATTAATTTATGAGTTTTCGACAGATCAATGAAACCACGTATTCCTTATTGAGATCACGTTCCACTAATATTTGACCATTCTGTCGAAATTACGTAATACGTACGGCCTGACACGATTTATTTAATCAAATTTCAGCCAACAAATAGACGAATTCGCAAAAGTTTCCTACTTCCCCTCCACGTATCGAAGTCATACAAGAAAATGTGTAATTGTGTTCATAAGTTTTCTAGTAGCGCTGGATTGCTGTAGTACATATATTTTTCGTGAATTCTTTCACATTGAATATTTAATGAATAATAAATAGCTCTTCCATATAAATTTCTTGTAAAGTGTATGTTGCTGTAATTGTCTAATGTAAAAATAGGTTCCAAATTACATACTCGTATAAAGTGTGTACTTCATTCAAATCGGTTAAGTCGTGCGTAATTGGGTAGGTTACAAATATGGAAACATTCACATTTACTAGGATTTGTAGGACCTTGTTTATGCGATAAATCTTTTACTTCTTAACCGCTTGCCGTAGAACTTTGCGTTAAATTTATGGGGCCAATATACAGCGGGTTCGTCACGTAGTACAAATGGAAGAGTGTAAATTAAAGGCCAAGCTACACAAGTATTATTTCTTTAAGTGAAAATATGTACATTGTGCGAATGAATAGCTAGTAGCAGAACTAATTTAGAGGTTGTTTATGTTTAAACTGACCTTCACGCGCTTTTATTATCTTACCAACAAAGTCATGCCAAGATCATTTTGAATACCTCGTCTGTTTAACTGCTACTGCTGCTGCCGACTTGACGAGTGTACATATGAAAAGCGAATAAATAAATAAAATATATACTAGCCATGAAATTTTATTTGGGTTTAATAAGTGAAAGTAATAGTTAGACAGCATATTAGCATGTATTCTATTATTTTTTTGATCTTAAAATATATTTATTTATGTTCATGAATTACTAGTTGCGAATTTAACCCCCGCTAGTGGCAATGTAGCATACGTCCTTCCACTTCTTCCGCCCCACAATTCCACTGGTTTTTTAACGTGAACTGCGGAATTAATTTCGTAATTTAATCTAGGTAACATATTTTGTCCCCTACTCATAAATATAATAGCCGCTTCATAAACACATTAGCACCGGCTATCTATTGAAATCGTATACATAATATCGCCATATAACAGCTTAAGTACAACAAAGTTTCGAGCGCCATGACAGTAAATCAATAACCTTATCTTTGTACAATCTTGAAACACACTTGAGCAAACACTTATTCCGAGTGAAGGATGTCGGATGCAAACAGATCATAGAGTGGGACTTACTTAACCCAGGGATTACCACGGACTAAGGCACATTTACCGCACTTAACGACTATGCATAGCTAGTTCTAACCCTTTCTGATTATAACTTTACTCTTAGCACCTTCCAATGTAAATTTAACCCGCATTTCAATATTATTGCTAATAACTTAATTTAGAAGCTTTTTAGTCCAGTTAATTAAATTGATTACTTAAAAAGTCACCTAGAGTAAATAATTTCTGCAAGATCTTTGTTCTTCGTGAGAATTTAAATACCCTCCCTATCTACTTAATATTTAATTAAGCAGAGTCCTATATTTCTATAAGTTCTATTTAATAATTCAAATAGGCTTAATGTAATACAATTTAAGTAGGTAACTTAATTTGCTCTAGGTCTAGGGGACCACGGCAATCTTAAGTGAAATTATAAGCGATAGCAATTTATTTATAATTCTTTGTGTTGGTAGGTATAGCTTTATTTATCGATCTGTATGCTTAGTTTAGATTCGTTTAGACTGATACTGATCTACAATATAAAAAAATCTATTTCCAGAAGAAAATAGAGTCAAAGTCAATATTGTCTTTATTCAAGTAGGCATAGCAACAAGCACTTTCGAATCGTCAGTAACAATAATTAGTATAGTCATAATTTTAATCAATCTCTCACTAAATTTGTCCAACAGGAATATGACGGTTGGCCTTTTCCTCTTTAAACTCTGGTAGATCGAGAGCTATTTTGACCTACACGATCGTTTTGCTCGTCGTTTGCCGTGGCCATACCAACGGAGGCTGATTTCGGTAAGTATCTCTGAAATTGCTGCAACTCTGAGACTACAACGTACCTATGTCACTACTGCCTATTTAAGAATCTTCATCTTGTTGGAAAAAGACAATCTATTATTTATTTATCGTATGTCTACATGCCGTTGGATATAGACAAGCATAACTTCTTCTCTGGGCATATGCATTCAATGTTAAAGAAGGTTAAATTTGGCTGTATTTGTTGGGGGTAGAGAGACCAGATTCAAAGTTGGTTCTAGGAGGAATCAAGAGCAATCATTTCCCATAAATAATGCACACCTCCTGGGATTGGATTACACGAATTTAGGACCAAATGAAGGTATTAAAATGATTTCCAGCCTGTTGGGAATTAATTATCTGAAAAAGTCAAATTTCACTGACCTACCACCTAATGACCTAAATAAAATAATCGATTCGAGCACCTACTAAGTAAAACTCTATACAATCACGCATAATGTCATTCATAATTCAACGACTATTTCTTCAATTTGAGAATATTGGTAATAGATATACGACTGTGTACGATATGTAATTATTTTGGTACAGGCATATAACCGCGAAGCACTTCGTTCATTGAATCGTCTATTTGCATCACTCTCTTTCGTATAAGCAAGAGCGATAGAGACGGGGCCATCGTTTTGTCGATTTTCGAACTTCGTGGTAGGCCCTCAGGTTCCATTTTGCGGCCGGCGCTTCCACTTTACGATATGGAATCTGTACAACGTACCTACGGCGAAAGCCCCGGCCACCAAATGGTATCTTTACCAAAATAATGCCACATTTATAGGTAATGAATAAGGGTGCCGCACGGTCACTTAAACATTGTTCGGCACTTCAGCTGAAATGTATAGCGTCTTATCTAATTTATAAAGTAAGGATTTATGAGGTCGTGAGAAGGGAAAATAGCCTCACGCAACATGTCTGCACCGGTTCTATTGGATACGTGCCCGTGATACATCGAACGGCTCTCCACAACACGTAGCCTGGCGATTTATCTAGACGACTCTCCAACAATACGCCCCACTCCCGGCTTGTTTACACCAAATAATAAATATTGTATAACACATGCAGGTTATTTTACTACCGGTACCAAGTCACAGCAGCTACCTACTCTTTATGAAATATCAAAACGATTTGGTTATGGAGTTCGTAACTAAGGGTGTGTTGCACCGCGCACAATTAACGGACTGATCCACGTTAAATATGGCGGCGTAGCTGTCACCCCATAGAGAACTGTCAAACTTTTCATCCAAGAAAAATTTAACGTTGACTATGATTTTAACAGACGGTGTGGTGCAACCGGCCCTTAAGTCGTATTCACAATTTCAGAGACGTGATATTTGAAATATATGACGAATCCACCTCCATTTGAACTCATTTTTATCGCGTATGCGTCTGCCGTAAAATAGGTACTTAAGTTAATCTATCCATTGTATAAAACCGTTTAAAAATAACATATTGCTACGAAACCGACGGTTTGACGGACCAAAAGCAGAGATAGGTACTTGTAACATGAATACTTCAAAGTCTATTCTACCTAACAGGCTGGATAAAAATATCCCCAAAGACATCACAGAAGAACTAAAATAAAAATATCCAATGCTTTGTTTGCAGTTCGTTTGTGGATATTTTAACGCGGTCCCAGGGGGGTGGGGGGGGGAGGGTCACAGGGGACATGACCCCCCCCCCAAAATCATACGTGTCGAATTGAAAAAAGACCCACTCAATATTTTTTTTTTGCTTTAGTGACCCCCCCCCCCCCCAAATTTCAGGTTGCGACCGCGCCTGCATCAAGCGCGCAGTTAAAGACACGCTCCACTGTAAGTTGTGTATTTAACTGTAGATAGGTCACTTCAGAACTAAATTAATAACGGTTTATCAAGTTATCCTTGTTTCCTCTTGGAAGCTTTTAAAAATACTTTTTAGGTAACTTACAGGTAAGTTAAATTGAATTAACAGGTCGAAGTTTGCCCAAAGAAAGAAGAAAGAAAGAAAGAAACATTTATTCATGACAAACATATACAAAAGGAAACAAACAGAAAAATACACACACTTTGTCACGAAATGGTTGCAACTCAGCGTTAATGCTGGCAAGGCCAGCGCTGGTCTTCCGTTGCAACCATTTTGACGACACGGCATAAAGACGGCGCGATCACACACGCTTACACAAGGAAAGGAAAATAAGACGGGTCACACTAATTCAAAAAATTAACTAAACATTAAGCTACAACTTTAAACAAACACTAATCAACTTAAACTAGCAGAAAAACGCCTAATAGCTAAAACAAAGGCATTTTGACGAGTTCAGTTGTTCGAGACTTTGTCTGTTTTCGTCCTTGTTTCTAAAATATTTTAAATTTATAGGATATCAGTGGCGGAGTATCAAATAGAACCCGATTTCCACCAACTTGCCTAAATTTTCAGACAATTGAGCGCTTTTCTTACAGACAGCTCATGAAACAAGGAAAATAAAGCAAAGTAAGGAATAAAATAATGTTGATGCGATTATAAAACGTTTCATATATATTTTATCTGAAAATAAATTTCTAATACCTAGGGATATATGTATAATATAAACGGTGTGGTTTTGTTGAAAAGTATTTAAATGTTCAGTAATAATAATATTTACGTATAGCTAAATATCTCTCTGGCGTGGCCAAAAAATTTTCTGAGGCAAGCCGGAGCTTAATTTAGCTGAAAATTTCTTCATGAGCTGTAGGAAAACGACTCAGGTACCTGAAACTTAGGCAAGCGGACGGGAATCGTGTTGTATGGACCCGCCGCCACCGGCAGGTCTCCTACAAAAACACACACATTGCAACCTGTCTTAAGTATTAAAATTAAATCACTAAAATGTCAATATTAACTCAGTAGGTAAATTAAATTACTATAAAAGTGATCGAATTTGTAGGATCTTCGTGTTGACGTTAAGCACACATAATTACGCGCACAAAAACGGTGAGAGAAAAAGGCGATAAGAGAAAAATTAAGTTAATAATCTTACTACGAAAGGATATTTCTATTTGCAGCGTCGGAAACGAAGAGGAAAAATTATTAATTGACACAAATTTGAAGCCGGAGCTACCAAGTCCGCTGCGAACTCGGGCCAAATGAAATGTTGATTTTACGTCGCGCGTTTTACGTGCTGCTGACGGGAGATGAAACAAAATACACGTTCATTAGCGCAGACCAGGAAATTATATTACAGCTCGTACTTGATTACGAAATCAGCGAGTCGTCCTCCATCAGGCGCGGATACTTGGACTTGTAGCAGTACTTCGCTATACGCTTATGAGCTATTGACTCGAATTAGCAATTACATTTTACGGTATATGATTCCCTGATACATTATTCATTATATACGCCCCTAGCGCATAATAAATTGTAGGTGCGCCGGTAATCCATTTGCAAATGATGTATAAATAAAGACCCAACCAAAGTTGAACAGTAACCCTAGAAGAGATGTAGACATTTTGATGTAGCAGACTTAATTTAATAGTAATGAATTCTTTGAGGGTTAGGTTCAGCTTGGTTTATAAATTCACAAGGTCACTTGCTGGGAATGGAATGCATTATTAACACTATGTCGACGCGTTTGGGTGTAATGGGTGATATTAGAGGATTTGGCGACGGACGCGTTGGTGACACGGAACAGCATTTGCACGATGCATGCTGACTTAATCTCAGGTAATGGGACGTAATAAAATGTAAGAGGCGAGGGGTAACGACGAACGTGCGCGCGTGACCTGTTATCTCAAGCTTTTAGATGACTTAAGTCAAATCTTTGTGACGGGTGGACGTTAGTGATTCAGTATATTGCATAATCGTAGAATAAAATACGCGTAGCGCTACGCCGTAGCGGATAACATGGGTTTCCCGTTTTGTGGCGAAAATGCTTCGTAGAGCCGTGACGACAACCTGTCGTCATGGGCAATGAATGGGTTAAGCTCGCTAAAAATGATTCCAGACATAGAATGCTCCTTGTGTAATATGTAGGTAGGTACCATCAAAGATAACTACTGACTTAAATCGAAAATAAGTCTCTTTTCCTGTTCCTGAAACCACTCTTGTAGATGACGATTGTGAAATACCTTGTTGAAGTGGAAGTTTTTATCATCATAAGTTAAGATCACCTACACTTTTTCTTTATGACGTTGGTTTTTGACAAATTAACACGTCAGCTAAGAGATACGGCGCGCGTCCCCGGGCTGCCCATCAATATTGACGCAGCGACCATTACTCAATATCACTCAAGTGGAACTGCCCAATTTACAGCTACATTTAACTGATTTGATTGAATCCATCGAAAGTTACCACCCTCGAGGATGCGAGGATCGAGGCAGCGGAGTCGAATGTGCTTTCGAAAATTTCGTGCTCGCAGAATACATTTTATGAAATATAACAATATGCATTATCCGAGTAAAATTTAAAAAATACGCCTGATTTTCTAAATAATTTGATAACCATTTATTTTATAAAATTAATTGTATACTTACCTACATGTGAAAAAATGATTTTCACAGATTATCATGATATATGCAGTTTGCATTATTTTTTTGTAAAAATGTTCTAACTAATAAAGCGGCCCGTTTTTTAAATTCATAAATATACGATAAACGTCCGTCTTGGGATCACCAATATTAATATCAAATTTTACCTCTATCGGTCCAGTACTTTCGGAGTTGGCTGTAACAGATGGATACCTAGATGGACAGACATTTATACACACACACAGGTAATCTTATAAGGATTCCTACTTTTTTTATCGAGGTACGGAACCCAAAACAAGATTATTCACCTAGCAGAATAGGATTATTAATTTGTATGTAGGTATGTAATTATGTATATGTTACTTTTACATATACAATGATAATTAAGTAATATTTATGTACATTAATGTACATAAATGAAACGCTAACATTAATTTAAAGTAAATATCGAAAGTTCGGCTAACAAAGCTTTGAGACGGATCGTCCTTAGCTAGCAATAACAACCAGAGAGCCGGATGCCAATATACCTACCCACTGATTGTTTTTCTTAGGAACAATTATTGAATATTCAACTAATCGGAATAAGCTTTGATGAGTAGAACCAACCATTGTTGACATTATTGTTCTAGATTTAATGCAGTGTTAAATGCGCCATACAAAAAAAAATAGATTTGATTAAAATTTAGACTCCGATTTAAGGATGATTCACGGTGTAAAGTTTAGGATCCGATGCGACACTTCCGATACTTCATTTTGTAGAGAAAGCATCACGTGACCTCCGAAGTGTCGTAAGAGGCTCGTTATGTACCCGGAACTTCGGCACGGTCATGTTTTGTTATTTGACGTCCGTTACTTAGCTACAAACAACGCTCAGTCCTGGCTCGTCCCGTGTACGGCCCGTCGACCACTCGGAGACTATACGACAACACCTTTGCAACGATGTGTCGGAATATATTTGCCAAAATATGTAGGTTGCAAAATGTCAATAAATTGTATATTAAGTATGAGGGCGTAACTATTTCGCTAGTCAGTCAGTTTATAATTACAAAGCACTGACCAGGTGACGATGTGTCGGACCGAAAACGGCCCGGACTCGGCTGGCCTCGTGCCCGGAAACTCGAAAGAAGGTCTCATAACAAGGCGGAGTTGGAAGGCTCGGACCCGGAACCGCCCGGTCGCTATTCGTGTAGTGCTCTGAATGCCCGGTGTCGGCCCGTCGACGTGGCGGACCCAGAACATGACACCGTGAATCATCCTTTATTTGCATATGCATAACGTACTATTGCTAATAATATTATTAATTTAATTGAAAATTTTTCAAAAGAGGAGATGGATGATAATGTAACTATTTTAGGTATAATCCATGCCTATTAAGAGTCTTTTTTTTTAAACAATAAAACACAAATTCCTATTTGTAAATAATATGTTGATTTCTCGACATAAATCCGTTACTAAATGTCCCAAAGTACCGGTTTCTGGTAATAATTACCTACACTTAAATATTCAGCGATTTCAAAACGCTCTAATGGACTTAAAATTGCTTTCAATCAGAAAATTATTATCGGATATTTGTCAGATATTAAAAGTGCCAGGTGACGTTACTTATTCCAGTACACAAGCGCAATAAGTACATAATAAGTATATAAGCGCACTAAGCAAATAAAATAAACAAGTAAAATATTCAACAGAGTTGTAAAACTAATCTTGATAATTTACAATGTGTATAAATATTTGTTAACTGAGTTCCCAATATTTCGGCACAGTTGCATGCGCCATTATTACGGAGTAATAGGTAAATACCCCGTTTTTAATAGTAGTTTTAATGTTAGTACCCTTGTTAGCAAAGGTACTGGACTCCTTTAAAAAAAATACTAACTGTGATCAATGATCATACGTGCAAGATATTTTAAAATGCATTCCGTAAGTAAAGGAAGTGTAGCGTTAAATTTAGCAAGTTAAACACCCTTTAAATTCGGGAGGCGTGACACTTTGGAAAATGGTGGCTTGTGTATGGAAGTCGATGCGACTTTGATGTATCGCAGAGCGTCGTCGTCGTCGGACCCTGAATATTTACGACGCCGAGCCTGCCCGCGTCTGCCATGGTCCACCTTTAGCATAGGACAATGGTTCTATACAGAAGGTTCTACACGTTATTTTCAGTTTGCGGTGTCAAAAGGTAAGATTTTGGATGGAATTAATAAAATCTAAAATTTTAACGCACAATAACTATAGGTACCTACACTTTTTATTGGAATATTTTTGGGCGACGACAACTAAAAATTAGGCTATGTATAGCCTGTACTGTACAGTGATTTTAATATAGCAACGGAACAGCAATTTTTGATCACTTTTCTATGTGTAAATCGATGCATTTGTAAATTCAGCGGCCGTTGACATTATATGCAACAAGACTAAAGCTGTCTACTATTCATTGCCGAGCTTTTAAGTTTTCCTCTCCGTCAATTTAAGTAGGTACATAATCAGCTGGTAGGTACTGCTTTAACTTAGGTATAAACTATACTATGTAGTTACATACATTAACAACAATGCCTCTAATCACTAATTTTATAAAGCGGCCCTTCTGTATTCTCTATTTTGTACCTCTCGTGTCTAGGGAAGCGCGTCACATTATTCATGAACAGGGATATTTTACAATAGCTGCCGACCCGTTTTGGGGGTCGATTGGTGCCAAAATGGAAGGCCGACTAGCGATGCAAATTACAACCCACTCTTATTATTGTTACTACATCTAGTTTCATGTAAATTCGTGTTTTAGGGTAACTTCCTTTATACACGTAAAATTATTTCACATCAGCCATTATTATTAAAATGATGAAAAAGGTTACATTTAAGTTTTTGTGTGTGATTTTCATTATATTTTTTATTATTTAAAGCTGGCACTTACATTATATTATTCTTATCATTTTATTTCACTACCTACTTATGATTGAAGCAATGATTATTGACGCAATATTTTCTACAACACGCCAATTTAATTTCAGTGCTTCGAAGTTTGGCAAGGTTGCGTAAATATTAAGGACGTTTCTGTGTTTTGAATATTCAAAATAGGTACGCTTAACTCAATTTAGCTTGTAAACGCTAGTAATTAAGTCATATACAAAACATCAAAAAGCAAAATAAATGGTCGCGTCACGAAACGTTTGATGTTATCTTCATTAAGTCAATTTCAGGCACAATTGTATCATTCTACACTCTACTCATTGATACATCGGGTTAATTGTACGGGGCCTACGAGTATTAAGCTATTTGCAGATACATGTATCTTGTAAATGTTGTCAAACGGACGGTAAATGTTGTGAAAAACAAACAAAGAGGTAAATTACGGGTACCGCAATAATTTCTCTTGTGGACATTTTGTTTTCCTTTATTGGTTATATTTATCAATGAGCGCGCCCGCGGCGGCAAATAAATCGCGCGCCCGTTTTACGAAATATCTTATTTCTTCACGGCGTTCTTGAAACGAGATGTTGGCAAATATACATAAATCAAGCTGCGGAATATTAAAATAAGAGCAACTACTGCATTTTAATATGCTAAATGTTAAAAATATATATGTAGTACACACACACACACACACACACACACACACACACACACACACACACAATCTATGTATTATGCACACGTGTTAACGAACTGAGAAAGGGTTGCTTTGATTTAAATAGTGTAGGTGTCTAGTCCTTAAACTACTACTAAAACTTTTAGCCATATGCTGTAAGATAATAAATACTTAATGTCATACTAAAGTGCGAAAACATTTTCAGTTTCATACATTGCGGCTGATAGGTATGGATGATTTCTATTTCTCAGATCTGATATATTCTTTAATCCACCCTTATTGAGTTGTCTTGAAAGGAATGGGTGAGTGTCACTGGTGGGTGGAAGTTAGGTAATAGTGTTAATAGACTATCCAAGTTGGAGCGCTTGCGGGCCAACTTTATGGTTCTAAGCGAACGCATTGCGAATGTTCATTAATACTCTACCACGTATTTTACATTCACACATTCGACCGTTTAATAGACGCTGTTATCTGTGTCAGACTATTATTTGTTGTAAAACATTTAGTATTTTTAAGAAGGTGTTACAAAAACGGATTTAGCAACGATAGGTAGGTAAGTGCCCATAAATTACCAAAAATATTCGCGAAAGGTTGTCCAAAACACTTCATGTATTATACGCGAACGAACGCGTTATGAAATAATGGGCGTTCTTCAGTTTTCTATTATTATTTTTGTGTTGGACTCGCGTTTACTTACAATACTTACATTCCTCGTTTCATTTCAGGTGAAATATCATTATGAAACCGGAATAGGTTTTTTAATTTTTGGTTTTGGAAAAACCTCACGTTTCTTACATACATTCTTTCATCTCACTCACAGATTTGACTATCAATGTTCTTCCGCTAAACATAGGTTTTTATATTGGGGATTTGTATTAAATTTGCGATAAAAGCGAACTTATCTCATAATTAAGCAAGAATTACATAGTACATAGCAACTGAGGTTTCAAATTATTACTGCTTGAAAGGGCAGTGGATCTCAGAATTAATAATACATTTTAACTTCACGCATTCTTTTGAAAACGGTCTTGACAGACGGACAGACGTATAAACGAGTGTTCCTTTTCATATTTACCTGTCGGCTCAAGATATTTCACTCGGATTCCGGAATTTGTTTCAATCGGGACGCGATAGGATTTTTTTTGAAGTGAGTAAATGGCCTTGTTCTTTAACTCACCAACGTAGCGGTAGCTAATCGTCACGAGGCTTCGTTATATTTCACTATTAACCACTTCATAAGTTATCGCCTGGGACGTGATTGGTCATAAATTTGTTTCTGGCATACGGTCTGTAGGTTATAAGCCTGTCACGGGCAACAAAGTAATGTTTTCCTGGTGATAAATCACATATGAACCAAATCACTTCATGTTACATATGTCCTAGTAAACCATTCGATTAGTAACGTAATAGTTAAGTCAACATTTGAATAAATAGGACGAGGCGGGCAGTGTTCTTTCTTGGAACCTTCGTTTGATGAATAAAACATGAATGACTTATGATCGTCATATGCATCTAAAGTGTCCTCTGGTTTGGGTAGGATTCGTAGGGAATCCAAAGTGTTCGTTCTAGATTGCTGAGTGGACCTGAGGATATTGATCGGCATCTTAAATTAGGGACAAAGGCTAGGTAGATGTCAACAAAACCGTAAAGTCTGCGACAATACTTTTGCCAGGACTACTAGCACGGGCATAACGTGGATGAGGCGTAAATCGAATTTTATTATGAGTTCAATCGAGTCAACGATAGGCGTTCACGGGTAGCTGAGCCGGTAAATAAGGAATATAAATTTCTCTTAAATTCTTCCTCCATGATGATGTGAACACGCTGAAGGAGAAAATTGCGAATATCGTGTCGCGCGCACGCTTTAATGTAACGAGCTAGTAATTACTACTCCGTGTGGGGAAGGTATAAGACGTGTTGTAATGTAACATAATAAGCCCCCCTATATGTACTAGAGATGTAACGAATGTTATTTTTTGAACATTCGCGAATGCGAATATTTGTCGCTAATATTCGCGAATGTGAATATGGGGTCAATAACCTTGGCCCAAGGAAAGTTGTGGGTTAGTTGAATGATTCAGCTGTGATATTTTCTAATCAAATGTCAAGAAAACGATTTTTATTAGATACCATTAAACTTCTATATTCTGTAAACCGGAATATTTTCGAAATCATGACATTTGCCATGATTGTAAGTTCCCTTTCAATATTTTTTCTTAGATAAAATATTCGCAAATATTCTCATTGATTTTTGCGAACGGGAATGCGAATATTCTAAAACATGCGAATATTCGCGATTGCGAATGCGAATATTCGTTACATCCCTAATATGTACATACTCACGGCTTGGCCCAAGTTTCCTCTAGAACAGTTTGATGACGTGAGAAAACGTAATATTGTACACTAGCTAATGCATGTAATGTTTATTGTTAATAGTACCTAGGAATTGTACCATTGTAACTAATTAAAAGGTATTCGAGGTGCTTTAATAACACAAAACTGTCTTGATTTGAACGGTCGTTTCGCAGAACATATTGAATGTATAGAAACAAACGTAACGTTGCATCCACTGTTTTGCATCACACACTACACGCCACATTGGATGCATTTCTCGGATGTTTTATACAAAGGAATACTTTTCTTATACTTTGAAAATGATAACGGCTACTTTTCACTATAATAATAGCAAAAATAGAATTTTTTAAAATTATATGTTACAAAGCGGTCAGAAATTTTACCTGAGAGATCTCACGGGCAAGAAAATTAGTTTATCATTTATAAAAATAATGTGTATCGTAATATGTATTAGGTAATAAATAAATAAATGTTTTTTATCGGAATAGTTTATTATTATTTTTATTATGTATTTATGATAGTGCTTCCTACGCTTGGTTCACTACGCGATGACGTTGGTTACGTAAAATACTAAGCACGCAACTAAATGAATAACAATAAGCACAAAACTTTGACTTTAGAAAGCTCTCTGTTTTAATAGAAAAGTTTCAGTTCAAGAGGAATGTTCTTAGACGTGTCTTGCAAAATTATTTATTTTAATCTAACGTTAGCAAATATCTGTCTATATCATTTATACAGTTGTAAGTTTTTAATAAAACTTGTGCTACTTCTTCTTACAGTATAACCCTTTATCTTAGGACAAATATTATTTAAAGCAAATAAATAATAATATACGTATTTCCACTTAGTTCTGTATCTCATAAAATAGGGAAAGAAAGTAAGTAAGGGTTCAATTAATGATCATTAATTAAATGACTCAGTTGAATGTCAATTGTATGTTACAGGTACCTAGGTACTTTAAGTAGGAAGCATAAGTATACAGCATATACATACAAACAACCCCATCTACATTCCCTAGTTGCCCGTATTACTATCCAATATCCGTTTAATAATTAATTGTGGTATATAAAATAACACTATTCATTTTATATGTAATTGTAGTAATGGCAGATTTGAGATATGACGCGCTGGTAAAAAGTAACACGGCCACAAGATACACGCTTCTGTTTCCTAGCAACAAAACCACTGAAAATTCAGTTTTAAAGAGAGCCGCGCAATAAAAGCAGTTGTGACAGATGTAGGCGCCCCGCGACTTACAAGTAGCCGAGTCAAATTTTGTAACAAGAAAAAGTTTGTATAACAACAGTGCCCGCGGTCTTCCCCCAGGACGAGCCCGCAACAAATTACTAACAAACAACTTTGAAATAAATTAACTCTCAACTTCAAGCGTTTTACTTTCTTTCTGTTACATTAAAAACAATTTCCTTTGTATTTATTAACGTCACTGTTGGTCATCTATTCGTGTGACAGTATACACTCGCAGACATGGCTTGGCCAGTAAAGTAACTTACTTTAGTAGTGGTAAAGTTGACCTGGTAGGTAAACAGGTTAAGTTTCCAAGAGACGGATGAATAGCATATTTATTTACATTGCTGCAGCTAAATGCATATATGTATAAAGAATAACAATAGCCTCAATTTACAAGCAGATAATTTGTTTTTTTTTTTCAAAATATGTAGTTTGAAGTATTTCTGAACAACAATTTTTTTGTTTGTAACTATCACACAAGAAGAAATGCTGGTAACCATTATCTTCTTACCAGAGGACTTTTTAAGTAATAATCGGTAAATGACGACGTATTTTAAATTTACAGTCTTGGAAAACTCTTAAAAAACAACTGAATTTTAAGGGTTTTTGAAAAAAAAAAATAAGTCAGCATTACATTTTTTCTTTTCTCTGTCGTTTTGAGATTGTATTCATTTAAATAAACGTAAAAATAAATACTAAATAAAAAGATATACATTAAGTAGGAAGGTAAATCTTATTTACAATAAACATGACTACCAGGTTTCTTGATTTTAAAACTTTACAAGCATTTACTTATAAAAATAATGAGAACAACAGTCGACTAAGCCATTGTTTAGTTTTCCCTCCGAGAGGTTTAACAAAAGCTGAAGTAAACCTCCGCTCAATTTGCTTTTAATTTCCCAGTCCGTCTATAATATATGATTCTAAAGGAGTCCAACACTGTGTTAATATTCAGGATCCCATGCTCGCGTGTAATCATTCCACTTTGTGCTGCCCCAACAACGGACCTCCTCTTTATTTATTTATCCCCTCGTCGAGTTGAAGGCAGACATATGGGTCGTGCGGCGCGGATTTTTATATTTAAATACTTTCTAATATGTTTTTTGGTTAATTGGATGTTATAAATGAGGAATGAAGGTCATGGCACGTTTAGAAAGGTTGAGAACAACAATGCAGATGATTTAAGTGAAACGGCCCACTTTTTCCTAGCTAGTCCACTATATTTATTTTTTTATTTCCTTATTTATGGCTAGATTTAAAATGAAACCTAAAAAATAATATTTAAATACACAGTTAGTTTGTAGGGTAGAAAATATATACACTTCTTAAATAAACAGCTTAATAAATAAATATACATATACAAGCTGAAGTCTGAGTCGTAATCCAAAACCCATTTTGACTCTGTAACTGATAACTATTATTTTAAGGTAAACATCTACAGGGTATAATATATGTAAGTATATGTATATAATGTATATATGGGTCAATCAAACAGCCGAAACGCTCCTTGAGATAGCGTGGAGTTGCAGGGTTAAATAAAAGTCAGAACCTGAAATTTGCACCAATATGTAAACCACTTAAGCTGAGAACGGATATATATATGATACGCGATCATATTTCCGTAACCCAAAAATTAACCTTTTGCATCCAGTTTAATTTTTAAGATCTGATTGTAATACAATACAACTATGTAAGGACTTCTCTGTAAACTTCTTGGTTGTGTGTGAATAAATTGTTTTTATTGTATTACATTTAATACATTAAAGGATTATGTAAGTAATGAATTCAATCAATAGTTTACGGGACAGTATTTTGATATCATATTAGTTTTATTGCTACGAGTATCAAACTTGTCCCCTGTTTGTGTTGTAAATAAGAACTACTTTATACTCTTTGGTAAAGTCTGATAATGGCAATTCACATTTAAAAATAATGTGCATGTGAGCATCGAGCGCCATCTACGGGTGCGGGGGGAGGCGCGGTTTTTTCGAGAGAGAACGATTCCGAAAACGGAGCTCCAGCTTATACTGAAGATATACTTATATTTATTGTATTGCGTGTCAATCTGAGGAATAAATCGCCCTTTGTGAAGAACAGCTATTAAGTTTCCTGGATGGCTGTTCACTCGACTAAGATATCATCCAGAATATTACGCCGGCCAGAGAACCCAAAGGTCAGTGATGCATCACATTATATGTTGTCAAAGTCAGACTACCATTCAAAATTCGTAGGCGAGATTCATCTCGACCCAGTGTATCATATTTATTAGAAATTGGTACATTTTTTGGTGCCGAAACCAGGGACCTTTAGATACTTACGTGATTTATTTCCTACATGTACATTCCATCCGCCATTATTGTTCACATATTTAAATTGACTTAATACCGAAAATAGATTATTTTTCGTTTAATTACAGTTTTGGGTCTGATTTTGGTTTAACAACACATATTTTCAACTAAATCTGAGCAGATGTGTCGATATTTACGCTATCGCTCCAGAATTCCGTAATATTTTTGATCATATCATAAGCAGATAAAATCAGTGTAAACAAATCAAATTTCGTAATGGCGGTCTTTTTAAATACGCTATAAGTTCATGGTGGAATTATTGAAGTGTCTAAAATTGTTAATTTTAAGAATGAAAGCAATTAATTTTCGGTGTGTATAAAAATTGTGTGTTTACGGTTCATCTAAGCAAACAAATATGTATTATTGTGAAAACCTTGCATCGTAAATGGTTCATAGGGTATTCTTAGGTATTGTAGGATCGTACTAGGCAATCTATTTCTCATTAATTCAGTTCAGCGGTGTCTAGTACAAGCGTGTGTGCCTACGATATCAGAAGTTGTGTTTTTTTCCTTTCCTTGAACTATTTCTTTGGCACGGAAATCGTAAAATCGTATAGACAATCATTTTCATTCTTACTATCATCGAGTAGACGTTCGAATTAGTTCTTTGCTTCGTTTTTTTTTCATGCTTGCTATCGCTATTTAGCAGCTTCGTTGTGCCTCAGTACAGAACTAATTATTGAAGTGAAACCTTTATTTCTAATGTAATTTTCGAGCCATAAGGTTGACAGATAAGTTAGATAACTAACTTCTACGCCATGTGCAGAACGGAACGTATTGTCAAAGTGAAAATAACCTCCGTCAGTCTTCACTTTCTGTCAATGGTGTTATAACATATAGGTTATATTTTGTGTTCGTACTTTTTTCTGTAAATATTCTTAGGTGTGATAAACAAACGTGTTTAGTGAAGTGAAAGTGCTTAATTTCTCATTACAACCATGGGTAGTAAAAGCAGCGGAGATTCTAAAGTGAAAGACGTGTATACAACAGCCGATTTGCCGGTTTTACGTCGGAAGCGTACGATGTCCATTAACCGGCTGAAGAAATGTTTAGAGGTAGGTCAAAATGCCGTTTTAGACAGCTCAAACTTGGATTTATTTCTGTCACACTACTCTAATGTTGAGAAATCTTACAATACGTTTGAAGAGTGTAACATATCAATCCTGGAGTTAGAATGTACTGAAGAAGGAAGTGACTCAGAAGATGACAATTTTCAGAAAGAGTGTGACGAAATCTATTTTAAAATACTGACATTACACAGGAATTTAAATAGCACATATGATGATAAAACTCGAGTTACTCTTTCGGAAACTTTAAACAGCAATTCTCATCCACAAAAGAACATCAAACTGCCAAAAATAGCGTTATCTACTTTCTCTGGCGATGTAAAAAGGTGGCCAATCTTTTATGACACTTTTAATTCATTAATCCACAACAATGCCTCTTTAAACAATACCGAGCGCATGCATTACTTAATCTCTTGTTTGCAAGAAGACGCACTACGTCTAGTCAGTACCTATCCTGTTGCAGGTACTTACTATGAAGAAGCTTACAATGCACTAGTAAAACGTTACCAAAATAACCGTGAATTAGCTTATACTTGCTGGAATGAAATTCTGAATTTTAGTTTAAAAGGCAATTCCCCTCAGGAGTATAGACGCATATTTGACACTTTTAATGAAAATTTAAAAATACTTAAAACTTTGAATTTACCTGTTGAACACTGGGACTTTGTTTTGTGCTACCTTGTGTTATCTAAATTAGATACAAAAACGCGTTGTGACTTCGAAGAAGGTAATCCTTCTACAGACTTGCCGTCTTTTTCTTTGTTAAAGGACTTTATATACTCGAAGTGTGAAGCACTGGTGCGTGACAGTCATTTCAGAGAGAAGGAAATTAAGTTGACTACTCCTTCTACTTCAAACTATAAACAACCATTCAAATTGAACAAGAGTCAAGAGACAAGTTCACGCCTAAATAAAAGCACACCCATACACACTCTTGTGTCTGAGAGCCTTGATGGTAAGAACATTCCTAATCCTAAATGTTCCTTTTGTCAGGAAGCGCACTCTATAAACAATTGTAGTACGTTTATTTGCAAGTCAGTTGCTGAACGAAATGAGTTTGCAAAACAAAATCAGTGGTGTTTCAACTGTCTTAAGCCTTCTCATTATTTAAGGGACTGTAGATCACCCTTCAGGTGTCAAAGATGCAAACAGAAACATCATACTTTATTACATAATGATGTAGATAGCTCCATCCAGCAGGCATTGCCTGTTACAATTGATGAATGACTAGCAATGAAGGGATCCGACCAAGTGACAGTTGCATGTCAAACCGAAGGTGTGATACAGTCGGATCCAAATATATTGTCTATTTTTACCAATCGTTCAATGGTAGTACTTTCTACAGCTATAATTAATATTCAGGACGCTAAGGGTAAATTTCAATCAATGCGAGCTCTAATTGATAGTGGTTCACAAGAAAATTTTATAACAGAAAATGCACTTCACCGACTCGGATTTAATCCAGGAGGTATGGAAAAAAGCATAAATGGTTTAGGTACAATATCAACTAAGGTTGGTGGATCTGTCACATGCTGCATTGGTAATGAAAATGAAATCTACTTTGAGATAAACTTATCAACATTACCTGTCATATGTGGCATCATGCCTTCAGTGCGCATTGAATATTCATCATGGGAGCATATTAAGAATTTAAAATTGGCTGATCCTAAATTCAATGTTCCTGGACATATCGACGTATTGCTTGGGGGAGAGGTATTTGGAGACTTACTTATACCTGAAAAAATTACAGGTAAAGCAGGTCAGCCTACCGCCATCAATTCAATTTTTGGTTGGTTAATCATTGGTAGGGCAAAGGTATCAGGCAATCGTATTAGCAACAATATTTATTCTTTTTTGTCTTACGATGTGTCTCTACATGAACAAGTAAAAAGGATGTGGGAATTGGAAGACATACCTTTTTTTTCAAAGTTGTCACCAGATGAAGAATTATGTGAAAAAATATATCGTAAAGGAGTAAGCAGAGATGAGTCGGGTAGATACATAGTTCCTCTTCCTTTTAAGGATCAAGATAGACCTGAATTCCCAGGTTCGCGTGAAATTGCTCTTCGCAGATTTCATTTGTTGGAACGTCGTTTGCTCAAAGATTCCAAACTTTATACTGAGTATAAGAATTTTTTAAAGGACTATGAGGATAATAATCACATGACAGCTGTGGATATTACAGAATTATCAAAAGGAAAATACTACATACCACATCTTTGTGTTACTCGTCCGGAGAGTGAAACGACAAAGACAAGAGTTGTCTTTAATGCATCCACAGCTTGCTATTCTGGCCAATCGCTTAACGATGTTTTACTTACGGGTGCGAAATTGCAAGGAAACATTATCACAATTCTTCTCCGTTTTCGACTACATGCGGTAGTTTTTATTGGAGATGTTAAGCAAATGTTTCGTCAAGTGAAGATACGTTTAGAAGACCAAGACTATCAACGTATTTTTTGGAGGTACAACCCTGACACCCCAATCCGGGAATACCGCTTGGAAACCGTTACATATGGTACTTCTGCAGCACCGTTTTTGGCGTGTAGAACTATTAAACAATTGATAGAAGACGAAGGTGACAGGTTTCCAATGGCTGCAAAGGTTCTACAAACTGACCTATATGTAGATGACGTCACAACTGGATCGTCATCTCTAGAAGAAGCTAAGCGTCTGAAAAGAGACATCATAGACTTACTCAAACGTGGTGGATTTGAATTAAGGAAATGGGCGAGCAACGTACCAGAGTTATTAAAGGATGTCAAACCAGAAGATTGTTTGCATGGATCAGCCTCATTTGACGACCAATCTGCAAAGTTTTGGAAGGTTTTGGGACTCAGGTGGTGTGCTGATAATTTTATATTTGACGTACAATGTAGTGAACGTGATTGCACAAAACGTAATATACTAAGCGAGCTTGCCCGTATCTTTGATCCCTTAGGTTTTTTGTCACCTATCACGTTTATAGCAAAACGACTAATACAAATTCTATGGGTTCAAGGAATTGGATGGGACGAAAAACCTCCACACAGTGTAGAGGCACAATGGCGGGCTTATATGGAACAACTACCTTTACTGAGGAGAATTCGAATTCCACGTCGAATTACCGTTGATGGAAGTGTATCATACCAACTTCATGGATTTGCAGATGGATCAGAAGCTGGTTATGGAGCCGTCGTTTACCTTAGAGCCGTTAATGCCAAAGGCAATATAACTGTTCAATTAGTATGTGCAAAGGCAAGAGTAGCCCCTTTAAAACAACAATCTTTGCCCCGTTTGGAGCTGTGTGCCGCTGTCCTCCTTGCAGATTTGTTAAAATTCGTTAAGGACACCTACGTCGCAGATATTCAAATCGAACAAACATATGCTTGGTCTGATAGCACAGTGGTGTTATCGTGGCTTCAGTCTCATTCTACTCGATGGAAGACTTTTGTAGCCAATCGTGTCAGTCATATTCAAGAAGTTCTTCCTGGTTCATGTTGGCATCATGTTCGATCAAGCGACAATGCAGCTGACGTATGTTCACGAGGTGCGTTGCCTAAAGACCTCGTTGAACATCCGTTATGGTGGGCGGGGCCTGCCTGGTTAATTGAACCATGTAAACTTTGGCCCATAATAAAAGAAACTGCTGATGTGCAAGATCTGGTGTGTAGTGAAGAACGAGTGACAGTTTTATTGACTCAACATGCTACTAACATTTTAGACACACTGTTACAAGAATACTCTTCTCTGAGCAAAATAATTCGTTTGGTAGCATATTGTTTACGTTTTGCCTGTCAGCTTCGAAACTCCAGCAATAGAACGAACGATCCTCTGTCGAATAAAGAACGTAATAACGCATTAATGTTGTTAGTAAAAAGAACTCAAGAGCAATATTTTTCTACAGAAATATCACAGCTTCAAAATGGAAAACCCATACCAAAACAATTACGGAAGCTAAACCCTTTCATTGATGACGACGGAGTGTTCAGGGTGGGCGGGAGGCTAGCTCGTTCAGGTTTGACTTACGAACACAAGCATCCAGCCTTGTTGCCCCGCAAATCTGATTTGACAAAACTGATCATATGTGAAACTCATCGCAACAATTGTCACCCTGGTATAACTACAACGCATTATTTAATAGCTCAGAGATTTTGGATTTTGTCGCCTCGACGAGCAATTCAGTCGGCTTTAAAGCAATGTGTTCAATGTTTCCGCACTAGACCTAAAATATTAGAACTTTCATGAGTGATTTACCAGCGGCACGAGTTAATGCCGTTAAGCCATTTTCAGTTGTCGGTGTGGACTTTGGTGGTCCTTTTAATATCAAACACGGAACTCATAGAGGTGCTAAAACTGGCAAGGCATATCTATGTCTTTTCATATGTTTCACGACTAAAGCTGTTCATTTAGAAGTAGTTTCAGATTTATCTTCTGAAGCTTTTATAGCAGCTTTAAGACGTTTCATCGCTAGACGTGGTCGATGCAACATTATTCATTCAGATCGTGGCACAAATTTTGTCGATGCCAAAAACCAACTCATAAGTTTGATGCAAAGTGCAGCTACTCAAAATCAAGTTGAATTCAGATTTAACCCTCCATCCGCGCCCCATTTTGGTGGTGTGTGGGAAATACAGATTAAGGCTGCCAAGGCATTGTTGTACAGGACTATAGGCACACAATGTTTAACATTTGAGCAACTCTATACCTATTTTACTCAAATTGAATCTACCATGAACAGTCGTCCTTTATGTCCACTCAGCTCAGACCCTAATGACCTAAGCGTGTTAACTCCTGGCCATTTTTTGACTATGGAGCCTTTGACAACCTTACCTGAGGAAGATTTAACTGACGTAAAGTTGTATCGGCTTAACCGTTGGCAGATTATTCAGCAAATGCATCAGGTATTCTGGAAGCGTTGGAGTGCTGAATATTTAAATTCGTTAACACAAAGAGCAAAATGGACCCAAAACTCTAAACCTTTAAAAGAAAACACGGTTGTTATAGTCAAAAGTGATAATATGTATCCTTTACACTGGCCGTTGGCGCGTGTCTTAGAACTACATCCGAGTCCTGATGGAGTAGTCCGTCAGGCCACTATTAAGACTGCTACGGGTATTCTACGTAGACCCCTAGTTAAACTTTGTCCTTTACCGGATAACTGCGATGAAGTATCGTAGATGTATATTAATAGTACATACATGGTATTTTTGTTTTCTATTATTAAAGTATAAATTACTTGAAAGTTTGAGTTGTTTTATAGTGTTGCTTTTGCTTTAGTTTCTCTTATCTTTAATGTGAAGTAAACAATTTTTGTTACCACGCAGAATCATTTGGTTTGATTTTGATTATTAAAAAAAAAACTAGTATTTTTTGGTGGGCGGAATGTTTGTGTTGTAAATAAGAACTACTTTATACTCTTTGGTAAAGTCTGATAATGGCAATTCACATTTAAAAATAATGTGCATGTTAGCATCGAGCGCCATCTACGGGTGCGGGGGGAAGCGCGGTTTTTTCGAGAGAGAACGATTCCGAAAACGGAGCTCCAGCTTATACTGAAGATATACTTATATTTATTGTATTGCGTGTCAATCTGAGGAATAAATCGCCCTTTGTGAAGAACAGCTATTAAGTTTCCTGGATGGCTGTTCACTCGACTAAGATATCATCCAGAATATTACGCCGGCCAGAGAACCCAAAGGTCAGTGATGCATCACATTATATGTTGTCGAAGTCAGACTACCATTCAAAATTCGTAGGCGAGATTCATCTCGACCCAGTGTATCATATTTATTAGAAATTGGTACATCCCCTAATTTTAGTGATATTTATGTTAATTTTATTTATGAATGTGCGAATCTGAATAAAATGTTTATTTGCATCCATAAGTTTATTTGTGCTAAGTATTAATTAGTTTTATTTAAAGTACCTACCTTCCTGCATCTACAGGGTGTCCCAGAAATCGACGTCAAGCCGTGAATGGATGATAGACCAAGTTATAACAGTTATCAGAAAAATACAAAAAAAAATCTATCACATGTTCTTAATTTCTAAAGTGTCTCTAAAGTCTATCAATTTTTAAAGTGACCATAATGTTTGAAGAACATGTGATAGATTTTTTTTTTGTATTTTTCTGATAACTGTTATAACTTGGTCTATCATCCATTCACGGCTTGACGTCGATTTCTGGGACACCCTGTATGTCGTTAGCCTAACTACTCCTACTAGCCCTTATGCTATCAAGTGAGAAGAGTTACAAAGAGTTACAAGAAAAACAATCTGGATTACCCGCCTAACATGTGATACAGAGGTATCAGGTTGGTAATTTTTAAGGCGTAATACTGTATTACTTAATTTACCACTTATTGAAAATGTTAACTACCTATACATAGACTAACATACATACCTATTAAGAGTAAGTATAAAGAAAGTTTAAATAAAATTTATATTTTTGTGAATTATATGACCAATCCCGGGGCAGCAGGCACTCGGTGGCAAGTATACCATTGATATTAAAATACATGACCAAGTAAAATGCAAATAAAGTTTCCCCGAATTCAATAAAAATTACAAAAAAATGTGTAACTTTTACTTTACACGCTTGTCATTTAGGTACTTATGAGTGACTCAACAGTATCCAAGAAGGCACTGACTTTGCAATTTTGCAGACTCTGTCGAGGTGCTATGTGACATTAATAATTAGGTATGAACAGGTAAATGAAAAGATTAATGACCACTTCCATCAACCGGTGCACGTTAGTGTTTAACTGTTTAAGTCGAGTATAATATATTGAATGACATGAATACGCATTGAAGCGATCAAATTGCCCGCCATAAATGCCGAGTTTTGGTTTCCGTAGCTCGGTTTCGTCTGCATTAATAATTGCAAAGCATTTTGATCCTTACAGCTCAGAATATTCAAACCCTCTGATATTGACATAGCCGGAAGTGTATATCACACGGACCGCGTGACTGGCTTTTACAAATCCACTCGAAATTCTGGCGACATTTTAAGAGGAATATTCTAGCAACTGTTTTGTCGAGAGCGCCACTGCATCAGGAGAATAATTTGATTTCATAAGCGTAGGAAATCAAAATGTATACCAGGCAGTTATAATACTTATAATTAGTTATCAGTTATCCGTTTTTTTATTGCTTTCATAGGTACAGTAAGGTGGTACATTCCATAGAAGTTTGGCTATGAACCCCGTTAGGGTACTGCAAATTACAATAATTTCTTAAAGAAATATACATAACATAACAAACTTGGTAGCAATTAAATACCTACGTAATGTCGTCTGTCTTTATAGCGCTTTGATAAATACGCTTGACACAGTCTTTCTCGCGATGGTCTCCAGCATATCTGCTCCCGTGGTGGAAATATCCCATGCGTATAGCGCCTTATTCGCCGGCCTTTACAACACAGTGTCACTTACTTAACACATTCAGCGCCGAGAACCCGATCGTCGCGTTCTCTGTTCGTAGCTACTACGAGCTACCGTAGCGCGTAGCACTAGGTGGCACTGAATGCGTTATTTATAAAAAAAAACTCTAAATTTAATTTAGTTATCACTGTTCTTAGTCGTAAAGCAGACGGCTACAATGCCGCAATAATATCTTACGTAATCAAACAAAGATAAAAGAAAGAAAACAAATAATGTCACTAACCAGTAACCAGCAAAAAGTCGTCTTTAAAGGCGTGTCATTTGACTATTTGCCGCTATTGTATATAGTTTATATTGATTTATATTACAATATGTCGTGCGATTTCCAGATGATTAGCATAAAAAGGCAAACCGACGACTGTTTCCAACTCCAAAGCGCCAATAAAAGCCACGAGCTTTCTATTTCACGACAATACAGATTGACACATAAATTGCGGTATAATATAATTTTCCTTTATTCTACAAAATTAGACATTCAAAACTCAATTCTCGGCCAAGAGTCCAATTTGGAATGCAATTTACGGCTAATTAGACTCTTAAGCACAGAGGCTGGGTGCGGGCGCCACGCCGGGCCCGCGAGCCGGGCCGCCGAGCCCGGAGGAAGTTGGAATGGCCGCGTTAATGCTATGGAGGCTCAGGCCCAAGCACCGCCCCTAATGTGCACTAACGAGACCTGTTTTGTTCCTGTCGCGTTCCCGCTGACTTCGATCCGACACGAGCGTTAGCGAGCTCGTAACACCGATATTCTCTAATTAAATCCGCGATAAACACGCCTAATTGTGTGAAAAGATCCCGTGCGATAATGTTCAATACCGTAAGGGGATCGAAATGTTTACGGCTTTTGTTACTCTCATTAGAAGCCAGAAGTTGCGAAGTGAGCAGTGTCTTTATAATATACTTACGTACACGAGATGCCGCCAACGATTTTAATGATTGTACTTACACTCTTGACGTGAAAAAAACCTTATCGATTTTATGAGTTGCGTTGTTAAGGGTTGCATTAAACATTTAATAACCACTTAGCTTACCGTAATCAGTTAAACAAGTCATGGTTACAGAAAATTTTAAATAATTTTTTTTTTGATATCGTTTCGAGTACCGTCAACAACACACTACAACTTTGCTTACGATGCTCAACTTCGCTTGCTTAAAAAACCACCTTTTCTTCACCAAACAGCTATTTATATCTTATTCCTGAGATGGAAGAGAGGCGGCCATCTTAGGAATTAGATAGAAATATGTAGCTGTTTGGTGAAGAAAACCATGTTTTTTAAAGCCAGGCAAAGTTGGGCATCGTAGGCAAAGTTGTAGCAGTTGACGGTATCCACTAGTACAAAGTATCTAGGATAGAAGTATAGAAAAGTTGTTGAGTACTTAAGCGAATTATTTCAAAATACGAAATATAGGGCACTTTTGTTTTTGAATTGGAGCCCATGACATGCGCAATCTCTTTTTATATTAAATACCTTGACTCATATGATATTAGGCCAGGCTACGTTACATAGGTAATATTAAATGAGCATATCTCCTTAAACTCGCGACGTCGTCACATACGAAGCATGTTTATGTTAATTTTATTAAGCAAATATCACAAATGATGGAGAGTTCATCCCGCCCTTTAACTAAATTCTTTTGTGAGTGGCGGAGCAGAGTGCTCGAGCGGAGCGCGACGCGAGTCGCCTCGTTACGAGCGCGAGTGCCCAGCAATCAACATAATAACGAGAGCGGAGCCGCCCGATGCCTCTCCCAGATACCGCCGAGTACCTGCGAACTTTGCTTAAAACATTCTAATCGCAGTCACGTCAAGCTGTCTTGTCTAAAGCGTCGCAACGCGCCCAAGATTAGACGTTCGATTACGGCTTTGTAACAGCTTTGATAATTTCCCAACAACTGTCGTAATTCAAATATTCTCAATGAGCGAAACTGGAACAGTGTTTTCTAAAATAGCTTAGAGAAATAATTTCATTCATCAAATTTGCCTCAGGTAAGATCCCACCTTAACGCTAAAAGCATTCCGGAGCTTCTTAATCAACGGTTCACGAATATTAATTTAATTAGTTAAAAGTTTTTATTACTCTTAAGTAAAAAGATGGAGAGGAAAAAAGCCTTCACGGCGACCAGGAGCCATAAAAGAAACTTTAGACTTTTCAAATCACGAAAGCAACATTTCATTTATCTTACCTATTTTTAAATCAATTAGCGGAAAAGGTAGCGTGAATAACATTTACATTGCAAACGCTGCGTGGGAATTTAATTACTAAGAAAAACTGAGTTACAAAATTTAAATATGGTGGGGCAATTCGGTTAGCTTATCGTACTGTAATAACGGCAAGTGAGTTTCATGCGAGGCACGGGAAAACTGACGCCATACGCTGGGTTTTTACGATATTTAAAAACTCAAACAATTACCCGCTCGGCTATTGAAATACACGTACTGCGAGTGACGGCGTTTTAAGCTATCGTCATTATTTAATTGTTATCTCTTAAGGTGACGGGAAAGAAGGTAATGGTTTTCTTCTGCCCATAATTATGTGGGTATGATGTGAGGGGATATTTTTTAACCAGTTTGTAGGGCAGATGCCAGATCCTGTGCCGCTACGCGTAAAATGGTCTTAGAAGACTTTACCTAACTTTTTAATTTATTATTATTGAAATTATTATTTTATTCGAATAATGTACCTTATCTTGACATCAAACCTGAATATATAATATGTCCCTTCAGATCATGCCTCATCCACGCTCCCAAGTGAGGATTTCAACACAAAACTTGTACAAAAACACCTCAACTTTACGGGTTTGCGTATCCCGTCACTTTAAGTTTTTTTTTATATGTTAGGCTGCTAATTTATTTCTTGTATTAGGTGTGCATTACTTTCCTTTTCTATATAAATATATTTTCCTATGATATGACCCTATTACATTTTCTTCCCCGCGCTTGCCGTAACCGGTATTGCTTCACCACGCTATTATCAAAAATAAAAAAACATTTTTATTACTATAACTTGCCCATAGACTGCTATAAAACTGCTAGAAACTTGAAAAAAATACTGAATACCGTACAATCCTTGGTATAAATTTAATAACATAAACATTTTAAACGATACCCGTTTTGCTAATGAAATTCTTGAACTGGAATAAAATAATTCCACAATTTTACCGAGAGCATGCATGGGAAATATATTATTGTTATACAAATATGTTCAGTAATAACGGGTTTTTTTAATAACTGAAAATCAACGGCATTTTTTAAAAGATGTTTATTTAACCTTTCTTGCAGAAAAGAAAATCTTTAAGCACAAAAGGCGGACTTAATGCTATAAGGCATTCTCTGCCAGTCAGTTTGTAGTTTGCAAACGCAACATTTTATAGCTTTTCGTCCAAATGTATACTCTAATAATATTTTTCTTCATACAATATTTCGCAGTTACACTGCTGGTAATGTCACAACCACGCGCTTAAGTAAGTAATAAGTAATAATAAGTACCGTTTCCACTCGCGGTGCTTGATCTATATTCGGATTTTGGATCTGCAAGAGAAACATCCAGCCCAGCCTACCCCAAAAGGGCTGCAATAGAATCGATTGACTGCTTACAAAATATTAAAGTATTTAATTAAATCAGTGGGTTTCTTGTTGAGAAATGAGAACAAAGTTGAAAATCACGGTCAAAGGTCTTCTTTCTTCAAAAATATGATAATTCACTATTCAGTATCAGATACTGACACAATCTAAGTTCGATACATGGCTTTCGTTATTTTATTCATAAGTAAATAGCATTCTGGACCCTGTGGTTTATGTTTTTTATTTACATCCAGGTTTGTAGAATGTTTTAAAATAAATCAGAATATTTAAAACTATAAAGCTGAATGAAGTTATTTTGAAGATTGCATTATCTAAGTAGCCTTCACTTTTCAACGACTTAAGCCCAAATTAGATATCCGACTGATCAAGAGTCGGGAAGCATAAAAAATCTCACCACACGGCTTCCTTGCACGATCGTCTTCTACAAACTTAAAATAATTCTCACGGCTTTATTCAAAGCTCTTAATTCGATTAAAAAGTCTTTCAATATTCGTCTATTGAAGTTAACAGTTTTTCAGTTGAGTGAACTCGAATGAACGACACGGAGATACAAGTTATACGTGATTGTAATAACTCATCTGGCGGCACACAGTGACAATAGGTAGGATGGAAGGATAATTCCCGAGGACGTGCATATTATCCTCCATCCCCCCATAATTCACAAGGCCTGGAAATGCGACAATATTGTTCTATCGTTATGGAATGCGGCTGATGCAAAGCGTGCTACACGCATGCCTTTGTCATTTTGTGCAATTTTAACAATGCAAAACACGATTTTAAAACTTCCTCGGACGTCAGTTATAAAAAACTACTACTACTACGCGGTTATTAAGAGTAACACTTTTTTAAGGCTCCTATTTATAAGATAAAAAATATTTGAGTAACTAACTTTTAAATAAACGACACTTATATTTGAAGTTGTTTTATTTTTAAGACGTTTATTTTATATATTTGCATTTCAATTGTAACTTGTTGATTTGAATAGCAATAAATATACATTCAATGTAGTAATAAAATGATGTACATATCTACTTAATAATTGTAGCACCATATTGATAAAAAGGTAATAAAACGACGTTAAAGAGCATTTTCAAATAACAAAATCAGCGAAAAAGCTGAGACCGATAAAACCGTGTCAATTCGATTGCTCCGCACGTTTCTCGATGCATTATCAGCTTATGTTCCGAAGAAAATATATGTGTTGGGGACGTCACGCCTTCTTTAAAAGATCTTTCGTTCCGGCGCGGTTGGATCTCCACGGGGAGAATGCCTCACTCATTGAGGTGAGGAACTGAGTACACTACGGCCGTAGCTTTAATCTCTTTGCTGCTGGGGAGTGCTTCGTGCGAGTATATCAGTCTGTACGTGTATTTAGCCTGCACTATTCTCTGCCACATGTTTTTGTTTCGCTCTGTAGGGATGAATCTTCTAAATAAACTTCTAGATAATTGAATGCTCATTTGCTTTACGATATATGATATTTGCTTATTTGCTTAGTGATGGGGTAGCTTCATAAGTAGGTACCTATGTACAAGGATATGTTCGAAGTCATTTACCTCACTTTTTTAAATATCTCACTGATAAATAAAAGAAAAATAAACTGATGAAGTACATAACATATATTTTTTTCAGTTAATCATTAACAAGTATTATATTTTCCATTCTTAAAATTAGGCAAATATACGAGTAATTACCACAATTGACGGCTAGTTTAAAAATCAGCCTACAGGGACCTCAATATAATAAAATTTTGAAAACCAAAATTACGAGTTTGCATGTTATATTCACTAGGTACTTATTTTATACCTACGCAGTACATACAGAAAGCGCACTCATGTGCAATCAATATGCAAACCAATGAGCCTAATCCCAAGAAATTATATCAGCACTAATTGTAACGAAAGTGACTGCTATCTGACCATCCAAAATATATTTAATATGCACCCAATATCATATTTAAAAAATCTGAATGTCTCCAGCAGTGCTGCAATCTTCTATGATGTGTAGTAGTAGTAGATAACGTATCTCATGGTCCAAGTTTAAGTTAGTTTAGTTCGACATCTAATTTGCCTATTTTGTACGAAGAACTGAGGTACCACCATCCCAGCCTATAACCGTGAAGCACTACGTTCATCGATTCGTCTATTTGCATCACTCTCTTTCGTATATGCAAGAGCGATAGGGACGGTGCCATCGTTTTTTCGATTTTCGAACTTCGCGGTAGGCCCTCAGCTTCTCGTAACCGGGTACAGTTATACTGGGATACGTCTAAGGTGCACTCGGTAGGCGATGACAGTGAGAGCCCAGGTGCTGTGGCGCATTATAATATAAATGACGCGCGGCTCAGTAAAATTTGACGGCACATCTCGGCTGGATTAGCGGCATACAGCCCTGATACAGGGCATACGTTCACCGTTCCTTCACAGCGTGGCGTGTGCTAAGTACTCACTGTGCGGTAAAATTCATTTTACCTTAGACAGTGTACGTACACTGTCCGTCGTGTCAGTGTACGAAAATTCAAAACACTCAATGTATAACTAGGCACGTGCCTAGTTATACATTGAGTGTTTTGAATTTTCGTTTAATCATTATGTTGCGATTAGTGGGGTATTTACGAATTGAAATCAAAAACGAATCCATCAAATCCATATTTATAAAATATAAAAACAGAGAATCAAACGCAAGGCGTGAATACTTCTTAGAAAAACGAATTGTTTCTAAAGATGGCCTGAATGTGGCGACCTTTAGTTATAGAAACCTTACAAATATATAATATGTATATATTATACATTTGTAAGGTCTCTATGTTGCGCAGGTACCTGCTGTATTTCTTTCACTGATTTTCTGAGTTTTCAGAAAAGTAATTTTGTTTCAATTGAAGTAAAGTTTTTCAACAAAACATGAAAATGAACATATATTTTCGATTTTATTGGTATAATCGAGTTCGTGACCAAAAATAATATTGAAGTGTATTTGCATCATCTGAGCTCATGAATATTTAACAAATGATACATATTTCAATTTAACGACATACTTTAATTTATATGTATATTAAAAAAATTTGGTTCTAACCCATCTGAATGAAATAGTAGGGTCAAAGAAAATGTCCCTACTAGTAATCCCGCTTTTAAGCAAATAAAATGCTCCCAACATTCAGCTACTTTACTTACTAAACACTTATCTTCGTCAACGTTAATTTGGAATTTCAACTCTACTTTTCGTGCAACAAGGTCACTTATTTAACAGTGTAGTGCAAAAGATAAGAGGTTAAATGGATTAGTCTCGCCATACTTTAGAAAAGATCGTCAGCTTACTGGCCGCTTTGAATGCATAATGAGCGGCAGTTTGAATAATTAAAAATAATTATTTTAACGAAAATCTAAACTGGTTGAAAACGAGGGTTGCTGATTTAATAAGTATTTGATGCGTTCGTAGAGGAGCTGTTGAACATAATTAAAAATGGCATTGCATTAAATAAAATGTTCAGAAACGTTAGTATTGGGAATGGGAGAAGATCCAGCGGCTAAGAGACGACCAATTGGGAAACGTCCGAGCGGAAGGCCCAGGTATTGGTGGATCGACGTGGTCCAGAGAGACCTGTGCGACATTCGAGCGGCTGTTTGGCGACGGAACGCACAGGATCGGAACCCGTACCCCACAATCCTCACATAGCAAAGTTTCTATAGAAACAAGATTTTAAACATGGTATGTTCAAGCGGCACACTTGACTTAACCAAATTATAGTAGGTAATAATAAGTGTCGTTTTGGTCTGTAAACCAAAACGGCACTTATCCTTGGGTGTATTCATTAGATAAAATCATACATAAAGGCCATCTATTACATGAACTGGTACATATAGGTAGAAGGAAGTAGAGGAATTCATTCTTAAGTTTTGTCCACAAAACATTTTATCTGTACGAAACAATTTACCCCATCACTAGCGTATGCTTATATTCTGCGATCATATGATCTGAGGTTATGCTATATTCTCTGACAAATACGATCTAAATAGGTATCTTTAAATAAGACTCAACCTTGGCTTCCTTCTAAGCTCTGTCTCTAATTTTCTTCGGGTAAAAGAGCAATTGCTAGTCAGTTTAAAATAAAAAAGTGCATATTATTGGCAAATAAGTAATGCGTATATTTTCTAATTATTGTTATGTAGGTAGCGGAAAATATGCAATCAAAACTACAATTACATTTGCTGTTGCCTAATACGACCCAAAAAGCAGTTTTACTCTTTTGCAACTTTTATTCAAACAGCCTCAAAAAGGAACAATTTAAAAAGTTCATGAACTTTTTATTGTCTCGGTTTGCATGCGAGTACCAAGTTAATGCAAGGACGTCACCAAGCGAGCGTATTTTAGTGTAAGCTGCTAATACCGAGTTATTTATTTATGCTTCCCTTAGCTTAGTTGTGCCGGATTAAACAAAAAATAACGTCGCTACGCCGTAGGCGGTCTACGCCGTAGGCGGTCTACGCCGCAGCACTGCTACGGACATTAAGTAATAAACGTTCGTAATGGAGTCGCTGATAACGTCATTACAGCCGAAACAGACAATATATCCTTTAAATGAATAATGGCACTCATTATGTAAAAGCTACACGTTACATTGTTACGTCATTAGGCATGATTGCACAATTACTGTAAACATGCGGTGTGTCGCCCGACATCGGCACCGAAGTGGTAATTGTCACTGTCACGCAAACGGCTAATTATCAGAGAAGCACGTGTGCCTTAGCCACGGATTACCCCCATCGGACTCCGCTTTACAAAGACTTTAAGAAACCCGCAATCCACACAGGCACCCTAAGCACTAACGCATTCAATAAAACATAAAAATATGTAAAATAAATCACAATTTGAAAGCAACAACTTGAGTTTGTTACCATAACTGACTTGAATAGTAAGGAAAGGCACAAGAGTATGAAAGCACCAAAGTGTAGTCACCGCAGGTCGTCTTAAAGATATGGTTTGTCTATTACCTATGTAAGCAATCTGTGCGTTAGCTAAACCTATTAAACACTCCTACGCCAGACGAATACGGCCTGTGACGTCACGACACTAAAGTAACTTGTAGATAGAAAAATATATCAAACTACTTTGTAATTTTGACAATGATGCCGATACCAAGATGCAAATTCAAAATTGTTTTATATATTTAAACTTAGGTAATCTTTTCTTTTGGTACAGTCGCCATTAAATACACTGAACTGCACTATATCGCCTAGACAATAGAGGCATTTGTTCACATATTTGTGACCACCTTGGCCGTTCCGATATAACTGGTGACGACTGTATGAAGTACATCTCGCACGTGGCAATAATTGCAAACGAGATTCCAAATAACACAGTTCTCGCTCGGACCAATGAGCAATCGCCTTAAATCAGATCATTACCATAAGATTTTTTTTTTTAAACCTGATTACCGGTAAAATTATTTTTTTTGATACCTCGATGCCTGAGTTGGTTTGCAGTAAATGGCAAAGCCAACGCAAAGAGACAAGTTTGGTGGATAAACAAAATTTTAGACTATTAGAAATTTTATAACTTGGAATTTGGTGCTCAACTTAATACCCTAATTTCTGCAATAAATGCCGCTCTTTTGGAAACAATACTGTGTTACCAGCGACTACATTCTTTGTTACGTATTAACTATTCATTCCCCAAAAACATGATTCACGTAATTCACGTTACCTTCATTTATACCTAGAACTCGTCAAGTTAATTTCAAAACAGTAATTAGGGTTTTGTGTTAGGTAATGAAAGCCGAGCGTGCGAAGCCAGTGGTTACTACCCCCTATCAATTCTCCGCTACGAGTATTACACCCGTATCAAGAGAACTTAAGAAATATTGTGACATTTTTCTAGGTAAAATTCACACTTCAATAAAATAGACACGTTATGGTTGTTATACTTAATTATAACAACATTTTGTAATTAATTTGGTATTCTTTTTGAGGTTCAATAAAAGTATTTGTATTGGATTCCTCAGAAAGTTCGTTTCATTACTAAACGTTAATAAACTCATAACATACTCGTATTAGTAATAAACACGAGTGCTAAATTAATAAAGCTGCGACCCAAAAGTTTCATAACAATATTACAGCCTTGGCCAGAAGTGTTGAGCACTAATGCGATTTTCATACAAAACTGGAAAGTTTAGTCCATCGTTTCCATCTTTGTTTAAGTTATTTTGTCAATTAATTTAAACTAATAGGCATGTTTTGTTGAAGTTAGTAGTAACTGCATAGAATATTTGCAATATGTCGCACCGACTTAAATTTACATTTTTGGTACCTTCTGTTTTCATATTTTTTAAGTACTTTGAAAGTGTTATTAAGTGAAGTTTTCTATATTTATAAATAAAATATAACATTTACCGTTACCGTACATTGTTAGGATAGGGAAATAATGCTTAACATCAAAATTGTAAACAGAAAACACCTATGCTCAACACTTCTGGCCAAGGCTGTATATTACAATAAAATTACGCACACATTTTCACTTTTTGTGTCGCATGCACATTTTGTGTAAATTACTTACTTCAATTTTCTTTACCTAGGGAACACCTATTAAGTGTGTACAATAAACAAAATGCACGTGATAAATTCTTGCTACCTAACTAAAACAAGACCATTTACCTGACGAGGTGATCGCAACACTATGGCCGTCCCACCTGACACGATACCAGCTAATTGTGTTCATTCAGGCAGCGCCTGTGGCACCTCAGTGCCGCAATATATTGTATTTATCCCCAGAGGAAAAATGCGACCCGAGAAATTTTGTTTTCCTTAATGTGTAAAGCCCGTGAAACCTTGCCTATTTCACTTCCGTTGACTTTATTGTATTTATGTCAGAAGCCTAATCCTTATATTCTGAGATATTAGGTTAGAGCTCATTTATCTTGATACAAGATTTCACTTTAAGCTCTTACGTGAGTTTGTAATTGAAACTTAAATGTTTCACTACGTTTAGCCGGGGATTAGCGTTGACTGAGCAGGATTTGAAATGTGCCGCCCGTATTTTAGTTAATTTTAGCGAGTGCTACTTTGTTTGACATGGGCCGGAGTATGGCATGGCTTAGCTACGGAAATGTAGTGCACTCCGAGACGAGCGCGACTTATAAATTATTCAAGTAGCGACACACTTCAAATAGCGCAGTAGCCGCGCGTTATCTTGAGAACAACGCGACGCGACGCCTTGTGTCGCGACGCGGTCCCAGCGCTTAGCTTAGCTCCGTCGTATTTTCAATTTCTAGCATGCTCCTATTCGTACTCTATGGGGCTAAGAACTCTATTGGATCCAAACACGTTTCACCCATTTTGTATCCGCGCTGTTTGAGGCACGTTACCTGCAGCGGTTTATTATCTCACACTATTACCTACGAATTATTTCGGAGTGAATATGGCAGTGGTAAAACTACAGCTTAACTCCTCGTTTTAGTGGTCATATAATGTCGAATACAGACACAGTATAGTTCACCAGATATACCTAACACACATATAAAAAGTTTCAATGGAGTGCAGGAGTTATGGCTGCTCTACATGATGGGCCAGGGACGACATAGGGACGCAACTATACGATGTAACGAAATCGCAATATCGTTAGCTCACTTTAATGCATAGCTGCGTCCCCATCATGTAGAGGAGCTATTAGATCATTTTGCATCTTACTGTACATTTTTTTAATGATCCTTAATGAAGATCAACAAAGTTATAATTTTTACTTAAGAAATACATGTTTCACTAAAGTTTGCCAGTTGCCAGAGTGTCAATACTGTCCCAGTGTCAAATGCCCATTTTAACAAAATAAAGGAGTTGTTTAGAACCTGTAGGGCTATTATTTTTAATATTTCTAAATCAATTTCATAGTAAATGGAGCTGCGTGCCGCCGTCGCGAGCGTTGTCATAATAATGACACAAAGGCTTTATTTTAAGAACCGCTATTATCTTCCGCAGCGGCTTTTACACCCCAGCTAAATTAAAGCATCTTACTACCAGAAATGAACTTTGCTCCGGCTTTATAATCACAAACACAATGCACAATGTTATTAAAATAGTTGAAGTCTATCATAAACGTCTAGGTTAATATTCTATTACAAAAACACGATGCATTTTATATAATATTCAGGTTAATTATTTAAATGGGTTCTCTTTAATCTGGTAATATTATATTTATTTATCACGCGATGTGAATTACAAATAAGTCTTTTAAAAATAAATACCTAAATAGTAAACATTTCCAGTACTGTCAGCAGTGGGCAAGAGATTGTCAGTGAGGAAACAGAATACGCAGTAGGTATATAAGCGCTCGCAATGAAGTAACATGTTACGCAAGGTAGTAATTAAACCTGTACGAGGCGAGACGTAAACTAGGAGCACCTTCGAATAAAGTGCACATAATTGTCAAGGTGGAGTAGTGAGCACAATTATTTCGCAATTATTTACCGGCGAGACATACGGGAATGAAGGGGCCTTGAGCCGGAGCCAAGAGCGCTCCGAGCCGGTCGGCGGAGGCCGTGTCGAGAATCATATAAGAATTCATAAGCCTTTATACACCCGCCGCGGAAGAGCCACGTATAAGCACTTTGAAGTGACACAGTTCGTCTCAGGTATGGAATATCTGAAATTCAACGGAGGCTGTGCATGGTTTGGGCGCTCGCGGAACTACACAGCGATTGCCAGCTACGCTTAGTTGATTTAATAAATTTTTAGGACCGGGTAGGTAGTACACATCTCCATCTTCTTATGTAAAGCAAATATAAGGTTACGTGACGTAACACAAGCATATGTAACAATTAAAAATAAATTGTGTGTTTACTATTGAAAAAAAATGCGAATGTGCTATACATAACCAAGAACCCCTTTCGAACTTTAACCAACTAACTAGAAGGTTAACTAAAAATAATTAAAACTTGTAACCGTAAACAGTAGGTAAATTATCAATTTGGATAATTGGATGACCATTGCCGTTTAACTCGGCAACACAGCGAGTGTGATGGGCACCTTTGCATCGCGGACGACATTGAATTGGTTATTTAGCTAACCAGTTGGGTTGTTTTTACAGTAATATCTTAGTTTACCTCCTAAATATTAATGTTGTATCTAGTTCAGTTTTTATTCAACGAATAAAAATTATTTATCGTTTTATTTTATTTACCCTACTATTTATAACTTAGTAAAACGTAAGTGAACTTCTTTTCACGCAAATTTGCGGGGAGAGTGAATGTAATCTGAAGTAGTCTTCGGCACTCAGCGTGCAAACTAAGGCCTGCTTCAGCTGCATAACACAATAAGTCTAGACGTATTCAGCACGCACCCTGAGCTCGCATTCACGTGTTGCGAGATACGTGCTGCGTAAACGTACTAATGCGTTAGAATGAATACACATATATATGTTATATATTTGTATGTTACGGTTGTATCATTGCTACCATCTTTAATACTTATGAAGAGGTTAAAGTTTAAATACTTAACCCTTTTATAAAAAAAAATTGTAGTTTGTAGTTACCATCGTTACTATTTATGGCAGGTATAAACTGTAAATTTACGGGTACATAAAGTAAGGTATATGCGAATGAACCCGCATATCGGATAATTCCCAGATATAATAATTTTAAACAAAAAAAGAACCGACTTCACTTGGGATCCGCTATTCCAAGAGGAAGTGGCCGAGTTGCTGTAAAAAATAGTGAAATCACTATAGGTGTGCCTATAATAGTTGAAGAGTTCCCTCGATTTCTCCAGGATCCCATCATCAGATCCCGACTTGGTGACAATGGGACCATCTAGGGGTTATACCTGTTCGATTCAAAAAAAAATTTTGAAAATCGGTTCACGATTCACGGAGATATGGAGTAACATACATACAAAAAAAAAATTATGATAAAAAAAAAAAAAATTCAGTCGAATTGAGAACCTCCTCCTTTTTTGAAGTCGGTTAAAAAAACGATTACCTATACTAACTTAAATAAGAGTTCAGGGGGCCGATTTTTGACAGCCGGACGATCGAATTCAAAAAATTCAAGCTCGAAAATAATCGCACACAAAAGGTTGTAGCCAATTTTTTTGCATGTAATTAATAATTTAAATAATCATTATTTTAAATTTCTATCGCTTTTATTTTTAAAACATAATTTCATCGTTTTATTCAGAGTTTTAAATGTCACTTTCGAGTGCTCGAATCTCACTACTAGTTAAGTAAATAAAAGAAAATATATGTGGCATTCCACGAGAAAAGGTACTTTATGGCGGTTTGCGCTTAGGCCATTTCTAACGACGATGCAATACTAATGCGATGCTTCGCAACGTAAGCGCCAACCGCCTTAAGGTACTTTCACCCGTGGCACGTCACATATTTCACTCCAAATTAATGTTTACTTACAATTTAACATGTTGGCATGTGCATGGCTACTTAGATTACAGAGTTATAGGTAAAAAACTTAAGTAAGTCACCTGTTGTGTGTAATTGTGGCGTATTCGAATAGACAATACATGTATAAACGACACACAATACAAATGTTTATTCGAACACGTCACAACTACATACAACAGGTGACTTACTTAAGTTTTTTACCTATAACTACTACTCTCATTTTCGTGGGAAAGTCGAAAAAATGAACCAATAATTGTCTGCTACAATGGTAAAAGATATCCGCATAAAAAGTTATCGCAACATAACGTTCCACTAATTAATGTTTTGTGGAAATAGTTAGCAAATCGCGTAGCGCGTAGTAAAAAAAATTTGAGACGATTTAATAAAAATTTCATTAAAAAAATCCTTGAAATCAATACAGATTTTATGATATGACACAGTTTCTATCAAATTACTATATGTAAAGGCAAAAAAAAAATATTAACCATAAATACAGGGTCTAAAAAGCAAAGCAAAGTGGAGTCAACAACTTGTCACAGCATAATATTCGTACCCTTGGTAAAACAAAGCCACATCTGCAAAATGTCTACTTTACAGGAGAGAGGTTTTAAGATTGCGTGAGTGAATTTCACTGATGACTTTTTAACTTTCAAAGGAATTGTCTTCAAATTTAACATGTTTATCTATATATGTGCAACTAATTGAATGCGTTATATCCGATCTTATTTAATTCATTATTTTTGAAAATAGTACGACGGATGTGCACTTACGGCTTTGTTTTACCAAGCATCAGCCGACGTATCTGCAGATCCGTCGTTATTTCACGATAGACTGCGTGTAGTATGTGCACATGTGTCTTTGTTTTATGAAGAACTCTATGAAACATGTGCATAAACGTCGTTATTTGACAAAAAAACTTCAATATTATGAGGTTGTATTTGAATAAAATTATAGATTTCTTTAAATTATTTAATAATAGCTACAATAATATAATAAAACAATAATTTTTAAATCAATATCAGTATACAAATCAGAAAATACTTACTCTATTATATTGACAATACAATCATTTTAACGTTGACGAAGGTTGACGATAAACATAAATACCTATAAACAGTTATGTTATTCAAAAGAAATAAAAAAAACATACAATTATAATAATTTTAACATGTCCAGAAAACAACAGTTCTCTGTCTGATACATTATCAAATGGAGATATTTTTTTGTTGTAAAAAGGTAACAAATATCACAGGATGCGTTATCCAAAAAAATAATCTCGATCAATTAATCAGAATATTACTTGCAACAATTAATTTTGGCGCCTCGTTCGCTGTCATATTCATCAGTAGAGTTTGGGTCCAGGAGTTCGATTTTTGAATCTCACCGGGTGACTTATTTCGTACTAAATAGTCATCGGCTGCATACAAAAAAGGCACCGGTGAGATTCAAAAATCGAACTCCTGGTCTTGAGCGGAAATATTACCAATATCGTTATTTGGGTACAGTTCTTCATAAAACGGCACATAAATATTATACCTTACTCTTTTGTAATAATGTGTAAAAGTCAAACATATGTTTGACGTCGACTGTGCTTAACGCTACAGGCCGATTTATGACTTTCGAGTGCTAGAAATCAAATAAATTAAGCTCAAGTATACTCGCACACACATAAGTTTGTCATACTTATTTTGGCATGAAATCAATAGGTAATTTAGCTAAATTACACCAACCATGATCTTAAATTCCTATAGCTGATATTTTTGAAACACCATTATATCATTTTAAACTGAGTTTTAAGTGTCAGAGTCGAGTGCTAGAATATCAAATCGCCCCCCAGGCAAGGGTTTATAACTGTAGGCTTTTGCTAAAACTATAGGCGCTATTTGTAGTCTTGTCTTGTTCTATAATACTTTTGTAATTTCCAATTAAATTTCAGTCCAAAGGTATCAGTTTTGGTTTAACAGCTACTAAATTTCTTTGACATTCAATTCAACCGGCTTATGTTTTCACCCTGAATATTCCTCTGCCAAAGACAATCATCAATTCAATCTGGAGTCATATTGTTCAACAAATTGGTATGGGTCATGGTCAGGTGGGCCACCACATGAGAAGTTGTTTTTCTACTCTACACGGTATAAATAATCGTCAATGACGAGGCTCTTTCGATTACCGAATGCACACTGTCATCTTCAATATCGGCATGCCGCATGCCCAACTTCGAGAAGTGTCGTAGAGAAAGAGCACAATTTGGCTAGGTTTATTTACAACAGCAAAGACTAAAAAATCATTTTCTTGATCTGTACAAGGCATTAATTGGGGTAACAGATTACTCAAATGAGGTTGGGGACATTTTCTGATAGTGGTGTGGGACGTTGATGAACCTGAACAAATGTACTCACAACGTTTCTGACGCATCTTCGTTTTAGATGAATCTGAGTTATTTCTAGTCTCAAAACGTTTTAAAAAAACAGGCGTTGTATCAAAAGTCTGCTGGTCATGTTCTAAACTCCATTACTTACTATTATACTCCACAACGGCGATAGACAGAAGATGGCATTGGAGTAGAGTGTTAACTTTGTCTTGTAGAAAGTTTGCAATAGACGTAGCCGAAGAACAGTCAAAGCTGGAACCTGGTTCGACATTTAAGGGAGTGCTGTCTGAACCTATACTACTACAAAGACTATTTTTTCACCTGGCTGGCACGATATAACTTAAATTGATACAGGAACTTTATTTCTTTCATCTGGCTGATGGCATGGCAGAACTGACCTTAACCTGGTACATGGACTACTATTTATTTTATCTGGTTGGTACGGTAGAATTGACCTGAAACTTCTGAATGTTATTTCTTATGCTGCTATTACACTGTTGTTATATAACGTAAAAAAAGCACTGTGACATTAGGCATAGCGGCAACGGCATCCTTCTGTGTCGTATAACATTTGGTAACATCAGTGTAGCAGCAGCATTCATTACATCTGGCTGAAAGGTATATATAACTTCCTATAAGAATAGGTTCTTTCTCCGAGTTGGTTTTACCGAAAATTACCTCATCAGTTGATATGCCTGCCCCAAAAATCCACGTATACATTAAACTGTACCTAAGAACGATTAAGAAATAAAATTAGCCATTTATCCCTGAGTATCAGGCCATGAAAAAATATATTTTAAGAGTAAATTATCGTTAAAAGTTTTATCGACCACGTTTTTTGCTAAACTAAGTTTAATTCGTACTATGTCTGATACTGATAAAAACAAACGTAAGCAAATAAATTCAGTGTAATATAATATTTTAATACGTAAATGTATGATGATATGTATCATATAAGTAAAGAATTAAGGCATTGGTACATAAAATATACCTTTTATGTGGATTTAAACTTTCTGATAACGACGTATCTCAGATTACTACCTAAAAAAACGACGCATGTGCACATATAGTACCTACCGTATACGTCAAATAACGCAACATATTGACATACGGCATTGAATAGTTCGTGCAACATAGTTGTAAGTTAACATACGACCATCAATTTGAGAAACCATAAAAATACTTCAAATTCGTAGTAGAACATTAAGATAATATCATTAACAGATTAGTAGAGTATTTTTATTATTACGTTAAAAATCAACAAAAAATATCGTATGTGATCATGCGACTGGCAATTTTATTGCAACATTGAAAATTTTATCAGCCGTATGTTCACATGTAGCTTTCTTGTACAAAACTATATTTTTATTATTTTAAAAATACTAACCATTGTTATTTTGATTTCGGCATCTATTTTTGGCAATTTTGATCCAGTGTGCGACAAATTTTTATAGTCCGGGAACACTGACGCAACTGACTTTACGACGGCGCGCGCGCCGGACTGCGCTCGCGGGAACGCCGTAAAAGAACGAAGCATACGCATTTGTTGCATTGTTTTACGTCCACTGATTACTTGCGTCGTTTTCCGCTTAAATTATCTCAGAAACTAACAATGTTAAAAATAAAATTATTTTTGTGCGATGTAAAACGCACCGTTTTAAGACTATTTCCGCAATAAAAGCACTTTTGACATAAAGTCACATGTTGCATTATTTTACCAAGGGTGCGAATATCACTTGTAGCTAATAATCTGTTGACAGATAATGTAGCCAAATTATTAAATGATATAATAATATGTACGCCAAATAATGGCGATATAACAAAAAATTAGGGGCGCGACAATTAGGCCTGGGTACCTGAAAGGTAAAGCTGAAAGCCCGCGCGCTCGGGCCGCCCACCGTGCGCCGTGCGGCCTTCGTCAGTCCCACCGCAGCTGCCGCCGCGTTCCGTCGCGCGCCATCTTGCTGCTTGTTCGTTCAACCGTACAGTGCGCAACTTTAACATGGTCAACAACTCGCCGAAATTATATGACAAAAGTGACTAATGAGTTCTACGGAACGCCGAACAGATACGCGTAAACTTTGGATCTGAAAATTGCAATGGTGTTTGTGAAATGTGATTAATTACTAACTATTCGTAAGTTTTGGTTTATTACTACTCATTTTAGTATTGAAAGTTCATATTAGATGTTTGTTGGTTTTTATGTAGGTGTTTTACTTATTTATGCACTTAGATAATAGGATTTCGTTAGGGTGGTCAGGATTGAATTTTTAGTCATTTTAATGAAATGTTTAAAAATGCAAGGCTGGTGATCCCAACCCTGAATAGATAATCGCTTTCCTGAAACCTTTGTGCTGACAGCTTAAAATACAATACCTGTAGACACAGTTTCATTTTATCATTTCAAATTCATGGGCCCTTTTACTGGAGTATGATAATTTTCTTATTCATTGACAAAGTTACGTCGTAATCGTATGGAAATGAATTTATATTTGACACAGAGTTATGTAATTAAAGCAGCGAAATAAAAATAAAATTCTAGTTTTAAACAATAGTTTGACATAAATAATTTTAAATAAATTTTGGAAAAACTATTTAATATTGTGAATTGCCTATACTATTTAAATAACTATCAAGCAACTAACAAACAAGCTACCAAGCAACTTGTATGTAACTAGCTAGGCAACTAGGTTATTATATTTAATCCTAGCCCATAGTCAGTTCATCATAGGTAGGTACGTATTCATAAATAAATTAACATTACATTAGATAAAATGATTTAAATTTCCGAGTAACGCTCAGAGGAGTTTAGCACGTGCAAATCCGACGTTTCTTAAGTAGCTCTATTTTATGAGAAGGTGCGAAGTCGAGCGGTCCTTAAGAGTCAATACACGCAGCGTTTCTACGTAGGGTTGACAGTCATGCGTTGCTTGCAGAAAAATGAACGGGATTGTTTCGCCAAAGAAGCCGACGTCGACTCGTGTACGAATATGACATGTGATGAATTTATAAGTATACCCTATTTTATGTCAGTAGTTTGTTACTATTTGGCGGTAAGTAATCTAAAAAAAATGTACAAGTGTATGTTTAAGTACCTATCTAACTTCCAATCAGTTGAGTGTTAGTACACGAATGTTCATTGTTTAAAGATAAAAAAAAAGATAAAAGATATTTATTCTTCAATTTAGGCACATTACAATGCACTTATGAACGTCAGAGAGAAAAAGAAACTACCACCGGTTCTAACCCTACACCTCTGACCCGAGAAGTATTACTTATTACCGGCAAGAAACTCTGCGGGACTTATTTTTTTCAAAACAGTAATAAAGTTTGCCGTGTCTTATACAAAGCTTTTCTCATTTCATTGAATTTTTTCGTAGGTACATATGTACTGAATACAGCGCGAGCATGTGTTCACATGGCACAAGTTTTATTATATGACACCACCGTCGAAAGCGCGTGCGTAACCGTAATTATACACAGGAGTTGTGTTCTGAAACAAAAATGAAATAGCAATATAATACTGACTATATTTGCCTACTTATTATAGTGTAGCACGCTGCTCACGAAACGACTTGGCTCAAGAGCAAGCTTTCGAATGCAGTTAATGCGTTTTTACAAGCTTTCGTTTAAGTCATAATGCCTGCGAGTATGAAGTTCACCAGTTGCTGAAGTAAAAAATTGTTAAAATACCAAGGTTATTGCAGTGATAACGCCATATAGTGCCATTGACAAAAGATAAAAAGAAGATGAAAGATATTTATTCTTCAATTTAGGCACATTACAATGCACTTATGAACGTCAGAGAGAAAAAGAAACTACCACCGATTCTAACCCTACACCTCTGACCCGAGAAGTATTACGTATTACCGGCGGGACTTATTTTTTCAAAACAGTAATACTAATACATAAAGATACTATATACAATAATGCGTAGTTCTTCAAGAAGGCATATCAAATGACAAGTACCTACATTTTATTTTAAGAGAATATAACTTATCGATCTCATCAGAACATCAAATTTAATGAACTGAATGAATACTTGAGAATATAACGTTACACTGAGAAAATGAAACAGCTATAAATAAATAAGTTTTTGCTATTTACAACCGAGTGACTCGCTTCGCATGGAGCCTGCAAAGTTCGTTGCTAAAATCATAGAAGTCAACTTGGCTAACGTACGTATGTGAAACTATACCATTAAATTAGTTAAAAATAAATAAGAGAATCAGGTAAGGGTTATATTTACTAGGACACTTATTTGGATTTAAATGAGTGATTGGTAAAAATAACCAAGAATATTTAGCAATAATCGCTTGTTTGTCATTAACAAAGCTTTATTCCGTGTTTTAAATATGTCTTGGTTGTATGCAACCGAAAATATCTTAACCGAGCCAAATTGGTACTTTGCTATCACACAATTTTTTCCGTGTAGATTTCTAAGTATATTACAGTCGGGCTTATGTTGTGTAACAGTACACTGAGAGAAAAAACAACCAGAATTAACGTTCGTTCAACCAAACTCTCATTTTAAAATAGCGCCTACAAGCTCTTTGGTTAAAACTACAAGTTCGATTTTGTTAAGTTTAATTAGTCCATTCTACAAGTTACTTGTTATTTTAGTTTAAGTGTTATTTAAATCAACAACTCGATTTTATAAAACCAACATGGCACATATTGTTTTAAACATATATTTGGCTGATTCAATCCTAATCTTCTAACAAGTTTAACCTTGTTGTTCTTACAAATTCGACTTGTATTAACAATATTGGTGATCGATTCCGTTTACTAAAATACTTTAGTTTCAAACTGATAAACACGCAACAAGTCGAATATGTTAGACTCACTAAGCAAATTTCTCTCAGTGTAACAGGATCATTATATACTCGTCTGCCGATCATACTTTTTTCTCGCGTTTTGAAGTCCAACTTAAAAGTAGACTTTTATTTTATCATACACGGAAAAAAAAATATGTTGAAAATATTTCCTCGTGACAAGCATTTATTTCCTTTGACGAAAATAAATTAAAGTTTTAAATATAACGAAGCGAATATATTCTTACAGATTTTCTAGTGTTCTTTTACCTAAGATAATACTTGTTTGGTTAAAGTACAATCTCTCTTATTTACTCAATATACTCTTGAAACAATACATTGTTGTATTTCTGTTTTAAGAAAACGTGGTTTATTAAGCGAAGAATCATATTTTTGGTAAAGGAAATAAATACTTATCACGAGGAAATATTTTCAAGAAAATAATAATGTCTTGGATTGAGAATTTCCCGGAAGCTTTTTTTCCGTGTAGGATTGTCTTGCGTGGTATCGCTTCTTGTTCTAAAATTAACTCGGGGTGGTATACTCGTACTTCATTGAGTTTAAATATCTTATGTGATCATCACATAAGATAGGTAACATGTGAAAAAGTACTATTGTTGTAGTATCTAAGATATATTATCATTATTCTTGCATAGTAACTTACACCAGCTTACCAAAGGAAAACAACATTTTACAACAATGTTGCTACTATAACTTTTCACTTGAGGTGCCTAGAGAATTTGGTAGCATTAAAATAATTTTGCCAGTTAACAATGTAAGCCAGATTATCGAATGTAATGACATGGAATTGCACTTTACAGAAAGCTGACGTAAACTTTTCTTAACGTTTCTGTTAAGTAATTATATTCGTACAAAGTTTAATGATAAAGTAACGAGTTTGAATAACGATATCCTTAATATAAAACGGTTTGTAAAAAGCCTTAATCTGAAAATCTTTGCGGAAGTTTTGCAACTCTTATTAGGCGCCGCTTCAGTTGCTTTAAAATAATTTCTCACTCTCCTCGTCGTGAGCACTTCGTTACGGTCATTCATTTTTTAATTTCTTTCTTCAGATCGTTTATTTTTTCATCTTTTTAGCATTTCTCGTTCCTAATGCGTCAATTAACTACACATAATATGCAGTAATTATCAGATCATTAATTGTCGTTACAGCGATAATCAGATTTCCTTTATGCACAAAAAAAAGATTTCGCTTTATGCATACAAAATCCTTTTTTTAGAGTGTTCGAATGTCCGGCTCGTTTGGCATTGTTCCTGTATTAATTTCATACAGCGAGGATCGATATATGCTGATGAGTTTTTCAGGACACGACTCATTTGATTTAATAAAAATACAGATGTTGTGAATGGTGTAAAATGCACACAAAAAATGGAATTAATTGTTCATATAGCAACATTCTTAATTGAATAATTTATTATCGATATCGTACAAAAATGTATACTGGTTCTAGTACACCTTACTGTCAACTAGCATAAGTCTCACGATTTGAATGAATGAATGCTTTATTGCACACCTCAAAAATTACAACACAGTAGAAAAAGATAAGTCTCACGATTTGTTAGTTAACAGTGTGGACGATGGTACCATGCTTACTATGTCGACTACACTCGAGAGCTAAAATCGGGTCAGTAACATAAAATTTAATATCTTTAAAATTATCATCTTTTGAGATATTCAAGGAAATGCTAGTGACCCGAAACTTTTGCTCTCGAGTGTATATACGTAAGTTAGCATTTAGTGGACTCAGATTCTATCCTGATAAAAAAATTTTGAACTTCAACCTATACCTACTTAAATTTTGTAACGTTACTTCACTTCTCAACACAAATTATCGATTACGATTGATACCAGTTTGAAATACCAATTTCAATCAAGAATACTCTTTTTCATTTTACCGATTTTGAGTTCAGCTATTGCCGAAATCTAGCCTACATTTCAAATTTAGCCCCCAGAACCTTGCGGATGGAGAATCTTCCGAGTGCATTATACACTATCCCAAAGGATCCTCCGTTTGTACACAAGTGGGCTTCAGCCGGCGATATTTGAGCTCCTCCGCTGCCGTGCAAGATTTAGTAGAGCCCGGTAAAACAGTAGCAGCGTGTATAGCTTTGTTTGAGCTACCAAGACTGCATATCATACGTGTAACTTCCGTGGTTTACTTTGAACGGGTTAGTGTCAACGTTGGAACATTGTTCTTGGGTGGCTTGAAGTTTGTTAGATCTAGCTTAACAATCAACATAATCAATCATAAAAAGAGTATTAGATATTTAATGTTTATTTCACGTTTTGATACGCAAACGATTTCCATTCATTAAGAAGATTAGAGAACATGTATTTAAAAGATTCTATGTACAATATTGCAATTGATAAGCGGATTTAACATTTCTAAGCATTTTTTGGTAATTTAAAAGCTAGAAAATAAGATACTTATACCTATATTTTTCGTCTTTTTAAAGCATTCGCCTTTATGAAATATAAATCGGTCTAGATTTTCTTTGTAAGCAGGGAAAATTGATTTTAGGTTGAAATTATAAATTATACTTATTTGAAGTAAGTAATCTTTAATGTTGTACGTCTTAGTTACCCAATTATAGAAGAAATATTTATATTTTTATTAGGTCTGTTGTATGTAAACATTTTAAGTGGTATGATTATTCGCTCCTAAAATTGGTTTTTTATTTGCTAACCATCAACCAATATTAAATTTGTATTGGAGTTGCCTTTGAATAATAACTATGCAAATTGAGATATTTCGGTAAGCGGCCTGATGGCATGACCCTTGTTCCTTGGGAGTTGGGACGGCCTCTGGTATGGGATGCCACTTGCGTGGATACCCTTGCGCCGTCCCATCTCCCAAAAACCTCGTCTAAGGCTGGAGCGGCCGCCGATGCGGCTGAGCGCCTCAAGCGGCGCAAATATGCAGCAATCGATTCAAGCTGCATGTTTGTGCCGTTTGGGGTTGAGACCCTCGGACCCTGGGGACCCGGAGCTCGAATCATTTTTAAACAACTTAGTAAACGGCTTAAAGATGCTACGGGTGACCAGAGGGTTGGCGCTTTCCTTGCACAGCGCATAGGAATTGCTATTCAGCGTGGTAACTCCGCCAGCCTTCTGGGCACCCTCCCTTGGAACTTGAGCCCGTTTTCTATTTGTAAATATGTACATATTCTAGGATTAATTTATTAAGTTATATATATGTTATTATGTACTTTTATTTTAAACTAGCAGTTGCCCGCGGCTTCGCCCGCGTACATTATGATTAATGCAGATTTCTACTCTTGAATAAAGTTTTTCCCCGCGACTTCCTTTGCGTAGAATTAGTAATTGACCCCCCTTTTTACCCTCTTAGGGAATGACTTCTAGGATAACTACTATGTATCCATCCCCAGAACTCAAACTATCTCTATACCAAATCATCTAAATAGGTTCAGCGGTTATCAATTCCCCATATAAACTTTCAACCCCCTTTTCACCTCTTAAAGGGTTGATTTTCGGGATAAAACTATCCTATGTCGTTTTCCGAGACTCAAACTATCTCTATACCAAGTTTCATCTGAATCGGTTCAACTGAAAATAATTCTCTATAAAACTTCCAACCCCTTTGCTATGCACCCCCGTAAGCGTTGTTTTTCGGGATAAATACAATTTTGCCCCTTCCCGTGACCCAAACTATGTCCATACCAAGTTTCATCTAAATCGGTTCAACATTTAAAAATGCCCCATACAAACTCTTAACCCCCATTTCATCCCTTTAAGTAATGATTTTAGGAAATTAAAAAAAACCAGGCAAGTACGGGTCTTACTTGCGCCTCAAAGGTTTCGTACGAACAACTTTTTTATAACATTTTTGAAAAAAGACGTTTTCAGCATGATTTCATGAGAATTTATAGGGCGGCTGAGTGCGAATCGGACTCGTACCGCGATTTTTAATTTTTTTTTGCCTAAAGCGGACTGGTGCTTGACTGCACTCTTATTAGTTTTCCTGTAATTATACCAAAATTTCGAAATTGATGCCATTTTCGTACTTAATTAACGTCCCAAAATACCAAAAATCGACTCCCATATTGATATTTAGTAATTTCAATCCTATCGCACCCCAACAGGGGGATGATATTTCACGCCCGCCACGTTGTATCATAAAATCATTGGTGTTTTCGTAATCAGCGACCCGATAAACCATAGAAACGATACCCTTGTTGATTTTCAGACTTTGTCACCCCCATTTCCCCTTTATGGGGTTGAATTTTCAAAAAACCTGAAACACGTGTTTACTCATTTATTATTAGGAATACTCCTGTGAAGTTTCAAATAAAACAGTCTAACTAATCTTGTTTCCCTATACAAACTTTGGACCCCCATTTCACCCCCTAGGGGATGATATTTTACACCTGCCACGTTGTATAATAAAATGGTTGTTGTTTTCGTAATCAGCGACCCGATAAACCATAGAAACGATACCCATGTTGATTTTCAGACTTTGTTACCCCCATTTCCCCTTTATGGGGTTGAATTTTCAAAAAACCTGAAACACGTGTTTACTCATTTATTGTTAGGAATACTCATGTGAAGTTTCAAATAAAACAGTCTAACTAATCTTGTTTCCCTATACAAACTTTGGACCTCCATTTCACCCCCTGGGGGATGATATTTTACACCTGCCACGTTGTATAACAAAATGGTTGTTGTTTTCGTAATCAGCGACCCGATAAACCATAGAATCGATACCCATGTTGATTTTCAGACTTTGTAACCCCCATTTCCCCTTTACGGGGTTGAATTTTCAAAAAACCTGAAACACGTGTTTACTCATTTATTGTTAGGAATACTCCTGTGAAGTTTCAAATAAAACAGTCTAACTAATCTTGTTTCCCTATACAAACTTTGGACCCCCATTTCACCCCCTGGGGGATGATATTTTACACCTGCCACGTTGTATAATAAAATGGTTGTTGTTTTCGTAATCAGCGACCCGATAAACCATAGAAACGATACCCATGTTGATTTTCAGACTTTGTTACCCCCATTTCCCCTTTATGGGGTTGAATTTTCAAAAAACCTGAAACACGTGTTTACTCACTTATTGTTAGGAATACTCCTGTGAAGTTTCAAATAAAACAGTCTAACTAATCTTGTTTCCCAATACAAACTTTGGACCCCCATTTCACCCCCTGGGGGATGATATTTTACACCTGCCACGTTGTATAATAAAATAGTTGTTGTTTTCGTAATCAGCGACCCGACAAACCATAGAAACGATACCCATATTGATTTTCAGACTTTTTCACCCCCATTTCCCCCTTTAAGTAGTTGAATTTTCAAAAAAGCTGAAAAGCGTGTTTACTCATTTATTGTTAGGAATACTCCGGTGAAGTTTCAAATAAAATAGTCTAACCAATCTTGTTTCCCCATACAAACTTTTGACCCCCATTTCACCCCCTTACAGGGTGAATTTTGAAAAATCCTTTCTTAGTGCACCCCTTGACTTTATAAGGGACCTACGTGCCAAATTTGGAAACTCTAGACCCAGCGGTTTAGGCTGTGCGTTGATATGTCAGTCAGTCAGTCAGTCAGTCAGTCACTCAGTTTCTTCTTTTATATATTTAGAACAGTCTAACTAATCTTGTTTCCCTATACAAACTTTGGACCTCCATTTCACCCCCTGGGGGATGATATTTTACACCTGCCACGTTGTATAATAAAATGGTTGTTGTTTTCGTAATCAGCGACCCGATAAACCATAGAATCGATACCCATGTTGATTTTCAGATTTTGTTACCCCCATTTCCCCTTTACGGGGTTGAATTCTCAAAAAACCTGAAACACGTGTTTACTCATTTATTGTTAGGAATACTCCTGTGAAGTTTCAAATAAAACAGTCTAACTAATCTTGTTTCCCTATACAAACTTTGGACCCCCATTTCACCCCCTGGGGGATGATATTTTACACCTGCCACGTTGTATAATAAAATGGTTGTTGTTTTCGTAATCAGCGACCCGATAAACCATAGAAACGATACCCATGTTGATTTTCAGACTTTGTTACCCCCATTTCCCCTTTATGGGGTTGAATTTTCAAAAAACCTGAAACACGTGTTTACTCATTTATTGTTAGGAATACTCATGTGAAGTTTCAAATAAAACAGTCTAACTAATCTTGTTTCCCAATACAAACTTTGGACCCCCATTTCACCCCTTGGGGGATGATATTTTACACCTGCCACGTTGTATAATAAAATGGTTGTTGTTTTCGTAATCAGCGACCCGATAAACCATAGAAACGATACCCATATTGATTTTCAGACTTTTTCACCCCCATTTCCCCCTTTAAGTAGTTGAATTTTCAAAAAAGCTGAAACACGTGTTTACTCATTTATTGTTAGGAATACTCCGGTGAAGTTTCAAATAAAATAGTCTAACCAATCTTGTTTCCCCATACAAACTTTGGACCCCCATTTCACCCCATTACGGGGTGAATTTTGAAAAATCCTTTCTTAGTGCACCCCTAGACCTTATAAGGGACCTACATGCCAAATTTGGAAACTCTAGACCCAGCGGTTTAGGCTGTGCGTTGATATGTCAGTCAGTCAGTCAGTCAGTCAGTCAGTCAGTCAGTCAGTTTCTTCTTTTATATATTTAGATAAATCACTTATTTCTGTAGTGAAGGCGATTATCACACTCACGACGGATCCGCATGCGGCGCCGGTGTGCGAGCGACATAGCGCTATACACATGCAGAGCGCTATCTCGCTCGCCCACCGGTGCCGCATGCGGATCCGCGCCAGTGTGATAACACTGATAACCGCCTTAGGCGCTAGCATGCGCTAGCTACATTACGTAGTTTAAATACGACGCTCCATGTGCACACTTAATTATTTACAGGCAAATGTTATCAAGGACAGAATGCGAGTGAAAAGAAAAGCTATTTTGTTAATTTGTTAATTACTCAGTTGATTCATTCAGGCAAAAAGAAGATTAAATGTTATACATGTCATTATAACACTTATAACCTATTTAAAAATCATTCAAGAATATGAAGACTTGTCCAAAGTTAGTTGTCAAAGTAAATCGGGGGCGAAAAGTTGGTTGACTAGTGAAATTCGGACAAAAAACTCGACGAAAAAGCAGAACACCTAATTAACGAGTAAGGGCCCATGCCCCATCTAACACTAGATTTGCATAAAAGCCACTGGTGAACCCACTCAATTGACTCAATGTTTTATCATAGTCTCACGCGATGGTCTCAAGGTAGGTACTAGGATCTTTCGCTAATAGTATAACCGTGCATACAATTTTAGAACTGAGAATGAATGAGGCGATGCGAACGTAATAAGAGGAAACGCAGATACTCATTTACATTGAGAAGTTGACTGATAGAGTCGTTACGTATTTACTTCTCAATTGGAAGTATCCGTTAATTTATTTTCATTTGGGTTTTTACGAGGACGAAACTTCTAAAGGTACTTACTCTAGAAATGAAAAAAATCAAGGCCAAGGGAGTTCAGTATACTCTGTTATTTATCGGATTTACATTGCGTACATTTTGTAGCAGGCTAGCAGGCTTTTTATTATACAAACGCTTCCAGAGACGGTCTTCGAAAAATAGCGTAGTGCCTTATTTGAATTTGTTCGGGAGTGCCAGGCATGACCGAACGTGATCTTCAACGTTGTCTTCATCAAGTTATGTAGGTACGAAATAAAGAGAGATAGATTGCTAATTTTAGTTTAGAGTTTAGAGTAAACTTCATACTCTTTAGTAACCCGATGGGTCCAGATAAAAATCTCAAATAAAACAAAGTACATTAATAATATGTTGTATTTAGAAACATAACTAATTCATATAATCACATATAGTAAAGGAACCCTCGCTTCCCAAAATATTTATCTGGGTATTATATAACAAAATAATATAACCGACGGCCATATCAGTATAATTCTTAGCTTTCAAGTGTTCGTAGCTATTCTCGGAGGCTCCATAAATCCTGTGATCTGTTTGACCTATAGATATATCGTATGTCTAGATTTATAAATAGGAGCGCTAGACAGAGGGACTTTAAGTTATAACGATGGTAAAGTTGGAGCGTGAGATTCTGCCAAAGAAGCCAGTTCGGTCGTTCTCACTATAAGTTAAGATTTTAACGTAGTGTGTTGTGGGGCGTCGCAATAGTAACTTTGTGTACGCTCTTGATAGAAGTTCGCCTCCAGAGCAGACGTGTTTAATTAGGTTAGGCGAAAGCATTACCTTGTTTAAGCTCGGTCAGCAAGGTTAAACCTCCACAAGTACTTATTTACCTACCTGATATCATAGAGTAACTTATATAGTGGAGCAGCACAGCCTAAGGAAATTTTGAAGCTAAAGTGTATCGAGCCATCTATGTCAATGCTACCTAAAGATACCCAAATTGGAAAGAAAGGAAATGTCACCTGCACTGCTACCTCACCTAGTAACGAATAGTCTACTAGTAGTACACTAGTAGCTAATAGTAACGAATAGTGTACTAGTAGTACATGAGCTTCAAAAAGTTCTTAGGCTATGCTGCTGTACTATATAAGTTACTCTACGCTGATATCTTAGATGAGCATTAAGTCATATTATATGATGTGAGTGATTTTTAACACTGGCGATGCTATAACGGACCACAGTAATAGTTATCTTAATGTTGTCACTAATGAACCTACTGCCATTCGCCACCAAAAAAGCCTTTCGCCTAATTTTATTTCCTCTTATCGCAGAACGTTTAGTTAGCATACCAACGTTTCCCAAACGAATTACTTCGCATAGTTTTAATTGTATGCCAAGTAAAAATATGCGAAAAATAGGTATGTGACACGATATTATTTATATTTTAGTTTGAAGTAAGAGTTAAATAGAATATCCATAGTTTGTATTAATCAACCGTAAATGGGCAATACATAACATAGCATAACCCTTTTGACGTACCAACGGGGTGAGCAGATACGCCATTGGGGTTACGAGATACGCCCTATAGGGTCAACAAACATGTCATATAGGGTAATAAGACATGGCTGAGGGGTGAAAAAAAAAACAAATACAACACATTGTTCGTATACTTGTATCGACTTAAATATCGAAGGGTGGGTGGTCAAACTCGGTAGAGAGATGGAGAGAGAGAACATTTTTCGTAGTAATAAGTACTCTACGTAAGTCACGTATGGTTCTAATTTCAAAAACCGGCCAAGTGCGAGTCAAACTCGCGCATGAAGGGTTCCGTACCATTATTTATAAAAACCAGCCGTAGTAGCTACTCTCGAATAAATTATTATCGCAAGATCGTATCTGCCTAAGTGCGTAGTTTTTTGGAGATAACTCAAAATTACCTAAGCCGATAATGTTCAAAATAATTTTCGTTGAAAGAATATTTAAAGGTATCTTCTTGATTTTTTTCATCATTTTTGGACTTACATTTGGTTTGTTCAAAAGTTATAGGGCCAATGTTATTTTTAGAGACCTATCGATTGATGTGAATCATGTTGATATTTGGCAAAAAAAAGTATAATATTTGACAATTAGTTACATGTATGGAGGGCACCCTAAATTTTTCTTAAATTTAAAATTCTCTACAAAGCTAAGTAGCTGCACACACAATACACTTTATGTAAAAATTTGATAAAGATACGTCTTATAGTTTTCGAGTAAAATGGCTGTGACATACGGACGGACAGACAGACAGACAGATAGACATGACGAATCTATAAGGGTTACGTTTTGTGCTATTTGGCTACGGAACCCTAAAAACAATTTTTAAGATTTATCGCGTTTGACCGCCCACCCCTAGTGGTCTAAGAGCTGGCCACGTCAGATGTGACACAATAATGAGAGGTATGTAATCAGTCCAGTTAGATTGCATAACCATCCTTATTGCTAGATCCGGGCATCTGGCAGCTTTTAATGGGTGGAGATCAGAGTGACAGACCAACAAAGTTTTTAAGTTGAAAAAAAGTAATACCGAAATAGGTAAAAACTGCTGAAGTTGTGTCATTTATAGAGAATAGGGCCTATATTTTAACATTAGAACAAAAAACATTGTGTATTATTGCGCAAACAAAAACAGTAGGCGAGTAACCAAAAATTACATTATACATCATTTGGCACTACTTCCCCCAAACGAAACTTTTGGATATTCTATAATCTAATTAATTACATAATTTTTCATAATATTGGATCAAAACCAGAACTCTAGGATTTGTTTTCTTCAAGTTATTTGCTTTCTTTTACCTCCACCACTTTACAGCTGCCAGATGTCCTGATCTAGAAATAAGCATAGATAAACAAACTAACTAGAGGGGTTTCGTTGCTCCCATTATTGTGTCATATCTGACGTGGCCAGCTCTCCGTCTATAGATAATATACTAAGAAAATGTGGTTCTATATATAATTCATATGGGCATATTTAAAATCGGCGATCGTACGTAATTCTTAAACCACGATCAATTAGTTTACATTTATACTCATGTTTTATCATATATTATATCATAAAAAGATGAAGTTAAAATAAAGTTGCCGAGTTTATAAACAAAGTCGCGCAAAATTTAATGACCTGTCAAATTTTACGATTACATTTACCTTTAAGGGTTTGAAGTGAATGTTCTTGTCAGGGCATAAACGAGTTTTGTTTATCACGGCCTTGTGTAATAAATTAGGGACCATCATAATTAGACACGACTTGATTGTTCTCCTAATAAAATTTAAATGAAATTTACGTAATTAGATACAATATATGTTATGAGTGTTAGGTATAACATAATTGTAACTAATTATACTTAATACATGCACTTCATCCTGGTTCAACTACCCCCAATTGGTAAAGACTTCTGCATGTAAGACGTCAAAATCGTATCGGTTATTCCTAGAATAAAACTTATTTTTGTTCAATTAAGATTGCCCCAAAACAAAATGTTTATATAAAAAAAAAACAAAATGATCATTGTAGTCCAGCGATAGGCTATTTAGTGTCTCTCAGGTCCAAAAAGTGAAAGAAAAGGGCCTTATTTGAATATGGTAGGGGGTGACGGGTGCATTATTTGAATATGTGAATGTGACGAGATCAAGGTAAATTTAGTTTAAAATATCATAGTTTACTACGTTCATTCATCAAACAAATTTATTACTTAAAATGTACCCGAGAAACAAAGACAAAAGTCTCAAAAAAAGATGAATTATTTATTAAAAAGGGTTATTCAATGTACTTATCACAATACAAAAACATTTAAAACATCACACACCTATCTATACTATAAAGAGACCCTTGGGTTACACGCCTACTATTTATTAAGTATTTTGTTTTTGATCTAATGAAAAGCAGTACAGTCTAGCCTAAATATATATTTCCTTTTGATCCTTTCTCCTTTGTAATATGCTGGATAAGCTTAATATATCATCGACATCGACTTTACCTACTGAAATTGAAATTTCAGTTAGACGGTTCAGGGTTACGACTCGCATTATTTTATCCACTTGGCAAATGCCCAACAGTACAACACTTATAAAGGCATGAATTTGCCTTGGCTATTTGCACCAAATAAGGCGCAACGTGTTACTTAGCCCAACAGTAATATGATGATTTCATGGCCTGTATATCTCATACGGCGTAGGTTGACCTATGACAGCTGTCAGTTCCATACGTTATCCATACGTTATCTGAGAAAAGATGACATTTTTGACAGATGATGAGTTGATCTGACGAATGTCATAGGTTTGGGAGACATCATTGAAAGCTTCGGGATCGTAGTTTACGTATAATTCTAAATCACTGAAATCATCAGCGAGGTCGTGCAGACGTGCTCAAGTAGGCAAACGGTTACCTGAGTCTAAGTGTCGATGTAGTTACGTTAGGAGTAGATTCCGTTCTCATCTCCATCGGTGTAATAAGAAGGCGCGCCGCAATAGCCGCTGCCGTAACGTAATTCAAAGCGCGACTCGGGTGCAGCCGCATTTTTCCGCCACGAACCTCTGGCTCCACTCCAATCTTTATTTTCTCGACTACTATAAAGCACCTTCACAAAGCGTAAATAACGCAACAACTTTTGCTGTCAAATGAATTCTCTTTGAGTTTTCGCGCGTGAAAATCAAATTTTGTTATTTTTTTAAGCGTACATTGAAAGCGTGTCATGTAATTTAGTACATGCGGGATGCTGTTTGAGCAATTAGGAGATGATTTCGTACGTGTTCGAGTTTGCCGGCTCCTAGTTAATAGGTATGCATGCAACGTTCTAATTTCGTGACTGGGGTTAAACCAGTCGCTTCAGTTTTACAAAAAAAAATACAAGTTGTTTAATTCAAATGTGGCAATGAGCGAAAATAAATACCTTTTATTGCTGAGAACCAGGAGCTTGAATTAATAAATTAAAAAAAAAAACTTGATAACGACGCGTAACTTAAGCCTGGTTTTATCTTTATGACCTGTAATTGCTTTATTGCGAAAATCGTTAGTTAAAAATTGACTTTAAGTTAACATGGTCATTAACATTAAAAAAAACTATTTAATACGGGATATTTACCATGTGAGTTTGTTATTATGAGGTTCCGATATTTCGGCACAGTTGCATGCGCCATTATCACGGAGTAACTGGAGTTGCTGCGAGTGTCAGTTGTGGTCTACCCACACACCATAGCGATCTACCCTCTTTCGAGTTCGCTTTTTTCGTCCGTTTTCACTGCTACTACTACCGTCCGCATTCGCACTTGGAACTCGATAACGGTTACGACACACGAAAAAACACGTAAAAATTGAAACAGGTTTCTATGAGACCATTTTTCTCTACAAGCAATTGAACCTGCCGCCTCAATTTTGTGTATCTCAATGGTAGTCGGAACCTTTTTATAAAAAAGTAAACTTCATTTTTATTAGAAAATCTATTCCCGTAAAATGGGGTGAGTAGGGTCAACACACATATTGAAACCTCGATAAAAAAAATGTATTTCTACATGTGGTACCTTGATTTCTATACATAAAAATGTTCCGGCCGTATACATTTTAGCTTTTTAATGATTTTGTGTAGTTCAATTTCATAATTTTAATGATAAACACAAAATCCTACCTCACCCCGTAGTTGGGTAACTACAGGGTGAGGTGAGATTTCGTACTAATGTGATTTGGGAAAATTGTTGGATCGACACTTCTGGATAATGAAAATTACAATTGCTTAATATGTAAAAAGAATATATTTTATCGTGGCAGTAGGCTATAAAAACCAATTCACCCCTCTGTCATCCCTACTCTCCCTATTCATGAACCGACTGCCCTCGCCATCCCGTCTCCCCCCATTTTACGGCAATATAATATTTTCTGTTGGTAAAATCGACCTCATGATGATTTACGTACCATGTGGCGAAGATTCAAACATACCTACTCGTTTGATAAGCCGGAGCTAATTTGTTAATTATTCTCTCCATGGCCTGAAGATAAAGTTATAATTTCAAAACAGGCAAGCCGACGGAAATTAATTCTGAAGATGCTTTAACATTGATAGCTACCTACTTAAATGTCAGTATTATTATTTAGGTGTTTTACTGATTCAAAGTTTTTTTTTTATATGGACGGTTGATATTTATTTCCATACATTTCTTGGAAAGTAGAGTGTATGCAAAGCTGTGTGCTATGACAAAGCTAGTACCCGCGTTACATGTAGGTATAATAAAAAAAGTTTCTAGCACCTCCGGCAAAGTGCATTTCCATCATTCAGCTTCCCACTTCTCATCAAATTATGAGTTTGTATGTATGTATACTAAAAGGTAGGTAGGTATTTAGTTGAGAGAAAAATTGTGTTAATAAGCTAGCTTATTGAGAAAATGAAAACTAGAATTTTGCTTAAGAAAAACTTAATTTAAATGGTATTAAAATTAAATGGATAATAATAATGGAATAATATTTTTTTTATTTTTTATTTATTTACAACAATATAAACTTTATTCAACTATAAAACACAAGAACTTAAATAAAACAGAAATATTACCTACAAATTAAAAACTAATTAAAACTAATCTAAACTAAATATTAAAAAATTATACATTATGTTTTAAATAAACAACTACATATATAGATAAGCAGGTAGACCTTGGTGAGGGAGACACACTCGAACAATGAAATTCCCTAGGCTGAAAATGTATCACTTTTCACCCGTTTCATAGATAAATATTACATATTTTCCGTGTATGTGATATTTAAAAGTGATTTTAATAACATTCAAATATGAATAAACCTACAAATTTTCTCATTTTCAATATTAAATACCAAATCCATAATTAATGTCATTTAAATTTGCGCTCCAAAAAGTCCCATCACAGTACTGATTAGCTGTTAATGTTAGACCGCGTCAAAGCTCACGAATAAATTAGGATTTTCTGCGTAACAATTTAATTAATGCAAGTTGAGCCTAGAGCAGACAGTTTTAAGTTTGGGCCGTCACAAGGTTAATATTAAATGCTGACCTTTGTGGCCTTGTGTCCTCTTTGGTTTGTACTCCCTAATTAATAACCTGAGAACATGGACACGTGCCCAACACTTACGGCGTGTATTACTCGGGGTAGCTGTAAATAATTTACGACGTGCTTTAATATTCTACTAGGTATACTCCCAGTACTTATTGTTTAGAACATATTATAGTTATTACACTAATACGTGTCAACTTTTGGAATTTTCTAGAGATGGTTATATTTTTTGTTTACGTACAAAGTTTCGTATTTAGTACAGTAATAGTTAAAAAGTAGTTAGCATTTTTACCCTTATGTTTTTAAGATTTTTGAGACGTGCACTTTGCACTACAACACTATTATATGGAAGACAGCCGGTGGGAAATATTAAAATAACCCCATACCCAAGCGTTGGTAGCCTGACGGTAACGACGTCTGACTTTCAATCCGAAGGTCCCGGGTTCAAACCCCGGCTCGTACCAATGAGTTTTTCGGAACTTATGTACGTAATATAATTTGATATTTACCAATCGCTATACAGTGAAGGAAAACATCGTGAGGAAACCTGCATACATCCGCGGAGAAATTCAAAGATGTATGTGAAGTTCCCAACCCGCTTTGGGCCAGCGTGGGAACTATAGCCTGATCCCTCTCGTGTATGAGAGGAGGCCTGTGCCCAGCAGTGGGACGTATAGAGGCTAACATATTATATATTATGTCTTTCCCGACCACGGAACAATGGTGTTCCGGACCTTTGGGAGGCGTATGCGGAGCCGAAGCCAACGCGCAGAGGCCCTTTCGACAATTTAATGAAAAGTGAGGGGTACACTAAGCGGATGCTGCCCCTGCCCTTGTCATGGGACGCACGCAGAGACAGCACCCGCCATGGTGTAAGGACTATTGAGTATTAATGGAGTCTAAAATGTACTAGGCTATTGGGTGAAAAGTAATGGACTGATTAATGGGCTATTGGATGAAGAACCGGACGCCTGCCTAATAAAACGGTATCCAATTTCATTTCCGGCAGACGGTGACTCGCCGTCCGCAAGATGGGCCCCCATAAAAAGCGACATCAAAGATGGCTCAAGGGCAACACCGGTGCGGGAGCTGGGGGTAGAGAGGTGTCACTGGACTTTAAACATTAAATGTTATTATTATTATATACCCCCCATGGCCTCAATAATCTCAATATCTTTTTCCTGTCGTCATTCCATCTGGCAAAAAGCATTAATCTTGAATTGCATTCTGTGACTAATGTAACAAAAATAATGGAAGTGGAAACCAATCGCCAAGTGGTTGTTTCCCATCACCCCTCACATCGTCATCCCCCGCAGGTTAATACATCTCATTGTGTTGAGTTATAGGCTTTGCCTATCATGCTGGACCATTATGCTGTCAGACAGATGGATGTGGTGGAAAAGCCTATTAGATTTTTGGTCAACCCGTGGTCATTAAACATTAACACATTAGAATAAGTCGCCATTAATAAACTGTGTTTTCTTTATTAAATAGCATTATTTCTATTTTCCATTAGCAAACAATTGTCAATACCTTTCACAAAAACTAACTTATTTAATTCGGAAAACAGTTTTACTCAATATATTTCATTACGAAGCCATGTTTTTAATAACGTAAGTAGGTATCTGTTTCTTAGAATGTCAGGAAGAACTTGTATACCTAATATATATCTCAGGTAGCCTGTTTCTATCAAGGTATGGCATTGTCTCTGGGTCCTGAAGTAAATAACTTCAAAGAAATGCGCAACAAAGGAAGTGTTCTAACCAACGAACGTACCCTGTCGTAATACTCGTAACACAAGAATATCAGAGTACAATACATTACGTTGTTTTATCTCGTATCTAGGGGTTCTCGACACAATCTAACATAACGAGACGCTATGTCAGCCGTAATAGACCACAAACGCAGGTTCTGTTTCAGCTGAGAATGTTCTAAAAATATAACTATGTTTTATTTTAGCTTTGCGGTTCTGCTTAATTTACCTCAGTATTTTAGTCTGAAACAAATGAAGCATTGAACCGAATTGCTGCTTAAAATGCTGGTCTTTTGCCGGTGTTATATATAAATACAAATTATAATATCTTGTTCGTGTTGTTAGAATATAAAAAACACAGATTATAATATCCAATGGAAATCCGAACGGGTAACAAATAAAATTATCGTGCAGTACTACAAGTTCCTAGTACCTCATGTTTGCGAAAAAATTTACGCGTCTTCCATTGGAATAGGGACGGTGACAGTTAGAGTCTGTCCGGAATGGGAAGTGTCGTAGAATGTATGAGCTCCTGTATAAACAACGATACTTCTCTTTCAGGACTCAGGACAAACTCTATTGTCACAGTGTCGTATTGCGTTGTTACGTGTGGCATAGTATAGCCCGTCGTTGGGGCAAAGCTTGAACTTTGCGATAAACATTTTATAATTTTTTGTCATTGTCTAAGAATAATTAATGTGTCAAGTAAAAAAAAGACTAACTCCAATATTTTTGCTATGCGCTACTAACTCGCTATTTATGAAAGCAAAAACCTTACTTAAAATGCCTATTCAAGCTTAAAGTTAAATAAAAATTAAGGGATAACATCATAAAAAATCGGAACAAAAATCGACAAAAATTACGTGAGTAACCCGTTATAAATATTTTTAATATGAATAACATCATCTTACTATTGTTTTCTTAGCACTTATTCGGCCGGCACTTCGTCGACCATGCGAAGGTACAGCGCATGCCCTTATTTCAATTTATTTAGCCCTTGAGGGAGAAAGCGTGAGCGGTATCCTTTGCTTAAAAATACGATAACGCTAGGTCCCTTTGAGATATTGAGATCAAATTTACCCAGTCGTGCATTAAGGATTGCCATCTACCGATACGTGCACTCTGTTTGCTACTTAGTTACTTGCAATATGCAAGCCGTATTACTTACATTTCCTGCGACATAAATTTTTGCTCTATTCCAAATAAAAAAATATTACGGACTGAGCTAAAAATTAAAATTCTACTATTTATTATTCGTATATCCTCGTATACTTCGAATATCATTTACAGTTACAGACTGTAGTGATATAAAAGTACATAGTCGAACAAAAACTTGTGCCGCCAAGGCAATAGGTAAAGCAATAAAACATAGATTTTTCAACATCCATACAAAATCGAATTGCTAACAATCATTACATAAATTAATAATTAATAAAATATTTTTATTCTACTCATAGCGAAGAGTCTTGACCAACATCTTGAGAGACTTTCGCTACGGGGTTGTGGTTGGATCAAGGGTCAGATACAGAAGGCGGTAATCCTGGACACGGCGCGCCTAGTCCGAAGGTTCCTCACTCTGCGGACCTAACCACCGGTAGCTTGGGTCTTGCTCCGTTGCCGGCGGCACCCTAGGTTAGGTTTTTTATAATGTTTTTATTATTTTTGTATATTTTATATGTATTTTTATATTTTACTTTTGTAAAAATGTTATAAAACCCTAACCTAAGAAAAAGAAATAAAATATTACTCAACATTAATTAGCTGACTTTACAAGTAATGGGGAAGAGAGAAAAATAAAAAATAGGTAGCTTATAAAAACCTGCTCGAACAAAAATATGGACGTTTGTGTTACTTTACTGTGAATACGTACGGTACGTAGGTAGGTACGGGATTATTTTAAGCACAGCACCTAGTGTTTGTCTAATCTAATCAATCCTAAACTTTTCTGGTTGGATATAAAAGAACCTGAGTCAAACCCTTTGTTTTAGACGTTTATATAATTTTAGAAAAAAAGGCCCGCGGAGCAAATTAAAATTAAACAAACCCTAATTTTGAGCAATTCAAATAGGTACTGAAATGTTAAAAAAGTCTATTTTTCAGAGCAAAATTGCTGCCGAAAATGTTGTTAAAAGTAAACCCATATTTGCAGACACAAACGAGCGAATCATATTTTTTCGTGTTTTCTCAAGTAACATTTCATTTCATATTACTTCAATAAGTACGGTCAAGGACTTTAATTATTGGGCCATTTATATATAAATTTTTGCCTGGCATCCACTGTAATACGATGTGACTTATATTTTATGGAAACTAGTAGGTTAGACTAGTAGGTTTAGGGCTTTATTGTCGCAGTATCTTTACACATTCATTACACATGCAGTCTTTTAAGAAAAAATGTGCATTCCCCGGGACAACTCAATTGATGACGTGGCCGAGTAAGCTACATATGATTAGACATTTCTAAAGAGTGGGTAAACAGACGTTACACACCAATACTGTATTGCGATTTGTATTCCGAAACTAATAACTATTACTGGTCGAACAAGTGTTTTTTTTCAAATATTTCTATTTTTGCCTAGCTTTTATAGCTAACTGTACTTTTCTTTGTACCAAACAAACCCCAATACGACGGGATAATGTTGAGTAGTTAAGGAGTTCTTATGGCCACCTTCCAGCTTCATCATCAGATCAGCTCCATGTCATCATAACTTGCAATATGTGTTTACAGATAACGGGACAAGTGAAAGCAAATAAAAGATAAAGATTACGAGTTCCTGTCCTGCATTGTTGCGTTAACTCATCAGTCCAATTGTGTGTGACGGTGTATGATGTAGCATGTGTTTGCAGTGATGGTGTTGGGCGATGCGTGCGCGCGCGTGCTGCACCGGGCCACGCTGCTGGCGCTGCTGGTGGGCCCGCTGGCGGCGCCGCGCCCGGAGCCGTGCGCCGGCAGCCCGCTCTGTTCATGCCGCGACAAGCACATGTCCTGCATCGCGGTGCCGCTACACCGCTTCCCAGGTACGCAGCTAAATATGACTAGTTACTACGAATAAAACTTTAATTTTGTATTACACGTCTGGAACAGTTATATGTCACTTATTTAAACTTACTTGTGGTTATTTTAACAATTTTATTATCTTCCTTTTTTAAACATCTTGGTTCCCGAAAAGGGATTTAAAAATTGTTTCCACAAAGTCGAGAAACGCGTGCCGTATGGCATAATTTGGAACTTATGAAATTGAAATGAACGTCTATTATGTATGCATATGGTAGTCACGATACTACATGTAACAAGATGATCAAACTGGTGCATAATCCGTGTAAACCGGGAATATATATTATTCATTTATCGCTGTAAGCATTGCATTGTTCCGAAAATTAACTAATACCTATGTACTGAAAAGGTATAATCGCGATATGAAGGTATGCGTATTCAAATCGAAATATAGGTATAGGCATTAACTATATTAATCATATAATGTGTTTAGCATTCCTATGTTTGTGTGTTTAGCGTAACATCCTTGATTAGTGTACTAATTAGTTTTACAAAATTTTTTTTCTATTTATGTCCAATTATTACTACCTATAATTTGTTAACCATAATATTAAAACATTCCTTTTCAGAATGGCCTCAGATAGAGTTACAACATTTGGATATAAGCATGTCTAATCTGGAAATCCTATCAGAAAGCGCACTGGATGGCCTAAAACTACAAACCCTAGTATTAGTAGCTAACAAATTACATTACATCGAACCACATGCATTTAGGTATGAATTATCTTATCGCTTTACTTATTGATTTGGCTGCTTCAAAAAGTATTTCAAAAGAATACTGAAGATATTTTAACAACTGAACTCGCTTCTTTCCAGTTCCATGGCTGTTACACTTGCCTCTTTAGATCTCGGATACAACGACTTCACAGAAATACCGCAACAAGGCTTGAAAGATTTAAAAGTTTTAAATTGGTTGAATCTGCAGAAGTAAGTTCGAACATTTTGATAGAAATTCCATTAAATCTTTTCTCGCGAAGGGTAGTAAATTGAAATTTAATATTTGTTTTAGCAATTACATAGCACATGTTGATCCTGAAATTCGCTGGCATCATTTAGAGGACACATTGACGAGTTTATCTCTGAGCAACAACCAAGTGCGCGCCCTGCCCCCGCGTGCGCTCAGCGCGCTTCGCCGCTTGCTGCAGCTGGACCTCGACGGCAACCTGCTGCGCTCCATCAGCCCGGACTCCTTACCTCCTTCCCTAACCCTCATTAAGCTCTCCAACAACTTTTTACATACATTTTCCTGTGATTTAGTTAATAATCTTCCTAGGCTACAAGGTGTACAATTACGTCATAATTTTATGAGCTTCAACCATAATTCCACTTGTTCTAACAACAAAACAAAAAGAATAGAGAAACTAGACTTGAGTAATAATAGATTAAGCGACTCTACCAACATACTTATTCTCCAAGAAATCCAAATTAGGCAAATTATTTTAGATCTCAATGAACTTACAATAGTTCCTAAGTTAGTTTACGCTAACAATCGGGTAGAAAGATTGTCTATCTCGTACAATAACCTTAAAACTATTTACAATGACGTATTTCTGTCATTAAAAAACTCATTGGAGCACTTGGAAGTGGAGCACAACAAATTGTCCCACTTGCCGGACAGCCTGGCTCAGGTCGCGCGGCTCCGTCATTTATCTCTCGCGTACAACCAGTTGGAGGAGTCGCCGCCCCTCCCCGGCCGCCTCCAGACGCTCTCTCTGGCCGGCAACTTTTTAACTGCCATACCCTCCTCGCTTCAAACGCTCGAACCGGGTTCCATTCGTTACCTCGACTTAAGCTATAACAGGATATCTAATTTGATGCCCGACGAATTCCGGGACTGGGCTATTGCTCTAGCGACTATCAATTTGAGAGGAAACAGGATTGCACAGATTTATAAGAACGTTTTCCCGGCTAGCATGCCAGTAAAAGAAATTAATTTGAGTTTCAACGACTTGTATTACGTTCACCCGCAATCTTTTTCGAATGTTACTAGTTCTTTGCATGTTTTAGAGTCCTCTTCTACGCTATTTAGTGGTTATTTTCCATTTGAAATAGACGAGGGTCTACTAAATCTCAGTTGGCTTTCTTTTGACAATAATGATTTTCATATTCTGAGGTTGACAGACTTATCATTACTGCCCTATTTAAAGTATCTAAATTTAGACTATAATAGAATTGTAGATATAGTTATTGATGACAATCATCAAAATATCACATTAGCTCTAAACAGTGTAAGAATTTCATATAATTTTATCAGTTCGATACGAAGTCGAACATTTACGAATATGCCTGACTTGAGAAACTTAGATTTATCTTACAACAGAATCAATAACTTAACTAAGCACAGTTTCACGAACTTGCCGAACTTGAGATATTTATCTCTGGCGGGGAACATAATCGATTCGATGGAGCCGGAGACCTTCGCTAATTTGCCGAAACTAGAAATATTAGAGCTCCAAGGTAATAACTTCACATATTTTCCGCTTGATACATTTCTCAATGTTTCTCATGCCGATATTACCTTTACGTTAAACGTCAGTAGAAATAATATTAGAAGCATAGATGGTGATTCCACAGTTTCCGTTAATATATTCGACTGTTCCCATAATGATTTGCATGAAGTGCCAAATAAAATCTTCCTTGTATTTGAGTCCACAATTCGACAAATTATTCTTTCGCATAATAAAATTATGCATATTTCGAGTGAAGCGTTTGGCCAAGCTTCTCATTTGGAGATACTAGATTTACATAAGAACAATATAAACTCGATTAAAAGAAAGTCTTTTAGTGATTTGTTTTCGTTACAAATTTTAGACCTGTCTCATAATGTAATTTCCCAGCTGGCTGTTGAGCAATTTAGCAATTTAAATAGATTAAGATACCTGAAAATGGACCATAATAACTTAAGACTACTGCCTAGAGATGTGTTTAAGAATGCTATGATCGAACATCTAGATCTCAGCGTTAACGAGATCTCAATATTCCCGAGTACTGCTCTTTCTCAGATTGGCTTCACTCTCAGGTATCTAGACTTATCTTACAACCGTATAGAATATTTAGATAGCAACATATTTCGCAACACACAGTTTCTACTAAGTCTGAACTTAGGTCACAATTTACTTACAGTTTTATCCGATAACACTTTTTCCTGCCTCGGAGGTTTGAGTCAGCTCGACTTAAGCTTTAATTCCATAAAAGCAAACTTTAAAGAGTTGTTCCACAACCTTCCTAACTTGCGGCATTTGAATCTTGCAAATATAAGTTTAAAATCAGTGCCTTATTTACCATTGACTAACTTAACAAGTCTCAATTTAACTTCAAATTTAATTAACAGCTTTAAGGAGACTGATGTGAAACGGCTAGTGAATCTGCGCCACTTAGACATTAGTCATAATCGTCTTACCTCTCTGGTGCCAAAGATGTGGTCGCACTTAAATAATTTAAATATCCTCGATATTTCATTTAACCCTATAATAAAAATCTCGCCAAGTAGTTTTAAATGGTTGAGCAACTTATCTCATTTAAATTTGAATGGTCTGAAGCATTTAGATATAGTTGACCAAGATTCCTTCCGCCCTTTAATGTCCCTGCGATCCCTGAGCATACAGACATGGTCCACCATAAACCATTCCACTTTCCGTATCTCTAATATTACTTCGACCCTTCCCTCACTTTACAAGCTAGTTATACACTGGACTGATGATGTAATGGACAATCAGCTGCATGGAATTGACGCAAGGAATATTCGCTACTTGGAAATCAGAGGGTCGAAGCTGCGAAAAATATCAGATGAAGCCTTTGAGCCATTTTCGAGCAGTCAAGAGATGTTTATAAGGATAACAGCTACGTCCTTAGCGAAGCTCCCGACGGCGCTGATGCGTCACCTCGGGCAGGTGCCGCAGCTTGGCCTCGACCTGACCTATAACCAGCTCACGACACTAAATCCGGCCATTTTCTACCCGAACTTTACGAGTTGGAGTCACGTGGCGACCAAGCTTTTATCAGGTAATATTTATGTATTGAATAACCTACATACCTAAATACCTAAGTTTTATGAATGATAAGGTTAATTTTACGCGATAATAAATCAAACGGGTTGTTATATAAAAAATATTTTTGGCAAAAGTAAGTGGGGTATGTGTTTTTCGTCCATTTATATTACCAGTTTAGTCAGGTGTACGGCAAACTGATCCCTGACGTGAAATAGGCATAACTACCCTAAAATAATCGTAAACTTATATTAAAATAGTACAACTAAATCATATAAACTAATGTATTCCTAAACATATACCTACTCGTACATAATGCTATTTTAAAATGAATTCACAATTGCGTGCACAAGTGCAGAACAAGTTTTAAAGTATTTATTTGTTTAACTTTTACAAACATTATCTACTGTTAAATTTGAAGTTAAGTCTGTTCTGCCTGTGAGTAATTGTGTTACAACTCTGATTAAATTCTGTGTAATATTACTTAGTCACGACTTGCCTAAATTATTATTATTCAAATGTCACCGATTTTTCTGTCGAAAACCTATTTCCGATTTTAATGCCAAGCTTATTTTGCTCGGAGAAATATAGATTATTCACAAAATTTTAATATTCGTTTCCTGCAAAATGGATTCGTAGAAGCGTATCTGGAAAAGAAATTGTAAACAAAGAGAGGAGAAAAGTGTCTTGAGTAAAAGTCGAAAATATTGACTGATATCTTTGAAACAAAAGTATCCTTTTAGAGTTGCGTTCTCTAAAAGGAAAAACATGGGAATCTTTATAAGATCACTCATGTGTCCGACCTTCTCCCTTTACCGCGTTATTTTATTTGATACCTATTGCAATATGTACCCACATTCTTTGAATGCAGCAACATGTTGAGAACAGACACGCTTTTAATGCTTTATGGAATCTATTTTGGGAAGTTGATAGATCTTATTAAGTACGCTCTAGGAGTGAAGATTCCGACCCCATTTCAAAGTTTTCACTACAAAATATTGATTAGCTACCAGGAAGCTCCAGATTACTTATATATAAAGCGGTGACAATTGTTTGTCCGCAGGTGGATTAATTCTGACAGGTAACCCACTGCGGTGCGAGTGTGAGCTGGCATGGCTGGGGGCGTGGCTGAGACGGTGGCTACAGGAGAACGAGGCCGGCGCGGAGCTGCGGCGTGCTGTCCGCGGCGCCACGTGCAAGGACCAGCTGGGCCGCCGAGTGCCACTGTTGCAGCTGCGTGCTGACGAGGCCGAGTGCCACGCCAGCGCCCTCTCCAGTGACGCTCAGCCCAAATACACTCACGCGTCATACATCCTCGCCATACTCTGGACTCTCATCTTTAGATGATGATGTCCTAAATAGGTATTGCTGTAGATACTGTACATAGCGTTTTATCACAAATTTAACGATAAAGTTTGCATTTTGACAGACTGTAGTTCAATTAATGTTTTGTAAGTAACACTATACGAATTAGCTGTAATTCTACATAGGTCAAGTTGTAGATATTGAAGTTTTATCTAAATGTAGCATTTACTGGTTAATGCCATCGTTTATAAAATAATAAACTAGTGATATTATTCCCGAAGGGTACTACTAGTATTGTGTTGTAACAGATTTATGAAAAGGTTTTTTATTCCTCCTATGATGCGTAATGTAAACTAAACCTTGATTTGTACTCATATTGAATTATTTGCAAACTATTGAATATTATATTGACTACCATTATGTTTTTATTATGTATCTTTGCCATGTTAGGTTTTGTAAATAATATATGTACAGAGTAAATATTTTCCTAAATACATCGGTTTTTCCTTGTCGTGCCGAGATGGAAGCCAATCGGGGTGATTTGACAAAGGCGTCAGTTAGGCCTGACGCAAAATTCAAGGAATGTTTTATCACTCCCTTAATAAATTCACAAAACTCCGTTTGGCTAAAGTGGGGCTTTGTGCTTTCAACTGTATATTATGATTCTCATTGTGATTTTAGCTCCAGACGTTTCCCGGGCATCGTGCTTAATCCCCGTACCAGAGCTCAAAGCAAATTGCTTCGCTTTATTCTATTCCTGTCGATTTTGATGTCAACTTTATTCGATACTAACATAGTTAGGTACGAGGGACCCATTATCGAGAAGTAAATACTATCACAACGGGCTTCAACGAAGTAAATCAATTTTGTTTTAACAACTAATTCAATAATAGGACGATTTTGCAGCAATTTCTTGTTCAAACCGTGCGCGTTGTAGTTTGACTGCCACATTAATATACAGGTTGGTCCAAACCTTGAGGTCCAAATTTTTTTTTAGATTCTTCACGTCGTGGGCTATCAGAATGTTGGATCGTTTCTAAGTGTGTTTTAAAGTTAGAATACGGCCCATAGTCCCCCTTGCCTCCATTTTGAGCTCTGACAGAATAGGTACAGTAAAAATGCGTTGTGCCTGGTTAAATCTTCTTTTAATTGGAATATATTAATATGTAATATCTTTTTATGATATTCATCTACAGGTGTATCAACACCTATGATTTCGTAATTTATTAATTATTAATGTGTGTACTTTGTTACATACGGCAAAATTACCATCAAGTAGGTAAAATTGTATAAAGGTATGTACATAAATTGCTGACAAATTACTTACATTATGAACGTCAATACAAAGAGGCAAGCGCCCGAGCTACCATTTAATTACAGTAGTTGGAGAACCGACTTCACAACAACAGCTGTCTTTCACCAGTCCGTTGCGCTCACTACGCTATAGGGAACCTGTCGAAATTTAATTAAATACTTTGTTTTGCTCTACATATGGCGAACCAAATATTTATTTCCATTCATTTCACGGCCTCCTAGCCTAGTTGATAATGACACTGCCTACGAAGAAGGAGGTCCGGGTTCGAATCCTAGTCATGACATTTATTTGTGTGTTTATCATGGATATTAAATTTGCTCCTGGTGGTATGTACTTACGTGTTTAAGTATTTAACAATATCTATCTATCATATATATATATCACCGCCTGGTGCCCACATCACATCACATGCCTTATTGAGCTTACTGTGGGGCTAGGCAGATTTGTGTAAGATTCTCCCATAATATTCATTTATTTATTCATTGAATAGAGCTAGAACACTTAAGAAGAGTTCAAAGAGTCACCAGAAAAAGTGAATACTTATGTTAAATGTATGAAGTCTTAATTCGCCTTATTTTAAAACTATCGACATTATTGCTACCAGGTTCTGAATTCTGATCACGAGCAGTTGCACAAGGTCATGCTTAGCTGAGCATTGCCATCGTCACAAATCCTTTCCCGGCTAAGGAATAGACCCGTATTTCTTATATTATCGTAGACTCATCGAGACATGGACAATTGGACATCCAATGCTGCAAGAAATACCTACAAATCTGTTAATATTAGAAGCAATATCGTTTCTTCAATCGAGCTATCATTTTTGTAAGCAGACGTGGAAATATAATCTGGTCACTGTAAATAGGTACAATTAGTCATTAGTTTATTTATTTTCCAAGAATAAAATAAGTTATGCGCCTATTACCGTGGTACTCAAGAAAGTATAGTAGTTAGAGTTGTATTTGTATTTAAGAGTGTTATAATTTAGTGTTGTAATTTTTTGGACTCATTTTAGTTTATTATATTTGATAAAATAATTACTGAAACTAAAATACGCAAGTATTCTCTTATCGTGAAAATAATAGGCTATGATTCTGTTACCTCTAATCGAGATTTTATTACCAAGGGTATAAAAAGCAACATTTTTCTTTAATCGGTAATAGGAACCTAACTCACGACGATTCAACTAAATAGTCAACTAAATAGGTTTCGTTCGTTCTTGTAAAACATATTTTTTATAAACTCGATCGGGTTGCTCATAAAATGTGATTTTTAAAATTCCGCGGTGATAGCCGTCGAATTGGCTACTTTCCAATAGATAAACTTAATTGTTTCGTTGCTTTTATAAAATCAAAATTTCAAAAATACAAGGCAAAATCCAGGTATAACATGTATTTGCACATTAAATGATTTTATAATGGTTTTAAACTTTTATAAAGGAGGTGTATTTATTTATATGTAGTATTGTGACGTCACAATATTAGTCTTCCGTATAAACTCAATAGTAACAAATCTGTTTGACGTTTCCTAAAGAGTAGCTGATTTGACTTCATAGAAAAGTAGTCTATTTGATACTCCCAAGTCAAGGCGTGTTCAGATATTTTTGAGTACCTAGGCCGCTCCGATATATTTCTAAAGTCAAAATAAATGTTACTAAGATATTGAAACCGCCCTGAGCCAGTTAATTTAAATGAACCAAATGAAGATAATGAAGGCTCAGGTAGGCAGGAAACGAATAAAATAGGGGTGGTTTGGTGCGGCTGGATAGGAATAAATCAAAATGTCTGCAATGAATACATTTAATTTCCTGAACCGGCTTTGACACCACATCGATTTACCACCTATTTTGGTGCTACTAAATTCGTCAGAACCAATTCCACTGGTCTAGATTTAATCAGGCTAACGCTAGCTGAGCTGAGTATAAATAAATAAAATCCAATACGCCTATACAAGTAGTATCTGAATAAATCACATCTTATTAAAGAAACACATTAGTTTTTGAAAGTTAAATGCAGGATGATTCAAGATTGTTCACATCATCAATAATGAAGAAAGATCATAATTATTTTCTTACAAAAAATCTATAAAGTTTGATTGGCTTACATTTTGCATACTTGTTACTAATGTAAAGCTAAATCATCAAAAAAAAAATACGAGCCAAACCTCGCTGGGGGCAGATTCACTTAGCTTATCCTGGCGTGACCTTTGGTAAAAGCGTAGCTTATGGTTTATTTTATATGCCAATATATGAACAGCATTGATCAAGTTGCAGAGCTAGAAGGCCCAATCACGATTACATGTAATGGATGACGTTTGACCAATTTTTAAAGTCAGTAGGTACCTAATTATAAGATATGTATGTAGGTGGTTAATTACTTTCTAAAAAACTTTCTATACGACACTTTTTGTTTTCAACCAATCACTACTCTAGATACACATATCTCACACAATAGTAAAACCCTACTGCGCTGGTATGCTAAATGTTATTTGGAATTAATAACAAACTAACTTAATGACTTGTTTATGGTTGATAGCTCAATTTAATAAAACGGTGGGTGGTTAAATTTAAATAAACCAAATCATAGACAAACAAAGACTAATTGAAAATATGATGGTACATAATAATCAATGTTAAAGGCATGTTATTTTTTTCATCAATCAATTCGTTTTATAGTGAGGATCAAATGTGTATATGGGACCAATTGCGTTAAAGCAACACAAAAATCAGAAATGAGATTGAAAATATGATGTTTGCACGTGGTGCACAAAACACTCCTAACAAAAACTAGTGACTGCGCCAATTCTTCGACATAGGTTGCCTAAAGTTACTTTCAGGATACAACCGGGAAGCCACTTACATATGGAGTGGGGAGGCTATTGTAATTATTTTGCAGGTAGCATGAAGACTTGAATAGACCACTTCCACCAAGAGGATACCTTAAAACCCAACAGCGCGGCATAAAATCAAAGAAGATTAGAGGGAGTTTTAGTATATAATTATTCCGTACAGTGTAAACAGTATACGTACAGTACATAATAATTGTGGATTTTGTCATATAAACTGTAATGAAATCTTGCCTATATGTACCTACTTATCAGTGGAATTTATTCCGCGTTTCAATTTATGTTAATCAACTTATATCCTTATTGATTCCACTTCCTTTGACCAACTATCATCTTAACTGCTTACAGAACAACCAATTTTCTTAGAAAACTAAGGGCGAATGCAAATTGACATATTTGTAAACGCTTCGGAATGGTCTAGACTTTACTTTTACCTACTTTTTGAATGGTAACAAATAAGCTTAAAGCTTCTCTTGTAGCAAAAAAAAATACTAATTGTACCATCGGGTTCATAATTGCATGGCCAATTTATCAATGAATTCATTCATAAATGGCCCATACATTTTTGAACCCGATGGTACATTTACATGTGTACAAGGTTAGTTAGGAATTTGGCAGCTGATATATATAGCGCTGTACATTATGGGTTAACTTTAGTTTTCATACGATATAAACCATATAGGGCCGTTTCTGAGACTTCTAAGGCTTCTACAATCAATACCCTGTGCTTTGTGCGTAACCAACTTTCAACAAAAGAGGTATCTGCAAACACATACTCGTAACGCAATAAATCTCGCGAGTCTCTCGCCGAGATAATCGCGCATAGTGCGGGCTCAAGCAAGCCCACTAGCGCAAATATACTGTATATGGACTCAGCAGATCCGCTGTGTCAATAGGAAATAGGTGCGTTTGCTAGTTTAAAATACGACGGTACTATAAAATGTCACTGATATAATCAGTTTCAGAGGGACACATTAGGATTAATATTGTATAGCTATCATATCTTTTCACCACTGCTTTGTGCGTTTAAGCACAATATAAGAGATATCTTACTTACTTACTTATCTGGCGCAACGACCCAAAATGAGTCTTGGCCTCCGACACAAGAGCACGCCAATTTGCTCGGTCCTGGAGTTCGATTTTTGAATCTCACCGGTACCTTTTTTTGTATGCAGCCGATGACTATTTAGTACGAAATAAGTCACCCGGTGAGATTCAAAAATCGAACTGCTGCGCTATTTCACGCCAGGTTTCACCGGCACCGAGCTCATGAAGATCAGCTCCTATCCTGTCTGCCCAGCGATACTTAGAAACACATATTTTTTCGGTTTTTTTTTTTTATTTATTTAGGTAAACAAACAGTCACTTTAGGTAAACACACAAGAGAGCTTAAGTTAAAAAAATTAATAAATGTTTACAATATGTGTGACCAACATCATTCACCACTTATTAGAGCGGATTTAGGAGTCTTGTCATTAATGAACATATAGTAGCTGCGAGGGGTATGCACAGACATACATTAAATAACTTAATAAGGTGAAAACAGGCATTTTCAAATGAATACCGTGAATACGGCTGATCTGTGTTGTGCGAGTCGATCTAATAAAATCTGACCTTGATTTGACACTTACTAGTGCGACATGTGTATGTGCTTATATATTGATATGAGCGACAAGAACTGAAATGAATACTCATAATATTTAATATCACATAATGAACAGTTCATTAAAATTTGAATATGCTGGTGATCGGTGGGAAACTTTCAAGGCCAAACTATATGTGCTACACCGTAGCAATTATCTTCGAGCGCTATGCCGCAACGTATGATTAGAGGTACCTCGTATCGGATCGGTAGCGGAAGCAGCATGCTTTAAATATTTCAGCTTATATGAACTTGATTTGGGAATCCTTGCACTAACATTTAAGTACGAGCGAGATGTACGGCTAGTACTTACAGTGTCATATCAATATGGGTGTGTGATATATTTTATACCAGGCATACAACTATCCTAAATTACTTATAAAGAAAATAAATTCATTCATAAGATGCATGGTGCACTGTGGTAGTTAAGTCTAAGTAGGGAATGGAATACCAACCGGTATTTTTGTCCGGTATCCCGGTATTCTCTAAATCAACCACGTACTGATCACAAAGCCGACCTGCTGTCCGCGACTCTAGTGTGCGACTAGCAAGCGACAAGATAGCATAAATCATTGTGGAGCTAGTCGCAATTAGCCGGAGCCGCGCCGTGAAGCCTGTCCCCTGTGTGCTGTAATCTAAGGCACTGCTAAATTTTGTTTACCCACTTCAACTGCCCTATTAAAGCGATGCGGTGCAGTCAAATAGGGTACAGTAAGGGTTTCTAAGCGTTTGCTAATAGAGACGAATTGTAAGCCCTACCTTTTGGTTAATATCTTTACTATTTGAAAATATAAATAGAGGTATGTTAGGTAAGGAAGATTGAAAAGTCAGCTGATAGTGCCTTTGAATACAAGATGTTACAGAAATGCTTGTGATCCCTTAAGGTATTGTATTCGCGTCAAACTTAGTTTCTTTCTACTTTTTCATAGTATACGATACCAATTATGGTCTTTAACGGATCACTAGTATTTTGGTAACCATCTGTATTTAATGTACGTATAATATTATATTCATAGTGACTGTGTGAGTTATTTAGTGTACCCAGTTAGGTACACCGCAGGTAGTTCTCTTAGAAGCGTTGCAAAAGGCATAACAAACTTTTCATCGCAATTAAAATACGTATTACTAAATTATTCTAAGAGAAAATTATAAGACGAAACCTCCTGCAAGTAGACATAAATGTAATAAATGATAAGGCATCAATTGTTAAAATGAGAGTCACACGAGGCAATCATTTAGGTAAGCATCTGCAATATCTGTAATTAGAAGGCGTGATATATCTCGGCAGTGACAGCCGCTGGCTTAGCGGGGGTTAAATCACGGGGAATTCCTACAGAGATTCGGCAGCGATCTCTCCACTTGGTGCGCACTCCCTCTCACATCGACGTGCCTGCGCCGCTCACGCTCCTGACACAATTTATGACCCAACCCGACTTTAACTTAGAAGCCGGGACAACTTCAACCAACTGCAAAAATAACTTCCATCTCGAATAACTATTATACATACCTACTGTATCTGAGGCAAACTGTCTGCGACAGTAGGTACGCTTCAATTTAGACAACATTAAAGCTTAATAAAAAAATTTATGCTGAACGGGACACTTTTAAAAAGCAATTTAAAAAGTAAATCGTCCGAGGTAAGCGAAAGTTATCCGGATATAGTTTTCTCTAAGCGAAAAGCTTTCAACTATCATAATATAGAGTTGAGCGCGGCGACCCGTAAACTTGCTCCCTCTTCAAACAGATACTGTACTTCTCAAATATCTGTATCAATATTATTTGGTTTTAAGGTCAACGAAGTTCTCCGTTTTACATCCTTCACTATCCCGTTACTTTTATTTGCGTTTGGGGACAGTTTTGCTTGTATTAACTTTGATGTCACAAATTGAACGATGAACATAAGTTACTTGTATATAAATTAGAATTTACTTCAATAAAACTATCCCTCTATTTGTTTAGGAGTCGTCAAAGCTATATGCTTGCAGGATGGAAGCGAAATATGCATAAGTTTTGTTGTTTTACCTCTACTTTTCTGTTTGTAACTTGTGTATACTCTGTTTCTTTAATTTGAGGTGTGCAATAAAGAATATTTATGTTATGTTGCGAGTTGACACAGTGGCTGGGGTCACTTACAGTAACTGGGCAGATAGCGGTGCACACCTCTCCACACCCTGCGCCGCTCACACCGATATTGCTCCTGGTTTTCTTCACGACCACGGTTTCAAGGGTCCATCTATTTAACGAAGAGTCCGCTTGTTTCGATAACGTATTTCAACATGGTTATCGCAGGTGTGATGGTAGGTCCGGATCTCTTTGCCATAGCCTAATTTTTGACCCACTCAAATTTCAACACCCAGGCCATCCATTTCTTACCATTATAATTATAATAGTCCCAACGTCTGCAGGGACCGGTTCACGGGTATCTATTGATGTTCCCGTGAATTGGTTCTAGCAGGCGTATTAGTATAGCAAGACATGATAAGTCTATGTATATTTCCACGCAAGCCTACCAAAAGACTAGGATGCAAAGGCATCATTAACAACATATGTTATTAATTTTCTGTTTGATGGTAGTTAATCATAGGGAACTTCCCGGACGTACCTACTTATTTAAACCAAAGCACAATGGTTTTTAGTATAACCTATAATTACAGTCCAATAATTGACAACCCCAGATGAGTTTCATTGGACCCCTATGAAACTCATTTGAAGTGTAAAATAATCATTAGATGCATCATCAAGAGAATGTTTGAATGTTTGCCATGTCACGCTGGCATAAAATTATGTATAGGAGACCGTTGCTTGGCTTTATTCAGGTTTATTGACCAGCGAAGTAAAAAAACGCATATACTAAACAGTCTTAAAGAAGACCGAAGACGACGTGCTCCCATAAAAGTACGCAACTATAAAAATAAAATGTTAATAAATTGTATTTGACACTATGTCACTCTGGGCATGTTTTATTTATTAAGGATAATCGTACTTTATACAAAATAGATACAACGAAACATCTAAATACCCAACACAGTATATGCAAATGTGTCAAAGTGTGGCAACAACAAGGTAGGCAGTTAAATTAATAAGTAATAAATGTATAGGTACATAACACACATTTTGCGGTTGCGTGTTCAGGCGGGGTCCCAGCGGAGGCGGTGCCCGACTGGCACGCTTCAATTACCCTCCACATACGCCACTGGAATTGCCAACACAGGTACTACTGCCCTATAGACTGATAGTCGTTCACTTTGCAATATAATTGGAAAACTTCATTTGTATAGGAACCTTTATAAAAATACCTAAGTAATAAAAGGCGCCACCAACGTTCCGGGTCGTGGCTCGTCGAACAGGACTCCATCGCGATACAACGTGGCAACGCCGCGAGCATGATGGGGACTTTTAGACCAGGCATGGCACGGAACGGATATTAGGTTAATTCGTATATATAGTTAAATAGCTTCATAATCTTTTGATAAAATTATTGTTGTTATTATTATACTTAAGTACTTACCTACAGTTTATTCACTGCTACTCCAACTCCTGTCCAATGTAGTAAAAAATGTTTCTCTTACTTGTTCTCCTATGTGTAATAAAATACAGAAAAAGGTTAAAATAACAATAAATTTTACAAATAAAATGAATGAAACCAATCGCCAACTTTATCGTTTGTAAAAGAAAGCGCTTTATTTATAAGGAATCATAAAATTCGGGTAGCTATCCAATTTGGGATCGTACGAAGGTAACGTAGAATATTGAAGGCAGAAATCACAGGGACTATTGTCGTCGGGGGTTATAGTAATAAAGGTTATGAATGAGGGCTAATATTTTTGATAATAGCACTAGTGATGATATAATGTTAGGTGAGGTTAATTACATTGTCCAGCATTTAAATATTGCAGTGCTGTGGCTAGCACTTTTATGGAATAATGAAACAGCAGTGTTATTGCTGCGGGGCATTATACGCGCGGTCCATAAATTCATAACCGCTAACAAAACAATCTCCACTGATCCCGCATTGAACTGGGCACTGAGCACTAGTAGTATTGAGCTAGTTTAATCCACTGTAATCGCTTCGTTTCCGATAGAGAAATGTGAATTGAAAGAAAGATCTCCGAGCCCGAAAGTAATTGTCCGTACTTACAGCAAACGATTTCTATTGCTTATTGCCTCCAAGGATTTCTTGCAATTTTCTTAATGTTATTCTCTGACAACTGGATTTTATTATACTACTTACTTTGGGACAGGAAATTTGCTATAAAGAAAAAATCATTTTAGATGTGAAAAATGAATGCTGATTATCCTCTTCCGGATTTTATTTTAACTATCTGACAATTAACTGAATACGTGAAGAAAAAACGTAAATAGGAATGGAGGCTATTAATATAAAGTGGGTGTTAGGAAACAAATGTACCTACTGGGTGAAATGTACTATACGTTAGGGGAAATAAGTTTGTAACAAGACACAAATAAAGATAATTATTTCAGGAGCTCATTAGCAGGCCCACCTAGTTAATGGCCTAACTTAGATAAACTTGGCGGGAACGAGTTTGCAGACTCTGTTAATATGAGCCTACATATAACATAAGTAATAATATTCACGCTGTTTTATTGCGTATTAGGCTTTTAACTTAAGAAGAAAGGGCCATGTGAAGTCTTTTGTTTTGTTTAGTAACTTTTTTTCCAGGCGGTGGCGGTGCAAATAAAATGAAAGCAAATAAAAGCTACATATTGAATTGAGTCTTAAGCCTATGTTTATTGACCTTGCCATGGCATTGTAAATATACACGTAGGTCTAAATATGTGATGTTTTTAAGTCAAAGGTACATCATTTTCGGTCGTTAATAGAGTTAGTTTCTATATAATTTTGTTGGTAGTACGACTTAAAGACAACCAATTATTTACCTTTGATTTGAAAGCGTTACATATAAGCTTATAAAATTTAATTAAGAATAGAAATGACACTGGTGCCTTAGAGTATGGGTCGGCCGCTAGCTTGGGACACTACTTGCGTTGATACCTTGGCACCGTCCCATATTCCAAGCCCCAAAGTTAATGTTCGTGCTGCGGCATCCTCAGCCCAAGACATCAAGCACCGCAAGTATCTCGCTCTAGAAAGGAGCTACTATATCTTCCGCGTTTGGGTTTGAAACTTTATTTGGGGCCATGTGGGCCAAGCGCGCGCCGACTATAGGTACTAAAATCAGTCGGAACGCTTTATACTCGTAGACGCTTCTGGTAAGCAAAAGGGCTGGCTACTATTTTGTACAGCAAATACGAGTAGTTAGCTATCGCCATACAGCGTCAATATACTCAGCCTCCTTACCCGTTGACATCGATCTGGGCCATTTTTTTATCTATAGTTTTAAGTACCTACTAAATTAAACTGTTACGGCAGGTAATTGGTTAATTAAGTTTTTAATTGTATTTTACTGCATTGTTGCTTTGCAACATTAAACCTTAATTTTGTTAAAATTAAATAAATTACTATAATTCAGATTACTAATTAATCTACTTTCTTATTTAAAAATTGTGAACAGTTTGAGTTGGAAGCTTAGACTATTCAACCAACCAGACTGACCATGTCTGTCATTTTCTTTACAAAAAAGTCTGCCGATTTATGCGGGGGAGGGGAACGTCAAATCAAATGTATGCGCAACGTCAAAATGCCACATCAGATAAACGTGAGTCCATATAATGAGACCACTGGTCATATATTTTAGGCAGAAGGGAACGCCTGTCAATGACTGCTCCGGTTGGTTAAATGCTCTAAGGTTGGAAGGATATAGGTATGTTAAAGATATACAAATCTCAGTCAGGAATTTATTAAAATATATAGGTACGTACCTACTATCCATTCCTTGTATAAAGATGAACTAATAAGAATCATTAATATAATAATTAATATTTAAATACGATAATTGAGTTAATAAGCTTTCTAAGAACTGATTTCTAAATCATTAATGTAGGTACATACATCAAAGAGAGTGTAGTATGCCGAAACTCAAATATTTCCTCGTAACCCCTACTCACATTAGGAGGTCTGTGACGAGAAATGAATAAAAGATACAAAACCCATGCCACCGAAACAACCTTTGGAGTATATTCCTTTTGCATCATTGTCTGATATCGAACCCTGAATGCTATAATCTCGTTAATGAAGAACTTAAAGATATCGTATGAATACATCATCTTTCGTTTCTTATTATGAAAAGAAATGCATGTGCTTAAGATTGATAATTTTAGTCAGAATTAAAAGAAGATGAATTGTTTCTAATTTGAGTTCACATTAGTCATGAATATCGGGTCAGAGAATTAGTTGTCCACCCTGTCAAGTCTAGCAGGAGTGGCTTCCTCACCCGCAGTGAAAACTGATGGCGCGGAAACCGAGTGAAATGAACGTCCGATGACTTTCGTTTTCTTCCGATTCTTTGTATTTCTGAGGAGGAAAACAGCCAACCACTTGACTAAAGCTACCTGTATTTAAGACTATTTATTTTCCTGTCTTATTATTGCTTGTAAGTAATTGACTTTAAAATAGAATGTAAATCAATCTTCTTAAAAACTTTTATTGGGATTTTCCTTTTTGCCACCGGTTCGCTACTCAAACAACTTAAAAGTTAAGAAAGTATTGTAATTTTAAATTTGCCTTTGTCCGCCCGTTTCTTGACTACTATTGGTCCGAATCGCTCTAAGTTTTATATTGTTTACCTTCGACTTGCATTTGGAATGTACCTATTTGTATCCTCTCCGATGGAGGCAAGTTACGTGAGGCGACGTCTGGCGCGTCTCTTGCTTATGAGAATTCTTGGAAATTCAATTCGAAACTTAACTCAACATAGGCAATGAACACATCGGTTACACACAAATGAGTTATTCAATACAAAGTGTCCTTGCCTTTGAATACAAAAAATAAATGTATAGTAGTACCAATTTACGAGTTCCAGATTTTTATTTTGTTAAACCATGAACCGTAATTACCTACTTAATAATGATAGGTACACACTCCATATGATAAATAACTTGTCTCAGCCAGTGAGTTGAGTACCTATGTACTTGTGCGTTGATTTTCTAGTAGAACTACGTACAAGTTTCGTTCACTGACCCAAAAAGAAAATCCACCCTTTATAGGTACCAGTATGTTTATATAAAAATAAATATTAATAATACCGTTTTATAAGGCAGGCGGTCTTTCTCCGGTTCTTCATCCAATAGCCCAGTAATTAGTCCATACTTTTCACTCAATAGCCTATAGTACTAGCGGTACGCCTTAAACATGCTGCAAATGGTGTTAAAAGCATGAAAATTGGAACGATTGATCTTTAGGCCAAATTAATCGATTTGGCCCGAAGCAGTAAAAAAAAAAAAAAAAGAGTGCAGTTATGACGTCATCTTTTTTTTGTATGGAAAAAAAATAAATTTTGTTCTGAAACCTATCGTGTGTGGTATCAAATGAAAGGGCTTTTTGAGCCTATTCTAAAAATATATCATATCATTATATTTATGTCACTTGTTTCAAATGAAAATAAAAATAATTTTCAAAACATACCAAGTTTGGGCTCCTACAAATACGATACGGTTGAATATTTTTTTGTAAAACATACCTTAAATGATACTTGATATCCTCATTTCAAACCCCAAGAAAGCAATTTTGAAAATAATTTCACTAAGTATTTTTTTTTAATTTTTCATTATTACGAATGTGGGATCTAATAATTCTCGGAGTAATGAAACTCTGTTTACACGTTCTTTTGATATAACGTGATAGGTGAGCTCGAGGAACCCGGGTTGCACATATCAGGATTTTTCTTACTTAAAGCGAATTAAGTTTATCCCATTTTTTGCGAACTTGAGGGTGGGTAAAGTAATATCGAGTTTTACCCAACATTGCTCAAGTCGATTTGCGCTTAAATAATGCGATTATAGTATTGAAACAAGAATTACAGCAAATCTCTAGGGTAATCCTATCATTCCCTTTAAATAGTTCAGCGATAAGTACGTGAACTTTTGTACAAATTAGGTGGGCAATGATAGGTACGCGTTTTTGATCTTTACGGTACAAGGTGCATACAAGCATTCCAAAGTACAAGGGTTGTCTCATTTGACTTAATTTTTTTAATTTAGTCATGTTTTTATTTTTCAGGCATTAGTATGTATATTAAACAAAACATAATTAAATGAGTTATATTTCATTATTTATAATAGAAACAAATCATAACGAACCTATCTTAGTAATGTTTACAAATAAATCGGCAGACCAAAGAAAATTATGTATATATTGAATACTATGGTTTCACATTAACAATTACATTTAAAAAATAAAGAAACAGTTCCAAAACGTCATATATATATTTCAAAAACAATAATCACCTTTTTTTGTGCCGAGTGGTTAATACAAAAAGCCGATAGCCCTAAGATTTTTTTTTGTCTTGGGCAAAGTTAGCCATCACTAGTTGTTACATTACAACGTAACATTGCCCACATCAAGACTTCTTCATTCATTATCATTTTGAAATCGAATTACGATATAAACAATCTAGAGTAATGGCAACTGTCACAATACTCTAAAATGAAAATGCTGAAGCAAAAAGGTATAGGGAAACAATTGCATAAGAAAAGCCTTTTAACTGTACATAGTTCCCGTACATTGTTAAGGACCATTCATCTTTTGTTTCTTTTCCTCATTGTATGGAATCTAAAAGAGCACCCTCTACAATAAGGTTTCACTGGCTTTCCCCATTGCCTTATTATATACATGTATAAGTATAAGTATGGGTTTTACTCACCATGCTTTCCCATTTTGTGAGATTCACATCAACACTTGCCCGCACCAGAATACTATACTATGGGTTGGCTGGAAGAGATCCCTTTTAGGGATAAGCTCGCCTTTGTGCATATCTTTTTTATTTTTTATTTTACTGTTGTAATATTGTTAAACTTGTTTATGTGCAATAAAGTACATACATACATACTATAAAATTACGTAAATTAATGAATTTGTTCAAAATGTTGGGCAAAGTTTCGCCTGTGGGCAAAGTTGGAGGATATTACGGTACTCGTACTCGTATTGAGTAATACGACGCACTTTGTAAACATTAAAAATCAGAAAAAAATACTAAATGTAATTATTTTCAAAATTGCATTCTTGGGGTTAGATATGAGGATATTAGGTATCATTTGAGATATATTTTACAAAAAAATATTGCTTTGTGTCGTATCTCGAGGAGCCCAAACTTGGTATGTTTTGAAAATGTTTTTTATGTTTATTTCAAACATGTGACTGAAATGTAATGATGTGACATATTTTTGGAATTAGCTCAGAAAGCCCTTTCATTTGATACCACACACGATAGGTTTCAGACCAAAAATTTTTTTTTTCCATACAAAAAAAAGATGACGTCATAACTGCACTCTGTTTTTTTTTTTTTTACTGCTACGGGCCGAATCGATTCATTTGGCCTAAAGATCAATCGGTCCGATTTTTATGCTTTTAACACCATTTGCAGCATTATACTGAATTTCGGCGTGTACCGCTAGCACTACTAGTATATTTTAGACTCCATTAACTCGCAATAGTCCTTACACCATGGCGGGTGCTATCTCTGCGTGCGTCCCATGACACGGGCAGGGGCAGCATCCACTTAGTGTACCCCTCACTTTCATTAAATTGTCGAAAGGGTCTCTGCGCGTTGGCTTCAGCTCCGCATACGCCTCCCAAAGGTCCGGAACACCATTGTTTCGTGGTCGGGAAAGACATACAAATAAATAATAGTAATAAATACTCTCTATTGCACACTTATATAGTTTAAGTACAGGCATTAAATACATAATTACATAAATTTTGGTAGAGGTAACAAGTGGGAACTGACACGGGACCGAGGAGAGTGGCGTAATAAAGAAGAGGCCTATACTCAATTACTCCGCAGTGGGTGGATACGGGCTGAATAGATAAGAAGATAGATAGATAGAGGTAACAACAGGCGGTCTTATCGCTAAGGAGCGATTTCTTCCAGACAACCTTACCAATAATAATATTGTCTACGGTTGCCGCGATAGTTATTCATGAAATAAAACAACTTTGAACGGATTATTTAAATTCAGTATACTCGATATAATCAGGGCCGTAGCCAGAATTGCAGTTAAGATAGGGCAGTGCAAATTTAAGGTAGGGCATAGCGAATTTTAAGGTAGGGCATTAACTTTATTTTCATATATTTTTGACCCGATTGTAGTTTTTAAGGTAGGGCATTAGTATTTTAAGGTAGGGCATTGCCCCCTAATACCCCCCCCCCCCCCTAACTACGGCCCTGGATTGACTGTGTACCTCCTGTTCTCTGCAAGTTTATCAATTGCTTCTCGAGACCTTTTCAATAAGCCATAACTCAATGTGGTTGCATTAAGGTTGCTTAAGGAGTTCCTTAAGCCACCTTACGACTTCATCATCAGATCAGATCCGTGTGAGTTTATTTTTGCATTGTCATGTAAACTACGGACTCATACTAAATTTGAACTCAATCAGATACCGGAAATTGGATAGCGTACTAAATTTGAACAAATTACGTAATTATACGGGGTCAAGCAATACCTATAAAAATTTCTAAAAAATAAATGTAGGTGGCAACTTAGCCGAACATACGTTCACAACAAAATCATTATGTACTTTATGTTTTACGTAGTTTATTTTTAGACAGGGATAATAAATGCACCCGAAAAACAATTAACTGTTCGATTTCGGTGAAACAGTCAAAAGATAGTTCCGGTGGTGAGCGGTAAATGTCATTAGTGTGTTGATTCAGGGGCGTTGTGTCAGGCGTAAGCTCTACGCAAACAGCCCAACCCAACAGATACTATGTGTGCAACTGGCATACGATGTTCCGTAAACTTTATGAGCTTAGGGAATCGTAACAATACAAGTCAGAATATCTCGACGGTACGTTTACTTCTGTCTATCGTACATATTGATACTAATTACAAATATGGAGGAATTCCTCTAGCAAATATCAAAATGAAAAAACATTGTGTGGTTTTATGAAACCACGATGCAAGTGAAACTTTACTATGTTAGCATGGCGCTTAGAAATGGGTGCCCAATTGGCTTGTCATGCTAGACGTATAGAGCTGGAATGACTTGCCAAATGTAATTCATTAAATATAATCGATCTATGTATATCTAAAATTTAGAAAAAAATCATTCGTCCCACGGGGTTTGAACCCTCTCCCATTCGATCGTAAGTCTCATGCCATACCACAGTGCCACCGCTGCAGTTATGCTAAGACGCGAAATATAGATTTGTATATCGCGGTTGACTGCCAACATGACATGAACCTTATTGCTTATGAAATAAGCCTCACCTTACTATGAACGAGAATCAGCGTTACATATGTAACGCGCGACATGCGGAAGGGAGACTTTAAAATTCGAGGCGATGGAATAAAAGTTTCACTTTAAAATGGAGGTTGTCAATACTATGCATGACTTTATAAAGCGTAACTATTTATTCTACCTTTAGCGTAACTACTTAGTCTTAATTAAATTTTTGACAACCAATATCTTTTATTAAAAGGGAAAAACTTCAAAGTTATAATATTTAAAGTAAAAAAGTAATTTTTTAATAACAAAGTGTTATTAACTACGACATTTATGAATAAATATAAACATATTAATTCAGAATTCACAAGGATATAAACCAGGAATTTGAAAAAAGATACGAATATTAGCACAAGGAAGTCTTCAAAGACACTGATTCATCATAAATCCCTGTTATAGTTAGCACCTTTGTAATATAATACGTCCGTCGTATGCTACAAAGGTCTGAGAGTCGGTTTCATGAGAGCTGTGCGTGTGAAGTGCAATCAATAACAATCCATTGTTAGTGAAACGAAATATCCTCCTCTTTGGTTTCGTTTTCGTTCATCGCAAAGATTTGATTCATCGGAATCGTACTAATCCAATTAGAGGTTTGAGGAAAATTGCGGAATATTTCGTGTACAATTTATTTGTTTCCCGCTTATCACTTAGGTTGACGGCGCAACTCAGCTGTCCCTAAATTAAGTAAATGTTGAAATTCGTTTTGATTATATTTATACAATATTATGAACTGTCCGGGTCGGGACTGGAAACCCCTATTTGATCAATCTTTTCGAGAGGTTAACCCTATAAATATTTTCTTAGTCTGTCAATATATAGTTACAATGGTTACACTTTCATAAGGGTTAACCTATCGTTATGGAAACCGTATTGAACAAAGTTAACCATATTCAACAACACCTATATAGTTTTCCTGTCGGAAATTCAGCAAGTTACCACTTACCATTGATAAAGTTCCTGTTTTCCCGTTTTTAGCGATAACGATTATATTAGCTTGACTGCATTCTACCAGTAAACAAATAATAGGATTAACTCTATTCATTTGGTTAGAGTATTATTATATACCTACAACAGAGACAGCAGTATATTTTTTTTTCTAAATAGCTCTGCTATATTATCCTCAATGAAACATCGTTCAAGAAGTTCGTTATTGAGTCGTGTGAATTAACACCTGCACCTGAGAGAATGGGATGCGAGAGTATGTACATAGTTTCATATCATATGTGGGTACTTTATGATCTCGACAAAAGGTTGTCGTTTATTTACCTGACGTTTATTACAAAAGATCATGATAACGTGTCAGAACATAGCATTGACAAATTGCTCCGATTGACCTAGATTATATTGCCAATATTGCCATCATTATTAAACTATCATGTTTAACATGCAGCGATGAAGGTGGCGGCGTGTAAGGGGAAACGATTTTTAATTTTGTTAACGCATTTAGTAACAAGGTGTATTAAGCTGATTGTAAGGACATCTTAAGGGGCCCCGGGGATTTACCTAATCTAATTTCTTAATGAGGCTGGCTATTGGAACATTATTTACTTTATAAAAACCGGCCAAGAGCATGTCGGGCCATGCTCAGTGTAGGGTTTCGTAAACTGAGACCATTAATTCAAAAGGTCGTTTCTTACGGGATATTTGGCGGCGCTTACGTCATTTTTACTTACGTCCTTTCACTATGGGTTTTTGAATGATAACTCAAAAACGGCTCCACCGATTTTTTTCAATATAGTTTTCATTGAAGGTACTCATTAGGCCTCCATTTCATGATTTTTTTCAAAATTTTAGGACCCACAATTCAGAAGTTAGATGAGGGGGGGGGGGGGGGACGCTTTGTTTTAAACTTTCGGAGCTATTTCCGAAAGTATTAGTTTTATCCAAAAACTGTTTTCAAAGACCCTAATTCTTTTTAAAAGACCTATCCAACGATACCCCACACAACTTGAATGGAACGAAAAAAAATTTCGCCCCCCACTTCATGTGTACGGGAGGTACCCTAACAAATATATTTTTCGCGTTTTTATTCTACTGTTTTGTCGGCTTAGTTAATGCACATATTCAAACCAAATTTCAGCTTTCTAGTGCTAACGGTCACTGAGCTAGATCGCGGACGGACGGACGGACGGACATGGCGAAACTATAAGGGTTCCGTTTTTGCCATTTTGGCTGCGGAACTCTTAAAAGGGGTAGGTTAACATAAATCATATAAGCTAGTACCTACAGGAAAATTACCTTCAAGATCTACTTATACACTTACCCGCTTATTCATAAACGTATTGCAAACCTCATTTAACTAAATCATCTTTTGTCCTTATCTGTCACATTGACAGTTGTGTTTGTTAGAAACAGACAAAATACATTTTAACTAAATGAGGTTTGAAACACGTTTATGAATAATTAATAATTATTCATAAACGTGTAATATAATTCATTTAGAATACCTACTCACGTAGTCTTCAAAAGTAAACGATTCATAGTTTTACTTAATGTTAACTTAACGTCAAAGTGAATTTAAAGTTCTACCCCAAAAAGTTAAAATATCAGATTTCATAACAAAGTAGAGCCTTAATTATTTATTTAAAAAGGTAAAATGGAGTTGTCTCCGGATTAAAGTTTTGAAGGAATAGTAATTTAGTGTTAGACACGTAAAGTGACTTGTCTACTGGCGGCTTAGCGCCACTCTCTGTAGAAGTTCTTAGCTGATTTAACCCATTCCAGTTCTAAAATGGGCACCTAGTTCTAAGCTACTTCATCGTTCTGCGACTGAATTAAACAAGTGGAGAACGCCTTTGTTAAATTTGGGACCTGAATAAGTCAGAGGTTAGAGAGTAAAGTCGCATCATACATAACAATTTAAGCATTATGGGCACCTTTGCACCGGGGACGGCAGGGAGCCGTTTGTTTGTTTAAATTATTTGTGTACTGCATTTTCTAATTACTCCCATACATTGTTACTACCACGTGTGTGTGTGAAAATCAGCGTTGTGGCTATTCTGTCATGACACATGCTGAGTGGCAAACATTTTGGTGTAAACTTTTTAATTGTATGTCCTTGCTTTCGTTCTATTGTGTTACACCGAATAAACATTTTTCATTTCATTTCATTTTCATTTAAAACACATTTAACAAATACCTTCTGTACATATGATAAGGTAAATCCAACGGTATTACTGTGAGATTCAGCACAGACAATAAAAATGTTTGGATGGTATTGACAGAGCATCCGCGGAGGGCTACTGTCGTCGATTGATTGATATCGGCGCACACATCTACGACACATCAAGCACACATGAACAAATAATGGTCATACGTCTCTGCCAAGATAACGCGCTCCCCAGGTACGATGATAGCGAGTTTTTTGTTTGGCGTGTGACAAAGAGAAAATTGATAATTCATCAGGAACTCTCGTTGTTGCTGAGTGCTGTTGATGGCGTCATTCTAAGGGGCCAATTCGTTATATTGACCTTTGTTTTGTTACTCGAACTCGGAACGTTAAGCGAGCGTTAGGTATAAACGAGACTCCTTGACGGTTAATCCAAATAAGATGGATTACATGACAGGTGAGGTTAACGAGTTTCAAATGAAACCAGCAGGATAGCAGTCGAATTAATAGGAATAAGGTGATTTTATTTTCCACCTTATTTAATATTTAGAAACTGTGTGTCATCTAGGTAAGTACTTATTTATGTTTTAGTTAAATACCTGGTTATGAACATTATTTCAAAGATATTAGTTTTTGGACAATAAAAAGTGCATTTATTATTAAATTGGTGATTTGTGACTCTCAATTATTGTTATTTTGATGCTGGTTGGCCACTAAATAATTTACCTTAGTTTTATTTATTAGCTAGGGACACACGCACAGATATGCCAGCCGGACAAATCCGACATCCGGCGGGTAAATCTGTGCGTATATCCCTAGCCATTTTATTAAGTTAGCTGGCTTAAGTTCATAGTTTATTAAAGTGATAATCGCAATAATACACATCGTACGATCGTTTTCTTATTTCAGAATGTCTTATCTAAGTAAACATCTTCACTGACTGTACTTAATTACCTAAGTATCATAAAAACCGATGTATGGTTTAACTGTTTATTAGGTCATATTACAAGCTACTATTATTATAGTTACTTAAGCGATTCCACTTAGGCTGATACAAACTACAGGGCCACGCAACAGTGCGCACGGGTCCGCCCTATCTGCTCCACGCTCGAAATATCTAAGCACATGTTAGTAACAAATGGAATTTTCTGCGTTGGTGACAGCATGATCCGGGTCTATTATTCAGGCCACAGTTCATACAGCCAGGCTCTGGCCGGATTAGAAGCGTCGTTCGCGTGCACCTGGTGGTGCGGTGATGAATTTAGGAGGCCCAAGCCAGCGACACCTGTCTGTTGTGAAACGGAGTACTTATTTGCTAGTGAAATATGAAATACACCTTCGCGGTATCGGTACAGCGAAATTTCGGAAAATAATCTGATATTCAAATATACAGATTAACCCAGTCTCAGTCTCAAATTGGCTAGGTTTGTACAAACTTTCGTAAAGAAAGTGAATTTATAAATAGTAAAAAATATTCCTACTCATCATTCAAATTATGGCTCTAACTGGTATTCACACTCGGGATGGCTAGCGGCAACGCAAGGCTTATTAGTATTAACTACTCTATTTTTGGCACAGCGTTAGGTAAGTTTCGTCGCCGATGCTTCCTATTCCTATTATAGACATAATGGAAGTAAATCTTTTCCGAAATAATATCTCACCCATTTTTGCTCTCAGACTTTAAGTATAATGCCAGGCAATAAATAAAACGTGCGCCATTTAAAAGTTTTACCTTGAAAAACATTCCCCTAATCACAGTACCGCAAACAGGTCCGGTCATTAGTCAAATTATTTCAGCGCATATACCCGCAGGTCATAAAACTTTTGGGCTTTCTGGGAATTGTAAATATTCCGGTCATAAACATTTTGGTTCAAGTTTTGGTTCAATAAACAAATTCAGCGGGACGGCGTTGGCCGCAGCCGCAGGCGCGTGTGGCGTACGTTATCCATTACGGTAACGAACTTTGCGCTCTGGCAGCCGATTCATTAGAAGACCATTCATCTCCGTACCGGGTGCAGGTAAGTCGTCGAACACGAGCCTGGTAATCGACTAATATAACTCGTTTCCTACTAATAGATGAATCACCAAGATCTTATTACGTTTGTTGAGTTCTATATATTATACACAGAAGATAACGAAAATATGTGCAAGATAATAGACAAACCCCTTTTCTCATAAAAATTAGCACACCTCTTTTAATAGGGACAAGCGACCATCAACGGGTTTTTTGATTAAATAGAAACGGGCACTTAACGGTCAAAGTACCTATATAATCTCCATAATCATAATATATATCTCTATAAATTAAGAAAATTGGTTGGGTATGACGGAGCATGTCGATAAAACGAATGAGTTGTGTAATCGAAATGTCTCTAAAATTAGACATGACACGTTACAATGTTTTAGAAATAAAGGAAAAGTAGAAAAGAATGAATGGCCGGTTAAGAAGTGTAAGACTTCGTCGGCAGATGTCGCTAGGCGTCACCCTAAGGCGCGAATATAAAATAAAGGATGTGGTGGAGAAATTCGCAGCCATCAGGTATAGTCTCAGTAGCTCAGTTGGCAGAGCGATAGGCATGTTTCCCAGAGTCGCCAGTTTGAGTCTCGCCTGAGGCAGTGGATTTTTCTACTTCTCCTTTATTTCTAAAACATTGTGGTATAGTTAGCAGACGTTCTGCTTAATACAAAAAAAATAAAAAAAAAATAAATGACGCGTTACACTATGATACGTATGAACTTCAAATTGCAAAAAGGAGTTAACGAGAAAGGATTATAGCCTATAGGTTCAATCGTCTCTTTTAGCTATCCCTTACCTATCTATTGCAGGTTTTAACTTTCTAAGACCCAGTTAATAGTACGGCGGAAATTGGCCTGTTTGGAGATACGTCGTCGACATCTCTTCTAAATACCTAAAACTGGTATGGATGTGTTCCCCGTAGTCTCCTGAATACGAACTGACCGGTTTTAGTTTATGGAGGGGGGGACGGGTCGGTAAAAAGGGGGGGAAAGATGGCGGCTGACTGTTATCGATATTTGTTTACATCTCGAGTCCTATGAGACCGATCGGTTTGTATGAGATGTCATTTGAAAGACTATTAAATGTACTACAATTGTTTATAGATAACTTTAGTCATCACTTTAGTCCTTTACAAAATATTTGAAAAAATATGATTTTTTTACCGTGCATGTTTGCGTAAGTACTGATAAAACATGCTTATAACTCAATATATTATAACTTTACCGCAATCAATGTTATTATAAAATATACAGGAAATTTTATGAGCTTTCGAAAAATATAAGCCTTATTAGTAAGTAATATTATATAACCGAGTATTGATGAATTTTGATCAGCATGGGTCACTGCGATTTCTCGTTGAATGGCAGCCGACCGCCATCGTATTTTCATTATTTCTCGGAATCTATTTTACGGATCAAATCGTAATTGGTATTATTTGAAAGCATTTTAAATGTAATTTAATCCGTTCTTTGAAGTCTAAGCTGCAAAATTAACAGTTTATTATAATTTTTAGAAAATGTAACATTTTTACCTAATAGACTGGAAGAAACAGGCTTGTTTGGAGAAAAGTCATCGATATTCCATCTAAATACCTAAAACTGGTATGGATGTATTCCTCATTGTTTTCAGGACATGAATTGATCAGTTTTATTTTATAAAGGGGGGACGAGTCGAAAAAAAGTAGGGGGGAAAGATGGTGTCCGCCCGCCATCGAAATGTCATTGAAATTCGTTCACATCTCGAGTTCTATGGGACCGATATATTCGTGTGAGACGTCATTTTAAATATCATTAAACGTACTATAATTGTTTTTAAATAATTGTAGTCATCACTTTAGTCGTTTACAAAATATTTGAAAAAATATTACTTTTTACCGTGCATATTTGCGTTAGTACTGAAAAAACATGTTTATAACTCAATAAATTACAACTTTAGTGCAATTAATGTTGTAATAAAATATACGTGAAATTTTATGAGCTTTCGAAAAATATAAGTTTTATTTATATATAATATTGTATAACCAAGTAATGATGAATTTTGTTCAGCATGGGTCACTGTGCATCATCATATGAATGGCGGCCGACCGTTGTCGTATTTTCATTATTGCTCGTAATCTATTTTACGGATCACATCGTGATAGATATCATTTGAAAGCATTTCAAATGTACTATAATCGGTTCTTTATAGTCTGAGATGTAAAATCATCCGTTTATATTTTATTTTTAGAAAACGCAACATTTTTACCTAATACATTGGTGGAAACGAGCTTGTTTGGAGAAAAGTCGTCGACAGCTCTTCCAAATATCTAAACTGATATGGGTGTGTTCCTCATTCTTTCCAGGATATGAATTGACTATTGACTATTAAATCAAAGTTCAATGAAAATACTACGGCGGTCAGCCGCCGTTCATATGACGACGCGCAGTGACCCATGCCAACAAGATTGATCATTATTTGGTTATATAACATTAAATATAAAAAAACTTACGTTTTTAGAAACGTCATAAATTTTCCCATGTGTTTTATAATAAAATTAACTAGGATCAAGTCATAATTTATTGAGTTATAAGCATGATTTATCAGTACTTATACAAACATGCACGGTAAAAAAAAAACAATTTTGACCAAATATTAAGTAAACGACTAAAGTGATGACTGTAATTATTTAAAAGCAATTGTAGAACGTTTAATAACCTTTCAAACGACATCTCACACGAACCGATCGGTCCCATAGGACTCGAGATGTGCATAAATTTCGATGACATTTCGATGACGGTCAGACGCTATCTATCCCCCTCCTCCTTGTTTTCGACTCGCTCCCCCCTCTACAAAAAAAACCTGGTCAATTCATATCCTGGAGACAATGAGGAACAAAACCATATCAGTTTTATGTATTTGGAAGATCTGTCAACGACTTTTCTCCAAACAAATCTGTTTCCTCCAGCCTTTTAGATAAAAATATTACGTTTTCTAAAAAAAAACTACAAACGGATAATTTTACATCTCAGAGTTCAATAAACCGATTATAGTAAATTTAAAATGCTTTCAAATGATACCTATCACGATGTGATCCGTAAAACAGATTCCGAGCAATAATGAAAATACGACAACGGTCGGCCGCCATTCATATGATGATGCGCAGTGACCCATGCTGAACAAAATTCATCATTACTTGGTTATACAATATTATATATAAATAAAACTTATATTTTTCGAAAGCTCATAAAATTTCACGTATATTTTATTACAACATTAATTGCACTAAAGTTGTAATTTATTGAGTTATAAACATGTTTTTTCAGTACTAACGCAAATATGCACGGTAAAAAGTAATATTTTTTCAAATATTTTGTAAACGACTAAAGTGATGACTACAATTATTTAAAAACAATTATAGTACGTTTAATAATATTTAAAATGACATCTCACTCGAATCTATCGGTCTCATAGGACTCGAGATGTGAACGAATTTCAATGACATTTCGATGGCGGGCGGACACCATCTTTCCCCCCTACTTTTTTTCGACTCGTCCCCCCCTTTATAAAATAAAACTGATCAATTCATGTCCTGAAAACAATGAGGAATACATCCATACCAGTTTTAGGTATTTAGATGGAATATCGATGACTTTTCTCCAAACAAGCCTGTTTCTTCCAGTCTATTAGGTAAAAATGTTACATTTTCTAAAAATAATAATAAACTGTTAATTTTGCATCTTAGACTTCAAAGAAGGGATTAAAGTACATTTAAAATGCTTTCAAATGATACCAATTACGATTTGATCCGTAAAATAGATTCCGAGAAATAATAAAAATACGATGTCGGTCGGCTGCCATTCTACGAGGAATCGCAGTGACCCATGCTGAACAAAATTCATCAATACTCGGTTATATAATATTACTTACTAATAAGGCTTATATTTTTCGAAAGCTCATAAAATTTCCTGTATATTTTATAATAACATTGATTGCGGTAAAGTTATAATATATTGAGTTATAAGCATGTTTTATCAGTACTTACGCAAACATGCACGGTAAAAAAATCTTATTTTTTCAAATATTTTGTAAAGGACTAAAGTGATGACTACAGTTATCTATAAACAATTGTAGTACATTTAATAGTCTTTCAAATGACATCTCATACAAACCGATCGGTCTCATAGGACTCGAGTTGTAAACAAATTTCGATAACAGTCAGCCGCCATCTTTCCCCCCCTTTTTACCGACCCGTCCCCCCCTCCATAAACTAAAACCGGTCAGTTCGTATTCAGGAGACTACGAGGAACACATCCATACCAGTTTTAGTTATTTAGAAGAGATGTCTACGAAAATCGTGAAGGAGACGACTTTTGTTTAATTTGCTCCTACACTATAACGGTAACAAAGAACGTAACAATCATTTTAACACAGCAATAAACGCATAAGTAAACTTGTGTCATCAAAATAATATAACATTTGTTTTCCCTTTTTTAAAATCTATACATATAATAAAGCTGAAGAGGGTCAAAAGTCTGTACATGGAAGATATTCGGAAAAAAGTTGGCTGGGGATACTTAGAATCGATAATAGAACACGTTCCAAAAGTTTTTAGAATTTTTGTCTGTTTGTCTGTTTATTTGACCGCGCATCACGTGAAAACAGCTGAACGGATATTTATGAAATTTTGTACAGAGATAGTTTGAGTCCCGGGAAAGGACATAGGATAGTTTTTATCCCGAAAATCAACTCCGGAGGGGGTGAAAAGGCGGTTGAAAGTTTGTATGGAGAATTTTTAACTGCTGAACTAATTTAGATGAAAATTAGTATGGAGATAATTTGAGTCCCGGAAAATGACAAAGGATAGTTTTCGTCCCGAAAATCAACCCTAGAGGGGGTGAATAGGGGGTTGAAAGTTTGTATGGGGAATCAATAAGCGTTGAACGCTGGAGATAGTTTGAGCTCTAGGAAAGTATATAGAATAGTTGATATCCAGAATTGATTCCTTAACGGGGGATTACTAATTCCACGCAGACGAAGTCGCGGGCAAAAGCTAGTACTGAATAAAAATGTATGCTGATATTGTTCGACAATCCTTTAAGCTCCACTTCACAAGGGCTTGCGCATAAAGTAACACTATCAAATGAAAACGAAGTCCCACTAGGTAGGTGAGACGCGAGTTTCCAACTTGACAAATGTGAAGCCTGGATGAGCGCACAAACGACCAGCCGTGTGCATTTAGTTGAACGTAAACTTTTCGCTTTGTAAGGAAAGTGTTCAGTTTAAAGCGTACTCTCGACTATCCGAATATCCGTCAGAGAGCGTACATCGTGTGTGTATTCAAGCGAGCCGAGAGGCGCGAGCGAGCGGCCGCGTACGATTGTCCTACGACTCGCTGTGCGATAACGAAACTCGAGCCCAACCATTGTCGGCGAACTGCTCTGTTTCACATTCTATTATTCTACACATAAAAGAGTATTAAAGGTAAATATTATTCAGTTTCTCGCGCTCCTAAATGGAGGCAGTTTGTTGGGCTGTAGTCGTAGCAACGTACGTCTGAAAATTTACTTTTACTACGCTATACAAAGACGACGGAATGAGGGTTTTGTACTTTTCATCTTGTTTATGCCACCAGAGGTGCTTGGGTATGCATGTTGGTATTTTAGCGGTGGAACTTGGAAGTAATTATAATTTGATGTTGGCATTGGCAGTCGTTTCCCTGCGGATGTCGGTGATTTCATTTTCTTGTTTAACTTACGCATTGTTGTCTTTTACTGCTTAGTTACTTATTATATTACTAGCTTTTGCCCGCGACTTCGTCTGCGTGGAATTAGTAATCCCCGTTAATTAATGAATTCTGGATATCAACTATTCTATATCCTTCCCCAGAGCTCAAACTATCTCCAGCATTCAACGGATTTTGATTCCCCATACAAACTTTCAACTATAAACTCTCATATATTATTTCCCGGGGCTCAAACTATTTATGTACCAATTTTCATCTTAATCGTCGGTTCAGCGGTTAATAATTCGCCATACAAACTTCCAACCCCCTTTTTACCCCCTCCAGGGTTGATTTTCGGGATAAAAACTATCTTATTTCCATTCCCGGGACTCAAACTACCTCTATACTACATTTCATCAAAATCCGTTCAGCCGTTTTCACGTGATGCGCGGTCAAATAAACAGACAAACAGATAAACAGACAAACAGACAAAAATTCTAAAAACTGTTGGAACGTGTTCCGTTATCGATTCTAAGTATCCCCAGCCAACTTTTATTCGAATATCTTTCATGTACAGACTTTCGACCCTCTTCAGTTTTATTATATGTATAGATAACTAAATAGGTACTAGCTAATAAATAGCAGACTTTGTCTGACATTGACAATTCTTATATACGTCCTTTGTATACCTACAAATTGAATTAATATGTGAGCTACTTACAGACGTGCCTAAACGTGGGCGTTGTCCTCTACGTCGTCGTAACTACTTATATTATATTTTGGATATGATCTCATAAAAATATATATTAGCAGCAGCGCGTTAAAATCACAAAACACTACGCAATAAAATTGAGTGAATCACGTTGGACACAATTCGAAAGTTCAGTTGAAAAAGGCATGAATGCCCAGGGTTACACACTAGCAAACAAACTAGCAAAATTTTGTATTTTCAATGCAGGAGATGTATTTTCAATTAATCAACATTTCAAAAAATACATTAAAACAATAATTAGTTAAGATTAACAAATATCTACTATGTAGATATATTTTATAGTAATTACGAGACTGTGGTGATTAAATGACTTTTCATTTTTCATTGATCCCGAAAGCTATAGGTTTAAAGTAGCAGACAATCAAAACCAAACAATATTTGTACATAGGTCCCAAATTTGCAAACCATTCTCAGTTGGCTTAGGTTACTTATTTTAGAGCCGTTATGATTGGTTGGAGAGCAGGATGAGCCGAGTTGGCTCGTTAAGCTCGCTCCGAGTCGGGCGTGTTTGCGCTCGCCCTCAAAACCAGCAAACACTCTCGAGTTACACCCTCGCAATCTCCGAAATAAACATGCGTCGGCCCACTACCGCTAACAGCCTTACCAACTTGGGCCATGCCAACTTTACAACTTTGCAAGATTAACCAAGCCGAGATGTGTCTCATGCATAATTATTACTAATTCAAGCCGAAAACACCTGTCCTTTGAAGGCCCTGCATGGAGTTATTTTATGGTTAGAGGGAAATTGCATTAGAAGCTATGCCCTTTACGATGAAGCAAGATTGAACGACTTTATCTCATTTTCAAATACCTTGGTGAATTTACTGACGCTAATAGAATTTACGGGTGCTTCCCATAAGATATAACAACAAAATATATAATTTCATATTAATAACGTTCACAAGATATAATGAACGTTTGCTATAACAACAAAATCAATATTTTTATTAGGAATAACGGTCAATTAATATAACACTCATTTTGTATAATAACTTATCATATAACACTCAAATACTCTAAATTTGTTTAATATAACATACATAACGTATATCGATCATAAGATATACTATCTTTTAGTATAATAATTACAAAATATAATAGCGTATGATATACTAAATAGGTTATAAACTCCATTCCAACCTTTTTCCCCAAAGTGTAATGTTTTCACGGATTTCAAACTAAATCAATAGGTAGTATAGGTAGGTTAGGTTCGTTAGGTAGCTTCAGATGCCCGAAGGGCAAAACGCCCGGAAATAGGAGCCCCGCGAAGCGGGGCTCCGTCTAGTTAAGTTGAGGATTCAACATTTTGAGAATTTTAGAATAGCTAATTAGACTAGCTGCTACTTAAAAAATCGTGTAGACTAGTTGCTTTTAGGCGAGTTGATATGTACACGAGCTGCGATTTAGACAACCCGTTATTCTATACGAGCATTATGTATTTTGGTGTTAGATGTATTGAATATTATACATTATAAATCTAAGGTATTATGAACGTTATACATTATGACCGTTATATACAACGATATTATACTTAAACAACGTTATACTTAACAAAATTAGATATTTTGATGTTATATCAAACGTTCATTATAGACTTTGAACGGTATACAAAACAAGCTTATGCAATATGAGCGTATATAATATGAATATTATACAATAAGTTCTTATATCTTTTATTACTTACCCAGAATTTACGCATGCATTCAATGAATGAAGTAACCCATGAAACTCAACAGCTTTCTGATACTTAACTAATACTTCTTAAAAAAATGAACATTAGTTACGCTAGGAATTCCTACGATTTCGAAAATTTTCTTCAACTATTTTACAGCGTCATTAACACATAGTTTTATAAATTGTAAAGAATATTTACGGTGTCTATAAAATCTGAATTATGAATTTGTTTAAAATTGTAAAAATACCCTAATTTTGTAATTATTGTATTTAACGCTTGATATCTTTACTTATTAACGCGAAATGAAACTTGAAAAGGAAACTTGATCGTTAACTTACATTTTCATTAATTAAGTTGTTTAGTTGGTTTGAGCCGACTTAATTAAATCTGCTTACTTTAAAGTAAAATAGTAGGTACTTTGTTATACTCGAATTAAGATCGTGAAAGCGAAACTACTAGTGCATAGTTTTCGATAGAGCTTTTATGGTCGCATATTGTAGCACTGTTGCCGTAGCCGGCCCTGCGCCGCCGTGGTCGCTAGGGGGGACCGACGCAATCCACCGGGAGATTGAAGTTACGAAATTGAATAGGGGCAGCACTGGCAGCAGGTCTTTCGTCGAACTCAAGTCTTACCTGTTTGCCTATATAGAGCACTCGTATACAAAATATTGCATACAATAGTGACATAGTCAAGCTTTTCAATCTCATACCTTACTTAGCAATTGTACTTATATATCCAGACATCGTGTTGAAGCAATTCACACTTATTGGGTACAGTACAGCGAGCTGCAGAATTGCCTACTCAGTTTATGAATGAATTCATTCATAAACTGGGTAGGCAATTCTGCAGCTGATAGTACAAAATGTAATTTTGTGACATGAAACGGAGATATTATTAATAAAAAGGTTTAAAGGAATCAAATTTAACTTCTTCTTTTTAACAGTAGGAGCTTTTTTTTATTGATCATTTAATAAGTTTTGAATTAAATTAAATATATGATAAGAAAGCACAATATGTATAAAATATTATAAAACTTACTAGGTAATTCTCAAAAATAAGTATAACGTTATGAAAAGTTTACAAGAGTACAGAATCCTTTATTTTCATCTTACAACCTGTAATGTAGGGTCCAAAAAGGTTCGCCCAAACGTTAATTACCTAATGAAAGCAGACTATATTTTTTAACTATTAATAAGATTAATCCACACAGGAATCCCGGCCCAAATTTTATCTGGAGCAAAGTTAGTGCTTAACTTACATTCTCAGATTTGAATCTCACCGGTGCCTTTTTTTTATGCAGCCGATGACTATTTAGTACGAAATAAGTCACCCGGTGAGATTCAAAAATCGAACTCCAGGGGGCCGATTTTTGTCAGCCGGACGATCGAATTCAAAAAATTCAAGCTCGAAAATAATCGCACACAGTTTAAATAATCATTATTTTAAATTTCTATCACTTTTATTTTTAAAACATAATTTCATCGTTTTATTCAGAGTTTTAAATGTCACTTTCGAGTGCTCGAATCTCAAAAATCACCCCCCTGATTTTGTTTTCTTTTACCTTGTATGAGTAGAACCAATCCATCGATAAAGTAAATCTGATATATGTACTTAAAATCCATCTCGTTTAGGTACTTGATAATTTAATGAGTATATTTTTAAGTAGGATACAATCATTATACCGCTTCCAACGTCTTAATTGGTGCTACATGAAAATATCTTGTTCCAAAATTTTAACGTGTATATTTTTAGAAAAGATTATGAAGCCGTCTGACTTAAAATGGAGTCTTAATTGGTGTTACATTAAATGAACAGCTAGGCGAGATAAAGAATTTGTTACAAGTTATGGACCCTCTAACTCCCCGGGGCTAATTACGTTGTTACATGACAAAAGTTTTGGGTCGATTGGAGTTTCTTTAAGTTTCTTACAACCTCTCCCGAAGATCAATAACATTAGCTTCGCGCCAGAGCACATACAAAGATAATGACCGGGTAACGGTCGGTGAAGTTATTTTATTATATTCGTAAAATTATTTGCATGATTGAACATTAAAGGAATTGGAAAATGTAAGCCGCAGTCTCAGGGATTTTGTTATATTTTCCTACATACCCACCAGTGATGTCTCAACGCAACCGGTTCAGTGTTGTTATTAAAGGTCAATATATTAAAATCAATATTGAGAAAAAATGTGATAATATTGATCACTGCCTAACAAAAAGATTGAAAGATAAAGCTTGTGTTGTAGGTACGACGAGGACGAGGATATATGTAATAGATCAATAGATACTGAAATACAAACAAAATACAGGGGGCGATTTTTGGCAGGCGAACACTCTAATTCATAAAAATTAAGCTTGAAAATAATCGCACACAAAAGTTTAATATCCGTGATAAATACACCAATAAATGCCCATACCAGGATTTAAGTAAGCCCGCAATCCCCTGCTTCGTAGGCAGGGATTCATTTGTAGTACCTTTTGCTTGAATACTCATACTATTTTGTTTCTTATTAAGGAAAGCAGGTGCGGTGCGCACAGATCAATAGTTATTTGTGCAACAAGAGAGGAAAGTTGGTTTTTCTTGCGAGTGTTAATTTTGAGTCGCGAGTAAGCGAAAGATTCTATAATTGAATCACGAGCGAAGCGTGTCTAAGTTAGAATCTTGAGCGTAGCGAGGGATCTCGAGAACACGAGATGTAAAAAAAACTTTTCTCTCGTGTGACACATACAACTTTTCACCTCAGTAGACCATTATGACGAAAGCTTCTAGAAGCAGAATTTCACTTCCTGGACAAACAGAATTTCATTTCCTGGAGTGACGAAAGTCGCAACTATCGTCACTCCCTGGAGTGATGAAAGTCGCACTTTCCTCACACCAGGAGTGAGGAAAGTAGGCCTTGTCGAATTGCTGAGATGAAAATACTATTTCAATCTACTTACAAATTTGATTTCAATTTAAAAATAAAAGAATTTTCCAAATCGGTTCAGCCGTCTTCGAATAATCGCAAAACGCACATAAAAAATAGCAAAAAAACAATGATCCCGACGACTTCAGAACCTCCTCCTTCGAAATCTTGTAGTCGGTTGAAAACGAAATTGTAGTAAATATATAATATCATTTTCCAAAGTAAGTATGTCGATGACCACTTAGTAGCAAGTACAGAAAACCACAGCGAAATAGCACTAGACCCTACTCATAGTGTTGTGTTCCTGTTGGTGAGTAAGGTTGCCAAAGAGCTTAAAGAGGACTCAGTGTGTTGACGACGAGGGACCTCTCTTGTTCCTTTAGCGGTCAACAAAGTGAATCCTCTTGTTTTTAAAGGGTCAGCAACGCGCATGTGACACCTCTGGAGTTGCAGGCGTCCATAGGCTACGGTAGCTACATACCATCAGATGGGCCGTATGCTTGTTTGCCCCCATCGTTGTATAAGTGTAACAACATGATCGATTCTGACAGTCGCCGACTGCTGCGTTCAGGATGGCTGCACGTAGCGTAGGTATGCATATAAAGAAATTAGAGGAAAGGTAACAGAGAAAGGTTCAATCCTACAACGTTGAGGATTTCATACCTTGAAATATAGACAATATAGGGCGGTCCCCGGTCTTTGGGCCGAACGTCGGACGTGGGACGGAGCCAAGGTAACCACGAAGGTCACGTCCCACGCCAAGGGTCGCCCCAAAAACCAAGGTAGGTACAAGCGAGCAACCATCGCCAGCGGTCCATCGGGTCTTTTTCCGTCCGCCGCTCTGTCACAAGTCAACTGGTTCTAGGGTTGCCGGTATGTTAACCGTGCCGAGAGCTCTGCAGATCAAGTCGTTGAGCGCTGCGTGCCTGAACTTTCGGTCCGCACTCGACTGGCAATTACACAAAATTCAAAGTAAATATAAACGCATTGAACAATTCATAAATATCCAGAGGCTTCGTCGGATGGTTAAAAATGCAAACCCGCAACAGGCTCGGTTCGTACTAACTGGAGTTAATAAAATTTAAACTGTAAGAAACCTTCATGTTATCTATTCTGTCTGTTAATCTCGAGGCATATCCATAAAATCTTCTCTGTACAGAGGGTCAGAGAAGCATAATTTGTATTCTAAACAAAATGTTATCGTAATTACAAGGGGTCAAAGTCTTGCTTTCTTTATAGCCAGCCATTGAATATAAATCGCGGCCCTCGCTCCCTCCGTTCACTCCATTCCTACAAACAGGCTTTATTATGATCTCTTTAAATACAGTCCAAATTTAATTCGACAGTGATTTTAGGGTCCCGTGCCGTTGATTTAAATTATCTCTGGGTATGCATTTTGTTTTTCTCAATGTAATCCAAAGTTAACTTCAATTAATTGCATTATCAGTGAGTCGCATAATAATTTTAAACAAAAAAACCGACTTTACTCAGGATCCGCTTTTCCAAGAAGAAATACCCGAGTTGCTGTAAAATATACTGAAATCGCTATAGGTTGCCTATAATAGTTGAAGAATTCCCTCGATTTCTCCAGGATCCCATCAACAGATCCGGACCTGGTGACAATGGGAAAAAAATACCAAAAAAAAACAATGATCCCGACGACTTGAGAACCTCCTCCCTCGAAATCTTGTAGTCGGTTGAAAAGAAAATTGGACTGAGGAAATTCGAAAAAGAACGACAAATTATCTTGTAAGAATACATCTCTAGAGTCCCGAAAACATACGTTCCCGGTAGATTATATACTTAAAGATGAAATGACTGCAAGTCTTGAAATACCTCTTACTCGGTCTACTCCCGAGAGAAATGTGACAACACGAAAATACTAATGGCGTTTATATTCGTACATCAACATGGAAATGCTTTGGCGTATTATTTAAGACGAGTGGCGCGCTAAGTGCCGAGTCAAGTTCGACCTGCGAAATGTTAGCATCTTCGCCATTTATACCCGTTAATGTAAAAAATAGTAGGTGCAGATCCACACGAATGTGCTCTGCTAATATTTAGTAAAATGTAGGTGACATCCGCCGCAGCGCCTCGCATTGCTTCATAGAACATTTAAACGCTTTTAGAGACATTAGTTGTGTATGAGTAAGACAGTCGTTTTCGCCACATGTGTTATAAAAGTAACATAAATATTTACGTTCCTAACCCAAAAATATATGCGAGTATTATGTTAAATAAAATTGTAAAGACGTGATGTCAATTCACGTTTATATCCACATTGACCTTATCTTCCTTGTACAATATGTAATCGAGCAGAGGGTCAAAACTCCCCTGGAATAATAAAATATGTTTTGAAAATTTGTGTCTTTTTTTTTTGACGGTTTATTTGGTGGAGCATACTTTATTACGGAGTATAACTTTTACCTTACCTCCCAAACAAATTTAGTATTTACTAATTAACAGTGATCGGCACGACCCGTGCCACAGTGCTGAATTTTGGTTATATTTTTTTATACGGACGTGATTATTAAAATTTTATTAAGCAACCCTGTATTAAGCAAGCAATTGAAATGTAATAGACTGTTCATGGCTATAATAAAATTAAAAAAATCTTTGGAGTCCCGCGGTGTGGCACGGGTCGTGCCAATCACTGCTAATTAAGTAAATGTAGTAGTCATGTACGGAGTGAGCACTCTAAGAAATGAGCGCTAAGGCTTAACTATTAAAACTATCGACGCGAAGAGCTTGCCATGTTATAATTATGTTGGTACTTAATTAATTTCGTGTCTGTCCATTAATACAAGATTATGTATTAATTAAACCAACCTACATATGAACTAATGGAGAGTAACGAGATTAGTCGACTTTAATATAATACGTTCAAGCTTAGCCTATTCAAATACCTTGTCGCTTGATGCACCGAGATTAGTTCGTCTATGTATGTACGTCGCACACAGATAAGGGTCCTCTATGAGGTTACATGAGGATTAACTGAAATACACCGAGTGTACCCTGACTGCGCAGTTCATTGTATGACATACAAGTTGCACCTGATGGAATAGTCTCTGAGAAGCCAACTGCAGCCAAAAGCTATGTAAAGGAGGCCGGTAGGTACCTACTAAGTTTAAAAAATAAACTGGTTTTGTTATCTTTGTGGTATGACCTCGATACGACTTCAAGTGAAACTCGCACGTGCAAATAAATGCGAGCTTTGACACGATGAATGATACGAATGACTTGCTGGACATCGCGCCGGCCAATGAGCACCAAAGACATTTGTTTTGAAGATTACCTTGACTGACGAGATTAGGAAAAAATATTGGAACCTAATGCGGCTTTCACACTGCTGCGGTTTCCGCATGCGGCGCGGGTGTGCGAACGAGACAGAGCTCTGCATATGTATAGCGCTGTCGCATGCTGTTGCGGCGCCAGTCTGATAATCGCCCAAAACTGTGCAAACCCAAAGCGATCTAATATACGTGGTCAAACTATGTAAATAAAAGTGTGTTTAATACGACTCAATCACTAACATTTACTTTTGTTACCTATTTCGTTTTACATTTTGAACATGACGTTAGGGCAGAAACGTCTGCAAACGATATTTCAATTTTATAATTGAAAGGAAAAATGGAAAAATTCACCGCGTCGAGCAAGACTCGAACTTGCGACCTCTCGGAACACCGGTCCGATCGCACTGCCAACTGTGCTATCGACGCTTACTCAACCCCGGTGAATCTTTCCATCTGTTACTCCTTTTTGCTTACGTCAGAGGGAGACGTGTAGCGACATCTACCGTAAGTGCATATACACATTAACGGCACCGAAGTTCCAAGTCATATTGGAATAACATCGATAACAATGCGCTAACCCGTACTAATTAATTGTTGTTATAAGCAGAAACGTCTGCAAACGATATTTCAATTTTATAATTGAAAGGAAAAATGGAAAAATTCACCGCGTCGAGCAAGACTCGAACTTGCGACCTCTCGGAACACCGGTCCGATCGCACTTAATAATGGTTAATGTGTATATGCACTTACGGTAGATGTCGCTACACGTCTCCCTCTGACGTAAGCAAAAAGGAGTAACAGATGGAAAGATTCACCGGGGTTGAGTAAGCGTCGATAGCACAGTTGGCAGTGCGATCGGACCGGTGTTCCGAGAGGTCGCAAGTTCGAGTCTTGCTCGACGCGGTGAATTTTTCCATTTTTCCTTTCAATTATAAAAATGACGTTAGGGCCCATAGGACGGGCGGTGGTGGCAACTCGGAAATAAAAAAGTAAGTGTATTTACGCGATTAAGTCTTGTTTTTTATGCTATGATGAAATATGTAGTGGTTGAGGAATTTCACCGAATCTTGAAAGTACTATTTTCAGCTGGGGAAATATAATTTGCTCAAAATTGGGTGACAGAATCAAACAAGCGCATGAGCACATGTAAAAATAGTTTTCAAATAACATCCCGTATTTGGCAAATGCGGCGAGCCGCGAGTAATTTAGGCAGCGGATCGAATGATTGGCTGTCAGTACGTCTGTTTATAGGAGTGGCGTCTGCTCCGTAATTCAAAACCACTTCAAAACACGTTTCGACTATCATCAATGCTACTAAAACTTGACGTTGAGATCCGTTGAAGCTATTCTTATTTGGAGATCGTACTTTTTCTGGTTTGCCCTAGGCGGGCCATGCGATAGCGTTATCAACAACTGCCCCGAGCAAAAAGGAACCGCGTAGTACGAGTAGGTATGTACTTATCTGTGCCGGCACAGCGTGTGGCGATAAATTTATTCACATGCCGAAACTGTTGTGCTTACATGCCGTTAGTACATATTCTTGCGTTACGAGTAGTAAATCACTACATAGTATAAAACAAAGTCGCTTCCCGCTGTCTGTCTGTATGTATGCTTAGATCTTTAAAACTACGCAACGGTTTTGATGCGTTTTTTTTAAATAGATAGTGATTCAAGAGGAATGTTTATATGTATAATTCCACCCTTGCGAAGCCAGGGCGGGTCGCTAGTAGATCATAAATGACTAACACGAAAGGGACTGGACTATAATTTTACGTTGACTCGAAGCAGATTGGAGGCTACATACTGGATTTCTTTGAGGCTAAGCCAATAGTCATTAGGTACAAGCGTAGTTGGTACCCGCGACCTCTTCTTGCTACAAGGCTACTATCGCTCTTATTTAACTACTGAGGTTCCCGAACAATTTATTATATCTTTATTAATTTTCACTTGTGTTCTCAACATAAGTATTTAAACTAATATCAATCGACGACTTGCTTTGAGTCACTGAGTCACTGAAGTTAACATAAGTAGGTAATCTAAATTTATAACGACCAGGATTTCTCGTAAGCGTTCATGTTTGAACAGCGATAGATACTCCTAGGTACCTACGAATCACTTCCACAACGATTTCACCTTCAGAAGGAAAGTGAACATAACTGTAAGGCATGCACTCACAGAATCTCGGTTCTAGTAGTTGTAGGTCCTGGGGGGTGATTTTTGAGATTCGAGCACTCGAAAGTGACATTTAAAACTCTGAATAAACCGATGAAATTATGTTTTAAAAATAAAAGCTATAGAAATTTAAAATAATGATTATTTAAACTATTAATTCCATGCGAAAAAATTGGCTACAAACTTTTGTGTGCGATTATTTTCGAGCTTGACTTTTTTGAATTCGATCGTCCGGCTGTCAAAAATCGGCCCCCTGAGCAAATATGGGAAATGAAAATTGTCTGGAATAGTCGGATTTGCAAGAATAAGTGGACACTTATAAGTAAAATAAGTAAAATTGCAAGCGATAACAACCAGAACTAGCATGGCATTTTATCACTCCGCATTCTTGTTGGCACTTGCGTCTGTCAACAAGTCGTAATCTCTCGGCGAACGTAGTAGTTTTCCTGCCAGCAACACATGTCCAATGCCCTTTTCACAAGCTCTTAGGGAGACTCTCGACACCTATTACGACTGCCAACCAGTTGCCCAATGAACGGAGTAGCGGTGAACAAATGAATGTTGATTTGATATAGGTACATACGAAATAAGCCATTAGTGCCAAATGTATGTTTGAAAATAACCTTATACATCATTATGTTTAAGTATAAGGTAGGAAAAGGAAGGATAATTAATCCAGTACCTTGCTATAACATAGGCGACGTTTCTCGCAGGTGTACGTTGCTATGCTACTCCGTAAGCATAACTAAGAGCGGGCAAGTATCAAATAAGTCAGACAAACTTGCAAGTTTTGTTGATAGAATATTCATGAAGGCCTGAGAGCATTTAGTTGTTCATTCAATGATAGATAGAACATCAGCTCAGATAACGGATATTACACTTTGAAAGTCGTCGTTTGTCGTTTTTGATATTACTTCGATCATCTATTTTGAATTTGATTGTTATTTAAGGCTCCATTTAGGTACACATTGATAGTGTTAAGTGCGAGTTTATACATTTTTTACTTAACGCAAGTAGCAAATGAATGAAAATCGCACTTAACACTAAACAATGTGTAAATGGGGTCTTAGACACACTTGCACAAGCTCAACTTATTTTCGAACAGGTATTGGACCTTACAATTTAGTATAATAATAAGATTGGTACGAAAATATGTCTTCGTATTATAACGGAAGGTAAGTTTGGCCACAAAAGCAACATCTGTAATAGTCTAATTTATTGTAGCCGCAAGATCGGAAAGCCCTTACCCATTACTGCGTCCTGATTTGTCACGGTAGCTGATTCATTAGAAGCGCATTAATCTTCGGTGGGGTGTGAACAAGCAAGGGTAGGAGGCGGAGGAGGAGGGCAACTAGCGCGGTGATAAGGCTTTTACACTTTACTTTGTTCAAGACGCCGTGACGAGCTCCTTGGGACGCAAGGCGCTGAAAGCCCAACACTGGAATTTAATTAACCCAAACTTGTCCTTTTGTCTTAAGACTATCGTGGCCCGAGTCCCAGCTAAAATGTTTGTCAATATGTGGTTAGCAGTGTGACGAGGCCTGTAACCCTAAAGTGAGGCGTATAAACCGGCGGCACGTGGGCACCCACCGTAAGGAAAAAACCTCACGGCGATTCTTATTATGGCGCCAACACACGTTAGCCTTGTTTCCTAAATATTTTTGTCGTATATATGTAAGATATATATGCTTTACTAGGAAAAGTCGCAAAACGAATATTTAGTTAACATGCCATGTTTTTAGCCGGTATGAGTATAACCAACTTATTTACTCTGCTTGGGTACGCCCAAGCATGACACCGTAGTAAGGTCCGACCGAGAACACTTTTTTTGTCTCGGCCGAGAACGAGGCCGAGACCGAGACAAAATGGTATTCTCGGCCGAGACCGAGACAAAATGGTATTCTCGGCCGAGACCGAGACCGAGACCGAGAATTTATAAAATTGAGAATAAACACGTAATTTTCAAAACAACTATGTGTCTATTATATCCATTAAAAAAAAACAACTTTTAACGTGTCATTATTTTTTAGCACGATTTGCAACTAAAAAAAAAACGATTAATAATCAAACTTAAATGTGGGTAGGTATGACTTAGTCGACTCAATTGAAATCTTATAAAGGGTCACAACAACAGAACTCCCCAAGTGACCAATCAGAACTCGTTTCATAGTCTCGGCTGCGGCCGAGAATCTCGGCCCTTTTTGATCGAGAACCGAGTCCGAGATCTCGGCCTTGATTTATGGCCGAGAATGCCGAGGCCGAGACCGAGACCGAGATCTCGGTCGGACCTTACACCGTAGGACTACCTACGGATTCGCGCGATATAATATACGTGCAGCATCAGATTAAAAATTGGCAGCATCATAGAAAGAAAACCGGCCAAGGCATTGTCGGTGTCGGGCCATGCTTAGTGAAGGGTTCCGTAGTTGTTATAAAACAACCGTTCAAAAGGTAATTTATTAAGAGATATAGGAGCTTACTTCATTTTACTTTACGGCACTTACGTTCTTTCATTATGCGTTTTTGAGTGATAACTTGAGTGTAAATGGCTCACCGATTTTCTTCAATATAGTTTTCATTGAAAGTACTTTTCAGCCCTTACTTCCATGAATTTTCCCTTTTGGACTCACGGTTCAAAAGTTAAAATGGGGGACCCCTATTTTTAACTTTCGGAGCCATTATTTCGAAAGTATTAGTTTTATTCAAAAATGGTTTTAGGAGACACCTATTCTTTTTGAAATACGTACCCAACGACATTACACAATAGGGTCCACAAAAAAAAAAAATCTCCCCTCACTTCATGTGCACGGGACGTACCCTATAATTTTTTTTATCAGATTTTGTTTTACTACTTTGTTGCTTGATTAAAACACATACCGACACCAAATTTCAGTTTTCTTAGTACTAGCCATCACTGAGTAAAGCCGAAGACGGACAGATGGACATGGCGAAACTCTAAGGGTTAGTTGACTACGGAACCCTAAAAAGGAGAAATAGTGGAACATTGCTCACTACATTATTACATACCAAGCGCAACATATAATTCGTTTTAGATAAACAGTTAGATTATATACAGAGTGTTTCCTGTAACATGAGCAATAAATTGAAACGTAGATTCTACTCCTCAAACAATAAAACTTTTGTTCAATAACTTTTAAAAAATATATTTTTTTTAGACTGTCTCTTTTTCATACAAACCAAATAGTATTTTCAATGTACGTTAAAATCCGTCCAATTGACATTGCTTGTCAGCCTTGTCACCCTACAGACATAATCAATTTCGGAATACATTGCGTGTTCGAATAATCTTTAAAGTGAAATAAAAATCAAACCATAAGTTATTTTTAAAAGTTGCTGAACAAACGTTGTCTGATTTGAGGAGTAGAATCTACGTTTTAATTTATTGCTCTTATTACAGGAAACACCCGGTATATCAAACATGCAAAACTGAACATTTTATCCTCGAGGCGAGTACTCGGTAAACGATGGAATCAACAGCTCTGACACAATGAAACCGGAGTACGAACGCGGAGAAACAAACTGAATACTCGTGTCTTCTGGCGCGTGTCAGCCGAGTACATGTGGAATTGTGGATGTGCGTCAAGCTGTGAGAATGATGGGAGGAACGCGAAAAGCGGAAATAGAATTACATACAGTCACGAAAACCCGACTAACAAACGCGTCTGTGTAATCATTCCGAAAGAAAATGTAAATTAAAGTAGCGTAGCGCCCATCATCCGTTGGGTCCAGATTGAAACTCGTATTTTTATTTGCTTAAAAAATTTAGAGTAAAAAAAAAACGGCCAAGTGCGTGTCAGACCACGCATAGTGCAGGATGCCGTACCTTCGAAATCGAATATACTAAAAAGTTATATGATATATATGTTTATCGGAGAAGATTTATATTTACCTACTCTAAAATGTCTGAAACGATAATGTTCAAAACAATGTTCGTAGAAAGTAAGTGTTAAAGCGTAGCTTCGTGAGTTTTTTCATGGCCTTATTTTTTCTGAATATATTTATATAGGTAACTATTTAAATTACTTAATCAAAAAGTTTTCAAATAAGCGTCAATGTTATTTTAAGAGACCTATCGATTGATGTGCACCATGCTGATATAAATTTTTTTTGGACAAATAGTTACATGCATGGAGATTGGAGGGCCCCCGTAAAATATTTTTTATTTTCTGCAATTTGACTACAAAACTTTAATTTTCATTAAGATCTTATAAAATATTATAGTTTCCAAGTAAAAGTTTCGGAACCCTAAAAATGGGTTAAGTACTTTTTTTTTAAAAGGCTACATAACTGAAATTGTATCGAATCGTCGTGTGAAAAGTACCTACTCAAACGATTACTCAATAATTGCTGTTGTAATTCTGGCAGACAATAAAGTGAGGAGAGTCAACTCTGTTGGTACACCTAAAACTAACAATTTCTTTTTGTATGTCTTTCCCGACCACGGAACAATGGTGTTTCGGACCTTTGGGAGGCGTATGCGACGAGACCGAAGCTAACGCACAGAGGCCCTCTCGACGATTTAATGAAAATTGAAGGGTAGGTACACTAAGCGGATGCTGTCCCTACCCGTGTCATGGGACGCATGCAGAGGCAGCACCCACCATGGTGTAAGGACTATAGAGAGTTAATGGAGTCTAAAATGCAGGTACTAGGTGAAAAGTACAATTTTATTATTGTATTAAATAATTTAGTAGACTAAAAGCAAACATTCACAAAATTAGAGATGTTTTATTTTATACCTACCTACTTTAAGCGCATAATTACTTATATATTTATGTATGACTTAACGGGGTACTTAAGCTAAAAAACATGTTACATATAGTAACGTTCCTACATATTCATATTCATCAAAGCGTCGCCTCATGTTGACAAATATAGGGCCGACACTACTTAATAAAAGTAAGTACGTACTTCAAAGTGTCGATATTGGAAAGAAATCATTCGCTTTAGAGACTCGAGCCGCGCGTCGCGAATATACCTAATGCAATTACGAGAGATGGATTGCTCGAGTTCGAGCCGGGAGGACGTCGTCGTATAACTTCCTTATCTTCGCGAGGTACCCACTTTTATGACGACTTTGCGTTATAAAAAGGGAAGCAAAATACGAGCACAGCATTTAGACAACGACGTCTGAGCGTAACGTACAACCAGGAAAATTATTCTTATCTGCAATTTATTTTGAACACTTGTTACTGTCTCGGTGTGAGTAAAAACGTAAGTAAGTACCTACCTTTATATTTTCTGAGTATCTTATAATCATTTTCTGTTCATAACTTCAGAGGGGCAATGGGCGCCTTGCGGTAATTTGTACGAATGTAAAAACTGACGAGGCATTGTCCATCAAGCCTATTACTATGAATCCTGGGCTGATTCTTAAACTTGTTTTCTCTTCCAATAATTAACCAATAATTCCACACCTACGTGGGTATTACTTTCATGAGACATGCTAACACTATAAAATATAACGGTCTTAGTGCTTGAAGATGGAGACCTAGGCTTTTCGAAAGGCGTCGCGGGGTGTGACTAAAGAGAGTGAGTGTAACCGTTTACGTTAGGTACATAAATAGGTACACCTAGGTGTCTGTTCATGATTGACTCAAAGTATTTAGGTGTGTTATGTAACCTACAGCATCTTTTAGAATGTTTGTCGGCGGAAAGTACTTTTGGGACGAGGCCTACAGCAATGCCAAGAACCAAGACGAGACGAGTAAAAAATCGAAATAAGGAAAAACAGTAGATAGTGATCAGATGCAGTATCTACTGTTTTTCCTTATTTCGATTTTTTACTCGAGATTTTCGATGAATATTTGCTTTAAAAAAGAACAAATAAACAAAACGAACGTTGATGTAAATAAACGACTTTATGCAAATGTGGATTATTAAAATTTGCCCGCAACTTGACTCATGAGAATAGGGAAACAAGCACCAAACTGCCTTTACGTTTTCGTTCTGTTTGAACAGCTGTTTATTTCCTTAGGGTGATACTAATTATGTGACTTGCTTCTTGCTTGGGCTTTGTGCAATTAACTCAAATGTATTTTACGTTTCGCCTACTGTTTTAATTTTGTTTAGTAACTTCTGATGTCGTTATATACCTTAGCCGGTCTTGCCTTCCTGTACTGCCGTTCTGCAGATTTTCAGATCCTGCGCAACGTTTTTTGTCAAAAGTAATATCCTTGACTTATTAAGGTTTTCTATCAAGCAGCAAGCTGCAGTATTTAAATATGAATAGGTACCTTTTAATTAAAAATTTTCACGGAACTCTTTTGAGAAGATACTTGGGGGGTATCGAGTTTCAAATATTTTATTATATAGGTATTTCAAATTGTTATTTGCGAGAATCATAAATAATACGGCAGAATACAGGTGTCTTGCTCGTTTTTTTTAAATATTTAATCCCAATGTGGAACATTATACTGCAGTCATCGTCAATTGCATGTCGTAGGAGGCGAATCGGGTCACAGAGCGAACCAGATCAAGTTAAGCATTAATCATAAGACAGCCGGTTAGCATCTCGCATTGGATTCGACCTTTCTGCAAACTCCGGTGGCGTTATAAAAATCATGGTTACAATATTTGTGATAAAATCGACATAAGTTGGCTTAAGTTTTTATGTTTATTATTTAGTATTCTTATCAATTTGTTTTGTACTCAAAACTGATTTAACTAATAACTGTATTTTAAAGAATATTGGCATTAGATCTAAACATTGAAAAAATATGATTTCAGGCTATTTAGATCACATGTTAGGGAGCGAACCGAATCACTACTTTGGATACCTTTTTTCTCCTTTACATTAATAATGAATACAGGTAGCAATTATTGCCGCACTTGAGGTTAGTAGGTATTAATACCTACGGTACCTACCTACCTTCGTAAGGTAACTATATTTATTTTACGATAACTAGTAGTTCACCCCCAACTGGGAAATCGCGAATTCTGTGGTCTGCTATAAACTTGCAATAGTAAATATACAAAAATGATGGTAAGTACTGACCTAAAATAGAAGATACCATCATTTATTTCAGTCGGAAAACGTCCTCTGCTGGACAAAGTCTGAGGGAGGTGTCGTCATATCAGTCGGTCAATGTTATTTCGGATATTTCTATGGTTTAATGTTGTGTTAGGTATGTAAAAAATACAATATGAGTTTAATATTTTTATATTAATTTTATGATTGAAATCTGTTTATAAAAAGGTCTTCACATCCTTTAAATTTATTTTAAACGTTCAATTTTATGTTACGTTTATAACGAATGGTTTTATTAAAAATGCTGCTCTAGAAGAGAAGTCAAAATATTACAATAATATCATATGTATATCATATATGCTTATAGTAGTGAATCTTATTATTTTGACATTTAATGTTCTTGATTTTATTTATGCACGTGTTTTTGAATGGAAACCGATATTTAATGATGAAGTTTTGTTTGACCCGTTTCGTTCGTCTTTAAAAATGAAGGGAATCGATATTTTAATGACTTTGTATTGTAGCTCTGATTATTAAAAGGAAACTCTGATCTTTAATTTGGCTTTTGATTTATATATAGCAATAACCCTTTGTTGTATTTAAAATCAATGTTTATATCTCTTTGAAAACCGTTTTTTTTGACATTAACAAAAAACTGACGCGAGTCGCATCGTTCTACCCTATTTATTTTCTCTGCTCGAGGTTAAATTTACAAGCAGTATCTTTTCATAGCAAAACTAGTAGACTAGAAAATAACACCCAAAAACCTTTATTGCCTAACGGGAGTATTCGCTAACTCAATAGTCGGTCGGATTCCGTTGATATAACAAAGCGCCTGTGGCTTCGAGTTGTCCCACTGATTTCAATTTTTTTCACTGTGTCGGCCCGCGGCGGTCCTCCACGTGGGATCTCGTTACATCCGCGATTGAAATATTTCCGTACCGGTACACACGTACCTATCACTATTTGTATACTTGCGTCAATAAAGGAGCCACGCGCAAAGTCTTCATTGTATCCCACCGGGATCGCGCACTACACCCAACCTTTACCACTCCGCTATTTGCCTTCACCTGAGATTACGATTTATAAAACAATTTCGATTCATCGCGATTCTGTGACTTTACAATTTTTTTTGAAGTGAAAACTTCTTTAGGCGCGTTAGGCAATTTTTGGTAGGGGTAAAACTTATGAGTTCGCGTTACCGACACCGTCACGAAACAAAAACGCATCAAACATATGTGAGACTTACCAGGGGTGCATAGCCGCATTAGGCAATTTTTGGTAGGGATAAATCTTATGAGTTCGCGTTACCGACACCGTCACGAAAACAAAAACGCATCAAACATATGTGAGACTTACCAGGGGTGCATAGCCGCGTTAGGCAATTTTTTGTAGGGGCAAATCTTATGAGTTCGCGTTACCGACACCGTCACGAAAACAAAAACGCATCAAACATATGTGAGACTTACCAGGGGTGCATAGCCGCGTTAGGCAATTTTTTGTAGGGGCAAATCTTATGAGTTCGCGTTACCGACACCGTCACAGTAATTTACTACCAACGGAGGAAGATGAACTTTGACAAAAATTTATATAGAATTTGTCCGGAAATAGAAGTCTCGTGGTTTATATGGAAGGGACTCGGAAATTCACTAGCAATAGACGCAGATGAATTTTGTTGATAGATTACCAGAAACATGACATGACTGTTCATTTTATCGGGGTAAGTACAGTCGCCATCAGATATATCGTAGCGGGCGAGGTCTTCAAATACTTCTGAGCAGCCTCAAATTTCAATAAATTATTTACACTACATGAGGCCAATAACATCTGTACGTACAGTTTTTCATAAATATATGAGCAGCAATTTTTTAGTAAGTTCTGAACACACAGCGAGGAAAAGACATCTGAACGCATAAAGCTTCAAAGATATCTAAGCGACAAAAGGGGTCACAAATATCTGAACATTGAAGGAAAATATACCTTAAGTCGGTAATTTACAATTCAAAATCCCTACGTCACATTTTATATTCACAAATATTTAAATTTGGGATGACATTTTTGACACATAGTTATAGCGTTATTTTATTGTAAACTGCAATGTCATTGAATTGAACTTTAAGGTAACGGCGTAAGATACATTTTCCTTTAATGTTCAGATATTTGTGACCCCTTTTGTTGCTTAGATATCTTTGACGCTTTATGCGTTCAGATGTTTTTTCCTCGCTGTGTGTTCAGAACTTACTGAAAAATTGCTGCTCATATATTTATGAAAAACTGTACGTACAGATGTTATTGGCCTCATGTAGTGTAAATAATTTATTGAAATTTGAGGCTGGTATTTGAGGACCTCGTCCGCTACGATATATCTGATGGCGACTGTACTAGGGTGCCATGGTAGTATAAGAGGTGGGTTGGTATCCTTGGGCCCTACCGAGAAGTTCGAAAATCGACATTTCGTTATCTCCGTTTCTATCGCTCTTGCATATTCGAAAGAGAGTGACGCAAATAGACGATTCGACTGTTTGATAAGTTGATATACAAACTCTTTCTCACGTATTAAGTATATGGACATATTTCACATGATGGCGGGATTCCGAACTTTGAAATTTTAAGTCGATCTCTCACTCTTCTGTTAGAATACATACTATTTTAACAAAAGAGAAGACACCGAAGTTCGAAACTGGCCGACTGTTTCGTAATAGGCCGTTAGCACGCCGTCACCTAGAGTTTGTTCGGAAAGAGTGTTGTGGTTTATATGGGACCTCATACAGTCTACGACACTTCTCTTTCCGAACAGACTCTGCAAATTATTTTCAATCGATTACAAAAAATAAGGAGGTTTCTTTCCGGTCAATGGATACCAGAAACTTTATCGTGGTACTAGGGTACTATGAATGTGTAGGAGTTTATTACAGAATTAGATCTGAGGCCACTTTTATAAAGCTACAAGTTACAATTTACAAGCGGAAGTCTCTTTATAACACATAAGGTTGGAAAGAGAGTTCCGCTTGTAAATTGTAACTTGTAGCTTTATAAAACTGGCCTCTCGTATATTTTTTTCTCGAGTGTTTTGTTTGATTTTTCGTATAATGCCTACCAGGGGCACAGAAAAACTAGGTACCCGTCTCTTTTTAATTGACACAGACAGAAAAAGGACACATAGACTATCTCGCGCGCGAACTGACGTGTCACTCATATACTAGGGTACCATGGTAGTATGAGAGGTGGGTTTGTATTGTCCTTTTCTCAAACATGCAATGAAATATGTTCAAGTATCGAGTATCTTATTACCGAGCAAAACAGTCGTTTATAGATTACTAGGAAAAACGGTTAAGTCATACGCTACGACATTTGTCAAATCATAGAGGTCAATACATCAAACAGAATATTGTAAACAAAGGGCCGCTATAGGGAACGTGCGTAAACTGAAGAGGGCAGCACAGGAAACCCCTGTCTATAGGCGCGAAGTGCAAATGTCAAGATAAAGTTGCCAAATTAGTCTACTAGATGGCAGGACCTACAACGCACAAGGGTTTGTCTCAAATTTATGTTGGAGACAGCACTGTCTATTGGCGAGAAGTGCAAATGTCAGGCTAAAGTTGCCAAATTAGTCTACTAGATGGCAGGACCTACAACGCATAAGGGTTTGAGTGTCAAATGTTGGAGGCAGCACGGTCTATTGGCGTGGAATAGTTTCAGTTTTCGATTTAGACCACAATATGGCAGACCTTACTACGCGCACGGTCCCTATAAGATGTTATGTGCAAATAAAATAAAATAAAATTAATATCTTAAAATGGCCAATAGTTTCAGGATAAACCAACTGCAACGAAAACCTCGAAATATAAGCTCATGCCAGGCTGCTGCAAAAATTGATATCAAAACAAGTAATTTTTACAAACAGAATTTGACCACGTATGTGACGCTTACGCCACGAAGTAGGTAGTGGGGCTAAGTGTGAATTGAATCAAGGCCATGCCTGGATTACCACAAACCAATCGGGAATGACGTATAACAGACAGACAGACAGACAGAACTACTATGTTAGTATAAGATACTAACATTAAGACTTGGTAGGTAATAAAATAATTCAAAATTGATTTAATATTTATATTTTATTATCCTTTGTTTATTTATATAATTCCTAATTTATAACATTTTTATGAAAGTAAAATATAAAATTATATCTAAAGCACACGAAAACAATAAAACTATAAAATCCTAACCTAGGGTGCCGCCGGCAATGGAGCAAGGCCAAGGCTGCCGGTGGTTAGGGCCGCAGAGTGAGAAACCTTCGGACTATGGGCGCCGTGTCCAGGATTACCGCCTTCTGAATCTGACCCTTGATCCAACCACAACCCCGTAGCGAAAGTCTCTCAAGATGTTGGTCGAGACTCTTTGCTATGAGACCGTTTGCAGTAACAACTATCGGCTCAAATGATCGCCGAATCAACCTCCCCCATGGCAGTTACCTCATGAGCCAAGTCTAGGTACAGTCGCCATCAAATATATAGGAGCAGCCAGGGTACTCAAAAATATCTGAACATGCACCTTATCGCCTTGACAATACAGGCTCAAATATTTGTGACCACCTTGGCCGCTTCCATATATCTGATGGCGACTGTACAACTGTACTTCGGACACACGGGAGTCTTTTTATTTATTTTTACCGTGGTCGGACTCTTTGTCACATTGCTGCGAGTTTTGTGATTCTATTGAAAGCAAGATTTGGAGGGCCTCACTTGATGTCTGTAAACATTATGGTTAGCATTAGTATTTTTTATAAAATATTATTGCAATAAAAAGCAACTAATATCTGGATTTTCGAATATTTCTGGATAACTATATAATTGTACTGGGCTAATAAACTTTTTCAATACAATAGTTTTGAATTCTAGAAATATAGACAATAGAGCACTATTGCTCCGATATCTGAATCTGACAATTACAGTCTTCTGTAATTAAAGTACAGTATTGTATCATATTAAACTTACTTCTAGGTCATCTGGCTCAAACAAATCTGGAGACCGTCTTGCCTTCCACAGCTGTGAGAGTCGCCGAGCTTGGCTTATGCGCTCAGCGCGTTTGCCTTTGCGGGTGGCAGTACCGCACACCTCACAATAGTTAAAGCTTTCTATATAATAAGAAATTTACTATTACAATTTGACGAGACTTGATAACAATATATCGTCAGGTGACAACCAAAACTCACTAATTGCAAAAAATAAAATAAACGAAAATCAACCTTATTTTGTGACTGGTACGGTTCCTTATGGCTATTAACTTGTGGAAGTACTTAGTGAGTTTTGGTTGTCACCAGACGATATCATAATAGATTTTGCTCCCGACTTCGTCTGCGTGGGATTAATATTCGCCATTAGGAATAAGGAATTATTGAAACGCCTCAGTAAAACCCCATAGCAAATATTAATTCCATACAAATCTCCACCCTTTATTTGCCCCCTTAATGTATGATTTGTGGGATATAAGCTATCTTATGTCCTTCCTCGGGACTCAAACTATCTTCAAATCAAATTTCATCGAAATCAGTTCAGCGGTTTAAGCGTGAAGAGGTAAAAGACAGACGGATTTTTATAATATTGTATTATAGTATTATATTAGAGTATAATATGTATAGTATGGATTAATATGAATAGGGTAATTGTGCTAGTTTTCCGTCCATACTTTTTATAAAATTTATTTAGATTTAAATTCAAGGTAAGGTATTCCGAACATAAAACTTAAAAATCAAAATCTACAAAAAAAATTGTTGGATTAAAATTGAAATAATTGAAATTGAAATTAAAATGTTTTTCCCATATATTTGTAGCAATCTGGACATTAAACGGACACTGTTTCGGAAACTAGTACAATCACCCTATTGTATATTTTTATACCAGCGACTAGCGAGTCACACGCCGCACATCTTCCGACTGTAAGTCGGATATTGCCATAACGGGCTACAATTTGTTTTTTACAATGGGAACATTTTGCTGAAAATAAAAATATAGTTAATTTTCAAATATCGATCCTAAAAGAAAAATCGTTAGGACCAAACTTGTAGCGAGTCAAATTTGCTACAATTTTTGTCCTTACGGTTTTACTGTAAAATCTAAAATGGCAAAGTTATTTGAGAAAAACCGTTTTTCGAATATACGCAGGAGCCTGATTCTGTCTACTTTTTAAATTTACACGCCCAGTGACTCCCCCGAGGGACCTACGAAAAAAAAATCCAAGAACTAATTATTCACGGGTAGGGTAGGTTTTTTGGATACAATGACTGAACTAATTACCCTCCTTACGAAGCGCGCGATTTTTCATTTTGCCACATTCGTGGCAATATTTATCAGTATTCATATTTATTCAGATAATTCAATATTTTCAATATTATACTTATTCAGATAATTCAATATGAATGTGAATGAAATTAATGACAATTGGGATATTTTGACATAGCTATTTTTATTCAATCCTTTTGTTTTAAATTTTAAAATAGAGATTGAAATAAATACTATACTGAATTCATCCTTACTTGTCTTATCATGTAAAGAAACGTGTGTTAAACTAGACATGGTAATATTGGTAATGTCTGTTATTTTTGTTGTTTAATTGTTCGTTACTTCGACTATGTATTGAAGAAAATTATATTATAAATGATACATTTTTATGTGGTTACTTGATTGAATTCAATGCGAGTTTCTTTAGGTTCAATTACAGATGTGCAAATTGCGAGTTTCCATAAAATGCTATAAGATCTCGGAAATTTCATGAAACTTTCACTAGGAAATACGTCGGTTGTAATATGAATTAACGTAACCGCCAAAGGATCCTTTGGCGGTTACGTTAATTCATATTACAACAGACGAATATGGGAAATTTAAATTTAAAATTGGAAAGTTTCAATTCTCATACAAAAATGTAAGAAATTTTCCGAATTTTTCCTATGTTAAAATTTCGAAACGTTTCGCAATTTTGGAAAGTTTCCTTCGGCACATCAGTAGGTTCAATACAACATTTTAAGTCATAATCCCAGAAGATGTGTGATAATGTCATTTAGAAGTGTTTGTTTACATGATACGACAAGAAAGTAACTATACAAGAAAGGATGAATTATAAGGTATAATTGATAATTTTTATAGAAAGTAAAAAGGTTGAATGCGCATTCGATTGATACAAAACTATTTTGACCTTAGACTATTCAACCAACCGGACCGGCCATGTCTGTCATTTTCTATACAAAAAAAGTCTGCCGATTTTTGCGGGGGAGGGGAACGTCAAATGTATGCGTAACGTCAAAATAGCTACGTCAGATAAACGTCAGTCCATACAATAAGTATGACCACTGGTCATACAAGGTGTAACAAAAATGCTGGTGATCCTTTTAAGGGCATAATTGGTATCGTATTCTAATTACGAAAAAGTAAGAAAACAATTTTTTGCGCGAAAAAAAATTTTGGTTTTGTATTTAGGGTCGGCCAGCTGGGACCACCTGTCCCATAGAAAAAAAAATATTTTTCGCGTCAAAAAATTTTTTTTCCTACTTTTTTCTCCTACTTTTTCTTAGTCGTTATACAATACCAATTATGCCCTTAAACGGATCACCAGTATTTTTGTTACACCCTGTATACTTTTGGCAGAGGGGAACGCGAACGTGGCTATTCCGGTTGGTTGAATCCTCTAAGATTTTGACAGATGGCATCTCATTCTAACTATATATAGTTCCATCTAATTCTAATCGTTTGACTCGTCGCTTATGTTCGTAGAGCGTGGTAGAGCGCAGGTAATGACGTCATCAGACAGTCAAAATCTCAACATGTGTCAATTTTGTAACGAGTGCGAGTAAGACAGCGCTTCCTATGTTATGCTCTCTATTCTGTATCGGACCATTTTTACTACTTTTTAATAGCTAGTAACCTATGAACGACTGTTTTACTCGGTAATAAGGTTCAACTGTGGTTAGGGAAATAGAGTAAAAGTACTGTCCGGTTTCTCTTCTGGTCCGTGGCGTAGAGTCTGTCCAGAAAGAGAAGTGTTGTAGAATGTATGAGCTCCCATATAAATCACGACACTTCTCTTTCCGGACAAACTTAAATTTATTCATGCATAGTTCTGCAAAGAGGGTAACCACTACGTTCTAAGAACTATTTTAATTTTATATTTATACACTGACTTTTTTTTTGAATTGACATTGACAAACAAATAACTAACGCTGCTCTGGTCAAAAAAATATTTACAAGAAGAAAATGTTTATTGTCTTCAAAGGTAAATTATTTATACTTATTATGATTTTGTCACTAATTGGGATTATTACTTGCTTTTTTATAATTACAATTGTTACATTTATTTTAGGAAAAAAGAAGAAACGCTCAATGAATTATCAATTTTATCATGCAAAAACAAACAAAAAAAAGCGATGCCCTCAGATCTAAAGAATATCGTGAGCGACAGAAAGCAAAAAGGTGTAAGTTTTTTTAAATCTCATTTTTGTGTTAAGGTTTTATCGCTGACTGTACTCTTCTTTGTAAAATCCGTAACTGCTTACCTAGACAAATGCAACGAGCTCAATCAGGAGGGGATAATGTTGAGTAGTTGAGGAGTTCCTATGACCACCTTCCAACTCCATCATCAGATCAGCTCATGTCATCAAAATATTGCATTGTCACGCGATATACATACGCGTGCAAAACTTCAGCTCAATCGAAAAGCGGGAAGCAGGTATAATTTAGCTTGCAAGATTTGATTTCACACAACGCAAGAACAATTAAATAAAAGTTTACCTTCCAGCTCCATCATTAGGCCAGCTCCATGACATCTTATTGCATTGTCACGCGATATGATTTTAAAATATGGTTATTAGTGCAAAATTATAGTTTATTAGCTTATATCATTTAGATCTTTAGTTTAAAATCATGAAAACGGCTAAGACTTTCATTTCATTAAATATTTAATTTTATTTAAAAATTAAATTTTTAGAAATCATTATTTATTAACCTTTTCGACGCCATGTCAAACGCAAAACCTACCACTCAGACGCCACGACATCTAAATGTCAAAAATGAAGTTAAACTTTATGTGTGTGCATGTAGGTCTATTTTGCTTTGTAGTCGGTGACCTATATATCGGTCTTTGGCGTTGGACCTGTGGTGCCGATATAATACGTCTAAGCGTGGAAAAGGTTAATTTAAATAGTCGAAAAAAAAGTGCTTTGCTATTTTTTGCAATATTATTATCTATTTTATATCATTCGATTTCATTATTAGAAATTAACGAAAAAATATTGTCATAGAATTAGGGTTATTTTCAATATCCGTTTTCCATATTTTTTTAGAAAAAAAAGACAAGAAGATGAAGTAGAACCGATAGGAGAGGTTTCCTCGGATAATGATGATGATCAAGGGGAAAAATCTAATGAAATTGAAAGAAAGAGAAAATTCCAAAATATAGTTAAGTGTCAGCGATATAGAGATAAGAAAAAAAGTGATATAACAATTAATTCGCAAATTTCTCAGCATCAAACAATAACAGAAGAGGAGATAATAATTGAAAGTCGTAAAGAACAAGATAAACAAAAAAGTAAACGGTGTAGAGATAAGAAAAGAGCAACTAATTTTATTAATTTACAGACGGCTCAGCCCTCAAAAATAATTGCAAAGCATGTTCCTAAACGTCAGAATTTCCATACCTCACAAATTCCAGGCCCGTCAACAAGAAATGTTCCATATATCCCACCAATTCATACACCTAACGCTGCTGGCCCATCAATACGAAATGAATTATACATTCCAGAATCATATTCAGATTATAATGCCGACGTTCACAACGATATTATTTCAGAAGAAAATTATGTTCCACAATTAGACGAACCAATAACAGTAAACTATGCATCAAATCCTGAAAATATTCTTCCACGTGATGCTCAAAATAATATTCAAAACATGTGTTCTCAACATAACTTATGTGTACAAACATACTCTGCTTTCCAGCAAAATTCCAGTGCCCATCTAGAATTTCAAAAAGCTTTTCTTGAAAATGATTTTGGCCATGTTTGTGACATTTGCGATAGACTGTGGTTTAAAAAAGATTTGAAATTTTTTGTCAATAAAGATATGACTCCCATTATTCAATTTATAAGAACAATGGTCGAAAACGCTGATTTAGCTGAGATAAAAATTTGCTCAACTTGCTTTACAACAATTAAGAAGAATCGTGTTCCACCACTTTCGGTATATAATGGATTCAAATATTCTCCACTTCCAGAAAATCTAAGAAATTCTCCATTAGATTTGGTCACAGAAAGACTTATATCTCCAAGAATCCCATTTATGCAAATTCGAAGACTTCGTCATATTTATGGTCAATTCGGAATCTATGGGCAGGTAATAAATGTTCCAATAGAGGTTAATACAATGGTACATTCGTTACCAAGAAATATAGATGACGATCATAGCATTACAGTTCATATTAAAAGAAAGAAAATACACAAATCCAGCTACCTTTATGGTATAGTAAACAAAAGAAAAATTAAAACGTGGTTGCGATACTTGAAAGATACACCTCTTTATACTTCTTATGGAATAACGATTGATGACAGGTTCTTAAACAGCCAAGATGATGTACAAGATGAAATCATCTACGATGAAGATGGCGACAGTCACGTTTCAGAACAAATACCAATCGATGAAAGCTTAATAGCACAGCAGCAAACATTAATGTGGAACGACGAAATGTACTTAAGAATTGCTCCTGGAGAAGATAATGTTCCCATTAGTTTATTATTCGATGAACATGCAGAGGAATTATCTTTTCCGCAAATATACTTGGGTCAATTTAGAACTTTTCATGATGGCCTTACTGTCACGCCTTTTATGATGGCAACAAGTGAAATCAGACGATCTGACAGACGAGGAGTTACCCCTCAGCATTTGTTATACTTGGCCATGAAAATAATGAGAATAAGAATACGAGATTCGCTTTCTATTGCATTCAAACATGTTGGAAAAGGCACTACGATCACTAAAAAGCAAATAGAGTCAGAAGATTACATACAAGGTTGCATTGAAAGTAATTTGGCTTTTCTACGCACGATCCCCAATTCAGCATATTATTGGTCAGAAAGAAAAAAGGACCTATTTGCAATGATTAGACAATATGGTAAGCCAACAGTTTTTTTTACAATAAGTGCTAACGAAATAGGATGGCCAAAATTGCTACAATTATTACATAATTTAAAAAATGATTCACACATATCATTTGAAGATGCAGCAGCATTACATTTTATAGAAAAAAGTGCACTTATTAATGAAGACGCAGTGACTTGTGCAATCTTTTTCAATAAGTTGGTCAATGTCCTAATGAAAATACTGCAATCGAAAAGATTTAGTCCTTTCGAGAAATATAGGATTTTGTATTACTTCAAAAGAATCGAATTTCAACATCGGGGTAGTCCACATGCGCACATTTTAGCTTGGCTCGACAATGCTCCTGAAGACGCACTGGAAAAACATTACAGTAAAGCAATCGATCTTATAAATTTTCTAATATCGGTATCTGCAGTAGAGGCATCAGGTAATATCAAATTACAAACACACAAGCATACTTTTACATGTTACAAAGGTGTATCATCAAAACGAGTGCAAAAATGTAGATTTGAAGCTCCTTTTATGCCAATTAAGACAACAATGATCTTGACACCGATGAAAAACACTGAAGATGGATTTAAAGTATTCCAAGCAAAATATAATAATCTCAGAAAAAATTTGGAAAATTATGAATACGATGATTTTCAAACATTTTATGAAGATAATAATATACATTCAGATCAGGAGTATGTTGATATTATTCGTGCTGGAATCAATCGACCAAAAGTTTTTCCGAAGCGTCAACCTAATGAAAAATGGCACAATCCTTTTAATCCATTTATATTGAACATTGTTAAATCTAATACAGACTTTCAATTTATAACAGAAGAGTATTCGTGCGCGGCTTACGTTGTAGAGTACGTCAACAAAACGAATAGAGGCGTTAGCAATTTACAAAGAAAAATAATTGAAATCATGGATGAACACCCAGAATTTGATATATTTGAAATCACTAAAAACATTAGTATCAATCTTTTAAATCACACTGAGATAACGAGTCAAGAAGCTGCTTGGTATTTGTTGAGAGAGCCTATGTCAAAAAGTTCAACCATTATTGTCTATATACCAACCGTATGGCCAATCGAAAGACAAAGGATAAAAAAAACTATGAAGGAATTGAGTGAATTAGACAATGACTGCACAGATATATGGAAAGAAAATTGGTTCGACAAATATGAAAAAAGATCTGAACATTTAGAAGATATTTCTCTCGCACAATTCGTTTCTAAGTACTACAAAAATAACAAAGGAGAGTATGTTAAACGGAATGAACAGAGAGTAATACGTTATCGCAATTATGATATGGCAACTGATTTTAACGAATATAAAAGAGAAATGGTAACATTGCACATTCCATTTCGTCATGAGGAGGCAGATGTTCTTGAAAATATGAAATTCATAAGATTATACGATGAAAATGTAGATCTAATCTTACAGAAGAGAAAAGAGTTTGAATCCAACGTAGATATTGAAAGGACGTTACAAATTTGTCGAGAATTATGCCGCGAAGTTCCAGATGATAATGAAGAAATAAGAGATGTTGTTGGTAGACTTCCTGATCAAAACCCATTTCAAGAATTATACAATAACCCGAATGCAGAGATAAATGATGATTTACAACTTGCAATGTTAAATAAACTTGGAGCTATAGCTAAGAAGAAAGAAAATATAATGTCTTATGATGATTTTTATGATCTTATGCGCCGTGCCAATGAAGAACAGCGAGAAATTCTGTTCCATACAATGCACCACCTAACATCTACAGATGATTCAATGCGAGAACCACTGCTTATATATTTAACTGGACCAGCTGGAAGTGGCAAGACTTTTGTAATAAAAGGAATAATGGAAATATACAATAGATTTTCAGACACTGATGGCATTTTCAATGCCTATATAGCATGTGCATCAACTGGAAAGGCTGCTACAGCTATAGGTGGTTCAACAGTTCATAGTGCATTGAGCATATCATTGTCCAAGCTCATGCCACTTAATATTGAAAAAGCTAATCAATATAGAACTTTATTCAAATTTGTTAAAGTCCTAATTATTGATGAAGTGAGCATGGTTTCTGCTGAGTTATTAGAACAAATTAATACTCGTCTGAAACAAATAACTGGCTTGTTTACAAAAAAATTTGGAGGATTAGATGTTATACTTATCGGAGATTTGCGACAATTACCTCCTGTAAAGGCGACGCCAATCTTCAAGCAAATTAAAAAGAGAATAACAGGTGAAACACCTTGGCGAAAATTTAAAAAATTTGAATTAAAACAAGTAATGAGACAAGAGGATAGTCAGTTTGTCGAAGTTTTAACGAAGATTGGAAATGGAAATATTTTAACGGAAGAAGAAGTACAGGTAATAGAATCAAGATTTACCACAAAGGAAGAAGCTCAATCAGTATGTCCTGAAGGAATTAGACTTATATTTACAAACGCCGCGGTAAATGAGTACAACCATTCTATTTTAAACAGTGAAGTAAATAAAATAATATCTTTGGCATCTGATGTTTTCGTAGGGTGTCATAATGCTGAGCAAGAAAATTTTGTTAGACAGAAGTTGCATAAAATGAGAGCTGATGATACTAGTGGATTGCCTTACGAATTAATTTTAGTTCTCAACCGACCTTACATGATAACAAATAACATAGATGTTGCAGACGGATTATCAAATGGCACTGTTGGAAAATTGTGTTACGTAGAGAGAGATAAAAATCATGACATCATAAGAATTTGGATGAAATTTCCAAAACTATGTGGACGAAAACGAGCTACAAAATCGAGGAATCTTAGTGTCCGCCTTAATCTTGACGATAGTGCTGTGCCAATCACTCCTCAGACATCATCCATACCACTCAATAACAATAAAACTATAATAGCAAAGCGGAAACATTTTCCACTTATTTCTGCTTTGGCAATGACTATTCACAAATCACAGGGAGGTACTTATGATGCTATTGTCTATGAATATGATCGCAAACATCCTAGAGAATTAGTATACGTAGCTTTAACAAGAGTAACGAGGATTCAAGGTTTATTTTTGGTTACTCAAGAAAATATTAGCAGCAGCTGGAAATTTTGGATTGGTAGAACAGGAACACCTCTAAATGCTTCAGAAACAGATAAACATCATAAAAGATCAACAAGTCATCGAGAAGATCTAACTTTAGAATTGAAAAGGTTACAAAACAATACACTAAAAACGGTCACAAAAACTTTTCTAGAATTCGTCTCCAACCAGAAAGGATTATCGATATTTTCATTCAATTGTCAAAGTTTGCACGCGCATGCAGCTGACCTAAAAAATGATGCAATCGTAAAAAAGTCAAATATACTGCTATTGTCAGAAACTCGTATGAAAAACGAAGAACCACTTGATATTCCGAATTTCACCTTTGTTGTAAGTTATAAAAGACCCGAAGTTCCAGCAGCAGGAGTAGCTATTTATCACAATACTCAAGATACGTCACACTCCATTACTTCATATATGGACATACATACTAAATTCACTAGAAGCATTCGTGTTAATGTTTCTGATATAGGCGAAATATGCGTTGCTCGTTGCAATTTCGTGAATGGGCAATATATATTAATGGTTGCCGTTTATATTTCGCCTGGAAAATCTGTGAGATTGATACAACAATTTTTATTCGAAAATTTGATGATTTATACAAAAGAAGGTTCTGAAATACTCGAAAAAAGATTTGGCGAAAAGTATGATAATGTACCAATGATTTTAAGTGGAGACTTCAATATTAATTTTGCAGACGATAAAAATCTACCATTAATTGAATTTCTAAATGAAACACTTAATTTAAATATGTCCAATGATCGAAAACTCAGTACTACAAAATATAAAACGACGATCGATGCGATTTTTACGCGATACTTAGATAAATTTCAATCTAACATTTTCGTTTCTTACTTTAGTTACCATAAGCCTATTGTATCTTTTTTAGAACACAATATCTAATTGCAAATTTCTCAATAAATGATAATTAGTGATTATTATGGTTATTTCCTGATAAGTACCTATTTAAAAAAAACTGGCGATTTCTGGGGTCTCTGTCGATGTTGTCAAATCCCTACTTGAAATAGTAACCCCTGATTTGGCAATTGTATTTACCAAAAGTGTTGACTACGGTGAGGCCTTGTGGCCTGTGAGGCCTTGGTCACTATCGATATCGATTTATCGACAAAACCTTACACGGTAAAATCTTCTTGGAAGCACTATCAACCGCCATGTTGTGAGCTGTAGCGACACGAATTTTTCGTTGATATGCCATTTCCATATTATTCCTTTTACATTGTTACTAAACATTTTATCGCGGGACTAGGGTACCATGGTGTATGAGAGGTTGGTTGGTATTTTATTTTACTCTATTTAATTACTTTAATTAGACAAAATTGATATCGTTTATTCGGAAATAGAAGTGTCGTGGTTTATATGGGAGCTTCATACATTCTACGACCTTTTTCTTTCCGGTCAGTGAGTAGAGTAGTGTGTGAGAGAGGTGGTTTAGTACAAACAGCAACAATGAATATGTGTTATGAATGTGTGCGTGTATTAATCAGAAAGTTAAAAAAGTTTGCATCGCTTTTTTATACTTGTCTACTAACAGTATTTTTGACATACGATGTTATTGTCATAAACAGTAATTAATTGCATTTTAAATAGATTGTTTCGTTATAGGAATAATAGATTACACCCGTAAAGATTTATTATTTGATCAAATATTAAGATTTGCATTAAAATTAAAATAAAATGTACCACGCCTGCTGCTTGCTAAGAAATGTCATAAAATATTGCTGAGTGGTATGAAAATAATAACATGTGTGTTTTCAACATTTCACGGAAAACTCGTGTGCATATAAAGTGGAGAGTATAGACGTGAATGCATAGATAAACAGTCCTCATGTGCACAACAGTGATATAATAATGACTTCCATGAATCTCGGCTAGTTGAATAGTGGCACTTGGAAAAGTGGGTCCTAAGTGATGTCTGGTTTAGATATCGTCAACCGTGGCAACTTTACCTTCCGTAAGTAACGTTACCGTAGTCTACTTCTCTACTTTACCGAGAAAATATGATAGAGCGAAATAGAGAATCTTTGCATTTAAAGGTAGGCTACCTTAGGTTTCTACGAGCTATTTGACTGAGGAGCCGAGCGTAGCGAGGTCTCCGTTTTAACTCACAAGGAGAAGCCGCACGGGCGCACGGGTGCGTGATGGGTCTGGGGTCTCTCAGTGGTACGACGATTTGGCAGATTGATGTGTGTGTATTGGTTGGTTGGTCAGTGTCGGTCTAGAGGTCGCATTTTTCATCCAATTTCGATGAAACTTGGCATGTACGTGCCTTGATTTATTTGGCAAAAAATTTCGAGCCATTTTTTTGATTGGGGGGAAAAGGGGGGAAGTTTGCTGTCGCGTTATTTATGGACGCATTTCAATCATTTTCGAGTAAAAGGTCAAGTCCCCATTTCCTCAGAGATTGTTGTAAAAAAAAAGTTTCAAGGGAGGGGGAAAGGGGGAAAAACCGGCCAAGTGCGAGTTGGACTCGCGCATGCAGGGTTCCGTACCATTATGTATAAAAACCAGCCGTTGCTAACTACTACCGAATAAATTATTATCGCAAGGTCGTATCTGCCCAAGTACGTAGTTTTTTGGAGATACTCAAAAACGCCTAAACCGATAAAGTTTAAAATTGATTTTATCAAATCTTCTTGATTTTTTTTATAATTTTTGGATTTACGGTTCAAAAGTTACAGGGGGGGGGGGACACAATTTTTTAGACTTTCGGAGCGATTATTTCTGAAAATATCCACTTAAAAAAATGTTCAAGAAAACATCAATATTATTTTTAGAGACCTATTGATTGATGTGCATCATGTTGATATTTGGCAAAAAATTTTTTTTTTGACAATTAGTGACATGTATGGAGTGCCACCTCTAAAAAATTTTTTTTTTGTAATTTCTCTGCAAAACTAAGTAACGACACACACAATACACTTTATGTAAAATTTTGATAATGATACGTCTTATAGTTTCCGAGTAAAATGGCTGTGACATACGGACGGACAGACAGACAGACATGACGAATCTACAAGGGTTCCGATTTTTGCCATTAATTTGCCTACGGAACCCTAAAAAGGGGGGAAATCTCCGAAGTCTACGGTTCACAGAGCTACTAGTATATTTGAGTAATAAAAATCATATATCTAAACATGTATAAAATTGTTGCTCGGAGTGTCGATAGATGTGAAAACCAGATTGATGTTGATAATTTTAATTCAAATTGAAATTTGAAATTTTAATACTAAAAGTTCTAAGTTTTCACTTCTATCGGCAGTCCCTATAACTGCCAATTTTTTTTTATAACAATATGTTGAAGAAAATTTATCGAGTACCTAATGAGTAGTTTCTACAGAATCAATTATGCTTTGAAAGAACGTCCTATATTTTAGGGATTGTGATAGTATTCTAATTTACCTCTGCTTTTAGCAGGCTGTAAATGGTATAATGTTACTAAAAAATTTAACTTCCTTGCCTTAATTTCTTAAACAATGTTTGCTTGCTATTTACTTCATACTAATTCCGGTTCAGTGTTTGACGTAAGGTGGATGTAGTCTTACGGTCTAAACGCAATCTGGAGAAGCAAGTCTTTACCTATTAAAATACGTACTGCATCAACTATCGAGACTAAAGTTCTTTGCTGGAATTATAAACTTGGATGTAATAATTAACAACAAATCAGAAAACTACACGTTTTGGAAGCCCAATCAGTGGTTTGTTATTATAAGAACCTTGAAGTACCTATGCTTGAAGTCCTATATCATTCTGTTTAGCGTTAAATGTGGTTGGCTTATAGCGGGTAATTAAACAAAAACATAAAACACACATTGCGAGTAATTAGCGCTTGTACGACTAACTACCACGGGTGTTTAAATCATTAAGAAAACGCTTAGCTGTGCAAGCATTTACTTTATTCTAAGTGAAATTTGAAACTGAAAAATCCATATCATTATAATGGCTCACAAATACAGACTTGGATTCAACTTTCGCTATTAATGACGTCTTAAATATTCATCGCATTCGTATAACGAATCGTAAACTCGTTTGACATGCACGACACGGTGCTGTAATGGACTTATCAGTGTGCCGCCTTTGCCTGTACGGGCGACAGCTCAGCGTCAAACAACTACTCTCTTGTGAATACACGATGGAGATTGCACTAATACTTTTGAGACTGTCACAAAAAGTGGTTTGTGGCTAATACTGTCCAACTACCTAATAATATAATATTCACATATTGTTACAAGTCGAAACTACTTACATGAAGTTTTTAGCTCGTTTTACAAACGCATTAGTTAGCGTCGACCGCTATTATCCCACCACCCTTTTCCCGTTTTGTTAGAGGGGATTGCTCCGGAAATTGTAATATCCAATAGGTGTATGTAAGTTTAAAATGAGTCGAATCCAAATCAAATCCCCTGCGAATTCACGAGGCACGTTAAACGTGTGCTAATAGAACCGGGGAAGGGAACACTGTTCCAGATCGCGCCGTTCCGCCGAACACCTATTACGTTCTCATTAACGTGGCCATAGTGCGCCGCTTTACCCGCTCGTTAACAATGGCTTGCCTGCAAATTGTGCCTTCAGAATGAATGTATACGACGATATTTAACAAAATTTCATTACTGTGTTCATACAGGGGCGATTTAAACCGACATTAAATACTCGTACAAACGGAAAAGAAAACGAAAGATAATTTACCACGACGCGTAACCGCTCGGCTGTTGAGTAAACTTTGTTGTGGGTTTTTTAATCTTTTTCTTTTCTAACGCCTGGGCAGATACTAGCGGTTTCGACAGCCGGGCGCAGGTGCGAGAGCTCCAATACCGCTTTTTGTATCAAACGCTTGTTTTTGTTGAAACTCGGGAAAAGGAAAATAAAAGACGACGAAATGCGTTTTGAATTACCTGCCACAGGAAATTGTGTATTGAAGATCGCTCCCACATTTTGCTTTAACAACTTTTATTTTTAGCACCACGTATACTGCCGGTGCTTGCAGAGCAAAATCATATTTTACGTTCGTTGCATAAGTTTGCAACTGTAATCTTCCTCGGCGTTGTATTGGATTACAGATGCAAAACTATTTGAAATAGATTGAAAATAAAGACGGTCAAAAATTCTCTCGTTTACTGCTCTTCGTTTTTTTTTTTTTTTTTTATGTTACTAAAATGATCTACATAATTTGTCAGCTTATTTTTAAGCGTGAGTTAATGCTATCTAATAATAGGCATGGTGATTGGGAGAAGCTTGCGGATGACCAGTGGCGTAATGTCATCAAGAAAGGAAAAGAAACTGCATGATAGGATCTGGTTCGACAAACTAGCCGATAAGAGGGTGTGACGGCAGGGCTGTAACTGTAAGGGCGTTTACGCACTACGTCCGATCTGAATCCGATCCGAACCCGTGAAAATATGGGTCTAGAAAACTCGGACCGAATTCGGATATTGCTTACGCACTAGTTCGATCCGAACCCGCGAACGTGACGTCACCCTCTCTCAGCGAGGGTGGGGGGTGGGGGGTTAGGGAGGGTGAGGAGGGGGTGAGGGGTGGGGAGCGCATACCCCGCCCGCCCCGCTGCCTCCCTGCTCGAACGCAGCTCGGTTTTAACTCGGACACAGTGCGCAAGCGTTCATACGAATAATACTAAGGCTACTTCGGTCCGTCAAAAATCTTGTCAGAAATGGAGATTCTAGAATGACGGAAAGAAATCGGATGACGGAGATCGGATCTAGTACGTAAACTGCCATAGAAACAGTTCTACGGCTACTTCGGAACTTATTTTCACGGGTTCGGATCGGATTCGGATCGGACGTAGTGCGTAAGCGCCCTAACATCAGCGTCCGTATCCGTTGTAACATAGAACTGTGCAAAATGTGGCAGCGCTTGCCAGTCCCGTATTGGTTTGTATAGCGACCAATGAAATTGTCTAAATTAATTTTGGACATTGCGTCTAATCGTCTGGACGTTACAGCCCTTTGAAGATGATTACTTATGTATTATTCAACTACAATAATATTGCTTTGCTATCCCGCGGTATATTAACGTGCTAGTTAATTAGACACAACCCGATACTTATTTGCGTATTTTTTACATGCATTAATGTTCGGAACCGACTCCAAACATAAATAATGATTGCAAAAATGTAAATACGTGTTAAATTGTAATACTTTCGTCTAAGCAGTCGGAACTGTTATGTAAATATCTCTAATAGATAAATAACATAATACTTGATGTGTAAAATATTATTGATGAAAAAGCAGTCTGCAGTTAAGCCCTAAGATTTAAACTAGCGTAGCGTTAATATTTGGTAAAAAAATATTATTTTATTATTTTTAGTGTTTAGGGCAGGGTCTATTTTGTGTGTATTTGATTAGGGTTTTATTTGTGCGCGTTTATTTTGAAGTCGGTCCAAACGTTTTGTGAAGCAGTCTGTTCTACGGTGCGATTTGTATTGCATTGCGACTGGTCTACGGTGTTTGATCGCGACCGGTCTACGGTGTTTTATTGCGACTGGTCAACGGTGTTTTATTGCGACTGGTCTACGGTGTTTTATTGCGACTGGTCAACGGTGTTTTATTGCGACCGGTCTACGGTGTTTTATTGCGACTGGTCAACGGTGTTTTATTGCGACTGGTCTACGGTGTTTTATTGCAACTGATCAACGGTGTTTTACTGCGACTGGTCTACGGTGTTTTATTACGACTGGTCAACGGTGTTTTATTGCGGCTGGTCTACGGTGTTTTATTACCACTGGTCTACGGTGTTTTATTGCGACTGGTCTACGGTGTTTGATTGCGACTGGTCTACGGTGTAATAAATAAATGTAACGCGCTATCTCGCTGCTGACGAAAGTTAATAATTACACCCGTTATTCCAGTCAGCGTTAAAAATAGAGCTGAAACAATTCAAAATGCAAACGGAACGCAATAAACCCATTGAAACAGTTATTGAATCTGAATATTTCATTGCGGTATAGATTTGAACATCCACACTTTTTATTATTTAGATTAAGTCAAATAACTCACGACGAATACTTATATGTGAGTAAAAAGGTACGAAAGGCAAGAGTCTGTACATATCGCAAGTTTATGGAGTTCAGAGTCCTATGTAAAGAGACCTCAGGGACCATGGCCGTATATTAAAGGAAAAGCCTTTGTCTTCAGTGCATGTGATGTTTTAAGGCCTTCTCTCGGTAAAGGTTTATCTGAATGGTTAAAGTTTCTGGGTACGATTTAATAAAAAAAGTAAATTGAGGTTTTTGCGACATCCTATGTATAGTCGACGTCAAAAATATGTTTACACTTTTGTACCTTACTCGTTTGTAATAAGGTGCAAAAGTGTAAACATATCTTTGACGTCGACTGTACCAACCCACATCCACTTTTTAGGTGTAGTTTGATTTGCAAGAAATAGACGCATTGTCCAAGTAAGATAGGTACTAATATATGAGCCAGGAGAATGGAAATCTTGCTCTGAAAAACTGCAATAGATACCTTACATTAACTATTTTAGTACGTATTTACATCTGAAAACAACAACTCATCTTCTAATTAGTTGATACTTTACATCATTTCAATTAATAATTACATTCTATACATTTCATTTCATATTTAACCTAATGTAAAATGAAACACAGTATTTTCACGATTTTGTATTACAGCGATACTATAAGAAGCAAAAAATTATAAAATAACTATGTACACATTCAAATAGCCAAAGAAAATTTTTAAGCTTAAAGGTTTTTTATAATACCTAAATTATATGACACGATCGTATACGACCGCAACCATAGGCTGTAAGTACTTATCTATAGACCTCTATGTATTTTGGTTAAAATTAAATCAAATAGGTACCTGGTACCTCACATTTAGTTGTAATAACGTGACAACTAAATGTAATACGTACTTCAACGAGACCTAACCAGAAATTAGCTTATTTTTTTTTTTTTTTTTTTTTTCATTTATTAAGGAGCTTTTTCGATAAACGAATATGTCGCCCCGTTAGGAGAATACTTAATTAACAGAGTTTGAAAAAATAATAATATAAGATTTATATCACACATTTCTGTCCTTCAGACCGCACTTAACAATATTTAATATTTTTTCCACCACATCAGACATCGGATTCGACAAGAAAGTATTACATAATCCAACGGAACTGTCTTTAAAAAGCTGTCGCCTGGGTCCCTCATTTATTCACCATATTCATCCAATGCCGACATGTTGATATACATACTATGAGTCCACCTTCCTGCTGCTTTCATTTAGTATGAGATCCTACGAGCGCGCTGTGTAGTAGAAATGTCCCATTCTTATATCTGACTTTTGTAACTTGCATTGCAGCAGGTAGTTGTAAAGACACCATTAAATGTTAACTCATAAAAGTTTAATTAAAACACCTATTTAAAATGGCTAATATATTTTATAAATATGATATTTCCTTACTTTTTTAGCGTACGTGGATTAATTGATACAATCACGCTTAGGTAAAAAACGTGTTCTAGAAATATGAGGTGGAAAACCTCGTATTTTGACATTACAGAGCGCTTATGAATTGAATCCCGGGGGTCACACCGGTTGGCGTCACGTGCTACCCTACAGGGATTAGCTATTGATTGAATCCATCAGTTCCCGGCGGACGTTGATTTTACAGGCCGGCCAACCGATCCACCACACGTGAAGGCTATCGCATTGACAGAAAGCCTATTATTGCTTGATTGCCGTAAAAGATAAGTTGGTCTGAAGCTTTGTGACAAATAGACACGAGCGACCGCGTCGTGGTAACATTACTATAGATAGGACCTTAATGTTGTAATCGTAAAGGTTGGTTTGCAATACTACAATATGATGGTAATTGGATTGGTTAAATAAAATTAACTCATTTGTTGGGCTTGGTCCTGTCCTGTTACTAATTGGGTTTTATTACGTTTTTGTATTATAAAATTAAAATCCAAAAAACAATATTTTTTATTGTTATCGGTAGGTACTGTTAAAATGCAGTTTTCTCAAATCGTTAAGTCATTGAGAAAATTGGAAATTGTTTGTTAAGCACGCATTCTTTAAAAGTTTATGTTAATAAAATCATGTATTGTAATTTAAGAAGCCGCTTGAAATTAGTACGCATCTTTATTTGCAATGTGAGTAAGTTATATAGTTTTGTTTCTGATATTATTTGAAATTAACTCTTTTTGTCATTATATTGATTATAATCATCCATACATGATTATTTTCTTAGTTTTTAAAATCAGTAGTATAAAATAAAGCTTAAAAAGATAAAAATTCCTAGCTTTCCGATTTAAACAAAAAAATGCGAGCAGATTCAAGTATTTATATTTAACATATAATGTGTCGCGTAAAAACTTGTGAAATCGGTCAACGATGGTAAACGATGTCAATTAAAAAGCCACTGAGAGCGTGCAAAGCCCCGTGTGACGAGTATGCGTTTAAGTGCACGTGCCAGCGACCACAATCAATATTATAAGTTTCACGAATGCTGCCGTAGTGCTCGGCACTTCATCTTACTTGGAGCAGTTATAGCTCTGTTTATATTGAAATTTATGCTATTATCTGGACCGAGTATGCAGGAGTTATAGTCAAATTTCAGTTTTTTTAAATTATTTGTTTCTATCTGACTTATGATATGACTCATGTTTAAGCAACGAATGAAGCTGAGAAAAAGCTTTATATTAAAGGATCAGAAACGCACATGTGATACCCATGAAGCTGCAGGCGTCCATAGGCTGCGGTAGCTGCTTACCATCAGGCGGTCGTAGTGGTGTAAAAAAGCCTACCTACGTACTCCATTTGACGATTCTGATACAGAGCCATTAACTTACTTACAGGAAAGACCCCCTTGTCCGAATGGTAATTTCTAAGAAATACAAAGCCATTTCGAGAAATTTCACTTGAATGCTATCCAAACAACGAAGCAAACAGGAAAAAAACGGAAAATCAATGTTACATCTTTTACGTTTATAACAAATTTTATTTCAACTGTTTAGTTTTTACACACATTCATTCCAGTTGTAACTTATTTTGAAGGTATTTAGTTATAATATTTAAAAATATAGTGCATTAAATTATACGAAATAAATTCTTATTTAGTTTCAGACTTCATTTAGATTTCTTACTTAATTTATGAGTTCTCAACTTACTTGATTCGAATTTAGTTTCTATTCCATTTAGTTTTGCAAAACGTAATCATTAATAGGAATCAGCATGGAATCAGATAAACGTTTAGTAAAGGATTAGTATTTTATTAAGTCAAATAAAATTTGAGATTGAATACAATATTTTTAAAAAGATAAAAGTTATTAGAATTAAACGGAATAATCGCGTAATTTTTAAATTTTCCAACGTTTCGAGCCCTTTGCAAAGCCGGTGGTCACGGAATATAAACTATTAATTCTAATAACTGTAAGCTACTGTCATCAAGGCAACAGATGACAATAAGATAAGAGATATTAATTCTTTAGTTTAGGCAAATTACAATGCACTTATGAACGTCAGAGAGAGAAAAAAACTACAACCGGTTCTAACCCCTGTGACCCGAAGAGTAGTAATTTTCAAAACAGTAAATTCATAAAAATACAATGTATGAATTATAAACTCGTATAGATGTCATATACAAAGGAAAAAAAATAATTTGATTTGTTCTTTCAGTTATACAATGTATGAGGCAGACAATGCACCTATTGTGGAAATAAAAGAAAAAATAATGATGAAATCGAAATTCTCGAAACATTTTGGTATGTTCTTTTACCTGAACTGTGTCCTCTGCTTTTCTGTGTACTCCAGACTAAGGTAAGTTATCACATACCTACTACAATAAATCATCTAGCATATATGCTAGTTGTAGTGGTTTCTACTTTGGGCCATGCATGCATATTTGTCTATCATATAATCCTAGAGCAATAATAATTAAGCAAGTTTACAGACCGTATCCATCAATCTGTTACAGTGCAAAGACGAACTTGTTCTGTCAAAGGATCTCTCTCAGAAACAATATAGGTTAAACCTCCCCTTAAATTCCAATGAGTATGGGTTGGGTTTTAGGGTTTTAATTTGACGGGTTTTTTGTTAAAGCTAAGCATTAAAAGTGTGTCAATCAATTTACCGGTCCTTGAAAAGTAATGATGTTTTGTATTAAACCAGAATTTTTAAATATATATTAAGTTGCATTGAAATTTATATTATATATATATATAGATATTCCTTAAAAACGTTAATCTCAGTTTAATCAGAAAGGACGAGATAAAAACGGGTCATACACCTGCCCCCTTTCGGCATTAAACTGTTTAAAGTGGTTGAAGATGATTCCCGTGAATCTTAAAAATACCCGTGACGTTCACCCGTGACAAATTACTAGGAGATATCATTCTCACCACTTACTGACGGCAGGTGTTCAACTAAGGCACTCCAGTGTAAGTATGATCTTAGTATCTACGGGTAACCGTAGTTGTGACAGAGCTCAAAGTAACAGTTAGACTAGGTTTTCTGAGTAGAAAGCTCGTGTGCGCCTCAAACCTCGGGAGTATAAGGCTTGGCATCCGTGATTCTCCGGTGAATGCGCCCACCTGTCGAGAGCTATCAACCTTTTTCACGGTATTTCATCAAGAACATAATTTCGTAAGGAAACCCTATTGAGCTTATTGAAAAGAAAGTGTAACGTAAAATACTTTGCGTCAGAAAGGTATTGAAATAAATATATTGTAAATGACAGGTCATTACTGAGATTTATTTTTGTTTTGAAGACGTCATTCAAACGTGGAAGAAAAAATTGTGGACGCCAAAGCTTTCCTTATTGCGAAACCAAAAATTTATATGTGTTCACGCGATAATAATGAAGTTAGCATGAAATGTTATTATAATGACTAAATGTAGTGTAGACCTTGGTATGACAACAAAAATAACATTACTTGTCTTTTGTGTGGTTGTTTTTCTGCAGGGTCTTTATCACTCGTTTGTTTATGGTGAATATCGTGTGTTATTACTTTTATTCTCTTGTGGCCACTGACGAACGTGTTTGCTCCGCCTGTGTTACTCCTGTTTCTGGGAACGCAAACGCGTGGGATTGACATGAGCTAAAAAACCAATGAAGCGTAGTTATATGGCAGAAAAAATTCTGCAACCTACCATTCTATCGTATTCAATAAGGATAGTCAATTAGCTAAGTAGTAATTTAGCGAAGAATTCTACGTAAACTTGAAATACATTTCGATGCAAGGAAAGTGTCTTAATGTGTCATGAGTTCACGAACCCAGAGATATAGGTACTCGGGACAAGTGAAGAAGAGTATCCTTTTAGGATATGAATTTTCCTTATATTTAAACCCGTATGGTGCGACTCTGTTTATCTGTTTTTGATTATGTTTGGGTAGAAATAATTAGCTTTTTTTGTTACACGAATGTGACGAGTCTCAAAGTATAAAATAAATGAAAAACAAAAAAATATTCTCTGTGCAGATAATTATAAAATGGAAGACTAGACGTATGTCTAGATTAGGTAAGGCTCATTAGCTTAGATGGAGCGACTGGCTGATATTCTAGAACTGGGAGTTCGTCTCTTATAACCTTCTCACTTTCTCTATAAATACTACCTATATATCCATTGTAATTATTGTAAATTCTTACGTTTCGCTGAATTTTAAGGAGCACCGATTCGAAATATATAATTTGAATTTAATTAAAATAAAAAAGCGGATTCTTTCGAGTGATCACCAAAATAGAATATATTAAATTAATAAAAGCAGGACTACAAAAGTTATATTAAAGCATAGTAGACTAGAAACATATTAATATCTGCTTTCAATTTCAGACTGCGCCAAAATATACCTACATAATGTCAGCTCAAAGAAAAAGCTTACAGCATCTTAGTATTCAAGGAACGATATCATTTAGCGCCGACGCCCGGGATGGCTAAGTGCTGTTAATGTCTCTAACAATACTGCTCAGTATTTAGTAGCTCGCTCTATGCATAATCGCAAACTGATTTGTCACGCCCGCTGATTCATTATGCTGGCATTAATCTTGGAGCGTGGTTTCACAGTAACATGATAAAGCCATAATAAATTTACAAAATTCTCCCGGCCTCGCTATCCCTGTCTGACGTATTAAGATTATCGAGTGTTGGAAAGGGCTATGTTATCTGAATATAGACGTCAGTTTATTATATTCCCTGCGGACCAGACCTGCCGCGCCTTCGGCCGTGGCTTGTAGCACTCCGCATACTAGTGAGGATGTACGACTTAATAGATTTATAACGTACCATTACGAGTAAATAAGTTGCACCTTACAACAGATTTGATGTGAAACCAACGGTATTCAGTACTGCGAGGGAAAATCATGCGAGTATTCGTTCTGTTTTACTTTGGCAGTTATTGAGGAATAGTATAGTACTGGTTCAGGATAAGACGTTTTTCACACTGCTGCGGTTTCCGCATGCGGTGCCGGTACGCGAGCGAGATAGCGCTCTGCGCATGCGGTTACGGCACCAATGTGATAAATGATAATCGCCTAAACGGAAATATTATGAAAATCTGGATTCGATAATATGTGGAACAATTTATAACGCAGTTAAAATGTTAACAAAAAATTTATCGCAAAAGGCGTTTTCAGAAATCATTGATAGGTAGTTCAACTGTTGTTCGGATCCCAAGAAATGTTATATTATTTTTTCTTACTCAGAAACGTGAGAATTAATTTTATTTCAAAACATAAAGTAGGTTTCCCAATATTTATTAGGAATCCATTTGCGCAAATTTTTGAATCGAATACTTTTTCTATTCAATATAATTTTTTGGGTGGTATTATTTTCATTCATTTGAAATATTTTAATTTTATGAATAGATTTTAATTGGGTGCACATATTAATTTGTTTTTTTTCACTTGATGGAATTTGTTTATTTTATTTAAAAATAAAGTTTCTTTATTTGCGCTTTTCTGTTATAGTGTGGCCATGGACTGTTTTACTTCAAGCATAGACAGAAAGAATCATAGTGTCCCTTTCTTTCGCTAGTTCCCTCGCTACTAAAAGGGATGAGTATAGCTTATTACTTTCACTGTTACTGCACTTTTTGGCCAGTCAGACTATAAATAAAACATAACCTAATGAAGTAAGGTCGACCATAAGGCTATAGACTTCACTATTTATGAATGAAACCATAGAGCCTTACCGTGCAGTGGCACGTCACGATAAAGTATAATATATAAGCGACCAGTGTAAGTATGGGCACATGGCTAACCCTCAGTCAGTCAATCTGGGGACCATTTTGTAGGAAAAACCGTCTATTCAGGCAATAAGTACCAATATCTCTTATGTTTGAATACGCAGGCCGCATTTAGGCAGTCCGTATAGCCGAAAAATTTAGTCCTTACTGTCTAATTATACCTACTACGTACCTGTATACCTATCTACAAACACTAGAGTGTTGGCCCATAGTATTGGCCTGAATGACGGTATTTTCCAAATTGACAACTTAGTTTATTGACTATCGAACACTACGAAATTTGACTACCTAACACACGATACTCAATAAAATTAATAAGAAAATAAAACAAATCGCTTCATTTTCATCCTCGTTAACTCATGTACACATTGTACATGAGTTAACGAGGATGCTGCTTCTAAAACGATTTTGCCACTAAGCCATGCAATAACGTCATTAGTGTAGTTTCAATGCTCTATTTCGGAACGATGAAGACAAAACAATATTGATATTGGATAATGGAAAGATGGCGTGCAAGACACAAATTACTAGCGCGGAAAATTGCTATTTCCTACCTGTTCTCTATCTGGAGCTCCTTACCTAAACGAAATAAATACATATAATATAAGCCATAGTCCATATTTATTCTCCTGTTAATTGAATTTAGACTATTAAAATATTAAGTGGCACTACTTTATAGCAGTTGCCGCTTATATATTTACGTAAAATGTATTTTTCCACCAGAAATTACTTTTACTCATACTTTCAGTTTAAATTCGATTTTTTTTTAATTTTTATCACATAATAGTTAGAAACATTTGCAATTGGTGGACGTAGTACCTAATGGTAATGAGTACCAGTCCAACAGAGCTATTGATACATAGTGCAGAGAATCGTATTTGCTGCTTGATACATTTTTAGACTTGTTAGTAAGTAGAACGTGATCTTAATGAAAAAAGCTTTTTAAAACTTACTGATTGGTGAAATATGATCTTCTTCCTCCTAGCGTTTGTCCCGGCTTGGAGTCCGCTTGACAACCTAATCCCATGCATTGGCGTAGACACTAGATTTAAAAAAAAATGAATGTTGGTTTAAATATTTTATTTTATTTTATTTATTTAGAAACAAACAGTCGTATACATTTACATTGACATAATAGAAGGTTCTAAAGTTATAGACTTAGTTTCCTCAATAAGAATACGTTAACCATAACACACTTAGGTACACAAGGAGCTTGACTATAACGATACTAAATACTAAATATACGGCGTTAACCGTTTTAAATATCATAATTTATTTAAAATTATTTACAACTTTAACTTGAAGTTTGAACTTTTCATTGTGAATACGCCCTACGGTATTGACCCGACGTCGTCCTAATTAATCGTCAGCGCTTCTCATAATAGTTCGCGGCATTATTCGCGGAGCATATTACTAGTAATTAACAACTCCTTGTGTACTGATGAAGTTGATTATAAACGCTGCTAACAGACTCCTTAATATGGTGCAGTTACGTCGAAGGGAAAACTTGTTCCTCAAAGTATAAGCTGCAACTATCATATTTAACTTTTAAACAATTTTAAACATAAGCTGGCTACCGTAAAGAAACTGCAAAAAGTTTCAGCACCATTCTTAAAGGAACTATTACAGCAACTTTTGCAGTCTGCCTTTTTGATATATTCTACTGATATTCAATAAATTTCAAAGTAGAATACTCGTATTCACCATTAGTTATGATTTAAGGTGTAATATTTCAACTTAGACGCGTAATCGATGCTGCGAGCTACAAGGAAGGGACAGTTCTAACGTTTCTAACGTTACCGTAAAGTTTGCTCTGCTCTTTTACTTAAACTTTTTATATATTTATACTAATGCAAATATGAATTATAAAATGAAATATGTAGGGACAGTTAAGCCTTACAATGGGTACACGATTATGATATACAAATAAAGCATTGATTCAAACAATTTATTGGATATATTACACTAATATATGTCTGTCCATAAACAGATAGGTACATACATAGAAATCTAGTAATCTGTTACATCGTACATTAGTTTGCCACAAACCGCACAAACGTGGCATAGATACATGGTAATTACAATATAAAATATTTAAAATTAACACATTCACTCATCGCCGTACGGTGCCTGGTACAGTCAACAGCAGAAGTCGCTAAATCTGCGAGGTGTTCAAAATTATCTTCACACGCTCTTTTGTTTTCTTAACAACAAAGTCGTGTCAAGATCATTTCAACATCTCAACCTCTCATTTACCTGTATTGCTCACTCCGCCTATTACTTTTACTGTACAGTCAACGCCTAAAATATGTATACACTTTTGAACCTTATTACAAAGGAGTAAGGTGGAAAAGTGTACACATATTTATGGCGTTGACTGTACGTACTTTATTAGTTAAAATGGTATCACACATGCAGTGACATTTAGTAGATGTGTAGTTGGCTCACATGACAACACCTGCGAAGTGCGTAGGCGAGTTGCGGTAAGCCACTATCATTACTCATATTTCTCTTTGACACAGTATTCTCGGAGTTGTCTGCTCCACGCGAGGATTAAGTGCCGCCCGACTACAGCTGTGTCCCGTCGGATAAACATAATTCACTAACGACATATGCCAACACTAACTTAATAATGGTGCAAATTACGTAATAATATTATTGCGGAGGAGGGTGTATAACGACAATCATGGGATTACATTTTCTGCCTTGTCGTTGTTAGGTACTTTTCTCACATTATCTTAATATCCCTGTCTTCACAACTACTTTGATTATAATAACATATTAGGTATATTTTGTATTGTAGTTACTATGCTTCAGGTCAACATTAACTAGTTGATGCACGTACAAAAGAAACGTCTTGAATTCCTGATACAACTTAAGTAAGCCCTTCCTTAGAGAATTCAGAGATTTATATAGATAGGTACGATGAACTAATCCGTTGACGATGGAATTGCGAAGGACACCTGATGCTCGCAAATAGAAACAGTTTTCCCGAAAACAGTCGTATACAAGAGAAGATACAGTGTTATTAGATGTAATACAAGATGTAGTCGTAGGTGCTTGAAAGACGTAAATATTTATTAAGTTTATAATATACCTAACATTTTTACAGGAGCTATAGACGATTTTTTGTTATGTTTCCTTTTTGGGATGCTTTTAGAACGATTTTCCTTTTTAATTTTATTTGTAGAAAATTAATTAGGGTTACGGCCAAAATACATTATAATATTATGCCCACGCTAATCTCCTAACATTATGGCCATAATGCGCTAGTAGTACCTAGGTAAGTACATACGGGACAGGGATTGGTCGCACCGGTCCCCCGAGGGATATTATGACACTCGTGACACGACCACTCGACCTGTCTTGCCCGTGCCTATCCAAATTATAGCAAGACCTTTACTCACAAAGCGTTTTCATTCGATATAATATGTAGGTATGCTATCGTTTAAAATGACAACATAATACTTATTGCATAACTCGTGAAAATAAAGTAGCTGTGGCTTTTTAAACCTTTCGGAGCCACTGAAAACTGCAATAGAATACAAGTACCCACACGGTTGGACTATGGAGCATTAGTCATATAAATGTGAGTGGTGCGTGAATTGCAACCAGTAAATGACAAAAACATGGAAATATAAGTAGTATTAGAGCAAATTTGAGGTCATTTTGCAGAACATGAGGTATTCCATATAGCATCGGCAACATGGTATACAAGTTATGACATAAAGCCGTTTATTTCAGTTTAACCACGCATGAGGCTTGACGTTTTTATTTTTATTAAATTATCACAACTTTTAAATAGCTGGAAATTGGTCTTGTTCAAAACCGGGGAAGGGGGTTGAAGGATAACTGTCACAGAAATATCAGGAACGTTTTCAAGAGCCTGGTTTGTACTGAGGACATCATCCGTGTTTTGTTTTATCATAGGTTGTAAACAGTTCCAGTCATACAGCGACGACTTGCTAAGGAGGCGAGTATCAGTCACATTTAAGAGGCGATATAATGATGTAGGTAATGATGAAATGTAAATTGCCATGCTTAGTCATTTCCATTAGGGATCTAAGGATGTCCTTGCAAAACATATTTATACAACGCTAGGTAGGCAGTAGAGCTTGTTACGGTAAACTAATGTTTTCATAATTTATAGGCAAAACCTCAGCATCGATGTGCGGTACTAATTTAATTATTAAGTATTTAGTATCTTTCTCCAACGTGAAGCTTTTGATATTCCCGCAAGAGTAATGAGGAAATTAAATTAAAGAACAAAAGATTTTTATATATACAGGATGTCCCAGAAATCGACGTCAAGCCGTGAATGGATGATAGACCAAGTTGTTATAACTTGGTCTATCATCCATTCACGGCTTGAAATTGAAAAATACAAAAAAAAATCTATCACATGTTCTTCAAAATTTATGGTCACTTTAAAAATTTACTAGAAGTTAAGAGACCAGGGCGTGAATATTCTAGTAAATTTTTAAAGTGACCATAAATTTTGAAGAACATGTGATAGATTTTTTTTGTATTTTTCTGATAACTGTAATAACTTGGTCTATCGTCCATTCACGGCTTGACGTCGATTTCTGGGACAGCCTGTATAACAGAATTGTATATAAGGAAGTTTTTTGTATCCAATGAAAAGTCACTCATTTATAAGTTTCAATATATTAATAGTGTTATTAAGACATAAATATTTAGGGTTTCAACTAAACCGACCTATCAGCGTAATTCATTTATAGTTGTATAATCCGAAGCTATCAGAGTGTCAGATTACTTTTCCAAAGTAAACCAAGTAGCTAATCATATTAAACCCAGAAAACAGTATCAGATAACTAATTTTAAACTATTCAAAACGCTCATGTTTGAAATAATTAATTCATGCAGGAATATTTATTTTGGTAGTGGATGTAGTGTTGTTGCTAATTTGTCCAACACGTAATTTAGTAAAATAGCAAAGAAATACTTTTCTAAAAATAATTCGACAATCGTAAAAATCGTTAATTAAAAAGATGGGTACTAAACCACACTTTTTAGAGTCTCACAGAGTTCTATGGATGACCTACCATCAATACAAATTTAATTTATATAACTAAATTTAATATCGCTTATCAATATTATAAAAGTATAAATAATTTAATAATCTATAAGTACCAATGTATTATAATGTAATTTGACATGTAATAATTAATATGACTAACATGAATTCGCATCACAACAACAGAAAATAAATAAGGAACTTATGTAAAATAATAATCGAATTCTGCCATCATAAATATCTACGAGTACCTACACGCATTTTCAATTATGTCATACACAACTGGCGATTTTTTATAGATGGAAAAAATAATAATAACTGCCATGATTTCGAAATTGGACGAGAAAGGAGTTTTGAAATAGGAAAATACCAGTGAACCAGAGATTGGCCGGTTCGTATAAATTAATTTTGCCCTGACCCGTGTATTAATATTCAGAGCACTCTCGAAGTTCGTTCTAACTGCGAGCGGAAATACTCAAATTTATTAATTTTAGTAGCGTCTCGTCCCACGGGCCCCTGATGGCGCTGCTTCTAAATACTTACATGTCATTCCCTAAAATACTCATCTTTTTATATATATGTCTGTCCGAAGCATATTTAAGACTGATCAATTAACCCTTTGTTCAGTTCCTAGATATGAAATCCTCGTTTTATTTTCAAATGAGATTTAAAAGTTACCTACTCTAAAAATAGGATTTTAAATTTGTAGGGGGAAAAGTGGATCAGTATTTTATAATTGCTACTTAATGAAGTAGTAATGACTAATAGTTTACAGGCTCAAAGTGAGCTTCGTCATCATTAAAATTGAAATTTCAATCTAACGCAAATTAAAACTTATACTCTTAATATATTTTTCATCATTTTATTTATTTCATTTATATATGGCATCTTTTGATATTCGTCAATACGTTTTTCAATTAAAAAAAAAAAGTGAACGTGGTAGTCGTAATTGGCCAGGATTACCTTATCGTTATATAAATATTTTTGATGTACGACGAGCAATTCAAATAAGTAATAAGTAAGGGCGGACAGCTTTTCAGAAAATGTGAATAGCATGTTTCACAATGAACGTGTTATAACATGTGACGTCATGCTTATAATAATAAGTAGGTGCCCGTCATCAATCACGCATCGGCTCAGGTGGATCTCGTCACGAGCCGCAAATTCTCGATTTCTAGATATAAAAACCAGAAATAAACGATAACATTTAAAATCACTAGCTTTTTTGTACAGTATGAAAAACTAAAATATAACAGTGGGACTAAATCTCGTTTCGTTTCGTTGTCGATAAAAAAACACCTAATAGGGATACACGCACAATTCGGCCCGCTGGATCTGTCCAGCGGATATGCGCGGTGGATACAGGCGCGGATATGGGGGGGGGGGGGGGGGTTGACAAGCCCCCCCAAGCAAGACATACCTAGGCAAAAGCTTTAATATTTAGTCAATCCTCGATTTCGATATATTCGATCACAATAACTATTCAAATAAAATATTTAATTTTGCCTGCCTATCCCGTCAAACAAGCGAGCTCCAATTCCAGTACCAGTAAAAAATAGATTTAATTGAATAGTCCAGCTAAAACAATGTTTGTATAGGGGCTTTGCTTATTTGATTTTAACCACGTTTTAATTGGCCTTGTTTAGGCCTATATATAAAACCACTAGGTAAATTAAATACTTAAAATTGAAATCGAAATTATTGAAATCGGTACTGCTTAGCTAATAATCCGATATAATTAAAATATCATCGGATAAAATGTCAAAATGAAAAAGACACCGGGGAGATGAGAGGGCGGGAGCGGTAATTGACAGTGGTTGTATCAGCGCTGCAAACTTTTTATGACGTCATAAACACGAGATGAAATTATATCCTAACGGCCCAATAAACGGGAAAAACTCCTCTCAGCTACCCGTTATTACACGAACGGAAAGGCTCAGCGTCGTATTTGCCCTACAGTTATATCAGTACTTACCTATTTACGATCTTGCTACTGCTATTCAATTTCACAGCGTAATATCGATAGATTGCGTTGCAACTTGGGTTATTAATTAACACGGCTGCAATAATAGTAGTTTATGTAACTGTTGCGTAATAGGGGTCCTTAAAATACGAGTGTTTTAAGGCCTAATTACTTACAGTTGCATACACTGCTTTATCTACACACATATTATAAACCCTAAATGATGCGTTCGGAAAGTTAATATGACCGTCATTGCACCGCCATGGTCATCTCGATTGTGCCGGCGGTCGGGGGGCGCATGACCGAGGTCGGGCAGCAGGCCGGATTTTCATAATTTTATCGAATTCGATGTTATTATTTAGCAATAATAACATTGTTACAGACAAACATTTGTTCTAACTTCTAACGAATAATATATTTTTATGGTGGTCATTAAACGTGCGGTTTTTGAACGCATCATCAAGGGTTTATGATATGGGTGTAGTTAAACGTTTTAATAATCACATTTCTGATATATTTCGACAGCGCTCCGTATCGTATTGCTTACGCAACATTGCAACTTATTAATCAATTAAAAACCGTTGCGCCAGCAAACGGTGGGATCGGGTCGGGCCGATGGCGAGTGGTGCTGAATCTCCCAATTAGCATTTAATTTAGTTTTATCTCTCATTTCATTTCAATGCTGAACAACACCGAGCGACCCTCGTCACAAAAGGCTTTCACTGGAAAATAACAAGACCTTTGTTTATTTTCTTTATCTTTTTCCACGCGAAATGCTGCTAAAGCAACAATTAGTCTCAGTAAATTAAAACCTGATCCTAAAAAACAACACTCTGTGCCTTATCTTCCCCACAACCGGTTATTGGGCGGTACCGGTAGTCGTTGCTAATATTTATTTTTAATCTTCTTCAAAAATCGTAAAGTTCTTGTAATTTACAATGAAATAAAGTAGAGTAAAATTAAATTGAGCAGACGAAAACAAAAATATATTTTATAAGAGGTAATTGACATTCTGTTGAAATGAAACGCCGGTTCTCAACTAAAGTACAAAGTTTAAGCGACGTCGCGCCACGCAGCCGCCCGCCTTCTGCTCTGCACCGCTGCAAGATAAACTTTAGAGGGAGTTACAGAACTCTTTAAATGAGCAGCGTCTTGTTGGAGTTGCAACACTCGCCGTCAACTCCCTATATTTACTTATCATTGGTTTATACAGTTCTTCTTTTGGATACCAAATTCAAATTATTATCAAAAGAGGTACGTCCTGATGTAGGATGAAAATATTGTATTTACACTTAAAAGAACCCGATTCGTTTTAATTTACATAGAACAGTAATAAAACCTAGCGTAATAGGTAACGTAAATCAATTTTTAACCGCAGTGAGTTACTCAGCTTGAATACGAAATCGCAAAGAAAGCCCGACTGAAGTTAAAATTCATCGTCGCTCTGCAATTAATTCATTTTACCGATAAAAGCATTACTTTATAAGTCACATTATTAAAAAGTAGATGATACATATTTGAACAAATTAATATTTTTTAAGGATGTACGTTTCGATGAATATTATCTTGGATAAAAAAAAAACTGTTCTACTTTTGTCTCCACTAGCCACTACTCACGTTTAGGAAATCTAGTAATATTTAGGTAGCTATCAAACATGTAGATCAAGGTTATAGTTTAAAACAATATAAGCTTTAAAACTAATTTATTCCCACTATACGGAAGCCACACTTAATTGTTTACAGACCACCAATCAGATTAAAATATTTTTCGACATGAAAAGCAATTTACAGAGCTGGCCACAGCACAATACCCGTCAGGAGCAGCTTGGATCTGCAATATCTGGTTGAGGTGGGAACGCTGCACATTTTGCTTGCAAAATAATTCCAACGCCATTTTTGTTCAGAAACGAATTTATATTGTGTCACTACGGATTAATGGGCACGGTTGTATAGGTGTGACAAGTGCATGTACCTATTTACTAAATTCATTTTACATAAAAGCTCTTCAACAAAACGTTTGTGTTGGTGACCGCGATAAATATAAAACAGAAAAAAGGCGGCGCATGAAAATATTTTAGTAAACTGAGTTTCGTAGCCTAAAAGCGTTATTCGAATTTTAAACATTTTCTAAAAGGTTTTTAAAGTACCCAAATGATTAGTTTATGACAAATAAGATAAGCAATAGACTTACTAAAGTCAGCGACAAAGGCTAAGCCAAAAACAATATACCTAGTATTTTTTTCCAATTCAACCACGTCATACCTACATACCTATATATTGGAGATGCTGCAACAGTTACACTCGCGTGGCACTCTTTTAGATTCCACTCCTTTTAGGAGGCTAATAAAAAATTTAGAGTGCGGCCGAGTTTTTACGCGTTGATGTTTTAGATGTGCCATGCACGAAAACCACATAAACATGTTTCTCTGTACCTAAGTGCTGGACAAATTAAAATTTTCATGTTAATGTACTTGAATTTTTTTTGAAATAAAGGAAAAGTAGAAAAATCCACTGCCTCAGGCAAGACACAAATTCGCGACTCTGGGAAACATGCCGATCGCTCTAACTAACTGAGCTACTGAGACTTATCTGAAGGCTGCGAATTTATCTACCATATCCTTTATAGCTCAGTTGGTTGGTTAGCTTTAGTAGCTCCATTGATCAGAGTTTCCCGGAGTCGCGAGTTCGATTCTCGCCTGAGGCAGTGGATTTTTCTACTTTTCCTTTAATTCTATAAACATTGTGGTATCGTTAGCACTAGCAGACGTTCTGCTTGCTATAAAAAATAATTGTTTATGTACTTCGTTACTGTCGAGCCTTTAAGTGTTAGGTAAAGTGGCTTAAAAGCTAACGATTTCGTTTAATCCTAATTTCCTCTATTATAATATAGTCTACGGTAACCTTTAAATAAAACGTAGCCCGACGCCTAAGTGAAGAGGTTAGAAGACTCTCGAAACGCGCGAACGATCGGCTTCTCCTAATTTGCATTGATCGATTATAAGTTGATTAGTTTGAGTAGCTAAGTGTTTAGTCTATTCTAACCCTGTTACGTCCGGGTGATTTTCAAACGGCTCCCATTAAAATAGGATGAATGGCGAGACGACGCTCTCTATCTCATCTGTGATAATTTCCGAAGAAACTCAGGATGAGGGTAAACATCTTGACGTGATTAATAGTGAGCCGTTTTGATGAATACGGACGTAGTTTAACTAGAATAGTGTAGGATTCAGTTGTTGTTTGAAATAAATATTTATATAAACGAATAACATGACCACCATGTATTATGCCTTAAAAGATAAATACGAGTACAATAAATAAGTATGCATCCACCTAAAATAAAATAATAAAATTTCAAATATGGTGAAAAAACATGTGAATTTTATTAAACATACCTAACCATTATATAACTTGTAAAATAAAAGCTTATCTTTCTATTGTACCTATGGTATTGTATATTTTCTTAATTGGTAAATTTACAATGACTTAGTTTCATAGCACAGCAGCATGAGAGATAAAAACTATGTACTCTTGTTATAGTGAATTTTTTTAACATGCAACTAACCTATTTTAGTTCTGGAGCGCACGTATTAAATTTCTGTTTATTATATGCTAAGTGTTTGAACAAGCGCAGCGTAATTTCCTAGTTAAAGCTGTAATATTTATTTGCGTGGTTGAAAATTCGAGAACACTACCGCCTCGTTGATTTGTGTTCATATGATCCAACATAGAAGATTATAATCCAATTGAGTTTGATCCAGTTGATGTAGTGTTTAATCACTCTTACTTCGTGGTTAGTTTCTTCCTGCAGGATGATACTATTTAGAGAATTATCCTGGAGGAACGTACGGCAATTACAATGTGATGTCATGGAATTGCATTTCGCGCTTCAATTACTGTTTGTACATGCAAGCTCCATCGATTATAATCCCCTTGGATGCAACTATATTCAAATGCAGCCTCTCGGTTACATATAGTAGCCGTGCCATTGCAATTAGTGCGATATATAAAGCAAAACCAGGCCAAGAGACGCCGCGCAACTGCATGAATTAAGAGTCCGGTAACGATTTGAAAACGAAAATCGCTAATAATGACATTATACACATGAATTGCATTTGGTACGATAGCTTGAAGTCTTGTTATTGCAAAAATGTACTTTAGATCTATATATATTAATATTTAATACCTTAAAACTCGATTCTTACAGAGTATGTTTAGTGAGGACGTTGATTTGTGTAATTTTGTCGTACGATTTTTAATTATTATTTGTTATGGACCCTAATATGTTTTAGACTATCTGAATAAAGCATGAAATGAAGTTTATTTTTGTATTTTTATGTTTCTAAAATACTTTAGTATCTTTTCAAAAATATCACCTAAACTTCGGTAATTTTTAGCAAAATTGCTCTAGCAAAACACACTCTCTCTCAAAAAATATATATGAAAATGAAAAAAACTGTTATACTTATTCCTCAGGCGACTCATTTTCCAATGTATTCACATATTTTACGTACTTATATAACTTAATTTAAATCAATAAAAACCTTACTCTTTTCACCTCTCCAAGCAAAAATCGCGAAACAGGTGTTAGATTAGGGTGAATTATTTATAAATAAAGCATAAAATTAAAAAATCGTTGTATTTATTCCATCCAAAAAGAAAAGATCTTTCATAATATGTATACAAAATTATAGAAGTTATGTTAGTTACTGCAAAATCGCATCAAAAAGTTGAGCGAAATCGAAAAAAAACATTACCGGACTCTTAAGTCCGCTCACAGTTCGGACTTTCTAAATGTCTCCGGAACTTTCAAATTACTGTGGCTTATGCCACAGATTTTTAAATTCATTTATTACGTTATCAACGTTATTTCGCTGTTTCAAGTCAACGTTGAGTAGGTACAAGAACCGTTTCCCGAATTTATAAATGCGCTTTGTTAAAACCGTAATGGTTCATTACTACATATTTTGAATTCGCATGTCTGGTATTGATTATAAGAGTAAGTAATTATTTAATGACTTTAGGCCTGAGATTTTACCTTTCCACGAAACTATAATTAAACTGAATTCAGTTATTCACTCGTAAAATATGTATATTGATGGCACAATATTTGTTACATACCCACTTGCTTCCTAAATTATTATCATAACATACGAGCGGCCACTACGACCAAACCCTCGGAGCCCGAAGATAATTTTCATAATAAAACATCCCTTTTCTCAGGCACTTTGCTGTAAATCAAGTTTTCCGACCGCCCTTTCAATTTCCTGACCACAATACTGCGCACGCCAAACGAAATTTTCATTAGCTCTTAAAACAACCTACGTTCGGTCCAAAATAATATTTTGGTTAACTGATTAACATCTGTTGTGCTTCGCTGGGCTAAATAAAATACGTATCTACATGTAGCCCTTTTCGTGTATTGACTGTCTTCTGTGTTGAGATTTGAGATGTATTCTGGTTCTGAATTACTTAACTATTTACTACTTAGGCATTGCGTTTTCTTCAGTTTACTAGAAAAAGTGTTCAACATTTGTCTATTGAATGCTTGCCAGCCGATGGGAATTTAGTTCTATGAGCGCTCCGCCAGTGATCCCCACCCACCTACATAGATTTTTAGAACACTTTAAAGTTTCTTCGACACGCAATGTATTTCGAAATTGATTATGTCTGCAGGGTGACGTGACAAGATTAACAAGTAATGTCAATTAGACGGATTTTAATGTACATTGACAACACTATATTTAGTTTATATGAAAAAGAGACAATCTAAATAATACATATTTTTTAAAAGTTGGTAATTAAAAGTTTTATTGTTCGAGAAGTAGAATCTACGTTTTAATTCATTGTTCCTATTACAGGAAACACCCTGTATATAGTCAGCAAAACTATTAGCTTATCACGCTTACTTACAACAATGATTTAAATAATCATAATTTTACTGGATTTACTCGTACAACGACTAAGTATTCTTAAAACCCTATCTTTATTTTAGCATTGCTATAGTCGGACGCAAACAGACAACATGCTCCTCTCAGTACTTATAGCCAATCGAATAAATGGCCGTTTAATATCTACCTGTTCGTAAAGTGAAGGACACTTGACGCTGCAAAATGACTGAAGGTGAGCAAAAAACTTTATTGGATAGCGGCCAAGGCCAGCAAAACGGTTAGAAGTTACGGATCTTAAGAGGCCTACTATCGGCGCAATTTAGACGTAAAAATTGTCGGCAATTTCGATACGTTGCCGCCTAGGTAGATGTAACGAAATCAATCGATGTATTGAAAATAGCAGATGATTAGTTGCGGGGTCAGTAGAGCGCCTTAGATAAGTAGATTGCGAATTTAACATGTTCGAGGATTTTGGGAGTGAGGACATATTAAATTATTATTAGTAAGTACTTACATATACACGGTATCGGTGAGGATTGCGAGAGATTTAACAGTGTATTCCTTGTCATAATTGGAGATTAAAATGTCGTATACACTTTTCTGGATTTTGCCTACTTTCAGAGTTACTGCCAATTAAACAAAAATTTATTTAAGTATTATTGTAACTCAGTGCAAACCGCTTTTTTTATGGCGATTTCACTCTTATTGGGGTCTACTCTCGACATCCTTATTGACAGATATCAAAATGCCAAGGAACACTTTTCGTAAACCATTTTTTACTAATAAAACTGTACCAATTTATTTTAGTCAATAGTTTTACCAATTACATTTTTTTATATTCAAAAGCATCCAAAAATTAGGATTTTTTTTTTGGCGAAATTGACCTTACTTCATACAACATTTATTACTCCTTATGAACTCAGGAATTCGTGGTTAAAATCTCTCGCAATGCTCACGGGCACCGTGTATATATGGCGTTACAACATGATGTTGTTGATTGATACCTAAAAAAAGTTTCAGTCGGGACTAATACGTATTTATAAAAATTTCCACTACATATTTTGAATGTTAATAAAAGTGCAATTTCTTAATCATATTTTTTTTATATCAATATACCTAACTATAGAGAAAATGAATTAAGAAATAAAGACTTTTCCAAATCATATCAAATCAACTTTGTCTTTAAGACCACTACTGTGAATTTAACTTTTTACGTTCTGCAAGTTTGCAACGTTTTATTCTGCATTTTAAGCTTTAACTTTGTGTTTGGCCCTATCAACGGTTTTGCAGGCCGTGCTAGTGGTTTCAGACAAAGTTCACTACCTACTCCACTCTACTTTTGAGCTCCACTTGAGGCATATTTACTTGTTATTTTTGTTGTTTGAGTGTTGTTTTCGGAAGCTGTCATTATACAATGCTGAAGTATAATTATAATATAGTATTTTATACAATTTGTGACATAATGAATAGCTTCCAATGGAGTGTCGTGTTTAGGCCACAAATCTTGCTGACTGGCCTAAATAAGGTACGAGATTGAAAAACTTAATTATGTCACTATTGTGTATAGGTACCTACTTACAACTTACAATACTATTTGTACGGTAGCGAAAATAGCGCAAATCAAATGGCGGCAGAAAGCGGAAGTAAGTAAGTAAGTCGACTATACAAGTTAAAAAAAAAACAGTATTATTATATTGTATGAAAATCCATAAACGATGTTGTTATGGAATAACATAGATAATTTTTATCTTTATCTTTTATCTTTTACGTGGTACGTACTTGCACAGCACGTACCTACAGCTCCAATAAATCTAACTAAACATCCAGGTACCATCTTTGTTTAATCCCCATTATTTCCTAGTTCTACAGTGCTGTGATAGTTAATAGTGTTTTTACTATTGCGCCAATGCTATTAGCATTCAGGACGTGGCCTTGTTGGAATCAGTTGTTTTATTTAATTTGGAGCACGTTCTTTATTTCGCCCGTGCCAGGCGGCGCCGGCCGGCAATGCCTCGACGGCTGCAAATTTGCCTACAACCACTTTCATGGTCGCATTTATTTTTATTTATCATCCTACACTGTTCGAGGAATTGAAGGGTGATAGCGTATTTTTATAGCAAGACCCTCTGAAATTACGGTTATATGTTGGCAGTTCATAAAACTAATTATAATCTCTAGTTTGTGAGTGACAGATACAAATTTATGGTATTACCTGAACACAAACTAATATTAATTTGTGTCGAAGTCACACAAAATAAAGGATTTTGAATATGAAAATATTTATGCCCTGCGATCTTGTGGGGCGAATTGTAAAGCTGGCCATTCCATTCGTGCCTAAAAACCTTCTGAGGCCGCGAATCACAGTAACTCTCCGGCAATACAAGCTTTGCGGCTCTTAAACTCGCTTCTGTCATGGGCCCCAGAGACTGATGTATTTGCGAATAATTGGGCGAGTGTTTGTAGAGCATATCTGGAGGCCAATTTTTGACTTTCGAGCGCCCAAATTCAAAAAGTTTAAGCTCGAAAATAATCGCACACAAAAGCTTACCGCCAATTTTGTCGCATGAAATTAATAGTTTAAATACTCATGAGTTTTAATTTCTATCGCTGTTATTTTTAAAACATAATTTCAACGTTTTATTCTGAGTTGTAAATGTCACTTTCGATGACTCGAATCTCAAAAATCACCCCCGTTTACTGTGAGACGATGGATGCGAGTTGATATTCCAGTTTCTTTAATTTAAACTAATATGTAAGTATCTGTAGTTATTTGAATTGTGCAGTGTCTTGGTTTTACTGTTATGCTGTATAAATTTTGTGTGCAATAAATAACATATAATAATTGACAAAACACCTTTTTATTATTTTGAATAGAGCTAAGCGGGTAAGCGGGTCGGTGTCCTGCCTTTTCGCCGAAAATTGCATTGCCGAATTTCAGTTGCCAACCAACTTTTCGCAGACGTTTCATTTGGCCGAACAACTTTTACCAAATAATTATTTCACAACCATTTCATTTCCCAACCCCATAGTTGGGACAAAGAACCAAGCGGGTGTGGTGTTCAAAATGATCTTCATAAGCTCTTATTCTCTCAACAAGAAAGTAGTGTCAAGCTCATTTTGAACACCTCACCCACTTAGCTCTTCTGCGGCTGACTGTATGCTGTTTGCCAACCTTTGCCGTCAGTCAAACAATTACCCCTTTGACGTACCAAAGGCTTAACGCATTCGGCAGCTCGTGACGCAACCGCAAATAGCTGCTGGACATTTTTTATGTGGTGATCATTTCGTAAAATTAAAGGTGTGCTATTTAGGTTTATGGATTTTGATTTAATTTTGGCATTGGAAAGGTTGGACGATTTTAGCAATTTTCAATAGCAAATAAATGTATGTGTATTTATGCGTGAGTGTGCTAGTTTATTTCAGTAGACATGTCAACGGTAAGGACAAACGACTGAGCCAATTTGTATACAAGGTGTAACAAAAATACTGGTGATCCTTTTAAGGACATAATTAGTATCGTATTCTTATTATAAAAAGGAAAAAAAAACTTTCTCGCGAAAAAAAATTTTGGTTTTGTATGGAGGGTTGGCCAGCTGTGAGGACGCAACCTAAAAAAAAAAAAATTTTTCGCTTCCAGATAATACTTCTTCTACTTTTTTTTTACTCGCAATCAATACGATGCCAATTATGCCCTTAAACGGATCGCCAGTATTTTTCTTACACCTTGTAGATTAGTATCAATCAATCAAACTAATATTGGTTCGTGCGTTTTACCTCACGGGTACAATAAAACGCTCCAATTAGCCGCTATGTTTCGTGAACTTGACAAAGGAGCTCATATGAACGTTTCGATATCGCTCAGAGCATTTTATAGTAAAACAGGATAATAGTAGGTAATCGAAGGTGCAATAGTAAGTATAAGTATAATTTTTAAATGAAAATGAATTTATTTAACCGCAACAAACAGAAGCTGATTTGCAATCAAGATTTTTGATGCTTATGGAAAGATATATCATCAAATTAAGTAAATTCATCATCAAATAAAAAATCGGGTCTGCCGTAGAAAATCTTTTTTTTTATGTGTGTAACCCAACAAGTGTGCAAGAAACCACACCTGTTTAGCCTAGCTGCTACTCACTGTGTCAGAAATTGCGTTACCGAACCCGCAATGTAGGTACCAACATTAATTTGGTAGGAAAGGCTACGAAGGTGTAGAAGTGGCTCGTAGCAAGCTCTTCGCGCCGAGATGATAAGATATGCGCTCCGGGCGTGTGCATAGCATGAATATTCTATAAACGATTGTTGTTATTCATTATCTCTTGCGCAGGCTTGTTTCGTAGTTGATGACAGCACATGCCATTCTGTATGATTGGAATATGGAAATAATTGAAGTAACGAACCTAGCTATATACATGGAAGCCTTTTTCGTTATTCGGTAGGTATTACTTTGCCTAGCGTAATATTATACATAATCCTGCATACACAAAAGCTGCTCCTGCGATCCTCAGCATATATTGTATATACAAAACACATCCTGCATAGCAAACCTAGAAACCATAACTAAGGTACCAATCACTTACCTATTTAGTGTTTCGAAAAAACTAACTTTTGCATAAATATAGATTAATTTTAAAGTAAATATGTAGCTAGTTACGAATTATAGTTTATGAGCTATACAGGGTGGACTTGGACAAATGAAAAATCCACCTTATATGTACCTACATTTATTATTTTACTGGTTACCGTTACTTGATATTTATGGTATTCCATTACTTTTATAGGTATATAAATAATTCACCAAAACGTTCAGTATTAGGTATTCTACCCATATGCCAAGATCGCAGAGGCATCGATAACACATTTCATTTATTCTACGGCCGTTATACACTCATTCATGACAAAATGAGAACAACGATACAATGAAGAGGCCATAAAACGGCGCAAAACAATTGCAATCGGTTTTTTGTTATAACAGTCCAGGTGTGTTCTGTGATATATTGGCAAATCGGATCGTTTACGTGGTTCAGCTAGCGCTTGGCAAACGGTTCGGTACCGCAGCAGCTGACTTAAAACGAATATTTTAGCAAGGACAAGCCATTACTCATACAGGTTCCTCTCACGTGTATTACTGGGTACTATACTTATACGGTATGGTGAGACATTAATGCTACAAAACAGTTTAGTACCGGCTTCAATGTTTACAAACTAGGGCAGCTTATAGTTATAATATGATGCATAGTTTTGATAAATTGTTACTTAGAATCAGAAATTTAACGGTGCTAAATGAAGCAGCACATTTGAGACTTTAACTAATAAGATATACAGACTATAAGGAATCTAGCAACATGTTAATTTATTTATCGTATGGCTACACGTCACTGGATACAGAGAGGCATTTCTTCTTTCAGGTGGTAATAGTAGTGGGAAAGTAGATGGTGAAGAAATTCCAGTGAGTGCTGCGAGGTCCAGATGAGACAGTGCAGCTGCCAAGTTTGTTACTCTTTTAGCACCACCCAGGGATCACGTGTACCCTACAGTCTATGTCTAAGGTGTTTCCTATGGACGCAGAGTATTTAACATTGATCCCCGAACAAGATGTTAATACGAACTGGATATATGGTTATTTAAACATTTTGACCTTTATCGAGATCGTTTCCATCACCGCTAGTAAATAAATTCGTATAAATTAGTTTGACGCCGCCATTCGCGACGTATAAAATACCTGCTAATAAGCGATAAGCATGTCTGATACCTAACTTATTTCTCTGCGAAAACATTTTGATTGAATAGGTAACACATCGTTACGTGCCTTTCATCATATTTGAACTTTCTCAATTACTTACTCAGCAATTATACGATGAGGAATTTTATATCACAGGCCAGGCAGTACCGTCGACTGCTACAACTTTGCCTACGATGCACAACTTTGCATGGTTTGATAAACATGGTTTTCTGCTGTAGCAGTTAAAAAGTTGTAGCAGTTGACGGTATCTAAAAAGTTCTAAGTATGTTTACTTCGTCGTTGTAAAATAAAATTTATTGTCATATTCAAGAGCAAGACCAGATTGAGTACAATCAATTTGAATAAAAAACAGTTAAGCCGGCTAATAGGTATAGGTAGTAATGTATGCTAACATTATGCTAACGCATAACATTAACGTCCCAAAACTAAAATAATAAATAACATAATAGGTACCTACGGCACAGTGACAGTAACAACCGTAGCTTTGGGCAGGCTGAAAACCAGCGCTGGAACTGCGTCGTAAAGGCGAAACTTCCAGCCTACAGCTGAGACTGTCCTTTTGTCACGCATTTTTGGGTTATAGTTTTGTATACACAATAATAGTTATAAATGTCTAGGTTAAGTTTACATTGTGATCTGGTGTAAAAGATCCTAATTGTAATGTGTTTTTTACGTGGCAATAAATGATTTTCTTACTTACTTACAATATATTATCAAAGATAACTGTCACTGTATTTTGTCTAAGGTAGGTACGTACCTAGTTTTGTAATTTTATTTGAGTAAAATATCACGTTCCGTTGCTTGCGGCACCGGCGGTAGATTTCTTTAGACAACAGAACAACGACGACTTGATTATAATGACGCAGATGATATCTCTATTATTTTAACTAATTTGTAGTAAGTTTTAGTAATTATTTAGAAACTAATTTTAATTTTAACTATTAAGAGCCAGTGGAATTACAGTACCTAAAGTTGAAACAACGTAGTTGTTATAAAGGACGGGTCGGAGCTATCCTACGTGTCGGTACCCAAACACTTAACAACCGCAGGTATTGCCAATGGTTCGCCAACACAGTTCGCCCGTGTAAGTTGTAATTTAATGAATTTAATCTATTATGGTTGGTTGCTTTGGAATTACAGCTTTGTCTGGGTGTAATGCCGAGGCATCACAAGCGGATTACTCCGCATTAGGCAGCGTTTACCTCCTTGATTTGGATATTCGAAAGCCCACATACCTACATATTGCCGTAGGAGTGTTGTAGGCACGAGTATATAAGTAACTTAATTACACGTTATATTTGTAATATAACTTCACAAAATACCAATATATATTAATCGATAATTCGATACACACTTAAATGTATCGGTTAATATCTATAGCTATATCTATCAAGGTTAGAAAAAGTTGCACAATCAATTTAATGTAAAGTGTAGAAACATCTTTCCTTCTATGCCATTATCAGTGATCGTAGATTTTCCAGCGTTTTTAGTGCAGTGCTAGGATTGTTATTATTTTAAGACTATTAAATTGTTTAACCAAGTATCAAATGAAATCAAAGCTATAGTATTTAGAACTAAGTAGTAATGTAGAGGGTTGATAATTTAAATAACAATTTCACAAAAAAACGTCACTGCACCGGTTTTGCTGTAAAATGTACGATCACTGGCCATTATAGGCATAGGTAGGAAAGTGTACCTACGTGATGGTGACAAAGGTTTTTACGGGACGGCGCGTTGCTTATTGCCTTCCGAGTTACGACACGGACGTTTTTCACCTCGAGCCCTGGGCCTTTATTCTCTTCGCCGACTGAGCTCAGCAGAGCATGAGGTTCAGAGAAACCCATACTATCGTGAGCTCCAGAGGAGTATCAACAATGCATAGTGGACTAAAAGCTGGTCACGTCAGATATGCCACAACAATAAGAGCAATGAAACCCGTCTCGTACGATTGCAATACTGTCCTTATTGCTAGATCCGGGCATCTGGCAGCTTTTAATGGGTGGAGGTCAGAGTAATAGACTAGCAAACATTTTCAGTTGGAAAAAAGTAATACCGAGATAGGTTAAAACTGCCCAATTTATCTTCTTTATAGAGGACGGGGCTTGTATTTTAACATTAGACCAAAAAACATTGCGTATTATTTCAGACATTAGACGACAAACTAAGAATTATATTAAACGTCGTTTTGGACTACTTTCGCCCATCAGAAAATTTTGGCAATGATATAATCCAAATATTTTTATAATTTTTCATAATACTGCAACAAACCCAGAACTCCAGAATTGACTTCCACCACTTTATAGCTGCCAGATGTCCTAGAAATAAGCATAGTAGTACTAGCGAAAGGGATTTTGTCGCTCTCATTATTGTGTCATATCTGACGTGACTAGCTCTCCGCCTATAGAGAGAGTTAATCATTATACTGGGTGCGCGGAGCAAATGCTCGCCTGCGCTATATGAGCGCGGTAAATACAGGGTCTGTTGGTATAAACTTGCTGTGGTCTCACGCACATTACATGCACCCGGTGCCGCCCAATACTAGCAATTTATTGTACTGTTATAGATCTAGGGCCCGTCTTCGGAAATACATTGGCGCGAAAAATTGCCCCTAAAAAAGCCTTTGTGACAAATAGGTGGGTAACTGCAACGACCTGTATTAAGTTGTTTAGGGTCAACCAGAGGCCAGTCTTATAAAGCTACAAGTTACAATTTACAAGCGGAAGTCTCTTTCTAACCCTATGTGTTAGAAAGAGACTACCGCGTGTAAATTGTAACTTGTAGCTTTATAAAACTGGCCTCAGTTGTCGAACTCAAGTGTCAATATTTAACCCGAATTATAAAGTTTACAGACGAGAGACCCTCTTGATCCTATAGCCGTCAACACAAGGAATCCGCCTTTTGGAAAGGGTCGGCAACACGCATGTGACACCTCTGTAGTTGCAGGCGTCTATAAGCTACGATAGCTGCTTACTATCAGGCGGGCGTATGCTTGTTGCCATCATCGTATAAGTATCAAAAACTGAAACAATATTGTCTAGATTATTTAAATTCTTAATGGATGAAATGACGAAAGAAGCCAATGATATAAGTTGACCTACTAATGAAGTTGGTTTTCAATAAATATATTGTATCTTAAAATAAGTATAGCAGTAAAATAAATGTAATTGGCTTACATGATGATACATAGTTAATTTCTCTAGTTAGGTATAAGTATTAAAACTTGCTACACGCTAGTAACCCTCCAAGTCTGTACTGGGTAACCTTTAAGAACATTTTTAGGATGCTGTTACGCAAAAATGTGTCAACCCATATTCGTTTACAATAAAGGCCGAACCACACCGGGTGCGTTGTGAAATAAGCAGTCTCATAAGACATATGTCAAACCGCACGCGAACGCACACGTCACGCGTCGTCATGCGCCGTCACGCAAGCGATGTGACATGTCTTATATTTAAGAACTATTATTTTACAACGCAGCGGGACATGCACGTCTACGCACACACAGTCGGATTGGTTCGGCCTATGTCAACCTTAATCGTAATTTTTTTAGAGTTGACATATTATTGCAAATTGACTATGGGTACACAATTTTTTTCACAACAGCATTCTTATAATTGTACCATGGTTGTAAGGAATTAAACGATTATAATTACTTAGTATATTTATTTATTTATTTATTTAAACTTTATTGCACAAAAGAAAAACTTGATGTACAAAAGGCGGACTTAATGCCATATGTATGTATGCAGTGTATATGACTTAGCTAAAAGTAATAAAACTTCTAAAAAATTCCTAAATTAGGTTAATAACCGACGTAAAGCAAGGAAAACTGTACCTATCTCAAGATTCTATACCATTTAGACAAGTGAATGTATAAGGCGGCTTTCACACTGCTGCGGTTTCCGCATGCGGCGCCGGTGCGCGAGTGAGATAGCGCTCTGCATGTGTATAGCGTTCTCACATCGTCGTCGCCGCAGTGTGATAATCGCCTACTACTTGTTATTGTTACCCACTAACGACGTTCTCAATCCCCTTACTCCGACACTTAGACAAATGTGTACCTACAAAGCAGCGGCCGCAATTCGACACTTAATATCACACCTAACTTCCTACCTAATGTAAAAAATTATGTACAGAATTCCTAGTTTTTTTTTTACATACTTAGGTAGGTACTGTACTTATTAAGCATTTCTATTTTCTCTAAATTAGTGTGATCAAAATATCTTCAGTGAACTTTAGTTATACTCGCACATTTTCATGTGTATACTCGCACATTTTGGTACATCGTAATGCAGTGCTCCGCGCTAGAAACATTCATCTTCTTACCGACTTAACCCAGCGCCGTATATGCTAAATAGGTAATGTTGCATGTCTGTCTACAACGCGCTCCACGCCATTCTGTGCTGTAGATACTTGGATAGTATACATTTATTACCATGTAAAGCAGGGTAGATAGAGTGGAGATTTAATGATACTGAAAATACCTGATTAGGACCTAGGCGTAAGTACGTAGTTATAAATAAACCTGAATTTAAAAAGACAATTTAATATAAAGAATGAAAATTTAAGGCGCTTTTTCCCTTCTTTGTTTTCACACCCTCTGGAAATTTAGTCAGAAACAATTGATTTTGAAGTACCTATTTAATTTATAAAAACCTTATTATAGAGTACTTTAAATCTTCCATTCCGTTGATAAGGAACATGTCGACAATATGTCATTGCATGTATGAGAATAGCTATTTATTATACAAGGGGGCAAAGTTGATATTTAACCTCACGTGCTTTTATAAATTACTTTCCCCACATATGGGTAAAATGTGTTTATACCCACCGCTTTCAATGGATAAAGAGCGTGTTTCAGAGGTAGTAAAAAATAGATTTCCTTACACTAAGGAATTTTGATACTTTATAGTTTACATACGTTTTAAATTATTGCGCTAAAGAATAAAGAACCTACTAAATCAGATTTAATTTCCCTACTCATTTAACTTTATACTCTTAATGAATTGTTGACTTTAAAATCGTGACTACGCCTCGAGTAGATATCAGACGAGGAACGAAAGACTGCAAAGCTCTGATTAGTTCAACGCAAGATAGTTTTTACAAACTTTTAATGGAATACTAACTAAAGGAAATGCGAAGGAAATGACATTGTGTAACCGCTCGCGCGTGAAGATTACTAAACAGAGAATTTAAGAATTCACAGTCTTTATCACATTCACATTTTTATGCAACACTAATGCGTGAAAAAATTATAGACATTTTTGGTTAGAACCAAAAATTTTAGTGGTTATAAAAGACGCTGACGCTGAAACTACTGACGCTTTAACACACTAAATAAGACTAAGGGCCGGTTGCGTCAAACTTATTATTTTTTCTGAATGTTGACGTCATCGTAAAAAAATCTTGTACGAAAAGTTTGATAGTTTTCTATGGGATGACAGTTCCGTCGCCATATTTAACGTTGATCAGTTCGTTAGTTACTAGTTATGCGTGGTGCAACTCACCCTAAGTGTTAGTTGTATACCTATTGTATTTCATGTACCTACCTATTGGATCTAAGGTAGTTTAGTTCTTAATGAATATTAACACACATAAAATATTGTAAGAAATATGGTAATTAGTTAGTTAAGTATTACTTGCAGTGGCGGTATGTGTACCGAAATAAATGTAAAAGAGATAAAGTAGTTTGTAGAATTTGCCTTATTTAACATTTGTGACTCGGTTTTATTCACCGTTTTTTTCTTCCTTTAATTGCAAGGGTACATTCCTGAGCTTAAATTAAGTATATATCTAAAAGACACCAGTGTCCTAACTAGCTTTAGTTCTGAAATAATCATAGTTATTTTTTATGAGTTATTTTTATACTCTGAGACACCGCAATAAATGAATCGCCTGTGTGTTACGTCAATAAAAATAAGCATCCTGTGTATCTCGGAGTATTGGAATGTTCGAGATTACATTGACACGTCATAAGTTTCAATTATTTGGTTGAGTTATTCACAACACCCTAATATTCTAGTTACTTAAGTGACTGATATAACAATTATTGGAAAAAAAGAAATAAAAAAACTAAAAACATTTTTTTTAACTAATTTTGGATACCAATTCGTTTTCTTAATCGTACCTACCTAACCATATGCTATATGCTGAAATTAAAAGAAAACAAAAAAACTACATTGCATATGTTCAAAGCACATTTCATAAGAAAGTTACATCGATATTAATATTATAAAAATAAATATTCTGCGTGTCTCTTTACAGGCTAACTCTTACAATGTGAAAGACATTACTGGGAATGAAAATAAGTAAGGCAGAATACTTTAGGAACAGAAAACAAAGCTTTCAAATATGTGTAAGATTCCTGGAAAAGGTACTCACATTGCTTCTCATTAACCATACTAATGGTAGTAGGTACTTTTTAATATTGCTTCTTTGTATTGAAGATAGATATTTACCTGTTAATGAATATTTTATTGAACAAATCTAGCCCCAATAGTAAATACGTCATAAAGCAATTGAAGGGATGTTTACAAAAACAACATAACTACTTAGAGCGGTTGACACTTTTTTAAGAACATTGTTAATCGTTTCAGGTGTCAACCAGAATAGTCAGTTATGTTGTTTTTGTAAACATCCCTTCAATTTGTCATGACAGTAACTTAGACAGATAGCCGAAGTTGAGAAGCCACCGTCCATTACCTTGTTTAGTGGCGTGAAAATGATTTAATTGTTTAGTAATTATAACGAACTATGCATTGGATTTTAACTTTGTCACATGTATTTGGTTTGGGATAAATATTGTTTGTTTTGAAGACGTCTTAACAACTGGCCTTAAAGATTATATAGCTGCTTATTTAGCATGTCATGCATTCGAGCGACAAATTATTTAGAAATTCAATTTGATAATCATTACGTACTTGTATCGTTTTGCATAATAGAACGTTTGGGCAAGCAATAAAAGTATTTCTACTAAGTAAGTGCAGTAATTTTGAATGAATAAATGTTTATACCCATAAATTACAATTTATAATATTTGTTGTGTTTGTTTACCGCAATAAGAGTATAATAGCTAACTGTTAAGTTATGGCAGCCTTACATAATCAGGAATAAAATGATCTAACCATAAAAGTAACTTATTTAACAGAAGAAAACATTTTGCAAATATTAAAGCTGTAGGCGCGAAAGAAGATGAGCCAGCTTAATTTATTTAGTAATAACGGATGAGTGCATATGAACAAAGAGATGCCAGTGACAAAGGACATAACTGTATGGCAAGAGATTGACAGTCGGGCGTAACCGGAGCGCCCCAGGCAGGAAGCCCCGACGGCCGGAAGGGCGCTTGATGTATAGTGTTAAATCCGATTAATTTGGGAGACCTGTACCGGGACAATAACGTTTAAACACATTCTCGTGTCGGCGTCGGCGTCGTCTGCGTTACGCTGCGCTACCAGCAGCTCCCCGTAATTAGTTAAGGTAACACGTAAACCCATTTAACAATAATTGAAACAACTAACATATCTAATCTATGTATCTGTTATTTGCGTACGTGCACCGCCGCAAGTTTCTGGATATTACAAGCTGGTTTTAGTGACGATTAACGCCTGAATGGATTTATTAATACGCTTTGTTTTAGCTGTAGGTATAATTTGACGCACCCTTTAGTTATAAACTGGAACCAGGGCCATGGCCAGGGAATATAATGTTGGTAGTACGATTATTTCTTTGTTTTCTGAAAGGCATTTCCTTTATTTTTATTTAAGAGTATATATATCAGCATCAAAAAAATATTTAAAATAAGTATTTAGATAATATGTAGGCCGTATTTAAGTTTTGGTTCAGTTGGTTTTCACAATAAAAGAACGTAATGTTTCTGATTACCGATAATACAAGTTTTTATACATTAGAACCTATTGAATAAACTTTCACATGGATGATACCTAACGGATGTTTTAAAAGTTTTTACTTGCAGAGCCAGCTTAAACGAGCAAGCAGGATTATTTGTGCAGCGTATAAATGATGAAAAATAACGATTAAAAGAGTTCAAGATCTGACTGAACGCAGCTCTACAGCGAGGAATTTACATTTTATTCCAGCAGAGCTTAAAGGTAGCATTTTCCCGGAAGTAAAATACGACTTAGAAGATTGGTCTTAGAAATTACTTGTACGTGAATGTGGTCCTGCGTATATTCCAGTAATGTCATTAGCATAGATAGTCAGTCGGGCTGTGGTGGATGCAGTGTGATTACCGCAATCATGATGCAGCGCAGCCTCTGTGGTTTCGTGCTCCTAGCTCACAGGACGTCCTTGTCCAAATACTGAATAACTAACGATGGCATTTGTTTTCTGTCAGTCTTATCATAAATAATTAATAAAGTTAGTGAACAGTTGAATTTGATGCGTAGGTTAGCCTAACCTAACGGGCTCGATCGACATCAGATTTGTAAAGTACCTAAGCGGTATTTTAATCGAATACAGTAATCTGACAGCTCTTGTCATACAGAGTGGTTTCGCTGTCAGATTGCTGTATTCAATTACAAATAAGACTCATTTAGTGATACTTAAGTTAAGAGATAATGCTTTACAATGATTAACTCGATGACGATAACTTGTCAAAAAAATATTAAAATTTGGAAGCGATAGACTTGCCAAAACGCGAGAATTCTTCTTTATTATTAATAAAAATAAATTGTAGAAGATTTAAAATGTTACTTACCATTTTTATGATACACTAGGTATTAGATCGAATCAAACGTAATATCTAGAATAGTGTTTTTTAACATTAGACGGAATATTTAAAAATTTTACTATACAAAATACTTCCTACTATGTCTACAGTAAAAATATATCGAGTATGCTGATTTTAGGAACATTGGATACTAAAATAATTAGATTTATTGTAGAAATCATAATCAGTGCCACTAATGTACTTAACAACAATGATAGATTAGATGCTGCAATGAGACGGAAATGGAGTTGGATTGAGCATACACTCCGAAGGGATCCTGAACACATACCGAGGCAAGCCCTAGACTGGAATCCCCAAGGAAAGAGAAAACGTTGCCGTCCAAAGCAGACCTGGCGCCGGACTATTGTTGCAGAGGCGAAGGCTATTGGGAAGACTTGGAGCGAAGTCAAGCACGAAGCTCAAGACTGATCCAGATGGCGGCGCACTGTGGACGCCCTCTGCCCCATCCAAGGGACATAGGACAATAAGTCAAGTAAGTCATAGATTAGATGCACAATAAAATAACACTTCTTTAATTTCGAGGGGTCCGGAAATTTCGCGCAAGGCATAGAGTTTAACCAAATTTCAAAATTCATTTGGAATTTGAGCTATTCGGCCAAAATTATGCCGCTATATGCGACCTGGTTTTAAAATATTTTTGATAAAGCCTTCCTTTGATCAGTGATCGTTTATTAGTAGGTATTATAAGATTCATAAGTGTAAACATGAGAGAAAGATTTGCTTTGTATTATTCTTAGATGTGGGCTTAATTACCCGACTGTTTTCATTTCATTTTAAATACATACTACCTACCATCTAATAAAGTGTATATTGTTAATACTTGTATATAGTTTGGCCAGAGTTTGTTCCACTTCAAGCATAGACAGGGAGAATCATACTGTCTTTTTCTAATGCTAGTACTCTCACTACTAAAAAAGGGATGGGTATAGCATGTTACTCTGACTGTTACTGCGCTTTTGGTTTGCCAGACTATAGCCACAAACTATAACCAGACGGAGAAAGTGCTAGGAACTGGTATTAAAACTAATTGTTAATTTAGTTTAAACTACCAGACCGTTTTTTTCGAAAATATGTTGTTAAATTTTAATAAAACATATAAAAGTATGTTTATTAGGGTCTATATTAAGTACCCTTAGCGTATGTGGTATCAAAAATATACGCTGTATAAAATCTTTCCTCAATTTTTTTAAATAATTTAATGACGACCTTTTCACGTGCACTTGCGACGGTCTTAATGTATGCCCAATCTCAGTGGCCTTAGCTGTTCGATTATTAACAAAAAGCGCTATTCGAACCCAAAAATATACTTAAGTCATTATATCTACTTCGTGTCCCAAATTACAGTAAATCATATTTTTAAATAAAAATGGGTGTTGTCGCTTAATTTATTCCTATCTATGCCGACTAAGAATATTAATTCAATAACACAGTCATGCAATTTACCGTTGAAAACCTGTTGAAACATTAACGCCATTTTGTAATGTATTTCCCATTTAATTTATTATTTTCCTTGACCTGTATTTCCTACCGAAAATCTTGCGAATCATCTAGGGGTTGCAACCCGGGATTTTTTTGTATGAAAAAACCCGGGTATTACCCGGAAACCTGGGTATTTTCATACAAAAAAACCCGGGTTTCATTCCCTAGAATCATCATATCTAGCTAGTGATGGGTTACGTTACTATTAAGTAAGCTTAAATGCGTCTCAATAATTAATTTATTAGAGAACAATCTCTACGGAGGCTCTTAAATGGTGCTCTTGAACAAACTTAGGTCCTCATTCGCCCGCGTGTTGTGTGCGCTCCGGCTCGGCTCCGCGACAACCATTGTTATAATATAATACTAGCCGCACCCGAAAAGCATTTATTCTCAAATTAGCAGTTGACGTGTGGAAATTATATTCAAACTAGCCTCCGCCGGGGATCATTCTGCGTAAAACTCTAACATTCAGACCCGTTTTCACCCTCTTTGGCTTCAGGAAATCGTCAGGTACCCACTCCGTTTAACTGATTCGGTTTCCCGATCTGATGGGCTCCGCACAGGTGCACAATCGGTATTTTTTTCATTTTTACTTTCTGATGTAGGTATGCCTGACTTTAGGTTATGAAACCGTATGGGTGGAAACCGTATGGAGGCCTTCACCTGCGAAGACGGGGTTCTCGCTAAATATTAAAATCCATTAAAAATAATTTAGAACTAACACTACAATATTAAATTTTAACTTAAGACTTACTCTAAAAACCAAAATGTTAAAAAGCAAGAAATAAAAGGCTATTTTATTTTATTTTATTATGGGTGGAAACGTGTGTGATGCTGATGATCTGGTATTTAAATAATAGGTATGAGATATGCGCCTGCCTGAAATGAAAGTGAAACGAAAATCTAATATAACGTTGGTCTGAAGCCTTAGAGGAATAAATTACAAAAAATCCTTACCTATATAGTGGAATTCCAGGATATTTACACACAACGTACTTACATTATAGTGACCGGCCAGCTTTAACAGATACATTCGAACTTGGGAAAAACAAATAGGTACCTATTAAAATACTTAAAAAGTATTAAAGTAGCCTAGTGATTAGGGCGTCGGCCGCGAATCCAAAAGACGCTAGTTCGGTCCCAGCCCTGGGCTCCGGAGGCCTAGGTCAGTTTTCCTTTATATATGATATACATTAAAATCATTATTAAAATAATTTGATTTGTTCTTCAATTATAAGTATCTCCTAAAGTCCTAACAATTCTCTTTACCCGGCAGATACGCCTTCAATTATTTATATAAATATTATAAGCACATCATTACTACGAACTTCATAATTTGCATCCTTTAAGTGGCATTCTCTGACCTCCAGTCCTCCATCGATGAACACCTGCCAGATGTCCAGATCTAGTAACAAAAATATTAAAGTAAGTGCAAAGTTTCGTCACTCTCGTTATCCCATTTTCTGGGGTTAGCTTCTGACTACATATATTATTCCAAATTTCAAGCCACATCATGTCTAAGTGCAATGCCAGCAACGCACTGTAACTTATACTGCAATATTTAGTTTCAGAATACAGTCCAAGCTCGGCAAGTACGACTATTGTTATAATACGCCTAATGATTCTCCAAACCAAGCGACGTCGCGGAGAGAAACAGGCTTTGCTGATTGCAAATTGTGCTTACTGTTGAACACAAATTGTAAGCGAATTTGCTCCTCTCGCTTGGTTATTCTCGAACGGAATTGACCCCCTGTAAAGCTTTTTACGTAAAGATATTATTCTTCTGTTAAGCTGCGCGAGGGCTGTTTAGTAGCGAATGCGATAAATTCAGAATCTATATACCTATTTAAGTACTTTACGGCATTGGGTTCCTAAAGCTGTTTATATACTTATGTTAGGTACATACAAATACTATGCAAACTTTGATATAGTTTACTTTTAAGTAAAAAACAAATCACATTATTTGTAATAAATATTTGGGGTTAGAGCGTCGCCGCGAATGCAGAAGACGCTGGTTTGATCCCAGCCCTGAGTACTGGAATCCTAGGTCACTTTTAGCTTTGTATATGACATCTACATAAGTTTGTAGTTTATTTTTGTCGTGCAATGAATCGAACTTATTGCATTTTTTTCTTTTTTTCCCTGAAGGAATGGACAGACTGTTTGATAGTTTGTATGTACCTTATATGTAGAAACGAATACAAAATACAAACAAATACAAACGAAAGTTTCTATTTATTTATCTCCAAATCAACTTGACCGATTTTCGTACAGTTTTCGACAAAGATCGTAGACGGCAATGTAACATTTTTTCCGGATATTTTAATGAATAAGTAGGTAGATATTGGTGATTACGGACCTTTGGGACCCTTGTAATTGTAAACTAGATCTGATCTAAACGATTTGTGTTGAACTCGTAGATGAATGATTGACAATAATGATTAAATAACAAAAGCGATCTTCGTTTAGGTGTGACTTGTTAGAACGACGCAGTTCTTAGGCAAAACATAATAAATAGAAGAAAAATTCTGACACGTACCTAAAAGAATGCATTGAATTTTTTGACTATAGTTAGTCCTATTAGACTAGAATAGATATAGTTGCATTGTCCAGTCGACGTCAAAGATATGCTAACACTTTCGCATCTGTGAAAAAGTATAAACATATATTTGACGTCGACTGTACGATATCGTAAAATAGCAGCATCCTACCACATCACCACATCACACACAGAACATAAATTTCATCTTTCTGTCACCGTTAATTGAAACTTGAACAACATTTATTTGCGTTTACCAGATATACATTTTACCGTCCTATTTTATGAAATCTTAATGTTAAGCCGCCTGGATATTTCTCTAACAAATTACTAATTAAAAACGAAGTCCTTGAAATTATGAATGAATATCGCGATCAAACGAAATGTTTTGTTAACGTCACAAACAATCAAATTTTGCCGTTTCCGTGCCAACTAATTAATTAATAATTAAAATTAGATTTTGGCATTTTTTTAGTACTTACTGTATTTTAAAATGCTTATAATTAAATTGTTATTAATATTTTAAACTTCATAAATTCATAATGGTACCACATTAAAAACGGCACATTTACATTGCATATAAAAAAACAAAGAACGTTGAAACAGAATCTCTCGACAGTGTTTCTTGTACTAGTATAAAAATGTGTAAAAGTATGTAAGTAATTATAATATATCCCTAAAAATGCGCTGTAAGCTTTTTTATAATCTGGCTTCCGTAGTTATAGGCGGACGATCTTTTTATTTGACAGTTGCACAAAATCCAGGTACGTAGCAACAATTATAAAAAGTATAAATAATTTTGGGAATATTCATGGTCTTTCTCCTTTGCCATGGAAATTACAATCTGTAGCATTTTAGCTACAGTACACGACTAGGAAGATTTCGCAGACATAGAATAATAAACGGACATCCTGTGTTCCTGGGAAAGTTCGTTTTTAAAAAGATGAAAAAGTTCACATCAAGCTTTGTTTGTACAAATGGATTCTTCTGATTATTTGCCTTAAATATGCTGAACTCTTATTATTATACTTGTTGCTTTGCGTACTTTATCAATTTATAACCAAAACGCACATGGAATGGCTTTACTAAATTATATTTTATAACTTAAGTAAGGCAATAAAAGGGAATTAAATGAAGTCGACTTACAAATATATACTATTGAATAATTCTGTGTATTTTAAATTTTAGGATCAATCTTGTTTTTTTTTGTTAAAACTTAATCAATTAACCAATATAAAATTATATATTACTTTTATTTACAAACTTGATATGGTGATAAAATAATTATTAAAACAATCCGAGGATCACGTTGGTATTCACATCTAACCCGGAGAAATCAATCACTTCAAAATTACTTCCAGAGGCATTTAAAATATTTACAGAGGTTAAAGTATCATCACGCTATGCGAAAAAGACAAAAATATACATCGCTGCAGGGCAATACGTTATTAAATATTGTAGGCAAAACTAGCTTCTCCAGCTGCGGCGCTAGCTTGGTACAGTAAAATACTTAACCACGCTCCTCCGGTGCACCACTGGAAGCCTGGTTACGCAGGGTTTAGGGCCACCACCAGGGTTTATCGTCCCTGGACACGATGCAGGTCGCGTCGACACGTTCCCGCTGACGCCTCGCAGCGGAACGATGAAGGTTAAGTGGAATAAAACGTAAAACTTCTCAATCGGCGCTTTATTCCTTGGTTCACAACTACTTACACCTTACGCTAATAAATGAACTGACTAAGTACTAATTATAACTAGATGGGCTCGATTCAACCCACGCGGCCGCAAGCTATGGCGGCATTCGGAAGCCGTTCTCTCCCCTGGAGAGAACGTCTGTCCGAGACGCGCCCAAGATCGAACTGGACGAGCGGCTGCGCTGTCAAAACTGTCATAGACAAAACAGATCGATTGATAGATCTGTCGAACGAATGAATATAATGATCTGGGTGCAACACACACGATGTGCATGCGATTTGCATGAACATTTCCTGCCCGGGCCGGCCGGGGGGGTGACCGAATACTTGAGGATTATTAACAATGAACAGAGCCGAGCAATGTTACAAAAATCAACAAATTCTTTTAACATTGAAAAACTGACCTCGTAGCTGCGGCATCTATCGAGTGTAGTCTGGTACAGTTGAGTGCAAGTGCACTTGATAACAATTATACTGTATTATTAGCATGAAACTTAACATTAAATACAGTTTCCTAACACTAAGTCATTTACTACGTTAGTACATGGTTTCCTTGAAACAGTGAAACATAATTTACCGTTGGTTAGTTGATACTTAACTACGACAATTTAAGCAACTTAAATATAACAACAATAAATTTAATCTTATCAATTAGCACGAGCTATTCAAGCAATTACATTCATATAGGTAATTTACACAATTTAACAGTGGGCCGGGCCCTTGAAAACCTTATAACTCTACATTTGCTCCAAGGTATAGAAGGTGAGCTCTCATATTTTATTAAAAATAAACTAACCATGTAATGCAACATTAGGTATGTGCCCGCACATTATTAAAATATTACATTAAATTACATATTCTAAGTGATACCTAGTCTAAAGTCTATGTATGGCGGCTTGTACAAATATAAAATGTGACAACCGTGACACATGAAACTAATGGTTGACTTATCAAGAAATGACCAGGGCTGCGACCTCCCAGGTCATGAGGATCCGATCCCTATTTCTCGTTGGAGCAGATTTCTACTGCTTCTGGCCGCTGCCTCGACTAAGCCAGACATGTAGGGCACCGGGAGGATCGAACTCCCAGTGGACACCTTGGCGGCGAAACTCATCTTCCAGGACGGTTTCGCTGTCAAGTACGGACTGAGTAACCTCACAGAGGCATGAGCTAATACTTTAAAGTCGTACCTTGATCTGTGTGGGCGAGAGCAGCCGCCCTCGCCGACTGACAAACCGTGTGAACGCAGCAGCACGCGAATGTCTCGATGCTCAGCGACGAGTCTCGGTACTCGGCGACGAGACGAGCTCCAGCGGTACTGCCTTAGTACTGTATTCCAAATGGTCCAGGTGCTCCAGCAGCTCTCCCGGATGCTGCTTGACCTTCCAGGGCCTCTCCAGCACTTCCTTCAGTCTGGCAGGTCAGGCTCCGGAGTCCTCCACGGACGTCCCTCTCGGCTGCTGTGTCGGGGTGTCAGCCTGATGTGTCTGGACAGCTCCCATCAGAACTTCACCGAACCTGGCTCCATATGTCTCCACTCCTGGAATGTCCGTGAGCATCTTTGAACCAGTGTACATATAATCAAGCATATCCAGACTAAAAATAATATAAATATTGCCACTCTGCAAAATCTGGGTCAGCCAGGTTGAAATGTGAAACATCTAAATGAGCCTTTAGGTAATTATAACAGTCCGGAATATTAACTGTGACTGTACAAATAACTGTTGCAGCAACTCTAGATAGGAACAAGTTTCCTATCCGTATAAACTATTTCAGCAATTGTACCAGGTATCTTAGCCTTTAATTATTAATTCAACATATTATTACTGCCTATAATATACTGTTGATATAAATCTATTTTATCTACAAATGATTTCTTTATTATCAAGTAGCCTGCGTCGGTGTCCAATAGTGATCGAGCCTTAATATAGTTACCACCCACGACCCGATCTGACTATAACTCGAACAGTTCGGACCAATCCGGGTACATCCACAGTAGCTGGATCTCACTGACGACGCTCGGGACTGCTCCGGAGGCCGCAACGCCTTGCATAGAATTATTCCCATCTGAGCCGCTCGGGCCGGCCCCAACCATCGGTCGAGGTGTGTGCCCCGTGGCTATCAGCTGCTCCGCGAACGTGATACTCCGGAGTCCAGCAGTAATGGCATAATATAGCAAGCGGTACACCTGTATTGATCCCTGGTCCTCGACCTGGACAGCATGAGCTCTCGTGGGCCTCTGGGCCCGGTGCGCCAAGCCAGCACGGCCCCGCGCAGGCCTGCCACAGCCCGTTCCGGATCCGGCAGGCTCCACGGCCTGGTACACGCTGCACTGCTCGAACAGCGTTCTCACTTCAATTGACAGCCTCTAGAACGCGACAAACACTAATAAGAAACACCATTCCTTAATGGGTTATTTGAATTTCCTTATTACCTGGATAGATACCTACGCAGTGTGTCGCAAAACTCGACCTGAGCGCTGCGTCTAATTGCGATAGGTAAGACCGGTTGAATTATCCAAGTTATAAATATATCTAGTAATAAGTGATCATTCTATGACATTATACCTTAATTTCTGCAGCAAACTCCAGGTAGTAATGTCTCTCGGCGTCGAGAAATATCACGTATATCCACCAAGGATTTGAACAAATTCATTGAATGAAAATCACGCCTGTACCACAGAGTAAATAATAGTATAACAGAGAGACCTCTGTAATGTCACGTAACGTCACGAATCATGTTGTCCCTTCTTAACGCATGACAAGTTCTTTTTCGCACTTATGCAAACGTATCGGATACGTCGTGTCAAACTCAAATTTTTTGACAGATTTACTTTGAGTTGTACCCCCCTGCCTGTACCGCGTCGGTTTGAGAAACAGGGTTTATACTATTAATTAATTCAACTCACCTGTGGTATGACCTGGTCAGACCTTGACATGCCAACACTATTACACAATAAGCCCCTTATCGTTACAAATCTTTACTAGATTAGCTGATATTATGACCGAAATTACGAAATAAATACGTAAACAAAACAAGTTTGACGTCTGACGTCTGACAATGACACTGACAGATCAAATAATTGTCTCTAAGATGGCCGCCTCGCCGACTAGCGCCGAAGACACAAGTCTTTCCAAGTTGGCAGTCGCCGGCGCACTTCAGTGTTCATATCCGTAATGTTGCCAACTTGGCAACGAACCGGTAAATTGTCAATGTCAATCGATAGTTCGCACACTTATAAGTTCACTCGCTGAACGAATGTATGAACGGATTGAACGGCCTTATACAAGTCCCGTTATAATATGGCTGACGACGCACTTTATAACCCTAAAATACGATCACGATTTTAGATTAAGCACTCCGCACTGAATTTACCACAAATGTCTGAAATGCGTTGAAATACGATGCAATCGCGTTGCGCTGGCGCGACGCTCGACGACCAAATATGTTGAAATACGCTACGATGCTCGTTGACCTTTGCCGCCGCGGCGCGCTTCCTGGGTTTAGACTGCTTCAATCTTCCCCCGAATCACGGGTTATCGTGCCTATTTTCCCCCAATCCTGGGTTTTAATTCACGATTTAATATCGTGCGGACGCTCCCATTCATGGGTTTACCAAAATGGTCCGACAATCCTTATTCTTCCTTATCGCGCTGACAATAAAGAATCTTCTCCCCTCATGGGTTCCACCAAAAATTGTCCGACAATATCCTTATTCTTCCTTATCGCGCTGACAATAAAGAATCTTCCCCTCATGGGTTCCACCAAAAATGTAGGCAAAACTAGCTTCTCCAGCTGCGGCGCTAGCTTGGTACAGTAAAATACTTAACCACGCTCCTCCGGTGCACCACTGGAAGCCTGGTTACGCAGGGTTTAGGGCCACCACCAGGGTTTATCGTCCCTGGACACGATGCAGGTCGCGTCGACACGTTCCCGCTGACGCCTCGCAGCGGAACGATGAAGGTTAAGTGGAATAAAACGTAAAACTTCTCAATCGGCGCTTTATTCCTTGGTTCACAACTACTTACACCTTACGCTAATAAATGAACTGACTAAGTACTAATTATAACTAGATGGGCTCGATTCAACCCACGCGGCCGCAAGCTATGGCGGCATTCGGAAGCCGTTCTCTCCCCTGGAGAGAACGTCTGTCCGAGACGCGCCCAAGATCGAACTGGACGAGCGGCTGCGCTGTCAAAACTGTCATAGACAAAACAGATCGATTGATAGATCTGTCGAACGAATGAATATAATGATCTGGGTGCAACACACACGATGTGCATGCGATTTGCATGAACAAATATTTTATAAGACCGCGCAAAAGCGATCACACTGTGATATTAAATTTGTCTTTGTGCACCGCGGGAAGCTGGCGGGCGGCGGCTCAGTTACCTACGTCCCAGATGAACGCGACGTGGGTGTGGCACGGTGTGTTATTTTTTTAAACATGTTGCAAGCTTGTACTTTATTTTTCTCAGCCTTGGACGCCGGAGGCCTAGGTCACTTTTTCCTTTGTATATGACATCAATATAAATTCATACTTTATTTTTGTAATAAGTAACACAGTAGTTATATGGTAAGCTACTAGTTAAACTAACTACAGAGGTTTAAATCAAGTCGAATTAACGCTGTTTTTTATATTAACCGAATGATTCACTGTAAAATCGCTTCAATAGATAGATAGTTACAGTCGCCATCAAATACATCGGAGCGACCAAGGTTCTCAAAAATATCTGAACTAGCACTTCGTGGTGTTTATCGCCTTGACAATATAGGCGTTGTTCAGATATTTATGACCAACTTGGCCGCTCCGATGACTATACGTTATGTTTGAGTTTATTTTAACATTCTAAATGTGTATTTTTTATGCGTTGAAATCTCACTCCCAGGGGTTAACAAGCTCCCTCGTGACGTGCCCTCATAAAGAACGACCGATGGTGGACAGCAGTAATCAGAAGGGTGTAAATGTTACGTCGTTACAGACCTGGCCTTGTAATTCTATCACGTAAATCAACCGAGGTGAACCAGTATCAGAGTGGTCTCTCATTTTGAATGCTTATTACAGACGTCGAAGTCAACTTTTATGGACAAACCTGAAGCGACCCGGCTAACATGGGCGATAACAGTTCTGACCCAGCCGTGGAAATACGATGAATTAGTCTGAATACCGTCTCACCTAGCCTCGCGTCGCACATGATACTATCCAAAATTGGATTTAGGTACTCGAGGCTATATCGTTTTACGTCGTAATATGTATTAATATTTTATAATTGAAAGGAAAAATGGAAAAATTCACCGCGTCGAGCAAGACTCGAACTTGCGACCTCTCGGAACACCGGTCCGATCGCACTGCCAACTGTGCTATCGACGCTTACTCAACCCCGGTGAATCTTTCCATCTGTTACTCCTTTTTGCTTACGTCAGAGGGAGACGTGTAGCGACATCTACCGTAAGTGCATATACACATTAACGGCACCGAAGTTCCAAGTCATATTGGAATAACATCGATAACAATGCGCTAACCCGTACTAATTAATTGTTGTTACAAGCAGAAACGTCTGCAAACGATATTTCAATTTTATAATTGAAAGGAAAAATGGAAAAATTCACCGCGTCGAGCAAGACTCGAACTTGCGACCTCTCGGAACACCGGTCCGATCGCACTGCCAACTGTGCTATCGACGCTTACTCAACCCCGGTGAATCTTTCCATCTGTTACTCCTTTTTGCTTACGTCAGAGGGAGACGTGTAGCGACATCTACCGTAAGTGCATATACACATTAACGGCACCGAAGTTCCAAGTCATATTGGAATAACATCGATAACAATGCGCTAACCCGTACTAATTAATTGTTGTTACAAGCAGAAACGTCTGCAAACGATATTTCAATTTTATAATTGAAAGGAAAAATGGAAAAATTCACCGCGTCGAGCAAGACTCGAACTTGCGACCTCTCGGAACACCGGTCCGATCGCACTGCCAACTGTGCTATCGACGCTTACTCAACCCCGGTGAATCTTTCCATCTGTTACTCCTTTTTGCTGATTTGCTTTTTTTGCTTTTTTTGATTGAAATATCGTTTGCAGACGTTTCTGCTTGTAACAACAATTAATGTATTAATATATCAGTCAATGGTAGTAAATCGTGCTACCTTTGATATTTAAAAAATAAATTAAACCAGATTTAACTGAAATTCAATGACTGTTGATGAAATTATACATCTAACACAAAGTTTTAGGACTCGGGGAGTGTCTAGACAGACTATTAAGTATTATTATGATTATTTTTCATATAAAATAATTATAGGTTTTAGTACCTACCTATTGCGCCAAACTGGAGTGACGCGCTCAATGATGAGTGCATGATATGTTTGGTAAGTGTACTTAACAATAAAATAATTGTTTTGCAATAAACTATTTACTACTTAACAATAAAACTGTGACTTATGTATATTGTTAGTAGGTCTTTAACTAAAAAGAAAAAGAAAACATGCATATTTATAGTGTATGTGTGAAAATAGTATATCTACAACGCCAGTCCTAACTTAAATAATGTAAGAAAATGATCACGCGACTTTTTGTTCGCTGTTCGCGTTTGTCGTTCCAATATTTTTTTGTTTTTCAGCTTTCATATTTCTAAATACAAATATCTGCGTCAGGAGGTAGACTTTACCAAAAAGCGGTCTATTTGTACACAATGCCTCCTTCACTTGGCGCGCGAGGCTCTCCAAAGTTATTGCAATGTCACAAGCAATGCAAAACAATAAGTAATGCTACCAGTATATTATTACATTTTTCACGGGTTTAAAAATGGTAACAGGTGCCCGAATGTAGGTACTTACCAACTATTCCTATATTAAGAGGATGGCAGTAGCTAAATTCTATCCCTATCTTTTTCAGCGCGAGTGAAAGAGAAACATTCCGTTCCATAGTATGGGAGGTCATTGCAAATTTTGCAAAATGTTGAATTAGAAAAAAAAACTGCACACTAATTGAGAAAAATAAGGCAATGAAGTTTTTTTAAGTATTATTGTGGTAAAATTTGCTCCTTAATTAAAACGTATAAGTCAAGAAACTAAAGACTTCTGACAACTGTTCAAAACAAATTTTAAGATGCAACTTTGGAATTATTTACTATGAAGCTGATTTCATCCAATCGTAGGTATGTAGAAATTAACAAAATTTCGAAATATAACGAATAAAAATATACATTTTTTTTTTACTTTTCCAAATCAAGTAGTTATAGCTATTTGACTGTTTAAGTAAAGTCAATTTGAAGGTCATCGGGTGGTGACATCATCTTAAAAATGGACTTAAAGCGGACTTCTTATCGTCGAAGTTTCGCGTATCTGTCAATAATGGCGTCAGAAAATACCTGAATAGTTTTGCAGTGAGTTTATATTTATTTATTGCTCACTGCTGTTTCTAATTCACCTTACAATTGTAAATCACAAAACTTGTAGCAATGTAAAATACTGTGCCACTCGAGTGTACCATTAACTTAAGCAAATCGAGCTCCAGTGAAAATAGTATTGTGCTGGCTTAACGCGGTGCGAGCAGTCTGGTCGTCAATATTCATGAGGTAACTTTAACTGTGCCTCGGACTAGGCGTTTCAAACGGCCATTACTATAACAGCATCTCTGTTTGTGTACCGGGATGTAGCGATTAACAGGTTTCCTGCCGAGAATCGCATACGCTCTTGTGTCAGTTAACACTTTCCGTATCGCAGTTCGCTACGCGCTACGCTCGTAGCCGACTATGGCGTTTTTCCGCTTTGTAGCGGAAATCCGCTACGCACAGACCGCCGGCCTAGCGGGCTCCTGGTGCCCAACGTGTTCATAAAATACGATCAAACAGAGGATTATTTTTTAAGTTTTTTTTAATGTGTGTATAAGACAAATTATAAATTTTCTACCCATCAGCATATCACTTTATTTATTTAAGTATGTATCAGTTCAGCGAGCCTATCGCCAATGATATCTAAATCTAAATTTCTTTCGTCTTTATTGAACTTTGCATATGCAAGCAAAAGAGATCCCTCTCTAAATAGCCAACACGATTATTGCACTATAAATAGCCAACGGACGAAAGTGCGTTTAACAATTCATGTGTGAATACTGTTATGTACAGTCACGAACCCGGATAGTTGAGCCACGTGCCATTGTTCGTAATTTAACTGTGTTATGAGAGACCGATGTCATCGACTAGTTGTCAACTGTCACTTTAGTACATCGGTTATTTATTACATGGCTAAATTACGAACAATGGCAAGTGGCACAACAATCCGGGTACGTAAATGTACAAAATACTTACGTGAGACATTAAATAAGCATAGTTCCAACCGTGACCACATATATTATGATACAATGATTGTATAAAATATAAATAATTGGTTGTGTGGGTGCAGGAAACGTGTTAATAATAGCTCTCTCTTGGAGAATAAGGCGAGTGCTGGGATTTCAACAGATCAACAAGTCGCTTTAGAAGGTGGTTGGTGTCATAAACTTGAGTGGTTGCAATATTGTTTAAGCGAATATTGTCAAATGTATTCTCATTAAGATTATGAAATTTCTGGGTCGATCCAATCATTTCAAATTGAAGCCCGTGTTGTACGACGGCCGGCGCATTAAAAGATTAAATATTTTTAATTTGATTTCATTCTAGTTTAAATTGGGAAGCTACCTTATTTTATTTTTGTAACTTGATTTTATTTTTAAACCCTACCAAATTACACATCTGTAAACATGTTATTTCTAAACCTATTAGTTGTTTCTAAAATTGAAATAAGATAGTATCGTAATGCGACTCAATCCGTATATTAAATCTTTACATATTTGATTTAAATTTAAGGAGGTGCAATATTTATTCAAAATTTACATTAAGTACATAAATAATAATATATCTCAAACTCCAACACACAACCAATAATCAACTAATATTGAAGTTGTGCTGGAGTTGCAGCGGAATAATTTTCAAGAAAATTCCGATATTTCTGATTCAGACGTTTAGGCGCTATAGCTGTATTAATCATTGGAGTTTATTGAAGTTGGATCGTGTATAAAATATAAATAAATATATAAATATATGGGGACAATCTTACACAAATCAACCTAACCCCAAACTAAGCAAAGCTTGTACTATGGGTGCTAGGCGACGATATACATACTTACTATACTTAGATAGATAAATAGATACTTATATACATAGAAAACATCCATAACTCGGGAACAAATATTTGAGATTAGCACACAAATAAATGCCCTTACCAGGATTCGAACCCGGAACCTCCAGCTTCGTCGGCAGGGTCACTACCAACTAGGCTATGTAGGCCGTTATACGGTATAAACGTGTTTTAAACTTAGAATATGGCCCCTGGTTACAAAACATACATGAATGACCCGGAAATCAATAAAAGCTTGTAGAAACAATTACGAAACGGTCTCCCCTGTTGCTCGTTATGTCCTTAAGCGATCCGATGAGTCAGGTGCGCATAAACACGTCTATTGTTTCATCAAGTTAATTGTCCATGCACATTGGTGGAATGGTGAGGCTGTCATCCCACTAGCTTGCACATTCGGTAATCTCATGCATTACAATGCTGACTGTAACAACGCCTAGCTGTAGAGGTAGCATATTAGAAGGAATCCAATTTGAGCGTACGAACGCGACGCTCTCGTCTTGCTACACGCTATCTCTACTGTTTAGTGGTTAATTACTGCACCAGCCAATTACTCGTGGATCGCAAACACGCGATTTAATAATAAACCCTGCGATTTCCCGTACTCTGCTCTGAATACAAACAAGCATCACTAATTTAATTTTTCACGATCTTTACAACTTCATATAGCATATTTGTCCTATGATAAGGAAATGATTCAATCAAACTTTAGCTGTTTGTTTTTTCAAACTGCCAAGATTTAACTAATTAAATATTTAGCCACCAATTTAGTTCCTTTCGAATCGCACGTTTTACCGCTAACTAGGCTATCAATACTTCATCAATGGGGAAGGCAACTGTCAAACTGACGTTTCAAAAATAGTTCTTCATTTCTATGGCGGGAATAGATGTAGTTTTTATATATTTTTGCAAAAATGGCTTTTTTCTCCGAAATGGAAATTCGCCGGTTTCTGCAATAACCTAAAAAATATTTGCAGTAGAATAACCCTATAGTGAAGGTTTTTGCCACACACATCAACCTTTCGCCTCTCTCTGTCATTGTATGAAGCCTGAAAAAAAGGCCTTAAAAAACTGGTAATCCTCTTTATCACTTCCTAAAAAATCTTATGAATAATATACCATAGTCAGAGTAAGAAAGCAACGGCAATGCTTGTATATAAGCGGTCTTTCTTCCATTACGAGATCGAATATAAGTTACGGTGAGCGGCGCCGGCGTCTCTGGGGCCGACCGACAATGGCGACCGTTCACGGTACAATCTCGCCTCTTGTCACATGCAATATTCAATTGCATAATGTCACACTTCTTTGAAATACTACAACGCAGAGCTTTTATTTTGTAAAACGTTGTATTGTTATTGTGGTGATACACAGGGTATTTGCAAATAATTAAATATTAATAAAGATAAAAAACCGGCGCGCTTAGTCCGTAGGTGCCTCTCTCTACGGTCCTAAATACCGGCAGCATCAAGGCCTTGCTCCTTTGCCGGCGGCACCCTAGGTTAGGTTTTTTCTAAAAAAAATATTGTGTTTGTATGTTTTAGACGTATTTTGTATTTTACTCTTATAAAAATATTTCAAATGGCCTAACCTAAGAGAAATAATAAATAAAGATAGATAAATAAAAAATGTTAATAAAACAACAACTTGTATAAAATGTTCCGTGCTCCAAAGATGCAGTTACTTTCAGTTAGCAAACCCTTGCTCATCGCTGGCAAAGTTTTTCAGGAAGTGATAATAAAGATGACTCCATCTTTATTATCACTACTATGCTACTCAGCATTTTGCTTCAGTGTCTATATATTGTGAGTATTTATAAACAAAATTACGAGTACCTGTATACCTGTAACCACCGATCAATAATATGGGATACACAATCAGCCCAAAAATGGCTCCATAAAAGTGCTGTAAGAACGACTCGTAGGTACAGCACTTTCTTTGACAGTCTTCTTCACAAGCCATATTTTCGTAAATCTTGTTCGAGTCTGTACTTCTTTATATATTTTTTTCGAAGCCTGTAACAAAAAAAATAGGTACTTAGAAGTATCAAAACAATAACATGTTGTAAAGTACAAGGGACCGTGCAGCTGCCAAGTTTGTTCTCTTTTAGCACCACCCATGGATCAAGTGTAGGGTTGTCTAATACTCCCAATGGACGCAGCTAACATTGATCCCCCGCAATTGTATTAAATACACTTGTCCCTTTCAGATTCAGTATTATAGCTGGTATTCTGTGTACCAAACGTTATCTGCGATAAAGGGAAAGAGTCGGCGTTACCCCCTACACGCGTGATAACGCCGAGAACAATCATGATAACAACCAACACTAACTTTCCCCACTACTAGTTTTGTGAGACTGAGTGAGACTTACAAACGCTCAACTAAACATTAGAATACAAAATAATTTATTCTATTAATCATACAAACCAGAACTTTATTTGAAGTGCACAAAGAACAAAGGTTGTTTACAATGAAATGCGTATTACAAGTTGAATAAAACATGTAGACTGCAAAGTACATACTGCTGCAAATTGCAAGTTAGGTATGCAACATACTATTTCTGTTCTGTTTCATGGCTCTAAAATAAGATTCATTAAGGAAGTAAAACTATTTAATTCATGTCATTTTTGTCACCAGTATTTTGGACAGGCAGTATAACCATAATAACACCAATAATACTTAGTAAAACACTTTATTGTACATCAAAAAATAGCAATAACATAACAAAATAACACAATATATAGGTAGATACAACAAATATGTACATCATATATACGTTTACTAAGCTATAAATCAATCTGTTTAAATCGGATAAAACTATAATAACCTCATTCGAACTTGCGAGGCAGATTCGCATATTTGTTGACATCAATTTTATTGACTTAAAATTTTCCGCTGTGGTAATCGTAATATTAAACGAGTAATAATACCCCTTTTATTGGATACCTTTCACGTTAGGGTTTTATGTTTGGATTTTATTACAATATATTTTATTAAAACAATACATTTATTTTGCATTAAGCAGAAAGTCTGCTATGGAGATCATCACACTGGCGCCGCAACCGCATGCGGCGACGGTGTGCAAGCGTGACAGTGCTATACACATGCAGAGCGCTATGTCGCTGGCGCACCAGCGCTGCATGCAGATACCACACCACTGGTGTGAAAGACGCCTAACGATACCACAATGTTTAGAAATATAGGCAAAATAGAAAAATCTACTTCTTCAGGCGAGACTCGAATCCGCGACTCTGGGAAACATGCCCATCGCTCTGACCAACTGAGCTACTGAGACTTACGATGGCTGCGAATTTATCCAACATATCATATTTTATATGCGTCTATGTGATACATTTATACATCGTCGTGACATAGAACATTAACGACTCCCTAGGAAAGTCTTCCCTCCCTCCCTAAACACGATTTCAATCTCACATTTTCCCTCATATTTTCTCATATACTCGCAAGAACCGTGAAGACATTGACAAAAGATGTGTGTTAGAGCCCGCAAAGTTAAGTAAGTGATGCCTCAGACCAAACTAGCTGCCAGCCATGCTTGCATAAGGTAATATAGTCAAGAACTTGCCAAGATATTTGCGAGTCTATCAACGGTTAGGTTCTTTTGAAGACGGAGTGTGAAATTGCAACGGAATGAAAACACAATTATTCATCGTGTAGCAGCTTGCTACACTGATATAAAATTATTTAGCAATGTTTAGTCAAGTTTAACATTTGCAACTCCTACGGTAATGTGGGTAGGTACTTATAAGATAAGTAATGCTACATTATATCTTTTTGACAATAAACATTTTTTTTATCACAATATTAAACAATAATTTTATTAAAAACTAGTTACTTGAAAAATTAATTTTATGTCAAAAAACATGCCGTTTCCTTTCAGGTTTATGGGTGTATGTTCTTGCCAATATATCCCAAAGCAACTTGGTTTATTTTCTTAACAGGCCAGAGTGACCAGCATCTCGGGCCTTTATAATTTTAAAGCGGCTATTAAACTGCCGAAAAGAAGATTAACTATAGCTAGGTAGAGAGACCAGACTATTCAATATTCATGACGCGACAACGTCGTGGTTGGTAAGCCCCGGCGCTACCGTCGGCACTCGATTAGAATCCATCGCTAATGCGAAACTCTAATACCGCAGACAACAACTACACGTAGCGACATTGGGGGTGTGAGGCGAAAACGAATGAGACGATAAGCCGTGGAGAAAAACTGTGACGAGATTAGGGCAATCAATCTCGCTGTGATTGTTACAAATGAATGATGTAAACAGACACGATAAAATACTACATTTATTATATAGGCCCTATCTTCTTGGCTTTATTATTAGTACTCGTATTATTACGCATTGGATTATTTACCCGATGATGTACATAGTTCTTTTTCATATTGTTCCACAGTTATGTTTTTTGCACTCATTACGATGTCTTCAGTTTATTTTGCAGACATCCATTAAATATATGAGATTAATTGATAAGAAAAATATACATATAAAATATATAGATAAAATAGGTATATAAATCAATGGTAAGTATTCTAAATGTACTGTAGATGACGTGCTACAACGGTAAATGAGAAACTATTTCCTACAGTAAATATAGACTTTGAACAATTGACAAAATTGCTTTGCATCACATTCATTTGTTAGGACAACAGGTTAGATTTTCAAGGAGTAGGGTAGGAGACAAGCGAAGTGCGAACGTTACAATAACAGTTCTTACGCGCATTTGGCACCTTTGCGGCTGGCAGCGGCTGATAATGGCCGCGCCACAGGTGCCCCCAAACCTCCATCCAAGAGATATTCTCGAATGGAAATAAACGTCTTACTATTAGATTAGAATAGCATTAAAGCCTTAAATATAGGTCACTGCAAGTAAAAATGTTAAACTTGTGCACATCCGTGCAAAGTTATAAGTTTATAACAGAGGTTTAGTTTCAAAATCAATTATAAATCAGAGTTTCTCAAATGTATCAAACTTAATAAGAATAATAATTGCTGTCCAGAGTGGGGTCGTTAGAGCTGTGTTCTCGAGGGTAGATGTGGAAACCTAAGTGGCGAGTTGGCTATCTTTGATGTCGCTTTTTATGGGGGCCCATCTTGCGGACGGCGAGTCACCGTCTGCCGGAAATAAAATTGGATACCGTTTTATTAGGCAGGCGTCCGGTTCTTCATCCAATAGCCCATTAATCAGTCCATTACTTTTCACCCAATAGCCTAGTACATTTTAGACTCCATTAATACTCAATAGTCCTTACACCATGGCGGGTGCTGTCTCTGCGTGCGTCCCATGACACGGGCAGGGGCAGCATCCGCTTAGTGTACCCCTCACTTTTCATTAAATTGTCGAAAGGGCCTCTGCGCGTTGGCTTCGGCTCCGCATACGCCTCCCAAAGGTCCGGAATACCATTGTTCCGTGGTCGGGAAAGACATACAAATAAATAATAATTGTATAAAACTTCGAAATTTAATACATGATATGCGTAAAGTATCTCAACATCAAATTATGTTAAAGAATCAGGGACAGAATATCGGAATTTCTATTTTGTTTTCAATTACTTTTAAAATAGAAGTCGATTATTTATAATACTTTGGTTATTGATTACTGCGAGTTTATAAATAATGTGTTGTGAATGCCAATATGTGAGGTCAATGTGAGAACGAGAGACTTGGATGCATTTGCTGTTTCAAAAATAACCTTGCAAACATATTGGTACTGCATGATCGATCGCTTTTAGGGATAGGGACTACATTAGTATTAAATTGTGATTACCGCCTCGGATAAACGGCTCCATTTGAAATTAGATTGAGACGAACTGAATATAGACCAACTCGATCATATGCTCCGAACACTAAGCCTTCACACCCGCTAATAATAACTAAGGGAGCCAAATGAAATTCAATTTAATCTCCCAACCGCCGATTGAGTTATCTCGAAACTTGTTAGACATATGGGAACTTTCGATATAAGCCAGTCAAATTCAACAACTTTTACTCTGTAGATGTTTAATGAAATAAGCTATACACGTAAATTAATTGGTTTTAAAATAATCGTGGGTAACTACCTAGCAGCTTAGGTAAAAAGTTACACTGAAAAATTTAAACACTAAAAGCTAGTGCGTGCAAAAATAGTTTAACGATGATCTAATGTGTTCTAGTGGAGTAATAAAATAATGAAACTTGGCAAGGCACTACGTGTTAATTTTACAACTCATGCAACGGTTTCATGCTTCCGAAATTAACTTAATTAAAACGCGAAAATATTTTCCATATCGTGACATATCATTTTGCGTTTTAATAATTGAATCACTTCAAAGTTTAAAAAGAGAACCGGGGCGGGGCCAGCATTAATATTTTAGTAGGATTATTTCGGGCCACGTATTCAACATGCAGATGCCGGTTAATGTATCCTTTACGGTTCACTTTGATGGAGTTATTCCTCAAAATGTCGGTAGCATTTCTCTTGCTATCTTATTATTTCAGCGCGGGAGTGGCGCGTATCCAGGGAGATAGAAAACTTTATAATTCAGTCCGTAGTTCGGACAATCCAGCGCGCCGCGGTCCCAGCACCCTCGCTCTTGCCGTAATTAATGTTTGCTCCAATTATAACGCCACAAGAATATGTAACGAATTTTTTCACTGTTCCGCCTCTTCAACTTTTGCCATAAACCTAATGTACCAGCATAATCACATTACAGTCCACAGGGAACTGAAGAGCGTGTTTTTAAATATAATTAATTATAAGCCATACAAAATAATAACCGCTGTCACAAAAGTAATGTTTAAACTTTAGATAAAGGCCAAAACTCAAGTTAAAAAAAATTGAGCTTCTTGGTTCTTGACTTTCAATCGTGAAAGAAAGTAGGTATCGAACAAAACCGGTGAAATTTTTAAAGTGGTAAAGAATATCGACAAAAACATTTCCTGCTTCAATTAATCTTAAAGGGTTTTTTCTTTAAAATATTTCCAAGCTCTACGAATTCTTTGGCGTTATCGTGAAACTAGAAGTTAAAAGTTTCCCGCTGTAAGTGAGCTAATACAGCGATAGCCTCGACCGCGGGGAGTGGCCCGAGTTCTACTACGAAACTAAACGATCGTAAAACGAATATACTTTTAATCTACAATGCACGCCATACCACTATCGGGCCTGCCTTGTTTCCCTCTAGGTCATAAAACAAACGAGCTGCGACGAGCGATGTAAACTCGCCCGTTACAAATTCCATTCTGTAACTTGATCACGGATCAGCTAGGGCGGCCTCGCGAGCACTCTTCGCGATTGCACCCAATAATGTCGGTACTTACTTTTTTCGACTACCTACAATGAATATTCAATCACTTAAAATTGAAAAAAATTGACGATACAAGTTAGTTACGTCCTGAAACTGTTAGCGTAGTGTAGTGCATCAAGGATAACATTTAGGTATTACGTTACCAAGTACAAGTTTAATATCCGTGAGATGTTATCATTTATGCATGTATGTGGAGATTAGGTTACATTTGCAGTTATAATTGCTATTCTTATTTACTAATAATAATCTATCTTCAAACTCTACCTTTTCAGGCGTACATACGCTACGTTACACCTTATTCTAAAATAATAATTATTCAATCTAAAATACGAGTACAAACAAATAAATTATACAAAGACTTAGCAAGTAAGTACAAACGTCATGTAACATAAAACAATTCATTGGATTAAATATTTAGATATGTCACAAGGTTCTACAATTACAAGTTATAACGGGTCATTCAAATATTCATTTATGCTATAATACGTATAGCATTTGTGACTAAGCCATTTTTACTGAGTGCTTGAATTGCCTTAAATTATGGTCCTTAAATGAATTGAGTAACAGTTTTATACACATACTTAATGCATTTTTGGAGGTAAGTGCTAGGTTGACTCCAGGCTTATAGAGTTTGTGTCTATATTGTTCGCGGACTTTACGAGTTCGTAGCTGCTGCACTCCTAAAAACTGGGTTTTATATTTATGAACGAATACCAAGGCTTCCATAATATACACACAAGGAAAGTTCAGAATACCGTTGCCTAAGAAAATTTGACGACATGAATCATAATACTCCATTCCGAAAATTGTTCGAATGCAGTCTCTTTCTGCAAGAAATACTTACTTGGTTTCTACTTGTACTATTTCCCCATAAAACTACACCGCAGTGGAGAGTTGAGTTCACATAACCATGATATGCAACTAAAGTCGCTTTTAGGGATACAGTTCTTGATATTCGTCATGTTCATAAGTGAATCTATTCATTCTTGAACATATCCACATTTTTAGCCACAAAGATAGGAAGCCCGTAGTTATATGCAATGCATGCATCAGAATTCCCCCCATCCGCAAAGTCGACTCAGTAGATAAGGTATAAATATAAGTTCGAGCGGAGGTCAAACATGAAGAGGCCCAGAAACGGCATCACGATGTTTGACCTTAGCACCTCGCAGAAACCAAACGGGAGAAAGTACCTTCTCTCCCGGCCTTGCAGCACTAAACTCTCTTTGACGAAAAATTTCGATATTAAAAACCTAGAGCGACGTAAAATCTGCTGGTTAAGGTTTTTAGTCGGTAAGAGTCCGACACTGTCTGGGCCTCCCTTCCCAGTCGTCCATGATGGATTTTCCTTAATTCGCAGTCTTTATATCAAAAATTATTAAAAGTAAACAAAAGCAAGGACCCTCGTCTTTGGCCCTTCAGGCGACTCCCCCCCCCCCCCCCCCCCCAAAATTATTATAGTAAAACTAAGAATCCTGATTTACCATGGTTTGTACCCGAGAAATGCAATGATATGGAGAGTAAGTCAGTCGTAGAACTATTTAAGCAGGCTTACGCTTCATAAGGACAAGTTGTTAAAGCCTTGGAAGTGATTTCGACGTAGGCTCTAAGCAACAAGAATTGCTCGGATTATAGCTTTGGTTAATTTGTGTTATAATAACTAGTTAGGTAATGGGATCCTCAGTATTTAAGCGTGATTAATAACTGTGTATTTAGTTCATCAGAGTTAAGTATTTACCTATAAATATAAGAAAAAAAAACACCAAAACGAATACAGAACATCCTTCTTCTATGAAATTGAAGTCGTTTAAAAATAGCGTTCATTTATGGAGCGAAAAATTTTCACAATATAGATAGCATGGTTCACACGCATGTATTCAAATGTAAAATGTAACTGAAATTTATTTCGTAGTTTGAAAATCCATTTCAATATAGTAGGTAGGTATATCCATCTTTCGAGTGAATGTAAATTATGATTGTAAGGTATTCTTTTACAATATTCTTTACATTTTTTCCCGGGAGGCTGGTATTAGGGTCCAATCGTGCAGTAATAAAATGGCAACTTTAGCGGCATAGAAAAGTACCTATATCGGCACTACTCGGTCGCTACCTACTTACTATTTATAGGTTTTCGATTTCTCTGTTTGGAATACAGTAGCCCTGAATGGCATCGATACAGAGCTCATTTAAACTAGGATTGTCAAAAATATATTTTTTGAGAATTTTTCCTCTGCACAAGATGTTCTTTTTTGTTCAATACACATATTTCTTTAACGCCCAATTTGACAAGAATCGAATATCATTATTTACTCGTAGAATAGAATGAAACAATTTTGCAGTACGGAAATTTAAATGAGAAAAGAAATAATTGATATTAAGTTGGAGTTGTTTTTGATAGTGTTTTATATATGACTTCGACCAAGATTTATGTATGTATAACTAAATTATGTGTGAATTAAGTTTCATTTTCATGAGATTAATGCAAAATATCATATTTATAAAATAGCAACCAGTAAATTGTCATGAAATGGGCACAAGTTTACGATTTAGCTTAATTTTCATAATAGAACAAAAGGCCTTGTGGAGGTAAGATTTATTAAACTTTTTTATCTTCACACATCCATGGACTAGCCTAATGCAAACCATAGGTATCCTTATTTTTTACGAATCATTAAACTTTTTTTCAAAAGATATTGTTTGCCTGTTTTGTAGAAGTATCCGAAACATGCTCTCAATTGCTTTCTATTTAAAGATGCCAACCTTTTTTTTTCCAATCTTCGGCGCCCCAACCCTTTCACTGTGTTCGCGCTTAACTTTTTTACTATAATACTTGTTTTATTGTCTTATTTTGCGTGGGATTTCTATCCTGTCAGAAAAGGTGAAGGGAGGTAATTGTCGGGTACACGAGGCAGGCATGAGTCGGGTCCGATTCTGGTTTTTTCCTGAATACCTTAAAGCAATAACGTCGTTGGTGTTAGATTGAAATCGTAAGATCGCGACCTGTGTAGTTTTGGCAACGCGTATGTGATACTCCTGGAGTTGCAAGCATTTATATAGGCTACGGTAGTTGCTTACCCTTAGGCAAGTCGTATGTTTCTCGAGATGTTAAAAATGTTCACAGACAATGAAAACTGGTCACTTGTATGAAGATTTCCATAAAAAGTGATCCATTTTGGCATTAAATTCAGAAAAATTTCATACAAGTTGTTTGTTTACGGTGAATCTTATAGGAAACACTACGTTCAGCTAACAGAAGAGCTTTTATTTATCAATCTAAAGAAACAAATAAAACTAACGATACAAGTTCTTTTAAAAACATACGGTTCCGAAATCCCAAATTCTATTACTCTGTTTGATGTCGAATAAAAAACAAATCTAAAAATGTCCATTATAACATTTGAAACAGTGCCAGAAGGCCTGTAAGTTGATCGACCGTAAAGAAATGCATGTACCGCGTGGAATCCCGTACGAAGGCGGACAAAGCTGAATTGTAGAGCGTTGTCGCTGTGAGCAGACGGCCTCAATAAAACTCTATTGCGATTGCCGATACTTTTCCGACGTACTGTACACGTTATATATTATGCATTTTCAGCATGAGTAAACACTGCGCATTGCGACTATTTTGACTTCAAATTCGAACTGTTAAAGCATAACAATGTGCTTTGCCTACGGCGGCGTGATTCGCTTTGTGCCAAGCGGTAGTTTTAGTTTGCGCGCTATTTACGCATTATCTTTTAGTGCGTTTCATTTCCAACTATTTACTTAGGTACGAGATGTGACTAATACGGGTAGATTTATGCAAACTAATCAATTCAAGAATAAAGGATATTACTGCGACACTTTGACATGAAGACCTTATTAGGTAATAAATAGTCTGTGTTAAATCAGCTTGTTCTTATTCGTCATCATCATAGCGTTTTTCCCGGGTGTTTGCTTCGGCTCCATTGTGCCTGGGGTCCGCTTGGTACTCCGATCCCTGGTGTTGGCGTAAGCAGAAGTTTTTACGAAAGCGACTGCCATCTGACCTTTCAAACCAGAGGGGAAACTGTCCCTTAAGTCCGCTTTCCCGCCTTTCCACTTCCAGTCTATGTCTCCTCCTTCACAGAAAGGTGACTAGTAAAATATCAAATGATGTTTCGTTAATTCTAATCCTAATATCAATCAATTATCAAGTCCATGTTATATGTAAATTGATATCTTAAAATAAATACTTACGTGTATTCACGAATATTCTAGTTAGTCGTAGCTCGACAAAATAATGGCGTGTATGGTAGTTGTAATGTAATTATTCAGATTGATTTTTGTCGCGGAATCCGAGCTTCTCCATTCGCAATTCAAAACGCATCTTCATCTCTCTCAACAATTTTAATGAATGTGCATCTCAAAATCGAATTTCATTATATTCGTGGCGACACTCAATACCGAACCGAGATTCTGACGTTGCGTTGGCGACAAAGCGGTGGATAATGTAAAAGTGCATATTCAGCTATCGAATTGTGGCATGCGATGCAAGCGGCTGTCGCTCCCCGAGGACGAGGTTGGCTTGGCGAGTGGCACGGCGCTGGCGCTTGTGGCGCCTTGGCGCTTAGGCGCCTCAAAGCACTGCAGTCAGCCTTAAGGCGTATTCAGAAACGTGAATTATATTACCAATTTGACAAACTTTTGACAGACTCGTGTAACTAGCAGCGAAATCTTATTCATATTAGATATATCGGAGTGTTTGACGGCGCAGTTTGAATTTCTATTTCTATTGATACTTTTCAGAATGCCAGGTAGTGGATTTTAGGCGTTATTTAAGACAAAGTTTCCATGTATTTAGTGACTATCAATATATCAGTGCCAGATTATAAATTGACTTTCTAGTATACCTACTCTTACCTATTAAAATATTATCCGTTCATAAGCGAATGCTCACACTGCACATATAAGTACTTTACTTGTTTATCCCAAATACATTTTATAACGGATTGGTTTAAAATCTTGGTTTCAGAATGCCCCAAGTCTGCACCGATTGACGTTTTGTTCGCGCCCCGCTCACTCCGCCGTCCCAATGGCGCGTATTTACACAACACAAGATCCCCGCTATGTCCTAGCCTAAGTGTTGTCCATGCTCGTTTCAGACGTTTTTTACTGACCACATCGAGGAACGCCCGCTTTTTTACCCGCATTACTTAACCAAAAATTGTTTTTCTCGAATGCTAGTAGAATCGTTAACACTTTTAAAGTGCCGGCGTATTTTCTCGTTTTTAGGGTTCCGTACCAAAATAGTAAAAACCGTATATATGTCTGTCTGTCACCAGGCTATATCTCATGAACTGTGATAGTAAGACAGTTAAAATTTTCACATATGATGTATTTATTCTGCCACTATAACAAAAAACAGAATAAAAAAAACATTTAAGGGGGCTCCCATATAACAACAGTCTGTATATCATGAACCGTGATAGTTAGACACTTGAAAATTTCACAGATGATGTAATTCTGTAGCCGCTATAACAAGAAAAATAAAAGACAGAATAAACTAAATATTGAAGGGGGCTCCCATATAACAGACATGATTTTTTTGCCGTTTTTATAGAAATGGTACGGAAATCTTTGTGCACGAGTCCGACTGGCACCTCCTCAATTTTTATTGCAGCGAAGCGCCATATAAAAAAGGATTTCCCATAGACATGTGGAAAAACATGAAATTACTCATGATTCCAAACGGAAACCCTTCAATAATGTTAAGAGCTCATTCTTATAAAAGTGGCGGCCAAGTTAAGTTTTACAAATTTTCTTATTGGCATCGTTATCGTGTGAAATCAGAATGTTCCACTTGTAAAGAAAATTGTTATGCCTCACCTAGCTCTAGCGTAGGGCCATAGTACACATATATTTTGCCTGAATTTACAGAGAATGAATGCTCCTCTGAAAATACTTAGGTACGTACCTACGACAAAATAGTCTTGATCAATTATTACCATTATTGGTTTGGATTGTCTACATTAACTGGATTAATCTGGATTAATTACTTATTGGGGAGTTTAGAAACTATCCAAGTCTACTTTTGAGCTTTCAATATCTAACATAATTAGATACTTAATTACTTTAGTCATTAATCGTTTTTAATTCCTCAGTCAGAAATTAAGGTATATTTTTTAAGTGAAGTGTAAAAATATGATTTTTGTGTAAAAGTTCTGTACATAGTTCAACCCCGGTTAATATATTAAAGTCTAAGTTATAAATAATAAAAATGTTAAGCTTCTAGTTAAGTAAGCTAGTTAGTGACATTTCAGCATTATCCACAGTACACCCATTGACAACGAGTAGTTCAACTTCGAGCAAAAAAACTGAGCGGGCCGCGGGCAAAAAAACAACTGACGACGCGAGTGACGCGACTGAAATAGACATGATTACACATGACGAAATAACAGGCGTTTAAAAATATTTTATTTAAGTTTTTATCGAACATAAGCCTGTACCGAAAAGTTTTTTTACAAGAACACATTAAGATAAAAAACTTTATAAAGTACCAAATAATTTAATCTGTAACTATGTTACTTATACAACACTTGCCTAATGATTAGTATCAAAATAATATTTTTTATACGTACATATTACACAACACATACCTTAATGTAAAAAGGAAGAAAATATTTTTTGCGCAACTCGCAGTCGATTTGCGGCTGGTATTTTGTATTTCCATGAAAATTTGTCAAAACAAATTACAAAGCAATAACAAGGTTCCAGAATCGAAAGAAGAGGACCAAATCATTGCTAAGACCTAAAATTGGTGACAGAAAATTATTTAAATATTACTTAACCATAGTGATAAATAGGCCTCAGTTTTCATACAAAACGAGAACGCGTGATTGAAAAATATTCAATCCCTTAAAATTTTGTTAAACTTTCACCAAATGCTTTATATTTAGCATCATTAATAGCGGAATTTATTCACATTTTTAATTTTATGGCATACAAACGACCAGTGAAATAAAAACATTGGCAAGTCGTGCAAATATATCTAAACATAGGCTCGCAAAATTTAACTTGGAATTTTAAGGGAAAAAGTCGCTCTTGCTTAGATATCAAAATAAATAAATTGAAAAATGTTGTTAAAAAAGCCTTAAGGGTATACTTTATGATGTATTAAAACATGAAAGTAAATAATCTGGAAATACGTACAAAAAACAGCAATAAATTATGTAAAAAGACTTTTCGGTATAGGCCTTAGGTTTATTTAATAGTACACTCGAGAGCAAAAGTTTCGGGTCACTAGCATTTTCTTGAATATCTCAAAAGATAAAGAATTAAAGATATTCAAGAAAATGCTAGTGACCCGAAACTTTTGCTCTCGAGTGTATTATTAAGTAAATATGTACTATTATACTAGCAGTACTAGCACACAATAAAACATAGGTATGTCAAAAACATGCCTAAGTGTGGTTGTCTTCATCTATCGCATTAGAACTAACGAGTCCGTACCTATCTGTAGAATGCAGTCGCTGTAGCCGAAAACGGTTAGGAGGAGATGATGATGATGAATTACAGACCGGCATCGGCATGTAGGTAGGTGTTTGCAGCGGCTCCACGAATCACCCAGTGCACCCCACGTGTTACCTACTAATATTAAAATATAACATTATACTAAATAAACTTCAATACTAGGGATAAGTTTGCCAAGATGGTCCAAGTTTGAACCAACGACCTCTGAGCACAATCAGAACTTAACTTCTTTGGCTTAAACCCATCCATCTGTGGGAGAGATCACGTTCTACAAATATTTGCTGGCGCAGCGTAGGTACGTCGAGACAACCATCTAAATCTAAAACAAAGTTATTGAAACTTTTGTCATGTGTGTGTAGAATGCAGTCGCTGTAGCCGAAAACGGCTAGGAGGAAATGATGATGATGAATTACAGACAGGCATCGGGCATCGACATGTAGGTACGTGTTTGCAGCGGCTCCAAGAACTACCCAGTGCACCCCACGTGTTGCCTACTAATATTAAAATATAACATTATACTAAATATACTTCAATACTAGGGATAAGTTTGCCAAGATGGTCCAAGTTTGAACCAACGACCTCTGAGCACAATCAGAACTTAACTTCTTTGGCTTAAACCCATCCATCTGAGAGAGATCACGTTCTACAAATGTTTGCTGGCGCAGCGTACGTCGAGACAACCATCTAAATCTAAAACAAAGTTATTGAAACTTTTGTCATGTGTGCGTTACATTGCGACCTCCAGTGGAGACACGGGAGCGTGATACTTCTCTAACAGTATCAAATAAACCGCATTATACACTGTTTCCTTTTGAAGTTTTCTGTTCCGTGTGACTTCATTATGATATGACTAATATAATATCATACACGAGGAAGTTACTTTATAGGTACTTGAGTAACACATTTTATGTAAAAAGTACCAATTACCTTACCAACCTAATTATCATGATGCTACTTAATATTTAATTAGCGAAAAAAACATTACGTGTGAAAAAATCTAAAGACATAAAATGTGGCAAAGAAAATAAATATGTTGGTATATAAAGAGTCCAACCTTAACAAGAATGGCATTATGCCACTTAATTTGTCCAGAAAAGAAATATCAACAGATTAAAAATTGAACAAAATAGAAAAAAGAAAGGCAATAAAAGAAAATTAGTCGATGATGCATCGATTTGAGCTCAGCTTACATAGCTTAGTGTTCCCAGAATGATTATTAGCTTCTTTAGCTTGATTTCAATCAACTACCTAGGACGAAATAGGGTTATAGAACACGGTAAGCTCGTGTTATATGTTTACTACATAGTGTACGTACCAGTGGCGGCGGGTCCATAGAACACGATTCCCGTCGGCTTGCCTTATTTTCAGGCATAGGTATGAGTAGTTTTCCTACAGGTCATGAATAAATTTTAATCCAAGTTAAGCTCCGGCTAGCCTTAGAAAATTTTTGACCCGCCGCCGCCGGTACGTACATACATAATATAGATGATCCATACCTTCATAAAAGTTTACAATGCATCCTGTAATAGCATACAGAAACAAAAACAAAATCCAGGCAATAAAACATTATCGAAGAGAGGATTGCTCCGACTGGGACTACGAAACTTTTCGATACGATAAGAAAATGCGAAACGATGTTTGCTTCGGAAGAACTTTGCGTCGTAAAATATTTAAGTTTTGTTATTTTACAGAATTCGATTTAAACCATGTATGTATATGTTCTTTGTCTTCGTAGAAGACTTGAAGAACTTGTTTCAAATTTAACTTTCTAAAGCTACTACCGTAAAAGTTGCTTCATACGTACAGTTTAACGATAACCAGTTTGTTGATGTATGTTTAATAAATTTACTCAGAATCATTTATATTAACTATGTGTGATAATGGAATATACCGGGAGATGGGCAGCAGCATCTTCCGAAAGCCTAAACAACAATAAACAAAAAAAAACTGCGCGCGCCAACCCGCCTGCCAGGCGTGGCGCGTATGGCAAACCCCCCGTTAATGAAAGGGGAGGCCTATGTTCGGCAGTGGACGTCTTATGGCTGAGATGATGATGATGATGTGTGATAGAGAAAGATTGAATACATTTAAAGTGTGGACATGGCAAAAAATTGAAAATATAAGCTGGAGAGAGATAATGAATAAACGAAGAAGTGTAGAATTTGGTAGGTGAGAAGAGATGTTTGCGGAAAATTATTAAAAACAAAAGTAAAAAGTAAATGTTGGAGCCCCAGATACGTCCTCATAAAATATAATTGCAGGGATAATAGGAAAAGACCGGGACAGATTAAGACATGGGTTTCTGATTTAAGCCAAACAGAAAGCTAACGTAACTTTTAGGAGCTTAAAACATTAGCAGATCAACGGTATGGGACTCTTGTAACAATGCAAGTTATGATGATTTTACACCGTAAGAGTTATGTTGGATTAAACATACCTCAATCACGTGCTTCTGTTGAAGTCGTACAATGTACATAATACTTACCATACTAAATCTCGGCGATGCGGTCATAAAAGACACCTTCGTTACGCTATTCGAACTTTACGCGTCAGGAATTCTTCACTCAGAAAGCTTCGTGGCCTAAACATATATGGTACTCGACTGAAAAGCTGTTCATTATACCCCATCATCATCATCATCTCAGGCATTAGACGTCCACTGTTGAACATGGGCCTCCCCTTTGGAAGCGGGGGTTTGCCGTACGCGCCACGCTTGGCAGGCAGGTTGGCGCGCGTAGCTTTGTTTTATTATTATTGTTGTTTAGGCTTTCGGAAAATGCTGCTGCCCATCTCCCGGAATATTCCCTTAGCAGACTCCTACTGCAACCACGGGACGATATTGTGGTGGACAATTCTAAGGCCGGGCACTCCACGGCTACCCCAATTATATAAAATACTATTTAAAAAAAATAGTAACATGCACCGATACTACATAACTTTCAGTACAGTGTACAGATGTCTTAATACAAATGCTCAGGTTACGAGACATTTCACCTCCTCAACTATTCCAATGAAACACAAGCCAACATTTCTGCTGAAATTTATTCCAAGCCACGTGCTTGCGCATAGTAAACAACATATGTGGAACGAAATTAAACTTTCGTTAACTTAAAATCTTGTACAAACTTCGTGAGTAAGTTAATCATAGCGAACAAATTTCTGAGAAAGTACTCAGGGTAAATTAATCCAGCATACTGTATTTTAGTAATAGCAAATTTTTAAATGTGTTTGTATTTAATTTGATATTGAAGCATACCCCAAAAACATTGTTCTTATTTAGTGTTCAGGCAGGAGTTATATATTTCATATTAAATAATATCATGAACTAAGATTAGGTTTTTCAAAGTTTGGAAATGAGAGATATTTTTTACTTTAAGTACCTACCGTAAGTTCAGGTACGCATAGTAACTTGTATTATATTCTTTGAGTTTCTTTGGTAACCTATGATTAAGCTTACAAATTTTAAACGTCTGATTGTTTGTCTGAGCACCAATTATATTAGACCACTTAAAACCTATGTACCTATTTTAGCGTCCTTGTCCAAATGATTGAAATTATGACATTTCTAGCAATTCTAGTTTCTTAATGATTACCTGTCTTTTCATTTCATAATTTTAACGATAAACCCAAAGCAGTAGGACTTCCCACGTCACCCGTAGTTGGTGTTAGTAGGCATAGATAGTAATTGGGTGAGTTGAGAAAACTGATAGGGTTAACATATAGTTAACTTTTATATTTTAATTGATTTAAAATTATTTTAAGAGTAACTTGAGCCTGAAAATTAAAGAAACAACTGAAAAAAAAATCGTGACTCACGTCCCTATTGCCCCCGCCATCCCTTTTTTCCCTTTTTATGGGGACTTAAGAGTCGCCAGGACGCTCGAGTGAACTCGCGTCGCCATTCAAACGTAGTTCAGCTCTCATTTTAAAACGACATGCTTTAGAATCACGAAATTTGGCATGGGCGTTCTAGCAGTACAGATCTATGTCGGTAATTCATTTTCATTACTAAAAATTGTAATTCAAAGAAAATAAAGCAAAAATAAGTTTTGTATGTAAATCTGTATCTGGCTGTATTTTCTTTGTATTACAATTTTTTGCAACGAAAACGAATTACCGACATAGATCTGTACTACTAGAATGCCCATGCCAAATTTCGTGGTTCTAAAGCATGTCGTTTTAAAATGAGAGCTAAACTACGTTTGTATGGGAACGCGAGCGTGCTGGCGACTCTTAATGATTACCTGTCTTTTCATTTCATAAATTTAACGATAAACCCAAAGCAGTAGGACTTCCCACGTCACCCGTAGTTTGTCTTAGTAGGCATAGATAGTAATTGGGCGAGTTGGGAAAACTGCTAGGGTTAACTTATATATTTTAATTGATTTAAAATTATTTTAAGAGTAACTTGAGCCCGAAAATTAAAGTAACAACTGAAAAAAAATCGTGACTCACGTCCCTATTGCCCCCGCCATCCCTTTTTTCCCTTTTTATGGGGACTTAAAGTAAAAGGAATGAATTAATCATAACAGCTAAAATGTGAGAAGAGACATAATTCTCGGTACGCGAATACCTTATTTGTTGCCTGTAAAATCAGATCATGACCAGGTTAGGTATATTTTATCGAGGCGTAGTACTCATAGTATTCATTTTGATAAATGCTTATTGATTATAATATACCCAATATTTTTGAAAGATAGGTAAAAGTATCATTAAGTTAATTAGTTATAGGTAACTATTTATATCAGACAGAAACAACTAAAATAATTTCTTATCTTGGACATTACAACAAATATCGGAATTCAATAGATACAAATCAAACTATTTGAAGACTGACAAGCGGGTACGGAAACTTTAATAGATACCTACATGTCAAGTGTTCAATGAGGACATTGTAAAAGTAAGTATTCAGGGACCGCCGGGCGACGCTCGCCGACGGCATCAGATGTGCAATGTTGGATGTTTAAGGGATTGTCTCGGCGACGTCGTCCCTTGTTAATATTCCATCTGACAACACTGGATCCACTGTCTTGTGAATCTTGAATAGAAGACTACAACAACAAAAGGCTTCCTGAATTCTGAGCAGGCGACTCGTCATGATGAGTACCTACTGACTGTCTTATGACAATGAGTATGAATAAGCGAGTTTAATGTTCCTTTGAATTTTGATTTCAGGTCCTGAGTAAAATAGATAATGAATGGAAAATAAGTTTTTACTTCATGTAACTTGCTACATTAAAGCCTAGATATAATTCAACGGCATATAGCTAGCTGTATATAGCTCTAGCTACAAAATATGTTAAATACGCCGAAGTATTTACATAAAAATACTAATGAAATATTACCGAAAATTATAATGATATACCTACAAAATATTATAATTAAATTTCTTCTTAAGCTAGGTGATAATAAAATGAAATAAATCGCAAACCTTTCTTAAAAATCGACCTTTGTAAAGTAAATTTCGTAAAATTTAATAGAAGCGTGTAATTATTTCAATAGCGAGTCTTGACAAATAACGGGCGGCGGTACGTGAGCCATACAAATCGGCGTCACTCGCGTGCTGTATAAATGTGGGAGCTCACAGCGCGACCACTGCGCGCTGCTAAACAGATATGTAGCGTCCACACAGACTAATTGCAAGCTGGATCTAATATACCGCTGAAAAACCAGCAAATATTGCAAACTGTATCAAATATTAAACGTCACCGCAAACTTAAGTGGCCAATGCTGCCATGTGATATTTTGCTTGATATTTTTTATATCATGACGGTGACAAACAAGCATACGGCCCGCCTGATGGTAAGTAGCTGCCGTTTGGATGCCAGCAGCTCCAGAGGTATCACATCGCATTTTAGACCCTTTATTAAGTTTATTAACACTAATATTTTAATGCATCTGGAAGTGTATAAAAGCATAAATAATTACTTAAAGAGCTAAACTGATGTAGGTTTTATTACTAATGAGGATAGTTTGAATCCTGGGGATGGACTCGGGATAGTTACTCTCACGAAAGGAGTACGCAAGAATTTTTACAGAAACACTCGCGGACTGTTATAAGTATTTAGTTAATAAATATCCATACTGAATCACTTGATCTTGCTAATATAAAAAAAAATACATGACAATATAACATATCCGTATATACATATGGCAATTTGTCACTATTGTATTTTGTTGTGATTGTACAAGTAATTATCTATATCTAGTTACTTTATTGGGTAAAAAGTAGGTAACCTTCGAACATTGAACTTTTAAGAACACCATTTAAGTATACAACATTTAACCAACTGCCTAAAGAAAATAATTCCACTCCATTAAGCAAATCTTGACATCAAAGTACTCATAATTGTTACGGAAATTGCTGTAAAAAGAATAAAAAAACGATTTATTGCCCCATTTTTCTACGCCATTAGGTTTTGTTAGGAATAATTTTGAACATTTCTGTAAGTGCTATATAATCAATAAGAATGTTGACAATGTTTACACATGTTGGATAATAAAATATATAGGTACCAGTAAAATTGATAGATAAAGACATTCTATGAGACAATCTTACACAAATCGACCTAGTCCCACAGAAAGCTCAATAAGACTTGTGTTATGGGTACTAGACGACGAGTAGCTGCTAGTGTAATACTAGTACGCTATTTGTTACTAGGTGGAGTAGCTGTACAGGTGACACTTCTCTTACATATTCGGTATCTTTAGGGGGCTTTGACATAGAGGGCGCAATCGACATGAGCTTCAAAAAGTTCTTAGGCTGTGGTCGTATATATCTCTCTATAGTCTCTGATATGTATAATAGATAAATATAGATAAATACTTCAAATACATAGAAAAACTCAATAACTCAGGAACAAATATCCGTGATCAACACACAAATATATGCCCTGACCAGGATACGAACCCGGGACCTCCTGCTTCGTAGGCAGGGTACTACCAACTGGGCTAAGAGGCCGTTAAATGTCCGTTATGCCATTATGTCGAAATAGCTTGATTAAAGGATACACGATACACGCTGCCAAAGAGAATTAAGTACCTAGAGTGTTCTCTCCATACATGGCTAAATGCGTATATATAATAAGTTTTAAGCGAGCTTTGCTAAGAGTTACTATTCAAAAGTTACAGCTTAATACGTATTACGATTTAAGTGTGTTTAAAACTTAGTAAACATGACTTTAACCATACCCCCCATACGACTAATTATTTAATTAGTAGTTTTGCTATTTATGGAGTTAGCAATCTATCTACTCATTTATCTATGACGTTGCAGAGTGCGCGCGACCGTAAGCTTAATACCTAGTTCATTTACAGAAGCAAATAATCATGGCTATCCACTAAACCAAGGCATTAGAATTAAAATTGATACGGTTCTAACCTCAATAGACTGGCTTATTGTCTTTATTTAGATGCCAACATTGGTTTGGCTTTAGTGAATTATCTCGATAATTGGCCTTGTGTAGATAAACACTGTAAAGCCCGTTGCTCGATGGTTGATTAACGATTGGAAAGGAGAAACGGCTCAGACTTCAGACCAAATCCCACGCGGGCGTAGCCACGGGCACATCTAGGTAAAAACTCTGTAAAATCTTAACATTTTAACATAGCGAACATTCATTTTGTTCCAGAGTGCCTGGTCCCGCATTCTTGGCACTGAAAATCGAGGCATACTCGGCACGGAGAGCCCTCAATGCCTCCTCTTCACTTGACCTAGACCATATTTAACGCTCTCTGCGTTAAGCTTCGTTACTTAACATCCGGGAAAGTATTACGACAATTTTATTTTGAACCAAGATTTCTGCGCCGCTAAAATGTTGTCGTTTAAAAGTGAGCTGACCCATAAAAGTGTGAGTACATTTAAATGCATGCCATATTAAAATTTCATTTTTTCCATTTATTATTCAGTTTGTCTAGGAAAAAAAAGGAGTGCTTCATGTATCGCAAACTTAGTTTTAATTTTAAGTTTCCGTATTTGATGGGTGCATACTGGTCTTTCTCCACCTCTGCCCGATAGAAATTTACATTTTTTTTATTGGCTATGGCTATTTATAGAAATTACTGAATAAAAGAACATAACGCTGATGATTTTAGTTTAAACAATGGTGTGCCACGCATGTTTGAGAGATATGTAAGTAGAAAAACATTATCATTACTGATTATATTTTTGGAAATGAAACACTACCAGATCAAACTTGGGTTCTATAATCAAAGGTTTTACAATGAAATCAAGGAATTAGCTCTAAATAACTAAATCAGAATATAAAGGTCCACAGCGTAATGTCGGCGTCAAAGAGAGTGACAGTCTACCGTTTCGCGCCTAAATTGACAGCTACTGTCATTACTGTCAATGTCACGCTTAAGGCGTTCCTATACACTCTAAACATTAAAAATTCGTCTACACGCTAATACGGCCAATCCTGAAAATAAGTCGGCCTCGACGCCATCTTCCGTCCCCGCCTCTTCAGCTGGTACTGACTGGCCGATGTGTGGCTGGTCGCACACGCGCGAGGAGTCGGTCGCTCTCCGCCTAGCTCTCGTGGCCCCCCGCTACAGGGCTTGAGAAGGTCCAACGTCAGGATCTGTTGGTTCGTCATCTGAGGAACTGAAAAGTGATGTTTTAACTACCATCCTAATAACGCAATGAACATTACTGTCTTGCAATCACCGTTCGGCCATTCATAATTACACTCATCATCACTCATCATAAACATTTGATCATCTAAAATCATCCAATCACTTTTCTCAGTAACCAAAACATCCATCACCATAGGTATCAATCATCCTCATTATTCAGTCATTCCTCACATTGACACCTAATTGAGACGTCTCAGCACACACTGGTAAAAGAACAATCCCATCAGAGTAGAGGCGTACCCAAACGGCATACCCTCCATACCCTGGTACCTTGTTCTAGCGCTAGGGCAAAAGCAACGTTAAGTCGCAACCCCTCTGAACAACCCCATCAGAGCGAGACACACTGGAAAGCGCACCCCGATGCCCTGGTTCTTTGCTCAAGCGCACGGGTACAAGCAACGGTAAGTCGCATACCCTCATGAGCAACCCTCTCAGAGCGAGACACGCTAAATAACGCACCCCGATGCCCTGGTACTTTGCTCAACTCCCATGGTATAAATGAACAACCCCCTCAGAGCGAGACACACTTGAAAGCGCACCCCTGATGCCCCGGTTCTTTGCTCACACCATGACAAACTCCTAGCCATATATAGGTAGCTGGTATTGTAATTCCTTTTATCACAAAGGGGATGGTCCGTCAGTTATGTAGTAAGTTTTGTCAGGTCAGCTTGTTTTGTTTTAATAAATCTTATTTAGGGACAAATTAATTAAAAAGAGAAAGAGAGAGAGAGAGAGGGAGGTTAATGATAAACAGAATCACAACTTTCAAGCACTATGACAGAGTTGTTACAAATTCGTTTCCAGAGAATGCGGCGCATAACCCTGGAAACTCCTGTGGCTCACATTCCTCACAACATCACCCAGTACTCCTGCGGCTGACATTGTGAACTTTCCATAGGATCCTCTTAATAGCCACAGTTCATAACGCCCTCCAAACAAACAGATGAATACAAAGGCCTCTTCTCGATCCAACTTCCCTTCACTTGCAAAAATGTAATTGCACATACTAGGTGTTCAACCTGAAAAGTTCAAGAGGGGTTTTCATCTTAATGGGCGTCCTGCTGCTCCTCGAATTGCCAAAGTGAGGTCAATGAAACAGCTTCCAATCTGTGATGCTAGCCCGTGCTACCAGCGGCAGCAACATAACCAACAAGTCCAACAACAAAAATGTAGTCACTGAATCCTTCTATTGCCTGTCGTTAATCTAATAACATCAACGGGGCATCCATTCACAAACATTCAGTAACTGCAAAAAAAGACCAAAACACACACATAGCCAGAAATAGGCAAGTTAGAATGCTAATGGGTAGTTTAACTACTTAAGTAGTTCAACTATTCTTCCCAATTCTCAGAGAAATAATGCATGGCAATACTGTAGTTCAACACTTCCAACAACAGTAAACTAACATTTTATTAATAATTCAACATAATGCCAGAAGCCAAGGGCATAAATAGTTATTACTAACTAGATGCCATGACTAATTCTCGACAGTTAACACACGGTCAAAACTGCTGCAAAGATAACATTACTCGAATGGTCATTGATTGGACTAACATCTTTGTTTACTGGGCTATCCAGTCACATAAAAGACAAAATATGAAAATTGTCATGAAACAGGTCGTAGGTTCAACCTAAAGAATAAAGAATAAAGAATAAAGAATATTTATTTACTAAATAATTATTAGACAGAACACTAGATGTCTATAGTGAGCCCCAAACTAGGCTGAGCCTGTATCTTGGGGCTCGGGGTTTAAAGGGGTTTACAGTTAATAAATATAAATAAGTACTAAAGATATTAATTAAATCTATGTGTGTGTGAAGTGCGTGTATGAGTGTGTGTGTGTGTGTGTTTGTGAGCGCTAGTAAGAGGTGAATTAATCATGGGCCTAGAAGAGACAACGTAATATGTTTTCCGTGTCATTGTACGAGAACGTAACAAACCACTTCTTCATTTTAGATTGTACTACTGGCAAGGAGCATGCTTTTAGGTCTAAAATTTTGCAGACCGCATTATACGCGAAAGGGTGAATGTAGGAAGAAGAACGTTTAGCGTGGGTCGTTTGAACAGCAGGCACTGGGACTCTATATATACGTCTACTCATAATAAGAGCCTTAAGAGGCGATTTAGCAATATATTCATGGACCCTAGAAACAGCTTTGTATATAAACAGTTGTCTAACTCTCAGAAACTTTGTCTCATGGTATAACAAGTCGGTAGGAAATCTGAAAGGTTTCCTGAACATAACTTTAATAACCGCACGCTGCGCGCGCTCTAGTTCCAGCATTGACGTTTTCCCTGCACTACCCCAGACTGCAATACAATATTGAATAATCGATTGGCATAAGGCATAGTATACAATACGAAGGGCACTCAGAGGTGAACAGTCTCTCAGCCGTTTAACAATGTAAATAATTTTCCTTACTTTATTTGAGAGACTACTCAAGTGTTGCTTAAAAGAAAGGTGTTCATCTACAATAAGGCCCAAATACTTTACTGTACTACATCTGCTAATAAACTCACAAGAGCAGCAAGGGTTAATTAAGTTACAGTGGTGTATTTTAAGATGGAAGGAGGGCGGAGCAGAAGAAACTGATGTTTTTGCGAATGGGATGTGGCAGCTTTTGTTAGTGTTTAGAGTAAGAAGATTAAGGTCGAGCCAATTCGAAACCCGTGATAGCTCTATTTCAGCCAGCTGGTAGGTTTCCTCCCATGTGTTACCGCTGAATGCTGAATAGGACTACCGTATCATCAGCATAACATATAATATCGGAGTTTGGGATAGTTTTTTGGAGGAGGTCATTTATGTATATGATGAAGAGAGTGGGGCCGAGGATACTGCCCTGTGGGACACCAAAGTGTATTTGCGAGCTATAGCTTTTGGACTTGCCAATTTTAACCATTTGACGTCTATTTGAGAGATAGCTAGAAAACCAGTCATAGGCTAAACCTCGTACTCCTAGAGACTCTAGTTTTCTAAGTAAGATCGGGATCGAAACCGTATCGAAGGCTTTTGCCAAGTCCAAAAATACTCCAATACAGCATCTTCCGGCATCTAAATGGCTAGAAATTGTGTTTGTTAGAGTAAGTGCGGCATCTTCAGTCGATTTTCCGGATCTAAAACCAAATTGTTTTTCAGAAAGTTTTGTTCTAAGTAATTTGTGAGGCGGGTGCTAACGATTTTCTCAAGAATTTTTGAAAATACACATAAAAGAGATATGGGTCTATAGTTAGTTGGCAAGTTCTTAGGGCCAGATTTATGAATAGGGGATACTATAGCTAATTTCCAGCAGTCGGGAAAGCATCCTTTTTCTATACTGAGGTTACAGATGTGTACGAATGGTTGAAGTATAACTTCTTTTATTTCTTTGATTAAAAGGGGTTTAATATTATCCCATCCGGGAGCACTATCAGATTTAAGATGTCTAATAATTTTATCTACTTCGAAGACATCAGTTGGCTGCATGTAAAAAGAGTGGGGAGTAGTATATGAACTAGTGTACTTGCTAGCGAGAGAACGTTGTGTATCAGAGAGTTTTGAAAGTATTTGGTCCGCTAAATTTTTCCCTGCCATAGTAAAATGAGAATTGCATCTGTCGAGGGATTCCTGAGCAGTTGATCCCGTTATGATTAATTGGTCAGCATCGTTAACCTTATTTGGGGTTTGGCAAATCGTTTTGATGGTCTTCCATAACTTTTTGGGTTTATCTTTGTTTTCAAGTAACTCTTTGTGTTGGTATTCCGTTTTTAGATTATATAATAAATTGTCACAGAAGTTTCTATAACGGGTGTATATTAAGTGTAAGACCGGGTCATTTGGTGAAGAACGTGTCTCCATGTGGAGTTTATCTCGGTGCTTTATGTTAGAAATAGGTAGGATTCAGCTCATATAGCATAGACTAACCTTCCTACATCATCCTATTCTTAGTTACTATGGTTGTTCTGTTAAACAAATCTGTCAGTATAAAAAAATAAATATACAACTGAAGGAACGTGTTTTATTACAACGGTTATGGGCGTGCACCTATAAAATAATGGATAAAGAAATAAGTGGTATTGGCATGCTGCAGAAGTTCAGTGCAGAAAACTACCTACAATGGAAGTTTCAGTTGAAATATGCTTTAAAAGCGAAAGGATTGGGGCATTTTATAGAAAGTGGAGGAAGTGGATCGGCTGGCGCAAGTACCAGCGCTGGCGATGCTGGGGAGGCCACTGCGGCAGCGGACCAGCGAGAGCGGCAAGATGCGGCCGCAATGTTTATCATCACATCATCTCTGACATATGAACAGATGGTTCTTATTGAAAATTGCACATCAGCGAGACAGATAATAGAAAAATTCGATACCATCTACGCTCAGAAATCTGAGTTTAATAAAATGACTCTCCACGAACGATTTTACACTTATAAGATGAAAGAACAAGATGGCATTGCTCAACACATCTCAAAAGTTGAATCACTGGCCAAACAAATAAAAGAAGCCGGAGACAACATAAGTGACGCGGCAATTATTACGAAAATACTTAGCAGCCTTCCAACAAAGTATAGGAACGTGAGACAAGCATGGCTATCGATGGATGCTTCGAAACAAACTATAGCTAATTTAACCTCAAGGCTTTTGGACGAAGAATCTAGCCTTGGCAATAATGACCCTGCTGATCCTATTGCCTTGGCCACTGTTAGTAGGAACGCATATCCTGAAAGAAGACCTTATGCAAAACCCCCAATTTGTTATTTTTGCCAAAAGCCAGGGCATATAGCGAAAAATTGCTTCTCGCGAAAAAGAAGTCTTAACAAAACAAACTCGGGAGCAAATATGACGTATTCTGCATTCATGGTTAAAACCTTTACACAACATTTCGAAGCCAATGACAATGATATCTGGTACTTAGATAGCGGGGCTTCTTCCCACATGACCAGCAGACTGGACTTTTTCAAGAAACTCGAAGAGTCTTCAACCACATCAGTGCGACTCGGAGACGATTCAGAGCTGACCGTTAAAGGAGTAGGAACCGTCTATATCAAGAAGATGCTTAACAATCGGTGGTATGAATCTGAAATAAATGATGTACTGTATATCCCGAATTTAAAGAAAAACTTGTTTTCTGAAGGCCTTTTAACAGAAAAAGGCTATTCTATTAATAAAGATAAATGGCATGCATATATATTGGACGCCGAAAAAAGGTTAGTGGCCTATGCACACAAACAACCTAACAACCTGTACAGACTACTGTTTAAAACCGCTGTGCATGAAATTCTGACTGGCGATGCCAATACTGTCACATCTGACAGTAGTTTGAAACTTTGGCATGACAGACTCGCACATATAAACATTAACTATTTGAAAATATTGATAAACAATGGAGCATTACAAGGAATTTCTCAAAATGATTTTAAAGATTTTTTTTGTGAGGCATGTGCCTATGGAAAGCAACATCGGCTCCCATTTCATGCAAAATTAGATACAGAGAAGAGGGTCTGTAGACCCGGTGAAGTTATTTACTCAGACGTATGCGGGCCTATATCGACACCGTCGATTTCTGGTTTTAAATACTTTGTCTTGTTCAAAGACGCGTGTACAGGGTATCGAGTTGTATTCTTCATAAAACACAAGAGTGATGTCTTGGAAAACTTCAAGGAATTGTTGCGATTAATTCATAATAAATTTGGACGTCCTATTAGAGTATTACACACTGACTGTGGCGGAGAATACTGCAATACTGAATTTAAAGCATTTTTAAGTAACTTTGGAATATCTATGGAAACAACCGCACCATACACACCAGAACAAAATCCACGTGCTGAACGCGACATGAGGACTATTATGGAATCAGCGCGGACGATGCTTCAAAATTCTAAGCGCCCCAATTATCTTTGGGCCGAAGCTGTCAATTGTGCCATATACGTGCTAAACAGAACTCCAACAAAACAAACGCCTAATTCAACTCCTTATCAGGAGTGGACGGGAGAGAAAGCGTATTTGAATCATACAAAAATTTTTGGTTGTGACGCATACATGCATGTACCAAACCAGTTAAGACGAAAACTTGACGCGAAGAGCAAAAAGTTAGTATTTGTTGGTTATGACGGGAATTCGACCAACTATCGACTTTATGACCCTATTGCCAAGAAAGTACATATTTCGCATAATGTTCTCTTCAATGAATCGTCATTCTCCGGTGAGGGAGGAAATCATGATGTACCATTACAATTTATAATACACGATAACGTTGAGCAGAATCATTTAATCGAAAACCGAAACGCGGTTCAAATGGAAGGCAATAATAGCACCGAACAAGCCTCAACGAGCGAAGGTCGTAACCAAACAGACACTTTCTTTGATTGTGAACAAGCAACACCTGGAGAAAACGTAACTGAGGCAAGAATGTTAAGACCTAGAGAGACCCTTAAAGCACCAACTCGATATGAAGCGAATATTACCTCTGAAGAACCAAGTACATATGAAGAGGCAATGAAAAGCGTTGAAGTAGATAAATGGAAATGTGCTATACAAGAAGAGCTAAAATCATTAAACCAAAATAAAACCTGGGAAATTACAGAGCTACCAGACGGAAAGAAACCAATAACGTCCAAGTGGGTATTTAAAATGAAACTAAATCCAGATGGATCAGTTTTACGCTATAAAGCACGGCTTGTTGCAAGAGGTTTTGACCAGAAGCCCGGAATTGACTACTATGAGACTTTTTCCCCAACGACCAGGTACGACTCAATAAGAATTTTACTTGCAGTTTGTGCTGACAAAAAGTATGAAATGACACAGTTCGATGTGAAGACGGCGTTTTTACACGGAAATTTAGACGAAGAAATATATATGCTGCCACCACAAGGACTTGACGTAGAAATGAATAAAGTATGTAAATTAAAACGTTCTCTCTATGGACTTAAACAGGCACCAAGGTGCTGGAATCGAAAACTTGATGAATTCTTAAAGAAAATTGGTTTTGAAAGTATACAAGCCGACACGTGTGTCTATGTGGGACTACTAGATCATGAAAAAGTCATACTAATAATATACGTCGATGATGGACTTTTGTTTTCTAAGAAAAAATGTACACTTGCATTATTCCTTAATCTTTTCAAAAAGGAATTTGAAATAACTGTCGAAGAAACCCCGAAACACTTTGTTGGGCTCGAAATACGGAGGAATAACGAAAACGGTACTATACTTATTCATCAAGGTAGCTACGTGAAAAATATGTTAAAACGGTTTAACATGAGTGATGCTAAGTCAGCGAGCACCCCAATCGAAAACAATACAGTTGCAATCTGCGACGATATTGACAAGAATATACCATATAGAGAAGCTGTCGGGTGTCTGATATACCTCGCAACTACCACTAGACCTGATATTTCTTATGCTGTGGGAGTTGCTAGTAGATTTTTAGCAAACTATACTGCATCACACTGGCATCTTGTAAAGAGAATAATGCGCTACCTAGCAGGTACTCCACAACTTGGTTTACTGTACAGTGGCAGTGGTGTAGAACACCTTATTGGGTTCACTGACGCTGATTATGCTACAGACCCAGAATCTAGAAGATCGACGACAGGGTACCTGTTTCTGATGAATGGCGGGCCAATTACTTGGAGCAGCCGTCGACAGCCCTCAGTCGCGCTTTCAACTACAGAATCAGAGTACATGGCTTTATGTGATGCTACAAAGGAAGCCATGTGGATTCGACAATTTCTGACCCAAATTGATGACAGTTTAAAGGGAAAACCTGTGAATATACACGTTGACAACCAGAGCGCTATAAAACTTGTTAAAAACCCAGAGTTTCACAAACGCACCAAACACATTGACGTACGATATCACTACGTACGTGAACGGTACGAGGCTGGAGATATAACAGTCACATATGTCAACACGAATGACCAACTTGCAGATGGTTTGACGAAACCCCTGCCAAAAGACTGTAATTTTCAAAAATAAAATATTGGTGTGAACATTGCCACTCAGTGGGAGGGCATTTTAATTTTCCTTATAATGGAACAACTGTGGAAAGCTACAGTGGAAGTCACTATTTTTTATTTTAAACGTTTATTTGTTTGTGTCTAACATTGTGTTGTGTTCTCTGCTCTATCCTACCTAGTGGGAGTGTTAGAAATAGGTAGGATTCAGCTCATATAGCATAGACTAACCTTCCTACATCATCCTATTCTTAGTTACTATGGTTGTTCTGTTAAACAAATCTGTCAGTATAAAAAAATAAATATACAACTGAAGGAACGTGTTTTATTACAACACTTTATGCATCTAATTACACCTGGGGACACCCAGGGTTTGATGTTGAGTTTATTGCGACTTATTTTTATTTTTTTGGTGTAATTTTTTATGGCAGTGCTGAGTATAGTGTTAAAGCAGCTTGCTGCGATGGAAGGATCATGATTGCAGGTAACAGTTCTCCAATCAGCATCTCGTAGTTCACTGGCAACGCCTTGGTAATCTGTCTTTAGTATCCAGCGATTTATTTTATGTACTTTATTAGTAAGACCTGAGAGGCCGGCCATTATAATATCATGATCTGTTACAGAACATTTACATACGATACCCACCGATTTGGCTTTGGACTTAATAAAGATATGATCTAGACAAGTGATACCCCTAGTAGGCTTGGTAATCGCAGGTTGGAGCCCGTGGGACAACATTAGATTTAAGTAATCTGATTGGTGATGGTGAAGCATGGTTAAATTATCAGCAATATCGATATTCAAGTCACCAACTAAGATTAATTGAGAAGGGATTGTACTATTGAGAAAGGAATCTAAAGAGTTTAAAAATATACTATAGTCTAAGAAAGAGGGAGACCGATAGATTCCCAAAATTAATGTTTGGTCCTCAACAATTAAAGCTAAGCAGTTAGCATCATCGATAGGCGGCTCACTGCAAGTAACTGAGAGTTGTTCGTTAACATATGCTACTACTCCGCCACTTTTGTTAATTACTTTTGCAGTGCTAAACATTCTATAGCCAGGTAGTAAGTCTATAACCGAGTCTTCGTTTAACCAGCATTCTGTGAGAATGATAATGTCAAAGGCAATATTCATTATTTTTAGAGACACAAGAAAGGAGTCAAAATTGCGTTGAATACTTCTTATATTTAAGGAGGCCACTTTAAGTTTATAACTTGAGGTAAGAAATTGTTGGCAGTTTTCTAATGTATCGAGTGCGTGACATTCAATAGCCAGGTCGTTATCTAAAACACTATCAAGCTCAAGTAACGCCATCATTATGGCCTAAGTAGTTTAAAAGATTAGGTATAAACCAGGCTGATATCACTCCTGAGAATCTTACCTTTATTTTACTCAGCGCTCGGTTGTGTTTAGTGTAGAGTGTGTGTAGAAAATTAGTGTGTGACAAGCTAGGACAACAAGAATAACTTAGAGAAAAGTACTCAATATACAAGAACATAAGTGTTAGAAGAAAATAGAGGTTAGAAGTAATAGGACTAAGCATTTTCTGCGTCCAACGAGAATATGTCCTGGGTTTCCATAGGGCCCATATATCTGTCAAGGTCGGAAGTTCTACGAATTTTGATCGCAGCTTTACCTTCTTGTTTTCTAACGTATATATGGCCATGTCTAGTCCAGCAGTATTTAAATCCCGATTGTCTAGATCGGGTTCGGGCTTCACGAAATAACAGCCGATTGTATTTAGTCAGCCTCTCGTTAAGAAATACCTTTTGTGCGGGACCGGGCACCTCGATGTCAGAGGATGTAAGATTACGCCTCGATTTAGCCGCTTGTAAAAATTCATTCCGTTTACTTTGTCGCAGCAGGCGAACCACTAACGGCCGCGGTCTCGTCGTACTGTAGTCACGTGGGTCATCGGAGGATTTTTGGCGAAAGCCAACTCTTGTTACAAAGTCCAAATCTTCTTCTCGCAGGTTAAACCCTAACTTTGCAGCAACACATAATGTAATATGCATCGGGCTCTCATTGGGCGATTCATTGATACCAATTATTTCGATTTCATTTTGGGTCATGTTTTGTTCTTGTTTATTGAGCTGTTGTTCAAGTTCAAGTATTCTCTGCTTAAGGGTATGTTGCTCGAGATTCTGTTCTTACCTGCTTGCTTACTTGTAATATTTCAATTCCTTTGGTCTCCACACTCTTGAATATTCTCAAATAAAACAATTTCAATAGAGACCATAAGTAGGTACCTACACTCAAATGAAATATTTATTTTCCATACCTGAATCATGTAAAAATCATGTACTTACTTAGTAGTCATTGCATGTATAGTGTCAACTATTAAATCTTTTAGTAACTTTACCAAAGTTTTGCTTTAAAAATAAAGTCACTTGACCACATGCCAAATCCTTGATGTAAAAGATTAAAATGAAATTAACTTTAACTTTTATACAGGACAGTATTGTATTCAAACTAACCAAGCTTAGTTTAAAGTTGACTGAAACGTTTGTCCATTAATGACCATCCATTTCACAAGACAAAAATGAATTAATGACTAGACCAGTGGTTCTCAACCGGTGGACTGCGGACCACTGGTAGTCCCCGGAAGCTCTTGAAGTGATTTATGCACAAATGAAAAACACAGACTTTTAATCATTTCAAAACAGTTGGTGCTTCATGACAAAATAAATTTTGTCAAGTAACCCCTCACCACTGGAAGGCTAAGAACCATTGGACTAAACCAAAATGCCTCATTCTCAAATTTAGGCACCATAAACAGAGAGTTTGAAAGAAATGTCTAGTAAAGACACTTTCAATTAAGATGATGCAAGTGCCATAGTCAGTAATAATATTTATGTGGAAATCACTTGCGGTTTTTATTATTCAACTTCAACATTACTTTACATTTCTTCATCAATTGGCTAAATTGAGTACAGTTGACTATTATAGCCCATCATGACTTCCACATTGTGAACATGAATCAAAGGTATGAGCACTCACCTGTTTTACTCTCTTCTCATCTATGACTAAACACATTAAATACCTACTTGCTCTCCATTTTATCGCTGCTTCAATATCTTACTTGACATGTGTTGACATAGCTCATACATATAAAAGTCAACTTCAATTTATTTATTTATCGTATGGCTACATATCACTGGATACCTGTAGGTAGATAGGTCAGGTAGGCATACTTCAATAGCATCCTTGTCTTTTCATACATCCAAGCAGCTGTCAATAATATGATGCACTTATTAATTTCATTACGCATCATCAACCAATTCATCACCAGAATATTATCTAAATCTGTGAACATAATACAAGCAAACACACACACACAAAAACTGAGCATAACACATGTTAGTAAAATAAATCTTCTCAGTCAACCCGATCTTTGACTTAGCATTTGTCCCAGCTGAATTGAGCCTGGAATCTGTTTGGCAACCTAATCCCATGAATTGGTGTAGGCACTAGTTTTTACTAAAGCGACTGCAATCTGATTTTGTATGCTTGTGAAAGATCTGTAATGCGCTTATCATAATGCTTGAGTAGCATTCAGCCATAGGCCGGAGCCTCACCGGACCGGGCCGGAGCCTCACCGGAGTTTCTGCTTACTCAAGAGATGAAGTGTACACCTGTTTGCCACCATAGTGATATAAGTGGGCTTAGTTTCACTCGGTAGTCCTAATTCACTCAATAAGTTCTTTGATAAGTTCTTCTCAAAAGTTGAGGCTGACATCTGAAGTTGAACCTTATTGAAAGGCTACTAGAGTGTATCTCAACCTGAAAAACTTAACATTTATACATAGTAAGGATTATTGTGCAGAGTTGACTAAATCCTCAGAACAGTAAAAAGAACACAAATTTGACAGATCTGATACCAAACTGGCCCTGCAGTCATGGATAAATTGCATCCCCGGACTCTCTAACAATTTGAGCTAAATTTGAAACTTATGTCTACTGCAATATTGATCTGTTTCAAGAATATATAAGAAAAGATTACTTAACCCTTTCACATTCATATATTTGTTTACATATGAGTTACCGGGTGTTAGTAGGTACTAAGGATCCTTCATTCCATGAGAAACTCCACCCTCTATCTGACCATTCCTGCGTTACTGGAGTGCTTACGCCACGATACACCTCGGAAGAATGATTGGCACAGCACTCTTTATGTTTGCATTTATGGGTTACTGAACTTCCACCGATAGAGGCACTTGATGACTTGGTTGCACAACTAAGTGGACAGCAGGTGAGAATCTCGTGAGATATTCTTTACTGTACATCCTCCACTTAGTGGGTGGCCGGCGACTGCTAATAACACCGTGGTATCCCTGTCAGGTATAACCTAGGCAGCAACGGCATGATATCTCCAGCTCCACAATGTGTTACGGCTTCGAAAACCTCATCGGCACATTTCAGTAATCAGATTGTGGAACAATAAAAACCGACAAAAATCTTTAGGAGTATGTGTGTACATATTGATCAAAACAATACCTACATATTACGTTATTAATATTTTCGTCATAAATTCAACAATAGCTATGCTTTCTTCACAAAATGTAATAAAAAGGTTCAAATTTCATTTTCAGATGATTGATGGATTTTAAATCAGTGAAGCAATCGTCGATGGTTATGCCTCTGGGCTACAGCTGTCGTGGAAGTCTCGACATGCCCCGCTGCCCGGAATGAGGGTTGAGCGAGCTTTTGTCGTGGTTATCTTCGTTCATAATGATAGCGATTAGTCCGTGTCGCCGGCCATAATTTATAAATACGGTCTGGCGAAACGCCTAACTAACTTTTCACATAAATAAACTGATAATAAAACACTAGTGCTGAGAATACATATCATTTGCATAAATATTTTTCCGAGCCTTTTTAAGGTCAATTATAAAGCGCAGTTCTTAGTAATTAAATTATGAATTTTAAGAATATGAGATTACATAATTAAAAATGCTCTACACTCCAATACTAAAGTTACGGTTTCTGTCTGCTCAGAAAATTATTTAAGGCGTTTAAAAAAAGAATACATCTGGCGGTATTTTAATTAATTGTGTAATAGAGCGCTGGTGGCTTGGCGGTAGAATGTCAGATTTCCCGGGTTCAAACCTCGGCTCGTACCACTGAGTTTTAGGGAACTTATGTACGAAATATCATTTGATATTTACCAGTTGCTTTTCGGTGAAGGAAAACATCGTGAGGAAACCGGATCTAATCCAAATAAGGCCTAGTTTCCCGTCTGGGTTGAAAGGTCAAATGGCAGTCGCTTTCGTAGAAACTAGTGCCTACGCCAATGACTGGGACTACATTGCAGAGCGGACCCCCAGACTCAATAAAGCAAAAATCTGGAACAAACTCTAGGAGAAAGGAGGAAGAAAAGGTATTTTAATTAATTGTGCAATTCAGCTTAAATAAATAATAATAAAGTAGGACTAAAAAATATTTTTATTATCAAGGAAACATAAATTAAATAATATCACGTTCTAATAATAATTATTGAAACCTTTATCGAACGAGCGGAGCGTAAGCGAAGATCGTTCTTACAAACAACAACTGTCACCTGGCTACTGGGACGTCTCGGCATTTGGATGGCTTTTTGATTTAGATAGTTTGTCCGACGATAACTTTAGTAACGATTTTCCGATCATTATGAAATTTGTTGGGCTTGTAGCAGAGACCAACAAAATTTGCGAGTTCGTATATGAGCTGGATTGAGACGGGGGTTCTGAAATTAGAAGGCCTAAAAAGGTTTTGTAAAGGGGTCCTGTTACATTGGTCATCTTATTTGCTACTTTTACGAGCAAGTATGGTTGAGCTTGGTATAAAACGAAACGTATTGATTAACACTCTCGTCAAATCCTTATTAACTGCTTACTCTTTCTTAACAATTAGCAACATAAAATTGATTTCAAAAATATTTTCAATTATATTTTGATTTTGGTGTAAATATTTTGACAACTGACTTTTTTTTTAATTTATTAGAGCTTTGGCTGCTAGGGCCATCAGCATACTGACTATGGTATTATTATTCTACCATCCATAATACTGACATTAACACATTAGTTAGAGTATAGTTAGAGAGAGAGAGTTACCATAGACGCATAATGATGGTGACCGAAACCTATATAGGTGGTCCACAGATGAGAACGACATGTCAAAGCAACAGAGTGAGAGGCATGGGAGAGGTGGATTTAAATTTAGATGAGACAAAAACTGTCAAATCTGAAGCGATTCCGTCGCGGTAAAATTTTGCGCATCAATTAACCGCACAATTTAATATGAACGTTTAGTTTCACCGTGATGGTTAGTTGAGAAAAAATACCCGATACCTATTTTTGGTATTTGTAGTAATTCTACTATTGCACATTTATGGCGAAACACAAGATTCGCGAGTTCACAGTTCGGGGCGAACTACTAGTTATCTACATATAGCAAGTTTACATTACACGTGGAATGTCACATTGACGTAGATAATCAACAAATTGGAAGTATAGTCTGGCAAACCAAAAAGCGCAGTAACAGTCAGAGTAAAAGTCAAAAGTCAAAGTCAATATTGTCTTTATTCAAGTAGGCATAGCAACAAGCACTTTCGAATCGTCAGTAACAATTTATCTTAAATAATTAAGAGCAATATATTGATAAAATTGTAAAAAAAAATATATATATATATATATATGTTGTATATGTCAAAAATAATAATAATAAATTCACAATAAGATCGTCAAAACTTAAAAAAAAATTGTATTAAAATACTAGTCACTAATCATTCTAGAACAAAATTTTATGTCACAAGGAAAATCTCAATTGCAATTTAATCCCACGGTGTTATATCATCCATGTAGTCTTGTATATTATAATAGGCTTTAGAAATAAGTTTACGTTTTACATAGTTCTTGTAACATGCTATACCCATCCCGTTTTTAGTAGTGAGAGTACTAGCATTAGAAAAAGACAGTATGATTCAGGGAGAAGTGAAACAAACTCTGGCCAAACTATAAAACTCCGGTACAGTTGTTAGCGTTATTCCATTAAGTGATAGCGCACTTCCGTAGTAGAGAACGTTGAGAAAACAAGCAGCTAATTAATTAAAGCCCCCAATGCGCCTTAAATCCACGTCAATGGCCGCGCAAATAGCTGACTAACTAGTATCTCATTATATCGGCTCATTACTCCAGCGGCCGCGACCCGCTGCTTTCAAAGGACGTATCTACATCAAAACCAATGTAACGTAAGCTCTTTTAGAGTATCCCGCGGCCTATAATATCAACAGCTCGCGCCCAAATCAATTAGGTGATCCGAAAGCCGCAAGGCTCAGATAAAAGCTACGGCATTTCCTTTATACCCGCGGGCAAAAGAATTCAATTACATAATACTAAGGAGATTAAAAAGGCTAACACAACTCCTTTGTGGTAAGGTGGGTAGGTATTTAATTATTGGGAACGTGTTCTCCCGCCTGCGCAGTGTTCTGGGTTAATTTTAAGTTTTAGTACTCGATTGAACAACACGAAATTAATTTCAGTTTATCGAATATTTGATCGGGGAATTCTTAATGGGAAATAATTTGCAGGTTATTAATAGATAATGATGGAGTAAAATTATCACCTTAACGAGAATTACTTTGTTTATCTCTACATATCAGACTCACCATACATTCGATCAGAATGTGGACTGTAGATTTGATCCGAATCCGATAACAGTGGCAGTAATGCAGCGCAAGCGCATCGCATTTATTAAACGATAACAGAATCTTAGCTAATCAAGGAGCTCCCTTAAACAAAACAGAGTTTTTGTGATAGAGAACAAATATTTTTATTATTTTTAGTATTAATCCCGCTATAACGCTCGCCTTGACGGCCTCCATAGCCTAGTTGGTAGTGACCCTGCCTACGAAGCTGGAGGTCCCGGGTTCGAATCCTGGTAAGGGCATTTATTTGTGTGCTAATCTCAAATATTTGTTCCTGAGTTATGGATGTTTTCTATGTATATAAGTATGTATTTACATATCTAAGTATGTATATCGTCGCCTAGCACCCATAGTACAAGCTTTGCTTAGTTTGGGGTTAGGTTGATTTGTGTAAGATTGTCCCCAAATGTTTATTTATTTATTTATAAAAATATATATATTACGTCAAAAGACAACAGTGGCTACTAAATAAAACATAGCACTACTCAATTGAAGACTTCAATTCCTAGATGCGTCTATGACTTATGCAGTTGCTCAAGTTAAAATCCGTCACGCCGTGTATAAGAACGGACGGCGTGCCTAAACCAAAATGATCAATTTCAGTAATCGAATAAAATCTAGACACATTGAAATACCTAGGTAATATCAAAGCAAATTACACGCACAGGAGCTTGGATGCAACTTTATAATTTTAATACTTAAATTGATCTTAAAATTATGAGACGTGGTGCTTCCAATATATATATTTTTTAATAATATGCCCTAAAGCCGTGTCGCGTTCAAATTCTGATTTTAACAACTGCAATCCATCAAAATATTGTAAGAAAATATTATTAAAGAATGTTTTTCTTACTTGTTTATTCCCACGCGTCGATGACTTAGAAGCACATTTAAATTTAAAAATTGTGATATAAAAAAAACTGATATTTCTCTGCATCTACTCGGCCCCAGGCGGCGGTGAATAGAAGAGCGGAATTGGGTTAAAAGCAAACCAATATCATATTTTTTTAATTGAATACGCCTCTCTCTCAAAAGCTGCGTGCAAATTTTGACGGGCTGATGCTGCTTAATTAAAGTGACTACAACAAACTGAGATGAAAGGAAAACAACGCTGTTATTCAATATCCAAATTATTTTAACGAACAGCAATTTCATTATTCGCAACTTTCTTTTAGATATTTATCCTCTGAAGATTTCTCAGCTTCTGATATTTAGCTTGGCATATCATTCTATCCTACGTCAAGCAGTCGAGCTACTTAAGCTCTTCATAGCGCAGACTGCAGATACGGTGAAGCAGAAGAGGCGAAAGTGTATTGGAAAACTAGGTTAAATTTACAGTTAAATGTGTTTGAATATGCTATTTACAACTGAATGTGTTTTCTAATTACTGTTACGGCTACGTAATGTATAGTATGCATAAAATACTGTATTTTTTTTTAGATTAAATTAAATGATGTATTAATTATTGTATTGACGATTGATGATGACGTATCATTTAGTTTCTATTGCTTTCACGATACATCACAGAGAATGTTCTTTCTTATTCTATTATTTAATATAAAATACCTACAATTCCTAAAATTTTGCTAAATCTGAAAAATACGAATTCTTTTCGTAACATCGGATTTCGTAACGCCTAGCTAAAAATATTGCAGTTATTTACGTCCGATGTAGGGCAATGTGGTTTCGTAGTTATCTAAAAGTGAATAAGAACAAAACAAGAAGTAAATCCCAGTATTATAGACACGGGCGTATATAAAATAATGGCTTATTACGGTAGATTTGCTGTGATGGGGACGAAATCAGCCGGTCACGGAGAGAAGCCCGAATAATACGTATACTTTTCAGATTAGTCTGGCTTCTCTGAAAGAAAAAGACAGGATACTCAATGAAAAACGGGTATAGATAATGTTTATTTGAGTTGTTTTGTTTATTGGTATATTTCGTATAATATATATCACAATTTCAACATAACATGTTTCGGATGTTTAGTGTTAATATGTCTCACGAAAGTTTGAATATAGTAAAATTCATACAATAACTTATTTATGTAATATGTTTACTAAGTTTGATCGGCATAGCGTTTCCGCATCAGTATTCACAAATTATTGCTCTAGCATGAAATTTACATACAATCGAAGTTTTTACTATTTCATTTATGTTTCAATCCTCCTTGCTGTGTTCAATAATATACTGTATTTCAGAAGCTGTAAGGTTCTTTTTCTCAAAAGGGAATTCTGGATGCGGGTACCATTTAACTGGTGTTCTGAGCCTATAGTTTTTGTTAAAAGCAGATAACTCAGAAGTCTCCTGCGAGCTCAAATTGAAGTCAAATATGTCAATGTTCTGCTGTATGCGTTCCATGTTCGTGGAGCGAGGTATCGCTACTAAAGCCCGGTCAACCTGGAAATTTATAATACATCATGTAATTCTAGGTTAGATGTAGGAGCATTTCAAAATATATTAGCTGTACCATTGTCAGAAGAGGCAGAAGAGACGACACGCTCGAAACGTCAGAAAAATAATAAAAGGAAGTGTACGCGATTAAGTCCCACTTTTCTCAGGCATTAGAGGTTTATAAATTTGTTTATAATTATTTCAAGTAGTACGTTGGCAGATTGTAAACGTTTGTTATTTATATTTATAAGAAAGAGGTACGATGGGGCTGGCATGGCCTCAATTAATAAATGAAAATAAAATCATTTAATTCAGATAATATACCAACGTGCTTTATGTTAAGATTCTTAATAGCTTAACGAATGAAGACAACTAACTGCCTGATAGGTAAAATAATTCGTGTATAGCCGAATTTTGGTGTAGTTGTAGACAAAGGTGTCTTGCACAACATACTTAAAGTAACGGTTGATGGGGGCGCCGCTAAACGAATACTTTCGTAAATAATAGCTCCGAAAGGCTAAAAAAGTGTTCCTCGATATCCCATTAAACATTGATCCCAGCAAAAAAGTTTCAATAATATTATTTTAACAAATTGTATGTGGATGAATTCAGTAAAAGAACATTTTTTTCGTGTTACACCGTTACAGAGTTATTTACGAAAAACCAAACAAGGGACCTTTATATCCCCCTCTCCCCGTCAGCGGCGTCCCCATCAACCGGTACTTTTAGTTTGTTGTGTAAGACATCCTTGTCTGTTGTGTGTCTAGCACTATAGCAAAATTCGGTTATACACGAATTATTTCCTCTGAGTTTTCCTTCGTTGGGCGGGCTATAAGAGCGAGTAAATTCAAGGAAACTAAACGAAACATAAAAATTGAGACAGAGATAAGATGAAAGCTACGCCAATTTTTTTTAATACTAGCTGTATTTTATCAATAAGTTATTTTACTGAATTCTTCGTAAAATACGTAGAAAAAAGAAATGATATTTTCAATTCAAATAAAAGCGACACGTGTATATAAATAACAAAAAAGAAAGTCGTTCCATATATGACCACTAATAAATCATGTATCTATTGTAGCCTGACTTCTTCCACAAGGGATTAACCGAATATGTAATCATCGCAGCTCAATACATCTAATATTTGGGTTGGAACTACATCGCGTACGCGTGGGACCAGAAACACACCGAGAAGCGAACTTCTGAACACCCAGACCCACGCCAAATATTTGTTTTTAGTAAATAGTATCGGAACTAAAGTCAAACATGATACCGGTTACTCTGGGAGTGGAGATTGACAATTACGCCTTCGATATGCTTCGAACAATATATTACTGTAAACACGTGGGGTTTACCGGCGTATGTCACAAATTCTGAGGCCGGGTCGGACACATCAAAGGCCGACTTTGCCTTTGAATTTATTGGTCCGACTACTCCAACTTGGGACGTAAATTGAGCTATATATTAAACTTATTGATGATAACAAATGATGTTAATGATGTTGCAATCAGTGCTATCACGGTATTCCATCTTAATTAGGTACATTATTTTGATAAACACGGGACTTAATCGCGTACACTTACTTTTGCAATTTTCCTGACAATTCGAGCGTGTCGTAACGCTCAGGAAAATTACAAAAGATACGCGATTGAGTCCCGTGTTTATCAAAATAATGAGTGAAAATCGTGTAAGTTTAAATCGGTATTTAATTAGGTACAATTGAGAATCTGATAGGTACGAGCAGTTTTTGTGTCATAGTTCTTTATCTATTTTGTTTTCAAATATATTTATTAACTAATTTCAATTGCATAACAATACCTATTTGTTATGTAGGAGGTACAGACTCGAACAACAGATACTGAAAATTTGTAACCGGCCAATCTGACACCGTAATAAGACTGTCAGAAAACTGCTGCATGAGTCGTTCTTGCGAGTTGTATTGTAGGGCCATTTTTTGAGCTCATTGTGTACGTTTAGATTTATTGATTGGTGTCATTACATATACAGTTTTTTATGTTTTATGATCCCGATTCACGTTTGCCACTTAAGGCCATTAGATTCATATGTATTCCTCATAGCTAGGAAAATGCATTTTACTGAAGCTCCTCTCACTAAGCAGATAAAAATATTTAGCGTAGAATTACATGTCTGATTGACACGTATACAGTGTGTAAATCCAATACGGGCGCACCTTTAAACTGTGGTTATCTATAGGACATAAAAAATACATTTAGATAACTTTTTCTTAAAATTACGACGGAAATTATAACCATACAAAATAATTCGGCCCGCAGTGTAAATGCAACACACTCAAATTGAGCGCTCGTTGATATTGACAGTTACTTACTTTACTTTAATCATGTTTGCAGTACATTGCTGCGCGATAAATGGGGTCATAAGTAAGTGTATCTTTAAAAACCTCTTAACTGATGATAACACTAATAAATACTATATCTGGTTTAATTATTTGCTCGTACTGGATTTACGCTCTGTATTAGAGCGGTGCCAAATGCCAACCCTAGTAAAATAAATGAACCTTAATTTTTACTATATAAAATATCGAACACAACTTACCAAATATCTTATTAATATTTGTGGCACAGTTTTGTTATATTTCTCGGCTAGACGGCGCAGGGTCGGGTGATCGGCTCTCGGCGGCGGCGCGCTCGGCTTCCGGCCGAGAATGGCGCCGAACGGGCTATAGGCCATCACGACCACTCCATGGTCGCGGCACCACGCTATCAACTCGTCTTGGGTTATCGTTGGGTTCACCTGTAGACGTCGTGTTCATTTATTAACATCTGAGTTTTTATTAGTTACCTAATTAGTAATTACTAGCTGACCTTAATTCTTAACTACTAACTAGAAAGGTTAGGAGTATGCTTGTACATACATCGAGTAAAGAGGACTTAAAATGAGATTTCAGAACGTAACTAGTTTAATAGGTCTCAGTCAGTAGAATTTGCTACTTTATAATCCTCCAGGCGGTTATTGAAACTCATAAATAAACGAATTAATAACGACAGTTATCCGTTTTGAGTCAAGATAGTTAAATCAGCCGATAATTTTTTTAAATATTTGTATTATATATATTTTTACTATGGAATACAAAAAGAATGTTGCGTACACGAACATTTGGACAAATAAGTATGCAAAGTAAGTAATCCATTTTGTAAAACGCAAGGTGAAACAAGAGTCAATCCTAACACTCTTTGTTTCCCTCTTCCAACATCTGTGTAAAAAGCATAGAGTATGTATAATGAGTATGAGTACGAACAAATGAGTCATATAGAAAAACTGAAAAGATTTTCACGGCAAACGCAATCACACTTTAGTGGGCTAAATGAAAGTAGGTGTAATATGTTGTGTTGTTGTGTTGTATGTGTGAATGAAAATACGTACGGTAGTCAATTAATTAAAAAAAAGATTGTAATATCTACCTCAATTTGCAAGACTGCCGGTTTAATCCTTGCGTTATCCCAAAGCCTCTGCATCTGCGTTACGTTGAAATTGGAAACACCTATGGATCTGGTAAGATTCATCTCCTTTGCATCCTCCATGCCTTTCCATGTTTCCAGGTAATCCGTAGAACTGATGCTGCCGTCTTTCTGCCAAGCGTGAAGTAAACTTAGAACTTTATAGTTATGTAAAGCTTTATAAATGCCTGTATTAGATTTTACTAACACCACAGAATTGTTAGGTTGTTAGGTACCGAACTATTCTGCTTCTCGCTTTTTATATTGTTTTTCGAGGATTTTTTATTAAAACTGGCTATTAGTTCGCTTTATATATTTTTACACAAATGATGGTCACTTACAGGATTTTCAAGTTAAGCCTTGATATTTGACACCTATGACAGGTGTACATTTTATTTTATTACAATAATGCAATAAATTTCGTGCGATAATATAAAATCATATGACACGGTGTACCTACCTACCTACCTATTAAACTTGTATTTTGCGGACAGAATATTAAAAATTGACACACTGCATGCAACTTCAAGTTTTAGTGGTGTCACGTCTGTATTTTATGGCCTCCTGTGAAATAGCATAACTTATAGCTTCGAGTTCTATAAACGTCAATAATGTAATTGACATTTATTTGCAAGATTCTACAGAGTATACATTTCAAAGTTACCATATAGTAGGTAAATATTTAGTGCACAACTTGCATCTTAGGTAAAACCTTAAGTAGGTAGTAGTATAGTAAGTAATATTAGGACTACGATCATACGATCATTATCAACTTCAGGTAGTACCTTGGCAGTTAGAAGTACTTAATTAGGATAGGTTAAACTAGACAGAAGATTTTATTAGTATTTATCGAATAGATCCGCTAACTTATGTCCGATTTAAGCGTTCCCACGTTTTGAAAACAATGTTTTTATATTTTTTTCCTGAGTTTACGGACTAAGCACATAGCAAGCTGTTTCCTTCCGTCTCGTAATAACTATTTTTAAGCAAGAAATTAACAATTAAAGCCAAACAACGCAGTTCTTAAAACTAATTTCTGCAGAAAACTTGTAGCGAGTTAAAAAGCGTCCAACAATTTTAAAATGAAAATACAGCGAATAACTTGCGAAGTTTGAAGTAGTCCTGCCTACAAAGTTTTTGCTGACACCTTCAAAGTTGCTAAATGCGAGTATTTTATGGTATAATCTTTTTAACCGAGTCACAGCCGACCGGTTTTTCGAATAAAGACGTTGCCTCACTTTTATTGAAGGGTAGAAGCTTTTTCAATAATCAGTAAGTCTATTCAAGAACCTAAATTAAAACTTTTTCATAACTTCACTAATACATCGACTTTTTCTATCTTAATAATATTAAATACATCAAATAACAACTAACTTAGCAAAAATATGTACAGTATGTATGAAATAGCTATTTTGTATGTAAAATAATAAAAAATAACCACGTTGTGTAGGTCGAAAAACATGCTGCAAATAATTGACAAACCAGGTTGCGAATTGCCCCAGAACGCAAAAAAAATTACAATTGTTATTGACTAGATTTCAGTGTAAGAAATTCATAACATTTCCAATTTTTTAATAGACCAAGAGCTAGCCCCGTAAAATATGATACTATTTGGTTACTAATACAGTTCATTATGGCTATGAACTTGTGGTAGTAATGAGTGAGTTTTGGTTGCCACCCGACGAATGCAACGTTTAAGATAATTTGTTCAAAAATGAATACGTCTAAAACATTGAGTCGTAAATCGTAACTGACGTAGCTTCATAAATCGCGCTGGCATATTCTACTCACGTTATGCGCGGCAAGTTGTGCTATTCTAGGTAGTAACGATAATCAAGTCCTATTAAATGCCTCGATACACTATAGAGCAATGTATTCCATTGTGTTTCTTGTAAGAGTATTATGCACATTATCTTTCACTCTCCTAAGTTATAATTTCTACGTGTATGCTCTTATTAAAAAATACTATTACAGTGGAGCAGTGTGTTGAAGTTCAATTATCTAATTTTTCAAGCTAAGTAATATAAAAGTGTCGGGACTATACCTTATATGCCATTGGATAGTGCACGAGGTAGAGATCGATGTAGTCCATTTGTAACAGCTCTAACGACTTCTTTAGAGCGGGAATCACTTCGTTTCTTTCGTGAGCATCGTTCCATAACTAGGGAAAAAGAAAATAGGATCCGTTTAATGTTTTGCCACGACAAAGAAACGTTATTAGACGACGGAGACATGAAAGATAGCGTGTTATTCTAACCTGTTTTCACCGACTAAACAGATACTTACGTAATTACGGTGAAATTTTAAGCGTTTAACAAGGATATAAAGCAAAATTTAGCGTGACAAAGTATAATCTGACAGGTTAACAAGTTGTTCAACGTTAAAACCTTCAACAAAAGTCAAACGTCTAAAGTTGGAAGCGGGCCGAGGTGGTAATTTTCAGAAACATACTCATTAACATAGTGTTCCCGCGTGAATATGGCAGCTGTAGATGAATTGTTTAACATCAGAATACTCACTTTGGTGGTAACGTAAACGTCGGCGCGGGTGTCGTTGTCTCGTAGGAAGTAGCGCACCCCCAGGCCGACCTCGTCCTCTACTCGGTACAACGACGCGGTATCAATGTGCCGATAGCCGGCCTCCAGGGCCCATTGTACCGCGCGAGCGAGCGAGTGGTTGGTTGGCAGCACCCGTGTACCCTGCACGACGGTAACATGCCCCGGACATGTCCGGGTGTTAGTTTCGCATTTGTTAACAACACCGCACTGAGGCCGGCTTCACAGTTAGAAACTGCTGCCTCTATATTCCGCATACCAGTAACAACATTTCATTCTACAGTACGGCTTAGAGAAAATTCAAGCTATATGATAGGTTCGCTGTTATCTAGCTTGTAAACCTATGTTTTGAATTTAAACGGAATTAAACGGAGTTTTTTTAATCGTGTTACTGTATAAAGATGTTCTGTTCATTTATAGCTAAGTAAGTACATAATATATAATATAGCATGCATATTTTTTCTTAAAATCAAGGAAGTTTCATTACAATGAACATTATACCGTAAATATTATAATACTGATGCAAGTAAAATATTTTTTGATAAAAATACTATCTAATTACAAAATAATATAGCAACATGCATATACCTACATATCTACCTTCCTAATTCTTGTGGTTTAAGAACACGCAATGTCATTGCAGAACTTATTCCGCGTTAGAAATATTTCAATTTTGCAAACTTACATCTGCCAAATGTCCCAGGCTGGTGCCCAGAGCTACGGCAGGAATCTCATTTCCGTCGTTTAGTTTGTATTTTATGAGTTCCCCATTTACCTGCAAGATAACAAAATGAAAATGACAAATTATATTATTTTGAATGCCTCTTGAAGGTTGTTATTTTATAATACCAACAGTAACTGCTTGGGCTGTAATGTTAACAACACAAACATTATTTACTGCTTAAATTTAGCAGATTATGAACAAAAAAGTTTTATTATGCTGCCCATTAAACATATATTATATTGTTATTAGCTAGGGATACACACACAGATGTGTCCGCCGGATTTGTCCGACGGATATGCCCGGCGGACAGATCCGTCCGTGTATGGCACTTTTAGATGTCATAGTCATAGTAATTTATTTATAATGTTTTAAATATTACATGTCAAATTACATTATAAAGAGGAAAGCATTTATTTCATTCAATAATAATTACTTAGTCCACAAATTTTCAAATCCGCATCTCATTATAAATATAATATTTATAATACATTGGTAGTTATTAATATTACATTATTTATATTTAATTACATTATTTACATATTAAATTAACAACTGATTTCCTATTACATTTATGTTGTTGGTAGGTCATAAAATTCTGTGAGACTGTAAAAAGTGTGGTTTAATAGCCACCTTTTTAATTTATTTAGAAATATGTGGGTGCTACTCACATTCTTTATCTCCGAAGGGAGATGTTCGCAGACAAATCCGTGTCCAATTCGCGCCATACACGAACGGATCTGTCCGCCGGTCATATCCGTCGGACAAATCCGGCGGACACATCTGTGCGTGTATACCTAGCTATTCATTAAGATTAAATTTATGTACCTGGATCTGTAATTCGTTTTTAAAACACAAAGGCAAAAAGTCTGAATGGGTGAAAAAAACCTGTCAAGCGCAATTCGAGCTGCGATTAATGTGCCGCACCGACCAATACAGAATTACGAGCCATTCCCCTAGGCTGAAATACAAGCCAGGCTGTACTATACTGGTGAATTTAGTAGGCATGTATAGAACATTTATATAATACCAAACAATTAACCTTTCAAAGTTACTCAAGCATCCACTTGTTAATTCTTCATTAAATATTACTTAATATTAAATAAATCACTGGTTACTCACGTCTTTTAAGTCGAATATTGCTCGACATGAAAAGACGCGAGTAACCCGTGATTTATTTAATATGTCTGATTCTCACGGAAGTTTTGTGTTTAAAATATTACTTCTTTAAATTAACTCCTTTACGCGGCAATGTTAACGACCAAACAATTAACCTTTCAAAGTTACTCAAGCATCCACTTATTAATTCTTCATTAAATATTACTTCATATTAAATCACGGGTTACTCACGTCTTTTAAGTCGAATATTGCTCGACATGAAAAGACGCGAGTAACCCGTGATTTAAATAATATGTCTGATTCTCACGGAAGTTTTGTGTTTAAAATATTACCTCTTTAAATGAACTCCTTTACGCGGCAATGTTAACCACATTACTAACTAGAAAGACATATAAGACCGGTACCCTACTCTACGCGCGCAGTACTCATAGATGCCTGCCGGCCAACGAAACACGTCAACTAATGATGCAACTGCACAACCCGAGGTCGCTTCCGACAACCCAGTGGAGATGCTACGATGGTCTTCCAATTGCAATTGGAAATAGTATGAATGCAAAAGTGTGTCTGTCTAGTGCCTCTGCACGCTTATACTGCATTCTGGAGCGATTAAAATAAATTTTATAAGGGCATGTTTGAGTATATTAAATATTTTTTATCGAAGAAATCATTATTAAAGGGGATGAAAGGGGGAGAGGAATTGTGTGTGTTGTAATTAAATTAAGTGCTGTAATTAGCTATTATTTTTATAAGGCGCGTACGAAGACGCGGGTAAAAGCTAGTTAGTATGATATAAAATCGCTACCGTCACGTGCTACCTTTGATTAAAATCGTGCTACAAATTTTCCTGGCTTGTAAATTATGGTTTTCATATCTTATTCCTGAGATGGCCGTCTTTCTCTCATCGCAGGAATAAAATATAAATAGCTGTTTGGTGAAGAAAACCATGTTTTTCAAGCCAGGCATAGTTGAGCATCGTGGGCAAAGTTAGCACGTGACGGTACCTATAATCCATCCATATGCATTTTTAATCGAAGTTAAAAAGTTACGAGTAAAAACCCACAGGTAAAAAAGGACATGGCTAAATAACCAAGTCCCTTGATTTCATTTACTTAAAATTCTTTAAAATTAAATTTAGAATGGACTAGGTACTTAAAGGATGTCAATTTAGCCTTTACAAATTTCAGGAACTCTCAGTATCAAAATCAAAAAAGTTATTAGGTACATACAAATATGATGCATTTATCCTATACTGAAACAGAGAACCTCATAAAGATAGCTTTTTGATACATCCTTGCATACTCATCCCGCACACACACACACATATTACACACCCTCACACACACCCACAGCCACACACATACCACACACAAATCTTATCTTATAATACTAGTTGTTAAAGCTAAGATTATATGTTGGCTAGAAGTCAAGCAATTAAGTTGTTATTCCTTTCTTTTATTTTAATTTCGTTTTTGTTTATATTAATTTTTGGAGTATGTATAACCAGGTATGTTATTCAACCCAAAAGAGCAAATGTATGTAACTACATGAACATTAATTTTGATTAAATTTTGTCAAGGATTTTAAATAATCTCTCCTCCACAGGACAGGCAATGCCTAGTGTGGAGGTCAGCAACAATTGTGCCCCTGTATATTTTATTTGACCAATAAACAATTTTCATTTAATTTCATTTCAATTAGGTCGTTTTACTTTTTTATAAAATGAACACTTGAATTTTAAATTATTAACAATATTTAATATGTACATTTTAATGTGGAATTCCACTGCTGCGACATAATAAACTTTTCGTTCAACTATATTTACTATTTCTATTGTAGGGTATCCAACATTGCTGCTTTTAATGGGCTATTGTAGACTTAATGAAATTTCTGACAGTCAAAGAGCCCATCTGACTCGACAGATTCGTTGGAAGCTGTCCACAACGCCCTTCGATTTTGATTTAGGTGGGTCTATTGTTATATAGAGGGTTCCGCTACTGAAATATTATACACCGTGTTTTTTTTTTCTATAATTTCAGCATATGGTTAATGTACGACGAAGAAAAATTTGACATTTTTTTTTCTCAAAATAATTGTTATATCTGTCACTAATGTATCCGCAGAATTAAGTGGCGAGTCATAAAACTTCTCTTTCACACTTGCACCGCCACGGCAAGAGAGAAGGAGACAGCGTTATGAACTCAGTTGCCACTTAATTCTGCGGATACTATAGGATATTAGGGTGTTATGATTAACTCGACCAAATAATTGATAATTATGACATGACAATATAATTTACATAATACTCCGAGATACAAAGGAAACTTATTTTATTGACGTAGTGTAACTCAGAGTACAAAAATAATTTAATATAAATTTACACAAACAGAAACATAAAAATTAAGTATCGATTATCTCAGAACTGAAGCTAATTAGGACACTAGTGTCTCTGAGAAATATACTTAGGTCATTTAAGCTTAGGAATTTACCCTTTTAATTAAAGGAAATAAAAAAACACGGTATATTATGACCTTAAAACATGGACAATATTAGGTCAAGATCATAATATGGAACCCTTCGGAGCGAATTCGACTCGCACTTGGCCGGTTTGTCACTCATATCAATCATTTTAACATTGAGAGTCAGTGTTTTTATTTTTAATAAAAATAAAAACACTTAGGCATGCTTCATTTTCCCAAATTGTAATAATTTATAATAACTCTAAACTAGCAATATCTAGTCTATATTCGTTCAATACTATATTATTATATTCGAAGGGCATAATCATCATAGGCATAAGGAATATATAATAAACATCTTTTGTCATGTATTTACATTTCTACTCCATACTCCATTCGATCCGAATTAGATGATAAATATAATCTTAGGGTTAACTCAAATCAGGTTTCTTACGCGCCGTCTAATTATTTATTTTGTAGGATCTGCCTTGAAGACTTTTTGCTTAATTTTTGTTTGTACATTACATATGCATGATTACTTACCTAAATAATTGCAAGTGTACCCAGTTTTATTAAATTTCGTGATGTTAAATGTTATTCCCATAACTATTATGAAGATTAATAACTAGTTTATCATAAGTAACAAAATAAAAATGAACTAACTTGAGATAAACAGAACAGTATCGATAAGACTGCTCCCGCGTACTCGACCGAAGCGACCATGACGCGTGGCTGAACCGATTGGACTACCGGTTATAAAATGACCATAAACAGATAAATATGGCAACATTCTTTTAATGGTGCGTTCAATATAACTTTAGTTTTTTTTTAGAAAAATTTTAGTTGATTTCAAGAGTGCTAATTACTGTGAAGTTTACTATTTTCGTACTTCGGACAACCAATCTCAGACTCATTCCTTTAACTATTTACTTACTTAAACTATGTCTATGTCTTAATATAACCCCATGTTTCAAGTTATCCCATTTGACGATTTTCATTTTAAATGAAAATGAAGGGCCTATAACCATGTGCCTTGTTATGGGAATATCAACACAAAATCGATGATTAGCCTGTGAAGCCTATTAACGCTTTGTAGAGAGATTGTGCGAAGGTTCTTGTGAAGGTACGTGTGGGTACGTAGGTATGTAATCTGTAAAAAATAGACCTGTACCTACTGATTTTGTACAGCATACATACGTCCCTACGTATGCTTACGCGCTTTAATGACATTGCTTATTATACATTGCATTTAGGGAAATAATTTGAAACACAGCAATGCCATTAAAGCGCGTTCAAGAAAACCGGTATCCCTCGATGTTTATGAGAATTCATACCCAATCCTTGCATAATTATGCGACCCTGTATTTGCGGCGTAAATCCCTTTCAGTATTCTAAAATATTCTTGTTCTTAATTAAACATTCCATAAGGCAGCCCAAACATTCCGACGAGATACCGATACGTTTTCTGCAAACCATTACGTAATTGCCTTAACCATAAAGCCTGTTCCACCTCGGAACTGTAAATACAGAAAATTTAAAACGTTATTCTAGAGTGATTTATCTAGAATACATTTTTGCCCTGAGCACCCACTTGGAGAATAACGAGTGGCTGGCATTTTGCCGCACTAAAAGAGGACAAAATGCAATTTAAATTCACGAAATGTCTCTCGTTGTACGTTACCGTATATAGATGATCGAGTTTAATTTAGGAGCAATCAGTAATTACTCGGGCCGCTACTCCTGCACTGGCGGAGTGCAGCGGTGAAGTATGATGTCGCCTGATACAGGACGCGCGGGTTTTGACGCCTTACGTTAAGGATTTTAATTTTGAAGTAATTTCAACTTAATGGTTACATAAGTATTATAAGTAAATAATTAATATTACAGTTTCAAATAAAGATCATGCAAATTACAAGCGCTGCTGGTATTAGTAGTTTGTGATTAAACGGAGTACGCAAAAAGATTGCGAATCAAAACCGCGGCTTAAGAGTAATCAGTTTCTTCGAAGTTGTTTGAGTAACCATTAAGTATTAACCAGTGGCCTTTCGGTGGGTAAATCATAGTTGCTATTAGGTCTGGGTTGTGAGGTCAGATGGCAGTCCTTTTTACTTACTAGTTAAGTCCAGCCTGCGTCATCTCCAGCATCCGCATACCGCGTAAACTTATGAATTCGTATAATTTAAAATTAACAATGTTAAGAAAATAATACAATCGCGTCCAAACGCGTTAGAAAATTCGTTAGAAAATTGTAAGTGAATGGTTGCTGCACATTGTAATTTTGACCCAAATGGCTATCTACCACTTGAAAACGGGCGCCGGAACAAAAGTTTGCTAAATCGGGATAAAACGCGGTATAATAGCTAGGGATACACGCACAGATCTGCCTGATTTATTTTCTGGCGGACAGATCCGTCCATGTATGTCGTGAATTGGACACGGATTTGTTTGCGGACACAGCGCCATACACGGACGGATCTGTCCGCCGGGCATATCCGTCGAACAAATCCGGCGGGCAAATCTGTGCGTGTATCCCCAGGTAATGAGTAGAAATTTCTTTATTTCACGGGTAACTATCCCGGCAATAGACAACAGTGAGAGGTGTTAATCTATAAGAGGATTGAAGTAACTAGGTAATGTAAATGATATACAATAATGTATTAAAATCGCCTAACTACTACCTAGTTATTGTACTATATGATCGTTTGTTGATTTTTCATATAAGTTTATATTTCCAGACTATCTTCGTAACAGTCGTAAACTCGTAACTCTAGTTGTAAGGGATAATATATGTTATAATATTATCATTCATGTCCTTCCTCGGCGGAGAAACCAATACAATGATAGCGTGGCGATAAGGCGTCTAACTTTCAAGCCGAAGGTCTCGGATTCAAACCCAGGCTCGTACCACTGAGTTTTTTGGAACTTATGTACCTAGCGACTGATATTTGATATTTACCTACCAGTCTTTTTTCGGTGAAGGAAAACATCGTAAGGACACCAGACCTAATCCCAATAAGGTCCAGTTTCCCCTCAGGGTTGGAAGATAAATGACACTCGCTTTCGCAGAAACGAGTGTCTACGCCAACTCACGGGATTTGGTTCTCGAGCCCAGGCTCGATTGAGCCATGGCAAAAAGCCAGGACAAACGTTAGGAGAATGGGATCTTCCTCAGGACTCAAACTATCTTTATGTCAAATTTTATCTTATTCGGTTCAGTGTATGTGCAATGTTTATTGATTCCCCCATATTAAATTACCCTTTCCTTTTTTCATTACTTAATATCGATTCCACATAGAAGCGTTTACAGGTTTTGAAATACTGTTTACATGATCGTAACATAATTATGATACATTTTCATTCTTCTAGTCTTAAAAACTGAGTAACTATTTACCTTTATAATAAACTGCTTATCATGGATACGTAAACAGTATTACCTTTTTCATAAATTGTAAACGTACCAAGTGGCAAACATTTAAGAAAATGTGAAAAATGTGTTGCTATCCAAAACCGCCTATTAAAACAAACATACTATAAATGTTGTAAATCATAAAAAATATCCAATGATCTTCGTGATAGTTTTATTATAACTGAATTCAGCACATAAACGGTTCCACTATCTGCTGCTCGCAGATCGTGACCGTTGTATTTTTATCGCGGATCGATATCGTAGAACTGGTCTAATTTTGGAGGCTGTTTTAAGCCCAAATAGCAACTCTTACCTTCCCAAGTTCCCAGTGAAGCTAGCGTAATAAATTATTACATGTGAACCCTTTGCGTGGTTAAGCTCGGAGGTATTGGAAGTTAATGTATCGGCCGGGGGCGGTATTGGTCTGATACAGTAAACTACTTCTGTCTGACCTGCCGCACCTCCCGTAATAGAACCCCGAATAGAACAAAGAAGGTACAATGCATTACCATCTACAGACCGCATTATGTTGGATATATTGCATACTAAATTTCCCATACAACTAGCCACATCCCTTTCTCATTCTAATCCCTCGCGAATACGAACTGTTCGTAATTACGCTGGAAAATCTTACAATTTCAGTCTGAAAGGTTTATCCTACGTGATAGTTTGAAAATGATGTTTAGATTACACCTCGATGCGCACCACCTGAAATGAAATAGCTTTATTGAAAATAGCAGAGGCTTTTCTGAAACTAGCAGATGCATGTGACATTTTCTAATTTGTAAATATTTGGTGCCAAACGCAATATTTAAGAAAACATTGCACAAAATTCAAAGTCGAATTTATATTGTATAATTTTGAATGTGGTAAGCAGACGATCAAGCAAAGATATATTTCAATACAAAATACAGCTTTCCGTGTTTAGCTCGTCTGTACTTCGGATGTAAAAGCTCAATTACAGAGTCCAAAATAAAGCAAACGAATTAAACGAGCAACTAGGTAGATAACAAGATCAGCCTCTGCTACAGTTTTAATTTACAGAAATGTCTAGAGTTTTTTTCCGCGGAGTGAATTTTCCCGGCTCCATTCATCAGGCGACTGTCACTGTCCCCCGCCGAGCAATTACTGATGTCGCACTCCACTGCACCGGCGCAATTACTACCACCAACTACCACCAGTAGGCATACCTCTGCCTATCAGTACTTTCCACTACCTACCACAAAAATGCGGCCGTTCCTTTCCTAGTTAGGACGTCGCTGATAAAAGCTTGTATTTCTTCTATTTACTAATAGACGGGAACGAGTTACTGCTTCTGACACAATAAATTCTAGCTCAAGACCAATAGCTCTGTTTGTATAGGTACATGCTTTTTTGCTTATAAACATTGAGGTAATTTAATTTACTCGCAAAAATTAATCAAGTACCTAATATTTATATCAGCCGAACATTTAACCGAAATAAATCATTGTCAGTATAAAAGCACAAAACTAAATACTTATTAGAGAGCAGGGCTAGCAATGCCAGTGTTTATTAGAAAATACCTTTTCCTTTCACGTCTCTCGTAAGGAATTTTTCTCGTTGGCGGAAATTTACCCTTGCGCACCTGGTTCTTTTATACACACCGACAAAGCGAGGCCCTTCCTCGCTTTCACCTCGCGTAGTTTCTTCCTTCCTACGAACAAGCTCGTTGCGATCCCGATCAAATAAACGTTATTTATTTAAATGGGGAATCTAATCGAACCTTGAGATACTCAACTGGTTTGACGGACGGGCAGACTAATTATTTGCTCGCAGCGCACCCTACACCACACAAAAACATTGTATAACGAAACGACCCTAACGAGCACCCGGATAACAAAATATTTTTGTCGTGAATTCACTTTGATAAATACAGCTTTCAATCTACAGAAATAAAAATGAGTCAATGTGAAAGTCAACAATGCGGAACAAGTGAAACGTTCCGATAATAAAAAAGGTAGAACGGATCGCTGTCGCCCCGATTTTCAATAAAGTTTGCAGGTAAACGATGGTGTTATTCATATGTGTAAAGAGTTTCCCTTCTGTAATGCTTTCGTTTGCTAATATGCGGGTGTTTTTTTATATTGACGTTTTAAATTCAGTTCACGCTTTCAAGAAAAAAAATCATATGTTGCTTAAAATATCACACACAAAATGTGTTACAGATAAGTATGCAGTTAGATATAGGAACACATTTATCAAGTTTCTTGACTAGATTGAAGTCTCATCGCTTTTGCCAGACTTGGGGAACTATTTATGTACGTACGTATGCAGACATCGCAATCTGAGGCAGGGCTCGTGCCTATTCTCGCATCTCGGAGCAGGCTACTGCGGCGGATGTACCGGACTTCGATACACAGATTCAGGTACCTCGGCTTTTCAAACTGGATTAGTTTCCGTGAGCCAAGCCGAATAGGATTGGGGTGAATTTAGCAGTCACTTTACGGCAACGATCTGTTTTGATAAAGAGTATTTACTTAAAGGAACTACGTACTGGAGTTTATATATTATTTCAAGATTCGTTTATTACATTATGAGTCCGGTAACGATTTGAAAACGAAAATCGCTAATAATGACATTATGCATATGAATTGCATTTGGTAAGATAGCTTGAAGTCTTGTTATTGCAAAAAAGTACTTTAGGTCGATATATATTAATATTGAATACCTTAAAACTCAATTCTTACAGAGCTTGTTTAGTGAGGACGTTGATTCATGCAATTTTGTCGTATGATTTTTAATTATTATTTGTTATGGACCCTAATATGTTTTGTACTATCTGAATAAAGCATGAAGCAGTGAAGCTTGTTTTTGTATTTTTATATTTGTAAAATACTTTAATGTCTTCCCAAAAATATCAACTAAACTTCGGCAATTTTTAGCAAAATTGCTCTGGCAAAACATACTCTCCCTTAAAAAATATATATGAAAATGAAAAAAACTGTTACATTTATTCCTCAGGCGACTCATTTTCCAATGTATTTATATATTTTACGTACTTGTATAACTTAATTTTAATCAATAAAAACCTTACTCTTTTCACCTCTCCAAGCAAAAATCGCGAAACTGGTGTTAGATTAGGGTGAATTATTTATAAATGAAGCATAAAGTTAAAAAATCCTTGTATTTATTTTATCCAAAAAGAAACGATCTTTCATAATATGTATACAAAATTGTAGAGGTTATGTTAGTTACTGCAGAATAGCATCAAAAAGTTGCCCGAAATCGAAAAAAAAGTTTACCGGACTCTTAAATACTTAGGTTACCTCCTCACATCCGGTATATGGAAATCGTACCTAGCTACTTAAATTAAATAACAGCAGAATCTGCTTATGCACTCCGCACACAAAAACCAACTGCGTAAATAATATATGACGTAATTGCGGTACAAAGTTTGGTTTCCATAGAAAATACTTTATTATTAAATCAGATATATCAACATCTTTTTTATCAATAATTATACACGTATAATCCCTAGAACTTGCCACGAGTTACTACCGTACAGGCATGGTATTAACACTACGCATTGTCAGTTATCTTTTAAAATTATCATAGGACAATTAAAATTATTGCGTTTCTGAGACTACGTCATTATAAGCGGATTCTACAGTATATTAATATAATGTGTATTAAACTGGTACGGAATAAAAAGGCTCTTTATTTTATTTTTATTAATGTAACGTCATGTAAAGTGTTAATAATCAGATTTTATTTACGCTGTTTGACGTAATGCACCTTAGTAACCCACGTAAATAAAAGTAACGCAGTAAGTAACGCACGTAAAAGTAATGCACGTAAGTAGATGTACCTTCTTAAAGTTAAGTATTTCACTCAGACTTCAACTTGGCACAAAATAATAAGCTGACTTGAAAGAAAAATCAAAAAATAGTTTCACCTTGGTGACAACTTCTAAATGTCCCTAATGGACACTGACATATAAGTAGGTAAGTTTATGACTTTCAGTCGCCTTTCGGTATACTTATTATTATAGTCACATTGGTCACGTGAAACAAAGCCAAGACAAGTGGGCGAGTTCAAAAGCTTGATATCATTGTTACTAGGGTTAGCAATCCAGATACGGATCTTCCCATATTCATTTTAGATCCTTCGTTAAAACCCTAATTGCTAAGAAAACAAGAACGCGTCAAAATAATTGTGACGCCCTGACTGTACCAACCAGTGAAAGAATTTTGAAGTAAAATCTAAAGTAATTACAAATTTCCCCGATTTCTAAATAACTACCCAGTTTACTTAGAGATACACAGAACATTCCAACGTCACGAACGTTCCCGTTGGAAGTGAAGGGCGCATCCGATGCATTCAGAGTAAAATCTACATATCGACTAAGCAATGCAGCCGACAGTTGCCGGCGTCGAAGAGACCATTCGATCGCCGATGAAATGGTTATTGCCAAATCCAAGTCGAATGCAGGCATGGAAATAGCCGATACCAGACATCGTCGTTTACATACATGCAAGGTACGGATGTGTTACAATGGAGATGCAAGAGCCTTGCGATGCCGTGTAATTGCTTGAGACCAATACAAAGATCAATACCTAATTCTTGAAAGTGTTCGAGCCACGAGGCATATAAAAAGCTTTAAAACAGTGTCCTAAATAGTTTCCTTGTCATTAGAAAAAATTGGGTGTTTTTACACGTGATGTTATTCTAATTATAGGTACTTTGTTACGGCGTTTACAAATTTTAAAGTAAGTATTTATCAAACGGCCGCAATATTATGTAAATTAGCTTTGTCCGCGAATTTTATCGCTGCAGTTTTTTTTTCGTTTCAAAGACTCCAGAAAATACGATCACTATAACAAGTATTTTTCGAGAAACCTCCACATGTTCGGAAGAAAGATGCGATTGATAGACAAAATGAGGATGTATTCGACAGGTTTCACCTAAAAATACACCCTCTACCTGCGACTGTCGTGAGATATTGAAAATCGGACCCCGGGCTATCCGTTTGACCTTTTTTATTGGGAACATTCTACCCGTTCCGCATGTTTGAAGGTTTGAATGGAAGTGCCCGTGTTGTCAAATTGCGCTGATATTTTAGGTGCTCACACGCAAATGACGGTAGCTGCCGGTGCTCCATTGTTATTTGCAAAATTTCAATTAAACATGTATTGTTTCATGTTGCTACCTAAATTTATTTATTTGTGACGTTTTTAAAGCAAAGATACATCATTGTTGGTTTCATATACATACTCGTATTCTATATCAATTTTTATGGCAGCAACGCCTTTATTGACAACCGACGACAATGATGTAGGTGATTTTAAAACATCACATTTATTTGTTTATTATTGTATGAATATCATGTAAATTACGTACAAAATGGCGGACTAAATGCCTAAAGGCCGACCAGTCAACCACAGGGCTAGACAAAGAAAGGTAAATAAATTCTAAAGTAAGTAAAGTAAGTAAAAATTCTTTATTGCACCAAAACAGAAATCGTTACAGAGTACAGTTACATACAATTTAGGTAACAACAGGCGGTCTTATCGCTATAAAGCGATCTCTTCCAGACAACCTTAGGGTAGCAGGAAATGTTAACATGAACTATGAGACAGGCAGTGCACTATTCAACACAAAAATTCTAAATTCTTATATTAGAAGAAAATTTTCGATGGAGTTATTAGTTATTAATTATTTTCGATCAGTAGGTTATAAGCCCAGTGGAAGATTTTAAAAACGTATGTAGACTGACGCTAGATTACATTTTAATTGTTTGATGCTGAACAGAGTGCAATTGTTTGCTTGTTTTATTTTTATGACTATCAACAACTGCCGCAGGTTTTTCGAGGGGTAACCATTTTGAATAATAATGACATGTGATAAGGCAGTGAATATTCAGTTAATAGTTTGTATTTCTTGCCAATCACGATCTAAACGAAACCATGAGACTAACTATACAACAACAACAACAAACAAAAACAACAGGAAACAATTGTAAATAAACACAGTTCAAAAAGGTTAACTCACTAAGTAGTACTTTAAAGAGAACATTCAGCATATTTAAAACAACATCGTAACCACAGCCTAAAAAGTTTCCATGCGAGCTGTATTTTATACAGAAAGTCGGCGAACTCGGTAACCATAGCTTGAAAAACTAAGCAGCCATAAAACCGCCTAGCTCTGTATCTCAGCGTGAGCGGCGACACTTTGCAAGTAGTTTACGAGGAATCTAGTACACATTACTAGCGCAGCGGGAGCTGGTGCATTGCGAAGCAGACTGAGGATATTACTTTAATCGTACAAGGCCTCCGTTATGGTCAAAGTTTCACGGACGTTACCAGCCGCAACTCGCCCGCTTATTGCTCCCGTTGGTTGTTACAATTCTCCCCCGTTATAACACCGCCCTTTATTTTCACTCGCCAAGAAAAGTACGTTACGTATTAATTTTTGCGTCTACCGAGCCAGCCGTTTATACGGCAGGTAATTTTGTTTCGTCGCTAGGTAACGTTTTAACGGAAATGGAGGAAAAGATCTGATAACAAAAGAGCTATTTCAAGAATACGGCTCCATTGTAACATTTAAACTTCAAAGCGTTACCTCCTGATCCAACAAATTGCGGAAAAATATTTGTTTTTCAAGAAGTTTATCCGCAATCAGAGTTAAATACTGCCTGAGGAAAGTAGATATGTGATGTGCAATTGTACATTTATTTATTTTCTTAACCCAAATAACCTCATTCAAAGTAAATGACAGCAAAGCCGATACGAAAGCACATTTGCTAACTAAACATTATAACTTGTACCTAAGGTAGCCATCATACAACAAACATCTCACAAATTAGAAGCACAAATCTCCGCCGAGCTTGCCACTAGATAAATAAAACTGTTATGTTCCACCTAATTGCCTTCATTTGTTGCGAAGTTAAATTAGAGTGTATTTATTATTGCTCCTCTCGGGAAGTTCGCTCGTCAGCGCCGCGGCTTACTTTATATGGCTCGCTGTATTACCGTTCATTTCCCTAAATCAAAGTTCAGTGAGGGACATTTTGATTCGCTTATAAATAATTCATTTTCTAATTAATTACATTAAACATGCAATCAAATTAGATTTGTTCGTTGAGCCGATTATATTTAGCTTTGCTGTTTTGTATTCAGATTCATAAGATTATTTTGAGCTAACGAAAGACCGAACGGAACGTAACAGGTAATTTCAGTGAGCTGAAGTCACGAAAATGAATATAACTCATCTGTTTTAGCTAATTGATGTAGAATAAAATATCACGCACCAAATTAAATATTTAATACTTTTTCTACAAAAGGAACACACCAGTCGTTTATAATGTGATATACCTATAATAAAAATAAATAATAAAAGGTGTGTTAAATCTATATAAACTTAATAAAGAAAAATAAGTACTTATAGCAAACAGAGGGAGATACAATGAACTCTAGACATATTGACATTCGAAGAGAAAACTCATTTACTTCTTTACAGATATAGAAACTTAAACTTAAATTAAATAAAACAGGATTACTGCTTTTGTTTTCCAACCATTTAGCACAAAATCTTCGCCCGACTTAAATGTTTGTACAGTCCAGCTGCAAATAACGAAGCCGGGCGCTGTTTGTATATAATCCAAGTCGAAAAAGTAAACAGGCGACCGGCACGGTCCGGCTAATTGAGTGCATTAGTCATACGTGGGGCCAGACGCCGCTTCAGCCCTCGCCCCTTATCTCAGTGATTTGTTGTATTGCTGAAACTTAAGTGGCTGCCTCCAGGGTTAATTATAAATTACAACTCCGCAAATATGGAGCGGTTAGGTTGGAACAAGGGTTTAGTTGTTTAGATTACTTGGGGATTTTGGAAAATTGTTACAAGTTTACTAGCTACATTCTTTAGAGGGATGTTTTACTACTAGATATGTATAGGAAATACATGTTTTTTTTTCTATTCAAGGTTGTGGAAGTTGTGAAATAAAGTTTTTGTACAATTAATAAACATAGTCTGGCTGGCAAAAATTGCAGTAACAGTGGAAGTATAATTAAGATACATATAAGTACTCATCCATTTTTAGTAGCGAGGTTACTAGCGTAAGCAAAGGACAATATGATTATCTATGTCTATGCTTGCAGTAAAATAATCCCTGGCCAAACTATAAGGCATCTTTTGTATATTTATTTGTTTAATGAAATCTCATATTATGTACATTATATTTTTCAGAAAGCATTTGCCTTCTTACTATCCTAAAATGGGTTAAATATTTTATGGCTTTATATGTCAACTGTATTAGCTAGGGATATAAGCACAGATTTGCCCGCCGAATTTGTCCGACGGATATGCCCGGCGGACAGATTCACCCTTGTTTGGCGCTATTCAGATGTGTCCGCAGACAAATCCGTATCCTTTTCGTGCCATACATGGACGGATCTATCCGCCGGGCATATCCACCAGACAAATCCGGCGGGCAGATCTGTGCGTGTATCCCTAGCTATTATTATTGTAGATCACTTCCCAGTGTTCTGTTAATAGATTTTTTTATGTGAATTATATTTTACTGTTTTGTTTTTAAATGTACCAGTGTACGGAAAAAGGGACCACTTTGTCGATATGGAGTTACTAGTACTTTCTAAAACTACACAATTTACACTATCTATTGGTGAAAGAAAAAGTGCCCCTGTAAATCGACAAAGTGGTCTCTTACTCGCCCACAAATATTTATTTGGCGGAAGGCGATTATGGTTTAATATTGTGTTTATTCGAGTAATTAGAGCAATGAATGCATAAACACCGCACAAATGGTATTTTTTGATCTAGACTACAAATAGAATTTAGATAGGTATACTATAGATAACAGCTAATGCAATTAATGCGTTAGTGTAATTAGGCTGAAAATTAACTGCTACCTAATCATATAAATTTGCTAGTACAGCGTTTGTTACTTTGCGTCAATATTAATTCCAAAGTGCTTTGAGGTACTAAGTAGGTAGAGTATTCCTAGGTACGAGTATGGCAAAGTAACTCGCCATGTTTTTATTTAACCCGTGCCGTGCTACGCCACAGCACGCTAAGCCCCTTCAGTAGATCTTGGTTGGTATCATTTGGTAACTGAGTTTGGTGACAAGCTAACGAGAACTAAAATGGAACTTCTCCACTAGGTACCGATTTATAACCACACCACCACCACCTTGAGCCATAGCAGAAAAAATAGTGTGACACCATTCGGATTCATGATATACCTAATGGTGCGTTCCCACTCATGTTCTCGTCAGACGAGCTGCATACATGTATCTCATGGAGTAGGACCATACATGTAAACGCATCATTATGCAGTGATCATATGATAATATCAACTTTTTGACGTCCACGGCGAGGCTTTTCGACAGTTATTTGACACATTTTGTACGAGTACTAACAAGTTGTCTTGGATGATGCATTTTTTGCATTATTTTTAGTTTATACTGTCCACTTTTTTATCCTAATTTTTATTTAAAAAAATTATAAAGAGCTTTTACAGCCTCACAGTGGCCCTCTAGCAATGAAATGTTGCATTTACATATTAATTTCATACCAGTTTCCAACGATAAAAGGCTGACATCTACCGCTTAATTTCGAAGCGATTTCCTTCTATCATCTCCGTTTAGTTAGTTTCCAAAGCTAACGAAGGGTGTCGCTACTATAGAGAGACATCTTTTGTAATCTTGTGACGAAGGGTGTCGCTAGTGGTAGGGATAATATGTGCAGTGGTAGTAGTCGGTAGTAGAGATGGAGTCAGTAGTGTTCTAAGGGATTCCTTTTGTTCATGAAGTCTCTGAAGTAGCGGACATTTCAATAAACAATTAAATATGCGTGCGATTGGCGAGCCGAATGAACGCTTTTATACTTTTCCTTGACGTGCAACGGTACGGTAAAATTCTATTGTTTCATTCATAAATAGTAAGAAGTCTATAGTCTATGGTCGATTCATGAATGAAACCATAGAGTTTTACCGTGCCATGGTGCGTCACGATAAAGTATAAAAGCGACCAATGACAATCCGTCCGTCCGTCCGTCCGTCCGCGGTCTAGCTCAGTGACCGTTAGCACTAGAAAGCTGAAATTTGGTTTGAATATATGCATTAACCAAGCCGACAAAACGGTAGAATAAAAACGTGAAAAATATATTTTGTTAGGGTACCTCCCGTACACGTGAAGTGGGGGGCGAAATTTTTTTTCGTTTCAACCAAGTTGTGTGAGATATCGTTGGATAGGTCTTTTAAAAAGAATTAGGGTCTTCTAAAACAGTTTTTGGATAAAACTAATAGTTTCGAAAATAATAGCTCCGAAAGTTTAAAACAGGGCGTCCCCCCCCATCTAACTTTTGAATCGTGGGTCCTAAAATTTTGAAAAAAATCATGAAACTGAGGCCTAATGAGTACCTTCAATGAAAACTATATTGAAATAAATCGGTTGAGCCGTTTTTGAGTTATCATTCAAAAACCCATAGTGAAAGGACGTAAGTAAAAATGACGTAAGCGCCCCAAATTTCCCGTAAGATACGACGTTTTGAATCTTTTTCTTTCCGGTCTCAGTTTACGGAACCCTACACTGAGCATGGCCCGACATGCTCTTGGCCGGTTTTCTTTAATATAACCAGCTTGAGTTTACCAAATATATGAACAGATATTTGTGATTTGTTGGTTCTCGTACACCAATTGTAGCCAAAACTAGCTTGTCCGGCTGCGGCGCTAGCTTGGTACAGTAAAATACTTAACCACGCTCCTCCGGTGCACCACTGGAAGCCTGGTTACGCAGGGTTTAGGGCCACCACCAGGGTTTATCGTCCCTGGACACGATGCAGGTCGCGTCGACACGTTCCCGCTGACGCCTCGCAGCGGAACGATGAAGGTTAAGTGGAATAAAACGTAAAACTTCTCAATCGGCGCTTTATTCTTGTTTCACAAGCACTTACACCTTACGCTAATAAATGAACTGACTAAGTACTAATTCTAACTAGATGGGCTCGACTCAACCCACGCGGCCACAAGCTATGGCGGCATTTGGAAGCCGTTCTCTCCCCTGGAGAGAACGTCTGTCCGAGGCGCGTCCAAGATCGAACTGGACGAGCGGCTGCGCTGTCAAAACTGTCATAGACAAAACAGATCGATTGATAGATCTGTCGAACGAATGAATATAATAATCTGGGTGCAACACACACGATGTGCATGCGATTTGCATGAACATTTCCTGCCCGGGCCGGCCGGGGGGGGTGACCGAATACTTGAGGATTATTAACAATGAACAGAGCCGAGCAATGTTACAAAAATCAACAAATTCTTTTAACATTGAAAAACTGACCTCGTAGCTGCGGCATCTATCGAGTGTAGTCTGGTACAGTTGAGTGCAAGTGCACTTGATAACAATTATGCTGTATTATTAGCATGAAACTTAACATTAAATACAGTTTCCTAACACTAAGTCACTTACTACGTTAGTACATGGTTTCCTTGAAACAGTGAAACATAATTTACCGTTGGTTAGTTGATACTTAACTACGACAATTTAAGCAACTTAAATATAACAACAATAAATTTAATCTTATCAATTAGCACGAGCTATTCAAGCAATTACATTCATATAGGTAATTTACACAATTTAACAGTGGGCCGGGCCCTTGGAAAACCTTATAACTCTACATTTGCTCCAAGGTATAGAAGGTGAGCTCTCATATTTTATTAAAAATAAACTAACCATGTAATGCAACATTAGGTATGTGCCCGCACATTATTTAAATATTACATTAAATTACATATTCTAAGTGATACCTAGTCTAAAGTCTATGTATGGCGGCTTGTACAAATATAAAATGTGACAACCGTGACACATGAAACTAATGGTTGACTTATCAAGGAATGACCAGGGCTGCGACCTCCCAGGTCATGAGGATCCGATCCCTATTTCTCGTTGGAGCAGATTTCTACTGCTTCTGGCCGCTGCCTCGGCTAAGCCAGACATGTAGGGCACCGGGAGGATCGAACTCCCAGTGGACACCTTGGCGGCGAAACTCATCTTCCAGGACGGTTTCGCTGTCAAGTACGGACTGAGTAACCTCACGGAGGCATGAGCTAATACCTTGAAGTCGTACCTTGATCTGTGTGGGCGAGAGCAGCCGCCCTCGCCGACTGACAAACCGTGTGAACGCAGCAGCACGCGACTCGGTGCTCAGCGACGTAAGTCTCGGTACTCGGCGACGAGACGAACTCCAGCGGTACTGCCTTGGTACCTAGACATATATATACACAGATAAGCCTTAACCTTGAAATACACACAGCTAAGCCTTAACGGATTTAGCATTTCGAAGCTGGCTAGCCGTGTTAATCAAGGTCTAGCGAAATCCATTCCTACGCCGTAAAATGGACGGGTGACCGTCATACGGTCCACAGGCAGATCGGCCATGAATGGGCCTGATCTGTCACATTGAATCTGAACATGACATACAACGTCGAATGACACGCGATCCCTGACGTCGCGTCGATGAAATCCAGTATAGCTGCCTCAGTATATTGATTAGCGCACTCGTAGACGCTTGACAATAGGTCCGATGATGATGATGCTTCAACAATTACGTCCATCGGTGATCCTTGAAGTGAGCTATGGGTGCTTCGCTTCATAGCGTAAGCGTGGATTATGTAGTCTGACGTCGACTCGAATGAAATGATCTTCATTTACGAAAATGCTTACTTCTGAAGTAGTTTGGCATATCCACTTTCCAATTAATTTGCAGCAAATACGGGATTCTCTAGCTAGCATTGCTTCTAATGAGCGAAAACTCTACCAGCTTCGGTTGTTGCGACAATAGCTCACAGTGTCGGTCGTTGCAACAACAGTTTCCAGCGCCGGTCGTTGCATCAACAGTTCCCAGCGTCGGTCGTTGCATCAACATAAAATTAGTAATGGAAGTATACAACCTATTGTATTCCAAATGGTCCAGGTGCTCCAGCAGCTCTCCCGGATGCTGCTTGACTTTCCAGGATCTCTCCAGCACTTCGTTCAGTCTGGCAGGTCAGGCTCCGGAGTCCTCCACGGACGTCCCTCTCGGCTGCTGTGTCGAGGTGTCAGCCTGATGTGTCTGGACAGCTCCCATCAGAACTTCACCGAACCTGGCTCCATATGTCTCCACTCCTGGAATGTCCGTGAGCATCTTTGAACCAGTGTACATATAATCAAGCATATCCCGGCCAAAAATATAAATATTGTCACTTTGCAAAATCTAGATCAGCCAGGTTGAGATGTGAAACATCTAAATGAGCGTTTAGGTAATTATAACAGTCTGGAATATTAACTGTGACTGTACAAATAACTGTTGCAACAACTCTAGATAGGTACTAGTTTTACTATCAGTATAAAACTATTTCAGCAATTGTACCAGGTATCTTAACCTTTAATTATTAATTCAACATATTATTACTGCCTATAATATACTGTTGATATAAATCTATTTTATCTACGAATGATTTCTTTATTATCAAGTAGCCTGCGTCGGTGTCCAATAGTGATCGAGCCTTAATATAGTTACCACGCCACGACCCGATCTGACTATAACTCGAACAGTTCGGACTAATCCGGGTACATCCACAGTAGCTGGATCTCACTGACGACGCTCGGGACTGCTCCGGAGGCCGCAACGCCTTGCATAGAATTATTTCCATCTGAGCCGCTCGGGCCGGCCCCAACCATCGGTCGAGGTGTGTGCCCCGTGGCTATCAGCTGCTCCGCGGACGTGATACTCCGAAGTCCAGCAGTAATGGCATAATATAGCAAGCGGTACACCTGTATTGATCCTTGGTCCTCGATCTGGACAGCATGAGCTCTCGTGGGCCTCTGGGCCCGGTGCGCCAAGCCAGCACGGCTCCGCGCAGGCCTGCCACAGCCCGTTCCGGATCCGGCAGGCTCCACGGCCTGGTACACGCTGCACTGCTTGAACAGCGTTCTCACTTCAATTGACAGCCTCTGGAACGCGACAAACACTAATAAGAAACACCATTCCTTAATGGTTTATTTGAATTTCCTTATTACCTGAATAGATACCTACGCAGTGTGTCGCAAAACTCGACCTGAACGCTGCGTCTAATTGCGATAGGTAAGACCGGTTGAATTATCCAAGTTATAAATATATCTAGTAATAAGTGATCATTCTATGACATTATACCTTAATTTCTGCAGCAAACTCCAGGTAGTAATGTCTCTCGGCGTCGAGAAATATCACGTATATCCACCAAGGATTTGAACAAATTCATTGAATGAAAATCACGCCTGTACCGCGTCGGTTTGAGAAACAGGGTTTATACTATTAATTAATTCAACTCACCTGTGGTATGACCTGGTCAGACCTTGACATGCCAACACTATTACACAATAAGCCCCTTATCGTTACAAATCTTTACTAGATTAGCTGATATTATGACCGACTCGAATGAATTAAATGCGCAAACGCAAACCTAAACAAGTTTGACGTCCTGACGTCTGACAATGACACTGACAGATCAGCACAGACTAGAGTCTATAAAGATGGCCGCCTCGCCGACTCACTCAATGTTCATTCGCAATGTTGCCAACTTGGCAACGAACCGGTAAATTGTCAATCAATAGTTCCGCACTCTTATAAGTTCACTCGCTGAACGAATGTATGAACGGCCTTATACAAGTCCCGTTATAATATGGCTGACGACGCACTTTATAACCCTAAAATACGATCACGATTTTAGATTAAGCACTCCGCACTGAATTTACCACAAATGTCTGAAATGCGTTGAAATACGATGCAATCGCGTTGCGCTGGCGCGACGCTCGACGACCAAATATGTTGAAATACGCTACGATGCTCGTTGACCTTTGCCGCCGCGGCGCGCTTCCTGGGTTTAGACTGCTTCAATCTTCCCCCGAATCACGGGTTATCGTGCCTATTTTCCCCCAATCCTGGGTTTTAATTCACGATTCAATATCGTGCGGACGCTCCCATTCATGGGTTTACCAAAATTCCGACAATATCCTTATTCTTCCTTATCGTGCTGACAATAAAGAATCTTCCCCTCATGGGCCACCAAAAATGTAGCCAAAACTAGCTTGTCCGGCTGCGGCGCTAGCTTGGTACAGTAAAATACTTAACCACGCTCCTCCGGTGCACCACTGGAAGCCTGGTTACGCAGGGTTTAGGGCCACCACCAGGGTTTATCGTCCCTGGACACGATGCAGGTCGCGTCGACACGTTCCCGCTGACGCCTCGCAGCGGAACGATGAAGGTTAAGTGGAATAAAACGTAAAACTTCTCAATCGGCGCTTTATTCTTGTTTCACAAGCACTTACACCTTACGCTAATAAATGAACTGACTAAGTACTAATTCTAACTAGATGGGCTCGACTCAACCCACGCGGCCACAAGCTATGGCGGCATTTGGAAGCCGTTCTCTCCCCTGGAGAGAACGTCTGTCCGAGGCGCGTCCAAGATCGAACTGGACGAGCGGCTGCGCTGTCAAAACTGTCATAGACAAAACAGATCGATTGATAGATCTGTCGAACGAATGAATATAATAATCTGGGTGCAACACACACGATGTGCATGCGATTTGCATGAACACCAATGATTCGTTGAATTTGAGGAGTAACGCGAGCGCGATGTCGCATATCTATAAATAAACATTTCATTTCATATCTAAATCTAGTAAAAATGACAGAAAGTAAAACAAAATGCCAAGTCAATATTTTTCTTTATTAAAAAAGACCTTTCGGCTAACAAATCCGTTATTCTTTGAATCGAATACAACCCTTCTCTAAAATAGACATCACAGATAAAAATATAGACACAGAATATATTTTTGCCACTAAATTATCGTTTGGTGTCTTATCAAACGTTGTTTAGCTTCTTGGGATTCACAATAACAATGACACAACACAAATTTAAATCAAGAGTAAAATAAATTAAGTCCTAATGTTAAGAAATCCTGTAAAGTGGCCGTAAAAATAGCACTGAATGAAAGTTGGTGTCAGTAATGTACTAAACATATTTCTTTCATTATTTCCTTCCCTGGGAGTGTGCATTGCTAGTAAAAACACGCATATCATATGGGCATATTCCTATATACTACAGTAAATCATAATCCATCATGTAAATAAACTGTGAAAAGCATCGAAATCGGAAAAGCCTAGGTGCATGTATAGGTAAATATATGTAAGAATAAATGTATGATATGTTTTAATTGTACAGCCACACTGCCTTAATCTACACAATGTAGACAATTGAATAAATGAGCAAATACTTTTACCATAACAAGCAAAGTTAGGTTAGTTACAAAACATATGGTTGGTATACAGTTAGCAACAGAAGTAGCTTAGTGTGACCTTTACACGCTCTTATTATATTAACAATAAAGTCCTACCAAGCACATTTTGAAGACATCTGTTGCTGACTGCACTTGTAATTTAAGGAAATTCACCAGAGTTGTGCGAGGACAGAATTATAGGTAAGTATATCTATTTTGTTTGTACGGTTCAACTCTATATTGACAGGTAAATAATAATAGATGTATTGTATAAATATTTAAAGACAACATATTTAATGCCTATATAATGTTTAGTACGTCCTTCAATCTATTTGTATGAACAAAAACAATAAAATATGTAAAAATTTAAAACATTACTTCACCAGTTTATAAATTATTAATTTATTATTTGGTATTAATGTCTAGTTATAACATAATTATGAATAGGTAGGTAATTTAGTCTTATAATCCCTTTTTATCAAATGATGTTTGTGACGTAAGCGCCTTTATGTTTCTTCAGAAACGTAGTCTGTAGGAAATATTGTTAAATACATATTTATAACATAGATAATGAACAGGTAATGACGGGATTTTATAGTAACAGGTCATCAAATATTGTCGCATAGTAATTATTTTAATAGGTAGGTACATAAGTAGTCTAATGTCGAATATATTATAATTACCTATCTAAGAGCAATAGCTAAACACCATTTCATAATAGATACTCATAACATAATAGGCGTCATTATATAAAACGTGTACTTATATACTTTGACGGCTAGATACAATATTTACAACATTTATTGTTATGGGATCCCGAGACGTTGAAGCGTCGTCAAGTACGTAAGATTGACAATTGCGATGAAAACGATAGGCGAGTTACGTGATGAAAAATAATATCGATATACTTTTATATGTAGTCAACAATAAAAACGATAGCTGGCCACACATGGGGTCGGAACTCAGCGTTGATTTCAGCACATGTACAGATAAAAAAAACAGCACTATTCGGAATATTACATGAGCTCTATACAGAGGGAAAGTGTTCAGCACTCCTGTTTTATTATGTGTAGGTACTTAAAGTGTCCAATAAACTTGATATATTAAAATACTATATCCGTACACGCATGTCAATTAACGTCCACACGTACCCGCATGACTAGCGTACTTGAACGTCTGGGAATCAGAAGCTGGAAGAGTAATAAACGATTAAAATGGCTTTTATTGGTCACTGGCTTTTTCAAAATTTTAGGAAGCTGTCAAAAGCAAATCAATTGTTTTAATTTAAATCTGATTTAAACATATACATTGTATGATTATTATTTACAATTTTATCTAAATGTACTTATGTAAGAATCTGAGATGGCAAACGAATCTACTTCACAACATCCATTATTTATTATAAATCATTGAATGTAGAACTTATTAATACATTATCATCTATTTGACTCAAAATTGTAATTATTTGTATATAACTACACTTAAATAGCCCAATATATATGATTTCTGACCAAAGTACATGCCTCAAGCGAAATAATGCATGTTCTTGCGTTTCCACAAAATATAAGGTATAATTAGTAAAAAATAAACAAAAGTACTACACCAGTGTGGAAATACCATTATGGCTGCTCTACATGATGGGCCATCATACAGCTCTACGACGCAACCACGCAATGATAGTTAGCTCCCTCTAACGCATAGCTGCGTTCCTTGTGTAAATACCAAGTGCTAATTATTCTAATGTTTATAATGTGTTCTAATTAGGGTGTACGGTACTCATTTTCTATAGAAATTCAGTACCAGAACCAGGAATTCCCGGGAATAAAATCATACCGGGAGCATTCCCAGATTCTAATGTTTGCGAATGATACATTTTTGAGCAAATATACATCATGTAACGTTATGCCGACGCGACGCACAAACTCATCAACATTACAACCACACACCTACATAATGTTAAAGCATTAAATAAGTATGGTGTAGGTAATTCTGCGAGTAAGAAAATCACAAATATGTCAAAAAGCTGGTCCTCTTTAATTTTATATATATTTTATTAATATAATGATGTTATTGTAGGTCAAACTTATTTGGGGCATTAATTATACCTGAGGCCTTATTATTTAATTCAGTTTCCTTAATATTTAATTATTTTAATGAATGCAAATCTCAGTTCACTAAAAGTTAGATTAGCATTTTGTACACGTGTTTGGCCTAATTTTATTAAGCCCAGTACAACAACTACGAAAATGGGTTATACGACCATTTTTAACAATTTACCTACAAACTATATTATAGTACATGGTGAATGACTAGTATATCAAGTAGTTCCCCTAAAAAGAATTATTATAATGAGCGGCCTAGTTTTGGCCAAGTTCACTAGACCTACTAAAGGATAGTTCACAGTGTGGCGGTCCGCGGCCTACACGACATGTCTGACACTTTATTTTGTATTCGCTGTGTGCATGATTGTGGCGCCACCTCTTTTTTTCTTTTTTAGAAACAGGTTGTATTCCTTGCTTATATGAAATATCACTGGCTGATTAACTATTTTGGACAGCTTACAGGAGCTTTTGCAGTTTTATTTCTTGTCACATTGTGCACTGCGATCGTTCTCGTTACCCCCACCATGCACTTCGCACACAGCGAATAGAAAGCGTCACGCGATCCCCGGGGGTCACGTGATGTTCTACGGGGACAGCTACACCGTGAACCATCCTTAATCCGTATTTTCAGAAACATGAACGGGCAACTGACTGTTTTGGTGTCATTTTAAAACCGTTTAGTAGTTCGTGATTTTATCTTCGTTCTCGTTAACCTCGAACCTCGTATATTTACATTTATGCATAATATTCGGTCTTAATCTGGTCTTAATAAGACTACATTGTTTAGGAATTTCTGGAATTAAACCATATTATGTAAATTTAAATAATATTGTCTTAAAAGTACACGGGAATATTACGTATTCATGTCATATAAGTCATAGTTAACCAAAAACGTTTCGGACGTGTCGCAACCTTGACAAGTAAAAAAGACAACCCTGGGCCCTATGACCCACAAATGGACAACTGTTGAACTCCCCAAGTAAAAATATATTTAATAAATTTCAATTATCTTGCGATCATCTACTGCAACCTTTTGCAATTTTTTGGCACAACACAATTTTCACAAAATAAATAGCGCTATATCTCCAATGTATCCTAGCTGAGACCGAACAAGCAACCGCGTAGTATTTAGAAATTTTTCACAACCCAAGGCTATCCAGCTTGCGTGAATTTTTTGACGCACCGCCTCTGCAACCCCAATTATCCTCGCAAGTGGTACACGGGCTCGCATGCTTTTTTTTAAATTCTCTTTTTAGGCACTTCCATCAACTTCCTAAGTGACAAACGTTCATCACACCTCTCTATCCGACAAATCAGGCCCGAAAAATTGCAAAGTATAATACTGGTTGTAGGTATTTCGCTCTTTATATACAGTCCACTAGTTCCCCAAACAGCCGTGTACCTACGCTGCGCAAGTCTTTTCAAGTTTCTGCTTCACCGTAGTCACTCTCGCCATCAACTCTTCTGCCCACCGGTGGGCCGTACGATCGATTGTAGATGGAACCATGATACACTGCATACCGCCGAATTCACATGCCATCTGTAATAATGCGAATAAAACAAGTCAAAAAACAATTAAGAAGTTAAAAAAATTAAAATATATAAGATGTTTATACCCCAAGTTTCTAAACGAAGTGGAAGAAGCGGGTACCATTTAGGTACTACTACCATCAACAGTAAATATATAGCGAAAGCAGATATGTTATTCTACTTAGACATGTCACACAGGAAGAAACTTCAGACTCCTTCAGAAAGTTGTTGCCAAGCTTAATTGGCAACTATGTAATCCTAATGTTCGCACACCATTAGTGATGTAAACTCGTGATTAGCGGTCAACTCCACATACCCAGCAACTGGGTCCATCTTCCACAGGAAGTTTTTGCCGATCTAAACTGATAAACTAATCGCAATAATCACTCACCCGATAGTGATGTAATAACGCGCGATTAGTGGGCAACCCCACACAACTAGCACCTAAAGAAAGTTGTTGCCAACCTAAACTGACAACTATCTTAAAGGTCGCTCACCCGATAATGATGTAATAACGCGCGGTCAGTAGGCACTCCCACAGCATTAGCACCCGGGGCCATCTCCCAGAGGAAATGGTTGCCAAGTTCAACGGCGTCGCTGGGCCGCACGGCGTACTTGCTGCGGTGCTTGAGCGCGTGCGGCGCGGCCCAACGGCGGGTCTTCCGCGACGTCAGGAGCGGCGCAGGCGCATCAGCGTCATCCTTTAAAAATCAAACAGCTTGTCACTAAGATGAAGAGCAGGATTGAGTACCTATATTTTAATATGGTAGTCTTGATTTACTAATTGTAAACGAGCGTAAAAAGAAAATATTAATAAACTTAAATAAGTAGAAGAAGGCGTTCCTGATTACGACAGCCAAAGACGTCAAATATCCCAAACTCCGGAAAGCTAAATATACATGATAAATATACTGTTTTTAAAAGTAGTACCAAGTAACACCCAGAGCGTCTTCAAAGGCTTCGCGGGTTTGAAGGTGGCGCGGAACGCAGTGAGTAGCGATAAAAATTGCACTTGCGGCGTGGTAGCACCATCTTGTCCACGTCTATCACATCCCGCGACAACCAAGTGTAAACATGTTCTAAACATCCCACCGCAAGTAGAAAATAGCGTTCCTAAATATGAACGCTGAAGGCGCCTTTGCGGGGTTGAAGGAGGCGCGCAACGCAGTGCGCAGCGAAGAAAAGTACCCTCGCGGCGTGGCAGCACCACCTTGCCTACGTCTATCACATCCCGCCACAACTAAGTGTAAACATGTTCTTTGTTATGGTGGGAAACGTAAGTAGAAAAATGCGTTCCTAAATATGAACGCTGAAGACGCCTTTGCAGGATTGAAGGACGCGCGTAACGCAGTGCGCACTGCGCAGCGAAGAAAAGTACCCTCGCGGCGCGGCGTGGCAGCACCACCTTGTCCATGTCCACGTCTATCACATCCCGCCACAACCAAATGTAAACATGTTCTTTATCTCCCACCGCAAGTAGAAAAATGCGTTCCTTAATATGCACGCTGAAGGCGCCTTTGCAGGATTGAAGGAGGCGCGCAACGCAGTGAGCAGCGAGGAAAACTACCCTCGCGGCATAGCAGCACCACCTTGTCTACGTGTATCACATCCCGGCACAACCAAGTGTAAACATGATCTTTACCTCCCACCGCAAGTAAAAAAATGCGTTCCTAAATATGAACGCTGAAGGCGCCCTTCCGGGGTTGAAGGAGGCGCGCACCGCAGTGAGCAGCGCGGGCAGAGTGCGCTCGCGGCGCGGCAACACCGCCTCGTCCACGTCGATGACCAGCAGCCAGCCCGCCGAGGACATGGAGCGGTACAAGCAGTCGTTGAACGCTGCGAATTGACCCTCCGTCCTGAAAATACGAGGGAATAATTCGCATGATCATCTTACTACAGCTAAGGATAAGGGACGCATCATTAAAAATCTCACCATGATGAGAACATAATGCTTATTTGTCTTTGGCTAATGAAATCGAATTACTTAAGTATACTTGTAAGTAGAAACTATGGGAATGTAAAATGTCTTTGTCCAAGTCCCTTGCTTAAAATCTGGTTTCTGGACGGATTTAAAAGGAAACGTCACAAAGCGCAATTTTTTTAGTACCTACATAAGCTACATGCAATTATCAAGCTATCATCTTGTTTCCAGACGAGGCAATTTGTTAGGGGTTGGATCAGCAGGTACTATCACGGTCACTTTATATCTACTTTGAAAGCTAAGGGCAGTGTTCACTGCAGCAGCGTGACGAGGCCCTCTCGCCGGTACTGCTCCAACAGACATACCACGGACGCGCTGAGCGAGGCGTTGTACATGTAGAAGTGGCTCGCCCCTAGCAGGCGGTTCAACTCGAACCACTCCACTAGCCAGTCTTGTCGGTCGAAGGAGTAGTAGAATGTTGGGGATCACAAATAGAAAATAGTTACCTTATCTCTACTTTGGAAACGAGCGGCAGTTTCCACTGCAGCAGCGTGACCAGGCCCTCTCGCCGGTATTGCTCCAACAGACACGCCACGGGCGCACTGAGTGAGGCGTTGTACATGTAGAAGTGACTCGCCCCTAGCAGGCGGTTCAACTCGAACCACTCCACTAACCAGTCGTCTCGTGCGTAGGAGTAGTGGAATGGTTTTACGCAGACGTGTAAGTTTTCCTGAGAATAGAGAATTATGACTAGGTATAAGGCGGTTATCACACTGCAGCGGTTTCCCCATGGGGCGCCGGCGCGCGAGCGAGATAGCGCTTTACATGTGTATACCTAGCGCTGTCTCATTCACCGGAGCGGGACGCGGTTCCAGTGTTAGATAATAATATCAGTCTACTCTTAACCTTATAGGTACTAGTAAATTCTAAGCTTCTTCAATTCTCATAATCAACATCATCTTGCATCACAATTCTATGGATAATTCAATGTTTTTGGTGGCATTATGTGTTTGTTGCTGCTAAAAGAGGGTGAAGATTTTGGGTCAGACATTGTGCCGGGTAAGAAAATAGAGGAATCTAAACTACCGATACAAATCAGAGGCGTCTTTTCCAATAGTGCAAGGTGTGCGTTGCATACGGGCGCAGCGGCCCAAGGGGGCGCCGAGCGCCTTTGATAATTAAACCAACCGGATGCGAGACGCGCTCTTTAATTTCTATCGGAAAAAGTCTGCCGTTTTTTGCGGAGGAGGGGAACGTCAAATGTATGCGAAACTTCAAAATAGCCACGTCAAATAAACGTCAGTCCATACGATGAGTATGACCACTGGTCATACTCATTCGGCAGAGGGGAACGCCTGTCAATGGCTACTCCGCTTGGTTTAAAGCTCTAAGCCGAGGGCCATTCCATTTTGACCGCGCGCTTACTAGGGGGCGCTAGGGTAATGTTTGCACACGGGCGCTACACGGGCGCTACACGGGCTAGAGACGCCTCTGGATGCAAACTTAGTGCAACCTCAACAAACTGCGCACTGGCTTTGGTCGCTGCGCCTTATATAGATAAAGATAAAGGACAAATACAATGCTCTTCTAATGTTACACCCGAGGCTCCCCGGAAGACCAGATCAATTTAAATGGGGAAGTTCTTTAAATGGATACATTCTCCGTAGTTAAATGTATGATCTCTCATCTGTTAATTTTTGGGACTGTATTATGCCATACGATTAAATAAAAATCAGGCGGAATGTATTAATATCTGAAATGATGTTCACTGGACTATGATTTGGCATTAATATATATTTTTAAAAAAGTTCAGAACTTAATAAAGTGATCTTTTAAATATAGAAAATTGTATTTAAAAATTATTGTTTTATCAAACGCTAATCAATTTTTTTAAGTGGGGTTCTTGTTATTTTTGACAGCATTTGCAAAAAGGACCCAAAGTACATTAACATTGCCTAAAATAAAAGCGATACCTCAATGCCACTTTTAGGCATGGTGTCGAGCACTGGCAGCAGGTTGGTGGGCGGCCGCTGCGTGTGCGCAGCCACCATCACCGCCACCGCGGCGCCCGCAGTCTCCTCCGGCTTGACGCCGGTGCCCCGCAGGGTACATAACACGTACGTCGCGCTGTACTTGAGGTTCCAGTTTTCGCGTATAGGCTGAAAGATGAGAGTGTTTTCTTAATTTTTCGAATCGAGAATACACGGATGTGCTGTAACAGAATAAGCTAGAATAAACAAAAACTCTTGTGATCGGCATTGATATACCTAAATAAAAGATAAAAGATAAAAAAGCTCAACTTTGCTATATACATGCATAAAAAGATACATAAATATATATTTCGTATTTTCACAATTAAGGGCAGGCGTGTGGCCGTGTTCAACCGGTCGCCCTAATTATCCTTCTTAAGACCTTGAAGACCCTTGATCCCTATTTTGGTAAAACATCACCCAGATTTGTTGAAAGGGTCTCCGAATACCGTACTCAAATTAGATCATACACATAGCTTCTTAAGCGTAAAGGATCATAAAATCTTTACTGTAGGTATATATATAAGTACTGCGCTCTCTTAACAACCTTATGGGGATAAGATCAAAAGGGAATTATTTTTGCTGTAAAAAATATTCAGGGTTTTCTTTCAATTTGAAGACCATCAATAATACTTATGTTCTTATCAGTTACTCATTTTCCTATTTCGTTTGGTGTACTCACTACATAGCTTACTTTTTCTTACAGCTTACTAGCAGGAACGTAATAAAGACTGTGTACGTTAAAATCCGGCCACGCATGGTATGGCACATCTTTTTATTGAATGTGCATATTCAACCAACACTTCTAATTAATAATTTGGGGTTATCAAGCTACATAATAAAATTTAAAACATAATATAAACGTTACGTTGTCTATGAGTTTGATCACTATATATTCCACAATGCCTATATTTTTTTGTCCACAGTGTTCTGACAGTGTTTACCAAATTTTCCTGTTAAAAATAGTTTTTTATTATAAATAAGATGAATCAAATGATACCTTATTAAATTCTCTTTTCACCATAGCTAACATTTTTCTAAGTGTACCTATTTAGATTGAAATAGTTTGGAGGTGTTCTAACTTTGGTGAGTTTGACTTTTTGACAAAAAAATGGCTGCCATATAAAAATTACTTTCAGTGCTTGGAGTAGAAAGTTTTCCTGACTACCTCAAGTAGAATAGAGTTTCAAAACATTTTTTTTTTTTGTAAGATGACATTCTATTGACCATAAAACCGGTTGTGAAAATATAAATACAATTGTGGTATTGTAGCAGGAAGCGAGTGAAGATTATCAAAAAACGCTGGACAAAACATTAAAGATATGATGAAATACCTTCAGTAAAAACTGAGACAAGCCCATACAATTGTAATATGATTCTATTTTTATTATATATTACTATGATTAGAGATTATTTATAAAAAAGAACTGCTTGAAAATGTGTATCCGAAAGGGAGATGTACCATTCCATGCGTGGCCGGATTTTAACGTACACAGTCTTTAAGGGACTAAATAAACCCTTGACTCTGTACTTGACAGTAACTAATTTCGTCGTAAGTAATCGAGTAACCACAAGCGACCGAAAATGCTGTCAGCTCCGCGTTGATCGCCACTATAGTCAATCCCGCGGTCACCGTCAGTCGCTTAACTATTACCTTGATTTTCACCTTGACTCTGGCCTTCACAGTGAGGGCACGGTTGTCGAGCAGCCACAGATTTTCTCAATTGACTATGAGGTTCATCCAAAAACGAGTGTATACATTTTTAAAGGGTCAAGAACGCGCATTTGAATTCTCTGGAGTTACAAACGTTCATAGGCTACGGGGTACCGCAACGTGACGTATGCCCGCTGTTTGCTACCGTCGTGGTATTTAAAAAAGCTATAGTTTGTTTTGTACCTTGACTCTGGCCTTGACAGTGAGCGTGCGGTTGTCGAGCAGCCACAGGCGACAGACCACGCTGTCAGCTCCACGTGTCTTGGTCGCCGCTATGGTCCACACTGCGTCCACCGTTTATCGTTCGGCTATAGCTTGCTTTATACCTTGACTATGGCCTTGACAGTGAGCGTGCGGTTGTCGAGCAACCACAGGCGACAGACCACGCTGTCAGCTCCACGTGTCTTGGTCGCCGCTATGGTCCGCACTGCGTCCACCGTTTATCGTTTGGCTATAGCTTGCTTTATACCTTGACTATGGCCTTGACAGTGAGCGTGCGGTTGTCGAGCAGCCACAGGCGATAGACCACGCTGTCAGCTCCACGTGTCTTGGTCGCCGCTATCGCCCGCACTGCGTCCAGCGTTTATCGTTCGGCTATAGCTTGCTTTATACCTTGACTATGGCCTTGACAGTGAGCGTGCGGTTGTCGAGCAGCCACAGGCGACAGACCACGCTGTCAGCTCCACGTGTCTTGGTCGCCGCTATGGTCCGCACTGCGTCCACCGTTTATCGTTCGGCTATAGCTTGCTTTATACCTTGACTATGGCCTTGACAGTGAGCGTGCGGTTGTCGAGCAGCCACAGGCGATAGACCACGCTGTCAGCTCCACGTGTCTTGGTCGCCGCTATCGCCCGCACTGCGTCCACCGTTTATCGTCCGGCTATAGCTTGCTTTATACCTTGACTATGGCCTTGACAGTGAGCGTGCGGTTGTCGAGCAGCCACAGGCGATAGACCACGCTGTCAGCTCCACGTGTCTTGGTCGCCGCTATCGCCCGCACTGCGTCCACCGTTTATCGTCCGGCTATAGCTTGCTTTATACCTTGACTATGGCCTTGACAGTGAGCGTGCGGTTGTCGAGCAGCCACAGGCGACAGACCACGCTGTCAGCTCCACGTGTCTTGGTCGCCGCTATGGTCCGCACTGCGTCCACCGTTTATCGTTCGGCTATAGCTTGCTTTATACCTTGACTATGGCCTTGACAGTGAGCATGCGGTTGTCGAGCAGCCACAGGCGATAGACCACGCTGTCAGCTCCGCGTGTCTTGGTCGCCGCTGTCGCCCGCACTGCGTCCATCGTTTATCGTTCGGCTATAGCCTGCTTTATACCTTGACTCTGGCCTTGACAGTGAGAGTGCGGTTGTCGAGCAGCCACAGGCGATAGACCACGCTGTCAGCTCCTCGTGTCTTGGTCGCCGCTATGATCCGCACTGCGTCCACCGTTTATCGTTCGGCTATAGCTTGCTTTATACCTTGACTCTGGCCTTGACAGTGAGCGTGCGGTTGTCGAGCAGCCACAGGCGACAGACCACGCTGTCAGCTCCTCGTGTCTTGGTCGCCGCTATGATCCGCACCGCACCCACCGTCCGTCGCTCCACATATGCGGAGTATACGAAAAATTTGAACCTGGAATTCAAAAACATTTGTTAGAGCCCACAGTCCTTACAATGGAGTAAGTAGTTATTTTTATGTCTCGACTATATTTAAACGCAGATAGTAAACATATTCATGAAACACCTCAGTTAACTACTGGACATAAAATTAAATACAAAATCATACAGTTGTTAACTAACACATGTCACATACGAAATAGAAAGTGATCAAGCCGCTGGTGCCCAGGGCAGGAATCGAACCAGTGTCTGTATTTCCATTGTTTTCCTAGAATTGTATATGAAGACTGTTAAAATAAATTTCTTGTATTTAATTCTGAATAGAATAGAATAGAATCGATTTAATTCCTGTTAAAGAATTTGAAACATATTATTTTGGTAGCCAAATGGCAAACACAAAATAAATTCAATAATATTTTATAAATGCTTTTTATACCTGCTCAAATTCAACTTTTGGAAACTGTACCTGTACTATTGGAATCATATTGGTTTTATAAACATATAGCGCCGGGATTGTTATCCAATTTTGTGTTACAAAAATAAAGCCAAAGGCGAATGTTTCGGTATTAAATCCGTGTATTCTATTTCCTACCTGATTTTAAGTGACTTTAGGAATCTTCTTTTATTGTATCAGTTAACAAAGCTATTTAAAGCTACATACCTTGTCAATAGTTTTGTTATCTAATACCAGGTTTTCCATGTAGGGTATATCCCCGTGGAAAACTCCACAAATGGTATGAAATTCTTATAGAGCGCGAGCAATAATTGGACGGATAATTGTTAATTTACAAGTACGCCCTAATTATAATTTCCAACTGAGTTGACGCTTATTAAAGGAGGCCTTTTTATGACACTCGTAACTTGTAAAATGTTCTATCCTTAATATTAATGTAAATTTTAGCGGATATTCCATACTATCCGTGAACAATAAAAAATTACCATATATGGAGAGGTGGGCGCCCTAAAACTTTCAATTTTAAAAAATTTGTGAAAAGAATATAGGTATGGGGTTGTTTGTTGATAAGTCGTACTGTACATGTTTAACGTGCCATGACGGTATTATCGGAATTTAGACTGATCAGGCATTTCATAAATTTTTCAAATTACAAGTTACCCAATAATTTGTAACAACTATCAAAAGAAATGAGAAAATACAATACCCAATTTATTTGCATTATTCTATGGTGCATTTAGGCGGTCCAACTCGCCTACTGTCAGTATTACAATGTTCACTTACAGCGATACCCGAGCGTTACACGGTAGACGAAAAATTGATTTAAATAAGAGGCGATTACGAAGAGATTGAGCGCGTACCTACAGATACAGTATGCTTGTTACACGAACAAGCTTCAAGCTATAATAAACCTAACGTGGAAACCATAAGAACGCGTAATCGTGACTCAGATTCATGGTACCGATACTGACGTGCCAAGGTTCTTTTTCGTTTGGCGGCAAATAAAATATTAATCCCGTAACACTTTATCCGAAAAAGAAATTCACAATTTAATTTTTTTGATGATACGAAGGAACAATTATCATGAACGATATCAGTTGTTTATGTCGTATAAAAATATTAGCATCTATTAATAATATTAATATACAATTATTGCAGTAGGTACGGAGGCACCTATATATTTGATAAACTTAACACACGGTATGTTAAGAAATTAATAGGAGATATCCAATGATATCAAAATCTACAGCCTACTCGTATATTAACTAATAGGAATAGTAATCATATAAATATTTACAGGTAAATACAGCAGTGGCACACCTTAACAGGCTAATAAAAAAAAATACCTAAGAAGCACTGCTAAAGGTAATGTGTAAATCAAAAACTTGTCTTTTAGGGTTCCGTAGCCAAAGGGTAAAAACGGGACCCTATTACTAAGACTCCGCTGTCCGTCCATCCGTCCGTCCGTCTGTCACCAGGTGTTACACTTGAACCGTGATAGTTAGACAGTTGACATTTTCACAGATGACGTATTTCTGTTACCGCTATAACAACAAATAATAAAAAACAAAATAAAATAAATATTTAAGGGGGCTCCCATACAACAGACATGATTTTTTTGCCGTTTTATAGATAACGGAACGGAACCCTTCGTGCGCGAGTCTGACTCGCACTTGGCCGGTTTTTTTATTTTATTTTATTGACAAAGTTATGGGTTTCAGTATTTGTCAGTAAGTGGTTATGTCTTACAAATGACGCCTACGTTGCGAATACAAATTATGAAAGCATTTTAAGTTCATGAATAAATGACGATTTTTTTATATCTTACTTTAAATTTCAAATAGGTATTACAAAATAATTCATGTCAATAACACAAAATATGCTCAAACATGAGTAGAGAGTGCCATCAATTACAGAGATAGTTGATATAACTATGAAGTAACAGCCATGGATCAAGTTATAGGGTCGGCGGACCCTCATGTAGGCTCTCAAGAAAACCCTTTTACAACTGCTACCCTTGCGTGATTTTGGGATTCAAATTTATCCCTGACTCTGCAAAATATTTACACTCAAGGACAATTAAAACGGGTCATTTCGCACAGAAAAAGACCTGTCTGTATTACCCATGAGTTTAGTAGTATTGATATTAAAAGCTACGTCTCACTGCGGGGCACAGGCCTCTCCTCATGCACGAGATGGATCAGGCTATAGTCCACACACTGGTCCAAAGCGGGTTCTAGACTTGATGTACACCTTTAAATTTCTTCGCAGATTCATTGCTGAAACTTATTTCCCTATTATCTAACTGAGAAAATAACTAAAAACGTGAAAATGCATTGAATTTGATGATTTATCGATAAATTTTTAAGGATTATCCAGATCGAAAAATTACAAGTCCACGATTGAGTAGGTACACACGATATGTTATATTAAATATGCAATAGACATGTCATTGCTCTTAAAAACAATTTAAATATCACAACACAACAACCAACGTACAACAAAAACATGACTTTTCGCGACGACTTTCCTTTTTTAGATAAAATACTTTTCCTGTTTGTGTAGTCTCGGTTATTAAGAGCAACCAACTGAAAAATCTCATTTTGTTATGTGCTAAGCTGGACGCTTGCATTCGAGAGATATGAAACGGGACCACGTAATAAGAGGCTTCCTTTGCCCCTACTTGGACGAGAGGATGTTGGGCAAATGAAGAGGATTTTAATATTACATTTCATTTTAATTGCTTACCTTGCTGGATAAATCATGTTTTTTTATGGGCAATTCTTAAATTTAATTAGGCTAATGTTGTAGGTAGGTACTAGCGATAGTATACAGTCTAGAAAAAACCTATGGCTCCTGATAGGGAACTACCGAACCTTTAATACGGTTTATTTTAGGTATAGGAAAACCTCATACATTTTTAAAAGAAACACACGTGCGCTTACAGATTTTTTGACACGATTACCCAAACCGGGAATCGAACCATGTAGAAATAAAAAAGTAAACACAAGTGTGTTTATGCGCCCGGAAATTAATTTCAGATATATCAAAAAAACTAGTTGAGGTCACCGGGGACCGTAGAGCTGGCTCGTTCCTTGCACAACGGATAGGCATAGCCGTCCAAAGAGGGAACGCAGCCAGCATTATGGGAACTCTTCCGCGAGGGTCGGACCTCGGTGACCTTACCTAGTTTAAGTTTTCTTTTTATATATTTGTTGCACATAATATTGTAATTTAAATGGTTAAATAAAGGAACATAATATATTTTCCTGGAAACATCAATAACTCAAAACAAATAAATACTTGTGATACGCATACAAATAAATCTCTTTATCAAGGAAAAATTGGACTACGCTGCTTAAATCATCTGAAAAGACGAACAAGGTCTGATGATGATGGTGAAATTAGCTTATTTATAACATAATATTGTACCTACTATGCACGGCATTTAAGTACAGATTTAAAAAAGAGTAGTAGGTATAGGTCAAAGGATAATAAGCACGTAACAAATGGAAAAGGTTTCCGATCCCTGTTTGAATTTGAATGAATGTAGGAACGAACCGACCAGTGACAATTCTTTTCGTGTTTTCGTGTTTTATTTCAGTAGGTATCTTGGTAGTGTATTTTTAGGTTTTATTTAATTGGGTTTTAACAAATCATCGAGAGCGTGGAATTGCATATGTAGTAGTATTGTTTGTTTACAGGCATTCTACAGGGTGTAATCTAAAACGTGATACAAGATAATCAAACCTGAATCTATTCATGATATTGAACAACTTTTACTATGGGAGCAACTTTGTAAAAAAATAAAAAAATTGAGCTGCTCCATAGAAAAAGTCAAGGATAGGTAGACGAAAATGTATGAGAAGTTTAATTTTTTTTGTAAATTTACAAAGTTGAGCCCATAGTAAAAGTTGTTCAATATCATGAATAGATTCAGGTTTGATTATCTTGTATCGCGTTTTAGATTACACCCTGTATATTTGAATTTTCTATTTTCTTGTACTATCAGCATACAACCACTACAAATGCAATTCCATCTTCTCGATAATTGAACTTATACTACATACTCGTAAGTGCCTAGCTTGTCGTGTCACCATGCTCTCTCGATGTAAGGTTTCGTAGTAACTAGTAGATATTTTTAAAGGATATTGAAAGCAAGGAACACGGGGAAATTTCTGCGGTTCGCCTTTTGACTCAGAAAACAAAACTTTCGCGATACGATTTTATTGAAAATAGTTCTCACTCAGTCTCACTTTCATGATTTTATTTACCTATATTTTTTGAACTCACGATTTAAAAGTTTGATTGCATAGCGGCTCCCAATACGCAAATAGTGTTGAAACTATGTTTTACCCTACGAAAATTCCACACATTGCAAATGCGTATTAAAATAAAATTGCTAGCGTTTTAAATAGGCGAGACTCTAACATCTAGATCATTGGCATAAATCTAATCACTATTTGTACTAGCGTATATGTAGATATGTTCATGCGTATTAAATAAGTAGATGTAATTAAGTAGTACATTTCCCTATTAACTAGGTAATTAATGAACCGCTTTTAATCAACGATAATATAATATTGAATACACATAGATTAGAACGTTTATGTAGAAAGGTAAATAAATAGTGACATCAAAAATAAAAACAAAGTCTGAATATTATGACATAATTGAATACTCGTATCGGATCAAAACATTATCGATAATCAGATTAAACTAATTTTACCGGACCGTCAGGATATTAAATAAAATATATACTTATACAGTTCGTGAGCTTTAAGAAGAACCTTCGGGAATCGGCGATGACGATGACACACGAAGGTAATATTGCTGTTCTGCTTTTTCAGGTGCCACTGTTGATTGATACCCGACGTCTCTTTCTAAAGCCCAACACTGACGGAGCTATAATATATTGTATATTAATATACCGTAAGATACCGAACTATATATTATCGTATAGCTCGGCACCCCACACAGCAAAGATATGAAAAGAGAGTAAGATATATATCTCTTTTCATATCTTTGCTGTGCGGTTGTTCGGCACGCCAGAGAAGGACGCAATATACCTAAAATATACCGAAATATATCGTAATATATCGAACTATAATATACATTATAGCTCCGTGTGGGAACTCTGTCAAATAATACGTAAAATACCGAGCTATAATATATATTATAGCTCCGTCTGTGACGGGCTTAAAACCCGAAGGTTCTTCTGAGGGCTCACGGACCGTATGTTAATTTTAATTTCCTGACGGTCCGGTAAAATTACTTACTTACTATCTATTTAGTTATTATACTATATATTTGTTTACTTTTTTATATATTTTTTTATATATTTATATATTTAATTTACTATATATTTATTTAATAATGAATACCGTTGCAAATTAGTATGCATCAGGACATGTATCTATTTACACGATATATGAGTGTGAATTATTTCGGTAACCCTTTTATTTAAATGGCTGCACGGAACGTTCCAGAACCCGCATGTCAAAGTGGAATTAATTTTGCATTTGCGAATTTGTGCCGGTCGGTTGTTCTAAAACAAAACCGAGTTTTGAATGGATTCCCAGCTCACTGCACCGACCAAGGGAATTACTCCGCGGCTGCTTATTAAACTGCAATGTGTAACTAATGTAATTAAAACATATCTACCCATGGATCTATACTTACATTGTTGGTAAGGCAATTTAATATTTTGTCGGTGAATATTATTATACGCAGGATAATATTTATTAGAGTAGCTTGGGTCTATTTCATAAACAAAATTAATTAGTTGACTAACTTCTTAAGATCTTAGTTCAAGAACTATCAAATCGTATTACATACGATGACAACACATTAATAATATTAGCCTTATAAGGCTTATACGGGTATACCGTTCGGGCGCAGTGTTCTAATACTCCAGTATTACAACTGTGTTTAAGTAAATATAAATAGGTACTGGAAACCTAAACGAAGAATAAAAAAGGCGTATTATGGCTTTCGGTTTAATTTAAATTTGATATTAGATCATGTCATAAAAAATATCAAAATGATATTAACCATCAATGCCATTCGTTTGTTTCACAATATGTTTAAATGTAATTTTTATGACAAATGACTACCAACTTAAGAGTCGCCTGGACGCTCGCGTGAACTCGCGTCCCCATACAAACGTAGTTCAGCTCTCATTTTAAACGACATGCTTTAGAACCACGAAATTTGGCATGGGCATTCTAGCAGTACAGATCTATGTTTTCGTTGCTAAAAATTGAAATACAAAGAAAATATAGCAAAAATAAGTTTTGTGTGTAAATCTGTATCTGGCTGTATTTTCTTTGTATTAAATTTTTTTGCAAAGAAAACGAATTACCGACATAGATCTGTACTACTAGAATACCCATGCCAAATTTCGTGGTTCTAAAGCATGTCGTTTTAAAATGAGAGCTAAACTACGTTTGTATGGAAACGCAAGCGTCCTGGCGACTCTTAATAACAAATCGGTAAAAAACTTAAGATTTTAAAATTAGAATACCCCTCCAGGCATTATCAGGTACATCGCAAATACAGTCCGTGAGTTCTAAAAAGAACCTTCGGGTTTTAGAAAGAGACGTCGGGTATCAATCAACAGTGACACATGAAGAAGCAGAACAGCAATGTTACCTTCGTGTGTCATCGCCGATGCCCGAAGGTTCTTCTTAAAGCTCACGGACTGTAACTTGCTACGAACGTTCTACGGGCTGCTACGGACTATGTAAGTGTGTATTGCAATATAAGTTTCGAAATCGATGGCTGTGGCTGGAATGGCTCAGTCGAGATCATTTCACGTAATGTTAAGCTTGCGTCCCGGTAACTGACTGACAGAACTTGATCTGTCCGCCACCTGTCCTGACATGTAACGTCTTAATTTTTTACTAGCAGAGACGTCTACGTTTTTTTTAATTCTAATATTGTGGGACGTTTTATTGGATATACAATGGTCAATTAAGTATATAGCTGATATAGATGACTGTATAATGGATAATCATCAAAAATATTGTACCAGCTTTGTTTTTGTTTCGGGGCCAGGTTAATTTGTGTCGCTAAAATAATGTTGAACGCTATAGATGAGCTCTTAGATTAAATCCCTGTGTAGATTATCAAACTGTTTATACTAGTACCCGTGGCACTCCATTCAACAGGAAATATAATGTAATAGCTCACGATGACAACATCCTTCACCGGAACTAGGAACAGGCGGTTGTTGCCGGGCTTGATGGATGGGTTTCCGCCATTCTATTATAAACCCATACCAGCGTACTCTCTATACACCCTTTTCTTGAACAATAAACTAAACGAAGAATAAAATTAAATTGGAATTTTATGGAATCGCATCGCCTTTAGGGATTTGTGCGCAGCAAATTTTCGAGAGTCGGAATCATTTTTTACTCATATTACGGACCAGCCGTCTGTCTCTACATTGAGTTGCCTCGGGCGAGCATTGCGAATGCCAGACGGTTCCTTTTTTATTAAAAAGTACATCATATCCTTGCTTTACATTAAGGTATCTCAAATATAATACATATTGTTTTAATTTGTATTATCAATTATCATACCAGTGTTAGAAGTAGATGTATTTCTTTTTTACTTGAGCGTTATTTCTTTGAGACCACACGTTACCTTATAGGTACATTGGGTACTATGATATAGATCTCGTTACGATATACGTCTTTTTATACTTACGATATAACATATAGATTTCGGCCGTAAAGAAAAAAAATCGGTATCAAGAAAAGTATCTACATATATACGATATAATGTTCTACATTAGATCATTAGGTATACCGTATGCACACTGTGCACATAGGTACCCGTATACATAAACATATGCACAATATACAAAAATAGAGACTTACAGTACGAATAACATTAAGTACCTAATAGTTCCATAATACTGGTAACTGGTATCCTTTAACGCTTTCATTTCCAATAATTTCAATTCCTAAACTCAATGAAGTTACCTCTCGTTTCCCGTGAAGCGAAAGTTTTACTATAAGATATTAAATCGAGCTCCCGCTTTTCCAAATGATATCAAGGACGTGTGTAGCATATAGTGAAGAGTTCTAAATTAGTTTCAGGTGTTCGAAACGAGTTTTGGTTCCAGATCCTGCCCGACGTGCCCGGAACTGCAAACAAGCCTCATTTCCCTTCCACATATAAATCATGACGGATCTGCGCTAGTCATTCCCTATTCAGAGCGCAGACAATGCAGGCGACACGACCATCTGAAGCGGTACACGACGATCCTTAACAGCTACTCATACTTTTACACGCTGATGGCAAACGAGTGCCTATTCGACTGATATTACACACATTATCGTAAGAAATCACGGTGTCTTTAGATGGCAGACTTTGCTCGAGGATTATAACTACCCCACGTTGCGTTACCGATTACATAAAAAGTCTCCCACTTCTGAAAGTTACGACATAACGATATAAAATACAGGCGGTTTTTACAATCAGCCAATTTTGTGGGAGGTGATAAGGTCATACTGAACAACTTTTTCTATGGGACCAACCCCTAAAAAACTTTTTGGCGTCCCCATACAAAACGTCAACGGCTAATCGGCTGAAATGTATGAAACAGCCGAAAGTTTTTTTTGCGGAAATGGCTCCATAGTAAAAGTTGTTTCATACAAGCAAGGTACGTTTGAAATTGGCCTTATTTATGTTGACCCAAAAATAAACTACCCTCTGACTAAATGAAATTACCGAAAACTGTAGACTCATACATAAAAGTACCATTACTGGCTAAATTAAACTACATAATGCAATCAATCAAGAACCTACCTATGTGTTATGTTATAACTCAACTTCAGTAAAGGCAAGAAATTAAAATTATGTAAAGTAGCTCGCTTTCGTATGAATTGCAAATTCGAACTTTAGCAACAACGTAACAAATTAGGTATTTAGATTTACTTAAATAAGAAACATTATAAGTGTCTTGTTGCGAGACTAAGTTGCTTGATTCAAAGAGATTCAATCTTTATTAATCAGTTCGTTAATCGGTTTATTTTAATTAAATAACTTGTATTTTTTTAAAGAGGTATAATGACCATATATATGTGGTCACTGTACTGATAACGGTACTGATGGTAAAACAATGACGTCGATAGACTTTCGACAGTTTTTGTAATTACTTATATTGAGGTAGGAAGGAGGAACATCGAGCATATCGATGGACTTTTTTTATCACAAGTTACTGAAATAAGTAAAGGCAAAGTCAACTTATACATATTTATGCGAAAAGCCGAAGAAATTTTTGGGAAAAGTGAAGCTGGTATATTATTTACTCGTATTTATCATGTACTGATATGCAAAATATTAAATACAAAACTGCTATAAATATTTTAAAGCTTGTTTTATTCACTGTTTGTATGTTTAATAAATCAAAGTGCAAAATTGCCGTAAACTTCCATAAATACCTGAGGCCTCAATCTGGGTCGCATGATATCGGGCAGACTCTGTCAATATTGAATAATGCCTCTGATTCCACAGTTCGCTGCACTATAATATTCGTAGTTGGGGCCCACATTGTTCAATTTTTCAGTAGGAGCGAAGCCTTGTCATAATAATCATTTATTACGGCCACTCGTGCCGCGGATCGGGCCCACCAGAAAAAATACTCGTTTGAAATGTACCGGGCGTCCTGTCAGATAATAAGTAAAGTAAAGACGCAGACAATGGGTTATTTTAAGTTTGTAATTTTATTTAGAGAACAAAGTTGTAGGTAGGTATACTAAGTATGGATAACGAATGATAGTAATGATTGATTGATTGACGTGATTAATAATGAATTTAGAAATCTGTAACTATCATTTTATTCACTACGTATGATAATGTTCTTACTTCATTATTCTAGAAATTATGGATATACTAAATATAAGTTATATATTAATACACACAGACATGCAGGATGCACATCATAAAGAACATTTTAGTGGCGGTACCGGTAAAGGAAAGAGGAAGAGAAACGTCAAATACCATAGACATATATATTTTTATAAACGCCCTCTTGAAGGGCATTCCATACACAAACTAAGGGCTGGTTTGAGGAGATTATATTTCGGTTCCGGTTTCCGGTTTAAGGACGAGTATAAAAGATCGGTTTCTATCTATCTGTCGTGTCGTTATCTTTACCAAATCCATGACTGCATCCATCATACGCCGAAAACTCATTTCATCAATGGTCATAGTTACGTTACTTCTACCGGATCTATGTGCACTTCTAATGCTCCGATCACATACGCTTGTGAATGACGAGCCGCATGATGACGCGAATGGCACGAGACTGATCAGACATGAGTATTGCCACTCGCGCGCGTGCACACGCGTGAGCTCACGTTGGGGATTTGTACGGGGCTACGATTATGTGAACGAATTCGTGATGGCACTCGTACGCGAATGATTCGTCGAATCAACAAACGCCGACGCGCATGGGTCCACGCTGGTGTGATCGCCGCATAATATTTTTGTAGAACGAGTCGCTGTGTGCACCGCAAAGAACGATGGGCATTATAAATTCGACCACGAAAAGCCGCCGCGCGCGGCGCTCGTGTGTTCCCTTTACCCAAAGGCATGTAAATAGAGGGCTCTGTTACTTATTAGGCAAGCATCATTAAGAGTCCGGTAAACTTATTTTTCGATTTCGGGCAACTTTTTGATGCTATTCTGCAGTAACTAACATAACCTCTATAATTTTGTATACATATTATGAAAAATCGTTTCTTTTTGGATGGAATAAATATAAGGATTTTTTAACTTTATGCTTCATTTATAAATAATTCACCCTAATCTAACACCAGTTTCGCGATTTTTGCTTGGAGAGGTGAAAAGAGTAAGGTTTTTATTGATTAAAATTAAGTTATACAAGTACGAAAAATATATAAATACATTGGAAAATGAGTCGCCTGAGGAATAAATGTAACAGTTTTTTTTTCATTTTTATATATATTTTTTAAGGGAGAGTATGTTTTGCCAGAGCAATTTTGCTAAAAATTGCCGAAGTTTAGGTGATATTTTTGGGAAGACATTAAAGTATTTTACAAATATAAAAATACAAAAACAAGCTTCACTTCATGCTTTATTCAGATAGTACAAAACATATTAGGGTCCATAACAAATAATAATTAAAAATCAAACGACAAAATTGCATGAATCAACGTCCTCACTAAACAAGCTCTGTAAGAATTGAGTTTTAAGGTATTCAATATTAATATATATCGACCTAAAGTACTTTTTTGCAATAACAAGACTTCAAGATATCTTACCAAATGCAATTCATATGCATAATGTCATTATTAGCGATTTTCGTTTTCAAATCGTTACCGGACTCTTAAGCAATCCGCGGTAGCGCACTCGTGCCTCGGGGGATACAAGTGCTTACATTATGATAATGGCCTCGGATTGAATGTGTATCGGCAGCTACATGAATTTGTTAGTTCAATTATTTAGAACACAATGCACGTTCTGTTAATTAATAATGAATCTGGTGCCAACTGTAGTACCTATCTAATGATAAGAATGGGCCAAACACATATTCATTGAAGTCTTTTGGTGATAAAACAATGAATGTTAAAATAATAAAAGTACATAATTATGGCATTAAGTCCGCCTTTTGTATGATAAGGTTTTCTTTTGTGCAACAAAGTTTAAATAAATCATTAAATAAATAATTAATGTTAATGAGAAACAAGTTTCGAAAAAATTTACTCGCCAATTAGAGTGCAAAGAATAGGGTAATATTGTTAACTATGTGATGTCTACGGGATATACCGGGTGGTTTCTGCAATAGGAGCAATAAATTAAAACGTAAATTCTACTCCTCAAACCAGACAACGTATGTTCAGCGACTTTTAAAAATAATTTATGGTTTGATTTTTAGTACACTTTAAAGTTTATTCGAACACGCAATTTTTTTAAAGTTGTTGAACAAAGTATTATTGTTTGAGGAATAGAATCTGCGTTTTAATTTATTTTTTACAGGAAACACTCTGTATGCGAACGCAAATAGCATGCAATAAATGGGCACGACCTAATTTCCTGGTTTCATCGATTGAGGCAACCAGATATACTTAATACCTACATTGTTTCTATTTATAACTTTTTGCTCATCAGAGTTGAGTGCAATTTAAAGTGGTCTTACCCAGCTGAGTCTCATTTCGTTTCGTTATACGAGCCACGGCGGTAAATAGGATATTGAATTAGCTTCAGAACAGAACCAGCATAAACTTTAGTCCTTTCTTTGTCCACGTTTTACTTTGTATTAAACACTGATGATATCAGGTTATCTGTGTTATTAACTTGTATGATATATTCTCCTTTCTTAGTTTTAGCAAGTTATCTGACAACACAAGGAGTAGGACTATTAGATTTCAATAGATTTCACAGAACTTCATTGTATTTGATAAATTAAATTCAGCTTGCACTTTTTTATTCTATGACTACTTAGTTAGTTTTTACAAAAATAATAGAAATTTAAACACTTAAGCGAATTTGATAAATGATCGTATAAATTAAACATTTATCGTTATCGTAAAAGTAAACCCCGATGAATTCGACAAACCAATCAATATTCAATATCGTTTAAAGTTATCTCCTCAACTGACAACCTTAAATCATTAATTTTTGCGCAAACTGCGAATTGAAAAATAAAATTTCCGCAGTTATCAAAGGAAGATATCAATCCGAGGCTGACAAGGCAAATTCTCGAAATGAAATAGCGCGGAGCGCGAACTTTGTACGGCAATATTAATTCCGAGCCGAGTAGAATTTCTCGTCAGCGGCTAACATAAGCAAAGCCTTCATTAGGAAGTTTAATTCACACGAATTCCGAGACACTAATTAAATTCCTTCACATCTGGTCGACACACGACATGTACCTATTTAGGTTGATAGAAGGAAAGGCAAACATTTGTTTTGCATATGGTACTCTCAATTATTAAATACATGGTGAACTGTAACGTGATCAAAAGTTGTTCGGGGCAGATTGGAGTGACGTGAACTTGGCAACCTCTGACCTACAAAGACACCTAACAGAGAAATGACAAGCTCGCTCAAATCTTTTTAGTGAAGGAAAGCGTCGTAACGTTAACAAGCCCTTGCTTCCCATCTGCGTTGGAAGGCAGTTGCATTCCTAAAAACAATTACATTACCAATCTGATATTTTAATACAAAATCAGGGAAGCACTCAGATGCGCAAAAAATACGAGATACATTCAACTGCAAAAATGACACTTTACGATTTAATTTATTCATAATGTGTTCGTACAATTTTGCATAGTAGGTGCAATAGAAGTCTTTGTATCGATTTCAAGTTACTCGAATTTTCTCTTAAGGTGTAAACATTAACGTAAGCGAGCGAAGTCTTCCAGTAATGGATGGATAATGCAAGCTATTCTAGTCTACCACGATATCGTTCAATACATTTTTAATTCCAAGAAAACGGATTACAATGATGTGTAGTGCAATTTATTTCATAGAGGACGATATAATAGCAGCTTTGCGGTCGTATTGACTGCTGTGGGAAAGTACACGTGGAAATACATTTTCGTTTAAGTTTTTGCACAGCATTCTTGACTAGAAGTAATTCTTATTTTAATCAGTTTCATATGCCGTAAGTATTATATTCTAAAACTTATTATGAGATGGGGTAGCGAGGGCTCCAAAAGGCGCTCAAGCAAGCGCCTCAGAGTCTACTGGTGACCCTCGCGCGGGTTTCTTGCGCAAAGACTTGCTATCGCAATTCAGAGCGTGAATGCCGCCTGCGTGATGGGCACCTTGCCGAGAGGGCCAAATTTGGAGATGATAATTTTTTTTCAATAAGTATCTTTATTTATAGGTGTTTTTTTTAAGAATTATTAATAGTTTTTCTCCGTTCCTCTTCCCAGTTCATTTGGGGTCAGCCATCTGAATATGTTTTCGCCATTTGGCTGTGTCATCATAGTTTGCTGGTATTTTTAGAGCATGTTTCTTTAAAACTTTCCACCAAGTATCTTTGGGTCGTCCTTTTGGTTGTTTACCAATGTCGATTTCGAGAGCGATTTTTACTGGATGATCATTAGTTTTTATATTACATTTTGTAAAATTACGGCTTTGAAATAAACACTTTTATTATAAGATTGCACGCAAGCAGTAATGAAGCCAATATGGAATGACGTAGAAAACATTGCAATGCATCGAGATTTCTCACGATGTCGTGCAAAGCACGTAGGGCGCACAATACCCCGCGCGCTTCAGCTCGCGTGAATGCTTCATGGCTTCTTACTGCATTCAAGGAAAGGGTGTATTAACGCCTTTCTGGCATTCATATGCCTACTTTATACCATAGACAAATAAGTAAGTTTACTCATTTTTCTATGCTTTATACTGTTGCCCTTAACGCTATTTAGTAGATATAAATAATAATGCTGGCATTGAGGAATTAAACCTAACAACAACGGTTCGGCGAATAAGGGAAAAACCTCAAATGTATTCGGACCGTTAAACATATAATGGGCGTCTTCCTGGGATATGTTAACAGGGAGGCACGATTGCGGTTGTTTTTTATACTGACATGGATTTGTTTGGGAGTTCAATTTCCTTATTATGAATATTGCAAGTAAAAAAAAATGTTTATTACAATGAACAAAACACAAATTTTACATATTATTAAATTAGCTCAGCATAATCTCAACTTACTGCAGAGTTTATTTGCTAAGCGAAAAAAGATTTATGATCTTAGCATTAGGGACAATCTCTTATAGTTATTATTATTTTTATTTTTGGAGCGAATTTAAAAAAGTACTGGATTTCATGTATTCACACAAAGCACTCCACCCCACAAAATGAGGCGCGCTCCGTCCTAGCGTTATATGTATACGAGTACATAGAGACTTGATGTCTTCACTGCATTAAATTTAAGGGGAGCCATTAACGTTAACGTCGTTCTATGGCGCCTTTGCACTGGCCTACTTAATGTTTTGGCTTCTTATTCAAGAAGAAAATTAGGACTGTTGACAATTAAAAAAACATTTGCTACCTTTAACCCGGTCCCAACTGTATCTTTAGCGTGTTTACTAACCGCTGGGACAGCGATATGCTAGCCCGGTGGACGTCAATGCACGTTGTTAAACATTAGCATATAAAAGAATAACAGGTTATAGGCCCACGCTGCACTATACAAAGTTTTTATGCAGGGGGGTCTTTTTCACTGCAGCTGACTATACATATTTTATGTATCAGATTTTATTTTCGGAGTGTAATCTAATTAGCTTAGGTACTAACATTAGGTGACAGGCAATTTTTTGTACCTAAGAAGATGCATAGACCGTTGTCTGTAATATTTTTTTGTATGTCTTTCCCGACCACGGAACAATGGTGTTCCGGACGTTTGGGAGGCGTATGCGGAGCCGAAGCAACGCGCAGAGGCCCTTTCTTCAATTTAGGTAATGAAAAGTGAGGGGTACACTAAGCGGATGCTGCCCCTGCCCGTGTCATGGGACGCACGCAGAGACAGCACCCGCCATGGTGTAAGGACTATTGAGTATTAAAGGAGTCTAAAATGTACTAGGCTATTGGGTGAAAAGTATGGGCTGATTAATGGGCTATTGGATCAAGAACCGGACGCCTGCCTAATAAAACGGTATCCAATTTTATTTCCGGCAGACGGTGACTCGCCGTCCGCAAGGTGGGCCCCCATAAAAAGCGACATCAAAGATGGCTCAAGGGCAACACCGGTGCGGGAGCTGGGGGTAGAGAGGTGTCACTGGACTTTAAACATATAGCCAACTCGCCACTTAGGTTTCCACATCTACCCTCGAGAACACAGCTCTAACGACCCCACTCTGGACAGCCGGCTAAGGCAAGCCAGAGGCAGGGGACCTGTCCCACCATCCGACAGGGCACCCCAGGGGCACTCAGGTACGTGGAGTCGCTACTCTCCAACAGCTCTCCACAAGCTGCCCTGCGTTGACTGATTGCGCTGGTGAAAACCAGCGGGCGATGGGGTCGTCACATCACTGCGCCTATATTTTTTTTATTATTATAGTAAATAATATTTAATAGAAGGAAATTTCCGTACCTTATTAAAATATTATAAAAGTACCAAGGGCACTTATCAGCAATTTCCCAAAGGGCCTCCTGGCATCTCTAATATTTTTCAAACTTTTGCTCTGTACCCCCCCCCCCTAATTTAACCCCTCAATAAATACTTAATTAACTTTAATTTAACTAACTTTATAACAATTTAATCTACATTTAACATAAACAAAAGAAACGCTAACGAAGTGGTCAAACGCGTGATCGTCTTAGGGAAAGGAAACCCTATGTTGTGTCGTAGTAACCCATTTTCTTTTAACGTGAGATCAGTTGTATTCTTCGGATTCCGAGGAAATAGCTACCCAACCCCAAGAATCCTCTAATCTAAATAAATTTCAACTATTAATATGTAACGATAACGCATGATTAATAAGTTTTAACATGAATATACAAAGGAACCAAGTCCCTTGGAGCGGAAAATTTAAAGGGTAAAATTATATTGCGTCAGCAATATAATTTTATTAAAAATAATTTTTTTTTTGGTAAAGATCCCCTACGGCCTATTAATCTTTAGGATAACAGGAATGCAGCAAACTTCCTGGAGTAAGTCCACTTAATACCTACTTTTATTAAGTTTACCTCTAGTATCGTCCATAGGCTACGCTAAGCGTGATTATAACGCTACGGTACTGCATTCCTGCCCGATGGGGTATTAAAGACTTAAATATCTGCCCTTCATATCGGCAGACCTTCCTATCCTACCTCCCTAACCCTAAGAGTGCAATACTCTGCGAATGACTCTAGCAATGGATTAGAAAACCCTAGGAGACCTTTGTGATGAAGAAATCCACCAAATATTCATCGTCATCCTTCTTAATCTCATTTATAATCATGAGAGCGACCCTAATACCGTAAACCCTTCGTTTTATCCCATAGTCTGTAACCCGAAGCCACTAAATCTGAGTTTTCCTACGAGTAGAGTCGAAAAGAAGTACAATTCTGCCCGATAGACTACAAGTTTTTATGCAGCCTACTGGCCTAATTAAAGCATTACGTAACTCCGAAATAAAAACAATGGACTGCTTTGCTCGCCACTGACCCAAATCATACTATTATTTCAGTAAGACCTGAATTTCAGAGTTAAACAATGACTCTAATAATCACTGAAACTTAATATTTATACCTTTGATAACTCTAGAAAACCCAGAAATGAGCTATTAATTTTAGCAAAATATAAGAAATCTGATTCTAGACGTGAAAACTCAAGAAAATAGTCAAAAAAATAACCTTAATGCCGAAGAAAAAGGTGCTTTCATAACATGAAAGACTCAAGGGGTCCCTAACTTCCCACAGTGTGTGATTCTACCCTATCCCATTTCCCAATTCTCTAGTATTACTAGAATATCAGCCGTACTTACCATAGGCCATATATTCCAGAAAATACGCAAGTGTATTCCCTAACACCTAAGCACTCTTAAGTTCGGCTGATGAACCGAGGTTTGCAATACTCTCAATCAGTGTTGTGAACTCCCCTTTTGCAGATCAGCCCAGTGCACGACTGGACTGTCTATGGAGGCAAAAGTAAGTCCGGGCCCTATCCGGTGTATATAAGAATATTTACATATATTTAACAAGACAAGATAACAGATGCCGAAAACTTTCAACTAGTCCCGAATCCAGGCTGGCCAGCAACTTAACATCGAGCTGAGGCCCTAGTTTACGGAATTCAGTTGGACACTGTGATCAAGGAGCGTCATTTAAATGACGCACGTTATCTATGTCAATCGTTGCATAGATAACGCCAGACCTTTTCATTGTCTGTCGCGGCTTGAACTCCATTGCTAACCTTGTTGACACCGTTCGGTTTCTCTGGAGCATTGGATAACCTATATTATAGGTTTAGACAGAGACTGGCTTTATAAATACATGAAAACCGTAAGAACTTTACTTTAATTTAAGTTTCCCTCCCTCAGCAACTCAGGCCAAAATAATTTATATTAACTAGTGAATGAAACCTTCAGGGCCACGACAACTAGGATTCACTTCTCCAAGACAACCTGTTACGTTTATCCCAGGTCCGCAAAACCCAAATCTAGCAAAACTAAATGTACTAAAACACTAACTCAAATCCCTCCCTGGTCCGCAAAATCTAGACCTAACTTTAAATTAAAGGCAAAATTAAACTGTACTAGAACACTAGCTCGAAACCCACCCAGGCCTGAAGTTATCACTCACATGTATAAAAGAAATGTTTCCCCAAAACCAGTCCCTTATCCGTTCTTTTATTTAAAATTCGAATAATAATCCACAATATCAAGTAGGTGAAACTTTCATAACCGCAAAGTCCAGACCTTACATCCCCAAAATAGCCTTTTACAGCTATCCTAGGTCCGCAAAATCTAAACCTAACTCCGAATCAAAACGAATCTAGATTTATTCCAACTTTAATTCAGAGCTACACGGCTGAAAGGATCCCCCACTCGAAACACTAATAACGTTATATTATACCCGCACTTGTCACTGCCTACTTTAAAACTCCACAAATCTAATAGAATTGAATGTCCGCGTCCTCTTCCAGAATAAGAATGAATAATTTAGTCCCCTTCCACCCCTATATATAACCTATATTGCCGACAGATTGATGACACAATGCTTATACGGTCTAAGAGCTGGCCGCGTCAGATGCGACAGATCAAAAAAAAGGTTTTAAGTGAAAAGAAAGGTATTACCGAAACAGGTAAAACTGCCAAATTTATGTCTTTTATGGGGAACAGGGCCCATATTTCAACATTAGAACTAAAAACATCGCGTATTAAAGCGAAACCAAAACAGCAGGCGAGTAACCAAAAATTACATTACTCCCCATTTGACACTACTTCCCCCATCAGAAACCTAATCTAATCAATGACATAATAATTTCATTATATTGGATCAAAATCCAGAACTCCAGAATCTGCTCCCCCCAAGCCATCTGCACTCTCCGATCTCCACCTCCCCACAGCTGCCAGATGTCCGCACCCAGAACAAAGCATAGTAGAGAAAACCAACCAAACGTTCGTTTTCGTTATTCTCATTCCCCGTGTCACTTCTATGATTACCAACTCTTTGTCTATTTCCTATTTAAATTAATCTCTAATATCCTTAAATTTAATTCCCAGAAATAAGAATGCTGATGGATTGCGGACAGCTTTCTTAAAATGAAAAGGTCACAACTCGATGTTCTTCCGTCTATTATATGTTTTATGCCATTTGCTTTTAGAGTTCAATTTTATTTGGCATCCGTGTTTTTTAGAAAATAATTTAAAACAAAGTTTATTCAATACTTATAGTTTCGCCTAAAACATCTATTTTATGTTTACTGCCATTGACTTAAGTGTCAAGTCTATTTGACATCCATATTTTCAGTGGTTTTGGCCACTTCCAAACATATGCTTGATATGATTTATGTAGGTTAAATAAGGTTATGTACATGATAATAATTTTGTACAATGTACATATTCAATATATAAATTCTCGTCGGTTCATTGTTTCTTTGAGCTGATTTGTAATTTGTAATGAAGTAATTATTTGCCCGTGCGACCTTTATTTAGCAGCTTCCTTGATTCGCGAACTTTATGTCTGAATGATAGGTAATCGTAAAGGGCCATTATAATAGACAATTACGTCCTTTGCATCTATATTATGATAGTTAGGTATGCTTTTAGTCACAGCTCCACAATTCAAGCTACATGCGTAGCGCTACGCCGTAGCCCGTATCACAGGTTTCCTTGTATGAAATTTAAATTCTGTGTAGGGACGTAGTACAAAATTGGTGTGATTAAATGGGTACAAAATATTAAAATCTGTATATAGTGAAGTAGGGTGTGGTTGAGTACGGCCGCACCACCACTGAATTGATATGCATTACGCCGTCGGCTGCAGGCTTGCCGTGAATTTATATCCCGTTCGGAATCCCGCTACACGCTATTAACACATAAAGCAGATTAAACGATTCAATTTGTTTTCTACCAATTTGAATCCGGGAGTGTGCGCGCGGATTTAAAAAAATGTTTACCTAAGTACAAAACCAAGTTTTATTCAATGGATTTCATATATTCAGGTACCTCTCTGTAATATTTGAATTGTCCTTGGTTAGAATTCTGTGAGAGTTTTCTTCATTTCATATTTACATAGAGTGAAACGAAGTTTACTAAAGCATAAATTCGACGGCATGATTAAAATAGGTGTTATTGTTTCTTGTAAAATATTATAAAATTTACACAGTAATAAACACAAGCCTGCTACACGTACACCATATTCTATAAGACATTGCATTCTATGTACTTACGAAACGACTACTTCGGTACACTAAAATCAGCATTCCTACATGGCACCAATCCCACAAAGCTAACCTGTCACCTGTAAAGTGCCGGTTCAGCCGGTAATGACTTTGGAACGGTCTGACGTCACGAACGTAAAGACTCCGGAAAATCGACTTCGACAAACCCCGCAAAATGCATGTCGAGAAAAGCGCTCGGAATAAATTCCGCGAACTTTATTCCGCTTTAATAAATATTAAACAGACTTCGTAAAAAACAGAACAGTAAAATGAAGACACAAAGTTACAGTGCAACGATCCTTTAAACTTCAATGACTATAAACCTTCAAAGTTGAGCCATCAAAAAGTAATAGAAACCGCCATGACAATATGTTTTGGAACAAAGATTCCCGGGGCATGCATGTTAAAGCTCAACAGGGGCACAGTGTAGAGGACACTCCGTCGATGATACTCGTCGAAGCCTTTCAACTCGCCCCGGCAATTGCTTTTGCTCCAAAAGAAACACTTTACGTTTCCCTCTCAGCGCCTTTGTATCGGGGCGTCAATCGAAGCGTTTGTCGATATCTAGATTCTCCGTTTCATTGTGCAATTATTCGAAGCCGCATTCCGAAACGATAATACATTAAATGACAATCTACATAACTATATAAATAATTCTATAAAAGTGTATAATGAAATGTCGCATTGTATATTTTTACACATTTAAAAATTAACGCGAGTCGCGGAAATAGCCATCGATCGATTATGCAGCCAAGTCGATGGTGAAGATTTTCAATTCACTCTTTTTAAACGCATTTGCCCATTAATTGGTGAGTATATAGTTACGGTAACTATAAAGATCCGTTGTGATTGTGACTTTATTGTCTACTTATATTTAGGTACATAAATAAGTAGGCGGTAGTGATGAAGTTTGAAAAGTTCGCTTCCAAAATGATAAGTTAGTTTAATTATTAACCTACAGATTCATCTACTACTTTTGTAGGTATTTTTTAACTAGTTTTAGGTCATATGACTTATTTAATGAATTTGTTAAAAATGTATTTAACTCAAATAAGTTTATTTTACTCAGATTATTTTACCTACTTACAATTAGGATACTTATTAGTAGTTAGTTTTATATTGGAGATTGTTCTATAAAAGTACTCAAAAATTAACATTTTCAATTATTTTCATTGATTTAATGTTACTTGATTATGAGAATAATTTCAAAGGGAAGGATATAAAGAAAAACAAAGCTTTTCACATAGAGCTTACTATTCCCATTGTTCCTAATAGAGGTTGCTATTAACTTCCATTCCTAGCAATTAATGTTATGTATGTGTGTGTATAGTTGTATATAAAATAAGGGACAGAATATAAAATGAACAAAGATTTATAAAGGGAACATTATATAGGTATTATACTTAGAATTACGCGCAATATATAAGGGTGTAAGTTAATACTAAAAAAATAGTTAAAGTTGTCTCATAATATAATACAAAAAAAAACAAATATAGTTTCTAGAAACAAAGAACTTTTTTTTCTTCACTATGCAGATGCAGGAGTTTGCTCAAAATAAAAATTTGCATAAAATGTAAAGTATGTTCTTTGCCTAACCTGGCAGCGCAGCGGTGGAGTTGTAACCTGATGAACGTCTCTAACTAAGGGAGACCGATGTACATACTTAACATGAAATTTTAAACAATTTTCAGTAAAAAATAACGAAGCTAATATTTCACAACCACGAGTTGGCAGCCAGCCAGCAGCCCAGCCGACAGTTTAAATAGTTTTATTAAATGCATCGCGCTTGAAACTCTTAAGGGCATTATGAGTTGATAAGTTGAGAACTTTAACGAATAATTTGAATAAATAAATAAATGAATAAAGTGAAACCAGTGAATAGAGATTTGTCTTGCCGAAATTATTTAATTTTAACATCCCCAAGCTCCGACTCCTTCGCTACTTTTAGATAGCCTAGCCTACAATTACTCGTATATTATTTGTCAGTGTTTGTTTACATGGAAGCTTTGAATAGTGAGATTTTTTTTAAATTAGTTAACTACATATGTAGGTATCAAGCTTAACGTTCAATCATTATTGTAATTACTCCTTTGCTACTTTTAGATATTTGTTATTACAAATAATCAGATTGCAGGCTAGCTGCTAGACTAGCTTAGCTTCCATGTACTATCGGGTTCAAAAATGCATGGGCAATTTATGAATGAATTCATTGATAAATTGGCCATGCAATTATGAACCCGATGGTACCTAAACACTAGTTTACGTGGAAGCTTTGTATAATGATTTTTTTATTAACTAGGTAGGTATCAATCTTAATAGGTTCAACCATTATTGTAATTTTCTGTATATTCATTCGACCAAAGTAAATAAATTCCTCGAATAGGCCCGTCATTATTATTTCAAGTAGGTAATGATTACGATAAAATATTCACAAGCTTATTCCCGCCCTTGTTAAAACGGAATCGTCAAGAGCAATTCTGCTCTCAACTTACGTTGACCCGACCCTACTAATCAGGTCTGATCGTATCTTTGTGTGAAAATTTCATTAATTATCTCTTTCTGGAATAGGTTAATGTATAGCGACGTTTAATATATAAATTTTATTTATATAAGTACATACACTTTTAAGAACATTTCAGATAGGTAATGAGTCAAACTTAAGACAGATAAATACCTGATAGCCCAAACTCTTATATTCTGTTAGTGATACATTTATAGAAGAGTCGGGCGGTGATTTTTGAGATTCGAGCGCTCGAATATGACATTTAAAACTCCGTGTAAAACGATGAAATGGTGTTTTAAAAATAACAGAGATAGCAACATAAAATCATCATTATTTATACTATTAATTTCATGTGTAAATAATGGCAAAAAACTTTTGTGTGCGATTATATTCGAGCTTGAATTCTTTGAATTCGACCGCTCGAAAGTCAAAAATCGGCCCCTCGCTCCCTGTCATTCCCCGCGCAAAGCTGGTAGTAACACTTAAACATAACAAAATATTTACTAAAATTATTATAACATTCAAATCATACCTACATGTTAAGTACAAATATAATATAGGTACTCATTTTCACCAACCTGATAAAATAAATAGGTCAGTTGATATATTATCGTAGCGATATCACACGATACCGATTTTCTAACCTAAACACATACATATTATTAAGTATGTTTGAATAGTTATGATATAAAGAAAAGAAAAATACAACAGGAAAAAAATACCTACTAAATACTAGAATACTCGTATACATCTAATATCGGCTCCCACCTGGTCCGAAAGTACCAAAAATGCTGGAAGCATTACCGCGTTGCACAGCAAGTGAAATTTACTGGATGTAGGATCCGGAGCGTGGGTCGCAGCCCCTATCTCTCAAACGCCGCCCCAAAGCTCTGACCAGTGTCTTAGCTTCCGCGGACCAAGGCCCAGCCGTTTCAATAGCGACGGGGGCAAAGTCGTATGCTGGCATTCGTATGTATATGGGAATTATTTTTGGAGGTCCCTAAACACTTGATGCGCGAAAATATAATATTATTATCAAGACACAATTCAACGGTAAACATAGGTACTTACTTAAAGTCTTCCAGTTAATATAGAGTAGATAGAAGATAAATTCGATTAAAGTAACAGTTTAAGCCTAACATGGTTTAAGCGGTTTAACCTTTAGTGGAAGAGACAAGCGGATCCAACGAGGATCGTTATCTCTTGAGACTCAATAATAGCTCGAATTCGACAATACGAACACAAAATACAAAATATAAATGGTATAACCTCGACCGCTAACTATTTACTTACTGACATGTTGCAGTGCAAGGTTTCGGCCATGACATTTCAAGTTCAAGTTTATTGAAATCGCAAATTTTTCATACAGAACTAGAACGATCCATCCCTTATTAGCTAGGTATACACGCACAGATGTGTCTGCCGGATTTTTCCGACGCATGTGCCCGGCGGACAAATCCGTGCGCGTATGGCGCGAATCGGACACGGATTTGTCTGCGGACACATCTGAATGGCGCCATACACGAACGGATCTGACAAATCCGGCGGGCACATCTGTGCGTGTATCCCTAGCTATTAGGTATCGTAGTAGAATCAGACCACTGGTTGTTATGAGGTTATGAGTATGACTATGATCTAACTTTCGTAATATCGACAAATCCTCAAGCAATATAACTTTTCTTGTACGAGTACAATACAGTCCGTGCCGTAACTTGGCCTAAAATGACTTTATAATGTACTTCCACTTCCGAGTCACGAGGCTTTTTTAAACTTTTATGTACCTATACTGAAATTATTCAGCAATAAGTAAAAGGCTTGAGTAAAGGGTTGTTGTGCGCTACAATTTCATGTCCTCGTTATGGAGTTTAATATATGGAATTAATTTAAAAAAAAAAACTTTTTCACCATTTTATCAACGGAATGTTAATTCCTTTCAGTTAAGAAATAAATATCTACGAGTATAATGTTGTTAATACGTTCCAAGACAATGAAAACGACTCACATTCTATAGAAATCCTAGTATGTTTGACACACAAAGACCTTCGTGTAAAATATTGCCCTTTGTCTCAGACATTTTGCTAACAAAATGTTTTACTATTTCACAAAGTACGTAATTCGCGGTAAATTATTGGCGTCCGATGCGAATAATCGAGTTAAAGGAGGTAATGTCCGAACCATCAATAAACAGGAATAAATGGGGAAGGTTCTTTTAAGGCAGCTGCGAGTAATGGTCTCGGCGGGGGGAGGTTCGTGACGTTATTCCAAGATCGCATTAAGTACCCGCATTTAGTCCCACATCAAGTTTTAGATTATTATAGTTTCATCTGAGACCCTTTTTGGGTTATAATAAACATCGTTCGGTTGTAGATGTGATGGTTATAGATGAAACGAAGCACAAGCTTGAGCTTGAGGAGGCGAGTGAAAGAGAATAGGTTAGCGAGTCAGGCGCCTCCGCAAACGATTCGATAATATTCTAACTGGCGTAGGAACACATAGTTTAAGAGGGGGCTAAGGCAAAATAGTGCTTCTTAGATTCAATTTAAACATGCATTAACCAAAGGGAAATGCCATGAAAATATTCATACTAAAACTAGACTATATTTGCCACCACTGACATATTGAAAAACATTAAAAGATTAAACTTGGCTCGATAGAAAAAAATCACGAAAACATGTCTAATTTTAATTTATTTTCAATACTATGGCGCTATCTTATATTATACCATATCATTATAATTATAGTATAAAATAGCGTGTAAGTTATACCAGCAATTTTACATTCAAGATAATTACAATGTGTAATACTTTTAAAGTTATGGAGGAATAAGTGATTCGGCGTTTATAACCTTTTTATTCCGCGCGATGAGCCTTTCGTCGACAATCTTCCATCGCAAGTTGCGCGCGTCTCGCAATATCTTCTGTTCCCGTCCGCTGTGGGTGCGGCCTAGGGGGCCAGTCGCGATCCCTCCGTTGAGACGAGAAGACTACGTCTGACGCGCTCCCGACATTGAACTTAATTTAAATCGTCAACAAGAACTTATTTCATAATAAAAGTGAAGTGTTGTGATTTTTCGTAATTATTACATTAAGCTCCCAATGCATGAAACTTTACCTCACATGGTGGCAGAGCAGACACATACTATAGATTAAGCTCCCAATGCATGAAACCTTGCCTCACACGGTGGCAGAGCAGACACATACTACAGCGATAATTGGGCCATTTTATTTAAAGTTGTATATTGCACTTTTTTTTTTTAGTTTGGAAAATTTTTGGTGATTTCGACTCAGAATCACGAGCTGTATGTGTCCTAACAAAATCGAAAGAGCTCGTCATTCTGAGGTTGGCATAGCCTGGAAGAACATATTTTAATGCAAACCGTGATATTTAATTAAAATCTACATATTGACTGTCTTGCACTTCATACGTGTTGAAATAGGGTAAATGAGCCAGTTATGGTCATTTCTTACTAATTATATAGGTGACTACTGGAAAACCTAGACTGCGGGTAATATTGAGAACGCTGCGACCGTAAATCATCAGTGTGTGAGATAAAATTGCTTCCTCACCTCATTTCCGCAGTCTCCTATATCCGCTTCGCTTAAATATGATCAATCTGTGGGTGAAAAAACACCCTGACTTGTGCACTTCGACTACTGGGCGAGGTCATAATGTATACGACCGACGCCTACTAGATCAATCTCTACTACTGGAGGTTAAGCCTCCTTCATGCTAAAGACTAAAGGGCACCTATCCCTTGGAAATAGGCCGTGCCCGCGCATCTACCCATAAGGCATTCCTGCCTTCAAAAGGGCTGTGGGAGGACTTGACACTCAACACATGGGCCTATGGGAGATTTATACCTACCCCCACGCTGCCAGACCCCGAGGTACCACACTAGTCACAATACCGCATATGGGCGGTACTTCGCCCCATCACTACCGCTATCCAACAAGGGGGCCCTAAGAGAGTGGTCAATTCACCCGCAGATGGATGTGATGGCTTCTGCACCCGCGTACGATAATAACTGCATAAACTAAGGGGTACAAGATATCCATCGCGAGACTATGGTCCGGGCCCGAAAAACTTAACTTTCGATAAACCAGCTAATGTAATCACCGTTAATCCATGCGCCACGTACTGCCCCAGATTCACTCTGTCATTGTAGGGAGACAGCCAACCTTCACTAAGTCGTACGCATAGACATAGGATAAAAGGTAACGACAGGGCATGCAAATAATAATACCAAGATCGAACGGGATTGTCTTATTAGACCTTCAATAGCTGCTACAGAGAAGGTGCTATTATCGTTAGCCCTTGTCATAGTCTCATATTGTTATTACCCTCCATGCTATTACTTCTAGCAGTGGAGGGTCACACACAGATGTGATTCGCAATTTCTTTAAGTATTACTGTCCGCGATCCTCAGCACTCAGCAGTGAGGGAAGGAGAAAGAAGAAGAAGTATTACTGTATTTGCTACGACAAAACCTGATATTTTTCTTTGAAGGTTATGTCGGCTAAGGAAAACAATAGTAGATTGTTCTTTGTTGTGCTGTAGAAGTGATCGTCATCTATGTCCCAATCCCTTACGTGGGTACGAGTATACGCGCTGAGTTGTCGATGGTGCGTTATTCAGGACATAGTGAGGTCTATTTATAAACGTAATGCACCTTCTCTTTACGAATGTTGGTTTCGACCTACGTTTATTGTTTAGGATATTTAAGTAAGTTGTCAATACCTTGTGACAACTAACTAGTGTCTTACTTACCTCTGTTGTTGCTGGTCTTCATCCCCCATAGAGGGAGACGTACGTTGGAATCGGGCCCAATGATGAGGAACGGAGGGACTCTTTCGCAGTGATTTACCGAAAATATTTTGAATTAGTCGCTTTTTCAAATTTAATATCCAAAATATCGATTCTAGAAGAAAAATTGTCAGGACCAAACTTGTATAGAATCAAATTTCCTACAGTTTTAGTCTTAACGGTTTTACTGTAAAATCAAAAATGGCCGAGTATTTCAAGTTCAAAACCGTTTTTCGAATATACACAGGAGTCTGATTCAGTCTACTTTTTGAATTTACACTCCCAGTGACCCCCCTCCCCACCCTACCCAAGGGACGTACGAAAAAAAATTCCAAGAACTAATTATTCACGCTACCCGCGATAGTTTTTTCAAATAAGGGAAAAGTAATGTTGCCGTTTAGGTTCAAGGTTTACTTAATGTTAAACGTAACATATACTTAAGATCTATGTACGGTTATGCTGAATTTTATAATTATTTAGATATAATATGACATTAATAACTAAGTATCTTCTTCCTGCCTCTTTTCCATTTCAATTGGGATTGGGGCCTCTTCGTTTGTCCCAGGATAGTTCAGTGATTATATCCAAAAAACCGACCCTACCCGTGAATAATTAGTTCTTGGAATTTTTAAGTAGACTGAATCAGGCTCCTGCGTATATTCGAAAAACGGTTTTAAACTTGAAATACCTACTCAGCCATTTTTGATTTTACAGTAAAACCGTGAGGACAAAAATTGTAGGAAATTTGATTCTCTATAAGTTTGGTCTTCACAATTTTTCTTATAGAATCGATATTTTGGAAATTAAATTTGAAAAAGCGACAAATTCAAAATATTTTGGGTCAATCACTGCGAAAGAGTCCCTGCGGTCCTCACGGTCATCATTGGGGCCGATTCCAACGTACATCTCCCTCTATGGGGGATGAAGACCAGCAACAACAGAGGTAAGTAAGACACTAGTTAGTTGTCATAAGGCACTTACTTCAATATCCTAAACAATAAACATAGGTTGGAACAAACATTCGTAAAGAGAAGGTGCATTACGATTATAAATAGACCTTACTATGTCCTGAATAACGCACCGTCGAGAACCCAGGACGTATGACCTCAAAACAAGAATTTAACTAGACCGCACGCGCGTACCCACGTAAGGGATTGGGATAAGATGACGATCACTTCTACAGCACAACAAAGAACAATCTACTATTGTTTTCCTTAGCCGACATAAGAAAAATATCAGGTTTTGTCGTAGCAAATACAGTAATTCTTAAAGAAATTGCGAATCACATCTGTTTGTGACCCTCCACAGCTAGAAGTTAGCATGGAAGGTAATAACAATATGAGACTATGACAGGGGGCACCGATTATAGCACCTTCTCTGTAGTAGCTATTGAAAGTGTAATAAGACAATCCCTTTGATCTTGGTATTATTATTAGCATGCCCTGTCGTTGCCTTTTATCCTATGTCTATGCGTATGACTTAGTGAAGATTGGCTGTCTCCCTACAATAACAGAGCGAATCTGGGGCAGTACGTGGCGCATGGATTAACGGTGATCACATTAGCTGGTTTATCGAAAGTTAAGTTTTTCGGGCCCGGACCATAGTCTCGCGATGGATATCTAGTGCCCCTTAGTTTATGCGGTTATTATAGTACGCGGGTACCGAAGCCATGCACGTCCATCTGCGGGTGCAGTGACGCCCCCTTGTTGGATAGCGGTAGTGATGGGGCAAAGTACCGCCCATATGCGGATAATGTGACTAGTGTCGTACCTCGGGGACTGGCAGCGTGGGGGTAGGTATAAATCCTCCATAAGCATGAGTGTCAAGTCCTCCCACAGCCCTTGTGAAGGAATGCCTTATGGGTAGATGCGCGGGCGCGGCCTATTTCCAAGGGATAGGTGCCCTTTAGTCTATGCGCATGAAAGAGGCTTACCCTCCAGTAGTAGAGAGTGATCTAGTAGGCGTCGGTCGTATGTACAGCCTTGGCCAGAAGTGTTGAGCATAGGTGTTTTTTTGTTTACAATTTTGATGTTAAGCATTATTTCCCTATCCTAACAATGTACGGTAACGGTAAATGTTATATTTTATTTATAAATATAGAAAACTTCACTTAATAACACTTTCAAGGTACTTAAAAAATATGAAAACAGAAGGTACCAAAAATGTAAATTTAAGTCGGTGCGACATATTGCAAATATTCTATGCAATTACTACTAACTTCAACAAAACATGCTTATTAGTTTAAATTAATTTACAAAATAACTTAAACAAAGATGGAAATGATGGACTAAACTTTCCAGTTTTGTATGAAAATCGCATTGGTGCTCAACACTTCTGGCCAAGGCTGTATTATGACCTCGCCCAGTAGTCGGAGTGCACAAGTCAGGGTGTTTTTTCACCCACAGATTGACCATATTTAAGCGAATCAGATATAGGAGACTGCAGAAATGAGGTAAGGAAGCAATTGTACCTCACACACTGATGATTTACTGTCGCGGCGTCCTCAATATTACCCGCAGTCTAGGTTTTCCGGTAGTCACCTATATAATTAGTAAGAAATGACCATAACTGGTTCATCTACCCTATTATTTCAACACATATGAAGTGCAAGACATGTAGTCATGTGTCAATATGTAGATAATAATTAAATATCACGGTTTGCATCAAAATATTCCTCGTATGTTAGCATCTGTACATGAATTTCTCGTTGGTCCAAGTTACTAAATCGATACTTTGAGGTGGCTGCCCAGAAAAACTGCCAGGTTGATGGCAGGCAACCCTATATATTCGTGAATGGCACGCCTAGGGCTATCGATCTGCATCAGTCCCAGCTTGCCACCTGATGAGGTAAATTACCCCATTTTTAGGCCTCATAAAACATGGCTGACCTTGAAATCTACCAGGTTTGGGGCAGGCAACCTATGTGGGTTCGGGTCACCAAAGGGGTCTCTTTCGATGGGTAAAGGTTTCGATCTACCTTATGATGTAAATTTTGGTAAAAATTGACGTTTTAGAATTTAAAAAAAAAAACATAGTTTAAATCACAAACTTTATTTTAAACTAATTATACTATACACACGAACATGTCTCATCTGACTCGTTAGGTTACACTACGCACAACCGAGCGCAGCGACAACAGGCGTGTCCAAGTTTCGCACCGCCCCGCAAGTGCGGGGCGCGCGGGTGAATTCTTATTTTTCTCTGGGTTTACACGCACTCTTAAGTACGTACGGTAGGCTGCAGAAATGCATAGGAACCCACATTATGGATGAACTGAGAAATAATATTCTGCATATCAAAAAATACTGACTTATACAAAAAAAAATCGGAATTCAAATCAAAGTGATATTTTCATGTGAATTTTGTCTTTTTGGCATGGCGTCAGTTCAGTATAAGATTTAGTTAGTTTATGATTATTTGTTGTTGTGCCTTTAAATACTAGCTAAATTAGTTAATTCATATCTAAACTGGGTATGCAATTCGGCAGCTGATAGCATATTTTAACGAAAATTTTACAAATGAAATGGCTGTAAATATAGTGAGCATGGGCATTAAGGTTTTCCCTCAATTTTGCGTAGTGGCTAATGTACCTACTGATTTAATCTTGGCAAACTTTAATAGTAGTTTTCTTTGTGCTTGACCTTTACATCCATAACTTTGCACGACATCTACCAACCTTGAACTAACTGAGCTTGATTTAAGACAGGTTTTAATAGTATACAGTCTTATTTACTACCAGTATTTATTGTACTAAATAATATAACATCAATTAACTATTAAGTATTGAATTTGATATTAAGGCTTTTGCTAAAGACTTTTATAGGTACATGCACGCCAGATTCACGCGGCTTATTTATTTATTTATTTATTTAAACTTTATTGCACAAACAAAAAGTGTACAAGAGGCGGACTTAATGCCTTAAGGCATTCTCTACCAGTCAACCTTTGGATCAAACCGAAAACTTGAATTAGTGCAGGATCATAGAAATCGAGAGATATTTAGAAACACAAATCAACATTACTATTTATTTAAAATACACATACACAAATAAGAACATAACATATACATACATATACAGATACATAAATAAATATATAGTACCCATGTATATAAGTAATATGCAGATAACTAAACCTGAAACGAGTTAGGCTAATTTGAAAGGTGCTTACGCAACATACGTTTAAACGAAAATTTGCTCTGTGCTTGTCTTAAGGGGAGTGGGAGATCGTTCCAAAGACGAATAGCCTGTCAGGCGAAGGAGTTGGATATAAAGCCGGTGCGGTGAAGAGGGATAGAAAGTATAAGACTACGGGAGGTGCGCAACACGCAACCGGGACGCGGCGCTATGAAGTCAAATTTAGATTTGAGGTAGTCGGGAGCAGCTGGATCAAAAAGGAAAGTATAAAGGTAGCAAAGCATTCTGAGAGACCTACGTTCACGGATAGGTAGCCAATTTAATTTGCGGCGGAAGGCCGAGACATGATCGTATTTACGGAGTCCGAAAATAAATCTAATGCAATTATTAAGTAGCCTATCTAATTTATTTAGTAAATCTTGACTAACGCTAGAGTAACACACATCCGCATAATCGATGACAGGTAACACCAACGACTGAATAAGAAGAGCTTTCGTGCTGACTGGCAGAAAGTGCTTAAACCGGTACAGAGATCTTAATATGTTGGTCACTTTACGACAAACGTCCGACACCTGAGGAATCCAGGTGAGACCACTGTCTACGATTAACCCTAGATTTTTTACGTTAGCCATAAACGGCACTACATTGTTTTCAAACAAAACCGGAGCAAGTTGAGAGAGGTCAAGTAGAGACAGCAGACGCGGGCTACCCAGTATAATGGCCTGACACTTTTTCGGGTTGACGGATATCCCAAAACTACGAGACCAAGCAGAAATCCTGTCAAGGTCATTATTTACATGCCGGATTGCATGATCTAAACCATCAGGGCTCGTCTGGGTGTACAGTTGAAGGTCATCAGCGTACAAATGGTGAGAGCAATTTATATGATTCGTGATCAAGTTTATAAAAATCGAAAAAAGAAGAGGAGATAGAATACCGCCCTGAGGTACGCCAGAGGAAAGCTCACACCATTCAGAGGTGGTACTATCGGTGCGAATCGCCTGATTGCGATGTTGGAGATAAGAGGAGAACCATTCAACTGCTGGTGACGATATATTAAGAAATTTCAAAGTTGTAAGTAGAAGCTCGTGATTGACGGCATTAAATGCATTTGAAAAGTCGACCAGAACAAGCACAGTCAATTGAGTGGCCTCCATGCCTTGCTTCACATCTTCGATAACCTTCAATAATGCAGTAGTCGTACTGTGGCCAGAGCGAAAACCAGATTGGAGGGGAGAAAGAAGATGATTATCGAAGATATGTGCAGACAGTTTCTTGTGTACAACCGCTTCTAGAACCTTAGATAGAAAAGGGAGTATGGAGATAGGACGAAAATCTATCGGTAGGGTCGGATTAGAGACTTTCGGTAATGGAATGACATAAGCGTTTCGCCACAATCCCGGAAAGACGCCAGAGAGCATAGAAAGGTTTACAATATGTGTGACTACGGGTAAAATGCATTCCAGGATGTGGACTATCATAATCCTACTGATGTTGTCATGACCAATCGCGTTAGATTTAATTGCCAAAATTGCCTTACTGACCTCATCCTCGGTGGCTGGAGAGAAAGAGAATTGAGTTTTTGAAGGACAGGGCAAGGCATTGATATATGAAATACTTTGAGTTAGAGTTACGGGGTCCAAAAAAGAAGATTTAGCGAAGTGGGAATTGAGATCCTTCAAAGAGATAGACAATAGAGGAACTTGTTTGCTGACAGGTTTCCCAATTCCCAGAGTTTTTAAAAATTTCCACGTATTGGCCGGTGAGGAAGAGGCAATGTTATCATAAATATGTTTTCGCTTAGCTGCTCTCACCATTTGATTACACCGGTTCCTAGCAATTTTAAACGACGCCCAGTTCTCATCGCACCTATCACGTTTAAATTTGCGAAACGCCCGATCCCGCCTTGTCATCGCCATCCGAACGGCTCTAGTCATCCAGGGCGCTGGCGGGCGCTTTACCTTGACGCTACGAACGGGGGCGTGCGTGTCATATAGTTTTACGACCACCGCGTTCAACGTAGCCACTGCCTCGTTCACTGACGGGGTTGTCAATATTGGAGACCAATCCTGAGAACTCGCGTCCTGCCGCAATGCATCAATGTCTAGCCTCGCGAAACTCCGCATCCGTACTGACATTGAGCGTGCCTTGGGTGGTCGGATACGATAACAAAGAAATACTAAATCGTGATGCGAGAAACCCGGCGCAGGAAACTGACCTACTTTGTCCACATGATCAGTGGAAGTGGTTAAAATGAGATCTAGCCAGGAGTCCGTCGTGTCTATGTTGTGGTGAGTAGGTAGAAGCGGAAGCACGGTTAAGTCAGCAGATTCGGTGACTATCTTTAATTTACGTGACCTAGGATTTTCTTTCATTAGATCGGTGTTAAAGTCGCCCATGACTATGAGATGTGTGTACTCGGTACTGAATGGAAGTATCGTTGCTTCAAAATCATTAAAGTAATCGATTGCTGGAGGACAGTACACTACTCCAATGGCGACATTAACTCCTTTAATGTTGACTTCGATGAAAAGATGTTCCAAGGAACCGGAAAAGTGTGAGGGTGAAGAGGATAGCATTTTGAAGGGTAGATCACTGCGCAAGTATATGGCAACACCTCCACCTCCCTTGCCCACGCGATCATTACGTAGCAAAATATAATTGGGTAGGCTGTACAACGTGGACGCCAAACTCGGCTTTAGCCATGTTTCCGAAACGAGGATCGCGTGGACGTTTGAAGAAGAAAAAGCGTCGAGAAGTTCATTAAAGTGGCTGGGTATGCTTTGAGCATTTATGTGGCAAATATTTAAAAGTTTGTGATCGTTTTGAAAAGTGCGAGTGATGAAATTACCAAGCGTGTCGGGCTCGTCAGAAGCAAAACTATGAAAAGAATGACAAGATGAAGACAAGTCACAGGCAGAGTGATAAGATTCATTATCCGACATATAAACCTATAAAAAACGGGTACAAATATATAAAAATACGATAAAATATAAATATAAGTAATTATATATACAACTAAATCGCGCACAGATGCGCGCAATGACCGAATAACTAATAAGTTTCCGGTTATCCCGCCAATTGACCGTTTACACCGTTAAAGTAAGTAGCTAATACTTATATAAATTAAGATACTTTTAAATATATTTAGTGAAACAGATTAAAAGATTAATGGATAAAAATAAAAAAGTAAAATTACACAGTAACACAAAAAAGATGTTCATATACAAATTTCCGAAGCGAAAACAAAACGCATTGACAGGCAACTTGACAGCTGAGTGGTGACAGTTCTAAATTGATATCGGAACGTTTTATAAATCTTTGTTTACATATTTCATTTGCTGTTATATCCAAAAAACAAGGTAGTTCATTATTTCAGATGCATTAATATTAAAAAACATTACAGGTAGATTCAAGCTAAAACTAAATTTACTCTACTGAAACTAAATTTCTTTACTATTGCACTCAGTGTCGAAATACTTAAGAACTTTGCGTTTTAAACTCAGACCATACAAGTACTAACTTTACATTACGTATTGCCAAGATATGACAGCCTATGTCGCACGGTTTGGCTTATTATAGCTTATTGCTATGAGTATTGTATTAACTTTTTATAACATATATTATATGCGTTGTATTATGCTTTTACACCATAGCAAACCCCTACCCTTTCCAAATCATTATACTTTTAATGCGGGTATTGAAGCTGATGTTATGTCCAAATCCCGAAGGGCCCCATCTCCCGGAAAAGATGCTGAACTCTACGTAGATTTCCCTGTCCTAAAACTTTGACCGTCGTTTGGTCGGGTTTCACAAAGTTATTTTAATCTGAAAATAGAGTATTTTGGTTGTGATTTTGACGTATAAAATTCTCAAAAGCTGAAGCATGTGTGCGTTAATTCTCCGCTAACATTTATGAGGATATGTAAAATTGTGCAAATATTATCCCTAAATATAGTAAAATCATTAAGTTCTGGTGTGTTGTAAAAATACTTAGCAAGAGTAGAAAGTAAATAGGTGTTTAGGTATCATTTTTATTTTTGAAAACAATATTAAACAACCCATTAGCATACGTAAAACGACGAAAGTGTTAAGTATGGTAGAGTTATTTGGAAAAGTATGTAAAAGAATTTGAGAATGTCAATAACAACGTAGGGCATAGTTATTCGCAAATCACAAAACAATAACAGGTATACTCGTATACCAGGCAAACTTCAGGTACCCGATCAAGCAGGGGGACAATTTTTGGGATTCGAGCGCTCGAATAAGACGTTTAAAACTTTGTCTAAAATGATGAACTGGTGTTTTAAAAATAACAGTTATACAAATTTAAAATCCTGAATATTTAAACCAAAATAATTATACATGCTAAAATAATGGTGACAGATTTTTGTGTGCGATTATTTTCGAGCTTAATTTCTAAGATATGCTAGCCGTGCAGATATTTAGTATGAGAGATGTGCTTATAAATACCCTGATCAAATGGCATTTTAACCGTCTACGGGAACCTGACCCGAAACCTAACATTTTCCTCCAGCCTTAATTAGTTCCATAAGTACTTACATAATCAATAATTCTGCATAATAATTGATTAACCCTTGACCACCAAGCCTCGGACAGAAAAATCGTGCCCTCAGCGCCAGCAGAGCACGCGGGAGCGCAAGGCAAACCGGTTATATTTTGGACGTGATATCACGTGCTGGCTCAACGCCAACGCACGACTTTCCGTGCGCGTGATATGACGTCTTTGGCGATCAAAGGGTTAATCAATTACTAACGTAGCATCAATGATTAAGAATGAAACTAAGGAATCACCCTTAGCAATCGTGTACAAAGTTACAAACCGAGTGTTCCCCAGTTTTACCCAATTATTAATGGCATTGTCTGCGCTTGTATTATTCTTATTATGCTATCCATTTACGCTGGCATTTAGAAATTATTTACGACCCAACGTCGGCACGAGAGGAACGTAGTCCAGAGCTTAAAGGTATTCCTATTGAATGCACGAGTGCGGGTGAGTCGAGTTCATTCTCTCTTCCTCATCCTCGATATTTTCCGATTGCAACGTAGGTATATCGAGCCAACCGCTTACGATGTAAAGTCGTAAGTACTCTTTCCCAACGTACCTAATAAGCAGTTCCAAATATGAACACATCACTGACATTTTTCAAAAGTCGTCTGTAAAGTTTCCAAGTGGCCTAGTCGGCAGTGACGGTGCCTATGATGCAGGAAAGGGTTCGAATTCGAATCCTGGTCACGCCATTTATTGATGTGTTTATCACGGACATTTCTTCTTGAGTGATGGATGTGTTCTATATTTTTAAATATATATCTATTTATTATACCTCTAAATCGTCGTCAAGTACCCACACCACAAGCCTTAAGAAGCTTACTGTGAAACTTGGTTGACGAAGAGGTCTGTGCTCAGTGTTGAGCTGCCAAATGGCGTTGATCGGCGGCGCCCGCGCCCTTGACTTGGCTTTACGTAGGTACACGTATCATAAACATTCAAAAAGTAATGGGGATGTACTTACCGAGTACCGGCGACAGGTTGCCAGACGGCATCCAGAGGCGCGTGCGCAGGCGGCGGCGGCTCCGTGTTGTCCGGGCCCGAATCGCCCTTAGCTTCCCATCCCTGTCATGAAAAACGGTTTTTTAATATGCATTCCAAATTCAAATTTCAAAATTCTTACTGATTTCTATGTTGTTGTCTGTTGTTGTTGTTTGCATTTAATTGTAGTTAATATATTAGTGGGGTGGCCAAGTTGAAGCGGAGAATTCTTCGTAGGACTGAAAAGGTTTATACCAACAAGTGGTATCGTTGGAATCAGCATAAGCTACTGATTATTAAACTATCTCTTGTCACTTCATAAAGTGGTGGAATGAGTTTTTATGACGTCACAAAGATGGCGCGCGACTTAGGGTTAGATTTTGTCGATTATTTCAAAAAATATTTGGTCAATTTAAGCAAACGACGTGTCATATGATTGATATTTTTATGCTTAATAAAATATGTAAATCTACCTTCAACCAAAAAGTTAAATAAAAGCCAAATTTATTTTTATTTAAATTTCTAACACGCATTAATTTACATTATTAATTATGTTAAACTTTATTGCACAATAATAAAAAAATAAGTCCAAAAGGCGCACTTAATGCTTTAAGGCATTTTGTTCCAGTCAACCATAGGGCAAAACAGAAATTTGCTATGGTGTGTGCAGTGAGATAAAAGGATTGTGTAATTATTAGTCTCATATTAAAGTCCTAATTTCTAACTCTACACATTGTAAAGAAATATTTGTAGCTAATATATATGTATATGTAGTATATGTGTACCTATATGTAATAATCTTTACCTTTATTTAACCTTATCATTATACATTTTATCATTATGTAGTGTATTTTACAGTGTGTTATAACATACTATTTACGCTGTTGGGGCAGCTCTTGTAAAACAGTTATCATCGTGCACGAAAAAGAAGAAAGAGCACAGCGTGCTGTCCTTAAAACAATGTTAAAGAAACCCTTCCGCTATTCCACACTTTTACTATATAAAAAGTCCGAAGTGTTGACGGTTCGTCAATTTACCTACTCAAAATTGTTGTTGATAAGCACAAGCAAATACTTGAAACGAAGAGTGTACCGAACACAGGTTTCGTCCGTGAATACTGCCCTTGCAAAACGATTTGAACCGTATATATCTAGTTTTGTTTATAATTCCGTGACTAGACACTTACCCGCTTATTCATAAACGTATTGCAAACCTCATTTAACTAAATCATCTTTCTCTGTCATATTGACAGTTGTGTTTGTTAGAAACAAACAAAATACATTTTAACTAAATGAGGTTTGAAACACGTTTATGAATAAGCGGGTTAGACATTAAAGATAAACCCGTTTTTAAAGCCAAACAAGTCATTACAAAAGCAAAAGCAATGGCTAGCCAGCTTAACCTATGAATATACTGAAGATATTATCCAAATCAGAAAAAGTTAGACCTTCGTGATAGTCAAAATAAGCTTGTTAGAGTTAATTTGATGCCCTTTTACTTAAGTATAGTTATAATAAATTAGCTTAAGTAATATGTATACTTATGTATTGTGTTGGTTGTAGACAACATCATACTTTAAAAATAAATCTTTAATTTGTCAACCGGTTATAGCATATATTGTCATAACATGTGATATTGGTCTCCGCGATATAGGCATACCTAGTGCGAGTATCAAGGTTAACTTATTTAAGGAGTTCCAACAACTAACATACAAACTGAAAATGTAACTTTGCAGTTCTTTATATGGGATTGTAATGTACTTGTAAGGTTTGTAAAACGAGGCAACCCGGCTGACATTGCAGTATGTTACGATTTTCAGAGGCTTTATAGCTCTCTAATACTAGATGTATTCAAAATTTGGAGCTTGTGAATTAGCTAGAGTTAGAATTCGTATGATCTGTCATATAATAGTCAGTCAGTAACAAAACTAAGGAACTTAGACTTGCAATAATTCTTAAATTATAAGTTAAAATTAATGATTTTGAGAATATGTCTTCCTTGTGTTATGACTTCTTTTTCACTGAAAATTCAGACTTCTAGCTACCACCAAACACCAGAATACTAGAATTAGAGGGCGTCGAAAATAGATTGAATGGCTACGGGAAAAGGATAGTACGGCCGTGAGAGAGACTAATATTTAATTTCACAATCCTTTTATCTCACTGCACACACCATAGCAAATTTCTGTATTGCCCTATGGTTGACTGGAACAGAATGCCTTAAAGCATTAAGTGCGCCTTTTGGACTTATTTTATTATTATTGTGCAATAAAGTTTAACATAATTAATAATGTAAATTAATGCGTGTTAGAAATTTAAATAAAAAAAAATTTGGCTTTTATTTAACTTTTTGGTTGAAGGTAGATTTACATATTTTATTAAGCATAAAAATATCAATCATATGACACCTTGTTTGCTTAAATCGACTAAATAGTTTTTGAAATAATCGACAAAATCTAACCCTAAGTCGCGCGCCATCTCTGTGACGTCATAAAAACTTATTCCACCACTTTATGACGTGACAAGAGATATTTTCTTAATCAGTAGCTCATGCTGATTCCAACGATACCACTTGTTGGGTCCGTTTGGGTCCTACGAACATCGAAAATAAGATAGCTCCTACGAATTGGCCTTTCCTCTATATACTATTTTCATTCTTTTAACGCTAGTGCTGGCTATTTTTGTCGAGTGTAATAATAATTAATCTAGGCACTAGGCACTAGGTTATTTCATAGAATCATAAGTAATTATATCTATCATAAAATAGCAATGTGTACAAATTACGATATTAACGATCATAATTTAGGAAAATTATACGTTTTAGTCAGAAGTCTCTAAAGTTTTAAGTGAAAACGATTAGGTATTTCAGCTGTAGAGTAAGAATTTCGTGAATCACAAATGAAACTGATCTTAAATCATCCATTCATGCAAAAAAAAATATTTGTAATCCTTCAAAATTAATAAAAAAGTTTATCATGAAAGGTAAACGATAAATTAAAATATCAACCCCTGGGTGTAAAATTAATTAAGTACGTTCGTAAAATACACGAAGGGGAGTTGCGGAGAAAGCCGATCTTTCCTTAATTAAGTACCAACTGCATTAAAAATGTATGGCTGTTCGTGGCCCTCTTTAAGAAAACATGGTAAAAAATCGATTTTCAATAAACTTTTATATCTTTAATAGTAAGCTTAACACCATTTGAAGTAAGTATTTTGATGTGTATCTGATTTGACAAAGTGACGGTTATCCAATTGATGATAACTTAAAAAATCTTGATTCGATCAGGATTTCTAACGCGCATGTTCCGATCGCACTTACAATTATTGCTTAGATCCTAGGCCTGTGCCTTATATTGGCAGACAAAAATACGATCGTAGCAAAGAAATATATAAATACATTGGGAAATGAGTCGCCTGAGGAATAAATGTAACAGTTTTTTTTCATATATATGTTTTAAGGGAGAGTGTGTTTTTCTAGAGCAATTTTTCTGAAAATTGCCGAAGTTTTGGTGATATTTTTGGGAAGATATTAAAGTATTTTACAAATATAAAACAATATATAACAATAAACTTCACTTCATGCTTTATTCAGATAGTACAAAACATATATAGGGTCCATAACAAATAATATTTAAAAATCATACGACAAAATTGCACGAATCAACGTCCTCACTGAACTGAACAACTCTGTAAGAATTGAGATTTAAGGTATTAAATATTAATATATATAGACCTAAAGTACTTTTTTGCAATAACAAGACTTCAAGCTATGTTACCAAATGCAATTCATGTGCATAATGTCATTATTAGCGATTTTCGTTTTCAAATCGTTACCGGACTCTTACACCTCAAATACCGGAAATTGAATAATTGAACAAAAATCACTCATTATTACATAACTTTGACAAAAAGACATCAATATTTTAATACTAATCGTATTTCTTTCCGATCAATATTACTAACGCCGACCTTGTGAGTGAGTGATAGGACTTCCGATAGGCACTCCACGAGTTGATTAATGTTGAGCTTGGATACTAGTGTAAACTTTTATGTCTAATGAGTTTAATGGATGGTACGTTTAACGACGAGGGCTATCAGTAGTCATTATCAATAACATATATTTAGGGCCATTTTCAAATTATATGTTTCGGGTGAAAGTGAACTTCATCAAACTATCATACTTACATTTAGTGCGTTAGCGTGACGGACTTTAACTCGGGCACAAATCTTGACAACGACCTTTTACATAAGTTATTCATACTCAATAAAATGATTAATAATTTTTTTGATTTCATGACTTGGGGTTTATGCTTTGAAGCCGTGGGAAAATCCAGGACATAATAAATGAGCTACACAGGAATGCTTTCACTAAGCTTGCGCTACCATGCGAGATCAGCTGATGTGAGTGAGTTTAATCCTAACAAAATTTTGTGGTCTCACTATACTTATAATTTTAATACACATTATATTCGGCTTTTACACACAAACACAAACACTTTACATTAACACATCCGTGTACCCTACTCTTTATGGATATGTTTTTCATTTTGCTTTTGACTCGGAATGTACTATTGCATCAATTAAATTCCATATATTTACTCTAGAAATAAATTGAAAATGACTAATATTGAAACGTTATATAGCGATATTGACAAAAGTGTCAATATTGGGAATTCAATGGTACTGAACGAGCCTGAGCATTGCAAAATAGTCTTCTCTAAGTCTAAAAATGCTCTGAAACTTTTCACATTGAACATTAGAAGTTTAAATCGAAATTTTGATGATCTACAAATTCTCTTGGAAAGACTAAATATTGATTATGAAGCCATAATTTTAACAGAATGCTGGCTAGCTAAAAACTCGACTATACCTAAACTACAAAATTACAAAGCGTTTGCAACTACTAGCAACTTTAATCAGAATGCTGGAATTGTTGTCTTTGTAAAAGAAAACATTTTGTTTAAAACTACGGAACCTACTGACTGTATCGAGGCTAACTGTTTAATCACTACACTAGGCCTAGATTATGCCATTGTGTCTGTATACCGTCCCCCCTCGTTTAAGGATCCAACTTCCTTCATAAATGGATTGGATCAAATACTTTCAAAACTAAAGCAATTTCACAATGTTATTGTATTGGGAGATATGAATATTGATATTAAGGAGGGTCACCAGGATAATCGTGCATCTGATTATCTGGACATGTTGGCATTAAATGGGCTTCTACCGGCCCATATCCTGCCCACTAGATTGAATAACTGTCTCGATCATTGCTTCGTTAAAACTAAATGCTCAGTAACAACAATTGTGTGTGACACAACTACTACTGACCACTCTTGTGTGATGACATCACTTTCAAATCTTAGAGGACCTAATTCTTCACCTCCACTCAAAATAAAACAAACAGACTACACTGCAGTTATTAAAGATCTAGAACAAATTAACTGGATTGAACAGTTAAGTGGCAAGGATGCTAACGAAGCTACAAATATATTTATTGCCCATGTGACTCAAACCATAAATAAATACACTAAACATGTTACTATTTCTCGTAGGAAACGCAACATCAAACCGTGGATTACGGTAGGTTTAATCCGTTGCATGAGAAATCGTGACAACCTACATCGTAAATTAAAAAGAGATCCGGATAATGCCACTATTAAAATCACCTATAGTAGATATCGCAATACCTGCAATAACATTCTTAATAGATTGAAACGGGCCTATCAAAGAGCACAAATTAAAGCAAATACAAATAACATAAAAAAACAATGGCAGCTTATTAAGAGTATATGCAACTTTGATGATAAACTTGATAACAACACGCATCTTCTTAACTTGAAATCTAACCCTCAAGAATCTGTTAATTATGCCAATAAATATTTTACAAACATTGGCAAAGAATTAGCATCACAGGTTATTGAAAGGACTCAATACATGGGCCATCAGCAAATGAAAAACATTAATTCGTCTACTTCCTCTCCAAATTGCATGTTTCTAATGCCCACGGATGAATTAGAAATTAAAAAAATTATTCATAATTTGAAATCGAGTGCAACAACCGGTTGGGACGGAATTTCAGCTACTTTCTTAAAAAGGACTGTTGAAGTCCTGAGTAAACCTATAGCCATTATTAGCAACATTTGTTTTCAAGAAGGAAAGTTCCCAGATACCTTAAAAAAATCTATTGTCATTCCAGTATATAAATCAGGGGACAGAGACTGTATAAATAATTATAGACCAATATCGCTTCTCACGTCCCTGTCCAAAGTAATTGAAAAATTAATTAACAATAGACTTAAATCTTATTTAGAAAAATATCACATCCTAGCATCTAATCAGTATGGATTTAGAGAAAGGAAATCTACTGCAGATGCTGTTAAACACTTAACTGAATTCATTGTAGATAATTTAGATGATAACAAAAAAGTACTCGGTATATTTTTAGATTTAAAAAAAGCATTCGATACAGTCTCTGTCCCCCTACTAGTCAAAAAGTTAGAAAATATTGGAGTACGCGGCTTGCCACTTCTACTTCTTAGTGATTACCTAATAAATAGAAAACAGTCAGTGAGGGTGGGTGAACATCTTAGTTCTGAAGAAGAGATGCATTATGGAGTTCCGCAGGGCAGTGTACTTGGCCCGACCCTTTTTTTGATTTATATCAATGACCTTTGTCTCATTAAACTTAATAAAGCACAAGTTATAACTTATGCGGATGATACAGTCTTACTTTTTCGGGACAATACTTGGGCTCATGTCGCTAAGGCTGCACAAAAGGGATTCAATGATGTTATTCAATGGCTTGACAATAACCTCCTCACATTGAATTCCTTAAAAACGAAGTATATCACATTTAGCATTCGCAATAACACTCAACCTAGTCCGAACCTAGTATCGATTAAGGCTCATACTTGCTCTGGGCTGTACAACTGCACATGTTGCTCAATTGAAAATATTGATTCCATTAGATACTTAGGTGTGGAAGTGGATAAAAACCTTAATTGGAAAAAACACATTACAGGTTTAACTAGTAGGGTAAGAAAAATGATCTACATATTTAAAAACCTAAGACACGTGTGTGACAATAAGTTGTTAACCACAATATACTATGCTCTCTGTCAATCTGTCTCAACTTATTGTATCACTACATGGGGAGGCGCTGCTAAAACTATATTAATTCAACTTGAACGTGCCCAACGTGCTGTCCTTAAAGTTATGACATTTAAGAAATTCAGATATCCAACTCAAACCCTGTATAAAGACACCTCTGTGCTAACAATAAGACAGCTATTTATTAATAACCTATTAATGATTCAGCATCGAAGGCTGCCTGATTTTTCCCTAACACGACGTAGACAGGATATAGTTTATTCTATTCCTTCATTTAGCACAGCGTTTTGCCGTAAATTTCACAAAATTCTAGGACCCGTATTATATAATCGTATTAGTGCGGTATACACTCACTTGCCAGAATTTCATTTGCCAGAATTTCATTTGCCATAATATTCAACAGCCATTATATTGTTTCCCATACTTACATATGCAATACTTATTGTTTACTATATTAGTCACATGCCAGAAACTTTGTTTCCCATAAAATCAATTTCAATAATATCATTTGTCATAATCATTGTAAGCCATAATTATCACTAGCCATAATATCATTTGCCATTCAAATTGCTTCCCAGAAAGTAGGTTAGGTTAGGTTAGAAATGTGGCCTCCTACAAAATAAAATGGCTACCAGAAAGTAGGTTAGGTTAGGTTAGAACTGTGACCTCCTACAAAATAAAACGCCTACCAGAAAGTAGGTTAGGTTAGGGTAGAACTGTGACCTCGTTCAAAATAAAACAGCTACCAGAAAGTAGGTTAGGTTAGGTTAGAACTGCGATGCCCCAAAAAGCAAACTGCTACCAGAAAGTAGGTTAGGTTAGGTTAGAACTGTGACCTCATATAAAATAAAACCGCTACCAGAAAGTAGGTTAGGTTAGGTTAGAACTGCGATCCCCCTAAAACTGAACGGCTACCAGAATGTTGGTTAGGTTAGGTTAGAACTGTGACCTCCTACAAAATAAAACGGCTACCAGAAAGTAGGTCAGGTTAGAACTGTGATCTCCCTAAAAGCGAACGGCTACCAGAAAGTAGGTTAGGTTAGGTTAGAACTGTGACCTCCTACAAAATAAAACGGCTACCAGAATGTTGGTTAGGTTAGGTTAGAACTGTGACCTCCTACAAAATAAAACGGCTACCAGGAAGTAGGTTAGGTTAGGTTAGAACTGTGATCCCCCAAAAAGCGAACGGCTACCAGAAAGTAGGTTAGGTTAGGTTAGAACTGTGACCTCGTATAAAATAAAACGGCTACCAGAAAGTATGCATGGATTCGGAAAAGCATTATTTAGTATGGCGTTTAAATATTCTATTAAATAATATTATTACATTTAATAATATGGACAACAATACGTATGGCACTCGTACGTTCTGAAATCTAATAATCGGGTAAACAAAGAGTATGTCACATCATTTTTATGGTAAACAAACCATTCGGGCAAATGAAATTCGGGCAAATAAAATTCGGGCATATGATTATTATTTTATATAATATTCGGGCAAACAATAGACAACCGTATTAGTGCACATACTAAACTGCGTAATCTCAGCTTCTATCAATGTAAAAAGGCATTAGTAGTATTTCTTAATTCGCTTAGTTATGAAGACACTGAAAAACTTTTGAAAAAAGAGGGTACATAAATAACACACATACACATATCACGCTTCTACACATATACACTCTCACATACTTACATTTAACATACTATACTAATAGCATTACTATTAATATTTTGTTTCCTTAAGTTAAGTCAGGATGCATCTGCATCTTTTGCGTTTACTACGTGTTTACGTGAACTTAGCACTCGATAACCAGTGTACCTGTGCTGTGCAGCTGTACTCGGAATGCGCCTTATTTCTAAATACCCTCTGCTATGTTTTGTTAGTTTTTATATAATTACTAAATTTAAATTTACGCATTATTTGCTTTTTGGTTTCAATGTAATTTTATACTACTTATTTAAATTCTAACTCTTAAGAACTTTTACACATATAAAGTTGTTACCTACGTAGGTATATAAAGTTGTTACTTTATGGCAGTGGATGAATAATCTAACTCCACCGTAATACAGTTTATAACTAGTACGGGGAGTGATGAGCATTTTTACACTCATATATAGTAACTTACAACTAAATTGGTAATTAATAAGTTAAGTACTGTACTAAACATTACCTTCTGTACCATTTGTTGTTGGTTTTAATAAATTTATTTTTATTTATTTTTTATTTTATTTATTTTATAGGAATCGACTGACGGGAGTTTTGTCACTGGTTTGCTACTTTTAGCCTAGCTGAGAAGAAACTCAGCTAGGTCTGACAACTGTCGGAGTGAAAATATTTTCATGTTCTCGTCCTTGTATGTAAGTACAGTCACGAACCCGGACTTTTGAACCACTCGCCATTGTTCGTAATTTAGCCGTGTAATAAGTGACAGTTGACAACTAATCGGTTCTTTGCTCTGACTGGATCAACAATCCGGGTTCGTGACTGTACCTCAAGTGAATTAAGGTTTTTGAATTAGATGTTAGGATGTTAACAGTGAGTAAGAGGTAATATATATTATAGTTGAATTATACTTGGATACCTAATAACTCTAACTTGGATTGATTTTTGCCTCGGGGAGATTTACTTCTGCTATGATCAAAATTAAAGACTCGCTCGCTATAATCTCGCTCGCTATATATGATATATAACTTATTTATATACTTAACTTAAATATAGGTAAATAACTAGATACTTAAGAACTTTGTGTAGGTACTTATAATTTCCCTTAATACTCGATAAAGAACCCAAATAAATGTCCATAAATATGACGGGCCTACAGATGTGCAAGTTGCAGAAAGTTTCCATAAAATTCTATAAATTCTCGGAAATTTCATGAAACTTTCACTAGGAAGTATGGGAAATTTAAATTTAAAATTAGAAAGTTTCAATTCTCATACAAAAATGTAAGAAATTTTCCGAATTTTTCCTATGTTAAATTTCCGAAACATTTCGCAATTTTGGAAAGTTTCCTTTGGCACATCAGTAGACGGGCCCCGTTCTCTTGAGTGAAATTTGTCAAACTTTCTTTTCATTAATTTCACAAAACGTTTACTATCTTCTTTCTATAAAATAATCCACACATATTTTAAGAAAGTTGACGATAGTTTAATTGGTTTTTCAGGGTTGTGGTTTTGCCCGATCCAGTAACCAAATTAAAGTCTCGTGGGACCAAATTCCTCCCTTTGTAACCAGTTCATTTGGAGAATTTATTAATGTTATGTTTTGCCATTATATTAATTTAAATGAAGAAGAAGAATGAAGCCTTGCAATGTGGAAAATAATAATCCGGCTTGGAAACACGGTCAGCCAATTTTCCATGCTTCCAGTGTGCAGCGTTTGAATAAACGATTAAACGTATCATCCGGTAACATACCTTCCTGATACCTACTCGTATTTTGAAATTAAGCTGTTTATCTGGCAATTACCTAAATAATGTTTATTCGCGAGCAGATATTTTATACAGCAAAAAAGAAAATCTTTTTTTGTTTTTCTATGAGTAATGTTGCGAGTACGGAATGCTACAACATTAGTTTAACAGACGAAAGCCTAGTTTCATCCCTTTTGATAGAAAGGAGAGCGCAAGGAATTTTTATTCGTTTTCCGGCTCATGGTTAGCACGGGCAGGCCTTGTATTCCCGTAGCTTGGCGACTGCATCGCGTCAAATTTAGATTCACATAATATAAGGAAATATGTTTTCATGAATAGTCAATAATTGAAAACCTCACGCTATACTGCCACCGCAGTGGGACTACAATAGAGGGGAAATACAGCAGAGATACGCATTGTCACGCAAAGCAAAACGTTATCTTTATCTTAAAGTTTAATTTCTGATCTCAAAGTAACTGTTATATATTTTAAGGTACAATATTATCAACTCAATGCGATGCGCAGATTCTTGTTATATTTAGTGAGATGCAATGCGTAACGGAGCGTATGTACAAGTGGTAAATATGAGTAACGCGTGCCTACACGCAATAGAATCTGTGTGTCATCTCCATCTCACTCATGATTCCACGTTACAACCAGCGTATGCATGTGTGTGTCGACGCAAAGAACGGGAGCCATACTGCATTTGAGACCTATCCTTAATCCGAGGCTACAGTTTAACGGGATCAGCTAAGCGTGCGTAAAGCGATGGGAATAAAAGCCGGGAATCCGGGCGCTTATTCACGGCCGTGTCAACCGGCCGCTTACAGACAACGCACCCAGCTCCCGACCTAACCGAAAACATTTTCTATTATAAATACCTAACAAGCCTAATCACGCCACAGACAACTTAATTCTACAAAAGATGTAACAATATCTGATTAATTTTATTTGAAAGTAATAAAAACGTAACAAACGCTCAGTTAATAGAGATTGACTGAGAAATCTCTTTGCTCTCCACACAATAAAAGTAAACCAAATTTGGCAAACTTGTTTGTGACAAAGCGTCCTTCGATTGACCTATGTTGTAAATAGATATGAACGCAATACCAAAAAAACTCCTAGATGAACCAAATTATTTAATACCTACCTATGTTATTCATACGGTCCTATAAAAATTTTGATACATATATATATTGACATATTAGTATACAACTAAACAAAAAATATATTTATTTTTAAAGTTTAAAGATTCCTAAACTAAAAACTTACAAATAAATAATCTGACCTATCTCGGTGTCGTGTGGTAGGGTAGAAGGCTGGCCGCAATTTCGCGCTGGATAGCTAGGTATGCTTATGTCGCTACGCGAAATAGTGAGCAGCCCTCAGGTCACCGGACGTCTCAATAAGGCGCGGCGATATCTCCTTATGGAGTCGATGCGCACTTGGCCCCCACGGCCCCAAGGTTTCAACCCCAAAAGCTACAGCTAAATATGTCACCAATTTCAAATACATATAATAAAACAAAAATGAAATGGGCTTACTTTGATAGACGTTAATGTCACCAGGAGTTCGATTTTTGAATCTCATCGGGTGACTTATTTCATACTAAATAGTCATCGGCTGCATACAAAAAAGTCACCGGTGAGATTCAAAAATCGAACTTCAGACCACTTAGTTACTTTTATTTTAGTTATATTTTATTTTGAAAATCAAATATCTAAATCGCAGTTGAGACGCTGGGACCATGGTCGACCGACATGAAAGCATTCGTGAGGGCACTGTCAACTCAGCTGATTGAAACCACAGGGGACCCCAGGGCTGGCGCATACTTCTCTCAACGTATCGCCTTGGCGGTACAAAGAGGAAACGCCGCCAGCATAAGGCTGGCTCTACATGATGGGCCATCATAGGGACGCAGCTATACGACGGAACGAGATCGCAATATCGTTAGCTCCCTCTAACGTATATCTGCGTCCCTATGATGGCCCATCATGTAGAGGAGCCATAATAGCCAATGGGGTCTCCATGCCGCAGGCTGAGCTGTTAGACGGGGTTTTCTATTTATAAATGTGTTTTCTTTTTTAGGTTTTATATTTATTTTTAAGTAGATTTAAATTTAGTTTAGTTTAATATTAAGTTTTTAGTGTTAGTTCATTACTGTTATAATAAAAGTCATTGATTAATATCTATAAGTAATATAATTGCAGTTTTGGTTATGTTAGTCATATGGTATATGTGCCTACATTTCATTAAGATTTTTTTCCAACGAACTATATGTCGAGCTTTTTATCATTCATTGTGTCACAAAGCTGTTCTTAATTTTACCCCTGTATATCTACATTATGATAGGAAATTTTAAAACATTCACTCATTCGAAGTCACGGATACTTTACTTTGTGCCTTAAAGTAAAGTACAATTTCACTTAGCAGAAAGCTTTCAAAACAAAGTTACGATTCAGTCAGAGCCCTCGGCTACAGTCGGATAGCAAATAGATTTCCCAAATTTCATCGAACCCTCGAAGGGTAGGTATCAGCAAAAGACAAGAAAATTATTCCTGGAACTGTTTAATATCTATACAAAGTTACATTCATGTGACGCTTCACACGGCTTGCTATAACTTAAGCAATCTACTAAAAAAATCCACTGCTTCAGACGAGACTCCAACTCGCAACTCTAGGAAACATGCCCATCGCGAGTTCGAGTCTCGCCTGAGGCAGTGGATTTTTCTACTTTTCCTTTATTTCTAAACATTGTGGTATCGTTAGCAGACGTTCTGCTTAATACAAAAATAAATCTACTAAAAGGCAAGAAGTGAGGAGAAACCTCAATGATGGCACTATACCTAATAGCTTGAGCATTGAGTAACAGGAGATGACACTCCTAAGAAATTCTTTTGGGCAAAAGGTTATAGTGAAAATCACTAAGTCTAAAAAAAATTTGATTCAGTGATAGCTGTCAACCGCCACGCCGCCAAACATGACGCACAAAATTTGTGCTGACAATCAAAATGTTAGAGACAAAAACTCGCCAAATATCCTCGATAAAGATTACAAGAAACTGAACTTCGAACGAGTGGTTGACTATCTTTATAATTAACTGTCTCTGGTATAGGCTGGTATTCGTTTTTATTCCCGCTGAAGCCACGCTTAGTTTGATGTTTCTCCTAAAGTAAGTAAATTGTAAATATGCCGTCGAAATTTAAGGATTTGTAGCAAACTGGGGAGGAGTCAGATAGCTAGGTACCTATCTAAAATTATGAAGTAAACACTGAGCTTGTTTCAGTGAATAATAAGCAGAAGTTACCAGGCATTCATTACTACAAGTATTTATAGAAAACCGCGTGATGAAATAGTTAGTGTAATACAACCTAAGAGGTACCTACATAAACTCCAAATTTCTCAAGAGAGATTATCAATTAATTAACATTGCCGTCAATATTATACGCGCATCCCATATTAAACAGGATTATACGGCTGGTGCTAAAATCGGGAACCAACTTGAAAGCGAACAAACTTAGTGCCGACGTCGGAAAGTAGCGCCGCAACCACTGGGGGCCTCAGAACGGCTATCATGGTTGCCGTTTTATCGCCTATCGCGAATTGCGTCACTTTCGCACTTACATACTTGTTGCAACGTAACAGCTATGGTGACACGCGACAAAAACACGGCCATATTAGGCTAACGGTAGTTTTGAACTAGAAATTAGCGTGACGATGTGAAAATGTCTCGGAACTGGAAATAGCGGCATCAAGTGTGAATGTCCGATAACAGTATGGGTATAATTTGTTTTCAGTACACTAATAATTGTAAATACTTATAAGTAGACATACCTACAAGGGAAGAGGATTTTGTATTATTTTTCGTTCTTCAAACAAGATACCTCCGTGGCCTATGACTTGGTACTGCATAAATAATTGTATTAGCCTATGCTTGGTAGACTCAACACTAATTTAGGTTATCCATTCACTGATGCCGCGTCTTCGACAGTCAAGAGACTTCAATGTTGAGTGTTTTGTTTGTTTATTCCTTTATTTAACTACTCAAATTGTCTCAGACATAATTCATATTGATCCTTAGATAACCTCTAAGTTTTGCCTTTGCCGTCGACTTTGAAGAATGTAAACTAAGTAATTATGTAATTAAGTCGAACAAAAACTACTTTAGGTACATCTTAAAATATTATCTTTGCATCAGAGAAAGTTTCGCTTAATTGCAATATACACCGTGGGCAGATTAATTAAACCCGACAGGTTTTAACCACGTATTCCCGAGGTCAAAAGAAGCAAAAAACGTCATACGACTTTTGGTCAATTTTGCCAAAAAAAACACTTTTTTCTTAAAAACTAGTTAATGAAAAATGTTTTTTGTTACATTGACATCTATCAAAGATCTCATCAGACTAGTCTTCATAGTGGTGACATCGTCATCAAATAGGCATTTTTCGCTCAGATACAATAGTGTTTGAATTTTTTTTTATTGGCATTTACTCTGGAACTAAGGCGAAATCGACCTAGAGTCATACAATGTTTTTGCCTTCTTTTGACCTCGGGAATACATGGTTAGAATCCGTCGTGTTTAATCTGCCCACGGTGTATATTAACTACCAGTTTTGAGTTTACTTTTTTTGTAAAGATAATGATTCTTAATTACACACTGCCACCAAAAAATAGTAATAGTCCAGTTTCACATTTTTCTTCATTTACCTAATTGTCATCTAGTGTTTAGGCTACATTTTAATGTATATACAATTGGATTTCACATCCATCCAGGGATCAAGTGTGACATTCTTATAAATAAATGGGAATTTATCGTGCTCATCAATCAATGCAATGTTGACATGTCTTCTTATTCCGGGTGTTTCCTGTAATAGGAGCAATAAATTAAAACGTCTTTGAGTCTACCAGTGACCTAATTGTCCAATTATCAAGCTAAAACTAATTTTAATTTGATTTCGAGCTATCCATAGCATATGCCCTGACAGTTTGGGCCTCGTTAAAAAGATTAATTAATTAGTCCAAATACAATTGCCATGCCGTGATGAAACAGTATTACACCAGACGTTTAATTCATAAACGTGTTCCAAACCTCATTAAATTATCTTTTGTCTGTTTCTAACCACCACAACTATCAAAGTGACAGATAGGGACAAACGATGATTTAGTTATATGAGGTTTGAAATAAGTTTATGAATAAACGGGTTAGAGTTTAGTATTTATGATGTTAATTACAAACGTGTGCGAAATCTAAACTGCCGTTGATAATCGTTCATCTCTACCCGTCAATTAGAAATTTTCATGGCGATCACATTATTAAGGGAATTCGAAAATAGTTGATCAATTATTTATTTAAGATATTTATTTAATCGTATGGCGTAAGTATATAAAGCATTACGTAAAAAAACACAAAGGAAAAACTACAAGACTACACAACAATAAGAAAAATCTATTCCTCTCCATCAGAAAGTTGTTTCCTGTTAAGTCTCTACAAGGGAATAAACCCACGCGAACACCGTTAAAAATAAAACAGTACTTAAAAATGTTTCACAACTCACAGGTGCTTCTCGCAATAAAGGGGCTTCTTCGAAAAATAGGGCGAGCGACAGTCTTTTCAATTTTGTTTCTGTAAAGCTTGACGATTACAATACCTATACCTACTACATTTATAGCTGCTCTAAATATTACAATTAAAAAAATGTGTTACCTAATAGGTACCAATCTCTGTGCGCCTCGCTCGCACTAATTAATTGGTGTGAATCAGACAGAATAAGATATGTATCATGTTTTTAAAATCTGAATAGGTACGTGTTTTATCCTACGGGGAACCATTTTCCTAACGACTTTATTCGAGAGCTTTTAAATATCGATTGTTTGCACAAAGCTCTTTCTCTCAAACGATGTTCTACTTCGTCGAAACAACTTCAAACGGTGTTTTTTGTCTAAAATATTATCATAAATATTGAACAGCGTGGTATAAAATTGACGTAAGTACTTAACTAAAGAAACGGCGATCATGAAATCACTAGTAAAAGAAGTTCATTGTCCATTATGTCTTTGAAAAATAATAATATGAATATATTCAGAGACGCGTGCAACTATTGCACGCGTCTCTGCAACATTGTGCAACATGGGGCGTAAGATGAATATTGCAAACGAGAGTATAGTTAAATCGCGACGGCTTACCGGAGCGATTTAAAGACTCGAGTTTGCAATATTCTTACGCCCCGAGTTACACACAATGGTTTTCATCACACTTGCGAGGAAAAAACTAAAATTTAAGCGAAATAATTCTTAAATACGGTGACGTTTCAAACATTCGTCCGCCATTTTATATATCTTTGACACGTTACGTTAGGAGTTGAAGACATAGACCCATCCGACATTCAGCCACGATTGAAAATTGTGTTTAAAATGTTTTTAACGGCTATTGAACTACCTAAATCAAATATTTGTAAACATAAACAAGAATATTAAATTATTAATGTCAATATTTACAAAATAAACCTAATTTAAGATGAAATTAAAAACTGTTTGAATTTTTAGCTGAACATGAAACCTCCTTAGTTAGAAATGATGCATGATATAGTTGCAAATTTAAAAAAAAAACGAGAGTCATTACTCCCGTGGGGAAAAAATTTCGACAATACTCCCGCGGGAACAATTTAGGCCATTGTCCTTCTGTATACAGGTAGGAAATAACACCATTTACGAGCAGGTGTGATGAAAAAGTTGTTCCGGATCTATAAATTGACCTTATGTACTAGCGGTACGCCTTAAACATGCTGCAAACGGTGTTAAAAGCATGAAAATTGGAACGATTGATCTTTAGGCCAAATTAATCGATTTGGCCCGAAGCAGTAAAAAAAAAAAAACAGAGTGCAGTTATGACGTCATCTTTTTTTTGTATGGAAAAAAAATTAATTTTGTTCTGAAACCTATCGTGTGTGGTATCAAATGAAAGGGCTTTTTGAGCCTATTCTAAAAATATATCATATCGTTATATTTATGTCACTTGTTTCAAATGAAAATAAAAATAATTTTCAAAACATACCAAGTTTGGGCTCCTACAAATACGATACGGTTGAATATTTTTTTGTAAAACATACCTTAAATGATACCTGATATCCTCATTTCAAACCCCAAGAAAGCAATTTTGAAAATAATTTCACTAAGTATTTTTTTTTAATTTTTCATTATTACGAATGTGGGATCTAATAATTCTCGGAGTAATGAAACTCTGTTTACACGTTCTTTTGATATAACATGATAGGTGAGCTCGAGGAACTCGGGTTGCACATATCAGGATTTTTCTTACTTAAAGCGAATTAAGTTTATCCCATTTTTTGCGAACTTGAGGGTGGGTAAAGTAATATCGAGTTTTACCCAACATTGCTCAAGTCGATTTGCGCTTAAATAATGCGATTATAGTATTGAAACAAGAATTACAGCAAATATCTAGGGTAATCCTATCATTCCCTTTAAATAGTTCAGCGATAAGTACGTGACCTTTTGTACAAATTAGGTGGGCAATGATAGGTACGCGATTTTTATCTTTACGGTACAAGGTGCATACAAGCATTCCAAAGTACAAGGGTTGTCTCATTTGACTCATTTTTTTTAATTTAGTCATGTTTTTATTTTTCACGCATTAGTATGTATATTAAACAAAACATAATTAAATGAGTTATATTTCATTATTTATAATAGAAACAAATCATAACGAACCTATCTTAGTAATGTTTACAAATAAATCGGCAGACCAAAGAAAATTATGTATATATTGAATACTATGGTTTCACATTAACAATTACATTAAAAAAATAAAGAAACAGTTCCAAAACGTCATATATATATTTCAAAAACAATAATCACCTTTTTTTGTGCCTAGTGGTTAATATAAAAAGCCGATAGCCCTAAGATTTTTTTTTGTCTTGGGCAAAGTTGGCCATCACTAGTTGTTACATTACAACGTAACATTGCCCACATCAAGACTTCTTCATTCATTATCCTTTTGAAATCGAATTACGATATAAACAATCTAGAGTAATGGCAACTGTCACAATACTCTAAAATGAAAATGCTGAAGCAAAAAGGTATAGGGAAACAATTGCATAAGAAAAGCCTTTTAACTGTACATAGTTCCCGTACATTGTTAAGGACCATTCATCTTTTGTTTCTTTTCCTCATTGTATGGAATCTAAAAGAGCACCCTCTACAATAAGGTTTCACTGGCTTTCCCCATTGCCTTATTATATACAGGTATAAGTATAAGTATGGGTTTTACTCACCATGCTTTCCCATTTTGTGAGATTCACATCAACACTTGCCCGCACCAGAATACTATACTATGGGTTGGCTGGAAGAGATCCCTTTTAGGGATAAGCTCGCCTTTGTGCATATCTTTTTTGTTTTTTATTTTACTGTTGTAATATTGTTAAACTTGTTTATGTGCAATAAACTACATACATACATACATACATACATACTATAAAATTACGTAAATTAATGAATTTGTTCAAAATGTTGGGCAAAGTTTCGCCTGGGGGCAAAGTTGGAGGATATTACGGTACTCGTACTCGTATTGAGTAATACGACGCACTTTGTAAACATTAAAAATCAGAAAAAAATACTAAATGTAATTATTTTCAAAATTGCATTCTTGGGGTTAGATATGAGGATATTAGGTATCATTTGAGATATATTTTACAAAAAAATATTGCTTGGTGTCGTATCTCGAGGAGCCCAAACTTGGTATGTTTTGAAAATGTTTTTTATGTTTATTTCAAACATGTGACTGAAATGTAATGATGTGACATATTTTTGGAATTAGCTCAGAAAGCCCTTTCATTTGATACCACACACGATAGGTTTCAGAACAAAAATTTTTTTTTTCCATACAAAAAAAAGATGACGTCATAACTGCACTCTGTTTTTTTTTTTTTTTTACTGCTACGGGCCGAATCGATTCATTTGGCCTAAAGATCAATCGGTCCGATTTTTATGCTTTTAACACCATTTGCAGCATTATACTGAATTTCGGCGTGTACCGCTAGCACTATTACTTCTATTCCAGCTAGGAAACAGTACAGTCGCCATCAGATGTATGGGAGCGGCCAAGGTGGTCACAAATATCTGAACAACGCCTGTATACTTAAGGCGATAAGGTGCAAGTTCAGATATTTTTAAGTACCCTGGCCGCTCCGATATATTTGATGGCGACTGTACATGACAACAAAGCTCAATGAACCAATAAATTGGATCTCGGTGGGAAGGAAAGCAGAAATAAAAATAAGTGATTTTCAGTCGTCATCGAAACGGTTATTATTATATCAGCTTGCTTTTATGGCAATAAAGTTTTACTGAAGTATTTGCTTAGACCAGGGACCGAAAAACCCCTTCATTTGATTAATCTTTTCGATAGGGTAACCCAATGATAGGGTTACCCTATCGTTATACGGTAATCGTTTTAATAGGGTTAACCATATTCAATGTGGTTTCCCTATTGAAATGTCTTAGCGATAGAGTTTACAATAGCTTCATCGCATTTTAAAAACACTTGATAGGGTAACCTCATTGGGGTTTTTCGATTCGGTAAGCGCATACCTTTGGGTAAGCCAGATGACGTCCTTACCGAGTTGATAGGGTTTGTAAAAACAACCGTATCAAATACCCTATCTAAAACCCCTTTATTGGTAACCGGTTCCGGTCCCTGGCTTAGACGATGTAGATACAAATGAGAAATATGTACCTACTTATAGACTACCGTGGCAAAGGTACAGTCACCGGCATCGACAATAGTATCTTCCTACACGAAGGCCGCAAAAATATGTGACAAGCTCTTATGACCCTACAGATAAGAGCGTGTCACGCATTTTTGCGGCCTTCGTGTAGGAAGATACTATTGCCGGTGACTGTACCTACAATGATTAAGAAAATGTCAGACAGCAAGAGGGTGATATATACTTATAAATCCGAAAAAGGCAGGAAAGAAGAAACGTAAAGTACTCATACATTCAACGGTTTTTAAGTAACACATTACATCGATATACGATTCAAAAAGATAAATTGGCTGCACGAAACAATAAGTAAACGAAAAAGGTGTACGATGGAATATTGAAAAGCGGTTTTAAGTAAAGTCAGAAGAAGACTCTTCATAACTTTCAACAAGTATGAAACGATGGTGGCCTGAAAAGCACTGATAGCCTGAAGGTAAGACGTCTGACTTTCATCCGGAGATTTTGGGCTGAAACCCCGGCTCGTACCAGTGGATGTTTCAGATCGTGCTCAAAATACAATTTGATATTTACCAGTCTCCTTTCGGCGAAGCAAAACATAGTGAGGAAGCCTAAATCTAATCCCAATTAGGTATCTTAGGCTGGAGGTTAGATTGCAGTCACTTTCGTTAAGACTAGTGCCGCAGTCGGAAAGAAACAAACATCCTACTTGTTTATGGTTTGGTAATGTCAAATCTACAGTCTACGGTACAAGTCTTTAGATCTTAGAAAATGGTTCCAAAATGGGGAAGGCTGGTGAAAACTTATTGTAGAGAGCGCTGTTTCAGATTACGTACAACTGCTTACAAGGAGAGAAAGAGACAAAAGATGAATAGTATTAACAATGTACTGAAACTATATAAAGCCAGATTGTCAGGCTTTTCTTAAGGAAAATTCTTCCCTGTCATTTTATTATACAGCATTTTATTTTTAGAGTTTTTCGGAAACCTGAGAATTTCCCTTAGCGACCAATTCGAGACGAAACAGTGAGTCATTTTCGCTAATATAAATAAATACTACTTCCCGCCATTACTAATTTAGCTTATTTTAAGGACAGTTGCCCCCCATTGCGGAAAAATGGTACCATTTTATAATCTATCAGTTTTTATCCTCATTCATGGAATGCATATGGAATCAGATTGCCGTTCGTACTCCAGGCTCAACTAAGCCGTGGTAAAAACCAGGACAAGTGATAGGTGAATAGCGTAATATCCATCATTCACCGCCAAGGTCTTAGATTAATGATGATTGAAATCTCGTCGTTCGAAATGCACTTGGTTTTATACTTAGGCGTAACGAGCTGTTAAAGGGAGCCGCTTTGTGGAGTAGTGGAGCAATTACCCGCTAGACTGTTATCGATCTTGACCCTCTACAAGGACTAGTGAAAGACAATCTGCCAATCAGTAAAAAACAAAGAGCAATAGAAAGATAGATTTGTAAACAAGCTACAAAAGGATAAATCAATACCTACGTAAGCGTAAATTATGTTATGACTGACCAATGTAGACTAAAATTCTTAGTTTTCTTTCATTTTCGTCGTTCGAAAAACTTGCTTTATAAAATCAAGGTTTACAAATAACACTGGTGATAGATTTTTCAGGCGGCTTTTGTTTAATTTTACTTATCCCGGTTTCAGTGTGTAAATAGACAAATCTTGTAAAAACATGTAGTCCATTTGTCCTACTAAACGAACATTTTACATACCTAGGTGCAATGTTTCTGGATAAGGCAAATAATTTGATATTTGTAATATTTGCGGAACACTTGTTGACACCTTTTATTAACTAGATTGGGGCTCTACGGTTTTATCACAAGTCATATTTTATTATAATATATTGTAACTTTGTTAGTTAGTGTTTTTCGGATTTAGCAAATACGTTTTAGACTATAACAACAAAACACCAAACCGAATGCAGAACCTCTTTCTTCTATGGAATTGAAGTCGGTTAAAAAAAACAAAGTTACTAGCTTTTGAGAAACAGGTCCCTGGTCCAATAAAGTAAGTCGTCATCTCACTTGTTTCTGGTAACTCTAAGTACCCACAGCAATTTAGAGTTAAACAAAAATATCAATCAAGTATTATACAAAAGTCTACAAAACGCTACAAAAGAAGGAAACTCCATAAAATAGCTCTTATAATATCTAAATCATTTACCAAAAAATAATGTAATTTATTAACTGGATTAACACTTGATGTCATATTAAACATTGGGAACTATGTTTATACAGTTCCTTAAATTTATGAGCTTCAGACGATTTAGAAGTTACATTCAGTCAGATTCGAAGTAAGTTTAAAGAGCTTTCTCCGAACTCTTTTAAGTGTCTCATGGGCTCAAAGTTGTGTATTTTTGGCGATCCACTGGTTGTGGCACCCGCAAAACGTGAGACGCAATTAACCCTAGAACCGCTACATCAGCATCTGTTTGATATAGCTCTCAATAGTAACCTCTATCGAAAGGAATTAAGTTGAGTTTTAAGCTTTACTTTGACACAAGTGATGAAATTAAAAATAAAATCCGTGAAAATGATAACAAGTATGCCAGCGTAAAAAGCTTAGGTACTTCTATGTATGTTATATGTATAAAAATTAACCGTGGTCCTTCTATTAAGTATTGTAATAGGTATACGTGTTCATCATCAACATCATTTATCTTGTCGATGGAGCAATTTCGTAGTTTTTACGAATGAGTAAGTAAATAATGACGTCTAGATGATGTGGACGCCAAATTATGAAATACTAGCTGTACCCGCGCGGCTTCGCTCGCGTGCGTTGCAGTAGGTTCTGTCACTTTTCGTTACCCTCAACAGTTAACTATTTCATACAGTATGTTTAGCAGTTTAGCTAAAATTGCCTTCTTGCATATAACTTCGACATCCCAAAAGATCGACTGAAAGCGTCTGAGATTTGACTGTGTCAGCCATGGCAAATTAGCAATAGTACAGTGTGTTTTTTGTTTATACGGGGGGTTCCGCCCCCCCAGCCCCCGTTTTTTGCAGCCCATCACGTGATTAACTCTAGCTAAACTCTTCTTCTCCCATTTCAAATATTAACCGTAACAATTTTTGGTATAATTAGCAATAGTACAGTGTGTTTTTTGTTTATGCCCCTTTCTTTACAGCCCATCACGTGGTAAACTCTATCAAAACTCTTTTTCTCCCATCTCAAATGTTCAACGTATCAGTTTTTGGTATAATTTGCAGTATTTTATTTGCCCCCCGTTCTTTACCGCCCATCACGTAGTAAACTCTCTCAAAACTCTTCTTCTCCCATCTCAAATGTCCAACCTAGAAATTTTTGGTATGATAAGCAATATTGCGGTGTGTTTTTTCTTTCTTGCCCCCCCTTTCTATCCCGCCCATCATATGGTAATCTTTATCAAAACTCTTTTTCTCCCATCTCAAATGTCTAACCTAACAATTTTTGGTATAATAAGCAATAGTACGGTGTGTTTCTTCTGTATGCGGGGGGAGGAGCCCCCTGAGCCCCCTACTTTTTGCCGCCCATAACGTGGTTAACTCTATCAAAACTCTTTTTCTCCCATTTCAAATGTTCAACGTAACCTTTTTTGGTATAATAAGCAATAGTACGGTGTGTTTTTTCTTTATGCGGGGGGCTCTGCCCCCTGAGCCCCCCATTCTTTGCGGCCCGTCACGTAGTAAACTCTATCAAAACTCTTTCTCCCCCATCTCAAATGTTCGACGTAACAATTTTGGGCATAATAAGCAATAGTGCGGTGTGTTTTTCCTTTATGCGGGGGGCTCCGCCTCCCGAGCCCCCCTTTCTTTGCGGCCCGTCACGTAGTAAACTCTATCAAAACTCGTTTTCCCCCATCTCAAATGTTCGACTTAACAATTTTTGGTATAATAAGCAATAGTACAGTGTGTTTTTTCTTTATGCGGGGGACTCCGCCTCCTGAGGCCCCCTTTCTTTGCAGCCCGTCACGCGGCAAACTCTATCAAAACTCTTTTTCTCCCATCTCAAATGTTCGACGTAACAATTTTTGGTATAATAAGCAATAGTACGGTGTGTTTTTTCTTTATGCGGGGGGCTCTGCCCCCCGAGCCCCCCTTTCTTTGCGGCCCGTCACGTAGTAAACTCTATCAAACTCTTTTTCTTCCATCTCAAATGTTCGACGTAACAATTTTGGGCATAATAAGCAATAGTGCGGTGTGTTTTTCCTTTATGCGGGGGGCTCCGCCTCCCGAGCCCCCCTTTCTTTGCGGCCCGTCACGTAGTAAACTCTATCAAAACTCGTTTTCCCCCATCTCAAATGTTCGACTTAACAATTTTTGGTATAATAAGCAATAGTACGGTGTGTTTTTAAGAAAGGGGGGCTCCGCCTTCCGAGCCCCCCTTTCTTTGCGCCCCGTCACGTAGTAAACTCTATCAAAACTCTTTTTCTCCCATCTCAAATGTTCGACGGAACAATTTTTGGTATAATAAGCAATAGTGCGGTGTGTTTTTTCTTTATGCGGGGGGCTCCGCCCCCCGAGCCCCCCTTTCTTTGCGGCCCACCACGTAGTAAACTCTATCAAAACTCTTTTTCTCCCATCTCAAATGTTCGACGTAACAATTTTTGGTATAATAAGCAATAGTACGGTGTGTTTTTTCTTTATGCGGGGGGCTCTGCCCCCCGAGCCCCCCTTTCTTTGCGGCCCGTCACGTAGTAAACTCTATCAAACTCTTTTTCTTCCATCTCAAATGTTCGACGTAACAATTTTTGGTATAATAAGCAATAGTGCAGCGTGTTTTTTCTTTATGCGGGGGGCCCCGCCCCCCGAGCCCCCCTTTCTTTGCGGCCCGTCACGTAGTAAACTCTATCAAACTCTTTTTCTCCCATCTCAAATGTTCGACGTAACAATTTTTGGTATAATAAGCAATAGTGCGGTGTGTTTTTTCTTTATGCGGGGGGCTCCGCCCCCCGAGCCCACCTTTCTTTGCGGCCCATCACGTAGTAAACTCTATCAAAACTCTTTTTCTCCCATCTCAAATGTTCGACGTAACAATTTTTGGTATAATAAGCAATAGTACGGTGTGTTTTTTCTTTATGCGGGGGGCTCCGCCCCCCGAGCCCCCCTTTCTTTGCGGCCCGTCACGTAGTAAACTCTATCAAACTCTTTTTCTCCCATCTCAAATGTTCGACGTAACAATTTTTGGTATAATAAGCAATAGTGCGGTGTGTTTTTTCTTTATGCGGGGGGCTCCGCCCCCCGAGCCCCCCTTTCTTTGCGGCCCATCACGTAGTAAACTCTATCAAAACTCTTTTTCTCCCATCACAAATGTTCGACGGAACAATTTTTGGTATAATAAGCAATAGTGCGGTGTGTTTTTTCTTTACGCGGATGGCTCCGCCACCCGAGCCCCCCTTTCTTTGCGGCCCATCATGTAGTAAACTCTATCAAAACTCTTTTTCTCCCATCTCAAATGTTCGACGTAACAATTTTTGGTATAATAAGCAATAGTGCGGCGTGTTTTTTCTTTATGCGGGGGGCTCCGCCCCCCGAGCCCCCCTTTCTTTGCGGCCCATCACGTAGTAAACTCTATCAAAACTCTTTTTCTCCCATCTCAAATGTTCGACGTAACAATTTTTGGTATAATAAGCAATAGTACGGTGTGTTTTTTCTTTATGCGGGGGGCTCCGCCCCCCGAGCCCCCCTTTTTTTTGCGGCCCGTCACGTAGTAAACTCTATCAAACTCTTTTTCTCCCATCTCAAATGTTCGACGTAACAATTTTTGGTATAATAAGCAATAGTGCGGTGTGTTTTTTCTTTATGCGGATGGCTCCGCCCCCCGAGCCCCCCTTTCTTTGCGGCCCATCACGTAGTAAACTCTATCAAAACTCTTTTTCTCCCATCTCAAATGTTCGACGGAACAATTTTTGGTATAATAAGCAATAGTGCGGTGTGTTTTTTCTTTATGCGGATGGCTCCGCCCCCCGAGCCCCCCTTTCTTTGCGGCCCATCACGTAGTAAACTCTATCAAAACTCTTTTTCTCCCATCTCAAATGTTCGACGTAACAATTTTTGGTATAATAAGTAATAGTACGGTGTGTTTTTTCTTTATGCGGGGGGCTCCGCCCCCCGAGTCTTCCTTTCTTTGCGGCCCATCACGTAGTAAACTCTATCAAAACTCTTTTTCTCCCATCTCAAATGTTCGACGTAACAATTTTTGGTATAATAAGCAATAGTACGGTGTGTTTTTTCTTTATGCGGGGGGCTCCGCCCCCCGAGCCCCCCTTTCTTTGCGGCCCATCACGTATTAAACTCTATCAAAACTCTTTTTCTCCCATCTCAAATGTTCGACGTAACAATTTTTGGTATAATAAGCAATAGTACAGTGTGTTTTTTCTTTATGCGGGGGACTCCGCCTCCTGAGGCCCCCTTTCTTTGCAGCCCGTCACGCGGCAAACTCTATCAAAACTCTTTTTCTCCCATCTCAAATGTTTGACGTAACAATTTTTGGTATAATAAGCAATAGTACGGTGTGTTTTTTCTTTTTGCGGGGGGCTCCGCCCCCCGAGCCCCCCTTTCTTTGCGACCCATCACGTAGTAAACTCTATCAAAACTCTTTTTCTCCCATCTCAAATGTTCAACGTAGCAGTTTTTGGTATAATTTGCAATATTACCGTTTTTTTTAATTGCGGGGGGCTCCGCCCCCCTAGCCCCTCGTTCTTTACCGCCCGTCGCGTAGTGAACTCTATCAAAACTCTTTTTCTCCCATCTCAAATGTTCAACGTAACAATTTTCGGTATATTTAGCTATAGTGTGGTGTCTTTTTTTCTTTTTGCGCCCCCCTTTCTTTGACGCCCTTCACGCGGTGAACTCTATCTAAACTCTTTTTCGGTAGGGTGTGCCGGTACTTTTCGATTTCCGTGTTTCACTATGTTCCGTTCGTTTTTTTATAGTTAGTTAATTTAATTTTTATTCTTGCACCTTTTGTACATGTCTGTTGTATAGACCCAATGGTTGACTGGTGGAAAATACCATTTGGTATGATGTCCGCCGTTTGGTCTCACAGTTTTGTATTTCGTGCAATATAGTGTAAATAAAAAAAGATTCTTTTAGGGAGGCAACGCGCACATAAAACCTCTGGATTTACAGGCGTCCATTGGCTACCCTAAGTGCTTACCATCAGGCGAGTCGTATGATTGTTTGCCATCGCCGTGGTTTAAAAAATATATAGTTGAAATACAAATGCATAAGTATTTATTTACCATATAAAGGCATTTCCCATACAAAGTTTAAACCCCCCTTAAACCCCCTTAAATCCAAAAAGTTCGTATTTTTTATAGCCTATGTCCTGACCAGAGGTCTGTAGAACCTGCAAGTGAAGTTTTTATCGAAATCGGTTCAGGCGTTTTGACGCCAACTCTCCCCATCCAAACAGACAAACAGACAAACAGACAAACAGACAAAAATTCTAAAAATCGCCGAAACGTGTTCTGTTATCGATTCTAAGAGCTACTATTTCATTTTGTTGCTAATATCTCCAATGTACAGATTTTTGACCCTCTTCACCTTTATTATATGTATAGATAGATGTATAGATTATTGAATATTATATTTATTATAAGTAGTAAGACAATGGTCCACAAAGGAGAATTAATATGAATCTCACAAACTTTATGTTTAGGTACCATTGCTCCAACCTCGTAACTGAAATATAAGTAGGTAGGTATCTCATCTATATCTATAACAATGTCTATTTCAAAAGCGCAATTTTCGTAGCATAAACCTGCTAAACAATATTTAACATTTTTAAATATTGTGTTGCCTGACAAAAAACAAGCTATCTAGATAAATAAAGCCCTCTGTTTGGAAGAAAATCACTATTAACTAATATAACTCGTATTATGAGGAAAGTTGATTAGTAAAAAAAATTAAATGTTTACCACATTCGTTATCAGAACATACATAATACATTACTGATAGGCACGGCTTTATCGTTTTTTTTTGTCCCCACATAACATTATTATAAAAGCTTTTTATCTTTCTAAAAACATAATGAAACTGTTATAATCAAACAGTAAGGTATAATCAAACAGGACTGGAGCATATTTAATATCAAAAGAAACCTTTAAAAAATGCAATTTGTAAACAACGTAATGTTATGAAAGCTAACCTGCACATCATCGTTATAGCGGGCCCTGGAGGAGGCGATGGGTGGGCGCTCCAGCAACAGCAGTTCCGTCAGTACGATCACTCCGAACACCGCGAAGAACATTATGAAGATGAAGAAACTTATGTTCGCGCGCTCCTTGGCGCGCGAGGTGGTCGCGCGCGAGCGCCAACGCATTCTGCAAGCACGAGACGCGCCCGCCTGGTTTCGCTTGTTGTCACATGAGCAGGTGGCCGGGCTCTGCTTGACGCCTGCTACGCGCGGCACCGCGCACTGCCGCTCACTGAATGACAGGTCTCTGTTGGACGCGAGTTGCAAGCGTAACGCCACTTTTATGCTAGCTTCGAGCTTTGCTTCTACACTTTCAAAGATTATAAAAGGTAGAGAAAATATTTATAGGATGATAAAAAAAATATGATGCGAGCGATCGATGCAATTAAAAAACAAAAGAATTATTTGAAACGTAGGTACTTTCATCAGGATTAAAATTAAAATAGGGCAGATGCCCCGGTTTTGGCCACTTTAAGGAGAGTTCGTGTATTCAGACGTCCGTAATTTTGTGTCTATAAGGAATTATGACATGCTTTATATACAGATTCGTTGAAAATATATTGCTATATTCATATGAATCTTCGCTGTTAAGAATCTGACATTAGATCTTATTTTTTTCTTTAATGAGATGTCAAAAAAGGTCCCAAGAGCCAGTTTTGGCCACTTTTTTCAATGGCTCCTGACAACTGAATAACAACTGATACTTGACAGATGACAGTGTCATCTGTACTGCCATAATTTACTCTTCTATGAACTATAAACTATAGACTTTTAAATTAGTCTATACCTGAATAAAGTTTAAAATGGCCAAAACCGGCACAGTGGCCACAACCGGAGCATCTGCCCTACTTATGTAAGTGTTATTTATTTACTATATCGTCTATTAGGTAAACTAAGTAAAAATGTGATAGAAGGTAAGACTTAATTCTTGCTTATTCGAATTGACAGTGAAAGCTGTGAAAGTAAAGAGAGTGGTGATATCCGTGTAGAGCCAGCAACCCCGAGGGACGCCGATGTCCACGCATGCGCTCGCTGCCGTTCGATGACTGGCCGGCGGCGGCGGCGGCGAGCTTACCGCGCGAGCTTCACCCCCAACAATATGCGGAATGCCATTATCATCTCAAGTAGGTAATGCGGCCAAAACAACATAAGTAGCTGCTCATGTTGTGTCTCGTCAGATATGCATTAATTATTAGATAAGTATTTACGAGAAAATGCGATAAGCTTATTTCATTTTTGAATCCATGACCTGTGAGTTGTGACCCGAGTGCGCTAAGATAAGATAAAATTAGGTACTGCTGTGCTCATTTTTTTTTAAATTATAAATAATCATTTCATTCCATCATTCAACTTTCTCGTTAAATAGAAATAGGTTTACAATTATAATCTTACCTAAATACCTACTCTTAAGTAGTTTACAATGTTTATGTTAAGAACGAGAATGATTTAAAACATGTCGATAAATATGACTATATGGATCACACATACTATAGATCCCATCCCTGGCACTGGCACCGGAGGCCTTGGTAAATTTTTCCTTTGTATATCATCACTCGTCTGTAGCTTTTTTGAAGTGCAAAACTTTTGAAGTGAAAACTTCTTTAGCCGCGTTGGGCCCTTTTTGGTAGGGGGAAATCTTATAGGTTCGCGTCACCGACACCGTCACGAAAACAAAAACGCATCACTAGATTTTCCTTGGTTGAAAGTAGGGATGTCACGAATATTCACATTCGCATTCGTATAATGCGAATATTCGCATTCGTATAATGCGAATATTCGCATTATTTTTGACATTCGTATCAACTTCGCATTCGCATCAAATCATGCGAATATTTTTCGAATGCGAATGTTGGTAGAACACATCCTGTTTTGACCGCACTGACCCGGCCCATGGTCATATGCTTGCTCATACACAGGAAGTGAAAACGACGGTAGGGGAGAGGGGCGCATGTATTAACAAAATTCAAACTTTTGCTCATAGCTCCTAAAATTGTGAACTTAACGTTAATTTTCTTTTACTTACGTGTCGGAAATTTATTCATCTTTTATATCTAACTGCAAAATACCACACAGATTGCCTGGTTTCACAGGTAGAAACATTTTTTTTTTTCAAAAAGTCGGCGGTTAATACTTACCCCAATTTTGGGGCAAAAATGAACAATGAAGGGGTAAGAATTAACATAATTTTTGCCGTGTAAAGTACTGACGTTTGTCAAAAATAAAACGATATTAATTTTTGTTTTATTTTTTTATTTATAATTAACATGTTGTAATTAAATAAAGTAAAAAAATAGAGATCTTTAAATTCAATCAGCCTTAGGCTAAGGTAGCAGGGTGTCCTATTGTAACATCACAATTAGTCCTTAAAATACTTAGAGTAGCATCATCATCCCCAAGTCGTTACCTCAGTGAAGGAGGCAACTGAGGATCGTGGCATCATGTCCTTCTGTTGAAGACCAGGTTACTCCACAGGCTTCTATCCCTCGCTACGCGCATGGCTTCGTGCAGTTTTAATTGCATGGGTGCAGTCATTTGGGCACACCATCTTGCAGGGGGAGGGCCTCATGCCTTCAACTTTTCCCGTCATTATAATTATCTCCAAGCAATCCGAGGAGCGTCGAGAAAGGTGTCCGAAGTATGTGAGTATGTGGTCCTGGCACGTCGTCGACAACCGGCGTTTTATGCGTAGCTCATCTAGTATAGACTGATTAGTGCGCATCGCAATCCAAGGTATCCGTAAAAGCCGGCGTTAACACCACATCTCAAATCGTTAGAGTAGCATAAGTAGGGTTAAAACTTGCCCCTTCATTTTGTTAAAACTGGCCCCAGAGATACTTTTCAAACATAAAAAAATATAAAAAAATAACTATGCGTAAATTTAAGAAAACAACAAGCAGGCGTAATAGCCCATTAAATAAGTATTCAACATACACTAATGCGTAATCAGTGGACTTATTAATTAGGGCATAAGTCAAAAAAGTCAGAACGTAAAAAAGTCCGCTGACCTGTGTTTTTACACGCACATGCCACAACTATGCAACGCGGCGGCCGGCGGGAGACTTGACTGATCGGGACTCGTGCCTACTCTCGCCCGAAGTTATAACCTTGAAATTGATACTCTGCCGTGTATAGTTTTATAGATAGAGGCTTGTGTTATGATTTATTGATATTAATATGTATAATTAATACAACAGGCGAATAATAATTTTGATGTGGCAACTTTATTACGACATCCAGTTAAATGCCGGGGTAGTTGGGAAATTAAAATTATACTCCTGACAACACGGTAGTTATGGAATGTGGTAGGGGAAGAGAATGTTGAGCGCGAGCACAGCGCGGACAGACTTGTTCACTTGGATTGAGGCCACCGAACAGTAAGCATCGTAAAGGAATTAATAGACCAGATTGACTGTAAGTACTTGATGGGTGTTTGTAGTAGCCACAGTACCATACGAGACAAATACAATAAATCAGAAGTGTTAACGTACCACTAACCCACAAAAGAATTTCAAGTTGGTTTTGTATAATTGTGACTTCGCAAGTTATTTGCATTATGAAAAAAAAGGGGTTATGATTAATTATGAATTACCGATAAACCGATTTTCGTGTGTGAATATATTTTGTAGTACCTATATGCTTATACAAGTAACTTAAGTAAGTAACTGTAGCGGTTGTATTAATTATTAGTTAAACAATGAAATTTTGAAAAGTATTCGTGATAAAATTGCAGTGTAGGTACTTTTAAAACAAATGGTTTAACGAAGTTTTTGCAATGAAATTTTTAAAAGAATTCATGATAAAATTGCAATTCAGGTAGCTTTAAAACACACGATTAAACGAAGTTTATAGCAATTGAGAAAACTACTTAGTATTGGCGTGCAATTTTTTTTCTTAATAAGCGAGTGTTTGATTTCATTTGCATTGCATTTCCACTATCAGTGTAGTTTTAAGTAATGATAAATTAAGAAGTTAATTGTTAAGGATAACATTTCTGAGGTTAAACGAGTTTGTGATCTGGTATCAAAGTGAATTTAGTACGTATGTGGTTTACATCTAGTTTTGTTCGATTATATTGATGCAAGGTGAAAGTTCTTATGGCGTAGGCAGAAAATATTTATAAATAATGTCCAAGAAATGTCAATTCACAATAAAGTATCTATATGATATTGAAACATTTTATAGAAGTGCAAGTTTAAACATCTAATGGTTCTGTTTTATACATTACATAGGTATATGTAATATTATGTTGATTCATAATTAGAAGAAAGACTCAAAAACCCTTTACGATGAATTGATCTGTTTAATGGTGATGTACCATTAATAAATATTGCTATACGAGTATGTGCATACAATAATTATTAAATAGCGAATTTTGAAGTTAATATTTTAGTATTGTACTTATGAAACTTTGCAGTGCAATATTTGAATGTATAAAGGGATAAAGTTACTTATGTACCTTTTTGAAGATAAAATATATTAGAATGATTAGGTGGATTTAACTGATCAACAGTGATCAGACAGTTGTTCTATTATTACGTATCTCAAGTGAGTTGTATACATGTGTGACATGAACTTGAATATTTCTTATGACGAGAACTAAGAATGACTTCTGACAGATCAGACCCGTTGTCGTGTAACTGAATCCGAAACAGAGTATTAAATAAATAAAATATATGTACTAAGAATGAAGACTTGTTAATTGAGTAGCTTTTATGTAATTTTACAATAATTGAGCACGTTATGTTCAAGGTGAGATTTCTGTTTTTTTTTTGTAACTATACATTTTTTTATCCTGGTATTTGTATGGCTTTCTTCTTGGTATGTTGAAAAAATAATAAAACGAATTACTTATTTTCAATTTCGTTTATTACACTCATACAAGCTAACAGTACAGAACCAAATCGCTTACACGGTAAATATATGAATCGTGATGATTTAATGAACTAAAGACAAGTATTTAATCCATGAAGATATTGGTGAACTTATAAAATAACACAGAAGTGAATAGACATTTATCAACGGTTGTTGGTAATAAAGTTAGCATGTTTATTATATTAGGCGATTGGACACGAGAGTGCGTGGATTGATTAAGATAAATGCTAGCGAGTATAGTGATATTTTACATGAGCGTGTGTAAAATAAGGCTAGCATTTATATGTGAGAGGGCATAGTGATATTTTACATGAGCGTGTGTAAAATAAGGCTAGCATTTATATGTGAGAGGGCATAGTGATATTTTACATGAGCGTGTGTAAAATGAGGCTAGCATTTATATGTGAGAGAGCATTGCGATATTTTACATGAGCGTGTGTAAAATGAGGCTAGCATTTATATGTGAGAGGGCATAGTGATATTTTACATGAGCGTGTGTAAAATGAAGCTAGCATATGTGAGAGAGCATTGTGATATTTTACATGAGCGCGTGTAAAATGAAGCTAGCATATGTGAGAGAGCATTGTGATATTTTACATGAGCGCGTGTAAAATGAAGCTAGCATATGTGAGAGAGCATTGTGATATTTTACATGAGCGCGTGTAAAATGAAGCTAGCATATGTGAGAGAGCATTGTGATATTTTACATGAGCGCGTGTAAAATGAAGCTAGCATATGTGAGAGAGCATTGTGATATTTTACATGAGCGCGTGTAAAATGAAGCTAGCATATGTGAGAGAGCATAGTGATTGTTTACATGGGCGTGTGTAAAATGAAACTAGCACTTATGTGTGAGCGGGCATAATGATGATATTTTACACGAGCGCGTGTAAAAGGAAGGTAGTATTTATGAGACAGAACATTATAATGATAGTTTACATAAGCATTATGTGAAGTGAAGCTAATATGTATATGAGAATGAGAATGTATTGTGATAGTTTAAATGAGCGCATGTAAAATCAATTTAGCGTATGTATATGTGAAGAGCGCCTTATGATAGCTTACATGAGCGTGTGTATAATAAAAGAAGTTAAGATTCAGATGACACAAGATTGTGTCTGTGTGTATAAACAACTTTTTATTCTATTTTTATAGACGTGAGTGTGCGTCAAGGAAGTAAGAATAAGACAACTCGAGACTGTGTCTGTTATAGTTGATTATTTTCGTTGACATGAGTGAGTGTCAAGAAAAAAAAGAAATTAAGAATTAGATGAAGCAAGAGATCGTTGATGAGACGAGAGTTTGACTGTTAAGAGTGTATGTAATTTGAGAATTTGAGGACGAACCGTGCATAGACTTAATCCAATTTTTTTTATGAAAGTTTGATACGCTTATGTGTTTGTTGAAATTGAGCTTTGTTCGACACAAATGCGCGAAGGAGTATTTAAAGTTCCATTAAGTAATAAGTATAGTTTATGAGAGATACAAGAGATTTATGTAAAAGTATCGTGATGGATTTTATTGAGCTCCGAAGAATATCAAGGAGAACTTACAAGTGTTATAGAAATATTATGAGGAGGGGAATTTATCTAGTGTTGTTTATCGACGTATACGGTAATAGATGAAACTTATGAATAAACAGAAGAGTTTTAGTCGGAATTGGAGTTGATTTTGCGATGCGTGATAATAAATTAAACAGCTAAACAGCCTAAGAATAGTTGTAAATCTGAAAAATGATAAAGAAACGTAATTTTGCAGTGAAGGCTAATTCCGTGACCCATGACGACGGTTGTCTTTATATGGCGAACAAACTAAAGCCAACCTTCACTGTAACTTACTGGATATAGCAAACGTGACGTTGTAAGTGACGAGACTGAAAAAGGTTGACGGTGGTAATCAACTGGAATATCAGACATCAAATAGTTTTTCTGTAATCATAATTGAAATAGAAGCGAAAGGAAAAGAAAGGAAAGTTGATAGTACGATAGACGACATTTTATTGAACTCAAAGAACAAAGAGTGCAAGAGAGAGAGAGAATCAAACACAATGCAGAATTTTGTTTCAAGTTTGATGGAGTAGTCGTGATTGGAAACTTGTTAAATTTCATATCAAAAATTATTACATTGGTAAGAATAGGTTCTCCTTAGAGAGGAATCACAGATTAAGTGTGATTTTTTTTACACATTGAGATTTTAATAGATCTGTTCACCTATACGAAAATATGTAGACTATATCACTGGGCTTACTATATTTTAAATTTACAGAAGAGGAGGCGGTCTTAGGTTGTAAGAACGAATAAAAAGATTTGTAATTGACCTATTTCACTTAACAGAATAAAATTTTCATATACGTATGATCTAAGTCTGAGTGACGCAAAGAGTGATAATGTATCTTTTGTTGTTGTTAACTTATAACCATGTGAACAAAGGTTCAAACTTGCATCAGGTATAGCGACCTTATAGAACGATCCTAAAGCTGAGGTGTCAAAGACTTTTAGGAATAAAAATCGAGCATTGCGCATTATCTAATACGTTCAGGTTTGATACCTGTTGTTATTCAGAATAAAGTTGTAAGCAAATTATACTGTTATATGCATGAGATGAGATTCACGTTGAGTATCTGTTTTTGCATTTTGCTGATAGATAGGTGTTAACCTAATTCCTGATTATACAAAGTAACTGTGTACAAATAGTTCGTCGTTTATTGAAATGAAGTCTAAAATAATAATATAAGTCATAGAATAAGCAGTTTGGTAAAAGTTTATTGATTACCTACCAACATTGTTTGAGGTCTAGCCGATAAGCTATGTTGAAGTTTAAAAAAAAACTGCTTTGAATTAAAAAAAAATATTCCTATATCAAATTTTATTTTAAAGTTCAAGATGCGTGCATAAATTGGCTTAAGTATCTACTCGTTCGGTAACGCAAATTTATTCCTTGTTTGTAAATACCTACACTAAACTTGTGATTATCGTTTAAATACTCGTCTATTGGCTAAATAAATGGATTTTATAGTGAAGAAATCACATATAAAAGAAAATGATTTAAGAATTGTAACAAAAGCTCATTTTAACCATATATATAATGGAAATATGAAAATTTGGAAATGTTTTGGTTTAAAGTGAAGAGTTAGAATGTAAGATAAGCAAATCAATAAGAATTTGCTATAACAATTTATAAAGTGGGTATACTTTATTTGGATAAATTGAGGGTTCATATCATTGAGTAACAGGAGATGACATCCCATAGAAAAAAATTCAGCCATGAGTTTAAGTGATTTACACGACTTTAAGTGATAAGCCTGGCATTCTGTCTTGGACCACAGACATGATGCCACGCAAGCGTCGAAAATTTAAAAAATATAATATTAAAAATAATGGCTTCGTGCGTGGTATAAAACTGCACCAATAATTCTAGTAAAAGTAATAGAAGCCACGGAATTACATTCCGTCGGTAAAGAAGTGCAAAGTTTGATGTATCGCTAAATTAAAATAATGGTTGTTCGCGGTGCGACGCCATGTTGCCAATTTTCCTCGGCGCATAGATTAATGCTGCAGAAGTAACACATGTGCCTACAATTATGATTTACCTACATTATTTATATTCTTATATTGCATACAAATATTAACGTGCTAGACCATTTTTTTCAGATAGGTACCTACATTTTATTGTTTATTTCATAACAAATTATGATTATTGTACAACAAGGGCGATTTTGCTGAAATTTTAAGCGCGAGTTAATTACATAAAAATGGTATTTATGATTTGAATTTAAAACTTAAATATCGAAATATCGTTCACATTATAGTTACTAAATACTCATAATGATTTTAAGTAAATATGAAGGGTAAGTAGTTATATTATAAGTATAAATAAATAATTACAATCAAAATGAAACACATCGCTCAGTCATTTTTTTCTTAAGTACCACATGATATAAGGTTGCAAATAAATATTACGAATAAAACAATCAGTTTCTATGAAATTATATAATCACGTTTCATTACAAAATGTGTTTAGGCAGAATACAAATATTGTCATTAATAGTGTCACGACTGCTTTGCTAACGCTAATCTTTGATTCAATGACAGCTGTCAACCGCCAAAAGTGGCGCACAAACTTTGTTCTAGATAGCTTGTCTAGTAGAATACATACTAAGTCAATGGTTCATATTATCTTTTTAGATAGATTGAATGAAAGCACAATCTATGATACCTTTTAGAACATCAAATAATTTCGGGAACATATACCGATTTAGAGTATTAGATGGAAACGCGAACATTGATCCCAAAAAAACATAATATTTTTTTTTATTGAGGCATGCGAAATAATAGTACACATAAGTTTAACAGAAAGAAAGACGAACGATAGCGATTGGGTTTATTGCAGTGAAAGTAAATAATTTCATTTTGGAATTCACTGTAACATTAAGTCAACTTCGTTTGATAGTAGTTTAAATAAATGGAATCCTGATAATAGTTGTCAACTAATTGTATTGGCTTGATATACTGTTATTCCTTGAAATTAGCCGATCAGTTTTGATGTCACAAGTTTTGTGAACGTGGATGATTCCATATTTTTTTGATGAGTTGATGTTTTAGATTTGTAGTTGATGGATGGCATTTAAAAAGTAAAGAATTTTGTTTAAAAAAACATATACATTCCTAAGTTGATGATTTTTTTTTATATAAAGTTCGACAGATTTCATCTTGGGGATTGAATTTTTAACCTTTTAAGTCGTTAATAATATCAAGTTGTAGTTGTTAAAAATATATTGATTGATGATTGCAATAATTACTTATTTTTAATATGGAAGTGTCGTTTAGGCATTTGATCTGATGATTAACGCGGAAGTTCAGACATTACAGTAGTTATTTTATTATAGCCTTAATATTTCATTGATTGAGAGTATATAGTATTGAAAGCATATACATAAATCCTCATAAATAATAACCGACAATATGAGTGAGTGAAACATATTGTATGGATCTAGATACCAAAATAAGGGATAGCACAGCACAATTAATTCTACGTTTTACTATTATAGGTATATCACATGTACAGAAAAGACAAACCATTATGAATTTGTAATTTTAAATATTTATATTAGTAAACTTTGAGTATTGTTCAATAAAACTGAACAGCAGATTTTTTCATTGCAATAGGGAGAGATCTTCACAGACGGGCGTTGTGCCTGGGATTTTTCAGATTGAGATTGGACCGCAAAGTTGTATTTATGAATACTTAAGTAAACAAGAGTTAGGTATACACTTTTGCTGCTTTGTACAAGTTATACTCGTTGTATAGGAATTTATGTTATGACGTCATCTATTAGTAGATGCATCTATGATGTTAAAAATGTGAAATTGATACTTAAAAAAAAACCCTTTGTGTTTCTACAAAAAAATGTACTTGAAGATCGCAGATCGTGACTGAAAAACTAATTGAGCTAAGTATATTGATTTACTGAAGTACATGCTTAAGAAGGGATAGTACTACAATGCTGTATAAAAATTACTAAAAATGAATGTTATGTCAGTAGATATTCTAAAAGCACGTAAGTCAGAGATATTTTAGTATGAAACCTGGAGATTTTTAATTCATCGTCTCTGACGGTGTTTATTAAATTTGCAGCACATACCTACCTGTAGCGGTGCAGAAAAAAAATGATAAGTAGGAGGTAATACCTCAAAAAAACCAGTATTATAATCTAAAACTTGACTGTCGTAGTGTTTGGAAAAGATGAAAATTGAGAGAATCCGAAAAATCAACTCATGAAATATTGTCAAGATTTAATTTTGGGTACACACTGAAGAAGTGCCGTTGGATGCCATGTACAGTTTTAACACAATAGAGCGGTTATGGCAGAAATAATATTTTAAAGCAATTTGTTTAAAGAACAGAACGTATTAAGGTGAAGCATTTTTAATGCTTAATGCAAAATTCTTCAGATACATTTTTCTATTGATAGTTCTAGGAAGGAGAAATAAGTCACTATTATTTTAAACAGACCAGATAATTATTTGCTACATCAAGATGATTTATTATTCGCGACAAATACTTAGTATAGTTTTTCGCTATTGGTTATGAAATATTTTTTTTTTCCTTTCATCACGAAAGCTTGTAACCAAACCAAATAAATTACCTTGTAACCGTGACTGACTTTGACACAATACCTGTGAAATTTTGTCAAGAATTGTATGAATAAATTTGGAAACCAAAATAAGTATTAAGACTTATAAATAAATATAGTTTGCGAGAATACATATTAATATGAGCAGATAAAGAAATGACACAAATATGATTATCTTAACTTTTGACATTAGAATTCACTACTGATATGATATACTGTTTTTGGAGGCAGTTGTAGGTCTAATTTTCTAATAATCAGTAATTCTAATAAACAGTTCTACCTAAGGAAATAATAATTATATTAAAATATTGACAAATAAATATGTACATTCTTAGCAAAGAAGTGATATGTGTAGAATATTATTAGATAAATAAAATACGATAAGGGTGAGAGCTGTGTTATTATGGATAACGAACTCGAAGATAAAAGACAAAGTTGTAAATCAAAGTAAACTAAATAGCTTTGTGACTAAAAGCAACCAAAAGTTTGCTTCGTAAACTAGTTTGACTTACCTGCGTTCTTAAGAGGTAAAGTATTTTAGAGGCAAAATATTCTACTCTACTTATATACGAGATTTATTACATAATTTCAAACGAATCTTGCCTATAAGACTCTAACATAAAAAGTTGTGATTGTTTTTCATTAAGTTAAGTATATAATAAGTATACCACGTTTCATGGTTATAATGTAATGAACATAATAAGTAGGTGTTAGGAGAGAACACAATCTATAGTAATGAACATACTTAAGCAGAAAAATGTTAGTCCAAAAAGAATATATACCACTAAGTTCTAAGAGCCAAAAGTTCCTTATAAGATTTTGGTGCAAATGATTTTCGAGTTTTGCACGAGAAATACCTGACTTCCTAGTTTATTAGAAATTGTTTCAGTTTGAATTACACTTCAAAACAAAGTACCTTATCACCGCAGACCGAATGTTATGATATGGTTTTCAGATGGAAATTAAATATCATTTTATTAGCTAAGTTTGTGGATATCAAAATCAAGATTAGTTTTAGAATTATCTACAATCCTATCTGATAATCTTTTGGTTTTGACATCATTTAAGCTTTGAGGGGTTTCGTGCGCCGGAGTCTTGCACGAAGTTGGATGGCCGAATGTTATGATTTATTGATATTAATATGTATAATTAATACAACAGGCGAATAATAATTTTGATGTGGCAACTTTATTACGACATCCAGTTAAATGCCGGGGTAGTTGGGAAATTAAAATTATACTCCTGACAACACGGTAGTTATGGAATGTGGTAGGGGAAGAGAATGTTGAGCGCGAGCACAGCGCGGACAGACTTGTTCACTTGGATTGAGGCCACCGAACAGTAAGCATCGTAAAGGAATTAATAGACCAGATTGACTGTAAGTACTTGATGGGTGTTTGTAGTAGCCACAGTACCATACGAGACAAATACAATACTTGTTAATACCTACCCCCGTTAAAACAAGCCCCCCTCGCCCCTATCACTTGACTCCTTTTGATCATTAATATAGGACTCCATTACATGTCATGTTCTGTATTTTTGAACTATGGAAGCATAAAAATGATAAGCAAGATTAAGTTTTTTGAATCTACTCCGTAACATTCGTATTCGCATTCGCATTCGGACATTCGCATCCTGAATATTCGCATTCGCATTCGCATTCGCGAATGTGAGAAAAGCGACATTCGTGACATCCCTGAAGTGAAGTAGAATATTATAGTTTCAGAACAAAAAACAGAATTACAAATAATTTTAAACAAAAAAAGAACCGACTTCACTTAGGGTCCGCTATTTCAAAAGGAAGTGGCCGAGTTGCTGTAAAAAATAGTGAAATCACTATAGGTGTGCCTATAATAGTTGAAGAGTTCCCTCGATTTCTCCAGGATCCCATCATCAGATCCCGACTTGGTGACAATGGGACCATCAAGGAGTTATGCCCGTTCGATTAAAAAAAAATTGGAAATCGGTTCACGATTCATGGAGATATCGAGTAACATACATACAAAAAAAAATGATGATAAAAAAAATCTGTCGAATTGAGAACCTCCTCCTTTTTTGTTTCAAGTCGGTTAACTAATGTACCTACAAATAAAAATAAATTTATTTCGAGTATCTTTAGCTACTTATGATACCTGATACTCCCCGATACTTATGGAGGTCCAAAGGGGAAGCCTATGTTTAGCAGTGAACGTCTTATGGCTGAGATGATGATGATGATGATGATGATGATGATGATGATGATGATCTTTAGTTAGGGGAGAGGCCTTTGCCCAGCAGTGGGACACTCAAATACGCTCGTAAGTATAATAATATTTATTAATAAATAATAATCTTTTTAGTTAAATAATAAATAAATAGTTATGGTTAGTATGTACTTATAGCTATACACATAATTTACAAATTAATAAGTTTTTGTGTCATGTTTCTAGAAGCACGAAGCACCTCTGGCCTATAACCGCGAAGCACTTCGTTCATCGAATCGTCTAAGTATTTGCATCATATTCGTACACGGAAAAAAAAGCTTCCGGGATATTCTCAATCCAAGACATTATTTTCTTGAAAATATTTCCTCGTGACAAGTATTTATTTCCTTTACCAAAAATATGATTCTTCGCTTAATAAAACCACGTTTTCTTAAAATAATTATACAAAAATGTATTGTTTCAAGAGTATATTGAGTAAATAAGAGAGATTGTACTTTAATCAAACAAGTATTACTTATCTTAGGTAAAAGAAAACTAGAAAATCTGTAAGAATATATTCGTATTATATATAAACCTATCTATTTCAAATAGCCTAGCTAGATAAGGCGCCGCGATAAATTTTTAAGGCTGGCAAAGTGCGCCGCGGACTGAAAAAGTTTGAGAACGCCTGCGGACGCCGCACGGTCAATTAGGAAAGGAACTCGCGCTAATTGATCGGTCTTACGGTATGTCGTTAAGGTTTATAAACTTAACAATCAAACACAGGTGTCAGTAAGAAACTAAAGTGCTATTTAAAAAAAGTCGGTTCTTGCGTTGTTTTGTCGCAATTAACCTAACACACTCCTCCTCGCTTCGCTCGTCATCGCACCTATCTGGACTCTGGAAACCGACCAATCAGCGTGCGAGGGGCTATACGTTCGACAATATGACGGTCACTCGTCGATAGTTTATAATCTAACGAAAAATAATCCGTTAAATTGTAAGCAGTAGGGACATTTATTAAAATACAAACAAAAGGACAAACAACAGTGTATAGAAAACTTAGACTAATTAATACTACCTAGCCTACGTGGTTTAAACTACATATATGTACAAATGTCCCCTATGTCACCGCTATTAGGTAAGGTGCCCATAAGGCTGGCTGCGTTACCTCGCTGAATGGCAATGCCAATGCGCTGAGCGAGGAACGAGCCAACCCTCTGGTCACCGGTGGAGCGAATGAGCATATAGGACAGTTTTTTGAATAGATGAAGAGCCTCTGGCCCCCATGGCCCTAATGTCTCCACTGCAAACGCCGCAAATACGTATCTCTCGCCTAGAGCTGCGTATTTGCGGCGCTTTGCGGTTTCAGCGGTGGCGGCAGCACTGCCAGCTTTTAATGATGTCGTGTTGAGGTGGGAAGGTGCTAAGGTATCCACGCATGTTGCGTTCCAGACTAAAGGCCTTCCCCGAAGCCACGGTACAAGGGTTAACCCGTCGGGCCTTTTGCCATCGTCACGCGCCAGGCCATTAGGTTCTAGTGTGGCTGGCACGTTGACGCTGACTAGAGCTCGACGGATAATGTCATTAAGGCAGGCGTGGCGGGATAGGCGACCGGCGCTTCTTGGGCATGCGAGACCGTGGTGACCCAAGCGGTCTACTGTTGCACCACAGGAGCAAATGTGTGGCTCTACAAGGTTAGCACCAAGTCGCAAACCTACCGCAAGCCGGAAACTATTAGGGTCCAGGAGGTTTCCGAAATTAGACGAAGGATATGCGTGCAGCCAGTAACCTGATTCTTTCGCTGATGTGGCTAGCAAGCGGGCTCTGTCTAGCCCCGAAGGGCTAGTTTCCAGGAGGTGGTCATGCAATTGCCGGGACATAGGTTCGTCCCAAAGTTTTTGAGAATTTGGATTATGAGGCAAGTCTTTTTCGGGGCAGGCCAACTTCCAAGCGTCCCTGGCCTGGGACAAACACGCTACCTCACAATCACGAAGTGAGGGTTTTAAGATATTGCCTGTGAGAGGCAGCGTGCTGTGTACCGAGGACAGGAACGCCGGGAGGGCTACGCTGGAGATTTGCCTTAGTCCAAGACCACCAAACCTCACTGGTAGAGATGCTACTGAAAACATTCTATTGTAGCAGTAGGTACTTTACGGTTAACAATTTTTCGATAGTTTAAAATCTCGCTAGATAATATACTAACGGTATTTACAATTTTACGGTGTCATATATATAAACTGTACTGTTTGTCTGTCTGTCTGTTACCTCTTCCCGCTTAAACGGCTAAACCGATTTAGATGCAATTTGGTATGAAGATAGTAGTGGAACAAGAGAAAGATACCCATAATTATGAAAATGACATCAACCAACACGCCTAGAACGAAAGTGACGCGACAGTATCTCGCGCGCGAGATAGACTACCCGTCTCTTTTTAATTGACACAGTCAGAAAAAGACGGATAGACTGTCTCGCGCGCGAGATACTGTCGCGTCACTCATGTGCTAGGCGTGCAAGCCTTTGAAAATGTTAATCTGTGGCTAAAATAACTAATAGAAGGTTAACCTCCTTAAGACTTAATCAATGGAATTTCACGCCTCGCAAGGGTAACCAAGAAACGTAGAAATTAATTATAATGGTCGCAAAATTGAATCTGTGTCATCACTCATCAAGTCATCAGTTCCAGTGTTGGCCGAACGTTAGTTTAATGGACAATAACTAGGCATGATGATTTTTTTTTCATGCATGGTATCTATCGATTCGTTTTGTTGTGAGGATCAAATGTCTTTAAGAGACCAATTGCCTTAAATCAACATAAAAGACAGAGAAGAGACGTAAAATCCGAGATTTGCATTTGTTTCTCAAAACGCTCCTAACAAAATTATATGAAGCAGTGTCATCAGTTCATCACGGATAGATAGTTGCCCTGTTTAAAGTATAGAAAAAATATGAAATTGCTATTTTTACTATGAAATGTTGCGTTTGCTTCACAATCAAATGTTTAAAAAAATCGAATGGTATCATTGGTTTTAAAAATTTCGAACTTAAAAAAATCATAAAATTTTCAAATTTTGACGCCTGATATCTTTGCACCATTTCAATAGATAGAGATTCGATGGTTGAACCACGAACGAAGCGAAAATAGACTCCTGAGCGAAGAGAGTAGTTCAAAAATAGAATTCTGAGCGTAGCGAGTATTGCAACACACGATACATAAAAATAACTTGGCAACCGTGTTAAACACAAATCTTTTCACTTACAAAAAACACATTTACAAAAAATGCGAACATTATCCTGTATGGAATGGCCTTTATAATAATATTATATTGCACTCTTGTGAATAAAATGCAGTTTTGCTATCTGTTTTTAAAGAATAAAAAAAGGCCTTTCCGAGCTAGGGAGGTGAAAATACTTTTTATCCCGAAAATCAACTCTTAAAAGGGGGTGCAAAGCAAAACGGGTAGGAATTTTCATGGAGAATTATTATATGAAACTTTGTATAGAGATAGTTTGAGTGCCGGGGCCGGAAAACGACATAGGATAGTTTTTATCCCGAAAATTTATCGTTTAGGGGAGGGGGTTAAAAGGGGGTTGGAAGTATGTATAGGGAATTAATAACCGCTGGACCTATTTAGGGGATGGTATGGAGATAGTTTGAGTTCTGTTTGGATATATAATAGTTGTTATATCCCAGAAGTCAGTCCTTAAGCGGGTAAAAAGGGGGTGGATTACTAATTTCACACAGTTGAAGTCGCAGTAATCATAATCTCTTAGAAATAGTATGTCTTTGCCGGCTTAACAATACAACAATTCTAAAAAAAATTTAAGGAACTGCCCTTCACCTTCGTCGTAAGTATACCGAAACCTCCATCCCGATAACCGCATCTAAGTCGGCTAAGCGAAACGCGAGATAATCGCGGGCAAATAATATAATACTCAGGATCGTTGGCGGACAAATACACAAACATACGGGTCGAACCAGGCACGGTCCGAGGGGGGAAGAAAATTTTAGGCAGCGACCGCGCCTGGGTCGAATTGAAATTACTTAGAACCTCTTATTTAGTACTTTCAGTACGCGGGCGAAGCCGTGGGTAAAAGCTAGTTATATTATAATGCTGAAATGTAATAGAGTTTGTCCGGAAAGAGAAGTGTCGTAGTTAGGGAATGCAAACCGGTTATTTTTTGTATGAAAATAACCGGTTATCCGGTAAATAACCGGTTATTTTCATACAAAAAATAACCGGTTTGCATTCCCTAGTCGTAGTTTATGGGAGCTCATAGATTCTACGATAGGTACTATTCTTTCCGGACAGACTCAAAGTCTCAGTTTCAAAGCAAGCATTAACTAATAGAGCCAGCACACGTGTACACCCCCGTAAGGGATAGATATATAGATGCCCATAATCACTTCTACAGCACAAAACAGAACAATTTACCATTGTTTTCCTTAGCCGACACAACTTTCTAGGAAAAATAACAGCTTTTCTCGTAGCCATCACAAAAATTCTTGAAGAAATCGCGAATTATATCTGTTTGTTACCCTCCACTGCTAGAAGTAACGCCTGGAGGGTAATAGAAACTATGACAAGGACCAACGATAATAGCACCTCTCTGCCGTACCTATTGAAAGTGTAATAAAGCTTCATCTTTCAATATCAATTTCGTCTAGCGCATTCAACTCTTGCATGCATCAAAACGCATGCAACTAACTGTCCACATTAGTCGTCAAGTCGGTAGTCTTTCAAATGTTGAAAGCTTTGTTGAACCGAAATCCACCGAGCGCGGGAACGCTTGCCTCAGGGCATGCGCTATGCTTGCAATTCAAAAAAGGCATGCGCTACGGGCATGCCTCACGTGCTTTGTTGAATGCGCTTTGACGCATGCATTTGTTGAACGACAAAAGGCACTGTGTGGACATAGCTTAAGACCATCTTGGTATTACCACAGAGTAAATAATAGTATAATACAGAGAGACCTCTGTAATGTCACGTAACGTCACGAATCATGGTGTCCCTTCTTAACGCATGACAAGTTCTTTTTCGCACTTATGCAAACGTATCGGATACATCGTGTCAAACTCAAATTTTTTGACAGATTTACTTTGAGTTGTACCCCCCTGGTATTACTATTAGTCTATTACCGTGCCCCATCTATACCTTTTATCCTATGTCTATGCTATCAAGATGCTATCAGTAGGCTAGGTTTTCTTCTTTGTTGGCATGTGTGACAGGCTTTAAGGCCTCTACAAACGTATGCTAGTCACCTGCGATATTTAATACATTGCGGTTTTTGATCCATCGATTGATTTCGTTGCACCTACCTCAACGTCTCGAAATCGCGCGCCAATTTTGTGGCAAAACTGCGCCGATCACAATGTTAGTTTAGTTTCCGAACGACCTTTAGAAGTTTAGAAACGAAATGTCAACGTCAAACTAATCGAACATATTTCATTTTCCTTCAATTAGATATTTCATTTTTACACAAATACTACGAAAATGACCGCTGGGGATACTGGAGTCCCAGGAGAGGATAATGTATTCAAGGCGTTTATGAGCGCCCTTTATAGAACGGTTGATGGGCCCGTAACATGGTTTCGAGGTAATATATCTTGATCAGTAAACGTTAGTTATGTAAGTGTTTGGGGTTAATGATTGTGTTTTGCTTTAGAGTCGATTGTGGAGCCTAACCAGAAGAAGTACCCTTGGTACCACCAGAAGTACCGCCGGGTACCGACCATCGATGAGTGCTATACTGACGACGTTGTGTGTGACTTCGAGGCGAACGCACAGTTCAAACGCGATAGGTTAGTTTTATTTAAATCAACTTAAGGCTGCGTTTCCACCAAAGATGCGCGAGGATGCGTTGCGAGGAATGTGTTTGTTAAGAACCAATCCAAGAGCTGCATTGTGCGAGGATAAACAATATAGAGTGATTCTATTGTTTTCAAAAACACATTACTCACAACACATCTTCAATCTAGTGGAAACGCAGCCTAAAGGCTAGTAGTAAACAATTTACACATGCGTGAATATTTGTCTACATTTGTTGTGGGATATTGTTACAAATAGTAATTCTGAGCTAGCGATAATAATATGCAGGTATAGTTGAATTATCGAGAGCGTGGAATTGCATATGTAGTGGTTGTACCGTGTTGTGCCTCTTTGTGTGCGGATTCAAATATAGAATGCCTGTACACAAACAATACTACTACATATGCAATTCCACACTCTCGATAATTCATCTATACATTGGCTGTTAAAAACTGGAACAATTTGTTGTGGTATTTTTAATCACATGTTTATTTGTGGATAATTTACAAAAACACACTTACCTTTCACTAATGGATAGTGTTATTCATACTTATAACTCCATATCTGCAAGTATTATAATATAAATTTATTTCAAATTATTAGAACCATTGTCAAAAATCCAACTACAAGTATAACAATCTCACGTGTTGATAGTATTGTAGCATTCTGCTGTCATACGGAAAAAAGACTCATCTAACATATTTTTTTCAAAACTGAGTAGTATACATATTATGAATGAGTAAAAAAGGTGATTCCAAATATGTATGAAACTCAGTTAAAAAAATTTGATGTGTATTTATTCCGTATGGCAGCAGCATTATAGAAATGCTTCTAATAAATAAACCAATACTGTAATGTAACTTTCAGAGCTGTAGACTCCGAGATCCTGTCCATCCTCCGCCAGCGTTATGAAGACTGTATGATGTATGAGATCCCGGACCACCTGACCGTTTGCAAATCTCTTTGGGATAAATACAAGGATGCTGAGGAGGCTTGGTTTATTAAATGTAAGTTTATTAGTAGCAATTCACACATGTGAAACTGTAATGAAATGGCTTTCTCCCTTTGTTGTACCAGAGACTATAGAGATATAGATGACCACAGCCTAAGAACTTTTTGAAGCTCAAGTCGATTGCACCCTCTGTCCGATACCGATTTTGTAAGAAGAAATGTCACGCACTGCTACTCCACCTAGTAACAAATAGCGTACTACTAGTACACTAGTAGCTACTAGGTGGAGTAGCAGTGCAGCTGACGTTTCTTTTTACAAATTCGGTATCTTTAGGCGGCTTTTGGACAGGGGGGGGGGGGGCAATCAACTTGAGCTTCAAAAAGTTCTTAGGCTATGGTCGTCTATATCTCTAGTCTCTGGTTACACACAGCAATGGGAATTTTGATAATGTCTAGTTGTCAATGTAAGGTGATAACTGATAGCCTCCCTACAAACACGTGGGTGGCCGAGACCCCGGGGATAACAATTTGTTTGACTAAAGGGTGGTTGCGCGTTTTGAGACAAATTTTTCATTAGCTGCAAATTTGTTCATCACCACAAAATAAGCTATCAATATTACACACTGAACTATGTAAATCGCCGTGTCTACACCAGACGCACCGCGAGGAAATTGCCGCGCGCGTGCGTTTGCCTCGGCCGAACCACGTCCACACTAGCCGAGCTGCCGCGCGCGGCAATTCCTTCGCGAGGCGGTGCGCCAAGTGTAGACACGGCTAATGAGCAAAAAACTATTATAAAGACGCCGTAGCCATCTTGAGCTCAAACGATTATCTTTTGGCTACATAGGGCAGATGCCCCGGTTTTGGCCACTTTAAGGAGAGTTTGTCTATTCAGACGTCCGTCATTTTGTGTCAATAAAGAATTATGACACTTTTTTTGTATGAAGTCAGTGAAAGTATATTACTTTATTTACATGAATCTCCGCTGTTAAGATTCTGACTTTAGATCTATTTTTTTTCTTTAATGAAATGTCAGAAACGGGTCCAGGAGCCAGTTTTGGCCAATTTTTTCCATGGCCCCTGACAGCTGAATGACAACTTATACATGACAGATGACAGTGCCATCTATACTGCCATTTTTTACTCTTATATTAACCATAAACCATAGACTTGTAAATTTGTCTATATCTTGATAAATTTGAAAATGGCCAAAACCGGCACAGTGGCCACAACCGGGGCATCTGCCCTATTTAGAACAAAATTTATTCTACATTTATTGAATGTCAGTTGTCATCCATTCAGTAGAGACAAGAGATACTTTAATACAAGCTGGAATCCAATGCTAAACCAAATATGTTTAGGCCTATATGATAAGAATGATTTAAACTATTGATACTGGATAGGAATGGGATCGATTGGCATAAAAAAATTGCATGTGAAAAATATAAGTTTTAATTTTCATACAAAATGAATGGGGAAAGTATTCCTTGATTTGTGTAATAGCCGGATTTTTTTAATGTCTCATTCATACAAGTCTTGATCCTAGATAGATTTGGGATTGAATAGCATAAAAAAAAGTTTGTCGTAAATCTGTCGCACCGCCTCGCGAGGAAATTGCCGCGCGCGGCAGCTCGGCTAGTGCGGCCGCGCGTGCGTTTGTCTCGGCCGAGGCACGTCCACACTAGCCGAGCTGAAGAGAAAAAAAGATTCCGATTATCGGAATCTTTTTTTTTATGTATGTTTACCGATTATTCAAAGACTGCTGGACAGATTTGGAGAATTCTTTTTTTGTTTGAAAGAGTATGCTTCACAGCTGGTACCATTGCCACCAGGTACATATCTGATGATGGGGTCCTGGAGAAATCGAGGGAACTCTTCAATAGGGATTTCACAATTTTTTACAGCAACTCGGCCACTTCCTCTTGGAATAGCGGATCTCTTTTTTTGTTTAAAATTATTAATCACAATGTTTTTACTTTTACGCAGATGGCGACCTTGGAGGATACGCGGATGCCAGGAAATGTTACATGAAACAAAAACACCGTATGATTTGGGAGAAGCGCAATGGCCCCTTGTCCGACCAAACTAAGTAAACGACTGCGCTGTTGGTTAGATTCCTGTACATGTTATGTAATATAGACATTGTCTGAAATTTAAATAAATCAAGGTTTAGTATTTACTTTCGAGTGTTATTTTTTTTACCTTTTGCCTGAGCCGTTTTCACTTGAGCTGTGCTGAGCAAGGATATAAATGGGGCATTTCTATTGGTTAGCCATGTCTACATCTGACGCACCGCCTCGCGAGGAAATTGCCGCGCGCGGCAGCTCGGCTAGTGTGGACGTGCCTCGGCCGAGGCATTGCGGCCGCCAGCGCATTTGTCTCGGCCGAGGCACGTCCACACTAGCCGAGCTGCCGCGCGCGGCAATTTCCTCGCGAGGCGGTGCGACTGGTGTGGACACGGCTGTTTATGAAAAAAACATTCCTCGCAACGCATCCTTGCACAGCTCTGGTGGAAACGCACCCTTATTACCTGCGTTGACATCGCAAACTGCACGAATGTAGCAAATATGAGGCGATGGCTAGTTTTCAATATTTACTAGCTTCTGATAAGAGTAAATAAAATAAAAAATCTTAGTTATTATAAAAATATCATTTATTTTCCAACACTACATTCATTTTTCCATGCAATACTAACAACATACTACTTCCGTACACTGATGTTTCACTATTGGTGAGAAATCAATGAACGGAAAACACGAATTAGTGTTCACTACGGTACACCAAGAAAATAAAGATCACAGAATTATGAAGACAGATAATTATATCTTATTAATTACCCACTTACTGTACTTTCAAATACTTAAATCTATAATCCTTAGTGTTATAATTGTAAAACTTTGATATTGGTCACATAAAGTAAAAACAACATTATCTTAAAACACTACAGTCTTAAGTAAATTCAAAATAAAAACATCTATGAAATAATATTTCAAGATTTATTATAAATACAACAAGGCCCTACCGTGAACTTCGAAATCGAAATGTGTGTCTCCATCTCTATCGCTTTATTAAATGCAAGAGAAATACAGATAGACTATCTTCGAATTTCGATGTTAGCGGAAGCCACTTCACTTAAAATGCAAACGGCAGTGGAGTAAATGAAAATATTAACCCATATAAATAGCGTTTCATATTGCGACCCGCAGTCGTAAGGCCCGCCTTACTGACCCGAATCTCGGGCGGGTCATTGTTGAAGTATTTATAAAGGCTCAATTTCTCTGACGGCGCTCTTTAAACATTACGTTCGAAAATAATACTGTGTCGTAAAGTATGAGCCGTCAGTAGACTATTACCAGCTGTTACCTACAAGAAAAATGAAGAGGCATCGAGCGTTAAAAACACTTCAAAAGTAACCCGGAGCCGCTTGTAGAGGTTCCACATCGATACGCAGGGCCGGACCGGCGTTATAACCATGTACGACTCCTAAATAAATTTATGCTACGCTTTGTACCAATCATTGCGCGTTTAATCATATGTACACTATATACATAAATAAATCGAGTTCACCTAGCAATATGCAGCTCATGATTCTTAACGCATATATTTATGTACTAAAATGATAGGATTAATTTCGATACCAGTTGCTTCCTTGGTATAATACTAATGAAATATCACAGTAGAAAGTGTTGCACACGGGTTACAATATTTACATAACTAACAAATTCATACACACGGTTATTATACAGAAGAGGTTAAGTACTTGTTGCGTTTGAACGCGTGCTGCAAAAAAATCTAGAAAACGCACCATAAAAAACTTTCACAAATGCATCGTGCCACGACAGACCTTTTTAGCAAATATCGGAATGTCGCGGCCGTCGCACACTAATCAGTCCGACACATCTTAACAATGTAAGCTGCCTTACAAAGAAAATATATTTGCACCCTAATTATCAATGTGGAACTGTGAACAGCGGGCGACATCGACAAACAAAACTACGACACAAGAACCTAAGTATTCTACCAGGTCGGAACAGAGCCATACAACTTTCTTGTTAGTCTACGACACTTCAATGATATCCAGTTGTTTTCTAAACAAAGCAATAGTCTTATTTGGATTGAACTATTCCAGAATGAGCACATTTTTCTTTTGTCACATTATATTTATAGAGTTACCGCTTAAATATACAAAAAATCGTAAAAAATTTGCACATTTATAATTGACTCTTAACATTGCAGCTAAAATCGACCGCAGTTGGTCATGATAACGTTCTAAATGTAAACCTGGCATATCATCATGTAAAATTTTTATCTCAAGAATTTAGTAAAGATGTGTCTAAAAATTACAGGACTTTGAAACAGTGATATTTTCTATAACCGACGAAGTAAAACAATTAAGACTGTACAGTAACAATGATCAATACATTTCAACAAAACAGGTAAGGCCTAATTATATCGATTTGATGGAGATCATGTATCAAGGATAAAATTCTTACGACAGAACAAACATACAGTAATTATATTGTACTTTATATATAATACAAGGGCATTCGGAAAATGTTATTTACACCTTTAAATATCATAAATAATTACATTCAATCGTATACCTAATAATATTTGAGCTCGACTTACACCTTAGACGATAATTATTGATATTTCGAAAGGGAAAAATGAACATAGTAACATATAATTTGTGCTCAGCAATAAAAGTAGACTAACAAACCTGATCATAAAAAGATTATAAATAAAGATCGTTGATAGTAAAATGCATGAAATATCAATAATAATTAGGTTTGCTTCAGTCTTCCAAACCTAAAATAAAAAATGTCAAAAGTTAAAAAGATTAAAACTTCACATTCATTAATCGGTGTATCAGTATTAATGAATAGACCAAACCTAACACAATATACCGCTGATTAGGTACGATCAATACATACATAGTAAATACTCGAAAAAATCCTATATTTAATATAAATTAAATATACTTTTTGTCAATAAAGTAAAATAGGGGAGAAATAAATATAGACTATACTTACACAATTCAAGAATCATTTTAACATAACATTCGAGATAGCACACCGATATATTAACCTCAGTACAAATCGTGTGCGTCGTAACATTTTCCGAATGCGTGACACCTCTTAACCTAAATAAACACACAAAAATATACGATCTAGAACATTATTGTTATAGACATCACATTTTATAGGACACTTTAATTAGTCTAGATGATAAAATTCGTTGCAACCCTGGATACAATCCCGGTACAGCTGGGGCGAAGTTGGAACGCATGCCATTTTTAGGAGGTAAAAATTGGAAGGAATGTATCATCTCGCTGTGGCGCGCGTGTATGCATAGTAACAGTACAGGACTCCTACTGTATGGCGTCGAACTGCGCCGCCAGACGGATACGGCCTGCAAGGGGACAACGGTCAGCAACTCGATCGACATAACACCATCATAAACTTACCCAAACGGTGGATCAAATAATTGTTAAAACTAATACTTAAGTGATGAGCTGATGAGGCTTCGCTTCGACGTAGTATATCGGTATTTCTAAATTTCATTTCATCAAAATCGGCACCGTTTAATACGGTATTAAAGAACCGTACCTACTCTTTTTTTGTAATTTTTAACGTGAGCGGTGCGCTGGTTGTGCCTGTTATAACCAAGGCCGTCTTAATATGTGATGGGGCCCTAGGGCACTTAAGAATATGGGGCCCTTGGACACTTGGAAATCAGACTCAGGCGCTCAATTAGGGACAATGTTGACTGTAAAAAAAAGGTCGTCTACGATCTTTCGGGGCCCCCCTGAGCGTGGGGGCCCTGGGCACGAGCCCCGTGTGCCCTTATGGTAAAGACGGCATTGGTTATAACGACATAAGGCATATATATTCAGACCTCGGTGCCGCGCCGCGCTCATGGGCCGCCGGCATCGCGCTCGCATGTGACATAGCCTTTAGTGTAGAGACTGTAGAGTATATACTTACGCTTGCTCTCCTGCACTAGTAGCGCGGTGGGCGCGGGCAGCGCGCTGGCGGGCGGCGAGCACCACAGGCTCGACTTCGGCGACTCGAACACGCGCGAGCCCTGTACAGGACAGTTATGCTATGAATGCTGAACCACTTTGTATAATTAGTATGGGTGCATGGTATATAAAGAAGTGAAAGAACGAAAGGCAGCATGTTGCAGGGGAACCAGAGCGCTATTTCAAGATGCACAAAAATCGCCAAGGAAAACCGACTGTGCGAGAGTTGCGTCTGAAAAAAATATAGATACATTTAATGTGACCAAAATATGTATCAAAGACTTTACGCCTTGGCAATAGAGTCGAGATTTTTTTGTTACATGAAATGTATCCATATTTTCGACTATATTTACACCAAGTTTGTGTCTGGGTCTAAACGTACCTTCTGTCCGGGCGGAGTGTCGTGCACTGAGTAGTCCTCGTGGCGCGCGGGGCCCAGGCAGCGCGGCGCCGACACGCCGGCGCTCAGCGTCCAGCGAGCGCCTGCCTCCACGAACACTGGCGGTAGTGTCGGAGCTACACCACACACTGTACCTTCTGTCCGGGCGGAGTGTCGTGCACGGAGTAGTCCTCGTGGCGCGCGGGGCCCAGGCAGCGCGGCGCCGACACGCCGGCGCTCAGCGTCCAGCGAGCGCCTGCCTCCACGAACACTGGCGGTAGTGTCGGAGCTACACCACACACTGTACCTTCTGTCCGGGCGGAGTGTCGTGCACGGAGTAGTCCTCGTGGCGCGCGGGGCCCAGGCAGCGCGGCGCCGACACGCCGGCGCTCAGCGTCCAGCGAGCGCCTGCCTCCACGAACACTGGCGGTAGTGTCGGAGCTACACCACACACTGTACCTTCTGTCCGGGCGGAGTGTCGTGCACGGAGTAGTCCTCGTGGCGCGCGGGGCCCAGGCAGCGCGGCGCCGACACGCCGGCGCTCAGCGTCCAGCGAGCGCCGGCCTCCACGAACACTGGCGGTAGTGTCGGAGCTACACCACACACTGTACCTTCTGTCCGGGCGGAGTGTCGTGCACGGAGTAGTCCTCGTGGCGCGCGGGGCCCAGGCAGCGCGGCGCCGACACGCCGGCGCTCAGCGTCCAGCGAGCGCCTGCCTCCACGAACACTGGCGGTAGTGTCGGAGCTACACCACACACTGTACCTTCTGTCCGGGCGGAGTGTCGTGCACGGAGTAGTCCTCGTGGCGCGCGGGGCCCAGGCAGCGCGGCGCCGACACGCCGGCGCTCAGCGTCCAGCGAGCGCCTGCCTCCACGAACACTGGCGGTAGTGTCGGAGCTACACCACACACTGTACCTTCTGTCCGGGCGGAGTGTCGTGCACGGAGTAGTCCTCGTGGCGCGCGGGGCCCAGGCAGCGCGGCGCCGACACGCCGGCGCTCAGCGTCCAGCGAGCGCCTGCCTCCACGAACACTGGCGGTAGTGTCGGAGCTACACCACACACTGTACCTTCTGTCCGGGCGGAGTGTCGTGCACGGAGTAGTCCTCGTGGCGCGCGGGGCCCAGGCAGCGCGGCGCCGACACGCCGGCGCTCAGCGTCCAGCGAGCGCCTGCCTCCACGAACACTGGCGGTAGTGTTGGAGCTACACCACACACTGTACCTTCTGTCCGGGCGGAGTGTCGTGCACGGAGTAGTCCTCGTGGCGCGCGGGGCCCAGGCAGCGCGGCGCCGACACGCCGGCGCTCAGCGTCCAGCGAGCGCCTACCTCCACGAACACTGGCGGTAGTGTCGGAGCTACACCACACACTGTACCTTCTGTCCGGGCGGAGTGTCGTGCACGGAGTAGTCCTCGTGGCGCGCGGGGCCCAGGCAGCGCGGCGCCGACACGCCGGCGCTCAGCGTCCAGCGAGCGCCTGCCTCCACGAACACTGGCGGTAGTGTCGGAGCTACACCACACACTGTACCTTCTGTCCGGGCGGAGTGTCGTGCACGGAGTAGTCCTCGTGGCGCGCGGGGCCCAGGCAGCGCGGCGCCGACACGCCGGCGCTCAGCGTCCAGCGAGCGCCTGCCTCCACGAACACTGGCGGTAGTGTCGGAGCTACACCACACACTGTACCTTCTGTCCGGGCGGAGTGTCGTGCACGGAGTAGTCCTCGTGGCGCGCGGGGCCCAGGCAGCGCGGCGCCGACACGCCGGCGCTCAGCGTCCAGCGAGCGCCGGCCTCCACGAACACTGGCGGTAGTGTCGGAGCTACACCACACACTGTACCTTCTGTCCGGGCGGAGTGTCGTGCACGGAGTAGTCCTCGTGGCGCGCGGGGCCCAGGCAGCGCGGCGCCGACACGCCGGCGCTCAGCGTCCAGCGAGCGCCTGCCTCCACGAACACTTCGCGATAGTGCCGCAGGAAATCTACCACTGATTCGAAACCTGTCACAGACAACAAAAAAATACTCTTTTTTTATCACTTAACTACAACTACAACAAATCTTGACTCGAGGGAGGTCATTACATGCAAAGACGTGAAAAATTCCGCATTAGAAAGCAGCAAGTAAAATGAACGAAATCATTAAAACATATATGAATAGAATATATTTAATTCATGATGAAGTCGACAGTTTCATGTGTGAACTCAGTTGCTGCACCTTTCTGAATTGTGATCCTCTATAGGTAATTCTTCGACACGTTATTCAAACTCTATAGGTAATTCTTCGACACGTTATTCAAATAAACTCACCCAAGTCCGCGCACGGGAACAACGGTTCGAAGCGAGTAGTGTACTCGACGAAAATGTCCATGGCAGGCATCGGCTCGGGCCGGTCGGCCACAATCTGTGCCACGCGCCACACCAGGCGCCACGCCGGCGTCAGCTGCACGCGCCGCGCGTCCGCCGATATCACGCCAGCTGAAAAAGCACAAACCAACTTTAAAAAATCCGAGTATGTCACCATCATCGACAAAGAAACCGGTAGTATTAAAAAATAACAGAGAGTGCCGCCAGTAGACAACGTACCTAATGCCAGCCGGCGCACGTCCGGCTCGCAGCCGCGCAGCTTCCTGAACGCGCTGGAGAAGTACTCCTCCGTGCTGCCGCGCGCCACGCTGCGGTCCGCCGACAGCACCGCGCACGCCGCCAGGCACCCCGTCACCCAGAGGGGAGCGTCACCTGAATATGAGAATACGACTTTTCTCAAACATGCTCGGAAATGGCCGCATTTTATTCCTAAATCGAACACGGAAAGTGCTTCATTTTACTCCTAGGAGTAAAATGAATGTATGAAATTCCATTTTTTTCCGCTGCGTTAAACTTTTAAAATTCTCATATTTGCATATAAATCTAATGGGCCAAGGCAAAAACGGATTCAGCCAAGCAAAATAATTTATTTAAACAGCCGTGTGTAGAGGGCCTCACAAAGTGCGCGCGCGAATACGCATGCGCGTACTGTGTCGGGCTATCTTGTCTATGGTTTATTAAAAATAAATTTAAAAAGCGGAAAAGTTAGTTGGTTATGGGAATTTACTTCGTTACGTTGTTTATTTACTTTATAGTACAAAATAAACTTAAATAATGATTTTCAGAAATGAATGTAGTGCGGAAATTGATAGCGCTCTACCTAATTTGAAAGAATAATAGTGGATTACAGGCTGCCTGCTAGGTCAAGAGACAAATGGTTTATATTTATGACGGATGTATGAATTCGAAGATGAGCATAAATGCTAATATCTTTTCTGAAAATGTGTTTTAGCTTATTTCAGTTATGAAAAAACAAGAAGCCAACTATGGTGTGGTTTATTTATGCTATGCTTAAAAGTACCTCCGTATTACCTATTATAAAACACAGTATCAACATAACTTTTTCAATATAAAATACTTGTTGTTATTCCTAAAATTTTTCTTTATTTCCTCACATATTTGAGAAAAGCACTATGTATACCTCAGCGGAAACAGGAATTTTCTGACTCGGAACTAGTGCCAGGCCTCGGCAAGCCTCGCCCTGGCACCCAAGTACCTCGTCAGGAAATTCCTTTCTTTCCGTACCTCGGCAACAATGTACTATTATTCACAAGAAAATAGAGCCAAAAATAAAAAAAAATATATATTGTATAGCAAAATTCAAAAGTCAAATAGAAAGCACTACTATGCTGCAACAAAGGATATGTTTAGATTGCCAGATTTTGCAACGGTGCCCAACTGCGCCGCGTTAATTTTGAGGTAGGCTCTGGAAATGCGTAACTAACTATGCACGACAGTTCTAATACTAACAAATTTAATAGCTAATATAGTTTCATGTACATATATTATATTAAACTTGTAGTACATGCATTATGTATACCTGGGGCTCGAACTAGGCCGTTCTCAACACAACCACCGGTGGCATACACAAGCTCTTCCAGCGTCCCCGCATTAAGTACGTCCGGTTGCGGTGCGGCCCCAAACTGCGCCGCATAGGTCTGCGGCAAGCTCTCCAAAGTGACAGGGCCGAGGGCTCGGAATCGCGTGGCAAGGACCGCGCGGGCTGTGCGGACGGCGAGTCGGACGCCCCTCTCGCCACTGGGCTCGGTGTACACTGAGACGGCGTCTGGGATGACTTCGAACAGGTCGACGAGCTTGACGCAGCCGTAGTGCGCTACGCGTAGTTGGCTGCCGAAGTGAGCGTGGTAGGCGGGCACGAAGCGGGAGAATTCCATCTGGAGGAATGAAATTGACTATATAAGATAACAGTTCATCAAGTAATTAATAGTCCGGGAGTCCCATGAAGTATCAAGGGCAGTGAATTGAAGCCCGAAGCCGAAGGCTTAATTCACACGCGATTGTAATTACTGTACCGCCCGTATTACACACAATGTTTTTCATCACACTTGTAAGGAAGAAAAATAAAAACTGTCTAATTTCGCGCTTTTATTGGCAACGCGTGGTAATTTATTGTACGATTAGATCGGCTTTCTATCTAGAACAAATTTTGTGCGCCATGTTTGGCGGTTGACAGCTCTCAGTTGGTTAACATCATGTCAGTGGTTCAAGAGTGAATGTATGGATTTTAAGTGCCGGTCACTTAAACTCATGTTGAAAAAAATGTCTTACGGATGTCATCTGCTGTTACTCAATAGACTTAACTCTTAGAGCTTTTACCCGACCGGAGTGGCCATTGACAGGCGTTCCCCTCTGCCGAAACCAGTGGTCATACTCATTGTATGGACTGACGTTTATCTGACGTGGCTATTTTGACGTTTCGCATACATTTGATGTATGGGCATACATCCCCGGCAAAAATCGGCAGACTTTCTTTGTATAGAAAATGACAGACATGGCCGGTCCGGTTGGTTGACTAGTCTAAGGGTTAACTAGCTATTTCGTATTCTATTCTCACCCTTAGGTTGGGGGTGTAGCACAGCAACTCGACGGCCTGCAGCGCGAACTGCGCCGAGCGGCCGCGCTCCTCGGGCGTGGGCGCGCGCCGCGGCAGCGACACCGCGCCGTCCGCCGCCGCCGCCACCGCGCCGCGACCCACCCGCGCCATCAGCTCCGCCACCGTGCACACGCCGTAGTCCGCCGGGGAGAATGGCTGCAAACATAGAATAGGGTAACAATTGTACACTGTTGTATTTGTATAAGCCGGAACGCTAGCTATAGATGGAAGAGTTAATTTGAGGGCCGAACCCTTACGGAGGTCGAAGATACTATACTCGCCCACAACCAAAGTGACAAAGATAACATAAAAATCACTCGGCTCGCGTTATCAATTTGAGCGAGCTGAGACCCTTAGTGCAGGCCGCAGGTAGCAAACACGCAAAAAGGAATGTCGACAGATAATCACTAGACAATAATAGTAAAAATCCAATAGTAATCAATCGACACCATACCATCACTACGACCGGCGCATTTTATTGCCCCTGTCCCGAGTTTTATGGCTTGACTCGTCACTTTGGTTGAGGGAGAGTAGTCCATCATCGTTGAGTTTTAAAACCAAAATGAAGAGCCATAACATAGAGTAACTGATATAGTTGAGCTTCAAAAAGTTCTTAACTTTTTGAAGCTCAAGTCAATCGCGCCATCTGCGTGAAAGCTATAGATACCCAAAATGTAAGAGAAAATGTCACCTGCACTGCTACCCTACCTAGTAACGAATAGTGTACTAGTAGTACCAGTGGCGGTGCGTCAAAATAATTCTATGGGAAGCCGGGGCTGAACTTGACCCTCATTATTCCCCATGAGCGGTCGTAAAAGTACTCAACCGACTGAAAATGAGGGAAGCCGGTGGGAATAGAGTTCTATGGACGCTCCGCCACTGAGTAGTACACTTAACACTAGTAGCATGACACTGGGCTAACCTTGCCGAAGGTCTCCTGGTAGAGCGCGGGGATGTCCGCGGGGTGCACGGCGCGGCCGGGCACGGCCTTCAACAGCTTGAGCAGGTCGCCCGTCCAGCGCCGGCCTTGCGCGGCCGCCGAGATGGTGATGATGCGGTACGAACCGGAGCCTAGGACCTGAGTTACAACGAGCTTATTAGGAAAAATATGGGATATCACGTATTATGTTCCACTGATAAGTTAAAGTAAGGTAAATAATTAAGATCAAATAAGGTAACATGAAAAATAAAACTTACCACAATAGTACTGCTGAGAGCGGAAAGCAGTTCAGGCAGCTTCGTGAACCCATAATCCGCTACGCGGCACTGGCGGCCGAAATGATGGTGGAAAGCTGGGATGAGCCTAACAACAAAAGTAAATGTTATACAACTATAAATATTCCTAAGATTCAACCTTCAGTACAATTTTGAAATTCCGTTACCATTTTTCGTGAATATGGTTCAGTTTGATATGACAATTATTGTCGTAATATTGTATGTAAGTGCGAATGTTACACATATGGTGTTCGGCGATAGAATGGCAACCACAGAGTGGTTTCTGATGGTGACACTGACTTGCTGAAGGGGATGCAGCAGCGGGGCGCGGCGCGCAGCAGGTCGACGAGCTCGCGCTCGAACAGCGCCAACATCGGCTCCAGGGCCGGCGCCGTGCGGGGACGCTCGCGGTCGCCGCTCGACCGGGAGCTGGAGCCTACACACAACAGTATCACTGACTTGCTGAAGGGGATGCAGCAGCGGGGCGCGGCGCGCAGCAGGTCGACGAGCTCGCGCTCGAACAGCGCCAACATCGGCTCCAGGGCCGGCGCCGTGCGGGGACGCTCGCGGTCGCCGCTCGACCGGGAGCTGGAGCCTACACACAACAGTATCACTGACTTGCTGAAGGGGATGCAGCAGCGGGGCGCGGCGCGCAGCAGGTCGACGAGCTCGCGCTCGAACAGCGCCAACATCGGCTCCAGGGCCGGCGCCGTGCAGGGACGCTCGCGGTCGCCGCTCGACCGGGAGCTGGAGCCTACACACAACAGTATCACTGACTTGCTGAAGGGGATGCAGCAGCGGGGCGCGGCGCGCAGCAGGTCGACGAGCTCGCGCTCGAACAGCGCCAACATCGGCTCCAGGGCCGGCGCCGTGCGGGGACGCTCGCGGTCGCCGCTCGACCGGGAGCTGGAGCCTACACACAACAGTATCACTGACTTGCTGAAGGGGATGCAGCAGCGGGGCGCGGCGCGCAGCAGGTCGACGAGCTCGCGCTCGAACAGCGCCAACATCGGCTCCAGGGCCGGCGCCGTGCAGGGACGCTCGCGGTCGCCGCTCGACCGGGAGCTGGAGCCTACACACAACAGTATCACTGACTTGCTGAAGGGGATGCAGCAGCGGGGCGCGGCGCGCAGCAGGTCGACGAGCTCGCGCTCGAACAGCGCCAACATCGGCTCCAGGGCCGGCGCCGTGCGGGGACGCTCGCGGTCGCCGCTCGACCGGGAGCTGGAGCCTACACACAACAGTATCACTGACTTGCTGAAGGGGATGCAGCAGCGGGGCGCGGCGCGCAGCAGGTCGACGAGCTCGCGCTCGAACAGCGCCAACATCGGCTCCAGGGCCGGCGCCGTGCGGGGACGCTCGCGGTCGCCGCTCGACCGGGAGCTGGAGCCTACACACAACAGTATCACTGACTTGCTGAAGGGGATGCAGCAGCGGGGCGCGGCGCGCAGCAGGTCGACGAGCTCGCGCTCGAACAGCGCCAACATCGGCTCCAGGGCCGGCGCCGTGCGGGGACGCTCGCGGTCGCCGCTCGACCGGGAGCTGGAGCCTACACACAACAGTATCACTGACTTGCTGAAGGGGATGCAGCAGCGGGGCGCGGCGCGCAGCAGGTCGACGAGCTCGCGCTCGAACAGCGCCAACATCGGCTCCAGGGCCGGCGCCGTGCGGGGACGCTCGCGGTCGCCGCTCGAACGGGAGCTGGAGCCTACACACAACAGTATCACTGACTTGCTGAAGGGGATGCAGCAGCGGGGCGCGGCGCGCAGCAGGTCGACGAGCTCGCGCTCGAACAGCGCCAACATCGGCTCCAGGGCCGGCGCCGTGCGGGGACGCTCGCGGTCGCCGCTCGACCGGGAGCTGGAGCCTACACACAACAGTATCACTGACTTGCTGAAGGGGATGCAGCAGCGGGGCGCGGCGCGCAGCAGGTCGACGAGCTCGCGCTCGAACAGCGCCAACATCGGCTCCAGGGCCGGCGCCGTGCGGGGACGCTCGCGGTCGCCGCTCGACCGGGAGCTGGAGCCTACACACAACAGTATCACTGACTTGCTGAAGGGGATGCAGCAGCGGGGCGCGGCGCGCAGCAGGTCGACGAGCTCGCGCTCGAACAGCGCCAACATCGGCTCCAGGGCCGGCGCCGTGCGGGGACGCTCGCGGTCGCCGCTCGACCGGGAGCTGGAGCCTACACACAACAGTATCACTGACTTGCTGAAGGGGATGCAGCAGCGGGGCGCGGCGCGCAGCAGGTCGACGAGCTCGCGCTCGAACAGCGCCAACATCGGCTCCAGGGCCGGCGCCGTGCGGGGACGCTCGCGGTCGCCGCTCGACCGGGAGCTGGAGCCTACACACAACAGTATCACTGACTTGCTGAAGGGGATGCAGCAGCGGGGCGCGGCGCGCAGCAGGTCGACGAGCTCGCGCTCGAACAGCGCCAACATCGGCTCCAGGGCCGGCGCCGTGCGGGGACGCTCGCGGTCGCCGCTCGACCGGGAGCTGGAGCCTACACACAACAGTATCACTGACTTGCTGAAGGGGATGCAGCAGCGGGGCGCGGCGCGCAGCAGGTCGACGAGCTCGCGCTCGAACAGCGCCAACATCGGCTCCAGGGCCGGCGCCGTGCGGGGACGCTCGCGGTCGCCGCTCGAACGGGAACTAGTGCCTACACACAACAGTTATTTATTATACAATTCATATTTCGATCGTTAATAACGAATTTCAGATTTCTACCCTCACTGTTCATTTCAGTTAATTGAAACATCAATGGGGTTGGCAACTGTCAAAGTGACATCTTCAAAATTGGTCCCTAGAAAAGCTAAATTTGTATGGCGCGAAGTATAGTCTGTATTTTTAGGTATTTAAATAAAAGTAAACAAAATCTACCCTTCAATGGCTCCTTAAGCCAGTTGAGGGTAGATGAAAACATTACACGATCAAATAATGTAGGTTAAAGTCAGGTCGTTCGTTCAGTGTCAGATCTAGGCGCTTTTGTATTTGTTTACATAATACTCTTTTTGGTTGGTTAACCAATAAATGTTATAACTACCCGAGAATGTACAAATTGTTTGTTTACTTTTATTTAAATACCTAAAGATACAGACTATAGTTTTTATTTATTTTCGCGAAAATGACTCAATATTTTGTCTCGAATTGCTCCGAAATTGAAATCCATCCGTTTTTGGAATACACTAAAATTAAAATGATGTAGATTAACGCCATAGGGAAGGTTTTCGCCTAAGAAAAGCTTTATGCCTGCATACAAGTTAGGCGGTTATCACACTGCTGCGGATCCGCATGCGGCGCCGGTGCGCGAGCGAGACAGCGCTCTGCATGTGTATAGCGCTATCTCGCTCGCGCACCGGCGCCCGATGCGGATCCGTCGCCAGTGTGATAATCGCCTTAGGTACCATTCATCGTCTGTTTCTTTCTATCATTGTTTGTATCTCTTTCTCTTATTGTATGGAATCTGGAACAGCGCCCTCTGCAAAAGTTTTCACCGGCCAACCCCATTGAGACACGCGTGCGCCTTAGAAGAACAGAAATACACGCAATGCGACTAATCTCAAAACACGTTTCAAGATGGCTAATAGCATACCGTAACTATGGGTTGGTTGGATTATGTACGCTCCAAAAGTGAAGCCCTTAAAATGAGCGAATTCAAACAATTTTCACTAGTGGCGCACGTGGCAAACGAGAGATGCGGACGTGCCGTCACCAGCGTGAGAAACAAATAAACTATAATTTTCTAACAATGTCAGTGACAAAGATGTAATGATTGTCAAAATAGATAAATATAACGGAATCATTGCTAGATTATGAAATAACTTTGGAAGTATTATTTCTGCGAATTTTGGTAGAGTATAACCCATCCATAGTAAATATCATCAGCGAGGGATAGAAGCGAGGGATAGAAGCCTATGGAGGAACCTGATCTTCAACAGAAGGACATGATGTCACGATCCTCAGCTCTGAGGGAACGACTAATGATGAGTAAATATCATTTGGTCTACGATTGAAACTTACTGAGATCATGTTGCGGCTCCTTGCGCGCTAGATGGCGCGAGGGTGCGTCACGCAGCTCGATGCCCGCGGCGCCGTGCAGCAGCAGCTCCAAGGGCACGCCGCGGGTGGCGTCGTATGCGAAGCAGGAGAATGCCGCCTCGTAGCACTCCACGAAACTAACACATGGACAAATAGGATAATTAAGCATGATTAGGTAAATTACCCCGTCAGTGAGCGTATCGAAAAATAATAAACACGAATTTTTATTTTGCCAAACAAACAAAATATAACGAAGATATGACGTGTCAAAGTTGGGGATCGGGGACTCGTGAAGTCACGCCGTGCTAGGCGTAACACGGTGTGACGTCACACATTTTGTACAACAAAAAAATCTATTCAATATTTTTTGCCTATTATTGCCACACATTATTAATAACAAGTATAATGACATTAATGACCCTAACACCATAAAGAAAAAGAAACAAGTGATCAATACTTCACAATAAATCTATCGTCATTCAGACCTATTCATATAAGTACCTATGAAGATATTAAGGCGGCACTACACACAAAAACAATAAGTTATAAAAAAAAGAAAAAAAAACAATTAATAAAATTCTGACCTTAACAATGGCAATTTTCCTCCATGGCTGTCCAGCAGCGCTAGAGTATTCTTCGCCAGCACAGAGATCTCCATAAACACAGGCTGCAGGATCCTGCTGCCATCCTCATGTCCCGTACTCAACCCGCCATGGATATGACACTTCCACGGAGCTTCTTCCATGTCCAATTCCGTCACAGGGGTTAAGTCTGTCAGCTGTACGAGTCGCCCGTACCCTTCGTGTATTATAACAGTGTCTTTAAGCCTGGCGATATCGGAAGTAGTTAACGCGCAGCAATGGCGGCTGGCGTAGGCGTCTCTTAATCTTAGCAGAGGTAGCGCGTGATTGGTTTGATCTAGGAGGATGGCCCTGAGCCTAGCTCTAAGTACATCTTGGTTGGGGGCGGGGGATGGTCTGCCCAGGGCTAGTTCGAGACGGCGGCCAGACCAGGCGTTGTCTAGGCGGCGCTTGTGCACGCGGGCGATGGCGAGACGGGCGTCCCATTCGGAGCGGAGCACGACGGTAGCGATGGGGCCGTCGTTGTATACCCAGACCATGACTAGGAAAGAGGAAAAGTATTAATGAATTGTGTATATCTACTATCTTACTTAATATTAAAATTATGAAAGTACGTAGAGCCGAACAATGGTTCAGTTTATTTGCAAGACCTCTTGTTTTCTTATTCAAGTGAGGAAAGATTCACTGCTCCCTTTTTCAGGCAAAAATTGAAATTGATTATTGGAATTTGATAAACTTATCACAAAGATAACTAGGATACAATAATTTAGAGTTCATAACAACAAGGGCATTACTTATGTATGCAAATCTAACAAAAGATAATCTGATCTGTAAAGAAATCTTACCTTTGACAACTGGGACGTATAGGCTGAACAGTTTAGTAAGCATCGTCTGTATGACGGCAGGGTCGAACGGCGGTAAGTTGGTGACTGTCAGCTCGGCCGTGGAGTCCTCGCACTCGCTGCTGGGCTCTCTGAAGGATCCCTAAGAGTTGTGACAACTTGAAAAGTAAAGACGTCTTACCTTTGACAACTGGGACGTACTGGCTGAACAATTTAGTGAGCATCGTCTGTATGACGGCAGGGTCGAATGGTGGTAAGTTGGTGACTGTGAGCTCGGCCGTGGAGTCCTCGCACTCGCTGCTGGGCTCGCTGAAGGAGGCCGACGAGTTCCAGGGGGACACGGCCCGGCTCTGGCTGTCGCGGGGGCGGCTGTCGTCCCCGCTATTGCTAGACGAGCAGCCAGAGCGATCGAGGTTCACGGACCCTGATTACAAATAAAAATATGTTGACTGTATTCAAGACGATTTCTTTCCCAGAATGAAAACGAATATACATATAGGACATCTCCTACACAAACAAAAAACAATATGTAATGAAATAACCATAATGATTAATCACTGTTTTTGTGGTAAATGACATGAATGATTGATATAATTTTTATAGTAGTGTTACTACTATTAAATGTTTGTTAGGTACAGTCGCCATCAGATATATCGGAGCGGCCAAGGTGGCCACAAATATCTGAACAACGCCTCTATTGTCAAGGCGATAAAGTGCTTGTTCAGATATTTCTGAGTACGCTGGCCGCTCGGATATATTTGATGGCGACTGTACCTAACTTGGTTTCAACTTACCAATAGCGCTGTATGGAATTCAATTATTCAATTAAATTTATGGAAACACTAAAAACACAATATACGTCTTTACACACCATAATTTATTTTAGGATGGATTCATTCCGACGGATCATCTCCGTTTCTCATAGTAATACATAAATAGTTTTGACGTTTCGTAAAGGTTGTCAGACTTACAAAAGTACATATCAAGATCAGGAATAAGTTCTGCTAAGAAAATATTGAGATTGGGGTCTATCATCGGTAACATTTTTATACGCATAAACTTTACATTCTAATGTTACTTGTATATAACATTAGAATGTATTTAACTTTTTTTTCCTTTTACATTTTATAAGAGTAAACTAGATACCCAAAGATTTCAATTGCAATTTCAGTAGCGTTATTTTTATGGAAAGTTACTACAGCCCAAGAATAAGGGCAATGATTGATTTGTTACGTTGTATGTAAACATCAGAAAGGATTTGTTCTGATTCTGATAGTAGTACTTGCAACAAAAGCGAGATAGCGATGAAAAAGCAGCCCTCCCGATCTTCCCGAGATGCTTAAGCTTTTTTGATCTGATTACTTATCTTAAGGCATACTCAAGCTAACTGGGCCTCAAAGGTGTTTTCTAGAGTTTTGCGTAAATTGGCTAATAATCTGTAGGTGCTGCCAGTATGGAAGTCAGCTCTTCTGGATTCAATATACTCCATATACTCGTAATTCATCTCAGATACAAACCTTCACCAGACTTCTCTCCTCCGTTGGGAGAGCTAGTGTTGAGGCCAAACGGTTGCTGGTCGAATGGTACACCGTTCCGTTTGCACACCACGCTCAATTGTTGGACTAGGGTTGCCTCGACCCGCTTCTTGAAGTCTTCTATTAAATTTATCTATTATTATTAATAGCGCCTTATAGCTTAACCGACCAAGCAACACCATAGCGAGCCATGCATGTATATAGATATATACACATTGTTGTGTTTGTTCATAGTTTAAAATAGCGTAAAGATTTAGCTGCTTATATGACGCCCCACATTTTTCTGTTATATTGTGACTCCTCCCAATTTAAGTAAATGTGCAGTTGAAAAGGTAATTGTATGGTTTTTATTTTGGTATTATTTTGTTTTTTTATTTACAAAATCAAAGGCAGTAAATTTTTTGATTGTTGATTTAATTTTCTGACCTTAGGTACTTCTCGAAATGAAACGTCAAAACTATGTTTACGTTTGAGATGTTTGAGATTAGAAACGAAGACGACGAAGGGCTTGTTTTTTTAGTGATTTCTGTAAATTCGATTTCACTAGCGCTGTGAATCTAGTTATTTACACAGGTAACAACCCCGTTACATAAGTATAATAAAATTATTAGGTGTAAGTAATAGAATTTAAACTCAATGAGACACTGGAAGTTGTTTAAAATTTTGCATGCTTACACAATTAGAAAAAATAAATACGTAAATAAGAGTATAATGTTGTTTCCAAATAAACGAAAAATAAATAAATAAGAAGCTATTGCCAACTCGAAAACAAAACCATGCTACTAACACTACTGCATAAAACTAAAAATAAAAAATAAAAGTAGTATCTCTACTGCACAAAGTCATGTCCCGAGTTTGACAGCTTAACTAGAATGATGCTTTAGATGCTTATTATAAACGACGCCAATATTTTACGTTAACACCGTACAGCTCCTTTTTATCGGCTGACAAATACGAGGCACGCGTATTTCTGCATGTTAAAAACTTTTCAAATTAATAAATGTGTACGAATTAATGAAAGGGCCCACTTTCTCGATTTGCAAGGACACTTCATTAGCATACATTGTGTAAATCTAATACGGGCGATAAATTAAACCAGATATAGAACGCATTAGTGTAATCATTAATTAAGATGTTTTTTAAAGTTACACTTAACTGTGACCCAATAATTAATTTTTGAAAATTACTTTCTCGTTGACAGTTACTTTCAATATACTGTAAACAATGTATTGAAAGTAACTGTCAACGAGCATTTAACACGAGTGTGTTTGCATTTACATTGCGGGCCGAATTATTTTGTATGGGTAAAATTTTAATTGGAATTCTAAGTAAAAGTTATCTAATTACATTTCTTATGTCCAATACTAATCACCGTTAAAAGATTCGCCCGTATTAGATTTTACACGTTGTATAATTTGTGGTTTTAAGAAGTCTGTACTAATAACTCCATATCGACAAAGGGGCACCATTTTCTGCACTGAGTGCACAAATATTAGGTGTCACTAACCGTGCATGCCGCGGATCTTGCGCGGGCGCGGCGCGGGCGGCGGGCAGAACTCAAGCGGCGGCGGCGTCGGCGCGGGCAGCGCCTGCAGCGCGCGCGCCCAGTCCGCCGCCACCGCCGGCGCCAGCGGCACCGGGGACGGCTGCAACGGGAGAGACCCTTTACTCAACTGTGTCAACTTGTTAAACTTTTGTACTTGTGAAACATGAGGATATATAAGCAATGCTAAGCGCAGATGGGATGGCAGATGGAATCAGATGGATTTTTTTGATGACAAATCTTTAAAAATAAAAAAACTAGTTTAAAGTTCCAAAACAAAACAATTAAAATGTGGTCGAAGGTGGCGCCTGTGCATAGGCTGTATCTGTCAGTCAATAGTGTTCAATTCTTTCATAATTTAATTAACTGGCATGGATTTTAGTTTTTAAAGTCAAATCCCATTAGACTATATTTATGTTGATGTTGATAACATACAACATATGCTGGCTGGCGCCATCTGGCCAAACCTTAGGCCTTCCCCATTATAAATTGAGGGGTTTGCCCCTGATTTTTAAGATCTTCAGGAACGTTACCCGCAAAACGTTCAATTTTGAAAGCAAATGACAGTTATAAGATGTCCGAACGGTAAGCAGCTCTATTGTAACAGTTCGAGCATGAAGATAGAATTACTAAAAAGACTATCCTTATTGTGTTCTATTAAGTTCCGTTTTTCTCACCTGCACTGGCGGCGGTATGAAGGCGCGCTTTTCGGCCACGCCAGCGGTGCTGTAGCCCTCGTCGCTAGAGTACGCGTGGTAGGGCTGCAGGGGGCGCAGGTAGCGCGTGCTGATCCTGTTTTACATATTGCTCACCTGCACTGGCGGCGGTATGAAGGCGCGCTTGTCGGCCACGCCGGCGGTGCTGTAGCCCTCGTCGCTGGAGTACGCGTGGTAGGGCTGCAGGGGGCGCAGGTAGCGCGTGCTGATCTTACGACCGAACACGTCCTCGCCGTCCATACGCTTCAGTGCCCTGATAAAATTAACAATAAACTAGTAGTCCGCCACGAACTGACAGTTCGCGATTTACTTGCAAACGAGTTGACCAATATAACATGACCCCCGTGAAGATCGCTTTTGCACCTTCTAGCTTCATAACCCCTTGATCTATCCTGCTCATATAAGAACTCTCCAATTATATCTATCTCTGCTACAACCCCAAACAATTTCATGAAGATCAGAAAAACGTTCCTAAAGTTATCACGAAACATCTTATTCAAAATCAAAACGCCATCGAAATGCAGAGACGGTCGGTAGTCAGCATTTATTATTTTACAGCATTTATACGACACTTCCATTGTGTCCGAAGTAGAGGTGTGCGCCGATAGCAAAATTATCGGCGGCGGCGTCTGATCATTTTTCGACCGGCGGCGGCGGCGTAATCGGCGTTATCCCGCTAAATTGAAGCCCAAGTGGTATTTATTGGACCATCCAAAAATAAGACATGCTTTAAATCATGCGATGGGAATTTTATACATTATTTATCGTATCGTATGGAATGCTTAAAATTAGGTAATCAGAGTACAGCTATGAGGTTGTTAAGCCAGGCAACTACGTCGGGTGTCAGAGCGTCTAGATCCTCAGCTGGACCAGGATAGGAGTGAGAATGAGAATGCGTCAGCGTTAATAAAGTATAAACAGCGTAAATAAAACACCTCAACTCTTTGAAAACTCCCGATGGTCTCGCAAAGTTTGCACATTTTAAATACAAGACATGAATTCAACAACCATTTTTCTAAAAGAATGTTAATAGACTGGGAGCAAAATCTCAAATTCGCTCTCCTTCTCGATGCGACAGGCAAATGATATTACTTTTGGGCAACCGGGCTTTTTACGTGGTTTAGACCCTGCTGTATCCGAATCGCCGGTTGCCATCAAAGAAACTACAACCAGAAGTGAGATACGGCCAAAAAAAGGACCCGTTTTTTAGCTTTTCTTAAATAACTCGAAAACAGTAGCACCTACCAAAAAATGTTCTTCCACTTAAGTAATCTACATAAAATTCTCTATAAAAAAGGTTCTATACAGTTTTTTGCTGGGATCAATGTTTAATGAGATATTAAGGGACTAAGATAGACAATAAACATATATACTAATTAGCTTTTTCCCGCGAGTTTGTCTGCGTGGGATTAACATTCGCTATAATAAATTAATGAAATGCCGTAGTATAATCTTACAGCAAAAATAAATTTAACGTATAAGCTTTTTTACGTCTACAGTAAGCAACAATTCCATACCAACTTCAACCCCCCGTTTCATCCCTTTAAAATATGATTACTGGGATAAAAACTATCTTATATCCTTCCCCACAACTCAAACTATCATCACACCAAATTTCATCTAAATTGGTTCAGCGGTTTAAGCGTGAAGAGGTAAGAGACCCACTGACTAGTCCAAAATTATTAAACTCTCTCTCCTTCTCGATGCGACAGGCAAAGCATATTACTTTTTGTTTACAGAAGGGTCCAAATAGGGTAAAAATCTATTTGGACCCTTCTGAGTTCGAAATTTAAAATATTTTTTTACCGGAAGTGAAATATTTAAGGTGGCGGCCAGTATAAACCTAAGCGTCGAAAAATCTATGTTCCTCGTATGGATACCATTATGCTTTATTTTTAACGATTGTTATTTTTGGGAATAACAGTTGTAATTATAATATTTTGCAATTGCCATCAAATAATGTTAGACCGGAAGTAAGATATAGAAGATGGTGTCCAGGTCCAGCAAGGCTTGTCAGAAAAATATTTCAAATGTCGGCGCTTACTATAATAATCCTACCTTTACTTTTTTAACGTTCATGGCACCCCGCTTATGCCAGCTATCATACTTTATCGTGTGACATGTCAAACGAAAAGGTTTGTTATGTTATGCTTGTTGATTAAATAGATACCTATTCTCACGGGGCACGGCTGCTTCGGTTTGTGCCTGTATAAGAGGGTGGAAAGAGAGCCGACCACAGCGTATCACAACTGTGATGTAATAGCCGTGGACTGGACACGGCCCGTCAGACGCGCGAAGAATGCCCTGCATGAACGGAGCCTCGTGCTGTCATTTCCGTGGCTATAGGAGGAGACCTGGCACTACCGGCTCTAATTCGCCTAACGGCCGATAGTGATGAGGCGTGGGCGGCAGTAGCCACCTTCAGTGTCACAGTTTTGACCCAAAAGGAGGCTGCGGAGTATATGCGCGAACATGACGTAAACTCACTCCTGCAGAAGACCAGGCATGCGGCGATGCTGCCGCCTTTACATTCTTTACACCCACTCTTTACACCTTTACAACAGCTCCATCATTCGCCTGAAAGGTTCCGAGCTAGAAGGCCCTCAAGTATTCCGAGGTGCCGTCAGCGGAGGAGATTGCACGAGCAGAATTACAATGGGCCCGTAAGAGCAACGACGACGGGGTACCGGAGGTCTGCAGACGTGTTCCCAAAACCCCGTCCACAAAGCGCGTGGTGGAATACAGTGTTGACGGCGATTTATAACTTTAAAGACCAGTATATTTGGAACCATTGCAAATAGGTAATCTTTTTTTTTTAAATACGTGTCATTACAACTGTTATTCTCAAAAATAACAATCGTTAAAAATAAAGTATAATCAATGGGGGTATCCATACGAGGAACATAGATTTTTCGTCGCTTAGGTTTATACTGGCCGCCATCTTAAATATTCCACTTCCGGTAAAAAAATTATTTAAATTTCGAACTCAGAAGGGTCCAAATAGGGATTTTTACCCTATTTGGACCCTTCTGAGTTCGAAATTTATTTATTTCAGTGTAAACAAAAAGTAATATGCTTTGCCTGTCGCATCGAGAAGGAGAGAGAGTTTAATAATTTTGGACTAGTCAGTGGGTCTCTTACCTCTTCACGCTTAAACCGCTGAACCAATTTAGATGAAATTTGGTGTGATGATAGTTTGAGTTGTGGGGAAGGATATAAGATAGTTTTTATCCCAGTAATCATCTTTTAAAGGGATGAAACGAGGGGTTGAAGTTGGTATGGAATTGTTGCTTACTGTAGACGTAAAAAAGCTTATACGTTAAATTTATTTTTGCTGTCAGATTAAACTACGGCATTTCATTAATTTATTATAGCGAATGTTAATCCCACGTAGACAAACTCGCGGGAAAAAGCTAATTAGTATATATGTTTATTGTCTATCTTAGTCCCTTAATATCTCATTAAACATTGATCCCAGCAAAAAACTGTATAGAACCTTTTTTATAGAGAATTTTATGTAGATTACTTAAGTGGAAGAACATTTTTTGGTAGGTGCTACTGTTTTCGAGTTATTTAAGAAAAGCTAAAAAACGGGTCCTTTTTTTGGCCGTATCTCACTTCTGGTTGTAGTTTCTTTGATGGCAACCGGCAATTCCGATACAGCAGGGTCTAAACCAGGTAAAAAGCCCGGTTGCCCAAAAGTAATATCGTTTGCTTCTCGACAACGATTTCTTGAAAAAAAAAACCAGACTATAAGGTTTACTTACTTAATTATATCATCATTCATCTATATAGAAATAGCATTGCCTGAAAATTGACTTCAATTAGAAGACTAAAGCCCCGACGTTAATAAGTTCAGCACCGACTTATATTGCATTTGGAATTGGTGAGAGAAAATTGTGTATTGGTTCTAAAAGATAAAGATAATAGGCCTTTAACCAGCCCAAAACTTTGTACTTCGATGGATTTGATCCAGTAATCAACAGATTAACTAACTGGTTTCAGTATTTTAACTTGTTTGGGATAGTTATTTCTTCCAATCTTCCACGCCGCGTGTGTTACTTTTGAAATTAAACCAATGCAACAAATAGATTAAGTTGTCATCATTTCGTACTTTTCGTAGTAATTATCTACAGTTCCATGCACTCAACAATATCACTGCGGAGAGCTGGAACGTGCGAGCTATTATAAAATACAACCAAATTACAATTTGCAGTAGGTTTAACTGTAACATTTAAATAGTTCCCTCGATTTCTCAAGGATCTTAACATAAAAATTTACGTAATGAGAATGGACCATCTAAATAACAAGCGCGATTTAGCATGTTATTCCACGCCGATTTGACGCCGATCATTGGCCGGCGGCGGCGGCGTGGCGCGGCGGCGCACACGTCTAGTCCGAAGTTGTCTGTAAGAACTTCGCTTCGCTCCGCTCGCTCGCTCGACTAACGTGCACCTTACTTAGACCCCATTTACACATTGATTAGTGATAAGTGCGAGTTCATACATTTGTTACTAATCACAAGTAGCAAATGTATGAACTCGCACTTAACACTAATCAATGTGTAAATGGGCCCTTAGTGTATAAAGTATAAAACTTTCCTATCGTGAAAACTCTGAGTTCACGAATATTTCCGAACGCCGTTAACGTGTTCATAAATCATATTATTGTTTTTTTTTACACTGTAAACTTAAGAGTCGCCAGGACGCTCGCGTTCCCATACAACCGTAGTTTACGTCTCATTTTAAAACGACATGCTTTAGAACCACGTGGCATGGGCATTCTAGTAGTACAGATCTAGGTCGGATATTCGTTTTCGTTGCTAAAAATTTTAATACAAAGAAAATACAGCCAGATAGTGATTTACATACAAAACCTATTTTTGCTATATTTTCTTTGTATTACAATTTTTAGCAACGAAAACGAATTACCGACATAGATCTGTACTGCTAGAATGCCGATGCCAAATTTCGTGGTTCTAAAGAATGTCGTTTTAAAATGAGAGCTGAACTACGTTTGTATGGGGACGCGAGTTCACGCGAGCGTCCTGGCGACTCTTAAATAGACGTCATATACAAAGAAAAAGTTACCAAGCCTCCAGTGCCCAGGTCTGGTATCAAACCAGCGTCTTCTGCTATGATATTACTTAAATAGTAAAAGGTGAGACAAGAGCAAGCTGAAATACTGTTAATAAACTAGAAAATACCATATCTAAATGGAAATAATGATAATCAGTGACCCACTAATAATAATTGTGATTGTGACTGAAAATGACAACGCTGTCCGATGTGACGATATTTTGTGGTTAGAAATTACGTAAATAGGTTTCCTTACTTCCAACACTTCCTGGAAACTCACTGTCGGTAGTTATTATTGATTGTAATAACGTCGTATCTCAGATTAGTCAACCACAGACCTATATAAAGTAACACGATCGTAGAAAATGATCATTTATATCATTTAAGACATGGTTTAAGAAGACAGGTACAGCACTCACTATGTCAGACAGCACTTTGATTCGCAAACTATGATATATAAACATTAATCACGTCACGACAGATGGGTTATGCACGCTCCATAAGTGAAGAGCTGAAAATGAGTGAATTCAAACAATTGTCTCTAGTAGTGCACCAGCAAGCCAGTAATGCGGAAGTGCTAATGAGCTTCCGTCACACGCGTGACAGTGACAAAGATGTAATTGATTGTCAATACAGATATAAATATAAGAGAATTTTTGTTGGGTTATCAACATACCCCGGGGTTTTCGGTGCGGGAATGTTATACACTAGCCAAATAACAGGTAAAAACTGTAAAAAACGATACTAATCTAACATTTCTAAGCACATTTGGACCTTACTACCTACGTTTCATTCATAGTTTGGTAATTACTTTACAATAAACAAAGTTATAAATACACGAAATCATTCCCGCACCGAAAACCCCGGGGTATGGTTATCAAATAAATTGGGCAGCATTTTTTGTGCTCATTATGTTAGAGTATAACACATACATAGTAAAATATCATTGTTCTCAAACGTTACTTTTGAGGTAACTTTAACTAGCTTAGTGGATGTGACCACCTTGAAGAGCGCACCAGGTTTAGCAAGACAGTGCTACTTATACCTGTCTTGTTATACCATAATTTTAGAGAAATCAGCTGTTAATGATCAACCATACTATGTAAGTATATCTAACGACACGGATTTTTTTTTTTTTTTTTTTCTTATGGACTTTAGGCGGTATTGCCTGTAGCCAATGTCAAGTATAAAAAGGCGGGAAATAAGAGCTTGTAAGATTCAATCTTTAGGTACAATGCATGGTACAATGTCTTCAATCGATAAGTATTTTGTTTAATCAAATAAGTTTTGGGCAACGTTGTTCGGTAGAAGTGGCATAAGCCTTGTTAGTTGCTATTTGTAGAGTGATAGCTCCCTACAAAAGGCTCGAGGAGGCTACAGGTTGTTCTGAACCAATCAATGGTTACACGCCTTTTAAGATTAATTCTTCATTATCCGCACACTTGTTCGTTAGATCACCGCACAATAAGCTATCTATATTACACACTGAACCACGAAAATGAACAAAAGACAAATAATTAATCCTAACGAGCTGCGACCACGATGAGCTCAACCCATAGACCACCACACGGAAAATTTAAAATGTATTCGTTATGGAATGACAGGTGTAACCCCCTCCAACGTTTATATTTGAAATCAGCTGTCAAAGATCCGCCATCTTTATAACCGTTATGAATGAACACTTTTCCCGCCAATTTTCATAGGAAATAATAATACGATAGCTCCAGGATCATAAATTACGACGTTATATGATTATAAAAGACGATAATTAGAGTAACTAACTTTAAAAATGCCTAGATGACTATATCATCATACAAATCTAGTAAAAATGTTGCTGAGAAAAGGATTTGATGAATACAAGTGTTATGCCATATATAGTTCATAAAATAATAGATAAAACGAAAAGCAACCAAACTTAGGAATTTTTCCAAATAGTTAACATAACAGAATACCTATCAATTTTGTATCGCGTTTTTCAAATGTTGCAATCGGTAAGTTATATGAAACATAACAATAAGAAGTTTTATTTTAGTCTGTAATGAGAAACTACTAAGTGTTTTACAATGAAAAAAATTAAAATATATTTTGCCAAAAGATTTTGAAAATATAAAAATACTTGAATTTAGGATTACTTGAATAATTAACCTAATATATTTGCATGCTTTTTTATTCCCACTAGATTAGATTTTTTAGCAAATTCTTTCTATAAGCAAAAGATAAAAGGCTAAGAAAGTGCTAATAACTTATTTCCACAAATTCCTACAATTCTTTTCGAAATAACGTAAAAAAGTTAAAACTTACCCTTGGACTAGCATGATTCACAAATAAATAATTAACGAAACAAAAGGCGTTTGACGCCTATAAAATTAAACTTTGAGTTTTGAGACACGACGAATTTCGAATTATAGCCGTTAGAAAAATGTTTAAATTTCGAAAGTATAGTAAAAATCACTGTTTCTGGCTTGTGTCTGGCGATGTAATGAACGTTTGGACGTGGAAGGACGCCACTGTGAGGTGACCCCTATGTTGAGGGTAAGAACATAATTGGAACAAGTGAATGAGTGAAAAATATGAAGTACCCACCACATTTGAAAATGTTACAGATACGTTCAGAATGCAATCTACTAAATTTTACGGTAACAATCGAATTGATGTCAAATGCGCACTTTGATTTTGGCACTGTTATATGGAACATGAAATCAACAGATTTACGTAAAATTTTTGTCACAGGATTTATGTTTGGTCTGTAGAAAAATAAGCTACGAGTAAACTGCTAATGAAATCAACAGATTTAACTTAAAATCTTGTCCTGTAATTTACGTTGAAATCTTAAAAACCTGTTAGTTTTGAATACAATAAACATTTTCTTAAAAATGTATATGCTTTTCAACAAAATTCGATAGATTTCGGGTCGGGACGGGTGTAAGCAAATAAATAAAGACACCATATTCGTAACACCGTAACGGGCTCGTTTTTGATGCAATCAATAACCTTGTAAACCAGTCAACCGTGGTACTGTTGTCAACGGAATAATTTGATTATACTGCTGACAGAGGTTTAGGTTTTTTGGTCTTTCTTTTGCTATTGAATACTAAAAGATGATTTAAGAGCCCTGAAAAATATATATAACAGCGTAAACTTATATTATAACATGTATCTACTAGGTCTCATCTCACGTACTTGAGTCAGAATGAATTTTGAAAAAAAAAATACTCGTCTGTCTTGAAATAGATACCTACTGCTGTATTCGATTCTCTGTAACTTTAATATAAAAATCTCTTATTTTAAAAAGCACTCAACGTCACAATATATGTTAAGGTTCTATAGAATTTGACGCTGAATTACGATCTTAGGATTCGTCAGAGGACTAGTTGACGCACCGCCTCGCGAGGAAATTGCGGCCGCGCGTGCTTTTGCCACGGCCGAGGCACGTCCACACTAGCCGAGCTGCCTCGCGCGGCAATTTCCACGCGAGGCCGTTCGTCAGGTGCGGCCCCGCCTAATTAATAAGTAACAGTGTTTGGCTGTTTGGTAGAGAATGCCGTCTGCTTTTGGCATTATTCCGCCCAGTGTACTTTGTTTTAAAGTGCAATAAATATTCTATAAATTATTGTTACATACAATAGTAAATATAGAAGCCACAGTACGAATAGCCAACACACAATCTCCTTTCGAATGAAATTACCTAATACCACAGCAACTGTTTGACTCAAAACTGAGAATATCAAGTCAATAGCAAAGCGATGTCGTAACATTTAAAAAAAATAGTGGTACATTTTAGTTAGTAAACAACTTTTTCTTGTACAGTCGCCATCAAGTACATATATCTCAGCTGCCAGAGTACTCAAAAATATCTGAAATGCTCTTTATCCCCTTGACAATATAGACCTTGTTCAGATATTCGTGACTACCTTGGCCGCTCTGATATACTTGATGGCGACTGTACATGCCGTTCATATGTTGACACTCAGATGAACTTTGTACCATGTCATGTCAAATTGATATTAAACTTAAAAGTAAGTTACCTGGCAGCATGGTCGGGCGTGGGGAACCTCAGCACAGCCGTGGCCTTGTCCACACGCAGCACGCGGCCACCGCAATTATCGGCCAGGCGCCGCAGCCTGCGCGACACGCGGTCCGGCGGTTGCTCTAGCGGCAGATTCACCACTTCGATTTCGCATATAGGATCCTCTTCCTCTTCGGTTTGGCTTAGCGTCTGTGATAAAAATAAAAACTGTCTAGTTAAGGTTAACGTGGGCTGTTTTCCGCAACCGACGTCTTTGATTGCGCCTATTTTGCGTGCCGGTAGGCCTCAATCGTGCCAACCCAGTTCCTCCAGGAAACCTAGCAGCCCCTTGTTGCCGACCACTTCCGGGAGTGCCTTTAGCGAACCAAGATGTTTCGCCCGGTATTTAACCACTCCAGGACATGTGATGATGACGTGGGCGTATTTATTTAATTATAATTATTTTCATCGTTCAATGTCTAGAAAATTCTGATAGAAATGTCAAAGTACAAAAGCCTAATCTGCACACAAAAGTTCGATTAGATTATAGGTGTGATAGAATGCACAAAAAATAGGCTCGATTGTATGACCCTGAAATCCTTCACTAACATATTATAAGGGAAATACAAAACAAACAGTTATTACATTAGGCGGCTCCACACCGAACGCGTCGCCTCGTGAGGAAGTTTTCGCGCGTAGCAGCCCGAGCCATTGCGGCCGCGCGTGCGTTTGCCTCAGCCGAGGCACGTCTTTACTGGCTGAGCTGCTTCGCGCGGCAATTTCCTCGCGAGGCGGCTCGTTCGGTGTGGACACGCCTTTTTACGTATTATTGCGTAACTGTACATACCTTTGGGTTTCTAGGCAAGTGCGCAGTCAGTTCATTATAGCAGTAATGGGATGAGGCGCAGGTTATTAAGGCCGAAGAAGTATTCTGCTTATGCACCAGTATCACTTCCATATTTTTCCTGTATATAAATGAGAGTATGTTATTAATGAGATTAAAAAGCTACACATAGTAAGTGATGCCCTTTTTTTGTTGGTGTTCTTCTTGAGGTTTAGAATTTTTTACTACTGTATGGATAAAGTATAACCAACAAGGTATTTCAATGCGATTACAGCGCCATCTACGCATTACTTTGTGCGTTTATTATTAATCACGGATTTATAGATCTTAATTTACACTGAAAAATAAACTACAAATTAGGACCATTAATTACTAATGGACAAAGCAATTTCAATTTCACTAATCCCCATTATCTAACTAATTATGACGTTGTCATAAATAAATGACATAGGTAACTCATTTAATTTAACTATTAAAATGTTATGTTCTGTATGCTTCATGACTTTATATATCATAACGCTGGCCCAATATGACAGGGTTCTATGTATATTTCACTTTGAAATTGAAATTTGAAACAACCCTGTAATATTGGGATTGGGCCAGCGATATGATAAATCAATCTTAACCTTTTGAACGCCAAGCGTTGAACAAAAATGATACATCACTGACGCCACGCAAGCGCATTGTTTAAGCAAAATGGAACTTTGCGGAATTCTGCGTAGGTCCCTATTGAATTGGCAAAACTGTCGGCTGTGGCCGTCGTTGGCGTCCATGGCACGACTTTCGGATGTCGGCCACAGTGGACTGTAGCGGTCAAAGGGTTAATCTTTCAAAGCTATTTGGGTAAAAAGGTTTCCTAACCAAACTTTGACTAAATCATACCTATGTCTAAAATCACTCAAGTCAGCAGCAAAGTTGATGTCCCCAGAGATCAGCAGGAGTGAGGCCGGAGCACTGTGGAGCTCGCCAAACCTCCTCATACACTGGCGTAGCTTCTCGTCTGCCGCGTTCTTTTGCGTGCCACATACGTGGATTAAGCTTACCTGTTAGAAGATAAAAGAATGGGATTCTTTATGAAGATGGGATTCTTTATTCTTTATATATTAACCAACTTACATTAACAGTTAAACTAAACATGCAAGTTATAGGTTACAGCATATACATAATTTAAAAAAATACTATTTACAGGAGAGCTCAGTACTAAATAAATCTAGTTAACATTACTTAACTACACACTATTGTAGTGGGAGTGGAGTTTAATTCCAGATACCGGGCTGCTGTTGCTAAGAGTTTCGGTTTACTTACTTACTTTTAACCTTTTGAACGCCAAACATCGGACGGAACAACCGTGCCATCAGCGCCAGCACGCGCGAGCGCGCAACGCAAACCGGTTATATTTTGGACGTGATATCACGTCCTGGCGCTGAGGGCACGACTTTCCGTGCGCGTGATTCGATGACGTCTTTGGCGGTCAAAGAGTTAAAGTAGTCTTTTGCAGACAAATTTCAAGTCCTAACTTGAAGTTGAGAGTGCCAATAAGTTGGAGAAAATCACTGATCAAATAAAATCCGTACACAATCAACCCAAAAAAATGGCCCCACAATAGTACCGCAAGAACGACTCGTGCGGTACTTTCATTGACAGTCTTAAGCTTAAGGCCAGTTTCATGAGCCACGTATTCAGTAAACTTGTTTGAGTCTGTACATCCTTGATATTATTGCTTGAAGGAGGAAATGAGTGATTTCATCCTGGTTAAATATCCCACTTAATAGGTAATCAGAAAAACGATTAAGTAGGTACATAAGAAAAACAATGTTGGTCATAAAATTGTATGTTGAAATCATCAATCATTACAAAATCAATCTAAAGGTCAAAGACACAAGGAAAATGATATCATTTCATTTTCAAGGATGCGAGTATGAAAATGAGTACAGAATAAGAAAGAATAAGAAATCGTTTATTGTTTACCGTGTCAAGCATTAATACAGTACAATGACTAACCTACACCTAGTTAATTAAATTTTAAATTATTGTAAAAAGTATGTAATTAGCGTATTAAAAAAATCTTTACATACAACTATATTCAAAATGATTAGCAAGGATTTATACAAAACCATATTTACTTGAGCATCATTAAGTTCTTGTAGCCTCAGTGGTAATTCTTTCCTCACATCGCAGACCACGACAAAGTCGGCCTCTCGTCTCCCCGTCAGAAATTTGGCACGGATAGCTGCTACCACATCTATGGCAGAGCAGCCACGGGGCACCTGGAATAAATGTTGATATTATGTTCCCATGATCAGGTTGTGGCAAATACTGGGATGACTGTAAAAAGTTAATGATTATGGGGTAGTTAAAAGTTGGAAATGTCCACGACACAATGTCAGGATGTAATGCAATGGGGCCAGCATAGCTTGTACCTGTCAGTCCTACCAATAGTGTCAAATTCTTGTTTTTTTTTTTTAAGTTTTTGACTTGGTTGGGCTAGCCTTTAAGCCAAATCCCATACAACAATACTAGAGACAGGTACCATCGGGTTCAAAAATGCATGGGCAATTTATGAATGAATTCATTGATAAATTGGCCATGCAATTATGAACCCGATGATACAAGCTATGCTGGCACCATCTGGCCAAACCGTTGACAGTTGCCAACCCCATTAAACTATATATTCATCTTCTTCTCCTTCGTTGTTCCCTCATGACTGAGCATCGTGACCAACTGTGATATCCCTCCATGTGACGCGGTCGACAGCCATACGGGCCGCGCTCTGCATGGAGCCACACGCCATCCGGATGGTATTACACCATTTGATGGCTATCGGCCCTCTGGGACGTTCACCCTCTACTAGTCCCAGTATGATGCTTTTTTCAAGCTGATGCTGGTTAGAATGCATGATATGCCCGAAGAACTTGAGGATCTTTTTGCAGCAGATGGTTGAAAGGCGCTTGGAAACTTTTAGCTCACTCAATATGGACTTGTTTGTTCTCCTTGCGGTCCATGGAATTCTGAGCATTTTTCTCCAGCACCACATCTCAAAAGCATCAATCTTGCATATATCTATGCTAAACTATATATGCAGTTTACATAAAAAAGGTACTATTTGACGACAACCTTACATGCTCTAATTACTTGAAAACAATACTGAATCTTGGAAAAGTATGATGAAACCGCTTTCTGCCTAATGGTAACTTTTGATGTAGACTTACATATTTTAACTGACACTAAACATTCAAGAAAAAAATACAATCACAATGTCTTGTAACTGGTGAGTCCTGGGCTGAACTATTAAGAGGCTATTACTGTTTTATTATAACAATGTAATTTACAAGCTCACCTTTTTCTTGAATTTTACAAGAAAATTGCAGTACAAAGCAGCTCAGCAGCAGATCAGATCATTCATTGTGGACCCACCCATTTTACAACAATTATTATATCATTTCTATATACCTATTGTGTTTCTATATTTACAAACATGTAGATTTGACCAAATTGTATAGGAACTTTAGTGAAAGTGAAACTGTCTTAAAACTTCTTAATGTGATAAGTGAGGTTATCTATACTATACATAAGCATAACTTTGTCATGATTATATACAATAACATGTTGTTGCCATTTCATGCAAATCTTTGTTTACCATCAAAAGATTAAACAGTGCTATCAATTATAAACATTTACTTAAAGCTTGTCCTGTACTAACATATTACTGTACTGCCATTGTAAGCTTGTACTGTATAAGAGCAATCAAAACAGCATTTTTGTTAAAAAAATGGCCCATTTTTATTGCTCTTATGAGTGCTAAAAATAATAAAAGAAAGATAAAACATTATTTTGGAAAATATTCATATTATGCTAATTAAAGTACATTTTTTAATTGATTTGATGATGATGATGACACTTTGTATGCCACAAGCTGATTACTTCACTCAATGAAAAATATATGTTATACATGGAATATTAGTCAAAAAATTTGTGCTACCTACTTCTCATTTTTATTCCAAAGTAAAAAGACGAATACAACACACTTTTTAATACACAACACACTAACCTGGCAATTCTCAATGTCCCAAAATATTCCTAAAGGAACGGTAACATTAGACCTCTGCTTATAATGCCGGAACCTTGATTTGACACGGGTCCGTTCGTGGCTAAACACTCCTTCATCCTTCACACAACTTTCTATTTCTTCTGAAGATTCGTCGTCTGATACATCTACAAGTAAATAAATACATACAATTAAACACATGGCAGAAAACAGGATGGCCATGTGCTAATTAAAACCTTTTAACATGACTTTTAAATTATATTTATGGACTTAAATAAGCATAGTAAACAAATATTACTTACTCAACATGTAATAAACTGGATAATTAAACATTACTAAAGAAATCCAAATTTAATGATGAAATAAGTAGGTCATATCAAATTGATCATAACTTCAGGCTAACATACATAATATAGGTAACATGAGACCTTTATTGACTTATTGAGGAACTTCGTCAACAAGGATATTAAGTTACGCAGTCTACGCAGAACTTGTTAATAAAATAGAACAACAGACCAGTCTGTTCAAAGATACAATCAACATCAACAGCCCCAGGTCAACTACTTATATGGACATGTCATGTCTTGTTGCCAGTATATTTATGGCAATAGTTAATGGTTTGTAGACATCCATTTGCAATAATCAAGCCAGTGGCCCCCCGTAACTCGTCGACTGTTACCTAACAAAAAATACCATTGTCAATAGAACGCAACGCACCTGTTATCCACAGACGGGGGGGTAATGGTATTTTCATGGCAGGATTGGATGAACAATTGTTTGCCAGTCCTTGAGCAGAATGACTTCTTGTGCCCCTGTTGCAACTTTCAATATCTTTCAGAAACTCCATAATGCGTAATTAACTGGTTCTACGTGACGAACACAACACTTATCTCTCACTCAGCATATGCTAAACAAAGCAAAATTTGGCTACCGATGTAGTACACAAACAATCACAAGCATGTCACACGATGAATGTACAAACACATGGCTGTTCACACAAAATACTTAAATCACAAGATTTGTGTCTTAACATTAAAACAAATATATACAAAACGTAAAAATAATATCGACATTATCTCTACGCCATATCCATAATTGAATGAAAGAAAAGAAACTACAATCCATTCCATATCATAAACAAACATCGAGCTGTAGAGCATATGAATGAATGGAAAATACTCAAGCTTGCCAACAACACAATACTTTTATGGCCTCTACAATCGTCGCAATTTTTTTGTCACATAACTCGCGCGCGATTTTGAGGCATTGCCGTGAAAACACACCTAGCGGAATTAGGGTCACAACAGACCTAGCGGAATTCCTCGCGGAATTAGCGGAAGTAGCGGAAATTTGTCTATGGTAGCGGAAATTTGTCTATGGCTTCCATACAAAAAATCGGCTACCATAGACAAATTTCCGCTACCATAGACAAATTTCCGCTACTTCCGCTAATTCCGCAAGGAATTCCGCTAGGTGTTGTCACCCTTTTTGTATGGAAGCCATAGACAAATTTCCACTACCATAGACAAATAATTTCCACTACCATAGACAAATTTCCACTACCATAGACAAAATTCAGCATTTTGTCTATGAATTGGCTTATTGTCACCACACACCTAGCGGAATTCCTCGCGGAATTAGCGGAATTAGCGGAAATTCATAGACAAAATGCTTAATTTGTCTATGGTAGCGGAAATTTGTCTATGGCTTCCATACAAAAGGGTCACCACATACCTAGCGGTTTTCCTCGCGGAATTAAAGCGGTATTACACATTGCAACCTGCAGGGCCCAATCTGTTGTGTACCCTGCCTCTTCCCGCCCCTCCTTCAGCTCCCTACGGGCCCTACCTTCAATTACACCTTCCAACCTGACAGATTGGGCCCTGCAGGTTGCAATGTGTAATACAGCTTTTAGCGGAAGTAGCGGAAATTTGTCTATGGTAGCGGAAATTTGTCTATGGTAGCAGATTTTTTGTACGGAAGCCATAGACAAATTTCCGCTACCATAGACAAATTAAGCATGTTGTCTATGAATTTCCGCTACTTCCGCTAATTCCGCGAGGAAAACCGCTAGGTAGTGTCACCACATACCTAGCGGTTTTCCTCGCGGAATTACCGGAAGTAGCGGAAATTCATAGACAAATTAAGCATTTTGTCTATGAATTTCCGCTACTTCCGGTAATTTGTCTATGGCTTCCATACAAAAGGGTCGCCACACACCTAGCGGTTTTCCTCGCGGAATTACCGGAAGTAGCGGAAATTTGTCTATGGTAGCGGAAATTTGTCTATGGTAGCAGATTTTTTGTATGGAAGCCATAGACAAATTACCGGAAGTAGAGGAAATTCATAGACAAAATGCTTAATTTGTCTATGAATTTCCGCTACTTCCGGTAATTCCGCGAGGAAAACCGCTAGGTGTGTGGCGACCCAAAAATCTGCTACCATAGACAAATTTCCGCTACCATAGACAAATTTCCGCTACTTCCGGTAATTCCGCGAGGAAAACCGCTAGGTGTGTGGCGACCCGTAGGGTCGCCACACACCTAGCGGTTTTCCTCGCGGAATTACCGGAAGTAGCGGAAATTCATAGACAAATTAAGCATTTTGTCTATGAATTTCCTCTACTTCCGGTAATTTGTCTATGGCTTCCATACAAAAAATCTGCTACCATAGACAAATTTCCGCTACCATAGACAAATTTCCGCTACTTCCGGTAATTCCGCGAGGAAAACCGCTAGGTGTGTGGCGACCCGTATGTGGTGACCCAAAAATCTGCTACCATAGACAAATTTCCACTACCATAGACAAATTTCCGCTACTTCCGCTAATTCCGCGAGGAAAACCGCTAGGTGTGTGGTGACCCTTAATTCCGCTAGGAATTCCGCTAGGTCTGTTTTGACCCTTAACTTAATGGTGGCAACATAGTGATTTGTTAACGTCAAATTACGTACTTGAATGAAATTGTCAAGCAAGAAGCAAGAAGAGTATTGCAAGTCACTATTTTGTTTCTTGGTTTAGTATTCTTATAAATTTAAACTTAAAATAAGACAAAAGGGTGTGTGTTTGATTTATATTTATGTTTTAGTTCAATTGTCATATATATATAACCCTTTTAGTGTGTTCTTATTTTACCGTATTTGTTACCGTTTGTTGTACCGTAATTTATGCATTTCAGTTACTATTTCCCTGAAACAATGTCGATCAATGACGATCTTACCAGTCTTGATGCCGGGGGCAAAATAGTAAAAATGGAGGTAAGTTATCTAAGCTTTAATCTTCACTTCAATAAATCTATTATTGTTTTAATAAATAGGTTATGAGGATGACGCTACAAAGTCTGCACTTCGTCTAATATATCGTAAATCTAATTACTTACTACAATTTTATGGTACAACTGAGATCATCTTAATCATCATTTCAACTGAAAAATGTCCACTGCTGGACATAATCCTCCCCCAAAAATTTTGACGAACATAACCACCAGTTTCCCGCGACTTCAACCCGATTTTCGGTAATCGTACAACTGATATAATGCTACGTAATTTACAATTTCAGGTAGACTATAGTACCACTTGTGATGAAAAAATCCCCCTGTGGAAATCATGGGCAGCCAAAGGCAAATTTCAAGAAGCTATCGACCAGCTGCTGGCACTCGAGAAACAGACTCGAACGGTAACTTTGGAAAATAATTATAGAACTATTGCAAAGTGTAAAACCAGTATCAGTAAAAACTATCTTTCACTTTTCATCAGATTGGTTACGATAATTAAAGTGCCACTTTGATGTGTATTAACTATTAGCATTGCATAAGTATGATGTAAAAAATGCTTATCACTAGCCACATTCTTGGCTGTGCAGCTAAAGGATTTCATCAGAGTGGCACTCTTCTCATACTTCTAAATATGCTACGGAACACTTTTTTTGCCAGATATTATACCATTTATGTGTGATTCTGATACAACTCTTAGCAGTCATTAGGATTTAGGGTACCCATACTAGAGAACTTTCTGGGCTCTGCCGACTTACCTGATTTACAGATTAGTTTTTATTGTGATACTTGACTTATAAGTTTTTTGGATGAATGTTGAATAATGATCCTATTTGTAGTACAACCTAATCTTATTTGTATAAATTTGCTAAAATGATAATTTATTTCAGGGTGCGGACATGGCTTCAACTGCTAGGATTTTAGTGGCAATAGTGCAAATATGTTTTGAGGCTAAGAACTGGACTGCTCTGAATGATCAGATTGTACTCTTGTCTAAAAGAAGGTAATATTGAGTTACAAGCGCCCTTAGGCTATGGTAACTGCTTACCATCAGGCGGGCATATACTTATTTGCCACCATTGTAGTATAAAAAAATGAGGTTACTCAATAGGCATGTTTGCGCGCGAGGAAATTGACGCGCGAGGCAGCTCGGCTAGTGTGCCGAGGAAACGCACGCGCGGCCACACTAGCCGAGATGCCGCGCGCGGCAAGTTCCTCGCGAGGCGGTGCGTCAGGTGTACCCATGGCTAATGGCTTTCACAACTAAATTTTTCTCCGTTTGATTTTGTTGACTACTTTTTTTTTTTATAGATCTCAGCTAAAACAGGCTGTAGTCAAAATGGTCCAAGAATGCTACACTTATGTTGACAAAACACCAGACAAGGAGACAAAGATCAAGCTCATAGAGACTCTGCGGTCCATAACCGAGGGCAAAATCTACGTTGAAGTGGAGAGGGCTCGACTTACACACATATTGGCTAAGATCCGGGAGGAGGAAGGCAATGTGGCAGAGGCAGCCAAAATTATTCAGGAACTTCAGGTACAGTGCAATACAAATGCTCTTAACACACTTTTATTTAGCTTGACCCTGTAAATTTATGTGCTTCATGCTACAAATCTTTAAGAAAAAATTTCACCCTCTTCCCTGTGTCTGTGATGAAATTTTTCATACTTACGTAATTTATATGACAATGCTATCTACTAGGTACAGTACAAAAGTGTATTGCTTTGATAAATGCTGTTATAGGTAATTAGGTACTTGAGTAAGGTCAGTCGAGAAAACTACGCCAGTACTTCCTTACTTTTTTTTTATCTGACTTTTAAATTCCCTCAAATATTCCCTCTAAATTAAAACTCGCGCTCTATCTATTACTACCTGCTGTGTTCAAAAATGAAAATGGTAACCAAATATTTGTATTTTTTATCATTAGGTGGAAACCTATGGATCTATGGACAAGCGCGAGAAAGTGGAACTCATTTTGGAACAAATGAGACTGTGCCTAGCTATCAAGGATTATATCAGAACACAAATTATCTCAAAGAAGATTAACACAAAGTTCTTTGAGGAAGAAAATACTCAGGTACTTATATTTTATTGCCAGCATTTAACTTGATAATTTTATTGACAACACTTGAACCCAACTAGCAGGTTAGTTAGTAGTTGTTGTCTTAAATGGTCGCGGACTCAAAACACGTGACTGGCGAGCAAGGCGAGCAGCGTCCGTCGCTATTTTCCAAAACGGGTCCTTTCATGTCTATAGATTTTGATCGGGCCCGCGCGATTGGATCAAAATATATAGACTTGAAGGCCGCTCGTTGCGGTTGCCGGTCGCGTATCTCGAGTCCGCGGCCTAAGTGCCATTGGAGAAGTTCTACCACCTGATAATTGCTGTAGAAGCCTATAATTTAATTCTTTATAAATTTATTTCTCAAAAACTTTCATTACAAAAATGTTATAATTAATTAAAAAATATATATCATCAGGAGTTAAAGGAAAAGTTCTACCGCCTGATGATCGCTGTAGACCAGCACAACGGTGCTTATCTGTCCGTGTGCCGGCACTTCCGCGCGCTGGGCGCGGCGGGCGGCGCGGACGCGCTCACGGGCAGCGTGGTGTTCCTCGTGCTGGCGCCCTACGACAACGAGCAGGCCGACCTCACGCACCGCGTCAACGAGGACAAGGACCTCGACAAACTGCCCGACTACAAGTACGTAACATGTTAAAGCAGCTCTCCACCATGGCAGAGGGCGGACATGTCAATGTCATACTACAAAGCTCGTTTGAGCGCTTATGTGTGCACGGCACTTGGTACACACCCGCCTGTGCGCAAGAGTTCTTAGGTCTCTGAAGCAGGAGGATTCGAAACCTGCTAAGGGCATTTATTTTAGTATCTCACAGATATTTTTACCTCTGTAATTGATATTTTTATCTAAGTGATAATCCCTTTTGATATTTCCTTAAGTACTTCTGCACATTTTGTCAGGCTTCTGTTTAACCCTATGGTTGACTGATAGAGAATTATGAATTAAATCCGTCATAACTTTTTTTTTTTGTTGTAAGAATTAAAGTTTTTGAATAAATATTTTCTATAGACAGTCGCCATCAGATATATCGGAGCGGCAAGGTGGTCACAAAAATCTGAACAACGCCTCTATTTTCAAGGCAATAAAGTGCATGTTCATACATTAACACATTCAGCACCGAGGACCCGACAGTCGGGTTCTCTGTTCGTAGCTACTACGCGCTACATACGAGGAATACCTGGCTACACGCTACGAGCGTAGGGCGTAGCGCTACGCGGTTGCGAAAGTGTTAATGACTACCTTGGCCGCTCCAATATATTTGATGGCGACTGTACTTAAGTATTTATATATCTGTCGATTATATAGGTCGACGTCTAATACCGTATTGAGCTTGTGTGACTAGGTCGGTTTGTGCAAGGTTGATCCATATATATTTTATTTCAGGCAACTACTGGGCCTATTCATCAACCCCGAGATCATCAAGTGGAACAGCCTCTGCCAGCACTACGAGAAAGCGCTGCGAGCCACGCCCTACTTCGACTCCACCGACGAGAAGGGACAGGAACGCTGGAAGGACCTTAAGAACAGAGTTGTGGAACATGTGAGTTTACTTCATTCAATTTTTGTAGTGATTTTTCGTTCTGACAATCTCCACGGTCTGCTAGCCTAAAATGGTCGGGTTTTATCGCCTGTCACCATAGCTGTCACGTTCTAACAAGTATGTAAGTGCGAAAGTGACGCATGACGCGATAGGCGATAAAATGGCAACCATGGATGGCCTTCTGAACTCGAAAGTCTGCACTATACAATAACATTACTACAGTAGTATAAGATCCAACGCTATTTAACATGAGCAAAACGCTTTCATATACTTCGGCTGATTAGACCTAACCTAAGGATAAAAGCTGATCCTACAAGGACGGATTGCTTATCCGTAAATGCTTTACGAGTCTTGACAACACTTTACATGAAATGTTTTTGGTGTTGGTATTTGGAGTATACAGTATTTTTTACAGGCACAATGTGATCTAAGTCCGTTCCGTCAATACGTGGATGTCCTAAAGAGCAAAAAATAATTTGTTAAATAGACGTTTTTAAAACCTGACCAAAGATATAAAATAACCTCGTTTTTTTTTCAGAATATCCGAATCATGTCGATATACTACACCCGCATTTCCATGAAACGCATGAGCGAGCTGCTTGGCCTAAGCGAGAACGAGACAGAAGAATCGCTAAGTCAACTCGTGGTCAGCGCCGTTGTGAAGGCCAAGATCGACCGTCCTGCAGGCGTCGTGCACTTCAGGTAACTGTCATAGTCAAGACAAAGTTATAGAGGCAAGGTCGCCATGTGAATGTAACACATGAGCGAGCCGCTCGGCCTAGGCGAGAACGAGACAGAAGAATCGCTCAGTCAACTCGTAGTCAGCGCCGTCGTGAAGGCCAAGATCGGCCGCCCTGCAGGCGTCGTGCACTTCAGGTAACTATCATAGTCAACACAAAGTTATAGAGGCAAGGTCGCCATGTGAATTAGACGCCTGAGCGAGCCGCTCGGCCTAAGCGAGAACGAGACAGAAGAATCGCTCAGTCAACTCGTAGTCAGCGCCGTCGTGAAGGCCAAGATCGACCGTCCTGCAGGCGTCGTGCACTTCAGGTAACTGTCATAGTCAACACAAAGTTATAGAGGCAAAGTCGCCATGTGAATGTAACACATGAGCGAGCCGCTCGGCCTAGGCGAGAACGAGACAGAAGAATCGCTCAGTCAACTCGTAGTCAGCGCCGTCGTGAAGGCCAAGATCGACCGTCCTGCAAGCCTCGTGCACTTCAGGTAACTGTCATAGTCAACACAAAGTTATAGAGGCAAAGTCGCCATGTGAATGTAACACATGAGCGAGCCGCTCGGCCTAGGCGAGAACGAGACAGAAGAATCGCTCAGTCAACTCGTAGTCAGCGCCGTCGTGAAGGCCAAGATCGACCGTCCTGCAAGCCTCGTGCACTTCAGGTAACTGTCATAGTCAAGACAAAGTTACAGAGGCAAGGTCGCCATGTGAATGAAACGCATGAGGTAGCCGCTCGGCCTAAGCCAGACCGAGATGTAAGAGGCGCTCAGTTATACAGTCAGTCGTGCACTTCAGATAACTATCATGGTGAAGTGAACCCATGACACCAAGACTCGTCATGTGTGTGTAAGGTCTTAACACATTCACCGCTATGCTACGCGCGCGCGGCTTCGTAGAGCCGTGACGACAACGTGTCGTCACGGCTCTACGAAGCCTTTTCGCTACATAGCGGGAAACCCATGTTTATCGGCTACGAATGACACAACCGTAGACATGGCGAGCTCCGTGTGACACTGTTAACGATGTTTACGGGAAATGTCAATTTGTTGAACAAACAGCGAGAAGGACGAAACACTTAAAAAGTTCTCTCTGTTTCTAATTATGATTGGAAATCAAAGTTCTACCATGAGATTAGATATTTCGAAGCAAAATTTCAAATTATATATAATAAAATTGCCCCCAAATTCAAATCAAAATTCAAATTGCAAATTATATATATAATTTAATTGTTGGTAGGCCCCCTACAAGGTGGACTGATGACCTGGTGAAGGTCGCTGGAGTCCGCTGGATGCGGGTGGCACAGGACCGGTCATTGTGGCGTTCAGTGGGGGAGGCCTATGTCCAGCAGTGGACGTCTTTCGGCTGAAATGATGATGATGATGATAATAAAATTGACCGTACTGTCATGTTCTTGGGGTCTAACAAGTTAAATCTTGTTCCAGCTTGAACATGAACGCGTCAGACCGGCTTAACGAGTGGTCCAACAACCTCAACACGCTCATGCAGCTTGTCAACAAAACTACGCATCTGATTAACAAGGAGGAATGCGTGCACAAACATTTGCTCGCCACGGCCGCCGAGTAATGCTAACATGCTAAATTAGTATTGTATGTACAACAATAATTCTCTCTTCCATGGAGTATCAGGTAGATCTACTGATATGCCGACGGAAACTTTGCAAAGTTGCGGAATTTGAAAAATTGCTTAAAATTTCCGAGAACTTTTCCAACATTTTTGAAATTTGTTCTAAAATGATGACTTCGCCGTCCGATCGGAAAATGTTTTGGAGTGTAAAAAGTCAACGAAAAATATATACATCTCTGTTATTCACACGGGATCGGCATCTATATGTACGTTTCTTGCATGAGAAAATAGTCGATTGTTGGTCACTTTTTCTCTGAAGGCGGCAAAGTATACTCGAACTTGTTTGACACATAGTTTAATTTTTTTACAAATCACTTATATTATTATTTCTCCATAAAGACTAATATTAATTTCTCGCCTAACCTAACTCTAGAAGGGGAATTATTGTTAGGGTAAATTATTTAATGATCAATGTGCATTATGGCTCGATGTAGCCAAGATCTTTGCATTTGTTCAGATATGGATGCTGAATGCAATAAATTACCTATTTACCTTTCAATATGTATAGTTTTATTAATTTTATTCACGTTCAATAGTGATTTCTAACACATTTCTGTCTGGTACTGAAACATACTTACCTTATTTCTGTAAGTCTAGTTATAATAAATACGAATTGATATAAAAAAAGCATTTTGACTAAAATAATCCTTAATATTTTAATCATTTGCAATTATACAGTGATATCCATAAATATAATAAACTGATAGATTTGTGATCGAGCTGTGTATAAATCTTAATACCCTTTGGGGGATAAATGTTACTCTGCGTCCATAGGAAACACCTTCGACAACCCTACACGAGATCCCTGGGTGGTGCTAAAAGAGTAACAAACTTGGCAGCTGCGCTGTCCCATCTGGACCTCGCAGCACTCACTGGATTTTCTTCATCATGTACTTTCCCTCTACTACTACCCCAGAGAAGAAATGCCTACCTATATCCAGTGACATGTAGCCATACGATAAATAATAATAATACTCTTTTTACAAGTTTTATTTACTTTTAACGAGGGTTTTTGGGAATCCAGCACATTGTACAGCAGCATAGGAAAGTAGCCTATTGTGTGAAAATCATTTTAGTTAAATACCTAATTTCTTATTCACTTGTCCACTATATCCTGTAGACAATAATGATAATTAACTAATCAGACCTGATTACTACAACTGCAGCTGCTTAACGGTTAATGCTACTGATAAATTAGACCAGTGAAATTATATCACGATATCCCTGATAAGATAAATATTGTACGGATCTAATTATCAATACTCGGCAACCGGTAGCTACCCAATTGACTCGTCTAGCGTAACACTAATTTACTAAAATGTTAACTTTAGTAATTTCTTTGTTGATTCCGCTATCATTAGTTGTAATATTTAGGTTTTTAAATGCAGAGCGGAAACCTCCGATATTCGGAGTTTATCAGCAGAGGAACAAGACTTACTGGCTGAAATTTATTGTTATGTACTTATTTTTACGGAGTCGACAGGTGAGTTATTATTTCTTAATCCTTACATGTTTCTAAATGTGCGCACGGGTTTTTATTTTTAACTGATATGCTGATTTATCCGTCATAGTCTGCAATAGGCTGGTCCACACAGACCTAGCAGCATCGCGAGGAAATTGCTGCACGAAGCAGCTCGGGCAGTGTAGCTGTACCATAAAGCCTATCACAAACGATTCAAAATAACTACCGACGAATTCTGCCCTTATGACGACACAACCCCACAAACCATTGACCATCTTCTTCGATCATGCCCAAAATTCACTAACCCTAGATTCAATCATGAAATCACGTGTCATAAACTTCATATACAACCATTTAATATCCAGGATCTTATTAGCAAAGAAAGCAACTTGACCTCATTCTGCAAACTAACCAGCACTATAATTAATTTAAAAAAGTTCAACAACACATAATATTGCCATTCATAATACTTAATAGCTTCCATTCACCCTCCAGCACATTTCATTCATAATCATCAGTATTATAATTATAACAGATCAATAATTTCATCATAGTATAAAAAGAAAAGTAGAGCGGCCTCGACTGAGACGCATTTACAATTTTGTTAACAATTACTTATACATTTTTCATGGTATAGTTAATCAAGCACCTTAAAAGACTACGCGCCGTGGACGCAGGCCGCAGCGACGACGGCACCATAGACATCCATGAACTAGACGCACCTCTAGAGAAGAAGTACAATCTAGGAGATTATCCGCTGGTAAGCGTGTAAAGTAAACCCTCACACGCACACATTTGTTCCTATAGGTACACATACTACTTAAAATATATCATATCATATATTTTCAATCCGAAACCAAATTGTACATGATTGTAATTGTACAATTTGTACAGAAGATCCGTAATATCCGGATTTCTACTAGTACAGTCGCCATCAGATATATCTGAACGGCTAAGGTGGTCACAAATATCTGAACAACACCTCTAAGTATTATTAAGGCGATAAAGTGCATGTTCAGATATTTTTGAGTAGCTTGGCCGCTCCAATATATTTGGTGACTCCGCGATACATTTAGATTCATACGTAAACACAGAGTAATTGTGACAAGAACATGTATCCAAGGCTACATATTTTTGTCACATTAAATGTATCCATATTTTCAGATGTGACCCTCCGACCTTGATAATGAGACACCTGAAAGGCCTGCACTAGACGTGTGCGCCGCCACGCCGCGCCGACGCCGCGCCGATGCCGCCGGCCATTTTGCCCACGCCGCCTCCGCATCGGCGTGAAATCGGCGTGGCGGCGCACACGTCTAGCCTGCACATATCTATTACAATCGGTAAAATCATACCTAAAGATCCTGGTTCATTATTATTTTTATTAGCCTGTTGGAGTGTCCCACTGCTGGGCAAAGGCTTTCTCCTGGATTTCCACTCTTCTCTGTCCTGGCGATTTCCTTACAATCGCTTTCAAAAGCGTCCAGGTCGTCCTCATCTCAGGCTGTCCACAATTTGGTACTTACCTATTTTTTTTTCTTTCGTTTTAGGCAGTGGATGCAGTCTATTTCAATGGGATGTCGAAGGAAGGAGCTGCTTTAATTTGCGGCGTCGCACGCAGGGCTCATTACAACGTCGATACATTCATGTTCTTAAAAGTAAGTTCTTATGTAAACACTTCTATATCCTGTTATATGATGGACGACGAAGATTATCTGCTATATATTATGGTATGCAATCGTTTTTAATGACATGCTAAATTTCGCTGTTCAGTGTATAGGAAATCTGAATCGCGTTGTTAAGATTTTACGGCAAAATGACCCAAGCCAGATGCCTGCAGTTTTAGTGTAGATTACTAATCGCACCATAGATGGCGCTGTCCTGTGAATAAACGCCAATAGCCGTGTCTACACTAGGCGCACCGCCTCGCGAGGAAATTGCCGCGCGCGGCACCTCGGTTATTGTGAACGAGCCTCGGCCGAGACAAACGCACGCGCGGCCGCAATGCCTCAGGCGAGGCACGTCCACACTAGCTGAGCTGCCGCGCGCGGCAATTTCCTCGCGAAGCGGTGCGCCAGGTGTACACACGCCAATAAGATGGTTTTTAAACATGGACGAATACCTAAATCTTAAACTGTTACAAATTCTACAATACATGCAAACGCTGTAGCGCAAATTATTGCATCGTTATGCGTCAGTTCCATGCATTTTCAACACTTTGGACCCTCAACTCGTAAAGATTGTTACATAGGTACTAGACACATTATTTATGAACCATGAATTATCCCAACTCCGCATTGGAATCGATACCGCAGTACCACGCTACACGTTAAAGCCGCCGGTTAAATGTTAAATGCAAAGCACTATTAACATCATAAACAGGGACTGTTGAGCCACCTGTCATTATTACTTAAGCCGTTAAATGACTGATGTTAGCTGATCGGTAACATCGGTCATTTACACGGCTAAATTATGAACAATGGCGAGTGGCTCAACATTCCCGTGTGGTGACTGTCCGTGTGGCAATTTATGAATGAATTCATTGATAAATTGGCCATGCAATTATGAACCCGATGGTACATTATCATTTACCATGACAGGTAGATGGCGAAGAATTGCTGCTCACACCGAGCCTTCCTGACACTCGTGCAACCCAGACCGCGGTGGAACAGGGGCATTACAAGTCAGGGGGACTCTCCATTGTCAACTTCATGCCTATGCGGACCTGGGAATTGACTTACAGTGGCGAGATGAAGTAAGATATTATTTATCAAACAAGAGTGAATAAGATTTTATTTATCAAAGAAGACGGCGTGAGGAAACCATGACAGATGGCTTTTCGCGGCTCATTAGCATGACTTGTTACGTTATCGACTGCATACTTCTACAACATAAGTCATGCCATATTTAAGTATAGCATGGCAGATAGATACACAACGCCGAGCCGTGAGTAAAATATAACTAGGTACGTTCAACAATGTACTTGAGAAAAGTGTCTAACTAATCTTATTACCTACAAGTAAAAACAAAAATGTTCATTATCATTATCTATGAAATATGCAACAAATATTATATTTTCCCAGAACCAAGGGCGACGCGAAGAAAAAAATCGAACTAAACGTAACATGGAGCGCGCACTTCGGGCACTTCAACTATGACACCCACATGGCGCCCCTCAGCATAGCGAGCGACATGGCGCGGGAAGCTTGGTCTGCTGACTTCTTCAGATTGCTTAAAAAGTAAGTATTTTCTAGAATCCAAGGGGGACCCGAAGAAAATCGAACTAAACGTAAGATGGAGCGCGAACTTCGGGCACCTCAACTACGACACCCTTATGGCGCCCCTCAGCATAGCGAGCGAGTTCGGGAGTCTTGGTCTGCTGACTTCTTTGGATTGATTAAAAAGTAAGTATTTTCCAGAACTAATGGTGACGCGAACAAATTCGAAATAACGTAACAAGGAACGCGCACATCGGGCACTTCAACTATGACACCACATGGCGCCCCTCAGCATAGCGAGCCTTGGTCGGCTGACTGTTTAAAAAGTAATACAATAGGTTTATCCAATCCTTAGTCATAAGTATTTAAATTCAAGAAGAATAAGAAGTGAACTGGATAGTGTTTATAAACAAGCCATACTGCTGCCTGGCCATTTTGGGCTGCCCATAGAAAATAAAATAATTTTATATTTTTCATTATATTTCAGGTACCATCAAACTCACTATGAGCAGATGGGTCACCTACTAGGCACTGTAACCGTCGACGGCGTTACCAAGGATATAAGCATGCCGTGCGTCAGAGATCACAGTTTTGGTAAGTTAGTAGTTCACTGTACAATATTCCATCATTCTATAGTATATCATAGTGCGAGGTTTGACGGGAGGGAAACCGACTTTAGATAAAAAAAGTCTGGACTAATACAGCTTTGTTAACTGTGCACTATGCGATATTAATACAGGAAAAGTAGCATATTTTGGAGGCAAAATATGTAGATCGATGAAAAATTGTTTATTAACTTTATCTTGGCATTAGAAATGAGGATCTACCGAGTCCTATCAAAATTTAGTAGTCCTACCCCCATCGGGGGGTTATGACCGAGGGGAAAATTTGTGAATACAAAAAAAAATATTCAAATGTCAACTTGTTGCACATCAATGGATAGGTCTTTAAAAATATCATTAAGGTTTCTTGAGACATTTTTTGAAATAGTAAATATATACAGAAATAATGGCTTCGAAAGTCCAAAAAATTGTGTCCTCCCCTTCAAACTTTTGAACCATAAGTTAATAAAATATGAAAAATTTCAGGAAGATCCGCCGTAACACTTACTTTCTGTGATATTAATATAAACATTATCGGTTGAGCCATTTTTGAGTTTTTGACCTTTTGAGCAATTTCCAAAAAGTTTTTCCTTATGTAGATAGGTACGCCCTTTTGGCATTAGTTCGTTCTTAAGTTATTTCACCGAAGGTACGGAACCCTCTATTATGGTTGGTCCGGCACGCATCTTTGTCGGTTTTTAAGCTCCCCTCCCCCATACCCTGGAAAGGGGTAGGACCCCTAAATTTTCGTAGGACTCAGCAGATCCTCATTTCTAGTGTCAAGATAAACTTATGAACAAAGTTTCATTGATGTACATAATTTGCCGCCAAACTGGCATATATATGCTTATTTTGCCTGCACTATATTTAGTTTTGTGTAGATTGTCAAACCCAAAAAACTATTGAACGGACGTCTGCACGCCAGTGGAAAGTCAGATCGTGTCAGTCGTACCTAATAATGAGAACACTTCTTGTCTAATTTTCCTAATCATTGTGAGAGTTCTTAATGAGGAAATAGATGGGGAATAAGCAATTAATCGAAACAGAACAATAACATACCTATTTCTAATCGAACTCGCGGAGCGTAAGCGAAGTGAGTTCTTACAAACAACTCCAGACCGAACCGAACTGTCACCTGGCTAATGGGACGTCTCGGCATTTAGATGGCTTTTTGATTTCGATAGTTTGTCTGACGATAACTTTAGTAACGTTATTCTGATCTTTATGAAATTTCTTGGGGCTGTAGCAGAGGAACATAACATTTGTAAGTTCGTATATGAGCCGGATCCATCAAGTGGTTATGGAGCTAGAAAGAAAAAGAAATCCTCCTTGGGGTCTTGTTATATTGGTCAACTCGTTTACAAGTAAATCGCGAGTTCTCAGTTCGAGGCGGACTACTAGTTATAATCATTGACGGGGCGGGTACCGTTGTGACGCGGGTAGCCTAGGGGTTAGGTTAGGTCGTCTATTGCGAATGCAGCTTTGGGCACCAAAGGCCTTAATAGTCACTTGTTTTCCTTTGTATTGTATATACCTAATTTAAGTTTAAATCTACTTAAATGTGTGATTTGATCTCTAGTTAAGTACGAGTAGTTACATTACCTACATAATTTGTTTCTATTATATAACATTTCAGGAAAGTATCGCGAATGGCGCAATTTCCACAGATACGTGGTGCATTGGTTGTTTCTCGAAAACGGGGATTCTCTGTCTTTGGGATGCGTATCGCAACCTGTTACCTTATCTCAGTGAGTATGGAGGGTTTTCATTATTCTGAAAACTGCATTAACATTGTTTGAGGTGAATGTTTCAAATGAAATAATAAAACAAGTAGGTAACTTTTTTGGTACCTAATTTTTATTGCTGACTATACCTAGTAGATAGCATATGTCAATTACGGAAGTATGCCAAATTTGTGCTGAATCAGATTTGAAGTAGATACAGTGGCCATCAAATATATCCCCAAAAATATCTGAACATGCACTTTATAGTCTAGCTAGACAATAGAGGCGTTGTTCAAATACGGGATCACGTTAAATAAAAGTGTGTAAAAATATGTACTTATAACATTTTAGCCTCACTATTGGTTACCTGTGCCGGAAGGCTGATCAGACGATATTTCCTGTGAAGTCCACCGATTTTAAACTGTACCAACACGGGGAGAACGAAGTACTGCCAAAGGATTACGCATTCAGTTTTAAAGCAGGTAATAAATACATAGTAAAACCTTATACAGCGAATAGTTTGTTAAGCGCTTGACAATCCTTTGGTGCCGTTTAGTATAATCATCATTTACTAGTTATAAAATTTGCGTTATCATATCACACTTGCAATTTGCGAGCGAGTTTTGTATGGGAGCGAACACGTCGCGAGTTCGCCGCGTACGAGTTTTGTTTAGAAATCGTTTTCAAATCACTCAAGTGTGATAAGGCATGGATAAGCCCTAAGAGTTTTTAAGCATGGCTTATTTTATTCAGATAACTACGAAATTTAAAACGAATAACTCCCTATTTTTATTTATCTACACACTTTAGGGATCATCCATTAATTACATCACACCTTAAAGGGGGGCGGGGGGGGGGGGGGGTCCACAAAATGTGACATATTGTGACAGGGGGAGGGAGGAGTTCCATGTTTGTGACCTCACAATCCTCACATACATTTTTTTTACAAAATGTAAGTTTTAAAAAAATATTTCAATTGTTAACAAACATTGCACTAAACTAATTGTCTACATACTCGGATTAGTTTAAATACTTTAGTTCCCTATAAATTTTATACTATTTTTCTGGCCGAGTTTAACGATTTATTGTTTTCGAAATAGCGAATGTATTACTAAGGCGATAAGGCTCATTTTACAACGCCTTCCTAAACTAAAAATCTAAATGTGACGTCACACTAAGGGGGGAGGGTGCAGTTAATTGTGACGAAGTGTGACAAGGGGGGAGGGAGGGGTCAAAAAATCATGAAATTGGTGTGACGTAATTAATGGATGATCCCTTAATTGCTGACTGTGCGTAGTACGCGGTATTGTCATATAAATTACGGAAGTACATATAACAACTTTCAGCTCAATCAGGTACCGGGAAGTGGTTGAAATGCAACAAGATTGGAACCATTTAACCTTTTGAACGCCAAGCATCGGACGGAAAAATCGTGTCCTCAACGCCAGCGCGCGCGACCGCGCAAGGCAAACCGGTAAAATTTTGGACGTGCTATTACGTCCTGGCGCTGACGGCACGACTGTACGTGCGCGTGATATAACGGCTTTGGCGGTCAAAGGGTTAAATATAAATACTTACAGGGTCAAACTAAATAAAAATGTGTAGATAAATACACTAATAAATACTTAACATGTATGCATATGGCATATCCTACCTAAGAATTTGATGATTCATCATCATCTCAGCCATAAGACGTCCACTGCTAAACATAGGCCTCCCCTTTAAGGGGGGGTTTGCCATACGCGCCACGCTTGGCAGGCGGGCTGCTTTTTTTTGTTTCTTGTTGTTTAGGCTGATGATTTGATGATTATTTATTAGTATAATACTTTGTGTATTTTCAGGAGGTGAAGAATACGTAGTCAAAGTATTAGTGAATGAAGAGGATACATTCTACATCGGCAAAGAGCGGGAAGCGAAGTTCTATGAGCGCTGGTGCTCCGTTGAAGTCAACGGTGTGAAGGGCTGGGGCTGCGCGGAGTGGCACTACAATAATACTCGCGAATGAGTTGTATTCAATATTAGAAAATTATTAAAAAAATGCTTTAGATTGTTGTGTTATATATATCCTGGGGAAATACCCAAATGTCGTTACTTTTACGTTGCTCTTAAAATAAGGGGATTTACATATTTTGCAGCTTGAGTTTAGGTAACTCATACAGTGACACCAAAGGTTCGAAAATAGTACATTGTGCAACATGGGGGGTAAGAGGAATATTACTAACGAGAGTCTAGTTAAATCGCGACGGCTTGCCGGAGCGATTTAAAGACTCGAGTTTGTAATATTCTTACGCCCCGAGTTACACACAATGTTTTTCATCACACTTGCGAGGAAAAAACTAAAATTTAAGCGAAATAATTCTTAAATACGGTGACGTTTCAAATAGGTATTCGATCGCCATTTTGCTTGCGCCGTTGCTTAGCAACGCGGTACAAACATTCCGTGCGTTTTTTATTACGACATAGTTTTCGAACTAGATTTTGCAAAATTATTATAACAATATTTACCAAAATTAATGATAAATACTTTTAAATATTAAAAATAATGAAGAAATATACCGTATTAGTTTTATATACTTTAAAATTTGCTTGTAGTCAAGTTTGGGTGACATAACAAAAAACCCTGGCTGAATATAAATGTCCTGAGTCTGAAGTAATGTACGAGTGGGTCAACATTTTTAAAACTAAACCTATAACTCCACACTGTGGAGTTATAAGAATTCCTAACTCCCGCGGGATCAAAGTAGGCCTTTGTCCTTCAGTACACCCGCATGAAATAACACCATTTACGAGCAGGTGTGATGAAAAATACATTAAAGCTCAGTTTCATTATTCGATAGGGTCCGCATGTGAGGTACGGGAGCTCTCCAAAATTTATGCCTTAGCGACCCCAAACACCTAATGTGAATTCTGCAAATTCATAGACAAAATGCTTAAATATGTCTATGGCCTCCATACAAATAATCAGCTACCATTTCGTCTATGAATTTGCTGAATTCAGATCAGGTGTGTGGTGTCCCTTATGGACCGCATTTGGGGAAAATGAAAAAGTAATTAATAGCGACAAAAGTTTTATTAGTGTAACATTTTAGTATTTCCTTAATACTATACTATAATTATCTATAATATGGACTAGCCAAATATCGCTTTGGTGAAAATAATACTTTGTGATAATACCAGACCGTCGTAACTAAAAAAATCTTTTACAAAATCGAGGCTGCAAGAAAATTACTTATGTCTCCAGCTCTCATAGAGAAAAATTTGCCTGAAATCTTCCTAGACATTGGCAATCTTTATTAATTGTTAGTCTCTGGTCGATATTATACTTTTCGAAAACTATCAGTAACATGATTATCATAGTCATATTATAGTCATTCAAAATCGTGTAAATTTACATCAATAGAAAATACATATAATCAGCTGCAAAGATATCTACCAAAAGAATGAGAATTGAGTTAGAAATGGATGTTGCTGCAGCTGATAATACAGTCGGCGTCAAAAGTCCCCCCACTTGTCATTTTATTGCCGTAAAAGTTTTTTGCTACGACGTAGTACTAAAGTAATACCTACAGGGACTTAACAGACAACTGTACACCCATTAATGAATTAACGTCACCCATTTTAATTGGTTCGAGACACCCTATTTTACCGAACTACTAAGTACATTGTGCAACGTGAGGTGGCGTAATTATAGGGTGGCAGGCTAGCAAAATGCCACGGGCCCCCGGCCTAAGAGGCCACGACTAAAGGAGGCCCTCACATTATCTGTTAAAGGGGCCCTTTTATGCCCAGCGATAGCAACGAGGGCATTTATGGCTCGAGTAAGTAACATTTTTACCCTTCAAATTACAGAAAATGTTTTTCATCACACTTGCGAAGAAAAAATAAAGTGTTAAGATCAGAAATGTTAAATAAGTTACTAACTTGTCCATAACTCCCTAGGGACTAAGCCTTTTCCATAACTCTCGCTACGCATGCGTGTAATGGCACGCTTTGTGAGCAAGTGTGATGAAAACACCATTATTTAATGTGCAAACTAATTAAATATTCCATTTTCAAACTAAGAGGCCGCAAAAATCGTTCAAAATAGGATTTTAGCATTCTTTTAGTTTGAGGACGGTAATTATACCTACTAAATACAATAATAATTATATTCTCTAATAACATTATGAAGCAAAAACTATATTTTGAGCATAGCAAGTAAACCACTAGTAATGATTAAGGCAAATAATGCAATGATTATTATGTACTATTTTAAAACCATACCAGAAATGAGTTGAAATTACAATATTTTACCTTATTTTTATTATTGTTCTCGCATTAAAAAAACGCCACCATAATATTATGCTATGCACAAGCATAACTAGCGACAGCATAATGTTATGCTATGCACAAGCATAACAAGCGACAGCATAATATTATGCTATGCACAAGCATAACTAGCGACAGCATAATGTTATGTTCAAATTTAAACATTATATTACAAGGTATGGAAGACTGGCGGATTAATTTTGACAGACACGGTTCACATGTAGGCTCCTCGTAAGAATAGTTTGTTATAGTTATGAAATCAAACTAACTTTGAACAATGGAAAAAAACTCAACTTAGTCACTTAACCCATGGCTTAATTGGTAAAACGATCTAGTCTCACTTTAAATAACATGTAAAAATAATTATGATTCCTCGTAAGAATTATCGCTAAAACACGTCTTAATTAAAAATCACTTTTTTATTTATTTAATCTTACGGTCATTCTCAAGCGGTATTTCATATATATTTTGATTTCGTTATAGTTCTAGCTTTTAAATTTAGTTACTTCACGTTTTATTTTTAATCCAACGATAGCTAGAAACAGTGAAAACATTTAAAACTACATGTTTAATAATATGACATCATTACCCGAGATTTTAGTTTCAGTTAATTAAATGGAAGTCAAAGTCATACTTATTTACTTACAATTTTGAAAAAAATAATTGTAGTTTGACATACGAAGCCTTACATTTACAAAATCTTGCACTAGATTTTTTTTTATTTGTAAACAATTTTATTTTAAATGACACTTGTTATTTGAAATGACTTAATATTGACTTCAGTCTGCAAGTAGATTAAGCTAATTGTGCCATATTGTACGCTGTAACATATTAGTACAATCGAATAATTAATTTAGGCAATAAGTATCTTATTCAAAAACGTATCTCAGACCTCAAATAGTTAATTTACCTACGTCTTGTCCTTATCTGCCAACTTGACAGTTGTGTTTGTTAGAAAACGAAAAAAATATAAATTAACTAATTTAGACCTACGAGACGTTTATGAATAAGAGGGTAAGATTCTACATTTGTAGGTATACCTACATATAATAGACATGATCGTACCAACAACTTGTACGACAGTGTTATATTTGTACACTCCACTCCACAGCATAAGATTTGAGTGTTAATTAATTTCTTCTCCTCGGACATTTTCAAATGTATTGGCTAGCAAGTGAACAGTAAAATTCGAATTTGCAGTACAGTCGCCATCAAATATATCGGAGCCGCCAGGCTACGAAAAAATATCTTAACATGAACTTTATCGCCTTGACAATAGAAGCGTTGTTCAGATATTTGTGACCACCTTGGCCGCTCCGATATCTCTGATGGCGACTGTGCCGGGGACATGAACAAAATTACATAGAACTAGGGGGTAATTGAGTAAGTCGCTATGAATTTTGGAATGGACATGAAACTAGACACCAGAGTAAATCACAGCACATAATTTGAAATGTTCTGAACATTTCGGAGACGGTACTGTTACCACATTGTTAAGGCAGAGAACGTCGAGGCTTCGCACGGGCATAATCGAAAACACGCAAACCACACCACATATAATATTTCTTCTTAACTACAAAAAACTAAGGAGTCTACAAACATCGTTTTGACATCACCCAACTGGGCTGAAATACCTAAGAAGGTATATTCAAGGTATTCAAAAATATCTGAACATGCACTTTATCGCCTTGAGAATAGAGGTGTTGTTCAGATATTTGTGACTACCTTGGCCGACATATATCTGATAGCAACTGTACCACAACTCGATTTCGATTTAGTCGACACGCAATATGCGGCATGTTACACTATGATGAAGGCTCACCATTTCACAATTAATATTGTCATTTAGACTCCTTTAGTTTATATGTCGACTTCGACTTACTCTACCGATCACTTCGCTGGCAGTTTTTACTACTTTTGACTACATCACAGGCAAAATTGATTGGCCAATATACGAAATTCTTGGTACTTGAACACATAGTTTCTAAAATGAAATGATAGAAATGGCGTGTCAATACCTAGTAAAAACTGTCATCAAATCGAAGCTTAAACCTAAAAGTTTACAACAATGGTCCTCTACTGTGCGAAGCCTTACTGCAGTTTTAGAAACATCACAAATCTATCTTACATTTTAAGTACAAGCTCATCCTTTCCTACGTCAACTACCAACAGTTCTAACCATTCAAAGGTTTATCATATCTACTAAAACTCAAGTAGGGTAAATCGCCAGTAACTGGCCACCTCATACTAAAAATGAACTGTACTCACCTACAAATATAATTCATTTTAGTATAACGCGGCCAGTTATTGAAGTAGGCCAGTTGAAGTAGCTTTTAATAAAGCTCATGCTAAAATGAATTCTGTTTGTAGGTGAATATAGCTTATTTTTAGTTTGAGGTGGCCAGTTACTGGCAATTTACCCTACTAAGATACTTTCATGTACAACACAGAGCTAATATAATTAGTAACATTTTATAATGTTAGTGACATATTTAAATATGTACACTTATTGCAACGATCATAGCGCAAAACTATTATGCAACTAAAATATAATTTAGATTTTGCGCGACTTAGAAAATGATACGTTAGAACGTTGAATATACCTATAATGGCTATAATCATATACATAGCTGCACTAGGTACAATCGCCTTCAAATATATCGGAGAGGCCAAGGTACTCAAAAATATCTGAACAGGCATTTTATCGCCTAGATAATAGGAGCATGTTTCAAATATTTGTGACCATTTTGGCCGCTTCCATATATCGATAGATTACGACTATACATTAGCATTAGCTCAAGTTGTGATTGCGTCAATTATTTGGACGGGTGTTTTATCAACGAGGCGAGTTACCCAGTTAGAAATATTAACAATAAAATATATTTATTTTGTATGTTTGTAGAATTGTCATTCTTGACTCGCTCCGTCGACAGAAAAGCACCCTAAACCTCTTCAAAAAAGATTACTAGCAGCTATTTACATCTTAAAAAATATTTCTAAGAAATGAGTTCTATCAAGCATAAAACACGCTATACCTACATGAATACTTAATTTGGAACACAAGGGCATTAGCTATAATAATATTTAAGGCGTATGGACATATAATACACAATACTCGTACTAATTTGTACTACAAACAAGATATATTATTATGATACATAATTAATTTATTGGATCATAGGTTATCCGATCGTTCAATGACGATGGAAGGACATTTTCAAATTTTTCAAACATTAAAATAACCAAAATGCGCCTTAGCATTTACAAAGATTGCATCCACGAGAAAATTCGACAAGTGCCGTCATGACCCGGGTAACTTAGAGGTTATCTTAACATTGGGCGTCTGCCGCGATTACAGCACATTTAGACCAGAAATAAATAAAAAAGGTTTATAACCATTTTAAATAATAAGAAACTGTTTTTGCGAGTTTAGAATTATCGTGGTTAATGTATATGTATAACAATTTAGGTTTGCATACTTTCATTCGTTTTGGATTTTAAATAAGACAACCAGTGAAATCTTAACCCTCTTATTCATAAACGTCTCTCAGGCCTGAATTAGTTAATTTCTGTTTTGTCTGTCTAACAAACACAACTGTCAAACTGACAGATAAAGATAAAACATAAATTAACTAGTTGAGGTCTGAGAGACCTTTATGAATAAGGGGGTTATTAAGGGATTACGTAATAATCTAATAATAAATAAGCAGTTATAAATATGAACTTAAGTACATAGTTTCAATACAACAATATAATGACTAGACGATGTCTTTTTTGGTACAGCCTAAACAACTTAAATAACAAAATTATATATTACTATCTTCATTTGTCTTTTTCGTGTGTCTTGATTTCAACTTTTAGCCTCTATCTTAACTTATAAGATAACAAAAATAGATAATAATCGCAACACGGAAGAATAAATATAAATCATTATGTTCCTATTTGTGCAGTTATGCACTATAAATAATATTCAAAAATAAAAACATTGCGTTGTAAAATGAGCAAAACTATTAAAAATATATTTAAATGTAAATAAACTTTGTACTACTTTGTACTAAATAACTTCTATGCAAAAAATCTATGTTGAACTAACTATATCGAACCATGATTTTAAAAGGGCTAATGAACGTAAAAAACAGTTTACTTGTACCGTCTGTACGCAAATAATGGATAACATTAAGGGTTTGGAAGAAAAATCATTAAAATTTAGGAACTTTGTTCAAGAATGAGGGTTTCCGAGATCGAGTTTTTTCACTAGATGGCAGCACAGGGCGAAGTCTTTTTGACAGCAGCTGTCAAAATCCACCAATAAAAAAAAGAATCATGATTGGTGGATTATGACAGATACTAGACCTCTATTGGTGGATTATGACAGATACTAGACCTCTATTGGTGGATTATGACAGATACTAGACCTCTATTGGTGGATTATGACAGATACTAGACCTCTATTGGTGGATTATGACAGATACTAGACCTCTATTGGTGGATTATGACAGATACTAGACCTCTATTGGTGGATTATGACAGATACTAGACCTCTATTGGTGGATTAAATGACAGATACTAGACCTCTATTGGTGGATTATGACAGATACTAGACCTCTATTGGTGGATTATGACAGATACTAGACCTCTATTGGTGGATTATGACAGATACTAGACCTCTATTGGTGGATTATGACAGATACTAGACCTCTATTGGTGGATTATGACAGCTCGACCTCTATTGGTAGATTATGACAGCTAGACCTCTATTGGTGGATTATGACAGCTAGTGCTGCCATCTAGTGCTAATCTCGATCACGGAAACCCTAATTCAATATCACGCACAAACTTATACATGATTGTACCTAACAGTTTTATCGCGTTATTTCAAAACAAAACGCTTTAAACTTGTCAAAGCGCTTGACTTTTCGTAACTAAAATTTGTGCATAACATGTAATATATATTGTGCATTGAGCTTAATTTAAAAAAAAAGTTGACTATGAACCATCTTAACTGTCCCTACATTCAAAATAACAGATACTTATAACAATATCAACTTAAAACCCTTGTTAATTAGATCCGAATATGGCATCCCCATAAAAATATTGACACTAATATTCAAAACAACACATACTTGCGTTCAGAAGTTTTATAAGATAATTGCCTTATTAAAATAGCGTCCGAATCAACAGTAACAGTTTAGAATGCACGTTGTTATGCTAAACCGCATAGCGACTGCATATTTGAATCACATAGACTTAGAGTCGTAAATCCCTAAGGCAGCTGTCTTGCATTAATATAACAAGCAGCGGTCGTTTTTGCAATTGCGCTAATAATTCCCGTGTAAATATTTGTTTTAACCAATATACATATATTTTCGATCGAATAATCGGTTATTGATAAGGTTTATTACTTGAGAATCTTGTTAGTACCTGACAATACGGTACCTTTTAATTGAGAATGGCACATATGGCGGTTAGCATTATGCGATTCACACTGGCACCGCAACCGGATGGGTGAATGAGACAGCGCTATACACCTGCAGAGAGCCACCGAGTTCACACTTCATACGCAAACCGCAGCAGTGTGATAATATGATAGCCGCCTTAGCGTCGAGCCTTAGGGTGCGTTTCCGCCAAAGCTCTGCGTGGATGCGTTTCGAGGAATGTGTTCATCATGAACCAACAGAAACGCTTCATTTACCTATCCTCGCTCAGCATAGCTCTAGTGGAAACAGCTCAGCGGAGCGAGGTTTTTGTACATACAAAACAAGTGAAGAATGTGTGCGAGGAATGTGTTCTGAGGTCAGTTCTACTAAGCATCCTCGCGCCGCTCAGCAAGCCTTGCAACACATGTTCGCACGGCTCAGCTACCTCGCACATTTCTGGTGGAAACCTCCACACCGTTCCACAACTTCGCTACGCATCCTCGTACTGCTCAGTTGCCTAGCTCATCTCTGGTGGAAATGCAGCCTTAAGCGTGTTTAGTGAACAAGGCATTACTACCCAACGCGTTGACTCTTGTGATTCAATACGAGTCCGTTGTATCCGACGTCTATTTTAGTAAAGCAATTATGTTGTTGGGTTATTGTACGGCGCAGACGGCGGAGGTGCCGGGCGCGTGGTCGAGCAGCGCGCGCCGGCGCTTGATGCCCTCGAGGTACACCTCGCGGTTGAACAGGCCCGCTGCTAGGGGGACCCTGGAATTTAGACAATTATTTACAAGCTTGTGGTGCGAACTGCACAGAGTAAGTTATAGTACTATACAGAGTTCTGACGTCACGAACACGAACCATGTTGATCCTTCTTCGCAACATGCTCACTTTGCAATCTACCGATTATGTCCATCAACCGATTAACTGGCGAACCACTGACTACAGCCAGATAGCTCTAACGTTGTTCGAGAACAATATACATTATAGACTTTATCTCGTAGCAGTAAGTCCCAGTTAATGCTCACACGTCAGTGCCGGGCCGGAGCGCGGCCGAGAACAGGTCACCGGTTTGTGATCACTGGTACATATAGATAGACTGCACCACTTTACATTTTAGACCTTATATCATAGCTATAAGGTCCATTTTATACTCACACGTCAGTTCCGGGTCGGAGCGCAGCCGAAAAAAGACCTCACACTGGTTTATGATCACTGGTACATATAGATAGACTGCACCGCCTTACATTTTAGACCTTATTTCATAGCAATAAGGTCCATTTAATACTCACACGTCAGTTCCAGGTCGGAGCGCGGCCGAGAACAGGCCCCACACTGGTTTATGATCACTAGTACATATTGATTGCACAGAGTTGTATAGTTCGCATTTCAACCCTGACTGAACAGGAACTGCGCTGAGACGGCGTAACCCTGAAATGACTGGAGACCGTCAATTTATGAATTAGTAGTGCAAGGAGGAAAGGAAGAGTTAGATGGGAAGTGAAAGAGTGAGCATGCATAAGATATAGGGGAGAGACAGATACTGATCATGATTACAGAAGAGAGAGAGAGAGAGTGTGAGAGAGGGGGAGAGGGGAGAGAGATTCAGCAATAACACATTTAATAATTAATCATCTACTACCAATAGCTCACATCATTACTTTACTTTACTTTACAAAAATTTGAACGACATATTGGCTGCGTGTGACATGCGTGGTAGGAGAATTAAAAGCGCTAATCGTGCTTGACAAGGAAAACTGTGGTTTTACGTAGGGTTACATTTTCATGCTATTTGACATGTTTCAACTGCTAAATAACTAATATCTCATTCGCCAGTCCCCACACCAGCACAGAAGTATTGAGATGAATCGAAATTAACCGCCTTATTCATAAACATCTCGCAGACCTCAATTAGTTCATTTATGTTTTGTTTGTTTCTATCAAACATAATTGTCAAAGTGACAGATAAGGACAGAACATCAATTAACTAATTGAGGTCTGAGAGACGTTTATGAATAAGGGGGTAAGTCTTTAATTAAGGCAACTGGCTGATGGGAATGAAGTTCTATGGTCGCCCCACCACCGGTCCCCACGCTAGCAATGTGGGTTGGGAAATTAAAAAAATCACTATGGCTATTACAATAATCCCGGACAGGTAAAAAAAGTCAATTATCGATATTAAATTGTAGATCCTATGTCGTAGCAGTAAGGTATAGTTGGTTGTACCTGAGAAGGCGGAGGAGTTGCCAGTCATAGTCCTCGCCTTGAAGAGTATCCGGTCAGTGTACGCCGGCGCGCGCTGCTTGCTCGACGTGTCGAACTGCTGGCTGCCGGGGTCGTACTGTGGGTAATTTAATGAAACATAGGGGCTGTGTCACGGAACTTTGTGCAAGCGAGAGCGTACTATTGAAGTCTTTTCATTGAAGTATATTCTCGGAAAAAGAAGCCGTCGCATAAGTCTTTTTCTAAAATCCCGCAGTCCCAATTCTGCCCCTTGTATGAGATTTTTTCAATGTTGGGCCAAAAAAAAAATCCGAGATTTCCTTTGTGACCTTTGTTATAGTCTCCATAAACATTATTAAAGAAAATGCTAAAAAAACATTCAGCCGTTCAGTCGATGAAATTATTCCACAGATACAAACTACAAAAGGTTGTTCCTTATTGGCCAAATGACCAAGTCACGTGGTTTTGTTTGCTTAATTTTTTTAAATACACATGGAGTGTATTTTGCTGGCGAAAAATATATCAATAAGCTTGTAAGAATAGAGAGGAGAGCTATGACCAAAGATGGGCACTGGCTACTATAGATAGACGGAATGAACTACAAATACAAGATGTAACAAAACTGCTGGTGATGCTTTTAAGGGCATAATTGGTATCGTATTCTAATTATGAAAAACTAAGATAAAAAAAATTTTTTCGCGAAAAAATAAATTGGTTTTGTATGGAGGGTTGGCCAGCTGAGACGACGTGTCCCATACAAAAAAGAATTCGCGTCCAAAAAATTTTTCTCCTACATTTTCTTATATGCAATATGGGACCAATTATGCCCTTCATCGGATCACCAGTATTTTTGTTATACCCTGAAGGCCATCCGTGTCCGGTCACTTTCACACTCACATACTTGTTAGAACGTGAGAGCTATGGTGACAGGCGATAAAAACCCGACCATGGTAGGCTAGCTGTATGTGTTGGTTACCTTATAGGTCGGCGGGAAGGTGATGGGCGCCTCTTTGAAGTCCCTGAAGGCCGCACCGTCTTCCAATACTGCTGTAAGTTGGTCCGCGTGCAGCAGTCCGTGAGGCAAGTGATGAGGCAGCGGAAACTGGACCAAAACAAATGTATATCATTTACAATAACTAAAGGATAGCGGTATACAGGGACCCCTTCTTGATTTTTTCAAAAATTACCATCTCAACCGTCACACCGTAGTAAAAATAAACAATGTACTAAGTGACCAAATTCCAACAGAAACAGGTACGGCCCAGGGGTCTATTTTTGCCCCTACGGAATATTTGATGTACGTAAACGATATGTGTAATATATTTCACGAGGGTTCGGTATACCAATTCGCAGATGACACTTGCATATTAGTGGCTGACAGGGACACAAAAAAGGCAAGAGACACCTTACAAAATAACTTTGACTTTCTATGTAAATGGGCCCACGATGTGGGTCTCGTACTAAATTACAATAAAACAAAATTAATGAATATCCACTCCCCATATATGCCTCAAATACCTAATCCCGTAATTATAGCACACAGTCATCAATGCCTACACATCAACTCAAACGGTATAAAAACCCCTTGCACATGTGACTCATTGGAAGTGGTTCCCGAACACACGTACCTCGGACTGATTTTAGATAAAAACTTTAACTGGGGACCTCACATTAATTATATTTGTAATAAACTTAGATCGGTATTATCAAAACTCGCTGTGCTGAAATTTAAGGTCCCATATCAAACACTTAGAATGTTATACTTATCATTGGCTCAATCCGTTATAGATTATGGATTAAGTAGTTATGGCAGAACCTTTAAAACCTATATCAATAAAATATATAAACTACAGGTAAGTATAATAAAAACAATTGTACCAAATAAAATAAGGGAAAAAATAGATAACCACGAAGAACTATTCCAATACTGTAAAATCATTAGTGTGTACAATAGAATTAAAATAGCAATACTGAGTGACGAGATCAGAAACCTAGATACCCTAAATAAAAAAAATAGACCTAGTAATTTAAGAAAGCTAGATTACTTACCACGTTTTGTCTTACCAAGTTGTACAAATATTTATGGAAAAAGACGTTGGGAATATTTGCTACCAAATATTATCAACACACTACCAGCTGCAACCTACAAGAGTATCTGTGACCACCCACATAAATGTAAAAAAATAATGAAAACGGAATATTTAAAAGCACAACCACCGGATTCGGACACGTAAATCATACTTGGCTTTAGAACTTAACTCATATTTTTACTCTATTTAGTTTTTTTTTTCAATGTTTAGTCTAGATAAATAAGTTGAATTCAATTGTATGTAATGGGCAGCGGTGGGCGAAGTGAGGAAGACCAAATCGACCGGCATCAATATACATATATATAGATCTTACATAAATGAGTAACGCAGTTATTGTAGTACCTACTGTGCCGAGGTGTCACAATCACGACAAATCTTCATTACTACGCCTACTTTAGAGCGAATTCAGCGGCAGTTAAGCCATAGAGCTTTGCTTGCTGGCATGTTTGTATTTTCTCATGTAAATGTTAATTTAATAAAAAAAAAAACATAAAAAAAAACACTGCTACGGTTTTCGAACGCCACTCAGTGGGCGAGCGAACCAGCATTGAATGGATATATTGATGTCTTGCTTGCACTACGGAAACCGTACAGGATTCGCATGAGTACGATATCCGATTTAGGGTTCGTGGCTTTTTGTAAGTTTGTGTAAGAAATGACTTAAATATAGTGCTACAAATAGTCTAGACTGGTGCCCTTAACCTAGTGTAGGTGATTTAATGATAATAGGATGAAGAAAAAACATTATTCTTGCGATATCTGTAATCCTTACTTCAGTTTGCTCGATCCACCGTAAGAGAGCGGCTCTCGGTTCACCCAGTCGAAAATTTAGGTCTCCACACCAGAAAACGTAGTCAAAGTTGTTTGTCACATCTGCAACATTCAGGATAAGAGTCAAGTCCCAATAAAATTCAAGATAATTTTTAAAACTGACTTCAATGGGGAGGCGGGGGGAAACGCACGTGAGCACAATTTTGACACTTAGTTCAGTAATGTATGTTTCCGATAAGGTCAAACTCAAATAAATACCCAATGGACGGTTTTATGTCACACTAGTCAAGTAAGCAGATGTCACAAAGGCACTTCACACACTCGAGCTGAAATCAGCATACAGATAAAACAAGCCTATAATTTTAAACAAAAAAAGAACCGACTTCACTTAGGATCCGGTTCAGTAATGTATGTTTCCGATAAGGTCAAACTCAAATAAATACCCAATGGACGGTTTTATGTCACACTAGTCAAGTAAGCAGATGTCACAAAGGCACTTCACACACTCGAGCTGAAATCAGCATACAGATAGAACAAGCCTATAATTTTAAACAAAAAAAGAACCGACTTCACTTAGGATCCGCTATTCCAAGAGGAAGTGGCCGAGTTGCTGTAAAAAATAGTGAAATCACTATAGGTGTGCCTAAAATCACTATAGGTGTGCCTATAATAGTTGAAGAGTTCCCTCGATTTCTCCAGTATCCCATCATCAGATCCCGACTTGGTGACAATGGGACCATCTAGGGGTTATACCTGTTCGATTAAAAAATAATTGAAATTCGGTTCACGATTCACGGAGATATGGAGTAACATACATACAAATAAAAAATAATAATGAAAAAAAAAATTCAGTCGAATTGAGAACCTCCTCCTTTTTTGAAGTCGGTTAAAAACTGTTTTAAATTGTATATATTAATAGGTTTTGGTACTTTGTACAAATTTCAGGTCAGTATGCTGAACTCAGCTCAATTGTGTGATGCTGATGCCCCTAAATCGAAGTATTTTAAATATTCTAAATACATTTTCAGTACATTAATGTATAAAGCAGATACGTCTACTAATGAAACCACAATGTTAAGAAACAAAGGAAAAGTGGAAAAATCCACTGCCACACTCAGGCGAGACTCGAACTCGCGACTCCGGGGTACAGTCAACGCCTCACTAGGTAATAACGTTCAAAAGTGTATATCTAGTGAGGCGTTATGTGTACATGCCCGTCGCTCTAACCAACTGAGGATATAGTTTTTCTGTACCTTTACTCTTATGTCTGCAAGGCAAATTCTTCGGCAAATCTATAGCCCTTATTATCCTCTTGATATCCGAAACCCTCTCCTTGACCTTTTCCTGATGGGCGGTCAAATGCGCGGTCACGAAGAGGAAGGTCGAGCCGAACAACGCAAAGGAGATAGCCACAGCACCTTTCGTTCGGAAGGCCGTGCCGGGCCTTACGGACAAACTGGCGTCTTCGGGGAGCGAGCAGAACCATATTAGATCTCGTCTGATGAACACTGTTAAGTGGATTGTTCCTGTAAAAAGATTGGTTAACATATTACACGTGACAGTCTAGATGAGCCAATGGTACATGGCGCCATCAGATATATCGGACGGAGCGGCCAAGGTGGTCATAAATATCTGAACCCCTCTATTGTTAAGGCGATAATGTGCATGTTCAGATATTTTTGAGTACCTTGGCCGCTCCGATATATTTGATGGCGACTGAAGTCACGTCTGTAAATATGGTTACATTTAATGTAACGAAAACATGTATGCAAGACTTTAATACGCCTTGGTAATAGAGTCGTGGCTACATATTTTTGTCACATTAAATAAATCCATATTTTCAGACGTGACTGTATACCACCGGCGTTTACGGTTTTGTTCCTCGAATACATTATTGAAATTATACAAGGTACGACGTAAGCTCCTTTCGACCCTTTACTGAATAGTACCTTTCAAGTATACTTTTACCCCCTTATTCATAAACATCTACTAAAGTTAAAGAGGCCTCTGATAATCGTTTGTCCCTTTCCGTCCAACATATATGAGGGAAAGGGACAAACGATTATCAGCGATCTCTTTAGTTGCCGTTTGTGAATATAGTATATCAACTCTATGATAGATTTATTTACCCGCGAAATATGAAGAGGAAAATACTTAGTTTCATGATTGTGAATGTAAAATACTTAATTTCAAAGTTAAATACTTAATTTTTCATCTCAACTTATAATCTATTCAAGCACGTATTGTCATATAACACTTAGATGTTCAGCAATTCGTATGAATGTAAATCTTTGATTTATAGGTTCTTAATTTTAATTAACCAAGTCAATCGTACTTTTTTAATTAATTCGGCAAACACGATAGGCGTGTCCAGACCAGGCGCACAGCCTCGCGAGGAAATTGCCGCGCGAAGCAAACGACCAATCGACCATTCCTCGCGCGGCGGCGTGTTTGTGTACATTTTTAGTAGGGACGTTTGCCTCGCGAGGAAAGCCCGAGCCAAATTGCTCGGCAAGATGGCGTCAGCTGTTCAGTTGTTCAAAATGGCGTCATATGTGTTAACAGCCGTGGCTTATGTTACGTTTATTTTGGTTTTAAAAGCCATACTAAAGAAACGGAGAAAGCAAAAGAGATTTTGGGTGCTCCCATTATATAAATCTAGATCCCAACACGGAATCCTGCTGTACAGAGATTTAACAGAAGGTGGATTAGAGATTAATTTTGGACGCATTAAAAAAAACAATTAGAATTGTTGTGTGTATAACTATTGGGTAACGTGTTAATAATAGATGAAAATGTGCGTCAAATTTAATTAAACATTACGTAGGGAGTGGGGAAGTAAATAATGTTACGCCGTTGTTATTAATATGTTTACTTTTAATTTTATAATATTTTTGTTCCTCCCAAACAAAGTCCCTCGAAAAGTTTTTATGTTTTCCCAATAATAGGGTTATTCAATCTGGCAACCCTACAAAATTGCAAAATAACCAAACGGAACAAAAAAACACTCGCACTAAATAAACAAGTCCAGACCTGCGCGAGGCAAACGACTGAGGCGCCGAAAACCGACACCGAGCCGATCGGATCGGCCGCGGCAAACATGCGCGCGGCCTCGCCCGAGGCACACCACACTAGCTGAGCTGCCGCGCGCGGCAATTTCCTCGCGAGGCTGTGCGCCTGGTCTGGACACGCCTATTCGTTGCCACACGCTACAGAGTTGATGAAAGCGTGATAACTTGAAAAATCAACTCATTATGTGTCAAGGCTAGATAAGTCAAATACCTAATTTGACATTTTGACATTGTTATAGGGCTACAAGTGCTCTAATTATATATGTCGGCGGCTGATCGTAAGATCAGGCATATCGTAAAATTCCTAGACATATCGTGAAACGTGAAAATATTTGACTCGTTTACTGAGTCGAGGGAGCCCCGCCATGCGGGGCTTCTATTTCTGGGCAGTTTGCCCTTAGGGCATCTGAAGCAACCTAACGAATCTAACCTACCTATACATTGGTTAAGTTATCAATTTTATTAACCCAGTCAATCGCTATGTGCGAAGTGCATGGTGGGGGTAACGAGAACGATCGCAGTGCTCATGCTCAATGTGACAAGAAATGAAACTGCGAATCCCCTGTCTGCTATCAAAATAGTGAATCAGCCAGTGACATTTCATATAAGCAAGGAATTCAACCTATTTATAAAAAAGGAAAAAAAGAGATTGACCACCTACCCAAGAGATGGCGCCACAATTATGCACACAGCGAATATCATATATTGTATATTATACATTGGTTTAATGTGACTATCGTTAAAACATTACACAAGAACATTACGATCTGCCTGCTTTTACGATCGGCCGCCGAGACATACATAAAAAACAGTTGAGTAAGCGCACTGTTTGCGAATAAATGCTATCTAATAACATTACACGTTGCTCGGGTAATATACGATTCTCTACCTTATCTTAAGAATACATAGTTCATTTTACGATTTTTATGGATGTTTTATGTCTTAACGTTTGACGTCATGTGATATGAGCCATCGCATTGTTGCCAAAAAGAGACCAATAATACCTCTCTCTTTCGGATTCCATTATTAATCAAGACTATCAAAAGTACAATCACAATTGAAATGATGATTAATGGTTTTATGATGCGATGAAGTGTGTCCATTGTTTTTTTTAATAATCTTTGGTAAGTTTGGTACCTATGGAGAATATTCGCGGCATACGAGAGATTAAGGTTAAAAACGTATGCAATTATGATTAATATTCCATACCATACCATTCTTAAAAACACAAATAACACAAAAGATTACCATAAAATACAGTTTAACATAAGATCTCTTTTTATTAGTCTAGAAATTGCAAAAAAAATTGTATGAATGGATTCTCAAATTATACCAAAATAATGATATACCCATTTTAATTGAATTAAGAATTCACAGTAATCTGCTACCTTACCCAACCTTATTTAAAGGAATTAGAGTTGGCGTTTCTACAACCCATAGGGATACATTAGGTACAGTCGACTACAAAGAGAATACATTTTTTCATCCTATTGCGTTGTAATAAGGTCCAAAAGTGGATACAATATCTCTTTGTAGTCGCCTGTACACAACTCAATATTAGTTTACGCTTTCTTTACGCTAGTTATTTCGAAGAGCATAATAAAAAGAGCTACTTAAAAGAGGACATAGTGTGTTGATGGGGGGCCCTTAGCCGTCAACACAGTTAATCTTTCTTAGAAAAATCAAAATCATTATTTTTTCTTTGTAATCAAACATATCTTACCTAAATAATAAGAGTGAAGAAGCAAATGTGAAGGACCCAACACCTCCTGGATGGTAATTTCCCACTCCGTCCGCTCTGAGAATGACTCCTGGGTGCCAATGGCGAATATGTCTGGTACATGTTTCACTTGGCTTGGGAAAATAAAGTCAGCTAGTTCTCTGAAATCATAAAAAAATTAGTTAATATTTTGGGGTACCAAATTATATAAACATTGGTATAACAATTTTGAGGGAAAATGAAGGTATGAAACTGTCAACATTTTTAGTTACACCGAAACGAAAGTTCCAATGAAATGAGTGCCTTTCACCCGATTTGAACACTCTACTTTTCATTTTGTATATGAAGAAAGTAAAATAGATGTGGGTTTAATTTTTTTTTTTTTACTGCTAGTGTTTTGTTTTGACAGAGTCTATGAACATGAACATACTTAGGTGGCGCTTGTCCGTTCATATTCCATGTACCCACAAAGATTTTCACTTCTCTTTCTGGAAACACATGTTCTAACTCTGCAGCACCCAGAAGCGAGTGGGATGCTAGCCGCCCATACAAATAGTTCCTGAAAATCATTATTTAGTAATAAGAATCAACTGCATTACATATAAAGGCTTATTGTTTAATGAACTTTAATTAATTATAATATTAGTCAAGCTTAACTTGAAAAATTAAATAAAAAAGTTATCAGTCTAAACCCAACCATTCCAGCCAAAATATGTTACTTTTAACATATAATTAGTTTTTAGGCAAAAAAAACAGTTTTAGTAAAAACCAGGTTACCAACCAGAACCTCAGTTTATAAAAGCAAAACAAAACCATAAAGCACAAAAGCTAGCATAATAAGGCATAGACACCACCTCTCCCTCGCCTCCTGAGTAGGAATGAGTCGAAGCACCTGAGCGGCAAGCAAAGAGTTCCGAGCCAAGCTGTCCGTACTTCCCGCACGGGAATGAGATCTTGTTATTGTTGACTTTGCCCTGTACGAAAAGTTATGAGGTTTACTATGCAGTATGATACACCGCAACAAGTTAATATTTATATGTAAGCAAAACGTTGAACTAAGATTAGGGGAAGGCAGGGTGGATTCGTACACTGGGAGCCTTCATACTGTGGTCATATCTCGGCTATCCAACACGCTGAAGCGTTCATATTTGTATACAACACGGCTACTTACATGCATAGGCTACCTTCCAAAAGTAATAGCAGTGCGATACAAGATTTCGCCAGAAAGAGCTGATATGTGTTTTCGCCACTTGCAAGTAATTTTGAGTTCTCCTTTGAATGCGTTTGTTTCCAAAAAGTTTGAATGAACTTAGAAAAAATGCTTTAGTGTTGTATGTCAATATATGCTAAATATTGTTATTTAAACAATTATTTACATTAACAATATTTTTTTCTTTTGATTTTTTGGTGGTCCGTTGGATTGGGGTACCTTCGTACACTATAAATGTATGTAATTGCATACTGTATGAATGCACCCCATGTAATTTAAAATGAAGAATATCATAATTGCAAAAACAGGTCAGTAAGATATGTTTAAAAGGTGATTGAAACTGGTGAAATAGCTGGTAATATAATTAATCCCGGGGAGAAACGAATAGTGTACGAAGCTACCCCGCATGGTGGGGTGAATTCGTACAGTTCCCATTTTTTGGAAAAATCGTTATAGCTTTGGCAAGTTGCTTTATATCAAACCAGAAATGCGCTATTATTATAGGCAGATAAATGGACAATAATATAACATTAGTTTCATTGTACAATGTCAGTTACATTTTGTTTTACAAGGCTCCGAAAAAAAAGTGTACGAAGCCTCCCCATCTTCCCCTACCATCAGTACTTTTTAAGCTACATAGGTATATTATAATAAAGTTCAAGATGTAGTCCCCAATATATTCCCATGCTCAGTAAATGTAGGTGTTAAGGTGCAAGCAACACTTGGGCGGAATTCAGCTTTCATAGATAAAAAATCTGCACGAAAGAGAAATTTTGTTTACGGTTGCCGAATATTGGCAAGTTGAATTCTTCCGCTTTTTTATTCATTATAGGTGAATCTCACACTAAATTCTGCTGAAGTGTGTACTGCGCTTTAATTCTACTTATAACCATAAATTAACTAAGTAAATACACCTTCCGATTCAGATATGCCAGTTTTTATTCATGACAGGAAAAGTGCTGTAAATTTAAGAAAAAAGTATGAAATCAATTTCTGATACTGAGTTCAGAATAAATAACATTCTTTAACTTACCTTTTTTTGCGATCTAAGGAACTGCTCCTATCACTTTCAGGAGACGAGTGAAACAGTGGCTTGGTGTCATTGGATATTAAATGGTCAGCTGATAATCTCTTGACAAACAATTTACTCTTTGGTTTTATACCCTCAAAGGACCCTGAATGTTCAAAGTACTTTCGTGGATCGTCGCTCTTTGGAAACTTAACAGTAGCTTTTGGTATTTCATCAGACTTAGTATGTGACACTGAGTTTTCATTTTCACTATAACTGTTGCTGGTGACGGGGCTGCTTGGCCTGGAATTGGCTTCAGGTTTTGTATGAGGTTCTACTAGACTCTTCGGCCGGGATCTTCTGAAGAAAGTTTTACAACACTGAGGATTAGTATCATCCTCTTTATGAGATCGGTCACTGCCCTTGCCTGTGTGATTGCTGAATGGCTCCACCGTATTTTTGTGGTTGTCTATGGACTCCTGGCTCGTATCAACTTGCTGCTGGCTATGAGCGAGGAACGGGTCGGCCGGAGATATCGGACGAGATGTCGACTGGGAAAACTCGTCATTGGAATCTGTATCGACATAGCAGCCAACTTTAGGAGACTTTTTAACGAACAACCGTTTTCGCAGTGACAGCTTCTGTTTGGCTTTGGTGGGTGAAGTGGTCATATTGTGGTTTACGCCACCAGCACTATTAATTTATGTTACTAATTACATTTTATATAAAATATAGACAACATAACCTACATCACATTGAATGACATTTTGCGCTACGGAATCTGTCAAAATCTCGTGATACGTTCCGAAGTCTACACATGCTAAGTTAAAATGAGTCTATTTATAAATTACACTTGCACTTTAACAACTGCACTCAAAAAGTTATACAATTTATTTAATTAATATTCATAAAGTTATGGTTGCACAAAATGACTAACACTTGTGCATCATAATAGTTGTTATGGAAACTGTAGCGTAGGAAACATGAGACGAACGAAGTCTGTTTACCCAACTACGACAGTAGGAATGGTTATGTTATGATTTAAGGCTTCTACAAACGTAAGCGACTAGTCACCTGCGATATTTAATACATTACGGTTTTTGATCCGTCGACTGATTTCGTTGTACCTACCAAGACGGCAATGTTTCTAAATTGCGCCGATTGGTTTTCGTTCTGCCGATGCCGTATTCCCATTATATTCGCGTGGATGCTTTGCTAGGTAGGTAGTAGGTAGTCTTGTATTCCGCCAACTTAGCAAACGTAGTGTTAAATCCCGTTATAACCGACTTCCGAAAGTAAGCGCAAAGCGCAACACCCAACTAAATAACCAAATAGGGTCACAGTGTAGGGTTACTTATTTAGGGACAAAACACACCTGAGCTGAATTAAGAAAATTGAGAATGGGGGTGTGTGGTGTGCCTTAGCGGATTTCGGCTATCATCATAGACCAAAATCAGCCGGAAGGAGGAATTTGTCTATGATAGCTGAATTCCGCTCTAGTGTGTGTTGCGCCACTTGCACCGTAGGGTGGATTTGGGTAGGTAGATAAGTATCATAGGTATACCTATGTATATATACAAAAATATCCAGTCAGTCAAATCAAGTTTTTACTTAAATATGAACGGTTATCGCAGCGAGAACAAATAACATCAAAACGCTAATCTGCGTAGTCGCAGACGCGCCTGTTCCAGGAACTAGCAGGTTGTCTCCCACATATTCCGGCGTTGGCGACAGGCTCCCTCCCACCACCGACTGGATTCCGTCACCTATTATTAACAAATATAGAGAATTTAATAAGTTAGTAGGTACCTCTTACAAAACCTATTTAGGTATAGGTACACAAAGTATGGAGTGATAAAACAGTCAAGAAAATCGCAAAATTGCATTAAGTATTTAGGTTTTCTTTGGCTTGCTGTAAAACAGCTTGGGATAAGCTGGGACTTTACCCATAAATGAGACGAAAAGAACTGCAATGAGACCTTTGTACAGTCGCCATCAGATACCTATATTATCTATATGAGCAGCCAAGGTGGTCAACGCCTCTATTTTGAAGGCGATAAAGTGCATGATGTGTGCATGCATGTCATATTTGAATACCTTGGCCGCTCCGATATACTTATTTGAGGGCAACTGTACCTACACATTGATTGTAAAGTGACAGGTTGCAGTAGCGGCTACAATTAATTAATTAGGAACTTTGGGAATAAATATAAAATGGTTAATTACCTATATTGCAAAGGTCGTTAGTGCATGCCCGATAATAAGTGCGGAATGTGGAATCTGTAATGTCGTGGTTGAGGAAATCCGGGCTTTCCTCACAACCTCTTATGAAACTGGCGATTTCTCCAACAGGATCCTGGAAAAATTTGAAATACCTATTCAGTACCTACTTATTTATTGTTTATTGGCATACGTCGCACTCCAGCGGGCATTTTGCGGGCACGTCATTTGGTAATCTTTACAAAATAAAGAGTTTTACACACTATGTAGACAATTTAAGATTGGTACATGATAACAGGTATTTTTGAATACTAACTACGTAATAAATAATTAAATACTAAGTAATAGCAAATGACGTGCCCCCAAAATGCCCGCTGGAGTGCGACGTATACCTATGTTATAGGTACATGGGGATGGAAACAGGAACTTGTTTCTTTCGTTGTGCTTCTAACCGAGGCCAGGAGGGGGCTTTAGAAAGGTATATATAAGTACCTATAATTTAGGTATGATCCCTTTAATGACTAGTGAAAGTGGATATGCAGGCATTGGTACTGATAGATCTCCATCAGATTACATCTTTTGATTCCCGCCGTATATTGAAAAATTTGTTCGGCAGATACACCACAAGACATAAGGACATAACTGACTGACTTTGTAGAGTCACCGGCAATAGTATAAAGCCGCAAATATGTATGTGATAAGCTCTTATTTGTAGCGCCATAGGAGCGAGTCACATGTTTTTGCGGCCTTCGTGTAGGAAGATACTATTGCCGGTGACTGTACGTATACTTATTGGCTATTATAGAGTCACAACCAAGTGCCGTTAAGGCAATAAAACAGCGAAAGCGAACGAAACATCCAGCTTAATGATAATGAGTTTCGACTTAATCGGCAGTATCGGCACATTGGTTTTGACAGTTTTGGCCCCACAATAAGTAATGCGCCTGATTCATTTGAATAGCAATAACCCTCCCACTTACCACAAACTCCTGTCGCATGATCGTGCAGTATTGGTAGGGGCAATCGACGGACATTGTGTCGTCGGTCACCGTCGTGCATGACCGGTCAGAGTCCACGGATGAAAACGAGCAAGCGTAGCATCTTAGATCACCTGCAGAGAATAACGCTGGTTTTAGTGCACCCGAAAAATAAACAATGTCATACAGTTCCGACAACACACTTTATGGTTTCTTAAGGGGCTCCCTGGCGCCAATGACCTTCGATCTGAACCCCTTAGTTTTCTAATGAGTTTTATATCTTATCATAGTGTCAGTAACGTCCTTAATCAATATAGTATCCTATATTAACTTCAATGTTCATTGTCATCGAGATATTTGACATCAAAGTCGAGCAATTTTAGGACAAAAAAGTGGTTTTCTGGTCATAACTTTTGTGTTAATTAGTTTAAAATTAAAATCTCTCTTCAGTTTTTAGGGACGTCAAAAACGAACCCTAATATGTAGATTTTGTATATGTAAGAGTCTTCACGGCATTCGAATATCGAAAAACGTGTCTTTTTAGACCATTTTTAAAAAAATAATTAAAAAATAAGTGCTCATTTATTTCAAAATCTGGCTCTACAGAATGGAGATAAAAGATTAAAGAACCGATAGCCGTTTATCTTATAATTCTATCTGTAGTGCAAATGTAGGAATATCGACTCAAAACTGGTCAAAAATCGGTAAAAAACGTGCGGAGCCCCTTAATGCCCTGCACTGCTGCGTTATTTTTCACTTTTCACCGACTTCAAGATTTCGAAGGAGCTTAGGAGGTTCTCAATTCATCGGGATCTTTTTTTGCAATTTTCTTCAAGCAAGTCGGTCCTTTTTTATAAAATTATTATTTGACATCTTACGGCCGTAATTTTCATTTCGTGTAAGAACATAATATTTTTATTGGGATTTGCCAAACATTCGTGTTTCACCTTTCCTTAATATGGCAAACGAAGATGATGCAAGTACACTATACGAAAAACCCATTACACAAAATGGATTGTCAGCATTAAGGAAAGAGATGCAAACAGTTCAACCTTTAGCAGGTACCTATGCCTTTTGTCTTAACTTAATCGCATATTTAATCTGTATTATTAGCTCTATCGAAGACTACGTTTAACATTTATTTACAATATGAGGAGATTAGACTTACCCACGGATTTACCTACAAGCGCACAAAGCACTAGCAAAACAACATTAGCATACATTGTACTTCACAAACAAATACTTAATCGATACTGAATGCAAGTTATTTTCCGCTATCTTCATTATCAGTATAACTAAAGATAATCAAATCAAAATACGGTATTGTATCAATCAGTTAACGCTAATTGGCTTCGTCAGCCGGAAGTGTATAATGTACAGTCGACGTCAAAGATATGTTTAGGTACACTTTTACACCCTTACCCCATCGTAACTAATAAGGTGCCAAAGTGTAAACATATCTTTAAAGTCGACTGTACCAACATGCTGCACCTACTCATCCTCTGAAAGCAGTATTTCTATAGCGATGGTTCTGATACATGTTTAATCAAAATCGGTTCAACCGTTTCTGCGTTGTTTTTTTTTGTAAAGCTATAACAAACACATTTTTAAATATAAAACGAGCAAGTTACAACAAATCAGTATAGGTAAAAGCGGTATTACACATTGCAACCTGCAGGGCCCAATCTGTTGTGTACCCTGCCTCTTCCTACCCCTCCTTCAGCTCCCTACGGGCCCTACCTTCAATTACACCTTCCAACCTGACAGATTGGGCCATGCAGGTTGCAATGTGTAATACCGCTTTAAGTAGAGAGAGTCGTAGAGAGTATAGGGTCGTGTATGAGTTCTTCAGCCTAATCACTAGTTAGGTATTATATTTTTATTTTAACCAGTCCAGCGACCTCAGCGCAGAAGAACGACTCCTCGTTCTGCTGCAATATAGCATTGTGTGGTGAATGCATCCTTACTTCTCTTATTATAGTTATTATATAAATAAACAAACACTTCTCAAATAAATTATCACATCTTTCCCTTAAAATATCACCTAAAATGTTGTTATAAACTTAAATAAACTCACAAAGTATTAGTTTCACTCAATTAACTACCAAAAAATATCATTTCTAATACAATTTTCTACAATAATCGATGTATTTAACGAATAACCAGAAAAATAAATGACATTACGATGTCTAGATTGACAGATGTTTGTTTACAAGATAAGACAAGTAAGGATGAATTCACTATACAATCATCGAGTTGACTTGACATTATTATCTTGACGAAAACCCTCTCGAAAGTAGGTAACTTAAGTTATGTTTTTTCGTATTGTCACCAAAATCTAGATCGATCAATAAATTCATCACGGTGAAGGCTTTCATTGGCAGTTTAAAATGTCTTGTCGCAATCAGGATACCGTTAGCCAGGCGGTAATTTAAGCGGGAACCGGCAGCCTCACTGAACCTGCAATTACTTTAACCAGTGGCCTTACCAAGGCAAGTTTTGCGGTCAATTTGAAAGGATTTTTTAAAAAGTAAAAACCTGATCAGTGCAAAAAGCCCGCTCGTTGAACGGCGCTTAGGTTATCCTTCCTCATCATGAGGCCGAGAATGTCTGAAGATAATGGATATCGTGCATATGTGACTTGAACTAGTAAGGAAAATCAGGTGTGTACCACCATTTATTAATTTTATTAATCATGATACTTAGATACGACTATTAAAATAGATTAAAGTATTAGATACATGCTAGACTGATAGCTTAGGTAATCGGTACTTCCTATATAATATGTTTAATGCACCCCCTATACTAAGATCCTTGCTAACATCTATTATAAGTGACCCAGTTATATAACAGTAATAGGTATTATGTATGTGTACACATTATGAAATACTTAAATTATGCGTGAAGTAACTCTATAACAATTAGGTATATGTACCTATTAGGGAAAAGCGATATAACAAGAACTCTATGTGACGTAGGTAAGGTACTTATCCCCTTATTCATAAACGTCTCTCCTCTCAGGGCTAAATTAGTTATTTTATTTTTTGTCCTTATCTGTCACTTTGCCAGTTGTGTTTATTTGAAACAGACAAAATATAAATTAACTAATTCGGGGCTGAGAAACGTTTATGAATAAAGGGGTTAAAGTGTAGCAAATAGGGGATATTACTCATCAAGCTCTATACCTTTACACCTACCTTTCCAAACAAAAAAGTCTGCCAAAATCTGAGGGGGGCGAGGTAGCATACGTATGGCGTTTCCAATTTAAAGGTACATCATTGTCGGTTGTTAATAAAGTTTATTTCTAAATGAATTTTTATAGCAGCATCGCCTTATTGATAACGGACAATGATGTACCTTTGACTTAAAAAAATCACGCATATTTGACAGTAAATCACGACACTAAATGGAGCAACAGATAGTTGACTTTACATATGTTGAAATATGGTTCATTATCGGATGCAGTCCTTGCAAATGTCAAACAAAAAAGCCAAGGATCATTTTTGCTTGTATTTTCAAACAAAATATAGAAGGAAGCAATCCTTAGGGGCGTTAAATATGCATAAGTGTCAAACGTCAAAATAGTTACTGCCCGTCAGAAAATAAACGATTATCTTTGAATCGATTCTGTAAACGACGCTAGATTTTCGATATTGATTAATTTTTTAATCATAAATGTAATGATAAAAAAGTAAAACTATGATTACATGTGAAATTATATTTCATATTTTTGTAAACTAGACATAGTAGAACATTTTTACACCTAAAAACAATACATAAAGGCATTTTCACGGAGCTCTTTACTCACTGAAAACGATGAACGAAATGCGTGTAATCGATTTTTGAAATAGTTTTTATAAACGTATTAGATTTTCCTGCTAATAACGTTGACAGAGGGAAAATGTACCTAAGCTTACTCCATAGGTATATGCTCTAAGGATATTACTGCAATATTCTGCCACCAGAGTGCAGCACTAGCACACCGGTAAACCATAGAGTTATTTATACATACTAGGCCCTAAACAGTTTTTTACAAGGTTTCATAGATAATTTATAAAGAATAAATATGTCATTTGTTGTACACAAAGGCGGTTTGTTTACAAAGGGCCTATCGTGAAACGAGAGAATCGAAATTTTGATATGTGCCTCTCTATCGCTCGAATACGAAAGAGTGAGAGAACCAGATAACGAAATTTTTATTTTCGTGTTTCGTGGTAGGCCCTCTGTATGTGCTAGTGCCGCCCCCTACGCAGAGTTTTGCGTAATATTTCCCTATTAATAACCCGACACATCATCACTAATCGTACGAGTATTATCGCGACTAATTTTCTTAAGTATCTCAGTCCTTTGTTTTGCCAAGATTTCCATGAAGAGTAGTCCGGCGGAGAAGACAGCACCATATGACAGCACCAGGAAAGCTGGGTAGCAGTCCACCATGCTGACTGACACGAAACTGCCCCCTTGGCCACTGCATTTAGGACGCTTTTCGTATAGCAAGTGATTCTCTCTGGACTGTAGACCGTGCTCCTGGATACGCTTGGTTCTAGAAGATAATTTAAATGATTAATTGAAAGGAATAAATATTTATTTCAAGTTCATTGGACTCATATACCGAGATCACAACTTCACAACCAGGACGTAAAAAGTGGCATAGCAAATGGCGTCGCAGCGAATTCTTTTGCATAAGTGATAGTGTCATGGCTCCTCTACAATACATGATGGGCCATCATAGGGACGCAGCTATGCGTTAGAGGGAGCTAACGATATTGCGATCTCGTTCTGTTGTATAGCTGCGTCCCTATGATGGCCCATCATGTAGAGGTAGCCTCAGATTGAATCTTATTTATTGTACAAAACTGAACCTTAGGTAATGGCAAAGTTGAATAGAGTCGTTTTTTGTACGTTTTCGCTGAAATTTGAGTACAACCTTTAAGAATTTCCACATGAAATTATTTAGTAAGCTAAATTTTGTTTGACTCTGTTGGGCTTTTATATTTTCAAGTTAATCTTTCTACAAAAAGCATTTCATTTCAAAATATCATTTACCCTAATTTGAACATTTCCTTGTACGGCGTATTCTTCCTAACCGCCAACCACGGGTCGATCACTTGCAAATACTGTATTTCCTTCAGCCCGCACTTTTCACTTTCTTGGAAGAACTTTCCTACAAACTTATAACCGACACCGGTCTCCATATGGAATGCGAATAAACCCTGAAAAGTAAGCAAGGTGTTATTTAGTAGGTAGGTACTTTCCAGTAAGGTTAAGAATTATATTTTTCACCCCTACTATTCGAAAAAGGGTAATTTGTTGCCCATTTACAGGGAGCAAAAGTGACTTTTGATCCCTCTGCGTTTATTTTTTCCTTGTCTTTGCAACCGATTAAAATGAGACAACATTATATAAGTTTAGTACCTTTTTGTTTTCGTTTTTCTCATAGAAGGAGTGAAAAGTAGAGTGTACTACGCGGTAGCAAAATTATTTCGATCTCGGGTCACTTGAATCCCTCACTACGCTCAGGATTCCACGTTAGAATCCCTCGCTACTCTCGGGATTTTATTCTGGAATCCTTCGCTTCGTTCGGGATTCAAACACGCTACCCTCGACCGAAATAAGTCATTTTGCTCCCTTGTAATACAATCTACTATTTTGACCCTCCGTGGTATACCTAAAACCGCGGCTATGAGACGTCAAAACGTTTGAGGTGCGGCCACATCTCAACAATTTATCCCTATTGTGGAAGGTACTAAAAGTCAAATACCGCTCAATATTATGGAGTATCATGAAACGTTTGCACATTATTAAACCTTTTGCATCTTCTTGACGCCTTCTTCCATGGGCATGAACCTAGGTGTAGCCCCGGGTGGCGCTACTTTTGTTTCATAAATAGCTTTTCTGACAGGCTCTGTTGCGGTCTGTGAAGTAAAAGAAATAAGTAGGTATCTGCCGTCGCCATTAGATATAGGAACTACGTCTCTAAGTGCATGTCCAAGGCACCTAAGTATTCACTTGTCCGCTCCGATATATATGCTGTCAACCATACAACAAGAAAGACATATAGATTACGAGTAAAAAACTAATCTTGTACTTATATCACCTAAACTTTGCCGAAAACTGCAACCAACTCGGACAAGCAATTTGGAGTTAACGGCTAGTTACTACTTAGTACGTATAATAAAAGATGGTACTTAGCTGATTTGACTTATTAGGTACCAGGTACCTACCAGAAAATTATTCTTCCATATTAAGTAGGTATACAGCAATAAATTACAATTTTAAACCAATCAGTAACTATACAAAGCCAAACTAAAATTGAAAACTCACCGAAAAATAATACTTGTTGTAGACCGTGTCATGGACGCCAAATTTAATCCTCGAATGGAGAAGATCTTCCAGCGTTTTTATTTGCGAAGAGCTGGACTGCAGGAGGGCCACTATGTTGGCCGAATACGAAGTGTACAGGAACATCAGGGCCAGGAATAAGATCAGCATTACGATACGGCCTAAGGAACCTGTTGGGTATTTATTATGTTTTGATATATTTCAGGTAGGTAGATCAGTTTATGTATGTACCAATGTATGTAATCACTTTATTGTACATAAAAGAGTTACAATAAAACTTTATAAAAGAGAAAACAAAGTAAAAAGGCGAACTTATCCCTGTAAGGGATCTCTTCCAGTTAACCTTTGAGCAAATGAGAGAAAACTAAAAGATAGACAAACAAGCACTATGTACTTAACAACAATTAGAGCACCGATCTCTTTTATTATACTCGTATTATAATAAGTCAGGCAAACTACAATCCGCAGTAACAGTAATGCACTCTGCATGAAATTTAGGGTCGGTTGCACAAAACCGTCAAATTTTATTGTATGGAAATTTTCACGGTGATGAATCCGTCAAAAGTGGTTGGTCACCATTAGAGGCCCTCCTCATGCTAGATGGTGTGCCCAATTACTGCTCCTATGCAATTAAAACTGCACGAAGCCATGCGTTTAGTGAAAGATATAGAAGCCTATTACTTCATACCTTTCAATTCAACGGTGCTTCCTTGTTGACAAGTAGCCCCAAAAATCAGAAAAACCACATCAACCACACTCGCTCTTAAGATGCCGGAATCTTCCTCTATCTAAAAAAAGTAAGTACCTTCTTAAGTAAGAGTTTTGGAGATTTGAATACCGTCAACTACTAGAACTTTGCCTACGATGCACAACTTTGGTTTTCTTCACCAAATCAGCTATTTATAATATAAATTATATTATTATAAAAATACATAGTTGTTGTTATGTTACACACATGTTGTGTTATACGGGTTGGTGGTATCTATGGTATTAATTATAGGTAGGTACGTACGTAAGGTACGTATAATATTGTACATGTCAACCAATTTGTTTCCTAGGCCACTCTATAACCTTGTCATAGTAACTATTTCAGTAGTGCGGAGTTATGTGTGTACGTTAATCCACGGGCAACTGTCACTACGACAAGGTTCTAAAGTGGCCTAGGAATCAAATTGGTTGACTGTATATATAGTCAAATTGGTTGTGTTTTACTGTATTTCAATAAGGAACATAATGTCAATGAAGTAGTTACCTTTTTATTTTCGTGTCCGCGTGTTTTCTTCCATTCCCAAATTGTGACTATAAATAAAACTATCACTAATAATGCAAGTAGGGCTATGGAGCTGTACCAAACTGATGCCCTGAACGATAAAAGAAACAAATTGTTTTCATAAGAAAGCTTTGGTTGCCGGAAAACAAATTTGGAGCGCGTTGGGGTTGGGCTCGATATGTAATCGACTATGGAGATCCGTTCAGATGTGAAAAACATCGGTGAGCCTGTGAAAATATTATTTCCTATTAGTAATATAAAAATGAACAGTACCGTAAAATGGAGTGAGTAGGGACAAAACTGACATTCAAACCTCGATATCATTTTATTTTTACATATGCAAACTGAATGGTGGACATAATAAGTGTTCCGGGCGTTTGTATTTTAGTTTTTATATTATTTCAGGTAGTTCCAATTCATAACTTTGACGATAAACAGGAAATCCCACCACACCCCGTAGTCCCTCGTAATTGGGGTGAGATGGGATTTCACACAAAAGTGATTACTTAACTATGTGAACTATATCGCTGTCGCATCAGCCAGGCGACAATATTAGTAGAGGTGACTTGGTTTGGTAGCTGGCCCGTATGAAAACTGAACGCTACCACAAAAACGCGCTGGCTTGGTGAAAACTGAGAAACTTTTTAGAGTGATAGAATATAACTATAGGAACAAGTAGCTAGAAGCAATTGATTGACCCACTTACTTAACTTGCCTAATTTAATTGTTACATAAACACAGTTTTATACGTGCCAATTTTCATACATTATCCTCCTGAGGTTCAAAGTGCTAATATTAGTACAAAATATCTTCAATGAAAATTCGATTATATTTTAATTGGTACAGAGTTGCTTTTGTTTTGTTTCGTTCGATTTCGAAACATAAGAAATTGAATTCTATTTTCTAACGCTTTTGGTTCAAATTTCACTTCCAATCTTTCTTTTATGGTGGGTCGCTAGAGGTTATACATCATTATCATTACCTCCAATTTCAACCTCTCCTCTAACCAAATATCCAGTCATTCCATTCCAAGTGCCGTTGACTCGATATCCCCAAGTATTGGCAAACACATATTTTCTGCTTGCGTTCAGGAAATCTAATAAATGGTTGGTCGTTGGAAAATTTACTTTTGTTATCGTGTCGATGTGGTCATTCCTGAACAATGAACAATGATTATTATTATGACTATTGTAAGTTGGCACTGAACGAGTAGCATATATCTGCCTAGAGATCTTTTTTAAGGTAGTATGTCTGTATTTTATTGAAGTGACAAGTTGGTGGGTAGTGTAGGTACTAGGTACATCTTCGACATTCCCGGACTCTCCCCATTTTTTGTTGTAAGTATGGAAAATTTATTCAATTTAGAAGAATGAAACGTCGAAGAACTGTTTCTACTCAGGAAAATGAAGTCTGCACAAACATAGTCCTATAGTATTTTAGTCAAATACTGTACCAAGTGCAACATACACGTTATCAAAAAGGTGGCTAATGCTGTCGTTATCAGTGAGTACATAACAAATAGCCAGTTCGAAGCTCTCCAGGTCTAATCTTCGTAAAATTATGTCTCCCTCCAGAACTTCTCGCTGGAACCTTCTATTATCATCCCAAGTGCCGTAAAACTCCTTTTTCCAATTCGTGTTAACGCCTATTCTGTAAACTGAAAAAAGGCTAATTAAATTTAAAGACTGAAGAATTTAGATATTAGTTAAGCACCCACTCATCACCCAGTACCTACTGTATCATTAAGTACTTACTAAGATGTAACATGTAAGAGCCATCTCCCAAATAACGAGCTAATATTACTTCGGAATCAACCAATATATCGAAGTTATGTACTACGTCAGGAATATAACTCCCAGACATATTGGTACTACCAGATTCGATCAGTATCCAACGAAATGGCGATCTGAAATGCTTGTTTAAACTGCTCTGAAATCAAACACAGGGTTAATATTTAGGTGTTTAACTTACAAGATTTAAATATCAAACTGGCACTGGGAAAAATCGATTGAAGAAATACTTGTAATTGTTTTAATGGTAGGAATGTGGTGGTGTTCAAATAGCGGCCAGAACGTCTTCGGTATCACACTACATAGTTACATACCATATGAAAGTAGGAAAATATGTCGGGGCAATCCAGGTCAGCCAAGAAGACAATGTGCTGGTCCTGTGCATGACGCTCTGGTATTGTGCCCGCTTTCAAAAACTGCATCATAGTTATTTGGGTCACATTCTCCCCTTCGAGCGCCGAGTATAGCTGGATTTTCAAATCTGTCGCAAAATTTAGAATCTTAAGTTTAAAATTTAAATGGCACCTTAATATATTTTCGTCTCTTTAAGCAGAAAAAGAGCAAAGCTGGAAAACATTTATCCTGCCTACATTCAGAACTTGACATAAGTTCAATCTCAATATTATTGTAATCCAATCCAAATAGCATCACGCATGTGGTTACTTCGTGGCATACTTTGGAAAATCGAAGGTATCGTATGTAGGTATATAGATATCGTAGGTACGGAATTCTGTAAATTATTGGTAATTTCCGTTCAAGTATTTACCGGTTACAGCTACCATAGATTACATTGGGATCGTATTAAGCGATCCCAATTTAACATCTTCCAGTAGTTTAATAATAATAGTCTTATTTTTTTAAACTGACTGGTGCATAGTAGTATACTCGTTACGGACACCTTTAACAATTCTTTCTTTTGTAGTTGAAGAGATTTTGTATAGGTGGTATCCTAACCTATAGCGACAAATATAAGAAATTCCCTACCCGATAAAAATATAACGGTACAGCGTTAAAAGAATCCGTGAATTCAAATAAAAAATATTCATCTGATCTATTTTCGATCCGGATTCAGTTTTCTTACTCGAAGACCAGCAAAGCATGGCGATCACGGCCGACGGCCGCTGCATCGCGTTGACGACGTCGGCAACCATCGCCGGCTTTGTCGCTTCTTCCGCATGACAACCGCCTGAAAAAATAGAGCGTTTATTTATATATTTTGGCGTAATGTGTTTTTTACTGAGGCAGATATTTAAGTACTGGTGTGATGTTTTTTGCCACAGGCCAGGAGGCTTAACTAAGTCGATGTCAGATAAAGACTGATACGAAAAAAGTTTATTTTAGGCATTTATTTTCTTTCAGTGCCTGAAGACCAAAGCGTGTTAAGAAATCAAACACGAATTAATTATAACTAATATGTAATATCGGGTTCAGAATTGCATGGCCAATTTATCAATGAATTCATTCATAAATTGGTACTGCTATCATTAAAATCCCTATCAAAACATTTTTTTGTGAAAAGTTTAAATTTTGGTACAGTCGCCATCAGTTATATTGGAGCGGCCACAAATATAGTGGCGATAAAGTGCATGTTCAGATTTTTTTATACCTTGGCCGCTCTGACTATTTATACTTATAGGTAGGGACTAGGGCACTGTGAAAAGTGTGAAACAAGTGAAGAAAGTAGTAGTAAATTAACTACAGTTAACCACTTCTAGCTATAAATATAATTACACTTTTTAGTTATGAATGGATGTATAATTATGCTAAAATACCTTGAATTATAAACAAATAAACCACAACGCACAACTCTTTCATGCTGCTGCTGCTTAATAGGTAGGTATCATGTATAAACTGAAAGCAGCTTCCATGGCCCGACTTTATATGAAAATAGCAAGCAAACACAAAATTGCTGAAATTGGCATGTCGGTTTCCTTTACACTTAAAGTATTCAGAAAGACAGTTCGTTCAATTGCACAATTGGCATATTATTATTGAAGGCTTTTTTATTCAACGGCGAAATAGTGCTATTTGCACTCGTGTGACATTATATTTGTTTGTATTAAGAAAATTGGACTAGTTTACGATAAAAATAAACGGTCGTTTTTGTTTACCATTATTCTTATAATTAGGTGTCTACTTCCTACTAAATAGTAGGTTGAAATTTGTATTGTATTGTAACGACAAATCAGACTTAATGGTGTGTTTATGAAACAACGTGTACTTATCTCGACCGATATCTTTATTTACAAGCAATATACCTAATTATTATATCTGTGCTCATTTTCCATACATAATTGTTATTGATAACAAATACGCATCCAAGTGTTTATCAACATCATTTGCCTGCTCCTACTCAGAGTGTGTAGAGCGTTTAACTCATGTATACTGTAATATTGAACTATTTCCTAACTTTTAATGAGCGTAAAAGAGGTCGAGTAGTGCTAAAGCCACCTTAAATGATAGTGAAATAAAGTGAGATTGAATTAAAATATGAAAGTATTCACAAAAATGCTGGCAAGCAATGGAATGGATTCGGTTTCGTTTGAGAAACAAGGAGTTTCTGCATCCGAATGGACACCATTGTTGCCAAGAACTTCGGAGAGTACACTACCAACACTACTCGGCAAAGGTATGTTGTATTTTCGAGTTGCTAGAACACGGCGGCGCATAATAAGCAGAGAGGTAGGTAGGTCGTAATTCTAATATAAGTAAAATATTGTTTTTTTTTTTTATGTAAGAATATATTTATTTTGATAAAAATCACACAGCATTTACAACATGTCACCACAATAACAATACAATTCAAATTACAAAACTACATAATTACATAAATAATAAATAAATAAAAATAATATTAAATATTGTTTATATTTTATATTGGAGTTAAGACTAATAAATAAAGTTTAGAAGAAGTCGATTAGAGTTCAGGCACCCATAGAGATTAGACACTTTAAACAACTAACTTAATGATAAGTAATGAACTACATTCCTTCTAGCGAGAAGATAACCACACGGAGTTCGTCCACTTGTAATGCGTGAAAATTTCCACTGTCCTGAGCGATAACTAAACAGTTTTGATAAAGACGTTTTTTGCCATAGATACAACTTATACAAGCCAAATAATGATGGTATTCGTTATGAAAACAATATAAAAACGGTGATAATACTGACAGTATACCTATAGGTACTATTATACCGAAGTAATGACGTGTTGGGAAACCAATGTAACATAGAACAACCTCTTTTAAAGTCGGTTATAAACCCACTGCAGTGATCAATCACGAAATAAATAGGTACATACTTAAATACCTAATAAAAGGCAAACGTATGACGATCTGAATATTCCAAGGGTGATAGTACTGATAGTGATTTTTTTTATAAATTATAAAATGCTATCGGCTTTCGACTAAATTAAATATTAGTGTGATGATTCTATATTTAACTAGATATTGTACTTTCCTAGCCTAGGTAATGGCCGCATGGCCCTAATAACTACAAAGATAAGATAGATGTGTAGTAGATAAATATCAAGAAGTACAACAATGCAAGCAGTGGTGAACTGGAACTTTCCATCATTCGAATTTTGTTAAACTTTTTTTAAATTAAAAACTCATTCCCTATATCAAGGAATAATAATGTCTGATCCCCAATTTAGTTAATTACTATTAATATATTTTCATTCCATTCTGATCCTCTCCACAAATTTGCAGTACAAGGATAGGTGAAAAATGTGCAGGACATTATTCTTGGATTTTGTTAAATGTATAATGGCAAATTAACTTTCAAAAAAAAATTAAATCAACGATAAAAAGCAGCAAAACAATTTCACAAGAAACAAATTTAAAACACAAAAAATATACTTTTTAAATCTGTTTGTTCATGATCAAACGTTGGCAACACAATGAATTAGAAAAATATGTAGGCATTTAATTTTGTGGGGATCCGACCGAAATTAAAAATGATTAAGTATATAAAAGACAGATCCTTAGAGGATCAGATCATATATTGGATATATGAATTTGACTTTGCTTACTTATAAAATAGGTAGTGGATAGGTATGTCATAATAAATATGCCGTTTTGTTTAAATATATTTTGGTCCGAACACAACTTCGATAAAGTGATAATTGATGAGGGGTCAGCCACAATGCCATAATTCAAGTAGCAAGGTTCTTACTAGATTTAACGTTGGAGCTTATTTAAATTACTTGAACAAATAAATTCATAACGAGTTCAGTATAGTATACCTAGAGCCCAAATACGATTATTTACGGTAAAAATTTGTTTACGAACGCTGCACCGTTTTTCTCATACATGTAGAGCTATTTTTGAACAGCCATATCCATATGAGTAATTTAATGAGTAAAATTCAAATAAAATAGGTGGCAATTATGTGATTTAGGAAAATTTATAACGGGGATGCGGACGTCAGAGTAGTAATGAAATACGTTACATATAATCAGTGATCGGCGAAAAGGATTCCACACCGCGGGAATTCAACTAGACATAGTATTATGGATGCGCCGTTTCGCCTGCGATACCAATTAAACTGCTCGAAAATATACGTGTTTGTATTATGTTTAATACAATGAATCAGTGTCGGTAACTAGTAGTCCGCCCCGAACTAAGAACTCGCTCGTTGACCAGTAATGGTTTGTTATTTGAATTTTATAGAGATGAAAAAAAATCAAGAAATAATATGCGAAATAAATAATTTCATTAAAATACTAAATTACAAATGTTTGTGAAAATTACTTTAATTTTATTTTTCTATCCCGCAAATGCCGCGGCATATCCATACTAGCATAATTATTGACGTCATTCACCCCGTGTGGAATCCTTTTCGCCGATCACTGCATATAATTAAATATTAAACAAACAATATTAAGTGCACCTACAGTGCACCTTATGTAACGTATCATCTACTCCTCTATTTTTTAAGAATATTTTTTTAAAGTAACAAAACTAGTACCTTATGTGTATTTCAAAACCCGGTAACGCTAATATGTGACTAATTATATTTTTAAGACGATGAATTGTATATTGATCCAGAGACATCTTAAAAATTCTAACTAGTTATAGGTACAAACCCGCTTTTGCAAACATCCTATTCGGTGTGTGCGAACAAGCATTTGCGAGAATTGAATATGTATTAAATATTTGCGCTGATAAAAACTTGGTAAGTTATTGACTTATTTATTTTACTTTTAAATAACCGAAGGACCTTGACTTGAGTTAATTATACTATGAGGAAGTACCTACCTAGGTTTTTTCAGAAGTATCTAACACCACCAGTCGCCAATTACCGTCTAGATTCAGTTTAGTAAACATAATTACTAAATTCTTACATAATTAATACTTTTTAACCGACTTCAAAAAAGGAGGAGGTTCTCAATTCGACTGAATTTTTTTTTTTTTTATCATCATTTTTTTTTTGTATGTATGTTACTCCATATCTCCGTGAATCGTGAACCGATTTTCAAAATTTTTTTTTTAATCGAACAGGTATAACCCCTAGATGGTCCCATTGTCACCAAGTCAGGGTCTGATGATGGGATCCAGGAGAAATCGAGGGAACTCTTCAACTATTATAGGCACACCTATAGTGATTTCACAATTTTTTACAGCAACTCGGCCAGTTCCTCTTGGAATAGCAGATCCTAAGTGAAGTCGGTTCTTTTTTTGTTTTAAATTATTTGAAGTACCATCGGGTTCAAAAATGCATGGGCAATTTATGAATGAATTGGCCATGCAATTATGAACCCGATGGTACCTACCAAAACCTACAGAATATTACCTATGTGTAAGATTAGGGACTTTTTTTATTCCACCTAATATTAAGACTAGATACTCTTAATTTAGTTTAATCTTCTTAAATACTGCCTAATACTTTATGCATGTCGTTAATCTTGGCCTACTGTATTCATATGTAACGCTACTATCTCGTATTTTTATCTGCCGGTAAACGCATATTGGACTATCGTTTCGAGAGTCAATGCCAGACCGCAATTGAGTCTATCAAAAAATGTCAAAGTACTAAACCGAGTAAACAGCCCACGACACTAAACCACACATTAACATGCCACCCTCCTAGTAAGTGTGGCAGCCAGGCAGTCTGCCGCGCCTACGCCATTACCGCGGCTCCGGTAGCAAAACCGGCAATTACCGTCCAATCAATTACTGACGCACCGAACGCGCTGATATACCGTCACTGGCTTCGAACTCATCGTATTTTTCTTTACAACACTCTGGGCGGTAAGTGAGATTTGCCGCCCACGGGCGCATCGGCAAATCTCACTTCACACCCAGGAGAAGACGTAAAATTGTGTACGCACCACGGGCGGTAATAAAGAAGGTCTCAGATCGCTTGTTTATGGCCCTTACCTTCGGTTCGGGCCACAAATGCCCGCGACCTGAGCCGTTCTTTATTTTACCGCCCTAGGTACGTAATAATGTACTATTTCACGCTGCATTTTAAAGTGAATATGGCAAATTACTGTTTTTTTTACTTTTTTAGTAGCTTGTAAATATTTTTTGTCGTAGGTATCAAATTAAGACTAGGTACTAATCCAAATTATTTGGAGAAGTAATAAAATAAGACTTGCAATTGTATCCATGGTTTGTATTTTTTACTGATTTTAAGTTAAGCTCTAATAAGAATATTAGAGCGGTTTTCCGTCGTTTCGTGAGGCGCCAAATATCCAGAATGACGACAAGTTAGAGTATTTTTTTGCCGCGTAATTTTCTTGTTACTTAGCTGTGACATTGTTAAAAACAGCTATTAATCTAAATTTAAAAAAATTTACAAGTGGAATGAGATGAAAAAAGATTCTGATACCTAAGTGACATCCAGCTTGAAAAGAAGGAAGGTGAAAAAACGAAGGGAAAAGTAATCATTACGTGGAAGAGACACGAGATACAATTTTTTGGAGTCTAGAGCGTTAATTTTTATTTTCCTCATTCGTCAGGCTATGCTTTTAATTATATTTCTGTAAATTAACTTTTAAGATGTCTTCACATTGCCATTGTGCATTGTTACACAAATGTAGGGTAAAATATATTTCGCAAATCGAAGACACAGCTCTAGGTAAAGCCGGTTTGACATCGCGGGTGGCGCACTCTAGTGGCCAGTGAAAGGCGCATTACGTGTATGCAACCATGCACCCACACATTGCAGTTAATTTGCTCTAAACATCAGAGAAGTGGTTAATAAGCGGTTAGGGTAAAAGGTGCAAGGACGGAACTGCATTCCGCAGTGATGGATCGACGATTTCATCAGAAAATGCAGAAGATACACATACATACATACAATCTCGCCTATATCCCAAAAGGGGTAGGCAAAGATCAAGGATTTCCATTTGCTACGATCAATGCAGCAAAACGGCTCTCCGTGAGCCACTTGTCGCCCCCGTGAACAACGAGACGTGATGGGTGGCGAACCGCATCGCCGCCATGCGGATGACTATTAATTAAATAAATCACCACAGCGTTCTCACGAGCAGTATGGATCAGAGGTTTCCCTATCCCTTATCCCTTAGTCGCCTCTTACGACAACCTCGGGAAGAGATGGGGTGGCACTATTCTAAAGCCGGGGCCACGCAGAAGATGCCACCATATTTTAACTGAAATGAGTTGTTGGCTAGACCTTACTCATAGTGTTGTGTTCCTGCTGGTGAGTAAGGTTGCCATAGAGTTCAAACTCTTCAAAGAGGACCCAGGGTGTTGACGACGAGGGACCCTTTTGTTCCTTTAGCCGTCAATACAGTGAATTCTCCTTTTCGTAAAGGGTCGGCAACGCGCATGTGCACCTCTGGAGTTGTAGGCGTCCATAGGCTACGGTAGCTGCTTACCATGAGGTGGGCTTGTTTGTTTGCCACCGTCGTGGTATAAAAAAAATACCGCATAGTATGTCCGGATTGGTATTCCAGCTTTAAAATTTAAATGTTACAGGATTTAATATCAAAATAATCTTCTTTAGTTATTAAAGTAACATTAAAAAAGTAGCGATTTTAACAACCAATACTCGTATTAACGTTAGTTAATCAACCTTGGTTTGATACATCTATTTAATGTGAACTTGATAACTAATTCATAACATTGGTAGAGACATCGGGGTGCTGGTGCGCGGAGGGAAAGGTTTTCCTTCGGGAGTTGGGTTGCCGCCTGCAGGAGAAAGGGCTTGACCCCCGCTCCGGGTCATTCCTGCTGCAGAGGTTGTCCATCGCGATCCAACGCGGCAACGCAGCAAGCGTGATGGGCACCTTTGCGGCGGGAACGGCTCGGAATGGGATCCCTAGTTTAGAGTAGTTTTATAATTTTAGAATATTTTATTTTTAAGTTAGTTTTAATTTCGTTTTATATATATATCAAGTAGATTGTTTTAGATAATAAATGTTTATAAATTCATAACAAAGATATGTCAATCTGAATAAACTAAACTCACTTTTAACAGGTCCAACCGGATTCAACATCAAATTAAAATCAAAACAATGACTACCAATATTCTTCGAATAGCCCCCGGCCTATAATTTTTCAATCGTTACCACCCATAGGGGAGAGGACATTTTTATAAGTAGGTACTTAACAGCGTATCACTTTTGCTAAATGATCTATCTATATTTGGTAAAGACCCTGAGGTACTTTTTAAGGATGTTAGCTTTATCCTCTAACAAAATATACCCATCTACATGATTAGGTTCTTTATTGTACCAACGTGAAGTGAATTTACATAAATCATAACTCACCACATAACAAGGTTAACTTGTGGTTAAGAAGTACATATTAAATTTGAATCCCAATATTTATTTATCTTATTAACGTTTGTTAGATAGTAAAATGAAACTAGCGCGTATGCGTACCAAAAATATAGATACTAGAAAATTTTAAAGTAATGCGTTAAGTTACTTATCACATTTACATACGCAGGCTATTTAGCTCACCGACGGAAGCCCACTAACTGCTCGATATGGGAAATAATTCGTGTATAGCTGAATTTTGGTGAAGTTGTAGATAAGGTAGATAAGGAGAGGGGGGTGTAAAGTTCCCTTTTTTTGGATATCGTAAATAACTCGGTAGCGGTGGCTCAAACGAAAAAATGTTCTCCTATTTAATTAACCCCCAAATAATTTGCTACAAAAAAGGTTCTTTACACTTTTTTGCTGGGATCAATGTATAATGACATTTCAAGGAAATACGATAATCACTTTTTGAAACTTTCGGAGCTATTATTTACGAAACTATTCGTTTTGTCTAAAAATTGTTTTAGAAAACCCATATTTCTATTAAAAGACCTATCCAACGACATCCCACACATTGGGGGTGGATTAAAAAACAGAATTTACCCCCCACTTCATGTGTTCGGGAGGTACCCTAAAAATAATATTTTTTCAGATTTTGTTTTAAAACTTTGTCTGCGTGTTCAAAACACATACCTATACGAAGTTTATCTATTCTAGTACTGTATTTGAGTATTGTATTTATTTACAAAGTTACACATTTAAAAACTTAGATTTTGTCTTTGGATCCCCTGAAAAGAAACCGTTTCTCCCTTACGACTTTGTCCCTAAGTGATGCACATTAGGGGGTATTATTGTACCACAGTGAGACAGTCGGGCCCATCACAAAATTCGCAATGTACAGTCAGCAGGAGAAGTTGCTTAGCGGGCGAGGTGTTAAAAATGACTTTCACACGCTCTTATACTCTTAACAATAAAGTCGTGACAAGCTCATTTTGAACGCGTCGCCCGCGTAGCTACTTCTGCTGCTGACTGTACCACTTGTACCGAAAGTAAGTCGAATACAGTTTGACTTAATGACACGATTAATGCTTTTTAACTGCGATTGTCTTAACTATAATAAGGGCCGTAAAACAATGAGCATGCTACCTGAATAATTGGTAACAGTTTTGCAACAGTTTTTCTGTAGTTTTGCAATCGTTTATTTATATAGAAAACAATACAATAACTAGTGGCCTAGTGGCTTAATGGTTCCATGGTGGATATAATAATGATAGAAAGTGGGACAAAATATTCAAGTTTATGTAAAAAAGCGTCTATAGCATGTCATGGATTTGTTGTGAAATTCTAGTAAATTAAGTAACTAACTTTGTACTGTAAGTTTTTATCACACTTCTATAACATTTTTAGTACTTACCTATGTATATCAACACCTACTATGAAGTGCCTATTGATCGCTGAAGGACTGATTTAGTATGATTATACACTATACTACTTATACTTTTTCACCTCCCTAGCTCGGAAAGGCCTTTTTTATTCTTTAAAAACAGATAGCAAAACTGCATTTTATTCACAAGGGAGCAAAGAATATTTGAAATTCGAACGTGGGCGAGCAGTCCCCGCGCCTGCGTGTTGCAGCGCGCGGTTGCCTAGCAACGAGACACACAACACTACGCTACCTAACCGTTATATATGAATTACTCTGCTGATTTTCCCAATTTAATTATTAGTGTTGTTTATAACCATCTTGTGTAAATATACTGTAAATACTCCGCCTGCGCATTTATTACTTCAATTAACAACCTGCCGTCCAACTGCTGGTAGGTAACCTTTACTCTATCTATCTACTACAGTGTTATTAGTTAGGTTTTTTGGACGGTTGGCGGAGAAGTAAAAAAAGTCAAAAAACAAAAAAGTCAAAAATAAAAAAAGTCAAAAAAAGTCAAAAAAGCCAAAAAAGTCAAAAAAAGTCAAAAAAGTCAAAAAAGTAAAAAAAGTAAAAAAAAGTCAAAAAAGTCAAAAAGTCAAAAAAAGTCAAAAAAGTTTCTCAAAAAAGGACAATGATGTAGTATTTTCCTCGCTTTAGTGAGGTGAAAAGATTTGTGTTACACACGGCTGCAAAGTTATTTTTACGTCTCGTGTGTTGCAACACTCACTACGCTCAGGATTCTATTTTTGAACTACTCGCTTCGCTCAGGATTCTATTTTCGAACCACTCGCTTCGCTCGTGGTTCAACCCTAGAATCCATTCGCTAGCTCGTAGTTCAACCCTAGAATCCATTCGCTAGCTCGTGCTTCAAGTCCACACTCGCGGTTAAAATACAACTTTGCACCCTTGTATAACAAATAACTATTATTATATACAAGTGTAACAAAAATACTGGTGATCCTTTCAAGGGCATAATTGGTATCGTATTCTTATTATGTAAAACTATGAATAAATGCTTTAATAAACGCGTAACAAAAATTTAATTAAAGTTGTATTTAGTTTTAATTTAGTTTATTTTAAAACTATGATTGAATTATTTTTCGCGAAAAAAAAATTTGGTTTTGTATCAGGGTTGGCCGGCCGGGACGACGTGTCCCATACAAAAAAAAATTTTTTCGCATCCAAAAAATGTTTGTTCTATATTTTCTTACTCGCAATACGATACCAATAATGCCCTTTAACGGATCACCAGTATTTTTGTCACACCCTGTATACTAGTACATAATTAACTGTTGTCCTAATAAAACCATTGATTTATTAATTAACTATATTGCCACCTATATGCGGATAGCGGAAAAGCTACTTTTCACCTTAGCAGCACGAACAAGGGTTCTTTGCTTCCTAAATTCAGTGAGCAAAATTCGATTTTGCTCACTGAGTGAGACAAAATGACCTTGAGATTTCTGCAGTTAAAAGAAAGAGGAAGTAATATTTCAAACGTCATAATATCGCTTTTTGAATAGCAGAACCCCGATGAACACTAAATTAGCTTGGAAACCTAATCACAAGATTTGGCGCAGGCACTAGTTTCTAATCAATGTGCTTACAATATTTTGAAACGAAGCTCAAAAATACTTAGTCAAAAAAAAACAAAAAGTCAACAAAACAAATTTCGAAGAAGTCGAAAATAGTCAACAACTTTCAAAAAAGTAAATTTTTTGAAAAATAACGAAAAATTAAAAAAAAAAAAATTTAAAAAATATTCAAAAAACTAAAAAAAATAAAAAAATCAAAGATCAAAAAATTAAAAAATTACAAGAATTACAAAAATGACAAAGTCAGTTAGTCAGGAAAGTCAAAAAAAGAAAAAACTCAAAAATTTCAAAAAAAGTCAAAGAGTCAAAAAGTCATAAAAGACAAAAGGTAAAAAACTCAGTCTCAATTTTCTCCTATGTTCTCACTGCTGAGGTGTGAAAAGTTGTATGTGCAACATGAGACCAAAGTTATTTGGACCTCGTGCCTTTAAGTCCCTCACTACGCTCAAGATTCTAAATTAGAATCACGAGCGTAGCGAGTCTTAGATTATAGAATCTTTCGCTTGCTCAGGACTCAAAATAAGCACTCGAAGCAAAAACTAACTTTGCTCCCTTGTTGCACAAATATCTATTTTCGCTCTATAAATGCCACTATAGTTAATTATGTAAAAGATATGGCGACTTAGTTGAAATTGTCCCCCTGTACCTTACAGAAAATACTCTTTCTTTCAGTCAATGAAGAAAAATGTCTATTGAAATATCAAATGTAGTTACAAAGTTAAAGCTACATCCTAACTACTACTTACTCATCTTCTACTAGGCACTATTAGTTAATAGTAGTACTAACACTAACCTAACCTAAACTCCACTACTTTCTACTAAAGTTCTATTTGCGCGATTTTGTCGTAAGTCGGCGTCAAATTAAAGCAATTAGATACCTTGCAACATCGATTGTCGCAATGGTCAAACAACCCAGTAAATGCATCGCATTGTCTCTCGATTTCCTTTCAACAAGTACCATGCAAGGTTGCCATGACCCTGCTCGGCAGATTACCGAAACATCTATTGATTTCTATTATTAAACTTTATTTCATTATTTATTTATAAACTTACTTAGGTATATATTTAAATTTACATTTCGATTACAATCAAGCACAATATTCATTGAAATAGGATATAGTTTTATTTATAATTTATCTCAGGATTTAGGCGCAACACACATTTGAACGTATTTCAGCCATCTTAGACGAAAATAAGCCGGAAGCCGGATTAATACAATGGCTGGTTTTTTGTATGGATCCTCAAACTTACTACAAATCAAACTTACTGATAGTCTATCAGCTCTTTAAGTCTTGAAGTTGGTTTTACGAGTAGGGGTACCAGTCCGTAGAGAAGTCTAACGCGCTCGTTAACAATATACACGCTGCCAGTGAGCGTTGCGAGAGATTTTAACCACGAATTTCTCAGGTCATAAGGAGTAATAAATGTTATAAAAATGTTAATAAATGTTGTATATAATATTACACAATTTTTTTTCGGCTAGGGATGTAATACTCATATATACCTACCATATAGTCCGTACTAAGTGTTACACAATTGAATTCCTTCGTAAATACTCGAGAAGTGAGCCAGCATCCTTTGTGTTGTTTTTATGCAGGTACAGTGAAAGCGTCCTGAGGTTTGGTCATACTAGGTTTGGTCGTATTAGGTAATACTACGTAATGACTAACACTACTATTCATGTTAATGAAATGCCTGATTTATTCTGTGCGGTAATGGGTAATTTAGGTCACATACCTACCTAAGGAATCACTTCAATGCTTATTTTACCAATACCTTACAGAAAACCAACGCCAAATAGCACTAGACCCTAACTCATAGCTCATAGTGCTGCGTTCCTGCCGCTGAGTAAGTTTGCGATTGAAGTGCTCAGATAGGTAGGACCCAGTGTGTCGGCGATGAGGGACCCTCTTGTTCCTTCAGTCGTCAATACATTGAATCCTCATGTCACTCCTCTGGAGTTGCAGGCGTCCATAGGCTACGGTAGCTGCTTACCATTAGGCAGGCTGTATGCTTGTTTGCCTCCGTCGTGGTATGAAAAAAAGGAGAACTTCCCAAGATTGTGTAAAATTAAACGCCTGAGTCCGGCTTAAGTCTTGGTTAACTTTGTTATAGGTATAGGTATACGAGTAGGTATACTTAGAAGCTTTGCTGTTTGATTAGTTAGCTAGCTATAAAATATTTTACGTGTCTTATGTAAATACACTTTTTAGAGTTCTCATTTCAAAAACATCGGAATAGTATGCCTCGATCTGTTTGTATGTCATAGCCGATTTACTCATTGCCGATTACTGAACCGATTGAACTGAAATTTAGTAGGTAGGTTCTTATACATAATGTAGTTGTAGGTCGATGAACCAAAAGCTTGCAATGTAAGTAAATGAATGATTTTTAAACATAGGCCACTTTTGTGGGGTAATTGAGTAAACAAAAACATGCAAACTATATTGTACCTATGTCATATTTAAAGTAATAAATAAAGAGCTTCATGGGAGATTTTTTATTTTATTTAAAAGGTTGTGAAGTTATTCTTAGCAAAAAATAAACGAAAGTCCTTGTACTTTTTTTTCTTTCTCATCTTTGGATTGTTACCGTATTTTATATGTACAATAAAGTGTTTACATACATACATACATTCTGTGATGTTATGGAATCATCGTAGTGCGATTCAGACTCGCATTTTGCAATAATTGTTTTATAAGTTTTATTGCAATAATGCAGAAATCTTCAAGTCATTCACTCGATGTCTCGGGGCGGGGTAAACGATATTGAAAACGATTGAAAAACAAGCATCTATTTACTTGAGATCCTTTCTCGGAATGTGTTTAGTTGCCTGAGATTTCCACGTATCGTCAGTTATCAATATTTACTTATGGTAACGGTGATGGACGGGTTCCATCCATTTGGCATAACTTCTGTGGCCAGAAACGCATCTGGCATAACATATTTGGCATAATTGTTTTTCGAAGAATATTAACATTGCAGAAATCATCGGTTCGCATAATATACAATTGGCTAAATGTTTGCGAATCCGAATTTGAAATCGGCTAATATTCACACGGCCGCTTTTTGATAAGAATAATTTTGTTTTGCATTATATTCAACTGTCCGAAAATAATAACCAGCATAATCTGTTTAGCATAATAGGCTTTAGGCGAATGTTTACTTTGCAGAAAACAAATTATGCATAAATTACAATTAGCAGATTTATTAGTTCTGCCGTAAAAAATGGGTTAGCTTTGGTTAGAACTGTGACCTTTAACCAAAGCAAACGGCTGCACAAAAAGTCGGTTAGGTTAGGTTAGAACTGTGACCCTCAACCAACCCAAACGGCTGCAAAAAAGTGGGTTAGGTTAGGTTAAAACTGTGACCCTTAACCAAATCAAATGGCTGCTTAAAAAGTGGGTTAGGTAGGGTAGGTTAAAACTGTGACCCTCAACCAACCCAAACGGCTGCAAAAAAGTGGGTTAGGTTAGGTTAGAACTGTGATCCTTAACCAAATCAAACGGCTGCTCAAAAAGTGGGTTAGGTTAGGTTAGAACTGTGACCCTCAACCAACCCAAACACCTGCAAAAAAGTGGGTTAGGTTAGGTTAGAACTGTGACCATACTGTGACCCTAAACAACCAACCCGTGCGTCTTTTTTTAAATGTACTTATAGATTATTCGGCCTTAATATATTTGCGTAATACAAGTATGCGAAACTTCATTATGCCATAAAATTATATGCTTGTAGTAATTTATGCTTAAAGTAATTTATGCAATGTTGAATTACTACAAAGAAAATTATGCGAAATAAAAAAGATGCCATGCGTCAATTGGTACATTAACTTTATGCCAAACGTTACTTCGTGTGATGAAATTTATGCGTAGAGTACATATGCGGAACTTGGCTATGCCAAAAGAGTTTATGCTAACAGTAATTTATGCTTAACGTTGTTATGCAACACAGAATTATTACAAAAAAAATTATGCCAAAGATAGGGGAACCGTGATGGACATATAAGGTGATTACGTTGCTGCGACTTGAGAATGCCTAATACGAATTGTATCGTTTTATTTACGTTTAGTATGGTTGCCAAATTTAGGCACTTCATTGGGTTTAGGTAAATTAAATATTCGAACGTAATAGCCGGGTGATCGACGGTAAAAAAGTGCGACATTCAATATACTCTATGAGTGGGACCGTCTCCAGCTCGTTAAAGACAAAGGCAAGTCACTTGTCGTGTATCCAATGTCGTTGTAGTCTGTGAAACAGGATTGAAGCAATGTGGTAAATTAGTAATCGTTTTACTTAGGTACACGATTTACCAATTTACCACATCGCTTCATGTAAAGATAAAATGTAAAAAATAGTCAACATATATTATGGAATTGAAGAATACTCAACAAAAATTATATTGAATGGTTAAGGGAGCAAAACCTGTACCTAGGCAGGCCTATACGGAAGGCTAAATCAAAATATATGGTTAACTTAAACTATATTTTTACAGGTGTCACTTTACGGTTTTGTTCCAATTATAATAGAGCTCAAAGAGGACCCAACCAGTGTGTTGACGTCGAGGGACCTTCTTGTTCCTTTAGCTGTCAACTCAGTGAATCCTCCTTTTTGTAAAGGGTCGGCAACGCGCATGCGACATTTATTTATTTATTTATGATTACCGACAGATAATACATCTTACATGATCTTAAATCTATGTTACAATTGAGTTTGATGCTCATCTAATTATAGGTAACCACATCTCTGGAATTGCAGGCGTGCATAGGCTACAAGAGCTGCTTACCATCAGGCAGGCCGTATGCTAGTTTTCCACTGTCGTGGCATAAAGAAATATACACTGTGGATCTGCAATTGCATATACTTTTAGTCGTGGATGGAAGTTTCCATCGAAGGTGCGCGCGTATCGTGAGATTTCACTCTAAACACCTGCTTGGGCCGCATTTATGTTTGCCTCTCTGGAACCCTTTTCTCTTATCCTATTTCGAGCCTTATCATAAGCAGCCCAAGATCGTGTATCGCATGCATTTTCTTAGTTGTTGATATTACCTATGTCGTTGTACCCACACGGTGTTTATTCAATGTACCAGGACGTGGTTAAAATGAAAAACTGTTAACCAACATAATGACAACTATACACACTTTTTTGGAATTCCTCTAAATAAATAACACGTGCCATTGGTGTGATAATTTGCAAATAGGTATTATTATATTACTATATTACTACTGATTTATTTATTTATTTTTATCATAAATCTAAATACGAATATTCTTATGATTTCCTAAACGTGTTTTTTAGCATAATCACAAAAAAAAAATTGAAATCATATAGACGCATTCGAGGCTTAATCAGAAATTATGCATTTTCAGCATAGGTATCAAACTGACATCAAAAATGAATTTGATCGACATAATTAGTTTATGTTATGTCCACTCACTCTGTAACCTCGATCTGCTCAATTAAAATTATCGGACACTAGTGACGATGGCGTTGGATCATAGAACTCGATTTCCACTGGCTTGCTTAGTTTTCAAATACGTGATCACTTTATATAGCTCACAGAAAAAGAAAAACCAAATCAGTTCTGGCTTGACTAAAATATTATACTCGTATGTAATGTAAGTATGCGTATTTGCCCATCGCCGCTATTGCACACACTGATACTCGTCCCCATATAAACAAATCAAGTTTGATATCCAATGATCGGCCGGCGGTAGCATTTTATGTCATTTTGACTTCCAACGTAATAACTAATATGGATAAGCCTATGTTGTTCAAAATAAAATCACATGTTTTTATGGATTCACTGAATTTAATTTGTTATAGTAAATTATCAATCTCATCTCTTTTCAGCCGATCCCACGGAATATTACAACATAGAATCAAAAAATGTTATATATCAAAATTAAATTGTTCTTGGTCTATTTTTCTACGTTTTTCACCCAGATGGTGTTTTTGAGTATTTGTTTTGCGTTTAGCAAACAAATTTTTTTCACATTTTGTACAACATCTTAAACCTTTCGTTTTGTCGTATTTAAGATCCGGTTGATCTTGTAACCATTTACGAATGGTAAATTCGTTAGGCATATTTTACGTTACACCAAACATTATACCGATATATACTTAATGAAATAAACAATTCAGTTATTCCGTTTTACGTGTTCAATTGATGGATAAAATAATGATGGGAACGTCAATGAGACAAGTGCAAGACAAGAGTTGACGCAGACACATTTGTTCGATAGATAATTTATAAGTGGCCTATACTTTATTCATAACAATAATAGAAATGTTAAAACCTCGATAATAAAACTGGATAAAAAAATTAATAGGGATATAAATTCAGTACAAAATTAAATAAAATCATATATCCATGTAATACTTTCGTCGGAAAAATGCTACCGGTGTCCGATCATTGTTGATATCACATTGAAATTTAATTTTCACCTCACTAGCTCGGAAAGCCCTTTTTGTTTGTTTAATATCTATTGTGAAAATCGCTTTTTATCCACATGTGGTGAAAGAGTTTTGACATAAGTGACAAGTGGCTTAAGTGACATTTGACAGCTAACAAAACGTAAAACGTTAAAAGTGCAGAATTTTTAACATCGCAATTAATGAATTGCATCGAGTAAAAACACTTAATACAGTCTTACAACTTTATTTTAATTCATAAATATCAGCATTCAACATTAATCTTCATTCTTTTTGTAAAAACGGATAAATTGTTCTGACAGCCGAATAAGTCTACGTACGAACAAAACGCATCTGACATTTAATAAAACCTTTTACGTCAAAACTTTTCATTTCAAGTCATCCATCATATCAACGTTAAATATTCGCATGTTTTTCTAGGTTGTTTTGTTAAAAATTAGTGATTCTAGTGATGAAGAAGTATTAAACACCTGAGGAATTACGGGAAACCGAGCAAAATGCACCCTTTTTCTTATTTTCCTCGCTGTAGTGAGGTGAAAAGTTTTGTGTTATACACGGGTGAAAGTTATTTTACGTCTCGTGTATTAAAGCACTCGCTACGCTCAGGATTCTATTTTTGAACCACTCGCTTCGCTCGTGGTCAATAATAGAATCCTTTCGCTAGCTCGTGTTTCAAATAACACTCGCACGTAAAATACAACTTTCACCACTTGTATAACAAATAACTATTCACGTTTTTTTTCGTTCTCTCCGTAAAGTACGATAGTCAATAAAATCTCTTGATTTAGATTCATTTAAACCTATTTTTATTTTTCAAATCTTAAGCCCCATGCGATATCATAATTTCATAAATAATATCTTTCTAAGTCGGTTAAACGGTCAATATTTAATTTTTGCTTAAAAGTTTAATTTTGACCGACTTTTGACCGCCAACCAATAACGGTTACCTTTTAAGTAGGTTTTCCTATTAGTTATAACTTATAATACATCTCTTTACATGATATATTATGTACGCGCAGAACTGGGGACCTATTTGACTTGTTTTATTGACAGCTCGTGACATAGGAAGCACTTGAAACATTAGACTATTTTTGTAAGATGTGGCGATTGTGTATCTACTGATCTTACTATGTAAAATTTTCCGTTACTATGGTAATCCATTGTCTACATTACACTCATACCTTGATTAGTTAATATGTCATAAAATGATTTCACCGAAAAATGATATCACAGCCAATCAAAAGGCAAAATCAAATCGTACCACTCCGCGCGGTAAGCAACTAATGTGTTCCACTGCGTAATTAATTAAACAAATCAGGTTCTTTTATGAATATAATCTTTGGAAAAAATACTTCATTTGTATATTCAAAACTGAATTAACGAGTTACTCATAAATTATCAGTATTATCACAAACTAGTGATTTTGGCAAAACAATATTATGATATTTATATTACTTAAGTGTCGATGTTGTTGGTATTTTTAAATAATTATACGTAAGTATTCTAATCCTAACCACGACCTATTTAATAAAATAATCATCAGTTTTTGTTTGTCTTGTTTGTTACGGTCATAACAGTTCATATGAAAAGTGTGACCAAACGGACATAAAATTGTTAAGACATTTTTTTTGTCGCTTAAAATCGCAAAATGAAGGAGTAGAAAAATAAAATATTTAAAAATACAATTTAAAAAAAATTTAAATAATTTCAATAGAAATGTCGACTTCTGAGATCATGATGAGCAGAAAACAGTTAATTTTTTCACAAGATGTCGTAAATATTCAGCAATATATTTTCCTTTTTCATACTTTTAAGTGTGAGTAAGTATACGCTGTCCTCTGTAAGTAAACAATGAAATAAATCTATGTTCTTTTTGTTATGGTACCTACCTACTTTAATAATTGTGAAATGATCACTGTTGAAAAGGGATTTTCATAATGAAATCGAATTTTTGATTACTATTTGATAATAATAACATCCTTACAGATAAGACATTTGTTATAACTACTAACGAAACAATCTATTTTTATGGTGGTTATAACGTGCGGTTTTTGAACGCATCATGGAGGGTTTATGATATGGGTGTAGATAAAGATTTTTTAAATATAAATATATATAAATATTTTTTAACATACTCGTAATATATTTATACGAATAATAGGAGGAGCCCTAGTTTCCCCTCTGGGTTGGAAGGTCTGATGGCAGTCGCTTTCGTAAAAACTAGTGTCTATGCCAATTCATGGGATTAGGTTGTCAAGCGGACCCCAAGCCGGGATAAACGCTAGGAAGAAGAAGAATAGGAGGAGCATTTAGTAGGTTTCAGACATATTCTTTATTTATATTTTTTTGTTTTATTCTGTGTATTTATAATGTCCTATATAAGCGATGTATGGTTGTTTTAGGTAGGTACTTATTTATAGAAACTAAGGGTTGAGGATTCAAATGGCAAAACTTAGTAGGGTTACACAGGGTAAAAGTAACGTTACTATTTACTAACGACGTGTTCAAAAAAACGGAGACAAATACTAGGGGGATGATGATGTTTTTAAAAGATTGAAACACTGTCTGTGTTTATTAACTTTGGGCACGCAAATTATGAAATAAAATAAAATTAAAATTAAGTGCCACTGGATAATCCAGTAAAAATATTTTCGCATGAACATGTAAATTGTAAACTCATAGCTGCTGCACTATTTTAATAAATATTAAAATATATTTTTATAATGAAACGCTAAAATTAAGTACCTACCTACAAAATTAATAACCTGATTTAACGATTAACCCGCCATCTGTCCGTAGTGTCCGTACCACAATCATCACACTACTCCAATCACAAGCATTATAATCTCCGAAAGTGCAGTGAAAGTGGAACATGCGCTACTTCGAACTGCATTCGGTGTATCGGTCTAGAGTCTAAACTTGACCTTTCGCGCTCGTTACGATTACGTAAGTGCATTTATGTAATTAATATAATTAGGATATTCTTGGCCGCTCCATATGAAACCGGAAGCATTGCGATGTTAGACTAGACACGATTAATTGGTTAATGCGTTTGTAACTGGCAATCAAAATCATGTTTTAGGTTAGTTTAGTCTTAAAGTAATATAAATGAAACCTTTTTTAAATCCGGATAGTGCATATAACTCTGATATAACTAACATATAGCGATTATTATCGTGTAAGTGCATTGCTGGTTTAGTATAACATTGCATTAGATAGTATACATTTACATCGGAAATGTGCTTTTTATCAGAAAAATATAGAGCAGGCCGTAAATAAGATTAAAATATTTTTAATTATACTGCAGGAAAAATAGCATATTTAGGAGGCAAAATATATACACCAATGAAACTTTGCTTTATAACTTTATCTTGGCACTAGGAATGAGGATCTGCCGAGTCCTATCAAAATGTATGCGTCCTACCCTCATTTTTTTACAAAAACCCTTCATATCTCGCAAAGTATTGATCCTATAAGTATGAGAATGATCTCATTCGATTTAGCGTAAAAAAAATCATCGAAAATGACACTTCAGTTGCCCAGTTTGTAAAATTTGTATTTTTCAAAATGTCCCCTCTTCCCATACTTTCCGGTCGGAGGTAGGACGCATACATTTTGATAGGACTCGGTAGATCTTTATTCCTAATGCCAAGATAAAGTTATAAAGTAAATTTTCATTGATGTACATATTTTGCCGCCAAAATGGCATATTTAGTCTTACTTTACCTGTACTTATTAGGTAACATTTCATTAGCTGGGCCATTTTATTTAAAGTTTTCTATTGCCCTTGTTTAATTTCGAAAATTGTTGGTGATTTCGACTCAGAATCAAGAGCTCTTTCGATCTGAGTAGGACACTAAATAAGTCCCTAAATTTTCATAAATTTTTTGTGCAATAGACAACTTTAAATAAAATGGCCCAGCTACATGACGTTTCTAGTTTTCTTTCGAACAAAACAGTGACTATCTTGGGATTAAATAGAGTACAGGACATCGAGTTCCTCTAAGGTTTTTTTGTACAACGTTGGTAAAATACAGCAGTGCTCAAGTCGAAAAGCCGTTACTGAAGTCTTCAACCTAACTGAAAAACATACAGTATGTTAAATATAAAGTACACAGTATACAGTCATTTTTGTGGTCCCTAGGAAAAAGCTCTTCAGGGATTTCAGTTGAGGGAGCTTTCACAGCCAACAGGGAATTACCCCCCGCGAATGCTACATAGTAAACACAAGGATGATGAGACTCGGCTACAGTAAGTTTCAATACTTCAGCCCGTCAAGCGATCCTCGCCTCGCTACGAGTACCTATATAGCGATGGAGCAGCTGCGCCCGCGCTTATTGCCAACAGAGTCGCATGCGCGTATGACGCCTGAATGCCTACCACTCCCGCGCCGCGAACTTATAAAGCCTTACGTTCTAAATTAGAATATTTCTTTAACCTGTGAATGTGAGTGTTTAAAATTATAGTTCCTAAACATTCTGTTTTTATTTTTGGGTGGACAGTGATGCGGATACAGACTTAGTGATTGTGTTTCCTGATTAAAATTAAACTAGGTATCAAAATGCTGACCGGCTGGCAGTTAATTTTATCGAAGTGTAAGTGTTAACTTTAATTGAACTTATGATAGTCACCACCATAGAATTATTATACTCTTCAGAACATGGACTCGCGCTCAAAGGCTTCCGTACATCACACATATGTATTAAAATTTTATTAAGTCTGAGTCATACTTAACCGAAAACTTTTAGACGAAATTTAAATTTTAGATTGCCGGCGCCTGCCGGAAGGAGATGGTCAATTATCGTTGTCTATTTTCTTTATATCATTAAAACTATTCATCTTATAAATCTTATAATACTTATATACTGTTAAAAACTTATTGGTAATTTTGATTGCTAAACTTTTTTTTACATCACAAACCCGTCTTGACTTAAGTCACTAACTTATAATATAGAATTATCTATGTGTACAATTGCACACACCAAATTACAAATCATTCAGTCCAATAGTATCATAGTAAATTAGGTGTGATAGACAGACAGATAAATAGTAAACACACTATCCCATAAGATTCTTGTTTATCAATTATCCATTTTCAAAGTTCAGAACGACAAAAACAGGTTTCATGCAAAATTAAAAAATACAAGTAAGTAAATAAGTCATATAATAAACCCGGTTATTTTTTGTATAAATATTTAATGGTTGCTAAAGTTTCTATTATATGTTTCTATGTGAGTAAACAGCTATATTATGCTTTGATTATTAAACCAACCGGATGCGAGACGCGCTCTCATTTCTATCGGAAAAAGTCTGCCGTTTTTTACGGGGGAGGGGAACGTCAAATGTATGCAAAACGTCAAAATAGCCACGTCAAATAAACGTCAGTCCATATAATGAGTATGACCACTGGTCAATGGCTACTCCGCTTGGTTTAAAGCTCTAAGGCTGGCTCTACATGATGGGCCATCATAGGGACGCAGCTATACGACGGAACGAGATGGCAATATCGTTAGCTCTCTCTAACGCATAGCTGCGTCCCTATGATGGCCCATCATGTAGAGCCGCCATAAGATATTATGAATAATAATTATCAATAAATATATTAACAGATAGTTAATCAGTATATCAATGTACTAGTATTATGTACGGTCACAGACTTTAGTTGTTGAGCAATTTAGGGTTCACTTTACATTGGACATTTCATAGAATGAGTACTAAACAAAAGAAAGTAGCTTGAACCGTAAATGGCTCAGCAATTAAAATACGTGACTGTACATTACATGGTTAAAATGTGTTATATTTGAAGGTAATCTATTTATTTAAACTAATATTACGGTTTTTTGTCGTTTATGTATTTGTATTTTATACATCAAAAAAAATTTTTTTTTATAAATAAATACCTAAATAAAACATTAATTTATTTTATGCACTATAACTAAAAAATAATCATGTTAGTCATAATAGTTCGAGATCGAAACATTTCTTAGGGTTACTGAGAACCTTGACCTAGTGACCATTTAATCACCTAAAATACTGAATCAATTTCAACTAATGAAGGGATATCTGGCTCGGTATCATCTTACATAACTACTACTTGTGTCTGAAATGAAACTTCTGCGAAAAGTTGGTTGGCAAGTCAAATCTGGCAATATAATTTTCGGCGAAAAGGCAGAGAACCGTTAATAAGACCATTCATTCTTTAGTCTTTTTTTCTCGTTGTATGTAATGAACAGCGCCCTCTACAATAAGTTTTATGTATGTATGTAAACACTTTATTGTACCTACATAAAAATACAGTAACAATACTAACATGAGAAAAGAAAAACAAAGTACAAAGGCCTTCACCGGCCTCCCTTTAAAGTCTTTCATATTAAAAAAACCTTTGAAGCTACTACAATACTTCCAATGAAGAATATACTCTAACTGACAGGATTGTTATGGTTATGACCGCAAGCATAATGGTTTCATTTACGCCAAACAATAGAGTTATCATTTAGGAGCAATGATAACAGGTGGTAAATTCCTTTAGTGACCTGGCAACTTGTATCTATGTTCATCACTCCATCAGCATTTAACGGAAAAATAATTCAATTGTTATTTTTCATCAAACTAAGACGTCGTACAGTTGCATGCATGATACATTTATTTACCTTATAGTTTGTTAATGAACAAACTGGTATTTAAATTAGAATAATATGATATTATAAGTACCTAAATAAAGTAAACTTGTTCTCGCATTGAAATTGAAATTATTTTATAACATAAGTAAGTAGATACTTAGTATTAGTACTTAGTACTTACCTACCCAAAAAATAATGATGTAATGGCGATGATATTTTTATAGTAACGATACTGAAACAACACGATACTACCAGAATTAAATGCAGTAGGTAGATTAGGTAGTCCTATACACAAATAAAACGTAACCAAAAATATGACAAGACAATTCTGTTTATATTCACGAAAGCTATGGATTCCAACGTGTGAGTAACTAGTATAACTTGACCTCCATAATTGTAGCATCACAGTTAAGTAGGTATTCGGTAGTCCTGCATACGCTGGTCGAATTTTAGCAAAACGCTTTGTGAGTTTGTGACTAATATTTTTTTAGGACGATATGGCAAACTTCAGCCTGCCTGATAATTGCGTTTCTCAATATTATTTTACGTCAATGGATACAAAACAGTTATTGAACTGTTTTGTATCCATTGCCGTAAAATAATATTGAGAAACGCACATATTAATGTGCTCTGAAAAAATCATGTGGCATTTAGATTCCTACAGCATTAGGCTGTACCGCATGAAATACAATACACTGCACGGATGAATTCTACATTCTACACTTTACTTAAACAAACATGATTAATATTTTTTTATTAATGCAAAGACCATATCTCTTGTACGGTCGACATCAAACATATGTTTACACATTGCTCTGCATTGCACCTTGCTCCTTCGTAATAAGGTCCAAAAGTGTAAACATATTTTTGACGTCGACTGTGAAGAATGTAAACTAAGTAATTATGTAAATAAAGTTGAACAAAAACTACTTTAGGTGCATCTTAAAACATTAACTTTGCATCAGAGAAAGTTTCGCTTAATTGCAATATGTATTAACTACCAGTTTTGAGTTTTCTTTGTTTGTAAGGATAATGATTCTTAATTACACACTGCCACCAAAAAATAGTAATAGTCCAGTTTCACATTTTTCTTTATTTAATTGACATCTAGTGTTTAGGATTGGTTTCTTCTCACGTACAGTCGACATCAGATATATCGGAGTCGCCAAGGTGGTCACAAATATCTGAATAACGTCTCTATTATCAAGGCAATAAAGTGCATGTTCAGATATTTTTGAGTACATTGGCCGATCGGATATTTGATGGCGACTGTACCTATATCATAGAAGTGTATTCGCCGCTATGGAAGTTTGTATTTATGTGCTAGGTTTAAGATTCAGCCATGGTTCAATATTGCCTCAAGCAATGATAACAACTCTGTTCCAAACGGGTACTTACTTGGTAAGGAAATTAAAATTTAGTATTAAAAACACATTATCTAATATAACAATTAATCTATTTTGGGTCATTTTGAACACCTCACCAGTTGAGCTACTTCTGCTGCTGACTGTACATCGAGACGCGTTGCCAAGATGAATCAGAACGTAATTAACAACTTTTGACAGGTGTCAATGTCATCACAATGCGATCATCGGAGTCACGTTGTAGGATACAGGCTTATAACCGCGAAGCACTTCGTTCATCGAATCGTCTATTGGCATCACTCTCTTTCGTATATGCAAGAGCGATAGAGACGGGACCATCGTTTTGTCGATTTTCGAACTTGGCGGTAGGCCCTCAGAGTGGAGGGAAACGTGACTGATTGTATAGAAATTAAAAGCGTAATAGCGAGCGCCTACGTCAAAGTTAACTGGATTAAAATCGTTAGTCGATCATCATCAGTAAAATAATACACCGTGTTCTTGAGACACATGAAATCATATTAAGACGCCATAATCATATCACTCATATCGGTACATATCAATATACAATGCACCGTCGGCTCGAGTAACCCGAAAAATCTTAACCACGCATTGCTGAGACCAAAAGAAGGAAAAAACATTATATGACGTTAGGTGAATTTCACCAAAAAAATATTGTTTTCTTTTTAGTGTATGTTTTTTGCACACGAAGAGTAAATATTAATAATATAAAACGAACGCTTTACGGACGAATTATTACGTTTTTAATTAGTAAAATTTTAGTTTCAATGCAGGGTGTTCCTTGCCACTCTGATATCTGTCAACAAGGATGTGTAAAATGCCCAATAGTCGCAACAACGCCATCGAAAAGGCGTTTTGCGTTGAGTTATAATAAAATTTGTATTTTTTGTAGTATAGTCTCTGAAACAAGGCGTTTTCCACAAAAGTTTATACGATTATTATCTTAGTCTCTAAAAATTATCAGGAATACCCTATTAAAAAAATTTAGTTATTAGGGCCCGCGGTGTATAGTTTACTTGGTAAAAAAATATTATTTTACTAAATGAAAACTATTACGTAAACCCTATAAACCCTATGTAGTAGTCAATCATTACTTCATGAACAGCCCACTTTGCACAGATTTTTAATTTATGAGTAATAACTATTATATATTTGAATGGAATAATGTGCAGTTAGTATATATATGTCTAGACATACTAGTTCACAGGAATTGCATGGTCGAAAAGCTACAATAGGCATTTGTAGCATTGTGACCATTGTGACAGACATGAGCTCTTCAGAAGGCAAGGTTGTGCATGACACACGACATGGCATCTGATTGGCCATTGTGTTCTAGTCAGGGATCAAGTGTGACATTCTTATGAATAAATGGGAATTTATCGTGCTCATAAACATACTCTGCAATGTTGACATGTCTTCTTATACCGGATGTTTCCTGTAATAAAACGTAGATTCTACTCCTCAAACCAGACTGCGTTTGTTCGGCAACTTTTAAAAATAACTTATGGTTGATTTTTAGGACACTGCAAAGTTTATTCGAACACGCAATGTATTCCGAATTTGATTATGTTTGTAGGGTGACAAGACTGACAAGAAATGTCAATTACGCAGATTTTATCGTACATTAAAAATACTATTTAGTTTGTATGAAAAAGAGACAATCTACAAAATATAATTATATCTTTTAAAAGTTGTTGAACAAAATTTTTTTGTTTGAAGAGTAGGGTCTACGTTTTATTGCTCTTATTACGGGAAACCCCCTGTATGTGTTGTATATTTTGTAGAATAAGAAATCTCAATATTAAAAACGTCCAAGTTATGATCTAAGCACACTACTCTACCTCACTAGATCGAGGAAGACTGGGCTTCCAATGCATCGATCAATGTTTAGAAATAAAGGAAAAGTAGAAAAATCCACTGCCTCAGGCGAGACTCGAACTCTCGACTCTGGGAAACATGCCCATCGCTCTGCCAACTGAGCTACTGCGACTATACCTGATCAATATTAAGAAACCATAGACATGCTGAAAGGTTTTGTAAAACTGAGTCAATGCAAATATTGAAGGTCCTATATTATCCAGCATCTAGTGTAGTGAGTAGCCTTAACCATGGGCTCCGAAGCGTCAGAATTAAATTAGGCTGACATGAAAGAGTTGGCAATATGGCTATGCATATCTAGCAGGCGTGGATACAGGGGCCATTGCCAATGACACGCAAGTTTTGTTTACTATAGGGGCTATACCTTCCAAAATTAGCGAAAGATCAATTTCATTGATTACCTCGGTCAATACATCTATTTCTTAAATTTCTACAAGTCATGACGTTATATTAAGGGGATAAGTTAGTATTACTAAGAATTTTAATTATTTACCATTGATTTTCTCAAGTGTGAAATGAGTTGACACGGTCAGCGGATACCAATTTGTTAATCGATTACAAAAATAAGGTTAGATAGAGACACCGCTCTATTATAAAAAGTGACAACCTGTTTAGACAATGACTTGACGTATTATAGGTACATCTTCGAAATCTAAGACAATCAACTTTAGTGTTTTGTTTTTTACTACCGTTGTGTATTTTTATCGGCTTAATTTCAATCTTATTAATACGACGCAACTATTTAAATAATCCAATCACTAGCCTAGCTTACGTCCAAGATTGTCTGCGTATAAGTCCTTAAAAACTTACAACAACTTTTACACACTCGTATAATTGGGAGTTACAAATACTAACCCTTTCTTACCCTTTTTTCATTAGAAGAATAAATCCTTCAAATTTCAAGATCCTACCTGCAACAGTTTAGGTTCTACGTTTTCTGTCAGAATCTGCTTGTACAGTCGACGCCAAAGATATGTTTACACTTTTGCACCTTATTACAAATGAATAAGGTGCAAAAATGTAAAGATATCTTTGACGTCGACTGTACTCCCTGGATGTTCGGAAAATCCCGTCCTCTGGTAACCCTACATTTGCCGCCATTTTCCGGGATTGTAGATAATGTAGATGTGATCAAATCTTGTTAGGAATTGGGAGATCCAAATTTCCGACCGGAAATACGTTATAAATTTATTTATCCACTCGACGAATCCCGAATCAGGCCTTAATCAGATCTCATTCTATAAAATTGGTATGTATTTCGATGTTTTAATCTTTTAATGAACCGGGCTTCTTTTGATTGGCCTTTCAGTTATTTTAAGCAATTTCAGCTACTACATGTACAATATAATGCGAGTAGTAGTAGTAGTATAACACTTTATTGTACAACAAATAAAAATACAATAGTAAGAATACATAATATTTGTACAAAGGCGGACTTATCCCTTAAGGGATCTCTTCCAGCCAACCTTTACATCCAGCCAGCCAGTATTATATCTTTAGATTAGTACACTATTAAACCAAACCAGAGCAAATTATTGCAGGCAGATTAATTGTGTAATTAAATAGGAACACTAACAGGCAAGCCAGACAACTTCAGGAATTGCGGGTCACACTAAGCTGGTCAGTTATTTAGTGGCACCGCAATAACCATCTAGATGCCAGTTGGCTCAGTTATTACGAACACTAGGAGCTGATTTATCGAGTGCAGAGAAAGGGGTCTAGCCAGCCTGCCAACTCTCTGTCATTAGGCGAGCGCTGTATGTAAAGTTGCGATTCATTATCTAGGGGCCTATTTCACTCGCGAGTCTTGAGTCAGCCGCTTGAGCGCCGGAAGATCAGCGCTGGCTTCCGGGTCAGCATTATGCTGAGGCGGACCCATTTCTTGGTAAACTCAGGATTGTTCTGAATTTGTACTGTTTTTCTTTATACTTTTGTATGTAATTTAGGTTTATCACGAATAAAACAATTGATTCTGATTCTGAAGTGATAAGGCTATACAAATATATACCTACACTTTTCTTCTTTTTTCACTAACTTAGACACAAGTGTGTAATAGTGGCTAGTAACGATTTTGTCAGGTCGCAGAGAATGGGGCCCTGACTGGCTAATACAATCACTTTCAGGACCGATCTATAGGATATATCATAGTACCCATAATTTAGTGCAAAAGATAACAATATGAACTTTCGATAATAAAACGCGAAATCCTGCGAAATTTTAACGTCAGGCCAGAATAGTAATATGTTTAAGCCATAAATAATAACTTGAACTCCATTTCAGATTTTTTTGCGTTTAATTCCTGCAAGTGGCTCTTTTTATTACAGCTAAAGTGAGGGATATAAGTGCAGAGTAGCTATAGTACACTTGTCGACAAGCCCCCAGTTCTTGTATGACTGGTTTTCTGCTGCTAATGAAGTTCCGTTTGATTTGAGTGTTAATTAGATACTCTTGCCGCGTCTACTTGTTTACTGATTAATCCCATTTTGATCCTAGATTTTTTAGAATCTGATCACGAACTTTGCATTGACTTTGCAATGAAAAATAAAAGACATAGGTACCTATACCTAGTTCATATAAATTTGTCGATTTTGCTGTTTCTTTCCAAATTCGCACTCGACAAAGTATGTTGATAGTAAGATATGCAGATATAACTAAGGGGGTGGTGTGTTCAAAATGACCTACACACGCTCTTATTCTCTTCACAATAAAGTCGTAGTGTCAAGATCATTTTCGACACCCTACCCGCTTAGCTACTTCTGCTGCTGACTGTACTAATGTTTCTTTACCTACTTTAATTACAGTCGCGATTCGGGAAGAAAATAATCGAATGGCCTTTACAGTCCAAGGGCTTAATGTAAATTCCCGCAAGCCACCGAGGAACTTCAGTGTGCTATTGTTTTGACATTTAAGACCAACGTTGTTTTTACTCAAATTATTCATAACCATACATACATAACTTAGGCTCCCAGACCTTAACAGAAAACCGAGAACAGTGGAACTACTTAAGTTATTCTGTGCATCTTAGGTATAATTTTTAATTCGTAAATAAAGGTTAATTTCATATCAAACACTACACATACCAGAGCTATCTATACTTTAAATTATGCTGGGACATTTTGTACCTAAATACTACTCAGATGTTATCCGTTCGCCGTTTTCAAAATCGTAAAGTTATAAATTAGTGGAATCTTCCAATACATACTTAAGTATCTTAATTTACGACTACATTAGGTCCATGTAGTAAAACGGCGTAAGTCCTTTAGAATTAAGATTCGTTGACGTCATTTCACCATGCACGACAAGACGAGTTTGCCAGCCAGCATGTCTACGAAGGCAACTGGTCCAGGCTTGCCATTGGCTGACGAGCCTTGTACGATACCTGAGCTCTGAGCAGTCAATGTATGATCAGTATCTTAACTCCATACTGAAATCATTGTTTAGAAATATTCAAAAGACAGGCGGGTATAGCTACCTCCATCACTGTTTTCTTTTTTAATTTTGAATAGGCTTCAGCATTTTAGGGTTTAATTAGTTAATTATTTAAGTTAAGGAAGTACGCGCCTGTATGAGACCAGGGGGCCGATTTTTGACAGCCGGACGCTCGAATTCAAAAAATTCAAGCTCGAAAATAATCGCACACAAAAGTTTGTCGCCAATTTTTTCGCATGGAATTAATAGTTTTAATAATCATTATTTTAAATTTCTATCGTTTTTATTTTTAAAACATAATTTCATCGTTTTATTCAGAGTTTTAAATGTCACTTTCGAGTGCTCGAATCTCAAAAATCACCCTCCTGAGTGGCGCCGTGACATAATATATCTGACGGAGTGTCGAAGCATGACGAGGCCTGGCTCGACAACCTAAGGCAGAAAAGGCTTCGCTGCACTGCTGCTCCTCCTGACTCACGTTTCACTTGTGACAGATGTGGCAAGAGATGTCGTGCTGCCATAGGGCTACTAAGCCACAGAAGACGATGTAGGTACCGGCACCACTAACTGATCCAATCCACACACTGCAACAATCATCTGTCAAGATGTTGTGGCCAATGATCATTTAAGTTTTAAGTAATTAGGATGAGTAGTACTTACTAAGTACAGAATAACTTGACGTTTGGCGAAACATATTTAAATTGAATTTGTAGGTAGCAAACTTTATTGTAGGTACGCAATATAAAGAATAAACTGTTTGTGTTGTGATTTGTGTAGGCATACTCTGTACCGCCGGAATGCATCGGCCGGTTCAATAGAAATCTGAGACCTGCGCGTACGCGGTAAAAACCATTACTTCTAACGAGTTTCTCAATTCCAATGCCAATTTTAGTAGCAGCCTCGACAGGAACGTGCCGACTTATGGTCCTGGTTTTTGCTTGGTGGAGTAATACTAATGATGTGCGCACTAAATGCATTTTGCAAGTTGAATTTCTGTTTATGTTTTATGTATTTTATCCATTATCCTCCTGTATTTTTAACCACCTTCAAAAAAGGAGGAGGTTCTCAATTCGACTGTTTTTTTAACCGACTTCAAAAAAGGAGGAGGTTCTCAATTCGACTGTTTTTTTTTTATCATTATTATTTATTTATTATTTTTTTGTATGTATGTTACTCGATATCTCTGTGAATCGTGAACCGATTTTCAATTTTTTTTTAATCGAACGGGTATAACCCTTAGGTGGGGCCATTGTCATCAAGTCGGGGTCTGATGATGGGATCCTGGAGGAATCGAGGGAACTCTTCAACTATTATAGGCACACCTATAGTGATTTCACAATTTTTTACAGCAACTCGGCTAATTCCTCTTGAAATAGCGGATCCTAAGTGAACTCGATTGTTTTTTTTGTTTAAAATTATTTCTCTTAATAAACACAAATGACGCAGGAACAAAGGAGTATCTACGGCATTTTATATTTTACTGACATTTTGGAGTCAGAAATATGTAATAAGATAAATTTATTATGCAAGTTAGAATGCGAATAATAGTTTATTTATAGCACTTACAGACAAACCAGGAAACAGAGAGTCGAAGTAACTGAAAAAAATATTAAAAGCGCACTTCCGCAATAAACACGAAACCACTGAATAAGTATTGATAAAATATGCAATTTGTGGTTGCACAACTTGTGCACTGTTTCCTAGGTTGACTGATATCAGAGACTATAGAGATATAGACAACCAAAGCCTAAGAACTTTTTGAGGCTCATGTCAATCGCGCCATCCATGTCAAAGCCACCTAATGATACCGAAAATGTAAGAGAAATGTCACTTGCACTGCTACTCCACCTAGTAGCTACTAGTGTACTACTAGTACGCTATTTGTTGTAAATACATTTATAAAAAAAATGAACCTACTGAGGCCTACGCATCGCTATTTTGTTATAAAGCTCATACGAGTCAAAATGTATAAATTAAAGTAAAAAAAACATACAACCGAATTGAAAACATCCTCTTTTGAAATCTTGAAGTCATTAATAATAGACAAGGATGTTTTTAAGTTGTTTAATAAAATACCTATATACGTAGGCAACCAGGCACTCTCCTAATGAAATGCCAAAATAATTAAAGTCCGGCCATCTTACATCATCAGTATTCTGTTCGCGCGATCGGAAATAATAAAACCACCTTTGTGCGTCGATGACGTGCGCGGCATTACGTTTATTGTCTAAATATTTAATGACGGCGATGCCGTTACGTTTAAACTATGTCACGTGTCACAATTAAAGATCAAACGAAAACTAATGATGAGGACTTAGCGTGAATGATTCGACCCCCTAAATTAATAGTTTCAAGGAAATATTAGATTTTTTTCAACTGGCTAAAGTTTCGTACCATACCTATCGTACCATACCTATTGTGAGGGAACTACGAGTAATACTCGTCTCATTGTATCAATTTTTTATTGGTTCATGTACAGTCGCCATCAAATATATCGGAGCGGCCACGGTACTCAAAAATATCTGAACAAGCACCTTATCGCCTTGACAATAAAGGCGTTGTTCAGATATTTGTGACCACCTTGGCCGCTCCGATATATCTGATGGCGACTGTACTCCGATAAAATTAACGAGTTCGCATTTGAAAAAATCGACGAAAAATCACTAAAATCAATTTATTACATTAAACCTTAAGAGTCCGGTAAACTTTTTTTTCGATTTAACTCAACTTTTTGATGCTATTTTGCAGTAACTAACATAACTTCTATAACTTTGTATACATAATTACATATTATAAAAGATCGTTTCTTTTTGAATAGAACAAATACAACGATTTTTTAATTTTATGCTTCATTTATTCACCCTAATCTAACACCTGTTTCGCGATTTTTGCTTGGAGAGGTGAAAAGAGTAAGGTTTTTATTGATTAAAATTAAGTTATACAAGTACGTAAAATATATAAATACATTAGAAAATGAGTCGTCTGAGGAATAAGTGTGACGGTTTTTTCATTTTCATATATATTTTTTAAGGGAGAGTATGTTTTGCAAGAGCAATTTTGCTAAAAATTGCCGAAGTTTAAATGATATTTTTGGGAAGATATTAAAGTATTTTACAAATATAGATATACAAAAATAAACTTCATTTCATGCTTTGTTCAGATAGTACAAAACATATTAGCGTCCACAACAAATAATAATTAAAAATCATACAACAAAATTGCATGAATCAACGTCCTCACTAAACAAGCTCTGTAAGAATTAAGTTTTAAGATAAGTATTCAATATTCATGTGCATAATGTCATTATTAGCGATTTTCGTTTTCAAATCCTTACCGGACTCTTAATTTCGTAGCTTATGCCGCCTGCATCTTTGATATAACCGCAAAAGGAATCCAGACGCAGGTTTTGACGCAATAAATATTTAGTTAACTGTGAATTAACACCTGTACCTACTGCGCATACAAGTGTGACACATATCAATTGTCAAGTTTTGAAACAACGTACCGATACTCATGTAGGTACCAAAAAGCAATACATTGCGTGCAAACATATTTTATATGGTAAAAAAAATCATTCAATAATGAAACAGATGAAAATATGTTTATTATATAGGGTCTATCAAACTACCCTTAGCGTTGGTGGTAATGTGGTTATATCAAAAATCCACGCTGTATTTTCACAGCCATGTCCATCAAGAAACTAAGGTCGTAGGATACCAGAATCTCTCTCAACAAGCTTCGTTCGAAAGTGCACGGCTGCGTTACGTATCGTTTAGTCAAGTCGGGTAGAGAGCCGATTAACAATTAGTGTGTCAATAGAAACACCGAGTTAACACGGGCCGGTAATTACTTGAGTCTTACTTAAGCCGACGACCGTGGCTATCACTGTGAGAACTTTTGTAATCAGATCTTTGTATTCAGAATTAAATATTTCTGCCACTGGGTTTACACTGTTATTTAAACTAATAGTACGGGCGGCGACCGTAAGATCTGCTACTTTACGTGATACAAAGATCAGCCCTATGGCACATGTTCCTAAAAGTGATGCTAATTTCCGAAAAAATAGTAACAAAAATAGAATTGGCCGAAAGCACCAAAAAGTACCACTTTCGGTTTAAACGGTTTAAAAACGGTGACGTAAATTTGGACTCAAATTCGTTGCACATAAACCGTTTAAAAACCGTGGATAATAGATTTTATCCATCTGTATGGTATGATTATATTAATTAAATAGACTGTCCGAATCCTAACTCAGCCCCTGTAAAAATCTAGTTCCGTCCAGATACTTGTCATTGTAAATCCCTTCACGGTTCGATGCACAGAGGAACGACAATTACATACTTACGCCCTTTGATTCCACGTATCCGCGTGTCATTGTTCGCGGATCAGTGTGATTACTTGATTATCGTGTCATTCGCGCGGTGCACTTAACCGTTGACACAGTGGCGTGTAAATAGATCTAAAAAACACGTGTCCACCATGTCAACACAATATGACTCGTAAATTGAGTTATTGTCTAAGTATGTCGGGTTTATTAAACTGTACTTGAGATTGATTGAACCGTGATTTATGTGGAATGAAGAATTTATTTACGATGCGTGTGCGTTTGGGTATTTTGTGAAATGCTTACCTAACTAAAATATAAATTAGAATATTTATTTTAAATTTTCTAAACAGAATTTCAGAATAATTTAATACTTACTTTAAAAAAAATAACCCGTTAAAATATTTAAGTAACCCGTTAAAATATTTTTATCAAGTAAATTATTTGTAATACCTACATATATGCCAGTCTTCTATACCTGTTTTTAGGGTTCCGTAGCCAAAATGGCAAAAACGGAACCCTTATAGTTTCGCCATGTCCGTCCGTCCGTCCGTCCGCGGTCTAGCTCAGTGACCGTTAGAACTAGAAAGCTGAAATTTGGTTTGAATATGTGCATTAACCAAGCCGACAAAACGGTAGAATAAAAACGCGAAAAATATATTTTGTTAGGGTACCTAAATATATTTGTACACGTGAAGTGGGAGGCAAATTTTTTTTTCCTTCCAACCAAGTTGTGTTGGGTATCGCTGGATAGGTCTTTTAAAACAAATTTGGGTCTTCTAAAACAGTTTTTGGATAAAACTAATACTTTCGGAAATAATAGCTCCGAAAGTTTAAAACATGGCGTCCCCCCATCTAACTTTTGAATCATGGGTCCTAAAATTTTGAAAAAAATCATGAAACTGAGGCCTAATGAGTACCTTCAATGAAAACTATATTGAAATAAATCGGTTGAGCCGTTTTTGAGTCATCATTCAAAAACCCATAGTGAAAGAACGTAAGTAAAAATGACGTAAGCGCCGCCTAATTTCCCGTAAGAAACGACCTTTTGAATTATCTCGGTCTCATGTTGGTCTCAGTTTACGGAACCCTACACTGAGCGGCCCGACATGCTCTTGGCCGGTTTTTTTGCTTCCAATTAAATTCATACACACAATTACTTGTTGTAATTATGTAGTATAAATATGTACCTATTTACCTATAGGTAATACCTGCACTTAAAGTTATACTCAATCGATGTATATCTAAGTTGATTATATATCAGTGTACAGTCAACACCAAAAATGTGTACACGCTTTTGGGCCTTACTTCATTGTAACAAGGCTCAAAATTGTGTATATATTTTTGCGCTGACTCTACCTAAGGGTCACCACATACCTAGCGGTTTTCCTCGCGGAATTACCGGAAGTAGCGGAAATTCATAGAGAAAATGCTTAATTTGTCTATGGTAGCGGAAATTTGTCTATGGCTTCCATACAAAAAATCTGCTACCATAGACAAATTTCCGCTACCATAGACAAATTTCCGCTACTTCCGGTAATTCCGCGAGGAAAACCGCTAGGTGTGTGGCGACCCTAATACCGGACGAGCAGATTGCTAACGAATCGGACACGATCCTCGTAAAAGTACTAACCGATATATTTATAAGTGCAGACTACGGCCTTTTCAGTCACTAGTGCATAACACTAAGGAACATACATCATTTTAACTGACTATCAAAGTAGATTAGGTTTTATTATTTGGTATCGATGTATTAAAGCGATTTAATCAGTAAAGTATAATTGTAAGAATAAATAAATGTTTTTGTTCGTAAGGAAGAGGTTTCTATATACATTTTACTGTATAACTAACTGTATAACTGTATACATAAATGTACCGATCTCTTGTAGTTTCGGACTTCTTTGTACTGACTGTAATTTTACTTCCGCACCCTATATAAGATTTAGCGGGCTATGATTTTTAAGAATTGCGATTTTATGATCTCCGAAACGTACACTACAATAGAAGCTAATCTAATCGGTAGTGTTTTTAATAAAGCCCCCCCGAGCTCCCTAACGTAGTATCAGGCTCAAAACATACCTAGCGGAATGGAGGCAGTAATCCTCCTCCCGCTACTGCCTCCATTCCGCTAGGTGTGATTTGAGCCTACGACTTGATGTGTGTCAAATCAAATGCAGCTCTAGGATGTATTTAACAATGACACTCAGGTACGTTTTTTAACCGCCAAGGATTCCATGCCAACAACACTTGACCAAATGTTTGCTGAATGCATTCTTGTCTGAGTAATTACAAAGTACGATAACGGCATGACACAAACATTTCGTCGTGTAAAACTAGTATAACTCATACGGAAGTCGGATCATTTATACCGATAATGTTTCGTTTTTTAAAATAAGGATTTGAATATCAAAATTCATATAAAGGATTAGATGCAGATATATTATAATGCTCACATATCATTAAAGTTCAAAAAAACAGTAATAAAATAAGGAATAGATAAATTAGCTGCCGTTACAGATTAATATGTATGTATTACCTACTACAGGAAGACGGAACGTGGAAGTCTTTTGAAGGTTATAGATTTCGTTCTTATAATGCTTACTAACTAACTTAGGTACAATCCTACAATAATTACGACTATAATTTAGGTATCTGATTTGTTTAATTTGATATTGAAGTAATGATACAGTCAAGTGCTACAACTTTGCTTACGATGCAAAACTTTGCCTGGCTTGAAAAATGGCCACCTTTCTCCCATCTCAGGAATAAGATATAATTAGCTGTTTAGTGAAGAAAACTATGTTTTTCAAGCTAGGCAAAGTTGTAGCACTTGACGGTACTTAGTCTTTGTCAAGCCGTTGCTTTCTAGTGATTATCTATGCTAGGTACTTATTACAATTGCGAAATAGTAAAACTTCGTACAAAGACAGTAACCACAGCAAGGTCTTTTATTTAAAGTATTGTTTCGATTTGTCGCTTAAACGGCTTAAAAAAAGGTACTTTTCATTAAAGGTAGCTAGTAATGTTGCAATATTTAACCAAGGTCTAAGAATTAGCCAATATAGCGAACATAAAAAAGTATCCTTGAGCCAGTGAACACTAGGTTATTCCTAAATAGGTGCATACTAGGTTAATGTAAGTCAAGTATCAACGGGCAATGAGTCTTTAATTTGTTTCAAATTGCCTACAAGGAATGTTTTTCCGAATTCGACATTTACCTACGTTTCTAGTTACACTACTTGGTTTAGGTCTACTACTCCATAAATGTTCCTGCTCTCGTACTATGAACGATGAAGATGAGCAATAGTATAAGAGCCAATGACACTGAACTTAGTTCGATAAGTCTCCTAGATTATATACTCGTACATATAATTAGTCACGTCTTTAATTGACGAACACGAAATATACCAGTTCAACAATGCAAAAAACGGTGCAGCGTTTTTTTTTGAAGATCATAAGATTGAACATTAGGAACCACATTGGTTTAAACATTTTTATAATTTCACATAATTTATATTTGTTCCAGTTTTCTTCGTGCCGCAGCGATGGGTGATGGCAATAATGGGTTTCCTGGCCGTGGCCAACGCGTATACCATGCGGGTGTGTCTCAACATCGCCATCACGCAGATGGTGCGGCGGCGGGCAGGCTCCGCGGGCTACAATGAAGGCTCATGTCCAGCTGAAGTTGAAGAAACTACGGCGGATCCTAATGTAAGTAAAGTGGGGTGGCAGCGCATGCAGCAAATTATGCAGCAGAATCACAGTCGCTGACTGCAATTTATTGATGACATGATGAATCTACTTTTCGATTTCTTAGAATAGGACTCGTGAAAACTAATGATTTAGGAGCAATCAAGGGCACCAGGTCACCAGCAAAGTCGAGCAAAAGAAAAAAACAGTAATGTGTATTGCTGAAGCATTGCGATGAAGAGACCAAACTCAGCATTTTCTATCCTTTTGCCACCCACCAATGAAAAATTTAATTCTGGTTTTTTAAAATAAGACTTTCAATTTAATGGAATGGAAGGCCATTTTACAGGCCTCTGCTGGGCTCCTAGGGGACCGAAAGCCAGAACATTTTTAATTCTTGCCGTAGCCAAAATACAAAAGTTTGGTTACTCATGGATGGCTATTTAGATGTGTCATCATGTTAATTGATCTGTGTCGTCTGTGAAACTTAGAAGTATCATGAGGTCACAGTACGGTCATCGATTATTAATTACCTTTATAGTATTATATATCTTCACATATTATTCATATTAAGTAGGTTAATAGTTCCGTAATTTGAATTACTATCCATTTTACCTATGACTCATAATTGGCCAGGAATGTAACTGTAAAAGGCCATTAGCTATAGCTAGAATATGCTTGCTTAGTTACAGCTAACAGATTTAAATAAAATACTAATCAATGAATACTTATCATCGGTACATTTATCTTTTCAGGATTTATCGGGTTTCGACTGGGACGAAGAAACCCAAGGAATAATACTCAGCGCGTTCTACTACGGGTACATAGTGACGCACTTGCCTGGCGGCATGCTGGCCGAACGGTTCGGCGGGAAGTACTCGCTGGGCTTCGGAGTCCTGAGCACTGCCGTGTTCACCTTACTGACGCCGTGGGCGGTGACCATGGGGGGCGCCACTGGACTCATTGTGCTGAGAGTACTCGAGGGACTGGGAGAGGTAAATTTTCGGGTGTTTTACTTTATAGTGTTGTGTAATGTGTTCCTGCCGGTAAGTAAAGTCGCCAGAGAGGTCTAAAAGGATGCAGTGTTGACAACGAGGGTCACTCTTTTCTCTTTAGCCATCAACACAGTAAATCCTCGTTTCTAAAGTGTCGGCATGGGACACCTGAGTTGCAGGCATCCATACGTCACGGTATTTGCTTACCATCAGGTGGGTCATACGCTTGTTTGTCATCGTCGTAGTATTAAAAGAAAAAAATACTTTCTTGACCTTATTGTAGGTATCATCGCCGAGCAGTCCGGCTTCATCATATCATCAAATATTTATCTTGTTCAACTTGATACAGCATATGCCGTTTAGTCTAATGACCCCACTCCGTTTTGTCTGATTATTGCCGGAAGAATAAGGACTCCTAAGAACATGACTAAAATATTTCTTCTATTGTAAAATCATAACGAATACCTACTGCATTACCTACAATAAAGATTGTCCGTTTCAGGGCACCACATTCCCAGCACTAAACGCCATGCTGGCTCGCTGGGCCCCCATCACCGAGCGGGGCCGAATGGGCTCGCTAGTGTTCGGCGGGGCGCAGATCGGCAACATCGCCGGCACATACCTCTCCGGGCTCATCATGAAGGAAACTGGCGACTGGCAGTCGGTGTTCTACCTCTTCGGTGCCGTCAGCATACTGTGGTTTATTTTATGGGTAAGAAAACCACTTGCCTATTACCACTTCTCAGAAATAAAGAAACGTGAGCAAAACAATGGGCATGAAACTTATGCGGTGCACTACCTTTCATAATGATAGCTAGCGTAGCTAGCTATTACAATGGGGAAGGTGTATTCAGCCAATGTGGGGGCTATGTACCTAACTATAAACACTGGCTGCTAGCAAGAAAAGTGTTTTGGAATGTAAAAATCTAATAAAATTTATCTATGCTAGATATACCGTGAGGATGGATCTGATGTAAATAAATATTATTTTCGCCATCGCCAGGCGTTGGATTATGCGACGACTAGACAAAACTCTACCGCAAATGATGTTTAGTCCAGAATTATTAAATTTTGGACAGGTACTCTAACGCACCTTACCATCATAAATAGCGTCATGGTGAATTTAATTGTAATAATGCTTGAATATTTCTTAAAAGCGAAAACTTTATTTCCTATGTTATAAATATTCATTGTCCTCAAAAATGCAGTGTACCTAAACATGAAATATATCATATTGTTATTTCAATATCAAATATTTTGACAGTCGGTACTTTGCTACAACGACCCAGAATCCCACCCTTTCATTTCGGATAAGGAGAAGAAATACTTGGAGGAGGCGCTGGGCAGCCACAGGACTAGTCAGCCCTCGGCCATCCCATGGAAGGGCATCTTCATGTCTGTGCCGCTGTGGGCCCTTGTGTGTGCTCAGGTAAGTTAAACAAACGGGGCATTATTTTAATTGCTTCTTTCATATTCAAGATCTACTTCTATACACTTATTGAACATATTTCTTATTGAACTTTATAGATACACAGATTTACGGCATCCGTCTAGACTGAAGTTAGACTGCGCCGAGGGGTGGGCAGACCTTATCGCTTAGGTACTAACTAATACCTATGCCGTCGTTAATATAGGATGCGTTGTCGATTACCAAAATGAATTGTTTGAGGAGATTAGATTTTTAAACACTCCAAGGGCATTAGGGGGGCCCACCGACTATCAGTCCACCTGACGATATCAACCTGTCAGTTAGAACAAAAATTTAGCAGCTCCGAACAACTGACAGACCAATATAAGGCCGACTGTACCGTGAAAACGCGTGTGTTCTGTCATTAGAGTTATGTTTGCCATTTTAATTGGAATATTATAATTCTGACCATAATTTTACTCTATTGTCGCAAAAAAAGGAACTCCAAAACGTAAACATTTTCTGAAAATTCGTGTTCGTACGTGACAACGGTGGACTTTTCCGTGGAATGCTCCTAAAGACCAATCAAGGTTCAAGGTGGTTTAATCAAGTTTAAAGTACTTATCTGAACTAAAGATAATGGAGATGGTAATGGTAGTGATCTACCATTATTACTAAGTATTACAAATTCTCGCTACAAACGTTTGCGGCCGGACCAAATATTATTGATATTCCATGTTACTACACTTCACATTAAATATTTAAGGCCTTTTGCCATTCTTACTGGGTTGTTAATTATCGGGGAAATATTACAAAAAGGCCGGGTCAGAAGTACCCTAAACCAACGAGCATGTATGAAGAACGTTATGAGAGTGAGTGAAGCGAAAGTCGTCTGTCAGGATCGTAGCAAATGGAAATCCGTGATCTCTGCCTACCCCTCTGGGAAACAGGCGTGATTATATGTATGTATGTATGTTAATTATCTACACCAGTATAATGCGCATGTATTAATACTTAACCGGTAAAATTACCATTATGAAACTTTATGATGGTGTAGGAAAGTACCTACTTAATAGCTGTCATGGCATATTATGATAAGGAAGCATAGCATTTGCATGACACTACATATAACTGATGATAGTCACACAAGGTGACTATACTTATTAGAATTATTTCAAGAATACAAACCAGCAATTGAGATTGTCCATAAATATTAAGAGAAGACGAATTTCCGTACTACTAGAACTAGTAAGGTAAAAACTTCCGAACCTACGCCCTCCGATTCCAGAGTCGTCCACGTGAAGTGTTTCTCTAACCTTAATTAATACTCGTACAGCCCTTCAATTGTTTTTACGTGAATACACAATCACCCTTAGGGATATTATAAATTAACACGTAAACGTTCACAAGATATCAGACGTGTTTACATTTTCCAGATCGGCCACGACTACGGCTACTTCACGATGGTGACGGACCTGCCCAAGTATATGACCGGCGTGTTGAAGTTCGACATCCACCGGACGGGGACGCTGGCCGCGCTCCCGTATGCTGTCATGTGGATATGCTCCATCATCTTCGGCTGGATGTGCGACAAAATAGTCAAGCTAAACTGGATGACGATCACTAATGCCAGGAAGACTTTTACAACGATAGGTATGTTCTTGAACTAAGTCCCAAAGAGAGATATGGGCACTGCGAATGAGCAGCGCTTGACTAGGGAAGCATCTTACACAACACCTCGGTCAAATAGCACTAGACCCTAAGAAAAAGCGAGAATTATTTTTGTAGAGTAATTTACGATTAGGTTTTGAAACCGATCAATGCTGAGTAGAAATTCCACACCCGCCAAACGGGGGTGAGCCATTCATGCTATTTACGCAGTATTCACTATGCAACCTATGCGGTCAAGTGGATGCGCCCATCATAATCATAATTCGGCTGGATGTGCGATATGATCGTCAAGCTGAACTGGGATATTTAGCTGAGAATTATTATTGTAAGTTAATATGAAGTTTCCGAACGATGGCGTGTTGAAATTCCTGATCCACTGAACGGGGATGATTTTCGTGCTATATAGGTAGGTGAATCAATCAACGTTTTAACTTTGGCCCTCCCTACGGTTATGTTTCTTGGATAACCAAACATTTTCTAACAACAACAAACAGCATGAAGGTGTCCATCGGACAATTAGGGACACAACATTAAGAAGTTGATTCTCCCAGATATTCTGAATCATATTCGGCTGGATATGACAAGACAACAACACAACCACAACAAGAGAAGTGGAACTGGATCACGGAGATTATCGTTGTCTTTGTATGAGTAAATTGAGTAATACATGCAACTGCCAAAGTTTGTGACACGTGTTTGCTCTACTTTCTTGTAGACCTTACTGGATTTTATTTGCGTACTTTAGTACTATTTTTAACCCCATATTTTGTAACTTCCAGCATCAGTGGGCCCAGGAATCTGCATGATCCTGGCCTCGTACTCCGGCTGCGACACGACGACCGTGGTGATTCTGTTCACCGCTTCCATGGCCCTCATGGGGGCCTTCTATCCCGGCATGAAGGTCAACGCGCTGGACCTGAGCTCCAATTATGCGGGCACCATTATGGCGATTGTCAATGGCATCGGTGCGATCACGGGCATCATTGCTCCGTATTTAGTGGGGTTGCTGACGCCTGATGTGAGTATACTCGTAGATATAGGCACTTCATATTTTGTCATGTTGCGAGATAAGTTGCTTAGTCACCACGAAAACCAGTCTCGGCCTCGGCTTAGCTACGTTTCTTAAATTCGACGAAGTCTTAATATGCAATATCACAGGTACCTACATTTTGGAAAATATCATGTACTCAATTTATGCTTTATATTTTACAAAGTTAGACCAAAAAGAGTTTTCGGGTTCGATAGTGCGGCCGTAGTTTTGGTGAAAGACCAAAAACTGGAAATGAAATTAATTAAAAATGTAATTTTTCAGAGCACCTTAGTGCAATGGCGCCTGGTGTTCTGGATAACCCTGGCAGTGTTCATCGTGACGAACCTAGTGTTCGTGGCGTGGGCTTCCGGCGACGAGCAGTGGTGGAACACCACCGCCCAAGACCCCCGCAAGCAGCAGGAGGCTGAAGTGTCGCGGTCCGTCAATGCGGAGATCAAATCGTAACCGTGTCGGATACACACTAGCATTATGCATACGGGCTGCGACGAATTGTGGGGCTCTGCTTATGCCCCCATGGCTGGGGCACGGATCCTCGCAAAACCCCTTGCACGGAATTCGTGTTTGGACTGTACAGGAATATCTGAGACTGTAGTGTATGTGTATTATTTATAATATTATACAATGCATTAATAATTGGATCAGACTATGTCAAATATTTACCGCTCGGTACCATGTTACGTAAAAGTGAGAAAAATATAAGAAGGTACTTTAACTTCCTTTTACCTGATCTAAGTACGAGTAAGTACCTAGTAATGCCTAGAATGTATAGGGCAGACAGTTAAAATATGGACAAAATAGTGATTATATAAGTACCTTTAGACGAGATAATGAGTCAACGACAAATCAAGTGTAATGAAACTAATGAATGTATGGAGAATACTTTAGTACACGCTCGGCTCTATATGTATACTCCTGAGAAGAAATGTCGGTGAATCGTATTTTTACTCAACCGACATAGGAACTGGATATTGATTAGATGTGTAAGAGAACAAATGTTTTATTCTGTAAACGTATTATTGTAATATTTAAATATTTTTAACCGCTTTATTCATAAAGGTCTCTCAGGCCTCTGTCACTTTGACAGTTGTATTTGTTAGAAATACAGAGTAATTTATGAATAAGTATTAGTTCGGACTATGTTTTATATGAATTTAGTGGTGCATTAAAAAGGGATGGGCCCTATTTATTAAAATGATTCCATCTCAAAAAAGCTTATCAGGTTGTTACAACCTTGTGACATTTCAAACAAAAGCAAAATTGCTTATTATATGATTACGCATTTTTGCTAATATCGTCCACTTAATTAATGCTAATAAGTACCTAAGCTAATGGGGAAATATATCGTTTAACAATAGATTTAGGATTTTTTAGGGATTTTCCACAAATATTTTATCCACAGCCAGTGTAGTGTGATAGTACCTAATTAATATAAGCACATGTATAATATTAACCTGATAATATCTATCTCAAATGTTTTAATTAAATTATACCAGACCAGAAGTCAATCGGGAAAATTGCGTCCATTGATTTAAATGCGCTTTTTCATCAATTGTACATAAGTGGAGCTGTAACCCGTGAAAAAAATAATTATAAAGGTCTTGTTAAATTGATCAACTCATTTGCAAGGAAATCGCGAATTTTCAGTTCGAGGCGGACTACTAGTGTAACTATTTTTCAAAACCTATGTTAAACCTTATGAGTACAAAAAGGTGTCGTTCTTAAATGCGAACATAATTTGTAACTACTTGATCTTGATCAAAGCAATTTTATTTATATTCAGAAGTAAATAGAAGTAAGTACCTAAGTTGACAATCACCTGTTTCATAAATTCGTGTAGATATCATTGACTTATGAGAGCTAGAATCAGAGAGATAGAATCAGGAAATGTTATGGAAAATAATAATATCCACCTAATTTAATTAATATAAAGAAACTATTTCCTATTTTTTGTAAATAAAACCTAAGTTATATAAATAAGGACTGTTGTGAAATATTCGTTATGATTATGAGAAAATAAGTAAGTGTTAAGAAACCAAGTATTATCATTATTGGTCTAAATATTTAGAATCAAGGATATTATTATATAACATGTACAGACAGCTGCAGAAATAACCCCCTTAACGTAGATACTAGGCCCTCTTTGCCCAGCAGTGGGATCCTAAAACTGGGCAAGAAAAAACATAGACACTACCGAAAGGTATATCCCACTGCTTTGCTGACTGTACAGTTATACAGGGGTGGCTGTAAAATACACAATTAGTTGAAATTAGAAGGAAAATTAGAATTTTAATGTTTTGATCTGAATTAACAATGGCACCTTTAGATATGTTAACAACTTACTAAAGGGTTTGTTCACATATAAAAAAAATCATAGAAGGGCTGTGAACATGTTTAATTAAAGTATATTTTCCTTATAATTTGCCCGCAAAGTGTATTTGTGCCATTGTATCATTTATCATTTTTATACGAATGAATAAGATATTCGAGCGTAAAAAAGACAAAACAAAATAACAAGTACAAGATTAATTTGTTCAATAAAAACAATGCTTTAATTATTGAAGTTTTATTGATTTAATTGCATTATGAATTAAATAAATCTTAATAATAGCAGGTATACAATTTTTTTATTACCGATTTCGATTGCATATTGCGGCCATTGCGGGATTATACCTTACCTATGCAAATGTGCCTTACCTATTTACTATGTATTTCGAAAAGAAAAATAACTCCATTAACTAGTAGGTAGTATATTTATGGAATGTGATTATGTTACGGATGTTACATTTTCACGGATTTCAAATGTATGCCAATATACGGATTGAGTAAGTAGTTAAGTACTTAACGGAATTACTGATTTCCAAAAACATATTAGGTCTGGCTTAAAATATTTCTTGAAAATAAACACAATTTTTATAAAAATTGCTCACTACAAAGTTATTTATATACGGACAATTGTAGTTAATACATATAGGTACAATAGTTACATCGATTTATGTGTTTTTTACATCGTAAATAAATATTTTATTTTATGGCCTACAGGCATAAAGAAATATTTTATTTTATCGCGCAACAATGGGATCATACATAATTTTGCTTGTGGTTTTTACAATGTTAAATGTAGAACAGGTATGAGTTTTTCACACACTACTGATTGAGGTAGGTACCTATAATAGGATATAGGATTATTCTTATTCACGGATGGTTCAGGATGAGATGAAAACACAGGGTTCGGAATTATCAAGATAATTATGATCATGCATGGTTATCGCGATAATTATCAGATACTTATCCGATATTTATCCCAGGTATGGGTCTTTTCTCTTATACATATATAGTTCAACTACTGGTGTCGAAATTTGAACCTGATTTTTTTGTACGTTCTAGCTTTACAAATTTTGGCCAATCAAATCGATAATTATGAGACATAGAAATCACGATAATTATCGCGATAGTTATCATTGATAATTATCCTTTCGAACCCTGCGAAAACAGGTTATAATAAAAATAATAATAAACCTTATAAAACATACCTTCATTAAAAATCGGTATTTGTATGTTTCTGTGTCAACACTTGAACAGTCTTAATTTTATATCTCAAATTGTAAATAATGTTTAACGTTAAAATGAAAATAAAAATAAAAACTTTTTTTAGTTTACAGCAATGAGATACGAAGTCCCAAGAGAGTTTCGATTCATAAACTATATTCAAACTGAATATTTTTTACCAAGGAAACAAACAATATCATCAAAAAGAAGATTATTTACAAGAAAACGTTTTCTATAACAAGTTCTATTTAATTTATCTTGGCTTTTTTTGAATACCACGATGGTGATAAACAAGGTGAGCAGCTACTGTTGCCTATAGACGCCTGCAACACCAGAGGTGTCACACGCGCGTTGCCGACGTTTTATACAAAGGAGGATTCACCGTATTGACGGCTAAAGCGGCAAGAGGGTCCCTCGTCGTTCAAGTAAATTTTACAGTATAATTTTAAACAAAAAAAGAACCGACTTCACTTAGGATCCGCTATTCCAAGAGGAAGTGGCCGAGTTGCTGTAAAAAATAGTGAAATCACTATAGGTGTGCCTATAATAGTTGAAGAGTTCCCTCGATTTCTCCAGGATCCCATCATCAGATCCCGACTTGGTGACAATGGGACCATCTAGGGGTTATACCTGTTCGATTCAAAAAAAAATTTTGAAAATCGGTTCACGATTCACGGAGATATGGAGTAACATACATACAAAAAAAAAAAATTATGATAAAAAAAAAAAAATTCAGTCGAATTGAGAACCTCCTCCTTTTTTGAAGTCGGTTAAAAATTAAACTAATTGCCAAAATAACAAACCGTTAACATTCATATTATTAGAACAAAACTTAATTTTAGCCTCATACAAAGTTAGGTATAACTTTGCTCAAGATTTTTGCATAAGATTCAAATGTGTTATTTCCTCCTTATCTTAGCTAAGTAGCCTATTATATTCCTATGTTAATTTCAAGTACTTATTGGGAAAAGTATTTATTTGATTAACCCCTTGTATGCGCCTGTCAAATTTGTTCATTGAAAAAGTGGCCTTGACATTAACAATAATAGATTCAATTCCCACGCACGGATCCGTGTCTAAGCATACGAGGGGTTAAGTTAAAATTAGTACTAGCTGCGCCGGCCCCCTCACATACGAGGGATTTGGTCTATTTTATTCTCTTCCTTCAAGGACTTTGCAAGACATGTACCATCCATCCACACATCCTCAGAGATTCAATATCATCAAAATAGATAGGTATCGAGATAAGGCAACAGACATATAACAGTTACTTTCATTTCATTTATTTATTTATCATATGGCTACATGTCACTGGATATAGATAGGCATTTTTTCTCTCAGGTGGTAATAGTAGTGGGAAAGTAGATGGCAAAGAAAATCCAGTGAATGCTGCAAGGTCCAGATGAAACAGTGCAGCTGCCTAGTTTGGTACTCTTTTAGCACCACCCAGGGATCATGTGTAGGATTGTCTAAGGTGTTTCCTAGGGACGCAGAGACATAACATTGATCCCCAGAGGATTTATTTCATTTATGTAATATTTAAAATATATTAGTATAGATTCACATACCACTTATCCCCATTCATTGACTTCGGAATTGTAAAACTCTTCCAATTTCACTCTTCTGACACTTGGGGGCAGAGTTCCATAACTATCAAACAGTTCATTGTAACTCCAGGGGAATTCATGTGTCAGACCATTCTTGTCGTAGATTATAGTACTGCTGTCCGATTCATTGGGTTTTGATGATTTTTCTGTTTGTAGCTTTTTGTACAGATCTTCAAGTGATGGTTGGAAGGGATTTATTTGTTTTTGTTTTTTCGATGCAACTGCAAGATAAGATACAGTGTTAGTAATGTACTTATTATAATTTTAAACAAAAAAAGAACCGACTTCACTTAGGATCCGCTATTCCAAGAGGAAGTGGCCGAGTTGCTGTAAAAAATAGTGAAATCACTATAGGTGTGCCTATAATAGTTGAAGAGTTCCCTCGATTTCTCCAGGATCCCATCATCAGATCCCGACTTGGTGACAATGGGACCATCTAGGGGTTATACCTGTTCGATTCAAAAAAAAATTTTGAAAATCGGTTCACGATTCACGGAGATATGGAGTAACATACATACAAAAAAAAAAAATTATGAAAAAAAAAAAAAAAAAAATTCAGTCGAATTGAGAACCTCCTCCTTTTTTGAAGTCGGTTAAAAATAAAATAATTTGTATAACCTCCCTGTATACTCCTTATAGCTGAGGAAGACATGAAGCTAAACAACAATTTCAGACAATGTACTGATTAACTAATAATATATTTCATTTGTTTGGTCATATTTCCTGTCAGCCAAGGTGTCTGAAATAAGATTCTACAGTAAAGCCGTAATATCCGTAGACCTACATTACCTACAAATATCTCACTTATTAATTTATATCCAGCATTTGTGGGGATTTTCGGTCTTCTTCACCATTTTGCGTTAATATAAAAGGCTCAGGGTCTGGAATCTTCAGTAGTTACCAGTAAAACAAAGGATTTCCAGTTATTATCAGTAGTAGCTACATACTTAGACGTAACATCTAGAAGGTTCCTAGCAATCAATCCTCCTTGAAGTTTACAGAAGCAGTAATGTGTTATTTACCAATTTCCTTCAGCATCTGTATTTGTTCCGGTAAGTAGTGTGAGAAGCGACAAATGCTACCAAACTGACACTCTCCTCTCACAAATCGACTGCATGGTTTCTTTATGCTCTCTTCTGCAAGTACTGTCTCTGGGTCTGAAACGATATCAATATAAAAAAATATACTTAGTTACATATTTTTTTTAATTACTGTTTTTAATTCAAATCTAAGAACACACAAGACACTGTCTTAGACACAAGAGAGGGTCTTAGAGCATTCAACTAACCAGAGCAGCCATTGACAGGCGTTCCCCTCTTCAGAAAACATATGACCAGTGGTCACACTTATTGTATGGACTGACGTTTATCTGACGTGGCTATTTGTATGTTACATATACATTTATGTGTAAAAATTGGCAGACTTTTATTGTATAGAAAATGACAAACATGGACGCTCTGGTTGGTTGAATTCTCTAAGTACTCTGTAACCTAATTCAACTTCAAAAATATAACCTCACTCACAATATAATATTCTTGATGGTTCACCAATAGTAAATAATTCTCAAAAGATGAAACTAATTTAATTGTCATGTGTATTTCTCTGTATAAAAGTAAATTAAAACGATATTTAATTAGAGATTATGTCAGAGGATTAAAATATCAGTAAATACATTATATCACTATTGGTTCTATTAAAAAACGCATATAAATACATGAGACCGGTAAATGAGTGAAGAGGTTATATTTTAAGACTTAAATTAGAGTACAGAGTATAACTAAGTAATCGACCTAGAGTACCTAGCTCAGCCTACAGTTCCTAAATTATAAGTACGGATACGTGCCCATAAGGCTGGCTGCATTACATTGCTGAATGGATTGCAACAAATTTCATGCTTTCCAATTCCTTCAAACAACAATCAAAATAAAAGTACCTGAGTCGATAGATTACTGTTAATTAACTTACCTTTAAATTGCTGGTAATGTTCTTGAACTAATTTTTGGTGTACGAGTCCTTTATTATGCGTTTTAACGATTACTGGCGTTGAAACCATCGTTTTGTCGCAATATTCACAATGGTAACGTTTACCCATATTAATCGTAAGTTACTTTAATTTAATGCAGAGCAAAATACTTGTATAATTCCTTATACAAGTTATAATTAGCCCTATTGTAACGTATGTTTTAAACTTTTCAAATAAACTCAATAACTAAAATTAAAATAATACATTGAAATCTTGAAGTTTGAAGTGACAGTGACGGTTCCCCTATCTTTGGCATAACTTTTTTTGTGATAATTCTGCGTCGCATAATAACTTTAAGCATAAACTACTGTTGGCATAAACTCTACTGGCATAGCCAAGTTCCGCATATGTACTCTACGCATAATTTTCATCAAACGAAATAACGTTTGGCATAAAGTTGTTGTCCGAATCGACGCAAGATATATTTTTTATTTCGCATAATTTTGTTTGTAATAATTTAACATTGCATAAAACACTTTAAGCATAAAATACTGGTGGCATAACATTTTATAGCATAGTGAGGTTTCGCATATTTACAGTACGCATAGATATATTTAGGCCGAATAATCTATACATATAATAAATATGATCCGAATCATCACGTGGAATACCCAGTTTTGAACTAAATTTAATTCAAGTTCGAAACTTAAATTTCAAATCAAGCATGTTTCTTCATTTTATTTAACCATTCAATTTCTGGTTCGCAGCTGGACTACTAGTTGTAAATGGATATATTTTGGTTATATTTACCTAATTTAGTTTATTCCTTGAGGCTTGCCATTAAAACCTATTCGTATTAACCTAACATACGTAAGGGTCACAGTTCTAACCTAACCCAACCCACTTTTCAAGAGCCGTTTGGGCTGTTTGAGGCTCACAGTTCTAACCTAACCTAACCGACTTTTCAAGAGCCGTTTGGGTTGTTTAAGGGTCACAGTTCTAACCTAACCTAACCCACTTTTTGGGAGCCGTTTGGGTTATTTAAGGCTCACAGTTCTAACATAACCTAACCCACTTTTTAAGAGCCGTTTGGGCTGTTTAAGGCTCACAGTTCTAACATAACCTAACCAACTTTTTAAGAGCCGTTTGGGTTATTTAAAGCTCACAGTTCTAACATAACCTAACCCACTTTTTAAGAGCCGTTTGGGCTGTTTAAGGCTCACAGTTCTAACATAACCTAACCAACTTTTTAAGAGCCGTTTGGGTTATTTAAAGCTCACAGTTCTAACATAACCTAACCAACTTTTCAAGAGCCGTTTGGGTTATTTAAGTCTCACAGTTCTAACATAACCTAACCAACTTTTTAGGAGCCGTTTGGGTTATTTAAGGCTCACAGTTCTAACATAACCTAACCCACTTTTTAAGAGCCGTTTGGGCTGTTTAAGGCTCATAGTTCTAACATAACCTAACCAACTTTTTAAGAGCCGTTTGGGTTATTTAAGGCTCACAGTTCTAACATAACCTAACCAACTTTTCAAGAGCCGTTTGGGTTATTTAAGGCTCACAGTTCTAACATAACCTAACCAACTTTTTAGGAGCCGTTTGGGTTATTTAAGGCTATCAAACTGCTGCGGTTTCCGCATGCGGCGACAGTGTAAGAGCAATATAGCGCTCAGCTCATGTGTAGCGCTGTCTCGTTTATTCATCCTGTAAGGCGCATTTCATACTGGTAGTTAGGGAGGCGAGGTAGCTAAATGGCGTAATTCAACGGCGCCGTCGAGACCTATCAAAATCGAAAGATAAAATAATTTCGAAAAGAAAAGCTCGTATGGCAAAAACCATTTTAGCGGTGGGTTTGGCGTGTACGGTTTTTCAAAAATGTTAAAAAAAACAGTTACTTGGGCATTCTCGAGCGCGTCAGATATTCATACTACGTATGCCCCGAGTGCCTCTGATAACAACGGTATACTGATCTGCCGGTTTGCGTGGTGGGGGTAGGCATATAAAGTAGTCAAAAATGCAAAAAAAAAAAATTTACTCGAGCGCGTCAGATTTTCGGAAGGGGTGTTAAGTAGGCCCCAAGGAAGCTCCCTTTAAAAAAACTGACGATTTCGGCGTGACGATAAGTTACGATGAATTTTTGAAAATGCAAAAAAAAAAAGTTTTTTTGAAATACTCGAGCGCGTCAGATTTTCATAGGGGAGGTTTATCTCGGTATCCTGAAAGCATATTTTTTTAATCTGACAAAAATGTTGGTGGGTTCTCTTAATCTGACCGAAAAAGGTTTAACTTTCAAGTCAAAAAGTTTTAACTTTGGACAAAAATGTAAAGACACCTTTTTTGTGTAAAATAAAATTACCTTTTTTGTTTATTTAAACTTTTTTTTGTAAAATGTATCGTTCGCGACTTATATGCCGTAACGCGTTCTTAGGAAGACGAAATGGCTCCTCCACACTTCCGGTCATGCGGAAACCGGCAGATTTTGTATTTTTAGTAAGTTTTAGATTATATTCTTCAAAACAAAATAAAAAAAAATCGCGCTCGAGAATGCCGGATTAACGTTTTTTTTTTACAAGTTCGCGACCCTATAACTCGGCGGCGTCAAGGACTTATCGTCAGATTAGTTAAATTTAGTCTTTAAACACTAAAATCAACCCTCAATATCTTAAACTGACGCGCTGGAGTATTTCAGACTATCCATTTTTTTTTTTAATCTGATCGTCTATCCTAGGCGCGCGTCACTACATATAGAGCTAAATACTTTACAAGGTTGTTCTATTAGGTCTAAGGTATCTCTGATATCTTAAACTGCCACGCTCGAGTATTGCCGAAAATTCCCCTATTCGCCTCCCTAACTATGGGGCTGTGTCCTGCTCCGGTGAACGAAACAGCAATACACACTACGCATAGGTACCTGTCATCATTATGCATAGGTACCTGTATAAGTACTAAGTAGTATTTATATGTAGTTCGCGCAGAAAATAATTCTGCTAATTGTACCTTATGCATAATTCGTTTTCTGCCTTGCAAACATTCTGCTAAAATCTATTAGGCTAAGCAGATTATGCTAATTGACAGCTTCGGACACTTGAATTGTATGCAAAACAAAATTATTCTTATCAAAAAGCGGCCGTGTGAATATTAGCCGATTTGAAATTCGGATACGCAAACATTTAGCCAATTGTATATTATGCGAACTGATGATTTCTGCAATGTTAATATTCTTCGAAAAACAATTATGCCAAATATGTTATGCCAGATGCGTTTCTGGCCACAGAAGTTATGCCAAATGGATGGAACCCGACAGTGACACCGACAATGACAGGAGAGAATACGTTTAGAAACGTCATCATTTCAAATTTTTAGGGTTCCGTAGTCAAAATGGACCCTTATAGTTTCTTCGTGTGCGTCACAGCAATTTTACTCAGAAAAGTCAGAAACTATAAGACGTGTCTTAATTCAATTTTGACATAAGATGTATTTTGCCGCCCGCTACTTATAGTCTGGCTGGCCAAAAAGTGCAGTAACAACGGAAAAAATAAAAGTTACTCTTCCCTTCTTCAGTAACGAGGGTACTCTGGCTACTAGGTAAGAAAGAGACAGTATGATTATTTCTGGGTGCACATTCCCTGGCCGAAGTATAGTTTTGTAGTAAAATTACTGGAAACATTTTTTTAGGATGCACTAAATACATTACATACACTAATTGTTATGAACATTAAAGGTCAAAGCGTTTTAGAGTTGAAGGTACGAAATCCTCCATTATGCGTGGTCCGACATGCACTTCGCAGATTTTTACACGACTGTAAGATTATACGCAATACATATTTCTTTAAATTTAACGACCTCCTAGCCTAGTCGGTGTCAGTAGTGACCCTGCCTATGAAGCAGGAGGTCCAGGGGGTTCGAATCCTGGTCAGGGCATTTATTTGTGTGTTTATCACGGATATTTGTTCCTGAGTTATGGATGTTTTCTGTGTATTTAAGTATTTATATATATTTAAGTATTTACATGTATATATCTATTATTATATATATCGTCGATCGCCTGGTACCCACAACGCAAGCCTTATTGAGCTTACTGTGGGACCTGTTTGATTTGTGTAAGATTGTCCCGTAATATTTATTATTTTATTAATACAGGTTGAAATAAAAATAGTTAGGGACTTTTCAGGAACGAGGGACGTTCATTGGAAGTTTTATTGTACCTAACCGTTTTTAGGGTTTCGTAACTTTCGTACCTAGTCAATGAACCCTTATAATTTTATAAAAAAAGTAACGAAATAAAATAGTGGTCTCGAGTACGTCGATAACTTTAATATAAAAATAAAACTTGTTACCTTAACATTCACAGATTATCAGAAGAATGAAACCAAATCAAGGACTAAGTTCATTGGTTACACACTTAGAATTAGTATTAATTAATACAAAAGGATGCCTCGAGTAGGTACTAATCGGGGTATGTAGCTAAGTGTAGGCGGTGCAGGCACTGCAATGTCAGTGCCTACGTACTATCACCGCCAAAAATATCTTTACACTTTACATCTTACTCCCTTGTAATAAGGTTCAGAAATGTATACATATTCTTGGCGTTGAGTGTACTTTACATATTACTAAGTACCTTCATAAATAAGTACTTAGGCCGGTGCTACACTCACAGAAAAAACTGAAACTATTAAATGATATAAGTAGCAATTTGTTCTTAGAGGCCATATTTAAGGATTTAAAAAAGCTTCATACAAGACCGGGAATACAGTCCACTCATATCAGATCTGTTTTTATGAATTCACATCTAATTAATTACATCACTAAATTTATCAATCTCAGTAGTATTTATTACAATTCTTACTCAAAGAGAATGATAATCGTTAAAAATATTAGATCATGGTTCAGCGAAAATGATTGACCCCACAAATAGGTTCATTATAACGTAACCTATCCCAACTTATAATTTATAAAAATAGGTAACTATAAGTATTATAGAAAAATATCAAGAACTTAAAACCTACCTGCTTCATATAACACATATATCGGCAGCATCGTAAAAAAGAATAATACTATTATAATAATTAAATCAATTCTCACGCAATATTCTAATCAAGGTTTCAAAACTCCTATTTCTTCCACCTGTTAAAAGTAAATCAGAATTTATTCAAGAAATTCACTGGAAATCTACCGTTCTCGAAATACTCACGGCAGAAACAGGGGTCAATAGAGCGGCGTGCCAAGTTCTAGATAAACCATCAGACATCTGTGACGATGGCTCAGGCACCGCTTGTCGTGACATCGAGAACGAATTGGGTGAAGGTGTGAACATTAGCGAGTTTGTTTTTGTATTAAAAGGATGTAGAGGGAAAGTTGGAACTAGGTTACGAGTTGAATGTTGAAGTTGTTGTAGCTGTTGTTGTAGCTGTTGCTGCAGTGAATTAATTAAATTCGTCGGATCTTGCAGTGGAGACGGTTGTTCATTTCGCTCAGTGCGTTCTAATGGGCGAAGCGGGGGCATTGGTTTAAATGGTCCATTCGGTTCGAAGGGTCGCAGCGGTGGCAACATCTCGAATGGTCTATTCATTGCTAGAGGCCGTAGGGGAGGCAGGGGTTTGAATGGTGCGAAGTTATCCAAAGGCGGGAGAAACCGCGGCGGTTCGAATTGCCCATTTGATTCCATACGCCGAAGAGAAGGTAATGGTTCGAATGGCTTCATTATCTCCAGCGGGCGAAGAGGAGGGAGTTTAAAGGGTTTCATTGGTTCCAGAGGTGGCAGCGGTGGCAGAGGGTTAAATCCCTCATTTCTTTCCAGCGGTGGCAGAGGTGGCAGCATTTTGAATTGTTTATTTACATCCAGCGGTGGAGGTGAAGGGAACTTTTCATTAATATTTTGTGGTGAATTCCCAGTCGGTAAATTTCTTGCAAGTAAGTTAGAAAGCGATGGTAACATTCTTAAAATATCCATGTTTGAATTTGCTAAAGGCGAATAGGGATATTCGGATTGACCGGGATCATTGTTACCTGAAAACAAGAATTACGTCTGTTACAATTTGAAAAATAACTATTATAAATTCAATACTGGGGAAAACCTTCGAAACAGCTGAACCGGGTTTGGTTAAACAAAACTCACTACCTATCTAAAAATCCCTCGCTCGAAAACCTACTCTCAAATAATATAACTCATTTAAATCGGTTCAACTGTTTTAGCGCGACGGTGCCACAGACACAAACACATAGTGATGAAATTTATAACTCACTTTTGCGTCAGGGTTAATAAAAAAAACTTGAAGTCACATGTGCTCTAAATACCTACGTAATTCAAATAGGTACATTTGCATTTAATTTTCATATTGTTTATTTCTACCGGCAGGCAGCAATACATAAGTAAGCTGGATTGCTCGATGCGCCCACGAAACCGCAGCTGATTCTCACCAGAGTCAGCACATGATACCTGATACCTACAACTTTCTTAAACATATTACGATTTTTGACTTGAGCGGACATAATTGATGAATTTGTACCTAGCTTGTGTACCAATATAATGACTGCGAGTACAAAGTCACAAATTAAAATTATTTTGTAAATTAATTACCGAAATAATTAACCTGAAGCCCTGTCGGTGAAGGTGTCGCGTCTTCTCGTGGTGCCATTCTCGTATCTGCTGGTGCATCAGGCATGTCATCTGGGACACGAGGTTTTTGATGGAAAATCCTAAGACTAACTCCTGGTGAAATCTCAGTTAAAGCATCTAAATCAGACTTAATTAGCTCTTCAACCCCCACGTCTGATAATAAAGCTGATTTAGCATCATCTTCCGCATCCACGGAGCTTCGTTCATTTTCTTGGTTTGCTGATCTTAATTGCGGCTCTTCAGTAGCGCTTTTTGATTCCACTGATGCGGTTTTAGAGTTCTCGCTTTCGACAGGTGCGATTTTAGAATGTTCTTCGATTGCACTTCGTAGACTAGGTGGTTCGATAGTACCTTCTTCAGGAGCTTGTCTTGATTCTTCAATATTAATATGCGATGCATCATCGCGTTCAGCAGTATCAGTAAGTATTTTTCCTGATTTTAATTCTGGCGACCCATCAAGTTTATCTGATCTTGCTTGAGCTGCGTCATTATTATTTCCCTTGGAGTTCCTCAAAATTCGTGTGCATTTATCACAATCGCCGGTTCTACTAGATTCTTCTGCTTTTTCTAAATTAGATGCTCTGGTGGCAGCTTTTTCGTCACCAATGTTTGCTGACCTAGTTTCTTGCTTATTTCCTTCCTTTCTGTTTCCGTCTGCAGATCGTTCATGCCTTTCTGAGCTTCCTGAATCCACTGCGCTGCGTTTTGCGGTTGCTTTAGACGTGTCAGACTTACCTGTTTTTTCTACCGTCGCTTCTTTAGAATATTCTTGTGCACTGTTTGAATTGGCTGCGTTGCTTGCTCTATCTTCGGATTTGTCAACTGTACGTTCTTCTGCGGAAGTATTCATTTTATCGCCTGTCCGTTCTTCTGGAGAACTATCAGATTTATCAAGTGATCGTTCTTCTTGGGAAATATCAGATTTATCAACAGATCTTTCTTCTGCAGATATGTCAGATTTATCAACTGATCGTTCTTCTGGGGAAATCGGTGCCTGTAAAAAATTTAATCAGAATATAAATGAATCCGCATGAACTATAAAGCCAATATCTTTGTATAATATCTTTAATACCCATTGGCTCTGAAAATAAAATAAATTCGTACGTCTTCTATTAATTATGAACCTTAGGTACAAAAATAATGAAAGAACGTATTTAGTATCAGGTCATTAAATCAAAAATGTTTTAAGCATTAACCACCCGGTACCTATTTTAGGTTTTCGTAATCGCAAAATTGTAATATAGGTATCCTTTCTTAGTATAGGCTTTCTGCAGTCAAGTGATGTGTAAATAAATATCCCTTTTGCGTCTTTTGTTTATAGTAAATTATAAAAACCTCTTATTAAAATCCCCCTGTTACGGATGGGAAACTACGGGACTAAGCATGGTTGACATGCTCTTGGCCAGTTTATTCACTATAACCACGATACAAAATGTACATTTTACTCACATCGTCCGGTATCACTCTACACTGCAGCCCAGTGGCTAAAAGCACAACGATCGTAATAAATTTAATCATATTTTACTTCGGTGTTTATACCATGACTCGTTAAATTCAACTACCAGCCCGTGGCCCGTTTAGCTGATCTTATTAGGGCTAGCCGTGAAATCAATTGGTGACAAAGAATCAGAGTTATTCACTTGCTGTCGCATAGGTATAAATCTTTAAAATGAAGCCTTTTGCGGCTACAGGGCTTCATATAGCAAATCATTTCGTTCACGCCGCATCGAAGCCTTAATTAGGTTAGGGAGGTACACACTGTATTACGTTATCTTGGAATTTTATCGACGGTGGTGTCTGCACTTATGTATAAAATACATAAGTACATTTCTTACATAGGTACATAAGATAAACGATTAAAATTGTTATTAATAAAATTATTTGTCATTAACAAAGAAAATTTGTCTAAGGATGTTACGTTTAATTTCTAGCTTCGTTTTTAGAATAAGAATAATGTTATTCAGGACGCTTGGTAATAAGAACAATTAAATAATTATCAACTTGGTAAGTAACATTTAATAAATATAGGGTCACTGAAAAAGTTTCCACTCAGCTTTGTGTTAAGGTACCCTGAGGATACCTATCTTAACGCTGGCTTTCCGTGGAAACCTTTCCAAAAGAGCACAATTGACAATTATATCAAAATAAAATCTTATCTTTAGTGAAACTTATTATTTACGTATGCTTATATTAAATCTGAGATAAGCTACAAAAACAACTAAGTTACATAATATTTAATAATCGTAAGTAGACATAGGTATTGCAATATTATGAAATATAAAGAATGATTATACTTTTAATTTCTAAAACCACAAGTCCACCATTACACAGCCATATTTTGTTAAGCTAACTATAAATTTCTAATTAACATTGGCCTTAATATTTCAGCTTATTTGTAAATTTAAGACATGCATTTTGTATTTGCGTTTAAAAGAAGGTACAGATAATGAGTTCCGTATAGGTGGCGGAACATTGTTCCAGCACTTTGTTGCGGAATACCTGAAAACTTTTTATGAGCCATTGCCTGAGAGGCCCTTTTTCCATCCCGTTACCCGACTCGATTCCGTGTGCATGTTGATGAGGTAAGCGGTAAGCGGCATCGGCATTGCGTTGACATGACACTTACAAAATGTACCGACACTAAATATGCAGTCCTATATTAATTATATTATCATTTGCACCCTCTACATTTTTGATCCCTGATATGGAAGATATCGAATTTTAACAATAAATTCGCCTTTTGGTTGCTATACCTACTACTAACCTACTTTTTTCTCCTGTACTGGTTTTGTTTTTGAGGTGTTCAATAAAGAGTATTTGTATTGTATTGTATTGTAACCTAATTATGTAGTGGTTTCTTCATTTGGGGTGTGCGTTGATACGAAATTAAAATTAGGTATATTTGTATTTTAATGCTAGTGAACAAAAATGTATAAAAATTGCATAAAAACTAAGAGTTTTAGCCTTTTTATATTACATAAAATTTTACGTCTGAAAAGCAGTTACTAAGTTTAGTCATAGACCTGTCGATTGGCATGTGCATGTATGGCATGCCGTTTTATGTTTATTGATAAAGCACTGATTAAAAGTCATGCTTGTTTAATCATTACCTTCTATGTTATTGTTTATTACATAGGGCATCGACTGCGCGTCAACTAGTGGGCAAATTGTAGGCAGGGAAATAGGTTCCTACAGATTAATTTACTGCAAAAATCTCTTCCACGGTCATTTTTAATTAAGGAAAACATGAGCAGTTAAAAATTAGAACAATAACGGATTTATATCGCCAATTAATGTCAACCCGATAAGCCAATGCTAAAATCTAAGTTATAAATTATTGTGGAGAGCGCTTATAGCGGAAAATTATTTTTTATTATATTTAACCCAGTTTTCATGCCAATTTACATTAACTGCAGATAAAACCCGTGTGATTATATAAAGCTTCAACTTATTACGTACGTAAAAAAGGGTGGCCCAAAAAATTTAAAAAATATGGCTGAGAACTTCAATGGAATCAATGATCTGATATAAGACACGAGGTAATACGAGAGAGCAAGGTATACTAAAGTACCTCCCCTTGACAATATTTTCCACTCGTTGGTAAGAGGCGTGCTGACTCTTTATTAAAAGATAGCATCTTAGGTATATTCGTATGCGTATGCAATTTTTGAAGTCTTAATAGGGAGGAAATGAATGCTACCTAATAACTCCGTTCTTAAATTCCACTGTGTACTGGGTCGCGTTTTATAAAGTTACAATTTACAATTTCGCTTTTTGCCTCTCTTTCTATCCAATATGTGTGCTAGAAAGAGAGGCAAACAGCGAAATTGTAAATTGTAACTTTATAAAACGCGACCCTGGTTGTAGTTATTTTAGTTATGAAAATAAAACCATACTTTTAAAATAAAATTATATAATATACACTTAAACCTAGTTTGGTAAGGGCGTAGAACTCCTAATGTTAAATAAAAGAAAATGACAGTTAAATCACATTACAAGACTGCACAGCTACATTCAATTTTTTCTAGTTTTAAAGCATGTTTGTTGCCCATCAAGTGCGTGCCGGCAATAAGTGCTACTCTACTTAGTTACTTATATTGGGTCATTGTAAGTTAGATATTAGTCCTTTTAAGTTAGAAAATGTCCCGGCGAAGAAGAAGAGTACACCTATCAGTAACACTAAAACATTTTTCCATAGACGCCATTTGTATTTTCCTAGCCCCGGGTCCTCCCAAATGACCAGTAGTTCGATGATGGCGGGAAAGATGAATCCCATGTTTGACAGGCAAAAAGCACCCAACTGCAAGAAAAAAACTCTATTAGATTATTAACTTTGTTACAAAGGTACATAAGCGGCCATCGTAGCCTATGGACACCTGCACTTCTAGGTGTGTTACATGCGCGTTGCTGATGCTTTTAAAATCTGTACATTCGTATTTTGAACGCGTGCTGAGACTGCTAAGGGAATACAGTGTAGTTCCTTATAAGAAACTTAGGCGCGAAGTCCATTCCATAATCCACACCCGAAGCGTTCGGGAGGAAATTTCTCTATAACCACACATAATGAAAGACTGTTTATGCATTTGTCGTAATTAAAGCCCGGAAATCATCCTCACTGCTCACGTTATCCTCAAACTGCTCTCATGTCTATCGAAGCCCTACATTTTCTGTCTAATCTCTCGTTATTAAATACAACCCGTATAATAGATCCATATGGGGAGTAAATTGGGTTTATTTAGAGCTGTTTTAAGACCTAGATTTTTCTCGTGGTCTGCCAGACACTGCAGACAGGTATTTTCCTTATTAGCCTTTTTTATACATCACATCTTCCAAAATTAAGTGTTTATTCAGCCAAAATTTAGTGTTTATTATACTCACCATCATCATTCGCTTGCCCTTGTCCCATTTACTTGGGGTCGGCGCAGCATGTCTTTTTTTCCCACACATCTCTGTCACCCGTCATCTCATCACATCCTTTCTTTTCATATCATCTCTCACACAATCCATCCATCTTTTCCTAGGTTTTCCTCTTATCCTACATCCCTCCACATACATGTTTATTATACTCACCAATCCCATCAAATTCCCAATATTGGGAAATCCAATAGCGATGGCACTGATAACAACGATAATCGCTGCTCGGTATACTCGTTCCCAGAGCCAGTGTCTCCTAGGGTTATGTTTCTTGGACATGTAGTGCCACACCAGGTTGAAAGGGGCCCAGAAATTCAACGCGAACGTTATGAATATCATGATGCCCATTAGACATTTTAAAACTACAGGAAACCTGTAAATAACATCACTTTTTAATTTCACACTTAAGTTATTTACGTAATGTAATTTACGTCACTCTGGGCGGTAAGTGCGATTTACCGCCCACGGGCGCAGCGGCAAATCTCACTTCACACCCAGCAGAAGACGTTAAATTGGGTACGCACCACGGGCGGTAATAAAGAAGTACTCAGATCGCTTGTTTATGGCCCTTACCTTCGGTTTGGGCCTCAAATATCCGCGATCTGAGCCGTTCTTTATTTTACCGCCCTAGGTACGTAATGTACTATTACATCACTCTGGGCGCTAAATGAGATTTACCGCCCTAGGGCGCAGCGGCAAATCTCACTTCACACCCAGGAGAAGACGTAAAATTATGTAGGTACGCACCACGGGCGTTAATAAAGAAGGCCTCAGATCGTTTGTTTATGGCCCTTACCTTCGGTTCGATCTGAGCCCTTCTTTATTTTACCGCCCTAGGTACGTAATGTATTCTATTCTAATATATTTACCATTAAAAATCTAAAAATTTTATTATTGTCCAAACCCAATAATAAAATTAATCTGATAATCAAAATTATCAGATTAATTTACGTAGAACGTAAGCATTGATTAGCGTAAATTCCTGATCTACGTTGCGTATGTTAAGCTGCGTTATACTTGTGCTTTTAAAATATATAGGTAGGTACAGTCGACGTCTAAGATATGTTTACAATTTTGCACCTTATTACATAGGAGTACCTAATGTACACAAGTGTAAACATATCTTTGATGTCGACTGTACCTTGAGAAAGATAAGGTAGTCGTTCTTTTAACAACAAAAAATGTTGAAAATTCGTCTCGTTAGAGGCCATGAACTAATGAATCAATCAATCGATACAAGTACTCGTCAATGCCAATCTGTAGATAGTTGTAAAACCGAATCTGAATCTTTTCGAAAATATTTTTATTCCTCTATTATCCAACATTTTCCGGGAATCAGATAACATATATTACCACAGAATAAAAATCATTGGTGTAAGTACCTTAAAGTAAATATCACAATTTCTACGTCATCTTTAGTCAATTTGGAAAGACTGGATAGTGCATATTATTTTTCTGTGATGATTACTTGTACTTACACGCTATCAACAGGAAAGTTTAGTGTCACCGGAGATTCCGACAGCTCTCCAAATCCCCAGTAGCCGAAAAAGCCAACCAAAATCAAAAATGATACCACTACGCACATACCTGTAAACATAATAGAAAGGGCGATTGTTACAATAATTTTGAACAAAAAAGAACCGACTTCACTGAGGATCCGCTATTCTAAGAGGAAGTGGCCGAGTTGCTGTAAAAAATAGTGAAATCACTATAGGTGTGCCTATAATAGTTGAAGAATTCCCTCGATTTCTCCAGGATCCCATCATCAGACCGCGACTTGGTGACAATGGGACCATCTAGGGGTTATACCCGTTCGATTAAAAAAATATTGAATATCGGTTCACGATTCACGGAGATATCGAGTAACATATACATACAAAAAAAATAATAAAAAAAAATAACGCAGGGCAGCTTGTGGCGAGCTGTTGGAGAGTAGCGACTCCGCCGCGTACCTGAGTGCCCCTGCAGAGAGAGCGCCTCTGGCTTGCTTTAGCCGGCTGTCCAGAGTGGGGTCGTTATTAGAGCTGTGTTCTCGAAGGTAGATGTGGAAACCTAAGTGGCGAGTTGGCTATATGTTTAAAGTCCAGTGACACCTCTCTACCCCCAGCCCCCGCACCGGTGTTGCCCTTGAGCCATCTTTGATGTCGCTTTTTATGGGGGCCCATCTTGCGGAGGGCGAGTCACCGCCTGCCAGAAATAAAATTGTATACCGTTTTATTACGCAGGCGTCCGGTTCTTCATCCAAATCATCCAATAGCCCATTAATTAGTCCATAATACTATTCACCCAATAGCCTAGTACATTTTAGACTCCATTGACTCTCAATAGTCCTTACACCATGGCGGGTGCTGTCTCTGCGTGCGTCCCATGACACAGGCAGGGGCAGCATCCGCTTAGTGTACCCCTCTCTTTTCATTAAATTGTCGAAAGGGCCTCTGCGCGTGGCTTCGGCTCCGCATACGCCTCCTAAAGGTCCGGAATACCATTGTTCCGTGGTCGGGAAAGACACACATTAATATAGAAAAAAATAAAAATGATAAAAATTTAAAAAAAAAAAATCAGTCGAATTAACAACCTCCTCCATTTTTGAAGTCGGTTATAAATAACCATATAAAGTACCGTGTTACTATTTATTTATATTGAGTGGCCTAAGTAACATACGAAATTGAATAGGTACCTTAATTTTGTCACCAATGTAGGTACGTATTCAGTACTCGTTCTACGAGTAACCACAATGGGCAAGCCGGTAAAAATTTAGTTTTAAAAACGTCCCGCCACTAACTACCTTCTATACCTACAGTTTTGGGACGTCACAGTTAGGTACTATGGCGCAAATAAATCATTTCAATCAAGATTGAATTATTGTTTAAGAAAAATAGCAGCTTTACCACTTTTAAAATTACCCACAGCTTATCGCTAGGGTATATGTACGTATGAATTAAAACAAAGTACTTACTAGCGCAAAGGACAGTAGTGAACTTGAGGGGATCTTTCATATTGTTCTCAATAGGTAGCGAGACCCCGATGCCCTCCATACTGAAGATAGCAATACCACTGAACTCAAACAGCCCCAAGCCATCCTTCCACGCAGGAACCGTGCTGATTGGTGGAGCGTCACGCATACTATAGTATAATGTCGCTACCACGCATATCACTGAAATATACATCCAGTTGTTATATTATATTATATGCATCAGTTGGACAACAGAAGTCAACAAGTAACTACTATAAATATTTTCATTCGTACACAGTTTTATAACTGACTGTACCTAGAGCATTGTCATGTAAACTACGGAAGTATACCAAATTTCAGCTCAATCAGACACCGGAATCGGTTGAAATTTAACTTACAAGATTTGAAGCTCATAAATACACCGTGTTCTTTTTTTTTTAATTGCAAGGGTGTATTCCTGAGCTTAAATTAAATAAGTATATTTCTCAAAGACACCAGTGTCCTAATTAGCTCCAGTTCTGAGATTATCGTCGATTGCCTTTCAGATTGCGTAAACCTACATAACTTTTTTTGTACTCTGAGACACCCCAATAAAATAAATGATTCACTTGTGTGATACGTGACATTTTATTCTCATAATTAAGCTTCCTTTGTATCTCGGAGAATTGTATTGTTCGAAATTAGATTGACATGTTATAATTTTCAATTATTTGTTTGAGTTAACCATAACACCCTAATACCCTAGTTACATTTGTGACAATTGTGACCGATATAACAATTATATGGGAAAAAAAAAGTTTTTTTTTAAACTAATTATGTCAATTAATTTTCTTAATCGTACCTAACCATATGCTGACATTAAAGGAAATCTAATAAAAACACGGTGTAAATGGTGTCACTGTCAAACTAAATAAACGTGTGTAAAAAAAAAGGCGAGTGCTGTGGGTCACATTGTGGGCCACTCGAATATTTTCTAAACTTCAGACAAGAGTCACATGAGTGAACGGTAAGAATGAGAAATTTAAAGCGCCACCTACCAATAAACACATCAGCAACCAGCGTGAAAGGCGCCAAATACTTCAACGTGGTTATCATGCACATCAGCAGTATTGGCACCAGCAGGATCAGCACATAGAGTCGCAGCCTGTTTATGTCGTCATCCACGCCCTCGGCCACCTGGAGTATGGTCTTGGCTATAATGATTTGGTACACGCAGCAAGCACCAAACAGGTCTATGCAGATGACTGTGTCTACTGCGTACCTGAAACGAGTTTTGATCAACGAAAATCTGTCCGTTTATTGACTTGAGAAAAATGGTTTTTCAAAGAGCTGCAACTTCGTCGCTTTTTATGTGACTTCCAAAAAGGAAGTAGTTCTCTGTTTGATTTCACTTTTATGGTTTAAGTAGGTACAACAGATTTTGTTTATATGTTAGTGACCTTATAACCTTTCATTTGACGACTTGAACAGAACGTTCTGAATTTTAAAGAAATAATTTTTCTTGAAAGCTTTTATCAATGAACGGAATTCTCAAATGTACTCTAGGCTTAAACAAGTAACTCCCAAAAAAATTTTTTGGTACAGTTTTATTGCTGACTGTTTTTCATGTAAAACTACGGAATTGTACCAAATTTCAGCTCAATCAGACACCGGGAAGTGGTTGAAATTCAACTTACAAGATTTGATGCAATAATGACATTAATGACATAAACAAATATACGGGTTAAACAAATTGAAACTGAGTAAAAAATGCTTATTTGTCTTAAGACACTGAAAATCATGAAGTGGCGTACAATAACAAAAATAATGGTGATCTTTTTAAGAGCGTAACTAATTCGTATCGGTGTCAAATATGTACCTATATGTATTGAGACTAAGAAAATATAGGAGAAAAATGTTTTGGCCGCAAAATTGTAAAGGTCTCGTCATCAACAAATGTTTTGTCGCGTATTTTTTTTTACGTAATTTAATTAGAATACGATATCAATTATGCCCTTAAACGGATCACCACTTAAAATAGTACAATACTTAGGTAGGTAAGGCTTTTCTAGTATAGTTGCTCATTATATGGCAACCTAAATTGTGATACGTTATAAGTTTGAAAGCATATGTCATACCTGAACCACTTACTGTATTTCCTCAAGGTGGGAAAGGGGCCGATCTCCATGGCTGCCTCGGCCACATCAGGGTACGATAATGTCGTCACATGCAGTCTTTGGTACAGCACTTGCGCTGATTTTACTAGTAACTAAAATTTTAATTAGGTAAGTAACCATTCGAAGAAAGGAATGTTTAGGTACTATACGACAATTAAGTATTCGAATAATCACGAAGAAAATGCAAGCGTGCAGTGGCGGCGCGTTCATAGAACACGATTCCCGTCGGCTTGCCTAATTTTCAGACTCCTAAGCACTTTTCCTTACAGCTCGTGAAGAAATTTTGATACAAATTAAGCTCCGGCTTGCCTTAGAAAATGTTTGACCTACTGCCACTGCAAGTGTGGTACTGTCGACGTCAATGATATGTTTAAACGTTCACCTTACGCTTGTAATAAGGAACAAAAGTGTAAACATACTCGTATATCTGCCGTCGACTGTACAAGTTCTTAAAGATACAAAGACCATACAGTTTTCTGACAAGAAAATAATACTTACAGCCTAAACAGCCTTAGAGTAGCTTCTGCTGTGCTTGTAGGAAATTAATGTAACAGAAGTAACAAAACTGTACTCACATGTACACAGTACGTTATGTAGAACCCGTAGACTACAGTCAGAACCAGCGAAGTCCATAGCCCCGCTTTCATATACGCTTCATGTATGCCTAAAATGCCACCGCCGAGGCATCCTTTGATTAGGTGACCAGTGGACTCAAGGACGCTGAAATTAATAAGTGTATCGTACAGTCAGCAGCAGAAGTAGCTAAACTGGTAGGCTGTTCAAAATTACCTACACACGCTCTTACTCTCTTAACAATAAAGTCGTCTCCAGCTCATTTTGAACACCCGCTTAGCTACTTTTGCTGCTGACTGTACCATGAAATTCAAGGCGCTAATGTTTTGCTTAATGCAGGTTTATGTAAAGTAATATTTTAGCGTTCCTGTGTTTGGAGAATATTACTGGGAAAATTGAAATATTTTCGCTTATTTACTCTTTAGGGTATATTTTCCTGGAAAAGTCAATTCCAGCCGCACTACACTAGGTAGTTAGGATTCTTTAAAAATAACTATAAAAAATAAGCTGTGGAAACGTAATAATAATAATTAATTAAATGTAGCTAAGGCACATATTGTATCAGTATTTTGATAGAGTTACCATTTGGACTGGTCGAATACAATATTGAATCTGTACAACGTAATGACCTAAAAGCGCCAAACACTAAATGGTACCTTCAACAAAAAAATTACACATATGGACGTCTAAGGACTGTTCAATTTACGAAGCGGACATCAAAAAAAGGTTCATTTATGGATTTCTTAGAACTAATATATCTTTATTACGGTGAATACTTATGAATCATTTTAAAATAAAGTAAAATATTACACAAGAACAATACATTTAATTAGAACGGTAAAATTTCCGGACTTTAGCGCGGATTCGTCGCATAAGTGTTTGCACATCGCTTTTTGACACTTTTCTACAAGGGGCAGACCACATCCGTTTCAATTCTGCCAATGTACTAGCTTCTCGGCCATCCTTCCGCAAGGTTCTCTTTACAATGGCCCAGTATCGCTCGATGGGGCGGAGCTCCGGGCAGTTTGGTGGATTGTCGTCTTTTTGAACAAATGTATGTTTTTTGATTTTAGCAGCATCACTGTCTGACCAGCATAAGTGAGCACTCGCCAGATCAGGCCAAAACAGAGGGGGAATACTGTGCTTTTTATATAGAGGAAAAATAACCGTTTTGTGATGTATTCCTTTCTATAAATTTCGCCACCAATAGTTCCGCTTGCAAAATAGGACGTGCTTGCAAAATAGGCCACAGGATCAAATGCCCTGCCATACAAGGACTTTCTTCCCGAATTTATCCATTTTTATGGCTTTATCGGAATCCGGTACGTTTTCTCCTACAACTGCATTATAATACTGAGGCCCCGGTAACGTACTGCTGTCATACTTCACGTACGTTTCGTCGTCCATAGGAATGCAACGAGATTTGTGTTGCAGCAAAATATCGTATAAATTGCGGTACCTTTTTTTGGAACGTATTTGCTGCTCGGCACTTCTCCTCGGCATTTTTTGCTTTTTATATGTCCGTATGTTATTTCTTTCCTTGATATTTTGTACGGTGCCTACGCTTATACCTTCGTTTTTTGCAATATCAGGAACGGACGTGTAATTTTTTTATTTTAACAGCCGCAAGACATTTTCTTCCACATGTGGGTTTGCCGGGCCACTTCTCCGCCGCGATTTTGGTAAATTGGCAAGCGTATGATGCTCCCCAAATTTATTTATGATTTGAAATACGGCTGACTTGGAACATTTAAACCTATTCGCAAATTTCCGCAGAAAAAATTGGCCTGTACACCATTTTTGCAAGATTAATTAGCGATTTACAATATTAATTCGCTCCATCGTGAAAAATTATTTTCCAACTAGAAAAATATATACAACAGTTGATAGACTTATGTATGTTTATTTTATAACCAGTCATTACATATCAGTCAGTTTTTAGTATAAGGATTAATATTGAATTGAGTATGTCCGCTTAGTAAATTGAACAGTCCTTATGGTCTAGGTATCTAACTGTTACTTATGTTATTACACTGGTTACTTGTGAAATATGAATATGGCCCTTCGACTCTTAATGTACCGATATTCGTAATCAGAGACAAGACGCTTCTTTGTAAACGTCATGGACTCTATATTTTACCTTCAAACGGCGGTATGAATCAGTCTTATTTGATTCTGTAACTTCACAATAAATGATTTGGCCTTACTATATATTTGGATTCATTGAAAAAATGTGATCTATTAATGCATTCAGAATACTATTAAGGTTCTGATTTTGTAAATGCCTATAATGGAAATGATTTTGTATGTTTTCCATAGGTAATCATAATAAACTTACTAGTATCTTAAGAGCGTCTCTGAGTTTTGCATTTAGATAAAATTCGTTCATGATCATGACTGTTCATAACAGTAATGTGGTCGTTTGTTTAATACATATTATGTTAAAAGATATGAATAGGTTCATACCGCATGAATACCGGTGAACTAAATGCATTTTTAAAATAGTCAACACATAGGTAGTTCTAGGTAGGGGGATGAATCAACATTTAGGACACCAATTATGATTTACGATATAAAAAAACTTAGCAGACGAGTTTAGGATGATAATAATTACGAAACATATATGATATAACATATTTCCAAATTAATGATCGCACCTTATTTTTAAACACATCAAATGTTCCTAATATATTCTGAAATAAAACTGGTAACGCAAATTTTTCATACAAAACCTAGAGCATGTGTCCTGCGTTACATAAATAATAAAAAAATTTTTTTTTTGAACTTATGCACTGGGTTGTTAGCTTGGTTGTCTGCCTTAAAAACATGTAGACATAATTGTAAACAATCTATTAGTTTTACTAAAATTTGACATTTAGTGGAGTATGTCGAAAATTCCCCTACGAACAATATACCGGCATTGCATTTCCTCAAACAACCCACTTTAATGATATGAGTGCCTACCCGCCTTATCATGGCTCATGGCAACCCCTAGTCTAGGTAAAATATACCGTATTTAGTAATTCGGTATTACTAATACCTACCTAATAATAATTAATAAGGGAAGGACTCACTTGGTGGGTTTCCTTAGGTTCCGTGCCGTGACAAAGTCGAAGGGTTCCTTATCGTAGTGCCTGACGAACTTTTTAACCGGTCCGTCACCCGGCGGCGGCTGAGGGGGCGGCTTGATCTTTGAATCCACCTCCGTTTGAGTGTGGTTGTTCTGTGAATATAGTATTTTATTGTACAAGGGAACAAAGTTGTTGTTTAACATCTCATGCTTAATAGTCCCGAGTCAAAGTAAGATCCCAAAATAGAGCCACGAGCGTAGCGAGACGTTCAAAAATATAATCTTGAGCAAGCGAGGGCCTCAAGGCAAGAGAGATGATTAAGAAGTAGTAGTAGTAATAGTAAAACACTTTATTGCACAAAACAAGTACATGACCAACAAAAATATAGGAAGTGTGTACAAAGGCGAACTTATCCCTTTAAGGGATCTCTTCCAGCTAACCTTTAAGCAACTGAGAGATATTGGTCAGACATGGTAGACAAAGATTTGTACATTATTAAGTACCTAAATATATGAGAGGAAAGCATTTATTGCAGATGGATTTGATAAATATTATTTATAAAGTGCTATTTTAGAATTTTGTATTTGATAAGATGACGTTTTGTTGCTTACGATGAGTGCATTTTGTGATTTTAATAAATGATTACAAATTACAATTTTAATCCAGCCTATTGATTCGAATATTGTGCGCAAGCCGACACTGCGCCGCTGAGTCAAAGCGGGTCGGGTTTTTCAAATACGCCTTTGAATTTGTTTGCGGATGTATTCCAGTTTCCTCAAGATGTTAACCTTTACCCAAAAGGTACCTGAATGTCAAATTATAGGTGTTGCGTAGGTATTTCAGTTCAAAAAAGCATTAATATAACAACTAGAATCCAAACCTATGGCTTCCGAAATGAAAGTCTAGTGGTCTAACACCTAAACTACATAGCTGTACATCGTTGCATCAAACACGTAAATAGATACATCATAATGTAGGTACACAGTGTTTTTTGTATACAGAATGTTTTTGGATTTAATTAACTTTAGTTTGTAAATTAGGTGACGAAAAGAGAAAGGTAGAGTTAATTGTTTGAAAATCCTTATCATGATAACGGCATTTTATATTTTTCTCTTAAATAGATAATTACTGTCTATATTTGAACAGAAAGGATTACTAATCGTAAGCAAACATAACATAGGAGTGTATACATATGTATATAATATATTATGTTATGTGTATATTATGTTATGACCACGAATGGAAATAAATTGATGGTTGTTAATAATGTAATTCCATACATACTAAAGTACAGTTAAAAAAAAAAAAGTCAACTGGAAAACAAAAAATATAGATCTATAATTAACGGCCTCCATAGCCTAGTTGGTAGTGACCCTGCCTACGAAGCTGGAGGTCCCGGGTTCGAATCCTGGTAAGGGTATTTATTTGTGTGCTAATCTCAAATATTTGTTCCCCAGTTATGGATGTTTTCTATGTATATAAGTATGTATTTATATATCTAAGTATGTATATCGTCGCCTAGCACCCATAGTACAAGCTTTGCTTAGTTTGGGGTTAGGTTGATTTGTGTAAGATTGTCCCCAAATATTTATTTTTATTTTATTTTATTTTTTATATAAAGTACGCACTCAATGAACTCTACAGTTGCAAACGGTGCCGCCGTACAAAATTAACAAATTAATTATACGGTTTTCATGGCCATCTTGTGCCATCTCTTCAAAAAGTGTATGTGCATTCCTGGGGAACATTATAAGTAAATCTAATCTAGATATTCAGATTATTATTTTTTCGAGTTTTTGCAACTATTCGTAAGTCTACGTACCGGATTTCGCTCAGAGCCTCAATCTAGACATAGCAGGTTACCTACTCTATTACGTATAAGGGTTAGGAACTAGTAGCGATAGTTCAATTCTGGGGATGGGATTCTAGTTTTCTACAATCTACATGCATGATGTATAGTTAGAATACTTAGGAACCTAAACTTAGGGGCAAAACACACCTGAGCAGAATAAAGCAAATTCATAGGCAAAGTCGATGGTAGCTTAAATTTGTCTATAGCCTCCATGCATTACTTTCTCCATTCAGCTCGTGTGTTTTGCCCCTTAGTTGGCGTTCAAGGCATTGATTGCAATCATATTGACTTATTATTATATTTATATTGCATTAGGTAATCTTTAAACAGCCTCCTTTTACTAGGTACATTTTATTGTTGATCCCATTAACATTAGTACCCCAGTGGTATAGAAAGACACTTTTAGCATGATTTTATGTGAATTTATAGGGTGACTGAGTGCGAGTCGGGCTCGTGCCCGATTTTATATTTTTTTTTCTTTAGTCCGACTCACGCTTGACTGTATACGTAAAGAACTAATTACTTGTAATTTTTTCATAGTTTTCGGTCCCGCAGTTTCCTAAATAAGGGGGGAAATGGTAAATTTTCACATTTTTTTAAAATAACTTCAAAACTCTATATGTACAAATGTACATATATTAAAACTATTTAAAAAAATGAGATCCTCGCATTAAGCCCTTTTATTTGATATGCCACACAATATAGTTTGTAAAACATCTTTTTAATTTCTCATGAAGTGTCATTGTTTTAGTAAGGTACCATTTGAATCTATTTGACTTATTGAATCTTTACAACGTGCGAGGTAAGCGCCAGCGTCCAAATGGTACCTTTACCAAAATACTTAATGGCATATATAAAAGGTATTATGCCTTACTTAGACCTTAAGAAAATATGATGATGTAATTATAAGATAAATTGTTCATACACCTAAATGAGATATTATTGAAGAGGTACTTACATGATTGGGGCAAGTCAGTTCCATGTTATCAGCAACACACAACCTGCTTTGTCGTGATCTTTGAGTCAATTAACTCTCAGATCGCTTGCATGTGTCCAACCTTGTTGTGTACAGTCGACCAGAAAATGTCTAAATAAAACCTTGACGTAAGTACTGGTCGTCTGAAAAATTTGGCAAAAAAACTGCAAAAAATTCTAAACTCATATAAAAGAACGGAATAAAAAAAATTTCTGCCTTTCAACAAAGTAACTCTCTGACAACCAGAAAATAATAAATAGGCAAGTGATGATAATCGAGGTAAACTATAGGTACCTAATATAATATTAGTTGATGTTCGGCTTATTCAATGTCAAGTACACATTTCTTCGTAAGTCGGTTTAAAATATATTTGAAGATTTGTGTCTTTGTCACGATCTAGTGAAATTACCTACCAACTAATTACTCTAGTCGTAAACATAGGATACGGTCAAATTTATTGCTGAACATTACACTACTCGTAATTAGTAATTTTTCCAGTATTATTACCTAGCTAGAACGTGTTTATCACCTCACAGTGAGACGAAATAAGTAGCTACCCTACAGTCACGTAACTACAATCTTCACTTGTTCAAGCGATTGACTACTTTTTAACCGACTTCAATTTCATAAAGCCCCGTCGAATTTAACTAGAAATCTCTAAAATCGAAACCTAACGGCTAATTCTGATTTTGTATATGTTGTTAGGATCATTACCAGCTTTAAGTATATAAGTTTGCAGCTTCGAAAGACCTGTGCTTACTTTGCAGCCGTCAATATACCGCGAAATTTTCACACTTTTTTTGCTATTCCCAAAAGTTCTAAACCGCTTTTAAGACGACTAAAATTTCTACAATTGAGACTAGAACTAGCTCTGTAAGTGAAATACTTACTGAGATGCAGCTCTTCGAAAATTGAATATATCCACTAAATCAAAGCTGCTTTCGAAGCTGCAAACTTGGATATACGGTGCTGGTAGGGATCCTAACATGTATATTTAAAAAAAAAACAGAACTAGCCGTTAGCTTTAGATTTCTCCCTCCGACCGAACGGTTCCGACGAAATAGAGATGTTTTACAGGGTGTTTTTAAAATAATTAGCCATATCGTACGAGGTGATTAGGAAGGTCATACTGAACAACTTTTCCTATAGGCCAAACACCGAAATGAAAAAAAATGGCTTTCCCATAGAAAACGTCGACATCTGATCGGCCAAAACGTATGAAACAGCCAAACTTGACAAACACCTGTTCGAAAATAATGTATTCCAATAATTGAGCAAATTGACAAGCGTCACTTCCAATACAAAATACGTATAGGCAGTATAGGTACCCATAATCGTCATCGATCTATACGATTGGAGTAATGGACATCACTTGAGGCAATATGCGAAGATTTAATGATATCGTCACCAATTTGTTCGTTACATCGGAAAGTTACGAGTACAGTAGAGTCGTTGTATAGCAACAAAGCTGAATCTCTGTCTAACTTACGTGACACTGAATTTAATGATACGCATGGAACTAAGATTCTGTACACTTGCTTAGGGTACCCACCTATTTTTACTTAGGTAGGCACAGTCGACGTCAAAGATATGTTTACACTTTTGCACCTTATTACAATGGATTAATGTGCAAAAGTGTCAACATATTTTTAACGTCGATTGTACTTTACCAAAACTTTCGCACACAATAAAAAAAGATCGATCGACGAATCCATAGTTCTGTTTGCCCTTACTATCTTACCTTAAAAGCCCTGTTAACTTTACTTTTTTCAGTGTCCTAACTAGGGTCCTAATTAGGATCCTAATTTTACTTAGGAGTAAATTTACTTGCTAACAGCGGTTACACTACACTTAAGTAAATCATCTAGGACAAGTGTAACACGGCCATTTTATTTAAAGTACTTTTTCGATTGCACTTTTTTATTAAATGTGCAAAATTTTTGGCGATTTCGAGGGTTCCCGTAACTGCTAAAGTCTAATCATATTATAAGACTTACATAAATACTTTAAGAGTCCGCAACACCGCAACAAAAACAGTAGGCAACAAACTATGGATTACATTTTACATCGTTTGGCACTTCTTTCCCCCTACAGAAACTTTTGGCAATTATATAATCTAATTATATACGTTATTTGTCATAATATTGCATCAAAAGCAGAACTCTAGGATTTGTTTTCTTGAAATGGTTTGCATTCTCTGACCTCCACCACTTTACAACTGCCAGATCCATAAATAATCATAGTAGCAAACTAACCGTCTCCGTCTATATCGCCTGGGACGCGATGAGAAATAGTTATTTGTTATACAAGGGGTGAAAGTTGTATTTTACGTGCGAGTGTTATTTGAAACACGAGCTAGCGAAAGGATTCTATTATTGACCACGAGCGAAGCGAGTGGTTCAAAAATAGAATCCTGAGCGTAGCGAGTGCTTTAATACACGAGACGTAAAATAACTTTCACCCGTGTATAACACAAAACTTTTCACCTCACTACAGCGAGGAAAATAAGAAAAAGGGTGCATTTTGCTCGGTTTGCCGTAATTCCTCAGGTGTTTAATACTTCTTCATCACTCGAATCACTAATTTTTAACAAAACAACCTAGAAAAACATGCGAATATTTAACGTTGATATGATGGATGAATTGAAATGAAAAGTTTTGACGTAAAAGGTTTTATTAAATGTCAGATGCGTTTTGTTCGTACGTAGACTTATTCGGCTGTCAGAACAATTTATCCGTTTTTACAAAAAGAATGAAGATTAATGTTGAATGCTGATATTTATGAATTAAAATAAAGTTGTAAGACTGTATTAAGTGTTTTTACTCGATGCAATTCATTAATTGCGATGTTAAAAATTCTGCACTTTTAACGTTTTACGTTTTGTTAGCTGTCAAATGTCACTTAAGCCACTTGTCACTTATGTCAAAACTCTTTCACCACATGTGGATAAAAAGCGATTTTCACAATAGATATTAAACAAACAAAAAGGGCTTTCCGAGCTAGTGAGGTGAAAAATTTGTTCCTAGCTTACGGTCTATAGGTATGGTATACTAATACTGTATTCTCTTTTCCCGGGGTAAATATTTTTATGAATTCACTCTTTAGTCTCATTATCTAGATACCTTATGCGATTAATCTAATCCAGTTACATGTAATTAGTGGGTCCAGATGATACTGGTTCATAAATGTCATATTCAATTTAGGTAATCAGTTAGTACCTTTATATTTTTTCGCGGGACTCACATGGAAAAGACTTGCTACTGACAAGCGAAATTGGAACAAGATGGGGGAGGCCTTTGCCCAACAGTGGGATTTACTGTAAATACAGATAAAAAAAACTAATTAAACAAAATTACATGAAAAAAACTAACTCATATAAATTTATATAATAATATATTTCATGTTATTGTATTACTTGGGCTAATAAATAATAAATAAATAATAATCTAGATACCTTATGCGATTAATCTAATCCAATTACATGTAATTAGTGGGTCCAGATGATTCTGGTTCATAAATGTTATATTCAATTTAGTTAATCAGTTAGTACCTTTATATTTTTTCCAGCAGATCGTTTAATATTAGCTTTGTCAAATACACAGATCGTATCTTCATATTTTATTTAGGTTCAAAAACATAAGGAAGTTATATTTAAGTAACTAAATTTTCCTTAAGACCTAAACAAGTTATGAGTTATGACTATAACAGATTTGCCTGTTCGACATTTTAGATTACCCAACTTAAAGATCTGGTAAGACCATAACTGCATTAATATGCAGGATATGCGTTAACTGTGCAATTTTAACATGTTCCGTAACAAAATTTTACCTTATGGGTTGAAAATTTAATCTACTGGCTTATACAGGGTGTTTTTCAATAACTAGCCATATTGTGCGAGGTGATTTGGTATGCCATAACTAAACAACTTTTACATTGGGACCAACTCCGAAATCCCAAAAAAAATTTTGTTTGTTTCCTCTGAGGAGGCCAATTTTTTTTTTGGAATTCGGGCTTGGTCTAATAGAAAGTTGTTCAGTATAACTCACAGGTCACTTACTCCATTGTAATATTAAGGTTCAAAAGTGTATACATATTTAAGGCGTTGATTGTACCTACTAATATTTGACGCATATTTATTGTTTAGCCAATTGTTTTTGTTATGATCCACCTAGAGATCAAGTTAGTCCAACTTCCTTCCGAAGAGCAGAATCTTTTTATATCGCATTTAAAAAAACATCGTATTTCTTAGAAAGCCGTATTCCAAATTTTTGCTTTTTTTTTCCCCGAGTTTTTCGTCAGCCTTCTAAAGCGAGTTAACCGGTGTATAGAGAATTAAACATGTTGTTTTGCTATCCTCGCATTCACAGGAAACGTTGGGTCGCCAAAGTCATATCATATAACAAGCTAACATTTTGCATTGACTCAGTCCAACTAATCCTCGTCATCATTGGCTTGCCCTTATCCCGTTTATTTGGGGTAGGCGCAGCATGCCATTTCCTCTTCCATACCTCCCTGTCACCCGTCATCTCGTTAGAGCGTTAATTAAATATCACACCTGCGATTTCCGAGCGAGTTTTGTATGGAAGCCAACACGCCGCGAGTTCGCCGCGTACGAGTTTCGTTTAGAAATCGCTCAAGTGGCATAAGGCTTATTCACCCCCCCTTCCTTTTCATGTCGTCTCTCGCAAAGTGCTAGTCGCGAAAGTGAACACTATTAAGGTTTGTTGATGCTAATAACTACTAATAAGATACGAAGTTATCGCTAACAAGTACACATCAAGACAAGGTTGCACCGGTCATTTATCTTAATTCATCGAGTAATTTGGTCGCGAACTAAATTATGTCTCCATTAAAATGGTTCGATGCTGAGGGCAATACCGTAACGCGGCTCGTGTCAACTATTATTAATTATGCCTATACTTAGGGTTGCCATAATTTTTGGGAACTAATACGGGACTTCGGGAGTTAAACCTAGCAATGTGCTGGCGATTGTTTGAATTCTTGAAAAACGGGACAAAAACGGGACGGGTAACAATACGGGACGCGACAATACGGTGACAGTCCCATATATACGGGACGTATGGCAACCCTACCTATACTACGAGTTTATTAATTATTATGCCTATAATAGTTGTAGTAGCCACCAGATATATCGGAGCGGCAAAGGCGGTCATAAATATCTGAATAACCGCTCTATTTATTAGGCGATAAAGTGCATGTTTAGATATTTTTGAGTACCCTGGCCGCTCCGGTATATTTGATAGCGACTGTACTCCACCCCGCGCTGATTTGGCTCTCCCCATCTTCATGATCGAAATGTGCTCAACTTTGTGAAAATTAGTCAAACCGGTGTTAATTGAGTTCTAGAACTCCATAGGGATGGCACGGCACGGGATATACATAGTGATTAAGTATAACAGCGATCTCCTTCAAACGAACAGTTTGTAGGACGAATCATTCCGTAGGTGTGTGTGTAATGCTGGCACCACACTTCGGGTATTCGGCCAAATATTCGTGTTGCGTCTCTTTCTATTTTTATCGTATAGAGAGAGATATAACACGAATATTCGGCCGAATAACCCGAAGTGTGGTGCCAGCATAAGAGTTAGCGACAAAAATATTTGACGAATGATGACAGAAAGTTTATCTTACTTTATCATTTAATTATACTCCTACTATTTGCTTTACGAGATCATAAAGATTGCGCTATAATTAGTACAGTCGGTTTCAAAAGTATATCGGTGGAATAAAATAATTACTGTTGACATCTTACATACAAAATATAGATTATGTAGCTTTAGTAGCTACATTCATTAACTACAAAACCTATCAATCCTATCCAGGAGCGGATCCAGGGGGGGGGGGGGGGGGCAACGGGGCAATTGCCCCCTCCTGACACGCAGGTTTTGCATACTATGGGGGACATACGGGCGGACCACAAGATTTTTTGTGAAGGAAGTGCCCCCCCCCCCCTGATCAAAACCCTGGATCCAGGCCTGATCCTATCATTCATTATCGTCTTCCTGGCGTTTGTCTCGGCTTTAGGCCACGGCTTATAGGAAACTGGGGTCCGTTCGGTTACCTAATGTCATGAATTAGCGTAGACAGTAGTTTTGCAAAGACGACTGCCATTAGACTTTCAACATAAGGGGGAAACTGGGTCTTGTTGGGATTAGGTTCGGGTTCCTCGCGATGTTCTCCTTCATAGAAAAGCCACTGGTAAAAAAATATGGTTATTCGTTCCGAGAAATGTAGTTAATACAGTCGCCATCATCTATATCGGAGCGGCTAGGGTACTCAAAAATATCTGAACATGCACTTTATTGCCTTGCCAATAGAGGCGTTGTTCACATATTTGTGACCACATTGGCCGCTCCGATATATCTGATGGCGACTGTACAAGCTGGGGTTCGAACCCGGTACCTTCGGATTAAAAGCGCAAGCCTTACCGCTAGGCCGCTCCTCCTAAGCAGCTACCTATAGGTACCTACCAGTGGTGGAGGGTGAATTTTTTTCTTAGGCAAGCTGGACCTTTATATGGTTTCAATTTTCTTGATGAGCTGTAAAAAAACTGCTCAGGTGTCTGAAAATTAGGCAAGCCGGCGGGAATCGAGTTCTATGGCCGCGCCGCCACTGATAGGTACCTACTTAATACTTTAATGTAATGCACTGTATATTTAATCAATCAACATTAAAAGTTTTACCGAATTTAAAGGCAATTATAACATAACAGTATTTGTATAATTTTTCGTTCTAAGATTTAGATAGTTTTCACTAAACTTTGAAAAGACTACCTACTATCATTATGAGCTAAACTGCGTTATTTGGGTATGTATGTATAGGTAAATAAGAAAAGATGCTTGAATTAAGTAATAAAAGTTTTATTAATACAATAAATAACTAATTACATAATATACAATTATTAGGATCACCTAATATCCCAACCAAGAAACACAATATAGTTCAAGAAGTCATATGATGATTAGGTTTGCTAACATTTTGACAAAATAGTTGATCTAGGTGTAGTCGCCATCAAATATATCGGAGCGGCCAACGTACTCAAATATCTGAACATGGGCTTTATCATCTTGACAATAGAGGCGTTGTTCAAATATTTGTGACCACCTTGGCCGCTCCTATATACCTGATGGCGGCTGTCAATGAATAACAACAAAACTGTCAATGCATATTAAATTCGCGTAAATTCACGTAAAAAAGAAAGGGACATTTATTATGTTTTTACTGCAATAAATGTCACATAAGCAGATTGTTCATGTCATGTCACGGTTATAAATGTACATAATGTAGTGTATATTTTAATAAGTATTACTTATTTACCTTAGGAAATTAGAATAGTAAATAACTTAGAGCATTCAACCGACCGGAGCGGCCATGACAAAGACATGTTTTTCTAGACAAAAAACATGTCTCTGCCGAGTTTTGCGGGGGAGGGGAACGTCATCGAACGTCATTACGTTTTCGCCGGTCACGTCGTTTAATTTACACGTAACGTCAAAATAGCCACGTCAGATAAACGTCAGGCCATAGACTAAGTATGGCCACTAATCATATATTTTCGGTAGAGGGCAACGCCTGTCAATGGCCGCTCCGGTTGGTTGAAGAATGCTCTAAGGTAAATAATTATTGGCAGATGTTTTGTGCATTGACACATTAGGTACCAATGTATGTCGTGGCTTGTTAACCGACTTCAATTCCATTGAGGAAGGAGGTTCTGCATTCGGTTTGGTGTTTTTTTTTTATGATTATTTTTGGCCAAAGGCTTGTTATTCGTTGAGTTAGAATATAGTAGAACAAGATTTATCTAAAATAATGGCTCATAAAAATTTGTAGTGTTATAACGGATCGGATTTTAGGGTGCAACACCATTATTTTACCTCAAAAAAATAAGACTAATATAGATAATCTTTGGGTTTATAGAACCCACGTTGTTTACTTTAGTTATATCAAAATACATTTCAATAACATTTTAACGATTAAACAACTATATTCGGGTAATAAGTGTATTTATTCCGTGTTACACGTTACACCCTAAAATCCGATCACTGATCATACGAGTTCTAACAGTACTTTTGTGGGTCTATATTTTGAGCTGAATGTGTATCCCGTTCTTAATTACATACCGGTGATTTTATTGCATTTATTTCCTTTAGATAAAACGAAGTGACGCAAACACCACTTAGATCCAATACACGAAACGAATTGCCACAATTATACATGAACTAAATGAATTAAAATATAAAACGCTACGTAAACTGATTGCGTAGATGCCGGAATTGTGATTTCTAAAGGCAACTTCATGTCCCAATAACTCTATTTGATTTATGGTATAGAATAAGTTAACTTTCCGGTTACTAAGTATTTCAAATCAATTATTGATTGATTATGTCTTTAACCAGATTAATATTGATTTTTTGATCGGCTAAGTTCGAATCGGACACTGACTTTAGCCAATCTAACTTGAGATAAATTCAGCAATACATATAAAAAATAAAATAAACAAAATGGGTGTCATAACTGTCATAAGGATGGACAGACAGCCAGACGGACATGATAAAATCATAAAGGTTTTTACCATTCTTGCTTCGGAACCCTAAAAACAGAGTAGGTAGGTATATAATATATTATAGGTATGTGTTAAACAATGTAATATATATTTTATTACACTTGATTTTGATTATGATGTGTATTTGACATGCATATTGGATTTATCATGGCGTATTTACAATGCTCTGATTCATCCATTTAAAGTTAGCGGCAATTTTGATTGTCTTGGGTAAGTATAAGTAGGTACCTACTTCTGAGACCTGTTTTTCGGACGGTATTAAACTAAATTGATTGTTTACATTAAGTATATTTTATTACATTAAGTAAACAAATCCAACACTATTAATTAACGTCTATTATCGTTTTCCAGAAATGGGTTACAGAAAATGACAAATAAAACTTAAAGACAAGCAAGGGCAATGGAGCACTCACATGCATGAATGGTTCATAAAGGGCGTGTATCCATAGGCTACGGTAACTGCTTACTTTCAGGCGGGCAGTATGCTTGTTTGCCACCGTCATGGCATAAAAAATAATACTTAGATTAAATATAACGTGCCGTTTATTTACTTAGACTTAAAATCATATAGTTACATGTAAGTATTTCAGAAATTGTGCATGATGGAACAGTTATACATATTATAAAACATTACGGCAATACGTGTTTTTTTTTTAATTGAACCTTTTGTTTATCAACATTTGACACCAATTAATCATTTATCATTAAACTATCAAACATCGAATGTTGTTAAAATATAATGGCTGCTCTACATACTGGGCCATCATAGGGACACAGCTATACGACGGAACGAGATCGCAATATCGTTAGCTCCCACTAACGCATAGCTGCGTCCTTATGATTGCCCATCATGTAGAGGAATCATAAGGCGTACACATCGCATCATCAAGGGCCCTTTTTCTTAAGAACGACACACGGTTGTGCGGACAGGCGGGCTAGCATATCTTACGTTTTCGCCTGTCACTTCATACTTCGAGTCGCGCGTGAAGTATGGAGAGTCGCGCATCAACGCAAGATGTGCTAGCCGTGCAGATCTAACATTGAAGACGACAATTAACGCTATTTGACATTCAAGGAGTTAATTAAACATTTAACATTCACTTACAAGAGGGAGGCTTTAATCCTTTAGTCATCGTTAACAATCATGTCAATTCTTCGATAAATAAACTCATATAAAATTTAAGAAAACATAACAAAACATATTTATAAAATTTTGTATTTTTTATATTACATTTGTATAAAAAAAATCAGTAGCAAAAATATATTAAAACTCTCCATATTCGTCGTGTTGATTTTAACGACACCTACAGCTCGTGTCGGCGGCTACTATCATAATAAAAAAATGGCGTATTTTTTATTTATGGCCACATTTGGCTAAATGTGATTCTAGACAGCTATAGAGCATAACATCCAGTCCCTTCATGTTTTTTTTATTGTTTAAATATTGTAATCATGTAGATTCTTATCAATCTCATTAGCATTTATTTTTAATGATATACAAATGAAGGATAGAAAGTCTCTCCATCGTCATCTTATTTCAAACCAATATATGTAAAAATATAGTTGGGGTACAAATGAACTAAGATAATGCATGAATATTCTATTCAAGTCTGAGGTTGCCTTTCTATCTGTGATACTAGTACTAATGAGCAAATTAAGTGATACTATTGGTTCATAAGAAACACATCCCTCGCTACGCATCCCCGCACATCTTTGGTTATAAAACAGGCTAAAAGAGCTAAGTCGTGTCGTAAGAAAACAAAATTACAATTTGCCGCCGTACAGCTTTGCCTATCAATTTCCGTACTATTTTAACACACTACCGATGTGATGCCGATTTAGTGATACCGCTTCATTTTCATAAAATAGTTGCATTAACCTTTTACTAACCATTTCACGAAATAAAAAAGATCGTTACAAAATACTACAAATACCATACAAATGAAGCTCGAATTAAATTATATAAATTGGAATGTATTTTTTAACACTAACGTACCACAATATTGCTGCATTGCTTGGCAGTCCCAATTATTTACCATTTGCTTGTATAGATGAATGCACGCAAAACTGATCAAGCTGACCTCTGATTCGGGGTATTCCTTCAAGTAGCAAATACTAGAGTTAATTTGCAATAAATAAGTCCCCCTGTAAAGAGTGGTCGAAAATGTCAACCAACAGGGTCGAATGGGGAAAAAGAGGGGAGAAAGGGGGGAGAGGAGTCCCAGCACTAAATAGGCTAACGAAAAAAAAGACCTCATTAACCGCAGGTCAAAAGTAACTGGTTAACTAGATATTACCATTAAAAGCGGTATCACCATAACCGACGCCGGCACCGTGAGCACTACAGTTTAAAGCCCTCCCCCCTCGTACCCTCAGAAGAGGTCCATGACGGAGCGCTCGGGCGCGCTGAGGTCGGTGCGCTGGTCCAGCACGCGCAGCGCCTGCGCCGCCGTCACGTGCCGCACGCCGCGCGCGCGCAGCTGCTCGGCTCCCGACGGATGCGCGCGCAGCTGCGAGCGCAGCCGCCGCGCCGAGTCGTACTCCATGTTCAGGAGCACGCACGATTCTAGCAGTCTGAAATGTGGAATAAGTTAGTAGGGCTAGGAAGAAAATAGCAGAAAGATGAGGCAGTTCAGATTTTCACATAATTACAAATTCTGCCGCGAATGCACCGCAATGCACCCAGGCTTAGGTCACTTTTTCCCTTGTAAATGACATATATATTTATAAAGTATAATAAAAAAATAATTCTTCGCATTCTTACGCTACGTGTTCGTAATATAGAAAATGAAAAGAATACTTGCCAATGATCAAGAATATCAAGATACAGTATCCCAGGAAAATAACGGAACAGAACTGAATAAACTCATAAATAATTTAAAACTAGAATTATGATAACTAAAAATTTGGTTAACTCTCGAAATTTGAATTCTATCTCTATTAATTCCTGCGAGACGTTTAAAATAAACGTGGTGGTTAAAATATGATGCTCTTTTGCCATACATTTTTGCCTTACAAACTTCAATTATGTTTTGATATTTCATAAAAATAAATCATATTTAGTCTAAGTCTAATTAAATAATGAAAACGACAAAGAATGTCAATATGATTGAATAAAGACGTGCACCGATAAGCGATTGAATAATAAAGATAGACTCACTTTGGCAGCAGGTTGGTCTGCGACGCACTCTTGTTGGGCGGAGCAAATGCAGGCACGAGGTTACGTTTCACGTCGTGTGTGAACTGGATGGTCCCGCCTGTGTTGAACCAGCTCTCCAGTACCACTTCCTGAAAGGGTCATTTATTAGGTACTAACTAACCACAAAAAATAATGTTTACATTTATTTATAGCTATTTGGTGATGGTAAACAGAGCGTAAGCCAATTCTTGGGATTAAGTTGAAAGGCCAACCTCAAGTTCCAACCAAAGGTGTGACCTGTGGCAAAAAGTTGGGACAAATTCTAGAAAGATGCTGACGATATAAGAATTAGTACCTCGAATATGTACTGGTCCACGCTATCGGCCAGGAAGCTGCGGAACCTCGCGGCCAGCACGGGCGCCAGCTTCACCGTGGCGTTGTTCATGCGCGTGCACAGCGCCGACAGCGGCGCGCATAGAGGCGCCGACACGCTGAGCGCCATCTCTTCTACTACCAACATTGCGTGCCACCTGAAAGGCAAAATTAAGTTAGATTTTCCTAAGAGTTCGGTTATCACCGAGTAGGCAAATTTTACAACAAGTTTATAGCTCTGTTACAATAGGGTTTCATGCAAGCTTCTTAATAGTATCCACCTCCTCAGTTCGACGTCAACATTATGTTGAGGATGGCTGTATAAATGGCAAACACGCCCGCCTCTTCGGAATCATCGTTGGATAGCGGCTCCGTTACAACGAGGTTTTACGCAGAGATAGTATCCAACTCCGCTCGATGTTACCATTATGTTGAGGATGGGTGTATGTATACTCACTTCTGCCGCCTGTAATCACGCATAGCGGCTCGGAACTCGAGCAGCGCGTGGTCAGCGAGCGCAGTGAGGCCGGCGTCGCGTAGCCGAGCCAGCAGCGCCGGCGCTTCGGCAAACACGCCCGCCTCTTCGGAATCGTCGTTGGATAGCGGCTCCGTTACAGTAAGGTTGGCTAGTGGCGATGTCTGCGAATTAATATTATAGTTATAGATATGCATTAGAGTTGAGGTACAGTCATGACGAATTTCGTCTATGGGTCATTTTCTACCTTGTCCCAATGACAATAATATGAAATACAAACTCTTATTGTTAGTGGGTACGAAGTGGCCTAAACTGATTAGAGTGATTAGATTGTACTAGAACCACACCCAAAATAGATTTCAAAATATTTTTGTTAGATTATTTCAGTTTTAAAATTTTCAACATTGGAAAAGAGCAGTAGAAATTGGTTTGTATTTGTAGATCTTTGGACCTTAGAGTAGTTTTTAAATTGTTCCTGAAGATAAGAATTTAAGGCAATGTTCTAAAAGGTAATCGAATTTGTCAAAAAAAATCGCAATAATTGGCCAATGCAGGGCCGCTGGCATTATCACTCGGTCAAATTCTGATTTTTACAGTTGTTTAATGTAAAAGTGGCGGTTCTAATGACCTATTAACTTGAAAAACTTACGATATCAATTTCGCTCAGGTCAGGCAATATGGAATTGCGACGCATCACCTCATCAATTGCTTGATTTTTCGCCTTCTGCTCGACATCTTTCAGTGACAAGGCGTCATCATCTGTAAAACGTGTAAAAACTCAAGTAATACCGTAAATTAACATCTTAACACCATGCAGTAAAGTTCATTATAGTTCACTATACCTGTGTTATCAGTTTCGTCATCACTGTCCGAGTCCGATTCGTCACTTTCTTCGTCCGAGCCGGAAGATGTTTCGGACTCGTCGTGGTGTTGTTTCTGGGTGAAATGTTGGAACTGGCGGCGGTAGTAGTGCAGTTGGAGGTAGTGCTGTGAAAAACCATAGACGATACAATTGACTGTCTTAAGAGGAATTTCGCTGAATTCATTCTTTGAAATTCTCTATCTGTATGTTTTGCAACTTTTAGCAGTAACTTTTACCAAAATAACCGTACTAAACAACTTTGAATCTAGCATAGGGCAGACACAACGGTTTTGGTCACTTTAAGGAGAGTTTACCTATTCAGACGTCCGTCATTTTGTGTCATTAAGGAATTATGACACTCTTTATGCACTGACTAATTGAAAATATATTACTATACTTATACTTATGAATCTCCGCTGTTTCTGATTAGATTCTGACATTAGATCTTATACTTTTCCTTAATGAAATGTCAGAAAGTGGTCCAGGCCAGGCTAGTTTTGGCCACTTTTTTCCATGGCTCCTGCCAACTAAATTAAACTGATACAGGACAGATGACTAGTGCCATAATTTACTCTTATATTAACAATAAAACATAGACTCGTAAATTTGTCTTTACAAATGGCCAAAACCGGCACAGTGGCTACAACCGAGGTATCTTCCCTTCCCACTTTCTAGTTGTTGAGTAGGATCACAACATATATTTTCTGACACTTTGCTAAGATAAACAAATTGGAGAAGTTCCTTACATCAAGTAGATGAAGCTATGTGCCATCTATGTACTGTATGGAGGATGTAATGAAGGATATTTGTTGCGTAATTTTTCTATACGAATTTGTCGTTCACTCTAATATCACTGGTTATAGTGTTGTACCAAACAGTGTGTCCACTGCAGCAGGGCGGCAGCACGCCCAGCGCCGCGCTCAACAGCTGCGTCAGCCGCACGCGCCACTCGTCCACCAGTTATTGTTCGGGCTTGTTTAGAATAGTGTTGTACCAGACAGTGCGCCCACTGCAGCAGGGCGGTGCGCGCGTGGTGCGCCGCGTTGACGACGGCGGTGACGGGGTCGGGGCCGGCGCCGGCCAGGAACGCGGCCGCCGGCAGCACGCCCAGCGCCGCGCTCAGCAGTTGCGTCAGCCGCACGCGCCACTCCTCCACCAGCTCCAGTTGCAGCTCGAGAAACTGCAGACTGTGAACAGACAAGCTCTTTGTAATTGCTCTTCATGATGATGACTAATGAGATTTTTTGTTTTCTACTCAAGATTTATGGAGGGATTCTATGTCCACATGGTCCAATCCGATATCACGGCCCATGGAGATAGGCAGCCGCTCGAGTCGAGAATGCTATAGTGCATTAAGTTCTCCTGTTTTGCTGTTCCCTCCATTGGTATCTTATCTAAGATTTCTATTCTGATTAACTAACTGTAGCTGATAAGACTCACCGGTGTCCAGGCTGCGGCAGCACAGCGTACCGGTCCTCAATGGTCTTCAAGAGCGATACGAACCAATCAGCGCCCCGCGGCACCCACAGCCCCGAGCCCACGGCGGAACCCATGCCGCCGGCCACGGGTTCGATCCAGGTCTCGGAGTCGATTGAGTCGTCCATTTTTGATAGGGCGTCTGAAAAGTAAAATGCGTTACGAGTATGTACAATTCAAGTTAAACGGCTGGCTTCGACGCGCGTTTCACCTGAGCCAAACGAAATTAAACCTAATTTATAAAGTAGTTAGATTACATATTTAAATGATAACATTCATTCAGTCAGTGGGATTTTAAAATACACCAAGAGAAAACACCAAGAGAAAACACCAAGATAATGCTTAATTTAGTTTATCTGGCAAATGTTAAATTTGACCCACTTCCCGGTTTCCGATTGAGCTGAAATTTTGCACGCATACGTATATCGCGTGGCAATGCAGTATTATGTTGAAATAGAGCTGATGTAATGGAACGAAGCAATCCTTTCGAATTTGGATTGGTCTGAATCGTCTTGACCAGTACTTTGTCTTTAGATAGTAATGGTATCCAGGGTCTAGTGATTGAGCTTAAAGTACAGTCCGCGTTAAGAGATTGTACTGAAGAAAAAAAGATTTCACACTTATTTTACTTACATTTCTTTTCAACCGAAAGCCACCTAACAAAGATCTCCGCCTTCGTCAGCACTGACAACACGCTGTTCTGTTCCTGCCCCGTCAAGAGCAGCAGCTCCCGATGGAAGCCCAGGGCTTCATCAACAGCGTGTGCAAAGGCCGCGTCCATGTCCGCGCGCTTTTCCTTCACTCCATGCGCGTTATACATTCCGAGGACCGTGTGGAGTCTCTCCGCCGCGAACGAGATAAGACCTGCGTTGAATTCGTCCTGAAAGAAAAATTGGTATAAAGAGTTTAGACAACCCACTCTCAGTCCAACCATAATGATTGCTGTTGTAAACTATTCCGGCTTGGGATCTACTTGGGATCACCAACCTAATGCCAAAGTTCAAGTATAGTAAGATTTTTTTAAGATGTCCGAATTGTACGAAGAAATCTCTAGTAAGATACGGACATCTTAAAAAATTACTACCATAATATATATATATATATTTTATTTCATGAATTACTACCATACTTATTAGTATATTAGTGAAATTAGTGAAGCGTCTAAATTTCTGCTTGCGTAAAGATGTCCTCTACAGATCGCATTTTTCAACAAATTCTGGTAAAATTTTGTGAGCAGGTTCGAAAACTATGTAGATTTTTTTATCGATTGAGTTTCGAACCTCCATGGCGCCTAGGACCATTGAGTGTACTTTGATTCAAATTGGGAATAATTCAAATTTAGTCATACAATGGAATCACTTACAACATGAACATGTCTCACCTGCAGTTTGTCAGCCACGGGCTGCAGTGTGTCCTGACGAAGCCCTGATGATCCTTGATCCAAGTGAGCGTTTGAGTCGGGAACCGGCGGTCTATGCGCGCGGTCTGACGAGACCCGGTGAAATGGAATGTGAACCTTTTACCCATTCAATAAGAAACAGAATCACTTACAACAGTCCGAACATGCCTCAACTGCAGTTTGTCAGCCACGGGCTGCACGTGTGTCCTGACGAAGCCCTGATGATCCTTGATCCAGGTGAGCGTTTGAGTCAGGAACCACTCAGGGCGGTCAATGCGCGCGGTCTGACGAGACCCAGTGAAATGGAATGTGAACCTTTTCTTAAGTGGCCGCAGCAGAATTTTTACTGGTAAACATGGATTCTCTGCTAAAAGAGAATAAGTATTGTTTATTAGCAGATGGTACAGTCAGCAGCAAAAGTAGCTAAGTGGTTAGGGTGTTCAAAATGATCTGGACACGACTTTATTGTTAAGGGAATAAGAGCGTGCTTAGGTCATTTTGGACACCCTACCCGCTTAGCTACTTTTACTGCTGACTGTACTGGAAAATTTACATTGGGATAGGGTCTATCAATGGTCAATCGGGTGTAACTGTTTTTGTTGGTGATGGTGGAAGTAAGCTGTGTAACATATATAGCTATAGCTTACTATATAAGTTGTAAACTGGAGCCTCGTCTGCCAACAAACCACGCTGTGGTTTGGCAGAAGTAAAGAGAGAAGAAAAATTGTAAGCTGTTTCGTGAATAAACATTTATTTATATTTTATTTATTTATTGTTACGTAAGTTTCTTTTGCTTAAACAATCTATTAGAAATATGAAATAAAATGTAATGATCTAAGCATGAAAATTGAATAAAACATCATTGTTTAAGCATTTATAGAATGTACAGTTGCCATCAAATATATCGGAGCGGCCAGGATACTCAAAAATATCTGAACATGCACTTTATCGCCTTGAAAATAGAGGCGTAATAAGGACCAAACTATTAGATTTTTCTTATCTTAGTAATTTTTTTTATAAATTCTATTTTACCTAAACTACAATCCCCTGACTGTATTCTGGCTTGTTCATCATCCGGCTCTTCAATGAGGAACAGAAACTTGGTCAGATTATGGAATTTTACCAAAACATCTTTAGGCAGGGGAGACATGTCCGGGCGCATAACCACTGGCCATTTGAGCAATTTTAAAACATCTTCATATTGTCTGCAAGAAAAAATAAACTTACTCTCCTGAATTACCAGGACCCTACTACGTTGAATGATGCTATCTCAAAGAAAAATTGAATGTAAATTTATACCTTAAATTATGTCAGTCAAAATTCTGTTCTCAAGACAATTTTATTTTGAGATAGCACTATTTAGCAGGGCATAGTACTAGACCCAGGGTCTTCAATCTAGGACCCACGGGTGTTAAAAAAACTCACTTAGTTAATTTATCCTTGAGTATATTATGCCAGTAGTGTGTGTATTCCTTGAAATATGTGCCCCTGTGGCCATCCTGGTATTTAAGGCACAGCTCTTTGAGTGTCCCAAACAACAGCACACTCTGTTCGTCATCATTACAGTTGGTCAATTGACGGCTAAAACAAGATTATAGATTGTGAATTTTTTGATGTAGTATTAAAGAGTTTCTACCAGAAATAGTTATTTCTCCAATAAGCCAACTACCAAACCATATTTTGATCAGGGTTCCAAAGGATAATTATCAATAATAGTTATCTTGATAATTATCGCGAATTATCTTGATTTTTATGTCAGATTATCGATTTGATAATAACCCAAATTTGTAAAGGCAAAACATACAAAAAATATCAGGCTCGAATTTCGACACCACTTGTTGCACTATACATATGTAAGAGAAAGTACCCATACCAGGGATAATTATCGCGATAACTATCAATGATCATAATTATCTGGATAATTTCGAACCCTGATTTTGATGAGCCATTCTAACCTTTACCAGACTTTGGTCACTTATAGCTAACCCTGATTAATCACATGTATTAAGAAATATTCTCCAGCATTTACCAAACACATAAAGTTCAATTGTGACAATATATATTTTTGGGATGTGTAGTCAGCTTAGTCTTACACAAAATAATGTTGACTTTTGAATTGATATGCAATTGGATTATTATAACACATGAAGAAAGTAAACTGCAATAATTACAAACTGGAATGAAAGTATTGATTAACATACCACAAATCATCCACTTCTTCATAAGTCTTCAAGTAGGACTGCACCTTCACAAGTTGATTTATAGCTGCAAACCTCTTATTCAGTTCTTCACGCAAGGGCTCAGTTTTCACCAGAAACTGGTCTACCTTCCTCTGTAACTTTTCATTTTTTTCTTTGAGCTCCTCTATTTGGGCAGGCTTTTGCTTAGCTTTGTCTATGGATGATTTTATTTTCGTGGGGACTTCAGTGTTCTTCACCTGGAGCTGAAAAGTTCATAAGTAGGTTTTAATTTGTGCTAATAAAATTGTCAAATATCAAAATAAATGTCAATTATTTTTGATATAAATATATGGAGAAGAAAATATTTATAACTCATATAAGAATAAAAATAGGTTATTAAAAGTACTACATTTATTATAGAGAAGCCATTTAAAAACTTGTAAAATTTTTAGTTGGGTTTAAGCAAGACTAGCAAATTTACTTGCGGCATATAGGGACGCAGCTATAGTTCAGATGAAACATGAATATCACTATTTCATTCTAGCATAAAGCTGCGTCCCTGCTTGCCGCAAGTAAACTTGCTAGTCTAAACCTCACTTTAGGCTACCAAAATTTGCTTGCAACGTATGTTACAAGTTCTATATTTTTAAGCTTCATATTATTTTTATTACACGTGACTAAACTTTGCATTTTAATAAGTACTCACAGAGCTTTGTAATTTATCGCGCTTTTCCACATATTCAATTTCTAATTCATATGCGTTGGCCAAGTTATTAATATCATCCCCAATTTTAATGTTAAACCTTTGTATGAGCGCCTGTTTGTCTTCCTCGTTCATAATTGCGCGTTGTTTAATTTCGTTCGTTGTAGAAACAAATATCACATTCTTACTCAGTTAAAAACATCGTAAATTATGAATCTTGGGTGATGAAAAATCAATACACAGCACAACACACTCGCACAACGTTAATGACCAATTAATGACGTTTAGTAAAAATGTCACTGTCAATCAACCTGCTGTCAACTCTCAACATTGTCAAAAGTCAGATATGCGATTTTGCAGTTAACCTGAATAGCGTTTAAGGCGTTCCACTTGATTATACGGCTGTACGCTGTACAATCATGGTCCAAGGTCTAGACAAGAAAGAAGTTTCTACTAGGGATGTAACGAATATTCGCATTCGCATGTTTTTGGATATTCGCATTCGCAATTCGGATATTCGCAAGATTATTCGCAAAATCCAATGCGAATATTTGCGTATATATATATTTTTATACCACGACGGCGGCAAACAAGTATTTTAGTGCATATTATCTAAGAAAAAATATAGAAAGGGAACAAATGTGTCTTTTAATGTATCTTCATGAATAATATATTTTTGTTGTTTCGTGATTTCTAAAATATTCCGGTTAACAGAACATAAAAGTTTGATGGTACCTAATAAAAATCGTTTTCGTAACATTTGGTTAAAAAATATTACAGCTGAATCATTCAACTATACCACAACTTTCCTTGTGCCAAGGTTATTGACCCCATATTTGCCAGGGCTTGTAACCGGTTAATGCAAAAAACCCCGAAATGATCCAATATATTTAATTATTTTATGGTTATTATGTAAAACCCGATGTTTTATTATAGTTTTCACTTCAAATTATAGGATTTTTCGATTGAGTATAAAACAGTAACGAAAAGAACAAAAAAACAAACCGGTTTTTTACTATGGATTTCGGTTACGGTTACAAGCCCTGATATTTGCATTCACATTCTCGAATATTAGCGGAAAATATTCGCATTTGCATTCGTATTCGCGAATGTTCAAAAATCAACATTCGTTTCTACTTACGGCTCAAAACACACCTAGCGGAATTTCCGCAGTAATGTATGGAGGCCATAGACAAATTGTCGATGGTAGCAGAAATTTGTCTATGGCCTCCATACATTACTCTGGAAATTCCGCTAGGTGTGTTTTGAGCCTAATGGAGGAATAATGTCAAAAATACCAATAATACCGGTATTATACCTGCCTAAATCGGGCCCTAACGACAAGGACGCTGCAATACACTAGACACGTTTGTAGATATTGCTTAACGTGTCGAACGTATTACGGCGTTCTTGTCGTTAGGGCCCGATTCAGGGAGGTATAATACCAGGATAATTAAGAGGTAACACTGGAGTAGTTGCATCTGTTTATTGCTGCGAGGCTCTCGTTTAAAGTGCAGTGCAGCAGCCAAAGTTGATTACTCTTTAGCACCACCCAGGGGACACGTGCAGGGTATCTAAGGTAATTTCCTGCAGACGCGAGTAATCTTTGTCACCCCGGTGCTCTGCAATACGATAAAAAAAAAATTAAAAGGTACTCTAAATATGTGATTAGTTAGGTTTACTTTTGCTCGACAAAGATGATAATGACGAAACGAGGTAGCAAGCAGTACGGCCTCTGTCCCTTTCTAAATGTTACCAATACCAAAAATTCATCATCACTGATGACCGTGTTAAAAGATTATTTGCAAAGAAATTAATAACTTATACGTTTTTGTTCATTTATTTTTCACGATTATAATTTGCGTATAATTTGCGAATAGATAGATAGATATATGGTTTGGCCAGGGCGTTTTATTTCAAGCATAGACAGGTCGAATCATAGTGTCTCTTTCTTACGCTAGTATCCTCGCTACTAAAAAAGGGATGGTATACTATTACTTCCACTGTCACTGAACTTTTTGGGCGGTTTTTGATCTATGAATTGATTTCGTTGCACCTACCTAGACGGCGATGTCTCGAAAGAAGTTTTGTGTCAAAATTGCGCCGATTGTAGAGGCCATTTTCTCTTGGTTCGTGGTGTGATGTGAGAGTGGAACAATTCAATTCAATTTTTAAAATATGGCATTCTGTCCACAATATTGGGACAATTTTGCCAATGTCGAAGTCGCTCCAAGAGCTGGACGTTGTACGGTGAGGTTAGGCTTTTTATAAGAAGATAGCTACTCCCTACAAACAGCACGTGGACTAACGGATATCTAACTCAAACAGGGGTTACACATGTTTCGAGACTAATTCTTCATTAGTTGCTCACTAGTTCGTTAAATCACTGCAGAATAAGCTATATATTACACATTGAATCACGAAAATGAACATAAAATAAGAAGTTTTTCCCGAAACCAAACCACCTTGCTCGACAAGATGGCCGCAAGTCGTGAGAGTGGAACGCAACACAACATATTCACTTGTCGCTGTCAGTGTCATTCATGTTCATTGTGTCAATGTCAATTGTCATGTCAAGTGACATTTTCTCCTCGATCTCATCTGTATCTTATTTTTATATTGCTTTTTAATTTTATTCATATTGTTACTATTTAGTTGTATTTTCGCACCAAAAATAAATTGGCTACAATGTGGGCTTTTTTAGCTAAGAATAAAAACGATATTATTTACTTATCGCTTCTATTGTTCAGTGTTTTTATCGGACCGTATTATCGGTCCATTAATTCAATAAATGGTAAAAAGTGGGCCGGAACTGGTCTTGGATTACTTCTTATTGTTATTGTATCAGGATACAATGCTGTCCATCCTATTCTATCAGCTCTTCTTGGAATATTAGCTATTAAACTGACGACGGTCAAGTAAGTTTTATTTTATTTTATTAATATCAGAATTTTCCGGTTTTGGCGTTGAATTATGGTATACAACCTGAGATATTTACTAAATTTACGTAGTAAAGTGTTTTATTGAAAACTTTTAAAGTTTAGGAGTTAGCATTGCAACAATAACAAAGGTGGATCCCACCTCACTGCCTCGTACAATTAAAATGAGGACCTACCTATTTCAGTGTTTTTTTTTAATAAATTAAATATATTAACAGGTAATCTCCACAGTGATGTAATAAATATTCATATTACTATGAAAGTCAAAATGTTGTTCAAAACCTGTTTGGCAAGTTTACTATCAATTGTGAAGACTTAGTTATGGAGGTCATTAAGGTTTTTGGCATTGAATATATTTATGTTATTTTAATTCAAAGTAAAATATATCAATTTTTAAATTGTACATGGGTTTCTATTAACCCGTCATATGCTTAAGACACAGATCCGTGCGGTGTGGGAATTTAGATTTATTGTTTTTAATGTCAAGGTCACTTTTTCAATGATCAAATTTGACAGGCCGCATATGAGGGGTTAACAATATAGATGTATACCTTATTCATCCATACTTGTCTTACCATAATAACAAACACTTAAGAGTCGCGAGGACGCTCGCGTGAACTCGCGTCCCCATACAAACGTAGTTCAGCTCTCATTTTATAACAACATGTTTTAGAACCACGAAATTTGGCATGGGCATTCTAGCAGTACAGATCTATGTCGGTAATTCGTTTTCGTTGCTAAAAATTGTAATACAAAGAAAATATAGCAAAAATAAGTTTTGTATGTAAATCTGTATCTGGTTGTATTTTCTTTGTATTACAATTTTTAGCAACGAAAACGAATTACCGACATAGATCTGTACTACTAGAATGCCCATGCCAAATTTCGTGGTTCTAAAGCATGTTGTTTTAAAATGAGAGCTAAACTACGTTTGTATGGGAACGCAAGCGTCCTGGCAACTCTTAAGGATGTTATAACTTAAATTCTTGTTCTATACTTAAAGCAACTCACCCAGTATTGAATTCAATCAAGTGACACCTGAATATAATTTCTAACAAAATTTTCCTCAGTAATCAAAGTCACAACGAATACACTCAAAAATAAATGACATTTCGGCTTCTAGATTGTCAGAAGTTTGTTTACATGATAAGACAAGTAAGGATGAATATGGTATAGTGAATAATTATTCAGTGACTCTGCACCTAAACCTGATATCATTAACCTTTTGAACGCTTTCTCTCTCGCATCAAAATGTGGCATACACGCCAACATTTCAACTAGTGAGAAACTAATTTAAACCTTATCTGTCAACAGTAAAATTGCTTTGACAGCGTCTGCCATAGCCACTTTAGTGGTTGTTGGCGTGGTAGGCACGACAGTACTCGACCACTTTAATGGCTCTTGGCGTTCAAAAGGTTAAATAATCACACTAAACTGTTTCAGATATTGCCATGTGGTCACATTCTTCCTCATGTTCGGATACCTGTTTTTCTTCCGGCTATCAGACAAATTTGGCTTCCCCCTATCATCGGGACAAACCAATCTCATAGAGATGATAATTGTCCTACGAGTTGTAGGAGTAGCATTTGAAATGAACGGCTCCTGGTTAGCCGTGGGAAAAGCTAAGAAAAAGAAAGAAGATAAAGGTGAAGTGAAGGAGAGTGACAGAGATGATGAATTTTTGGAATTAATTAATCCTAGTCTAGAAGACTTGTTTCATTATTCATTCTCCTATGTTGGGTTGCTAACAGGTACATATTTTAGATAATACTATTATACTACACTATTATAAATACCTACAAATGATTTAATATATTACTAATGGCTGTAAAAGGCGTCATATATCATGTCATCTAGTTTAAAAATTGATAATTTCATTTAGATATGTAAACCTTTGTATCAGGCAAGTTCAAATGCTTTTGAAAATAAAGGGACATGTTTTGCTTCTGTAATTCATTATAAATTATAAATGTTATAAATGGTCATTAATATTTTGAACTCTATTGACATGTATCAAAGTTCAAATTAGAACGTATTTTTTTTCCATGCAGTAAGGGGTTAACATAAACACAATGCTTCTTTTGCTGCTGACTGTAAATGGAGAGACTTACCGAAATATCTTAAAACAGCTTGTATTTTTCAGGCCCTTACTACAGATACAAAACTTTTGATGATTATTTCAACTTGCCATACAGCAAGTATGCCGACTGCTTGGGTGCCACAATCAACACACTGAAGATGGTGCCCTTGTACATATCTTTGTACTTGGCGTTGTCTAACATCTGGCCATTAGAGGTAGGTATTTTTTAGATATTATAATATACTAGTAGTCCGCCTCGAACTGAGAACTCGCGATTTCCTTGCAAACGAGATTACCAACATAACAAGACCAATAAGATGATTTTTTCGTACCTTCTAGCTCCATGACCCCTTGATCTGTCGTGCTCATATACGAACTCTGAAATTATATGTATCTCTGCTATAGCCCCATCAAATTTCATGAAGATCAGAAAAACGTTACTAAAGTTATCGTCGAACAAACTCAAAATCCAAAAAGCCATCGAAATGCCGATACGTCCCAGTAGCGAGTTGTTTGTAAGAAGTCGCTTCGCTTACGCTCCGCTCGTTCGATTAGGGCAGATGCCCCGGTTGTGGCCACTGTGCCGGTTTTGGCCATTTTCAAATTTATCAAGGTATAGACAAATTTACAAGTCTATGGTTTATGGTTAATATAAGAGTAAAAAATGGCAGTACAGATGGCACTGTCATCTGTCATGTATAAGTTGTCATTCAGCTGTCAGGGGCCATGGAAAAAAGTGGCCAAAACTGGCTCCTGGACCCGTTTCTGACATTTCACTAAAGAAAAAAATTGATCTAATGTCAGAATCTTAACAGCGGAGATTCATATAAATAAAGTAATATATTTTCACTGACTTAGTACAAAAAAAGTGTCATAATTCCTTATTGACACAAAATGACGGACGTCTGAATAGACAAACTTTCCTTAAAGTGGCCAAAACCGGGGCATCTGCCCTATAACATTTTCCTGTCAAAAGTACATCATTATCAGTTATCTATCAATAAGGCGTTACTGCCGTCAAATTTAATTTAGAAATATACTCTATTAAGAACCGACAATTATGTACCTTCAATTTTAAAACGTCACAATTGATCACCACCGGGCTGGGAGCCTCTAAGGGATAAGTTCATAATCATAATTTATTTATTTGTAAAACATAGGTAGGTACAACAGTAGGCCTTAAATGTATAAATATGTATCACTATGTTTCGCCATTTGGTAGTTGGCATACAAATAGATACAGAATTTGCTTTTGTACTTTGTTAATTTGTCTAACTTTCTATTTTTGTGCATTATTGTTTATTAATTATTACTTACTTGTACGAGTATATGATCACATAATTTTCTTTTCAGTATATCCTGACAGAAGAACATAACAACCGCAATTTCATCTACCGAATGATGTATCCATGGGTGCTGTTCGCGGCGTTCCGCCAACGCATATACTCTGGCATGACACTAGCAGAGAGCGTGTGTACTGCAGCGGGCGTCGGCGCGTACCCCGTGGAAGGCAGGAACAGGACCGGACACGGACCTACTGTGGGATATTTGAAGCTCAAACAGATGTAAGCACGTTTTCACTATTACCACTATTTAGGTATGTGTAGTCAAGAGACAGCTTAGGTCATTTACCGAATGATGTATCCATGGGTGCTGTTCGCTGCGTTTCGCCAACGCATATACTCGGGAATGAAACTAGCAGAAAGGGTGTGTACTGCAGCGGGCGTCGGCGCTTACCTCGTGGAAGGGAGGAACAGGACAGGACCGGACCGGACACGGACCTACTGTCACTGTGGGATATTTAAAGCTCAAACAGATGTAAGCACGTTTTATTATAACTGAGCAGCATTGCGGGCCTGCGGGTTCTGCTGTTTTCGGGAACGGGATCTCGGCCTAGAATCCCATAATAAATTGTCAGTGGCTGTTGCCTCGTGGTGCAGTTAACATACATAAACACTCGAAGTGGTGTATTACATCAAAGACCGCCAGGCTTCTCTGTTCAAACCCGTTTCTGTCCAGTCAAATGCGCCTACTTTCTAGCCAATGTTTTTTTAGCAGTTAACATTTTTCCTCAGCAGTCTAGAACGCTCAGACGGTCTTCAACCAGTTTAGTATATTATATTACGAGTATCTTCATCTTTACAGGACTGAGGAAGAAGCAAAGAAAGCTCAATACGATTTCAAAACCATGGAGTCCATGGACGTGTGGGGCTGCGAGACTGTGGAGACGCTACGGGACTCCATGAAGGTCTGGAACAAGGCTGTGCAGTACTGGGTCGCTATGGTCGTCTACAAGAGGTTTCCTGTTAAACCGCTCAAGTAAGTGTCTTGTATCTTAAAAAAATCATACGAAAAGAATCTAAAAACTTGAGACAAGTTTCTTTTGAAATTCTTCCATGACAATTTGAGAGTAAGTGCAAGGCAACCGTGGACGCTCGCACGGCGGGGCGTGTAGCGTGGCGGGGAGCGTGCATTTGGTTTGTACAGCGTCGACTCGGGACACCAGTATATATGAGTTTCATTTGTTTGACATGCACGCTGCACGCCCAACTCGAGCGTCCACGAGGGCCTTATACTAAGGGGATAAAGGGGATTTCAATACAAAATTTGTGTTAAAAAAATTACATGAAAGTAGGCGTCAAAATAACGCAATTACCGTTTGCTTCTAAATTATAAGTAATAAAAATCATATTGCCCGATAATTTTAACTAAGCTGTCATGATTATTATTATGAAATACACAAATGCATGCATGCATTTTAAATTGGAGCTAAAATGTGTTACCCAAGTAGGTCTTTAACCGTCTAACGGGCGTAAGGGTGTCAGAAATTATGCGAAACTGAACTAAGGTTCAGACAGAAATAAAGGTCAAATAATTGTGGGACACATATTCACTCTACCTCATAAGGAACTTCCGCTATTCTGTATAAGTGTTAAAAAGGTCGCCCATTGTTCGTTGTATTTTCCAGGATTCATGCAGCGCTGTTTGTGTCTGTGATATGGCACGGCTTCCACGCTGGATACTTCTTCTGCATTTATGCCTGTCCCTTCTATTTGATGGCTGAAGATATTTACTACAAGCTTTATTATAAGGAAGCTACTGGATTGGTAAGTAAATAAAAATCCCTTGTAGGTAAATTTTAAATTAAAAATGCTGGAGCTACTTTTCTAATTAAATTTTCTAGATAAGGTAATATCACACGTCATTTTTATCAAAAATTAGCATTTACGATGACTCGTGTCCCAATATGAATATCTTATCATCGTGCTTTGCCTAGCACCGCGCTTATATTGTTATATATTTTTAAAAGTGGCTATTGTATGTTTACTCTTTAATTCTAATCCTGGTCACGGCACCAAAAATGTAACTTTAACTAACTAAAACTTATGCCGTTTAAATGAAATCTACCAGGATTAATTATATCCAGGATTAATTCAAAATATGTATGAAATGCCGAGAACAATCGTCTAATAAATATGACTTAACTGCCCTTATTTACCCCTTATAGAAAAGCTCAATTGTCACGTTAGTGAACTGCTTCGCCTGTCACCAGCTCCCTATAACAAAATCATTTAATATGTCCTGCCGTTTTTTCGCTTTTATATCCTCTACAAGACACTTCGCAGATAAAGATCTAGCCTTTGTAGTTATATCCATGAAAGCGGAAATTAATTAGTTAAAATCTAACTTCCGCTAAAAAACCTATAAACATAGAACGAGTAAAAATCCTATCCTTAATGTAATATTTTTTTCAGAAAAAGAAGATCATTGGCTTTGTCATGTGGTTCTTAAGATCTCATTCAGAGTCGTATCAAGCAGCGGCGTTCCTCCTACTAACTTTCGATCGGATCTGGATATACTATTCCTCGATGTACCACTACTGGTATGGAGTATGGCTCGCGTTCGTTTTACTGGGTATTGTGTTGAATCAATCACAAAAGTCTCGTAGACCTAAGAAAGTACAAGAGAAATTAGACAATATGGTGGAAGGAAAAGTACAGTGAAGTGACAATTTATATAGAGATTGAATTATTTTATAGAGATTTAGCGAAATTACTATTTTTGTAATGGTTATTTTAATTATATTTTTAATGGTTAAGTTATGAGATTGCTCAAGAAATTGGTTCGGTATTTTATGTTTTTTTTTGTGCGAGGTGTTTTATATTTTTATAAACTTACAAATTTTTATCAAATTATGTAAATATATTAGGTACGAACTTAAATATTATAATCACTGTCGTAATAGGCACTTAAATGTTGGTAGTTGTTTTAATTTATAATTCCACAAATTAATATTATGAGATTTCCAGAATTGAGATTTAATCTAAAGGTTAAATAAATGTCGATCAATTAGCAATTACATTGTCTACTGATAAATGTTTTTATGTGTTAATGAACCATTATTATGTAATTAATGATAATATATTTATACATAAGTCGTGTTAGATAAGGACAAACATTGAACTAAGTACATAATATATACCTAATACCGGGAATACAAATCAGCACTTATACAAAATTGAACCTTATTGGTTGCTTAAACAAATTTTCATGTCATATCTTTGCTAAATTTTGTTCGAGTCTGTTGGTCTTATATGTCTATGACCAAAAGTTTTATTATAACATGCTCAATTGCTCATAAACAACACGAATTTAATCACAATAATTCTGTTGTAAATTAATATTGTATTAAACACAGACGTGTGCTACATACCTAATGAGATAAGTGGCCTATTTAATAAAGCTACAATTGGCAATTTAAAAGCGGATGTCTTTTCTAACCCTATGTGTTAGAAAGAGACTACCGTTTGTAAATTGTAACTTTATTTTGGCCAATCGTGAGTTCAAGTCGCAGCCGAGGCAGTGAATTTTTCAATTTTTCCTTTATTTCTAAACATTTGTGAATCATGAATCTACAGTAATATTTTTATTGTTTTTTATCATTGTACATTTTATTTACTTGGGTTTTTGAAGTAGGTACCTACATAAGGTATTTGTTGGTAGTAAGGAACTAATGTAGTAGGTGAGATTAGAGATTGGGTATTTTATATACATACAAGTACATAATATATTGTCAATTCTGTAAAATTAGCCGGCTTAATTGTTTAACTTTTGAATGTCACCGTCACATCCACATCACATATCAGTCACCGTTATAAGTCTGAAATGACCAACATTAAACAATACTTATTTTATACAAAATTAACCGATACTTAATACTTATGTAAGACTGCATTTCGACTACTACAGGCGTTGTTGGCATTCTAGGGTTAAATTAGGGGTGCCAAAAATAAGTAAATATTTACATTCCTGTTGCATTCAACCCACTCGAATTTACCCACAAAATGTAATAGATCTAGTCTTAATTATAATGGCGAAGAAATAAAACTTTCTATTTTAATTGAATTATTTATTTTTAAAAAGGATGACAGGTACAATAAAATGGAAGTCGCACCACAAGTTGCAAAGGTCTGCTTGTCGTCTTGCACCAAAATAGAACGCATTTCTTTTAGAGATACAATTCTTATAACCATCATAATAATATATTCATGTATTTACTTTTTCAATAACTATTAAAAGACTAAGTTTTTAAACGAGGTGCGCATAATATTAATAGGTAGGTACATAAGGCACTTTAAGAGTATATAATTTAGATCACAATTAAGGTAAAAAAACATAGACAATAATAGCACTTAATCCTTCAACCGCCGTCTGACATACATGTATTGAGACAAAGTGACACAGTAAATGACACATTCATAATTATGACAAGAGTTCAAAATGCGTGTTTTGTTTTTCGCATACGGCGGTTAAAATGAAGAAGCGGCGATCTAGTCGCTTATTTAACAGTACATAGAAAAAATCTGTAAATCACATATACGAGTACCTATATTAGCACAGAAACAAAAAACAACTAGGTTAGGTTTCAACCCGCGTCATACTGTAGAGGTATTGCTGAGTCAGGTATGTCAAAACCAGTATCACACTGAAAACAGACGTAATAAAATACGTTAGAATGGCACTAAAAGCAAATACGCACTAATAAAGCTTATAATAGAGTATTCATATATTTACAGTATCTACATTGCATTTATTGCTCGTATCAAGCCGTCTGAAGGTTACTTATCAAACGTATTTGCAAACTGTTTACTCGTAAAAATTATCCGTATTGCTTCGACTTAAAGCAAATTGTTGCTTAACAAATTTTTGAACAAGCCCTACTTCATATCAAAGCTTTTGTTTGATAAATAAAGTAAGGACGTTTGCAACGAGTAGCTATTTACTACTTAGCGTATAGCACATATTCTTGCAACGAAATAATAGTAAATAATAATGGTTAAACTATACAAATAAATCAATAGGTAACAAAGATGTGCAAGTTGTCATAAAAAATATTGTCTATGATATACAATATATATACCAAACTACACAATCATGATATATATGTTACCCATCTCAGCCTCCTATGGTATCAATTATAATTAGTTTGTGAACAGTATTAATACTCCATGTCAGCCAGTTTACCGAGTGATTCCATGCAGGGCAGCTCAGCTACCATTGGTTAAATATTTGATCAAGATCTTGTCTTGTGTGTCCAAGATTTGATCACATTTCTTCCTGCTCTCTCGTCAATGTTGATATGTTTGACGAATTTCCCGTGACGTGAGGAGATTCTAAATTTTCACCTGAATTTCACTTACACAAAAACAGTGAAAATCATAAGTAGTTAGAGATTCTTAATTCTTATTAGTTTACATTTTAATATACCAATGTTTTTGGTAGATTTTGGTGTTTAGTTCAGTTAGCTTAGGTCCTTAACCCTTTCACCGCGGTCACAGCCGTGATTGTGACGTTGCACAGTTATTTGTGAGTATTATAATTAATTTAAATATTTATTAGTATGCGGCATGACGGTAAAATGTCTTTAATATATCGTAAATACCAATACATATGTACATCCTGAATGTTAACTAAGGACACTTTGAACTAATCATAATCATTTGCTGGGCAGGGCAAAGTATAAAAAAAATAACAAACTAGACATTTAATAATAAATCGCAATTGAATAAGCCGCTGCTATGAATTTAAAAGAAAGCTATATAACTTGCGGTAATATATATCGGAGCGGTCAAGTTCGTCACAAGTATCTGCACATCTCTATTTTCAAGGCGATAAAGTACATGTTCAGATATTTTTGTGTACCTTGGCCGCTCCGATATATTTGATGGCGACTGTACTGCTGCAAAAGCACAAAAGCCTTAATGTTAATGCCAGTGCCAGGCATTTTTTTGCTTGCTTGGCATGCCCAATATTTATATTTTATTTACATTTGCCGTCGACCAAGACCTAGTGGAATGTGTTTAATAAAATTGTTAGTGCAAAGTTATGAATAAGAATAAAAAAAATTGCAAGAAGCTTAGATTAGCAAATTAATAGTTAAAAACTTCACCCAAGTTACTGTTATTAAATCTGTTATTTACCCGACGTTCCAGCCATAAGTCGCGGGCTTGACCGTGGAGGCCGCGTTGGGCTTAGCCTGCGTCTGCCCATAGTTCCTGTTCTGAGCTTGTTTATACGTCTGCTGGTATCCTGATGACGGATAGTTATTGTTAGAATTTGAGGGAGAGGCATAGTTAGGATTTTCCATAATCGGTCTGGTGTTAAACAAGTTGTTTATGCCGCCATTTTTAGAAAGATTGCCGAGAATGCTGCCGAAGATGTTGGACAGGCCCTGGCCGTTGCTACCGCTACTGGAGCCTCCTTGTCCGCCAGCGTACTTGTTAAGCGTATTGAAAATGGTGTCCAAGGTCCCTTTGCCGCCTGAACCGAAGCTTGAACCTCCAGAGCTTGAACCTCCAGAACTTGAGCCACCATATGGTGAATTACCTCCTCTGTTGTTGGATCCACCATATGGTGAATTTCCTCCGTAGGGTGAGCCACCACCGTGGGTGCCTCCGTAGGGCGAGCCACCTCCGTTGGTGCCCCCGTAAGGCGAGCCACCGGGGTAACTACTTCCTCCGGTATTACTTCCGTAAGGTGAGCCGCCTCCGTAGGGTGAACCGCCGCCGTAAGGCGAGCCTCCTGGGTACGCGCTTCCTCCGTTTGTGTTGCTTCCATAGGGAGACTGGCCTCCGTAAGGTGAACCTCCTCCGTAGGGAGAGCCTCCAGGATAGCTTCCTCCGTTGTTAGAGCTACCACCGTAGGGCGAGGAGCCTCCATAAGGCGAGCCGCCGTAGGGCGATCCTCCCGCGGGCGGAGCAGGCGGTGGGTAGTTAGGAGCCGAGTCAGAGTCCCTCGTTGGTGACTGAGGTCTCGCTGGCGCTGGTTTGGGCACCGACGGCTGCGGTTCCGAATTTGATCCTGAAATTAGCATTTTTTCCATTAGGTATATTAATCATAACTAGTAGTCCGCCTCGAAATGAGAATTCGCAATTTACTTGCAAACGAATTGACTAATATAACAAGACCCTTATGATGATTTTTTGGGCGCCTTTTAGCTCGATAACCCCTTGATCCATCCTGCTCATATACGAACTCTCAAATAATATGTATCTCTGCTACAACTTCACCAAATTTCATAAAGATCATAAAAATGTTACTCAAGTTATCGCGACACAAACTCATAAAATCAAAAAGCCATCGAAATGCCGAGTCGACCCAGGAACCAGAAGTTGTTTGTAAGAACTCGTTTCGCTTACGCTCCGCTCGTTCGAATATATGTATGTAGAATGTAACAACTGTAAAAAAGCAAATATTGTCGAAAACCTCTTGTACGTAGTGCTCGAATTTCTGCAAATTACGCCGAACCGATGGAAATCGAGTTTTTTGAACGCCCCGCCACGAGTTGGTAGAAAATGACGTGTCCAGGATCCAGTGCAGGAAATACAGTTGCTATCTAATTTATGTGGGATGTTTCGGCTGATTTAAATTTTTAATGATTTAGAATTTTAGACTTTTAAGTACATACCTACTTAAAATATCAAAATAATATTTACTAGTAGTCCGCCTGTGACTGAGTGATAACTCGCGATTTAATTCCTTGCAAACTAGATGACAAAATTGACAAATATAACAAGACAGGACCCTTATGACGATTTTTCGCGCCTTCTAGCTGTTTCGCGCCGGTCATGGCCAAGGGGTCAATCGATCAAGGGCGATATAACAAGACCCTTGTGATGATTTTTTGGGCGCCTTTTAGCTCCATAGCCCCTTGATCGATCCTGCTCATAAACGAATTCTCAAATTTTACTTATCTCTGCTACAACTACCAACAATTTTCATGAAGATCAGAAAAACTTTACTAAATTTATCGCGGAACAAACTCTACAAACAAAATCAAAAAGCCATCAAAATGCCGAGTCGTCCTAGTAGCCAGAAGTTGTTTGTAAGAACTTGCTTCGCTTACGCTCCGTCCGTTCGATATTTTTTACTTTTTATTTCTCCAATTTAGTTAAGGAGATTAGTCGGGAACATTTTCCAAGGAAAACCATCTAAAATGGATTATCCAAATGCTATTTTCCAGGCTGGCATAATTAAATGGATCTGATTACGTCAGGATTATTTGACTGATTCTTAAAATTCTCTGAAACGTGAGACCTAATGCTATCAGAAAGTGGCGGTGGGTGAACATTTTTCTTAGGCAAGCCGGAGTTTTATTTGGTTTATAATTTATTCTTGAACTGTAGGAAAACTGCTCAGTTGCCTGAAAGTTAGGCAAGCTGACGGGAATCGTATTCTATGGACGCGCCGCCACTGGTACCTACTAAAAATAAAACTATAACACTCGTTACTTTCGGCAATCAGGTAATATGGAAGTGACCGAACTTATACTTCATACGGCTTGTATTTTTGTCGATGGCACGGCCTCGCATCGACGGGTCGTGGATCGGTTCGCCTAGCGCCTAGTGCTTAAGGCCGTTCCTCGATTCGGCTAAGCCACGCCCATCCTTTAGATACACGTTTATGGCTCCCGTGCACGAAAGAAAGAGATGCAGCGCTCTTAAGGATCAGACTTTTTGACCAAACTACGATAAATAAGCGAATCTACAAAGTTTTGTCCAATTTTGCTTCTGTGACTTTTTAGATAAACCAGAATACCATATTTTTTACTTAGTTATATTACCTAATCTTTTATAATTTACGTAAGCAAAGAAAAATAGGGGAAAAAGGACCCAACTTCGGATTTTTTTCTATCGAGGCAACTTTCAGCAATCGTGTTTCGGCTTGTGCAAAAAACAAGAGTATATAGTCTAATAATATATATTCGAAAATAAATTCAGTCCCTTTTCCCGTTTGGTCACTAGAGCGTTTGAAAAAACCTATAATTTTTTTAAGGATGGAGACTTAAGCTCTCCGAAACATATCGTACGACTAAACTAAATACGAGTGAGTACTACCGTGTGAAGTGAATATAGTGTTAGTATGTTCTACGATAGTTTATACTACAAGAACCGAACGTACCTTGAACTGCAGTCTTCTTCTTGCATGTCGGGTAAGTTCCGCAGTCCCTCGTGTGGCCGAGAGAGCAGGGGTCTTCTGCCAGAACGCATACTTCGCTGTTCAGGCACCCGATGTCTTTGCACGTGCGTCCATATTCTGTGGACGAAACATACCATGTTCATATAAATATACTAAAGGTACCCATATAAACTATACAATTTGATAGTGATAACACACAAAGAGTAGATTTGTATTTGTATGCATAAATATATGTATTACACCTACAATAGATTTTTTTTCTGACAAGGCGCCATACTAACGCAGCCTATGTTTCAACGAAGTCTTGTCTAACGAGCCATGAAACGAAACGTGAATCAATGTAAAGGCAATTTTTCCCGCTAAAATTTGAAACAAAATGACCGAATAATATAAAGGATTCTGTTTTTCTTGGAAATACTTATTTGTGATAGAATCAAGTACGTCGTAATTACAATATTAAATTATATCCAATGGTTTTTCCTACGTAGGTATATGTCAATGGCGCGGCACGTGTATATACCACTAATTTGGTTTTCTTTTTCTTCATGCAAGGAAGTTACCCAAGCGCCTATTAATTAGGGAAGCAGGTGGGAATCGGGTTCTATGAACCCGCCGCTACTGGTATATATAAGGTACATATATTTATGCTACCTCTACCTAGGAAAAAAGGGTTCTTACATTCGTTATTTAGTATTTTACGCTGTCAAATTGCGTTATTAGGTAGGTACCTACTAATAATTGTTGATGAAGCAAAGAAAAGCCTAACGCTGGCAGAAACCTTAAGTTTAATATCCTGTGGGTTAATGCGTATTACGGTGAAGCCCACAGGATATTAAACTGCCAAATTAGCATCTTTAATTAAAAGCTACCTAGATCTCAATATTACTCGTATTTAACAAACATTATATAACAGCCAAATTATAAGTAGAATGAAATTAGGACAAAACGCTTCAGACTCTACGAACCAATAAAATTATTTTCAACATAATAGGGGCAGCAACCGAAATTTATCTCGAATAAAAATTACATTATTGTGAATTGTAAAAGTAATAAAACGTATTCAACCGAACAACACAAAAGCGGGCGAAAAAACACGACGCCGAAAACATTTTAAGCTAAGAGCGAGAAATGTGAAGAATTCTTTGGTGGCACGGAATTTGCGACTCGGCAAGTGCGAGTTTAGAGGCAATAAAAACAAATAAAAAGAGCATCATAAGGTCGGATCATAACTCATTGTTTTGCTACTCTCGAGGCGTCGGGTTGCTCGTTTTATGTGTGCATTAGGTAATGGATCCGCGCCATATCTTACCGGTGCCCGGGAGCGTCGAAGACGTGCCTCCGAGCGACATTGGTGGCTGTGGGCACAAGCCCGACTCATCAACTATCGCTAACATAGATTAAAGAATAATTACTCTGTGGAGTATGATGCTCTAATATGCGTATCCGATTTAATCAGTACAAGTTCTAAAGGTCACGTTCACTATGACGCTCGAACAGGAAGTTCCGTTCCAAGATAAGTTTGTTTAGCACGGAATTAAATAGTATCAAAGTAAAGAGGATTTAGGTATGTTACTATAGTAAGATATAAATAAAAGGACTCACTTGAAAAACTATCAGCATAAAACACACATGTTAAGATCACAATACCCGTCCTCCAATCCATTTTTATCTGAAACAAAAAACGATTTCGTTAGAATACCTACTTAAATAATATTTTTTATCTCATCTCTCTCAGAAAGTTAATTTCGATTCTTGATTCTGTAATTAAAGCATATTATCGAACTAAACAAAATAAAAAGACGCGACTTAATCTACAGATAAAACGATGAAAAGCTACAAAGAAACTTGACTATTAAGGTAAAACAAGACATTTTCTTTCTTGTCTCTATTTACTTATATTTTTCGCAAGCGGTTACAGTTTAGAAATATAGGTACGTACAGTCAGCAGCACAAGTAGCTAAGGTGGCGTGTTCAAAATTAACTAAACACACTTTTATTCTCTTGACAATAAAGTCGTGTCAGTCAAGCTTATTTTGAATACCCACCCGCTTAGCTATTTGTGCTGCTGACTGCACTACTAGATAAGAACTAATAGCCTAGCTATTTTAACACAAATATTTATGTATTGGACACATGTATTCTGGTCTATAATGCTTGGAACTAGTATTACATATGTCTGTAAATGAGTCAAAATAGCTTTGTATATTTTACTAGCGGCCCGCCCCGGCTTTGCACGGGTGCAATTATATATAAAAACCATCCTCTTGAATCACTCTATCTACTAAAAAAAACCGCATCAAAATCCGTTGCGTGGTTTTAAAGATCTAAGCATATATAGGGATGGACAGACAGCAGAAGCGACTTTGTTTTATACTATGTAGTGATGAGAATAGGGGATATTACTGCAATATTCTGCCACCAGAGTGCAACACTAGCACTTCGGTAAACCATAGAGTTCTTAATACAGACTAGGCCTTAAACAGTTATTTACAAGTTTTCATAGATAATTTATAACGTATAAATATGTCATTTGTGCACCAAGGCGGTTTGTTTACAGAGGGCCTATCGTGAAACGAGAGAATCGAAATTTTGACAACTGCCTCTCTATCGCTCTAATATGTAAGAGTGACAGAGAACCAGGTAATGAAACTTTTATTTTCGTGTTTCGCGGTAGGCCCTCCTTTTGTGGTAGTGCCGCCCCCTACGCAGAGTTTTGCGTATTATTCCCTATTATGAAATAATAAGTATAAAAATAACTGGTCAAGTTTCTAGGTAAGCACCGCTATCTATCCGCTGCTCGGGGTTTTACTTCGCTTATCAAATAAATATTTCAAGAAAGTCGATTTAAAGAGTTGCATTTTGTACACGATTACTAACTCAACCACTACTCTAATGGGTGATTAATTATTCAGCAGTATAGATTTCATTCAGTTTTATAAATACAATTTTTCCTTAATCCACACTATACATTGTTAGTTACAATTTTTCCTTAATCCATACAAGTATTCGTAGCTTTACTTGCTACTTTATAACTACATAATTTTCTAACATTAAAAATAATGATTGCTCGATTTATATTTCAGACATTTCTCAGCCTCAGTCCATAAAATACTGCAGGCGATGATAATGAACTTCATTGAATTATCTCCGAATTATACGAATACGTGTTATATGTTGCTTAGCTGAAAGTTCGCCGTTGCACATTTCAGCACTCAGCAAAAGCAATATTAACCCACCCGTCCGTCAGTTGCAACTTTATGACACCTGGCCACATTCCTCAAACAATTTCGCCTGAGACCGCTCCGCATAAGCTCGTTACAAACTACTGTGGACCACAAAGAGAAAACGCTTTGCGAATATCCTAGCAAATATCTCGCTTTATTGAAAACTTTGTCACACGATATTTGGTTTATTGTTCACCAAAATATCCAGCGTAACACGGGAGGACTATTCCTGAAAATAGTAGGTACTTTCCCGCATGAGTACGAAACAAAAGGGATCGATGGCAATGAATTTGTCATTGATGGAAAGCGTAGTAAACTAGTGGCGGCATGGGGCGCCCCTAATGTCACAGGTCGCTGAAGGTCACGCGGGTCAGGCTAAGGGTAGACACGCGACTATGTTACCACTTCACCCACACGACTACTAAGCTAAGGATTTCACACAATTTTCTTCCATGTTTGCTCCGGCGACTCGCTGGCTCGGGTATGATTAGTGGCGTCGCTATTAGAATTAATGGCTACGTGCTGATTAAAAAGGACGTCGGACTAAAAATTAAAAGGACCCCCAGGGGATATTACATGCCATACAGCAGAAATTGGATGTGAAGCGATACGGGAGATATATTGCCCGACATAAAGCCGTGCTCGGTAACTTTCTACCCATTTCCGGCAGCCCACTTGTGAATCGTATTTCGGAATCCTTTTTATCTTTTTGCGGGTGCGGTGTGGCGGCGGAACGCGAAGTGACAGCGGCACCGAGCCACTTCGCAGCTCATATATCACTTGAGCCTGTAACGGCGGCGTTAACGGCTCGCCTGTCACCTCCGCACTTCACCGGCGGTCCGGCCATACCTCTAACCGCACCTTGATCCTTTGTCTATCCGCATAATAGTTTTTTGATACCTTTTGTCTGTTTCAGATTGTTTTTTCAGGTCGTGAAACAAACTGCCGCTTTACGAAGCAAATTGTCCTTTTCAAGAGCAGTCTAGTGATATAATGTGGAATCAAATGCGAGTACGTGACGAGCGCGGTGCTGCGGCGGAGAGGGATTTAGGGCGTTCAAATTCTAGACGCGGTGCATGGCAGCCGGTCTCACAAATGCAGGGATTGCAAGCCACGGGTGTAAGTAAGGGTGTCGCTTACAGGGATTTATATCGGCGGATATACCCGGCGTGTTCACACTTCATGCCCGTGGGACGGTGACGCCAGATAAAATGCGCTCGAGAAGTCGGGTGCGCTTTACACAGATTCCCGGCTACTGACTGCATATATTACATGAAATATAAAATCGAACAGGTATCTACACTATTTGACTACATTGAAAGAATATTAGACTCTGAATCGAAGGTGGGAATTTATGCACCGTAGCACAGAAAATGTATGCGATATAATGTTTAAACTTACGTTTTTAACTGCAGATTTGTCTAACAGGAAGCACTGTCACACAGCAGTGACGGTCAAATCACGACTGAATTAAATACGCACAAAAGTGGTTAGAGCGCTTCGCCGCTAACCAACTAAATCATTTATTGTTTACGAAATGACCGTCCGAGCCTGATAGTGATAACATTGTTTACCTACTTTACGTGGTAATTTGTAAAATTAAATGAGATCATAGGCATAGATATTACTCATAAGTTCATGACACTGGCAATAGTGGCAATTCGCGGTAACGGTAGTGCATCATATTTGCTTACAACGTAAATACCTAGTTTTATCTTAAAAAATATTATTTGTTTTTCCTTCATTATTATTGCGATTTACAAAATGGTTCAATTGTGCAGACCTGGCAGTATTGGACTCTACTTTCCCAGTACTCGTGACATCACAGTAGTTGATTTAGTTATTCAGGTACCATTACCTGAACTACCTACTTATATGAATGATTTCGAATAGCAATAAATGAAAATTTCACTACGACAATACTGACACCACACATTTAGAATAATGTAGATAGGTTATAATTTTATAAATGTTAATTTCTAGGAAGACTTAGTTAATGTTTAACGTTGCTCAAAACTTACAATTAAATCATAAGGGGAGTAAAACGCCCACACTTTTTATACAGAAAACTTCTTCAGTCTCTATTTTGTTAGTCTACCTATCAATAGTATCAATGCACAAAAACCAAACCAGAATCTGCCTCAATTTAGCGATTTTTATCGCGAACTTAAACTGGTTGTTTATAGAATGATGTAAACATCCTTGAGACGTTCATTAGGGTACGGAGATAGAGCGGTTGTACAATCGTAATAGGCCGCATACGCATAGCACGGCTATTTATGTGCATTTTTTTACTATGGGCAGAGACTATAGAGATATACACGACCACAGCCTAAGAACTTTTTGAAGCTCATGTCGATTGCGCCATCTATGTCAAAGCCCACTAAAGATAACGAATATGTAAGAGAAATGTCACCTGCACTGCTACTCCACCTAGTAACAAATAGCGTACTAGTAGTACACTAGTAGCTACTAGGTGGAGTAGCAGTGCAGGTGACATTTCTCTTGCTTTGGCTGTGGTCGTCTATATCTCTATAGTCTCTGCTATGGGATTTATAAGACTAATAAAATCTCGTGTGAGTAAAAAATGTAAATCGGGATTCTAGTATAGAAATCTATAGGTACAAAGTGCGCATACCTACACATAAGATCAGACATAAATTGTGATAGGTCTCAAATATACGGGTAGGTATACGAGTAGTTCCGTTTACAACCTTAGGTATATACTTAACTGTCAACAAAATTAATTTCTCACATATGATGTATATGTATAAGTCACAACATTGTTAAATAAGCAAAAGCAAAATTCTTTTATGGGAATAATTTATGAGGGAAGGGAAAACTTAAAAACATTTTATAGGTACCTACAGCGGGATCAAATAGTGTATAATTTACAGGTTAGAAATTTATATTTCTAACCTGTAATTTTTGAGATGGAAACATTTTTTTTTGGGTCAGACTGTTGTCACATCACATCAATTTTCATATCACTTTATTTATTTTCATATATTAAATTATTTAAAAGAAATAATGTCATAACAAAAATCGCGTAATATTCACCTAAAAGTACCAGACCTCGTGCCACCTCGGTAAAGGTTAATAATAATAGCACAGCAGCCCGAACTCTTATCCGCAATGTCAATTCCATAAAGTCAAGGAGAACTTTATAAAAGTTACGTCGGAAATACCTAAATACATCGTCATTTATATCGCAGAAGCTACGCGATGGGCACTTATCTATTTACTCTCAAGCCTGGCTGGCTTGTCCACTTCGTTCATTTCACTTGGACTAGGTATAACTTTTATATAGTATTGAAAATAGCTATTTAAGTTCTTATGCCTAGGTGCATTGTTTTTTAATAAAATAAATACAGTCGAAACCTTTTATAGCGACATCCAAGGGACCAATTTTGGGGTTAAATCCGATATTTCGTAATAACCACCGTTATTTTAATAGTTTGCCCATGGATTTATTTCTGAGACGTAACATCCGATATTTCGTTGTAATTGAAGGGATGTTTACAAAAGCAACATAACTGACTACACTGGTTGACACCTGAAACGATTAACAATGTTCTTAAAAATGTGTCAACCGGTCTAAGTTATGTTGTTTTTGTAAACATCCCTTCAATTGAAGTCTTTATTTGTCTTTAACTTTATAACTTAACTTGTGATTAAGGGGAAAAATTAATCCGTAAATAATTAAATTAATATCTGGGGGGACAATACAGATCAATACAATTTTATATAGGTATAGTCGCCATCAAATATATCGGAGCGGCCAAGGTATCCGAAAAATATCTAAACATGGGACTTTATCGCCTCAGCAATAAAGACCTCGTTCAGATATTTGTGACCACCTTGGCTTGGCCGCCCCAATATAATCTTCTGATAGCGAGTGTACATAGATCAATAACTCGGGACCAAAATATTCGTAATAAATCGACGAAAGGCTATTATTACAACGATATCGCGCATAATAATATTAATAACGCTTTTTTTACTGATTAAATGGCGCGTGCTTAAAATTTATATACCTGGGTGGGACGGATTTAGGGGCATAATGTAGGTATACCTTAATGTTGCCTTTATTTAATAGGTATTACCTATTAAATAAAGGCAACATTAAGCGTTTATGTCACAGTTACATAAATGTTATACAAATGACACAAGGAACATTACATAAAATAACTGAATAAAAATATTACATAAAATACATAAGTCTCATAAAAATTTTACATAAAATTCGCGAAATGTGCTGAAGATCAAAAACAAGATCTTTGAGACACCACAATGGACATAGAACAACATACACCTTTAACAATACATTAGATGTAGCATTATAAACCTTAGTATATTATTAAGCAAAATAATGCACACTTACCTTGAAAACCATTAAATAATGCGTCACATAAAATATGATAATTTCACGACTGTTCCATTCAAAGATGCATAGACGACTAATATGGCCGAAATCGAGCGGGCTATTCATAGATACTAATATAAGAACAGTATTGCCTAGTCAAATAAATGAATGCTTCTAAGGAACTAGCGAATTTTAGTGAAGTTTTGTGTTACATAAGGTTGTCGTTACATAAGATTGAAAAATCCGTTTCAAAAACTTTTTGATCAAATTTTATATTACTATCCATCTAACCTTGTTGTTATAGTAGCCAAACACTTCCCACATTAAGTGAGAAATCAATAAATAAATCAAATACTATCAGACTCCAAAAGAAAAAATACGAATAATCATTAATCATGTTGAGGCAGGGTTGCTTTACTTTCAATTTGTATGGAGAAAATTGTCGAGTTTTCTAAAATAAAAATAAAATGTTAAAAATTAGTTTTATGGTTATTCCTCTAAATCAAAGGTAGAAAAAATGCTATATTTTGCGATATCAACATTTTGTAAAAACAAAAAGTGACCATAAATCCGTCCCCACGTTTCCACCCACCTACAATATTCAATATTATTTTCCGGTAATTTTGCTACTAAATTAAAATAAAATGTGTTTCTTAGGGCGATCGACTTCCTAATTGGGTCTCTTTTAGCGTCAGAAATTCTTTTATGATAGCAACTTCCTATAGATCTATTTTAAGCATTTGACACAGGACAAAATATTATTAAAGAAATTCGTTTTCACTGAAATTTAAGTACTAATTAACAGACTTAAGTTAGTCTTGAGTTAAGAGTTTTTGTTTGATGTATATGTACTTTTATTAACGGTTATTTTAACTAAAAATAATATAAAAAAAACAAGTTTAAGATGACAATGGTTGTTCTTTAAATTAAAAATGCCTAATTCTGCCGACTTCAGGGAAAAACTAACACTTTTTTTTTAAAAACTTCTTTTATACATATTCTGAATCAGTAAAAGAGGCGATTCCGAATACATGTATAAAAATCTCAGTTAAAAAACAAAATTTAGATGCGTCTTTTTACCGAATGACGGCAGAATTGCGAAGCAATGAAGGTATTTAAAAGCATTTGTTTAAGTACATTACTTTTGTATTGACCTCGAATTTAGAGGAAACTAGAGGAAAATAAGGGAGGACACTGGGCCGGTATGCCTGAATCTACCAAAGAGGAAATACATAATCTAACTACCAAGTGATGTTTCGTACACAAACTCTAAGAACTTCACAATCTCAATTTGATAATCAACAAACCGCAATAAAAAAGGGGAAATTTGGATTTCATTAATGTTTGTTGATATAGAACAGCAGCGCGTCTCCAATTCCATTCTCAAGACTCCAATACCGTCATGATACCCTGCACCAACGTCGCTGTCATAAAGCATAAACTTCCGCCACTGTGCAGCTATCGCTTGCAGCTAGGGTTACCAAATGTTTAGATTCTTCCCGACGTGCTAGGAATTGTATTCCATTTGTCAAGAGCGATAGAAATGGATGTTAGACTTCTATTTGCAATTTCTCGGTCGCCGTTCAGGCGCCGCCACTTTCCCGTTACCGACTCTACCGATTCAGTGACTGATTGACAGAGCTGTCTTTTCGATTCGATCTCAATAACACTGAGTCAGCGAGAGGAGTAGGTACCTACTTGTCACAAAATAGCAGGTTTCAGAAATGGACTTACTTGTGCATGTTACAGTCTTATGATATTAAAACCTCATCATGAAATAGAATCATGCCCTATTGTTTTAACTGCTAACCCTATTCGGAGCTTTATTTTGGGTTACTGCACCGGATTCTGGGCATTCTGGTGAAACGTGACTTATAACCGTTTGAGTCTGCACCGATATTAGCTGGCATAACGCCATAATTGCGACAGGGTACTAGGTTAGCAGAGTCGAAAGGAAGTGTTCCTTCACGGAGTCCGACGCTTTTATGGTGTTGTACGTCATGCGTGAAATATGAAATACGAATTATGTCTACAGTGGAATAATAAATGTTTTTAATATAATAGCAATCCCTTTTTAATCTAAGATACTTACTCGCGATACTTGTATTAGCCGCATATTTTTGTGAAGATCAGTTTTTATGGAAATTTAGTGTAAGCCTAAACTTTCTTTGACACAATAATTAATTGATTTGACCTTAGGTATTTATCGAGACATCGTTTTAGGACGAAAGTTCCTAGCTTCGTGAATTCTTGATGAAACCATCATCTGTCCAACTCAAGCTTAACGTAATATTGTATAATCTTTCAACTTAGGTATGTGAGTACATCTGTCAATTAACAGTTTAATTAAACATGAACGCCAGGGAACGAGCCAAAGCTTGAAGCAAAGCTTGGATTACACACCCACAAACAGATATCAGGGCAGGAATTATAGTATGTAAATAGCACTGAATTATGATAATGGGAATTTAATAGCAATTAAATATTTCGTTTTGTACCGATTCACGTAAAATAATTAATGAACAGCCTAAATAATTTAAATTTGTAGTGGAATGTACAAAGCTATAAATAAAGACTTTTGATTAATTTAATTCATTACTAGCTGACCCGGCGAACTTCGTGCCGCCAACTTCCACAGACCGATTTCTTCACCCACTCCTGTTGACTCATAACCTTCTCCTAACAATTCTTACCTACTTTACTTCCCAAGATCAAAACACGTTTTTCAATTTCTTCAATATTATCTTAATAGAGTTAATGCCTAGTATTCTGCTATTCGGGGTGGAGACAAATCCAGCAAAACATTAAGTAATTGTCAAAATCGTTACAGTCCTTTTAAGAGACCTTTAAGGCCTGGAAAATTAAATGTTTCTGGAGTAAATAAATCAGTAACTTAGCACTATGAATACAGTACCTACGAGTATATACCTATAGTTGTATACTTTCTCAAGTTTAAACCTAATGCGATTATCACACTGACGCCGCAACCGCATGCGGAGACGGTGTGCAAGCGTGACAGCGCTATATACACGCAGAGCGCTTTCTCGCTCGCGCACCGGCGCCGCATGCGGAAGGCGCATCAGTGTGAAACGCGCCTAAGTATGAAAACATAAAAAGTTAAAATGTCTTAAGTAGACTTGGTTGTATTATTATCTACAAACTGAATTCATTCTGCTCATTTTAGATCATCTTGTTCATTGACTATTGCAAAAGAAATAGTCTGAATTCAGCTCTACATGCTACATGCTAGTGATTCTTTACATTCAAAACATCTAGGAACTAATGGCAGGCAGGATGCATCAATTTCAATTGAGCTTGAAATTGATACCTACCTACTACCAACACATTATTGACCATTCAGAATGCTTCTAGACCATTCCGCGTAGGTACCGAGACCACAGAGTAAATATAATGGTACTATACAGAGTTTTCTCTGTGACGTCATGAATCACTTTTTCCCTTTTTAACACATCAAGTTCTCTTTCGCATTTACAAGCAGGGCCGTGAGCCGATTGAGAGATATACCACTGCCTAAATTTTAACCACACATAACCTTTATAATATTTGGTGCAAATTTATCAGTATTCTAAAATAACTAGGACTTGCGGCCATCTTGGCGAGCAAGGTGGTTGGGTTTCGTGATTAACTTCTTATTTTTTGTTCATTTTCGTGATTCAGTGTGTAATATATAGCTTATTCTGCAGTGATTTAACGAACTAGTGTGCAACTAATGAAGAATTAATCTCAAAACAAGTGTAACCCCTGTTTGAGTTAGATGTCCGTTAGTCCACGTGCTGTTTGTAGGGAGTAGCTATCTCCTTATAAAAAGCCTAACCTCACCGTACAACGTCCAGCTCTTGGAGCGAAATTTTAACTAATTAACCGTACACTTGTCGTCTCTACTTCGACATTGGCAAAATTGTCCCAATATTGTGGACAGAATGCCATTTATTTTAAAAATTGAATTGAATTGAAAAATAACTATGTTGTTCCATGTATAAATGGATTGTCAAGACAAATGGAATTCTGATTGCATAAAATTAAACTGTATGACTTTACTTAGTTTAAGTTCATATTTATGCTAGTTATGCTTTAATCTACGATATAAGTCAGGTTACAATAAATACACAAACCTACATAGTTAATAGCGGGGTCATCTGCCACAAGTATATGTATAAACTTACTAGGAGATTCCAAGCATCAATTTTCAAAAACAGCAACATACAGCACGTAAGGTGACGGTGTAAATAATATCAGCCTCAAGACCTCAAGATTCGGGCACTCATGCTTTTATTGGCTGATGGTGTTAAAAGTTATATTTTCTAAAATTATGATTGTCCGAGCATGTAGTTGTGACTTCTATCAACCAAAACTCAGACACTCAGGATGACAATAAAACTGTTCAACATATTTGGTTATTATCCAAAACCATAATTCAATTCAAAGTAAGAAAAAAATACTTTGGATAAGTTTCAGTTAGGGCTTGCTATACAGGTATATTTTGTATGGCCAATACCAGAATTCCGGGATTGCCTATGGATAGTATGGATACAAATAAACAAAATTGGTTCATGGTCATGTTCCAGTAGGTCTTGTTACAATATAGTGGGTAACTTTATTTAGGTTGACATGGGTTTCTTCTTTTGTATAATGAACTAAAGATGCTAAAATTGCCACAAAAATGATATTTTCCAGACTATTGCAAAGAGTTGCAGGACTTACAGGAATAATGTATAGTATCTAGTTATTTTTATTTTTATATAATTTATTCAGCATGATAAATTACAGATTAATTTCAGTTTTAACAAATGAAGTGGTTGAGGATTTATTTACAAACTATGCTAATATTATTTTTTATATCATAACATTTATGTCATAAACATTTAAATTATAGGTACCTATACCTTGCATGATCAAAGCCTTTATAGGAGTTATCAGGGGAATAATGTATTCATTATAGTAAGATGTATCCTTGAGAGTAGTAATTAAACCCCATAGTTGTGCGTCATTGCTAGAAATAACTCGGGTTTAAGATAAATGTTTCTCTTTTTAGTAAGACCAGAGTAATACGTATGAGGACATTCGTTATTCATTAAATGCTCGCAAAACACTTCCTCTACGTACATCTAGCAAAACATAAGGTAGTTATAAAAGTAGTTTAATAAAATAACTTACCTTAAAAGCGCTGAGCCTGTTGCTCTTGTTTGATGTGACCAGGATGTGAAAACTGGTAATTTTTCCCTAGACGCATGAAGCTACCTGAATACTTGATTTAGTCACGCAACACAATACAAGGTCTGATCAATTCTGTCATTAAATATTACACAGAAAAAACCCGTCAACACCAACTACACCAAGCAAAATTGATTGCCTGTCAAACGTATACAGAAGTGTCTAGGTGACGTCTGTCAAAAGTTTAACGGTGCGTTCTCAAATAATGCATTCGCATAAGTCTACAGGTGCATTTATAAGATGATAAGTTTACGTTACTGTAACAACCCACAGGTGACTTGCTTTAGATTTCTTCTTTATGGTAAATATTTGTGTACTTTTGTTATATATATTGTTATCAAGCATTGAGTTATAATATAATAGAGGCGCAGACACAAACAAGATTTTCCGAAAATATAGCACAGAGTAAATAATAGTATAACAGAGAGACCTCTGTAATGTCACGTAACGTCACGAAGCATGTTGTCCCTTCTTAACGCATGACAAGTTCTTTTTCGCACTTATGCAAACGTATCGGATACGTCGTGTCAAACTCAAATTTTTTGACAGATTTACTTTGAGTTGTACCCCCCTGAATATAGCACAAAAAAATGTGTAGCCGGCCAGTGCGAATTATTTAACATCGTTAAGGTTGTACTCAAAGCAAGCATTAACTAGAGACCGCACACGTGTACCCCCGTATGGGATAGATATATAGATGCCCATAATCACTTCTACAGCATAAAACAGAACAATTTACCAATCTTTTCCTTAGCCGACACAACTTTCTAGGAAAACTAACAGCTTTTCTCGTAGCAATCACAAAAATTCTTGAAGAAATCGCGCATTATATCTGTTTGTTACCCTCCACTGCTAGAAGTAACGCGTGGAGGGTAATAGAAACTATGACAAGGACCAACGATAATAGCACCTCTCTGCCGTATCTATTGAAAGTGTAATAAGACCATCCCGTTCTATCTTGGTATTATTAGTTCCGTGTCAGATCTATGGGTGGTATATCTATGAGGTTGTATTACAAATTAGAAGAAAGATATGATAAAATGTCACCTGTCATTCATCTGGCGTTCAAAAATCACATGGCACATAAGGGCAATGGAGTCGCTCTTGGATCAATTACTTTATTATGTATACTTAATTTGTTTATTATGTATACTTAATTGTGACCCCCTAACCTTTTTAATTCTTTTTGGGGTTCTGTAGACAACTAGGGACATAGTTCCAACAGGTTGAGTTTTAAGCCCGACATGCTCTCGGACGGATTTTCTACCTAAGTTTGTGAGGCGAATGTTAAAAGTTGTAGGCAAACTTCAGGTACCCAGATCGGTTGCCTGATTCGACTCCAGAATGGAATGAAAACTGCACACGGTCGGTTATGTTTACTTGTTTGCGTTCTGACCTAACGTATTCCTGACGGTGTAAACCGTACGGGCACAATGGGTGGCGGGTGCGGGTTATTGAGTTTTTCGGCCGCCGAGCGAGCAGAAAGGGAAGCAGGCATGCGGCCCATGCGGGGGCGAAGTACATGCTCAAGACAAATTTAGAATCAAAAGAAACACAATAGCTCGGTAAACATAGTATTTCATGCTTTCTTTTTAAATCTTTAATTCAAAAATTGACAGATCACACTTTGAAATAATGAAAAAATAATAAACGAAAATATTTACATAATTGCTTTCTTGGGATTAGTTATGAGGATATTACGGTATCATTTGAGGTATATTTTACAAAAACCGGCTAAAGTTCGTGTCGGACCACGCATAACAGAGAGTTATTTAAAAAAATCACAAGTTATATCACAAGGTCGTATCTGCCTATGTACGTAGTTTTTTGGAGATCACTCAAAAACTCCTTAACCGATAATGTTCAAATATTTTTTTAGCAATTTCACTAGTGGCGCCTTGTGTTAAAATACACCTTGTGTTAAAATGTTATAAGGATAAGTCTCAAAATGTCTGTGGCATACTTACGGAAGGACGGACGGACGGACAGACGGACATGACGAAACTATAAGGGTTCCGTTTTTGCCAATTTAACCACGGAACCATAAAAAATGATTCAGCATTATAAAATATAATATAATAATAAAATTTACTAAATAAGTTTTAATAATTTTCTGAGTTTCGTAATTTAAAAAAAACAACAACTACTCCACTAGCCTTATGCCTCAATGCTGTCAGTTCGGTTTAAATTTACGAAACCTTTACTTCCTATCGCCGATTGTGCCTATAGTTCGTTGACCTTCATGCTGTAGCATTTAAGCTTAATCCCTAGTCTCACTTACACTGGTAATATTTTAACGAAACGTTTGTTAGTCCTTTGTAAATATACTCGTCGGAACGATCGGGCTTCGCTCGGCTCGGGCTCGGCTCTCTTCTGCAAAATTAGTTGCGTTGCACCGTCTTTTACTGTGCCACATTTGGAGTGCTGATTTCTTATCTAGTATATATAAAATCATTGTTATCAAGTAATAAATTGCAAATTTTTCTAAATATTGTTTGCGGTAACAAAACCCATTTCTGAACGCATCTGAAACTTAATTGACCGGAAGTTTTAAAACACCTTTTTCTTTATTTGCTTCCGTTTTCTTCTTCCGTTTCTTATTTTGTTCATAATGGCATAAGGTTATAAATATTTTCCTTCAAGAAAGAGCGATGAGTTGACTTTGGTAGTTGGATTGCAATCACCAATTCCAATCATAGCAAAGATATGTTTGGCGCTCTTTTCCTATCTACTGACCTCGAAACACTAATCACCTGCGATTTTCAATACATTGCGGTTTTTGATCGACGGGTTGCGGGTTCTTTTTATAAATTAGTGAGCCGCGCAAGTAATCGATTTCCTTCATTGCTGGTCTAGGCCGACAACTTTTAAGCTCAATGGGCCCAGGTAGGCGTAATTTACATAATGAATTTTACAATAACTTTGTAGATAATTTTATTATACCTAAGTAATTTAAATTTTAATGTCCGCGTCATTAGTATCAAACAAATATAATAGTTTATTAGATACAAATAAGTCCTTACTACTAGTAGTCAATGTTGTTGCGGTACATGGTAAAAACCAAAGGTAGGTAAGTAAGTGTCTTCTGATCATAATGGTAATCACTAATCAGTATAATATAGTTTTGTATTAGATAATTGCGCCGCCTCTGGTTGTGGCAAGTTGGCTAGCATAGAATTTCAGCAAAGGGCAGTTATTATATTAGACTATGGCTAGACCCTATGCTTTGTAGCCAATTCAGGCAAGTAGAATGGCTACGATAACTATCGCCCTAAATGGCAAACAGAAAAGCATTAATTAAAACGTAGAGAACTTGTCGGGAAACTTTTTAGTGCAGTCATAATCTTGTATTCACTACTGTTGGATTGTGTTGTGCTGTGCATGACAAACGACAAACTTCGCCATTCGGGGACCATTATTCTTTGATAATTTTACTTGCGACATATATTGTACTATGAAATTCGGTAAATACAAATTTTCATTTAAGTATTAACATCTAAGATGTCTGTTTCATCTGCTTCGTGATTACCTACGCAGTTTTCACGCAAACCAAGTGCTTAAATCACGAAGTTAATTCTGCTACTGACTGTACATACCTCAGTGTCATATATGCATGACTGTGTAGCAAACTTTGAAACACTCGGCAATGGCAGCCGGCAAAGGTACGATAAATTTAAATTCTTCGCTTCACTTGACATAACGCAGAACTTTGCTAGGCGGGCTAACTTGTTTACTCACTCAAAGGCATCTTGACTCTGAGGTGCATTGCAAATAAGTACGTTTTCAAAAACCGACAGACGAAAGAAAATAAGTTTACTAGTTGCGTACTCTTTGTATCTTCAGCCTCAGCTCCATAGTTTTGGGTAAGACGTGCACGGAATATTACAATAGTTACGGAGTTATTTGTCTGTTGAGGCGTGCCTTATGAGGCCGGGAAAATTAATATCGTGGATTGATTTTGACGGGAATAATTGTTGCTGACTTATTGCTAGCCCTTATTATCACGTACTAATCAGTGTGTTGGGTTACAGGGTATCGCGTTTAGGTAGTATTGATGATATTTATTCTTTCGGGATAGTTTGGGCTAATGAATATTTTGCCTGACGAATGCTAAGTAGTAAGAATAATACTTTCGAAGAATAAATGTAGCTGTACACACCTATTTTATAGTCAGAGTGTTTACTAGAAATTAAGAGTCCGGTAATTTTTTTTTCTGATTTAAACTCACACGATTTTCACTCATTATTTTGAATTCAAAATAATGAATTTTTTTTTCGATTTCGTTCAACTTTTTGATGCTACGAGTGCAGTAAGTAACATAACTTATATTTGGCAGGCATTTAATTGCATTCTTTTTAGTTCCCGAGAAATTACAGTACATGTACTCAGTCTTTTATTTTGTTCGTCATACCATAGATAAATGAGTAGATAGATTGCTAACTCCATACATAGCAAAACTACTAATTAAATAATAAGTCGTATGGGAGGTATGGTTTAACTCATTTATACTAAGTTTTAAGCACACTTAAATCGTAATACGTATTAAGCTGTAATCTTTTGAATAATAACTTTTAGCAAAGCTCGCTTAAAACTTATTACATATACGCATTTAGCCATCTATGGAAAGAACACTCTAGGTACTTAATTCTCTTTGGTCATACTTACAATAGTTACATCAGAGACTATACAGATATAGACGACCACAGCCTAAGAACTTTTTGAAGTTCATGTCGATTGCGCCATCTATGTCAAAGCCCCCTAAAGATACCAAATATGTAAGAGAAATGTCACCTGCACTGCTACTCCACCTAGTAATAAATAGCGTACTAGTAGTACACTAGTCAGGGCCGGCCCGAGCATTCCCGGCGCCCTAGGCAAGAGACTGAAATGGCGCCCCATTTTAGAGAATTCGTGACAAAATAACGCGCAATTTTTTTTCAAATGAATAGGTGGGTAACTGTTATTTTACGCCAATATAAAGTGCTAACTTTTTAACTTACTAAGTGGAAGTGCTAACTTACAATTCACGCTTGCACCCTTTCTCGTTGTAGACTGCCATCTAGTGCAACATAAAAATATACCCCCTTTTTACACCCCCATAGGTTATCTTTACCCACATTTGCGCCCCATAGTAAAGAATGAAGGGCAAAGATGACACCCGCATTTATTTGCGTCCAGAGGAAATAAAATAAATCGTTTTTATTCGTAATGGACATCTGCCTTTTTAGGTTTCCGTAGTCAAAATAACTAAAAATCTTATAGTTTTACTAGACCGGTCTGCGTGTCCTTCCTTAGCCCAGTAAACGTCACTACAAGTACAAGCCAGCTGAAATTCTTGATGAATGTCAGGGTGGAAAAAAATAACGGGCCTGGAGGAGAAATACCTTATAACGAAAGAAAATTTCTTTCATTTTTAGGGTTCCGTAGTCAACTAGGAACCCTTATAGTTTCGCCATGTCCGTCCGTCCGCGGTCTAGCTCAGTGACCGTTAGCAATAGAAAGCTGAAATTTGGTTTGCTGCTGCTGAAGTGCGTGTCGGGCCGCGAACCACGAAGAATGGGGGTTTTCTTCGTGCTTACAATCAAAAAAACTAATATAAAAAACCGGCCAAGAGCATGTCGGGCCATTCAATATAGTTTTCATTGAAGGTACTTATTAGGCCTGACTGTCATGATTTTTTTCAAAATTTTTGGACCCACGGTTCAAAAGTTAGATGGGGGGGGGGACGCCCTGTTTTAAACTTTCGGAGCTATTAGTAACGAAAATATTAGTTTTATTCAAAAACTGTTTTAGAAGACCCTAATTCTTTTTAGAAGACCTATCCAACAATACCCCACACAACTGGGTTGCAAGGAAAAAAAAATTCGCCCCCCACTTCACGTGTACGGGAGGTACCCTAACAAAACATATTTTTCCAGTTTTTATTCTACCATTTTGTCGGCTTGGTTAATGCACATATTCAAACTAAATTTCAGCTTTCTAGTGCTAACGGTCACTGAGCTAGACCGCGGACGGACGACGGACGGACGGACGGACATGGCGAAACTATAAGGGTTCCGTTTTTGCCATTTTGGCTACGGAACCCTAAAAAAGAAGGATAACTCGAAAATGACTTAACCGCTAACGGTACGTAACGAATTTACGTTGAAAGAATTTACAGTGATGTATCTTCTTGTATTACTAGAGAGAAACATTTCCATACACAATATGTGTCCAGCTCTAGACATACCCTCACCAGACAACCAAGTAATAGTTAACTGTTTATACTGTGAGCGCGGGTCGATGACAGAAGGTTCTACTAATTGGGTTCAGTGTGATACAATGCCATATGTGGGTACATCAACGATGCGCCAAACAAGTGAACAGATGTAAATTACTGGACTTATGTACCTAAGATTTTATTTGTACACGCTGCACTGTTAATGCTAACGACTTCTCCGAGTGTGTTGACAACGTAACCAATTTATCAGTTATACAAAAATTTAAAATACTGACCAACGGTTTACTTGACTTGACCATTACTATATTTTTTTTTCGATGCCGCCGTTTGGCGCCCCCCTAACACGAGCGCCCTAGGCGATCGCCTAGTTCGCCTATATGGACGGGCCGGCCCTGACACTAGTAGTACAGAGATGGGGTTAACAAACATAAGAAAAAAACAAAAAAAAACATACAACCGAATAAAGCACCTCTTCTTTTGAAATCTTGAAGTCGGTTCAAAAGTGATATAGATAAGGGAATGGAAAAAAACCAAAGTCAATATGTAGTAATATTTCGTAAGTAATCTCTTCAAGTTTGTTTAGTATTGATAGAATATGTGTTTTATTAGGGCAATTTAGCTGTACTTTATTAAGTATTTTTATTAAGTTTGATTTAATTAATCGTAAATGCCACTTAGCTGCCAAAGTATAAGGTAAAAAGTATTAAAATACAATTTTAAGTTCAAACTTATGTGCTTAGGATTTGATCCATTGGCTATTTGATGACAAGATTTCGTCATCATATCACTTAACAGATTTATGAAGGCTCTGCGGCCTACTCACCCACTTTTTATCAAAGGCTGGGTTGCAAGGCAGTCCGAGGGTTGAGATATTCGTGTCATACATAATTTATCTTCTCATATATTATGACAGGAAATGTCCGTCGCCTTGTCTGCGTAGAATGAAGTAATATCCGGCACTGCTGGACCGTTTAGATGGAACTTTCAGTGACGTTAGTGTTGGATGGTTTCGCTCTTATAGAACTTGGATGTGAGAACGTGGCGCTATAAAATTCGAGCATTTGGAATGAACATTTTGAGAGAATTCTGAATGTTACCTAGTTGACAAATGAATAGGAACTTTAATTGTTACCATCAGATTATTTATTTATCGTATGGCTACACGTCACTGGATATAGAGAGGCATTTCTTCTTTCAGGTGGTATAAGTAGTGGGAAAGTAGATGATGAAGAAATTCCAGTGAGTGCTGCGAGGTCGAGATTATCAAATTATTTAAAGCTTTTTAAACATTATGAAAATGTAATTTATAATGGGAATAGAAGCGCAAGTAGCAATCTTAAAAATAAAATTGTGATTATTGTAGCTGCACCATAGAGAAAGAAGAATTATACATATACATCTACATTAGTATACATACGTTTATAGTTCCAAAACAATGATAGATGTAGCCACTTCAAAATCCGTAAGTGAGCTTAAAACTCACTGTAACAAATCACACAAATATTCCTATGCTTATAATTATGTGTATAAGTACTTATCGTAAAAAAACATTAGGAGTCTGTTGTCCAATTACTAAATCTATAGGTTTTGTACAAAAAAAACTTCTCGTGATCTCGTTAAAAAGAACCTACTTAGAATATTTTTTGTGATAATGAATCAATACTACTATACTTTAAGTAAGTGCGGAAATTTAAACATTTATAAAATTAGGCGAAGATAGGTAGGGTAGGTACCACAGGTACGTAGCGCAGTCGAAGAGACATAGTTAGGCACGTTATCGTTAGTTTCAATCACAGAGAACCTTATCTGTGGTTTCAATCGAAACCACATAAATACAACTAGCTGTATAGAATATCGTATTGTTATCTATCTTGTATTGCCTCGTGACAGTATCCTAACTGCAGAACACCGTAGCATTTAGATTCAAAGGCACTTGCCAGTTGTGTTCACTGTCGTTGTGTTTGATTCATGGCGTAACTTTGGTACGACGATTCAGTTGGTGTGGGTATGTAAATGGAACATCGAACTAACAAAGGGTATAGAAATTAAAACTTGAAAGGAAAATGATAGTCAAACGGAAAATGTGCAAGTAAAATAGAGAATATAATGATAGTAAACAAAACCTTGCGTTTACGATTCTACATTTATTTTATGTTATCCGCCATACTCGTAGACCAATATTTTATTACCACTGCGCTGGTATCTACCAAAGTATGTTTATCCACCGCTTGGTTTACGGGCCAAATAAAATAATTTGTTAGAGGTAACAAAGGCAAGATTGCTGGCTTTACAACGATTGCATTCGTATTCGTGGTAATATACTACGCGAGTACAGGCGAGCATTGTGCTCGAAATAAAACAAAATGGGAGCACTATTCAACCATCAATCAATAATTCACTTTAATAAAAACTGTAGTAACTTTTCAAGTGGTCCTGTAAAAAAAAATAAACGATATTTGAATGAGATATTTCAATTAAGTACTGTGCTTCGTTAGACACAAAATATTCTTTAATTATACATACATATCTAAACAATTCATTAAAGTTTGAAAATGTATTAACATACAATGTACTAATGTTAATACATTTTCAAAAATTAACACTCGCTTGCTTTCAGTGAGCAATGGTAACGGTGCTGTGATAAAAAAAGGGAATGAAAAGCGTGAGTGTGTGCAAAGTGAGTGCAACAAAATCTGGATATTGCAACGGGACGGGTGGGTGAACGGGAGTCGAATGGTTACGCGAACTAGTGTAAGACTAAGGGCCTTATCACACTTGAGCGATTTAAAAGCTCTATACAAAACTCGTACGCGGCGAACTCGCGGCATTTTCGCTCCCATACAAAACTCGCTTGCAAATCGCAAGTGTGATAACGCTCTGGGTCAAGAACACCTCCGATGCGGAACCGAAACTTGAGCGGTACGAGTATGTTGGCTAAACGAATGTGGAGTAGACGAATCACGAAATAAAAGCGAATCGGCGAATCTGCGGAAGGCAGACAACGCGATAGCGGATATGCGAATGATTTTACGAACTAAGTATTTTAACTAAGTATGGACAGAGTGACCAAAAGAGAACTAAATTCCGGTTAGCTGTAATGTAAGGTTTTAGGACGCTACCAATCGTCCCTAGATGGTTTTGGGACCTCTCAGATCGATTTACAAAAATCCAAAAATGAAATCGATCTGTGAGGTTCTAAAACCATCTAGGGTGGGTTGGTAGCGCCCCAAAACCTTACAGCCAACGGGAATTTAGTTCTTTTTTGGCCAACCTGTATACAACGGCCAAATCTGTCGAATCGTACAGCGGATTTGTGAATATTCGCGCGGGGATGTGTTGCAGGCGTAAGACCTAGTAGGTATCTAAGAGAATGATGAGAGAGAGAGAGAGAGAGAGAGAGAGAGAGAGAGGGTAGCGGAAGATTTACTTTATTTACTCACGCTCTTTGAATTTCTGAAGCTGAACACCCACAAATTAGTGTCATTGAATTAATAGGTCGGTACTGCCACTGACAGTAGACCCGTCCATTGTCATTTAACGATCATTCCCTTGTTTTCATGCAAATACTTTGGCATAATTTATCTTGTTTTGAATTCGCTTCATATGTGGAGATGTGTGTGAAAATCAGTTTGGATTTGTTGAGAAAACCGAATATTCGGGTACCCTCAACAGCAAAGTCGCTAATAAACCTACTTATTTACTTATTATGTCACGAGGAAAAAAATATACATTCGTAGGCTCTATCTTCATTATACAAGGTGTAACAAAAACTGGTGATCCGTTTTTTAAAGGCATAATTGGTATCGTATTCTAATTACGAAAACCTAAGAAAAAAAATGTTTTTTTATGGAAGGTTGGCCGGCTGAGACCGTTGCCTCAGCTCCATTCAAAAAAGGTTTGTTCGCGTCAAAAAAACATTCTCCTGTTTTTTCTTAATCGCAATACAATACCAATTATGCCCATAAACGGATAACCAATATTTTTGTTACATCCTTTATTTAACCGTCAACGAGAAAATACCTAATTTATGAGTAATTTATCTCATAGCCACTAAACAGGCGGTACTGTCGCGCACACAGCCAATAACTAGTTCGCTTGTTCCTTTGGACTAGCCAAGCGACTGGAGGAACAGCGCTGTACGGCTGAGTTCGGCCGAGCGCTTTATCCTCATGAGAAATTAACTGTTCCATTAGTTTTAATTCATTCGACGCCCGCGCGGTATGGTTCATTATTTCCGCTATATTCGGTATAAAAATGCGTTAAAATATCGCCTTTGCGCTCAACTGCAAAATAAAATTGATATATGGAGTGTATACTTAATGTTATCGGAATTACGAATGTTACGCTGCTCCTTGCGCGCCATTTTTGAATAATGTTTACATGTCTTTATTGAGTAGTATATACCTTCTTCTTCCTCTTAGCGTTTATCGCGGCTTGGGGTCCGCTTGAAAACCTAATCCCATGAAAATATATAGCGTAGACATGGTCATGTACTTGTTTTGTGCAATAAAGTGTTTTACTACTACTACTACTATTAGGTCCAGTTTCCTTACGATGTCTTCCTTCACCGAAAAGCGACTGGTTAATATTAACTGAAATACCCGATTCCGTACATAAGTTCCGAAAAACTCAGTGGTATGAGCTGGGGTTTGAACCCGAGCCGAGGTCTACGGATTGTAAGCCGGACGTCTTACCGCAAGGCTACCAGCGTTTTTTTTGACTAAGTATGTATCTAATACATTCAATATTATATTCTCTTATTTTAAATTTAATTGGTTTCCATTTAGGGCAATGTATCAGGGAAAAATTATCAAGGCAGTAAGTACCGCTTTATAGATAAAAGACGATCCCTTATCTGGGGCACGGCAGTGCCCCCGCCAAGTCGAGCATAACAAACAACAAAGACACGGCCGTGGCATCCTTTTCCCGAGACCGTTTAGGCCATTTTCGACCCGCTCTGATTCCGTTGAGGATAAAGCTAGAAGCCTGAATTTTCAGTAAATAAGAACCAATAGATTCCGGCAGATATTTTTAAAATTTCCAACATGATGTGAGAATGATTGCAAGTCAAAGTTACTATTTTTTTTCAGGAAAATACTAGAAAAAGATCGACAAGATATAAAAAAAATATAGATAAAAATGTAGACATATCGCTGTGTTGTTAGTTAACTACAGTCGGAGTTTAGTTGTTTAGACCCCGGCTTTGTTTTATATTAAATCACAATGATTTTTGCTCTAGAAGAATCGCGTTTTGTGAGACTTGCATTGTACCATCACGCTCCACGATTGTTGAGAAATTTAGGGTCCTAGCTAAATTGGTTGTTCAATATTTACGTTATTGAATGTCCACTTTAGCTAGACTAGAAGCCTAAATGGCTCAACAATCACGGAGCGTAACTGTACATGTACAGTCGCCGTCAAATATATCGGAGTGGCTAGGGTACTCAAAAATATCTGAACATGCTTTTTATCGCTTTGACAATAGAGGCGTTATTCAGATATTTGTGACTATCTTGGCCGCTCCTATATATCTGATGGCGGGTGTCACACTCTTTCATAGACAGAAATTTCATAGAATTTCGTTTCCCAGAAATTTTTTCATAGATTATTTGGTTCATGTACTTTCTGTTCCAATATTATTGTTTCATAGACTATTCAATTGGTAAAAACATATTTCACAGACTTTCATTTCCATGTATATTGCTATCAAACATTTTTAATTTACAGAGTGATCAAACACTAGAATCATATTTCATGTATTTTTGTTTCGTAGACACAGATTTCATAGATTGTTTTTTCATAGTTATTGTTTTATATAATATTTAGTTCCACTCTTTTCTTTTCCGATATTATTATTTTAGGGATCGTATCTGGTGGAATACAAACTATTGTCATATTTTCCATTTACATAACACTTTTCGCATACCCTTTTTGATGACCCTAAAAACGTAACTGCTCCCAGGGATAGGTAGGTTAGGGTTATTTTTTTTGATGACCCTAAAAACGAAACTTCTCCCAGAGATAGGTAGGTTAGGGTTATTTTTTTGATGACCCTAAAAACGAAACTTCTCCCAGAGATAGGTAGGTTAGGGTTATTTTTTTTTGATGACCCTAACAACGAAACTTCTCCCAGAGATAGGTAGGTTAGGGTTATTTCTTTTTGATGACCCTAAAAACGTTACTGCTCCCAGGGATAGGTAGGTTAGGGTTATTTTTTTGATGACCCTAAAAACGAGACTTCTCCCAGAGATAGGTAGGTTAGGGTTATTTTTTTTTGATGACCCTAAAAACGAAACTTCTCCCAGAGATAGGTAGGTTAGGGTTATTTTTTTTAGATGACCCTAAAAACGAAACTTCTCCCAGAGATAGGTAGGTTAGGGTTATTTTTTTTGATGACCCTAAAAACGTAACTGCTCCCAGGGATAGGTAGGTTAGGGTTATTTTTTTGATGACCCTAAAAACGTAACTGCTCCCAGAGATAGGTAGGTTAGGGTTATTTTTTTTGATGACCCTAAAAACGTTACTGCTCCCAGGGATAGGTAGGTTAGGGTTATTTTTTTGATGACCCTAAAAACGAAACTTCTCCCAGAGATAGGTAGGTTAGGGTTATTTTTTTATGACCCTAAAAACGAAACTTCTCCCAGAGATAGGTAGGTTAGGGTTATTTTTTTTTGATGACCCTAAAAACGAAACTTCTCCCAGAGATAGGTAGGTTGGGGTTATTTTTTAAAAACGAAACTGCTCCCAGAAAAAGGAAGAATAGGGTTATTATGGATATTTATCATTAGGCTCTAAAATGATCTGCATGAAAATTATGATAGGTGCTAGTTCAATTATCTTTGAACAAAAACATATAGGATTTAATGTATATTACAATACGTATTGAGTTACTGAGTCTTCTATGAAACGAAAATATTAAGTTTGATAAAATGAGAAACAACATACTATGAACATGCAGGCTTTGAAACAAGTGTTATACAAACTAAATACTATACGGATTAATAATATTTGATTTAAAACGTTATGAACTGAAATTCGAAAAAGTAATTGTCTGAACAATAAAAAATATACAAAACCAGATTCTACAATGTAAGAGATCTGAAAAATGATCAATCTATGAAATGAAAATATGAGAAACATTTTCTATGAACCAATATTCTGCGAAAATGTAGTCTATGAAACAACGTACAACCCTGATGGCGATTGTACCTAATGTTAGTGATAGGATACATTATACCTTGTGCAATCTAAGAAGCGGTTTTTGACATCTCAGTACATTTTGTAACCTAAAATCGATTTTAGGCTATAAAATGTACTGAGATGACAAGTGTCAAAAACCGCTTCTTAGATTGCACAAGGTATAGTATAACTTTATCTGGCTTAGGTTACGGAACCATACACAAGTTTACAGATATTTTTGTCTAAGGTGTATAGATGTATACAGGATGTATGGTCCATCGTTTGCCAAATTAAATGGCGAAGAGGGCCATTTAAAAATAAAACTGGAGGTTAAATGTCAGCAATTATGACTTTAATAAAACCGTGCAACGTTATCCATCATGATGTAATAAACAATGCATCTCTCTACACTAATGAGTCGCCCCTGATTTTTTTTCAAAAACAACAAAAAAAGCAAAAAAAATACACGTGGGCCCAAGAATTTTTTAGAAGGCGTGAAGAGATAGAAAATGACCTCACCTATTCGCCATTCATTCATTTTGACAAACGATGGACCAAACACCCTGTATATTTGCGGTGTATTGTATTTTTTATAACGATTGCTGCACCATTTACGCGTTGCTTTGCGCGCTAGTAGTTACGTCTTACGCTATAAAAGTTAAATACTTGATATTATGTGGCTAATTGCATGTCAGTAAGTTGTCTCATTTCATTAAAAGTATAATATTTCCGCTAGTCTCATTAGTCCGAGACGAGGGTGAAACTACATTGCGTCTCGCTCACAGACTGCCTCCTATAGACCTCTAGTTGTAAAGAAAATGACGACTAGCGGTCACCACTCGAAAGTAGTAGCTAATTTTAGTACAATAGTAGTAACAATGTTTATCCCTGGAACTCAATTTATATTGATATTATTAATAAACACAAGAAAAGCGATTTACAATACAAGTAATGTACAAATCTTTGTCTACCATGTCTGACCAATATCTCTCAGTTGCTTAAAGGTTAGCTGGAAGAGATCCCTTAAAGGGATAAGTTCGCCTTTGTACACACTTACTATATTTTTGTTGGTCATGTACTTGTTTTGTGCAATAAAGTGTTTTACTACTACTACTACTACTAAAAGCGCTGTTGCTTAGCGAGCGTTTATTTATGTAAACAACATCATTTGATATTTATCTGCTTTTCAGTGACGGAAGAAATCGGAGGATTATATTTTTTTACGCATGCTTGGTAAACATGGACATAATTCTGACTAAAACAAAGCGGTCGAATTTTGTTAAGATATGGCGGCGTATGTGTACCATGAATTAGTTTTTGCCCCATCTAGTGGATCAGATATCTGTGGTCTTGCTGTAACTGAGCACCTCCGTCCGAGTTTATGGGCAGCCTGCAATATTGTGCGTGGAAAGTTAATGAAAAGGAAACACCGCAAAATTACACACGCAAGGAAATACACCAACTTTATCCTGTACAATAATACAGGCCTTGGAAAATTATGTAACAACTCCCAACTTTTTCGCGTGGTTATTTGGGGGACAACTCCATAAAACTCGTTTGTAACGTACAAGTTCAAAAATAATGTTGTTGTTACCACTAAACATATGAGTATCACAAAGAAATCTAAATATAAGTTGTAGGTCTGCCGTTTCGAAAAAAAATCCGAAGTGCATTTACCGAAAAAAAGTACAACTTTACTTACTTTTACCCGCTTATTCATAAACGTGTTTCAAACCTCATTTAACTAAAACATCATTTGTCCTTATCTGTCACTTTGACAGTTGTGTTTGTTAGAAACAGACCAAACATAATTTAACTAAATGAGGTTTGAAGCATGTTTATGAATAAGCGGGTTAAAACCTAACTTTTGAGTTATTACTGCTCAGAATCACGAGGACTGTCGATTTAAATAATAATTAGAACTTTGCTTTTAATATCAGTTTTATGACCCATTTTTACATACATTTTGTATGGACTGTTACAAAACTGACTAAACTTATTTTATATGGAAAATTGGACACATGTCATTTATGATTTAAATCAATTAGTCCTCTTGAAAGTAATAGTAGTAAAAACCCAAAAGTTGTATATGAAAAAAAAGTAATTGGTACATTGTTTCTTAAAACCCCCTGATTGGTCATTTGATAGTCATCAGTGTCATCACTCAGCAGTCATTTTCGCATTAGTGCCGGTTCGAAAGAGACAATTCAAACGTTTGCTTAGTTATATATATGGGAGCGCCATTTGGTCGCCGCACTGTGTAAATAAAAGCGTAGTGTAACTGTGTTAATAAAAGCGTAGTATAACTGTGTAAATAAAAGCGTAGTGTAACTAGTGTACCTATCGTTTCTTCGCAGCACTGTGTAAATAAAAGCGTAGTGTAACTAGTGTACCTATCGTTTTTTCGTCGCACTGTGTAAATAAAAGGTAGTGTAACTAGTGTACCTATCGTTTTTTCGCCGCACTGTGTAAATAAAAGCGTAGTGTAACTAGTGTACCTATCGTTTTTTCGCAGCACTGTGTAAATAAAAGCGTAGTGTAACTAGTGTACCTATCGTTTTTTCGCCGCACTGTGTAAATAAAAGCGTAGTGTAACTAGTGTACCTATCGTTTTTTCGCCGCACTGTGTAAATAAAAGGTAGTGTAACTAGTGTACCTATCGTTTTTTCGCCGCACTGTGTAAATAAAAGCGTAGTGTAACTAATGTACCTATCGTTTTTTCGCAGCACTGTGTAAATAAAAGCGTAGTGTAACTAGTGTACCTATCGTTTTTTCGCCGCACAGTGTAAATAAAAGGTAGTGTAACTAGTGTACCTATCGTTTTTTCATGAGTAGAAATTTCAATAAGTACCTGAGTCATGTTTGTGTCGTTTACTTTTTTTTTTAATATGGCAGCTTGGCTACACTACTGTCTCCTGGATATACTCGTTAGTTATTAAATAACAACAAGAAAATATTTGGTAATTTCATTTACAAACGAATTACATACGTACCAGGTAAACACTTTATACATCACAAATCACTCAAAACCCGTAAGTATACATTACACAGAAATCTAGTTATTAAATCAACCCTTTCATCATACAAATATGGCAATAGAAACGAATGAATCGAAATCGATTTCACTATCAATTTATATCAATTTAATGTGGCTGGAACGTGAAAAGCGTTTTGTGGCAAAGTAAACAGAAATCTCTTCGAGACGAAATCGTTTTATAAAATAAAGTAACTCCAATAATTCACCACTTCGTCGCTCCTTAGAGGGCGAGAGATATAAAATGGAGAAAAACGTCCCTAATTCAGTTTGCCCCCGTCGAACGGTGTACTCGGCAGCCACTAGACCAAGTTCCCATCTCCTACCAAAATTAGCCGGGTTATACGCTCTTCAAACCAATGAAACTTTGAACTCGATCCGTTAGAACTATGCTCAACTATAGTTGCTTACTATAGTTTTTCCCAGAATTCTATGCTTAGTTTGCGCTCTATTGGAATACGACTTTGGTATTCTAATCGCTTACCCACACAAACGATGCGCGGTTTAAAACTAAACAATATAATCACGTTCTCCTATTACATACAGTTTTCGGGTACCTAGATGTCATATTATTCTGGTCAGAAGTGAACTTTTAGTTACTTGCGTTCCTGCAACAGCTCGGCAAAGTCTTTGCCTCTAGTGGAAGAAGTAATATCTATCAATGGATGGAGCTTACTCACCTGCTGGCAGCGATGACTTCACTTACTCACCAGGATCTTTGGCGGTGCGATGTCGTGTAGCTTTTTCTTTGAGCTTAGGTATTCTCGAATGGAGCACGCTTGTACGATCTTTTCGATCTTCTACTTCCTATTGAAGTGTGTAACATTTTTAAAGACGATCAGAGGAAAAATGCTCATCTTTGTTGGCTGTCAATAAGGACGATTTCTTCTTACGTCTTTATGCTAGTAGGTATGCCTGAGCGACATGTTTTTTCCTGGAAACAGTATTAATTTTGTCTACATATATTTAGCATTATTTAAAGTATTTCTGGTACTGCGACGCAAAAAATACTAGTAGTAGATTATTTTACTTTCATAAAAGAGTTTTTTCTTCAAAACATATTTAGTAATTTAATTTCAAAACTATGTAGCTGCACATAAAATTTAGCTAGCTGATAAACTACTTGTAGTGTCTGAGTATAATGTCTGTGAAATAAGGACGGACAGAATCATATACACGTCGGCGGCCGATTGTAAGATCAGGCATATCGTTAAAATTCCTAGGCATAACGTTCTCCGAGTTGTTATGCGCTATGCGGGGCTCCTATTTCTGGGCAGTTTGACCTTCGGGCATCTGAAGCAACGTAACGAACCTAACCTACATACCTATACCAATGTATAGGTACCAATGGATAGTCACATTAAACCAATGTTTAATGTGACTATCGTTAAAACATTACACAGGAACATTACGATCTGCCTGATTTTACGATCGGCCGCCGACATACATATAGAAACAAGTATTAGATACTATAAAAGTCACGTTTTTGCTATTTTAGTTACGGCACAAAACTAACACATTTTAACAGCATAAAACTAAACAAACATTGTCTCACATATCATCTTACTCATGTTATAACTCTAACAATCGCAATGAAAACTAATTAACAAGATCCAATCTTCATTAACTCCTACTGCGAATCAACCGGCTCCGAATTCTCCAATTGCGACGAGGAATACTAGACGAATTGAGTACATTATCTTTAGTTACATAGCCATGCTAGTTAGCTGCTTGTTCGCAGAGGAAACTTGTCTGCGTCGCAAGACAAGGGGGTAAAGTGGCTTATGCACCCACCTCCGCGCAAGTTGTTGCCGCTTCTTGCTTGATTTTAGATAGTGCACGGTGTACGCTAGGTACAGTTTGAGATTGAGCTTGGGAAGTTTTAAGTAAAATGTTAGTTATATTTAGGTACAGTTTCGTTATAAAACATGACGCACATGCATCGTACCCCCTATAGGTAGGTACTAATAAATGTTCTCGAAGGTGATATTCTTCCATGCAGAATTATGTAAGTACGCCGACATTGAAAAGGTGTAAACTATAGTTTAAATTAATAAATATGCACCTTATACACATCTCCGCAGCGGAATCGTGAAACCTGAGCGGATCGAGAGCGAACAAGGAGCGGAAACGACATCGCGGATCGTAATCCGCTCAGGTTTACGCCGAAACCGTGATCGTGTACTACGGTTACAGTACTCGTGCAACTCGAGGTACCGTGCTACACATTTCGACGTGAAACTTGAAGAAATATACAATCATTTACGTACTCGTACGTTTTAGCAAATCGTTGACGCCTTTTGCACATCCCCGCAGTGGAATCGACACATAAATGTCAGGTATATTCCTACGGGCGGTCATGTAGGGTGAAGAATATTTCTTTGCTTAAGACAGACCATACTGATCCAAGTTACATTCGGGAAGGGAAACGGTAGAGCTGTAAACGGCATTCATGAACCTACAATTCACTAAGATAAACGCGTGTAGTAAGCCAATATCCATAAGTCTGCAACGATAACAAAAATACATACAACTACATACACATTACAACAACATACAATTCCTACACATAATATATCGTCTAGATAGAGTAGATAGATCATTCACAACTAGTGTCTACGCTAATTCATGGGATTAGGTTGTCAAGCGGACCCCAAGCCGGGATAAACGCTAGGAGGAAGAAGAAGAAGAGTAGATAGATCATTCTTATAGTGACAAATAAAAAAAAAACAAACATTCAGAATGGAACTAGAATGAAACGGTTCCCTAGTATCACTGAAAATATCTATTTCGGAATGCTTCAGCCTCAAACCGCACGTTTCAAGTGTGGACACTTGACGCATAAGGCCTCTACAAATGTAAACGACTAAACGACTTAGTCGCCTGCGATTTTTAATACATTGCGGCTATTGATCTATCGATTGATTTTGTTGCACTTACCTAGACGGCAATGTCTCGAAATCGCGCGCGAGTTTTGTGTCAAAATTGGGCCGATTGTAGAGGCCATTATTAACGTTCAGCGATCGACGTCGACCAGCGACAGCCGACCACAGTCAATGGTTGAGCGTCAAGTGTGCACACTCGAAGCGTGTGTTGTGTGGTTGTCGGGTCAGAGCTAGCAATCAAAATGGCTGCTGTCTTTTGAATTTTATCTGACTGGACATGGCCGAAAATCTGTAAAGTTTTACTAATTACCGAATTGCCGGTATTGTCTGCACATACCAGTGTCGTTGGGTAACTAAAATAACTCCGTTGTGGCACTTGTGGCCCTGCGGCCACCCAATACCTTTCTATTTACTACTCAAAAACAATGTTTTTGTTCCTCCATCAATCGACAAAAAACTGAGTAATAAAAAAAATACACAGACAATTTTCTATTTAGTCCAACCTTCATTATTGTTATTTGGGCTAAAGATACGATGCCGCGCCGACCAGTCATCTACTGAGGCAGAACTTTCACTTAATAACAACTTGTTGACACATTTGTAAACTTTAGAATGAAAAAAAATTGGCTCGAAAATAATTTCACACAAAAGTTCGTCGCCAATTTTTTCACATGAAATTAATAGTTTAAATAATCATGATTTTAAATTCCCATCGCAGTTAAATCAATCCAAGAAATCCTCATTACTTGGCATAGCCAGTGTATTGCATTTACAAAGCGAACAGACTGCAAAGGGTGATTTGTTTTTAACAAACAAGGTTTAACGTAAAAGCACACATGTTAAAACAAAGTTTGTTTATGGGAATGCTCGCTGTTTTCGTATTTTTTTATCGTTGTTTGGCAATTGGCACAGATTCACTATCGTGAACTCCGCATTGTGAAGCTTTGATAAAGATACGCTGTTGATGTTTACATTGAACATAACATAAATATGCAATTATTTATCCATAAAAAGACTAGCCTGGCAGCTGTTCATCGGTGGAATAAGGACAACATTGGAAAGTAACTGCCAGCTTTCCTAGCTTTATTATGTGAGGCATAATCGCAAGTGAATGTACCGTGTACACTCTGATTTTTAATTGAAGGCCAAAAAGTAACCACACACACTCACTTTTGGCTTGTATTTACCAAAATAAAGGGAAATGAAGTTGCTGTTTTAAATCATAGCACTAAAAATAAAAAAAATAAAAATGTGTCGTTTAATCCAGATAACACAAAGTCGATGAATGGGTTAATTTATTGGCCTTGTAGAGTATAGGAGTCTTCTTATAAAATTCGTCTATTAGGTAAGTGATCTGTGTTGTTTGGATAGTACGCCATTCGGGCTTCCTGTAGCGAAAGCTGAATCTACGCGTTCCTTGGATATTTGTTTTTTCTGCAGGAAAGAGGGAATCTTTTTGTAAGGCAACGATTAAAAATATCGTCTTCTTATTTTGGGTAGTTTTATTTAGCTGGCTTGTTTCGTTTAGGCCAGCCCTACGACTTTATGGTAATTCAATTTTTGTCAGTTATCGGATTCATGCATTTTGTTAATTATCTTTTAGACTAAATTATATTATAATTTTTACTGCCTGAGAATCTGTGTTAGTGATGCACGAAAAAGGTTTTTTAAAGTACAGCGGGACAATCTCGACTGCGAGGAAATTTATATAATATGTGAAGTTTTCAAGCAAAAGGTACATAATAGTCGGTTGTTATTAGAGTTTATTTCTAAATGAATTATTATGGCAGTAATGCCTTACTGACCCGACAATGATGTACCCTTTACTTGAAAACGGCACATATCTATATAATACGTAACTATATACGACGATCATCGAAGTCAAATACCTAGCTAGATGTTTTTCCATTCAAAATTGAGGATATCGTCACGAAAGAGTCAAACGCAAAAATGAAGAGATATAAAAGCATACAACGCAAACCCAAGCACATTGTGGCAAAATAATAAGTAAACGTCACACTGAATATTTTCAGCCGACTCGCGTAAGAAAAGCATAGTTCCATTGAAGAAGTTATACATAATGCAATGCGGCCTATTTACCCGGGTGCGTGTCGGTGGCACGGTGCCTCAGCGCGAGATTAGATCTGCGTCTAGCCGGCATCATTTACTCATTTTAAGTTAGCAGAACGCCAACGTCATGAAATATGGAAGCACAGTGAATAATAAATACGTCCTATATTGGATCCCGTAAACTGTCATCGCCCTGCCTCGGCTGTAAGTGGATAGCGGGGGCTGAATACAAAAGGGAGATCCCCTGATAATGGTTTTTAGAATCTTATTTCATCCGGCTCTTTGCAGCTGATCGATTAGAAATTTCGATACGCGGTTGGAAGGTTAAGCCGTGGAAACACCTTCGAAAAGTGTGGCGTTAAAAATTGGTTTTATCAAGACTCAATTTCTCGATTACTACCAAAGTTTTTACTCACTAAGATAGAGCTCATTTACTTTAGGTGATAACCATATTTTTATGAATATAGAATTATAGCCAAGTTCGAAAAGCAAAAGTAACCAGCACAACGCCCGTGCTTTATTAGGTAGTTATTATATTAAATTTGAAAATAAAATTTCGGGCCACTTTTGACGCAAAAAATAAATTTTGCGAATCTAGGAAGACCATCTTCTGAGCATACTTATATCAATTTAGAACTAAAACCTCTAACCGTTCGGGAAACTCTGTCATCTTTGTAGTATTAAGCAGTAAATAACATAACAAATCATTTTAACAATTTAAAAATATTATGCATGAAAGGAGCTGTGAAAGAACTCGATTTTCAGTTAGATCCTATTTTTCATAAACGAACCGTTTACGAACTTAGCAATTTTACACATGTATGTTTTTGACAGGTTCATTTTTCTAGTTAGCATTTCTTTTTAAAAATACACGCACCCGGCGGTTGGTAAAGTAACCATCACATTCAATTTACATTGGTAGTGTTTTCATATGGTTTTCATACGTCCAGAATATTTTTCTCGCAATATCTGTGCTTTTCCCGTACTGGCATGAAAGGCAAATGGATTAGTGGCTTTTAACGGAGCCGGCATCCGACAGCGGCGAACATGTGCATATATCCAGAAAGACGCTTCCAAGTACTCGTAGGTACATTATTTGCATTGAGCTTTTACAGAAAAATTGTACATAATTCAAACTCATAACCGAGATTCAGTAGATAACTTACTGAAGTATACCTTTTAGAAAATTCTTTTCTTAGTAGTTTTTTAATAAACAAGTTTTCTCCGTGGATTTATTAATAGGTAATTATGCAGTTTACTTTTCAATAATAGTAGTTTGTTTTATATTAATGTTCGAGAGATCTAATTATGTACAGAAACATTGTACATAATTCAAACTCATAACCGAGATTCAGTAGATAACTTACTGAAGTATACTTTGTAGAAAATTCTTTTCTTAGTAGTTTTTTAATAAACAAGTTTTATCCGTGGGTTTATTAATAGGTAATTATGCAGTTTACTTTTCAATAATAGTAGTTTGCTTTATATTAACGTTCGAGAAATCTTTACTAGGTAGGTACTGAAAGTATTTTTATTCTTTAAATAGGAGTTATTCATGAACATTTGTGTCGGTTAACTTGAAACTCGGATAAATCCATTCGATCCTCTCAGCAATTATCTACCCTATTACCTTTTCTTAGTACCAAAATCGCATAATCTGACAAACGGATTTATCTGAGTTTAAATTTAAGCAACTCATTTTATGTAAAGATTTAACGCAAAAATCTATTTCTTAAATCTCTCTTTTTATACACATTATACAAACCGGTTTGTAATAACAATGAAAACATTTGTAATAAGCAGGCAACTGAAATGGGTGATAAGGCGTGGGTCACCCTAATCATCAAACAATCTACTTTAAACCGCCACATTCTCGTCTCCCGTAGTATTTTTATAATAAATACATTTTTGTATACGCGACACGTCCGCCGATCCTCTTCCCCTGCGCCTCGTTTGAACAAAACGCCGCAATGGTCCTAATTGCAGTAATTATGAAACTCTTCGCTCGTTGATGAAAGTAATTTTTCTGCAGGGACTACCAATTAGGCGTTACCAATTAGTGCGAAGAGGAGCCATTTGTAACGTGAACTTCGAATTATGCCGATAAAAATAAGTTGACAATTTCATGCTGGATTTAACTTCTGACGATTAATTTCCGAAATCGTCCCTGGAAGGGTTGGTGTTTTAAATGTCTTAAATAATTTTGGTGGGTAATCGAGACTAAAATTAGTTATTTTGCATTCCAATGTACTTTATGTTTTGTTTCATCAACCACTTTAATAATGAAATATCTATATGGATCCTGGAAGTCACACTCTACAAAATGTAATTAGTAGCTTTAACGTAGATCTGTCCATTAGAACATTGGTTCTTAAACTTTCCGTGATGAGGGACCACTCGGCAAAATTTCCTTTTTAGCCCCTGCCAAACTGTCTACTACCGACAATATAAATTGTCAATGAAGGGTTGTTCTAAAACTGTTAAATCAAATAAAATTATTTAGTTGAGTTTTTTTTTAATTTGCAGTTTTTAGCTATTACAATGAACAATACTATACATATACCGCGTGTTTACTTGATATTACTTCAAATGGAAGCCAGACGCAAGTTTTGAAATTATAAATCGATATGGTAATAAATATTGAGTTAACTCTTAGTTAACATACTAGCAATTGAATTTTTTAAATTTCTTCGGGCCGTTATGTATTGCGTATACACTTATTTGACACATCATCAGTTGTGATATTTTAGGGCAAAGTAATCATGTAGGTAGCGATTCATTGCGTCCTCGGCACGATGCCACAGGGGCCCATTTTAGAGATAGATTTTTAGTTTCTAATTGCGTGCTGGAAAATTTTATATGGAAAAATAAAAGTTGTATTTTTTTATAAAACACATGGAAGTATGTTTATTAGGATTTATACTAACCACCCTTGGCGTATGAAGTGATATCAAAAATACACGCTGTATATGTGAATTATAAACGGAAATAGATGTCATAACTTCGATACCATCATTGAAGTGTATGACATCTATCCATATCTGTTTATAAAGGGATGTTCTGTTCATCTTAATCATCATCATCATCATACTGCTTAAATTAAGAACCATTGCTTTATTTGGAGAATAATCCTGGTTGGTAGGTACTACTTATATGGGTTCGGGTAGCATAGGTAGGGCATTAGGTTTCGCCTAAAACTACTTAAGCAACATTACCCGTACATAATGTATATCTTACCGTGGGGTGTTAAAGTTCAACTGTGTTGTTTTATTTAAAAATCATTTAACGTTGCTTTGGGAGACTGAAAATCGGCAGCTTATCTTCTCCGGCTCGGTTTTTGTAAAAGTAACCTTATGAGATTGAAATAAAATCTTTTTTTGAGAGTTCACTTATTCGAAACATGATGTTGTGATAGTAAACCGCGCAAATACTTGGGAAGGCTCGAGACAGTAGAGAGTTCTTATTTGGGTATGCTTGTTACGCGATTACTGCGTCGTTAAGTATAAATCGATTTTAAACATTAATATTTCTTTTGATCTGAATGTAACCTCGAGGTGATCCCATTGGATTTTGATTCTGATCTTACAATTGGATCTTCAATGAACAGAGGGAAGTACCTCCTCCCATTGTTCCCATGGCTGGATTTTGTATAATATTGTTTAATACGACGTTCAAAACAGGATCACCACACACCGGTGCGTGTATTAAGTGAAGTCCGGTGAAGTATGATAATCGCCTAAACTAAGCTTGCACAACGAATAAGTGTAGCAATCGCCATTGCTATGGAACCATCGAGAATTACTATAAAATATATTTCTTCGTTTCATTTAGGTATAACTTAATATACTTTATGCTTCCTCTTTCTTAGAAATGAAGTTAAACTCGAAACCGCCATCTTTAAACACTGTATTTACAGTGTGTGGAAATGTTAACATTAAGTATGAATGCATTCCTCAGAATAAACAAAACGGAGAACGAACATCATTCCAAGTATTTATTTAAACTCAAGTTACATTTGTTAGTAATTCCAGGGTACCGTTCGCGCTGTAGCTGTTGCTAACTCGGCACATTGCGAGTTCTGTACAACTTCGGTTAAATGCGCTGAATGCAATTAAATGCAGTCTTCATTTAGGTAATTATAAATGTCTCGCCGTCTCGAAAAGTCTGAGATAAATAGCTCAAGATCGGATTTGAAACCTCTTTGGGGGTCAAAAAAAAAAGACTGAGACAAGGTCACAGAATAATATAATAGTATTTCATACAGAAAGTCATCTCCCCTACAAAATCAGTGTTTGACTGAACTTTAACAGATAAAAGTTGACAGATGACGTTCCCATACAATATTCCCTTTTGAACCACTAAGGTTGACAAGTACGCAATTAGTATTATTGCTGGACCTGCCCCAATCTGCCTCAATCTTCCTAATCTATCAGTAATTTTAATACAAAACTAGATAAATGTGAAATTTATTACTTTATTTGCCCAATCTAATTATTATTTTAATACAAAACTTCTACTATAAACTACTTAAATATTTTTATCTTGTCTATGGTCAATTGGTCATGCCGCAAATAAACAAAAGGGATTTTGACAACCCCGAAAACGTATCCGATATGTTCCGAAGTGGTAGCTGTCATTTCGTGGAGATGAACCCCCCTGACAAGTAGTACGGGCGGCGGCCGTAGGATCTGCTACGTAACGTGATACAAAGATAAGCCCCATGGCACATGATCATAAAAGTGGTACCGAAATCCGGAAAAATAGTAAAAAAAATTAGAATTGGCCGAAAACAGCAAAAAGTACCACTTCCGGTTTAAAAAATGGATGGTATTACGGTATTTGATACTGAGATGATTATTGTGGCAACAAATAGTAATTTGTATTTAGGTACAGAAAAATCCAGTCTGCCAGTTTCTGCATGGCCGAAAGTGCCCGGCAGACTGGTGCAAAAGTGACGTACATTTGGAGTCAAATTCGTTACTTTTAAACAAGTCTGCCGGGCACTTCCGGCCATGCAGGAACTGGCAGACTGGGTTTGTCTATACCTAAAAATAAATTACTATTTGTTGCCACAAGTGTCATCTTTGTATCCAGTGACGTAGGTAAATACCATCCATTTTTTTAAACCGGAAGTGGTACTTTTTTGTGCTTTCGGCCAATTCTAATTTTTTTTACTATTTTTCCGGAACTCAGCATCACTTTTATGAACATGTGCCATAGGGCTTATCTTTGTATCACGTTACGTAGCAGATCCTACGGCCGCCGCCCGTACTAAAGGTGCCGTATTCTAACTTTGAAATACCTACATTAAAAACACAAGCTACTTTTAACACACAGCAAATAATCAACCGACAAGTACTTACATGTTGGAGTGGGATCAAAATAATTCCCGAAATAAGTAATTCAAATTCAGACGTTTAGGCGTTATTTAGCTGTATGAGTAGTCTGACAAACACTAGGGATGCAATGCTTTTTACATATATTTTTTAACCATTTAAATGGATTAATTATCATTTTCAACTCTTATTTACCTACATTTTAACGTAAAATTAAAGAATAAGTGACGAAAACTCACGAAATTATAGTGAAGTATAGTGTGTGTATATTATTATTTTGATTTAAAATGGAATTGGTTTCTAAATCTACACATTGAAACATTTGAAACAGAGGTATTGTAGTAAAGTCGTCATCAGATATATCGGAGCGGCCAAGATGGTCACAAATATCTGAACAACGACTCTATTGTCATGGCGATAAAGTGTAGGGGAAGACAGGGTAGATTCGTACACTGGGAGCCTTCGTACAGTGGTCATATCTCGGCTATCCAACACGCTGAAGCGTTCATATTTGTATGCAACACGGCTACTTACATGCATAGGCTACCTTCCAAAAGTAATGGCAGTGCGGTACAAGATTTCGCCAGAAAGAGCTGATATGTGTTTTCGCCACTCGCAAGTAATTTTGAGTTCTCCTTTGAATGCGTTTGTTTCCAAAATGTTTGGATGGACTTAGAAAAAATGCTTTAGTATAGTTTGTAAATATATGCTAAATATTGTTATTTAAACAATACTTTTGGGATTATATTAACGATATTTTTTTTTATTTTGATTTTTTTCTGGTCCGTTGGATTGGGGTAAAAATGTATGTAATTTCATACTGTACGAATGCACCCCATGTAAGTTAAAATCATGAATAACATAATTGCAAAAACAGGTCAGTAAGATATGTTTAAAAAGTGATTGAAACTGGCGAAATTGCTGGTAAAATAATGAATCCCGGGGAGAAACGAATAGTGTACGGAGCTACCCCGCGTGGTGGGGTGAATTCGTACAGTTCCCATTTTTTGGAAACATCGTTATAGCTTGGCCAAGTTGCTTTATATCAAGCCAGAAATGCGCTATTATTATAGGCAGATAAATGGACAATAACATAGCATTCGTTTCATTGTAAAATATCTGTTACACTTTGTTCTACAAGGCTCCGAAAAAAAGTGTACGAAGCCTCCCCATCTTCCCCTATGTTCAGATATTTTTGAGTAGCCTGGCCGCTCCGATATATTTAATGGCGACTGTACATGGAGCTGCCCTAAATTGTTTGCGTTATGTTAAATTCTCTAATAATGCGAGTAGGGTTTCGGTGTGATCACATTTCATCAATCTGTTGGGTTTCACGTTTAACTATGTATTTGCCCCCGTCGTCTTAAATAATATTTTTGTTGATTTATTTTGATATCTATAACGTCTACTAACTAATGTGTCATTAGCCACCAAAATACCAAAATTATTATCAATTAAAATTATTCCTTAAAGAGAAATTATGGAAAGGAGAATTCAAATTAATAGAGATATAAAATGACATAACATAACATACGATTCATTCATTTTAAGACCAAGTGTATCAATACATGGACGTATCGTTATAAGGTAAAGCTTTCTCCTAGCAAATCAGCTTCCTTGATGTCTATTTATGAAATAAGCATATTGCTTGTAAAATGTATCTGCTTCATTTCTATCGCCTGCCTAAATCAGACGGGCAAATGCATGTATACTTACATACCTTTGTGATATGTGTGCACATTAACATAGTGTTCTGCATTCTATCAACAATCATGTCTGAAAACATGGAAACATCGTGGACACATCTAATGTGACAAAAATATGTAGCCATTGTAGCCACGACCCTACTACATGCGTTAAGTCTTACACAGAAAAAAAAAACATTTTCAGCCAATAATACCAATGCGAAAGTATTATATTTTAAAAATAAGCAAATATTTTCTTGGGCTAATTTAATATCTTTGGCCCAAGATATATTTTACTTCAATAAAGACATTTTACTTGAATAAAGATCATTTTCTAGGCAAATTGTTTTCGTTATATACAAAAAAATATTGTTTGGACGAAGAGGTTGTCTTCGATGAAGATACTTTTTCCGTGTACATATTTTTGTCACATTAAATGTGTTTATATTTTTACACTTGACCGTACCATTATAAGCACTAACTTGTTGCTAACCATGAGCCTGTAACTATGAACCTATTGTAAAAGTACCCTAAGCTTTAAGCCATTTACTCGGCGCCAACATAAAATACCCGGCAGTAAATACAATAAGTTTGTCGCGCCTCTGTATTTGATAGTGCACCTTAATAAAATAATATAAAATTCCCCGACTCGCCCGGCTCTTTGTGAATTACGACACCCGGGGAACGTTCCTTATAAATCTTTTCTGAGGCACGTATTTCTTAAATTGCACTGTTATTTCACTATTATTACAATGTAACCGTCTTCGTTTTATAGTTAACACATCAATATACATACGTAGTTTTGTACAATCCGCCATTGCTTATGAAGTAAAACACTACAATAACTCTTAAAAAATTATGACTCATAGGTATTAACAAATAAGAATAATTTATTGAAAATACCTCAAGTACTTAGTAGGTAGTAAGTAGTATAATGCTCGTTATTTTATTTAAAAGTTTCTTTCAAATAGGCAGTTCCATAGTCAATCTATGGCTAAATTGCCGTAGGTAAAATTTAAGAAAAAAATGCAATGTATAAGATTAGGTGCGTAATTACAATATTTAAATCTAAGTACAAATTAATATTATTATTTATTTCACTCCAACTTAGCGATAATATTGAAGCCTGAATAAGTTTATTATAACACGAGTATGATAGCCAACCGTGACACTCTATTCCGTACACAGTTTGTATGTGTGAAAATAACGCTTTATACCGGCAAACAACAGACGCACATAGGAGCGTGCCAGCCTGGTGCTTATGGCAAATACCACCTCGTATAGACTCCGCATTATAAAAAAAATGAAGGCTCAGTCATAACATATATGCTGTTTAAAGTAATACCTACATCTCGGGTTTCACAAGTTTCACTTTGTATAGGTAGATGTTTTAGTAAGAATGCAACACTTCAAATTTGGCTCTATAAAAATAGTAATTGTATATATATATGTACATAGCCTAGTGATAACGATAACGATATGATAAAGGGCTCGTCTTGCCTCAAGGCCTCAAATTTTAATGAGTATCTGTAATTTTTCTGTGTATGAAATCGATATTAAAAGTCGTGTTCATAGGGCTCAGCTACAAGTGCTACAACTTTGCGGTAACAGCGGCAACCGCTATTGCTGTTACCTAGGTATGGTCGTCACTCGCCGATGCCGAAGCCGCGCAAAGTCATGTTCAGGCTAGGTATATATTATATAACTATAATTTTAAACAAAAAAAAACCGACTTCACTTAGCCGTCACCTTTCCAAAAGCAAATGCCCGAGCTACTGTTAAAAATACTCAAATCACTGCGTGCCTATAATATTTGAAAAGTTGCCTCGATTTCTCCAGGATCGCATCATCAGATCCTGAACCTCCTTTGAAATCTCGAAGTCGGTTGATTAGTCCGAAAGCTCCAATGTGGAGCTTATAGTTACGCTCAATCTATGAGGTACGTGATCTGTGCTTAACGGAGACAGTGACGTTATATCACCGTTCACACGTCCTAGCCTATTGTGATAACACGCAGAGCTGTGAGTGAGGTGGCTACAGACTTGATTGGTTTCGAATACGGCATACCCGGCCTCGCTACACGCCTATCTGATGGAACCCAGCATCTGGACAATGAATATTCATGCTTTCGGCTCCGTAATCGCGTTCTCAATCGTTTCTCTAAACATAGTTGGCGATGTTGTTGTTTTCGGAGTTGTTTTTGATGCGATTCTGATTTGGAACCCGGCTTCGGGCTATTGTTGGGCAACTATCTACGATGTGTTTATGTTTGTGTGTGAGCATGAATATGTATTACAATGTGAAATAGTTACGAGTTAATTTAAAAAGGATCTAGGAAAAAACAAAGGTTGTTCTCATTTAGAGTAACAGGCATACCCTGTATGTATGTATTTTAAATAACACGTACTTTTAAGATTTAAAAAAAAATTAGACACATTTCATGGATCAACTAGTTCAAAGAGCGACTAAATGTGACGTTCTTAAGTAAAAAGTCTACCTCATTGTCGGTTGTTAATAGACTTTATTACTAAATGAACTTTGATGACAGTACCGCCTTATTGACATCCGACAATTATGTACCTTTGAATAAAAGGCACAAATAAGCTACTTTTACTAACAACAGCCCTTACCTAAAAAAATCTACCACAATTTTCTTTACGAGAGTTTAATTTGCGGTGCAAATAAAAAGGGCTACCAACAAACAGCAGTACACTAAAGGTCAATTGTTTGGCTATCGACATCAACACGATGCTGGGCTACAGTAAACGTTCCCGCCTACAATGCGCAAACTTTGCTCGGACCACCTGAAGATTCCGAATGCTATTGGGTTAGGACGGTAATTGCGCCGATAGACGGAAAGCTGGCCCCGGGAAACGCGACACAATAACGAAGAAACCCCATTTGTTGTATTGTTTCTAGATCCGGGCATCTGGCAGCTGCTCATCGGTGGAGTTGAGAGAATGCAGGGTGCTGTCGTTAATTATGTAATTAACATAATTAACAACATTCTTAATGTAAGGATCTCAAATATATTTTTTGTGAAATTTGAGTCGCACTTGCCCGATTTATTTCAAACTAAAAAGTTTTGTAGGCCTGTTAACCTCCACCGAATTTGTTTCAGATGCCTGAATCTAGTAATACAGATAGCTTAGCAAATTAAGTAGATGGTTTCGTTGCTCTCGCTATTGTGTCACAATTTCCAGTCCGGCGCTCGTAGACTATAACTACGAGCGGACTGTTTGATGAACTAGACTAGCCGAATTGTCTGCCAAGTGCTGACGATAGACTTAATTAAAGTGTGCACTCCCAGGTAACTATTTAAACTTATGACTTGTGTAATAGGCCAGGCTAGCCAGACAGCAACTCGAGCCGGGAATCCTTTGATTTATGCACTGAATCTCTGCTTTCTCGTTATATTCAACATTATTATAAGTGGCTTGTAAAGCGCCTTTGGTCAGTCGGGGTTGGTAGGAAATTGTTCTTTGCGACCGCCTTTTGAGTTTAAATTTATGGAAATAAAATATCAACCGCAGTATTCTTATATTGCGGTTGGAAACATGACAGTGTTATTTACGGCATCAACCTTATAGCTTAGTTAGTAGCTCGTTAGTCACCCCGCCTAAGTACCTTAGGAAGTTAGTGTTGGTATTTTTAGAAATCGAAAGCCTTGCTTTTGCTTCGCCGTTTAAAAGCTACAATTAGTACTTTCTAGCATGTAACCTACTTATGTGAAAATGTTTTATAATTGAAGGAAAAATGGTATAAAAATATTTTCCAAAAAAAGACACAAAAATGTTTTTTTTTAATCTCTCAATTATAAAATTGAAATTTTGCTTGCAGACGTTTCTGCTTACTACAAAAATGTAGGTATTTATGAGAAAGTGTTGACGTACGATTTTTCGCTACTTTAAATACCTATTTTATTTTAAGGGGGCTACTTTGAAAAATTATAGGTTTTTTTAAACGTTCTATTGACTAAACGGGAAAAGGGACTGAATTTATTTTCGAATATATATTATTAGACTATATACTCTTGTTTTTGGCACAAGCCGAAACACGATTGCTGAAAGTTGCCTCGATAGAAAAAAAATCCGAAGTTGGGTCCTTTTTCCCCTTATTTTTCTTAGCTTACGTAAACTATAAGAGATTAAGCAATATAACTAAGTAAAATATATGGTATTCTGGTTTATCTAAAAAGTCACAGAAACAAAATTACACAAAACGCTTATTTATCGTATTTAAGTCAAAATGTCTGATCCTTAAGAGCGCTGCATCTCTTTCTTTCGTGCACGGGAGCCATAAACGTGTCTCTAACGGATGGGCGTGGCTTGTCCGAATCGAGGAACGGCCTTAAGCCGAAGCTTCAGACTCGGGCGACTGTGATTTTATTTAAGTAAACATTTCAAGTATTATTGATGATCAAACGAACTTACCAAGTGAAGTTCGATCACAATTATGTGAGCAACTTCATTCGACGCGATTTATGTTTAACAATATTGTAGTTACGCCCCCACGCATCAGCCTTGCACGATCTTTTAAAGTTTTTTTTTTTAATACTGGCAACACTAAAAGCGCGCTAACCGGCTTCCATCCCCCCTCTTCCATGGCGCTGTAGTAGGTTGGGTAACCGCCATTTTTCAATCATTTTGTTTAAAGTTTAAAATTGAGAATTTATTTCACCATTTTATTTTTTGTCAGGTAGGGTGACCTTTTAGTCAACAACATTTTTAATGTTGAGGGTGGGATGTGATAAATCGCGTCGAATGAAGTTGCTCACATAATTGTGATCGAACTTCACTTGGTAAGTTCGTTTGATCATCAATTATATTTCGAAACTTCATTCTTTGCGATTTATGTTTAACAATATTGTAGGATGTTCAGAGCACCAAATGGGAAATAATTCTCAATCTCACAGGGATTAAGTAAACATTGAAATTACTATGAAATATAGTACTCTCTTTAAGGTATGTATAGTTATGTAAATAAAATACATAAGTCTTAATTTGCTTTTTATTTTTAATCATATCATGTGCTTACATTAATTAGGTAATTTATTTTTTATTTCTTATTTACAGGTTCTTTGCAGACGAGAGGATTATACGAGCGAATTGATTGTTATCATTTACAATCTCTTTATTGTAAAACTTGGCAAAAACGCAAGAAGAATCACTCCAGCCTGCTGTCTTGCGTATTACATCTAAGCTGACACCCAGTCTGTTGGCTGTAGAAGTGGCTGCATGCCTGGTGCTATGTGCAGTGAATATCGAGGTGTTTATACCGCTATTGTGAAGTGTATCTTTGATCCAGTGACTCAACGTTTGTGATGATACTTTGGAATGTGGTTTTTTGTAACTGATAAATAAAGTGTTGTTATCAGAGCTGCGAAGTGAATGAGTTTTATTTATGTACGTTTGTATACATCTAGCTGGACAAATTTCTGGTTTCTCATTATAAAATGGAAGTCTTAAAATCGGTTGTAAACTATTTGGTCGGGAAGTCTTTATTATATCAGGTATCTTAATAATTATTTCATAAGTGTAATTCATATCAATATTTTGTAATTGGATCAATGAAAAGGTTTGTACGCGGTGAGCGGTAGCTAAAGCCAACAGGGTGAGTGTCTTTTTGGAAAGTGTTTCTAGATTTAGACCTTCATTCGCCCATTTTTGAGCCAGAAAGTTTAATACTATGCTAGGATCCCACGTTAAATTATACTTAGGCGCCGTAGGTCTCAATCTAAAAACACCTTTCATATAACGCTTGATTTTTTCATCGTCAAGGGTTTTTCCTAGTAATAATGACAAGGCAGATTTATAATTATTAATAGTGCCATACTTTGCACCTGAATCAAATACATTAGTTAAAAAATTTATTACAACATCTACAGACGTATTTTCATAATCATATCCGTTGTTCATGCAAAAGGTAAGCCATGACTGTATACAACCATTATATTGTTTGTAAGTGTTATCACTTAATGATGCTAGCATTATATCTATAGATCTCGGTGTTAATGACCTTTTTAGTAGTGCTTTCCTGATAATCTCGCGGCAAATAGTGACAGAGTTTTGTGAAGGCTGTGGGTTGTTCTGAAAGGAGATTGTAATAAATGAATATTTGGATCAAAATGTATGAATTCAGAAATCGTCAGTTTTTTAAATAATGGGAACCAAGGTTGTGTTGGCCAATTTGGAACCACAACAATGCCTTCCGCTCGGTCGTGTATTATTTTTTGAAGCATTTTTAAAATTAAAGCGAATGGAGGAAAGGCGTAAAAATTTAATTTTTTCCAGGATATTGTAAATGCATCTACTTTCCAGGCACCGGGATCGTTTTTCCAAGTAACATATTTGACACACTTAGCATTACACCGGCTGGCAAATAAATCAACTTCCGGCTTACCAAATATCTGTTTTATTTGTTTATAAGCATAATTTCCTAATTCCCATTCCGTATCACTAAATGTTTTGCGGGATAATTCATCAGCTTGAATGTTTTCCTTCGTGTTTATGTATGAAGCGAATACCATAATTTTACGAATTTCGCACCACTGCCATATTTCTCTTGAGACTAAATTTAAATGTTCAAATTGGACACTACCCATTCTATTGATGCATGAAATGGCAGTAGTGTTGTCAATACGTAATAGTATTTCACAATCATACATATCATGAGCGAAAACCTTCAGGGCAAAAAAGGCTGCTTTTAATTCCAATTCGTTTATGTGACATAACCTTTCAGATTGTTTCCAATATCCGTAAGCTTCTTTACCATCCTTGTAAGCCCCCCACCCTGTAGTGGAAGCGTCGGAAAAAATCTCTTTTTTAAAGTGATTAAATCTAAAGGGATTAAAATTACAATCTACATGTCTTGTCCACCATATCAAATCTGAATGTAGACTTTTTGGAATTGATATAACCGAATTGTAACTAGGGTTATTAAGTAAACATAAATATTTGTGACGTTCAAGTAATTTTGTATACAACCAAGAAAATTGTACTGCTGGGCATGCAGAGGTAAGAAGGCCAATTAATTTGGCAAAATCACGTAATTTACACTTACTAATTTTTAAAAATGAATTTACATTGTCTCTTATTTTATTTACTTTTAATGAAGGTAATTTTAAATGCATACGTTTCGAATCAAATATAAATCCTAAAAACTTGCAAGTGGTGCTAGGGATCAAATTACTTTTTTCATAGTTAATTAGAAAACCAAGGTTTATTAACGTAGATATCGTTGCGTTTACGTTTTGTTGGCATTCATCGTATGTTTTCCCGATACAGAGGGTATCGTCTAAATAGCAACAAGAGAGATACCCGTCGCGTCTAAGGTATTCATATACGGGTTTCAATATTTTTGTAAACACATACGGTGATGCAGATAAACCAAAACATAAACAGTTAAATTCGTATAAAACGTCGTCTAACATAAATCGAAGATATTTTCTATGTGGTTCGTAAATGGGGATTAAGTAATATGCATCTTTTAAATCAATTGTTGACATGTAACAGTTATTAGTGATTAGTTTAGAAGCTGTACGATAATCTTCCATCTTAAAGTGGGTTGTTTTTACAAATTTGTTTAAGCCTTTTAAATTTAAGATAAATCTCTTACTACCGTCAGGTTTAGGTATTAAAAATACACTAGAAAGGAATTCGTCAGGGTGGTGATCACATATTGAAATTGCATTTATTTTTAACAGTTTTTTAATCGATGAATCATAATCAAGTCTTTCTTGTTCTGATTTTGAATACACTAAAGGAGGATCGTGGCACACTGGAGGAGATGTAAATGGTATCTTATAACCCCGTGTCCACGACAAAATAACGGGGTCATTCGTTATGTCAGTCCAAGAATGAGTGAAGTGCTGCAAGCGGCCTGCGTAGTTTACCTCGTGTCCTAGCGCCTCCTCGTGTACCGGCGCGGCGGCGGCGGCGGCGGGCTCCGCGAGCGCTCGCGCTCCTTGGCCCGATAGCGCGTGTTGTACGGGTTGTACCGGCCGGCGGGCGCCGACGAGGGCCGCGCTGCTGGTGCTGCTCGAGGCCGCCCCGTATCCGACCTGCTGGGATTCGTCATCTTCCGATACGGGGTGTTGTAGTTTAAATTTCCTTTATTAAACCTGTTTCTCATTGTAAAATTTGCTTTATTAAATGGATTATATGATTTTTGTGTATTTTTTAATGAATCTCCTGATTTTTGTACAGATTGCGCAGCTTTCAGCTTATCAGATACATTTTCACCAAACAAGAATTTGTCTCTTTCAGCATTAATCAAGGTATCCTTTAAATTAGTATTTATAGCTGAAATCACAAAATTTCTTCTCATCTTTGTTTCTGTAAAGTGAGAATCGCATAGAATGAATATGGCAACCCTGGCCATGTAAACATTGAGTATAAGAGCTTACATTGTTTTTAATTAATATTAATTGGAAGAAGATTGTTTAGAAGATCAAAGTTGTGAAAAAATGTAGTGCATAGATACCTGCATTGGAACTCCCTCAATAAACATTCCAAAGGGGGCGCGCAGGAACTGCACTTAAACGGTGAGATACACATTTAGCCGTTTTGTTTTCGATTTTGAATCTCAACTTCGACTCTGAAACACTTGCAACGTAATCCTTCGATAAACTTACTTACGAGTTCGACTGCGCTGGCTATTCGGAGAAGTTATACAACCTTTTAAGTGACGAGTCAAAGAAAAAGTGGAAATGTAAATCATGTACCGGAAAAATGACACTTAAAAAAGCACAACATCAAAAGTTAAATAAAAACAGTACACCTGAACACCAAAAGCTCTCATCACCGAATACTCATGTGGAGAATAAAAAAGTTTCCGAAGCTTCAACACATAGCGGAACCTCTTCTAGTATCACAACGCACAATCGAAACACTACACCAAACACTCCTGATCACTCATCGCCAAATACTTGTGGTGACAATGAAAAGCCTTCATCACCTCTTGGGGACAGGCCAGCGGCGGTTGGCGGTGCCAGTGTGGACGTCATTACGGCCTTCGAAACTCCACCACCTAAAGAAATCGCAACGCACAATAAAAATTCGTCACCAGACACCTATAAGCTCCCATCGCCGAGCACTAACTTTGCCAATAAAAAGCTCTCTTCTTCGAGTACATCGTTGGATAATATGAAGGGTTCTGATGCTCCAACGCCTATCAAAATCACCACATCCAAGAATCAAGTTATTAATGTACATATTCAGAACTCCTTTGATTCTTTACCAGATTCAGAGGATATGGATTTAGAATATTCATCACTCTCGTCATCTTCCCCTGCGTGTAATAAAAATAGAAGCTGCCCCGAAATCGCCGAAAGTGTATACTTAAGATTAGAAACAATGGAAGGAAAACTAGCGACACTACAAGAAAAGTTACTAAACGCTGAGCGGGAAATTGAAAATTTACTCTTAGAAAACTCCTCTTTAAAGAATACTATAAATGAGTATACAACAAAAATAAATAAACTTACGCACATTTGTGAAAAAACTCCCAAACATTCCCCTAGAACAAAGGGAAAGAGTCTCAATAAAACGCAGCTTTTTACCACACTTAGCGCTAAACAGCCAACATCTGACACAAGCCTAAATTACCCTGACATGCGCCCCACCGAAAATGAGAAAAGTACCCCAAAGCGACCAATAACTGAACAAGAGGAACGTATCCTGAACAGTGAAAATGAAGACGATGGGTCACGGTCAGACAAATCTGTAATATCCATACCAGATATAGTATCAGTACAGCCGCAAAGAAAAACTTCCATAAACAGAGATATTAGCACTCACGAGACGCCTCGTAAATTAGTGAATATCAATTTGCTAAACAATATTACAAAAGACTTAAAACATCAACTAAAAAGCGCTACTGAGCAGATAGAATTGCTCAATATAGAGATAAAAAAACTGGAATCAATAAATTCTATTCACGGGTATGAAATCCAGAATAGAAATGAAGAATCTGTACCTATGCCTTCTCACAAAGAATGTAAGCGCGGAAAGTTGTGCATATTGAGTGACAATGGTAAAAATAAGATAACACAGATTGCGAATGCAGTCTTTTCTGGCCATTATGAGGTCTGTCACTATCTGACTAGATTTTCTGGAATTAAGCACATGATGAACAACCTGTATGGGAAGCTTGAGTCACTTTCAAAAGATGATTATTGTGTGATACTAATTGGAGAGGAAGATTTCTTGACAACGAAAAATAATACAGAATTAGTAACTTATATTAGAGAAACCCTGATGAATTTAGAAAATCAAAATGTCATAATATGCCTGCCAACTTTTAAGTGCCATCGTTCAGCCTCAATCTATAACGGAAGAATTGAAACTTTTAATAGTCTTCTGTATGCAGACAACCGGCTATACCAATACGCAAACTTATTGGACTCTAATTACAACTTGAGTTATGACGTGGACATGTTTTCTAGTAAAAATGGAAGACTTAATAATCATGGAATGAGGAACATCATCACGACTCTAAAGGACTGTATATTAGACTTAGTTAATTATAGTGATAAATATGCTCAGACGGACATGGAAGAGGTGACTCCTTCCATATCCGTAACAAATACACCAATCTTAATGGAAAAGCAGGCTCAGTCGGAAAATCTGTCATGTAATGATGATAATGAGACTAACAATAGTATGTTTTTTCGTAAACAAAGCTCGACTAATCCCTAATTCCACTCATAACTCCTTGATACCTTTAAATATTTTCCATCAAAATGTGTGTGGAATAACTTCTAAAAAACATCAAATGGAATTGTATTTGGATAACTTAAGTAGTAAACCGCACTATGTTTGTCTCAGTGAACACTTTTTAAATAAATTAAGTGTTAATACTTTAAATTTGTCTAAATATGAGCTGGTAGATTTTTATGCTAGATGTAATAAAAAGAGAGGAGGGACTTTAATACTTGTTGAAAAAGGAAGAAAGGTAGAAATCTTGCCTGAGTGTATAAAGTTATCAAAATCTGAATACTTTGAAATTTGTGGCGTTAAAGACCTTGATACGAATGTTCATATTTGCTGTTGCTATCAAAATGGTCAACTATTTAGTAAATTCTTGGAAACATTGGAACTTTTGCTTCAATACTTGTTTGGGAAAAAAAGTATTGTATGTGGGGATTTTAATGTTGATATGTTGATTGATAACAATAGAAAGAAAGAGTTCGTAAACCTTTTGCAATCGTACAATTTCCGACATCTTATCGACAGTGATTTCACCTTTATGCGTAATGGATCACATTCACGTATAGATAATATCGTCTCTAACCTCCCTGATGAAAACTTAGTAAGTACCATGGTGGACCATAATGGACTTTCGGATGGCCATGCCGGAATACAGGCAGATTTCAAAGTTGAAAGCGTTAAGCAAGGAAGTAGGAACGAAAAAGTATACTTTACGCAACATAGAGTTTTTAGCGTTAAAAATATAGCGAAGTTTAGAGATCAAATTAGCAAAATAAATTTGAATACCCTGGGAATCAACACCTTCTTAAATGATTTTTCCCAGTCTTTTGAAAATAGTTTTAGAATAATAAAGAAAAAGATAAACTTGGAAAAAAGTAATAAAATCAAGTGGGTTACTACGGGTATCAAAGTTGCGAGTAAAATGAAGAGAGTACTGAGTTCTATAGACAGAGCTTACTGTGATAAAAGCCTTATAGAGTATCGCTCAAAGTATATCAGAATTTTTAGGAGTGTACTAAGGAAAGCCAAGTCAATATCGGTACAAAATGATATACAAACAGCAAAAAATTCATCAAAAGCTATTTGGAAAACCGTGAATAATTACACCAACAAGAAGAAAGTAGCTTCCAAAGAAAAATTAAGTCTCATTGTAGACCATAGAAGAGTACTCAGGGCGGCGGATATAGCTCAAACATTCTGTGATCATTTCTTCAATACCTGTAACGCTCATGGTACCTCTAAAAGTACATCAGATGCAATTGAAATTCTTGGATCTAATGCTAAACAAGTAAAATGCGATATGGAATACTGGGCGACAACACCTTCGGAAATAACCAAAATCGTAAATTCTATGGAAAATAAAGTATCTTGTGGCTTTGATGACATTCCAATCACCATTATTAAAAGTAGCATCTCGGTTCTATCGAGACCGTTATCTAATTTTTTCAATCAATGTTTCGATCAAGGAATCTTTCCTGATCAATTGAAAGTCGCCAAAATTTTACCAGTATTCAAAAAAGGCTCGAAGACTGATGCCAGTAACTATAGACCAATATCGTTGCTTCCAGTATTATCAAAAATATTTGAAAAAATCATTAAAATCAGGCTAACCAAACACCTTTACTTGAATAGAATATTGCATCCAAGACAATTTGCATATCAGAAAGGCATTGGTACTTCAGAAGCCATTGATACTATTTTATACGACATCACACTTGCATTAAATGGAAAGTGGAAAGTCGCGGGCATCTTCCTCGACTTAAAATCTGCATTTGATACAATCGACCATGAAATCCTTACAAACAAACTTGAGTTTTATGGCGTTAGAGGTAATGCGCTAAATCTTATAAAATCCTACTTAAGGAACCGTAAACAATTTGTCGAGATAAAGGAAGTTGATGAAAAATCCATAGAAAGAGTATACAAATCGAAGCTAACCGCAATAACGAAAGGCGTCCCGCAAGGCTCAATACTTGGTCCAATGCTTTTCATTATATATATAAATGACTTTATAGAGTATTTGAGAAGTATAGTAAGTGGTGCCAATGTTGTTATTTTTGCTGATGATACAAGTATTATTCTATCTGATGTGAGCATTGAAGACCTAAATTACAAAGCAAACCTTGCAATACAAGCTTGTCACAAATGGTTGTCGATTAATCATCTTAACCTAAACAGTGGAAAAACACTAGCGGTGCTATTTAAGACAACTTCAAAGAACAACGCGCAACTAAACATTTCACTTAATAATGATAAAATTGAGAGTGTAGAAGTGACTAAAATGCTCGGTGTACAAATTGATGCCTTATTAAACTGGAAAGAAGAAGTACTTGGAATTGAAAATTCACTTGCCTCAGCTTGCTATGCCCTTCGCAGTTTGAGAGACGAACTAACATTAGAGCAGCTAAAGTTAGTTTACTTTGCCCTTGTTGAATCGAAGCTACGGTACAGCATAAAGCTCTGGGGCAATAGCTACAAATATAATATTTACCATGCTTTTGTTGCACAGAGAAATGCAATAAGAGCTATAGTCGGTATTCCACCTTGGGGAGAATGTAAAGAGCATTTTAAAAAGCTTCAAATACTGACTGTACCAGCCTTATATGTCTTAGTCTTGTTAACAGATGCAGTAAAACACAGTTATCGTTTTGAGTCGGAAGAACAGATGACTAAAAGACTACAATCTCGGACTAAAAATCTGCATTCAATCATACATCCCAATCTTGCTGTAGTCGAGCACACCTCAAGAGTGCAGGCCGTAAGGCTATTCAATAAAATGCCAATTGAACTAAAGAAACTTGTAAACCATAAAGTTTTTAGCTGCAGATTAAAAAAATACTTACTTGACAAATGTGTGTACGATATTAACGACTTTTAGGAAATTATTTAATTTTTATTTTTGGATGACAATTGGTTTTTATATCTTATAGTAATAATGGCTAATATTAATAATTAATAATTACATTCTGACTATCACTATAATCATTTATATTTTTGTAAATTAATTTGTATTGACATCATGTATCTTATTGTAATGTGGATATTTAATTTAAATGGTAAATTATAACTTAAATTGTATGTAGGAATTTTTATGTATGACTTTACATTCAGACACAATGTACATTGTTTTATGAATTAATAAATAATAATAATAATAATGCGACATGCGTCACTGATGGGTTTTAGTACGTCCGGAGCTGATGATTTTTGTTTTATTAGTATATCAGTAGCCTGAGCGAGGGCTGATAATGCTAAGGCTATTTGTTTTTGTCGAAGCATTAATGAGGTGTCCCTTTTTATCAAAGTATCCGGTAGCGCCGCTTTGGCTTCTGGGTTTAGAATGGGAGGAACTAACAAGGAACAATTGTCAGGTATCAGGTATTCCTGGGCTAATTTGTCTTTGATTTCTTTTTGTAATCCTTTGTTTAAAACTTCCTGCCATCTACTAGCTACGTCTTTGTGAATACCTTTTCCCAAGGGTGTGTCTAATTTTGGGGCTTCGCCCAGTAAATTCAGGATATCTTCGTCCAATTCTATGTCCTCGAGCGAGGACGGTGCGGGCTCAGCGGGTACATACTGATCTGGGGCAGACGAAGGGCCTGGCTGAGGAGATGTCGGACGTGCCGGCTCCTGGCTGGGCTGCGCTGCAAGTGCTGGGTCCTGGTGTGATGTCCCCGGCGCTGGTGAAGCCGACTGTTGCGACCTTTGATGTGACGCGGCTCGACGTGAAGCACGTGGTTTGGTGTCCGACGAAACTGACGCGTTTTCGCCTGTTCCGAAGAAAAAAGGCGTTTTTTAAATCGTGTATGTTATTATAGCTAAATCTTTAGCTTGTTTTGTGTAACAGAGATAACCCAGGATAGTTTCTCGCATTACATTTATTTTAATTGATGCTATTTTACAAAAAGCTTTTAGTTTATTGATTCTTTCGACAGAGACTACCCAGGATAGTAGCTCGCATCGATTTTTGTCGTGACAGTAACAGCCCAAATTTAGCAGTACGCATCACTTTTTAAAATAATGTATTATTTATCCACTTACCGCTGCTATCACTATCCGAAGAATCATAAATTCTTATGCGACGGCGTGTCTTCTGCTTCAGTTTCTGCTGCAATTTTCTAATTTTTCTCCGAAGATGTTCGTCGTCGTCGTCGTCGTGTCTGCGTTTCCCCTTCATGTTGATTTGTGTTGCGTGACGTGCGAAGGCTTGAGCACGGAACCGTTGAATGATTGAAAAATGGCGGTTACCCAACCTACTACAGCGCCATGGAAGAGGGGGGATGGAAGCCGGTTAGCGCGCTTTTAGTGTTGCCAGTATTAAAAAAAAAAAAAAAAAAACTTTAAAAGATCGTGCAAGGCTGATGCGTGGGGGCGTAACTACAATATTGTTAAACATAAATCGCAAAGAATGAAGTTGCGAAATATAATAATAGCTTTAAAGGTTAAAGGTTGTATCTCGAAATATCTTTCTACATTTTCATAGAACGTCACACTCTTATCATTTGTTCCTCTTGACTTAGAGGCCTCTTTAGGAGTTTGCCTCCACTGCATTCCGAACACTCGGTGAAGTTGGTATTTGGTACGCGGTGATGGAGATTGCCATCACTGGTGCCTATAACCCGTCCTAGAACCACTAGTCGTTCCATTGTTTGCATGTTTGATGTGTCCAAAGAGTTTGAAAAACTGCAACTGTACAGTCGCCATCGGCCAAAGTGTTCACAAATATCTGAACAACGCCTCAATTGTCAAGGCGATACAGTCCATGTTCAGATATTTTTGAGTACCTTGGCTGCTCAGATATATTTGATGGCGACTGTACAGTCGACAAGTCTCTCTTGGATTCCGAGCTCTTTAAAATGAAAACGTTGGTGCGAAAAGCGGTCTAAGGGATTTGTAGCATACCGTTTGGTAGCACATTTATAGCGCGAAAATTTTGCGTCAGGCATGTAGGTATTGTAGGTATGCAGTTTAAGGATTCAGGGCGCCGATTTTTTACTTCCGAGCGCTTGAATTAAAAGAAATTAAGCCCGAAAATAATCACACGCAAAAGTTTGTCGCTATTATTTTCGCATAATAAACATGATTTTAAATTCCTACCGCGATTATTTGTAAAAATTCATTTCTAGTCAGTTTTAAATGTCAGATTCGATGGGTAGAATTTCATAAATCACCCCAAAGGTCTCTTAAAAAAGACAGGAAAAACCAGACATCTCATCAATCGAACCTTGGTCTATCTTTTCCGGTTTATGAGATAGCTAGAAGCAACTGAACAACAGACAGGCAGTGAGTTTTGGTATGTCAACCTTCGAATACCGTACCGTAAACTGTTATAACTTTGCCTACGATCCTCAACTTTGCCTGGCTTGAAAAACATGGTTTTCTTCACCATTCTCTTCATATATCTTATTCCTGAGATGGTAGCCTTTCTCTCATCTCAGAAATACGATATAAATAGTGAAGGCCAGGCAAATTTGAGCATTGTAGGCAAATTTATTATTTTGACAAAAACGGGACTTAATCGCGTACACGTACTTTTATTATTTTCCTGACTTTTCGAGCGTGTCGTAACGCTCGTGGTCGCAGGTAGACTGGCGTGGAATTGTATCAGCATCTCTCCAGGTTTTCCGAACTACCCGCACTTGGTCATGATTATTCACATTTACGCTAGGGTTGTCACTTTGCTTTGTTAGGCAAAGTTGTAGCATTTGACGGTACAGTATCCTATACAAACCGAACTCATGTACAAGATCATGTTTTTAGTTGCGTTCATTTAGCTTTGATTTTTTCCCAGTTACAATTATTAGTTAACCAACGTCAATGTTAGTTAATTTAGGTTGTATTAAACAAATTAATATATGTACCATTACAAACTCAGCCTTACTGCCATCATGTTAAATTCAGTTACCATTCCTCTTGTAGTCACATACGTTATGAATGCAAAGCAAGCTTGATCTCTATGCATTTCCAATGCAATGGTGAACTACGCGCTGCTACTGCTACACCGTAGCAAAGCTCTGTTCACGGCAGCAGGCCACTCGATTTCGCGGTTAAACTAGTGTAACTTGACTCTAAATTCTGTATTAACTATTCATATTTGAGGACCGCTCTTACATCGGTTACCTTGACTATGTATTTGCCCACGCTTGGCAAGCGATTGAAATGGCACCGGTTACGAACTGATTATGTCGCCTCAAAGGTAGGCATGGAATAATTGCGTACGGCTTCGAACGATATCAAGACAACATGTGTTATTACTATCATCCATTTCTCGTACAGAGCAGTACAAAACAGATAACGGTCTTGCATAACAGGCACAGTTAGGCACGGTCTTGCATAACAGTATCCTGCGCCATCTTATATAATACACAAAATCACCAATTTACGTAAAAATTTAGTCAATTTGCTGAGTAGATAAACTTACTTTTAAAAATAGTACTTATTAGGTTTTTAAGTCAAAATAACTTAATAGGTCGTCATTTACGAGTATATAAACCCCTTTTAGTTTATTGAAAAAAATTAAACGGTCGTTACGAGGATTCACATGAGCTTTAATGAAGACTATTTCAAGTAAAATTGTTTTTTTAACTGAATGATTCAAAGTTGTCAGTCTACCATCAAAATAATGTAACGTAAAACATGACGCCCAGGAATCAACGAAGTGGCACTTACGTCCTTTATATCTCTTAAAATTTCACACTTCCTAGAATATCATGTTTGCTAACAAGGCACAGATAAAAAGGGCGGCCGTTCTAGACGTTATAATAGACAGCCTATTACAAAATTGAGTAAAAATATGTCTTGGACTAAAGCGCGAACATTCTGACAGCACCCGTACTAAGGTGTTAAAGGTAATGGCGAGCTTTTTAAACTCGTTTGTTTTGTTGCGAGCTCTTTGGCAAGTAGAGTGCACCAAGCGCGTTTTATCGGCTTGGCGAAGTGACGGCAAGGGACGAGTCGACGTCGCCATTAAGCCGGAATTCCCTCGCCCTCTTCCTTGTTAATGTAATTTCTCGGGAACTCTTCCCTAATTCGATAAGGGAGAAATAAACAACGGCGTCCGACAAGTGTTTTCCTTAATACGAACATTTTATTAGTACTAATCACTGCTTTACGCGGCCCGTGACTTGCTAAGGTATGTAACAGGGGCCCTTTTCGACTTGATAAAGTGACAGGTGTCGCGTGGGCAGGATGTTTTAGTATTTATTTGTGACTGGCATTTTTACGGGTTATATTCTTGACATCGAAGCCCCTAGACCGAATCTTTGATACGCAGTTCATGTAGGTACTGTACCTAATTTCTTACGTTATTTTTTTTCTTATTTTTATACCACGACGGTCGCAATTAGGCATACGGCCCGGGTGCGGTTCACTTTACATACAAAAAAAAAACATATTTTCAGTTAGCATACGCTTTAAAAGCATAATAAACGATTTTCATAACAACAAAATTCATAATTTTATATGACATAACCATTAATTAGCATAATACTCATTCATACCAACATTTGGTATAATGTTTATTTTCACTAATGTCATTTAGTATAACTTCATATATCATAATGTTTAATTAGTATACTGCTCATTAATTATAATAACATTAAATATAACGGCCCACCTGACGGCAAGCAGACCAAATCACCACATATCATTTTGTTAGGAGCGTTTTGTGCACCACGTGCAAACATCATATTTATTTTGAGTCTCATTTCTGATTTTTGTGTTGCTTTAATTTAAAGCAATGGGCCCCATAAAGACATTTAATCCTCACAACAAAACAAATTGATTGATACCATCCATGAAAGAAAATCATCATGCCTATTCTAAATTTCTAACCTGACACCCATATTTCTTAATTTATTGATGTATTGTTCACTTCTTAATTAAGGGGTTCTCTTACTCCGTTTATCTATTGACCTAATATGAATACTTGTACAAATTACATTACCAAACTAAACATATTTAATATGTAAATCCGACTAGAATAAAATAGTTTAAAATAAAATAAAAATAGATTGAAGTATTATCCCAATGTAAATAAAGATGAAATTATCAATGTCAAACAATTGTGCTGTTTGAAAATGGGCGTAGTTGTCGATAATCATCAAATAATATTAATTTTAAATTCACCTCATCGACGTCTGTGACGATCGACGTCGTGATTATGTACCTCTTACCTCAAACGATAAATTTATGCAAGGGACAGGCAATTATGAGTTGCCTCAATATTCCATGTTCTATCCTACCACCATTGAAACGATTCCAGCCATGCGTCCAATTCGGTGTACGAGTATGGATATGAAAATTTATCGGCGGATTCACCTAATAATATTCACGACAGCTGTCATAAATAAATAAATTCTGATGTACGACCGAATCGGAAACATGTTTCCATTTTATGAAGGTAGGCTGGATTATAACGCGTATAGTCAAACTTAATAAAATGGAAAATAGATATGTAACCGTAATAAATATTGTAAATAATCAGTAACTCTGTGTCTGTGTTGTACAGTAATTTAATAAAAAATCTAACTGCAACGGAGATTTTTTAAATCTCTTTAGTCTCTGTTAAAATCGGTATTGATGTTTTAATGGACTTCGCTCGGCGACTGTAATTAATGGCTTAAATTAATTAATAAAACAGAGAATGAAGAATCAAAATTACATAAATAATTGTATCCATATATGTGTCAATAAAAGAAAAAACCACGGCTTACAATTAAATGTCAAAAACACTATAAATTATTTCAAAAATAAAATAACTACATTAATACACACAATAAATATGCTTGTATTGTACTATTTTTCTACCTTCGACGCTGAATTCTCCAAGATTCAAACAAAACTTATGAGTCTTATGACTAAAGAGCCCACCCATTCCTCAAAGACTAAGAATTCTTTCACACAGTACAATACGACGTACTTACCTACTACTATTTCTGATTCAAGTGTGTTCGAAGACCTAAGAGTGCTTCTCAGCTATGTGCAGTGTAGTGGTATCCGCGATCGATCGTTCAACTACCTCTCCTGAACTAAGTGAACCGATAGATTCAATTTGGGAAGCCCGCTTTGCTTTATGTTAGTACTGCCTGCAGAACAAATAAACTGAATTTAAATATTTCTACAAATATACATAAAAGCATACGTTTTTTGTTTCAATATGAATTTTAATTTGAATGTTTGCTTTTCATTTACACATTGAATTTGCATTCACGAAATCGTTATTCATATTGTCTCAACCTAGTACGTGATAATTAAGCACCCGTCTTGTTTTTATTTTGCAGCAATTACACGTATTTCATTTGAAATTTACTTGGGTAGGTTTTAGTTTATTCATTTGATTAAATGATTGAATGAATGATTACAAAAGTTACCGTTCATTTACTATGTACTATACATAGAATACTACTTAATGGTTAACTTTTTATAAAGATTTAGAGACCCGCTTATTTCTTAATCTGATAAGATTCTAAGTTCCTACAGAATTTCAATAAACTGATATTGCCCGAGCAAGTATTACTTAGGTCATATCATCAAATAAAACGAGCCCAAGTGTCCACGGAGAGCACATAAAAGTCACTCGCCATATGTGGCCGTGGCCTATTCCTTATCCGACACGTATAATAAAAGATCCCCTATCTCTTCTCATATTCGCTGGTGCGAATGAGTTAGAAACAGTGTTGAGACATTATAAACTGGAGTATATGACATCTATTTCAGTTTATAATTATAATTTATTAATATTCAAGAAAATAATATGATTTGCTTCAAAAATCCAAGTGTATTAATATATTCTAAATAGTTGTCTACATTTAGACGTGTTAATAAAGGTTTGGTTACGTGTTACGCTTAATTATTAGTATTATTACATACGGTAGCAGTGTCTGAGCGCTCATAGAATTCAAATCCTAAAAGCTCGTATAATTTTCAGAAAGTTATGTACGTACTTATACATTAATATCTACTTAGTATAATAGATCACTGGTCTATATTGATATTTACTCAGGTTGTTGACTAAGTATTGTACTTATAGTAATCAATGTGTATTTGAGCTGACATTATATATTAGTAAGCTAACGAGTGTGTATCTTACAGACTACTCACTAAGATTTATCATTATCTTATTGACAAAGTTGGTAAAGTTAGTCGGGCGTAGGTACATAGTTACTACAATTGTGACACTTATCTCGTAAAGGTATATACCATTTGGCGGAAGTATGACGTATGACGTTCAACGTTTGGACGTTGAACGTTGTAGACAGTAGACGTCATTATTACAAAGGAGTAAGGTGAAAATGTGTAGGTAAACATGTCTTTGACGTCGACTGTACTTACATACAAATTCAATGTGTTCTAGCAATAAAAGCGTAACAAGTGGCGGCCGCCAAATGGTATCCTTTGGTCTACATATCACATAATTAGTCACGTCTTTAATGGGGGGACACGATATACCGATGCTGCTATGGCTATAAAAAATATGGCGGCTAATTTAAAGAAGCTATTGCAATAAAAACTGGTTTCTAGTCTGACAAGTCTCCTAGGTTTCCTTTGTTCCTCGAAGCAGGGGAGGGGTAGGGCTATACGATAATGCGGTGCTGCAAGCCCCCGTGCCTGGCCTTGTCAGTGGCAGCATCATATGATTGTAGATGTACCTACGCCAAAACCTTGCGCCTATTTTTGATAATGCCAACTGATATATATTATCTAGGAGATTTATCGAACTAGGTTCAGTGTTCTGGGCTCTTCTACTATATATAGAGGTCGTAAATGTCGAAGTCTCAGCTTAGGCAAATCAACCTTATCCTCAATGATAAGCCATACCATACATACATGTGTCACTACATGCCTAGACTACTGGTGTTATCTATTGTATTAATAATTCATCTCCGATGTTGTCAGATCTTAGTCCAAATGCAAACTAATACAGGCATTTCCCAATAACGTGTTGGAACAGTATTGCTCCTAAAATACTTTGAAATCTAGTCAATTACATATTTAATATAACCAATTTTTTGAGTCTCCCAAAATTGCAATAATAATGTTAAATTAATAAATGCCGTAGGTGTAGCCAGTCTTTGTGCTGCTTAGAGCTTTAAACAAAGAGGAGTGGCCATTGTCAGGCGTTCACCTCTGCCGAAAATGTACCAGTGGTCATACTCATTGTATAGACTGACGTTTATTTGACGTGGCTATTTTGATGTTTCGCATACATTTGACGTTCCCCTCCTCCGCAAAAAACGGCAGCCTTTTTCCGATAGAAATGAGAGCGCGTGTCGCATCCGGTTGGTTTAATAATCAAAGTTGCGCTGGTTAAATTTTCAGTTTGGGTTAAATTGCTATTTATTATCAATATAATGTATGCCTCATCACGTACGAATACAGCGTAAATAAATCCGTTGAAATCATTTATTAATACTTAAGAATAATTAACTGAGTAATTAGCTGTTTAACCAATTTAATTGGCCACATTTTGTAATGCTAAAACGAGTGTCTAAACGCACGCAACAGTAGTACTTGCGCATTGGTATTAAGTAGACTGATACGGTGCTATACCGTAAAATGGGGTGAGTAGGGACAAAATAGAAGTTCAAACCTGAATAAAGGTTTATTTTTATATGTGGCACATTGATTTATACATATAAAAAAACCGGCCAAGTGCGGGTCGGACTCGCGCATGAAGGGTTCCGTACCATTATTTATAAAAACCAGCCGTAGCTACTATCGAATAAATTATTATCGCAAGGTCGTATCTGCCTAAGTACGTAGTATTTTGGAGATAACTCAAAAACGCCTAAACCGATAATGTTAAAAATAATTTTCGTTGGAAGAATATTTACAGGTGTATCTTCTTGATTTTTTCATAATTTTTGGACTTAAATATCCACTTACTCAAAAAAATTTCAAAAAACCTCAATGTTATTTTTAGATTCCTATCGATTGATGTGCATCATGTTGATATTTGGCAAAAAAAATTTTTTGACAATTAGTTACATGTATGGAGTGCCCCCCTAAAAATATTTTTTTTAGCAATTTCTCTACAAAACTAAGTAGCGACACTAGCGACACACACAATACACTTAATGTACAAAATTTATAATGATACGTGTTATAGATTCCTAGTAAAATGGCTGTGACATACGGACGGAGAGACAGACAGACATGACGAATCTATAAGGGTTCCGTTTATTGCCATTTGGTTACGGAACCCTAAAAAGTGTTCCGAGTGTATGAATTTTACTGATTTAAACTCACACGATTTTCACTCATTAGTCACACTCGAACCCACTGGAAACGTCCGGTTAGTGAGGAAAATAACAAAAGTAAGTGTATGCGATTAAGTCCCGTTTTTGTGACCATAATGTATGAATTTTAATTTGAAAATGATTTTGTGTAGTTCCCTTTCATATCTTTAAGGATATACACAAAATTTACCTCACTCCTTAAATTAGGGACTTTGGGGTGAGATGAGATTTTATACTAATGCGAGTTTTGAAAATTATTACATCGACACTTTTGGACAATAAAATTTGAAATAGCTTAATTTGTATCAAGTATGTAGTAGTTTCGTAGCTGTAGCTAATAAAAACCACCTTACCTCTCAGTTATCTCTACTCTCCCCATTCATGACCCGACTCCCCCGCTATATCCCTACTCACCCCATTTTACGGTAGTTAGCTGCCCACTCTGATGAATCCATGCGCGACATTTTTGGTGCTCCATTGCCGTATGTGGTATGCGAATAGATTCTCGACTACTCTCATTACCAATCGGTGGCTAATCAGCCAGCATAGGAAATGCCCACTATAATAATGGCTGCTAATATGCATACTGTTACATTTAGATCCTGTGAGTTATTAGACGGATGTGATGCAATGTCAGCCGTCCACTTTGTGATGAATGCGACATTGTGGATGCTATTGACATATGCATCTAAGCAGCTTGTCGAGGACTGCCTAATGTCTACTTATTACTTAAATAGTGCAGTGCAAATAAGAGTTACAACATCGTTTAAGTAATAAAAGCTAGCTAGTAAGAGACTGAGTCTGGCGGTGCAAAGGGGCAACTCTGCCAGCATCCTTGGGTCTATGCCGGAGGCAGGTAAATTTGGGGAAGTCTTTTATATCTAGTTTATTGTGTTTATTGGTTTAGTTTAGGTATAAGTTTAGTTGTAATCTAGTGTTGTAATTTGACTTTGTATTGTTTAAAAAAATGTAAGTTTGTAAGATACGTAATAAAATATTTCTACAGATAGAAATAGTAAAAAAAAAAAAGCTAGCTATGCAACAAAACACCTACCTTTCGTACATACATTCTACATCTTTTCCCCTCCGTTTTTATCGATGATAAAGACTCTCGAGTTGGATTCGGTGTCGACGTCAAAGATATGTTTACACTTTTGCATCTTACTCCATTGTAAGTGTAACGTGTAACGTGCAAAAGTGTAAACAAATTTTTGACGTCGACTCTACCTAGTCGAAATACTATTATTTAGCTGTAAGGATATATGTAAATATTCAAATTTCATGATTTCGATAATAAAGGAAAAAACAGCAAAAAAATGCGTAAAAGTAGTTAAAATCCAATACCCAATAAAAATGGGTTACGCCAGTAAATGGTTCAATACTAGTCCTTAGTCCTTACATTCATCTTCATCGTGCCGAAATACTTGACTAGCAATTGACATAAAAAATACATACAGTAAAACTCAATTCGGAAAAGGTCTGTAATTTATGTTCAGTTTCTTTTTAGGTTTTATTTCTAGCCCGGCCAATTTATAGCAAAAAGTGCTCGCAGTCCTTGTGCCTTGTGGTGCCACTTAGCTTTTTTGTTGGATGCATAATTCTATTCTAAAACTCTAATCTAGCTAGTGAGTGTTAGCCGCTATCCCAAACTATCCAGCTGTCGTCGTTTTATTTAAAAAACTTTAGCTAAATTTTATTGCATGCGAATTTAGTTCCGGACTAATCTGCTAATTAAACCTTGAGCAGTCTGTCCATTGTGGTTGGTATTTGCAACCCTAAGACGCACTGTTTTTGTCTTGTAATCTTATTTAGGTCTACGGTTTCGTGTTCAGTTAAATATGCAGGACGGGGGTAATGGATGGGTCGTTCAAATACCCAGGTAGATTCATTTGAAGACTTGCATAATTTGTAGCATGTTATCAACACTAAGTGGCGAGAGACGTCGTCATTGAACATTGAGGTGTCATGTCAGGAGGTACACACTGGTATCCTTGATTTTAGGCACTTTAAATACGGCGGTTAGCTTTCCTGGGTAATTTAACACTTTTTTGGTCAACAGTTCTCTAAATATATTATAAATATATATAAATACACTAATAATTCACGTGATATGGTCAATTAGCCAATGAGGTAAATTCTTTTGTATCTATTGAGTTACGCTATTAGTGATATTATTACATTTACGTTCTTAAAAAAATCTTATGTATTGGGCAATTTGTGAATCACCTTTGAGGAGTCTGAGAGTAGTAGCTGTGTTCATTTTTAAATTAGTTTTAATTTAATTCCCATTATGTTTTTACATGATAAAAGAAATTATAAAATTTGGTATCAACATACCATTTTAGAAACACTCTTCTACGAAATGGAATGGCAGAGATAAAAACATTTATAGGTTTGTGCCGCCGCGTGAAGTGTGAAGCGTAGCACGCTTCACGCGACACAACTCCACGATTTACACGAGCTAATGGATGACTGTTGAATTGATTGCTCCTATGTTCATGAAGTTGTCACGCGAAGACGCGAGAAGCAAACGATCGATGTTATCTCCTTGCTGGTAATGAAATGCAAACGAATCCAGGCTCCCTTACTCGCTCACATTAATCTTCAGTAGCTTTCTTTTTCTGTGGCTCCCACAATTTGTACACAGATTTGTCATGATTTCGGATTTTCCTTGTTTTCGGTGATACGTTCTCGTAATGGTATGATAACATTAAAGAGTATATAGTGAGGGTTCGTTTGTCTCTTTGCGACCGCGCCGCTACTGCTTTTAGCTCCATTTTGACAAGTTAATGGTGTTGAGAATGCGCACTAAGGAAGTTAAGTCAAAAATGTACCTACTTATATCATTTCTGTTGGCACGCGCGCATATTTACGTAGTCGTTGTATTACGAAGTAAGGTCGTAGAATTGTCGTCCAAACTGTAGTTATTTCGAGTTTGTCTGTAGTTCTTGAAGGAAATATTTAGTATACTTATCCAATCTATATGGATTTGGTACGAGTATTACCTATATACATGCTAAGAAAGGCTGTTGAATTTTTTTATTTTATTTATTGTATGGCATAAACATGTTCTCTACTTAAAATTTTTAAATATTAGAATCTAGGTATGCAATTACATCCGTCGTAAGTGATTTAAGATCCGCCGGTTTCCCACTAAATTTGGTGATGGGACATACAAATATAATGTGGTGTACCTATCGTCTGATCTGGATAGCCACACTGGCATTCTGCAGATAGCTGTTGAAAATTGCGACCGTAATGAAAGAGGACATAGTGTGTCGTTCTCGTCACTATATAAAGTTAATTTGTTAATAAGGTTGATTATAATTGAATATTTATGGCTGTATATCATAATCTACTATTCATCATCCTCCTAGCGCGGCTTTTTGCCAGGGCTCAGTGGAGCTTGAGGTCCGATCGTTAGTTTTTATGAAAGCGACTGCCATATTACCTGCGAATCCTAAGGGAAAACTAGGCTTTATTGGGACCAAGTCTGGTTATTTATTTCACGAAAACTCCTTATCCGAAACCAACCTTCAACCAAACTTCGTCTACCAGTAACTTAAGTTTTGGGACTTCAGAACTAAGGCTTATTACTTACCAAAATGATTTGTTATTTATACGGAAACTTTGAGTTGTAGTCAAATAAACTTTATTAACTCCTTATCAAATTTTGGTTATTGATGAAATAGCCAAAGTAGTTCGTTTGTCGTTTTTTTCAGTGTACCAAATGATATTCTGTACAAAACTATTGAATTTAAACTTTCGTGAGACAAATTAACACTATTATTAGTGCTTGAGATGGAGAGATCTAAGCTCTCCGAATCATGTCGCGCGTAGTGACTAAACACAAGTGAATACAGCCACATGCAGTGATAATACTGTACAAAACTTCCGAAAAACTCAGAAGTAGGAGTACGAGTATGATCCGAGTCTTCTGTATGAACAATAGGATAACTTACCGCCATCAGTTTACCAGCGCTTAAAATCACAATCGAATCTTAGACCTATTAAATTTAAAAATTTAAAACACAAATGTTACAAGCAATTAACTAGTTCAAAACTGTAGTTAACAAATCGTGTATTCATCAATATTTCGGTAATCATTATGATCGCTTAAAGGGCAGCTAAGTTAAGCGTTACTTTACCCCGGGGTCAAGCGGCGAGAGGCTACAAATTGAATAATTATCCACGACGTCGTCCTTGGGTGCGTCGGAGATCGTAGATCCTCAGCAATGTGCTTAAACCCGACCTAATTTATTAAACATTGTCTCATCACTGGTATAACTTGACCTCAAGATCGGTATAAGGAATACCTCCAGAGCGACACACTTTATGAAACAACCGTAAATCGCAAGAGTGACCGGTGAGTTAGACCGTCAACTTGTATCTTTTGTAACTAAATAGTATGTCTGACGGAAAAATAAATTCGATGACAGATTTTATTTGGATAAAAAACTGAAATAATGGAGCCGCATTTTTTTCCTAGTACACGATAAAAACTTTCACTAATCCCCTTAATATCAGCAAAGAGCAATTGAGTACTACGTCATTTTGAGTTTCAACTACAAGCTAATCCGATGCTTAAGGCAATATCGCCGTGTCTCTTTTATTTACACGGGAGTGCTTATCTTTTGTTCGTGTTTATAGTCGATAGCTCATAGCTTACTAGCTCGCGGTGGGACCAGTGCATAAAATTAAAACTAAAACTAAAATTGGCATTATTTTATATGTAGTCTTCAGTTACATTTAAAGTTATCAGAAATCTCACCGGATCGCAAGAGTTTGTTATACAGTGTGTGGCCTGTACTGTAACACGAGCAAAAATTTAAACGTAGATTTTATTCCTCAAGCTAAAGAAAGTTTGTTCAGCGAACTTTAAAAATAACTTTGGGTTCTATTTTTAGTACACCTTAAAGTTTATTCGAACACGCAATGTATTGCGAAATTGATTACGTCTGCTGACAAGACTGACAAGCAATGACAATTAGATGGATTTTAACGTACATTGAAAATACTATTTAGTTTGCATGGGAAAGAGACAATCTAAAGACTGCATATTTTTTAATGTTGTTGAACAAAAGTTTTATTGTTTGAGGAGTAGAATCTACGGTTTTAATTTTTTTGCTCGTGTTACAGGCCACACACTGCGTAGGCAGTTCGTTAAGCGGTATGAATAGAACAGTCCAGAGTCGAGCGCCTGACTGACTGGCAGTTGATTGTTATCTGTGGCCCTTTAGGCTTAACTTGTAGTGACTTTGTCTAAACAACGGCTTTGATAGAGCTTTATGATAATAATGTTCAATATCGCAATGTTCAATACAACAACACTGTGTAACAAAAATGTTGGTGATCCTTTAAAGGGCGTAATTGATATCGTATTATAATTATGAAAAACTAAGAAAAAATACTTTCTCGCGAAAAAAATGTTGTTTTTGGTACGGAGGATCGCCCGGCTGGAACCACATGTCCCGTAGAATAAAAATTGTTTTTTCGTATTTTTTTTTCTCCTACCTTTTCTTAGTCACAATACGATGCCACTTATGCCTTTAAATGGATCAGCAGTATTTTTGTTACACCCTGTATATTTTTATTACATATATTGCATTTTTTGTAACAGTTTAAGTTTGATAATTAAGGAGTAATGAAATATAAATTAATTGGTTTTCAGCAACAACCGCCGGCAGTCAATTCATCAAACACATAATTATGTAAATATATTCATTATTCTACCAAAAAAATATTAATACGCCTAGTGGAATTTTGCCACCAAAATTAGTTGGCAGTTATTATCGACACTAATTAATGGAGCCCAGTATGAAGTGTGTAGACATTCACACGTAAAAATGGCTGAACGGATTTTGATGAAATTTTGTATAGAGATAGTATGAGTCCCGGGAAAGGACGCATCAGGAATTGCGGTTCACCCTGTTTTCGCATAATAATTGTAGTCATATTTATATTGTGCATAATCGACATGATCATAATTGGCTTTACCCATAAACTGTTTTCGCATACTTATGTTGAGCATAATTGGCTTTGGTATATTTTTATTGGTCCGAATATTACTGGTTCATAAAGTCAATATTCCGAATCGTATTTAGGCATAAAGTGTAAGAGCATAAAATTTATTTGACGAAAATTATATTGCAGAATTTTGTTTGGCAAATAGTATTAGGGCCAAATTGCATCATTCAAATGTCACTCCCACTTTTTTGTAACAGTGCGTTTCTGATGATATACAGTTGTAACCCAACCTAACCCACTTTTTCGTAGCAGGTTTTTCGTTGAGGTCGCAGTTCTAATCTAACATAACCCAAACGCAGAAGTACATTTGTGTTGAGGTCACAGTTCTAACCTACCCTAACCCACTTTTTCGTAGCAATTCTTTTTGTTGAGGTCGCAGTTCTAACCTAACCTAACCCAAACGCAGAAGTGCATTCCCATTGAGATCATAGTTTTAACCTGACCTAACCCACTTTTTTCGCAGCGTTTTGGTTGCTTCAGTGTGCGCTAAAACACTTTCAGATAGTGAAAATTATGCCAAATACAATTATGCTTATCAAGTTTATGCGTAATAACATTCGGCTACAACAGTGGTATGCTAAATCATTTTCGGGCAAAAAGATATTCGCCATGTTGTGAATTATACGAAATAAGGTTTCTGCTACATTATCATTCGTCTAAAACCGATTATGCCAGGTCTGTTATGCGAAAAGCGTTTCGGACAAATAAAAGTATGCCAAATAGAGGGAACCCGATGCGCGGTCAAATAAACAGACAAACAGATAAACAGACAAACAGACAAAAATTCTAAAAACTGTTGGAACGTGTTCTGTTATCGATTCTAAGTATCCCCAGCCAACTTTTTTTCGAATATCTTCCATGTACAGACTTTCGACCCTCTTCAGCTTTATTATATGTATATACATAGATAGATAGCAAAAAAGCTTTTGCTAATATAAATCTTATGATTACTTTTATATCAAAAATAAATTAAGTTCTTAATTGTTTTGTCTGCTCAGTGAACTAGAGTCAACAATAATATTTGAATAACCCTCCCTATTTATTTTGCACAGTTAATTAATTCCATTAATTAAAATTCAAAACTCAGTCAGTAGGTATTGTTAGCGGCCATCTTTTGTCTGAGCTGAGACGATCAGACGGCTATTGTTGTGATCGTAAGTAATATGTTTCCATTATCATTACTTATTGACCTATAAGCATGTCGATTATAAATACGATCACGACGATGACAAGATAATATTAAAATCTGACGATATTTTTTACACAAACGGCCAAATCTGGATCAAAAACATTTACTTTCGGGGCACGTTTTCGCATAATGCGGGTGCCATTATGACGGTCATTTCATAATTTTCAGTCTCATAAGAAGTAGAACTGGCTGTGCACTGTGCATACCCACCTAAAAGAAATTTATGTCAGTGGTAGTTTACGGTGTTTAGTCCCTTGATCGCATTTTTTATGACTTTTGTTGAATTTATCGCTCGAACCTTAAACAACACTGCATGGGCTGATAAATAAATGCTACTTACTATTTTACACAAGTGCTTATTAAAAGCACTAGATGCCCTTAGGCTGCGTTTCCACCAGAGATGTGTTAGGTAGCTGAGCGGTGCGAAGATTCGTAGCGAGGATGTGGAACGATGCGAGCGTTTCCACCGGAGATGTTCAAGGTACATCTCCATGCGTTGCGAGGTTTGCTGAGCGGTGGGAAAATGCGTAGCAAGGGCGTGTCACCTTTGACAAATGCCGTCTACTAACTGATAGTTTAGTACCTCGCAACACATTCTTCGCATCCCTAACAACTGGCGCACACCCTTCTCTTGTTTTGTATGTACATAAACCTCGCTCCGCTGAGCTGCTTCCACTAGAGCTGTGCTGAGCGAGGATAGGTAAATGAAGCGTTCCTATTGGTTCATTATAAACACATTCGTCGCAACTCATTTTCGCACAGCTCTGGTGGGAACGCACCCTTAAGGCATTGAGTCACATCCGACACCTAGCGATGTTTTGAAAAAAATAATAAAATGGTGGCAGTGAGCGCATTAAAAACTTACTTATTTTCTGCAAAAGCTGTAGTAGCTTCTCAAAGAGCACAGAGTTAACACGAGTAGGTTTATAAAGGCTTTTACTTACGTGCCACGCTAACCTACATTCGAATGGACGCAAATTAATTAAAGTAGCGTACAAACTACACTTGTAGCTGGAATCAAATAGCGCAACTAACGTCAATCCGCGTTTCCGAAACTTGCCGCAACATAAGCCATTTGAGCTAAAATGTGTTCAAAGTATGGAAAATTGCATGCTAATTCAAGTGCCACTAGCATGTATGCAAGCCACAGGCAGGAACCCCGTTCCCGTTTCATTTAACTAATCTCGTCTGAATATCTTTTGGCTACGGGGAAAGCATCGTTAGAGATAAGTTTACGCTGTAAACGTAAAAGAGTTTGTGAGATGCCTATTTATTTTTGGTAGGGATGCGGGCCGCGAATTTTGAGCTACAGCCTTGGCCAGAAGTGTTGAGCATAGGTGTTTTTTGTTTACAATTTTGATGTTAAGCATTATTTCCCTTTCCTAACAATGTACGGTAACGGTAAATGTTATATTTTATTTATAAATATAGAAAACTTCACTTAATAACACTTTCAAGGTACTTAAAAAATATGAAAACAGAAGGTACCAAAAATGTAAATTTAAGTCGGTGCGACATATTGCAAATATTCTATGCAGTTCTACTAACTTCAACAAAACATGCCTATTAGTTTAAATTAATTGACAAAATAACTTAAACAAAGATGGAAACGATGGACTAAACTTTCCAGTTTTGTATGAAAATCGCATTGGTGCTCAAATCTTCTGGCCAAGGCTGTACGTACTCATAATCTACTGTTATCAATATGATATCAGTAATATGCCCCGACCTCTATTTCACTACGGTGTAAATTTTTATGTACATTTCATTTTTAAAAGCTTAAAAGTGACTAGTGTTCTTAAAGCCAATAAAATTCCTTTGTGAATGTAAAGGATAAGATTACACACAAGTAATAAAATAAACAGCCACGCCGAGCATCGATACCAGCGCACCCGAGCTCTTCAGCTCTGCACATGAAATTGAAATTGCAAGCCTGAAAGGGGTCAAAAGATAAGGAAACCCAAGGGTGGAAAGCTGTTACCATAATAAACATTACTTTAATACATCCACGGAACCGCGGACTGTCGAGGAATTACACCAATCCTTTTCGTTGTGTTGCTAATAATAATTTCCTTTAATAAATCCCTCGGTTAAAAAGGTAACTAGATGCTTGAAGGGGGCTCTTGGCTTACATAAATTAATTAGCTCATAATACAGAAGGGCCTGTACGTAATGTTATTTTATCCGCGAAAGCGCGTTCTCACGGATAGCTGGTATTTGTTTAGGCTGAAAAAAATGAACGAAAAATGAGGTATTTTTTTAGGAACTGTATGTAGATTTCGTAATAAGCACATCCTGTTTTGACAGATTCAATTTAAATTAATTTCATCTTGCACTGTGTAATGGATGTAAAATGTTTCATGAATTAAATAAACACGCACGTTTTTATTTCAAGATTTAAAAGATTTCGTTCTAGATGCGTACATGTCACATGTCGGATTATAGTAGGTACACATTCTCTATTAGATTAGGTATTGTACTAATCCTTAAGCTCCAAATATTGAGCTGACGCGAATTTTCGAATTGAAATACGGAAAATGTTGCCCTCTGATATCATATATTGTTGTACCTACACAAAGCGAGATATGTTTGCGGGTTCGCTTCATCCAAAACAAACATCTGTGGGGCTTTTACATTAGCCGGGTTTCGATTGATCGCGCTGACCTTCGCCGGATACGATTGACGTGACCTTATATGTAGTTAGATATATTACATGCTTTATCCTACATAAGTACCATAGAACACAAATGAAAACACCTTAGATAACCCTACACGTGATCCCTGGGTAGTGCTAAAAGAGTAACAAACTTGGCAGCTATATACACTGTCCCATCTGGATCTCGCAGCACTCACTTGATTTTCTTCACCATCTACTTTCCCACTCTATTACCACCTGAGAGAAGAAAATGCCTATCTATGTCCAGTGGCGTGTAGCCATACGATAAATAAGTGTCGTATTTAGATACATTCGAAGTTTAAAGTGAACTGGTAACCGTGTGTGGGATTCCAGGTAGCCTAATATGGTCGGGTTTTTATCGTATGTCACCATAGCTGTCACGTTCCAACAAGTATGTAAGTGCGAAAATCACGCATGACGCGATAGGCGATAAAATGACAACCACGGATGGCCTTCAGGCTGGCTCTACATGGTGGGCCATCATAGGGACGCAGCTATACAACAGAACGAGATCGCAATATCGTTAGCTCCCTCTAACGGTGCCTCTACATGATACATAGGGACGCAGCTATGCGTTAGAGGGAGCTAACGATATTGCCATCTCGTTCCGTCGTAGAGCTGCGTCCCTATGATGGCCCATCATGTAGAGGACCCATCGGGTATATCTAGTGGCACTGTTCAGGCAACAGTAATGCACTTGGCAGACAGACGAGCAGACGCGCGCGTGCAATTTCCGTTTATATGTCTTCGGAAGCGACTAATTATTTAGCCTGAGGCGGTCTGTGCCGATGCGCTGTTGTTTTTGCTGCTACTGTAGTGTTTACACTTTTGTACCGTATTACAATGGAGTAAGGTGCAGAAGTATAAACATATATTTGACTTCATCGTACGTGGTTTGTCCTTATGCCTAGTCTTTAAAAGTTAATACTTATATGCGTAGTCTAACATATTTTTTAAGATTATACATGGCTATATAAAATGTAAGTATATAGGTATCTAAGTGCTGTCATCGTCTTGATTATTTGCCACCTTGAACCTAAATTTCTAAAAATAGCGGCGACAAACAAAGAGTCATTAGGAATGGGTTGTATGCGTGTAGTGCTAGCGGTACACCCTGAAATTCGGTAAAATGCTGCAAATGGTGTTAAAAGTCTGAAAATCGGAATGATTGATCTGTAGGCCTTTCATGCTTTTAACACCATCTGCAGCGTTTTTAGGCGTACCGCTAGGACTAGTGATCTGTTCTTAGACTTTGTATTCTTCTTTTGGTAAATTATATTAATGCAAAACGAACAAGCGCATAAAGATTGAATCAGTAATTGGTGAATCTCAAATTTAATATTTATAGTTTAAGGTAGTTTTTTCTTAATAATTAAGATGAAGGTACTTGTGAAAAGCTCCAAACCTTTCCATATCTTCCATCCTTTGCCAACGCGCACTATTTGCGTATAACCGTCTCGCTTACGGTTTACTATGGGCCGCCATATTTGAACGGTCAGTTCCTAAATCGATGTCGCCTCAATCACATCGACTCGCATAAATAATTCGAAAAACCTCAATTTTGAAAAGTTTCATACAAAGGAATAAGTGGGCGCGCGCGCGTGTGATCAGTTCATGAAAGGACAGTTAAAACTACTGAAGAGGAGAGTGTTTCGTTCAGCTGGCCAGCTTTCACGTGTTCCCAAGGACTTAAGGACAAGGTGAGTGCGCTTGGCTTTAAAAACCCTCTTTGAGCTGACACAAGTGCCTATTTGTTTTTATAAAATTTTATATACCCATACAGTCCATTATATCGAAAACTACTTTTTTATTCTCCTTGTGATGCCTTGAGGAGCCTTTCGCACCTATATAACTATAAACCGCTTTTTTTTTAAATGATTATGGTTGAAGGCATTACCATAATTTTTGGTCCTTCGAACCGGATAGTGAGCTATTTGTCATAAATATTCCGCTAACTACATGGTCATTGTGCTAAGTAACTGAGATAGTCTGTCGAATATCTTATTTAATCTCCCGCATCGGCAACTATTTCTTTTTATTTCCGCTCCGCGTTGCTAAGTACGGTCGATCGTTGGTTATTTCTAAAATTATTTTTATTTTTGTGACGAATTATTCATACACGTGTTCCACTTTTCCTGTGTTGAAATTTCATATTTGTTCGCCATATTGGAAATAAGTAAAAATCATTTTAAACTCGTTCGTGAACTTTCGGGTTCGTTCGGCTTATTTCGTTCACATTCCATTCATTTCGCTCCAATACGATTGCGCAGCCGCGACAACATCGCTTAGTTTAAATATTTCGGGTAGCAATATATTCCGAACGCATATACCGCTAATTACTCGCAGCTGTGTTCGTTAGGTATTTTATAAAAAGGAACTCATTTATTTACCGCTTATTTATATTTTAATTCCCGCTCATAATTTTATTCTTGACCGCATTTGCTAAACTGAATAGTAAATATACTTATACCTAAATAAATAATTAAAATGGTGAAATCAAAAGCCAGGAAAAGCATGGAGGGTTGTATTAGCGAGGACTACGACACTAATAAAAACCAGCTTGCTTTATACACAGTTCGTCGCGATGTCATATACAAACGCGTCGAAAACATTTTGGAACTTGCTTATAAGGCGGAAACCGATCCAACTCAGTATAGGGCATTTCATACGAACACATTAAACTTAGATAAAATGCGCGATGATTACCAAGCAATCTTAGAGTCATATAACTTATTGCACTTACAAATGCACCCCGACTCTGAGGTCGATTACGAGTCATGGACGACCTTCGAGGAAATGTATTGTTACATTAAGCAAGTTTTAATTGATAACGAAGCCAAGGTTTCTGCGGAACAGGCATCTCCTTCCAAACCAAAATGCCGCCTGCCTAAATTAGAGTTAGTTTCTTTTGACGGAGATGTTAAAAACTGGCCATTGTTTTACCAACAATTTAAAAGTATTATTCACGAAAACGCATCGCTAACCGATAGCGAAAAAGTGTACTATTTAGTTGGCAAATTAACCGGTAACGCCGCGAATGTTTGCTCCGGCTTACCTACCACCGCCGAAAATTATTCCATTATTTGGAATGCGTTAATACAGAAGTACGATGATCCACGCTCGTTAGCATCGGCTTATCTTAATCAGCTGTTTAGTTTCAAACAGTTAACCGCAACCAGTGCCACCGGCTTGGATTCATTCATAAATAAATTCAATTCATCAGTCGAAGCCCTTAAGCACTTGAATTTGGATGATTTAACGGATTTTATGTTGTTACATTTAGCGCTGCAAAAGTTAGATGCCGATACAATTAAATTATTTGAAATTACGTACCGCAAACAAAAAATACCTACTTATCAAAATTTAATTGAATTCGTCAAAGAACAAAATAAAGTGCTATCTCGCTCTCCGAATGCATCTACTAGCAAATCAGCTGATAGTGTTGTTAAACCGCGCGTCTCGAATCAGACACATCCTAAACCGAAAACATTTGTAAGCGCGGATGTGGCCAACGGCACGAGCGCCAGCGATAAATGCTCATTATGTAGTAGTAAACAACACGATCATTTATATTCTTGTCAATCTTTTATGAAAATGACACCGCACGAGAGGTTTAATTTCATTAAACTAAACTCTTATTGCAACAACTGCTTAAGTGTAAAACATAAAATGATGAATTGTACTTCAAAACGCCACTGTTCGCATTGTTCTTTAAGACACCATTCTTTACTGCATTTTAACGCGAAAGAGAAATCTCAATGCAATGTTAGCGCAGTAGTGTCCACGCCCGCTATTAATAATAATTCTCCCGCTACAACAAATAATGTTGTTACTCCCGCACCCGCTACCGCTCATGGTTCGACCAGCTCCTGCTTTGACGCTCAGGCCGATAATCCCGCTCAAGCGAATATAGACTCTGCGACTACTGTAGTTACGGTCGAAAATAGCTTACCGCCTGTTTGCACAATTGCATGTGCATGCGCAGACAGTGATAATTGTTATCACACTACCGCTTTACTCGCCACCGCTCAAATAAAGGTTATTGATTCCTTTAATCGAACTCATTATGTTCGCGCATTAATTGACCCTGGATCTATGTCGGATTATATAACCACGGCTTGTTGTAAACGCCTTTCGCTCCCTATTGATAATCAACTGCGGTTTTCGGAAGTCTCGGGATTAGGCGAGTTGGTTCTTAAAATTAAAGGGAAGACCGCGCTCACTTTTGCATCTCGATTGGATGATGACTGCCAGTACTCGATCAAGCCGTTAGTTGTCGATCGGCTGACTCCAATGTTGCCGGACTCGCCTCTAAGTAAGGAGGTGATTGATTACGCCCGCCAATTTACGCTCGCTGATAATACATTTTCAGAACCTGGACCTATAGAAGTGCTCTTAGGTGTCAATATTTATTGTAAATTATTGCTATCCACAAAAATTGAGCACCCGGATCCTAGTATACCTACCGCTGTGGAATCGACCTTAGGGTATTTAATAATGGGTGACGCGGCTATTAATAATGCGGTTACTGCAACCCGGCCGCTGTGTGCTTTTACTAGAGACCCGCTTCACAAGGCCGTTGAAAACTTTTGGGCCGTAGAAGAAATACCCTCGCGTACGTTTTTGAGCCCAGAAGATAAAAAATGTGAAGATATTTACACGTCAACCACTGTTCGTAATGCTGACGGCAGCTATTGCGTGGATCTTCCGTTTAAAGACGATCCTAGTACTTTAGGCGATTCCTATAATACCGCAAAAAGGCGTTTTTTGCTTTTAGAAAAGAAATTCGCTAAAAACCCCGCGCTTAAGTCCGGATACGACGAGGTCATTCGCGACTATCTTAATAAAGGCATTCTTATACCCGCCGCACCTAATGAGTCGCATACTCCAGGATTTTTTTTGCCGCAACACCCTGTAGTCCGTGAAGAGAAAACTAGTACAAAGGTCAGACCTGTCCTGGATGGAAGTTCAAAAACGGATACCGGCCTTTCGTTAAATGATATTTTATATTCCGGATGCAATCTACAGGCTAATATTTTTCACATTTTGCTAAATGTACGCATTTATAAGATAGCTTTTTTTGCTGACGTAAAACAAATGTACTTATGCATTCATGTCAATCCTGCGCATCATAAATACCAACGTATTTTATACCGGTTTTCTGAAACCGACCCGCTTGAGGTTTTAACGTTTACACGAGTAACGTTCGGACTTCGACCTTCAGCCTTTTTGGCAATTCGGACATTGCGCCAGTTAGCCGCCGACGAGCGGCACAGATGGCCCAACGCGGCTTCCGTGCTTGAAAGAGACGTGTATATGGATGACCTCGCTTCTTCTGCTTCCTCGCCCGGGGAAGCAGTCAAGACAGCAGATGAGTTAATCGCTCTCTTCAAAGCCGGTGGATTCGACTTACTCAAATGGTCGTCAAACTCGCTCGAATTGCTCGAGCACATACCTGAGTCTCACCGTCAATCTGAGTCTATTTCCTTCGATGATGGAAGTGTATTTAAGATTTTAGGCTTGAGATGGTTACCCGCACGAGACGACTTTGTTTTTGATATTTCGAGCCCTTCGTCCGTTTGTACAAAACGTGCTATTCTCTCCGCAACCGCGCGCCTATACGATGTCTTAGGACTCGTCGGCCCGGTCATTTTGTACGCAAAGCTGATTATTAAGCAGCTTTGGCTTCTTTCACTCGATTGGGATGAAGTACCTCCCTCTCATATTGTAAATCTGTGGCAACAATATTTAGCTGAGCTACCGCTAATATCTCACCTCAACTTCCCTCGACATTTAGGTATTGAGGAGGGATCTCAAGTTATGCTGGTCGGGTTCTCTGACGCCAGCGAAGCCGCTTACGGCTGCGTAATATATTCGCACGTTGTGAATGGCAATGAGCCGCCAGTGGTGACATTGCTTTGCTCAAAGTCTAGAGTATCTTCAGCTAGACCTAAGATTACTCTTGCTCGTTTGGAACTTTGCGGCATTTTGCTTCTTTCCCGACTTCTTAAAGAAGTTCACGAGACTATGTCAAAAAGGCACAAAATAAATGATATTTTTGCTTTCTCCGACTCAGAGGTCGCCTTATGCTGGTCTGTCGCTTCACCACATAGGTTCGATACTTATGTTGCCAATCGCATTTCGCAAATTCAGGAAAATATTTCACCTGACAAATTATACCACGTTGCAGGTTCTCAGAACCCTAGCGACTGCGTGTCACGTGGTCTTACACCCTCGCAGCTCCTCCAACACGAGCTCTGGTTTAAGGGACCAGTTTGGTTATCGCAACCAATAGAACGCTGGCCTGTTCAAAAGTTTGTTCCCAATCGGTCGAAGCTACCGGAAGAAAAAACCGTGTCACACGTGGCTACCACTGTCACTAGGATGGAGCACCCTTTAATGGCGCTCGCTCTACGCTGTTCCTCTTGGAACAAACTTCTTCGAGCAACAGTTTATGTGCTTCGATTTTTGAAGAAGCTTCCTCGAAATGACGTCATTACTGCTAATGACTTAAATACCGCTGAAATTGAAATTTTGCGAGTAGTACAAGATGTGTACTTCTCGGAGGACATCAAAGCCATTTCAAAAGGGCAAAAATGTTCCTTAAAATTACAAAAACTGTTTCCATTCCTTTCTGAAGGAATCTTACGCGTTGGAGGACGCCTATCGAACTCCTCGCTCGATTATTGCTCTAAGCACCCTATTATATTGCCTAAAAAATGTCACATTGTAGAACTTATAATTGATTCTTATCACCGCGAAAACTCTCACGCAGGGCCTCAATTATTACTTGGCATATTAAAAACAAGATTTTGGATTATTTCCGCGCGACGCATTGTTAGGCAACGCACTCAAAAATGCAACCGATGTTTTAGGGTTAATCCTAAGCCAACTTTTCCTCTTATGGCTGATCTGCCAAAATGCCGCCTAGAGCAATGCAAGGCTTTTATGCATACGGGCATAGATTTTGCAGGACCCTTGTATATCACTCCTTATAGGCGACGTGGCGTGAGTAGCGTAAAAGCTTACATATGCCTTTTTATTTGCCTCGTGACAAAAGCCGTTCACATAGAATTGGTTTCAAATTTAACTTCGATTAGTTTTTTAGACGCTTTCAAGCGCTTTATATCGCGACGTGGTCCTTGTACCTTTATTTATTCAGATAACGGTACAAATTTTGTATCAGCTAAAGCTTATTTCAAAGAGCTTTATGACTTTTTATTATCGGACGATTATTATCGAAGCTTTAGTAATGAGCTCGCGAAGCATCGTATTACGTGGAAAATGAATCCTCCTACCGCTAGTCACTTCGGAGGTATATGGGAGGCTAACATAAAAAGCACTAAGTCTTTATTATTCAGGGTAATAGGTAAGCAAGTCCTGACATATGAAGAGATGTCCACGGTGCTAATTCAGCTGGAATCTGTGCTTAACAGTCGTCCTTTGTATGCTTTAAGCTCAGACCCGTCCGAACCGCTGGCTCTAACGCCTTCTCATTTTTTGACTACCTCCCCGTTGGAATTTTTGCCCGCTGCCGACCTTTCTGATGAACGCACAAATTTACTGTCTCGATTTTCACTTATGGATTCGCTTGTGCAGTCGTATTGGAAGCGTTTCAGAACGGAGTATTTGCACAATTTACAACAACGGGAAAAATGGAATACTCCGGCAAATCCAATTAAAGTTGGTACCGTGGTAATATTAATTGTAGATAACGCTCCGCCTTTACAATGGCCTTTAGGTGTTATAACGAATGTTTTCCCTAATAGTCAAGACGGAGTAGTTCGAGTGGCGGAAGTAAAAACAAAGTCGGCTACGTATAGACGTCCTGTCATACGATTATGCCCTTTACCGACTCAATAGGAGTCTTATCTTAGTTAATAATCTTAGATTTAGCTCGTTTCTATCATAATATATTAAGTTTCACCTAGCTTATGTTAAGATTATCTTACTTGGTTTACTCGCACAATTGCTGTGCTTTATTTTACACTTTTGCTAGTTAAGGTGTTAGGTTATTTAGTTATTGCTAGAAATTTTATTTTAAAACTTTAGAAGTAACTTTGCACAATGACCATAAACGCTTCTACTTTATACTTTTTTTATTTGAGTATATTAGCTAATTCATTCCTTTTTTTTCGAAGGGTTCCTTCAAAGCCGGGGGGATGGTGAATCTCAAATTTAATATTTATAGTTTAAGGTAGTTTTTTCTTAATAATTAAGATGAAGGTACTTGTGAAAAGCTCCAAACCTTTCCATATCTTCCATCCTTTGCCAACGCGCACTATTTGCGTATAACCGTCTCGCTTACGGTTTACTATGGGCCGCCATATTTGAACGGTCAGTTCCTAAATCGATGTCGCCTCAATCACATCGACTCGCATAAATAATTCGAAAAACCTCAATTTTGAAAAGTTTCATACAAAGGAATAAGTGGGCGCGCGCGCGTGTGATCAGTTCATGAAAGGACAGTTAAAACTACTGAAGAGGAGAGTGTTTCGTTCAGCTGGCCAGCTTTCACGTGTTCCCAAGGACTTAAGGACAAGGTGAGTGCGCTTGGCTTTAAAAACCCTCTTTGAGCTGACACAAGTGCCTATTTGTTTTTATAAAATTTTATATACCCATACAGTCCATTATATCGAAAACTACTTTTTTATTCTCCTTGTGATGCCTTGAGGAGCCTTTCGCACCTATATAACTATAAACCGCTTTTTTTTTAAATGATTATGGTTGAAGGCATTACCAGTAATATTTGTTAAATAAGTAAATATACAATGACTAGAGGGCGGAGTACCGGTGGCAAATTTCACACAAAAGGTATGGAGTCGTTTTTATAATTATTATTTTAGGCTTGAATAATAAAATTATTCATTTACCTAATGTACTTAGTATGGTACCTACCCGTAAATTGGAAGTAAGTACTTAACATTTATTTTCATAAATCGATTTCAGGAACACCTAAATGTTATGTCGTAAATGTTTTGGGTTATTTTTCAATTTCTTTTAACAAAGTCACCATTCATCGATATAATATTTTTTACCATAATTACACATAATTCCAGTCCTCAATTGTAATTGAATGGTCTTGAAAATAATATATCGTTTGGCAGGTATAACTTCTTAGTCTAGTATTTAGTACCTAATGATAATGTTTTGACAAGAAAACATATTATTATGTATTATAGATATTAACAACATATTACATTATATTTGTATGCTCGTAAGATAAGTTCTATAAGTTCCTAAAAATTATCATGCAAAATTAATCATTTATTCGTTATTAATTTAATCATGAGAATACTTAGGCGACTCCATACATTTAGTGTGAAATTTGCCACCGGTACTCCGCCCTCTAACAATGACTTTATATAGACCTTCTTCTTCTTTCTCGTGCCATATCCTAACGGATGTCGGCGATCACCATGCGAAAGTCCTCTCTGTGTTTTGCTACTCTACCCAGAGTAGCGGCGTCAGCAATACCGGTCCAAACCCTTATATTATCACACCATGATGTTCTGGGTCTTCCTCTACCTCTTTTCCCTTCTACTTTTCCTTCTATTATGTTTTTTATGATAGCGTATTTTTCGTTCCTATAGATATGTCCAAAATATGCCGCTTTCCTTCTTTTAATTGTTAATACTACTTCTTTGGTCTTTTGCATTCTAGTTAATACTGTTTCGTTTGATATTCTATCCACCCAAGATATTCTTAACATTCTCCTGTATATCCACATTTCAAATGCATGTAATTTATTGATTAATAATTTGTTTAAGGTCCATGCTTCTACTCCATACATCAGAATTGGCAATACAAAGCATTGAACTAATCTCCATCTGAGCTTTAATTTTATATCTTTATTTGTGTACAATTTTTTCTTCTTTACAAAGGCATTCCGGGCCATTTCTATTCTTATGCGGATTTCCATCTCAGGGTCCCATTTTTCATTGAGCCAGTATCCTAGATACTTATATTTGGTGACTCTTTCAACAATTTAATTTTTATATAGACCACTGTTTAGAAATATGAAATGATACACTTGTGAATTTTGTGATTCGCTTGTTTGCGTACAATTTTCTAGATCCATTGTAGGTTACCTACAGAAAATGCATAGTCTAAGCTAGATCGACCCCAACATCAATTCACTCTAACGTCGGAAGCTATATTGCTCAACGAGATATGTTCACTCATTGTGTATACTTTAAATAAACAAGCATTAATAAAAAGGCGAAATATAAGTGAAATAGTGACATATTAATGGAAGCTAAGTTTGTTGTTTAACATCTCGTGCTTATATTGAGACCAGAGCCAGGATAATGAATTTTGAGATTCGAGCGCTCGAATCTGATGTTTAAAACTGCTGCCGAGTGTAATAAGAAAATGGAAAAAACAGGCTGTAAAATAGTCTAAATGTAATCAAAATTAACGGTGATAAGCAAATTGAGCGTAACCGAACAGGTGTGGTGAAAAGAAAACTCATTTCTACCACTCCACCACTTCACATCGGAAACGAGCTCTTTATCCCTTAAAGCGGTAGGGAAAAACGCCTTTTATCCACATGTGGGGAAAGTAATTCGGTAAGTACAAGTTTCGTCTTCTTTTTTCACGTTATCTGAAAGAGTTGATTATGAAAGCATTAATTATGGTGCGTTTTTTTTATTTTTCATTTCGATTGATCGCACGATCAATTTCGTAACTGATCTCTCATTCCAACCATAGTTCTATCTCGTTCTAATCGTTTGACTAGTCGCTTACGTCTGTAGAGACCTTAATTCGTTGATTGTGTTTTGTTTTGAACAACGGCATCGTCGGTATCATAGCATCGCAGTAATATCAAAAAATCAAGTCCTGTTATCTCCAGTGTGTGTCTAACCTATATCACTTTTATTTTGTTAACTTTAATATTGGAACAGAATTTTACGAGAAAGTTTACTCACCATTTCAACGTTCATTCCTTTCAGAACTAACTCAAATTCAGTTTCAATTAGAATGAACATAAATTGATTTGGTATGCATCGACAAGTGTCTCACCCCAGCATCACAAAAGCACCAACGGCAAAGTGCCATTAGAACACTTGCATATCGTATCAGCATCGAGTGCACGTTGTCGCCGGTGGTAAAACAGTGGCTCCGGCAACAGCATATTACGTTACTACAGCGCCGCCTGCATCCGAATGAACCCCCTTTAAAGTTACTTATATCACAGTGTAAGGATAAGACAGTGTACCATCTCTTAACATATAGGTAGTTCTTATTCGATGTTCAAATTATGGAAGCAGTGGCAGCAACTGCCAGTCTAGTCGTCAGCGGAGCCCTTAGTGTGGAAATCACTTGTTTTCATCATGCTTACCCTCAATGTACCTTTGTGCTGACAATGGTGATAAATTTGTAATTATTACAAATGACATAAGTGTCAGTGGATACTGGATAATGTGACAAAGCGGTAGAAATTATCACATGAACGATAAAAAATGGCGGCAAAGATGCAACTGTCATCACATACATTACGAGTAGAGCCGTTGTTGGAATATGGGCTGATGCGTGACTCGCACGCAGTTATGATCAAATACATAGTGACCAAATAGCGATATATTCTTATTTATGTTGGTTCGAAACAAACGTCTGTGACACTGGACCCTAGCGGTCAATATACATTTAATACTCGTGCCTTACTTGGCTACTTAATTTGACTGACTCGACTTACCTTCTGCAAGCAGCTTTACATATGTAGGTTTAGTCTGCTTAATCAAGAAAAAGGTGCTACTCAATATATATAACTTATAGAAACCTAAGGCAGCTTAAGGTAGCTTAAAACCTATTCAATGCTACCGTCAACTGATACATCTTTGTCTACGATGCATAACTTTGCCTGGTTTGATAAACATGTTTTTCTTCACCAAACAGCAATTTATATCTTATTCCTGAGATTGTCGCCCTTCTTCCATCTTCCTCATTTCCCTTCAGGTATAACATATTTGCTAAAGTAGAGTACCGTGAAACGGAGTGACTTTAGAATACAGGGGCGACTTTGAAAAATCGACTTAATCGCCAAAGTATGGATTTTCAATCTCTAGACATCTAGTGAAATGTAAGAATGTACAATATTCTAGCCATTTACCAATATAGATTAAGAAAATTGTTAATAATTCCGCTTATATGACCATTTGAAATCTATCAAAGTAGCCCCAAAATTTCCTAAAGTCACCCCGTTTTACGGTACTTATGGTAAAGTTACAGAACGGTTGCCACGTTTGACGGTAGCTATGCTTTTGTTTGAAGGTGAATTACTTTATATAACTAAACTTTGCTTCTTGCGTGCACCTATTACATGAGCTGTTTGTGCAACGAGATGAATATTGAGTTCAGACTTGAATTTTCAATAAAAGCCAAGGCATTGATATGTTTGACGCTTGAAAGTATATTGCTGGGATGTTGACATCTGATTATAACGCTATAGTAAAATGGATAGAGTTGAAACTGTTTGTAGGGGTTCTCGTTGGATCTGATTTGTTTGTTTAATTGATTGAGGAAAGGTGTAATTGTGTAATTTGAAAATTGTGGTAGATCGCCGCATTTTAAAAGTAAGTGACTGCGTATGGGCTGGTATGAGAAGTTATAACATTTAAAGAATACAGCCACCGATACAACAGAAGATTACTAAATACAGAGGCCAGAGGGGTATTATAATACATTTAGATGCACGGGCAGAAAGTGTATCATAGCAAGTGGCAAGACTTATTGGGACGAGTGTAAAATGAAATTTCCGCGCAAGCATCGACGTTATTTTTTGATCCAGTTCTGAGTCTTGGTGAAAGTTTACTTTAGCACTAACTTTACAAAATTGATAATTTTATGCATTCATTATATTTAGCATACAAAGATACATACAATCACGCCTATATCCCAAAAGGGGTAGGCAGAGATCATGGATTTCCATTTGCTACGATCAATGCAGCAAAACGGCTCTCCGTGAGCCACTTCTCGCCCCCGTGAAGAACGAGACGTGATGGATGGCGAACCGCATCGCCGCCATGCGGATGACTATTAATACACATAGTATTATTACATTTAGCGTTGTTAAAAAATAGGTACCAAAAATAAATCAGATCTGGACATAACATACAAAAACACCCACATACTTAATTGCAAGAAGAAAAATGTTTTGGACGCGAAAAAAATTACTTTGTATGGTGGGTTGGCCGGCTACTGACCTGCCCCATACAAAAAAAAATCTCGCCAAAAAAAATTTTCTCCTACTTTTTTTTAGTTTCAATATGATACCTAATATACCCTTAAACGGATCACCAGTATTTTTGTTCCAGCCTGTATATGCACCTGCATTTATGACCTGCATGCATCACGCATCTGTAGTGTCGGAAGCTGGAACCGATATGTTACTGATCAAAGGCTCCATGTATAAAGTTGATGATAGCGGATGCTCATTTTCATTTTGTACATAAAACAGGTAAGGTATGAAGCATACACATATAAAATAAGAAGACGTGGTGCCTTGAAGACAAAATTGTGATGCACGCACACATATACAACTCGTGGAGCGGTGATTGGTTCAAATGTCAAGGTGAGTGTGTGTGCACGAGACCGCGACTTATTACGGAATTACAGTAAGTTTTATCTTCGTGGGATCACGTCTTTTTATTTTATATGTCTTTGGTACGAAGTCTAGCTTACTCAGAAGCGCGCTTGTTGTATATTTAATGGCGGGTAAAAAATTAAAAGTAAAACAGGATGTTTAGAGATTCAATATTTTACGTCATTAAAAACGTTAACGGCTGACTTTTTATCATTAAAACATGGGGCAAATGTTTTTTGTTTATTTATGAAAGGTTGCGGTATGCATTTACATAATACTCCTTCTATTTTACACCAATTAAATATCTGGACATCTTCATAGATTTTCATAATACATATATTAACACAAAAATAGCGTAAAGATGTTTCGTGACATGTGAAAGTCAAATCGTTTTTTTTACGCTAACGGATAAAGTGGGATTTTGAGCATAGATTTTAAACGACAAAGAAATCCCTTGCCTGCCATGGAGGTTCACACATTCTCCGCTATACAAAAGGCATAGTGATACGGTATTTAAATTTCGGGGACACAAACTGAGGTACGTTTGGCTTCAATATCACATTATGGGAGCCCATTTTACGTGGTTCAAGTAGATGCCGAGCCCGGTGCGGCAGGGATGCTGGTTACACGATCATAGTTCAGCAGGATAGGTTACGCAAAAGAATTTTAGACTTATATGTGTACCTATAACTAAGTAGTAGTAAGTGTTGTGTGTATAAAATAATTTGAATATCTTTCAAAATGAAGAAGATGAATTTTTGTTTCCTTGCAGACATGCTGTGAAACATTTTTGCGAGGCTTCTATCTAAAATTTAATCTTTGTTGCTTGATTAATATTAGTATATTACATAGACAGACATTTATTTAATATATTATTATTAAGCAAGCAACAAAGATTATAGTTTAGATCTTTGATTATTAAACCATAGAAGCGCAGAACTGTTTCACAACATGTCTGCAGGAAGAAAACATACTTAAACTAATTTCAAAAAATTCATCGAATTAATCGAATGTAATTTTTAGAATGAATCAAATCAATTTATTACAAATATATTTAATACAGATTTAATATATCTATACTTATGTTGCTCGTTCATTACATTACTACTGCCTACGCAGTGTAGGTATGAATATTGCCGTCGTATCTAGCCAACAGAACATCAAGCCGTGTGCCGTGTGGTCTGTACAGCGGCAGGAGACACCCAATCACTGTCTATTTTGTTTACGCCAGGCCCCGGCCTTTTACTTAGGTACCGAGCCCGAATCAACTTATTCGACCTATACTGAAATACATCGGGAATAGAATTGGCCCAACTAGGGTCTGACCGGAATAGAAAGAGAAGCGTCAAGCGTCAATGTGGTAGAATGTATCAGCTCCCATATAAACCACGACACTTCTCTTTGCGGACAAACTATATATGAGTCGCTTAATTTCAAACTCGGATAAATCCATCAGATTATGCGATTAGGTACTAAGAAAAGGTAATAGGGTAGACAATTTCTGAGACGGTCGAACGGATTTATCTGAGTTTGAAGTTAACCGACACATGTGGGTATGTTGCCTAAAAAGCAATTTGCAATAACGTGTACATTTCTTCGATTAATATTACATTGTTGTTAAATTTTATATTTCCCATTATATTTAGTAAACATTCCCATGAAATACTTTACATCAAACGGTAAACCTAATTTTAGATACCTATTGAAGCCAAGAAACTGACAATTAAATATTCTGGTTATACAGATATTAAAAAATAGTTATTTTCGGAGTCAAGATTGTCAATAAGATATTGTTGATTGTCAATAAGGTGCTTAAATGTAGGCTGGGCTGGCATAATTGAGTGGGGTTTATTCTTCATTATTAGGACGCAAAAAAGATATTTTACTAACAACTCCGAACACTTACTTGGAAAATATAACTTGTAGATAAATGTAAATAGATACGATTTTAGTCATTAAAAATACTGTGAGTGTGCTATGTAACAGGTAAAAGGCGGTTTACATGTGAAAGTAAGATATACTAAACTGTATATAAAATAGTACTATAATAAGTATTTAAGGGTAGCTATCTCATTAAAAACTTATTTATCAGTTTTATATCAATGTAACATTAAATAAAAATATATTTGAAGATATAGGTGTAGGATAAATTGGGTTAATGCTCTGCGTGCCCTTATTTGCAGCCTAAATCTCTTTACTAGACATCGACAGTTTCCTGGATTAAATATAATATACGTCAGATTTATGTCACAAAAGGTCCTGTATAAATCCAAACTCGACGTGATCCAGAGCAAAGTCTACATAAAATTCAAACTTAACTTCTCTGCCTGAAGTTGGCGACTATATTGAATACAAATGCAATCAATAGAAGGAACTGCCTAATTGACATTAAGAGGCGCACAAAGTTGAATTAATTCTCGACGGTTATCCAGAATTGCAGGTGACTGCCGTTCCACACCAAGTGCCTTACCATTGTCTAAAGTGTCTCATCAACTTTTAATTAAAATGTATGTACATTATAATTTTAGACAAAGAAGGAACCGACTTCACTTAGGATCTGCTTTTATAAGAGGAAATGCCCGTGTTGCTGTAAAAAATACTGAAATCACTATAGGTGTAACTATAATAGTTGAAGAGTTCCCTCGATTTCTCCAGGATTGCATCATCAGATGGGACCAAATATGAAGACTCTTTCAAACCGACCGGTGGTAGTTTCTTTTCTCTCTGACGTTCATAAGTGCATTGTAATGTGCCTAAATTGAAGAATAAATATCTTTTATTTTCCAAATCAGTCCAGCCGTCTTCGATTAATCGGTGAACATACATAAAAAATGCAAAAAAGGTCCTGACGAATTGAAAACCTCCTCCTTCGAAATCTTGAAGTCGGTTGAAAACTACAATTACTACAAATTAAAATGAACTAAGTAAAAGTTATTAACTAAACCTATATTAATAAAACTAAACGAAAAATAAAACGAAATATAAACACAAACCATTCTTAATTTCTTTAATCTTACGACACATTTACATATACATATGGTTACCCTCAATTCCCTCAAAGCTTTCATACAATTTATTGTTTTGATAAAGTTCAAAATTCCCTTCTCTAAAATACCTACTTATGTTTGGTTTATAATTGAAAAGTAATGAGAAACCGATCTTTTTATTTTGGGCTTTTAAAATTCCTTTCACAGACAGACAGATTGAAACACGTGCTCTTTCATTTGTCTGTCAATTTTCTTTAAGCCTAAGACTACATATTTGTCAAATTTTAGCTAACCAAAATTAACTAATAGTTTAGTCAGGATCATTGAAGATATACTTACAAAGATAACTGGGTTCCATGTTTTAAACATAATTGTACTTGACTGGAGCCTCACAGCAAGACTTTTGCCGAACACGGAAACCAAGTCATAGCAAGCTACACTAAAAGAAACTTACCACTTATGAGTTTGTTCAAGGCGCCGGCCATTGCGCTCGTGGTAAGGGCCGAAGCCTCGACCTCGTTACACCACCAGAGACAATTTTCTCCGTGCAACTTCCCCGACAAATGTGATTACTACGCTTACAGCTCTGAGATAAAACTTCTGTAATTGTGTATTCAAAGAACTTTTTGGTTGCGTAAATCTTAATTCACGGTATCATCCGTGGACGCTTTTGGGATATTATGATTTGTTGAAAACTTTGGTTAATTTAGCTCAGAAGTAGGCTAGTTAAAGTTGGTGTTAAGTTTCAAAATTGTAGCTATAAGGCGTCTTTCACACTGCTGCGGTTTTCACATGCGCGCCGGTGTGCGGGCGAGATAGCACTCTGCTTGTGTATAGCGCTGTCACGCTTGCTCACCGTCGCCGCATGCGGTTGCAGCGCCAGTGAGATAATCGCCTAAAGTATACATTCCAGGGAAAGTTTTGAATAATGTTGTTAAAAATGTCTGTCGGCTCGCGTGTATCTAAAGCTCGGATCAACTACGTGCTCTCGACACGTAACCTCACAAAGCCGTAACTTTGGATTTTGTTACCGGGTCGGCTCTAACTTTGAAGGGATTTTCAACTGGGTTTACTTGCATGCCAAGCCAAAAAAAATGTTTAAGCTTGACACTAAATGCAAACACCCTAATAACTTTTTACGTAGGTAGTTGTCATGAAACTGTAAAAGTGGTTTCGATTTTAACATCATTTAAAAAAAGTGTTTTTTTTTTGCAACTCGGGAAACGCCTCAAAGATGCTACGGGTGACCAGAGGGCTGGCGCTTTCCTTGCCCAGCGCATAGAAATCGCCATTCAGCGTGGCAACTCCGCCAGCCTTCTGGGCACCCTTCCGTCAGGCTCCGAACTTAAACCAGTACCTGCCTATATGTACAGGTTTTTTATTAAGTCATATATTAAGTTATATAATTGTGTGTTTACTATGTGTGTTTCTGTTAGTTAATTAAGATTAAAAAAGAGACGTTGATATTTTAACCACCTAATACTAAAAAACTTTCAAGAATAGCTTAGAACAAGTCAACTTTTAACTATAGGAAAATCATTTGTATCATTTTCGTTTTTTAAAGGGTCAGCAACGAATACGTAACACCTCAGGAGTTGTAGGCGCCGGTGACTGCTTACTATCAGGCGGGCTGTATACTTGTTTACCACCGATGTGCTATAAAAGGTGCTACAATTTTACACAGATACACTTGATGTTAACTTATATCATCTTTTTTTTGAGGATACTAATAAAAGTAATACACATAATTTTATCACAAATTGCGATCTTCTGAGAACGATTTTTACCAAACTATCCGGAAAATGGTCATAACGTACAGTAATTCAATCTATATTATAGTAATGAAACATTCGTTCGGGGCAAAACAATTTTTGTGTAGGGCGCCCTTTTGTACAAATGCTGCTATTACGTCCCTTTGCTCCAAGGCAGTTCGCGAGCCAACGTTTCAATCTTATTGAACGTGCTCGCCGTACCTACGACGCATTGAGACGAGGGGCAAAAGAAACATTCCCTTTTTGTATTATCTCCGGGACGCCTATCAAAAAGAGTTCCATCAACACTTGAAATAAATAAACCGGTGCTAGTTTCCGATCCATGGAACGTTACGTGAGCGGAAATAAGGCTTAACTTTTTTCATATGAATAAATATTATGCTTTTCTCATTCTATTTCGACACGTTTGTGCATATTTAACAATGCGTTTTGCTATGCTTATTAGAAATAACCAATTAACAATGTTATGGTCAATGTACCTTTTTATATTTTATTGAATGTATTGTTTATAACCAATAAATTACAAAAATAAACTAAATTAAAATAAATTAAAACTAAATTAAAACTAAATAACAACTAAAAACTAATTAAAAATATTAAAAAAAAAAAAAAAATTACTTACCTATAAAAAGAATACCCCGTCTAGAAGATCGGCCTGCGGCATTGACCCTATAACGCTGGCGGCGTTACCTCTCTGTACCGCTAGAGCGATACGTTGGGAGAGGTAAGCGCCAGCCTTTTGGTCACCCGTAGTGTCGACCAACCGCGCCGACAGGGCCCTCATGAACGCCTTCATGTCGGCCGACCAGGGACCCAGAGTCTCTACGGCGAGCGCCGCAAACTCGTAGTCCTTGAGCAAGAACGAGTATTTGCGGCGCTTGAGAATCTGAGCCTGGTCCGCCGCAGCACCGGCCTTTGTACGGGTCGCCTGGATGTGGGACTGCGCAAATGTGTCAACGCACGTAGCGTCCCACACCAGAGCTCTACCCAATTTCCACGGCACCAGTGTGGCTCCGTCGGGCCGCCTGCCATCGTCTCTTGCTATACCAGCGGGTTCCAGAATTGCGGGCACAGAGACGGTGGCAAGCGAGCGGCGGACCAAGTCATTGATGGTGCCGTGGCGATACATGCGGCCGGCGCTTCTTGTACATGAAAGGCCATGCCGACCCAGCTGGTCCACACCTTTCCCGCAAGCGCACGTGTGAGGCACACACATACTGGACCCAAGCCTTAAGCATACCGCTATACGCAAAGTACTTGAGTCCAGTACAGTACCAATCTGCCTCGATGGCAGTGCATGAAGCCAGTGGCCAGATTCAGGGACTGACACCGCAAGAATGCGGGCACGTTCCGAATCATTCGGACTACTTTCGAGAAGCGAAGTATGGACAGCCATTAGGCGGGGGGAGTCCCAGGCCCGCTGCATTTGACGTGTAACTGGTATGTCCGCACCCGGGCACGACTCACACCAGGCCTCCCTGGCCTCCTTCAGGTTCGCTATCTCATCGTCGATTATCTGTGGAAGGTTTAAAATGACACCTACGAGAGATAGCGAACCGTATGCGGAGGCAAGGAAGGCAGGCAGAGCCGAGCTAGCCGAAGTGCGAACACCCAGGCCGCCAAATCTTATCGGGAGAACCGCTTGGGTCCATGACTTGGTATCAAAATTAATATTTAGAATTTTGGTTAATGTGAGTTGAAGGGAGGAGTCGATGGATGCTAAAGTGGCGGGAAATTTCCAAATTGGGCAGCTCCGGAGTAAATACATAAATTTAGGGGTGAATAGGCAGAAACGGATGATAAAGAGGGCCATGTGGGGGTTAATTTTAAACAGAAGATCTGATGTATTGTTAAATAAATTTAATTTGGAGCTGATAACAGAAGATACTGATTCATCGAATATTGGTGAGCCTAAAAGGGTGAGGGATGATTTTGAAAGAACCGAAATATTAGGCAGAACTGCATTAAAGTTTGTTAAAATTTCCCCTTTTTTATCTATCGAGAGGTCATCTGGCATAAATATTTCGCATTTTGTGAAATTTAATGTAAGTCCGATTTTAGAAAATTTGTCAATGATAGTTTGTATGTCTTGGAGTACAGTTGAAGCGTCACCACCAAGGGATCCGTCATCTAGGTACCAAAGATTAAATTTTGAATTTAGACTTGCAATTATAGGGTGAATAACTAGACTAAAAATGGCGGGCCCAAGCGGGTCTCCTTGCTGGCAGCCCATACTTGAGGAGATAATTTTGTTGCCAAAGAATAATTTTGAAGGTGCTCCGTAGCATTGCCAAATGTATTTGTAAAGATCGGGAAGTTCTTTTTTTACTTCTGCTAACAGAGCATCACGGTCAATGGAATTAAAAGCGTTTTGAACATATAATTTAACAAACACGTCATAGTCCGGACGATTCAGAAAGGTACGCGCAGCGTGCACCGCCGCCTCACAGCCGCCCTTGACGCCAAAACCCAGCTGCCGAGGCTTGAAAATATTAAGTAACTTTTGACTAAATTTTCGGCAGCAGAGTTTCGACGCCAAGCGTCTAAAGGTACAACCTACGGCTATCGGGCGGATACCGCCGTCTTTTTTGGTCAGGGCCACAAGGTTAGCTCCATATAGTAGCGGGACAATCTCCGGGTTTACGTGGCCGGATAGCATGATGTTAATTAAAGCTGTAATTTCCTTCAGTAAATCTGACCTCGCATCGCCAAGTGACATCGTGGTTAAGTCTTTCAAATGCTGCGGTGACAGAGCATCTATCCCGCCGGCGGAACCGTTGGGGAACGATGCTATAGCTTGGATGACTGCATCTTCGGACACGACGATCGAAGGGTCATCAGCGGCGGGAGGATCTGGCAGACTCGAGGAGACGGATGGGACTGGGTGCTTTTGTTGTAAGGCGGCGTAGGTTTCGGCAGAGTGCGCAGCCAAGTCGTCACGAGAGAATAAAAGCCGGGCAGCGCCACTCACGTTACCTTCGGAGAGTTTATTTTCAATTGATTTTATCTTTACATTAAGCGAATGGTGAGGCATACGTGTATTGTTATTATTACAGATTTGGGGAATATCTGGTAAATCAGAGATAGATGAGGTGTTAAAAAATGGAAAAAATGGAACAGCTAGAAATAAATAAGATTTGCTATTTACAACCGAGTGACTCGCTTCGGATGGAGCCTGCAAAATTCGTTGCTAAAATAAAAGAAGTCAGCTTGGCTAACGTATGTATGTAAAACTATACCATTAAATTTGAAAAAAAAAAATTGGGGAATAAGGTAAGGGTTATATTTACTACAACACTTATTTGGATTCAAACTAGTGCTTGGTTAAAATAACCAAGAACGTTTAGCAATAATTGCTTGTTTGTCATTAACAAAGCTTTATTCCCTCTTTTAAATATGTCTTGGTTGTATGCAATTAAAAATACTTTTAACCGAGCCAAATTGGTACCTTCATCATCTCGGTAAATCATGATTGTAATAACGGAGCTACCTAAACTTAGATCAGTTTTTAACTTGAACATTAATAAAGTTATAATCTTATTACCGTGATCTTACTTTAGAATATTTGAAGTGAGAAAACAGAAAACCACATAGTTATTCAAATAACTTCAAAAGAGGGTTTTGCTGCGAGAAGCTTCCAGGTTCCCTAGTAACAGGAAAGTTAGTGTCAATTTTACTTTTCTAAAAACATTACACTAATTAATCGGTTGCATTGCTTAACTTTGGTTTATAATGAAAATATGAGGCCGCTAATTTGCTAGTAGTAACGGTCTTATGTTCTTTTATCTTCCTAATAGTGAGTAAAATTCCAGAGCTTCCTAAGGCGTCTGCCGCGAATGCAGAATATGCTGGTTCGTTCCTAGCCTTGGGCACCGGAGACCTAGGTCACTTTTTCCTTTGTATATGAGATCTATATAAGTTTATAATTCCATATTACCCCGTAACTTCTATCTATTGTAATTGTATTCTGTTATTTATATTTCTAATTGTATTCTGTAACTTTGTGATTCTCATTCACAGCGGATTTGAAAATTTCTGGACTAAGTAATTATTATTATTGAATGATATAAACCTTTTTAGGGCAGTATTGTCTTATTGATCACAAACAGTTAGTTCAAGATAAGTGAACTGAAAAATAAAAAAATAGTAAAACCGCATAGACCTACTCGACAGAGGGCGGCCGAAGGCAAAAATAAGCTACAAGCAATAATGAGATTTGTCTTCCATTTTCTCAAAGCCAACTTTTATCATTCGCTGAGGAAAACGCATAATACAGTTATTTGTGGGATACGATTTGTCGTGGCCTATAGGAATCGTGGTAAAGTTTGTCCAGTTTATTCTTAATTTCAAGGGAACACAAATTAAATTCAATGAACAGTATGCGTATTACGTAAAACCTAAGTTAAAATAGTGCAAAAAGTTTTTAAGAGCAAGTTTAGGCCCGGCTAGCCACATACAATTTAATAAAATGAGAAATCCTGAATTGTTAGGGTCATCGTCATCGAAATCGATGTGGAGGAGAGGACTATATATTTCAAAGTGGTTTTCTTCAGTTATCCTGCACTTAAATATACCTTACAAATATGGTATTAAACGGGTTATGTTTAGCCTAGTTTAGCCCAATGATTGACAACTAGAATACGCTTCGCGAAAAAAATTTTCTTCCATACACAATTTCCAGGTTTTCATACACGATTTCCAAGTTTAAAAAAATGCTGAAATTTATTTTCTTGCTTCTTACGACTGTCTACAGAGATGGAGGTAAATGTCGCGAATAAATTTAAAAGTTAGGAAAGGTCTCCTAAGACCATCACAGACCGTTAACTGCTACATCTTTGCCTATGATGCACAACTTTGCCTGGCTTGAAAATGGTTTTCTTCATCAAACAGCTATTTAATACGTCTAATTCCTGAGATGGGAGAAAGGAGGCCATCTCAGGGATAAGATTTAAATAGCTATTTTGTGAAGTAAACCATGTTTTTCAAGCCAGGTAAATTTGTGCATCGTAGGCAAAGTTGTAGCAGTTAAAATAATCCGTCCTCTATCCTAGACCCAATTGCAATTAAGGTTGCTCTTTAGTGCTACAAGCAGATGTTTACACTGTTATTGAAATTTTTTTCCTGTCCTTCATTATTTAACCTAAATAAAAATTGTACCTATTTATTATCCGGCTTGATCTCATGACGACCATCAATAAACCGGCATGGCTACTTTACGTACTAAGGGAATAGGTTACTATTGCGAGTGGCAATCGCAAATAACCCATCCATTTTTCCACCGACATTAGGGAAATCCTCACAAGCCCTATTTAGGAAATTGCCTTCTTTATCGCGCTGTGGCTAACAGAGTTCGGCTCGACCCGGATACAGAGGCCCTTCTTATTTTGTAGACTAACTTTACTTTTAGTAGTCGTTTACGGACGGTTTTGTGTAAGTTGTCATCGTGATGGTTGACTTGCTTTAAATTATGTAGCACGGTCATAATGCGGGTAAAAATGCTAGTTAGCCCAAGTTTTTTGGTAAATATTACAATTTTTTTATTATTTCGGCTGGTACCTATATATTAATACGTTTTTTTCTCTACCGGCGCTGGAGAATTTATTTCTGATGCCCACAAAACAATAGGTAACATCAAATAACATTTGCCAGAAACCTGGCAGCTAATTATGACAACTATTAAAAGACATTTTGTATTAAATAGTTAGCAGATAAGATAAAAGACAATCCTTTAGTTTGTATTTTCATCAATTAGACGTAAATGTTAATTTAAAAAACAAATCAATTTATCCTCAAAAAACTAGCATTCTCTTTCTACATACTTATAAGGTTTTTACTTTTTAAGTAACTGTCAAATGACGAGGACAAAAATGTGCTGTATAAATGAACAGACCACGCCGCCATGAGAAAATTAAACAAGTTTCCTCATCTCGAACCCACTTGTTAGGTTTCTTTAACTAATTTTCAGCACTATACACAACAGACGTTTGTAAGGTTTCAGACTTAATTACGCTGTTTGAAAAAGTTTGCAGAACGCAGCCAGCTTCGGAAACTCTTATACCTAAGTTGATTAGGTTCACAAGTTTCATAGTGCGCGTAATAACGTAAGATACGGGCTATTCATGTGAAAATGTAGAGTTTTCAAACTTAGTTAAACTGCGCAAAGTGTAATTTTTATTTACCCCTCTAACTATTAATTTCTACGAATGATGTAGCGGAATAAGTCTATCATGTTTAGGTTTTTTTTGTAATCTTTAACGATCTCAAAATCTATCTAGCTGAAATCATATGAGCAGTATTTGCAAATTTTACCTACTTATCAGGACTAGGTAGGTAATATTTGCAAATAAATATTTGTTGCTCAATAAATATATTTATTATTAATTTGTCCCACTAAGCCAATTTTTTACGTGATTTCCTCTTAGCAAAGTATGAAAAGCGAGCTATGAATATAAAAACTCGAGTTTTGTATGCCTTTTCAGCGCCTTAAGCCGGATAATACTCCTCCAATCAGAAATACACATCTTTCCTTTATGCACACCATTTACTTTAGGGGGTAATGTTTTTCTATGCGCTTACGATATTCACAAATTTATGAGGCCATAAAAGGTGTAGCCGAGGTTTCTGGCAACTAGAGTGGCTCAAGAGAATGCTATTTCAGTAACATTCTGAATAATTGATGTTTTATATCTGTTACATCTGTCTTTGCCAAGTTCACAGAAATAGACGCTTTTTACATACATAAATCGCTCGCAGGAAATGTTGTTTTGAGAAAACTGTAAATTAGAATGGGACGATAAACTTACCAATTCAATAATAAATAACAGTGTTTTACTATACGTTTTTAACTGACCAATGTTTCACTCGTATGAGATCTACATACGTAAATATTAAGCAATACCAACACATACTTACCTAACATAGATGAACAATTATAAATACATTATACGAAACCTCATAAATTCGTCAAATGTCAAGAAAATTAAATTCAGAGGTCAGTCGTCGTTTCTCCAATAGACTAATAGTGCTCTCCCTTATGGGAATATAGTTCAGAGCTGGATACGGTTACCTTCTTTTAGTATGTTGTTGGGTACGACACCAGGACCCCAAAACTGCCGAGAGACGGGGACGTCGATGAATGTCTCCCGAGTAATGACGTCATAAAAATGGCTGCCGCTTCGTTGCGAACAGTGTAAATTTCATCCAAACTGTGCATTGCACCTATACGTGTGTAGTATCAAACGAAAGAAGATTAAATGTGCTATATTGTTGTTATACATTTTATACTACTGTATATTACAGTTTGACAGCTATAAACGAAAACCCAAAATCAGGCTAAAAAATAATTCGGATATTTGCATTTAACAACAAAATTATAAGTCCAACTTTAAAGCCGAGTACTACAATAACAAAACAGGCTATTTAAGCTATACATTGCTATAAAAATTATTAAAATCTGGTAATAATTGTGGCAGCTATGTTAAAAAACATGTCGGCACTGCCAAGCTATTTCCTTAGAGTGAAAAAATATCAATTTTCACAATTTACAGAATATCCGCAGAAGCTTCGAGTATATTGTTGGTCAAATAATTTGGAGCCCTTAAATGTCGGAAAAATATCTCTATAGTGATTGAGGTCCAAATAATGACGTCATGAACGTGACCACTACCGAAGTTTGTAAAACATAAATTAAAGCTATACCATGACACATACACACATGTGTGTAGCATCGATCGAGCTTATTGAATTTACTACAATACATACATACATTACTTTGGAAAATAATGTATAGTTTAGGAGTTGTTGACAAAATAAAATAATTTTTTAGGAAAATAATATGTATATGTTAATTCTGTGGCCAAATAAAATACAATACACTAATGTTTTGTATAGCATTAAAAACACCAACTATTCAGCTTTAAAACACAGTTTGAATTTATAAAATTTGATAAGAACTATAAAAGTTGTGCTTACAACTCTAAAGGACACTAACTATTTTACCTACAATGCACTCATATTATGAGAAGCTTGGGCCTAATTATTGACTAGTTTTTTCTAAATTTTGTAAGGATTTAGGGTTCCTTGCCATTAAAGTAAATAAAAAAACCGGCCAAGTGCAAGTTGGACTCGCGCTCCGAGGGTTCCATATACATCACACAATTTTAACAATTTGTATTTTTAAGACCAACTTACGCTTGACCGCAGACTTTTTAGTGTTTTTTTCTTTAATGTACAGGAAAAAAACTATATTAGGTTTTTTTTTCTAAAATGTAGTTTCTTCGGTTTCCGAGAGACGGAGGGGAATGGTCAATTTTCGCCTTTATTCTTGAATAACTTCAAAACTATTAAAATTAAAATTATAAAAGTTATATATTTGTAGTTTTCACATCAAATCCTTTCATTTGATATATAACAAGGTATAGTTTGTAAGTAATTTAAGAAATAAGGCGAAAATTTTCCATTGCTCTCCGTCCCCCGGAAACCGACGAACCTACATTTTAGAAAAAAATACGTAATATAGATCTTTACCTGTACATTACAGAAAAAAACACTAATAAGTCTGCGGTCAAGCGTAAGTTGGTCGTAAAAATACAAATTGTTAAAATTGTGTGATGTATATGGAACCCTCGGAGCGCGAGTCAACTCGCACTTGGCCGATTTTTTTATTTACTTTAATGACAAGGAACCCTAAATCTTTACAAAATTTATAAAAAAACTAGTCAATAATTAGGCCCAAGCTTCTCATAGTATGAGTGCATTGTAGGTAAAATAGTTAGTGTGCTTTAGAGTTGTAAGCACAACTTTTATAGTTCTTATCAAATTTTATAAATTCAAACTGTGTTTTGAAGCTGAATAGTTGGTGTTTTTAATGCTATACAAAACATTAGTGTATTGTATTTTCTTTGGCCACAGAATTACAATATACATTTTATTTTCCTAAAAAAATATTTTATTTTGTCAACAACTCCTAAACTATACATTATTTTCACAAATAATGTATGTATGTATTGTAGTAAATTCAATAAGCTTTTGATCGATACTACACACATGTGTGTATGTGTTCATGGTATAGCTTTAATTTATGTTTTACAAATTTCGGTAGCGGTCACGTTCATGACGTCATTATTTGGACCTCAATCACTATAGAGATATTTTTCCGACATTTAAGGGCTCCAAATTATTTGACCAACAATATACTCGAAGCTTCTGCGGATATTCTGTAAATTGTGAAAATTGATATTTTTTCACTCTAAGGAAATAGCTTGGCAGTGCCGACATGTTTTTTAACATAGCTGCCACAATTATTACCAGATTTTAATAATTTTTATAGCAATGTATAGCTTAAATAGCCTGTTTTGTTATTGTAGTACTCGGCTTTAAAGTTGGACTTATAATTTTGTTGTAAAATGAAAATATCTGAATTATTTTTTAGCCTGATTTTGGGTTTTCGTTTATAGCTGTCAAACTGTAATATACAGTAGTATAAAAAGTATAACAACAATATAGCACATTTAATATTCTTTCGTTTGATACTACACACGTATAGGTGCAATGCACAGTTTGGATGAAATTTACACTTTTCGCAACAAAGCGGCAGCCATTTTGATGACGTCATTACACGGGAGACATTCATCGACGTCCCCGTCTCTCGGCAGTTTTGGGGTCCTAGTGTCGTGCCCAACAACATACTAAAAGTTAGTAACCGTATCCAGATCTGAACTATCACTTAGACCCTCTCCCATAACGGAGGAGACTATAAGGAGCTGGCTACGTCAGATATGTCACAATAATGAGAGCAACAAAATCCGACTGGTTAGGACTGGTGTTTTGTTTCGACATCAATGCCACCCTATTATAATTTGCGTGAAATCCTAGTGGTATTTGTACTAGGATATAAGATATATTCACGTCTATACCGTATTATTTGTACACGTTGCCGGTTTGTATCTGTTTTTCTCCTCAATATTAAGATAATAAAATAAAATAAATAAAATCTTAAACCTATCAATCAACGGGCATTTCAAAACTAAGCTGGGATAAACAGAAAACGGATTTAGTGGGTTGTGTACAATCAGTAGATAAAGTAAAGATCCATCTTTACTGAGCATTAAGACAGTTAGTGTTCGTGACAATGAAGCCCCGGGCGCAATGTCGTGGTATAAATAGCTGATTCCTGGCTATCTCAGATTGGTTGAAAATGTTATCACCTTACCAATACTTTATACAGGATATTTCGAAATGAAATTAGATAAAATCTGGCGCCTATTAAAAACAAACGGCATGTCAAAATGAAAAAAGTAGTCCACAACAAATAAAACAAAATGCGGAAAAACAAAAATTTAATATTAATAAAATGACTGTGTGTCCTATGAGGTGCTTATAATAATATTACAAAGCATATTTTATCTAATCTACACACTACACATATAAGTTAATGAACCACTGTCTACATAAATAGTACAACTTATTTCCGAATTTACATTTCACCAGAATACCTCCCTTGTCAGTCTACTTGTACTGTTGCTCGAACCTACACATGAAGTTAATAATCAGCAAACACTATCCCACAGCGCAGCCTTTCATGGCTATTATGCAGCTAAAGATGCACCACAGCGATGATAATTTAATGAAATAATAATTAGTGCATGCAAACTCTGCTGCAGTATAATTTATCGGTGTTTGCGTCCCCGTCAGCGTATTCTGGTTAACACAAATTTATAACGAGCTCAGCTGAATCAATGTTGGGAATTGTAATTCCGTTGAACCATGACAAAAGAATATTATTGCTGAGGGTGCTATTGAATTGTTAGTGGTTGTTATGTGAACAATGAAAAAATAAATCAAATTCATTGTGGACGGTTAAGTGTCGAAGCGAGTTTAGAGGTTTTTTACAAAAATAATTTACTTTTAACTTGATTGAAATTTGATTATGTTTATGCAAGGTAAAATAAATGTATTGTACCTAAAGGAGTTTAGAAGTATTGTACAATTGTACATACTCTGACCAAAGTTACGGCCGCTAGAACCACCTGCGCAACTAGACAGCAGTGCTCTCCCAGCCCAAAGCAGGAGCCCGTTAGTGCAATCTGAGGCGAATACAATAATAAAAAAATATTGTTATCGACATTAGTGTGGAGTCACCAATGGTTTTCGGTTTGACTTCTTTTGAAGTTTTATAAAATCAATTACTTAATTTCAAACTGTAACTGATCTCGGTCGGACGGCCGTTGCTGACGAGAATTGCATTAGCACCATGCAAATCCTTATAACATATTAAATACCTACTTGAAAATGCTAAAAATATGTGTTAGATAAAAAAAAAACATGTACCTATTTATGAGCTTCTGTTATATAACGTTATGATGGGATGCGTGGTATAAAATGATTTTTGTTAATATGATTATTTGAGTTAATTAAGTGATTTGTTTTACTAGCTCAGTAGTAAACATTTGTAAATAAATCTTTACAAATAGTTCACCGGCTTATATTTTATAAAATTTTAATTTTCACGTGCGAAAGCAGTAGATTTATGCATGACAGTTCGTCTCAATCAGAATGTGAAAAATGAGCTGACAAAGGCTCGTTATGAATGCGAGTGTCGACTCCAACTTTAGGAAAAATCGTTGACGCTGAATTCTCCCACGATTTTATACACAAATCTGCATAAAACTTAGAAGTTTTGACAGCTTGACTCGTGTAGCCTGACACAGATTGATATTAGTCTACTTACATAGCAGGGTACGGAAATTTATAAACATGTTCAAATTAACAACTTTTCGCATAAAATATCAGAAGTGCTTGGAAGCATACAGGGTAGGTTTTAATTTTGTTGCAAACTGAAAAACAAGGACGAACACGAGTTGCACTTGTAGCCATTTGAATTTTTATTTAGGTATACAATAGGCGCAATATATGACGTTGAGTTGCGGAAAACAGCCCGCGTTAACCTTAACCTTAACTTTAGGTATACAATAAAAAAAAACAGAATAAACTATCATATATTCTGTTACTATAATAAAAGGATTAAAAGAGACAGCTGTACATTTTGCACCGATTTTGTTGCTGAAACCCCTCGTGAGCCGGGAAAAGCCATTCACTCTTTATTTGTCGCGGGCAGAGCCCTCATACGGTAATTAATACGACCGTGGCTATAAAAACTCAACGGTGGGGCATCGCCTGCACGCATTCCTTTTATATACGATCGTTTATTTATCATGGTGTCACCTGTAGACTCTACGTGATCCTCGAAACAAATGTTGTACAATTAATTAGGTACTTTCAATGGATTACGGCTGGGTCCGGTTATCGGCCGGAAAATAAGGATAGACGGATTGTTGGGAACGATAGAATGGACATAACCGATTTTTATGTGTGCCGATTCGTAGACATTTATTATAATGATGCACTGTATAAGGTAAAAGTATACATACTTCATTACAATAGTAGTTTATGTAAATGTTACGTAGTAGGGGTCACATGAGTGTTTTAAGGCCTAATTACGTACAGTTGCATACACCGCTTTATCTACACACATATTATAAAGCCGAAATGATGATTGAATGACTGCCATTGCACGGATTGCATTGCTATCGCCATGGCCAACTCGATTGTGCCGGCGGTCGGGAGGCGCGTGCCGGCAGGCGGGGCCCACCCGGATTTTCATAATGATATCGAATTTTTGCTTATTATTTGATAATAATAACATCGTTACAGATAAGACATTTGTTCTAACTACTAACGAAACAATCTATTTTTATGGTGGTTATAACGTGCGGTTTTTGAACGCATCATGGAGGGTTTATGATATGGGTGTAGATAAACATTTTTAGCCACGACACTCTTTAAAAACTCTTAAAAAAAACCTTTTCCTTTTGAGACGGGAATGTTCTTTGCAAGGTTAGTTTACTAAATAGAACTTCAATCTTGGGAAAATCACATTTTCTTGCGAAGGAAAAGATTCTATCGCATCAGTAAATCCACCTCGTACAAGTCTAGTTGGCGTCTAAATACATTATAAGACGGAATCCTGGGCCCGGCCTAAGTCTATAAACGCGGAATAAATCGTATCGTAACGCTGCGTAATGGCCCAAGGGGGTACAACGAAAAACTTCCGGGGAGCTATTAACTTTATTTAAGAGTGTTATAAACCGTTTTCAACGTTATCACAATCCCGCGAGCCTAGTTTGAGATTCCCGTAGATTATTGATACCGCGGGACGCCGCTCACCTTGCGACTAGGCATGCCTGCTTTACATAGATTTGGAGCGTGAAAGTTCTTGATGTTAAGTATTTTTCATGCCAATGTTTTCTCATCCAAGTCAGTAGTGAGCTAAACTATTAATTTGATGGCTTCATAGAATTGTTTAGAAAATGTATGCATAGTAAAAGTTACCCTGTACTATTTTAATGAACATTATGTTTTCCATCCAAAAAGCCAGTTAACTATAAATTTGTTGCGAATCGAGGTAAAGTTTGAAAACAATAGAAGACCGTCGCGGACAAAGGGGAATAGTTGTACTTGGTATTACCTACAATTTCCGAGGTACGTGGGATTGCCGATACAAAGGGTCAATGGAATAAAACTGGAGGACAATCTTAATTTACTTTTGTCCCGAATAGAGTAGCGAAGGGCCGGACATCATACCCGGAAACGGGCGTGCGATGGGACATAGAAGAAAATTTAATGCCTACGGTGGGGGGTGACAACAAATGCAAGGAAATGAGGGACTTCCGACTATCGGCACGTCGATTCAATTTACTTTGAGCGTGCCTGCCAGCGCTGGCCTTCATTATAGGTGAGGAATTTTATCTAAAAAGGCCTTTACTTAACTAAAAGGTTACCCTCGATTGTGCGACTTTTTTTATAGGACTTTTCTGCAAATGAGTTGTTTATTTATAACAATAAAATTCAGTAGCAGATAACTAACCACATTATGGGAGAAACGGCAATTGATTTGGGAATAAATGCGTCTCGAGGAGAGATAGGGAGCTTTTGTATTGGTATTATTTCGGATCCTCATTGCTTTCCTAAAGCACTTCATTGTCTGAGACATTATAATTATGACATCGATGGTTATTGATATTATCCCATTAGGAGGACTTATTTCGAAAGATTTGCTTTAGGATTTTTTATTTACAAGCCTTTATTTAAATTGCGATGTTAGTAAGAACTTTAGTGTCGACCTATAACATTTGAAAACGGCATTTTAGCTTGTTGCCAGTATCCGATTGGGCTGAAATACGTAATTGACGATTAATTAATGAACAAAAAGTTTTTAGAATAGTTATTCTGAATTAGAGGATGTCTACGTTCCACAAATTTTCCAGATTCAAAACGATTCTACGGAAAAGCTTTCTCGTAATTTAATGAAAAGAGAATGCTGTTATTGTATATTAATGACCATTCTTCCGTATTGTTACAAAACCCCATTCTTTTCCATAAGGGACTGTGCAAATCTGGGAACACATTGTATTAATTTATACTGATTACCTACACGTTACTGTTATACATTTACTTTCAGAGTAAATTTATGTTAGTCTCCAGATCTAGATTTAGCACAACCGTAATTAATGTAAACATTTCATAATAATTTATGTGAGGATTTAGGAGTCTGGGTAAATATTAAAAATATAAATATATAGCTTGTCAGAGTGTGTTTCTCTTGTTGGTTACATGATAAATATACAGTTAATAGTTTAACCGAAAGGATTTCTCCTTTCTTTCTAGGAGGATTTTTCCTCTTTCGGGGGACTTACTACCTACACGTTACACGCCTATTCAACGTACAGTCTGCTAAAATAAATAAAAGCTAGGATGTTTAAGAAATAATCAATAATCTTCGTTTACAGAAGCGCTGGTAGCCTGGCGGTTAAGACGTCCGACTTTCAATCCGGAGTGCTCGGATTCAAACGCCCCGGCTCGTACCACTGAGTTTTTCTTAACTTATATACGGTCGACGTCAAAAATATGTTAACACTTTTGCACCTTAGGCGATGCGGTGCCAGTGTGATAATCGCCTTACTCCTTTGTAACAAGGTCCAAAAGTGTAAACATCTTTTGACGTCGACTGTACCTACCTACGGAATATCATTTGATTTTTACCAGTCGCTTTTTGTGCACGAAAAAATCGCAAGGCAACCGGACCTAATCCCGATAAGGCCCTTATTCCCCTCTGGTTTGAATGATCAAATGGCAGTCGCTTTTTTAAAACTAGTGCCTACGCCAATTAATGGGATTAGGTTGCCAAGTGGACACCAAGCCGGGACAAACGCTAGGACAAAGAGAAAGAAGAGAGATAAATAATCTTCGGTTAACCGATAACTATCAGTGAAAAACGTCATTCTGAAAAATATAATATAAGTATGTAGTAGCTACGTTTACGTATATCTAGAAAATATCTTTATACTCGGGAGACCGGGCGTTTATTGATGACGGTGATCACTTACCTTCAGATGACCCACGTGTTCCCGATTACTCAAACTGTTATCCATACATCGTATACTTCTTAATCTTACATATATTTGCTTTTAGAATGTCTAGATAAAAGTCACCAGTTCCTTAGTGGATACATCAGATAACTTCTGTAAAAGGGTTATATAATCAATCTAAGATCTATAAATATCAACACGGGGTTGTAAAATGGAAGTATCATCTTTTTCGTAAAATTGTCAACATTAATATAAAATTAATTGAAGTCCGTCTTCCTGACAAGGGTTGACATCGACTCTGACGCTGCCCAAAATGATGAAAGAAAGAAATACTCAAAGGTTCTGCCTTCGAGGCATCTGTATTTGTCTTTATTTCGTGTAAGTGACAGCCTAACCACCATAACTCGTCGCTCACTATCATTTTTAGGGTTCTGTACCCAATGGGTGAAAACGGGACCCTTACTAGGACTTCATTGTCCATCCGTCTGTCTGTCCGTCTGTCACCAGGCGGTATCTTTCTGATGAACCGTGATAGACAGTTGAAATTTTTACAGATATATCTATATATATCTGGGGCCGCTATAACAACATATAATAAAAATCAAAATAAAACTAATAGTCCGCCTCGATTTACTTACAAAAGAGTTGACCAATATAACAAGACCCCAAGGAGATTTTTTTTTCTCCTTCTAGCTCCATAACCACTGGATCGATCCTGCTCATATACGAACTGCTACAGCCCCAAGAAATTTCATAAAGATCAGAAGAACGTTACTAAAGTTATCGTCCGAAAAACTATCGAAATCAAAAAGCCACTCAAATGCCGAGACGTCTCAGTAGCCAGGTGACAGTTCGGTTCGGTCTGGGGTTGTTTGTAAGAACTCACTTCGCTTACGCTCCGCGAGTTCAACAAATATTTAATGGGACTCCCATAAAACAGTCATGACTTTTTTGCCGTTTTTTTATAGATTATCAAATAAATAAATATTATGGGACAATCTTTCACAATTCGACCTGGTAAGCTCAATAAGACTTGTGTTGTGGTACGGAACCCTTCGTGCGTGAGTGGGTCTCACACTTGGCCGGTTTTTTTCATGCATTCCATCAGTTTGTTGTCACAGCCAAGTTTATTCTGAGTTCCGTCGATACAGGTAATGCATTCATAATATTTAATAAAATAAAGGACATAATGACTTAACGACCGATTTTTAAATACCCTGTAAATAACAACAACTTGCGATTGTACACCGAAAAAAATATTTTTCTACAATACTACAAGAATGTGTTGTTGTGAAAAATATAGTTATTTTTACTAGAATCTGGCGGAGGTAACAAAAATATTGTATTTTGTAAAATTTTGTTTGTAAACGTTACTGGACGAGTCTGGTTAAACGCAATCGTAATAAATACAAAATATTTGTGTTATTTACAATATATATCGTAGTCTGCACAATGACGCATTGTATTACAATTCAAAATACTGATTAATATTTTCACGGACCACCGCTAAGGCGCTCGTGGCCTAGCGGGTAGTACGTTAGACTTTCAATCGGGAGGTCTCGGGTTCAAATCCCGGCTGGGGTACCACTGAGCTTAAGCCTGGAAAATTCTGGATTTCGGTTGAAGAGCGGCCAAAAAAAAAGAAAAGGAAAAAAAGAGAAAAAAAAATGTATACACACATAACTTTTGTCTAGTGGATACATGTCAATTACAATATTTTATAGTTATCAGTACAATATTTTATAGTTATCAGTACAATTCATATTGTAGTACTCACGATTTTGATATAACCTGAAAAGTTTTGTTATGTTTACAAAGTGTTTAGTTGTCACATATACAGCAAGACAACACTGTAGAGATAACCGGATTCTGGTTACCAGTACGAGACTTTTTTTTCAGTGTAATAAACGGGCCGACCAGGGGAAACGCGTGACATCTAATTCTGATAAGTATTTCTTCAAGGAGCTAATACTAGAACTAATTTGCAACAACAGTCCCGTTTAATATCTCGGTAACCAGTTACTTTTGACCCCAGGTTAATGAGGCTTATTTGTAACAAAATATCTCTAGTATTAGCTCCCTGAAGGAACACCTCGAATTACAAGTCAGTCTGTATACTTAGACACACACGCACACTTTTGTTTTTGCGTAACAAAAACAGTCTTTTGAGTTGATGAAATAAAATACATAACTCAATAAAATTTCCAACGCACACCTTTTATGGTGATATGTATCTTTATATTTATTGGATATAATAGGTACAAATCGAAGTGTAAATTTACATCCTCTCCCGATACCTTCATTTTGTCCGTATTTTTTCTACGTGATCTCACTTTTTCCACTCAGTGATCCATTCCCGTTGTACAAACAACATACGTACATATTTCGAAATTGCAATCCTTCTAAGATAACATTCCAAACAAAGAAGATGGGACATAATCGTTCGCTATACGCATTACCAACGTTAATTGATAAGAGCGGGGTCACAGTGTGACAAGCTCATAACTCACGAGGGCGCTCATATTTCACTGCTCTGGAACTTTCATTAAGCACTCATTAAAACCGTGTACAGGTGAATTCACTCATTTGAGCGCGCTTGGTTGCTCACGCATAGATCGCTGTGTCATTAGAGGGATGTCTTTAGATACATAATAGTTCAGTATTCGCATTTGTACGCGTCTGTTTATTTTATGCTTGTTTGTTTCGCTGTCAAGTGCCGTAAACTTAATGCTGAAACTTGAATATTCATGATTGTTCATAGATACCTAGGCTTCGTGTTAAGTAATAGCAGTCCTTAGTGAAGCAACAGTGTTTAGGCTTAGTTACTTAGGTTTACGTTTTAGAATCTACATTAGTAATTTATTAATTGGTTAATAATACTTATAATATTCATTTTAAAGGCGTCAATTGACAAAGAGCCGCGGTGCGCCGATTAATGGACGCAGTTTCATATAAAATACTTATAGGGAGGCAAATTATTGCGATTCGATTCGACTCGGCGAGTCTAGTGGACGCCAGCCTTAAGAAGTAAAATTTGATAACTGATTAGAATGACGTAGGTATTGTCAAGCGGTTTAGGCACATTCCGATTATACGCTATGGTGCGAGTTTTGTAATTTAATTAAGCATAAGTTCTATAAATTTTACATAAAAATAAATTATAATTTTTACTGTTCGTTTACGGTTGTAATATTATATTCTAAACAGGGTGTCATCTAAATTTGCACAGGAGAGCTTCGGCGCAAAAGATCAACACTTAGCTTCTAAATATCTCAGCACTTGTCACAAGTTCCAAGAGTTGGTCGGGTAATGTGTGCTCGAATATTAAACCCCAATCCGGGCGCCTCAGACACTCGGCTAAAGCGGTATTTAATTAATTGCCGTGATGAACGAACGTTTTAAACGGTCGTGGGCCGTATTCTAACTTTAAAACACGTTTAGACACGATCCAACTTCAATACAACTCCAATACATGGGGCGGTATTCGAAGAATGTTTACACTCTGGAGACACGCACAACACATCCCATACTAGGCATTACTATAATGGCATCGAAATTCGCTAGGTATATGAATTATGCAATACTGCTAACGCCTAAACGTTGATTCGGTAATATCAGAGTTTGCTCGAAAAATTATTCCCATACAACTTCAATATTGTTTCATTATTGTGTGTTGGATTTATGTTTGAGAAAGATTGTGTTTTAATTATTGTTTATGTATTTTAAAATTAGAATACGCCTAATGCTGTGAGTCGGAGAATCGGCTAAACAAGGCGGGGTGTTTCCATTGGCAAAATATTGTCCTGAAATAAAATTATAAAAGATAATTGCAACCCAAACCAGACTTAAGATCAATATAAAGTAAGAATACGTATGTTTTCAGAAAATTATTTGGCTTAAATCTTATTTCGCTGAAGTATTTTTTTCTGGATCTACACTTACTATATTAGATTCCGTATTACGTACATTTATTTTCTGTGAAATAATTTCTTTGAAAACTTGGACATAAAACATATTAAATTATATGTGTATTGCATAGGTACGTGATCGACGCCTAAGTTACGATTCATGAAGTCGATTATTTCTCGCAAGAAAATGATTTTACATAAGCATGTCATAGTGGGCGGCACAGGCCATTAGGTAGGACCTTTGAGATGGGTTAGCATCGGGCAAGGTCCGCTGAAAAGGCCACTTACAACATCGTTTTCTCATCTTCCCTTACACGTCATCAAACATCTCATCTTGTAGTAGGAATTTCAATCATATGATATGGCTCTACAATGTGTATTAGTACTTAAATACTTAATAAAAGCTCTTTGTATTTTTTTTTACAACCGACTTTTAAAAAAGAGGACGTGCTTAATTCAATTGTAGGTATTTTGATTTTTTTATTTGCTCCAAAACTTTCTTAATGTAATCAGGAAAATTAGCAAATTTAATAGGATTTTTTTTGTTAATTGGGATGAAAAGTCTTAGCCTATAACGTAAACATCCAAATTAACAAAATTTACCCTTTATAGATGCATTTTTTTTTCATAATAATGCTTTAATCTAAGATTATGAAAATATTTTCATCTGACGCTTCGCAGAAAATTATTCTTGATGACTTCGAGCTTCACTGCATATAAACGAATATCTAGTGGGATAAACATTTCGTGGAAATAAACCTGTCCATGATTTAATCATAAATTATTAAAGCGAAAATACTCTTAATCCCTGAAAACTTCGCTGCCGATTAGTATAAGTTGCCAGCTTACAGTTCACCCGCAGTTTATCTTCTATTTGAAATTCAGCCGTTTATAATGGTTTTCGCGCTCCCAACGTTGCATGACGCAAATGGTTATATATTGAGCATGCCAAGGGACTACCAATATAATACCTACTTACAGAATTCTCGTTTAAAATTGAAATTGCGCTCAACTTCTTTCGATACACCAAACTGTAATAATCAAAGAATCTTGTTAAAACTTTTAATTGACACCATAAATATTTGAGGAAATGACTTGTAGAGTAGGTATAAAGCGACCGATAATGAGTTCGTTCGTGACTTAGTACCGAAATTAGCAAATTTGGGATCGAGTGAAAGTTTCTTAGTGCTAAGCGCGGAACTCGACGAGCACGTTATTATTGGAGGAAAGTTTTGTCAGTACAAGATTGATTGCGGTGATTGATTTTACAACGTTCGTGTTCTTTAGTGGTGTTTAGTTTTGTTATTCTGTTGTAACAAGGGTTCTGGACTGCTACAAATTGATTATTTGAAAAGCTCGGTATTTCTGGAGATTTTTACCAATTTTTTTATTTATTTGAAGTAATAATAAAATAAAATATGTACACATTTATGAATAAAAAAACTGGCTCAAGTTTGTAGGGTTCGAAAGGAAACCCAGACGCCCATGTATTTATGAAGAGCTCGTCCGCTTCGACAGCCGGTTCCGCCTTAAGACTGCGTCGATCGTCCAGTGGTGCCCTCATCAGGGGATAGTATTTCCTAGTGGAAACGCGTAAGTATTCATACACGTTGCATCCTACACCAGGGGCTATGGGAAATGGCCCAGGACACAAGGGTCACGCCATCAGATAGCTCGTTATCATCCATAACTAGGCTTGTGGGTATTGTTGAGTGTTATATATTATGATCTAACAGTGATAATCACGGGACTTTCGAACACCGGACCATTTTTTACGGGAATAGGTTCAAAAACTTAAAAAGCGTTCTTTCAAGTTTGTACGTTAATTTAATATAACACATTGTAAATTTATTAGTATTACCTGAAATACATCATTTGACGCTACGCGTATTTCCTCATCTACACGCTACGTTCTTCTGTATTATAATAACTTTATATCTAATATTGAATGTTTCTGCGTTGTTGTCAAGTGTTTCAAATAAGACGTAATCTCCCTTGAGCGTTTCAACAACAAGTTCAAACTGCGAAATACCAGATTATGTTGAACGGAGAAGGTTTACCTGGCACCCGATTCAGCTAAGTCGGGAAAATTGTTAGTAAAATTACTCTCAGCTATCCCGTTCTGCCAAGGACTTTAAAAGAGGATGGCTATATCTGGCTATGCAATCTGATTCTGCAAAACGGACGGTGGTCTCTAGAGGACGATTGTCTGCGGTTTCACTGCATTAAACCCTTTCAACACGAACGCGGCCATATCTACCCTTAATTCCTTGTCTTACAATACAAAAGCAGTTTTGACTTTTTCTATTTTATTAAAATGGCATTCCCCCTTTGTACATAGCAATGGGAATTTTGCCAATGACGAGTTGACGACGTTAATGTTAATTAGAATTAATTACATTATATGTATAATTGCCAGGGATTTCTGTTAGGGGAAAGTACTAGTAGTGCCAATATAGACGTATAATATCTTGTCTTTTTTGGGATAAAAACGGGATCCTGTTAATAAGACTTCGCTGTCCATCTGTCTGTCTTTCTGTCAGTCTGTTACCAGGCTATCTCATCAACCGTGATATTTAGACGATTTAAATTTTCACCGATGATGTTTTTCTGTTGCCGCTATACCAAATACCCAGAATAAAATAAATATTTATGGGGGCTCCCATAAAACAGACATGATTTTATGCCGTTTCATAGATAATGGCACGGAACCCTTCGTGAGCGAGTCTGACTCGCACTTGGCCGGTTTTTTAATTTCGCAATAATACGCAATGTTTTTTTGCTATAATGTTATAATATAGTTACTGTCCTCTATAAATGAGACAACTTTGGCAGTTTAAACTGATTTTTTTTGTATTATTTTTTAGAACTGAATAACCAGTAATCTTTAATGCACCTTCTGAGCAAAGGGACGAAAAGAAAAAATATCTATAATTTACTCAAGGATATTTAAAGTAGGCCACTCCGTATAGAAATTTCTAGTAAATATGTATAAACTGTACCTAACGAAAATACCTTCTAACCCGCTTATCCATAAATATCTTACAAGCCTCAATTAACTAATAATATTTTGTCCTTAGGTATCTGTCACTTTGACAGTTCATAAATTTAATGAGGCTTGTAAGACGTTTATGAGTAAAGGTCTTTGATTTTCACATTAGATTGAACATAAAAAGGACATTACTTGTAAATCCAATAAAGTTGCGGTTCAGTAAAAAATTTGATGGTAATTTAACTGAGCGAAATTCTCTTTGAAATCTATCAATTTCTTTACAAAGGCAAGATTATCGGAGTCTCAAATTCTTAGCACATTTTTGTGATTACCGCGGGTACTCAGGTGGGTTGTCCTTCAAGCTGATTGCCCCCAAGGGTCCCGCCGAGCACTCGCAAAACCTTTCATAATGGGGGAGGGTTTCTTGCGAATCGACGTAAAACGACTAAATGAAGTTGTAAATTCAAATTGGGTTAATGGCATAATTCTGTATCGCAGATATTGCCTATACTCTATTGATTGCCTGTAAGGAACATTGAATACCTATAACGTGGAAGAGGTTACCTATAAAACGCTTTATTAAAAATTCAGGAGCCAAATACGGACCTCCATAAATAGAATACGATATCGTAAGAAAGTCCTTTTTTTAAAGAAAAAAAGGAAAACTGTTTTCTTGGGATGGGGTTTACATTGATGTAGAAGTAAACAACATGCTTCTAGATATTTTATACCTAAAATAAATGAATTGGAAAAAAATGACCTAACCGTTAATGAAATATAAAATTATATTTCAAGTCCAAAAATATTTTAGGTGCAGTTTTGTCGTACAGTTAATTATCACACCACAATATACTCGTATATACCTTTTACATATCTCTCTCTCACTCCACACGAGAGACAAGGTAATTTACCTATTGCAAATTATGAGTGGTGAGGTAAAAACGTGGTACACTCGGCAGGAAAGTTTATCTATCCTGCCTTGAGACCCTCGCAATGCTCTGCAGGATTCCACTCTATAATTTTGATATCCTTCGAGGGGCCGCAATATACTAACTTTGAAACACGTTAAGATACGATCCAATTCCAATACATTTAACGCCTGAACGTACGAATCAGAATTTGCGTGAAAATTATTCCGATGCAACTCGTATACAATTATTGGTCGATTATTAGTTGGGTGTTGGAGTTGTGTAGTAAGTGGATTGTATTTTATTTTTAATGTAAGTATTTTAAAGTTAGAAGACTGCGGTTAGGTCTTAATAATATAAGCACGAGATGTAAACAACAACTTTAGTTTGTTCCTATGTATAAATAAATAACGAGTTGCCCTGTTGATTGAGCAAGTAAAAGTATTGAATCAAATTTGTGTTTGCATATACAACACTAAACTCATTTATAGCATCCACGCATTGTTGGTTCAGCAAACATCACTAATGACGATGAGTGGGTAGGTAATATAACACTTTGCACAGCACTACTAACGGTGCACCTTAGTTCATTATAATAAAGGCCATAGTTGAATAATTCTTTAGCAGATGTTCACTGGTGTGGTTACAAAGGCCAGCTGTGACAGGAATAAAGTTAAACTATAATTAAGGCGAAGCTGCCCACGGAACTCTGTTCAGATAAATTAGTGACCCTTTTCTAAAATGTCAGCACTGGCCATTAAGCGGTAGGGAAAAGGTCCCAGTGACCAATGGAGCTCTGAAAAGTGTCTTTGTGTATTAAAAGTTGATTAACATCCTAGAATTGTGAATTCGACGAAAGCAATCGGAATAAAAGTCTGTTTTTATTATTAAAATTGCCTGTTGCAGTAGAATAAATAGTCGGCGTACATCGACAATATTGTGAAATGTTTGGAATATCGGTTGCATTTTCAACGGCAAATTGAACAAATACTACTAGAAAGGTCCGTTCAGGATTTAAAATGTTACCCATGTGTGTGTGTATGCGTGTGTGTGTATATGCTCGTTATTTCGTATCGTACGGTACCCAAGTCTACTTAGCTCTTTCAAATCTCTCTCAACTGCTCAAAGGTTAACTGGAAGAAATCCCTTAAAGGGATAAGTTCGTCTTTGTACGTATTTGCTGTGTCATATATTTCTGGTGTGTTTTCTTGTACAATATCTACTACTACTACTACTACTACTACTATGTAAATATTGACAATAGAGTGACAACACACTTAGAGATAAGATCATTAAATTTTAATTTAATGTGACAATCCATTTTAATATATTTTTCAAGAAATAGAAACGTAAGCTCCGGCCGTCATAAGGCCCCTTTCAATATGGACTGTCACAAATATAAAAAAAAAACTTAAAGGGCCTGACTAGTGGTACTGTATAAAACCTGGTCAATGGTTTTCGTGTGAATACAAATCCAAGGTTTTAAATGAGAAATGTGGTATTTATCCAATACGTTTAAACCATTCATATTAGTTACACATCACGGGGCGGAGTTGCTATAGTTATAATGGAAGTCATTCATGCAAGAGGAAACTGGTTATCTAAAGTCATATTAAGTGGCTAGCACGCAGCCAGGCATGGCGGTAATTTGTTTCTAGCTTTCTCCGACGTGATAAATGTTCGAATGGACGCGAAAAACTACAATAAGATTCTGGAGACGAAAAACGGTTTTGTATGTAAAAATGTTCCGTTGTTTTTCTTGTTACTTTGCGTTTATCTAAAGCCCATATAAACTTATGAAATATTTCGACAGTCGGGAAATAAAACGCTGTCCACATTGTAATTATATCAAGGCACTCTACAAAAAAATTTTCGTGATTTTATTTTTATATCATTATATAATGAGACTGAAACACGAATGATCGTATTACTTTTTATTTTACGCACAGCTTTTATTTAACTTGTCGTGTTTGGGTCAAATGTTGCATCACAAGCTTTGTACCTACGTAGAGTATAGGGTACCAAATGACAAGCATCGACCTCATTAAAAATATATTAGTTATGATCTGCTTTGTCGAAGCAAGTGGCTCTTCCAAGTGACTAGTTTCATGCTTCGTAGTTTTATTAAGCTGTATAATTATATTATCTTTTTGCACTCCCTTCATAAAACGGGATAAAGTGTAATTAATACTAATTATGTGGTGTAATATTAGCTGTCTTTAATAACCTTTCTGTAATCCTTCATCTAGACGTTCTGCTCGGCTAATGTTATAGAACTTTATCTGCGCTAACTTTTATATCTAGGGTGCAATGTTAACGCCAATGAAAAAGTTCATATTGTTGCATGTTATTATAGTGATTTACGCAATATTATGCTTTCATTTGAATAGAAAACTAATAGCTCTGCTTCTCTTTGACCTAATAACGGTCACTGGTTAAATGTTTGTTAGCACTAACATATAATTTTCTGATAACGATATTTATACAGTGTCAGCTATGCTCTGAACTTCTCGCTACAAATAATGTAAATTGCATTTTAATAACTTTTTAATGACTTGTTATCGTACATCGCCAAAGATAGTGCTATATTGTAATCATATTCCAGGCTTCATGAATAAAACCTCCAAAAAAGGAGATCCATGTACCTACACGCTCGCCTTTTTTGTTAATCAAATATTTCCTTTACAAAAGCCCCGTGGCTCGTGGGCGCCACCACGGGGTCGTCGAATAGTTTATGCGCTCGTAAGGCAAATCTCCTTCCCTATTTATCTTTTCTTTTCACTTGTCCTTTCGCAAAAATGAAAATTTATTGTCTGTGTAACCGGAACGTCTCGGCTGACCGCTAATGAAATGTTATATAGCCCTTGCAAGGAGGCAGCGCGGCTCTACCGTCGAGATTTATTTTTTCTGCCACGGGAATCTTAGCAGCTTTTAACTTGGAGGATAGTTTATATTATGTGAGATGCGCATTTATCACAATAACATAAACATGAAACTTGGTGTTATAAGTTGTACCCTTTAGGTGTTTTTAAATTATACCAGTACGTTACAAAACACGTGTTATATTCCGAGAAAGAAATTACACGTAAAAGTGGCAGATAAAATACTTTGATAGGTACTTGACGGTTCTTTATGCGGGCAATGAAGTAATATTTTGAGAGACGCAGATTTGAATTTACATTTTTTATTATTTAAAGATGACTTAACGTAATTAAGGGGGTAAAGTATTTAGGTTGAGGGTACTTATGTAACTACTAATAAATATACATGTGTTACGTATATGCTATTTCAAAGCAAAACTTAAGCTTTTATACTTAAGTATAATCTGTTTGTTGTGTTGGCAGTTTTGGGAGTGTACTTATTGTTAGCCAGGTTTTGGAAATCGCCGAGATGACAGCTCACCTGTCATCGGACCGAACTGTCAAGAGAGATTCCCGCGCCATCTTTAGCATTGATCTGAGCGTTGTCGTGTATTAAACTTATAATTAAATGTAATATCCTAGACACGGTGCTTTTACTGCTAATACTATACATGTATAATGCATATTAGTAAATAAATTTAAAAAAACCTGACAAGAGCATGTCGGGCCATGCTCAGTGTAGGGTTCCGTAAACTGAGACCATTAATTCAAAAGGTCGTTTCTTACGGGAAATTTGGCGGCGCTTACGTCATTTTTACTTACGTCCTTTCACTATGGGTTTTTGAATGATAACTCAAAAACGGCTCAACCGATTTATTTCAATATAGTTTTCATTGAAGGTAATTAGGCCTCAGTTTCATGACTTTTTTCAAAATTTTAGCACCCACGATTCAAAAGTTAGATGGGGGGGGGGGGGGGACGTTCTGTTTTAAACTTTCGGAGCTATTATTTCCGAGAGTATTAGTATTAGTCTTATCCAAAAACTGTTTTAGAAGACCCAAATTCTTTTTAAACGAACTATCTAACGATACCCCACACAACTTGGTTGGATCGAAAAAAATTTCGCCCCCCACTTCACGTGTACGGGAGGTACCCTAACAAATTATAACGGTCACTGAGCTAGACCGCGGACGGACGGACGGACATGGCGAAACTATAAAAGGGTTCCGTTTTTGCCATTTTGGCTACGGAACCCTAAAAATAACGTTTAATAAGTACATCTCCACGTGACGTGACTTAAAAATAAAGTATTACTTAAGAAGATTCCGCAATCAATATTTATGAGTGGTGTAAGAATCCATTGCTGGCACAAACTTTCAAGTCGAGTTTTCACATCATTCACAAGACTCAGGGGGGAGGAGACTGAAGGCTCATTACACTCCGAACTTTCCCAAATCGTTAGAAATCTCAACTTCATCTAATGAAAATGCAAAAACTTTTTTATGGAGGCGCTGAAACGAATGCGTCAAAAATATTTTCAGTTTTATATTTGATATCAATGATTCATTTGGATAGACTTTTAACAAAGGTTTGAATGACATTTCGACCAATTAAGCGTAGTAACGTTTGAGTCAAAGCGGGTCTAATTAAGACAAATAGAAATAAACATACGTTCGCAATCACTTGTTTGATCATTTACGTTTTCTTGACCATTTTACACATACAAACCTGTGTGTGATTAATACTAACATAATTTTAAACAAAAAAGAACCGACTTTACTTAGGTTAGGATCCGCTATTCCAAGAGGAAGTGGCCATGTTGCTGTAAAAAATAGTGAAATCACTATAGGTGTGCCAATAATCGTTGAAGAGTTCCCTCGATTTCTCCAGGATCCCATCATCAGACCCCGACTTGGTGACAATGGGACCATCTAGGGATTATACCCGTATTACGATTAAAATAAAATTTTGAAAATCGGTTCACGATTCACGGAGATATCGAGTAACATACATACAAAAAAATAAAAGAAATTTCAGTCGAATTGAGAACCTCCTCTTTTTTTGAAGTAGGTTAAAAATGTTTTGTATATTATAATAATATTGCACAGCGCACCCGTAAGTTGTGTCAAACAGTATCAGGCGAGTAGCTCTCGCCTAATCCTTCCAAACTCTATTGGGGTAATCTCTGCTCCTGGCAACGCAACTTACTTGTTACTTGTTCCTGATATCTACGGCTCCGTGGGAACGCTAATCCTCATAAGATTTCCTCTTTTAAGCGCGTTGATTATGAAGTAGCTGGCAGGATATTCTGAAGTTTAATTTAAAAACGATGCGTGGAAGATTATACTTGAACATAATGAGGGGATATGAATTTGCTTTGAGTGAGTGAAACTTGACTTACGTAGTATATTAATTACATACCAGTATTAATTAGCGTGGCGTCTTCTCATTGTATGTTATTGGTTCCCATCTGTATTGTATGTTATCGGTTTACTTGTGATATTGTATTATTCATTATATTTCGGTAATTGGTGGTGGAGAAAAAAAGAGCTTGGGATGAGCTAGAGAATAGGTACTACGCATATTTAACCCATTCTGTTCAATTTATATATAATTCATTCACTTGCGTTACTAAAACTTGTCACAAATTGATTGGATAAAAAATACAATTCACCCATTCAATACCTAGTCTGCCCAAACGAACTTATACTGTCTATTTAGTAAAATCCAGATAAAATAAAAATAAAAACTGCATCCTTAAACTTATTCTCTCTCTGAAGAGAAAAAACAAAGTCAGATTAGTGAGATGTTTGAATATTATAATTAGATTGTCGTTGTAATATAATGGACGTGATAAACCCAGCGAACAAAGCTTTGCTGCCGCATAGTTCCCGGTGTAATTATAGACCTAATGTCGTTGCTGGCGAGGCGAGTAAGGGTTGCTTTGACCTTTGTTTCATTACAACTCGCTACTGTAAAGCCGGACCAGCAAAAAAGTTGTAATTTCTTTTACAATGGCGCGATGGACGTAAACATGATTGTATTGAGGGAGTTTATACCGTTTGTAAATCTAATACGGGTGATAAATTAAACCCGACATAGAGCTCATTAATAGTGTCATCATTAATCAAGTTTTTTTTAAGTTCGACTTAACTGTGACCCAATAATTATTCTTTGAAAATTTTATCAGCAATAATTGTCAACGAGCGTTTAACGCGAGTATGTTTGCATTACATAGGTAAATAAACGATTTTCATTTTTTATTTTATTTTATTACATTGCGGGCCGAATTGTTTTGTATGGATAATATTTTAATTGTAATTCTAAGTAATAGTTATCGTATTACATTTCTTATGTCCTATACTAATCACCGTTAAGAGATTCGCCCACATTAAATTTACACACTGTAACATAAGTAAATAAATAGTACATGTTATTTTTTGTGTTTGTTTGTTCCTACTAGTTGTATTTATTACGTGTTCAAGTTACAAAGGGGTCGGGTAAAACGATTTTGATGGGACCCAGATCTATCTAGCCAATATTATCGCTCTTAACAATAAATTTACAACTTATTGTGACTAATTTACTCACATAATTACATAGTGACATTGTCTGAGACACCTAAGCCCCGAATCTTAAGATAAACTAATTTGATTAAACACTAATTTTTATGGTTCCGTGTTTCTGCTATTTACTAAGACTCCGTCTAGTCGTCCGTCCAGCTGTCCGCGTAGCGAGCTGCTACTTATACGAAGTGTATAAAAGATTTATTTAGACAACAAAATGTAGTACATCAATATCACAATATACAGACACGTGACCTTTTGTAGTATTTTATATTGCATAAAGGTACCGCCAATATATCGCGCCAGAATACCACTTTTACGATGCCAATATGTGAAGCATGCAGTGCTGGATTAGAAATTATGGTTCAATTTTAGTTACTTCACTCTAGTAATTATACGGAGGCACATGGTATAAGCAAACGTTAATTAACCGCGGGTTTTAGTTTGTTATTATCATAAGCAATCGCTCCGATGAAGTTAAATAATATATGCAAACAAATATAAGCAATAAATGCAAAAGTTTGATCTTTGTAGACTTTTTCAAATCGCCGATTTTTTTAACGGTTAGTGATCTCACTATCATCAAGAAAAACAAAGCTAAAATCAGTGAACAAATTAACTATATAATAATTAAGTATATGGCATGTGTATGTATAATTATTATGCATTTGCCAGCATTGATTATAGAGCCTCGAAATACGAGATAGGTATCACAAAGGCTCGTGCGTTGGCTTTATAGCTTCGTCGTGAACAGCGTCACGCTCCAAGCCTTTAAGGGTCATAGGCGTCATAGGTTCGTTTAGTGATCCTTATTTGAGGTCGTCTTAGTGTAGGTACCTAAGATCTAAGCAGACGCTCGGAGCGCACCGTTCGACGGAGGGTGCAGCGTTGCGGCCGAGGGTCCATACACTTTGTGCAGTGTCGACTCAGGACGCAAGTATCAGTTTCGTTTGTTTAACATGCACGCCCCACCCCGCTGAACGCCAAAGTCGAACGTCCACTCAGGCCTTGCTTGCACTTACACTACGTTTTTCAGTTTGATCGGGTGACGCTATAAGCGAAGTAAGTGGCATATGGACGAAATGATGTACTTAAGTTGGTTTTGCTAAACATTTAAAATACATCTCTAGTTTTAATATACTTACTAGTTCAACTATATGCGATTGCTGCGCTGCTTTTCAATCAATGGCGGCAGCAAATTTGCGTTATTTAATTGAGACAAAAGCGCTACGCTGCCCGTGAAACAGCTTAACGCAGTAGCAAATTACAATCACGAAATAGGCCTATTGAATACTGAATTTCAACTCTCGGGAATTCGAGATGATTACGCGGGACCTATTTTGCGATAATATGGTTGCAATATTGTAGTTTTAAAATAAAATGCTTTTATTTTTGATGATATTTTTTAATAAAGTAATTGTTTTTGAAGTTATTAGAGTCTGCATATGTTTTTTTGTACATATAAATTAGTAAATAATTGATTACAGGAAATCGAACAATTTTGTAATGGTTTCCCGATATTTACCATTACCTTACCATGTCAATTTTCCGTGATACAAAATATGTTCTCTATTATCCCACAAGCCACAATTAATTGTCAAAATATCCTGAAAGGAATACGTAGCGTGCTACAACTTCGCCTACGATGCACAACTTTGCTTGGATTTTGCAGGCAAAGTTGTGCATCGTAGAAAAATTTGTAGCATGCGACGGTACATACTCATTAGTCACTATTATTTAGGGCCGGTTGCACCAAACAGTCTGTGAACGTAAACGTAATCGTAAAAAAATCCAACCCTGCCTGGTGCAACCCACCCTTAATATTGTCAAAAAAAAGCTTGTCAACTATATAGTCGCAAGTCCATTTAAAGGATTTAATTTAAATATAAACCTGTGGCTTGCACTTTGTGCAAGGTCGTGCAAATTATGAGGATGGTGTAACCGCAGGATGCAAACCGAGCAAAAAGCTATATAATTAGTTAAATGCATAATTAAATTCCGCTTTAGCCGAAAGGTCGGTTAGTTGGAAGCATTTTATATTGCGACAGTTTTAGTTACGTGTCCTGAACTGCTAGTTAGAATGTTAGTCAACTAGCCGACTCTCAGCTAATTTATTAAAAAGCTGATGATTGCCTGCCTGTTTTAAAAAAACTCGGGCTTAAGCCAATCGACTCAAAAATTGCTAAAAAATGGACTGATACCCTTTTTATTACTGCCCTGTAATTCTAATGTGGTACCTAACTGAAGTACTTATTAGTGCACAATTCTAATAAAATACTTAAAATTTTGATCGTACGTATAATAATTTTCTCTATGGACACAATACGAGTCACATTATAATGATCGCACGGAACGCTCGTTTTCGCAGCTCCACGCAGTCATGAGTTAACTAAATCCGGTGAGCGTCATAGGCGTTTTCTGTTCGCAAGGCTATAAATTATTCAACGGCGTCAGTGCAATGCTGGTATGATATCGATGCAGGTTCATATTTCACGAGACACCGCCGTGTGGCGTAATTAATGTGCAAGTGAGATCGGCCGGTGGGGACACGATCTAACGACAGTATGGTCACTATCAACTGCATTCCTGGATTATCTGTCTAGGTAGTTCAGTGAACAGGCAGAAAAGGGAAGAAGTACCGATAGGTAATAGACATATTGCAAGTGTGTAAGTTATATAGTTCAAAGCGACTCTGCTTGCAGTAGTAGTACTCGTGACTGCCTAAAGTAGAGTTTTGTGGAATTAAGAGTACAGACAGCTGAGGGACGAGTAAATGTAATAGATAGGATTAGTGCTTATGTATTACGTGAATGCTTACATCCCTCAATCCTACAGGGAGCTTAATGTGATTGAGTTAATACGAAACTAAAGCCGAGTATGTGATTAAGTTGCAAAACTGCCGGCGCGCGATAGCTGACCAGTTGCTGCAGTGACTAACGAGCAGGATTACATACGTTTTGATATAAAGGATTAAGTTCGAAAGCACAACCGCTACGCGAGTAACGCGAGATATCTATACTACGATTTTATTGGTACTAGGATTACCAACCTTTAACTTATCGTACAAATACAATATACGAAAGAAAAAAATAGGATTGAGCAACTATGACTTTGCCGTTGAAAAACTGTGGTCGCTATAAATTGACATACGTCGTCATTAGGTTACCAACGGCTAATAAGTTTGTGCGGTTTCAATATCCTTTTGATCCTTCTTTTTCATCATACCTACTCGTACTTCCACCCGCTTTTCTCTCGCCAAATTATTAGCAATTTACCAATACCATCGGGTACTGAACAATGAACATCACATATAGGTATAATCAACGATGATGGATACCTTCAGTCTCGCTAATTAGTTAGCTGATGGAGCTCACTTTGCGGAGCTTGTAATGCATTGACTTAATAATATATTATTACCGGTAAAGTACAATAAGTAATTAGGCAAGGCAACTAAGTTTTCAGAGTCGTTAATATTATTTCAGTAGAAAGTGTCGGGAAATGTAAACCATCTTTTAATCTACAGTTGATATATTTGATAATGATGATATGAAACAGTGAACAATAGATAATGAAGCCTTAAAAATGGGTGTTTGGAAAATACTATTTTATATACCCACGTGATCGCTGGGCGGTGCTCAAAAAGTAACAAACTTGGCAGCTGCACTGTCCCATCTGGACCTCGCAGCACTCACTGGATTTTCTTCATCATCTGCTTTTCCACTACTACTACCCCAGGGAAGAAATGCTTATCGATATCCAGTGACATGTAGCTATCGATAAATAAAAAAATATATCTACTTGTACTTGTAAAAATATATTGAAATATTAAATGGCTATTACAAAAAATGCCGATATATTATATGCGACAAATTATCGTGAGGTTAGTGGATAAAAGCGGATATAAATACAGTGTAACTAAGTGAGTAGGTATAATAAATCTCTTGTCACAACACTGCAGTATTTTCATCTAATATTTAATAATAGGGATAAAGATACAAACACGTCCGCGCCATATTTTGCCGGCTTTCTTCGTCCGAAATAATGTGGCACATTAGCCGCAGTTACAGTGATTAAATGACTGGCTAGTGCGAGCGGAAGTAATAATGTTATTCTCACTAAACCATTAATACTTATATAAATATGTATTTTGGTAGTTTGTTTAATTTGCTTCACTATTGATGTTTGCTTGGCTGTGACAATAGTATTTATATTTTCAACCGACTTCAAGATTTTGAAGGAGGAATTTGTCAATTCGTCGGGATCATTGTTTTTTTTTTTGTATGTTCACTGATTATTCGAAGACGGCTGGACCGATTTGGATAATTATTTTTTTGTTTGTAAGAGTATACTTTAAAGTTGGTCCAATTGTCACCAGGTCCAGATCTGATGATAAGATTCTGGAGAAATTGAGGGAACTCTTTAACTTATAGGCACACCTATTGGTGATTTCACTATTATTTACAGCAACTCGGCCACTTCCTCTTGGAATAGCAGATCCTAAGAGAAGTCGGTTCATTTTTTGTTTAAAATTGTTTTATATTGCGATTGCAGCTCACTGCAAATAAGTGAACCAGGTTGCACGATAAATGCAGAAACGTGCAAGTGTTCCGTATCATTATTTTAGGTACCGTCAAACATGGCAACTTTACCTATAGTCTGCTTAATCAGGAAAATGGTGTTATAATTAACTCGTAGAAAGGTAGCTTTAAACCTTTAAATGCAACGATTCTCTATTTAGTTTACCATATTTTCTTGGTAAAGTAGAAAAGTAGACTACGGTAAAGTTGCTTACAGAAGGTATTTATGGAGCGGAAGCAAAATTGCAAATATGAAACCTTTATAGCTTTTTCATTTTCCGTATTCAGCAAGCGGACTATCTTGGGAACCGTAGTAGGTGAACTTACTAAAGTGGTTCCAATCATCTATACGCATATAAAACCTTAAAAAGTATCTATCTAAAACATTGTCTTTTACCTTTAAACATCGGTTAAAAGAACCGAATGTGAGCTAGTATTGCGATTTTATTCCCTTTACTTACGCACCATAAAACAATTTCGCTTTCGCGAGTACATATTATTACGACCTTTGATTTCTTTATCAGCTGTAATATATATTTTAAGGCCTCTATAAATCAGTATTGTGCAGAGCTAAAGCTACTTATCGCGGAAAAATGTAAGATGTATTGTCCCAGGGGTGGTAGTTGTCGTTTGGCCCGTGACTCGCCCGTGGGGATAGCTCTCGCTTGTAGCTTATTTTACTTTTAAGACACTGAGCTGAAAGTAATGAAATCTGTGATCGTCTACTAACTTTCTAGTGTGAATATTCAAAGTAGTTGAATGAATAGAATCAATGTTTGCTTCTAACTTTCAATACACGTTTAACTTTTAGTGATCGAAACAGAAATTATTTAAGTATGGCATTATTTAGTTTTATTACCTAAATATTACTTTTTATACTTAAGCTAAGTCAACACTAGCGTCTTGCGAGCGTCGATGTCGCCAGAGCGCCCGCGCGGCTTCGACGCGACGTCAACGCGACGTCAACCCCCGCCCCCTCACCTCTCTCCCCCCGCAGAGAGGGGGTGAAATGTAGACGCCGCGTCGACGCTGCGCGGGCGCTCGGGCGACGTCGTCGCTCGAAAGACGCTAGTGTGGGGTTAGCCTTATGCCTATTGAAAACAAGAGTAAAAACATTTGTTTTGTTGAGGTTTGTTCTAACGTTGGTCAGTCAGTGATGTCTTTTGGGAATGCTTTTGGCTTGTTCTAGATAAAGTACCTAACTTTGTTTAAAAGCACGTTGGGTTACAATTTGCGAGATTCAGGGTACCTACTACTTTTTAAGCCTCAATTAAAACAGCCAAATAAAAGCTATGAATCGTATTATCTTTCTTTACCAATTATTTCTTATTACGCGACAGCAACTAAATGTCTCATAATGAAGGTTGATTTAAATTGAATTTAGTCGCTTCGAAACAGAAAGATACCAAGATAAATTCTCTCCGATTACCTGAACTCGACCCCTTTTAATGAGGCAAGCTGAAACCCTCTCTAAAACCCCACGGGTACAAACCTGACTCTTTTAAACTATTCAGGGATATTTAACCTGTCTATTTAGTTTGTGTATGAATCCGATCAGGGTCATGTTTTCGTTCCCATTCATATCACTATGTATTACTGTCTCGTTTTAACCTTTTGTATTAGCGCAAGAGGGATATACGGTTTAGATGTAATAGTAAGGGACAGGGTAGTGAGGTTATAAATAACGTTGCCTATGAGAGCCTTCTGCGAAGCGCTTCCGCGTCGTTTCCTATTCCCAAAGGGACAGGATTTATGTCAACAGAAAAACTAGTTGTTCCTGTCTATGTAGGTGTAGAGTGACAGCCTTTAGTTTATGAACATGGTTGTTCCATTTTATTAAGAGTCATGAAAGAGCTTTTGTTAGTTTCCCATAAGTCAATAAAGTTTAAAAAAGATAGATGTTATTCTCTTCTTAAGAGCATAAAATCGATTCTACCTAGAAACGTGTAGGTCCAGTAAATTATGTTTCTATCCAATAAACCATCTTAAATCAAATAAAAAGGTAAAATACAACCATTAATTTAATCAGAGAAGATTAAAATAGAAAAGGTGATTACCTTTAGGAAGTCGATTGAAAAGCAAATAAACTTAAACGAAATCTGTTTTTTAAAATAATACGAAATACAAAAATATTTTAGCGTTTAAAACTTGTACAAAACATGAAGCCTTTAAGCCCCAAGCCTACGAGTATTACGCTCTTAAATTGAGGATAAATTGAAGAAAACCCTTTGGAAGACAGACTTATACTCGTACCCTGAAGGGTGACGAGGTGCCAAATACTCGGCGTATAGAGCCACTGTTGTCTAATCCGGCGAAGTTCGCGGAGGCAGAAAATTACACGAGCAGATGCATATGTTTCATTGTATACTGTTAGATCTTGACGAAAATCCAAGTTTTGATTTATATTTTCACAAATTTTTATGTACCCTCGACTTTTTTTGAATTCGGAAAGTTTTAGGTGATTTCGACTCAAAATTACGAGCTCTTTTCATTTGAGTAAGACACAAAATGCGATTCAAAATTTTCGTAATTTTTTGTTCCTTCCAACTCTATGGAAAAATGTTAACGGTATGGAAAAAAACTTGGGACACATTTTTGTCCTAATAAAATCGAAAGAGCTCGTGATTCAGAGTTGAAATCACCTAAAATTTTCCAAATTGAAATTAAAAGTGGAATAGACAACTTTAAATAAAATACATAATAACTAATTACAACAAGACGTAACTAAATGTAAATTTGAAAATTACCTCCCTATCCAGAACAAAGTTGTCCTGAATGTCTCGAAGAAAAACAGGTTTATATATTTTTCATCACACTTGCTTACAAAGCGTGCTATATCACGCAAGTGAAGAGGGAGGAAAAACGCATTTTACTCCCAAGGGAGTATATATCTTTTTTTAAATTCTATCAGTCTTCCATGGGAATTTAAGTATATGAACCACGAAGTTTATGAGTAAAATATTTAATTAAAATGAAACTATGATTCGTTTTAAAAATGTTTGCTGTTCTTTATTTGTTGCTTGATTGTGAATCGTATACTGAAATATGAAATAAGCCCGTGAATGCCTCAGAAAAAATAAATTTATCAAATTTAAATACATTCGCAAGCCTTTTATAAAGAATTTTGGTGCTTTTTACAATTTCGCCTAGGCAAAGGCCTGCAGTGAGAGCTCATTTAGATAATGTTACTTTATTATATCTTTTACCTTTCCTTCAATGTGAAAGAAGTAGGTATTACGTATTACAGCCTTTCCCTGAACTAACTTTGATGAGATGTAAGCATACCTAATCCAGTTTACTATTATTGGCAATCGCCTTAAAGGGATTACATTTCTTATACCAAAGTAAGTTTGGATTTAAATGGAGCTCAATAAACATAAATTTGTAATAATACAAGTATATTGAAACTTTTTTAGAGGATAGGTACTACAGCCAACTCCTGAAATATGAGTACACTTACTCCAGTGTAATAAGGTTCAACATTTAGTACTTACATATTTTTGGCGTTGACTATACAGTAGACTTCAAAAGTATACTCCTTTGTAATAAGGTGAAAAAGTGTAAACATATCTTTGACTTCTTTGTACCTAAATGGTGGTATTGGTCCTATGTTATGTCCATACCTACCAAAGAAATAAATATAACTGCGTGTGTATACTTTCGAAAACATCTCAGATTCCGACCTGCCTGCATACTCGTAAATTTAAAAAAATACAATAGATACCTAATAGAGACTGACATACAAGATGTGTATTTATGTATAGATAAGCCGAAACAGCCGTAAATCTTGAAATAAATATGGCTTGTTCACGAAAAAAAAACACTCTTAGCGTTTTACGCCTCTTTCACGAAGACAACCTTCCAATTTAACGCTCATTTACGTGAACGTGTCAAAGGAGCTCGTACTTTTGTTTCGGGCGCTCGCCGCCGACAGCGTCACAATCCGATCGATATCGCTTGGAGCATATTTTTCGTGAAACTGATAATATATTACTAGAAAATTGGCCCCTGCTGGGATGAAAACAGGGGTTAACATTTTGCAGATGAACCCGCGGACGAAGACAAAGTTAAGTATACCTACCTACATTATACATCTGATTCGCTCTCCAATTTCGTAGCCATAAATTAAATAGAGAGTTAGTCAACACTCCGAGCTTTAAGTAGACGATGGGAGTTAAACTCAATTCTGCCAACAATTTTCATAGTTGCAAAAGTTTCGCTTTTAAACGCAATTACGCTGCTATCTACGTCGCTCGGCGAAAGAACTTCAAATTACACCTTACAGTTTAGGGAGACAATTCTACTTTATACATTTAATGATAGGCTAGATGGCTAACAGGCGAATTTAGCAACTTTTTATGGAAAGTTTGAACGTAGCCGTAATATTTCTTATTGCGAAATAAGTAAGACAATTGGGTAGAAATGCAACATTTATTCGGCGGTTGCTTTGTCATATCATATCAGGTTGTACTTATCAGGTTCTATGTATTAAATTAGGATGAAAAATTAAAAATATGATATAAATCGGTGACAATTTATCGAACGTATGGTAAAAGTATTTTTTATCTTTGCTGTAAAACTGTACTTACCCGTATACAAGGTGTAACAAAAGTACTGGTGATTCTTTTAAGGGCATAATTGGTATCGTATTATTATCCTGAAAAAGTAAGAAAAAATCTATTCCGCGTTAAAAAAATGCTTTTGTATGGAGGCTTGGCCAGTTGGGACGACGTGTCCAATAAAAAAAAATGTTTTCGCGTTCAAAAACTTTTTGTCGTACTATTTCGTACTCGTAATACGATACGAATTATGCCCTTAAACGGATCACCAGTATCATTGTTACCGCCTGTATAACAAGGCAACTTGAGCTGTAGAAGCCATTAGATTTCGCGTCTTGATAAAAATAAAATTGATAAAAACAAAAAGCACTCTTCTAATATTTAAATAAAAAACCGGTTTGGTACTGGTTACTTTCTTGGTAGCAATAAATGGTTTGCAATATACTTAAAGTCAACACTACGATAGAATAAAATACAAGCATACTCACACAGCCATTCTGTCATATAGGTAACCTATTTTCTAGTCTAAGGCGATTATCACACTGGCGACGGATCCGCATGCGGCGCCGATGCTATCTCGCTGGCGCACCGGCGCCGTATGCGGAGCCCTCGCCAGTGTGGTAATCACCTTAGGTTTGTTTTATTTTCGGAAATAATTTTTATGTTTCTATTTGTTTAAATAAGGATTGTAAGTTTATTCCGTCCTCTTGGCTTTGCCGAAGTCTAGTAAAATTGAAAAACAAAAAATAAAATCGTACCATCGGAACTGTTCCGTACGAAGCTCCCACGAGGACGAATAATTAATAACCTTGAAATCAATACCCATGATTATGTACCCTGTTAGTATAAGTAATCATTGTAAATAAACATTATATTGAGGTGTCTTTCATTATCCCTAGCACAAAGTGCAATAATATGTAAGCACAAAGTGCCACAATGGTTAGGATGCTCGGCATACCTAAACCTTCATTATTGTAAATAAGAAATGATGTAAATCTGTATAATTTATAAGCATATACGCTTGTTAACTAATTTTATATAATAAATATAACGCATACGCTCTCTCGATCCCTATTGGCCGAGATAAGACTCTCTTATCTCGGCACATATTAGTCACTAGTTCGCTCACCTAATGAGCGGATATAATAAAGGCCATTTGCCGGCCCCGACACAGTGCTGTCCCAACCACCGAGGTCGAGTGAGCTCCCTGCAACAACCTACAAACCAACAAGTGGTTTCATTACAAGGTCCCGGCCTTGCTGTCCTCCCTGCGTCCCCACAGTGGCCTTCGCTACAGTCTCCACTGATCCACCCAAGGCCGAGTAGCTGCGACCTCGCCGTCCAAGGCTACCCGGCCTGCTGCGCTATCGCGGCGCCGCGCGGGTCACCCGTCGGCAGTCCAGGGCCGGAGGCCTCGTCGTCATCATCATCATCGCCCGCCACACCGGCGGCGCTACCATAGCCTTTCTCAAGGCTGCCAGCCGGTGTGAGTGTGTGCATGCGCATGTGGCGCAGCAACCTTCGAGCCTGAGGCGGCCCGCACATTGGTCCTTCGAACCGGATCACCTATGGAGGACACAGGACATCAAGGCCGAGGTCATGGCCCTCAACCTCGCGATCAACCCCAAGGGGATCAGCATCAAGGTCATGACCGGCAAGGCCACTCGACTGGGACAGCCTGTCGAGTCTACTACGCTCAAGAAAGTCCCGCGGACATCGCTGCGCCCTTACAAGGCCATCTCACCGCGGAGACCGGCGCTGCGGAATCAGGAGCCGCCAAGCGGGAGCGTTCCTCAGCGTCAAGAGCAGACTCAAGGCCTGCGAAATCAGGGGCCGTACAGCGGGAGAGTTCTACGGCGCCGGTTCAACGAGCGATCCCCAGGGCTGCGGCGACGGTACCCGCACGGCAGGAATGTTCCGCAGCACCGCTACAAAGGGACGACTCGGGCTCCGTAGAATCAGGGGCCGCACAACGGGAGTGTTTCGCAACGCCAACACCAGAGAGGCCTGTGAAATCGGGAGCCGTACAGCGGGAGTGTTTCACGGCGCCACTACGACGAGTCTTCCCCAGGGCTGCGGCGACGGTACCCGCACGGCAGGAATGTTCCGCAGCACCGCTACAAAGGGACGACTCGGGCTTCGTGAAATCAGGGGCCGCACAACGGGAGTGTTTCACAGCCTCCGACCTCACGCCAACCATACAGCGCGTTGAGGGAAACACGGCGTCAACAATTCAGTTGAAAAGAACGCCGACTGCTGCAACATCCACGGTCACTGCAACGACGGAGACAATATCGTGGGCAGCAGAAACGACGAGCTTCACACCACAGTCACGGCGGCGCGCATACAGGCTCGCCAAAGCCCGAGAAGAACTCGCCGCCGCGAGGCTCGCCGTAGTAGAGCTGGAATGTGCCATGGAAGTAGAAGAAGAGGCACGGCTCGCATTTTCGTTCGGCCGGAGGCTCGACGAGCACATCGAAGAAACTCTGCAAGGGCACACTCTCGACAATGAAAACGCCTTGCAAGTACACGAGGCGATACCCATAGTCGCGGGCTATTCACAAATACAGCCCGCGACATCGCCTACACCGCCGAACGTCGTCACAATAATAGAAGATACGACCATCAAGACGGCGGACAACGCATCGACGAACAAAAGGAACGCCGACGCATCGAACCTAGACTATCGCCTCAAGAAAATACGCGTTGCACACGTAGCAAGACACGACAAACAGTCTGCAAATCGTGCCTTAGAAACACCGCTGTACGCCAACAAGATAGCACGAGCGGTGGACAAGCTCGCGCGACCACGCTCCAACACACCGTCGCGTATCAAGATCAAGGGCCGCGCGAGCACAATAGAAGCTTCGCCGGGACGACGACGAAAGAGCAGATGGAAGTCACCGAAAAGAGCGGCTTCCCCGAAGACTCCGACCGGCAATCAGCCGGCCGCGCCACCGCCCGCAACTCAGCGGGCTCCCCAGGCGCCCCACTGGTGGGACTCAACAACTCGTCCCAATAACGCCAGCGTCGTGACACCTCCGAGCGACGCCCCGCAGGGGCGAGCTACGCTCGGCGGCCACCCGGCCGTACTGAAGCCCGTACAGCAACCAAAGGCTGTAAACCCGACCCCACATACTGGTCGGGACTCCGCGACCAAGGACGCCACCAAGAAGTCAGCCAAGGCCAGAGCGACATCGCGCTCAAAAAGTACGACGACGCCGAGAACGCCGCCGCCGCTACAAACTACGAAGGCCGAATCACCGGCAAAACCACTGCTGCTGGCCGCCTTACAAGCACCGCCACGCAACAAGACTCCGATGCCTCATGTGATGCCCGCATCTATGAAGGGCCCAACTCCGGCTGACTGGTGGGCGCCGGACATCACAGCGCCCACCGAAACTCCACCGCCGGCGAGCGCGCCGCTTTCCGAAAAGGAAAACACGGAACCAGACGTTCGCATCAACGTGAAACGTCACAGGCGCCGCAAGACCACGCCGAGTAAAATACCTGCCGACGACAAGGTCGGCCTCTCCCTGCCTATCATCGAGGACAGCGGCGAGAAGTGAGCTTCGACACGGCACCCGAAGTTTTTAGATACACGATCATGCAAAATCGTGCAGGTGGGACCATGTTCCGTACGAAGCTCCCACGAGGACGAATAATTAATAACCTTGAAATCAATACCCATGATTATGTACCCTGTTAGTATAAGTAATCATTGTAAATAAACATTATATTGAGGTGTCTTTCATTATCCCTAGCACAAAGTGCAATAATATGTAAGCACAAAGTGCCACAATGGTTAGGATGCTCGGCATACCTAAACCTTCATTATTGTAAATAAGAAATGATGTAAATCTGTATAATTTATAAGCATATACGCTTGTTAACTAATTTTATATAATAAATATAACGCATACGCTCTCTCGATCCCTATTGGCCGAGATAAGACTCTCTTATCTCGGCACATATTAGTCACTAGTTCGCTCACCTAATGAGCGGATATAATAAAGGCCATTTGCCGGCCCCGACACAGTGCTGTCCCAACCACCGAGGTCGAGTGAGCTCCCTGCAACAACCTACAAACCAACAAGTGGTTTCATTACAAGGTCCCGGCCTTGCTGTCCTCCCTGCGTCCCCACAGTGGCCTTCGCTACAGTCTCCACTGATCCACCCAAGGCCGAGTAGCTGCGACCTCGCCGTCCAAGGCTACCCGGCCTGCTGCGCTATCGCGGCGCCGCGCGGGTCACCCGTCGGCAGTCCAGGGCCGGAGGCCTCGTCGTCATCATCATCATCGCCCGCCACACCGGCGGCGCTACCATAGCCTTTCTCAAGGCTGCCAGCCGGTGTGAGTGTGTGCATGCGCATGTGGCGCAGCAACCTTCGAGCCTGAGGCGGCCCGCACAGGAACCTTAATGAAACAACACCTGAATTTACTATTTAAACTCTGCTACCACACGCCACGCATATTTATAAAATAAAGATAATGTAATTTGTTAACCGAGTAATGTAATAATTCAACGGAAGAGTCTTATTTATCGAATACTGGCGTAGGAATGACGTTTTATTGAGATGAGCCACATTTATATGTTATATTCCATGATAGCGATGGCACTAAGTATTATGCTTCGCGAAACTGCATTCTCTACTTCATAATGCATATGCATTTTTATACAAAGGCTACATCTAGTAAAAGAAGTAAAATATTGGGTTCTAACTTATAAACGTCTGCAAATAGCCGGTAGAGCAACATTAGTTAGAGCGGTGTCGGAAGTAGACGCAGTAACCATGTCTCTGAGCCTGGGAACGATGCGGTTGCCATCACATCTTGATGTACCGTAAGTCCAGCATTGCTGTGCATATGTGTTACTGAAGTTGCATTTATATTCAATATTTTATAATATTTAAAGAGCTAATTGTGACATCTATAAATAAGGGCAATGCGCATTGTTTTTTTAAATACTATTAATGACAAAAAATCTTTTCCTTATGCCGGTAATACTGGAAATGCGTATCCTAGATAATTGGCAGGAAAGACACCATTAGACTTATATCTGATGCTGTTGCGCCCATTATTCACAGTTAAATGGGAACTCTTTCTCAAACTTATTCAGAAGAAAATCACGTATATGGATAAAAGTGACCTTTCCAAACTAAATGGATTCAATTAATCAGTAATAAAGCCAAGTTCTGGACAATCAATCAATACCTTTCACGAGAAACTTTCATTTACTGCTCAACAATCGTATTTCTTGCGTGTTAGGAAAGTACTGTTTTATATGGCTACCTACTCACTAAGCAATTTTATATCGTCTTTCTTATTGCTTAATATACGATACCTTTGTTTTAAGGTGCATAATAAGTATATATTTTGGGTCAATTAGCTATAGCTTAGTTTAGCAAAGGTACAATCGCCATCAGATATATCGGAGTGGCCAAGGTGGTCACATATTTTTGAATACCTACTTGGAGGCGACTGTACCTGTAATCTATACATATAATAAAGGTGAAGAGGGTCAAAAATCTGTACATTGGAGATATTAGCAAAAAAATGAGTTAGTAGCTCTTAGAATCGATAACAGAACACGTTTCGGCGATTTTTAGAATTTTTGTCTGTTTGTCTGTTTGTCTGTTTGGATGGGGAGAGTTGGCGTCAAAACGCCTGAACCGATTTCGATAAAAACTTCACTAGCAAGTTGTACAGACCTCTGGTCAGGACATAGGCTATAAAAAATACGAACTTTTTGGATTTAAGGGGGTTTAAGGGGGGTTTAAACTTTGTATGGGAAATGCCTTTATATGGTAAATAAATACTTATGCATTTGTATTTCAACTATATATTTTTTAAACCACGGCGATGGCAAACAATCATACGACCCGCCTGATGGTAAGCACTTAGGGTAGCCAATGGACGCCTGTAAATCCAGAGGTTTTATGTGCGCGTTGCCTCCCTATAAGAATCTTTTTTTACACTATATTGCACGAAATACAAAACTGTGAGACCAAACGGCGGACATCATACCAAATGGTATTTTCCACCAGTCAACCATTGGGTCTATACAAAAGAGACATGTACAAAAGGTGCAAGAATAAAAGTTAAATTAACTAACTATAAAAAAAATCGGAACATAGTGAAACACGGAAATCGAAAAGTACCGGCACACCCTACCGAAAAAGAGTTTAGATAGAGTTCACCGCGTGATGGGCGTCAAAGAGAGGGGGGCGCAAAAAGAAAAAAAGATACCACACTATAGCTAAATATACCGAAAATTGTTACGTTGAACATTTGAGATGGGAGAAGAAGAGTTTTGATAGAGTTCACTACGTGACGGGCGGTAAAGAACGGGGGGCTCGGGGGGCAGAGCCCCCCGCAATTAAAAAAAACGGTAATATTGCAAATTATACCAAAAACTGCTACGTTGAACATTTGAGATGGGAGAAAAAGAGTTTTGATAGAGTTTACTACGTGATGGGCCGCAAAGAAAGGGGGGGTCGGGGGGCGGAGCCCCCCGCATAAAGAAAAAACTCACCGTACTATTGCTTATTATACCAAAAATTGTTACGTCGAACATTTGAGATGAGAGAAAAAGAGTTTTGATAGAGTTTACTATGTGATGGACCGTAAAGAAAGGGGGGCTCGGGGGGCGGAGCCCCCCGCATAAAGAAAAAACACACCGCACTATTGCTTATTATACCAAAAATTGTTCCGTCGAACATTTGAGATGGGAGAAAAAGAGTTTTGATAGAGTTTACTACGTGATGGGCTGCAAAGAAAGGGGGGCTCGGGGGGCGGAGCCCCCCGCATAAAGAAAAAACACACCGTACTATTGCTTATTATGCCAAAAATTGTTACGTCGAACATTTGAGATGGGGGAAAAAGAGTTTCGATAGAGTTCACTACGTGACGGGCCGCAAAGAAAGGGGGGCTCGGGGGGCGGAGCCCCCCGCATAAAGAAAAAACACACCGTACTATTGCTTATTATACCAAAAAAGGTTACGTTGAACATTTGAAATGGGAGAAAAAGAGTTTTGATAGAGTTAACCACGTTATGGGCGGCAAAAAGTAGGGGGCTCCTCCCCCCACATACAGAAGAAACACACCGTACTATTGCTTATTATACCAAAAATTGTTAGGTTAGACATTTGAGATGGGAGAAAAAGAGTTTTGATAGAGTTTACTACGCGATGGGGCGCAAAGAAAGGGGGGCTCGGGGGGCGGAGCCCCCCGCATAAAGAAAAAACACACCGCACTATTGCTTATTATACCAAAAATTGTTACGTCGAACATTTGAGATGGGAGAAAAAGAGTTTTGATAGAGTTTACTACGTGATTGGCCGCAAAGAAAGGGGGGCTCGGGGGGCGGAGCCCCCCGCATAAAGAAAAAACACACCGCACTATTGCTTATTATACCAAAAATTGTTACGTCGAACATTTGAGATGGGGGAAAAAGAGTTGTGATAGAGTTTACTACGTGACGGGCCGCAAAGAAAGGGGGGCTTGGGGGGCGGAGCCACCCGCATAAAGAAAAAACACACCGTAGTATTGCTTATTATACCAAAAATTGTTACGTCGAACATTTGAGATGGGGGAAAAAGAGTTTTGATAGAGTTTACTACGTGACGGGCCGCAAAGAAAGGGGGGCTCGGGGGGCGGAGCCCCCCGCATTAAGAAAAAACACACCGTACTATTGCTTATTATGCCAAAAATTGTTACGTCGAACATTTGAGATGGGGGAAAAAGAGTTTTGATAGAGTTTACTACGTGACGGGCCGCAAACAAAGGGGGGCTTGAGAGGCGGAGCCCCCCGCATAAAGAAAAAACACACCGTACTATTGCTTATTATACCAAAAAAGGTTACGTTGAACATTTGAAATGGGAGAAAAAGAGTTTCGATAGTTAACCACGTTATGGGCGGCAAAAAGTAGGGGGCTCAGGGGGCTCCTCCCCCCGCATACAGAAGAAACACACCGTACTATTGCTTATTATACCAAAAATTGTTAGGTTAGACATTTGAGATGGGAGAAAAAGAGTTTTGATAAAGATTACCATGTGATGGGCGGGATAGAAAGGGGGGCCAAGAAAGAAAAAACACACCGCAATATTGCTTATCATACCAAAAATTTCTAGGTTGGACATTTGAGATGGGAGAAGAAGAGTTTTGAGAGAGTTTTCTACGTGATGGGCGGTAAAGAACGGGGGGCAAATAAAATACTGCAAATTATACCAAAAACTGATACGTTGAACATTTGAGATGGGAGAAAAAGAGTTTTGATAGAGTTTACCACGTGATGGGCTGTAAAGAAAGGGGCGCTCGGGGGGCAGAGCCCCCCGCATAAACAAAAAACACACTGTACTATTGCTAATTATACTAAAAATTGTTACGGTGAATATTTGAAATGGGAGAAGAAGAGTTTTGCTAGAGTTAATCACGTGATGTGCGGCAAAAAACGGGGGCTCGGGGGGCGGAGCCCCCCGCATAAACAAAAAACACACTGTACTATTGCTAATTTGCCATGGCTGACACAGTCAAATCTCAGACGCTTTCAGTCGATCTTTTGGGATGTCGAAGTTATATGCAAGAAGTCAATTTTAGCTAAACTGCTAAACATACTGTATGAAATATGATATGTAGAAAGCGTTTAGCAATGGACTGTTGAGGGTAACGAAAAGTGACAGAACCTACTGCAACGCACGCGAGCGAAGCCGCGCGGGTACAGCTAGTACGTAATAAGTTAATATGCTTTTATTAAAAAAGGGCCATATTCATTCTAGGATTAAGTATACTTGTCGTTTTATTCCTGAAATAACTTTCACTTAAAATATACCCTGTAATTTCAGAGCAGCGAAGATGCCATATTGTTTCCTAATCGAGGGAATTTGGAACGATAATTAGGGGAATGGAATTATATTACAAAGAGCACGTCACGAACGCGTAAAAGGGAGGTAGGACCTAATTTATTATAGCCACCTACCCTCTATATACCTCGCGTTATGATTCAATTTGCGACACAAAGGCCATGCTTGCACCTCTACGTGGAAATTCAAGAGGCAAAATATCGCGCAGCATTTACGGATTTTTGGAGTAAAATATTTTAAATTTTTTCTACTAAGTGCATAAGTACGCTAATGGTTAGTGCAAAATACTAGTGCATAAGTTCACAGCTAGTACAAAGAAAAGGCTAGGACTAAACAATACTAGGTAACGTACTTTGATATATACATATATCAACTGCTTATGTGATTCTATAGAATTATTTTACATTGTTGCTTTATATAATCACCCTGGTGTTATAACTGATATCTTGAAATTGCCTCTGCACGTTAAATTGGGGTGACTTTGAAGTGTAGAGGCAACTTCAAGATATCTAATTTACGTAATAAGTTTTACAGTATAAAACTTATTACGTAAAGTTACTCTTTAAATATCCCATTATATTTTATGCATTTCATTTAGTTTTAAAGATATAATTATTCACTTCTTACACATTTATTAAGCCGCATAAATGTCAAAATTATCTATCTATTAACCTATACCTAGTATACCTACAGTCAGCAGCAAAAGTAGCCTAAGCGGGTAGGGTGTTCAAATGAGCTTGACACGACTTTGTTATTAAGAGAATAAGAGCGTGTGTTGGTCATTCACCCGCTTAGCTACTTCTGCTGCTAACTGTACAACACAGGTGCCAGTAAAGTTCTCTCCATGCACTGGTTCAAACATTTTTTATGTCTTAAAAGTAATAAAAAAAGCTTCGGCTAATTAAAATTAGGCAGGAGTAAAATTTATGGCGGTTACGTAATAAATGCTATTTTATTGTTCAATGAGAGTTGACGTTTCTAAAATTCTAATGTTTCAGATTTTTTCGTGCTGCTGAAGACAAAAAGATTATTTTTGAAACATGCGATGTGCATATAAGGTAACATATGCTAAAACTTTTTAATGTTGAGTAAATAGCTTGGTTTAAAAGGCAAACGAAAACGTTTCCTTAGGTAGATCATAAAGTACATTTTCATGAATTATTTATTTGTTGCTTCTAATTTTACTATCAACTTCAGCGTAGTGTAAACTGCAGGACCAAAGGATTTTAGCAGAATAGAGTAATAACTTTTACTTAGATATAGGTAATTTTCTTAAACAACAAACTTTAGGTATAACACAAACTGAGATGAAAAGGAAAAAAAAATGTTATATTTAACTACTATGGGAAATAGCGTTACATGTAACCTTAGTGAGGGAGCACCATTACAGACGATCTATTGTCCCGAACTACACAGAAGCCTTGTCACTCACAAGGCATGACTCTGTGCCTCCTCATTCAATATAATCTTCGGCGGACCTATCCATAGAGGCTAATGGTTGGTTATTTAATTCTGAACCCCCAGTAATTACATCAAGTGCTATTAATTTCACGTTCCATTCGATCCGACCCTCAATGTTGAAGGCAGCGCTCTATACTCGGTGTAACTTTGTTGTATTATATTACTACTAGTTAGGCGTTGATTTGACACCCCTTTGTTAGCCGCTATCTATTATGCATGGATATAATTGTTTTGCGGCTTAAATGCTCATCTGTATTTAGGCGCGCTTAGAATTGATGGTTGTTTAAACTTAGCAGTATAATCTCATATAATATATAAGTCAATTTTGGCCATTTTGTGATTTGGTGACTTTTCGCTCTACGGCGACGATATATTGTATAAGCCCAGATGTATCAACAATATTTATCTAGTACGTGTATAAAACCTTTTCGGAAGTACTAGTATCTTTGTATACATAAATTAAGGTATTTATTTATTTAACAGCCGCATGTAGTGATAATAGTGTTAAAATGTCTCACGAAAGTCTACATTTAATAATATTATATAGAAGCCTTCCGCTAGCTTCCATAACTGAAAACAAGAGATCTTACAAAGTTTTATTAGTATCCTTAATTTATTCTACTAAGTTATTAAAATCCAGGAAGGGTTTAAGTGAAAACGGATTCCGTAAATTAACCTAGGCTTTAAAATGGAATCCCCTTAAGTAAAAAGTTCCATCACCCAGTTAAGGAAGGTTAATGAAGCCTCACAGCGCAACCAGAAAGCACTCCCAGATAGCCCAAAAGAAATAAAAGGCGAAAAAAGTTGTAAGACAAGAAAGGATATTACATTGCAAATTTATTCGGAGTAATTTGAAATTTAAATTCGAGTTCATCAAAGTTTCTGCTTGCTGAGGTACTCGACATGTTCACATGTGGATGTGTGGGGCAACTCCAGTGCCTGGGGATATACGGGGGTACAGGGATAAGTAAAATTTCCTAATTGGTTATTACATCCTATTAGCAAATTCCGATTTTGTTCAACGAAACATTTTGTATTTCAAAATTCGACTTGGTATTCGATATCTCTACGTTTCGCTATCATGCTGCCTTATAGCGAAGATATTTAAAGAGATTTATTTTATTGAATGACATAATTTAAAAAGTAACTTGTTTTATTTATCAACACTACTTACAAGAAATGTAGAAATAGAAGTTTGTTTAAAGTTAGTCCTCTAAAATATTTTACTACGTTAGTAAGTACTTATACTTTTACTTGACATTCATAATTTAATACTCCAAATATTATCAACATAAGCTTAATGTCTTTCATAATTTCTGTCTTATCTTCAAAAATTATCATATATCATTATAAGTCAAAATACAATTTGGTTACATAATGGATGATCTGTAACCGTAATTGACCAAGCGAGGCCAGTACAATGTAATTAACGGTACAATTTCTAAACTTAATTTTCGCTGATGAAATTCTTAAGTTTAGTCATCTAACTTTTAATTTTACATTCCACTTCAGACGACAAGGTGAAAGGTGTACTTAAATTGAGGGATTCAATATTGATATATATTTAATACTCATGCATAATCATTATTATAAATTATTTTCATGTTGACACCTACTTACTACTATTTAGATATGTAATAATACTAATAATTACTGACCAAAGAGTTACTAGTTTACGAGCCATACCTATTTTTTGTACGTTTTGTAATAATTAATGTTAGTCTTTCTTTTTTAATTTATGGAAGGGGCAATAAGAGGTACTTACCTATCTAATTGTAGTTTTTAAAGTATGTATAGTTTGGCGCCTGACAGTGAGGAGACCCGACCCCAAATAATGTTAACAGGAGAAGAAGAAGATACTGTATAGTTTCTAAATTAAGTAAGATAATTTCTTGTAAATATAATATAGTTTCTTGTCCACGTGGTAATGGCAATGGTGGCAATTACAAGTTTTAGACAGGGCACAAAATTTCAAAATCGCTCTCCTTTTCGATGCGACAGGCAAACGATATTACTTTTGGGCAACCGGGCTTTTTACCTGGTTTAGAACATTTTTTGGTAGGCGTCACGGTTTACGATTTATTTAAGAAACAGTAAAAAATGGGTATTTTTTTTTGGCCGCCATCTTGAATATCTCACTTCCGGTCAAATTTTCTTTGAAGGCAACCGGCAATTCGGATACAGCAGGTTCTAAATCAGGTAAAAAGCCCGGTTGCCCAAAAGTAATATCGTTTGCTTCTCGACATGGATTTTTTGAAAAATGGAACTAGACTATATGCATCACGAGCGAAAACAGACTTTTGTTCTGATAGATTTATTTATTTGTCCTAAAAAGATGATTTCTGTTTGTTATAAGTAATTTAATAATTGATCTTTGTTATAAGCTTATAAGTAAGCAACAAACTTTTATCACATATTTATCTTTTGAATTCCCAATGCAACAAAGTTTTGTAATTTCGGAACTGCTTAGAGATTTTGGTCAAAATTAGACGCAGACTATGGCATCCAGTGTGGTTGGTATATACACGGTACCCGTGAGCATTGCGAGAGGCTTTAACCACGAATTCCTGACGTCATAAGGAGTAAAAAATGATATATGAAGTTAAGTCGATTTCGCCAAAAAGAAATTTTTTTTTGCTTTTTTTTCGATTTTTTTAATGCTAGTGACCGTTCCAAAGAACATAAAAAAATAAATGTTATTGATAAAACTAACGACTAAAATAAATTGGTACATTTTTATTCGTAAAAAATGGTTCACGCAAAGTATTCCTTGGCCTTTTGATATCCGTCAATAAGGATGCCTAACTAGACTCCATAAAGAGTGAAATTGCCATCAAACAAGCGGTTTGCACTGAGTTACAATAATAAATATTTTTTAGTTTAATTGGCAGTAACTCTGAAACTAGGCGAAATCCAGAAAAGTTTATATGACATTTAAGTCTCCAATTATGATTAGGAATACATTTTTAAAATCTCTCGCAATCCTCACGGGCACCGTGTATATGGCCCGGCTCATTGCTATATTTGCTCCTGAGAGCACACTTTAACAAAATAAAATTAGTATTTTTTTATAAATTCATAACCGAAGTGAACGGTTTTCATTGTCATTAAGTGAATCTGTATTACACTCGAGAGCAAAAGTTTCGGGTCACTATATCTCAAAAAATATTAATTTTAAAGATTGTTTTTATGAAACTATTAGCAAACGAGCTGACGAGCTGCCTGATGGGAAGCGGTCAACGCTGCCCATGGACATAAGCAACATCAAGGGAGCCGCTTATGCGTTGCCGACCTTTGAGAGCCCTGTACGCCCGCTATTTTAAAGATATTCAAGAAAAAATGCTAGTGACCCGAAACTTTTGCTCTCGAGTGTATATAGGTTGATTAGTTTGGTAAAAAGTTAAAAACATTGCTTACTCCGACAAAACTAATAAAAATGTTAGAACGACCACTCAACTTCCAATAGTTAATCTATGCGGTGAAATTTGATTTGTTTCTGGAATATTTATATTGCGTTATATCTAGTGTTGGCTGGCCTGGCCTAAACAAACTCCTCTAATACTAAGTAAACTAACTGAAGAGCCCCCAGAGAATTACCTTTACCCTTAAACAAAACTTCACCAACTCTTATTGCCTTTTTCGAAAGAAAGTTGAATAGAAAAGGGACATTCATATCACATTTTATGATTTGAAATAATATAGGTTACATAGTTTTGTTTGTATAGGTAGTAGTTATACAGTGTGTAAATGTAATACGGGCGAATCTCTTAACGGTGATTAGTATTAGGACATAAGAAATGTTATTAGATAACTTTTACTTATAATTTCAACGAAAAAATTATCCATACAAAATAATTCGGCCCGCAATCTAATGCAAGCTAACTCGCTTTAAACGCTACTTTCAATACCATGTTTACAGTACCTTGCTGATGATAAAAAAAAAATTATCAGTGGGTCACAGTTATGTGTAACTTAAAAAAAACATCTTAATTAATGATTACACTAATGAGTTTTATGTCTGGTTTTATTTTATCGCCCGTATAAGATTTACACACTGTATTATATTCACCAATAGTTTTTCTATTCTCCATTCAGTGTCACATTAGGTAAACGTCACATTTGGTAGGTAAGCAAATAACGTTTCGTTTTGTTTCCTCTTCAACTATAGTCAGCAGCAGAATTTAAGTAGCTTAGTGGGTGAAGCATTCAAAATTATCTAGACACGTGTTTATCCAAACACGTATCTAGATAATTTTGAATGCTTCAAAAATAAAATTGTACTTAGATCATTTTAAACATCTCGAACGTTTGGCTACTTCTTTTGCTGATTGTTTTTACCACGAGTAGGTAGATATACAGTGTGTAGGTAAGTCTAATACGGACGATAAATTAAACTAGACATAGAATTTATTAGTGTAATCATTAATTAAGATGTTTTTAAGTTACACTTAACTGTGTCCCAATAATGAATTTTTGAAAATGTTACCAGTAGCAATGTACTGAAAACATGGTATTGAAAGATTTGAAAGTATGTAACCGTCAATGAACGTTTAACGCTAGTATGTTTCTGCTTGTATTACATTGCGGATCGAATAATTTTGTAAGTATAAAATTTTAATTGCAATTCTAAGTAAAAGTTATCTAATTACATTTCTTATGTCCTATACTAATCATGAGATTCGCCCGTATTAGATTTACACACTGGATTTTCTGTTATTTCCTTATTCCCTATTCTCTAGCAGAATAAATTAAAGTAGAAATTAGGAATGCAAAGCCCCATGAGCATGTCATGTTATTGGTTCGCACGGCGCAAACTTTTCGTGTTACACACGGGCATTACATACACCTCATTACAAGTCCCCGCGACCCGAACAGCCCTGAAGGGTGCTGACAGGCGAATATAGCCAGTTGGTTGCTGTCTTTATGGGCTCAGTAAATCACTTTTACCTACTTGACCCGAACGTAACCGATAGTGCCCGAACATTAAAGGGTTTGATTTATATTCCAAGTTGGCACATTGTCGCCACGTGCCGCTGTAGTTGAGTAGTTTATTATAAAGGTGGACTTAGTTGCAATGTTGTTTCTTGGGAGTTGAAGGTGTGAAATAAGTTCGTATTCATCTACATTGGTATCCCGCGTATCAACATGGTTGTTAGTTTGGACATCTGAATTATATTTTTTCTCACGCTATGATTGTCACCCCAAGTAGAAATAGAAAGATAGAAATAAGTACCTAAGTATATTTGTTTTTTTATGAATATTAGGATAGGTTAGGTTAAAATAACCAAGAGAAAAAACACAAACGCATAGCAGGAATCCATAGACTCTTAAGGAATTTATCAGAATTTCAATTCATTTATTCTCCTTGATACTTAAGTATTACAATTAATAAAGAAAGTGCGTCTGCGTGTGCGTACATGTGTGTGTGAGTGTGTGTATTTGTGTACAATTGTAATCACCGTTACCAGTGAGAGAGTGAGAGAAAACGCGAAGAAGCATTGGTTAGAAATATTAGGTCTAAGTTACACTGAAGTTACATATTTATATATACGTGGATTAGTAAAAGAAGAAATTAGAAAACTTGTGTGTAACTGTGCTTAAGAGACTGACAACACCCGATGACCTTCAAAATGACTTTACTTAAACAGTCATATAGCTATAACTACTTGTTTTGGAAAAGTAAAAAAATATATGTTAATATTCATTATATTTAAATGAACTTCGTTAATTCCAATACACCATTGGACGAAATCGGCTCGATAGAAAATAATTCCAAAGTTACGTCTTAAAGCTTTAAACAATTACACGTCTTTAGTTTCTTGGCTTATATGTTTGTAATTAAGGACAAAATTACACCACACTAATACTAAAAACTTGGTTGCCTTATATTTCTCAATTAATGCATAGTTTTTTTTTATTCATCATTTTGCAAAATTTGCAATGAGCTCCCATACTAATCGTAACGCATTGTTTCTCTTTCACTCGCGCTGAAAAAGATAGGGAGGGAATTTAGCTCTTATCATCCTCTTAATTGTAATCTATGAAAGCAATTGCCCATTGATGTACATTCTAAATGACCGAACAATCAGCTGTCGATGCGATTCCAAATAGAAATAGTTTTAACCATGTTGCGCTACTGTGTTGCAAAGTTGAGTACGGGTTGCACCTGAATCACTATATTGCTAAGGGTTACCTAACGCTTATTTATTTGCTTCGCGTCGGTAATATAGTTCAGAAAATATGAACAGTGCTTATTTTAAACTCACACCATTTTCACTATCCTTAATTGGACAAAAACGGGACTTAATTTTCCTAATTTGCTTAATTAGCTGTTTTGATATGCCTTCTTGAAGAACTACGCATAATTGTATATAGTATCTTTAATGCATTAGTATTACTGTTTTGAAAAAATAAGTCCCGCCGAGTTTCTTGCCGGTAATAAGTAATACTTCTCGGGTCAGAGGTGTAGGGTTAGAACCGGTGGTAGTTTCTTTTTCTCTCTGACGTTCATAAGTGCATTGTAATGTGCCTAAATTGAAGACAAAATATCTTTTATCTTTTTTTTTTAATCGCGTACACTTACTTTTGTTATTTTCCTGACATTTCGAGCGTGTCGTGATGCTCGTGGTTGCAAGCAGCCACGCTCAGAGTCAGAAAAAAATAGTCCAGGATCACGACCCTAATTACACCCTGTATATTGGTGCGAGTAAGATAAGTTAGATCTATTTGTTACATCGAAAAGAGCCTCAGGCTTTCCGGCACAGCTTTATATTTGACGCCAGTGTGCGATAACCTTAAATCGGTATTGGAGCTCATAGCTACGGCAAGTTTACATGACTTACTGCTCGGGTAGAGATTGCTTCTATACCAGTTTGAGAACTCAAAATTGCGGTGTAGTCGACGTCAAAATATGTTTACACTTTTGGACCTTATTACAAACGAGTAAGGTGCAAAAGTGTAAACATACTTTTGGCGTCGACCATACGAGCAACTCGCAGACTTTCCTTCAAGTTCCGTGGCCTCTGTAATTACAAACCTAATAACAGCGAGAACTACTAATAAAGAATAGTGCAATTGTTGGATAGCGGCAGTGGGTGTATGGGCCAGGTGTTCAAAATGATCTTTAGGCCGGTCACACATTGGACATTAAGGCGATTATCACACTGGCGACGGATCCGCATCGGGCGCCGGTGCGCGAGCGAGATAGCGCTATACACATGCAGAGCGCTGTCTCGCTCGCGCACCGGCGCCGCATGCGGATCCGCAGCAGTGTGATAACCGCCTTAGATCGTATGTAAGGGACTGATCATACGAATAGACTGCGCGCAATAAATACGTTAAGCTCCATTAAGCTCCGACAAACGAACGTGAATTGGCACGAAGTGAAACATTTATAGTTTATTAATAATTAATAGTTATTATTTATGTCATATAAAAGACTTCAACAATATTATTTACGTTCATTAACGAATTTATTAATAATAAGTTATTATAGATGTTTACATATATTTTCTAGTATTTAACGCAGGGATGTGCTTGCAAATCCAAACTAGTTGGCATTGATTCGGAAATCGGAACTAGGCGTGCAAATATATGTACGATCAAGGCGATGGCGCCGCGACCGCACTGCAGCTGTTTCCCGCATGCAACGCCGTTGCGCGAGCGAGACAGCGTTCTGCGTGTGTATAGCGCTGTCACACTTGCACACCGTCGCCGCATGCGGTTGCGGCGTCAGTGTTATAATAACCACACACCAACACAAACCTAAGTAAATATCATGATAGATTGACTAATTATAAAATGAAGATTTTAAAATATAATATCCAGCACCAAAGTATTGATATTAATCGTGATTCATAAAATCTTAGTTTTATTATAAACGGATTTAAAGTGTATTAATATTTTACTAGTTAAATTTAATTAATTCAATTCAAATAAAACGTCTACTAAGATCTCGTAAAATACTCTCAATATTGCTCCTTTAATAATGTAGGATGTACCATAAGTTATATGTGCTTATAATTATACCCTTTATAACGCTAATGTTAATGACAACGGCGGAAGCCGGATTTTCTCAGACGCGTGAAAGCTTAAGGTGCCTAAGACACGTTTTCTCTACGAGAGAAATTAATGCGCTGTAGGCTTTAACTACCGCCCGTAGATTTAGCATTATGAAGTACAAACTAGATTCTATCAACAACTTCGTCTACGTAAATGTCGAAGAAAATGCCTACACTTACGTTTAGTTCTTCCGTAAGTACTTCGAGCCCTTATTTCCACACGTGTTGTACGAGGACATGTAGCAAGGGATATGTTTGTTAAAAACCTATCATCGCTTTATTTATTTAGCTTCGCTCAAATTTCTCGCTATTTGTTTGACAAACACGTCTTCTGTTAGGCATCTAGTTTGTTCCATCTAGTGAACGAGTGATCTCTGGTTGTAGGTAATTTTCACGCAATGTTAAGTAGGGCTCGGTCAGAATTTAAGCAAATTACTTAACTTTAAGACTAAGATTTATATTTACAACATTTAAGATACATTGGCTTTGTTTTATTATTTAATACTTTGTAACATATTTTAAAGTAAATCTTGTAGTTTGTGTACCTACAATATGCCATGACACATCGGTCACGATACGGAATTTTGTATTTCTGAGAGCTGACAATTCGATTTCATTGTTGAACTGGCCTTTTTAAAAATTAGTTTACAAACGCACAAATTATGTTTGGTTGAAACAGTCTTTAGTTTTAGAGCCTTTTCCACAAGTTTGCACTTTTTTTTCTATGGTGTAACGTATAAGACTTATGTAAAGAAATGGTTTATTAAACCTGTAAGTTTCTTTGCGATTATTCTAGAAGGCTGGTTCCGGATAACAGCTCTCACGCAGAAAATGGTCCAATAAGTCCATATTCGCTTGAAGACCAGCTACCAAATGAGGGCATTCTGGCTTTGCTCGCGCAAGTACTTACATCTAGATCCAAACCTGCATTGTCACATTAGGAATGAAGTAATTCATAAATTATCCATGCAATTTTGAATATCATTGTACAGTCAGCGTCAAGTGTATTGTAACAGTTAGAGTAACCAAATAGTTCGTCACACCATACAAAATATATGGTGTGACGAATTATTTGATCACTTTGGCTGTTACAATATATTTGACGCTGACTGTACCTGTAATTTAGCCCCATTTGTCTTCTTTCAAATTACTCGTATAATACAGGTATTTAGCTACGACAATTTAGTAATAAAATTATATTATTTCATTTTCTATTACAAAAAATGTAGGTCTACTCGTAAATAGAATTTCTCCATTAAAATATTGTGACGGCCAAAATCAGAAGATTTACTGTGCCTTAACTACTTTAAGCTATTATTTTATTATTGCTTACAAGGTACCATCGGGTTCATAATTGCATGGCTAATTTATCAATGAATTCATTCATAAATTGCCCATGCATTTTTGAACCCGATGGTACCTAAATATTTTAAAACAATAATAAATATTTTGTTTTCTATTTTTAGCAGCAAATATTCTCATAGCTAAAGTTACTGGAACTCGCATCTGGCTTCGATGTTTTATCATTAAGGCGGCGAGGGAAGACAAAATACGCGAGGAACTCGTAGATCACAGTGGGACATTTTAATAAATGGGGTGGCTTGCGGGGCCTCCACATAGCACTTAAATATATGAAAATTAATCAGAAGTGGGATATAAATAAATTTTAAGGCACAGTGTTATCGTACCCTAATAAGACCCCATGTTATCTATCGTTGCGATAATAATATAATAATATTTCAGCCTATATACGTTCCAATGCTGGGCACAGGCTTCCTGTACGTGATACCCAATACACGAGGAATATTGGGCTATAGCCCAAAGCGGGTCGGGAACTTCACATACACCTTTGAATTTCTCCGCAGATGTATAAATGTTTCCTCGCGATGTTTTTCTTCACCGAATAGCGATTAGTAAATATCAAAGTTCATTTGGTACATAAGTTCCGAAAAACTCATTGGTTCGAGCCGGGGTTTGAACCCGACACCGTCGGATTGAAAGTCAGACGTCTTACCGTTGGCAATCATCGCTTAAGTAGCGTTACGATAAAGAATATTTTTATTACATACTTAAGTGTCTTCATCATACGAGTTGTATGGCTTATTTAAAAATTTAGGTTGGATAGTTAATCCTATTTCTGCTTTGCTTTAGGTAGGGCTGATTAATAGAGAATGATTTATGGCATTAAGTTCGCCTATGGTATGTTAAGATTTTCTATGATGCAAGAAAGATAAAAATAAATAAACAAATGCTTAGAATGATGTAAGTCTGGGATAACTAATCACGCTACCTGCGAATGAGTACCACTGATTAAAATTATTTTATGCCACACCTGGCCATAAAGTGGCTTTTTCCGCACGCTGCGCGTACGGAAAAAGACGCTTTCTGGCCAAGTGTAGACATAAAATGATGTAAGTACACAACACGGGAGGTAATAAAGAAAGCCCTCGATCGCATATTTACGTCCCTCGCTTGCAGCTCGGGCCGCAAACTTCTGCGATCTCGGCCTTTCTTTGTTTTACCACCCTAGTTGTGTAATGTACTATTTTTGTTAGTAGATGTTAAATGCAATATGTACAAAATAGATGATAACTGAAAGTTTTGAAAACAAATAATTCGCTGCATTGTCCGCATATTTGTTTCAACTGTTTGAGTACAAAGCATTTTTACTGCGTTTTTTTACCATTTTACCAGGTTCTATTACTTTCTAAAGGCTCACCTTTTCCGATCATTGATTAATGTACATAGAACACAACGCGCTAAGTAAAATAATAACATGAACAAACACGAAAAGTTTTCCCATGCGATGACGTAAGTAGTCTCCCGACTAGTATCAACAAGATCACGTGGAACAATTTCAATTTCCCAACATACCATCGCAAGTGGATACGCCGACATAATAATTCCATGTTGGTTTTGATAAAACGCATACATTTTATACGCGAAACAATTTTCGTAATTCCAGACAGCTCTTCAACACCGCCGGAATAACAATATCACAATCTTCCGGTGTCACGTACTCACCAGTCGTTGGACCCCCAAAGGAGAAAAGTAATCATTTCTAGCAATCGAAACATCTAAATTTATATTCAGGGACCGTCAATTTTAATGTTTAGCTTTTTCTACAAAACGAAATTGAAGATAAGTCCTTGTTATCTCAAAAAACGTAGGCTTGTAAATTGATTTAAACATTTTATTCTTCGAGATCCGAGAATAATTTGAATTGTGTTTTTTAGCCGTGAAGACTCGTATATTTTAAATAGGTTCTGTATTTAACTAAAATAGACATGACGAATCGAGCTGCTTACCTAAAAACATGAGCACGAATTTCTTTCTCTATAAGTTACATATGTGCCTTTGTGTGGGACAGGGCAGGATTCATTTGCCGTATGCCCGAAGAATTGTGCCGTGTGCGCCAAGAAAACAACTGAGTGAGTACCAAACGGAAAGCGGGGCGTGACAAACCTAGATGGAGAATAGCGGGACAATTTTGACGTCTTTCGATTGGGCTGATATTGCGATAGACAGAGACACATGGAAGAAAGAGATGGAGGCCTTTGCCCAGCAGTGGGATACTACAGGCTAATATAGTAGGTAAATAACGAAAGTTACTGCACTTAATAAGTACTAGGTGTAGGTATTTTGATCAAATCAGTCCGTCACAATCCGTCAATATGTGACATGTTAATATCACGTTAAACGTATCACGTCACGTCATGTTAAATACGAATAAAATTAAATCCAGTTACCCGCTTTGATTCCCCAACATTTATGAATCAATCATACGCAAGAACTGATAAAAAATTTCAAGCGATGCCAGTTTCGTTCCAATTCTGATACATTGATGCGTACCGAGATTCTACGAACCCCTTGCTTTGAAGTTTGGGGTTGTACAAAAGCGATTAATTAAAAAGAGAACCTCGAAAAAGGATCCAATATCATTCTAGTCTTCCAATTGGGTGTTCGGCTTTGTAGTGGTCGTGCTGTATTTTCAAATTTGTAATACAGTATAGACGATTTCATTATTCCCAATAAAATAAACATTAGAGATTGGCGATTCACAATTCTCTTTTCGGTTTGTTTTCGGATGATCAATTAAATATCTATAGCTGATGTTTTCCTTCATTTCCTGCTGGCATATTTTTGAGTATATAGGTATGTAACTTGCAAAAGGTATGTAACGTGATTCCATTTATAATGTGATTGTGAAAAATGTATGTATCGATCTTAATGACTGTAAGTACCTAATTATATTCACTTTTTGATTTAAATATCTAATTACTGTAAACAGAATTACTTATAGATATTCCAAGATACAATTTTATTATATCTATATCTTGGTTGTTCAATAATTGGAACTGACACACTATTATTTTTTTTAGCTTGTATAATTGGTATCAATGTTTCTCTGATCAGAGAATTTGATAAAAAAGTGTTGTAATTTAAAATATAACAGCATAGAGCTTTTTAGTCAAAAGTCTTGTCTGACACAGCGCGCAGATTCCAACATGGAGTTTACCGGTTTTTATAGGGTCGGCAATGGTCATGTGACCCCCCTCTGAGTTGTAGGCGACCATAAACTATATGACTTACCATATGTTTGTTTCCCACCGAAGCGTTATATAATATGTTATGTGAAAGTATCCAAGTTTTTATTTATATTGTGCACGGACGGATCACATCGCACCGTGGCACTAAGAAAGGCTAAAGTCTCATTATCGTAAACTATTTTGACGTTGCTGGCGATGGCTTATGATAGTATGTTGAAACTGTTGAAAGTTACAAGTTATACATGATAGTAAAGTACACAGGCCCGCGAAAGTGTCGCGCTCTTCGTGCGTGAATGATTATGGACGTGACGATTAGCTCGGGCGCGCTGTCACAATACAAATGTTACAATCGCTTACAGAAGGCATGCGACATTATGTCCTAGATGGACATCACATTGGATGCTAAAAACGCACGCTCCAGTGCAACAAAAATACTGGTGATCAGTTCAACGGCATAATTGGTATCGTATTGTGAGTAAGAAAAAGTAGGAGAAAAAAAAATTTGGTACACGGAAAAAAATGTGTTCGTGTGGGACACGTCGTTTCGGCCGGTCAACCCTCCAAACAAAACGATTTTTTTTTCTTAGGATTTCATAATCAGAATACGATACCAATTATGGAACTTAAAAGCATCACCAGCATTTTTGTTACACCTTGCATGTATTGTGTTTGTTAATAACTGTATCTTTATTCTACATTACTATATACAAACGTTAGGTATATACCTAATTGCAGTGTGAGAACACCATTTAGACATATTAAGTGTGATGGTGGTCCTTATTATGTTTTACCAGTATGTAGCCGAAGAGACTTTTAGCGACTTTCTCATCCTCCTAGTTTAAGCGTTTGTCCCGGCTTTTTTGCCATTAACGGCTCAATCGAACATGGGACCTGAGACCTCCTGATTGAAAGTCGGACGTCTTACTTCTAGGCTACCAGCGCTTCGGCTTTTTAGTGAAGGATACGATAATATTTTAGGAAAAATTGGTATACTTGGCTTTTTTGTTTTATAACACTTTCTGTACCAAAAATCCGCTATGCGGGCTCTCTGTGTATTAGATGATTAAAATTAGGCCTAGTTAAACTGATACGTCATTTTATATAAGTATTTTTTTTGTGTACAGATATTTTTTTGATCTAAATTATATTACTTTCGAACTCGATTCGAAATCGAAAGTAACATATTAGCTAGGGATACACACCCAGATGTGCCCGGCGGACAAATCCGTGCGTGTATGGCGCGAATTGGACACGGATTTGTCTGCGGACACATCTGAATAGCGCCAAACACGAACGGATTTGTCCGCCGGGCATATCCGTCGGACAAATCCTGCGGGCACATCTGTGTGTATATCCCTAGCTAATAATGTTCCTGAAATTCTTGAGATAGGCAATAATGGGGATGAATTTATTTAAGTACACAAAAAGACTATCTACAACAAACTTAGGTATAAAACTAATATAAACTTATAATAAACTTAAATATAAAACTACAATAAACTGTGATAAACTTAAATATAAAACTAAAATAAACTATGATAAACTTAAATATAAAACTAAAATCAACTTACATAATAAATGTTTCCCAGGTCGCCTTCGTGGGTCATGATTTCCCAAAGGCTGGCAGCGTTGCCTCTTTGGATGGTCAGGCTTATTGTCTATCCAAAGAAACTGTCAATAATTAAACGTCTACTAAAACAAAACCGTAGAAAGTAAAAAAAAAATAGTATTAATAAAAACATTATTTGGTATAAAAGTAAATAGAAAAACTTTCGTCCGCAGCCAAGACTGGGCAAATTTAGAACACGTGACATCAGCCTTTACCAACTGGGTGTTAAAACTTACCCAATTACGGCAAATATTTCCACTATAAGTATATTACACTGTTATACACGTCTAGTGTAAGTGCCTGCCCGTATTTCTAGTCAGGTTCAAACTGCTTTTAAAACAGGAATGAGGAAACCCAATCGCAAGAATCCGTTTTCGTCAAAACTGGTCCCGAATACTAAACCCTGAGTCCCGGTCGCGACCTGCACAATAGCTGCGTCCCATGATTGGCTAACGAACAAAAGACAATAGTCGAGAAATTCCTTCATTCCCTATTCTAGTGAAAACCCGCCTTTACTTGGCTATTAAACCGAACGAATCGCCCTGGCTCACTGACAATAAAATGCTACTGAATTTCTTTCGGCCGTATTTTCAAATCGCCTGAACTCGCTTGGAATGCTTGTTTGAGATATTTAGGACCCTTTACGCCTACAGCTGACTTATGTGACGGGAGCACTGACGTGCGGCTCTCGACAGCCTCTCTGAATTGTAGAGAACCGTACGAATATGCACATGCACACACCAATGCTCACATATATGTGCAGCAACAATGTCTGTCTTCTGATTGTTCAGAGAAAAACTTTCAAATTATATCTAGAAAGTCATCTTAAAATATTATATTGTCCAAATAATTCACATAATGGTATTTGCGAACTAAGGGAACATTCGCTTAATTGGACGAGATTTTACCTACTTACTTACACACAAAAATATTTTAGTGAATGGCCCACTCTCGTTATTGAAATCTTTCATATTAATTACACTTATATGATATAGAGTTCATCTATTGAAAAAGGCAAAGGTCCGATAAATGAAATGGGGATTTTTCTGACTTCTCAAACAAAACCAAAGACATTTCAAACAATAAATCCCGAAGGGTCCCGTATAAGTATAATATTTGCAATAAATCACAAGTTCTCCCCAAGTGTGTGAAACACCGACGTCCTGTTATCGTCATCTTTGGAGTTACGTTATTTTGGTATACTTACTAAAATTTTGCTAGACGATGGAAAAATAAGACTTTATTTTTTCAAGCATAGTATGCGATAAAGTTCTCTGGACAGTGTGGTACGAGGAGATAAAAAGAATTATGACTAAACCTTATAATAAATTTACGCGGAGAGAGCCGTACCTAATGTAGAAGTGACCTTTGTAAGCCCATAGATAAAGTATCTATGATGATTTTAATGACTAACATTTCCAAACATTTTCTTTCAGTAAATATTATTTAAAAAAAATTTACCTTTAGAGTACTCTCAGAGATGTAAAGTTGTTAGTTTCCATGCGTTTAAAAGCTGAAACTGCTACTCGAATTTCAGAATTATGGGTATAATTATTATCGCTAATAGGCAGGCCACCTTAAACTTTACGTCGACATCCATTGGGATAAGTTAACATGCCACACTATCGTTCCCTGTGGTTTAACCCGACCAATATAAATCATTCGCGGCGTTGGTACAACTTTGTTGTTTTCGACTATAATTAAACTAGGTGTTTAACAATATATCAGCTGGTATTTAGACGTCTCCCCTCGTTAAGGGATCGTGAACAACGTTATTTGACGTAACATACCAACGAGCTTGTAATACTATGTACGTGTATAAATAGATGAGCTTAAGCTGTCCCGACCACTCGGTGTGAAATCTATGAATGTGTGAGTCGAGCCAAAGTGCCCCTATATACCTAGATCAGGCTTTAATGTCCCAATACCACGCTGTGTCCTAGTATTCAACCGACCGTGCCGATAGCGCCTGCAGCATAGTTCTCTCATTCTCAGTACGGTGTAATTTTCTTAGACTAATGTTTATACAGCAAGCGTTGCTTTCAAGCAACTTGCATGTTAATTTATTCCGACTAACTACCAGACAAGGCATGCAGCTAAAATATGATAGCAAGTTGGTTGTATGTTAACATAGGCTTTTCTGTTTCGCTAATATCCTCTCATCTATGCCGTAAACTATAAATCTCGGCGACAAACCAAAGAATGTCGCCCAACTACCTACAACAGCGCCAACAACCATTATACAAGTATTTGACGCACAACTTCCAAGTTGCCTATTATGGCTGCGGGGTAGAGGGTTCTTATTCACAAGTTGTTCCGTTCGCAGATACGTCAATGTTTGAACTATAAGGACAAGGGGTTGTTTTGTTAAGTAAGCTATAAATTGTTGCGTAGGTGTGGTCGATGAGATTGTGGGTGTTAGTGAATGTCATTAGTCATTAGTAAAAAAGTTTGAAAGCCTAGACATCTTTGTGTTGTTTTCATATTCGAAAATAGTTTAGGAGAATTTTATCTATGAAGAAAAAAAGTGTTTAGTTTTTGCTTTTTTTATTCCATAGGTACCTACTGTTCCGAACATGAACACTCGTAGAGTACTAACAAAAATAATCTTGCATAAGTTACTAACGCATATTTGTATCTGTAATTAAATTTTTATTCATATAAGGTGCAGCGGAGCAAACTCGACTGTGGGAAATTTCATTTTTTTTAAACCATTGGTAAACTTGCATACGGCCCACCTGATGGTAAACAACTATTATACTCGTAATTGTCTCCACACAGATAAGTCACGTTTAAATCACCAACTGTAAATAAATTTGCATTTACAATTTTTTTTGGCAAGTAACAAAAAAAAAACTATTTTTTGTTTTTTTTATTTTGCTTGTGCTGTCCTTAAATCTTTTTTTCTTGCCAGATTTCCTGATTCGTCTACGGGAAAATGGGGTAAATATGCCACATATGGCAAAGATATATCTTTGGATTGCGTTAGCTTAGAAGTTTTTTTTTTTTGCAGAATACCTATGTAGGAACCACGGATATCGTTTGATATTCATTTCAACTTGATACCCACTCTTGAGAAAAAGGATATTGACACATCGACTTTAAAAACGAATTAATTGCTACCTCCCTATAGGTATGTAATATGTTCTTCAGCTAAAATTCACTACTTATAAAATAAACTGTTACAAGATTCTGAGAACATTCTGCTAATATACTTCGATAATTAAACGAAATGACTAATAATGAAATTCTTGTACGAAGGGACGGTTGGCGCCGACAGGGAGGGGTTATTTGGGCATAAATCATAATTTTATTTTGTATGCACAAAACTGGTATTTTGTTATATTATTTTTCCTTCGATAATGAGTGATATTGGTGTGGAATAACACAGACGGATACTGCAATATTATAAGCCAATTTGCTACATGAAAATCTCTTTGTGCCATGTATGAAAATGTCGAATGAACCGGCAATTTGTTCATTGAAAATACAGCTCAAACATAAAAGTGGGACACAAAACTTGATTAAAATGTATTTTATTATTAAATCAGGATCATTGGACATCTTTCAGAGGAACTTATTAGAGTGGAAATGTCTGTTCGCTGATTTCGATCCCCAATTACGAACAGTTTAGCTTTTTTCCTGGGCTTAAAGGGGAATTTGATAAGTCACTTGACTTTTGTTGGAGTTAATGAGGGATTAGCGGCTCCTTATATTGTGCTTGTACGCCTCATAAAATTAGAAATTAGAATCAAAACAATTAATTACTGAATAATTACAGATTTATGAGGTATGAAAGGTATTAAATAGTATAAACTAAATATAAGTAAACTAACACTAAAAACTTAATATTAAGCTAAAGTAAATTTAAACCTACTTAAAAATACAAATAAATTTAACTTTACCTGTAAAAAACCCCAGTTATAAAAAGAAAACCCCGTCTAACATGTCAACGTGCAAATCAATTACTTAGCTTTTCAAATGTGACCAATTTCTGCGAATCTGAAGACAACACATGTATTTTCTTATTTACATACTTTACATAGAGATTATACTACCCCCCCCCCCCCCATTAAATACTTTGAACATGCCAACAGTGTGTTTCTTTCTACGTACTTACAGTTGTGAAAAAAATACTCTGTATTTAATAAAACATTTTCTCTGCGTAATTGAATCTGAGAATAAAAATAGTTTACAATCGAATACTACCTCGCCTTTGTAAAAATGTTTCTACAAAATGTACTCAGCACTTAAATTACAACCTAATTGTACTTACAGCTATTTGAAGCGTTTTAATCAGTGCAAATCCACCGAAATGCCAGGCACAAGTGGTGCTAACTACACGTACAAAAACAGTAAATGAACTCTGATGGAATTAGAGCTAACAAGTCGAAACAACTGCAGCAGTGCCGTAACAACTCGCAGGACTTTTCGCTAGTAGAGTTGTGGACTAGGTAATATAATTCTTGCTGGTAGCTGGTGCTCTTTTACGTTATTTCTCAAGAAAAAAACATTATTGGTTATAATTTTCGGGAAAAAAAGGCTGAAATGAATTTTCGGAAAGGATTCATAGACTGTTTTGATGTACCTTTGTAAAGTCGACGTCAAAGATATCTTTAAACTCTTGCACCTTATTACAAAGGAGCAAGGTGAGAAAGTGTAAACATCTATTTGACGTCGACATTCTTTTTAATGAGTATCTAAATATGACGCGCTTTTGATTATTACTTAATTCAATAAATGTCATAACTAAGTAGGCAATATCCGACCATACAAAAGTAGATAGTACTTAAGCACAGTCAATTCAAAATTCAACTCAAAGTTGTTGATCCTGTGTGTGTTTATCATATTATATTGTGCTTGTTAAATATCTGTCTGGTTTCAACAAACTTTACAAACATATTTAATTTTACAAATAACACGATTCATGATGCATACGACAGATTGTATGCTCATAGGTAGGTTATTTTTTACATCCTACAGTTTAGTGAGTTTGCATTTTATGACATCCTCAATAAAACATGGGCCGTATTCTAACTTTAAAACACGCACAAATGCAAATCCAATGCAATAACAACACAACACAGCTAACGCCTACACGTCTGAATCAGAAATGACAGAATTTGCTTGAAAATATTCCGATGCAACTTCAATACAACTTCAATATTGGTTGATTATTTTGTCATATGTTTGAGATAGATTGTATTTTTAATGTATTGTTTATGTATTTTAAAATTAGAATACGGCACCATATAACGACTAGTAAAGAAAATATGAAAACGTAGAGAAGTTGAAAGGTACCGACGTTGCGGGTTCTTAAAACGCTTTATGTTTTTAAGTATATCACTAGCATATTGTATATCTCTTAGGTTTTTAATTAATCTTAGGTACCTTAATTTAGACGTTGAACAGATTTAATTGTTAACCATTAATTGCGAGACTCAAACAATTAACTAGTCTTGTTTGTGGACGAGAATAGCAAGTTTGAATTTATTTTTCCCGAAACATTCCGGTGCGCCTCAAAAATCATTAATCAGGCTTCACTTTGGCAGTGACCCAACGTCCTTACTTCCCTCTCATTTGTATTTACCGAAAGAGTTTCTGACCATAAATCATGCCATTTTGATAAATGAATTCATTCACTTTTTTTAAACACCACGTAAACCATGGTTGGATTAAAATTTTGTTTTTTTGCAATCTGTTGTCACCTGTTTGGAGTAGCTTTTCATTATTTTTAGAGTTTTTTTTGTTTTTATTAACTATATCTTTTTAAATAACATTGAAATATATTTTGAGATTGATTTAAACGATTTCACTTACACGTAACGTTACATGTAGTTAAAAAAAAATCTACCTACCTCTAGCATTTAAAATAATTTACCCTTGTACCCTAGATCGCGTGGGTTAATCAAGCTCATTGATGTACAATTAACTCCGTTGCTCCAAAAGTATTACCCAATTTCCGTTCTTTTCCAAACGAGACAGAATGTAAGAGTTTGAATAGTTGTGGGCGCATCACGAGTCGATAGCACGATGAATGGGCCATTTCCGGCGGCCGCGAGTGCCGGATGCTCGCTCGCTTCCCGCTGCTTTTACCGCTGCACGAGACCGAGCTGATTGAATAGTGAAAAACTTGACTCAAAGGTGCCTCACCCGTTCTTTTATTTGAGAAATTCTTGCTTCTGCTTTGAGAGAACGTACAACAATGTTCGCAGGTTTATTTACATGATATTATTGCTTAACATGTATGCGTGCTCTTAGTACATTGTTGTTAGGGTCGAGATGAACGCTAATGCTTAGTATTCGTTGTATAGAGGAGACTAATTAACTTCAAAATATATTGCATTAATTTTGAATCAGCAGAGTTGACTTTGCTATAGAAAAATAATTTTGAACAAAAAAGAACCGACTTCACTTCCGCTATTCCAAGAGGAAGTGGCCGCGTTGCTGTAAAAATAGTGGAATCACTATAGGTGTGCCTAGAGTTCCCTCGATTTCTCCAGGATCCCATCATCAGATCTGGACCTGGTGACAATGGGACCAACTGTAAGGTACTCTTTCAAACAGAAAAAAAGATCGCGACGAATTGATGACCTCCTCCTTCGAAATCTTGAAGTCGGTCAACCGAATGCGCATTTGTGCTACCAGTGTCACTTATAATGTAGGTCGTCTTTTGTGAAACCTGTAGTTAAATATACAGATTTTTTAATAGATCTCGGAACGCTGCGGTAATGTTCACTGAGGCGTTAAATATTCGCTTTGATTGGTGTTTCAGTCGACAAGGCCGATTTATTTGATTGAAAATGTGATTGATCAATCTTATTAATTAAACTCGGTGTTTTAACAAATTCTTTTATTTTTAATTTCTTTTGAAACGAATACTGTTTCAATTTTGTAATCATTGTTACTTTCGGCCGTTTTAACTTCATATTTTATTGCACTAATATAGTAAAAGTCACAGTAAGTCATGTGGTTGCGGTCACTCGTTAACGTCAAAGCATAACTTTACAGAATGCCCAACTGTCGCGTGCCTTAATCCGTTGGCAATTAATCCTGGTACACACTGCAGGCCCTGTGGCACAGACTTTCACAGCAAATACGTCCGCCTTTGATCATCCACAAAATACAGCAAATACTGGCCGAACTCACTGCATAGTAATATGCGAACAGAGATTACAACCATCTCATTTACGGTAAATACACGACCTATTTACACCTAGTTCAGTAATGATTTGTTGCTTGCATTTACGACTACAGCAGAGGTTGGATAGAAACCCTTAATTACTGGTCGTTTTAAATCAAATATTATTTATTTATAATCAATCATAAATGAAAATCATTGTTATAGAGGCTCCAGATTTGTGGCCATGCACGTTTGTTAGTTAAATAAAGCCAAGAAAAAATGTTTTGCATTTAAAAAACTACAACTTTTTGCTGTACAAATTAGTATATAGTTATGGTTAATTTTTTCCTATGCCTTTTAAATGCTTAGTCAATAAAGTATATTAAAATAACTACCTACATGAAGAATCTGAAGCCCTACTTATTTTGTTTTACTGAGCTACTCCTCCCCTGTGAGGGCCTCACAGTACATATTTCATGAATTTTCGCTTTAAATAGCATTAATAAATTTTCATCGCAATTGAAGCACATCTCCTAGCTTTAAGCGCATTGTTCCTGGCAAAAACAATTCTATTTCGCCTTTATGTATAAAAGTTTGAGTGAACAACTTCGATACTCAATCCTTTGTGGTAGACTTTTGAAAGTCCCAGCACAAGACCGGGGCACAACCGGTAGTGACCGGCTGGCTCGCGACCGCTCTTCCGTTCTCTCAGGCCGGAGATGTGTCATTTATTTTTCTACACTGTAAAACATAAAACCGCGTTTACTTTTTTACGACGACAAACCGAACCACCCCAATAGAACTTATCTTGTTTCACTATAAAGGGATTCATAAAAAAACTTTATCTCGGAATCCCTGGGGCTGCTAGTAAAATGCTTTTCAATTAACAGGTCATCGATTTATACAGGGTTGTTTGTATAAAGTAACAGCAGAATCCCGTACAATTTACTTAATTTGTATTTACTTTTCCTAAAGTAAACGAAGATATTAGACAGGAAAATAAAATTACCGTGTAAACTGGGCTTTTTCATTTCACTTTGAGATGTAAAAAAAGCCATATAAAGATAGTCCGAAAAGTCCGTTGGTCGTCGAAGAAAAACTCAAAGTGTTGAAAATCCCGAGTATCAATTAAGCTTGTACTCCGTTGACTCGGCTGTCTTTTTGTCGCAATGGAGTCGAACATAAACTTGAAACTTTACGATGTTATTGCAGTCTCTATAAAGTTCTTGCAGTGCTATAGGATTTTAATGAAACTTTTTAACCACATTACTGTATTCGGTGATTCGTAAACTTTGCTAATATCCAATCTTATACAGCGGCGGCGGTTCTCCACAGCTGTTCCGGATTGCGACTTAAAATGCGTAACATCGCGTTTAGTGAGCATTCAAGCTAAAAACTGTGGTGTTTTGGAGTAAAACCGCGGTGTAAAAGCTTGTATGTATTTGAATACTGAACAGCATCACGACCCCTTTTTCTCGTAAGACGTTTCTCACTTATTCTTTCGGGGTTATACCGTCACTGGCGGAGGCCGCACCGAGCTCATCATTTGCATCCAAATAGCTCCTATAAATTCGCAACCCGAATTTTCACCATTCTCCCCGTTCCTTGGGAGCAATTAAATACTTTTTTCTCGTACTTCGGCCCTCGTGCTCGATTTTCCGGTGTGAATATATTTCAGGCCAGATTGCAGTCAGCGGCAGCGAGCTTCATTAAATTATTTCGACACATTCCCTAGTGCAGCGACGGCTGGTGTCGAGCTGTCGACGCAGGGAATAAACACGTGTACATAACACTCGTATTGTTTCATTGTGAATCCTAACTGTACTTTACAACAAAGATATTAATATACCTGTTTGAAGAGGTTTCGTTATTGATATAACTTATGTTAGTGGGTTTTGTCCTCAGCTGGTTCACTGGTACTCTTACCTTTACTCCCGACCTCATCAATTATAGAGTTCCCACTGACTCTGTAGTTGATAAAGGCGATGCGACTTAGCAGTGCAATAGCTATCTCGGTATCGTATTTATTCATGGGTGTCAGAGTCTATTTACCTTGTGTGTAAACAATTGCGATCGCCGTTAATAAAGTCTGTTTTAGATTTACAAACTTATCTACTCAAAAATGTGTGTGTTCAACTATAATCTCTTTCGTTCGTGAAAAAAAAGTCGTTCGTATTTGTGACAATATTATGAAAATCAATATCTCGCAACCAAATTGTATTCCGGAAGTTTAGTGTGAAACGAAGACGAGTAAGAATTTCAAGTATGGCCAGTAAATTCTCGAGCAATAGGATACATTTATTATTCTTGCATCGAGTGCAGCCTATTAGAAAAAACAATATTTACAAAAAATGGATCCCGTATTTTTTTAAATTACATAACGTTTACTTACTGCTCTTGTAGGAAAATACAAAAACTGAATTAGGTAAAGTATTGCCTTTACGTAATCGTATTTACTAAAACATTGTAACCTAGTTTACACATCAAGAGTTTTGGAACAACTATTATTTCAACTAAGATTGCGCTAAGTAGCATAAATATTATCCAAGTTTCTAGAGTCACGTATTCCTGAGATGTTGTATGCCTGTGCCACGAATAACCGTTTGGCGCGGCTGCTGGGTTTAAACGAAACTACAAGCGTTCTTATCAAGTGGAATAGAAATAACCGAGAGCCCGATATACCTGGTATAGCCTGGTATGATCCAGTTTATGCAAGTTTTTTAGAATCTTGGATTTGGCTAAACATGCATACATACATACATACATACAATCACGCCTATATCCCATAAGGGGTAGGCAGAGATCACGGATTTCCATTTGCTACGATCAATGCATCATGATGCTATTTTTAGATCCATTTATTACTTACCTATATGTAGCGCCCTTCGAAGTTCAAATATTAAATGTGAAGTGTTAATGACCTTTTCAAAACAGACCTTTTCGAAACAGCGTAACAGTATTTCGTATTTTGCGACTCTTCCTTCCTGAGTCAGGCGTCACATGGAAATTGTTTTCGTAAAGAACTAAAGACCAGTACAGCTTGCAGTTGAGTAGCCGAGCGAACTGAGACAAACTGTAGGCATGATGCTAAAAATAAAAAAAGGCATGAAAAGCATTAATTCAAGTTTAAAATTTTCAAAAACCCAGGTACCGAACGAAATAAAGTATTATACTGTGGATGCGGTACGCGTTTCGAAGTTTTACTCGTTATTTTGGAACATTGTTCGAATTTGTTTTTGACCATTTGACCGCGCATTAGGTATACCTACCGAGAAAATCTTTCTACATTGACTTTTTTAACAAACTTCATTAATTTACTGCTCGATAATGTAATATTTGTAAGATTAAAAGCAAAGTGATATAAATTAAATGTTACGTTAAGTATGAACATTCTGTACCTATTCCTGAAAATTAAGTAGGACTACAAAAATATAAGTATATAACCTAACTATTACACAAGTGTCTTTAAGACCTATCTATGACATCAACAAAAGACAGCTTCATTTATTTCATATCATTGCTAAAAGACAGCTTCAATTATTTCATATCATTGCAAAGTCATTAGGTAAGGTATTTTTTAAATATCAAACATTCTTTTATGAGATTCATGAGGTGTAAATGAGCTTTGTTAAGCTAGGGGAGAATATTAAAACGTCATACGAGTGCGAACCCACTAAATACAAGGCAGATGTCGTGTTAATCTCATTCCACATGAGTAAATTACAAGATCGCGAGCTGGCCGAGCGCCAAATAGCCGTTCGCATCAGCGACCGCACTCTGCGACCGATAATTTCTTTCAGCCGCCGTTTTGAGAAGCCCCGGAGTTAAATCATGACTTCATTGGCTCCACGTACATAGCTGAGGTTGCACTTTTAAAAGCCGATAAGGGACCCCTCTTTTAAGTCAGTTTGTTCGGTCAGAGTTCTATGCCGTCGTAAAAAATGTTAGGTTTATTTTTGGGTAACAGGAAACGCAGTGGTTCACATATATTTAATTCATACTAACTCATATTATTTACCTTAAACGATGATAATAAAAAAAGCATCAAGGCAACAAGAGCAAAAACATTTAACCCAATTGTTTCCGAGCAATAAAGATTAGTCCGGATTTTTGTAGTTTTTGTAGTAATTCCGGAGAGTAGTCCGGGTCCTATGCCATGTGCTAATAATGTTACTGTCAAACTGTTCCATAGGCTTGATATGGGTCGAAAAGGGTTCACAATAGCGCTGCGCTTAACTCTCACTAGCAGTATTTCACCTGAATGTGTACGAGGAAACATGGCAGGAATATGTTTTTTATTGCATTGATTGCCGGCTTGTAATAGATTATTGGAATGTTACGTTAAAAATAGAAAAAAAGGTATTTTGATCAGAATACTTTCAGATCCAAAAAAAACTATCTATAAATCTTTTATATTTATTATATTCCATTATATATTATTAATATTATTGTTAAGAGTAACCTTATATCGTATAAAACCATATTCTTCTACTCTTTACGTACGAAATACAAGTCTTTTTACAACTTTGAATACCATTAGTCACAGTTAGTTTTAACGAAGTAGATAGAAAAATAAAAGTTCACAAAGAAAAAACTCGCTGTGTAGGTACCTTATATCGACAATAATTATTTATAATATAAATAAGTCTTCATGCAAGATATTTATTTTCTTGCTGGGCACTGCAACAGCTAAAGTGTGAAATTTATTTATTTATATTATTTAGAAAACCAACAGCGATACAGACATAACTTATGCTAAATTACATTCTAGTAACAAATAGTATGGCCAATTATAGGTTTCCTTACATTATTTAGTATTGTGTAATGACAATCAAACGAACAATAAAATTGTACATTTAACAAGTTTGTTGCAAATAATTTACAATGAGTGCATTTAGGTATTTAGAACTATAGTGACGTAGGTAAATAATTTGTGAGAAGAAGAAAAAGAAATAGTTAAGAAAAAAGTTATTTATATTTTTATAAAAAATATGAAATCCTTCGCTCACTGTAAAGGTATGCTATAATAGGGCAGGAATTCTACGCCAGCTTGGAAGGAATTTTTCCAGTAATTTGGATTCAATTCACAGCAAGCGATGGAGGGCAATAAATAAAGTGCAACTCCAAATGAGGCTGGCTCCAGGGGAAATCGAAATTGGAAATAATCCAACTCTCTCGTGTACTTTTTGCTTTATTACACTGCAATAACTGGTTCAAATGAGGGCTTCTGTAAACACCGCTGCGTTCAGTGAATCATTTCCTGTGTCTAAAGGCGAACTATTTCTTTCTAACGAACTGTGTATTATTTACAGCTAGATTGAGTTGTAAAGATTTATTGGTGGCGATAAAGTTTGTATAATTTTGGAACCGAATGAAGGAAATAAATATGCTTTTTCATTGCGCGGATATAAATAATTCAGACTACAATCGAAGCGTTAATTGTTGTTGCCTCCTGTTGAACGTGGTGGACCATGCTTTATAATAAAAATGTTAACTTTTTTACAACAATATTGTGTTTTTATCGATATAATTCTGCAATTCTGCTATTGGTTTTTTTATTGTAAATAACCAGTGAAGTAACTAAAACCAAAACATTACTTCAACAAAATACTTGTGTCAGAGCGTCATACTTTTTCGCCATAGATGAGCGAAGATGTGTTGCGACTAATGTGTTTTTGAAAATATATTAGTCGCAACACATCACCAATCATTTGTTCATCTTCTCGCAGCTCTAGGATTGATCCTTACCAAACACATTAGTCACTCACAACGCATCCTTGCTCATCTCTGGTGGAAACGCAGCCTTATATTGGAATTACACATCTTTAACTCGTCGATTTGAATCTGACTAAAAATAAAGAGAAGTAGAAATAATTTATAGAAAAACTGTTTCACAAATATTTTCATTACTTATATTTACATATGTAGGAGTAGGTACAAGCCAAGCTAGCAGTAGCTAGCTTCACTGTATTGTACACTAAATATATGTATTACAAAACAAATAATCGACATATTTTACGAGTATATAATTCTTATAAAACAACGTCGAACGTATCCTTATAAAGGATCTCTTCAAGGAAAATATGATGTCCAAAATAAGCGACAACATAACAAAACTGAAGGTAAAACTGAATTTGAGTTGTCGAGACAGAGTGCCTGCAAGATAATCAACCGTGAAATGGCCGCGTCCACTCTTCCAGCGAAGATTGTTTCACACTCGCGCTACGTGGTCTACATACGTAGGTAGTAGGATGTCTCAGACTGGTATATTAATAATAAACGGATGTACGTAATGCTTTTCAAAACGGGTTACATTATTTAATTTACATTAAATTTTTAAGTTTACGGATGTATACAAATTCATATTTAAGACAAGCTTATGAAAGCACTTATTAAGTAGTTATAATAATATATTTCCACGAGTGGAGAGAGTATGCACTAGGCCGTGACGAGTGGCGGAAGCGAGGGGAGCCTTTGCCCAGCAGTGGGACACAGTATAGGCCACGAAAAAAAAAACACACAAAAAGAATCCCTATTTTCTAATCATGTGGTGATATCCAGTTTAAAAAAATATGTGATCGATATCTAGGTTCCAAATGTATCTATGAATGAAATATGTACAGGGTGTAGTACACCCCACTTCGAGATCTTCTCGTTACAATATAAAAATGAAGAGAAATTTTTATTTTGTGACTAAATACATAAGACCGCCATTTTTTTTACCTACTTTTTATACTTAATTGTGACTTGTTAAAAATTTAAGCTTTAATTTGAGATGTGGAATAAAGAGTATTTATGTGTTGTTATAAATATTTCATTAATCTGTTTAGTTATGACTATCTAGTTCCGAGATATCGTAATTCGTAACATAACGGAGCTTTATTTTATTCCGGTGATGATTACGAGTCGGTATTGTGAAAGTATAACTGCACCGGTAGCATATTTACAGCTAGATCATCTCATTCCAAAACATATAATACAACTTCAGAATGATTCATTATGTGGGAGTGAAGGAAGCAATAAGTCTAACACGTAACACGCCCAGAAAGCACGATTAATGGGTGACAAAATTTGAAAGCACGCAAAATATAAATCTTGGACCAATTTCATCCATACCCCGAGCTAATAGGTAAGGGACTGTATGACTTAGGTTTATCATCGATGTAAGATGTTTGGACTGAAAATTGTACCTTAAGATTGTAGATAGACCTATGTTTTTTTTTTAATCTTTAAAATGCTTGAATATTATTCATTGTATCGAAACTTTACTAGATTGACTCACTTGTTGTTTTTATAAGATTTAATTAGTATAAATGGTGTTCTGTGAGTTAGACCTTAGTTAGGTACTTAATTACTACATAGATAATTAGTCGATAAATTTGTTTCTAGGGAATATATGGTCATTCTTAATTCATTTCGGAGTCCGAAAAATACTTGAACTTATGATAACGATTATTACGGCTTCTGAAACACCCTTATCCGATTTTATTCTAGCCAATATACGTTAATCGTTTTCTTTTACCGCCCACATAAACAACAATGTTAAAATCAGAGTTGCTGAGTAAAACTATGTCGGTCTACAAACAAATTTTGGAGCAATCCCAGAATTACGACCGTAATAATGGGCCATTCACTTGAAACATGTTGTTAAAGTAGAGTAAAACGTGGACATCCGACGACTCCTTGCTTGTATTTACTGCTTACCAGCTGTACTTTGTGACATGCATTCCTTACATGCAGGAATTTCAGATAATGACATAGTAAAACTGAAACTTGTAAAAGTACATTTTAGTAATTTCATATTGATTGTATTGTGTAATGATTAAGTAGGATAATTAACCTCAAGTAATACCGAATACTTATGTATTTATGTGCATTATTTGTAACAAGTAGTATAACATAACATAGTATTCAACATAACATTATGTTCTTCATGATAGACTATGATGACCGCTTATCATCAGCTTAGCTGAATTATTTGCTTCTGACGCAGAATGAACAGACTGTATTTTTACTGCTCTGTACTTGATTTCTACTTTATCTAAAATATCAACCTTAAAATAGATTTCCACTCTGTTCCAGAAATATGATATTATTAGGTAACTGTCTCACTGCGTCTAGATCTACAAAATGGAAAAGCTCTGAAATAGCAAAAATAATGTTCCCGTTCCAAGATCCAAGATCAAAACAGCCGAGCTAATAAAACGAGAAACGTAAAATAAGTCGGGAGGTCAAGTTAAGGAGCGCCACGGTTGAGTGAACATAAATATCGAATGCCGAATAAAACTGAGCGCATTTATTGTGGTCGTTTGCTACTGTGGGATTACAAAGTATTCGCTAAGGCGGATATTTTACATTCCATTCCTAGGAATAAAAATGATAGATTACGTTAGAACGTGAAGACAATCCGATAGCAAAAGCTACAGCTTCTCTGAAAGCAAACACCAAATTGCTCGCTAACTTGAGATTACACGGCGAGGATGTAACCTTAGCCCCCGTCCCCCTGTTCGCCTCCTTTCTTCCTCCCATCTCACTTCCTCCTTACTAAAGTGTTGGAAAAACTAATGAAACTTGACCGAGTAGTGAACCGTTTGCACAAGGTTTGTCATCTTGATCGTATCGCGAAGTGTCTCGGAGGAAGGCAAGTTTTTGTGACTCTGATCGGGCTTGTCCGTTTAATATAATATGGACTCTGAACTTTTGTTCGCATCGTTAGGGACAGACTAAACTTCTGCACTGGCGAGAGTAAATATTTTTTTCGATGTTAAACTATTTCTTTCTTTTAAAATGTGAATTATTTTATCAAGAATATATCTCAGTTAATTATGAGCTAAGCTTTGTTACGTACTTACCTTTGTTTTTAATTAAACCTGAACCTGGTGCCTTAGTAATATTTTTTCTTGTTACGATTTAAGTTTAGTTTCATAGAGTAAGAATATTGTAGATGTTCGAACAGTCAATTAAAGAACAAATTAATGTACAGTTCTTATGGAAACTTAATCTGAGGCACTTACTAATACCTAATACCTTGCCAAAATGGAAATAATTTATAATTTAATTTAATTTTTTCATTTCATCAAGCATTTTCAAAATGAGAGTAACAGATTTTTTTAAAGTGCGCGTCTCAGCTGCGCAGGTAACCAGCTAGAAAATATTATTATTACAGATTTTTTGGTCTGTGATCTTTTTTTGATCGATTGAAAGCAAAAAAATAAAATAGAAAATATCTGATTTTTTCCCACAATTCCTCATTGTTAGTTAGTCTCCCAAAACCCTTTTCTAGTAGCAGCATAGGATCTGGTAGCTGCCCTCCTGTAAAATCCACTCTGTATACCTACTTATCAACAAGAAACCATTAAGGCCACTACGTAGCTACTACATACATCTAAAATAAATAGAATAATTATGGGTAAAAAGCAGGTTCTTTGTAAATTCATCCCACATTACACGTAGGTAGTTATCACTCTCTTTTATGCGAAAGTTTCAAAAGCAGACTAATTTAAAGTATCTATATATCTCCGGAACAATTCGGAAACTAGTCCCTCGTAGGAATTTTTCGAGTAATTTAGATTCTATTCACAACATTCGAGCAAGCGTCGAATAAGGCGGGAGTACAAATGAACTGAACTGAACTGCATTACGCCAACATCCGAAGTGTACTGCACTCAACTTTACAGCCGCGATACCAAATAAGGTAGGCATGGCTAAGAAAAGAAGATAAAATATATTTTATTCTTCAATTTAGGCATATCACAATGCACTTATGAACGTCAGAGAAAAAAAAAGAAACTACCACCGGTTCTAACCTTACACCTCTGACCCGAGAAGTAGGTATTACTCGTAAGTACTTAATACTGGCAAGAAACTCGATTTCTAAGGATAGTTAATCAATAGTAAATTATCTACTATTTAAATCAAAACCAAGAGTGTCAAGCCCAGTTAGTAAAGCCCATAGGTAATACACTTTAAAAACCCACTTTGATTAACTTTCAACTCAAGGGTACATACCTACACGGGTGGAAGTGAACCATTAAATTCATGCAGGAACGGTACCAGACTGACGTATTAAAAGTTAAAAACCAAATCATAATCCAAATCAAAAACTGCAAATAATACAACTAGTGAACAATAAAAACAATAATAAGTGTTATTTTGTAGGTATTTACTTGTAGTCTAGTACTTGTACGCGATTAAGTATCGTTTTTGTGAAAATAATGATTGAAAATCGTGTGAGTTTAAATCAGTAAAAATAACTTGATCAAGTAATACTGGTTGCTATTTAATATAACAACATATACCTACATATTAGACATCTTACTAAGCTATCCTTAGAGGGGTTCGTAATGGTAACCAGTATCGTGTTACCAGCCTGATCAAATTAACTCGAGGGTAAATAATAATCTGTTAACCCTGCTTAGCGAAGGAGTAATTTGTAGGCTCATCTTCGACCCGCAAGAAAGGGATTAGGTTAGTTTGTACTTTGTATTTTTCAATCAAGATAAATAGAGACTCTAGGGCCGTGGAGTCAGGATGCCCATATGTTCTTTAAAAAATAAAAAATAAAACTTTTTGAAGCGACCCGTGACCTACCTGGCTCATTCCTCGGGCAAAGAATAGGAATTGCCATCCAACGAGGTAATGTAGCCAGCCTTATGGGCACACTTCCGCAGGGATCAGGCCTGGGGGACCTAGCTTAGGGTTTTTATTTAGGTAGGTATATTTTATATTTATTATTATTTAGTTTTTAATCTAGTTTTAATATTAGATTATTTTTAAGTAGTTTTAGTTTGTGTAGTAATTTATTTATAACGTTTTTCCTCTAATAAAATGTCATTTGTCTTAAAAAAAAAAGATAAATTAAGAAAAGAGATTAAGCCTGGTTGAGATTTAGTTTATTATTTATATACAAATGTAGTAGATGAAAGCGATTTTTAAATATCATCTATATCGGTACTAGTCTTGGCATGCGACTCTGTCCGTGTAGAAGTATTTTAAAATTCGTAACACTGCTTACACCTTTTTAAAGATTGAATTTTAGAATAAGAAACTGTAATTAACACGACTGCTGTATTTATTACGATTTCTTTGGCGCCGTAGTACAGTCAGCATCAATAGTATCTTCCTACACGAAGGCCGTAAAAATATGTGACACGCTCCTATGGCTCTACAAATAAGAGCGTGTCGCATATTGTTGTCGCCTTCGTGTAGGAAGGTACCTTCTATTTTCTGTACCAAAATTGATATGTGTGGGAGATACGTGTAACGATGCTTCGAAAACTTGGAATCCCAGTTATAATCCTAATTATTCACCGAGTGCTCTTGTGGTAAGTACCACAAGCGATTTTGAGATCGCGGTTTACGTTCCGACTCGTCAGGCATGCCCGGAATATACAACGCCTTGCGGTTACATATGCTCTCTCCCTTATTAATAGTATGTTGGTGAAGGATAACAAGTAAGTTTTAAGTTAATTTCGATATTTGGGTGTAAGGTTTTGTGGTGCTAGTTATTAAGGCTAATGAACTGCAATATGCGGATAATTTCTAATAACCAAGGCTTATTGTATTATCGTGATTTCGTGTACCTACTAAATATTAAAGCATGAGAATATATCAATGAAATATCTTTGATATTACGCCCATGGTTTACTAATATGTGGCTGATACCTATATGGCAAATCACTTCCCAAACTATTTTACTCTTATTTTCGTTTGGCAGTTTCATCAGATAGCATAATATCGTTAATAAATTTAAAGTTGAAAAAAAAATCATATGCTTTCATACAATTTTTCTAAATAGCTCTTAAAAATATTTTAATTTTCAACCGACTTTAAGTTTTCGAAGGTGGAGGTTCGCAATTTGTCAGGAGCTTGTTTTTTTTTGCAATATTTTTTTATGTATGTTTACTAATTATTCGTAAACGGCGCATTATACTCTTTCAAACAAAAAAAGAATTGTCCAAATCGGTCCAGCCGATTTCGAATAATCGGTAAACATACATAATAAAAAAAACAAAAAAAAGCAAATTCCGAAAAATTGAGTACCTCCTCCTTCGAAATCTTGAAGTAGGTTAATAATTAATATATTTTCAAGAGTTATTTTGATAAACAAAACTTGTTTTTGTATGAAAGCATATATATTTTTTTCAAATTTAAGTTCATTATACCCGAATTGATCCATAACTGTAGCTGTCGACGCCTAGTATTATTTTATGATGAGTTATAGAACATTGATTTTATGTGTGAGCCTACTACTTAACACCCCCCTTTATAAACGCTTTAGGGGTGAATTCAACTTTTGAATACATAAAAAAAAAAACATTATAAGATCACAAAACGGTGGTAGCGATTTCATTCCTTTATCTCGGGCACATACATAATGTAGAAACTAATAAATCAAACTCTCATGGATTTCGACAAATTCTACTTTTACACTCCCTGTATCTTTATACCTGTAAGACTTACAGATCTATTGTGTACAGAAAAGTTGTAGACAGTTTCATCTTCTTTATATGTTTCATAAACATTTTAGTCATAATGATAACAGTTTAAGCGCCAAGATCAAGAAACTGAATTTTGGCACCTTTAAACCAAGATGGCGGCCGACGCGGCCCCCCCTCAAAGTCTAAAATCGAGATCCTTAATAACTACCCTGTAGCCTACCAATACCCGTTAACAAAAAAAACTACACCATCATAGGGCCATGTATGGAGATGATTCTCTGATGATTGGATTAAGTACAGTACAGCGTCAGAATGACTCATAACACACAAGCTGGAACGTTTGTCTCTGATCTGTTTGACCGCTATTAAGGAGACCTGCAAACGCCAGAAACATTTGTCAAAAAACTCTTCCCATTCTAAAATGACCTGCCTGGCAGATTTGAATGTTTTCACATTGAGTAACATCCCTAAGAACTTTTTTGTCCCAAAAGTTGTAGTGAAAATCACTACAAGTCTATACTACTCTTCGATTCAGTCATACTCGTATCTGTCAACCGCCAAACGTGACGCACAAAATTTGTTCTAAATGTCACATCTAGTAGGTTCTACCTACATAAATCAATGTTTTTTCAACATTTTTTTTAATTCATTCATTCATTATGTGTAGTTTCTACAGGCACTTGGCCGTTTATAATAATACCAAGACAGTCATTTAAAAAAATGTAGGCTAGATCAATAACTACTTATTTTCTCATCAACATGCAAACCACCTCTGTCGAATCGTAGAATGTCTCGACAAACCGACAGGCGCCGAACGGGTTTTGATTTAGACAGGAGTTTATTTATTTATTTGATTTCAGTTATAGGTAATTGGAGTAGTGTAAATGAAATTAAGGGTTTAAGTCAAAAACTACTAACGCGTTAACTAAGATTCAAGCCGGAGGGGTAATTGCCGCGAAATTGTTTGCGTTTTCTAGGGGAGTTGTCGTTAAGGCTGTGTATTAGGTATTCCAGACAGGCATTACGCGAGCCCCGATGCATATGTTTTCGCCTAATCAGACTATTTTCTCAGGCTCTCCCATTTGTACACAGAAAAGTAGTTTTAGGCCAACATTGAGCATCTTTTTATAATAATCTTATAATATTTAGATTTTTCATGAAAATATCCTATACTATGGCAATTAAAGTACTCATAATAACGTTCTGAAAAATAAATAAATAAATAATATCTAGCTCCTAGGCATATGCCGCCCACACAATCCATTATTATATTATGTTTTTACAGAATGTACGATTTATATTATCTTAACCCTATTAAACTTACAGTGATTATCGGTTTTGCTAACGTTTTACAAATATGTAACTTCAATTATCTCATTAAGCTCACATCTGCTTACACACACAAAGTTACATTCATTCAGTTTTTTTATTTAATCATCATGATTTTTCAGCATGTGCCAAAATCGCGTCGGGCGTTTTAGAGGTATCTGTATGGTATCTAAACAATTTGTATGCAAATCACGCATGTTCGCGGGTGCGCGAGCGCGCGATGTCGCAACACAAATAAACACAGAACTTTAAGCCGAAGCCGAACGTTTGTTTGGAAACGGGACGAAACCTAACTTTACTGACTTTGAGTCAGTCTTGGAGGTGGGGTTATTTGGGAATTGAACGCGTTGTAAATAATCTTACGTAATTGTGATTTTTGCAATACGTACTTATATAACGTACGTAAAATATTGATTCATCATCATCATCATCATCATCATCTCAGCCATAAGACGTCCACTGCTGAACATAGGCCTCCCCTTTGGACCTCCATAAGTATCGGTTGGAAGCGACTTGCATCCAGCGTCTTCCGGCGACCTTTATAAGGTCGTCTGTCATCTTGTGGGTGGACGTCCTACGCTGCGCTTGCTAGTCCGTGGTGGAAATATTGATTCATTTAGAAGTAATTAAAATATTTAAAAAAGCAAAAAAAAAACAGATGAGTTATTTTAGAACGTATTTAAAATTTATTAGTCACTCATTACTATGGTTTGAATTCGATGGTCTGAGCTTTAGGCATCCACAATAATGTGTTTGTTGTTTGCTTTTTTAAATAAAGTAAACATTTAAAAACACCTACTGTACCATCGACTACATTTTTTTACAGAACATCATCGTAGCACTAGAACGTTAAAAAATAATTTGAAGTATACGAAACTGACTGGGGTGGAATTGTAAAATTGAAGTTACTTAGAAAATCAACAGTACACCAGGGGTCGTACTATAAATACCATACGCCTCAGTAGTGAACGTGTAACGCCACAACCAGCGCTGCGACGAGCTTCCAAGGGATTGGAGCAGCTTTCACTGTAGCCCTTAGAGCATATACCTATGGAGTAAGCTTAGGTACATTTCCCCTCTGTCAAAAGTATTAGGTATAGTTGAATTATCGAGAGCGTGGAATTGCATATGTAGTGGTTGTACCGTGTTGTGCCTCTTTGTGTGCTGATTCAAATATAGAATGCCTGTAAACAAACAATACTACTACATATGCAATTCCACGCTCTCGATAATTCAACTATAGCAGGAAAATCTAATACGTTAATAAAAACTATTTAAAAAAACGATTCCACGCATTTCGTTTATCGTTTTCAGTGAGTAAAGAGCTCCGTGAAAATGCCTTTATTTATTGTTTTTAGGTGTAAAAAATATTCTACTATGTCTAGTTTACAAAAATATGAAATATAATTTCACGTGAAATTATAGTTTTACTTTTTTTTATCATTACAATTATGATTCAAAAATTAAGCGTCGATTACAGAATCGATTCAAAGATAATCGTTTATTTTCTGACGGGCAGTTACTATTTTGACGTTTGACACTTATGCATATTTAACGCCCCTAAGGATTGCTGCCTTCTATGTTTTGTTTGAAAATACAAGCAAAAATGATCCTTGGCTTTTTTGTTTGAAATTTGCAAGGACTGCATCCGATAATTAACCATATTTAAACATATATAAAGTCAACTATCTGTTTCTCCATTTAGTGTCGTGACTTACTGTCAAATATGCGTGATATTTTCAAGTCAAAGGTACATCATTGTCGGTTATCAATAAGGCGATGCTGCCATAAAAATTCATTTAGAAATAAACTTTATCAACTACCAACAATGATGTACCTTTAAATTGAAAACGCCATATGTGTGATACCTCGCCCCCCTCAGATTTTGGCAGACTTTTTTGTTTGGCAAGATGAGGCGATGCGTCCTCCAGGTATAGAGCTTTATGCTGTAGCCCTTTACGTTGTATCCTATTTACGTCAGCGAATTCAACGCGAACGCAAAGCAGCACGGCGCGGCGCGAAAGAAACAAACAGTCGACATCGATTGTAGAGTCATACGTGACCATTACACGCGAACCCGTTGCGGCGCGGCGCGAAGCTAAGCGAACGCGATCAGTTGGTTTGATATTTTCGCGCGATCTCGACACGGCGGCGGTTGTCCGAGTGTCGTTTTACGAGATGAACGCACGCACGTAGGACCGCCGCTATGCATTGAATTCACGTTTCACCGCTTCAGATGGCTTCGCAAATGTGTTCGCTTTCCTTCGCCCACATAGGACACGGACCAAGTTTTCATACGAGTATGTTGGACGCGGCGCCATGCACACGCAGTCGGTCACCGCTCCAGCGGCCATTCAGTTTGCGCCTTTATAATAAGCATACCGCCTTACCATCACTTCCTTATTTACCGTCGGTTAAAATACTGGTGTATGACCATACTGTGATCATGAGCCACGTGCGATAACGTCACGTCGTCGACGCTTTTCAGCTCCTTTTGTGCCTGCGGCGATTTAAAACATATTGTTTTATTGCATTTGTAAGGACGCCAACGTTCATTCGCGTTCAGGGACACGCTGGTACTGTGATGTTTATATATGGAGAAACTTCCTGTTGCGTTGTCGAACGAATAAATATGATACTAACATTATTAACTAACTCAACAATTTGAATCTCGAATTAAAGCTTACAGTCAAATTAGCTTAGCTACTCTTTGATTGGCGTGTAGTTACATACGTCTGTATGACGTTAATAAATATGAGTGATTTAAACGTTCAATTCCTGTTATGAATCACACACATCAAATAGATACAGAGACATAATTAATGCGAGAATGACAAGAGGCACTGATATTGAAAAAAATAATCTAACACCTAGTAATTTGTTTCAATTGTTATTGTTTTCAGGGTGGGTTGCACCACGCACAATTAACGGACTCATCAATGTTAAATCTGGCGACGGAGCTGTCATCTCATAGAAAACTGTCAAACGTTTCATACAAACTTGTATCACAAACAGGATGTCGCTTAAGTATGTACAAGCAATAAATACCTAGCATAGCAAGTAGAATAACTTTAAGCAATTATGTAATTAAATATCTCACCTGCAGACAAACTGTGGAAACTTTTTAATAATAAACTATCTATCTATCTAAGATTTTCAACGATGACTTTTATGTTAACAGACGCTTTGGTACAACCGACCCTATTAAAGTTAAGGAAGCATCGTTTTCAACTGAATAAAATTACTGGAATTTGTATTTTTTTTATTCGATACTGTCAAGTACAAAACATTTTATCGGATCGTTAGTAAATACTTCGTAACCATATCATCCGAAACAACAAAAGGACCGTTCCGTTGTTTTACTCTGCACTTTCCGTCTACTATTGTAGGTCCCTCGAGCTTAAACACGAAGAAAATGCCGACCTGAGAAAAGAAATGTAATTGAGTAGAAAATATTATTTCATATTAGCGTCGAGAACGATACCTACTAAGATTCCGTTGAGCGTGAAAAGAAATACACGGAATTTATTTGTCAAAGTAATATTTCTTTGTAAGAAAAACCCGGATAATCGTTAATACTCTGCCCAGAGCGAAATCCCTTGTATAGATTGCGGTATCACCATAAATAACTACGTAACTGTTTTTATGGAGGAGAAAATTACTCTTTTCACTCACTGCCTTTTATATGCCGACAATTTTTTGTTTACGATTGGGACGCCTTACGAATCGGTGGGAAGCTAATGGGTACCTGTGTCGCAATAAATAGTTTACTTGCCACAGTTTTAGCTTTTGTTTAAAAGCGTACACGGAAAAAAAATATCTTCACATGTAGAAATCCTCTTGGTCAAGACAATATTTTTTGTATATACTTAGTTGGAAACAATTTGCCTACAAAATGGTCTTGAGTCAAGAAAAATGTCTTTATTCAAGTAAAATATGTCTCGGGTTAAAGATATATAATTAATCGAAGACAATATTTACTTATGCTCAATCAAAAATATTCTTCCGTTGGTATTCTTGGCTGAAGATATGCTTTTTTCCGTGTAGGCAATCGTTTTTCACGGTGTTCATAGGTCATTTATTTTAAATCGTAGTTTACTAGCTAGTAATTTTATAAAGGCTGTGCCTGATTTCTTATTTGACTTTTAAATTAATTACTTATAGGTGCTTAGAAATATTATAATTTAGACTGTAGACCTAGTGTACCTCGGTTTTTTCAGATTAGAAAAATAACAGTCAATTTCACCAATGTATCTTTATTTTATCAGCCATATCACGGAAAAATATAAATGAGTCTCCTTTGTCCATCACTAGTGATACGTTTAAGCTGATAAGATGCAAAATGGCGAATTTTAAAATCGTTTTCCCAAAAATCTCACAACGACAATCGCATGATTGTTCTAATCTGAAAAAAAAAGTATAGAAAAGTATCACCATAACGTTTAGGATTAGATTTCAAGACTCTTTTAATTTCATATTCGTGACATATTAAATATGCTTCTAAATAAACACAAACATACAAACAATACATTAATACCTACATACAAAATAAAAGAATATATTACCGGGCTTATCAGAGCGAGCTTAATTAGATATTTATCTCACTCTTAAGAGGCCCGTAAAACACGAAGCTATTTATCATTCCCTTTGCTTTAGTAAGCTTAAGCACTGTCACGATAATGTTTCCACTGTGTTAAATATTTGTACGTCTATATTAAAGTTGAAGCTTAGTATATAGTGCTTGAAAATACGCCCTCCGTCTCCTAACGGCCTCCTAGCCTAGTTGATAGTGACCTTGCCTATGAAGTAGGAGGTTCCGGGTTCGAATCCTGGCCAGGGCATTTATTTGTGTGTTAGGGACAATCTTTGTAATGTCTATTTATTATTTAAGATGGAGAACTAGGCTCTCCGAAATATATCGTGTGTAATAGCCATTTACCTACATGTAGGTACTTTTGTAATCCTATTTTGTTCGGCAACGTTGCTGACTTTACCTAATTTGAAAGTTGGATAGAATCATAAGAACGAAGGAGTTGACAACAAATACTGGGTGTAAAAACCTTGCAAGTCACGTTTAAGTACTAATTTGCGCCTACTGTAAAATTATCAAAATAACCCTTCTCTGGTAGGTACGGTATTTACTTTTTTGTTTTAAATAGAGGACAAGGTCTTAATATTTCCATAAACTAAATTGGGAATGGATAGATTAACGTCAAACTTAGCAACTTTACCTTCTGTAAGAAACTTTACCAATAGTCTGCTTAATCAAGAAATGGTGGTACTAAATATAAATTACTCATAGAAACCTAAGGTAGCTTTAAACCTTTAAATGCAGCGATTTCCTATTTAGATAACTAAACTACTAACTAAATACTTAAAGAGGGTAATGTTATTACGTTTGACGGTATCTAAATCAAGCAAAAACTAAAATATGCGATACCTATATCATAGCAACTCACAGAGCGTCTTTTTTGGGTTGGGTTGTAAAAAATGATAAAAAAAGTTTTTTTTAAGGGGACTCCCATACAACATACATGATTTTTTTGTCGTTTTATAGATAATGTCCTCCGAGTCCGACTCGCACTTGCCCGGTTTCATTACAACACGTCATTTACTTATTGTAACTTTGATTTATTTCTGCTAGTTGTATATTTTTTCCAAAAGAAACAACAGATACCTATTCGCTCAAAGATAAGCGTTTTACCTGCATAAGTCAGAAAGCACTATAAATGCCGAATACTCGTCTAAATAATCGACCTAAATCGAAGCGAGGTTGTCAATTCGTCGACATCCATACTGAGCTGCCCAAAGCATAGGGGTATCCATATCCATCCTGTCCTCATGCGAGTGCTAATATTTATTCTGCAGGAACCAATCAAATTCAATATCCATGCGGGTGATCTACAGGGTCGTTATATTCCAATCGTCGCCTATGACCGCTGTGAGAAAAATATGGTAAAATACGGAACACTCTTTGATTTATATGGTTAAATATTGCTTACATAAATTTTGATTTCTTGTAAAGGCAAAAAGCAATAATACGACGGCCTGCACGACTATTGAATACAAATATTATGAGAACGAGTGTGGTGTTCTGTCTACCTCAGTGAACAATAATATTTTATTACTTTGGTGATACGGTACTTTTGAAGGTTCTATCAAAATATAGGACTATATTCCCGTAAGGATTAGGAAGGAAACGTGAGGAAATTCCTACTTAGGGAATGCCATCGATAAATAGGTATTTTATGAGAACTAGAGAATTACCGTCAAAGTTAAATTATGGAATGTCAACCTAATGAAGCATTTTCACTGGGTTCCTATAATTGACTCCAAATGAATAATATGCGCATAAATAAGTTAAGTACCCACAGTTTTCGAACCAGTGAATTATTTTTTTCTGTTACTTTATCCGATCATTTTCAGTCTATTGTGTGCAACTCTTGGGAATAAGCGGAGTAATGTAGTAACGTTACACTTTTTTCCTGTGTGCTAATACTTTATTTATTAATATACCATGACAGCAACCTAGCATACAGCCCGCCTGATGGCGAATAGTTATAGACGCTTGCAATTCCAGTGTTGTCCAATGCGTCTTGCTAACCCTTTAATATATGTAAGAAGGATGTTGATTTGATAGCTAAAAGACAGGTCCCCCACCAACACACTATATCCTCTCTGATTTATACCTACCTATTTTTAGCTAAAATGGACAGCGTTCTATAGTTCAGGTATGCCGCTCATTGAAAATCTCCCCGCTCGGATACGCCGCTGTACGAAAATAATTAGTTGGCCGTTGCATATGCAATTAATGTGGCTTGTGGGGTCATTCGACCCATCGCTAGTCATCCTACCGCAGGCTGGGCTCCAGTAATAAATATTTTGTTAACACTCGCAAATTCTCTGACACGTTCTGAATTTTTAATTGAGTCAATTCAACATTTGATAGAATGTAGGTTGTAAAAGAGAATAAAAACAAAAAAATAAACATTAACATTTATACCTCAATACAGTGTGATAATAAAGAAAATTTACTGCACAACAACAAATCATATTAGCCTGAGAAAATTAATAAAATCAGGGGAAATAATTCGTGTAGTTTTGTAAATTGGTACAGTTATACCTTGTGGTGCCCACGTGACTATACTAAAAGTCCTCGGGGGTGGGGGTTGTGCTGAGGGTGTAGGGGGGGGGGGGGGGGGGGTTGAAGGTACCTTTGTTCAGATTTTTGGTCATATCTCGAATATCTGTAAGAATATCACTATAGTTACTTCGAACAAAAGTTTAAACATAAAATTTCGTACAAAATTGGTTATATTCATTTTTACTCTACGATTAATACTTTAGGAGCTACAGGGTGTTGAAGTTAACGAAGAGATTAAAAAATAGTCGATTTGAAAAAACGTCGTTTTTTCTTACTTGTTCATCATAACTCAGATTTTTAGCTTGGTTACCTGCTGATCGAACATAAAATTCCCGTGTTGATCATTGAAAACTCTAAACAAAACAAAGGTGGTAATGTAACCGAGGTTCAAGTGGTCGAGATTACCGTAAGTCCTTAGCTACTACGGGCGTCGCGTCAGCGCGGCGCAGACCCTCCCGGCCCACCGCTCCTCGCCCGCCATTGGCACCACTACAATTCAGTATGCTTAAAACAGCGACTGGTAATATACCAGACTATGAAGTCGATCTGCAAAATGACCCCACAAAAGTTGTGCCGCGGGGGGCCGAGCATACAAACTGAGCCGCCACGCCGTTTAGTTTACAAATGGCGGTTTTGTGACCAGTCGCGGTCGCAGCCTGAAATTTGGGGGGGGGGGGGGGGGCACCAAGGCAAAATTTTTAAGGGGGTCAGTAATTTGCCTGGGACCGCGCCTGTTTGTGACACGGTGGTAGGGACGTCTATGAAAAAATAAACATATAAACATGCCTTCTTATGCCTTTTTAAAATAGTGTCAGAGTAAATCTGGTAAACATAATAAAAAGACGTAAGGTTGCCAAAGAGCTCAAAGAGGACCCAGTGTGTTGACGACGAGAGGCCTCTCTTGTTCCTTTAGCCATCAACACAGCGAATCCTCCTGTTTTTAAAGGGTCGGCAAAGCGCATGTGACACCTTTGGAGTTGCAGGCATCCATAGGCTACATTAGCTGCTTACCATCAGGTGGGCCGTATGCTTGTTTGCCACCGTCGTTGTATTAAAAAAACACGATAATTTAGTATCTGCTTATTTCCTTAAAAATAAAATTCAAACCTATTCATTACGAGTATTCCACCAAGTACAAGAGTGGCTGGGTAACAAAATGCCTCCTGATATGTTGGGTTGGAAGCGAGGAGCTGATGGAACCCTTGAGCCAATTATGAGAACTGGAGAGCTGGAGGACCAGCTCCTGACACCGTGCTGAATTCAATTTTTTGTCGCTGCAAAAGCGATTGCACTGGAAATTGCGGATGTCGAAAGGCTGGTATTTCATGCAGTCAAGTATGCACCGGATTGACCGGATGCTTGGGTTCATGTACAAACGGTATACCCGTACATTTTCTAGAAAGAGAAGACGAAGATTACGATATCGAAGATGATGAGTAAAATAATAATGACGATCTCATATGTTTTTTATATTTTTAAATATATATAATATGTTAGCCTCTATGCGTCCCACTGCTGGGCACATGCCTCCTCTCATACCCGAGAGGGATCGGGCTATAGTCCCCACGCTGGCCCAAAGCGGGTTGGGAACTTGGAACTTCACATACACCTTTGAATTTCTCCGCTTTATCTATCTATATATCTTTGTTAACTTAAACTCCCTGGAGCTCCTAAAGTATTGAACGTAGAGTAAAAATGAATATGACCAATTTTGTAGGAAATTTTATGTTTAAACTTTTGTTTGAAGTAACTATGATGCTATTCTTACAGATATTCGAGATATGACCAAAAATCTGAAAAAAGGTACCTTCATCCCCCCCCTACACCCTCAGCACAACCCCCACCCCCGAGGACTTTTAGTATAGTCACCTGGGCACTACAAGGTATAATTGTACCAATTTACAAAACTACACGAATTATTTCCCCTGATTGCCCATATTCGGCTTAATTTTCTCGAACTATATACATCTGTCAAATGATAATCGGTTAACAAAAAATTAGGGAGTGCGTTCGACTCACACTCATACAGCTTTTCCGTACCATATTGATATTTTATGTGGTTGTTTGTCTAACAGTATCTGATGGAAACATAGCCACGAAATAAGTTATTTTTGGTCGTTAAATACGCCTGTGAGAAGTAACCTGCTGTTTAGGGAAAACGAAAACTTTTTACTCGCAATTTTGGCAATGTTTCAATATTAGTACCTAGTAAAGACGTAGGGAATCATTAAAACTTTGTAAAATACACAGTTTGTTTTAATAAGAGAGTAAACAATAAATATTTATTATTTTTATACAATGTTAAAACAGACAATTAATAAAAAATCATTAAATTATAAAAATAGAAACATTATATAGGAGTATTTATGTGGTATAACTTTAGTAAGTACGAGTAAAAAATTATTAGCCCTTTTAATGTGGTTTGGGTTTTGGTATTGGAATATTAATTCCATATTAATTTAAAAATACATGCATTCTTTTTTTTATCGCGCTATAGAGTCCGTATTGTTGAAAAAGAATGGTAGAAGTTTTTCTCCTGAAGCCTAAAAAGTTTATCAATTTCATTTCATAAATATGTAAGTGCGAGGAAGATGTACTATGTACATCAATGACAAATCAAAATGATTTTATTTATAATTTATGTAGATGTCAGTCGCAAATGGTCGCAATTTAGGCATCCACAACGGGCACAATGTCCCGTTAAAATTTGAATTAAGACAATGTTTTATGCTGGTTTTATTCTTCGAAATGCAACCAAGAAAGAATAGAAAAACCCACCACAAGCTGTAAATAGCATGTGCTCCACAGATGAGTGGATAATTGTAGGATCGCCACACGCTGAGTGCTCATCCAGGACAACGCGAGGACACCTCTGCTGTGTAATGAGATGAAAAATTATGGTCGTCCGACTGTGGTGACCTCTTTCGCACCCCTACCTTTCACTTTGCTCGCTGACTATAATCTATTAATAGGATTATATTTACAGCGTAGCGACACATGTAAAGTAAAAGCTTCATGATTCTATTAAAATACGTTTGACTCTTTTGTACCCGACTTGTGTAAAAGAGAAGTATTTTTGTAAAGATGACACACTTGTCACCTCGTCATGTACTATGCGGCACCAACTCAACTCGCACTTTTGATTAGACGTCAACTAGGTGATTAACAAGGGGCCGTATTCTAACTTTAAATCACGCACAGACACGATCCAACTTCAATGCAAATCCAATACAATAACAACACAATACAGATAACGCCTACACGTCTGAATCAAAAATGACGGAATTTTCTTGAAAATTACTGCGTTGCAACTACAATACTACTTTAATATTGGTTGATTATTGGTTGAGTGTTGGAGTTATGTTTAAGACAGATTGTGTTGTTAATGTATTGTTTATAGGTCAGTCATTGAATGCTCGAAAAAAGGTATAGAGGGAAATGCTTGGAACACAATTTTTGACTTCGTAACTTTGTTTGGACTAGTTAGGAGGTGAACATATCAAAAGTCCTCGGCCGTCGCCCTTGAGCCGGGGGGGAGACGGGGGTTTGAAGGTCCCATTTTTTGGATTTTCGTAGATAACTCAGCAACGGTGGGTCATACGAAAAAATGTTCTTGTACTTAATTCATCCACATGAAATTTTATACAAAAAAGATTCTTTTAATTTTTTGATGGGATCAATGTTTACTGAGATATCGAGGAAATACGATAAACACTTGTTTAAACTTTCGGAGCTATTATTTACGAAAGTGTTAGTTTTATCCAAAAGTTGTTTTTCAAAGCCCTTATTCTTTTTGAAAGACCAATCCAACGGTAGTACACACTTTAGGGTTGAAGCCAAAAAAAATTTACCCCCCCACTTCATGTGTACGGGAGGGGCCCTCAAAAATGATATTTTTTTCAGATTTTGTTTTAACACTTTGTTGGCGTGATTATAAAACACATACTCATACAAAATATCATTTTCCTAGTATTAACCATCACTGAGCAATGCTGTGGAAGGACAGACGGACATGGCGAAACTATAAGGGTAGGAACCCGGCTCACTCTGCTCAGTGATGGTCAGTACTAGAAAATTGAAATTTCGTATGAGTATGTGTTTCAATCACGCCAACAAAGTCTTAAAACAAAATCTGAAAAAATATGATTTTTTAGGGTACCTCCCGTACACATGAAGCGGGGGGTATTTTTTTTTTTGGCTCCAACCCTGATGTGTAGGGTATCGTTGGATAGGTCTTTAATAAAAATAAGGGTATTATAGAACACCTTTTGGATAAAACAAATACTTTTGTAAATAATAGCTCCGAAAATTTAAACAAGTTTTTATGGTATTTTCTCGATATCTCATTAAAATATTGACAACAGCAAAAAAGTGAAAAGAAACTTTTTTGTAGAAAATTTGATGTGGATGAATTAAGTAGAAGAACATCTTTTCGTATGACCCACCGTTACCGAGTTATCTACGAAAATTAAAAAAATGGGACCTTCTAACCCCCCTCACCCCCCCGGCTGAAGGGCTACGGCTGGGGACTTTGGATATGTTCACCTCCTAACTAGTCCAAATAAAGTTACGAAGTCAAAAATTGTGTTCCAAGCATTTCCCTCTATATATGTTCGTTAACTGACCTATTATACATTTTAAAATTAGAATACGGCACCATGACTGGTGTAGTGACCCAATGGGTCACTAGTGGACAACACGTGGCGTAGCAAACGAGTTGAAGTTGATTTCAAGTTAACGATGCGTGACACGTCGAACACTTGTAGTACCTACATTAAGCTTTATACTTTAAGCTTTATAGTTTAAGCTTTAATAAATACCAAATAGTATTTAATAGGTAGGTAGTAAGCAGGTATTTCAAAAACCTCATTTCATTTGTAGCGAGCCACGATTCTAACGCGTGATTTTTAAACTTAATACCGACGGGTTACCAGCAGCGAAATGATAAAAGCCAGTTAAACAGATTGATCAATATGGCCGTCGATATCATATTTTAAAGGGTTGCATCCCAGAATGGTAAAAACTACTAAAACGATTGACCTGATTTTATTTTTATTTTGTAAATATTTGTACACATATCTACTAGTAAATCGGCTACCCAAAGGCCACTTTTGGGGGGTAAATTAGGAAACTTATGAATCAAAAATATTTTAAATAAATCATGGGTTACTCACGTATTTTAAGTCGAATATTTAAAATGTCTGATTCTCACGGAAGTTTTGTGTTTAAAATCAAAAATATTGTTAAAATTGTGTGATGTACAGAACCCTCGTGATGCGTGTCAGACACGTAATTAGTCTTTTATTAATCTGCCAACCTTTTTTCTATCGCTGCGCATGAATTGTCATATATTTTATGCCAATTTACACAATTTTGTCCTATGACGGAGACAAGGGAAATATTCTTTGAAATCCACTGGTACGCCGTAGCGACGTGCAGGCGAATTGTTTCAAATGTAAAGCATTCCCTCTGGTATTGATTTTTCTCAAAATTGCATAGCTATGTATATTATTTCTATATATGTGGCTTTTTCTGCAGTATCGGGAGATCGCTATGCACACTGATCGTCGAGATACTTTTACTCAAGTGGAAAAACTGTATTTAATGTGATTACATTAATGTGATTAGAGGCGAGTGGCAATTATAGTTTGTCCGGAAAGAAAAGTGTCGTAGTTTATATGGGAGCTCATACATTCTGCGTCACTTTTATTTCCGGACAGACTAGCAGAATTTTTTGTCTTTATCTTAATTCATATAGTGATTCAGAATACAGATAAAAAATCGTAACTGGTCAAAATTGTTTGTGGGCTAACTATATATAAAAAACAATGCCCATAAACGATTGCCAGAATACGTCTATATTTTTTTATAGTTATTCTGCAATCATAACAAGTGTGCAGTGCGTCTACCGACCGTTACAATAAACAATACTCAAATCAGGCATCAGGCATGGAAATGGCTCCACCGCCAAGAGCCTAGCTCTTAAATATATGATGATGATGATGTGTACGACATGTCTTCTAACTATCTTACAATTTATGTTAAGCAACAATCAAATTATACCTGCACTTTGTACTTGAAGTTTGTGAAGCCATCGGTTTGATGCGAACTTTACCCACTCCGGGCGTTCGTCAAATGCCCTTGTGTACTCGTAACTTGATACCTAGAGAGTACGTGCTAGTTAGAACATGATACAGCTCGATGCTGTTATTGCCTGGTATTTAGATACCGCACGCTACTTAATTGTAATTAGAGATATTTCAAGTTTAAAAACTATTTATTTTACGCGATGATTTACAAAGATCCTTTTAAAAATCGTTACTATTTATTAGCTAACAATATGTGTGTGTGTATGTGTAACAACTGTCGTCAATAAAATCAACGTTTTATAATATTTTATTTTGGAGAAGTAATTATCACACTCAAACTTCATCCTGACGCCACGACCGTATGCTAGTGAGACAGCATTATTTATTACTATACAATATGTCTTTATCGTCACCGCAAGCGGAAACCGCATCAGTGTGATATGATAACCGCCAATGTACAGTGATAATGGCTTGATACGGTTCTAAAGGGACCGCAAAAAAGCGTGTTGAGCCGGGAAAATGTATGGAAACATGCCTCAAGGGACCGGTAAAGAATGGCGACAAATGATATTAAATGCGACCAGTCAAACTGTTAACATTACATTACATTACATTACATTACAGGTTAGTGGGATGATGTGGAACAGTTTTATGTTCAGCATTTGTGTTTATAACTCGTAATAGTAATATTGAAGTCGGCTTCAGATACTACTGTATTAATTTGAACAACGGCTATACCAATATCAATTTATATTAGTCTATTGTGATTTATTTTAATACAATTTATTTAAATACATTACTCACTTTTCACACTCAGGAAATAAACAGTAAAAGCATAGCTTAAAAATTAATTGAGACTTTTCTTCCCAGCTTACTGGAATCTTCATTCCATAATTTATTATTTACAAAATATTGACGTCTCGTCAAAACGGAATGAAACTCAATTTGTAGGCATTAATAGGCTCTTGTTTTTGATATTTGATATTTGAATTGTTGAAGTAAATAATTGCTCTTTTAATTGGTTATTTTTAAATGATAAAAAAAAAGATAAATAGTTATTTGTTATACAAGGGGTGAAAGTTGTATTTTACGTGCGAGTGTTATTTGAAACACGAGCTAGCGAAAGGATTCTATTATTGACCACGAGCGAAGCGAGTGGTTCAAAAATAGAATCCTGAGCGTAGCGAGTGCTTTAATACACGAGACGTAAAATAACTTTCACCCGTGTATAACACAAAACTTTTCACCTCACTACAGCGAGGAAAATAAGAAAAAGGGTGCATTTTGCTCGGTTTTCCGTAATTCCTCAGGTGTTTAATACTTCTTCATCACTCGAATCACTAATTTTTAACAAAACAACCTAGAAAAACATGCGAATATTTAACGTTGATATGATGGATGAATTGAAATGAAAAGTTTTGACGTAAAAGGTTTTATTAAATGTCAGATGCGTTTTGTTCGTACGTAGACTTATTCGGCTGTCAGAACAATTTATCCGTTTTTACAAAAAGAATGAATATTAATATTGAATGCTGATATTTATGAATTAAAATAAAGTTGTAAGACTGTATTAAGTGTTTTTACTCGATGCAATTCATTAATTGCGATGTTAAAAATTATGCACTTTTAACGTTTTATGTTTTGTTAGCTGTCAAATGTCACTTAAGCCACTTGTCACTTATGTCAAAACTCTTTCACCACATGTGGATAAAAAGCGATTTTCACAATAGATATTAAACAAACAAAAAGGGCTTTCCGAGCTAGTGAGGTGAAAAGATATTTATTCTTCAATTTAGGCACATTACAATGCACTTATGAACGTCAGAGAGAAAAGAAACTACCACCGGTTCTAACCCTACACCTCTGACCCGAGAAGTATTACTTATTACCGGCAAGAAACTCGGCGGGACTTATTTTTTCAAAACAGTACTACAAATACATTAAAGATACTATATACAATAATGCGTAGTTCTTCAAGAAGGCATATCAAAACAGCTTGAGAGACAGACATGTACCTGCCTATTGTGTAATTAAAATGAAAAATAAAAATAAAATCCAAATCTGACTGCTTCGCAATACGTTTGATATTCTTTCTTACTTGAACTGTGTCCTCTAAATGTTAGATGATTTTATAGATTCTGGTTTGGGCCATGCATATATGTCTGTCATATAGTCCTCGACCCTGTAATAACCCTTTGACATTAAAGTTTTTTTCAAGTATTTCTTAAAAGCGGGAAATGATAGATATTATTTAGAAAACCTATTTTATATGGTTTCGAGTTAGTATCATAACTTTCTGCTATCGGAACTGTATCTTACATTCATGTTGAAAAAAGATAAGTCTGCTACCTACTACTACCTCACTACCTACTACTAGACTACTACACTACTACTATCTACTACTGACCTGCTGCTGCCTGCTGACTGGACTAAGTAGTTCATAACTATATAAGTACCTTCATCATGTAGGCGTCATCGAATTCAGCGAATCCCACAGCAGCACAGAATAGTCATCACAAAAAACAGAGCTCCAGAGACTTGATTTTATATCCATTAAGTATGTATGAATTTAGCGAACATTTCATGAAAGTTTATAACTCTCTTTCAACGTTTTATTCAGAATTGTCGATGTTTACGGTCGAACGAACAGACGGACATATGATTTGCATATCCCTGGGAACCCCAGAAAAGCATAAATATACAGAGTAACGAGGCATGCCGAAAGTAAATAATGTTGTTAATAAAATTGAATGAACACAGCAGCGTGGTCGCAACAAAAATAAACGCATCTGGGACGCGGGCATCACGAATTTTAGTTTCGGCGCAATTCGTTTTGCACGAGACCGCGCTCATATTGAAATTTGTGGCATTAACGCGCATTTTACTATAAATAAGTGCACTGTATTTTTTTGGAAGCCTATATTTATGCGGATTCGATAATTAGTGGGAATATTTGTGGCGGAATGTTTAATCATACTAGCAGTTCGTGTAACAACGGTACGCGGTTTAAAATGAAGAGCGAAAAGACAATTAACGGTGAGTATATATGTATATTGATTCATTTTACGAGGTTGATAATATTTATAGCACCGATTGAATTGATATCAATCTAGTATAAAAAATTGCCTCGTTACGCATCCGCCGGTATTTGTATCTGTGTTTATGTATGGTAATCTCCTTCCCGGTCGCTTTTTGGGTTTTGATTTGTATTTTTTCTTAATACCACGACAGTGGCAGACAAGCTTACAGTTCACCTAATAAATTATGTCTTGTATACATATATTATATATTACAAGGCATAATTTATTTGCATTTATAGAAAAAAATGATTTTTTAGTTTCACAAAACTTTAAAATATGGAGACCGAACATTCAAAAATATTAAAGCTACCTGTAATTTTTGTGCAGGTAATATTAATATCTCAAATAGCATTCCTTACCCACCGGATAGACGTGTAGTTACACAGGGAAAGGTACACGGAAAAAAATGCTTCCGGGACATTCTTAAATCTAAGACATTATTAAATTATGTTGAAAATATTTCCTCGTGACAAGTATTTATTTCCTTTAACGAAAAAACAAATAAAGTTTTAAATATAACGAAGCGAATATATTCTTACAGATTTTCTAGTTTTCTTTTACCTAAGAAAATACATGTTTGATTAAAGTACAATTTCTCTTATTAACTCAATAATATACTCTTGAAACAATACATTTTTGTATTTCTATTTTAAGAAAACGTGGTTTTATTAAGCGAAAAGTCATATTTTTGGTAAAGGAAATAAATACTTGTCACGAGGAAATATTTCCAAGATAATAATAATGTCTTGGATTGAGAATATCCCGGAAGTTTTTTTTCCGTGTACCCACGCGCGTGAAAACAAGGCTTTAAGTTATCTATATCCACTAATTCTTAAGGCCTCAACTAATCATAACGAGAAGACGCGTTCCGAACAGAAAAGCTGCTAGCCCAATGGTCGGGTTTTTATCGCCTGTCACGTTCTGACAAGTATGTAAGTGCGAAAGTGACGCATGACGCGATAGGCGATAAAATGGCAACCATGGATGGCCTTGATGTAGTTGGAGGGAGTATTTAACCAGCGCCCTTGGGTCAAATCAATTATTTATGAGAAATTATAGGCAGTAGGCAGCAGATGATTGCTCTTACATTTATCTTGCGATTGATATTCGTACAATGAACATCATTTTGAGTTTCTTATACAGTGTGTAAATCTAATAAGACCTAATCTCTTAACGGTGATAAGTATAGGACATATAAGAAATGTAATTAGATACAGATAACTTTTAAGTACTTAGAATTGCAATAAAATAAAAATCCACACAAAATAATTCAGCCCACAATATAATGCAAACACACTAGCGTTAAACGCTCGTTCACAGTTACTTTGAATACCATGTTTACAGTAAGTACTTATTTACAGTCCATTGCTGATGATAAAATTTTCAAAAATTAATAATCGGGTCACAGTTAAGTGTAACTTAAAAAAACATCTTAATTAATGATTACACTAATAAGTTCTATGTCTGGTTTAATTTATCGCCAATATCAGATTTACATACTGTATAGCTATAGGTATACAATATTTTTTGGGTACAATCCAATTATCTGTGCACTTCGAATAAAGAACTCAACAAACGTAATTCACAGCATCACTAAACCATGCATATATTGTTACATTACTTATTCTAAAGTACCGTAAAACCACCCAACTATGGTCCAAAAAATACTTAAATATGTTCGTTCAGGTGTGAATTCTATTTACACAACGTAGTTCTATGACAATATATGTGCATGAATGAATGGAAAAAATTACAAAAAAAACTAAATTTGCTTTATACTTTATTACATCTTGAACTTTTGGACCATAGTTGCAGTAGGTACTGGACTATAGTTGGCAGGTTTTACATGTGTCATTATTACTTATTTGCCTCAAAATCTCTTATTTATCTCCTTTATCCTGTACTTTATCGAACGAGCGGAGCGTAAGCGAAGATCGTTCTTACAAACAACAACTGTCACCTGGCTACTGGGACGTCTCGGCATTTGGATGGCTTTTTGATTTAGATAGTTTGTCCGACGATAACTTTAGTAACGATTTTCCGATCTTTGTGAAATTTGTTGGGGTTGTAGCAGAGACCAACAAAATTTGCGAGTTCGTATATGAGCTAGATTGAGACGGGGGTTCTGTAATTAGAAGGCCTAAAAAGGTTTTGTAAAGGGGTCCTGTTACATTGGTCATCTTATTTGCTACTTTTACGAGCAAATATGGTTGAGTTTGGTATCAAACGAAAGGTATTGATTAACACTCTCATCAAATCCGTATTAACTGCTTACTGTTTCATAACAATTAGCAACATAAAATTGATTTCAAAAATATTTTCAATTATAATTTTGATTTTGGTGTAAATATTTTGACAACTGCAACTGACTTTTTTTTTAATTTATTAGAGCTTTGGCTGCTAGGGCCATCAGCATACTGACATTAAGAGGCTGACAAGACCCGATGACCTTCAAATTGACTTTACTTAAACAGTCATATAGCTATAACTACTTGTTTTGGAAAAGTAAAAAAAATATATGTTAATATTCATTATATTTAAAAGAACTTGGTTAATTCCAATACACGATTGGACGAAATCGGCTCGATAGAAAATAATTCCAAAGTTACATCTAAAATTAGCTTAAAACAATCGCACGTCTTTAGTTTCTTGGCTTATATGTCTGTAATTAAGGACAACATTCCACCACACTAATACTAAAAACTTCGTTGCCTTAAATTTCTCAATTAATGCATAGTTTTTTTTTTAATTAATCATTTTGCAAAATTTGCAATGAGCTTCCATACTAATCGTAACGCAGTGTTTCTCTTTCACTCGCGCTGAAAAAGATAGGGAGGGAATTTAGCTCTTATCATCCTCTTAACACATTAGTTAGAGAGAGTTACCATAGACGCATAATGATGGTGACCGAAACCTATATAGGTGGTCCACAGATGAGAACGACATGTCAAAGCAACAGAGTGAGAGGCATGTGAGAGGTGGATTTAAATTTAGATGAGACAAAAACTGTCAAATCTGAAGCGATTTCGTCGCGGTAAAATTTTGCGCATCAACCGCACAATTTAATATGGACGTTTAGTTTCACCGTGATGGTTAGTTGAGAAAAAAATACCCGATACCTATTTTTGGTATTTGTAGTAATTCTACTATTGCACATGTATGGCGAAACACAAGATTCGCGAGTTCACAGTTCGGGGCGAACTACTAGTTGTAATTAAAAGAACTATATATTTACCGTGTTCTATGCAAATAAGTTCTTTGAAACTTTGAATCTTTAAATTGAGCTTTACTAAATTTGGTGTATTTTCCATTTGCATAAGGCATGATTATCTTAAATAAGCATCGAACGAGACTGCATAACAGCAACAACGACAGATATCCCAATGACTGTGACTTACGTAAGTAGATAGATGGTCTCGTGTTCGCCAAAATATAGTTGTCATTGTCACTATCACGTGACGTATCACGTTGCTTGTTTTAAATATACCATCCTTACTTTCATCCTTACTTGTTTTGTCATGTAAACAAACACTTCTCAATATTATATGTTTCTCTGGGATTATCACTAACTGTCCGTGAGTTCTAAAAAGAACCTTCGGGTTTTAGAAAGAGACGTCGGGTATCAATCAACAGTGACACATGAAAAAGCAGCACAGCAATATTACCTTCGTGTGTCATCGGCGATTCCCGAAGGTTCTTCTTAAAACTCACCGAGTGTAAAATGGTGTTATAATATTATACTTAATTACATTAAAAAACTCAAAAAATATTGAATTCAAGCAGCCTACCTGAAAAATTTCATTTCTAATACAATCGAAGTAACGAACAAATTACTTGAAAAGTAATAGTTAACTTTACGACGTCTAGATTGATATACGTTTACTTGCAAGTACCTAAGGATGAATTCTGTATAGAAGAATGGAATTTCGTCCTAGTAAGTAGGTAGACTGTGTGACAATAGTACGACGAAGATTTTACAAAACTACAGAGATTCTTTCAAGCTTTCATTTACAAGATTATCTTCTAAAATCAACAGTTTTTATATTTTATTTTACAAAAATCATATTTATAGTATTTGTCGTTTACACGACGCACCGCACTGAGAAAATGAAACAGCTAGAAACAATAGTACATTACTACAGAGGCCGGGAAGTAGGGGGTTGCCGGTCGAGTACATATATACGGCCGAGCGTAGCGAGGCCGGATAGTTACGAGGCTGGCAACCCCTTTTCCCGCCGAGGTATGTATAGTGCTTTTCTCAAACATGCCATGAAATAAATATGAAACTTATCCAAATTTTTTCCGACATACGTGAGGCAAAAGTCTACTCGTAAACTTGTATTAATAATAATATATTGTACGTTGTATGCACTTCAAACATCTTCATACTTCGGTTTTTATGTATAAAGTTAAATAAGCAACAAACGTACAACCATCATTTGCATTAGTTTCTAGGAAACATGGTAAACCAACATTCCTAATATTGGCTATTCCTATTCACTATTACGACTAATTACATATGTTCATATTGTTATTAATGAGTTATCCTATCAACAAACCAAAAAAAACATTAATTAGACTTACCACGTTATCAAAAACATGCTTAAAAACATTACGTTATGAAATCTGGATTGCTTAATTCTGACTTTGCATTCCATTGTCACTGAACGGCTTTTAAAAATGTGTAACTACTACGTACATTAGCCATTTAAGTATAATGTTCACTTGCATTTGAACAACATCTAAACATATTTCACTTTATATATTACCTATAGCCAAGTTATTATAGAATAAAACAAATCGACATTATAATACACAACAATATAGGCAACATAATAAAATATTGAGAATGTTTTTAAAATTTTCCCACTAAAGTTTTTTTTTCACAGTATCTGCGCTGTTCGAGCGGTTGAACTTAAGGCCATTCTACACGAGTTAAAATTAAGAAGAAAAATGTATAATGGTGACTGAATAAATTCAGAACGTTACAAATATTGTCTATATATAGTCTCTGTTTATACTTTATTTATTTTATTTTAGAAAATATTCATAAAAATCAAAACCTTTCGAATTTATTTCGTAACTATAGAGATCCCGATTCGAATTCTTAGGGTCGCCACACACCTAGCGGTTTTCCTTGCGGAATTACCGGAAGTAGCGGAAATTTGTCTATGGTAGCGGAAATTTGTCTATGGTAGCAGATTTTTTGTATGGAAGCCATAGACAAATTACCGGAAGTAGAGGAAATTCATAGACAAAATGCTTAATTTGTCTATGAATTTCCGCTACTTCCGGTAATTCCGCGAGGAAAACCGCTAGGTGTGTGGCGACCCTTAATATCTGTTCGTGTGTAATACCCTCGCTGCTAATATTTTAGCCTGATAAGTGATATTCAACCTTTCACGAAAAACATTAAAAAAAACAGCTGTTGATATAATCTGCCTCCATCTTTACAATTTAAAATTATAGGAATTTGTTAATAATCTTTTATTTGTTATTTTCATGTCAATTTTATATATAAAAGGAATTGCAAAATATATCACATTGTTTTTTTAATAGGCGTAATTAGTGGCAGAATTCAAATGAACCAAAAAGTAAATATCGCTTATAGCCTTAAATGGCTAAACGCCATGATCCTGTGCCACAAACATAAGGAATGGAAATTAAAAAAGAGGATTTTGCCGGTCTAGACCTGCAAGATTAGTTTGTCCTAACCGCACCTGAAACGTCATACTTCGAAGCCTATTATAAGGAACATAACATCAATATTTCATTGCATGTTTGAGAAAATAAGTTTTTGCTATTTACAACCGAGTGACTCGCTTCGCATGGAGCCTGCAAAGTTCGTTGCTAAAATCAAAGAAGTCAACTTGGCTAACGTACGTATGTGAAACTATACCATTAAATTAGTTGAAAATAAATAAGTGAATCAAGTAAGAGTTATATTTACTAAGACACTTATTTGGATTTAAATTAGAGCTTGGTAAAAAATAACCAAGAATATTTAGCAATAATTGCTTGTTTGTCATTAACAAAGCTTTATTCCGTGTTTTAAATATGTCTTGGTTGTATGCAACCAAAAATATCTTAACCGAGCCAAATTGGTACTTTGCTAACACTCTATTTTTTCCGTGCGCCCGCACAAACAAATTACAATCGTATATCGAATAGGTAATTACACTAATTACTTACTTTTTCATACTGAGATAATTGTAACCCATATATTTATTAATTTCAATTTAAGATTCTACATAAAGGCATTAACGTGCATTATTGCAGATCTGCGTATTTAACCCAGTAAATCTATTACTTAATTGCCGAAACTGACTTCACGAATGAATTGAGTTAGCGAATGTGTGCTTAATCCGCACCTTAAGACCTTAACACTGAGTCTGGCAACTCGCGAAGAGACTTAGTTAATTTTATGCCGTTCACGGCTACTTAAATTTCTCGCCCGGTTGATAATTTTCTGGCGCCGGTGCCCATGATAAAATCTGAGTAAAGTTTAGTCGTGGTGTTATTTAAATGCAGCTAGCATTCATACTCGTATTTTATTGTGTTTGTAATAGTTGCAAGCCGGCTATTTGGAAACGTATTCGTTCATGTTAATTACTTTTAATGTGAGTTGGAAATGAAACTGGTTGTTTGAGCGTAAACGAAAGGTACTCTAAAAATAGGTATATTTCGGTTCGGCTCATGATTTTCTCTTCCATACCACTTTTCATACAACAATTATGGCTTATTATTTAACATCACAAACCACAAATAATTGAAATGGAAAGGCTTTACAAGTGTGGAAAATGTATTAACAAGTATTATTCCTGTTAACGAATTATATTGAGTAATTTTTAATTAACGTTAATACTCAATTCGTTATGGAGCTATTAATGAATTAAGGTTTAACATTACTACTTTTTTAGCGATACAATCGCTTGTCATATGCGGGTATATAAGCAACTGTTGGTTGGTTCTTTGATATAATCTAAACATAATTTGTAAGAGAGAAGAAGTGCGGTTTTTCGGCTAGGTCCTACTCTCATAATTATCTTTATATGGTTTCGTTAGGACGTTAATTTCCAAAATTCAGTCCATTTCATACACATCGTTAAGTAAACGAAACAGCACCAAATTCATCCAACCGATAACGTAGCCGTCCGATTAAACCAATGCTCCCTTTCGATGTAAATCATACTCTAAATCAGAAAAGCTCAGTTGTTATGAAGATCGGAAATGGTGTAATAACAGTAAAACAGGCATCGCTCTCATCAAAACACAAAGTTAATGTCTTAGTGAATAGGGTGATCTGGGTTAAAATGAAATCGTTTACTGCACTGCGACTCCAAGCTTACAATAAGTAGGTATGTACCTACATACATCTTACAGATTAACCAATGCAGCTTACCACAATTAGTTGATCTGTAAGCGTCTGAATTTAAAAGCCTCCCAGCCTGCCTATGAAGCAGGAGCTCTCGGGTTTAAATCCTGGGCAGGGCATTTTGTGTGTTTATCACGGATATTTGTTTCTGAGTTCTGGATGTTTTCTATGTACTTAGTAAGTATTTATCTATCTATTAAATATTTGTATCGTCTAAAGACCACAACACAAGCCTTATTGAGCTTACTGTGGAACTAAGTTGACTTGTGTAAGATTGCCCCATTTTTTTTATCATTTATAACGGCTCCAGGCATTGCCATTCATTGATATACTTGAAACATTGAAGTTATTTTGCTTGTTGTGTCTTCCTTTGATTTAACACTCTTCTTGGGACTGCATCAAATCCACTATGCCACTCGCTGTTTAGGTTGCTTTTGACCGCTCTTACACAAGTATCGCATAAAACGCTATTAAACTTTGTTACAGCAATCATTTCTGTTACAAAAGCTCTTAGCTAATGAATTCACTTTTGTTGAAGAGTTAATAGTGCACTGAGTGAAACATAACAACGGCTGATGACTGTTATAATCGGCGCCACTTAACGCACTCGGCGCTGCTCCGCTTAATGTATTGCCGACAAAATCAACTGTTGCTACTATTGTTATACCATTTCAACAATTGCATACTTTAATTTTAAACGTAAAACATACAAGTTATCATTGCCATAATTAAATTTTTATCAACTAGGTAGCTAATAATGGTGTAATCTATTTCCCTTAGCATTGTGCGTTGAACAGATAAAAATATTACATTTCATGCAAACACTGTTACATTACAAATAATCATCAACCGGTAAGCTAAAATAATGTGGGGTTCAACTAAATAATTCTTAAGCAACAATAAATTTTACTTTTTGAAACAATGTTTTGCAGCACTTAATACATATTTGATATAATTATAAACAAAACAATTAAATCGCCAGTGCACCCAACATGTGGAATATACTAATCAATAGTGCTTGACAGTGAAAAAATCTTGCAATGCGCAATCGATTTTAAAAAATCGCGTCAACTCTCAAATTTTTATCTTTACTCTACCTTTGTCCGATTACGATTCATTGCACACTATATCAATAATCGAAAAAAAAATAGATTAGCCCCTTCACTAAATTTGTGAAATGACATCTGTCTCACGCACAATACTTCGGGCACAGTAGATAACAGTGACAACAGAGATCGAAAATCACCTCGAAAGTGAGTTGTAAGTAGACCGCAACTAAAATTCGCAGCAAAATCACATCAGTTACTCCGTGAAAATGGCGCGTGAAGCTGTGCAGCAATATCGGGATCTCATAAAAACAAATCTACTTACATGGTAAACACTCCGTTTTTAATAGTAGTTATAAAGTTAACGCGAAAATGGATTGTTATAAATCAGTAAACCATTAATTATCCTTACATCAGAGTATGTATTTACTAATCGTAGTTGTCAGAAGTAGAGGATAAGCTACCGAGTGTATGTGTAAATTTTAGCAATTACCAATTGATTTGTTATGTAGGTAGAACCTACTAGATGTGACATCTAGAACAAATTTTGTGCGCCATGTTTAGGACTATAACTTAACATGAGGTTCAACAGAAATTGATTCGTTTATTAGGAAAAATCCCCCTAATGATGGCGCCACTGGACGGTCGACGCAGTGTTAAGGGATATAAAGTGAAAAAAAAACTACTTACTGCGGTCTCTTAACATATGCGTTATAAAAAAATGTTAGACATAATAAATTACTTGAGTCAGTTATTTGGCAAAATAGTTTTTCTGTTTAATTTATATGTTAGAGAAAACAGTTTCTGTAACAAGAATCCTTGGCAGTCAACACTGAATTTCAACCAAAGATGTTTTTTACATAAACCATTTGACCGATCCCTCAAGGGTATTCCTTAGTACCCGCTATTTACATGAATACACTGAGAGAAAAAACAACCAGAATTCACGTTCGTTCAACCAAACTCTCATTTTAAAATAGCGCCTACAAGCTCTTTGGTTAAAACTACAAGTTCGATTTTGTTAAGTTTAATTAGTTCATTTTACAAGTTACTTGTCATTTTAGTTAAAGTGTTATTTAAATTAACAACTCGATTATATAAAACCAACATGGCACATATTGTTTTAAACATATATTTGGCTGATTCAATCCTAATCTTTTAACAAGTTTAACCTTGTTGTTCGTACAAATTCGACTTGTATTATCAATATTGGTGATCGATTCCGTTTACTAAAATACTTTAGTTTCAAACTGATAAACACGCAACAAGTCGAATTTGTTAGACTCACAAAGCAAATTTCTCTCAGTGTAATATGCCCCGTATTCAAATGATCCCATGGTGACATCAACAATGTGTAGATTCAAACGCGGTAGGTTTCTTGAAGTAAGTAGATTACTCACTAAAGAGCCATAAAGTAATTTTTATTGCGCTAAAGTATACTCATATTACAAATGTGAGGTTTTATTTAAAACTTTTTAAAGAAAAAACGAACATCTTGTCTGATATATAAAAGAATATTGTAGTTGTTAAAATTTGTCTCATAAAAATATAAGAAACAAACATTAAATGAGGCAAACTTGTTCACAACTTAATTAAAAATGCCTAAAGCTCTACAAAACTTAATTTTACAACATTGTCGAATAGAATTTCTTCTAAAGCAAATGTAGAAGGCTGGTACAAAATTTTCTACATCATGTATTAACTCGGAGCTGAGGATTCTAGAATATGCCAGTAAGAATCTGCATTGTCTGGCTTGCCTGCATATATTAAATTCTATGGCCGTTGTTTTCGTACTATGGCCGCTCAGCGATATATAGAACTGAATATTGCCATATTGCTGCTACATATACAATATATCCCAAATATTTTACGATAGGATACGCCGTGGGCTTAAAATACATAAACCGAGAAAGTTGTATTTGCTGATATTGATAAAATGTATACTTACGAACAATTATTTAATTAACAAATAACCATCACGTCAGTAGCAAATTTTGTTACATCCTGCCTTTTAACTAGCTGTTATGCTCATGAAAGTTTGCAATTAAAGGTATGTATGTCAATTACGAGACTTACAAGTACGTTTGTGGCTATGTAAAAACTTACGTATGCTTTCTTACAAGAACCCAAAATAATTTTAACCACTTTATTCAATGATTTTGAAATTTGTTTCTGACCTTTTTATACTCCAATGTTGTGCCGGTTCTTGTTGTTTGTCAGCTTTTTAGATTAATTAATTTAAAATATCGTATCTAAATGGTATATGTATACATTTTAACGGAGTTTTTTTGACACACCCTCCGCTTTATAGGTGGAAAAGGTAGAAAATCTCAAAATTAACTGCTTACAGAGCCTGAAACGCTCTCCGATGGGAATCTTATCTCACACCTAATGCCTTTTACTGCGACAAACTCGGGAATCTTTGTATAAGTTGGCCATTGTCTACAAACCTGGAGATTTAGGGATCAAGTCATAAGATGCTTACCCTATCAATGAACCGGATCGACACTGTAATCTTAGATTTTTATTTTAAGCATTATATTTAAAAACAATGTTAATAATATGCAAAGCACCTACTTAGTACTTATTGCTACATTTATTGATTCAAATACTAAAATCAAGAGAAAATTACATTGGATATACCTATTTACAAGAGAGTCAAATAATTTAGGCTTTACCTACGCTCGATTTTTTAGTACAAACGTACCGACATTAACGTATTGGCAAAAGCAAAACGCATAGCTACGAGTATTATGTGCGTGAGCGAGGTGGCATTATGAGTGTATTAGAATATTCTATTTTTTCTTTTCTATACATTATAGAAAAGATTTTAACTCATTAGTCAAATGCCCTAAAAACATGGTTTTATTTCTTTACATTCTTTGAAAACGCATGTAGAATATAATATAGGACCTAGTCTTGAAAATAGTAAGTTTGTTTCATTACTTAAAGTTTTTCCCGTACACCATGGCTTTAGGATTTATCACTGGGTTGTTGAGTGAGTCAGTAGCATCTTCTTTAGCAGATAGAACAATCGGCAGCCATGGGCCAATTCCGCGCTGTTTTTGTAAACAATTCTCAAGAAAAAATGTAAGGTGTTTGTTGGTAGGTGCCGTAGATAACCCAGTCCTTTGTGTATTGTGGTTCACGGCAAACAGTATGGTTTTTATGTCTAATCATAAAGAAAATAAACAAGGAACAATGAAGCAGATCGTAAAATGCCTGAATAAAAAGTGATAGCATCTAAAAACCACGAATTGCGTCAATGTACAATTTTCGTACCGGAAATATTTTACAGGTCTCATTAAACATCCATATTTTTTGTATTTATAGAGTATGAAATAACATATATAATGCATCTAAATGTAAACTTTTTAAATAAACAAACATGAAGTGAACGCAGACGTTATTCAAGAACAAAGACTCCACGTAATAATATTTTTATTGCACTGACAAAATCCTTTTCATTTTTCATAGAACACGGTTTAACGAAACCACGAAACGTTTCAGATTCAACAGATTCCAGCGAAAGATATAAAGATTTTAATGCACCTACGGATTGCAGGTAATCTTTCTGTGGTCGATGGGAATATGAAGGGGTATAAAATAAAATTGGATGCAATAAAACGGGTAATACACGACAAGTGCGGATACCTCGGCTATTCCGGTGACTATAACTGTTAGGCTGGTGCTATCGGGACGCCCGTTTTGCAGGTCAAACTAGATCCGGATTGGAATGAATAGCGGCTATTAGAAGTGCATAGTAGCTATATAAGCATAAGAATCTAAAGGGGTTAACACGGTATCGAGCAATTAATGTTTTAGGGTATATGTAAAATATTACGATCAGTTCCTACTTTAACCAAAAGAAACTGAAAATGTATACATCCCGACTTATTCTGGAACTCCGCGCAGTGCATTTGCGAATGTGTTTGTAACGAATTGAACGGCACATTTGGTCAATACAATAAGTCAGATATAAGTTGGCAATTAAGGCGACTGCCTACATTTAAATTACTTAAATTAGTCACAATTTAAACTCGCTTAAAGAGAGATTAAACTAACGATCATTATTTTTAAAGTGGTCCATTCACGCAAAAACTATTTTCACAGGCTGCCGGGCTAAATGCAGTGGCACCATTTTCACGAGCATTCCGCTGCCCCATGACTGTTACCATTAGCGGGGACCCTAATGGACACAAATGACCTGGAAGCTCTATGCTAAATACTTTAATAATACTCCGCCATAGTAATTTTGTTACCATAACTACATCGAATGCTCCGTTGGACCGATACCTCTGTTTAAAAACGACCAAGTTAAAATTATGAAACTATGTAAATGTAATACCAATTACATACTTAATACGGAATAGTAAGTTAGTGTTATTGTATGAAACTCCAACTTGGTATAGGTAAAAAACTTAAGTAAGTTACCTGTTGTATGTAGTTGTGGCGTGTTCGAATAGACAATACATGTTTAAAAGACACACACAAACAAAACCAATGCCTATTCAGACACGTCACAACTACTTAATAACAGGGGGGGTGATTTTTGAGATTCGAGCACTCGAAAGTGACATTTAAAACTCCGAATAAAACGATGAAAATTATGTTTTAAAAATAAAAGCGATAGAAATTTAAAATAATGATTATTTAAACTATTAATTCCATGCGAAAAAATTTGCGACAAACATTTGTGTGCGATTATTTTCGAGCTTGAATTTTTTGAATTTGAGCGTCCGGCTGTCAAAAATCGGCCCCCAGGTGACTTACTTAAGTTTTTTACCTATATCGCTGTTGTTATGGATTTTATATTATGAGCATGCATAGGAAAAGTTTACTTAGAAAATCAGAAAAAGTCTTATATACTTTTATAGTTTATCATCTGGATCTATAAACATTTTAAATTTTAATAATACTATCGTAGTTATGGAACTGATTAGTAATGAAACGAAATTTCATCGTTATCAATTTGATTTAATAAAATTAAACAGCGATTGTTCTTACTAGTGGCGAACAATCTTTTCTTTCTTTTTTGCTCATAAAACTGTGAAGTCAAACAAATATATTATAATTTCATATCCAATAACCAAAATGAGGAGACACGAGGCTTATTCAATTATTTTAGCGCTCCGTGAATTTTTTGATATTTAAAAAGGATTCCTTTGCTAAAGAAGCCTCGGATTCGTTGGTTTTATGAAAAACGATGTTCGAAAGAAAAGGTATTCTGTAAAATATAACATTTTCTTTTAGCACAGTATAGTCAACGCCAATAAATATTTCACAAGATAAAAGCTATTAAAAATAAAATAACAAGACTAATATGCGAGTACCTTTGCGAGTATTTTTGACGTCCAAATATTATAAACTTTTTGTACTTCATAATTAAGAATTAAAATATTATATTAAGGTACATTACCTTACTCATAAATATAGAAAGATATTTCCACTTCGTTTTTAGGGTTCCGCATCTAAGGGTAAAAACGGAACCCTATTACTAAAACTCCGCTGTCCGTTCGTCTGTCTGTCTGTCCGTCTGTCACCAGTTTACATTTACATTACAGTTTACAGTTTACATTTTCACACATGTTGTAATCTGTTGCCGCTATAAGAAGAAAATACTTACCAAAAACCAGAATAAAATAAATATTTAAGGGGGCTCCCATACAACAGACATGGTTTTTTTATCGTCTTTATAGATAATGGTACGGAACCCTTCGTGCGCGAGTCTGACTTGCACTTGGCCGGTTTTTGTATGGATCGCCGGCTGCGTGTGCATACACGTGCTAGTAGACGTCCACGTCCCGCTGCGTTGTAAAATAAGAATTCTCATAATAGTTAGGGAGGCGAGGTTGCTAAATGGCGTAATTCAACGGCGCCGTCGAGACCTATCAAAATCGAAAGATAAAATAATTTCGAAAAGAAAAGCTCGTATGGCAAAAACCATTTTAGCGGTGGGTTTGGCGTGTACGGTTTTTCAAAAATGTTAAAAAAAACAGTTACTTGGGCATTCTCGAGCGCGTCAGATATTCATACTACGTATGCCCCGAGTGCCTCTGATAACAACGGTATACTAATCTGCCGGTTTGCGTGGTGGGGGTAGGCATATAAAGTAGTCAAAAATGCAAAAAAAAAAAATTTCTCGAGGGCGTCAGATTTTCGGAAGGGGTGTTAAGTAGGCCCCAAGGAAGCTCCCTTTAAAAAAACTGACGATTTCGGCGTGACGATAAGTTACGATGAATTTTTGAAAATGCAAAAAAAAAAGTTTTTTTGAAATACTCGAGCGCGTCAGATTTTCATAGGGGAGGTTTATCTCGGTATCCTGAAAGCATATTTTTTTAATCTGACAAAAATGTTGGTGGGTTCTCTTAATCTGACCGGGAGTTTGAGTTTTTATGATGCTTCAAGTCAAAAAGTTTTAACTTTGGACAAAAATGTAAAGAGACCTTTATTGTGTAAAATAAAATTACCTTTTTTGTTTATTTAAACTTTTTTTTTGTAAAATGTATCGTTCGCGACTTATATGCCGTAACGCGTTCTTAGGAAGACGAAATGGCTCCTCTACACTTCCGGTCATGCGGAAACCGGCAGATTTTGTATTTTTAGTAAGTTTTAGATTCTTCAAAATAAAAAAAATAAAATATCGCGCTCGAGAATGCCGGATTAACGTTTTTTTTTACAAGTTCGCGACCCTATAACTCGGCGGCGACAAGGACTTATCGTCAGATTAGTTAAATTTAGTCTTTAAACACTAAAATCAACCCCCAATATCTTAATCTGACGCGCTCGAGTATTTCAGACTATCCATTTTTTTTTACTAATCTGATCGTCTATCCTAGGCGCGCGTCACTACATATAGAGCTAAATACTTTACAAGGTTGTTCTATTAGGTCTAAGGTATCTCTCATATCTTAAACTGCCACGCTCGAGTATTGCCGAAAATTCCCCTATTCGCCTCCCTAGCTATAAGAAATGTCACACTGCACGCGCACGCAATCGTCACGCACCGTCACGCAAGCAGCGCACGCAGCTGGTGTGTCTCGGCCTCAAAGGGTCCATGGGCTGCTAGCGCAAAATTTCTAGTATCCTTTTGAATTGAGAACTACAGATGCCATATTGACAATACTTTAATAAAATTTTAACGGAAATATATTTAGTTTTTTAAATACTTATAACAAAAATGTGCTTCTTCAACGATTTCCTTATTACCCCTATCTAGTAATATTTCAATAATATCGCTGTACGAGTATGTTGTATAAAATAATGTTATGTAGAACTTGAATCAATAACGTGAATGTAATTTTGTTCTTAAGTATATTCCCCGAAAGCAAAAACCACAAGACTTCAATGAGACACCCCAAGTGTTGACTTAATTGCTTTGTCGAGTGCCGTTGGTACCGGGTTCGTCATTCACCATCTAGGAATCTAATAATTGTATCTTATGCAATAGTTGTAGTGGCGTGTGTTACTTACTTGCGTTTTTTCTTAGCGGCAGCAATTATTTTAGTTTTTGTTATTGTTGGAAACCATATGAGTTCAGTTGTTTGTTAAGTTGGCAGTTTTGATTTTCGTTGTAAATTTATTGTTGTCACCTCTGTTAGCAGTTGCATTATATCACATAATAATCCTAGGGTGTTTATGAAGAATAGACTTGATAGACTTTTTTGAAATTGCATAAGACATGCTTTTATATTCGTTGGCGGGACCATATAATTGGCAGATAAAAGCACAGGAGTAAGAAAAATAATGAAATGATTTATGTTTGCACTGTAACAACATTAATTAACATTAATGTGTGCTGTTACCTGTGCCTGCTGAGACGGAGGTAACAAACCTGTGAAAAGAATCACGCAAGCTTCACTCCCCTCGTTACATCCGTCGATGGAGTCTTCGCTCCGCAAATGTCCAACTTTATCAAACATCTCGGTGAAGCCATCGCTGACCGGTGGCAGAGACCCCTTAGTATTGTATTGGGCTGGCTAAGATCCAAAATTATAATTTCGATAATCCGAGCCACCAGCATGTGTATCCGTGGGACACGGCACAGATTCAAATCCACCCAACATTTCTTCAGTTTCATCGACGGTGCTGCCCTACCCAGCCCGTCTACCTCTGCCCTGCACTAATGCCACGTTCTTGTTGTTGGCTAATGATTAATTAAAATTGTAACACTATTTTACGTTAAATAAATGATTTGTGTATATTTACAAACCTGAAGAATAATGCCATGTATTCTGATGTATTCGAAATAATAAATGAATGAAAACCTAACTATCTCACGCTAATTGTAACTATTATAATACATATTATTCAATATTGTTGGTAAGTATATACAACAACGTAGTTTTCGTCCTTTGTTCTTATAAGAACATGTCAAGATGTCGAGATTTCGCAACGCTAATATTTGAAACTCTAAGATTAAACTTGAGAAACTTTAAAATGAAGCTCCTCGCAACCATAAACTTAGTAAAAATAATAAAAATCCTGGTTAAAACAGGCACGTGAAGTTGACAGCTGACGTTTTTGATTAAAGCACGGTTTACGATGTAATTTTTTAAAGTTTTGATGAATTTTAGGGTTTCTGTTTTTAATCGAGCACAGGCGCTCTCGTAAACTCAGCTGTGTTGCTTTAAAACCTGGTATATTTTTATATTAAAATAATTATATCTTGGTGGTATCTAAGTAGTACCTAATGGGGTCCACCCACTATCAGTCGGCCTGACGATATTGGCCTGTCAGTCCAGTCAATTTTTTTTCTGACAGGCCTATATCGTCAGGCGGATTGATAGTCGGCGGGCCCCCTAAGTATGTAATCAGTGTAATCACGTATCTAATGTAAACATGAACTCTATTCTTTCCTACGATTTCGTTCGCGTAATTGTCTGCCATATTTCCATGCAAATATTTGTTTGCCTTTGCTAGTAGGCACAATTAACACCCACTGTAATAGCAAGTGGGTTTGAATTGCGCCTACCCTGTGTATTCTAGTTTGCCCTCATGTTTTACTGAATACATTATTACTCTAATTACTATTATTTAGTACGCGAACACTTGTGGCTGTTAATGAAATATGTAGGCGTAGTTTAATTACAAACTTACCTATATAGTACAGGAAAAAGGAATAAAGAAAGAAAATACATTTTCACACCACCCATTCGTATACGGGCCTTTTCTTCCCTCCTAGGAGGGAACAAAGTGGCACTTTTCTGTTCTAGGACATTACTTTTTTTTTCCAGCCAGTCCGCCATGGCAACAAAATGTCTTATTATATTAATCGATTACACTTTCATTATAATCGATTATGTGTATACATCTTTTTATATTTATTACTATTTTGAAACGTTATAAAATTCTGTTTTACTCATATTTATCATAAATATACTTCAGTTCAGTAGGTGCGTTACTATTATGAATGATTAAAAATAGTTAGCATCATTATATTATTTTTCCAAATCGATTTTTTTATTAATAACGAATAGACGTAGCAATCGATTCGATCTAAGTATACGTTGTCTGTGGTGTGGTCTGATATTTATTATCTGTTTTATTATTAGTTATTACGATAGTTTCATGCATAAAATGATGAATCTTATTAATTAAAGAAACTGCACATTAAAAGTAATTAAATTGGAAAAAACAAATCCCGTGTTCCTGCATCCTGTGTTTGCAAGTGATTCAAGTATATTCCCTGTACGGATTCAGGTGAAAAAATAAAATGTATTCGAGCGATAAGACATGAAAACATGACGCCGGAATTTATAGAATGAAAAGAAACGCAACATTGGTGCGTAATATGGCCAATTTGTTGCCATCAAATCTAGACAGAAGGATCTAAAAGCGCACAAAAGGAATACGAAAAGTCGTTATATTTGAGGTTAGCTAGAGACATAAAAATTGTTCTCGGAATCGGTATTTGTGGTTTAATTGCAAGGATTTGCTACCTTCCAAGTTCTACCCTGAAGCATGTACTTAGGAACTCCATGTCAAAAATAATGATAATTAAACACAACTAACAACATTTCTGAAATGAATTTCGGAAGGCCACCAAACAAAGAAGTCTCAAGTTTTGATTGCAAATAATATCAAAACATTCAAACACAGCACTTGATTTCAGTTTCTCTGCCTATGAATGTAAGTAAATTGACTCATTTTATGCTTACAATGCCTTTAAACAGTTCTTGATTTTTTTAACTTAAGATAACTCTAACTGTTAGAGTCTAACACAATGACATCAAAAACTAATTCTAATTTCATAACCTAGCAATGATTTTGTTATGTTTATCTATGTTTGCAATAGTCTTGGGGACTCGCCAGTGTGCAACACTCGGCTTAAGCAACATGCACATTTTAAATGGTTCACTTTCGGAACACTAATAAGGTTATTATAAGCTTTTATTTTAACTAATAACTGTAACTAGGTAGTTATAGTTATTAGTTATCAACATTGTGATCAGTCCCAACAGTGCAATCAATTAACATATTTTTTGTTTTGTTTTAGGTTGTTCTTATCTCATGAGCTCAGCGGTTTTTGTCGAGTAAATGGAGTATGGACTTACTACCTTCTTCCGCCAAACACCACCTTCACCTTTACCAGGATATTCTACTGATGAAAAATTAAGACTAACTTCAGTTTTGCTATGATAATTTTTAAATATAGAACTGAGACTGCCTTAACCCATGCCGACATTATCCTACTGATACAATACCAATAATGGCTCCTCCTATATCAGGAAGCATACTAAGCACAAATGTATAAAGTGAAAGTAAATATGATTCAACAATAACGTCTTTTATTTTCGTCTAAGGGGGTGTGAAAAGCAGTATGTGTCACATAGGAGCAAAATTATTTTCACCTTGGGCGTTAACACTTGAATCCCTCACTACGCTCAGGAGTCTATTTTAGAATCCCTCGCTGCGCTCGGGATTCTATTATAGACTCCATCGCTTCGTTTGGGATTCAATGTGCGCCCTCGCCGTAAATATTTCATTTTGCTCCCTTGTTACTCAATCTACAATTATTTTACACAGACTGTATGTAATGAAATTATATTACGTCCTTTTTAACCAAACTTTTGCCGTTATATATATTGGGACAATTCCCCGTACAGAGTTATGACGTAACACAAGGATAAGGCTCTACTGCCGACTGCGGCTTTATATTGGACCAGTAAAAGCCAGTCACTCGGTATTTTTGCGATTTAAATTCTGATGAGTGTTCCACGTTTCAATGGACAGGCGATTCTAAACACTCGTACAATTTGTTTTGAAGTCAATGATTTGCGAGAACGTTACATTTTTCATACTTTCTACGTGGTTACAATGATATGTGTTAAACCAGCTGGATTTCACTTCATTTGCATTAGCTATATTAATGTGCTATTTCTAGGCGAATTGACTGAAAATAATTTATGATTTGGATTTATTTAATCCATCTATTATTATTTTAACGTTGTTATGGTTAAAAAATAGATTATTTCTGTTACATCGGAAGGTTATGTATACTTACCAAAAGTGTTATGTTAGAACAGTAAACAGGAACTAGAAACAACGCACAGATCTCGACGTAAAGATGTGATGGTGCCCAGACTGACCGATTGCACCACTACTTGCAAATGCGCCGTTCACACGCGTATTCTGTACATTGCCTGCTTCATATAAGTTTCACGTGAACTACTTTATTCCGTAAACAGCTAAATTCCATTCATATCTTTTTCCGCGCGATTGAAAGAAAAACACAGAGCTTCCTGTGTTTTTCTTGCAAATTTTACAAAATGATGATTAAAAAAAACTACGTATTCATTGAGAAATGTAAAATAATGAATTGTTTAGTATTAGTGCAGTGGTTTTGTTCTTAATTATAGACATATAAGTCAAGAAACTAAGGACATACAACGCTTTAAAGCTAATTTTCAGATGTAACTTTGGAATTATTTTCTATGGAGCCGATCTCGTCCAATCGTGTATCGGAATTAACAAAGTTCTTCCAAATATACTGACATATGTATATATATTTTTTTCTTTTCCCAAAACAAGTAGTTATAGTTTTACAATTGTTCAAGTAAAGTCAATTATAAAAGTGTATAGTTATGGTCAAGTAATTCTAAGCTTCATTATCTTTGTACATATTTAAACTGTTAACGTATCCCGTAAAATGAAAACTATCTTTACTACAGATAAATCTCCAGTAATTATCTAGCGGCAGAATGGCTACTGGCATCTGACACGAAGTTTTGTATTGGCCCCTAGAGAGATTAAAGACATTCTTGGCATTTCTCAAATAATCTAAGTGAAGGTACAGCTTTACCATTCGCGTAATCACCTTACCCTTTTAAGCAGGATGCCTTTCCAATAATAATTCAATACCCGCAAATTATTTTGATTATGGCTATACTTAGCATGGGTAATTTGCTGTGTGCAGGTAGGTACGGTTAAGGTCAAAATATATTAGCATTATTGCGCCTTATTCTTAGGATTGTATGACAATAATTTTTCACCTCAGCAGTTCGAACAAGCCTACTTTCCTCACACCCTGGAGTGACGAAATTGCGACTTTCATCACTCCAGGGAGTGAAACTCTGTTTCTAGAAGCTTTCGTCATAATGATGATGCCTTTCATTCAGGAATGTAAATAAATGTGTTTTTTTTTAACTTTAATATGTTCTCACTACTGAGGTGAAAAGTTGTATGTGTCACACGAGTCAAAAGTTTTTTTACATCTCGTATTCTTGATATCCCTTGCTACGCTCAAGATTCTAACTTAGAATCTTTCGCTTACTCGGGACTCAAAATCAACACTCGCAAGAAAAACCAACATTCCTCTCTTGTTACACAAATAACTATTGTCTTGCTAACACATTTGTATACTTGCCTACACTATCAATGTGTTAGCAAGACAAAATTATTTTCATAAAATTTGGTATATATTTAGAAAGGTAGGGCGGTCTTACCTGGCTTTTTTGATTACTATTTGACAGGCATTTCCTGAACGGGGAAAGATGACGTAGACGAAATAAGGAGGGGAAGGGATAAAGGTACGCAAATGGGACAAGAGATGAAAACTGAATGCAAATGTGGGTACCAACTTACCTGAAAAAAGATATTCGGGAAATATATATTTAATTAAACCAAATAAATGAAATTAAATAAATGTTAAACATGGACTTTATCGCCATGACAATAGAGGCGTTGTTCAGATATTTGTGACCACCTTGGCGGCTCCGATATATCTGATGGCGACTGTACTATGCGACCCCGCGCCTGTGTTGTCACGACCCTGGGAGTTAATTGCTAAATTATAGCCCCGCTCTAACTACCGCTTCATTGAACCTAGCCCGTTAGTCTTTATTGATAACCCATTCATGTTTGAAATAAAAAATCGATTCGTTTTTATACAGCCTTGATTTTAAAAATAAATCGTTAAGGCTATTGGTTTTATATATACTTTGATGTATATCTGTTTGGCCATATTGTCTGGTAGAGAATGCCTAAAGGTAATAATTCCGCGTTTCGTAGGTAAATATTTTTTATTAGATAAAGAAATAGAAACTAAAAACAAGTTACGTGACAATAAAAATGTAAGGTGCGTTGGGTTAAGATAGAAAGGTATTTTTTTAGGGGTAAGACAAAAATATACCGGAGCATTACAGACTACTTTTTATCTTACCCCTAAAAAATACCTTTCTATCTTACCCCAACGCACCTTAACACAATGTTTTTTATAGTCTATTGTAGTTTTCTGCCAACAGTCGACTACTGCTTGTCCAGAGGTCAAGACACAAACCCCCTTATTGATAAACGTCTACTAAAGTCAAAAGGCCTCTGATAATCGTTTGTCCCTTTCTATTCAATATATGTGAGAGAAAGGGACAAACAATTATTAGCGATCTCTTAACTTTAGTGGACGTTTATGAATAAGGGGATTACAAACCCGACCACCAGCACGGTTAGCACAAGTGTGCGCTTGAACAGCGACATTATCTTGCCTATACATCTGTCATGTTCTGATGAATACAGTTAGAAAGTGACAGATGTCACCAAAATTATAGTTTTAGTTTTTAAGAATGTACAGTCAACGTCAAAGAAATGTTTACACTTTTGCACCTTATTACAAAGGATTAAAAGTGTAAACATATATTTGACGTCAACTGTACTTATAATAACTTCAATTCATTTCTAAAGTCGATGAACTTTATAAACATATATAGGTATATTAAGTTTACTTGTTGTTAGTAAACGTTTACTTGTTTTTAACCATTAGTATAATTTACTTTTCCTAGCAATTACAATTTTTTACTTGTTTTTAGTAAAATTTTCTCTCCGTGTAGTGTAAGAAACAAGAAAAGCTAACCAATATTCTAAATAAAATAACAAGTCGACTACATACAACCATGGTATAAACATTGGACCTTTTTACAATGAGGCAAGGAAGAAAGTTGTAAAACCGTGCCTTACGTGCCTACATAATTTCATAAGCGAAACGCGTAGCTACCAAAGCCTCTCTTTTGTTACGTGCATAGATCTTACCAAATAGATGGAACTAGCAACCGGAGAAGTTTCCAAAGTTGCGAAATTTTCCACATGGAATGTTCTCAGAACTTATTTACGAACAATAAAACTTATTCAGGAAGTCCCGGGACACAACCGTTATCAATTATTTTACTGACTATTCACGCGTTTATAAAAATAATACTAATATGGACTACTTTTCACCCAATAGCCTAGTACATTTTAGACTCCATTAACTCTCAATAGTCCTTACACCATGGCGGGTGTTGTCTCTGTGTGCGTCCCATTGACACGGGCAGCTGCAGCATCCGCTTAGTGTACCCCTCACTTTACATTAAATTGTCGAAAGGGCCTCTGCGCGTTGGTTTCGGCTCCGCATACACCTCCCAAAGGTCCGGAACACCATTGTTCGGTGGTCGGGAAAGACATACTAATAATATATTTTTTTATAATTGTAATAGGGAGTTTCTCGTTGAAAAATTAATTTAAATTCTCGTGTAAATTTCGGAGAATTTTACTGGATTTTTGAGAATGTTCTGCAACTTGTACTTTACTAGATGGAACATGTAAAAAAACTTGAGGTCAGTACAGACTGGCGATCCAACTATCCAATCTAAATTATATGGCAGCGCGACTACTCCAACTGCGGAATAAGTTTCACACACGAATAGGTACCTACTAGTTCTCCTGTACACAAATAAAATAAAAAATTCTCATTGAATTTAAACTTTCATAAGACAATTTTCTATAACACTATAAAATAGTTTGCTTTCACTAACGTTTACTTAGTCACTCGGCGCGACATGTTTTTGAGAGTCAGTAGCGCCTCGCAGCAACGTGTCACGGATTGGTTCAATTAGCTTAGTGCTTGAAGATAAAGGCCCTAGACTTTCCAAAACATATTACGCGTAGTGACTAAATATACATGATTGAAACCGCAATTTTTTAGTTAATTTTGTCCTTGTTGTACAGGACAGTTTTAATACTTATTTTGATAATTGCCGTTGGAAACGTATATCAATTACGTATTTATTAAAGTTTAATAATTAAATTGTAAATTATGGTGACCTTGAAAATTTTATAAAATCTGAAAATTTTAATATGTTAAATATAAAGCGAAAAGTGACTAAGGCAAGCGCCCTTATCCCTAGACTACCCGGGTCATAGTGAGAACAGTCGAATTTTCCCGTGTAAATGCAATCTTTGTACATGCTATGGCGCATTTAGTCAATCATCTAAGGCAGAAAAGTATGTGTTCTTACCTAGGGAATGCAACCCGGGTTTTTTTAGTATGAAAATACCCGGGTATTACCCGTAAACCCGGATTTATTCATACTAAAAAAACCCGGGTTGCAATCCCTATTCTTACCTCCTATATTTATAAAGCGGAGTCTATAGGTGGTAGTCCGTGGTTCTCGGTATTATAAAAGTTACCCGGCCGCTTATATGTTGTGTAACCCAACTTGGCAACGGCCTAGCGACCAACGGTACTTAATACATTATTGATGTTCTATAGCGGGTATTAAAAAACTTGAAAAAGTCATCGGTGAGTAGAGAATGCGAACCAGTTATTTTTAATACGAAATTAAGCTATTTTTTTCGCTTAGAAACCGGTTATCTCCTCGAAGTAGGTAATAGGATTTAGGATTTCTATGATCCTGCACTAATTACAAGTTTCAGTTTGATGAAAAGGTTGACTGGTAGAGAATGCCTTAAGGAATTATGTCCGCCTCTTGTACACTTTTTATTTGTGAAATAAGGTTTAAATAAATAAAAATATATACATAAATAGGGAATGTGAACCGTTATTACAAGTATGGAAAATAACCGGTTAAAAAACGATTATTCTCACAGTAAATAAAACCGGTTTGCATTCTCTATCGGTGAGCTTGTTAATTTGCACAGTCAGCAGCGAAATGGCTAAACGGGCGAGGGTTTCAAAATAATCTTGACACTTTTTGTTTTTTTTGATATGTAAGTCATGTCACACTCATTTTTAACACCTCGATCGTTTAACACATTCACTGCTATGCTAGGCGCATAGCGCTACGCCGTAGCCGATACCATTGGTTTCCCGCTATGAAGCGAAAATGCTTCGTAGAGCCGTGACGACAACGTGTCGTCATCAGCGCTGAATGACTTAAATACTTCTGTTGCGGGTTGCTCATATTTTTCTTTTAAAATGGAAATTTTACGACTATAGAGGCACTATGACTATAGAATATAGGGCTTAAAGTTTTAAAGTGGTATTCAGAACGGACAGTAGCTGACGATTTTGGCATTTTATCAAAATATATAAAATAAATAAAAAGAGTAGTACTTTAAAACTATTCGATTTTTAAAGAATCAAATACTTAAATAGTTTCTTAAGTATACACTAGATTAGTAAATGTAACTACGAACGCGCAGATATACTTAAAATATCCGTCTTAACATTCTATTTTACCTAAAATTACTAAAATATTACAATTAGTACTGGTTATTAAAGCAAGAACCAGACACCTAAACGCATGTTTTTGTCAACCCTACAAAGTAAATAGAATTCTTAAGCAGTATACTTCATTTAAACCATTTCAAAGACCTCAGATCTATAACCGTTTGCCGCAGATAAGAATAAAATCCTCTAAACAAAGGGCTCCATAGAACTACTCATTTCTCACATTTCATTTGATATCAATCACAGCTTACAAACTCTCGGGCGTACTCGGGGGCGTTCGGCCAACCTCGGTACATTATCTAGTAGCGGCGGTACTCCAGTGTGTCTACGCTGCTACGAGGCTCGCACGTCTACGGCGTAGTGAAGGCGGTACGAGTCCGAGCGACGTAGTCAGAGGACGGGTGAAGATTGTATTTTGACGTATATACCCGTGCTAGTGACGTGATATGACAGTGTTTTAAACAGTTTTAAGGGTTATACAGGTGCTTTTTGAGATTTATACCGGAATTTTATGGTGAGTGTTTTTATAAATTCTGTACCGTGAGTAATAATGACATTAGTATACAATTTTTAATCGTTTTCAAACGTTAATTTAACCGTCATATATTTTATAAATATTTATTATATATAATATTCACGACGACGTGCGACGTATATTTTTTACTTTATGAATATAAATTATTTTCTCATTTTCAGAAAATATTTGGGGGCACTTTATTTAATTTTATTAATGGTTAGTGTAAATTGCGTAGTTTTAGAAAGTACTAATAACTTCATATCGATAAAGCGGACATTTTCCCTGGACTGTCATATTTTGATATATCTTAGTTAGAAAACTGTGCATAATTAACATCTGGTATTTCTAGTTGATTAAAACGAATAAATATTAATTTTAATACTTACCTTTTCTTATCTGAAAAAGATTACGTTGTGTTACTATTATTGTAACATAGGCAGTAATCCAGACTGACGTAAGCGTAGCTTGTTAAGTTCCGTGTGACACATGACAATCCCCGTACTTTTCTGGCGCCTTTGTATTTCCGGAGCCTAGCACGCGGTTTTCTTGACACTGACAGAGGAATAAAAGGTTTATTTGGTAGCGGGAGAACATAGCATAAAACCAGTTATGATAATTTTAAATTATTTTAGTTATTTGAGATAGAATTAGAAGTGCTCCCTTGGCATACCAAATTAAAGGTAATACTTAAATGCTGTTTTTTTTATAATATATTATATTTATTTTTAAAATCCACAGCTTTTTACTTACGATTTGGTAAAATTGTTCTAGAACATTTCTACAACAGTTTTACCATTTCGTAAAAAAGCTATGCAGAATTAGCCGTAATTCTTTGCTATACGATCTTCGCCGAGTGACGGTCTTTGCCCAGTTTACCCTACTTTATACTATAGCTAAACCTCGGCTCCTACCTGCATGATCCAAAAGTGCCAAAAAATATTTAGATGAAACATCTAATTATTCATGAGATTACGGATATTTTACAGCGAGGATGTAAAAAAATCAAGACAAATATACATAGATTAATTACGTTTCTATTTTAGTCAGGTATCCATACAACAGTTTGGGAAGCGCTGGTGGCCTGGCAGTAGAACGTTAAACTTTCAATCCGGAGGTCTCGTGTTCAAACCCCGGCTGGAACCACAGGAGTTTATCGGAACTTATGTAAAAAAATATCCTCTGATATTTACCAGTCGCTTTTCGGTGAAGGAAAACATCGTAAAGAAACCGGACTTAATCCTAACAAGGGCTAGTTTCCCCTCTGAGTTGGAAAGTCAGATGGCAGTCGCTTTTGTAAAAAACTAAACTAGTGCCTACGTCAATTCCTGGTTTAGGATGCCGAGCCCCCAGGCTTAACTGAGCTGATGCAAGACCAGCACAAACGCTAGGAGAATAAGATCTATAAAACAGAGGAGTTTGGCTCACATGTAAGTATAAAATATATGTAGGATAGGTCTTTGAGGTAGTAACGGATCCAAAAGCTAACACTCAGCAACGTCGAACCATTTTATAATTAATAACAGACCGCTAATTGCCACTTCAAAATTGTAATTTCAAATGAAATAAGTTTTAATTAGATTCGTCGGTTGTACTTTTACTTTGAACTCCAATTTGAGCATTTAGTTTTATCAAGTAATGGAACACGTTCATTTGATGGTTATATATATATATATATATTTAAAATGTATTTTATTGCATTATCTTCAGAATATAAACAGTTAATACAATATTGAATAAAAAAAATATTGACACGAAAAAATATAAGAATGGTACTACTAGTAAAAACTATTAAAAGCTACTTACTATGCTTAGAGTATTACTAGATAGATATTTAGTAATACTCTAGAGCTATAGAGTATTACTAAATATCTATCTATCTATGTCTATGATAGCTATCATAGACCTATATTAAGGTCTGTGAGAGCTATGATAGATATCCGCTATTAACATGAGACTTTACTCATTTTATTTATTTAACTATTTATTTTATTTATTTAGTAATCAAATATACATATCACTTACAGACTAGTCCAATGCATGAGATATATTACATTAGAAATAACAAAAAACATTAACAATTTAGTACACAAAAGATACACACATTTAATTGTCATGATATTAATAGTGTGGTGAACGAGTGATTCTAGCTGGAAACGTGGAAAGCAGAAATTTTGACTTTGGAAATTTGTTAAGACTAGTTAGGAGACTAACATACTAAAAGTCCCCAGCCCCCGGAGGTGAGCCCGAGGAGGGGGGAGGCAAAGAAGGTCCCATTTTTTGGTTTTAGGCTTACATCTTTAAAACCATGCATCATAGACAATTTTGTTGTAGTACATAATTAAAGCTGATAAAAATCTCTACAACTTTTATGAACTCACTTTTTACCTAACACTAATGGTTGTCCTGATATGAGCTCCGATAAACGGACGATTTTGTAAGGTAGGGGGTATTATCCACAATACTTGTCATACTAACTGGCAAAAGTTAATCTGGATAAAAAACACCCTAGAAATCTTATAATGAATTAAATTGTCTTATAGAGACTTCATTGAAATGTTTTAAATTGAATGCACTTTAAGAATTTTTAATTATTGTGTAAGTATGAATCGAAATATGTATTGTATACTTTGGTGCAATTTGAATACATTTAACTGGCGTGTAAACATGAAATTAGTAATTTAAAGCAAATTGATTGCACCTGGTAATGGGATTGCTATTTACACATTAAATAATTCGTCAATAAGTAGCAATTTAGCACTCACTTAGCACATGATATTTTATTTTCATATATCATATATTTAATTTACCTATTTAGGTAAATTGACGAGAATTTAAAAAACTAGATATAAATAATGAATACAATATTGGCAAATTAGTACCTACTTACACCCAACAGGTAATTTTTTAAATGTCTTCACCAAAATGCATATATTTCTAGTACTTGCATCTTACGATATAAAATACAATCGAAAAAGATCTTTATTCTTTAATTTAGGCACATTACAATGCACATATTAACGTCAATAAAACATGATTAAAAGTAAAAACGCTAAAACTTCCATTTTAAGCTTTTAAATTTCCCTTTGTTCCAAAAGTCACGTTAAATGCATGGCATATTCAGAACTATAAAAAATCTAATAATGAAATTGAAACACGCGTTTGTTTGAGCAGAAAACAACAAGGAAACAACACAGACGGCCGAAACGAACGGACGACGTAACGTTAGGAAAGAAATTTCAAATATTTCAATATGGCAAACTAATTTTAGAACCCATATACCCATATGGTAGTAGGAATATTCCTGCTTACCTCTTTTGTTTTACCGTTTTGTTTGAAAATATTCTTGTTAATATAAAACCGGCTAAGTGCGTGCCGGGTCACGCATATGGAGGGTTCTGTACCTACGTAAAAATATATTAAAATGTGGTATCTGCCTATGAATGAAGTTTTATATGAAAAAATATACGCAATGATATGTCTTCTAAAAATCATATGTTTTGGTATCCGGTTCAAAAATAACAGAGGTTAGGTCGGGCATACTTTTTTTGACTCTCGGGGTAATTTTTCTGAATGTTCATTAAATCACAATATGTTCAAACAAACCTTAATGTTATTTGAAAGAGGTCCATTGAGGTACAACATGATGATATTTGGTATAAAAGTTTTTGTCGTTTAGTTACATGTATGTGCGGAGTGCCCCCTATTTTTTTTTATTTCAGCAATTTAACTACAAGCTACGTAGTTAGCGGCATCCAAAAATACCTTATGTAAAAAAATACTAAGATACCTTTTATATATTCCGAGTAATATGGCTGTGGCACACGGACGGACGGGCGGTCGCACGGACAGACGGACATGACGAAACTATAAGGTTTCCGTTTTCCTATTTTGGCTACGGGACCCTAAAAAATGCACTCGTGTATAAAAATAGAACATTAATTAAATACTCCGTAAAATATGGAAGCGTTAGTTCATAATATTACGTTAGGTAGGTACAGAGCTAAAAGCGTGTGATATTTATGCTTATGTAAACAATATATGTGGACGAGTTTAGTGCAAGGGACGACCTTGTCGATTTACAAGGACACTTTTTTTCTTTCACTAATAGATAGTGCATATTGCGTAGTTTTAGAAAGTACTAGTAACTCCATATCGACAAAGTGGTCCCTTTGTCCGTACACTGACACATATGCTTGATGAATTTAGGTCCCTAGACCGACATACTAGTTTGTACGCGTTTGTCTACTCCACAAAATCAGGTTAATAACGAATTTCAGGTGCCTCGTAACAAGTTTTCATAATACAACCCCAGGGTTATAAGCTCACTGAAATATGGCAGCGGTCCTTAAATTGTAAGTTACATTGCCCGGAACCGAGACCTCTAATAATGCACCTGATTTAACGACCGTCTTAAGCCGGCAGCTCGGACACTTGCGATGTAATAACGTTGCTGACATTGTAACCTATGTTAAATTCTAATCTGGTGCCCAATGAGGTTACGAGTAAACGCGCCAAGTAACACACAGATGGTTCTACAATCGATTTTTTCATCAGGTGGCAGCACCGTGAAAGGTCTCGCTGGCTAATCCACCAATCATGATTAATCTTTTTTTGAATGGTGGATACTGACACTCTTGCTGTCAAAAAACTCTTGTCGCAGTGCCGCCACCTGCTGTTGTAGAAGCCCTCAATGTTTAAAAAATATTTTTGATTACCGTCAACTTTTACAACTTTGCCTACAATACACAACTTTTCCTGGCTTGAAAAACATGGTTTTCTTCACCAAACTGCTATTTATATCTTATTCCTGAGATGTGAGAAAGGCGTTTATCTTAGGAAGAGATACAAAGCGTAAAACAAAAAACAATTACAGATTATAATTAGTGCTTTAATGTCAACCTACTTTGACACAGAGAGTCAATATTGAACATTTTCTTAGCTTACCATTACTAAAGGAAAACCTGACCCACGAATTCAGGCATTCTTGTCTTGCCATGCCACCATGGTCTTGACATAAAGCAACCTTATTAATTGATAAGATTGATTATCTAGCTGCAGAGCGACTCGACACATTTGATAAATTGTCAAACCACCCTTGACACGTTAGCGTTTGACTTAGACGCATGTTTAGGCGCACTTTGCCAGATTCGCGATTTAGCTGACATAATCTTAGCAAAATATACTAAATATTTCACTACTTGACTTTATTTGTAACAACCGTAATAACCATACTTTGGATACAGATGTCAATAAGTCAATAACAAATGATAAAACCGGCCAAATTCGAGTAGGACTCGCATCATGAGGGTTTCGTATATCATACAATTGTAACAATCAATATTTTTTTGACAAATTAACAATTTTTGACTATTTACTTTATATACTGTGCCTCCTTGCTAGATTTCATGCTTCTTCTGGTATATCCGAAGCAGGATATGTTTTAATTCTCCTGTGAAGTGTTAAAAAATAAGTCTCAAAAATAGCGGTAGTCTCAAAAATCCATAGGGATTGCGTTGAATTAGAAACATGTTTTTTACAGCTTCAAGGGATTGCAGATATAAATAAGTATGTGATGTATATTTTTACTAAACCTTCACGCGTTCCTGAGAAAAAGAGTCCTGATAGACAGACAGACAGACAGACGAACAACAGCGTTATCTTATATGGGTTATTTCCTTTTGTGGTAAAGATCCCTAAAAACCATATTTGTAAGAATACCTTGTAGCTTTAACAAATATGATACAGATAGGTAAATTAACAGAGTATTCTTTCTCTGTTGTTAAAAAGCATGAATCTAGAACACAAATTGCTATTACTTTGATGGCGTACGCAATGACAACTATAACGTAGTCGTTTGTGAGCCTGGAGGCACGTCAGATCGAGACAGCTATAAACGTCTTTGAACTACACAAAGAAATATTAGAAATACGTTTAAAAATATCTCGAACATAAAATACTCAATATCAGAGAGTATACTCGTATAGTATTAATATATATATACAGGGTGTCCCAGAAATCGACGTCAAGCCGTGAATGGATGATAGACCAAGTTATAACAGTTATCAGAAAAATACAGAAAAAAAATCTATCACATGTTCTTCAAAAATTATGGTCACTTTAAAAATTTACTAGAATATTCACGCCCTGGTCTCTTAACTTCTAGTAAATTTTAAAATTACCATAATTTTTGAAGAACATGTGAAACACTTATTTTTTTATTTTTCTGATAACTGTTATAACTTGGTCTATCATCCATTCACGGCTTGACGTCGATTTCTGGGACACCCTGTATATAGATGGCACAGTCTAAGAACTTTTTGAGGCTCCAAGACTGAAACGCCATCTGAACGAGAGCAAAACAAATTTACCGTAGTAATGCCGTAATAACTAATAACGCTTTCAATTACTAGATTGCGCTGAGGGCAGAGAGTACTCTGCCTTATATTATACGGTAAGCTTGGTTGGTCTCGTTCAGATGGCGCTTTAGACTTGGAGCCTCAAAAAGTTCTTACACTGTGGTGCTCTATACGGGGTGATTCAATAAACGTGAGCAGGATTAACACTACGGATGCAGTTAATAACAAGCTAAAGTGTGATTAACGCAGAAAAAAATATTTTTTTTCATAATCAAAGTGCTGTCAGTATTGTTAATGAGGTTTTATATTTATTGATTTTTTGTTACGTAGAATAAAATTACTACGTAACAGAAAGTAAAAAAAAATAGAAAGGCCTTTTTTCACTTAAAACATGATGGCAGCTGATTCATTATCGTTAACTAAGTGCGTAAGGCTGTTCCTGCTCACGTCTCCTGAATCAACCTGTATGTTGATATTATGGAGTATCGCGTTATAGCTGTACCTAAACATAACAAATTAAAAAAGCTATTAGAGTCCGACAACGATAACTACGCATGGACTTTGTTGCAAAAAAATATGGCGTTTTAGACGAGGTATTTGATGTGTGCAATAAAGAATATTTATGTTATGTTATGTTTATGTAAGTAAATCATTGTCGGTTTTTAATCAATTTATTTCTGAATGATCATGACTTGGAAACGTCACAAAGCCTAAAATCGAGATTTCGACAGGTGTCAAAAACCGCTTCTTATATTGCACAAGGTATAGATTAGAACGCTGTGGTGATTTATTTAATTAATTAGTCATCCGCATGGCGGCGATGCGGTTCGCCACCCATCACGTCTCGTTCTTCACGGGGGCGAGAAGTGGCTTACGGAGAGCCGGAGCGGAGAGATCGTAGCAAATGGAAATCCGTGATCTCTGCCTACCCCTTTTGGGATATAGGCGTGATTGTATGTATGTATGTATGTATTACTTAGATGCAGTGGTTTACTAAGGCAGCTCCGTAAACACTTAAATCTTTACGACACGAGAGAAACAAAGAGAATTTGTTACCGGCGGAATATTACTCGGTAGAACAGACGGAATATTGCGCTCTGCTGAATAGCACAAAAAGGCTGTAGGTTGCTGAATAACGAGGAATATGGATAAAACTTGCAACACCTTTTAAGAGAGTAAAATACTATTAGAGGCAATTACGAGGTTCATAGCATTAAGAAACACGGAAAAACAAAGTTAACCTCTTAAAATCAGTTGTAGAAAAATAATTTTGAATTATAAAATTGAGTAAAACAGTCCCAAATAAAAAAAAAACAAAGCAACTGCTTCTGCGTGTCAGGAGGACAATTTGATTCACGATAAAGAGTTTCTCTTATAAATTGTATGACAACAAATCGTTTTTTTAGATATTTTTTTTTAATTTTTAGAGTTTCAAATTAGTAATTTTACTAGTCTTAGGACAAAATACGATGAAGGTATTTTTTATGAATTCAAAACTTTCATTTCTAAGTTTTCTCATTCACATTTTATCTTCTATTGTGTCAATTTTTATCATTACCAATTAACATCAAAGTGGATGGTAAAGCGGCTTCAATTACTATTGTGTAGGAGAAACAATTTTGAAATAAAATGTTACAAACGAAATATACCTAAGACAATCAACATAATTAATAACAAAGAAAATAATTTTTACTCTAGTTATATCGCGTGACCTTTAGACGGCAATATCTAATTGGCCTACACTGCTTAACGACAACTCATTCTGTGAAGTAATTGGTACTTCGATCGACACCTACGCAAACTCCGGTACGGTAACTTGAAAACTGAAACTCGTGAATGGGGGTAATAAAATGAGCTAAGAAACAATTGCTACTCAACGAAAATGGAACCGCGCCCATTCAGAGCTTCGCTACCTAATATTCGAGGTTGAATTAAAATGAATACCGACGTTGAGAGAACATAACATCGTTTTATCATTTTCTAAGCGTGGGATTTAACAATAGGATTCGTCTAAGATTTTTTTTTATTAAATATTCTTGTTAACAATGACTTTAAGAAATCCTTAGTAGGTACTCAAAATAATATTTTTACTAGAGAGCGAAAACTTTCTTAAAATACGACATTCCAGAAGAGTTAAGTATGTAAATCAGTAAAAGACCCCCGTTTTCGTAAATGTTCTATATTATTATTGGTTGCTTTAGCGATGGGCGTCGAGTTTTTAAACAAACCAGTGTAATGTAACCTAGAGATCTGTATCAATTATTCGCTATCAGAGTGCCCTCAGACACTGGTTCACTTAGCAACCAAATCTGCCCGTGTTTGTTTGGCGATTGGACTCCCAAGCTCTCATCAACGAACTCGTGAGGGGTAACTATGCGGTAATATATGGTAATGGCGGTAAAGACAGGGTGCTGAAATTAACGTGGGGCTTGCACTCAAGTACTACTAAGTACTTAGATATTATGAAAGACGATATTTGAAAACCCTTTTTCGGAAGGTGGTAATAGAATTTTCTAAGATAACCTTATTAATTGTGTCTTAAAAAGTATTATCAGTAGGTATAATAACTCTTCGTAAATACATCTGGCGTAAAATAGAACAAAATCAACATGCAACAATCTTCATTCTATCCTTAATCCTAAATAACTATAATTCCTTCCTAAATACTTATCAAGGCTAGTAGGACTAGAAACGTAAATAAAAAACTCTTTTCAATCAAGCAAAGTAACTAAGATTCAAGCTGAAGTACAATGTTATTACGAAAAAAATGTAAGAATGTCTCGAGCAAACATTACAAACGTTTCCCATCGATACGAAAATTATGTTTGCTTACAGCGTGAACAATTTTCAATCGTGCGCCCACCCTTCCAGAGTGACGCGAAGATAGGAGTCATCACGCCCGCATCCGTTTTATTGAGGCGATACCCGACCCGCGACCTGTGAAGCCTTCTATTGACCTCTGAGCGGGCATGAGGCATAATAATACACCTCGTATATTAGATATTCAATATTAGGTTCGAAACTCATCTTTGTTTTACTGCTTTTGGTACATGTCTGAATATTGCGATTATCCATACACTTCGTATACCTAAACATTATTGGTATTGTAGTTAACACATTTTAGGGTAGGTATTTAGGACCCTTATTCGACATGGTAAAACAGTTGCTAGTGAGACAACTATGATATATCACACTTTTGTGACAGCAGAAATCTCTATGGATTCACAAAAGAGTGATATCCACATACGTCATAATCGATACAAAACACTAGCGAGACCTACTGTTTTTGACAGTTAGGTGTGGACACGTGTGGACAGATGGATATCACTCTATGCAGTAGCGATTGAAGTGTGATATCTACGTGTCACAGTTTGCTGCGTCGAATCGGGGCCTAGTAGAACCCACTTACGATCACGTTTAATACGATTTCTCGTATTTAATAATAATATTTGATATAAGTCCCTGCAACTTGAGGTCTTGTAGGACAGTCCCGTGAAATACGCATTTCCGCTAAAAGTAGCCTTAAGCGAGTATTACTGTATTTGTATTACCATGTCTTGACTGAATGATAATAATAACAGTGAAAAATACGATATAATACGATAAATATTAACGATCATTTTATATCAAACTCGTTACATCTGCATTCCTAAATTTATCTGATTGTGTGCAGGCAATCTTATTTCTATACAAAAATACCTCTTTTATATAAAAAGAAAAACGTTACCCTCACTAAGAATTTTTTTCTTACGAAAAATTCATCTAATTTCAAACCAGAATCGAAATTAACGCCATTCATTCCGGATTTTAGCAATAGTATTCATACAAATATCGATGAGGATGCCAATTATTTTGTAGGATAATACCTTTTGCTCTACTCGCCGAGACTTGATCCACTGATAATATTATTCGGCACGATCGCCCCAATCCGAACCACGTTCAAGAAGCTTACAAGCCAGCGAAGCCACCACTCTTTATATCCGAGATCTCTCTGAACTATGGTGAGCCAAGGAATACTCTCGAATGCACGATCGATCGTGCCTTTGAGTACCTCTTCGGTTTTTGAGGTTAATAAATAGGTATTGTTCTTACCGCATTTCATTTTGTCTTCCCCTTTTGTCGTCGACGTTTAAGATATAGGCCTGCGGCGTCCTTCTTACATTTAATTAAGCAGCGGAGGAGAACGTAGCACAAAGTAATCCATAATTCTATAAATTTATGAAAGGTATGCTGGTTTAAATTTTTACCTTAAAACCAGCAAAACTAATGCATAATATGACGTTTGTACGACATACCGGAGAGGTAATAAACAATTTGTATGTTGATGTTATATGATTCGGCCATAAAGCTTAATGCTTTTATCCGAGTTGATCCGAGGGGCTGTAAAAATGGACCAAACTGTTACGGAGAGGAAAAATGTACGTAGTTGACAAGCTTATTCAGAAGTGACCAATTATATCATCATTCAGATAGAAACTGGAAATATCCCATAATTTGTATACATATTTATTGTCAATATCGATGGCTGTGGCTTATTTAGATACTTATTCGTACAGTGACGTCACGGTTGCACAGTCGCCCTCTTTCACGCATGGAAGAAATGATAAAATTGCTACTTTGACAGTGCAATACTGCGTTTATGTACCTATATTTTATTTTACAGTAAAATGTGACTAATAGAATGGTAGTATCGTCGTATTTTTAAATTTCATACTTTGAAAAACGTAACATCTTGAAATTATGAATCAATCTTTTCATTTCATTATTTCATCAATCTACTTCAATAGGTTTTTTAATTTTTAGTTTATTATGATATTACTCATATTGCATCCAATTAACTGAATTTAATTACAGAATTCAACATTTGTGATGATCCCTATTAATGTATGTGTAAAAGCTGTTATAGCTCCTGATTTTTGCTATTAACGGCACTTAGCTATTTATAAACGGCTCCTAAAGTATCATTTATGCCTGTCTGGTTTAAGCATAGGTGACGTTTTCAAGTCAAATATATATCATTTTGTATGTTTAAGGCGTTACTGCCATAATAAATCATTTAGAGGTAAACTCTATTAACAACTGACAGTGATGTACATACATCTGACTTGAAATGGTTTTTATTACGGAATATCACAAAATTTTAATATATTCAACCCTCCCCCGAGTAGTAGGTTAACTACAATAAATTCTTACATTCCAGCTTAGTGACTACTAGTTACTTACTATAAAGATAAGTCAAATAGACTATACTTACTGGAAAAACATAAATATAATCCCAATAAATAGACCCACTACTTCAAATTGCCCGGACACTAAATAATTTCCACGAAGTTTCCACGAGAGATGAGCGAGTTTTGTAAACCAATAGAATCATTTCATTTGTTTATCATACAACGCAGCTCTAGGATTGGTTCTTAACAAACACATTCCTCGCAAGGCATCCTTGCTCATCTTTGGTGGAAACGCAGTCTAAGGCTTTGAAAATAAAACTATGATTTTAACCAATAAGAATTAGAAACAGGACTGAAATATAAAACCCAAAGAAACAGTGTAATATTTCACGTCACTATCCCCCTCTCCGCATAATTTCGGTAATGCGAACAGTTATCGAGCATAAAATAATTTGGCACACACTTGACTGGATACAGTAGCAGAGATAATCGGGCTCCGAGGTAGATATGGGTAGTTTATGATTACGATGGCTTTTCATGTGGTTTCACAATTTCAACTTCGTTTTGCCATTCTGTTTTAATATGATGAATTCATTGATAAATTGGCCATGCAATTCTGAACCCGATAGTACGTTGTACAATAATGAATAAAATGAAATAGGATATAATGATAATCAATTTAGTGCCGTGCGCTTCCACAATTTAATTTGTTTTTTGTTTTCCATAATTGCCATTGAGGAGAAGACATTCGTATATAATGGCTTCTCAGCAGCGACCCTGCCTGTCCCGGGTTTAAATTCTGCTACACTCCGTGAGTTTTAAGAAGAACCTTCGGGAATCGGCGATGACACACGAAGGTAATATTGCTGTTCTGCTTTTTCATGTTTCACTGTTGATTGATACCCGAAGTCTCTTTCTAATACCCGAAGGTTCTTTTTAGAGCTCACGGACTGTAATGCAAAGGTTGGTAAGCACATTAATGTATCAGTGTGTCTATCACAGATATATTATTATTTTTTCCTGAGGTATAGATGTTTTCTATGTATTTAAGGGTTTATCTAGTATATTTACGTAGTACTTATACCCACAACACAAGCTTTATTGTGTTTATCGTGGGAGTCGGTAGATTCGTGTAAGTTTGTTTAATAATATTTTATTTTTACTGGTTGTAATATTTTCATTTTTATTTACTTTGATTTCTATTTACGGACCAGATGAGATTGTTGGACACGTAAATACCTACCTACATCATTTATTTACCTCTCATCTACATGACTGTATAAGTAGATATTCCAAAACGTGTTTGAAATTAGTTAACAAATACTTTAAGCTTTCCCAGTTAGTAATTACCCGCCTTGTCCACAAGAGTTGACGTTGCCAGATTTGAACCCTTTTAATATTACATTATTTTATTTATTTAATTGCGTATGAATCTTAACATAATAAAGTGATCTATAAAGTCATCGTATATGATTTAAAGACGTCAATCGCTTGTATAAAATTAAGGACATTTTCATCCTTCGTGAAAACTGAGAAAAGATTTTGTCTACGAAACCTCATATGGGAAAAATAAATGAAAACATTAACTCACCAACACCAGTTTCAGAAAACCGATGAACAAAATAATTTAAGCCTAAGGGCAAATATTTTATGTACCGGTACAAACATTGTTCGGTTATTCAAAAGTCATGACTTACAACATCCATAACAAAGTGACGTTTCAGTTTGAAAGCTGTTCTAAATTTCACAATCTAGTACAGTCAGCATCAATAGTATCTTCCTACACGAAGTCCGCATAAATAAGTGACACGCTCTTATTTGTAGAGCCATAGGAGCATGTCACATATTTATGCGGCCTTCGTGTAGGAAGATACTATTGATGCTAACTGTACTACCGTCAACTGCTACAACTTTGCCTACGATGCTCAACTTTACCTGATTTGAAAAACATGATGGGTTTCACTAAACAGCTATTTATATCTTATTCCTGAGATAGCATTTCTCTCATTTCAGGAATAATATATAAATGGCTGTTTGGTGAAGAAAACCATGTTTTGTAAGTCAAGCAAAGTTGAGCATCGTAGGCAAAGTTGTAGCCGTTGACGGTACTTATAGTATAGTCCTTACGGTCCTCCCTTGGGTGTCGTTATCTTGTGTGAAGCAAGTTGCGCGACACATACTATCTTTAACCTCTAACTTAAGATCGATTAACCCGCTGTAATGCCGTGAACTCTGATAACAGTCCATTATCATTATGATCTTTAATCCCTATTCACAGTAAGGAAAGAAACCTAATATAATCATATACAGTGTGTAAATCTAATACGGGCGATAAATTAAACCAGACATAGAACTCATTAGTGTAATCATTAATTAAAATGTTTTTTAAGTTACACTTAGTTAATAATAATATATCTGTGATAGACACACTGATACATTAATGTGCTTACCAACCTTTGCATTACAGTCCGTGAGCTCTAAAAAGAACCTTCGGGTATTAGAAAGAGACTTCGGGTATCAATCAACAGTGAAACATGAAAAAGCAGAACAGCAATATTACCTTCGTGTGTCATCGCCGATTCCCGAAGGTTCTTCTTAAAACTCACGGAGTGTAGCAGAATTTAAACCCGGGACAGGCAGGGTCGCTGCTGAGAAGCCATTAAATACGAATGTTTTCTCCTCAATGGCAATTATGGAAAACAAAAAACAAATTAAATTGTTGAAGCGCACGGCACTAAATTGATTATCATTATATCCTATTTCATTTTATTCATTATTGTACAACGTACTATCGGGTTCAGAATTGCATGGCCAATTTATCAATGAAATCATTCATAAATTGGGAATGCAATTCTGAACTCGATGGAACATTCTCGATGATCGAACTATTATTTGTTATATTGTTTTACGTTATTAAGATAAATAATACATTTTGCTGCAGTAAACGATTTATAACTCATATGAGGTAAGTTGATTAATGCTGCAAGCTATTTATCAAAGAAATCAGAATGAACATCGGATCGCAAATACAGTGTTTGCGGCAATTCCTAGATCTAATTTATTGTTCAGAACTTTTTGAATAAATAGGCAGTAACAATCAACCGCCGAAAACATGGGCATACGAAAAGTCGACCAAAATAACTCACATCCACCTCAGTGTGGGGAGGCGTGAAGAAAGATATTTCAGCGTCACGCATCAATACTGAAACATATCCATTCTCGCTGAGTTCATGCGACAAACTTTCTTCGAGCCGTAATGTATGGAAATGCGATGGAGACATATAGTATTCTCGAAGCTCTTCTTCCGAGTCTATATACTAAATTGTATATCTTACTTTGTTCGGTGTTTGATGCTTTTTGCTCGAGAGAACAATGGTATCCATTTGGCGCACTTCGCATTAAGAAGATTCAAACACTACTGTTGTGTTGTGTCGCGAATTGAGTTAGGAAGGGAGGTATTGTTTATGCACTGTTTTCAATAGTGAATTTCTGAATGAACGGGAGTTGTGCTCCAGATTTTTTAGATTTTTAAAGTTGAACTATTTCGTTTTCGTATATTTAGTTTATTTATGTAACTTAATTTTAAACACAAGCTGTTTAACAAAAGGGTTAAAAATCTGTAACCCGACTAGGAAAAAAAATATTTAAATCGATTATAATTTTACCTATTTTACCCGGAACATAATAACAAACCGATTAAGACCTTACTTATATTCATCAAACTCGGATGAATAGTTCAGGCGATACGGAGGAACTTAGGTAGATACATTTAATATAAACATACATTCATAGACTGCTAAAATCATAACCCTTCCTTTTGGTTTCATCGAAGTCGGGTGTAAAAGGAATGACATCAACCTTTCGTATTTTAAAAACGCGTATAAATAACAATAAACATTCATCGTTAATTCTATTTTTATGTGAAATAATTTTATAAAGCATCACAAATTACGATACCGGCAATACAAAGGCCATGCCCCGCGGGAAGTGGGCAAAGTATAAAAAGAATATGACCAAAGTGCGAGATCCCTGACTCCCAGTCACCTTTTGTTCAAAATGCGGAGAGAATAGTCCATATTTCATTTTCGTCCGCCTCTTGAATACGCAACGAGTCCAACACTATGAATACTAACCAGACAACAGTTTAAGCGGTTAATCGTGTAAACAAAAACTTTCACTTCATACGGAACACTCACATATTCAGTGAAAGGGCCGAGGATTTGTTTATGAATACGTTACCTTGTCATCTGTTACAACATTCTCTTTTGCGGTAACTCTATTGTACAGTCAGCATCAAATATATTGTAACAGCCAAAGTGATCAAATAGTTCTTCACACCATATTATATTTTGTATGGTGTGACGAACTTTTTGGCTACTCTAGCTGTTACAATATATTTGATGTTGGCTGTAAGTGTATGTAAGCTGTTTGTATACCTAGTAATACCTACCTACTTTGACAGAGCTAGTGTATTATTTTAGAATTATAAACATCAAATTGTTTGATGTAAGAAAATTTTAATTTTATAATTGCTTCATATAGGTAATTAACTAGTAGTCCGCCTCGAACTGAGAACTCGCGATTTACTTGCAAACGAGTTGACCAATATAACAAGACCCTAAGGAGGATCATTTTTCTCCTTCTAGCTGCATAACCATTTGATCGATCCTGCTCATATACGAACTTACAAATTTTATGTATCTCTGCTACAGCCCCAAAAAATTCATAAAGATCAGAATAACGTTACTAAAGTTATCGTCGGACAAACTAAATCAAAAAGCCATCCAAATGCCGAGACGTCCCAGTAGCCAGGTGACAGTTTGGTCTGGAGTAGTTTGTAAGAACTCACTTCGCTTACGCTCCGCGAGTTCGATTAAATACTTAACCTATGTTTATGTTAATTTAGATCAAAGATGTTAAGTTTTCGCAGATTTTATCAAGATTTTATTTATAAGAATCTAAATATATTTATTTTAGATTTTTTATATGCTATAACTACAAAGAACACCTAATTAAAAAGTCAACATCAAACATTTTAAATCTGAATGCACCCCCTGACTGGCAAATTTAACCCTGATAAGGGAAGGCATTTGCTAACGCTCGACCACGAAAAATGCCACTTCATGCCGCATCATGGAAATACCTACTTAAATCCGATAAACTTCTCTGAAGTTTATCTAGCTCATTCGTATTCGTATTATTTATAAGGCAAAGATGCAGATATCATTGCAAAGTTTGACTTTGTTGTTTAGAATTTCGGATGTTTATTATGAAGATTCGTACGATGTACGAAAGATAAATGATAAGTAGAATAAGAACAGAAACTATTTGCTGTTAATAATCAAAAAATTCTCGGTCTACTATGTTTATGTCCTTAGATATAACTAGCTTTTGCCCGCGACTTCGTCAACGTGGGATTAGCATTCACCATAAGGAATGAATTAAATGCCTTGGTTACATCTCATGGCATACCTATATTAATTTAGCGCACATGCAATTTTACGCCTAGTTTACAGTGAGCAACAATTCCATACAAACTTCTACCCCCGTTTTCACACCCTTAAGGGATTATTTCTAAACAAAACTCTATGTCCTTCCTTGAAACTCAAACTGTCTTCATACCAAATTTCATCTAAATCCGTTCAGCGGTTTAAGCGTGAAGAGGAAACAGACCAACAGACAGACACACTTTGGCATTTATAATATTATATAATTATATATGGATAGTATGGAATATACTTTGGCGATAACATTTTCAGTTTTCCGAGAGGCTTTCTTAATTTTCACAGAGTTTGCTCGCCCTTACTAAACGTCTTGTCTCTTCATCATTAATCATGAAACGTGGATGACAAATTGATAACCTTATGTGAGCCTGAAACAATATATATTTTCCGAAATTAACAAGGCATGAAATCTCTATCATAGTTATTACCATAGCTTTGACAATTCATCGCATAAATCAATTTTGTACACAATTTTGTATTTTGCAACACGATGCACACTTTTGACACTTTTTGGGTTGTGGTTATGAATGTAATATAGAAATATACATATTATTAAAATACTATACATAATTTGATATAAATTTAATATAGGTATCTTGTTTTATTTCGGTGTTATATTCGTTTTGCGACGTTTTTGCGATGTATTGTCCGAGCTATGGTTATTACACAGCGCCACTCAAGTAAGGTTCTGCGGAAAAAAACTTTAAGTTTAAATTTAATTTAATTACCTTTGAGGCTTCGTTTCCACCAGAGATGATCGAGGATGTTTTGCGACGAAAAAAAAATTAAAAACCAATCGAATCACTTCATTTACATCCTCGCACAACGCAACTCTAGTAATGGTTCTTAACATACACATCCCTCGCAACACGTCCTCATCTCCGGTGAAAACGCAGCCTTAGAAATACACTACAACTTATCGAGCATTGGTTAGATTAGAGTGATTCTTCTGTTAGGTACTTTGAACCTATGTAGTATGTATTCTGAATTAATAGTACGCTTGCTAACACCCACGCTTGCACCCCACCGCGGATATACCGCGTCATGCCCCCATCATTGAGATACATAAATCTCTGCAGTTTATCTGATGATAGCTTTTCACCAGGCTTTTCAACCGACGAAACGACGAAGGGGGTTTTATTTGATCAGTATATTCATGCATTGGTCCTATTTTCAAAAGTATACATAAGTTTTTAATTATTATCGAGCGTTGCGAGGCCTTGAAGTGGTAAGGCTAAGAATTTGCACTCAGAAGTCTTCATTCGCTGCGTTTGGTCGTACATTATATTAAAGAACATACATTTAAAAAAACAAACCGAATGCAGAACCTCCTTCTTCTATGGAATAGAAGTCGGTTAAAAATCTAAAATCCACTAATCAAATGTTCTCATTAAACATTTTGTTCTTCATTATTCTTAATCTTTTAAACAGAGACTAGCTACGCCAAATATGACACAATAATGAAAACAACGAAACCCTTCTTGTTAGTATGCTATCTATCCTTATTTCTAAATCCTGATATCTGACAGCTGCATTATTGCATGTAAAAGGATGCAAAGCACATGAAGAATACAAAGGATACAATTCCAAGAGTTCTGGGTTTGAAGCAATGTTGTGGAAATTTATGTAATTAATTAGATTAAATCATTGCCAAAAGTTTCTGTTGGGGGAAAGTAGTGCCAAACGACGCCTAGGGTTTTTGTTTACACAATAATATGCAACGTTTTTTACTAATGTTTTAATTTAGTCCCTGTCCTCTAAAAATAAAACAAATTCGGCAGCTATTACCGATTTTGGTATTAGGTGGGTACTTTTTTCGAATTTAGTTTTTTTTTTTGCGGATCTGGTCACTTTGAACTCGACCCATGAATGCTGCCAGATGCCCGGATCTAGAAAACGGTGGTGTAGCAATTAGACGGGTTTCGTTGCTCTCATTATTTGTTATATCTGACTTGGCCAGCTAAGCTTAGTTCATTTTTATCTGACCTACTAGTTAACTACTACTACTACTAGTGCTAACGCCCTTACTTCAATAAGTCAAACTATCCCAAAACCAATTCCTGACATAGATCCATTTAAATGCAATCAAAAGTCAAATAAGTAAGACCGAGGTTAAAATGAAATCCATGTCGATAGAATTCCACTAGTGATTGAGTGGCGGATAAACACAACCGAAGTTTAGGAGTCTTTTGTCTCCGTTCAACTAAGAGCTTCCCAACTCAATGAAAGTTTTATGTACGTAAGACAATCTCAAAGGTTGAAATGCGCCATTGTTCTTTAAATAACTTTTTGTTGGCAAAATTTAAGGTTGAATATTGGTGTAATAAAAGATTTAGAGGTTACTTGATGGACTAGCAGCGTCGGGGTGAGGAGTAGTATAATATATAAACATGTTACATGGTGGTTGAGTACAGAATTGAAATTCTCTTTTATTAATCAATGTAGTCGTTAATGTCGCAGTAAACCAAAGCATTACTGCTAATAATTAAAATCTTTGCTGCCAGGAACATGCAATTTGAGTTCATTTTGTATAGGATTTAGGGAGCTTAGCTCAAAAGTATTAAAGGAATACGTACGCTATAAGTGCTATAACTATTTGTAAATATTATGACAAATTAATGGGTATTACAACAAAATTCTAAAGTTTCTTAAATCGACAGCTAGATTTTCAACTTATATGCCAAATGATTCGTAAATATAGAATTTATAATTATGTAGTAAATGTAATACCTCAATTTAAAGTAGGTACATATGGATTTCAGTTCTTTTTTCTGTGATCGCTACAGAAATATAACTATCGTACTTACGCGCAAAAGGCGTAAAAATGTCTTTCTTGTGTTTTGTTTGATATACTTCGGCTTTCAATGGTGCTCCCCTTTTCAAAGAGAAGTCAAGACCAATTCACTTGAAACGGAAAGACATCCTAACATATTTTGTACGGTGTAACTTAGTTTTGGCAGGACATATTTACACGGGATCTATATCTGAATCCCTAAAGTTTTTTGTCCTATTTTTGTATTCCCTAATGCTGCTGCGCGCGTGCTGGGGCGCGTCAGCGGATTGTCTACGCACATCTGGTATCGCACTTGTATACTCTGCGGCGGAATACTGCGCACCGGTATGGTTGGGAAGCGCACATACTAACAAAGTGGACGTGAGACTGAATGAGACTATGCGCTGCGTCTCTGGTACCATTAAATCTACCCCGGTTCACTGGCTGCCAGTACTGAGCCATGTTGCCCCGCCTCACCTCCGACGCTTTCAGGCCCTGAAGAGAGAAGCGGAGAAGATTTCCAAAAATCCAACACTACCAGTCCATAAGGAGTTTTGCCACCCTCCTCCACAGCGTCTGGTTTCTCGAAACCCGCCCTGTGGTATAGTATCCAGCCTAAGTAATTTTAGCGTCTCGGATAGATGGAAATCTGAATGGACTACTGTCACAGATGAGAAAGCTGCTCCCTATCACCCAGACCCGACGAGAAAACCAAAAGGGTTTCATCTCCCTCGTAGGATTTGGTGCCGCCTAAACAGGCTGAGAACGGGACATAGCCGTTGTAACTACTTCCAACACAAGTGGGGATGGAAGGAGTCACCCCTCTGCGAGTGTGGCGAAGAAGATCAAACCACTGAGCACATCTTTCGGCGCTGCCCCCTTCACTCATATCCTGGCCCTGCTGAGGATTTGGATGACTTGACACCCGACGTAGTTGCCTGGCTTAACAACCTCAAAGCTGTACTCTGATTGCCTAATACGCATGCCATACGATTAAATAAATAATTCCCTAATGCTATTTGTCCTAATGATCATTTGCCCTAATGCTCATTTGTCCTAATTGTTGTTGCCCTATCATCGTATAGATGAATTTTATTTTCCCTAATATGTCATTACCTAATATCATTTGACCTATTCATCAGTTGCCCTAACTTTTTTTTCCATAATATTAATTTGTCATAATTATTATTTGACCTAAAAGTTATTTGTCCTAATGATCATAACACCTAATTTCAAATGAACTAATATTATTTTTCCTATTATTTCATACCCTAATATTAAATGTCCTACTGGTAATTTTTCCTAATTGTCACTTGCCCTAATGCTCATATGTTTTTAGGGTCATCAAAAAAAATAACCCTAACCTACCTATCTCTGGGAGCAGTTTCGTTTTTAGGGTCATCAAAAAAAAAACCCTAACCTACCTATCTCTGGGAGCAGTTTCGTTTTTAGGGTCATCAAAAAAAAATAACCCTAACCTACCTATCTCTGAGAGCAGTTTCGTTTTTAGGGTCATCAAAAAAAATAACCCTAACCTACCTATCTCTGCGAGCAGTTTCGTTTTTAGGGTCATCAAAAAAAATAACCCTAACCTACCTATCTCTGGGAGCAGTTTCGTTTTTAGGGTCATCAAAAAAAAATAACCCTAACCTACCTATCTCTGGGAGCAGTTTCGTTTTTAGGGTCATCAAAAAAAATAACCCTAACCTACCTATCTCTGGGAGCAGTTTCGTTTTTAGGGTCATAAAAAAAATAACCCTAACCTACCTATCTCTGGGAGCAGTTTCGTTTTTAAGGTCATAAAAAAATAACCCTAACCTACGCCGTTATGGCAAATAAAATTAGGATATTCGAACATTATGGTAAGAATTTTTAGGGCAAATAAGCTTTAGGGCATACATTACATTATGACAAGTAATTGTTAGGATAATTGATCATTAGGGCAAATGACAATTAGGACAAAACGGTTAGGGCAAGTGATTTTAGGACAAACGTTATTAGGAATTCCGAGGTACACCCATTTACACGTATAGCGCCCTATATAGACGGATCTGTCTGTTAGGCGAATACGCCATGCATATATCCCGAGCTAATATCTAAAGGTGCCTAATCTCAATAATACTACCTATTCGTTTCTGTATAATATTAAATTATGTAAAGCGATTGAGTAGGTACAAGTAACGTAACAAAATAGTCGTGATAAAAATGTTTATCTCCATCTTTTAGTATTTCTTGATACTTTAAACTAAAAATCGAGAAGTATACAAATTACAAATATTTCCCAGAATCCGCCGTTACATAAACTTTCATAGACAAGCTGTAATAGCTTACGTCCAAACCAAAATCTGCCTCAGGGAAGCACATATAGGTGGGAATTTACAAGTTACCAAACAGTAGGTACACTGAAAAGGAATTGCCTGGTTAACAAAATAGGGAGGAGGAGCACATAGTTTATTTATGACTGATATTGTTTTACAAAGTGTTTGTAGCTTCTAACCGAAACTACGGTGTGAAGGTAATATGTAGAGCTTTTATCAGGAATAAAAGCAGTAAATTTTAAGGATTCTGAGTTAGAAAGTCGTATTAAAGTCAATTCGGCGAAGATCGGATAGCAAGAATTTACAGAAATTTTTGTATAGTTTTTTTTTTACGAAATGGTAAAATTGTTGTAGAACTATTATAGAACAGTTTTACCGTTTCGATTCTCGCCGTCAGACGGTCTTCGCCGAGTTTTGTAAATGATATCATGCTTTAATATTTTTTTAAGTAGTTTTAAAAGTTGACTGACGTAGGTATGTACCTCCGGTTTAGTACCTACTGTTGTAATAAATAAATAAAACTATTTAAATATGTATGTTGTACTTCAGCAGGCTGTATTTGTGAGATCTGAGACGGTGTTATTTACTCTATACTCGAATACGCGGACCTATTATTATGTTAAGGGAGTTAAGAACCTCTCCGCCGCCTCCTCGCGTGACATAAGATGATTCGAAAAGCCTCTTAAGGATATTCGAGAACCTTTACAAGTGCAACCCCTAAGTCTGAGTCCAGGGATAAAACCTCGACCTCTATCGTGCATTTGGCAGCGGAGTCTCATTTCAAGTTTACACCAGGGATCAGAATTAAGTGGCCTTGCAGGAACGTTGGAAGCGGCCTGGGACTAAATAAAAACGATGATATAGGTATTTCAACTATGTAATAATAAGTATACTGTACCCATAATAAAAATAATGATAAACTTGCTCCCGCTTGCGTAATAGAGGTTAATATTTGTCCCGCTTATGGATTGAATTTCAAAAAATCCTTATAGTGCTCTCCCTTATGGGAATATAGTTCAGAGCTGGATACGGTTACCTTCTTTTAGTATGTTGTTGGGCACGACACTAGGACCCCAAAACTGCCCAGAGACCGGGACGTCGATGAATGTCTCTCGAGTAATGACGTCATAAAAATGGCTGCCGCTTCGTTACGAAAAGTGTAAATTTCATCCAAACTGTGCATTGCACCTATACGTGTGTAGTATCAAACGAAAGAAGATTAAATGTGCTATATTGTTGTAATACATTTTATACTACTGTATATTACAGTTTGACAGCTATAAACGAAAACCCAAAATCAGGCTAAAAAATAATTCGGATATTTGCATTTTACAACAAAATTATAAGTCCAACTTTAAAGCCGAGTACTACAATAACAAAACAGGCTATTTAAGCTATACATTGCTATAAAAATTATTAAAATCTGGTAATAATTGTGGCAGCTATGTTAAAAAACATGTCGGCAGTGCCGAGCTATTTCCTTAGAGAGAAAAAATAACAATTTTCACAATTTACAGAATATCCGCAGAAGCTTCGAGTATATTGTTGGTCAAATAATTTGGAGCCCTTAAATGTCGGAAAAATATCTCTATAGTGATTGAGGTCCAAATAATGACGTTATGAACGTGACCACTACCGAAATTTGTAAAACATAAATTAAAGCTATACCATGACACATACACACATGTGTGTAGCATCAATCGAAAGCTTATTAAATTTACTATAATACATACATACATTATTTGTGAAAATAATGTACAGTTTAGGAGTTGTTGACAAAATAAAATATTTTTTTAGGAAAATAAAATGTATATGTTAATTCTGTGGCCAAAGAAAATACAATACACGAATGTTTTGTATAGCATTAAAAACACCAACTATTCAGCTTTAAAACACAGTTTGAGTGTATAAAATTTGATAAGAACTATAAAAGTTGTGCTTACAACTCTAAAGCACACTAACTATTTTACCTACAATGCACTCATACTATGAGAAGCTTGGGCCTAATTATTGACTAGTTTTTTCTAAATTTTGTAAGGATTTAGGGTTCCTTGTCATTAAAGTAAATAAAAAAATCGACCAAGTGCGAGTTGACTCGCGCTCCGAGGGTTCCATATACATCACACAATTTTAACAATTTGTATTTTTAAGACCAACTTACGCTTGACCGCAGACTTTTTAGTGTTTTTTTTCTTTAATGTACAGGCAAAAAACTATATTAGGTTTTTTTTTCTAAAATGTAGGTTCGTCGGTTTCCGGGGGACGGAGACCAATGGAAAATTTTCGCCTTATTTCTTAAATAACTTCAAAACTATTAAAATTTAAATTATAAAAGTTATATATTTGTAGTTTTCACATCAAATCCTTTCATTTGATATATAACAAGGTATAGTTTGTAAGTAATTTAAGAAATAAGGCAAAAATTTTCCATTGCTCTCTGTCCCCCGGAAACCGACGAACCTACATTTTAGAAAAAAATACGTAATATAGTTCTTTACCTGTATATTACAGAAAAAAACACTAATAAGTCTGCGGTCAAGCGTAAGTTGGTCTTAAAAATACAAATTGTTAAAATTGTGTGATGTATATGGAACCCTCGGAGCGCGAGTCAACTCGCACTTGGCCGATTTTTTTATTTACTTTAATGACAAGGAACCCTAAATCCTTACAAAATTTAGAAAAAACTAGTCAATAATTAGGCCCAAGCTTCTCATAGTATGAGTGCATTGTAGGTAAAATAGTTAGTGTGCTTTAGAGTTGTAAGCACAACTTTTATAGTTCTTATCAAATTTTATAAATTCAAACTGTGTTTTAAAGCTGAATAGTTGGTGTTTTTAATGCTATACAAAACATTAGTGTATTGTGTTTTATTTGGCCACAGAATTAACATATACATTTTATTTTCCTAAAAGAATATTTTATTTTGTCAACAACTCCTAAACTATACATTATTTTCACAAATAATGTATGTATGTATTGTAGTAAATTCAATAAGCTTTCGATCGATGCTACACACATGTGTGTATGTGTCATGGTATAGCTTTAATTTATGTTTTACAAATTTCGGTAGCGGTCACCTTCATGACGTCATTATTTGGACCTCAGTCACTATAGAGATATTTTTCCGACATTTAGGGGCTTCAAATTATTTGACCAACAATATACTCGAAGCTTCTGCGGATATTCTGTAAATTGTGAAAATTGTTATTTTTTCACTCTAAGGAAATAACTCGGCAGTGCCGACATGTTTTTTAACATAGCTGCCACAATTATTACCAGATTTTAATAATTTTTATAGCAGTGTATAGCTTAAATAGCCTGTTTTGTTTTTGTAGTACTCGGCTTTAAAGTTGGACTTATAATTTTGTTGTAAAATGCAAATATCCGAATTATTTTTTAGCCTGATTTTGGGTTTTCGTTTATAGCTGTCAAACTGTAATATACAGTAGTATATAATGTATTACAACAATATAGCACATTTAATCTTCTTTCGTTTGATACTACACACGTATAGGTGCAATGCACAGTTTGGATGAAATTTACACTTTTCGCAACAAAGCGGCAGCCATTTTGATGACGTCATTACACGGGAGACATTCATCGACGTCCCCGTCTCTCGGCAGTTTTGGGGTCCTAGTGTCGTGCCCAACAACATACTAAAAGTTGGTAACCGTATCCAGATCTGAACTATCACTTAGGCCCTCTCCCATAACGGAGGGGACTATTACTTATTCTAGCTGAACAACGTTTAAAATATAATATTTTAATCTTCAACCTTCACAAGTTTAGCTGTGCATTTGATTTTTGTTCATACTTAGTAACATAATACGTAGGTAGGTTTATTCAACTATAATGATAACGTCGCACAACTATAAAGTAGCTCGTTTTTATTGTCCTTGCATAATAATATATGTACCTAGGCATATGTGCTTTTTATATATTTTACGTCACTCTGTGCGGTAAGTGAGATATTACGCCCACGGGCGTAGCGGCAAATCTCATTTCACTCCCAGGAGAAGACGTAAAATTATGTACGCACCACGGGCGGTAATAAAGAAGGCCTCAGATCGCTTGTCTATGGCCCTTACCTTCGGTTCGGGCCACAAATATCCGCGATCTGAGACGTTCTTTATTTTACCGCCCTAGGTGCGTAATGTACTAAAGTAGGTACCAAGGTATAAATATATATAATTTACATGTTCAGGTAAAATTATATTATACACTTACGTTACGTAGATGTACTAATGGGTACTAGTTTGGAGAGGAATGGAACCGCTTCCTTTTTACTCGCGGCCGTTTTGTGGTTCGAACTTAAAAGTAGACACTGCTTCCTAATGGAAGTTGAACATTTTTCTTTTACAATATTTTACAAAACAGCGTTTTATGTACGCAAAAACACCTTATGTTTTAAAAATTATTAGAAATTTATCAAACTACCTAAAATAATAAGTAATATTATGAAATAAAAGTTTATTAAAACGTAACATGTTGCAATCTGTAAATAAGAAAAGTTTATATAAGTAAGTAGTGGTATTTTTGATATATTACTAATTTTAGTTATAGTTATTTATAGGTATAGTTTAATTTTATCCTCGTATGTATTTTGTTTTCTGCTCATTTTCAGCCAATAAATAAATACATTCATTTGAATACCATCTCTTGAAATTAAATTCTGTTTCTCCTAGGTAGGTACTATCGATACATCAACTAGTAAGCACCCAAATGCGTTACAATCGTTAAAAAAATATCATTTTTCCTGGTCTAAATACATAAAACATTTTCAAGTCGCAACTTTACGCACGTAAAAGCCATTTGTTTAAAAGTGCGAAAAATTCTCCAAGAACGCTATCATTGTGATATCGCTCACGCACTTCCCGAGATTTTGGCTCATCACTGTTATTACCGGAGCCCCAAGTGCGTGATTGATGGCTTCGCGAGAGGTCGCGGGTGTCTCCAGTGACATAAAAATCGCTGTAATCCGCCACCCAATTGCTTGATTATGGCTGTTAATCTCGCCAAGATGGAGAACGCTTTCTGGGCCTGTGCCTTTTTAATCTCCTTTTTTATTTCGGCCCACTAAACAGATTGTAGTCGTTCGGAATTACTTAGCCAAATTGAAACGGAACGCCGAGATAAATGCACATGCTCACAAGTAGGCGTATTAGCGTTGATTTGTTGGAGAATGCTTTACCTAACACCGCTGAGCCGCTTCTGGTTGCCCGGAATGGTAAATTAGAGTTTTAATAATTGTATCCATTTTTTAGAAATTCACATGGCTACATATTGTTGCGACTGTTTTCCGATGCGATGATCACGAATTGTCACTCGTTACAAACTTGACACACTTGGCGGGCTAGCATATCTTACGTTGTCACCTGTCACTTCACACTTCGAATCGCGCTTGAAGTATGGAGAGTCGCGCAACAACGTAAGATGTGCTAACCGTGCTGTTTCACTTTATTTGCTTTCGTAACATTTTTCAATACGTACTGCTTTGGGTATTTTTCCTCTTTTATTTATAATAAAAAACTAGGTACGCGAAACGAAGTCGTTACTTATGAACAAGCCTAGGATTTTTCATCGCATGGTAAGATGAATGAAAACTATGGAGTCGATATTAAAACTAAAATTTTACTCATATTCATACTCATACTCACTTATTTTCTTAGTCCCGTAATACTTTCACCCCTTTATCTGGCTAATAGATCGAAAATGTCAATCGAAAGTTTTTTTTCTTACTGTAACTAAAATGAATTTTGTAGTAGCGCTATGCCTTTAGCTTGGGAAAGGGTTACATTTATCATGTAACTATATTAACTTTAGTTACATACCTAGTTAATTATACATACTTTTTTCTTGCGGTAGACGTAATGTAATTTTTTTTTTGCAGTTATTTTTTTAATTTAATATATAATTTAATTCAATTCAAATTATTTATTTCATTTATAATTTAGTTTCGGTATTAATTAAATGAATGAGTATGAGTATGAATATGAGTAAAATTTTAGTTTTAATATCGACTCCATAGTTTTCATTCATCTTACCATGCGATGAAAAATCCTAGGCTTGCTTATGAATTATAAATAAGTATTTAGTAGGTATTATGACATGCATTCATTTAGGTAGGTAGGTGTTATATTTTTAGTAGGTTAAAAGGTGTCAACTAATGAGACCGTGCTGAGTGCTGAAATATTTTGTATTAAAACTGTAATGTTACTTACATAAGTAGGTACGTAAGATGGACAAACGATATGGTTTTTTTCACTTTTTTTAATATATTTTTACCGTGAATATTTTAGTGTTAATTCTCCATCAAGTAGATATCTAGTGAATAAATAAATTAAATTGTAATTATTAGTAACTATTCTGATAAGGTTACCGAGCGTGCAAGCGGACTCCAGGAGTTCGATTTTTGAATCTCACCGGTGACTTTTTTGTATGCAGCCGATGACTATTTAGTAAGAAATAAGTCACCCGGTGAGATTCAAAAATCGAACTCCAGGCTCGAATTGAGTCATTGCTGAAAGCAGGGCTTAAACGCTAGGAGGATGATGATTGTAATGTTGTTTGAATGTGAGCACAAACGTTGCACGCCATAAGTTGTCATTATTTACGTTCCATAAACTTTGAAACGAGGGTATGAATAATTTGTTGGTCAGTGTAGAAAATCCCCATTACTTAGCGGAAATGACCAAACTTTTGAAACTCATTAAAATAATCCCTTAAAACATATCAGAGTCCTTTGATGTAGGCTGCGGCGGTCTCTCATAATAATTACTTGCGCAATGCGTAAGCATAAAACAGGTTGAAACAAAGAAAATACCTAATTTCGGTCTTACAAACGATTATTTTTTAATTTTTGTACATATATTCCGCGAATTAAATGTATGTAAGTTTTCTACATAGATAATAATATTATCTAAATAAAAGTAAGTACCTATGTAATGTATAATTAATCTATTTTATGAAGCATATTTAATATACCTTACCTAATCCTCTTAATTTATTCTAGCTACATGATTTCTTAGACATATCTACTCGTATTTCTTCGTATCATACATATTATTAAGGACACTTGACTATTTGTAGGTTAAATCTTAAACATTACGGCCTCCATAGCCTAGTTGGTAGTGACCCTGCCTACGAAGCTGGAGGTCCCGGGTTCGAATCCTGGTAAGGGCATTTATTTGTGTGCTAATCTCAAATATTTGTTCCTGAGTTATGGATGTTTTCTATGTATATAAGTATGTATTTATATAATCATAGTATGTATATCGTCGCCTAGCACCCATAGTACAAGTTTTCCTTAGTTTGGGGTTAGGTTGATTTGTGTAAGATTGTCCCCCAAATATTTATTTATTTATTTATTAAACTTTCAAACACCCCGACTGAACTATGGCTGGTACCTATATCACACCTTTGACCTTTACTGAAAACCACAACCAAATCAATTTTGGAACAGATGGGTAAGTTCATTTGTAGTGATGCACAAATGGACTAAGAGCTGGCCACGTCAGATATGCCTCAATAATGAGAGCAACGAAACCCATCTGGTTAGATTGCTATACATATTATCCTTATTACTAGATCCGGGCATCTGGCAGCTTTTAATGGAGGTCAGAGTTACAGACTAGCAAATTTTTTGAATTGATAAATAGTGCTATCAAAGTGAACTGCCGAAGAACAGTCTCAGTTATAAAGGATAGAGCCTATATTTTGTCATTAGAATAAAAACATTGCATATTATTGCGGTAACAATACTTAACTTAACTTTTGGCTATGATATAATCTAATTATTTATATAATTTCTCATAATATCGCATCAAAACCAAAACTCTAGGAACTGTTTTCTTGAAGTGATTTGCTTTTTTTGACCTCCACCATTTTACAGCCGCCAGATGTCCGGATCTATAAATAACCATAATATAGAAAACTGCATGACAAGTGGGCTTCGTTGCTCTCATTATTGTGTCATATCTGACGTGGCTAGCTTTCCGACTACTCTAAATGCATATACCATATCATATCCGTTCCGTCGTGGTAAAAATACGAAAGAAAACGTAGGTACATGAAATACTTATTACAAAACAAGAAGTCGTAAGCCGATATATGAGTGTATCAAAGTGGACATTATAATCGCCTTAAATATAATGCTTTTCGTCCAAGTTTTTCGAAGGACGGTTCCAAGTTAGACGATAAAAAGCGATTTACTTTATGCGACTTTGATGTACAAAACTGTATCTTCCCATTAAAAGCTGTAAAAGATAAAATAACCGCTAAAATTATGTTTAAGTTTTATTATATTTTCTTAGTAGGTATTGTCTGTTTTAACTTCAATTTTGGTTCTTACAGAGTTACAATAATGATATATGGGAATAAAAAGATTTCAGATATCTTTTTATTCCCACATATCATGGTGAAGAGACATTGATTTTGTCATTCACAGTATCTTCACCCTTTCAGCCTTGTACCTGATGAAATGTACGTGGTAGTGTGTTATAATAATAATTGAACTGTGAAACAATATATATGACTTGTTTACACCTTCTTTAAAAGTTTATCTGTATTCCGTGAAATGTTAACCACTTTCAAGGGCCATATTCTAACTTTAAAACACGTTTAGCCACGATCTAACTTCAATACAACGCTAGCACCTGTATTTGCTTAAAATGTATTCTGATGCAATTTTAATACAACTTCAATATTGGTCATCTATTGGTTGATTAGTTGTTGTGTGTTGGAGTTATATTTGAGACAGGTTGTGTTTTAAATGTATTGTTCATTAATTTGAAAATGATAATACGGCACTTGACGTTCGCTTAACACATTAAGTGCCATCTAGTGCTACGCACCACGTATTCGTCGCACGTAGCTCGTACTAGCTACAGACAGGTGCCGTATACAATCTATCTGAGACATAACTCCAACAGACAACAAATAATCAACCAATATTGAAGTTGTATTGGAGTTGAATCGGAATCAATTTCACGCAAATGCTGATATTTCTGATTTAGACGTTTAAGTGCTGGCTTTATTGCGTTGTTAATGCATTGGAGTTGTTTTGATGTTGGATCGTTTAGACACGATCAGTGTTTTAAAGTTAGAATACGGCCCCAGAAAACTCAACAGTCGGTAAATGTGTTAAAATCTATTTGTGTTTCCGTTATGTTCATGGCGCTAATCTGCTGATGTAGTGGGCAAGCAACCTTGCCTTCGAGTAAGGAAAGTTACTATATATGCACCTAGTTAAAGCTTATTTGAAACATGCCGACAAGTAATTGACAAACTTTCCTAGGAAGTATACTCGTAATCACCAAAAAAGTACAAAAAAGTATAAATATGTATATCCCTATCTGTAGGCTCAGAAACCCCTTAATAACATCTAAATTAGTGCTGATACACTAAATTAGGTATATGATTATACCGGGTGTTTCCTGTAATATGAGCAATAAATTAAAACGTAGATTCTACTCCTCAAATCAGACAACGTTTGTTCAGCAACTTTTAAAAATTACTTATGGTTTGATTTTTATTTCACTTTAAAGATTATTCGAACACGCAATGTATTCCGAAATTGATTATGTCTGTAGGGTGACAAGGCTGACAAGCAATGTCAATTGGACGGATTTTAACGTAGATTAAAAATACTATTTAGTTTGTATGAAAAAGAGACAATCTACAAAATTCATATTTTTTAAAAGTTGTTGAACAAAAGTTTTATTGTTTGAGGAGTAGAATCTACGTTTTTATTTATTGCTCATGTTACAGGAAACACTCTGTATAAAGTGATACTTTTCCCAGAAGTTTTCAGGTTTTAGGTACGTACCTACCCAAGCCATGAAACTGTCTTAAATAATAAATGCACAGGATGTTACTAGACTATATTGCATCTTGGACCAGTGCTTTATCGCCAATATAGGCGACTCAAATTATGCAGTATGTAAATCTAATACGGGCGATAAATTAAACCAGATATATAACTCATTAGTGTAATCATTTGTGTGTTGATGTTTTTTTAAGTTACACTTAACTGTGACCCAATAATTAAGTTCTGAAAATGTTATCAGCAGCAATGTACTGTAAATATCGTATTGAAAGTAACTGTCAACGAGCATTTAACGCGAGTGTGTTTGCATGACATAGCGGGCCGAATTATTTTGTATGGACAAAAGTTTAATTGCAATTCTTAGTAAAAGTTATCTATACATTCCTTATGTCCCATACTAATCACCGTTAATAGATTCGCCCGTATTAGATTTACACACTGTAGAATAGCTTTACCTTTATCGTAAAGCTTAGTCAGTAAATTGTGAATGTTCCTAGTTAATTTTCCCGCATGTGCTGGTTCTTTGATCGCTGGCTCGTGAGCCCATTCGACTGTGACTTAGGTACCCGTTAAAGTGGACAGCTATACTTACGCGTCTTTTACATCGCTTTGACTAAAAACAACAAAGACTCGGTTACAAATTGAACCAGCGGGAGAACGGACGCTGACATTAACTTTTCAAAATGAAATATCAATCAATTAGCACTTTCGGGAATCTTTCTCGTTCGTACCCAGGAAGTTTCGGAATAATTTAATATAAAGAGGCAAAGTTTATCTGCCGGCAAAGTTATCAGGAAGTTCATCTTTCGGGCGATTACTACGAGTTTTGGAGGTGGGCTCCGTTTAACTGTGACGAAGGTCATGGAGGGAGTATTTTTGTTTATGTGGATTAGGTGTCGATGCTCGTATAACTTTCGCTAACTTCTAGAAGCGTCTACTCTTGATATAACAGGCGACTGGTAGTGATTGATTAGAAACAAATAATTCGCTACGATTAATAGCATTTAATGTGAACATGAAAGCCTTTTATTAACACAGTGCAGTGAAATGATTAATATCTGTAATGAACACCGTGTCTAATAATACTGCTTGTGAAGTCGTGTGTATGAACGCAGACGCGAGGTATGATCAATCTGAGAGTCTAATTTGCCCGTAGGTAGCGAGAAAACTAGACAAGGATGGAATACGCTCCTTGATTGATTGCTCTCCGCTCGTATGCCTCACCATCCATTATTTTTGCCGAGATCCATGAGAGAATAGCTATCATTTGTATCCAATTGCGTTGTTATGCCGAGGACATTAACTTTCGGTAAGGCATCTCAGTGGCCGCTGAAGCCATGCCTCCATGGACGAATTAGATACCTTAGGCAGTATACAAAGTTACATGTGTATAGTGAATAAAGGTACCTCTAAAAATATATATATATAAAATATACCTAAATACTGTTTAATTATGTAATACATATTTACATATCATATTTTATTCCGTAATACTTAATTTCATGTCATATTACATATCGAAAATAAATAAGAAAATAGTCGTCTGCGCCTTAGACAAAGTAAAGAATAGACCAGCAGACAGAAATCACCGAAAATATGGCATGACAATTCCGGTTATATTCACGAAACTAAAAATTCCTACCACGAGTTTGTGACTTATATAACTTGAACTCCATATTCGTAGCATTAACACTTAGTAAAATTTTAACGATACACTCGGCCGGTCCTGGTGACTAGCAATTTCCTTAGAACGACCGGTTATCTACGGCAAAAGGTGTCGCGTAGGCCGCTTTTTACTATGAAGCTTTTTGCTTGCTGATTGTGTTTCTTGGTATTATAGGAGTTAAATGAACCACGCATTTTAATTTAAACCGATTGATTTCTATTTAAAAGTTTTCCAAAATCCTACTCCCAATAAAGATGTTGACGTTTTCCGTGGCAAATAGGAATCGGGATCTGATAGGGAGTTCAATAAAGCTTCAAGTATAACAACACGATACTTAAGCTACGGTCCGAGTTTTACCACTTGCGATTTCAAAACAGCTATTTTTTCAAGACTGGCGCGGTGAAAATATTTCTCCAGTTTGCACGAAACTTATGTAACTTAAGTAAATATATAGTTTTTTTTCGCAAGTGATGTTCTTATAGTCACAAAACAAACATTATACAGAGGCTGTATGAGTACCTTTATATAAAATCATGACGCTTACTTTTGTGGGATTTCTTAGTTCTTAGTGAGGTTTTATGATTAGAATTGGAGTAAAAGGAACTGGTCTATTAGACCAGTAACCTATCTACTAACCACGTTCGCAATTCAAACTCCGGACGCAGATCTATACGAAGCATGTTTCAGGCAACGGTAAACGGCAACCTCAGTAGCACAGCCGTTATTTCGTCATGCGTAATCATGTCTAATTCGGTCGCGTCACTCGCGTCGTCAGTTGTTGTTTTGCCCGCGGCCTGCTCAGTTTTTTGTTCGAAGTTGGACTACTCGTTGTAAATGGGTGTACTTTGTTAGAACTCTGAAAAGTAATTTAAATAGGGTTAAATTTTGACTAGTTTTAATAGTATTTTTTTTCTAGATCCTTTAGTTATAAGGTAAATATTATTTGTACAAATCATGTCTATTTTGTTTAGGTTGCGATGCGAAATATATGTTAGTAAATGATACGTCCTCAAAGTAAGAGACAGCTTTTGTGTGCTATCTAAGTTAGTTATCAGTGTTAAATATTAGAATGGCGTCAGTATATTGGCTTAAAAATTTATACTTATTAAGTATGTGTAGGTACTTATTATGTTCTAAGCGACTTATTTATTTTATGACAATTATGACACTTAGGTGCCTACAAGTTCATCTTTAAGAACTAGAAAGCTTTATACAAGGTGTAACAAAAATACTGGTGATCCTTTATAGGGCATAATTGATATCGTATTCTAATTACGAAAAAGTAAGAAAAATTTTTTTTCGCGCGAAATCAAATTTTGTTTTAGTATGGAGGGTCGGCCGGCTGGGACGACCTGTCCCATAGAAAAAAAATTTTTTTTTCGCGTCCAAAAATTTTTTCTCCTAATTTTTCTTAGTCGTATTACGATACCAATTATGCCCTATAAAAGGATCACCAGTATTTTTGTTACACCCTGTATTTTGGCATTCCCGTTCAACCACTCACGCTGACGTAGACGCTGTTCCGAGTCCATTAGAAGTTCAATGAAACACATCATTGTTCAAAAGGCAATTTAATGACACGCCGAAATTGATATCATGTTGGTGTTACATTTCATACGTCTGCTGAAAATGTCTGTCTGATGTCACTTGCCAGAACCTAGACCTCATTCAGATACTATCAGCATCAATATAACTAGGTACTTAGTTCGTATTGTTTAAAATACGATTTACACATATCTCAATCGCGTAGCTTCTCGCAGCTCTGCTGTGGATATATCACATACCTTAAGCGCAGGCAGTGTGTAAGATTTTCTGATAATAGGTTGAGCATGATCGAGCATTATGGCAGATTATACCCATCGTTGGAGCAGGTAGGTAATGTGTCAACCATGATGATCGATGCGGCACATTATTATTATTTCAGTTGTTGTACCAACTCCCTAACTTACGACGGGTTGCTATACGTATTCTAAATGATTACATTGCAATATTTTTTTAGTTGATTTAATTTTTAAACAAATGTTTCATTTCAGTAAAAAAAACTTCTTTCAATTGAAGTGAACTTTGAAATCTCATTAAGATTTTACACCGCGCGAGTAACTTAGTTTTAGCGTAAATAAATGGCACTCGGTTCGATAGAGCAGATGATATTAGATAAATATCAAGTAAAAAAATGTATTTACTGCTTACTCATATTTGTATTTGAATAGGTACCACATTTATTTATTCATTAGCCAGGGAGCTTTATACGCGCACAGATCTGCCCGCCGAATTTATCTGGCGGATATGCCCGGTGGACAGATCCGTCCATGTATGGCGCGAATTGGACATGGATTTGTCTGCGGACACATCTGAATAGCGCCATACACGGACGGATCTGTCCGCCGGACAAATCCGGCAGACAAATCTGTGCGTGTATCCCTAGCTATTGATATTACTTATTCCGTATATTTATTTTCTTTCTTAAGTTAGGCTTTCTACAATATAAATATAAAATTAAAATAAAATATACCATACAAAACAAGAACAATATAAAACATAAACACATTATAAAAAACCTAACCTAGAGATTATCTACATAAGGTATTTATATTTCCTCTTCAAAGCGGATTTTGATTATTTATATCCTAATACACTCGAGAGCAAAAGTTTCGGGTCACTAGCCTTTTCTTGAATATATTTAAGATGAAAATCTTTAAAATTAATATCTTTTGAGATATTCAAGAAAATGCTAGTGATCCGAAATTTTTGCTCTCGAGTGTAGTAACTCTACTTCGCATGATCTACTTACTGGTTCGTTGCGTTACAAAATTACGTACTGCTCACTAAATGGAAATAGAAACACCTTTATTCAGAATAAAATTTCTCCGAAAAACAAAGTAAGTACCCATAGAAGTGGAATTTTCCTACTTGAGTGAATTCAGTACAATAACCTGGAAGGCGCGAGAAAACTTTACCGGTTACTCGAGGCTGGGAAAAAATTTAAATTTGGCCTTTGCGGAGCCCTACTTTGAAGGTAACAGTAAATACAGACAAAGAAATGTTCTCGTTCAGTTTCTTGGCATTTTAATTTGGTAAGTACAGTTAAAATTAAGCTGACATAATATGTACAGTCTTTTCACTTTATTGCGTTATACTCGTAATAACCCCCTTCAATCTCAGTCCCTACCCCCCAAAATTCTAATGTTAACTGGGAACATTAATAATTAAATAGGTATACTCGTACGTACTTTAGTATTCCCAAATCCAGGAAAAATGACGCCCAAGTAACCTTAGTTTTCGAATTTAACGAATTTATATATTATATTTATAGAAAAAGGTTACAACCACTAACTTACTTTAAACCTTTACATTAACCCACAAAACTAAAAATAAAAATGATTACTGATGATTAGGGTAAATACCCGCATCGCGACCCATTCTTTCTCTTTCTATACTGTCATAAAATAACGGACTTTACATCTTATTTAGATTCTAAAACTCCAAAATCAAGAACATAAATTTAAAAAAAAAGTTTCAGAACTAACTAGAACAAATAACCAAAAGGAATTATATAATTTCTTAAGATAGTCCAAAATTCTAGATCTTACAAATGGATTGAAATGGCTCCCAACCTTTTGACCGCCGTCGTCTGATATATGAAACAAAGTGACAACGTGAATGACACCTTCATAAATAAGGACAGAGTTCAGAATTGAAAGTTAAAATATTGACGTAACGTCACGTTTTATAAGTCAGCGTGTGGGGTAGGGTAGATTAGGAGAGGTTTAGGTAGTTTTAGATAGGAAAAGATCAATAAAAAAGAAGAAGATTAAATTTGGACAAATATATTTACAAAGCTCAAAAAATAAATAAAACAAAAAGAATTGTCCGGCTAGGCCGTAGGTCCGCCACTGAGCACACTAGATAGAAATTAAAAAAATAAAACAAAACAAGTCCTTATAAAAAGTCACTATCCTGATGATCTAGTTGAATTGGGCCTCCGTAGTCGCGGCATGTCACCCTTGGACGTGACGGTCTTCAAATTTAGATGCTAGAAGTATGATCGAGTTCCGGGTCTGGGAGACCGGAACACCGATGTGGACGCCGCAGCTTGCGCCAAGAAGAAAAATAGGTTGCGAATCAACCCCAGACTTGATTCCCCAGTTCGGGGAATTAGTACATATACAAAATACGACGTAGACAAAGTCGATTTACATATTTATTAGTAATTTACAAATCAAAAGGAAATATTTCATCCATTTCATTGCAGAAAACCGATCGTCAATCGTTCCTTTTCGTAAAGAAAAAATATCATGACGTTCTGTCATTAGTTGGCCAGCACAAACCTCTTAGCGCGAGCGCGTGACAACAGAGGTTTGATACCTCTTAGAAAATAGCACACTGTTACATACCCCCCTTTTTAGGTTAGGATTTTTGCTAAGAAAATCCGCTATCTTACTTAGAACTTAATAGATACATTACAACTTTCAGGCTTAGATCATACATCCCACAACAACATACATCTCACAGACAAACAAGCAGTAAACACTTTAGAATAGTGTTACTGCGTTCTAGTAGACTGAGTAATTTACTATAGATAACGTAAAATACTCTCATATATCTATTAATGGATGTTAAATATGTCTTATTATACCCTCAGAAATGAAGTTGTAAAAGCTGTCTCCTCTAGTAAATTTCAGGCCTTTGTAGAAGACCTAAAAACCTAAGTATAAGTAGGCAAAGAAATCACGACCCGGTAGGGAGTCATGATTACACCAAGCCTTTGTAGAAGACTTGACAACCTAAATATAGTAGGCAAAGATTTCACTAACCGGTAGGGGTTATTGAAAAAGAAAAGAGAAAATGACAGCAGCATATTGTAAATAAATACACGTATAATGGGGCTTTTAGAATTAATAGACAGCAGGCTTAGAGATAGCTAGATATAGCGAATTTATACTATGTTATATGACATGTAGCAAATTTTTAAGTACTAGAACTAGGTTTTGAAAACTGAAAATTTATTGGAGAGCATAGTTAGGATTTTCGCTAGAATTTCATTAAGTCATGTTGAAAAAAAAATTGATAATATCTTATAATATTCAGCTAGGTAAGATACATTTTAATATTTGGTTCCGTAGGTCTTGTACAGTGCCAGTTGATCCACCTCTGAGAACCATCTCGTATCTGAGTTCAGATTTTTGGAAAGACAAATTACTTACATACATCATCATTGTTAATTCATTTAGAATAGGTGAGTGTAGTGTTCACAAAGAGGCTTAGTTGATAAGTACGTGGTATTAGAATTTATTAGAACAGTAGACAAGAGAAAATTAGTTTAGAGTAGATAACCACGTACCAAACAACTGCTTAAATTAGACTAAAATTAAGTTTCATAACACTAGACTAACTTAAAATTAAATGGAATATATGCAAATGATGAACAGATGATACAACAATAGATGAAAACAACAACAGATGATAACAAAAATATCTACCTACATCAGTGAAAACCAAAAAAAATGCTAAGGACTTGTTTTAAGTATGCTCAGGTCAGAAAATCTAGTTGGGCGCCAATGTCACGTTTTAGTACGTCAGCGTGTGGGGTAGGGTAGATTAGGAGAGGTTTAGGTAGTTTTAGATAGGAAAAGATCAATAAAAAAGAAGAAGATTAAATTAGGACAAATATATTTACAAAGCTCAAAAAATAAATAAAACAAAAAGAATTGTCCGGCTAGGCCGTAGGTCCGCCACTGAGCACACTAGATAGAAATTAAAAAAATAAAACAAAACAAGTCCTTATAAAAAGTCACTATCCTGATGATCTAGTTGAATTGGGCCTCCGTAGTCGCGGCATGTCACCCTTGGACGTGACGGTCTTCAAATTTAGATGCTAGAAGTATGATCGAGTTCCGGGTCTGGGAGACCGGAACACCGATGTGGACGCCGCAGCTTGCGCCAAGAAGAAAAATAGGTTGCGAATCAACCCCAGACTTGATTCCCCAGTTCGGGGAATTAGTACATATACAAAATACGACGTAGACAAAGTCGATTTACATATTTATTAGTAATTTACAAATCAAAAGGAAATATTTCATCCATTTCATTGCAGAAAACCGATCGTCAATCGTTCCTTTTCGTAAAGAAAAAATATCATGACGTTCTGTCATTAGTTGGCCAGCACAAACCTCTTAGCGCGAGCGCGTGACAACAGAGGTTTGATACCTCTTAGAAAATAGCACACTGTTACAGGCGGTTGAAAGGTTAAAATGCTAAATACAATTGAAGGGATGTTTACAAAAACAACATAACTGACTACACTGGTTGACACCTGAAACGATTAACAATGTTCTTAAAAAAGTGTCAACCGCTTTAAGCAGTTATGTTGTTTTTGTAAACATCCCTTCAATTGCTAAATTTGCTTTTTTGTAAACTTCATATTAAAATCCTTATAATATGATTATGGTGAAAAATTGATGATATAGATTAGCCAGAATATACAAACAAAAGGGTTGATTCTGATATTTGCTTTATTTATCTGCGCACCTATCTGGAAATACCTAATATTCAACAATAAGATTAAACTAATTAATTTAGGGCACGTTCAAAAACATTATTCGGGATTAAAATCACTGACAAAGTTTATTATAAATTACGGTAAAACCCAAATCTAAGGTTTGGTATTATCGGGGTTATAAATAAGACTGCTGTAGGTATGTGAGCAAAACCAGGTACTTTGCGTGGATGGATTTACACTTACCATTTATCATAAATAGGCCTATAATCATAAAGAATAAAACCGGCCAAGAGCATGTCGGGCCATGCTCAGTGTAGGGTTCCGTAAACTGAGACCATTAATTCAAAAGGTCGTTTCTTACGGGAAAGGCGGCGCTTACGTCATTTTTACTTACGTCCTTTCACTATGGGTTTTTGAGTGATAACTCAAAAACGGCTCAACTAATTGAATTCAATATAGTTTTCATTGAAGGTACTCATTAGGCCTCAGTTTCATGTTTTTTTTTTCAAAATTTTAGGACCCACGATTCAAAAGTTAGATGGGGGGGGGACGCCCTGTTTTAAACTTTCGGAGCTATTATTTCCGAGAGTATTAGTTTTATCCAAAAACTGTGTTAAAAGACCCCAATTCTTTTTAAAAGACCTATCTAACTAGGTTGGAACGAAAAAAAGATTCGCCCCCGACTTCACGTGTACGGGAGGTACCCTAACAAAATATATTTTTCGCGTTTTTATTCTACCGTTTTGTCGGCTTGGTTAATGCACATTTTCAAACCAAATTTCAGCTTTCTAGTGCTAACGGTCACTGAGCTAGACCGCGGACGGACGGACGGACGGACGGACGGACATGGCGAAACTATAAGGGTTCCGTTTTTGCCATTTTGGCTATGGAACCCTAAAAATCAAGGTAATATGAACCACTCCCCCCTAATATGACCCCCTCAACGTAACATGAACCTGGATCTGAAGTCCCATCACTGCTTCTCAGCATGCCTAATCATATCCCGATATTCTCTTTTCTTCTAAAAATATATAACTAAGACTATGATCAATGGCGGTAGACCGCCCACTTCAAAGTGTAATGAAAGTTGGATACGCGGTTTTGGCTCACCGCGAAGGTTGTAGATATATAGCCCTGGGCAAATAACCGATCTCATAAGCGGGCGCCCGCGGGCCGTGACCCGGCGCAAAATAACTTTCAATAAATCAAGACGTGACCAGCTGGTCATATTGAAATAGATTTTCTATTATTATTTTAGAAATATAGTAAATAAAGAAAATATCTATTGGGAAAGATTGGTGCAAACAGTAAATACTTAGTAACAGAAAAAAATAGAGAAATAAAACATAGTCTCAGTAGTACCTACAAAACTACCTATTACTAAAACATTCCTCTCGAGGGTAACGTCAATGTAGGAAGCACATCTTCGTTGCGCAATACCCATGAGTTGTATGGCGATTATCACATTGGCGCCGCAACCGCATGCGACGACGGTGTGCATATCTCGCTAGCGCATTGGCGCCGCATGCGGAAACCGCAACAGTGTGAAAGCCGCCTATGTTATGCGAGGGATTCCTACTCTACATTACTACCACATTACTACCTAGTTCTAAATGGCTTTAAAAATGATTTTATTTGATACTTGGTTTAACATTTTAATAGCCTTAAAATAATAACAATCCTAGTACTGTACCAAAAATGCTGGAAAATCTACGATGACTGCTTATATTAAAAATATTTGAGAATAACTATAGGTAGATCTAAGTTTCACTCCTAGAATAATTAATTTTACCATATTTATAAGAATAAAGCATATAATATGGATGGGTATTTAATAAGCTTGCCTATTTGTTGACTACACACATTAAATGGTTTATTAACATATATCCATTATATTTTTGTTGCATTTTCAACAGTATCACTTATATCTACCTCTTTATAACGGTTTGCTTAAAATAACTTCCTCAAAAGTAGATAATTTTAAAAATGTATTAAATCCAAGATTAGTAAGAATTACAATAGTCGTGGAATAATGAAATACTGAACTAATTTTCCACTGCTTATTCATATTATCTAATGCAAAATTTTAGTTTTAGCAGTACTTATATATATTTCCAATATTACAATACGATTGGTTATCGTATAAAATAACCATCATATTTGTAATACTATTTAGGATTTCATTATTCTTTGTTGGAAGCGTATCACAGATTGCTGCAATTTAAGTAAATGGGTACATGATAGAACCTCTATTCCAAACTATTACGTACGAGTAGGGTACCTATATATATAATATATAATTATGTACGTAGTGGAACACCTATAGACGATATTATAACGTAGATATAGGTACAGTCAGCAGCAGAAGTAGCTAAGTGGGTGGGGTGCTCTAAATGGCTTGCACACGCTCTTATTCTCTTGACAATAAAGTCGTGTTAAGCTCATTTTGAACACCCTACCCGATTAGCTACTTCTGCTGCTGAGTGTACCATCATTTTCCGTCGCGTTCTGCTTTTTACACAATTAATTCCTTTACTTTTTAAGTATGAGTGATGGTGAGTTGTTGATAGCATTGTTAATTTAATAAATAAGAAGATATCACTTTAGCAACAATTCCGTTTCATAGCTTAATTTGCAAGCCTCTGCAAAATAGGCACCGCCAAAATTCCTCGCATCAAATAAACGTTCTATGGAAGCTGTAAAGCACCGTCACTTAATAAAACTTCTCCCTAGGGAAGTGAAGCAAACGGCTCAATAAGATGAGGAGGTATCATCGCAGCAGGGTGAAAAAAATGTCATAAAACGTAGGCGGAGCCACATTAAATAAATTGCAGGCGCCTCCCGACGCGCGACATCTGCGGGCTTGCTTCGCGTCGGTACGTTCCACTTTAGAGCATGGATTTATACACCCTAATCACAGGGTACTAACATAAAAAGACCTTAAAAATCTTCCACCGGCTTTTAACTCTCGGCTCAGCGTAAATAACATCCCTCAAGCTGGCAATTGGAAGTCTGTGGGATCGTAGTCAACGTGTTACAGTTTATTAAGTTTATTCGCGAATTTCAGGCAGATATATAATTCAGCTTTAAAATTTTGCTGGCAATGGGAGCATTAGTATTTGCATTATTAAATACAATCTCTACAATGTTTTATGGGAATATTTCAGTCTTCTTATGACAACAAATTGGCTAACAAAAGTTGATCCTTTCTATTGGCACTTAAAATAATATTTTCTTCATTTTTAATATTTTTGATCCATAGCTTTGGCACATCAGTATATATCGTACATTGTTCTTAAACTGGAATCTATTTACAAATTTAAAAATTCAGAGCACATGCATATCTGAATAAAGCTTAGGCTTAGCCCTTTCAGTGCAGCTACCGCCGATTTTAGCTCCAACCCAATTAGTCGGTCTCTCAATGCTGAGAACTATGACCGCTTTGTACCCCACCGTTGGGGAATGCTGATAGCTAACTCGTACCACTAAGCTTGGTGGCGCACTGAGGTCACTCTCTCGTCTTCGCGATTTTCGCTAAATTACTAAAACAATAGGTATATGCTCACATTGTCGCGCAAGTAAATAGTCGGAGCTTTGGGATTTTACAACAGTCTGCTTTCCTTTTGCAGCAACTAAATCAAATCTGAGATTACATCACGCTCCCTAGCATGTATACATATCTTACGTGAAAAAGTTATAAAAGAATACCATTATGGTCAGCAATAAAAGCATAAACTTCTTCAATGTTTCGGTTAAAAGTACACTTTTGTGTAATGTGGCTTAATGTCAATGATGACATTTTTCTATTCAAGATGGAAACAAAATTGAGATAGGATTTTAAAAATGTTTGGTATAGTTAGTACGTTGACAGTGTTAAAAATTGTGAATTAAGACTGCCAGGAAATAATATGGAATGGCGCCCCAGTTTTGCATGGAACACACGTGGCCATTGTAAGCCTCAGTGCATGCGTACGGAAACGGCAGCTGCGGCGGCGTCCATGCATTTTATACCATTCGGTTACCGTGGTAGAATGACCAGTAAACCTGATCTCAAAATCTGTTAAATCTACGCTTAATCCGAGATCTTACTTTTTCTGGTTTCCCTCAGCCGGTCATTCGCCCGAGGCCAGTTTTCGATGGGAATAATCCCATCCCAGTGGTTTCACTGTGAACAATTATATTTTCCTCCACCTTTTTGTTAGGAGAAATTGTGTAAACGTGCCGTAAATACTCTTTGCGGACAATGTAGCAGGTTTAGTGTGCCATGCAAAATGATGAAATGAGTAAAATATTTGCTTATGCCCGCTACGTAACAAAACAATAATATTAAAATCAACGACTGAGTGAGAATGTTTATGTTAAAACAGTTCATTCCCGCTCATTGAGTAAAACTCACGGAACAGTAACTATTGTTTTTTATCGAATCTTCTAATCGTTAATTTCGTTGTTTAACTTATAAGAATATTTCAGGAAATATTACAAAAGTATGTCGAAATAAAATGCTGAAACTTTTTGTAGGGAATTTCTGGAATGACAATCCAAATTTTCAAGTAGGGATAGATACAAAAGAGGTTCAACGAGGGAATGCTGCGAGCGTGATGGGCACCTTTGCGTCTGGAAGTTCGCGGGTCGACTTTGTTGGATAGGCCTTTGATTTTTGTTACATGGTTTTGTGTAGTTTTATTTAGGAGTAAGTAGCTTGTATTTTTAGCGATATTTTTTTTCCTTTTAACCTTTTTTTTTCTCTCTTTCGTTTGTACTAAATTTGTATTATTTTAATTAACAAATAGAGAAATAAAATATGTAATTAGAGGGCTAATTAACTTGTATTAAGGTAAAAAAAAATGTTCGGTTAACAAGTATTATCAAGGAAAGCCGAATTAATGAGTTTTATGTATGTATTCTATTATATTTGAGTAGCTATGTTTTTCAATGCTAAGGCCTACATAAATAGTTTCTTCTAATCAGTGATAAAATTATGACCAATAACATACCTACATATTTTATAAATTGCATAACAATGCATTCTACTTTGTTTGTTTTAATTTTCACGAGAACGCGTCTAATTAAATAAGAGCTCACTTCACAGGGTTGTAAATAGAACCCGGATCTAAGTTGACGAATTCCTTTTTACACGTGAAGTGTGTCGGATTACCGGAAAATCCACCCAATTGCATGGATCTGGTTGCTTTTGTTTGAAGTCATTCAGTTGCTCTAATTAATGACGGGATCGAAAACTATATTAGCATTTCAAAGATGGCAGCGATTGTCGTGTGGATATTGTGACATAGGTTTGTTTTAAATAAATTTTTCGTAAATACAAACTTCAACTATTTTGTCATGTTATCAATGCGATATTATGTTATTTGGTATGACAAAAAATACATCATTTGTTTATTTATTTCTAGATTAATTCTTCGAATAGCTTTATGAACTTTCTTAGTTTATGATATAACAAAAATGACTAAGCGTATCCAACTTTCATTACACTTTGAAGTGGGCGGTCTACCGCCATTGATCATAGTCTTAGTTATATATTTTTAGAAGAAAAGAGAATATCGGGATATGATTAGGCATGCTGAGAAGCAGTGATGGGACTTCAGATCCAGGTTCATGTTACGTTGAGGGGGTCATATTAGGGGGGAGTGGTTCATATTACCTTGATTTTTAGGGTTCCGTAGCCAAAATGGCAAAAACGGAACCCTTATAGTTTCGCCATGTCCGTCCGTCCGTCCGTCCGTCCGTCCGTCCGTCCGTCCGTCCGTCCGTCAGCGGTCCATCTCAGTGACCGTTAGCACTAGGAAGCTGAAATTTAGTTTGAATATGTGCATTAACCAAGCCGACAAAACGGTAGAATAAAAACGCGAAAAATATATTTTGTTAGGGTACCTCCCGTACACGTGAAGTGGGGGGCGAAATTTTTTTTCGTTCCAACCAAGTTGTGTGGGGTATCGTTGGATAGGTCTTTTAAAAAGAACACATTTTGAAACAGGGCGTCCCCCCCATCTAACTTTTGATTCGTGGGTCCTAAAATTTTGAAAGAAAATCATGAAACTGAAGCCTAATGAGTACCTTCAATAAAACCTATATTGATATAAATCGGTTGAGCCGTTTTTGAGTTATCATTCAAAAACCCATAGTGAAAGGACGTAAGTAAAAATGACGTAAGCGCCGACAAATTTCCCGTAAGAAATGACCTTTTGAATTAATGGTCTCAGTTTACGGAACCCTACACTGAGCATGGCCCGACATGCTCTTGGCCGGTTTTTAATGTCGGTAAGCAAAAGTCTTTGAGTACTTTAATGGTATTCAAGTTTTACATTTTATACTGGCTTTGCTCTTAAAATACATACTTAAAATACATAATTTTTAGTAGCAGCTTTTCAGGTGTATCCCGCCTGTTGCACATAATTAAGCCGCCACGAGAGCCGTAGTCTGTAGCGAAGCGAGATAGCGGAAATAGTATAGGTACATGAAAGAATAAACTTTTAAAATCCTCGGTCCTATGCGGAATATATCTCTCAAACGAGTTTTATAAGCTGCGCCCTGATGAGAGTTCGACTCGTCTAGCACAACGCGAAATGTCGCGTAATCGTGTTTAATGACACCGTTTATCGTCACCATTACTATTAAAAAGTTTGTTCCGCGTGTACCCCAGCTCTTTCGCAGCCGGAGCCGGGCTACCATTTTCATGATACGAATTTGCGACGTAGGACGTTTTGTAATTAAATTAACAAAACTGACAATTTGAATGAAGAATCACTCGAACTTTAACTCGAGACATCATGTACAAGTAAGGCTACACGTACAGGGGGGTGATTTTTGAAATGACATTTAAAACTCTGAATAAAACGTTGAAATTATGTTTTAAAAATAAAAGCGATAGAAATTTAAAATAATGATTATTTAAACTATTAATTACATGCGAAAAAATTGGCTATAAACTTTTGTGTGCGATTATTTTCGAGCTTCAATTTTTTGAATTCGATCGTCCGGCTGTCAAAAATCGGCCCCCAGTTAGTGAGCTTTAAGAAGAACCTTCGGGAATCGGCGATGACACACGAAGGTAATATTGCTGTTCTGCTTTTTCACGTGTCACTGTTGATTGATACCCGACGTTTCTTTCTAAAACCCGAAGGTTTCTTCTGAGAGCTCACGGACTGTAACTGTATTCTTACTTGAACAAACATGATGAATCTTACATTTTTTTTTCGAAATTCTCTTCGTTTGTTATTGAAAATTCTAGTTTACACAGATTATACTATTTTAGGATATTTTCTTTTTAGAGTTTTAAACATTTTGTACGTAATATCGATTTGAATTACTTCGTATCCACAACTATTTAAAGTGAATTCCAATGTAACCTTAAGACTCCGACAAGTAATATCTGTCTGGACAATGGAAATATTAGCCTCTCCAACGTTGGAATTTTCAATAAAATGTTGTTCGGTTACTGTTATTGGAGACGGTATTAAATAGCAATGTTATCATTCGAAGAAATGTTATTTCGTAATTTAAGTAAGTAGATAGGCAATTACTTTGTTTTGTAAAATAAAGACAAGTTGATGATTGAAAATGAGATAAGGATAACTTACTTATATGACCTGCAATATTAGGCACCCCGTAACTGATTAAAAATAGAATTTAGAATTGTTTTATAAACTTTTGACTTTTTTATTTTAAATTCACAACAATATTTATTTTGTAGATATATTCAATTCAAAATTGTATTGCCTATAAAAAACTATACAATGATTAGTCAAACAAGGATGATGACCAGACAAGGAGAAAGTGAATTACGCTGTGCGTAGGTTTTCGCTCATTTGTCGCAAACCACTCTGCAATCACTGGACGAGCCTAGTAAAATATGAATTGAATGGAAAATAAGAAGTAAGGAAGAAGCTTTTTATTATAATAATGGTTGCTAGGCATTTTATTTGGAATTTCGATGGAGGCGTATAATAAATACACTTTTTACTTCTCATGCTCGTAAAGTTTCACTTTATGCTGGGTATAGGCGGACTAAAACTCAATTTTATGCACAAGTGCATAAAAAATTGCCATTGTCAAAATAGCCTTAGAAGAAGTCAATTTTTTATGCACTTGTGCATAAAATTGAGTTTTAGTCCGCCTATACCCAGCATAAAGTGAAACTTCATATGAAAGAAATTCCTATTCTTTTTATTTCCTCACAATCGAAGTAAAAAGTAGAATGTATAACTCGTCCATAAAACCCATTTTACGCTCGTACTTTATATCCATCCTCGCTCGCAAGCTCGCTCGTATGGATAAACGCCTCGCATTCAAAAATGGTGCGTTTTATGCACTTGTTGTACAATCTACTATTAAACATAGACAGTCTATTGACGGGGAGGAAAATAATTTTGAATAACAACAGTAAATCTTGACTTAAGGATAAAAATATCAAATAAAGGCTGCTAGCACTGCCCACGGTGAACAAGAAAATAAGACAAAATCGCTTTCAAATAAATTTTACAAATCTAATTAAATTAGCCACAAAACTGAACAAAAAAGCTTTATTATAATAAAAAAATACGAACGATCCATACTGTTGACAAAAGCTTGGACAGAGAGAGAAAAATAATTGAATTTCGACTATGAACGTCCTTCATATTATTACATTGCGGCCCGGGGTCGCGGGACTGGTAAGTTTGGAAGAAATGAAGCTTACGTTGCTTCGAAAATTCGCCGCTAACCCGGGGACACGGCGTCGGAATATCAATGTCCACCTGCGTCGGGGAATCCTGTTTGGGAAACCCGTGACAAAAGGCCAGGGATTCATCCTAATGTCTCGATAAATTCACTACACCAAATACCCACGTACTACGGAATACGCTACGCAATTTATATTAGTGGGGCTATTGATAAAGGTTTTTTTAACGTTTACATAGATCTAGGTACCTGGTTAATAACCAAGTAAACTGGTTAAGCTTGGTAAGGAAGCTAACGTTACATGACTTTGACGTGTTGTTATATATTTTCTACACGTAGCTTCTTTATCGCTTTCTAACGAAAATACCTCTTATTAAAACTTATGGGTAAGTACATTAGGGATGTTACAGAGCTGCCGTTCAGTTAAATTGGAACTTCCGATTGGTTTTATACATCCGCTTTGGTTCCGGTTCTGTTACATTCTAAACAGAAGTTATATCGGATGTCATAGCTATGTAGCAGGGGGAAGTTAGCGGCATACATCAAAAATAAACAGATTTATCTACACCCATATCATAAACCCTCCATGATGCGTTCAAAACCCGCACGTTACTCGTATAACCACCATAAAAATTGATTATTTCGTTAGTAGTTAGAACAAATGTCTTATCTGTGACGATGTTATTATTATGAAATAATAAGCAAAAATTTGATATCATTATGAAAATCCGGGTGGGCCCCACCCGCCGGCATGCGCCGCCCGACCGCCGACACAATCAAGTTGGTCATGGCGATGGCTTGCAATCCGTGCAATTGGAGTCCTTCAATCATCATTTCGGGTTTATAATATGTGTGTAGGTAAAGCAGTGTATGAAACTGTACGTAATTAGGCCTTAAAACACTCGTGTGATCTTATTATGAAACTCACTTCGTTCGTTTCATAAAACCACACTCGTGTTTTAAGGACCGACTATTACGTAACAGTTACATAAACTACTATTATACCTGTCATTTACTCAAGCAAAGAATACAATACTCACTAGGAGGGCTCAAGTCCTCGCTCGCCACGTGCTGCACTAAATGTAAGTCCACCTGTCACTTGGGTTCCGATTCTGGTTCCGCTTCCGTTTTCGATTAGGATTACGTTTCTGGTTCCGATAAACTAAATTCAAAGCATCTGATTCCGCTTTCGGTTCGGATAAAACAACATCTGTTTCATCCCTGTTGTACATACATTATATATAAATAAATAAATAAATATAATGGGACAATCTTACACAGATCAACCTAGTCCCACAGTAAGCTCAATAAGGCTTGTGTTGTGGGTACTAGGCGACGATATATATAATAGGTAGATATAGATAAATACTTAAATACATAGATAACATCCATAACTCAGGAACAAATATCCGTGATAAACACACAAATAAATGCCCTGACCAGGATTCGAACCTGGGACCTCCTGCTTCATAGGCAGGTTCACTACCCACTAGGCTAGGAGGCCGTTAAACATATATAGGTACGGATCTTATACTATTTTTATTTGTAGATACACTCGTATACTATGTACCTTTTATTTTTATTTTGTGCAGCGTATTAAAAATAAAGGAAAACTGTCTTCATGTTTGAAAGCTTCGTTGCATATGATTGGAAACAAAACATTTAACCGATAGACCTAGATTATTACTTTAGTATTTACTTTATAAGTGCATCGCTGACTACAAAGTAAACAATGAACAGAGTAAAGGCTATCGCAGTAAACTGTACTGTTGCAATCAGTTTTTTATTTCTCACTTTATCGTTGTGTACCTTTCATGGCAATTTTCTCCTTGTTTTTAAACTCCGTGATGAATCGTAAGTCAAGACCGGAGAGTAAATTTTACGCAAACTTTTCCATTTTATGGTTTTAAACTTTGGCTTTGATCCGCACGGAATTATTAATGCGACATCGAGACTTGCTACTTCTTAAATTTCTTAGATTTGAAATATGTGAAATGAACAGGAAGATGTGCCCTAACTTCTTCACGTCGTTTACGCTTAAACAGCATTGAGATTAGATTTTAGCATTTCTCGGTTGCTCATAGGTTAGCTGAAAGCTCCCTTAAAAGAATAGGTTCACCTTTGCACGCATTTCATGTTTTATAATTGTCTTGTGTACAATGTTGTAATGCAATAAAGTGTTTTACTGCTACTACCTACTCGTATACCTAACCTATACCTAAGACCTATAACTTTCTTATAAATTAGGTACTTTTGCAAAATAAAGGAAACGACTGGCTATATTTGCAGCTTAGCCTACATAGACAGGGCACAAAATTTCAAAATCGCTCTCCTTTTCGATGCGACAGGCAAACGATATTACTTTTGGGCAACCGGGCTTTTTACCTAGTTTAGACTTAGCTGTATCCGAATTGCCGGTTGCCTTCAAAGAAAATTTGACCGGAAGTGAGATATTCAAGATGGCGGCCAAAAAAAATACCCATTTTTTACTGTTTCTTAAATAAATCGTAAACCGTGACGCCTACCAAAAAATGTTCTTCTACTTAAGTAATCCACATAAAATTTTCTATTAAAAAGGTTCTATACAGTTTTTTGCTGGGATCAAAGTTTAATGAGATATCGAGGGTATAAGACAGCCATTAAACATATAGACTAATTAGCTTTTTCCCGCGACTTTGTCTGCGTGGGATTAACATTCGCCATAATAAATTTATGAAACACCTTAGTGAAATCTTATAGCAAATATAAATTTAACGTATATACTTTTTTACGTCTACAGTGAGCAACAATTGCATACAAAGTTTCACCCCCCTTTTCACCCCTTCAAAAGATGATTTCAGGGATAAAAACCATTTTATGTCCTTTTCCATAACTCAAACTATCATCATACCAAATTTCATCTAAATCGGTTCAGCGGTTTAAGCGTGAAGAGGTAACAGACACACTTTCGCATTTATAATATTAGTATGAAAAAATTGTGCGCATTGAGAAAAAGTTTTAAATTTTTGACCATGGATAGAGTGCCCCACGATGAATATTTTTTACTGTTGGAGGTCCGTAAAATTTTTGGACGTTCACGTCAAAATCCCCTCTGATGTGATTTGAGAGTTTTCCCTCTTCGCAGAACTTTTTTTAAATATAGATTTATATTTTTTTTCTATCATGAATTGTGCATGTCTGTTTTATACGGAAATGATACCACACAACCCCTAGCAGCCTCAACCAGAGTATTTAAAATATAATTTATCTTTAAACAGTTAGTGTGTCTGTTACCTCTTCACGCTTAAACCGCTGAACCGATTTAGTTTAAATTTGGCATGGTGATAGTTTGAGTTATGGAAAAGGACATGAAATAGTTTTTATCTCAGAAATCATCTTTTGAAAGGGTGAAAAGGGGGGTGAAACTTTGTATGGAATTGTTGCTCACTGTAGACGTAAAAAAGTATGTACGTTAAATTTATATTTGCTACAAGATTTCACTAAGGTGTTTCATAAATGTATTATAGCGAATGTTAATCCCACGCAGACGAAGTCGCGGGAAAAGGGTAATTAGTCTATATATTTAAGGTCTATCTTATACCCTCGATATCTCATTAAACTTTGATCCCAGCAAAAAACTGTATAGAACCTTTTTTATAGAGAATTTTATGTGAATTATTTAAGTAAAAGAACATATTTTGGTAGGGGACACGGTTTACGAGTTATTTAAGAAAAAGTAAAAAATGGGTAATGTTTTTGGCCGCCATCTTGAATATCTCACTTCCGGACAAATTTTCTTTGAAGGCAACCGGCGATTCGGATACAGCAGGGTCTAAATCAGGTAAAAAGCCCGGTTGCCCAAAAGTAATATCGTTTGCTTCTCGACATGGATTTTTTGAAAAATGGAACTAGACTAACAAGGAAACATACCCGGCTGTCCGGCGCCGATATCAATAATTTTCAAATCGGGAGATATTGTCCTACGATGTACTGAAAAGTGGCAAAACCCTTTAACTTTGGAAGAGAGTTTTGTTCAAGCAAACTGCTCGTTAATTACTAGTTTTAATATATGTTGGAGAACACCTTTACTTGTCTACTTATTTAAAAGTATAGATTATACAGATCAAAGTACTCGCATACTTATAGTACATTTGAGAGGCGATTGGATCAAACAGTTCTCATAAATTCGCAGAGCCGGTTCGGTCATTAGGCCGGGGCCGCTGTTCCGCGCGGGAATGAGATCAGCTCTCTAATTTCCGTACATCATTTACGCTTAAAGAGCATGATAATACTTTCTGATCAATTACTTTTGGTTTCGGGTAAGCTCCTAAATAAATATACTTTGCAGTTCATCATTTTCCTTTCATTCTTTGACTTTGACTTTTATGATGGATAGCCAATTATAAAGACTGTCCACATACTTTGCGGCAAAAGCAGATAATTACTACATTCATCATCTAAGCGGTTGTCCAGGATTTTGCCACACATCCCTCAACCACGTAAATAAGAACTACGAATATACCACAGTGAAAACATCTTTAATATATAAACAATTAAATAATTATACTTTAGTTTTACGGTAGTAAGTCAACAATGTAAAATAACTATAGGCAAAAAAAAAAATTGTATTTGCTGTACGTAGGCACTAAATTTTCTAGAATCACTGAGGCCAGTAAAAAGTAGGCACTATAAGATTATAACTGGCAATCTGCTCGGCCCAAAAAAATACCTAAAGGGTTTATGGTTCTTATAGGGTCAGACAATTCGGCCAAACTATGCCATTATTCCTTAATTACAGATCCTTCCGTCCCTTTGATTTAATTAATCGATTGAGTTTTAGTGGATATCGTGTGGAATTTATAGATACGGTACCGTTCGGCCAAATAGGATTGGCTTAATTACAAGGAGCATTCGTGTGTTGGCAGTTTTATATACAATTAAACATATACCTATGTCAAATATACATATACTCAATTAAAAATTCTGGTTACGGTTTTAGTATAAATGTGATCTTTATTGACATCTAAATTGTATCAAAACAATTATGATTCCGAAAACGAATTTCAATAAATCGTTTAGAAAATGTTGATGTTAAGCATCATACATGTTACATGAGCAGTTAATAACAAGAAAAGGATCACCTGAATTAGCCGAACGTCATATTTTACAGGTCCCATCTTTTTCAATAGGAAATTAATATCAAAGTACAGATAAATAAGGAAGAAAGCCGTGAAACTTAATAAAAGCTTTCATTGTAAAACTTGTAGTATAGTTTGTAAAAGATAGATCTTTTACGGAAACATGAAAGTACGTTTTGAGAATGTATTGAATATGTAATATTATTTATTTATAAACTGTAAATTATTTCTTCTAACGACTTACAAATATCACTAAAATATCCCTAAACTACTTCCTAACTTACTTATAAAACAAACCCGATTTAGTTTTTTTTGTCGCCATTATATCAATATAGTTAATAATTATATTTTTGGGTAAATTGTATGTATGTATGTAAACACTTTATTGTACATAAAAAAGTTACAATAAAACATGATAAAAGAGAAAACAAAATACAAAGGCGAACTTATCCCTGTAAGGGATCTCTTCCAGTTAACCTTTGAGCAAATGAGAGAAAACTATAACATAGACAAACAACTATAAGATAGACAAACAATTTTAGTAGGTATATGGATTATATCATAAGTTTGCATACAGAACAATTCCTAAACTAGCATGCTACAAATTAGAATATCGATAGCGTAAACAACATGCCCAGCGAATGGAAAACCGGTTAATAATTCATAGTGAACGTGTGTTGATGTGATTGAAGGTGGTCACAAATCGCACAAGCCCATAAGATAGAGCATCGAAAGTCTATTATTTTCACGGCCTCTGCCCATCTCTGTCGATAGTGATGACTACGAAGCTGGAAAGTGTATCCCGATAAGCACAGATGGGAGTAAACCAGCTGGTAGTGATGGATTTTGATCCCGATGGTATGTTTATCACAAATATCTGTTCCTGACTTATACCTACAACAACAAAAAAAATTGTTATATATAGGTCGTCGTCTGTGTCTAGAATGTACCCTCAACCTAATTATGGATCAATGTTACTTTGCGTCCGTAGGAAGCACCTTAAACCACCCTACACGTGATCCCTGGGTGCTAAAAGAGTAACAAACTTGCCACCTGCACTGTCCTATCTGGACCTCGCAGCACTCCCTGGATTTTCTTCATCTGCGTTCGCACTACTATTACCCGAGGGTGCCTATATATATCCAGTGAAATGTAGTGATACGTTAAAAAAAGGGTTTTTCACCACAAATCTAACTCTGACCGCTTGATACGGGATCTGGTGGGAGATTACCTGTGACGTGGCCGACTGCAATATGTTAATGGCTGTGGACAGTGACGGGCTCACGGGGAGCCATCTCGCGATTAATTACCTATCACTCGGTGTACGTTGCATGAATAATATGTAGGTGACAGGAATCAAACAATCGTATGTTGCAATTCATAAGTGCACATTAATATAATTAGGTAATACCCAATGTTTGTACTGCATTTTTTTTATTATAATTGAATGCCGTATTAAAATCGTGAAAAGAACTTCATCGTAATTCATTTTCAAAGGCCGAAACTTAAAAGGGAATTAAAGGCATCGCATAGTTCTCTCAACCTCAACATACTTGAGTTATTATTTAACTTGAATTTTTATGTAAATTACGTATATATAGTAGGTAATAAATGTAATACACGCCCCACTGACGGGCACAGGCCTCCTCTCATTCACAGAGATCGAGCTATTGTTGGTACTGGCTTTTAGAACAATTCCTAGGGATAGTTTCATGAAGGCTTGAAATGTAGGTTCTCCTTTTCATAAAAAGAGTTCATAAAACAAGCCGACATCCAAAAACTGACAGTCGCTAGTGAGAACACTTCGACATATTGTAGCTATATTTTAGTACCGTTTCAAACAAGTAGTGTTCTCAGTTGGATACTCACGTGTCACAGCTATGTTTCTTAGGGTTTTTTTTATTGGAAATATATGTTTCTCACTAGGTAAACCAGCAAAGCTTGATAAAGCCGTTTGTCCATCAAGCAATGTTTTACACGTACAAGTTAATTCCCTTCGGACCGCGCTCGATGTGCGCAACAATCCAAACTAGAATGGAACTGCCATTGCAAGAACCGACAGTTGTCATTGACTTGAGTGCATGTTCCTGTTACATATTCAATTTGGAAGTTCTGCTGGAAACGAATAGAGAAAACAAACAAACTTCGACCGTAACTGTTAAAGTTTAACGTATATTTTTGTTACATTAGCGTGATCGCATTGGTTTAGTTCCTGATAGAGGCAGTAGTTTTTTTTATTATTCGATTTATATGCTGAACGCAACAGGGGCAAAGGCACTAATGTTTGTCTAAATATGTATCTATGTATTTAATTCAATAATATTGTCATCGTCTTTTGACTCTAGACTCTTTGTTAATATATTATACAGTACTTATAATAAATGTAGACCGTTTTAAAATGGATGCGACCGGTGCGACCAGACAAGTCTTAAACAGTGAAGGTAATTTAAGACTTTGCAGACTTTATTTAAAACAACATGCCGTCCAAGAGTATAAGATTAGATCGTATCAAATTGTAAAAGCGTTTGCTTAATTTTGCTTATTAATTTGCGATACGTGAATCAGTGTCAAAGCATGTGAGTGACATGGGACTTGGGCGGTCAACTTGGCTGGTCATCCTTTTTTCCCTAGCCACTGATATATAATATTATTAGTGTTCATTATTATAAATTAGTAGGAAGATTCTAAATACATTCGATTGGTCATCCCATTGGATGCAGATTCAATGAAGAACTGACTGACTTTTAACTACTTATCTGAAATTATTGTGTACCTAATACTTAAAGAGTCTGTCCGGAAAGAATAGTGTCGTTGAATGTATGAGCTCCCATATAAATCAACTGTTGTTCAAGTGAGTTATAGTAGTTTATGTAACTGTTACGTAATAGGGGTCCTTAAAACACGAGTGTGGTTTTATGAAACGAACGAAGTGAGTTTCAAAATAAGATCACACGAGTGTTTTAAGGCCTAATTACGTACAGTTGCATACACTGCTTATCTACACACATATTATTAACCCGAAATGATGATTGAATGACTGCCATTGCACGGATTGCACGCCATCGCCATGGCCAACTCGATTGTGCCGGCGTCGTCAGGGCGCGTGCCGGCGGGTCGGAGCATCCCGGATTTTCATAATGATATCGAATTTTTGCTTATTATTTGATAATAATAACATCGTTACAGATAAGACATTTGTTCTATATTCTAACGAAACAATCTATTTTTATGGTGGTTATACGAGTAACGTGCGGGTTTTGAACGCATCATGGAGGGTTTATGATATGGGTGTAGATAAAATATTGTTTTGTATTGTTCCAGTGAGAGGCAGGGAAGGTATGTGGGGCGGCGGGGCGCAGTGCGTGCACGCAACGCTGCCGCGTGCCGCGCGCCAGCCCGCGCCCACGCTCAGCGGCGCCATCGCCAGCCGCCGCCCGCCCAGGTAACCGAGTAGTCTCGTAGGGGTGATAAGACCCAGTGGCGGCGCTTAGAAAACAATTCCCGTCGGCTTGCGTAATTTTTAAGAATAAATTTTAAGTCAAATTAAGCATCGGCTTGCCTGAGAAAAAAAATTACCCACCGCCACTGATAATGACCTACTTCTCACTCACTGCTCATTATGAGGGGTTTACGTAGATTCGTGCTCACGACGTACAGTTGACTTCAATAAAATGTATAGACTTGACAATGCAATAAGGTGAAAAAGTGGATACATTTCTTTATAGTCGACTATACATGATATCAACATTTACGTTTACTATTTCGTTGCCCACCGCATCATTTCCGCAAGCTACGACGGAAAAAAAAACCATTAATAATTGAGGTGGACTGTAACTAAAGTTCTATAAAAATTTGTAAGCTTGAGTATCATTTGTATTATACGTGCCCGTTTAACTAAATTGAGCTGTTGCTTCTCATGCTAATTAAGACCACGAAACATCTTATTAGCTCCATCTTATCACAATGCCCAGTACCCACCAAAGCCTTCAATACTGACTCAGTGTAATCTAAAGCTCATATAGATTGAATACTCGTAGATAACTACCAAAACAGAGTAACTCTGACTGATCACTGCACCTGTAAGCGAGCATTAGTTTAATTAATACACTTGCTAATTTCGTTTGCGTCGATATACAGACTACAGAACCAGTATTATTGTGCACAAGGAGAATATTTTTCAAGAGTATAAGTCGATATGATATACTTTGTTCATAACTTTCATAAGTCAAGAGTGTGATTATTAATCACACTCTGATTAACTCTATATCTTTTGTTTTGTTTTATTTAAGACAGGATCACCTTATTGTCTTAAATAAAAATCGTACAATGATAACACAATAGCACAAAAAGCAGTAGAACTCATGAAAACATCGTTTTTTCTATCCCATAATCGAAAAAGAAGGTTTTACCACTAATTTGGGTTACATACTGTTTCAGACCAATACCCCCTTCACCGACGCTGGTGGCCCAAATCGACTCATCCGTGGCGTGCCTGTGGCTGCTCACCCCCCTCTCCGCCGGCACTGCGGTGGTCGCCGTGCTAGTCGCCGTGTCTACCAACAACTGGCTCCATACAGAGGAGAATATGCTCAATCCGCTGTACAATGGCACGGGGAGGCACAATCTTGTGGCCAAGCACACCGTGTCGGGGTTGTGGAGGATTTGTCATACTGACCGTAAGTTTTAGATTATAATGCTCGACCATCGCTGGGGGGTAAACATGTTGAATCGTCCAATTCATCCATGTTTTGCACTCGACAGCTTGCCTTTTTATTTACTACGTTTGGGATTTAGTAGCGCAACTGTTTTACAATTTATGAAGTTTTTTGGAGTTGAAGCTCTAGGTCCATGGGGTCCCAGCGCACACAAGTTTTTTTCAGAAATCGCGAAGCATCTGGTTGATGTAACTGGTGACCAAAGAGCTGGCGGTTTCCTCGCACAGCGTATCAGCATTGCGATACAACGAGGAAATGCCGCCACCATCCTTGGTACAATGCCGCAAGGGCCTAGTTTAGATTTGAGCTAGTTATTAATTTAGTTTAGTATTTGTATTTATTTGTAAATAAATGTTATTTTATTTTACATTTATGAAGTTCCTTTATTCACCTAAAAATACAATAGAAAACCATCTATCTGCAGAAAAAAAATCTAACAAAAAATCTTTATACCTAAAAATGGTTAGTATCTTTTGGTTAGAAGCGTGTGCAGGCGTAATAGATAAACCTGACTCTGAAGGGGCTTCTATGTGTAGGTATGTAACGAAAAACAAATAAAACGAGTTTATAAAGAAATTGAATGCAAAACGCAGGACAGTCAGTCAGTTCGCACATTGCACAGTCCACGTAGAAAGTGGGGCGCCGTGTACCCGCCGACAATGCGTTTCCGACGACGGAAACGACGTATTGTCGGCCGCGCGGAAGTTTCGTCTGCCCACCCTGTGTAACGCTGCTGTTGTGCAGGTTGCGTTTCATGCAACAATACTTGGTTAGATATAACTATTGTTAGAACTACGAACAACAAAGAAGTGTACCTACAGAACAATATACCAAAACTAGCGCGACTGATATGAAAAGTCAGGGACCGCTCAATCCTACGTCTGTAGTATTTAGTCCTGTCAAAATTATTGGAAAAAGGATTTCTTTTTCCTCAGTCTTATTTGACCCCGCCTGTCCTTTTGTATTGTTAAATGTACCCATGAATATAATAATAAAATGCATATTTGCGTATTTCAGCCGGAAGCACGGTGTTCAGGTGTGTCGACATTCCGTATTTCCCGCTGTCTCAGCATGCGCCCGACCCTATTGACTCGACAAATGCTATACCATGTAAGTATTAAATCTGCCTGATCTATATCTAAAAAATGTTGTATTAGGTACTAATGCGATATGGATTTAGGGCAACATATTGCAAAGGACCCTTAGTCTACATACCAAACCGTTAGACGTGGATAATGCGTACCTATGAAGTGGTCACTAAATGCGTACCTATGAAGTGGTCACTAAATACTTGTGTGACACATTTTTTTACTTTGGTTGGTTTTCACATATCCAAAGTTATTTTTTCGAGAACTTTTCAATCAATACCTAGTTAGATAATGTAAAGCATAAAATCGCAGATAAACGTAATTATTCCACTCATTATATGCTCAAAGCTGTTTTTATCTAACAGTTGTCTATTTATAATTATATTAATTCAGGTAATAACGATAAAATTGAATATAAATGAAATACATAATTTACCTTTGTGTTAATTCCAAGGACCAAGTAAATGAAAATCTGATTAAATTTCTCAGACTAAATATTTTCATCTCAGTACAAGTAAATAAATCGTTTAATTTTATGTTTTTACTACAGGTTCTATGAGAAAAAGCTTGATTATGGTACGGACACGGACTTTAAGTTTTGCACTGTGTCATTTTTTTTTACCATTACATGATTGGCCAAATGCGCCTTTAGCATCTTTATTATATCGGAAAATTGGAGTGGATTTGTAATAAGGTCCACTTTTCGTAAAAACTAAGTGCCTATCCCTTATTTTATGTATGCAATTTATAAGGTTGCCAAGCAAACCCAAGCTCATTGATCCGTGCCAAAAAAAATAAACAAGTGGTAGCAAGTAGGTAGTAATAATTACTAAAATATTTTGTACCTAAGCATACAACGACGTACCTGGAAATCGACTGGACGTCGGAACTTACGATTCTTCATTTAGTGTAGAAATAATCACGTGATCCCCGTGGTCACGTGATTACTGTATAAAAAATGAAGTTTCGGAACGGAAGTGTCGGAAGTAAACCAGCCTTAACATGGTTCTGACTCAATAATTAACTAGGAGGACAATATTAGAACAACTTGTAAATTTGAACTAGTTTTATTATAGTTGAGAATACTTGCAGTTGATCTTGCATAAGTACAGTCAGCAGTAGAAGTGGCTAAGCGGGTGAGGTGTTCAAAATTATCTTGCACGACTTTATTGTTAAGAGAATAAGGGCACGTGTAGGTCATACAACACCTGACCCGCTTTGCTACTTCTGTTGCTGACTGTACGAGCGAAAAGCTAAATATCGGGGTCTGATACGTTTCCGATAGATATGAGCGAAAATGCGTTGAGAGGAATGTACCTATTTTTTAATAACTAATGGAAACTCTTCATTTACCTATCCTCTTAAACACAGTCCTTGCAGTCACTCGCAGATCCCATGATTTTTTTTATACACTAACTATTTATTAAAGTACTATTTTAATTATGAATTCCAGACGTAGTGACGCGCTCGGCCGCCCCATTGCTGCTCGCTGTGCTGACCCAGGCGTTTGCGGCCCTCTGCTGTGTGCTGGGACACTGCGTGAAGGGTCGGCGGCTATGCACCTTCATTGCAGGGGTTCTGTTTATCATATCTGGTAAATATTTCCCTAATTATTTAGGTGGCATACATGTAATGATGTTATTGAAAGTGTACGCTATTGGGCGGCGTTAAACCGGTTAGAAATAGTTGAGTGATAAAAAAGGAACGGTCGACGCAATAGGTATAGGAAGCTGATACAGAAACAGGCTCTTACACAAAATTACCGAGAACCCTAGCCGACTTGTTGAGTAGTGAAGAGAGAAATGAGTCATTTGCATAATTTTTTCGCTATTACTATAATAAAATTGGACGAAAGAGTGATACTTAAGGGGCCCACCCACTATCAGTCCGCCGGACGATATCGGCCTGTCAGTTAGGCTACCCCACATTAGCGTCTTTCGACGGTCGACATCGACTAAAATTTGAACGCTTTAACAATGAGACCCCTCTAGTTAGTTTGCTTTACTGTTCTTATTTCTAGATCCGGACATTTGGCAGCAGTAAAGTGGTGGTGGTAAAAAAAGCTAACAACTTGAAGAAAACAAATCCTAGATTTCTGGGTTTGATGCAATATTATGGGGAATAATGTAATTAATTTGATTATATCATAGCCAGAAGTTTTTGTTGGGGGAAAGTAGTGCAAATAACGCATAACGCAATTTATAGTTAGTCACATACTGTTTTTGTACCCGAAATAATACACAATGTTTTTTGTTCTAATGTTAAAATGGCCTTATTCTATATAAATAACACAACATCCTCAGTTTTTACATATTTTGGCATCACTTTTTCCCTACTGAAAAACTTTGCGGGTCTGCCAATCTGACCTTCACCCATGAAAAGCTGCCAGATGCCCGGATATAGCAATAAGGATGGTAAAGCCATCTAACTAGATAGGTTTAATTGCTCTTATCATTATGTCACATCTGACGTGGCTACCTCTTAGTTCATCAGATGTTTTTACTTTTTACGCCTGCCCAAAAAAAGGAGTGTATTGTTTTTGCCTCTTATGCCATTGTATGAAGGCGAAACTGTACATGCCTTTGAAGCAGAGTATCTTTATAGTGTCTGCGCTCATTTAATTCGTTCGGTACATCACGTTAGAGTGCAACTGCAACGTTTCTATGTACAGTCACCAGCAATACTATCTTTCTACACGAAGGTCGCAAAACATGTGACACGCTCTTATTTGTAGGGCCATAAGCTCGGGTTATCGGAAGATACTATTGCCGATGCCGGTGACTTGTACTGCGCATACGTTTGTTTTAGTAATGAATGAACTCATCACATAAGGGTACAAATACAAACTCAATATAATAGTAAGTACATACTTTAAATAAATAGAAAACTTTTTGACTTCTTGCGTCACATTTTATAATGTATCTACAGTCAGTATCAGAATTAGCGTACGGAATGAGCAACGTTAACTGCTGACTGTCTGCATAAAATACCAACTTTTTTCTGTGACAGCAATTAAAATAATAAGTTGAAGATGAAGACACATATTAAAGTTGTTTTATGTGTATTGACAGTATTGATAAGATAATGCACGGATACACCTAGATGAGTTCGAATATTTAGCAAGAAAATTAAACAACATGTGATGAGATTGTCGCTATTCATTGGTAACTAGAGCGTAATTTAGGTTACCATTTTTAGGATTGTAGATTGAGCATGGAAGGACGTATGACGCGCAGAAACGCACGATTCGAATGTGCACGCTCGACATAAACTTGGTATCTACCTACCTACATTTATGTGTGCTGTCCAAACGCCGCGGTGCGTGAGTTTCGTAGCCGAGGAGTATTATCCAATTTTAAAAGATAATTTATATAGGTAACAGTATTTTTCTCTTATTTTCAGGACTAATCATGCTCACCGGAATCGTTATGTATATATCGGTGTTCAAGTCACAAGTGAACCACAAGCTTTACTACACGGTGTTCTCGACGCCGCGGATGTCCTACAGCTACGGGTACTCATTCGGGCTATACATCAGCGGCTTCATCGCCGTAGAACTGGCCGGCACTTCGGCCATATTCCTGTTCCTCCAATGGTACCAAAAAGACTGGATCACGGAGCTCACGGAGAAAGCTAAAGCAGACGGCAGAGCCTGGGATCGCGAGTACGCGTTCTCGGATTTTAGAGAGCGCGACTCCACTTTATTAGAGAGACGTATGATGAAACGGGACACGTACCCGCCGAGCGGCTCGTCGGCCGCCACGCCGCGCGAGCGACGCCGCTTCGTCTACGACGGCGACGACATGCCGCACTGCTCTATACATAAGAATAGAAGAATTAATTTAAGCTCGGCATCGTTAAAAGACTTGTCCACTTCGACCCTGTACGGGTTCCCGGCGGCGCCGCGGCCGACGGCCTGCGACAACTACTTCGAGGAGTTCAAGGAGGTGCCTCAGAGCGCGAACACGCTGAGCGGGCTGCGGAGCGCCTCGATATTCCAGTCGCAGGCGTCGGTGGCGAGCGGCCGGTTCCTGGACACGTCGGCCGTGGAGCCGCCGCCGTCGCGCGAGGAGGAGCTGGTGACGTTCGGCGCCGCGCGGCCAGACGAGCCGGGGCGTCACGACCGCGCCGTGGGCACCGACCCGTACCGCCGCACCACGCCCGTCTGACCGACCACCGGCTAAACAGACACCGTGTTTTGAAGCGTTTAGGCGGCTTTCATACTGCTACGGTTTCCGCATGCGACGCCGGTGCGCGAGCGAGAGAGCGCTTTGCATGTTTATAGCGCTGTCACGTTTGCACACCGTCACCGCATCCGGTTGCGGCGTGTGCGTTCCCATTGAGGGTCCTAGTTGGAATTTTGAGCTTTTAAGCTTACTAGTCTTTAGTAAAAGTTCTCAAACCATTGTAAATTCAACCAATAATTTGTAAAAGTCGTTACTCAAAAGTTACGTTCGGTTAAAGGTGGACCCTCAGTCGTGCATGCCAGGTATCCATATCTAATAAACTACTTAAAATGTATAACTGCTGTAAATGACTACTTTTAGTAAAAGATTTGTAAAACTAATTTCATTAATCGTGACTCCATTCTGCTAACTTAATACGAAGAAATAGCATGCAGAAGGTGGTCCCTCAATTGAACATTACAATTCCTTAGAATATCACATTCAGTGAGAACAAGAGTAATATTTAAAATGTATATGTGACTGAGAGTTAGTAAAAGTACTTGAATCATTGTAAATTCAATGGTTAGTTTGTAAAAGAAGTCATTCAAAAGTTATAATCGACTAAAGGTGGTCCCTCAATTGAAACGCTTGTCATAAGTAAAACTCAATTTACAAATCACTGGGTTGGTAATTAGACAATGGCTATAGCCTATCCTATAGTAAAAATTTTTACTAACGATTGCTCTATCGAACAGTATAAACAAATATACCGTTTTACGAGAAATTTGAATCAAACATCTGCGAAGAAATACTACGGCCCAGGTGACCACATATTAGGATTTTGTGGGATAAGTACCTAAATAAAAATAAAAATTGGCAGTTATAGGGACTGCCGAATTGCCGATAGAAGTGAAAACATAGAACTTTGAGTATTGAAATTTCATAATGTTTGAATTAAAATTATCAACATCAATCTGGTTTTCACATCTACTGACACTCCGAGCAACAATTATATTATGCATGTTTATATGGTTTTTAGGGTTTCGTACCTTAAGAAAAAAGAACGGAACCTGAACTGAAAAGAACTGCTTGCCCACTGCGAAGCCTACGCCTTGACCCATGGACTGGAGTACAACAACAAAAAGAGTGAGATATTGGTATTTAAGGCGGGCAAAATCAAGCCATACCGTGTACCACCCATTATGTTGAACTCCAGCCCATTAAAACCCCAACCTCAATCGTGCAATGCATTTTTTTCTTTTCTTTTTCTTATTGTGATGATTAGCCAAGATATATTATGTCAAACTTAAGAATAAAAAAATAAATAACATCACGAACAGTAATTATTTTTATTTAGGTACTTATCCCACAAAATCCTAATATGTGGTCACCTGGGCCGTAGTATTTCTTCGCAGATGTTTGATTCAAATTTCTCGTAAAACGGTATATTTGTTTATACTGTTCGATAGAGCAATCGTTAGTAAAAATTTTTACTAAAGGATAGGCTATAGCCATTGTCTAATTACCAACCCAGTGATTTGTTAATTGAGTTTTACTTATGACAAGCGTTTCAATTGAGGGACCACCTTTAGTCGATTATAACTTTTGAATGACTTCTTTTACAAACTAACCATTGAATTTACAATGATTCAAGTACTTTTACTAACTCTCAGTCACATATACATTTTAAATATTACTCTTGTTCTCACTGAATGTGATATTCTAAGAAATTGTAATGTTCAATTGAGGGACCACCTTCTGCATGCTATTTCTTCGTATTAAGTTAGCAGAATGGAGTCACGATTAATGAAATTAGTTTTACAAATCTTTTACTAAAAGCAGTCATTTACAGCAGTTATACATTTTAAGTAGTTTATTATATATGGATACCTGGCATGCACGACTGAGGGTCCACCTTTAACCGAACGTAACTTTTGAGTAACGACTTTTACAAATTATTGGTTGAATTTACAATGGTTTGCGAACTTTTACTAAAGACTGGTAAGCTTAAAAGCTCAAAATTCCAACTTGGACCCTCAATGGGAACGCACACGGTTGCGGCGCCAGTGTGATAACCTCCTTACGGAACGCGCGGGGTCACCACATATACGTACGATTTTACTTGATAAGCAGTCGTGCTCCCATACATACTAAATTAGTACCTGGCTCAATAACCTTTTAGACCGACACTAACCTGTCCACGAAATTTCTACTTTACTCAAAAATGGCGTTAATTAATAATATATTACTTTCATTTCATTTTGTGATATACTATAAAACAAGCGATTTGCTCTCTGATAGACCTAAAATTTTAACAAATATTGAGTAAATTACCTAGAAACGTGATTTCTTGGTAGGCAGCGACATTTTTGGTTATGGTCTAAAAGTTATTCCGCCCACCTACGAGAGCGCTTATGTGTGGTGACCACGAGTTGTCTTGAAAGCTTCACCTGTAGTTGAGGTGATCTGTGGACCCCACCCACCCCGCGGCTCCAAGCATATCTTCGAGTGATAAGTGACGTTTCACGTACTGTTCAAGTGTATATCGCGCGTATTTGTGCGAGATAGTATATAAGAGAGGTGATTTTCGAATTTATGAGCGTACGTGAATTAGCATTATGTTATTAGTTGATTTTCAATTGTTACATTTCCTGAAATAAACACTGCCAATTGTGTACTTTGACTATTTTTCGAACACCTACTTTCTGAGACCGAGTCGATCTATGTCAGGTGTAAGGTCAGTTGTCTCAGGTCACCCAGGCGGTTCTTTGCCTTTTCGCCGAAAATTGTCGTCATGCTCCACAGCAGAACCACCTTACCTTTTTTGAATAAGTTCATATATTGGCACCGTAAGCTCGTACATTAAAAATTAAATAAGGAATTTCGTAAGATAGTATAGAATTGTTATAGAATTATTTGATGTAATATTAAATATAATATGTGCCTGTACGATAAGCACCAATAAACGTTTAATGGTGGCGCTGCTGTGGAGAATGCTCTACAACAGCGCCACAATGTAATAAAGCTTACAACGAAGCTAGTGATAATAGATATTTTTTAAACTAGTCTAGAATTTTATAGACACATAATATCTGGGGGCACGGCAGTGCCCCCGCCAAGTCGAGCGCGAAGCAAACACTGCCGTACCATCCTTTACTGGAACCATTTCGCCGCATTTTCAGGCCCCTATTTGAGAACCTCTGGATAAGACTAGAACGCAGAAATTTTCGTCATCCAGTAAGCTATAATCACATACCTAAAATCCACAATTTCAAGTCTGTAGGTCATTTAGTTCCGAAGTTAAGCGAAAGCAAAGTTTCGCATTTATGAAACTCACTCACTCACTCACTCACTCACTCATGATCATCAAAATAGAACTAGTACTTCCCATATACTCAGAGAGCTGAAATTTGGTACAGAGTTATGGTTTAATGGCCACATAAAGGGAAAACTATAAAAACTAGAATAATCGAAGATCTGGAGTACCTGGTGACCCTCATTAGAAAACACAAGAGCCAAACCAAACTATTAGAGATCGACATATACCGCCTTTACAAAAAATATTCAATTTGGTGGGCCGCTTCATTTGATGTCAAAAATCGAAGGTCTGAAGTATGTGATGAAGAACCGTCAGCTGGTCTCAGCTGTATTAGAGATATGGTAATGCCCCCTTCTACTACTGATACATAAAAAAATCGACTGTCATTGAAAATATCCAGCGTATAGTGGGACAAATCTTTGACTGAGGAGCCGAGCGTAGCGAGGCGACGAACGTCTCCGTTTTAACTCACAAGGAGCGGCCGCACGGGCGCGCGGGCCGCGCGGGTGCGTGTTGGGTCTGGGGTCTCACTGGTACGACGATTTAGCAGATTGATGTGTGTGTATTGGTTGGTTGGTCAGTGTCGGTTTAGAGGTCGCATTTTTCATCCGATTTCGATGAAACTTGGCATGTACGTTCCTTGATTTATTTGCCAAAAATTGTCGAGCTATTTTTTTATTGGGGGAAAAATTAAGGCGAAAAGGGGGAAGTTTGCCGTCGCGTTATTTATGGACGGATTTCAATCATTTTCGGGTAAAAAGTCAAGCTCACACTTCCTTAGAGGTTGTTGTAAAAAAAAGTTTCAAGGGTGGGGGAAAGGAGAGAAAAAGGGGGAAATGCTCTGAAGTCTACGGTTCACAGAACCACTAGTCTAATTTAATCTAGCCTATAGCGTCCCACTGCTGGGCGAATGCCTCCCCTTCTGCTTTTAATACGCATGAAATAGTAGATTGTACACCAAGGCATACAAATAAAGCATTGTTTTATGTCACGGCCGCGCTATTGAATCCTGATCGTAACGAAGGACTCTTGATTTAACTCCCGATCGTAGCGAGGGAATGAAGACTGAGTCCTGAGTGTAGTGAGAGATTTAAGCGCGCCCGTGACTAACACAGCTTTATCCCCAAGGAATATACTCTACTTTTCTCACCTCTTGCGAGACAATAACAATAGGTACCAAGGCTACTAGAAACGGAATTTTATGAAAGTAAATCAGAACAGAAAATGGATGTTTAGTACGTATTATTAGAATTTTATCTTCTACTTTAATAGTACTGAAGAGTGAAGTATTTCTCCGTATACTGCAGCGTCTTATGACACTCGCGGCAACTGTTTTAGGATTTAAAATCTGTTCCATTTTTAAATCAGTTCGGTGTGACGCCGCTGCTCGCGGGGATTAGCTGAGGCGCCGTCCGGACTTTGCGAAATTAGACTTTAACGACATAACAATAAGAAGTAAAATCACATTACTACCCGGCGGGTTATAATGTAACATTATTCCCCGCTAAAGCCAAGAGCTACAATGATGTGCTTTCGGTGGGGTTTTCATGATACAGGTATAAAAATCCCAACTACAAAAAGAATACCCCGTCTAAAATATCCGCCTGCGGCATGGTCCCCATTACGCTGGCGGCGTTACCTCTCTGCACAGCTAAGGATATACGCTGGGAGAGGTACGCGCCAGCTCTATGGTCCCCTGTACTCTCGACCAATCGGGCCGCCAGGGCCTTCATAAAGTGCTTCATGATACATAATTTGGCATTGTCGAACAGGTGGTGTGAAAATAAAATTAAAAGAAAACTCTGGATAAGACTAGACTGGCTTTTATACATAGGTATACTTACAAGTTTACAAGAAGAAATAGTCGAACGATTAGCTTTATTCTACCTATGATATATGTATAATAAGGGTTATGCACGCTCCAAAAGTGAAGCCTTTAAAATGAGTGAATTCAAACAATTGTCACTAGTCGCGCACCTGCAAGCGAGAGATGCGGACGTGCCAATGAGCTGCCGTCACCAGCGCGAGAAAGAGACAAAACTATAATTTTCTATCAATGAAAGTGACAAAGACGCAATGATTGTCAAAATAGATAAATATAACGGAATCATTGCTAAAAAGTTATGAAATAAGTTGGAAATATTTTATGCACATTTTGTTAGAGTATAACCCATCCATAGTAAATATCATTGTATTCTACTCGACTCGAACATTAAAGAAATTAAATACCTAAACAAATTACACTAAAATATTAATTTCGCTCAAAATTTGGTCAAAATATAATGCATTGGACTAAGAGTGGCGGTGATACCCGCACACGTCGCTAGATGGCGCTGACTGTATTATAAAACGCGCTTACGTTTGTTTTTCCGATAACCTTATATGGCGAAGTGGTAACCGGCCGCGTTACAGTTCGTTTACGACATTCTTCTACTGCGCTTGAAAACGTTTGCTAGGGATTAGGAGGGATTATTTGCATTTCGTTGATTTCGCTTATTATTTCGTGAGGTTTGCTAAGGTTAATTAGCAGGTTGTTATTAAAACAACTCGAAGATTTGAATTTTATTACTAGTGACGGATTACTGATTATTACTTAATTATTCGTTTTAAAAGAAATTTTAATTGAATTACTTTATTTAATTGTTAGCTATTTAGTAGGTACTCTTAGTTTTCTAGGTTTAATTTACAGTTAGGCAGTACTTCGAATAGCGTTCGTGTTTATAAGTAAGTACTTGTCTAGTTCTTTTCTTTTCTAGGTTTAGTTTATTTAGTTAGATATTACCTCGTACGTTTCTACAAAAAGAAGTGAAATCCCACCAAAAACATTCTGTAAAAAACTAGCCAAGTCTCGATTGAGCTGCTTGTTTATCTCTAAAAAGTAATGAAATCTAGACAATGTCGTACCAAGTCTAAGGTTCCTTACTGCGATTTCTTTATTATTATAGTTAATGTTGTGTGACTTGGCCGTTGAAGGGTACACAAGCGAGCCTGAAACAAAAAGTTTATAAAATTATTTCCAGTACAGACGTACTTCTAATCATTGATAGAAGTCCGTCTGTACGTCTATTTTATGTTAGATCGATGGTCGATTTGACGCTCCGAAAAGAAGTGTTTGTTTCAGGCTCGCCTATACATAAGTATTATTGAAATACGCAGCTTTATCAAGCCTACAATTGGCTAGTTATGGAATCAACGTTTTCCAAGTGGCAATTTTCCATCGTCAATGGGTAGCGGTTCTGGTGACAGACTGGTGCAATGGTGTCATGGAGCACCTGGTTGTGTACCCTTCAACGGCCAAGTCACACAACATTAACTATAATAATAAAGAAATCGCAGTAAGGAACCTTAGACTTGGTACGACATTGTCTAGATTTCATTACTTTTTAGAGATAAACAAGCAGCTCAATCGAGACTTGGCTAGTTTTTTACAGAATGTTTTTGGTGGGATAGATAATTTCCGATATATTTATATTCAAAAAAGCTTAGGTGGTTCTGCTGTGGAGCATGGCGTATAATTTAAATTTAATTCACAAATATGAACTGCCTACTTCTATAGAAAACGAGCCTAGCCGACTAGGGCCGGCAGGTATTGTACAGTCGCCATCAAATATATCTGAGCGGCCAAGGTACTCAAAAATAAATGAACATGGACTTTATGACCTTGACAATAGGTTTAGGTTTAGGTTAGGTTTAAAGATATTTATTCTCAAAAAAGACATACAAGTCACTTACATGAGAACAGCGTTTTAGAAAGAAAAAATATTCTTACAATAGACGAATTATTGTTCAGATATTTGTGACCCCTTTGGCCGTTCAGATATATCTGATGGCGACTGGACGAAACACTCTCGTTAGTTAGGCGCGAAATCATTTCAACAGTTTTCATAACATTTTTATTATAATAAGTCATTAAATAAATTATTCGTTCTTACATATCAATGCTAAATTAAAAATATTCTTGTATCATTATTTTTTATCTTAATAAACAAAAGTTTTAATGGGGACCTACGTAATACAAACAACTTACGCTAAATAGGTAGGTATTAAAAAAATGCAATGCGCTTATTCAGTACCTAAGTAGCCAACGTTATAAATAAACCATAAGTAATATGACTCGCACAATAACTAAGATTAACAAATCTTATTTTATTTCAACAAAATCTACTTTTACAACGTAACATGGAATAAGTACTGAAAATACGAAAGCTTGTTCACAATTACTTTCAATTTTAATTTAAAATGTCCTGTCTAAAATTTTTGATGCTACAGTCTACCAATATACGACGTACGCAAAACATATCCTTTTGAAGCAAAAGATAATTATTTCCAACATTTTTTCTCCTACGGCTGCATCTTTTAGCTACAAATGTTAATATATCGAGAATATATATTATGTTGACAGGTTGATATAACACAAAATAACGAAAGTAATGTTAGCAAACAAGTAGAGTTGCAATAAGAACTAAACAAACGAATATCTTTCGCAATAAGTAACTGATTAAATAAAAAAAATACTCTAGATTAACTAGAAATAACAAACATAAGTTGGGATAACCAACATTTTCGCTCACTCATAAGTATTAGGCGTTGTAACAGTTATCTAAATAATACAAAAACGTAAAAATAATTCAGTGAAATAATATGAATTGCGCAAGCTGATCCTTATGAGACCTACCTATCTATTTACCAATCATCCACGCCATCGACGGATCTTTCAGAGCCGGCCAAATAACTGGTGCGTATAAATACATGAAGGCCCAAGTAAGTAGAGTCGTGGTTAACGTAGGACCAGCGCCGGCTACAATCTGTAACAGAGTTTTTGGAAGTTACCCATAATTATTCTTGCAAATAGCTTTGCCGTAATATACCGTTTTATTTTAAATAATGTTCAAACTCCTGCGAAGAAATACTACGGTGCAGGTGACCACATATTAGGATTTTGTAGGATAGTAAATAAAAATAATGACTGATTGTTACCGATATTTAGCCAATATATATTATGTCAAAATGAGAATAAAAAATAAATTAAGTCAACAAACAGTGATCATTTTTATTTCTTTCTTTTCTTTTTCTTATTGTGATGATTATCCATATATCCTACAAAATCCTAATATGTGGTCACCTGCTCCATAGTATTTCTTCGCAGGAGTTTGATTATTATTTAAAATAAAACGGTATATTTGTTTACACTGTTCGGTAGAGCAATAGTTAGTAAAAAAAATTACTAAAGGATAGACTATAGCAATTATCTAATTACCAACCCAGTGATTTGTAACTTTTGAATGACTCCTTTTACAAACTAAAGATTGAATTTACAATGATTCAAGTACTTTTACTATGTCTCAGTCATGTCTCAGTCACATATACATTTTAAATATTACTCTTGTTCTCACTGAATGTGATATTCTAATAAATTCTAATATTCAGTTGAGGGACCACCTTCTGCATGCTATTTCTTTGTATTAATTAGCAGAATGGAGTCACGATTAAGGAAATTAGTTTTACAAATCTTTTACTAAAAGTAGTCATTTACAGCAGTTATACATTTTCAGTAGTTTATTAGATATGGATACCTGTCATGCACGACTGAGGGTCCACCTTTAACCGAACGTAACTTTTGAGTAACGACTTTTACAAACTATAGGTTGAATTTACAATGGTTTGAGAACTTTTACTAAAGACTGGTAAGCTTAAAAGCTCAAAATTCCAACTTGGACCCTCAATGGGCACGCACAAGTATTTTTGTTATACTGATGAAATAGTTATATTTTGTATATTATATGTATAGATGGTGTGACGAACTATTTGGCCTCTAGCTGATGCAATTTAATATACCGCATGTACTATGTGATGCTGACTGTACAATGACCCTAAGTTTTATGTTTGTACCTACAAGTAAATAGTAAACGTCGTTTGACGCTGCTATTGTGCAAAACCAAGGAAAATGCTTTACGATCAGTCCGTAATTTGTATGTGCCTTACCATATGAGGAGTGGGAACTTTTGCAGCGCTCTGAACAATGAGGTTTCCTGGAGTCCCTACCGGGATCATGAAGGCGAACGAAGCGGACACTCCTGAGGCAACGCAGTACCACAGCGGGTGCACTTGCAACTTCAGGGCCTGCCGATGTCATCAATGATGATCCGTTTAAGAGCATAATTGGTAAAATTGGAGCATAAATATAATAATATTATCCGTCGTTTAATTGTGTATAAAAATTTCACCTGTTTGACCAGCAGGACGCGGAGTGGAAATGAAATTAGGAAACGGGCATTAGGCATTTTAAATTATGATTGTAGGTACCTACGAGTCATCAATGTCATCATTTCGATACCTAATGACCATAGGTGAACTAGGTTTCTTTAAAACTTGGTAAGAAGAATCTAAGGGTCTTAACCGGCATCATCGCTGGCTATAACACTCTCAACAGACACCTCAAGTTGATGGGTATAAGCAGGGATTCCGATGTATTCCCGCTGTGCCCGGCCGGGCACATGCTGCACGCGATCGAGGCGGGTACGGGGATGGGATTACACCGGGACTCCTCCTGTCCACACTTTGGGAAGGAGGGACTAGTATAGTAAGGCATGTACCTATTAGCAGAATATATGCATTTTTATCGCTTAATTCTCATACAACTTGGCAGGCGTCCCCCTAAGACGCATATAAATAAAGGAATGATGGGAAAATTCGCAACATCGTAGTTTTGGTACATGGCACAGTTGGTTAGAGCGACGGGCATGCGAGCAAGAGTCGCGATTTCGACTCTCACTTGAGGTATTAGATTTATCTACTTATCTTTTTTTATTTCTAAACATTGTGGTATCGTTAGCAGACATTCCTTAATACAAAATGTATCATAGTATTGATGTAGCATTAAAATACACATTTCTTACCAGTTGCATCGCTATCGGCGTGATCACATTGCAAATGGCTACGTTCGACGCAAAATTTGTTAAAATGACTGTAATCAATATAACTATAAATAGGACAGCTGCGTTGGGCAAGCCCACCAACTTTTCTAACAGCTTTCCAATCTGTCCGTTCAAATCGGAATATTTCTTGCCTGCCGCAGTGGACAAGGCAAATCCGCCACCTGAAAGGTAATAAAACGCATGTTTAAACAAATAGGTAACGCCCACAGAGGTTTTTTGATACACGCTTTTATTGCTAACTGTACTTGCTGTTCTTTACACGTCTGACTTCTCGTCAAAAGTACTTCATTGGGAGTAAAGACTAATAACAAATAGGAAATCTAAATATTACGCAAAACTCTGCCTAGGGGTATGTACTATACAAACAAAGGGTCTACCGCTAAACAAGAACATCGAAAAATCGTCATCTCTCTCTATCACTCTTGTATATTCGAGGGATAGAGGCAGATAAGGAAATTTTGACATTTTCATTTCGCGATAGCGGATTGTTTATAGAGGTATAAACAATCCACTTATGCTTAAATAACATATTTAATCTTTATAAATTTTCTGTGAAAACTTCTTTAACTGTTTCTAGCCTAGTACTCTATGGTATACAATATGTGCTGCATTCTGGCGTCAGATCATTGCAGTATCTAATATCTACTTTCTTCCTATTTTAACTACCTATTATAATTATGTTCTAGTTTATGAATTAGATGAGTATAACAATTTGATGGCGTGCGGCCTGTACGTCTTCAAAGTCAAGGAAAAAATATGTAAAACAAAATGTACTAACAACAATTATGGAACAAAACGTACTAACCTAGTAAAAAAGAGAAGCTGTACGGTAAAGAAAGATTCATCTTATCCCAATCGAGACTAGAAGGAATCTTCCCCTTCGGAAGTTCATCGGCATCTGCAAGTATAAACTAACTAAAACAAAAAGAAAATTACAGGGGTAACATCAGTAATTCTAAACAAGAATAATATAATTTTAAACAAAAAAAGAACCGACTTCACTTAGGATCTGCTATTCCAAGAGAAAGTGGCCGAGTTGCTGTAAAAAATAGTTGAATCACTATTAGATAATTAAAGAGTTCCCTCGATTTCCCCAAGGTCCCTTCATCAGATCCTGACCTGGTGACAATGGGACTAACTGCGTATACTCTATACATACCCTTTCAAACAAAAAAATAATTTTCCAAATCGGTCCAGCCATCTTCGAATAATCGGTGAACTTACATTAAAAAAAAACAAATATCCCGACAAATTAAGAACCTCCTATTTCGAAATCTTGAAGTCGGTTGAAAATTAAAATATTTTCAAGAGCTATCCTGAATTTTTTTTTGTTTACAAGTATATAAGTTTTTTTTCAGATTTCAATTCATTATACCCGAATTGATCCATAACTACACCTGTCAACGCCTAGTAATATTTTGCGATGGGTAATAAGGACTGTTCAATTTACTAAGCGGACATCAAAAACAGGTTCATTTATGGATTTCTTAGAACAAATATATCTTTATTACGGTGAATACTTATGAACCATTTTAAAATAAAGTAATATATTACACAAGAACAATACATTTAATTAGAACGGTAAAATTTCCGGACTTTAGCGCGGATTCGTCGCATAAGTGTTTGCACATGGCTTTTTGACACTTTTCTACAAGGGGCAGACCACATCCGTTTCAATTCTGCCAATGTACTAGCTTCTCGGCCATCCTTCCGCAAGGTTCTCTTTACAATTGTCCAGTATCGCTCGATGGGGCGGAGCTCCGGGCAGTTTGGTGGATTTTTTGATTTTAGCAGCGTCACTGTCTGACCAACATAAGTGAGCACTCGCCAGATCAGGCCAAAACAGAGGGGGAATAATGCTTTTTATATAGAGGAAAAATAACCGTTTTGTGATGTATTCCTTTCTATAAATTTCGCCACCAATAGTTCCGGTTGCAAAATAAGACGTGCTTTTGAGGCCACAGGATCAAATGGCCTGCCATACAAGGACTTTCTTCCCGAATTTATCCATTTTTATGGCTTTATCGGAATCCGGTACATTTTCTCCTACAACTGCATTATAATACTGAGGCCCCGGTAACGTACTGCTGTCATACTTCACGTACGTTTCGTCGTCCATAGGAATGCAACGAGATTTGTGTTGCAGCAAAATATCGTATAAATTGCGGTACCTTTTTTTGGAACGTATTTGCTGCTCGGCACTTCTCCTCGGCATTTTTTGCTTTTTATATGTCCGTATGTTATTTCTTTCCTTGATATTTTGTACGGTGCCTACGCTTATACCTTCGTTTTTTGCAATATCACGAACGGACGTGTAATTTTTTTATTTTAACAGCCGCAAGACATTTTCTTCCACATGTGGGTTTGCCGGGCCACTTCTCCGCCGCGATTTTGGTAAATTGGCAAGCGTATGATGCTCCCCAAATTTATTTATGATTTGAAATATGGCTGACTTGGAACATTTAAACCTATTCGCAAATTTCCGCAGAAAAAATTGGCCTGTACACCATTTTTGCAAGATTAATTTGCGATTTACAATATTAATTCGCTCCATCGTGAAAAATTATTTTCCAACTAGAAAAATATATACAACAGTTGATAGACTTATGTATGTTTATTTTATAACCAGTCATTACATATCAGTCAGTTTTTAGTATAAAGATTAATATTGAATTGAGTATGTCCGCTTAGTAAATTGAACAGTCCTTAGAACATTGATTTTGTTTGTGAGCCTACTACTTCCCCCCCCCCCCCCCTCTATAAGCGCTTAAGGGGTGAATTCAACTATTGAATATATTTTAGAAGAATCATTATAAGATGACAAAACTGTGGTTGAGATTTTATTTCTTTATCTTAAGCATATAATTTAGAAATTAATAAATCAAAATGTTATGATTTTTAACAAATATACTTTTTCATCCCCTGCATCTTTATATCTATAAGACTTCCAGATCTATTGTGTATGGAAAAATTATAGACGGTTTAATGTTCTTTAACGGCCTCCTAGCCTAGTTGGTAGTGACCCTGCCTATGAAGCAGGAGGTCCCGGGTTCGAATCCTGGTCAGGGCATTTATTTGTGTGTTTATCACGGATATTTGTTCCTGAGTTATGGATGTTTTCTATGTATTTAAGTATTTATCTATATCTATCTATTATATATATCGTCGCCTAGTACCCATAACACAAGCCTTATTGAGCTTACTGTGGGACTGGGTTGATTTGTGTAAGATGGTCCCATTATATTTATTTTATTTTATTTATTTATTTTTACAGAGTGTTTCCTGTAACATGAGCAATAAATTAAAACGTAGATTCTACTCCTCAAACAATAAAACTTTTGTTCAACAACTTTAAAAAAATGTGTATTTTTTAGATTGTCTCTTTTTCATACAAACTAAATAATATTTTCAATTTTTTAACGTACGTTAAAATCCGACCAATTGACATTGCTTGTCACCCTACAGACATAATCAATTTCGGAATACATTGCGTGTTCGAATAATCTTTAAAGTGAAATAAATATCAAACCATAAGTTATTTTTAAAAGTTGCTGAACAAACGTTGTCTGATTTGAGGAGTAGAATGTACGTTTTAATTTATTGCTCCTATTACAGGAAACACCCGGTATGTTCCACAGACACTAAGGCGTTTAAGCGCCAAGGTTAAAAAACGGAACTTTGTCACCTTTAAAACAAGTTGTGACCAACGCCCCGCCCCTCCCCCTTCAAAGTCTAAAATCAAGATTTTTAATAACCAGCCTGCCTACCAGCTCCTGCAGCTGTAGCCTACCAATACCCATTAAAAAAATTCTACACCACCTTTTGTAAGGCAAAATGCTCCAAAGACTGCTCTAATCGTTAAAGTTCTCGATTAATTGCTACCTATAAAAATTAATGGTCAAAGGGTTAACCCATGCCTAACAATTTACTATGATCTCGTTTCTGGGCTTAGAGCCTTAGACTAACCAGGTCGACCGCCTTTTTCAAACCTTCATAATTAAGAAAGAAAAAATATAATATTTACATTTGGCTTTAAAATTCTGAAAAAACGTCGATTTAGCTGGCAACAACACCATTAAGAATATAACTAAAGTCGCTGCTGCTGAGTCTAAGATACTGTAACAAAATAACAAATTATTAATATTTTATAGTAACAACAAATAACTTATCAATTATCATATCATGTATCGTTGGTGGCAAGCAAAATTCACGAAGTACAGTCGCCATCAGATATATCGGAGTGGCCAAGGTACTCACAAATATCTGAACAACGCCTCTATTGTCAAGGCGACAAATTGCATGTTCAGATATTTATGAGGACCCTGGCCGCTCCGATATATTTGATGGCGACTGTACTACCACAAGTTTAAAGCCATAATATAATGTACCATACTGGCAACATAACAAGGTTAAATGTAATTTTTTTGTAATTAGTGAGTTTTGCTTGTCATCTGACGAAATTATATTGTATGCATTTCATAAGTTCCCTACAATATATTCAAAAACGATAACTTACTCGTATATTAAGAAACCCGGAGGTATATCTGTGGTGAATCTTAATGTTTACATTATAGTATTTATCGATAACAGGCAGCTGATACGAGTATAGTATAGTATAGTTTTCTCTCAGAAAAAAATGTGCGCAACTGCGCATCGAGAAAAAGCTGTGAATTTTTACCATGGCTATCCATTACCATGGTACCTATAGAGTACCTCTTTAGTGCTCCGTGATGAATATTTTTTAGTATTGGAGGTCCGTAAATTTTTTGGACCTTCATGTCAATATCAGGGGTCCTGTGCAATATGTTATTAGTGATATTACTTTCTGGTTACCTAAGGCTGCTAGGGGTTGTGTGGTATCATTTCCGTATAAAACAGACACGCAGAATTCATTTTTAAGACAGGATATTCTGAGTCGTTCACGTTTCACATTGATTTTATGGAGAAAACATACACATCACAACGACTATTCTTTTTCCGCGTAGTTTTTATATAGTAACAGTCTATATACTTCAAAACTGCGATGTTTAGTCGCGAGTTCGAGTCTTGCCTGAGGCAGTGGATTTTTCTACTTTTGCTTTATTTCTAAACATTTCCCGATTACCTGGGATTTCCCGGTACTAACCCACCGCCGGTAGAACCCAGCCCCGGGAAATAGGAAAGCTTTCCCTGGATTGATATTGCATGCTCTAGCCGGTATCAGGGGGCCTACCGCGAAGTTCGAAAATCGACAAAACGATGGTCCCGTCTCTATCGCTCTTGCATATACGAAAGAGAGTGATGCAAATAGACGATTCGAAGGATTAAACGAAGTGATTCGCGGTTATAGGCCTGTCCCTGCAACGTTCTGCTTCTGCATCTTAATAAATGAAGGACAAAGCTTTCATAAATTAAAAGATAAGTAGGTACATACAATCGTTTGTTTTTTATGCCAAGAGCTGTTAGTATTCTATCTGCCCATCCAGGAAAAATTTGTGGTGAACGTGAAAAAAACAGTAATATCGCTAAGACGAATAGAGATAACACCACCTGAAATTAAACAAACTTGATATAGTGAGATTCCGCGGCTATTATTTACTTTGAAATATTGTTCAATAATAAAAACATGTTGATCTTTCGTATAACCCGCCATTTTTACAAACCCTAAACATTCAGCTGCCAAATAGTGGACTTATATGGAACGCGAACGCAGAACTCCGGTGACCGCCTTCTGTGTGCGCCCGGGCTTATTTTGTACCACAAATTATTTGGCTACTTTAGCTTAGGGCATGCAATACCAGTATTGCTTGTATGGGCTAATATGGGAATACCGGGATTGCCCAAACAAGCAATACCGGTATTGCATGCCCTACTCCAGCTGATGCGATATATTTGATGCTGACTGTATTCTATTTTTTGTAATTGATTTTAAATACTTGAGTTAGCTAACAAATGTAAGTAAACATCAAAGCATCATTTTAACAACATATTTAGTTTCATATTTCAATTCTAATTAGTAAATAAAAATATATAGACTGTTAAACACTATCCCCTCTTTTGCGTCGCGCAGTCGGGGAAATAATGAAAGACATATCTGTCGACGTTCTAGAACAACTCGTACCTACTGCGCAGCGTGGTACAGTCACCGGCAATAGTATCTTCCTACACGAAGGCTCAAAAATATGTGTCACGTGGCAGTGTCACACTCTTATGAATAAGATTGTGTTTTTATAAGAGCTACAAATAAGAGCGTGTCATATATTTTTGCGGCCTTAGTGTAGGAAGATACTATTGCCGGTGACTGTACTATTCGCTGTGTGCATGATTGTAGCGCCATCTTTTGTGCAGGTGTGAAATCTCTTTTTTCTTTTTTATAAATAGGTTGTACTCTATGATTATATGAAATGTCACTGGCTGATTCACTATTTTGACAGCTGACAGGGGCTTTTGCAGTTTCATTTCTTGTCACGTGCACTGCGATCGTTCTCGTTACCCCCACTATGCACTTCGCACATAGCGAATACCTACTACGAGTTACGTAACTCATGAAAGCGTCCGTAGACCTTCAAAGTGTGCTCAAAAGCGATTTAAATAAATAAGGGCCTGATTACAATGTACTTCAGTTTCATATACAGGGTATCCCAGAAATTGACGTCAAGCCGTGAATGGATGATAGACCAAGTTATAACAGTTATCAGAAAAATACAAAAAAAAAATCTATCACATATTCTTCAAAAATTATGGTCACTTTAAAAATTTACTAGAATATTCACGCCCTGGTCTCTTAAGTTCTAGTAAATTTTTAAAGTGACCATAATTTTTGAAGAACATGTGATAGATTTTTTTTTGTATTTTTCTGATAACTGTTATAACTTGGTCTATCATCTACAGGGTTGGGCAGAGTAACTGTCCTAGTTTAAAAGTTGTATAAAAGTTTAAAAACAATATAATATGAGATGTTATGTTATTAATTATATTTAACACACTCTATATATTCCACATTAATTGATATGTTTTATTCTCTCTTCCTTAGCTTGTATAATTTTAAGCATCTTGCCATAAAAGGAATTTCACGCGGCACGCAAGTCCTCTTCTGCCTAGTCGTCCCATATTTGACTACCCGACCCTAGAATAAACCCAATAACTAGCCTTATGTCATCTTAATAAAGCTCTGCACATATCCTCATACCGAAATATCGATAGTTAATTAGTTCTCTAAGGATACGTATAGCGTACTTTGTAATGTAAAGAGTCAGCCTCAAATTCCGACTAATGTGGTACATTTCACCATGAAGTTATACCCTGACTGCCTGGCTTTTTGGAATCATCTTATGGCTAATATATCCTCCAGGGTATCTCTTAATAAGACACTATACACTCCATTAGTCTGTCGCTTGTCGATCTCCTGTAATTAAAACGTATTTTCTTTGCATAATGGCTGCCGTGCCGCGTGAAATTCCTTTTATGGCAAGATGCTTAAAATTATACAAGCTAAGGAAGAGAGAATAAAACATATCAATTAATGTGGAATATATAGAGTGTGTTAAATATAATTAATAACATAACATCTCATATTATATTGTTTTTAAACTTGTATACAACTTTTAAACTAGGACAGTTACTCTGCCCAACCCTGTATTCACGGCTTGACGTCGATTTCCAAGTTTCAAGGGATGGTTTGCGTTGGTTTAAGATTGCCATGCCATATCAGAGTTACATATTAAAACACTGAACCTTAAAACGGGTATTTACGTCAACTTACTGATTCATGACAGCTCATTGGGCCTAGAGCTGCAATGTCATTTCCGACTTGCACTTTGGCAGCCTCCATACCCGCAGCGTTTATTCTGATAGCTTTTGCGGATGCGCTGTTTGGTCTGAAAGCAATTGACTTATAAGTTGCGGCGGGTCAAATTCAAAACCTGCAAGATTTTTGTTGGGGTCGCGCAAAGGTTCATTTCAGGGTGATCAGATGCCGATGATGGATACGCAAACACGTAACATTGAGGTGTTTTTGTGCAAGTTTTGTGATGGAATCAAAGCACTTGGGAGCGTGGATGTGGCATGATCTGAAGGGATATATACCTAGTCAGGTTTAGTACCTATTAGTTTAATAGTTTTCTCCTGTATATCGTAATAATATACAGGGTGGATCTTCTTTTTGGGTCAGTAAGGGCAACTAGTAGATCCCGTACTGCTACGCGAAGACCATCCCTCGATTTCAAATTAATCAAAATTGGCGTTTACAGATTTTGGAAAAAACATACGGGGTGCAAGAAAAGGGTAATTTTTGACAAACTTTTTTTTATGCCAATCGATCCCATTCCTATCCAGGATTATAAGCTTGTATGGAACTAAAAAAATCAGGTTAAAAATACCACCCATCGGGAGTATCATTTCTCATACAATTTGTATGAAAATTAAAACATTTTTCACATGCAATTTTTTATGCTAATCGATTCCATTCCTATCTAATATCAATAGTTTCCTACAAGTCAACCTACGGGAATGTACTGAACAGCCATAAATTAAAGATTTTTTTCCATACATTTACTGTGGAGAAAAGTGAAATTTTATTTTATTTTTTCCAGCACGCCGATTAGTCGGTCCTTCGGTAATTATGGGCCTTAAACGTAACAGGACTGATTGGCGAGATGAACAAAATGATAAAAAAAACTTCACTTTTGCATCATAGTAAATGTATGGAAAAAGTTTTCTTTAATTTGGGGCTTTTTAGTACATTACCGTAAGTTGACCCCTAGGAAACTATTGATACCGGATATAAATGGAATCGATTGGCATAAAAAAATAGCATCTGAAAAATGTGTTTTCATTCCCATACAAATTGTATGAGAAAAGTTATTCTCGATTCGTAGATTTTCTAACCGGATTTTTTTTGGTTGCATACAAGCTTTGGGTCCTGAATGGGATCGATTAGCATAAAAAAAGTCAGTCGAAAATAAACTTTTTCGCGCAAGATGTATGTTCTTTCCAAAATATGTAATTTTCATTAATTGAAATCGACGGACTCAAAAACCATTTTCGCGTAGCAGCACGGGATCTGGTAGTTGCCCTCACTGACCCAAAAAGAAAATTCACCTGTATACATGCGAGGGGAGGGATCTTTTTAACCAGTTTTTAGGGCAGAAGACCTAACATTTTAATTTTTTTTAATTCAACGACGATGGCAAACAAGCATACGGCCCACCTGATGGTAAGCAGCTATGGACGCCTGCAACTCCTGAGGTGTCACATGCGCGTTGCCGACCCTTTAAAAACAGTTAGATTCACTGTGTTGACGGCTAAAGGAACAAGGGAGGTCCCTCGTCGACACACTGGGTCCCCTTTGAGCTCTTTGGCAACCTTATTCACCAGCAGGAACACAACACTATGAGTAAGGTCTAGTGCTATTTGGCTGTGGTTTTCTGTAAGGTGGAGGTACTTCCCCAGTCGGGCTCTGCTCCAGATTTGAGCGAGATGACATTCACTGTACTGTGCCCTACCGCACATAGCGAGATGACATTCGCAGTACCCATACCTCCCTTTTTGACGTAGTTTTAAGGACATACCCCAGGTTCAAAATTTTACCATTAAACTTACACGAAACCCGACTATATGTCCCTTCAAATCATGCCACATCCGGGTGAATATCCCAAGCAATAAAATTTGATGGCAAGACTGAAAACGCTGGTGCAGAAAGTCAAAATAGTCATATACTATTTTTTTTTTGGAAACATCTCTTAGCTATCGACCTAGGGCATTAACTAATATTAAAATATTAAATAATTTAATCATTGAGAAAAAAAAATAAAGGCCCAATTTTTCATTCAGGTGGGTTGTCCGGAACCCAGTTATTCTTGTTTAATGCCGCATAACTCTAACTATGCAAGATATCAAATTATTTATTAGTTCATTATAATACCATATCAATAAAGAATCCTTTAAAATATTACTTGCTTACTAACTCTTTAATAAACCCCCTTATTATGCGTAAAGAAATTTGTCCGGCAAAATAATCCTTATTACCGCGGACAATTTCATCGACGTTTATTGGCTAAGTTTGACTTCGTACGCCCATCCGCCTCCTGCGCACTTTGAGAGTAAGTTGTGCCGAGGCTCTCACCGCAAGAAGATGTCGACATGATGCTTAATAGATCTGCTACACACATGGTCATGTCATTTCGATGTTACGGGGACAAAAAAAAATATCATTCCGGAGTTTGCTATATGTTTTTTGTTTCATATTTGTTATTTTTCAAATATTTACAGATCGTGTATTTTGTACTGGTGAGTTTAAATATCGCGATAGTTAAAGAATGTGGGATTTAGTTATTTTTTTATAATTTTATTTCACCTCGGTTTATCATTCCACCAATTTCATTCCGGTGATTTCGGTGTAGTAAAATGACTTTAATACCCACCAAAATGAAAATAACACTGGAATGATATGTCATTCAGGTGGAGTGTTATATCATTCCTTTGCATACTTATCATTCACGTGCGAGTAATTTTTTTCATTCCGGTGGAAAAATGTCATTCAGGTGGAGTGTTAAATCATTCCTGTGTATACTTATCATTCACGTGCGAGTCAATTTTTTAAATCTCCGATAATTCTCAAAAGGCTTAAGATATCAAGTGCTCTGTAAGAGGCTTATCAAATAACAGTCTGAGGTCTCGATTGACATTAAAAGAAACATCGAAGAAACGTAAATAAAGAATTACACCGGAATGACACAAAAAACTAGTACTGTTGAAATAGACCCATCCACGCTTCCAAGTACTTCGATTTCATCACAAACCTTGCACAAACCTGATTTTACCTACTTGTTTGCGTATCCCGTCACCTTAACTAAACTACACGAGTTATAAGGTTTTTTGTTTACCTGAAAAGGCCCATGTAAAATACTGCAAGGTAGAGGAACATAAAAAAATTACAAATAATCATGTATGGTACAGCAAACGCAGAATATAAAGGAAAAGATATATATTCTGGCGCCAAGGGATAGGCTCTGAAAAAGATAATAGTTATTTATTAAATAAGTAAATAGAGATATTAGTAAACTAGTGAGGGTTTTTGTGCATAAAATATTATTTAAAGACTCCATTGCCGTAACATTTCATTCCCATTCGTTCCATGAAGTTTCTTGAACAATAAAATTAAGTTTCTCTTATTATATGACAAACATAGGAAGCTACTATTATTAGTCAAAATTGCACAAAAAGTACACAAACTTTAATGTAACTAATTTATTATAAATACTCACGCAGTAAAAAGTCCTTTAAACACCAAATTAGTTGCAGTGCCAACAAGGGTTCCAATGCCACCTAGAACATGAATAAAGATTGATTTTTGTTACTTTTCACGAATACTTAATACTAGCTTTTGCCCGCGACTTCGTCTGCGTGGTATTAGTAATCCCCCGTTAGGGAATGAATTCTGGATATCAACTATTCTATAACCTTCCCCAGAGCTCAAACTATCTCCAGCGTTCAACGGTTATTGATTCCCCATACAAAGTTTTACGTTTTACGATTTTACCCCCTTCAGCTTTATTATATGTATAGAAGACAGCACGGCCAAGGCACACCAAGAATGGCATTAACCCTAAAAATGTTCACAGTCTAGTAAATAACAAATACGCTCTGGATTTTGTTGCGATTGGCAATTCTTATTACCTACTTTTTGGTAGGTACCTAACTCTGCTTTTTAGGGGTTTAAGTTAACATTTAAAGGTTCGCCACGTCCGTCTGTCTGCCTGTCCACGGCCCAGTGAGAACTAGTACCAGAAAGTTAAAATTTGGTATACATAATGTGCATGAGTCACTCCGATAAAGTGGTAAAATAAATGAATGAATGAATGAATAAATGCTTTATTGCACACCTCAAAATAAAAAAAGGAAAACATATTTTTAGGGTACAGTCAGCAGCAGAAGTAGCTAAGTGGGTGAAGTGTTCAAAAGGACCTGAGTGCGCTCTTAGTCTCTTTACCATAAAGTCGTGTCAAGCTCATATTAAACACCTCAACCGCTTAGCTACATCTGCTGCCGACTGTAGGTAGTAAAGCCTAACAAGTTCCTTTTTAGCCCTGATATAGCGTCGCTACAAACAGCTTACATATAGCAACAATACGTGTACGTCATGAATAGTCGGGACAGTGTGTATTGGCATCGTGCAAGAGCGAGTTAGATATACAATTATGTACTTGTGAATTGTAGAAGTATGTTTAGTACAAAACTAACCAGTTTATAACAGCCGCACTATGAATGTCAGTACCCGTCATGTCAACAACTAATTTCACAACATTGTTTAATGGATTGCTACTGAATCCCTCATCCTTTTTCTGTCGCAAGTATTTTAATGTATTTAAAATTATTTTTATGGCATCGGTGTGAAATATTTTGGGCATTTTGATTGCAAAATCTCTTATTATCCTGAAATATTTACAAAAATTTTCGATTTGTTTACATCGGTGATATTCAATGACTTTCAACGTCTGTTGTCAAAAAAAATCATTGCCATAAAAATAAATTAGTTCCATAAAAAATCCGCAACATGGCGAGGGCTAAAAAGGAACTTGTTAGGCTTTACTTCCCTACAAATGAAGTGGGGTTGATTTCATTTTTCGCGTCATTCCTAGATGGGATTTTTAACCTTTTGAACTCCAAGACCCTTTAAAGTGGTCGAGTAATGTTGTGCCTACCACGCCAACAACCACTAAAGTGGCTATGGCAGACGCTGTCAAAGCAATTTTACTGTTGACTAATGATAAGGTTTAAATTAATTTCTCACTAGTTGAGATGTTGGCGTGTATGCCACATTTTGATGCGAGAGAGAAAGCGTTCAAAATGTTAAGATAATCTTTGGATAAAATCAATAGTTACGCATACAACAGCACCATTAAAAAAGGCACCCAAAAAGAATATAGGATTTTCAATAATTGTTATCCGCTATCTTGAAAATCTTGCTACCGGTCAAGATTCCAAGAAGATAACCGGTTAAATCAGATTTAGCAGGGTCAACTATAACCAGTGATCGGAATCACCGGAGTGAAACAGTCGATAACAAAGCTTAGTTTAAAAGATAAGGTTCAAAGCCCCAATTTTTTTTGGACAAGCGAAACCTTTTGATGGAGCATTCCACGAAAAGGTCAACTTTTGTCGAGGACGTGACGCATATGGCAGCTACCTTAAAGAGCTGCATAAATCTGTTATCACCAGTGATCGGCGAAAAGGATTCCACACCGCGGGAATTCAACTAGCCATAGTATTATGGATGTGCCGTTTCGCCCGCGATACCAATTAAACTGCTCGAAAATATAAGTGTTTGTATTATGTTTAATACAATGAATCAGTGTCGGTTACGACTTGTAATAACTAGTAGTTCGCCCCGAACTAAGAACTCGCTCGTTGACCAGTAAAATAATGGTTTGTTATTTTAATTTTATAGAGATGAAAAAAAAAACAAGAAATAATATGCGAAATAAATAATTTCATTTAAATACCTAATTACAAATGTTTGTGAAAATTACTGTAATTTTATTTTTCTATCCCGCAAATGCCGCGGCATATCCATACTAGCATAATGATTGACGTCATTCACCCCGTGTGGAATCCTTTTCGCCGATCACTGGTTATCACGCCAAATATCAGCTTCTTCTCATTTCCAGAAGTACTAAAAATGTAGCGTCACGTACCCGACACTTTTCGTGAAATGCACCTTATATTAGGGGGGAAATTATATGTGTAGTCATTTTTAAAATATTTACCAATTGTAGCTGCAAAAGTGATGCAACAGAAATAGCAGCTTGTTACATGCGTGGCCTGGTATTCTCCAGTTTTTTCATTAACGTCGTATATTTTATAGAGCTTTTGCTGAAAATTTAGTACATAAACTAAGTTTCGTCTTAAATATTTACCCGCTTATTCATAAACGTGTTTCAAATCTCAATTAGTTAAATTATGCTTAATTATACGGAAAATGATTATGATGGAATTTCCTTTTGCAGAGTTAGTACTTAAAATACAAGAAATGCTTTAAGATTGGATCCATTCAAAATTTTGATGCGAATTTTTTGGAAGGTGGGGGGTGCCCCCCTCTGTATTTTCTAAAGTACAAGTTTTAGATCAACTTTGTTTGTACTTAAGTAAACCGTGTTTAAACACCCGTGCATTGTATTATTCAATAATAAAGTTGGTCATTCGCATCACGTATTTTTCATCAAATTTCCAAAGTCATATTTGTATGCAGTTGTATGAAGAAAAAAAAACTGGGATCTATATCTGAATCCCTAAAGTTTTTTGTCCTATTTTTGTATTCCCTAATGCTATTTGTCCTAATGATCATTTGCCCTAATGCTCATTCATTTGTCTTAATTGCAGTTGCGTTATCATCGTATCGATGATTTTTTTTCCCTAATATGTTATTACCTAATATCATTTGACCTTTTCATCAGTTGCCCTAACTTTTTTATCCATAATATTAATTTGTCATACTTATTATTTCACCTAAAAGTTATTTGTCCTAATAATTAAAACACCTAATTTCAAATGAACTAATATTATTTTTCCTATTATTTCATACCCTAATATTAAATGTCCTACTGGTAATTTTTCCTAATTGTGATTATACTAATTGTTACGTTTGCCCTAATGCTCATATGTTTTAAGGTCATAAAAAAATAACCCTAACCTACCTATCTCTGGAAGCAGTTTTGTTTTTAAATAAATAAAATAAATAAAAATTCATTTATTTCAGACCAACAGATCCATAAATGTAAGACACGAAATACAATAAAAATAATCAATAAGAGCTATGTTAGAATTAAAATTAAAATTAAAATCATACCAAACATTTAAAAATAAAAACATTCAATAACAATTAAAATTAAAATTACACTAGGTGAAAAATAGCTATTGTGAGAGCAAGCATGTGGCTACTTGGCTCTCCCATTAGGCACATCCACCCACACCTTCGTGATCGGGCAGTCGAGTCGCTCGGCCAACACCCTAAGAAGACTGTTGCTGCTGCCGCGCACTCGTCGCAGCATGGAGGAGACCCTTTGCCGCCTTATGCTCGCGCCTCAGCAAACATGCCGGACTCACTGCAGTGCTTCGGCAGCCGCAACAGCATCCTCAGGATGTCGTTATATTGAACGCGCAATGCGTTATAGGCCCATTGTGTAAAGCTCACCCACAGGCTGCACGTGCGGTTTTTAGGGTCATAAAAAATAACCCTAACCTACCTATCTCTGGGAGCAGTTTCGTTTTTAAGGTCATAAAAAATAACCCTAACCTAGGTAGGTTAGGTATCTCTGGGAGCAGTTTTGTTTTAGGGTCATAAAAAAATAACCCTAACTTACGCCGTTATGGCAAATAAAAATAGGATATTCGAACATTATGGTAAGAATTTTTAGGGAAAATGAGCTTTAGGGCAAACATTACATTATGACAAGTAATTGTTAGGATAATTGATCATTAGAGCAAATGACAATTAGGACCAAACGGTTAGCGTAAGTGATTTTAGGACAAATATCATTAGGGGTTTCAAATGTTATGGCAAATAAAATTAGGATTTTTGAACATTATGGTAAACAATTTTAGGACTAATGAGCATTAGGACATTCATTACATTATGTTATGACAAGTGATTGTTAGGGTAATTGATCATTAGAGCAAATGACAATTAGGAAAAAACGGTTAGGGCAAGTGATTTTAGGACAAACGTTATTAGGAATTGCGAGGTACACTCAAAAAACTGTGTTCTTAATTATCTGGCCACGACTGTATGTTGCTAAGACTTATAGTTTTCAATCTATGTGTTGCGAAAAGAAATCTCTCCCCCTATAACCCCCACCACACCATAAATTTAGATGGCTCTGCTTCCTAAAATGGTGTATGGGTCCTAAGGTCTCACTATGCAAAAGGGGATCCCATCATCACTAAAATCCGTATAATGCCCTTTGTTGTCGTGTGCACCACCGACTATTTGTCTGTTTCTAACAAACAACTATGAAAGTGACAGATAAGGACAAAAGATGATTTAGTTAAATGAGGTTTATGAATAAGCGGGTTAATGCTGCACCATTAGGCTGCCTCTCCACTGAGGTGGAGAAGAGGAGACTTTAAAGACTCAACTCTGAATCTGTGGAAAGGAAGCCCATGGGTTTATTCCCTCACGTCTCCTCTCATAAAGACTGGCTCCAGATTACATCAACATCTTCTAGCTGCGCTAGTTTTTTGCAGTTTCAGATGATCAGTAGGTACTCCGTGAAAATGGCCAGTATCTTAACCAGTGACGAATAAATTATATTTTACTGACAAACAAATGTTCAAAACTTACGTTTTCGTAAACTCTCAACAAGGCAAACACTATGGGCACCATCATTGTAGCAACGGCAGTGTTCGTGATCCACATCGATATAAACATTGTCACGTATGAGACAGCGAAAAGCATTCTGCAAAGAAATGAATATTATATTAAAAAAACTTTTTACAAAAAAAGATAAACCGACTTCAAAAGGATAAAATGAGTCATTATATTATTTATATGCGTTACCAACTGATATGTTTGAAGTCGGTGCCAAGCCAAATTTGGAAGAGTTAATACGAACGAGGCGATTTGTTCAGTGAATTGTTATTTTTACTATATAACTAATCTAATACGGTATGAATCGCACGTAGATATACATTCGTTTCGACCATGCGTTAACTGTAAGGCAAGTAGGTACAGAAAGTATAATCATGCGTCCTATGTTTGTTTGTCAACACATTGTTGGGACTATCTGTATGTTGAACGAAGCCCGTGGTTCGGTTTGAATTATTTATCCTTCTTCATCTAAGGTTTAATCCTAAGTATAAGGGAATTCAATTGCTAGATTATTTTTTCTATACTCACATGTACCCAGTACACACGCCGTGTTAGTAAAAAGGCGCGACATTCAAATTTTATATGGAAGGTCAATCCTACTCCGTGGGTCAATCTTACGCGTCTACATTTTTTTTCTATTTGCCGCCTTTTTCTGATGATTGACAAAGCAGACGTGTATTAGAATATATATATCGTTGTCGCTATTCATCAAAATAGGATTAGTAGTTAAGACATGAAAATGTAACACATGAAATCGCATTCACCTTTGCATTATTAGTACCGATGTTTTGTGATGTTTACACTTAAAGCTGATTTGACCGGTTTTGTAATTTGTGGCTTGGCACCGACTTCAAACATATCAGTTGGTAACGCATATAAATAATATAATGATTTATTTTATCCTTTTTGAAGTCGGTTTATAAGTTTTTCTTTTTCCATTTTTAGTGGTTATATATTTATAAAAATTGGACAAAAAGTCTCGAAATAAACGGTAAAGATATATAAAAAAGTTCATAATACACCCATTCTATCTAAGGAAAGGTCCACGTATCATATGTGGACTTCATCATTAGGTCCTCTCTATCAAATTGGTGGTTTTCAAGAGGGAATGCTCGAGTTGCTTAAGAAAGCACCCAAATCAACATACATGTGCCTTTAAAAATTGAGAAGTTCTCTCAATTGCTCACGGATCCCATCATCAGAACAGCACCAGGTTAATGTGGGACCATCTTCGAAGTAGTTCCTATCGAACAAAAAAAGGAATTGTCCAAATCGGACCACGGGTCTCGGAGTAATCGCCGAACATCCTACATAAAAAAATCTTCATCATTATCACGACAACAATCACCATCATCAGGACCACTCCATCACACTGGCGGTTTTCGTAAGAAAATGCTTGAGTAGGTAGCTTAAGAAAACACCGAAATCACTATACATGTGCCTTTAAAAATTGAGGAGTTCCCTCAATTGCTCATGAATCCCATCATCAGAACAGCACCAGATAAATGTGGGACCATCTTCAAGGTAGTTCCTTTCAAACAAAAAAAAAATATTCAAATTGGACCACGGGTCTCGGAGTAATCGCTGAACATCCTGCATAAAAAAATCTTCATCATTATTATCAAAACAATCATCATCATCAAGTCCACTGCATCGAAATGGTGGTTTTCGTGAGAAAATCCTTAAGTTGCTTAAGAAAACACCCAAATCACCATACATGTGCCTATAAAAATTGAGGAGTTCCCTCAATTCCTCATGGATTCCATCATCAGAACAGCATCAGATAAATGTGGGACCATCTTCAAGGTAGTTCCTTTCAAACAAAAAAAATAATTATTCAAATTGGACCACGGGTCTCGGAGTAATCGCTGAACATCCTGCATAAAAAAATCTTCATTATTATCATCAAAATAATCATCACCATGAGGTCCACTGCATCTTAATGGTGGTTTTCGTGAGAAAATGCTTGAGTTGCTTAAGAAAACACCCAAATCACCATACATATGCCTTTAAAAATTGAGGAGTTCCCTCAATTCCTCATGGATTGCATCATCAGAACAGCACCATATTAATATGGGACCACCTTGGATGTAGATCCTTTCAAACAAAAAAAGAATTACTCAAATCGGACCACGGGTCTCGGAGTAATCGGTGAACATACATAAAAAAAAAAACACCAAACCGAATGCAGAACCTCCTTCCTCAATGGAATTGAAGTCGGTTAAAAATGGGTTCTATTTGGCATACTTTTATTTGTCCGAAAAGCATTTCGCATTACAGACCTGCCATAATCGGTTTTAGACGAATAATAATGTAGCAGAAACCTTATTTCGTATAATTCATAACATTGCGAATATTTTTTTGTCCGCATATGATTTAGCATACCACTGTTATAGCCGAATGTTATTAGAAATAAACTTGTTAAGCATAATTTGTATTTGGCATATTTTTAACTATCCGGAAGTTTTTTAGCATACACAATACAAAAATGGGTTAGGTAAGGTTATAATGTGACCTCAACGGAAATGCACTTATGCGTAATAGTGGGTTAGATTAGGTTAGAACTGCGGTCTCAACAAAAATACTGCTATAAAAATGTGGGTTAGGTTAGGTTAGAACTGTGAGCTCAACGGAAATGCACTTCTGCGTTTGGGTTAGGTTAGGTTAGAACTGTGACCTCAACAAACAAAACTGCTACGAAATAGTGGATTAGGTTAGGTTACAGCTATGACCTCAACAGAAATGCACTTCTGCGTTTGGTTTAGGTTAGATTAGAACTGAGACCTCAACAAAAAACCTGCTACGTAAAAGTGGGTTAGGTAAGGATTAGAGCTGTGACCTTAACGGAAATGCACTTCTGCGTTTGGGTTAGCTTAGGTTAAAACTGTGACCTCAACGAAAAACGATAGATAGGTTACGATAGATTACAACTGTTAGGTACTTCATAAGTAACGCACTGTTACGAAAAATACTATTATGCCAAATAATATTCTGCAATATAATTTTCGTCAAATACATTTTATGCACATACACTTTATGCCTAGATACGATTCGGAATATTGACTTTATGAACAAGTAATATAACAATCTGCCAAAGCTAATTATGCTAAACAGAAGTGTGTGTGGTTTTCCCCGGACACTTATTGAAAACCCCCCTGGACGCACCTCGGACGGCCTCCAAACTAGGACAAATCCGGGGAAACCCGGACGGATGGCAGCCCTATACTTACCTAATGTGCGAGTATCCGATGAGCTTGATAGAATAGAGTGCTATGCGCTTGTGTAGACCCGATTGTTCCACGGAGGCAGCCAGCATTATGCTCCCCAGGAACATCAATACAGTATCCTAGAATAATTCAGGTATCCTGGATCAAAATATATAGTTTTTTTTTATTAGCCTAAAGTAGTGTTCCACTGCTGGGCAAAGGCCTCTCCCGCTGATGTCCACAACTCTCGGTCCCACGCTTTTTAGGGTTCCATAATCAACTAGAAACGCTTATAGTTTCGCTTGAAAATGGCATTTCTGGGGCATAATCCCAAATCACGTTACTGATAATCATAATCATATGCTAGTATTTGACGGAAACAGAATTAAGTTCTTCTTATTTTACAAGTAAAAATTATATTATTCTAAGTAAATCATGGACATCATGGTCACCTTATATAACTACAGACATTCTAAATTTAATTGCAAGCAAGTACATCATAAAATTGGTTAAAATTATCTCTAAACGAGCTTAGACTACCTAATTATTTCTGGGTCAAAATCCGGAATCACTTTACTGATCATCATAATCATAATATGCTAGTATTTGACCGAAACAGAATTAAATTCTTCTTATTTTTCAAGTAAAAGTTATATTATTCTAAGTAAATCATGGACATCATGGTCACCATAACTACTGACATTCTAAATTTAATTGCAAGCAAGTAAATCATAAAATTGGTTAAAATTATCTCTAAACGAGCTTAGACTACCTAATTATTTCTGGGTCATAATCTGGAATCACGTTACTGATCATCATAATCATATGCTAGTATTTGACCGAAACAGAATTTATTAAATCCTTATTTTTCAAGTAAAAGTTATATTCTAAGTAAATCATGGTGACCATAACTACTGACATTCTAAATTTTATTGCAAGCAAGTACATCATAAAATTGGTTAAAATTATCTCTAAACGTGCTTAGACTACCTAATTAATTACGTAATAATTTTTAGGCAAAAAAAATCACCTTCCACCTGACAAAATAACACAGGCATCGTAATACTATACATACAGGGTGTCCCAGAAGTCGACGTCAGGCCGTGAATGGATGATAGACCAAGTTGTTCCAGTTATCAGAAAAATAATTACGAGATATATATTTTTTGTATTTTTCTGATAACTGTTATAGCTTGGTCTATCATCCATTCACGGCTTGACGTCGATTTCTGGGACACCCTGTATAATGGAACTAAACCTACGTTAATGTACGCTTGGCAGGTTTCTTTGGTAGACATGATGTCAGTCATTGGGAAGATGATGACTGGAAGGAAGGAGGTGATGGGCAACGGGATACACTCGAACACCCAGTATGCGGCCATCACGCAAAGAGTGTACGCACACCATTGCCACTTCTGTGAAAGATAGAAACTGGCTATCTCTTTTTCAACACACTTGCTTGTAACGAGGTACTTATTCCACCGCTTTTAGGCTCATAATCCTAGATATTAAACACGCGTGCTTTTCACAATAATTATATAACTAGTGCTATAATGTAATAAATCCCATCAAGTGACGTTGGTATTCTAGTACCAAGTCTTATGTGCGCAGACAGAGGCGATTAAATTTAGACGGGTATTATTTTTATTTTTTCTAAACTGATTAGGAGTTTGCATGGCAAAAAAGTAAAAATAGTACACATTTACGAGAAAATACAAATTATAAAATCCTAATTGTGAAAAATAATCATTTCTAGTAATTATTTTACTCATAAATCTCATAATACACAATAGATTATGTTTTAAACACAAATTATGTTTTAGTATTGGCTGTTTGTCATAAACCTTTGCCTCAAGGTGCGCGTGAATGCAAAAAAATGGGCGCCATATTAAAAGTTTACTTGAAGTTACAGTTTATTTGTTAGATTTTTCTAGTTGTGTTTTATTATTATTAATTTAAACAATTTATACTTTAAATGAGTAAAAAACCAACTTTAGTGTTCATTTAACCTCCGGGTCCGGATATGTTTTCAAAATGTCATTCCTACAGACTAGTAAAATGTTGTCATAAAAATCGAGTGAGAAATACATGTAAGGAAACATTCTAACTTATTTGACAATAAATGTGGACAAAAGTGTTGGATTTTATGAAATGCTTCGAAAAAGAGTTCCAGAGAAATAGATCCAGTCAATAACATCAAAAAACAGGTTAGTTAATTTAATTAACAAAGTCAGTAGGTACCGCTATCCTGTAAGCATTCTGAAAATCAATGTATTTATCAAAAGTTATTACTTACAGTTTTCTGTTTTTTCCTCGCAAGTGTGTTGAAAAACGTCGTATGAAACGCGTGTGCCTGATCATTACATAGCTCGGCTTCCTTGTGCACACTCACTTCGTTCGTGCGCACAATAGCGCCTCATATGTAATGATCAATTTAGCACACTTGTATCATAATGTACTATTTACACAGTTTTATTTATGACCCCGTATATTTGTTTGTTTATTTATTTGTTTGAGTTATTAACTTATTATATGCATTAAATCATGTAAGTTAAATTTCTACCACTTCCCAATGCCTGATTGAGCTGAAATTTCCGTAGTTTACATGACAGTGCTACTTAGGTACGCCAGCCATAAAACTGTATGGCAAAAAAATCATGGGAATTACTTGTTTCAGACATCCGTGTCAATTGAATTTCAAATTTAATTTCTCGATTTAAGGTCCAATTTAGGCTGCTCAATCGTCAAATGTAACTCGCCTTTAAATTAATTACTAAAACTTATCTATTTTAAAGATATTTGGGATTTTAAAAGGAAGTTTTGCATTGTTGTGACCTCGAAAAGTGTTATATGTAGACGGAAAATATGACACATAGAGCAGGCTCCAATGAGATGTTCGTTTGCAAAAATAGCGGACCGCGAAATGTTTTGTGATTCGTCTATCTGCTACCCTCGACATTATAAAAAGCCATGTTGCCGCGCGCGCTCATGGTCCTTTGTCATTCAGTCCACCCCCGTCCCTTTACCGCTGCTCTAGACTCGCCACGCAAACTTGTGACGTTGCCAGCTCGTCGATAGGGTAGTAGCAGTGGCGGCGCGTCCATAGAATTCGATTCCCGCCGGCTTGCCTAAGTTTCTGGCACCTGAGCAGTTTTCCTACAGCTCATGAAGAAATTTTAAGCCAAACTAGTTTCGGCTTGACTAAGAGAAATTTTGAGCCGCCGCCACTGTAGGGTAGAGAGAGCTTTGGAGACGAAGCAATATGCATTAGGCTGATTTTATAATACTACCCACAGTACTATATGGGGCGATAGTCTGGTGGCACAGAACCTATGTTAAGGAATACCAAAGAGACCTAATGAAGGTACAGAGACTGGCATGCCTGATCGATGATAACAGGGGCAATGATAACGACCCCAAAACATGCAATGGAGGTAATGCTGGATATGAAATCACTTCATATTGAGGTGGTGGAGAGAGCCACGGAGCAGTGGTACAGAATAAAAGAATGGAGAGGGAGCTGCCAGGGTAAAAGACATGCACTCATACAAAGAGAGGCGCTGTCGAGAATGGAAATGATACCTTCTTTCTCACAGTCCGGGAAGTGAGATTTCAGAATGATGCCTAGTACTCGTATCTTTTCTGGTTCCCTGACTATCCCCACTCTCAGACTACCCAGTTGACACGATCGTTTCCCTGCCAGCAGTTTTACAACCCGTGCCCCCTCCAAATAGCTGTAAATTTCCTTTTTTACAGCCCTCCCAGCTAGATTTCTCTCTCAGTTTTGTGTACTTATTTCTAATTTCTCTATATGCATCCCAGCTTTGAGAGTCGTCCTTCCTCAACGCTACCCTCATTGCTCTCCGCGTTCTCTCCTCCAATTTTTGTACCATGTCAGTCAGGCGCGTATACAGAGGGGGGGGGGGGGGACAACAGGGGTATCCCCCCTCCCCCCGACACGGAAGTTTTGCATAATACGGGGGCCATAGTATAGGTGCGGCCCACAAGATTTTTTGTGAAGAATTTTTTTTTCGTAATATTTCATCAAAATAAAAGTTATCTATTGGTGTAATGGCTTGTATTATATTTATGACACATATAGGCACCCATAAGTACTAATTTTCTAATGAAATTCCATAATTGAAACCAAAAATCTTTGTGATTTACTAATAAAATTTGTGAGGGTGGGGAGGGGAGGGGGGACCACAAAACTGGCTGGCAACATCTGTTAATTGGATGTTTGGGATCCATACAATATATATCAGAAGTCAGAATGAGGTCCGCAATTTTTGTAAACGGGACTCCACTGAGAGTCCGGTCTAACAATAAGACAGCAACGAAACCCCGTTCATCAGTTTGCTATTCTATCCTTATTATTAGATCCAGGCATATGGCAGCTGGTCAAAGAATGAAAACCTCTTGAAGTGAACGATCCCCATATTTCTGGGTTTAATATGAAAAAAACTCTTTATTTCATTAAAGTTAGGTAGGTACATTAATTAGGAACTTAACTACTATTCTTAAATTATAAAGATTTCTTGAAAAAGATGAAGATTTAGGGGTACCTCTAATGATCTAACTAATTATATCGCCTGACATAGTTTATTAAAAAATAGTGAAATCACTAAAGGTGTGCCTATAATAATTGAAAAGTTCCCTCGATTTCTCCAGGATCCCAACATCAGATCTGGACCTGGTGACAACGGGACCAACTGTGAAGTATACTCTTTCAAACAAAAAATAATTTTCCAAATCGGGACTCCAGCCGTCGTCGAATAATTGGTGAACATACATAAAAAAAGAAAAAAAAAACAAAGATCCCGACGAATTGTGAAATCTTGAAGTCGGTTGATAATAGTAATAAGCAGATAAACATACCTCTCCCGGGAAGGGTGTGAGGATCGGCATAAAGAGAAATGGCACTATCACAGCCACTATGCCATTTAAGTGGGTACCGCAGAACATTTTAATTTTCCTGCCCATCCCGACCGGGGCCATTTCGTTCACATTCTGCGACCTGCTGAAGAAGTGAAAAACATATAAATAACTGTTAAAAACAAATTCTCGAAGCGGTTTTGGTTTAAGCTTACACTTGCTTCTACCATACACTAGGTAGTCCGCCTCGAACTGAGAACTCGCGATTTACTTGCAAACGAGTTGACCGATATACGATTTTACGCTAACATGGTCATTAACATTACAAAAACATTAAATTTTTGGTAGTTTACTGTAAATTCATCCTATTTTTACACTTGGGTATGTATTTTACTATCCGGTATCCGGCCGAATAGTACGCAACTATCCGGTATATTCGGGCGAATAGTAAGTGTGGCCGGATAGGCCGGATACCGGACAATTGCCGGATATCCGTTACATCTCTAGTACAGTCGCCATCCGAGCGGCCAAGGTCGTCACAAATATCTGAACATCGGCTCCATGCTCAACCTTTAGGTACTGGCTTGAAAAACAAGTCAGGTGAAGTTTACAGTAGACAAAATTGCAGCAATTTGATGGTCCATACATGTGGCGGTGCCTCAAAAGCCAGCGTAAGCAAGACTACCAAATGAGCTTAAATGCCACTAATATGGAGATCAAGTTATACTCGTCATGTACTCGCGGAAGAAACCATAGGTTTTTTAAACATAACTGGATTGACGGCCATATTTTCCGTGAATTTTAACGTTGCACTGTCAATAAAATAACCGGGCAGAAAGAAACGGGAAGTAATAATAATGACCAGCCGTTTTTAAAACTGATTCGAAAAAAATAGCCATTAAATAATTTGGTCAGCTTATAAAAAATTGGCTGGCAATAAATAAAATCGAGCTGCAACTCTCGTTCAGCAAAAAATTCACAAACGGACTACGTTTTAACCAATATTGATCTGCCTATTTTAAAGTTTTAAAGGAAAACAGTTAAGTTCATTTATTTAAAAAAATCACCTGATCAGCAAAAGCTAGGTTAAGTTGGTAAGGCATTTGCTGAACAATAGATTTTTTAACGAACCAATTTTTACGGATCAGTCCAATTGTAATCCAAAATGAAATAATTCGCTTGCCCACTGATTGCTTTAAGTAATCTGATTTAAGGCGGATAGCTTACTGCCGCTCCAATAATTAAATTGCCAACCAAAATATTTTAGAGCAGCTCAGTTTGACATTAATTGCGAACTGGTTTACAAATACTTCCAAGTGTCCAATTTTGGTGACTAAATATATATTTTTGCTTACCATAATAGAAATATTCTGCAGATCGATTAAATGACACCCGAAAGAAACAAAGTAGGGTTGAATTATCTGTCCTTTATCGAACGAGCGGAGCGAGTTCTTACAAACAACTTCTGGCTACTGGGACGTCTCGGCATTTCGATGGATTTTTGATTTTGAGAGTTTGTTCGACGATAACTTTAGTAACGTTTTTCTGACCTTTATGAAATTAGTTGGGAACGAAAAGTGTCGTAGTTTATATGAGAGCTCATACATTCTACGACACTATTCTTTCCGGACAGACTAAGCGATTCGTCCCAAGTTGGTACAAACTCGTATTATCACCATACGTCGTTATCGCGGGTGCAAAAACAAATATGTTGAAGAATGTATATAACAGAGTATCCGTTTGATATAAACAGAGTATTTCTACCTACGCGTCTTAGCCTCTAAGAAGTTCTTCATATCTAGATACATAATGTTTTTGCTGGAAATGATCAGTCAAACTCTTCTCAATCTTGCGCCTTTTCTACGTTCCTTAAAGTGCCCCTTTTTGAGTTGAAATTTCGTTTCACATTCTTTTATGAAAATAACGAGTAACCGTGACTTGAGGGGGATCCAATTGTTCCTAAGGGTCACCACATACCTAGCGGTTTTCCTCGCGGAATTAGCGGAAGTAGCGGAAATTCATAGACAAAATGCTTAATTTGTCTATGGCTTCCATACAAAAAATCTGCTACCATAGACAAATTTCCGCTACTTCCGCTAATTCCGCGAGGAAAACCGCTAGGTGTGTGGTGACCCTAAGTCTAAAATAATCGTTTATCTACAAGTCTACATAAGTCGATCAAGAATGAAAAATGTTTCGAACAACAGGTGACAGAAGAGGTTGCCGTTAGGGCTGCGTGGCTAATCTTTTTAACCGACTTCAAAAAAGGAGGAGGTTCTCAATTCAACAGAATTTTTTATCATTATTATTTTTTTGTATGTATGTTACTCGAAATTTCCGTGAATCGTGAACCGATTTTCAAAATTTATTTTTAATCGAATGGGTATATCCCCTAGATGGTCCCGTTGGCACCAAGTCGGGATCTGATGAAGGGATCCTGAAGAAATCGAGGGAACTCTTCAACTATTATAGGCACACCTATAGTGGTTTCACTATTTTTTACAGCAACTCTGCCACTTCCCTTTGGAATAGCGGGTCCTAAGCGAAGTCGGTTCTTTTTTTGTTTAAAAATATTAATATGTACTAATTATCAAGTAAGTACGATATTAGAAAAAAAAGAATAATTTTGATCTCGTAGGTACAAACGTATTTGATACTACTGACACTTCTGTTATTTCTTGTTTATCATAATCTTTGAGTTCTGTCAAATCGTAGTTGCACCCGCGATAACGACGTATGATTATCACAGTATGACTGAAATCAACGTTTTCCGTTTTTGAGCTTGTAAGAAGAGTGAAATCTATTACAAGTTTAATAATTTCTTGACCAGGAACTAGCTAAGCGGGCTCTCAGTTCGTAGAGGCTAGGGATTGCTCCCGGTTCTTATTTTGTATGGCGAGAACCGGTAATTTCCGGTTCTGGTGCTGGATTTCTATAGAAAACTAGTCGCGGGAGGAATCCCTAGTAGACGTATTCCGCTATATACGAGGAAACCGCTAGGATCGGCTATATGAGCGTAGCGGCTAGCGAAGGGTGGCACGAAATGTTTAAAAACTTTAACTCTTATCAAATAACTGGTGTCGCTACTTTAAAAATGGATCAGATCCCTTTAATATTGGAACTCCAAAGACCTTTAAGATCATTGACTATTTAGCTATATTTAAATTTCAACATTATTATTTGCTTTACTTACAACATGTTTGTGAATCTTAATTACCGCAATTATAATTCAATAAATATTACTAAATATTAAATTACACATAAATAAGCCGGCACTTTGACACTTGAAAGACGAAAAAAGTAAAACAATTGGTAGTTCTTTTTATTTTTCTGGCATATAGCGGCAAAAGACAAATTGCATCAAACTTTATGTAAAATTTAAATAATTAAGTTTAGTACTCTATGCTGGTGAATGAAAAAAAATGTCATTTAACGTCAAATTTATTACATTTATTTTTATTATAGAAATGTTTTTATTTATAATTATAAATAGTATCAATTACTTATAAATTAAGCTTAATTCATAAATATAACCGCCCAGTGATATCGCTTAAAGAAACTAGCCATAAATTACATTAGGTATTCTCAAGTGATGGTCCCATCCAAAGCAGAATGCAATTTATTTATTATGATGATCATTCATTTGAAGATGTTGGTAAATGTTTGCTTGCAAGATTAACTAATGGAAATTCATAAACAAACGTTTATTATTAAATTGCAAACTTATTTGAAATTGATTTTGGAAAGATTAAAAGCCGTGAGGCAGAGTGACGATGCGTTATGATGGTGAGATGTTCAGGTTACACGCAATAATAGACTGTTTGGCAAGGGAAAAAGAACTTTGAGGCGTGGCAGCTATGGTGGTGGGCTTGTAGCCCGGCAACAGGCAAAGCGTGTAGCTAGCTAGACTGTTATTCATATGGCTTACTGAGCGCAGACGAGCGCTTATCTACAGAACACTGGCAATTTAGAAATTAGCTTTTAATTACGTATCAACGGATATCGAGCTTATTCAGGCGAACGCTCGAAAAGCGATTGGAATAAGGCGGCCGATTCGCATGCGGTTTCAGTCAGTTCCCGCGCGATAGCTGGGCGGAGCGGTGTGTTACCGTCGACTTTATCGCATCGCCCGCAATACGAAACAAAACTGATATTCTCAACCCGATCAACCTGTGTTCACAAGTGTCCAACATGACTCGTTAACGTGTTAAATTGTTACTTTTAATTTACATGAAAAATGACTAGAGCTGTTAAGTATTTATGATTTTGTGCGGGAAATATCTGGCAGCTCTGCACGACTCTATCAACAGGTTAGTATTAACTATCTGTTATACACGCTGAAAATGTCCAATGAGCCATCCCGTTTGGCAGCTGTGACGGGGCAGGATTAAGCTTGTTTTAATTTATTTTGTTGTTTCTAGGATTGGAAGAAAACAGAGATTTACACTCGTTTTTAACGACTGTACCGCCATAAAAACTCTGGTAGGTAGATCTTGCGTTTATGTTTGTAATATCAAACTATGCAGCAAACTCAAACAGACCTATTACCATTTTTTCGAACTTGCGGAGCGTAAGCGAAGTGAGTTCTTGCAAACTACTCCAGACCGAACTGTCACCTGGCTACTGGGACGTCTCGACATTTGGATGGCTTTTTGATTTCGATAGTTTGTCGGACGATAACTTTAGTAACGTTTTTTTTATCTTTATGAAATATCTTGGGGCTGTAGCAGAGATACATAAAATTTGTAAGTTCGTATATGAACAGGATCGATCAAGTGGTTATGGAGCTAGACGGAGAAAAAAAATCCTCCTTAGGGTCTTGTTATATTGGTCAACTTGTTTGCAAGTTAATCGCGAGTTCTCAGTTCGTGGCGGACTACTAGTTATAATTAAACACTTATAATTTTCGTGAAACAGTTAAGTGAGTATTTAAAATAAACGCTCGACTTTCGTTTCCTCCGAAAGTTACTCTACGATAATATGAGACTAAATTGGAAGAAAGCATTCGATAATATATTATTATACGTTTTAAAAAAAATATTGCATTCCAAGCTTGTCAGAATCAAGAAGCGAACTTTGCTAACCGTAAATCCAATAGAAGTATAAAGTGAAGGGTGGGCCACACTTATTCTTATAGTTACAACCTACCTAGCTATCAATTTTAATATTCAAAGTTATTGAATTGGATGATTTATTTAAACGTCGCTGGAATCTGTAAGTAAAGATGCTTTGGCTTGGGTTTGGCTTGTCACCATTGATTAAAATAAATAACTACAGCCTGTATTACATTTAAATGTGTTGTATAGGTACGTTCCCTAGACTTCGGGTGCAAAAATAGATAGGCAGACATTTTCTTCTCAAATATTTGTTTAGTCGAAAACCCCACTTAGTTCGTAACCTTGGACCCACGTGTTCTGTGCTAATGGCATTGCTAACTGACACCATGGGAAAGAGTTTAGGTATATTGAGAGCTTTTCCTACGAGATAGTACAGTCGGCCAAAAATGTGGTCTACTGCCCTAATACGGTTGAGGTTTGTTTGAACGTTATGAGACAACAAGGTCGTGCATGTTTTAAACTCCGTTAGAAAAGTCAACCTTAGCGATCGTTTGATCTTGCAGAAAATTTTGTCTAAACTGGTAGACTACTTTCTTGGGCCACTGTACACTCAAGAGCTCTTAAAACAGGATACTATATTGCTGATGTCGGCTTGAGCCTTTTAGCAAACCTGTGTAACTTGGATGACAATGGGTGCTATTTACAATCTAACTATTCTAGCTTTGTCCCAAAAGTTGTAGTGATAATCACTACAATTCTATCTATATCTTTGATTCTGTCATAGCTGTCAAACGCCAAACATGGCGCACACGATTTGTGCTAGATGTCAGAATATCTAGTAGAACACATAATAAATCAATGTCATACCTAGGCGTTTTTACTCTATAGTGTACCATCACAAAAATGATGGTTTAACTAATTATTAAATGTATGCTATACGTCGAAATAGCCACGTCAGATAAACATCAGCCCATACAATGAGTATGACCACTGGTCATATATTTTCGGCAGAGGGGAACGCCTGAACGCCGCTCCGGTTGGTTAAATGCTCTCTTAGTTTAACTATTATGCAGTACCCACTAATAATACTATTAAAACAAATATAATTCGGGTCACTTTGTTAAAAAAAAGTCACAGGTCGGTGCATTCATGTGATTATAATATTATTTTATGTATTAGTTTTAGTATTTCTACATAGTTGCATTTTCTCCCCGTGACCCATATGACCGTACAAATTATATTGACTAATAGATAAGGCATTGTCTATGATTTGTCAAATACCATAGGTACAGTCAACACCAATAACATGTACTTATACATTGTTCAACCTATTACAAACGAGTAAGGTACAAAAATGTAACGATCTTAGCTCTTGACGCACCGTCTACAATCTGTTTTATTCCCCGATAGTTGGGTTTATATTTTATCCTAAAACAGTTAACACAATTTATTCTTATAGCGGGGTTAAATATATGTCCTCAAAATAAACAGAATAAGTTGTGTTACAGTAATTTTCACTTCAAAACAATAAAGCTTGTATCGTACTAAAAGCCGGTATAATCAAATCATATCTGTTCTCGAAAGTGATTGATAAAACAACAACCCACCACCACACACTTTAAATCAGAACAGTACGGAAGAATCTATCTCGTTTAGCTTAAAGCCTTGGCCAACTTGAGCTTCGTGTAGGGTGTTAGGGTGTATGGGTGTAAGGCTCGTTTCCATCAGAGATGAGCGTGGATGCGTTGTGAGGGATGTGTTTGTAAAGACTAGCTAGTTGTAGTTGTATTCTATTTGTTTTTAACGGACACATTCCTTGCTCATCTTTTAACTATAGATGGCATTTCGGGAAAAGGATCCTGAGTTTATATATTTTGTCTCTGTGAGCTTGAAGTTGCTTATAAGCGAGGCTTTTAGATTTTTTAATTTAAAAAATGTTTGCTTTCCGCCCTTTCTGTTGGAAATTCACTAAATAAATTAATTCTTAAATCTCCACTATCACGGTAGTAGGTATATTCCGACCAAAAAGTGTAGAAATTAAAAAGTGGCAACATCGTAGTGTCGTCCCGTTTTCTTAGATTGATTTGAAAGGGACGACACTAAGTTGCCACTTTTTAATTTCTACACTTTTTGGTCAGAATATACTATCTGCACTATCTGCATTGAGCTTTGTGCTGGTAGCCTCATTTCAACAATATCGTCAGGTGACAAGCAAAACTCACAAATTACAAAAAAATAAACGAAAATCAACCTTGTCATGTTGCTAGTATGGTTCATTGTGGCTATGAACTTGTGGTAGTACTTACTGAGTTTTGCTTGTCACCTGACGATATATTCTTCTGCAACTATTCGCCTACTGTTTGAATTAGGTATACTGTAATAATGTACTTACATTCTAGTATCAGCCGTACTACCTTGTTGAGCAGCATTGCTATCTGAAGTTCCAGCCTCGCTTTGTTCAGCTGGCTGGCCGATATCACTAGCAGGGGGATTTTCGGCCATATTGCGAAGATTATTTCCCTCGCTACTGTTTAGCTACTGCTATTATGTATCTTAATACCTATTATACACTTTGATAATATTGACAGGGCCAGTTGTAGTTAGGTTCTAGTTGGTTATGCGTTGTGTTCGAGATTTTTTCGACGTTTTATTTTTGCTACTGCATAATGTTTTGTTCGTTTTTTTTTGGAAAAAAAATATAAAAATAGGTTGTTCTTAATCTATGAAATGATCGATAATCATTCTGAATTTTACTATTTCTTAACCTTATTTTTAACATTGAGGTAATGGTATAATAGAATTCATATATTATAAACTTGTATAGATGTCATATACGAAGGAAAAAGTGACCAACGCCTCCGGTGACCAAGGCTGGATGCTGGAGGCTGGACTTAAAATAAAACAAATCAAAATATTCATTAAAAATAATTTGATTTGTTCTTTCAGTTCAATTCATATATTATTAAAAAATGTGTTACTTAATTGGACACCCGCATATTTATGTTTAGTACAATAAGAATAAAGTAGAAAATCCCTTTTTGACTTATTTATTCTCGTTTCCCCATGACTGAAGGTCGTGACAGCAATCGTCGGCAACTTTTTCACTAAAACTTTCCACATGGTTCTATCTTCAGCTTTTCGGATAGATGTCTGCGGGTTTGCTTGGCAGACTTCCTCCACCGCGTCGGTCCATCGAGTGGGTGATCTTCCACGGCTTCTTTTTCCTTCTACTTGGCCGACAACAATAAGCTTCTCCAGATTATCTGGATCGCGTCGGGCCACGTGACCGAAGTACTGGACTTTTTGACTAGCTTTTAATTAACTTCCAACGTTTAATTTTATTTATTTCATTAATTCATTTCGTTAATTCATTAATTTCATTTCATTTCATTCATTAATTTCATTCATTTAATTTCGTAGGTGTGATCGTGAATTGTCCTACATACTTACAAAAAATAAATCTTACTTGTTGTAACTTTTTGATTAGGCTCAAAATGACTTAGTGACATTGAACTGGAGGCCGATTTTTGACTTTCGAGCGCTCGAATTCAAATAATTTAAGCTTGAATATAATCGCACACATAAGTTTGTCACCATTATTTACGCATGTAATGAATACGATATATATTCATGATTCTAAATTACTGTCGCTGTTATTTTTAAAACATCGTTTCTTCGTTTTATTCAGAGTTTAAATTATCAGAATCGAGCGCCCGCGTCTCAAAAATCACCCCCCTGATCAAATGATAAAGACCGGATGTGGCCATTATAGTCTCTGGGACAAAATTTACAAAAATATGTAACTTTAATGGGTACAGTGGGCCAAGAAAGTATAAAAGTAATGTTTATTTACATAATTCACAAGGATAAGGTATACAAATAAAACTAAATACTTATAAAATAAAACTATTAAAACCAAATCTTAATTTAAAAAATAAAATAAAACACACTTACCTAAAACCACCTTGCTGTTTCCAAACCGGAGGCAGGGCAGTGGCTTCTTGCCTACCCTTCGCCTAACACGGGTACTTTCATTGACCCAAGTACGCTCCGTATTGCCGTCGGTCTTCGTCTTGGGGTCGAAATCTGCGCGAACCACAGCTGTGTTTCCTGTGGGGCCCAGGTAGATCGGCTTGGCCACCACGGCCTATCTTGCTCTTCGGGCGCCGGCCGCTTTTCTCGCCACGCTTCTCTCAATGACATCCTCAGAAGGGCGCTCGTCAATGCCAACGTCCCCGTAGCTCTGGAACCCCAGATCGCGCGGGACGATGGCAAGCGCCCTGACGGAATGTCATTGATCCCCTGGAAAATGGGCCGTGCGCTGGTGTGGGACGCCACGTGCGCCGACACATTGGCAGCGTCCTACATTTCAGCGACCAGCCAACACGCTGGGGCGGCTGCGGACGCCCGAGAGCGTTGCAAAATAAATAAATACAGCTGTCTCGGCGCCAACTACGAGTTCGTAGCGTTTGGTGTCGAGACACTTGGTCCATGGGGCAGGGGCGCACGCGGGCTCATGAAAGATATAGGAAAACGAGTGAGGGAGGCAACGGGAGACCCTCGCGCAGGCAGCTTTTTCGCGCAAAGACTCGCCATAGCGATTCAGCGCGGGAATGCTGCCTGCGTGATGGGCACCTTGCCGAAAGGGCAAGGGTTGGAGGGGTGGTTTTAGGTAAGTGTGTTTTATTTTATTTTTTAAATTAAGATTTAGTTTTAATAGTTTTATTTTATAAGTATTTAGTTTTATTTGTATACCTTATCCTTGTGAATTATGTAAATAAACATTACTTTTATAATAATGCCAAGAAAGTGGTCTACCAGTTTTGACAAAAGTTTCTGCGAGATCTAACGATAGCTAAGGTTGACTTTTCTAACGGAGTATAAAACAAGCATGACCCTTTTGTTTCATGACGTTCAAACGAACCTCAACCGTAGGGTGATAGACCACATTTTTGGCCGACTGTACATTCAGCAATACGAGATTGTGTTGAATAAAATAAAAACTCAATTCGTTCAAACGGTTATTAAAGAGATTTACGATTATTTAATATTCAATAAAATTATGTAGAACATAAAGCAGAACAATCAAAATGACTAAAAACATAAATAAGTACATAAAATGACTCATACAGTTTGTATTCTTCATTCTCTATTTATTTAATTTCGCTGATTAACTACTGAAAATATTATAAAAATATAAAAACAGATTTCAATTCTCGTAACGTTGACACTTATCGGTAATTTCATACTGTAAACGTCTCTACTACAAGTTCACACTTGTTACTACTTCAATCAAAAGTACAATAATCGCTAGATTTTATTTTAGACACTCGTAGTCTAAGGCGATTATCACATTGGCGCCGCAACAGCAGATTTTTTTTAAATTTTAGTAGGTCTATAAGAAAGTAGTTTTATCTGAAGTTAGTGGCTTTATTACTGACTCTTAATAGTTTTCTGTGAAATATAGTATAAATTTAACTATGTATTATTGTATTCGAACTGTTGATTCTAAATTTGACAATCTATCCTAATATATTTATCTGTGCACAGATAATACACTTACTTATTTTTTGATAGAAAGACAAAAACCACAGACATGATACCTAATACAAAGTTTAATGATCTTGACTTAGGTATTAAATAAGTTCTGTCGCGGCGGGATATTACGTTAGGCTTTTATGGTGTCAACGCCTTGTCGATAGATGGAAATATGTGGTACAGTCACCGGCAATAGTATCTTCCTACATGACGGCCGCAAAAATATGTGACACGCTTTTATGGCCCTACAAATAAGAGCGTGTCACATATTTTTGCAGCCTTCACGTAGGAAGATACTATTGCCGGTGACTGTACAGTCAACCAAAGAAAGTGGGCTACCAGTTTTGACAAAAGTTTCTGCGAGATCTAACGATCGCTAAGGTTGACTTTTCTAACGGAGTTTAAAATTATGCACGACCTTGTTGTTTCATGACGTTCAAACGAACCTCAACCGTAGGGTGGTAGACCATATTTTTGGTCGACTGTACATTGCAATAATGTGATCAGTGGATTCATCGGACAAATTGAGCTAAAATAAATATAAGCTAACCTAGCTGATATACATCAACCCCTATATTGTATGAAAGTTTTACAAGCGTCATTTGGTTAAATTACCTATGTTTGTATGTTAACAAACAACTGTCAAATTGACAGTAAAGGCCAAAGATTATTAGTTAAGGCGATTATCACACTGGCCGCACAACCGCATTCGGTGACGGTGTGCAAGCGCGACAGCGCTGTACACAATCTTTGAATATTAAACGAACCGGATGCGAGACGCGCTCTCATTTCTATCGGAAAAAGTCTGCCGTTTTTTGCGGGGGAGGCCGGGGAACGTCAAATGCATGCGAAACGTCAAAATAGCCACGTCAAATAAACGTCAGTCCATACAATAAGTATGACCACTGGTCATACTCATTCGGCAGAGGGGAACGCCTGTCAATGGCTACTCCCCTTGGTTTAAAGCTCTAAGTACACAATGCAGAGCGCTATCTCGCTCGCGCACAGGCGCCGCATACGGAAACTGCAGCAGTGTGTAAGCAGCCTAAACGGAACATTCCGCAAGTGATTTATTATTAGATCTGATTAAGAATGGTGACAGCGACATGCAAAGGCCGGGGACACCATAGGAATGTTTTTATATTCATGTAGTTTGTATAAAATCCCATTTTTTTCTGTCTGTTTTTTGGGTTCCTTCCAGTTTTAAACACAATTCTATTAAGTTTTAGTCACAAGGAAAAATAAAACTAAGAGGCAACTAACTAGTGGCTCATAGATAAACACCTTAAAGACTAGAATACATGATAGAGTTCCTACTTGTATTACCATATGGTAAAATAAACCCTATCAGATCTCCATATCATCATCATCATCTCAGCCATAAGCAGTGATCGGCGAAAAGGATTCCACACGGGGTGAATGACGTCAATCATTATGCTAGTATGGATATGCCGCGGCATTTGCGGGATCGAAAAATAAATTTACAGTAATTTTTACAAACATTTGTAATTAAGTATTTTAATGTAATTATTTATTTCGCATATTATTTCTTGTTTTTTTTCATCTCTATAAAATTAAAATAACAAACCATTATTTTACTGGTCAACGAGCGAGTTCTTAGTTCGGGGCGGACTACTAGTTATTACAATGATTCATTGTATTAAACATAATACAAACACGTATATTTTCGAGCAGTTTAATTGGTATCGCGGGCGAAACGGCGCATCCATAATACTATATCTAGTTGAATTCCCGCCGTGTGGAATCCTTTTCGCCGATCACTGGCCATAAGACGTCCACTGCTGAACATAGGCCTCCCCTTTAAAGGGGGGGGGGGGGGTTGCCATACGCGCCACGCTTGGCAGGCGGGTTGGCGCGTGCAGTTTTTTTTGCTTATTGTTGTTTAGGCTTTCGGAAGATGCTGCTGCCCATCTCCCGGTATATTCCCTTAGCATCCATATACTTTATGTCTAATACTGTTTTGTGTAATGTATTCGAGATGTAATATAATACCTGGGAAGCCGGAACCCTCAAAGCTCAATATTTATTCGCATTGACCTTCTTATTTCCTATTTCCAAGCCAGCATTTTATTTTAGTTCACTATTATTTTCAGCATTGAATCGAATGAGTATGTATTATAGCAATCTACAAAATTGTAAATTAAGTAAGTAAGTAAATCATTTATTGCCACGTAAAAAACACATTAGGTACAATTAGGGTCTTTTAAACCAGATCACAATGTAAAAAATTTAATTAGATGAGTTATTGTTTTAATGTTCCATGGAAACATTTTTATCTCGACATCAGCTATGTTAAATATTAATTAGAGGTCAGTATTGTGAAAAAACTGGCCAAGAGCGTGTCGGACCACGCATAATGGAGGGTTCCGTACCTTCAATTGAATAAGAACTAATCTACTATCAAAAGCTCATATCTGATGTCTTTTTATAAATAAATCAAAAAGCTGTGTCCAAAAGTACCTAGTTCGTAAAGTTTTAAATTTGTACCCAAAGCGTCATCGTAAAGATGTATCCAAGTATTCGAAGTATATTTAAAAAATACGTTTTCACCTCAGCAGTTCGATCAAGCCTACTTTCCTCAGTCCTTGGAGTGACGAAAGCGCGACTTTCATCACTCCAGGGAGTGACGAAAGTTGCGACTTTCCTCACTCCAGGGAGTGAAATTTTGTTTCTAGAAGCTTTTCGTCATAATGATGATGCCTTTCATTCAGGAATGTAAATAAATGTGTTTTTTTAACTTTAATATGTTCTCACTGCTGAGGTGAAAAGTTGTATGTGTCACACGAGAGGAAAGTTTTTTTACATCTCGTGTTCTTGAGATCCCTCGCTACGCTCAAGATTTAAACTTAGAATCACTCGCTTCGGTCGTGATTCAATCATAGAATCTTTCGCTTACTCGGGCCTCAAAATCAACACTCGCAAGAAAAACCAACTTTCCTCTCTTGTTGCACAAATAACTATTATCTCTGCAATGTTTTCTTTCTCCACATCCGAACATACAAAACCTTTTTTCCTGAGTGAAAACCGTTCTACGGGATTCAATCCCTCAGTACAAAATCTCGGCGTCAAGTAAGCGGGGCTATTAGGGAATGTTTAAGTCAGTAAACAAATACTTGGTGGCGTCGCCTGGGCCGCTCGTCGCCGGCGCCCCGGCGCCTCACGCCTCGTCTTCGCTAATTAACAATCTTATCAACTTATCAGCTTTGGGGATGAGATTTTAGATGGCTGTAGCTATGTCACACGTCTTATTCTATCGTCTTATTAGAAGTTATAATGTGTGACTTTTTTGGAAAAAGGTACCACTTGGCGGAGTAGCTTACGTTGTAAGGATTTGATATTGTTTTCGAGCAATAAAAGCGTAAGTGCTGGCCGCTAAATGGTACCTTCTGATCTAGACTATCACATATTTTATATAATCAGCAGTGCGATAAAATGGACTTAGTGCCACTGGCAAAAACACGGTTTTTTTACGGACTCCGTAGCGCATCGCAGTCGGTAGTGATAGTGATAGTGAACCTCTCAAAGAAGCTTGAGGTCCGGTTTAAATCCCAGTAATGGCATCTTTTTTTATGTTTACCATTTATCTTTGTTCCTGAGTTTTAAACGTTACTGTACCTATCTAAGTATGTATTTGGCACCCAATAGTAGGTACAGTCAACGTCAAAGATATATTTACACTTTGCACCTTACTCCGTTGTAATAAAGTGCAAAAGTGTAAACATATCTTTGACGTCCAACTGTACAAGTTTTTCTTACTATTAGGGTTTGGCAGATCTGTGTAAGATTGTTCCCTAAAATTTACTCCTTTATTTATAAATGTCTTACAAACTTCATTAAATAATAATCGTTCGTCGTTATCTTCCACTTCGACAGTTGTGTGTGATAGAAACAAACAAACAAACCAGGTAATTCAACTAAATGAAAATGATGCTTGTAAGACGTTCATGCATTAGCGGCTTATTCTGCCGTGCAATACTTAAACAACAGTAAGTGCAAAAAGTGAGTTTCGAGAAAAACGCAAAAAACACATTCAGAACTGTTTTTTTCTGTGTTTTCTATGATCATGTACAAATGTATGAATGTCAAAATATAGTTTGGAATACAATAAATATGAATGTATCAATATTATTTTATTCTGACATATATTTAAAAAAATAGAGCTATTTTTCAAAATTTGACACATTTACTGTACCCTCGAAAAGCCGTAAAAATACAACAAATGCAGATTAAAGTGCAGTAAAAATGCGGGTTACTGTAACTAATAGTTGGACTTTAACAGCCAATTGCGTATATTGCTACGTAAAGTACAGTACTTGTTGCTATTTACTGTAATTTACTTAGTTTACGTAGTGGTTTTGTTGCTATTTATCCTTAAACGTCATGGTAAAAAGAAGGTATATTTATGAATAATACACGAATATACATAGAAAAATTAAATTTTCATCATAAATTAGTGCAATTACCTTACACTTAAGCATTTATTTAATTAAAATAGTAGTATAAACCCGTCGGATATCACAAAATCAAACTTTAAAAAAATTCCGATGGTCTTCAATCTTATTTTATAAGTTCCTACAAACCAAAGAGAATAAAGTACCTAGAGTGTTCTCTCCATAAATGGCTAAATGCGTATAAAGAATAAGTTTTAAGCGAGCTTTGCTAAAAGTTATTATTCAAAAGATTACAGCTTATTACGTATTACGATTTAAGTGTGCTTAAAGCTTAGTAAAAATCAGTTTAACCATACGCATACCCCCCATACAACTTATTATTTAATAAGTAGTTTTGCTATGTGTGGAGTTAGCAATCTATCTACTCATTTATCTATGCTACAAACTAATCTAATACAATTTGTGACTACGTCACGTTCAAATACAATAAAACAGTGATCTATGTCTTAGACAAGTAAGGTTCAGACTTATATGTTATATCTACATAAGCTGAATACAATACTAGAACAAAAACTTTTCCACTTATCCTTTGTAAAATCACATTAACAAACAGTACCACAGAAAACAAACACATCACAACAAAAATAATACTTTTTTAATATAACTATGGCCTTTACTCTTATTTTATTCATTATGTACTGCAATCGAATCCAAATTACAGCCTTGGCCAGAAGTGTTGAGCACCAATGCGATTTTCATACAAAACTGGAAAGTTTAGTCCATCGTTTCCATCTTTGTTTAAGTTATTTTGTCAATTAATTTAAACTAATAGGCATGTTTTGTTGAAGTTAGTAGTAACTGCATAGAATATTTGCAATATGTCGCACCGACTTAAATTTACATTTTTGATACCTTCTGTTTTCATATTTTTTAAGTACCTTGAAAGTGTTATTAAGTAAAGTTTTCTATATTTATAAATAAAATATAACATTTACCGTTACCGTACATTGTTAGGATGGGGAAATAATGCTTAACATCAAAATTGTAAACAAAAAACACCTATGCTCAATACTTCTGGACAAGGCTGTATGACTACGTCATACTTACACCGGAAATGAGAACTTTATCTTAAAAAAGTAATAGTAATACTGTTATAAATCATCTAGGTATTAAGCAAAATACTAGTAGAATAAGGGTTTCACAGCCATCTGATATAAAACTATACGATATAACATCATCATCAGTACAAAAATCGGGCTCTTTAAAAAATACTATCGCGGCTTGGTAAGTTGTTAACTCTGGCCAATATTCTTTTAGCTCTTGTATTCATTTTTCTGCAAAAAGTAAAAGAGTACTCATATAGTGATAGTCTTTATTTTACATAATTTTATGGTAAATATTTGTATGGTATAACAGTAAACTAGTCCGTAACCCAGCCCGACTAATGATAACAAACAGATAAACACAGTATAACATGTGTTATTTTGGTACAGAACCCTAAAAACTGAAATGTACATTCATTTCATATAAAATAATTTAAAAATATACATTTTTTTTTTGAAACCAAGCTATTTGTCAATTCCATAACAACCAGTACCGTGTGCAAGAAGTGTAGGTTAACCGTGATACGTGTAATTAGGTGGTGTGTTATAAAAACCGTATTTCACAACTTGTTAGAAGAAAGCACCAGATTTTGTCCATCGTATCGATAGTACAGGGTTGGGCAGAGTAACTGTCCTAGTTTAAAAGTTGTATAATAGTTTAAAAACAATATAATATGAGATGTTATGTTATTAATTATATTAAACACACTCTATATATTCCACATTAATTGATATGTTTTATTCTCTCTTCCTTAGCTTGTATAATTTTAAGCATCTTGCCATAAAAGGAATTTCACGCGCCACGCAAGTCCTCTTCTGCTTAGTCGTCCCATATTTGACTACCCGACCCTAGAATAAACCCAATAACTAGCCTTATGTCATCTTAATAAAGCTCTGCATATATCCTCATACCGAAATATCGATAGTTAATTAGTTTTCTAAGGATACGTATAGCGTACTTTGTAATGTAAAGAGTCAGCCTCAAATTCCGACTAATGTGGTACATTTCACCATGAAGTTATACCCTGACTGCCTGGCTTTTTGGAATCATCTTATGGCTAATATATCCTCCAGGATATCTCTTAATAAGACACTATACACTCCATTAGTCTGTCGCTTGTCGATCTCCTGTAATTAAAACGTATTTTCTTTGCATAATGGCTGCCGTGCCGCGTGAAATTCCTTTTATGGCAAGATGCTTAAAATTATACAAGCTAAGGAAGAGAGAATAAAACATATCAATTAATGTGGAATATATAGAGTGTGTTAAATATAATTAATAACATAACATCTCATATTATATTGTTTTTAAACTTGTATACAACTTTTAAACTAGGACAGTTACTCTGCCCAACCCTGTAGTCAAACTATACCTCTGTGATTAATTTATCTAAATTAAATGACACTCACAAGCAAGTTGAATCTCTCAGGTTATAAATAAACGTGCTTACATTACCTCACAACATCGGGAAGTTAGATAGAAGATTGTCAAAATTATACACAAAATAAGTCAACTTTACAATAAAATTAAAAGTTAACAAACATTTTTATGGGTAAAACCAGTCTAATTTTAACGTTGCTTTAAAATCTATCGCTAAATAAATACGCAGAGTAGGTATTGAACACTCGCTTAGCAGCTGCTCGCCTCTCGTTACCCGCAACTGGTCCGCATCGGACGGCGTCGGAGACTAAACAGAAGAACAAAATGCGACCTAAAGTACAGCACTTGCTAGCGTGAGCGAAGCAAGTGAATTTGAATAATAAAACGGCGGCAGATTAAACCACAGTAAGTGAGCTTGTTACTGTACTTTAGCTGGTAATTTGCTATTTTATTTCATCTGTTCGACCACTTAAATTACAATGGAGAATACAATTACTGTATTTTAATTAGTAATTAAGCTAAAAAAATCATCAAATTTCACAACACAGTATGAAGATTTTAGAACATTAATATTATACTGCATTTTAAATAGTTTTTGGCCTTAGTATTAACTCATCTTTACTGACTAATTTAGGAGTATTATATGAGCTTTACTGTATTTTAAACAGTAAAGTCTCAAAATTGGCAAGCGGTAACTTTTTTACGGCAGTTTAATTAGTTTTACCTCAATATTTCACAAAAATCTTGTCACTTACTGTACATGGAGGGTTCGATTTTTATATCTTCCCATTGTCACAATCACACGTGGACTACATACATGGCTGCCGTGCAGTACTTAAACAACAGTAAGTGCTACTTTTGCGATTTTTTGTTTTTTCTTGATCTAGGATCACCGTGTCGAGACGCACACATGTATGTAGTCCACGTGTGATTGTGACAATGGGAAGATATAAAAATCGAACCCTCCATGTACAGTAAGTGACAAGATTTTTGTGAAATATTGAGGTAAAACTAATTAAACTGCCGTAAAAAAGTTACCGCTTGCCAATTTTGAGACTTTACTGTTTAAAATACAGTAAAGCTCATATAATACTCCTAAATTAGTCAGTAAAGATGAGTTAATACTAAGGCCAAAAACTATTTAAAATGCAGTATAATATTAATGTTCTAAAATCTTCATACTGTGTTGTGAAATTTGATGATTTTTTTAGCTTAATTACTAATTAAAATACAGTAATTGTATTCTCCATTGTAATTTAAGTGGTCGAACAGATGAAATAAAATAGCAAATTACCAGCTAAAGTACAGTAACAAGCTCACTTACTGTGGTTTAATCTGCCGCCGTTTTATTATTCAAATTCACTTGCTTCGCTCACGCTAGCAAGTGCTGTACTTTAGGTCGCATTTTGTTCTTCTGTTTAGTCTCCGACGCCGTCCGATGCGGACCAGTTGCGGGTAACGAGAGGCGAGCAGCTGCTAAGCGAGTGTTCAATACCTACTCTGCGTATTTATTTAGCGATAGATTTTAAAGCAACGTTAAAATTAGACTGGTTTTACCCATAAAAATGTTTGTTAACTTTTAATTTTATTGTAAAGTTGACTTATTTTGTGTATAATTTTGACAATCTTCTATCTAACTTCCCGATGTTGTGAGGTAATGTAAGCACGTTTATTTATAACCTGAGAGATTCAACTTGCTTGTGAGTGTCATTTAATTTAGATAAATTAATCACAGAGGTATAGTTTGACTACAGGGTTGGGCAGAGTAACTGTCCTAGTTTAAAAGTTGTATACAAGTTTAAAAACAATATAATATGAGATGTTATGTTATTAATTATATTTAACACACTCTATATATTCCACATTAATTGATATGTTTTATTCTCTCTTCCTTAGCTTGTATAATTTTAAGCATCTTGCCATAAAAGGAATTTCACGCGGCACGGCAGCCATTATGCAAAGAAAATACGTTTTAATTACAGGAGATCGACAAGCGACAGACTAATGGAGTGTATAGTGTCTTATTAAGAGATATCCTGGAGGATATATTAGCCATAAGATGATTCCAAAAAGCCAGGCAGTCAGGGTATAACTTCATGGTGAAATGTACCACATTAGTCGGAATTTGAGGCTGACTCTTTACATTACAAAGTACGCTATACGTATCCTTAGAAAACTAATTAACTATCGATATTTCGGTATGAGGATATATGCAGAGCTTTATTAAGATGACATAAGGCTAGTTATTGGGTTTATTCTAGGGTCGGGTAGTCAAATATGGGACGACTAAGCAGAAGAGGACTTGCGTGCCGCGTGAAATTCCTTTTATGGCAAGATGCTTAAAATTATACAAGCTAAGGAAGAGAGAATAAAACATATCAATTAATGTGGAATATATAGAGTGTGTTTAATATAATTAATAACATAACATCTCATATTATATTGTTTTTAAACTATTATACAACTTTTAAACTAGGACAGTTACTCTGCCCAACCCTGTACTATCGATACGATGGACAAAATCTGGTGCTTTCTTCTAACAAGTTGTGAAATACGGTTTTTATAACACACCACCTAATTACACGTATCACGGTTAACCTACACTTCTTGCACACGGTACTGGTTGTTATGGAATTGACAAATAGCTTGGTTTCAAAAAAAAAATGTATATTTTTAAATTATTTTATATGAAATGAATGTACATTTCAGTTTTTAGGGTTCTGTACCAAAATAACACATGTTATACTGTGTTTATCTGTTTGTTATCATTAGTCGGGCTGGGTTACGGACTAGTTTACTGTTATACCATACAAATATTTACCATAAAATTATGTAAAATAAAGACTATCACTATATGAGTACTCTTTTACTTTTTGCAGAAAAATGAATACAAGAGCTAAAAGAATATTGGCCAGAGTTAACAACTTACCAAGCCGCGATAGTATTTTTTAAAGAGCCCGATTTTTGTACTGATGATGATGTTATATCGTATAGTTTTATATCAGATGGCTGTGAAACCCTTATTCTACTAGTATTTTGCTTAATACCTAGATGATTTATAACAGTATTACTATTACTTTTTTAAGATAAAGTTCTCATTTCCGGTGTAAGTATGACGTAGTCATACAGCCTTGTCCAGAAGTATTGAGCATAGGTGTTTTTTGTTTACAATTTTGATGTTAAGCATTATTTCCCCATCCTAACAATGTACGGTAACGGTAAATGTTATATTTTATTTATAAATATAGAAAACTTTACTTAATAACACTTTCAAGGTACTTAAAAAATATGAAAACAGAAGGTATCAAAAATGTAAATTTAAGTCGGTGCGACATATTGCAAATATTCTATGCAGTTACTACTAACTTCAACAAAACATGCCTATTAGTTTAAATTAATTGACAAAATAACTTAAACAAAGATGGAAACGATGGACTAAACTTTCCAGTTTTGTATGAAAATCGCATTGGTGCTCAACACTTCTGGCCAAGGCTGTAATTTGGATTCGATTGCAGTACATAATGAATAAAATAAGAGTAAAGGCCATAGTTATATTAAAAAAGTATTATTTTTGTTGTGATGTGTTTGTTTTCTTTGGTACTGTTTGTTAATGTGATTTTACAAAGGATAAGTGGAAAAGTTTTTGTTCTAGTATTGTATTCAGCTTATGTAGATATAACATATAAGTCTGAACCTTACTTGTCTAAGACATAGATCACTGTTTTATTGTATTTGAACGTGACGTAGTCACAAATTGTATTAGATTAGTTTGTAGCATAGATAAATGAGTACATAGATTGCTAACTCCACACATAGCAAAACTACTTATTAAATAATAAGTTGTATGGGGGGTATGCGTATGGTTAAACTGATTTTTACTAAGCTTTAAGCACACTTAAATCGTAATACGTAATAAGCTGTAATCTTTTGAATAATAACTTTTAGCAAAGCTCGCTTAAAACTTATTCTTTATACGCATTTAGCCATTTATGGAGAGAACACTCTAGGTACTTTATTCTCTTTGGTTTGTAGGAACTTATAAAATAAGATTGAAGACCATCGGAATTTTTTTAAAGTTTGATTTTGTGATATCCGACGGGTTTATACTACTATTTTAATTAAATAAATGCTTAAGTGTAAGGTAATTGCACTAATTTATGATGAAAATTTAATTTTTCTATGTATATTCGTGTATTATTCATAAATATACCTTCTTTTTACCATGACGTTTAAGGATAAATAGCAACAAAACCACTACGTAAACTAAGTAAATTACAGTAAATAGCAACAAGTACTGTACTTTACGTAGCAATATACGCAATTGGCTGTTAAAGTCCAACTATTAGTTACAGTAACCCGCATTTTTACTGCACTTTAATCTGCATTTGTTGTATTTTTACGGCTTTTCGAGGGTACAGTAAATGTGTCAAATTTTGAAAAATAGCTCTATTTTTTTAAATATATGTCAGAATAAAATAATATTGATACATTCATATTTATTGTATTCCAAACTATATTTTGACATTCATACATTTGTACATGATCATAGAAAACACAGAAAAAAACAGTTCTGAATGTGTTTTTTGCGTTTTTCTCGAAACTCACTTTTTGCACTTACTGTTGTTTAAGTATTGCACGGCAGATGTGTGCGTCTCGACACGGTGATCCTAGATCAAGAAAAAACAAAAAATCGCAAAAGTAGCACTTACTGTTGTTTAAGTACTGCACGGCAGTATTATCAGATACCTAATCTTAAATTTATTTTAGCCCAATTGACTCTACTTGATTATTACTTACATATTACCACGTGTTTCCATCTTTTTTTTCTTTTTTAAACATGACTAACTTGTTTGGCCACCTTGAGGGCCAGTTACGAGTCTGGGGTAGTGATAATCTATTGTCAAGGCGTTGACTCCAGAGGAGCCGGTCGTAATATCCCGTCGCGACAGAACTTATTTAATACCTTAAGTCTAGATCACTTAAACTTTGTATTAGGTATCATGTCTGTGGTTTTTGTAGTTACATTTATCTAAGGAAAAAATAAGATATTATATCATCTGCACATAAATAATTATATTATGAAAATTTGACGAATTTCGAATCAGAATTACGATCGCAGTAATACGTACTTATTCATAGTTAAAGAGTAATAAAAAGACGTGGTCTGTTCAAAACTATTTCCCTATAGGTACCTACTGTCGAGTTTGGATAGTAGAGAACTCGACAGTAGGTAGGTACTTAAGTTTTACAAAAAAACTGTTCAAAGGCTAAGATTAAAGTTACAAAAGGCTCATATACATTAAAGTATTAAAAATGCTATCTTCTTCTTCCTCCTAGCGTTTGTCCCAGCTTTTTACTTTATTGAGCCTGGGTTTCGCTGGGCAACCTAAGCCCAGGAATTGGCGTAAGCACTAGTATTAAAATGCTATGACTAAAGAAAAGAAGAAGTTAGAATTGAAGGTACTTAATAATAAGAAGCATTCTTTCCTAAAAATTATTACTCTATGAATTAGTCGTAAAACTGATATAAATGTAGGATTGTTCATAAAACGAATATATTTCAACCTCGGAATTATAATATTTATAATCAAATAAAAACCTACAGTCACATAATGACGTAATTTAACTGAGTCGTGAAAAATATATTGATATCGTAAAACTCCAGACAAATTCAAAAATACGGCACGTTTGAAACAAACGTAATATTTTTAAATAACTTGTAGTTATTTATAAATTGACTAGTAATTGGGAAGGCCGGTGAAAACTTTTCGTAGAGGGCGCTGTTCCAGATCCCATACAGTGCGAGAAAGAGACACATACAATGAGAGAAAGAGACAGAATATTAATGGTTCTTAACTAGTATGCAGTGAAAAAGCTTTTCTTAGGCAAAAACCTTCACTATGGTGTTAATCTACGGCATTCTAAATTTAGTGTGCAAGTGCAATTTAGCAAATTTTAAAATTTCAATGTGCGCCCAAATTAGTATTTGGAACCTTTTTGTTTGGACTCATGTGACATGTAAAATGTTCTAACTAGCACCAAAGCTAGCTATGATTTTGATGTCAATTTTTAGCACATATTCTGTACTATATTTTTAAATTCAGAAAAATGGTGAATAAAAAAATATGCATTAATTTTATAATATAAAATATTGAGGTTACAGTATACGAATAAGTTAAGAAACTAAAGACATAAAACTGCTTATTATATGGTATTTTCGGATTTTTTTTCTATGAAGCCGATTTCATTAAATCTGTACTAATGAAAATAAAATGACGTCCCAAAACCAAACAATTATTTGTTCTATAAACTATTTAAGTAAACTCAATTTCAAGATTATCGGATATTGTCAGCCTCTTAAATAAAAATTTATCAAATAATATCCGGGCGATTTGCAAAAAATGGAATTGTTCGTCAAAATCAATTCGACTCGCACTTTACCAAATTTTTATATTAGTATCTACATTGAAATATGGAAATAAAAGTAAACATGAAATGTTGGCACCGGTCATGACATACCATCAATATTGCGACGCAAAATTGTACACCGCCATTCTGTAATTAACGCTTGTGTATATCAATGTCCGCAGAAGCATTGATCATTTAAATAAAATAAAACCTGCCAAGCGCAGATTACGGCATGTACCTAAATAATAAATAATACTTCTAATCATAGCTCGGACAATTCATCGTAAAAACGTCGCAAAACGAATATAATACTGAAATAAAACAAGATATATTTAATTTGTATTATGTACAGTATTTTAATAATATATTTCTATAAGTATTACATTCATAACCACAACCCAAAAAGTGTCAAAAGTGTGCATCTTGTTCCATACAAATTTAATTTTTGCGATGAATTGTCCAAGCTATGCTTATAAATCGTATAATATGACAGCAATTATGCCTAGATACCTATATTGTTTAGATTAAGTACAGTCAACATAAGAAGCAGCTTTACGATTGGTGTTCAAAATGGCCTACACGCGCTCTTATTGCCTTAACAATGAAGTCGTGTCAAGCTCCTTTTGAACACACCACCCTGTTATCTTCGGCTGCTGACTGTACCTATAATATAATGGGATACTATTAAATATGCTAATTTGCGTATTGAACGTTAATTCGCAGATTACGGGCGCTGAAATCTCTTTTGTTGCCGCCTAGGGGCTCACAAAAGCAATGCAGAAGTGGTTTATGCATACATTAATCATTTAACAACGTGTTTTCACGTAAATACTAGGTAAAGTTAAATACAATGTGACAAAAACATGTATACAAAAGTTTACGCCTTGGCAATAGAGTTCTGGCTACATATTTTTGTAACTATAAATATATCCATATTTTCAGACGTAACGTGAATGTACGCCTGTATTTTAAGTTCGTTCCATGCAAGGCTTAGACTATTCAACCCACCGGACCGGCCATGTCTGTCATTTTCTATACAAATCGAGTCTGCCGATTTTTGTGGGGGAGGGGAACGTCAAATGTTTACGCAACGACAAATGTAAATAGCCGCTCCGGTTAGTTGAATGTCCTAGGGCAAAAATAGAAGTCTCGTAAAATGAGTGAGTTCCCATATAAACCACGAGACCTCTCTTCGCGAACAAACTATCCAACAAGAGCTTTTTAACTATTGCAGCACCATCTACATATTACTTTAGTTTATCCTCATTCTTTTTCCACGCAAAATCTAACTAGAAATTATTATCATACCAAAATAATAAACATCCCAAAATTATATCTATAATTATTTTCAATATACTAAGCCAACGCGAAGTAAGATAGGTAATACTAATAATAATTGGTAAAGTTCTTGCCCTAATTCCCATAATGGTATAATACGAAAATACTGCGTGGTAGGGAACGTTTTCTGAGCCTCGACGGCAATGAAGCTCATAAGACGCGCTAATCCTCGGGGACTTACTTGGGACCAATCGCGTGAAATGTTCTCAATCCTGAAGGACGGGACGATACCTATACTTACCACAGACTAAATACAATAGCTGCAAATACGTAGCTGTACTCGTAGATAAACGATCTTAGGGATATAATCTTTAAAAAAAGGTAGGTATAGTTTGGCTGCCCAAAAACCGCAGTAACAGTGGAAGTAATAAGTAATAAGCTATAGTCATCCCTTTTTTAGTAACGAGGGTACTAGCGTAAGAAAGAGATAGTATGTTTCTTTTTGTCTGTGCTTGAAATAAAACAGTCCCTGGCCAAACTATACATATGGATAAAATATTTCAGATATTTTGTAAGGGCGTGACGAGATGGTGACGAGTGGTTATTTGCTATGACCGATTCTAATAACCAAAATGATGCCAAGCAATAATCTATGTGTAACACTTAACCAAAACACAAAAGCGGTCTTGCACATGCGGTGGTTGGTTAACGATTATATGATAAGTAGGTATTAAGTTTAGTTTGAATTCAATTTTTATGTGGGAAAGTAGGCTTAGACAAGGCAGTACAAGCCTTCTACTTATCAGAATAAAATATTAAGAATAAAAGCTCAGTTTGTAACGCCAATTCAAGTTAAAAGTAAAAGGGAGTAGCGAATCTTCTGTAGCATTATTTAGTCTGTGGCGTTACCTTTCCAACGTTCTACGAGAATATTGGTTGCCTAGTTTACGGCCCGAGCTTTATATGGGATTAAAGGTTCAGATAGGATTGTTTGAGGAATGTTATGACATTCTAGCGATGTTCCTGTTAGTAAAATAAAACTAGCTCGTAAAGGCCTCCCAGATTTACGTTTAAACGCTTTTAGAAGTACAGTCAGCAGAAGTAGCTAAGCGGGTGAGGAGTTCAATATGAGCTTGACAAGACTTTATTGTTAAGAGAATAAGAGCGCGTGAAGGCCATTTTAAACACTTGAACCGAAAAGCTGCTTGTGATGCTGACTGTACGTAAACCAAACAATATAGGTATCTAGGTATAAGTGCTGTTATATAAGTATTATAAGTATCATTTATTACATACAGCCTTGGCCAGAAGTGTTGAGCATAGGTGTTTTTTGTTTACAATTTTGATGTTAAGCATTATTTCCCTATCCTAACAATGTACGGTAACGGTAAATGTTATATTTTATTTATAAATATAGAAAACTTCACTTAATAACACTTTCAAGGTACTTAAAAAATATGAAAACTGAAGGTACCAAAAATTTAAATTTAAGTCGGTGCGACATATTGCAAATATTCTATGCAGTTACTACTAACTTCAACAAAACATGCCTATTAGTTTAAATTAATTGATAAAATAACTTAAACAAAGATGGAAACGATGGGCTAAACTTTCCAGTTTTGTATGAAAATCGCATTGGTGCTCAACACTTCTGGCCAAGGCTTTAGATACATGTCATGGCGGTGTCATTTTTCTACTCCATACAACATAATTACCTACTCAAAATATTATACAACAGGAAAGTGCTGTGCTGCCAGTAGCCTCGGTATCATACGATTTTTTTATATATATTTATTTTTGTTTTATTTAGTTGTCCATATTTATTTAAATCAGTAACTTTTAATTATCTACAACTTATAAATACAAGTAGTTAGTTTAGGTTTTACTCAATTAAAATAGGTTTTTCGTGTTTTCGCGCTAATCAGTATTCTATCATACTAACATTTAAGTAGTACGAAATAAATAGGAACGGGTAACTCACGTTTTCTAAGTTAACCTATTTATTTAATATGTGTCAGTCTGGCGTCCATATGCTACGGTAGCTGCTTACCATAAGGCGGGTCGTATGTTTGTTTGCCATCGTTGTGGTATAAAAAAAAGTCTCACGAAAATATGTGTATAGAACACTAACAATTTAATATAACCACATTATTTTATTACAGATCATTATGGAGACAGACAAGATGTCCACCGCGTCGTCGGTCGGCGCCGAGCGGCGGCCCCTAATGCAGGCCCTTATTATCGAGCGGCGCATACTCTTCGCCTGCACCATACTCGTCGGGTTGTGCACGTTCCTGTGGATAACGGCTGTGTGCACGGGCAAATGGGTCCATATAACGGGTGGTGACGCTGGTAAGTTAGATTTTGCTAGGTTATATGGGAATATAAGGCCAGTGGGTCGTTTTTGACATTGGTCTCTGAAGGTTACTTTAATGAGTAGCAGTGAGATTTTTCATAGGGTCGAAAATGACCCTCTGGGCGTAATAATATGAGTTATAATAAAGTGTCCTAGTACATAATGCTATAAAAAAGCGGCAGGTGTCTATTATTATTCATCAAAAGCGTAATGAAATTAAAAAATAACAAAAAAAAATAACTTCCTAACTTTACATAATCCAACAATATAGTAGGTTTTCATATTTCAACAATGGGGTTGCGAAAAAAAATGGCGAAATAATTATGTAGTAAAAGTTATTCGCCCAAATGAAACTTCTGCGAAAAGTTGGTTGGCAAGTGAAATTCGGCAATACAATTTTCGGCGAAAAGGCAGGATACCCTATACTACATACAGCCTGTTTCATATCATATCGTTTTTGGGCTATTAAGACCGCATGGACCAGTCATTATACTCATGAACATCGACTTCTATAGGCAACATAGTAGGAAACATAGTTTACATGAAAGTTTTTAGATAATCATTATACATAAGTCTACAATATAAATAGATGCATGAATAAAAAACAGTACTAAATAACAATTATGTGTCGGTATATGCAAACTACGCAATGACATCAAAATTTCAGTGCAACCATTATGTCAGAAACATGAAACTTTTAATATTCACGGACATCACGGTGACATGGTGACAGCTAGAAAAATATAGATTTATTATTTCGATGCCTATCTAAATAAAAACCTGCCAGTCAATTCGTGCAAACTACTATTTTATTTACTCCGTATTTCCGTGCATTTTTATACCCCTCCACCCACAGACTACACAGACACCTCATCATTAAGCTTTTACAGGGAGCACGAGGTCACCACACATAAGCGCAATTTTATACGTAAATTTCTACGATCCGAACAGCACACCTCAATAGTATTCTACACCAATTTGTAGTATAACAATCCAGGATCACCCCTGTAACTAGATTTTTGTGGATATTTTTAATTCACATGAGTAATGATCAAAAACGGTAACTCAACTGAAATAAGCGGTCGCGCTCTCATACAAAATTAGTACGGGAGCACCTATGTGTGGTGACCCCGAGTTGTACTTACGATCTATCTAGTGGTTGAGGTTATCTGTGCCTCCACCGCAAAATAAATATAACAAACCAATTTCAAATAATATGACCTTTGACGTATGTTCCGTTTTAAATAATTTTCCTAATCGGTCCAGCCGTCTTCGATCGGTGAACATACATAAAAAAAATAGCAAAAACAGATCCCGACGAATTGAGAACCTCCTCCTTCGAAATCTTGAAGTCGATTGAAAAGGATTACCATAACGGTAAACAAAAAAGTCAGCCTGTATGTGACTTCCTCCCGCATAGTCGTTGCCCCCTATTCAAGCCCATTCCTCTCCGCTATTTACATACCAAACGCAAGTGGGAATTGAATTTCTCTATTATATTTCTTGGATACTGCGGAATTTGTTTGGTAGGTATATTGCATTGTAGAGCGCTCAATGAATTCATGGTTCCCTTCATCAGAAAAAATAATTTCTTCGATTTAAAAAATTGGCAGTTATAGGGACTGCCGATAGAAGTGAAAACGTTTATTTCCGGACAAAACTATATCAATTTTTGTCTTGGCTTGTGATGCGTTTTTGTTTTCGTGTGACGCGAACCTGTAAGATTTCCCACTACCAAAAGTGTCCAACGCGGCTAAAGAAGTTTTCACTTCAAAAATATTTTTCATCATATTACTTGCTTGAAATTTGTTAAATGTAATGTATGAATACTACTCTGAAATGCAGTGACTAAGGGCGGCCACCAACTATCAGTTCGCCTGCAGTCCGCCTGACGATATCGGCCTGTCAGTTGTACGGAGCCAGAAAATTTTCGTTATGCCAACCCAACTGACAGGCCGAGATTATCAGGCGTACTGCAGGCGGACTGTTAGTCGGTGGCCGCCTTAAAAGTGAAATTATGAAAGTCGTAATACGACATTAATTTGGATCAGTACATAATGATTCATTTAAGCACTGATTATTCAAAATCATATTTATTTATTTATTTAATCTTTATTGCACATAAGAAAAACTTAACGTACAAAAGGCGAACTTAATGCCATAAGACATTCTCTACCAGTTAACCTTAGGGCGAAACAGAAAAGATTGTAGGCGGTGCATCTAACAAAATTAAACGTAATGCAAATCTATTTTCGATCTATTTTTTCATAATCATAAATTCTTTATTTGCAAAAAAATATGGTACAATAAGATGGTATTGACTAGATATTACATATACCTATATCTTTAAAATAGCGGAACGTCCAGTTAATTCGAATAAAGTAGACCAAATTTATTTTAGCTACAAATTTTCCACTCCCGACTTTCAAATATTGTGGATAGTCAAGACAAAACACGCTGTCAGTTAAAGCCGGAAAACGGTGTAGAAAACATATTATGCAAGATGTAACCATAATTCCAGCGGTGACAAACGCGTGCAGTGGCCCATTTAAAAGACTAACGACCACTGTGCCGCCAATTAGGCCATCTTGGTATTTTTATTAACGAAGAAATATCAAACATTTAGCATTCGTCAATTAATTCTATTAACTAATGAATATTTTAAAGGATACAAACGAGTCACTTCATAAGCGACATGAATGGTGGTGAAAATAATGGGGCCTACCCACTATCAGTCGGCCAGACGACATTGGCCTGTCAGTTGTTAGGAGCTGTCAAATTTTTGTTCTAACTGAGAGGCCGATATCGTCAGGCGGACTGATAGTAGGTAAGCCCCCTAAGATACAGCTTTGTATATCTTAACGGTTGGCTTTCAGTAAACAACCAACGGATAGCATGTTGGCCATTTTATCACCTATCACGTCATGTGTCTCTTTCGCACTTACAATCATACACTTGTTAGAACGTGACCGCTATAGTAACTGGTAACAGACGATAAAAACCTGACCATCTGGGACTAGCAGGTTAGGTAACGGGTACAGAACAGAACCCTTATCTGACTATGATTATGCATGTTCTTCTTATTATTCCCGAAGAATGAGCCCCCAACGTGAAGCATTCTTAAACTTATAATAGATGTCATATTATTATAGGTACAAAAGAAAAAGTGACCTAGAACTATGTAGTGTCTACTAAAATAAACAAATCAAAATATTTAAGTATAAGAAATATAGTACATTAAATTGTTGTAGAGGCTGGAAAGTAAGCTATAGGTGGATCGAGTTAGTTCGAGTCCACCTATAGCGCTTTCGGCCGAGACATTACATAGTGCTTTTCACGACTACTGTGAGGAAATAAAATAAAAAATTAATTGGCATAACAATACAAACACTTTAATAGATACTATAGTTAGGTATATTGAAGGTTCATGTGCTTTTCGCAAGCACGATAAAGTAAACGAGCATGTAACTTTCTGCAAATAAATGCTTCTTTTCGCCATCCTTCCATAATATTAATTGTTTGTCGGATATTATATTGTATACAAAATATCACTGTTCATGGGCCTACTTATTTAGATTTCACTGGTAACAAATTTCTACCGACCGCCTGTTTCTTGAATTTCGGTGGGCGCCAGCGTATTAATAACATTTTCTACACTCATTGAAGTAATTTTTACTGCATAAATACAACTTTCTTGTTTTTCAGTCAAACATTATCCAATTCAATATGTCTTTTCCCGCTCCACCTTTTTAACTTTTTTTTCACTTTTAAGAAGCGTTTTTACGTTGTATGCTTCAATCATGCTTCAACCCGACTCACTCCTTACCCACTGTAATGGACACGTCGTGAGAGCTTCCTAAAGCTTACTTACCTAAAGCTTCAGCCTGAAAACTACTGTAATTATAAATACCTAAGTATAGGAAATTACTACAGGAAAGAAAATGAAACAAAAGATTGAAGTTTAAAAGGAAAATTATTTATTTAAAGAATTGATTTTGGATTTTTGTTATTGAAAAGCGAAACACGGACTATTTACCCCTAATGCTGTCCTTGATGACGTCATTAGGTATCTACTTCGGTTCCTAGGCTTTTGCATGATGGAAAACCAAGTAGACAAACGAAAAACCACCATGCGCCGTATTACAGTAAAGTGAATAATATAACTATAATTACCAATACATTAATTAATAACTTAACTATACCTACAGTAGCTTGCTCTGAGACGCAGTTTGGCCAAGATGATCGTGAAAGCTAGGGAGGACCCAACGTTGTGTATGTAGTTACCTCAAGTCCTTTTCGATAAGGTGAGAGAGTTAACCGCGATATTTAACTACTTATTTCCTAACATAACCGTAACGAAATATAAATAAAGTAGACATACTTAGATTAGTTAATATATTCACTGTTGACGTTAAGAGAGTGAGACTAGAATATTGGGTAATAAAGTACTAGAGAATTATAATGGTTAAGCAAATATTTCGTTGTTTGTTAGATAGTTGTATTTACAACAAAATATATTTATTTGTAAAAGGATTTACTGGACTCCCAATGTAGTGGTTGATGGCGATGTACGCCAGTACAAAATATGTGGTATGTCAGTCATGACAGCTCTGTCGTCCAGCGGTGGGATCACGGTCGTAGCCTACGATCCGGAGCTTAATGGATCTGATGATATGGTTTTCCACGGCCATTAGCCTACGGAAATGAAGATGTGTATGATCACAGCCAGTGGCCTACGATCTATTCTGTTTGTGCTTTCTGAGCTTTGTAAAGATCCAAGCGTGCGACGGGACGTAGCCTGCGTCTCGCTCCATACATCTATGTATAGTTGACAGATAACCGCCAATTCCTCCACACCACATATGCAATTAACGACTGGTACATTTAATAATTAAGTAAGCAAAAACATACCATTGTTTATGACAAATGATATATAAGATTAGGAAGTAAATAAACAAGTACCTGTCATCGCTAATGGGCACTATCTGAATGGTATCTAGACGTGTAAGACCCTCACCGCCACTAATACTTCGCTACTAGAGCTTCATCGGACTTTACGAACACTTGGAATGCTAATGGCGAACCTATAGTATGGTATGACCCCTGTAGGAACATGCTAAGTTGCGCATCATATGTTCAGGTGAATATGCGTGATACAGTACGCGGTGGGTATTGACCAAAGGCCCCCCCGTTGCCACCCAGATACCATCAGACACGCATGCTACATAGAATAAACCTCTACGCTAGAAATCCAGCAGTAAATACTTTATATAGTTACTATAGCGTTACATAAAAGAACCTATAATGTGATATCGTTCAACAGTGGCCATCTGTTAACCAACATCAACATGTAAGAGGTTCTAAGATAAAATAAACAAACACGGTTGATATATTATTAAGAATCTGGTCAAGATATAAGCTACTATTAGCCTATATAACTGAATGGTAATAAATAGAAAATATCATCAAATATCTAAATGGTTTTCTCACGATAATATGTTCAACATAAATACAATATGCTAGCTATGTTACGTATTTGAAAACCCAGTGAAATAGTACCCTATATTCAACAATAAGTCAAATAATAAATCATCGATAAAGTCTAACCCTATATTGAAACATACATATAACTTACGAATCGATAATGATGATGATAGATGAAGACTGTTTCACTTGTATTTAAGCTTCATACTCAATGTATAATTAACATGTATTTAAGTACTTATTTAGACAGACGGACGGCTTTTAGCAGAGCGGTATATCGCTTCGCTTCGTTCAATAAAATTATGAACTAATTAAACTCAAACACAGAAAGATCCCTACTATATTGTAACCCCTTAACACAGCTCAAACATTTAATAATGTAGTTTAATTATGCGAATATCTTTATCCTAACACTCACTGCAGGTAGATAATCATTAAACGTAATGCTTGAAAAACCCCGGTAATATAAGAAATGATTGTCCATTGTTATAATATTCGCACGACGAAAGTATTAAAATAAGAGTGAAATATTTAAAAGAACTCACCCCGGAATAAACGTAGGTGCTAACTATCCAACCAGGCTTGGGTCCTAGGTCTTGTATGGGAGCTATTTACTGGCCGACGATCACGTTCAAACTAAGTTTCGGCCTCAGCCTACCAATCGCTTTTATAATTTTACGTACCCTGACTCCCGCAGTCTTCCACTTCCCCTACTCAGTTTTAAGCCAAACGAATCCCTTAACCAATGTACTAATTACTCACTAAGTTTCATTATTGAACCTTATTATCTATGACATAAGGGTGTTGAGTCAAACTACGGATACCAAAACTAAGTGAATGGTTAACTGTCAAGGTTCAAATTCTCTTGAACATAGCACTCGTCGCCCGCTCGCCTCGACTCGAAACCTGCGAAAAACTCAAGCAAATATGCGGGTAGATGAACGTAACCCTCGTTCGATGCAAGATTATTTCCACCCGCATTTAAACAAAATTATTAATCAATAATTACAATTTTAGGATTTCCTGATAAATTACTGATTAGAACTTATAATCTTTATTTGAATAAATACGATAAAAATATAAGGAATATATATATGATAGCTAAAAATACATACAATAGTGTTTCTACTGAAAACGAAAGTAAATTCATTATGACCGCGTGGTTTTATTTTACCAATTCTTATGAAAATACATATGTTTCTAATAAAATTCGATAGCAATGCTAAGAGAACTATATTGTTTATCAAATGTAAATATTTGTTTGTACTGAGATGTTAATATTCACGCGTTCTTGAACCAATAGCGTTGACAACAAAACCTTCCTAAATAACGATCGGTTTTATTTGATAACATAAAATATAATGTTATTTTAAATGCTTAATCCGACCTAGGAATTAGATTTTATGTTACTCTTATATTTCTGTTGTTTTTCACTAACATTACGATTTAAAGGTTAGATTTTATATCCCAAAATGTATTTGAAAATACTATTCTATGTACCCTAAATGTACTCTTATCTTAATATCTAAATGAAATTGCATATTATTTAGAAAAGCCACTTGAAATAAAGCTAGTTTTCAGTATCTATTTTAACATTAAACATTCCTTCACAGTCTGAACTAAAGTTATGAAAATTAAGATATTACTACTGGTTGATTTTGTGATACTCCATATTTTCCTGGTGATTTATAACTCAAGCTTTAATATTACAATATTATTCTTATGGAAGCTTAATCGAGAACTTATAATTTTCCCTGGAATGAAAAATGAAAATTGCTCCTGGCAAACATTTATAGCAAAGTTTACAGTAACGAACTTTTACCAAAATATATGCAAATAGGATCTATGGATTCATTACATTTCTGCCCCCCAAGAATACGCAGTGCAGAAATCTACGATTTCGAGCGTAGTATTATTGACATAGGAAAACTTAAAATTAATATTACAAAACCAAATAAATGTTAAAACTTGTGACAGCATCCCTGCCCTGACCAACTGAGAAAACATACTCATACTACAACCTCCCCTTACTTCACATTCATCCTTCATCTTATGTTCATAAAATCCTACTAAGTCATGGTCAATGTCATCCCCAAGTCATTGTGCACATTAGTCATAATTAGTCCAGTCATATCTGTTACTTAGTCAAGACACACACTCCTGTCATAAAATACTCCACACTTCGCTCTGTCAACTTGCCTTTCATACAGTTTCACAATTTCCCAAAGCCAACAATACGGTCACAAGCATGAAATACAAAATTATTCAACAATTAAATACACTACTTAAGTTTTCGCTACTAACTTAGCGTTTAAAATTATGAACGACCTAATTTAATTTAACCGAAACACAATAAATGTATAGCCTAATAACCGTTGTTCAAAACCCATTTGTCCGAACCGTAAATATACGCCTCCCTACCAATATCCGTATGGTTTTATTAATTTACGCATTGTTTTAGAATTTTGAAATCCCATACCAACAATTAAGATCGAAATAAGTTAAAAGTTACCTAAGGACATTGTACAGTTATCCGAACGTGTGTAGTACTAGTTATGTTTCTTTCATGTCTGTAAAAGCCTCCACACTAGCTGTGATATGGTGTCGGTATGATAGTGACGCATTTTGGAAATCCGACTCCTAACTTTACGTTTAACTTCACGCACGCTTTTAGCTAATATTAACACATTACCTTATAGTTACTAGTTAATATGTTTTTGTAAGCAAATCATATTCTTTAGTATGTCTTGAACAAACTCCTTAGTAAACAAAATATTTAACGCCTCAAGACATTCTCTACCAGTCAACCAAATAAAATATATTTCGTAAACTAAAACTCATATCGCCGCGATCGCAAGTCGCCGGTCGAATGCGCATTCGATTTATCGCACAACCATTTCGTCAGCTGACCTCTCATTGTAACTATAGTTCTATCTCGCTCTAATCGTTTGACTAGTTGCTTACATATGTAGGTACTGCATTAAGAAAGGCTTAGATAAATACATATCTTTAATCCCTATAAGGACAGTAATTGTAGTCTATAACTACTCTTAGATTTTATTGAAATATGTTAAAAAACTTAGAAAGTATAATTTGTATTTTGACACCCTATCAAGAATTGCTATGTAATGATTTTGTTTAACTTACAACGAGGTAAAATTTTTTTTATTTATATTACCGTATACTAACTTTGCATTCTCCGTTTGTATAATAATATCTTCCGGACGTAATTTATGAACGTGCCCTTTAATAAAATAAACTCGACTAAATGAATAACTCAAACAATTAAATCTGAAGACGTCCGTCAATAATGTTAGTACCATTTCCTTCTACCTCTTAAATACTTTGCACTACACTAATTTTACGGCATAAAGAAAGCATGAATTACTCCATGATATACAAAAATAACTCAACTGCTATAAGCCCTAAATTGTGTAATCACATTATATATCTTTATATCAACAACTAAACTTGTAAACGAAAGAAAACATCAGCGAAGAAACTGAAATATTACGTATGCACTTTCCAAGCACATTGTATCTGTAGGATACATTATTTAAATACATTACAACCTAATAAGCCATAAATCATGTTTCTGTTACAATATACTACATACTTTTAAAATAATACTCATAAATTGTAAATCCATAATCTGCCGAGAAATATATTTCACATACCTACTACTATCTTGCGCAAATGTGTTAACACTGAAACCATTATTGCTGTTAATGCACTCTAACCTTATCATAATTTTCTTTTTAATTCCGTAAGTAAGTCAAGTTGGAATCGAACCAACATTTTAGTTCGTTGTCGTCAATATTACAATCCTACCATAACCTTTACCATAAATTAATAAGCACTGCATTAGAATCTAACTAGCATTTAGTCGAAGTGATTAGCTGACATAGCACTAGTATGTAATCATAAATTATGAACCATCTCGATACTATAACAGACTGGTATCCATAGAGTACCGTTTGCTTTAGTGCGTTAGCCGATCCTAGACGCTCGCGCATACGCATACGCATAAGTAGCTGATCTGTTCTGGTATCGAACCAACGTTTAGTTTCGATGCATATAATAACCTCCTATTATTAAATTTAAGTATGAATTGAGCAAGTGAGTATTTGTATTGAACCACTTGTTTGACAATGAACGACTAATGACAGAAACCGTAAAAGTAAATTTTAAATTTGAAACATCTCGGAATTGAATAAGCTGGAATCGAACCAGTACTAGTAAATAAAATAGACCTGACTTGTCTTATTGCCTTGGCTTTAATTATCCTAACAAATGCTGCTTAAACTAGCAGTCCGCCTCGAATTGAGAATACGCGGTTTACTTGCATACGAGTTGACCAATATAACATGACCCTTATGAAGTTTATTCTTTCACCTTCTTCCTCCATAACCCCGTGATTGATCCTGTTCATATACAAACTCTCAAATTACTTGTATCTTTACTACAACCTTAACGAATTTCATAAAGATCAGAAACTTTACGAAAGCTATCTCGGAATAAACTCTAAAAATCAAAAAGCCATCGAAATGCCGAGACATTCCAGTATCCAAGAAGTCGTCTGCAAGAACTTCGCTTTGCTTACGCTCGGCTCGTTTGATAAACATCCAGAAATGTTAATACAATCGGAGTCGAACCAATCAACTGCATTTAGTTTGTATTCGTTCCTAATAACCGGGTAAACCTTACTTGTGAATTCCTTTTGCCGTGGCAACACATACCGTCAAATAGCCCAACTTTGCCCACCTACCAAACTTTGCCCAAGAAGAAAATTGTATGGGGGCAAAGTTTGGTAGGTGGGCAAAGTTGGGCCATTTGACGGTACTAACATTTGGATATAATTGTTTATAGAGCGTGCTAAAATCCAAACTTATTAATTTGAAATTTGGTAAATATAAACCACCATCAGTAGTCAAACCAAACACTTAAAAAAATTAAGTTTTACATAATAAAATAACACGGTTACACTCACGGCATTTTAGTCACGTCTCGCGACAAGTTTCGGAGAGCCTAGGTCTCCATCTTCAATTCAATAATTTAAGTTTTTATCACCATCAAGCCATTCAAAATGACCAAACTAAATTCAACCAAAACTGTACCTACTATACTAAACTAAAATAAGTAACTAAACCTAAGGTGAACAAACTATCCAAATATCGTATGAAATGTAAAATGCAAACCAAAACAAAAATTATATTTTAACATCAAATATTTAAGTGATCACATCCGACTTCATAACTAATATTGTAAAGTGTACTCACTACTAATCACAGATTTCATAATCTCGACAATGTAACCACAATCAGATCCACTTAGATAAGAACTTGAACTAAGTTACCATAAATAAGTAACCAAAACAATTCAACTGTGTACGACACGTCCTTTCCACTGCTAACACTGTACTAGAATATTCTGATTATAACACTTGAATAAACCTACGAAAGATGTGGGTAGATTAATAAAATTCTAAGCCGCAATGTTTTCTTCTCAGGTGCCCTATACTTCACTATGAAAGATCTTATTAATATCGCCTACACAAAACTTCTGCTTAAATATACCACTATAAAGCTGATCTCCGATTTCCTACAATTACTACGACTCCCGAGGTCAAGTTACACTAGTTAATAATTGGAGTGAAATCGAGCGGTGGTTAGGGAACTGATTCTTAACGGTCGATAGAACAAGAAGGTCGTAAACGACGCTAGTTTCATATGAAATCCCGTCATTTCATATTTTAGTCACTAAACAAGCTAACAAGCAAATTGATACTAATTAGGTAGTAACATCGTAGCCTATGAACGTTCGCGACTTCCGCAACGCGACAACTTACAATGTACCTATAGATTTGTTTTATATGAATGTATGTCTGTTTTCTTAACAAATAAGTAACCTAAATGTAGCATTATGTTAATACAGAATGAAAATGTAGCATTATGTTAATACAGAATGAAAATGGGAATCATCCTAATTGTTACAAGAAAATAATTTAAAGTGATAATGTAGCACTGGTTTTTAACATGATATGATAACGAATGTTAAGGAATACGGAGCATAACTGAGTCACGACCGATTTGAAATTAACTTTTAAACATTACTTAAAAACCCAGTCAAGTGCGAGTCGGACTCGAACCTTGAGGGTTCAGTTTTTTTCTTAATAGGTATGAAACTCTAAAAATAAATTCAGACGATAGTCTGCCCCCCACATTTTCAACTTTTAACCGATCTAACTTCTTAGTTGAATTAAGAAATCCCGTTTCTTACGAAAGTTTAATAGTTACGCAATATGTTGTACGCATTTTTGTTAGATGTTATTAATATTAGATTACAACTGAAGAATACGTTTACTAATGGCGCTGCCCCCCGCATATAGAACTCTTAGCACTACTTTAACGCAATAAATAACAAGACGCATTTTTTTTCTCTCTCACCTATCTATCCGTATACGGCAACAAATTGTGGGTCTAACGAAGACCCACTAAACGCAAGTAAATATGAAAACTATTTTAATCGACAGAGCAAGCTACTATTAAAATTGTGTTTGAACCCTAAATCAGAGCAAGCTACTATACGTTAAATCGAAATCAAGCTTTTAATCTAATCCTGGTCACGGCACCAAATTGTAATGGACACGTCGTGAGAGCTTCCTAAAGCTTACTTACCTAAAGCTTCAGCCTGAAAACTACTGTAATTATAAATACCTAAGTATAGGAAATTACTACAGGAAAGAAAATGAAACAAAAGATTGAAGTTTAAAAGGAAAATTATTTATTTAAAGAATTGATTTTGGATTTTTGTTATTGAAAAGCGAAACACGGACTATTTACCCCTAATGCTGTCCTTGATGACGTCATTAGGTATCTACTTCGGTTCCTAGGCTTTTGCATGATGGAAAACCAAGTAGACAAACGAAAAACCACCATGCGCCGTATTACAGTAAAGTGAATAATATAACTATAATTACCAATACATTAATTAATAACTTAACTATACCTACAGTAGCTTGCTCTGAGACGCAGTTTGGCCAAGATGATCGTGAAAGCTAGGGAGGACCCAACGTTGTGTATGTAGTTACCTCAAGTCCTTTTCGATAAGGTGAGAGAGTTAACCGCGATATTTAACTACTTATTTCCTAACATAACCGTAACGAAATATAAATAAAGTAGACATACTTAGATTAGTTAATATATTCACTGTTGACGTTAAGAGAGTGAGACTAGAATATTGGGTAATAAAGTACTAGAGAATTATAATGGTTAAGCAAATATTTCGTTGTTTGTTAGATAGTTGTATTTACAACAAAATATATTTATTTGTAAAAGGATTTACTGGACTCCCAATGTAGTGGTTGATGGCGATGTACGCCAGTACAAAATATGTGGTATGTCAGTCATGACAGCTCTGTCGTCCAGCGGTGGGATCACGGTCGTAGCCTACGATCCGGAGCTTAATGGATCTGATGATATGGTTTTCCACGGCCATTAGCCTACGGAAATGAAGATGTGTATGATCACAGCCAGTGGCCTACGATCTATTCTGTTTGTGCTTTCTGAGCTTTGTAAAGATCCAAGCGTGCGACGGGACGTAGCCTGCGTCTCGCTCCATACATCTATGTATAGTTGACAGATAACCGCCAATTCCTCCACACCACATATGCAATTAACGACTGGTACATTTAATAATTAAGTAAGCAAAAACATACCATTGTTTATGACAAATGATATATAAGATTAGGAAGTAAATAAACAAGTACCTGTCATCGCTAATGGGCACTATCTGAATGGTATCTAGACGTGTAAGACCCTCACCGCCACTAATACTTCGCTACTAGAGCTTCATCGGACTTTACGAACACTTGGAATGCTAATGGCGAACCTATAGTATGGTATGACCCCTGTAGGAACATGCTAAGTTGCGCATCATATGTTCAGGTGAATATGCGTGATACAGTACGCGGTGGGTATTGACCAAAGGCCCCCCCGTTGCCACCCAGATACCATCAGACACGCATGCTACATAGAATAAACCTCTACGCTAGAAATCCAGCAGTAAATACTTTATATAGTTACTATAGCGTTACATAAAAGAACCTATAATGTGATATCGTTCAACAGTGGCCATCTGTTAACCAACATCAACATGTAAGAGGTTCTAAGATAAAATAAACAAACACGGTTGATATATTATTAAGAATCTGGTCAAGATATAAGCTACTATTAGCCTATATAACTGAATGGTAATAAATAGAAAATATCATCAAATATCTAAATGGTTTTCTCACGATAATATGTTCAACATAAATACAATATGCTAGCTATGTTACGTATTTGAAAACCCAGTGAAATAGTACCCTATATTCAACAATAAGTCAAATAATAAATCATCGATAAAGTCTAACCCTATATTGAAACATACATATAACTTACGAATCGATAATGATGATGATAGATGAAGACTGTTTCACTTGTATTTAAGCTTCATACTCAATGTATAATTAACATGTATTTAAGTACTTATTTAGACAGACGGACGGCTTTTAGCAGAGCGGTATATCGCTTCGCTTCGTTCAATAAAATTATGAACTAATTAAACTCAAACACAGAAAGATCCCTACTATATTGTAACCCCTTAACACAGCTCAAACATTTAATAATGTAGTTTAATTATGCGAATATCTTTATCCTAACACTCACTGCAGGTAGATAATCATTAAACGTAATGCTTGAAAAACCCCGGTAATATAAGAAATGATTGTCCATTGTTATAATATTCGCACGACGAAAGTATTAAAATAAGAGTGAAATATTTAAAAGAACTCACCCCGGAATAAACGTAGGTGCTAACTATCCAACCAGGCTTGGGTCCTAGGTCTTGTATGGGAGCTATTTACTGGCCGACGATCACGTTCAAACTAAGTTTCGGCCTCAGCCTACCAATCGCTTTTATAATTTTACGTACCCTGACTCCCGCAGTCTTCCACTTCCCCTACTCAGTTTTAAGCCAAACGAATCCCTTAACCAATGTACTAATTACTCACTAAGTTTCATTATTGAACCTTATTATCTATGACATAAGGGTGTTGAGTCAAACTACGGATACCAAAACTAAGTGAATGGTTAACTGTCAAGGTTCAAATTCTCTTGAACATAGCACTCGTCGCCCGCTCGCCTCGACTCGAAACCTGCGAAAAACTCAAGCAAATATGCGGGTAGATGAACGTAACCCTCGTTCGATGCAAGATTATTTCCACCCGCATTTAAACAAAATTATTAATCAATAATTACAATTTTAGGATTTCCTGATAAATTACTGATTAGAACTTATAATCTTTATTTGAATAAATACGATAAAAATATAAGGAATATATATATGATAGCTAAAAATACATACAATAGTGTTTCTACTGAAAACGAAAGTAAATTCATTATGACCGCGTGGTTTTATTTTACCAATTCTTATGAAAATACATATGTTTCTAATAAAATTCGATAGCAATGCTAAGAGAACTATATTGTTTATCAAATGTAAATATTTGTTTGTACTGAGATGTTAATATTCACGCGTTCTTGAACCAATAGCGTTGACAACAAAACCTTCCTAAATAACGATCGGTTTTATTTGATAACATAAAATATAATGTTATTTTAAATGCTTAATCCGACCTAGGAATTAGATTTTATGTTACTCTTATATTTCTGTTGTTTTTCACTAACATTACGATTTAAAGGTTAGATTTTATATCCCAAAATGTATTTGAAAATACTATTCTATGTACCCTAAATGTACTCTTATCTTAATATCTAAATGAAATTGCATATTATTTAGAAAAGCCACTTGAAATAAAGCTAGTTTTCAGTATCTATTTTAACATTAAACATTCCTTCACAGTCTGAACTAAAGTTATGAAAATTAAGATATTACTACTGGTTGATTTTGTGATACTCCATATTTTCCTGGTGATTTATAACTCAAGCTTTAATATTACAATATTATTCTTATGGAAGCTTAATCGAGAACTTATAATTTTCCCTGGAATGAAAAATGAAAATTGCTCCTGGCAAACATTTATAGCAAAGTTTACAGTAACGAACTTTTACCAAAATATATGCAAATAGGATCTATGGATTCATTACACCACTTTTTGATAGAAAACCACAAACGGTTAAAAAGGTAAAAACGCCTTAAGGGTGATCTGAATGGGTTTTGACGTTTCTTTTTTTTAAACAGGAAAATTGGTTCGATAAACAACCTTATTTTATTTAAGGATGAAAAAGTGGTGCCAAAAAAAGACCTTTTAATATTTTAAATGATTCTCATTGGTGGGTCGAATGCAATGACATAACTGGATTTTACTTTTCTACTATGACATTTCATTGCTGCAAAATAGCAATTCTTGTAGTGGTAGTTCAGATGCTACAGCAATTGCTTACTTTCCAGCTTGGATTTTGATCTTCTTTTGCCACATTTCCGAGCAGGTGGCGTGAAAACCATGTTTTGAAAGACAGGCAAAGTTTTGCATTATAGGCAAAGTTCTAGCTGTTGACCTGTTACAAGTTTGTTGAAAATAAAGTTAGGTAACTAAACAATCACTTTCTACAAAAATACCTGCAGTCATATTTAACCAGAGACTTATAGATAATATAGACATCCACAGTCTAAAAATTTTTTAAAGCTCATGTCTGAAAGCGCCATCTACTCCAGAGCCACCTAAAGGTAGCTCGTAAGTAGGATAAAAACTAGCTTTACTACGGTACGCTACTCATTCCCAGATGTCGCTGCGACGCAATGTCATTTTTTCTTCCTATTTTTATATTGCGTCGCAGCGACATCTAGAAACGAGTAGCGTACCATGACTATACTGCTCTATTATTGTTACTCTATGACTTAACTGTGCCATCATACGATGATTGACAGTATGAAACCGATACGCATAAAGTTGAGAATGCTGAGATGGAGATGACACGTCGGCGTCGCCACATTATTATGGGGTTACGCGGAGCATGTGCCCGGTAAGTTTATTTTTAATTACGGACGTGTGGCATTGGGGTCGCTGCCCGTCGGGCTATTTGTGTGTGGCGTACGTAGCATGCTTATTGTGTAGTCTGAAATCTTGGGAAAGGGCTTGAAATATTTTTATTTCGTAATTTGAGCAATATTCAATTTAATGATCTATACGTTTGGACTAAGTTTTTCAAAATTGCCGTCATTACAGTTGCGCAATAGTAGGAATGAAACTATGCATATATCAAATTTGAACGTTACGGTTATTACCGATAGGTACGCCTGATGGCTTAAGATGTTTAATTTTAATCTTATTTATTAGAAAATGAATATAAAATATATCTTTTGTTATTACGAGAGAAATATTTTATTGGTATATGATAACAAAAACGTAAATATACTTAATAACAGATTAAACAACACTACCTACTCAAAAACATTATCTATCAAAGGAAATATTACGAGTAGGTAATATACTTAAGCTACTTATATCCTAGAAACTAGTAGAATTTACCTTTAATGTAAGGTGTAGGTAGCTATCATTATAAACTTGTGTAAATTTTAGTCAAAAATAACTTCCAAATAAACAAATGCTGTTTTTTATGGGAACTACCTACATAATATTTTAAAGAGAATATACTGCCGTCTACGTTAAATATATCCTTCAATAATTCTAAATAATTACGTTGTTAATGAATAAACTACATTAAAGCATAGATATATTCCGCAATTTAAATAATCAACGTATTTTAGGTAAATTTATAACCAAAACTTTCATTGATGGTCGTACCTACGTACTTATATACTTTGATTGTTCAGTCGCCATCAGATATATCGGAGCGGCCAAGGTGATCACAAATATCTAAACAATCACTCTATTGTCAAAAAAATAGAGTGCATATTCAGATATTTTCGAGTACCTTGGCCGCTCAAATATATTTGATGGCAACTATAGGAATATATCGAAGCAATTAAATAGAATCCGAGCGTTTTACGCGGTGTCTCCGTATCAGATACCGTTAATAGCGCCCGTAACGAAGCGTGGTAATTGTTGGGACGTTTCATATTATAATTTATATCCCCCGACGAGTCATATTAGTTAAATCCTATTTACATAATACCACATGTCTGGAGATGCGCCAATAGGAATCACTAACCTACTCAACGATATTGTTTTCAGATGCTTCGCTAACTTGGTACTCGTCAAAGGAGTACTCTGTACAAATTATACTTCCATTAGTAGTAATAATTAATAAATTAGTTATAGGTACTATATTATTTTACACCGCTTACAAAAAAAGAGTCTTTAAAAAGTTTATCTGATCATCATCATAAATTGTCATTATTATATCAGTTGAAAAAGTGAACTGATGTGGCTATCCAATGGTATTTGAGCGAGATAACATTCGCTGAGCTGCGCCCTACCTCACTTAGCGACATGTCATTAGCAATGACACTTCATTTGGACATAGTTTAAGGACATAGTTACCTGGGTCCGAATACCAACGCTTCGCTCCTACCAACATTTTCTATAATAAAAAGACTGAAATAAATAGCATTGATATTGTTCCAGGTATCTTCTACAGTAACGCGAGAAATGCTTCCATATACTTCATGTGGAGCGACTCTGGCGTGTGGGAGATCTGCCGGCAAGAGTTCGTGCCGAACGCGACTAAGCTCTCGTTTCGACTAAATGCAACGGTAGACGCGTACGACTGCACTGCCATCGGAACTGTTCCAGGACAATGTTATAAAAGTAAGTGTAGAAAGTAATAAACAATATTTTTCATAGTTTAATTAGTGCCCAGGAAGTAACCGACGTTTATCCCGGCTTGGGGTCCGCTTGACAACCTAATTCCATGAATCGACGTAGATAATAGTTTTTTCACTTTTACCACCGATCAAATCAACCCAAAAAGTGACCCCACAATAGTGCCGCAAGAACGACTCGTGCAGCAGTTTCTCTGACAGTCTTATTACGGTATAAGACTGGCCGGTTACATCACGAGCCATATTTTCAGTAAATTTTGGTTTGGGTCTGTACTTTACATTGTTGCTCGAAGACTTTTACAGATCAGTTTGTACAAAAGTTTAGATCTTTTGGCTGTCTTTGTACATATTTTATTCATTTATTTCACAACATAAGAACATGTACCTACAAATGGCGGACTTAATGGCAAATGACCAGTCAACCATTAGGACATTTTACTTTGGTTAACTTTACTTTTTGTACACGCCACGTACCTACCTACCTTTTGAACGGATTAAGAAATTCATAGCATTCTTACTTAATATTAAGTAATACACCTAATTGATTATCTGATGAAAATATCAGATAATCAATTAGGTGTATTACTGAGGACTGCATTGATAATATTTGAATACTTAGAGAAATAAAATCTTCAAAAAGAGACTTACAAAGTTATACAATCCCATTCTACTACAAAGATATTGATCTTTAAGTATATAATCCAATCTTCAAAGCTCAAGATGGAAACGTGTGAACAGATCGCGATAAGGCACAAAATGATAACCTCTCCGACGGGCAAGGGTCGGAAATCACGTCATATGATAGGCACTAGATTTTATCTGTAACGGTATTCTTACTTGAAGATCGTGATTCCTTCCGGATTAAATAATAAAATATTTTCTAAAGATATCCAAAAAAATATTTTGTCAACTTTCACTAACACATTTGAAGTATTTTACCCTATTGACGTAAGCAAGAACTTGGTGTATTAATACGGATAATGAGGAAAACCGCGCAATTTGCTCATGTGACGTCAAAATCACTAAGAACCAAACATCTTGATTATGGTTTGAAAATGTCAAATACATACAGTCTATGTTCATCAGGATCCCTAAGACCTCAGAAAAATTACAGAAATGGTTCAACATTAGCGCATTATTTTCATATCACTATTATTTAAATTACATTACAAATCCGTTTCCACTTAAATATAAGTCATCATCATTATCTCAGCCATAACACATCCACTGCTGAACATAGGCCTATGTTCAGCAGTAGGGATTGCAATCCGGATTTTATTTGTATGAGAAAATCCGTTTTTTCGGATAAAATCCGGATGTTCCCATACAAATAAAATCCGGATTGCAATCCCTATTCAGCAGTGAAATATAAGTAATTTACGGATATTTTTACAAAAAAGTAATAATTAATAACAGCTTACCATAAGCTTTAGCCATGCTTATTTCTTGAAAGCATGGTTTTTAGCTTATCGCGTCGGCATTACATTAAAAAGTTCGGATGAAAAAAGTTTTTTTGAGAAATATTTGGTGAATTTGCGCTCGTTTCTATTCTATACAACATGCTCTCGGTTCGTAAAACATGTTGGTTTATTTTTCTCACTCCGCCGTCTGTTTTAGCTCATTTGGCATGTCCATTACTACCCGCTGGTTTACTTTGTTATCAGATCTATTTCTGCGAAGCTCGAAAGAAATCATTAGGCATTTCGCAACCAGCTACTAAATTGTGTATTAGTTTACTTTACACGTAATACGGTAGGGTTAAGTGTTCACCTCAATGTTTACGTGAGTGTGAAGTTCATAAACATTACTAGTAAGATATTTTTGGCTAAGTATTTTTAGGCCGTAATAATAGCTTCAAAGACGGTTGAATTTTATTTAGGTAGGTAATTTATTTGACCCAAGTAAGAAAACAATGTCATATAATAGTATATTTCTTTACCTAAGCGCTATTTAATTAAAGCTATAAGAGCGTTTTCTTCGACATCCACCACACATTTTCAACTATACTTCGTTTTTTTTTCAGATTAGAAAAATCGTGCGATTGTCGTCATGCGATTTTTGGGAAAACGATTTTAAAGTTTACCATTTTGCATCGTATTGGCTTAAGCGTATCACTAATAGTGGAAAAAAGTAGTTTCATTTCTATTTTGCCCAGATATGGTTGAAAAAAATACAGCTAAAGTGTCGAAATCGGCCGTTATTTTTGTAATCTGAAAAAAACGAGGTATATAGATGGCCTCTATTTTTTATATCTTCTTACCTTATCTTAACGAGTTTGTTTCACTATCTCACTGCTGGGGAAATACCTCTTTTCTGTATCTCTATGACTCCCGATGTAGCGCATTTTCCTTTCAATAATTGTTAAGGAAAGCGTCTAAATCATTTCATCTATCTCTCCTAATACCTACCTTATGTTTATTATGAATACTTTATTTTAATTACATATCTATAGCTTTTTTATATTCCTTAGGTACAGTCGCCATCAGATATAATGCAGCGGCCAAGGTTGTCAAAGATATCTGAACAACGCCTTTATTGTTAAGGCGATATGGTGCTTGTTCAGATATTTATGAGTACCGTGGCCGCTCCGATATTGTGTCTTACATCGTATTTTAGACTGAGTACCTAATATCAAATCGAAACAATTCCCAAAGTGATTATTTCGTAAAATAAAAGTAAAATTGTCTGTAATACAAATTTTATTCTTAAGCAGCAAGAATAAAATTTGTTTTACAGGCAATTTTACTTTTCTCAAGTACTGTTTCAGATCTGAGTTATCATTCATTTGTCATGTTATCGGTTCGTTATCATTTGTCTTGGCCTGCTCCAACGTCACAAAATCATTTAAAGTAATAGCTTTAGAAATGAATGCCACATCATTGCTAACAAAGTTGCAGACATCTAAACATTTTCTACTTACGTCATTTTGGCATCTAAATCATTATAGAAAGGAATGCAAATGCATATGCCAATACCGATATGTCGATGCGTTATTAGATTTTAATTTACCGTAGTAGCAATTACAGCATGGGTAGTCGAAGTGAACTGAAGTTGTTAAACTTTCGAGACACCCCTTTATTATTGTACAGTCGAGTCGCCATCATATCAGAGCGGCTAAGGTGGTCGCAAACCTGAACAACGCCTCTATATTGTCAAGAAGATAAAGTGCATGTTCAGACATTCTTGAGTACCTTGGCTGCTCAGATATATTTGATGGCGACTGTATCTCGAGGGGGTGTATAATATGTATATGATCAATTGATCATCTATTTCTGGAAGCTTTATAAGAATGCAAAGTAATTTATTTTTAATTCTGGAACACGACAATTTTAAAATTTTTACAATTGAAGAGTACAGTCGCCATCAAATATATCAGAGCAGCCAAGGTACTCAATATCTAAACATGCACTTTATCGCCTTGACAATAGCGGCGTTGTTCAGATATTTGTGACCACCTTGGCCGCTCCGATATATCTGATGGCGACTGTAGTTACATACCTACTTAATTATTTCTATATACAGGTAAATTTGGTCTTCAGACTTTTGCTCTTGGGGATACCTCTGTTAACACGCAAATTAGAATCATGAGTTTAAATTGGTACCTGGTATTTCAACTGCTGATTTCCCCTGAGATAAAAATATCAAGTAGGTACCTATCTTAATATGCGTCACTCAAGTGATTTAACGTTAAAATGGCCACTGGGGGCCTACCCTCACGTGCTACAACTTTGCCTGGCTTGAAAAAAATGGTTTATGTAAGTCAGGAATAAGATATAAATAGCAGTTTGATGAAGAATACACACCATGTTTTCAAGCCAGGCAAAGTTGTAGAACGGGACGGTAACTGCAAAGATATGTCGGAGACTCCGTGACGATTGCGTGTTTATGTCAATCGTTAATTCGACGCCTACGTTTGTAGTTTACGACTAAATTTTATTTGCGTGCGTTCGGACATCGTAATTTTCAGGGTTTTCGCGTCACTGAATTAAACCATATTACTCGTATTTCTGGTAGTGATAAGTTTGATAGTCATAGTTGATAAAAATATGTGTAAGAATGAAAGGAAGAAAGATTTATAATTAATTTGTAAGCCGTGAATTATATGACTGGATGACATTGTCAATATTATGAGCTGAATGAATACCAAACAAGACTTACAGATATGACTTATTTAGAAAAATCTGTTGCATTACTTTAGCAGAACTGAAGCCACGCTCCATATTAGTAAGTGAAGAGTGTTAGTAAGTAAATATGTGTTAATCTATGTATAATTTAATAGTAACTCCTTACAAATAAGACTTTCGGCTTCAATGTACTTACTTATCCGGCTTTGTCCTCTAGCCTAAAAAGTCTGCCATTTCATAGTATTTTAAATCTTAATTTAGACAGATCATTCTTTTTGTCTTGGCATTTTTTTTTCTTTGTTCAGGTTAAGATTCCAACCACCACAAAAATCCACCTTAATGCTGTACTTCGTCAGTAACAGTTCTGATTTACAGGCTATATCGGAGTGATGCAATGTTTGCGGGCAAGTCCATTATTCATGAAAGGGCCAGTCCACTGAGTGCTAGTTACACGCCAATGGCGTTGTTACAGCGTCCCGCCGGGAGCCAGTGCGGCCCATTTACGACAAACACGACATTTACAATGTTTTCCTTTCAAGCGACGTGCTTAAATTGTTACTGCGATGTCGTAAGCGTTTTCACTAGTCGGCGTTCATGATGCGTGTATGTTTAATAGGTAATTTACATTGTCTAGACTATGTTGTAATTACTTTGTATCTAAATAATAGACGGTTTACGTCAAATAAAATTTATATTACAAATGGGACCAATATTTTGACATGGCTGAATAGATTTTAGTGAAACATAACTGAGAAGAATTTGGATGAAGCAAATTTATGCGATTTGTGCGTGAAGAGGTAACAGACAGACGGACAGACCCATATTTATAAAGCATTCGCATTTATAAGGTTAGCGTGAAATTATTGATTACTTAATTAATTATCAAATACATTACTCATATTGGCATATCACAAATTAAATAAGGTTCTTTCCGCTTTCTTAAAGCACTTATCTCTTGATAGTGTTTGAGTATAATCAGGCATAGCTCTAACTCAAATAGCCAGTATTTTTAAACTGATGATAGGTAGGCTAGCACACAACTGAAAGTTTCGTATCTGAGCGGAGCAAAATCTGCTAAATTTTCACAAAAAGTAAACACACTGTCGAGCGCGGCCCACACAATGTGAATTATAGTCACCGACAAAAATACCACATATTCTTTCAAGTCGACACCGCGATTCCACAGTTATCTCTAAGGCGTTACGCCATGTAAATAAATAAACAATGCGGCACTGTTTGCGGCCGCTACGGATAGACGGAGAGCCAGCTTTGGAAAATGTGACTCAATCACGAGCAAAGAAAGCCCCTTGGTTAGTTAGCTATACTATCCTTATTTCGAGTTCCGACCAGAGCACACAACGAACAAAAAAACTGAGCGGGCCGAGGGCAAAAACAACTGACAAGGCGTGTTACGCGACTGCAATCGACGTGATTAGACATGATAAAATAAGGGGTGTGCCACTGCGGTAATACCGTATGCGGTATAGCCCAGTGTCCGGAGTTAGAACTGCGGACGTCAAATTTATTTGTTCATAGATGATGGATTACTGGTCTAAAATACCACCTTCCTTTTACTGAGTTCCGACCATCTAGTATTTAGCTGTTCAGCGATGGAGGTCAGTGATTATAGACCATAATTATAATTACTGGAACTCTTAGTTTGATCTAGTGTTATGAGTAATTATATAATTATTTAGAAACTGAGTTTGTCGCGTACTGCTTTCGTTTATATTACAATCCGCAACAATGTATGTTTTATGTTAAATTAGAGACCGTAATGAATGAGTTAACTTCGGCAGTTTTACTTGCTTTGGTAGGTATAGTTTTTACCAACATAAAAGTTTCGTTGACCCGTCACTCTGATCTCCGAAGATAGCTGCCAGATGCTCGCATCTACTAATAAGGTTGCAATGTAACTAGAGGAATTCCGTTGCTGTCGTTATTTAGTCACATTTTCCGGACCAACTCTTAATCTACTACAGAATGGGGACGCCGACAGCCGCCGGGATGGCTATTAGCTGCCAGCATCAATCAGAAGGAACCTACGATACATAAATCACGTAGGCAAACGTACACACGTAGTGTGATGTAGCAAGTCGCGATCGAAGAACGTAATCGACCAAATTTGATTGAGTGCCTTGAAATACAAATGCAAGATAATTACTTCTACATTCTAGTACTCACATAATTTTTAAACAAAGGGTCTGGCCGGACCGCCATACCAAAATCGCCCCTGGCTGAATTTGAGATATTGTTATGCACGATTGTTCGTTTTATTATTACATATACTTTTGGTGACTCACCTCATACTTTTGGTGACTAAACTCAAAAAATTATGTACTTAAAATAAAGTCAGGAAGTAATTTTTTTTTCTTTGATGTATCCCTAATATACCTATAAAATATCCAAAGAACAAGTCAATCGAATACGTGGTTTTAAAGAAAAAAATAAAAACGAAATTTCTTTTTTTTTAATTTTTTTTCAAACGGGAATCATTTAAGGCATAATATTCACCAAAAGTATATTATTATGTAATAATAAAACGAATAATCGTGCATAACAATATCTCAAATTCAGCCAGGGGCGATTTTGGTATAGCGGTCCGGCCAGACCCTTTAAATTTGCTACTTAATCATAATCATCATTTGTTATTGGTGAAATAGTACATTACTACAGAGGCTGGGAAGTAGGGGGTTGCTGGCTGAGTAATATAGACGAGTAGGATAGTTACGAGGCTGGCAACCCCTTTTTACGCCGAGGTATGTATAGTGCTTTTCTCAAACATGCAATGAAATAAATATGAAAATTATCCAATTTTTTTTCCGACATACGTAAGGCAAAAGTGTACTCGTAAACTAGTATTAATAACGTATATGGTGACTATAGTTTGAATCTTTATGGTGACTAAATAAATTCAGAAAAATACAAAAAAAAATTGAAAAATTTAAATTTTTTTTTTTTAAAATTGCAAAAAAAAAAAAAAAAAAAACAAAAAAAAATAAAAAAAAAAAAAAAACTTTTTTCAAAAAAAAACAAAAAACTAGAAAAAAAAAAATAGTTGCAAAAAAATTTTTTCAAAAAAAAAAACAAAAAAATTTTTTAAACAATTTTTCTAAAAAAAATTTTTCCAAAAAAAAAACAAAAAAAAAGTAAAAAATTATATTAAGATGATTTTTGTTTTTTTTTTAATATGCATAAGTAGTGGCAGAATGTCAAATGAACCAAAAAGTAAATATCGCTTACAACCTTAAATGGCTGAATGCCATGATCCTGTGCCACAAACATATGTGGAATTGAAATTAAAAAAAATTTACTTCCCGGCCTAGGCCTTCAATTTTATATGAAAATCGTTACCTGTTCTCTGGAGTTGATCCGCCCTAAACGTGATGAAGACATTTCATTGCATGTTTGAGAAAACATATTTTTCCCTTCGAAACAATTCGTTAAAGTGTCTAACTGTCCGTCCCTTCCCTAACTAAACCGTTTAATAATTTGCGTGCCTAACTAATTGAACATGTAATCTTCGGGCTCAACTGGAAACTATTCCGTAAATAGTACTGATCCAATGAGCCCTCTTACCTTGATAGTAGCCTAATAAAATAATAGTACATTACAGCAGAGGCTGGGAAAGCAGGGGTTTCCGGCCAAGTAGGTATATATATATATAGGGATACGAGGCCGGGAATCCGTTTTCACGCCGAGGCATGTATAGTGCTTCTCTCAAAAAAATGCGTGGAAATAAGACCTAAAACCTAATACTTAAAGCCTAAAAGTCTATCGCACTCGTGGCCGGCGCCCGCGCGACAGTGACCGGCGGCGCCCGGCCCCGGCTACTTTGCAGGCCTAGGCCTGCAAAGTAGTATGAAAATCCTTTTCATATCAAGTGTCACTACGGCGCCCGAAACGTGATACTACCGAGTCTATTTTCACAAACGTAACGACGACATTTCCGCGCATGTTTGAGAAAAATATATTATGTACTCATAATTATCTTATTCCCTGATTACTCGCCATAAAAGTCGACTGAGATTGAACTGGTTGAAGTTTATAAGGGCCATAACATATATTATGCTCTATTTGGTATAACGTCGTAAACGACAATTGATCAGATTTTAGGATAGAAGGACACAGTAACAGTAGTAACAAGGGAGCAAAATCATACATTTAAGACGGACATTGAACTGAGCTTAGAGGAGGATTCAAGCGTGAACGTCTCAGACATAATTTTTTTTTGCTTCCAAGTGAAATACTGATTTTCGCACCAATTATGAGAATAACAAACCACTAATGGTTCAGTCCAGTCATCACCGTCGTCAGTCATCACCATATCATATCTACGAAATTACGATACTACCAGGCCATTAACGTACAAAGTACATACATATGTGTAAAGTCCTTAAACAAGAAATTGCTACTTTGGTCCCTCACAGGAAAGAAGAAAAAGGCATTATCCGAATATTCCTAATTGGTAGTATGTAAAAGTCAATTACCATTAGGTAACGCGTTTACCATTAGGTAACACGTGGATGGCAAGGGCACCTTCACTACTACACTTTAAAATGTCTTCCCAGGACACAGTGTGTTAGAAACCCTCATTTTGTCTCATTCAGTTTTTATTTGAAAAATGCATAGTTCTAATCGTAATAAGCAGCTCACAAAAACTCCGGCTTGCCAAAACTTTGAAGAAAATTGAAAAATAATTTATTGTCATAAAACTAAGCGTCCTATTTTATTTTTGTTAATATGCAAGTATTCCAAATAAAATGCCTAACATTTGTACAAAAAAATATTACTATACCGTGAATAGTTTAGAAGACAAATTGATTTTCATGATCTTTACTTTAATTTTTTTTACTCCTTGATTCCGCCGTATTAGATCGCGATTCCTACACAAAACGATTGATTAAATATGTATTTATGTATAGAATTAAAATCACGATCTAATTCCGTGGAATCCACAAGATATTACAATTTAAAACTTTCTGTCAGGGTTGTCACTTACGTATATCCGGGTGCCCGTTATATTTTAATCGGATTATCATCAGATGTTGTCGTTTTCTATGGGGAAGCCAAAATTTTTCTCGATGTTGATCTCGGAGTTGGCCCCATTGTAAAAGTTGTTCAGTATGGCCTTCCTAATCACCTCGCTCAATCTGAACGGTGATTAATATATCGGACTGTATACAAAATGACACTAACGTATTAAGCAAAATTCGTAACTAAGTTTTAACTGATATCTAAATTTAATACTATTTATTTTTTACTTTTTTATTTATTTTTTAGTATTCCGCAGACTCAAGTTTTTACGAAGCTGCACTGTTTCACGTTCACGTTGATGGCTTTCACCAACACAGCAGCTGGAAGAAGTTTTTTTTTGTCTTGCGGTTCCATTCAGCCATAGTGCCATATAGTAACAGATCACTCATGTTTGACAACCAATTTGTTTTGCGGCAGTGATGCTCTCTATCAGATCACCAGGTTTTGTTTCGCGACTTTGCTGCTTGTTCGGAGAACATTGTTGTACACGCGATAAGGCTATTATCTTTACTCCATGAATTCTTAGTGACAGTCATACTAGGCCACCCATACTCCTCAACACACTTTTTGCCTCATAAAATTGCTACAATAATAATGAATTAAATAAATTAATTCGATTTATTACGTTTTTAAAAATTGTTAAAAACTATGTAATATATAATAGTAAGTATAGGTAATAACCTGCGTTATTTCCCCACTGAATTACGTGTTTATATTATAATAAGTCAAATATTAGTCCGGATACTCCGGATACAAAAAAATCCATAATATATAATCCTGCCGCAGCTACAAGTTTCATCACGTGCCTGATCCCAATGATGAAATCTTCAAAAGGCTTTGTCCACCTTTTACATATTTTTTGACACTTTGAATGTAAACGTATTTTACGAGACCTGAATATATGTATATTACGCTGTTGTCACAAGAAGTAACATTAGTATTTCAAATATACACCGGGTCGATTTTAAAACGTGACAACCCTAGGGTCCGAAAATCCGGATAAAAATTAAAATTCTTATTTTTTCTAGATTCCACGGAATTAGATCGTGATTTTAATTCTATAAATAAATACATATTTAATTAACCGTCTTGTGTAGGAATCGCGATCTAATACGGCGGAATCTAGGAGTAAAAAAAATAAAACCAAAGATCATGAAAATCAATTTATCTTCTAAACTATTCACGGCATGGTAACAAAATTTTGAACAAATGTTAGGCATTTCATTTGCAATACTTGCATATTAACAAAAATAAAATAGGACGCTTAGTTTTATGACAATAAATTATTTTTCAATTTTCTTCACCTATACCCGGGTCAACTTTGACATCAAATTACATACAAACTAGAAAGTTTTGGCAAGCCGGAGTTTTTGTGGGCTGCTTATTACGATTAGAACTATGCATTTTTCAAATAAAAACTGAATGAGACAAAATGAGGGTTTCTAACACACTGTGCAGGAGAATAGAATAGAATAATGATTTATTGTCACAGATTGCATTGATTGATTTATTGTCAAGAGAAAATTGCTGGCTGAAAGACGACTCTGAAGATTTTTTACGCCTTCGCATTTTTAACTAGTTATTTCGGTAGGTATGTAAATATTTCTAAGATATGTACAACGCATCGTTAGTATATCTTGTTTACAAAGGAGCATATTGTTTAACTTATTTAATAAAGTTAATACAAATTAACCAGTTCGTAAGTGAACATAATAATAACTATCATTAAATACTACACTTACGTATAATAATTTATCAAACTATATTAAGTATATCAAGTAATTAATAATAAGTAGTCTCCTCTTTCTGGATTATTTTATTAATTTAGTTTCACTGTCCTGAAATATATTTTGACTTCGGTCGTTTTTCTTTTGATAGTTCTGCCTTTTTAATATGCTTACTCAATGACCCATAATCGGTGTTCTATTTTAGTCAGATTTTTATAGTTTTTCAATTAGAGCGTGGTTTACAGCCATCGAAATAGAAGGATTCATGACCAGGCTTAATTTTGATCGGTACGCAAACAGTTCGCTAACCTTCAACTATAGCCCAAAAGCCCTCAAAAGAGTAAAAGATCGTATTTGTATTTTTGAAAAAGCTTTTAGAGACGATAGGTAGACCACTGTTGAGTACCGTCAACTGCCACAACTTTGCCTACAATGCAAACCATATTTTTCAAGCTAGGCAAAGTTGTGTGGGCAAGGTTCTAGCAGTTGACGGTATAGGTAAATATTTACCAACAAATAATCTTTAATATTTGCACTGTAACGTACACCATATAAACTCGATAGGTACCGTAACCTCATGAATGCGATAATGTCTAGGGGTTTCTCAGGAACGTCTCAAATGTTCCGGCCTGTAAGGGTTATATGCTTCCGTACTACATTCCGTGTCGGTTATCTGAGGAAAATAACTAAACTAGGTCAAGATGTCTTACTTATATTTAAGGAACTTAGATTTTGTATAATAATGTATGTTGACGACATAGTTTGTTCATAAAAGGATAGATGACTTTACCTACTAGGATAAATCTACAATAATGTCATCTAGTGAGTCCAAAACCGTATTTGATGAATTTGGAAAACACGTTGTTGCAGATAGAGAAATATTTATATAAATTAAAAAATATATTTATTAGTCTATTTGTGTTCATCGTACTAATAAAGACCCTTACCCAATTTTGAACCCAGGGCCTTAAAATTCATAGTACTTACTCTATTTAGTTAACACAATAAAAATGAATCGGTTTGTATGGAGATTTCTAAATGAAAAGTGGTTACGAAAGCCATTATTATAACTTCAATGAGCCAAATAATTATAAGTGTGTAAGCGAGTCAATTAATGTTGATTTATTTTCAGTTTGTACAAACTACCTGGCTCAACCGCTGGAAGACCCAAAACTGCGTGACCCGGCTTTCAACACTGAAATCCTGAGTAAGTTTTACCATAGAGTAACTTATATAGTAGAGCAGCACAGTCTAAGAACTTTTTGAAGCTGAAGTCGATTGCGCCCTCTGTCCGAAAGCCCCCTAAAGATACCAAAAATATAAGAGGAAATGTCACCTGCACTACTACTCCACCTAGTAGCTACTATTAGTGTACTACTAGTACGCTATTTGTTACTAGGTGTGGAGTAGCTGTGCAAGTGACATTTCCTCTTACATTTTCTGTATCTTTAGGGGGCTTTCGGACAAATAGCGCAATATACTTCTGCTTCAAAAAGTTCTTAGGCTGTACTGCTCTACTATATAAATTACTCTATGGTTTTAAGTAATGTAAAATAATCACGTAAGTATCTGCAATGTACTCATTTCGTCCCCCATTTTCTCTTAGAAAGTAACTCTAAACATCAGGACGCTTCGGAAAGTTGCCTAATGAAGCCACAGTTCCGCGGGTGATATTAGGAGTGGTAGCCTTTCAGGCGTCTCTGACCGAAAATAAGAATGCAGAAGCGCACAGACGTGCGGTACAAAGGCATAACCCTTAGAAAACACTCCTTTGACCAACATTTTATTTTCGTTTCTCTGCGTCTAACTAAATCCCTTTTGGTTACGATGAACATGAGTTCTTTGACTATTGCAGTACAGTTTGCTTTCTTGCAATCTTGGGTCATGCCATAATTTCATCAATAAAATATTGAACCATCTGATGCACACGTAGTGCAACCCTATGAGGTACAGAACATTACGGCCCAAAGAATCTGGAACTTTCTGGAGGCAACGGGCATTAGTACTGAACTTTAAAGGGTTGTCACAATAGACCAATGCTGGTCGACGCGACACTCAAAGGCCCACAACAACACACTAATATATAAATAATGATCTGATGCAGGCTTGGTGCGCACGATGATATCATTCGGCATCATCGGTCTCTTCGTGATGGCGATGGGTTGCGGCTTCTCCGTCTACACTTTCAAGAATCCTCGGTACATGTTCAAGAGACTTGCTGCCGGAATCCACTTTATCAGTAGTAAGTTTTTTATTAACATTTTTTTTATTATCACTGCGATAATGAAAGGGAATGTATAGTTGAATAACTGACACATGCATTTTCTACTATGGAAATTAACGTTAAAATAATTTGGCACGTCAAATGCCTATGGATTTTTTTCTTATTATGAGAAAGAGCAAAGATATATTGTATTATATCATAACAAACTATGAATATGGTGCCGTTGCAATTTGTTTTTTTTTTTGTTTAGCCTCCTGTACATTCGTCGTAGTACAAGTGATGGCAACGACGGTGGTAGATGTGCTGCAGAAAAGTGTGCATGTCATCTATCCCAGATACGCATACCATTAGTAAGTAACGATTGTTTTTAATAGACACTATTGTGTATTACTATTATTAGTTAAATTACATCTATAAGCTAAAGTGGTAATCAGGTATTTAACCTCCAGGACGTTATCTTATGATTTGTCTTCATCATTAGCATTTAGCCCTTTGTCGCCCACTGCTAAGCATATATTTATTTTAGTACGCCATTTGTCCCGGTTCTCAGTCAATCTCATCCTGAACTTTATACAATAGGTACTCAATTTGTAACAGTAATAGATTTATCATAATCGTATTTATTTCTCTCGCAGCTTCCACATTAGCTTCTACTTGGCGGTGTTCGTGGTGCTAGTGAATGCTTTTGCTGCAGCATCCTTTCTGTGGTACTCTCGTAAGAAGAAAGGCGACAAAGCAGCCACCGACGAGCTGGCTATGGCTGACGAGCCCACGATCATTGGGCGATGACGAGGTGGTTACACCACAGTCCAGCAACCCTTGTTGCTTAGGAAGCTCACTTCTTTACTTAACAGTGCTCAAAAGACCAATAGCTGTATTTTTTTTCTAAAGTCTTCCATGTATTGTATGCCCCACCTGCTCATTCACCTTTGGCCGACATCTTGTATCAGAACACGCGCTTTAAAAGGTGAAAGACCTCACAGTGACAGTACCATTCGAGATCGTGAACACTAGAAACAAATTGTCACTCGGCCAAAGAATTCATGTAGGAGTTAATTTTTGGGTTTTCGACAACTTTCGTTCTTGTCCATTTGAAATTATTATAATTCTCATTAATCTCATCTGCAGATGTAATCAAATTCTTGGCGTATTTGCTGATTACATTTCTATTCTGTTTTTATTAATTAAAAATATTTCGTCGTTTTAAGCTGGGTTTACAGCAAATTATTGATCGCAAGCGATACCATTCTAAAGGTTATTAAAAGAAACTGAAATGCTTTCTCTCAAGTATTAATTTGTCCTTTTTTTACTATATAATAATAAGTATATGATCAAGCAAGTCTGGCTAGTACTGCTTTATTATTTATGAATGTAACTATTTATTCATCCTTAAAAATAAAGCATCGTTTATTATACTCACATTCAAAGTGTGTATTTACGCATTCGTTGTATTAAATATAAATATTTGTTGTAGTCTATTAAACGCCGATAATCGTTTGACAATCTACACAAATCTCAGATCCGACATGACAAGTCAATATGTTGGTTGGTTAAAAGTATTATTAAAATTACTAACTTGGTCTTCTTGGGACTCCTTTGGTGGGCAAGGCGCCATCCATCCATTGTCTTTACTTTAAGATTTGACTAGACAACCCTAAGATTGTCGGCACTCTGGTGTTACATTGCACCATTATTAAATAGGTGTAGGTATATTACGTGACCTCAGTTTTATATAGCAAAATAATATATTTCCAGCTGCTTAGTGTTTCTTTAAAGTTGATGATAAATTGATAATACTTGTTTAAAGGGGAAAAATCTTGAATTTGTATGCTTGTGTTGTGGATAAATGCATTTAAAGTTGATTATCTTTTGTCAATATGTGTTTCTAGTCAAATTAGAATTAAAGGGACTCATTGAGACCTATGTTTACATAATTATATAAAGTAATTTATAAATCGAAAAAAGCGTCTTCAGAATTCGTTGTAAATTCTACCTAAAATTTCTCGGAATACGAACAACAACATGTAGCCCTCCAAACGAAGGAAAACTTAGGGGAAATAATTCGTGTATAGCTGAATTTTGGTGAAGTTGTAGATAAAGGTGTCTTACACAACATACTAAAAGTACTCATGGATAGGGGTGCCGCTAACGGGGAGAGGGGGGTGTAAAGGTCCCCTTTTTTGGCTTTTCGTAAATAACTCAGTAGCGGTGGCTCATATGAAAAAATGTTCTTCTACTTAATTAATCCACAAATAATTTTCTACAAAAAAGGTTCTTTACACTTTTTTGCTGGGATCAATGTATAATGAGATTTCGAGGAAATACGATAATCACTTTCGGAGCTATTATTTACGAAACTATTAGTTTTGTCTAAAAATTGTTTTAGAAAACCCATATTTATATTAAAATACCTATCCAACGATACCCCGCACATTAGGGGTGGATTAAAAAACAGAATTAACCCCCCACTTCATGTGTTCGGGAGGTACCCTAAAAAATAATATTTTTTCAGATTTTGTTTTAAAACTTTGTCTGCGTGTTCAAAACACATACTCATACGAAGTTTAACTATTCAAGTACTAACCATCACTGAGCAGGTTGAAGAGGGTATTTTTTTACTTTTTATTTTTTATGCCACGACGGTGGCAAACAAGCATACGACCCGTCTGATGGTAAGCAGTTCCCATAGCCTATGGACGCCTGCAATCAATTTCCTAAACTTATAGTTTCGCTGTCCGTTTGTCCCAGTCTATCCGTTCACGGCTTTGCGCAGTGATGGTTAGTACTAGAATAGTTAAACTTCGTCTGAGTATGTGTTTTGAACACGCAGACAAACTTTTAAAACAAAATCTAAAAAAATATATTTTTTTAGGGTAGCTCCCGAACACATGAAGTGGGGGGTAAATTATGTTTTTTAAATCCCCCCTAATGTGTGGGGTGTCGTTGGATAGGTCTTTTAATATAAATATGGGTTTTCTAAAACAATTTTTAGACAAAACTAATTGTTTCGTAAATAAAAGCTCCGAAAGTTTCTGAAAGTGATTATCGTATTTCTTCGAAATCTCATTATACATTGATCTCAGCAAAAAAGTGTAAAGAACATTTTTTGTACAAAATCATTTGTGGATTAATTAAGCAGAAGAACATTTTTTCGTATGAGCCACCGCTACTGAGTTATTTACGAAAAGCCAAAAAAGGGGACCTTTACACCCCCCTCTCCCCGTTAGCGGCACCCCTATCCATGAGTACTTTTAGTATGTTGTGTAAGACACCTTTATCTACAACTTCACCAAAATTCAGCTATACACGAATTATTTCTCCTATCGAGCAGTTAGTGGGCTTCCTTCGGTGAGCTAATGAGCAGGAGCTCGGATTTTTCACGGCAAAACAAAACACTAGCGTAATTTAGCCAGTGCTTGAAATATTATTTTATCGACACCTATCGAGTCTTACTAGAGTATATGACAGGTATTGCCTCAGTACATTTTTTCTTTTTTTATTCGATGGTACACCTATCAGTGTGAATGTCAAAATTTAAAAACTAACAAACGTGCGAAAATTTCGAAAAACAGGAGACTTACTAGAGCTCAATCATCTACTCCTATCACTATTACCCAAATAAAATGTCTTGTGCTGCTGTGTGTACTGACGTAGATTTTGAAGAAGAAATTGCGTCTGTTTCTAATATATAGTAACTTTATACAAATGTTTTTATTAGTTTTATTACATATTAATTTTATTTGGTGACTTTTATTTCTTCTAGTTCTGAATTATCGATATCGATAAAATAATATTTCAAGCACTGGCTAAATTACGCTAGTGTTTTGTTTTGCCGTGAAAAATCCGAGCTCTGAACATGAGCTAAGAAAATATGTGAAAATGTCCAACAATTATAATAGCGGAATAAAAAAAAATCGATCATGATGGAAAATACATGCCAATCTGTCGTGTTTTCGCAAGAATCTTAACGTTATTTATAAGAAAATGTGTGCACATGAGCTATTGTAAAAATACTGCCTGCTATACTAATATATCATTTAAAATGTGGGTGTTCACTTGTTTAGACAAATTCTAGTCTAGGGTAATCTGGACTCGACTTTCATTTGTCTGCAGTAGGACGGCGTTTAGAAAAGAAATATCAACGATTTATATATGTAACTATTAAAGTAGTATATTTAACTGAATGGAGTAATCTGACAGCTCCTAACATAGAAAGAGGTTTAAAATGTATGAGAGAGAAGCTATGAGGTAGCTCCACTCAGTTAAAAATACAATTTTAGCTAGTAGGTAGGTATAAAATATTTGAATACCGTAAGGTACCTAACGTAGGAACCGACCAAACTACTTTTAAGGGTGACACAACAAGGAATAAGGTTCTTATTATTCATATTTATTATTACTACTACTAGGTACTTGGCAAGGCAATGTAACGCGAATTATATACTCAAAGCCGATGAAAACGGATCACTTCGTATAGTTCCATACAAGATGCCCGCTTTGATTTCCCATGGAACACTTTCACTAGCTAGCAATTTTAAATTCATCAAAACTTGTTATTTCGAACGTTTTCTTCTGGATATAGGTACAGGCTGACGTCAAAGATATGTCTGTACTTTTCGACTTTATTCCATTGTAATAAGGTGCAAAAGTGTAACTATATCTTTGATTTCGACTTTACTACTATACTAAAGGGTCACCATATTTCAAGTTCGGAACTTCAGATAGGTACTCATTGTGATGTCAAAATAGAGCTCGATGGACACATGTATTATTTATTAGGTAGGGTAATATGTTCGTATTTTGAGGACACGTCCATTTCTTGGTAATGCACCTCGTTTCTAATGGCCTATTTTTAATCATAAGGCAAACTTGAATTCCTTGAGTTTTTCTTTTGATTGGAGCTTAAGATAAGTTTAACCCAATTGTGCAGTTCAGAACAACCAAATATATCGAAGCGGCTAAGGTGCTCAAACATATCTGAACATGCACTTTATCGCCTTGATAATAGGGGCCCTGTTCAGATATTTGTGATCACCTTGGCCGCTTAAATATATTTGATGGCGACTTTACAAAGGCAAGCACGTCCCGTTAATAGTTTTCCAATTTTGCTATTCATTTGATTACGTTGTGAAAGATGCCTTAAGACTGCTCAATTTGGGATCATTTTTACCATCGTTTATAAGTAACTGTCATATTTATATAAGTACTTAAAATTGTAGTTTAAGGTGCAAAGAAACGCGACTAGTCATAGCCAGCAACCCGTTTAAAAATAGTAAATAAAGACTGTGTATGATAAAATCCGGACACGCATGATATGGTAGATCTTTCTATTGGATGTCCATATTCAAGTAACAATTCATTTTAATAATTTGTGGTTATCAAGGTACATAATAAAATTAAAAACATAATATAAACGTTACGCAGTCTGTGAGTTTTATCACTATATATTCCACAGTGCCTATATTTTTTGTCGACAGTGTTCTGACAGTGTTTACTTATTTTCCCGTTAAAACTAGTTTATTTTAATTTTAAATAATATGAATCAAATTATACCTTATTATATTCTCTTTTCACCATAGCTAACATTTTTCTAAGTGTATTTAGATTAAAATAGTTCTGAGGTGTTCTAACTTTTGTGAAATTGACTTTTTGACAAAAAATGCCTCCCATATAAATTACTTTCTGTGCTTGTAGTAGAAAGTTTTTCTGACTACCTCAAGTAGAAGAGTTTCAAAACTTTTTTTTGTTAAATAACGTTCTATCGACCATTAAACAGTTTCAATTTTATAATTGAAAGGAAAAATGGAAAAATTCACCGCGTCGAGCAAGACTCGAACTTGCGACCTCTCGGAACACCGGTCCGATCGCACTGCCAACTGTGCTATCGACGCTTACTCAACCCCGGCGAATCTTTCCATCTGTTACTCCTTTTTGCTTACGTCAGAGGGAGACGTGTAGCGACATCTACCGTAAGTGCATATACACAAAAAAAGTAAGCAAAAAGGAGTAACAGATGGAAAGATTCGCCGGGGTTGAGTAAGCGTCGATAGCACAGTTGGCAGTGCGATCGGACCGGTGTTCCGAGAGGTCGCAAGTTCGAGTCTTGCTCGACGCGGTGAATTTTTCCATTTTTCCTTTCAATTATAAAATTGAAATATCGTTTGCAGACGTTTCTGCTTATAACAACAATTAATTAAACAGTTTGTTTAAATATTAATACAATTGTGGCATTGTAGCAGGAAGCGAGTGAAGATTATCAAAAAACGCTGGAAAAAAAATTAACGATAATATGATGATTACCTTCAGTAAAAACTGAGACAAGCCCAAAAATTGTGATATGATTATACCTATTATATATTACTATAATTCCAGATTATTAAAATAAACTGCTTGAATATGTCGATCCGAAAAAAAATATATACCAGATCATGCGTGCCCGGATTTTATCGAACACAGTCTTTAGCACTTTTGCGAACCAGACTGAAAGTTGACGAGTTGCTAAGTATGAGCGAGATCACGTTTCTACCCATCTGATACTAAACTAACCCTACGAAATGCGAACTATAATATTTATGGAATGTCTCCTAGCGTGCTAAGGTTTGTTTGATTAAAATATTTGCATTATCGTGTGTACTGCTATTTTAAGCTCTTCATGTTTATATTTATTTTATAAAGAAAATGTTTTGAAACCTACTGTATTTTTTTTAGTAAAAGTAATCCTATAATGTGTGGCTATAGGCTGGAATTACCAGATAGAATCCCATTTCTAAATTAAATGTCAAAAGGCCACAGCGAAAAACAGTTGATTGGCGTGAAAGTATTTGTTTCAAAAAAGGGCGCCTGCGACTATTTGCCAAAAGTAAAAAAATCAACAGTACGGATAGCACATCTTACGTTGTTGCGTGACTCTCCATACTTCAAGCGCGACTCGTAGTATGAAGTGACATGTGACAACGTAAGATATGCTAGCCCGCCTGGTCCTGGACTATAGTCTATGACTGACCTATAGGTCCCGGTCCTTTAGTGGTATGACTAATTACCCCATTTAGGATCATTGTGTGTCCACGCGACCTCGATTTTTGTGAACTTATTTTCGTCATTGCGAAATTTTTGACCTTGAATATTTTTTTGCGTAAATTGCGGGCTAGTCTGGCTTTAAGCGTGAAAACGCAACATCATATATTTTAGATTTTGACTTTTAACTGACGTACAGTTGCCATCAAAAATATCGGAGCGGGCAAGGTAGTCACAAATCCCTGAACAACGCCTCTGTTGTCAAGGCGATAAAGGGAATGTTCCCTTGCCGCTCCTTGGTGGCGACTGTACAGCTAAATTAAAATGCTTATAAAATATGACATGAAATATAAGAATAATACCGAGGGAATAATCCTAAAATATACATTACCTGCTAGTTTAAGTAACCCTTGAAATTTTCATTCAATAATGTTAACGCCGAGGCAAATATGCAGAAGGAATAAATATGAAACGTATAAATGACGTGTTTTGGCTACGGTAGAACGCTACTAAATTTATATATTTTCTAAACGTTACAGTAAATTACTGGCCCCGATTTAATGACCTAGGCTTTCAAATGCACTGCAATAGATCAATGAATTCATTAGTCATAAATGTCATAATTAGTATTTTATTGGAATGATTGGTCACCCTACTTGTTACCTAAGCGTTCTGGATTGCACAGAGTAAAAAAAAACTAATAGATTTTTCCTGAGAACAACGCCAAATAAATAAGATCGTATATGATGAAGATGATAGAGGAATTAGGGTACAATTAAATACGTGCTTATCTCAGGGGCTGCCGGGATTTGTGCCGAGATTCGAATAGGTATCTTACCAAGCAAAAAAACAGCCAAGTACAAGTCCGACTCGTGCCCCAAGGGTTCCATACCTAACATTTTGTTTAATTTAGTCTGACTTACGCTTTACTGTAGACTTCTCTGTGGTTTTTCTGTACCTACTACTAATTTAAAGGCCAAGAACTAAGTTTTATCAGTACTTGTCGAACGATTAGATCGAGTAATTATATAAAAAAGTACTTATTACCGACTTCGAACATGTCGTTTCAAAATAAATTGGCTATGACCAGAGAATGGATAAGTAGTTAGACCGACACACGAGTGATTCTAAAAGGATTCCGTTTTCCCAATAGGAACGGAACCCTAAAAAACTAAGAACATTGCAAAGATTCTCCGTTCATTAGGGACAGGGACTAAGGAAACGATATCACTAGAGAATAGGTACACCGAAATACGTTTGTCATAGTCTGACTCATAGAAAAATATAACTCACGTAATTGACTGAGATTAGGCAACATTTAAAAATATAATTGTCTGCAAAGTTTCACGAGTCGACGGTCAAGAGTGATTCCACTGTAATAATTCATTTCCTGTTTTTGTGTGCTTCAGTCATACATATTTTTAACAGCTATTTTTCACATTCATAGCATCATACCATTTAACAGAGTTCATGGTTTTCGCATTTTCTATTAGGTAATTTTCGTTTAACATAGGTATTAACATTTTGTAGGCCGATTTCAGACCATCTTTAAGAAGGTACCAAAATGATTTTGATTATGCAAAAGGATCTTCTAATCTGTTTATTTTTATCTATAAATAAAATCCTAAAATTTCAGAAAAAAAACATAAATGTAGCTAGGTTTTGTAAACTTATATGTATAAAATATTATAAGTACTTAATGCATATAAATAAAAAAAACATCAAAAGACGAAGTCAGCTCACAATTAATAAATGTTGACAGATAAAAAAATATCAAATTATTATATTCGTACGGGCTTTCGACCACTAAATGCTATAAAATGAGAGCAATGCTTTTAGTAATTACGCTTGATGCTTCGATAGTAAACAAGGTCTCGACAAGAATATTTCTGTAGTAAAACCATTCAATACGGAGCAAAACTTTATCCCAACCAGCAAAAAACTTCAACAGCATCGCCTAAGTTTCATCAACATTCGATCGGAGAAAACTTGTATAAAATTTACTGAACGGCTATTTCTGGCCACGCATTGTCGAGAGTCTGGCAGTCGCCCAGGGCCTGACACTGCCAACGTCAACAAAGGTTACGGCGTTGAAAAAATGTGCCAATGAGGGAAGACTCCCGCTGCGTATTGAATTAAGGACTTGTCTCATTGGCGGCATCAGCACCACATCTATTAGATTTGATCAAACTAGAATAAGGATGTATGAGAGAAATTATACAAGAAAGAATGCATCCTAAACTAGTATTTTATACAATCGTGACATAATTAAGAGCTTTTCAGTCGAGTACCGCGTTTAGGCCACGAACCTTGCTGAGTGGCCTAAACAAGTAAGGTACGAGATTGAAAAGCTTGATTATGTCACTATTGTATACAATACTTTTTCTACGAGTGCTAAATATAGGCAAGCCGGTAAGAATTGAGTTGGACAAATAACTTGCTGCCAGTGCTGCCTCTATGCAATTTACTAACTTCAATCTCCCGGTGGATCGTGCCGGTCCCCCCTGGTGACGGCGGCGGCGCAGGGCTGATTACGGCAACTGCAGTGCTACAGTATTGTATGAAAATTCTTTCTGCTGGCAATGCCACAATATGCGACGAGTATAAAAAAAAAACATAGTTTTAACGCCGGAAAACAGATACATATAAGATTATACAGTTAGGTAGCAGCAAAAGTTGTCAAACGATCGACGCGTTATTTAAATTATCTAGACCTACTAATCGGTTTTTTTAACAAAAACGGAACAGTTGTGTTTAACAAAAGCTATTCCTGCAGACTGTCCCCCATTTTACGTAAATATTTACCAAGTATACCTTCCGATTATTAGAATTCCGGTAGATTTGCTTTCCATTGCTCTAAGTAGAGATAATGCCAAAGGGAAGCAACCCTTCGTCTATTGAACGTTTGTATATATACATACTCGTACCTTGAAAAGGACCGTTGTCGAACAGAAACTTGGTATGTACCTACTAATAGCATCCAATAGTTAACGTTTCCTACCAGTAACCCGAAATTTATTTGTACAACCAATATCACTCGTCTTAATCGAGTACTTTATAATGAGACTGAGTATATTTATATTAAAGTGTAGGCATGTTGAGTGAACTGAAAGTAGGTATATAAAATTAAGATAAAAATTGTTTCATCTCCCCACAACCCCCTTCATCATGAAATTAAGGAAGAAACAAATACTCTGGGGAGGAATTTGCTATGCAAGAGGTCTCAAATTAGGTCATTATAATACAGTTGCATTAAATTCAAAACTAACAGAAAAACCAGTCTAAGCCATTGAAGGTATCGTTTGGCCAGTAATTGTCCCACTTCAAACATAGACAAAAATAACTATAATGTATTTTTCGTCGGCTAGTTCCTTTATCCACAAAAAAAGGGATAAATATAGCATATAAAAAAATAAAAACATTTATTTGAGGCAAGCACCCATATAGTATTAATAAAATATAAAGTTCCACTGTTACTGCGCTTTTTGGTTACCCAGACCACAGAACCAAAGAATGATTTGTTCTTTAAATGTGATGGAGCTACACTAAGAAAGAAATCTAAAAAATTCAATAGCCAACATTTTGAACGACTTCCACGCGGCAAAGCCGCTAACTGTGGCTAGTCTTTAATAATAGCGGCTAGGATTGGTTGGATGGAAGTAAGATTATTAATCACCGAGTCGCGACGCTGCTGCTACTTCAATAACACGGCCTAAGTGGTCATAAACACCACTGAATAACGAGCCATTGAGAGCCGTTGATGGTCCCTAATCACTGTAAACACTAGGCGACACAGTCCACACTACATGAGTCAGGCAACAAGTGGTTCTTGGCAACTACGCGTGTCATAACTCAATTTGTAAGAGATCTTTGAGTTCATTGTAGCGTAGGATTTAAGTATTGAAATTTGGTTAGAAATGTAATGATGCGGTAAGAGAAACTAGTGCTTTATAGTTCAGTCATTATATCCAAAACACCGACCCTACCCGTGAATAATTAGTTCTTGGATTTTTTTTTCGTAGGTCCCTCGGGGGGGTCACTGGGAGTGTAAATTCAAAAAGTAGACTGAATCAGGCTCCTGCATATATTCGAAAAACGGTTTTTCTTGAACAACTTGGGCATTTTTGATTTTACAGTACAACCGTGAGGACAAAAATTTTAGTGACTCTCTACAAGTTTGCTCCTCACAATTTTTCTTCTCTCATTTAACGTGACTAAAAAGGCTTTTTTTTAACGATAGCAGCGCCATTTGCAAGAAGCTTAATTGAGCAGCCATTAGCGTTTTTATTCGTCACATAGTAATAAATAATAAAATAATATTGAACTGACCGCTGGAGGTGTGCCAACATGTGTTTACCTAATCAAAGTAACCAGCCCCACCTCTATGCATGCGCAATCGGCGCAATCGCCTTCATGACACTGTGGGCTTACTGCGAAAGTCGAAACTCGACATTTCGCTATCTCCCACTCTATTGCACATGCACATACGAGCGAAAGAGATGCAGCTATCGAAATTTAGATTTTTGAAGTTTGCGGTAGGTAAGCTCTGGTCGCATCGCTCGATATCTGTTTACCGGTCACCATAGCAACCTAGTAATTCGCGTGCCATTTCACAAAATTACACTAAATATAATTTTCAATGTTAAGCTTACCAAATCAATAAAGAAGTAATTTGGCTGGATCACGCGATGGAGACCAAGGTACGGCGCATTGTTGTCCTTACCGTTTCATTAAATTAATGTTACTCACGTGACATCGTAGGGACGTCAAAGTTTGCAGCACGAAGGGCATGCCGCCCCTCGTATTCATTTATTCATGTCTGCCTGCTTTTATCTTTAATACGGCTGTAAAGAAGTGACGTCGGTTCTTATGAATATTTAATATTAATTTTATTGTGGGGCCTGTGATGTATTATGATAGAAGACGGCGCGATAATCACTTAGGAGCGCTTTCTTTACATTCTGTTTTGACTTGCTTTCACCATGTTTTATATTTGATGTGGAGATAAATCATATTTTCTGAAAATCTATGTAACATATAATACATTAAGCTAGAAACTATATATGTCCATATTTCGCGAGTTATTTAGTTGCCCAATAAAGATCAAGTATCCAAATAATTTACGTGTGAAGCTCCAACTATCAGGCATTGATATCGGGTGCGGTTCACTTTTCATGCAAACAAAATTCATATTTTCAGTTAGTATACGCTTGAAAAGCATAATAAACGATTTTCATAACAACAAAATTCATAATTTTATATGGCATAACGATTAATTAGCATAATACTCATTTACCATACCAACATTTGGTTAATGTTTATTTTCACTAATGTCATTTAGTATAACTTAATATATCATAATGTTTAATTAGTATACTGTTCATTAATTATAATAACATTAAATATAACGTTTATTTTGAATAACAAAACATGATATATTATATTAACGACTTTAACGAGTGTCCCTTGCAATCCCTATAATAACGTACGGAAACGAACTTATGACAGATAAATAGGCTATAGTTTAGGTCGCAGTTAAAACCTTTGAACTGCGACCCCCACTGAAACGAAATTCTATCCAAAAACAGCAACAGGGGCCTTCTCCTCGACACCAGGAGCGGCCCTGGATGCACTGCTTGACTTAACACCGCTCCACCTACAAGTTAAAAAGGAGGCGAAGCAGTGCGTCTACAGAATATGCACGCTAAACAGGCCAAAATGGCGCTCTCAAGCCCTAACCAAATTTAAGGCCTGGGTTTTTGCAAACAAAACCCTCAGCATGCCTACCGACGACATGCACACCGTATGTAGTTTCACCAAACTGTACAAAGTGGAAATACCTCCTAGAGACAAATGGACTAATGACCAAATGTACTTCGAAGAGGGTAGCCACATTTGGTACACGGATGGATCGAAGAAGGGCAATGAAGTAGGATGTGGGATCTATGGTGAGAGACCCAAGCACAAAACGAGCATCAGTATGGGCAATAGGGCCTCAATCTTCCAGGCTGAAATCTTCGCCATCAACAAATGTGCGGAAATCAACCTGGACAGTAACCGTAGACACCCAGCATATCTACATCAACTCAGACAGCCAAGCTGCTCTGCTGGCACTAGAATCTTTAGAGTCAAACTCAAAACTAGTCCAGAACTGCAAAAATAACCTTAATGCACTGGCTAACTCCAACAAAGTAACACTAAGATGGGTACCAGGGCACTCCGACATTGACGGAAACGAAATAGCGGACGAGCTCGCCAGAAAGGGTGCGGACACACCCCTGGTCGGCCCTGAACCGTTCTGTGGAATCACCAAACGGGAGGCGTATTCTATGCTAAACGAGTTAGAAAAAACGAGAGCAAACGCATGGTGGAAGCTCGTCAAAGGACAAGCACACTCGAAAGCTCTAATCAAAGGGTTCAACAACAAAGTCGTTAAAGAGCTACTAGAGCTCAAAAGACACAAAACCTGCGCAGTGACCAGAATTCTGACAGGTCACTGCAAGTTGAACAAACACATGTTTCTAATGGGAAAGAAACAGGACGCAGCATGCAGGTTCTGCCAGGAGGAAGAGGAAACTGCCATGCACATTCTCTGCTCCTGCGGACTACTAATGCTTAAAAGAAGTGCCCACCTAGGGAGGCATGTACTGCAACCCGAGGAGGTACAACACATTACAGCCCAAAGAATCTGGAAGTTTCTAGACTCAACGGGAATTAGTAATGAATTATAAAGGGCTGCCACAATAGATCAAATCTGGTCGAAGCGGCACACAGATAGCCCTACAAGATGAATAATAATAATCCAAAAATAAGGCTAGATTAGGTTAGAACTGCGACCCACATGGAAACGAACTTCTGCCGAAAAGTAGGTTAGGGAAGAACTGAGACCCCCACGGAAACGAACTTCTGCCGAAAAGTAGGTTAGGTTAGAATTGCGACCCCCACAGATACAAACTTCTGCCGAAGAGTAGGTTAGGTTAGGTTAGAACTGCGACCCACACGGAAACGAACTTCTGCCGAAAAGTAGGTTAGGCTAGAACTGAGACCCCATAGAAACGAACTTCTGCCGAAAAGTAGGTTAGGTTCGAATTGCGACCTCCACAGATACGAACTTCTGCCGAAGAGTAGGTTAGGTTAGGTTAGAATTGCGACCCCTACGGAAACGAACTTCTGCCAAAAAGTAGATTAGGTTAGAACTGCAACCCACATGGAAACGAACTTCTGCCAAAAAGTAGGTTAGAACTGCAACCCCCACGGAAACGAACTTCTGCCAAAAAGTAGGTTAGAACTGCGACCTCCAAGGAAACGAACTTCTGTCAGAAAAGTAGTGCAAAAGCATTAGGGCAAATGATCGCTAGGAGGATTAGTTCCGGCCTAGTTTCCCCTCTGGGTTGGAAGGTCATTATTAGGTCAGGTAATTATTATACAATTTAAAATTATGCAGTTCGTGTTTATGCAATCTGAATGATTATATCATTGGTTTATTATGAACTTTAAAATTATGCAAAATGAGTAGGTATTATCTAAATATATAAAAGAAGAAACTGACTGACTGACTGACTGACTGACATATCAACGCACAGCCTAAACCGCTGGGTCTAGAGTTTCCAAATTTGGCATGTAGATCCCTTATAAGGTCTAGGGGTGCACTAAGAAAGGATTTTTCAAAATTCACCCCGTAAGGAGGTGAAATGGGGGTCCAAAGTTTGTATGGGGAAACAAGATTTGTTAGACTATTTTATTTGAAACTTCACCGGAGTATTCCTAACAATAAATGAGTAAGCACGTGTTTCAGCTTTTTTGAAAATTTAACTCCTTAAAGGGGGAAATGGGGGTGAAAAAGTCTGAAAATCAATATGGGTATCGTTCCTATGGTTTATCGGGTCGCTGATTACGAAAACAACAACCATATTATCATACAACGTGGCAGGTGTAAAATATCATCCCCCAGGGGGTGAAATGGGGGTCCAAAGTTTGTATAGGGAAACAAGATTAGTTAGACTATTTTATTTGAAACTTCACCGGAGTATTTCTAACAATAAATGAGTAAATACGTGTTTCAGCTTTTTTGAAAATTTAACTCCTCAAAGGGGGAAATGGGGGTGAAAAAGTCTGAAAATCAATATGGGTATCGTTTCTATGGTTTATCGGATCGCTGATTACCAAAACAACAACCATTTTATTATACAACGTGGCAGGTGTAAAATATCATCCCCCAGTGGGTGAAATGGAGGTCCAAAGTTTGTATAGGGAAACAAGATTAGTTAGACTGTTTTATTTGAAACTTCACAGGAGTATTCCTAACAATAAATATGTAAACACGTGTTTCAGGTTTTTTGAAAATTCAACCCCATAAAGGGGGAAATGGGGGTGACAAAGCCTGAAAAACAACATGGGTATCTTTTCTATGGTTTATCGGGTCGCTGATTACGAAAACACCAATGATTTTATGATACAACGTGGCGGGCGTGAAATATCATCCCCCTGTTGGGGTGCGATAGTGTTGAAATTACTAAATATCAATATGGGAGTCGATTTATGGTATTTTGGGACGTTAATTAAGTACGAAAATGGCATCAATTTCGAAATTTTTGTTAAAGAAATAATTTTACCTCCGGGAAAGGACATAGGGTAGTTTCTATACCGAAAATCAGCCCTTAAGGGGGTGAAAAGGGGATTGGAAGGTTGTATAGAGAATTTTTAACCGTTGAACCGATTTAAATGAAACTTGATATAATAGATAGTTTGAATCCCGGGAAACGACTAAGGGTTATTTTCATTGAAAAATTAACCCGTAAAGGGGTGAAAAGAGGGTTGGTAGTTTATATAGGATTTTTTCACAGCTGAACCAATTTAGATGAAACTTGGTATACAGATAGTTTGAGGCCCGGGGAGGAAAAAAAATAGTTTTTTTTGCGAAGGTAAAAAAGTTAAGGGTGAAACGGGGGTTGCAGGTTTTTATAGGGAATTTTAAACCGTTGAACCGATTTAGACGAAACTTGGTACATAGTAAGTGTGAATCCCTGCAAATGACTGAGGGTTGTTTTCGTTCCGAAAATTCCCTTGAAGAAAAAAGGGATTGGAATTTTGATCAGGAAATTTTTAACACCTGGACCGATTTAGATGAAACTTAATGCTAATTAGCATACAGATAGTTTGAGTCCCGAGAAGGAACATAAAATTGTTTTTACCTCGAAAATCAGCCCTAAAGGTTAAGGGTGAAACGGGGGTTGCAAGTTTGCATGGGGAATTTTTAAACGTGAACGATTTAGATGAACCTTTGCATAGAGATAATTTAAGTCCCGAGAACGGACATATAAATAGTTTTTATTTCGAAAATTAACCCTAAGGTTAAGGGGATGAAATGGCGTTGGAGGTTTGAATGGGGAATTTTTAACAGCTGAACCGATTTTGATATAACTTAGTATAGAGAGTCCCGGGAAGCGAAAAGGATGTTTTAGGGTTTCGTACCAAAATGGTAGAAAAGGAACCCTTATGGTGCGACTTTGTTTGTAAGTCAGTGACCCAAAGGCAGGCATGTAACGCCAATTTATGAATTTTAAACATTAAGGGGGGGGGGGGGGGGGATTTGTGGGTAGGTAAATGAGAAATCAAAAAACAAATAACTTTATTGTGTGGCGTATCAAATAAAAGGGCTTAATGTGAGGATTTCTAATTAGTATAATTTTAACATACATAACTTTGAAGTTATTAAAAAAAAGGTTTAAATTAATCAATATCGGAAACTGTTCGACAGAAAAATTTGCAAAAATTATAGATATAATAGTTATTTACGTATAAATTACAAGAAAACTAATAAGAGTGCAGTCAAGCACCAGTCCGACTTAAGACAAAAATAAAATCGGGGTACGTGTCCGATTCGCACTCAGCCGCCCTATTAATTCTCATGAAATCATGCTGAAAGCGTCTTTTTTCAAAAATTTAATAAAAAAGTTGTTCCTACGAAACCTTTGAGGCGCAACTAAGACCCGTACTTGCGAGTTTTTTTTTAATTTCCTAAAATCGTTACTTAAAGTGGTGAAATGGGGGTTAAAAGTTTGTATGGGGCATTTTTAAATGTTGAACCGATTTAGATGAAACTTGGTATGGAGATAGTTTGGGTCCCGGGAAGGGGCAAAATTGTATTTATCTCGAAAAACAAAGCTTACGGGGGTGCATAGCAAAGGGGTTGGAAGTTTTATAGAGAATTATTTTCAGTTGAACCGATTTAGATGAAACTTGGTATAGAGATAGTTTGAGTCTCGGAAAACGACATAGGATAGTTTTATCCCGAAAATCAACCCTTTAAGAGGTGAAAAGGGGGTTGAAAGTTTATATGGGGAATTGATAACCGCTGAACCTATTTAGATGATTTGGTATAGAGATAGTTTGAGTTCTGGGGATGGATACATAATAGTTATCCCAGAAGTCATTCCCTAAGAGGGTAAAAAGGGGGGTCAATTACTAATTCTACGCAAAGGAAGTCGCGGGGAAAAACTTTTATTCAAGAGTAGAAATCTGCATTAATCATAATGTACGCGGGCGAAGCCGCGGGCAACTGCTAGTAAGTAATGAAAATATGAAAAAAGTTGTTTTGCATTTTGTTTTTATGCAATGTAATCCATTATAGAAATTGAAATTATGCAATTCGTTGTTATGAAAAATGAAATTATGCTATTTGTTTGTATACAAAACATTACACACCCGATATTTCCTATCATTTTGCTATAAAAATAAGTATCAAGTAAGTTTGTAGAAATGGGCTCGAGTAGTTTTGTAATATTTTGCGTGGTTAGCTTAATATTTGTTCTAAATTCTATGTAGCTCTGCACATTTTCGTATACAGTTATATACATGCACGTACGCAAAGCAGTTCTTTCGTGTATAATAAGTTTGATACTTATGGGTGGTGGCTCTTTATTTGTTTTTTTCTTATACAGGCTGTAACAAAAATACTGGTGATCAGTTTAAGGGCATAATTGGTATCGTATTGCGAGTAGGAAAAAGTAGGAGAAAAATTTTTTGGACGCGAAAAAAATTTTTTTTTTGTATGGGGCGTTTCGTCCTAGCTGGCCAACGCTCCATACAAAACCGAAAATTTTTTTCGCGAGAAAATTATTTTTTCTTTGTTTTTCACAATAAGAATACGATACCAATTATGCCCTTAAAAGGATCACCAGTATTTTTGTTACACCTTGTACATTATCTACATGTCTCTTAAAATATATTTATCAAATAGCAGAAAAAGATTTCCGACTCCAAGAAAACGACCGAGGAAAGTTCCAGCGAGTCCAGCGGTGGTGAGTTTTAAACCAATTGATATTAAAAGATGCAGTTGGATTATGTTACTAAATGTTAAATTACAAGTAGGTACTTTTTGCTCTTTACTGTTTTGGTGGTACCCGGAATATTGTTCGTCTAGGGACAGAGGTACGAAATCTAACGATGCTGTTAGATAAGAATAATCTATTTACAATACAAATAGCTGCTACATATCCTGAAGTCGCCGTCACACGAGATCGATTGGTGTGTGTCCCCTGCTCTTTCCAATCAATACAAATTTACAGCCTGAGAGTAGAGCCTGCTTCTGTGTCCAATTTTGTTTAGCAAAAACCGGGAATTTTCTACTTCTCACATACAAAACCAGTACTATAACCGTGAAGCACTTCGTTCATCGAATCGTATATTTGCATCACTCTCTTTCGTATATGTAAGAGCGATAGAGACGGAACCATCGTTTTATCGATTTTCAAGCTTCTGGTAAAACGCTGTTAACATAACATGATTGCAACTCACAACACTTTATCTTTGAAAACAGCTCACGATGATGACGATGAAGATGATATGCAAATCGGGAGGGGAGTGGGTAAGGCAGAAATAACTGTGAACCGCGAAGAGTATATGCAGGCCCATAGGGACCTCTCACACGATTACATGCAAGCTCAACTGAAAAACAGCTTATTGCATCGTCGTTTGGGGGAGTATTATAAGTAAGTTTTTTAGGAGCTTTGATTTAAGTTTGTAATTCTCGGTATTGATCAGAAAATTTACATACTTAGCTACTGGAGAGGCAAGCCATGATAATTAATATTAAATAGAATACCCTACGATAAAAAAATTATTTCTAATCGTAATCGGTGATGGAATGGTTGTAGGTCTAGTTACAAATAGTTTAGATAAAATATTGACTACGTGGTAATGATTAAACAACTTGATGTTTTATTAGTATTTTAATGTAAATATGGCACAACAGTAACAGTTCAATCATACTGCCGCACTAATAAATCATAATTTTTCTTAATATATCTATAATTGTTGTATTGTAGTATGTATAAAGAAATTAATTATCATTTTTCATAACTTTTAAAGAAAAAGATCACAAGGCCACGTTTTGAAACAGCCGCTAGAGGGGGCCGCCGACATGGAAGAGAAATATCAACAAAAACTACTGGTATACGAACAGGTCAAGAATCAGGATGAAAGAGAAATAGCGGATGTAAGCTTTATAAATTATCATACAATTTTAGGGAGTAGTGACGAAGCATCAGAGGAACTCGGTTCCTAACGGTATTTTTTTTATAAAGGCTCTTGAAGAAAAGCAATACCAAATTAGATCCAACAACAAAAATCCCTATTAATGTTTGTGACACACCGCTATTGGAATGTACATATTTAAATATAAACATTTAGTTTCTAATTTCAATAATATTTTACAAGATTGGCTCATCGCCATGATTTTGAGACAGCTACAGAAACGACCTTCAAAAGGACTGATACCTGACGCTTAGATTGACTAAATACAGTAAATACGTCAACTTTTTTAAAATCAAACTCATCTCGAACACGCTGTTTAAAAATGACGAGGCTCAGAACTGTTGTAATGTTATAAACTTTAAGTATAACGATATAAGGGTGCGTTTCCACCAGAGCTGTGCGAGAATACGTTGCGAGGAATTTATTTATCATGAACCAATAGAAATGCTTGATTTACCGATACTCGCTTAGTAGGTACAGCTCTAGTGGAAACAGCTCAGCGGAGCGAGGTTTTTGTACGACCTTTTTTGGGAGTGAAAGATGTGTGCGAGAAATGTGTTGCGAGGTCAGTTACTAGACGGCGTTTGCCAGAAGCGACATGCCCTCACTCCGCATCCTCGCACCGCTCAGCAACCCTCGCAACACATCTTCGCACCGCTTAGCTACTTCACACGGCTCTGGTGGAAACACCCAACACCGTTCCACATCTTCGCTACGCATCTTCGCACCGCTCAGCTACCTAGCTCATCTCTGGTGGAAACGTAGCCTTAACACGTTCACAGTCCAGTGCCCCATACATGGGTCACGACGAACTATCTCCAGAAGTCCGTGCCCCGTATGGGTCACTATAGCCGACCAGGTATGCACTCAAATCACTATAATTCACTTCCTACTGCATTCGATAAAAGGCTTAAGACAATTCTGATATTTTGGTTAGATATGAAACAACATTCTATAATATTATTGCAATAATCCGAGTGCGTACCTGGTCGTTCCATAGTGACCCAAATGTGGAGCACGGACGTGTGAGTGTGTGTGTGTTTGCTTGGACGTCCAAGAAAATTGAAATGTTTTGTATGGGGACTGTGAACGTGTTAATCTTGAATATATTATAATAATTTAAATGTAAAGAAACTGCATAAAGATAATTCAAATCAATCTGAAAATTTTCAGATAAAAACCAAAGTGAAATTGGTTGAAAAACAATATCAAGAAAGACTTACTTTCGCAGAGAGTAAATTTGATGAACTGCAAGCCCTGGAAAAGAGTACGGGCACTGGTCTTATATACTCTAAAAAGGGGAAACCAATTGCGGATAAGGTAAGAAGTTTTTATAAGCTGGAAATTTATTTATTTTAGTAAGCATTTTGTGAAGTGTTCAAAAGAAACACAATAGCTGGCAAAAAACAAGAAAATTAACAACTTAATTACTGGTGCTTAATAAGACGAGATTTGGTAGGTACATTTACGTCCTCAAAACTCTCCTTCTAATAGGTACAGTCAGTAGCAGAAGTAGCTAAGCGGGTGGGGTGTTCAAAATTACCTACACACGCTCTTTTTCTCCTAAAAATAAAGTCGCGCACAGCTCATTTTGAACACCTTACCTGCTTAGTTACTTTTGCTGCTGACTGTACATTGGTATTATATTTAAATAGGTATCGTTGACCACAAAAATCTGTATCCACTTTTTCACCTTATTGCGTTTGGACACATCTGACACAGTCGACTGTACTAACATAAAAGCAACAGGTACAATAGGTATTTATGAAATACCTCAACAATCCTATTTTAAAATAAAATATTTATTAATCATCTATTCATCAATACATTTTGACATAAATAAAATACTAATTTAAATTACAGGCACATTTAGTCGAGATCTATCGATCTACGTGTATTTTCGTCGTAAAATATTAACAGACCAAATATTGTATTAGAAACGAACCCTTTTCAGAGAATGACTACCCTTCATTCCCACAGGTGTCGTAAAAAGTGACAAAATGAGTTAAAAGGGTCGACATTTTGTCTAGCAACATTTATATATACGAGCACTGCAGTCTAGTGGTAATGGGAGTGGTGGTATATTCAACTGTCAATTAGCAATATTACATAGGTACCTACAACGAAACGCAAAATAGCCAATGTTCTTGAAACTGAACTAAACATCTTTAAAGAAAATTATATGCTGTGACATAATTTGTGATTGATTTAGTCAATTTGCTGAATAATTTTACGACATCCTTATAAATTATAAGGATGTCTATAATATAGGTGTCATTTATTATATTGGCTGTGTGCATGAGTGTGGCGCCATCTCTTGAGCAGGAGGTGAAAGGGTTTTTTTCTTTTTTATTAATGGCATATACTTACTCCTTGATTTTATGAAATGTCACTGGCTGATTCACTATTTGGACAGTTGACCCTACGGGTGATGTCAAATATTTTGAAATGTGATATTGACCAGAGCCCAATTTCTTGTTACCTTTGTGCGCTGCGATCGTTCACGTTACCCCCACCATGTACTTCGCACATGCATTTAAATATAAAAAAACACAAAAATGCATTTAAATATAAAAAAAACATTGTGTGGTTTTATGAAACCACGATGCAAGTGAAACTTTACTATGTTAGCATGGCGCTTAGAAATTGGTGCCCATTTGGTTTGTGCCATTGAAACAATAAGCGGCCTTGATTCAATTGGGATTGTTCATATTTTTTTACCCCCCATTTTGATAATTTATTCTGAAATTATAGGCCATTTTAAGATATCAATTTGATCTGTTTAGCTTAAAACAGCTTAGTTATTTTATTATAATTAAAATAAAAAATCTGATACGATGTCTTGTAAGTTACAGTCTCAGGCTGAATAGCATTGACAAAGTCAAAAATTCGTATAAAAAAAACCCTTGCTTGTCGTCAACTGCCGCTGTCACGTCAAGATTGACGTATTGGTACATCACTTCGCACTTCTCTTGACCGCGAAAAATATACAAATTCAAATCTTATTTGTAAAGCGCAAGAAATAATACACATGGCGCTAAATTTTGTAAAAGCCGACTCAAGAAACATACCCAAGTTGGAAAATATCTGTATGCTGGAGTAAATCGAATCAAGTTCAAACTATAATTTGATTGAAATAAGATGAACCAAAATACTTATGTGAGACAGGACAATACGATTACTTGTAAGCTTTTATACATTTTAAAAGATTAGTCATTGATTATTATTGCACTTTTGGCTTAATTTCTGTAATTAATACTTACTTTTTCACTTAAATACGTTGGGGTAGTGTTTGTTTACAAATTTCTGTTTACATATTTGACAATGTCGTAGCGTATGACATTGATTTTATTTTTATAGGAATGCTTACAAAGGTTTTACTAAGAGGTTTTACATGGTGGTTGTGAGGACAAAGTCAAACAAAGGTCAATCATATTTTTGCGAAAATATCCGAATCCACACATTAATTTCGCGAAATATTAATCAAAAGATGATCGATAAACGTAGACCTCGAAATGGTTTTGGAAATATACATTTCCAAAAAAAATTAACAATCCCAATTCTCATTTTCTAAAATTGTTTCTAAAATTTAGAAAAAATAATTCGTCCGACGAGGTTTGAACCTTCGCCCATTCGATCGTAAGTCTCATGCCATACCACAGTGACACCGCTACTGTTACGCTAAGATGCGATATAGATTTGTATACCGCGGTTGAATACCAGACGTGCCAAAACATGACATGAACCTTATTGCTTATGAAATAAGCCTCACCTACAAACAAGAATCTACGTTACATCGTGTAACGTGCGACATGCAGAAGGCAGGCTTAAATATTTGAGGCGATGGAATAAAAAATTAGAAAAAAAAGTTTAAAAAGTATGAGAAAAAAATGATGACTACAATAAATATTTTGATGACTTTTTCCTAGACGTTAATGCGCTTCTTGACCCTACAACGTCGCAAGACAGAGCAGACAGCCGCGCTACGCCTCCGCTACATACGGGCCAGGAACGCGGTCACAGAGCTGGACGGTATCATCAGAAAGCTGGAGAAGCTGGGGCCTGGGCTCTATGTGGCCCAGTACGAGCAGCTGTTCTGCGATAATGAGAACTATATGACCAAAATTGAAGGTTAGTCATGTTCTTTAGTCGATGCAAGAACTATGTAAACAGAATTTAAGGATTTTTTTTAAGGCGGTGCTTGAACATACGATTGTCTTCATGTACTAGGCGCTAATGTAAATACGGGTAAAATAAATAAATTCGATAGATCACATACCGCAATGTAATAATCACGTGTAAGTCTAAACACTAAGGTTTTTTAGTTGTGTAGAATGCACTTTACATATATTTTACATATAACTTTGATTACAATAACGAAAAATTACAATAAACAAAATTTATTGCTTGCGACAATGCTCACTTCATTAGGAATGAAGTGAAATGGAGAAGCTTGGCTTTGTATGTGGCTCTTAGGTACTTATGTATGGTACTTAGGTATTATTAATATCTAACTACAATATTACGTTACATATTTTATCTATTACCTAGTTCATATTTTATCTATTAACATTATCAGGCTTATGGGATATTTTCATGCCCAGCAAATAAATAAATCTTTTACGAGGGCTGTTATCCATTACTATTCCCAAACATTCCACCCGCCGTTGACAAATAAACGTCCCACTAATTGGTTCCCAGAAACTGATCTCAGAATAACTTTTTATCCGTTGAGCTCATATAACATACAGTCAGCACGTAAAAGTTACACAGAAAATGGGTTCTAAAAAGACTTTTTGCCGGAAAGAAACGGGCTGACCGTAATTATATGTATTATATAAGATCAATGTTTTTATAACCAGAACGGGAGGATGAACTCATCAAGAACCGTAACAACTGCACGGAGCATAACCAGATCTTGGCGCACATAAGAGAGAAGATGCACCACACTGACCAAGTGATTGATATTACGGAGTGCGATCTTGGCGATGCGGAAATGGAGTTTTATAGAGCTAGAGAGGACTTGAGTGTCGTTAAGGTACACTGAGAATATTTCAGTTTATTTAATGTGAATATATTTATTGTTCCACGGTAAATAGCAGTGAACGTATATTTTACAGCAAAACCGGTCCAATGACGTTTTTACTCTGCATTACTGCTTAGTTCTAAATGGCTTTGATTTTATTTGATACTTGGTTTAACAATTTCATAGCCTTAAAATAATAACAATCCTAGCACTGCACCAAAAATGCTGGAAAATATACGATCACTGATTAGATCTTAGATAATTAACAATCTAAACTTATTACAATATTCAAATCCGCAACACAGGTTTCGTCCATTAAAAAAAATATACAATAATAAAATAAAATAAAAAACTGCATCCACAATCTAAACTACTATCAAACTCAAGATATGGGCTGCACTCTTACCTAAGGGCCTAGTAGTAGTTTGAAATTTTTGTCAAATAGGTAAGTCATATGGTAGATATTTAGATAAAGTGGAAATCTCGGCCGTTAAAATTGGCTCGCTGCACCTACAAACAATTAGGTACATATTTAAGTTGCCTTAGCCCACGTGGAGCAAAATGTTTTGTTGACAATATAGGTAACTAATCTTATCTAGGACGGATATTTTAATATCCAAAGAAATTCCAAATACGTTTTTATAAAATGAATAGGTACCCAGATGAGTCAGTGCGATTTATAAGTTTAATAACTATATTCATTCCACATATATCATTGAAATAACAACTTAAAACATAAAAGTTATAAATACCACATTTCCGATTCTTCAGAAGATTTTTATAGCTATGATACCACATTATTCTTAATTTTTTATTACACATATTTTCACTTGTTTCCACTTTTATGTCCCTAGAAATATTTTTACGATCCCAATTTGTTTTTCTGACACAGAACCGCCGTGACAAGCTCCGCTGGTGCCTGGGAGCCGAGCGACTGAAGGCTGGCCTTCTCACCAGAAAAGATTTGTTGCGTGACTACGAAAACGCTATTGACGAGGTATATCATATACTGATGGCAGGAAAAAAGGAAAATTACTGAACGGCTTTTTTCTGCAATAAATTAACTAGATCTACTAACTAGTTCGTTAGGTATATTTTGCTACGACCTATATTGTATACCGTGGGCATTGTTCTTAAAATGCCACCTACACATGATGTCAAAAGGTTTTCATTAAATGTGATTCAAACAACTCCAACTTTAACAATTACACGTTTGGTCATTTAATATATAATTGACATAAATTGAAATCTCATAACTTCTGGTTTAATTCGAAGTAAGGATTATTAGTACCGCTTTTCTATGCAAAACTAAATAGACGGGGAATTCCCTGTTTTCACCATACAAAATCGGAACCGCGAGCATTCATTAATTTTATTAATATTTACGATACTACTTACCACAAATAGTAAGTAGTACATGGTAAGTAGTAAATCTAATTAAATAATCAAAATATCGTATGATAGTTTTCTAAATAATGACGTTAATAACGGGTTTAATATTTAACTCAACATTTATTCCGCAGGTCGAAACAATAAGGGAAAAGAAGAAACGCCTACAAGAACAAATTAGCAAAACCACTGAAAAGGTAAAAAATGCGCGCAAACGAATGCAGGTAACGGATTGCGACAGTTTTACAGTCAAGTAAAACATACCTGCCTGAGTCTTAAGAGTCGCCAGGACGCTCGCGTAAACTCGCGTCCCCATACAAACGTAGTTCAGCTCTCATTTTAAAAAGACATGCTTTAGAACCACGAAATTTGGCATGGGCATTCTAGCAGTACAGATCTATGTCGGTAATTCGTTTTCGTTGCTAAAAATTGTAATACAAAGAAAATATAGCAAAAATAAGTTTTGTATGTAAATCTGTATCTGGCTGTATTTTCTTTGTATTACAATTTTTAGCATTCAAAACGAATTACCGACCTATGTCGGATCAGGACCGGACCGGATGTCGGTAACAGATCTATATCTGTACTACTAGAATGCCCATGCCAAATTTCGTGGTTCTAATGCATGTCGTTTTAAAATGAGAGCTAAACTACGTTTGTATGGGAACGCGAGCGTCCTGGCGACTCTTAAGGCTCAGATAGACGACGACGTGGTAGGTGTGCGAGTTTCGTTACATTTCTAACTACTGTGGTACAATCAACCTATCTATATCAGCCTTTAGAGCGCCCGTATTCTGAGATAAACCGTAAGTCAATAGAAAAGTAAATAGGTCAAATGAAGGGATGTTTACAAAAACAACTACACTGGTTGAGACCTGAAACGATTAACAATGTTCTTAAAAAAGTGTCAACCGCTCTAAGCAGTTATGTTGTTTTTTGTAAACAGCCCTTCAAATGTAAACGAACCATTTTACCTTCATTACTTCGCTTTCATGTACTTTTAAAGAATATCTCGTCTATTTGTACTTACACTTAAACATGTTATCTACGTAACTACATTCATTTTTACCAACATCCATTAACTTTTACTTCAGTGAAAACTAATATTTATTTTTATTTATTACGAATAATATTTTTTCATGTGTCGACTGCTATTTTGCCTCCCAATTCAGTTGTCACTCAGCCATATTTGCTTACATTTATGTGCATTTCTATTGACCTCCGGTAGGCCTTCTTTCTATTCCTCTATGCTTGCCGATCCATTGAAATCTGCATCTCGTCAGGTTGTCGATAGATTCATCTCATGGGTGGCTTACCACGGTCGTGGATGTTAGCCTTAGTCTATTCAACCAACGGCCCGGCCATGGCTATAATTTTCTACACAAAAAAAGTCTGTCGATTTTTTTTTGTACAGAAAACAATAGCGGGGGAGGGAAACGTCAAATCAGATCAACGTCATCAAGTCAGATAAACGTCAGTCCATACAATGAGTGTGACCACTGGTCATATATTTTCCGCAAAGGAAACTCCTGTCGATGGCCGCTCCGGTTGGTTTAATGCTCTAAAGTGTTAGCCGGTTGTCAATCAAGCAGGGTTAAGCAGCCAACCAAGGGTTAGCTGCATCTGGCCCGTCTCCATACATCCTGGCAATGTTGGCAATGGCCTAACTTACTTGTTTTATGAATACGATATCTTCTTGTATGTCTTAGTTATAAATATTAATATAATAATAAAAGGTACAAGAAATTAAATCAATCGATTAATATTGATGACATTATAATCAATGGTAATATGATACATTCCGCGTGTACGTAACGTAACGTAACTAAACTCGCACGCACCGTTCAATGAGGTTGGTTCCATTCCAAGCTTTTATGATATATACCGTGTACAGTCGACGTCAAAGATATATTTACACTTTTGGACCTTATTGCAAAGGAGTAAGGTGCAAACATATCTTTGACGTAGTCTGTACAATATTTTTTTATTATATTAGTAATTAAAATATTTTCATACGTTTTCCCATGCTTTTTGTTCGGAGCCAAGCGAATAAGCTGCGACATTATATTTTTAAACTACTTACCTGATTAGGCTAGTATTTTTTATTATTACTGCTATTAGCATAAAGTAATTGTATTAAACTTACATCATCAATGAGTTTGTGATGGGGCTTATTTCAACTATTCACTTACTTACTTTATTTTAATAAATTATTGTTAATTATACTTACGGTTTCCAGGTACCTTGAACAACATTTAATTATTAACACTAAATTGTTAAAATAAAACGTTTTTAATAAGAAAAAAAATGTTTTTTATTTATTTATTAACAATACATTTTGTACCAAACATTATTATTCGGGTCTCCCTAACAAAACCTCCTATTAACGGAACGTATCAAAAATAACATGGAATATTCATAAACATGTCTGAAACACACATAACACACACATAAAAAAACAGTAATAAATACATTTCATTTTACCAGTTTTTACTCTGATCTGTGCTGTTGGGTTTTCTTTCTATGTACTTAATATAAAACTCACGTAAAATATGATATTTTACCATAGTACAAAGTATCCACAAGACGTTGGTAGATGATATTTATAAATTAACGAGTTTGATTGTTTCAATATAAAGTTAACCAAACATTTATTTTGCCATCGAAACACTGAATGGTTGGTACCGTCTTATTTTGACTGGTTCTATGTACAGTTGCCATCAGATATATCAGAGCGTCAAAGGTGGTCACAAATATCTGAACAACGCCTCTATTGTCAGGACGATAAAGTGCTTGCTAACATATTTTTGAGTACCCTGGTCGCTCCGATATATTTGATGGCTACTGTACGCTGACTAGTACTATGTTTAAAAAATAACTGGTATTTATTACGATTTAATTGTACTTACTTTATTTTAACTTATTCACTAGGTTGGTGTATATAAACGATAACAAAGTATTAAGAATAATACCACTTACATACTTAATTTTTGTAGTTATTAACCAATTTAAACACACATTACATCAATATTTAGATAACAATTATTGTTATATGAGTTCAGATTCTTATTTCAAACAAAACTAAGACGTTTTTAGGTGTTACTACATCGTCCATTGTTGATAAAGTTGATTGCTCATTAAGTTTCTATAGTAAATTAAAGCGATTTCAGCGAATAAGTACATTTTAAAGTGTCTAAATTGAAGAATAATAGTAGATTGTACAACAAGTGCATAAAACGCACCATTTTACGCGAGGCGTTTATCCATACGAGCGAGCTTGCGAGCGAGGATGGATATAAAGTACGAGCGTAAAATGGGTTTTATGGACGAGTTATACACTCTACTTTTTACTTCGATTGTGAGGAAATAAAAAGAATAGGAATTTCTTTCATAAGAAGTTTCACTTTATGCTGGGTATAGGCGGACTAAAACTCAATTTTATGCACAAGTGCATAAAAAATTGACTTCTTCTAAGGCTATTTTGACAATGGCAATTTTTTATGCACTTGTGCATAAAATTGAGTTTTAGTCCGCCTATACCCAGCATAAAGTGAAACTTTACGAGCATGAGAAGTAAAAAAATCTTATTCTTGCTCTACACCAGTCTAAGTACTTAGTTACATATAAGTAGTAAACTTAAAGATTTGTATAACAAGTAATATCTTATAGATGGCAATAGACGACGACGTATATCCTCGTGTAGATAAATTTGACTTACATGACTTAAGATCCTATATCCCCTAGATGGGAAAGAGGGCGTCCACAGTAACTTTAAGCTTCTACTCTTCCCGATCCTCTTCGTTTCGTCAATGTCCGTATGCCACCAGGATTGTTTGGGCCGACCTCGTTTTGGTTTCTTTCGAGAATTCCAGTCCAATGCCTGTTTGGGTATGTGGTCGGAACTTCTCTGGAGTGTGTGGACAATCTAGTCCAGATAACTTTATAATACAATAAATTTTCAATAAATATGAAATCCATGGGAGAGAGATATATGAAACCAAGCTCATTTAAGGGTCTATCATCTTGTGGAGGTCTGAATCGGTGGTCAAAATACTACTTCACACCATTACGCTTTACAGCAGCACCGCGCACCTATGCGTTGCAGGGTCTCCCATCTAGTTTAACCTTTTCGCCGCCATTGACTTGATATGAACTCAGTCGTGTCCCACACGCCACGACTTGATAAATCGAGTATCAAGTCAAGGCTCTGGACCTACATATTGCTAGATAAGGTTTATTTTTGCACTCTTGCGATATGTTTTGGCGTGTGACAACATGAACGACATTTCTAGACATGGCGGCGAAAAGGTTAATGAACTATTTTGACAACTAATGCGTACCTATTATCATTATCACTTAGGGGTTGCACCACGCACAACTAACGGACTCATCAACGTTAAATATGGCGACGGAGCTCTCATCCCATAGAACCCATTGACGTTGACGATCACAGAAGGTTTGGTGCAACCGGCCCTTATTGTCAATAAAAAGATGAATCTTTTACGGCCCCTACGTCTGTAAACTTTGAAGCCATTATGTGTGACGTAAGGGGCATTCCCATTTGTTCTATTGAAGAGTAACGCATATCATAAAGTACATCGTAGTAATGTTCAATGAGTGTACAATTTACAACGAGTAAACATTAGTAAACGTCATCGTTGCCGCTCTTGTTCGTCATCTTAGTCATAACTGCGTCCTGGTCGGGCACGGTGTCTCTGACGAGCGGCCCGTGGTTCCAGTTTGGCGGGTATCCGAACTGCCGGACGTCGTCCCACCATTGCTGCTTGCCGTCCGCCCAGATGCAGTACACCACGTTGGTGCCGACCAGTACGGCGAAGCACACCCAGAACGCGACGCGCCACTCGCTTAAAGTTGACTGAGGAAAAAAAATTGCAGTTGTATGGTTACCTGTATTTGGTTATCAATGAGGGGTACCTACCGTAAAATTGTCTTTACTGAAAAACAGCATAAACTGTTGTAGGTACCGAGTTCTTGGATATGTGCTGATAACTTAGCTGGAAGAGATCCCTTATAGGGATAAGCTCGCCTTTGTACAAATTACATGTATGTTTCATAATTGTGTACAATGTTTTAGTGCAATAAAGTGTTTTACTACTACTACTACTACTACTACTAACTTAAATTTCACAGATAATTATTATAATTTAGGTAGCAATTTTATTATCCCATCAAGTAGGAAAAAAAGAAAATAGAATTTATTTAGCCCTATAGGGCAGCGGTCTCAAAAAAGACCACCTGTAACATCATCTTATTGTATTTTTTTTTGTACAGAATTTTTAGGACTATAGATTGGCGATGAGGCTAGAATCGAGGATTTTTTTCAGTCTTTCCCGTTAAAGGGTTAAATATGCAATAATTATGTAATAGAGCTTTTATTTAGATAAAATAAGATTAACAATGGTTCAGCCAAAGACAGCCCAGAACAAGTTAATCGCAAAAATAAATTGCCCAATTTTTCCCTCGTTTCATGGTAGAAAGAAACATGTTTTTGTTATATTATATTATGGAAAGATATAAGTTATTAAATAAATTACATATGGTGCGTATTTAATAGGTAGGTACTAAATAACAATGTCTTTTTTTTTTCGTTTTATTAGGGCATCGTTACTTCATACATCAATTCATAGTTATAGCCCTACCAGAAATATATGAGTATTGTCAGGAGGGCGCTTTTTTCTCAATGTATATGGTGACAGTTCAGTTTAGTATGAAAAATTTAGTTCCAATGAAGTTCCGCAATATGGCGCGTGCTCATATATTTCTGGTAGGGCTTTAGGTACCCAAGACAATAGCAGTTGTACTTACATTAGGGGTTAACAAGCCAATCAGATATGGAGTGGCGATCCCTGCGAAAGTGGACGTGGTGTTGACAAGGGACGTTAACGTGCCAGCGTAGTTCGGCGCCAAGTCTAGCGCGTTCACCTGCAATTACCATTAATTTGTATACAGATATAGTCAAAAAAGTGACTATACTCGGTGGATAGTCGCCATCATATATATTGAAGCAGTCGGAGTACTCAAAAATATCTGTACATGCACTTTATGACCTTGACAATCGAGCGTTGTTCAAATATTTGTGACCACCTTGGCCGCGTCCATATATTTGTTGGCGACTGTACGAGGTGTGACAATTATACAAAGTATATTATATTTTTAAACTGTATCTTGGTACCTTAGTTGGCTATATTTAAACATGGTACCTACGTAGGTATTTATTAGGTATGAAGGTTTTTGAAAATATCACTACTTGCTCTTTATTGTCAAATGAATTATAAAAAGTACTAAGTACAGTTGCCATCAAATATATCGGCGGCGGCGGCCAGGGTACTCAAAAATATCTGAACATGCACTTCATCACCTTGACAATAGGGAAGTTGTTCGGATATTTGTGACCACCTTGGCCGCTCCGATATATATGATGGCTACTGTACAATACAAATATCGAGTAAAAATAATTTTCTCGACAACTATGTAGGTAAATCGACGTCAAAGATATGTTTTACACTTTTGCACCTTACTCATTTGAAATAAGGTGCAAAATTGTAAACTATTTTTGACGTCGACTATACCTTTGACCTGAGTTAACCTAATGTGCATGGTTATTTAATTGTTCCAAAAAGTATTTCTTAAATATTTAGCTTCAACCTCAACATTTTGTGAGCCAACCCGTAATATAAATACAATAAAAGTCAATTTTATATTGCGTAACATACCTACTGATGATTTCATTGTTAATAACGGAATGTTTATGTTCTTGAGTGACAAAATAACTAATTTATCTACTACCCTTACATGACATTTATGAAGCTGAATTACTTTTTTGTTATCTTGGTTGTTGTAACCTAATATTAGAGTTTTTCGTGCTTTGGAAGGAAGCCAAGTTTCGTGATGTGAAATGTGCACAAACACTATCAAATCGCGAAGTGAAATGTTTTCTTATTTATCTCCACATTCTGGTAATGTCATATAAACTTAACTAGATAATGGAACGACACAAATATTGTGTATTTGCAACACTAATGTCATGACGAAGTGTGAAACGATTATTAGCACTATTTACGATTTGAAAAACTTTTATGAAAAACGCCAGTAGTGTTTGTCTGTCACAGATGAAGATGATGGTCTGAGACAGTCTTTATCAAACCGTACCATTTGGCGGCCAGAGATTACTCAGGTCGGTGGCACGAATAAAATACCTATTTAACCTTTTGAACGCCAAGCATCGGACGGAAAAATTGTGCCCTCATATCAGCGCAAGGGAAACCGGTTATATTTTGGACGTGATATCACGTCCGATTTGACGGCTTTGGCGGTCAAAGAGTTAACCTGTTCAACGTAGGACGTAAGCAGCACTTTCCGCCAAATGGCCCCATCATGTAAATAGAATATCACATTTATAGTTTTCATTAATTGTTTTATAAATAAGTGCTGAGATTATAATTTTTAACAGGGTACAATTGACGATTATTAGTTAAAAGGTGAAATGTTATTCACTTTCAAATACTATTTTATAGTTAGGTATGTAGCGGACCCCGGACTCCTTACAATCGTTCTAGTAATGTAACTGTATACAAGAATGTTTACCTTCATTCCACTGTAGAAACCTCCCATCAGAGCCATGGAGAGAACAAAGTAGGCCATAGCGAGATTGCGTTCACAGCCTGCATACGACGCAAGAACGATGCATATCGCAGGACCAGTTGCAGCTGAAAAAACAAGTTATTAGGTTACGAATGACTCTTAATTTTGTATTTCAATATCTGTTTGTTGTTGAGCATGTAATATAATCGTTCTACTAAGGTTATGAATGTTATGATGTCATGCATGTACGAAGTTGTCCTTTATTAATCTGGATGGCCCCCTTCTCGTGGGCTCAGTTCCTTAAATGAAATGTCACACGAAATAAACTCCATGTCTCGCAATATAATCATTCGCAAGTTTTGCTGCGCAAAGTTTTATTCAAATCCGGTTTTTATCAGTTCTGAACTCTAATCATGAGAATTAGTTGAAATTTATAGACGGAGAGCTAGCCACGTTAAATATGACACAATAAGGAGATCAACGAAACCCCTTTAGTCAGTTTACTATACTATACATACTTATTTATAGATCTGGACATCTGGCAGCTGTAAACTGGTGGAGGTAAAATAATGCACATCGGTTAATGAAAAAAATCTAGATTTCTGGTTTTGTGCAATATTATGAAAAATTATATAAATAATTAGATGATATAATTGCCAAAAGTTTATGTTGAGGGAAGTAGTACTAAACGACGTATAATTAGGGTTGCCATCTTTTTTTGAGAGAAATAATAATATAGTATTTTCCAAACCTACATCAGCAAAATATAGTACACCTTGTTGTTACCCCATGAAACGTTCCAAAAATATAGTATTTTCGTCTTTTTTGCATATTTTCAATAGTACACCAAGCCAAAATATAGTACGATACTATATATTATAGTACGGGTGGCAACCCTACGTATAATGCAATTGATAGTCTGTCGCCTACTGTTTCTATTGCCGTAATAATATGCAATGTTTTTTGTTCTAATGTGAAAATATAGACCCTTTTCTCTATCACTGAGACAATTTCGGCAGTTTTTACCAATGTTGGTAGTACTATTTTTTAATTCAACATTTTTGCTAGTCATTAACTCTGACCTCCACCCATTAAAAGCTGCCAGATATACGGTTCTAGCAATAAGAATAGTACAGCAATCTAATCAGACGGGTGTTGTTGCTCTCATTATTGTGTCATATCTGACGTGTTCAGCTCTTAGTCCATTAGGGGCTACCATTCAAATACCTACACGCATACTCGTACGATAAACATAAAGTTTAGAAATAAAGGAATGAAATGAAGTCACGATTTCGGGTCTCGTCTGAGGCAGTAATTTAAAAAAAAAAATCTTATCACGACGATTAGATAAATAAAAATACCTATAGTCGTATGAATGATCCTTCCAGTTTTGATCGTATGCCATCCCTTTTTAATGCACAGGTCACATACGAATCCGAAGATAAAGGAGCTGATCCACATAGCGGCGTATGGCAGGGCGGTCAGCCAACCAGTGGTCGCGATGTTGTATTTGAGGACGTCATGGGAGTACTTTGGTAAGTCTGAGACCATGGTGTAGTAGCCCCAGTCGTGGCCAACCTGTAACGAAACAATTTAATGCTGTGTTGTCGTTTTTCAATACGTTGGCACAAATATTTTCTATAGGTAAGAGTGAGGTTTGGCGCAATATTAAAATTGGAATCTGACAAAGTGGAATAAAAGATTAGCTGGATTACACTATTTGTATAAAAGGTAAATTTGCAGCTTAATTTGTACTTTTTTGTGTAAGTACCTACACAACGCCTCACTAGGTATACACTTTTGAACGTTATTACAGCGGAATAAGGTTCAAAAGTATATACCTAATCTCGAAACTGGAATTCAAGGCCAAAAAATCTACGACAGATACGTCAGTGTCATAACCATCATTGTCGCTTATGTCACTGTCAAGTAAACTTTTCAGGTTTCGCCAACCTTTTTATAATATGCTGCTTTATATTGGCCAACATTATCATATTATTTATTCTGTGACATTATCTAAAGAGTGGAGCGTAAGCGAAATGAAGTACTTACAGACGTACGGATACAACGGAACTGTCAGCTGGCTACCTAGACGTCTCTGCATTTCGATAGATTTTTGATTTTAAATAATTGTTCCACGATAACTTTATAAAATTTCTTGGGGATGCAGCATAGATAAATAATATAATTGATCAAGGCGTTATGGAGCTTAGAAGGCGCGAAAAAATCATCATAAAGTGTCTTGTTATATTGGTCCACTCGTTTGCATGTAAATGTGAACGAGTTCTCGGTTCGAAGCGGGCTACTAGTTAAAATAAGGTTATTGTAAAAAAAAGGTAGGTATGAACTTTTGTCGCCGACTGTACTCTACTTTCAACAGTAAACTAACACGGAGACAATTCTAACGAACATATTAAACACGATAAGGTTTCGTTTTTGACTTGATGTAGTTCTTAACTTAGTCGTAAATTTTTGTACCAAATGTTATGAATACCCGAAGTAATACAAGTGCAATACCAGCTTTGCAACCAAAAATCACGGATGTTTAACTTTTTATTAGGGCGTCTTTTATTTATGTAAAATAAGTAAATACAATTACTTCTTCAAATTATAGGATTTAAATTACCAACAAATAAATTATGTTAGCGTGTTTTTAATAAAAAAGGGAATATACCATTGTACAAACATTTTACTGCAGTGGCAACATTGTAGTAACTTTTTTGGCCTTGAATTACAGTTTCGAGATTAGTGAGGCGTTGACTGTACATAAGCATTATCGATACCTAATAGGTAGATACACACAGTTTAAATAGAAAACCGGAAATTGAATAGGTAGGTGTAGGGTATCCTGTTTAACAGTTACCCACGCGGACACAGTTAACCATCGCTATAATTCGCAAACACGACGTTGCCACTTTGTGCTGCCGCGCGATTTAAATGACGCAATGGCCCCTCTCGAGCTCTCCCCTGTCCCCAGTTTGCCGCGAGCTAGCGTGCGCGCCGGTTGTGTGAAGTATAATTTTGTGTTTTTTAATGAAGACAGGTGAAAAAACAACGTGAGTACTTTTTCTTTTTACTCGTTTTAGCTTAGCATTACATGAATGGTTATATGTTCGTTGTGTAGAGTAACTAAACATGTTCCATCTGGTAAAGTACTTGAGTGCGTAGTCAGGGTCATTTAAAAATTAGGTTTGCGTAACGGCTCCGGGATTGGGGTGGTCTACAATTAACCAAAACGGTGTGTTCTACAGTTAACCATGGTTAACTGTGTACCGCATGTGATTAATTGTGTACCATACTCCAATTATTTATGAACCTTTATTTGCTTGCTGCTTTTTTCAATTTTGATTTACTTTAATTTTTTAGATGGGGCGTACTAAGCAACTAGAACGAAAAAAAGGAGGCCAATCCGCAGATGATATGAAGAAGGCTATAGAATTAGTCCAAGCTGGAATGAGCATAAGGAAGGCTAGTAAAGAATGCAAACTTAGTTATCCGACTGTCCGACTGTACGTGAAAAGAGCCGATGAAAATGCTGGTCAGCCAGTGCGTTTGGTACCAAACTACGAAATGAATAAAATTTTTACTTCAGAAGAGGAACAAGAGTTATTCAAATATATTGAACATTGTGCTTTACTGTTTTACGGCCTCACTACTAGAGATTGCCCATTAAGCGTATAAGTAAATTCTAATTTTATATTTCAGAGTTCAAAACTTACTCATATTGACATAATTATAAAAAATAACGCTTTTGATATCATTAATATTTCAAAACTTTAAGTTAAATTGTTGAATACTTGATCACTTTATTTTGTTCCTAACTAATGTAAGAAGAGTATATTTTTTTGTTGATTTTGTCAAATTTACCCTTTATTTCAAAATAAAAGCCAAATATTATAACGAATGGGGTTATTATTTCAAAATAAATACCTTATTAATATTTAGTGATTAACTGTGTACGCCATGGTTAATTGTAGCATACCCCCCCGGTTAATAGTGTACTAGGGGGTGGACACAGTTAGCCATTTCCCATTTTTTTTTAAAACATGGTTTTCTCAATAACTGTTAAGTAAAACAAATATTCTTAAATGCCAAATTGTAGCCAGATTACTTACCTTTCGGTAAGAATAGAAAAAAGTTGGCTCTCACTGACCAATTACGCGGTGTGATGCTTCAAATTTTAGGTGGTTAACTGTTGAACAGGTGACCCTACTTATTTCTGCACCACTATCTAGGTCTGTGATGCACTTACCATATTATGTGGTGAGTTACTGCTTAAGTATGACATGGGCCTTTTGCCCATATTAATTGTTTTAAAATGCCCGCAAACCAGTTTAGTCACCGAGTCAAGGTTAGTTTCATGGCAAACGTGGTAATTTAAATGGTATTAAGCATAGTTACGTAATCTTAACAGTTTCTATTTATAGAATCTTTTGTACATATGTATAGGTAGGTAGTATTGTCAAAAATTAAGTATCCATTTGTATACTTAGTTTATAAATACATTCTTTAGTTTACAAAAAACACTACTAAGTTTAGGATAGGTTTCTTACGCTCATGATAAAATGTAGGGGCATGGAAAACATAGCATTAAAATGGCTAAACATTATATTATCTGCTATATCCGCTATAGTGGCCACCTCATGCCGCCTAATTTACAATTAACAACTCTATTTTCCAAGTGATTTGGTTGAAATTTCACGGGTTCTAATTTTGTATGATGGGCGACATGACACGAGGCAATGATAAACAAAGGTTTGAACAAAGATTCCATGTTGGACCTTCCTTAAGTAAAAAAAATGCTAGTCCCAAGTTAAAGTTACACTTGGCTGGAACAGCTTGTTTATTTTAAATATCAAAGTTTGTTTGAATTCTGTTATGGCTGTAAGATTTCGAAAGCAAAATGCGTGGTATTGAACGGGGTATTTAAATAGTTGAAACTTACTGCGGCACAAACTAACGCCCACACAGGCCAGGATCTCAAAATGGCCTTCCATGGCACCGGGTCCTTCGCGGCCTTGTGGTCAGCTGTTGTCACGTTGGCATTCAGATACGCGAGCTCCTTTTTAGAGATAAAGGGATGCGTGTTCGGCGTGCTGTAGCAAAGCATACTCTGGAAGAAGTTTTCAATTGAGTGCATACTTGGTAAAGTTACGTAATTTGCCTAAAAATATTTATCAACAGCATTGTTATGTATATCTACCACGAGAAGTAGAATTAGCTATGTATTCAATATTAAAATAAGTACCTTTCAAATATAGAACTAGGTACGTTGGTGGGATGGCATGGCACTAAACCATAAATAATGTTAATTGACGAAGGAAATAAAAAAATATCATTGAGACTACGATTGACAAACAATGAACCATTCATTAGATTTTATGATTATTTGTCCTTGCACCATGGCGGGCACATGAGAATAATTTCTAAGAAAAAACCTTTTTCCGTCTGTACCCGGCGGGCTAAGATATAATACAATACATACCCACAAAGCGAACCAAAGCAGACCAAAGCCGCCAAAGAAATAGAACACGTAGGCCCAGTCTTGGCCGTCAGACAGTAGGATGCCCGACATGAAAGAACCGAATATGTTTCCGATCTGGGCCCCGCCGAATACTAGGGCGCCTTGGAAGGAACGTTCATTTGGTGGCACCCATCTTGCCAGCATTATCATAAGAGCAGGCATCGTGGGACCCTGAAAATAAGATTTTTTCTTAATAATCTGTAACCTTTTTTAACGTCTAATTCTTCGCATATAAAATGTAGTCTTTAATGAAAATTCGTAAATATTGTTTATTAATTCATATGACAGTGAAAGTGCAGTATTATTGTACGCATGAAACTAAGAAGACCTAGTTTTCTAATAGGGCCAACAGGCCCATAGAAGTCCAAATCAACTCGGTGTTAAAAATACACAACATAAATATGATACCTAAGTTTATTGAAGAAATATTCAGTAACGAATTACTTAATACATATACATACTTTTACTAGCCGTAAAGTATTTAATGCAAGACCAATTATTTTCAGAAGCAAGTAAAGTCATGAGAGATCGCATTAAAACTCTTTATCTACACCCATATCATAAACCCTCCATGATGCGTTCAAAAACTGCACGTTATGACCACCATAAAAAGAGTCTGTTTTGTTAGAAGTTAGAACAAATGTCTTAGATGTTATTATCAAATAATAAGCAAAAATTCGATATCATTATGAAAATCCGGCCTGCTCCTCGACAGCCGCGCCGCGCGATCCTCCGACCGCCGGCACGCGCCCCGCCGACACAATCGAGTTGGCCATGGCGATGTAATCTGTGAAATGGCAGCCATTTTAACAGTTTTAGAACGCGTCATTTCGGGTTTATAATATGTATGTAGATAAAGCAGTGTATGCAACTGTACGTAATTAGGCCTTAAAACACTCGTGTGATCTTATTATGAAACTCACTTCGTTGGTTTCATAAAACCACACTCGTGTTTTAAGGACCCCTATTACGTAACAGTTACATAAACTACTATTACAAACATGACTAATACAATACGCTACGGAAATCTATTACGGGAAAAAATATGCAAATTATAAGACGTCGTGAGCAGACTACAGTAACGGGAAGGAAGTAATTTGTTACGTTGTCAGTCTTCTCAGAGTAATCAGAGACGTGATAAAATACCGAGTTTAATCTTAACCAAGCTTGTTAATTTAAATTCAAGGAAAATACCTTATACAAAATGGTCATAACAATAATAACATGATATATGCTATTTACGTCCCACTGCTGGGCACACGTCTCCTCTAATGCACGAGAGGGATCGGGCTATAGTCCCCAAGCTGGCCCAATGCGGGTTGGGAACTTCACATACAATTTTGAATTTCTCCGCGCATGTATGCAGGTTTCCTCACGATGTTTTTCTTCACCGGATCGATTGGTAAACACCAAAGTATATTTCATACATAAGTTCCGAAAAACTCATTGAACGAGTCGGGGTTTGAACCCGAGACCTTCGAATCGAAAGTCAGACGTCTTTTCGCCAGGCTACCAACGCTTCATACTTTTAAAACACACCATTTTAAATACGGTTCGCTATAATCGCGAGTTGTATTGTCTTTGTACTATTAGCTTCTTGTGGTTATCACAATATAAATATCCTGAATTATACTTCTAAAATTTACCTTTTATCTTTATTACTTATTCAATTTCTTTCTCGTCGCTTCATCTCTCACATATTCTATATTTCAAATTACCTACTTTAATAACTTAGTAAAATAAATGAATATATGTATACTTAAGAATAAATTTGAACTAGGACATCTAAATTACCTACAATGAAATACAGCCTACAGAGTTCTTTACCGACAACAGTAATAACGACACTTGTATGCACATTGCACACTCTGATGAGGAATGCAAATAATTTAACGAGCCGCTTTTAACAGGTTTTAAACAAGAATCTTGAGTTAGTGCGTTAAAATGATCATTTCAAGATGTCACTGAATATTAATTTTGTCATTTTTGTAAACCTCTATGGATTATCTTACTCTACTTTGTTAAAATTTGCTGTTAAGATTTCATATGGATCTTAATGTTTCCTAGAAAAAACTGATTCATTACAACTACTGTAGAAATGACGACAGATTTTTTTAGAGAGGGTTTATGAAGACTTTTATACCTAGACTTATTTATAAGTTTACCTGTCTTTATAAATTCGTTCAATTACTTACTATGATCAGCTATGATTTATTATTCTGATTTTATGTCCTAATTTGCTTTAGTGTTTTAAACAAAAACAGTAAAGCAAAATAGCAACATTGACTTGGTTACATGGATCATCGTTTAGAATCTAAACTCTGTCATCAAAGGTCTGCATTTAAATAAAGGTACACCTTCTGAATGTTGATATCAGAGGCGCCATATAAAGCGAAAACACAAAAGTGAACTTTTAGTTCCACGTTAAAAGGTCTTTTTTATGTCGGCAGAGATGACTACGATACGATGGTGTTGGTGTTGTGAAGTTATAGGTACAACTTGTAAAACATTACGCAAGCTCAGGCCACGGCCTGTCTTATTAGGAATTTAGAATACTATTTTGTCACAAACAGGAAGACCAATTTAAATTCGTGAAGTATTGCTCATTATTTCCTGCATAAGGCTAAAATATTTAAAGTGTGATAATTTTACTAATAGATACCTACTCATGCGTTAATTACTGAATTATTCTAGTTAAATAGATAAACTGAAGCCATAGTCATAACACTCATAACATAATCTAAGGCATGTGGCAAGCAATTTCATTTGAGTTACACAGTGGCGTGTGGCGTATATATAACTCGAGTATGTTGCACATATATATTCCTGTATAATTCTTTATTATTTAGAAACTTTATGATTATTTTAATGAACACAAAAAATATTGTAATATAATCTAAGGTGGGTGTTTTTTTCTAACTCAAAGCCTTTGAGCTGCTACTGATACTTTTGCGCCTCGAACTGGAAAAAATCTTAAACCTAGTAAATTTAATTTAATTATTACGCTTGTTAAAACTTACCTCTCCCATTCCTTGGAGTACACGAAGAGCGAACAGTCCTCCCCAGGCACCATTCCCTATACGGATGACCCACGGAGTCAGGAATGTAAACAGGGCTGTGCTCAGTAGACCAACCCCCAGGGTCCACTTCCCGCCCCACTTCTCGGCCAGGTAGCCTCCAGGGACTTGAGTAGCTGCGTATCCGTAATAGAATCCACTGAGAATTAAACCCTGAGTTGCCTGATCCCATTCTTGGGTTGCATACTGAAATAATTAATTGTATTTGATAAAGTGCGATATTGAGAAATACACCCGACCAACAAAACTAATAAAATAACAATCATAAATGGACTTGGTAATTTTGATATAATCAGTAACGTATTAAAAAAAATAGGTAAACCTACTCCTAATTTAAGGCACCCATTTACGCGCATATTGATACACGTTAATATTTAATTCAATACCCCATACTTCCAAGTAAGTAATTTGCTTTACAATTGAGACTAATGGGCAATTTAGCGTCTAAATGGCATCAAAGCAATAGCTTTGAGTTTTGCTCGAGACAATATTTATTGCCTTATTTTCATTCTCTGAAGTGATGCAGAGTTAGTAAATAAAAAAATTGGTGAATCTTACACAAACTGACCTAGTCGTGTCATATTGTGGGTAAGAGACGACGTTATGTAATATAATAGATATTTGTATAGCTTAAATACATAGGAAACATTTACAACCCAACTAAGAAATATCTGTGATAAACACCCAAATTAATGTCCTTACCAGGATTCGAACCTGAGACCTCCTGCTTCGTAGGCAGTGTCACTACCAACTAGGCTAGAACGCCGCAAAGATACGCCAGCTTAGATAATTACATACATAATATATTTGTGTAATAAGTAAATAATATGATGCTGATGAAATTGAAATGATAAACTTAATACTTATTACAAATACCAGGAACTGACCGCAATGGCATTGCTTGAAATATAAACTTACAGTAGGTATACTATTTTATATATAGCTATTCTATTTATTATTCCTCCGTAGTTATACAATTCGCAGTGTTCTGTCATTAGAGGAAAGGCCAATTCGTAGGAGCTATCTTATTTTCGATGTTCGTAGGACTGAAAAGGTTTATACCAACAAGTGGTATCATTGGAATCAGCATGAGCTACTGATTATGAAAATATCTCTTGTCACGTCATAAAGTGGTGGAATGAGTTTTTATGACGTCACAAAGAAGGCGCGCGACTTAGGGTTAAATTTTGTCGATTATTTCAAAAACTATTTAGTCGATTTAAGCAAACAAGGTGTCATATGATTGATATTTTCATGCTTAATAAAATATGTAAATGTACCTTCAACCAAAAAGTTCAATAAAGCCAAATTTATTTTTATTTGAATTTCTAACACGCATTCATTTACATTATTAATTATGTTAAACTTTATTGCACAATAATAAAAAAATAAGTCCAAAAGGCGCACTTAATGCTTTAATTTCATTCATTCATGGCATTCTGTTCCAGTCAACCATAGGGCAAAACAGAAATTTGCTATGCAGTGAGATAAAAGGATTGTGAAATTATTAGTCTCTCTCACGGCCGTACTATCCTTTTCCCGTAGCCATTCAAGCTATTTTCGACGCCCTCTAATTCTGGTATTCTGTTGTTTGATGGTAGCTAGAAGTCTGAATTTTCAGTGAAAAAGAAGTCATAACATCACAAGGAAGACATATAATTTAAGAATGATTGCAAGTCAAAGTTTCTTAGTTTTGTTACTGACTGACTATTATATGACAGATCATACGAATTCTAACTCTAGCTAATCCACAAGCTCCAAATTTTGAATACATCTAGTATTAGAGCTATAAAGCCTCTGAAAATCTTAACATACTGCAATGTCAGCCGGGTTGCCCGGTTTTTCAAAGTACATTGCAATCCCATATGAAGAACTGCAAAGTTACATTTCATTTGTAGTGGATAGTAAAATAGAGGCAGTTTTAGGTGCCCATTAATACCTTCGGATGTGGGCATGTGTACGGGTCATGGGTGAGAATAGGTATGGGAATGTGCACGGCAAGAACGTGGAAGGAGAAAAGAGAGCCCTACTTACAAAAAGGAATGAGATCCCATTAAAAACATTACATGTGAAAAAAACACAAGACTGGCAATACTGTTCTTAGACCGCAAAAAGTATCGATATCTGAAGAAAACCAAGCCGGTGTCCGGTGTCTAAAGTTTACTAACAACAGTTCATTGTGGCCGTTTCAATATTAGATGTCTATATTTTTATAATAAATAAAATGATTTCGCAGTTGCACAGGACAATTAAATAGAAACGCAATAAAGTCTATCTAACGATATCGGATTATGTACCTAATTTACCCGACGATATACATATTTTTAGCTGTGCGAACGCAAGATCATTCTATTCCATACAAACTTTGGGTGCTCGACATAATGCAAAAGAATAATTCGTTCACTCCGAACTTCTCTGTTTGTATGTTAGTTGTTGGAACTCCTTAAATTTAAATAAATATATAAGTTAACCTTGATACTCGCACTAGGCATGCCTATATCGCGGAGACCAATATCACATGTTATGACAATATATGCTATAACCGGTTGACAAATTAAAGATTTATTTTTTAAAGTATGATGTTGTCTACAACCAACACATACATACATAAGTATACATATTACTTAAGCTAATTTATTATAACTATAATTAAGTAAAAGTGAATCAAATTAACTCTAAGCTTATTTTGACTATCACGAAGGTCTAACTTTTTCTGATTTGGATAATATCTTCAGTATATTCATAGGTTAAGCTGGCTAGCAATTGCTTTTGCTTTTGTAATGACTTGTTTGGCTTTAAAAACGGGTTTATCTTTAATGTCTAAGTGTCTAGTCACGGAATTATAAACAAAACTAGATATATATGCTTCAAATCGTTTTGCAAGGGCAGTATTCACGGACGGAACCTATGTACCTGTACTTGAAACGAAGAGTGTATCGATACACTCTTCGTTTCAAGTATTTGCTTGTGCTTATCAACAACAATTTTGAGTAAGTAAATTGACGAACCGTCAACACTTCGGACTTTTTATATAGTAAAAGTGTGGAATACCGGAAGGGTTTCTTTTACATTGTTTTAAGGACAGCACGCTGTGCTCTTTCGGCCTCGATGATAACTATTTTACAAGAGCTGCCCCAACAGCGTAAACAGTATGTTAAAAACACACTGTAAAATACACTACTTAATGATAAAATGTATAATGATAAGGCTAAATAAAGGTAAAGATTATTACATATACACATATACTCGTACTACATATACATATATATTAGCTACAAATATTTCTTTACAATGTGTTGAGTTAGAAATTAGGACTTAAATATGAGACTAATAATTGCACAATCCTTTTATCTCACTGCACACACCATAGCAAATTTCTGTTTTGCCCCATGGTTGACTGGAACAGAATGCCTTAAAGCATTAAGTGCGCCTTTTGAACTTATTTTTTTATTATTGTGCAATAAAGTTTAACATATTTAATAATGTAAATTAATGCGTGTTAGAAATTTAAATAAAAATAAATTTGGCTTTTATTTAACTTTTTGGTTGAAGGTACATTTACATATTTTATTAAGCATGAAAAGATCAATCATATGACACCTTGTTTGCTTAAATTGACTAAATAGTTTTTGAAATAATCGACAAAATCTAACCCTAAGTCGCGCGCCATCTTTGTGACGTCATAAAAACTCATTCCACCACTTTATGAAGTGACAAGAGATAGTTTAATAATCAGTAGCTTATGCTGATTCCAACGATACCACTTGTTGGTATAAACCTTTTCAGTCCTACGAAGAATTCTCCGCTTCAACTTGGCCACCCCACTACATACAGTACACTTAATAACGTAATAAAAACACGAGGTTTTATTTTCAATTTAGTGCATATATGTATAGTCTAACCCAAATACATTTTAAAAGAATGTGCTTAGTTGAATAAATAAATAAAAACACATTTTTCAGTAATTCGGCTAATGACTAATTCCATAACATGAAAATATGCACAAAAGTAGCTACCTCCTGGTTCAAATGATCGAGTTAATTTTCAAGTTCAATGTTCTTGATGAAGTCATGTTTCTTTAAAAAAGTGTAGGAAATGAATTATAATTTATATTTTATATCTATATATCGGCTGAGAAATTACATATATGTATATAAGTTATAATGCTTAAACTTCTGGATATAATCTAGATTTAAAATTCATTATACGTAGATTGAGTCGTAACTAACTATAAATCTAGAGCCATAAAAGTCGTGCCATTATATTATCATACAAATTTTTCGTTTTTATGCTCCCTTTATTCCTTAAAGACGCCGTGCAAAATTAGCGCGGTTGGATATCCCAGCAATCAAACGTTAAATTAAATAGTATTTTGTGCAACAGTTACATAATAAGGGTTCTTAAGATTCGAGGGTCGAAGTTACAAAATGAGGCGAAGCCGAATTTTGTAAAAACAGACCCGAGAATTTTAAGACCTAATTATGTACCGTTGCACACAATAGTTTTTCTACGAGTGCTAGGCAAGCCGGTAAGCATTGAGTTCGACGAATGATCTGCTGCCTCTATACAATTGTCTTCTGTCTCCCGGCGGATTGCATCTGCGCCCGCCTCGTCTACAGCGGCGGGTGGCGCCGGTGCGGGGCCCAACAGACCCATTATATCCCTAAGAGTCGACTTTTGAGTCATATTATGACAACGTTCATAAAGTATACGCTTTGAATTTACATGTCAGTCATTTTATTGGCAAATTAGAATGCAGGAGTAGAAAAAGATACTTACTTTACTAACAACGACAGTAGTGTTGATTGGAGTTGGGTCGTTGGGGCATATTAGTTCAGTGTCATTATGGCCACCGTCTGTCTCATTGACCGCCTTCACCATCTGTGTGATGGCTAAGTTCAAGCACACCCTCATAGTGTATGCGTTGCAGACACCGAGAAGCCCCATCACCCCGAGTATGTAGCGTTGAGGAATGAAACAGCCTGTAACGAGAAAAATAAGCCTGATTAAAAATCCGTAGAAATAATACGCTGTGATTTGTCAACTAGGAATTGTATCTAGGTAACTACATGAGTAGCGGAGCCCATGATGCTAAATTTGCAGTCACTCGAGCGTCCTCAGAACCAAGACCATTCTGAAGACAGAAAGACATCGTAAAAAGAAAAAGACTTTCTTAGGTGGGGGTAGATCTTAGGCGAATTTTATTTTGAAGATTTTAAGCTAACAAAAGGTCGCATGTATTTACTTGCTCGAGCGCGTCAAGCGGACCAGACACTATCAGTGGTAATGACATTACTGAAACTATCATTCCTTCGTTCGGTAATGACATTCCAAAACCTCTCCACACACTTGTCAGTATTTTTCATCATTACTACAGTGGTCGCGGTCGACAATGGACGCAAAATAATAGCCTGATTGGCAATAACAATTGCAATTGCTGTATGAAAACGGGTTAAAAGAAAGAAATACCAGAAAGTGGCTGTCTTTCAAGGAATATTTACATGTACCTACCTCTTAAAAATACCGGTATCACTGAAGCATTTCAAGAATCATTTTGTGATGAGCGAAGCAAATTACTTGAAGCTATTACAATCATTTACTCCAATTATAAGCAAAAAAGACACTAATTTGAGTGAATCAATCCGAGCAGAATATAAATTAACTCCAAATGCGTCCGTCCAACAGATTCAGTACTGACACTACAATATTAAAATATTGGAATAACTTCATTCCTTACCGTCATTCCTTCATTCCAATCACTACACTGTCATTAGTAATGTCATCACTTGAAGGTAATGACATTATTAGTGATAGATGATAGTGTCTGGACCGCTTCAGATATTGAAACTGGAGGCTTCTGACGTTTCACTGGTGATACTCGTAATATGACAAAATGAATGATTATTTTTTATTATAGCTTAGTATGTATCTACTGTTTGTTTGTTTTTTTTCTCTGTCACCTTTTATATACCCTGCACCTAATTAATCTTTCTGTTTTGCCCGCCATTTGTACCTTCTTGTATTGTGCAATAAAGATTAAATAAATAAATAAAAATTATTTTACAAAAACGGGACTTAATCGCGTACACTTGCTTTTGTTATTTTCCTGACGTTTATTATTATTAGATGAAATACTCAGACAAACTGACTTTCGAGACTGATTGTATCAAAATAATGTAATCAAAACCGAGGCTCTACCGTAACCTTATGTAAATGAAAATGACACTGTTTCAACCATTTGTAGCAATCACGTACCTACAGGTCGTTTGCATATTTAGATTTTTAATAAAATTATGCAAAGTAAATGATAAAATATATCAGCTCACCCAATTAAGCGTATATATTTTTATACAAAGCGAAGCCGATAAGGTACCGTAGGAACTAAATTAACATGTACTCATTTCTGGACGGTTTGCTCTTCGGGCATCTGAAACTACCTAACGACTTTTTGTGACTACTTACTCGTTACTCGTATTATATTATTATATTATATTTCGAAATTTGACGAAAGGATAAATAACTTCTAAGAAAAAACAACCACGGGAAAAAAATATGTGCAAAAGCTAAAATTTTGCGAATGGAAAAATCGCTACCAGTAAAATAAGATTTCCGGGAAATCATCGCTACACTCAGATACGGTTCTCATTTCTGTTTACATATTACAGTAGGTTAATAATTGTAAGTTTTGTTTGGAACAGACATGGAAAGTACGTCAAATACAGAATATGTCTTATGTATTGTCATGTCATTATATGTATTTTGTTTTGATATAAGTGGGCTCTACCAAGAGCAACCTATAACTAATGCAAAGTTTGATGGTTCGAATTCGGATTTCCTATATTTTAAAAACTGCGCTGGATAATATCCACTCATATATCTCTGTCTATTTGCCACTAAAGGACTTACCCAACCAAGCCTCTCCCACACAAACCACTTTCCATGTTTCGAAAGTTGATCCAGGAGGCCCTATTCAGAAGCAAAAATTCAATACCAAAATTTATATAATATTTTGAGCATTATTATAAAATACATATTTGTTCACTAAGCTTTTTCCAGCATGAAGTTGTCGCTAATATTGATATTTTCTTAATCTCGATTAAAAAGGCATTTCTTAATCCATGCAAGAAAATGCGAAAATGTAACCCATCTCTCATATATCTTCCTATTTGTGAGCTAACAAATCATACAAATAGTTACTTAATAGACAATTATCAGTGCTTTTTTGGGGTCAAGACCGCGCGTAGGCTATCAATACGGTTTCTATGTAGTTTCAGTGGAAAATAAGCCTCTATCTTCAATATTATAATGAAGCAATCCTGCAATTATTGTACAGCTTTGCTAAATAGTACATTGTGCAACATGGGGCGTAAGATGAGTATTACAAACGAGAGTCTAGTTAAATCGCGACGGCTTGCCGGAGCGATTTAAAGACTCGAGTTTGTAATATTCTTACACCCCGAGTTACACACAATGGTTTTCATCACAGTTGCGAGGAAAAAAAGCAAAGATAAATTCAAGAAAGTTAATTAGGCAGCAAAAGTTGAGAACGTCCATGACAGCGCTCAGCCCCGCGCATGCGCCGTTGCTTAGCAACGCGGTACAAACATTCCGTGCGTTTTGTTATTACGACATATTTTTCTACAAATTTTTCAACTAGAATGGCTAAACAACCAGATTTTGCAAAAATATTATAACAATATTTACCAAAATTCATGATAAATACTTTGAATATTAAAAATAACGAAGAAATTGAAACGTATAGATTGTGTGTGATGTAATTTTAGAATATAGCTAAATTTCAAAGATGAAATTAAACTTTTTGAATTTTTGGCTGAACATCATAGGTATGATGAAAATAATTTTACTATACACAAAGTCTAGTGTGTACATATATTGTTACCTACCGCGTGGTACCTACAGGTAGTGGACATTGGTGGCAATCATGTCACAAGATTTTTTTTTAAGTTGTTACTTGTACGCGTACAGTCGCCATCAAATATATCGGAGCGGCCAAGGTGGTCACAAATATCTGAACAACGCCTCTATTGTCAAGGCAATACAGTGCGTTTTCAGATATTTTTAAGTGCCCTGGCCGAATCGATATATTTGATGGTGTCTGTACCTACAGAAGTACAGTAGCCATCAAATATATCAGAGTGCCCAGGGTACTCAAAATATCTGAACGTGCACTTTATCGCCTTGACAATAGAGGCGTTGTTCAGATATTTATGACCACCTTGATCGCTCCGATATATCCGATGGCGACTGTACATAATACGAAATGTTAGCAAATAGCAAAAATATTAAAAGATGCGCGGATTAAAAATCTTCATAAAAGAAATAAAGGAAATTTCCATTTAAAAATTACTAAGAATGTTATAATATAATTTTACAACTTAAGATTGTCACATCACATCAGTCATATTAAAGTACATCGTGTTTCTCAGATAACATTATATCCGGATCGGAGCGGATCGTATCGTATCGTTTCGAAGCGATAAGGGTTCATTGCCTTATTTTATTCGCAAATACCCCATAACTTAAATACTTTTTTTCTACTTGTCTCTACTGTGTATACTTTATAGATTAAACTAAAATCTTACACTTTTAAATGTTGGGATACTCTATGACAATTTCGGGATCATTAAGTAGATTATAAGATCACGAGCCACTAAACTAAAATTAATTTGATAAGAGAATTTCACAATTTTCTCATCTCGATAAACTGTGTATTTGTTTAAGGAGACGCGATTTAATGTAATGTTTCTAACAATCTATCAAATTTTCTTCTACTTAAACTCGCTTCTACTTTGTGATTGCATTATAAAAAGACCAATCACAACTACAACGACGTCTTGGAAGTAAGTTTATTCTCAGTTTATTCTAGTCGTCTCTTTCTACTACCGACACAATCATATGTCTATCTCTTTTCGGTGGTGTCTGTAGCACCGAATAGTCTATGATTTGCTCAGATACAATTACTTCCGGTTTGAAAAATAGTGTTTCACGTTTGATTGGGAAAATTTAGAAATAATTAAAGAAAATTATTCGCCGAACTCAATTCTTACTTAATACTCGTAGAAAAAGTATTGCATACAATAGTGAAATAATTAAGCTATTTAATCTCGTACCTTAATTAGGCCACTTTTTCTACGAGTGCTCAATATAGGCAAGAGATTAAGAATCGAGTTCGGTAAAAGACGAGCTGCCATTGCTGCCTCTATACAATTTAGTAACTTCAATCCCGGCGGATTGTGCCAGTACCCCCTGGCGACCGCGGCGGCGCAAGGCGGGCTTCGGCAACAGTGCTACAATATTATATAAAAATTATTTCTGCCATCGCTGGCTATACTACAATATGCGATCATAAAAGCTCTATCGAAAAGAATGCGCTATTCGTTCCGTCTACACAATCTTAATTCAAGTATTACAGTCGACGAGTATAAAAAATAAATGAGTTTTATTGCGTAAAAAAACTTTTACCCTCAATTAAATTTTTCTTTTCATTCTTTACAATGTTCGATGATTGTTAAAATAGTGTTATGTGCGGAACCCTCAGGGCGCGAGTCGACTCGCACTTGGTTGGTTTTAGTCCTGGTAGATATCCTTAAAATAACGATAAAACCGTCTGTTACAGTCTTTTATATTCTGCTATAAATCTTTTTTGATGTAAGTATCATTTGAGGTGCAACAAAGAATATTTATCTTATCTTATCTAGATTCATTATTATTATATTTAAAGTTTATTTAAGGCTAAGGATCGACATAAACGACAAGTTTGACATAGCCGTACAAAAAAATATATGCGCCAACGATAAAAAACTACGACCAAGTACAAAAACATACCAGAGAAGTAAAGGTTGTGTGATTTAATTGAAAATTAACAGTTACAGCTTACTTTGGCTTTAATTATAAACCGAAAGCATGAGATAAATCAAGCTTATTAATTTACATTATGACATCGATAGATGCTGCTGAATTTATTGCAGTGAGGTAGAATGGGGCATGAAGAGCTGTTAAGGTAAGTTGAGCTGAGCAATTGAAATATCTTGGAAATAATACACGCAAGACTAGAACGTTAAATGACAAAACGATAGGTACGACGAAGATGAGCACATTGGGAAGATATATATATATTTGGTCACAAAATAAAATAAATTGAGCTGTAGTGTTTTTCTCTCATTAAGAAAAAAACATGAATGTAAGGATCAATGAAAACATAATCGGTGAAGTCGTTTTTCTGTCTTCGTAAAATGTTTTAAATATATTTTTGCTCAGTAAGTAAAGATATGGGTAAAGGGAGGGTAATATTTTTCATAATCATTAACTCAGTTGTACACTATTATCACTGCATGCGGCTGTACTCACTTGTGTTTAGTCACTACGCGCGACATGTTTCGGACACAAGTGAGTACAGCCGCATGCAGTGATAATAGTGTTAATATGTCTCACGAAAGTTTAAATTCAATAACTCAGTTGTAGTTTATAATTATTAGAGAAAAATCATAACTCTCACAGCATGCCCTTTTATTAGATGTATCAATATCATACGATATAATTGGCAAATCTTTTGATTTACATATGATAATTTAGGTGTTCACACGAGTCACTCCTGTGTTCAAAATTCAATAATTTACGTTAAACGACCGTCTGCCGTCGCCGTCACAACTTGACAACTTCCATATGTGTACCAAATGCCACCTCAATCGGTCCAGTAGTGTCAGAGGAAATTGGCTTTGTGACGGACAGACAGACGAACAGATAGAAAGTCAGGCAGAGTCGCACCAAGAGGGTTTCCTTTTTACTATTTTGGTATAGAACCATAATGAACTAGACATAACAATACTAAACCAGAAATACCTAACTAAAACCAGAGACTATAGAGATATAGACGACCACAGCCTAAGAACTTTTTGAAGCTCATGTCAATTGCGCCATCTATGTCAAAGCCACCTAATGATACCGAAAATGTACGAGAAATGTCACCTGCACTGCTACTCACCTAGTAGCTACTAGTGTACTATTAGTACGCTATTTGTTACTAGGTGGAGTAGCAGTGCAGGTGACATTTCTCGTACATTTTCGGTATCATTAGGTGGCTTTGACATAGATAGCGCAATTGACAGCTTCAAAAAGTTCTTAGGCTGTGGTCGTCTATATCTCTATAGTCTGTGCTAAAACGCAAAAAATAGAGTAGGTTTTTATTTTATTTTTGTCTTATCGTACATATATTATGTACTTCTTGGAAAAAAATATCACACAATAACATATAATTTCACCTAAAAACTTTTTTAAATCAGTTAATGAGATACCTGTAACTAAGCAATATGTTTATCTGTTTACACAAACGCCTACATAAATAAATATGTCAATCCGTTACCTCGACATTTTATTTGACGTTATCGCGCCCGATAAGAGTGGCGCTGAATGGAATATTGTACTTCAATGTTATGCCGACATTTTGATATCAATTAATCAATTTAGTTACTAAATCGTGGGAGCATCTTCTTCTTAAATTATTAGTATTATTATAAATTTTGTGGATCTCGGTCTGGGTCACACAGATTTAGGGCAACGGGCGACTTACCTGTAGACAACAGAAAAATTAACGATTTGGGTACAATATAATTTATAACTACTAATGCTAGCTATATAAAAAAAAGCGTTGGTAGCCTGACGGTAACGACGTCTGACTTTCAATCCGAAGGTCCCGAGTTCAAACCCCGGCTCGTACCAATGAGTTTTTCGGAACTTATGTACGAAATATAATTTGATATTTACCAATCGCTATATGGTGAAGGAAAACATCGTGAGGAAACCTGCCTACATCCGCGGAGAAATTCAAAGGTGTATGTGAAGTTCCCAATCCGCTTTGGGCCAGCGTGGGGACTATAGCCTGATCCCTCTCGTGCATGAGAGGAGGCCTGTGCCCAGCAGTGGGACGTATAGAGGCTAACATATTATTATTATTATAATGCTAGCTATAAGGACTTAAAGAAAAAAAAATTGCACCTGATGGTTTAACAAGAAAATTAGGCTTTAAAGTGCATTAATTTTATAGCGTTCACAGAAAAGACGCATAACATAAAGGTTATACTTTTCTATTATCGACAAAAAAGTCGCCCGTTGCCCTAAATCTGTTTGGCCCTAATATAAGTTGCAGTATTGTAAAGAAATAATTCTATTTCATTTCAGCAAATTACGGTATCTTAACTAAGTTTTAAAAAAATCCACTCTGTAAATCGCAAAAAAGGTAAATAATTAATTATGTGTCGTAACATTTTATGGTTTTTGTTTTTTTAGATACAATACCAAAAAACTACAGGTAACATTTCGGTTATCGCTTCTGACTTTTATATAATATATTATGCTATTTTATTAAATTAGCTACTAGTAGGTGATTATTGGGTCTTTTGAATACATAGATTCTCCGAATCTTCGATTCTCCGAATCTGTATTCAAAAACCCAATAACACTAACCTAATAATTCATGTACCCATCTGATTCGAAATGCCCAATCGGGTTTGGGTTAAGTATAATCTCTTTTTCGTTTATAATCGCGTAATTCACAACGTACGATTAGGTTAAGCTTGATTTTAAATTCAAGATAAGGTAAAAGAAGCGTTTTTTCATTTACGATTGAGGTTTTTTAACTTAGTTATTACTTGATTCGAAATTCCCAATCGGGTTTGCGCTAAGTACAGACGGCTTGTCTTTTTCGTTTATGATCGCTTGATTCGTAACGTACAATTAGGTTTAGCTTGATTTTAAATTCATGATATGGTAAAAGAAGCGTTTATTTTTATGACTTAGTTTTAACTCTGTACTGTAAAATCGCAACACACAAAGCTAATTTTTAAACAGCAAAAGCTTAACACAACACACAATCTAAGGCGGCCAACCCTCAGATTGCATGCAAGGGTCCCAGGAAGTCGATTCCTGGCATAAACCCTCATAGCCGAGGCTACGGTGTTTTGCACAACACGAGAGACAAGTTGATCAGGCTCATCAAACGTGCACTTACCCCTTGTGCTTCGGGTGTGGGTAATCAATACTTATCGACCGCGTAAGAATTGAAATACCCGGATACAGAGTTTCAGGTCAGAATTCAACACGTTACTACATGCGTTTCGGGTGGCCAATCCGAGGCATTGTTCACGTGTTGGGGTCGTCCGGTCGTCAACTTCCCGTCAAAGTATAATCAAGAACTTTTATTTATATGAACGAATGTTAAAACTTCAATAGCGTGATTCAGGTCAGGCTATTTCATTGGCTGTTACGTATGACGTACTCAAACGTCATGTTTTACGATACATTAGTAATCTATGCCTTGATCAAAGCAATATAAAAATTAAATTTCAATGGTTTCAATCATATTTTATATTCTAATAAACCCTGATTTACAAATCTATGCCTTATATTAATTATCATAAGATTAACATTACATATCAATAGTTGGATCATATTGCTTTTTATGCTTTAGCAAAGTCGATCGGACATTTATTGAAACTTGACATGACATTCTATCTTTAGCGCAATGCATGTTTATCGAGCAAGCGCATTCCTACTTTGTATTGAAGTGGTTTTCTGTTGTTAACGAAAAAAGCTGTTAATGATGTAAATATAATTTTCGAAGGTCACCCTAATGACCAAAACCAAACCCTACGTAATTTAGGTTGTGATTTGTACCTAACTAATCAATATTTTAGCTTTTAATTATATTTAATACATACGAAAGAAAAAGAATATGTCTGAAATCAGCAAAATATGATCCGACCAGTTAGTAATCATTTTCTAACCTACAAAATGGAAACAAAAAATAGAAATTGTACTGAGCTAACTATTTATTATAAATTATTACATACGTTAAGTAACAATAAAAACTTAATTTATAGGTACAATAACATGGCGTACTCAAATAAAATTGTAAAACATTCCTTTCATAAACAACTGATACATTACTAATACTATTATAAATTACATTACCTCGGATTGACTAACAAACTAGTAGGTTCATTTTCTACTTTTAAAAATATTATAATACAGAAGGTAAGTCAGTAAGGCGACCAAAAATAATAAAGAACACAGTAAAACAGAATGACAAGTAATAAATATTTATGTAAATTCAATGCAATGACTTCAATTTAAGTTATAAACATAAACTTTATAAATCTATTATTAATAACTAATTACTTCACTCAACTTTTTAACAATTTTTCCCACTAGGCCTTCCGTTGCATTTAATAGCTCATCATAATCATCTTGCACTACGTATTGCACCGAAACGCCATTAGTTTCCAAGTTGGATTCTATATCTGAAATGCTGATTTTTATAAGACGCTTTCCTTTTGTCACTTTTCTGATAACGTGAGAATTTAATCCCATTTCCGCCTTCCTTTTTCCTTTTTTGTCGATTTTTCTTATTTTTTTTGACTGGGATAATGGAATTTCTTGCGAAGGATTTAAAAGCGCGTCTTGATATTTTAAATAAGCATCCATATCTTGTGAGTAGTTTAAAGGCTCATTTATCTGTTCACCAAATTGCGAGTAAAATGGAGAAGCTACGGTACGTTCTGCAGCCGAGTTCAGGGGTTGCGAGCTCTGAAAGAAAACAATGGTAATAATCAATATCTAAGGAAAGCACCTAAATTCAAACACTATAACAAATAAAAAGTTAAAAACTTACCATTCTGAGTATGAAATAAAATATAGAATAATTTATTGAAACTAGTAATGCGTTCTGTTTGAAACCTTAATCAGAAATACTTTTTGTATTTATTCAAGTTTTATTTTATAGTAGTTTTTTCGCTTGGCGTGCAATTATTATTAGTATGTATTTACGTAAACATGTTTTCCTTACAGGTTGAAACCTGTATTATTATAGGTGTATAGAAACGTTTCCGCACAGGTTCAAACCAGTTACCTCCCTATATCTTTTATTTGTGTATTGCATCATGTTTGTATTAAAATCATAATATATTTTAGCTTTCACTATGAATAAAACCTAATGTAAGCGGTCGGCATCTTTTGTTACATGACTTCACTTTGATGTACCGATATTCACATGAGCCTTATTTTTCCGGTAAACATGATATGCTGACATGATTTTCTAGTCGCAGTGAAGGTAAACCTTTTTAAAACGCTTGTTTCTTCATTTATTTTTGTGAGTCTTGCAGTTTATGCCGGTTATTATTCGCGTGTAGGTTGCCAACTTCTGACCTAGCGGTAAAATTGCTTCATTATAAAACCTAAAGTTAATTTTCATTTCTACATTTGATTTTATTCAAAGTGGACGTGATTTTACGGTGCCTTTGACTTCACAGCGAAATTACTCACCTTGAAAAATGTTCGTAAGTTATAATTTAATTTATTTCTTTTTGATTACGGTTCTATTCTAACCTTGATTTGGTAACCGTAATATATTACATTAAGTTAATTACATATATATTTTAACGAGCAATTATAAAATCCTTAGCTAGAATATAGAGATAATACCCGTGTATGGTTTGTCTTAGATTTATATTTAAGAGATTGGCGGAAACTTAATTAATTATTAAATATGTTTGCAGGTCTGACTCTGAATATTACGTAAAACGTACTTACAAAGGCGCAAGTGAGTCTGCGGATGAATCTACAACGAAAAGGTTTGTATTTTTTATCTCATTATTTAATTTTTCGTCTTCGATTTTTTTATGAATTCATAATTGCGTTAACTGTTATATGTTATACTGTTTTTTAATTACAGGGCTCAACCAAAAACTCCACTGAAACGAAAAATCGCTTCTCAAAAACCGAAACAAGATGCAAACTCTGGATGTTCGGTAGACAGCGAAGATGAACGCAGTCCCCGTCAGCAGTTCGAACTAGTGAAAGAACCCGCAAGTAAAAGGTAATTATCAATTATAATTACACCCTCGTAGTATTTAGTAGTAATTTAAGTAATAATCTCTTATAGCTGTTTATTATTTAGGAAACTAAATAGGTTTTTCTATTGTTTTAGTAAAAAGGTAAAGCCGAAGAAAGCAGCTAAAGAACCAAGTGCTCATCCAAAAGCGAGGGATTCTGAACCTGGCTGGTTTTCAAACTGGAGTGACGAGGAAGCTGTCGAAGCGCAGCGTCGTGCTGGACCTCTGACGTCAGTGCTGTCGCGGCGGGTTCCTGGTGGACACGTGCGCCGTACAACTTCTTTAACGGGTGATCTTTATATAGAACTTAAATTGTATAACGTGAATGATATTCAAAACATATCGATGCAAGACCGTTGGGAGAAAGCTTTGATTAATTTAAAATATCGAGTTGATTCCAATTCGCCTGTCGTGGATGGAATAAATAAAATTTTGAAATTTTGTAAGGAAGACTTTACAGAGGAAGGGACTTTCTTCCCGGATAAAAATAAACATTAATTATATCGAAGCTTTTTTCAAACAAGCTAAATCCAGTCAATTCTTGCGATATTACAAGTAGGTAATAAAAATGCGTCATAGTTCGATATTTTGTTCAGTGTGTGACATAAGTATTCCTAGTAGAGCCTTTTCTGCACACTTGCGTACTAACTTACATAAAAATAACAATTCTGTTCAATTAACTCCGGATATTGAAAAAATTAGCTGTGCTTTCCGTAGCAGGATCGCATCATATAGAGTGCGTGGTCCTGAAAATTGCCTCCATGATACACCAGTTAGGTTTTTAAGCACTATTCGCGAGCACGTGCGTAAAATTCTAGAAGCTAGAAGGGCGTCTTTCGGGTCTATTAAGGCTAACTTTGAGTTGTTTGCTGAATTTTGTATGCCAAAAAATGATTCAACTGAAATTAAATCATTCGCAACGCAAAATATAATTTTACATCAAGTTTTTGAATTCAAAGAAATATATTCAAGGATAGTACAGACTTTGAGTAAGAAAATTGACGAATTTCAAGAAAGGGATAGTGGATGGAGTTTCCTGCAAAACCTATACTTGGAAGTAAACATAAACAAATATAATCCTCTAAGAGCTTCAAAATTTATAGAATTGCCTAAAATCATAAAACTCAGAAGGGCTTGCGTTAATATTAAAAATAGCGACAATTACTGTTTTTTATGGTGTATAATTGCGACATTATTTCCCGCTAAAAACAATCAGGATCGAATATCATCTTATCCGCATTTTGAAAGCCACCTCAACACAAAAGACATGACGTTTCCTGTTGGTCTCACTGATATCAAAACTTTTGAAAAAAACAACAAGAACATAAGCGTTAATGTTTATGGATTAAGAAAGAACGAAGTTGTCGGTCCACTTTACAAAACAGATAAAAAAAGGAAACATCATGTGAATTTGTTAATGTTGGAAAATGGCAACCAATCACATTATTGTCTGATAAAAAATTTAGGTAGACTTCTAAAAAAGCAGTTAACGAAACATAATGAAAAAATATTTATTTGTGATGAATGTTTAATATTTTTTCACAGTGCAGATAAGTTGAATAAGCATGTGTGTGGTGGTGTTGCAACGGTATTACCTAACAGTGGTACCTATATTCAATTTAAGAACTATGAAAGAATGCAAGCTATGCCTTTCGTAATTTATGCGGATTTTGAATGCATATTACAACCAAACTCAAGTGACGAATTCGATTCTAAATGTACTAGCACATTACGAAAACATATTCCAGCTGCGTTTGCGTATTATATTGTGTGTTCCTATGATAGTTCTCTTAACAAATATGTTAGTTATCGAGGAGAAGATTGCGTAGAAAAATTTCTTGACTATCTAAAAAGTGATATTGCTAAGATTACAGAAGTTTATAAGAACCCAGTTCCTATAAAGCTATCAGAGGAAGAGGAAAAGCAATTTCGTAATGCGAAGTATTGTTTTCTTTGTAATAAATTATTATTAGACGATGCTGTTAGAGACCACTGCCACCTGACTGGTCGTTTTAGAGGCGCTGCTCATTCCTTCTGCAATATTCAATTTCGTTTACCTAAGTTTATACCAGTATTTTTCCATAATTTATCTGGCTACGATTGTCACTTGTTTATTCGTCAGTTAGGAGAAATGAGAGGTAACTTAAAAGTTATAGCAAAAAATAAAGAAAATTACATTTCATTTACAAAGTTTATTCAAATAGGTGTAAACGAGTTTTGGCCGGTTCGTTTCGTTGATTCTTTCAAGTTTTTAGGCACTAGTTTAGAAAAATTAGCAGCTGATTTAAATGATCAAGACTTTGTACACTTACGCAGGTTTTTTCCTATCCGAGATCATTTTGTGCTCCTTAGATCTAAAGGTGTATATCCGTATGATTATATTACTTGTTGGAAAGCTTATGAAGAGGAAAAATTACCACCAAAACATCGTTTTTACAACTCATTAAACAAAACTAAAATTTTAAACTCAGCGTATGACCATGCTAAGCGTGTGTGGAACGTATTTAATCTAAACACCTTGGGGGAATACACTGACCTCTACCTTAAGACTGATGTACTGTTGTTAGCTGATATATTTGAAAACTTTAGACAGACTTCTATGTTAAACTATAAACTGGATCCCTCTTTTTATATGACCGCACCGAGTTTAAGCTTTGACGCTATGTTACGAATTACCAATGTAAAATTAGAACTCATAAGTGATCTGGAAATAATAAGAATGATTCAAAAAGGTATTCGCGGGGGTATTTGCCTTTGTTCTACTAGGTACGCACGTGCTAATAATAAATACCTATCGTGTTATAACGCATCTGTTCCCGATTCTTTTTTATTTTATTTAGATTGCAATAATCTTTATGGCTATGCAATGTGCAGTTATTTACCATATGCAGACTTCAGATTATTAAGCAAAGATGAAATAGATAATATTAATTTCCTTGAAGTTCCTGATGACAGTCTATACGGTTATATATTAGAAGTTGATATGGAATATTTAGAAAATCTCCATAATTCACATAATGACCTTCCATTTTGTCCTCAAAAATTTATACCTCCAGGATCAAAGAGTTCTAAACTTATCCCTAACTTGTACGATAAATATGAATATGTAATTCATTACGTACATTTGAAAACTTGCGTGAAACATGGTTTAATACTGAAAAAAATTCATAGAGTTATAAAGTTTAAACAAAGTCGATTTATACAGCAGTATATTGAGTTAAATACACAGTTGAGAAAAAATGCTAAATCGGAATTTCAAATGAACTTTTATAAACTCCTTAATAACAGCTTATTCGGTAAAACTTTAGAAGCTACAGAAAATAGGACGAACGTATTGCTGGTTAATCAATGGAATGATACAACGAATAAAACTAAGAAAAAAACAAGTGCTGAAGCGTTAATAGCACGGCCTAATTTTCATAGTGCGAGTATCTTTACTGAAAATTTAGTTGCCATTCAAATGAATCCAGAAATTGTAACACTCGATAAACCTATTTACATAGGTTTTACTGTTTTGGAAATATCAAAATCTCACATGTATAACTTTCACTATTCTCATATTAAACCATTTTACGGAGAAAATGTTAGATTGTGCTATACTGATACAGATTCATTTTTGTATTTTATAAAAACAGACGATATTTATAGAGATTTAAAATTAAATTTTCAACGTTACTTTGATACGAGTAATTACGCTGAGGACAATATATATGGTATACGTCAAAAAAATAAAAAAGAGCCTGGATTATTTAAGGATGAACTTGGAGGGCAACTAATCGTTGAATTCATAGGGCTCCGGAGCAAACTATATTGTATTCAGACTGAAGAAAAACAGTTAAAAAAAGCTAAAGGCATAAAAACACACGCAGTTAAGGCTCTTCGATTTCGTGATTATAAGAATGTGCTCTTCAATAAAGAATTGGTGCGCAAAAAGAACACTCTATTTAAGTCTGTAAAGCATGAAATTTTTACACAAGCTCTTAATAAAGTTGCACTGTCTTCTAATGATGACAAAAGGATTATATTAAAGGATAATATTCATACCCTTTCATGGGGACATACTTCGTTTTTTTAAGTATAATGTAACTACTTTATGCTATCAATTGACTGGGTTTAGCCTTATAATGTTATAATTGACTTTTTATAAACTATGTAATTAGTTTTAGTTGACGATTTGAAAATAAATGTCTTTTATTTCTCAGATTAAATTTGTTTTATTTTTATAACCGATTTTATTGTATCTACATGCTCAGTTCTCGTTACGCAGCGAATTAACAAAACTTGCAATGCTTACGGATTACATTCAATACTATATGAAACTAAGTTTGAAGTAACACGAACTGAACATTGTAGATGAGTTAATATTCTTGATAAAGGGGCAAGAAAATTTGGTACAAGTAATAAAATTCGTTCAGGTATATATAAAATACGATTTATTTACTTATAAACGAACAAGATTTTCTCTATACCATTTCTTAACACAAATTACATTTTTTAATGAACAGTGCTTATGAATAATATGATCTAAACAAGTAATTTTACTATTACATTTAAAATAAGTATTATAAAGTATTAAAAAGTTCGGGCATCCTTTTTGTGCTATATCAGTAACATCACAATTTTGACATAATTCTTGAACCCATTTAATTTTTTCTGCACCTTTAACATATATTTTTTTATTTACAAGATAGGGGATTATAATTTTTGAAAATAGATTGTATTCAATAAATCCCTCGCTCCAACGGAATCCGAAGGTCTTCTCAATCCAGCGCACGTGTCTGCGTTCTTCGTTCGTTAGCCGTGAATAAGGAAACGGGGGCTTTATTGAGAACACTAGAGTAAAGTCATCAGCAGCCAGAGCTAGCTCTTTAATAATGAATTTATTGTTTGCATCCCTAAAGCCTTGTATGTCGACAATGTAATGGTCTAAATTCATGATATTTTTTTCACGATACTACTTAATGGTTTATATTCCACTATGCAATCGTTGAATATTAAACAAAAAGCTGACGTATTGTCAGGAATTTCTGAATCACTCTCTATTTCTATTCTCACATCTATAGGACCCGTCTTCAAGCGATCATTTTGTCTAGATGTGTCCACAACATATAAAGCGCATTTTTTAAACTCTTGTATAGTTAACAACGGTTCAGGTCGACGTCCATGATACGACTGCTGAAACCTTGTATATTGTTCATATAATATTGCGTAATTGTCATGATCGAATTTCACATTTAAACTTTCATATGGAAAATAAGTAGAGTTTAAAAATACGCGGACTTCACGTAAACTACAATGATCAAAACTAGAGAAATCAGCATCTGACTTATTTTTTCTGTTGGTTGATAAGGCTAATACCACAAACCGAGGTTTTTCTAACTGTGAAGACGTTTTGATTGCCCAGGTATGCTTTGTTGTTTTAGGTAAAAGCGGATACTCATATAAGTCCCAATTTCTAAAAGCCAAGTTTAGGGGACGGTCCTTTTCCAACAACTTCAGCATTTGTATTCGTTGACGGTCAGAAACTTTAATATGAGGAACTCGCCATACGATTTTATCAATAATAATATCATCCAATACTTCATTTGTATTAAGTTTTACTGCATTCAAATTTGTATTACTTCGCAACAAAATCAACTCATGTTTACAATTTATTATTATTTTGGTAAAGTCTTCTGCAAATCCTAAAATTTTGTTAAGCGGCAAAGATACTGCAAATCGTCCGTGTTGAGTATTTTTTGTACCGTTTAAGTCCCATCCCCAAGCCTTGGACATCATTGATTCATTACTATTCATAGACAATAAAGATTTTATAGTTGAGGTGATGCCTACATTTTTCACTTTGTCAATTTCAACCCCGTTCAACTCGTATCGAATATCTTGAAACAGGAATAGAAATGGATTGTTTGTGAATTGAATACTATTCACTTCGTGTTTTGTCTCTCTGTTTATAACTTTGACTGTCCCTTCTAAATATAAGGTACTAGCGCAAGGTAAGATATACAAGTCTTGTTGATTAATAGGTATCCGAATTTCATCGTTTTTATTGAACGTTGTTACATATGGTCTGTAGGAATGAACTTCAAAGCTTTCAATAGCATTGTCTTCTGAATAAGACTCGGCAACACTGAGTATTTCACTCATTTTAATAATCCAATTAGTTTTAAAAACTTTTTGTTTTCCTTCGTTAATTTAATAGGTGTTCTTCTTTTCAATGTAGTTTGCAAACTGAAATGTCTAGGCGCGCACGTCGACTTTTTATTAAAGTCTAGCATTCTAGTTTTTTCTTGAGATGAAAATATAGCTGTATATCTTCTCCTCTTAAATTGACTAGTTGATTGTTCGCGTCGAGAATGCGCACATTAATCGAACTTATGGTATCCTGATTTACAGGAAAGTAAATAAGATTTCTTGGAACTTCTATAATTCGATATCCGGGAGGCACATTAGGAACAAATTCATGAACTATATGGCTAGGTTTTCCATTGACAAATGATCCGCTTACAATATCACATTCGATCCTGATAACGGTTGTTGATATAATGTTAACAGGAAATTGAGAACAGTTTATTATATTGGATTTTAGTGTCTCATTTCCGAAACCTAATGTTCTCCCGACAGAGTTTTTCTTTTCAAAATGAACATCTTTCGTACAAAATATTTTAGTTTTCAGCGTGTTATTATTACACATTAATTTAAAAGTGCATTCTTTCACATTATCTTTTATGTAATCACCTATATCTTCGAGTTCATATGATCCTTCTGGTATTTCAATACACTCATTATTACCATACCAAAATTGATTATTTTTACTATCGATGTTGGGTATTGAATTAAACGTAGAAAAATATAAAAGCCCACACTCATACTCCCCTTCCAGTTGTAAAGGAGGGGAATAATTCGTAATAAGCGTAGATGTTAATCCGGTTACAGATAAGGTGAATGACATTTTAGGAAATGATAATATTTGAGTAGTGTGTCACATTTTATATTGTTTATTCCAAAAGTTATGTAAAAATTTTAAACATAAGTGCCCACAATTAACAGTATCAAATTTTTGATACGTATGATAATTATAAAAAATTTCATATTTCTTTAAGTACGTAATAAGTTCGACAGGTGGTTTTAAATCTCCATAACTATTAAAATATTCACAATACGCGTTTAACTTGACATAGGCCACCCAGTGAGTCCCCATATTCTTAGAGCTATCTAAATTAACAATCCCACACTCCACACGCCGAGGTTGTTTTGGTAAATTATCACGCATGTAAACACCTCTGAAATGTGGTATGTCTTGTCCAAAATTTATTAGATCTATGTTTGTAAGGGCTCTCCTTGGCAGCCTTCTGCTTAGTTTTTTGGTGCATTAAAAAACAAACCACTACCTTTCTTATAAGGTTTTATGTATAAGCCTCTGCCAATGGCAATTGACTCCATAATTTTATTGTGGCGTTCTGACTCCTGCAGGTTCTTTTGTGCTGATTTATAGTCATTCACAGCCTTTGCGATACCAGCCGCTCCGCCGGCTAATGAACCCAAAGCGGACAAACCAGCAAAAATTGGAATCAATGGCAAAATTCCTCCAGTTTTAGGAATTGGAATAATGCGTGGCAAACGAATAGATGCATTTTTACGAAGTAACTTTTTAGCAGCTTTATATGCACACTTAATTGTTGATGAATGACCTTTAGGTTTATGCTTTTTAATATGTGATCGAATTTTTGAAACAATTGTTTTAAATGATTTAATTCCAGCGCCGGCCCGCAATTTAGTTTTCATAACCTTGTTAACTAACCAAGAAGCCAATTTTTCACCTTTGCTAGCATCTGTTGATTTAATTCTTTGTTTTGTCATTTTTATTAACTCTTTATCAGCTTTGTGACGCTCTGCTAGGTCTGAATAGTTGCTATACGCGATATCGTGTTGCTTGCAGGCTTCGTCCAATTTATTTATGCCCCAGTCACCTCTTAACAATCTTTCTTCAAGTCTTGTACCAGGTCCACAATAATTATATCCAGGCAAATGTAATTCAAAAGGTAGATTATTTATCACACTATTAACAAGTCCGCTTCCTTGCATTACTTATTATTTAATGGTGAGATATATAAAGTATATCATTTATTTATAGTTAAGTTAGACTAAATCATTTTTGTTAATCCAGCTATTTTCTGCTTCGCTAAGGCCCAACCATTTGACGAACAGCTTGTTTCCCTTTCTTTTAATAATTCTTTCAATCAGATATACATTAGGATGAGCTGTTTTTTGAAGTTCTTCTTCGTAAAATGTACCGAGTATCGAGTTTTTGCGCTGGTCTTCAATATGGTATGTTACAGGTTGAGTATGATTCACATGTTTAATTGTAAAAAGTTCTGTAGACCAATTCGGTGTATAACCCTTACAAAATTCACTCTTATACTTGCTTAAACGTACACGGTCTCCAATCTTGAATTGATTCAATTTATGAATCACATTGGATTGTGATTTTTTAATGTTTTGTTTTACCACGTTTTCATTATATAAATTTACATCAATAGGTTTAAATTTTGTTGTGCGATGCACTGTTTGATTATACGATTTTACTATATCGTTTAACGGTTTACCAACCCATTTATAGTTACCAACGAAACTAAAATATCTGTAGAGTTTGGATTTAAGTGTTTTTATCAGCCTTTCAACAATAGATGCCTTCTTAATTGAATAAGTTGAGTAATGATTTATTTTCAAGGATTTTAAATAACAATTAAATTCACTATTGTAGAATTCTTTTCCTAAGTCTGTCTGTAAGTTTCTAGGTCTTCGTTTAGCTATTTTTATAATTAGATCAAAAGCATCCTTGACTTCCGTTTTAGTTTTAGACTTAATAGGTGTACACCATGCATACTTGGAAAATGTATCAATAACAGTTAATATATATTTATTTCCTTTGTTAACCGTATGCAATTTTTGTAAATCGATTAAATCAGCTTGCCATAAATCGTCAATTCCTTTTAATATAACTGATCGCCGTCTATAATTTTTTCGTGCTGACCGGTGGATCTCGTTCACTATTTGTTGTTTTGCCATTATTTAAATTTCTGAAGATATTATCTATCTCCTTCTTTGTATAAAAGTTTAGTTTTAACTGAGAGTTAAGTTGGTGAATTTGATTATTTATAGTATCATACAAAGAATCTATATACTTCTTATCGTACATGTTTTGAATATATTGGTCAACGTATTGCTTGTTTACTGCATCATCAGGTGATAAAGGTTTCGCAACTCCCTTTAATTGTAAACTCCCTTCAAAATATCCTGCATCTGTTCGAAGCAAAGCCTTGTACTTAAGGTCAGAAATCTCGTTAGCACGCAAGCGTTTATGTACATGGTGACCGAATTTATCAATATTCATTATCCGTGCGGGTTTGACTATGCGTCGTTATAAACTGATGTAAAAATAATCGAGATAGTTGGTTTTATGGAATAATGTTAGCTTCGCGTAGCTCCTCAATTATCGAGATTATCTCATTATCAAGACCAGTATTACCAGCTTCTCGAGAAGCGACTAGTAACTTCAACCTATCAACTAATTCGTTTGGATCATCCCAGTAAACATAATCGATATTTGACTTGACTTTCTTTAAGAAACCCAATCCGTTACCAACAGCTAGATTCTCCGTACTGTCGCAGACTCTGGTAAGTTTAAATAATGGTTTAATTATTTGTAAATATTTGGTACCTCTGTTACTTTTGATGGGTTTTCTTGGGTCAAAATCCCTGCGGTGGGCATTAGTTTGATTTAGTATTAATTTATAGTTTTCTTTGTCGCTTTCAGTCACTAAATCTAAATTAGGTATTTTCTCAAATAACAATTGAACAAGCCCTTCAGTTTTTTCAAAAGTATTTGTATTTATAGTAATCGTTTTGTCAGACACATAAACCCTCTGTGTACCTATCATAAGTTTTCCTCTTTCTAATCTTACTCCATAAGGTACATCTTCAAACGCTTTTGCAGAAAATGAAAGTGGAGACGAATAATTTCGTTCCACACTACTAACACTCTCGAAAGCTTCATCATCTGATGTAGCATTGTTAGAATATTCACTTCCGTCACTCAAACCGGATTCGCTTTTTTCAACTTTTTCTAATTCTTTGTCGTCTAATTGAGGTTCATTAACTTTGATATTTCGAGGATTTAGTTCTAAAACGGTATCATCGTGGCATGGACTAGGTTTAATCTCACCAAAATTTGAAAACTTTGGTTGTTTTGGTGTACTGTGGTAGTCAAAGCTAATATCATTTACTTTTTCCTTTCTTCCGTTTATATTACTTTGGCCTGCGATCTGATTGAGAGGGTCTGTGATCGGTTTAAGAACTGACTCGAGAATTTTTTCATTTTGACTTGTCATATCACGCATCATTTTAAGTTTGCGCTTAACTGCCTCTGCAGACTTAACAATTTCTTGTTTAGTAACTTTTTCCATATTTATTGCAAATAATAAGTTCTTTGTTCACGTTACGAATTGAAATGAGGATAATCAAGCAGTGTTAATCGTTATATGCTTGTATTAATTTAGAATTACAAACGTATCAAAGTTCAATCTGTAGCATCCTTTATTTCTTTCACAGTCTTTATTTATGACTAAGTAATTATATGGAGTGCTCCAAATTTTTGCACACATTTCTTTAAATTGTGACCAAGTCATATCCGTATTTACATGTTCGTTATATATATGTCGTAAATTAGGTTCATCTTGTTTAAAAAGAATAATAAGATTAGCATTATCTCTTATTAATTGTTTAGGAATTTTGCTATATGTTTGGTTAAGATAAAAACAATCTATTTTGCAATGGCGGCCCATAGAAAAGTAATCTCGAACGTTATTTTGTTTCTCACATGCTATGTCATCAAATATGATTACTGAATCTGATTTTGCTTCATTTGGATTAATCACTTGCTCGTTTTCATTGTATTTAAAAAAAGATACCCCTGGTACTTGTTGAAGAACTTTTTCTAGAAATAAATATTTCGGTTGAAACAAAGTTTTAGAATAAACGTAAACATTTTTAAATCTCACTCCATTTTCGTGCATAAGAAGACCGATAATTAAATTCGTTTTTCCACAATTAGATGGTCCGCAAATAAGACAACGGATGGTGCTCGGTAAAAGTTTACCATGACGAGAATATATTTTATTAGAAACTATGAAATTTTTATGTAAATCTAGTGACTGTATTTGTTTAACAAACTTCATATTTTATCAATGAACTAACGTCTTAACTACGTGACTATTTACGGCGTAATGAAACTGATACTCATTTTAGCATGTTTTTAACCACTATCAAATATAATACGCCTAATATTGGAAGTACCTAACAGTAATTATACTTCAAACCTGATTAGGCATTTCGAATCAGATAGGTACATGAATTATTAGGTTAGTGTTATTGGGTTTTTGAATACAGATTCGGAGAATCGAAGATTCGGAGAATCTATGTATTCAAAAGACCCAATAATCACCTACTGCTACTTTTATCAATCAATCAATAGTTTATTTCTTATAATTACAAAATGCTACAAAAGCAACTTACATGATCGCAGCGTCCGTGTTAGAGCGTTGTCCACAATTTTCGGTTGTTTCGGCGTTTTCTGTCCCAGCAGGTTATGCGCTTGCGCTTCTGCATTCTCATCCATTTTTTATAACTATATCACAGTTTTCTTAGAATTTAATTATATGAATATTTTACACAAAAAAAGCAATAAAAATGGTAATTTTTCCACTATATATAATAATAATCTTAGATTTTTTCAATCTAAAATTTAGTAACTATATCTAAGTATCCACAAGCACAACCTACACGTATTTATTTACACATGGCACATTCGCACATGCGCACAACCCGGCGGGGACAGAGAGCACTGGCAGTTTGCGCGTTCGCAAGCTTGTATGTTTACCGGTGCGAGCACATGGCATATGACAATATCATTGCGTTCAATCGTGTTAACGTCGAAGCTGCTAACCTTGGAGCCAGGAAACTACCATAAAAACAAACGCCTTAATCGTGTAGGCGTTTAAAACGTACATAAGACCTTGCGCAATTTGTTATTTTATTATGTACAATTACGTAAATGAATTTCTGATAGCCTTTTATAGCTATAGAACTTTGACTTTAAGATGTTTGAGCCGTTTGAGGTTTACGACTTCTTGGTATAAAATGAGCGTATCAAAAGCACGTTTCTAAAACAGGCTTTTAGTAATAAAATGTAAAGTTATCCTTTGATATAATGTATAATGTAAGCTCTTAACCTCGTTTAAGTAACGACGCAGGAATGAGGTTAAAAACCCAATTGGTTCCAAAAGTGGGAACAAAATACAAGTCTACATGCAAAACAAGCAGGCAAACAAATGTTTATGGTGTATACATTTGACATGTAGTCTGGTTGGCCAAAAAGTGCTGTAACAGTGGAAGTTATAAGCTATACTCATCGATTTTTTAGAAGCGAGGGTACTAGCGTAAGAAAGTGACAGTATTATTCTCTCTGCCTATGCTTGAAGTAAAATTGTCCCTAGCCAAACTGTGTGTAACATAATTTTTCTACCTATGCTTAGTAAAAAGTAACAATCATAACAACAGACTTAAGCACTAGCCTAATCTTGCTACATTTTCTACTTGTTGGCAACACTATCTAATATAGTTAAGTAGAAATACATTCAAAAGACATAATGCTTTATGTCTGCGTTCCGCGATATGTTGTCGTATAGTAGATATGTAAACTCAACGAAACCGGTTATAAGTTTAGTTTAGGCCTCTACATAATTTCGCGGACAATGGCCGTCGTTACGTTGTATGGTCGGTCTTAAAACTCGCTCGACGGTATAGTTACTAATCTTTAGTTTTTAATCTTCAGGTATCCTAAAATTAAGCCAAATCACGAAAATGATAAGTTTGGGTGAGTAAACCTATATATTTTGGCACTATTTGATAAATTCCATCAAATTAAGCTTGTTTATGTCTTTTGAACCATCTTCTGGGGCCATTTCTACGTTGTAATGGTATCAGATGAGTTTTTTGTTCGATCACAAAAGTTGGCTGCATTCGGAATGTTCCAGGTTTAGGACCCGCTGCTATTTTTTTCTATTAACAGGATGATAAGTTCTTTCATTTGCCTTACATCTTATCGTGCCACTCAATAAGGTATTTTTTTTATCTTCAGGTACCCTAAAATTAAGCCAAATCACGAAAGTGATAAGTTTGGTTGAGTAAACCTAATATATTTTGGCAGTTTTTGATAAATTCCATCAAATTAAGCTTGTTTATGTCTTTTGAACCATCTTCTGGGGCCATTTCTACGTTGTAATGGTATCAGATGAGTTTTTTGTTCGATCACAAAAGTTGGCTGCATTTGGAATGTTCCAGGTTTAGGACCCGTTGCTATTTTTTTTTATTAACAGGATGAAAAGTCCTTTCATTTGGCATACATATTATCGTGCTACTCAATAAGGTATTTTTTTAAATCTTCAGGTACCCTAAAATTAAGCCAAATCACGAAAGTGATAAGTTTGGGTGAGTAAACCTGAAATATTTTGGCACTTTTTGATAAATTTTGTCAAATTAAGCTTGTTTATGTCTTTTGAACCATCTTCTGGGGCCATTTCTACGTTGTAATGGTATCAGATGAGTTTTTTGTTCGATCACAAAAGTTGGCTGCATTCGGAATGTTCCAGGTTTAGGACCCGCTGTTATTTTTTCCTATTAACAGGATGATAAGTTCTTTCATTTGCCTTACATCTTATCGTGCCACTCAATAAGGTATTTTTTTTATCTTCAGGTACCCTAAAATTAAGCCAAATCACGAAAGTGATAAGTTTGGTTGAGTAAACCTAATATATTTTGGCAGTTTTTGATAAATTCCATCAAATTAAGCTTGTTTATGTCTTTTGAACCATCTTCTGGGGCCATTTCTACGTTGTAATGGTATCAGATGAGTTTTTTGTTCGATCACAAAAGTTGGCTGCATTTGGAACGTTTCAGGTTTAGGACCCGCTGCTATTTTTTTTTATTAACAGGATGATAAGTCCTTTCATTTGGCATACATATTATCGTGCTACTCAATAAGGTATTTTTTTAAATCTTCAGGTACCCTAAAATTAAGCCAAATCACGAAAGTGATAAGTTTGGGTGAGTAAACCTGAAATATTTTGGCTCTTTTTGATAAATTCTGTCAAATTAAGCTTGTTTATGTCTTTTGAACCATCTTCTGGGGCCATTTCTACGTTGTAATGGTATCAGATGAGTTTTTTGTTCGATCACAAAAGTTGGCTGCATTTGGAATGTTCCAGGTTTAGGACCCGCTGCTATTTTTTTTTATTAACAGGATGATAAGTCCTTTCATTTGGCATACATATTATCGTGCTACTCAATAAGGTATTTTTTTTAATCTTCAGGTACCCTAAAATTAAGCCAAATCACGAAAGTGATAAGTTTGGGTGAGTAAACCTGAAATATTTTGGCACTTTTTGATAAATTCTGTCAAATTAAGCTTGTTTATGTCTTTTGAACCATCTTCTGGGGCCATTTCTACGTTGTAATGGTATCAGATGAGTTTTTTGTTCGATCACAAAAGTTGGCTGCATTTGAAATGCTCCAGGTTTAGGACCGACTACCAATTTTTTTTATTAACAGGATGATTAGTACTTTCATTTGGCATTAGTTTCATCTTGCTACCCGATGAGGTATTTTTCGATATTTTCTGGCACCCTAAAATCAGGCTGCATTCCGAATGCTCCAGGTTTGGCTCATAGTGTTCCATACAAAAAGTCATAACTTTTTAAGGTGCTACCCCCTGTATATGTCGAATCTTGCTACCCGATGAGGTATTTTCTGACTTTTTTTGGTACCCGAAAAGTTGGCTGCATTCCGAACGCTCCAGGTTTGGCTCATAGTGTCCCATACTAAAAGTCATAACTTTTTAAGGTGCTGCCCCCTATATATGCCGAATCTTGCTACCCGATTAGGTAGGGTGCACTACCACCTAATCTTAGTCTATTACACTGAAAAGTCTGAATAATACGAAGTAATTCTATTTTAAGTATGACAACGGTAGGAATTTAAAATAGCTGATAAAATTACTTTGCATTCGAGCACTGGAAAGTAAAAAGTCGGCCCCCTTACTACTTACCTTAACTTTTATATAAGCCAACAAGAGTACTTATAAAGGTTTTTGTTTAGTTTAAGTTGAATAGATATAAACCTTTCAGTGATCCATGATTAAATTAACTCATTCATCTCAACATTCACCCAGGGCTAAAAATTAATAAAAATGGAATATTAATAAAGTAAGCTTATGAATAATCTACGGGAAATTCTAGCCACTAAAGGCTCGCGTCAGGAAACGCCCCTGACGAGAGTACAAACATCAAATTTACCCACATGAATCTATGGCAGTTGCTTACTCAGAATATCCTCGTACGTACTTAGAGTAATTACATAGTATTTACACTTATTAAAATTCAGTTTTATATTTGATATAATAGGCATTATTATAAAATAATTCGTATAATATTTTTATCTATTTAAAGAAATTCAAATTATGAGCAATTTATTCGAGACTAATTTTTTAAACATTTAGATAGGCGGGCTTTATAAACACCGTTGAATGCATCTTTTTATTATATCTTAGTTCTTTTTTCTGATCCTGAAGTAGTATTTCTATATATCTATAAAAGTATATACTTAGATACATATGTAATGTTCCTACATATTATTCATATGTATTTTTCGTCCATCTGAGTCAGTCAGGTAAATACGCAACTCGTATGGCACGGTACGTCTAATAAGTTTACGTAAACGTTGCGTCAAGTTCCAATTCTTAAGCGATCAGTAAGTTCGTTAGTAATCTTCCCTCACTAATCTACTTAGAATACCCACCCTGTCCATTGCAAACGAAATATATCCAATATACTCCTAATTCCGTTAATTGGCACTAGACATGCACTTGGATACATTAAACCGGCAGACGGTAGATGTGCCTACAAATTGGGTTACCGGAATACTGTTAAATACTTCTTTATCTTACTCGTCGACTGTAATACTTACTTCGAGATTGAAGTTACTAAATTGTTTATATGCAGCACTAGCAACAGGTATTTCGTCGAACTCAGTTCTTAGTATTCTTACCGGCTTGCCTATTTTGAGCACTCGTAGAAAAAGTATTGTATACAATAGTGACATAATCAAGCTTTTCTACCTTACTTAGGCCACTCAGCAAGCAGAGGCCCAAACACGGTATTCAACTGAAAAGCTTTTAATTATGACACGATTGTATAAAATTCTATTGAAATACTTTGATATATAAAATTTATCATGTAGCGACTTAGAACACGCTATGAAGTAATTATCATTTTAAATACTAATCAGTAAACTGATTGCTATTGGGTTATCGACGCATGGTGACCTCAGTAATATAGGTATACGATTTTTGAAATTATTGAATCTGTACTGTTGCTAAAACAAAAAGAGATAAAAGATGTATATTTTATATCATTGTATATTTAAAATAGGTCATAGTTATCGGCATCCCGTACCTACTTGTTACCTACTTGACTCGACCAAAAGTATTGAACACCCATGCATTTTCATGAAAACTCGAAACATTATCATCATTATCAATTAATTTAAACTGAATATGTATGGTCGTTGCAGGAAATAAGTAGGAAGTGCATATAGCTACAGAGTATTTTGCAATTAGTTCGTTGTGAATCTGCCTGTGTGTAGGTTCATTTTCTTATTTTTGTAGGTAGGTACCTACTTTGAACTTATTTTAGAGATTTATTTTATATAGTGATAAAATATGTGCAGAAAAGAGTGAAGAAAAAATTAAATATGGGCAAAATGCTCAAATACTTTTGGCCAATGATGTAGTTTCTCATATCTGTTGTGATTCCTCTACAATCTACATGATGGGCCATCATAGGGACGCAGCTATGCGTTAGAGGGAGCTAACGATATTGCGATCTCATTCTTTTATATAGCTTGGACAGATATGTTAGATTTTATGATCCCACATCCCTTACTATGTAAAGCTATCCGGCATCTCACTTATTAGGTACCTATAGCAGGGTTTATAGAGCTTGCTATTCGAGTTTTGAACGTAGCTCGCGAAGCTACAACTATTTAGTTAAAGCTGCGAGGCTAATATTTTATTTATTTATTCCTCGTCTTATCCCATTATTTCTCATTTTATAGTGTGAAATTAACCTACATGTCTGCGATTTGCTACACATTTGACATGCACAGTGTAATATTAATATTGTTTTTTTTTTAATGATTTATAAAAAAAAAATTATCTACGCAAGGCTTTTTTTTATTATAGTACTTGTGTATATGATTCTACAGGTCATCTCATTGCTAGGCAAGGGCCTGCAGCCTCCTCCATTCTCATTCAGTATTATCGCTGACCGACGATAAGGCGAGTCCCTGGAATATATTGTATGTTGCTACTTACATTTAGTATTACAGAACACGTCAATCATTGTTAATCCCTGAGTTAAATAAACAAAATGAATATGGGAACGGAGTACAAGTTAACCTGCTTTATGCGAAGTCAGGGCCGAATGTGTTATTAGTGTGTATCAGCCGTAAAACCGCTATGGTTCCCATGGACGCCCGACCGCTCAATGGCATTGTACTGATAGCACTAGCTAGCCGAGTATAGCCAAATCATTGGGCTAGAGACCCGTAACTTTGGAGTCGAACAGTTTAGTTGTACAGTCGCCATCAGATATATCGAAGCGGCCAAGGTGGTCACAAATATCTGTACAACGCTTCTATTGTCAAGGCGATAAAGTGCATGTTCAGATATTTTTCAGCACCCTGGCCGCTCCGATATATTTGATGGCGACTGTACCTTGGGCTCGCCTGAAAACGGTAGTGGTTAGAATAACACTTATGATAATGGAAATGACGATCTTCCATATGTTCTTCTATTCGAGTAGGGCAGTGCATTTCGCGTGTCGCAGAGGCTATTTTCATTCCATTCAACGTTAGATAAGTAGACTTATTTGACTTAGGTATCATATTTTATCAAACCAACAATTTCATAGACTTAGGTACACTTCCGTTCAAAAATTTAAATGTATTTAGTATCCAGGTACCTACATACATTGCGTACTTACTTAGATGTATCTTGTTTTAATAAATCCAACAATAAGCCAAGGGCAATAGTTTCGATTGTATTTACAAATATCATCAATCTAAATAATATTAACATAAGTACTACATATTAAGTAGTACGTATGTACTTAGAATAATGTTGACTAACTATAAAAAAATCCTTTTCACCTCAGCAGTTCGAACAAGCCTACTTTCGTCACTCCCTGGAGTGACGAAAGTGCGACTTTCATCACTCTAGGGAGTGAAATTTTGTTTCTGGAGCTTTTCGTCATAATGGTGATGCCTTTCATTCAGGAATGTAAATAAATGTGTTTTTTTAACTTTAATATGTTCTCACTACTGCACAGATAGAAAAAATCTCTTCAACCAAAGAAACCTATTTGAATCAAGAGATATCCAGTTTCCCATATAAGGAAAAAATAAAATTCTTTATTTTAAGATATAAAATGTTTCAAAGTTTATTACTTAACCTAATAAATTCAATACTTTATCCGAGATATAAAAATCTTCTTTTTAAAATAGCTTAATATTCTCACGAAGGGCGTTTGAATTTTGTTTTTGTATTGTATTTTTTTTAAATTGAACTTTATGTGTCTTAGTGCAATACATAAAGAACTTAAGCCAAGAAACTTTGTTTCTTGGATGAAGACTCATAGTTTAAATTGAGAATTGAATTTCTCCACGGAAACAAGAAAACGCATTAGTTCAAGAGCATGTGTTACTTGATGAAAAATTTGATATTTTCACACCAAGATCTAAAATTTCTTGGCGTATGAAATCGATTACTTGAAACAAACAATAACATTTTCTAAGGCGATTATCACACTGGCGCGGATCCGCATGCGGCACCGGTGCGCGAGTGAGATAGCGCTCTGCATGTGTATAACGCTATCTCGCTCGCACACCGGCGCCGCATGCGGATCCGTCGTCAGTGTGATAATCGCCTTAGTGTCTCAGTGCACTACTTAAAAAGCTAGTAGCAGAAACTGTGTTTCTCGGGACTAATCCCAAGAAAGGAAGTTTAACTAAAAGTAGATAATACAAATATAAATTATGATTATTTATATACTCACAATTTATAATCGTATTAACTAGAGCTGAGATTGCTATTGTGAATCTCAAATAAGCCCGGGTAAAGCGCCGAGGGTCATCAAGTTACGTCGAACAGACGTTCGCGTGTTCTAACCTACACGCAGAGACATCTATTGATGCGCAGGGTAACTAACGTCCAAGACTTAAATGTTTCAAAGCAAAAATTATGTGCTTCTTCTTTGGAATAGCTGTGGCTCTTGATTGTAGGTTGAAAACATCAAAGCAAAAATTAATCTCTCTTGCCTAAAAACTTAAAAATCTCAAATCAAACTTTTGGCGCTACTTCTTTGAATTAGCTTTGGCTCTTAGCTGTAGATTGAAAACATCAAACCAAGAACTAATCGCTTTTGACGTAAACACATAAAACTGTTAAAGGAAAATTTTGGTGCTTTTTTGCCGTAAATAATTATTATCTTAACTCAAATCATTACTATTCGCTTTAAAAATGGGTAAAGCTAAAGCTGAATAATTTTAATTCTTCTTTTAAAAATCATGATATTTTTAACTCAAGTCATGTTTATTGGTCTAAGGTATTTATTGCTCTCTTTAAGAAACCGCGTGCAAGAGAGTTTTGCGTTTTGAATTAAGATATTATTTCTATCTGTGTGAGGTGAAAAGTTGTATGTGTCACACGAGAGGAATTTTTTTTTACACCTCGTGTTCTTGAGATCCCTCGCTACGCTCAAGATTCAAACTTAGAATCACTCGCTTCGCTCGTGATTCAATTATACAATCTTTCGCTTACTCGTGACTCAAAATCAACACTCGCAAGAAAAAACAACTTTCCTCTCTTGTTGCACAAATAACTATTTTTGTACTTTACATTATTACTTATTCGTTTAAAAACATTACGCGATGTCGTTGGATTGTTTAGAATTGAATGACCAATTAGGTACAACGGATCTTTAGCAAGCTAAATAGAAATTAACATGAAACGATGAATCACAACTTAAAAATCCTAAACAGGAAATTTGCAATGGGTAAGTTCCATTCCTAATATTATAAGAATAGGACTTTGTACAAACAGCATTTCATTTTCAATCTTCTCCATTTGAAAAAAAAAAACTTACTAGGTAGGTATGTTAAAAAAACTTCATTGTTATCGACGTATGGAATGCATAAAAAATACTAATTTTAATTACCTACCTATTTTTACAAAAGCCAATTGACAAATCGATATAATACACCTATTGTTTATATAATTTTCTTCTTGATTATATTTTTCATGATAATTGTTATGCTCCTAAAATGAGTCACTAATTATTTATGTAGTAAGTGTTGTGAGCAGCCTGCTCGGTGATGGTTATTCTAGAGTTAGGAATTTTGGTGGCATTGGGTGAACAAAGAGCAATGGAGTCGTTGTTATATTTTTTTGATTGAATGAATGAAAGAATAAATGATTGATAAATGATAAATCAATAATGCATAATAAAATTTATTTGTTACATACAAGTAAATTTATTCAGTAGTGAGAGACATGGTTAATTTTGGCAATCATGCTCAAATTCTGAGGAATGCTACGTTAACATCGGTGGATGTAGAGAGATCTTTCTCGACACACAGATGGATTTTTCACAAGTTGAGAAATCGTATAACGCCAGTGAATATGGAACAAATTGCCATAGTTTATCCTTTTCATAATCTTGACAACCATTTAACATCAGATGAAGATAACATGCAAGATTTTGAAACATTAATGCCAGTTGCAAGTTGTTCAAGGTCTTGAATACATAATCATTTTAGTTAAATAGTAAAATTTATTTACATGTAATATTTTGAAATCTACATAATATATGGCTTTATCATTCAGTTATTCATTTATTCAAATAAAAAAATACAATGGCGACTCCACTGCACTACTTGTGCTAAAAATGCCACCAGAATCCTAACCCTAGTTACTAATCACGCTGACAAAGTTTTAAAACAAAATCTGGAAAAAATATTTTAGGGTACTTCCCGTACACAAGAAGTGGGGGGGGGGGGGTAATTATTTTTTAATCCAGCCTAATGTGTGGTATATCGTTGGATAATATTATAAATATTTTAGTTCTCAATCAATTTGTGTTTTCCCATGTTAATTCAAACAGTGTGGCAGTAATTAAGTGTATGTATTTTAGGTATAAATTAATCATTGCCTTGGATTGCCCTTCGTTATCTTCCTTTATTAAAATAAAGTCACAGTCAACAAAGTAGGTCACAGATGTACAATGAAACTCATGGACCGATGAGTAAGCTGAGGACAAACGGTTGACGCGTTTGAAGTCGTTCTGAATTATGGGCAACGCCTCAGTATTGTGTTTTTATTGTGTTCACTGTATTTACATACACTTGCAATATTATGAATCGTTTGGAAGAGCACATACCTACCTAATACGTTTAAGAAATCTAAAGGAACTTGTGAGACTTGTCTCTCTCAGTGTATTTGTTCTGAAACTGGAGTTGAAATAGTACGACATTATGAAGTCAGTGATCCAAAGATGAACACGTAATGTAGATTTATTATTTTTTCTCTAAACTAGCCACTCTATCTCTGAAACTACCAGGACTAAAATTTCGAAAAAAATACAATAAAAAGATCTTTACATATCAAGTAAAAAAATGTTTATAGTACAGCGTGAGTTAGACTGAAGGTAAAAAAAATACTGGTCTGTAAATATGGAAACATTGGGTCACTAGTCCGACTCGCATTAGACTGTTTTTGCATGGAGCCTTTTTTAAAGGAAAACATGTAACCGGCGCTATAAAAATATGACTGCCTAAAGAAAAAAAATGATAAAAGGTATTTGTTTTCAATTTAGGCACATTACAATGCACTTATGAACGTCAGAGAGAAAAAAGAAACTACCACCGGTTCTAACCCTACACCTCTGACCCGAGAAGTATTACTTATTGCCTCTTTAATTAATCAATGTTTTCATAATTCGGTTTCTCAATTATCCAAGTAAGTTTTTGAGTACAGTAGCAGTAATTTAGTTATCAGTTGTTTTGACAACCAATCGGTCCGTAAGAAGCATCCTCATCCAAAACTTTACACAAAAGTTAGTGATTGTCCCAGTCAAATAAAAGGGAGTTTTAGGGCAGTTGGAAAATTCTGTTTAAACTCATCTTATTTGTGTTGATCGAAATCAGAAAACCAACTTAAATATTAAAGCTAGTGCAGGAAATTCTTACAAAAGAACGCGCCCTTGTCACTTGACCACGATACGTAAATAATAAATAAATAATAATAAATAACTATTATGGGACAGTCTTACAGAAACCAACCTAGTACCACAGTAAGCACAATATGGCTTGTATTGTGGGTACTCATAGACGGCGATATATACTCGTATGATATATAAATTTAAATACATATAAACTAACATCTAAGTATTTATATATTACTAGCTTTTGCCCGCGACTTCGTCTGCGTGGAATTAGTAATCCCCCGTTAAGTAATGAATTCTGGATATCAACTATTCTATATCCTTCCCCAGAGCTCAAACTATCTCCAGCGTTCAACGGTTATTGATTCCCCATACAAACTTTCAACCCCGTTTTTATCCCCTAAAGGGTTGATTTTCGGGATACCTATAAACTATAGTATATTATTTCCGGGACTCAAACTATCTGTGTACCAAGTTTCATCTGAATCGTCGGTTCAGCGGTTAATAATTCGCCATACAAACTTCCTACCCCCTTTTCACCCCCTCTAGGGTTGATTTTTGGAATGAAAACTATCCTATGTCGTTTCCCGGGACTAAAATTATCTCCATACTAATTTTCATAAAAATTGGTTTAGCGGTTAAAATTCTCCATACAAACTTTCAACCCCCTTTTCACCCCCCCCCCCCCCCCAGGGTTGATTTTCGGGATGAAAACTATCCTATGTTCTTTCCCGTGACTCAAGCTATCTCTATACAAAATTTCATCGAAATCTGTTCAGCCGTTTTCACGTGATGCGCGTTCAAATAAACAGACAAACAGATAAACAGATAAACAAACAAACAGATAAACAGACAAAAATTCTAAAAACTGTTGGAACGTGTTCTGTTATCGATTCTTAGTATTCCCAGCCAATTTTTTTTCGAATATCTTTCATGTACAGACTTTCGACCCTCTTCAGCTTTATTATATGTATAGATATAGATGTAGTTGCCATCCCTACAATTGAGATTATCACTACTTTCTTAACAGAAATGGCTTACATTTTAACTCTGAGCATCTAGTAAGATATCGTTACCGCTAGGTAGCGAAGGGTGGTGTCATCTAAATAAATGACTGAAAATTGGTCTATAACTTAGAGATTGACACTCTTTATATTTACTAGTCTCTCATAAACACAAGTAAAACAGAGTTCATTGCACTTTCGTGCATGTGTTGTCAGTAATTATGCAAGTCTGTGTTTTGCGTTAAACGACATTGACCTTTGTTGGCCATGTAATATAGTACAATATACTCACTTAAGAGGCCACATAATTATGCCAAGAGCGATTTTTTAGCGATCTTAAATCCAAAATATTTATGTAGTAGGCTTAGTACTCATATTTCTCGCCTATGGTATAAACACTATACTATGATTCATAATTAGATTCCAAAAACATAACATCAATTCACTCGCTTACTTTTCGCTATTATTTCTCTGAATAAGGGCATCTGAAATTACTTTTTTTACATCAGAGGATTAAAATTACCACTATTACATTATGTCAGTGGCATTTCTTTAAACGTATAACGAAACCGGTGAGGAAGTGAGGTTATATTTTTGGAATTTAATTACGTATCAGAGTTTAGTAGTATAAATAATGTATTTGTATGGCCGTTTCTAAAGCGTGAGTCAGACGGCATACAACAAGCCCCTCCGACAGTGCGACCTTGGTCTGGACGGACCGTGTAGTTGTTGGCAACAAAAATGTATGAACTACTTACCAAGGTCATATCAGGATGACCTTCAACCATCGGCAGCCTTGTTGGCAACCGTCTAACAGAAGCTTTAGTTACTAAACGGCCTCGTTTCGTTCGCCCGTTGATATCACACTCGTCAGGCAATTCATTTTACAAACCATTTCATTTCATTTTTACTACTTACATATTCATTGTTGATTTGCATCGGTGGACACTTAATAAAATTACAAAACACCTATCATCCGTCATTGGAGTGTATGGTCACAAGCCGGTATTTAGAGCGGTCGTTATCATACACATGACAAGGTCACGCCTTTTGTAATCCAGTTTCTTTAACAAATAGTACAATGTATGCCGAAAATAATCGTAATCAATGTGCATTGTTCGTTAATTGAAGAACACTCTTTACTCGACTAATGACCTGAAATAAATAGTATATATTTTTATGCTTAGTATACATATGAATGAGTTTAGTTTTGTTTTCAATTGTGTATCAGTGTATTATACAACTAATAAAAAGTTATGGCTGATGTTAATATGTGCCATTTTCAAATAAAGGTACATCATTGGCGGTTGTCAATAGGGCATTACTGCCGTAATAATTCATTTAGAAATAAACTCTATTAACAACCGACAATGATGCGAGCTTTTGCTGGAAAACATCACATACTTATACTCATTTACGAGCAGGTACCTACATGTCATAATATTAACATACCAGCAATCCTTTTCCTGTGAATCAGTAAATGTTGGAGACATGTTGGAGGGAATAATTTTATAAATGCGAAAGTGTTTCTGTCTGTCTGTTACCCCTTCACACTTAAACCGCTAAGATGAAAATTTTAAAACTTCATAGATTATTCCATTATTCTGAAATGAAAATTCGAATAAGCTGTACAGTTAAGACGCGTAGTCTAAATTTAATCATTTTGATATCATTATCGTTTCATACCAGTATCAATTTATTATACTTAATTACGAAACAAATCCCTTACCTGTATTTTATTTTCGTTTAATTCGTTGCTTTTCTGTTCATCTGTTCGTGTACAGGCAGCAGTAGAAGTAATTAAGTGGGTGAGGTGTTCAAAATTATCTTGGCACAAGTTTGTTACAAAGAGAATAATAGCGTGCGAAGGTAATTTTGGTCCGCTCAACGTCTAAGCTACTTCTGCTGTTCACCGTGCAGGGTAGTAGCTGGGGGGGGGGTGCATTAGGGGGCAATGCCCTACCTTAAGAGGCTGAGAAGACCCGATGACCTTCAAATCGACTTTACTTAAACAGTCATATAGCTATAACTACTTGTTTTGGAAAAGTAAAAAAAATATATGTTAATATTCATTATATTTAAAAGAACTTGGTTAATTCCAATACACAATTGGACGAAATCGGCTCGATAGAAAATAATTCCAAAGTTACATCTAAAATTAGCTTAAAACAATTGCACGTCTTTAGTTTCTTGGCTTATATGTCTGTAATAAAGGACAACATTCCACCACACTAATACTAAAAACTTCGTTGCCTTATATTTCTCAATGAATGCATAGTTTTTTTTAATCCATCAATTTGCAAAATTTGCAATGAGCTCCCATACTAATCGTAATGCAGTGTTTCTCTTTCACTCGCGCTGAAAACGATAGGGAGGGAATTTAGCTCTTATCATCCTCTTAAATACTAATAATGCCCGTAATTAACCCGTAGAACAAAATAAACGAGTAATATCCTTTCAGTAGAATAGCGAGCATTAAGTGTCAATATACAATTGTAGTATGTACCACTATCAGAATATCATTTACATAATTTATTCCACTCAAGGTTAAATAGCAACACTATAGGAGTGAGATTGGGATTCAATACACTAAACAATGAGTTAAATATGTCCACCGTACCTAATTTGATTTGGTTTATGCGTTATATCCTTTACTAAGTTTATTAGTACATCATGAAACAAGGTGAGCGATAAAGTTAAGGACAGTAGATATGAAAAAGATTTATCGACTGATAAGTTATATCGTTAGTCTGTATTAACTTAAATATATTTTTTGACACCTTTTACTGTTTTTCTGATGTTTTTTATCCGACCGACGAAGAGGGGCTATTCTATGTTATTCAAGTGTAATAATAATTATATGTATTTATATTTATTTGGCACGCCCGACCTACAACTTACAACGGATTATTACGGATTATAGATTAAGCTCCCATTGCATGAAACCTTACCTCACACGGTGGCAGAGCAGACACATACTACAGCGATAGATAATACTTAGGAGCACTGGACTATAGTAGGTTGCCATGGCCTAGCCTGGAAGAACATAGTTTTTTTTAAATTTTAAAACGTCAATTTTTGCCAAAATTTACATCATAAGGTGGCAGATCGAAACCTTTACCCATCGAAAGAGACCCCTTTGGTGACCTGAACCCGCATAGGTTGCCAGCCCTAAACCTGGTAGATTTCAAGGTCAGCCATATTTTATGAGGCCAAAAAATGGGGTAAATTACCTCATCAGGTGGCAAGCTGAAATTGATGCAGATCGATAGCCCTAGACGTGCCATTCACGAATATATAGGGTTGCCTGCCATCAGCCTGGTAGTTTTTCTGGTCAGCCTCCTCAAAGTATCGATTTAGTAACTTGGACCAACGAGAAATTCATGTACAGGTGCTAACATTCGAGGAATATTTTGATGCAAACCGTGACATTTAATTAAAATCTACATATTGACAGTCTTGCACTTCATACTTGTTGAAATAATAGGGTAAATGAACCAGTTCTAGTCATTTCTTACTAATTATATAGGTGACTACCGGAAAACCTAGACTGCGGGTAATATTGAGGACGCCGCGACAGTAAATCATCAGTGTGTGAGGTAAAATTGTTTCCTCGCCCCATTTCCGCAGTCTGCTATTTCTGCTTCCCATAAATATGCTAAATATGTGGGTGAAAAAACACCCTGACTTGAGCACTTGGACTACTGGGCGAGGTCATAATATATACTACCGACGCCTACAAGATCACTCTCTACTACTGGAGGGTAAACCTCCTTCATGCGCGTGGACTAGGGCACCTATCCCTTGGAGATAGGCCGCGCCCGCGCATCTACCCAGAAGGCATTTCTGCCTTCTCGAGGGCTTTGGGTGGACTTGACACTCAACCAATGGGCTTATGGAGGATTATAGCTACCCCCGCGCTGCCAGTCCCCGATAATAGGTGAATGTCATAATAGAAGACTACAATTTTTGGAAAAAAATGTGTAATACTAGGTTTTTATATATACCGGTGGATAGTAACTACTCCAGGGGCCTCTTAATTCTTTGCTTCGTATATGACACGACAAAAATGCACAACAACGCATTTTTGTATTTTTTTCGGCACTAAATTCGTCACACGTGGTCGAACGACGACTGGACCGCGCGGCATGAAGCTTTGATAAGTTTATGCGCATCCGATCATAAGCCGTGTAACGCGCGCCCCGCCCATTGGGTAATCTATAGTATTCTTCTGATCTGTGATGTACGGTTATGCTGAATTTTATAATTATGTAGAAATAATATGACATCATTTATCACTAAGTATTTTCTTCCTGCCTCTTTTCCATTTCAATTGTGATTAGGGCGTCTTCGTGTGTCCCAGGACTTTCAGTCCTGGTTTGTTAGTGGTGCGTTATTCAGGACTATTAGATCCTTCTAGATTCATTGCGTGTCTGACAGTGGTTTCATAGTGTTTGCCTCGCCGCCACTAGAATTACAAATGCCGGTCAATCACTGCGAAAGAGTCCTTGCGGTCTTCACGGTCATCATTGGGGCCGATTCCAACGTACATCTCCCTCTATGGTGGATGAAGACCAGCAACAACAGAGGTAAGTAAGACACACAAGGTATTGACAACTAACTTAAATATCCTATACAATAAATAAACATAGGTCGGAACCAACATTCGTAAACAGAAGGTGCATTACGATTATAAATAGACCTCACTATGTCCCGAATAACGCACCATCGACAACCCAGGACTGAAAGTTAAGCATATTCAGTCAAGTAATATTTTCGATATTTGCAAAGTAGTGTAGGTACAAAAATGACAAATATTCGTATTACCATTATTAACGAGGTCGTTTTGACGTACCACCTCAAAGCAAGAATTTAACTAGAGACCGCACGTGCGTACCCACGTAAGGCATAGGGACATAGACGATAACTTCTACAGCACAACACAGAACAATCTACTATTGTTTTCCTTAGCCGACATAACGGCAGCCCGGGTGAACATGCTGGCCCGGAGATTCGCTCGGTGTACGGATGCAGCCAAAATAACGCTCTTTAGAGCATATTGCACTTCGCTGTACTTGAGTGCACTGTGGGCGAACTGTACGCAGCGGTCGCTCAGCTCTCTGCGCGTCCAGTACAATAACGCATTCAGGGCGCTGTTGGGGTTGCCACGTTTCTGCAGTGCATCCACCATGTTTGCCGAAGCGCGAGTAGACGGCTTCAACTCAATCTTACGTAAAAAAAATAGCATCATTACTGAGCAGAATACGTGACAGCCTAAACAGCCTCCTGAAGGCTTTAGCTGTAAGAAGTGAGTGCTCAGTTATGCAACACTTAATTAAGAATAACCTTCAAAGAATAATATCAGGTTTTGTCGTAGCAAATACAGTAATTTTTAAAGATATTGCGAATCACATCTGTTTGTGACCCTCCACTGCTAGAAGTAATAGCATGGAGGGTAATAACAATATGAGACTATGACAAGGAACAACGATAATAGCACCTTCTCTGTAATAAAAGTGAATAAGACCTTGAAAGTGTAATAAGACAATCCCGTTCGATCTTATTCTATGTATATGCGTACGACTTAGTGAAGGTTGGCTGTCTTCCTACAATAACAGAGTGAATCTGGGGCAGTACGTGGCGCACGGATTTACGGTGATCACATTAGCTGATTTATCGAAAGTTAAGTTTTTCGGGCCCGGACCATAGTCTCGCGATGAATATCTAGTGTCCCTTAGTTTATGCGCTTATTATTGTACACGGGTGCAGAAGCGATGCACGTCCATCTGCGGGTAAAGTGACCACTCTCTTAGAGCCCCCTTTTTAGATAGCGGTAGTGATGGGAAGAAGTACCGCCCATATGCGGGTATTGTGGCAACCCCGGTAGTCTATTGTGCATGGGTGAGTGTGGTACCTCGGGGACTGGCAGCGTCGGGGTAGATATAAATCCCCCATAAGCCCATTGGTTGAGTGTCAAGTCCTCCCACATCCCGCGTGAAGGCAGGAATGCCTTCTGGGTAGATGCGTGGGCGCAGCCTATTTCCAAGGAATAGGTGCCCTTTAGTCTATGCGCATGAAAGAGGCTTACCCTCTAGTAGTAGAGAGTGATCTAGTAGGCGTCGGTAGTATATATTATGACCTCGCCCAGTAGTCGAAGTGCACAAGTCAGGGTGTTTTTTCACCCACAGATTGAGCATATTTATGGGAAGCAGAAATAGGAGACTGCGGAAATGAGGTGAGGAACCAATTTTACCTCACACACTGATGATTTACTGTCGCGGCGTCCTCAATGTTACCCGCAGTCTAGGTTTTCCGGTAGTCACCTATATAATTAGTAAGAAATGACCAGAACTGGTTCAATTACCCTATTATTTCAACAAGTATGAAGTGCAAGACTGTCAATATGTAGATTTTAATTAAATATCACGGTTTGCATCAAAATATTCCTCGAATGTTAGCATCTGTACATGAATTTCTCGTTGGTCCAAGTTACTAAATCGATACTTTGAGGAGGCTGATCAGAAAAACTACCAGGCTGATGGCAGGCAACCCTATATATTCGTGAATGGCACGTCTAGGGCTATCGATCTGCATCAATTTCAGCTTGCCACCTGATGAGGTAAATTACCCCATTTTTTGGCCTCCTAAAATATGGCTGACCTTGAAAACTACCAGGTTTAGGGCTGGCAACCTATGCGGGTTCAGGTCACCAAAGGGGTCTCTTTCGATGGGTAAAGGTTTCGATCTGCCACCTTATGATGTAAATTTTGGCAAAAATTTACGTTTTAAAATTTAAAAAAACCTATGTTCTTCCAGGCTAGGCCATGGCAACCTACTATAGTCCAGTGCTCCTAAGTATTATCTATCGCTGTAGTATGTGTCTGCTCTGCCACCGTGTGAGGTAAGGTTTCATGCAATGGGAGCTTAATCTATTACTACGCATGAGGTGTCATTACATTTGTCTGGATTGTTGAAGTGACACGTGGCATATAAAAAATAGTGTCAAATAAATTTTTTATCGCTTGCAAAGTCATACTACTATATGGTTTTCTTAATACTTTATTTTCGACTTGTTTTTAAGTTTTACAACAAAAATTTTAGAATCTTATTTTTTTCAATTGGAGACATTTCTATTACAGGTATAGTTAATTATTAGGTTTTTATTTTAGGTTTTACTCTACAATTGAAACTAAACTAGTATGTATAACTAAATTAATTAACTCTCTCTCCCTACCTCTACATATTTACGTCCATTTTTACTCAGGAAAGAGAAATAATCCATGCGATGTCTAGACAAGATTAAAAACTGCTTGGAAACTACTACTTACCTACTTGGATTATCATTTATCAGTTTCACAACAACATTCAATACATACTTATCTACCAGCTAACAACTATCTAAACTATCTATCTAAAACTTTTAGGTTACTCTGGTTCTCATTCTAATCACGGTGTAAGCAGCTTCTAATGTTTTTTTTCTGTTTTATGACCCATATGGACAGTTAGGTGGCAGTCGAACAAAAATATCTTACATACGAATGAATTAACTTTTTACTTTATAAAGAAAGGGAATTTATTTGAAATTAACTGTTTAATTTACACTGTTAACTGACCATTTGTAATCCCTATTGCAAGATCTATCGATGGCCAGTTATATTCCGACCAAAACGTGTAGAAATTAAAAAGTAGCAACCTCGTAGTGTCCCTTTTCCCTTTCAAATCAATCTAAGAAAACGGGACGACACTACGATGTTGCCTCTTTTAACTGTCTTGCAGTTTATACTTACTTACTTTTACATTTATTTTTTATTTTATGTTTAATATTTTGTCGTATGAATTGATGAACTTTTACAACATTGATTTGTGTTAGGCGGTTATCGCATTGGCACGGCATCCGAATTAGTGATGGGTCGTTACCGGTAACATTACTAAAACCAGTATTTTACCAGTAATGTTACTAGTAATATTACCACTTAGCGGTAATTTACAGAAATATACACATAAAAATAGATAAAAAAAAGTTTTTTTTTGTGTTTATTGATACAAGGGATTCACTTTGCATCGTATTGTACCAAAAAAATACCTACCTACCGTCAATTAGTAAACTACCAATCTTACCAGTAATATTCCCAATACTACCGAGTATTTTACCAATATTACTGGTAATATTTCTATAGTAGTATGATATTAAAGTCACAATAAATCATAACCTTAAGGAATAATATATGGAAAATAAAACAAAATTTAGTTAAATCAGTGTTTGTATTTCTATTATTCGGTACAAAAACATATAGTTAAAATCACAATTATTAGGTACAGTGTACAGTCTTCATTGAAGTAGCTAATTACGTTTATCACACTTAATAACTAAGGTTAAATTATAAAATTGACTATGAAATAAATGAGCATTAATAATAGTACTAAACGTTCTAATGTAAATCTACAAAACAATAAAAAAGTATAAATCACAGAATTCACAGATCACAGCAGTTATGTAACAAATAATTCGTAATTAAAGCATTATTTACAAAATATAAAGACCATCAAAATATAATATGGAATATAAAACAATAATTTGTATTAATAGCATTGTTTACACAATATAAATATTTAATTAATATGTACTGTTATTTTGTAAATGTAAATACACGTATAATAACAATCAAATATAATATGGAATATAAAACAATCAACTAAGTATTACTTCACTTTCACGATTTCCACGACTAGTTAAGTAGGGGAGCCCGAGTGACTATTTTTGTATTTACTCGAGCGTGTGACATAAACCTACTAAAAGTTATTTTTCCCTTGCCAACCCCCCCTAATTAAAAAAAACTATCGGCTCCCCAGCTATTATGAGAAATCATACTGCATTGGACTGTTGCTATCAGAGTTACCAGACTGAATCAAGTTGCCTGTTTGAAAACTTTCAAAATCGTCACTAAAATCTGAAAAATCATCTTCAGAGAGGGACGAATCGCTATCTGATCTGAAAATATCTTCATCGGTGTTTAGATTCGGTTTTTGGGGTGTAGTTTCATTAGTTAACTTCCAATTGTGCGATATGTAAGTCAGTTTTCCAGCTCTGTTGGTTCTAAGACGGTTTCGTTTCTTCGAGTGTATATTAGAAAAAGTTGAAAAAGATCGTTCTACGGCTGCTGAAGTAGCAGGTATTGTTAATATTTTTAGGGCAATTTTTCCTAAAGCGGTATTAGAAAAAAGTGTTCCCCACCACGTCACTGGCTCTGCAGTTGTTGCCATTTTCCATATAAAATCTTTTTCCCAAAGGCCTTGATGAGTTTTGTAATCTGATATTTGCATCAAAATATTTGTTGATTCAGCTCCAAACTTGAAAATTACCTCGCACCCATCTACGTTTTCTTGATCTGTTAAATTGACACCCTGATTCCTGGGATCCAGTATTGTTGCCGCAAAATGGATAGGTTTCAAAGCATTTACCTTCCTTTCTTCAAATTTTGATATTAAATTGGGTAAACTATCTTCCAAAAGCTCGATTGTGTTTGAATCACACAATAATGAATCTAATTGTTTGAATGATTTGTATACTAAATGGACGGCATAGTAATCGCCTTCTAATGTAAAAATCCATTGGACGATCGGCTTTAAAAACTTCTCCAGACTATTTAACTCTGTCCAAGTGTTTTCGCTTAAAATCATATTTTTGTAAGACCGTAAGGAAGCTGTTGATTCATTTATTACCATGTTTTGTATGATAATCTTCGATTTAATATAACTCTGAAGACACGTAAGGTAACTCCCCCATCTAGTTTTGACTGGCAATTGCAAAGAGATATTAATAGATTTTTCCTCCGCAAGTTTGCGAAACTCCGCACCAAGAATGTGAGACCGAGTAATGGTTTTTATGACTTGGACCGTTTTAGCAAATATTCGTCGTATTTTTATGATTTTTAAAAAATCTCCCACAAATAAGTGGAGTGTGTGTGCAAGACAACCTGCCCATAAAGTTTGATCATATTTTTCATGTAACAGATTGCCAAATCGGACCATATTTGCAGCGTTGTCTGTTATTATAGCAACAAATTTAGAAGCTTGCAATTCTTCCATGATTTCTGTAACTTCTTCGCATAAATACTCAGCAGTGTGTCGATGATCTTTTGATTCGATGAATTTATAAAAGTATGGCTTTGGAGCGTAAATAATTACATTTAAAATGGACTCCTTTCTTATGTTTGACCACCCGTCAATCGCCAAGTGTATAACGCTCGATTGATTAATTTTGCTTGTTATATCTATTTGAACTTCTTTATACTCTTGATCTAACAGCGATGTTGCAAATGTCTTTCTAGTCGGGATATTATACAACGGATTCAATAAAGTGAGTGCTTCCTTCCATAGCGGGTGCTCAAAATGAGAGAAGGGTGTGCCGGTGACATACATGGCTCTTGCAACCGCTCTGTGTGTATTCATCTGAAACAATCGGTGATAATTAGTAAAATCGATTCAAAATTACTTAAAAACCTTATTAAGAGTCTCCGCAGCAAGCTCGGCGAAACTTCACTTTCCCTTTCAAATTAATGGACTTTTATTCTCATTTTAAAACAACGTGTTGGATTGTAATGAAAACTTTACACACACAGTTAAATGAATAGTTATTACAACTAGAGTAGAAATAGTTATTACAACACGAAGCAATAAATAAGAGCGCAACTACCTACGTTTGTATGGAGAACAGATATTATTGCAGACTCTTAAAAATAACAGACATAAAGCGTGTGATTTATTGGTAGTTATCAGAAAAATATTTAATTATTTATTTAATCTTAATTGCATATACAACTGTCCGAAAGCTACATTTTCTACCAGTCAAGTCGAGTAAAACAGAGAAATAGATATTGATATAAAAGTAAATAAATGTTTTCATACATTTTAATAAATACCACGCTTTACTTACTACATGTGGTATTAGATGATGCTGATGATGGTATATATTAACCCCTATTTACGTATTTTATTTCTCGTATTTCATGTATACACGTTGAAATAAAATATTATAAAGTAAGTAATAATATTATTATGTCCATTACTTTACTTACTTGTTCATTTCTGTCCATGGAAGCCAGTGTTGCATCTTGTAGTAAAGATGTCGAAGATGAACCAGCACGATCACTGAACACTGGCGGTGGAGTTTCGCTTATTTGTAGTTGTTTCTTGCCATACTGTTTAAAATTTTGCTTGACATCGTCGGGAGATTTTTTGCATTTAAAAATATGTAATGCAAATTTCGTGGCGTTTTCAAAATTGTACACTACACTACAAAAGTTACACATGTAACTTTTTTTATTGTTATTATTCTTTTCGGTAAAGTGAATAAACACTTTACTTTTCGGTCTCATTGTCTCGTTTTAAAATCACTTAATATCACCACACCCCTTTACAAAATACTCATACGTCTACTTCGGCTCTTATCAAGTCCAAAACTAATACCCTAATTACAACCATTATGAATATTAAGATAATAAGTTTAAGTAGGGAGACAAAAGGCGCATGTGTGAAAGAGACAGATAGATACATTTACCGCTCCAACTTATAAAGCAACAGTTGATAACAAAGGTACCTATATTTTGACTATTTTGAGACAGAAATAAAAAGTATCTGACGCGCTCTAGTTTCATTGATTTAATTATATTAAATTTACAAAGTCCTTCGACGCTTCCGTGACCAATACAATGGAACAGGGTCATAATATCCAAATATTAGATGTATCTACCACATGATACCACAAATTTTCCGAAGTATTTTTGCAGTTGCTGACAAATTGACAATGTAGGAAAAAAATGTTTCCAGTAAGATTGGTAATTTACTCGGTATTATTCGGAATATTACTCGTAAGATTGGTAATTTACTCCCCGAGGTAATCTACGTATTTTTTTAAGTCGTACAATGGTGACTTAATAATACATTATTAAAGAAATAACCATCGCGTCTCATAAAAATCACAAATTTCGTATATTACTAGGTTTTGGTAATATTACCGGTAAGATTGGTATTTTACTGGTAATATTACCAAATGGAAAAATACTGGTAACGAGTATTTTACCGACGACCCATCACTAATCCGAATATTCCAAATGTGGATAGCTCACATTTCGTTGCCTCATGCGAAAATTGCAGCAGTTTAATAACCTCCTTAGAGAGCTGTCTAGGAAGGCTTAAATTTCACTCGCGACTGATTACCTCATGTCGCGCCTGACATGTCGCGTCCGATTATGAACTCACTACGACATAAGTCATGTTAGGGGGCAGGTGAATTTTAATCGATATAAATAGAGACAGGGCTCGATCTGGACACAGTTCACTTTATTCACATGCGTATGCCCGTGAGGATTAAGAGAGTTTACCAGTATATTCCTGATCATAATTAGAGACTAATATGTCGTATAAACTTTTCTGGAATTCGCCTAGTTCCAGAGTTAATATCTATTAAAATAATAATTTTTTTTTATCGGAACTCAGTGCAAAACGCGTTTTTGAGCGCGAAGTCGCCCTTTATGGGATCTAGTGTAGATACCCTTATTGACAGATATCAAAGTGGCAAGAAATGCACGGTATATTTATGAATTGAAATGGTCCAATATATTTTATGCGATAATTTTACTAATAATTAACATTTACTTTTCACGTACAAAAGAATTAAAAGTAATCGAAAAAAAAAACAAAAAAAATTCGTCGTCATCGATATAAACAAGTGCATCTCTTACACGAACAAGTGCATACCCGTGAGCATAACTTCTTGTTCCATTGACTCACAATCCTGGAGCAGTTCATATTTCTTGCTTGACGCCTATATCATAATAAACCTTCATGAGCAAAACATATGGGAATACAAAATGAGACGCCGGAGGGATATTGCTCGTGGTAAAATATCAGGCAAAAATTTAATCTAGTTTCTTAGTGAATACGTGACGAGATTATTTTAACTTAAGTGTACATCTGATGACGATCAAGCTAGCTCATTTGAAGCCTCGACTTCGCAAACTACCTCAAAATATATTTACAACAGCAAAAAATATAAAATTGAAATAGTTAAGGCCTTTAATTAAGGCTTTTAATCAGGCATAATTTCAAACTATCTAAACTAAAATTGCTAGTCAAAACACTATTGACTTTTAACCATTATTAATTAATATACTTCGTTGTCCTCATCTTCCTCAGATATTTTGAGCGAATCAGGCTGCTCAGGATTGACCTCTCTAATCAAAGGGCCATGTTTCCAGCCCGGTGGGTAGCCGTACTTTCTCACGTCGTCCCACCACTGCTGCTCTCCGTCCAGCCAGATGCAGTACACTACGTTAGTGCCCACCAATACGGCGAAACATACCCAAAATGCTACACGCCACTGGCTAATAGTAGACTGCAAAATAAATGTTAAATTTAATAGTAAGGAATATACTAACATAGACACTACATTTTAAGGTACTAGAGGATCGTCTAGTGTAATTGAAATCATGTCGGACCGGCAATCCAAAGGACGTACGCTGGTTCGAATCCCGTGATGTTCCAGAGTTCTTCACAGTTCAGTTCTTCATTGTAATGAATCTGTTTCAAATTTGTGGTTTATATACTACATAGTTACCAATTTTATAAGCCAATTGAGTGTTCAGGTTTTATTTTCTATTAATCGTCCATGATATAAGCATACAGCTAACCGTCTGCTAGACTGCGTCAGCTAATAGACCATCGAACCTCTCTTTGTCAGGATTACTACATACTTTACAGCCATAGTTTGCTTTTAAAATTTAATTTTTGACACCTATTATGTCAAATTCTATTTTCAAACCAGGAACGCTTTAAGGTTGTATTAATGGTACGATATTAATTGGCAATTAAATAAAAAAGTAGACCTTAGTCTTAATGAACTTCTTAGGAGATAAGATAGGATAGGACAGTATCGTTGGATACGGATATACTAAAGAGGACGTCACTTCTATTTAAGAAACAAAACTCTAGAATACTACTCACATCAGGCGTCAATAGGCCAATAAGGAATGGAGTAATCATCCCCGTAAAAGTTGAAGTTGTGTTTACAACGGATGTCAGTGAACCTGCAAAGTTGGGAGCCAAGTCTAAAGCGTTCACCTGAAAAACGAAACCTATTGGTAATAAACTACTTGATATTTTATATACGTACAGTAAGTGCTTCAATGTGCTTTACATATATACCTATTCTATAAATGTGATCACATATAACCAAAAAAACAATTAAACGATAACTTAATAATATGGATTGAACGCTTCTATTGAATTTAGTAGTTTATGTTTATGTTTAATACGACAAAAGAATATATTTAATCGGTTCACTATAAAGAAGCTATTAAATATAAAAGACGAAAAATTTGTTACGTTAGCGATATGTATAATGTACCTTCATTCCAGCGTAGAACCCTCCCATTAAAGCCATAGAAAGAATGAAGTAGAACATTGCAGCGTTTCTATCGCACCCAGCGTAAGAAGCAAGAATGATGCATATTGCTGGACCAGTCGCAGCTGTAAACAAGCATAATAATAATCAACCCGACCTTAAGTAATTCTAACTTTCCCTGAAAAAAAAACGCATGTGACGGGCAAAAACCGACGAGACGATCTTAACACTCGTAAATTACTGTCTGGCCCCACGTTGGGCGCCATTTACTAGACCTGCTAGATTTATATTTCCAAATAGGAAACCAAACCAAACGGGAATGCACATATAATTAGTTAGGTAATAATGTATGTATTTATGAAATCGATATTAATTGAATTGTACTCTTATTTTGGCTCTTAACTTTAGGTGCTAACTGCTGAGAGTAGATTAAAATTGAATTTTGTTCATTCTTTAATAACCGGGGCGCAAAACATACGTGTGAGGAAACGTTTTGTGATCAACATTTCTTATTACCGATTGTGGTGTGAATACTTCTTCCCGTTTTGATTGTGTGCCATCCTTTTCTGACGCATACGTCACAAGAAATGCCAAATATGAAGGAACAGATCCACATTGCGACATATGGCAGAGCAGTCAGCCAGCCAGTCTTCGCAATGTCGAATTTGAGCACCTCAACGGAATATTTTGGCAAGTCTGTGACCATAGTGTAGTAGCCCCAGTCGTGCCCGACCTGCGAACAAATCACGGTATCCAATCTGGTAACTACGTACAGTACGTACTAAGTGGACAATGCAAATAATTTTAAACAAAAAAAGAACCGACTTCACTTAGGATCCGCTATTCCAAGAGGAAGTGGCCGAGTTGCTGTAAAAAATAGTGAAATCCCTATAGGTGTGCCTATAATAGTTGAAGAGTTCCCTCGATTTCTCCAGGATACCATCATCAGACCCCGACTTGGTGACAATGGGACCATTTAAGGGTTATACCTGTTCGATAAAAAAGAATTGAAAATCGGTTCACTATTCACGGATATATCGAGTAACATACATACAAAAAAATAATAAAAACAATATTGATAAAAAAACAGTCGAGTTGAGAAACTCCTCCTTTTTTGAACTCGGTTAATAATTTATTTTGTATCGAATCCATTTTGAGTATATCTTCTTGAATTTGTTAATTGCTTTATTATACACCCATAACTCTCTTCCCCACCTCATTCAAGTATTTAATACAGCTGTAATGCGTAGCAGTAGCTTGGCTCTTACAATCCAAGTTTGATTTATATGTAATAGGTACTATAATTTGATATTTCGTGATGTAATAGTGTCCGCTGTCCCGAATTTCTATTTTCAAGAAGAATGTCTCATAAAGAGGCTGATTCCCCGAGGTAAATCGAAACTAAACGAGCATAGCTGCGGGCCGTCGTCGTGTAATCTAATAAACTGCCATGTAAGATATTCGAGACAAAACTACCAAACATTGTATGGCAATTATATGTTACATCCAGTTTATCTTTTTAGCACTGTGTTCTGAGTGAAAAATAAGCGATATGGTATAATAATTTGTTCAAACACGTACAGTCAGCAGCAAAATCATCTGCTGCTGACGGTACCTACCGTCCTTTTCGTCATAATAAGTGAAAATGAAAAAGAAAAAACTTTATTATTTTATAATGTTGTGTTATGTAACTCAACCTACCTACGCAGGTCCTCTATGCAAGAAATAAATAATAACATGTAGCAGGAAAACCCGCTCTTCCTTTATGCAGACTTTATCATAACTGTGTACCATAAAAATAAACAAAATTTTATTAAGTATCTACAAATATTATGTAATAAAAATTTGAAAAAAAGTTAGATATATGAAATTGTACGCCTATAATTCTTCCTCGATTTCATAAGTTTTGTATCTTTTATAATATTGGTTGTTACATATGTGTGTGCCCGAATATTCAGATGTCTCAAGTCACTAGGGTCGTTTATTATCTCAAAAATAAGTGCCACACCGTATTATCTCTAAATAAACTAGTATACTAAGCAATCTGATGTTTGCTAGTTACTTCGTTTGTTTATTTATTTTGTAATAGCTTTCGAAGTATTTTTATAGTCGCTTACCGCAGCAAATACTAGTGCCCAGACTGGCGGTGATCTCAACATGGCCTTCCATGGCACTGGATCCTTCAATGCGCTATCGGATTTAATAATCTTTGAGTTTAAGTAGTCCAATTCTTTCTTGGTGATAAAAGGATGGACGTTGGGTGAACTATGGCAGAGAACACTCTAAAAAATAAAAAGAAGAAAGTTCATTTTCCGACTGTTTTAGGTATTCAATTTTGTTTTATTATAATACAAATGGTCAAAAACAGTATAGACAAAGTTTATTTTCTTATTTTGAATAATTCCAATAATAATGACATAATTATATAAAACTAAACACTAATACACATAAAGAAATAACATTATACCTATTATCATCACAACGTGCCATAACAAAGATATAGCATATTTGCGAAGAAGATGGGAAAATGTTTGAGGATATAACCTTATATACATACCCAGAGCACAAACCATATCAACCCAAACCCGCCATAGAAGTAGAAGACGTACGCCCAGTCTCTGCCACCGGATAGCAACAAGCCAGACATGAGCGAACCGAAGATGTTTCCGATCTGGGCGTCGCCGAACACTAGTGCGCATTGAAGAGAACGTTCGTGCGGTGGTACCCAGTTTGAAAGCATTAACATGAGCGCCGGCATGGTGGGACCCTGTTGAGGTGACACATTTTTTTCTCAGGAACATCAAATTTCGACAAAGTTCAAAATTAGATTTCATTCCTGCATAGATAATTAAACGGCTTCATACCGAATACTAGCAACAAGTAACGAAGATATAGAAAATAATTTAACTTAATTAAATATTTTTTCTGAGGGTTAGCCCAACCCAACTATAGGTAATTACGAATAGCTTACAGGAGTTTTAAAGAATTTATTAGCAGAAGATCTGTTGAAACATATAAACAAGTGTTAATAATTAAATTACTTCTCCCATTCCTTGAATGATACGAAGAATGAACAACCACGTTGCTCCACCCGCTCTCGTGACCCATGGGGTCAGAAATGTGAACAGTGCTGTACTCAGCAGACCCAAGCCCAGGGTCCACTTGCTTCCATAACGCTCAGCCAAATACCCACCGAGAAATTGAGTAGTTGCATAACCGTAGTAAAATCCGCTAAGAATGAAACCTTGCGTTCTCTCATCCCATTTAAATATCGCATACTGGAAAAAAGGCAGTTCATTTTTAAGTTTATTTTATACTTTGCGTTACCAGTATAAATGAAATTGTGGAAGGCAAAAAGTGTGGACATAATTTGAAATTTTATTTATTTTTTTATTACTGTACCTAAATTAACGTGCGGAAAATGTAGCGTATATCGCCGTATAAAAAGACCATAGTGATAGTAACGTATATGGCAAGATATACGTGTGTTTCTGTACTAGGAGCAATAAATTAAAACATAGATTCTACTCCTCAAACTACAAAACTTTTGTTCAACAACTTTAAAAAAATATGTATTTTGTACATTGTCTCTTTTTCATACAAACTAAATAGTATTTTCAATGAACGTTAAAATCCGTCTAATTGACATTGCTTGTCACCCTACAGACATAGTCAATTTCGGAATACATTGCGTGTTCGAAAAAAACTTTAAAGTGTCCTAAAAATCAAACCACACGTTATTTTTAAAAGTCGCTGAACAAACGTTTCCTGGTTTAAGGAGTAGAATCTACGTTTTAATTTATTGCTCCTATTACAGAAACACACTGTATAGAGTTAGTGCAGAAAGCCAAGTGTCGAGGTTTATTTAGAAACGAATAATTTCTATGACAATTCTTTTCCGCACGTACTTTAAAGCGTAACTAGGTATTTAAGATTTTTTAAACATCTAACAGGGGGCCGATTTTTGACAGCCAGACGATCGAATTCAAAAAATTCAAGTTCGAAAATAATCGCACACAAAAGTTTGTAGACAATTTTTTCGCATGGAATTAATAGTTTAAATAATCGTTATTTTAAATTTCTATCGCTTTTATTTTTAAAACATAATTTCATCGTTTTATTCAGAGTTTTAAATGTCACTTTCGAGTGCTCGAATCTCAAAAATCACCCCCCTGATCTTAGATGTTCCTTCAGAGCTTACTGAAAATAGGAATGTTACATAAATACTTACTTGGTTTACGATTTCCGTAACATTGGTGCTAATTACATCATTTGGACATAGGTCTTCCACAAATTTATCAGTATTGTTATTAAGGTCGACTTCAATAGCGAAATCTTTCGTTTTGTTCACCATTTGAGTTATAGCTATGTTAAGACATACCCTCATTGTAAATGCATTACACACTCCTATAAGACCCATTATACTTAACACATAGCGCTGTGGAATGAAGCAACCTGGAAAAGTTAGATATGAATTGAGTAAAACACTTCTAATCTTATGTCATTACTAAACCACATACAACCTATTTAATTATATTCCTAGCGTCAACACTCCCAACCTTCTGGAATGGTTCAATGAAGAGTTACTTTCATTTATTAGGTACCCAGGTTGTTTCATCCTTTTTTCACTTTTTGTATTTTTATTCAATGTTTTATAATGTCATCTTTTTAATCTTCTACAGACTAACGTTTAAATACTTACAGGATTCCAGTATTCTCGTAAGAGTATTCTTCTTCAGTTCTGGCTTAGCCTGTAACTTTTCAGTCAATAAACCGTTGAGAACTTGGGCTTGATTTATTTCTTCCTTCTCCATCGTTACTAATTTTGAAATAACAGAATTTCGCTAAACTATTTGTCCTTTCATACTTAGTTTCGTAATAATCAACTTAACGAATGCTTGAACACTGTTACTTATGGAATCCAATTTTTAACTCAATGCTGTAACTCAAAGCCCAAACCATCCAGTCCATTATCATCGTGCACACTGATGGCACTAGGATATACTGATAAGTGTAAATATAGAATTGTATACATTATACATACTATACATGCTGCTGTGTTTACCTGCAGCTTTAAATCAGCTACTGTAAATACACATGGCATATTAAATATTAATAGAGTTTCAGAGAGGCGTAGGGATACGAGCGCTTGTAATGTATCAAATAATAACTATATTATGTTTTATAGTCAATCGCAATAAGTTGAACTACAAAATTAAAAAAAATAATAATAATATGTTAGCCTCTATACGTCCCACTGCTGGGCACAGGCCTCCAAAAACAAGCAGGACAAAATTTTAATCTCTTCATATTTCAGGACTGAAAATTAATACCTACTATTTAACTATCCTTTACTGTCCCACTGCTAGAAAAAGGCTTCCATATATTTCTTCCTCGAATATTTATTTTTATTTATAGTATGGCTGCACGTCACTGGATATAAATAGGCATTTCTTCTTTCAGATGGTAATAGTGGTGGGAAAGTAGATGGTGAAGAAGATCCCGTGAGTGCTGCGAGATCCAGGTGGGACAGTGCAGCTGCCAAGTTTGTTACTCAGCTCTTTTAGCACCACCCAGGGATCACGTATAGGATTCTCTAAGGTGTTTCCTACGGACGGAGAGTAGCATTGATTTCTCGAATAGAGTTGCATGGATAGAGGGTTGCCAACATTTTTCTAGTCTAAAAGGCTTGATCTTTCCGCCATGTTCGTCCAGGTTGGCCGTGCCTCTTCCTATTTGGTACCCAGTTCTTTTCTTGACCCACAAGTACCTAGTATGGAATGCGACGATTACCATCAAAGTTCAATTTAACTTATTAACTGTTACAGTTACATTCTGGAACGTTACTTTGGTCTTTGAGTAACATACCCCGTAAGATATTTTGTTCTTCAAAAATTACTTAGTAACTTATTAAAAAGTACCTACATAATGATATTAATAAAAATTAACGGGTCACTCACGCAATTTGGATTTTTGGTCGAAAGAGTTTTAAATATTTTTTAAATCATATTAGTTAATTTTAGCATTTATTCATTACGGAACCATTATGCAAGATTTTGGTTACTTGGTTGAATAGCCTGTCATTTAGTTTTAAGTGTGAAAAAGAACAAACTTTTAATATCAGAAAACAAACATGAAAGGCGGTTGGTTTGTGTTTGTAACCATTTCCTATTAATAATTTATTGTTAGGTACGCAATTTTTATTTCAAATTGTTTTAGTGATGTTCAAGGGTTTTGATTGGATGAAAACTAGTTATTTGAAATTAAAATTGCATTTCCCATTATTAAGAAAAGCGCATGTAGAACTACTTATGAGATGGTAAAAAAAATTTTCTCTCTATGACATTTATTTTATTAAGCTTCACAATGCATTTAAATGTGCCTAAATTAAAGAATGAATCTTTTTCTACGACTCTACGGAGGTCGAGCTAAGTTATAATTATAAAAGCAACGTATGTACGTATGAAAGTGCTCTATTGATAACACTGATAATATTTTATGAGTTTTACGTCATTGTTTGATTTGTAATATGTTATTTTAAATGTAATTCTATTTGCGGACTATTTTATTTTCATAATTGCAATAGATATTGTTTAAATGAAATGTATTTTATTACTATTTTTAGGATTAGCAAGCTTACGCTCTATGACGCCACACATATTTTTTAATATTTAATAATTTTATATTGGATACATTTTCAGATACTATTTAATAAAACGATTTTAATCATATATAATTAATTATTTTATTTCATTTCAAATTAACAATGGCATCATATTTGTACAGACCTATAAAATTCGTCTACATAGTCGTATTAACAATCGTTAAGTCTACTTTGAATAATTATTTATGATAATCACTGAATTTGTAAAGTTCGTAGTTACAAAAAACATGCCAAATATAGTACATGTACATGTACCATCGGGTTCATAATTGCATGGCCAATTTACATATAAAATATACCTCTAAAATTAGGTACTCATATTTTGTCAACCAATAATTCTCGAGATACGAAGCACTTAGGTACTACTCTATCTTAAATTACCTATTTGTCTCAGTAGTACCTAGTACAATCGCCATCAAATATATCAGAGAGGCCCGGGTACTCAAAAATATCTTAACATGCACTTTATCGCCTTGACAATAGAGGTATGGTTCAGATATTTGTGACCACCTTGGCCGCTCCGATATATCTGATGGCGACGTACGAGTAGTACAGAAATGCATGGCACTTATAAAAAAAACTATTAAAATAAAATTTAACTATGTGAATTGACTGACTCTGGGCAGATTATTTTAGCCACATAAAAAAATGTAATAAGTAAATATTTGAGATACAGTCACCTACAAAAATATCAAACACGACGAAGTGCACAAAAATATCTCCATTTCCGAACAGCCCTTTTACATTTTTTTCTAAATGGAAGGGTAACCTTCATGGTTATGGTTACATATTTTTGTGGACTTCGTTGTGCAAGATATTATTACAAGTGCCTGTACATATGCGTTAAGGAAGTTACTTAAATATTATTACCTAAGTTACTACGCAGCTTTAATTTGTTATAATTTAAGTTATGTGTTATGTATTATACATATATTAGCAGTTAACTGCTTGTGCATGTCTACTCTGACAGCGCTACAAAATTGAATTGTATTAACTTATGCTATTTAATTGTAAATTACTGTTTAAGTGTATATGCCAAATAAAAATTTCTTTATCTTTATCTTTTAATTACCTTAAATTAAATTACTTTGCCATTTTGTAAATAAAACGCCTAGTTGCCTAATGACATATTTATAGACGTATATAAATTAATTAATGACATATTAATAGACGTATTTAAATACAGATTCTCGTAGTACCTAATGGAAAAATGTAACGTAGTATTTACAGTATACTATAATAACTTTTTATGCACAGTCAGTAGCAGAAATAACATAGTTAAGCGGACAAGGTGTTTCGAAATAAGTAAGTGCATGATAAATTAATGAGGAACACTTAACCGTTTCGCTACTTTATTCTGGTGAAACGAGGCCACAAAATATGTGTTGTTTGAAATTATTATTCAAATTAGGGCATCTAATCTAACAGATTAACGCTCATTAAACTCTTAAGACTGATTTACATAATTCTTGCATAAACTCAATCTGCGCTTGATCGCTTACTATCGTTACTACATATAGCGCTTATACTGTATTATTCTCTATTGTATAGGTAAATAAATAACTATAAAACATCCCAACACCCTCTACAGGATCACAGGGTTTTAAAATCTCAGAACGACGTTGCCTCAGCTTCTTTGCTCTTTTCCTTGTCCGTGTCAGATTTGGACAGAGGTCCATGTTTCCAGTCGTCAGGGTAGCCGTATTGTCGGACGTCGTCCCACCACTGCTGTTTGCCGTCCGCCCAGAAGATGTAGACCACGTTGGTGCCGACCAGCACAGCGAAGCATACCCAGAACGCGACGCGCCATTCAGCCAACGTTGACTGTAATAAGGTAGTCAGACATAAACAGATGACACAAAAAGATGGACCAAAAATCAAACATAGGCACTAACTTCATAATTATATCCATTTACTATCTAGGTATGTGTATGTCGGCGGCCGATCATAAAATCAGGCAGATCGTAATGCTCCTGTGTAATGTTTTAACGATAGTCACATTAAACCAATGTATAGGTAGGTTAGGTTCGTTAGGTAGCTTCATATGCCCGAAGGGCAAACTGCCCTAAAATAGTAGCCACGCATAGCGGGGCTCAGGGAACGACTCAAAGATTTTCACGTTTCACGATATGCCTAGGAATTTCACGATATTCCTGATTTTACGATCGGCTGCCGACATACGAGTATACACTAAGTATGAAAGTAAAACTCTGCAACTCATAGTATATAAAACCCAGCTGTATTATCCCCCTGACATGTCGGCTTTAGGAATTAACTAAGCCCTTTTAAAAATATTGACAGCTTTGACATGCCCATCGCGGATTTTGGAAATACGCATCTCCTGGCGTGGGATTATCCCATCGGACAATATAATCTTGTTAAATATTGTTCACTTATTCTTTGTTTGCTAATATGTACTCACTCTATCAAGTGTTTTTGAACAGTAAGGCGATTACACATTGTGTTAATTTAATATCCTAAAATGTACCCTACTTACTAGTACTTTCTAAAACAACTCAATATAACTCAATCTATTTGTGAAATAAAAAAATGTCCTTGTAAAGCGACAAAGTGGTCCCTTGCACTAAACTCGTCCACATATAATAAATTAAACATGTAGCTCGGGAATAAACCACTTTGTAATTTCGGGTGCTGACATGGAGTCAGAAAGTTTGAGCGGTCGATCAATAAAACCTTGTTATGCTGTCGAGAATTTTCTTCATAAGTTCATTCAAAGGTTAATTCATCAAGAGTAACTTTGCTCTACTTTCTTATTAAAATTCACCATGGATCAAAAAGGTACAGATAATCTAATTGAAATCAAATTAAAGATTAATTCCCTTGTATTTGTGTGCCATGCCTATAGCAGAAAGTTGCTTGAGGTATTTTTTTTATTTCTTTGTTATGTAACTTTTGTAAATATTGTTGAGAAACAAAAGGGACTTTTTTGTTGATTAAAGTTTTATGTTCACAAAAATACCTTTACTGAAATAAATGAAGGTAGCGGGTTTCTCGAAGCTTATACTTATATGAAAATCATTTAAAAATGTCAGTAGGTACCTACTAAATAGTCCTTCAAACACGACATGAGAGACCGAATAATTCCAATAGGTCCTAACTTTACCCCCTTGTTTGAAAGGTCTGATAAAGCTCGCTAGAATGAAATTCTTTGCCTAGCAGGCTCTCTAAGGTTTCAAAAATGCAACCGAGAATTTTGAGGACGAAAATACTAAATATTTCTTACTATTCTATTATGCAATGAGGGCTTTTCTTGTAACCATGTTACATATTATATTTCGTCGGATGATATGACAACCCAAACTAAGTACTATTACATGTTATTCGATTGAACTATACTGGTAACATGACAAGGTTAATTTTCATTTTTTTTTGTAATAATTAGTGAGTTTTGGTTGTCATCTAACGATGTGCTAACACAATAGTTTCCTATATTGATGCGTTGTGTACTTACATCGGGCGTTAGGAGCCCTATCAAGTAGGGCGTGATGATGCCGGATATCGTAGAGGTCCCGTTTATCATGGCGGTCAGGGAGCCCGCATAGTTCGACCCCAGGTATAACACAATATTTTCCTATATTGATGCGTTGTGTACTTACATCGGGTGTTAGTAACCCTATCAAGTAGGGCGTGATGATGCCGGATATCGTAGAGGTCCCGTTTATCATGGCGGTCAGGGAGCCTGCACAGTTCAGCGCCAGGTCTAATACAATAGTTTCATATATTGATGCGTTGTGTACTTACATCGGGTGTTAGTAACCCTATCAAGTAGGGCGTGATGATGCCGGATATCGTAGAGGTCCCGTTTATCATGGCGGTCAGGGAACCCGCATAGTTCGGCGCCAGATCTAGGGCGTTCACCTGCAAGTTGGAATTATTTCTTATTGCATATGTAGATGCGTTGGTAAATAATAAGTCTAGCTAAGATTTTAGACAGCAGAACTCTCGATAACTTTTATATCTTTATTTTTATTAACTATTGTTATCATTTTATTAACTTTATAAATTAATTTCATGTCTATTTGAGATGATAAAATAAACTTCTTAGTGATCGAAACGCAAATGCTCAATCGTCCCTCGGACCTTAGTTATCAATACAATGTATGGACCGAGTAGGAGATATGTTTTTTCCATCCACAATATTTCTTGGTTCACGGGGGCGCGAAGTGGCTCACGGAGAGCCGTTTTGCTGCATTGAAATCCGTGATTTCTGCCTACCCCTTTTGGGATATAGGCGTGATTGTGATTGTGTGTAATATTTCTTGGTAGTCATCTGAACATACATTCGCATATATAAGTTTAATAAGTAAGCTTAATTACTTTCTGAGCCCCTGCATAATAGAGACCAATATTTTTTTGTTGTTAAAGCTTGATCACTTAAAGTTTTTTACTTAAATTGATCACGGAAATACATGAGCTTTAAATTGGAGGTTTAAGAAATTTTCTTTTGTTTCGTACTTATTTTATGAAACCAAAATAAAGTGAATCCTTAGTGTTCTTCAACAATTAAAATCCGTGACCGTACATATTCTATGTTTTAATAAAATGTACGTTGATAATCACGATTTGTCATTTTTAAATATTTGTTTTAATGAGGAAAATTATATTGGAATTATGTTGTTTTCATAGTTATTTATATGTTAAATATTTACCTTCATTCCACTGTAGAATCCTCCCATAAGCGCCATAGAAGCGATAAAGTAAGCCACAGCTGCGAGCCGGTCGCAGCCGGCGTATGAAGCCAATATGATACAAATGGCTGGGCCAGTGGCGGCTGGAACAATAACACACGTAATAACAGCTAGATTGCGAAGAAGTTGGTATGATATCACAATAGGCCGTTGCGACAGATTACTTTATACAGAAAAGTACGACATATTAAAAAAAATATTTTTATTTATAGTCTCACCAAGGTCAAGACTTAAAGGGCTGAAAGAACAGCTATCAGATTAACCAAATTTAATCCTTACGAAAATTACAACTTTAAGCTTTAATAAGGTATAATAGTATAAAATATGTTTACGTTGGTTTTAGGAAAACCAGTATAGTACGTTTTAATTAGAGGAAATGCCTAATTTTCAGACTCCTGAGCAGTTTTTCTACAGCTCGTCATGAAAATTTAAGCCATATTAAGCTCCGGCTTGCCTAAGAAAAAATTTCACCCACCACCACTGGTGATTAGGGAGATTATTTTAAGCAAAGATTAAGGGGTGGTTTTATTATTCGTTTAAAAATCAAAAAAGCAACAGGTATTCAAAACATTGTAGATTGGAAGCCACTAAATATATTGTACCTACGTATTTACGCTATGCCCTTTAATACTATAAATTATCTTCAAATTATATTTTAATAAAAGCTTTGACATTTCGACCCTACATTGCGTAATTTGTCCTTAACGTCACAAATTTCCAATTCCACGCCCCCAGGGTCCGGTAAAGCGTTCAAGCGACGGGTTGTTTACGAGTTGCTTACCGATTACCATTCCTATCTTATCCCTTTGGGAGTGACGCTATTAAGGATCCTCATCACTCACGATGGTCCAATTACACGATACCGGATACTTGTTTACGAATACATACTAGACATGTAACGAATATTCGCATTCGCATTCGCACAATTGAATGCGAATATTTTGCGAATATTTTAGCACCTTATTTGTGCCGAAAATGGAAGAAAGTATCTCACTATCTATCGCTATGTCGGTTGGCTTACATTTAAAACCCTGCAATAGATAGATAGCGCTCTGCATGTGTATAGCGCTGTCTCGTTCGCGCACCGGTGCCGCATGCGGATCCGTCGCCAGTGTGATAATAATCGCCTAATGCTGGACCCACACTTCGGGTGTTCGGCCAAATATTCGTGTTGCATCTCTTTCTATTTTTATCGTATAGAGAGAGATATAACACGAATATTCGGCCGAATAACCCGAAGTGTGGTGCCACCATAAGATACGCCGCCCGGTTATGAACTGCGTCAATAAAATGTTACCGCGATACAAGCAAAATGTGGTGGAATTACGAAATGTATGAAAACTAAAATATTCGCATTCGCATTCGCATTCGCGAATATTAATTACAAATATTCGCATTCGCATTCGCATTCGCGAATGTTCCAAAACCGACATTCGTTACATGTCTAATACATACCGATGTTGCGAATATTCGCATACGCATTCGCAACCGCGGATCTTTCGCATCATTTTCAAAATCCGTATCCGCATCTGCCTCCGCATCAAATCGATGCGTAGCTTATGCGGATGCAGATGTGGGACCAGTCGGCAAAGGAACGTCTGGGCGACGGCTCACATGCTAGGTAATGTTAGGTAATTACACCATTACCCAATAGGAATATTGTTATATTTTCCTTAGCGGATAGCGACGAGAAATGACAAGTTTGTTTTGTTTATGATACAAAACTTTAATATTTGGGTTTTTTTGTGTACCTAATCTTACATCCGCGGACCAAAAATCAGCATCCGTAACATCCCTGATACATACTTACTCATTCATAATTTTATTATAGCACCAATTGGATAGCAAATTATACGGACCACTACTATTTTTTGTAACACTTTGTATACCTATTGAAATCTATCTCATCCTCCTAGCGTTTCTCGTCTCGGCGTTTCCCACGGCTCAATTGAGCCTAGAGTAGACTCGACATCCTTATCCTAACTCTAGAAATTGGCGTAGGCACTAGTTCTTACGAAAGCGATTGTCAAGTCTTCGAACCCAGAGGGAAAACTAGGCCCTGTTGCAATTAGGTTCGGTTTCCTCACTATATTTACCTTCACGGAAAAGCGACTAGTAAATATCAAATAATATTATGTAGGTACATAACGTCCGACAAACTCTGTGGTACAAGCCGGGGAGTGAACTTAAGAACTCCGCGTTAAAAGTAAGACATCTGAGGCACTGGTCCCACCGCGAGCTAGTAAGCTATGAGCTATCGGCTATAAACACGAACAAAAGATAAGCACCCCCGTGTAAATAAAAGAGACACGGCGATATTTATAGTTACTCGCCCAGCGGTGAGCTATAAATATCATAGCTTACTAGCTCGCGGTGGGACCAGTGCCTTACCGACAATCTACCAGCGCTGGCTAAATACTCTTCAGATATTGCGCTTTTGTTGAACATAAATATAAAACATGATTTGGCTATTTAACGAAGGAAACTGATCATTTTTTATCGTAATATGATTAATCGACGCGTACCTATATACCTGTATATACTTAACCATGTATACATCCATACACAGAAATAATTAATATTTTATATTAATAATATGAAATATTTTGCATACACAATAAAATTTGGAAGTCTCCCAATAACTCACGTTTATACATATTTTGATTGTAAATAACAGGAAAATTGCATGTTTGTACATAACTTACAGGGTTGCTATTAAGAGTCCGGTAACGATTTGAAAACGAAAATCAGTAATATTAATTTACGCACATGAATCGCATTTGTTAAGATAGTTTGAAGTCTTTTTATTGCAAAAAAGTAGTTTTTTCTATATATGTAGATATATTAACACTTTCCGTACCGCGTAGCGCTACGCGCTACGCTCGTAGCGCGTAGCCAGGTATTCCTCTTATGTAGCGCGTAGTAGCTACGAACAGAGAACCCGACAGTCGGGTTCTCGGTGCTGAATGTGTTAATATTTAATACCAGAAAACTCAATTCTTACAGAGCTTGTTTAGTGAGGACGTTTATTCACGTGCAATCTTGTGCAGGTAAAAACTAGTGTATACGCCAATTCATGGGATTAGGTTGTCAAGCGGACCCCAAGCCGGGATAAACGCTAGGAGGAAGAAGAATCTTGTGCAGGTTTATTTCTGTATTTTTATTCATGTGAAATACTTTAATACCTTTCCAAAAATATCACCTACTAGTAATCGTCGGCCATTTTTTTATAAAATTGTTTTAGCAAAACATACTCTCTCTTAAATAATATTATATGAAAATGAAACAAAACTATTCAATTTATGCCTCAGACGACTCATTTTCAACTTATCTATGTATATTACGTGCTAGTATAACTTAATTTTAATCAATAAAAACCTTACTCTTTTCACGTCTCTAAGCAAAAATCGCGAATTTATGTAAATTATTTCTAAATGAAACATGAAATAAAAAAGTGTTCAATTTATGGAATTAAAAAAAACTTACTTACTTTCTAAATGTGTATACAAACTAATAGAAGTTTTATTAGTTACTTCAAAATAGTATCAAAAAGTTGAGCGAATTGGAAAAAAAATTACCGGACTCTTAATAAATACGTCCGCGTTTCCATCATCGAGACAGGAATACGGTATAGTATGATATAATACATTTATATGATACATTTAGTTAATCATAAACACTCGACGGGTCTCCCTTGCTCAACCGATTACGTTATTATCGTGCTTTATAAAAAATTGTGACTTAATTTTTATTTTTTTTAGTAATATACACGATGTCCCTCTAGTCAACTAGTCAGATATTTGACGGTTACCTGCATGAAAGATAACAAAACACCTGTATATCATTTTAGCAACAACAATCCACAGCTCAAAAGCAGATCATCTAAACCACTAAGAAAACGAAGGGCCTTAAATGAACCATCAATACCTGTGAACTTGAAGAAAAAGAAGAAAAGGAATTTTAGCTACAGAATAATATATGTGTTTATTGATACATACCTACCTAACTCAAGATAACATCTGCATCGTGTATATTTAACAACAGGAAATATTAAAAAGTGACAAAGCAAACAAACAATTTCAATATTACAAGAGAAATTACGAAAGTGAATTCTTGAATTGGCTGAACTTTGATCAATTAAATAGTGTCTAAACAGAAGAAATCGACTTTAATAGCTGTGCCTGTTAAATTGTAAAGTAGAGTGAACATCATACGAGAAGCAAAATGTCCTTTGAAGATGTAAAAGTATCTAATGATACCACTTGTGTTGTTGATTTTCGGGTGCCTATACTCGGAAAAACACATTTGCAATGCTTCACTAATTACCTCTATTTATCTTTGCTGATTATCAATGTAATTTTAAGTTCAATGAGCTTGATATTTGCTATGTTTTCATGGATCCTTATTGAAAAATGGCGCCAAGTTCAGAATTACGTTTTTACTAATTTAATAATTGCTGGCATGATTATGCAGGTATGTGACTACTTTTATAATCAACATTATGTATCAGATTTCTTTATTCTCCTTCCTACATATATTTTGACTCATTGGATGCTAATTACCAGCATCATGTTGTACTTAGATTTAGTAAGACCCCTTAATAACTTTATCGAAAGAAAATATTTAATCGCTAATATTTTTGGTTGGGGTTTGCCTTGTTTTGAACATATGATAATATATATCATCGACAAGTACTACCTTAAAAATTTTAACATTTTGATACTCAATTACGGTATTGTCATTCTATTATTGTTATGTAATAATATTATTTATATACGATGTGCTTATGATTTGGTTCAGTTAGCTTTAAGTGAAAAATTACTTAACAATATATTCCGAGTATATAGGGCTATATTTCTCGCTAGTTTACCGTCAGGTATATCTACATTACTTCCTGTAATATTAATGGTGGTAATGCTTACAGGGACGGGTTCTTTAATAGCGATGATTATAGTTTCGTTAGTTAGTTATTGTTTGGGCGTTATTGCCTTTTTATCTATGAGGAAGCACAGGGTTCTATGGGCAGAGTATTTACAAAGGAGGCACGTGACACGAGTGGCGAATTTGTAGATTTTAAAGAACAATTTTTCATAATTTACATTAACACCAAAATCATGTACTTATAATTGTGATACTTTATCCCGGTAAATAAGCCTATTTGTTGCTGTTATTATTCATATTTCACTTCTAATACAGGTAGGTAGGTACACAGGGTGGCCAAGAAATAAATAAATTCCCGTTGGCTGTAAGGTACGCAACCAATCGTCCCTAGATGGATTTGTATTACTCACCGCTGCCGCTCAATGGTCATACAAAATTCGAAAAATCAAATCTATCTGAGAGGTTTCAAAACCACCTAAGGAGGATTGTTAGCGTCCCAAAACCTTACAGCCAACGGGAATTTAGTTCTTTTTTGGTCACTCTGTATAAATATTTTTGGCATTAAGTTGTTTAACATTTTAACGGCCTCCTTGCCTAGTCGGTAGTGACCCTGCCTATGAAGCTGGAGGTCCCGGGTTCGAATCCTGGTCAGGGCATTTATTTGTGTGTTTATCACAAATATTTGTTCCTGAGTTATGGATGTTTTCTATGTATTTAAGTATTTATGTAGGTATATCTATCTATTATATATATCGTCGCCTAGTACCCACAACACAAGCCTTATTGAGCTTACTGTGGGACTAGTTTGATTCGTGTAAGATTGTCCCATAATATTTATTATTTATTTATTTATTAGGGGCAAGAACGTTATTCGATAACAAAAAACATTTAACGTTAAGTATTCGAGTTCATAGTACTCGATGCTGTCGCCTTTTGCAAATGTCCTAAGTTTGAAGATGACATGTACTGGGACAGTGACGAGCACTCAGACGTTTACATTAGAACAGATTTTTTTTTAAACTCCTAATCCTCTCAAACGTATAACTTTAGGGCGATTACATTATTATTTATGTTAATTTATATGTAATAAAATATATCTGTAGTAGTAGGTCTAGTGTGGAGAAGACCTATAAGTCTGATGTTAGCTAAATTGAGTTAAATATACCCATGTTATGCCTACATCAGTTATATATTTAAATAGTAAATGTTGGTTCCTGTAAGTGCGTTGGGATAAGATTGAAAGAGGGGTAAGATAATAAAGTAGCATGTAATGCTCCGGAATATGGGCGATGTTTTGTCTTATCCCTCATAAAAACACTATTCAATCTTACCCCAACGCACTTACCATTTTTTAAATGTTTCGTTGTAGATGTTTTTTAAACGAAAACTGTTCGTACCTTTTTATCACTATCAGTGCGCGTAATTTAGCTTTTAATGGAGAAATATATAACTTACACAACAATATATTAACGTGTTTGGTTTTACCCCGTACTTTATACAGTCAGCAGCAGAAGTAGCTATGCGGGTGAGGTGTTCAAAATGACCTACACGCGCTCTTATTCTCTTAACAATAAACTCGTGTCCAGTCCATTTTGACACCTCACCCGCTTAGCTACTTCTGCTGCTGACTGTACCCACAGTAACCATTTTGGATGCAGTACGTTGACGACGAAGGTCCCTATCCTATTTTATATTAAAGGGTTAGCAACGTGCATGTGACACTTCCGTAGTTGCAGGCGTTCATAGGATACGGTAGCTGCTTACGTTACTGCTTATGTATAAAAAAACTTATTTTTGTTGCAATAAAGAAGGTTATTTTTGTTTCGTGGAACATAATTTTAATAAAGCAGTGTTATTGAATTAATTCAATTAATTTACCAATGTAAATGTTTTCGAATGCAATATAAGGAAAATTCCTAAGTTATTAAATAGGTATAAATTCACATTGTTTTGTGTCAAACACTTTTTTGTCTATGGTGTATGGATTTCTCATACTTATCCAAATAGATGTTTCTTATCGTGATTGCAGCGCTATTTGTAGTTGCTTTGTGGGTTTATCCCCAGTATCATATAGGTTATTTTTCAATTGGGTAAGTTAATGGTTAACTCCAAAATATGTAAATGTTATTACAACTAAACTTTCGTGAGACATATTAACATTATAAAATAACACGGTTACACTCACGGCACTTTATTCACGTTTTGCGACATGTTTCGGAGAGCCTAGGTCTCCATCTTCAAGCACTAGGAGTGCTACTTGAAGCGGCCCGTGGCGCACTGCTGCGCCTCGCGTCGCCGACCACGCCACGCCTCGCCACGCCCCACGTCACCACACCACGCGCCGTGCACGTGCGCCACGGGCCGGTTCAAGTACCACTCCTAGTGCTTGAAGATGGAGACCTAGGCTCTCCGAAACATGTCGCAAGACGTGACTAAAGTGCCGTGAGTATAACCGTGTTATTTTATATGTAAATGTCAATTTTCTTTAATTAGAAACTTAGGAATGTTTTTCTTACGCGATTTTCGCTTATTATCACGGGATCTAGTAGCTGCCCTCACTGACTAATTTAGAAAATCCACCCTGTATACAATTTTACGTAATTAAAAACCTTACCGATTGAAGGAAAACATCGTAAGGAAACCGGACCTAATCCTAATAAGGCCTAGTTTCCCCTGTGGGTGCGGTAGGTCAGATGGCAGTCGGTTTCGTAAAAAGTATAGTACCTTCGTCAATTCCTGGGATTAGGTTTTCATGCGAACCCCAGGCTCTATCAAGTCGTGGCAAGACTGGGATAAACGCTAGGAGTATCATGATGACCTTACCGATAGTTGTATGAATAATTCGCCCCGTCTTGATCGTATGCCAGTTTTTCTTGACGCAATAATCGCAGACTAGACCAAAGATAAAGGAGCTGATCCACATAGCGAGGTACGGGATCGCAGTTAAGGTGCCCGTGGCTGCTATGTTGAACTTCAGGACGTCGGTCATGTACTTGGGTAGGTCTGTCACCATAGTATAGTAGCCCCAGTCGTGGCCAACCTGGAATGGAAAATTAATTTTTAGAACCAAGTACGTAATCAGCCTTGGTTAATTTGTGCTTGCGGCCGGCAAGCGCCAGAACCGACTTTTTTAATAGCACTTTAGTTTCTCACTGACACCTGTGTTTGATTGCTAAGTTTATAAATACTGAACGACCTTTTAAAATGTAGGCAAAGTGTTTAATCGGACTCAGCTCAATAGAGTGATAAGACAAGTGTGATGCACTTAATTATAGTTGCAGTTTAACTGCACTTTTTTGCATTAGAAATAACTCTATGGAACATAGCATGCGGTTTCATATCAGGAAAATTTTGCGGTAGGTAACGTTGTCAGATGCGATTAATCACGGTTTAGATTTAAAAATATTTTATTGTATTAGGCACGATCTTGGGATCATAGGGTCTCGGACATTTGAATAACGCACGTCCGTAGGACCGAAACGTCAATCTTTTTTGTTTTAGAAAGTTCTTAGTAATTGTTTTTTGGAAATTTTAGCCTATTGTTTGTAAAGTAATTTTTTCATTTATGTTAACTGCTACTCGTACTACAGTACTTTCAGCCCTTTATGCGGCATATTTATATCGAACATTCTGTGGACAGGTTGACGACAACTGCTTCTGGGCCATTTTTTGTACCCTCAACTTTTTTGTCAATTCGGAAGGTTTTAGATGATCTCGACTCAGAATCCCGAGCTCTTTCGATCTGAGTAGGACTAAAAGTGTCCCAAAAGTTTCATAATCTTTTTGGCTTATCCATTCCGTTACCGCCATATGAAATCTATGGAAAATGGTAACAGAATGGAAAAAAAACTAGGAACAGATTTTTTGTCCTAATAAACTCGAAAGAGCTCGTGATTCTGAGTCAAAATCATCTAAAACTTTCCGAATTGAAAAAAAAGTGGAATAAAATGGCCATTCTAATGGTTACATAATTTACAGTATTAGTATTGTTATTTAGTTAAAATTTTGTATCAAATTAGAATATATTCAAGTTGTAATTCATTATTTCGTTACACGTGTACGCAGTTAAAATATTTTTCATGTCCAACTATTATGTGTGACAAAGGAGTGTGCTACAATTTACATACCACTTCCAGTATTTACATACTTTGTCACGGTTTTCACGTTCCTACATACAATGTTGTTAGCTATTAAAATTATTCAGTGGCAACGTCATGAAAACAATACATTTGTACGATTGTCAGACCTCAAGCATATAGAATGAAAGAATCATACTGTCTTTTTCTTAGGCTCGTGTCTTCACTACTAAAAAAAGGATAAGTATAAATTATTAGTTATTACTTCTATAATAGAATATTAATTATTACTGCAGTTTTTGGTTGGCCGAATAAGTTTATTTATTTTTGCAATACAACTATTCTGCCGTTGACAAATCTATCTCAATTGTATATTTTTTCTGTTTGTTTAATGTTTTTTTTTAAGATAATTACTTAAAGCAATAAAACAGCAGAGCTCAAACAGCACTGGCTGGCGTAGGTATGCTTGATTTCTTTGAGTCTAGCTATACCTTGTGCAATCTAAGAAGCGGTTTTTGACAACTGTCATCTCAGTACATTTTATAACCTATAATCGATTTTAGGCTATAAAATGTACTGAGATGCTTCTTAGATTGCACAAGGTATAAGTGACAATCGATAGTATAGATAATCAAACGACCATTCGCTGGTCGCTGTCCAATGGTACATTTTCCGAAATAATGACACATGTAGGTATACGAACGGACTTACAGCAGCAAACAGCAGAGCCCAAACTGGAACTGATCTGACGATAGCCTTCCAAGGCACCGGGTCGCGTATGCTGGACTTCTCCGAGCTGGTCACGTGTTCGTTGAGATACTTCAGCTCTTCGTCGGATATGTACGGGTGTGTGTTTGGAGTGCTGTAGCATAGCAAGCTCTGGGAGAACGAACGGGGAATAAGTTGTCTTTAAATTTATCAAATTGATTATATGTACGTAGCAGTAATACGAATCTAATAAATATAAACACAGTATTTTGATGAAAGCGATTCCTGAACTGACGATGGTTCCATTTATCTCGTTTTTTTATATAAATAAAGTACCTACGTCAAACATATACCCACTTGCGCTGTATCGTAATGATATTCAACATATTTCGCTGTCATTAAAGTTGGAAATAATTCGTATTGCGTAAAATGTACACAAACTGTATTTGTATAAACACACAGCTCAGTATATATTACTATGTTTCCTGCTGATTTTGCCACAGACTTAAAGACACAGCACCTAGTGTTTTTCAGCAATGTCTCACTATAGAGATCCTTATTTTATGACTGACTAAATTATATTATTTATCGCATAAATTAATAGATCTGTCATACATACATACATACATACAATCACGCCTATATCCCAAAAGGGGTAGGCAGAGATCACGGATTTCCACCTGCTACGATCAATGCAGCAGAACTGCTCTCCGTGAGCCACTTCTCGCCCCCGTGAAGAACGAGACGTGATGGGTGGCGAACCGCATCGCCGCCATGCGGATGACTATTAATTAAATAAATCACCACAGCGTAGATAGATCTGTCACCAATTACAATCGACATATAATGCCAAAACGATTAGCTTATTATTAACTTTACAGTGCGTGAGCTCTCAAAAGAACCTTCGGGTTTTAGAAAGAGACGTCGGGTATCAATCAACAGTGACACATGAAAAAGCAGAACAGCAATATTACCTTCGTGTGTCATCGCCGATTCCCGAAGGTTCTTCTTAAAACTCACGTACTGTACGTACGCCTTGCTTACCCAAAACACGAACCAAATGATGCCAAACATTCCAAAGAAGTAAAAAACATTGGCCCAGTCCCCATCTCCAGCCATAAGAAAGCCGGACATGAAGGAGCCAAAGATGTTCCCAATCTGGGCGCCACCAAACACGATGGCACCTTGGCGCCCTCGCTCGTGGGGTGGCACCCAGCGCGCCAACACTATCATAAGGGCTGGCATTGTTGGACCCTGAAATCAGTGAGGATTTAACTTAAAATATATAAACTCCGTTACCTACAGAAAAAAAACTGGTGGTTGACTAAATGCCCTGGTAATTTGATAACCTACTTTTTTTATTTCATATTACCTACTTACGAAAGAGCCAGTGCACTATTGCACTGGGGGTACGAATGTCATTCTGACTAACAATTTAATATCATATATGCAAATAAGTAATAAAATAATCTAAAATAAATCGCCGCTTCGTCTAATATACTATTACCGCTCGCGAGTGTTACTCTAACAATAATACCTACAGTGCCGCCATAAATAATACAGTGCAATAGAAACAGAAATACTTCGTGTCCAGTGAACCCTCAACCTCAAGTAAGACTTTAAAATTCCCTTTCGAACTTATTTCCAGTATCGCCACTTAATTCTACGGCCGATACATTTTCATAATTACATACAGTCAAGGCATTTGATTCGCGTACCGTCTTAAGTCTAAATTACTAATGACAATTGATAGTACTAAGGGCTATGTTTCTTCGCTTGCTTAAAGAAATATAAGCCTTATGGTATTCCGACATTTCAAGCAATAAATCAACGAAACGGTACGCGAATCAAATTCCTTGACTGTACATAATTTTCAGGCATCCGCAACCTTTTATAATTTTTTATTTTAACATAAATTTTATCAATGCGTTAGCATGTTTTGGGTATCAAAAAATGCTAACGTATTGATAAAATTTATAATGTGTTAAATAAAAAATTATAAAAGGTTGCGGATGCCTGAAAATTATGTATGTAATTATGAAATGTATCGGCCGTAGAATCAAGTGGCGATACTGGAAATAAGTTCGAAAGGAAATTTAAAGACTTACTTGAGGTTGAGGGTTCACTGGACACGAAGTATTTCTGTTTCTATTGGACTGTATTATTTATGGCGGCACTGTAGGTATTATTATTAGAGTAACACTCGCGAGCGGTAATATTATATTTAGACGAAGCGGCGAGATATTTTAGATTATTTTATTACTTATTTGCATAAAGATATTAAATTGTTACTCAGAATGACAAGAGTGTTCGAATCTTCATTTGAAAACATATGTCGTTGAAGCGGGCAGCGGCCAATACTAAGTCTTCTTTAAAAAGTTTTATATCAAAGGGAATTTAGCGCAGTAGCACCACCATACTCCCGGCCTTGAAATGCGGAGGATTTCAATAATGAGATGGTAAACTAAGATGATATGATACGATACTGCGGTAAACTAAATGATGATTTTTTATTATGATACGACAGGAAGAGAAAGGAAGTAGATAAGTCAGTCGCGGGTAAATATTAATATTGGAGCGGTGTGGACATTAAAAACTGCGCGGGATTTAAAACTTCAAGATGCGGTTACGACGATAAAACACTGAGCGGGTAGCGATTGCAGTAGAATGGTTTGCGGTAGAGCAGTTAGCGGTAGAGCAATTAGCATTAGAGCGGTTAGCGGTAGAGCGGTTAGCGATAGAGCGGTTAGCGATAGAGCGGTTAAATATAGAGCGGTAAGCGATAGAGCGGTTAAATATAGAGCGGTTAAAGATAGAGCGTTTAAACAAAGAGCGGTTAAACATATAGCGGTTAAACATAGAGCGGTTAAACATAAAGCGGTTAAACATAGAGCGGTTAAACATAGAGTGGTTAAACATAGAGCGGTTAAACATAGAGCGGTTAAACATAGAGCGGTTAAACATAGAGCGGTTAAATATAGAGTGGTTTACGAATTATTTATCGTTTCGGCAGGATATACCTTTTCAATTAAGGGGATTGCGTAGAAAATTATTTGAAGCAATTTATTCCAAGAGGAAATACATTGAGCTAAGTCATACAGTATAGGCGACTCTTGTGGTAGTAGTCAAAGAATCGAAAAAGGCAAATATTCCTTTAATAGGAATACGAGCAAGGTACGTGTCCTGCGCGATTTTGATCAATTTGGTTATCAATAAAGCGGCATAAAGGTATATCGTAAAAGCTTTTATTATGCCACCAATAATAACTAAGATGCAAATCGGGATGTACGAATTTATTTGAAAGTTCCTCGATAAAGAACTCATTGAAATCGGTGATGTGAATGCTGAATAGGTAATTTAATCACACGTGTCTAATTGCTGCTATATTTCTAAGATTAGCAAATACCAGCGTCTATTTGGCAATATGTTACAGTGTTTTTTTTTTATTGTTTCGTGGTACATAATAATGTGACGTCACGATGAGTTTACGCAGCCAAAATTATGCCACTTAAGTGCAAGATTACATTTCTTACACAATTTATGACTGCACTTCTCATGAGAACTTTTACGACCAATAAAATATCGATTAAATTCAACTTAATGTCAGAATCATTAAGGCCAGTCTCAGTCGTACCACTAGTCGTATTGGTGACCCAGATTTAGCAACTGAACCCTATTCAAGATAGTCACAGGTCACAGTATTTGTAAGATGAAATTATTTTAGCATTATTTTTCAAAAACAACAAAAAATGAAAGGTTTTAAAGTATAAGTTTATAGACATCAAATAGCTCCTTCGTCAAGTAAACTTACTTCACCCATGCCTTGTAGCACACGAAGAATGAACAGCCATGTGGCGCCCCCAGCTTTGACGACTACAGGCGTCAAGAGTGTGAACACGGCGGTGCTCAGAAGCCCAATTCCAAGTGTCCATTTGCCTCCATATCTCTCCGCTAAGTAGCCCCCAGGGACGTGCGTAATGGCGTATCCATAGTAGAAACCACTAAGTATCAACCCTTGAGTGGACTCCGACCAGTCGAATAAAGCGTGCTAAAAAATAAAATAGCTATAACACCCTTTTAGCTGTGGCGTTATGAAGAGGCAAAGCTAGGTATATTTTCTTAAGACCCGCAGAGCACTCTTTCTCAGTAGGTCTTAAGTAAATATGTGACAGTCTATATTTGGCGACCGGCGTTTATGATTTTATTACTCGATTGCAATATTGAATCTGTTAAATGTAAGTACAACATTAAGCGTCTTTCGCCACATGACCAAAATGGCACAAAAAATGCGTCGCGAAATGTAGACTGACACGTATGTTTTACTTCGCTCAATAACTCGGCCCGTCGGTGATGCTGACGACAGTAATAATCTTACATTTTTGTTTTTACAGCTGTATGGCGGGATTGCTCGATAGTATTTTATACAATAGTGACATAATCAAGAGTTTTTCAGTCGAGTACCGCGTTTAGGCCACGTAGCTTGCTGAGTGGCCTAATTAAGGTACGAGATTGAAAAGCTTAATTATGTCACTATTGTATACAATACTTTTTCTACGAGTATTAAGTAAGAATTGATTTTCTTTCATTCTTTCTAAATTTTTCCCAATCAAACGTCAAACACTATTTTTGAAACCGGAAGTAATTGTATCTAAGCCTATTCGGTGGTACAGACACCACCGAAAAGAGATATAGATATGATTGTGTGCGTAGTAGAAAGAGATGGATAGAATAAACTGTGTCAACACTTACTTCCAAGATGTCGGTGTAGTTGTGATTGGTCTTTTTATAATCCAATCACAACGTAGAAGCAAGTTTAAGTAGAAGAAAATTTGACAGATTAAGTACGTTCGGAAATTATAAAGTTGAGTCTGTCCGAAAAGAAAAGTGTCGTACAATGTATGAGCTCCCATATAAACCATGACACTTTTCTTTCCGGAAAAACTCTACACATTTTACCGAGATGTGAATGACATTCTCTTTTCAAAATTATTTTAGTTTAGGGGCGGGTTGTTTAATAAATCTATTTAATGATCCCGGAAGTGGCATAGACTATCCAACATTTAAATGTGTAAGGTTTAAGTCTGGTCTATAAAATCCTAATACACAGATTAAAGTCGGCGAGTAGAAGAAATATTTTTTCGTTAACTTCGGGTAAGCTATCAGAGTCATTGATTACCATACACTATGCAAGCAAAAAAATTTCATTTCAGGAGAGGGGAAATGGCAAAGTTCACATTTAATAAATAGCACGTTAGTATTTTTCCCGTCATCTTCAATCTATATCTTATCTATATCTTCTTTCTATCTATACGTATAATAAAGCTGAAGAGGGTTGAAAGTCTGTACATGGAAGATATTCGAAAAAAAGTTCAATCAAAGGGGGTGAAAAGAGGGTTGGAACTTTGTATGAGGAATCAATAGCAGCTGAACGCTGGAAATAGGTTGAACTCTGGGTAGTGATGTATATATTTAATAGTTGATATCCAGAAGTAATTCCTACAAGTTTACTAATTTTACGCAGACTAAGTCGCGGGTAGAAGCTTGTTTTAGATAAGGTTAGCAAGGTATTCTGATTCCTTTGACTCGTCAACTTGACTCGTGACTGCCATGAAAACAGAATGAGATAGGTACTGATTACTGACTTTAAATGAGTTCTTCCATGAAATTAGTTGTCCTTGTAATTTATACATATGTATTACTTTGCTGTTTATTCGTAGGGTACACATTCAAAGCAAAACTATAATCTTCCGAGCAAACAGTTATTAAGATGATAATTTTAATCTTCGGAATGTAATTGACTTTACCTCGGTACTGCTATTTTTATTATAGCTGTATACTTAACTGATAAAAACAGGTTTCCTGGCATCTTATCTAAGTATAATATTATTTATATTAAATTATAGCAGATATAATTTTTCTAAACGTTTCTAAGCTTGAATTATCGGATTTCTAAGCTGATAACAATGATCACGGTCCTTTACAGCCTCTTTTAATATTATCACTTCTTGAACTGTAACTTTAGCAGGAAATCCCAAACTAAGCAATAGTTTCAAAGGCCCGAAGTCGAGATCAATTCCTCAGATTACGGCTAACTCCGCAACTACAACTCGGAGGAGATTGAACGCTTTGGCTGGCTACTAAGTCTTCGTCAAAGGTAAACTTCATTCATTTTAGAGAACTTTGTACGTTTCAGGATATTTTATACGCCATTTTCAAACAGGGCACAGTAATTTACTGACCTTCACGTTTGTATTCATTCTACTTTCAAATATATTTTTGAATCTTGATGGAGTAGTTGGTTGATTTCCTGTTTGACAATAAACAAGAAGTTTGTATAAAGTAGGTATCTAGTTTATAATTAGGTATTTGAGTTTTTTTTTATGATTTAGTGAGCAACGTGTTAACATTTGCGTAAAACAAAAAATTTATAATTATATATGCGTCGATGTCGATATCTAATAGCGTGTAGAAAACAAACAAGACGTAGGCAGTTGGCAGTTGTTTTGCATGAGAATAAAAATATAAACTCGTGTTGATTTACTTTATCAAGGAAAGATTTGTATTATGCGTATTAATATTAATAGTAACATATACTCAGCAAGACTATTTACATGTACCTATAGTAAACACAATTTGCTTGTTGATTATAATGATTGTATATAAAATAAACCAGGCAAACATTACCAGGCGGGTCTAATTTTTCAATCCGCTTGAACTAAACTGTATAATCCTTCTGCATAAATCTAATACGGCTGTACAAGCCTCTTTACAATCTCGCCAATAAAATCAATTCAGTGTAAGTAAGTATACTCACGGGTTTGCTGCTAACAGTCCCATTAACTAAAATCTCGCTATCAACTGGGCAAGCATTGGGGTCGTAGTGCTCGCTTCTGTTCCCACTGCTCTTGACCATCTGCGTGACTGCGAGGTTGAGGCAGACGCGCATCGTGTACGCATTGCACACGGCCAGCAGGCCCATGATGCCCAAGACGTACCGCTGGGGAATTAGGAACACTAAGCAGAGAAAATCAAACGATGTAGTGTTCTTTCGTAGTATCCCCGTAGGACACCTAGCGGGGCTTAGGACTTCATGTTTAGAGATAGGTAAAGGGTGAAATCGATATTGAACAGACCAAAATGTTTTAAATTAAGAAAAAAAATGTAAGTATGTTGGCACAAAAGTTCTTATGTTACATACCGAAATTGATAAAAAAAGAAACGTTGGGTTCCAACGGGTTTTCACAAATGAACATATAATTTTATGTTACAGCGATTAGAAGACCGCTTTCAAAGGAAATATGTTTTTTATTGTGGAACACCACAATAAAAAACTAAGCATATTTTTGGTTCAAACCATTTTACCAGTCGCCTTTTATGAATTCCTAAAAATATGTTTTTTTGTGACTAAGTATTTTTTTGTTACCTCGTCAGTGAAAAATCTTATTGATCAGCAACTTACAGGTGGCAAATATTTGTAAATAATGTACATTCTACCAAAAACCAGAAAATCTGACAAATGTAACTTGTTAATAAGAATATACATTTATTATCAGAGTACACATGAGTTGGTTATTAATTATTAACATTTAATCAAACATCAATGACACGTAGAATCTAATCTCAAAGGGCACATGGTATTGGCAATATAGGTACCCATTAATTCAATACATTAGTCGTAAGTGGAATCACGTCTCGATAGTTCGAGGCTTGCGCGATAATCAATTAGTCAGGGTTTCAAGCTACTAGAGTTACAAGTCTGCGATAGCATAGCATTCTAGTAGAGGCTAAAGATGCTAGTAACGTGTAGTAATATAAAATTAATTCTTTATTCTAGACTGGGCGTTGTCATGATTATTTGCATACTTTGCTAAATAACAACAGATCAACGCGTTTTGCTAAAATAACAACGGCAGCAGCCAAGTTGAAAATCGTGTATCGTCAAAATTTAACTATGCCATTTGAAAAATAGAATAAAAAACAGAAGTAAACGAAAAGGTCAAGTGATCATTCGATTCAAATAATTTGATGTCATAATAACACAAGTAAGTAAGTAAGTAAAGTAAGTAAATATTCTTTATTGCACCAAAATACAAGAGTAATAAAAGAAATATTACAATAAACTTAAAATTAGGTAACAACAGGCGGTCTTATCGCTAAAGAGCGATCTCTTCCAGACAACCTTTGGGTAGCAGGAAATGAAGAATAGATCTAAGTTTGACGGCCTCCTAGCCTAGTTGGTAGTGACCCTGCCTATGAAGCAGAAGGTCCCGGGTTCGAATCCTGGTCAGGGCATTTATTTGTGTGTTAATCACAGATATTTGTTCCTGAGTTATGGATGTTTTCTATGTATTTAAGTATTTATCTATGTCTATCTATTATATATATCGTCGTCTAGTACCCACAACACAAGCCTTATTGAGGTTTTCGTGGGACTAGGTTGATTTGTGTAAGATTGTCCGATAATATTTATTTTTATTTTAAGTTAACAGGTAGTGCAAAAAAAAAGATAGGTAAGGTTAAGTTAACGTAAGGTAAGAAAAATAAGAATACAAGAAGAAAAAAAAAAAACACTTCAACAAAATCAAATATAACTCATATCCATATCAAATATCATAATTAAAAACAAAAATACGTGTCACGAAAACAAAATAATAGGGCAATTATCAATTTACCATCCTTTGAAAACTCCTTCACACCATTATAAAAAATCCTATGTAATAATATAAAAATACTTTAATTGAATATTTCAGACGCAAAATTAAAATGGAATTGTGTTAGTGTGGATATTCATACTTAGCTTGCACTTATACTTATATATTTGAAACTTACATTTTGATAGTATGCGACGCCATCTTGGTATCATTTCAAAATTTGTTTTCTAATTAATTATGTTCCTGAAACAAAAGAATAAGCATTAAAATAAGAGAGAATCAAAAAATAATGAGGACCGACCACTTTCGTTATAAGTACTAAAATTATTTGAGCACCGTGTTAAATCCATGACAACATAGAGCTGCATTCAGATCATGAAAATCCTTATCAATTTGATATCAATATATATAATACTAGCACTGTATCTAGCTTATAATGTAGTTGTAATGTAAATAATAAAAATATTTTTTTTACACATTTTTAATACTGAATGTCGCTCCAGTTCTCCTGCTATATCAACTAATATAATTCTATTCAACTAGTATTCCGCCTCGAACTGAGAACTAGCGATTTACTTGCAAGCGAATTGTCCAATATGACAAGACCCATATGAAGATTTTTTTTTCGCCTTTTGAATCCACAACCAAGATCGATCATCACCAAATCGTATTTATCTCTGCTACAAACTTTCAAAATCAAAAAGCCATCGAAATGCCGAGATGTCCCAGTAGCCAGAAGTTGTTTGCAAGAACTCGCTGCACTTACGCTCCGCTCGTTCGATTATATTTTATACTTCACATAGTTCACATTTCCTAAGACGCCGGTATAAATTAATATAATTTTAGTTACAGTTACGATTTTTTTAATCCATTACACTTTTTCCTTAAGAAAAATTGTGGCCAGGTTTCTCGTACTTGAAAAATAACATATAATTTACTCTTCAGTGTAAATTGCGACATTCAGCTACCATTTATGGACATTGTCAATTAGATTAACTGGTTGAGTATTTTCACCTACTTACACCAGTGACTTATCAAGAACATTTTCCTTCAATACTTAAGATAAAGCGGTTTCTCGTACGAGTTGCTTTCATTGATTATTGGAAACGTAATTTAGCCCTTGAGTTAGGGTAATAGAATCTTAATTAAATTGAGCTCCACACTGTGCCGTAGTCATAGATTTTATACCATAGATTCCGCGTTATAAATCATGTACATAACAATGTACAGTCGCCGACAAAAATATGTTTACACTTTTTCACCTTATTACAAACTACAATGATTTCGATACCAACGCACACGGGCGCCCCACTATTTTAAAATACTATGCGGCACTTGCATTTATGAACTACGAAACAACAAGGGCACAAAAAAAACGCAGCAATAAATACCTTCATAGAACTTAGAGAATTCAGCCAAACGGAACGGCTATTGACAGGTGCACCCCGCTGTCGAAAACATATGACCAGTGGTCATATTTATTGTTTGGACTGACGTTTATCTGACGATTGTACGTAATACATACGTATAGCCTTACATATGGCTCCCCCGCAAACTTATTTTTCACGCCACTGTTCGGAAAAGTGGCAAAAGAAGATCAAAATCCAAGCTGGAAAGTAAGCAATTGCTGTAGCATCTGAACTACCACTATTATAATTGCTATTTTACAGCTATGAAATGTCATAGTGTTAAAATCCAGTTATGTCATTGCATTCGACCCACCAATGAGAATCATTTAAAACATTAAAAGGTCTTTTTTTTGGCACCATTTTTTCATTCTAAAATAAAACAAGGTTCTTTATCGAACCAATTTACTTGTTTAAAATAAAAGAAACGTCAAAACCATTCAGATCAACCTTAAGGCGTTTTTACCTTTTTAACCGTTTGTGGGTTTCTATCAAAAAGCAAACAACGTAAAACGCTTCTTAAAAGTGAAAAAAAAAGTAAAAAAGGTGGAGTGGGAAAAGTACATATTGAATTGGATAATGTTTGACTGAAAAACAAGAAAGTTGTATTTATGCAGTAAAAAATGAGTTCAATAAGTGTAGAAAATGTTATTAATACGCTGGCACCCACCGAAATTCAAGAAACTACACAGGCGGTCGCTAGAAATTTGTTATCAGTGAAATCGAGTCCTAAATAAGAAGGCCCATGAACAGTGATATTTTGTATACAATATAATATCCGACGAACAATTCATATTATGGAAGGATGGCGAAAAGAAGCATTTATTTGCAGAAAGTTACATGCTCGTTTACTTTATCTTGCCTGCGAAAAGCATATGAACTTTCAATATACCTATAGTATCTATTAAAGTGTTTGTATTGTTATGCCAATTCATTTTTTATTTTATTTCCTCACATTAGTCGTGAAAAGCACTATGTAATGTCTCGGCTGAAAGCGCTATAGGTGGACTCGTATCTTCAAGGGCCTCCCCTGGCGGGTCGGCCCTCGAACTGACTCGATCCACCTGTAGCTTACTTTCCAGCCTCTACAACAATGTACTATTGCTTAGAAAATGACAGTTATTGGCCACTCCCGGGTAGAATGCTCTAAGATTTGGAATGATTAAGCAGGATAACTATGCACACTTTTTTATTTACAACCCGGCAACGGAATGGCAGCTGACATTCACGAGGTTTGGTTTTCCTTTATCACTTATCGCTCGCGACGCTCGGGACACGATGAACAACGTTTGCGCCTGGCCTGGGATTGACGTTTACGCCAGTATTCTAGTGGGTAATCGATCTGTGTGCATAGTAGAAGGTTAATAAAGCACATCGTAACATCGTTACCTTGTGCTCGGGCACTAATTACTTGCTATTGATAGCATTGAAGCTGTGACGTATCAATCTAAAAAAACGGGACGACACTACGATGTTGCCACTTTTTAATTTCTACTCTTTTTGGTTGGAATATATATAGGTATGTGTATGTAATTAAGATTGTTTCCGTCTTTAAGAGCACTTAATTTGTAGAATTGGACCTAATTTTGAAATAAAACATCAGTCCTTTATTGTTTTTACCTACTTTAACTTTAAAAACTTACAGCCTCACTTTAACCATAGATTTATTGGGTCTAAAGGCATAAAAAAGAGTTACATTATTTAACAATTTATCATCATCATCATCATCATCATCATCCCTTTTCGCCCACTGCTGAGCATAGGCCTCTCTTCCTGTATGTATTTACCAATTACTTAGTAAAAAAAGCATATTCATTATCATTCCAAAGTGCATTATTTACCGAATTATTTCTCAGTAACAAATCGTTACCCTCCTCCATTTTTTTAAATTCAATTAAAAACCTAGCTTTACGCAACTTTGTGGCTTTTCAATTACTAGGACATAAAACTGCACCAATGATTTTGGTGCATTGGCATGCAATTTAAATATTGAACACTGTAATTGTCTGAAAGTAGTCGACCTCAGATTGCAACTTTATCGTCACCTTGCTTTTGCTTATGGTTATGTTGATTGCTTCAAGCACGAGAGGATGTCCAATGATGCATGCTAAACAGCAAATTATTACTATTTTACACACTTCTTATTTAGCGTTGTTTGTTGTTGATGGCGTTGTTGTTCAGGCGAGCAATATTGTTTGCCACCCGTACTATATTATATGTTTAGTTCGTTTATGTCTTTTATGTTTGTCTATGATTGAACAGAAGAATAAATCATTCTTTGACCAAACTAGTAATGGTTGTCGTTTTATTTTAAATACTTATATTACACCGCCGACAGTTAATTATGAATTATTATTTTTTTAATGCTGTTGGCTACCGCAATCAGAATTAAAAATTAAAAATATTCCCAGGCCTCGCTAAGGGTTAACATAATCTCATTGCTCGACAAAAATCAGAAGGATATTAAAATCATCAAAATATGATAAAAACATGTAAAAATAAAAATAAATAAATGTTTATTCACGAAACAGCTTACAATTTTTCTTCACTCTCTACTTCTGCCAAACCACAGCGTGGTTTGTTGGCAGACGAGGCTCCAGTTTACAAATTATATAGTAAGCTATAGCTATATATGTTACACAGGTTACTTCCACCACCACCAACAACAACAGTTACACCCGATTGACCATTGATAGACCCTATCCCAAAGGAACAAAAAGCTTCAATCGTCGAACGATAGGTAAACTTGAAAGCTAAAACTAATTTAATATTTGTACTGTAGTGCCTCTGGAGTTCGATTTTTGAATCTCACCGGGTGACTTATTTCATACTAAATAGTCATCGGCTGCATACAAAAAAAGTCACCGGTGAGATTCAAAAATCGAACTCCTGTATAATATATTTAATTATGTAAATAATTGTATTATCATTTAATATTTTAAAAAATAACTTAATTAATAGTATCAGTTCAAACTTACCGATTTCAGCGATACTTAGACTATAGGTACTTATTATTGTTTTTATTTTTATCTTATCTCACCTATTCAACACGCGTTAGGGAAACCTATTACCTGACTAACGACTAAGTAGTAAATAGTTGTCAATATCTAAATAACTAGCTACAGCAATTATTTCCGGTTAATACCCGAGACCATCCACAATAGTTTTCCATTCAGTTTGAGTACCGATAAACACGATTTGTAACTGCTATTTTAATAAGCATATATAATTACCGTATTGTTATTGTTTAAGACGAGCAACACTGAAGTACGCTTGTAAAAAGTAGAAACTACTATCAACATGTATACTTAGATGAGAATTATCAGTTGAGAGTCAACACGATTAAGATATTATATTTAATTGTGTCAACGACATAGCAAAGAACGTGCAAAACTGTAGGTACATACTGTTTTGAACGAAAATGAAAAACATTGTTTTTATAAAATAGCTGGTAAAAATATATAAGTGAAATTCAATCTAAATAATTTACATGAGTTATGCGTTATAAATTTAGTATGGTTTCTATTTTCATAAGATCCATACTAAATTGCTCCAATGTAACCATAATGAACTCCAGGTTGTTAGGAAAATAGTTGAGTGATAGGCATGCATGTATAAGAATTTTTTAGACGGTTAAAATCTATTCAATTATTTAGTCAGCAGTGACGGTCATTGTCATACGCTGTCGAGGTCGTTGGCTATTCAAATGGAACAAGCGATACTTTATAATATTATTAAAATCAAAGTGGCAAAAGATCTTTGTTATAGAAAGAGTGAGTATAGGTTTCTTGGTAATCATGAATGCTGCATTTAAATAAAACGAAGTGACATCGGTAGTTACGATTAATTATTTGTTGACACGCGAGACGCATAATTGAAAATGTAATTAAAAGTACAGAAAGGGACATTTGTTATACAATGATTAAATTAATTCAGTTATTGAGCATTAAATGGGGCCTTAAAAAAGGACGCCAGAAATAATATGTCTTTGGGACAGTTGTACACAAGGACTTGCTAAATTTAATTATAAAACACGGAAATAAAATAAACTTTCACATCCTTATTACACTAGCGTGAACATAATATTTACAGTGCCTTTTAAATAGTATTGATAACTAAAACATTACATACGGTATTCAACTTCGTAAAATATACCTCGTGACTTAGAAATGATTATATATGTTTTATTTGTGAAGGAACCTACATACTTAACCAATAAATTGTGAAAAGTTCAAAATGAATCCTTAATTTTTACACATTGACACCTACCTAAGATAATTAATATTTTATTGAACTAGTTTTGTTTTTATTGATATCTCAGTAGCTATGCCAGTATGTAAATACAGTGTTTTTCCGCCATCAGAGCTATTATTAAAACTGAGATTAGTATATCCTTTTGGCCATTGTTTGCAAGTATTAGTTAATCTTAATTATTTGAATTAAATGCAAAATTCATTTTCCTAAATTTTCACTTTGAATACAGTCGGCGTAATTCTTAATTGTCGTTTTAATTATCTTTTACGCACTTGGTGAAATCGAGGGAGCTCTTCAACTATTATAGGCAAACATATAGTGATTTCAGTATTTTTTACAGCAACTCGGGTATTTCCTCTTGGAAAAGCGGATCCTAAGTGAAGTCGGTTCAATTTTTGTTTAGAATTATATGAAACAAAAACATTAAACTATTACTACTAAAAAGCTAATGGGTTTTATACATGCCGTAGGCATAAATATTTTCGTCTATGAATGAATCCAAACCAATTAGTCTCAAGATAATGAAATATTGTAAAGTTCCATTAATCTCCATTCATTCAATTCGATATACTTAACCTAGTTGTCGAATGACCCACTGACAAGCTAGCTCTAAATAATTGATCTTAATAAGGGCGATAACTATTAAATAATAGCGATAACAAATTAAATTACACATTTTAAACCAGGTAAAATCCACGGTTTTTATTCTCGATTACTTACAAAATTAATTGTTGAGTGATTTGATTATTAAAATAAATTTTTCACCCCTACTATTCGAAAAAGGGTAATTTGTTGCCCATTTACAGGGAGCAAAAGTGACTTTTGATCCCTCTGCGTTTTTTTTTTAATTTTCCTTGTCTTTGCAACCGATTAAAATGAGTCAATATTATATAACTTCTCTTTCTAGCAGATAGCTAGTTTAGTACCTTTCTTTTCGTTTTTCTTATAGAAGGAATGAAAAGTAGAGTGTACTACGCGGTAACAAAATTATTTCGATCTCGGGTCACTTGATTTAATACGCTACCCTCGACCGAAATAAGTCATTTTGCTCCCCTGTTATACAATCTACTATTATACGATGATCCATGAAAATGTATGGGTAAAAAAAGTACCTATAATAAATCTTATCTCCACAAGGCTCTTTTTGTTCTATTGTGAAAATAAAATCCATATCCAAAAGAGCTCATTTGTTGACAATTTCATATTAAGAATAAGAATATATAAAAACTGTCAAAAACATCCAATGAGGAATGATTGAATAGTTATTTTCATAAATACTTTTTATACTGCAAAATTGTGTCATTTATAGCGACATCTAATAACGTTTAATTGTTTTCAAATTAGGTGTTAACATCTTTAATGAATATTGAAAGTAAAAAAACCTTATGGAAAAAAAAAATCACAACCTTTATATTTTTGGATCAACCTGTACATTCATACTTACTTTTTGTCATAACATAGTTGCAAGCTATATTTTTATTGTAGTTAAAAAAGTATTACTTTGTATACTGTACGATTATAAAAAACGCTATACTTATGCATAAGAATGTCATAAACATCAGTTTTATTTTTATTATCGTTTGTGGATGGAAAAATCGCCATATAAGCGATTTACATATCGTAGATGTATTTTTATAAATTGGCTATTATCACATATTGGACACGTTTAAAAACTTTAACATTATTAAAATACAATTAAATCTTAATTAAGAAAGCAAATAAAACAATTACTTACTTATCTTCTCATAAAAATCCCAGGCTGCTAACAACTATTAACTTTTCCATTCAATGTTTATTTTTCTCGGAGCACAGATTAAGGCTTCGAAGAACTAATAAGCGAGTGTCAATCAAGTAGGAGAGCACTCGACTGACGCAGTATAGCGGCGCGAGCGCATTGGATGTTATTCGCATGTCGACCGCGAACAAGCGATCACCTCACACTAACCAGCATAACTTTGATCTCTTATTTACATGTACTTTCTACTAATCTCGGGGTCGGTGATATGCTGGTCCTCTTCAGTCAATTGCTCGGTAACTGGTAGAATTAAAAAGGCTTGCACAGCGTGTCTGACAAAGATCACTCTTCAACACGTGAGGAAGATTATACCTATGTTTATATAACCTTTAAGAAGCTTCAAGTTTGTCGTTAATTCGTATTAAAAGATTAAGTAAAGGGTAAATAAATAGTGTTATAAAAAGTCTCTTCTTGCGTGCCGAATTATCTACATTTTAAGTGACGTTATTTTAAAGTCACAATAATATTCATATTCTTTGTAATTAATTAATGTTATACACCCGGAACGCGTAATTTCGACACTTATGATTTATTCTACAGCACTTAAACAACGCTTTAGTATTATACACGTTCTGTGACATTAATCTGCGCGCATAAAATGCGCGCAATCAGCACTGACTTACGCAGACATAGTGGTCAATCACATACCGGCCTTCACGAAAGGCACCTGACCCATATTCCCGTCGCCCCCGATTGCAGGCGAGCATTCGCTTAGCATTCCTGTCTTATTAACGGTAACCCTTTGGCTATAGCAATACACACTAATAGTTCGGTCGAGTCGATTGCTAGATCCAAGGCAGCCGTCAGCCCTGACCTTTTGCGAATCACACGTGGTCTCATTAGTAGAACGCCCAATTTAAGGCTAAGTTACGTCTGTATAAGACACAACTTCAAACGCATATTGATGAAGTACCTACGTGAAGGTTGCTGCAAGGCTATTGAAGTATTATTTTCACGAACTCGTATCACGAATGCATGATAAGGGAAATTATATTTTAACAGCATTACGGAATGTCTATTTAAGATTGATCGGCATGATCGTGCGAAAGCAATGATTGCGTTATGATTAAGTATTTGAATAAAATGCTTGCATCTCCATACATGAAGGTCAAATCAAAATAAACAAGACAGAATATTAGTTACAACGAACACAATCTCGTTTAGTCATTATTAAACTCATATAAATATTATTTATATATCCTTAAAAGTACAGTCTACACAATAAGAGCCTCATTGAGCTTGTGGGTCTTAGTCAATTTATTTGGGAGTATATTATAGATCAGTGGTGCAGAGTCCATATAGCTCTTTTCCCACTGGCATGTTTAATTTTTATACTTAGTCAATAGTTCATTTTTTTTAGACTATTAGAAATAGAATGCATATTTCCCTTCAGATTCCCTACGAATATTTTTGACGGACCGTGCTTATAGATGCTAATTATTAGTAACTAGCGACCCGCCCCGGCTTTCGCACGAGTGCAGTTATACATAAAAACCTTCCTCTTGAATCACTCTATCACTTAACGCTTGCCAGTCACTAAATGATGCAGTTCGCCAATAACATCACCCATTTTTTTTACATTAAGTGTTATTACTTAGGTACAATATGTGAAAAAAAAAACAGTCCAGTAAGCCATGTATAATGCGGTATAACTTGCATGCAGCTATTCCAATAGCTTACAGAGCGAATACGAGTTGTATGCTCAAGATGACCAGCATTAATGCACTTTTTGTTTACACATAGTTGTCAGGAATTCCGTATCTCTATTTCAGTGGTTTTCCTTTGAGAATTTGACTCTTTCGTAACACCATGGCTTACTTACGTAAGGGTTGTAAAATAAATTCCAATTCTCTTTCCGAATCTGTAATGTCAATGAGTCAATATAAAAACCATTTAATTAAACCGGGTTATAAAAATGGGCCTTTAACACAATTCTCTTACAATTTTTTATATGATTTATTAGTAATTTAATGGCTCTTATGAAATCACGTTTGCTGACGACACATTGACTGCCTAATTGTCTGTTAGCTGACATTTATATCTCGAAAAGTCACGTTAGAACGATAATTTGATGAAGATTGTATGATATAATCTCATTCACTTTATAGACTCGTACCGATAATGTATAACTTTTATGTCGTTACAACAGTTTCGCGGAAATTGTATTACATAAATTAACTACAAACTACTAATAAATTACTGCCAGGTGTCTTAACAGGAAAAATAACAGTAAGCACTATCTTACGATAAATGTTTTTAAAACTCATATTATTACTAAAGAGGGTGCTTGCATCTCTTCATAAAACTTGATCTAGTGAGCGAAATGTGGAATTTATTTTTTAGAACAATATAATCTTAACTAGGTACAAAAAAAAATAGTTTAAAAGGTTCAATAGTTAAAAAAAAGCTTTTTTTTTTTGTTACTTACATGCCTCTTCATTGATGTTGCCTGTAATTTAGGTTTTGTTTTTTGATTACTCATTTTAAATCATTTTGATACCAAACCGTCACTTAGATTGAAACTTAATGTTTCTTGTAAGAATTCACTAAATTTATCTTAATTACTTTATTAGCTCAGTTTACAATACAATAAAACTGCATTGTACCAATCGTAGGTTCATTGTACAGTCGCAAGCTGTCACTCCTAGTAGATACCTTAACGATAATAATGACACACCTGATGTGTTCTGTTTTACCTTGCAATATTTAGGGTAAATTGACAGTAATTCAACAACTGGCCATCGTTCAACAACTGGCCACCTCATACTAAAACTGAACTCTATTCACCTGTGAACATAATTCATTTTAGTATAAGGTTTTAATTATTTGCCACCCTTCAATAATTGTTCAAGTTGTACTAAAATGAATTCTGTTTGCAGATGAATAGAGTTCACTTTTAGTATGAGATGGCCAGTTATTGAACGGTGTTCAATTACTCGTGATTTACCATACTAACGGAGCCAATCACCACGGCCTCCTAGCCTAGTCGGGAGTGACCCTGCTTACGAAGCTATTTGTATCAGGGATTTTTTCCTGAGTTATGAAGGTTTTTATTTATTTGTGTATTTATCTGCATCTAATTATTATATGCATCGTCGCCTAGTACCCACTACAAGCCTTATTGAGCTCACCGTGGGACTAGGTCGAATTGTGTAAGATTGTCTTATACATGTTAAATTTATTCATTTACTGATCAGCATAGATAAAACAAATGAAAACAAACAAAAGCTCGTAAAAATATTATATTTATCAGTCATTGGCGACGGGCGAATGATCATGCTTAGGGTACACAATCTTCTTTTCAGTATCAGGAGCTCGTTTCTTCAAAGGACCATGTTTCCAATCTGGGGGATAACCATACTTGTCCACATCATCCCACCATTGCTGGTCCCCACTTCCCCAGATCAAATAAAGGATATTAGTCCCTACGAGCACTGTAAATACGGCCCAAAATGCAATACGCCACTGTCCTACTGTTTGCTGAAACGGAAAAAAGTTACTTCGTGAGTTTTATACCTACTTGGTTATTAAGTAAGTTTAAGAATACGCTTGTTATTCAAAGATGATATCTTGATAGTAAGTGAATCCCGTATAAAATCACTTTACTCGTAAAATCGCCATCAAATATATCGGAGCGGCTAAAGTTCTCAGAAATATCGGAACGTGCACTTTATCGTCTTGAGGATAAAGGCGTTATTCAGATATTTGTGATCACCTTGGCTGTTCGGATATATCTGATGGCAACTGTACATAACTTCACTTTCAGTTCAGAGACATATCCAATGCGTGACCTACGGACTTTTTAGATGGGTATGAGAATTAAAATAATAATATTGACTGCTTAAGGAAAATGTAATAAACTAGGGAATTATCTCTCAAAAAATCGCTGGTTCATCTTACATCTTACATTACCCAATCGTGTGAAACGGAATAGGAAATTTCGTTTCGCTAATTTTCACCCGGAACTCAATCAGTCGTCAAATCGTCCTCGCATTAGTTTGCCAGTTCACAAACTTCTCCGACAAAAAATGTTTTTTATCGGGACAAAAAGAGCATAACTAATCGTTAGGATAATTATTTTTACCATCAAATGACTTCTCATCAACATGGTTCACTAAATCTTAATTTTAATTTCGAAATCGACCATCATCAAATCTATCCGAAAACTCCACAAAAAATTATATTGATATGACATGCTTCTGATCTACCTTTCCACAAAAAGAATAGGTCTAAGGGCGTCTGCCGCGAAGACGCTGGTTCGAAACAAGCCCTGGGCACCGGAGGCCTTAGCCTTTTTTCATTGTATCTGTATATATTATGACCTATTTATAAGTTTAAAACAAATCATGGTCTTATTATACTTACATCAGGAGTCAACAACCCGATCAAGTAAGGCGTAATCATGCCCGAGATAGCCGCGATCCCATTCGCAAACGCCGAGCAAGTCCCCGCATAGTTCGGCGCGATGTCCATCGCATTGATTTTTACACTGCTATAGAAGCCTGCCATGAAGACCATGGAAGCTATGAAGAGACCGACAGCCGCCGTGCGGTTGCAGCCGGAGTACGAGGCCAGCATGATAAGAACTGCCGGCACGGAAGAGGCTGGGGACAAACGTTTTCCTTAGTCTGACCTACGATTATGACCTACGGGTCAAATTAAAATATGTTGCACTCAGGAAAATGGTAATATTATGTTGCAAAAGAGTAACTACATACACATTATAATCACACACCGTAATGACAACTTACGACGAATCGTCAAACCTTTTTACCTGAGAACTAAATTATATTCGTCCATAAATAATTCGCGGATTTAAGATAAGACATACGTAGATCTTTTCTTTTTGAAAATGCTAGGGTCTTATTGGATTTAGTGAACTTTTCGTGAGGTCAGGGTATCATAAAGATTTGCACTCTTTGTTACTCCATTGCCAGACATAGTTAATCAACTTTCCTGAGCGCAGATTTCCTTTCCGGCATAAGACTGATTAAATAAATGCATTATCGTGACACTAATAGCATTTGAAAAATCTTCATTTCTATTTCAATAGGTAATTTATTTAATATTTCCCTGTCTATGCATTTCTTGGCTTCCTCTTAACTACGCTGCAACTTTTATAAACGACGCTCAAAAAGACGCGTGGTGGCAATATTTTTTTATAAAACGAATCACGTCTTTTTCTTCCTCCTAGCGTTTGTCCCGGCTTGGGGCCCGCTTGACAACCTAATCCCATGAATTGGTCTAGACACTAGTTTTTTACGAAAGCGACTGCCATTTGACCTTTCAACTTAGAGGCCTTTTTGGGATTAGGTCCGGTTTCCTTATGATCAAGTTGTATTGCGTACATAAGTTCCGCAAACCTCCGGCTTCAACTACCTGTATAACTCACTAAGACTACTAATTACAGAAGTCTGGTTCAAGGTACAATCTATACAGGTATTTAACTTAACTATGTATTCAATAATTTTAAACAAAAAAGAACCAACTTCAATTAGCATCCACCTTTCCAAAAGGAAATGCCCGAGCTACTGTATAAATACTGAAATTACTTTAGGAGTCCCTCGATTTCTCCAGGATCCCACCATCAAATAACAATGGGACCAACGGTGAAACGAAAAAAGATTTTTCGAAATCGGTCAAGCCGTCTTCGAGTTCGAATAATCGGTGAACATACATAATATATATTATACAGGTTAATATATAATATATGTCCTAATGCCCATATTCTCTTCAAAGAGGTTTCAAAGAGGTTAGTGGATTCCACCGGTGACCGTAGAGCTGGCAGCTTCCTGGCTCAACGTTGCCATACAGAGAGGGAATGCTGCCAGCATCTACGGCACCATGCCGCGGGGGGACTGGTTATTTTAGTATACTATATTTATTTAAGATTAGTTTTTATTTATACTTAAGTTTATTGTTTACTGTTAATGTTGCGTGTTTCCTCCAATAAATTATTAAATAATGTCTTTAATTATACAGGTGCGAGTTTTTAATTTCAAGACTTCTAAGGAGGAGGTTCTCAATTCGTCGGAATCTTTGTTTTTTTTTTTCTTTTCTCCTCCTTCAAATCTTGAAGTTGGTTGAAAACTCGCACTTTGTTAGTGTTATTTCATTTATGTTTACCTGATAATTTTGACCATACGAGTACCTAAGACTTTTCAAACTTTAATGATATTTTGACTGTGTTAGTATCCGTTCTCTGAATAAATTACTTCTCTATACTTACAAAGAGTTGTGTATATTTTCCTGCCTGTGCCGATGCTATGCCATTTCTTCCTGATGCACAGATCGCACAGACCAGCCATCAGAAACGAGGATCCATACATAGCTATGTATGGGAGGGCAGACATGAGGCCGGTTTCTTTGATGTTGAAGCGAAGCACGTCAGAAAAGTATTTGGGGAGGTCGGTGATCATCGTGAAGTAGCCCCAATCATGGCCGATCTGCGGACATTATCTTTGTAAGATTTTTCATTAGGTAAGGCTGTCTTGCCACTGAGACGGAACGGAGCGGAGACATGCGGAATCCACCCAATAAGCTGCCTCCACTGAGGGAGTCGAGATAAGCAGAAGATGACGCTATACTCGTAATATGGTTGATTCCGCACGTCTTTATTGGCTCTGCTTCCTTGGAAAGGCAGCCTAATATAATAACTTTTTCATTAGACTAGCCCTTAATATACACTCGAGAGCAAAAGTTTCGGGTCACTAGCATTTTCTTGAATATCTCAAAAGATATTCATTTTAAAGATATTAAAGTTTATGTTACTGACCCGAAATTTTTGTTCTCGAGTGTAATAGATGAAAAATAATGTTTATTGGTTACAATATTGTGTACAACAAATAAGGGTTGGAATCTCCTAGTAAGTAAAGTTATACTTGAGGCAGGGGAAATTGGTTGGTTAAAAAAATGGTTATCAACTTATGTATGTCATGTGTGTGGGTCAATATGTCATTCACTTTACACCTGGGTGTATTAAGTTTGTAATGTTGTAAATTTTGCTTTTCTCAGACACTTGGATCAGTTGCAAGTTCTATTTAATTCGAAATTTGCTTCTTTTTCTACTCGTAGCAAATATACCAATTGTTATAGAGTCGCGGCTATAAGCGCTCTTGGTACACGTCGCGGACATACATTTTAAAATATAAAATTAAATATCTGACGATATTTTAAATCCCATGAAAATCAAGAGTCAGTCATCAAAATCAATCTCTTTAACTCTGAACTGGGTAGATATTTATATGTTTTATTATGAGTAATTGGAGGTCTTCCTTTATACTGGTTCCATCAAGGTTTTTCTGCACTCCAAAAGTAAAAAAATTAAATAAAGGTATTGCTTCCAATGTTAGTTGTATTAGGTACCTACATGGTAATATGATGGAGGATAATACTTGAAACTTGGCGTTTATGAACCATGAACGAGCAATATTGCTAAGGAAAGACTACTTTTAGGAGCCTTTTTACCCGTTTATGTGCATACTGTGTTTTTAGATTGACTATAACTTTATTTTATTTATATAGTGTAGTTTTTAAGGTAAGTACGGTTGAAGTCAAAAATATGTTTACAGTTTTGCACCTTAGGCCTTTGTTATAAAATCTAAAGTGTAAACATATTTTTGACGTCGACTGTACACATAAACTGATCTTAGTTTATGACTGTTCAGATTACATTCTTAAGTTTTTAGCTTAAATAAATATATACATACCATTCTCCCCACGGTCACCAAACGGCAAGGTTGGTAGTTTCGACAATTGACATAAAATGTAACTGATGTTCATTTTTGTCCATAATGAACCATGATGATTTATGACCTCACGGTTAACAAAAAGTATTGATCGACAGATTTGAAATAAATGAGTTATATTTAAGTATTAATTTACTTACAGCAGCAGCAACAAGGGCCCAAAGTGGCGGAGATCTCAATATGGCCTTAAATGGCACCGGGTCTAGCTTCTTGTGCAGACCGGAGGCAATGACGGTCTGTTTCAAGTAGTTCCGCTCCTCGTCCGATATGTACGGATGAGTGTTTGGGGTACTGTAGCATAAAAGGCTCTGGAATTAATTTAAAATATTTCAATTATTGATTTTATTTTAATAAAAAAATATTGTAATTATAGCTAAAATTACTTTAAATAACAGTTGTTTCAAATTAATTATTGTGTAAGAGAGTTCTACTTTATGACATGGTTTTTTTCAGTCATGTTTTTAGCCATTACTTATAACTATAAAAATCCAGTGAAGCACTAACACGTTTAAAACGATTACATAGTTAAAACGAATACATAGTTATAACGATTACATAGTTATAACGATTACATAGTTATAAAGATTACATAGTTATAACGATTACATAGTTATAACGATTACATAGTTATAACGTGTTGCTCACGTAATTTAGGTCGATTTTTGCTCGAAATGTTTCGATCAATTCACGTACTTACATCTTACTGACATTTTAAACTTTCCTTTACGACCGTAATAAGATTTCGTATCCCTTATAGCCTTGCATTACACAACAATAAGAATAAACATAATAAGTATTGAATATTTATTGCAAGTAGGTACCTACTGCAACTCTAAGGTAAGCATGATTTATTAAATTTGTGCCTCAATTATGTCTTAAGAAACACAGAATAAATAAACTTCTATTTAAATATATTGTTTCACAATAAAACAAATTACGTGAACACGTTTTACACGTGAGCTTATAAGTGCTATTATTTTCTTAGTTTCTGCCACGTGACTAGCTAACATAAAACAACTGCCTCAGAGGATTTCCGTCACTATTCAAACTTTGAATAACTTTGAGGTTTATTCGCAAATTGTTTAATATCATGGGGACTATTTCACTCGCAATACTGTGTTTTCCGTTGTCAGTGCTACAGTAGATTGTTTATGACAAATAAATTACGTATAATCTTGTACTAACCGGTTGCTTTTAACTTTCTAAAGAGCACTTGTATAAAACCTAAAGAGGTAAATACCCAATACCCCTGTAGTTTGGGAAAAAACCGCAACATAAATCGTCAGGTGACAAGCAAAACTCACTACCACAAGTTCATAGCCATAATAAACCATACCATACTGGCAACAAAACAAGATTGATTTTTGTTTAATTTTTTTTTTTGTAATTAGTGAGTTTTGTTTGTCGCCTGAAGAAATTATCTGTAACGATCACCAATGTAACGAGCATTAATAAAATAAATCGAGTATAAATATTAAAGTTAAGCAAGAACTAGTGTGTGACACCATTACACCAACGAAATGTAGGGACATATATATTTGAGAAAAAGCATGCCTGCCAACGATTATTAATATGTAGGTACCTATTTAATTATTTTTTTTTAAGTAAAGCGTTATTTTTATTATTTGAGCTTTATACACGTGTAATTCCACTATTTAACCACACTATTTAAATGGGTATATATATATATATATATATATATTTATAGAATCACTTATAGGAAGTCACGACTTGATGCTGATGGTGATGATCCTTCCGGCCGATTTCGACCAAGGTGATCACTTCAACTCGTAGCTAATAGTTCGGTGCTCGTGCGCCCGATGATGACTCACGTGGCCGATCTTCGAGGTGAACCCCCGTGCACATTGCGGGCACGTGAGGACACCAGCCACGTAGTGATAGTGAATGGTAGCAGGCTGGCGTGTTAATAGGAAGTAACGACTTACCCAGAATATGAACCAAATGATCCCCAATACTCCAAACACGTAGAACACATTCGCCCAGTCCCCTCCATTAGCCAGCAATAGACCTGAGATGTAGGGTCCACAAATATTGCCAATTTGGGCGCCACCAAATATCATAGCGCCAAATCGAGACCTCTCTGAAGGAGGCGCCCATCGAGCGAGTAACAGCACGAAAGCTGGCGTTACTGGACCCTGGAATAAGTTAGTAGTAATACATAGTTTATAATTTATTTATTTATTTTAATGTCAACATCAATAAGTACATTTCTAAAAAAAAATTTAATTCAATATGGGCAAATCTTTAAACGCATAGGACATAGGAAGTATATAAAGATAACTTTAGCTAGTATTTGGAATACCTAACAGTGAAATTTTTAATCATAAAAATAATTCGGCCCGCGATGTAATTTAACACACTCAAGCTAAACGCTCGTTGACAGTTACTTTTTTTTGGTAAATTCACTACATTAATGGTTGGTAAATTTTTAAAAACTAATTGCGGAGTCATAAATAAATGTAACGTAAAAAAAACCTCTTACACTGTATGTGTGTAAATTCTGAGATCACAATACAACATCATTTAATTTAGATTACATTCTCTGTAGTCAGCTAATAAGAAACAATGAATAGTAATTTATTAAGTTCCAAGAGAGCAAACAAACGTATGCAACAACGAGAAAACAAAGTTAGCGGGCGTAGAAGCGTATTCCAGCCACTCGTGAGTTCCAGCACTTCACAAAAAATGCAGCAGTAAAATGTAAGTGTAAAATGCTTAGTTTTCATCTGCATACTAATGGGGATGGATTTCCAATAATTTTGACAATTATTTAACGATAATATATTTAATGCAAGATAAAGCTCCTATCTATAGGAACCTTTTAGTATCCCATACTCATTGTTATACAGAATGTAACAAAAATACAGGTGATCCGTTAAAAGGCATTGTATACTATTGGTATCATATACTACCACGAAAAAGAAATAAATTGGTAAGTAAAACCTAGGTGTTACTGGTAAAACCTTAGGTTTAACAGCACTTTCGGCTTTTACAGTACCTAACATATATACGACTAAGAATAATTTTAAACAAAAAAGAACCGACTTCATTTAGGATCTGCTATTCCAAGAGGAAGTGGCCGAGTTGCTGTAAAAAATAGTGAAATCACTACATATAAGTGTGCCTATAATAGTTGAAGAGTTCCCTCGATTTCTCCAGGATCCCATCATCAGGCCCCGACTTGGTGACAATGGGACCATCTAGAGGTTATACCGGTTCGATTAAAAAAAAATTAAAATCGGTTCACGATTCACGGAGATATCGAGTAACATACATACAAAAAATAAAAAATAAAATAACAATGATAAAAAAAATTCAGTCGAATTGAGAATCTCCTCCTTTTTTGAAGTCGGTTAAAAAGTAGAAGAAAAATTTTGTTAGGTGCGAATTTATTTTTTGTGTGAGGCATCCCAGCCGGCCAACCCTCCATACAAATCAATATTTTTTCCTAGTTCTTAATAGTAGTATTTTTGTTACATCATGTATATCCTCCTCCATACTTTTCCCTAAAATATAAAAAATACATAATAAAAATCGTTTTATGGATTTTGATTTTGAAAATAACTTTTATAATAATATAGGAGGTTAAATTCACAGTTGAAGTATTTTACCTCTCCCATACCCTCAATGACGCGAATTATAAACAATCCAACAGCGCCTCCGATAGTCACAGCCCATGGGGTCAGCACGGTGGCTACAGACGTGGTCAAAAGACCGAGCCCAACAGTCCATTTTCCACCAAACTTCTCCGCCAGAAGAGCGCCGGGCAGGTGAGTCAACACGTAGCCATAGTAGAAAGCACTAAGTAAAAAACCCTGGGTGGCTTCGCTCCAGTCATACTTTTCACGACCCTGAAATAGAACCTGCATGAACGTCGCTACACACCCAATCTGCAGGTGCTAACCATGCCCGAATGTCGCTACACACACAATCTACAGGTGCTACAGTTTAGCATCGTCAGCGAACTCGTTAAGAAACTTAATAACATGAAATAGAAATGAAAGAGTTGATTATTTAAAGCTTACTGGATTAACTTCAGAATTCTTACCTCATATATCAATGTAACACTCGAATCATTTGATGAAACACTAAAAGAACCATTCGATATGTCAGGACAGGTTTCACCAATGATGTGTTCGGTGGATCCCGTGTGGGTCACCATTTGTGTGATTGTCATGCTAAGACAGACCCGCATTGTGAATGAATTGGCTAACGCAAAAAGACCCATGACCCCAAGGACGTAGCGCTGGGGTATGATCATCACTGAAAAGAATAAACAAATGTTGTTAATCCCTGTCTTGATCTGCAATACATAGTGACTGGGTACCGGGGAACTTAATCTAATATTTTCGTATGTATATAATTTATTTGTTACAACAATTAGCCATAAATATATGGGTAAATTTCATAAAAATTAAATTACGGCCTTAATTCGGTACAAAACCTTTGCAATACACTCTCCTGCAGTCCCTATATTTGTTCATATTTTATTCGTCATTTAGCCCCAGCAGCGTTTTTGACCGGCTGTTAAAATAATCATTAATCGGAGCCCATAATACAATCATGTATGCTAATTGAATCAGTACCCACCAATAAAATTAAGCTACTTATTACTTAATTAAGCTATTTAAACCACTTTGTTTAAATGTCATTTCAGAATGCAGAAGACATCCATAACAAAAAAGAATACATACACTTAACGCATACAGTTAGTAAGGTAGTCTGGTGGATTTGAGGGTATGTGAAACAGAATTTACCTTATAAACTTATATAGATGTCATATACAAAGGAAAAAATTACCTAAGCCTCCGGTGCCCAAGACTGGGATCGAACCAGCGTCTTCTGCATCCGCGGCAGACGCCTTAACCAACTTGGCCACCTGGTCACAGAAGCACCGGTCGAATTTTCCCGTGTATATGCAATCTTTGTAAAAGCGCATTTTGACCAATCATCTAAGGTACACAAGGTACGGTAGGTAAGGTAGGTAGATAAAGTAAGGTAAGGTTGGTAAGGTATAAGGTAAGGTTTTTAGTGAGGTAAGAATTTACCTTGCTAAAAACTACATAAAGTTTAAACATTTAAAGCAACGATGTTGGCTATTGTATGTGAGACAAAACCAAATCATAAGCATCCAGCTGATCGTCGCTTAGGTTGAATGTGACAAACTCCTTAGAAAAAAAATATATAGGTACCTAGTTAGACATCTATGGTAGGACATGATAAGAAATTCAATGTTTGTATCAAAACTTATCTAAGTAAGTGAATAAAATAAAGCTATCTGTCAGTTTGTACTAACCTCGATTTATTACAAGCCTCCATCCTGTAAGGGTCATATTGTCTCAAGTACTTATACATCCACTAAGTATTACTTTACGTTCCGCCAAAAAATCAGTAATTCCTGAAATAATAAACAAATGGTATTCCGTTCCGACTCCTGTTTTTGTATGTCTTTCCCGACCACGGAACAATGGTTTTCCGGACCTTTGGGAGGCGTATGCGGAGCCGAAGCCAACGCGCAGAGGCCCTTTTGACAATTTAATGAAAAGTGAGGGGTACACTAAGCGGATGCTGCCCCTGCCCGTGTCATGGGACGCACGCAGAGACAGCACCCGCTATGGTGTAAGGACTATTGAGAATGAATGGAGTCTAAAATGTACTAGGCTATTGGGTGAAAAGTATAGACTGATGAGTGGGCTATTGGATGAAGAACCGGACGCCTGCCTAATAAAACGGTATCCAATTTTATTTCCGGCAGACGGTGACTCGCCCTCCGCAAGATGGGCCCCCATAAAAAGCGACATCAAAGATGGCTCATGGGCGACACCGGTGCGGACGACTCCTGTTTATTATTACTCATTTCGAAAAGTAAATAGTTTGAGTAAAGAAGCCATGAAGTATTCAATATTAATTCATACCTCGTATCTCCTGTTTTGTCAATCTTACAAAAGCAATTGAGTACACGTGAATTCAATATCACTTTAATGTTTATTGATATAGATCTAAAATTCCTGACACACTGTACTTTAGCACTATCTCTCTTCGAGAGTATCGCGACGTGTGGTGCCAATCGTCAGTAAGTAACGATATCGTGACAAGGAATCTGATAACGTGATCTTAAACAGACTTAAGAGGATGTCAACACTCGATGACCTTCAAAATTACTTTTCTTGAACAGTCGCATAGCTATAACTACTTGTTTTGGGAAAGTAAAAAAAATATATGTTAATAGTCATTATATTTCGAAGAACTTTGTTAATTCCGATACACGATAGGAAGAAATCGGCTTGATAGAAAATAATTCCAAAATGACATCTTAAAATTAGCTTTAAACAGTTGTATGTCTTTAGTTTCTTAACTTCTACGTTTGTAATTAAGGACAAAATTTCATCGCACTAAGTAATATTAAAACTTCATTGTCTTATTTTTCTCAATTTATGCGTAGTTTTTTTTTAATTCATCATTTTGCTACATTTGCAATGGGCTTCTAACAGTCCCAACTAATCGGCGCACCGTATTTTACTTTCACTCGCGCTGAAAAATATAGGGAAGGAATTTAGCAGTTGAGTTGCCATCCTCTTAAGATAAATTCTTGCATCTGATAAGTTAAAAAAACTAAATAGATAGAAGAGATTAGCTAGATTTTAAAATTAAATAATCTTTTAGTGCTCTGTTTAATATTTATTACTAGCTGTACCCGCGCGGCTTCGCCCGCGTGCATTGCGTGTAGAGTCGAACGTCCGAAGCATCTCAGTAGAAAATGCAGCAGGAGGTCAGAGATCGAACACAAATTAATGACTAAGTCTTAAAAGTAAACCGGAGGGCGGAAAGACCAATGTAAGGAGATATCGAACACAACTTGATGTTAAAGTGTACGCGAAATGGCCCCCGAGCCGCCTTTCACATAGTTAATTCTATCAAAACTGTTATTGCTTCCGTCTTAAATATGCAACTTAATCATTTTTGGTATTAATAGTGGTTAACTCTATCTACATCTTAAATATTCAACCTTACCATTTTTTGGTAAAAATAGCAATGGTACGGTGTGTTTATCTTTTTGCGTGGGCTCCACCCCCCGAGCCGCCTTTTACCGCCTGCCACGTGCAAATCTATGTCAAACTCTTGCTCCCATCTTGAACTTTCAACCTTACCATAGCAATTTTTGGTATCATAAGCAATAGAACGGGGTTTTTTTATGCGGGGAGCTCCGCCCCCTGAGCCTCCCTTTCTTTGGCGCCCGTCACAACTCTTTTTCTTGGTAAACTTTATCAAAACTCTTTTTCTCCCATCTCAAATGTTCGACGTAACAATTTTTGGTATAATAAACAGTACTACGGTGTGTTTTTTCTTTATGCGGGGGGCTCCGCCCCCCGAGCCCCCCTTTTCTAACCGCCCATCACGTGGTTACCTCTATCAAAACTCTTCTTCTCCCATCTTAAATGTTAAACGTAACTATTTTTGGTATAATTATCTATAGTATGGTGTGTTTTTTTCTTTTTGCGGAGGGCTCCGCCTCCCGAGCCCCCCTTTCTTTTACAGCCCATCGCGCGGTAAACTCTATCAAAACTTTTCTTCTCCCATCTCAAATGTTCAACGTAACAATTTTTGGTATAATTATCTATAGTATGGTGTGTTTATTTCTTTTTGCGGGGGGCTCCACCCCTCAATCCCCCCTTTTTTGCAACCCATCACGCGGTAAACTCTATCAAAAATCTTTTTCTCCTATCTCAGATGTTCGACGTAACAATTTTTGGTATAATAATCAGTAGTACGGTGTGCTTTTTCTTTATGCGGGGGGCTCCGCCCCCCGAGCCCCACTTTTTTCCCCGCCCATCACGTGATTGACTCTATCAAAACTCTTCTTTTCCCATGACAAATGTTAAACTTAACAATTTTTGGTATAATTATCTATAGTATGGTGTATTTTTTTTTGCAGACCATCGCGCGGTAAACTCTATCAAAAATCTTTTTCTCCTATCTCAAATGTTCGACGTAACAATTTTTGGTATAATAAGCAGTACTATGGTGTGTTTTTTCTTTATGCGGGGGGCTCCGCCCCCGAGCCCCCCTTTTTTCCCCGCCCATCACGTGATTGACTCTATCTAAACTGTTATTCTCCCATCTTAAATGTTCAACGTAACTATTTTTGGTATAATTATCTATAGTATGGTGTATCTTTTTCTTTTTGCGGGGGGCTCCGCCCCGAGAGCCCCCCTTTTTTCCCGCCCGTCACGTGGTTAACTCCATCAAAACTTTTCTTCTCCCATCTCAAATGTTCAACGTAACAATTTTTGGTATTATTATCTATAGAATGGTGTGTTTATTTCTTTTTGCGGGGGGCTCCATCCCCCCATCCCCCCTTTTTTGCAGCCCATCGCGCGGTAAACTCTATCAAAAATCTTTTTCTCCTATCTCAGATGTTCGACGTAACAATTTTCGGTATAATTATCTATAGTATGGTGTATTTTCTTCTTTTTGCTGGGGGCTCCGCCCCCCGAGCCCCCCTTTTTTTGGGGCCCATCGCGCGGTAAACCCTATCAAAATTCTTTTTCTCCTATCTCAAATGTTCGACGTAACAATTTTTGGTATAATAAACAGTACTACGGTGTGTTTTTTCTTTATGCGGGGGGCTCCGCCCCCCGAGCCCCTCTTTTCTTCCCGCCCATCACGTGGTTACGTCTATCAAAACTCTTCTTCTCCCATCTTAAATATTCAACGTAACTATTTTTGGTATAATTATCTATAGTATGGTGTTTTTTTCTTTTTGCGGGGGGCTCCGCCCCCCGAGCCCCCCTTCTTTTGCGGCCCATCGCGCGGTAAACTCTATCAAAAATCTTTTTCTCTTATCTCAAATGTTCGACGTAACAATTTTTGGTATAATAAGCAGTACTACGGTGTGTTTTTTCTTAATACGGGGGACTCCGCCCCCCGAGCCCCCCTTTTTTCCCCGCCCATCACGTGGTTGACTCCATCAAAACTCTTCTTCTCCCATCTTAAATGTTTAACGTAACTATTTTTGGTATAATTATCTATAGTATGGTGTATTTATTTCTTTTTGCGGGGGGCTCCGCCCCCCGATCCCCCCTCTTTTTACAACCTATGGCGCGGTAAACTCTATCAAAATTCTTTTTCTCCTATCACAAATGTTCGACGTAACAATTTTTGGTATAATAAACAGTACTACGGTGTGTTTTTCTTCATGCGGGGGGCTCCGCCCCCCGAGCCCCCCTTTTTTACCCGCTCATCACGTGGTTGACTCTATCAAAACTCTTATTCTCCCATCTTAAATGTTCAACGTAAGTAACTATTTTTGGTATAATTATCTATAGTTTGGTATATTTTTTTCTTTTTGCGGGGGGCTCCGCCCCCCGAGCCCTCCTTTTTTTTACAGCCCATCGCGCAGTAAACTCTATCAAAATTCTTTTTCTCCTATCTCAAATGTTCGACGTAACAATTTTTGGTATAATAAACAGTACTACGGTGTGTTTTTTCTTTATGCGGGGGGCTCCGCCCCCCGAGCCCCTCTTTTCTTCCCGCCCATCACGTGGTTACGTCTATCAAAACTCTTCTTCTCCCATCTTAAATATTCAACGTAACTATTTTTGGTATAATTATCTATAGTATGGTGTTTTTTTCTTTTTGCGGGGGGCTCCGCCCCCCGAGCCCCCCTTCTTTAGCGGCCCATCGCGCGGTAAACTCTATCAAAAATTTTTTTCTCTTATCTCAAAAGTTCGACGTAACAATTTTTGGTATAATAAGCAGTACTACGGTGTGTTTTTTCTTAATACGGGGGGCTCCGCCCCCCGAGCCCCCCTTTTTTCCCCGCCCATCACGTGGTTGACTCCATCAAAACTCTTCTTCTCCCATCTTAAATGTTTAACGTAACTATTTTTGGTATAATTATCTATAGTATGGTGTATTTTTTCTTTTTGCGGGGGGCTCCGCCCCCCGAGCCCGCCTCTTTATACAACCTATGGCGCGGTAAACTCTATCAAAATTCTTTTTCTCCTATCACAAATGTTCGACGTAACAATTTTTGGTATAATAAACAGTATTACGGTGTGTTTTTCTTAATGCGGGGGGCTCCGCCCCCCGCGCCCCCCTTTTTTACCCGCTCATCACGTGGTTGACTCTATCAAAACTCTTATTCTCCCATCTTAAATGTTCAACGTAAGTAACTATTTTTGGTATAATTATCTATAGTTTGGTATATTTTTTTCTTTTTGCGGGGGGCTCCGCCCCCCGAGCCCTTCTTTTTTTTACAGCTCATCGCGCAGTAAACTCTATCAAAATTCTTTTTCTCCTATCTCAAATGTTCGACCTAACAATTTTTGGTATAATAAGCAGTAGTACGGTGTGTTTTGTAGTGGTAGGTGATCGAGTAATTTTTCGATGAAAAGGAAACATATACAAATTCGTATCCGCAGCAGTCAGTCGTCTTTTCAAACACAAACATCAGTGTTTTTATAGGCGTTGCTAAGCAACCGCGTGCTGGCGCGTCAGGCCTCAACAGAAAGAAGGAAAAAAGAGGTAAAGGCAGGGGGGTACAACTCAAAGTAAATCTGTCAAAAAATTTGAGTTTGACACGACGTATCCGATACGTTTGCATAAGTGCGAAAGAGAACTTGTCATGCGTTAAGAAGGGACAACATGATTCGTGACGTTACGTGACATTACAGAGGTCTCTCTGTATTATACTATTATTTACTCTGTGGTAAAGGCATAGGTTCCCATTATACTCATAGCATAGATAGTACCTACCTACTATAGCCATCTAGGGATATCTCTGCGAACTCGTGTTGCATTTAGTTTGCACCTAAACTACATATGTAGTGGTCAGATTTTGCGTAAAGAGGACTCGGTAGTAACAAAGTTCTGCGAGAGATAGCGTTACCTAATCGTATAGCCAAAGACATGTCTAAATACCCCTTTTGATGGTACGTATTTTTTACTTTTCCACTATATTTAACCAGTATATTATTATTTAACACATTTGTTTATTTATACGAATGAATATGAACTAACCGAAAGTAGTTAAACAATTATCAATTTGCTGCTTGAGCTTAACACTCATATTCATTTCACATACAACGTTTAAACCCCCCTTAAACCCCCTTAAATCCAAAAAGTTCGTATTTTTTATAGCCTATGTCCTGACCAGAGGTCTGTTGAACATGCTAGTGAAGTTTTTATCGAAATCGGTTCAGGCGTTTTGACGCCAACTCTCCCCATCCAAACAGACAAACAGACAAACAGACAAACAGACAAAAATTCTAAAAATCGTCAAAACGTGTTCTGTTATCGATTCTAAGACCTACTAACTTATTTTTTTACTAATATCTCCAATGTACAGATTTTCGACCCTCTTCAGCTTTATTATATGTATAGATAGATAGATGATCAGAGGCCACAATTTTCATGGCACTTTTGAATTGTCATAGTGAGTTCTCATTTATCGGCTTTGAATCTAAATATCGATTTAATAAACTTCAACAGCAATTGTTTTGTCAATATCCTGAGGCGATGGAAGAAAATTGTAGGTATGGACAATTATAATTTATTTACTGATTGCTTATAGTGAGTAAATATGATTCTTCTCTTACATCCTCCTAGGCGCCGAGCGCCGACGTAGTAAAACAGCCGTGAATTAAATATTAGCTAGGGATACACGCACAGATGTGTCCGCCGGATTTGTCCGACGGATATGCCCGGCGGACAAATCCGTGCGTGTATATCGCGAATTGGCCATGGATTTGTCTGCGGACACATCTGAATAGTCGTCTATCATACACGAACGGATCTGTCCGCCGGGAACATCCGCCGGACAAATCCGACGGGCACATCTGTGTATCCCTAGCTATTGTTGCTGGCTGTATTTAGAGACTAACCCGCTTATTCATAAACTTATTGCAAACCTCATTTAACTAAATCACCTTTTGTCCTTATAATTTTAATAAATATGAATACGACCATTTTATCAAGAGTGTAACGACGAAGAACAATTATTTTTTGTTTGCTTGTAATGTGGTAGTTTGTAAGTTTAAGGTTAGTGTGTGTTTATGTAAGGTAGTATGAAGTTGACTTTTGTTTGTATTTAAATTGTTGTATGCTTCAGTTATAGTAGTAAATAAATGTCAATTGTGTATTGTTGTAATACAATAATGACATGATCCGGATATTAAAATTCCAGATTACTTAGACCACAAATAAGCTCTTAAATAAAAACTAATCTAATATTTTGTGGGCGTTAATTAATACTTCAAGTGAAATGGTATTTAATTTTAACATTCGTTTTACTACAAACCATTTTTGGTTTTGATTATAACTAGAATTTGGGTCTAGATAGGTACGTTAATTTTTGTGAAATGAAGCTCAGAAATAATTAACAACGTGTTTAATCTTATATTGACAGTAAAATAACTTAAAACTATTTTCTATTTAATAATTGTCATTTTAGTCATTCTTTCGCTTTTTCTTTTTCTGTTTCTTTCTTTGTAGGTGCTTCACTATCTTTCTTCTTTGTTGGCAGAGGTCCATGTTTCCAATTGGGCGGATAGCCGTACTTTTTGACGTCATCCCACCATTGGGGCTCTCCTTGCGCCCAGATGAGGTAGATGACGTTGGTGATCACTAACACCGCGAGACATACCCAGAAGGCTATCCGCCATTGTTCTAGTGTTGACTGTAAAAGACAGAAAATAATAGTTTACAAAGTGCCTTTATTAGTAGCACGTACAGACGTGGTCAGAAATATCTGAACAACGCCTCTATTCTGAAGGCGGTAAAGTGTATGCTCAGATATTTTTGGGTACCTTGGCCGCTCTGATTTATTTGATGGCAACTGTACAGTCTCGGACGGGTGTACAGTCGCCATCAGATATATCGTAGCGACCAAGGTGTTCATAAATATCTGAACAATGCCTTTATTGTTAAGGCGATAAAGTGCATGTTCAGATATTTTTGAGTGCCGTGGCCGCTCCAATATATTTGGTGGCGGCTGTACGCGTACGGTTTAAGCTATTTTCTTTTGTTCCGTACTTACTATATGAAATGTCCTATGTAAAGTGAATCCTGAATAGGTTAACAATTACTTAGAGTCCGTGACCTTACAAAACAGTAGGCAGCATAATTAGTAATAACAATTTTACTTTATACCAGACAATTTATTAATTTAAGTCATTCGGCCAGCGCCGATAGCAGCCGAGAGTAAAAAACAGGTTGTAGTCGGTCAGTAATTAAGATGTTTAATTTTAGAACAAGATCTTGTTCCATTTGTATCTAATATTAACACACTAATAGGCTTTGAGGAGCCTTTATCCAAAAAATAAACATCCAAAGCTATAATGGACGGAAACAAACTCAGTAAAAATAAAGTTACCTGTGGAGTCAAAAGACCAATTAAATACGGCGTTATAATGGCTGATATAGCTGCTATGCCGTTAACCATGGCGGTGGTGGTGCCGGCGTAGTTTGGCGTGATGTCCAGTGCATTGATCTTCATGCCACTATAGTACGCGCCCATGAGCGTCATGGCTGCAATGAACCAGAATACGGCCAGCGTCGTGTCGCAGCCGGAGTATGAAGCCATGATGATGCAGATACCGGGACCCGTGGCGGCTGTGAAATACATATTTATAGTAAGTTAATCGGAATTATTTTAAAGGAAATTCTATCGGACAGTATTCGCTATGTGCGAAGTGCATGGTGGGGGTAAAGAGAACGATCGCAGTGCACAATGTGACAAGAAATGGAACTGCAAAAGCCCCTGTCTGCTGTCAAAATAGTGAATCAGCCAGTGACATTTCATATAAGCAACGAGTACAACCTATTTATAAAAAAGAAAAAAAGAGATTGAGCACCTGCCCAAGAGATGGCGTCACAATCATGCACACAGCGAATAATGACTGTGACTGACGTAGCTTGTCTTTTAGTAAACTATATGGCTTCAAATGCCAATTCTGGGCATCTTAAAGGATAACCAAAATAAACTTAAGTTGAAAGAGATTGAAAACCCTGAAGCCTGTTGGACTAACAGGCATTCTAATACGGAATGTTCAGAATGTAGTAAATTGGAGGATGCTTATCATATTATGGTGAAGTGTATCCACAACAAAGACAAGAGAAGTGAACTGTAATAGGATTTTGGCATTTCCTCAAAGTTAGAGCTCTGTACATCATGGTGCTGGTGAGTACCCGAAGACGGAAGTAATTGTTTAGCATCTAGTATCTTGTTGGTAATGTTATACAAGACATGTATTATTGAGCGACATTGTCTTTTAGACTAAGCCCGTTAAATAAAGAAAAAAAAATACATGTGTATCTTTAGTTGGTGATTAAGAAAAGAATAGATGATGATATCCGAGACCCGAGTCCGTATGGACTTCGTTTTAAAATGAAAATTGTATATTATTGTTAAACTGAAGAAAACGTACCAATTGTAGTATAGATTTTTCTTGCATTGAGGATGCTGTGGTATCCTCGTTTGACGCAAAAATCGCACAGCAGACCAAAGAAGAAGGCGGCTATCCACATGGCGACGTAGGGCAGAGAAGACAACACACCAGCCGCCTTAATGTTGAACTTCAAAACGTCGGTCATGTACTTCGGTAGATCGGTGACCATCGTGAAGTATCCCCAGTCGTGTCCAATCTGTCATTAAGAATAACAATAAGTAATATTTATTAGCACGAAAACTAATACATAAAACATAAATTCATTTGGATTAACAGAATTGTGCTAAAAGGTCTTCACTCAGCTTGATGTCCCGCAGTGAATCCTGGGACACACTACGTGACGCTGATTTTCAGTGAAGCCTGGTAAAACTAAAATTAAAACTAGAACTAACTAGATGGCAGAAGTAAACAAGAAAACATAACAAAGTGAGAAAAAAGATATCAAAAGAGCAGCGCGCGCCTTTGTGTGTGTGTGTGTGTGTGTGTGTGTGTGTGTGTGTGTGTGTGTGTGTGTGTGTGTGTGTGTGTGTGTGTGAGTGTGTGATTTGTTTATCTAGTAGAAAATTCCGAAGTTTAACTTTAAAAGAGGCGACCGATAAACAATTTCTTACTGGTGGTGACAAGTCGTTCCAGCAAAGTGTGTTACTAGTAGTCTACTAAATAGAAGAACTATTAGGAAGTTGTATAATGATTAGGTTCTAATTTCTGAATCTATGTCTTTGTTTAACACGAGGAGGCTTAAATGAGAGTTCATTTCTGCGGTAACTCAATGAAACATAAACACTTTTATACAAATTACCATCACGATATTTAATTCTGGTGCGTTCACATGCATGATTTAATTCTATGAGACAGATGTGTCCTGTCCACAGGACGTGACCCAGACGTGTGAACGCACGCACCATTATACTGTGACGGTAATTTACCACGGCAAAGTATAAAAGCAACTAATGTTTCTCGGCTGTCACACACATTCGTTTTGTTCAAGTAACACACAAATGAGAAATCAACTTAGCAATGACTACATTTGTTTGTCCAGTTGTATGAATTGGTTTTAAACTGATTGTACGACCTACTCAAATTATTAAAAGCAAAAATGATAATACTGAGCTAATTTGTCCCGTTTGGAAAGAGTTATTTTATGACATGAGTATGAAACTCAAAAAACAACTTACTCCAGCAATAATTAAAGCCCACAACGGTACGGAGCGCAACAGCGCTTTCCAAGGTACTGGGTCCAGCTCGTGCTCTTTTGTGCTAATCAGCGATGAGACATTTTCATTTAAGTACTTCTTTTCTTTATCCGATATGTACGGATGGGTGTTAGGTGTGCTGTAGCAGAGGACAGTCTGAAACCAACATAATTAATAAAGTTTTTATCTTAGTTAACGTCTCCATAACAGAGAGAATCTATTTTATAGCGAAGCACAGTCTAAGAACTTTTTGAGGCTCCAAGTCTGAAGCGCCATCTGAACGAGAACAACCTAAAGCTATCAAAAACTTTGAAGGAACCGTGCAGCGCTATCTAGCAACGAGAATCATAAAGTTCCTCCTATATTTTGGGTTGCTGTCATTCAGGTGACTGTGCTTATTCTTCTTCTTTCTCCTAGCGATTGTCCCAGCTTTTTGCTCTATTGATCCTGGGGTCCATAGCGTCTATATAAAATAGATACTCTCCGATACATACTAAATAGCATTATGAATAGGATTACTGAATAAAGTACCTATTTTTTTACGAAAGCTTTACTTGTGATAGCGTTTCACGTGCTTCTGATAGTATCAAAATGATACAAAAAACGTCTTCTGATAGCTGATGATAGGTCATGGACGTAAACATATCAATGTAGATCTGGGTTTAAGATTACTTTGAGGAACTATCCAAAAGAGTTACTTTACTTACCCAAAGAGCAAACCAAACCAGCCCCAATCCTCCGAACAAGTAAAACACGTTGTCCCAAACCCCGTCACTCAAAACAAATCCCGAGAAGAATGTTCCAGCAATGTTTCCAATCTGAGCACCTCCAAACACGATGGACCCTATCCTCGCGCGTTCAGCTTTTGGAGCCCAGCGGGATACCATTGACATCAGAGCAGGCATAGTTGGACCCTATAAATGATAAAATAATTGTTATAGTACCTACTTTTTTGCAGACATTATGTAACGGCCCAAAGTATCGAGTCATTCATCATTCAGTTATTTCCGTACGCTAAATACCTACGTGTTAGGAACGGGAGTATCTACAAAATAAAATGGTGCTCCTAGGGTTTGTACCAAAACCCAGTTCTTAATTATTTAATTATTGTTCACGTTTCATAACTATATGTCAATACATACAGGAGGTGGTTTTCTTTATTATAAATTTAATTTAATTTTATGTTTTTTATTCGTGTTTTTTTGTATTAAGAAAACTCAATCTAAGAAAACCCATGTTCTCTACCTTCTTCTTAAGAAAGAGTTCTTTGCTAGACAGACGTTCATCCATAAGTTTCGTAATAAGCCCGATTTCCAACGTTTGCGGTAGATACGGAAGTTTTAAAAGCCACTAAGTTTCACTTTTGCTTAGCACGAAGTATGATGTGTATATGTAAGTAATAGATAAGATTTGACACATTTAAATACTTACTTCACCAAAGCCTTCAATAACTCTCAGAAAAAATAGCGCCGGTGCTCCTCCAAGCTTAGTAACCACGGGGGTAATGAAAGTGCAAACGGCGGTGGACAGGAGACCCAGGCCGAGCACCCATTTGCCACCATACCGCTCCGCCAACATACCCCCGGGAATGTGTGTGAGGACGTAACCGTAGTAGAAGGCACTGAGAAGAAGCCCTTGGGTGGCTTCACTCCATTCGAATAAAATTGCCTGAAAATGTCATTTTGTGAAATACATTATACTATAGATGAACATTTTTAGACACATTTTTTAAATATAAGTAAGAGTATTTATATTGTCGACGTTGGATCAATACCAATCAGAATATAGGACATGGATATCCATCTCCTTTGATTTAATTGATCCTGCGGTCGTACATAATTATAAGTATATTAATCTCACGCTACAATAACTGAGTGCAAGTTATACTGAAATTAAAGTCTAATTCATATTAAAGTTTTACATTGAATGATTCTAGAGCTAAGACGACATAATTTCTAAATTTATGTAATTATTTGTATCTTCGATAAAACTGCCAATTTTAAGTAAGCATCCAAGACAATACAGTATCCAACACGTAGGTAGTCTTTGGAGATCTTTGATGCCGTTGAAATATTGTTGTTATAAGAATAGTTCGTTTTTTTTAGATTAGAAAAAAGTTGAAAGGCGCATGTACAGGATTCTTTATCAGGCACGATACGGCATGATACATGTCACAAACAGTGTCAAAGTGTCAATGCGGCCATGATGCGGCCAATAAAAATATTTAAATATATTTGTATTTATAATAAAGCCATGCGTAGGTATTTGTTAATGTTAAATTGAATAATATTAATTATTTTACAGTATTGTAATAGTAGTCATTATTACGAAATAATTTATTCTTATTTCCTTTATTTCTATTTCTTCTTAGGCTAGGTTTTTATAATATTTTTACAAAAGTAAAATATAAAAATACATCTAAAATATACAAAAACAATAAAAACATTATAAAAAACCTAACCTAGGGTGCCGCCGGCAACGGAGCAAGGCCCAGGCTGCCGGTGGTTAGGGCCGCAGAGTGAGGAACCTTCGGACTATACGCGCCGTGTCCAGGATTACCGCCTTCTGAATCTGACCCTTGATCCAACCACAACCCCGTAGCGAAAGTCTCTCAAGATGTTGGTCGAGACTCTTCGCTATGAGACCGTTCGCAGAAACAACTATCGGCACAATGATCGTCGAATCGACCTCCCACATGGCGGTTACCTCGTGAGCCAAGTCTAGGTACTTGCTGGACTTGTCCTTCTCGGCTTTCACGAGGTTCACGTCACATGGGACGGTGATGTCAACGAGCATGGCCCGGCGTTGCGGTCGATCTATTACCACGATATCAGGTTTATTGGCTACAATAGTCCTGTCCGTGATAATAGATCGATCCCAATAGAGCTTGGCACGACCATTTTCGAGAACTGGCGCAGGTGTGTACTTGTAGTACGGCACTTCGTGGTCCACAAGACCGTATAGGAGAGCTTATTCTTATCATTGTTAATGTTTTAGTGAATGTTGCACAATAAAAAACCTGGAGAAAAAGAGGTTCGAAACATATGGTTTTCGATTTATAACGTATGCGTGTTGCGTGTGTCACTGTCAGTTTTTCAATTGTCATTTGTCTCTGACGTGATAATCAAAACGAAATTGTGTTATTATTGCTGTTATGGATTATAATATTTATAATCTGCAAATTGACATTATTTATTTACAAATGTAAACTCTTCATCATGTTAACTAATCGTATGTTGATGTGCTTGCAGTGCGTTTAAATTGAACATTCAAACAGAACAGGTTAGAACAGGTTGGCAACTTCTGTTTCTATGTTTACTGAATTTCTAATCTCAAAAAAAACGAAATATAGAAGGGAATGGCAGCTGCTAGGGCCTTTGCATACTTTTTTCTTTCTTTCTTTCTTTTCATACTTCAGTTAGAGGTAGAGAATATCAACAATTACCCACTTAGTTATAAATGAAAACTGAATGCGATCCCCAGCAATATTTCGGTGGAATCCGACATATTGATTCTGTACAAAAATGTTTCTCGGTCGATTTCAAAAGTAAACAACTTAGAATTTTTAAACATTACCTACTGCAAACTAAATCAAACGATGTCAAACTTAATTTCATGTCATTACACACACATACATACAATAAACCATCGCACACCGGTAGTTAAAGATAAGAGGCTTGTTAATAAATCCCTGTTTGGTTTATAAAGATACATAGATATAATTGTAAAGTACGAAAGATATTACTATTAAATAAATGAACACGGGTAACTCACGTCTTAAATGACAATATTCGACGTGAGATACCCGTGTTTATTTATTTAATATGTCTGGGTCTCACGGAAGTTTGTGATATTACTTTTGTTTACACTTTATTGTTCAAAATGAGTACAATACAGTTTTGCATAGAAGCTGCGTTGCGTTTGTTTCAAACACGCATCTCAAGTCGTAATGATCAATGATAACGTGAAATTGCATCATCGCTGCCAAAATTCGTAATCCAAAAAATTTGTAGTGTGATAACGAGGAGTTTCGCATAGGTGCTTATTTTAAAAGCTTCAAATATTCGTATAGGAGCCGGAAAAAATTAAGCCTTCCCTTTTACAATACCTAAGCTGGCGGGAAATACGAGTAAATACACACAACGCCTTAACTAGATGTGCGATAGATGTGCAATAGATGTGCCATAGATGTGCGCGCATTGACATATAAACCCTTACGTTGCATTTCTGCGACAAAATTATCGCACGACAAAAAATCGTGGTGCGTACAAGGCCTTAATGTCTGGCTGGTAGAGTGCCCTAAGGCTAAGTTACCTACGCACCACGATATTTTGTCGTGCGATAATTTGCACATCGATGTGCGCGCATTGACATATAAACCGTTACCGTTGCATTTCTGCGACAAAATTATCGCACGACAAAAATCGTGGTATGTAGTTACAGTCATAGCCTAAGACATAAAGCCCGCCAGTTGTATTTTCTTGTATAGAGCAATAAACTGTAAATCACTACATAGTATAAAACAAAGTCGCTTCCTACTGTCAGTCCCTATGTATGCTTAGATCTTTAAAACTACGCAACGGATTTTGATGCGGTTTTTTAATAGATAGAGTGATTCAAGAGGAAGGTTTATATGTATAATTGCACCCGTGCGAAGCCGGGGCGGGTCGCTAGTTAATAAAATAAGGTAATCCGATGGACGTTTCGCCACCGCTCCCTAGCGACGATCATTTATATACTCAAGGTTGTCGTAGATTACAGTCGTCACTGATTTATCTCGTTCAAAATCATATCTATAAGTGTCACTTGTTCGTATTGATTGTATCATCATGAACTACCAAAAATGTTAAAACAAAATAAATGTGCCATTATTTTGGTAAAAATGCTATTTGGGGGCCGGCACTTAAATCGTACGTAGCAAGAATAGTCTGAACAGACTACATATGCAAAAAAAAGTTTGGTAGGTACTTCACAATTAATACTGTTTCTGTGTTAGATATTGTATTCAGCAAAGTAAGTTATACTTTTTGTTTGATATGTACAGCAGGCGATACTATTTTTCCCGTTGCCTATGCCCGTTCGGAAAGGCTCTCTTTATTTTTTCCAGTGTGCAAAGTGGCTTCCTCCTCAAGATTGCTAACTATATTTATTATCCTATATTTACTTCAATACCTTTTCATCGCCTTCAAGATATTTGACATTAAAGTCATAACTTTTGTGTCAATTAGTTTAAAATTAAAACCTCTCGTCCGTTTTTGGAGATGTCAAAGAGAAACCCTTATCGAACGAGCGGAGCGTAAGCGAAGATCGTTCTTACAAACAACAACTGTCACCTGGCTACTGGGACGTCTCGGCATTTGGATGGCTTTTTGATTTAGATAGTTTGTCCGACGATAACTTTAGTAACGATTTTCCGATCTTTATGAAATTTGTTGGGGTTGTAGCAGAGACCAACAAAATTTGCGAGTTCGTATATGAGCTGGATTGAGACGGGGGTTCTGAAATTAGAAGGCCTAAAAAGGTTTTGTAAAGGGTTCCTGATACATTGGTCATCTTATTTGCTACTTTTACGAGCAAGTATGGTTGAGTTTGGTATCAAACGAAAGGTATTGATTAACACTCTCGTCAAATCGTTATTAACTGCTTACTGTTTCATAACAATTAGCAACATAAAATTGATTTCAAAAATATTTTCAATTATATTTTGATTTTGGTGTAAATATTTTGACAACTGACTTTTTTTTAATTTATTAGAGCTTTGGCTGCTAGCGCTATCAGCATACTGACATTAACACATTACATTAGTTAGAGAGAGTTACCATAGACGCATAATGATGGTGACCGAAACCTATATAGTTGGTCCACAGATGAGAACGACATGCCAAGGCAACAGAGTGAGAGGCATGTGAGAGGTGGATTTAAATTAAGATGAGACAAAAACTGTTAAATCTGAAGCGATTTCGTCGCGGTAAAATTTTGCGCATCAACCGCACAATTTAATATGGACGTTTAGTTTCACCGTGATGGTTAGTTGAGAAAAAAATACCCGATACCTATTTTTGGTATTTGTAGTAATTCTACTATTGCACATTTATGGCGAAACACAAGATTCGCGAGTTCACAGTTCGGGGCGAACTACTAGTATTATAACGTGTAGATTTTGTCTTTTTGGAATCGTCTACGAACCTCTAGCAACGGTATTCTCCGTGAGCTGTCCGGGTATCTGGACAATCCCATATATAAACACTGGGTTTCCGTGCACCGTGAGAGGAACAGGAAGTAACTTCTTCCTATATGTGATTGCCTACTAGTAAGTTTAGGCATTTGAATAAGTTTTTAATTTGTCTTATTATTCTTATTTTAAAATTACTTTAATATTGAATATGGGTGTATACCTGTCAATAAAGAACGTTATTTGTTATTTATTTATTATTTGTATACGTAAGATTCTTCACAGCATTCGAATATTTCGAATATCGAAAAAGTTTATTTTTAGACCATTAGGAAGTTTATTTTTAGACTATTATTTTATTTTTAGTTATATGGCACGTGGGCACTGACCAATATAAGAAGGTAAAACAATCAGCATTCAGAATTCACCCACCTATGTGGTTTTAAAGCTAACAGGAAAAAGTGGCAATCTTAAACATTAGGTAAATTAATAAAACCCTCAACAGTTTTAGACTCAGTGGAAATAACTTTTTATTATACATAGTTTTTGCCACTACCGTTTACCTACGCTTGCAAATATTACATTGTCTCGTGAAAGATAAAACAAACAATAACTGTTTAATTTGTAAACGTGTCTCGTTTTTTCAGTGTTTTGTCGTAAACTTCAGGGCACGTTAGGAACGTGACAATGCTCAGAATATTGACCGGATCTAATACGATACTGCCGTCTTCTAATGATGAAAAAACCGCAATGTTTTGTGTTAATACTCGTACAGTCACCATCAAATACTTATAGCAGAGCCGCCAGGGTACTAAAATATCTGAACTTGCACTTTATCGCCTGATAATAGAGGTGTTGTTCAGATATTTGTCCACCTTGGCCGCTCCGATATATCTGATAATGTTCGAACTTGAGTAAGAACCGAATAAATATAATTCTCGTCTATGTTTACTTCGATCATACGTCATGTTTCGTCTATATTTACTATTTCTACAGTAACATGAGGTAGCAGTTAGATTTTATGTGATAATACTTTTACGAATAGGAATACGAATATTATTTTCAGAAAGTAACGAATATGAATGCACTTTAAAAAGTTTACAAATACGAATAGTAACTATGAATTGGGTACAAAATTTATTTTGCCTATGACTTGGGTGCAAACTTTACTTTACAGTTGTCGCCTTACACTAGTAAAAGACACTAACTGCAAATATTACATTGTCATAAAACAAATTCACAAAAAATTTTGAGCTTTAAACGCATGTTTAGGATTTCCGATGGCAATAATTACTGTTTTTATATTGAAGTTTTTTACGTACCTACTAACTTTTTTGTTTAATGTTGATTTAATATTCGCAACGTTGCAGATTTCCGAGAAAACCTCTACGAGACATACCTAATCAGTCTATTCATGTTGGCTACGGTACGAATGTTTGTAAAAACACGAATATTTTCTGATAATCTAGATAATCTGACCGCATTTGTAACTGCAAAGTTTTGGCTTGGTTTTACAAACACAAAAAAGTAACATACTTTGTCATGATTTACTATGTCCGTGCCAGATCCGATCTAATACTTATTATTAACTAAGAAACTTTTAAAGTCAACTTACCTCCTAAAATTATTAACTTAGAAACTTTTAAAGTCAACTTACCTCATCTTCAAAATAGGTGTCTGCAGTTGTGTTCGCTGCCACCGTATTTACCACGTCCGGGTCGGGACACGCGTTAGGGTCGTAATGCAGGTCACCTTCCACCGCCGTCGTCTTCTTCACCATTTGGGTGATGGCCATGTTGAGACAAACCCGCATCGTGTAAGCGTTGGCGATCGCCAATAGAGCCATGATTGCGAACACATACCGCTGAGGTATAATGAATACTGAAATCAATAATAATGTAATTAAGGCTGAACAAAAACTTATGTAAAAATGGGAGGAAATTTTGATTTACATTAATTATACACAAGTATACTGAAACGAAAGATTATTACATACATGTTACATAAATTATGTCGAGAAAAACGGGACTTACTTAATCGCGTACACTTATCGCGTAAATAACTCGTAAATGTGAACAATCGTGACCAAGTGCGGGTAGTTCGAAAAACCCGCACGGCTAGGAGATGCTGAGGCATCGTCCTAATAGAACGCGTATGGGGGATCATTGTAGGTTCGCGCGAACCAACGATGATCGCCCATTCGCGTTCTATTAGGACGATGCCTGCTAAAATTCCTCGCCAGTCTACCTGCGATTACGATTACGCTCGAAACGTCAGGAAAATAATAAAAGTACGTATCACGATTAAGTCCCGTTTTTTTTTCTAAAGAATGAGTGAAAATTATGTGAATTTAAATCAGTATGTGACATTAAATTGGATAAGTGCGGTTCTCCATTTTGATAAAATTTGATAAAATTTTAAGGTTTCCAAGCAAAATTTTTATCATAATCTTAATAAATAAATAAAATATCCAATAGTTTACTTAATAATTTTAAACAAAAAAAGAACCGACTTCACTTAGGATCCGCTAATCCAAGAGGAAGTGGCCGAGTTACTGTAAAAAATAGTGAAATCACTATTCGCAATGTGCGAAGTGCATGGTGGGGGTAACGAGAACGATCGCAGTGCTCAATGTGGCAAGAAATGAAACTGCAAATCCCGTCTGCTGTCAAAATAGTGAATTAGCCAGTTACATTTCGTATAAGCAAGGAATACAACCTCTCAAGACGCTCCGCGGATAGCTTGGAGAGAATTATATTGACGGGAAAAGTTGAAGGCCCGAGACTTAGAGGCCCTCCCCCTGCATGATGTGTGCCCAAATTACTGCACCCATGCAATTAAAACATGTGTGTAGCAAGGGATAGAAGCCTGTGGAGGAACCTGATCTTCAACAGAAGGACATGATGTCACGATCCTCAGCTTTGAGGGAACGACTGATGATGACAACCTTTTTATAAAAAAGGAAAAAAGAGATTGACCACCTGCCCAAGAGATGGCGCCACAATCATGCACACAGCGAATAGGTGTGCCTATAATAGTTGAAGAGTTCCCTCGATTTCTCCAGGATCCCATCATCAGACCCCGACTTGGTGACAATGGGACCATCTAGGGATTATACCCATTCGATTAAAAAAAAAATTTGAAAATCGGTTCACGATTCACGGAGATATCGATGTTACTCGTATACATACAAAAAAAAACATCAAGTCGAATTGAGAACCTCCTCCTTTTTTGAAGTCGATTAAAAAAGGCTAACAGCTGTTTATTGTCACGTAGGTAACGAGTTTTTCTGTGAAGTGGTTTTTGAGAAAACATTGTGAAGACTGGTCCTTTATTAGCGAGGACAGCATTACGTTTTACCACTATGTCACAGTATATTGAAAATATATTTTTTATTTGAAATAAATAGTAGCAAGAGGAATTAACTGATATGTTTTTATTCATTAGATAAAATAGATTTTGGGCACTAGTGTCCTATAAAAATTTTTTTTACAAATTTCCAAACTATCAAGATTAAGAGAAAAAATATTGTCGCGAAAACAGAGAACCTAGGTATTAACAAACTATGTTTACTACAAGCGTTCCATTACATTAAAGACGTAAACTGTTTATTCAATTGTTTCTTTTAATGTATCTCAAATATAATTAATATTCTATTTTGGAATTGACTGATTAACAGAACACTTGACGTTAAAAGTTGGTGTTATTATGATACTACAACGTAAGCACCTCTTCACGTGTTCTGATATACGACACAAGGCGATCAACGTGAGAGATTTTGACCAAGGAAAAATTAGACGAGCACTATGAACAGCTGCCAGATGCTCGGACCTATAATGTATCATGGTTTTGGGGCTAGCTCTCTGTTCGTAGCTTCTTGTAAAATACATAATTTTGAGGCCCAAGTGAATAGGGGTCTGAGTCAAATTGGCTCAAAGAAAAGGGGACAAGGGCCGTAAATTTTATAGGACTAGTGTCCGTTTTCACTGAAATAATTTAACTTATACCTACTCCTTTTCACTAGCTCCACAACATTGTTAGTCAGTTAGTTAATGTAGATTCAACTATTCTCGTACAGTCGCCATCAAATATACCGAAGCGGCCTAGGTGGTCACAAATATCTGAACTACGCCTCTATTGTTAAGGCGATAAAGTGCTTGTTTAGATATTTTTGAATACCCTGGCCGCTCCGATATATTTGTTGGCGCTGTACTTACTAAAAATTGAAAAAAAAAACTGCAAACCAATAATCAAATAAAGTGGGAATAGCGATGAGAATTAACTAAATTGTTTACTAGTTTCCCTTTAAACTTGTAATGTACAGAATTGCATTACCAAATTAAGAATGAATTCATTAATAAATTGGCCATGCTGCATGGCCAATGCATTACTAAAACCGATAGTACATACTTGAAAAGCGCGCCAAGTTACAATAATACTCTCTTATTGATAAATAATTCAATGTTAAATTGTTTCATATAACTAATAATAAATCTAAAATTCTACACCTGGTTGAACACCTGTCGTTCAAGTACTAGCTAGCGATTTATAAAAATAAAATAATCAATCTAGTTGAAACCTTCCTATGTTTTCATTATTGAAAGTAATTAAAACGCATTTCAAGCTCTTATTTTTAAAAGTCTGTGGAAATTGGTAACTGTGACAAAAAAAAATTTATATTTTATAAAAATACGTACATTTTGATAGAGCAAGCCTCCAACCCGTCAACATTTTGTAGTTGTACCTAGAAACACAGTAAAATCAAACTCATCACACTAGTACATTTTATGAGAAGTAAAGCACTTCGGGTTTATCACAGATGTTCAGGTGTAAAGATGTTGGCTATAGAACGTGTACTGAAAGATAAAACACCGAGCCAACTGTTCCTTGTTTCACAGCTTAGTGTCTCGTCATAGCCCTGCGAGCTCTATTACTACTACTTTTATTTCCTCATTTACGGTAGTCGGTCACGATTTTTTTCAAACAATACAGTTCACTTGCGCTGAAGATTTCCGATATCACTCAAACAAGTTGGTTCAAAATTTTGTAGATTGAATCGTTTGCTTGTGGTACACTGGACAAGTTATGTGAGAATGAGACGAGCATGAGGAAAAATACACTTATAACCGGCGTTATTTTTGTATTTATTTGAAAAATCATTGTTTTGCTCCCATTATCGGTGATAAAATTAGTAAAATGATCAGATTTATATTACAATCCACGCTAGTTCGCTTACAACCGGTAGGTAAAGAAATGAGACACATAGCTAGGCATACGTAAGTGGAAAATTGCTGCCAATCATTTTATTTCACAATGACATTTGTCCATTCGTAGCAGCGTGTAAATTAAGGATAGTGGGGACATGTCAGTATTAGTATAATCTTAAATTTTTGAAATTAAAAATAGACCCATAATTTCCAAATAAGCCTACTTAATACTGTTGATTTAAGAAGTTAGTATTAGATTCGCTAGCAATTACAATTACTTAAACAAAAATGTGTGAAAATCGACCTATGGTGATGCAACTACACTGCAGTTATACGAAGTTAAACCTGCAACGTTGTTTAACTTGCACCGTAATAATTAAAATGAGTAACGAAACTAATATTAAAAATATTAAATAAACTAAACGTTGTATTGTTAACGTAACAAGAAATTCCAGACTCTACTTCTTCTTAAATTTGAACCTAAAATACGTTTTATACGTTAAAATTTATTAAACACCGAAAGGCGAAAACACTGATAATTCAAAACAAACTGTGAGGCAAATATATTTAGTTGATATTGACGTAAGATAAAGTATGATATATAATTAACATCAACACCTTGGTAATATGTAGGTATTGTAGGGCAGATGCCCCGGTTGTGGCCACTGTGTCGGTTTCGGCCATTTTCAACTTCATTAATGTATAGAGAAATTTAGAAGTATACTGACATTTCATTAATGAAAAATATAAGATCTTCTATCAGAATTTTAACAGCAGAGATTCATATAAAAAAATTAATTGATTTTCAATGACCCATTGCGTAACTGAACAGTGTCATAATTCCTTATTGACATAAAATGACGGACGTCTGAACAGACAAACTCTCTTTAAAGTGGCCAAAACTGGGACATCTGCCCTATTTATTTATTAGTTAAATTCTAATATGTACTCGTACTTATTTAGCTAGGAAAATAGTTTCGATTTAATATTTTTACGTACCTCTTGATATTTATTCCATCAATGGATTTTGTTTGAATAAATATTAGAGCTCTCTGAGCTCCAACCACAATACCTGCTAACTTCTTTAGTTTAAATAAAGAGATCAGTAAGTATGATTCTCTTATCATTGCATGATTGACGTTATCAACTTTCGTTGGCTTTTTGAAATATCGGGTATTACCTAATGTTAAGCTTACGTACTCAATAACCTTCAAAACGTAAGTGTGCTACGTGCAAACTATTTATGATAAGCCTTTGGAGCATTTCCCCTCTTTTCTCCAGGATCCCATCATCAGATCCGGACCTGGTGACAAAAGGACCAACTTCAATATTTTTGAGTAGGTAGTGTTGTTTAATCTGTTTTATTATATTTATTACGTTGTTGTTATACCTAGTAAACGACTTCAAACAAGAAAAAATATATATTCCAAATCGGCCCAGCCGTATTCGAATAATCAGTAAAAACTAAAATATTAGAAGAACTGAAAAGCTCTCATTACTCATTACCATTACAGTACACCAACCAGCTCCAAAATAAAAATGTAATAAGATAATGACATTTTCAATTTTAGAAAAAGAACATCATCGTTTGTCCTAATTTTTTTGCCACGGCTCAATTGAGCCTGGGTCAACTTGGCAACCTAATCCCATGAATTGGGTTAGGTAGGTTGGGGTAGGTAGACATGGTTTTTACAAAAGTGACTGCCAGCTGACTTTCCAACCCAGAGGGGAAACTAGGTTTTGTTGGGATTAGGTCCGGTTTCCTCACGATTTGTTTTTTTTACCAAAAAGCGATTCGTATCAAATAATATTTCGTACAAATCCGGCGGACACATGTGCGTGTATCCCTAGCTATAAGTTCCGAAAAACTCAGTGGTATGTTACGAGCCAGGGTTTTAACCCGAGACCTCCTGATTATAAGTAAGACGTCTTACCGTCAGGCCACCAGCGCTACCGCTTCCGCTTACCGTTTTCACTTGAATTTTAGAAGAAGACCATTGTATTTAATAATGAAATTTTTTGTACAGTCGGACAAATATATCGAAGCGGCCAAGTTACTCAAAAATATCTGATCATGCACTAAATCGCCTTGACAATAGAGGCGTTGTTCAGATATTTGTGACCACCGTAGCCGCTCCGATATATTTGATGGAGACTGCACCTGTATCTAAGACCTTTCAGCATAGTGGCGCCATCTGAATTTCAGGAAACCCTCATTGCGATTTGCGCTACCTTATAAATTTTCACATCTTGTACTGTAGAGAATCTGCTAAATGGTAAAATGGCTGAAGATGACTGGTAACAACACCCAAATCTTATTAGCATTGTTGTTCTAATTTTAGTTAAGTAGTAAGTACAGCACAGTGTGAGTCTTAACATTGATGATTTCTCTTTAGCATTTGCTTGAGATTCACTCTTAACTGGCTAGAATGTTTGTTTCGTGACGCGTATAAAAAACTCATATAAGGTAACAAAAATGCTGGTGATGGTGGCTTTTAGGGCGTATTTGGTATCGTATTCTAATTATGAAAAAAGAAGAAAAAAATTTGGAGCTCGAAAAAAAAATTGTTTTGTATAGAGGTTGGCCTGACAAGCTGGGACCACGCCAAAAAGATTTTTCTCCTACTATAATCTTAGCCGCAATACGATACCAATTATGCCCGTAAACGGATCACCAGTATTTTGTTACACCCTGTATAACATATGCTTAGGATAAGTATATTAGGCGTGAACCGCTGTTTTTAATTTTTTGTGGTATTTTTATCAGTATTTCCTGTGATAAAAGTGACCTAAGTGAATGGATAGCATGTTGAACTTCGCCCATATTTATTTTAAACAGGCGCAGCAGTGTAACTGATCAGCTTTAGAAAAAACCTTTAAAAGAATAATTCGTCGGTTGTAATATGAATTAATGTAACCGCCAAAATGACGAAATTGAGTTAAGTATACAGTTCGACTGCAAATTTCCCGCTCTGTCGAATGCTGTATATAAAATTTTGATATCTCGAAAAAAATGTCGAGTACGTTAACAAAAATTCAGCAATTTTATCCAGTTTCACCTTTCTTTTTAATGTATGTCAAGGTTTCAAAATATCATCGACAGTTATCTTAACGTAAACATAAATTTGTAATTCGTTTCTAATGTATTCACCTTAATTTATTAAATACCAATGATGTAAGAGTCATTTGCATTACAATGACTCTTACGCTATTCGATTTCTAAAATATATTTCATTTTTGACTGTTACGCTAACGTTAACAATAAATAAAAAATAGAAATGACTTTTACATCAAACGCCGCATACCCGGGATTTGTGACTATAATTTACAGGTCTTCAAGCAAATCAGGTTTAAAACAATTTTTCAAATTATGTATAATATACATTACATGGAAATATTACAAAAACAACGAAATAATTGTCTCAAGTGTCTTTACTGCAAGGGAACGTTACCTTAATGCTCAAATTTGGCGGTAACGCTAACTTTCTCGTACTTGGAGTAAAACTAATGACTCTTACCTTATCATTTTGTTTCGAATTCCTCACGTTTTGGTGATTACGCTAAGCTTGTATTACCAATTTCAGTGAATGTTGTGCTTACGCTAAGTCACTGATTAGAAGCTGGTATTGTATCTCTTTCTTTTAAAACGTTTAGACGGCGAGCGTAAGCGAGACAAATGTATGTTTGTTCGCATAAGCGCATGCATTTGTTTACGATTTGCTGTTATCGTCGGTTGTAATATGAATTAATGTTACCGCCAAATGACGATTTTTTCAGGAGAGGCAAAAAACTAACTGAGCAATCATAAAGTATGTTGTAACTTTTTAGTTACTTATTCTATTGCAATGATGTTTATGCTATTTGTCTTGTATTTGTGAGGTCTATTTGATAATTAGTAACTCACTGAGACCACTGCTATAGTTTAGGAAATGGCAGGCGCTTACGCTAATTTATTTTTTATTTTTATGGAGTTACGTTAAGAATTTTATGAAAAATATCAAAAGTGGTTCTCGTATTTTAAGGTAACTTACAAAAAAAGTAACAATGCTTACGTTATGCATCACAAGGTTTACAGAATATGGACTTACGCTACAAGGAGTCGAATATTGAAAATTCACACTTATTTACTTGTAATAAGGTTGAATTAAGAAAATGGAACATGTAGCTTGAAAGTATAAGGTTAATAAAAAAAACAGTTTTTGAGTTAGAAATTTAGTTTAATCAAAACAAAAGCTTACAAGAAATATTTTTCTTAGTCTTCTGACATTTAATAACGCAATATTTTTTTTTAAAGAAACGAACATTTTTCCCTTAAACAATACAAAATAAACAAACAAAATGATCTGCTCAATTCATAACAATCTCTTAATTGAGATGACGTTTTCAAACTAAAGGTATCAACCACATTGTCGGTCGGTTATGAGGTGCTAATGTCATAAATATTCATTCGCAAAAGATCATTATCAACAAACGATAGTGCGGTATTTTTAATCTGAAAACGTTACACAGTTTTTACTTATCTACTCGTATACTGGTAAAAATATAAATAACAAACAATACTTATTACGCAGAAAAATCAAAAGTAACTGCAACATTTCTTAATCCTCATGATCGTCTTACATTTGAGTCAATTGACTACAGTAAAACAAGAAACGCCTACTTATTAATTATAATTATCTCACGTTTATTTACTGCTTACTATGTAAAAATACTATGACAATATAAAAAAATCTTTTTTCCTTTCTCTAAAGTAAAACAAACAATTTGTTTTTTTTTATCTTATTTCTTACTTTTATTTATTGCTTTTACTATTTTACCCTTTCCTTGCTTCTTCTCATCTTTTTCTGTCGTTATTTTTGCTGCAGTCCGAGTGTTTGTTTATTTTCTGTTTTTTTTTTCTTCTGCTGTTAGTGTGTGTTCTGTTTTAGTGGTCACAGTAGCCTTCTCTTTTCTTTGGTTTTTGGGTTTAGCTCCATTAACTTCTCTGTTTTTTTCTTCGATGTCACCATCGTTTGTGTCTGATAATGTCGTCCAAATAATCAACTTTGTCTTTATAAGGTAGTTGTAGATAATACTGTACGAACGATTTAGGTATTACCTCTTAGTCACACAATTTTTAAGGTCCTTGATTTTTTTTGTAGAAATTGGCAGATGTTGTGTGTAAAGTTTTGGTAGAGTATAACTTGTTTGAGATTCAACCCTGATACATAAATTTGACTGACCTTTTCCTTTTCCCTTTCTTTTCCCTATCACCCGCAGCTAATTGACTGAGGAGCCGAGCGTAGCGAGGCGACGAACGTCTCCGTTTTAACTCACAAGGATAGGCCGTATGGCCGCGCGGGTGCATGTTGAGTCAGCTTTCACTGGTAAAACGATTTGACAGATTGATGTGTGTGTATTGGTTGGTCAGTGTCGGTCTAGAGGTCGCATTTTTCATCTGATTTCGATGAAACTTGGCATGTACGTTTCTTGATTTATTTGCCAAAAATTGTCGAGCCATTATTTGATTGGGGGGGAAATGAAGGAGAGAAGGGGGGAAGTTTGCTGTCACGTTATTTATCATATCATTATTCATTTTATCATTTTCGGGAAAAAGGTCAAGCCCACACTTCCTTAGAGGTTGTTGTAAAAAAAAGTTTCGAGGGAGAGGGAAAGAGGGGAAAAAGGGGGGAAATGCTTCGAAGTCTACGGTTCACGGAACCACTAGTACTAAAAGATGTAAGGATTGTTACGTTCAAGAAACCAGATGTTAATGAAATGGAAGTGAAATACACAATGAAGGATGATGGAGAAGTTTATAAAATACGGTTGGGATAAGAAACAACGCAGGTGACACGGAAAGAAAAGGGAAAAGGAAAAGGTCAGTCAAATTTACGCCACAGGGTTGAAACTCAAACAAGTTAAATACTCTACCAAACTTTACACACAACGTCTGCCAATTATTATCCAGAGCAATGACACAAACGATGGTGTCATCGAAGGAAAGAGCAGAGAAGTTAATGGAACTAAACCCAAAAACGAAAGACAAGAGAAGGCTACTGTGACCACTAAAACAGAGCACACACTAACAGCAGAAGGAAAAAAACAGAAAATAAACAAACACTCGGACTGCAGCAAAAATAACGACAGGAAAATGTGAGAAGAAGCAAGAAAAGGGAAAAATAATAAAATCAATAAAGAAAAAGTAAGAAATAAGATAAAAATATACAAATTGTTTGTTTTACTTTAGAGAAAGGAAGCTGATCTGCAGAGAATTAAGATTTTTTTTATATTGTCTTAGTATTTTTATATAGTAAGCAGTAAATAAACGTGAGATAATTATAATTAATAAGTAGGCGTTTCTTGTTTTACTGTAGTCAATTGACTCAAATGTAAGACGATCATGAGGATTAAGAAATGTTGCAGTTACTTTTGATTTTTCTGCGTAATATTGTTTGTTATTTATATTTTAACCAGTATACGAGTAGATAAGTAAAAACTGTGTAACGTTTTCAGATTAAAAATACCGCTCTATCGGTTGTTGATAATGATCTTTTACGAATAAATATTTATGACATTAGCACCTCATAACCGACCGACAATGTGGTTGATACCTTTAGTTTGAAAACGTCATCTCAATTAAGAGATTGTTACGAATTGAGCAGATAATTTTGTTTTGTTTATTTTGTATTGTTTCAAGGGGAAAATGTTCGTTTCTTAAAAAAATATATATATTGCGTTGTAAAATGTCAGAAGACTAAGAAAAATATTTCTTTTAAGCTTTTGTTTTGATTAAACTACATTTCTTACTCAAAAAGTGTTTTTTATTAACCTTATACAGGTGTATTAAAGTCGGTTTGCGATTGACAGATGAGTTTCATACGCTTGAATCTCCATTTTGTTGTCATAATCATAAAGTCAACTTTACAAGCATCACACCATTTGGTGCCGTGTTTTGAACGTGGACTTTATTTCCGTTTTGTAAAGGTAGAATATCAAATGGATGAATATCATCTGTCAGGTCCAAACTTACTTTGATCGTATTGTACTACTACTAAATGTTTAATTTTTTTTAATTCAACCTTATTTCAAGTAAATAAGTGTGAATTTTCAATATTCGACTCCTTGTAGCGTAAGTCCATATTCTGTAAACCTTGTGACTTACGTTATGCATTATAACTTTTTTTGTGAGTTACCTTAAAATACTAGTACCACTTTGAATTTTTTTCATAAAATTCTTAACGTAACTCCATAAAAATAAAAAAATAATTAGCGTAAGCGCCTGCCATTTCCTAAACTATAGCAGTGGTCTCAGTGAGTTACTAATTATCAAATAGATCTCACAAATACAAGACAAATAGCATAAACATCATTGTAATAGGATAAGTAACTAAAAAGTTACAACTTACTTTATGATTGCTAAATTAGTTTTTTGCCTCTCCTGAAAAATCGTCATTTGGCGGTTACATTAATTCATATTACAACCGACGAATTATCCACTAGTAAGAGCCCCCTAAGGTGAAGCGGTAGGCAGGTTAGGTTCGTTAGGAAGCTTCAGATGCGATGTGATGGGTCTAGTTAAGTTGGGAGGGAAATGTTTTTGGAAAGGAAACACTTGGGGGGATCTGATGGAGGAGGAAACTCATGAGTTCAGCAATCCCCTGAGGGGATCTTGGTGGACTACATGCTTTTATTAGATTGTAATTTAAAATCTATTAAATAGCAGAAATAAGTAAAACTATGGTATAGGACGTATTTACAAAAAATCTATAGGTATTTGACGTCATATCATGTTTTGAACTGCCGGTAAAGAACATAAGAACATGGTTAGCGATAATGATAAAATCTATCAAGGCTTATACATATTATGTATCAAGATATGCAATGTGAGAATAGGTTTATCTGTCTGAATATACTGTCATCGTTGTATAAGGTAGTAGTCAAAGAGCTAGCCCCAGAAACTTGTGAGTATAAATAAATTAATTAAAAAAGGTGTTTATAACTTTAAATAAAATGGATCAATTACCTAAAAATAAACTAAGAGCTCTATTAGTTGAACATCTTCATATACTTTAAAAAAAATTATAAAGGTATCTTAATTAATCAAACTAGGGAGGAAAAATGGTGTAAAAATTGTAAACTTTTTTGGAGCTGCCTCTTTTTCTACTGTAACGATCTCTCTGAAACCACGCATAGTTTACCTAATCCCATAGACACTTGAAAGATTATTTTACCACACTCATTGGTGTCAAGATAAAACGGTTTAAAGTTGCGAATTGATTTTACTTATCACTAGAACACAAGCCATTGACAGAATGATGAGTAGTATCTGCGTACTGATGTACGTCAATGTTTGTTTAGTTGTAGATAAACTAAAACACGAGTATATGGAGCAAGCCAAGAAGTGTACTCAGATAATAAGTAAAACGTTAGAACAATGTACTGATTTAAACTCACACGATTTTCACTCATTATTTTGACAAACACGGGACTTATGGGTAGTTCGGAAAACCCGCGCGGCTGGGAGATGCTGATACGATTCCTCGCCAGTCTTGCCATGACCACGAGCGTTATGACACGCTCTAAACGTCGGGAAAATTAAAAGTAAGTGTACGCGATTAAGTCCCATGTTTGTCAAAATAATGACGTTAGAACAAATCAATAGTACATTACGCACATTGACTTACTGGACTTCTAAGGTCCTAAGACCCCTAAGGTTGGGTAGCGGGCGTCCACAGAGCGCCGCCATCGCGTTCTATCTTGGGCTGCATGCTTCACCTCGGGCCATGATAGCCCGATTTCCTTCAGCTCGGATGGCACTGAGCGTCACCAGAATTGTTGGGCGACTTTTTCCTCTCTTGCCTTGTGGGGTCCATTCTACATTACGCACATATGGCGGTAAAATAAAGAACGGCTCAGATCGTGGGTATTTGTGGCCCGAACCGAAGGTAAGGGCCATAAACAAGCGACCTGAGGCGTAGTGCGTACACAATTTTACGTCTTCTCCTGGGTGTGAAGTGAGATTTGCCGCGGCGCCCGTGAGCGGCAAATCTCACTTACCATCCAGAGTGACATAAATTATTTTGTTGAAAATTTTTGATTTGCTGTTTGATTTACATAGTACCGTTAAATTTGTTGTGTTGGGTCAAAACAGAAATTAAAACTTCGATAAAGTATTTTTACAGGTGGCACGTTGATTTTTATACATAAATAAAAATGATCCAAACGTATAAATTTTAGTTTATTTTTTAATTATTTTGTGTAGTTCCATTTCATTTACTTTAACAATAAACAAAATCCCAACTCACTCCGTAGTTGGATGACCGAAAGTTGTTGGATCGACACTTTTGGATAATGAAAATTACAATAGCTTAATTTGTAAAAATAATATATAATTTTCGGAGCAGTAGCCTATAAAAATCAACTCTGTCATCCCTACTCACCCCATGCAGACCCAGCTACCCTCGCCATCCCTTCTCCCTCATTTTACGGTAACGTTTTAGTTTGATACCTATACTACATATAACCCGAATATATCGGTAAGGTTTTTCGTAAAAAAAAATGCGACTGCCTTGATTTCTTGACCCGGGGAACCCTATTTACCGTACCCCTGTCTTACCATTCTGACAAGTGACTAACTAAATATACTAAACTAGGTGGAGTAGCAGTGCAGGTGACATTTCTCTTACATTTTCGGTATCTTTAGGGGGCTTTGACATAGATGGCGCAATTGACATGAGCTTCAAAAAGTTCTTAGGCTGTGGACCACTATATCTTTATAGTCTCTGCTAATAATGATGCTTATACCCTAACATACTTACTTTACTTTTTGCTTATACCTACAAGGTGTAACAAAAATGCTGTTGATGCTTTTAAGGCCATATTTTTTATCGTATCATAATAAACTTAAAAAAAAAACTTGTGAAATTAAAATTGATTTTGTATGGAGGGTTGGCCGGCTGGGAACACCTGTCCCATTCAATTATTATTTTATGCCTCCAAATAATTTTCTTTTTTTCTTAGTCGGAACACAATACCACTAGTGCCTTTTTGAACGCATGACCAGTCTGTTACATCTTGTATATTCCTAATTTTAAGATATAAATAAAACACACTGATATTATGATAATAAGGTTTTTTGTTCGATTAATGCTAGTTTACAATAAGATTACTTTACCACTTCATATAATTAATTAATTAATTGTATGTTCACAATGTACAATGTGTAAATTTTGTCTTAGAGTTAAATTCAGAAACAGTCCGCCGGGCCGCCGCCGGGCCGCAAGGGCACTTGGAAATAACGCGGTGAACTCAGTTGGCAAAATGTTGATAGCCAGTTTCATACGAACACACTTCACGTAACGATCAAACGTTCATTTCTCTTAGTATAAAATTCGAAGTCATAAGGAAAAGGGTTTTTACTAACGCAAGCCTTGGATGCTTGTCAACCTTTATCCATACACAAAATTTAAAAAAATGTACGACTCGCGATACTATCGTTGTCCTCAAAACCATAAGTTTTGTTCTTGTTGGCATTCGCAGTCGCTTCTTTAACCCTGCGATATGCAGATTCCCGTCCGTTTACTTAGAAATTTAGGTATAAAAATTAATGTTCACGCACTCATCGTAACATATTTGAGCCAAGAAAAGCATCCGAAATATTTTGCACGTCTTTCGTAGATTCAGTATCCTTTGCTAACAGAAATATGCAGATAACATGCACTCAGGTTGAAGCCAAATAGCCAGGCTCAGCATGAAATTTATAATTTGGAAATGAGTAGGGTAAATCGCCAGTAACTGGCCAGCGTTCAGTAACTGGCCACTCATACTAAAAATGAACTCTATTTACCTACAGACAGAATTTATTTTAGTATATCTTGGCCTGTTGTTGAAACGTGACAAGTAATTAAAACCTTATACTAAAATGAATTATGTTTATAGGTGCACAGAGTTCATCATTAGTATGAAGTGGCCAGTTACTGAACGGTGGCCCGTTACTAGCGAATTACCTTATTTTAATTTTAATAGAAAAAAAAGATTTATTTATTCGGAATGTTTGCTAATGAAGCGACTGCAAAAAAATACTTTGCATTATAAGTGGATAGTCACCTCTATAAGGACATTTTGACAAACAATGTAGGAGGAAAACGGTATGAAATGGCCAGAATTTTAAATGGTTTTTAAATATATGGAATGTTACAACACTTAAAGTTAAATAACCAAAAGATATCTTTTATTAGGTACCTATTTGATTAATATTTGTGATTAATTACGTAATACAATATAATTAATAAACATAACTGTGAACCATACTGTTTTCATTTATCTCTTGTATCAATTTTACCTCAAATAAGAAAACTGGCTTTTTCACTGCCCTTGTCCCTTACAAAAGTTACAAATATGGACGTACTTATTAAAAAAAAATATATCTTAGTTTTTTATTTAGGCAAACGGTAAAGAGATACGATACAACTGCTCCTTCTCAATTATAAGAATTGATTTGAAATATTTGAATACTGTCACTTGGCAGGTTAATCCATGTATGCACTCTGGTTGCGAATCATTCTCTGAGATGTCGGTAAATTTCATTAAAGTTAGCATCATTCATCAACTGTTTGATTAACAAACGTCAGCGATAACTTTTCGCAATGTGATAATCGCCTTAAAGCATACTGTGAAAACTGGTTTAAAATAGCTCGAAAGTTATAGAGACCGTGCGCATTAGAGTCTACCACATTTTGGCTTAAATCTGATAATACTTAACTTGAGTTTGACACATATGCCCATAATCAAGCGGTGCCCCTTATGGCTCCTCTACATAATGGGCCATCATAGGGACGCATCTATGCGTTAGAGGGAGCTAACGATATTGCGATCTCCTTCCGTAGTATAGCTGCGTCTCTATGATGGCCCATCATGTAGAGCCAGCCTTACAGTTTGCGCATACTCCTTGCGTCCGAGGGTTAGCTATATTGCGGTCTAAAATGAAAACTTTAGCTTGACATCAACTCTCGCCAACAGATAGGTAGTTACTGTGCATACGTTTGCAATTGCATAATAAACAAAATCTAGATTTGATTTTGTACGTATGGTTACGACTGAAAATATGGATATTTTTAATGTGACAAAAATATGTATCCAAGATTTTACGCCTAATAGAGTCAGAGCTACATATTTTCGGACATGACTTTACTGATTCTTAACACTGTAACGCAAAATATAGGTATCCTTTACTTCGATTCGCAATATTTCTGCTGCTTGAATATGATCCATTCATATGTTATAAGAAGCAAGATACTTAATTGATAAAAATAAAATCAACCTATTTCTACGTGAATATTGCTTCTCCAGATTGTATTATTGCACGGTTTACTCTCAATAATCACATTATAGGTACTAATAGCTTTCATTTTATTGCATAATGTACTTAAATACAACATTAATGACAAACAAGTGAACAAACGAGTAATGACATCATACTTTGTTTAAAACGAAATGTGTTCTTATTGTACAGTCGCCATCAGATATATCGGAGCATCCAAGGTGGTCCAAAAAATCTGAACACGCTTCTATTTTCTAGGCGATAAAGTGCATGTTCAGATATTTTTCAGTACCTTGGCTGCTCCGATATATTTGGTAGCGACTGTACATGATTCCGTAGCGCCTTTATGCTATGCTAGTTGTTTCAAGTGACAGATAATACTTAAATAATAATTATAAGAGCTTAGGCAGTGTATCGTTATAATAGTTATTGTTTTATGACTGGTTCAATAAAGTGAACCCTCTCAACACTGAAATGGAATAAACTATAAAACACACTTATTAATTTGCGTATTAATCAGAGAATTCAATGATTATCGTTTGTAATTGATGAATAAATTTATTAAAATTGTAAATCAATTTGTTCATGACAATTAAACTATTGACCACTCCGAAAAATGTAGACCTAAAAAAAATTCAGTCGAATTGAGAACCTCCTCCTTTTGTGAAGTCGGTTAAAAATTACCACAACCTTCGTAAATATGTTAGGTATGACCAAAATATTTGTAACTACATATTTAATGAACCAGTCATAAAAAGTCTTTATTTATTGCTATCAACCATAAATTTTTCAAGTATTTGGATATTTAAAACACAACGTTCTTTCGATAACTCGATATAAAAATAATTGTATGCGACATTATCATAGGTATTTAGACATCCCTTGTCTCATATTTATAAGGACTACTTACAGAATGGCTCTATATACAATGGTTCTGATTTTGTATAAAAATTGTTAAGTTTAGGTTACCCTGCGACACAGGATCGCCTACGAATAACAAACTTATTACCAGAGACCGGAATTTTCATAGCAATTTTATTATCATAGTGTGTTCTCATTTATAGATTTTGATGATATCTATACAGTGATTTAAAAGAAAATCAAAAGTAAAGTAAGTAACAGGAGCATTTATAGTTAAACTAGGTTAATTTCTTTTGATTATATTTTTCGACACAATAATCTGTCGTCACAGAATATTGTGATACTTCATTTTAAAATTATTATATCTATTCAAAAGAAGATGCCCGGCAAACGAAATAGGGGCCGCCCGAAATTAACTTGGCGCCGTACCGTGGAGCAAGAGATGGGTGTATTGGGGATGGGATGGGAGGAGGTGTCCCAGACCGCACTGGACCGAAGCCAGTGGAAGAATTTAATTCGAGCCCTACACCCCAGTGGGTAAAAGGATGAACGGAAGATATAAATTTAAAGTTGACAAATGAAAACTTACTATGACAATTCAAATGTGTCATGAAAATTCAGAACTCTGCTTATTACACACTTTATGCAACTTTCCTACTAAAATATCATAAGCGATAAAGTAATACATTTCCAGATTATCGTGACGCATTCAATCAGTAGGTTTATAAATAATGTAACGAGGGCTTTCGAAATATTACAAGTGGATTCTGTATCTGTCATTTCAGTGCTGCCGTCTAGTCTATTGTTATCTCGGAATATTACTTATTAGTTAATAAAATGAATTCAAGACCTTAAAATGTGATGTTAGCTCTGAACTTTACATACTTGCATATTTTGTATCAGACATCTCAGTGCTGCCATCTAGGCTATTGTTATCTCGGAATATTATAAGTTAATAAAATGAATTCAAGATCTTAAAATGTGATGTTAGCACTGAACTTTGCATACTTGCATATTCTGTATCTGACATTTCAGTGCTGTCATCTAGGCTATTGTTATCTCGGAATATTATTAGTTAATAAAATTAATTCAAGATCTTAAAATGTGATGTTAGCTCTGAACTTTGCATACCAACTATACCATAGTGACATACCAAAACACCCACATTAACAATAAGTAGGTATTCTAATTGCAATCGCGTTATCCACAAAATCCCTAAAACGATCTGTAATACCCACTGCTCATGTAGTAAAATAAATAACCCTAAAGTTAGATGGTTTAAATATTTACTAGCATATTTTATAAAATACCATATATAAACCTACGCAGACTTCATAATATACCTATTTAAATTGACAAAATTAAAATATTATTATTGTGATACTTATAGATAAGACTGAATTCGTTATGCATGGTAAACTTAAGACGTGAAAATATGACGTATTTATTTAACACTTTATTTACAATATTTAGTAATATACTAAATTATGTATATTTTGACACCATTACGGGAACATGTTTATGCTACGACCGCGACAAATGAACGCAGAACTAGTAGGGAATTTTCTCTGCGTAGGTTCCTCTTATTATACCTACATATGTGACGTTTTCAAAACAAAGGTAATTCATTGTCGGTTGTTAATAAAGTTTATTTCTAAATAAATGGTTAGTGGTTGGTTGCTGCCAAGCAACGCGTTATTGACAACAGGCAATGATCCTTTGAGTTGAAAATATCACATATACCTATACGACATGATCAATATAGTAGGTAGGTAGAGATTTTCAATAGTTCTAAAGCCCAAAAAAAATTTCTCTCAGTTTTAATCATTAAGGCAGTCTAAAATAGTCAAATACATTCTGTTGAAAATAGATGCAGCTTATTATCTTGCGCTCTTCATCCATATGCATAATAAATCAAAAATATATTAGTCGAACGCAGAGAAAATTCACTATAATCACTTTAATACATCTGTAACACTTTCAATTTTAAATAATACAGTTAATTCTACATTTATGTGCAATCATTCGACGTCACTTGTATTACTGAATTAGAAAAATACTCTTATGTATACGTGGCGATTGCAAGACGTTCCCGTAAATCGCATTCGTTATCCGCACATTTAAATACAGTTTCTTACTCATATATGATACAATTTATATACAACGATTACTCGCTTTCGAACTATAAGTTTACCCGTGGATATTATCACATTATTTTAAATCGATTATACACACTCTTGAAATTGGATAGGTACCTATTTTGAAATTTGAGATAATTTTAGTCCATTCAAACAAATGTAATAGGATACTCAACCTCTCACATTTTTAAGGTAATAATTGGTTGAAGTACACTTGTAGTAGTTTATATTGAAAGGCAGATTTTTCATAAGCTAGTGCAAAGATTGAGTTTTTTAAAACAACAACAACTTTTGAGATCATCAAAGTCGTTCTAGTGTCAAACGACACTATTATCACTGCATGCGGCTGTACTCACTTGTGTTTAGTTACTACGCTAGACATGTTTCGGAGAGCTTAGGTCTCCATCCTTAAGCACTAAGAATGCATGCCGCGTGCAGTGATAATAGTGTAAAAATGTCAAACGACAAAAACAATTGGCAATTGATTTGCAGCAACATTGTAGGAAAGAAAGTGTTTATATTCCTTCTTTATTTTCAACAAATGTGTAACTTTGGGTACTAAAAATAACCATCTTTTCATATAAAATGCTGTCAGTTTCGGGTGAACGAGTTTCATGATTTCATAAGTTTACCATTTATAGTTGAAAGTATTTTCGAAAGAGGTGATGCGTTTTTAACCGTAAGATCCGTTTGCGGCAATATCGGCGGTGTACTCGTATTATACGGTCCTAGTTCGGTACTTTGGTGGACAAGTTTCGTACCGGGGCCCAAACCACAAAGTTCGAAGATCGTTGAAGCTAAGATACCTCCGACTTTAGCGCTCTCGCATTAGAGTTTGAGATATTTTAATGTCGGTCTATGAAGTTCGCGGTATTATAGGCGTTTGTCTTAAAATATTAGTCCGTCAGATAAATTATCAAAAAATGTTGAACGCCTTCTATTACTTACAGAATAATTTTTAATTTTTTTGTGTGATAGACAAATGAAAAAAAGGCGTCTAATATTATTTGAGAATTTGACTGACGGATTAATTATAATTGTTTCACCCAGGATTCTACCCTATACGGGTAGGTCGGTCTAGGCATGGGCGCGGCGGCAGGTGGCGGCGGGTCGCTTCGGGCGGGGGGGCTCTGGCGGCGGACACGCCCGCGCCGCGCGCCGTCATACCCCGTCCAGCTGGCGCACGCGCACGTCCTGCGACGCGCACATGTCGGGCGCGAACGGCAGGCACGTGAAGTAGGCGCACAGCGCGCACTCGTAGGCCGGCGCCGCGTAGAACAGCGCCACCAGCGCGCACATCATGCCGCCCGCCGACACCAGGCACACCCACACCAGCACGATCTTCCGCCGCCTCTCGTAGGGCCCGAACGTTATGAACGGCAGCAGCGCGTACGATAAAAGAAAGCCGAATACGAAACCGAACACGTGAGCGAAATTGTCGATCCACGGCAGGAGGCCGAGCACGAAGAGCGCGAGCGCGAGCCCTATGAGCTTGAGGAGCGCCCGTCGAGGGTGCTTCAGGAGCGGCCACGCGCCAATCACTTCCACTATCAGGCACGCCAGCAGGCCGAAGTGAGATCCCGCCGGCCCTACCTGAAAATCAATAAGATATAGTTTACTAAATTGTTTCATTGGAAAATATTTAAATAAATGAACGATATTTATATAAAATTCGGGTAATCAACTAGCAACTTGCCAATGTAAATGAGCGATACTGTTGGCCAGATTTTGGAACAGTTTCTTTTAATATACCTATATTAAAAGAAACACTCATAATTCACTAAACAAGGTACCTACCTTGTTTAGTGAATTATGTAGGTACGTTTTTTAGGAAATACATCATAACATAAGTAAGGCCGATTATTATGTCATCATACTTCAGCTTCATAGGGCTTATTCCCTGCGACACCACTCCACTACAGCGGACCGGGCAATCTTTTCTAAATCTCGTTTGAAGTGATGTGATGAGCCACGGCAGCGCTAAAGACGCTGCCAGTTGGAGCAGACCCGCGTTTACCAAAAGCGATCTATAAGTGCGGTACAGGTGTCCGGGCGGTTATACCAGCTTTGATGCCGCCAGAATGCCGTACTCATCATCTTACCTCAGCTCGATACGGCTCAAAGATCGCCGACGTCATATTCCCAGCGACGCAGCTACCGAGGCACACTACCAGCGATCCAGATGAAGCCAATTGTCTTATCCGCATGAAGAGCCACTGCATCACCAAGAAGCCGCCAGGTGGAGGTAAAGCAGATCGGCGTTGATGAACAGCGAGCTATAGGAACGGTATAGGCCTTCGGTGCGGTTAAACTAGCTAGTATGCTGCAAGGATGCCGTATTTCTTACCTCAGCTCGGTACGGCTCAAAGATCGCCGACGCCATATTCCCAGCGACACCGCTCCCCAGGTACACTACAGCGATCCGGACCGGGCCGGCCATCTTCTCCAGGTCTCGCATGAAGAGCCACTGCAGCGCTAGCGATGCTGCCAGGTGGAGCAGACCGGCGTGGACGAACAGTGAGGTCCAGGCACGATAGAGCTGGTCGGGGCGACGGCGCCGCATGAATGGTAGCATGCCGCATACGTCATCAAGGCAGGAGACCTGAAACGTAACCAAATATTTAAGAATTCACTTTAGGATCATCATGCGGGAATAGCCCAAGCATAAAATTTACCTACTCAGTTTGATAAACATCGAAAAATATGAGGGGATAAGTAAGTGTCGCAAAAGACATAAGTAAATAATAAAATTATACTACTGCATGTATGCTTCAGTAGACAACAGTGGCGGCGGGTCAAAAAATTACTTAGGCAAGCCGGTGCTTAATTTGGTTAAAAATTTATTCATGAGCTGTGGGAAAACTGCTCAGGTGCGCAAAAATTAGGCAAGCCGACGGGAATCGTGTTCTATGGACGCGCCGCCACTGGTAGACAAAGAACTGTACCAAGTGGCCACCTTTATGGCACGAATGACCGGGATGACCCATCACTGTGTTCTCATCACAATCAAAATGTAAAAAATAATATATACCTAATTTACATACCGACCTGTGAACATAACGAGTCTTCCTCGTGGATATAACCCAGTAAATACCTACTCTCTCGTCGTGACGGCGCGCTAACCATGCATTACGGATGGCCGATAACCTTGCAAGCCATGAGCTCAGCGGTATGGCTCTACCCGTAGAAAGCACCAAGTAAACATTATACTAGGGCATGTATGCCCTCAACAGTAGACTTCGATGGATGAAGAACCATGGCACGGATGACCGATTAATGTGTTCTGATCAGGATGGAAAAGAATAACAAACCTGTGAACACAACGACGCTTCCTCGTGGAAGTAACCCTTAACAAAGTCACAGTGCTCTCTCGTCGTGATGACGCACTGGCCGTGCACGCCTATGCAGCAAGGATGGCCGATGACCTCGCAGGCCATGTGTTCGGCGGCGTGGCCGGCGCGGCCCGCCGCGGCCGACCCGTCGATCACAGACTTGCGGCAGATCGGCCATTTGGTGATGTCGTCCGGCCACTCGTGCGGCGCTATCGAGCGTGGTGCTTCGCAAAACCTGAAATGACATTTTGTATGTTATTTGCTTTCTAAGACTAAAACTTAATCTATTTTCATCTAGACAGGCACTGCCAGAACTTAATAACTTTTTAAAGATATATACAATCGTAACAATATATTTCGTTTTGGCATAATATTACGTTACAAACGTACCTATATTCTTGCATAACAGAATTTCATAATAATTGTGCAATGTTATTGGGGCTTGCACTTGTACTTTTGTATGGCTTACTCACTCATGTCATTTGGAAAATAAAGGATCGCTAAAACTCGTAATTCTGAATTTATTATTTAAAATAGTGTAAAGAGTGGCAAGAAAGTTATCAGGAACATCGACATGTTTATTGATTCACAAGGAAAATGTAGCGAGACGACTTCAATGGGCTGATTAATTGATTTAAGTAGGGTTAAAACATTGGAGAATCATTATATGGACTTACTTTGGGTCTAATCCACAAACAGAACCCGATATCCGACCTCCAGGGCCAGACTCTCCTGACGACCATTTTTTCCACGTCGATATTGTGTTCTGAAAGGTAATTTAACAATTCATTAAATTATTTAAGTGATAAGAGTATCAGAGATTCAAATGGATCTAGAATATAATTTGATGATACGGAATCCTGTCACTCCCAATTTATATATGATAAGCACACTCGGCTGAACCACCTGCCTCTGCCGCGGCAGGGCCGAGATAAATAAGAGGGCGAGATCAGTGAACAGTTGAACACTATCTTTATAATCACATTGATGAGGTGCCACATATATACAGGGTTGGGCAGAGTAACTGTCCTAGTTTAAAAGTTGTATAAAAGTTTAAAAACAATATAATATGAAATGTTATGTTATTAATTATATTTAACACACTCTATATATTCCACATTAATTGATATGTTTTATTCTCTCTTCCTTAGCTTGTATAATTTTAAGCATCTTGCCATAAAAGGAATTTCACGCGGCACGCAAGTCCTCTTCTGCCTAGTCGTCCCATATTTGACTACCCGACCCTAGAATAAACCCAATAACTAGCCTTATGTCATCTTAATAAAGCTCTGCATATATCCTCATACCGAAATATCGATAGTTAATTAGTTCTCTAAGGATACGCATAGCGTACTTTGTAATGTAAAGAGTCAGCCTCAAATTCCGACTAATGTGGTACATTTCACCATGAAGTTATACCCTGACTGCCTGGCTTTTTGGAATCATCTTATGGCTAATATATCCTCCAAGGTATCTCTTAATAAGACACTATACACTCCATTAGTCTGTCGCTTGTCGATCTCCTGTAATTAAAACGTATTTTCTTTGCATAATGGCCGCCGTGCCGCATACATTATAGTTAATCGTAGGTGCATGTAAACGACCTTGCTCGACACAACCATCAGAAATGTACCAAATTTTCACTTGATTTCAGCAGAAGAAGATTCATTGAAACGATTTTTGGTGCGCAGTATTAAACCTTACCATGATTTTTACATTTTTCGGTCAGCTGAACATCGCGCTAAATTGTAAATGTTCTCTGTACAATGTTCCAACTGCACTACTTTTAACATTTGTTTTTAAAAATACACATAACATAGTGTAATCAAAGCGTCTTTTGTAAGTCATGAAGGTGATAATATAGACGTTTTAAAATTATATGCAGGAAATGAAAATCTATATTATTGCTTTAAATAAACGAGTGTATTGCAATAGGACAGTTACTCTGCCCAACCCTGTAGGTAAGTACCTAAATGCAATTACGAAAACATGGCTTCTTGAAGTTTTCTTTGGTAAGTACCTACTAATTATTATTCAGTTCGCGTGTAAAAGTGTAGGTAATCGTAGGTAGATAATATTGATTACAATTTTACTCACCAAACCCACCTTCGGGATTAATCCTCTTATCTGGAGGGTAAGCATGAACAGGAATACAAATTTCATAATAAATAGTTACTTAATAAATGCAAAATTATGTAGTTAAAGTATGTTAAGATCATGAGTATCATGACAGGTCATGCAAACGATTCCTATCTCCTGTGAACTTCCAATTGGCCGAATCGCCTGTGTTAGTTCTATTCATTTGTTTTTTTTTGGGCCGCCTAAGCCTTTAATGCAGGAGCGGGTAACAAACGGCCCGCGAGCCTCTTGTTAGAAGTCGTTGTTATTGACAACTGACAAAGTGGGAACTTTTTCTAACAAAGTCACAAATTATTGACAAAGTGCGGCCCGCGTCAATTCACTAGTTAAAGTGGCCCTTCGCTTCTAAAAGGTTGCCGACCCCTGCTCCAGTGTATTGTAATGATAATGATAAACGGTTACTCACCGAACAATCAGCCTTGGAGGACTGCACACAGCCTGAGTCGTCGTTTCGTATGCAGCACGCCGTGTCCCGCTCTCTTCTTGCAGATGCTGCTATCGCACGCGCTATCCTAGCGTCTCTTCTCATGCAGGGGGCAAATTTAGCCCCTAAGTGTATAAGGTCTGCCGCCCGCGGCCCGAGCCAGAAGGATGCTGGTTCTTCCCATTCAACCTGGAATATAAATGTTTTTGCTTGTAGTTAAAGGAAATGTTAGTAGGTATACGAATGTTTTTGCTTGTAGTTAAAGGAGATGTTAGTAGGTATACGAATGTTTTTGCTTGTAGTTAAAGGAAATGTTAATAAGTTTCAAAATGTACAGTAAGCAGAAAAAGTAGGTAAGCGGATAGGGTGTGTAAAATGAGCTGGACACGACTTTATTATTAAAAGAATAAGAGCGTGTGTAGGCCATTTTGAACACCCTACCCGCTTAGCTACTTCTGCTGCTGATTGTACGCAAGCTTAAATTAGTTAAACCTATCGCTATTGGTAGCCGCAAAATGTGTACCAAAATACTAAACGCCTCTGGAGTCGTAGGCGTCCATAGGCTACGGTAGCTGTTTACCATCAGGCGGACCGTATGCTTGTTTGCCACCGTCGTGGTATTTAAAATAAAATCTGATATATTTAATAAATAATATTAAGGACTTTTTAGATTTCAAAAAAATAATGATAAAATCTGTCTATTACAAAGCAAAAATCTCAGAAACCACGGGACCGACTGAGCTGAAAATTTGTACACATATGTAAGTCCCAAAGTTAGACATGTAACGCCAATTTATCAATTTTAAACATGTGGGGGCGGGTCTTTTTTGGGGCGTAAATGAGAAATTAAAAAAAAACTTTTGCAGACTATTTTATGTTGTATATCAAAAAAGGGCTTAACACCTTCACTGCCCCCAACGCACATGTGCGTTCACCGTCATACAAGTTTGTTCCTAGGCCACGCCCCCTGGCAGTGAATGCGTTAATGTGATATTTTTTGTAAAATTTTAGCATAAGTATATAGATGTAACAAGGTACCTAAAATTAAATAGCAAATTGCAAAACATTAATATCAACTGATTAAAAATTCCGGATGAGTGCCGGAGATCTAACTTTAGCGTACGTTCTCATTTAATAGAAATAATATCGTCGTTACCGTAGACATATACCATATATGGTACCGTAAAGACAAAATTGTGATTCCTTAATAATAATTTACGTTCGTGGGATCACGTCTTCTTATTTTATATGTCTATGGTCGGTACTTAATAAAGTTTACCGAACATGTCATGAATTTAAATCGACCTTTCGATGACTTATTCAAGTACATACGTACTTAATAATAAAGGCAACCCGACCAGTATTGTACACGGAATGCTTACCTACCTAAGTATGTACCTATGTAAAGATTAACAATAATCACGTGTATTTCAATAAAGCAAAGGTTTGGAACCTTGGAAGTTAGACTGCTTCATATTTCTATAACTTATTTAGGTACTTGATCAAAGCCAAACCGACCTGTATCCTGTATTGTACTCATAATGCTTACATAAGTACCTATATTGTTTAACGTCTATCAATAATTCTGAGCCTATTACGTGAGTTAAAATGGTTTTCATTAAGGCAAAAAGCACTACTTAAGATGAAGTTAGATATGGTGCTGCCCTACCCTGTCAATACATTTTTATCCTTAAGCGATAATATGGTACTGTTTATATTATAAACCAACACACACATTACGACTACAGAAAAGTACGTTTAAGTCAAAATTCAATACCGTTTTATAATAATATTAAGATATTTAGATTTTTCATGAACATATTTTAAACTAATGCAATTCAAGTACCTACAAGTAATAGTAATAACATTCTGAAAATTGGAAAAAGATAATAATTTTATATGCCGTATATTTTTATTACAAAATCAAAGGGTGAGACAAGGGTCATTCCTAGAGATAGTAAGACGGCATAGATATACATCAACCGTTTCATTTTGAGTCTACGAGAACACATGTGCAAGAGGAGAGCACAACTTTATTTGCGCAATGGTTTTTTCAGCAACAAAAGTCTCTTAGTGTTTCCATTATACAATCAAAATAAACTACATTAAACACTACTATTATTGACCCCATAAATAAATCATTAGAAGTAAACGTGTAAGAATTACTCCGATAAGTGGAAAAAATATATACTAGACGAATTCCATTGCATCGGACCTTGGACCCGGGGTATGTCCTTGAAGTAAACTATGTCCGGACACGGGTATGTCCTTAAACTACGTCCAAAAGAGAGGTATGGGTACTAAGAATGTCATCTCGCTATGTGTGGCACAGCACAGCGAATGTCATCTCACTCAAATCTAGAGCAGAGCCCGACTGGGGAAGTACCTGCACCTTACAGAAAACCACAGCCAAACAGCACTAGACTCTACTCACAGTGTTGTATTCCTGCTGGTGAGTAAGGTTGCCAAAGAGCTCAAAGAGGACCCAGTGTGTTGACGACGAGGGACTTCACTTGTTCCTTTAGCCGTCAACACAGTGAATCCTCCTGTTTTTAAAGGGTCGGCAACGCGCATGTGACACCTCTGGAGTTGCAGGCGTCCATAGGCTACGGTAGCTGCTTTCCATCAGGTGGGCCGTATGCTTGTTTGCCACCGTCGTTGTATAAAATTAAAATCAGGGCTCATACTCGTTTATACTCAAACAAAAATTACTTCCGTTGAAAAATGTATCCTGAAAATATAGATAAGTATAAATATAACTTCAATTAATATGATAACCAAAACAATAAAGAGGGCCTAAGAACTTAACCACACATTCATTACATTAAGCCTGTCCCTGTTCGTTACAATCCGAAGATTGTTAAGAGGCAAAAACTAAGACAAAGGGACTCCCGACAAAGCCTGTGTGACCTACATACCGGGTTGCCTTAATACCCTTACTTTGTATCTCGACGTTCCTCTCGTGTCTTTCACCTGCTAATTTCGCATTACGATTATACTTTTGTCTTTACATAGTTTAGCAAATCGGGTCATGAATTTAGTCCTGCTTACGCGCAAATTTCGGAGTTTATATGTGGAAATATTACACAAAACGTCATCTTGCCAGTTCTGCAAGGTTTTTCCTATTTTGGTAACTACTACAATTTAGATGACAATAAACATTCTTGGCTGTATTTATATCATATTAAATCACTACATAGTATAAAACAAAGTCGCTTCCTGCTGTCTATCCCTATGTATGCTAAGATCTTTAAAACTACGCAGCGGATTTTGATGCGGCTTTTTTTAATAGATAGAGTGATTTAAGAGGAAGGTTTGTATGTATAATTAATTGCACCTGTGCGAAAGCCGGGGCGGGTCGCTAGTAACATATAAAAAAACAACACACCGCCGCCGCCGCCGTTATTCGATCCTAAGGCCGCTAGCTTTCCAGGCGGGATCACGCTCACTAAACGAATGGATTATAACGTTTTTTTTCTTATTTTCCCACGGTATTCTCCCTTCTTTGATAAAATCCGTGTCCGAATTGTGAAGCTACATGCAACGCAAAGGGCTGACCTAATTAACTTAACAGGATAGCTTTTTATTCCCATGGGGGTAATTTCCCTTAAGGTAGGTAGGCTTTAGGAACTAGGATTACCGGATTGTAATATATTGCCGTATATTTTCAGTTAGTAAAGAGTCATTTATTTGGTTTAATCATATTATTGTATAGTACGCGTCGTACAACAAATGTTAAAAGTTAAATTATTTACAATTATTAAGAAAAATGGGCTAGTAATATCATACATTCAGGTATTTGTCCGTCACGCGGTTTGAGTTTTATTTCCACATACGTTAAGTTACTACTAACTTTGTTTCATAAAGATTATATTTTTGTTACGAGTAAAAAAGTTATGTTTGAATTTATCAGGGCAAAGCATAAAAGTTTTTATTTTTATCTAATGCATTTTCAAATTTTAGGCATATATAACTGCTTCTAACCATATTGTTATCACAAAGAAATGTTTTGTCTTTCCTCTGTATCTAACCTGTTTTATTTTCCCCACAGGACAGGCCTAGCCTAGTGTGGGGATGAGCATAAATATAAAGTTGTACGAGTATACAATTTCATTCCTAAAACACCGCAATCATGTTATGCGTTTGATAGTTACTATCAGGTAAGTATGTACGTCTAAATAGTATGCAGTCATCACTACACAAAGAGCGAAGGCTGTAATAAATCCCTAGGGGAATATTGTGCATTGTCTTCTGAGCGCCGCCTAAGACATTAATCTGTAGGGGCGTGTTCTCTAAAAGCTTTGCGTCATTTAAGCTTATTATACTGGGCGTGACAAAGAAACCAAATTCGGAAGATGACTTTTGCCACTCTGTAAAGGATAAAATGGATTTGCTAGCATATAATCATTTTATTCGGTAAGTTCAGCAGGTTAAGTGCTAACTAGATACAAATATTATTTAACTGTGTGAGCTGGAAACCACATATTTTATATAACCTAGTCATAAATAAAAAAGGTTTAGGTACGTTGTTTCATTACTAGAGCAAACTCACAATAATCCCAAGCACTATTATAAATCCTAATGGCGCTTAGACTCCTTTTTTGTCCTTTTTCGCGATTTTGTAAATTTGAAATGCTACCTATAGCCCAAGCCGAAATTCAGACAGAGATCAATAATATTAAAGGTCATTTATACGGTGACCAAACCCTCTATTTCCTTACAGTTAAAAGAGCAGAAATACTGGAAAAGTGTTTATTCTTTACAGTTGTTATGGTTATTTACCTTATTTGCCCTCACTGACCTTAATTAGTAGCAAGTTGTGTCTGTCTGCTGCCAGGCCCGATCGCCCCAGGAAAATATCCATTACTTAAAACGTGTAAAAACAATTATATCATCTACAGATAATCACCTGTTGCAAACTCAAGCTCTTCACAAGTACTTGTCCAGAATGTGTATGCCGGCCGAAGCCGACGGGTCCGAAGCCGTAGCACAGCAGGCTCAGCAGCAGTACCAGCGTCTGCACCGTGCTGACCCACCACGTGAAGTACGGCCGGTAGTCTGTGAGCTCGTCTAGTTGTTGCACCACGTCGTCTTGCTGCGTCATGGATTTGCGGAGAGATCGTCTGGAATTAGGGAAAGGTGGTTTGAGTAACAGAGCTTGTTGACAAAAAAGTAAATAAGTATTCCGTTACAGGGCGTGTTGAGTTTTGGTATTTGTTTACGTATTTATAATTGCGGCGGGAGGGTGGGAACATTAATGCATGCAAAAATACGCAAATAAGTATAACGGGTTGTCACTAATTAACTAGCACGTTAATATACCGCGGAATAGCAAAGCAATATTATGGTAGTTGGACAAAAAATGTTTCGTCAAGAATGTGCATCAATTGATCGTGTGCCTCATTTTTTAAAGTTATTCAGGAATTAAGGTAATGTAGGTGTAATCCAGGTATGGATACAATACCTACAGATGTGTATGATAGTGATTCATAAAAATATATCGATTTGAATACTAAGGAAACAACTGAACCCGCCATTTAACATAGTTGGAAATTACAGACGCAAATTTTGATGATACCTCTGATGATACCTAATAATTACGTTGAAAAAAAACTGGAAGAGTATTTATAACCTCTAATAAACTGTACATCGTATATCCCATGTATATCCGGAAAATCATAGTCCTCCCAGTTGTAATTTACATGAGTTAGCGTCCAAAGGCGTAAACAGCGGCCATAAATACAGCCATGCATCATGTCATGTCCAGGAGTTATTAATTCCAAAGCCATTATAGAACACTTTTACACGGAATTTTCCGGGTACGCACGGGTAATGTTTAAAAAGTACACAGAAAAAGCTAAGTCATTATAAAAGTTGTAAATGTACCAAAGTTTTCCTAGTGATGTTAACATCATTTTCTAAAGTGAAGGCCGTATAAAAGTTTTATATGACCATTACTTTCATTAAAAGTGGTATTTACCTAATACTGGAATTGCATACAATAAACTAATAATGTAACTATACCTAAAGAATTTTTTTAAAAGCTTAGTGTTCCTTGTTTTGTAATATTATTTAACTAAACATATTTTTGTTTTGTTTCCAATATAATAAATAAAAGCTTACCAATCTGCACTTACGACATTTTGTTACTTACATACACTTACATACATACAATCACGCCTATATCCCAAAAGGGGTAGGCAGAGATCACGGATTTCCATTTGCTACGACCAATGCAGCAAAACGGCTCTCCGTGAGCCACTTCTCACTCCCGTGAAGAACGAGACGAGATGGGTGGCGAACCGCATCGCCGCCATGCGGATGACTATTAATTAAATAAATCACCACAGCGTTCTCACGAGCAGTAGGGATCAGAGGTTCCCTTATCCCTTATCCCTCTTTCTTACTTATAACATAAAAATGTAATAATATTACATTTTTATGTTATATCATCTCACATGTAAATATTGTACCTTATTTTATTTCGTTTTGCTTTCAAATGAATATTCTCTAATGAAAACTTCACATGTTTTTTACGATACAAATAAAATTCGAAATTTCATTCGCATCTTGTGCAATTTGTTGAATTCGCTATTCCTATGCAAATAAAATTTAAAATAGTATTACAGAAGCTAAAAATGTGACTTTCATTGTGGATTTTTTCATGCATAAGTTATGAATCATTTGCAAGAGTTTTTATTTATAAATTATGCGTTTTGAACAGCCCGCACGAAAGGCAATTTATACCAGGCGAGGTTATGGTGTTGTTTTATTGAAAAGCGTGAAGTTTATACTATTCACATTCAAACTAACGTTAAGTTTTAAAAAACACTTTGTTTGAACTAACAAAAATGTGTAAATTTAAAATGTATGTATGTATAATGTATATGATCGTATAGTCAATAGAGGCATTATTCTCTAATTTAGTGCCAAAGTACAATAATTCCTACTTAATATTATGTAAGTATATTATAAATGCGATAGTGTCTGGCTGTCTGACTGTTACCAGTCTTACCTCTTTATAAAAACGGCTTAACCGATTAAAATAAAATAGGCATAAGTTGAGTCCCTTATATTTTAACCAGTATATAGTTTTATCAGAGTATACCCATTTAGAACGAGTAGTTCAACTTCGACCGAATTAGACGCGACGAAATAAGGGACAACTTACTGCAGTGCTATTACCGTTGCGCGAAACATGCTTGGTACAGCCCTGCGTCCGAAATTTGAATTCCGAACGTGAATTTTTATTTGTGCGAAGATGGGTTACTGCTGGTCTAAAAGACCACCTTCATTATGCTGTGGTACCTTTAACAACATAAAAGTATCGATATCGATATTCTATAGCGCTACCGTACTGCTTATACCGTAACGAAAACGGTCCCTTAATGAAACGGCATTATCGTGACCTCACTGACAAAGAAACTTCGTAAAATAATTGGTTATGATGTTTCGTAAATAAAGAGTAGCTGATTTATTTCGTTTCGAAAGCGCACGAAAGTAGCCAATTATGATAGAGCACACCCACTGCTCGCATTAAAGTTTACAACACTACACTTTTTTTTTTTTTTCGAGAACGTGATCTTGAGTTTCGGAACTGACCTAAAAAGTTAATCAATTAGCATGTTCATTTTAGCATTTTCCAATTAAACAGATGCATAATTCACTATGCCCTCAACACATTTGACCCATTTTAAACGGTGTATTTCATTTTAAAATAACGCTCGTGTGAATGTATCGATTTTCGTAACTTAAACGATAAAATATGATCAGCAATACTTTGTTTGCCCGGGATTACACAGCGTATTCAAATACTGAGCCTCTTTTGTGTATTTTTCCTGTGTTGCTTAATTTTTTTGCTAATCAACCTTTTGATATTCAGTATACGTTGAATATCAGTCAAATCGTAAGTGAGAATTTTTTTCAACATGTTTTTTCCTTTGATTATTAAAATGTAAAAACCAACCGGATGCGACACGCGCTCTCATTTCTATCGGAAAAAGTCTGCCGTTTTTTGCGGGGGAGGGGAACGTCAAATGTATGCGAAACGTCAAAATAGCCACGACAAATAAACGTCAGTCCATACAATAATATGACCACTGGTCATACATTTTTGGCAGAGGGGAACGCCTGTTGGCCACTCCGCTTGGTTTAAAGCTCTAAGGTTTTTACTGTACCTTATGCTGACGAATGAGCCGATCTAATATATGAAATAGGTAACATTGACACATTTAGTACCTCATTATCGGAGAAATCATGAAATAATGTGACGTTAATTACGTTTAAGCTTTGAAAACGTATTTATTAGTAAGTCACAAAAACTTAATTATTAGTATAAAATAATCTTATTGGAATTAATTTCAAATTTTCACTGTTTTCTTTTTTCACATACCATAGTTGGGGTTGTGCACTGCATACTGTTTACATTGTACTCTTTAATAAACTCCTAGCGTGGCTTAAAAATACACCTATGATGAGTGTAATGCCGTTGCCTTTAGAACTGTTTAAGTAAGCACACACAACAAAACTGTTGTCATTAAAACGGGGCGATTTTTGACATCCAAGCGCTCAAATTCAGCCCATAAATTACCGCACACGAAAGTTTGTGGCTATTATTTTCAAGATAAATGAATGGTTAAATCATGATTTTAAATTCCTATCGGTGTTATTTTTAGAACACCATTTCATCGTTTTATACAGAGTTTTAAATATCAGATTCGAGCGCTCGAATCTTAAAAATCTCCCCCTGAATCTGAAATGATTAAACGGGGGAAGTGTTTAAAATGAACCTGTCACATTGTCACGGACACAGGTATAACTAAAAATCTAAATTTATTCGCAATAAATATTTACCCGATATTCTCAAATGTGATTTAGGTATGGACAACAAATTATCTGATTGTTTAGGCAAAATAAACAAAAATACTAACAACGTTGAGATCCGAAATTGTATACTAAATTGATTATTTGTATGAAAACAATATCAGTATACGAACCCTGCGAACGAATCGAGTCACGAATTTACCTGTTTTGATAAGCTATTGTTTTCCTTAACAAAACAAAACAAGATCTAATCGGAATTATTTCGCTTATTTAGCTACTTGTATACAGTCAGCATCAAAAATATGTAAACATTTCGGCACTTATGTGGGTGGGATAAGACTCAAATTCGTATACATATTATTGATGCTGACTGTACCTACTACTGAGTGTGCAACAGTAACAAAACATCAAAGTAGTTCAAAGTCGTTTACCGTAAAATTTATTGAAGCCAGACATATTTAAGGCCATGCCAGGCTGGCTTTAAAACCCTTGTTAAAGGGACGTTAATACATTTACAAAACTCACGTTAAAAAGTTACGTAGCGGCTTTAATGACTTCAAAAGCAACGCAGTTGTTAAATGGGCGCAAATGGATTGGTTTCAATGTGAATGCTATATTTTTTATGAAATTATATAACGACATTTTTATTTTACGATTATTGTGGTTTATAAATTAGGTACAGTCGCCATCAGTTATATCGGAGCGGCCAAGGTAGTCATAAATATCTGAACAACGTTTCTATTGTCAAGGCGATAAAGTGCATATTCAGATACTTTTGAGATCCGGCCGCAAGGATCATCATCATATTTGATAGCGACTGGAGCCACTGTTTTAACCTACAGAGCATTTTACAAGTTTTTTTGTAAGCATTCTGATGCTGACTCGAGTCACAAAAGCTCCTGTTTTCTCCATCGTGCTTCTATCAAACTCGTTCGTGTACATATCATAGACGTCAATAATTTATATCAATGATCAATATATGTGGTCAATAGCGCCTCGTGTCGTAGGAAACCTGCTCTGTCAAGCTAGTGTAATATGACAGACATTATTTATGATATAGTCTTTGAGCAAAAACAATGGAAAGTTATATTTCACAAATATTAAATATCCCTAATTCGCTGAATCTACAACATCCTTCATCAGATTCAGGCTCACGGCTCGGAAATCGAAGTGCGTAGCGATGTGTCGCGTGTACGCTTCGCGGTGACACGTCGTTAAGGGAACAGCTTTACAAATGACGTTGGCAGTTGGCACTAAGCCTACGACGAACGCCGCGAGCTGTACAGTCAGCAGCAGAAGTAGCTAAGCAGGTGGGGTGTTAAAAACAACCTACACACGCTCTTATTCTCTAAACAATAAAGTCGTGTCCAGCTCATTTTGAACACCCTACTCGCTTAGCTACTTCTGCTGCTGACTGTACTAGTGGTAACAACTACAGTGGATCTTTTACTTGACTGACAATGAAGAAAGAATTACGTATTTTGGAACAAAGAAATATAAATTAGGTTTATTTTTATTTTCAACATTCAAATTAGATTCGTCGATTCAATCTTGATACGAAAATGACATCTGTTTTACTTTTTTTTCTAAATACCTACGTAATTATTTCTTCAGTGTGACGTAGCTTTGTGTTAAACTTTTATGGAAACTCTCCTTGCGTTATTTTAGGGAGACTCTCTTTGCGTAGGTATATGTGAAATTATTTACTTGTACTTAAGTAACAAATTATTACTTATATTTGTAGCTTAAAACGGAATTGTTAGGTTTTGTGCATCTGAATTTTTGCGAAAAATTGTTGAAGCGCTCTTAGATGATACAATGTCTTGAACCATATTCCACCATTGTTCGTACGTTAAGCCTGCTACGTTATACACCCTGTGCACCTTATCTTTTAGTAGGTGCACCTAACAAAAATGTGAAGACTGAAACAAAATACTTTCAATGTAAAACCAAGCTACCGCATTGTCTTAACCACGTCTCGTTGGAAAAAAACGGCTACGTATATTTTTAATAACTTACGAAACTGCATATCGTCACTATTTTGAAAAAAACCGGTATCTCACACTTCTTCTTTAAGTTGAAACGCAGTAACTGTATATGCATCGCATACATAGTTACCACATTTTTCCTTTGAGTGACAGAACAAGATACAAGTTTTTTTTTTCAAAGTAGTAACGATATATTCTTCCACGATACTTTTCAGACAGACCAGTGTTTATTGAATTTGTTCGATACTCGAGTCAAGCGATCAATTATCCAATACTAGACCTAGTAGGTATTTCCATACATATATGACGTCCCACGGGTGAAAGTACCTAATGGCGGTTGGCGCTTACGTTGCGAAGCATCGCATTAGTATTGCAGCGTCGTTAGAAATAGCGTAAGCCCCAACCGCCATAAGGTACCTTTTCTCGTGGAATGTCACATATATGTATTAACCTACAAGTTTTTAGTGTAAAGAAATTGCGCCATTATGCCACTATCATTAAAATAATGTAGTTACCACGGGGGTGATTTTTGAGATTCGAGTACTCGAAAGTGACATTTACAACTCAGAATAAAACGATGAAATTATGTTTTAAAAATAACTGCGATAGGAATTTGAAATCATGAGTATTTAAACTATTAATTTCATGCGAAAAAATTGGCGGTAAGCTTTTGTGTGCGATTATTTTCGAGCTTAAACTTTTTGAATTCGGGCGCTCGAAAGTCAAAAATTGGCCCCCAGTTTCAAAATTAAATGTTCCATTATGGTAATAGAGACATTTATTTTATCTTACTCAAAAGTTAAAAATATAATGACGTTACTCGAAAGCTGATTTGAAAATATAATAAGCTTCAAGAGCTAATGCTTCAGAACCAAATATAGGGCCTGAGTTGTTTAGTTTAAATTATGATTCGGTAAAACAAATTGTGAAAAGCAATTTGTAATTTCTTTCAGTCGATAGATTTACTTTGTAATTCGATTATAAGAAAGTTTGCAACTCTGCTCGGTGGTACTGACAGAAAAGTCGAAAACTAATCATTATACCTTTCTACGTAGATTCAAAGATTTTTGGGGAACGTAATATTTGATTATTAAACGAAGTTACAATATTAAATTCACCCACATAAATATATTTCTATTTAGTTTTCAAGTCATTTGTAAGGTAATTTAAACATACATTTGTCTAGTAACATAAAATGAGAGACAGATTTGATATGAGGTTGTAATTTAATACCAGCAAACAATGTCCATATGGACTATTTCTTATGGAAATGTGAGTCAGCAAGTCTAGCATGTTCCTCTACGCCGTACACACCGCCCGCGCTTGAGTGCTTAGAACATAAAAAAATCGAAATTTCGTTATCTTTTTCTCTATCGCTTAAATATGCAAGACCGAAAGAGACGCAAATAGTTAATTTTCGAATACCGATATTCTCTTTAACCTTCTAACGTCATGCTTCGTTCCAGGCCTATAACCGCGAAGCACTTCGTTCGTAGAATCGTCTATTTGCATCACTCTCTTTGGAATATGTAAGAGCGATGGAGATGACGAACCGTCGATTATCGAACTTCGCGGTAAGCCCTCTGGCACTCGCACCTCGCACTGTTTGTCGTAGCGCCGATCGGGCGCTAACATGCAAACAGGAAAAAATCGGCCAACAACGCCTTTGCCAAACTGCCTTCTATATTGGAGTTGTCGGTCAATGGCTTTAACACGCATTTGTGGATACGTTCTACTGTACCGCCGATTGAGCTATAAGACAAACGCTAGACCGGTAAGATATGTAGACTTACCTGAAAAACTGGCTAACAATAACCATGCCGAGCTGCCTTCGATTGGAGTTGTCAGCCAACGGTTTCAGCATAGGTGTGTGGGGGCGCACGCCGCCCGCGTGCCAAGGCACTTTGCTCCGGGTGCAAATACTGCCGTAGGTACCGCCGATTGAGCGCTAAGACAGACGCTAGACGGTAAGATAAGTAGGGTTACCTGAAAAACCGGCCGACGACGCCCATGCCGAACTGCCTTCGATTGGAGTTGTCGGCCAACGGTTCCAGCATGGGTGTGTGGATGCGCGCGCCGCCAGCGCCCCACGACACGCTCCGCTCCGGCCGCCGATACTCCACGCCACCGGAGCTCAACGGCGATCGGGCGCTGTAACAATATTTTTATGTCAATCGTATTTTTTTTTAAACGACTAAAAATATGGAAGTAGTAATAGGTTTGCCTGTGTTAACAAATATATAGACTTATTTTTATTTTGCCCCCTTTTCTTATCTTTTCGTGTGGTAATTTTTTCCGAAAAAAAGTACTTAAATTCTAACGACGATGGTAGTTATAAACGTTGACACAGATTAAATACCAAATCAGTCAGGTAAGGTAAACGTCCCAATGGATGACACTGACCCAGTGTATGACATTTTCGTAGTTTATTTGATAAAATAAGAAAATGATTTATAATACAAAACAAAAAAAGGACTTGATCGATAGTAAGTGTTATCTATGACTTGTGTTCCGAAGCTACCATTGATATGTTTAACATTTTTCACTTTGTGAGGAATATTTTACTAGTAGAGGTGCATCGAGTCGGTTGTGCGTCGTGTTTCTTAGTAAATCTATTAAGACCTTGCATCTTAAAAATGTAAATAAAAACCAGGCTATTACGAGTAATAGGTAAGTGATCATTAAAACTCTTAGATAATAAAGCAAAGGATTGACATTTCATATTTAAAATAAGTTATTTTCCATACGTTAGTATTTAGAAGGTATGTCATACACTGGATCAAAATTATAAGGGTTAGTATTAGTCATAGATAAATGAGTAGATAGATTGCTAACTCCATACATAGCAAAACTACTAATTAAATAATAAGTCGTATGGGAGGTATGGTTAAACTCATTTTTACTAAGTTTTAAGCACACTTAAATCGTAATACGTATTAAGCTGTAATGTTTTGAATAATAACTTTTAGCAAAGCTCGCTTAAAACTTATTATATATACGCATTTAGCCATGTATGGAGAGAACACTCTAGGTACTTAATTCTCTTTGTATTAGTGTATGACACTCATGTCATTCACTCGCACAAATTGTTATTTTATGAATTCTAATTTTAACCATATTGTAAGGAAGTAAGACATATAGTTAATATACTCTGTAAAAATCAATTTTTTGTCGACCATATGAGTAGTGTCTGACATGGGTGTCAGACACTGTTTTACTATGAAAACCAGTGAATGACAGTTACATATTGAAGTGTCATTAATTGGGTCATAATTGAAGTGTCATCCATTGGTTACAGATATTTTTCAAAGATAAATGCATCAAAAATCTTCTAGATTTCGTCAAAATGACGTATTAAAGGCGTTAGACGAAATACCGAGGGCAATGTTGCTACAGCAGCTAAATGGTACTGAATTCCCCGTATTACTGTGTTGTACAAATGCAAGGCAAAAATCCCATTGACTGAAGTTATTTGAGGACAGAGTAAGAAACAACCCTCGTTAAATGGATAATTTCAATGTCCAAAGCCAGTGTTCTCAAATGTTAGCCAAAAATTTGTACATCTTCCTACAAAAAAAAAACGAAAAAAAAGGAAAAAAGATCGGTAACTAATCAATCTGTTTCAAGAAGTGAATCTGAATATGAGGAATGGCAAGAGTCGAGTCGAGAGGAAGTACTCGTGATCAACACGTTTCATCTGACGATGAAAACATTTTTTTAATTTCGTATGCAGCAAGTTGACAAATATAAATTAAATTGTTAGTATGCATTAGAACATTAAAACAGTTAATAAATTGCTACTGTTTAAATTTACTTGTTTTCTTGAAAGTCTACATGATCACCAACACAAGTAACACAACTCAACTTCACACGCAACTTGTCATACACTGGGACATCGACATTTTATTTTCATAGTCATACAATGGGACATTCGAAATTTTGGCCAGTCATCCACTGGTACAATTTCAGATGTCGAAAAAAACTGAAATAAATAATAAATGGTATTACTATTATACAATGTAATGTCACGTTAATAGCAAGGGAGGACTGGTTCATAAATCTGCACACACTTGTAATCGTTATGTTTAATAGTTAAGAAGTTATTTGAGTAAATGTTTTAATTTCTTCCTAATAGTGTCATCCACTGGGACAGTTACCTTAGTGGTACTATACATTATTTTAAAGAACACTCCAGTCGTCAAAGCTTTATTGCAAACAGTTTTCCAAGTTAGTAATCTTACCTGAGCTTCAAATAAAGAAGAGTAACCTTTCATAAAATAGGTACCCACTCGTATATACTATCTCCATTAGCTCAGATGGCAGTTCCTTCCGTGAAAATTTGTGCGTACGCCAATGGGTATTAGGAAGCTGGCCTCGATTGAAAAGCAGGATAAGCCTAGGCTTTTGTGTAGAGAGAGACTCAAGTTCGCAATCTCAAGTTTGAGAATGTTTTTTTCTTTGTTCTTTCCTTTGTCCCAGATCTCGCTATATAGCAATTGAGTTGGATACCTACATAAGTATCGCCCCACTCAACCGAAAAATACTAATATTGTAGCCTTTATTAATTAGGTATAACTTTAGAATGTAGTTCAACGAAAATCATTACCATTTATACTTTCATGATTCTAGTCTAAAATTAATAGTACCTATTCACAATATGGTACGGTTAGCTATTTATATTAAATATTAATACAAAATGGTAGTAAATTTATGTAAGACTAGTATAAAAATCAGATAGGAAGCCCGGCCGCCACCTGAGCTCTTTAATTCAGTGTCTCCCGGGCCTAATAAATAATGTAAACACCGAAATAAGTACTGTAAATAACAGCACAAAAATACTAGGAAATTAGCATATGAGGGTAAACAACCACTAAAGAGAGCAAGAGAGGAAATTCCACCAGTATGAACTCATGGCAGAGACGCTAATACCATAGAGTACCTAACTTATAATAGAGCGATACAATCTAAGAACTTTTTAAAGCTCAGGTCTGAAAACGCCACATACTCGAGCCACCTAAAAGTATAAAAATAAAAGGAAAAAATATAACTTTACTACGCTACTCGTTTCTAGATGTCGTAGCGACGCAATATAAAAATAGGAAGAAAAAATTACACAGCGTCGCAGCGATATCTAGGAACGAGTAGCGTATCGTAATAAAGCTAGATTCCTCCTTTTATATTTATACATTTAGGTGGCTCTCTGGTGGCGCTTTCAGACATGAGCTTCAAAAAGTTCTTAAACTATGCCTGTCTATATTATATATACCTAATCTCTGCTAAAACCAACTACTTAAGAATGGGATTGTTGCTTGCTCGGCTGCGTCGCTATAAATCTGGTAGATGATTACCCTAAGGCTAGACCGAGTAGGCAGGCGAAGCAGTGTCCGATACGAAACTACTATGAGATTAAATCTCCGATTTTATAGACCCATGTCACAAAGATTTGGGTAAAATTATATCTGCATGAGATAACATAAATGTTACTATCTAGCCATTTATTTACTCTAATATATTGCCCTCGAATTTAAAGCTAACTTTGATATTCTCTATTACATTAATAAATTAAACGTTGTTCAAACACTGGATAGTAAAAACAGGATCGGTTTTGTATAAACAACACTGCTACATAGTTAATTAAATAATATTATACCCATTCTACCTTAATGGGATATTTAAGCGCGATTGGTGTCTTGCTTTTAGCTTCACACTACCCAACATTATATAGGTGATTTAGAAGCCCATGCTGAACAACTTTTACTAAGAAATTGGGACGAAATAAGAAATCGCGAAAAATATGTTTGACAGTTTTTTTTTTTCGCGATTTCGGTATTGGCCCCATAGTAAAATTTGTTCAGTACGGGCTTGTGTATCATACCTACATATTATACATACATGCAATAGTTTTTAGGTACCAATGTCTGTTCCTTTCCTGCGTCACACAAGTTCGATCGATTTGTCACACAAGTAAGATTACAATATATGTCTGACAAGGGACAGAATGTTTTTCCTAGACTTCATTATCTGTGGAGTTGGAATGAAGATCCAAAGTTATTCGAAACGAGTGGATCGCGACGGGAGTTTTGGTGCACAACTTGAACGTAAGCGAAGTCACAGGAGGAAGCCATTTACATATATTTATCATCACAATCCACAAGATTAAGTTCAGACGTCATTCTTAAAGGCCTTTTACAGCTGAAGCATTTCGGAGGCAAATTTATGTTTAAGCCTCTAGATCAAAGAATTTTTAAATAACAACATGAAAATATGTTCTCTTAGTCTCGATGAATTTTCCCTCCTAATTAAGGATCAAAAACTTGCGGCTTTATGCTAAATTCAATTCATTAAAAAGATAATCTAAGTGTATTTATAAATTATAAGGAACGAGGAGCTAATTATTCTGTCAAGTTAGCGCAACATGGCGTTATTAGCCGAGTTTGGCTCGGCTCGAGCGCGATTATGGGCCGAACTTGCTTTGACTTGGCCCTACTAAGTTACTCAGTACGTTGCGCGGGGAACACTTCATAACCTCTGTCAAACTAGTTTCGAGGTTTAAATAATCGCTTGTTTAAGTACTTTTTAGCATTTGCGAGATTCTGAGAGCGATTTTGATTAATAGAAAGCTAGTTCAATCATGTGTCAAGTATGCGCCGCGATTGAAGTGTCTTGTAAGGAAATCAATATGGCTCGGCCTTGCTCGTCCTTGTGGGCGGTGGAGAGGCTATTCAAAACGCTTTACCTAGTTATTTCTTGTATTTCCTCGTACAGCCAATATCGTGATGAAATTTTATTTTTGCTTGCACCAGACAACACTATCGTTATCGTCAAAACAATGAGTGAAAATGGTGTATGTTTAAAACTAGTACATCAAACACATAATATTACTTAGCCGGCGACATAAGCGGCTAAAAAAGTGAAATTGGAAAATAGTGAAAAGATGAATTTTACTTAAAAGCTAGCAAACTCGTTGGGAGATAATCCGCTTAAAGCCTTTGTCGGGCTAGCTTAAGGGTTGATGGCGGTCTCCCTTTTCTTGCACTTTTATAAATAGAAAAAGAAATTGAGAAAAATGTAGTTGGAAATAACGAAAACGGACAGTTTAACGAAATGGTGTAGGTATATTCATCGTGTGACAATAAGACACCCAAGCCGCGCCGGGAATTATAGGAATCACATAAAAGACCTCCATTACAATAATCCCGTTGTTATTATATTGTACTTATATAGATCTCTATGACCTACATGGATCTACAGGCCTTGTGTCATCTAAATTTGCTAAAAGCAAATTACAGATCGAGCTAAATTGACATCGCCATAAAAGCTTGATTACTTACTTACATCTGTAGTTACGTAAGATCACTGAGAATGATAATAAAAGTAATTGACTAGCAAACATTAATACAGCAATTTATGTTTCGTGATTTGTTCCAGCAATTCGTAATGATAAGAATATCCATAAAAGAATTTGTAACAACAAGATAGCAAATTCTCGAGATTAACGTTTAGTAGTAGCAGAGTACAAGGAAAGTGGTATATTAGACCAGTAACCCATCTACTCGTACCAACAAATAAAAAATCACGTTCGCGATTCAAACTCCGGACGCACGGATGAACCAAGCATGTTTCGCGCTACGTTAGCACCGCATTTCGTCATGTCTAATCATGTCTAACTCGGTCGCGTCACTCGCGTCGTCAGTTGTTTGTTACCCGCGGCCCGCTCAGTTTTTTTGTTCGAAGTTGGACTACTCGTTGTAAATGGGTGTACTTTGGTAGTAGCATAAAGTAAGGACATGTAAGTAGTGTGTGGTAGTAGGTAGGTACTTGTATCTTTATAGTTGCTAGCATTGCTTGATGTAGATTTCATTGTCAAGTACCTACAGTATGTGTGGCAAATAAAATCGTAATATTAGTATACGTTACGTTCGATACGTCTATCTCCCTTTGTGATCTATTAAAACACAATGTTGGTTGGTATGGTGAAAAACACTTTGATCACACCGCTTTCCTTATGCGGCCCACTGCTCTATAATGCAAGTCCGTAGAGCAGTGTCGATACGTCGATAACGTACTACTTACTCATAATGTCAACACTTGTGGCAATACCTCATATACCTCACCAATACCACTACTTCATTAGCGGTCCAGACACTGTCAGTAATAATGTCATTATTTCTGTACCCGTCCTTTTCTATTATATGAAGAAGAGAAGGATGGGTACAGAAATAATGACATTATTACTGACAGTGTCTGGACCGCTATTAGTTCTACTGTACCAATATAGTCCTACGTTACTCGTATCTCTTCGCTCCGATGATCTCGTCATCGACGTAGAAGATGGCAGTCGGCGTGGCAAAAGAACAACGTCGCCTTCTTCTTGCGGCGCGCTACCTTGAAAAGATCGCTACCAACGTCACTAGCTCTACAGCACAGCCACTCTCGTACCTTTTCGCTCCGTCGATCTCATCCTCGTGGTGGGAGAGGGCGGTCGGCGCCGCAAAGAACACGTCGTCCACATCGCCCTCCTCCTGCGGCGCGCTGTGCCGAAACGATCGTGACCACTGCGTCGACGACGACTGCCGTGATCGCCGCGTCACCGCCTGAGAAAAAACATTTTTTTTATTTGTTTCATCTATGCCTAACGATATTGTCTAGCAAGCACGGTAAATTCAGCATAGCTTTTTTTTGGAAATGATAAAACTATTCTAGAACTTTTCTAGAATAGTTTTGCCATTGCCTGATATCCGATCTCCGCCGAGTTTACCTTATTACGTTTGTCATACAATATACAAGTACGTGAAGTAACTCTCAACATATTTTTATTTTACAAACCTTCTGTAAAACTGTCGCAGTCGGTAAACATTTTGTTCCATATTTATGGGTTGTTTTGTTTAAACTAAAACAATTATTATATAACTAGTAGCATAATTTCATACCTGAACATGGTGTATTTTCTATGGGTGAGTGACGGCGGCTACATGGTTTTATTTAACTTAAGATCATAAATACCTGTATAATATGTAATTTAAGTAGGTAAGTATCTCCTGATCAAACTGCTCCGGAAGTCCTATATTTCTGACTAGGAAAGTTCCTTCCGAAATATCACTGACAGGGCACCGAGCATCTTCGCCCATTATTTACGATGCCGTAACAGCGGCGCCGATCCCAAAAGACATCGCTTTTATAATTTATTGCTCGGAAATATGGTAGCCTAATTCTTCCGCCATATATTTAAGGCCTACTGAATAAAAAATATTGGGGTCAGGTTAGGAGGCGAGTGCATGTAAAAATGTCGGAGGCGGTCATTAATTTTAAAGCACCTGGCTTAAGAGCTTTACGGAATCACGGTAATGGTAGAACACGTTCAATTATATAACTATGAAGTAATATTAAGAAACGATCACACCACAACTTAGCGCAGCGTTTATATAAGCGAGTGTATGCGTTGCATTTTTTCATACAATATTGTGCGTATACGTTCCGAACCATTAGGACAAAGGACTACAGAATATGATTGAGAATTACGCTGCCACGAGTATCATTAATCAATTGCGAACATTTCATTAATTAGGTACTTAGTCCTAACTGTCCTAAATCTGACAGTGAGAGGTAACAAATAGAATAACATATACGACATTTAGTGGTCATTGTATTATCTCAGCTCGTCAAATAAAATCATTTACCATCTGGTCGCTATGAGATCACAACCTGGCTAAGGGTTAAAATAATAGACGTCAAAAATAATTCAACAGTATAGGCAAGAAATAATTCTCGCAGTACCGACGCTTACAGGAAGGGTTATTTTATCTATGAAGCCGGGTCCTCAAAACCTTTTAAAGACGTTCCGTTTTACCAGAGACTATAGAGATATAGACGAACACAGCCTAAGAACTTTTTGAAGCTCAAGTCGATTGCGCCCTCTGTCCGAAAGCAGCCTAAAAATACCGAAATTGTAAGAAGAAATGTCACCTGAACTGCTACTCCGCCTAGTAGCTACTAGTCAGTGTACTACTAGTACGCCATTTGTTACTAGGTGGAGTAGCAGTGCAGGTGACATTTCTTCTTACAATTTCGGTATCTTTAGGCTGCTTTCGGACAGAGGGCGCATCGACTTGAGCTTCAAAAAGTTCTTAGGCTGTGGTCGTCTATATCTCTATAGTCTCTGGTTTTACGAAAGTTATTTTATATCACGATATAACAATTACATTATCATTCCATTACAGCCTTCCAAATTAATACACCGTGACGCAGTGACGAGCCATTGAATATTAAAATGTAAACAATCAAGTGAATAAATTGAATGAAAGGATTAATGACCACATTTACATAATCGACCCTCTATGTTTACTAATGAATAGTTCAGTTCATAAGTCAATTAAAATTTCAACCTGACCAACTGCCAATGGCTCACCCGCCAGACCTATCCTACCCACATTACCTCGAATACAAACACCCCCCACTCATTAAGCTAGACCAAATTAATCAGTTCTGTTTAGGTATATTGGTTCAGTAACACATAATCAGTCACTTATCCAATAAAAACATGTCAAAAAACATTACGTAAAATCAACTTAAAACTACTATTAACCTAAATACATAAATCCTTTATTACTAAACATAACACGGCTACCTAAACTAAACTAAATCTAAATAAAAATGGCCCTCGTGGCATGGTACCGAAGATGCTGGCTGCGTTACCCCGTTGTACCGCGAGACTAATACGCTGACCGAGGTAACTGCCAGCTCTACGGTCCCCCGTTGTGTCTCTGAGTCTCTTCGCTAGGTCTCCGAAAAGACTCAAATCGCTAGGGCCCCACGGACCCAAGGTCTCGACGCCGAAAGGAACAAAACTGTACTCGGCCCCGAGACCACTGGTTCAGTTTCCTCACATCAATTTATATTTAACCTTATTATTTGATTATGATTAGATATGATGTAGGTCAAATCTGGCCATCTCGTCTAGCAATGAAGTTTCAAGCGCGACTTATCTAATTATTTTTTGCCCAAAAACGTTACATTTACTTAGCTTGCAGCTTGAAATTTGTTTGACCTATTTAAGTTAGCCCCCACTAAACCGGGTTCCAGCTAATCGCAGGCCATTAATAATGGGAAATTCGATTGGAAGCAGTGCATTTCTAAGTCTTTCAGCAAAATAGTACCGTATCAAAATGTTCGGGATTTAGCTTGAAAGATAAAGCGCTTTTAGCATATTTAAACAGCTGGCTTTATGAGGGTTGGTTGGTAAGTTGAAGCGGTTACGTAATACGATAATAACTATACTTTTTCATTTAGTTAGAGTTATTTCGTTAACGGTATAACACTATTAAGATTGAATAAACACTAACAATTACTTAATTAGACCTTGATGCTTGAAATGCAACAATGGAAGAATGGATTGTATTAAATACTTTGCGTTATTCAAACGTGTATTATATCATATCATATCTACAATGCTGTTAATAAATAATCCTTTGTTCTTATCCTTCATTTGGACATTTGTTTTTGGTAGAAGGAAGCAAAAATTAACTAAGGCTTGCTAAGTTAATGAATAAGATTAGACTCGAAATGAATTTACCTTTACAAGATTACCTTACGACCATGCAATTATGAGTAGGTATCTTAAAAAGAACCAACACAAAAACTTACCAAATATTTGTTACATTGTTTGAATGCAAATGGGGATGCCAGTTATATCACTCGCATTACTATTTATCGGTACTTTAAATAGATTTTTAACGAATACATTGTATCAATTTCATAACGGTGCCATTAAATTGGCTACCCAGCATATGAAACTATTTTAAAAATAGATCAGTGCTTCAACGTTCATAAAAGACGCTATGCACCATTTTGAACGCAATAAAATGGCCCATCTGCGTATTTAATGGCAGTCGTCATTTCCCGCCGCCTCTCGCAGATTGCGCCGTTCTGGGATATTCAAGAAGTCACTCGCGCGAACCACTATAAGTGGCATCTCAAATTGGGAATGACTGTTACGGATCATGAGCTCTAGTTACTCTAAGAACTAGCTCGCTGTCGAGACAAAACGTTTTGTTAAGCTGGATGGGAGTTTCACGGGATATTTAGCTAACTTTTAAATACACCTGGGAAACTAGGTTAGGAGCTAGAGCTCGCACCTGTGGCGATAATGGCACCTTTCTGGAGTCAATTAAGTGTGTCTACGTAGCTTCAGCACTATTAATAATAATTATGCTTTTCACTTGTGCATTGTTTATTAGTTTTATAATTTGTGTGTACAGGTACTAAATAAGGGAGGTTAGCTGGATCGATATAGAAGTAAGTTAAGTTCGTCGCAAGTTAAATCAGCAAAGGAATCCCATGGGGGGCTCCTCAGCCGCCGCGGGTGTGGCCTGCACTTCAGACCCTCGTGTTAGAGCGCAAACAGCCATACTCACAGTAACAACATAAGAAAGGCCGCTGAGCGTGAGCCGCGCCACGCTGTCCTTGCCAGGGTACAGCACGGCGGGGGGCGCGGGCTCCTCGGCCGCCGCGGGCGCGGGCAGCACTTCAGACCCTCGTATTAGAGCGCAAACAGCGATACTCGCAGTAACAACATAAGAAAGGCCGCTGAGCGTGAGCCGCGCCACGCTGTCCTTGCCAGGGCGTGGCACGGCAGAAGGCGCGGACTCCTCGGCCACCGCGGGTGCGGGCAGCACTTCAAACCCTCGTATTAGAGCGCAAACAGCGATACTCACAGTAACAACATAAGAAAGGCCGCTGAGCGTGAGCCGCGCCACGCTGTCCTTGCCAGGGCGCGGCACGGCAGGGGGCGCGGGCTCCTCGGCCGCCGCGGGCGCGGGCAGCACGTCGGGCCGCTCGCGCGCACGCCCCCGCGCCTCTCTCGGTGCCGCTCCCGATGCTCCATACATACTAGAAAGATAAACATTTGTGATTATATATTTATTGTTTTTCACGTTCTTTCGTTTCTACCTTAACGTCATCGTTTTTTTTGTATGGAATGAAAGTCAATGGGATGATAACAGCGCCGCTATATTTAACGTTGACCAGTTGTTCAATGGTATGTGGTGCCACCGGCCCTATGTATTTTACTTTCACAATGGGTAACAAGTTATGAAAATCATCTAAACTATCATAAGTTGAAATGCAATTGTGCAACAAAAAAACAATCGCCACTGCTCCTTTTTTAATCCAAAATCCTCTATCTCTCAAATTAAATGTCATTTTACGTATATGCAAAGCTCTGATATTGCAAAGCTATTTCCACTGACCGCCCCCAGTTCTCCATTAAATGCTAAAGCATTTATTTCCCTTTGTTTTGGAATGGATTTCAATAGCATGACTGCAATTAAAAAAGCTCACCGAGGACAGGCAAGTCGGGGGTTTAGGCAAACCACTAAGGCTACTCCCACACTAGCGTCTGTTGAGCTTCTGAGCGTCGAGGTCACGTCGCCCGAACGTCGGCGTCTCACCAGCGTCAACGCAACGTCAACCCGACGCTGGTGAGACACTACTCCCACACTAGCGTCTTCTAAGTGTCGCCGTCGCTCGAGCGTCGGCGTCTCATCAGCGTCGACGCGACGTCAACCCGACGCCGACGTAGCGTCGACGCTCGAAAGACGCTAGTGTTTCGTAGCCTAAAAGCGCCTTCTCCTGTTACAAACAGTTGTAACAAGAAACTAGTATAAGCAAGAAGATGGACAATCTCAAAGTTCTCAACTCTGCTGTAAGCTATGTACTTTTTATGGATGTTTACTTACTTTGCGCAGGAAAACTGTCGCTTCACTGCTTTTTACAACTTCGAAACCATTAACATAAACATAAAATAACTATGAAAACCTATGGAGCGCATTTAAAGCATATTTGATTATGTTTTATGGCTTCAATTTAAACTTTATGTAAGTAATTGATTTATTCTAGTAAGTTTTCCGAGATGTTTAAAAAAACAACTAGAGATCGAATAATAAATAATAATATAATAATATGTTAGCCTCTATACGTCCCACTGCTGGGCACAGGCCTCCTCTCATGCACGAGAGGGATCAGGCTATAGTCCCCACGCTGGCCCAAAGCGGGTTGGGAACTTCACATACACCTTTGAATTTCTCCGCGGATGTATGCAGGTTTCCTCACGATGTTTTCCTTCACCGTATAGCGATTGGTAAATATCAAATTATATTTCGTACATAAGTTCCGAAAAACTCATTGGTACGAGCCGGGGTTTGAACCCGGGACCTTCGGATTGAAAGTCAGACGTCATTACCGTCAGGCTACCAACGCTTACCGAATAATAAATATTTTAATTTGTTTGTATTTTCAGCCGTCGGCAGTGCCTAGTGGGCACCGCAAACCTACTGCTATAATATTTTGCTCTCTCAATAAGTCACAAAACGCTTTTAAATCTGCATATTTCTAGCGCTCTCAAACATGAAACTAATAATATACATGCCCTCATATATTCCGAGATCAATCAATCTAAATCAAGTGTCCTATATCACATAAGAGATTGAAAATCCATGTAGGGCAACTGTAATGCCGCCAAAATCATCTATCACCGTTATATGAGAGCCGCGACAAAGCCGCAGTCATGCTTTCAATAATAGTCATGAAACTCATGAACCTATTTGAACCCTGCTGCCATTAGATCGATCGATTGGTCTAGTGCTGACCGGTTAAACACCTAGGGCAAGTATTCATAAAATTGAATGCAAGTATAATAGGTAGCAGATCAATATAGGTATCCAAGCGCTTGCCATATTATGCGCATCTAATAGGGACCCATTTCACGAACGTAACGAAAGCTCGACGACGTTCGAAAATATCTGTCTTCAAAAATTTTACTACAATATACTTAAAGATAGTGGGTTGTCAGTAAGCCTGTACGATTTTACAATTAATACAACAACCATTTAGGTCTACAGCTGGTCTAGAAATGGGTTTGCCCACTGCCCATGCCCACTTTCGGGAAATCGGTCTTTAAGACTTTCACGACAGTGGTAATATAATTAATGAAAGTTAAAACTCGCACTTCTTGGACCACAAGTAGTGTATTGTTTTTCATATCGATATCATGACCACCATGATGACCACTGACATTTCCCTCTATTCATCATCACCATCAGCATGATTAGTCGTTTCCTCTGAGCTGAGGATCGTGGACATCATGTCCTTCTGTTGTAAATCAGGTTCCTCCACAGGCTTCTATCCCTCTATTACCATTTTAGAAATGAAAATGCTTATAACATTCCGGCGCTAAACTGTGACTATACACATTCATGATTGTTAGGTATTATCGTAAATGAAAAACGTTTCTCCCCACAATCAAACGAGCCATAATAACCAACAAAAGTTCCCTTTAACAAGTAATTACTTATACTCGGGCGTGCATTTGAATAAGCAAATCGAATTCCCATTTCTCGGCAAGCCGACTGCAACGTGTATTGCGGCTAGCAGTCGAAACTTGGTGTTCGCGGAGCAAGCAAAGTTCGTAGCTTGGAATTAACAAGGACATTAATGAGCTCTCTGCCGCGACCCACACGGTTTTGCTCTAGGGAAAGAGCTTACGTCTTTGGACCACATCAGTGCGGTGTTTTACGGTCGTTATCTTTGCTTCAGTATTGTAATTTACCTATGAATGTGCATCTTAATCTTGTAACATATGGACCCAATTCCGAGCTAAGATGCTATTAGTATGCACAGTAGCTACTAAGTACCTACAACACATTTACCAACGTGCGTCTAGCCTATTTACGCATACACAAATTGTTTCGCAGGCTCGCCTGCGGTAGCGTCAAAATCCGAGCGTTATTCGCTCAAAGCGTCTTTTTTGTGAAACAGGCATAAGATTGGCTGATGCAAGGAAATAAAATGTACCTACTGAGATTCGTATTTAGGAAGTGAAATGAAAAATTTTCAAAGATTTTTTGGTTAACAAAAATGTTCTTAAAAGACTTTAATCCGAAAACTGTGACACTATGTACAATAGTGGGTAGTCAACAATAGCTAAATAAAGTGCAGCAACCGATACCAGGGGGGGTGGCTAACCTAAGTGCAAAATACAGTCACCTTCATTCATAGTCGCATTTCTTTCGCCCTAACTATGTCTAACGTTAAGTTTTTAATAAACACACTAGACTGAAAATTACTCAGCTTCGCAAGTACTTAGTAGCTTAGTTGTTTGTGAGTGGTTCCAAACTACTCTTTGCTGGGCTTGATATTAGCACTTTGCCCGTACAAGGTGCAGGTACCACTTTATATACTCGCATGAGAGCAACGCCGTACAAATAACTTTAGTAAGTTAACTTCGCTTGGAGTTTGAACAATATGTACTGATGGTTTAATGTCGTAGGTCGTATCTAACGTAAATATAATCTACTTGATCTCTAAAGTTCTAAAATTAGTATTGATAATTATTTATGCTTGAACACGAACAGTGGAACTACCTACGCTTTGGAGTATAGCATACTGCTAACCATGTTTTTTACTCATACATATTAAAGAATGTACCCTTAATTTATTTCATAGCATTAATTGTAACATTAATTTAAGTTTAACGTACTTATAACAACCAAATAACGACTCACAAATCCAGCCCCTTAAGGGCCAGAAATACTCAGAGGCCTTGACAAAGTCGTGTAAACCCCTACACGTGCCACGAATTACGAACTCGAAGGTTAAACAGTTCAGTATTTGCCTTAATGCTTGATTTCCTCTGCCCAGTAATGGCCCAGTATGTTAAGACATTGGTGATACTAGTAATCAGCTTTGCAGGATAATCCTCTTTATATGTCAATTTCTTAGAGAATACCTAACTTCGCCGATTGGCATGCAAATTTAAACTTAAAAACGACCTAGTTATACATATACCAATTTACAATCCTACACGCAGATAGTTTGAAATAAAAAAATAGTTAAAACACAATAATCTAATACATTCCCTCATATGCGGTATGCGCGTCGGCTAAAACGGGTACAATGGAGAGACACATATGCACAATCAACGCCATAAGTATGTGTACACTTTTGAACCTTAATCCATCGTAATAAAGTTCAAAAGTGTATACATATTACAGACGTTGACTGTAGATAGTGAAACCTTTCTGGTAATATTTTACATAGCAACTTACTAGTAGTTACTCGTAGTACAGTCGCCATCAAATATATCGGAGCGGCCAGGGTACTCAAAAATATTTGAACATGCACTTTATCGCCTTGACAATAGAGGCGTTGTTCAGATTTTTGTGACCACCTTGGCCGCTCCGATATATCTGATGACGACTGTACCTATTGTCTGTCGTTAACTGTCTCAGGTGACCGTTCCAATCAGTTTCTGCCTGCACTACAACTAGAATATGTTATGCACAAATTACGGCTATGACAAATGGCTTACACCAATTAATTATTATCCTTCGTCAGCTTAAGTGGCCAAGATCACTTTCGGACAGCTTAAGCCTGTAATAATAATGGACCGAGTGCGAGAGCTTCTCAGCTGGGAGGATGGTGCGTTGATTATCTTGTGAGATTAATGTCACGGACTTTCATTGTTGAGCCACTTACGATTCAAGCTATTTTCTCCTGTTCAGCACATACTCTATGAAATGTCCGCAAGATCTGGTATCGATAAGAACGAACTAAGTTATCTACTTGATAGGGTACCTAACCTACGAGTATCTCCAGAGACCTTTCTCATCACTAAGCGCAAGCGAGACACCGCAAGCGGAACTAGTTAATAGTACTGATATAGTTATAGTATATATGAAACATTCTCGAGGGAGATCGTCTCCCATACAAAACCAAAAACGTTCTCGAGAACGGAACTACTGTAGTTCCCGTATTTCACGAAAATGCATTAGTTCTAGGTATCCCCCCAAATTCTCATTTCCATAAACTAACAAAAGGGATCACTGCAACATTTTGCGTTCATATTGTAAGATAATCTTTTAAGATGTCCGATTCTTACTAGAGTTTTTTACGGGACATCTTAAAACAATCATACCAATAATTCTTGGTATTATTTGCGACGGTTAAGGGGCTACTTTGAAAAATTATAGGTTTTTCAAAGTAGTTTCAAACGCTCTTTTGACTAAACCGGGATTGGGACTGAATTTATTTTCTAACATATATTATTAGACTATAATACTCTTGTATATGGTACAAGCCGAAACACGATTGCTGAAAGTTGCCTCGATAGAAAAAAACTCCGAAGTTGGGTCCTTTTTTCCCTTATTTTTCTTAGCTTACGTAAACTATAAGAGATTAAGCAATATAAATAAGTAAAAAATATGTTATTCTGGTTTATCTAAAAAGTCACAGAAGCCAAATCAGAAAAAAACTTCATAGATTCGTTTATTTATCGTAGTTTGGTCAAAAAGTTTGATCCTTAAGAGAGCTGCATCTCTTTCTTTCGTGCACGGGAGCCTTAAACGTGTCTCTTACGGATGGGCGTGGCTTGTCCGAATCGAGGAATGGCCTTAAACAATCGCTGGTGTATGCTATTGGAATAGAGGAGAGGGCTTCGCCGTAGATTGTACGTCGGGATTAAGGATTTAGGATTCCATTTGAGACTGCAACATTAAGTGCTCTACTGGTTCCAAGCAGTTACAGTTAAGTTCGTTCAATAATTCTAATTGTAGATATGGTGATTAAATATAGACAATGGATGGTGCTTTAAAATTCCACAGGGAATTAGGAAAAAAACTTGGTTAAATAAGGATAAAAACTCACTCATAGTAACTGGTATTACAAAAAATTTTGCACCCTACTCGAGACTTTATGTCATGAGATGTATTTTTACGATTTTAGTGGCTCTAAGCAAATCTCTGTGCAAGTGCGCATGTATAACATAACAGCAAAATTCCATCTCTATCTTTTTCAGTGCTACTGAAAGAGAAACACCGTGTTATGATTGTAATGGGAGCTCATTGCAAGTTTTGCAAAGAATAATAAAAAAAACTACGCATTAATTGAGAAATATAAAATTATGAAGTTTTCAGTATTAGTGTGGTGGAATTTTGGCCTTAATTTTTCTCACACATGCAATGAAATATTCTCTTTAAGTTCCTTATATTAATAAACTGAAGTAGCTTTTTTCGGGCGTAACAACTCGATGCGGCCTGTAAAGGAATTTCATACAACTTTTCAGGCCTAGGCTTGCAAAGTAACTTTTTTTTTGTTTCAACGTCCAACGTCATTCACAGCATCGAATCGAAGATGGCGCCAGGTTTTAGAAACAGTTGAAGTTCCTTATTAGCACGAATATGATGATGATGAGTATGAGTATGGGTTATACCCATACCCATTGGGTATGGGTATGGATATGGATATGAGTATGGGTAGGTGTATGGGTATGCGTATGAGTATGAGTTTGTATTTTATTTCATTGCATATTTGAGAAAAGGACTATACATGCCTCGGCGTGAAAACGATTAGGACGTTGGCAACACACCCTGATTATTTCCTTTACGTTGTAGACAAGCAGTTGTAACCTGACTAGATTCTCAAGAAACCCGCTGGTTACTTATCCTCTGACTGCACCTAACCAAGTTATTTTTTACGTAGACACACATGCAGATATACGAAACAAGCTTACCTAATATCATCATCGTCAGGATGATGATCCGGAGGCAGGTCAAGCCGGAGGTCGCCGAGCGCCCGCGCCGCGTGCCTCCTCCGCCTCTCGTACCACAGCCTCCGTTGTTCCCTCTCATTGTCCCTCTGTACACCGAAGAACGTCTGCGTCTCTCTCTTAAGGTAATCCCGCACCGCGACGGTGTGCACTCTGCGCAATCTGACGCCGTCTTCCTGTGCGGGCTGGGGAACGGGGTCGGGGGGCGGCGCGAGCGGCGCGGGCGGCGCGGACACCACCCGCGGGGGAGACGCGGGCGCAGGAAGGGGAGCCGACGCGGTCGGCGCCGGTGACGCGCTTTGGCATGCCAGCTGGGGTGCCAGCAAGCCTGCGCTTGAGCGCCTGAAACAAATTAATTCACATTTAGAATATGTTTGATTATACAATATTTATGCTACGGATAAAAAGTGGAAACAATAAGTAGTTAAGTGATACAAAATAAAATCATCTTTATTAATCCAAATCCTAGGGATTTGTATCCCAACCGCTTCATTACATTAGGTACTAAAACTCCAGTATTGTTACGTTACGAGTATTACACAGAATGATGTACTAATTGTCTTTCCAGTTTTATGAAATATACTGTGAGATTTCAGTTAACTAATTATGGATAAGAAGAAATCATACTTTTCTTCCTTCTATAATACTATCGACTATAACGTTATTGTTGTATTTTGCCAACATTAATACGCAAGTAAAGTTCTACGCTCGGGAAGTTCAACCCACTTATTTCCACTTAACCTTTACCAATATGAGAAACTTAAAGACGACTATCGAATTTTCCTTATGTTTAGAACTTCCTACGTATACCTACGTAAGTGTATATGGTCGTAAACAGTAATCGTAAAAATAATTTGTAAAGCGTTCGTGCGTTTCAGTGCCCCAAATTAACGTAAGTTGCGTGCGTATCAGACAGAGCGGAAGTGTGTTTATAAATGTAAACCACTTGTACATACGTCACCATGAACGGAAGTAGGTTGTAAATGAGATTATTTACGATTGGAAATTCTGAATGATTAGGAAAGCCTGGAAGTCGGTATATATGATTTACATACATTTTTATATAGCAAACATGAGATACTCCAAATTATATTTATAGCAGTTATAACGACAAAGGTTCTGCACTAACTTCTGACTTGCCAATAAGCCACTAACAATTTAGAAATCTTAAAGATCAATCAGAAATCATCAGTAAGACCCAAGAAGTATCATAATATTTTAGTAATAAGTTATAAATGTACCATCGGATTCATAATTGCATACCCAATTTATGAATGAATTCGTTGTTAAATATGGTATGCAATTATGAACCCGATGTTATACACAATACTGAATCCAACCGTTGTACAGTCACCATCAAATATATCGGAGCGGCCAAGGTGGTCACAAATATCTGAACAATGCCTCTATTGTCAAGGCAATAAAGTGCATGTTCAGATAACTTTGAGTACCTTGGCCGCTCCGATATATTTGATGGCGACTGTACAGCCTTTAACATAATTAATGGTTGCAAGAAAAAAAAATGAATCAATGAAATCCACGAGGCAAGTGAAACGAGACATAATTACCGTCCAGCCGAGCCTCGGCTCGAAATCCGTTCCGGAGTGAACGACATCGTCAAATTGAACGGATTCATTCGGTATTTCCGATTGCAATTCGACGGCCAATGAGCGAATGTCAATTGAAATCATTCACGGCCGGTACAGACATCAGAATTTGCATTTTGGTGGCGAACTGATTGGTAGAAAACTAGAGAAACTAGATTAGAGGGGTGATTTTCGAGATTCGAGCATTCTAAAGTGACATTTAAAACTCTTCATGCAAAAAAATTGGCGAAAACCTTGTGTGCTATTAATTTCGATCTTAATATTTTGGAATTCGAGCACTTAGTCAAAAATTGGCCTCCTGATCTGTTTGTAAATATTGAATACTTACTAATAATTGTGTATCTATCAGCTTGAAAAGACTAATAATTTCAAAAACCAACATATAGCGAACTTGAGTACACATAATATGTAAAGCGGGCCACTCACGTAATATGGCAGATTTCGTTCAAAATGTTCCGATCAATTTACGTTGTTCATCATCTGGAGCGGCGCAAGTTTTTTTTTGTATTTAATATATACCATGTTGTTTGGCCTCTTTAAGAACTAGTACAGCTTTGGGTTGTGACCATAAGGTCAGTTCCTTCAGGCCGCAAAACTACCACGTAAGAGAAGTAAAACGAGAGTGATAGTGAAAAATATAGGTGATAAAAAGCGTAGAGAACCTAGCGGTCACATTTAGTGTAGCTGGGTAAAACAGATTTAGGGCAACGGGCAACTTTTCTGTGGACAACACCCAGCTGCCCATGTTGTAAATATTAGGCTTTTTTAAACTGCAATTTTAAATTACAGACTATTTATAAACGGCGCCTTTAAGCGCTTGAAATGTACATTTAATTTCGCCATCACCATTGACAATGTGACGCCCAACATAATCACGCTCTTGTATAATGCACGGCCCAGGTGCGGGAGGCAATAATTTGAGCGAGATGGCACGGCTGCTCAAGCTACTGGAGATATACAAAGGTAAGCAATGCCTTTGATAAATATTCCTTATTATTGCGTCACGTGGCACCTCCGACTGCCGGATCCACAGACTACCTGGCAGACTCCGCATAAACGCTTACGATGACTCGCGACAAGATTTAAATCTGTGGAATTTGCATCTCCTTTACATGGTTGACATTGCCGTCGTTTTTGCAGGTGATTCTTTTGAAAGTAGCAAGGCTTCCTAGAGAATATAAGTAGAGCAAAGTTTGAAGAGAATCACATCAAAAGTACGTAAATTTTAGTATGTAGTATGTAAAGTAAACAGCGGACCCTACAGAGAACGTCGAAAAGAAATTTCATTCTCTGCGTCTCTATATATAAGTGTTTGCGATTATAGGCCTGGCTTTCTAAATGGTAGCAGAGACTGGAAAGAACCAGGATATGGTAAGCGAAAGTTTTTATAATATAAGGTTATGTTCAAACAGAGCCACCGACGGTTCAATTTCAAGTGTCCAATGTGTAGGTGTCACCGTGAGATCACATGAAATCGTGGGATTTTCTATGAATTGAATTTATACCATTACGGTTTAATTTAGAGCATGGCTTTAGCTGTGTCTAGTAGGTATGTGGTCTGTGACCGGATCACAGGTGTGTATTCACGGGAGTCTGTATTATATGTCGATTTTCATACGTACATATGTACTACGTAATGCTTGTACAGTCATCTACACATATGTTGTTGTTAACAAGCAATGTTAACAAACATATGAGCATGGAAACTTGTATTTTCCAAACATTAACATTATTAATTTTAATGAAGTTCGTGGAATAGAGGCTATTGATTACGTATAACAGTGAGATTCCGGGAAAATGTTGATTTTCTATAATGAAATGTTACTTACTAACATTTCCCACAATTTATATAAAATAATAAATATTTGAAAGGTTGTTTTTTAGGTAATTCAAGCCGGGAAAGCCCGTTAATTTTATTTGAGTAAATTACTATTATCAACTAATTTACTCATATCAAATTTTATTAAGACTTACAAATTAAGTTACTTAGGCAAAATGTATTTTAATTTAGTTTTTTACTGTGTTGCCGTTTGTGTATATACTACACATCAGTGGCGGCGGGTCCATAGAACATGATTCCCGTCGGCTTGCCTAATTTTTAAGCACCTGAGTAGTTTTCTTAAAGCCCGTGAAAAAAATTTAAGCTAAATTCAGCTCTGGCTTGCCTAAGAATTTTTTTGACCCGCCGCCTCTGCGACACATAATATGTATATACACTCACATTATTATGTACCTATTCATTATACTTATTTGAGCTTTATTTAATTCCTTATAGAATTAATAAGTTTTCAAATTAACCTGTATAGACCTCCTTTGGGTAAAAGCCTCCTCCAGGGCATTCCACTTCGTTCTGTCTGCAGCTATCTTTATCCAATTTCGTTCGATATAATAAAACTTTACTATAGGTTTATACATACACCGTGTTTTTTTTCTTTCCTTTAATTGCAAGGGTACAAGGGTGCAAGCTTAGGAAGCATAAATTAAGTATATTTCTCAAAGACACCAGTGTCCTAATTAGCTCCAGTTCTGAGATAATCAATTTTTATCGTGTTAAACTACTTTAAATTATTTTTGTATTCTGAGACACCGCAATAAATGATGCACCAATGTGTTACGTCAATAAAATAAGCTTCCTTTGTATCTCAGAATTTTTTAATGTTAAAAATTACATTGACATGTCATCATTTTCATTTATTTGGTTATTCATAACACCCCAATACCCTAGTTACATTAATTATTTAATTAGTGACTGATATAGCAATTATAGTAACAAAAAAACACTTTTAAATACTTATTATGCCAATTTGTTTCCTTAATCGTACCCATATGCTGAAATTAAAAGAAAAAAAAACAATGTATAATATAGTCCCTCAGAAGATTAAAATTACGCGTAAGCAAATTTTGAAATCCAAAGCGAGACTGGAATGTAGCACTAGAGGATGCAAATGACCATTGAAACAAAAATGCTTCTGTTTACAAACAAAATGCCATTTTAAACTAAAATGCCGAGAATGATGTCACAGACTGTACAAATTTACGACAAGTGCTTTGTAAAGACGGTGATGTATTAGTGTTTCTTTATGTACTTTTTATCCATGCTTGCGGAGTGAGATCCCTCACTTGTCTTTACGACAGGGACCGGAAAACCCCTTCATTTGATTAATCTTTTCGATAGGGTAACCCAATGATAGGGTTACCCTATCGATAGAGTAACCCTATTATTGGGTTACCCTATCGTTACGGTAACCGTTTTAATAGGGTTAACCATATCCAATATGGTTTCCCTATCGAAATGTCTTAACGATATAGTTTACAATAGCTTGATCGCATTCTAAAAACACTTGATAGGGTAACCTCTAATATCCCTTCATTGGTAACCGGTTCCGTCCTTGCTTTACGAAATGACATTAACCATGTAGCAACGCGTTTGTTTTCATTTTAATATTATAGTTCTGCCGCGAATGCAGAAGACGCTGGTTAAATAAAAAAATCTTTGATTACATACATACATACAATCACGCTTATATCCCAAAAGGGGTAGGCAGAGATCAGGGACTTCCATTTGCTACGATCAACGTTGCTACGTTCACGCTACGTACGTTCTGCTGAACGGCTCTCCGTGAGCCACTTCTCGCCCCTGTGAAGAACGAGACGTGATGGGTGGCGTTCTTTGATTATACTTAACTAATGACCACAACAATAACCGACATTACGATATGTAGATGTTTACACACATTTGTATACATGATAAGACGAGTAAGGATGAATTCGGTATAGGTACAGTCGTTACAATTTAAGGTGCTTACTATTAAAGAAAGTAAATGTATAATAAACCTACAAGGAGAAATAATTTCAATATAAATTTTAACGTTTATCTAAATAGGTCAATTTGCTGAAAGGAAACATTTTTTTATAACGGAATAATTTTTGAAAAATCATTACTCTAAAATATTATTCTTGAAAATGTATGCCATTTAATTATATTTCCACTAAGGATCAAATTATTTTAAAGAGAACTCGTACCTCACATATTTTTCTATAATTTGGAAGGAATAAAGTTCTTTTTATTTCGTATTATCTATATTATGCATTTTCACTTGTTACGAAAACTAAAAACAAAGCTTTGTGTGAGCCAAGCTATTAGTAAAATAATATTTAGCTTATGAGTTTTAATGGTTAAATTTCTTTGAAGAGCCACAGTGAATCCTACCCAATCCTACGTTAAAATTAACTCATGGAGAACCAGGAGCCCGCTAGGCGCGCTCTCTGTGCGTAGAGGCTTTCCGCTACAAAGCAGAAAAACGCCGGAGTCGTAGCGTAGCGAACTGCGGTACGGAAAGTGTTAAAAGGTCGGCAACGCACATGTGACACCTTTCCATAAGCTACAGTAGCTGCTTACTGTCACGTGGGCCGTGAACGTGTTGCCACCGCCGTGATATAAAAAAGAAGAGTTTTTAAGAATGTTTTACCCTATATGCCTAAAAACAGCGTTCTCTGAAGCGAATGTGTTTTTGACAAGGATAACAAATGTTGAAAGGAATAAGATCTAAGTATAAATAACGCCGATCACGTGTAGCACATATTCTATTTACAGGTTGTCAGCTGTCGATAAAAATATTTCTAAGAAACACACGTTTTTAGTAACAGTATTTCATTGTAAGAAGCCGTGAACTAAAATGAAATAATTAAAGCTATTTTTAAGCTGCACTCTTATTTTCGTATATTGCTTCAACACTGAAAACTCAAATAAGAAAAATATAATAATGATGTCCCTGCTCGATACGTTAATTTACATTTTTTTCCGCTGAAGAGAATTTTGAAAAGAATATAATTGATTGGTATCTAATAGCATAGAAAAAGTAAGCTCAAGGTTAAGAAAACAGGGGGAGAAGAAGTAAGGTCCCATTCCCGAGACAAAATAAACTATGTTTCTCTTCCCCTACCTTACATACCTACTCTATCCTAAAATTGAGTATCATTGAACCAAGGAAAATTGTCAAAGGAAAACTATTTCCCAAGAAATTATCTGCATAATGCGCCCATAACCGGGACATATTCACGCAAATTATCACAAGCCGGAATTTATTTAACAGCTTAAACCGAACCGTAAAACACGTTTAAGACTATTATTGGAAATGGGACGAGTGAATAACGACTTGAGCATTTAAAAGAGCATTATCCTAACAAGAGGTATTCTCGAGTCTCTGCGAAGTTTGCTCTAATCTCGGCAAGGATCATAATAAAACTGGACTAACATTTTATTCTATAAAAAAATAGCATCTATCTATTACGACAATTTTGTCAGGAATAGCGTGGCAAAGTACAGTTACTTGTTAAAAGTTCTCTAGAGCTCGATGTTGTTTGGTTAGGCCTTGCTTTTTGTATAGTGATAGCTGTTTACAAATAGCACGTGGTGGCCAACCACAAACTAACATTCGACGATCAAAAGATGTTTAGACGTATTTTGAAACTTATTCTCCATTGGTTGCACACTTGTTCGTTAGATCACTGCACAATAAGAGCCGGTTGCACCAAACCTTTCTGTTAACGTAAACGTCATCTTTAAAAAAATCTTGTATGAAAGGTTTGACAGTTTTCCATGGGATGACAGCTCCGTCTGCATTTAAAGTTGATGAGTCCGTTAATTGGGCGTGCGTGGTGCAACCCACCCTAAGCTATTATTCAACTTTAATTAACAAAAAACAAAAGCTATCCTCAAGCAGTCCAGGCTATATTGAGATTCCAATGCAAGTCACCTGGACTGACAATGTTTGTACACAATGGCGGTCCTTCAAAATTCAAGCAATACTTTATTAGGTGCCGCAGCGCCTTCTAAACAGAAGTTATTTTGACAGCGTTAATTAAAACCGCCGAACAAAATCGGTAGTCTGCTTTTGTGATGCGATAGATGGCGCTAGTGCGTTTGCCTATGTGGGAATGCGGTTTTGCAAAGATAATTATTGTCAGTATATTCTTATTATGGTCCTTTAATCTCAGTAATATTTGCTAGCTTTTCCTCTGTTCAGTAGCCAACTCTGATGCATTCTAAGAACTGCTTGTTTCGAAATTAGGTTATCTTCCATCTAAGTATGATAAACATCTCGCAGTTAACTTTTCTTGGTTTATTTGTTAATGAGACTGGATTTCAATACAAATGAATTAAAAAGTAGCAGGAGTATTTATGTTGTTGACATAACTAAATTGTCAGTTACTTAGTCTAAAACGTTCTCATAAAATAAACGGATATAGATACATAGTAGAAATATTTATACATATATAAATACAACAATAAAAGTGAATGTAGGTACGAAAAACCACTTTAAGTTTAATACGGTTGCCCTAAAAGAGGCCTTTGTGTGTGTTAGTCAGAATATGAAATGTCATTCATTTATTCATTAACAATACAGTATTGTGTTTGAAATGAATTACTTAAAGCTAACCTAAAAACTAATAAACAATTTATACATATTAGTTACAAGTCAAAAATACTTACAAGTTAGGAACACAATCATGGTATAGAAGGATTCAAAATGTCGTTCTTATAATACAGTATCAATACTTATTCCAAAACATTAGTTAATAATCAATTTTAACTTAAATAACATTTACGAATTGTATCCTATAAATAATTCATCAATACTATATAAAGTCCTCTCCGAAAGCAAAGCATTCAGCTCAGTTCTGAATTCCGCGTGTGTCGTGACCATTTTCAAGTTAGTAGGTAGTCTATTAAACGCCTTAATTCCTTGGTATCGCGTACAGTGTTTAACTACTTTAAGATGTGGACTAGTCGTTATCTTAAGGTTCTTTTTTCTTGAAGACAAACGAATTTCTCTTTCTTTCTGAATGTGTGGTATTTATCTCACAATGTTACTTTTAAATTGCAATTATACGAGTATAACATAACATAACATAAATATTATTTATTGCACACCTCAAATTAAAGACACAGAGTATACACAAGTTACAAACAGAAAAAAAGAGGTAAAACAATCTTATCTATATATAAAAATAAAATAAATAATCTTAGCGAGTATCTTTGCTTACAATAATCTTCTTCTTCTGTTCCCATTGTTTGGGGTCGGGTCTCCTGTCCCGCGCCAAGTCCTGCGGTCTTGGTTTTTCTGGTGGGGCACCTGGGCATTCTTGAGGCCTCTCTATATTTTGTATGGCGGTCGCCCTCTTCCTCTTTTGGGCTCCTGTGGATTGAGCGCTATTTGTAGGTACTACTTGATCGTTCTCTCGTCGTTTGACGTGGTTATATATACTTTACGACTCTCGAGATACGCCACGAGCCGGATAGTCGCCATTATTTAAAATATTTCCGTCATTACGTCGAAATCTTTTAGTGTAAGTAGTTTATTTTCACCCTGAAGTATTATCTGCTCATTATTTAACATATTTACAGTGAAAAGTAACGTTTATGAGTAAGAAATAAAAATTGTCATAACACGGCAGTTTTTAGTGTTTTTACGTATTTATACAACGATATACAGGTTAGAATGCCACTAAGCTAAGAATAACCTTTTAAGGGCTGTAACACTTTTATTATACAGTCCGTAGAGTGCCGTAAAAGTGTAAAACTGTGTCTATGTAAGAGCATTACAATCATAAAGTAGCAAATGACGCAGATCTGCGTCACCCGAGGGCAACAACTTTAAAGTCCAAAGTCCATTAGCAGCAAAGTCATAAATGAACGGGGCTTGGGAGGAAACTTTTAAAATGCGAGCTAAATATTATTTTCATATAAAATAAATAAACATAAAGTTTGTTTTGTGTTGAAATAACGGACCATTCTCATAATTTTGAATGTATATTTGAGCAGAAACGAAGTTTATATAATATTCATGAATAAACACACATTTTAATCACGTTTTGGTTTTATGCTGATAAGAAAATAAGTATAAAAGCAGGAATAAGTTTGAAACAGGTGGTCTAGGGTTCAAATCCTGGTCAGGCCATTTATATATGTGTTTATCACAGATGTTTGTTCTTAAATTATGGATGTTTTCTGGGTATGTAATTAAATTATTTATCTAATTCTATGTATTATGTATATCGTCGCCAAGTATCTATTCAAAACACAAACCTTAATGAGCTTACTGTGGGACTAGGTTAGTTTGTATGAAATTGTCCGAGATATTTATTTATCTATCTATAAAATTAACAGTTTGTTCATAAAAGCAAATGATAATTCTAAAATGGACGTAAAAAACAGGAAAAGTGCGAGTCGGACCCACGCACGAAGGATTCCGTACCATTATCTATTTGTTGTTACAGCGGAATAGAAAGTCATCATCTGTGAAAATTTGAACTGTCTAACTATCACGGTTCATAAGATACAGCTTGGTGACAGACGGACAGCGGAGTCTTACTGATAGGGTCCCGTTTTTACCCTTTAGGTACGGAACTCTAAAAACTAGCTAAGGCTCGTGACTTTGTCCGCTCGCTCCCCTCGCCTTCAACCCATTCACTACTAATGACAACAAGTTGTCGTCACGGCTCTACGAAGCATTTTCGCTACATAGCGGGAAACCCATGTGCTACGGCGTAGCGCTACGCGCGTAGCATAGCAGTGAATGTGTTAATAAATCTTTTTAAGATAAAAATTATTCGATTTCTGTTACTACAACCTGTATTCATTAAGCCGATTTTGTGTTAAGTAACAAACATTCAAACTGCAAAATATACAAACTTTCATATACATATATAAAATACTATAAGTGAAAGGCCTAGACTTCCAATTTTTTTTTTTATTCGTCCCACACGCAAATGTTTGGCAAATTATTACTATTTATTATTTTTAAAACCTGTTTAATGTCACGCGGGCATTCAAAGTCAACTGAGTCGACGTGTCTTCATAATTGTAATAGACGGAGAGCTGGCCACGCCAGATATGACACAATAATGAGAGCAACGAAACCCATCTAGTTAGTTTGCAATACTACTGGTTATTTCTAGATCCAGACATCTGGCAGCTGTAAAGTGGTGGAGGTCAAAGAATGCAAATAACTGCTGCTGCTGCTTACTGTGGGATTAGGTTGATTTGTGTAAGATTGTCCTAATATTTATTTATTTATTTATTTATTTATTTAACTTGAAGAAAATAAATCCTATAGTTCTGGGTTTGATGCAATATTATGTAAAATAATGTAATTAATTAGAATATATCATAGCCAGAAGTTTTTGTTGGGGAAAATAGTGCCCAATGATGTTTAATGCAATTTATAGTTAGCGGCCTAATGTTTTGGTTTCCGAAAAATAGGCCCTTAACTCTATAAATAACTAAATTTTCGCAGTTTTTACCTATTTTTGTGTTACTTTCTTCCAACTAAAAAACTTTGTTGGTCGATCACTCTGACCTCCACCTATTAAAAGCTGCCAGTTGCCCGAATCTAGCAATAAGGATGGCAAAGCAAACTAACTATACAGATTTAATTGCTCTCATTCTTGTGTCATATCAGACGTGGCTAGCTCTTAGTCCATAAGCTAAAGCATCAAGCCTTTCACTTTGAAGTCAGCTGAAATTCAAAAAAGTTTTAGTTGCTAAGACGGCTGTAATGCCGCCGAATTCTTGCTTTTTATTTTGTGCAGACGTAAACGTCTTAGTAATTGTGAAATTTTAGATTGTTACTTCTACCAGAGACCATAGAGATATAGACGGCCACAGCCTAAGAACTTTTTGAAGCTCAAGTCAATTGCGCCATTTATGTCAAAGACCCCTAAAGATACCGAAAATGTAAGAGAAATGTCACCTGCACTGCTACTCCACCTAGTAACAAATAGCGTACTCGTAGTACACTAGTAGCTACTAGGTGGAGTAGCAGTGCAGATGACATTTCTCTTACATTTTCGGTATTGTTAAGGGTCTTTGACATAGATGGCGCAATTGACTTGAGCTTCAAAAAGATCTTAGGCTGTGGCAGTCTATATCTCTATAGTCTCTGCTCCTACACATACGTCTGGTGCAGACTCTGTCTGTTGCTGGGTAAATGTGTCCGGAATGAAAACCTATCAGAGTATTAATTCAACAAATATTATCTGTATTCAAAAGCGTGATATCTTAATTGATAAGCGTATTTTTAAAATTCATACTTTGAACTCAGCCATTAGCTAGGAATACACACACAAAGTTGGTGTTATACATATAGCAATATTCAGATATGCCCGACGGACAGATCCGTCTGTGTATGGCGCGAATTGGACACGGATTTTTCAGCGGACATATCTGAATAGCGCTATATGTATAACACCAACTTTCTCTCTTTGCATAGTCATCATTGTCATCAACTATAGTCTGTATCTTTAGGTATTTAAATAAAAGTAAACAAACAATTTGTACATTCTCGGGTAGTTATAACATGTATTGATTAACCAACCAAAAAGAGTATTATATAACCATATACAAAAGCGCCTAGATCTGTCACTGAACGAACGACCTGACTTTAACCTACATTATTTGATCAGGTAATGTTTTCATCTACCCTCAACTGGCTTAAGGAGCAATTAGAGGGTAGATTTTGTTTACTTTTATTTAATACCTAAAAGTACAGACTATAGTTTTAGCAAATTCTTGTTGCATTGTTTCATGTTCACGGATGTAGGTAGTAGTAGTACATTATTATCTAACTATTTATAAGGATATCATATTTTTCTAGCTAGACATTACTCAATTATGGATATTTCGTTTATATTTAGACTGAATAGAAAAAAAACTTAAAATCTCGTAAACGTTTACAAGCTCTCAAAGCAGTTAGAACATTGCGCAATATATTTAGGTATTTTACGATTATTACGTTAAAGTAAAGCTAAAACCACACAGAAACTAGAATTTAGTTGGATGGTAGCTGAGGCATTCCACTCTGGTACGCCGCTACGAAAACTCGGAGCACCCTCGATTTCTCATGCAATGCACGCAGCCAATAACTCAGGCGAGACGGCGCTCGGGCACGCGCGCTTGGAAATATTAAAATAATAGTAATTAACACTACTGATAACCACAAAATATTTCCTTAAACAAAATGTAGTTTCACTGTTTTTTTTTTTTGTTACCAGAAACCAAACTTCGTCTACCAGTAATTTAAGAACTGGAACTACAAAACTAAGGCTTGTTACTTACCAAAATATTTAGTTATTTATACGTAAACTTTGAGTTATAATCAAATAAACTTTATTAACTCCTTACCGAATTTTGATTATTGATGAAATAGCCGAAGTAAGTAGTTCGGTTATCCTTTTTTTTTTAATTTAGAAAATGCAAGAGGTTCTTGCGACAGAACGTTCCAAGTAAGTTGGATACTGTGAGATTTATCGTGATTAATTCGATATACTTTGATATAATAAACTACTTTTTTAACTCTTAAATTAAGTAGGTAGATGCACGATTATTAGCAGGAACTCATCTACAACTAAGCAAGTACCTCCTCTAAGAATGGCCTCAACAGTCTTTTCTCGGTCTCTTCCTCGTTCCTCGCGCTCTTGACCAATGCGTTTTTCGGTACCTATCGAAAGTCACCACCACATATTATATCAGAGCGGTCACGGTAAGTACTCAAAAATATCTGAACACAATAGAGGTGTTCAGATATTTGTGATGATCTTGGTCCCTACGATATATCTCACGGCGACTGTACGCCGTTACCACTCTTGAATTGTTTATATGAGCGATGTAACCCACCGACTGCCATACTCCTCATTCCGAATTTGATTGGTTCGATATCGAAGGTAATTTATTATAAAAAATTTCAAATAATTCAGAACAGACTTTTGTAGGATTTATGACAATTTGTTCGTATCATTATCGTAACTTCATTTATCGTCATCTAAGATATGCCACGCTGATCGTAAAAATCCACACTTTTTATCTCATTACTCTGAAAATTGGAACACTCTGGCAAGTTCATTAAAATAATCCTGAAGAAATGTATAATCTTTCTCTCATTTTAATAGAAATTTTTAAGATCTTTTTCGTAGAAACGATTGCGAAATACTCGCTCCAAATATGTATATGAGGATAAAATATTTATGTCCACATAATGAACGCGGCCTGATTCGTATCTCCGCCCACAAAATCGATAAACTCTGTCTTTCAAATATCATAACTCATAAAAAACTGGCATATTTGGGAAGTATTTTTCCTGCTTGCTACGCTAGATTTGGAAGTATTTCATGGTAAAGAGCTGCAGTTTGCAAGTTCATCATCATCATTATCTCAGCCATAACACGTCCACTGCTGAACATAGGCCTCCCCTTTAAGGGGACAGGATGACCTACCAAGCTTGAGGATGGAGACCTAAGCTCTCTGAAACATTCGCGCGTAGTGACTAAACACAAATGAGTACAGCCGCATACAGTGATAATAGTATTTTTGCAAATATTCCAAAAAAAGATGCAGGCAAAAAGATATTCTAAGCCATATTTAAAGTTGGTATACTTAGTAATGCCGTTGGAAACTGAGAGACATTTTCATAAGTGGACACTTACCTACTGGCAATTTACATACGACCTTTATCTACGATTATGTTAATTCTGAAATTGACGTGCAGGTGCATTTCAATTCATAAAGGCGTATTTCGCTAGGTTAATACATAAATGTGCGGGAATTGAATAGTCGAATATTGGTATACAAAGGCCACCACAAAACATTTTCAGTGCTTTCTCAAAATTTCCGATGTTGAAAACAATGAAATTGTAATTTAATTTAAGACACTTCTGCCTGTATAAAGTTGTAAGAAATAAATAGAGAAGATTTCAAAACTACTCGATCTAAGATTGATATCAAACAGTGATGATACAGTTTTTTTCCTCAAGGGATTAGGCGACTAAGACGTATTTAAGTACCCACTTACGAGTTGGCAGAGTTTGCGTGAGTCGCGGCTATATAATAGGGGCCATGTTATCAGTAGTATCTTTCCGCAGGAAAACGGGGAGGCTACTGCCACTGTTTACTAACTAAAAACACTCACGGAATGGAAATGATTTAAAAGTTAACGGTATCCTATTTTGAAACGTGGTTTTCGGAGATTATAAATTTGGAAATTTTAATACATACATATAGGTACTACAATACAAAACAATATTCCTTATTGTTCACCAATAGCAGAATATACAAATTACTAGACTACTTCTAGTGAATTATAGTGATTTTTTAATGTCAAAACAGTTTTTGTGTGCAGTTTTTGGTAATTTTCTTCGAACAACTTCTTCATTATATAAAATGTACGCCTATTTTCCCAAAAAAAAATATAATTAAGAAATTTGAGACAATGTAGCTACATATTACTCAGTGCAAGAATTAAGTCCATGGGCTGTACTCTAACATTAAAACACGTTTAGACACGATCTAACTCCAACATTAGCATTACCTTTGCAATACAGCTAGCGCCTATATTGAAATTTATTCAGATGCAACTCCAATACAACTTCAATATTGGTTGATTATTTATTGTGTGTTGAAGTTATGCTTGAGATAGATTGTGTTTTTAATGTATTGTTCATGCGTTTTAAAATTAGAATACGGCACCATGAAAGCCAAGAATATCAAATTCTCGTCAAAACATGGACCTCTTGCGCTCCGCGTTTACATATATTTTTATATTCCGTAGTTCCGGTTCCGGGCACAAACATGGCGGTTTGTGTCTCGAGAGTTATTTTTTTGTTTTTGTTCATTTTCCTTGTTCAGTGCGTAATAAATATGTAGCTTATTGTGTGCGGTGATCTAACGAACAAGTGCCATCTAATGTAGTCTCGAGACGCTTGTAACCGCTGTTTGGGCCTGTCACCGAATGTCCTGTCTCGACCGGCACGTGCTGTTTGTATAAAGAAGCTACCCTAGAAGGCCTCACTGTACAACGTCAAGCTCCAAGAGCAAACTTACAATTAACCGTACACTAGTCGCCACTCCTTTGACACTGGCAAAATTGACACAAAATTGACACAAAATTCACAAAAGAACTAGAACTTATATTCCGTAAGTACGCAATCAGTAACAACCGTTTTCCAAACTACTCGCGCAATCATATTTGGGTTTCAGTAGTTACATAGTTTCGTGTTACGTGCCAATGCTGCTTGTATCATGTCCCCGCGGGAGGGCTTTAATAATTCAACTACTGTAACGCTGCGGCGCGACTAGGGCTGCTAACGCCTTGTAAATCTTTTTTAATGAACATAAATTATGATTTGATTCTAAATAAGGTTATCTTTTATTTTGGGAAGGGCTGAAGTCACAGATAACCTCAACCACTAGATAGATCATAAGTACAACTAAGGGTCACCACGCATCTGTGCTAATTTTATACGAGAGCGCAACTGCTTATTTCGCTGAAGTCTTTGCAATATCAAGTACTAGATATTTGACCAAGTACTAATTGACTTAACTGATTAGGAAGTGGGTTCTAATTACTATTTGTCCTTTTTTAGGATTCCGTACTCGAACAGTCATGATATTACTAATCTTCCGCTGTATGTATGTCAGTCTGTCAAGCTTGCTGTCTGTCAGAAGCTATTAGTACTAGAAACCTGTAATGTATAAGTAGGTCCAGCACCTGAATAAAGTAGTATTACAAAGTTTCAAAAACAGGACAGAAGAATAATAGGATACTCTATGACTTAATTCAAATTCAAACTATAATTTCACCCATTCACCAATTTTGTGTGTAAAAAAACACAGTGGTATGAGTACTCATAATGTGTTTTCTAGTATTTTAGTCATCTGATGTAAAACAGTAATTTCGTTTGCCTTTATTCAGAGAAAGGTAAACGAAATTATATTGTTGAGTGAGGTTATATTAGTGGACTTTGATTAAGTCATAAAGTCAGGCCAGAATTCGTCCAGTCATACACTTTGTGTAGAGTAACAACCCAACCTACCCATGAATTTCAAGTAAATGCTCCGTTCTCAATAGAAACACTGGTAAACAGAGCGAGCTAACTTAATCTCGGGCCTGTCTTCTTGAAGCCAATATAAAGCGTCTCAAGTGCCAGCAGATCCTGGCACATGGCAACCCTAGGAGTGGAGGCGTGCTTTAGTCGTACTATTACGCGAGAAGTCGACCACTCACTTCCCGAACATCATATCTCATTCTTACTTTATTTTGAAAAAGCAACCTTATTTCTCGCTACTCAAAGTTGCTTTACTAGAGTTCTGTAGACTGTTATACGACGTTCTGGTTCGGGGAATAGAAATGTCGGAAAACTGTCGCGCGCTTTTGGAGCGTCGCGTCGATATAGAGGAAACAGTTCTTATTAAGAAGTGTCGGTACGGTTCTGTCGAATAGTGGTTTCGTGCATAATTCAAAATCCTTTACCCGCGTCGTGCTACGTTAGCAACATTTTGAATTTGGTCAAACTGAAGGCTTCAGCAAGTCCTGTCAAAGACAAAACAGATATTTTATATTTTTCTGAGTAATCTCAAGTTTTAAATAGTGTTTTTTTAGGATCCGAAAACGATTTTGAACCATTATGACAGAAATTATAATTGGGCGAATCAACTTTTTAATGTTGTTTACTCTGTCCCCGTTGTCCGAGGGACATCCTCATACTATTTCATAGAACATCTTTGGTTGTCCAAGGGACGTAACCATAGCAACCAGGCGCTATAAATAGTTGATTGACTGAATTATGTGTTTATGTTTCTTCCTGCGGTCCGAGTCCTTAATGAGGATAAAAACCCGCAAGCCTAGAGACTCTATAACTTAGACTGTATTGATTTGATATAATATAATTATATCCAAATCAAAACCAACAACACCTTTGTGCGCTAGCGGCGCAATCTGTGCATAGCTTTGCGCGTTCATCGTCATAATAGTCTGGTTTTTTTTTTCAAGAAATCGTTGTCGAGAAGCAAACGATATTACTTTTGGGCAACCGGGCTTATTACGTGGTTTAGACCCTGCTGTATCTGAATTGCCGGTTGCCATCAAAGAAACTACAACCAGAAGTGAGATACGGCCAAAAAAAGGACCCGTTTTTTAGCTTTTCTTAAATAACTCGAAAACAGTAGCACCTACCAAAAAATGTTCTTCCACTTAAGTAATCTACATAAAATTCTCTATAAAAAAGGTTCTATACAGTTTTTTGCTGGGATCAATGTTTAATGAGATATTAAGGGACTAAGATAGACAATAAACATATATACTAATTAGCTTTTTCCTGCGAGTTTGTCTACGTGGGATTAACATTCGCTATAATAAATTAATGAAATGCCGTAGTTTAATCTGACAGCAAAAATAAATTTAACGTATAAGCTTTTTTACGTCTACAGTAAGCAACAATTCCATACCAACTTCAACCCCCCGTTTCATCCCTTTAAAAGATGATTACTGGGATAAAAACTATCTTATATCCTTCCCCACAACTCAAACTATCATCACACCAAATTTCATCTAAATTGGTTCAGCGGTTTAAGCGTGAAGAGGTAAGAGACCCACTGACTAGTCCAAAATTATTAAACTCTCTCTCCTTCTCGATGCGACAGGCAAAGCATATTACTTTTTGTTTACACGGATTTTTACCCTATTTGGACCCTTCTGAGTTCGAAATTTAAATAATTTTTTTACCGGAAGTGGAATATTTAAGATGGCGGCCAGTATAAACCTAAGCGACGAAAAATCTATGTTCCTCGTATGGATACCTCCATTGATTATACTTTATTTTTAACGATTGTTATTTTTGGGAATAACAGTTGTAATAACACGTATTTAAAAAAAAAGATTACCTATTTGCAATGGTTCCAAATATACTGGTCTTTAAAGTTAGAACTCGCCGTCAACACTGTATTCCACCACGCGCTTTGTGGACGGGGTTTTGGGAACACGTCTGCAGACCTCCGGTACCCCGTCGTCGTTGCTCTTACGGGCCCATTGTAATTCTGCTCGTGCAATCTCCTCCGCTGACGGCACCTCGGAATACTTGAGGGCCTTCTAGCTCGGAACCTTTCAGGCGAATGATGGAGCTGTTGTAAAGGTGTAAAGAGTGGGTGTAAAGAATGTAAAGGCGGCAGCATCGCCGCATGCCTGGTCTTCTGCAGGAGTGAGTTTACGTCATGTTCGCGCATATACTCCGCAGCCTCCTTTTGGGTCAAGGAGGACTGAGTATTGTAATCTAAGACTCCCTAAGTCGAAACTTCCATATAAGATGTGTATTATTACTACTACCCTTTCAACTAATTTTGCTCACTACAATAATATAAAAAAACGAGAGATTTCCGTCCAAAAAAAGAATAGTACATTTTTGAAGCCTTGCTGGACCTGGACACCATCTTCTATAACTTACTTCCGGTCTAACATTATTTGATGGCAATTGCAAAATATTATAATTACAACTGTTATTCCCAAAAATAACAATCCTTAAAAATAAAGCATAATGAATGGGGGTATCCATACGAGGAACATAGATTTTTCGACGCTTAGGTTTATACTGGCCGCCACCTTAAATATTTCACTTCCGGTAAAAAAATATTTTAAATTTCGAACTCAGAAGGGTCCAAATAGATTTTTACCCTATTTGGACCCTTCTGTAAACAAAAAGTAATATGCTTTGCCTGTCGCATCGAGAAGGAGAGAGAGTTTAATAATTTTGGACTAGTCAGTGGGTCTCTTACCTCTTCACGCTAAAACCGCTGAACCAATTTAGATGAAATTTGGTGTGATGATAGTTTGAGTTGTGGGGAAGGATATAAGATAGTTTTTATCCCAGTAATCATCTTTTAAAGGGATGAAACGGGGGGTTGAAGTTGGTATGGAATTGTTGCTTACTGTAGACGTAAAAAAGCTTATATGTTAAATTTATTTTTGCTGTAAGATTATACTACGGCATTTCATTAATTTATTATAGCGAATGTTAATCCCACGCAGACAAACTCGCGGGAAAAAGCTAAATAGTATATATGTTTATTGTCTATCTTAGTCCCTTAATATCTCATTAAACATTGATCCCAGCAAAAAACTGTATAGAACCTTTTTTATAGAGAATTTTATGTAGATTACTTAAGTGGAAGAACAGTTTTTGGTAGGTGCTACTGTTTTCGAGTTATTTAAGAAAAGCTAAAAAACGGGTCCTTTTTTTGGCCGTATCTCACTTCTGGTTGTAGTTTCTTTGATGGCAACCGGCGATTCGGATACAGCAGGGTCTAAACCACGTAAAAAGCCCGGTTGCCCAAAAGTAATATCATTTGCCTGTCGCATGGAGAAGGAGAGCGAATTTGAGATTTTGCTCCCAGTCTATAAATCAAACGATCTGTTTATGTCGTTGTTAGTGAATTAAAACCATTTAAGTGTTTAAAACAAAGACCATTCTAATTTCTAAGTAAATACTTAAGTAAAGTTGGTTTAAAGAATACAATTCCCTAAATTAGAAAGGCAAATGCAGAATGATTAACGACTTTAGTACTAAACGAACAATTTATACAAGCTAGCGAAAAACCGTAAAACTTTTGTGTAGTTCTTATTTTTTATTAGCTTAGTCGTAAAATGATTAGCAATTTTCGTAAAAACTAAAAGCAATGAAACTTAATGACTTTGTATGGCAATTTTATTAAAAGTAACTAACAGTTATAAGTTATAATTGGTTTTGACTTTAGCATGGTCTCGAAAGTGGTTCTAATTAATTCGTTTACGTAGTAGGACTTTACAAATATGATGATGACCTTCGATACAAGAGCGGAAAGAGTAGCATTACTTCACGAGCTCCTCGATATCTTGCTACGAACTGCACCAAGTAGCAAGACTTGGGCCGAGTGAAGGATGACATTTCCGCGCGATCATCGAATTGGGTTTTTAATACACTTTGTTAGGTAGTAACACCTATGTCCTCCTTCAGTCACGAATTTATGCACGAATTTCACCAAAAAAATATTTTTTCGTATTTAGTTCTTTACCTATACTACTTATTAGTGATGTTAAATATGCACCAATAAAACATCAAAACTGCTCATTTAATACGAAAATCTTTAATAGTAACAATTTAAAGCTTGGAAGAATAAAATGCACTAATGGCAGAAAGCGTACTTTCAGATCGCTAAACAACTAGGAAAACGCCACTTGTTGGGCAACTGCATTAAAAATTGCGTTTTTTCTAGTTCTTTGATTCCATTCAAGGGTTGATTAATGGATTTCCGTCTGTCTCTCTACTTTCAGTTCACTTATGAGTGCTTATGCGAACGATTGGTTACCACCACCTATTACTAATCCCGGCGTCAAATTCTGAACTACTAATACCAACTTTGAGGTTTCAAAATGCGTTTTATGCCCGATTCCTGCAATATCAGGGTGGTAGCCAACGTGCCAATCGTTAACGCTCCCGTAGCAAAAGAAACGCAACTATCACTGTCGCACTAATATGGAAGAGTGATAGAGAGATGTGACTACGATACGCTAAGGAGCGATTGGCACGTTGGCTACGCACCCAGTTCAGAAAGACATTTTAACTTTTTTTAAGCAGAATAGGCACAGGCAGGCGTTTGACCACTATCTCGCCTGATGGCAAATGACCTTAAGTTTATTGCATACATTATACTACTTATAATAAAGGTAAATATTACAAACAGAATCAGAGTAAATAATATCTTTTAGTTAAGCTTTTATTTTATTTTCATATCCAAATTGCATTTAACCATAATAGAGCACTCGTACTGATTGATTGCAATTGTTTTAAATTGAACAATTCAATTTTGCGAAGTTTATTTTGACTTCACGAGATTCGCTCCAAGTTTTATTTAGAATAAGCAGTAGAACAAAGTTACTCAGTTTTAAAGCACTCAACGATTTAAATAAAACCGGCCAAGTGCGGGTCGCAGTCGCGCATGAAGGGTTCCGTACCATTATTTATAAAAACCAGCCGTAGTAGCTACATCGAATAAATTATTATCGTAAAGTCGTATCTGCCTAAGTCCGTAGTTATTTGGAGATAACTCAAAAACACCTAAACCGATAATGTTCAAAATAATTTGCGTTGATAGAATATTTAAAGATGTATCTTGTTGATTTTTTTCATAATTTTTCGACTTACGATTCAAAAGTTACAGGGGGGGGGACACAATTTTTATGACTTTCGGAGCGATTATTTCTGAAAATATCCACTTAATCAAAAAATGTTCAACAAAACCTTAATGTTATTTTTAGTGACCTATCGATTGATGTGCATCATGTTGATATTTGGCAAAAAAATATTTTTTGACAATTTGTTACATGTATGGAGTGCCCCCCCCAAAATTTTTTTTTTTCAATTTCTCTACAAACTAAGTAGCGGCACATACAATACACTTTGTGTAAAAATTTTATAATGATACGTCTTATAGTTTCCGAGTAAAATGGCTGTGACATACGGACGGACAGACAGACAGACAGACAGACATACATGACGAATCTATAAGGGTTCCGTTTTTTGCCATTTGGCTTCGGAACCCTAAAAATGGAGTAATCGGGTTCATATTCTTAATTCCATTTATTCCAAAGGCAGTGTAATGAAAGCATGTTGGTCGGCCGTGGGTTCCAATCCCTTGATGTTCCAAAGTTCTTCTCAGTGGAACTTTTCATTGTAGTGGACATGGGCTTCCAATTCGTTGTACCTATAATAAGTTTTTCCATATTTTCTGCGCCACAACGAATTGTATGACTGATAAAAGTGATAAAGCTAATATAAATGCTTTGTGTAAGAAAGAGTGCAATGACAAGTTGCAGGGGGGTGATTTTTGAGATTCGAGCACTCGAAAGTGACATTTAAAACTCTCAATAAAACGATGAGATTATGTTTTAAAAATAACAGTGATAGAAATTTAAAATCATGATCATTTAAACTAATAATTCCATGCGAAAAAATTGGCGACAAACTTTTGTGTGCGATTATTTTCGACCTTAAATTTTTTGAATTCGAGCGTCCGGCTGTCAAAAATCGGCCCCCAGCATTTGTAGAAGCAATGAAGGTATGATCGATATTTCATATGCTTTTATTTATTCATTTGGTCATATAAAAGTTAATTAATTAAACCTAAAAAATAATAAGAGAGTTGGAGAGCATTTCAAACAAGGCAGAGTAGTAAACAGCAGAAACTTTAGTTGCTCAGCAAACTTGCAGGGTAACATTTCACTCAGCCCGAAAACAGAATTCCTCCTACAATGCATTTCCCAGACAAACTTTATGGACCTTCCTTCCAAATACGTAAGCACGTGGAGTTGAAGACGTATAAGTAGTGTGAGCACGTACTGACACAGATTACTCAATGGACTGAACGACATTTTATGCCACGCCTCCGTCGCGCTTATGACCTCCGATCTGAACCCCTCAGTTTTCTAATGACTTTTATAGCTTATCATATAGTGTCATATATTTACTTTAATGCTCATCGACTTCGAGATATTTGACATCAAATCCGAGCAATTTTAGGCCAAAAAAGTGGTTTTCTGGTCATAACTTTTGTGTTAATTAGTTTAAAATTAAATTCTCTCGTCAATATTTTAGAGACGTCAAAGAGGAACCCTTATATGTAGATTTTGTATGATAATATGTAAGATTCTTCACAGCATTCGAATAACGAAAAAAACCGGCCAAGAGCATGTCGGGCCATGCTCAGTATAGGGTTCCGTAAACTGAGACCATTAATTCAAAAGGTCGTTTCTTACGGGAAATTTGGCGGCGCTTACGTCATTTTTACTTACGTCCTTTCACTATGGGTTTTTGAATGATAACTCAAAAACGGCTCAACCGATTTATTTCAATATAGTTTTTATTGAAGGTACTCATTAGGCCTCAGTTTCATGAATTTTTTCAAAATTTTAGAACCCACGATTCAAAAGTTAGATGGGGGGGACGCCCTGTTTTAAACTTTCGGAGCTATTATTTCCGAGAGTATTAGTTTTATCCATAAACTGTTTTAAAAGACCCTAATTCTTTTTAAAAGACCTATCCAACGATACCCCACACAACTTGGTTGGAACGAAAAAAAAAATCGCCCCCCACTTCACGTGTACGGGAGGTTAACAAATATATTTTTCACGTTTTTATTCTACCGTTTTGTCGGCTTGGGTAATGCACATATTCGAACCAAATTTCAGCTTTCTAGTGCTAACGGTCACTGAGCTAGACCGCGGACGGACGGACGGACGGACGGACATGGCGAAACTATAAGGGTTCCGTTTTTGCCATTTTGGCTACGGAACCCTAAAAAGTGGCTTAAGTAACAAACAAAAAGTTAACATAAAATATCATCTCGTCTTTAAGGGACTGGCGTATCTGCTCTAGTAATAATGCCATCTGTGATCCTGTAGGGATGTGCCACAACCTTTAGTTGAGTTCCCTCTGACGAGGGCTACAACCCATTTGTATTTGTTTGTAAGCATATTGAATTTTAGAAGCTTTTATATAGTTTCGACTATTTACGTTCCAGCCAAATCTAATAAATCAAGTAAAAGACGTGTATTAGAGAGATGCATGTCATGGAATCTGATTTCGTTTTTTCTACATTAACATTCAGTCTAACAAGGTAGGTTAGTACAGTCTTAGGTATGTTTTTATTCATCTCACATCGTAGGTTAACTTATTTAGAGGTATAATATGATTATATAAACTTAGAACAAAAAGCAATATAAAATACATATTTCCACACATTATAAGAAACCTAACCCAAGGCAACCCGTTGGCAAAGAGGGAAGGCCCAGACAGCCGGTGGTCAGGGCCCTTGAGAGGGGAACCTCCGGACTATGCGCGCCGTGTCCAAGATTGCCGCCCCCCGTATTTCACCCTTGATCCCACCACAATCAAGTAGCAAAATCCTCTCAAAGTGTTAGGGGGCCACCGACTATCAGTACGCCTGACGATATCGGCCTGTCAGTTAGAACAAACATTTGACAGCTCCGAACAACCGACAGGCCAATATCGTCAGGCCGACTGATAGTGGGTGGGCACCAGTAGAAAATACAGTCTTATGAACCTAAGTATGTGACAAAATCTTTTGCTAGCAATTAGTTATGAAGATGTACATGGAAAAAAAGCTTCCGGGATATTCTCAATCCAAGACATTATTATCTTGGAAATATTTCCTCGTGACCAGTATTTATTTCCTTTACCAAACATATGATTTCCTCGCTTAATAAAACCACGTTTTCTTAAAATAGAATTACAAAAATATATTGTTTCAAGAGTATATATTGAGTAAATAAGAGAGATTGTACTTTAATCAAACAAGTATTATCGTAGGTAAAAGAAAACTAGAAAATTTGTAAGAATATATTCGCTTCGTTATATTTCAAACTATAATTTATTTTCGTTAAAGGAAATAAATACTTGTCACGAGGAAATATTTTCAACATAATATAGTTAATAATGTCTTAGATTGAAAATATCCCGGAAGCTTTTTTTCCGTATAGGTTTGTTTACAACAACTAACTAGATACCTATTTAACTTAACCCGCGTTCCAACTTAGTATTCGCCTCACCACTACACTGCTAATAATGGGTAACTTAGCAGCTGAAAGTTGAGGAAAGCAATATATTATCCATTTAATTCTCAACGCGTCTGACAACGACTCGACCTGAATTCGTGTAATTTGTTTGCAAGGCTTTTTTTAGCAATATGCGACCCGTTAATTATATAGACTGTCAATGTGTTTCAATTCAATTGGTTTCCGTATTTAAGTTAACAAGGCCACTAGCATTACAACTACTATTAAAAACGGGGTATTTACTATCTATATTTGTTTTCGTGAGAAAATTAGGGTAGAACGCTACCTACGGTGTGTGGTTAGACCACAACTAAAACTCGCCGGAACGTCAGTTACTCCGTGATAATGGCGCATGCAACTGTGGGAACACACGTTTTTGTACTTGTATTTTCCTAACTATTATAATATTGTTTTCGTGCGCGTAATAAAGCGTTTACATACATACAAATATTCATACTAAAAACCCCGTTTGTAATATTTAGTAGGTACTTAGTTGTATTGTTTTATGACATTCAACATTGTAGAAAGAGCCATAAGGCGCCATTTAATGAGACGGGCGTATTAAGTGTACAATCGACGTCAAAGATATGTTTACACTTTTTCACCTTACTCCATTAGAATAAGGTGCAAAAGTGTCAACATATCGTCGACGTCGACTGTACCATATTATTCCGCGATATAATGAGCCAGTAAATTTAGTCGGTATTATGCCGTTAAGGAGCGCGTCGAAATAAATCCCAACGAGTTTCTTGCCGGTAATGGACATTTTTATTTTAACTTGTACTTTAAAGCACGACTTAAGTCGCGTTTCAGTAACGTCAAACCATCACATTCCTGACAAAATGTATGGGATTTGACATTGACCTTCAATTTTGTGACGATTGCAAACCGACCGTTAATGGTTACGTACACAGCTAAGTGAAAATGCCCTAATAATTCATTGCGGGCTAAGTGCATTTGTAATTTGGCTACATCTTTTATCTTTATCGTCATAAGCAAGGTCAAAACGCCTCACAAAACATATAAATCTGAAATTTCACAAGTATTCCGTAATATTATTGCCACTGGTACGACAGTACGTAAGTATGACGTGCCTATTGAAAATGTTAGTCCATCTTATTTACTAGTCTCTGGCACAAGACGGATTACCCCTTACTTAGGGCTCGGATATTCTGAAATGCCTTATCGTAATTACAACCTAATCTTGACTGTATCGTATCGTATTGTGCTTTCGGAAGGTTTTTCCGAGAATTTATATTGAAGGCCGTTTCTGCCCGGAGCCAAATTCTAAGTACGTATTTGTTCTCGTTAACAATTATGTTATAATAAGGTATCAGGTGATATTCAATTTATCTTATTTGTAATTATATCCAAGTCTTATTACTATAGGTTATAAGAATACTATCAATACTATCATCCGTTGTGCCAGTTTCACGTAAAAAACACTTAGAGCAATAAGTATCCCTCAGATTTTGACGTCGCCGCGTGAACAAAAACATATGTGAGCTGCCGTGTCACGTTCACGAAAAACATTTCGTGAAAAGAACATGTTTTATACGTGAATGAGGGCTTACCTACGAAATCGAAAAGTGTGAAAATTATTTTGAGAAATATTATTATTCCATGTCATGTACGGTCGACGTCGAAGATGTTTACACTTTTGCACCTTACTTGTTTGTAATAAGGTGCAAATGTCTGGAACTTTCATCGCATAATAATAGAGGCCAATGCTCTCCAAAATGTGTCAACTAACAAGAACTAAAATAAAAGTGAGTTTAAACGGAAAATAAAAATAAAATAAATAAAAATAAAATAAGCCTTTATTACTGATTATTCTTTTACATTAAATAAGGATCTCTCAACATTTAACTTACTTTAATTTTGTTGTTGTTTCTGATATCCGAGATATTGCCCTTAGGCAAAGTCAAACGGAAAATGAGTATAGCATAAATAAATAATTATCCCACAGTATCAATTCGATAAAAAATGTTTAGTAACGAACTCCTAATTTCATCGTTACGGTAATAGAAACGCCTTGACAATTGACAATCAACAATTATCTATCGCTAAAATGGGCGTAATATATACGTGTATTTACTGTGCTACGTTGTAATTACTAGAATAATATCGCTTTGCTAGTAATTACTGTGTAATTCCGTAAAGTAGCGCCTAATCCAATGAATTAGCACATGACTGTGTATAGAATACAATAGGTACAATAGTACGCGCCATGGGTCGAAGATGCCTATCAACCTAACCAACTAACCAATTTGCGAATCCAATACGCGATTGATCGGTAGTATTATAATAACCGTTAACATAATAGGTATCACCGCTATTTCAAGCGTTATATCAGCGGTCCCTGTATTTTCTCAAGATGCGTCCAGATCAAACGAACGTGCCCTTCGTACGCATGTTTGGTTGATATTACGCCCTTAATGCGCCCCTGGCATGAGCAGAGCGTAAGCGAAGCGAGTTCTTACAAATAACTTCTGGCTACTGGGACGTCTCGGCATTTCGATGGCTTTTTGACTTTAAGAGTTTGTTGCACGATAACTTGAGTAGTGTTTTCTTGATCTTTATGAAATTTGTTGAGGTTGTAGCAGAGATACATACAATTTGAGAGTTCGTATATGAGCAGGATTGATCTAGGCATTATGCATAAAAATTCATCACATGGGTCTTGTTATATTGGTCAGCTTGTTTGCAAGTAAATCGCGAGTTCTCACTTCGATGGCGACTACTAGGTCATTGAATAGCTACCTTTTTTCAATGCTCCAACGTAACGGCAGCTGAAAATAGTGGACTGATGTGCTGTTCAACAAATCAGTTAACGCGAAATGAGGTTTTAATAATCAGGACGTTGTAGACTACATGCAGTAGGTATACGCTACTCAAATAGTTAACATGAAACAGGTTTCACGCGTTAAACCTAATATAGCCATCCAGCACTAAAACATATCGTTAGTTTTCATAAAGCCGTGTCATAATGTGAATTTGTAGCTGTTGCCTCGTTACTATAGTCGGTTTATCGTTTGCATTCGCCTAGTTATTGTAGTAACCGCTAGGCCTAGATTATCTCACACTAAATCCTGCAAAGCTTAAACAATCGCGATCAACACCGATATGCATACCCATTCGTATGCTTATAAAGTACTACATCGTAAACGTTAACGATCTGTGCACGCGTAAAGGAAAATATGGGAAAAATGAGTTTCGCGGATAAAATAAGCTGCAGAATATATGGCGTTTCACCTAACCTCCTAAGCGTATGGCTCAGTGTTTTAGACAGTTTTTGCTTACAACTTCATGTGCCTATTCCTCGTTACTTCCATGCTATTAATCCCAAAGGATTTTTTTATGTATAGGTATTTTACATATGAGTATTAATTCAGGTTATACACTGTTATCTAGTGAATATATTCAACCATTCTTACTCGATAAAGTACTAACAAAGTTTTAGACATAGAAACTTGCTCAATAATAGTATTTGTGGGCATGTAGGTATCCATAAGAACGAGCCCTCCTATACTTAAGTCTTGTGCAATTCATACACAATATATTATATATGATAATTGCCATCGCAAAGTTAAGATAAACAAATATAATTTATTCACTGCATACCTGCATTTCATTAGCACTTGAGACCGTATGAAAAACAATAATTATATTAATTATGTACTCGAGATGTTGACAAAAACATGTTTTAGACCTATTTGCTCTATCTTCTGGTAGTGATCTCAGGCTCCCAGTATCACATCAGCCGCGCAACCTCAAGCTTTGTTAGTTGTGGTGTATCCCGATTGCCCGGGTGTATACGCACACTGCACAGATTTGGAAATGATTACTATAATTTTTGGTAATCTAATTAGTTAGGTACTTATGCTCTTTGCTTTCCATTTTCAGATTTTCTGGCTGGCCAAAACGTGCAGTAACAGTGGAAGTAGTAAGCTATATTCATCTCTTTTTTAGTAACAAGGGTGCTAGCGTAGAAAAGGGACAGTCATGATTCTTTCTGTCGATGCTTGAAGTAAAACAAGATCTGGCCAAACTATAGCACAGTCGCCATCAGATACATCGGAGCGGCCAAGGTGGTCACAAATATCTGAAAAACACATTTATTGTTAAAGCGATAAGGTGCTTGTTCATATATTTTTGAGTACCGTGGCCGCTTCGATATATTTGATGTCGACTGTACTATAGTTCGAATTTTTTCACACCAAGAGCGTTTTTGAACACGATAGATAAAATTGAGTTCATACTGAAATCGGTTGTGCATTGCGTTTTTTTGCTCATAAAATAATGCTCCCGGGCTCATTTGGTCACCACTCACGCACGATGATGTGTATATATTACGAGTAAACTAGGCCTATTGTTCAATGTTAAATTCAGTTCAGATCCAAAACCTATTAAAATATTGGGAGTATATTCACTGCATAATTTTATCTTACCGCACCCCATTTGCAGCAGCCACATAAATCATATTTTATATCAAAGATACTTTAGAACAAGGAAATAGGTATTTAAAAGCTAGGAAGGTATACAAACAAGACTTGTGCTACTTCCCAAAATAAACAAGCATATAAAACTATCTCGTACAGTTTGCACGGTACCTAGTGTACAGAGTCGACTACAAAGAGACATATCCACGTCAGGGCCTTATTACGACGCAATAAGGTGAACAAGTGGACACATCTCTATGTAGTATGTACCGTGGTGCAGTGACAAGCCGTCACGCTAATGACAGTTTTGTCATATTGCAGAGCAAGCCGCTCAAATTAGCTCGTACACTAAACATGCAAATCTGCACACGGCGGGCGCAGTCACGGCTTTTTGTGAGCCGCAGTTAATGAAGAATTATAATACGGCCATGATTTATAGCCTTATGTAGATAACATTTAATATCTATATTGTACACTTTTAACAATGTAGCGGTAATGTGTGTTAAGGTGACAATAACTGCTGGAAAACCAAGTGGATTTAGTACTAATACTTGTAGGATCGGACAAAAGACTATTGCGGCAAAAAATATTAGTAAACCCATTCCTACGCATTCCCGTTAAACGATTGGCACTTGGATAGATTAAAACTAAATATTGTCGTTACATACAGACTCCGAAGTAATGCTACACGCGTAATAGAAGTGATTTGAGCTCAAGAAGAAATAAAATTCTTGATTATTACTGATAGGCTGCAAACTAAATGGACGCTCGTGCGGGGAACCGGTGGTGCGTCCATTTGAAACAAATACAAAAGTGTCATGAGGCCTCAGTGGAAGCTTGATGTAGTAGACCTGATATCGATCTGCTACGTTACTTGATACAGAGATAAGCTCCATGGCACATGTTCATAAATGTGATGCTGAGTTCTAAAAACAATAGTAAAAGTAATATAATTGCCCAAAAGCATCAAAAAGCACCACTAACTTCTGCAGTGTTACGTTATACGTAAAAATTAATACTGGTTTTAGGCTATTTTAAAACATAATGAATTAAAGGGACGTTCACCTAGCTCGCGAGTCGTGCCTCGCTTTGTTTTACTCCTTAATGCTCAGTGCAATAATAGAAGCCACTAACAACATATTTTTGCTCGTCTCGTACCTAAATGGATCGCGCTGCGCATCGTATAAGTTATATAGATAAAGCTTTAGCATTGTTCAGCTATTCTTAAATCTAATTATGCGGAGCAACAACTGGCCCGGGCTATTGTTGGCACATGCAAATTTCACTAATAAGGCCATTGGGTTTACCCGGCTCTGGACTATTAGTAAACACAGGCCTTCGTTACCAGCTAGGGGCCTTATTTCTATATAAATACCTACCTACTCTACCTAGCCATAGTGTGGTGCGGTTGCTTTTCCGTTGGAACAAGCAATAAAATGTATTCAATATGCACACCTAACTATAATTTGAATAAGTACTTAAATACTTATTAAAGTAAACATTCTTAAATAAATATAATGTGATAAGATGTTTCTAAAATCCACTGCCTCTGGCGAGACTCGAACTAGCGACTCCGGGATGCATGCCCATCGCTCTGACCAACTGAATATATAGGTACTGAGATTTCCTTGAAGGCTGCGAATTTCCCCACTATATCAAAATTAATTGTGATAACGTAGGTATGTACCAAAATAATGATAGCCTATAAAATAGACTAACAATTAAGTGGCACGTAGTAATATTGTTTTTAAATTAAGTACTTAGTTTCTATATGTATTGTGCATATTGCTTTATTAATACAGCGTGTAACAAAAATACTGGTGATCCGTTTAAGGGCATATTTGGTATCGTATGGCGAGTGAGAAAAAATTTTTGGACGCGTAGTTTTTTTTTTGTTTGTGAGACGTAGTCCTTGCCGGCCAACCTTCCATAGAAAACCATTTTTTTCGCGAGAAAAATATTTTTCTTACTTTTTCATAATTAGAATACGATACTAATTATGGGCTTAAAAGGATCGCCAGTATTTTGGTTACACCCTGTATAAATATGTAATAGCAAGCTGCTTCTATCCATGTCCATCCATCCATGATACATCAAAAGCCATGATGATTATATCAAATATTCATACTCAAGTTGTAACCGTAGCTTCACAATGTTGACCTAATTCCGCAACACAGCGTATGCATGATCAAAGTCATTTTTTCCATATGCAACTACTTGGTTATGATAGAACTAAACGACTTGCAAACACAAAGGCAGATCTCTCTTTGATCCCTACTCGTACTCGGGTATGATACTCGATGTTATGTCAGGTCAGCCTTTCAAATATAATTGGTTGGCTGCGAAAGACAAAGCGGTCGTTATTTTTACACAGTTTTATTTAGCTTGTCCCCGTATATTTGTTTGTGTCATTATATGCATCAAATCTTGTGTCTGATTGAGCTAAAATTTGATATACTTCCGTAGTTTACATGACAATGCTACTAGGTACAGTCAGCAATAAAACTGTGTAACAAAAACATTTTTTGGGAGTTACTTGTTTGATTTTAGCTATAACAATGTGAACATAATCCAGGAAATTTCTAGTTGTTGGGACATGTAATAAATGGTTTACGTTCGCTGTATCTAGACGAAATGAATACATATGCAAAGTGAATATAAATGAACTGAAATTCGACGAAAATTTGTTAGACGAACCGAGGGTACACCTACACCGTAATAAATGTACTAGTCAAAGATCACGCAAAAACATACGCTTGGCTAAAAGATGCATACAAACAGAACATTAACTTACACTAAACCGAAAAATACAGACGTTTCAGGAAAAAAACATATACATTTTAATAAAACTAGCCATCACAGCAAAGTTGCTTTCTTGAGACAATCGTATCCGGAACGTTCCAATGCCTATTTAGAACTGCAAACACAAGGCGGTGTTACATTGCAACGTTGTGGCCCGCTTCTGTCGAAGGCTATTTCCGACCGAAATGTAAAGTGTCGTATTGGAAACGAGAAGGACCATTGGACCGAAAACGAAGGTTCATTTTGAAAATTTTAAAACACCCCGGAACAAAGCGTTAGTGAGAAAGTTGAAAGTTGGCGAGCAAATTATAAATTAATTAACAGTGAAAAGCTTTCAGTTGAGGCCCGGACTCCAACAATTACTTTAAGATTGCGCGACGCCGATTCCGCGCCGGGCTCCTTGCCAACAAAGCCCAAGTGAACGCCCATTTAAATAATTATGACTTATTTCATTAATTCTGGAGTACGTAGCAGGTAGTTTAATTGTCTACTTTTGTAAATTAATGCACAATGTTGTAATACTGAGTTATGATAGGTATACGTTTCATGTGTGACAATGAACTGATTTATTCATTATATTATAAGTTACTCGTCGTAGTAATTTAGGCAATGACACTTTAAGTTATTCTAACTCCTGGCTTTGTACTGACTTATGTAAAAGTACTGGGTAAAACATAATTTTTCGCCATCTAAAAACAAAAAGAGATAGATATACGAACCAATATAGAGGTACCTACTGTGTGCCGTATTCTAACTTTAAAATACGTTTAGAAACGATCCAATTAGACTCCAATGAATTAACTACGCAATACAACTAGATAGAAATAAAAGAATTTACTTGAACATTATTGCGATACCACTCCAATACAGCTTCAATATTGGTTGATTATTTGTTGTGTGTTGGAGTTATGCTCGAGGTAGTTTGTGTTTTCAACCGATTTCAAGATTTCGAAGGAGGAGGTTCTCAATTCGGTTTTTTTGCTATTTTTTTTATGTAGGTATGTTCACCGATTATTCCAAGAAAATTAAATATTTTTTTGTTTGAAAGAGTAGTTGGTCCCATTGTCACCAGATCCAGATCTGATGGCTCTCGAGAAATCGAGGTAGCTCTTCCTCTTCAACTATTATAGGCACACCTGTATATTGGAGTTGTATTAAAGTTGCATTGCAATAATTTTCAAGCAAATTTTCGCGCGTTAGTGCATTGGAGTTGCATCGTGTCGTAACGTGTTTTAAGGTTACTATTTATACGGCCCCTTAGCGTCCGAGTCCCACAAAAGTAAGTCGCACTAACTTGGCCTGCGCTTCAATAGATCGCTGTATCATACTTAAGTTATCATAGCCTACTCACCGAAAAAAAAATCATTTCTAAGCTGCAATCTAGGCATAAGGTCTAGGTCTACATGCTGATACTCGTAACTACGTTGGATAAAACATAGAGCGACTATACGTATATGTAGGTATAACCCGCGCACCGCAGAGATGAATTTCATGTTTTACACGGGCCAGATGTGGCAGTAAAAAGTGAAGCGTCACAATTTACTGAAATGGAAATGCTGTCACAAGTTTGCCGCGGTAAAAATGGACGCATGAAATATGGGTGTAATCAAACGTGTACGGTGACGGGTCGGGTCGGGCTGGAGGGACCTCGAGCCCTGCTAACATTTTTGAGTAAATGTATTTTGATCCTATACCTATTTACCTAAAAAGACAGCGTCGTTTAGCTATCCAGCTGCACTCAGATTTCGTACTACTTCATTACTTGATTAAGTAGTAATACTGCGCTCTTGTGTTTCGATATTCCTTGCACAATCTGAACCTAAGTTTTCAAACCGTAAGTGAACGTGTTAGGAGTACCAGTCAGAAATAAATGGCAGGATTTCCCTTTTATTAGTTCGTACATCAAACATTGGTTTGGTTAATAATAGACTTTGTAACAATTTCCTTTTTTTATCCTAATACGATAAAACCTTTAAACTGTTTTTTTTTTAATTATATAAGTCATATTTTTTATCGCGAGGAAATAATATTTTTATTTCAATAAATTCTCAAAGTCAAACTATCCGTAATCTGCCATAGTGGCGTATAGTTTTACCTTGTATGTACTGGATAAGTGGACACACTTACTTTATTCATTGACTAAACGACAATAGGTAAAATCAAATTAGAAAATAGATAAAAATTCTATTAAAACTTATTTTTAATTGGGACGATGGAAAGTAAATTAAAAGACAAGTAAAGCTCTATCTAACTGGACGAGCTTAAGGCCAAACTCATATTTTAATCACGGTGCCTACGTAATTGTATATGCGTATAGATGGAAGCCAGGGGAAATTTGCAGCTGTCTCAAACATTGACTTAGTATGTATTCTACTAGACAAGCTATCTAGAACAAAGTTTGTGCGCCACATTTGGCGGTTGACAGCTGTCATTGAATCAGAGATTAGCTTTAGCGAAGCAGACGTGACACTATTATGACAATATTCATATTCTGCCTAAACACATTTTGTAAAGAAACGTGATTAAATAATTTTAAGAGAAACTGATTGTTTTTTATTTGTAATATTTATTTTCAATCTTATATCACGTGGTACTATAGAAAAACACGACCGAGCGCTGTGTTTCATTTTGAATGTAATTATTATTTAAGTATACTTATAATATAATTACTTAACCCTTTATATTTACTTAAATTCATATAAATATTTAGTAGCTATAATGTGAGCGATATTTTGATTTTTAAGTTTTAAATTTAAATCATAAATTAGGTACCATTTTTATGTAATTAACTCTTGCTACAAATTTCAGCAAAATCGCCCTTGTTATACAATAATCATAATATGTGTTATGAAATAAACATTAAAATGTACCTATCTGGATTTCTTTTTGTATACCACGTTAATATTTGTATGCAAGATAAGAATCTAATAAATCATATAGGTACATCATAAGTGTAGGCATATGTGTTACTTCTGCGGCATTAATCTATGCGCCGAGGAACATTGGCAACATGGCGTCGCACCGCGAACAACAATTATTTTAATTTAGTGTTACATCAAACTTTGCGCTTATTTACCGATGGAATGTAATTCCGTGGCTTCTATTACTTTTATTAGAATTATTAGTGCAGTTTTATACTACGCACGAAGCCATTATTTTTAATATTATTATTTTTAAATTTTTGACGCTTGCGTGGCATCATGTCTGTGGTCCAAGACAGAATGTCAGGCTGATCACTTAAAGTCGAGTGAATCACTTAAACTCATGGCTGAAAAAATTTGTATGGGATGTCATCTCCTGTTACTCAATGGTCTCAAAGCAGGTTTAATTACAGGTAGATCTGACTTCAATTATTCCCAGGCCTTCAGACGAGTGGATTTAAGGAGTGCGAGTTAATTAATTGCAATTAGCACGATGTCTCTTAAGTCGACACAAAGGTAACGACAGCCGACGAGACAGCTAGCGCCAATGAAACGTGGTTTCTAGTAATTACTAACTTATTCTCTAGAGGACGATAGAATTGTAAACAAACGGTGCAGCTGTGTTTCTAACAGCTATGTCATGATCGTTAGAGGACTACAGAAAGTGAATATAAACTACAGACAGTTTTTTTTTTTCAAAACTGCCTCTCTGTTCTAGATAACACTTGGCAGTGGTTCTTTCATAGGTACAGCAAAATAACTACGTCCATTACTTTGATACTTACTCGATCTTGTGTTATGTAGTATAAATAATATTTATTTAAAAATAAATTATTGCTCTTACTACAGCAATAAGTTAGTTTTGTTTACTATTCTATTTAACCTAATATTATCTGAATATGTACACACATTAAGCTCAAGCGCTACCTAAGATAAAGTTCATCTCATAGAGTCATGAAAAATGTTATTAACAAATCATTTTGTACAAGCAGAACGTCTGCAAACTATACTACAATGTTTAGAAACAAAGGAAATGTAGAAAAAATCTCTAACTCAGGCGAGACTCCAAACTCGCGACCCCGGGATTCATGCCCGTCGCTCTGACTAACTTTACTGGTTAGAGTGACGGGTATGTATCCCAAAGTCGCTAGTTCGTCTATCTCCTTGAGGCAATGGATTTGTCTACTTTTCGTTAATTTCTACGTAACGTTCTTACAAACAACTCCAGACCGAACTGTCACCTGGCTAATGGGACGTCTCGGCATTTGGGTGGCTTTTTGATTTCGATAGTTTGTCTGACGATAACTTTAGTTACGTTTTTCTGATCTTTATGAAATTTCTTGGGGCTGTAGCAGAGATACATAAAATTTGTAAATCCGTATATGAGCAGGATCGATCAAGTGGTTATGGAGCTAGAAGGAGAAAAATAATCCTCCTTGGGGTCTTGTTATATTGGTCAACTCGTTTGCAAGTAAATCGCGAGTTCTCAGTTCGAGGCGGACTACTAGTTTATACCTACATTTTAACAGTCTGGCTACAAATAATATACCTCCCTACTAAGATGTTAAATAAAGGATGTTGTTGCTGCGGAATTTGAAAGAGCTATCCTTTGTTTCATTTTTCTTAAGGACCCTTGAAAAGACTTGAGCTCGCAAAGTACTCTTGAAGAAATGTATATAAATTATAAAATACCTATACAAAACTCACAGAGCATCTGGAAGTCTTTTGACTTTAATTGCATGAAATCTTGAATGAGGAATTCCTAGTTAAGTTCATAGGTACAAAGACTACAGTTTTGTTAGGTATCATAGGTGGCTATTACACGAATGCTGCGGTTTTTGCATGCGACGACGGTGTGCGAGCGAGATACCGCTCTGCATTTACATAACGCTGTCTCGTTCTCCAATCCGGTTGCAGCGCCAGTGTGGTAAGCGTAATTGTGAAGTCAAAATTAAATCATACACTTCGTGTTAAATTAACGTTGTTGATGATGCAAGACTTAGAAGCTAATAATGAAATAGATTTGAGTGAAGTAGGATCGAAAAGGTTTTTAATAAAATAAAGAAAATGGAGAGAAGGTCATACGCAAACTCCTAAAAATAGAAGTCCCAGACACATAAGGTAATACAAGCTTAATTCGATATAAGTGGCTCCGCAGACGCATTCCGTTGGTTCGGTATAAAAATCACATTGCGCTCCCCTCGCGATTTTATCGCCCTATCAAATAACTCGCAAACTCACTATGAAATCTATTTCCTGACAATACAAGATTTAGAGAAAACCTCGTTTTCCGAGAGGAATGCCGTTTATTCGGTATACAATACCGTTGTGATAACGCGACGTCCATGAATATGTATACTCAAATTTGTAGAGAATTTTCCATATACGGTAACCTGTTTTAATTGTCCTCGAATGTAACTATTTCTAACGATTTAGGTAAGCTTTATACGTATGATTAGTGGTAATTAATCAATGCTTAGGATTACGCGTTCGAGTGATTAGACAAGGTACCCGTCTATATTCGTCCTTGTTAAACTGTTTTCGTATGTTTTAGGTATTTACAAAAACACGTCTAGACTATGTACACTTGTCATTAGTGATATTCAAATTGTTTTCAACCAACTTCAAGATACCGAAGTAGGAGTTTCTCAATTCGTGGGATTTTTGTTTTTTTTGCTATTTTTTTATGTATGTTTACCGATTCGAAGATGGCTGGACCGATTTTTTATTTTTATTTAAAAGAGTATAACTTTACAGTTGGTCTCATTTTGTCACCAGGTCCAGGTCTGATCAAGTGATCCTGGAGAAATAGAAGGAACTCTTCAACTATTATAAGCACACCTATAGTGATTACAATGTTTTTTTTACAGCGACTCGGTCACTTCCTCTTGGAATAGCGGATACTAGGTGAAGTCGGTTCTTTTTATGTTTAAAATTATGTTTTATACAAACCATAACTTCAAAGGTCATTGTATATATTATATAGAGCAACAATATGTGTTGGATATACTGTCTGACGAGACTATAAGTACATTGGCATGAGAGAGAGGCATACGCATAGTTTGATATCAAGTTATTGCATATTTATTTTAAAAATCTGTATTACATCTTCTTGACTACTGAATCACTATGATATCGCAGCTAAATCTGGCTTATAAATTAACCATACTAGGAACGGTTCACTGCAAATACAAGCCAACGGCGGTAGCCCGTAATTACGGGCCCGATAGTTAAAGTTCCAGGCCGAAATAATAGATGTAACACAGTTAGTAGTTAGTTAGTGTTCTATTCGAGGCGGTGAGTAAGGTTTCCAAAGCGCTCAAGAGGGTAGTTGGCTGACAACGCGCCGGGAGACCGTCTTGTCCGTTTAACAGGTCAACACAGTAAATTATTTAAAGGCAATTAATTGTGTATTTAACAGAACGTCTGCTGACGATACTACAATGTTTAGAAATAAAGGTCAAATAGTAAAGCCACCACCTCAGGCGAGACTCGAACTCGCGACTTTAGGATACATGCCCATCGCTCTGACCAACTGAGCTATTGAGACTTACCTGACCACTGTGAATTTCTCCAGCATATCCTTTAATTTTAAACACGTCTAAAGTGAAGCCTAGCGACATCTGACGACGAAGTCATACACTTCCTAACCGGGCACCGAGTCCCAAATTGCATTGAGAATTTCATTTTCCTTCATAAAATTTTTCTAGTAATTGTTGAAATTATTTAAAGGGCCGGCAATGTGCATGTGACACCTCTGGAGCTCCAAGTATCTATATATAGAACGCTGCCAAATATTCAACCGAAGCAGGTGGCACAACAAAAAACCGTCGTGTCACCAAATAATTGTTTTAGTTTATAACTAGCGACCCGCCCCGGCTTTCCACGGGTGCAATTTATACATATGTATAAAACTTCCTCTTGAATCACTCTATCTATTTAAAAAAACCGCATCAAGATCCGTTGCGTAGTTTTAAAGATCTAAGGATTATTATGTAAGTATTCTAGTCTTAAAATCTATCTATGGTCTACTAATAGGGGTGATGACACATGTTGAATTTTGCAATGAAATTTAGTTGATAGGATGCAAAATGATCAAAATATGCAAATAAAGTAAACATTAAAAAAATCTATTGAAATGGTTCAAAGATATCGGGCTTCAAAGTTTCAAATTTTTTCGATTTTTGAAAGTACGAAATTTAAAAAACCAATGATATCATTCGATTTCTAACATTTTATTATGAAATAAATTGTATATCAACCATATACATAAACGCAACTTTTCACTGTAAAAATATCAATTTCATAATTTTTCCATACTTTAAACAGGGCAAATATGAAGCCGTGACGTCAAGGCTTTATATCACTTTTTGTTAGGAGCGTTTTGAGAAACAAATGCAAATCTCAGACTTAAACCTGCTTATTCATAAACGTGTTTCAAACCTCATTTAGTTAAAATGTATTTTGTCTGTTTCTAACAAACACAACTGTCAATGTGACAGATAAGGACAAAAGATGATTTAGTTAAATGAGGTTTGCAATACCTTTATGAATAAGCGGGTAAGTCTTTTTCCTGTCTTTTATGTTGATTTAGGGCAATTGGCCCCATATTGACATTTGATCCTCACAACAAAACGAATCGATTGATACCATGCATGAAAAACATTCATCTAGCCTATAACTAACGTTTTTCATTATTATTTTTCATAGGCTACGGTAGTTGCTTACCATCAGGAGGTTCATACGCTTATTGCCACTGACGTATTATAAAAATCGCGTTACAACTGTTAAAAGGAGATTTCCATTACTCTACTACTTAATTACGTAGTATTTTTTATTCTGCACCGTAACTTAAGTACCTAACTTTAATTATTTATATGTATAACATTTATTACTAGCAGTGGGAGGAAATGAACAGTATATCAAGCGCTTCGAGACAGCTCAGGAAACTAGTTACATCGTCGAATCGACACTTCCTGGACTGAGCTGAGCTCCATTTTAGTTGCTATCAAATCTTATTTACTTCATAGGTTCACCTTTTCTATCTAATATCTTATTTTTATTTGTCGACATATCTAAGGAATGGACAACGTGTTGGATTTGACAATATACTGATACGATGTTTAGGAGACGTTTTATCATGCTGAGGAGTTATTTATTTCATTTCTTTACATACTCTTAATTTAACTTTAAACTCACTCATAATCATCGCATAACTGCTTCGCACATCTATACATATAATAAAGCTGAAGAGGGTCGAAAGTCTGTACATGGAAGATATTCGAAAAAAAATTGGCTGGGGATACTAAGAATAGATAACAGAACACGTTCCAACAGTTTTTAGAATTTTTGTCTGTTTATCTGTTTGTCTGTTTATCTGTTTGTCTGTTTATTTGACCGCGCATCACGTGAAAACGCATGAACGGATTTTGATGAAATTTTGTGTAAAGATAGCTTGAGTCACGGGAAAGGACATAGGATAGTTTTCATCCCGAAAATCAACCCTGGAGGGGGTGAAAAGGGGGTTGAAAGTTTGTATGGAGAATTTTTAACCGCTGAACCAATTTAGATGAAAATTAGTATGGAGATAATTTTAGTCCCGGGAAACGACATAGGATAGTTTTCATCCCAAAAGTCAACCTTAGAGAGGGTGAAAAGGGGGTTGGAAGTTTGTATGGCGAATTATTAACCGCTGAACCGACGATTAAGATGAAACTTGGTACACAGATAGTTTGAGTCCCGGAAATAATATACTATAGTTTATAGGTATCCCGAAAATCAACCCTTTAGGGGATAAAAACGAGGTTGAAAGTTTGTATCGGGAATCAATAACCGTTGAACGCTGGAGATAGTTTGAGTTCTGGGGAAGGATATACAATAGTTGATATCCAGAATTCATTACTTAACGGGGGATTACTAATTCCACGCAGACGAAGTCGCGGGCAAAAGCTAGTCTCAAATAAAAGAATAGTACATTACGTACCTAGGGCGGTAAAATAAAGAACGGCTCAGATCGCGGGTATTTGTGGCAAGTTTAAACAAGTGATGTGAGGCCTTCTCTATTACCGCCCGTGGTGAGTATGCAATTTTACGTCTTCTCCTGGGTGTGAAGTGAGATTTGCTGCTGCGCCCGAGGACGGCAAATCTCACTTACCGCCCAGAGTGACGTAAAGAACTTTATCGGTTCCTATAAAGTTAAGCATATCTTTGTTGGACTAAGTATTTATACTAAAACTCCGTCCGTTTGATATAGGTATAAATTCTTTAAAATCCCTAGCTGAATACCCAAGGTGAAATGTAACCGTTACCTGTTTTTAAGTGTGTTTAAATGTCACAGTATAGCATGTGTACTGCTCCATTTAACTTAGTGCCTTCCATTACACTAACATTAAGAGATGCTTAGAAACGTACGTGATACTGAAAACGAGACTTAAGGGCGTCATAGCCCAGCGGTTAACTGCCTCATTCCACCACTCTTAATTATGTTTCTAATGCGCATGACACCAAGGAAACTAGGATTACTTGAGCGGTAGCGATGGGCATATTTCCCAGAGCCGCGAGTTCGAGTCTCACCTGAGACGGTAGATTTTTCTACTTTTCCGTTATTTCTAAACATTGTTTTAAATATTTTATTTTTATTACACGGATTAACTCGTTATGTTACAAAAATCTTCAAATCTTACAAGGACAGGAAGGACTCCGACTAATTCGCAGTTAGTTATATACACAAGACCAAACTATTGAGTTAAAAGCTGTATAATAACTGTGTGTATCATCTAACTTTTACCTAAAACTGTAATCAAATAGGACAAGCAATTTTGGAAAAAAAATAAATAGAACATTCGTTTTTATTCACAAATACACAAACTACAACCAACTTCCTCTCATCTTGAATTGAAGGTTAAAACAAGCGAGGAACACAAGATTTTTTTTAAATCAATTATATTAATTAGGAATTGCCTATTAAGCAACTGTATTGCAAACAAAACGTTTAAATCCCTCAAATGTTCAAGTAAACAAATTAAATTCCCGAGTATACATGGTTAAATAATTCCGAATCACGATGCTAGCGGTGAATTTAGCTCACTTTGAATTTATGCGGCAAAGTCACGAATCAGAGAATACCTGAAATAATATTCATTAGAGCTACTAGTATACCTCCGAGAGCTTGGAATGCGAGCATTGTTTACCCACGTTCTGCGGGTGAAAATTAGTTTTTGTTCAACCATCACATAATCTACGATGTTTTTTCGTAAAGGATATTTGGGAACCGGAACCTACTTACGAGTACGAGTACAATTAGTACTTGGTGGAAAACAGTCAACCTGTATTTTTACTAATATTTCTACTCCTTACTAAAATTATATGCGAAAGAAACTGTTTGCCCGACGTTACCTCTGCACGCTGAAACCGCTGAACTGATTGAGATTAAACTATAGTATAGTATAGGCATGTAATATCACTAATATCATAAGTACTGCGAATAAATAATATTATGAATATCAATAACATTCACTGCTTAATATAATAAGTAACCGGCGTACCTTCTAAAGCTTAAGAATGCTGTCATTGTTTACCTACATTTTTGTGGATGTGAACTAATAGCTTTGATGCAAATAAAATTAGTTTTTTTCATCTAATGTCGTCGGCTAAAAGTCTTATCTCTTGAACTCATATACCTTTATTTGCCTACCTTACTATATTTTTTTCTGAGTAGTTTCAAGTTCAACTTTGTACATATATTAATAAATAAAGCAATGAAGTCTTGTTTTTTTAATCCATCATTATAATAGGTACAAACTTATTTCGATGCTTCTACTTGTATCCATAATTCAAACATTAAATTTTGTAATATTTATATCACATAATTAGTTTACTTACTTCATAATTACCTTTTCCAATTTAGATACTTATGTAAATGCAATTTGAATAGACACTAAATAAGTTTCAAACTTTTTAGTAACTTTCGTTGACTAATTACAATAATAATTGTTCGACACAACATAAATATAAAATTTATATCACAGGTTATTTTTACAGGTTAACTTTAGTTTATTTTGTTATATACGTTTAAAAATCTGCAATATTATATATCAAAACGAAGCGCGCATTTAAATTAATATACAAACCCCCTTATTCATAAACGTCTACTAAAGTTAAGAGGCCTCTGATAATCGTTTGTCCCTTTCCGTCCAACACATATGAGGGAAAGGGACAAACGATTATCAGCGAACTCTTAACTTTAGTGGCCGTTTATTAATACGGGGATAATACCTAGTTAATTTTAGATAAACAGCGATTGTTACTCGTATACCTATCTAATCTACTTTGCGCCTAAAGTCCAATATTGCACTGATCTAAGGCGTTCACGTGCTTTCTTAAGGCTATGGTCTCCTATAAACGCCATCGGCTGCGTACAGCGTCTGCGTCACGATGCTTACTATAGAGAAGTACTGTTGTGGTCTGTTTCAGACGTCGACGTTGGCGTCTTTTTTGTATAGGAACGTTGACGCTGACGTCAGACGTCGCGTATAGCATAAAATAGGAGACCACGGCCTTACGGCGTAAGGTAAGGCGATAACAGTACTAGCCCCGATGCAATGGAATTCGTCTAGTACGAAGAATTTTTTACATTTATCGGAATAATTCTTACACGGATACTTCTGATGATTAATGAATGGGGCCAATAATAGTAGTGTTTAATGTAGTTTATTTTAATTGTATCATGAAAACACTAAGAGACTTTTGTTGCTGAAAAAATGTATTTTCCAAAACCATTGCCCAAATAAAGTTGGGCTCTCCTCTTGCACACTTGATTTTGTAGACTCATAATTAAACGGTCAATATATAGCTATGCCACGTTGCTTTCCCTAGGAATGACCCTAGTCTCACCATATGTTTATGTAATAAAAATATTTGGCATACAAAAATCAGTTTTTTATTGCGTTTTTCAGAATGGTATTACTTGTACTTTAATTGCATTTGTGTAGGATATTTCCATGAATAATCTAAATATTATCATTTTATTATAAAACGGTGTCGAATATTGGTCTAAAACTACTTTTCTGTACAAATGGGAAAACTTAAGAAAATGGTCTGTGTAGACGAAAACATATGCATCGGGGCTAGTAATCCCGACCAAATCCCGACTCACCAACAAAATTAGTTGCCAAACAGTGATACCTTCAGAACAATCGGCTTTTAAACTCAAAGGCAAAAGATCCTAAGTAAAGAGTATTCCCAATCGAGAAAAGACTATTGCCTAAAGGCAGAAAACACTAACTTCGCTTAACTTATTTCGCGAGTATAATATTTCTACGACGCAACTTTGAAAGTCGAAGTCAAATTGTTTATAACACAAACAATCAAATTAAATAATCGAGTTTCTTTACAGTTTATTTATATTGCTATAGGCACGTCGAAAGTTTTTCGTTATTATGTATCAAGATTGTTCATATGTTAAAGACGTAATGTTGGGGAAATCACTAGGATGATGAAAATAAACGAATACTTTACCAGTAGTTACACTTATATTCGTTTGCTACAAGGTTTGAACATGAACAAATTACATTATAAGACAATAATACTTTCAAGACGTCTTTACAACAACCTGGTCAAGAACGGAATGGCGGCCGCAGCTGTATACCCGCTATTTATAATATTACCAAAATGGCGGGAACGAACAAGAAGGAATAGTCAATTGACTCTCTTTTGACATGATGCTAAATACAAAGTAGTCATCCTTAAAACATAAAGTATTTATAAAATAATAATGCTTACAGCTCGGCCATCCTGTTCGAGGCGAGACCCTTCGCCAAAACTTAATGAAATAATAGTTCAAACAAAACAATTTACAGATCAATTCTGACAATGAAAAGTAATGTATACAAACTGCCCGAATAACATAAATATAAAATAGTTATCAATCTTAAGACATCGGATTTTATACATTTTTTTCTCTAGTTACAAGTTAATGAAATAATAAATGATTACACACCGTAAAATGAACTATCATCGAGTAGTAGAGTATAGAACTAGTGTTCACAAAGAGATGATTACCCACCTCCTCTCTTTATGATTAAGTTAGCCTTTGTACATACGTGCTTATGTGTAAAAGAAGCACAAGTTTATTTTATTCAGAGTAAACAACAATCAAAACAAATTATTAAACTTTGAACAAACCCAACTACTTAATTTCGTAATATTATTAGTTATTGACTTCATAATATTAGTTATCAGAAATTATCCAATTTGAGTAATACGAATAAGGTATATATTATAAATTTAAATAGATGTCATATACAAAGGAAAAAAATGACCAAGGCCTCCGGTGCTGGGATCGAACCAGCGTCTTCTGCATTCGCGGCAGACGCGTTAACCACTTCAAGGTATATATTATCATAATCGTTAAAATGATTGAATAGTGATAGAGTTTGACAAATCAATAAAGCAAAGATCAAAGTAATACTTCTTCATAACATTTAATTAAAACGACTTTATTACTAAGTTTAAATAATACTAATAAGGTTTATCATAGTCATTAAATTCTTGAATAATGTTAGTTTGATATCTCAATACAGCAGAGGTCAAACTAATAGTTCTTCCTCTTAATATTTAATTAACATGACTTTATTTCCAAGTTAGAGTAATACCAATAAGGTGTATCATAGTCGTTAAAATTATTGAATAATGATAATTTGATATGTCGATACAGCAAAGATCAATCCAATAGTTAACATAATATTTAATTATGATGACTTTATCATCAAGGTTCAATAATAAAAATAATGTGTATTATGATCGATATATCAATTACAGCACAGATCAACCCGACAGTTTTTAATGTTTCATTAACATGACTTCATCATCAATTAATTGAGATAACTTTATCATCAAGTTTGAATAATAACAATTGGATTTATCGTAGTCGCTAAAACAATATCATAGTGATTGAGTTTGATACATATCTAAGCAGCAGCAAACATCAAACCAATATTAAGCGTAATTATTGTTTTCGTTATGGAATAAAATATGATCTGACTTGATTTAATGAATTTGGAAATTCATAATTAGACGAAAACTTTATAACATAAAATACACTTACTCACTTTCACATGAATATCGCACATCACCATATTTATAACCACACGATTGATTAAGACGATTTTAATTAACACTCGAGACGTAGTTGAATGCATAACGATGACGGGAAGTCGTGCAGAGTTGCGTCGCCTTCCGAAGACCACTATACATGACGTGACGACCATGACCGTCGAATCACTTCTCTCGAGTGTGTAGCGTCAGAGAAGATGTAGGTGAAGATGATGCCTTTCTAGAGGAAGAAGAATAGTATAGCCCTCCCTGGCCATCTCACCTTGGCACTCCTGGGTCGGAAGTGTTCTACACCCCGACCCTCTCACCTGGGCACTCCTGGGTGGTAAACAAATACCAAACCCTGGCCCTTTCACCTGGATGCTCCTGGATCATCAGTCTGAAACTTGTAACACTTTCTTTAGAAATGTGAATAATTTAGACGTGTTAGTTTCTGAATAATATTAGTTTGGTTTTTAGGTTATTATAACAGGATTTACTGTTGAATGTATTTTTTTTTCTTTTCTTATTATCACAATTGAGTTAGCGTAAATCATTTTAATATGTGTGATTATCTAAATATTTTAATGGCAATCATGTAATTGTTTATTTACATTTTCGAAGTACAAGCTTAAGAAAGGAGTAACATCGTGGATTAAAATATATATTTACTAGGCACGAATTTAGTTTTATTTGGGTTTAATTTTATTTTTAGTTTAAGTTGAACTCCGAAGTATCCCAATTGTTTAAGTAGTAAAGTAATACGTATTAATGATAACATACCGACAATGAATCAAGTAGCTTACGACGTTAACATGATTTGAATTTAAAATAACGCCTGTTATTTTGAAAACTGCAATTAAGGTTTCGCAATAAATACAACACGCGAAGTATTTTCAACTTTGTAGACAAAGTGATTGGTTATAATAAAACTAATTTAACACATACGTATAAATTTGTAATTATGTTATTGATTTTTTATTTTATTCCTAAACCATAAAGGGTATTTATAAAGCATTAGTTTTACATTGTCATACAAGTTAAAATTTAATTATAATATTTGTATAGGTGTTCCAATTAATTGATTGAAATTCCAATTAATTCATTGAAATGATATTGTAGGATTCGTGACATTATCCAATGTGAAAATAAATGCACTATGAACTTATGTTTAATACCTACTCATGTTATATTAATAAATAATTTTACCCAGCAGCGATAAAAGCAAGATTAAACATTAGCCATCATCATCCTATTTCGTTCTAGAAATGTCAGGGCCTGAGCCAAATAATCTATAATAAATTAATTACTGAACCAGTTTTAACAATATTTAAGTAATATGCAAATAATTAGGACTAGATATGTGGTTTTGTAAAGTTTTTATTATGCAAGTTCCTCACGAACCTCAACCTGGACTCTGCAGTCGCAGAAAGTTAACACTACATGAATTAAACAAACCAAGTATTTTTCTAAAAAGTTTTTACCATTTTAATATAAATACGTACAAACCAGATGCATCTAATCGGTTTTGCCTTTTGTCACTGACTTCAGGTGGTCATAATATAATAACGAATAGTACTAAATGATATTTATTGTTGTTATATTCTTTAAAATTATTATTATGTTCTTTAAACTTGTACAGTTTAATTCAGTATACTAGATTCAAAAAGTATTCATATAATGTATTTCACACTTTTTTTTTTATATATTCAGTTGAAGGGGCTTGTCAGGCATAGTAAGATTTTTGAAGATGTCCAAATTATAGATAGAATCTCTTAGTAAGACCATTACTAGTAGGTTGAATATATGTAGACAATTCATATATATAGATATAGCACTTCATAAAATTAAAATTCTCAATACTGCATAAATTATTAAAATAACGTCTGATATTTGTTACGCATACATAATATAAAATATAGTAATTGATAACTATAAATAATAAATCAGTAAATGTGATTAGACCATTTTTTTTTGAAGTCTTATTTAATTTGATTATATGTGATTTGTATCATAATTTTCTGCAAATAATATATGTATTGGTGTTTTGCGTATACCGACAAGAGCTAAGCTCTTAAATATATGACGATGATGTAAATCGTGCATTTCGATTAGGAGCATGTTATTCAAAGTTTATTGATTACTTTCCTGTTCTTGTTTACGTTAAAAAGTGATAAAAATATTACTAGGTATATTAAGTTAACAACTGAATGAGAGTTTCGTAAGTTTATTCACGTGCGTTGCGCAGATACTCGATATATCGAAGTAGGTCTGTATCAAAGTAGCACACGTTCATCCACGTGTGTTTCATAGGTACTAGATTATTAAGGTAGGTCCTGCACGTTCATCCACGTGCTTAACACAAATAGGTTACTGAGGTAAATAGATCTATTTAAGTAGGACTGAATAAAGGGCTGACGTCCAATGGTTGCAAACCCAACCATATGCGTGGTCCACGACATCATACGTGTCGCCTCAACATTTGGTTTTACTTAAGAATCATACATACATTCTGCATCTGACTTCACATGACATTTTATACATGTCATTTCATTTTACATATTCGTCTCTACACGTTGAGTCTACATCGACCCCCAAATGAGACTTCATTTCGTCTCTATACGCGACTCTATACGCGACTCTATACGCGACTCTACACGCGACTCTACACGCGACTCTACACGCGACTCTACACGCGACTCTACACGCGACTCTACACGCGACTCTACACGCGACTCTACACGCGACTCTACACGCGACTCTACACGCGACTCTACACGCGACTCTACACGCGACTCTACACGCGACTCTACACGCGACTCTACACGCGACTCTACACGCGACTCTACACGCGACTCTACACGCGACTCTACACGCGACTCTACACGCGACTCTACACGCGACTCTACACGCGACTCTACATTGAGACTCTACATTGAGACTCTACATTGAGACTCTACATTGAGACTCTACATTGAGACTCTACATTGAGACTCTACATTGAGACTCTACATTGAGACTCTACATTGAGACTCTACATTGAGACTCTACATTGAGACTCTACATTGAGACTCTACATTGAGACTCTACATTGAGACTCTACATTGAGACTCTACATTGAGACTCTACATTGAGACTCTACATTGAGACTCTACATTGAGACTCTACATTGAGACTCTACATTGAGACTCTACATTGAGACTCTACATTGAGACTCTACATTGAGACTCTACATTGAGACTCTACATTGAGACTCTACATTGAGACTCTACATTGAGACTCTACATTGAGACTCTACATTGAGACTCTACATTGAGACTCTACATTGAGACTCTACATTGAGACTCTACATTGAGACTCTACATTGAGACTCTACATTGAGACTCTACATTGAGACTCTACATTGAGACTCTACATTGAGACTCTACATTGAGACTCTACATTGAGACTCTACATTGAGACTCTACATTGAGACTCTACATTGAGACTCTACATTGAGACTCTACATTGTGACTCTACATTGAGACTCTACATTGAGACTCTACATTGTGACTCTACATTGTGACTCTACATTGTGACTCTACATTGTGACTCTACATTGTGACTCTACATTGTGACTCTTTTACGATACATAGTCAATCATGAAGTATTTTGAATACAAGGACGCGTCGTATCCACCTATTAAATACAGGGATAGCTTGAATTAATAAGTTTTATCAAAAATAAATGTATTTAAATGGCGATTATACTTGACATACTTTTAGTTTTATTTATTCGCGTTTTGACTATAATTGGCGTAATGTGTTCACTGTATGATTAAAATAACCTCCTTCGTTTCGACAGTCACGTGAAAAGGGAGTAATTCAGTTCGTAAATCTCTAAGCAATACTTTGCTCATTAGTGAACATAACACTATTTTGTCAATTATGATAGATCGTTAAATCATAATATCACGTCGATTTTCCATCAACGTCCACTGTAAGTAAATTCGGTAATATATTTTAATATGTCAATTACCATCAAAACCTTTATCAGGCAAAAATAGAGACTTGATTCAAATTATAAGTGATTACATTATTTATGAACATATATATATATACATTGGTAACACAGAATACACACATGAAATTCTATGCCGATGATATATATACACGAGATTGACAAATCTCGACTATTAAATTGAATTCAATTGAATTAAGGCTCTGAGTTCATAATTTTGTCACTTTATTTTGTATATAAACATGTAACTATGTAAATATAACTTTATTGATTGAGTCGAATACAATAAGGAAGTAAACAAGTCACAAATACTTCGGTCGGTTGCGATGCCGACGAGACTTATAAATGTATTAAAAAAAAAGTAAATACTACGTACTACGTCATAGATAAACTTAATAGTACCGTTTATTAAGATGAAGTAAATATGGGATATATAACTTTTACTTAGACAAAGATATGCAGACCATTTATTAGTTAAGTATTGTAAATGACACTTTCTTTTCTTTACACACTTAGTTTAATCACATTATGTCATCAGTCTGAAATTGATTCATAAACTAACTCCAACTTAGTACCCAGTCTTAAGCTGTGGCGAGAACGATCACGTTAACATGAAAATTTTACATTATAAATATCCATACGTACTTGGTATTATCATTTAACCATAACTATTTTTATCAACAATAATGTTTAACGACAAGCAATAGTAATTATAAACATTTTAATAATATGGTGTGGTGATACAAAAGCGTGAACCACTTAGAGACATTGTTCACACTACAGGCATTAAGCAGTTTATTAAGGGGTTTCTAATAAATTATTGTTTTATTTTAATCACATTCATAAAGCTCATTAATTTCATTACTGAATATTCCGTTGTCGAATTGTTAATGGTAATGATGAAAAAGGAATGTATATTAACTTTTCGTTAGATTATTATTATTTCAACTTGTTTCTATATTTAGTTATTATAAAAGAACATAATAAAGTATTTTAATGCAGCCCGCTAATGGCGTGATATTCGTAATTTACGCAAAATTGTACTGAGTTTAAGTTCTACAATAATATGCTCTTTATTCAAAAGGGTTTCATAATTGCATAACTAAAGAATATCGTAAGACATTTATATAAAATAATTAAACCATTGAATTTAAATTAATTGCCAGCAAATCTTTGAACATAACTGACCTGGTAGTGTTTCTTTAAACGATTAATTTGACTACTGCAAAATATACGTAACATATATTGACCATCGAGACATACTGTAGGCGAATTTATTGGTTGAATAAATACAATAATACCAACGTTATGTTATTCAAGATTTAAGCGAGTAATATTGAATAGAAAGTGAAGGTAGGTCATAAAAGTTGATTTCAAAGCACAGAAAAATATATATATAGATTATGAAGTAGTCTTTATTAGGAATCATGACAAAAATATCTGACTTACTAATCTGTCTGATAATAGTTATATTGATTATGTAACAACATGCCAACCATCTCCACCTAACATGTGCATATCCAAAAGAGCAACCTTTGGCAAAATGTCCATGTAAGGCTAACCATATTAACCTCCGGAAGTACTCCGTTACGGAAAATATAGTTTCATCTATCAAACTAATCTATTATATAAAAAAAAAGAAAACCTTACGTTTTTGTGCGGCGTGGCAAAAATCCTATCGATTTTTGTTGGATCCCACTGACTGAAATGTTGGGGATATCACTAGGATGATGAAAATAAACGAATACTTTACCAGTAGTTACACTTATATTCGTTTGCTACAAGGTTTGAACATGAACAAATTACATTATAAGACAATAATACTTTCAAGACGTCTTTACAACAACCTGGTCAAGAACGGAATGGCGGCCGCAGCTGTATACCCGCTATTTATAATATTACCAAAATGGCGGGAACGAACAAGAAGGAATAGTCAATTGACTCTCTTTTGACATGATGCTAAATACAAAGTAGTCATCCTTAAAACATAAAGTATTTATAAAATAATAATGCTTACAGTAACGTAAAGGGACATCTGTTTGTTCGCGAACCACGAGAAAACTACTAGACAGAATTTCATATTTTTTTTAAATATAATAATTTTTACCCGGAGCAATATTTTGGGTAGATCGTGGAACCGCTAATTAATATGGGTCGTATAAGAACGCACATTTTTTTTTTTCAATAATATATTAATCCTTATTTTGCAATTATGGGTCAAAAAGAACTTATATTTCTAAGGAAGTCATTGATTTAAAACCAACTACCTCAAGCATTTTAGAGAATCGTTTCACTCTCTCTCCAACCAACACTGAAACCAGAGTTGTCGAATTTTTCACTTACCCTCTTCTTATTAAATGTATAATACCTAGAGATGTTTAATGCAATGCAAACAAAAACACTATCAAGCTATGATACAATACTCATTTCACAATATAATATTAGAAATGTATGGACTGATAATATAATTATATAAAACCCAAAAATGTATCCCTATTATATACCTCTGTCCCCTTTAGTCCCCTCTCAATTAACAGGGAATGAATTTTTTAAACAGCATATTAATACTTCACTTTGCGGCCCGTCCCTAAATCGTCCTCTTTTCAACCTGGGTAATGTCGCGAGCAAAAGTGGGTCACCGCAATTATGCCTCAAACGCAAGCACGGAATTTATGCTACAAATAAATTAATTTATGTTTTTACACGTGCTGATGGTAATTTTAATTGAAAATAGGTGTCATTTAAATGTTTGCTCATGTTAATATAATATGAAGCCTGGGCAGAGAGTATAATAGTTCTTAAGCATATTGATAGCTTAATGTTGTTGTTGTCAAAAAGCGCTGGTAGCCTGCCGGTACGACACCCTACTTTCAATCCGGAGGTCTCGGTTTCAAACCCCGGGAAGCAACACTCAGCTTTGCTGAAATTATTTACCAAATATCGTATGATATTTGCCAGTCGCTTTTCGGTAAAGGAAAACATCGTGAGGAAACAGGCTTAGTTTCCCCTCCCGCCTTCGTAAAAACGAGTGCCTACGCTAGTTCATGGGATTAGGTTGCCAATCGGACCCCATGTTCAAATTGAGCTGTGGCTATAAGACCGGGACAAGCGCTAAGAGGATGATAAGCTTATTAATAAATATGTATAAATTATGTTGTTTCAAATATTTCATTTATGCTGTACCAATGCCAACCAATTTGTTGAGTGCCAATTATCTAAAGACAAACAACCAATTACACTATGTACATTGATTCCAACCTTCTAAAATCCGGCCAAGTGCGAGGTGGACTCGCGCACGAAGGGTCCCGTACAATTATCTAAAAAAACGGCAAGAAAATTATGTCTGTTGTATGGGAGCCCCCTTAATTTTTATTTTATTTTAATTTTTCGGTATTTGTTGTTATAGCGGGAATAAAAAAAGATACATCATCTGTGAAAATATCAACTGTCTAACTATCACGGTTCATGAGATACAGCCCGGTAACAAACAAAAACGGCAAAAAATCATGTCTGTCGTATGGGAGCCCCCTTAAATATTCATTTTATTATAGTTTTAATATTTTTTGTTATAGCGGCAACAGAAATATCATGAGGTAGATAGACAGACGGAGGGACAGCGGGGTCTTAGTAATAGGGGCCCGTATTTAATTTGGGTGCCTTTGGGTACGGAACCCTAAAAAAATAGATATCATAATTAATATTATCTACCTGTATTAAATAACTTCATAATAAACATTACTCTTGGAAATATGTGGCAAGCGTCAAAAAATTGGTAACATAAATTAAATAAAGTTACCTAATTGAAACTTTGTTTTAAAATATTTCTGCAAAGTATTTTAATAGAGACTTCGTTCATTACGTAGCTGTATGATTGCCCTACATGTCCTCTAGGTTTATATATAATAATTATTCATGAGTCTATTTTATCCTTTGCACCCAAATACCACGAACGTGCACTCTAGTTCAGTAAGAAACCTTCTTTGAATGTCCGGTCTTTCCTGTATGACAGTCTAAACCACACTGACCTTATACATATTATAATATAATATTGTTTTGTATTATACACATTAGTGGAACAATGTGTATAGTAACAAAGGGAAAGCAGAAAAATCCACTGCCTCAGGCGATACTCGAACTCGCGACTCTGGGAAACATGCCCATCGCTCTGATCAACTGAAGACTGTTTATCCATCATACCCTTTATTGTATATGCATCTTAGGGTACCGCCCCAGAGTCGCGAGTTCGAGTCTCGCCTGAGGCAGTGGATTTTTGTACTTTACCTTTATTTCTAGACATTGTGGTATCATTAGCAGATGTTCTGCTTAATACAAAATTAAATCTGAATACATAGGACATTACAGCAGGTATGATTTTTTGCGAAATTCTTGTCCAATAGGAATTCTGCCAAATACTATTACATGACGTTAACAAAGGATACTTTTTATTGTATTTAATAACGTGGTAAAAATGGCGTATAAGGTTCAGACGCCCTATAATAACACTTTCCAATTAACTTGACACGATAACAGGCATAAAACAAAAGCCGGCTCACGCACACTAACACAAGTGTCCTATAAGTTCACAGTATAATATTTATAGTAGGTAATCAGTATCTTAACTTGCTAAGAAAATGTAATTAATTACGTAGCAGAATGCGAAGTGCTTAAATGCTATAATTCTGATTGTTACTACACTCGTATAATAATCGAATATTTGGAGTTTGTTATTTAGTCATACAAAAACCGGAGTCATCACTTCACTTCACTTCGAGTATCATCCTCTAATCTCACATTAAAATGTTAAAGGCTATTACGGGGGTACGAATAAGTTGAGATACTACCGGAAAACTAAGCAACTTAAGGACTTCTATTCTACGCAGAAAAGTCGCCGCAAGAGACAAGTACTAAAAATATTGTTGTAAATGTTACTGATTTAATAGAGTTTGCAGCCTATTTCAATCGTTTAACACTATGTCGGCCGTCCAGTAGTGCCCTCATTGGGGGGATTGTATTTCCTATTAAACGAAACAATTTCTGTATATCCCTCATGTTAAGTTGTATTCGTGTGAAACAAACGTATGAGCTCCTTTGTCACGTTCACGGATCGAGCGTGTTTTCGTATAATAGGCATATAATGCTATGGGCATATTCGTAAACGAGGCATAGGTATGACCTTAGCTTGAAATTAACAAGTGTCATATCCCAGCCGCTCGTATCGATTATTCACTCATTCGGCAGTAAAATGTAGCTACGTACATAATATCTCGGCTTTACGCCGCGCATAAACGAAAGAAGACAAAATAAAAGGAGCAAAATAAGCAGGGTTCAGCGTAAACAAGGAAAATATGCTTATATAAGGCCAGATTTACACTTGTAAGTTTTGCTTGCGTAAGTAGGGACGCAGCTATAGGTCAGAATAAGATATGACCACGACTATTTCATTCTCGCTAATTAGCCTCGTTCCTACTTACGTCAACTTACAAGTGTAAATCCAGCCTTACTGGTAGATTCTTTGTAAGTTCACGTGTTAAGGCATATAGCGTCAGTAAATTGTGTGTATCTATATAATATACATCATTTATCAAATCAAACCAAATCAAAATTCTTTATTTAACAAAACAAATTATATACATAAGTGCCGTAACATATCCATCAGACTCCAAACTAGGAATAGCCTGTATCTTGGACATCTGCGAGAGCGATTGGCTAATTAATCTAATCGAAATTACATTATACAATGCTCATAAATACTACTCAGAAGCTGAACGGGTAAAACTAAAATTAAATCTAAAATTAGACATATTAACTAAAAGTAGATAATAATTAAACTAGGTAATTTGTATAGAACGTGCCGCGGGTGTGTCCAGCATGTATGTATATGTGTGTATGTGAGTGTGTGAGTGTGAGTGTGAGTGTGCGAGTGTGAGTATGTGTGTGTGTCTGTGTGTGTGTGTGTGTGTGTGTGTGTGTGTGTGTGTGTGTGTGTGTGTGTGTGTGTGTGTGTGTGTGTGTGTGTGTGTGTTATATACAGGTTACTCTGATTACAATCTTGATACGAAATTATTTGGATTTGAAACGATCGTTGTTTATTGCCTCAAGCGATAGGTTCCAACCGTTGTATGATTTGCAATCTCGCTCGCACTTATTAGAGCACATGAAATGCTCTTGCGAGTCTTCTTATTGTCGTATCATTACAATAACAAAACAATTCAAAAAGGTGATTTGAAGTTAGAATTTACCTCTTCGTAATGTGTGGACTAGATGGGAATACAAGGTGTAACAAAAATATCTGGTGATCCTTTATACTTTTATGGGCATTTATTCACTTTATAAAAAAGTAAGATTTTTTTGGATTTTGTTTATTGGAGGGTTGGCTGGCTGAGACGAAGTGTCCCATACAAAAAAAAATGTTGGCATCCATATAATTTTTCTCCAACTTTTTCTTACTCGTAGTACGATACCAATTATGCTATTAAACGGATCACCAGTATTTTTTCTACAGCCTGTATCTAAGCTAAAAGTAGTAGGTATTTATAATCTAACAGCTCCTGGCTACAAAGTGGTTTGCAAATGTATGTACCTATATAGTGCTGTCAAATTACTTTACTCAAATAAAAATTCTACCATAACAAAGAATTAATAAAATTGAATAAGCCAAATAATCCCAAAATATTAATAAATATTTCGTTACATCGGGATCAATTTGTTGTACTCGTAGTGATATTTTCACTGCGTGGGCGTATTATTTGTAATGAAATATTTGATGGAATGAGAAATAAACTAATTAGGTGTACGAGTGACAAAACTGACGATAACCATAATATATCATTCTGGATAAAGTAAATATATATCATTAAGGTCCGCAATTAAGTATTACGAACGAGCAAACTATGATAATAATAGATTTGCTTTTTACCTTAATTTCTTTTTTAGAGTTTCTACAATCTTTTCTGTTTCGCCCTAAGGTTGACTGGTAGAGAATTCCTTGTAGCATTAAGTCCGCCTTACGTACGTTAATTTTTTTATTAAGTGCAATAAAGATTAAGTAGATAAATATTTTTTTTGCGATTGTTAAAGTCAAGTAAATTGTTAAAGTAAGGTTACTAAAAACAGTAAAACTCGCCTAAGACTATTTTGGTGGGACCCAATATAAAAAAACGCGTCTTAAGCGGGAAAACGTATTATTACACGAGACTATTTTTTAGTAGGACGTCCAGTTGCAGGAACAGTAAAAGACGTATATGCGAGAAATGGTACTAAACGTGATCGTATACAGGTTCTACTGTATTTTCTTAATGGTTACTTACGAGCAGGGCCGGACCTAGGGTAGAGCGAGTGGAGCGGGCGCTCTAGGCGCCGGATGGCAGGGGGGCGCCAAAATGGCCAAAGAGAAAAAAAGTTTTAAAGCAAATGTGGCGCAGGCTCAAAATATGTACGTTTGGAGTGGAGTGGCGCGACGTCGGATAGTACCTTTACCTTTTGGTATATATTATTTTAGTATTTATGTTATTTCAACTTGTTTTATCAGGCGTGACTTGCTACTTTTAATCATGAAGGGCGCGAATAAAGGCGCCAAAAAGATACGTTTTAAATATTTTTCTAAGCGATTGGGTTTATCAGGATTGCATTCTATTATTTAACTTTCTTTTTTAGATCGTTGCTCTTGATCATGAAAGGCGCGAAATAAAACCTGATAAAGGCGCCGAAAAACCTTATAATTTTCTCAGCGATTGGGTTTATTAGGGTTACATTAATTATCTATTTTTTAAATCGCTGCTTTTGATCTTGACAGGCGGGAAATAAAGGCTGATAAAGACGCCGAAAACGTAAAGAAGGCAAAACAAATATAAAGATGAATGACCCCTAGAAGATGAACATTTGGCCTTAATATTGTTTTTTTTTTTAATAAAACTGCATCACTTTCTTGTACTTCTAAAATAATAAATCCAAGTTTGAGGTCGTGAGAGCTCGCCAAATCTATACCTCTCGCCAAAATTGCCCTTTATAATGGAAATCTTATTAAGAATTGTGGTTCAAAATCGATATAACTGAGTATAAATTTATAAAATTGAAACTAACTTGATTTTAAATAGCATGTTTTAACTTATTTTATGAAATATTTTTTGTTCAAGTCATGGTTCCAATATTGTGTGATTTTTGCAATAGATGAGTGGCGTTCAACTTGTGGGCCTGGGTTAGTATTTTCAAATACTTTTATAAATTCTCATAAAAAGATACACCATTTATGTCTTAAATTGCTCTTTAGGGTTCCGTAGCTAAATGGCAAAAAACGGAACCCTTATAGATTCGTCATGTCTGTCTGTCCGTCCGTCCGTATGTCACAGCCATTTTACTCGGAAACTATACGACGTATAATTATTAAACTTTTACATAAAGTGTATTGTGTGTGCCGCTACTTAGTTATGTAGTGAATTTTATGAAAAAAATATTTTAGGGGGGGGGGGGCACTCCATACATGCAAGTAATTGTCAAAAAAGTTTTTTTTTTACCAAATATCAACATGATGCACATCAATGGATAGGTCTTTAAAAATCACATTGAGATTTCTTACAGCATTTTTTTGATGAAATGGATACTTTCAGAAATAATCGCTCCTCCGAAAGTCTAAAAAATTGTGTCCCCCCCCCCTATAACTTTTGAACCGGTTTAGGACTTACCAAAAATTATGAAAAAAATCAAGAAGCACCTTTAAAAAATCTATCAACGAAATTTTTTTTAAACATTATCGGTTTAGGCGTTTTTGAGTTATCTCCAAAAACTACGTACTTAGGCAGATACGACCTTGCGATAATAATTTATTCTATAATATCATAGTAGCTACGGCTGGCCTTCATAAATAATGGTACGGAACCCTTTATGCGCGAGTCCGAATCGCACTTGGCCCCGTTTTGTTCCTTGATTTTATGACTAAAAGATGAAAAAAACTTTTTATACCACTGTGATATAATCACGGGGTTTTCTTTAATATGGAAACTGGACTGTTCACCTAACAACAACGAGAATTTACTAGTTCATCTTTTAGGCTGCATTCCAAAACATGAATTTTGCATGTTTTTTTTTAACTTAAAATCATGAATATCGTGCTGAAAGCTTAATCTAACTAAATTCAGTGTTTATTAAATTCGAAAAAGTTGGAACCATTTTAAATTGAAACAGTTGAAATACCTTTATTTACTTCAATTCTTGCACAAAGCTAAATTAACCCGATTTCCTAATTTTGCTTGTGCGTCAAATCATTCGTATTTGGGTACTTGATTTTGCTTTTATACTGGTTCATCTTTTGAATCAAACCGTTCATAATCAGGGCACTTTGTTCATCTTCTGGGCGAATTGGCCTATTTTGGCACAAACATTGTTATAAGAATACTGTACAGTTCTAATCTAAGAGGGTTTGGAATAGCTTATTCTAAACTAGATTATATGCCAAGTCATATTGAAAACTTGTTTAAAATTGGTTATAATTATAACATACATAAAAAAATATTAAAGTGGGGGTAATAGCTTAAAAGTTCATTTATGACTTTACCCTATTTCTCTAACGCTTTGGGTAAAAAGCTTCAACGAAGGGCGCCAAAACCCGATTTCGCTCTACCCCGATCGAGGGCTCGGGCCGGCGCTGCTTACGAGTAATTACTTTTTATAAAATTTTGTAAATTGTCAACTTTGTTTAATACTGGATAAACTTGTTTCACATACATGTAACCGAGGTTTTCGGATGATTTATAATCGTCATGATATTTCATACAATAGAAAATTCACTAGCATTCAAACCAGACACACATAGGAATTAATATAATATAATAAAGATAACAATTAAACCTAAAACAAACGTTAAGGTCCGTTGTGGTATTAACTTTATATAATTATTCCTGCCAGCCATCCCCAATAAGTCGCAGACAGAAATACAAGTATTTATCTAGGTAAAAGTTTCAAGTTTTAAGTAAATTCAAAATAAGTATACCAAATTATATTTCATATTTAATTTTCGTAACAGCCTTTTAAATACTGTACACTGTGACACTGATTAAGGCTCTTTTATCTGGTCTTAATTCTTGTCTAATCGAATCTCAAGTAAAAGAAGATAGATAGATAGGGTCGAAAGCAATCAAAAGTAGCCCAGAACTAAAGCCTTTCTGAAGCTCGGCCGACCGCAAAGATTGAGTAAATTTTATTCTTATTCCCGAGTTTTATCAGTAAAATAATCCTCAAAGGATCATCCCTGGATTACCATCAAAGATGTTGAGCAGAGTTGAAAAATTATAACTTATCTAGTCCAATTAAGATCTGAAACCTACACGGTTCGGTAACCAGAAGCTGAATTTTGATTAAGGCAATTTACTACTTTTAAGTGGTGAAAGAAGAGTCAACAACAGTCGATCTAAATTACAAAGACGAAGTTTGTCATTCCGAAGTTGCGGGCCAGAAGCCAGTGACCTAGAAACAACGAGACACTTCCCACGCGGAGTTTTTCAATAAGAACTTTTGAACATGAGTTGATGAGAAAGTTTACCTTTCTTGCTCACTGAACTATCTGCCACTATTCGCAAGTTTTGTAATTGATGGACAATCCAGCATTTTCTTACGGCGTCGGATAGCGTAACACAAAATGTGAATACCCGATGTAACTAGTACGTAACATGCGTACATTCGTAGCGCTACGCCATGCTACCTATACGAGTATGTACCAAGTTAATGTCTAGTGCAGTGACAATCACGTCTGAAAATATCTTAGACTATTCAACCAACCGGACCGGCCATGTCTGTCATCTTTTATACAAAAAAACTCGGCCAATTTTGCGGGGGAGGGGAATGAAATTGCAAATGTATGCGAAACGTCAAAATAGCCACGTCAGATAAACGTCAGTCCATACAATGAGTATGACCACTAGTCGGACTTGCGGCCATCTTGTCGAGCAAGGTGGTTTGGTTTCGGGAAAAACTTCTTATTTTATGTTCATTTTCGTGATTCAATGTGTAATATATAGCTTATTCTGCAGTGATTTGACGAACTAGTGAGCAACTAATGAAGAATTAGTCTCGAAACATGTGTAACCCCTGTTTGAGTTAGATATCCGTTAGTCCACGTGCTGTTTGTAGGGAGTAGCTATCTCCTTATAAAAAGCCTAACCTCACCGTACAACGTCCAGCTCTTGGAGCGAAATTTTAATTAATTAACCGTACACTTGTCGTATCTACTTCGACACTGGCAAAATTGTCCCAATATTGTGGACAGAATGCCATATTTTAAAAATTGAATTGATGACCACTAGTCATATTATTCGGCAGAGGGGAACGCCTGTCAATGGCCACTCCGGTTGGTTAAAAGCTCTAAGGAAAACATGGATACAATTAATGTAACAAATATATGTAGCCATGACTCTATTACTAAAGTAAGTTTTGGACATATTTTGAGATATGTCCAGATGTATCCATGTTTTCAAACGTGACCTATACAATCATTTCACAAACAAATAATGGCAAATTATCGTTTTGACAAGAACATTTGATAATATTGTAATAATGAAGTACACTTTTCATGAAAAGAAACTCATTTCACCAAAAAAATATTTATAATAAACTTTTAATAGCTACTAGATGTTTTAACAAACAACAAAATGACTTATGAATTTTCAAAGCTAACATTTTAACTCACTGCGTCACCAAAGTAGGTCATGTGAGGATGAAAACATTTGACGTGAAGGCATGAACACCAAACACAAATATTTGTGACTGCCAAGTTCCTACTTGTGCTTAAACTTGAATGTTGCTTTTCGAGTTATGTTCCCAGATACAACACCACGGTTACATATAACATCATTTCGAATCAATAGTAATGCCGCATTGTCTTGTCATCAGTGTCATCACCGACCTATTCTTTATTTTCATTGTAGTAGTCGAAGTGTTTAATTTTTATTGAACTCGTGTACAGAAATAGCCAGGCACTAGCTTCCGAGCTAGCTTTGTGGTAAGCAAGGTGATTTAGGCTCATGATATTTATTATTCCTGTGGCGCCAACTATTAGGAAAAGCTAGTGGATTACTAGTGGGAACAATACTAATATGAAGGGTACACGGAAAGAACATGTTTAGTCACTTTGACAACATTTTGAGTTACCTATAGCGGTTTTAAAGTTTGGAACGATCCAATTAACCATACTATTTTCGTAACTAGGTGGTTTGTATGAATTAAAAAGTGGATTTATGTTAAATATTCCAGCTGTGACAGAAGTTGTTGCTAATAGTTCATTGCAAGTTCTACATTTTTATACAAAAATCTCATTTTACGAAAAAAGGGACTAGACATGTTCTTTCCGTGTACCCTTCATATGATAATTTCGCCTAGAGAAACATACCAGGCGATTCAACTTGTTGAGTGGCATCTTCGAAATATCATTTAATTTTGTATTATTGCTTATAACTTTTTCCTCTTCCTTATTAGAAATTGTTTTGATTGCGTACTGTCCCTGTCCATAACAAGGCTCAGATTACAAAAGGCTATCTCATCGCATCTGAGTCAAGCGTAAAATTGGGCCAATCAACTTTTTTCGTAAGCACCTCATTGCCATGGTAACGTCTCCGAAACAAACGGAAACCGGCTGATTAATTACTACTACTATTAATAAACGTCTCTCCAGCTTCAATTAGTTAATTCATGTTTTATCTGTTTCTAACAAATACAATTGTCAAAGTGACAAGGACAAAGCATATAAATAGTAGCAAATTGAGGCCCGAGAGATGTTTATGAATAAGGGGGTAAGTATTTAGTAAGTAGATTTATTTACCCTTACTTAAGGTGGTCCGATGTACGCGGGTTCCTATCTGGCGCAAAGGTTATCGCCATCCAACGTGGAAACGCTGCAAGTGTGATGGGCAGCTTTGCGCCCCGTACAGCTCGTGGGGGCTCTTTGATTAGTAAGCTAGTTTTTTTACAAAGATATATATATATTAAGTAGTGATTTATATGAATCATAGTCATCATCATCTCAGCCATAAGACGTCCACTGCTGAACATAGGCCTCCCCTTTGGACCTCTATAAGAAAAAATATTAATATGATATTAATATGTAAATTGTTATTTTTTCCTTTACCCTTACTGTTTATTTTCACGTTAATTACATAAAGTTTAATTTTGCCTAAGTATATCAGGAACCCCGGTATTGTATACTTACTGATGGCATAACTACCTGTAAAAATTTGCTAAGAACTTATTTGAAACAAATGCTAATAAACGCTCGGGAAAACGGCGTACATATTTTTTTGTGACTGATTTCAAAACAGTTGAATTTAAACTGAAACCCGGCTACCTACTTTTTTAATGAATAAAACAATACAAAGGTGTTCATTATATTGTTGAGCCATTCCTCAGTAACGAGCCAACGAGTTACTCAACTAGAAATATTTCTAAGAAAAATGCGATCTCGCGTATAAAAACTCTTATTGCGCGAGCTCTGATTGCCACTTGATCGGTTTTTCCATTCGGCTGTCTGAGCCACGTAAGCTTGAATTGATTGGGCCCTTGTGAGAGCATCTATCTGCGGCGTTCTGCAGAATCGTAGGGCTCCAGGCCAGCTATTCTTGTTGGATGCACATCGGCCGGGTCATGTATCAAGTGTAACTGTGACCTTGATAGGGGATATTACTGCAATATTCTGCCGCCAGAGTGCACCACTAGCATATCGGTAAACCATAGAGTTATTAATACATACTAGGCCTTAAACAGTTTTTTTACAAGTTTTCATAGATAATTAATTATAACGAATAAATATGTCATTTGTGCACCAAGGCGGTTTGTTTACAGAGGGCCTATCGTGAAACGAGAAAATCGAAATTTTTATATCTGCCTCTCTATCGTTCGAATATGTAAGTGACAGAGAAACAGGTAACGAAATTTTTAATTTCGTGTTTCGCGGTAGGCCCTTCGTTTGTGCTCGTGCCGCCCCCTACGCAGAGTTGCGTAATATTCCCTATTGGGCAATTAGAATACATTCCTGAGGTGTTAAAGAACCTTTTAGGAATCATAGTATCTCCGAGTACGTCAAATCATGAACGTGGGTTTGAAACATAATCTTAGTTCGAGATTGTTAAGACTATGTTACGGGGGAAGTTTGTAATGATAAACCTGGCGATCATGTGAATGGGTCTGCTGCTCTACATATTTATTTATCGTTTGTCTTTACAAGTCACAGGGTGAAATAAAAGAGAAGTACAAAATCTTAAACAAGAGATTGAAATTAGCTATATTCAAATGACTGAGGTCTGAGGTCTGTTGCCGGAGTGAAATCTTTAATCTCCCGCTTGAACTTGGAGACCGGGATTTCCAAAAAAATTTTCTGTAGAGCTGACTAGACGCCGAAACTCGGTAAGCGAATCAAATAACTCCCTAATATGTATATGTTAATAGACAACACTAACCAGAAGTAATTGCCCCATAAGATAGTAATTTTCTGCAGGTACATGGCGTTTGTTTTGTTATTTGTACTGCGACTAAAATCGATTTGTTTTTACTCTTTCATGATTGTTTTTACTTTAGTAGTGAAAAAGTAAGTGTATTAAAAAAACATGGGAAGCACTAAAATTAAAATGAAATGAAATGAAAAACGTTTATTTTCAAGCAACTAGTGGCCCATAGATAAATACCTTAAAGACTAGCATACATATCAAATTATAAACTAAAACTATTATTTTGGTGACACGACAGTTTTCTGTTGTGCCACCTGCTCTGTATTAATAACAAAATTATGCTACTAAATTAATACAGAAAAGTAGTTTAATTATGGGAACGTTACTTTTATGTTTGGTTCATTCTCCAGATTTTATACGTAGGAGGTAATGCAGCATCTATTCCAGTTGCTAGTTACCCAAAAACTGTCTTATTTGTCGTAAACGGGGGCAGTTGCTGTAAATATAAAGGCGGGTAGACAAAATTAGTGAACTTGTAAAAAGTAATCGGTATAAGATGCAAATCCTTTCTCATGGGAGTGGTGAGCCCGCGAGTGAACTGCTCTCAATGCAAATGAGGCCCGTTTGTAAGGAATTTATTCTCAGCCATTGCGAAAACACTGTGTTTGTTTTTTACTTCAGTGCTTTTATTGAGTGGAGACTGATGGCTTCCAGTGAAGTCTGGAGAAAAGTCGTATTTTTAATGACGTCTTGTTACGAGTATGTCAATGTGAGTACTTGGGCCCGTATTGTAAACATACACGGCTTCACTATTTACCAAAACAAATTTAAAAATATAAAAATCATTATTGTTCTGTTTTAGCAGACGAGAAGTCTTACTAAAATCCATTTCTGTATTGTTTTTTATCTTTTAAACAATTCATTCGCACATTTCGAGAAAAGCTCTATATATGCCTCGGTGGGAATAGAAATTCGCGGACTCGTCTTATAATGGCCTCTGCTGCGGTTCGTACGAAAAAAATAGCTCGTCCACGAATTCATCTTTTCCGTCCTCTGCAATAATGCACTATTGTGGATCACCTATTATTCGTTCCTGTCAAACAGGAACCTTACCACTCGGTAGTTGAAGTAACTTCAGATGCTCTTATTTTCTTAACAATAACGCTAAAGCATGCCAAGATATTTCAAACACTTCAGCGGCTTAACTATTTTCTCTGATGATCTATCACAAATACCTACTTTCACAAACCTACAAATAGTTAACTAAACACGGCAAACAGCATTTCGAATTGCTGAAACTTAATTAAACTGGTGGAAATGATTGAATACACGGCCACAGATATTTCAATTAAACTGTCAATTTGCTCTATAACTGCATTAGGTGAACGGGAACGGAGCCGTCATTCGGGAACCAAAAATTGGGTCAGTGGCTAAGTATAAAGCACGTTTAAAATATTTACGATTATTTTTAATAATAGAAGAGATATGGGCCACCGCTAATAGAGCCTGACCACGCTCATTTTGTGTGTATTTCGCAGTGGCAATATGTGGTAAGTCAGCAGCAGAAGTAGCTATGCGGGTGGGGTGTTCAAAATGACACGACTTTATTGACAACAGGATAAGAGCGTGTGCGGAAGGCCATCCATGGTTGTCATTTTATCGCCTATCGCGGAATGCGTCACTTTCGCACTTACATACTTGTTAGAACGTGACAACTATGGTGACATGCGATAAAAACCCGACCATATTAGACCAGCAGGTCATTTGGAACACCCGCACCCCACCCGCTTAGATACTTCTGCTGCTGACTGTACCAATATTGCTACCATAAAAATAGTAAACCGCGATGAAAATTCGATTGAGAAAGCTGTCAACCCATACTAATATTTCAGATTTGTCAACTGTAGGTAATTGACTTGGCGTGGGCATTGTCGCGTACACTGGCGGCTTAGCATGACATGCGTTGTCGCGCGCAACTCCATACTTCGAGTCGCGCTTGAAGTAAGGGGAGTCGCGCGACAACGTAAGTCACGCTAGACGTGCTGATTGATTTAATAACAACAGGGTTTTTTTTAACTTAATCACTGTACCATTTGTAATACCAAAGAATTCAGATTGCTAATTATTTTTAGGGCACGTGTAAAGCGACGAACACGCCCCGTTTAAAATTTATTAGTATCCGGTATATAATTACAGTCTAGTTAACATTCGCAAGGTCAGTTCAAGTTTGGCATGAAATGTGGAAGTATTTATTACTAAAAGTACTGGTTGTGTGAATTTATTTAGTATTTTACTTTTGCATGTTTGTTTAATTGGTTTGCATGTTAGCTTAGATTGTATATCTTGCTCTTACAACACCTCAATTATATTTAAAAAATATAACCCTCTCGAGCTTACGTTTACTGAAAGATACCGCCAGCTCATTACCATTCTCGTAAATTTATCATCTGCCGCGTTATGATTTCAATAGTCCCGTCAAACATCATCCTTATTAATTTACCAAGAAGATTCAAACTGGGATAACAAGCCTTGGCAGTATTCGCTACTACGATACTACGTTTTAACTTAATAATCGTATATATTTCCATATGACTTTCGAAAGGGAGATATACTACTTTTGAACTTTTCCATAGATAGAATAGAGCACCAGTTCAAGTCCCATTTACAAAAAAGATTAATTCTCAAGAACTGTCTATGACAGATCCAATATTTTAGTTAACAAATCCCACATTCGTTAAGTAATTATAGGTCCTTTGTATGTTTGTTACGATTTCAATTTAGAAACACCAAAAAGGCTACAATTTTACCCTCGTACAAACATGTGACAGGCCGGCATTACATAACAGCAGTTAGTGGAGGACTTTATCTTAAAAAGTGATCGCAAGAAATAAAGGTCGCGACTTTATTTATTACGGCCCCTACTAAAATACGGCGCTTTCTGAAATACAATACCTATTCGAGAAGAATTGTGAAATAGGTTCTGATATAATTTTGCGCACACATGGATGATACATGATAGTATATTCATTCAGTAGCAGTAGTACAGCGGTAAGGGGTTCAAAATGATAGTGCTATTTTATTGTTCAGAGAATAAGATTGTGTGAAGGTTATTTTGAACACTTGACCTGCTTAGCTGTTTCTCTTCCTAGTTGTTTTTCTACTGTAATGTATGCACATAAGGACAATATCGGTAAATGGGTCGAGTGAATGATTAAAAGAAACAGCGAAACTGTGGGGGTACAATACAATTGGATCAAATAGGTCTTCTACTGGGGTACTACTGAGTAAATATACAAAAAATATTTCCGAGAAATTTGTTTCTGACAAACGTTATTTATTAGGTATTCCAGACGAAATTACTTTTGCTCCTACCTACGCGTAGCCTCATTATTTAATGTACACATATTATGCCAAACACTGTCTACGAATTATATAATTCGTGTATACAAAAGTAAGGATTTTGACGGCCTCCTAGCCTAGTTGGTAGTGACCCTGCCTATGAAGCAGGAGGTCCCGGGTTCGAATCCTGGTCAGGGCATTTATTTGTGTGTTTATCACAGATATTTGTTCCTGAGTTATGGTTGTTTTCTATGTATTTAAGTATTTATCTATATCTATCTATTATATATATCGTCGCCTAGTACCCACAACACAAGCCTTATTGAGCTTACTGTGGGACTAGGTTGATTTGTGTAAGATTGTCCTAATATTTATTTATTTTATTTATTTATTTTTATTTAAGGATTTACACATTTGCTCAGTGGTTAATAATAAATATTGCTTTTTTCGTGTTGCAATCAGCAGCTTTATGATGGTATAAGTTATTGTGATAAAAAAATACGTGATATAAAAATGACAATTGCAACAATCTTATCATTTATATGATAATTTCTACCACCCGACAATTGTGTTATGCATTCGTGATACCTAATTACAATTCCATGATAGGCTTGCACTTCTCAAAAAATTAATATATAACTCTTCTTGTTCCCATAGTTAATGTAAGATAGATCACGTATTCACTCAGTTTTTTGCCTATGTCAAAGTAGGTATACTTCATGCTCATACCTAGATATAGATCGAGTGATAAATTAAATAATAATAGAAAAGATTGGCATTAGCAGTGACAATGTATAACACATACTTGACAGAACACTTGGCTTGAAACTTTGATGGTCGGACTCTATCATTCAATTTGTTATTAATTGGTTACAATTAGAGTCAAACTAGCTAACTTCTGCCCTCGTAGAAGTGATATAACTTAACTAAAACACCGGAACTGCGCTTACGACGGCCATATACATGAAGATTGTTGCTATTTAAGTTACCCCAAGCTCCTCATGCTGCTGACTACTTTCGGAAATGACAGCGAGCTGGGACGCTTGGGCGGCCGTGTGAGGGGATTGTTAGCTTTATTACTTGCAAAATGGTGGCCGTTTATAAATGTCATAATATAAGCTTTGTGATTAAAAACAGGTAATTACATTTTTAGTTTTTAATAAGTTGTGTTCATCTACTTGCAAATATCATTTGATATTTTTCATTTGCGCTTTGCCTACCAACAACATTTGAATTCCCCAGTTGTTATAATTAAAAATTATCGAACGGATCGACTTAGTCTCGTGCTGTACTTGTTCGTACTTTAAAAATGCATATTGATTATATTGAATGTATCTACCTACCACAAATTGCATCTACACTCAAAAGCAATGAAAACGGGTTACTTTCTTATATCTCACGAAAGAAAAAGTGACCAGGGCCTCCGATGCTCCGGCCTGTAGTCGAACCGGCGACATCTGCATTCGCGGTAGACGCCCCAACCCCTAGGCTACCCAGCTACAGTCCCGGGACACCTGTCAAAGTTTCTCGTGTTGTCATGGTAAATATAATTTAACATTCTGCTGAAGTCAAAATAGTTTCTTATTTTTACTCTGAGTTTTCACTGTCACACCTACATGTGAAAATTGTTGATCGATACTCTGACATAAAAAAAAATTCTGACATTTTTACCGCAGCATAATTTAGCCAGAAATCTTTGGTAGGGAAAACACCTACCTATTAATTTATTGCACACCTGTACATTTGTAAATATTCTGAGAAGTGAAGCGTGACCAACTTTTAACATACCTGAAAAAAAAGAAAACAAATATTAGTATTGTTATTTTAAATAGGTACCAAGCAACGTCATAATTTAACATAGTTTTTTTTTTACAAATACGCAATAAATTGAGAGTAGTTCCGAATTTTAAAGGCAGGAAATAAACTACTGTCTCTTCAAGGCAACGCTGTTACGTTTATAGTAGCATTAGACCCTTTTTATTTTATTAAATTTCGTTACGTCCCAACCAATAACGTAACGGCCGCATTTCCTTAAAAGGAAATATTGTCAGTTTTTTTCGGAAACCAAAACAAAGCTGTACAAAAGAATTAACATACAAATAGTTGTTTCCGCGCTCCTTTTGTACGATGTAAGGTTGTGGCGGCTTTTAGCCCGATTACTGACCGAGGAGCTACGAAGCTCATGGACTAGTAAATACTTTACGTGTATTGGTATCATATTTGAGTTTATAGTATAAACATCCTATCGTGCATGAGAGGAGGCCTGTGCCCAGCAGTGGGACGAATAGCCTACTACATGCCTATTACAACTGACCATGCGAAACTTTAAAAATACAACCATAAAAGTGATCAGCGATAGTCACTACAAAGATAGAACAACATTTGGGTTTTTTAAGGTAGATACTATAATAACTAAGTAAAAAGTTATTCAAATTCAGCCTACGCCAACTTTGAGAGCCCTAAAAATTCTCAAGATCTTGTTTATCTTACAAACTCAAGTTAAAAGTTCCGACAAAGGTCGCTTTAAAGTTTGATTGCCTATTATGACGTGGCGAGGGCTAGCTGCTAGTGCTAGCTAGCACGACCGTATGATTTTCCAATGAACCTGTGAATTAAATAAGGGTAGGGAACACAAATTTTATTCTGAAGAAAAATACGTTACCTAGTAGTTCACGAGGCTGAAGTACTTATTTGTAAACATGAGGTAAAAATGAATGTTTCAATGGACATACCAACACATGCATATATTTGTTACCCCACTTTACCTACCTAACTTTGTAATTTAAAATCCATCTCGCTTCTCTTGTGTTGCAATTTTTAAGAAAATTATTATTCCGCTTAGTAAAAGTATATTATCGAAGGCGACTTATTCTTAATTAACTTTTAGCCGAGAATGGCTTTTGATGGAGTGCTCTATAATCTAAATGAAATTGCTGACTCGCTCTTACAATAATTACCTAGAAGATAAACGAGATCCATAGGTACTTTAAAACACAAAAAACATTATAAACACCTCACATTGGAGCGGTGGTTACTCCAGATCATTGTATTATTTTATTTTCTTCTTATAACTTTTTTGCACGACATCATATGATACCCTTGCGACACTCGTAACGTGCTTAAAGACGTATAATAATATGGGCCGCTTGAAATCCTAACCGGCAGCTGCGAGCGGCCAGGTGGACCAGTAACAAACTGCGCGCCAATACTTCGATCTTATGCTACATTTATACTTGCGTGTTCGCACTCGAGTCAGCGCTCGTCGAAACGTTCGACGAATAATTCACGCGCGACGTGGGGAATGGTGAGGCGAATGCCGAGCCGCGTATGTTACAATCCGCGCGCTATTCGCCACGTCATTCGACATTCGGGTCGCAACTCGCACGCAACTTTAAATGTGGCTTTACCTATGACAACGCACCGTTTACCACCGCTGCTGCGCAAGTGCACAGCCTTGTGCTTGTGTGTAGTTCAAATTTCAAAAATCAAGGAAAAAGTGGCAACACGTTTTATTGAAAAGGGCTTGGCCCTTGCGTCAGCTGTCACGCAAATGAATGTTTGCATCCATCGCATTCATTCTGCAGCCAAGTATTAGATTTGAAACCATCGAGCGTGCGAAAAGCAAAACACAGTGGTTTGGAGTAGAGCCATATTCGTAAAATAACGTCATACTCATGCCAATAACTACCACTACACGAGTCAACAGAACTGTCGCACAGAATGCCCACGCATAACATCGATTTCAGCTTTCTGCGTAATACAAAGTTTAAATCAATATTGTTTCATATATGTTAAGGCATTGATATCGGGTTAAGTTAGGCACGAACAAAGAAAGTACTTTGGCTAAAGAATATTTTACTGCTTCTGAAAAATTTGGACAAATTCCTTATGTCACATAATGAATACATATGTGTGCAACTGTGCAAGGTATTTGATAAATCGTATACCAATTGAACGCAGGGTAGATTATAACGTTTAAGGTACAGGGGACAATTTCGACTGGGGTACAATTTCAATAAAGTCGCAGTATCTTTTTTAGATTATTGTTAGGAAATATCTTCAATATTTTCATCATAATATCTCTGTGATCTCATAAAAAGACGTACTCCCTATATTTGTTTTTCTCTAAAAGCTGTTGGCTTTATGGTATACTTCCCTAGGGGTGAAAAAAGTGTGCAATATGTTTTTAGATGTTCGCGTATTGCCTCTATCTTGTCTGAATAAATAAAGACAATTACATTTAGAGAGGTACCTTCCACTATCTACATGCCGGCTATTCTGCTACACTGCCCTGGTCGTAACATCCCCATTCTATGGGCTGGTTTGGCACATAACTGACTATTCAGGACTACACGTACCTATGACATGCTATTCGAAATATTGCTCAATATGGAGCAATCATTGCTCCAGTATGGCGCCATTCTTGCTCCACTCAATTGCCCCAATAGCAGCAATTCGAGAAACTATGAAAATTGCCCAAATATTGCCCGTGTAAATGCACTTGAGTGGAGCAATGATTGCCGAAATAATTGCCGCAATATCTAGAAATTGCCTCGTATTGCTCAATTAATTGCTCCATATTGCTCCATTAGTTTCGGCTGCGTATCGCCGGGCAATAATTGCCCGAAAAATCGCCCGTGTAAGAGCACCTTAAGTATATACGATGAGTATACGGAAAAGTAATGTCCAGTATTTTTTTTATATGGGTTTTATCTTAATTACTCAGAGTTATACAGTCACCATGGGAGGGGCCAGGGTACTCAAAAATATCTGAACATGCATTTTATCGCCTGCACAATAGAGGCGTTGTTCAGATATTTCTGACCAACGCCTCTATTGTGTGTCGTATTATATTATTTCCTACATGAAATTTATCTAATTAGTAATCACGAAAGATTATGATTAATTGCATCACTCCAAATCTAAAAAGCTCGATAACTTAAAATGTTGAAATGTGACTTCATACTCGTACCTACATATGTTCTTTTCTTTATATTATACCACAAAAAAACATTTATATTAATATACGAGTGCTGTTGTTTTGGGACGCCGGTTGACAGACAACGCACATCCTGCCTTGAGACTAGAATTTTGGGATCACTTATTTTTTAACTTAGTTCGGTCTTAATACCCCCCTCCCCCTTCGGCCCTCTTATTCCATTACCCGTCAACACAGTGAATCCTCCTTTTTCTGAAGGGCCGGCAGCGCGCATGTGATACCTCTCGAGTTGCAGGCGTCCATAGGCTACGGTTGTTGCTTACCATCAGGCGGGCCGTATGCTTGTTTGCCACCGTCGTGGTATTAAAACAAACTAGATATGAATACTTGAATAATAATTGGCGAAAAAACATAGTGAGGTCAGCTTTTGTTACCTGTAACGATTTTAGGTCAGCCCAGCCGGTCAGCCAAACAAAGGCGGGACACAAAAACGAACCTAAATATGGTCGTTGGTGATTGAGTAATCACCAACGACACTATATATAACTGTTTATCTCATGCCATTGTTTATAAAACAGGGAAATTGGATTTATTAAACTGCCAATTACCTACAGGAAAATGAGGTCGACTTCGGTGTCCTATTCGATAAGGAGGGCAAGACCTTTCCTTTCGGCTTTACTTAAAGTATTAAGACATCTATTCAATTTGGATTTCTGACTTCATTACGGAAGCCACAACATCAGCTTAAATGTAAACGCATTGGTACAGTCGCCATCAAATATATCGGAGCGGCCATGGTACTCAAAAATATCTGAACAAGTACCTTATCGCCTTGAAAATAGAGGCGTTGTTCAGATATTTGTGACCACCTTGGCCGCTCCGATATATCTGATGGCGATTGTGCATACGAGTATTTACTTCTGAACTCCTTTTAATTTTAAATATTGGTAGCAAATAAATGAAAAAAACTTTTTAAATCAACTCCGAATTGAAATGTACTTTATAAGTACTTGTTTCGAAATTTGACATAATTGTTTTCAACATAAAACCATTCGCCTTACAGTCTTTCTTTAGTACAGTTGAATGAGTTTGTCAGATTAAAATGGGCCGAGTTGTTTCGTGGAATTGCCCTGCACCCTGGGGCAAACGAAATAATTTCAATAAAAATATTATTTTGATTGAAATTGGCTGTTGGTATCAAGAAATCATATACGTATATTAATTGAAGTACTGTTGTTCTTAATTCATTCAATCTCCTAGCGTTAGTTCCGGTCTTACCACGGCTCATTTGAGCCTGAAGTCCACTCGCCAACCTAATCCCACGAATTGACGTAGGCACTAGTTTTTACGAAAGCTAGCGTCGGGAAACTAGGCCTTGTTAGGATTAAGTCCGGTTTCCTTACTATGTTTTCCTTCACCGAAAAGCGACTAGTAAATCATCATCATCAGCATCTTAAGAGCCTTGCTCTTGTCGGTGGAGTAATCGCCATTCAGTCCTGTTCTCCGCTAATGTTTTTAGCTCTTGATACGACATAATGTTGGCTTTTTCTTTGGCTTGGTCTAGAAATGCACGTCTTGGTCTTCCTCGGCCTCTTCTATTTGGTATTCTCCCTTCAATAATCGTTTTTATGTAATCATCATGACGTATCAGGTGCCCTAACATATTTCCCCTTCTGTTTTCAATTGTTTTGAGGAGGCATCTGTTCTCCCCTACCACATTCAGCACTTCTTCGTTCGTTCTTCTCTCTCTCCAGCTTATTCCTTCCATTCTTCTCCATGTCCACATTTCAAATGCGTTTAATCTATTCCTATCACGCTGGGTTAATGTCCATGTCTCGCTTCCGTATAACGCTATACTCCAGACGTAGGTCTTAATAAATCGCTTTCTGATGTTACGTGATATCTTTGAACGAAATATGTGTTTCTTGGAGTTGAAAGCTTTTTTGGCCATTGCTATACGTGCGATGATATCCGCAGTACATCTGGAGTCGCTAGTTATGATGCTACCTAAGTATTTAAATTTATTTACTTTTTCGATGGTGGTATTTCTAATTTGTATGGGATTTGCTTTGGGTCTACGTTTGGATGCTACCAAAGTTTTCGTTTTATAGGTATTAATTTTAAGTCCAAATTCTGTGAATACTTGATCCATTTCCGTTAAAAGCTGTTCAAGTTGTGTGGAGTTTTCTGCTACTGCTGCTATGTCATCTGCAAATCTGACGAAATAAATTTTTTTCCCATTAATTGTGACACCTCCCTTTCCTGATTCTAAAATTTTTGCTATGGCGGTTTCAATGAAAATATTAAATATTATTGGCGAGAGTGGACACCCCTGTCTTACACCCTGTCTTATTTTTGCCTTTCCTCTCTCTTGTCCTATTTCCACGATTGTTTCCTGTTCTTTATATAATGCATGTATAATTCGTCTATCTCTATAATCTATACCTATTATTTTCATGATGTATGCCATTTTTAACCAATCTATTTTGTCAAAAGCTTTCTCTAAATCGATGAAGGCTATGTGTGTATCGAGGCCAACATCCATTCTTCTATCAATTATAACTCGTAGAGCAAGAATAGCCTCCCTAGTACCTTTATTCTGCCTGAACCCATATTGATCTGGCCCTAGATAACTTTCGGCTATCGGTCTTATTCTATTCTGCACTATTTTTAACAGTATTTTAGATGCTTGTGATATTAGGCTTAACGTCCTATGCTCTTCGCATTTTAGTGTGTTTAATTTCTTAGGCAGTGTAATTGTTCTACTTATTTTAAAATCTTTCGGAACATCTCCAGTACTATACATATCCTTAACTATCGTAAATAATTCGTCTTTCATGGAATCACACTCTAATTTGTTTATAAGTTCAATGTATATTTGATCATCTCCAGCTGCTTTACCATTCGGAATACTATTTACTGCTCTATCAAATTCTTCTCTAATGATTTCTGGACCCAATCTATCGGCATCTATTTCTGTTACTGACTCTAAATCATGTACTGTTAAGCCATTACCTTCGTAAAGTTTTTCAATATATTGCGTCCATCGCTTCAAAATATCCTCATTATTTATCAAAATTTTACCGTCTTCATCCATAATCGTAGCACTTTTTGTCTTATGGTGCATTCCTAGGTCTCTAACTATCCTGTAAGCTTTGTCTACTTTGCCCTTTTTTATACTATTTTCTATATTTTCGCATGCCTCTTCGATGTCTGTAGCTTTTGCCTGTCTGCACTTTAACGTTATTTTATTCGTAAGATATTTATATAGTTTTATACTTTCTTCTTCTGTACTGTTCCTAAGTTTCCTTCTTTCAATCATCAGATCCATTATTTCTGTAGTTAACCATTTCTTCCTTGGTTTAATTTTTTCTTTTCCCAATGTTTCCTCAGCACTAGCCTTAATTATATTCCTTAAGTTATTCCATCTATTTTCTATACTTATATTATTTATATTATTTTTTGCATCTTTCTTATACTGCTCCAATTTAAATCCTACCTTATTGCTATATTGCACTCTATAATTGCTATCTGTTTCCTTAAGCTTACTGAGATCAATTTTCCTTGGCCTGTTATTTCTTTTTGTGGTCTTACTTGTAAAGTTGAACATGCTAATCAGGAGATTGTGATCTGTGTTTACGTCTGCGCCGGGCAGTGTTTTACATGAGCTGATTTGTTGTTTATGTTTCTGTTTAGTCATAATGAAATCTAATTGATGACTAGTAAATATCAGATGATATTTTGTACATAAGCTCCGAAATACTCAGTGGTAAGAGCCGGGGTTTTAACCCGAGACCTCCGGATGCAACCTCCATCGCTTGTTACTGCTGTTCTTAATTTTTGTGTTCGTGTAGGTACTTTAAAGTTACTTTTATTTAGATAATGTCAAAATGGCCCAATATATCACATAACATAAGGCTGCGTTCGCACCAGAGATAAGCAAGGATGTGATGCGAGGAATGTGTTAGTTAAGAACCAATACGACCATTTCACTTAACAATTCGAGCACAGCGTAGCTCCAGGGGGCCGATTTTTGACTTTCGAGCGCTCGAATTCAAATAATTTAAGCTTGAATATAATCGCACACATAAGTTTGTCACCATTATTTACGCATGTAATGAATACGATATATATTCATGATTCTAAATAACTATCGCTGTTATTATTAAAACATCGTTTCTTCGTTTTATTCAGAGTTTAAATTATCAGATTCGAGCGCCCGCGTCTCAAAAATCACCCCCCAGAATAGGTTCTTACAAATTGAAGGGATGTTTACAAAAACAACATAACTGACTATACTGGTTGACACCTGAAACGATTAACAATATTCTTAAAAAAGTGTCAACCGCTCTAAGCAGTTATGTTGTTTTTGTAAACATCCCTTCAATTCATTCCACGCAATGCATCCTCGCGCATCTCTGGTGGAAACGCAGCCTTATGCGATATAAAAAAAATATTTCATAACATTGCGATTCCATAAACATTGTTAGTATCCTTAAGCTAAATACATGTTAGTGCATACAAAATATTATTTATACCACTATATATATTTGACCACTTTGACAATTCAGGGTAAACAACTGATATTTGAGATCATCAATTAAGAACAACAGTACCTACTTAATCAATAAGGTGCGTTGGGGTAAGATAGAAAGGTATTTTTTAGGGATAAGACAAAAAATCGTCCATATTCCGGAGCATTACAGACTACTTTTTATCTTACCCCTAAAAAAATACCTTTCTATCTTATCCCAACGCAGCTTACAATAATATTTTCTCAAACATGCAATGAAATGTCTTCGTTATGTACGTCATAATAGGCTTCAAAGTATCACGTTTAGGGCGGATCAACTCCAGAAAACAGGTAACGATTTTCATATAAAATTGAAGGCCTAGGCCGGGAAGTAAATTTTTTTTAATTTCAATTCCACATATGTTTGTGGCACAGGATCATGGCATTCAGCCATTTAAGGTTATAAGCGATATTTACTTTTTGGTTCATTTGTCATTCTGCCACTACTTATGCATATTAAAAAAAAAACAAAAATCATCATAACATAATTTTTTACTTTTTTTTTTTTGGAAAATTTTTTTTTAGAAAAATTGTTTTTTTTTTAATTTTTTTGCAATTTTTTTTTCAATTTTCTTGTTTTTTTTGAAAAAAAATTTTTTTTTGTTATTATTTTAAATTTTTTTTTTGCATTTTTTTTATTTTTTTTTATATTTCTTTTTTGTATTTTTCTGAATTTATTCAGTCACCATAAAGATTCAAACTATAGTCACCATATACATTATTAATACAAGTTTACGAGTACACTTTTGCCTTACGTATGTCGGAAAAAAAATTGGATAATTTTCATATTTATTTCATTGCATGTTTGAGAAATGCACTATACATACCTCGGCGTGAAAAGGGGTTGCCAGCCTCGTAACTATCCTCTATCTCGTCTATATAACTCAGCCGGCAACCCCCTACTTCCCAGCCTCTGTAGTAATGTATTATTCTAGGTAATATAACAAAGTCAAGTTGCATTATTTGACATATTTAAAGATAAAAAAGATAAAATATATTTATTCTTCAATTTAGGCACATTGCAATGCACTTATCAACGTCAGAGAAAAAAAAAAGAAACTACCACCGGTTCTAACCCTACACCTCTGATCCGAGAAGTATTACTTACTATGGCTGTCATTATCTGTTTGATACCGACTGTTATAAAATCAATACGTACCGAGTAAGTATGTACAGCAAGGGACAGTATATAAATACATTGGGTTATATTCAAAATTGTTACAAAATTTAAAACTAATACGGTATCAAAAATGTATGTAGTCGCCCAGAGGCCTATAAAAAGGCCTCCCATTCCACTATATTTAAAATCTTAATTTTGATAGATCACAATTCTATTTGTCTTGGTGTTGGCAATTATTTTCTTTATGGGTCTGCCGCCCACAGCAGGACGATAGACAAACATCAATAGATTTTCCTCAAAACATTTCTAAATAACGGCTTCTAGTTTGTAAAACGTCTAGACAGTTTATACTGTATAAACTAATCAAAAGCATTTCAAGCCCAGAACAAACAACAAATGTTTACGATTCACTAACGCCTCATATAAGGCTTCGTAACCCAATAAACAGTAGGCAAAAGTAAATTAGGAGCCAGCAACCGCACATTCATACGAGAAACGTATAATTAGGGCGTTCGCCGTGACCAGCGGTATATTCGGGTAGATGAACTACAAGCCTAATAGGACTCCAGAGGCAACAGCAGCGATATATAGCGCGGAGAAGCTTTGGCTAAGTAACTTACCCTGTACACAATTACACGCTTATATCGTGATGAGGATATAATTTTTTTTAAGAAATTAAAGTGTTTAATGCATTTGGGTCTCAAAGTAAAGGACAACAAGGGAAAGAATTAGGTTAAGGATGTCGTCTGTACAAGTTAAATTGGAATAATTTGAACGTTTATGATGTTACTTGAGTAATTGAGTATTTGATACATGTGGGCTAAAGCTGCAATATATTCTTCATACACCAGATGGTATGTATAACCTAATAATGGACCAGACAAATGTTCTAGGTCCCTGTACTGTACAGGGACCCCAGAAGCATCTGAAATTAAGGCGACAGACTCCACCATAAACCGATATGAGAAGCTAATGTGTTTGAAGTTGTGAAAGTCCATACGATTTGTATATAATAGGTAAGACTATTCTGCTCTACAAAGCATCACTGCCTCTGATTCTCTAATCTAATATGTTGTAGTAAGTTTGCCATTTTTAAAAGTAATCTGAGTTAAAGTAGAATATACTAAAGAAACTGGAAACAAAAGCTATTCGAACTGAAGTGCTGTGAGCGGGTTGTTTCTTTGAAAAATAGTACTCCGGGGAAGAATGGATTCTATACTATACGAGAAAGAATGGCGATCTACTATATTTGTACCTACTTACAAGAAAAGTAGTAAGTAAGAAATGTTTATGTATTTACTTATTGGGTTAATAGTTTAGGTGTCGTAAAACTTAGGATTTACTACAATTCTTTAAGGAACGGAACAATTAAAGTATTTTAATTCGTATTAGGTACTAATAACCATAATATTAGAACCCTGTGACGATACGGTTGCGTCAAACATTAATTTATAATAGCCTTAATTTTTTTTTCTTTCTTATAGGACATTTATATGTAGATAATATATGCAGAAATCCTACAACGTTTTCACCTGGAAGCAGTTAAATAGGTAAATAAACTATATGTATATAAAAATTGTATACTTATTTTTATTTAGCACCAATGATATGGAAGGACGACATCTGTCAACAAGCCGGCGAGAATTGGATGCAGATGGCAATGGATCGAGAGGCATGGAAGAATGGAGAGCAGGCCTATGTCCGAAGACGGGCGCTTTAAAGGCTGCTATAGATAGATAGATAGAGAGATTTTAATTTACAATAATATCCATTATTTTTATTTGTATACATGACGATTTTTAAATATTCTTTCTGTTGAAATCGAAAAACCAGTAACAGTGTCCATGTAAAACCACATAGTTTACATACTGTAGAGCGAGCAATATATATCCTACTTATTTAAAAACAAGTAGTAATAAGTGGTAGTTTGTTCTTACACATTTTAAAAGACTACAGCCGTATTCATAAAAAATCCTTAATCGGCGCCTGATATTCGAACCAGTTGATACGCTGATTAGGCTTAATTCGGGCTTGTAACTTTACTTGATTCATAAACACAAATTATCCTGCTCATATCTGATCCACCGCTTATTGATAGATTAGACGCGTTATGTTGGCACTTCTGGTAAAATCATAGACAAAAACCTGGTTTTGTCGCAATTAAAAAAAAAGTTTGACAGAACTTGACACATGTCAGCGGTAATAGCGGGAATCGGGAACACGCTTATTCAAAGTCACTTTTGCATATTACTGCGGTTTGGATAAATATATTTGTAACAAATTTTAGATTAAAAGCCTTTGTACTGTATCGAAAACACATGAATAAAAGTAATGTACCTACCTATAGTGAAAATGAAGAGAAACGGTGAACATTGAAATGTAATAATAGAAGTTTATTTGTATGAGAAACCACTGGATGTGTTAAGGTAAGAAAAACAATTAATTCATTTACTTACAACTAGGTTTAGACCATTTATAAACGTAACTACCTATTAGTGCCCCTTGTATACAAAAAGAAACCGCAAATCGATGTACAGTTTAGCCGTTTGGCACACGCATACTAGAGGTCAAAACAAAATTTTTCATCCGCAGTTCTTAAAAAAATTTCCCTTAGGAGGGGGGTGCTGATTCATTTTTTTTTTTGTATGGGAAAAAAAAAATTTTTTTTGAAAAACCTATCGTGTGTGGTATCATATGAAAGGGCTAATAGAGGCGGTTCTAATAATATACCACATCATTATATTTCAGCCATTTTTTTTTAATTAAAACAAAAATAATTTTCAAAACATACCAAGTTTGGGCTCCCCCAGATACGATATGGCTGGTTTTTTTTTGATACTTTATATCAAAAATGATAATAGATATCCTCATATCTAACCTCAAGAAAGCAATTTTGAAAATAATTTCATTAAGTATTTATTTATTATTTTTCAATATTACAAAATAACGCAGTACAAAATGTACTGAAGTAGAGTTCTACTATAGTCCTACTCCAGTACATTTTGTACTGCGTTATTTTGTAATATTGAAAAATAAAAAATAAATACTTAATGAAATTATTTTCAAAATTGCTTTCTTGAGGTTAGATATGAGGATATCTATTATCATTTTTGATATAAAGTACCAAAAAAAAACCAGCCATATCGTATCTGGGGGAGCCCAAACTTGGTATGTTTTGATAATTATTTTGGTTTTAATTAAAAAAAAAATGGCTGAAATATAATGATGTGGTATATTATTAGAACCGCCTCTATTAGCCCTTTCATATGATACCACACCTGATAGGTTTTTGAAAAAAAAATATTTTTTTTCCCATACAAAAAAAATGATGAATCAGCACCCCCCTCCTAAGGGAAATTTTTTTAAGAACTGCGGATGAAAATTTTTGTTTTGACCTCTAGTATGCGTGTGCCAAATGGCTAAACTGTACATCGATTTGCGGTATTACTGTAAAATTAGACTCGTACACCGTGCACTATATGTCTGATATATTTCTCATTAAAAATAATTATAGAAAAATATTGTTGATCATTAACTTTAGAATTATTGAAGACAATATTATTTCGCGTGCTTACCTATTTCTTACTATTTACAGTGTGCCGTATTCTAATTTTAAAATGTATAAACAATACATTAACAACACAATCTGTCTTAAATATAACTCCAACACTCAACCAATAATCAACCAATATTGAAGTCGTATTGTAGTTGCATCGCAGTAATTTCAAGCAAATTCCGTCATTTTTGATTCAGACGTGTAGGCGTTAGCTGTATTGTGTTGTTATTGCATTGGATTTGCATTGAAGTTGGATCGTGTCTCTGCGTGTTTTAAAGTCAGAATACGGCCCAGAGTGTCAATATCATCCATAACGACGTTGAGAGAATGGTTGTTTAGCTAAAAAAACAGGAGTTCACTGAATGTTACCGAAAATTAGATGGAACCTGCCGGCTGCTGTCTTAACAGGTTGGTGATTTACTTGGTTGGCTCAGAGTTTTATATAATATATTAATAACAGGACTACATACATGATAATATTGATAATAGTAGGTAGTACTTAAAATGTATACATTTATAAGCATATCCTATCACCACATACCCGTGCATTGGTTACATGTCTAAGAAATATTTCACTTTAGTTTGTCCGGAAAGAGAAGTTTCATGGTTTATATGGGAACTCATACATTCCACGACACTTCTCTTTCCGGACAGATCATACTGCCAAAGTAGTAGTTTTATTAGTGCAAAATATACATTATTATTTTATTTAATGCTCACAACTGGCATTCAGAATAACCATAGGTATGAGTTTTAGCTCTGTCAACCATCATTTAGGTTGAAATGTGGCTCTGAGAAACCTATTATTGAATTTGTATGTATCTTACTGAGTATTGGCGGCGGGTCATACTCTCAAGTCTCAATTATTTGTTATCGTCCACCTTAATTCCTATCCCATCAAGAAGTTACATTGTTGAGTTGATGTACCTTATTGAATAAAAAAGTTGAACTTATGGTTAGCGAAGTATACTAAAAATAAAATTACATTATAGGTTTAAAAAATCTTTAATTGAAATTGTTATTTTCATTCCAGATTCTGATAGGATAGGCCAAGTTACTTATTTACACCATCAACACACTTCAAGGAAATGTCGCTGCAATCACACTGAAACAAAAAAATATATAAAATGAGTAACTACATAACTTGGTGTGGTTATACATTATAATTGAACGAACCCAAAAGGCTCTGGTTTTTTGTTTTCTTATTCAACGGGATATTTAGTTTGATTAAATAAAAATATTATTTTTTTGAATGAAGTTTCTGTAATATTTATTATCCTATGTTTGACAACTTAAGCTGTTTGTGATTATTTATTTTGGCTAACAACAATCGGGTCAGGAACCTTTTAGCAGCCAAGGGCCACATAGTACAGTCAGCTGCAGAGAAAAGGACCCCCCTGCATACAAAGTTTGTATGCAGCGGGAGCCTTTTTCGTTGCAGCTGACCGTACCTAATGAAATTGAAGCGGGCCGCACTTTGTTAATAATTTGTGACTTTATAAGGCAAAATGTACCACATTGTCGGTTGTCAATAACGACGACTTCTAATAGGAGGCTCGCGGGCCGCCTATTGCCGTGCCCTGATGCATAATGTAGGCTAGCTATGATGTGTTACATGACATCATGAAAATTAATCACTATTAAGGTGTAGAGATCCACTACTGAAATGGATATGATGATAAAAAGTCATTATGGTCAACTTCTTCTCCAAGTGGTTGACAAAATCTAAGCTAAGGTAATTCCCAAAAAACCCACCACGCAACTAATATGCAATCATTTGGTTCTGTTTAAATGTAAACACAAGAGTAGGTAAATAATCGAATTTTAGAACAATATTTTACTTGTAGGCGGGTTTTTCTGGCAATATTATGCAAAACTTCAAGTGTGATAATAGTAAGTTTAGTACAGTCAGTAGCAGAAGTAGCTAAGCGGGTTAGGGTGTTCAAAATGACCTACACACGCTCTTATTTTCTAAACAATAAAGTCGTGTCCAGCTCATTTTGAACACCCTACCCGCTTAGTTACTTTTGCTGCTGACTGTACGTAAGTTACCTATCGCCTTCCTTACGATACGACTACCTACCTCTACCTACATACTTACCTAGATTTGTTTATTACCCTTTGACCGCCACAGTCGGCTGTGGCCGACATCAAAAAGTCGTGCCATGGACGCCAACGACGGCAACAGCCGACCGGATTTGTAGTGCAATAGGGACCTACGCGGGCTTCCGCAAAGTTCAATTCCGCTTGACAAAACGCGATTACGTGGCGTAGGTTACATACAGGTACATTAACCGTTGAAGAGTTCCCTCGATTTCTCCAGGATCCCATCATCAGACCCCGACTTGGTGACAATGGGACCATCTAGGGGTTATACCTGTTTGATTAAAAAAAAATTTGAAAATCGGTTCACGATTCACGGAGATATCGAGTAACATACATACACAAAAAAATGATTTAAAAAAATCAGTCGAATTGAGAACCTCTTCCTTTTTTGAAGTCGGTTAAAAATAAAGTTACCTATAGGCACAGAATAAATAATAGTATTTCACTATAGGTATTGGGGTCAATACGTAGGTTGTGATTGTTCGATGAGGTCCTCGAACGATAAGTATAGTTACCAATATGCTTATAATAGGTATAGGTACTACTTACTTTTCTTATTGCTGCGCTTCTTCTGTGACGAGGTCTTCATAGGTCAGGTTCTTTCAGATAGTCTGTAAACCACTATACTTCTCTCTTCTCTTCGAAACTTCCGACGCCGGCGAATGGCCGGCGATTCACTTTTGCATTGTTCGAATGCCCAAATTACTTAAATTTCTTGCGTCTTATTACGATATTCAGGCGACAAAAACAAGAGATTACTTTTTTGCCATTTCCGTGGTCGAAACTATACTATTTATTGATATTAGAATTATTTACTTAACAAAACACAGAAACTTATAAAAGTACCTCTACATGTGCTGGAACTCTTGTCGATTTGTGTACAGTAAGCTCTTGTCAAAATCAGCTGTTCTACGTTGTGTCGGCCATCTTGTGACTTAATATGGGGATAAAGGAGGGTCTACGGTCTCGTAACTTTCGGCCCTTATAGGAGGGCGATGAGGGACAGATTATCGCTAATATGCGATTATGCATCAAGAAATTCGGTACCTACCTCTGATCGACCGATCAGCGAGCTTCTAACTTTTTATGAATACGGCTGGAAACGATATATTTATTAAAATCCTATAAGAAAACAAGCGCTGTTCTTGTAATATGTGTGTACATATTTGAGGCGGTTAGTGAATAACGATAATTAGTAGAATTTCATTGCGTTAATAATAAATACGTATACGTATGATATATCCGTTACACTAAGGCCTGATTTACACTTGTAAGTTTTGCTTACGTAAGTAGGGACGCAGCTATGGGTTAGAATGAGATACGAATATCTCCATCTCATTCTCGCCAATAGCTTCGTCCCTACTTACGTAAGTAGTGTAAATTCAGCCTAAAAATAATAGCTATTATGAATAATTATTGCAGTAGTAGTGGAAACAATAATGACCCCACTAAACAAAAGCAAACAATCAACACACAATAAAATATTCTCAGACACAATTGACGAACAAAACGAAAGATAATTAAATGCTCCGTCAAACGGGAGAGCTCACTCGACCTCATTAGCGGTGCACAATTTATGTTTCCAAAATATTTACTTCATGCAAGTTCCCTAATTGCTGACGCGATATACGACAGACAGACAACAGCGGCGGACATATGTTGCAGCTCAACGATGGCAGCCCCTATCAAGTTTCAAGTTTATTTGCGTTCATGTTGTACATATATTCGGCGTCAACGGAAAACTAAAATAAGGTAACAAATATGGCCGCGTTGCACACAAAAGGGGCATTTGACACATGACAAAATAGTATTAAAGAAACTCGTTTTCAATAAAATATAAGTAATTGACGGATATTTTTTACATGAATACAAATAACAAGTTTATGTTTATAAGCCGATAATAAAGTCATGGTAAGCCATTAAGGTAAATGCGTTTGTTTACGTTATTATAATTTTCTATTGCCATCGAATGTAGGTGTTAAAAATCTAGGGGTAATATTTCAAACACGGGCATGCTAGATGCATGCTTTTTTTTAATATACTTAATATGACATGTAATGTGAAAGTATTCTCTGTTAAATTGGGCATAGTTATGAAATAGCGACTTCCATCGATATGTAAATTAGCAACAAAATCCAATGTGTTAAAAGAATCAACTTTCTGCTTCTGAATCCAATAAAAACAATAGGAAACATTGTCTTCCAAATTGTAAAAAATCATTCATCATAATCATCATTATTTGGGTCTATTTTACACACAAAATAAAAGCAAGTACAGTCGCCGTCAAATATTATATCGGAGCTGCCAAGGTATTCAAGAATATCAGAATCAATAAGAAATTACATTTATTGTAAAAGATGCAAGGGTGACTCAATATTGAACGAATGCTTTTCGTAATGTAATAAGGTCCGCCGATGCATGTACAGTTAAGAGTGTTGCTGTTTGTACTTAATTATTTATGATGGCTAAGGCCCAAAAGCAAAAAGCTGAATTTGCGCAGTAGTGTTCAAGTAGGTAATTAATTAGTACTTCATTCTCAAAACTATTACGCCAACATAATTTCATTACGCGCCTCCAAAAATAATTTAGATTTTCAATGCAAAAGAAAAAATTTGGAACCGCAATTTCACGCATGGACGACGTGCGATTATTTTTCATTTGCAAAATTGAAACAATACCTAGCAACTGCTTCTCGAACATTCAATTAATATTGCGGTTTATTGTTTTTCATTAAATCATTTCGTAATGACAATTTGGGTAAGTAAATTATTTATATTAAAAACGAAGTTTTAATTAAGTACCATTTCAATATGAAACGTCGAATATAACCTTGTCATAATTGTTAGTTTAGTAGTGCATAGTTAGCAGTGGCGGCGCCGCCATAGAACACGATTGCCGTCGACTTGCCTAAATTTCAGGCACCTGAGCAGATTTCCTACAGCTCATGAAAATGCCTCAGGAAATTTCTGACCCGCCGCTACTGATAGTTACGTTTATAAGTACAATGGCGCAACTGCCATTATGTCGAGGTTCTATAGTGATTACAGAAAGATTAGGAACCAACTAATCCATTGAAACCTCTCAGCAATTTCTATAAAAACCATTTACTTATGACTAATAATAGTAGCGTTCTTGGTCTATGGTAAGTAGTGTCCGATTTGGATGATTATTTCATCAAAGTGTGATATGATAATATAATTTAAGTATTAATTTTATTTAACATTTAAGTCTCGAGTTCATGCAAGGGAAAGGGACTGCCCAAGGAACTGCGTCAGCGTACGCTGAAAATGATACACAAAGATATAAAATAAAAATACTAGATGATTTATTTTAGATACTGATTGTAAAACTAAAATAGTCCATGCAATCTTGGCGAATTATTTTATGGAGATTTAACAACATTGATGTCTCAGTCGATGAAACGTTGCTGTGTAACTAACTGCAGTATAATAACTAATAAATAACACACAAATTAAAAAAATCGTATTCATACTTTAAAAGAAAACATACCATTTTTTAATAAAGCACAAATGTTTGTTTTTTCGATTCATATATTCCTCAGTACTTTTTTTTAACTAAATGTATTACTTGAACCACAGAGATAGATGCATATTTTTATTTTGTTTACTGATCTGTATTTTACTCCACATAATACATCAGTCAAGTTTTAAATCGTGTAAGCTATTTTATTGCTAATTTTAGCGTAGCAGATCCTAAACTGTATAAAAATACCAAAGTAAAAAAAAAGCTGTTGTCTGACAGATATGTACGAAAACATGGTCGACTTGTGACAATTATACTTTTAATAAGGAAGGTAAAATTTTACGTTAAAGTTGTCAAAAAGTTATATAATTATGTTCATTCATATGAAACCTTTGTTAGAAAATATTTCGTTTCAGCATTTATTTCGCGAAAAAAAAAAGCTGAAAGATCTAACCGCACAATGCGTAACTCGGCACCATAACAAACAAAAGCGATGTAAAATTCTACAATCCAAAACCAAATTAGGGATCAAAATACGCCTTATACCGATATTACATGGAGTTGTATATAAACAAGTTTTTTTTATCATGGGATTAGGTTGCCAAGCGGACCCCAGGCTCAATTGAGCCCGTAGGGAAAACGCCGGCACATATTCTAGGAAGATGATCAGTCAAAACTCTATTCTATACCACCTATCCTTTTACACGTTACAACGGCTTATTGACTTAACTCAACGATTTTAACATGTCTATAAAAGTTTCGGTTTCGGTTTCGGTTTCGGCCGAAACTGAACCTAGAGCCGAACCTTCGTTTTCGGTTTCGGTTTCGGCAAAAAATCATGTTTCGGTCGGACACTAATGGTAAGTTATTGCTTTTCTCTTCCCTAAGCGCCATCCATTTATTCCTTGAAACAATTTTTGCCACGTTGAGACCCCCCCCCCCCTCCTTTAATTCCAGTACGTTGAACACTAACTACTTACTTGTTTTAAACTAGTATATAATGACACGCTAGCTATAAAATACGAGTGCAATAGCACTATTAATTTAAGTGATTGCAAACCCAGATAACTTACCCATTAGACGGATTATAATATGTTAAAGGCGCTCTCACACTAACAACGTATAAGAGATAAAAACGCTTCCCAATGATTGCGTGAAGTGATCTATCATTAATTACTATTAGGGACTCTGTCTTCTGTATCCATCTGTAATGAACCCCCCTAAATACTTAATTCACGAGATAAAACTATGTGATGTCGAAATATCCCTTTCCAGCAGACCTATGATGGATTTATCGTTATTTCACTTTATACTAGCTGCCATGCTACAACCAACCACACGACGATTGGTGTCATCAAAAAGAATCGTGCCCCATTCAAACCCATTCAGTCGTTTTTACATGAAAGGCGAACCGACATCCAAACATCCAATACCCAGTCATGATTAGTAGCATAAGAAGAGTGTACCTCTGCATTAATATTCAGAAAAAACGCTTTATATTAAATTAGGAGTCTATGTAGAATAATCTACTCGTATGTTGCAAACATGCGACTAGCGCCTGTATTACAAGTACTTAGGTACGATATTTGTGCGGCAATTGTAAGCCCGTCACGGCGTTTTAATAATTCTGGGAGCAAAGAGTAGCCAAATTGCGAGAACACAGCGAGGCGCAAAGCTCTTAATGATTGTCGCCATTAGGAACAGTATTGTAAAACGAAAATTTCGCAATCATTTTATTTATTTCTTTTTTATTTTCAATGGTTTTCTGTTTTATTAAGAATTTTATTAATTCATACTATATTGGAAACAGTTTTAAACTCGCATATCACCTTTATACATTTTCTTATCATATGATTGCCAATCTGATACTAAAGAAAAATAAAAACGGTAAATGTAGTATGGAAACATTATCTAATTTCTTTTTATGCTAACGCTTAATAATGCCCGAGTTCATGTTACTTTTTAGAAATACACTATAATATTTACGACTATTTGAATTACTGGACGTAATCGCAATTTAGGCAATATTCTGAATTCATAGTGTAATTCGCTCGGTCTGAAAACTCACGTGACACAAATTAGATTAACTTTCCGGTGTTATAAATTCAGATCTAAGGCAAATACTGTTGTTAAAATGACTCGAATTTAATGAAATAACACAAGAGGTTTTAGAAATTACAAATTACTGAATTAATTTCATATTCACAGCGCTGGGGCAAACCAAACATCAAACAGATATAATACATTGTTAGTGGGTCAAATGAAGGTAGCCATTAATATTAAGGCCATAAAAACATTTATATTTGGAAAGCTAAAGTGGATAATAACCGTAATTTTTATCGGACTTACTTGTACTTAAAGGATAAGTACTTAAGTACGATATAAATATTTTGTCCAATTTGTCCACACATTTTAGTTTATTGAGTATCTTTTTTTAGATTAAATACCTGAAAACTACACTGTATTAGTACCTTTAATAAAATCCTCACTTGAGTAGAGGCTTTGGTTATAAAATGCCGTGGTGGCCCGAATGCAAGAAACCGGTACAGTGCGAGTCAGACTCATGCCCCGAGGGTTCCGTAGGTACATCACACAATTAAGGGGCTACTTTGAAAAATTATAGGTTTTTTCAAACGCTCTAGTGACTAAACGGGTAAAGGGACTGAATTTATTTTCGAATATCTATTACTAGACTATATACTCTTGTTTTTGGCACAAGCCGAAACACGATTGCTGAAAGTTGCCTCGATAGAAAAAAAAACCGAAGTTGGGTCCTTTTTCCCCTTATTTTTCTTAGCATACGTAAACTATAAGAGATTAAGCAATATAACTAAGTAAAAAATATGGTATTCTGGTTTATCTAAAAAGTCACAGAAGCAAAATTAGGCAAAACTTTATAGGTTCGCTTATTTATCGTAGTTTGGTCAAAAAGTCTGATCCTTAAGAGCGCTGCATCTCTTTCTTTCGTGCACGGGAGCCATAAACGTGTCTCTAACGGATGGGCGTGGCTTGTACGAATCGAAGAACGGCCTTAACATTTTTTTTTCTTAAGTCCGAATCGTACTTTACCTTAGACCAGTTATTAATATTATTTCCTGTAATCTACAGTGTGTAAATCTAATACGGGCGAATCTCTTAACGGTGATTAGCTTAGGACTTAAGCAATGTAATTATATAACTTTTACTTTAAATAATTCGGCTCGCAATGTAATGGAAACACACTCGTGTTGACAGTTACTTTCAATACCATGTTTACAGTACATTGCTGCTGATAAAAAAAAATAGTTTTTGAGCTGAATTGATCCAATAGTTTCTTTTTTACTATTTTGGTACACCCAATAAAAAGCACATCCGATTGTCCCAGAGAAATCGATTATGGAACTACTTATGATATATAATAATGACAGATGGGTTATGCTCGCTCCAAAAGAGAAGCCCTTAAAATGAGTGAATTCAAACAATTTTCACTAGTCGCGCACCGGCAAGCGAGACATACGGACGAGCCAATGAGCTGCCGTCACCGGCGTCAGAAAGAGACAAACTATAATTTTCTAACAATGAGAGTGACAAATATTTAATGATTGTCAAAATAGATAAATATAACGGAATCATTGCTAGGTTATTAATAGTACATTATTGCAGAGGACGGGAAAGGGAAATTCGTGGATGAGCGATTTTTTCGGACGAAGCGCAGCTGAGTCCGAAAAAATAAGACGAGTCCACGAATTTCTATTCCCGCCGAGGCATATATAGTGCTTTTCTCTAAAAGTGCGAGGAAATAAAGTAAAGTAAATGAAATAAATTACAGATTTTGGTTACGTTATTAGCGTTCAATGTCATGAATTAGCTTCCCTCTATAATTTTTTTTATAGTATTAAGAACTATGTATACTGCCAATTTTCATTCAAATAATATTTAAAAAGAAATTTTCGTCAAAAGCTATTTAAGGGTCACCACACACCTAGCGGTTTTCCTCGCGGAATTACCGGAAGTAGCGGAAATTTGTCTATGGTAGCGGAAATTTGTCTATGGTAGCAGATTTTTTGTATGGAAGCCATAGACAAATTACCGGAAGTAGCGGAAATTCATAGACAAATTAAGCATTTTGTCTATGAATTTCCGCTACTTCCGGTAATTCCGCGAGGAAAACCGCTAGGTGTGTGGCGACCCTAAGACAGTATTAAAAGCGGTATTACACATTGCAACCTGCAGGGCCCAATCTGTTGTGTACCCTGCCTCTTCCTACCCCTCCTTCAGCTCCCTACGGGCCCTACCTTCAATTACACCTTCCAACCTGACAGATTGGGCCCTGCAGGTTGCAATGTGTAATACCGCTTTAAATATGCTCCTTTTATGCAACAGATACAAGATTAAACCTTAGGGTCGCCACACACCTAGCGGTTTTCCTCGCGGAATTACCGGAAGTAGCGGAAATTTGTCTATGGTAGCGGAAATTTGTCTATGGTAGCAGATTTTTTGTATGGAAGCCATAGACAAATTACCGGAAGTAGAGGAAATTCATAGACAAAATGCTTAATTTGTCTATGAATTTCCGCTACTTCCGGTAATTCCACGAGGAAAACCGCTAGGTGTGTGGCGACCCTTAAAAATAGTTGTTTTGTCTATGGTTGTATTAAGCCTCATTCGCACGATCAGACGCGGTGCTATGACAAAGAACGAGACAACCAAGGTTTTTGATCTAACTATCTCGCTCTATCCTACAGTTTGAAGGGATTGCCGTTCAGACGGTGTATAGACGTCGCTTAAGTATTGGCTGTTTGAAATGATATTTGTTAGTCGGATGAAAAGTTTAAAAGGTAAAAAACAATACAGTAATGGATTTTACTAGTCAACGCCTAAAATATGTATACACTTTGAACCTTATTACAATGGAGTAAGGTGCAAAAGTGTATACATATTTATGGCGTTGACAAATTACTTCACGGCCGCTAAAACAGGTAAATAATGATTTTTATTTTTTTTAATTCGTTTTGGTAAAAAATGAAGAACTTCACGTACTCATTTTGCTACAGTAAGCTGAAAATTTCCGAGCACATTGGAGAAAATTATTTTGGAAGTATTTTTTATGGACACTTTGTTAGAGTATAGCCCATTCATAGTAAATATCATTTTTATGGAAGACAAAGCGTACCCAAAGCTCGTTATCGGCGCAAAGTTCATCCTCGTTCCACAACAATAGCTCGAATTGATGACCAACAAGAGCCGATTCTTAATTCATATACGGAATCGTCATAAATATTCGACGTCGTTATTTCACCTCGTCGAACACGGGTCCAGCAAGATAAGCAAATACGGTTCCGTAACACAGATGGCGCTGTTTCTAAAGCGGAAAGCTATTTAAAAAATACAACGGCTCATATTCTGTTTCCATGTCCAGACAAAATAGATATAGGCCAGATGCCCCGGTTGTGGCCACTGTGCCGGTTTTGGCCTTTATCAACTTTATTAAGGTATACTTAGACAAATTTACGAGTCTATGGTTTATGGTTAATATAAGAGTAAAATATGGCCATACAGGTGGCACTGTCATCTGTCATGTATAAGTTGTCATTTAGCTATCAGGGGCCATGGAAAAAAGTGGCCAAAACTGGCTCCTGGACCCCTTTCTGACATTTCATTAAAGAAAAAAATAAGACCTAAGGTCAGAATCTTAACGCCGGAGATTCATATAAATATAGTAATATATTTTCACTGACTTAGTGCAAATGAGTTTCATAATTCCTTATTGACACAAAATGACGGACGTCTGAACAGACAAACTCGCCTTAAAGTGGCCAAAACTGGGGCATCTGCCCTATTTCGATTTCTGTGATCAAGATGTGAAAATTATGATCAAGATATATTTCTATCCCCGACAAATGTAAGACTCCCACGGGGACAAAAAATACAGACTTATCTACGCAATATAATAATATACAGGAATACATTTCTAATACTATTGAGATAACTAGTTATTACTAAAGATACTGACATGTTCAGCTAAATATATTGTAGATAATATCCTTTTGCAATATAGAGTAGGTATTGTAGTACCTGGCAGCCTGTGCCTAAGTAGGAGTCGGTTCCCACATGGTTTATAATCAAGCCTCGAATTTTTTATCGCATGGTAAGATGAAAGAAAACTATGGAGTCGACATTAAAAGTAAAATTTTCCCCATATGGGGCTGTCCATAATGTCATCCAAAGATTATGCTTCTAGTGGCCCCGTTTCCTCCTACGTTATGCTACCATCATCTGATGTCCAGACCCCCCCCCCCCCCCTATTTTGAAATGACGTATTTTATGAATAGCCCGTATTCATACTCATACTCATTAATTTAATTAATATCGAAAGTAAATTACAAATGATATAAATAACTGGAATCAAATTACATTATATAAAAATAAATACTGCTAGTACACAATAAAAAACGAATATTAAGAAAGATTCTAGTTTGTAATATCCATAGGGCACAGCACATGCGATTATCACACTGGCGTGGGTAAGTAACACGCGTAGCAAGAGACAATTTTGATAAGCAATATAATAATATTGACTGTCTGGTTTGAATTATATTTGATTATGTAACTTTCTGTGTTAACTTAGTAAGTGCGAGTATAATTATAATTTCAAGCAATGTTTCAGGTATTCTGTACATTTATAATTGTGTACCAATTAACTCGTATCTCTCCAGTAAAGTTTGCAGACACCAGCCGCACTTCACGCACTTTATTTTATTAATAAGTTTATTATTCAAGGTCAATAATGACAACATGTAGGTATGATGCGATGGGTGGGTACTTACTCATCACTACTCTTTTTAGAGTCACTTGAACTATATGCAAGGTTTTTTTTACCTATTATCTCCTCTCCACTTAATATTTGTCAATGTAGCACGTAGTAGTAGTAGTAAAACACTTTATTGCACAAAACAATTACATGACCATTAAAAAGTAAGGTAAGTAAGGCGAGTCTCTTTCAGCTAACCTTTAAGCAACTCAGAAATTGGTCAGACATGGTAAACAAAGACTTGTACATTACTTGTACATCACAGCAAAAACTATGAAGATGTTGCTAAATCTAGGTAATAGCATAAATCTAGGTAATGCACGTCATCTTGTCACTTCATTTTCACACAAACTGCATCTAGAATCTTTCTACCTAAGATGAGAGCTTACAGACTTCTACATTCATAAACACCTTACCTAATTTTCGTCCTTGCGCAAAAGATGCCTAGTGTACATAAGAATCCTTACAAAAATAGTCGTACATTTTGTACCTCAGTCATCTGTAACTCGGCGTGTTTATGTTTACAGGGTGGGCGAGGGGTGGGGGGGAGCTACAGCTGAGATCCCCCTTGGCGGGGAAAATCGATACCGCCGCCCCACAGATCTTTGCGACGTTGCTACCTCGTGACGCGCCTTCGTTAAAGCTTAATCACTCTTGTTTATTATATCGTTAACTATGCCTCAACAATATCATTAATGCCAGGAGAAATCTAGGAGGTTTTTGCAAGATAAACTTTCGGTCTTAATAGGATAGGTAATATAGACATAAATATATCTACCAAAAATTATCAGCAGTATGACACCACGCATGTTTTTACTTAAAATTGTGCTCTAAACAAATAATTAGTATTAAAAACCTATACATGTTAATTAATGAGAATATCGACAAAAATATTAAGGGCATAATTTGGAAGATGATCATGATGATGATGGTGATGATGAGATGATGATGAGATTTGTATTTTAATGATGAAGTTCCACCATCCCAACGATACAAAATTTAAAGCACATAGAGAAGTATGAGAACCCTGCTTTAGTCATAATTTTATTCGAATTCATTTATTCCCTTGGTCATTAATATCCTCATTATGTCTCTCACTGTTAACGTTGTTCTATTAGAGCAAATTTTTATTTAATCAAGCGATAATTTATCTTGCCACTCAGCTTAAGGAATTATATGGACTTAAACTCGTAATAGGCGGTACTGAAGTTTCTAATGTCAGTTGCATAAATACAACTTCCAATTCTCATCGGAGTTTGGTCCCCAGGCACAATAATTGCCTGGTGCGAAACTTTAATAAGTATTTTCACTACCGTTTTGGCTAGAAATATATTATATAAATATTATTGTAAAGGTCCCTTTTTTGGTTTTCGTAAATAACTCGGTAACGGTTCGTATGAACGAATAATGTTCTTCTACTTTATTCACACACATGTAATTTTCGACAAATAATTTTTTTACGCTTTTTTGCTAGGATCAATGTTTAATGAGATATCGAGGAAATATGATAGACACTTTTTTAAACTTTCGGGGCTATTATTTACGAAATTATTAGTTTTATCCATAAATTGTTTTAAGTTAACCCATTATTTTTTTAAATACTTATCCAACGATACCCCACACATTAGGATTAGAGTACACAAAAAAATTACCCTCACTTCATGTGTACGGGAGGTATCTTAAAATGTTTTTTTTTTCAGATTTTGTTTTAAAACTTCGTCGACGTGATTAAAACACATCTATTTCTATGTCTACAAAAAATCCTCTAAGTTTTCCTTCGTTGGGCGGGCTATATACACACTACATAACAGGTGTTAGCCCGTTATGTGGTAAGCCATTTTCTTTTAATTAAACTATCCATAAAACCCTCGGCCGCGTTGAACCTTGTTACTAGCAAAAGTCGGCCGGGAACTAGGTTACCTCCTGGCCGGTTTATTCCTATAATCCGTTCTTAGCGACCGCTTTCATTATAAAAGGCATACGCTCGTGAAAATTCAAGAGCCTTGCCGCAGCGGTTTCGGCCATACATTAATGAGTTAGTGGACACTCCCCCTTAAATAAGGACGCTTAGTGCGACACTGCACGGGGGTGATTTTTGAGATTCGAGTACTCGAAAGTGACATTTACATTTTACACCTCAGGATAAAACGATGAAATTATGTTTTAAAAATAACAGCGATAGGAATTTGAAACCATGAGTATTTAAACTATTAATTTCATGCGAAAAAATTGGCGGTAAGCTTTTGTGTGCGATTATTGACGAGCTTAAACTTTTTGAATTCGGGCGCTCGAAAGTCAAAAATTGGCCCCCAGGTCGTCTGACCGGGCGTATAATAATAGGATGTCAGTACCACATTTATTTTATGAATGTAGAGGGGTGTATCTACAATAATGATTTAAATTCTGGGCCAATTCGCATATTAGACACGTTGACTCTTTTTATTACCTACTACTATGAAACAGTTTGACACAAATTTAGCACGTAAAACGTATATTGACTTTTTAGAAATATTTTGTGACAGCGTTTTCTTTGTGAGAGATAACCAAGGATGCGAAAGCGTCGCGTGATCCTCGGAGGTCACGTTATGTTCTGTATACAAAATTAAGTGTTGGAAGTGTCGTGTCGGACACGGTACGAAACACCGTGCATCATCCTTAACTCTTTGGGGCATTAAAATATTAACTTATTATTATGAATCATTTATTTTAGATAATGACGTCCATAGTAATATAATATGAATTTAAAATTAAAGTTAGAACCTACCTATATTAAATTATGGGTCATCAATAAAATAAAAATATAAAGAATAAAAAACTTGCTACTTTTTCTTGCCGTTTCATTGTCACTGAACAGCTTTTGAAAATTAGTAACTAGTTTATAATTAAGTACATCACCTTCAATTTTGTACGAAAATCTTATTACAGTCCTTTCGAGCTACTGCGCCCGTACCTAAACTGGTTACTTCGAAGGCTATTAATTAAGTATATAAGAAGTGGTCCGGAAAAAAGTATCCGTGCATTATCTGATTTTTATTTTTATTTTATGCCAATTTTGAAGTAGACACAGTACTATAAAACAAAAATAAAATTATATAAAAATGTGTCAGCATTGCTTTTTTTATTTCAAGATAAATACTTTGTAACTTTTTTGTAGTACAACATAATTTGACAATTTCACTCACCGTCTGCTAGAATGACAATTGTAATTCCTTTTTTACAACTCGATAATGCTTTTAAGAAATTCATCTTACCGAGAAGATACATTAATTAACTGGATTTTAGCTGGGATTTCTGTGAATAAGGCAAATACGTAGGTAAGTAAATTTTCCATGTCACTACCTCAAAATGAAGACAAATAAAAAAATAACTATAGAAGATAGACAATTTACTAAAGTATAAAATAGCTCAACGAAGTAAAATAACACCTATATTTGTGAGACACACCTCATAAATTATGTCAGAAGACGCTGTTCAAAAGATTGTGAGTATGATGGCATACAAAAGGCGAAAACTTGCAAACGCTCTTTCATTTTTATATGATTTAATTTGTATAAGTAGTATTGTACCCACTGATCATTAATATATAAACACTGCTTCAAACTTTTCCCAAAAAAAAAAGAAATAATGCACAGCTACTTTTTTCCGGACCCTAAGGACCCATTACGACAAGATTTCATTGCATGTTTGAAAAAAAGTTGTTTTAATAGTTAAAAAGCTTATTGCACTAGCATTCTTAAGAAGGCTAGTAAAGACCTAGTAATTTACCTAGAAGTATTTTAAAATATGATCATGCTTTGGCCTATCTATAAAAAAAAACTTTCTTCGCCATATTTCAAGATGATATTAGCAGTGATGTCTATTGTTTCGTATCTTCTGCCATAGACAAGACAATTAAGTTTTATTAACAGTGAACTCGACCAGCTGAATAAAATTCATTTCAAGATAAAGAACTTCTTAGCGTGGCCGTTAATAATTAAAAAACGTAGCTCGCTGTATAGTTAAATACAGCATCTTACCTAGAGCACCTCTCTCAGAAATAGGTCGAGTAAATTTAATAATTCGCCTGTCTTCTGCCGCCAGTAACGTATACCTCTATCTCAAAGCGTCCCTTGCAATTAACATAATTACCATCATCTTTAACAACGTTAATTTGTACTGTCATATATAATAGGAAAGCCAAGAATGTATACACAAATGTATGTGCCAATGCTAATCGTGCTCAACTTTCAACGCTCTAACTTTACACATTAGGAATTTGATGCGTGGGATGAAAAAAGTTACCTTGTTCTCAGAAATACGGTGACAATCGAGTAACCCTAGTAAAATGCCATTAAACTTCACTTATCAACTCATTAGGTATTAAAAGTATTTTTATTTTTTGAGCTCAGCCAATTTCCAATATACATTTTATGAGGCAGACATATTTGGTATTAAATTAGTAAGTATCTCATTTTATTATAGCTGCAATATAAATATTTTCTTTTATTCAAACATTTTAAATACCTAAGAAATGTAACTTACGATAGGTAAATGTAGTGCTTTCAAATAGATAATAGACTATTAAATTTAAATTTTCGTGACACATACTAACACCATAAAATAACACGGTTACACTCACGGCACTTTAGTCACTTCGCGCGACATGTTTCGGAGAGCCTAGGTCTCCATCTTCAAGCAGTGCTATTTGAACCGGCCCATAGCGCACTGCTGCACCTCGCATCGCCGAAGATGGAGATCTAAGCTCTCCGAAACATGTCGCGTGACGTGACTAAAGTGCCGTGAGTGTAACCGTGTTATTTTATAGAGATAATAGTCTACATACAATATTCTAAAATTAACTGCCATCTGGAATCTTTAACTTTGTTTATAACCTACTTACTGCCTAAGTATACGAGTAAGTAGCTATTAACTTGGTTACGTACGAACATACGGATCTAAATACAACACTCAACTTTCTTCTGAGCAAACACAACCCAGATTAATCAAATAATGAAAAGCAAGTTTAGTTTCTAACACCTGAAATATTATTGAATAGTGTACCCACTATAACTGAGGAACGCGGTTAGTCAAACACTATACCATATTTGGTACATTCACAATAAACTGATTGAGGCAGGTGTTGGTATTTCTGATAGTCAGACTCGTTATCTGCTATTGAAATTTTAGACCCGGGTATGTCCTTAAACTACGTCCGAACACGGTTATGTTCTTAATCTGCGTCCAAAAAATGTTATCTCGCTCAAATCTGGAGTAGAATTCGACTGGAAAAGTACCTCCACCTTACAGAAAACCACAGCCAAATAGCACTAGACCCTACTCATAGTGTTGTTTAGCAGCAGGAGCTGGTGAATAAGGTTGACAAGGAGCTCAAAGACAACCCAGTGTGTTGACGAAGAGGGACCCTCTTGTTCCCTTAGCCGTCAACACAGTAAATCCTCCTTTTTGTAAAGGGTCGGCATCGCGTATGTGACACCTCTGGAGTTGCGGGCGTCCATAGGCTACGGTAGCTGCTTACCATCAGGCGGGCCGTATGCTTTTTTGCCACCGTCGTGGTATAAAATAATAAAGCCTGCTACACACTTGTATGGCATTAATAACACATTTATTCTCCAGGAACGCCGCGTAATTCAGAAAGGAAGCATTGTATCAACCTAAAGTTTCAAAAAGGTTAATATATGCTTATGTAGCATTAAGTCACAGAAATTATAATTTAAATGATGCTAAGTTCACTTCGGCAGTAAATTGTAGACTTAGTTGAAATATCAACGCTCGTTTTGCAGAAGTAGAAACTAGTTGAAAAGGAAATGCATTCAATCGGATTTTTGTGGCCTCTATTGCCGATGCACTAGGGAAAAAATTGCAATATATATCCGAGGAAAATATCGGGACATTTAAAGCGCACGGCTATAAACTCGAGATTTTGTCCGATATAAATCTTTCAAGTGGAGATGAATTCCCCGGACTACGAAATGATACATAAAGTATTCATCTCACTCAGATATGCAAGCATCTGTTTTTCACTCCGCTAGATTCTCAGATCCTTTTCTCTCGTTCGACGTGTTTTTTATAAACCTAGCATCAATATTTGAGATTTGTGTAAATACCTTTTAAGTTTCTATTTCCTATTTAATTTAAAAATACCTGCATTTTAGACATTTTGCACATTCATTCTTTCATCATTTCACATCTTTATTCAGCTTACCTGTAACAATAAAAAAAAACTTATTAATTATAGTTTCACACATCAAGCAAAAATGCAAATTAAAGTAAAATCTATGTAACTACCTCAAAATGAAGCCAAATAAAAAAAGTTTAGGTACTATGGAAGAAAGACAATACACTAAAGTATATGATAGCTCATCAAAGTAAACGAAAAACCGATGTTTGTGAGACACACCTCATACATTTTGTCAGAAGACGCTGTTCAAAAGAATGTGGGTTATGATTCAATGCAATGCAAACTTGCAAACGCTCTTTATTTTTTGTTTCATAGTACTTGCACAAAATAAACAAATATTTGCACAAAATAAACATAAAAATCAACTAATGCACGGCTCCTTTTTTCCGGACCATCCTTTAAACGTATCAATACGTAGCAAGGCACCTACAGAGCAGCTTATCTTTTATGAAATGAAATCTTAATTACAATCATAAAAAGGATAATAGGTAAGTAAGTTAAGTACACGGAAAAAAAAGCTTCCGGGATATTCTCAATCTAAGACATTATTATATTATGTTGAAAATATTTCCTCGTGACAAGCATTTATTTCCTTTAACGAAAATAAATTAAAGTTTTAAATATAACGAAGCGAATATATTCTTACAGATTTTCTAGTTTTCTTTTACCTAAGATAATACTTGTTTGATTAAAGTACAATCTCTCTTATTTTCTCAATATACTCTTGAAACAACACATTTTTGTATTTTTATTTTAAGAAAACGTGGTTTTATTAAGCGAAGAATCATATTTTTGGTAAAGGAAATAAATACTTGTCACGAGGAAATATTTTCAAGAAAATAATAATGTCTTGGATTAAGAATATCCCGGGAGCTTTTTTTTCCGTGTATAGACAAATTTCCAACTAGCAGCTGTCTGCTCTTCACGTACCCTTATTGACCTATAATATAATATTACAGTACGAGTATTATTAAAACAATAGTAGCACTACGTAAGTACGTAGGTATGGCTACCCACGTATTGAATAAGGAATATCCCTACCTACCTTGCATATAGCTTCAACCATTTAATGAAAAGGCTCTGTCGACCGTATCGAATATCTCGAGGGCCTTAATGGGGTCACTGACCTTCTCTGAGGACTAAATTTACAGCTCTATTAAGGCTGTATTTATCTGTAAGGTATCGCAGTCCGATACACAACTAATTCAACAACAAAAATACATTTTCTATTAATTAGGTAGTATGTAATACTTATATGTAAATAAATGCTTTAATATTTTTTTTTCCTTTCTGCGTTCTATTCTATTAATTTATTACTTTTTTTTCAAATAAATGGGAACGAAGAACGAACACAACCAACTTCAATTCCGATTTAGTTAGTTATCTTCTGCAATATAAAGAGCATGTATCATTTGGTGGAACCATCGTGGTGAAAGGATTAGCCGCTTGGTAACTTAATAATCTTAATACCGAACGTTGCCCAGGGTATGCCAGACGCTGTGATAAAAACAGCAACTTATTTATTGTTTTCAGACGTGTTCAATAAATAAATACCAATGAATGATCACTATTAATTCGAAACTAACATATAAAAAAGATATTACTTATTAACGATCTTTTATAATAACGTTTCATGATCCTGAAGGTAAAAATAGATGAACCGCAAACTAAATCAATCCACTGGACTACAAGCGCAATGTGACCTTAAACAAAATTTCAAGGTATTTTTGTGTGATGGTTAATACACATTAGACCTACGAGCGAACAGTCAAGCATCAAAATGTCTTAATCTGTGAAATAAGGATATTCAGAAGACCTAAAATCAGTCCTAAACTTAATCGTACTCCAAGTTTAATCTTAAAAGTTGTCAATTTCCAGATAACTACCTCTCCAGAAGTTGACTTGCCAGTCGATTGTCAAAATTAAAGTAATTTAGCGACGGAACATTACAATGCTAAGAACGGCGGTCGTTGTATAAGTTAAGTCTAAGCGAGTTGCGATAACTCGCAGCTTACCGACGACGTGACTTAGACTACGTAGAAGTAGGTACGTGCATTGCCAAGCAAGTAAATAAAGTCGAGCACTTGGGCGTACCCATGTATTGTGACCCCTAGATCGCTAGTGACTTGCAAAGTAGACTTATACTGGTTTGCCTTAGGCATGTCGCCCCATAAGCCTTTGGAATGCGTCCCAGGTGTGTGGTTCTAATTGCTTACATGTCGCGAGCGTGTTGCGCGCTCGTGTAAGCCAATTTCCATTTCTTTTGCCTTACGCATAGTTGTTACCTATCTCAAGGTCATGTAACACTGGAACTAAACTTGCTCGTGCCCTAGCAACCAATGAGAATACACGTCCAGAAGCACTCTTTGAAATTAACAGTGTTTTGGATCCGGCGGAGTGGCTTTGCAAGCGCACTTTACATTTACATTTTTATATCCAGTTATAATGTGCTGTTGTGGATTTGCGACAGCGATTTGACTTTTGCTAATGTACTGGTAATATTGAGCTAGATTACTGATGCATGAACAACTATTTTATAACAAACGTCATTACGTTTTATTCGTAATATAAGCTTCATCGTAAGTTCATTTAAAACAATTCTACCAAGAGCCGGATTAAATTTGTAAAATCACATTTTACTAAAATACCTACTTACTAACTCAAACTTTTAACTAGCCACAATTCAAAGAAACTTAAAAAGCAAAACGCTAAGAAATTCCTTTAAACGGACCACTAAAAATGTAAGTTAGGCGCAATTGAAACCGAAAAAAATCATCATACCCGCTTATTCATAAACGTATTGCAAACCTCATTTAACTAAATCATCTTTTGTCCTTATCTGTCACATTGACAGTTGTGTTTGTTAGAAACAGACAAAATTCATTTTAACTAAATGAGGTTTGTAACACGTTTATGAATAAGCGGGATAGTCTTTAGCTCTAGGTTTTAGGAATTTTGAAAAAAAAAATCGTGGAAAATAAATTTAACCGGTTTTCTACATTGATCATTGAACTCAATGTCGAAAACATCTCGAAATCATTTAAATGTCGCTTCGATATTAAATAAAGAGCGAGAAGAATGGACTACAACGAGTATTCGGATGAGTAACCATAGCGTCTATGATCACGAATAAGTATTTAGCATAAACATTTAATCTACTAAATGCGATGAATTTTGTTTAAATGAATCATAGCTCTTTAATGTTGTCCTTTTGTGGGTTAAAACACTCTTAAAAACCATCGCTGATTGATCAAATATCGTCTACAGGAAACTGCAACTAATATTTTAGGCTTCGGATCCGTTCCATCATTTATGATAATTATATTCACTCTCTTTCACGCATGTATAGCAAGATTTTTATAAGATGTCGGAATTGTACGAAAAAATCTCTAGTAAGATTCGGACATCTAAAAAAAATACTACCATAACTATACAGTTATGATCATATATCAGAAATCTGAACAAAAAAAACCGGCCAAGAGAATGTCGGGCCATGCTCAGTGTAGGGTTCCGTAAACTGAGACCATTAATTCAAAAGGTCGTTTCTTACGGGAAATTTGGCGGCACTTACGTCATTTTTACTTACGTCCTTTCACTATGGGTTTTTGAATGATAACTCAAAAACGGCTCAACCGATTTATTTCAATATAGTTTTCATTGAAGGTACTCATTAGGCCTCAGTTTCATGATTTTTTTCAAAATTTTAGGACCCACGTTTCAAAAGTTAGATGGGGGGGACGCCCTGTTTTAAACTTTCGGAGCTATTATTTCCGAAAGTATTAGTTTTATCCAAAAACTGTTTTAGAAGACCCTAATTATTTTTAAAAGACCTATCCAACGATATCCCACACAACTTGGTTGGAATGAAAAAAAATTTCGCCCCCCACTTCACGTGTACGGGAGGTACCCTAACAAAATACATTTTTCGCGTTTTTATTCTACCGTTTTGTCGGCTTGGTTAATGCACATATTCAAACTAAATTTCAGCTTTCTAGTGCTAACGGTCACTGAGCTAGACGGCGGACGGACGGACGGACGGACATGGCGAAACTATAAGGGTTCCGTTTTTGCCATTTTAGCTACGGAACCCTAAAAACTATCCCATATGTATTAAAATCAATAGGACATCCCCTCATATATATTTTTATACTTCACTGCGTTCATCGTTCAGTACACGCCTTCGACTACATCATGCAACATTTCTTCTTCAAGATCACCAAATATGATCAGTAATAAATATCCCAAACGCATTGAATAAATGCATATTCTATGATTTTGTGTTGTTACAGATACGGTGCGTCAGAACGAGAAGCGATGGGCCACTGGCGTGAGGGAGAGATCATAAATCCACATCAAATGCATGAGTGCCATGCCCGAGACGCCAAGAAAGGCTGTAATGGACGCGATCCGTCTTGTCGAGACAGTGACCGAAGTAATTGGGGATTACATCATTCCCTCCTTATTGATTGCTGTTTTGATTTAGGTTTGCAGCATGGATTTGGTAAACAACTTCAGTATGTATTTTGCCAGTTACTGTCCTTGCTTGCTTTATATTTTTAAATTGGCTAATGGACGCTCAACGTTGATGCCAACAATGTTTTTTTTTTTTAATTTTACCAATGTATGGCGGTTAGCGTTAGTCTTGTAACTACTTACTGTAGAAATTATTACGCAGATTAAGTTTTTGTAGAATCATTTCCAAAAATTGCTGAATACACAGGAGGCCAGATTTATTTTCGGTGATTAATTATACGACACTTTTATTAAATTTACCATTCGCCAATATTGGCACGGATCTCATTGGAATGCCACACCTTGTACCCTCTGTACACCATATCATAGGTATCTACGCAAGCAAATGTGTATAATTAATTGATTCATAGATAGTAACTGTTCTGTATATTCCCCAGTGTATGTTATTCAATGGTATCCTGCCTTTTCGGCAAAAATTGTATTGCCAAATTTCACTTGCCAACCAACTTTTCACGGGAGTTTCATTTGGCAAGATTTCATTTCCCTAATTTACATACTCCAACCTAACCTTACCCAACCCAGTAGGTAATTTTCATTTCCTGACTATGGGGTTGGGAAATGAAATGGTTGCGAAATATTTACTTGCTAAAAGATATTCGTCCAAATGAAACTTCTGCGAAAAGTTGGTTGGCAAGTGAAATTCGGCAATACAATTTTCGGCGAAAAGGCAGAGAACCGTTCGTTACCAATACTGTAAGAACATTCTCTTATTGCTTAAAAGTAAAAGGCTGTTCCTGCATTATCATTTTATACCAAGTCAGGAACAAGTAAGTAAAAGTGAAAGCCTACTAAAAACTTATTGATTATCTGCCAACAAGTGAACCTCGTGATTGATAACTCTCGGAGAGCAATTTTGTACCGAATTTTACGAAACATCTAAGAACAGTGGTAAACCAACTTGCTGAAACATTACTCCACCCTCCCCTCACAATTACATACACTCAAACTGGAAACATGTCGAACTGTTTGTAATAGGGAGTTTTCATAAATATTTGTAAGTTCAAGGTGTTGTTCGGTTCGGACTTTCAGATTTTTTTTGGTTTGTTAAATCATAATTGTGAGCAGAAATGATTCTACTAAATAAGACACAGGAAGTAGCATGGGAAACATTTAGATTTTAGAACGGAATGTCAAAAAAACTTAATAGTATAAGAGCTCACGACACTGAACCTAGTTCGATAAGTCTCTTAGATGATTATGTATGTATATAATTATTTGAAGGGTACACGGAAAGAACATGTCTAGTCACTTTGACAACATTTTAAGTTATAACGGTTTTAAAGTTTGGAACAATTCAATTTACCATACTATTTTCGTAACTAGCTAGGTGGTATTTATGAATTAAAAAGTAGATTCATGTTAAAAATTCCAGCAGAATATGTTTCTAATAGTTCATTCCAAGCTCTACATTTTGATACAAAAATCTCATTTTACGGAAACACATGTTGTTACTAGACATGTTCTTTCCGTGTACCCTTTCATTTAGTTACGTATTTAATGGGGGAACACGAAACTCCGATGCTGCAATGCTAGAAACCTACCGGAGTATTTTAATTATAATTGTTTTGAGGTTTAGTAATCGTAAACAATGAACAATGAATTTGGCATCTACATTCAGGCAAATGCTAAGGTATTTCTATAATCTAAATTTAAGATAATACTTAATTGGAAAAGGTTTGACATTGGAAAATCTTTAAATACTTGGTTTGTTTCTAGTAAGACAATATAATTGGAACATTAAACATTCAAAGGTTAACAAAGCTCACTTTGAATACAAAATACGATGACAATTAACTATTTAAATCAAATAAGTAGGTAGAAATGTTTTCGTTCATAGCAACTATTTCAATAAGTCTGCAAGTGCGTCAAACAAAAGAGAGTGAGACCAATTTGTATTATTCTCTCTTTCACACAAACGTAAAGCCAAAAATTTAAAACTTATTAAATGCGTGGACAGGGACAGCACCTACCTGGGGGGTGATTTTTGAGATTCGAGCGCTCGAATCTGATATTTAAATATCTGTCTAAAACGCTGAAGAGGTGTTTGATTACTTAGGCTATTAATTGAGAGTGAAAAGAATGACTACAGATTTTTTGTGCGATTGTTTTCGAGCTTCATTTTCATGAATTCGAGCGCTCGGATCTCAAAAATCGCCCCCCTGGTGTTTTTGTCAGAAAGTTGTGGTAGCTAAGAAAAACAATGGTAATTTCTTCCGTTATGTGCTGTAAAAGTAATAATTTTCATTAAAATTGCGACTAGATAATCTTTCACAGTGAAGTACAACATTTTACAGTTTTCTCGTGTTGTTTTGTGTAATAAATACTACAATCTATTACACTTAAATTATATTTGCTTTTAGGTTACCCTCCACCGGGTTCGGTGAAGAGCAACAATGAAACCGAATAAATTATGTAGGCTAGCTACGGTATGCCATCTTGAAATGCTGTTCCAAATTAGCCTAATTATTGATTTACATACTATTATAATCTAATTTTAATCAATAAAAACCTTACTTCTATTCACATCTCCAAGCAAAAATCGCGAAACAGGTGTTAGAGTAGGGTGAATCATTTATAAATGAAAACTTGCTTTAAAAAGGTGTATACAAACTAATATAAGCTTTGTTAGTTACTGCTAAATAGTATCAAAAAGTAGCGCGAAATTGAAAAAAAAGTTTACCGGACTCTTAAAGGTTAATATTAAGTTCAAAGTTACCTTCTTTTATTTATAAAGTTATGCGTTTCGCCATAAACCCTAGTCAAATTATGTTTCTTTCCGCTGTCAGTTTACTCAATTAATTCCAAATGACACTAAACTATTTTGTCCCACGCTCGACAGGGTATTGAGTCTGCCTTAGCCGGCGCGCTCCATTTCCATGCACATTGCTATCGATCAGGCGGCAGCCTATCCCAGTATTTATCTTAACATCCATCGATTCACTGAACCCTCAAAACGAGCATGCCTACAGACTGAGGCACCCTCTCTGAAACACTGTAGGGAAACTATGCAGTTGACTAATAAAATAAAAATAAAACCCGAAAGATTTCCAATGATAAGAAAATTAAGTAATAAATACTAGGTCCAAATTATTTGAAGTTTACCGTAATAACTCTCACGTGCAGAACTATTAAATATTATTTGTTAAATTTTAACTCTCAAACAATAACCTAGACTTTCCTAATAACAAAATAGTAGTTTATGTAACTGTTACGTAATAGGGGTCTTTAAAACACGAGTGTGGTTTTATGAAACGAACGAAGTGAGTTTCATAATAATATCACACGAGTGTTTTAAGGCCTAATTACGTACAGTTGCATACACTGCTTTATCTACATACATATTATAAACCCGAAATGAGGCGTTCTAAAACTGTTAAAATGGCTGCCATTTCACAGATTGCATCGCCATGGCCAACTCGATTGTGTCGGCAGGGCGCGTGCCGGCGGTCGGAGGATCGCGCGGCGCGGCTGTCGAGGAGCAGCCCGGATTTTCATAATGATATCGAATTTTTGCTTATTATTTGATAATAATAACATCGTTACAGATAAGACATTTGTTCTAACTTCTAACATAACAGTCTCTTTTTATGGTGGTCATAACGTGCGGTTTTTGAACGCATCATGGAGGGTTTATGATATGGGTGTAGATAAAAGAGTACTTCCTAATTACTGGCGTAGTTAAAAATAATTCTATCATAATTTAAAATAGATGCTCAGGAATTTAGTGTTGTTATTAATGTTATTATTCCATTTTTTTCTCTGGTTACTATTACTTCAATTAATTGAAGTAATAGTCGGACTGAAGAACAAATAAATGTAAAATCTTTTTTTAAATAGCCACCACCCTTAATGCGTTTAAGTACCCACTTACCTGCTCGTAGTTAAATGGGATTAAAAAGGCTTTTAAAATTGGGTTTAAGGGTCAGGAAACCATCTAAAATGTCATAATTGAGTGAAAGGATCTATTTAGGTTAGAGAGGTAGGTATTTAACTCTGAAAAGGGACGAATTTGGTTTTTAGCATTTCACATTTGGGGAGATTGTTGAACATACTTTGGATATTGTGTACCGTGTCCTTTCACCGCTTGAAAAATGTGCCACAGATAAATAATGATAGTTTAAAAAATTCGATTAAAATCTGAAGAAAAGAAAAAAGAAAAAACTACAAATAAAAACACGATTTCGGCACGGATTGAAGTATTGCTTTGGAAATAAGAAGTCATGGTCTGTTTTACTTTGCTATCTTCTTCTTCCTCCTAGCGTTTCTCTCGGCTTGGGGTCCGCTTGATGACCAAATCCCATGAATTGGCGCAGACCCTAGTTTTTACGAAAGCGACAGCCATCTTAGCTTCCAACCCAGAGGGGAAACTAGGCCTTTTTGGGATTAGGTCCGGTTTCCTTACGAAGCGACTGGTAAATACAACCGTCTATCTACACAGTAATAAAAAACTAAAAAAAAAAACAAATGTTGCATTTAAAATACCAATTTCAATAAAGTACGTTCGCTTTAAACGAAATGCAAAGACCAATTTAGAAGACAAACAAAGAAGGTCGAACGTGACAACTGGATAATATCCGTTTCAATTCTAAACTTCGAAAAAAATAATACAAGTCAATTTTAAAAGTCGTTGCATTGAAATTCAAAAGAGTTTCCTCCTGAAAATCCTGTAAAAGGATCCGATCATAAAGCTGGGAAAGTTCATTAGCAACAAAACACTTCCGAGTATATTAAGCGTCTGTTAGACGGTTGCCAACAACGCTGCCGACGGTTGAAGGTTGAAGGTCACCCTTACTTTTGTTAGTGATTCGTACAATTTGTTGGCAACAACTGTCTACACGGTCCGTCCAGACCAAGGACGCTCTGTCGGAGGGGCTTATTGTATGCCATCTGGTACACGCTGAAAAGACTATTTTTTATTTAGAATAAGAAACATAAGAGTTATTTCTCGACGGCAGTGTTTGTATCAACTTTAATTCCATTCACACTTAGTACTTATAATATATTCGACGATGCTGAAGTTTCGTCAAGAGTTACAGGCATACGGTAACTACTTACTACCAGGTGGGTGTATGCTTGTTTACCACCTTTGCGGTATGAAATAGTTATATGTGCAACTAGAGAGGAAAGTTGTTTTTTCTTGCGAGTGTTGATTTTGAGTCCCGAGTAAGCGAAAGATGCTATAATTGAATCACGAGCGAAGCGAGTGATTCTAAGTTTGAATCTTGAGCGTAGCGAGGGATCTCAAGAACACGAGATGTAAAAAAACTTTCCTCTCGTGTGACACTTACAACTTTTCACCTCAGTAGTGAGAACATATTAAAGTTAAAAAAACACATTTATTTACATTCCTGAATGAAAGGCATCATCATTACGACGAAAAGCTTCTAGAAACAAAATTTCACTCCCTGGAGTGAGGAAAGTGGCAACTTTCGTCACTCCCTGGAGTGATGAAAGTCGCGCTTTCGTCACTCCAGGGAGTGAGGAAAGTAAGCTTGTTCGAACTGCTGAGGTGAAAAATATATTTAATCATCTGGATGGTATTGGTGGTACCTACCTACAAATTTCAAGTATGTTTATTCGTCATTTGTCTGAATTTAATGCTCTTTTTATCCTTGTTTTATTTATTATTTCTGGTTAAATCTATATATACGAAAAATTACCTACTCCCGGAGTTAGTCAGGGTTTTATTATTACAACTAATGTCCTCCTAAACAATTAACAAAGCCCAGGCTGGCTAGTTTGCAATGGACAGTAGTTTAATTAAGTGTAACCGAATCAGAAGGCAACTGCTACAGAATAATTAATGAACACATTGTATACGTATAGTTTAATTCACTGTTTATGTCGTATGTAAAAGCAGAATACAAATCATATTACACAGGACTTTTATGTATAAATCGTAAAAATAATTACTTATGTAATAAGATGCCACCACAATAAATAAGCAACAAGCAAAAACAAAGCAAAAGTCTTCTCGCGCATTTGAAATAGTAGTAACTAATTATTTTATTTATTTAATCATTATTGCACATAAGAACGAACTTAACGTACAAAAGGCGGACTTAATGCCGTAAGGTATTCTCTACCAGAAAATATTGTAGGCGGTGCATATAACAAAAATAAAGGTAAAAAAAAGCAAATCTATTTTCGACTATATACACATAAATTATTTAAACTAACATACATAAAACACAAATATAAATAAAGTAATACATAAGTATATAAAAAATATTTTAATATACATTTACATAAATACTTATATATCACCAAAAAAGGCACTTTCGGAGAAGATACAGAAATTGTAATTTAGCTGCAATCATCATTATCTTGTCGGTGGAGTAATCGCCAAATCCTGTCTTATTAGAGCCAGTATTTTGATTTCCTCATACGAGGCAGCTTTTTTTTATTTTACGTAAGTGATTCTAAGCTTTCCGCTGTCTCTCGCCTCCTCGATACCTTCCAAATATTCAAGAAGTCGTCGTGTCGTATCAGGTGGCCTAACATCTTACCTCTCCTGTTCCTTATAGTGTTTAGCAGACGACGCTTCTCTCCTACCATAATGTAATAAAAGAAAAATAGTGCGGCAAATCTGTCATAATAATAATACTCATAAATCCGCTTCTTGACAAAGATCCCAAGATCAAAGTTTTTTATTGAGGAACAGTTCATATGTGGCGGATCCCTATAATCAGGGCCGTAGCTAGGGGGGGGCATTTGGGGGCAATGCCCTACCTTAAAATACTAATGCCCTACCTTAAAAACTACAATCTCACAGTACTTCTAATATCACCAAGGGGGCGTCAGCTTTAACTCCCCACTCCAACTCTCATCCTTGTATAATTAACCTATTTTAAGGCTACCTAAGCTAAAGTTAAGTTATATTTCGTGGACAATGACTTGGTTACAGTTACGAACTTTTAGAGCACTCCCTCAATTATGTTCCTACCCATTTAGAATTATTCAACTTGAAAAAGTAAATCATATGACTTAATTATCTCTCGACTTGCGGCTTCCACCTCTTCCTTCCAAGAGCAAAATTCGTCGACCTCTGACCTCGTCACGTTCAAAGACCGAAACTGAGAACTGAGGAAGGATCAAAGGACTCGTTTGCTGCGAGAACATTTACATCAAAATTGCCAGATCCTCTTAGCAAAGCATTCACCCGAAGTGTCACCTATACTAAGTATATTAAATGTTTAAAGTCACTAAAATAACAGTTTTGATCAGAATGAATGAAGTCAGTTTACACAATTTTATGCAAGTTTTTGTACAACATTATGTATTTTTTAATAGCATCTAAATAGATTTTTAAGTTAATGTTATATTAGGTATGAGTATCTTCTTGAATAAACAATATGGTTAAAATGTACTTATAAAATACACTCCTTTTTGGGAAGTCGTGTAAAAATAGTTGTGCGTTGTCGACTGTTACATTTTTAGTAAGAAGTGGTATTGCAAAAGTCAAATTTAAGGCAATTACATATCTTGTTTTTATTTATAGCTACGAATGTAGCCGCTAAAAGCCGCATGATGATGTGCATATCGTATACTGTGTCATTTACAATATAGACACACTACAAAATTATTCACTTACAAGTAACTATTGTGTGACAATATTACGCAAATCAACATTCAACAGTAAGCTCAATAAAGGCTTGTGTTGTGGTTACTGGGCGACGATGTATATGATAGAAAAATACTTTTAATACATAATAAACATCCATAACTCAGGAGCCAAATTTCCGTACAAATAAATGCCCTGACCAGGATTCGAACCCGGGACCTCCTGCCTCATAGGCAGGGTCACTATCGACTAGACTAGGAGGCCGTTAAACAAGTAATGTTAATTATTCATAAAATTGTCCAGTCAATTGTGATTTCCTAAAACAATCTAATTACAAATTAAGCAACCCGATTTCATAAAATGTTTGGAAAACGCACCAACATTAACAAAATAAATAGAAAACGCTCTTGTCGTTTTCATTTTTGCGAAAGGGCAGCACGCGAGAATGCTTTCGTATTCAACGGGAGTAGCGCTCCCCGCTATTGTGAGGGTCGATGCACTGCACGCCCCGAGCACACCCGCAGGCAGGAGCGGGCGCGACTGTTAGACCAAATGGTGAACTCAAGTGGTCCATTTGTGTAACTTTAAATCTAACAAGATCACTTACGTCAGTTCCCGGCAAATTTAGTTAAGGGCAAGGCCCACAGTTATAACATGTAATAATTTAGAGATTTATTGAAGCAATTTGGGCTATACACTGCACTATTAAAAACTGTTGGTGCTCTAACTCCCTGTCAAAAACGTATGTACGGGTATAGATAATAGTACGCCCTCTCTGCCATATATTTTATAACCAATAGTAGCATTGTTTAATGCATTTCACTATTCGTATAAATTTACACTACGAAACAAAGATTATATACCAAACTAAGAGTCAATATTAGTTCACAAATACGCTTACCCGGCGCTATCCGCTATCCTTGTGTACATGACGCGCTCCTATTTTTCACAGGAGAAACTCTCCGGGCAGAGAAAAACAAGCTAATACCCTACGCTTTGTTGTATCTTGCGCAATATCTGTAACTACCATCGACATTCGTATGGAAACCCCAGTATATGCTTTCGAATTTCCATTGTTTTATGCTGAGTAACTTTTCATTTTCAGTCTTATACAAAGCAATGCGGAATGCGGATCTAAGTTCTTTTAAAATTTAATTATAATGTTTCGTCATATTTTAAATGTCTTATAAAGTTGCATCTTATAATATTTGTATCAGACAGTTTGGCACGCGTATGAAAACTTGCTACCTAAAGCTAGTTAAGTACCTACTTAACATTTTGTTAGCAAGCACTTACAAATTCTCTTGCAAACAAAGCGCATCTGTTTGCTTCCAGCTTGCTTCCAATATGCTGACGGTAATTATTAAGTACCTACTACCGCTATAAGAGGATGTTTGTTTATTACTAGTTGTTGCCCGTGGCTTGGCCCAATTTATTGCGTCTAAATAGTCTGCACTGAAACCATCCCGAAACAAAATTGTGCATCCTATAAAGTCTAAGACATTCTCGAAATAAAAACTATCCAATACTTTACCATTGTGATATCCTTCTTCGTCTTATTTACTTTCTATTAAAACAAGCTTTGCGAATGTACTCGTTCGTTCGGAATACGTAGATGTCCTAGATAAACAAAACTTATTTTAAGAGGAATAATCAATACTGCCTCCAATATTTTATGCTCGTATCAAGTCAGGCATGGTAACAACTGTATTTTTAGGATTTTTTCATAAACGTATAGACATTATATGTAGTTAAATATTATTGATTGTTTTGATGTAAACACTGTAAATTCCAACCTTTTATACGTAGGTCCTCGTAAATGTCCCAGTTAACTATTCCAATAATAATGGCGCCGAGTTGCAAAACCATTTCGTTTCAGCAAAAACATACATAATGACTGTAACGGCCGGGCGTTCTGCTAGTTGGAAAATGCACAAAAAACAGACCGCCCTATTTTCAGTCTGCCCATACCTCTTATTGCAAGGGCTCTTGTAGAGTAGACTCGCCTTTCATTATACAGTGTGATTTAGGGGTCGTGTATCAAGCAATCAAAGTATGATACACAAGTCCATACTGAACAACTTTTACTTATGGAACCAATTTCGAAATCGAGAAAAAAAATTGGTGTCCCCATAAAAACAATAACATGTCGCCGAAATGTAAGAAACTCAAAAAAAAATCGCGATTTCGGAGTTGGTCCCATAGGAATAAATAGGAATAAATTTTCAGTATGGGCTTGTGTATCATGCCTTGATTGCCGACCCCTGAATCATCCAGTAGATATTTAGTTCACTTCCATACATGTCTACCTTTTAGTGATAGTCACACTTTATTCTTTGATAAATAATTCTCGAAATATTGTTACATTTTAAAGTGGAAACTGTCTTTGGTAAAGCATATAAATAGAATACACACTCATCCACGATCCTAAGTTCTAATAATTCATATATTTTGATTATTAGGTAATAATCACGTTAAATAAGCAGTTTGATTTTTGTGACAGAATATTGATAACGGAAACCAGGTCAAAGTTTCGCTGACGCCAAGTACAGTTAATCCCAGTCTGAACTTATCAATGGATTCTCCAGCGGACGGTCGTTCGTCTCAACTTGGAACTAATACCCACTAATTTATCTTATCTCAAGTTTTTAACTTGAAGATTACGTCCGTGCTTATGCATCCCAAAAGTTATAAACTGACAGAATTAAATCCTGCAAACCACTCTCTCTTTTCTCTCTCTTTGTTGTACTACAGGCAACATATCTGGTGGAGATTCACCAACAGGATGGCGCCTGATATATTGGTAAAAAAATATTTAAAATATTCACTTATAATACCACACGAGCTTCAAAATTATCGGGTATTTCCCGATAGGTTCGTTGCAAACAAATGAAGGAGTCAAGTTTTTCAGGTTAAAAAATCACGAGCGCGAAGCGCGAGTGATTTTTCCTGAAAAACTTGACGACTTTATTTGTTTGCAGGGAACCTTGAGGGAAATGCCAGATAATTTTGAAGCTCGTGTGGTATTCGGGGGATTATTTTTCCGTCCCAAATGTCGGCCAATAGAATTGCACCATGAGATGAAATGAACAGTTAACAAATAAACATTTCCTTTGACTTTTTTATGGATGGTGGACAGAGAACAAACTCCAAATCGACTCATTTTCATGCAAAATCTCCAATTTTCACAATTGAATTCAACCTGTCAGTTTGACGTGTGACTACCAGAGAAAATATTCAAAAAATTATCAGTATAATACCATGTAGGTTATACCACGTGACGTCGAATGGTGCAATTCTATTGGTCGATATTTGGGTCGGAAAAATAATCATATATAATACCACAAGAGCTTCAAAATTATCGGATATTTCCCGATAGGTTCGTTGCAAACAAATGAAGGAGTCTTTCAGGTTAAAAAATCACGAGCGCGAAGCGCGAGTGGTTTTTCCTGAAAAACTTGACGACTTCATTTGTTTGCAGGGAACCTTGAGGGAAATGTCAGATAATTTTGAAGCTCGTGTGGTATTCGGGGGATTATTTTTCCGTCCCAAATGTCGGCCGATAGAATTGCACCATGAGAGACAGAGATAGCAACGACCAGAGAAAATATTCAGTAAAAATTGTCAGTATAATACCATGTAGGTTGTACCACGTGACGTCGAATGGTGCAATTCTATTGGTCGATATTTGGGTCGGAAAAATAATCACTTGTTATTTTATTTATCCGATAAGTATTATAGCGAGTATGTTATTTGTATCAATTGGTGACATATACGCTATGCGATGCGACACCGATGTTTAATAGTATGCAACAAAATGAATTAGTATAATTCAAACCGATATTATAATATCAAATGCTTTCGAAATAGTATAAGATCAACGGGATTATTTCGCCAGATATCTGGGCACAGGGAGTCACTTTAGTTACATTTTATGATTGAATGACTAATGATTAAATTATTTTTGGTCGAAAACAACCATTTCTTATTCAAGTGGTGCCAATATAATTTGGATCGAATTATTGAATCCCCCATCATTTTTTACGCTAGACCTTTGGCTGATGTTTCCAACTATTTATTGGTCTGTCCGAAAAACAATTCACGAATTCGTTTAAAAAAAATGTATGTTAGAGACAAAAACAATTTTATCATTAGTCATTCAATCCTAAAGTGTAACTTAGGCGACTCCAGTGTCCTCACTGCTCTATAATGCCACCACCTGTCCGAATGCTAGTTATGTCACATACTTATTATATCAAGTCTTAGGTATACGATGTTCACTGACTATGTACAGATTTCCCAACTCCATGGCGAGACGAGAAGCAAGTTTCTTTGAAGCGACCAAATGACACGTTAACAATGTAAACGAGGGGCATTTGGGCCCAGTTTCATAAAGGTCACTTAGTGCGATATTCTTTACCTATTGTGGCAAAAGGCTCACAATAATAGTAATAAGATAAGGCTCCCATGTTAAAACGGTTGTCATTTTAACACATCGTTGGCCAAGGCTCGTAAAATCGGAAATTGTGCTGACAACCACGTCGTATTTATTTTATTGTCGCGCTAATTTCGTATAAGTTTCTTGTAATGAAAGTCTAGAGCAAGTAGATTTCGCTGTCAACTTGTCTAGCTCGTCTAGTTTATTGTGCCTTTATAGCCGCTTTATGGTATTGCTGAAATTTGTTCTATAAATTACTTATAGCTCTAAAGTATTTTCAAAAGAATTTGCAATAAAGCAGAGCTCAAACCAATCCATTGACTAGCTAAGCCAAAATGCGCAAGTTCCAAAATTTGCATTAACTGGCGAAGCAAAGAGTAATTTCGTTACAAGATATCTTCAATAATGTCGAGGTTCGTCTCTAGAGTCCACGTCCTTTGAGACTTGAGATTGATCCTCTCCTATTCGAGACTACCACCCGATGCAAATTGATATTACTTCTGACATAAATTGCAATGAGTACAAAGACGTGACCGCTCATAGTAATATCAATAGCTTTGCATAAAATTAATATATAGAACAAACCTAACCTAAAGTTTATACAAAATTATGTTTTCGCTGAAGTAGCAAACATTTCGTATTCGTTTCACTGTAAATTTTACGTAACTCCCATAAGACATATTAGGTACATATAAGCAAGTCGCTTCCGACCGATACTTATGGAGGTCCAAAGGGGAGGCCTATGTTCAGCAGTGGACGTCTTACGGCTGAGATGATGATGATGAAGCAATTATCTTAAACAAATTATAATGTTTTGTTTTATTCTACTAAATAAGCCAACGATAAATCTACTATACTATCTATATCTGTTTCCAATACACTTATTCTTTGACATTGACATAACAAACATAAGGTGCTCTGTACAGACTGGCGTTTAATTGACTAAAAAATTAGACCTTGTTATTTTTTATAGTATAATGGAAACGATGACGATAGCTTGCTTCCCTTGACAGGCATAGTGTATAAATTGACCACATACTATAGATTAATTAATTATACTATAATTAAATACTGAACGAAAAAGTATGAATGAGTTCGAATTCGAATACTCTATATAATGGTATGGTATGGTATAGAGATTTGCTATATAATAAGATTATAGTTAAATAAAAAAGAGGATGTTCTTCTCCGTAAATGTTTATTAACCAAGTGGTTTCCAAATCGTCTCTGCCTTATAAAGGGTTAAATTTTGTGTATTGCCCCATCAGTATAACTTTACATTCAAAAAGTTTATTAACCTTCATTTAACCAGTTTCCTTAGCATCATGTCAACAACCCTCCACACGGGGCTGATTATTAACGGTCGCTAATTCCTGCGGCACGGAACGCGTCCCTATCTCACCTTTCTAAAAGTAATTAACTTAATATCATAGATTCTTTATAGGTTTGAAATTCCAAGCTGAGAAATCTCATTTACTCGATGGAGTAATTGTAACATGGGAATGAATGTGGGAAGGCAAGGGGAAGGGAAATTCATCAGTGACGTTAAACCTCAACGCTCTCCATTTTTAATTAGCACTTGTACCTATAAATTAAACAGTGTGCAGTTTAAATAATAAAACGTATAATACCTATATAACATAATGATTCTTTCTGATAATATCTACTTAATCAAAAATTGTTCAAATAAACCTCAATGTTGTTTTTAAAAACCTGTCGATTGATGTACATGGTTGATATCTGATAATAATAAAAATTGACAATTAGTTACATGTATGGAGTGACCCCAAATATTTTTTTCAGCAAATTCACTACAAAACTAAGCAGCGGCACACAAAATACACCTTTTATGATAAAATTTTATAAAGATACGTTTTATAGTTTCCGTGTAAAATGGCTGTGACATACGGCCGGACCGGACGGATGGACGGACGGATAGACGGGCATGACGAAACGAAGGGTTCCGTTTTTGTTGTCATTTTGGCTACGGAACCCTAAAAATTAATGCATATAGAAGATTCATCCCAGTTTCTTAGAAATAAATAGTACAATTTTATATATATTCTTGATTCACGTCTAAAATGTGGTCTAAGAGCTGGCCACGCCAGATATGACACAATAATGAGAGGAACGAAACCTGCCTGGTTAGATTGCTGTACTATTCTTATTGCGTGATCCGGGCATCTGGCAGCTTTTAATGGGTGGAGGTCAGAGTTACAGACAAGCAAAATTTTTTAAATAAAGAATCGGAAAACAGTACTACCAAAATTGGTAAAAACTGCCGAAATTATCTCAGTTATAGAGGACAAGGCCTGTATTTTCACATTAGGAGAAAAAACATTTCATATTATTGCGAACAGAAACAGTAGGCAAAAAACTATCAATTACATTATACGTCGTTTGGCACTATTCCTTCAACGGAAACCTTCGGCAATTATAGAATCTAATTATTTATATTATTTCTCATAATATTCCATCAAAACCAGAACTCTAGGATTTTTTTCATGAAGTGGTTTGCATTCTTTTACCTCCACCACTTTACAGCTGCCAGATGTCCAGATCTATAAATAAGCATAGTATAGTAAACTGACTAGAGGGGTTTCATTGCTCTCATTATTGTGTCAAATCATATCTGACGTGGCTATTCAACTGCAGTGCTACACATACTGTCTGTTTGTGTGAACGGAGAAGTTCCGTAGACTAAGATACGATGCTTCTCTTTCCGTACAAAATGAAGTGTATAGGAACAAATTAAGGTACTGAATGCAAAAGAGAAATGAATTATCCTTCTAAAGTTTTGCAACACACCTGAAGTCTACAGAATGCATGAGGATACGCTTGAATTTGAAGGTTTTCCGTGAGCGAGAACGAGGCACTCTACTCGTAAGAATTAAATTTTAAATGGAATGTAGAACGAAAATAGTTGCCAGTTTCTTGTTTTGTTCTTGTGACACATTATATCACGTGCATAAGTTTTGTTCACAAATAAGTTTTATACGCATATAATTAAAAGCTTTTTAATATTTTTTTTTATAAGTAGATAGATGTAGACTTGTATCAATTTAAAGTTTGCTTAACTAATAAAAATTATATGCCTAGCCGTAGATTTTTTTATACCGCGACGATGGCAAACAAGTATACGGCCCGCCTGATGGTAGGCAGTTACTGTAGCCTATGGACGCCTGCAACCCCAGAGGATTCACATGCGCGTTGCCTACCCTTTAAAAACCTATACACTCCTTTTATGAAAATCCTCATCTGTAGCCCCTTGGAAAAACCTCGGCAGGGAGCTCGTTCCATAGCCGCAGCGTTCGTGGGAGGGAATTCCTCTTAAATCGTGCAGTGCGAGACCTTTTAAGCTCTAGGGTGTGAGGATAAAAAATAGTGTAATAGAAGTTTTACTTCTAAAAAGGTAAAGATGTCCCACGATTGTAGACTTTATTTATAGATTAATTACAAATAGTACTTTAGTTACACTATTTAATTACTCTTTCTCTCTGTTTTCGTCTATATATGTCTGTCTTCGTTGGTAGCGATTTTGCATAACCATTACAAACCGAGGCAATTCCTAATTTACTCTTATGTTTATGCGTAGCCATGCTGAGATAGTCTAGCGAGTACTCGCTATCTAGTTGCTAGAAGCTAGCAAAGACAAAGCGAATGCAAATCTAAGAGTTTTCAGCGCGACAGCACACAAGTCTGCATGCGGCATTTACTCGTAAATTAGATAATCATCATTGCCTTTGCTTGTACCTACTGAAGTCCCAATTCTCATTGCAATAACTTTGGCAACAATTTGTATTAATAATGTTTACATGATACACAGTAAAGCGTAGTTCCCGAGGTCAGCTTTGAACCATTGCTAGCCATATTTCATACTTAAACGTCAAAACAAAGTTCTGTTATACACTCCAGGAAGGCACTTAAAAGGAAGTCGTTACAATGTTATATGGACCATCGAAACAGTCGGAGTCCGCTTATAAATTTTAATAGCGTGACTGTAGGGAAATACTTTTTAACGACACGACAATATTCATTAAATATTAATATCGGAGTAACTATAGGTACTCGAACCGAATTGCGAGCATTAAGGTGAACCATTATAAACGTAGCAAGGTGCAAATACACAATCAAAATTGCAAAAACAAATAAACTAACCATAATATGTGTCAAAGTTGCACGAAATAAACGATTTTGAATTTGAATTTGAATAAACTTTAAAAAATTACAAGCAGAACGTGTTTTGAGGTTGCGTAATGATTTATATATAATTCACAAAAAAGAAACTAGATATACACTTGACATAATATTGATATAAAATGACATAGTACAGGCACCGGCAATAGTATCTTCCTACACGAAAATATATGCAAAAATGTGTGACTGGCTGTTATAGCCCTACAAATAATTGCCTGTCACATATTTTTGTGGCCTTCGTATAGCTCCTATCGCTGGTGACTGCACAGTGTAACTTTACTTCCCTGAAAATAAATAACCTTTATACAAGGTCAGATGGGGTAAGGGATACGGTTTATTTAGTCCCAGGATAAGTAAGTATATTTGTAAGTATATTTATACATATTGTAATTAGTTTGTTTCATACTTATTATATGAATAAATAAAAAGTTCCAGGATGGTTTTGGGTAAGAAAACGATATAAATAGCCATACAAGTGTTTCCCTTTGCGAATGACCTCATAATGTAATTTCTTAGATACCTTATTCTATGACCCTGAAATGTGTCTATATCGGGTCTATCTAATAGTGGAATTGAATTTAGCCTCTTCAACTGCGATAAGCTATAACATTGAGTTATTTTTTACAAACAAAAAACCGTCAGGAGAAGACACGATCGAACTCGACGCAATAAAATTAGGCTTTATCCCGAGCAGCGGACGCAGTGAAAGCGAGGACAAGGGCTGTTACAACCATCGCATACTGAGGACACATTTCAATCGAACCAGTATCTACTGTGGCCTAGGTTAACGTGTGATTGTTACGGATCTCTAGCTTATAGATAAACTGGTTCGCTTGCCAGATCTCGGTAAGCGATTGACATAAGTCAAAGAGGGGGTCGCCGGCCGACCTACTTCCCACCTACCGCGCGCGTCGCCGCCGCCCCGAGCATTACTATCGCCGCATTTATATCGGCTACAGACATCTGCGACGGAGTTCGCACTTCGATGTAAAGCTCGCAAAGTGGAAAGAGCCGCGAGAGCGAATAGTGCCGGGTCGAGGGTGGGATCGATCGGCACCCGTTCCTTAGCGGGATCACAATTAGTGGCGACGTAACGCGGTTACCGGCCGGTGATTGATGCTGCTCGCGCGCCTAATCAGACCACTTTACATCGTGAAATTGCACCACACTCCCCCAATTCTTATGCCTCGTTCTGGTCCCGAGCGTTTTAGGCCTCGTTCACGAAAACGCTTCTATGTGTCGCTCTATTTCGTGAACTTGAAAAAGGAGCTCAAACGTTTGTTTCACGTGCTCGCTGCCACCGCCGAAAATTTCCGCGTCAAAATTCGAGCGATATCGTTCCAAGCGTTTTTTTCGTGAAAGGCAATTTCATTGCGAAATTGCACTACAGTCTCCCATATTGTTATTTTCATGTATATTACAGGGCAATGGCAAGAACGAGCAGTTTACGTGTTCTAATACCCGTTTGCATCATCTAAGCTGATGTTTCTGTATTTAAGTATGTACTTATAAGGCTGTGATATACATACGGGCTACTGCTAATGTGTATAAGCAACATACCATGGGCAAATACTTAAGACGCAATAGAGACGAGACGATATGTTTGTCCCATAACTAAAATAACAGACCGTGTTTTCCTCAGTTCGACGTAGGGCAGATGCCCCGGTTTTGGCCACTTTAAAGAGAGTTCGTGTATTCAGACGTCAGTCATTTTGTGTCAATAAGGGATTATGACATTATTTATGTACTGAGTCGTTGAAAATATATTACTATATTTATATGAATCTTCGCTGTTAAGAATCTGACATTAGAACTTATTTGTTTCTTTAATGAGATGTCGAAAAAGGGCCCAGGAGCCAGTTTTGGCCACTATTTTCCATGGCTCCTGATATCTGAATGACAACTGATACTTGACAGATGACAGTGTCATCTGTACTGGCATAATTTACTCATCTATGAACTATAAACCTTAGACTTGTAAATAGGTCTATACCTGAATAAAGTTGAAAATGACCAAAACCGGCACAGTGGCCACAACCGGGGCATCTGCCCTACTTAAATCTAAAATTTAAATTCACTATTTTGTAAATTTTGGTACCTATACTTTTACCTATTACGGTGTCCTGAACTCAACTCAATAACCGACCTCTCATTGATTAAAGCACCTGATCTGATACCTACACTCATAGGTAATATACTGCTAAAACATAGAAAACTACCGACTAAAAGTATTTTATACCTAACTTTAACTACGTCTACTAGGTAAATAAGAAAGCAGTCAAGTCAACATTCAAGTTCATTCATGGAAAAATCTAATTTGCTCACAACTTAGATAGTTACCAGTACCTACGTGCAGTTGCCAGTTTAATTTATCGCTCCAACAGCTTGTTGGCTAATCGCTGTTCAGTTTATTTAGTATCCTGTCGCCCGTGCGAAGCGCAACTTGAGAGAGGTGGAACTTCACCAAGTTACTCACAAGACAAAGAGTGCGATCGTCCGAGGTAATTCACCTTCGCTGCTCACAGATTGGAGAACTCCCAAGAAACCGTTTAGTTCGTACTCGATCGCTGGTACGTGATTGAACTTGTGCGCTGTTGTAGGTAACTTATACGTATCGAATTTATCGAATTATTCTTGTCTTTTGTTTCTGTCAGAGCCATTAAGTCCACGTTACGATGTATCGAGAATAAACCTGTGTTTGCTTGGAAATCAATTGAGCGAAATAACGGATCCCTGTTGTTATATGCGGCCTTCAAACAGAACTTGAATAATATATGAACATACGCAATCGTTTACAAATAGTTTTACTTCAGAATGTGATTCCTATGATTTACCGATCGTTTTACTCATAGAAATCTGATAGAGAATTCACCCAACCGGAACGACCATTTCATTTCATTCTGTCATTTTCTATACCTACAAAAAAATTCTGACGATTTTTGCGGGGGAGGAAAACGTCAAATGTATGGCTATTCATACGTGACGTACAAATAGACACGTCAGATAAACGCCAGTCCATACAATAAATATGACCACTGGTCATATGGTTTCGGCAGAGGGGTACGCCTGTCAATGGACGCTCCGGTTGTTTAAATGCTCTAAGACTTCATGTATCCATGAGTATTGTCATTTAATCCCAGCCATTAGAATCTATAGAACACGTGTTACGCAACGTGCCATCTCCACCGGTTACGTAGTGGAATCAGCCCTCGTTTACCTAATCAAAACTCAATTTGGCTGTCCTTAGTGCGTCGGTTTCGAAACAAGACCTTTCGGAGAGAAAACTTTATGTCTTCGTGATTAATTATCAGCGAACTAAAACTTTCGGACGGCGTGCTGTATAAATGGGCGTAGTTGGCTGCCTAACAACTGTAAATAGATAGAGCTTCATGTCAGACGGCGGTGCAGCGATTCTCTTAGTTAACATGTTAAAATGCATTAGTCAGAACATTTGCCGTAAACAAGTCGGAAATGCAAAACGGAGACAGCGTTATAGCGTTAAATTCGCTTAGTCCTTTGGGTAATAATTTCATACACAACATTGTCAATACAATTTAATTAGAACATAAACAAATTTTAAGTAGTAGAAAGGGTCTACTTTAGATTATGTTTATGGTGTATAGTTTGTAATATAACAAGAAAGCTTCACCGACGACTGCTAAACGACTATGAACGACGCCTATACCTTGTGCAATCTAAGAAGCGGTTTTTGACATCTGTCATCTCAGTACATTTTATAGCCTAAAATCGATTTTAGGTTATAAAATGTACTGAGATGACAGGTGTCAAAAACCGCTTGTTAGATTGCACAAGGTTTAATCAATTTGAATCAATTGATAAGCATAAGAATATGGAACAATGGGGATGGCCGGTGAAAACTTTTTGTAGAGGGCGCTGTTTCATATTCCATACAATAAGAGAAAGAGACACAGACAATGGATAGTCCTTTAACTAGTATGTAGTCAAAAAGCTTTTCTGAAGCAAAAACCTTCCCTATGGCGTTAATCTACAGCATTTTCATTTTAGTGCATTTCAGAAACTGGTGGATTTCAATCGGCCAGTCGTTCAATCAAAGCAATTTGTGACAACATTCAGTCATTTTCACGAAAATAAATAAAAACTACTTCGCGCCATACAAATTTAGTCTTCTAAGGATCAATGCTGAAGATGTCACTTTGTTGCCTTAGTTGCCTTCCTATTAAAGATGGGTTATCGGACGATATGACATTTTGCGTCTGTGTTTAATCGAAGCCATAACGAAAAGTCTTCCTAAACACTAACCCGCTTATTCATAAACGTATTGCAAACCTCATTTAACTAAATCATCTTTTGTCCTTATCTGTCACATTGACAGTTGTGTTTGTTAGAAACAGACAAAATACATTTTAACTAAATGAGGTTTGTAACACGTTTATGAATAAGCGGGTAACCATATTTCCACAATAACTTAAATATAACAAAATTAGATTTTAAAAATCTGTTCTAATCTCATTTAGTTTTAATAGTCTGAGCTAAGTCCTTTGAGGATTTAACTAGAAAATTAAAATTCAACTTGAGAAGGGTTTACGAAGCTCATCAAAAATGCAAGGCGGATCTCAGGAGGTACCTCCTACTTTTAATAGTTTTATTTTGGCCTTAACCTCTGCAGTGTCTAAATGTTAATTGGTACTGGTTGGCAATGATAATGATAATGTAACTTTATGATTTGCACTGTAAATTTTTATACATTTTAATCAAATGTGTGACCATTCGGTTATTTTCGCAATGCGAGTAAAGGCAATTGAATTATCCTGGTATATCTTTGTATACAACACATTCAAACACGATCTTTGTATTGTTCATGAATAAATACTATGAAACTATATTTAAGTTTTTCTTAAAAAAAATTTGGTGAGAAAATCAATAAGGTAACATCTGCCAAAAAAATATTGGTACTTATACACTTTTATTAAAATAAATACAATACTTACATGAATTACTTTGTTATAAATCAAATATAACATCGAAAACATTAAAAATAATAAATCCAGCTGTGTGTGTGTGTGTACTACATAACATTTATTCCCGATTAGATTTTCCTGCATAATAATGATCGTACTACAAAATTCTCGATCATTTCCTCGGCGCTCCATTGAAACAACTCAATTTCTATTTAACAAACTTGCACGCTTATTGCTTTTAACATTTCGCCCGAACGGCAGCTATCTGGTAAGTGGCAATGGCCGCTTTTGGCTGCCAAGTCCGGGCCAAGTCTTCGCCAAGTCTGGGCTTGAGCCAAGCGGCGGCCGGGCCGCTAAACGCGCCGTATCGTGATCGCGGAGGAGATAGGCGCCGCTTCCTAGACACTCTTGAGTGATTTTAAATTAGGTTGCATTTACTGCTACGTGTTCATGATTTCCTGGTAAATGATAAGTCTGTTTTTTGGCAGCGGCTGTATTAATTGCTTGTATGTTTGAAAATTATAATTTAGCTAATGTTTTGAAACCATGAATCAAGTGAAGGTTTTTATTACAACTTTGATTTCAGTAATAGCGTGGCCAAGGCTAATATTTATTACCCTATAAAAACGGAATTTGTTTTTTTAATTGGCAATATATTCAGTGTATCGGCAGGGGGGTACAACTCAAAGTAAATCTGTCAAAAAATTTGAGTTTGACACGACGTATCCGATACGTTTGCATAAGTGCGAAAAAGAACTTGTCATGCGTTAAGAAGGGACAACATGATTCGTGACGTTACGTGACATTACAGAGGTCTCTCTGTTATACTATTATTTACTCTGTGGTATCGGCCCTATATCATGATAGATAGTTCTACGTTTAACACGATTAACATATAAAGCAATAGTATTAATAGTCCGACACGAGTGTTAGCTAACACAGGTAAAGTTTTATTTTAATTCATAAATAGAAGTAATAAATAATACAGCAGAATAATATTTTATTCATAAAACATGAATCGTCAAAGCCATATAAATTTTAACCAGATCAATCATTAAGACGTACAGCGCTCCCAAAAATAGTTTACCCTAAATTAACCCATTTTCAGAACTACCCCAAAGCACATTACAAACGTTTACCCCTATAAATACACAGAGCCATAAAAAGCAGCCGTATTGACGTTCAATTGCTTGTAAAGTTATCCATTGCATCCGGATTGGGGAGCGGAGATTGCTGACGTTCCGTGAGACGAACGATTTAACTCAAACGAATTAAGAGCCATGGTTTCTCATTCTCACTAAAGATTACCCCCACTAGATCCTACATTATCACAAATGTTGCAAAAAATCGCACAAAAGTAATACTTAGGTAAATCAATTAAAAGCCGTCGTATCTTAATAATGATTATCTAATACTAGTCCTTGCATTATATCCACCATTAATGACGATTTTGTGGAAGTACTTCCTAGACACTCTACCTATACTGAATACCTAAGCTTACAGTTCAAACAATTATGGTTCGTAACTTTGAAATAGCTACAGCACAGCGGTGGTAGTGGTCCCTTCCAGAGGGCCGCAACCATATTAACGCTGGTACTCATTCTATAAGTAATTTGTGCCTTAACCTGCCTTTCCTGGACTTACAGGATATAATGTTCAGATACCATCCTGCGGTCCGTACACTACTGTTTGCTACGTGACAATGCTTGATCATGGTCTATGTAGATTTTTATTGGTGCTATAAAGTAAGTTAATTTTGATGCAGTATAAATAGATAACAGTTGTTTTATTAATTACCATTTAACATGCAACTACGACTTGCGACATACTTGTAGTAATTAAATAGGTAGGTGTTTTATGTATAATGCTTATATTTATTTATTGGTGAATATGTACTATTGTATACTCCATCTAGTGATAAACAGTTCGTGGTTCTCACAATTTCAAGCCAATTTCACTTTGCATTTGCATGCACCCCGTTTGACAATCTTGGGATCGATAACGTCGTCCCTGTCTAAGGATCCGTCTCTCTCTGTTTTCACATGCACTTGTTAATCGGTGTTATACCATGATTGGGACACACATAGACGTAATTCAGTTCACATGTCGAGTCACATAAGGCCGTTTATTTTGGTGATGAAAATTGAACGTGCAGATTTCAGACAAACCAACCGAATTGTGGACTCGTAGAGCGGCTTATTTTGATTGATTTTAAACAATAAATTATATATTTCTGACAAAAATACAGATTTGAAATATTATTCATTCATACATTACAAGATAATAGCAAATACCTATGTTCTTACTTAACATTTTATTACAGCTGTGTCTGAGCACCAGTAGTACTTATACATACTTTTAGCGTGGTGGTAAATGAAAAACGTAACGCACCCAATAGATTTTTATTATGATCACTTAACCTGGAAGTTCCCGCGCATTGTACAGTCGCCAATGTCGCCATCAGATATATCGGAGCGGACAAGGTAGTCACAAATATCTGAACAACACCTCTATTGTCAAGGCGTATAAAGTGCATGTTCAGTAATTTTTGCCGCTCCGGTATATTTGATGGCGACTGAACGTAAAAATAAAAGATCGAGTTTTGAACTCTTACTGGAAAGGTTTCAAATTCAAAAATGGTAGAGTTACCCATGGGTCTAACGGGGTTATAGGTACCTAGATAATTTTGTTATATGGTCTAAAATTGAAGGAAAGTATAGGTATTTTTAATACCGCGAAATTTATTTCACTTATAAATTTTTTGACATTTTTACTCCGTCATGGCAACTCTGGTTTAAATATTACCTAGTCATAATGAGGCCATTCAACACGACAATTGCAATTTTTATAAGCAACCGAGCACGGCAGTGCATTGAAATAAATAATAAACTTGCTTATAGTAGGGTTTTGTCTCAGTACAAATGCAAAAAAAATTGTGCGCATCGAGAAAAAGTTGTGAATTTTTGACCATAGATAGAGTGAGCAAAGATGGATATTTTTTAGTATTGGCGGTCTGTAAAATTTTTGGACCTTCACGTCAAAATCAGGGGTCCCGTGCAATATGTTATTACTCTCTGGTTAAGACTGCTAGGGGTTGTTTGGTATCGTTTCCGTGTAAAACAGACATGCAGAATTCATTTCTGATATTAAAAATGTAAAATTTCCTATTAAAAAAAAAGTTGTGCCGCGAGGAAAAACACAATTTTATTTTTATTTTTTTAGAACGTCATATAACTAATATATATCCTTTATTTCAACTAATAAAAATATTATAAAGAAGCATATTTAATATAGATTATAGAAACATATACATTTTATACACCTTTAATACAAAAAACTTCTGTATTTTTTTTTTACTTAAGTTGAGTAACGGAAAACAGACGTCGCGTCGTTTGAATAGTGACGGTTAATGTTAAAGTTAAGGAGGAAAAATATGTTTTTATTTATTGTATTTTTTTATTTCTGCATTTTGTGAAGTTATTATGAATAAATTTTACTAATAACAAGCAATACATGCATTTTAAGGTCAATATGCTACGGATGTTCACGTTCACATTGATTATCGATACTTAAGAATAAGAATAAGAATAAGAAATATTTATTAGCACAAAAACTAAACTAATACATCAAACATAAATTCATTTCGATTAACAGAATTGTGCTAAAAGGTCTTCACTCAACTTACTATGGAGAAAACATATACACCACGAAGCAAACATTTTTTTCCGCGTAGTTTTTGTATACTATAAGCCTAAAAATTGTATATATTTAGAAACTACATTAAATATGCTCCTTTATAATATTTTTTATTATTAGAAAAAAAAAAGATATATACTAGTTATATGACGTTCTAAAAAAAATAAAAAATTGTGTTTTTCCTGGCCACACAACTTTTTTTTTAATAAGAAATTTTACATTTTTAATATCACAAATGAATTCCGCATGTCTGTTTTACACGGAAATGATACCACACAACCCCTAGCAGCCTTAACCATAGAGTAATAACGTATTTCACAGGACCCCTGATTTTGACGTGAAGGTCCAAAAATTTTACGGACCTCCAATACTAAAAAATATTTATCGTGGGACATTCTATCCATGGTCAAAAATTCACAACTTTTTCTCGATGCGCACAATTTTTACAAATTCGAGCTCTGCTATTAGCGTGAGTGCTGACCGAGTATTCTGAGAACAGCTCGAGCAAGTCGAGTTTACTGGTGAACCAGGATAATGGAGCGTCGAAATCCTAACTTCAATCAATTTTTATCAAATCGTTCTTTTTTTAATTCTGTAAAATACATATTTAAAAATGTACACAAATAAAGATCTTCCAGGGTAGAACATAAGTTCCCACAATTTCATTCTTCGCCGTACGATGCGACGCAATGGTTTCTGGTGAAAACTAGAAAGAAACATACTTATCGATAATTGAGTAAGCCGTTTTAAAAGTTTTTGCATCACGCAGATTTTCAAGTTTCACTCCTTTAAATATTAAAAGTATTTAATGGATGTTCGTTTAAACGTACTACTTAGTTTAAAATTCGTTTGTTACAATTCTATGAAACCTAGTGTTGCTCGGGGCATCGTCCATCTTATATCTGTTGTACATGTCTGTTGTATAGGCCCAATGGTTGACTGGTGGAAAATACCATTTGGTATGATGTCCGCCGTTTGGTCTCACAGTTTTGTATTTCGTGCAATATAGGGTAAATAAAAAAGGTTCTTATAGGGAGGCAACGCGCACATAAAACCTCTGGATTTACAGGCGTCCATTGGCTACCCTAAGTGCTTACTATCAGGCGGGTCGTATGATTGTTTGCCATCGCCGTGGTTTAAAAAATATATAGTGGAAATACAAAGGCATAAGTATTTATTTACCTTATAAAGGCATTTCCCATACAAAGTTTAAACCCCCCTTAAACCCCCTTAAATCCAAAAAGCTCGTATTTTTTATAGCCTATGTCCTGACCAGAGGTCTGTTGAACCTGCTAGTGAAGTTTTTATCGAAATCGGTTCAGGCGTTTTGACGCCAACTCTCCCCATCCAAACAGACAAACAGACAAAAATTCTAAAAATCGCCGGAACGTGTTCTGTTACCGATTCTAAGAGCTACTAACTCATTTTTTTACTAATATCTCCAATGTACAGATTTTTGACCCTCTTCACCTTTATTATATGTATAGATAGATGTATAGATGTATGTAATTAGTATACGAACATACATGCCGTTCTCGTTCAACTTGTGAGCATTCGCCTGGAATGTAGCTACCCACTAAGTCATTATAATGACTATCCTGAGCTTCTATCATTGCTTACCGACCACATGAAACCATGAAACCAGCGGTGAGTTACATATGTCAAGGATTTCAGGCTTCCTTGCCAGATTACTACTCTATGACACATGTACTAGAATGTGTCAAAGTGTGTGTACTACATTAACTATATCAGTTTACGGTTATCATATCAAGGGGACCTAACTGGGGGTTATTAGCTAGAGTCGAACGCTCGTGAACAATGGTAATATAGAGCCTGTTCAACCGTCTGCACGCTACACTCCGTTCCTTCTGTCACCATAAATTATTACATCATATTTGCTTTTAATGTCCCTTTTTATTTAGTGAACAAATAACGATGCAATAGTTTTATTTTAAATAGAGTAATTAGACACCGATTTACCTTCATAACTCGTGACATGAGTTTAGGGGTAGGTACGAGTATGTAGCTACCAGTGGCGGCGCGTCCATAGAACACGATTCCCGTCGGCTTGCCTAATTTTCAGGCACCTGATCAGTTTTCTTACAGCTCATGAAGTAGTTTTAAGTCAAATTAAGCTCCGGCTTGCCTAAGAAAAATTCTGACCTGCCGCCACTGGTAGCTACTGCAGACAATTCCTCATGCACAGTCCTTCTCTCAGGCGAGGTAACGTATCTTACGTTGTCGCCTGTCACTACATACTTCGAGTCGCGCTTGAAGTATGGAGAATCGCGCAATACCGTAAGATGTGCTAGCCGTGCTGGTGACGTATTCTAATTTTAAAATGTATAAACAATACATTAACAACACAATCTGTCTTAAACATAACTCCAACACTCAACCAATAATCAACCAATATTGAGTCGTATTGTAGTTGCGTTGCAGTAATTTTCAAGCAAATTCTTTCATTTTTGATTCAGACGTGTAGGCGTTAGCTGTATTGTGTTGCTATTGCATTGGATTTGCATTGAAGTTGGATCGTGTCTGTGCGTGTTTTAAAGTTAGAATACGGCCCCTGGTATATTGAAACGTTAGTGTGAGCGAGAAAGATTACCAATGATCTGATGCAGCCGCAAGCCACCAGCGACTGCAACCATTGTAAACTCGTGGTAAAGGGTTCACAGCGCAACGCTGTTACATCAATAATACCATTCACTATCTATTTTGTTTGAAAACGATGAAAATGGCTACTAATATACCTCGTTAACTATTGTTCGTTGGTTTCAAATTATTGCTGACAGTCCTCCACAATTACCATCAAGATATTACAGCTATTCAAGCCGGTGTATCGTTGGCACGCAACCACTAATTGATAATTATCATTGGCTAGATTCCACAGGACTCGATTCTCTACTACGCTGTCTATAGATAATTAGTATGAACGGCTAGGAGCACGTTTAGCTGACAATGACCATCATAAATGTTGTTATTGTTGTAAGGGATAAAGTGGTTAGATTCCGACCATACTAAATCTGCATTCATTCTGCATCCATTTTGCATGTCACAAAAGGTGGAAAAGCTACTTATTATCGTTGCAAAATCCATGCAATTTATTTTTAATAAAGATCGATGGAACTGAGGGCAAAGGTCACAGTATTACCTATCTTTACTTTATAATATTTTATACAATCATGACATAATCAAATAGCTTTTCAGTCGAGTACCATATTTAGGCCACGAAGCTTGCTGACTGAGCAGAACACGAGATTGAAAAGCTTAATTATGCCACTATTGTGTATTTTCTACGAGTACCGTGTAAGTAAGAATTGAGTTCGACGACTAATTTTCTTCAATTTTTTCTTTCTAAATTTTTCCCAATCAAAATCCAAACACTACTTTTCAAACCGGAAATAATAATATTTGTGGTACCGTCAAGTCTGGCGACTTTGCCAAGGGTTACTAACTTTGCCACCAGCAGAGTGCATAAGGTAATCCTTTCATACCACCGACAACGTATATTTTTTAGTGTTGTGCCTACTTTTAGTAGAAAATATGGTTATCAATTGGCAAATTTATTATGAATGACACAACACCACGGCAACCATTTTCTTACCATTTCAGTTCCAAATTCGTCACTCACATAATCATAAAAGTTAGTGCTCAAGAACTTTAAAAAGTTTAGAGTATAAACATCGCATCCAGGTACGTAAATTTTAGATATTATGTTATTTAAATGGTAAGGAATGAATTGATTACCTTATAAATGCCGTAGTGTTTGAATTGAGTCCCATAATTGTTTTGGCAAAGTTACCAGACCACGCCGACTAATATGGGAGGGCATCTTTGCCATGTTTTGTAGCGGCCTAGGGTTGGTACACAAGCATAAAATTTAAATTACATTTTTCATAAGATAGATACTTTTTAGGGTTCCGTAGCCAAATGGCAAAAAACGGAACCCTTATAGATTCGTCATGTCTGTCTGTCCGTCCGTATGTCACAGCCATTTTACTCGGAAACTATAAGGCGTATCATTATCAAATTTTTACATAAAGTGTATTGTGTGTGTAGCTACTTAGTTTTGTAGAGAAATTGCTAAAAAAAAATATTTTTAGGGGGGCACTCCATATGTGTAAGTAATTATCAAAAAAATTTTTTTTGACAAATATCAACATGATGCACATCAATCGATAGGTCTCTAAAAATAACAATGTTCAAATAACTGAGGTTTCTTTGAACATTTTTTGATTAAGTGGATATTTTCAGAAATAATCGCTCCGAAAGTCATAAAAATTGTGTCCCCTCCCCCTGTAACTTTTGAACCGTAAGTCCAAAAATTATGAAAAAAATCAAGAAGATACACCTTTTAATATTCTTTCAACCAAAGTTATTTTGAGCAATATCGGTATAGGCGTTTTTGAGTTATCTCCAAAAAACTACAAACTTAGGCAGATACGACCTTGCGATAATAATTTATTCGATATGGTCTAAGAGCTGGCCACGTCAGATGTGACACAATAATGAGAGTTTTGTAACCAGTCCAATCAGATTGCATAACAATCCCTATTGCTAGATCCGGGCATCTGGCAGCTTTTAATGGGTGGAGCACAGAGTGACAGACCAACAAAGTTTTTAAGTTGGAAAAAAGTTATACCGAAACAGGTAAAAACTGCTGAAGTTGTATCATTTATAGAGAACAGGGCCTATTAGAATCACAATTATTTGTGATTGGTTTTGTTGTTAACAATTGTATACAGAGTGTATTTTTTGTTTAAGTAAAAAAAACACAAAGTTAACTGTGACATACTTATTTTATTGGTAATAATTACTACATAAAGGGTGGAAAGATAAGTCGGGCCCTGGAAGGAAACTACCTTAAAACGTTGAGATAGCTCAGTTCACTGAAAGGAAACATTCTTTTATTTTGCCTAAAAAGTAAAACTACATTCACAGTTTTTTCTAATTTTCCCTTTTTTCCATAGTAAAATTGTATGATTTTATTTTTTCATTATTTATGGCTTCTCTTGTGGCGTAAATTTGGTTGGTATTAAGAAGTTTGTATTCTTGTTGGAAATAGGATCGATTCCCATCAATTGTCATAAAAATTGTTTTTGACAAAAATTACAAAAGGCGTAGTTTTTTTTGTGACCTGTACATTTTCTCGAAAATTTGTAAATGCAGATATGTCTCTTTTTAAAATAAAATAATGTTTCCTTTCAGTTAATTGAGCTATCTCAACGTTTTAGGGTAGTTTCCCTCCAGGGCCCGACTTATCTTTCCACCCTGTATACGAGTAAGTGTTTTGTTTCGATAATACTTTTGTTAAGAGGCGACGAGGCAGTTTGTGACGAAGCCCTTGTTTAAATATCTATCGTCAAGTTTAAATAGGTACCTAGGTAATCACAATTATTTACGAGTGGACCTGTGATAGGCCTCTTAAAGAGTTTTCTATGTTTCGTTTTTGATAATATTTTAATTAAGGTGTCTTTTATGATTTTCCTGAGTACTTATGTAACCTGATTACTCGTATGTAACAAAATAAATAAGTACTTAAATAATTAATATTTTTTCATTTGTGTCAACCCCGACCACATTCACTGACTTTCTATGAAATTTTCTTAAATGGGTGATCAACTTTGCCACTTTTGCTGTATCTTTTTTTGTAATAATATATCATTAAGGATCAAATTCCGAAACTATTGTATCCTAAATACTGAATATTCTTTACTAATATTGTAAATACAACTAAATTACTATACAACGTAAAAATGCAGTTGGCAAAGTTGCCACATGGTATAGGTAACTTTGCCAGTTTTTTTTTTACTCGTAAAAGCTTATTATCCGTCATTTAATTTATAAACCATCTTATTTATGCACTCGTTGATAAATATATTATGTGTCGCGTCATTCATACTTCAGTGGTTTCATATGAATTCTGGTTAAAAATGTACTATGACTTTTCAACACCTGTGAAAAGTGGCAAAGTTGCCAGACTTGACGGTACCTAAAATAGTTGTGATTAAAATCATTGTACATACGTCACACCTCACCACTGCAAGTAATAACGGAGCGATCGTACAATGCAAATGCATTGACACCTGACAACTAGGTCGCTACTCGACCCCAAAGCGGTCGGATTCGAGCCCGGGATGAGGCTTCTCACGCCTTTGTGAGGCAATTGACGCTTGCCTGAGAACTAAAATAAAGTAATCAGCGTCATTTAAATCCTTAATTTTATCAGATAAGCATTTAGACGTACCTATTGAAATTAACGTAGTATTGAAGTTAATTTACCTATACGTTCTTGTTAGCGGTGACGTGACACCGCACTTTTAAAGCTGTGTACGTATAGTATACAGATTGTCCCTAAAACCAACATCAAGACTCAAAGGATTGATAGAAAAGCTGATATGATTTAAGCATTGACCTTAATGAAAATTGCATTTTGTTAATACTTTGAAACAAAATGCAATATAAAAGTGTCAATACCTTAAAAACTATTTAAGCCGTTTTCAAAATGCGTTTAATCTGATAGCTGTTCTCAGTCCTTGACGTTGCGCATTGGTTTAAGAAAAATCCTGTATGAACAAAATAAAAATACATAACTGTCTCTAAAGGTAAAAAATAATATCTGTGTTGAAATGTCAGTCAAATACGACAGTAATAATTCATAGAGTTTGGTTATCCACGCTAACCACGAGCTTCAAACTGAGAAATAGCTCACCGAAGGAAGCCCACTAACTGCTCGATAGGGGAAATAATTCGTGTATAGCTGAATTTTGGTGAAGTTGTAGATAAAGGTGTCTTACACAACATACTAAAAGTACTCATGGATAGGGGTGCCGCTAACGGGGAGAGGGGGTTTTAAAGGTTCCCTTTTTTGGCTTTTTGTAAATAACTCAGTAGCGGTGGCTCATACGAAAAAATGTTCTTCTACTTAATTAATCCACAAATAATTTTCTACAGAAAAGGTTCTTTACACTTTTTTGCTGAGATCAATGTATAATGAGATTTCGAGTAAATACGATAATCACTTTTAGAACCCTTTCGGAGCTATTATTTACGAAACTATGAGTTTTGTCTAAAAATTGTTTTAGAGTACCCTTATTTATATTAAAAGACCTATCCAACGACACCCCACACATTAGGGGTGGATTAATAAACAGAATTTACTCCCCACTTCATGTGTTCGAGAGGTACCCTAAAAAATAATCTTTTTTCAGATTTTGTTTTAAAACTTTGTTTGCGTGTTCAAAACACATACTCATACGAAGTTTAAATATTCTAGTACTAACCATCACTGCGCAAAGCCGTGAACGGACAGACTGGGACAAACGGACAGCGAAACTATAAGGGTAGGAAGTTGATTGCAGGCGTCCATAGGCTATGGGAACTGCTTACCATCAGACAGGTCGTATGCTTGTTTGCCACCGTCGTGGCATAAAAAATAAAAAGTAAAAAAATACCCTCTTCAACCTGCTCAGTGATGGTTAGTACTTGAATATTTAAACTTCGTATGAGTATGTGTTTTGAACACGCAGACAAAGTTTTAAAACAAAATCTGAAAAAATATTATTTTTTAGGGTACCTCCCGAACACATGAAGTGGGGGGTAAATTCTGTATTTTAATCCACGCCTAATGTGTGGGGTGTCGTTGGATAGGTCTTTTAATATAAATATGGGTTTTCTAAAACAATTTTTAGACAAAACTCATAGTTTCGTAAATAATAGCTCCGAAAGTTTCTAAAAGTGATTATCGTATTTCCTCGAAATCTCATTATACATTGATCTCAGCAAAAAAGTGTAAAGAACCTTTTTTGTAGAAAATCATTTGTGGATTAATTAAGTAGAAGAAAATTTTTTCGTATGAGCCACCGCTACTGAGTTATTTACGAAAAGCCAAAAAAGGGGACCTTTACACCCCCCTCTCCCCGTTAGCGGCACCCCTATCCATGAGTACTTTTAGTATGTTGTGTAAGACACCTTTATCTACAACTTCACCAAAATTCAGCTATACACGAATTATTTCCCCTAATTTTTCCTTCGTTTGGCGAGCTAAAAGCACTAGGTAAGCAATTACTAAATAAGATTACAATTTGACTAGGATGCAGTTTCAGGAAGGTAAAATTGAACAGTGTACCGATCAGTGACACCAAAATTCTTAAACAATGTTGTTATTTTAAACAATATATAAGCCAATATTTGAATATTGAAGACGCGGGTAACACTTAATAGTCGTACGTGTGTGTGATGACAGCACAGCACATCGACGGGTGGCAACTGGGTCGCCACTCGACCCAAAGCGGGCAGATTTGGTGCTGAGACGGCGCAAAAGACGTACTCGTCAGATTTCTAGGTATTTGCGAGTTAGTTTGGCCTGGATTTGTAATCCTACATGGTTATTTTGTTTTAATCTGTATTGCATATTTAAAATACAAAATGTTAAACCAGTTCCAATTCTCTCAACCAGTCAATCATAACATAAACCGTACATAAAACATAAACATAGGCAGCTAAATATTTGCTAAACGCAGTGCAAAGAAATATGATTGATAATGATGATCCTTCCGGCCGATTTCGACCAAGGCGACCACTTCAACTCCTAGTTAATAGTTCGGCGCTCGTGCGCCTAAAGATGACCGACGTAGCCGATCTTCGAAGTGAACCCCCGTGCACATTGAGGGCACGTCAGGACACCAGCCACGTGTGATAGTGAATGGCAGCAGGCTGGCGTGTTTTCAGCTCGTGATGATTACGAACCTTTTCGAAAGTTGGTTGCTGATACACTCTTTACATTACTACAAAAGTCATTAATAGACTACACAAAGTATGAGAGGCTGCTAGGGTTATCACGACGTATCAGGAATGATTGAGATATTTTTACAAAACTCTCGAAATCTACAACTACACCGCTCGCTGACGGCCGACAGGGCGTTCATCCTCACTCACTTGAATCTTAATGGACGCGCACCATGCGGCTTAAGAGGAATTTCCTTCCGCGGTCGCTCAGGCTGTGGAATGAACTCCCTGCCGAGGTTTTCTCAAGGGACTACAAGTATGGGGTTCTTTAAAAATGGTCGGCGACGCGCATGTGACACATCTGGAGTTGCAGTAACTGCTTACCATCCGGCGGGTCATATGCTGATTTGTGAGCGTCTTTATATTGGACTTATTCCTTTCGTCCATGGTCATGTCATTAAAAAAAACCTTCTCATCCTCTGCTTCATAAAAGTTGGTAGAAGTGATTAAAATAATAAACTGTTAACTCTAATGCTCTTTTTCCACTCGCCTAGCTTCCTTACCTTCTTGCAAGACTTGAACCATTTATCTAACGGCTAAATCCTTAAATACTTTCAGTGCTGTCTAGAAGTAAAACTTGTTATAGCCGACTTTGTATGTACATTTTAGTAGTTCTAGGCTTCGCAGCTCTGGATATTGAAATGAATTGCGGAACTTTGTAGACGAACTTAGAACTTAAAATAATAAGAACCTGCTCAGTGAAACTACTGCAGTTGTATTAAGTAAAATAGCGTCTGCTTGGAAGTTTGTAGATTTGCAATAATATTTAACTGCCTTTTGTTTCTTTTATTATAGTTCAGATTCAAATTTCAACAGTAATTTGTCGAAAAAATATTTAGTAGGTATGTATCGTCGCTGCGCTTGTAAAATCCGACATGTAATAAAACACAACTTTACAGGAGACACAAAAAACATGTTTATTTTTTTACCGTATAATAAATCAAAAATCTAAAAATGACAAAAATTTAAGATTCCAATATGACTCTAAATAATGTTAGATTTGAAAATGTTACCAAGTTATTTTAGGAGCTACAATTTTTTTTTCTACATTTTAAGCACATAGCTGAATTTATTTGTGTTGTAAAAACCGCTATGTGATTATCAAGGCACATAACGGTTTAATATTTCTATAAAGCGACATTTCGAATCGTCACTAAGCGGATTTATACTGCAAATAAATTAAAACCATAAAAATGCGTATATGACTGTTTATTAACACTGCTGAATATATTACATATTTAACTATATATTATTTGTCAAGAACCAATTTCATAAAATATTATTTAAAATCCGCTGTGTGCCCATCACAAAAGTCTCTCTCCTTGTAATGACGGGGGCGAGGGGTCGAAGGTAAATACGGTAACCTAGTGACGCCCCTTTTGGCCCCGAGGTTACGACATTATTGCTGAACAGACCTTACATGTGCCTATTGAACAGGTACTATTTATTTGAGAAATATTTAAGGGCAAACAAATATGTATCTCAAGTTTGGTGTACCGCTCTGAGTAAGTATTAAAGCAATTGATTCAATTACATATAGGCATTAGCATAGGCACTAGTAAGGTATAAAAACCTAGAAGAGATCTGGGTTCATTTCAATAATCAAATGTTTATTTTTCGCAAATCAACACTTATAACTTATAAGTATAATACATACATAACAAGCAAATAAACCTGTGTTGGTCTCCGATACCTCGTTTTTTTTAGATTAGAAAAATAACGGTCGATTTCGACAATTCATCTTTATTTTTCTCAGCCATTTCTGGCCAAAATTTAAATGTGATTACTTTTTCCACTATTAGTGATACGCTTAAGCCAATAAGATGCAAAATGGCAAATTTAAAAATCGTTTTCCCAAAAATCGCACGACGACAATCGCGCGATTTTTATAATCTGAAAAAAAACGAAGTATAACTGCTGCCGCTGCTAGTAGGTACAGTCAGCAGCAGAAGTAGATAATTAAATATGTAGGTATTCACCAATATTTCAACGGTTAAACTCAATTTTACTTATGTTACATCTATAAGGCTGCGCTTCCACCAGAGATGAGAGAAGATTAGTTGCAAGGAATGTGTTTTTAAGCACCAATAAAATCTCTTCATTTGTTTATCCTCGCACAGCGCAGCTCTAGGATTGGTTCTTAAATAACACATCCCCGCAACGCATCCTCGCTCATCTCAGGTGGAAACGCAGCCTACAGGTGAAATAATAAAAAAATATGCACAACTTTTACAAGGAAAACGTAGCTTTGTATGGATTGGCATAATTTAAGTTCTTAAGTTCCTAACACGAACTTTTGCGCCCTTGAACTATTTAATTCCGGGTCCCGCCTTTATTCAACCTTTACACGCCGTGTTCCCTTTTTTTACAACATCGATAAAGTTAAGAATAATTATTATATGTAAAGTAAGTGGCGTACTTTAGTACCTACAACAATCTACATAAACAGGCAATATCTTATTGATATTAATTTTTAACGCTACACGATGGTATCTGACGAATATAACTTTACGCGTGTAAAAACAATAACTTTAGGCTGTAAAATAACAAGCATAAATAAATAAAAAATCATTAAATGCCTTAATCCAATATAACCGTCTTCCTCAAGTTAGTTGCCTTATTATTTAAAACTTCAAACCTATATTAAAAAAAACCTAACTGTTCAGTTTTACTTAAATTGTCTATTCACTTAATGTACGATGTCCACATTCCCACATTAATTAGGGGCTAATTTTGCTATGACCGATATACACAGTGAGTCATAATTTGTTTATGTTTACAAATAGTTTATAAACTTCCAAACTGTTCCATTTCTTTATAATTAGTTATTGATTTAGTAAATTGGTTCAAACTCGAGTCATTATCAGCACTGTTCCGGTATGGGTATAAATAGATAAGTGGTTTTTAACCTCCGATGCAAAATGATTTTTTTAAAGACCACTTTTGGGTTTTTATGATCAACACTATGTTTGTCTGTGTGTATGCTTGTGGCACCGTTGCTGCAATATTATACTTAACATACAATAGAGGTTATATCTATAGGTAAAATACGCAGTGTGGGCTCCTAACTCAGTAGACACTAATTGCAACTAGTTCTATAACAAAACGAGTTATTTAATTATACAAAAAGAGTTATTAATAATATGCACGTTCCTTATTAATACCATAGACTATTATATTAAGTCTATGTTAATACCTTATTTAAACAAAATACAGTAGACTTTTTTCTTCAAATCACTGGAATGAGTGATACATAATATCGTCAACATAACTGGTTTCGTAAATATCGCAATCGTTAGTCATATCAAAACCTAAAAGGACGTTAAAATAATAATTTTAAACAAAAAAGAACCGACTTCACTTATATAGGATCCGCAATTCCAAAAGGAAATGACCAAGTTGCTGTAAAAATAGTGAAATCACTATAGGTGTGTCTATGATAGTTGAAGAGTTCTCTCGATTTCTCCAGGATCCCATCATCAGATTTGGTCCTGGTGACAATGGGACCAACTGTATACTTCACAGTCTTTCAAACTCTTTCAAAACAAAAAAAAATATTTTCCAGATCGGTCCAGCCGTCTTCGAATAACGGTAAATCTTTGGTGAACATACATAAAAAAAATGGTCTTGACAGACAGACAGACAGACAGACGGACGGACAACAAAGTGATCCTATAAGGGTTCCGTTATTTCCTTTTGAGGTACGGAACCCTAAAAAACAAAGATCCCGACGAATTGATAATCTTCTCCTTCGAAATCTTGAAGTCTGTTGAAAAGGGGAAATACCCCGATATCATAAATGGCGATGAGTTTCCTATCAGTTGTTTAATTAAGTGATAATACGGTAGCGCTAACCGTGGGTTAAGACGATGTCATCATTAAGGCGCTGTCAGCTGCCAAGGCCACCAGGCGATTTGGGAGCCAGCCAACGGCTTGTGCAGCCTGAAGTGTTGTTCCAATCGCTTACAGAGCGCAAGTAAATTAAACTCTCATGTGTACCACTACCAGTATCAATGCACTCTTTGATAACGTTGTTACAATCTTCTTCTTCTTCTTCTTCTTCTTTTCGTGTCGACGTTCCGTTAAGTTTCATACTTGAGATGCCCAGTAGGCGGCGGTGTTGACCGATGGGGACTTCTCTGTGGCCCTTCGATCCAATGTGGTTGCGGCAACGCATTGCCAACCATGGCGCACCTACTTGCCTGCCCCGCCTGCCCATATTATTGTTCGGAGCTCGACCTGATGGACAATCTTCTTTAACACTGGGTTTTGCATGAGCACGGTAAGCATTAGGATTAGCTACTTACAGGCCTGGAAAGAACTCCGTACGTGCTCACAAACTTAGAAACGCGATATTAAATATGTCAAATTTCCATGTGCTTTTTCCGCTAAAAGATACAACTATGCCAAATTTGCTAGTATATCTACGAACTTATAATGCTGATTGTGTTCTTTGATCATGATCAGCCACCCATTTTTTATTCAAGGTTCCTTTTTATTAATATAAGCCTCAAACCGATTAAATTTCATAGAAGATTGTTATTTGGTACATCGTTACCTCTCTTTATCATCATACTTACATACTTGATAATAATAAAAACGGTAAATCCAGTTTTAGCATATTCTGAACAGAAAGACATAAATAAAGAGCAAATTAAATAAAAGCCTGAATGAAACATTTACCTAATCAAATTGAACTCGGTCAGGCAAGATCGATTGTCAACTCCAATTTGTGCGAAATTGCGGGAAACATTTTGCAATTTATCATTTTTAATTTTAAAACATAGCTTTCCGAGTTCCGAGTTCAATAATCTAACATCTGTCAAGGGGGAAATTTGGTTTGTCCCCGTCATTTGTTATCTAGAAAATGAAGGGACAACTCTGCCTCGGAACCCTTTCTCGCCGCGCCGCCTTTGAAGTTCCCAACAACCCCGAGCTGCCAAAAGGCCAGTGATTAAACTTTTTTACTCGGGTATTTCGCTTATATTTTAATTTAACTCGCGTCTGAAAACAAGCTTCGACTTAGTAAGCTTTCACAACGTACCTATCATGTAAAGTAAAACCTTAATTCAGATTATATTTTCTAAAAAGAGAAAAGTTTACTATAAACGAGTTTATTAAATAAAGGATACCTACCCAATTCAATAAATGCAAAAGCAATTAAAACAAGTACAGCGATTCAGAACGTAAATTGGAACTTACTCGTAAATATATTTAGGTCCTAATTTACATATGTAGGTAGGGTAGATATTCAATTGCCCTTAATACTCGACAAGGTTTTAATTTTTAAGCTATTTGATCTAAAGCGTCAAAAATCGTAGAGATGTTGAGATAACTCACCCTCAATTAATATTCAAAAACTTGATGTAAATCACTACAAAAAAAAACTACGAAAGACTGGTAAAAGCAAAACCACTTGAAAGTTTTGCAGAATAAGTATTGAGTAACAGGAGAAGACATCCCTAAGATTTTTTGTCCCAGAAGTTGTAGTGAAAATCACTACAAGTCTATAATACTCTTTGATTCAGTCATAGCTGTCAACCACCAAACATGGCGCACAAGATTTGTTCTAGATGTCAGATCTATAGGTAGAAATAAAGTAGAATACATATTAAATCAATGTTGCAGAAGCGCGTTATTGTTGATGCTCAGGTATAATTTAATAGGGTACGACGCAATTACTACCGTCCTGCTAACTCAGTCAACGAAAACGAATCGGAAGACCCAAAGGTAACAACAATCTGGCCCTCTGGAGTATGGCCTTCAGATCGAAAAGTTTTGAGAACTTTGAATAGTTTTATAAAAAATTTAATTGAAAAAAACACGATATATTGTAGTTTTGCGTATAGGTATCCCATTGAGTAACAGGATGACATCCGTAAGTAATTGTTTCGCCATGAGTTTAAGTGAGTGACCGGCACTTAATGTCCATACATTCGCTCTTGGACAACTGACAGCCCAGCAACTGACAGCCAAAAAACATGACTCACAAAATTTGTTCTAAATAGTCGATCTGGTAGAATACATAAATGGGGGATACCCCATACTGATCTGTTCACTCAGTTGAAAGAACAACAACTGGTATTTGTTCAGAAGTCTTAGGAATCCACTCAATTAACTGTAAGAAACCTGCAATCGAGCCGATAGTCCGCTAACTTTAATTGAAGTACGAGTAAGTATTTTGTACCATTTATATTAGCTTTTTAATACTGTGTAATAGCACTAATAGCTTTCCCGGAAATGCAGAGTTCTACGAGAAGAGATACGTTAAAGATCGCAGTCATTAATCTTACAGCTTTCACCATTATGAGTATAACTAGGCAGATCATTTTATATTTTTTCTTACACTCTTAAATACATGAGTTACATGACACACCTATTAGTTATCCTAATATTCATTTGTAAAAAAACAATGTACACACATACATACATATGATACAATCACGCCTATTTCCCAAAAGGGGTAGGCAGAGATCACAGATTTCCATTTGCTACAAGCAAAACGGCTCTCCGTGAGCCGCTTCTCGGAAAAAAACAATGTCCTGCCTAAAAAGCCAATGGTTTTCTTGTTTTTTAATTAATATTAATACTAATACTTATAACTTATACGAGTAAGTAGAAAGTCACTTGACATGTGTTGACTGTAGCTATAACACTTGAATTTTCATAAGTAGGTACCGATGCACAGCCGATCTATAAGTTATAACTTTTTAGAATTTACATGAAATAAGAAATAAATATAATGTCTATTAATACTTAAGTATAGTTTATTAGACAAGGCCCTTACAGTAGTAATTATGGCATAAACGATCCCAATTATTGCATTTGATTGGACCGCCATGATCTTAAGGAAACAGTCGACTGCCGAATGATAATGTTAATTAAGACTCAATCAGAAATTATAAATGAAGGTCTTTAGAAGGAAATTCGTTGTCAATAAAGGTCTTGGTTTGTTTATGAAACTGTACTATTAATTAAATCTATTCTGATAAATTATGTCCCAGCAGTCAGAATAATAACAAGTTTTGTTGTATAAGTATACAGTCGATAATATTATTAAAACATTTTGTAAAAACATCTATGAGCATGGACTAAGTAAGTATATTTATTATGATTTTAACAAGTGTAAAAAGATAAATGAGACACAAATTACAACATTTTACAGAAACGAAGAAAAGAGACATAAATGTAACAAGTGTAATTGGTGTAAACGGTTCTTGTGATTAAAATAAATAAAAATAATTAATAAATAAGAATGATATATCGAATGATGCCATGGGCAATTTTCAAAGCGTTTCATGTCATGTTTTTTTGTTTCTGATTAAAATGTTTTTATTTTATTTTAAATGACATATTTCCCACTTTAATGTCAATGTAGGGAAGACCGTCATTGAGGCAAGACTATTAACTAAACGGGCCATAACCCTCGTGTTTGTAGATATACGAACGATAATTATAATGGTGTCACCCTCTTTCATAGACAGAAATTTCATAGAATTTCGTTTCCCAGAAATTATTTCATAGATTATTTGGTTCATGTACTTTCTGTTCCAATATTATTGTTTCATAGACTATTCAATTGGTAAAAACATATTTCACAGACATTCATTTCCATGTATATTGCTATCAAACTTTTTTAATTTACAGAGTGATCAAACACTAGAATCATATTTCATGTATTTTTGTTTCGTAGACATAGATTTCACAGATTGTCTTTTCATAGTTATTATTTTATATAATATTTAGTTCCACTCTTTTCTTTTCCGATATTATTATTTTAGGGGTCGTATCTGGTGGAATACAAACTATTGTCATATTTTCGATTCACATAACACTTTTTGCATACCCTTTTTGATGACCCTAAAAACGTAGTTGCTCCCAGGGCTATCCCTGGGAGCAACTACGTTTTTAGGGTCATCAAAAAAAACCCTAACCTACCTATGTAGGTTAGGGTTTTTTTTTGATGACCCTAAAAACGAAACTTCTTCCAGAGATAGGTAGGTTAGGGTAATTTTTTTTTGATGACCCTAAAAACGTAACTGCTCCCAGGGATAGGTAGGTTAGGGTTATTTTTTTGATGACCCTAAAAACTAAACTTCTCCCAGAGATAGGTAGGTTAGGGTTATTTTTTTGATGACCCTAAAAACGACACTTCTCCTAGAGATAGGTAGGTTAGGGTTATTTTTTTTGATGACCCTAAAAACGAAACTTCTCCCAGAGATAGGTAGGTTAGGGTTTATTTTTTTTGATGACCGTGAAAACGAAACTTCTCCCAGAGATAGGTAGGTTAGGGTTATTTTTTTTGATGACCCTAAAAATGAAACTTCTCCCAGAGATAGGTAGGTTAGGGTTATTTTTTTTGATGACCCTAAAAACGAAACTTCTCCCAGAGATAGGTAGGTTAGGGTTATTTTTTTTGATGACCCTAAAAATGAAACTTCTCCCAGAGAAAGGTAGGTTAGGGTTATTTTTTTTTTGATGTCCCTAAAAACGGTACTGCTCCCAGGGATAGGTTAGGTTAGGTTTTCTATGAAACGAAAATATTAAGTTTGATAAAATGAGAAACAACATTCTATGAATATGCAGGCTTTGAAACAAGTGTTATACAAACTAAATACTACACGGATTAATAATATTTGAATTAAAACGTTATGAACTGAAATTCGAAAAACTAATTATCTGAACAATAAAAAATATACAAAACCAGATTCTACAATGTAAGAGCTCTGAAAAATGATCATTCTATGAAATGAAAATATGAGAAACATTTTCTATGAACTAATATTCTGCGAAAATGTAGTCTATAAAACAACGTACAACCAATTATAATACATGTCTATAGTAAGGTAATTAGTATTTTTCTGGTATTCCGAATATCTCTCAGCGGCGTACGTACCTTTTATAACTAGTAGACGGTATTTCCTATATGACCACCTTAATAACCACACTGGCCTTGGTGCTTCTAACGTCGATAAAGCATTGTCTTGAATATTGATTATATATACTCGTGATTGCTAAATAATAAATATTCGGCCCAAATACTTATACTAATATATGCCTTATTATTTTCAGCTAAAACCTTGCAACGTAACATTATTCAGGCAAAATTTGTAGGACGGCGATCGAAACGAGGAGGAGCGTTTTAGGTGAAGTACGACCAAATAACGCGCCAGAACCAACTTATTTTATTGTGTTGTGATATTTATGTGATACAATTTTTGGAAAGATTTAGATAATGTAATAGGTTAGAACTGTATAGTTTATTACGGAAAATATGATAGGTCATTAAAGGCTTTATATTGCTGTTATGAAACTTAATATTAAGATATAAAATAAACAAACACAAATATACGATTCCAAAATACAAGTATCAATATACATGATATACCCAATTCCAATAATAGTTAAACCACAAATAATCATTATGATAACAAATATTAGGAATAAAATATACCTAAGGATAAAACTGATCTATACAATGTTAGGACAGCCGTAATTAGAGCATATAGGCATGAGGACAAATATCGTTATGGCAAGAATTATAAGAAAAACAAAAATACCTCAAGATACTTTAGGGACCCCGATATAGATCCAATATTTGAGAAGTACTATGTTGATATCATAACACTATGAAATCTACAGCTTAATGTATTGAAAGCTTTCAATATCAGATTAATACCCACGACCAGCTGCGGCCAGCGGGGCAGAGCAGAGGCTGCTCGAAATATCTAATTTACTCATTACGCCGGATTACCATGCCGCCACATGGGACTACACTTTGGGGATTCCGAATATCCGCCTAGTTAATATCGCAAAGCATATAGAATTTATTGCTAAATAAATTAAAATAATGGATTCAAAGCGATTTAGATACCAAAGCGTACCCGACAAGACGGGTCTTGCTTCATACTTCCCAGGATATATTTATTTAAACTTTATTGCTCAGTAAAACAAAGTATTAGGCGGACTTAATGCCAGAAGGCATTCTCTACCAGAACTTGCCAAGTCGTATCAATGATTGATTACTATCAATAGAATATATTCTAACATAATGAGTACAAAAAATACTTCCACATTTATTTCATAACCTGGCAATAATTCTGTAAAGTTTATCTATATTGACAATCATTACATCTTCACTCTCGTAGTTACATAATTATTAATTACAGTCTGTATCTTTCTAGCGGAGGTGACGAGAACTCAATAGCACGTCCGGATCTCTGGCTTGCTCGAGCGCGACTAAATACAATTGTGTGAAGTCACTCATGCTAAGTGATTTACTTTAGGAGCGTGTATGAACCATCTGTGCTTATTATATCATAGAGTCGTATGAGCAAAATCAATCTTTCCACATGACATTATCGGATACATTTACATTAGTCTCCAGTGTATTTTCAAGGCAGTGCATTCACGTTTTGGTCATATAATATTGAATCAAAACCTATACACATAAGGAAAGACAAGCCTACTTATTAACGATTTATAGGTTTTATCGAGCGGTCAAAATCGCGGTCTATTCAATGCTGCCCCGCGAAGGGTAAATGGGTGTGCTCAAAATGAGAGTAATTCATTTATCTTCCTTATTCTCTTGTTTTGCTTCGGCGGTACTTTTTCAGTAGGCCTATCAATAAATCACGTACCTTTGCTTCCTTATTTAGGATAATTTCTTTTACCTCTGTTCCCGCTTTCCTCGAAAAATCCATTTGTATCATTTTGTATGTCTACAGTGTCTAGATTAGGTATATTTCTTTTTTGTGGGCACGCTGTAAAGTTTTTTGTTTTCAACATTAACGATGTTCTTTTGTTGTTCATTAATTTGATTTAGGAACCCAACTCATTGTGTTTATGGAAAACAGCCGTTATCTTAAATACATTTGAAAGGTCCATTTTACATTTTATTTTAGCAAATAGACTTGGCTACAATAACTAAAGTGCCATTTTACCGACGGTGCACATTCTAGAAGCGCGCTAAGAATATACGAAAGAACTAAAGCCCTAATATCTCTAAAAGGAATATCTACTTTACTTAAAAATACGAGTATGGCTCTGCATAATACACCGGCAAGACCCTCACAAATCAAGGGAATTGGCCAAAAGCGAAAATTTATTTCAAGCACAATTCGACAAAAAATATCCGTCGGCCGTCAGCGCTCTTTAGGACACGCTGATTTTATCTGTTTCCATTTTTGGATCAATGCCATTTACTTAATAAAAACGTGAACAGAATTTGAGGAAAATGTAACTCTAAAAAAATATAATTAGCTTCACAAAACGTTCTTGATTAGATTTGATAACAATCAGGAAATTTTGTAAAATATAGCTATGTGTACAAAAATTCCACGTACTTAATTTCATCACAAAGTACTGAAAAAGGTAAGCAAACTCCACAAGTTACTGACGCTTGATTACGAAATCAAGCAAACAAATATACCTACCTATATTTGTAACTGGTAAATAAATTTTGGAGCAAATATTCTACCGATTATAGTTCTTAAGTTTATTTTTTAGCTTTGGCTTTTTATTTTTATTTTAGGTACAGTCTTATTGTTTGTAGTATTTGTTAGTGTAGTTTTTTGTTAGTGCATTTAAGTATTTATTTGTTATGTTGAAACGCTAGTTGCCTAGCGTATGCGTTAAGACGTGACTGACTGAGACTTTCAATCAGGAGGTCTCGGGGTTCAAACCCCGGCTCGTACCACTGAGTTTTTCGGAACTTATGCACGGAAAATCATTTGATATTTACCGTCGCTTTTCGGTGACAAAAACATCGTAAGGAAACCGAATCTAATCCCAAAAAAGCCTAGTTTCCCCTTTGGGTTGGAAGGTCAGGATGGCAGTCGCTTTCGTAAAAACTAGTGTCTACGCCAATACATGGGATTAGGTTGTCAAGCGGAACCCAAACCTGGATAAACGCTAGGAGAAAGAAGAGAAGATTTGTTGTGCATTAATTATATCCGATAATTGTAAACTGAGGTTGTAAATACTGGGGGACCTTATCAGCACAAAATATTGAGTTTCCTTAGCCTAAACATACCCTTGTATTTAATTATAACAAATAGATAAACATAAAATAAGCAAACTATTCAAGCACCATCTAAAACCACTTACTTTTTATGCATAACTTCCAAACTTCAACTCAGCTGGATATGTGTTATATTATCACTTGTCACTTACAGGCATGAACAAATATTTACTTAGCACTAAATACATACACAATACACGCCCTACACCATAGTCAGTCACGTCTCACATAATACAACATACGAGTAATAATATATTTGTTGTACCACACCGATGAAATACATTTGCATAAATGATTGTCATAGTAACAGCTAATAAAATCGTAAGATTGCATCAAAACACACCACGATACTACATCAGTTTAATCAATGTAATAGAAGTTATCAGGTGCGATGACGGCACAAAAGATAAGGTTCGCTGTGATATCACTGACCTAATAGTACTAAATTCCAGGTATTTTTCGTATGTATCAGTGGCAGCGCGTTAAAAATATGTGTCTGGAAGCCGAAGCTAATTTAGCTTCCCGTAACTCCGTGAGTCTTAGCAAAGTACTCAACTGGCTGAATATTAGGCAAGCCGATTGGAATCGTGTTATCTCTGGAAAAAAACAATCTTGTCCAATTTGTATTTTTCACATCGAACATTGCCACTTGAATTAACCACAAAAACCGTTAATTCTGTTAATTATATTCAAATTATTCAATACAATTCCAGACTCTTATCAAATGGGTGATATTGTCTCAATCTTTATGACCATCGCATTTAGTCCCTAGATTATTTAGTGAGTCACGCGATGATAGGGTACGTATTTGAATCGTATTTATCCCCAAGATAACTACATTACATATATCAGGTTAAAATGCAAAATGCTCACAAAACGTATCCAAGGACAAAGAAAGCGAATAGCAGTCCAGACACTGTCAGTAATAATGTCATTATTTCTGTACCCGTCCTTTTCTATTATATGAAGAAGAGAAGGATGGGTACAGAAATAATGACATTATTACTGACAGTGTCTGGACCGCTATTCACCTTTTTTTGTCATAAAAATATTATTTCCATACAAAGAAAGCGAGTCACCTTTTTTTGACATAAAAATATTGTTTCCGTACAAAGAAAGTGAGTCACCTTTTTTTGACATAAAAATATTATTCACGTACAAAGAAAGTGATTCACCCTTTTTTGACATAAAACTTTTATTCCCATACAAAGAAAGCGAGTAACCTTTTTTTGGCTTAAAAATATTATTCCCGTAAACAGAAAGCGAGTCACCTTTTTTGGCATAAAAATATTTTTCCCGTACAAAGAAAGCGAGTCACCTTTTTTCGACATAAAATTTTTATTCCCGTACAAAGAAAATGGATCACCTCTTTTGATATAAAAATATTATTCCCGTACAATGAAAGCGAGTTACCTTTTTTGACATAAAAATATTATTTCCATACAAAGAAAGCGAGTCACCTTTTTGACATGAAATGTTTATTCCCGTACAAAGAAAGCGAGTCACCGTTTTTTGCATAAAAATATAATTCTCGTACAAAGAAAGTAAGTCGCCTCTTTTGACATAAAATATTATTCCCGTACAAAGAAAGCGAGTCACCTTTTTTTGACATAAAGATATTATTCCCGTAAACAGAAAGCGAGTCACCTTTTTTGACATAAAAATATTATTCCCGTACAAAGAATACTTCTCTATCAGTCAACCATAGGGCCCAGCAGAAAGCCAGATTTGTCTGCATAACTTGGATGACAATATTTTAACATTTTCGTATCGTAGGTAGTATATTTAAGTACGTATATTCATTAATGTTTCGATAAATAAGTTATAACTAGGATAAATCAGCAAGTTTTCTAATGCAAGAAAAGTATAGTCGGCGTTAAAAGCATTCAAATCAATTTAAGGGAACATTGTACGTACCTAAGCCTAAAATAATAGTTTATTGAGTACCTAACTACTGTTGCAGCTGTAGACACCCTTTTGGAGGCCTTTATCTAAAAGGCTAAATAGGTACCTTTATATAACCATTAATATGCTAATACAGCCAATGTGCCCTTCTAGGTCGATAATTCAATCTGCTGGTTATTTCAATAGGTCAAATTAGTCTCAATGGATTTAAAGAAAATTGAGGACATAATTGAGAGCTTCATCTGGAAGAGACAAATTGATCACGGTTTCAGAATAAAAACAGTAGTATAAGATCTACCCACACCTGCTGAGTTTAGTAAATAGAGTTAGTACAGTAGAAGATATCTAGAGCAAAATTACTGTATGTATGTTTATAAAACTAAATACAAACTGTGTTGTCAATAAGGTGTTACTGCCATAAAAAAATCATTTAGATATAAACTATATGTAGTAACCGAAAATTATGTAGGTACGTAACTTCGATTTGAAACTTCACATTTACATCTGACGCTGCTAAAACACTTAATTTATGGCAATAAGTAATTTTAGTACTAGAATAGGTACCTATTTACTACATAAGAATATAAACTATTTAAATAAGAATTTTGGCGTTCAACTGGAATAAATACTTACATTTGTTTGTAATTTTAAATACACAACTTTGAAAACATTGAAAACAATATCAACCCAGCAGGGCAAGCCGATTGCCCTACTGGGTTGATTACGAGTATTATTCTTTCGATGTTTTCAAACTTTGTATTTGATTTAATAACAAACTATTGTTTGAGTGGAATGTACCACTTTAATAATAATAAAACACGTATGTTTTTGATGTATTTTTGTATTTTACTTTTGTAAAAATATTATAAAAGAACCTAACCTAAGAAAGAAAAAAAGAAATAAAGAAAATAAAACATATAAAAATAATTAAGAGTTACATTGTTTGGAATACCGCTCCAACTCTAGTCCATCCTTTTCAGAAAAGTTTATATTAAGATTTAATCGGAGTAAATGTAAAGTTTACTTTGGAATACTCGTAGAGTTCTCGATCGACGGGCAGACTGATAAATTTGAATCAATACTGTCTGGTATAGTTCTTCAAGTTCGATCAGTAATATATCTAAGGCTATTTATTATCCAATGTCTGGGTGAGGCCATAAATTTATGGAATTAATAACGCTAGTAGTTAGTGTAAAAAAACTGGAGTCTTAGCAAAATAGCATAGTAATATGTTACGTTTTTTAATCAATGTTACATACTTATAATTGGCGGTTGTTACTCAAATTAAGTTCTAAATGTTTTTATGGCATGATTTCATGCCTTATTGACATCCGACAATGATGCACGTTCGACTTGAAAACGTCAAATATATCTATAGATGATTTACATTATAGGTAAAGTGTGTAATTTTTGGGATTTAGCTTGAGTACTTGTACTTTTAACTGCAATAAAAAATACGGTAGGTAACTTTCAGGGTCGTAAGCAAAAATAAACTATTGTCACTTACAGCATAATATTTTTTACGTCACTCTGGCCGGTAAGTGAGATTTGCCGCCCACGGGCGCTGCGGCAAATCTCACTTCACACCCAGGAGAAGACGTAAAGTTGTGTACGCACCACGGGCGGTAATAAAGTAGACCTCATATAGCTTGTTTATGGCCCTTACCTTCGGTTCGGGGCGCAAATGCACGCGATCTGAACCGTTCTTTATTTTACCGCCCTAGGTACGTAATGTACTAATGTAGGTACCTAAATGTACTGTTATAATTTGTTTAATGAACTTTTTACCTCAATTTTGAAAAATTCTCCCGGTTCGACGTGTTTGATGAGTTTGTTTCGAGCGGCAGTCATTTTGGGGCCGATCGTTAACCGATGTCATAAATCATGCGTTATCAATCCCAGCCGCGGAATTTTAGCCAATTACATCTCATCCCCCACACGTAGGGTTACCAAAGCTCAGCATTCTTATAGCACGTCAAGAATATTTTATCATTTATCATATAAATAGCAATTCTGCAAAAAAAAGTCCGTTAATGAATCTAATGTGGATTGTTTGTAAACAAGTGTAGTAAGTTTAAAGGCTAAGGCGATATATTAAAAATATTTTTAATATATCGGTATATTTATCACGATTTGGAGCCTTATTTGTATACAAAATATCCCACAATATGAAAGTATTTTAAGCTCTCTTATACTGTGTTAGAAACACTAACAGTTTTCCACCACAATCTGGCCTATCAGATTTGACCTTTATACCTACCTACAATTTTTTAATGGATGTGTGTGAACCCTAGCCACGCCAACTCGTCCCCGCGTAGGAGAACGTAGATCTGTTCCCCGAAATCGTTAATTCCGCGTAGCAAAATTTCCATTCGCATTTTTCCCCACTCGGACTTCTTCCAGCCGCTTTTTTTCTCATTTGCTTGCTTCCTCATTCTAAAAAATGGCCAAACGATATTTATCACAATATTTATAATTCTTAAACGATATTTTGTCTATGGCCAAAGTTTCCCAGACGCTTATTTTTGCAATATTTTTTTTTGCTTACGCGATATTTTTCCGAAACGCGAAAATTGACTCTGGCACTGTATTTCGTTTTTGACAGCGAGTCGGGTGTGTTGTGAACGCAAGATACCTAACACTCCTCCTCGCTTCGCTCGTCGTCGTACCTAACGGTGACTCTGGCACTGTATTTCTTTTTTGACAGCGAGTCGGGTGTGTTGTGAACGCAAGATACCTAACACTCCTCCTCGCTTCGCTCGTCGTCGTACCTAACGGTGACTCTGGCACTGTATTTCTTTTTTGACAGCGAGTCGGGTGTGTTGTGAACGCAAGATACCTAACACTCCGGCCTCTTGTAATAGTCGCGAATGATAAACAAAAGGATTGGATAAGTACGCTATTAGGAACATATGATTCTGGTAATATACGCAAATGATAAACAAAAAGATCGGATAAGTTCCCTATTAGGAAATTATGACAGTGGCATTATTTATGAATGATAAAGAACGAGAATGCGTAAAAGTTCGTGTGGGGAAAAATGCGAATGGAAATTTTGCTACGCGGAATTAACGATTTCGGGGAACAGATCTAATCACTCCCGCGTAGCAGTAACTCATCGGATGTTTTCGAATTCATCAGTAATTTATATGCACGCCCGCACGAACATTTAGCACGACACGACGTTCCAAAATGTTTGTATCGATGTTTTCATAGGTATTATAGTCTAAGGGCCGGTTGCACCAAACTGTCGGTGAACGTAAACGTAATCGTAAAAAAAAATCTTGTATGAAAAGTTTGACAGTTTTCTATGGGATGACAGCTCCGTCGCCATATTTAACGTTGATGAGTCTGTTAATTGTGCGTGGTGCAACCCACCCTAAGGGTCAGTTGCATCAAACCGTCTGCTAACCGTTAAAACGATCGCTAAATCTTATAGTATGGAAATTTACCATAGTACCCTGTCGGGTGACGCTGATGAGTCCGTCAAACGTGGTTGGTGCAACTGGCCCTAAGTCTACTAAGTAAAAGTAAACACACTAATGTGGTTTTACTCTTTACGTATGTATCCCTCTTTGCTGTGAGGATTTTTGCTTAAGATATGTTTGTGGCAAAATCTTGAAATCAGAGTCAGTAATATGATTGAAACATTGATTGGTTTTACTAGCAAGCTACGTCACAATTTGTGATTTTTTAAGCTTTTCCCCTCCTCACTTGACATAATGCTGGAGTGTTTGCGAAATCTAAGTCTTCTTCAGCCGATTCGGCTCAGGGGGGCATTAAGGCCATTGCACACCGAAGCGCGGGGCGGTAGCGGGACGCCAGCAGCGCGGAGTGCGCGCGCCCGGCGCGCGTGACACGCGCGGTCTGATACACACCGATACCGCCTGCATACCACCGCGGCGCGCACGCCGCGGGCCCGCGACGGGCCCGCGCGGGCCCGCGGCGGGCCCGTCGCGGTACCACGGCGCACCTTTGAGCGCTATTTTTATATTTTTTATTATTACAAGCTTTTATTATATTTATAATAATGTCGTAATTACAAGCTTTTATTCAACTCACAGTGTTTGTCAGTTTGTAGATAGGTATGTTAGTGTGTTTGTTAGATGTTTAGGTAGAATCTTGCGAGGCAGATTTGAACCAGTTCTTGATGTCCGATTGAACTGAAATTTAGCACACTTGCCTAACTTGGATGACAATACAATATTTTGGTACCATCGAGCTGGTCTGATGATGGAGACAGGAGGTGGCCATAAGAACTCTGCCATAAAGTACCTCAACCAGATTGAGTTTGGGTTTATTAGAATCGTCCCGATGAGTACTCCTTGATTTTCTAAAGAAAAGTACAGTCAGCCACAATATCTGAAGCTGATTTGACCTCAGAAGAAAGAGATAAAAACAAGTGACTCCCGAAAAATATGAAACTACTCGCGGCGGCAAGGCGGCATATATCAAAGGGCGGCAGGCGCTTTGCCTACCTTTGATATAGGTATGCCGCCTTGCCGCCGCCACTTGCGATCGAAAATATCTTATCAGATCGTAATAAGGTCTGATTTTGTATGGCAAAGGGCGTGTGTGTGTGTGTGTGTGTGTTACGTCGTTTTGTCCCGTGTCCGGCATCGGCCTAATAGAACGCGAATGGGCGATCATCGTAAGTTCGCGCGAATTTTACTAGTACGAACGCACGGTCAAACATATTGAACTCGAATAGGTGTCCTAACTGACAATCGCGCGATTCCCGCAAACTTACGATGATCGCCCACTCGCATTCTGTTAGGACGATGCCTCCGTGTTGCGTTTGTTTATACCTATTTTGATTTTTTTGCCGTTTCTGTCGTGATCAGCAAAGTGTAAGCAAGTGAAGTTTATCACACATACCTAGTTACCTACCTAATACCTACGCATTTAAAGTCTTTAATTGTCTGTCTGTCCGTCTGTTACCAGGCTGTAACTAATGAACCGTGATAGACAGTTGAAATTTTCACAGATGATGATTTCTGTTGCCGCTATAACAACAAATACAAAAAAAATATTTCGGTTTTTACTTTAAATACCTACCGTGAACGTCGAGTCAAAATCAAAACAAAAACCACGTAGCTTTATCTAGTTCCGCGTTCAGTTAATAGTTAGGTAAATTATTAATGTCAATTTAAAAAAAACATTTAATTCCGATTTTTGCAATCCATAATAGGTATGTGTTAGTAAACTTAACCATAACTTAACTATTCAATCTGCACTAAAAATTATATTAATGCATTTTTTTTTTTGAGAAAAAGCTAAATAATAATTCTCTAATTATTTACTCGCAAAGCACTAACACATTAATTACAATTGATTTCAATTCACACAAAAAATTTACTAGGGCCTTGCGCCACTCCGCTTACGCGGCGCTCCGCGCACGCCCCGCTCCGCTCCGCGCCGCGCCGCGCCGCTCCGCTCCGCGCCGCGCACGCGCTGCTCCCGCGCACGCCCCGCCCCGCGCTGTTGTGATCGGGCGGGAGGAAAGCGGGGCGGGCGCGGCGCGGGGCGCGCGCGGGCCCGCCGGCGCTGTGAATCACCGTATTTAGTCCAATGCTATACAGCGCGCCGCGCACGCTCCGCGGCGCGCCGCTACCGCCCCGCGCTCTTGGTGTGCAATGGCCTTTAAAGCGTATTAGCCCTACCTTAAAATACTATTGACCTACCATTAACTATGACAATAAATAAAGCGCCCTACCTATGGTTATCACTACCATACCAAAATTCAACCCTGGCTATGGCCCTGTAAGTGGATACGTGATCATATTTCCAAACAATTTAAACGATTACAGTACTTACCAATCATGTGGAGGTTGCGGTCGCCTGCGGGCTTGGACACAGCATGGTGGTTCCTGTGGCTCGCAAGGCAGCTGGAGCGCGGGTGGCGGTGGTGGTGGTGGCGTGCACGCCAAGCGACGCGCTGCGGCGGCGCCCACGTACTCCACGTACCGAGTGGGGGGCGGTGAGCCCGCCAGGTCTTCGCGGCACGCCGGGCCGCAGCACTTGCGCGACGAGGGAAGCGGCGGCCGACACGCCAGCCCACAGTACACCGGCGGCGGCGGGCGCAGCGGCGCTGGCGGCCGCGGCACGTACCTCTCCACGGGTACGTGCGCCGCGGGTGGCACATAACGTGGCCGTCGCGCGCGCTCGGCCTCCGCACAACGGCGCACCCGCCGTGGCGATGCTGAGAAGCGGTCCGGTAGCGGCGCAGGCGGCGGCGGGCTGAGCCGCTCCGGCGGTGCCACGCTGAACGCGCCCGCCGCCGGGAACCGCTCGCAGGGGGAGCGCGGATACTCCTCGCCCATGGCGCGCGGTCAGCCGGGCCCGCCGCCGCCCGCGCGCCCTCCCAACCACGCGGGCACGCCGAATCACATGCCGCGCTTCCACTCTAGCACTATCACTGGCCGGACGCGCCGCTCGCGTGCGGGAGCTGCGGCACGGTCCCGATGTCCGCATTCACTCCGCGAGCGCCATAGCGCTCGAGACGATCGATAGCCGCGCCGAGCGGGCAGGCTCAGAGACTGCCCGCCGCGACGCCTCGCCCGACGATCATTCTGACCCCCTTCGTTACTTCTCAGGGTTTCAGCTCAAAGTCTGAAGCTGGGGCGAGGCGAAAGTGCGTCTTCAGCCAAGATGGCCGACCTCGACATGTCCGCGTGCGGCGCGCTTGCGCGAATAACACTGCGATGTGTTTGTTTTCACCAGACTAGATTGGGGTATTATAATAGGTAGCACTTAACAGCTTTAAACCTGTTTGTTTCACGTTAAACTAAACTATCACTTGGCGTATAAGTATACGCACGTCGCCGAGTAAGCGTTTTACATCGGTGGAGAGTCGAGTAGTCGCGGAGCTGGCGACGACGGCGACGGTCCGTCGCGAGGCCAGAGTGCCGGAGTGCGCCGGCCCGCGGCCCGCAACGACGTCAGACCGTTGCGCGAGGCACGTATCGACGCCGCGCCGCGCCGCGCCGCTGCGTTGCGCCGCTGCCCTACGCCTCTCTTCACATCGGTCCCACAAAAACATTCAATGCGAAACAACCTTCGCATCCAGATCGTTTTTATTTCCAGAGACCTGATCATACATTTAAATTTGATCCCGATAAATTCACACAGCGCGGCTTTTGTAAAGCTCGGTATTGAATATCTATTGACACTTTCCAATTTGCTAAATTGAATGGAACGATATCAATGCTATATGCATATTCAAAGAACATGACAAATAACAGTTTAGATAAAATAACGTTCTGACGTTAATGCTCGGAAGATAGCCTGTTGAGGTATAACCTTAGGTATATCTATAACTTGTAAGTTTACCATTTAACTGTAAGTAAAGATGTGTGCAATTACCACTAGATGCGGTACTGTCTATTGATATTTAGTTTACAGATATACCTACTCGTATTTAGACTAAGTCGATCAGAGATTCCCAACTCAGCCCTCTTTGGTGATGATAAATGTAGCCCAATATAAATGTTATTGTGGTTTTGAGGTTTGATTTTTACGGATTTCTTAGTTGGTTGGTAGTTTTCCATCCTCCCGAGCGGTATCGTTATGAGTTATAAAATAACCCCTTGGGCGGGCGGGGGGCCTCCGAGTGGTTGGAAAGTCTTGGAATTGACTAAAAGCTAGATTCTAGAAGCTAGATGCTAGATTAGATATTATAGATAGATAGTTTAGAGTAACACAAGCAATGTTTATCCGCTAGACCTCACCTGGCAGTGGCATTACATCGCTCCGCTCGAGAGACATCACATCTTCACTTGACATGCAAACTGGTTATGTATTATTCAACTCGTGTTAAGGATAACACACATTGCCGCAATGACATTTGACTGAGATGAGAAATGCTTGTGATGGGGGTTACGGAACTATCTTTGGGCGCAATACAGTCAGACTCAGTGCTACTTAACATCTTTACATTATGCTTTGTTCGCGCAGATTTCAATTTGAGCGTAGCTTTTAGTGAAATGAAATATAAATTGAGTCAGACAATCGTAACAGGACTATACATAAAGCGCTGTACATATTAAAGTTGATCTCAATTCCTGTTGTTTAAAATGCATTAAGCATTTTAAATTGGGAGGTACCTCTCTAGAAGACATTGTGATATAAGTAATACGTGTGAAACGTGCAGGGTTATAAAGAAATACTCTGAAGGAGAGTCTAATAGAAGCCCGAGAGGGAAGCCGAGGGCTTTTTATATCTCTGTTTGCTACTTTTGGACCTGACTAAAGAGTAACCCGCAAAATCCTAGCCACGCATTTCCGAGATCAAAATAAGGAAAAATATTATGTGACTTTAGGTCAATTTCGCAAAAAACTTTTTTTAATGTTTTTTGCACATGAAAAGTAAATGTTACTAATAAAATTATCACCTAAAACGAATAGATTTTTTTTTTCGTGTTAAATTTAGTTTATGCAAAGTGTTCCTTGTCACTTTGATATAATGTCAATATAGTAAGGATGTGTAAACTATGCACAATAGTGGCAGCAACGCCATTAAAAAGGCGTTTTGCCCTGAGTTATAATCAGTGGCGTAGCAAGGGGGGGGAGGGCGGCGGGGGCGGCCCGCACCGGGTGTCACCCACTTAGAGGTGACTTTTAGGTAACCGCACCCCCCCCCCCCGTGATTAGGGGTGACACTAATGGTTATCCGCACCGGGTGACACCCATGCTAGCTACGCCACTGGTTTAATGATGTTATTTTATTGGTTAACTCTGAATTTAGAGGATACTTTAGTCTTTAAATATGATCAGGAATACACTGTTGAAATGCCTAGAATGACATTAGGGCCCCCGGTATATCAATAAAGCCTCTCAGAGCTAAACTTCGAAACTATTAAGTAGTTTGACTTCGTCTAATACTTTAACAACGTATATTTCACAAATTTACTGTCTATCACTACCGCATATTAAATTACCCTTTCAACTACGCCCCTACGTGTGAGGGGAGCAACCCCATTTAGGTACAGTCGACTAAAAATGTGGTCTACCACCCTACGGTTGAGGTTCGTTTGAACGTCATGAGACAACAAGGTCGTGCATGTTTTAAACTCCGTTAGAAATGTCAACCTTAGCGATCGTTAAATCTCGCAGAAACTTATGTCAAAACTGATTGACCACTTTCTTGACCCACTGTACCTACCTAAAGGAATGGGGACTTGTACGGAATTTGAAAATCTAGGTACTCTGTAGTCTGTTAAGACCTAGATAGAGCTAGACTTTGCAGCGTAAAATATATGTAGAATCCCACCATTAACGTATTTTTACTTATAAATTGGATGTTTATGCCCGTTCTGCACAGCGCAAAGTTAATAGTCCTGTCGAAACCATAGTATGCCTATAATAGTAATATGAAATCTAGGTACTCTGTGTACTTGAAAAGTAATAAGTCATTTGGTATCAAACAAAAAAATTACTAGAATGACAAAAGTCATAGGGGTGGTGACCAGGATTGACTTAGTTTAAGATTTATTTTACTTAAAAATATAAAAAATTCAATTAGTTCTGTTTTGAATGAAATACCACATGATCATATTATTGATTAATTTTAGAGTCAGACAAATTGGTTCTGGATTGTGACCAAGAATTAAATATTCATATGCCGTATTAATTAATATCAGTAGGATGATAAAGTAGGTGCCGTATAACGAACTCATCAACGTTAAATATGGCGGTGCAGCTGTCATCCCACAGAAACTGTCAAATTTTTCATACTAGTTTTTTTTAACGATGACGTTGACGTTTAGGGGCTACGTTGAAAAATTATAGGTTTTTCAAACGCTCTCTGACTAAACGGGAAAAGGGACTGAATTTATTTTCGAATATATATTATTTAATAGACTATATACTTTTTGTATATGGCACAAGCTGAAACACGATTGCTGAAAGTTGCCTAGAAAAAAAATCCGAGGTTGGGTAAGAGATTAAGCAAAATAACTAAGTTAAAAAGATGGTTTTCTGGCTTATCTAAAAAGTCACAGAAGCAAAATTACACAAAACTTTATAGATTCACTTATTTATCGTATTTTGGTCAAAAAGTCTGATCCTTAAGAGCGCTGCATCTATTTCCTTCGTGCACGAGAGCCATAAACGTGTCTCTAACAGATGGGCGTGGCTTGTCCGAATCGAGGAATGGCCTTAACAGACGGTTTGGTGCAACCGGCCTTTAATAGTAGCTCTTTGAACTCACCGCAAATACCGTTAATTGCGACTTCGTGCACTAATTGACAAAAATACTTTCTCCAAGTTTGTGGATCAATCAATTTACTAACACAATAGTTTGAAACCGCTCAGTGTAACGGAGGTGTGTAGGTACTAGGTAGTCGCAGAAGTCTCATTGTATCTAAGTACAGTAGCCAGTTTGTCATCCACCCGAGTAAGATACATGGGAAAAACTTAATTATATAGGCGGACCACTAACACAACCCCACTTTAGCAAAAAACCTGAACCGACTTTTTTTTGGATTTGTCTCCGCCCCGAATAGCAGAATAACTATTAAAAGATTGGAGAAATAAAAAAATGTGGGCTGCACGAAGTTCGCCGACTCCCCTGCACTTTCCTAGCTGATGGAATAACGCCAGCTAATGAACAGCGGCTAACGAACTGATATTTAACCTAAACTTGTTAGCCTCTTCATGGGTTTTCGGGTAATCTGGTTATAACGTCCAATTCCCAGATTTTCCAGATTTCACTGTTACTATCACACCGTCTCTTATCGTCATTTTGCAGGCGTATTGATTGCGGGTCTTGGAGAAATAAGGATTTTTAACAGTTATTTCTTATAATATTGATAGGATCATAAATAAAATTTATTATATTATACTATACTATAAACTACCAGTTAAATTAGCACAGTGAGTAAGTACCTAACTAGATATTAAATAAAATATATTAACATAAAACGTACGTGAACTATCTTTTTAATATGCTAGGAATAAATAGCACATAAATACTCGAACCTAATTACGAAATACATTGCATGATTGCTCTTACGATGACTCTAGGACCCAGCCCACCTGAACTTTAACACTCTCAGCGCCATAGAACAAACGAATTTTCTGCTGTGGCAGGCCAAGTGGGTCACCAGCCGCCCACCTAAATTTGAGCTCAGAGGGCCACCAAGATTTTTAAAAGCTTTACCTGCAGGCCAAGTGGGCTGCCGGCAGACCACATAAATTCGAGTCTAGCAGAGAATGCTACATTTTTGATACCTTTACCAGCAGGCCGCGTGGGTTGCAGGCAGACCAATACCAGATAACCATATCCATGTCAAATTTTCTCTTGAGATAAAGTCAATGGTAAAACCCAGCAGGCCGAAATTTCGCACAATCAATTTTTGAAGTCGGGGCTTCAAAATTTTGTTAGTCTTTCGGACGCGAGAATAACAGTAAGTTCCAGAGATAGATGGTGGTCCCCCCCCCCCCCCCCCCCTAAAACCTGACTTTATAACACAGGTTCTAAAAAGGCGCTTAATTAAAATCTCATTAAAATAAAATTTATTACACTGATTGACTACGGAACCCTAAAAATTTATTTAGTCAAAGTGTCCTACAACGGACACACAGTGTACTTAGGTCTTCGTGTCTTCGCATGAACCACATATAAGATAACACCCTTGTAACTCAGCCCTAATCAACTGAATTCATCGATCGACTAGTAGCGCCATCTGTCGCGCCACTCAGGTACTAATGTCGCCCGGTGCTAGCGCCAGGCTGATTTCTCCTCAGTAAGCTTATGTAACTCAGCCGAGCAACACGTGCACAATCAAGTTTAAAAAATATCGAAAAGTAAATTACAAATGCAAATTGTGTAACGATTGTTGCTATTTCAGATATAGTGATATTGCACAATTTACTTTTGTAATTTATTTTGTGCAAATTGGTCAAAAGATGGAAAAGCAAATAGTATAATGATTGTTGCTACTTCAGATATTGTGAAATTCCACTCGGTGCCCGTGGCCCAGCGACGCGACGCAGTGACCTCCAATAGGCACCGTCAAAACACATGCGTCGTTCCGTGAGACGACATGCGTCGCCCTGTGAGATGACAGGCGTTGTCCCGTGAGACGAGGTGCGTCATCCCGTGAGACGACATGCGACGTCCTGTGAGACGACATGCCTCATACCGAGACGCGACTTGCGTCGTCCCGTGAGACGACAGGCGTCGTCCCGTGAGACGACAGGAGTCGCCCTTGAGACGACAGGCGTCGTCCCGTGAGACGACATGCGTCATACCGTGAGACGACATGCGTCGTTCCCGTGAGACGACATGCGTCATTCTGGAAGATGTCATTGCGTCATTCCGCGACACGACATGCCTGTGAGACGACCTGCGTCGTCCTGTGAGACGACAAGTGTCGTCCTGTGAGACGACATTCGTCGTCCTGTGAGACGACATGCGTCATCCTGTAAGATGACAAGCGTCGTCCTGTGAGACAAAATTGCGTCGACCCATGAGGCAAAATGCGTTGGCCCATGTGACGATTTTGCGTCACCTGTTGAGACGACATGCGTCGTCTTGAGAGACGATATTGCGTCGTCCTGTGAGATGACATTACGTCGACTGTTAAGACGACAAGCGTCGTCCTAAGACTCCTGAGAGACGACATGCATCGTGCATCATCCCGTCTTGTGTGTCATCGTGGAAACATACAAAGTCGTCATATAGGAAGACTATACTTCCGGGAAACGGTATTGCGTCCTGCATCATGACATGGCGCCCTTCCTTGAGACGCTATGTAATGTTCATGCATCATCTTGTAGCTGTCGCTCCACAGATTATATACATCTATTTATATGGATACCGTTGGAAAACTGACATCTTAATGTCTGATTTATCCCATGAACAAACGACGCCAACGATTGCATTGTCGAAATCATTTAAACATTGGCATGGTAACGATTGAACGTCATAATGTCGATTTATTAAACGATGTTCAAATGTCGTTTCTCGTATGTCAGACACGAAAATAGAATAAGCTCATTCTTTCAATCACTAATAAAGCATGGTTCATGGGTAAAACAACTGTCTGGTACATTTTTTAAGAAGAATGGAAGACACGCGGCCTCAAGTAGACTTGCTTGTATAAAAGTTGTCCAGTCACCAAAAACTAATTTGTGGTTTGGCATTTCGATTGAACCCAGGAAGTAGGTACTCGTAAACCTATAATTATCTAAAAATATTGCCAAATACGGCTTATACTACAAATTTATGCGACTAAACGCAAAATAAGCTGTTTCGATAATGCGAAAAGGGGAAGTAAAAACCGGCAAGTTTTTACAAGCATTTACAGCCCCCAACCAGATCCTATACTTAAAAAAAAGGACGGGGAGGCAAGTAAAAACAACCTCAGACGTAGGAAGTCTAGAACCTTCTTCTCCGGTAACCACAATAGGATTTTTTTGAAAAGAATAGCATAACCGTTTTCGCTCTGACCCATAACATCAAAAATAACTTTGTAGTAAGTTTGTAGAATATTTAAGTTGAGCTGAATAAACGACGTTGTGTTATCAATCTAAACAGCGAACGCCTGCCCATTGTAGGCACACGTGAGTCAAATCCTGATTGTGTCTTGAAGCATACTGAAGCACCTCACAAATATTGATTCTTAGTTACCAAATTAAAATAACTGCCAATTACTGCAGATAAGGATATTAACTACAGATCTTAAAATATTTATATATATATATATATATATATATATATATATAGTCAATGCTAGTTGAGCTGATACTGTTACGCAAAATTAAAACGTGTACGGTATACGGTTTTACGGCAGAGGTTTAAACACGTCTCATATGTGGTTCATGCGAAGGCACGAAGACCTAAATAGAACCGTTTCTCCCCCGAAGGGTAAAAAACTGATATTTAGGTTTCTGCCATAGCATGCACCACCCCTAAGGCCCTTCCCGGCTTACTTAAGGTACTGAGGAGAAATCAGCCTGGCGCTAGCACCAGGCGACATTAGTCCCTGAGTGGCGCGACAGATGGCGCTACTAGTCGATGAATTCAGTTGATTAGGGCTGAGTTACAAGGGTGTTATCTCATAGTGGTTCATGCGAAGGCATGAAGACCTAAATATCCGTTTTTTACCCTTCGAGGGAAAAACGGTTCTATATACGTAACTATAAAACTAAAATGTGTATTCACATATTTTTTAAGCTACAATTCACAAGCGAAAATTACGCTGTGTTACAAAGAGCTCCGCTTGTAAATGGAAACTTGTAGCTTTATAAAATAGGCCTCTGGTATGGAAAAAACAATACTTTGTAGAATCGTTAACGGCAAAGCATTGTAATTAGCATACGTCGTTATCGCGGGTGCAAAAACAAATATGTTGAAGAATGTATATAACAGAGTGTCCGTTTTGTATAAACAGAGTATTTCTACCTACGCGTCTTAGCCTCTAAGAAGTTCTTCATATCTAGCATAATGTTTTTGCTGGAAATGATCAATCAAACTCTTCTCAATCTTGCGCCTTTTCTACGTTCCTTAAAGTGCGCCTTTTTGAGTTGAAATTTCGTTTTAAATTTTTTTATGAAAATAACGAGTAACCGTGACTTTAGGGGGAACCAATTGTTCCAAAGTGTAAAATAATCGTTTATCCACAAGTCTACATAAATCGATCAAGAATGAAAAATGTTTCGAAAACAGGTGACAGAAGAGGTTGCCGTTAGGGCTGCGTGGCTAATCTTTTTAACCGACTTCAAAAAAGGAGGAGGTTCTCAATTCGACAGAATTTTTTATCATTATTATTTTTTTGTATGTATGTTACTCGATGGAGCGCTGGTAGCCTTGCGGTAAGACGTCCGACTTTCAATCCGGAGGTCTCGGGTTCAAACCCCGGCTCGTACCACTGAGTTTTTCGCAACTTATGTACGGAATATCATTTGATATTTACCAGTCGCTTTTCGGTGAAGGAAAACATCGTAAGGAAACCGGATCTAATCCCAAAAAGGCCTGGTTTCGCCTCTGGGTTGGAAGGTCAGATGGCAGTCGCTTTCGTAAAAACTAGTGTCTACGCCAAATCATGGGATTAGGTTGTCAAGCGGACCCCAAACCGGGATAAACGCTAGGATGATGATGATGATGTATGTTACTCGATATTTCCGTGAATCGTGAAACGATTTTCAAAATTTCTTTTTAATCGAATGGGTATTATCCCCTAGATGGTCCCGTTGGCACCAAGTCGGGGTCTGATGATGGGATCCTGAAGAAATCGAGGGAACTCTTCAACTATTATAGGCACACCTATAGTGGTTTCACTATTTTTTACAGCAACTCGGCCACTTCCCCTTGGATTAGCGGATCCTAAGCGAAGTCGGTTCTTTTTTTGTTTAAAAATATTAATATGTACTAATTATCAAGTAACTATGAACTACGATATTAGAAAAAAAAAAAAAATTTTGATCTCGTAGGTACAAACGTATTTGATACTACTGACACTTCTGTTATTTCTTGTTTATCATAATCTTTGAGTTCTGTCAAATCGTAGTTGCACCCGCGATAACGACGTATGGTAATTAGCACTGATTGTATCGTATCAGTCTTTTTGTGGAAAGTTTGAATTTGAGAAGAGATGCCGCATGTAAATAATTTAAAAAAAAAGTAACCGACTTCACTTAGCCTCCACCAAAAATAGCAAAAAAAAAAAGATTCCGACGAATTGAGAAACTTCTCCTTCGAAATCTTGAAGTTGGTTAAAAAGATTGTAAATTTAGTTTTGTGGGGTCATTGCGGACCACGTGGCCTGGCGGTAAAGTTTATAAATTGCCCCGCCGGCCGCCCACATGGCCTGCCGGTAAAGTAACTTAAAACTGTTGAAAATTAATAGTGGCCTGCTGTATTGAAATTTTTGTGGGCCGCCGGCAGCCCATGTGGCCTGCACGGAAAGATACTAAAAACGATAGAGGCCTGCTGCATTAAAATATTTGTGGAGCGCCGGCGGCCCACGTGGCCTGCTGATAAAGTTGCAAAATATATGTGTGGCCAGCGGCGCTTGAAACTCTGTGGGCCGCCGGCGACCCACGTGGCGCTGAGAGTGTTAAACCTTCACTGCTGCTAACCGTACATATCTACTAATCCCCTTATTCATAAACGGCCACTAAAGTTAAAAGAGATCGCTGATAATCGTTTGTCCCTTTCCCTCATATAGGTTGGACGGACAAACGATTATCAGCGATCTCGTAACTTTAGTAAACGTATATGAATAAGGGGGTAAGTACCTAATACTTATGTATTAGCTATGTGCGAAGAGCTGTGCATTATGGGGGTAACGTGAACGATCGCAGTGCACAATGTGACAAGAAATGAAACTGCAAAAGCCCCTGTCAGCTGTCAAAATAGTGAATCAGCCAGTGACATTTCATATAAGCAATGGGTTGTATTCATTGCTTATTTATAAAAAAGAAAAAAGAGATTGAACACCTGCCCAAGAGATGGCGCCACAATCATGCACACAGCGAATAAAGAAGACTCAACTCAACCTGAATCAATTTTATTCAATAATAGAATATCTACATTTAATCCAATTAGATTTCAACTAACGAATGCAGACACCTGTCGCCTATCTGATTATGTTCTCTCTGGGACGACACTAGCCTAGCGAATGTCGACCTAGATATTTAGGGATTCTACTTTAGTCACGTAGACTTCTCACATGCTACTTACCTAAGTGAATTACTCCCTTACTTCTTAAATATATTACGTTATTAGAGATATAGATCAAACTAATAGATACAGTTGTGCGATGCAGAGAGAAAGCAAGCGATATTGTTATCTCGTTTCGCCGCGAACTTGCGTCGCTTAGTTAGGCTAAGGCACTGGTCCCACCGCGAGCGAGTAAACTATGAGCTATCGGCTATTTCAAGAGACAAAAGATAATCGCTCCCGTGTAAACATAAGAGAGACAAATATCATAGCTGGGCGATGAACTATACTCGCCCAGCTATATATTTGTTTCTCTTTTGTTTACACGGGAGCGAGTATCTTTTGTCTCTTGAAATAGCCGATAGCTCATAGTTACTCGCTCGCGGTGGGACCAGTGCCTAACGTTGACCTAAACTAGAGGACAAATCAAATTATTTTTATAAATATTTCAGTTGTTTATTTTAACTATATAAATTTTAAACTTAAATAGATTTCATATTATTATTATTATTTATTATTTAAGCTATTGTCTCACACGATACTGTTTTTAGGGTTTGTTCGTTTTCAATATTTGTATTGTGTGATCCCCTGAGGGTAAAAGCCTCCTCCATCTTTTTCCACTTTTGTTTGTCTAGTGCTATATCAGTCCAGTTTTCTCCTGCAGTTTTCATTATGTCATCCACCCATCTTTTTCTCTGTCTTCCTGAGTTCCTTTTACCAGGTGGGCCTCGCCACTTGGTTGCTTGTATAGTCCACCTCTTGTCCTTATACCTTGCCAAATGTCCAGCCCATCTCCATTTTTGCCTGAGACTAAATTGTAAAGCGTCGGTCAGTTTTGTTTTCTTACGGGTGTCTGTGTTTCTTACTTTGTCTATTCTTCTTAATTTCAGAATGCTTCTTTCCATCGCATGTTGACAGGACAAGATTTTTTCTTTGACTCGTTCAGTGTAAATCCATGTCTGGCATGCATAGGTTAGACAGGGGAGGATGCTGGAATCCATTACTATCTTTTTTATTTTTAAGCTGTAATTTCCCTTCAGGATCTCTTTGTGCGCCCAATACTTTTTCCAAGTTGTATTTATTCGCCGGTCTATTTCATTTTCGTTGCTATTGGTGTCAAAAGAGATCATTTTACCCAAGTATACATAGCTGTCTACATATTCAATTGTCTTTTCATCTACGGTCATGCCTTTTTTGTGACTGTTCGTCATGATTTTAGTTTTAGACGCATTCATGTGTAATCCTACTTTTTGGCTCTCTGTATTTAGATCTCGTAGCATTATTTCCATTTCTTGGGCAGTATAACTAAATAAGACTATGTCGTCAGCAAACCTTAAATGTGTCAGCTTCCTTTGTGACACCCATACTCCTTTTTTATTCCAGTGGAGTTTTCTGAACACTTCTTCCATCACCGCTATGAATAGTTTGGGAGAGAGAGGATCGCCCTGTCTCACACCTCTTTCGATTGTGAATGCTTCTCCTAGTCTCTCTAGTCTCACCCTGCTGACGCTTTTAGAGTAAATGTTCCTTATGATGTTGATATATTTTCCGTTAATAGTGTTGTTCTTTAATGCATTCCATATGGATGGGTGTATTAAGCTGTCAAACGCTTTTGAATAGTCTACGAACGCCACATACAGCGGTCTTTGGTATTCTTTAAATTTTTCCATGATTTGATCTATGACTTGTATGTGGTCGATTGTAGAGTACTGTGCTCGAAAGCCAGCTTGTTCCATTGGCTGATTTATATCGATTGTTGGTGCTATTCTGGTTAGAAGTATTGATGAGAAAAGTTTGTATACTGATGAAAGTAAGCTTATCGGCCTATAATTGCTGATGTCGAGTGGGTTTCCTTTTTTATAAAGCAATATGATATTTGATTGGCAAATAGATTTCATATACAAAGAAAAAAGTGACCAAGGCCTCCTGGTTCAAGGTGACTAGGGTAGTTAGCTATTCCTTTGTATGTATGATATTTATTTAAGTTAGATAATAATTATAAGGGTTAAAGGTTGTCTGGAAGAGATCGCTCTTTAGCGATAAGACCGCCTGTTGTTTACCTCTAAATTTGCTGTATTTTCTGTACTGTTTCCTTTTTGAGGTGTTCTATAAAGAGTATTTGTATTGTATTGTAAGGGTTTACGACTAATGATATTGTGATGGTCGTGATGGATGTACGTAATACCTACAACATATGGACTAAGAGCTGGCCTCGTCAGATATGACAATAATAATGAGAGCAACTGTGTCACCCTCTTTCATAGACAAAAATTTCATAGAATTTCGTTTCCCAGAAATTATTTCATAGATTATTTGGTTCATGTACTTTCTATTCCAATATTATTGTTTCATGGACTATTCAATTGGTAAAAACATATTTCACAGACATTCATTTCCATGTATATTGCTATCAAACTTTTTTAATTTACAAAGTTATCAAACTCTAAAATCATATTTCATGTATTTTTGTTTCGTAGAAACAGATTTCATAGATTGTTGTTCCATAGTTACGGTTTTATATAATATTTAGTTCTACTAATTTTTTTTTCCAATACTATTATTTTAGTATTTATGCATCGTTGGTTGGGTTAGAACTGCGAACCCCCAGTAATAAATTGTTGCCAGAAAAGTTGGTTAGGTTAGGTTGGAACTGCGACCCCCACAGAAACAAACTGTTGCCGAAAACTTGGTTAGGTTAGGTTAGAACTGCGACCCCTATAGAAACAAACGGTTGCCAGAAAAGCTGGTTAGGTTAGGTTAGAACTGCCACCCCCACAGAAACAAAATGTTGCCAGAAAAGTTGGTTAGGTTAGGTTAGAACTATGACCCTCTACAAAATAAAACGGCTGCCAGAAAGTAGGTTAGGTTAGAACTATGAAACTCTACTGAAACAAACTGTTAAGCGAAAATATTAAGTTTTATAAAATGAGAAACAACATTCTATGAATATGCAGACATTGAAACAAGTGTTATACAAATTAAATATTATACAGATCAATAATATCTGATTTAAAACGTTACGAACTGAAATTCTAAGAACTACTTATCTGAACAATAATAAATATACAAAACCAGATTCTATAATTTAAGAGCTCAGAAAAATGATCATTCTATGAAATGAAAATATGGGAAACATTTTCTATGAATTATTCTAGCAGCTTTTAATGGGTGGAACAGTATGCGACAAACTATAAATTACATTATACGTCGTTTGGCACTACTTTCCCCCAACAGAAACTTGTGGCAATGATATAATCTAATTATTATCTTCTCATAATATTGCATCAAAACCAAAACTCTATGATCATTGATCTGTTTTCTTGAAGTGGTGTGCATTCTTTGACCTCCACCACTTTACAGCTGCCTGATGTCCAGATCTATAAATAAGCATAGTATAGCAAACTGACTAGACTGCAGCGGTTCTCAAACTTTTTTGGTGACGGAATCCTGTAATAAGAGCAATAAATTAAAGCGTAGATTTTACTCCTCAATCAATAAAACTTGTGTTAAAGATCTTTTTAAAAATATGTATTTTGTATCTATATTATTTGACGGAGCCCCAAATTATGCGTTAGCTAGACTATAGAACACAAATAGTTTTTTAAATTAAAAGTATCCTCGCAAAGCCCCTACAGAGGCTTTCCCTAGGGCTCCGCGGAGCACACTTCGAGAATGGCTGGACTAGAGGAGTTTCGTTGCTCTCAATATTGTGTCATATCTGACGTGGCTAGCTCTCCGTCTAATACAACAACAAAGCGCTCCCCTTGTTGTTTAATGATACTAATAGGGGTTTATCAATTTTAATGTAACCAGATGTATACGGGTCCCGTTTTATCTCCGGGGACAATAAATAACATGAATAATATCTTTGTCTTGAGAAGTTCTAAGTAACTCGTAATTAATTACTTAGTTACTTAGAAATGTAAACTTGAAATATGTCGTAATATATAATATATATTGGATCGTGAATACCTACTCATAGTATTTCGGAGAAACTCTCGTGTTTCATCTCATCTAACAATAAGTAAATATCGATCTGTTTATTATTTAAATATTTCGTTGTCGTTCGATTTAAGTAGGTGAAACATAGTTTCGGTACATGTCTCCGTAATAAATTAATTTAATATTGTATTGAACCAGCAACTTCATGTACGTTGCAGACTTTTTATAGGCTAATGAGGATTTGGTATGTGAAAACGTTAAGGCACAAATGCAAGTCCCTTATTGTTGTTGATATAGTAGGGTAGGTACGTTAGTTTTCGTCCACTTAACGATTTTTCTAACTTAAATAGTCTAGTTTTGGTTAATATTATGCGAATTACAGACATAACTACACCATATCCTCCACAGCTTTGGTAATTATACTCACCAATACAACTAAAAACAACATAAGTTCAGGGGAAAAGGCCGCTTAATTATTTTTTTCTTCTCTTCGACTTTAATCTGTGTATTAGGATTTTATAGACCAGACTTAAACCTTACACATTTAAATATTGGATAGTCTATGGCACTTCCGGGATCATCAAATAGATTTATTAAACAACCCGCCCCTAAACTAAAATAATTTTGAAAAGAGAATGTCATTCACATCTCGGTAAAATGTGTAGAGTTTGTCCGGAAAGAAAAGTGTCATGGTTTATTTGGGAGCTCATACATTGTACGACACTTTTCTTTTCGGACAGACTCAACTTTATAATTTCCGGAAGTACTTAATCTGTCAAATTTTCTTCTACTTAAACTTGCTTCTGCGTTGTGATTGGTTTATAAAAAGACCAATCACAACTACACCGACATCTTGGAAGTAAGTTTAGACACAGTTTATTCTATCCATCTCTTTCTAGTATGCACACAATCAAATGTATATCTCTTTTCGGTGGTGTCTGTACCACCGAATAGGCCCAAATACAATTACTTCCGGTTTGAAAAATAGTGTTTGACGTTTGATTGGGAAAGATTTAGAAATAATTAAAGAAAATCAATTCTTACTTAATACTGGTAGAAAAAGTATTGTATACAATAGTGACATAATTAAGCTTTTCAATCTCGTACCTTAATTAGGCCACTCAGCAAGCTTCGTGGCCTAAGTCGAGTACGACTGAAAAGCTCTTGATTATGTCACTATTGTATAAAATACTATAAAGGGTGTGTGGTTATATGATTAAAATGAAAAACGAAATATTATCTTAGGTTTTAATACAGATAAATATATTTTACACACAAACGAGATTCAGTCTTACATTATAAATAAGTTACTAAAATCTAATATATTAATGAAATTTCTATATTAAACACACACAACAAAAATATCGACTATGACAATATGCATTATAAAACTGGGATAATTTTAATTCAAAGTTGAATCATTTATACGGGTTGTAGCTATAGGCAGGAGGATAGCTTTGTGGTGTATAGCTTGGCGCATGATAGGCTGGCTTCGGAGCATACCCATAGGCTGGGTGGTGGTACGCTGGCTTAGGACAGTCCTCCTCCCAAAGCCACCAAATAGTTATCAACACTTCCAAATTGATCAACATCAGAGAAATCACTGGAATGCTTAACTTACTAATCAAAGACTTCAAGCCACCTTTAGCAGTCAGCAGAGGCTTCACAATCCCGTTGATAACTATATCCTTAAAACCATTTAGCTCCAAACCGCTGGAGGCAGATCCTGAGAACAATGCGAGGATCAGCTCGATCAAACCACTGATTTTACTTGCCGCTTTCGTAGCCACTGGTTTCACGAGTAGATCTGGTTTCAACAATGACAGCTTGGGAGTTTGTTCATGTTTGTATTGAGGTTCGTATGAAGGTGACCACGGACCATAGTTCTGTTGGCTTGGCGGGTATCCGTAAGAAGGGCGGTGGTATATTCCATATTCATCCGCTCGCTCGGCAGCACGGGACTCCAGATTCTCATCCATCCTGTTTTCTGACATCCTGTTCTGTGATAACTCGTTCAGAGAGTCGACTATTTCTTTGATTTCGGAGTGCAAATCTTTTGTTATGAGTGAGGTATCGGTTGGCACTTTTGGTGGTATCGGCTGTAACTGCCTTATGTTGCGCTGTTCAGGTATTTGTGGCACTTCCAAAATATTTGTGATTGGTTGATATGTCGGCGGGCTTGCTGCTGGATACGCTATGAATCCATCATTCGGCAATAACGTTTCCACTTCGTATTGATACCCATTAGGGTCGACAATTAATGTACATAAACTGTATGGAAGTAAAACTGACGACAGAAGTGCTCCCGTGAGTGACATCGTGAATAACTAAACTTTGATAAAATGCATCACCGCGTTTTATAAGGTAAAAATAATAAATATCAGCAAGTTGGCACTTCTTCATATTCTAATTATGTAGGTTACGTTTAGTAATTGAGTCATTTGTTATGCATTTCATTTTATTGGTGTTGAAACTGTCAGCTAATATTGATTCCGGAACCGCAATCAAGTGACATACATTGTGCAATCTTATCGCCGGCCAAAACACTTAGCACAACCTTCGCAAAGGGAGCGTCTTCTTCTACGTCGTTTATCATAGAAAAAGTAGCAGCCGCGCCCAACTGGCTGGCCCACCCGTTTCGCGATGCCCTCTGAATAACACAAGCAATTCTCTCCGAACAATCCATGATCATTCTAGACTTGTGACCTTTTTTCTTTTTCTTTTTAAAATATTTTATCATCTTCGAAATCATTGGCCACAACAAAAATGCCTTAAATCCTACTTTAGCCATAAGCATCGCCGTGAGCGGGAACAACAACATTTTACCAGCCGCCACTTTGAGAAACACAAGAACAGCAGCGGACATCATTATTTTAGCGGCACTTCCTAAAACACTAGCGAGCGATGAAAGAGAGTCAGACTTTGGACACGTCACATGATACGAGTACCCAGGGTCAGAATACGTCTTCCGTATCTGTTCCGCGTAATAATTAGATGGGGCGGTAAACAAGTCCATGAACGGCAGAGGGAGCGCACTTGTGGGCGTTGCGGGCCCCAAGGCTTGATGGTTTTCCTGACCGGTCACAGGAGACACAACAAAAAGAAGTGCTATTGTCACAATCATGACTGAGAAACTGTTACGCTTCAAATACAACATTTTACTTAAAACCTCTGCCATGAAATTTGAATTTTACTTCTAAAATGCGTGAACAAACAATTAACAGTAACGGTATCAATGTCATCAGGTCATGTAATTTGTACAATTTTATGGACTCTTTAAGGTCAACAAGAAAATTAAACACACTTTTAAATCGAGATTCCTTATTTTCACTTCAGATATTAAATTCGCAATAGGCAAATACTTTTACTTTCTGTTTATAGTTTGGCCGGTTTGTTTTACTTCAAGCATAGAGAGAGATTCGTACTGTCTCTTTCCCACGCTCGTACCCTCGCTACTAAAAAAGGGATGAGTGTAGCTTATTACTTCCACTGTTACTGCACTTTTTCCCCAGCAAGACTATAGGTAATTTCAAATTTAAAAAAAAGTTGGCATAATGTCAGACAGCCTTTGCTTATTTTTCTCCGAAGAGAAATGGCGGGAAAGTAGTCTTACGATTGCAAATGTGACTTTTATTTATTCATGGCTGTTGCAAGTTTGCACTTCACAAACTGCTTGTTTTTAAGTGTCGCGTCGCTAAGTGTCTTTATTATTATAAACATATTGAACAAAATAAAGTACCAATAATATCTACAAAGCTATGGCGGGATATACGCGTAAGAAGATTTGTATAAACTTCGATAAAAGTGACGCGTCTTCGTTTAAAAATTGTGTCATACATTCGCGATATTCCACGGCCGGTAAGTGTTAATACATTTTCTTTAAGATTTTACAAACTTATCTGACATATAATAAAGTAGTTATGCTGAATCGAGAATCCATTTGTGTTATATTACGTGTTAAAACTAGAACATTACACGCTAAACTTTCATCACTAAGACTTTTCACGTGTTTCCATACCTCATACCAGTCGAAAATTAGATAAAAGTAACGATTTCGTGTCGCAGGCAAGGAATAATCATAATCACATATAGATACTAGCAATTCGGTAGAAAATTTGGTTTCTAAGTCGGGCATTGGATTTAGGCATCAACTGGTCACACCAAAGTTTTGTTCTAACCGGTCATACAGCCGAAACCAATAATATTTGTTTCAACCCGTCACAAGTAAATATAGTTCTATTAAGTCACATAGTAATTTTGTAGCTATTGGTCACACTGAAAATATGTTCCTATTCGTCATCCCGTCAATAAGTTCTAACTGGTCACTGTGATACAAAGCGATGGCTATGGCGAAAATCATATCCCTTTACGTTGTTCAGTCAGCAACAAACAGCAGCAGTATGCAAATTAATAAAAGTTAGTTATAAGATATTGATATTAATATTATGGTCGTGTATATATATTTTTTACTTGTCATGCTCAAAAAGTTTGTCGTATTAGGCTTACGTAGGTGGACTAAAGTAGTACATTTAACCACTAGGGCTAATATGTATACATAATTTAGCTTCTCATAGTTCTTATTGTTATGTGCATAAAAAGTCTAATTTCGTAGTCTGCACGGCGCCCGGCCCATCCCCGCGAGCCCGGGCCCGCGGCGATGGGCCGGGCGCCGTCCAGAGCAGACTTTACGAAATTCGGTCAAGTTTAACCAAATTTTCACCTTAGATTAGTTAATGTGCGTAAATAATCATTATTTTATTTTATTTCATTATTTTCGGTAAATTCGTTCGGTAAATTTTAAAATTGTTTAAAATTGTTCCAGTGGTAATATGGCTTTTAGAACCAAGTCATACATACTATTTTTCATTTCGATTGCGAGAAAATAATGAAATAAAATAAAATAAAATAATGATTATTTACGCACATGATGAGAACTATGAGAAGCGAAATTATGTATACATATATATTAGCCCTAGGGCTAAATGTACTACTTTAGTCCACCTACCTAAGCCTAATACGACAAACTTTTTGAGCATGACAAGTAAAAAATATATATACACGACCATAATATCAATATCTTATAACTAACTTTTATTAATTGCATACTGCTGCTGTTTGTTGCTGACTGAACAACGTAAAGGGATATGATTTTCGCCATAGCCATCGCTTTGTATCACAGTGACCAGTTAGAACTTATTGACGGGATGACGAATAGGAACATATTTTCAGTGTGACCAATAGCTACAAAATTACTATGTGACTTAATAGAACTATATTTACTTGTGACGGGTTGAAACAAATATTATTGGTTTCGGCAGTATGACCGGTTAGAACAAAACTTTGGTGTGACCAGTTGATGCCTAAATCGGGCATTGATTTGTTAGGCGTGGTAGGTACCTAAGTTATGTTAGTAAAGTTTCAAGTCCCGCTCGACTTTTGTCAGGTAGCATACTATAAGCAGTTCTGATTTGATCATATTCTTATGAAAATACACTTAATAACAATGAAAATACGACAACTTGTATGGAAAATATAAAGTTACCCATTTCTATTGTCCTAAGGCGATTATCGCACTGGCGCCGCAACCGCATGCGGCGACAATGTGTAAGCGTGACAGCGCTATACACATGCAGAGCGCTATCTAGCTCGCGCACCGGCGCCGCATGCGGAAACCGCAGCAGTGTGAAAGACCTCTTAAGTAGTAAATATAACCAGCTTAAAGCGATAATATTGTCACATGTCAGCCCGAATAGCACGATAGTCACGCGGTCAGCAATCCGCTCTGACCCAACTCGCGCCGTGTCATCAAATAAACATGCTGCTAAGAATGTTTTACGACCTTCGCTTGACAACTGTCTTACGTAAATATCTCTGATAACAGAACATATATGAAGAAGCGTTGAAATAAAATCACAAGATCTCAGATTTTATTATCGCTAAGTTACAGACAAAGGGTTCGTCTAAAAAAATTAGAATGTCAATGCAAGCTCTATGTTCTAGACACAAATTCACGAGATTTCATCTTTATAATACCTAAAAATACCTATATTAGAATTATTTACAATTTTGCCTCCTGTACTGTGCAAATTAAATACTTATATAAGCAAATCATGATTAAATAGCCTCAGCTTATTTTAAACCATATCCGGCCAGAGACACTTACGTAACGATCAGCCTACCTATGTGGACAGTTCAATAAAAACGGGTCACCTAGTATAAAAAAGATTACATGCGACCCGTATCCATTGTACTTAAGTAGGTACATAGATATTGCCAGCTAAAAGCGATAAAATTGTGCGTTTGATACCCGTGTGGCCAACGATCCGCAAATAAAATGGGATACCTACTTTAAAATATTGCATTAGCCCATTAATAATCAACTCTATTTAAATACCGACAACGAGGTTAAGTAACGTAAAATTTACACAGATAACTACATTTTGTTCCGAAGAATCTTAAAGAGCGCGTGGGATGGGGAGAGTGTTCTCTTAGAAACTTCCTTAATAAGATATAAAACATCGACATAATCCGGATAACTTTCCGTGTTTTCCTGCTTTTGTGTATCAGCCACGTAGCGATTGTTATTAGTAATGAATATATAGGGCAATGTAAATACAAATATGTATGGAATGACGATTAGAATGCGATACCAATTATGCCCTTAAAAGGATCACCAGTATTTTTTTATTACTACTTTCTGACAACGGCCTACACTTCGACGGTAATACTAATGTAACAACAACTCGTAAGCACGCTGTTTCTATTGAATTTAAACTTTCGTGAGACATATTAACACTATTATCACTGCATGCGGCTGTACTCACTTGTGTTTAGTCACTACGCGCGACATGTTTCGGAGAGCTCAGGTCTCCATTCTCAAGCACTAAGAGTGCTAGGCGAACCGATTCACGACCCCCACGCTGTTTCTGTTGTAAACTAACGAGAATCAAAGAAATTGGCATACATACAATCCAAAACTATTAACTCTTCATTATTCTGGTTCAATACCTACTCAAATATATCTCCTGCTTACCTTTCGAAGCTCTAGAGGCTCAGACAAAGCCAGTTTTTAGATAAATAAGCCTACGCTTAGACCTAATAAATACGTAACTAACTTAATACAACCTCAAGCCTAATAATCGTTTAATAAAAAAGTTCTATAGGTATGTAAAAACTACTAACATAATGTAACGAGTAAAAAATTAAAGCTTCAACAGACATGAGTCCCGAGCCTTTGATCGGACGTTGAACTTTGGGGATTTTATTTACTTCGCTAGTTTTGCTAATGCTTAAGTTTTTACTAGATAATTCATTACATATGTTAATGTATTTCGTAGTTTTGCTAATGCCTAAGTTTTGACTAGCTAGATAATTCATTGGATATGTTGTTTTTTTAAGCTGGTAGGTATATTTAATTTATCTTAACTAGGTACCTTGTGTATCAATACCTTGTACAATGTACATAATATACTAGACAGACTTCTAGGTACCTACCTAATACACTACCTACGATTCAGGTCACTTGGCTTTAGTACCAGTGCTCATTATGTTCTAGAAAAAATGGTGTAATCTTGCATCACTTGCATGCTATATTTGAACCATTTCTTGATGACGTGAATGACAAAAAACAATTAAAATGTAATATTTATTAAGTATAAGAAATGCGAGATGAAGAAAACAATGGAAGCTCATTGTGTTTGTATTTATTATAATCATCTCCTTAAGCAATAAGTAGATGACGTCTGCAAGAAAAATAAAGTCGGTTTCAAAAGCATTAAAATTCTATAAATCATTATAAAATGAATTATTTTATAGATCATTATAAAATTAATTCTTATTAAGTAAATCATTATAAAATGAATTATTTTATAAATCATTATAAAATGAATTATTTTATAAATCGTAATAAAATTAATTATTTTACAAAAACTTATTTTTGAGTTGCACGTTAAAGCCTTCTAAATGAAGCGTGATTTAAATTACGACTAATATCTAATATGTCACTTATAGGACAAAACTACTTTAATTTAATATTCAATATTAGTTTAGTTTAGTTATTTTAATTTAATTTTTGTTACGTGTTGATTAAAGCATTTTATACCCCCCTTTAATTTATCGAAACATAGGCTTCTCATATCAGTTCGTCGGAAGCTAAATTAAAATATTAGCGTCTATATCCGTCCTAGCCCTTATTTGCGCGACCTAAAAACCGAATCGCAGCGAGCTACATAATGCAATTGGAGCATGCCACCTGCCGCTGAGAATAATAATTAACGTAGCTAATAAATGTGATAGTCTGCATCAAAAGGTAGCATTTATTTAAATAGCTATTGTCGTAAAGCAAAAAGTTAGAGGTCTTCTAAGATCATTTTCGCGTGTGGCACGCGAAGAAGTAACTGCCCTCTACCGACCTTTTTAAAAATTCTTTCTGTAAACCTTAGTAAGCCTGAATTCAGTCCAATCAGACATCGGGAATTAAATTAAATAGTTCTCAAGTTAGAAACCATTTTTTGCTTGATTTTTACAAGATATAGAATCTTGTAGCAAATTACTTCAAAATAAGTGGTACAGTCAGCCGCAGAGGTTACTAAACGACTTTATTGTTAAGAGAATAAAAGCAGGTGAAGGTCATTTTAAACACCGCATCCGTTGAACTGTTGCTGTTGCTGACTATATGGCCATGTTTAGCAAAATTAGCGATACCATTTGGGAAAATTACACCACACAATAATGAACCACAAATCCCACAACCTAACCTTAAAGGTCACTGGGTTTTTTACGCTTTCATTTCTTTCTTTATTATAATTAACGCGACACGCATTATTTGAGATGGACTCGGGACATTATAGCACGGTCACAGGCATGTTTTAAGTAGACCACTCAAACTGGTACCTAAGTGATTTTCTCGAAAGCAATTGTAAATATTTTATGATCGGATCCAATTACTCTTTCGATGATGGATAACAAATAGCTTTGGAAAATATTCGAATAATCCAAATCAACCTTAAGGCCTACGGCGACATCTAACAGCTTTTGTTAACGTGATGTTGACATCACGTGCTTGAGCGCGGCACGAAATACATGTATAAAATTGACTTGCTTAATTATTTTTTTTGTATTTTTATTCCGAAGCATTTAGGGTGAGAATTTTCAAGTAAAATTTTTTAGAAATACATTTATTGGCAACTGGACTTGAAATCGGCACATTTCTTCTTTTATATGTTTGTGCTTACGTAGAAACAGTCCAAATTACCTTTAATTACCTTTCGCCAAAACGGCTTGTCGGATTTATGTTGTTGGGATTTACAGCAAAGGTTTAGATTAGGTATACTAAAAAATCTTGAATTTTAAGTGGATTGATGGCGTTTACAACACAGCGCGTATTAAAAAAAATTGTTTTTTCACGATTTCTATTACACATATTGTCTGTGCGTGCGGCCAACCTTTCTGGCGGCACTCATTAAGCGTGAAAGCGTTTCAAACGAGAAGTAAATTGCAGTGCTCTGTCAGGTAACTGAGGTAACCTTCCGTTGGCCTACATTTTCCTCGGGCAAAGTTCCCAGAATTCAGGATCTCTCTTGACATATTATTACAGTTGCTAGGCGTACGGTCAACCAATTTGATTCTCAGGGAGCCCACCGACTATCCAGTCCGCCTGACGATATCGGCCTTTCACTTGTCAGTTTTTTTTTTAATAAATGGCTTTCTCCCTTTGCACATGAGCAATGGGAATTCTGCCGATGACAAGTTGACGACGTTAATCACATTTTATTTGTTAAATAAATATAGGCAACGTTGTTCCGTTTTAGCCTTGTTCTTTGTAAGGGTGATAGCTACTCCTTACAAATAACACGTGGCGGCCATGCCAGGACAACTGTCCATTAAACTACAGAGAGTTTACACGCGTTTTGAGACTAATTCTTCATTAGCTACACACTTTCAAATATTAGATCACCGCACAATAAGCTATACTTAAATGAGCAAAAAATAAAAAATGTTTCTCAAGACGTCCAAACTACCCTGCGTTACGAACAGAAGTCCCACTTGTCAGTTAAAATAGAACAAAAATTAGACAGCTCCGAACAACTGACAGGCCGACTGATAGTGGGTGGGCCCCAATAAACCAGGCAATAGAACCTTGTCATAATGGCATTACCTAAATTTGCCCGTGGATACGTATAAACGTAACTGTGCACTATTATTAGTTATTCTGATAATGATCTTTAATGGCCTAGGAATACAATTGGTCGGCTGTACTGAAACATTGATTCTCGCCGGCTTGTCTAATTTTCAGCCAAATGAACTTTTCTGCAGCTTAGGGAGAAAAAAGCCTTGGCTTGCCCATCAATACATACAAAAGTTTTCCATCGTTCTATCAACCCAACTGTAAGGAAGAGAGGTAAACAGCGATTGAGTGCTATGGCATCGAAAAAAAGCTTCCATATAAACTACGACACTTTTCTTTCCGGACAAACTCTACAAGTATATTTTGTAAACACGATCGTATTTTGTTTTTCTGATTTACATCTCGTAATCTCGTCCACAGGTAAAGTTTACGAAAGGAAACAACAGCTGAAAGTTGCGTCGCCAACCCGAGAAATGCGATCCGCCTATCCTTTGCGAGGAAGCATCTGGGAATATCTAAATGAAGATAAGAGCGACAACTTTAACACTATTTCTAAAAGAAGGACTAGAACACGGCGTAAACACACGAGCGAGAAAGATGCGGAGAATAATGTTATTTGGCTGGTGGCAATGCTTCTCTTAGTCGGTATTATAATACGTAAGTATAGTTAATCAGTTCTCAAGCTCTGAAGAGTACATTATTTATCTATAATATCCCCTCTTTATTTAATTTATTTATTTTATTTTATTATTCAGATAAGTTACACAGCATTACAGTTATACAACCAAGGCACTGTGAATTACAAATAATTAACATTACAGAATACTTAAAACTAGTTGGGTAACCTATGGTGGAAATGAATCACTTTATAGATATGAATAATATCCACTCATTTTTCGATTACCGTACGGCTACAATGAGTTAGACATTGACATTTTTCGCTAACGAGTAATGAATATTTTATCTGTGCATCTCGTTTACACTAATAATATATGTTACAAGCAGAATTCACAGATAGAACACTCGATACTCGTTCTATGTGCCATTATTTTAATGCGATTATAAAGCGAGGTTTAGACTAGCAAGTTTACTGGCGGCAAGTAGGGACGCAGCTATACATAGTACAGAATGAAACATGAATATCACTATTCCATTCTAGCATATAACAGCGTCCCTACTTGTCGCAAGTAGAATTGCTAGTCTAAACCTCGCTTAAAAGCTGGACTAAGGTAATCCCAAAATTAGCTAATGTTGCCCTTCCCGGCAAAAGCTATCACTATCAGCTTAACTTTTTTTTACCATTCACCAAATTCAGTTCAAAATTAATGTGTCCTATGATTTCCACTTTGATTGTTGTTCAATAAAAGTTAGGTAGGTACATCATAGAACTGTAATAAAATTCCTTCCAATTGAAATGAAAAATAAAGTGATTAACTCGGGCGAAAGGGACCTATTTCACAGGAAATATTGTTATTAGGTACTCTCATTCCGTTAGAGCGCCGGACTGTAAATAAACCTGACTCGAAAAATATTATCTCGTCAATACGAGTTTGTCAGAGATTACGCACAGCGTTTCATCTGACATTTATTTATGACACTACATCAAAAGGTGCCATTTGGCAGTCCGCGCTTACGTACTCATTACTCGAATACAGTATTGAATCTGTACAACAAAAGTACTTACCTTTTGATTTGAAATATAAATTTGTTTCAATAAGTAAATATTTAAACAATATAAACAAAATAATTAACCTTTAAAACTTAACAAAATTTTCATATTTTACAAATCAAATAAACGACTATATACACTGGTTATTTCATCAGAAAACAGCAAAGTGATTTTAGTTTAACTAAAGCGTCTAAGCAAGAAATAATTTAAATTATGACCTTTTTTGCAAGTCGTTTGAAAATACTTTATTGCTTAACTAACCTAATTATTTCGCCTAAGTTTATTGCTTAGGTATTAATTAAATTTACTTGTTTAACTTATAAACCGTACTATTGCGATTGAAATGAACGTACCTAGCTATACTTAGTCGGGGTCAAGGGTCAATAGAAAAGTAAAATAATATCAAACCAACGCATTTTACTTCATCACATCACCATGGTTTCATTGTCAGCTTACACATTAAACTTGTTATTTATATTAATGTATAGTATAAATGCGTTAATTACTTACCCCCTTATTCATTAAGGTCTCTCAGACCTCAATTAGTTAATTGATGTTCTGTCCTTATCTGTCCCTTTGACAATTATGTTTGTTAGAAGCAGACAAAACATACGACGTTTATGAATAAGGGGGCTACATTTCAGAGTGTATGTATTGTTAAGCTCTTAAAGGGTAAGCGACACGCATGTGAATCCTCTGGGGTTGTAGGCGTCCATAGGCTACGGTAACAGCTTACCAACAGGCGGGCCGTATGCTTGTTTACCACCGCCGTGGGACACATATACATATATATATATGTATATATATATATATATATATTAAAAAAACTGTCAAATACTGTTTTTGCCTAGAAAAGCAGCCATATTTGTTTACCTACTATTTTATTTTATTTTTCTATTTGCGCCGAACATAGGTACAGTCAAGGAATTTGATTCGCGTACCGTCTTAAGTCTAAATTACTGATGACAATTAATAGTACTAAGGGCTATGTTTCTTCGCTTGCTTAAAGAAATATAAGCCTTATGATATTCTGACATTTCAAGCAATAAATCAACGAAACGGTACGCGAATCAAATTCCTTGACTGTACCTACAGGATGGCCAAAAAAGAACTAAATTCCCGTTGGTTGTAAGGTTTTGGAATGCTACCAATCCTCCCTAGATGGTTTTGGAACCTCTCAGATCGATTTGATTTTCGGATTTTATGGCTATTGAGCGGCGGCAATAATGGCCATTTAGTTAAGATAGCCATGGAATTTAATACTTTTTTGGTCACTTTGTAGAGTTGCGTAGGTACCTATATGAGTACGGTTTACTAAAACCCCTAAACTGTTTTCAGTGACCTACTCAAGACTGTCTAGCTTTATTGCGCAGTCCAAATTTATAACCAAAGTTGTTCCGAAAACAAGCTTAATCTCTCTTTGTAAGTACCTCCTATGATATACACTTCGTTTTAATGTTTGTTCCGATATGAGTTGCTTGTTTTTCTATTGTTAAAATCATAACTTGGAGGGAACTTGGTACACATTTAATTCTTATTTGTAATACTTAGTTACTATTAATAGACTTTGAAACAAGTACTGGTAAAGACTTAAAGTTTTTAATACAATTTACGACAATATACTATTTCTTACTTTCTCACTCAATTGCTAAAAGGTTAAGTGGGAAAATCTCTTTGGATTTTGTACAGTCGACGTCAAAGATATGTTTACACATTTGCACCTTCTTCATTGTAATAAGGTGAAAAAGTGTAAACATATTTTTGTCGACGACTGTCGAATATTTTGTGTTATATCTACGTCCCTACAAAAACTTGTGTTGTACTACTACTTTCTCAATTAAAAAATATATTAAGTATTTAAAGTAGGTACCTACCTACTTAAAATCTACACCTGGCATTACGACTTTTCCTTTGATATAAACCAAATCGCATTTTTGTACATTAATTACTTCGCTTAATATACCCCTTTTAAGACAAAGCACGAAAATAGTTTACCCTCAGCTGCAGATGTTACACTACCGCTAATGGCTCATTTACACTAAATATTTGGAACGCGGCCTACATACGCCTCGTGCAAGCTAGCTCTTACGTATGTCTAATGCTGGCTCAACATAATAAAGAGAGCATTAGAACAATGTACATGTAAAATAGCGATAGCAATATGCTAAAGTTGAATATGATATCTAAATATGTTTATTTATCTCTACCATTCTTAATATTGTATCAAACAAATGACGAACAGAGGCTAGCTAACTATACATTTTTAAACGTTTAGGTTAGTTACAATTTGGGCAGTAGGTAAGTAGGCAGATGTCTCGTAAAAATACACCGCTTATCTGTCACATTGACAGTTGTTTTTGTTAGATACAGACAAACTATAAATTAACTAATTGAGGCTCAAAGCAAGCATTAACTAGAGCCCGCACACGTGTACCCCCGTAAGGGATATATAGATGCCCATAATCACTTCTACAGCATAAAACAGAACAATTTACCATTGTTTTCCTTAGCCGACACAACTTTCTAGGAAAACTAACAGCTTTTCTCGTAGCAATCACAGAAATTCTTGAAGAAATCGCGAATTATATCTGTTTGTTACCCTCCACTGCTAGAAGTAACGCGTGGAGGGTAATAGAAACTATGACAAGGACCAACGATAATAGCACCTCTCTGCCGTAGTACCTATTGCAAGTGTAATAAGACCATCCCGTTCTATCTTGGTATTATTATAACCATGCCCCGTCTATACCTTTTATCCTATGTCTATGAATTGAGGCCTGATAGACGTTTATTTATGAATAAGGGGGTACGATAGATAATTTATTTTCAAGTTGAATAAATTTCGTACCTGGTAATATAAGTACTTAATAATTGTACTGAATTGTAATAAGTTGAAACATATTAACTGGATAACGTTAGCATACCCGTTTTAGGCCCGTCTTATCCTTCTATTGTCAAACACATTAGGTGTAGTTTTCATTCGCTACACTATTAATGTAACCAATAAAATGAAAATATAATTTTAGTCAATTCGGAGCCGTCTGTAGAAGAAGAGTGCTGCTACGTGATGAAGACACTATCTTCATCTCTGCTAAGAGCGGAACAGGCACTGAGGTAAGATTTTTTTATCTAGAAAATATTAGGTATCTCCTGAAATTATACAGTATTGTTTTGAGAGTCCTTTACTGTCAAATAGGCTACTTTCCTATGAAGTCAAATCAGCTACTCTTTAGGAAACTCCACAAAACGATCTGTTATATGAATTTTATACGGGAGACTAATAAGGTGGCGTCACAATACTAAATGGTGGATACATCTCGTTTATAAAAGTTTTAACATTATAAAATCATTTATAGCGCAAACACATGTTACCTACACCTGGATTTTCCCGTGTAGGTATTTTTGAAATATTGATTGAATTAATGCAACAAAATAAGTAATTAAGTTTATCTACTGGAAAGTAGCCTATTGTCACGGAAGAAACTTGTGTCAAAGCTTCAATTTAAAGTATTTACCTATACGATGGGGCGTTTGGTCGCTGCCTGCTGAGTTTTTACTTTTACAATACTCATTGTAAGTAATTCTTAGTAATATTCAATTCTTAAAATGTATTTGGGAAATCCAAATATGTACAATAATGACATCAACAATGGTCTCTGGAAATAGATGCTGACTAAACTGTCAGAGCGTAGTATTTTCCCTCGTCACCGAATGGTTTGCAAAAAGGATTTCAAGACTACAATGCCTAAGCACTATAAATTGTACGAGCTAGATAACAATTGGATTTAGGTACAGTCAGCGTCAAATATATTGTAACAGCTAGAGTAGCTAAATAGTTCGTCACACCATACAAAATATATGGTGTGACGAACTATTTGATCACTTTGGCTGTTACTGTACCTAAACAAATTATTTTTCATAAATATAAGTTGGTTATTTTTAGGAATACGCAGCGCATTCGTCGACTGATGATAATAAGGTCGAAAATATCCAAATCCGGTAAGCAATTTGTACTTACATAATATTTTTATTTAAATATTTATAAGAGTATTTACCTATTATCATTTCATGCGGCTGTAACTTGTGTTTAGTCGGAACTGCCTAGCACTTCTAGTGCTTGATGATGGAGACCTAAGCTTCCGAAACATGTCGCGCGTAGTGGATAAACTAAACACAACACAAGTGAGTAGTTAGCCGCATGAAACGGTAATTAGTGTTAATATGTCTCACGAAAGTTTAAATTCAATAGTATTTACCTAATCGGGAAATTGATAATTGAATGTGGAAACATACTCAGCGATTAAAATAGGTTAGGTCCTATTAATGGAAAATTCCAAGGTGTTTAGTGTAAATTATATATTTTTACTAGACACTTTGCGCAATTAGTCAACATTGTAATTATGTCAAATATATTAAGTGCGAAAAAATTACACAAGATGGAAAAAATGATTAGGAATGGTTTATCACGAACTATTTCCAATAACATTACTTAAAGTACAAATTAGATAGGTAAGAACATTCTTATTTTTAAATAGACCACCTTTAAGGGTCTGTTTTCGGTTATGAAAGTTCCTTGACTTTTAAAAAAATAGACAAAGAGCCATCCAAACAGAAAAACACCGGTTTTACCTAATTGTGCCAAACGACCTCACCCATATTTTATACCCAAAGCGAAATGTCGTGTTCTGGTCGCTGTTAAAACCCCCGCAACGCAGAAAATTATTATGCAGGAACGGTACCTGACTACGTTATAACTTATGATACTTATAATATACAATACCTATTCAATTATAATTATCAGTGACCGCGAGACAGTGGGGAAACTTTGATTTCTACTTACCTACTTTGATATTCTTACACCATTCCGAAACTTATTGTTACGTCAGGTACGCGAGTACGTTTGTTTTAAGTACTATTCGTACCGTTGCTTAGTTAGTAAAGAAAATCGAAAAAATAACGAGACTAATAAAGAGACTTAAGTAGCGAAATACTAATTTACTTATTACAGAGTAGGTATTTAAAGCAGCCATTCTCAAAGGGTCCGCAGGCCCTTAGGGCTCCGCGAAGCCTCTGAGAGGGCTCCGCGAGAATACTATTAAAATTCAGAAAAAATATATGAATAACCAGCTCTTCTGTCTGACAAGCACATATAATTTATTTTTTATTTTGGGGCTCCGTCAAATATTTCGCTTTTCAAAAGGGTTCCGTCACCAAAAAGTTAGAGAACCGCTGATTAAAGTGTTCAAATATCTAAGAACCATCGCTGCACATCACACACAAACTGCCTCACACCCTAATTACTAAATATGTCAGATGTTGGTCAACTGTAACCGCATTTCGCTTGTACATTTACTACCCAGTAAAGTTAGATTCCTGATTAGTAATTAATTAGGATGCTAGTTAGGAGATTGAAAAAAGCAAAGTTCTAACAGGGCTTTAACGGCTATAAAGTTCCTTACTCCAGAATCCCAGGGCATCAGCCATATCTCGCCGCTTGCGAAGAAGGCAAGAAAGAATCTGAACAAATCTACCCAGTAGTTCTGAGTTATTGCCAAGCACAATATTGCATAGAAACTTCGCCTGATTATTACTCCCTCAGGGTACTCGCAGCCAAGTGCAGTGGAAGACGAGAGGCATAGTTATAATAATTGATGGCTTCGGGACACAACTGCGATGGCCCATTCGGTGTAAATTTAAAGCTTTATTTATAGACTGAGGTGTCATCAAGGTTGATAAAGAAGTCGCGTAGCAGTGATTTTATGCCTACTTAGTATTAGAAGCCTAGGTACAGCTTACAATAAAAAATGTATTGTATGCTGTACCTAAAATATACAATAAATACACTCTTTGTTTACTACTTAGGATTTAAGCCGTTTACCAATTGTATTAATTAATAATTCAAATTTCCATACAAGGTGACCCGTTTTCATTGTCCATGGGTGTAGTTAATATTTAAGTAGATATTATACTTTAGTAAAAACAAACCGTGCCGTACTTCGCCTTTCAATTTAATTTAAACCTTTGGCGCTACAGACGTAAGCGACTAGTCAGCTGCGATTTTTAAGGTACAGTAAGCGTCAGAGATATGTGACCCCCCTCCAGCAATAGACAAATGTGGTCGCTAGTTCGAACCCCAGCAAAAGAATCACACTTTTTGCTTTTTTTTTACTTTTGTTTTATAATCCTGGTTTTAATATTTTTTTACATTACCACAAATATTTATTTTATACGTTTTGTTATTCCTTATTACCTACTCAGTTATTAACTCGGAACATTAAAATTAATCAATTTTTAACTAGAATAATAATTTCGTTAACTTCACAAGAGTCCGTGCAGCGTGATGGATAGTGTAACAGACTAGTAAACACTAGGTTCGCGGTTCGAATCTACGTAGAGGATACTTTTTGTATTTTTATACTTGTTCTTTTTTATTAATAATTTATTAACATCCTATTTAATATAGTAAGTTTAATTAAAATAGAAGTTAAAATCTTTTTTTTAAGGACTAATAATGAAAATTCCATAGTCACTGGTAACTTTTTATTAACTAAAAAGTAGGTATTTAAATATTGTTTACTAACTGAATAATGGGGGTAATATATATATATATATATGACAGTAGATATATTATGCGTGTTCTGTAAACTGATTACTATATATTTTACAACTAAATATTTACTAGTTAAATTATAATGATAATGTGTAGTCAATTATACATCAGTGAAACTTAAAGTTAACAAGTAAAATACCTTTAGCTTAACTCTTACTGTTTAAAATTGTGGTATTGGTGGTCTGCATGCTGTTAAACTTTATAAGGCATTACACTTTGGTTGTTTACTTTAGATTATACCTACATTTTACTTCATTGAGTAGAACCGTAAAAACAAGTTGGGTCATAACTTTTTTTATAAGCAATACCAAACTACTCGGTTAAAAGTGAAGTGTATAGTTTCCCTTTTCTTTGATTATTTTATTATTTAATTAATTAATATTCTTATTGCATTTAACACAATTTTTCAGTTATACTTTAGACAGAGATGGCGGGACACAGCGGTGGGAGTTGTGGAAATTGCGGGAAGAGGCTTTTAAGTATAAAATGGGCTATTCAAAAAACAATTTCAAAAATGAGTATAGGTTAGACCGCCCCTCGCCCTATTAGTCTGTATGCCATTATCAATATGTAATACGACTAATACGTAATCTAAACCAGCTATTTAACGTTGCAAAGAGAAACGACATGTTATCAAAGACAACAATAATTCATCTCTTAGCCCGTTACCAATGCAATGCAACCTTACCACAATCTTAGTAAGCATAGGGTATTTCTCCACTAATTAGGTCGAATTCAAACAGCTCCCATTAAAGTTACATTGAAATTTCTTATTAACAGAAACACTTTATTCAGTCATGTCACATCAAATTGACTTGAAATAATACTAATGAAGAAGAATCCATGTTAAAAAAACTACATTAAATGGCTAACAATATGTATGGTTTTTAAGGTAGAAATTAACGAGTTACCTCTTGGAAAAGCCTACTTGTTTAAGCACTATCTTGTTATTTGCAAAAAAACAATATAATTTGTTAGACACTACTTATACAATAGCATTATACCTACTCATTATTTTAAAACTTGCATGGAGTATATATTTGCCCAATAATGGAGAAATACCAACAACACATTTTTTTTACAATTTTTACTAATAACATAGAGGAAAACCTTTTTTATCTTCTACCTGTTTTAGCCGGCTTTTCATGCTTGAAACCATGTTTGAACATACATTGGTGTTCCTCATCAATTCCCACTTTCTATAAACTTCTTCGTCTAAGTTTTGTCTTGATTTGACTTGTGTAGGGTCCCAGTTAAGCACCATAAATTCTCAATAGGATTAAGGTCAGGGCTTTTAGAAGGCCAATCTAATACAGTGATGTCTGTTTGTAAGGCTAACCACTCTTTCACTATACGGGAACGATGCACTGCACTATTGTCATGCACCAATGATTTATGTCTTGCACTAAATAAATTTGTCCTTCGGGATAGGCGACGCGAACGGAAGGCAACATGACGTCACGTAACACTTCGAGGTATCGCTCGCTGTTCATTCGGCCTCCAACTTCAACGAGCTGCTCGGGCCCCATAGATGACATCCAGCCCCAATACGCTAAAAAAAAATATCATGAGCATACCATAACTTGAAAAACGTAAAACTGAAATCACAGTTTTTTTTTAAAGTGCAGGTAATGAAAATTGTATACTTAATATAATATACCCACCTAATGATATCCTTCCGCTTGTTCTAAGGTCTAGCATATTTTTGGGGTCAAATCGCTCTCCACTTCTGCGCCACAATATTTTTCTTCCATCTTTGTCTGACTTAAAATATTTCTCGTCAGTAAATACGATATAACGAATCTCACCCATCTGCGAATCGTATTTCTCTGCAAGTAAAAATAGTATTAAATTTGCTCGTTTATGATGATAAAACTTAAAAAACTCAAATAGCTTTAAAAATAAACATGGCTCTAAGACTATACCTATTACTTCACATAAAAAAGCTGCCGATTAAAAGACTTTTCCGTTAAATATATTTTTCTATCTTATCCCATATATAGGTAAACACACGACAGTAAATCCTCACAAACAAAATCTGGTGGCTTAACTTATTGATAACATTTTACTTTTTTTACTAAAAAATAAATGTCCCAATGGAGTCACAGGTTACAAACTTACCGTTATATTCAGTACTCGTGTGCTATTTGTTTAATACTTTTGTTCTCTTCCCAAAGAACCACAATTTTATCGAACCATATTGTCATTGAAACACAAAAAAACGGACGGGGGCAGTTATTCAATTGCTTGAAATGCAAAAGGATTGTCGAGAGATCGTAATTGCGTTGCGACACAGGTATGATTCGCACTCGCAAATTATGACTTACCCCCAGACAAATTTTCTCCACGAAATAACTAGACGCATTTACTCCAGTAAATTAAACCTTAAAATGTAATTGGTAAAAGTCGTTGTTAGTCGTCTGTGGAAATAAAATGAATAAAAATGAAGGTAGGAAAATATTGATAAACCAAAGACATTACTAATATGATCCAAGACAAGCTTGCAAAACAGGGACGAGTATAGATATAAGTAATAGTTGGAACAGAATATCTATGTTAAGGGACCTCGATGTCGATGGCGCTTACGCCATTATCAGCGATGCTCCAATAAAAATGCAACGATGCGCAACCCGATGCGGCGTAAGCGCCATTGACAATAAAGTCCATTTTTATAGATTTTGTCATAGTTCTCTATTGCCGGTCGGAACTGGTTCATATTTTTGTTGTGTAGTCCATGTGTTACGATAGCCCAGCGGAAAAAAGCCGGACTAATGTATCAGTGAAGCGAATGAGTGTGAGCCGAGGCCCCAGGATCGATCCCAGCTTAGCTGACAAGCAGATTGGAGATATTTCATTTTTGAAAGAATTAAATGACAGTGTGGTAAATGCCGATTCTCGTGTCGAACGAGAGTTCCAGTTTTACACCTAGGGGGGTCAAGTATCTCTGACGCTGACTGTACATTGCGGTTTTTGATCCATCGATTGATTTCGTTGCACCAACCTAAACGGCAACGTCTCGAAATCGCGCGCGAGTTTTGTATCCAATTTGCGCCGATTGTAGAGGCCCTTAATTCAAGATATTTTACACTACTTAAAATATCAGATGGCGCTATCGCGCAATACGGAAGGGATTACATTGAAGACGCAATGGTGACTCCAGGCAGCCACACCTCACCATGGACGTCACGCGTCGCGTTGTGGGGGGTGCTGCCACTGTGGCGCACCAGCCCTCCCACTAGCACCGTACTAGCCAAGCGGAACCCTATGCCCTCTGACTGCTGGCCTTTTAGGTAAATACAAGATAATAAGTGTACTTATGCGTTTTAATATCTGTTACATCGGAGCATCGGACACATACCTACATACTTACTCCGTACAACACTACCTATACTTATTCAAACGTAATAGTTACTCGAAGCAGCTACACCGCACCGCGAATTCGAGACGCATATGTAAACAGTCCGCGCGCTATTCGCCGGTTACTCGCGCGCAAGTGTAATGAAATGAAAATGAAAATGAAATGAAAAACGTTTATTTTCAGGCAACTAGTGGCCCATAGATAAATACCTTATAGACTAGCATACATATTACATTATAAATGCCAACAATGCATTAATAATGCATTATTAATGTCGACTGTATGTGAAAAGGTGTAACAAACATATCTTTGAGGTCGGTCAAAGATTTGTTACACTTTTTCACCTTGATACTTTGTAATAAGGTGCAAAAGTGTAAACATAGCTTTGACATGGGCTGTACGTAATCGAATCGCTTCATTAGACTTGACTATACGAAAAAAATAAGTGTAGGTACAGGTTTCTAAAGGATCGATTGCCGGCATGTAACACCCCTGAAGTTGCAGGCGTTTATAGGCTACTGTAACCGCTTATCATCAGGCGGGCTGTACGCTTATTGGCCAGCGAAGTCCAACCCAGATGAAATCGTCCGTTAGATAAAACAAAGGTGGTTTATATGTCAAGATAAAAAGTTGCCATTGTGGGGAGGGGAGGCACCATCAGTACCTAAGGTGGACCAACTAAGCACTGAGAGTAAGTCGAGCCGACCGAGTCGAGAGTAGAAAGTCGACCTCTTTGAGTATAACTGTCGATAGGTCTCGTTTGCCTTCATGTGACCATAATTTATTTCAGTGGTTCGCGAGGAGAAATGGCCATTCAGCTGAAACAGCTAACTGAAGTACGAAGCATCGGCATAGAGCACGTTCGGCCAGACACTGCGAAGAGTGCTCCGAAAAGCTTCGTCCTTTTCGTAAGTTTATATTTCGTTGCTAGGTACTATTTAAATTATTACCTTCTTCATTTAGGTTATATTATAGCATAGACTTAAATATATACCTACTAGTAGTAGACGGCCATAGCCTAAGAACTTTTTGAGGCTCTGTATTTAGCGCCATCTAGGTCAAAGCCACAAACGTACTAGTAGTACACTAGTCGTTACTAGGTGGCGCTGATTTTATCTGATGCATATTGGCTGTTTAGGTGGCTCTGAACTAATGGCGCTAAATACTCGGAGCCTCAAAAAGTTCTTAGGCTATGGCCGTCTACTATGTATTTAAGTCTATGGTTATAGGTAGGTACAGCAAACTATTGCTAAATTTCTACTTAGCCCCATGAATCATGAAGAACATTTTACAATACTGAAAATTTTACTTACGGGAGTTACTGGATCCTACTTGCATCGCGAGTGGGTTCCGAATAGTTGTCCAAGGTGTCCAAGGTCCAAAAAAACACGAATTAACGCCATTTAACGACAAAAATCAATCTACGAGCAATCACCAATCACATTTACCGCCACGCCATGACACTACTGTCACTAGTATGGTCAATGTCAATAGTCAATCAGAAAGTCATGTTCATGTGTCAGAAGACTTTCTTATCGGGTTCTTTTTATAAATAAGGAGGTTACGTGAAACGTGACGACCTTAACCTGTGTGCCATTATTTTGGTAAAGGTACCGTTTAGCGGTTCGTAATGGGTCCAAAAAGTAACACTTAACCCTTTCACCGACGTCAAAGACGTCAAAACACGCGCACAGAAAGTCGTGCCCTCAGCGCCAGAACGTGATATCAAGTCCAAAATATAACCGAGTGCGCTTGCGTGCTTTGGCGTCAGTGGCACGATTATTTTTTTGTTCAATGTATGGCGGTCAAAGGGTTAAGGTAAATGTCGAGGTTTTTTTTCCACAGGGTATTTTAGAAAATGGAACTCGAATAAAGTCCATAGAAGCAGAATATTCAAACCAAGGACCAGCCAAGCAATTCTTCCAAGTTGCCAACGTCAATCCCCTGCAAAAGATGATTTTAAGAATATTGACAAATCAAGGCAACCCCAGATACACCTGTGTTTACAGGATTCATTTGTATAAAATATGAACTAAAAATTATAACTGTGTTCAAACAGAACACAATGCAGCTAAATAAAACAGTTCTAAATTGGCTGACAACTCTGCATGACTACTGTCCACTCAAGTATATTACACTTTGTCTTGTTATAAACTTATTCCTTTATTGTTTTTTTCTTAACTTCTGTATTTATTAATTTTTGTGACCTTATAAATGTTTCGTTCTTATTTGATACGATTTCTTTGACCAGATTTTTATAACTACTTCATCTTAACTCGTAACTAGATAAAACTTTAAAGTGTATTTAATTGTAAATATAAAGAACATAACACATTAACCCGTCACGAACTCACGACTATTTTAATAGTAATGTACAGTCCTCATCAAATAATCCAAGCGGCCAAGGTAATCAAAAATATCTGTATATGCACTTTATCGCCTTGATAATAGAGGCGTTGCCGTTGTTCAAATGTTGAAACCCCTTGGGCGCTGCGATATAACTGATGGCGACTGTATTTTTTTTATACTACGTAGTCGTTTTAATTTAAGTGTGATAAATAAGAGATGAGATATGTTAGAGTTGTTTATTCAACCGATGAACCGTTTAAGACGCGGTCCAGTCCTGGCCGGAGCCGCCCCACGACGGCGCGGCCGCGGGGGGCGCCGCCGCCGCCGGCGCGGGCGCGGCCCACTCGTCTTGTACCTGCAACAACAACATTGTTATTTAGTAGTCCCTCAGACGTCCGGTTTAGAACCAACGCCTTTTGCACATCTCCGCTGCGGCATCGACACCGCGCTATACGACTCGTCGCAAAAGCTGAGCGGATCAACAGCGAATCAAGCGCGACTATATCTCAATCCCTCTCGTGGATAAGAGGCCTGTGCACAGCAGTAATACCAATATAGGCTAACACATTATTCGCTCTCGAACTGCGAACAGGATTGGCGTAATCGTAACGAAAATTATTTTTTTAATACAGTTGCTCAATAAAGTGCTTTTCTTGTAGTGGTTTAGCGTGCGGAAAGTTTGATATCGCGCACTAGTGCTTTTTACTTTTCCAGCCAATCACAGCTAATGACAGTGACAGACAGCCAATCACAGCGCCGCACCGCATCGCGCGGAGCGTTCGGATACATGTACTAAAGTAACCTCAAAGTGAATAATTGACAATTTTATAAATTTTTCGCAACTGTATTAAAAAACGTCGTTCGATACTCGTGCGTAAATGTCATTCTTCACTCGTCCCGAGTCTTGCCACTCGCCTACGACTCGTGGCAAGATATCTCGGTACTCGTGAAGTAATGACATACTTTCCGCACTAATATCGAAATGTACTATTTCTCAAACATGCGCGGAAATGTTGTCGTTACGTTCGTGAAAATGGACTCGGAAGTACCGTTCCTTCGATTTGTGGCTTTTCTAGCCGGAAATTATTTTTTGGTCCCATACAAGCTTTTGATCCTGGATAGGAATGGGATCAAATGGCATCATAAAAAAAGTTCGCCAAAAATGACCTTTTTCTCGCACCCTGTATGTTTTTTCCAAAATCTGTAAATGCGATCTTTCATTAATTTGAAATAGAGGTAAGGTCTTCTAAGACCATTTTCACGTAGCAGCACAGGATCTGATAGCTGCCCTCACTGACCCAAAAAGAAAATCCACCCTGTATACCTACTTGGCCGGAAATCCCAATTTTACCAGCCTCTGCTGTAATGTACACACAACGCCTCACTAGGTATACACTTTTGAACGTTATTACAGCGGAATAAGGTTCAAAAGTGTATACCTAGTGAGGCGTTGTGTACTATTGAATGTGGTGTCATCTCAGATAAACAACCCGCCAAAACGGCGCTAGTCAGAGTTCTGAGTTCGAGGTGGACATTAGTAGGTAAAAGGTAGTAAATAAAGACCTGAGCGGCCCAGTCCTCCTGCGCGGGCGCGGCGCCGAAGGCCGGCGGGGCGGGCGCGGCGGCGGCGGCGGCGGCGGCGGCGGCGGGCGCGCCCTCGTCGGCCCACGACGCCACCGGCTCCACCGTCTCCGCCCAGTCCTCGTGCGCCGGCGCCGGCACCTCGGGCTTGGCGGCCACCACAGCCTGTAAACAAATATCAATCCATTACATCATTTCCGTGCTCTGGTGAAAACTAGGCCGCCAATCCTATACAATATCAGACGCATTTTTTTTTTCACTCGTGTTTGGCTCGCCGAGGCACGTCAACACTGGCCGAGCTGCTTCACGCGGCAATTTCCTCGCGATGCGGCTCGTTCAGTATGGACCTGCCTATTCCTATAAAGCTTATAATAATAGGTACTTAAATAGCTATAGTTTCTCACTTTAAGAACATAGCCAGAGAGAATCATACTGTTTTCTTCTTATGCTATAAGATCATCACCAGTAAAATGGGATTTTACTGTTCCTTGTCCTGTCAGGTACTTCTAGTAAAACTTACCAAGCTTTTTGTAAAAAAATGCTATTTGAAATATCTACTGAGCACCTGAATTTATATTCATGCCTAAATAAATGTAAGTCTTTTCTTGCCACCCATGTCTGTTAAGCAAATTTTTCAGTGGACCAAAAAAAGTCAAGAATTTCAGAGCACACAATGAAGACCCACCTGTTCCTTAGCCTGTTGTTCCTCCTTATCAGTCTCCTCAGGGTCCCTGTAGAAGAAGAGATCTACAACAACATCCCAGCGCTGGTCACGGGGCAGCACACCGCGGAGACGGAGCACCTCGCGCGCCAGCAGCCACCACATCAGACCGATGGAGTGGGATGACTGTAAAGCACAAAAACAAATAAGTATTATTAATATGATGACATACAAAACCCTCAAATAAACTAAATTATAGATTGGTTTGGTACTCAAGTTCCCAAATTAAATGCTAACAAATAGCTGGCCACAATTAAAATAGTAATTCCTCCTAGGTTCCTTATGAAACTACTCTGCAGTACAATATGTCAGAAAAATTTACAGTTATGTGCTAAATAAAATTTAATCATAGGAAAAAGTGAGATTTCAAAGATAAGTCAGAATACACCAGCGGCGCAACTGGATGCGGACATTATTGACACTGGTGTGCAAGTGAGACCACACTATAGACATACATATCGCTATTACGAACGTACACCACCACCTTGCCAAGAATCCACAGCAGATTGTAGAGCAAGCAGTGTACTAGACAATCTGTATAAGATTTTATTGCTAATGGCAAAGGGTAATTGCCATTAATCACAACATACAAATGACCCAGTCATCATTATTGCCCAGTGGACTATTAGAAAATGCCTATTAAACAAATATGTCAGAACTGTTGCAAACTCACCTTGGTGTTGCACGGGATAGCAATGTCAACAAATCGGAGTGGAGAGTCCGTATTGCAGAAAGCAATGACTGGAATGTTGACATAGGAAGCCTCAGTGATGGGCTGGTGGTCCTGAGCGGGGTCCAGCACGATCAGGAGACGGGGCTCACGGAAAGCAGCTTGGATCTGTTGAATGACATTATTTGTTAGATGGAGAATAAATAAATAAATAGTAATAAATATATTTATGTTACAATATCAGACAAAGTTTAATCAATCTGCTAATAGCAGTCAGTGGTTCCTTAGTTATGTTATCATCATTTAGGATTGAATAGTATTATGAATTACAAAAAAAAGTTTATATCACTTACTACAAATTAACTTACTACCAATATAAAACCCTTGGTAAGAAAATTACATTGTTTATTCCAAATTATAAAACAGTCTCCCACCAACAAGCCCCACGCTTTTCTAATTCTATACCATTAATCCAAAGCCCCTGCTCATTAAAAGTTGAAAATGATAGGATGGGCTACAAGGTATAAACCCAAAAAGGCTGTCAACTCCTCAAAATATACCAACATCCAGTACTAAAGGCTACCTTTGCAGCGCTAATGCTGCAGGCAAACAACAAATCCCAAATTAATTACCTGATTGGTGAAAGCACCAGGGGTGAAACGTCCAGCAATAGGAGTAGCGCCAGTGTGAGCAGCGAACTTCAGCACAGCGCGCTGACCGAACGGACGGGACGAGATGACGAACACGTCAGCCGGGTTCTCGATGGCGACCACGGCGCGGGCGGCCAGCACCAGCTTCTCCCAGGTACGGCGCAGGTTGATCACGTGGGTACCATCGGCACGGCGCTTGTACACGTATGTTTCCATCTAAAAATCAATTTAGTATGAATGCCGGTACGCTCATGATTGAAAATAAGGTTTAATACTGTCTTGTCAGTTGGGAGAATAGATCGTCAGTATACATCAGACAATATATGGAACGGATTCTTATATCATCATGAAAAACTACAAAACATATGAAGTTATAGGTTATGTAGCGGCTTACCTGGAAGTGTACATTGTCTGCCCCAAGGTGGGTAGTGGCAGCCAACATCTTGGTGACATCCTCCTCGTTGAGGGCCAATATATCTAATCCTCCCGACATCGTTGCGTTTATTAGAGTTACGACTAAACCTGTAAAGATTACACGATTCAAAACAAAGTCACTTTTAAGGCCAAATTATAAAAATAACACATAATCAATCATGCTACTTATAAGGGCTTATAATTTTACATACATTATGGAAGCTAAAACAAAAGATTCCACAAATAAATAAGGATTTCAATAAAAATATCTTACGCGTGTAATGCCACTGGGAGCGAATGGACTTAAAAGAACTGTCAAATTTGACAGCTGGTGTATTTGGCCGACTGCGGTCCTAATTGCATGATGATACTTTAATTTCTACTATTTCTTTAAATTTATAAATCAATCATGAAATAGTTATGTCAATAATTTTGAAACATATTTCACTAGAATTTATAAATATTAATCATTACATCTGGATGAAGGCTTATTTTTAATTTAATTCTAAGCTAAGGCTGATACACACTCACTTCTCAAGAAACTTTTGAATCAAACCATTTATAAATGTGACATTATTTTATTAAAGGTACCATTTAGCGGCCAGCCTTACGCTTTTATTGCTTTTGTACAATATTGAATTGATTCCATAGGTTGGCCAGGGTCCGTTTTACTTCAAGCATAGACAGAGAAAATCATTCTGTCTCTTTCTTACGCTAGTTACGCTAGTACCATCGCTCCTGAAAAATGGGTCGAGTATAACTTATATCAACCCATGCCACAGTTACTTTTTGGCCAACCAGACTATATTCTAAACACTATATGAGCTAAAAGCCGGTATACTATTATACCGGTATTTTTTTCCTTTCTTTCCGTTCTTTCATCTACTATTTCATATTGTCAGTTGTCAATAAGGCATTTATTACCGCCATAATAATTGCCAACCAACAATGACGTACCTTTTATTTGAAAACGTCACATTTCATGGAAAAACCTTATAATATTAAGTCATTACCTAAATAAAATAATCAATATATTCTACTTAAAAACCATAAAATAAATTAATATTTTGAATTATTTCGGGGTTTTTTTTTGCTAATACCGGTTTCTAGCCTAGACTTCAACAAAATAATGTCACATTTAGGGTCACAACCTAGCGGAATTCCTCGCGGAATAAACGGAAGTAGCGGTAATTTGACTATGGTAGCGGAAATTTGTCTATGGTAGCAGATTTTTTGTATGGAAGCCATAGGCAAAATTCCGCTATCATAAACAAATTTCCGCTACCATAGACAAATTTCCGCTACTTCCGCTAATTCCGCGAGGAATTCCGCAAGATGTGTTGTGACCCTTAATGAGGAAATAGAAGAATTTTATTTGTTTGAAATTTCATTTATTTATAAAGGCTTCTAATTTGAAGTATCATTTTCTAATGCATTATTCGAAAATCAGAGTCTTTTTGTTGTTTACAAATTACTACACAAATAAATAAACAATATTTCCGCAGGTTATTTTGCTTCTTGAAAATAAATACATTAATGTAGCACTAGGCTTACAATAAAAAAAGGTTTTGGTAAGTGCAGTACAGCACTACATTTTATTTTACTGTGGTAACACTAGTTTTTGATGTGTGGCTGTGGGTGAAGATCGAACGAAAGAATAAATAATTTATTTCAAGTATTTGTAGAGTAACAAATTATTTTCAATCATATTATAAGATAATTCATACATTATGATTACTCTACTGCCTTGACCCCAAGTACTGTGAATATATCATATACTTTGTGAGTTATTTTGGTAATCGGTGACATTTCAGTGAAGTGCCTAATTTGATCATGGAGGCTATAGCCAAACACGATTTCACTGCTACCGCTGATGATGAACTGAGTTTTAGGAAAAACCAAGTCCTCAAAGTAAGTTTTGCACACCATAACCTAGTTTCCGAGTTGTTATGTAAAGTACCATCGCAGAATCTATCTAGATCTTGGTTCTTTCAGATACTAAATATGGAGGAAGACATGAATTGGTACAGGGCAGAATTAGACGGCAGAGAAGGACTAATACCTAGCAACTATATTCAAATGAAAAACCACAGGTTCGTAAACGTTTAAAGTTCAGCCACTAGTGTACTAACATGAATTTCACTTTTTGTATTGTTACAAAATTCCCATACAATTTCTCAACCAACTGTAACTGTATGCTTACTTCAGTTTCTAGAACATTTGCTACATAACTTTGTATTTGCTTTATTATTTTATACTAGCATGTATACGTTTTCATACTAGCATGATTGTATTAATTAGAACTGATTTTTAATTTATAAATAAACATAGCACTGTACCTGCAAATAACAAATAGTATTTGGGTCATAAAATTATCTTCAATAGTCCTATTTTCCTTGCAATGGCCAATTGACTGGAGCCAATTTAACACAATATTATTGTCTGACTATAATACAATGGTTTGCTATCAATATTTTCTTACTGTGATAACTTTTATCCTCATCCACATATAATTTTCTGGAACTGCTATACTGTGAAACTAATCAAGGAAAATATATTTGACAAAATCTACAATTTAATATCAGCAACAAGCTTGTAAATTGTTCGATACCTAGTTAAACATACCTACCTATCTGGAATTAACTTATCCTTATGGTTAACCACACCATACTTACAATTTACAGGGTCTAAACCTTTCATTTAAATACTTAGAAGTGAGCTAACATAATATCCCAACAATCCCAACATTTCTTAAACAACATTATTGTTTTTAACCATTCTAAACCCATCGGCTCCCTGGGTAGCTAGCTTCATAAATATATTTTGCCATATTTGTCTGGGTCTCGAAAGGTTAATGACTAGTCCCAAAATCAACTTTTAAACCCTGTGGCCCTAGTGAAAAAGAGTACAAGTCAAAATGGCTCAGCAAATAAGGGTACTAGTGCTGTACATTTTATAGGACTTGCACCCTTATTCACTGAGCCATTTTGACTTGTACCGTTTTTCACTAGGGCCACAGAACTGCAAAAATTAGTTCAGTACTAGATTATGAGAGTCTCATTATCTTCCTTTAAAGGAATGTAAAAGTTGACACACAATTTTTGAAAGGCCCGTTCAACATCAGTATGTTTAATTTCAGTTGGTATTACGGAAGAATCACAAGAGCAGACGCTGAGAGATTATTAGCTAATAAGCCGGAAGGTGGATTTCTTATAAGGATCAGTGAATCAAGCCCCGGGGACTTCTCCTTATCTGTCAAGTAAGTTTATAAATTAATTAAGTCAATTTGTTAAGGAAACGGAAACATTATCCCAAAATATCTATGGTATTCGTCTAGTCCAGCGGTTCTCAAACTTTTTTGGTAAGGGAACCCTTTTGGAAAGCAAAATATTTGAAGGATCCTTAAAAATAAAAAATAAATTATATGTGCTGGTTAGATAGAGAGGAGATTTTTATGTTCTCGCGGAGCCCCCCTCAGAGGCTTTGCGGAGCCCTAGGGCTCCACGAAGCACACTTTGAGAATGGCTGGTCTAGTCACATACATGATCAATAAAATGATTTCCATTTACCTATCATGTGATCATAATATTATTATTGGTAATCAATGTAATCATCTTGCCAAACGGTTTCTATTTACTAGCTAAAATTTACTCTCACTATTCAGACAGAAATGGACTTGAATAGTTCTAATTATTTTAAAAGTGTATTAGCCTTGAACTGCCATCAAAATTTTCCCCTCAAAAGGTGAAATCCCCTGTATTACATGATAATTATGCTTTTCTCTCCAAAGCATGAGACTAATCAAGCTAAAACTTATTGGTATTCCAAAATACCTACAACATAAGTTATTCGGTATCTAACAAAATTTTCATTTTCCAATTTCTAGCATTAGAATTGAGGGTTGTATTCCTCAATTCTAATGCTAGTTTAATGGTCATTACCTAAATTTGTGACAGGTTATATGAAAAAGTACCATTTCGCGAAAGGCCCTTGCGTCGTACTAGGTACCTTTTGATGTAAACTGAAACAGTTCATGATAAATACACAAGCTCAATGAAGTATTTTTCATTGGTAACTTGTTGCTATATGTATCATATAATATACCCAGTGCCGTCATCACTTAACACCTATGTTTAATGCAGGAAAAATCTTTTTTAATACAGTTGCTCAAAAAAGTGCTTTTCTTGTAGTGGTTTAGCGTGCGGAAAGTTTGATATCGCGCACTAGTGCTTTTTACATTTCCAGCCAATCACAGCTAATGACAGTGACAGACAGCCAATCACAGCGCCGCACCGCACCGCGCGGACGTTCGGATACATGTACTAAAGTAACCTCAAAGTGAATAATTGTCAGTTTTATAATTTTTTCGCAACTGTATTAAAAAACGTCGTTCGATACTCGTGCGTAAATGTCATTCTTCACTCGTCCCGAGTTTACTCTCGGTACTCGTGAAGTAATGACATACTTTCCGCACTAATATCGAAATGTACTATTATAACTGGAATAAAATATTCGTATTATCCATGGACTGGAAAGTAACCAGGGTTTATTCAGACACTTTCAAAACCTGATCTGGATTACGATTATCTCATATACTAACCGTAACGCAGTGTTTCTCATCAGCCGTAGCTACACCTGACGCACCGCCTCGCGAGGAAATTGCGCGGCCTCTCGGCTAGTGTAGACGTGCCTCGCCCGAGGCATTGCGGCCGCGCGTGCGTTTGTTTCGGCCGAGGCACGTCCACACTATAGTAGCCCTCAACCAATGTGACGACCGGGGCCATAAAACCCTTGAGCTCGCGTTATCAGTTATCCATTGTGTTGCATTGTGGACTTTTATGGCCCCGGTCGTCACATTGGTTGAGGGCTACTATAGCCGAGCTGCCGCGCGCGGCAATTTCCTCGCGAGGCGGTGCGCCAGGTGTAATACGGCTATTCACTCGCGCTGAAAGGATAGGATTAGAATTTAGCTGATACCATCCGCTTAATAGTAGCTGAAATGGAAGTCCGAGCTAGAACACTTAGCAGCCCTACACATACATAGTACAGTCACCGGCAATAGTATCTTCCTACACGAAGGCCGCAAAAATATGTGGTACACGTTTTTATGACCCTGCAAATAAGAGCGTGTCACATATTTTTGCGGCCTTCTCTGGGTTTCTCCGGATTTGTCCTAGTTTGGAGGCCGTCCGGGGTGCGTCCAGGGGGGGTTTTCAATAAGTGTCCGGGGAAAACCCGGACACTTTTTATGTGAGGAAACAATCCATTGAATTTAATTATTTAGTGCTGATTTGGAGACGTCCGGGGGAAAAATGTGATTTACGCCAAATGTCCGGGTTTTTTAAATTATTGTTCGGGTTCGGCGAATTTAGGGAGGGCAGCCCTAATTTTAAGGAACAATGGTCTAAGGCTGCCTCTACATGATACAACAGAACGAGATCGCAATATCGTTAGCTCCCTCTAACGCATAGCTGCGTCCCTATGATGGCCCATCATGTAGAGGAGCCATAAAGTGATAATAGAAAAAGTTAATGATTCAGTGAATGAGTCATGTTGACATTGGTACAATATTATCTCATTATATGTAGTAATTACATTACAATCAACAAAGATTCTATTAAGTAGTGTTGGGTAACTCATTCGTGAGGTACCTCATTTGAGCCCCTCGTTCTGTTATTTTGTCGCAGTACTTCACACCGGGAAAATGTCTTACTTCATTTCTATTGAGCCCCCTCTACTCATTCCTTCACTCACTCACGCTAATCGCATACAAAAAATACACACACTGCACATTCTTCCAAACACTCTCAAAGCGCCACACATTCATCCATTCATTCGCGGTACTCGCGCTCGCTGGCAATCAACACATTTTGTCACCTCGTTTGTGTACCTCACCTCATTTGAAGTAAGACATTGTACCACCTCATTTTTTAAAATGAGGTGCTCACTCAAACTCATTTTAAATTGATGTCCTACCCAACACTACTATTAAGCACTTTTAAACAAGTTTTTAAACAATATCAGAATAGTAGATACATGTTCATAGGCTTTTTATTATTGTAATTTGATGATGGATGAATGTATTTTGTACCTGTGAATGTGTGAATCATTATAGGTAATATAGGTAGACCACAAATAATTGTTGTACTTACTTATAAACTTATAATGTACCAAAGACAAACATTGAACTGATTAAGTGTTGTAGCCTACAGCTTTCAAAGCAAAGATTCCAAGTTGTATGATTCGTAAAACTAGTACTTGCACCAATTCTTGGGTTTAAGTTGCCGAGTGGACGTTGGCAAAAGATCGGGACTAACGCTAGGCAGTATACACACTTAACTGATTTTGAGTAGACCGTACATGTAATTTACCAATTGCCAATCAAGTTTGTATCATCATCATCTCAGAACGAAATCGAGACGAAATGGTGGGGGACAATTCTAAAGCCGGGCACCCCACGGCAAGTTTGTAAAAGAATATAGAAACAGAGTTACCCTTATCATAAATTGTTATTAATTAGTTTCCTTATTATATTCCCCAGCATTAAATATCCATTACGTTCTGGAGGTGTTATCCTCATTGAAAATGGCTGTTCCCCACTTCTCCTGACGCATGTTAATATCCAACTGCTTAATACCTACTGCCCCAAGAAGATAGAACAAATGGAAGTTCTAGCTTTATCCATTTGCAGAACAATTTACTCGTACTCACCGTGCTTAGTTTTCTGCAGAGTAATTTTAATCGAACGAGCGGAGCGGAAGTGAAGCGAGTTCTTACAAACAACTTCTGGCTAATGGGACGCCTCGGCATTTCGATGGCTTTTTGATTTTGAGAGTTTGTTCGACGATAACTTGAGTAACGTTTTCTTGATGAAATTTGGTGGGGTTATGCCAGGGATACATATAATTTGAGAGTTCGTATATGAGCAGGATCGATCAAGGGTTTATGGAGCTAAAAGGCGCGAAAAAATCATGACATGGGTCTTGTTATATTGGTCTAGTTGCTTGCAAGTAAATCGCGAGTTCTCAGTTCGAGGCGGACTACTAGTAGGTATATGTAGGTTACGGTAACGTTGTATTCGCGTGACAACATCGGTCTTTGATTAATAAATTTTTTGTATGGTTTTTTATATATCTTAATCTTATGATCTTAGCACCCTAAAGTCGCGTCATTTATACTGTACGATAGTAAACTTGTAATTCTTTAAAATTCCGCTAAACACTACGAATTAATTCTAATGCCTAGCTAATCTAGCTATGCTAGAATCCTGCTATTGGATACGAAATCAAACACGGCAAACACAGTAAACATTATCTGCCTCTGTTTGACTTGGCACAGAAAAAAATAACGTTGATAGTCTGAGTCATACTTGGATGCAAGTAATAGAGTAGCAGCGGCAGCTTTATATTTTGTTTTTAGATATCTCGGTTTCTGTATTAGTCATGAATTGCGCGTATGTTTCAAAAGCTGTAGGTATATACCATTCTATATTATAAACCGGTATGATTTCAAAAAGTACTCTTTTTAATCAGACCGATTAACAACTGTGAACAAGCCTTCTAGAAGCCGTTTGAGGTAGGGCGCGCCAATTTACACGGAAAATTCCCCTACTGTGTTCGCCGGGCTGGAAAATAAAACTAGAAAAGTTCCTTTTTGTATTTATACTTATTGTAGAATTGGACACGAAATTCGGGCATACAGTTCCCATCCCATCTTCGTAACTTCTGATGTAGATGTCTAGTCTAACGTTATTTCTTGTTCGTCGCCGGCCGACCATTAATTAACTCCCAAGAAGCTTTTCACGACATTCTCAATATTCTACTCATTTTCCGACGTTTCACTTAAACCAGTCGGTCGAAAATCATGAGTCAGCCTAAGTAAGGAGACCGTACAAAAACCTGTTCGCTGTATATTCCTAATATAGATACGGCCTATGTCAGAATTAGTCATTGACTTATTGATCTTGTTTATAGCTCATTAGCACTTTGACGAGTTATTCTGGCGATAAGTGAGTGAAAGTATGAGGTTAGTTTTGATCATTTAGTTCTAGTAGTAAATTGATGCATGTAGCAAAAGATAATGGTCTCCATTAGTGACTTCACGCCCCATATCAAGCCTAATTTTATTAGTCTGCCGAACCTCCAAGGGAGGATAGGTAATGTTTTTCGGTTGAATTTATGTATCATTCGTATCTATTCTTGGGGTGCGATCTTATAAAAGTTATAAAGCATGACTAAACAATTTACAAGTAGGTACTTATGTATGACATATCACATCAATCACATCACATCATCGATGTCGAACGATCTAGAGCTAACGAACTTTTTTATGATAATTATAATATATAATATAATATCGCGAATGAATAGGACCCTGTGTCATGTTTCGTTGAAGCTTTAGTAATTTTAAATGTATTTGCCCCTGCAACTGCATGCGCGGTAGGAACATTTTTTTTTTTCATGGATGGCTCTTATTTCTTCATAGTCATACTCACTGATTATATAAAAAAAAACATTAAGAACGTATTTTAAAACTTACAGCTGTAAAAGAAATCATTCATGTTAACTGCGAGCTATAAGTTTCGTTTTTTTTTTTTGGGTAAAGTAAAAACGTTCTCTTCTCTTTAATAATGATTGGTAGTGACAATGCCTTATATAACCTTTTATATAAGGCATTGTCACTACATTATTATCTAACTATACACTAGCATTTATAATAAAATGTTTGTTTTTTCATATACAAAATACTAGCGTACATTTTTTCATAAATCTCATAATACGCCAACTGTTTGTTTTGCGCATGGGCAATAATTTTCAATTGAATGCCAAAGAAAAAGAAAAAAACAATCTATTTACAGCTTGATCAAGTTTGCGTGATATAATTGTGACTCATTCATTTCATTGGACATGGTCCTTGGACTTAAGCTGGTTTTTATAAGCATTTATTTATCTAGTTTGATAATCAGTCTAACAATTAAAAAACACATTGTTTAAAACACTGTTTGTATCAATTTCCTGGAATTACGAGACTTCAGGGAAGGAAATTACACATTTTTTTATGAAAAAGTAAAGTTAAAGTGAGTTAAAATAGTGGTTCTGCGAGCCGTAGCCCCTCATTTATACTATATGACCTACTCGTATTTTCGTCATTCAGCCCTTGTCCCGGCTTTTTGCCACGGCTGAGTTAATCCCGTGACTTGTCGTAGGCACTAGTTTATAAAGCGTCTACAATCTTCCAACCCAGAGGGGAAACTGAGCCATATTGGGTGACTATATTGAGATTAAGTCCGGTTTCTTGAGGACGTTTTCTTTCATCGAAAATTGTACGTTTTTTTTTTCTTACGAGCCGTTGTCTGAACCCGAGCCTTCCTAATTGAAAGCTAGACGTCTTACCGCCAGGCTACCAGAGTAACTAATCAAACTAGTTTCTCACGGCAGCAACAGCTGATATATAATTCATAGTAAGCATTCGACCAAATAGTGTAGTGTTGCACCTCTATCTCTGCCGGCCTGGAAAGTTACATTTAACAAATCTGGTAATCTCGGTATGATTACAAAATGAGACCGCGGCTATAAACTTACCGTAAAAGTGGCTTTATTACTTTCTTCCCGGCGACAGATTCGGTGCCAACATACGATAGGAAAGGGAATAATGGATATGGGTTATTACCTCATCCAAACTTAATTTGTATATTTCTTTAGCACGTCCTATTCCAACAACTATTCGATACCGCTTCCTAAGTAGACATGCGGTGGCATAATTGCAAATGTCTATGTTTTTCTTTTATCTACACCCATATCATAAACCCTCCATGATGCGTTCAAAAACCGCACGTTATAACCACCATAAAAATAGATTGTTTCGTTAGTAGTTAGAACAAATGTCTTATCTGTAACGATGTTATTATTATCAAATAATAAGCAAAAATTCGATATCATTATGAAAATCCGGGTGGGCCCCGCCCGCCGGCACGCGCCTCTCGACCGCCGGCACAATCGAGTTGGTCATGGCGACGGAGGTGCAATCCGTGCAATGGCAGTCATTCAATCATCATTTCGGGTTTATAATACGTGTGTGGATAAAGCAGTGTATGCAACCGTACGTAACTAGGCCTTAAAACCACACTCGTGTTTTAAGGACCCCTATTACGTAACAGTTACATAAACTACTATTAGAGTAGTCTCTTGTTGTAGGAGTGACATATTAGACGTACTTAATGTTTAAAGTATGGAATCAATTTCTGGTAGCAGATTACATACTTATACTTCAGTACGTAACTCACATAACAAAAAATATTTAATCAGTAGGAATCTGCCCGTCGTACTCGTAAGTAGACGCGTTCTTGGAAAGATTGATTAATCATCGACGTTATACAAATGTAGGAATATGATAATATTATAAGTTTATTACATATCCATTTACTTAGGTAGGTACGTACACGTAATTTGAACTGACCACATTCGTTTTTCGCGAGTTCTCAGTTTGAAGCGGACTAATAGTTTATTTAAATGAATACTTGTCCGAACAGTTTTCCTGTAATGATTGGTTACACTGTTACATTTAACTTATCGGTTAAACGTGTGGCACGATTGACATACGATTCCACATTTTATGGCTACCATTACCTTGGAAAAGAGTGCTCTTATGAGTCTTATGACACAATTAGCGCAATTTTTGATATACATATAATTGCTACACGACATTTTAAAATGTTTCAATAGCAATATGCAACTTTGGTTTATACAGTCGACGTCAAAGATATCTTTACACTCTTGCACCTTATTCCTGTGTCATAAGGTGCAAAAGTGTAAACATATATTTGACATCGACTGTACTATCTACAGAATACATACTGTTATCCATCCGTAGGTATACTATGAGTATGTTACATGGGTTGTACGTTGTTTTATAGACTACATTTTCGCAGAATATTGGTTCACAGAAAATGTTTCCCATATTTTCATTTCATAGGATGATAATTTTTCTGAGCTCTTAAATTATAGAATCTGGTTTTGTATATTTTTTATTGTTCAGATAACTAGTTCTTAGAATTTCAGTTCGTAACGTTTTAAATCAGATATTATTAATCTGTATAATATTTAGTTTGTATAACCCTTGTTTCAATGTCTGCATATTCATAGAATGTTGTTTCTCATTTTATAAAACTTAATATTTTCGCTTAACAGTTTGTTTCAGTAGAGTTTCATAGTTCTAACCTAACCTACTTTCTAGCAGCCGTTTTATTTTGTAGAGGGTCACAGTTCTAACCTAACCTAACCTACTTTCTGGCAGCCGTTTTATTTTGTAGAGGGTCATAGTTCTAACCTAACCTAACCAACTTTTCTGGCAACCGTTTGTTTCTGTGGGGGTGGCAGTTCTAACCTAACCTAACCAGCTTTTCTGGCAACCGTTTGTTTCTATAAAGGTATGCGTCGGCAAGAGGCTGCCGCGACCCGGCAGTCGCTGCCCGGCAGTCACTGCCCGGCAGTCGGCCTACTGCTTTATAGGGATTTGTATGACACACCGTCCGCAGCAGGCGGCTGAGCGGCGCGGCCGTGGTCGCGCGACCTCGGCAGCGCCGCCGAGCCGCTCCCGTAGCAGTACGGCAGCGCTGCTCGCTCGCAGCGGTCGCAAAAATGGTGTCTTTTAACAGTTTTAACGAAGAAAACGACTAGTATTTAGTGGAGCTTATTGCTAAACATCCAGCGCTTTATGATTTTCGACTGAAAGCTTCTACTCCTCTTTGATGAAAGTAATATCATCATTATTTCATCAATTTCATCATCTTATTCTTCGTCTTTAAATTGTAAAACATCGTTATTTTTAATAATACGCAACCGAATCGCACAACTGCTAGCACTGACTCCTATGTGACTACTGCGCGTGGCAGTCGGCAGCCGCCGCCCGGTCGCGCCTATCCGAATGCTTACGGCGGCGCTGCCCAGCAGTCACGTTCGGCGGCGGCGGTCGGTCGCGGCGGTCGGGTCGCGGCAGCGTCTTGCCGAATGCTATCTTAAGGGTCGCAGTTCTAACCTAACCTAACCAAGTTTTCGGCAACAGTTTGTTTCTGTGGGGGTCGCAGTTCCAACCTAACCTAACCAACTTTTCTGGCAACAATTTATTACTGGGGGTTCGCAGTGCTAACCCAACCAACGATGCATAAATACTAAAATAATAGTATTGGAAAAGAAAATAGTAGAACTAAATATTATATAAAACCGTAACTATGGAACAACAATCTATGAAATCTGTGTCTAATACGAAACAAAAATACATGAAATATGATTCTAGAGTTTGATAACTTTGTAAATTAAAAAAGTTTGATAGCAATATACATGGAAATGAATGTCTGTGAAATATGTTTTAACCAATTGAATAGTCCATGAAACAATAATATTGGAACAGAAAGTACATGAACCAAATAATCTATGAAATAATTTCTGGGAAACGAAATTCTATGAAATTTCTGTCTATGAAAGAGGGTGACACCATGTTACATGTTTAAATGCGGTACAGAGACGGTATGTCCTATTTTTTCTCTGTCAAACGTAAAATAAGAACAGTTTGATGTAAATTGTAAACATAAGGCTAGCGGAACTAGCGTACCTACTTCCGTAATGTAGGTATGCATGTATACCGGTACGAGTATATGTATATTGTATACACCACACCGTGTATTAGCTGAAGGCCAGTCAAAACATTTTCATGTTTTTTTGTATGATCTATTTTCTTGATACCTGCTATTATTCTCAAACGTTTGGTGTTAAGTTAAACGACTCCTCCGATTTAGAGTTTTTAAGTTGATAAATATAGGCATAAGACCCCTACGTATATGTACGTCGTACTTCTCCCTTTACTAACGGCACTATAGTTTATTTAGTATTAAATCTATATGAACCGCACACCATTACCAATAAATAGCAGTACAGTAGCAGTAGTGTGGCAGTCTTGTTGCAAACTGTCACAGGATCACACCAATACCATACATTTTGCTTTCTTTTACCAGATGTCCGGACGGCGTCCAACACTTCAAGGTACTGCGGGACGCGTCGAGCAAGTTCTTCCTCTGGGTGGTGAAGTTCAACTCTCTCAACGAGTTGGTGGACTATCATCGCACGGCGTCCGTCAGCCGCCTGCAGGATGTCAAGCTCAAAGATGTCGTGCCAGAAGAGGTAAAAACACTTTATATCATAGGTGTTATAGCATAGAGCAAAAATAGTGAAAGAGAGAGTAGTGAATAGTGAATTGCTTTAATTGGCTGGGAGGATTTCTTAGTTAGTCTAATAATCTGCCCTTAGTTTTCGTCCAACTCAGCCCGGTTCAAGACAGTGAGTTTGAGTTTGTCAATTAATGCCTCATCACTTTTATAAGCCGATACTTTTCCTTTTTAGATCCACAGCTATACAAGATGATAGCATTGACAATCTACCTATACATATGTGGTACACACAGCTGCTAAATTGCAGTAATGATAATGACTTCATGCAGTTTTGTAGCTCACTGTACATTGAGGATCTGCAGAATATCTGCAGGAGATGTGCAGTTTGTTATATGTCGGTGTAGATGTCCTAGCAGTGGGGACATTACCGCTAGTTAAATAATATTGACTATGATAAAAGTCTTAACTTTTACACAGAATGGTGGAAAAATTCAAAAAAAAATACAAAAAAGTCTAATAAGAAGTCTCGCGAATCCAGTGATATTTGTTCCTAGAAAATACTTTGCGATGTCGAGACACTTACATCAATCCACAATGCCGATGTTTACGAACTAGTTCCAGAAAGTCGTTTCAATCAATATCAGTTTGTCCATGCTAAAGGCGCGCCGATGTCCGAGTAAATAGTGCGGCGTTGACCCTGATAAAGTAACGAAAATAACCCGGTCAGGACTCCCATTCCCGTTGCTATCCAGCTCATTTCTTAAACTAGTTTGATCTATGATGTACGGCAGAATTCGCTACTTTTATTTTACGAGTATCTTAGTGGATTCGAGGGCCCATATGGATACACTTCGACCCAAAGAGCTCTTTTGTGTAATTATAATTACCCCCTAGTACACCTACTCGAGAGCTTTTAGTTAGTAATTTACTGGTGTTCTATTTTAGTTGTTACACTGAGGGACATTGCCTTTATCTGTTTACCTAATGTTGTTAAAATTCAATCAGAGATATACACGGTGCCCGTGAGCATTGCGAGAGATTTTAACCACGAAATCCTGAGTTCATAAGGAGTGATAAATGGTAAAACTATCGATTAAAATAAATTGGTACATTAATATTCGTAAAAAATGGTTCACAAAAAGTATTCCTTAGCATTTTGATATCTGTCAATAAGGATGTCTAGACTAGACCCCATAAAGAGTGAAATCTCTATCAAAAAAGCGTTATTCACTGAGTTACAATAATCAATGTTTTTTATTTAATTGGTAATAACTCTGAAACTAGGCAATTCCAGAAAAGTTTGTAAACATTTTAGTCTCCAATTTACGCTGTTAAAATCTCTCGCAATGCTCACGGGCACCGTGTCTTGTTTCAAAGTTTTTGTTGCTTGCTTGGTTGTCTGTTGTTACGTTTCTTTGAATTTGGCATAGCCAATGAGTTATTTTAAAAGGATTGCAGCGTCCACGCTACACTTTAGGCATTTATGTTTATTCTTTCTTTTCTGTTTTGACGACAATAGAAAAAATCCACTGTTTTGATAATGCGGCTAATCCACGTGACCATGACAACCCGCTCATGTGCTTATGACACCTCTGGAGTTATAAAAGAGCTTATCGGCTAAAAGTTAGATGCCTGACATCAGCCGGACTCTTGATTGTTTGCAACAATCATGTTATAACAAAAAGGAAACCACATAACTGCTACAAATCACACTATAATAAGAATGTACAGTGGTTCGCTTGCACCGGTACGCTCGGTAAGGACGGTATACGACGCGAATAACATTCTAGTTTTATGCTATTCTATAACCTCTGGTTGCAAATAGCAGCCCGACACGAAAACACATGGGCCGTTCATTATTGTTGTTTATTTATTATACAGGGAATGTTTGCATACACTAATGAAAAACTAACGTTTAAACGTTCAAATTTTGTAAGCAAAGACATCTGTGCAGGTATCTTTACCTATTACCATACCCGTCGCGAGTATCATAGGGTAATTTAGTGATAACTGTAACGTATTGGCAAAACGAAAAGATACGCATAGAAATTAAGAAGTCGTAAACCCTAGGGAAACCCAACATAATTAATCAGTCGTCATACGCCGTTCGCTCAGAATGTTAATGAGGATAAACGCGCCCTGCTCCGCATAGATGGCCCAGAAATCGTTTAAAAATAATTACAAGTTCTCTTTCAATATATCAAATCTGTAAATTCTGAAATGGTTCCAATAAAAGACAGTTGGAATCAATTATAAGCAGTAGGATTTTAACCTCATTGTTTTTATAAGATTTATTGTAATAGTTTTGTCAGGCGATGATGAGTAAACGACATTTGATATGTTTGTGGTTATACCGGGTGGTTCCTGTAACAGGAGCAATAAATTAAAACGTAGATTGTACTCCTCAAATTAGACAATGTTTGTTCAGCTACTTTGGAAAATAACTTTGATTTAATTTTTAGTACACGTTAAAATATATTCGAACACACAATGTAATTGCAAAGTTGATTACCTACGTCTGTAGGGTGACAAGACTGACACGCAATGTCGGATTGGCGGATTTCAACGTACATTGAAAATACTATTTAATGTTTGTTTGTTGTTGTTGTTGATGTTGTCGTTGTTGTTTTAAAGTTGTTGAACAAAAGTTTTATTGTTTGAGGAGTAGAATCTACGTTTTAATTTTTTGCTCGTCTTACAGGAATCACCTGGTCCACGAGTTGACGGACGAGGAATAAATGTATGTATACTCCGTTTATATGTGGACGAGTTTAGTGCAAGGGACCACTTTGTCGATTTACAAGGACACTTTTTTCTTTCACTAATAGATAGCGCCATTGCGTAGTTTTAGAAAGTACTAGTACATATACTGTACTAGTACTTTCTAAAACTACTAGTTAATTGCAAGTAACTCCATATAATTGTTTTGGAGTTCACAGTGCCTTGATTTAATACTGTAATGCTGTGTTACTTATTTGAATAATAAAATAAAAATAAAATAAATATAGTCCATATCGACAAAGTGGTGCCTTTGTCCGTACACTGACACATATTCAGTTAAATTCAGTCACTAGGCGAGGTTAAAGCGAGCTTAAATTAAAACAGTCCGTTCGATGACTAAATTAATGCGAATGTAACGGCTATTTATTATTGAAGCTTCTCGTAATTAACATCATAGAAATAAGTATACACGAGTCGTGACCTTTTGGTTCAAGGTAACAGAGTCTGACTCAAAACTAATATAGACAGATGCAATGGTGGTTATGTAATACTAAAATTCCTTTGGGCTGGGCCGGGCTACCAGTTAAAGCAATGGCGTGTAATAGTTAGTGACCGAGAGACAGAGTAGGGAGCTTAAATAGCGTGAGCCGTCCGGTTGCCTCGCGGACACTGAATCTACGCGTCATTGCTCTGAATATAAGGGCTGGCTCTATTACTTATGCTTATGCTATTAACGGACTCGTAGGGTCTGAAATATTAATGCAATTTTTTTGATGAAAATATACTTACACGGACTTATTGTTACGCTAAGTGGTGTACACATAATTATGACCTACAAATCGTATCGATATTGTAGAAATATAGACCTTTAGGTATCATGATCACTACACTTTACAACACAAGACTTAATTGTGTTCTTGGAAATTTACCAAATAATGTTCGCTAAAATATTGTATTAGGAAGAAAGTTTATAGAATTTCCCCGTAACAGCATAAGAACATGCCTTGTCATAATTTACCTCCAAGGCGAACGAGCGCTAGCGATCATATTCAACACATAACACCTGCTAAACTTGATTCATGAGCGAAAATTAATTGGAATGCCGATACGTTGGTAGGATACGCGATATTTTACGAATTTAAATAAAATTGTAGCCCACCTACATGAATAATTCATGAAAGTACATGGGAAAGTGTTTTTTGTTAATTTAGTAGGTACGATACGGTTATACTCGTTAAGTACATAATGAGATTAATGAGTTTAAGAATGTAGGGGTACTTTTGTTTACTAAATATTAAATAAAATACTTAGTTAACTAAGAGCAACTTCTGGACAGTTCACGAACAACAACATAATTATGTTCAATTTTTAATTAATATAGTTAACACTTAACCGAACGAAGACTGGCAACTGTTTCTGACGAAATATCTATAGGTACTACATAGTTCGAGTGCAATGGGCTCCTTTCACCTAAATTAAGTAAACACTACATTTCAGTGTGAAAAGCTATTTGAAAATACTTACCTACTACTAATCCTTCTACCTACAATGAAAGTAAAAACTAATGTACGATTTTGTACGACAAACTGGCGTAAACATGCAGTAGGAACTATTTATTAATTAGGTTGGCGAGCAGACCCCAAGGCTCCATTGAGACATAACAAAAAAGAGCACAAAACGCTAGGGATGATAATATCATGATACCTTTTACTTCTAGTCTAAATTTACATACCTATAATATAAGGTTATCTAGATTTACGTATATATCATTATATCAGCGTCATTTGTGGGCTTAATGCGAGCTGAGACACGCGTAAAAAACCCTGACGTATATAGCTGACACGTCACTCACTGCGTCAACGGAGCGTCAGCGGTTTTAAGTTTTATTGTATAATAGTAATTTAATTTGTGTTACATTTACCTGTGTCAAACACTGGCCTATTCCACATTTATGTAAGACATACTGTTTTTCCGTGAAGGGAAACCTCGTGAGAAAACTGTCGTTATTCCCAACAAAGCTTAGTATCCCTTCTGGATTAGAAGTTCAGATAGGAGTCGCTTTTGTAAAAGCTAGTCGCGAATTCCTGGGATTCAGTTGCCACGGCTGTCTTGATAAAGCCTTGGAAAAAAGCCGTGATAAAACGCTACCTAGGAGGGATTAAGTAGAGAAGCGAACGACACGGTTCAGCTTTATGTTGCATGAGTCGTCCTTTGATGGTTTAAATCACTTGACATAATTTAATAATTCAGTTAATTCCAAGCCCGTGGGCGCTGCGTGTGCACGACGCGTGTATAATTGCCATTTTACACCATGCCATTATCCAGGTTAATTACATTCACATTTAGTTCGTTTTTAGCTAGAAATGCGTTTAAATATTTACGTATAAATGTTTCTACTTTTTTTTGCCCACCATGGAATGTAGTCGGTATATATTCATTTAGGTTGAGAGGCTGTATATTTGTTAGTGTGTGTTTGACTGTTTCTCAACTGGTGTGTGTTTGTGAAACAATGTTCCCATTTATCTCCAGAAAGGCTAGTTCAAATGGATTGCGGGTTTCGGTCCGGTAAAGGTCTGATACACCAGCTATAGTTCTTAGATATGTTAAATTCGCTGTAGTAGTAGGTAATTAAACAATCTGCATAGCTACCGACTTGGGTATATTCTCATCTGTGCCGACTGTTTCAGACATTGGTGCAAGCGCTATACGACTTCACTCCGCAAGAAGCCGGCGAGCTCGAGTTCCGACGCGGTGACGTCATCACCGTCACGGACCGCTCCGATCAACACTGGTGGCAGGTATGTGACGGGCAGACAAGAGGTCTGACCGAATTACTCTTCTTACCAGAGAGTGCTCACTTAATTCTACTGGTTCTTCGTCCAAAAGCTTGACTTTATGAAGGCTGAAGACATTGCATAAAAAATTCAGCTATGAACTCTGTTAGGACACTGCAAAATACAATTGTTCCTTATGACTTAAATAAAATAAGCATCTACAGTATCATATATGAGATCATAGTAAAGTGTGTCGGCTGAAGGACTGAGAAAGACGCGGGCAGTGCCGTGTGAGTGGAAAAAGTTTCTTCAATTAGTGGCTTTTTGATTCATTACCGTAAGTTGACCCCATGGAAACTATTGATACTTACTGAATAAGAATGGAATCGATTGGTATACAAAAAATTGCATGTGAAAAATAAATGTTTTCGTTTTCATACATGTATGAAAACATTATGTACACAAATGTATGGGAAAAGTTTTCCTCCGTTTGACGCTTTTCTAGCCGGAATTTTTTTTTGTTCCCATACCAGCTTTTGATCCCGGATAGGAATGGGATCGAATGACATAAAAAAAATTGTAAAAAAATGGCCTTTATCTCGCATCCTGTATGTTTATTCCAAGATCTGTGCGAATCTACATAAATTTGAAATCAAGGAAAGGTCTTCTAAGACCATTTTCGCGTAGCAGTACGGGATCAGGTAGCTACCCTCACTGAATCCATCCTTGTACCGCGTACTGTGTTTAAACATATAAGTCACTCAAGCCACATATTTATTTAAGTGAACTTACTCTCTGATTACCTTGTTATACAAATTGGCTTATTGGTCTACCACTCTACCAGGAAAACTTTTTAACGTTCCATAATCCATTTTATCCCGCCCGGCCATAAGCGGTTTACGTTATAGCATCAACTTATTTAACGCTGCGGTGACGTAGGCCACACTATTAAATTTTATGAAGTTATTTATTCACTTATTGGAGTTTAATATATTTAATACATTTTCTTAAAAGCATGAGGTTAAGATTGATAATAAAATCATCCACGTTTTGTTTCTGTACAATTACAAAATTAAACATGTCTAGTAAATTTTAGGCTATGGTGAGTGATAATGACACTAACGGTAAACGTGATTTTAACTGCAATATTTTATATTAACAGCCTAGTACTCCTTAATAGGTATTTACCCTTAAGTTCAAAATTGAATGATTTGTGCATGTTTATTTCCTTTTCATTTGCTCTGACATAATCCCCGGCGTGTCCGGCAAACCCACCGCGTCATGAAATAGCGATGCTACGATTCGACTTCACAAATCAATTCAAACCGAGTCGTAGAAGTCGATTAAACTGACGTGAATCCGTAAATCGACTCAGAGATGCTTCCAGCCGCTGTAAGCGCAACCCCAACCCTCTAGTAAAACAATTGACGTCACAGTCAATTAACCATCGCAACTTGCGATTTAAATTTTTTTCTCCAATGCGCTCGGAAATTTTCAGGTTACTGTAGCAAAATGAGTACGTGAAGTTCTTCATTTTTTACCAAAACAAATTAAAAAAAATAAAAATCATTATTTACCTGTTTTAGCGGCCGTGAAGTAATTTGTCAACGCCATAAATATGTATACACTTTTGCACCTTACACCATTGTAATAAGGTTCAAAGTGTATACATATTTTAGGCGTTGACTAGTAAAATCTATTACTGTATTGTTTTTTACCTTTTAAACTTTTCCTCCGACTAACAAATATCATTTCAAACAGCCAATACTTAAGCGACGTCTATACACCGTCTGAACGGCAATCCCTTCAAACTGTAGGATAGAGCGAGATAGTTAGATCAAAAACCTTGGTTGTCTCGTTCTTTGTCATAGCACCGCGTCTGATCGTGCGAATGAGGCTTAATACAATCATAGACAAAACAACTATTTTTAAGGTTTAATCTTGTATCTGTTGCATAAAAGGAGCATATTTAATACTGTCTTAAATAGCTTTTGACGAAAATTTCTTTTTAAATATTATTTGAATGAAAATTGGCAGTATACATAGTTCTTAATACTATAAAAAAAATTATAGAGGGAAGCTAATTCATGACATTGAACGCTAATAACGTAACCAAAATCTGTAATTTATTTCATTTACTTTACTTTATTTCCTCGCACATTTAGAGAAAAGCACTATATATGCCTCGGCGGGAATAGAAATTCGTGGACTCGTCTTATTTTTTCGGACTCAGCTGCGCTTCGTCCGAAAAAATCGCTCATCCGCGAATTTCCCTTTCCCGTCCTCTGCAATAATGTACTAATGATACGTTACTTTTGTTTTACATATTAACCTTTTGACCGCCGTACGTCAAAAATTGAACTTTCAATTTTGAACTGTCATAATTTATGAAGGTGTCATAAACGTTGTCACTTTGTCTCATATATCAGACGACGGCGCTCAAAAGGTTAAGGAAAGAGATGTAACGACGACTACACATTTATCCCTGTTTATTACTTTGCAGGGCGAGATCGCGCACCGCCGCGGCCTGTTCCCCGCCTCGTACGTGACGGCCTACCACTCATAGTGCACCCCCGCAGCACCTGACAACACCACCGGTAAACACTTCTAACATGCGTTCGCTTACCGTTACTCATTCGTGTGGCAACATTTTCTCTGATGAATATGTGTTGGTTTTGCTGTGCTAGTGTAAAATGCGAATACCGGCTACGACTACAAAAATTCTGAATCGACTGACCATTTGGAATATATGACGATTGAGCTAAGAATTCTTAATTAAGTGAGTAATTTGACAGTACTTGACATACATTTGGAAACAGTTTTGTATGCCAGGAGCTGTCACATTATTCCTATAAAAATTGGGTTTAGCCATCCCCTGATTTGAAAATTTGTGGCCGACCTTACAGGCTTGATATTCAGCACATCTTACTGAATGGACACTACTTGCCTAAAGTATAATGCGTAATCACGAACGTCAAAGTGCGACGCGATCACTCTGAAATGTGTCTACGTAATATCAAAATCACACATTTATTCAGTAAGTAGGCCACAAGGGCACTTTTACACGTAAGATATTATAGATAAAAGAGAGAAAAAAATAAATATATCCGCGTATTTAATTTTAACGGTAACCGAACGCATTAGTACCTACGGTCCGCGCTAAGTTTGGAGTGTCAGGCATAAACTCGCGCGCGGATCGTTTTCACTATCGTAATATCGTTTATTAAATAACTTCTCAAGCGATAATTCACTTATTGATTAGTGGGCATATAAGATATGAAAATTGTCCGGTCTTCTCTAGATGTCTAATATAGAACGATCCGTCTGGTACTAGCTAGCATCAAAATGCAAAATGGACGGATTATTGATACACCAATACGCAATATGTCGCCTAGTTATTGTAAAATACAACTAAGAGACGTGAAAAGTCAAACAAGAATTTATGTCAAAAAATGCAGTTTGACATAAGCACACAAAATATATGACATAATTCCTTGTTCGGCTTTGCAAGTAGACAAAGTTAGTAAATAAGTTTGACAATATAAATAAAAGAATCTACCAGTCAGGTATCTGATGTTATTTTGACAATATCCACCGGTTGTGACGATATGTTTCTGTCTGGTGCATTCTTTTACGAAATACCATGAGCCTCTGAAAAGAGCCTAAATATCTGAAGCGAATGACTTAGGGTCGGTTGCACCAAACCGTCTGTTAACGTCAACGCCATCGTTAAAAAAATCTTGTATGAAAATTTGACCTATAGGATGACAGCTCCGTCACCTACCATATTTAACGTTGATGAGTCCGTTAATTGTGCGTGGTGCAATCCACCCTTAATTGTAACAATAGATGCGCGTATAGGGAACGTGCGTAAACTGAAGAGGGCAGCACAGGACACCCGTATTTAATGGCACGAAGTGCAAATGTCACGTTAAAGTTGCCTAATTGGTCCACTAGATGGCAGTACCTACAACGTGCAAGGGTACAAAGTCAAATCTTGGAGGCAGCACTGTCTATTGGCGTAGAGTAGTTTCAGTTTTCGATTAAGACTAAAAGATGGCAGACTCCAACGCTCACGGTCCCTATATGTTGTAAAAGTTCAAATGTATGTCCATATATTTACCTAAAATGTTGCCTGGTAGACGCAAAATTAAATTACCTAGCTACCTAAGCCCCTAGGTCCTCCTTAAAGTACTTATTGAGTTCGATGAAATTTAAATCATTTTCAATAGGAACATAGTTGCATTTCAATTGTTTCGTTACTTGGCTACACTTTAGGTTAACAATTTACTAGGATTTTATTTGTGGGGATGGCCCTTAGGAGGCTAGATGCCTAGGTTCTACGACCACACGACATAAGTAATCAGATTTCAAACTTGTATTGAAGATGATTGAAGTGCAAAAGTTTTCAAAATGATACAGAGTAAATTTATATTATCAGCATAAAACTATTATATGCGATTAAGGCCATCTTACGTAAAAGTATAGAATAAGAAGAGTAGAACCTCAGAAATACTGTAACTATAATAAACATAAAATAGATGTTATGGAGGTAATTTTATTAAATACAAACCGGAAAACAACAAGTTACTCTACTATGAATAGGTACCAGTAACCGCGCGTCAACATTTGTCTAGGGCAAGCCGGAGCTAATTTGGCTTTTAATTGCTCCGAGAGCTATAGGAAAACTGCTCGTCTGCCTCAAATTAAGCAAGCCGGTAGGAAACGAGTTCTATGGACCTGCCGCCACTGATAAATACCGCCATAGATTTTTAAAAAACAGACACTTGGGATTTACATTGTGTAGAGAATTGGAAATCTGACGGAACGTCCGTGCATATGATAATATGATAAGAGTTGAAGCAGTGTTCAGTCGAAAGTGCTAAGTTCAGTGAGCACTGTCAGCAGCAGAAGTAAGTAACCGGTCGAAGTGTTCCAAATAATCTTGACACGTTCTTGTTGTATTGACAATAAAGTAGTGGCAAGGTCATCTGAAACACCTCGCACGCTTAGCTGTTGCCGCCAGTAATTATCTATAAAATACTATACTTCGTTTTTTTAAGATCAGATAAATCGTACGAAAACGATTTTAAAACTACATTTTGCCTGTTATTGTGTGAAGTGTATCAGTAATAATTGGAAACAGGTAGTTAATATTTTTTCCATGATATGGCTTCGAAAAATAATGGATGAAATCCACCGTAATTTTTCTAATCCTAAAAAAACGAGTTAGGTATAGACAATGACGAGACCTTAAGACCTTTGTTTGTGGGCTTTATAGTAATCTCGTACGTCGTAAACCACTCAAATACCGTAACATATCTAAGAAATTTTATTTTTATACATTCACAAGCATTTATTAAATAATCCGATATTGTTTCGGAGCGTCGTGGTCAAATAAATTAATATACGACTTTGATAAGAAGGGATTGCAAACCCCACTTTTATTAAATTTATGACTTATCTCAGCCTAATGTGACGTATTTCATTATCAACTTGTAGTTATCATTAACAAATTATCGATAATGTTTTTGACTTTTAATCTTATTACGGACGATGTGAAGAAAAATGTCCGATACTATCTAGTTTCATACGTATAACTTCTATCTAAATATGGGAATCTGTAACCTATGCTCAAAACTTTCCTCTTTGGCTTTCCAATGTTTCTAACTGAAAATAAATTCTCTTCCATATTTTACAAGACGGCTTTAAGGTCATGAGATCAAAGTCCCAGCCGATAGAAGTGATATTTATTGTGTAACCTTGCCATATGCAAAAGTGACTATTGGTGTATGTAAGAATAGATTGTCACTAGTGGAGTCATCTTAGAGATCGTAATGTACTAGTTCCATACTAAGAGTAAAGGCAAGGAGTAAGTGCAAGACTCTCGTAGACGCTCGCTCGGCGGGGCGTGCAGCGGGGCAGCCGAGCGTCCATTCACTTTGTGCAGCGTCGACTCAGGACACTAGTATGAGTTTCATTTAAACCACGCCCAATTCGAGCGTCCACGAGGGCCTTACACTAAGTGTCGTAGCGTCGAGGTTCGCGTTTGATTTATGTAATGTTCAACATGGTGCTTCAAGTCCAACAGTCGGTCAATAAGCGGTTTTATATACACGTAATTAATTGTATTGATTGTTAACGTACGCCGTATGTACAGTCGCCATCAGATATATTCAAGCGGCCAAGGTGGTTACAAATGTCTGAACCACGCCTCTATTGTCAAGGTGATAAAGTGCATGTTCATCTGAACTGAGGCCGCTTCGATATGTTTGATGGCGACTGTCCATGGAACTCGTTCGAGTTCGCAAACTGCCTTGTGTTTTGCAATACTATTTGTAGAACGAATTGTCATCGGGAGTACAAAACTTCGTTTCGTGTCGTGTTTTTTATCTGTGTAGTGTTCTGTGTGACGAATTTATTGATTACTTTCCATGTCCTAATTATTGTGACAACCTTAAGGATGAATAACTGTTTTTGTCCTCAATACGTGCCAGAATGTTATTTGTAGTATTTTAAATGCCTGTGTTTAGTGTAAAGGTAATAGGGATCAACTCGGTAATTACTGAATTCCCCCACAATATCATTATAACGATTTGGTTTTAAAATACGTTTATGACCATTATTTATCCATTTTATTAGTGTATTGCTCATTTTAAATATTTACCATTTACATGTTAAGGAATATAGTTTAAGTTCTTTTTACATGTTTCGATCATATGTTTATCATTATCACGCCTTTACAAAAAGTATATAATCTGGTACCATAGTCAAGTAGGATATAAAATTGTAGCGTCCTCAAAAAGCTTAGCTCTCCTTAGGTTTAGGGTCAGACTATAGTTCGTGTTGTGTTACGTTACGCACAAATGGTGACGCCCGCATGTTTTATATTATCCACGAATTAGTTTTACGAATCGACAAAGTTTTTGATAGACGGATGTACATGTACAGTGAGGATTTTATATCAATATACAAAATGTGTAACTCTGCGCTTTTTATCGCTTTTGATGTGTTTATTTTAAAATTTTGTTACCCATCTTAGTGTTAATAGGGATGTGAACGAAACTTTAATATCTAAAATAATTCGAATTAATAAGAATAAATGAAATTAAAATCTAAATAATATAGTGACATATGACTCGGCTACTGCAGTAATACGATTCGTTTAGGTTCCGGGGAGGGGGAGAATGTGGCACTGGGGGTGTCATTGTACTTACTTAGCGATTAACATTACATTAGTCAAGACTTTGAAATTAATAAAACTTTGAGTGCTCGTTGATCCAATCTAGATATTTATTTTTGTTGAAATGTACCCAAAATAATTTATGGAAGCAAACCTGGTAGAATTTTATAATGAAGCGTTCGAGCTCCATAAGCCCGCTGCCTTTTTGATTTCCCCCACATGTATGTAAGCGGAATGTCACACTGGTGCAACAGCGGGAAGACGAAGCAAATCAGATTCTTTTTTCATAAAAAACAATTGATCAAAACGCTTGAGTAAAAGAGCAGCCAAATGTATTGCTCTTTATTGACATGGACGCCGTCATCAAGGTACGTCCTTATCGCGTATCTTTCCGCTCATCGCTTACGCAAAACGCGTCGCGCCAGTGTGGCACTCGCCATAGAAGTTCCCCTTGAGCATTTATGTGTGCGGCGTCCGCTGTCCGCTCCGCCGACGATGTTAGTGACGCTGGCTTCCCGCTATAGTAGTAAGTGCATGACGGAAAATTAAGAAATCAGAAGTGCTATAATCTATGATAATCAAATATTTAATTAATTAAGTTATAATTCTCCAATATTGTGGAAGATGTATAATATTTTTACTAATAAATTTAATATTGTAAAGTTGTTTTTCTTTTTATAGTCCTTTAAGTTTAATGAATGCTGCCGAAACTAAACTCTTAGCACTACCTATGCATTTTATAAGCTAGAAAGAAGATTTTTTTTCTCACTATTATTTGAACTTTATTTCAAAGTGATAGGGCTCAGTTTAGCGACTTTCGCATATCTAATTTACAAATGCCCGCGTTAAAACTTAGGAGAGAGAAGAATAGAAACGAACATCTCAACAATTCAATAATTTATTATACCTAAATAACATCACATTTCGCAAACGGCATTATTTTATAAAATATACACGAAAACATAAAAAAGATGAAGGAAATAGGCGTAAAACGTAATATAAGTACATTTTATGCAAAATATATATGTGATAAGATAACATATAATCTAATAATGCAGTTATTTGACAAGTACCTAGTAAGTATTTAAACATATGCATGCATACTAGGGAGGGGGCGCCCGGAGGTCATCTAGCTAAGGTCAATAGTCGTACATATGTAATGTATGCCTTTGACTAAGTGTTTACATTGCTTTGACGTCTGACTATAGCCAAGTATCACATAGGAAGGCCGTTTGTAATGGAGAATGTGAATAAGTGATATTAACAATGAATACTATGAATAGTACCCACAGAATTCAATAGAACATAATTAAACTTTGGCATGAAACTAACCTGGTAGGGCGAACTTCCAATAACAGGTCACTTCGAAATAATGTACAGTCAGCAGCAGAAGTAACTAAGCAGACAAACTGTTCAATAAGATCATAGCACGCTCTTATCGTTAAGACAACAAGAGTGTGCCAAAATCATTAGAACACGTCACTTGATGCTGCAGCCCACCATACTAAAATTTTAAGCTCGAAATCCAGATTATTTTGAAAATAGATCTGAATTTCCCTTAAAATAGAGTGAAAGACTGGAAAATTAAAGAAGTAAAATATACATGCTATTGTACAGTCTCTATCAGATATATTGAATTGGCCAAGGTGGTCACAAATATCTGAACAACGCCTCTATTGTCAAGGCGATAAAGTGTATCTTCAGATATTTATGAGTACCCTGGCCGGTCCGATATATCTGATGGCGACTGTACATTGGGCGGCACATATGTCCTACCTTACACGAAGCAAAGAGGTGTCTAATATTTCTGCAATAAATTGAAAACTGAGCAGATATTTATATACCTAATAATAATTTTAAACAAAAAAAGAACCGACTTCACTTAGTATCCGCTATTCCAAGAGGAAGTGGCCGAGTTGCTGTAAAAAATAGTGAAATCACTATAGGTGTGCCTATAATAGTTGAAGAGTTCCCTCGATTTCTCCAGGATCGGCAGGATCCCATCATCAGACCTCGACTTGGTGACAATGGGACCATTTAGGGGTTATACCCGTTCGATAAAAAAAAATTGAAAATCGGTTCACGATTCACGGAGATATCGAGTAACATACATAAAAAAACAGTCGAATTGAGAACCTCCCTCTTTTTTGAAGTCGGTTAAAAACGACATTCTAACAATTTTGACTTGCCAGTAATTGTCAACTTACCCAACCAGATTGAACACTACTTACATCAACTTTATATTCGTACATTATTATTTTATTAAGGATTGGCCATTCATAACTTCAATAGACTATTTATAAAATCAGCACCTATTGACTATTTCGCTAGTGTTTTAATCCAATTCAACATTTTATAAGTTCTACTATTTATACTTATGTCTATTTTATGAAGTTTATACATACTTATAGGGCTTATTCCGAAGGATCGTATTTTAAGTCCCTTTTTTGGTGTGTTATTGATGCCTGACCTTCACTCCGCATCAACAATTATAATGGCTCAAATTGAATCGAAACTGATTAAGCTAGACATCTCGCTCACTCTCACTGACTGCAATCGCTTTGCGTTGCAGCGTTCTTCCTTTGTTTTATTGATCTACCGGCACGATGATTTTTACTATTATAGCTAAGCGGGTTAGATGTTAGAACAAATTTTTTGGACTTTATTGTTTAGAGAATAAGAGCGTGTAAAGGTCATTTTAGACACCTCACCCGCTGAGCTACATTTGCTGACTGTACCTGTAAGTATACAGCCAGTAAGATCTCTGATTGGATCGAACAGAACCAAACTTAATACATCCTTGGAATAGAGGCCTGACAATATGACTTAAAATGTACTTGGTCTATGATTTAATGATTTTGCATTAAAATATCTACATGAATTAACAAAAGAACAAGTAAAACAAATAAATAAGGTATAAAAATAATGCTACTGAATTAAAGGTCTATTAAATATGTCATTGTACATGTACAGTCGCCATAAGATATATCGGAGCGGCCAAAGTGGTCAGGTCACAAATATCTGAACAACGCCTCTATTGTCAAGGCGCTAAAGTGCATGTTCAAATATGTTTAGTAGGTACCTGGGCCGCTCCGATATATTTGACGGCGACTGTGTACTGGTACAGGAGACAGCTGTCATCACAGAACAGTAGTAATAATACAAATCTACTTTTCGGATGACCGCTGTCACACACCAATTACACTAAAAATAATAAGAAATGGGATGATATTGATATGCTAGTTTAATAGAGTAAAATCTCTACACTTTATAAACAGCCAAGATCATATGTATAAGATCTAAACCATTTAGTTAACCTTTAAATTATGAACCGAGCTTTGAGAATTTATTTACACTTATCACTTATTGTGGAACTCTATGCCCTAACTTCCAAGACTTGTTATAAGGAGCAAAAGTGTAAAAATTATTTGATGTCGACTATAAGTAGGTACAGTCAACATCAAATATATTGTAACAGCCAAAGTGTTCAAATAGTTCTTTACACCATATATTTTGTATGGTGTGACGAAATATTTGGCTACTCTAGCTGTTACAATATATTTGATGTTGACTGTACCATAATTTCTAGTTACATGATTATCTTTCATATTTTTGTAGTTACGTACATATTTAAGTACCAATGCAGCCCAGCAAACGGTCTCTAAATCGTTCATTCATTTTATTTTTCATTTAACCCTTTGACCACCAAAGACGTCATATCACGCGCACGGAAAGTCGTGCGCCAGCGCGTGATATCGGGTCCAAAATATAACCGAGTGCGCTCGTCCAAATTTAGCTCTTACGTCAGTGGAACGATCTTTCAGTCCGATGCCTGGCGGTCAAAGGGTTAAAATGTCTTTCCACCTAAAGCCAGCATGATGTTTTCAAAAGCCATCCAGTTGATCAGAGCCCACGGGCCCAATCGCATCCACAGAGGCAGAAAGCCCTTGTACAAGGATAGAATGCCTTCATTCTTCACTGATTGCTGGAGACAGTCGATCATGCCTCGGTACAGGATACCTCTGGAAAATATAGAAAAAAATAATTAATTAGGTTATCATTAATATTCCTCCCATAATAAGTATTAGATTTAAAGATGTGTTTTTCTAGACAAAGTAGTCATCAAATATATCGGAGCGGCCAGTATATTGAAGTGACTAGTGTTACTACTGCTTAAAACAAAATCACCCTAAAAATAAAGAGGCGACTTTGTGTCACCCTGATAAAGGAGATGTACTATATAGAAGGAGATGTCTTCTGAAATGAGGGAAAACACCGACTTGTTTGTGAACGGAAATTTCCTTAAGAATCCCCTTGGCAAGTCACTGGTAAGTATTGATTTTCACGTAGTTCACGCTAAAGAAACTTAAGCACTGTGCATATTGTTCATACTTATTAAATGTATGTGTGAGAAAAACGGGTCATTCGACATTGCTTGCCCGACCGCGGCTCGACTTTGACCGCATTAGGCCGACCTCGTAGGACGATTCTACCGAAAGTATCGCTATGTTGAAGTGATTTGTACTTCTAAAAGTAGGCACAGTGCGCTTATAATATTTATTTATAATAAACCGGCCAAGTGCGAGTCGGACTCGCGCATGAAGGGTTCCGTACCATTATTTATAAAAACCAGCCGTAGCTATACTATCGAATAAATTATTATCGCAAGGTCGTATCTGCCTAAGTACGTAGTATTTTGGGGATACCTATACACCTTTAAATATTCTTGCAACGAAAATGATTTTGAACATTATCGGTTTAGGCGTTTTTGAGTTATCTCAGATAACTCAAAAACGCCTTCTTGATTTTTTTCATAATTTTTGGATTTACGGTTCAAAAGTTACAGGGGAGTTAATCAAAAAATGTTCAAAGAAACCTCAATGTTATTTTTAGAGACCCATCGATTGATGTGCATCATGTTGATATTTTTTTTAGCAATTTCTCTACAAAACTAAGTAGCAGCACACAGGATTACTGATGTATTACCAAAAATTATTTGCCAGATTTTCACTTCCCAAATAATGTTTCCCAAAAACATAAATACCAAATAATCATTTCCCAACTAAATATTACGCAAACATTTTTTTGGCAACTCAACAATATGCAAATAAATGTTTCGGCAATTCCTTATTTTGACAATTTTCACTTCACCAATTCTTAACTAACCGAATGCATTAGTTGCCAAAACATACGAAACGCAAAACAAGTCATGGCAAACGTATCATTCAGCAAATATATTTTTAGCAAATGACCCGTTTGGTAATTTTTCATTTCACAAAATTTCATATGCCAAATCATCATTCTGTAAACTAATTTATCCCAAATCGTCATTATTTAGGCAAATTATTTTTTAAACAAAAATCCGTTTGGTAGTTTTTTCATGTTACAAAAAATCGTTAAATTTGAATTGATTGATGATTTCAAACAAATTACGGCAAATAATAAGACAGTTAATGTTATTGTTTACTAGGATTTATGACAGAAATTAATTTCCGTGGGGTCGCGGTTTTAACCTAACCTAACCTACTTTTCTGACAGAAGTTCATTTCCGTGGGGTCGCAGTTCTAACCTAACCTAACCTACTTTTGTGACAGAAATTCATTTGCGTGGGGTCGCGGTTCTAACCTAACCTAACCTACTTTTCTGACAGAAGTTCATTTCCGTGGGGTCGCAGTTCTAACCTAACCTAACCTACTTTTCTGACAGAAGTTCATTTCCGCGGGGTCGCAGTTCTTACCTAACCTAACCTACTTTTGTGACATAAATTCATTTGCGTGGGGTCGCGGTTCTAACCTATCCTAACCTACTTTTCTGACAGAAGTTCATTTCCGTGGGGTCACGGTTCTAACCTAACCTAACCTACTTTTCTGACAGAAGTTCATTTCCATGGGGTCGCAGTTCTAACCTAACCTAACCTACTTTTGTGACAGAAATTCATTTGCGTGGGGTCGCGGTTCTAACCTAACCTACTTTTCTGACAGAAGTTCATTTCCGTGGGGTCGCGGTTCTAACCTAATCTACTTCTCTGGCAGAAGTTCGTTTCGATGGGAGGTCACAGTTATAATCTAACCTAACCTACTTTTCTGGTAGAAGTTCGCGGGCTTCTATTTCCGCTCTGAGGGGCAAAAGGTATCTAACAAACCTACATCGGTAATGGCAGGGACGTCTTCGTCTGCTTATGCCCGCCAACATGTCGACGAAGCCCCGCTTCGCGGGGTTCTATTTTCGCACTGAGGAACATATTCAAACTAACACACCTACATCGGTAACCTAACTTAACCTACTATTCTGTGGGGGTACTTTTCCTTTAACCTTAAGGAACAAAATATTATGTGAGCATTGGTTTGGAATGTTTGGAGAGTGTTGGTTTTGTTACTGTCATTTATTTGCCAAAATAAAAGTTGCTTGTTCAAGTACATTTGACAATCACTATTAGCTAGGGGATACACGCACAGATCTGCTCGCTGGATTTTTCCGATAAATATGCTTGGCGGACAAATCCGTCCATGTATGGCGCTATGCATCATTCATGCGCTGGCGGATATGCGCCGAGCATATCCGCCAGACAAATCCGGCCGGCAGATCTGTGCGTATACCCCTAGCTATTTGACTAAACATTGCTTTGGATTTAAATAATTTGTCCAGTAATTTATTTGATAAAATAATAGTTGAGTAAATATTGTCTGTCCAATTAAAACATTTAACAAACAATATTTGACTAAACTATGCTTTGACTAAACTAAACTAATATATCAAAGGTGAAGAAACATGTTTTGTCCAACTAATACTTTTGATAAACATTTTTTGTCTAAACATTTATTTGGATAAAAATCATTTGTGTAATCATCTATTTGACAAAATTAAAATTGTGAAACATTTTTTGTCCAAGTGAAACATTTGGCAAAACATCAGTTGGTCTATTGAAAGTTGCTTGAGTAATAATTTGGGAAATGATCATTTGTCGAAACTTTAATTTGACAAATAAGTATATGGGAAAGATTGGGTTGACAAATGTGCGGTTGGGAAAGTTTGGTTGGGAAATGAAATTTGGTCAAAAATATTTTGGTCAAATGGCAGGATCCCCAGCACACACAATACACTTTATGTAAAAATTTTATAATGATACGTCTTATAGTTTCCGAGTAAAATGGCTGTGACATACGGACGGACAGACAGACAGACATGACGAATCTATAAGGGTTCCGTTTTTTGCCATTTTGGCTACGGAACCTTAAAAATCTAATGACTATGACGACGATATTTTTAATGTATAGGCGACGTAGAAAGAGTTGTTTGTAAACAAGGTTTTACTGATGACTTCATTACCAATTCTACATCGCGACTATTCTTTAGAATTCAATTATGATGACATTGTGTAGTTTAATTGGATCCTTCAATGTATTTATAACAATATTACCAGTAGATATGTCACCCATTTGCTCATGATCATCATAATCATCTTTATCTTTCTTCTTTTATAATATTAGGATATTATTATTGCATTGGCAACATGAACTCTCGTTTTTGTTTTTGATTAAGACCTATCCTCGTAAGGCCCAAGGTCCTACTTGTAGTACTTATTGTCTTTGAATCATCCATTCTATATCCATAGAGTTGCATTTGTTTTGTAGCGTTCGATTTTGAAACAAAATAAAATCGACTCTGTTTTTTTGTGTTCTTGGTTTAAATTTCAGTGGCAAGTTTTCGATTTTTTATTTGTATGGCTGGGCCGCAGGAGGTTAAGACACACATGTTTAATACGGTAAATGGTAGATGAATAAAGCGGGGTAGATACTTGTAGAAACCTTTCATTTAATTTCGTAAAGCTTTGCCCTAAAGGGCTTGTAACGTAGGTAATTGGAGATACCCAGGATTTAATCAAATCAATTTATTGCAAGGACCCGTTTAAGTTGTGAGTGTGACGGAACTCGTAAACTCGAGGAGAACACTCCAATCTTTTTATTAGTTTTAGAGCCATCGTATTTATCGGTTTAAAGCAATAAAATACAAATACTCCTTAGCATTTGAAGTGGATTGAATACCTAGGTATTGTTTTAACTGCCCACTTCATAGTTTAATTATATGTAGGTAGGTATCTAAATAATGGTTGTTGTGTTAGTACGTACCTACTTTGCTTATTAGTTTATCAATGTTATCATGTTATTATTAGCCTATTATGTAGGTAATTATGAAATGTTTGTTGCGTGAATATAATGATGATATAATGTACATGTACATAGTATTCATGCAACATGTCTTATATCTCAAATTAGGTTAATATATTAGACATTAGATTTATTGTAATAATTATCATAGTAGGATAGTGACACACAAATGTTACGTCAGTCAGCAGTCAGCACTATTGCCGAGCAATTTAAAACTTGTCTCATGGTCAAAAGAAAGTCGACCGTTTCGTATTCTACGAGTATTATCTAGCTGTTTGGTGAGCTGTATATAGATAGATTTCCTAAGACTCAATTAAGAAACAACTGAAGCACTATTAACGACTATGTTTCAGACTAATAACCAGACCGGCAAATAATGATCCTATGATCTTACCTCCCGTCCGGACCGACAGGCTGATTCATTAGCCTGGTCTTCATCACGTCGGCCGGCGTGCCGACAACAGCAGCAACAAAGCCAGCCGCGAACGCCGCCCCGGCATGGACCACCGCGTTGTCCGCCATCCCGAATTCCCTCATTAGAAACTGTTTACTGTAATCGTAGGCTGCTAAGTCGCCCATGTTGACTAGCGCTGCCCGTTGCACGTTTGGGACGGCACCTGGACACAAAGTTTAGTGTTATTTGTCATCTCATCTGAGTGGAATGAAAGTCATGTGAGTAGTATTAATTTTGAGTAGGGTATTACGGCGTTCGTCTTACATCCGGATCTTAAAGAGTTGCGTTGCGAGGAATATATGTGTTTGTTGAGAACCAATCGTAGAACTGTGAGGATAGGTAAATGAGTGATTCTATGGTTCTTAACCCTTTGACCGCCAAAGCCGTCAAATCACGCGCACGGAAAGTTGTGCCCTCAGCGCCAGGACGTGATATCACGTCCAAAATATAACCGGTTTGCCTTGCGCGCACGCACGCGCTGGCGCTGAAGGCATGATTTTTTTGTCCGATGCTTGGCGTTCAAAAGGTTAAAAACACATTCCTCACAATATATCCTCACTCATCTGGTGGAAACGCAGCCTAATAATCCAGGCCACGGACAATCCAGAGCCATGGCGAATATAGATGATCCACCCTGCCCCTTCTAGCCCAGTCTGACTCCAGGGTCAAACAATTCCTTGAACTCTCATGAAAAATGATAACTTACCTCTCCAGAAACCCAAGATCCCGGTCTCCTTATACAGTAGCTTGTACGTCTGCCAGCAGCCGGTGAACCTGGGCGCCTTGCCCTGCAGCACCCTCCGACCCTCGGCTTGCATCTGCACCTTCACTAGGTCCGTGGGTGACGCCACGAGCTGCGCCAGCGCGCCCGCCGCCAGCCCGCCTTCACTTCAACAATACGCACGTTTTAACAACAATAAGGGAAAAGGTAGGTAATTCGTTTTTATACAATTTTCAAGATAAGCTAAAAAATTGCCAGCAACAGTAAAATAAATAGAACTAAAATAGTATTTTGACAGCTTTTTCCATACTAAGTGGTTTACAATGTATGGCAGGAGATGTCAGGTTACTATTTTGAATTAAAAATACTACCTTACGAGTATGTACCTTGCTTCCATACAAACGTAGTCCCAATTCCCATATTTCTTTTAATGTATATTAACATTATAGATAACACATTTTGCACGCCATTTATTTGATTTAGGTATATTAACCAATAGCCCGTTATTCCTTTCGTTGGTATAAAAAGGTTGTCGTCCACTATCCCGTTAACGGCGAGGTAAACTACTTATCTCTGACTAAATACAATTATTCGTATTGATTAAATAAGTAAGTAACATAACTATTTTCTTGAGAAAAAGTATCTGTTTAGAGTTACAAAAGACAAGAGTAAGTACCTACCTATTTTACTTCAGTCGCCGAGTAATTTTCATGCAAATCTGGTTCGCATGAATTGTTTCGGAATACAATACTTCTATTTGTTATCCGAAAACCATTGTTCGTAGCTCAACAACGAACCTTCGGCTTTATGCTTAGGCCATTCAAACCATGAATAACAAATAAAAACGAATATAACTAAAGACAAGTTAAATAATAGCCATAACTTTGCAGTCTAATTTTTACTCCCCAATTCTTAAAATAAAACCACAAATGGAAATTTTAAACTTACCCAAAGACGCGGTTTTCAGAGACGTTCTTCCGTCCTCATCTTTGAACCGATTTCTGAATTCCTCGTAGATAATAAGGCGGCTGCCAGAGTATATGATGTGTCGTTGAAACATGGGCATCAAGCCGCTCCATAGCTTTAAAACGCCTTCTTGTTTCGCGATGCCGACTGCTGTTTTTATCATACCATGGTTCTCGAGCTACAACATCAAAATAATGAAATGATTAGGTTATGGGCCTTAGGTTAGGCAATGTTCATACAAAAGGAAACATAGGTAGGTATAAGTATGTTTTTGATATAGTTTATTGTCAAATACATCATAATTTGTATTATTACCTTATATCCCGCTTTATTAGCGGCTGCGACTTCAGACTGAATCTGCAACCGCGTTTTTGTCAGGTCGAATGGGTACGTAACTGCAAAAGATTTCTTTTTTAATGAAAAATTGAAAAAAAATGTTTACACAAGACATCAGCAATGTTACATGTTATACCTATTTAGAATGTTCGCTATGAAAATAACGAATGACAACTAGCAGTTGTCTCATCTCACACAAAACACGTTTACTAACATTCTACATTTAAACTTGACTACAAGTACTAAAACATATGACGAATTATGACGACGGTACAAAATATGTTTTAACATTATTATCTGCCCTTGAGATTTGTGTAAATACTTATAAACTTTATAGGCCTCGGCTTAAGGTTGCATTTGCGTTAGGTTAAGTATTAATAAGGGGTTCTAACGGGAATCGTAGTGAAACCCGGCTGCGGCACACGGCGGGACGTTTCTTGCATGTTTAGTTTAGTAGGCATAGTAGGGGATAGAAGATGAAGATGACTAATAGGATTTTGAGCTTGATAGCAATGAGTGAATGCTATTTTATGCACTTTGACAAACGAGTCACATTAATACGTTTTTCTCCCCTTGTAGACGGTTTCAGTTTGAGAATTATTTTAGACGATCACGTTTGCAAGCCTAATATTCGAACGACTATGATACCTACCAGGGACCACTGTAGATTTCTATGAGTGCTCGACTAATGCACACCACAGTATATTTAATGTAAGCCTCACTGTCTACGAGACTACGAGTCCTACGATCCGAACCCGAACCTGCTTGCCTGTATGAAGCCGCTGATATACAATACAGGCGGAGCGGAGTGACGGCGGCCCACACTCCTAGCTGGGCAACCGCGTATTGCAGATTCACCTAGTCTAGCCTGTGATGCGGGGTGGCCAGCGTTGCGTAGAACTTGCCTGTGAAGTCTGGTGTACAAGCGGAGTGACATACCTCCTTCGGCGGCCCAGGCTCCTAGCACGGCGACCGCGTACCGCAGGCTCACCGAGTCTAGCCTGCGACGTGGGGTGGTCAGCGTTGCGTAGAACTTGCCTGTGAAGTCTGGTATACAAGCGGAGTGACATACCTCCTTCGGCGGCCCAGGCTCCTAGCACGGCGACCGCGTACCGCAGGCTCACCGAGTCTAGCCTGCGACGTGGGGTGGTCAGCGTTGCGTAGAACTTGCCTGTGAAGTCTGGTATACAAGCGGAGTGTCATACCTCCTTCGGCGGCCCAGGCTCCTAGCACGGCGACCGCGTACCGCAGGCTCACCGAGTCTAGCCTGCGACGTGGGGTGGTCAGCGTTGCGTAGAACTTGCCTGTGAAGTCTGGTATACAAGCGGAGTGTCATACCTCCTTCGGCGGCCCAGGCTCCTAGCACGGCGACCGCGTAGCGCAAGCTCACCGAGTCTAGCCTGCGATGAGGGGTGGCCAGCGTTGCGTAGAACTTGCCTGTGAAGTCTGGTATACAAGCGCAGTGACATAATACCTCCTTCGGCGGCCCAGGCTCCTAGCACGGCGACCGCATAACGCAGGCTCACCGAGTCGGTGGCCTGCGACGCGGGGTGGTCAGCGTTGCGTAGAACCGGCATGGCGACTTGATGTCACGTCGCCCATACCTGCCAACAAAATTGAAAGTATTTTAAAAACGAATTTGCAGAATACAATCACGACACTAACGGTAAATTTGTTAGGTACAGCTTTGATAGTTGCCGAACAAAATAAGATTAGGTACTTATTACTTACAAAAGTAACACACAAAATATTACGAGATATTACATAAGTTACTCAACAGCGCAGCGCCTCCTTCAGTTCGGTAACTTTCGTTGCTGGCTGTATCTACAGCATAGAAAATGGAGACAGCATAGAACGCTCTCCCAGTACATCCCTACAATACTCTCGTAAGACGAGATATCGTCGCGGGCCTACATTTGATACCTAAGTATTTTTTCAGAACGGCTTAAAGAAAACGAAACGTACGTAGGTATGTGTAGAGGAAAATTGTTTAAAATATTTATAATACCTATACATACACATTTTCTAAATAATACTAGCCACGCCTAGGTTTTCAGCCCCTACACTTAAGGTTAAACATAATCTCTGAATCTAGACCATGGAACAACTAGAGCTTACCGACAATCATTATGTACTGTTTGCTTACAATTGAAGAATAACCGGCGATCAATATCCGTATGTTATGTAAACTAAACGACCTCGGCATTTACATGCATTATATATGACAGCTCTAACTATTCCGTCTCCGTTGTTTCAGTGGCCTCCAGTTGTAATTTACGGATCGCTAAAACTGACAAGTTTATTTGTTTGCTTTTGCAATAAGACGTTTCTGGCGTGACACTAATTAAATCACTAACATACCTACTTCAGTTTTGACATAAATATAAGTACACACCTAGGTACAGTCAACGCCTTAAATATGAGTATACTTTTGCACCTTATTCATTCCATTGTAATAAGGTTTAAGAGTTAGAGTCAACGCCTAAAATACGTACCTATATTTTAGGCGTTGACTCTACAGTCGCCATCAAATATATGGGACCGGCCAGGGTACTCAAAAATATCTGAACATGCACTTTATCGCCTTGACAATAGAGGTGTTGTTCAGATATTTGTGACCATCTTGGCCGCTCCGATATACCACCAGTGTTGAGCTTTGCGCAGTTTCCGCGTTTCTTCTTTGTACAGTCGACGTCAAAGATATGTTTACACTTTTGCACCTTATTACAACGGCGTAAGGTGAAAAAGTGTAAACATGTCTTTGACTTCGACTGTACCTAATGATAAATACATCCAGTGTCGTGTCAAAGATATTAATAACATAGTAAGCAGGTATCCGCATAAATTGGCTGGAAACGAACGTTATAGATATTTCACGAATGGTCAGTTTCACGATTTTGGGAGATGGCCAGCGATACTACCTATTCCGGTATCGTTACTGCGCTGCCAGATACAGATACAGTCCAGCCGAAATTGATATTTTTTCTACTCGACGACTGTAATACTTGAATTGAGATTGTGTAGACGGAATTACTAGCGCATACCTACTTTTCGATAGAGCTTTACGGCCGCATATTGTAGCATCCATCAGGCGCGGTCCCAGGGGGGAGGTCACAGGGGACATGACCCCCCCCCAAAATCATACGTGTCGAATTGAAAACAGACCCACTCTAAAATTGAAATTTTTTTTTTTTGTTTTAGTGATTAATTTTTAACCGACTTCAAAAAAAAAAATAATCGAACGGGTATATCCCCTAGATATTCCCGTTGGCACCAAGTCGGGGTCTGATGATGGGATCCTAGAGAAATCGAGGGAACTATTCAACTATTATAGGCACGCCTATACTGATTTCACTATTTTTTACAGCAACTCGGCCACTTCCTCTTGGAATACCGGATCCTAAGTGAAGTCGGTTCTTTTTTTGTTTTAAATTATGTACCTATAGGAGGTTTTAATATAAAGTAGGTAAATCTTCATAACTACATTAACTACATTACATATACATTTATTGGGTACCTAGTTATAGGCATTCACTCAAGAAAATTGAAAATGTGATATCAAATCAAACGCTTTTGTATATAATAAATAGGTATAATATCCTAATCAACGCGTTGATAAACAAAAGCAAAGTGCAAAGTTTACAAAAGATAAGTAATTTAAATAATGTTGACCAAGTTATACAATTTAAGGGTGAAGTTGAACAGATCCGATCACAAATCTAATTACAAAAAAATAGGAAAAAAATTTCGCGAAACAAAAATTATATATGGAGGGTTGGCTGGCAGAGACGACAAGTCCCATACAATAAAAAAATGTTTTTTATTCGCGGCCAAAAAATTGAAATGATATGAAAAACAAATGAAAAATATCTTTATATTTACGTCGAAGTATCCAATTACTATGGATAGACATATTTTATTTGTGACCTTTTTTAAAGCAAATATACATGCATTAGTGGCATCTAACACTTGTACTCAATCTTAAATATAACATTTACACCAAAATCCGATAAGTATTGCAGACACATATTTAATAATTATTAATTAATTAAATGGGTATTAAGTACAATCTTACACAAGTCATCTTAATAGTCCCATAAATAATAATATTTCATACCCAAAGAAGCTTAATAAATAATAAGGCTTGTTGTGGATAGGTACAAGGCGAGAAAATACGTAAAAAATATTGAAATGAAAATACCTTGGTTGACCAGAGATTGAGATCACCACTCGTACTGATAGCGACGCTGCTACTGATAGCAAAGCACACAGTACACGCTAATTCCATGTGTCACGCTTTTTATATAGCCAACATATATTATGTGAGTGACATCAGTTTAGTAATTGAGATCGTTCAAAGTCCCAAGGTATTGTGGCAAAATCCATAACCAGGATTTATTCAGAAATGATAACATCGATCGTAATGAAAGTAAGGGACATTACTCTGTCCCTTACCGTCATTGATTCTAACGATCGTAATTAAAAGGTGACTGAATACCCAAACACGTAAAAAAAATTTTGTGCAAGTTTTATTGTGCAAAGTCCGAAGGAATTGTTGCAAAATCCATAACCAGGATTTATTCAGAAATGATATCATCGATCGTAATTAAGGTGACTGGCCCAAACACGTAAAATTAATGTTTTTGTGCAAGTTTTATTGTGATGAAATAAAAGCACTTAATTGGGAGCGTGGATGTGCCATGATCTGAACTGAAGGAACATATAGTTATCACATCACATCACAGGAGTATAAAGCAAGGGGATATTTTTATGTTTTTGCGTAGGTATCCCGTCACCTTAAGGTAAGGAACATTACTGCTTACCTTCATTGATCCTACGGTCGGCGATGTCGATACCTGTTTATATAATTACTTAATTACCTACTTAAGGAGGTGATTAACTTAAGATGACTAAAATAGTAAGATAAAAGAGATGAGATGAATTCATATTAGATACGATAAGTCTTTATTTCTTTATAATATGCCTCTCTGCGTTTTCGCTACACACCAATAAACTGAATACTTACTTAAACCTAAAATTTTTCATTTACCCAACTTTACACACTCACTCATTGGATTGGGCTAATGAGGAAGTCCTTTACACTAACTGGTTGCCTGGACTGTGGACCGTGCACTGTGCAGGGGTTAAATTGATTGAGCATAATGAACGATCGAGTGAATGAACTAAGAATGTATAGAGTTGCTTGTTCCTTTCAGTGGAAGGTGTACGCAAAAAATTGGAATTGGGCTCGTACAGTCGCCATCGAATATATCAGAACGGTCAGGGTACTCAAAAATATCTGAACATGCACTTTATCGACTTGACAATAGGTTGTTCAGATATTTGTGTTCATAAGTGCATTGTAATGTGCCTAATTTGAAGAATAAATATCTTTTATCTTTTTTATCTTTTGTGACCACCTTGGCCGCTCCGATATATCTGAGGGCTACTGTACGCCATCCACTATTTAAAGAATCATACCTTATATTCCAATTAAGTATAATTGAATTATAATGAGGTTTTTTTAATCATTAACCAGCCGCGCTACTAGTTGTATTGAGTTAATTGCATTTTTTGTTGGGTTACTGGTATATGGGTATCTCAAAGCCAACAAACTTTGTTTTGTACGTTATCTGATTAGGACAATATTGTTACTACATTGTAGGTATTTAAACGATAACACAACAATTATCCCAGACTTCAGACAAGTACTCACTATCATCTATCTTCTTCTATACATATAATAAAGCCGAAGAGGGTCGAAAGTCTGCTGTACATGGAAGATATTCGAAAAAAAGTTGGCTGAGGATACTAAGAATCGATAACAGAACACGTTCCAACAGTTTTTAGAATTTTTGTCTGTTTGTCTGTTTATCTGTTTATTTTACCGCGCATCACGTGAAAACGGCTGAACGGATTTTGATGAAATCTTGTATAGAGTGAGTCCCGGGAAAGGACATAGGATAGTTTTCATCCCGAAAATCAACCCTGGAGGGGGTGAAAAGGGGGTTGAAAGTTTGTATGGAGTTTTTTTTACTGCTGAACCGATTAAGATGAAAATTAGTATGTAGATAATTTGAGTCCCGGGAAACGACATAGAAAAGTTTTCATTCCGAAAATCAACCCTAGAAGGGGTGAAAACGGGGTTGAAAGTTTGTATGGCGAATCAATAACCGTAGATCGCTGGAGATGCTCTGGGGAAGGATATAGAATTAGTTGATATCCAGAATTCATTCCTTAACGAGGGATTACTAATTCCACGGTGTCCCGCGACTTCCTGAATAATTTTTATTGTTCGTAAAATTTAAATTCTGATAACTTTCCTTATGGAAATTTTCGCAACTTTGGAAACTTCTCCTTGGTGCATTGCTATACTGGTACAGCTAGTTTCATTTATTTATACGACGCTTTTCCATGAACCGAGATGATTAAGGAATGTAGAATACAAATAAGTATTTAATAGAAAACATAGCTGACTTTGCTATTGACTTTGGCACTAAGAAATGACTCTGCATTTCAGAGCAGAGAACGCACAGAGGCCGTCCAGTTACAGACTTGGAGCTGTGCCATTTTAGGTTGATATGCAGATTGCAGACTCACCGTATGCTGTTTACATTATTCCTGTTTTTTTATCATACGTAGAAACGAGATCGAATATTGAGAACAACAACAATCTAATATTCAAATAACATAATTCATCGCTTATTACTTTTGTTTGTCGGTAGGTAAGTATACAGGGTGGAAAGATAAGTCGGGCCCTGGAGGGAAACTACCTTAAAACGCTGAGATAGCTCAATACACTGAAAGGAAACATTCCTTTATTTTTCCTAAAAAGTAAAACTGCATTCACAGATGTTTTTCTAATTTTCCCTTTTTTCGATACTAAAATTGTATGATTTTTCTTTTTTCATTATTTATGGGTTCTCTTGTGCCTTAAATTTGGTTGGTATTAAGAAGTTTGTATTCTTGTTGGAAATAGGATCGTTTGTCATGAATTGTCATAAAAATTGTTTTTGACAAAAAATACAAAATGAGTAGTTTTTTTCTGAATTGTACATTTTCTCGAAAATTTGTAAATGCAGATATGTCTCTTTTTAAAAATAAAAGAATGTTTCCTTTCAGTTAATTGAGCTATCTCAACGTTTTAAGGTAGTTTCCCTCCAGGGCCCGACTTATCTTTCCACCCTGTATACTATCACGCAAAATTACATACCCTCTACAGGGTGTAATAAAAATACTGGTGATCCGTTTCAGGGCATTATTGGTATCGTATTGCGAGTAAGAAAAAGTAGGAGAAATAAGTTTTAGAAGCGGGTTTTTTTTAGGGGACACGACACGTCTCAGCCGGTCAACTCTCCATAACAATGGATTCCATAATAAAGGATTTTTTTGCGAGATTTTTTTTTTAATTTTTCATAATCAGAGTACGATACCAATTATGCCCTTATAAGCATCACCAGCATTTTTGTTAGGTACATCTTGTATAAGTGGTAAAGGAATGATGCTGCAAATGTAAATTCGAAAGCAATGTTAAAATAAAATCAATGACCTATTTATCGAACGAGCGGAGCGTAAGCGAAGATCGTTCTTACAAACAACAACTGTCACCTGGCTACTGGGACGTCTCGGCATTTGGATGGCTTTTTGATTTAGATAGTTTGTCCGACGATAACTTTAGTAACGATTTTCCGATCTTTATGAAATTTGTTGGGGTTGTAGCAGAGACCAACAAAATTTGCGAGTTCGTATATGAGCTGGATTGAGACGGGGGTTCTGAAATTAGAAGGCCTAAAAAGGTTTTGTAAAGGGGTCCTGTTACATTGGTCATCTTATTTGCTACTTTTACGAGCAAGTATGGTTGAGCTTGGTATAAAACGAAACGTATTGATTAACACTCTCGTCAAATCCTTATTAACTGCTTACTGTTTCTTAACAATTAGCAACATAAAATTGATTTCAAAAATATTTTCAATTATATTTTGATTTTGGTGTAAATATTTTGACAACTGACTTTTTTTTTAATTTATTAGAGCTTTGGCTGCTAGGGCCATCAGCATACTGACTATGGTATTATTATTCTACCATCCATAATACTGACATTAACACATTAGTTAGAGTATAGTTAGAGAGAGAGAGAGTTACCATAGACGCATAATGATGGTGACCGAAACCTATATAGGTGGTCCACAGATGAGAACGACATGTCAAAGCAACAGAGTGAGAGGCATGTGAGAGGTGGATTTAAATTTAGATGAGACAAAAACTGTCAAATCTGAAGCGATTTCGTCGCGGTAAAATTTTGCGCATCAATTAACCGCACAATTTAATATGGACGTTTAGTTTCACCGTGATGGTTAGTTGAGAAAAAATACCCGATACCTATTTTTGGTATTTGTAGTAATTCTACTATTGCACATTTATGGCGAAACACAAGATTCGCGAGTTCACAGTTCGGGGCGAACTACTAGTTATATCTTTTATTAGTAACCTACTAAAAGGTTATCCACACCAGTAGCTACAGAATTGAAACTTATCGAACAATCAGTCATTGGTCTCCTCACGTTTAAAAATATTTATAGTTACACAAAATTCTACTTCCGAAACACACGGCTGTCAAGCCGTGTGTTTCGGAAGTAGAATTTTGTGTAGCTAAAGACTTGTTTACTGTCAAGGTATTTTATTAAGATCATCAGTCATGACGTTAGCATACATTGACCTTTGCCCCTGTCTCGTTGCCAAGCAACCGTACAGTACAATGTAAAGTATATATATCCACACGTTTTAGCTTTCTAATATGAGTCTGTTTAAATATAACTGTCTTGACCTCTGAAGTTAGATACCTAAGTTGATTAGGTGTTATCAGTTATCAAGAGTCTAATAGGTCTGGTCTCGCTAGTTTAATTAAGCCTCTTGTTCTAAATAAGGAGGTTTCTCAATAATTACCTAATAGAGGCTTATTGTGGTATTTTGTGATTGTGCGTTTGATTGCGTGTGATTTTTATAGCTAACCTATCTACTTTAAGTACTAATAATTAGCTCTTAACGTTACGTAACTCAGAATTTTCCCTTTAATAGATAGGTATTTAGAAGACAGTGATTTCAGAACATGGTAAAGTAAATCTTTGCTCTACTGTATTGGATTTTTATGCAATGTTATAATTCAATAGAATTGCATAAAAATCGGTTACACAACAGTTAACTACGGAGCCAATAACAATCGGACGTAGTTCCTGTGTTATTGAGACGACAGCCAACGCAAAACATAACTCAGTATGTGGCATCGCAACGAAAATATACTGATTCCGCTCCAAACCCTGCAATATTTTAATCAATACTCGAAGATACCTACGTAAACCTTGGTAACCAGCTGACGAATCCTTTATCAGCATTCAAAACACAATGAATTTTCATCACCTGATATCTAAGCGTAAACATTGAACTGATTACATCAATGAAAGTAGCACTAAGGAGAAAGGGATAGAGTAACGTTTGTGGCCAGGAAGGAAAGAGAAACACTTAGTTAAGCTTGGCCTAAATCCGCTAGGAACCGGCCGCGGCGCGAAAGAGCGCGAAGGCAGGCAAAGAGCGTGGCGTCCGGCTCACATCGCTACCGACTTGTGACTAATTCGTGATTTCATTTTCAACAGCAGAATATCTGACGCCAGAAAGAACCCAATCATCTATACTATAATCCTACATAATACAATAGCTAACCGTACGTAGCGTAGTGACGTCATTTCATTCAAGAAAGCATCGTGAAACCTTTTCATTGAGTGGTTGCTTCCAATGATACTATTGCAAATTAAAAGAACAGCTGTGTCGCGGTCGATTCGGTCGCGGGCTGTCTCTTTTGTAAAACCATACAAGTTTAATATAAGTAAGCGGTGTGCCTTCCATCACACAATGTGAAAATTTTGTAATATTATTCCTATGTAAATATAAAAACATTTTGTTAGGACTTTCAATAAGTCTAATCTTATTCTCAATTTATTTAAAAAAAATCGAAATTTATTTAATTAATATTATAAATGTATTTCACGCTCTTTAAAAATACACCAAGTTAAGTATTTGAGGTGAAACTCATTTTTATGTTTCACAAAAAGTCAATTTTATTTTGGGTCACCATTTTAAGTCACCCTGTATATGTTCGTACACCTGTAAAGCCCGCTCTACACTCGCGCGCGAAGTCGCTCCGTGAATTCACGTGAAATGCCGCGAACAATGCGATTCTTAGGCGTGAACACCATCTACACTCGCGTTTCGCGGCTTTCGCGGGCGTTCGCGGCGCGAGTGTAGAGCGGGCTTTACGTGTCAAGGTTAGGTCAGATTTCGGACCCGCGCAGCGTAGGGGTACATATCTACAATTCTCGATGTCATCGATATTTTTGACATCCCTGAATCTACGACTTTTTAATTGAGTGAAGCAATCTGACAGCTCCTGGTATACAGCTCCCTAATTATTTCACTCAGTTAAAATTCTACTTTAGATTCATGTGACTCGGCCAATACATAAAATATCAATATTTACTTTTGAATTGTGTGATAAGTGATAATGATAATTTGATAATAATAATACTGAAAATAAAAATGTTTGCGTAGTCTATGTGGCCATAGACTTTATGCACAGATAGATAAGTACTTCCCCAATTTTACCTATCACTACTAAACTACACTACTGGATAACAGAACACAGGTATTACAGGTTCTGTTGTTAAGACGATACAGTGCAGATTTATATTAAACAATATTTAAAAACAAACGAATTCCCTCCAAAACACTTAGTACAATTGATAGCCAATGGGGGTCGCCTCGCAAACATGTTCTTTCCCGTTAATACCAATGAACAGTAACAGATGGCGCTACCAGTCTGTTATAAAATTAACTCGCTTCTCCGTATCGTCGGACCGCCGCCGCCGACCGGAGCCGCCTACTCAATTCACTACACTAAACATTTGATCGCGATAAACTAGGCCGTCGTACCTTGACCTTACTATTCGTAACATTGCTTCAGCCGATTGTCACACTTATACTGGTTCACTTGAGGCGAAGGTCGGTAAGCTACTGATTACACAGGCGGCACGGCACATTGTGATTAGGTATCGCAACTGGCCGACCTTGGCGCAAAAAGAAACAATTTTAATTCCCACTGCGATACGATACAAGTAGTACTTACGTTCGTTGCTTGACATACTAATAAGGGGCTTTTGGAAGCATTCGGCCGTTTAGTTACGTGTCGCTATTTTGAATGCAGCTAGTATAGGAAAGGGTACCTAAATAAATTAAAATAATACTGCCACTACTGCCAGTGTCTCGTCATACATAAAAATAAAGTTTTTACGACTATTGAAGTTACAAACTTTTAGAACAGTTGAGTAAGTTTTTTAAGCAGTGGAGCCGCAGGCGCGGTCCCAGGGGGGGGGGGGGGGTCACATGGGACATTTTTTTACACCCCCTCAAAAATATGAAAAAAAAAATCTACATTAGTGTCCCCCCCCAAAATTTTCGTCTACGACCGCGCCTGTGGAGCCGGAGACTGTTGTAGTTGTAGATATTTTACAATGCAAAAAATTAAGAAATAACATACTTACCTACATAAGTATGTACATTTAAGTAATTGTCAACCAAGCCTTTGGTAGATAGGTATATAGGTAATATCCACCTAATAGTTTAGCATCTACTATTTGTAATCTAACTAAGGTAGAATTATTATTTGAGTCGAGTAAGTTACTATGTTACTACAAGTTATCATCAAAAAAAAAGTGACAGATATTGTGTATATCTCGCCCGCGAGATACTATCGCTGTGCCTACACTTAAATGTGCTACCGTGCCGGTTTACAAAGCTGTTTATTACCAATACGTATGTAGATAGTGCTGTCAAATTACTTAACTCGTCAATTAAGAATTCTACTTAATTATAGTCCCTTTTGTCTCGACTCTAGAAGAACATGAAAAATCGCACATTTTTTCAATTTTAACATGTTCTATGATTGATAATCGATTGCAGCAGACGGCCGTTCGTAACCTCGCTTTTCGGATCCCGTCCCATAAAAAAATTAAACCTCACCAATAACCGACGAACCCTCGGCACGTTTGTTCCCTTCGTGGGTACTTTTTTGTGTCGTCCCTCGAAACGAAACTTAACATCTTTTAGGGGCTGGGTATTGCCAGTCCGCACCCTTTTGAAGCCATAATAATTTTGTCGGAACTTCGGTTGTAAAGCGACACAAATAGTTCGTTTGTGCTTCGTTATCTTTGAATTTGAATATAGAACAAAGTGCTTTCGATAACAGCATGGGATTACAAGCCGCACTCGTTCTTTTGTTTTTTTTTTATATTATTCATCAAACCGTAGTTTTATTTTAAAAACCTCCGTAACCTAATATAGTTAAGTGTTAGTTTTCTGTCCATACTAATTATTTGTATTCACGATATTTCCAAAGCTAAACTTAAAAAAAATCTACTTAAAAATAAACTATAAATAGAAAATGTTACCTTAAAATATTTTTCCCATAAATAGTTTGTAGCAGTTGAATCAGTTGGATGGCAAACTGAACCTGTACGGGGAACCAGCATAACTAAAATACCCTACCCTACCTAGTAGACACTTCCCCTACTTTAACATACTCTTGTATTGCTAATATTGCTATAAATTCAAATTGTTTTTTACCTATTCACGCAAACTGCAGAAGTAATTTAGATAAGAGTAGAGATAGAGGTATGTGGTCAGTTTGAGTCCCGGGGAACAACATAGGATAGTATCACGTAGTTATCTTTTATAGGGGTGAAAATAGGGGGGCCTCGCTATAATTAATTAAGTAACTTTATTATGGAAGAACCTGTGTCACGCAGACACACAGGCAGAAGCTAGAAGCACAGACACTTTAAATAATATACAGAGTTGTCCTGTTACATGTCACGAATCATGGTGTCATTGGTGTCCCTTCTTTGTTTCGGCAACGTATCGCCGGGAAATAATTGCCCGAAAAATCGCCCGTGTAAGGAGCACCTTAAGCATGACACGACACGATCTTTTTATCACTTAAAATACAACACGTGGAACGTACAAGTGTAAGAAAAATGCTGGTGACCCGACCCTTTTAATAGCATAATTGGTATCGAATTCTAATTATGAAATGCTTACTAAGAAAAAAAAACTAGCAAAAATAAATTGGGTTTGTATGAAATGGATGGTTGCCTGGCTGGGACGACGTGTCCCATTCCATATAATTTTTTTTCTCGCGTCCAAAATTTTTTTTGCCTACTTTTTCTTACTCGCAATATATCCCTTTATTATTTTTGTTACAACCTGTATATAGGTACAGGGGTATATTTATTATGTCATCAACAGATTGAGTGAAATAATTATTAATTCCGCTTCGTACTTAATAGTCTGCTGACGATTTGTAATTAGACTTAACTGAGAAACGACTTCAGCAAAAGCCGGTCGGGCCGGTGCAAAATGGAACAGAAGAGAGGTTGAACGTTTCATTTATAACGTGCCCTCGACAACGGACGAGGGGCTACGGATTCCCGCTGCGATTCACATCTTATGCTAGCCTGGCAGAGTATTTTATTCTTTTTTCATTAACATGATGGATATATCATGGATAGTGAAATCGCCGCCTACCTATTTCTTCTCAAATTAAGTAGTCTGGCTATACTACAAAAAGTTTGGAAAAAAGAACTTAGACTACTACAGATGCTTTTAAAATAAAACGTAGGTACCTATAGGTAACACAATATTATAATACTATAGATAGGTACAGATTATTTTAATTTTATCCTATAACAATGCCAAAAAAGGTAGGGATTACGATTTTAGGGCGGGGTGCATTGTATAATTGTACATAGGTATATATTTTTTAATATAGGTTTTAGTAGGTACCGACCTAATCTAATATTCCACTATTTTATTTATGTCACAAAATGGTAAGTTGTCAATTTGCGACTATTCTGTCAATTACCTTCCTTCTCGTATAGGTAGTCATTCGGGGTAACCGCACGCGGTGGGTAAAAGTCCGCAGTGACTATTCCTCCAATTCTGATGGATAGACTGAGGTGGGTGTTTGCAAAATGTAGAAGTACTAAGGGTCGTCGTTTGGGAGCAACGTGCAGCGCAGGGCCACAGTAAGTGTAGGTCTAAGTAGGTCGCCAAATAAAGAAACAGCTTACCACTTTTTTATTATACGTCCAAGGGTGCGTGCATGCATAGCTGGACATTAACTCGTTAAACTCGGTTTGTAAAAAAAATGTTGATTGGAGTAAATCTACGAGATCAGAAGTACGTTACGCACCTATACATATACGATGCGTATCCTATGCTTCGGTGCTAAAAAAGCCTTTCAAATTGGAGCCTATACTGACCTAATTTATTAGATTTTAGGCTGAGTAATGTGCCCAAGTCTCCACCAATTACATTAGATGGTCACTTCGTTCGCGTAATTGTATTAAATAGCAAATACCTACCAGCCCCGCCGACCAGCCTATACCTATCGGACTTTGCGCAAATTTTAGAAAAGGTGTTCTTGAGAGGAAATTGAACCTAGGATAAAGATAGGAAAATAAAATTAAATACGTCTATGAGTGTTTTTTATTTCATGTAACATTGTCAATGTTACGACTTACGACAGTAACTTACTGAAACATGAGCCTAACGGGATACGAGTGGAGCGTTGAGTGTGCCAAGGTTCTAATTCATTTAAGATTTTCTTAGGTACTTATCATACTGACAATTGGTGTCTGATCTGATGGACTCTGTCATCTGCTACCTATAGCCGGCTGTAATGGAAAATCTATTGGTAGGATTACTACTACTACTATTAAGTTCACGAAGGTAATTACGTAAATACTGTTTACGTTTGTGTGTACCTAAATTACCTAATACTAATTTAGACGTTCGATCCAAATAGGGCTGCCATCTCTAAATTCGCCGAACCCGGACAATAATTTAAAAAACCCGGACATTTAGCGTAAATCGCATTTTTTCCCCGGACGTGTCCAAATCAATAATGGCACTAAATAATTAAATTCAATGGGTTGTTTCCTTACATAAAAAAGTGTCCGGACCCCGGCGGCCACCAAACTAGGACAAATCCGGCCAATCCGGGGAAACGCGGACGGATGACAGCTCCAGATCCAAATAATAGATATAATTCGATTTGCAAATAAGTAGAACAAGACTTGTCTTGTTTAAATACCTACCTACATACCTTCAAGAATAACTTCAAATTTTTACTACATACCTACTTATTCTAGAAAGTTTAATAAAAAAAAGTATTTGGCTACCTGTTATAAGACTACGGGATAGGTATTTTATATTAAGTAGTAAGTACCTAGGCATATCAGCTAAATATCAGCAGGCTAATTCTTTTAACAACCATATACTTACTAATAATTTGAAATAAACGGTCGATCGGTACCTACCGACATTTGAAGTAACGGAATAACTAGGTTGTTTGGAATTCAATTGGAAAAGTGTAATTAGGCAAATACCTACCTATACTTAATGAATGCGTTGTTAATCACATAACAAAGCGTTAATCGACACCGCTCTCATCTCCAAACATCAATGAACCGTAAATCGTAATACACCTGAATTCTAAGGAGTAGGTAAGCACATGGCGATCTATAAACAAAACAACAAAGCCGATTGGTGAGGTGACGTTCCACCCCGGTGATATGTACGTCCTACTACCTAAATGCCTTATGTACACGCTAGTTACTACTTCATGACTACTCCGAGCTCAGTGTGTACTGCAATGCAACGGAAAATATGCGTGTTTACCAAAGTCGTTTCGGTGGAACGGCGTCGTGTGTTGCGTCACGTTTAAGGAAATTGTGATAAAGACCCGAGGTCGACGTGACTAAATTGTGAACATTGTGTTCATTTCTATTCGTGGTTTTGATTTGAGTGCTTGATAATTATCTACAGTGCTGTGATTTGAAGGCAAAATGAAGTTCATTTTTTTCTATCCCGATGTTCCCTGGGGCCAAGCAAACGTCCGCTGCCACGACTTGAAGTGTAGCCGATATGACCTTGTAATGGCGAGTAAGTGTATTTTTGCTTCTTAAATTAGCGTTTCGGAACGTCCTACTCTATTAATATTACTTATTAAAGCCTGATTCAATAAAATGTACTTATTTCACAAAGGTTTTTATCTATTTTAATGACAAGTAGCAAAGAAAAAAGACAATTTCAAATAATAATATAGAACGTCATTGCGAGGTTCAGTCGACAAGATGGCGTCGAGTGGGGAGAGGGCGGGGCGCCCAGTTTGCCAGGTGCTGCCGCCGCGTCGAGTTCGGCGCTATAGCTAACTAAATAACGCAGTGTTGTACTACTGTACATTTAGAACGTTCACAATGGCTGCCGCGAAAGACACGTCTACTTTCTTTCTGGAGGCAGATGCAAAACAATTTGACACTATTTTGAAGTTATACCCACAAGCAATTAAACTAAAAGCTGAACAGAAAACAAAGAAACCAGAGGAGCTCATAAAATTAGACAACTGGTAAGTGTGTTCGTCTTTGAGAGGAGAAAATGCGGCCGTGGCGTGTCAATGAACTTGTATTGTGTGTGTATCCGTGCAAACTGATTTGATAGCTACCTCCCTCGCGGACTGCATCTCTAGTTCGCGGACCGCTCATTAAAATCACTGCGTCACGTGGGATCGATGTCAAATTGACACTATCGTTTTTCCTGAAACAGTGTGAGGGAAAATATCACCGTGCTCGGGCGTTATAAAATGGTGGCTGCCTTTATATCATGACGTGCAATTAACTCTTATTTTAAAGCATTTACTGTTAATTCTATAAAGTCCTCTGCTAATTAGGACTTTAGACATAGCGTATAATCATATTAATTCATTAAAACATGCGTACTTTAAGTCATATTCTCTTTTGAGAATGCTTTGTTTGGTACGCTAACATCCGCTCAAAATGGTGACTGCCTTTTATTTCGTCGCTACTTAAATGTTATTTTAAAATATTTAGCTATTCATTTTACGGCTAAGAACGTTTAAATGGACAGTTAAAAGTAGCCTAAGGTCCTTTTATGTCACAGGTTTAATTTTAAGACCACAATGAGTCATCATTTTATTTACGACAACTTTGCACGTTTCTCCAAGAAATTTGTTGTTTTGAGGAAACTTCTTCCACTATAAGTTTAATTAAGTTCGCTCTGTGGTTTTAAACAAGCTAAGCTATATTAAAAAAAAATCAAGGTCATTTTTGTTTCATTTTTAATTTTACATAGGTATGTTATTGTTATTATACTTTATAAGTAATTAAAATTGGCCATTGGAAGATATTATCATCATACTATGATTGAGGTCATCCATCATACTATGAATTGTGAAGATATATATATATATATATTCTAAACAAGTAATTTATATTTTTGTTTTAAATTGTCACTATTCCTACCTACAATTTTAAAACAAATTATGTTAAGGTATCTTTCTTGTTACTTTTGGAATTTTCTTCCTCAGTCTAATCACAATTGTTTTAGGTTTCATTTACTTATTTATATTTTTATACCAACTTAGCAATTGAATTGATAGACATTACCTAAGGTAAAATCCACAATTCCACGGACTGATTTGACAGCTCCTGGCATACAAAGCGATTGTCAAATGTATGAAAAGAGCTGTCAAATCAGTCCGCGGATTTATGAATTCTACCTTACCTAAGTAATATTTTTTTTATTTAAGCAATAATTAAATAATGGAACCTATTTAGAGTTGTTACTTGAAAAATAAAATTATTCAGTGGTTTACCCATTTGACAATTACACTATCATATCATAGCCAACTCTTAATTTTAGTTTAACATAGAAATAAAATTGCACAATTTTTTTTACTACTTATTGTCCTGGTCCAATTTTATCTAAACAGTTTTTTATTTATTTCCAGGTACCAGAATGAATTACCAAAGAAGATCAAGTCTAGGGGCAAGGATGCACACATGATACACGAGGAGCTTGTGCAGCTCATGAAATGGAAACAAGCGGTAAGTATTTGTAAACCTGTATAGGAATCACATCATACAATATAGGTAGATTTTTTAAGGATATCTAAATGAGGAGCTATTAAATTTAAAAACAATTAGTATTTATGATGTAACTCATTAAGTCCATTCAACTAGTCATATTTTTATTAGGTATCAAGTAACTTATTAGGTAATACCTACATATAAGTTTTACTCTCGATATTAATACTTACTTTTACACTCTGAAGTCTACTCTGAAGTCTGAAAACTGAACATTTAATTATCTGACGAATAGGTATTTGTGCCAACTTAGTACATACATGTTTATCACAAATATGAATTACATACTTCAAAGACTTTGTTGTTAAACTTAGCCCTAACTACAGTTTTTGTAGTAGTAGTGCAACACTTTATAACACTAAAACATTGTACACTAAACAATTATGAAACATACATATAGTTTGTACAGTCAACGTCAAAAATATGTTTACACTTTTGCACCTTATTACAATGGAGTAAGGTGCAAAAGTGTAAACATATCTTTGACGACGACTGTACAAAGGCGAACTTATACCTTTAATAAATTGACTTTTCAAGAAACAACAAGTTTTAAGGTTTTCAACCAATCAACATTGAAAATTTTACCATTGCAGAGAGGGAGATTTTATCCACAATTATCATATTTGATAAAAGTGAACACACCGCGAGCTGTGATGGCCGAGACAAAGAAAGCATTCCGTAAACTGCCCAACATTGAATCAGCGATGACGGCACTCAGCAACTTAAAAGGTGTGGGGACAGCCACAGCATCGGCACTACTAGCAGCAGCGAGCCCGGAGATAGCACCGTTCATGGCCGACGAATGCCTACAAGCTATACCTGAGATGGAAGGAAGCGACTACACTGCCAAGGAATACCTCAATTTTGTTACACATATACAGAGCGTCTGTGATAGGTTAAATAAGGTAAGTTTGTATTTTACAAATTGTATGTTTGATAACTTAGAAAAGCAACTCTGCATGGCTAGCGCGACTCGAAGTGTGAAGTGACAGGCGACAACGTAAGATATAAGATATACTATCCCGCCTGTACGCCTAGCACATGAGTGATGCGACAGTATCTCGCGCGCGAGATCTCTGCCCGATCTCTGCTGACTTATTTGCTTTGCCCGAAAGTTGACTGGTAGAGAATGCTTTATAGCATTAAGTTCGCCTGTTGTACGATTGTGTATTTCTTTTGTGCAATAAAGTTTAAATAAAATAAATAAATAAATAGTCTATCCGTCCTTTTCTGACTGTGTCAATTAAAAAGAGACTGGTATTCTATCTCTTGCGCGAGATACTGTCGCGTCACTCATGTGCTAGGCGTACTGGTGTCCCAAAAACATTTATATTTTTGTGGATAGAGGGCATTAGTATATCCTATTTCAACATTCCTTGCAATCCGAATATTTCGAATAGTAATATGTATGGAATTATCTGCATAATAGCCATATGTGATCGAATATAGTGCAAGGGACCACTTTCTCAAATTTACAAGGACTCTTTATTCTTACACCAATAGATAGATTTAGAAAGTACTAGTAGCTCCATATCGACAAAATGGCCCCTTTTTCCGTGGACTGCAACATATAATTCAGATAATATTCGGATAATTGCAAGCCCTACATACAATGCTGATTGTATCCCTATATAAAACTAATCTGAATGGTAGGTGGCCATGATAATGTTTATGATATTCTACTTTGTATGAAACATTTCGTAGCGTAGCTTTATTAATGCAGGAGCCGTGTAGTGTGAGAGAATACTTAATTAACTCATAGGTATATGTACCTATAACCAGTAAAATGATCATGTTCTAAACAAACGCTTATTTATCAGGAGACAAATGGCTGTGGTACAAAATGGTCCCCACACATGGTGGAGTTGGCATTATGGACGCACAACATTGTGTCAGATCTGCGGCCAGAATTACTCGGGAAGTCCCCCAGCTCGACGCCTGCACCCACAAATGGGGGCTCACCACTGCCCAGCGACGAAAGTAATCTTGAACCACCCACCAATGGCAATGGTTAGTACTAAACTTTTTTTCTAGTTAACTTTAACATAAAGATGCATCAGACCAGTACAGTAGGAGTATTCCGGCCGAATGCCCTATTACAGACAGCAGTTGCATTTGCTTGTCTAATTGCACTCTCGCTTGGCTTTTTTTCTCATACAAGTCCAATAATTCCACAGTTCCAACAATCCGGAATAGGGGGAAAACTTTTACGTGCAGGATTACTGAGCACCTACTGTACCTGCTACATTACTACTACTGCTACTGTATTAACTTAAAATAGATAGATCTTTTTGCATGTCATTAAAGCTTTAGGGTGTTCTATTCATATTAGTCTATTATATGCATACATACATTTACTATGAAAAGTATGAAAAAAGGTTCACATTTATTTCAGTAGACATGTGGCTTGTGCTCTAAAATTTGAATGAATTAATGAGCCTACAAAAGTTGCCCCGAGAAATCCTGGAGGAAATCGCAGGAGGAAACTTAACATTTAATTTATTCTAAAATTTAGAATGGACTTAACCAGTTTTAGGTTTGATCACCAATTTGTTTTGCTTTCAATCAAATCTACTACTTGTATGAAACTTACTTACTAATTAATGCTTTGTCTACCGTGAACTGTACGTTGCCGAATGTTTTTACCAGCGGCGTCAATTCACAAATTGTTTGGTTGGGTTGTTCGATTAACACAACCAAATTGTCTCTTGGAACAGCTCTTACATGAATGTATTGTTAACAGGTAAGCTAGCAGCAGACTCAGTACTCGAGGACACGCCGACGTCGTGCACGGAGGACTCCCTGGACGCCAAGCCCGCGTCGCCCGCCACGCCCCTCTCGCCCAGCGACAACTCCGACTCGGCCTTCAGCACGCCGCGCGCCAAACGGTAATACATGTTCACTAGCCAGACCAGGAATTACCCAATAGTCGAAAACACGCCGATATAATGTAAGGAGGACGTTAGATGCCAAGCCCGCTTCGCCCTGGTTGCTAACACGGCATTAGCACGCCGCGCGACACGGTAATACATTATGTCGCCCAACGACTACTTCGACTGCCGATTGCATGCCTCGCGTTGCGCCAAACGGTCATAATGTTTTTTTTTTGACATGACGCACGAAGATTTATGCAAGTATTTTTGTCTATGTAGTGGGTTTAGTGAAAAGTTTAAAAAATAGAGGAAAAAAATATTTTTTATTTTTTTATAATGAAGTATAAGAACATGAAGCAGGTTAAAAATTATGTATTTTGTAGTCAATTTTATAATTGTTAAATATAATTTAGTTTGGTTACTCCAACTTGAACAGTTTACGAAATATGACACTTTCAATGAGTCTCTGATTATTTTACATTATCCTGAATAACTCTAAAACGAAAGAAGATCGAGGACTGATATTAAGCATGGAGATCATGATTTTTATTCATAAATAACATTACAATAGAAAATTAATAAATAACTATAAAATAAAAGCTACCTACAAATAAAATACGTACTCCATGGAGTGTTCTTAGGACCTGCCAGGACACCACCTGAAAGAATGACCAAATCCGTCGTTGGGGGCACGTCTTGTTCGCTTAGCCTGCTAGACCCTTTGATCAATCATTAATGTTTATTGAAGAGATTTCTTTCCAGAGCAGCGCTGGTTAAAATGCATATAAACGTAGCTTAAAAAATGGCGTTGAAGTGCAGAGCGTTACAATACAAATACGCGCTTCCATAAAGCGAAGATTCAACAAACATTTGAATAATGACATCCGCCTACAAAGCCATCCACCCACGCCGCGCAAATATAAATGACGCTGTTGGCCAACAAATCGTGATCGGGTCGCCTAAGCACACGCTCTTTCTTCTGATCGGTTCGCATTGTGTTTAGCTCGTAATAGACAAATGTAGGCGATTTCTGGTGTAACAAATCACATAACTTTTACGTGGTACTAAAATGGCTTCTTTTGGCTTGATTGATTGGCTGCATGGACTACTTTAATTAAAACGTTACGAACTGTTATGCCTATGTGAAACCATACCGATAACTTTTTATTAGTAAAACTTGTAAGAGTGATGTTAATTTACTCTTATTTTAAAATACGTTTGAGGTACACACAGTCAACCCCAAAAATATATATTTACAATTACACTTTTATTTTGCAAAAGTGTGTACACATTTTTGGCGTTGACGATACACCTGTTCATAATTATTACGAAAACAAAATATTAAGCATATTGCCAGCTCTTGTTGTTGTTTCAAATGTTGATTGTGTTTTTTTTGTTGGCAGGCAACTAGAGGAGGCGAGTTCGGCGGAAGAGAACTCCCTCGGAGACTCGCTAGACGCGCCCGCGGCGCCGCCCGTGGCCAAGAAGCTGCGAGAAGCCACCCACTGACACGCGCATCCCACCAAACCCCTGTGCGCCTATAAATAACTTTCTAGACTAAGATATTGTACCTAGGTAATTTATTTTGAATTCCGTTTAATTTTAACTTAGCCCTAAGTTTAAGATTACCGGTCGGTTTTGTAAGTTTTATAGGGTATTGATATTTTGGATGCGTATGGACGGACTATGCCGGGCGCACTCGGTGTACTGCGACGAGAGTACGGCGGCTCGCCTCGAGCCTAGAGTTAGGTTTTGTTTTGTATAATTTTAATGTTTGAACGTTCGCATCCCGCGTGACATTCCAATAATTGTAACAAGTACGTTTAGGCGGCCGCTCCGCGCTGCCGCTCCGGACCAGATGCCTTGACGACAACTCACCATTGCCTTATGACACAGTCTGCCCGCAGAGTTTATATGCAACAAGATAATACAAAGGACGTGTTACCCGGGCGCCGGGTGCTACACGGGCCCACAATGTAGTTTTTATTGAACAAATATAAAATATTAATTTTATAATGTCGCATTTTCATTATTAATCGACTCCCTATTATCATTACTTCTACGTAGTCAAAAATACTACCTATGATAACTTCTAGTCAATGGTTATCATATCATTTATCAGATAAAATTTTGGTAATTTACATTTCGTTACATAGGGTAAATCGCCAGTAACTGGCCACCTCATACTAAAAATGAACTCTATTCACCTACAAACAGAATTCATTTTAGTATAACGCGGCCTGTTATTGAAGGGTGGCCAGGGGGGTGATTTTTGAAATCCGAGTACTCGAAAGTGACATTTAAAACTCTGAATAAAACGCTGAAATTATGTTTTAAAAATAATAGCGATGGAAGTTTAAAATCATGATTATTTAAACTATTAATTTCATGTGAAAAAGTTGGCGACAAACTTGTGTGCGATTATTTTCGAGCTTGAATTTTTTGAATTCGAGCGTTCGGCTGCCAAAAATCGCCCCCCAGTAATTAAAACCTCATGCTAAAATGAATTGTGTTTGTAGGTGAATAGAGCTCATTTTTAGTTTGAGGTGGCCAGTTACTGGCAATTTACCCTAATGACTTATTAATTTTAAAAAATGTCTGGCGACTCTCGATAGACTCATCATCACCTATCCAATAAAAATATTTCCACAATACATGTATGTATTGGCTGTTAAATCCTTTGACCGCTAAAGCCGTCAAATCACGCGCCCGGAAAGTCGTGCTCTCAGCGCCAGGGTGTGATATCACGTCCAAAATATAACCGGTTAGCCTTGCGCGCTGGCGCTGAGGGCACGATTTTTCCGTCCGATGCTTGGCGTTCAAAAGGTTAAGTGAGTTAAGTCCTTTAGGTATGATAAAAACCCGTGTTACAAAATATAATTTTTTATTACTAACTTACACGGACATGACAAGCACACAATACACTCATTGTGTTCATTTTCATTATTTTCCCTTACGATTTACAATAGCATTGTCTGATTACCACACAATCGATGAGCAGTTGCACAGGTTATTTACAAGTAACATTCGTATAAAAATTCAACGCGAGTTTTAACAGGAATGATTTTACATTATCTACAGTAATTCAAATTAATGTTATTTTAAGTTTGTTTATCAAAATCAATCGAAATAAACCGGGTATCTGCCTTTCTATGGCACTTGCATATTCGAACGATATAAAAAGGTGAGAACTGTACTTAATTATATTTTCGCGGTTATAATTTTGTTGAAAAGACACAACTTTAATGATAATATTTATATATCGTCAGCTGACAAGCAGTTCATAGCCATAATTAACCATACTCGCAACATAACAAGGTTGATTTTCGTTAAATTTTTTGTTTGTAATTAGTGTGTTTTGCTTGTCACCTGAACCTGACGATATATGTAAAGGTCGAACAGTTGCCCGTTATAACTTTACCGAGACTTAACGCTTCATCATCATGGCCTAGTGTAATGGACGCAGCTATACGACGGAATGAGATCGCAGTATCGTTTCCGTATAGAACAGCGTCCCTATCATGGCCCACAGTGAAGAGCAGCCTTTACACATGGCGCCTTCATTGCTGTACTTGACAGTTGCGGCGGGTCTAAAATATTCTTAGGCAACCCGGAGCTTAATTTGGCTTAACATTTCTTCATGAGGCATAGGAAAACTGTTAATGTGCCTGAAAATTAGGCAACCCGGCGGAAATTTAACTTGAAACTATAAAAATACAGCCCGACGAGCATGCGGCCCGCCAAGTCAAGTCCCGACTCCCGAGAAGTCGCGTCGCATCGACTATATCAAAGGTTTAGCACCTTTGAATAATTGAGCGTCTTCAGGATGAGATTAATACAAGCACCTGTGCATTCGAACTGTTAATGTTGCGCTTCAACGTCCTGCTGTAAATGCTGGTAGAGTACAGCCTGGCGCCCGCCGGCCGCCATGCGCCCCGCGAAGTCCGGGCGCCTTGAGGGTCGAGGGGCGCCCAGTAGCGCGTCCAGAACGTTCCGCGGCGCCCACACGTCGCCGGCGCCCGTCGGAGATAGGGGCGAGTCTGTTGTGGCGCGAATTACGGAGGCACGGTTGTCGCCTGAAATAAATCATTTTTGTACAGTCAAGGTCATAAATAGATGTAAGTTGATAAGGGATTAACGTGTATAAACGCCTTTAGGCACTTGATAATAGAACTAGCGTTCACATACCTACTTTTCTCTTTATGATCAGAACAGCACATTACAGCGGAGACCAGGTAAACAGGGATTACCGACCAAGTTAGGTATAAATGAATAACTCGTAAACTTCTAGGTATTAATCTCACTTCAGACACGATAACCACCCTGCGAGATTTTTTTTAAACTAAGCTATTCGTAAAACCTGCCGCCAATTTTGTCGCCAAAGTACTTTGCAGTCTGTACAAAAGTTGTATGAAATCGCCTCCAGCTCGCTCCACACCTGCCGCCACTGCTCCTCGCGGCGGCTGCTCGCCTCGCCTCTGTGCTGCGAGTACAGTACTCACTGTCCTGGTGGTTGTGCGCGCGGCACTCGAGCAGCGTGCGCAGCAGCGCGCGGTGCGCGGGCGACGCGGAGTGCGCGCGGATCAGCGCCTCCAGCTCGCTCCACACCTGCCGCCACTGCTCCTCGCGGCGGCTGCTCGCCTCGCCTCTGTGCTGCGAGTACAGTACTCACTGTCCTGGTGGTTGTGCGCGCGGCACTCGAGCAGCGTGCGCAGCAGCGCGCGGTGCGCGGGCGACGCGGAGTGCGCGCGGATCAGCGCCTCCAGCTCGCTCCACACCTGCCGCCACTGCTCCTCGCGGCGGCTGCTCGACTTGCCTCTGTCAGGAGAATTGATGGTTAACGATTACTACATTCAAAAATACTAAAGCTTTCAATAAATTGATCTAATCCGGATTTATTATTTATTTAGGCATTCAACCTATATAACGACATATTCATCTATGTGCAGTTAAATTCTAAGATTATATGCAAAACCCACGCCCGTGACACGTGTCCACTTCGTCGTCCGTTAGTTTCTTGCACACCGGGTCAGACTCACCATATATCAGTACTGAACAATACTCACCTCAGATTAGACGGTAGCTGAGCCGTGGGGAACTCGTGCCGCGACTCCATGCCCAGCAGCGACAGCAGCACGCCGCGGCACGTGTCCACTTCGTCATCCGTTAGTGTCTCTTGCACCACTAACCGGGTCAGAGACTCACTATATATCAGTACAGACAATTCTCACCTCAGATTAGACGGTAGCTGAGCCGTGGGGAACTCGTGCCGCGACTCCATGCCCAGCAGCGACAGCAGCACGCCGCGGCACGTGTCCACTTCGTCGTCCGTTAGTGTCTCTTGGACCACTAACCGGGTCAGAGACTCACTATATATCAGTAGGGGAAGACAGGGTGGATTCGTACACTGGGAGCCTTCGTACAGTGGTCATATCTCGGCTATCCAACACGCTGAAGCGTTCATATTTGTATGCAACACGGCTACTTACATGCATAGGCTACCTTCCAAAAGTAATGGCAGTGCGGTACAAGATTTCGCCAGAAAGAGCTGATATGTGTTTTCGCCACTCGCAAGTAATTTTGAGTTCTCCTTTGAAAGCGTTTATTTCCAAAATGTCTGGATGGACTTAGAAAAAATGCTTTAGTATTGTTTGTAAATATATGCTAAATTTTGTTATTTCAACAATACTTTTGGGATTATGTTAACGATATTTTTTTTATTTTGATTTTTTTCTGGTCCGTTGGATTGGGGTACCTTCGTACACTAAAAATGTATGTAATTTCATACTGTACGAATGCACCCCATGTAAGTTAAAATCAAGAATAACATAATTGCAAAAACAGGTCAGTAAGATATGTTTAAAAAGTGATTGAAACTGGCTAAATAGCTGGTAAAATCATGAATCCCGGGGAGAAACGAAATGTGTACGGAGCTACCCCGCGTGGTGGGGTGCATTCGTACAGTTCCCATTTTTTGGAAAAATCGTTATAGCTTGGCCAAGTTGCTTTATATCAAGCCAGAAATGCGCTTTTATTATAGGCAGATAAATGGACAATAACATAGCATTCGTTTCATTGTAAAATATCTGTTACATTTTGTTTTACAAGGCTCCGAAAAAAAAGTGTACGAAGCCTCCCCATCTTCCCCTACAGACAATTCTCACCTCAGATTAGACGGTAGCTGAGCCGTGGGGAACTCGTGCCGCGACTCCATGCCCAGCAGCGACAGCAGCACGCCGCGGCACGTGTCCACTTCGTCGTCCGTTAGTGTCTCTTGCACCACTAACCGGGTCAGAGGCTCCATTACCTTAGGAATGATATGAAAATTACTTTTAATATACAACAACGATGTTATAAGCCTGGATTGACAATATCTATACAAAATCGTGTTACATATTGCAAGGTAGCGCCATCTATCGTTCACTTACGTATTAAGTCTGAGTTTCATTCATACATTCACTCACAACGGTTACTGGGTTTCCTGCGGTAAACCACGACGTGTGACGTAACACAGATCTGCCGTTGCAGTTCCTTAACGGACTACGGCGTATCAATCGTGAATATCGTGATACAGCTTCATACAATCCGCCTGTTGTACAGTTGTATTTTTCTTTTGTGCAAAAAAAAAAACTATAAACTTTTGAAAGAGAGTGACCGACAATATATTTCTTCAAACTATTAATATTAATATTCTGCCTCCATATTAGTTATAAGACACACGTGATATGAGACTGAAGTACCTATCTACTGTACGAATGCTTTATTTTATTTTATTTTTTTATTGTGTAATTTTTATATTACTATATGGACTTTTATCTGAAATAAAGCAATTTTTTTAAACCCTGATGAAATGACAATTATGGTATACATAATCAAGAATTATGTGAGGAATAGGTGGTCAAACTCGATAACACGAAATCATTTTTCATTTTAACGAGAACTCTACGTATAAAGTCACGTATGGTTCTAATTTCAAAAACATTTTTATTTATTTATCGGATTTGACCGCTTACCCCTCCGATTGTAAGGTTTTAAAACTAAAGATAAAACCAACCAACCGTACACTAAGTACGGGTTTACAAATGTGCAGTCCAGGGAAACTTTGTCGTTATGGAGTTACTATAGTACTTTCTAAAACTACGCAATATGCACTATCTATTAGTGAAAGAATGAATTGTCCTTGTAAATCGACAAAGTGGTCCCTTGCACTAAACTCGTCCACAAATGTTAAGCTTATTATTCTTATTAAGGGGCTACTTTGAAAAATTATAGGTATCTTCAAACGCTCTAAAATTGACTAAACGGGAAAAGGGACTGCATTCATTTTCGAATATATATTATTAGACCATATACTCTTGTTTTTGGCACAAGCCGAAACACGATTGCTGAAAGTTGCCTCGATAGAAAAAAAATCCGGAGTTGGGTCCTTTTTCCCTTCATTTTTTCTTAGCTTAGGTACGTAAAGTATAGGAGATTAAGCAATATAACTAAGTAAAAAATATGGTATTTTGGTTTATCTAAAAAGTCACAGAAACAAAATTAGAGAAAACTTTATAGATTCGCTTATTTATCGTAGTTTGGTCAAAAAGTCTGATCCTTAGGACCGCTGCATCTCTTTATTTCGTGCACGGGAGCCATGAACGTGTCTCTTACCATAGACTTAAATATATAGTAGACGGCCATAGCCTAAGAACTTTTTGAGGCTCCGAGTATTTAGCGCCATCTAGTTCAGAGCCACCTAAACAGAGCCAATATGTATGAGATAAAGCGCCACCTAGTAACGAATAACGAACTAGTAGTACGTAGTAGTAGTGGCTATGGCCGTCTACTATATATTTAAGTGAAATATGCTCTTACGGATGGGCGTGGCTTGTCCGAATCGAGGAATGGCCTTAAACATCACAAGTGTCCCTAAATTTTCTCAAGTAGTGGCCCCGGCATAAAAAAAACCGGTCCTATAAAAACTATGTGACACTACGGTCACTATTGGCAACACTGAGACGTAGAGATATCGATCTCTACGTCACCCGGTAGTCGATAAGCGGTCTCATTTCGTACAACTGAAACTTGTGGTGACCAGTTGTTAACTAGTTTCGCCTTGTAACACCGCCATCTAGTGGCGTTATTATGGTGTCAGTGAATATAAAGAGTCATATAGGACGCAGTGTCTTAACGACATGGCATCCTCTTCCCCCTTTAGCTTTCAGAACAGTGAATACGCAGATATTAAAGGGTCGGCAATGCGCATTTCACTCCTGTTGAGTTGCTGGCGTCCATAGGCTACGGTAGCTGCTTACCACCCGGCGGTCCGTATGCTTGTTTGCCACCGTCGTGATATATAAAAATAAAACTTGCCAAAAGCATGTTGGGCCATGTTCAATGTAGGGTTCCGTAGAATCCGTAGTTGCCAGCCCGTCATACTCGTACGAGTAATACACCCGGATATATTGCGACACGTTCTTTTACTATGAAACATTTTAGGATAACTCAAAAACGGCTGAGCCGATTTTGTTCAATATAGTTTTGATTGGAAGTACCTATTAGGCCTCACTTTCATGAATTTTCGCATATTTTTTTAACACACCACACCAGTCAAAAATTTGACGGGACGACACATTTTTTAAATGTTCGCGAGCCATAATTCCGAAAGTAAGGACTTTGTTAAAAAATCGTTTCAGTATTACGGTTCGCATTGTGCAGTCTCGAATGAAATCGGACCACGTTATGTTATATAAAATGGAATCATCGAGATATCGAATGGAGAGAATATCAAATCTGTGAATGTAATATAACCTCGCTGTGAGCATGACTGTGGCGCCATCTGTTGAGGCGGGGTCCCAATCTTTTTTTCATCATCGCTAACAGTTTTTTTGCTAATATTTTTTAAACGTAATAATACTTACAAATGAAAAGAAACGTTATCCTTTTGTGAACTAAATGTTTGTGATCTCTTTACGCAAAGAAACGCTGCATTTCGGCATTTTTATCTCAGCTCGTTCCGCGCTGACTGACATTCACTGAATGGCGTTTGACGCGCGACAACTAGTTTTATATAACCAGTATGACCAGTCTTGTACTTTTGGCAGAGGGGGACGTCTGACAATTACTACTATTACTACTCCATTTAGCTTATTTCTCTGAGAATGTTAAGCATATTAAATATCACAAGTGCCCCTAAATTTTCTCAATTAGTGGCCCCGGCGTAAAAAACCGGTCCTTTAAAAATTTTATGACACTATGGTCACTTCGCAACATTGACGCGTAGAGAAACTGATCTATCCGTTTATTCAATATAGTTTTGATTGAAAATACCTATTAGGCCTCACTTTCATAAATTTTCGCATATTTTTTGAACCCACCACTCAAAATTTATACACATTTTTTAAATCTTTGCGAACCATTAATTCCGAAAGTATAGACTTTGTAATAAATCGTTTCAGCAATCGTTCGCTTGTGCAGTCTCGAATGAAATAGGGCCACGGTATGGTATATATATAATTTTAAACAAAAAAGAACCGACTTCACTTAGGATCCGCTATTCCAAGAGGAAGTGGCCGAGTTGCTGTAAAAAATAGTGAAATCACTATAGGTGTGCCTATAATAGTTGAAGAGTTCCCTCGATTTCTCCAGGATCCCATCATCAGACCCTGACTTGGTGACAATGGGACCATCTAGGGGTTATACCTGTTCGATTAAAAAAAAATATTTGAAAATCGGTTCACGATTCACGGAGATATGGAGTAACATACATACAAAAAAAAAAAATGATAAAAAAAAAATCAGTCGAATTGAAAACCTCCTCCTTTTTTGAAGTCGGTTAAAAATGGAATCATAATGGAATATACCTATTCGCTGTGAGCATGATGGTGGCGCCATCTGTTGAGGCGGGATCCCAATTTTTTTTTCCTTTTTATGAATAGCTTGTACCATCGCCAACACTGTTAACTGCCCATTTGTAATCCATATTGCAATGGCATAAGGTCTACCGATGGTCAGATAAGTGTGTCGCTGTTTGTATGTACCTACTCCTCGCTTAATATGAAATGTCTCTGCCTGATTCACTACTTTAAAATTTGATACCTATTGCAAACCCACAAACAAAAATTACAATATAGTACGAAATATATACCTAGAAGATTATAAAATTCGAGTGTAATTCGATAAAATAACTAAAATAAAGGCTTTTTTATTTTAGTTATTTTATATTGACAACACTACACCAATATGTAATAAAGAACGAGATCACACTCAGCCCAAAAAAATGGCCCAAAAATAGCAGAGAATGAAGAAATGGCCCATAAGAACGACTCGTACAGACTTTCTCTGGCAGTGTGATTACGTTATTATAGATAGTTTCACGAGAACGATTTTATTTGAACGGTTATAAGTTTAAATATCGAACGAGCCTTTCAACCCAAGGAAAATCTTGTGATGCGTTTTTGTTTTCGTGACGATGTCGGTGACGCGAACTCATAAGATTTCCCTCTACCAAAAAATGCCCAACGCGGCTAAAGAAGTTTTCGATTCAAAAAACAAGCAAAGATCCCGACGGATTGAAAACCTCCTCCTTCTAAATCTTGAAGTCGGTTGAAAAGGTATTTTTTTCTTAATACCCCCAAATACGTACAGAGCCCAGGTTGAAGACGAGCGTGGAGGAGATGGTGAGCGGCCAGTAGGTGGTGTGGCGCTGCAGACGAGCCTTGGCGCGCGCGTTGGCGCCGGCGCCGCGCAGCGGGAACAGCCGATTCTGCTGCATGAGTGCGCCGAACTCTTTTATTCTGAAATATGTAAATAGTATGTATTTTTAACTATAAGAATAAAAATCTCGTGAGACTCATACATATAAAAAAATATGTATAATCGGTCACATGTAATTTAAAGCTTGTCCCAGAATAAAATGTCGTTTATACAGGCAGCGATTACGCAAAAAGTTTCAATCAAAAATGTTAAAAATACTGTCGTTTGTAAGATACTGACCTTCATTAATAAATATCACATAAAAAAAAACTTAAAATCAAAGACATTTCCAAAGATGTCGTCTGCCCAAGAAAAGCTGCATGAAAATATATTGTACAAATACGTGCAATATGGAGACAATTCAACAAAAAAGTAGCTTTGGAGCTAAATACATCTATAAGAACCGTTCAAAGGGTGCTTAAACGATTCAGGGAAACTGGTGGAATCCGGCGACAGCCTGGAAGTGGTCGTAAGAGGGGGTTTGTAGATAAAAAAATTGAGAAGAAAGTCATAGCTGCTTTGCAAAGAAAACCAACCCTCTCTGTAAGAGATTTGGCAAAAAAATTTAAAACATCTAAATCGACAATACAACGAGTGAAGAAAAATAGTCACATAAAGAGTTTTAAACAAACTAAAGTGCCTAATAGAAATGCCAAGCAGCAAACGGAATCAAAAACCAGATCACGAAAATTATATTCAAAACTAACCAAAAAAAATTACTGTATTGTTATGGATGACGAAACATACTGCAAATTGGACTTTAAGTCACTACCTGGGCATCATTTTTATTCTGGGACCGACAGAAAAACTATCGATGATATGTACAAGGTTATCAAAACTGATAAATTTGCCAAGAAAGTTCTCGTATGGCAGGCCATTTGTTCATGTGGCAAACGCAGTACCCCATATTTTGCTAAGGGTACTGTTAATGGCGACATATACCTGAACGAGTGTCTGAAAAAACGGCTGTTACCGTTTATAAAACAGCACAAGAAGCCTGTTCTGTTTTGGCCTGATTTGGCCACGTGCCACTACACAAAGAAAGCTATAGAGTGGTATCAGACCAATAACATTGAATATGTGGATAAAACCCTCAATCCTCCCAATTGCCCTGAGTTGCGGCCCATCGAAAAATATTGGGCTTACGTGAAACAAAAACTCTTAAAACATAAAAGTAATGCAACTTCAGTAGATAACTTCAAGCGAAAGTGGAACGAAGCTTCAAAATTAATCACAAATTCAGATGTACAAGTCTTGATGGCAGGGGTGAAACGTAAACTAAGAAATTTCTGGATGAATAAAACTTTGTAAAAAATAAATTCATAATTTTGTGTATTAAATGCCTTTATAATAACTTTACGTCCATAAAATAAGGTAGTTTCTTTTAATTTACCATATTTTAGGGAAAATTAATAAACGACATTTTATTCTGGGACAAGCTTTAGGTCGATTTTGCCAAAGTGTTTCGATCAATTTACGATGATCATACTCATGAGCGGCCTTCCGCGACGGAAGCGCGGCGCGGCTACGATGCATTCTTATTTAAATCGACCTAACTGTAAACTAAGTTATAAAGTATACCTACCTTCAGCGTATTTATTTTATTAAAGTTCAACAACAAGTGCATAGGTTATTTAAGGGTAGGTAACGCGCATGTGAATCATCTAAAGTTGCAAGCTTCCATAGGCTACAATAACTGCTTATTATCAGGCGAGCCACAGGCTTATTTACCACTATCGCGGTATATAAAAAAAAACTAAGACCAACCGGATATAGCCTAGTTAATGAAACTTACAGGGTTGGGCAGAGTAACTGTCCTAGTTTAAAAGTTGTATAAAAGTTTAAAAACAATATAATATGAGATGTTATGTTATTAATTATATTTAACACACTCTATATATTCCACATTAATTGATATGTTTTATTATCTCTTCCTTAGCTTGTATAATTTTAAGCATCTTGCCATAAAAGGAAATTCACGCGGCACGCACGTCCTCTTCTGCCTAGTCGTCCCATATTTGACTACCCGACCCTAGAATAAACCCAATAACTAGCCTTATGTCATCTTAATAAAGCTCTGCATACTCGTATATCCTCATACCGAAATATCGATAGTTAATTAGTTCTCTAAGGATACGTATAGCGTACTTTGTAATGTAAAGAGTCAGCCTCAAATTCCGACTAATGTGGCACATTTCCCCATGAAGTTATACCCTGACTGCCTGGCTTTTTGGAATCATCTTATGGCTAATAATTATATCCTCCAGGGTATCTCTTAATAAGACACTATACACTCCATTAGTCTGTCGCTTGTCGATCTCCTGTAATTAAAACGTATTTTCTTTGCATAATGGCCGCCGTGCCGCATACATTATAGTTAATCGTAGGTGCATGTAAACGACCTTGCTCGACACAACCATCAGAAATGTACCAAATGTTCACTTGATTTCAGCGGAAGAAGATTCATTGAAACGATTTTTGGTGCGCAGTATTAAACCTTACCATGATTTTTACATTTTTCGGTTAGCTGAACATCGCGCTAAATTCTAAATGTTCTCTGTACAATGTTCCAACTGCACTACTTTTAACATTTGTTTTTAAAAATACACATAACATAGTGTAATCAAAGCGTCTTTTGGAAGTCATGAAGGTGATATAATTAAAATTATATGCAGGAAATGAAAATCTATATTATTGATTTAAATAAACGAGTGTATTGCAATAGGACAGTTAGTCTGCCCAACCCTGTATATCATGTTCTCCAATTTAACCTCTCGTATGCCGCGAAGATTTTTTTCTTATAGTTTCTTCGTACGCGGATCCACATTCCGGCATACAAAGGATTAAACGACATAAAAAAGTAACTAAACACAACCCACATCATGATTTGTAAAATTAAAGGCTTTGTAAGGTCAATAAAACTGAAAATTATAACGGGAGCGGGGCAAGTAAAATTCGTTAATTTAATTTTCGGCGAAAAGGCAGAGCACCCGAGTAGGTAATGAACCGGCCTTTTATTCGCTCGCTCCCGTTATAATTTTCAGTTCTATTGACCTTATAAAGCCTTTAATTTTGGTTCTTTGCCTTTTCGCCGAAAATTGAAACTTTTCGCAGACGTTTAATTTGGCCGAATTTCATTTCCCAACTTTACATAATCCTACCTAAACTTACCCAACCTAGTAGGTAATTTTTATGGGGTCGTATCTGGTCGGATACAAACTATTGTCACATTTTCGATGCTCAGAACACTTTTCGCATACAATTTTTACTCCGAATAATCATTTGTCCGAATTATTTACGCACGACAGTTTCACTGTTAGAATGTAGATACGCCATAACTTTTATACTCATAGATTTATATCACATAAAAATGTTGGTCATATTATTGATTATTATAAAGGGTTTAAGTTCGATGTATTATAACGCATAATAGGAACATCGCATACAAATTGAATATCATATATTCGGCGCTCATGATGTGATTTACTTATAAATATTTCAAGGTATAAGGCTTTTTATAGGTCACAACTATGCCGATACCAATAAAAGGGGCGACGGGGAGAGAAAAAAGTACTATTGATAAAATGCAAGGTGTACTGCCTTTTTGCCGAATTATGTTTCGTCAAATTTCATTTAGCAACCAACTTTTCGCCGAAGTTTAATTTCGGGTTAGGGTTATTTTTTTATGACCCTAAAAACAAAACTGCTCCCAGAGATAGGTAGGTTAGGGTTATTTTTTTTTATGACCCTAAAACGAAACTGCTCCCAGAGATAGGTAGGTTAGGGTTATTTTTTTTATGACCCTAAAACGAAACTGCTCCCAGAGACAGGTAGGTTAGGGTTATTTTTTTTTATGACCCTAAAACGAAACTGCTCCCAGAGATAGGTAGGTTAGGGTTATTTTTTTTATGGCCCTAAAACGAAACTGCTCCCAGAGATAGGTAGGTTAGGATTATTTTTTTTATGACCCTAAAACGAAAATAAAAATAAAGGCTGTTTAAAATAAAGGCGTATAACTAACAATGAGTATACTTAAAACCGTTATGATATCAGATCAATATGATATAAATCGTTATAGCTATAACTACTATAATTATCGATAAATATACCTAAAACTATTATGCGTATGTATTATTAGGATATATAACGATCTGCGTACAAATTATATGACAACTGCCAAGTATGATTTCAAATATTCGGAGTAAAAAAGTATGACACAAAAAAATATGACTTTTCGATAGTATGAGCAATGATGAGTATGACACAAGCAGTTATGCATACCAAAAATATGTTTCAAAACTTTCTACGACCCAATATGGACCCAATTTTTATGTCCCAATTATGGGGTTGGGAAATGGGGTGTACCTCGGAATTCCTAATAATGTTTGCCTAAAATCACTTGCCCTAACCGTTTTGTCCTAATTGTCATTTGCCCTAATGATCAATTACCCTAACAGTCACTTGTCATAATGTAATGAATGTCCTAAAGCTCATTTGTCCTAAAATTGTTTACCATAATGTTCAAAAATCCTAATTTTATTTGCCATAACATTTGAAACCCCTAAATGACATTTGTCCTAAAATCATTTACCCTAACCGTTTTGTCCTAATTGTCATTTGCCCTAATGATCAATTATCCTAACAATTACTTGTCATAATGTAATGTTTGCCCTAAAAATTCTTACCATAATATTCGAATATCCTAATTTTATTTGCCATAACGGCGTAGGTTAGGGTTATTTTTTATGACCCTAAAAACGAAACTGCTCCCAGAGATAGGTAGGTTAGGGTTATTTTTTATGACCCTAAAAACGAAACTGCTCCCAGAGATAGGTAGGTTAGGGTTATTTTTTTTGATGACCCTAAAAACAAAACTGCTCCCAGAGATAGGTAGGTTAGGGTTATTTTTTTTGATGACCCTAAAAACAAAACTGGTCCCAAATATAGGTAGGTTAGGGTTATTTTTATGACCCTAAAAACATATGAGCATTAGGGCAAGTGACAATTAGGAAAAATGACCAGTAGGACATTTAATATTAGGGTAGGAAAAATAATATTAGTTCATTTGCAATTAGGTGTTTTGATCATTAGGACAAATAACTTTTAGGTCAAATAATATTTATGACAAATTAATATTATGGAAAAACAGTTAGGGCAACTGATGAATAGGTCAAATGATATTAGGTAATAACATATTAGGGAAAAAAAAATCATCGATACGATGATAGGGCAACAACAATTAGGACAAATTATCCTTTACAATAAATTACCAGTTGAATTAAAGTCTCTCTCGAACATAAACTTATTTAAAAATAAACTAAAGGACTTTTTGCTCAAGAAGCGTTACTACGCAGTTGATGAATTCCTGACGGGTGTTTAGAATTTAATAACTTATGCAATAGGATTAAGATTAGGTTAATAAATTTGACATTAATAGTCCCATTGACATAAATAATGTAATAAGATTGTTAAATAGTTTTTGATTGGCTTTTGTTTGAACTAAATTTTAAGTGTTTTTGTTTTTATTGTTAAGTTTTTAATATTTATTATGGATATGCAAATTTCAAACACAATGTATATTGTTAATTGAATTGTAATAACAGGATGAGGATGGCTGGTTGAACGGGCAGAGTCAGAGTGACAGCGTTGTATTAAAACACGTACATAGTGGCTGAGTATAGAATACTCTAATCACGAATCCTTTATTAATAACCAATGCCTACCTATTTATACACATAGGTTGTCGCTGACACAAGCAATATGCGTTTATGTCGCAGTAATCCATTAAGTTACTGCTAAACACTAAAAGTGGCTAAATGCCATATTACACCTCCCCCGAAAGTCCCTTCACCGCCGGGGTGGCAAAAGAAAAAATTTAAACGCATGTTACTTGTTTACAATTTTTTCTGAAAATAGTCATAAAAGGTTTACATTGTGTGATTAAATGATTTCTTAACTGTCTTAGTGTCGCAGTCCTTTAAATATTTTTAACAACCTATTTTGTAAAATGTATCATGCTGAATCAAATTTAAAAACATAATTATAATATTTATCATTTTCAAGATTACTATCATATCTCAGGCTACAAGAGTACCATAGTCACTTGTTAACATTAGCTTATTATAAGCTTCGTAATAAAAATATTTAGGTCATCAAATCATTAATATTTTTAAATATGTATCAATACTTTCATTAACAATCGTATTGTCTATTCATTTCTAAAGCAATATATGAAATATATTATTCAATCGAAATCATTATTATTCGTAGTATCGGTACCTTTCATAATATAAACTAATGCCGAAAATCTAAAGTTATGCCTTTCACGGACACCTGTAAGGTCGACTATGATCAAGGACATACTTAACTGGGTTGCGCCTCTTGCGCACCCTTCACCTATAACATTAAAACCTAGGGCATGGTCACCCTCTATCAACATCTATAACATGGGCATGGTCACCCAAATAATGGCATATCAGGCCTAACTCGTCGGTCGCCTGTACTTAGAGTCACAAATACATTAAGACATAATTAGTCTCCAACATCTCTCACGGAGGATACTGTAGCTCACACTATGATCGAGTACGAAGGACTAGTGCTCTAACTAAGGTCACATCTCGAAATGTGCCTAACTTCTTCACTTGGTACCATACTAAACTATAACTGAAACTTTTCTTAATGAGAAAAAAAAAAATTAACACTTCGAATAAAAAAATCAAAACTAATAAGTTAAACTTGCACTACATAACAGGTGATCAGTCTGAACGTAGCTAAGCATTAATCATTACTAGTAAAGAAACAATATTATTGAATTGAGCTATAACTTTAATTGATAAGCGACGGTATCAAATTTCATTCATCGTTTATTAAATTGTTGCATATTGGTGGCGAAGTCTCGCGACCTACTAAAAAAATTGCTGACACGCGCAACCTGCATTTACTTCGACGCGTGCAGAAATTGCGAAATCTATAATTTTCCTAAATTATACTGTATTCGACACTAAGAATTACAATTTAAAATATGACTTCATGATTTTCGTTACTTTTACTTTAGAATTACTTTATAAAAGAAATGTATTCATATTAATCTGAATTTTAAATGTTATATAGATTTATGCGACAACCTTATTATTTTAAGAACTTAATGGCGAGAATTAAAAAAAATACAAAACAATATCATTATTGGCCGTAATGGCCGTCGCCATCCTCTACCTTGTCAAATTTGCTGGTTTGGCGGTGTCCTGTTGGGCGGTGTCCTCAGGCGGTAGCGGCGCTGGGAAGCTGGCTGGCAAGCTGTCACCTCCATGTTGCGCTGGCCAATGCTGCACATGTTAATGATGATGGGCCGGGATAATCCTGGACTCCCTGGAACGTGGGCCGGGATAACCCTGGACACCTCTTGATTTGCGAGCCGGGAAACCCTGGACAACGCTCTTCTTTCTTCTTAATTTTCTTTTAATGTGTAGTCATCTTTTTCTTCTTTTTTTTTCTTATTCCTTAATCTTCTTTAGGTTTTTAAATTGCGCTTTCTTCAGTATTGGTCATCTTGTTCTTTCTTGATAATTTCTTCAATTTCAATCTTCATTTGGGTAATTGTCTGCTCCGTGCTGTGTTCTTCTTCTTGGGTGGTTAGTATGGGTGGGTCGCCATAAAATATTATAGTTGCCTGGTGCTGATGCGGATCAGAAGATTTTTCGGTCCTTAAGGCAGGGTCGCCATGTAATAACAGGATGAGGATGGCTGGTTGAACGGGCAGAGTCAGAGTGACAGCGTTGTATTAAAACACGTACATAGTGGCTGAGTATAGAATACTCTAATCACGAATCCTTTATTAATAACCAATGCCTACCTATTTATACACATAGGTTGTCGCTGACACAAGCAATATGCGTTTATGTCGCAGTAATCCATTAAGTTACTGCTAAACACTAAAAGTGGCTAAATGCCATATTACAGAATAAAAAAAAAAAAAAAATGAGCATTAGGGCAAATTATCATTAGGACAAATAGCATTAGGGAATACAAAAATAGGACAAAAAACTTTAGGGATTCAGATATAGATCCTGGGAAATTAAATGATTGTGAAATAATTATGTGGTAAAAGTTATTCGGCCAAATGAAACTTCTGCGAAAAGTTGGTTGGCAAGTGAAATTCGGCAATACAATGATCGGCGAAAAGGCACGACAAAAATGTTGTCAGCCTCGCCTCACCGGTAGTCCGTGACGCGGCCGCCGGCACCCTCGGACAGGGCGGGCGGCTCGTCGTAGGGCGTGCGGCCGCCCAGCGCGCCGACCCACAGCTCGCCGCCAACACGTGCGACGCCGACCTGCCGCCGCCTGTCCTGTTATATTGTGGTCCAGAGCCTCACCGGTAGTCCGTCACGCGGCCGCCGGCACCCTCGGACAGGGCGGGCGGCTCGTCGTAGGGCGTGCGGCCGCCCAGCGCGCCGACCCACAGCTCGCCGCCAACACGTGCGACGCCGACCTGCCGCCGCCTGTCCTGTTATATTGTGGTCCAGAGCCTCACCGGTAGTCCGTCACGCGGCCGCCGGCACCCTCGGACAGGGCGGGCGGCTCGTCGTAGGGCGTGCGGCCGCCCAGCGCGCCGACCCACAGCTCGCCGCCAACACGTGCGACGCCGACCTGCCGCCGCCTGTCCTGTTATATTGTGGTCCAGAGCCTCACCGGTAGTCCGTCACGCGGCCGCCGGCACCCTCGGACAGGGCGGGCGGCTCGTCGTAGGGCGTGCGGCCGCCCAGCGCGCCGACCCACAGCTCGCCGCCAACACGTGCGACGCCGACCTGCCGCCGCCTGTCCTGTTATATTGTGGTCCAGAGCCTCACCGGTAGTCCGTCACGCGGCCGCCGGCACCCTCGGACAGGGCGGGCGGCTCGTCGTAGGGCGTGCGGCCGCCCAGCGCGCCGACCCACAGCTCGCCGCCAACACGTGCGACGCCGACCTGCCGCCGCCTGTCCTGTTATATTGTGGTCCAGAGCCTCACCGGTAGTCCGTCACGCGGCCGCCGGCACCCTCGGACAGGGCGGGCGGCTCGTCGTAGGGCGTGCGGCCGCCCAGCGCGCCGACCCACAGCTCGCCGCCAACACGTGCGACGCCGACCTGCCGCCGCCTGTCCTGTTATATTGTGGTCCAGAGCCTCACCGGTAGTCCGTCACGCGGCCGCCGGCACCCTCGGACAGGGCGGGCGGCTCGTCGTAGGGCGTGCGGCCGCCCAGCGCGCCGATCCACAGCTCGCCGCCAACACGTGCGACGCCGACCTGCCGCCGCCTGTCCTGTTATATTGTGGTCCAGAGCCTCACCGGTAGTCCGTCACGCGGCCGCCGGCACCCTCGGACAGGGCGGGCGGCTCGTCGTAGGGCGTGCGGCCGCCCAGCGCGCCGACCCACAGCTCGCCGCCAACACGTGCGACGCCGACCTGCCGCCGCCTGTCCTGTTATATTGTGGTCCAGAGCCTCACCGGTAGTCCGTCACGCGGCCGCCGGCACCCTCGGACAGGGCGGGCGGCTCGTCGTAGGGCGTGCGGCCGCCCAGCGCGCCGACCCACAGCTCGCCGCCAACACGTGCGACGCCGACCTGCCGCCGCCTGTCCTGTTATATTGTGGTCCAGAGCCTCACCGGTAGTCCGTCACGCGGCCGCCGGCACCCTCGGACAGGGCGGGCGGCTCGTCGTAGGGCGTGCGGCCGCCCAGCGCGCCGATCCACAGCTCGCCGCCAACACGTGCGACGCCGACCTGCCGCCGCCTGTCCTGTTATATTGTGGTCCAGAGCCTCACCGGTAGTCCGTCACGCGGCCGCCGGCACCCTCGGACAGGGCGGGCGGCTCGTCGTAGGGCGTGCGGCCGCCCAGCGCGCCGATCCACAGCTCGCCGCCAACACGTGCGACGCCGACCTGCCGCCGCCTGTCCTGTTATATTGTGGTCCAGAGCCTCACCGGTAGTCCGTCACGCGGCCGCCGGCACCCTCGGACAGGGCGGGCGGCTCGTCGTAGGGCGTGCGGCCGCCCAGCGCGCCGACCCACAGCTCGCCGCCAACACGTGCGACGCCGACCTGCCGCCGCCTGTCCTGTTATATTGTGGTCCAGAGCCTCACCGGTAGTCCGTCACGCGGCCGCCGGCACCCTCGGACAGGGCGGGCGGCTCGTCGTAGGGCGTGCGGCCGCCCAGCGCGCCGACCCACAGCTCGCCGCCAACACGTGCGACGCCGACCTGCCGCCGCCTGTCCTGTTATATTGTGGTCCAGAGCCTCACCGGTAGTCCGTCACGCGGCCGCCGGCACCCTCGGACAGGGCGGGCGGCTCGTCGTAGGGCGTGCGGCCGCCCAGCGCGCCGACCCACAGCTCGCCGCCAACACGTGCGACGCCGACCTGCCGCCGCCTGTCCTGTTATATTGTGGTCCAGAGCCTCACCGGTAGTCCGTCACGCGGCCGCCGGCACCCTCGGACAGGGCGGGCGGCTCGTCGTAGGGCGTGCGGCCGCCCAGCGCGCCGACCCACAGCTCGCCGCCAACACGTGCGACGCCGACCTGCCGCCGCCTGTCCTGTTATATTGTGGTCCAGAGCCTCACCGGTAGTCCGTCACGCGGCCGCCGGCACCCTCGGACAGGGCGGGCGGCTCGTCGTAGGGCGTGCGGCCGCCCAGCGCGCCGACCCACAGCTCGCCGCCAACACGTGCGACGCCGACCTGCCGCCGCCTGTCCTGTTATATTGTGGTCCAGAGCCTCACCGGTAGTCCGTCACGCGGCCGCCGGCACCCTCGGACAGGGCGGGCGGCTCGTCGTAGGGCGTGCGGCCGCCCAGCGCGCCGACCCACAGCTCGCCGCCAACACGTGCGACGCCGACCTGCCGCCGCCTGTCCTGTTATATTGTGGTCCAGAGCCTCACCGGTAGTCCGTCACGCGGCCGCCGGCACCCTCGGACAGGGCGGGCGGCTCGTCGTAGGGCGTGCGGCCGCCCAGCGCGCCGACCCACAGCTCGCCGCCAACACGTGCGACGCCGACCTGCCGCCGCCTGTCCTGTTATATTGTGGTCCAGAGCCTCACCGGTAGTCCGTCACGCGGCCGCCGGCACCCTCGGACAGGGCGGGCGGCTCGTCGTAGGGCGTGCGGCCGCCCAGCGCGCCGACCCACAGCTCGCCGCCAACACGTGCGACGCCGACCTGCCGCCGCCTGTCCTGTTATATTGTGGTCCAGAGCCTCACCGGTAGTCCGTCACGCGGCCGCCGGCACCCTCGGACAGGGCGGGCGGCTCGTCGTAGGGCGTGCGGCCGCCCAGCGCGCCGATCCACAGCTCGCCGCCCTGCGCCGCCAACACGTGCGACGCCGACCTGCCGCCGCCTTTCCTGTCATAAACACGATACTATTTTAATATCACATTTTTTTATCTCTCATGATAGGGAATGCACTTGTCTCATAATCCAGATCAGAATCACGGAAGTTCCTTTTCTAAACTAAAGAAAAAATTACCTAGGCACCTCCAGCGTGACGGAGCGGCCGTTGAGCAGGAAGTTGACGAGGCAGGCGGACGGGCGCGACGCCACGTCGGCCGGCGTCACGCGCCACAGCGGGCCCCCGCAGCCCCCCGCGCCGCCCTCCGCGCCGCGCGGCGTCCACCAGCGGAGTACCACCTGACGAGTATTCTCAATAAAATCTTTTTTTAAAGAGCTATAGCAGACACCAGTCTCTCAGTCGTCGCAGCGAGCCGTTGGCATGCCACAACGCTCCAGCCTCTCATCATTCGTCCTCAGAATCACGGCACAAATAGACGCGTGCGCCATCAAAACCAAGTTAAACCAGGGCCAGACCTAAAGCTAAATATAATTATATGGGTATAGTATTTATGATTTAATATTATAGTGAAGTTTCTGAAGATAATAAAAACAAATGAGGATAGACGCGCAAATATATGCACTATGCACAGACGGCGTCGCAATCGCAAAGAAACAAACATACAGGCTGTTTTTTCAATAACTAGCCATATTGTGAAAGGTGATTAGTTAGGTTAGGTCATACTGAACAACTTTTTATATGGGACCAACCCCGAAATCGCAAAAAAAATGGCATCTCCATAGAAACGTCAATGTCTCATTGGCCAAAATGCATGAAACCGCCAAAGAAAAATTATGATATCGGAGTTGATCCCATAGAAAAAGTTGTACAGTATAGCCTACCAAATCACCTCGCACAATATGGCTAGTCATTGAAAAACACCCTGTATCTCGTTAGTTATGGTTTGGAAATATCAAATCCATATAGACTATGGTCCAGAGTCGCTAGACCTCAGAAAAGCGAAATGGTTCCACGATAGCGGTTATAAAACACCATTTATAATCTATCGAATTTTACCCTCATTTCAATCAAACCGATTTAAGCTAAATAAACCGATAAAAGATACAACAAACCAGCATAAAAAGGGACGTACAGATTCCGTGGCCTCCGCAGCGGTCTGCGCCGCCCGGAGCCCTGCGTGGGCCTCCGCCGAGTGTATGATCTCCACGTCGTAGTTCGCGCTGGAGCTCGCGTTTTGCTCTTCCTGTAATAAAAATGGTACAGTACAGTCGCCTGGATGTATCGGAGCAGCTAAAGTGGTGAAAATTTATTGAATTAGGAACATGAATGAATTTTTTGGAAGACGCCATTCGATGCGAAAGGCGCGATATTTTAACGACTCTCTTTATCAATTTTATATTAATTTCATTGTATGACTTAATTTTAAAATATGCCTATATTTGATTGACCATACACAAGTCAGAACAAAGCCCCTTTACCCGAAGGCCATGAAACCGCGACATGCCATGACGTCGCTTGTCGCTTTTTATTGACTGAGACATTAGTAACAGTGATGTCCATGTCTGTGTCCATGTTGTCAAAATCTACTATGGTCTGTCCGGAAAAAGAAATGTCGGAGAATGCATGAGTTCCCATATATAGATAGACCATGACACTTCTTTTTTCCGGGCATACCATATTATTCAGGAAAATAACTAAATAATCTACCTTCATCGGTATTCCGGTCACAGTGGTGGTGACCAGTTTATAATGCGGCAACACCAAGCGTCCCAACAGTGTTGCCAGCGCGCTGGCTCTGGATACTATCACTTCGACGCCCATTAGGCCGTTCCCCATCTGCAATGTCAAGTAGTGAACATATTAAATTAGGAATATAGCACATGCCCAATATGCCTATAACTGATGTGCCTAAAATTGTTGAAAGGTAACTAAAAAAATCTGGAGCAGAGAGAGGGAAAATACCCTACTTAATACACTATGGTATCCGCAGAATTAAGTGGCGTAGATGAGGTCATAAAGCTTCTCTTTCACACTTGCACCGTCACAGGCAAGAAAGAAGGAGACAGCGTTATGAACTCAGTCGCCACTTAATTCTGCGGATACTATATGAAGAAAACGCTTTACTATGAAGTGTTTGTGCTCCTGTCAGTGAGTAAGGTTGCCAGATAGCTTAGGGTGCAGTGTATTGACGCCAGGGAACTTCTTGCCACTTAATCGTTAATTAGAGTCGGCAACGAGTATGTGGCATCTCTGGAGGTGCTATATAGCGTCCATATGCCAAGACAGCTGCTTACCATCGCTTGGCTCGTATGGCCCCGTCGTGGAGTATAAAAAAAATTAGAGGCTGTTTAGTGTGTTGAACTGGGATGCTAAGGCGACAAACTCACAAGTCCGGCGCGTCCTTGGTAAACTAATCCAAAGTACAAACGTATGCGAGTGGCCTTGGTGCACGTTACGTGAACCCCTTCGACGCTCTACGAAACGCTGCACGTGGACTATGCTAGCCTTTGTGGCAGTAACCTTTGACATTCAATACACACACGCACATTCGTAAATTTGCTGCAAATAGTGTTTCGGTGTGTGTGTGTGTTTGCGCGTGCGTGCGTGTGTGTGTGTGTGTGTGTGTGGGTGTGTGCGTGTGTGCGTGCGTGTGTGTGTGTGTGTGTGTGTGTGTGTGTGTGTGTGTGTGTGTGTGTGTGTGTGTGTGTGTGTGTGTACAGTCAGAGTAGCCAATCAGGCGAGGACTTTAGCTTTACTGACAAGAAATTAAGAGTGTGTCAAGATAATATTATATATTTCGCCCACTTAGCAGCTTCTGCGGCTATCTGTACCAAATACACACATTTATGGCAGTACAACCAACAATGATGTCTTTTGACTTGAATAAGTGTATATTTAATTCTAGTTCTTACCTCTGTTAAAGGTTGATTATTCACTCTGATTTCGGCTTTCTCTGGAGTTACGTTTATTATTACTAAATGGCAATACTGGATGGGATAAGTCCTGAAATATTTAAAGTAAATGTTATGCCTAAGTCATTATAAACTCTATCGTCGGTCTCATGTTAAAAAAAACTTTAGATCAGATAATATAGGCGCGTAACATATGTAAACATTTAAAAACTTCAAACGTAATTTGTTTTTTTTAGAACATAGAATAGAAACTCCAACTCGCGAGTTCAGGATACCAGCACAACGCTCTAGTCGCTCTACCAACTGACCTGCCAAGACAGATGTTGGCTGCTAATTTAACACATTCAGCATCGAGGACCCGACAGTCGGGTTCTCTGTTCGTAGCTACTACGCGCTACATACGAGGAATACCTGTCTACACGCTACGAGCGTAGGGCGTAGCGCTACGCGGTTGCGAAAGTGTTAATGAATTTACCACATCATATAATTTCACCATCTGTTCAAATTATGGCTTCAAATGCAGAAAATGAGAGAATTTTATTCACATTTCGGTAAAATGTGTAGAGTTTGCCCGGAAAGAAAAGTGTCGTGGTTTATATGGAAGCTCATACATTGTACGACACTTTTCTTTTCGGACAGACTCAACTTTATAATTTCCGAACGTACTTAATCTGTCAAATTTTCTTCTACTTAAACTTGCTTCTACATTGTGATTGGATTATAAAAAGACCAATCACAACTACAACGACACCTTGGACTCAGTTTATTCTAGCCGTCTCTTTCTACTACCGGTACAATTATATGTCTATCTTTTTTAGGTAGTGTCTGTAGCACGGAATGCCCAGATACAATTACTTCCGGTTTGAAAAATAGTGTTTGACGTTTGATTGGGAAAGATTTAGAAATAATGAAAGAAAATCAATTCTTACTTAATACTCGTAGAAAAAATATTGTTTACAATAGTGACATAATTAAGCTTTTCAATCTCGTACCTTAATTAGGCCACTCAGCAAGCTTCGTGGCCTAAACGCGGTACTCGACTGTAAAGCTCTTGATTATGTCACTATTGTATAAAATACTATTATGCAACAGTTGTATAAGAGGGGTCAAAAAAGGTGAGTGGCGTGGGTAACAATATGAGCCGTAGGCGAAAATTATTAAGAAAAACGCCACGAACATTTTTTGACCTACTTATACGACGTTGCATACGATACTTTTTCTAAGACTAAGTACACTTACGTTTACATAAAATTCAAAATTGAACACAACATGGATATTGCAGTTATTTTGTCACATAATCAACAACTTCAACAATAATTTAAGTTTCACCTTTTAAAACACAGTATTTCAAGAAGAATACTAACACAAGCAGTCGTTATTTAATCAATTATCAAATCAGAGCAACAGAGATTAGTTAAAATCATGTTAAAATATATTATTTTTCAAAGTTTGCAGTTTGCCCACACAAAGGAATGTGAAAACTACAAAGTATGTGTGTGGTTCTTATCATTTTTTCATTTTTAAAGTTTTTTCTTTCTAAAAACGCTGCGTTTATTTAGGTTTCTTAGGCCGTGGTCTCCTATAAACGCCATCGGCCGCTTACAGCGTCTGCGTCACCATGCTTACTATAGAGATGTACTGTTGTGGTCTGTTTCAGACGTCGACGTTGGCGTCTTTTTTGTATAGGAAGACCACGGCCTTAGGTTGGCAGTAATTTATTTTCTTCTAAAGTCATGACAGCAAGTGTTCTATTTTGGCGCTTTTATAGAACAAGTGCTATTTTGGGGAATAGACTAGATAGACTTTTCTTCGAGTATATTATCTATGTAGTTATATAGGTGATGACGAATGTATAAATGGCAGATATAAAAGTACGGGAGTAGAAAAATTCATTAAATATATCAGGTTATATCGGGGTTTTTTGCAAAAACCGGTTCCGAGACCTAGATCAGACTACTTACTGAGGCTGAGTAGTGGTTGTCGACTCAGAGGTACTGGGTTGACTGGCAGCCTTCTTGTTTTGCTGGATGAGGGCATTCAAGGCAATCTCTGCCAGACTCCTTATGGAGTCATCATCTCGTGCACTGGTTATGCAGATTATCCGGCCCCTGAAATGGTCATATACAATCATAGTAATTGTGGTATAATGGTTGAAAAATCAAATTAACAAACAGCACCTACGTTTGTTAATTTTATTTTTCATTATGAAGTCACATAGTTTGTTACTAATTTATGAAAAACAAAAATGTAGAGAGAAGTCGATATACCGAATGTTAGTGTTATTATACCTAATATTAATTAAATTTTATTGTCATTAAATATATTTTTCACTAAAATGGATTTAAGTAAAAGGACTATGATATGAAAATCATACTTATTTCTTTGTCCTTTAATCTTCACAAACAGTATAATCTATACTTACCATAATTTTTTTAAAGTTGTCTGCACCCTAAAAGGGGGCCACACATTTTTTTTTCAACAAGCTTACCTATTCTGGAACAGTGCTTCTGAGTTTGGCCTAGAAGACTGCGTAGGTGAAGGTTCACTCAGGGCTTCAATGGCGGCGCAGAGGCCCACGACGTCGCCCCCGGCGCCCCGCCGGACCGCACCGACCAGGCAGAGGCCATTTAGAATCTGTGGACATTGTACAGTCAGCGTCAGAGATACGTGACCCCCCTAGGTGTAAAACTGGAACTCTTGTTCGACACGAGAATCGGCATTTACCACACTGTCATTTAATTCTTTCAAAATTGAAATAACTCAAATCTGCTTGTCAGCTAAGCTGGGATCGATCCTGGGGCCTCGGCTCACACTCATTCGCTTCACTCATACATTAGTCCGGCTTTTTTCCGCTGGGCTATCGTAACACATGGACTACACAACAAAAATATGAACCAGTTCCGACCGGCAATAGAGAACTATGACAAAATCTATAAAAATGGACTTTATTGTCAATGGCGCTTACGCCGCATCGGGTTGCGCATCGTTGCATTTTTATTGGAGCATCGCTGATAATGGCGTAAGCGCCATCGACATCGAGGTCCCTTAACATAGATATTCTGTTCCAACTATTACTTATATCTATACTCGTCCCTGTTTTGCAAGCTTGCCTTGGATCATATTAGTAATGTCTTTGGTTTATCAATATTTTCCTACCCTCATTTTTATTCATTTTATTTCCACAGACGACTAACAACGACTTTTACCAATTACATTTTAAGGTTTAATTTACTGGAGTAAATGCGTCTAGTTATTTCGTGGAGAAAATTTGTCTGAGGGTAAGTCATAATTTGCGTGCGCGAATCATACCTGTGTCGCAACGCAATTACGATCTCTCGACTTCTTAAATCCTTTTGCATTTCAAGCAATTGAATAACTGCCCCCGTCCGTTTTTTTGTGTTTCAATGACAATATGGTTCGATAAAATTGTGGTTCTTTGGGAAGAGAACAAAAGTATTAAACAAATAGCACACGAGTACTGAATATAACGGTAAGTTTGTAACCTGTGACTCCATTGAGACATTTATTTTTTAGTAAAAAAAGTAAAATGTTATCAATAAGTTAAGCCACCAGATTTTGTTTGTGAGGATTTACTGTCGTGTGTTTACCTATATATGGGATAAGATAGAAAAATATATTTAACGGAAAAGTCTTTTAATCGGCAGCTTTTTTAAGTGAAGTAATAGGTATAGTCTTAGAGCCATGTTTATTTTTAAAGCTATTTGAGTTTTTTAAGTTTTATCATCATAAACGAGCAAATTTAATACTATTTTTACTTGCAGAGAAATACGATTCGCAGATGGGTGAGATTCGTTATATCGTATTTACTGACGAGAAATATTTTAAGTCAGACAAAGATGGAAGAAAAATATTGTGGCGCAGAAGTGGAGAGCGATTTGACCCCAAAAATATGCTAGACCTTAGAACAAGCGGAAGGATATCATTAGGTGGGTAAATTATATTAAGTATACAATTTTCATTACCTGCACTTTAAAAAAAAACTGTGATTTCAGTTTTACGTTTTTCAAGTTATGGTATGCTCATGAGATTTTTTTTAGCGTATTGGGGCTGTATGTCATCTATGGGGCCCGAGCAGCTCGTTGAAGTTGGAGGCCGAATGAACAGCGAGCGATACCTCGAAGTGTTACTTGACGTCATGTTGCCTTCCGTTCGCGTCGCCTATCCCGAAGGACAAATTTATTTAGTGCAAGACATAAATCATTGGTGCATGACAATAGTGCAGTGCATCGTTCCCGTATAGTGAAAGAGTGGTTAGCCTTACAAACAGACATCACTGTGTTAGATTGGCCTTCTAAAAGCCCTGACCTTAATCCTATTGAGAATTTATGGTGCTTAACTGGGACCCTACACAAGTCAAATCAAGACAAAACTTAGACGAAGAAGTTTATAGAAAGTGGGAATTGATGAGGAACACCAATGTATGTTCAAACATGGTTTCAAGCATGAAAAGCCGGCTAAAACAGGTAGAAGATAAAAAAGGTTTTCCTCTATGTTATTAGTAAAAATTGTAAAAAAAATGTGTTGTTGGTATTTCTCCATTATTGGGCAAATATTTACTCCATGCAAGTTTTAAAATAATGAGTAGGTATAATGACGCTATTGAATAAGTAGTGTCTAACAAATTATATTGTTTTTTTGCAAATAACAAGATAGTGCTTAAACAAGTAGGCTTTTCCAAGAGGGAACTCGTTAATTTCTACCTTATAAACCATACATATTGTTAGCCATTTAATGTAGTTTTTTTAACATGGATTCTTCTTCATTAGTATTATTTCAAGTCAATTTGATGTGACATGACTGAATAAAGTGTTTCTGTTAAAAGGAAATTTCAATGTAACTTTAATGGGAGCTGTTTGAATTCGACCTAATTAGTGGAGAAATACCCTATGCTTACTAAGATTGTGGTAAGGTTGCATTGCATTGGTAACGTGCTAAGAGATGAATTATTGTTATCTTTGATAACATGTCGTTTCTCTTTGCAACGTTAAAATAGCTGGTTTAGATTACGTATTACATATTGATAATGGCATACAGACTAATAGGGCGAGGGGCGGTCTAACCTATACTCATTTTTGAAATTGTTTTTTGAATAGCCCATTTTATACTTAAAAGCCTCTTCCCGCAATTTCCACAACTCCCACCGCTGTGTCCCGGACTCCGGGACTCCCGCCATCTCTGTCTAAAGTATAACTGAAAATTTGTGTTAAATGCAATAAGAATATTAATTTATAATCAAAGAAAAGGGAAACTATACACTTCACTTTTAACCGAGTAGTTTGGTATTACTTATAAAAAAAGTTATGACCCGACTTGTTTTTACGGTTCTACTCAATGAAGTAAAATGTAGGTATAATCTAAAGTAAACAACCAAAGTGTAATGCCTTATAAAGTTTACACAACATGCAGACCACCAATACCACAATTTTAAACAGTAAGAGTTAAGCTAAAGGTATTTTACTTGTTAACTTTAAGTTTCACTGATGTATAATTGACTACACATTATCATTATAATTTAACTAGTAAATATTTAGCTGTAAAATATATAGTAATCAGTTTACAGAACACGCATAATATATCTACTGTCATATATATTACCCCCATTATTCAGTTAGTAAACAATATTTAATATAATAGTATTTAAATACCTACTTTTTAGTTAATAAAAGTTACCAGTGACTATGGAATTTTCATTATTAGTCCTTAAAAAAAAGATTTTAACTTCTATTTTAATGAAACGTACTATATAAAATAGGATGTTAATAAATTATTAATAAAAAAGAACAAGTATAAAAATACAAAAAGTATCCTCTACGTAGATTCGAACCGCGAACCTAGTGTTTACTAGTCTGTTACACTATCCATCACGCTGCACGGACTCTTGTGAAGTTAACGAAATTATTGTTCTAGTTAAAAATTGATTAAAAGGGTAATTTTAATGTTCCGAATTAATAACTGAGTTGGTAATAAGGAATAACAAAACGTATAAAATAAATATTTGTGGTAATGTAAAAAAATATTAAAACCAGGATTATAAAACAAAAGTAAAAAAAAAAGCAAAAAGTGTGATTCTTGTGCTGGGGTTCGAACTAGCGACCACATTTGTCTATTGCTGGAGGGGGGTCACATATCTCTGACGCTTACTGTACATTGACACTTTGAGTGCCAAGCACCCTAAATGCTATATAAAATTAACCAAAGTAGCAGGTTCCTGGCAATGAAAGTGTTAATGTAGGTCTGATTATAAAATTATTGTTGCAGTTAAAAAAATTAGGTGGTCTTAAGTCTCTGATACGGACAAAAAGGGAGCATTTTTTCATTTTACTCTCAGTTTCAAGTATGTTATAAATACTTACATATTATAAAGTAAGTTGCTTCTTTTCTTGTTAAACTTTTAGTTATACAACTTTATCAGCATAATATAAAGTGTTGTTCTGATAAATGGCATAGCTAGCTGAACTTTATGACTCAGTCCCATACTTTAAGGCACCCTTACACATGCTCTGCACTATCACACATGCCTCAGTTTTTCTTTTCGTTGATCTAATATGTGAGTATGCTAATATTGATAATTCAATATACTTCTACACCAAGAATGTCTAAACTTTTTTCTCCAGTCACGGCCAGACATACAATCCTTTTCGTCACACGGATTATAGGTATGGAAATGATCTATTCTTTCTGGCCTAACTGGCAGCCTACCGGGATAGAGTGAAGTGTTTGGATATCCCTGTTCTGCATAATTTTTAACTTAATTTATATTAGAAGATATGTAACAACTACTTACATGGGTTAAGTTTTGTTGCGTTGCAACCCAAGTATTAAGAATGTGTGCTGCAGTATCACTTACAACAAATCGGACCTGAAATGCGCAATTTAGAAACATGTTACAGTAAACTTATATGAGTGTAAATAAATAACCTTATGTTACTGAAGTGTAAAATATTTACTAATTTGCCTTCAGGAAATAGATCCCATACTATCCGGCAGTATTCCACTGCAGCTTCTACACTGCACGTCCACAGCGACTTGCAAACAGGCGGCAATGGGACATAGCCGGGGCCCCGGCTTTTAGAGACATCGAAATCTATTGGATTGTCTGACGATATACCAAAGTATGGCGTATGGTCAAGTACAAAAATAGTTTTATGATTTGTAGGAAACATTTTAAAGAATTTATTCTCTTAACGCTGTTTCAAAACATAGCTGGGTTTGTGAATTTCTCAAATATTTCTCTTACTCTACTCAATAACTCTTGTACTAAACATCAAATCTAATCTAAATGTCATTTCATTTCTTCAATTAACATCATTTTGACACATTTTACACTTTGTCACAGATAAACGTAAAGAATGAAAAGAATGAAAATCAAGGCGAATGATTATAGTGTTGCTAGTAGCATATTTATTTTCCCCTTTAATTCTAAAATCGGCAAAGAATCGTTATTCGTTTATAATAATTATTTTTTATGTAGAGAATAGAATGAAATCGGTTAGCCCTTCAACAGAAAAAACGGCTAACCGAAAATTAAAGAATCTTTGATTTGGCATATTTTGTAAAATAAGTAAAATAAGTTATAATATACCAAAATGGGTTCCATTGGCAGCCTGAGGGGGTGGCGAAGGGCAGTCACTCTGGCCTCGCACTCGCAAGTCTCATAACAACCCGATCAAATCTCATTGACGGCCGGGAGGCCTCCCAGCGCAGATTTTTGCGAGGGCCGCGCTCGGGGCCTCGCGAAGCTCAAGGCCACCGCTACTGCCACAGATAGAGTAGACAGACATGCGTAGTGGTCAATTTTATAACACCCCACTTTTAGCGTCAGGGTTATAAAACTATCATGGGAATCGTTTAACTGAATCAAAACCAAACAACTAGGTATTAAAACTTTATTCTAATGACAAAAATGTTTTATTGTTAGCTACATCTACCTAGCTACCTACCCCAGATGTTTATTTTTAAATTTTGAAAACGCACGCTTATTAGGTATATGACGCAAGGAATTAGAACCGTAAACGTTGTAACTGCCGAAAATCGTCTAATTTTAAAGAAATTAGTGAAAAACCGGCTATCCGGTGTTAGGTATAGGACGTTTTCTGTTAAAATCGGTTTTCATTTTGTTTCGGTTTTTGCATAAATCCTAACATTCCTAACAATCCAGTAATAGGCGCTCCACACACTTGGCGAAATTCAGCTCGAAAATTAGTCAATCATAGACAAAACTCAGCCTTATGGACTTTATTTCTATAACTTTTCAATCGATCAATTCGTTATTTGACGATATCTTATCCTTCTAGGCGATTTGTGAGAATAGCACATTTTTTATTGGTAAAAAATCCTTTATTATGGGGAATTTTTTTCATTATGGCAACATTAAACTTGTCTAACCTATTTGAGATACATTTTATAACGTCGATAAGAATTTAAGTGAAGCATACACGATCTATTCCGAAGGAAACGTCATTTCTAATCTCTTCTCTTTTCTTTTCACAAAGAAGGAGTAGGACCACAAGAGGACCAAACATATATTACTTCTCGTGCAGAGCCATTTTAACTACCGAAAGACATCGAACACGGTCATCCCTATGGTGAATGTGAGAAAATGGTGCATTCGTCGATCAAACCGGGCCACACATCCGAAGCCAGAAATTAAATTAACCACCATTTTGTTTATTTTCGCGTAAATAATTATAATACTGGATACGTTAGTGAACATTTTTACTCAGCCGTGTAATGCAGTAATCGATTAATTCTGGCGATGCTTAAAATATTAGGAATGTGCTATTAGCGTACCAACGACGTCGGGCCCTTGTGTTGATCTTTGCAGACGGCCGCGCCGCTTATAAACGTTATTTCGGCGCAGAGCGATTAAACATCAGAAAAGGACAGTGCAAGACGAAAGGATTGAGAGCAAACGAAGTGGCCCGTTGCGATTCTGTCAACGACTCCTCAGGAAATCCAAAGGGAGCGATCCCCTGGTAGGTATGTCTAGTGCAAAATTCGGTGGCCGTGGGTTGTGTAATGAGCGTCGCGCGTTGAGTTGCTTCAATCTTGAATCTGTCCAGGAAATATCGAAGAGTCGTGGGCGAGAGTCCCCGGTGGCGCGCCCGGCTAACATGAACCACACGTCTGCTGCGGACAGGCAGCACGACACTAATGTGAACCAAGTGGAGGAGATGGAGACACAAGACGGTCAGTAACACCACTAGATCTTTATCGCAACCCTGACAAACCTATCTGGCATGCTAATGACGAATGGAGTAGCCCTAATTTATCATTCAAATGCACTTATATTATTCAGTAGTTAATGATCGAATTAAAGTCATTGTGATTTACAAACTAGTTGTTTTTTCTATTTTGCGAGATTTAAAGGTTAGACATAAGCTGTTTATCATTCTGATTCATAGATTTTAAATATTTACACTGTACTTAACCTCAAATGTAATTAAACAGGATAGCAGCAATGGAAGTGACAATTTGTTTAAGTGATGTGTATATCAAGTTTCTGGTGATGGTAACATCAATATTTGATTGTTTACTTGCATTAGGGTCATGCATAAACATGTACTTCTTCCTTTGTTCTAAAACTGCAAGTCGTCCTTAGAGTTGCAATACTTTCTAATTTTAGAACGCTTTGTGTTTTAGTTGAATACTTAATTAAACTTTGCATATAATATAAACTTAAAATATAATATATGCATGATGCATGTTGTAGACGTTTTCATTGATATATAAGTGTATTTATTATTTGTTGTACATATTTAGTGAACCATCTATTATACAAATACACATTCTGAATTATTAAGTTCTAAAAAGGAGCTTGTCAGGATGTCTTATGGTTTAGTTACACATTTCATTATCATAATACCAGGGTCATGTTTATAAAGATACTGTTTATGATATTACTGTTTGCCTGTTTGTATTACTGTTTTGAAAACAGTAAAATTGTAACTTAGCTTTATAAAACAAAACCCTGTTTGCAAGTTGAAATCTATTAAGTTTGTGAGTCTATTAAATGCGGCAATCCAGGGGAAAAGGGACTACTTTGTTGATTTGGAGTTAGTAGTATTTTCCAAAACTAGACAATATACACTATCTATTAGTCAAAGAATGAAGTATCCTCGTAAATCAACAAAGTTGTCCCTTGCCCTCAAACTCACCCACAAATGTTACTAATTTACGTTTATAATTTGTTACTAGTCGGGGCTGTCCATAAATTACGTCATCGATTTTTGACTATTTTTGACCCCCCCCCCCCCTAAAATCATCCAAAGTTTATGCTTCAAATGGCCCTGTTTCCTCCTACGTTATGCTACCATCATCTGATGTCCAGACCCCCCCCCCCCTATTTTGAAATGACGTAATTTATGAATAGCCCCTACTATAAGAAGAAAGGTGTTACAAGACAATCAGAGGGCATTAAAAAACAATGTTTTAATTCTTAACATAATAAATTAATAATAATATAAATACACATTAATAATTATGTATATACCTAACGCAAGTAACTTAGAACTATCCAGATACCAAATCATATAGTTATATGTGGAAACTGAGACTGTATGAAATGAAAGTAATTCAAATTAGTTTTCTCACCTCATCTATTTGGAGATCCAGTCAAAGCTTCATATATCAAGTATGCTGCTGACATGATTATTAATAACTGTGGCGACATATTAAAGGCATGGCATGACCGATGGATGTACCAAAAACAGTCTTTATGAAATTTGGGTGCTAAATATACCTATGAATGCATAAATTATGAAATAAATATAATTTCTTTCACACTTATTACAAAACCATATTTTCTTAGCGTGCTTGTAATAGTACATTACGTACCTAGGGCGGTAAAATAAAGAAGGGCTCAGACCGCTAGCATTTGTGGCTCGAACCGAAGGTAAGGGCCATAAACAAGCGATCTGAGGCCTTCTTTATTACCGCCTGTGGTGCGTACATAATTTTACGTCTTCTCCTGGGTGTGAAGTGAGATTTGCCGCTGCGCCCTAGGGCGGTAAATCTCAGTTAGCGCCCAGAGTGACGTAAAATAATTTGGTTAACACTTTCGCTACCAGGGACTTTATTTAAATACCTATTAGTTAATTTTGTATATTGGTCTAGGGACATTGGCACACTAGAAGCAGTAAATAAAAAATAAAGCATTCTAATAACATTTTTAACACTTGTTCTATAATAATATTTTATTGGTGATGCAACAACATTGTATGCACTTTAATCCAGAAAAGTAGGATAAGGTTGTCCCATCTCTAAGCCAGGATTTCAGGATGCTGTTGATGCTGTTGCAGGGTATACATATGTAAACAAAACAGTTAACCACATATTTCTTAGTATGTTTTAGAAATAACTATTTATTCAATACAGCTCCTCTAATTCATACGTAATAGTAAAATTCCCAGAATTGGTGAACAATGGCAACTAGTAAAATATGCCTGATACCAATATCCAAATGATTTAAGTTCTAATATAATTATTTAATTGCAAGACTTGAATCTTTTAGTAATTTAGTTGAATCCAAGTATATGACTGGCAGGAATTATTATATTACTTCACTCAATTAAAAATACTTTACTCTGTTACAAATTAACTAACTTGAACATTTTATAACCCTACCTATGATGATATAGCAAGTAATTATGTGACATGGTACTAATTAGTTTGGCAACCTACTGTGTGCACCAATTTACTGAATTATTATAAACAGCAATCCATTCATTCATAAAAAAAAAATACTTACTCCTTTTTTGGGCAGTCGTGTAATAAACTTATCAATTCATTCATTCATAAATTGGGTATGCAATTATGAACCTAATGGTGCAGTGGGCCAAGAAAGTGAACTACCAGTTTTGACAAAAGTTTCTGTGAGATCTAACGATCACTAAGGTTGAATTTTCTAACGGAGTTTGAAACATGCACAACCTTGTCGTCTCCTGATGTTCAGACAAACCTGAACTGTGGGGTGGGAGACAACATTTTTGGTCGACTTTACATGGTGTGATGAGCTATACATCAGCATGCCCGAGCTATATACATTCTTGTAGTTTAATGTGTAGAAGAAAAACTAGAAACACAAACTAAACTCTCATTTGTAATTTAAACCCTGGAAAAGTTAAAAGCACTAGTGAAAGAAATCAAGTTTTCCGCACACTAAATTAGTACTAAAAATACCACTTTGAGCAACAGAATTGAAACTCTTTTGCACAAAACTAGTTTACAGCTGGCTAGTATATTGGTCTATTGTCTATTATGACATTTATGACAAGCTTTGGCATATTTTGTCATCAGTAACAGATAAAGAGTAAATGTAATTATTCTTTTATGCTTCTTTTAAAAAAGGGGTTACTACATTTATTAAGCAAAGTTGTGTTGTAACTTATTATGTAAGGTCTTACCTTGAGGGAATTTAACATTTGAATAAGCAACATTATCTTAGATGACGTCACCAAAACTAAATATTAAAGGTAAAAAATTCTACATACCTGCATAAAAACACTTAGTAACACTACATGCTACTGTTGACTACGCGCTACGCCCGTAGCCAATCCTAACGTTTTCCCCGTATGTAGCGGAAAGCGACTACAAACAGTCCTCACTTAGTGGGTTCCTAGCACTCATTGTATAAAGAAATTAGTGTCTGCTCTATACTGTCATACATCTCTCATATAACACTTGCTGTTTACAACTATGTTTGTTTTGTATGGTTAGAATTTCGAAAAATGCAATGATATCCTCATACAATTTTTGTTAAGTGCTAATAGTTCACATAGACACAAAACCCTTTAGGAACAGGCTTAACGCTTTCACTGTCCGGCAATTTCACTACTGATATAAGTTGATACGTCCAACGTCCATGCATTACAGGTGCACAAAAATACAGAGCAATAAATATAAATGGGTCATTTCCATGAAAAATTGTATTCGAAATTACCTGTTATCAAAGCTTTACAGTTTACTGTCCGTATCAGCAGATAGAAGCCCTTGAATGACTCGTTATTATTATTGTTTACTGTATCACGCGTTATCCGTGAAATCTGATAAACAAAGTTCGTCAGGTGAGTAATGATACCGTGTGTTACAGTGGAGACCGTAGATACCGCCACAGATAAGGACTGTGACGAGACGGAGACTCTTCTTATGAAATGGTCCACGGATCAGGTGGTCATGAGTGAGGTTATGAAGAACCAGGAGACGACATCTACAGCTATGGTTGTAAGTTTATTTTAACCCATTTTTGCAGCTTTAAGCATCGTATTCGCAAACCGTTGGATCAAGAATTTTAAGTGTAAAATGATGGTAGATTTATGGGATCTAAAATAACTAGCAGTATTTATAAATTAATATTTAGTGACCTTCAATTTAATGCTCATAAGTTTCTTTACCTTTTTATTTTATAAAAAGTGATTGATTGATACACGTGAACCGATTTATCTTGGATTTTCGACTGATTAAGAATTCCAGCTTTTCAATTGAGATTATGTTTTTGTTTGACAACATGAATGGAATGCGGAATACGATTCCAATGGCAATTTAGAAATTACAAAAAAAATTCCAAAATTAAGTGCACAGTCAGCACCAGACGTGGCTAAACAAATGATTTTTTTATTATTATTATACTAGCCTATTCGAGTGTCCCACTGCTGGGCAAAGGCCTCTCCCCTGGATCTCCATATCTCCCGATTTTGCGCCTCTTACAAATGAAATGTTTAAAAATATCTTGTTTAACACACTCCTGTTATCTGACAATAGAATCGTGTCAAGTTCATTTTAAACACCAGGCTTGTTCAGGTGCTTCTGACGTTACGGCCACATATTCCCTTGTCAAGAGTTTCCCCCACATCCTATGACTAAACCCATTACTATTTTGCGTACACAGCAAGACACCGAAATGGAGGACGACGAAGCGCGGTCCGAAGCGACCTTCCGCTACACAGTCCAGAACTTCCGCAGCCTCAAGGACTCAGTGCTGTCCCCGCCCTGCTACGTGCGCAACCTGCCCTGGAAGATCATGGTCATGCCCCGGCAAGCACCCTCGCCCGACCGGCAGCAGCAGAAGTCGCTCGGCTTCTTCCTGCAGTGCAATGGGGAGAGCGAGTCTTCCAGCTGGTCATGCTACGCCATGGCAGAGTTGAGACTCATCTCGCATAAGCCGGATTGTGAACCGTTTTTTAGGAAGATACAGCATTTGTTCTACAGGTGAGTTTCTTTCTGATTTTCTTTGCGCTTTTGTAGTTCGCAGATCGGGCCAGGCACCGTGAAATGGAAATTTCGTTAACTGCGTCTCTTTCTTTCGAATAGGCAAGCGCGATAGAGAAGGAGGTAATGAAATTGCGATCTTTGGCGTTCGCGGTAGCGCGACAAGTCCCGCGATTTAACTACACTGTCGTATGAGGGATCGACCACGCTAAGCTGCAGAATGCGATAACATATATCGCTAGGTGTGTTTTGCGCCCATTTTACCTACTGCAGGCGAACAGTCTTAAGCTACATCCATACATCTCTGAGCAAAACCAGATAAACATTAAAAACTAGCAAAATTATTAGAACTTTAAGAAACCTTAAGGAAGAAAAACTCCACTGTTTTGGATGGCAAATTGAATACATTTAAGTTCCTATTTGAAATAAGTTTAATTCGTATTCACTTAAATTATTAAGCGAAGTAATTGGTTTCACTTTAAATTTTCCATATGCGTGTTCGTCTAATGACAATGCAGAAATAATGCGCCGTAGCCATAAAACTAAAAACATGATGCAATTAAATTTACGTGAATTAGTTCCTTTGATAATCGTTTATAAGATATTGCTGCGACATACTATTTTTAATTTACGTAACACATCCAAAATTACATTAAGAGAAAAAAATATTTATAACGGGTCACTCACGTAATTTTGGTAGAATTTTGCTAAATTACGTGAGTGACCCGTTATAAATATTTTTTTTACATTTTAGAGTCTCACGAGAGTTTTATAGTTAAAATTACATTAATAGAATAGGTGATAATACTTAAAGTACGAGGGAAGTCTGATAAGTCCTCAGCCTAGGCATTAAGTGAAAGAATACTTCAAATAAAACGAATAGCACGCAATAAGAAACTCTTCTCAAGATGATTTATGATTGCCATATCGACAAAAACCTATTATGTTATTTTAATATGGACGGTTAATATCATCAGGTCTTTCGAAATCGAGTGCTCCATATTTATGTTTGAATTATTTTGATAATTTAATCTCGCCTCACAAACGAAACATAGCCTTTAGAAAATTTTGTTTGGTAGATTAATATTCTCCAGTTTCTCAGCTTTCAGACAAGTAACTTGTTTTATCAAACTTGCTTAATTCGAAAAGGACATAAGCGTTGTAATTATTGTTTCCGCCCAGAGGTCTCATTAGGGTGATTAAGTAGAAAAACATAAAAAAATCTTATAGTCTAGCAAAATTTAAAAATAATGCAGTTATAGCATGAGTCATAGATTATTTAGGACTAGTCACGAAAAATCCATTTTGATATTTTCATGTAGAAAAAAATATTGCATGGTGGCTGCCGCAAATGAACTTGAATCGCTTCGCTTGGCGGGTTAAATAAAGACGCGATAATTTAGATTGAGATCAATTTCTCAACTATATTTTATACTGGGTTTAAGGTCTAACAATTTATATTCTTTAAATTAAAAAAAAGCTAATGTGCAAAAATTTCTGCCAAAAAATAAAATCGGGTCGGGCTTTTTTTTAGGCACATTGAAATCTTTTTTTTTTGCGTTATTGAAATACGGCGTGCTAAAACTATCCAGTGCATTTTGCTGTGAAAGTACTATATTCTATTTAAAGGAAAAATATTAATTTTCAGCTATTATTTCACCAAATGCCTTAGGCTGAGAATTTATCAGACTTCCCTCGTAGAATAGCGAATCCATTTAAAAAGCATAGTATTTTTTTAAATCTAAAATACAATGCTCGTTCGTCACTCACGCCTTGTATAACATTAAATTCCTAGTAGAAACCTTAAAAACGTAGGTGGATTAATCCGCGTCTAATGGATTAACCCATAGTTGGCACTCTGCGTATTCGACGTGCAAAGGGTTAACACATAGTTTCTATAGTTATTTTATTAGAACTAATTATATCCTACTAGAGAATCATTTTATTTTGAAAATTGGGATATACATGTAACATCCTATCTTATTTCAAGAAAGTGGTTTCAAAAATCTCACTGATTTTGATTGTTCAGTCGCCATCAAATATATCGGAGCGGCCAAAGTGGTCACAAATATCTGAACAACACCTCTACTGTCAAGGCGATAAAGTGCATGCTCAGATATTTTGAGTACCTTCGCTGCTCCAATATATTTGATGGCGACTGTTCATGTTATTTTTATTTATTAATGAAATCTAGTATTTGCAAAACAATAGTAGCTGTCTCTGCATAAATATTTTGTGAAAAAAGTGTTGATTGTGTTGTTGCCAGCAAAAACTTTTTTGTATAGTCAATCATTTTTCATAGTGGTTGTGATTATTGATTTGACAATTTTGTTCTCGATTTGATAACATCTATCTATTCTATTACATACAGTCAGCAGCAGAAGTAACTAAGCTTGTAAAGATAATTTTGAACACCAACCGCTTTACTTCTGCCACTGACTGTACATCAATATTTTGTACTCAACAGTAAGGAGAATGACTGGGGCTTCTCCCACTTCATGGCGTGGAACGACGTCCTGGACCCGGAGAAGGGCTACATCAAGGACGACGCCATCACCCTGGAGGTGCACGTCACGGCGGAGGCGCCCCACGGCGTGTCCTGGGACTCCAAGAAACATACCGGCTATGTTGGTGAGTGTTCATACTTGTTCAGTAATAACTGGGGCTACACTTCATGGTAGAACTTTCTAGACCCTGAGAAGGGTTACACTAAGGATGACGCCACCACCCTGAAGGTGCACGCCACGGCGGAGGCGCCCCACGGCGTGTCCTGGGACTCTAAGAAACATACCGGCTATGTTGGTGAGTGTTCATACTTGTTCAATAATAGCTGGGGCTACACTTCATGGTAGACCTTTCTAGAACCTGAGAATGGTTACATCAAGGACGACGCCATCACCCTGCACGTGCACGTCACATGTAATAATGACATTTTTGAAAAAAAAAAATTGGATAATGTAGAAGTTGTCCAGTTCCTTGGATTGTATTTCTAAGGAAGGCTTAATGTATAAAAATCTTTAGTAATTAGTTCGACATAACAATTTTTCCATTCCACAAGGCAGCCAAGGCGCTAAAAATAAAATAACAGTAATCATCATTTTAAGTCTACACGTGGCTAGAAAGCGTCTTTTTCCGTACGCGCAGCGTGCGGAAAAAGCCACTTTATGGCCAGGTGTGGCATAAAGGATATTTTAATAGCATGACGTAAATCGCAGTCATATAGACAAGTCGGAAATCAATATGCATATATCAGTTAGTGATGTCTAAATACGAAGAGGCGCTTAGTGTTTACACAATCGTTGTCGTTTCGTCATCGCAACATGAAGGCGTCCGTATAACGATGATTCACATAAGTGTCGTTAAATGTTAGTTACAAGCTTTTGTGTAACTTGCTGTGTTTGGGTTAAATCTTGCAAGTTACATTTAAGCTACTTTTAGTTACATTAACTTTATATTTGGTATGGATATATAGTTGGATGCCGATATTATAATGACGTCGAGTTAAACTGAGAATAAATAAGATTTCCTATTACTCTTTATTGAATTTCAAGTTATGGAATTATAGGCACCATTTAACTGTGTTGCTACATGACAATGTTTACTATCATAAGCTAGTCTTATGGCAAAGCCGGAAACTAGCATTAGGCACACTATGATAAAACAAATATTATGTAACCAAAATAAAACCATGGTTAAAGTTTGTAACAGTGATTAAGATGTAATTAAAATGAATTAGGACAACGTAAAAACGAATGGGAAGATGAGCTAGGAAAGGTTGCTGGGACAATGTGGCGAGGAAAAGCGGGTTACGGAAAACTATGGAAATTTTTGGGGAGGCCTTTGCAAGGGCAAACTGGTGCAAGCACAGCAGATGTTTCTAATTAAGCTTCATGAAAATAACTGATAAATTTATTAGAATAAAGGTTATCTTTATCTTCAAATGTAAGCACTTATATGATGACAAAATTGAAAGTACATTTATAAAAGTCAAGTCAATGATGATGATTTCTTCCTGTTACCTGGGACGTAGGACTCGCAGGAGAGTTTTCCATTTGTCACGATCTTGAGCGGCTACTTCGCTCTTTCCGGTTGATACCAATTAAGCCAGCCGCCTTCTCAACTTCCTTACGCTATAAAGATAAAAATATTCAAAAAGGAACGCTCTTCCGCAGGCCTCAAGAACCAGGGCGCGACTTGCTACATGAACTCCTTGCTGCAGACACTATATTTCACCAACCAACTAAGGAAGGCAGTCTACAAAATGCCCACGGAGTCAGACGACAGTACAAGGTATTTATTGATTAGCAAATATATTTGCAAGCGAAAGCTTAAGTTAGTGCAGTTAAAGTGTGACGATTGGTTATACCTACCAAAAAATAGTAGTGACGATAAAAAAAAAACATTGTATTTTTGTTGTAAGGCAAATTCGCAGGTTAATTTCGTTTTCAATGTTCAGATGGAATTTCTCAATCTGAAAATTCTAAGAGCACGCTTAAGACAAAATAAAGGACTATTAAGTTCAAATTCGTTATTATTTATCATGCACAAATTAAAGCCCTTGATAACTATTGGATAAACTTATTCTTCAATTGTTTTCAAACGCAGCGCAGTTTGTATTTATTAAATTGGATATATGGAGTTTCAAAGAGTATAACTTGACTGTGAACTCGCATCTCATGTCTGTTATTCATAGCAGTCGTCGATCAATTGTTTCAACAGTTCCATGATAGAACCTTTTTTGACTTCAAATGAAGGGTTATTTATCGAACTCGCGGAGCGTAAGCAAAGTGAGTTCTTACAAACAACTCCAGACTGAACTGTCACCTGGCTACTGGGACGTCTCGGCATTTGGATGGCTTTTTGACTTGGAGAGTTTGTCCGACGATAACTTTAGTAACGTTTTTCTGATCTTTATGAGATTTCTTGGGGCTTCTTCTTCTTCTTCGTCTTGTTATATTGGTCAACTCGTTTGCAAGTAAATCGCGAGTTCTCAGTTCGAGGCGGACTACTAGTTTATTTTACATGAAAAGAACGATGTTCTAGTCTCTTTGAAAATATCTCATTCAATTAACCATAATATTTTCGTAATTAGATGTTTAATGGATCTTTACTATGATTATGCAGTTAATCTGTTAAATGAAACAAAAACGTTTAATTGGTGTAAAAATAAAACAAATCGAAAGAAAAACAAAAATACAATGTAGGTACGCCACGAAGGTTGCTCCTCGGATATGTCGCAACAGTCTAACCAAAACGCTGATTTTTAGGGCAACCAGAATTTAAAAACTACACTTTACTTAACTATAGTGACAAAGTTACTCCAGTACACTTTTGTTTAACAAAACAAGTATATGATCCAATAAAATAGCTGCCACAATATCCCATATGAGCCCTCCAAACGAAGGAAAACTTAGGGGAAATAATTCGTGTATAGCTGAATTTTGGTGAAGTTGTAGATAAAGGTGTCTTACACAACATACTAAAAGTACTCATGGATAGGGGTGCCGCTAACGGGGAGAGGGGGGTGTAAAGGTCCCCTTTTTTGGCTTTTCGTAAATAACTCAGTAGCGGTGGCTCATATGAAAAAATGTTCTTCTACTTAATTAATCCACAAATAATTTTCTACAAAAAAGGTTCTTTACACTTTTTTTGCTGGGATCAATGTATAATGAGATTTCGAGGAAATACGATAATCACTTTCGGAGCTATTATTTACGAAACTATTAGTTTTGTCTAAAAATTGTTTTAGAAAACCCATATTTATATTAAAATACCTATCCAACGATACCCCACACATTAGGGGTGGATTAAAAAACAGAATTTACCCCCCACTTCATGTGTTCGGGAGGTACCCTAAAAAATAATATTTTTTCAGATTTTGTTTTAAAACTTTGTCTGCGTGTTCAAAACACATACTCATACGAAGTTTAACTATTCAAGTACTAACCATCACTGAGCAGGTTGAAGAGGGTATTTTTTTACTTTTTATTTTTTATGCCACGACGGTGGCAAACAAGCATACGACCCGTCTGATGGTAAGCAGTTCCCATAGCCTATGGACGCCTGCAATCAATTTCCTAACCTTATAGTTTCGCTGTCCGTTTGTCCCAGTCTATCCGTTCACGGCTTTGCGCAGTGATGGTTAGTACTAGAATAGTTAAACTTCGTATGAGTATGTGTTTTGAACACGCAGACAAAGTTTTAAAACAAAATCTAAAAAAATATATTTTTTTAGGGTAGCTTCCGAACACATGAAGTGGGGGGTAAATTATGTTTTTTAAATCCCCCCTAATGTGGGGGGTGTCGTTGGATAGGTCTTTTAATATAAATATGGGTTTTCTAAAACAATTTTTAGACAAAACTAATAGTTTCGTAAATAAAAGCTCCGAAAGTTTCTGAAAGTGATTATCGTATTTCTTCGAAATCTCATTATACATTGATCTCAGCAAAAAAGTGTAAAGAACCTTTTTTGTACAAAATCATTTGTGGATTAATTAAGTAGAAGAACATTTTTTCGTATGAGCCACCGCTACTGAGTTATTTACGAAAAGCCGAAAAAGGGGACCTTTACACCCCCCTCTCCCCGTTAGCGGCACCCCTATCCATGAGTACTTTTAGTATGTTGTGTAAGTCACCTTTATCTACAACTTCACCAAAATTCAGCTATACACGAATTATTTCTCCTATCGGGCAGTTAGTGGGCTTCCTTCGGTGAGCTATATCCACAGCAAAGGTACTCACAATAGTAATCCCAGTTAATATTCTAGACGTCACTATTCGCAACCTCTTGACAGTTTTGGAAAATTAAAGTAATCAGTGCCATTTAAGCTAGTGGTATCTCATCCCAGTTTAAATTCACCAGATCCGTGGCCCTAGCGCTGCAGCGAGTGTTCTACGAGCTCCAATTCTCGGACAAGCCCGTCGGCACCAAGAAGCTGACGAAGAGCTTCGGCTGGGAGACGCTGGACTCCTTCATGCAGCACGACGTCCAGGAGTTCCTTAGGGTAAGGCGTACAACATTAGCAAACAAAAAACTTGGGTAGGGTGTGTGAAATTAGCATACATAGCTCAAGACATAAGGTAACAAATTAAAGTCTTAGAAATCTGTGCTCATTCACCGGTATCTTGTATGTATGTTTTTTTTAAATATTCAAAAACACCACTGATACAACGTATTTACTAATATTATTAACCCTGTGATGTAAACCAGGAATTCCATTTACCATTATTCAGAGAAATACACGCGAAAATTAAGCTAGGTGGTTGTTATCAAAAAGGTCAGTAACTGTAGTGTAGTTGGTCGTGATCCTTTCTATGAAGGTGGGGAATCTTGGCAAGGGCATTTAATTGTGTGTTAACACGAGTGTTCCCGAGTTTTGAATGTTTTTCCTGTGTTTATTTTTGTGTATTTAGGTATATATGTATTTCTCTATACAAAAAAGATCATAGTATCAACCATAGTACGAGCTTAATTAGTGTGGGGTTGGGCTAGTTTGCCCTGTATAATGAGTCGTTATTTTTTTTAATAAAATTATGTAAACGTCCGATAATATCTTTCTTAATTTTCACTAAGCTCAATATCTGATACTTTAGTTGGTCTCAATCCTATTTAACCTATCTTATCTACACCCCAGGTTCTACTGGACAAGTTGGAGAGCAAAATGAAGGGCACGTGCGTGGAGGGTACTGTACCTCGCCTGTTCGAGGGCAAGATGACGTCATACATCAAGTGCAAGAACGTCAACGTGTCGAGCACGCGCGTCGAGACCTTCTACGATATACAGCTCAACATCAAGGGGAAGAAGAATAGTGAGTTATCAGTAAAGCTACCACAACATCGATTATCTATAGTATTTTGTGCAACAGTTACATCATAAGGGTTCTTAAGATTCAAGGGTCGAAGTTACAAAATGAGACGAAGCCGAATTTTGTAAAAATAGACCCGAGAATTTAACGATTACTCATGTGAATTAAAAATATCTACAAAAATCAAGTTACAGGGGTGAACCTGGATTGTTATACTACCAATTGGTGTAGAATACTATTGAGATGTGCTGTTCGAATCGTAGAAATTTACGAATAAAATTGCGCCGATGTGTGGTGACCTCGTGCTCCCTGTAAAACCTTAATGATGAGGTGTCTGTGTAGTTTGTGACTACAGTGTAACATATGATTGCAGTCGACGAGTCTTTCAAAGACTACATCAGCACAGAGATGTTGGACGGCGACAACAAGTACGACGCGGGCGAGCACGGGCTGCAGGAGGCCGAGAAGGGGGTCATATTCGCCTCGTTCCCACCTGTCCTTCATCTGCACCTCATGAGGTTCCAGTACGACCCTATCACGGACAGCTCCGTCAAGTTCAACGACAGGTGAGATAACTGATATTGACTTTTTTAACTGTTGTGCCCGCGGCGCCAAGATCATCACAAGGGTTATGACATACGCTGCCAAAGTAACCTTTATAGTTTCAAGCAAAGTTTATATTGGGTCACAATGCTTAGAATTAGAAATAAAGGAAAAGTAGAAAAATCCACTGCCTCAGGCGAGACTCGAACCTGCGATTTTGGGAAACATGGCCATCGCTCTGACCAACTGAGCTACTGAGCCTGATGGCTGTGAATTTCTCCACCAAATCCTTTATTTATATATGCGTCTTATATTGGGTCGCTTGCGTCCGTGATCTTGACGTGTAAGTGACGTTCGCAAGTGACTTATAGCGTTCAAAGGGTTAAATTATTCAAAATCAGGGATTGGAACTAACACTAAGCAAAAAACAATATTATGTGTTAAAAAGAAGCCGTAAGGTTTGAAAAATCTTTCCATAAATTCCAAAATTTTCTGTGTAGCACTTGTGGCCACAAAAGTAGACTGAGTAAAACTTTAGATATCAAAACATATTATACGTTTTTCTTGAAGAGGTATAAGACAGTAAACCAGAGGTACTTTTATTTACTAAAACTTATACGGAAGTCTGATGCAACACAAGTTTAACTTAACACTACCATTTCTTCTCAACATATTTAATCAAAAATAAATCTTGTTTCCATTGCATTAAGGTTCGAATTCTACGAGCACATCAACCTGGACGCATACCTGCAGGAGAAGCCCGAGACGCCGGCCGACTACACGCTACACGCAGTGCTGGTGCACTCTGGTGACAACCATGGCGGGCACTATGTAGTCTTCATCAACCCTAAGGGCGATGGCAAGGTATGAAGTGAACCTTATGTCTTTAGCGGTAAGGTTCTAATTTAACAGGTACGAGCAGCCCGTGACGCCGGACTACACGCTACACGCAGTTCTAGTGCACTCTGGTGACAACCATGGCTAGGGCTGCCATCTCTAAATTCGCCGAACACGGACATTAATTTAACGGACAACATTTGGAGTAAATGGCATATTTCCCCGGACGTGTCCAAATCAATAATGGCACTAATATGGACACTTATTGAAAACCCCCCTGGACGTACCCCGGACGGCCTTCAAACCCGGACGGATGGCAGCCCTAACCATGGCGGAAATTATGTAGTCTTCATCAACCCTAAGGGCGATGGCAAGGTATGAAGTCAACCTTATTGTCTTTAGCGGTAAGGTTCTAATTCAGCAAAAGCCTAAGACGCCGGCCGCTTACTTGTGTAATCAGTCAACAACAACAGTGGACGTTGTCTTTATCAATCCTGAGAACGACGGGGAATTTAGGGGTAAGGTTCACGTTCAAAGAGTTGAGAGTAGTCCGAGACACGGGCCGACTGCACGCTTTGTTAGTGCAGAGCTACGGCACGGTACACTTCAAGACGAACCTTCACGGCTACCATGAGTTTGACATTAACAGTTTTCGTTAACGAGTAACGAATTTTCTATCTGTGCATCTCGTTTACAGTAATAACTAATATGTTACAAGCAAGATGCACAGATAGAACACTCGATACTCGTTCTCGATAAGATGGTAAGGGTACTTACTCCGTATAGATAAAATTGAATTTTATGGGCAGCTCAAACTGGACAGTTTTTTCTTACTTATCTTTATGTACCCTTACCTTTAGAGCCGTAGCAAGTAAGCGAGAGGGAATGTTGTTATGTTACTAATAAAGGCTTTTGTGCAGTGGTGCAAGTTCGACGACGACGTGGTCTCGCGGTGCACCAAGCAAGAGGCCATCGAGTACAACTACGGGGGCCACGACGAGGACATGGCGCTCACCGTGCGCCATTGCACCAACGCCTACATGTTGGTTTATATTAGGTGAGACCGTTCAAATCAAATCAAAATCAAATCATTTAATGTCATAACAAAAAACACATGTTAAAATAAAAACATACAAATTAGATAAGTCGAATTATACAAATAAAAAATAATAAGTAGTTCAACTTTAAGTTGGCGCGAATACAAGTTTTTACAAAAACTATTGGGATTAGTCCTCGTTTCACCGAAGATTAGCTGCATATCTACGATGTTTCTTACATAAATAGGTTCAAAATATTCAAAATTTACGACCTTTGGCTACACATCTTATCACCACAACATATTCAGCACTTATATTATTCTTGTTCATACATAACTAAATCATTTATTTTTACACAGGGATTCTCAATTAAAGACGGTGTTGCAAGAAGTGACGCAACCGGACATTCCGTCTGAGCTAAGCGAAAGGCTGGCTGAGGAGAAAAGAATTGAAACTGTAAGTACACCACACTGCAAATACGTATTTTAAATATAGAATCGGAGCATCAAATAAATTTTCATAGTGATTAGGGCTTCCTGGGAATTTCAAACGTGCACTTGGGAAAAATTCCATAAAGTTAATGAATTTCTAGACAAAATTTCGTTTGTCTTCAACATTATGGAAATTACAATTCGATTAAAATTTAAGTACATGTTTGGTCTAGATATAATTTCGTGGATTTTTTCAATTGCTAATTTTCACAACTTAGTCATCGAAACTAAGTGATTAAATGCCGTACTTAAGACCGTGAGCATGTTTTCTTGTAAAATATAAATTGCTGCCACTTCATTCCGCATTACTCTATTCCCGGGTACTCGGGAATTCCTGATGTCAGAAAAAATCCCAGGTACCCGGGAACGCAAAAAGCGTCGAGTAATAGGAGATGATATCCCTAACAATTTTTTTCCGCCATGAGTTTAAGTGATCGGCACTTAAAGTCCATATATTCGCTCTTGAAACACTGATATGATGCAAACGACAGCTGTCAACGGCCAAACATGGATCACAAAATTTGTTCTAGATAGCCGATCTAGTAAAATACATAATAAATCAATGGCAAAAAGTCCAAGAATTACGACGCTGGTTCAACACACTCCGTTTCTAGATCCGGCGCAAGGAACGCAACGAGGCGCACCTCTACATGACCGTGAACGTCGTTCTGGAGGACGACTTCGACGGCCACCAGGGCAATGACCTCTACGACCCGGAGCGCGCGCACTACCGCGCCTTCCGCGTGCGCAAGCAGGCCACGGTTGCTGAGCTCATGGAGATGTTGGCGGAGAACTTCCGCTACCCGCAGAAGCATCTCCGCCCGTGGCCTTTCAGCGCGCGTTCCAACCAGGTTGGTATTCTGTACATTTCTCATTGATCTAGGTGAAGGTGATATGAAGTGAGAACTGCATCTGGCGTTCAATGTTGACGGTAAAACTTCCGTAATCCGCTAAAGCACCTCCAAAGGTAGAAATCGTGCATATTATTAACAGTCGGGCAGAGCTTAGAAATCCGTTACACGCTACATAAATGCGGAAAGTTCACTCTCCTTACCGAGCTACGGGATCATGCCCTCAAAACCTTGTTCACTCCTAAAGCGCTGTGACCAATATTCGCGTATTTGCATAAGTCTTATATCATATTAAAAATATTAACTTCTCCAACAGACTTGCAGACCAACCTGCCTAGATATACTCAACGATCAACACAAGACCGTAGCGGACGTCTCCGAAAACACCAACCCGTGGAACATCTTCCTCGAGATGCTGCCCCCCGACTCCGGGCTCAGCACCCTACCCACCTTCGACAAGGACAATGATGTAGTGCTGTTCTTCAAGTTTTATGATCCCAAGCAGAAGAGGATCCATTATTGCGGACACCATTATTTGCCCATTGCGAGCAAGCTGCCCGATCTCATACCGATACTCAATAAACGTGCTGGTGAGTACCGTGAATACCAATAATAAATTGTATAAACATTTCATTTGCATTGCACTATAAAGTTAATTTAATATGGCTAGTATTTAGAGACACAACAAAAAATAACCATAACCTAATTATTATACTGACTTTCACATAGGGATTGTAATGCACGGTACCACATCAGGCTAGACGGTACTATTTTGGTACAAAAATAATCGGATCCGGTACCACATTGCAATCCCTACTTGCATCCAAATGCACATCAAAATAATGCTTTGATTTGCATTCAGATTTTTTTTCTATGCAATTCAGTATTTTTGGATATGCGGAATATTATTTCCCATTCAATATCTGTGGATGTGTTTAGTGAAAATGTGGGGGCTCGCGCCGCGACAGATACAAGCGACCGAGACAGAAGACCGCGACCGTCACTTGACAGTACAGAAGACAGACTGTCTCAGTCTCGCTCGCGAACTGTCGCTTATACGTTGCTTACCGTCAAGTGACGGTCGCGGTCTTCTGTCTCGGTCGCTTGTCTCTGTCGCCGCGCGAACAGCTACCTAAAGATTCCACTCTGTCGGTCCACATAGAGAGTTCACTCTTTCACTAGTAGCATAGACTTAAAGATATAATAGACGGCCATCCACTAGCTACTCCATCTAGTAACGACTAGCGTACTAAAGCAGGTGACCTTTCCTCTTACAATTTGGCTATCTTTAGGTCGCTCTCAACTAGATGGCGCTTAAGGCTTGGAGCCTCAAAAAGTTCTTAGACTATGGCCGTTTATTATATATTTAAGTCTATGCTAGTAGATAGCATATAATGTGGAGTTTTAGGGAGTACTAATAAGTCCATATCAATAAAGTGGGTCCTTTCCCCTATTCTGTCTGACATATTTTTAAGTTCCTTCGTTATTTTAAGTCCTATTATCATAGATTTTGCTTTATCATTTTCTGACTCATATTGTGTTAATTTAGGTTTCTCGGCTGACACTCCCCTCGTGCTCTACGAGGAAATCAAACCCGACTTCGTGGAGAAGATCAACAATTACAACGACCCTCTAGAAAAGGTATTTATGATTAGTCCATCTCAATTTCCATGTGTATTCAAACAACTGCCATTCCTGTATTGCAGGGGTCGGCCCGCGAGCCTCCTGTTAGAAGTAGTCGTTATTGACAACCGATAATGTGGTATCTTTTGCTGGATAAAGTCACAAATTATTAACAAAGTGCGGTGTGGCCCGCGTCATATTCGTTAGCTACTATGTGGCCTTAGGCTGCTAAAAGGTTGCCGACCTCTGCTGTATTGTATTAATAACATACACAGTAGTATTGCAGATGTTCGACCGTTTTTAAAGTTATATCGATGGATAATATGTCTTTATGCATTTTTTATTAAAACAAAATTCTTTAATAACATAACAAACCCTATGTATAGTTGTGGAAACCAATTAGGTTAGATTTTAAATTAAAACTGATTGGCCAAATTATGTCGATGTAACTTATATTTGTGGTGTAACTTATACAAGGTGTAACAAAATGCTGGTGACCGTTTTAAGGGCATAATTGGTATCGTATTCTATTATGAGAAAAAAATTGTGTGAAAAAATTATTTGGTTTTGTATGGAGGGTTGGCCGTCTGGGACGATGTGCCCCATAAAAAAATTGTTTGGCGTCATAAAAAAAATCCTACTTTTCTTACTCGCAATACGATAGCAATTATGCCCTTAAACGGATCACCAACCTTAAACGGTATTTTTGTATTGTAAATATCTTAATACAAAACGAGTAGTTTCATTAAAAAGTAAATGAATAATTTACCACAAGTTACGTAAAAACAGTATGGTTTAAAGTATTCCCCAGTTTGTACGTATGTGTAGACATTATTTGGTACTTGGACGATTGCTTGCTTTGTAGTTAACGTGTATGGCCGGCACAGGTATGGTACGTGTCATTACACTTTTATTACACCATATAACCTTAGGTTTGTAGCTGTCATCTACTTTTAATCTTTTATTAAAAAAAAAAAAACTATGGAACTGAAATATGTATGTTTCAAGTATTATAAAATTCAGTTTAATCCTTTTGTTCGTCTAGCAGTATATAAATACATGTTATTCCTTAAATAAAATTTAAGATATTGTCTAACCCTTTTCCAAGCGGCACAAATCCAGAAAGTTTTACTTTTCTCAAATATCCTAAATCGTCGAATCCATCATCGAAAGATGATGAATTTCAAAGCGTGTAATATTTTGTTTTAATTTGAACCTTAACCCATTCAATGCCGGATATTTTAGGAATTCGCGCCCAGGCCGCGCTACCCGATAGTCGGGATCTTGGTACTATAGCTATACATGACTATGTTTTTGCGGCCTGGCGCGGATGTTTTGTCTGGCTGGGTGGCAATGAATGTTTGATATTGAATGTATAAGTATGTGGTCCATAGATCGTACTATGCCTGGAAAAAGGTTTATATTGTATCCCATTTGGCATTCTAGGAGCTTTCATATCTCTATTTGACATACCATTCACTCTGGGGAGACGGTAAGGCACACACTTTTAGTTCATTAGTTCTATTGCTTAGCGACCAACTAAGTATCAAAAACACATTATAATGTTAAACAGACCCTTGATGTTACGGTTAATGTTTAGATTGCCTCTCACTATTTTAATCTTGTAGAGCTATCAGTGGCGGTGGGTTAAAAAATTTCGCAAGCCGGTGCTGAACTTGGCTTCAAATTTCTTCATGAGCTGTAGGAACTGCTCAGGTGCCTGAAACTTAGGCAAGCCGACCGGAATCGTGTTCTATGGGCGCGCCGCCATTGAGAGCAATTATCATCAGTATTATCCTTACTTGGCTTATCATGTAAGCAAACACTTCTCATATAAATTATCTCACTTTTATCATACAAAATTTCTCCAATAATCGAAGTAGCGAACGCATAACCTCAAAAATAAATGACATTTCTATGTCTAGATTGACTGACACACGTTTGTTTACTTACACGATAGGAGAAGTAAGGTAGAATTCTGTATACTTAGGGTAAACGATTCTGAGAATGGCACGTTTAAGGTATATTTATTTGAAAGTTGTGACAAGCAGAAAGTAAATCAAAAACTTAGATTAGCATATTAAGTGCCAATAATAGAGTAGTTTACCCTAGTTTAAATGTTTGTTGTTATTGAAATACTTGTGCTTATTCGTTTTATACCCATGCTCTTATATTTTTTTATTAATCTTTCAAAAGTGATATAATTTTAAAACGAATCGGCATAATATATCATTTATAGGGCATGCAATTTTCACATCACAAACACCATGCAAACATTAACAAATAGCTTAAAAGGCTTTAGAATTTGTTTTTTTTTTAATGATATGTCGTATACACAAAACGAAAAAAAAAAAAAATTGAACTTTGCTTCTTATAACTTCATTTATTTTGTTGGGTGCATTTTATCACTTTTCCTAATTTCTATGAAAGTGTGCTTAAAAACCGAGCTTATCACTTTTTAGCTCAAAAACATAATTGGTTCATTAAAATAAACCACGTCATTAGGAATGTAGCCCTTATAATCCTAAATAGTATAAATGATTCCCGCGTAATAAAATTTATGGGACAATCTTACACAAATCGACCTAGTCCCACACTAAGCTCAATAACGCTTGTGTTGTGGTTACTAACCGATATAAAAACATCCATAACTAAGATAAAAAATAGGATAATATTGCATGCCCTAAACATTCCCCGACCCTTGTGGCGGCCTAAAGGCGGCCGCCGCTCGGGTTGAGTCGTGTGCACGCGGCCAGGCTTTGGACGAACTGATGGATGGCGACATCATCGTGTTCGAGCGGGCCGACCACCGGCACGAGGAGCTAGAGCTGCCCACCTGCCAGGACTACTTCAAGTACATCTTCTACAAGGTCGAGGTGCAGTTTGTGGATAAGACGCTGCCCAACGACCCGGGGTGAGTTGACAGTGTTGACATATTTACTGGCACTGCTACTCCACCTAGAAGCAACTAGCTAGTACAGTCACCGGCAAAACTATCTTCCTACACGAAGGCTGCAAAAATATGTGACAGACTCTTATGGCCCTACAAATAAGATTGTGTCACATATTTTTGCGGCCTTCGAGTAGGAAGATACTATTGCCGGTGACTGTACTACTAGTACGCAATTTGTTACAAGGTGGAGTAGCTGTGCTCTTACATTTTCAGTATCTTTAGGGGGCTTTCGGACAGAGGGCGCAATTGACTTAAGCTTCAAAAAGTTCTTAGGCTGTGGCCGTCTATATCTCTATAGTCTCTGGTACAAGGGACCTCTTTGTCGATTTACAAGGACACTTTTTACTTTCACTAATAGATAGTGCGTATTGCGTAGTTTTAGAAAGTACTAGTAACTCCATATCGACAAAGTGGTCACTTTATCCGTACACTACAAATAATCGATTCTCCGTATCTGTATTTTGGGCTACATGAGGCTTATAAGACGTTTATGAATAAGGGGTTAATTTTTTAATTCAGTTAGTTATTATCTCCGTGACTATATTAATTACGTTGGAACACCAGATTTTTAATGTTGCTTACCAATTCGCTCCACTTAACACTTAGGATCACTACGGTTTCGCAAAATACTTATCAGACGAAAATAATTCTTTTTCATTCCCTGAACGGATAGCATGGTTGTAGCTATCACTATCACGTCATGCGTCACTTTCGCACTTACATTCTTTTTAGAACGTGACAGCTATTATTGACAGGTGATAAACACCCGACCATATTAGGCCATATTAGGGAACGGATGTGGCGATAATGACTAATTAGAGAAACATTTTCAGATTCACGATGGAGTTATCAATGCAAATGCGTTACGAGCAAATGGCGAGAGCGGTCGGCCTACGCCTCAACGTCGACCCTTACTTAATACAGTTCTTCAAGTGTCAGAAGTAAGTACAATACAGTAAAAATTCTGTAGTTGTTTTCACTTTTTCCGTCGTACTTGTTAAATCACTAAAGAAGTTAACGTTGAGGTAATGATAAGGACAGATATTGTGTCCATGATAAATACAGTAATTTCAGTTATTTTTTGCCTGACTGCGCGATGCAAAGGAGGGTGATTTTTTTGTTAAATTACTTAAACTGACGCAATTTATATTAAAACTTAGAGTGTTGAGACAGACTTGTAGTAAAAAAACCAGTTTCAACTGGGTGTCCATGATACTCCGATAATTTTCCATTTCCATTTATTGGTTTATATTAACCGTTCCAGTTACAAGGATACTCCCGGGCTGCCGCTGCGGTACTCCTATGATGGCATTCTGAAGGATCTGCTAGTGTACTGTAAACCAAAGTGCCCTAAGAAATTGTTCTACCAGATTTTATCTATTAAAGTTAACGAATTGGACAATAAGAAACAATTTAAATGTTTATGGGTAAGTGGCTTTTTAACTTAATTTCAAAGTAAGTCGTTGTGTAGCCTTGAGGTTGCAATAACTGGCCGCCATAACCTTAAACGTATTATATCGCCGAGCGTATTGTTCAAGTTATGATATATGATTTCAGTTTTCTTCACTAAGTGCCGATTAAAATTATTTTATTAGCATTTTTTCTTGAATGTTTTAAATGTTAGTCGCATTGGGTCTAAGTCATACAAACATGGCTTCAACTTAGTTACTTCTAGTAAGAATTAGAATTATTATTGCATGGTTTCCACTATTGAGTCAATGGCAACCACATAGTTGTGGTTATAAACGAACGTAAATAAACTTATATTTTATTACAGGTTGGTCCAAATTATAAAGAAGATAAAGAATTAATTTTATATCCAAACAAAGGTGGCAAAGTAGCAGACATATTAGAAGAAGCGGCTAAAGTTGTTGAAATGTCTCCCGACGGCTCGGGCAGGTGAGCAACTAGTTTACATTATTTTTCAGTAATGTGCGTTTGTTTCAGTTCCTAAAATCCAGTATCTAAAACTTATCATTCACAAATTGAGAGTTTGTTGTGCATACTTCATGTACTCACAAAACTATTTGTCGGCAGATTACGGATCGTGGAGGTGTCGTGTCATAAAGTGTTGCCCGGGCCCGACCCCGAGCTCACGCTGGACCAGGTCACCATAGCGCCGCCCAGACTCTACAGAATAGAGGAGATACCTCAGGACGAGTTGAATCTGCAGGTAACTTGTTATATGTTGTTCTAACTACCAATCTTGTAACACAGAATAAATAATAGTCTCTCATACGGAATGGCCACGCTACGCCACGCCCCGTACGGAATTAACTCACCCGCGGCGGTAGATTGGTAGGGAACTAGTAGGTTAATCCGTCAGGTTGGCAGCGGGTCGATAAAAAGCAAAATGTTGGTATATTGTCGGCATGTCTATGGCATGGGCTAAAGACATGTTTTAATAAATTAAGTTGGAAACAATGCAAACTGTGGGATTTTAATCCTCATTGGCTGTAGATTTGAAAGTAGTTTTGGTTATAAGATATTATATCAATTATAACATTACAAAAATTTGTGTGATAGTATGCTTGAAATGAAATGAAAATGTTTTATTTTCAGGCAACTAGTGGCCCATAGATAAATACCTTAAAGACTAGCATACACATTACATTATAAAATAAAACTATTATTTTGGTGACACGACGGTTTTCTTTTGTGCCATCTGCTCTGGTGTAATATAAGACAGCGTCCCCCGGAACCGCCGAAACACTACAACCCTTCAGCAGTGGCGGTGGGTCAAATTTTTTCTTGGGCAAGCCGGTGCTGAATTAGGTTTATAATTTGTTCATGAGCTGTAGGAAAATTGCTCAGGCGCCTGAAACTTAGGCAAGCCGGCGGGAATCGTGTTCTATGGACGCGCCGCCACTGCCCTTCAGGCACCCTTATTTATGCATAGCATATACGTATTGTTTTTGTTTATTAGTGCTTATTCATTTGTTATTCTAGGAGGATGAGGCGCTAGTACCGTGCGCTCACTTCCACAAGCAGGTGTACGCGACGTTCGGCATCCCGTTCTACACGCGCGTGAAGCACCTCGAGCCGTTCCAGGCCGTCAAAGACCGGCTGCAGGCCAAGCTCGACATACCCAACAAGGAGTGGGAAAAGGTATTGTTGATGTGTATACAAGGACGAGGCGCTCTCACTTCCACAAGCAGTACGCTTAGCATATCTTGACGCGTGACAGTGACGTGCGAGTTCATAATTCAAGCGCGACTCGGAAGTATGAAATGACAGGCGACAACGTAAGCTATGCTAGCCCTAGAGGTGTACGCGACGCTCTGCATCCCCAACTCGTTATTAGAGTTCGAGGTTAAAACTTACTATACTTATAACTAGTTACAAGTGAAATTAATATTAAAAGAAAGTGTACATTGCATTACAACGTGTGTTTTCCTTTGTTTCAGTACAATTTTGCTATAGTGACAAATGGCAGACCTAACTACATAAGTGAAGGAGCGACAATAAACATATTCGACTTCAGGCCCAGTAGTAACGCAAGTAAGTATTTCCTCCTGTTGTTCCAAATATTCACATTGGCATGCTATTGGTGTTTGGCCGTTTTCACGGGAAAAGATCCGTTAAGCCCAAGACAATTATCGAACAAGTCTAATATGACCTGAGCTGGTTTAAATGCATCTAGTATAGTTACTCTCCTGGCGGCTGAGCTTGTTCGGATTATCTATTCACTATTGTTTTCAAAATCTCAAGCCGGGAAGGTGTCAGAAAAAGATTCAGAGCGCTAATTATTGCTAATGTATTAACAACTTGACGACTAAGACATTAGATGCAAAATAAACAGAGCAAGTTAAAGGATGCTTTGCGTGGGGCCAGCACGTGCCAGAAGGGCGCGTGCCGTAACATCAGGTAATAAACGGTGCCGCTAGTTGAACGTATTCTGCATTTACTGACTAGAGTCATAGAGTTAAAAATTCATTAACATTTTTATCAGTAATTAGAGCCGTTAACATTTTTTTATAGCACCTTCCCGGCTTGAGATTTTGAAAACAATAGTGAATAGATAATCCGAACAAGCCCAGCCGACAGAAGAGTAACTATAGCCTAAGCTGCTTATAAGGTGCTTGCTGTTCAACCCCGACTAGCACACATCTGTCTTATTCCAACGCATCTGCAGAACTGACAATCAAGGTCATTGATATTTACTCCAGACCTTTATCAGCTTACCGTCACACCCGCAATTGACATCCAATAGTGTCTAAGTTTTAATGTATTTCTTGGTCCTCCATAAATAGTGTCCCAACCAACTTTGTCCGATATTTATCTTGTCCCAAACAATTAATAAATGGAAGGATATTTTTTCTTAGCTATAGAATAACACATTTAAAAAGTGTTATGTTAACATAGCGGATCTCTTCTCGCGAAAACGCTTTGCAAAATTCAAAATTACTTATGGCTATCACTCGAATCCGAGCCGGGATGCGTACTTCAATGTAAGAAGATCTGTCGCTTCCAGACGCGACGGGGCGGCCGTGGCTGGGGCTCGACCACATCAACAAGACGCCGAAGCGCTCGCGCGTCAACTACCTGGAGAAGGCCATCAAGATCTACAACTGAGCGACACTTGTGTAAATACGATTTACTTTCGTTACCGACTTGTCTGTTATCTATTTATGACGTTTGGAAGCGGATCGATATCATTTCCATATTTTTGCAATGCGGTGGAGTCCATGTTTTATACATTAGTAGATTAGACCATATTGTATGTACATATTTTGTAATTTTAAAACGCATATTTATATGGGCCCTAGACGTAACCGTGGTTCGTGTGAACGCAACTTAGTGTTGGGCGAGTGAGATTTCTTGTTCGGGAAGTTCTTGTTAGCAAATAATTGACAGACGCAGAATACTGAGGTGATATAATTGATATAAATAAATATGAAAAACTAAGCAAGAATTAGTGCCGTAGCCCTGAGAACGGCAATAGGTAGCACTAACACAACATCTTATCGAACGAGCGGAGCGTAAACAAAGCAAGTTCTTACAAACAACTCGCTACTGGGACGTCTCGGCATTTCGATGCCGTTTTGATTTTGAGAGTTTGTGCGACGATAACATTAGTAACGTTTCTCTGATCTTTATGGTTGGGATTGTAGCAGAGATAAATATAATTTGAGAGTTCGTATATGACTAAGATCTATCCAGGGGTTGTGGAGCTAAAAGGCGTGAAAAAAACATTAACATGGGTCTTGCTATATTGGTCAACTCGTTTGCTAGTAAATCGCGAGTTCTCAATTCGAGGCGGACTACTAGTATATTTTGAAATATTATCTACCTCTTGCGCTAGACAGTCTAAGAACTACTAAATATGTGAAGATCTAAGTAAAACGTCGTGTTTTTTCTTAATCTGTGTATCTATTTAATTAGTTTAGTTATCTTTGTTGGTGCCTTCCTATAATTTGTATTAAACGGGTGGTACATTACGTCTGGCTGCTTGACGCTGTCCCATTAGTTGCCGCTTTTAAACTTAATTCATAGTCGTGGAAGTGAAAATAGGCTGTCAATTATTGAAACTAAGTTGTCAATCACTAGGACGTTTATTTACTAGACACGGCCTACGTAATATCATGTATGTCAGCAGCTTGTATGGCAACGACAGCAAGTTACGTTCACACGACCGTCAACATAAACACCAGTTCGACCTGTACCGCGCTATTTATTGTGTATTTATATATATTTGGACCATAGGTGACATTCATCGTAGTTGGTAATTGGAATCAGTAGTCCTGCTAGCAGATGTACGTAACATTGTTTTATAATTGAACGAATAGCAGAATTACTTTACTAAACGATTTGTAGGTCAATCAATCTGTAAAATACCTCATTGAAATAGTCTAAACTAAAATGACAAGCTCCTGACGCTGTCTTGAATTTACTTTCAAGAAGTTGAACTTTGCGTACTCATTGATAAGGTCTAATGTCTAATGTAGGAATCAAAAGAAAATCTAAATACTTTAGTTTTACATTAAAAGATACCACGAGAGTTGAAGTTGATGAAGACATAATGACTAGCTGACTTTAAATCTAACTTGTCAAGAGGCAGATTTCGTGCATACAATTAAATTTATTAATATATGTACGTGTCTTTTTTTAGGCAAATAAATGAGTTAAATAAGAGTATTCACGTTTATGACCTTTATAATTTAAACTGTTAATTACTCAAGACTATCTTCTAAGTCTGCTGTAGAAAAAAGCAACTTCGCATAAGTTTAAATATAGAAACAATGCTAAACGAGAAAAACGTTCTTGATGGTAATCTACTCGTCTGGTTACTAGACGTGTAAGCGTGGTAGCATCTGTGCAGCTAATGAAACGTTATAAGTTCTAACGATCAGGCAACGAGTCATTTTAGCGTAGACAGTATCGAACTTGGTAAGTGAATGTCGGTTATGTTCAAAGTATCTCAATTTGGTATTGCCTTTTAACATTTCCAGTGTCGAAAATCGTGTTTGGCCTCCCCCAATACTTAGAATGTCGAATAAACTACTTTATTTATACTTAAGCACGAGCTGGTTAGCCGGCGGACGTCCCCGGGGCGAGCGACCGGCGGGCACAGCCGGCCGACCGGTAGCATTTTTGGTGATTCGACTCGAGCTCAGCATTTCTACAGAGTATACAGCATTATTTAGATACGAGTTTGTACTATGGAGATATATTATAACGATGTTTAAGGGTATTATTATATGTATATAGTCAAATGTGCCTGTGTGTGGTCGCTTTTCGATATAAGTGGCCTATAGTCGTCTGTGACAAGCCGGCGACACGCATTTTACGAATTCTCTGTGGTAAGATGTAGATGTTCCTTATCTTTATATGGGTGACCGTCCATCAAAGCAGAATGAAACTACTCACTTTGATTGTTAGCCCCCCTACATAAAAGGAACCATCGTCGAGCGCCATCTGCTGTTATTAGCTGTTACTGTTACCAGCCTTTCCCATTGAAATGCTCAGCTTGGAAATATTATTAAAATAAAATGCCATGGTATGAATGAAATCATGAAATGTATGTAATAATAATCAATTTTATTAGAAAAGCGATTCGCAATTTTAATGAAATAATAGTAACGTAGTACGGAACGTATAATTTTAATATGTATTTGAATAGTATTCAGCGAGGAAATTTATGTCAAGGCAGAAAAATTGTCTAAGGAGAATGACATCTTTTTTCAAAGTATTAAGTCGCGGTTAATCTTTTATATCAATTTATTAAACCCAATTTAATCGACTAGTGCCAAACTGCATTTGCTAACAAAAGGCCAGAGTTAATATTGTAATAAAGTTGATATTTGAACGTTGATTTGCTTTGGTCGACTGTCGCCTGTAGTCGCGCTTGGTCCGCATACTTTTATAACATAGACTAAAAAAATAATGTTATCATTATACTATCTGTAATACTTAATTATTATGTTACTTCATTTTATCATGTGTTGAATCTTGATCATTGAAAGCTTGTTCATAGACAATCCTAATAATTATCATTGTAGTTATTTTTTGTATTAGCATCATTGAATCAAATTTAATCCCCATTGTGATAAAATACTATTAGTGAGGCTTGTACATAATAGCTGCACGTACCTATAGCGGACCTGTGTGGGTTTCAGCTTTTTTCTAACTAAAAACACACTAATGATATGAGAATTCTTATGTAACCTGTTTTATAGAAAATATTGAAGTGTGGATAGAATAAAATGTTTTGATTGTCGAATCACCAAAAGGCCGCGCCGAGTCGGGCGCGGCCGCTGCACACAAGTAACTAAGCACTTCATTGTTGGCTTAAAGCCGCTCAGAACATCCAAACATGTATAATGTTACTATTTAATTTTTAACTAATTTTTTGCCGGAAATAATAGTGGCAAATGGGATTATAGTTTCATAGTTGATTCACTGTTTAGACCCGTCTGTAGGATTCGGACCTCGAGATGAGTTCCTGACAACTTACCTACGAACAGTTGGAGGTTCCAATGTTTGTTATGTTGGATGTGAATGTTTCACTGAATATAATCCTATATTTGTTTACACTTGTTTGTTTTCAAATTTAATACCTTTTCCTTATTTTGTTAACCTCTTAAATGTCACTTTGAGTGAAAATATGTTGCCTACTTAGACATCGACGGTTGTTTTATCATTGTACAGTCAGCAGCAGAAATAGCTAAGCGGGTAGGGTGTTCAAAATGACCTACACACGCTCTTATTCTTTTAACAATAAAGTCGTGTCTAGCTCATTTTGAACACGCTACCCGCGTAGCTACTTATGCTGCTGACTGTACGTAGTACGTACTTACAAATGGCATCAAAGAAGTTAACTAATACACATTGCCGGCGTGCTCCGAAATGTTGATGGTTACAGTTTAGGTGTATGGAAACCGAACCGAAATTTAAGTACTTATAATAGCTATATGGATAATGGAAATGCGAAATTCACGACGAGAGTAACGCGAGTCACAACTTCGTGACCCTGTGACTAGTAAACTCGTGCAACTGACGCCAGAGCGCGCGAGTGCACTTCGAATGTTTCGGACATGATATCATGCGCTGACGCTGAGGGCACAACTTTCCGTGCGTAAGATGTCTTTGGCGATCAAAGGGTTAAACGTGTTGCCTTTATTTACAAATCATGATGTAAATAAGGTGCATTCGGGTATTTACGAAAGCCATTGGCGGATAGTTTCGAAAATGGACTTATTAGGGTCACCACATACCTAGCGGAATTCCTCGCGGAATTAGCGGAAGTAGCGGAAATTTGTCTATGGTAGCGGAAATTTGTCTATGGTAGCAGATTTTTTGTATGGAAGCCATAGACAAATTTCCGCTACCATAGACAAATTAAGCATTTTGTCTATGAATTACCGCTACTTCCGCTAATTCCGCGAGGAATTCCGCTAGGTGTGTGGTGACCCTTATAATGGAATATTAAGCGTTTTTTTTAACCTTTTGAACCCCAAGAATATGCATTAGCGTGCATTGTAAAATTTTTATTAACTTATTCTGACCACATTTATCCCCATTTTGCTTGCAAATAGATCTTTATTTGTCTTATCCCTCCAAAGATAAGTAAAAGTAAGTAATTGACTCTACCTTATTAGTTTAGCCATTAACTTAATAAGTGTACCTAATGGCAGGAATTGGGGGCAAATCCCCGCCATAAATTAGGATAATCGTCGACAGCAGATAACCAGGGGGATTCTTTTTCCGACACTGATAATTTACCCGGTAAATGGAGTAGGTAAATACTAAGCTGTGTTAGATTCACAAAACTAAACTACTCTACCGAGTTAGGTTTTTAGGTTATTATTAGGTACAGTAGGTACATAATACAAGATAATCAAACCTGAATCTATTAATGATTTTGATCAACTTTTACTATGGGCTCAACTTTGTAAATTTACAAAAAAAACCTTCTCATACATTTTCGTCTACCTATTCTTGACCTTTTCTATGGAACAGCTAATTTTTTTTACAATGTTGCTCCCATAGCATAAGTTGCTCAAAATCATTAATAGATTCAGGTTTGATTATCTTTTATTACGATTTGGAAGTCACCTTGTATAATAAATATCGTCACTGTATAACAAATATCGAATATTACAGGTTGAGTGAAATTGCTGTTTAACCGTTTCACCGCCACAGTCGGCTGTGGTCGGCATCAAAAAGTCGTGCCTTGGACGCCACCGTCGGCATTGGTTTTGTATGGAGGTTTCACCGGCTGGAATGGAACTATGTGTCCCATACAAAAAGCGCGGTAATATTTTAGTTGGAAGTTTTTAATTTCGTCGAGTAAAACGGATTTAACCCTTTGACCGCACAGAATTCACGTGTCTAACTTGATTTGGCCCATAGCAGTCGCAGTTTATCAGTGTCGGCGCGCGCCGAGAATGCGCCGCGGCCGCTCAATGGCGAGTCGTTAGCTATAATCCGATTCGGGCATTCGAGTATTCATCGCTCGGGCACTTGTAGCACAGTACTTCAGTAGGTACGTGAAAGATAAAAAGTCAGGTGGGGTAAGACATAGTTTTTTTTTTGTTTCGGGAAAGGGAAACAGATGTTCCATCCGTAAAAGTGTTTCCCTTATTCCAGTGTCCCTCTTACCCCAACTGACCTTATGATGTTCCATACTGACCCTAATAGAATGAAAAAGAAACAACGACACCTTATCCATCAAAATCGGATGACCAGTTTTGGCACTAAGGTGGAAAATACGTAATACCAACATACAATACATACCTACATACTTACGTTACGTACATACACATGGACTGCTAAAATCATAATTCCCTTCCTTTTGTCTTTGCCGCAGCCAGGCAAAAAGTTTGACGCTGTGAGTTAGTCTGATCGCATTTATAAAGTTTTCGAATGACCCAGTTATAGAACGGACCTTCTGTACCTTATGCGCTGTGGCCTAGGCTTTCGGCATTTCCCCATCGCCCTACTGCGGCAGTGGCCAGGAATTCGAATGCAAATGGAAAATGCCATTAGATCAGCAAACAGTTGCGATCCAACGTTGCATTGTGCACACACAAATCATTATCGCATGCAGCCACATTGTTGGCGTGGTGTCCAAAGTTTCATTACCGTTGTGAAGGTATGGCAGCCTATGAGAGAGTATACTATTACTACTATGTAAAAGTCCCAATATTTGGATTTATGCGAGGGCTTTGCTTCAGTTGGCAGTTCTCCATTTCTCCCCTGAGTAGGTATTTAAGGTGCGTTGGGGTAAGATAGAAAGGTTTTTTTTAGGGATAAGATAAAAAGTAGTCTGTAGTGCTCCGGAATATGGACGATTTTTTGTCTTACCCCTAAAAAAATACCTTTCTATCTTACCCCAACGCACCCTAATTTAGATAGGAACATTGAGCGCTTTTATACTTTACCGTGGACGTCCAGGGCACGGCAAAACTCTATTCTTGCGTTATGACTACATTTTGGCTTTATACATAACATAATTTTGTTTTGACTCTAAATATGGCTCTACATTTTGGGTCTAGGTACACATTAGATTTGATTGGCTCTACATTATCTATGTCCTCGCAATAGTTGTGAGCACTATGTAATGCTTCACTTCACCTAAATTGACCGCTTGGCTAAATTGATTCTTGAATTAATTGTTGCATTTACTTCGGCGTATACAAGGTGTAACAAAAATACTGGTGATCCTTTTAAGGGCATAATTGGTATCGTATTCTTATTGTGAAAAACTAAGAAAGAAAAATTTTTCCGCGAAAAAAAATTTTGGTTTTGTATAGAGGGTTGGCCAGCTGGGACGACTCGCCCCATACAAAAAAAATTTTTTTTCGCGTCCAAAAATTTTTTCTCCTACCGTTTCCTACTCGTAATACGATACAAATTATGCCCTTAAACGGATCACCAGTATTTTTGTTACACCCTGTATAATAGACCACTTTCTATGGATAGCGATTAATGTCTGACAATTGGAAAGTGACGAGTTAGTAAATAACACGTGGTTTGTTGGATTTTACTTAATATTTGTATTATTTTGTATTATATATATATGGACGGACTCTCATGTCCAGGACCTATCATGATGGGTTCTAACTAACTCGTCCACCTATATCCAGCTTTCCGGTCTGTTTAATGTACTTGTACCTACACAGGGTGTAACAAAAATACTGGTGATCCGTTTAAGGGCATTATTGGTATCGTATTGCGTGTAAGAAAAAGTTTGTATGGATCACGTCGTCCCGGCCAGCCAACCCTGCATACAAAACCAAATTTTTTTTCGCGAAAAAAAAATTATTCATAGTTTTTCATAATAAGAATGCGATGCCAATTATACCCTTAAAAAGATCACCAGTATTTTTGTTACACCTTGTATGCTTTTGAATATTTTGATTCACAAATGTAGGTACAATTGTACAGTCCCCTACAACGAGATGTATATACCTTTTTATCTTATTGCGTTGTAATAAGGTCCAAAAGTGGATACATCTCATTGTAGTCGACTATACCTACAGATTTGTTAGTGCATAGTACGCGCGTCTGGCAAAAAAATTTGGTTGGGTAAGTACCACTGACTTAGGAATAAGGAGACACGGTCTCATCGGTAAGTATTACTTACGCTTACTAGTAACTAGTAAGTAGTATATTACCTGCTACTTAGTGAACCGTCGCAGACTTCAATTGTTAATTTAGGCAGAGACTAAGTATAGAGATATAGACGACCACAGCCTAAGAACTTATTGAAGCTCAAGTCGATTGCGATCTCTGTCCGAAAGCCGCCTAAAGATACCGAAATTGTAAGAGAAAATGTCACCTGCACAGCTACTCCACCTAGTAGCTACTATAAGTGTACTACTAGTAAGCTATTTGTCAGGCGGCTTTCGGACAGAGGGCGCAATCAACTTGAGCTTCAAAAAGTTCTTAGGCTGTGGTCGTCTATATCTCTAGTCTCTGATTTAGGGTTGAGATTAGATTGGATATTTAATAAAGTAGGTATTAACAAAAGAAAAAATACCATGAACCTACAAATACCTAGGTACTCTTCAGCTGGCGTTTTGCTTTGTAGTATAAATATGTAGGTACAGTCGCCATCAGATATATCGCAGCGGCCAAGGTGGTCACAAATATCTTAACTTGAGTACCCTGCCTGCTCAAATATACTTATCTGATGGCGACTGTACCTACCTACTCCTATGTAAAGTAATGCCATTTAGGTACATGTAAAGTAATGAAAAAATCGATAACACCTTGTTGGTTAACCTTATCCAGGTTTATGTGTAAATAAGTATAAGTACTCACGTCTACGGAAAGATATAAAAATTGTATAGGAAAATAAAATCACTTTTATTGTTTTCGCCAATCCATTTTATTGATAAGCATGCCTTTCCATCGTTGTTTCGTTGTATTGGGAATAGTGGCCCGTTTAATTGAAGGAACTAGTATTACAACGGTTTCTCAAACAGAAGCGACTTCGTTAACCAGCACAATAGAAGTCGACCTCAAGACGGATTCCCACATAGTAGCGTCTTCGCCCCGTCCGACGTTAATAAACACAATAAAAGTCAACCTCACGACGACTTCTGGGGCCAAATCGGCCCGTCGGACACGGTCAACGGGTCCAATAGAAATGAAACTCACGACGGCTTATTGGAAAGAGGCGACCCGTCCGATACCAACAACAGGCACAATAGCAGTCAACCTCACAACGGCTACTTGGACTCAGGCTACTTTGGCCCGTCCAGCATCATTGCTCAGGAGAATAGATGTCCGGAAAGAAGATTATGTTAAACGTACTACGGACAAATTATATCAAAGAGCAAAAAACTCGAAAAGTAAGTAACCTAAGCGCAATTCTATATAGTCAACATTATTTTCGAGTGCCGTCACTATAGATATATTCGGTATACAAAAGAAGACAGACGAAGAACGGGTTCCCTCTATTTGGCATACTTTTATTTGTCCGAAACCCATGTCGCATAACAGACTTGGCATAATTTGTTTTAGACGAATGATAATGTAGCATAAACCTTATTTGGTATAATTCACAATATTGCGAATTTCTCTTTGTCCGATAATTATTTTGCATACTACTGTTGTAGCCGAATGTTATTACGAATAAACTTAATAAGCATAAGTGTATTTGTCATATTTTTTTTAATTCGAAAGTTTTTTGGCATACACCGAACCCAAAACGCATTGCTGCGAAAAAATTGGCTCAGCACACCTGGCACATGACTGATGCGACAGTATCTCGCGCGCGTGATAGACTACCCGTCTCTTTCTAATTGACACAGTCAGAAAAGGGCGGATAGACTATCTCGCGCGCGAGATACCGACGTGTCAATCATGTGCTAGGCGTGCAGGTCAGGTTAGAACTGCAACCTTGAGAGGCAAGTAGGTACTACTACGCAGAAGTGGGTTAGAAGTGCAACCTCAACAAGAAAAAATGCTACGAAAGTAGGTTAGGTTAGGTTAGAATTATGACCTCAATGTAAGGGCACTTATGCGTAATAGTGGGTTAGGTTAGGTTAGAACTATGACCCTCTACAAAAAAAAACCGCTGCCAGAAAGTAGGTTAGGTTAGGTTAGAACTATGACCCTACAATCCAAAGAAACGCATCACACCTTCATTGCTGCATTGACGTGACAGTAAGTACCTATACAATATGACCTGCCTGTGATTTGAATGATGCAATTCGGCGCTAACACTTTTCTGCCAAATAAATTTCTGCAACAGAATTCGGCAATTATTTTTTCTGCACATACACTTTATGCCTAACTATACTCTGTACTTTTAGGTATTTAAAAAAACGTAAACAAACCATTAAAAGGGTAATTTATTGGGCAGGTTTTGGTTCCTGTTAAATTTTCAATTTTAAAAAATAACAGGTTACAGATTCGTTCCATCCTATTTCAGCAACCTGTAGTTACGCTGGATTTTATGATATATATACACATACATAAATTTACCCAATTATTTATATCACATTAAATGATTAATAATTTTTTATAGTAAATTGCCTCATAAAAAACACCCAACTTTGCAGATGTGCAAAACGCAAGGTTATAGTTATGAGGATAAAATACGACTAGATTACAGAGTACCGTTTTTAGTGTAGCAACACGTACCTTGTGTCACTTTTTAACCGACTTCAATTCCATTGAGGAAGGAGGTTCTGCATTGGGTTTGGTGTTTTTTTTTTATGTATGTTCACCGATTACTCCGAGACCCGTGGTCCGATTTGAGTAATTCTTTTTTTGTTTGAAAGGATCTACATCCAAGGTGGTCCCATATTAATATGGTGCTGTTCTGATGATGGGATCCATGAGGAATTGAGGGAACTCCTCAATTTTTAAAGGCACATGTATGGTGATTTGGGTGTTTTCTTAAGCAAGCAAGCATTTTCTCAACAAAACCACCATTTCGATGCAGTGGACCTGATGATGATGATTGTTTTGATGATAATGATGAAGATTTTTTTATGCAGGATGTTCAGCGATTACTCCGAGACCCGTGGTCCGATTTGGACAATTCCTTTTTTTTGTTTGATAGGAACTACTTCGAAGATGGTCCCACATTAACCTGGTGCTGTTCTGATGATGGGATCCGTGAAGAATTGAGAGAACTCCTCAATTTTTAAAGGCACATGTATGTTGATTTGGGTGCTTTCTTAAGCAACTCGAGCATTCCCTCTTGAAAACCACCAATTTGATAGAGAGGACTTAATGATGAAGTCCACATATGATACGTGGACCCTTCCTTAGATAGAATGGGTGTATTATGAAGTTTTTTATATATCTTTACCGATTGTTCCGAGACTTTTTGTCCAATTTTGATAAATATATAACCATAAAAATGGAAAAATAAAAACTTTTTACAAAAAAAAGATAAACCGACTTCAAAAAGGATAAAATGAATCATTATAATTATTTATATGCGTTACCAACTGATATGTTTGAAGTCGGTGCCAAGCCACAAATTACAAAACCGGTCAAATCAGCTTTAAGTGTGAACATTACAAAACATCGGTACTAATAATGCAAAGGTGAATGCGATTTCATGTGTTACATTTTCATGTCTAAACTACTAGTCCTATTTTGATGAATAGCGACAACGATATATATATTCTGATACACGTCTGCTTTGTCAATAATCAGAAAAAGGCGGCAAATAGAAAAAAAATGTAGACGCGTAAGATTGACCTTCCATATATAATTTGAATATCGTGCCTTTTTACTGACACGGCGTGTGTATGGTACATGTGAGTATAGAAAAAATAAACTATCAATTGAATTCCTTTTTACTTCGGATTAAACCTTAGATGAAGAAGGATAAATAATTCAAATCGAACCACGGGCTTCGTTCGACATACGGATAGTCCCAACAATGTGTTAACAAACAAACATAGGACGCATGATTATACTTTCTGTACCTACTTGCCTTACAGTTAACGCATGGTCGAAAGGAATGTATATCTACGTGCGATTCATACCGTATTAGATTAGTTATGTAGTAAAAATAACAATTCACTGAACACGCCTCGTTCGTATTAACTCTTCCAAATTTGGCTTGGCACCGACTTCAAACATGTCAGTTGGTAACGCATATAAATAATTATAATGATTCATTTTATCCTTTTTGAAGTCGGTTTATCTTTTTTTTTGTAAATGTATGCAGGTTTCTTCAAGGTGTTTTCTTTCATCAAAGTCAAAGACCGACTGATAAACTCAGTGGTACGGTCGGGGTTCGAATCTTCCGGATTGAAAGACATCTTACCACAGTTACCACCAGGCTACCAGTGCTTATGGGTAAGATGTCTTTCAATAGTACATTAATTACTTTAAATAATGTACGTAATTATAATATTTAAGGTTATTAACATAGGTAATAATTATATCACTCGAAAAAGGTTCTAAACCTCTGAATCTGTCATTTTTGACAGCTGCTGTTTGTTTACGTTTTTTTAAATACCTAAAAGTACAGAGTATAGGATTTGGAATAATGACTTTATGACCAACTAATATTCGGACCAATAAAAATCTGCCAAAGCCAATTATGCTCAACATAAGTATGCCAAAACAGTTTATGGTTACAGCTAATTATGATCATATAAATTATGATCATATAGATTATGAACAGGGTGAACCACGAAGAACAGCTCACAGCTATCTACTTATAGATTCTTTAAGAGATGGTAGACGAAGTAGTTTACATTATTTGTATACATACATACTGTGGGGCTTGACCAGTAAAACGCTTCTTGATTAATACTTATTTAATCTTCTTCTAACTTAAGGCGAATACATAGCACGACCAGCTCGGACTACTGCCACCATCAGACTGTTTCCAAAAATGAATAGGTATCGTTTGCTTGGCATAGAACGCGGGAATTCTTAACCTTTTGAACACTTTATTTATTTATTTATTTATTTAAACTTTATTGCACAATAAAAAGAGTACAAACGGCGAACTTAATGCCAAAAGGCATTCTCTACCAGTTAACCGTCGGGCCAAACAGAGATAAAAAGAAGGTAATAGGTGCGGGAAATTATTACAAACGTGGGAAATTCTAAACTGAATATAGCTGCTAATTCTAAATATATATGTTAAATATAAACTAATTCATAGATACATAACCGTAGCATTTGCATAAATAAAACAAATATATAATTAAAAATATATACTTATTATACATATAAATATATACATAAACATATATATATACATATATACCTGCTACTAGACTGTCATGAGATCTAGCTATGAGATTTTTCTAGAAAATGTTTGCGCAACTTGCTCTTGAAAGAGGATTTGGTCTGAGCTTGGCGTATCTGAAGGGGGAGGGCGTTCCAAAGACGAATAGCGTTTATGGTGAAGGAATTAGACATAGAGCCAGAGTGATGAATAGGGATAGAGAGTATTAGTGTACGGGAGGAACGGAGCTCACGGCCTGGCTGTGCCGTAACAAATTGGAATTTACACTTTCTCTCGCATCAAAATGTGGCATACACGCCAACATCTCAACTAGTGAGAAACTAATTTAAACCTTATCTGTCAACAGTAAAATTGCTTTGACAGCGTCTGCCATAGCCACTTTAGTGGTTGTTGGCGTGGTAGGCACGACAGTACTCGACCACTTTAAAGGCTCTTGGCGTTCAAAAGGTTAATTTAAAATAACAGACAGTGTTTGAGAAGAGAGGTTGTAAAGGTAGCAGTGGCGGTGGGTCAAACATTTTCTTAGGCAAGCCGGTGCTGAATTTGGCTTAAAATTCCTTCATGAGAATCATGAGCTGTAGGAAAACTGCTCAGTCGCCTGAAACTTAGGCAACCCGACGGGAATCGTGTTCTATGGACGCGCCGCCACTGAAAGGTAGTGAAGTGAACCTTTACAATACATATGGCATAAATATTCATAAAAATAAAGTTAGTTTCTGACGGTCACTTCTCAATTTGGGTTTAGGGCGTTCTGGTCCCATTGGAAAGATGTGGCAGTGGGATTATTGGTGCATGCTTCAACCTATAACTGGCAACTGCGGGAGCAACACGACAAAGTAAGTAGGTATTGTAGATATTGTTGAAGATAACTGTAAAACTAGGAAGGCAGAACGTTATCCTCTACAGAATACAAGAAGGTAAGTACGTACCTAACGAGTTTTTCCTGTATTTAATAGTACATTACCTACAGGGTGTAACAAAAATACTGGTGATCCGTTTAAGGGCATATTTGGTATCCTATTGCGAGTAGGAAAAAGTAGGAGACTATTTTTTTGACGCGAAAAGAAAACTTATTTTTGTATGGGACACGTCACCCCAGCCAGCCAACCCTCCATCCAAAAAGAGTCTTTTTCTTACTTTTTCATAATCAGGATAGGATACCAATTATGCCCTTAAAGGGATCACCAGTATTTTTGTTACACCTTGTATACAGCACAGGCCGGGAAAATGAGAATCTCCGGCCAAGTAGGTATAGACCGGCGCGGATCGCGGCGCGTTTCGCGCGCTCTGACAAAATTCGCGCCGGACGCAGGTAGGCAGTCGGTATCGGCAACGCGACGTGCGGCAGCGCGCGACGGGCCGGTTCAAGTAGCACTCCTAGTGCTTGAGGATGGAGACCTAGGCTCTCCGAAACATGTCGCGAGACGTGACTAAAGTGCCGTGAGTTGTAACCGTGTAACTTTATAATAACGAAATAACATAAATATAAAATAGTTCATGTAAAAGGGAGAGGACTCCCGCTCTGAGTCGTTGGTGCAAAGGCTGTCCATAGTGTCCATGGCCATCCAGCGAGGAAACGCCGCGAGCATTATGGGCACTTTTGGACCGGAAGCGACAAGGAGCGGCTATGATTAGGTGTAATTATTTCTAAAATAGTTTAGTTTAGTATTAAAATTGTGACATATTTATTAATAAATAGTTAATTAATATTAATCATATCATGTTCAATTAATAAATAACCTTTGATTTGCCGAATACATTTTGCAGATACTATTACAACCAGCAGGTAAATGACTGCTTACCGCACATGTTCACGGGCTGCAAGAACAACAAGAACCAGTTCGAGTCCATCGAGGAGTGCCACAGCTATTGTAAAGGTACAGTCGCCATCAAATATATCGGAGCGGCCAAGGTATTCAAAAATATCTGACCATGCACTTTATCGCCTTGATAATAGGCGTTGTTCAGATATTTGTGATCACCTTGGCCGCTCCGATATACCTGATGCCGATTGTCCGTATCTGTATGTCGCTGGATCTGTTTGGATATGCTCGGCGGGTCGATCTGTGAATGGGTAGGAATTTGGATTCGGAAGTGTCTGCGGACAGATCTGTACAATAGCGTCGTATATTGACGGATCTGTCCGCCGGGGATATCCACCAGACAGGTGGATCTGTGTACCTATTTAATTCTGCCGTGCAATACTTAAACAACAGTAAGTGCAAAAAGTGAGTTTCGAGAAAAACGCAAAAAACACATTCAGAACTGTTTTTTTCTGTGTTTTCTATGATCATGTACAAATGTATGAATGTCAAAATATAGTTTGGAATACAATAAATATGAATGTATCAATATTATTTTATTCTGACATATATTTAAAAAAATAGAGCTATTTTTCAAAATTTGACACATTTACTGTACCCTCGAAAAGCCGTAAAAATACAACAAATGCAGATTAAAGTGCAGTAAAAATGCGGGTTACTGTAACTAATAGTTGGACATTAACAGCCAATTGCGTATATTGCTACGTAAAGTACAGTACTTGTTGCTATTTACTGTAATTTACTTAGTATACGTAGTGGTTTTGTTGCTATTTATCCTTAAACGTCATGGTAAAAAGAAGGTATATTTATGAATAATACACGAATATACATAGAAAAATTAAATTTTCATCATAAATTAGTGCAATTACATTACACTTAAGCATTTATTTAATTAAAATAGTAGTATAAACCCATCGGATATCACAAAATCAAACTTAAAAAAATTCCGATGGTCTTCCATCTTATTTTATAAGTTCCTACTAACCAAAGAGAATAAAGTACCTAGAGTGTTCTCTCCATAAATGGCTAAATGCGTATAAAGAATAAGTTTTAAGCGAGCTTTGCTAAAAGTTATTATTCAAAAGATTACAGCTTATTACGTATTACGATTTAAGTGTGCTTAAAGCTTAGTAAAAATCAGTTTAACCATACGCATACCCCCCATACAACTTATTAATTAATAAGTAGTTTTGCTATGTGTGGAGTTAGCAATCTATCTACTCATTTATCTATGCTACAAACTAATCTAATACAATTTGTGACTACGTCACGTTCAAATACAATAAAACAGTGATCTATGTCTTAGACAAGTAAGGTTCAGACTTATATGTTATATCTACATAAGCTGAATACAATACTAGAACAAAAACTTTTCCACTTATCCTTTGTAAAATCACATTAACAAACAGTACCAAAGAAAACAAACACATCACAACAAAAATAATACTTTTTTAATATAACTATGGCCTTTACTCTTATTTTATTCATTATGTACTGCAATGTCTGCAATCGAATCCAAATTATGACTACGTCATACTTACACCGGAAATGAGAACTTTATCTTAAAAAAGTAATAGTAATACTGTTATAAATCATCTAGGTATTAAGCAAAATACTAGTAGAATAAGGGTTTCACAGCCATCTGATATAAAACTATACGATATAACATCATCGTCAGCACAAAAATCGGGCTCTTTAAAAAATACTATCGCGGCTTGGTAAGTTGTTAACTCTGGCCAATATTCTTTTAGTTCTTGTATTAATTTTTCTACAAAAAGTAAAAGAATACTCGTATAGTAATAGTCTTATTTTACATAATTTTATGGTAAACATTTTTATGGTATAAAAGTAAACTAGTCCGTTACCAGGCCCGACTAATGATAACAAACAGATAAACACAGTCGCAACATATGTGTTATTTTGGTACAGAACCCTAAAAACTGAAATGTACATTCATTTCATACAAAATAATTTAAAAATATACATATTTTTTTTGAAACCAAGCTATTCGTCAATTCCATAACAACCAGCACCGTGTGCAAGAAGTGTAGGTTAATCGTGATACGTGTAATTAGGTGGTGTGTTATAAAAACCGTATTTCACAACTTGTTAAAAGAAAGCACCAGATTTTGTCCATCGTATCGATAGTAGTCAAACTATACCTCTGTGATTAATTTATCTAAATTAAATGACACTCACAAGCAAGTTGAATCTCTCAGGTTATAAATAAACGTGCTTACATTACCTCACAACATCGGGAAGTTAGATAGAATATTGTCAAAATTATACACAAAATAAGTCAACTTTACAATAAAATTAAAAGTTAACAAACATTTTTATGAGTAAAAACAGTCTAATTTTAACGTTGCTTTCAAATATATCGCTAAATAAATACGCAGAGTAGGTATTGAACACTCGCTTACTAGCTGCTCGCCTCTCGTTACCCGCAACTGGTCCACATCGGACGGCGTCGGAGACTAAACAGAAGAACAAAATGCGACCTAAAGTACAGCACTTGCTAGCGTGAGCGAAGCAAGTGAATTTGAATAATACAACGGCGGCAGATTAAACCACAGTAAGTGAGCTTGTTACTGTACTTTAGCTGGTAATTTGCTATTTTATTTCATCTGTTCGACCACTTAAATTACAATGGAGAATACAATTACTGTATTTTAATTAGTAATTAAGCTATAAAATCATCAAATTTCACAACACAGTATGAAGATTTTAGAACATTAATATTATACTGCATTTTAAATAGTTTTTGGCCTTAGTATTAACTCATCTTTACTGACTAATTTAGGAGTATTATATGAGCTTTACTGTATTTTAATCAGTAAAGTCTCAAAATTGGCAAGCGGTAACTTTTTTACGGCAGTTTAATTAGTTTTACCTCAATATTTCACAAAAATCTTGTCACTTACTGTACATGGAGGGTTCGATTTTTATATCTTCCCATTGTCACAATCACACGTGGACTATATACACGTGTGAGTCTCGACACGGTGATCCTAGATCAAGAAAAAACAAAAAATCGCAAAAGTAGCACTTACTGTTGTTTAAGTACTGCACGGCAGAATTGACAATTTGTGTATCCCTAGCTAAACGCTCGTAGTACAACCAGAAATGTACTTATTGCCTTAATATAAGTTCTATGTGCAGATGTAGCAATATCGACTATCGACTCAACACTTTTCAAAATATCAATGAAAAATTATCAACAATAATTTTATCTCTACAGGATCAGCTCTTATGCCGATGGTGCACTTGCCATATAATACTGACGTGTGTAAACTTCAACCCATGTCTGGACGATGTTTGGACCAAAAAATAATGTAAGTAACGTTTCTACTCCGATTAAATCATTTTTATCAGACTTGCTTGCAATGTGTGGCATTCCATTAGGTAGAAGGTTTTACGAACAATCCGTTTTTGGAGTAGCTATTTTAATTTACGTAGGCACAATCGCGCGGCACCTAATGGAACATCAAATAAATCTGCCCATTGTGTCCCTGTTCCATCTGGCCCAATATTCAACGACCACGAGCGAGCGTATAACTCTGTACAATTCACCAGTGTAACTGTAACCATCAGTGTTGCCAACTCCGAATTTTAAAAGATGCTAGGCAGCAGGTGAAATATCGCTGACCTGTACAATACGCATTTTTAGTGGCTAACTATATGGTAAAGTGTCTATAAAATTTGCTAAACTTATTACCTAAATTGCGGAGTTGGTACTTGGTAACGCCGTAGCAGCTAACCTACGTATGTTCTGGGTGCGAGTGTTACGTCCATCGGGTGGATTTGGTCACATTCGTTATTATAAAATTTAGTATACATAACATGCTTAATTAGTATTAAAAATTGGCCCTACAAAAGTAGCCATTTTTGCCATATTGAGCGCGGCATCGACATTAGTTCATAGTGTTCATACACCACTTGTAAGCACCTCGCACATAGGATAAAATACGATGCATGATTTAAAATAAAAAAAACTGAGCCCAACTATTTGGTTTCTATGTAGGTTGGAATAAGAGCGCTGGAATCACAAAAGGGTTTGATGGCGGACGTTAAGCTCGATATGTTGTGGATTTTTATCGTGATTTCTTATTACTATTTATGCAGGTATAGTCAGCAGCAGAAGTAGCTAAGCGGGTGAGGTGTTAAAATGAGCTGGACACCACTTTGTGCTGACTGTACTTGCTCTAAATCAAAATTACATAAATCCGTACAAATTAAATATCATACATAACAACATAACGAAGAGAAAAACGATTTTTTTTTATAAAAGTTAGCATGGTGCATCCATAACTGTTGGCTCTCCAAGTAACCGATGGAACCAGTGAAAGTCGAGTTTTTACCGAGAAGACACAATGCCAGCAATCATTACGCTATGAAAATAATGACTGGCTGAGCGTCTACTCCCGTCCGATGAGGGCTCGGAGCGCTTTAATTATTGATTTCACGAAAAAAAAACGCTCTAAGCGTTTTACGCCTCGTTCACGAAAAACACTTAAATTATCCGCGCAATGTATATCATATGTATGTTTCACAGCGTCAAAATCCGAGAGATTGCTCGAAGCGTTTTTTCGTAAAACAAGCATTACGAATATTACGATTCACTCTCTCTTAGTTTTTTAGTTTAGTGCTGTAGCAGTTAATAATCTGTTTTCTCATCGAAACCTTTCAGGTACTATTACGACGTTAACGAAAAGGTATGTAAAACGTTCATGTATGGTGGCTGCGCCGGAAACAACAACAAGTTCTATGACGAGAATGATTGTCTAGCCCGATGTGCGTCGAAGGCACCCATATCAACATAGTTTTTTTGAAAAAATATACTAAGATTTACATTTTTATTCCAAATAAAAACGTTACCTAGGTTAATTGCCTAGGATACATATTTATTCTCAGAATTACCTATTGTGTTGTGTGTCAGTTAGCGTCACGTATAACAAAAAATAGTACATTACACATCAAAGGCAGTAAAATAAAGAACGGCTCAGATCGCGGGTATTTATATTATAAACAAGCGATCTGAAGCCTTCTTTATTACCGCCCATGGTGCGTACACAATTTTACGTCTTCTCCTGGGTGTGAAGTGAGATTTGCCGCTGCGCTCTAGGGCGGCAAATCTCACTTACCACCCAGAGTGACGAAAATTATATAACCCCTTGCGTATTTACAACGCATTCTCAAACGTTACATATTTACAGCCACATACAAAAAACGTTAACAATCGTTATACTGATTTTGAACACCGGTAATTTGTATGAAAATAATACCGGTATGCTACCCCTGCTATGCACACAATCAGATATTTCTATTCGCTTTTCTAAAGTGTAGTCTTTGACTGAAGCCAATCACTAACAACAGTACGAGTGAAATCCGAACAATCGCCAAGCTATTCAATACCCTTAACGGGTTTAAATAGCTATAATAGTTGGGTATTCAGCGGCTCTCGAAGTTTCCATTCAGGGTAATCGTTTCTAATGGAAACATTACTCCTTGGGGAGGCTTCATTAAGAGGAACTTCTAACGGATGACCCTGATAACATTCAGCACCCGTTTTGCAGAATTTGAATTTATGCAGGACTTAGATCCCTTTAGTGATATCCAAAGATTACAGTAATTTAGGTTTTGACGTATGTTATTGAAGAAATCCAATTTAGGGAGACCCGGAGATTTTCAGGTAACAACGCATAGATATATTACAATATTAAGGCTGCGTGTCCACCAGAGATTAACGAGAATGCGTTGCGAGAAATGTGTTTTTTAGAACCAATCCTAGAGCAGCGCTGTGCCAGGGTAAACAAATTAAGTGATTCTATTGGTGCTTAACACACACACGAGTGACATAGGTACGTACAGTCGGCCAAAAATGTGGTCTACCACCCTACGGTTGAGGTTCGTTTAAACGCCATGAGACAACAAGGCCGTGCATGTTTTAAACTCCGTTAGAAAAGTCAACCTTAGCCATCGTTGGATCTCGCAGAAACTTTTGTCAAAACTGGCAGACCACTTCCTTGGTCTGGTTCTGTATGTAATAAAATAGGTCAAGTGAATTTTTGGTTTTCGTCTAATTTGAAATGATATATCGTCGGTTGTAATATGAATTAACGAAACCGCCAAAGGATCCTTTGGCGGTTACGTTAATTCATATTACAACCGACGATAATGTGTGGGTAAAATAATCATGTCCAATTTTCGGGCCACGACTGAACCTACAGTGTACCTCTCCTTACTACTTTTACATATTCCGAAAATTTTACCCCAATCGGTAATCAAACCCCCTAAAATAAAAATTAAAAACAGCTTCTTTTTTTATTAAAACAAATGTTACATTCGCGTAAAATAAGCTACTTACATATTTAAAAAGATTAAGGAACTTCCCCTCCAGAGCTATTAGATTTTTTCCACGTTATATAAGTCCAATTACATGTAACAACATGTTTAATCCAACCTAACTGAAAGGTAGGTAGGAAGAACTTGATTCTTTTGGGATGGAAGCGATTACCTTCCAGGGTCCAATTATCATTATGAAAGTTTCTCATTTCGTGGGCGGGAAGTGCGGACTGGGGTCCTATTCGGAATGTTTATACTGTCTAATAATATTGAAACCAGATAATGGTACAGTCGCCATCATATACATCGGAGCGGCTAGGGTACTCAAAAATATCTAAACATGCACTTTATTTGCCTTGATAATAGAGGCGTTGTTCAGATATTTGTATCTGATGCCGACTGTACTGCTGAAAGTTAGTAAAAATCTTTATATGGGTACTTAATGATTGTACGTGAATGGTGCTGTTTGTTTAGGTCCCTTCTAGACCCGTGTTATTTGGATAGCTTAAGTAACATAAGAGCCATATAAAATGACTTATCTAATTTGCCTATGAAACCTACGTGTAATCGCTTCTGAACCTCATTTTTCAACCAGAAATTTCCACACGAAATATAGGAAACTAGGGTTTAAGAAACGAAGAACCTTCAATTCGTATAGGTACAAAATTGTGAGAAGTTTCAGAAAATTTCCTTTCTGAAAATTTCGCAATCTCGGAAAGTTCCCGTTGGCACATCACCACATCAGTAGATAGCTGCTTTATATATAAGCCCGTTATATATTTTTGAATTCAATTGAAATACATTCAATTAAAATGTATCTCGATATAGTTCATGAATAGGTTGCCTCTACTTGAGTTCTAAATATAAATGCCATTTTTGAAAAAAAAGGTCGCGAATTTCCCATACAAAAAATTATTAGTCAGTTTTGTTATGGTCCATACAGGATAAACGGAAAAATACGTCACAAAAATGACAAAAAAATCTGGGACACGTTGAGTAGAAATAACCCAAAATATGTTAGGTTTTCCAAAAGTAAATGGTACCCTTTTTTCTGAAAATGGCCATTGACACAAATATCTAATAGGTATCCCCGTAGCTGGGCAAAATTACGCTAGTTAATAATTCAGAAGTAGGTACCTAGGTAGCAATTACTACTGCAAGTTGCAATAAAGTTTTAAATTAATCGAGCAACTTCCCTTAGCTAAAGACACGACAAAGGCTTGCATAGCGGCGTAACCTGTATAAAACTTAGATAATTATGCCCTTTCTGAGTCATGCTATACGTATAAAGCCATGCTAATGGAAAGCAGCAGAACAGCGTGGAAAGATTTGATAGATTAACTATAGATAGGTTGTGCATATGCACGCTCAAAAAGGGATGTATTAATAGTATATTACGTACCTAGGGCGGTAAAATAAAGAAGGGCTCAGAACGCTGGCATTTGTGGCCCGAACCGAAGGTAAGGGCCATAAACAAGCTATCTGGGGCCTTCTTTATTACCGCCCGTGGTGCGTACATAATTTTACGTCTTCTCCTGGGTGTGAAGTGAGATTTGCCGCTGTGCTCTAGGGCGGTAAATCGCACTTAGCGCCCAGAGTGACGTAAAGTCTTAAAACGATTTACTCGACTTGTTTCTCTCTAGTCGCACATCAACAAGCGAGCTCCCGATAGCCGCGTAAGAAAGAGAGAGTAAACTAAACTAACCTAACCTAACCTCACAACGAGAGTGACAAAGATGTAGTGATTGCGAACATAATAGCTCGCCAAACGAAGGAAAACTTAGGGGAAATAATTCGTGTATAGCTGAATTTTGGTGAAGTTGTAGATAAAGGTGTCTTACACAACATACTAAAAGTACTCATGGATAGGGGTGCCGCTAACGGGGAGAGGGGGGTGTAAATGTCCCCTTTTTTGTCTTTTCGTAAATAACTCAGTAGCGGTGGCTCGTACGAAAAAATGTTCTTGTACTTAATTAATCCACAAATGATTTTCTACAAAATAGGTTCTTTACACTTTTTTGCTAAGATCAATGTATAATGAGATTTCGAGGAAATACGATAATCACTTTTAGAAACTTTCGGAGCTATTATTTACGAAACTATGAGTTTTGTCTAAAAATTGTTTTAGAAAACCCATATTTATATTAAAAGACCTATCCAACGACACCCCACACATTAGGCGTGGATTAAAATACAGAATTTACCCCCCACTTCATGTGTTCGGGAGGTACCCTAAAAAATAATATTTTTTCAGATTTTGTTTTAAAACTTTGTCTGCGTGTTCAAAACACATACTCATACGAAGTTTAAATATTCAAGTACTAACCATCACTGAGCAGGTTGAAGAGGGTATTTTTTTACATTTTATTTTTTATGCCACGACGGTGGCAAACAAGCATACGACCTGTCTGATGGTAAGCAGTTCCCATAGCCTATAGACGCCTGCAATCAACTTCCTACCCTTATAGTTTCGCTGTCCGTTTGTCCCAGTCTGTCCGTTCACGGCTTTGCGCAGTGATGGTTAGTACTAGAATATTTAAACTTCGTATGAGTATGTGTTTTGAACACGCAAACAAAGTTTTAAAACAAAATCTGAAAAAAGATTATTTTTTAGGGTACCTCTCGAACACATGAAGTGGGGAGTAAATTCTGTTTATTAATCCACCCCTAATGTGTGGGGTGTCGTTGGATAGGTCTTTTAATATAAATAAGGGTTTTCTAAAACAATTTTTAGACAAAACTCATAGTTTCGTAAATAATAGCTCCGAAAGTTTCTAAAAGTGATTATCGTATTTCCTCGAAATCTCATTATACATTGATCTCAGCAAAAAAGTGTAAAGAACCTTTTCTGTAGAAAATCATTTGTGGATTAATTAAGTAGAAGAACATTTTTTCGTATGAGCCACCGCTACTGAGTTATTTACGAAAAGCCAAAAAAGGGGACCTTTAAACCGCCCTCTCCCCGTTAGCGGCACCTCTATCCATGAGTACTTTTAGTATGTTGTGTAAGACACCTTTATCTACAACTTCACCAAAATTCAGGTATACACGAATTATTTCCCCTATCGAGCAGTTAGTGGGCTTCCTTCGGTGAGCTATAAATAAACATAACAGAAACATAAGTTATGAATTATGAAATAACTTAGGACGATTTTTTTGTGCTCATTAGGTATGTAAATTTGTAAAAGTACCTTTTATTATAACCTATCTATCTAGTAAACAAGCATTGGTGGAAAGCTTAACTTATTTCGAGTTTTTAATGATAGGTTTGTTAGCTGAGCGGCTGAATTCAAATAATAAAGAGTGGATGGAGATCGGCACTAATTAATCCAGAAGCTGTACTATTAATTAGGAAGAGGTTTTCGTCGTCCGCCGGATTACGCCGTCGGGACGCCCGGTAATTGCCGTCCGGAGAGACTTAACCGTTTTTTTATTTGAAAATGCTAGGTCTAGTTTTTTTTCAGGTTGTTTTAGATATAAGCTTTAGCTTAAGCTTGAGCATCGAAACTTTTTTGTTTGACGTTGAATCTGTTGGTGGCGTAGGCCGTAAAGACACAAGTACCTAAATTTAATTTTCTAATACAAGAAATCTGTGAAAAGTTCTTAGTTTTGTTTTGTACCCATGTAAAAGTCCTTCATTCTATCCTTTTTAACCCATTTTAATGCAGCGAAAATTGAGATCCTTCAATGAAACTTTCATGACAATTTCTACGTTAAATTTCGAGGGTGTTGAAGGGAGTCAAGCCAAATTTCACAAAATCTCAATTGAGCAGAGGGTGTGGGTCGAAAAATCGTCAAATTCTGAGACGTAGGTATTTAATTAATAGAAGGAGTCCTAAGGCTACCTCAATGTAAAAAAAATCGTACTTTTGCCAGAATTGCCACTTGGTACGATTGATATTATTACGAAAAATAGCTCACAAAGAACGTAATAATCCATGAACTGTCTTCAAATAAGACGCAAAAACTGAAAAGAAATGAAAAATGTCCATCTCACTCGAGTAACGTCGTTATTTTTGATTCGACTCCTCGTGATTGGATTAGCCTGATTGATGCGTTGCTCTATTATCCACCGTTTAAAGAACGTATCGCCTCAAGAGAACCAGTGTAATGGACCTCTAGATTCATAACAGGTAAGCCTGATTTGAAAACCTGTTTATTCTGGTTTGCCTAAGTTGCATACTGTGAGAGATGAGGACTGCCTAGCCGATTTCATTATTGGGACAAAAAGGCCGAAGACAGACGACGCATTTGTAACCATCGCCTATGATTTATTTTGACTATTTGTTTGGAAAAGGGATGGGATGGGTGTAGATATCTAACATGTGGGGTATTGAGAATCCAATCCATTCATTGCAAATTAGCTGTAGGTTGTTCTAGAAAAACAGTGGTGGTGACGGTACTCAGTCTAGAATTTCAATCCTATCTTATGTCTATGATTTTAAGAGAATCCTTTAGTTTGCATTAATATTTCAAGTAAGTAAATTAAATTCTCGTTTCCGACTAAATTCTAAATCGGGTTAATTTTTGACGTTAGAATTATCGGTTATAATATGAACTTTGATTAAAATAAAATATGAATAGTGATCGTATATTTTCCAGCGTTTTTATACAGTGCTTGGGTTGAAGTCGCCATCAAATATATCGGAGCGGCCAAGGTTCTCAAAAGAAGAGGCGTTGTTCAGATTTTTGTAACCACCTTGGCCGCTCCGATATATTTGATGATGATTGTACAGTCAGCATCAAAAATATGTTAACATTTCGGCACTTATGTCTGTGGGATAAGACTCAAATTCGTATACATATTATTGATGCTGACTGTACATGCGATTGCTGTAATTTACTTTTCGTTTCCCAACTTGCGGGTCAGAATCAATAGGCCAATAAAATAATTTGGCTAGGCTGACAAGGACATAGTGCAACGACTGCAGTTCCCAGTCAATTGCAACTATCCCACTGTATTTAATGTAGCGGTTTGTCGCTCAAATGAACCGACAATAAATAAGCTGGTTTGGTATTTTGTGCGCGGACACCGGAGAGCGCCTAATTTATCACGTGTCAAGCCGATTTATGGCTCTACTAGCATGAACGACTGAACTTTGTTTAAAAATCTAGCCCAACTAGATGAAAGCAATATTAACATTTTTAAACGGATGTTCTTAGCGGATAATGTATTGTATACGGCGACTGATATACATCATCAGTTGCCGGTTGTATAAGTAGGTTTTTGAAATATCAGAACTTTAGGTGGAGCGTTTGAGAAGATCTCTTGAGTAGTCTTGAGTACCTTTCGGACAGTCAAAAAAATTGTTACCGTCCACTGCTACAAATTTGCATACGATGCACAACTTTGCCTGGATTGAAAAACATGGGCTTCTGAACCAAACAGCTCAAAAGATATAAATAGCTATTTGGTGAAGAAAACCATGTTTTTCAAGCCAGGCAAAGTTGTGCATCAAATTTGTTGCAGTTGATGGTACAGTCGCCATCAGATATATTGGAGCGGCCAAGGTGCTGAACAACGCCTCTATTGCCAATGCGATAAAGTGCATGTTTAGATATTTTTGAGTACCTTGTCCGCTCCATATATTTAATGGCGACTGTACTTACATTTTTACTTCACGGGCGTGGAATTTTGAAATCATTAGAGAAAATTGCACTTTCTTTAGTGAAAGGAAAAAAATAAAAAATTTGAACCAGACTATTTAAATTAAAGGAGCTGTGAAAAAACTAAAAAGCAAGTATCCGAAGGTACAGTCAGCGTCAACTATATTGTAACAGCCAAAGTGATCAAATAGTTCGTCACACCATATGTATATTTTGTATGGTGTGACGAACTATTTGGCTATTCTAGCTGTTACAATATATTTGACGCTGACTGTACTATATCCAACTTAACATAACTATCAAAGCTAAGCCAGAACTGAGCAACTAAACCTTACTCAATGGTGATATTGACTTGACTTGTATGACTTGACTTGACTTCTAGTAGAAACTTAATATTCAACACCGTTTATTAATACGAACAATTCATCAAAAGCCTTTGATGGCTTCAGGACTTAGGGCTTTATACTAATCCCGCATAACTAGCTCATTGCAACGGTTTCCAATATTAGGTACCTATGTTAATTCTATCCCCCTAATTCATAATCGTCTCGTAAGCCTTGTTTAACAAATAATTGTTTGTGTATAACAGTATGATTTCTGACCTGATTATAAGAGGCTTGTAGGGAGATTGGATGGGGTACGACGGACGAAATGAGGCGAGGTAGTTTGTTAATAATTGCAGATAAGATATAATATACAGTGTAATGTGGCCTGTAACACGAGCAAATTCGACTCCTCAAACAATAAAACCTTTGTTCAACAACATAAAAAAATATGTAGTCTTTAGATTATCTCTTTCCCATACAAACTAGTATAGTATTTTCGTAGTATCTTCTAAGTAGTCTGTGGTATTTTCCGCTCCCGACTCGTGGTCCAACCGCTTTGTCCAACTGATTGTGCCACGGGTAAGTAAAATAATCCGCGGTTCAACTGACAGAATATTTTTTTGTCTGTGACTTTCAATGTACGTTAAAATATCCGTATAATTGACATTGCTTGTCATTCTTATCAACCTACAGACGTAATCAATTTCGCAATATATTGCGTGTTCGAATAAACTTTAAAGTGTACTAAAAATAAAACCCCAAGTTATTTTTAAAAGTCGCTGAACAAATGTTGTCTAGCTTGAGGAGTAAAATCTACGTTTTAATTATTTGCTCGTGTTACAGGCCTCACACTGTATATTATATCTTATCTGCAATTATTAACAAACTACCTCGCCTCATTTCGTCCGTACCCCATCCAATCTCCCTACAACCCTTTCATAATCAGTCGCTCAGGGGATGCTCTGAAGTCTGCGCATCACACGTCTTGTTTGTACGGTTTTAAAATTCATAACAAGCGGCGAGCACAATTAAGACTGCTCTAAACAATGCTTTCCCAGGAGACTAGACAGTGATGGGGACCAAGAATGGCGGAGGTTTTACAGACGCCGAGGTTGCAGTAATGCAGTCTGATAATAATGTTAGGTACTGTGATTATGATTTGCTGTAGGGACTAGCATAGAATAGCGATAACGATAAGTTTTTCTACGTAATGAGAGGTAGTAACTAACATAGACAAAATAAAAATATATCGTCGATAAGTTTTTGAGCAGTTTTGACTACTGAATTCAATGGATTCTCTCCGTGCAGGACTCACTTTGTGGTAACTGTAACTTGACAAAGTATTGATGTAGTTACGTAGCTGTGTCGTGAGATATGTGGTTCCTATTCATCGCTATCTAGTTCAGCTCCCAAACCGCTCCACGATATTTAGTGCTGGTTCGGAGTCTTATTCTAAAAAGTACATACAATGTAATATAGTTTGGCCAGAGTCTGTTTTACTTCAGGCATAGACAGAGATAATCAAACTGTCTCTTTCTTACGTTAGTATCCTCGCTACTAAAAAAGGGATGAGTATAGCTTATTACTTCCTCTGTTAGCACTTCTAGGACAGTTTTCTGTTTTCAGTCAATTTTTTTCATAAATAGATTAAGTTTCAGATTTACCATATTCTCTAGTAAATATCCTCTCGTACAAATATTAGGGACGGATGAAGATATTTAAATGTCGTATAACCTTAGCAAATATGATAGAGTATTAAAGTGGGCTGTAGAGGGCATGTGGATGGGTCAGATGGCTTTCCCATCAAGGGTCTGCTGAAATACGTGACGAGCATTTATATTTTGTGGCCATTCTGGTCACTTTCATGCGTGTGTAGTGTGTATGCCTAGCATTAGGTATGCCGGCCGGCGATTGTCATTGTTTGGGATGCTAGGGGTGATCTGTTGACAAATGAAAATGCCACAGGCCTGGTTATCTAGCGAGAACTTATTGAATGTCAGTTATTGAATAACTAAGTGATAAAAAGTACTTAGGTACTCACGTACCTGCTCAAAACCTTTAAAAATGATTTTACCAAAAAAAAAATGTGTTTAAGTAATGAATTGACTCTTGAAAAATAAAAATAATATAAATCAGGAGTTTCAATAGTTCCAAAGTTCTTGTACATAACATAATGTAAGGCCTGTTCGATTTTTTTGCTATATTAATCCAGTTTAATTATCTGGTTAAGTTTAATTAATGAGATTTCACTAGTACTTGATTTTTGCACGTTAGCATTAGTAATTCGATCTGAACCAAAATATTAAAACGGCATAAACAAATAATTGTGCAACAAATTTTATTAACAACAATACAAAAGTAGTATTAACGACAGTAAATAACAGGTACAATGATATCACCTACATTAAAATTTAACAAGTTTAATAGACTGCGCAGTTTCAACAAACTTTCTAAGTACTGTAAACTTTTATAAAAGAAGGGTTTGCTACAAGACTTGATGACTTCACTATCTGCCTTTATACTTTGAGCCTGCTAGGGCCTGCAAAGTGAAGAACTGTTTTAGTGCGTTGAAAATCCTCGCGTAGTATTTTGCTGAATTGACCGAGGTGTCAGATTTGATTTTTCTGCATTTTACTTTTCTGCCGCCTGAAAGCGTAAATCTAGTTGCTTATGCGTTCGAAAAAAAAAGAAAAATAATGATTTCAAGCGGTAAATCGATATTTACATGTTCTTACCATCTCGTATCGCATCTCGTCGCCGATTCGCTCGCACAGGTCAGTGGGAATGTCGGACTCGGACACGTCTTGGAGCACATATTTCAGCTGGGACGTCCTGGAGACAAGAAAATTTACACATGGATTATCGATGCAGTAAAGTTGTGAATTCTCGCATTGTTGTTGGTTTTGAATATATCCGATTAAAATGTATTGGTTAGCGGCTATGATTTAAGAGAAATGTATGGCGTTCTCAGTACAAACATGGCTATCAAAAAATATTTCCCTTCACGCACTTGGGCTTTGAATATGACCCAACACGCAATTTTTCGTTATTTCAAAATGGTTGTCACTGGTCAATCATTGTAGTTTATGTAAGATAAATAACACATACCAGAACTTCAATAAAAAGAGAAGGTTTAACATGAAATGACCGTTTCGGAATCTATTTTGTTAGGAGTAATTGGACGCAGACGCAGCGCGTTAGTTTAATGCACTGACCACTTGCATACTAGACGGAGCATGTAAAATCAACGCCACGACACATCGATGCTTCACTTGTGCCCACACTTTCCTTAGTTGTTTAACAAGCGAAATCCTCAGTCTCTAAAAAAAGTAGCTAAGAACTGGGCTTCCACAGCGGAAATTCCGCTTCTAAGTATTTTACAAGTTACAAGATATGTGATATAGCTCGTTCGTAGCTAGTATTCTATACATAAAACGGAACTCAATTGCTCATACACAGATTTACTAGTCTTTGTAAACGCCAAATAATGCGAAGTCCATAAGGGAGCAGTCTACGGTTCAATCAGAACGGTCATCAATCATGTCCGTTATCACGGTTATATGGGATTGCCAATCGACGCTTGGTTTTTATTAATAAATGGGAATAAAATGAGATGGGCTGCAATTCAGAGATTTGTGAAGTGGAAAATACTAAGCAGATTTGATTAATAATATCTGGACGTATGTAGGTAATAATCTGATCAATACATTATAGTACCTACTTAATGTATTTGGCAATGTTTATAATCTTGTTAACTGTGCCCGTAGCTTCGCATGCGTGGGATTCAGTCTGTCTCACTTTTGCTTAATTTGTCCAGGGGTGAATTTCCCAAAACGACAAAGCAATTTTTTGTTTGTTTGGTGCAGCGGGATAACTGTATAAACTTTATAATGTTCAAACCATGTAGGTTCCTAAGCTTTCTTACTGTACTGAACTATATGTAGACAAGCATGTAAGCGCTGATGGCGCGGCTGCAATGCGGCGCGTCCCCCTTGCCCCGAAGTTGTACTCGATGGTTTCTTGATTGGTACAGCGGGAAAACTCTGTGTATCTTACAAGCTACAAGTCATGTAGGTTTCTACTGTACTGAACTGTATGTAGATGAGCATGTAGGCGCTGGTGGCGCGACGTGCGAGGTGCGGCGCGTCCTCCTTGCCCCCGAAGTTGTACTCGATGGCCTCTTGCTTGCTGCAGCGGGACAACTGTACAAACTTTACAAGTTTCAAGTTTCTACTGTACTGAACTGTATGTAGATGAGCATGTAGGCGCTGGTGTCGCGACGTGGGAGGTGCGGCGCGTCCTCCTTGCCCCCGAAGTTTTACTCGATAGTTTCTTGCTCGCTACAGCGGGACAACTGTATAAACTTTACAAACTACAAGTCATGTAGGTTTCTACTGCACTGAACTATATGTAGACAAGCATGTAAGCGCTGATGGCGCGGCTGCAAGGAGGCGCGTCTCCCTTGCCCCGAAGTTGTACTCTATGGCTTCTTGCTTGCTACAGCGGGAAAACTCTGTATACCTTACAAGCTACAAGTCATGTAGGTTTCTACTGTACTGAACTGTATGTAGATGAGCATGTAGGCGCTGGTGGCGCGACGTGCGAGATGCGGCGCGTCCTCCTTGCCCCCGAAGTTGTACTCGATGGCCTCTTGCTTGCTGCAGCGGGACACGACGTCGTCGTCGAACTTGCACCACTGACGAACAAAACACATGTAAGTAGAGCTACTTATATTTTTAAACCAGGTGGTAATAGTTACAACAATCGAGACGGTATTTGATATACCGCGGACGGATTAGGTATCAACTTTAGAATCTTCTTTCACCTTTTTAGGCCGCGTTTCCACCAAAGATGAGCGAGGATGTCAGTTGCGAGGAATTGTCAAGAACCTATCACAGAGCTGCGCTGTGCGAGGAATGGTAAATAAATGAAGTGGTTGTCAACAACACATTCCTCCCAACACATCCTCGCTCATCTCACGTGAAAACGTAGCCTTATACTTATTGAATGAGACATTGAATGGACGCTTTATCATCTGATGCGTATAGATCTGAAGAAAGGTTAGTTCTTATACGATTAGAAAAAAAACGCTTCAAATAAATCAAATAAACCCCTATTTATTTAATTTTATTGCCCTAGACTTTTCATTAACAATGTTCTCTAATTTTAGAATCTTTTATGTCGACTAACTATGGATATAATATATGAAAATTTTATTAAAGGAAAATTTTTAGTTGTTAAAATTCAAATAAGTCAACTTTTATGCGCACGAAAGATGCATTGTGCTCGTAGTTAAGCGGTATGCTAGTTTTTGAATAAAATCTTAGAAGGGTGATCCAATGCTGAGTATAAACAATTGCGTACCTTCCCGTCGCCTCTAGGGTTGATAAAGACCACATAGTGCCCCCCATGGTTGTCACCCGAGTGCACCAACACTGCATGCAGAGTGTAGTGCGCCGGCGACGGCGGGGTCTCCTGCAGGTACGGGTCCAAGTTGATCTCTTCGTAGAAGTCGAACCTGCGCATGCATAATATGTTTAACTCACAAGGAGAGGCCGCACGCGGGCGCGCGGGTGCGTGTTGGGTCAGGGGTCTCTCACTGGTACGTCGATTTGGCAGATTGATGTGTGTGTATTGGTTGGTTTGTTGGTCAGTGTCGGTCTAGAGGTCGCATTTATCATCCGATTTCGATGAAACTTGGCATGTACGTTCCTTGATTTATTTGCCAAAAATTGTCGAGCCATTTTTTTGACTGGGGGGAAAATGAGAGGGAATTATTTTCGGGTAAAAGGTCAAGCCCATACGTCCTTAGAGGTTGGTGGTAAAAAAAAGGAGAAGGGGGAAACGGGGAAAAAGGGAGGAGATGCTCCGAAGTCTACGGTTCACAGAACAGTTATGAACGGTTTTGGAGTAACTTGTGAGTTAGCTCGTTGGGTGGAAGCCAACTGTATCACTAGTAAGATTGTACGTAGATATCGGAAGATTACGGGCCGCTACTGGATGATATTAACTCAGGACTCGTACAAGTGGCATTCTCGAAAGGAGCTGTGGTCGACAAACGATAAACGTTAAAATGATGATGCATAGAGTCGACGTTTGACTGCATACCTATCGTTGAACTTGACAGAGGCGTCCGAGAGCGGGTCGTACTGGAACCTCATGAGGTGCAGATGCAGCACGGGAGGGAACACATCGAACCGCACGCCCTTCTCGGCCTCCTGGAGACCGTGCTCGCCCGCGTCGTACTTGTTGTCGCCGTCTAGGAGCTCGGTGCTGATATAGTCTTTGAACGACTCGTAGACTGAAAAAAAGTTTCTTTTAACACCACAACTTTGGAAAGTAAGCATACCACCTGCAGGATGATAAGCAGCTACTGTAGCCTATGGAAACCCTCAAGAAGTGTATGTGCGTTGCTGTTGCTAACTTCTTAGTCGACTGGCGAGCAGGTATAAACACAGAGTATTATATTTAATAGAGCGACACAGTCTAAGAGCTTTTTCAGGCTCCAAGTCTGAAGCGCTATCTGAACCAGACCAACCAAAGCTATCGTCTAAAGTAGGGCAGAGAACTCTCTCAGTCCCTCAGCGCCATCTAAAAGTTGATACCGTGATGTCCTTTATTTCACTTCTTCCTTAGATTAGGCTTTTATAATATTTTTACAAAATAAAATATAAAAATACATCTAAAATATACAAAAACAATAAAAACATTATAAAAAACCTAACCTAGAGTGCCGCCGGCAACGGAGCAAGGCCCAGGCTGCCGGTGGTTAGGGCCGCAGAGAGGAACCTTAGGACTATGCGTGCCGTGTCCAGGATTACCGCCGTTATTATTATTACGGTATAACTACAGTAACTTTGGGTTGCTCTCCTTCAGATTGCGCTTACGACTTGGAGCTTCAAAAAGTTTATAGACTGTACCGCTCTATTAAATATACTACTCTGTGGTATAGTACCTGCTATTATACAATAAACTTATCTTATAATGTGAGTATATATATCAAAACCCCGTTTCTAAAATCAGTTAAAATGTTATTGACTGTGCTAGCCTTAAGGCCCCATCTACGCATTGATTAGTAAATAGTGCAAGACGTGCAAGTTCATTTGTTACTACAAACAAGTAGCAAATATATGAACTCGCACTAAACACTAGCCATAGCTATGTATAGGGACACAGCTGGATCCAAAGTCGACTAATAGCTGAGGGGAAGTAGTTTACCCAAAATGTTGTCTTAGACAACAATCGGTGAGCAAAGTTTGCGTATAACCACTTACTTGCTTCAACTGTTTCAGTGGACTCTATTACCAAGGTAATAAGGGTGACGGTTGGTAGAGTTACCCAAAGCAACTGGGGCACTTGAAACTTTTAAGAGACACGGCCACTTATTTGTCAGACTTAATATAACCCAATAGTAAAACAATCCAATAAACAATAAACTCTTCAAACTATAACTAATATTGTACAGCCGCCATCAAATATATCGGAGCGGTCAAGGTACTATCGCCAACACTGTTAACTAACCATTGTAATACGTGGTAATACCTATTGCAATGGCATAAGGTCCATCGATGGTCAATTAAGTGTGTTGCTGTTTGTACTCAAAAATATCTGAACATGCATTATCGGCTTCACAATAGAGGCGTTGTTCAGATACTTGTGATTACCTTGGCGCTTCAATATTTCTGATGGCGACTGTATGATTAACACAAGTAAAGAATAAAGATATTCGGATGTAAAAATAAGAAACGCTAAATTTTCTTCGGCAGGCGACGCTCTTTATTAATAATAAATCTAATCCATGTCACTTGTTTAAAGAAAATCAACAGCTTAGAAAGTTCTTATGTTAAAGCATTTAAAATGTCTAAACTGTTCTCATGATATTGCATTATAATAAGACTCACTGTTGCTCTTCCCCTTAACGCAAAGTTGAATGTCGTAGAAACTTTCGACGCGAGTGCTTGTGCAGTTGACGTTTTTGCATTTGATAAAAGACGTCATTTTTCCTTCAAATAATTTTGGTACGGTTCCTTCCACAACTGTCGTTTTCATCTTATTTTCTAACTTATCTAGTAATACCTGAAATTATAATTTGTTTGTAAACGAAAAGAATGGAGTGAATCCTAAGATAAGATAATACTCCGAAACACTAAGCTGCTGATGTCGAATGTTTTGTATTAGAAAATTTAAAACGTTAACTTTCGATTTGACAATCAGTGTTGGTGCAGTACCTAAGGGTACAAGGGCTGTGCAAGTGAAATGCTAACTACTAAAAAATTAGAGGTACACTTTATTGTCGGACTCGGGCTAGACATCCTAATTAATTAAATAAATCATTGGGTTTAAATAACACGTACGCATCGTAGCATGTTTATTTTCATCATCAACATCATAATTTTACAACATCCTTCTCTAATAATAGTACATTACGCACCTTAGGACGGTAAAAAAGAAGAGCTAAGATCGCGGATATTTGTGGCCCGAACCGAAGGTAAGGGCCATAGACATGCGGTCGGGGGCCTTCTTTATTACCGCCCGTGGTACGTACACAATTACACGTCCTCTAGATGTGAAGTGAGATTTTCCGCTGCACCCGTGGGCGGAAAATCTCACTTACCGCCCAGAGTGACGTAAAATCTTATTTATCAGTAGTTTTAAACAACAGGTATGATGGTAACCAAATGCTTAATATCAAACAACAACGTGATATAGTCGCCATCAATCAACTATACCGGAGCGGCCCCGGTACTGGAAAGTCTTCTCCTAGATGTGAAGTGAGATTTTCCGCTGCGCCCGTGGGCGGAAAATCTCACTTACCGCCCAGAGTGACGTAAAATCTTATTTATCAGTAGTTTTAAACAACAGGTATGATGGTAAGCAAATGCTTAATATCAAGCAACAACGTGATATAGTCGCCATCAATCAACTATACCGGAGCGGCCTCGGTACTGGAAATTATCACTTTATCACCACGACAAGAGAGGCGTTGTTCAGATATTTGTTACTGACATGGCTGCTTCGATATATCTGATGGCGACTGTACTTGAGATCTAAGAATTTCCCATAAGTAAGTATAATTATACCCGTAGAAATTCTTGGACATCGTGTTGCATAAACGAGTCCAGCGTTTCCCAGCCAAAACTCTTCGTGAGCTTCTTTGTCGCAACAGGCTTATCAGAAAACTGAAGGTCGTAGAACACTCGTTGTAGAGCGAACGCTACGGAACAGGAACTGTCGTCTCCCGTTGTCGGAATCTGATATACCGCCTTGCGAAGAACATTGGTGAAGAAGAGAGTTTGCAATAAAGAATTCATGTAGCAGGTCGCGCCTTGGTTTTTCAATCCTGGAAAAGAACGCATATCTAATAAGGATTAATATTGCCACGCTTGTCTGGGAGCATGAATTTAAAATCCGTATGGTGAGGATGAATGCCGCGTTCTTATATAAGTAGTGACCACGACGTCTTTTCAATGCCAGAAGGCTCCTCAACTATTTGGAGGCTGGCAAAGAAAGCCTCAATCAGCTGTATATTGGCTACGGACTCTGTGATAATATTTCTGTGAATCTTGCTGTCACATGCTTTTCGCAAACCATTTAAAATGTGTACGCCCCTTTGAAGGGGAATACCTAAAAGCCTGTACCGAAAAGTTTTTTTACAAGAACACATTAAGATAAAAAAAACTTTATAAAGTACCAAATAATTTAATCTGTAACTATGTTACTTATATAACTTTTGCCTAATGATTAATATCAAAATAATATTTTTTATACGTACATATTACACAACACATACCCTAATGTAATAATTTAAAACAAAAAAAGAACCGACTTCACTTAGGATCCGCTATTCCAAGAGGAAGTGGCCGAGTTGCTGTAAAAAATAGTGAAATCACTATAGGTGTGCCTATAATAGTTGAAGAGTTCCCTCGATTTCTCCAGGATCCCATCATCAGACCCTGACTTGGTGACAACGGGACCATGTAGGGGTTATACCTGTTCGATTAAAAAAAATTTTGAAAATCGGTTCACGATTCACGGAGATATGGAGTAACATACATACAAAAAAAAACATAATAATGATAAAAAAAAAAAAATCAGTCGAATTGAGAACCTCCTCCTTTTTTGAAGTCGGTTAAAAAGGAAGAAAATATTTTTTGCGCAACTCGCAGTCGATTTGCGGCTGGTATTTTGTATTTGCATAAAAATTGGTCAAAACAAATTACAAAGCAATAACAAGGTTCCAGAATCGAAAGAAGAGGACCAAATAATTGCTAAGACCTAAAATTGGTGACAGAAAATTATTTGAATATTACTTAACCATAGTGATAAATAGGCCTCAGTTTTCATACAAAACGAGAACGCGTGATTGAAAAATTTTCAATCCCTTATAATTTTGTTAAACTTTCACCAGATGCTTTATATTTAGCATCATTAACCTTTTCAACGCCAAGAGCCATTAAAGTGGTCGACTACTGTCGTGCCTACCACGCCAACAACCACTAAAAAGGCTATGGCAGACGCTGTCAAATCAATTTTACTGTTGACAGATAAGGTTTAAATTAGTATCTCACTAGTTGAAATGTTGGCGTGTATGCCACATTTTGATGCGAGAGAGAAAGCGTTGAAAAGGTTAATAGCGGAATTTATTCACATTTTTAATTTTATGGCATAAAACGACCAGTGAAATAAAAACATTGGCAAGTCTTGCAAATATATCTAAACATAGGCTCGCAAAATTTTACTCAGAATTTTAAGGGAAAATGTCGCTCTTGCTTAGATAACAAAATAAATAAATTGAAAAATGTTGTTAAAAAAGCCTTAAGGGTATACTTAATGATGTATTAAAACATGAAAGTAAATAATCTGGAAATACCTACAAAAAACAGCAATAAATTATGTAAAAAGACTTTTCGGTACAGGCATATCAAAAAATCAAAAAAAACTTGTCAAGGGCGCGAATTTTCAGGTTTTAAAGTGTGATAACCATGACGATAGCGGCGAGGTTTGTAATAGTAAATGGCAACTCATGGTAGTCATGGTAAACAAGTTGACGATATTTACCAACGTAACCGGCAATACCGGCATATAGTTTCTTCCCAATGTAACCAGCAATTAGTTTCTTACCAATGTAACTGGCTTTCAGTTTCTTACCAATGTAACCGGCATGTAGTTTCTTACCAAGGTAACCGGCATGTAAGTCGTTTCTTACCAATGTAACCGGCATGTAAGTCGTTTCTTACCAATGTAACCGGCATGTAAGTAGTTTCCTACCAATGTAACCGGCATGCAAGTCGTTTCTTACCCTTGTAACCGGCATGTAAGTAGTTTCTTACCAATGTAGCCGGTATGTTTTTTGGAGTCCCATGACACGCCGTGGGGTGCTTCAGCTATCACGTGAGCTTCTATTGTGATGGAGTCATCTTTAACGAACCCATTGTCGGGGTTCATTAAATCTTTCCAAGAAATGAAATGTCCAAAACCCCAATCATCTTCTTTGCTGCAAAAAGGATTTCATATTTACTGTTACATGTTCAATAAAAACATTGACCATTTCATGTTGAGAAATTTACTTTTAATGGTACTTTTACTTTGACAACGGCAAGTATTATTATTGTAAATTAGTAACTACTACCCAAGACAGAGTGTTAATATATTCAAGAAACAAATTATACCCTCTCTTAGACATAGCTTGCATAAAGGAAAAAAATAGTAGTTTTATTCACAAATCTAAGCATAGAATAAGTGAGATAAAATGAATAATCTTACGAGTGATACATATGATGCAGTTTCCTACAGACGTGCTCTTTATCAGGCTTGAATGTGAGCAACGTAAGTTCCCCAAGGCCATAGCACGACCATCCCGGCGAGTCACTCTCCCCGTTACACTGGAGGAACAGTCCCAGTGCCTTCTGCTGTTGCCGATCCGGAGTCGTGTTGAGACGCATCATGGCCAGGATCTTCCACGGCAGGCATCTCACATAGCATGGTGGTGACAGTACTTGTTCTTTAAGCTGGCTAATGTTGGGTATGGTGAAGCGAAACGTGGCCTCTGACCTGGCTAAGTCTTCATCTTGTACTTTCAGTTTCTGCTAAAAAGTTTTGCATATATGTAGGTAATTATAAAAAAAATCAGGGCGTGCGCTTATAACCTAGCTAACCTAATTAGTTTGATTTTAAAAATACACAATCACATCAAAAAGTAAACATGGTTCCGTCGTGAAATTAAATTCACTTATATATTATACAGGAATTTGGTCGTAAAACCTTTTGTACTGGGCATTGCTATGTCTAACTCTGATACTTATTAATGAAATATATACCATTTCAGCTTCTAGATCCGATTCCGGCTGTGGCGAGTGTTCGACATGAGTAGTCGATAGGGCCGCAGCCGCAGCATTTTCTGCACTGCCTGTCCCAATCATCTCAGACACAACTAAAACAAATCTTAAATTTAACTATATTTATAAACACTAATATATCAACTAGCAGCAAATAGAACAACTACAAATATACCTTATTTAAAATGGTACAACATGATTGTGTTATAAAAATATAAATACAAATTTTGTGATTTTTTAACTGATGACAAATGTCACCATATGAAAGTTATGTCAAATAAACTGTTCTGCATTTAAACCAGTCCATAGAAAAACACAACTAATAGTAAAACCTTCATGCAACGTAATTGGATATGCAATGCTGCGTAATTCAACCTCAGCATAATTAATGCATATTCTGAGTATTGAGCTTATTCTGTGGTTGGCTCACAACCATGTCACTTGCATGTCACAACAAATCACAATTGGTCAAAAATTGTCGCAAACAATAAAATTATAAATACAGTAACTACAATAACTGGTAGTCTACCTCGAACTGAACCAAGACCCTTATGATGATTTTTTCGCGCCTTCCAGCTCCATGACCCATGACCCTTGATCGATCCTACTCATAAACGAATTCTCAAATTTTACGTATTCTGCTCTCTGCTACAACCCCAACATATGTTATGAAGATTAGAAAAACATTACTTAAGTTATCGACAAATAATTTCTCAAAATCAAAAAGCCATCGAAATGCCGAGACGTCCCAGTATACAGAAGTTGTTTGTAAGAATGGGAAAATGCAGGTATTACATTAATACATGTTATTTTATTCATGAGCGATTTTCTATAGATATTGCCTTATGAATTAAATAAGCAAGTGTAGTAGTAGTAGTATAATACTTTATTGTACAACAAAGAAAAATACAACAGTATGAAAACACAATATTTGTACAAAGGCGGACTTATCCCTTAAGGGATCTCTTCCAGTCAACCTTACCCTTATTCCTTAGTGTTTAGGTACTATTTCTAAATCAGCTCTTTTTTTTTTATCTTTATTTAACGAGCTTAGTCTAAAAGACAATGTCGCTCAATAATACATTTCAAATATAACATTACCAACAAGATACTAAGATGCTAAACTATTACTTCCGTCTTCGGATACCAACTAGCACCATGCTGTACAGAGCTCTGGCTTCTCTCGATTGAGGGAAATCAGCTCTAAATTTTTATTTGGTACCTTATGATTATGACTTAAAAACGAAACTTAACGACGAGTAAGTATCTAAATTTATAAACATTTATTTACGGGCTAACTACCAATCATGTTACCAGTACGTAATTAGTGTAATTACGTACGTCTCCGTGATACAGTAGAGTTCTCCGATATCTGTGCGTGTACCATCGCCAACACAGTTAACTGATCATTTGTAATCCCTATTGCAACGGCATAAGGTCTATCGATGGTCTGTTAAGTGTGTTGCTGTTTGTACACATCGTCTCTGTGTACTTATATCGGAGAACTCGACTGTACATTCGCCATCAGATACATCGGAGCGGCCAAGGTGGTCACAAATATCTTAACATTTTCTCGATTTTCAAGGCGATAAAGTGCATTATCTGATATTTTTGAGTACCTTGACCGCTCCCAATCTCCGATACATTTGATGGCGATGTACCTACTTAATACATATAGCATTTTTTCTAACAATCTGAGTTACTCTTATTATCTGGCTCACGGGACAAGTGACGAAAGCAAAATACAAGTTGATTCTCCCAAATACGGCAAAAAAAGACGAGGTTAATTAGCGGTATGTCTATAAAATTTAATTAAAGGGCTCTCCGCGCCAATCTGTCAATCTGGGAATAATACCGGGCGGGGAAGATTTAATTAAATCTCTCTGGCGCAGCCTAGCTCCAATTATGAAGCAAGGATGTCAGCCCAGTGTGAGTAGATGCATCACGTGCTAAGTTAATTTAGGTCATCCGATTTGTGATGATTTTGCTCGCATTTCAGTCTGTTGGTTTTTGCGATCGATTGAAACCGAAGCTAATCTCAGCAAGGCCTAGTTTCCTCTCTGGTTTCAGATGTTCGGATGGCAGTTGCTTTCGTAAATACTAGTGCTTACGCCAATTTCTGGGATTAGGTTGCCGAGTGGACCCAGACTCATTGGAGCCGTGGCAAATACCCGGGACAAATGTTAGGAGGGCGATGAGCTTTTACATAATACATATAAATTTACTGGGCACCTACAATTCTTCTATAGTTTTGGGTATTTCCCCAATACTACTCATTGCGATTAGGGCAAATGTCATATAGGTAGCAATACGATACAATTGGCAGTGGAAAGAACACATTATAAGATGTTATTTTATTTAAATACGATTTCACTTGATTAAAATGAGTAACCACCCCATTTGTAGAAAGTAATATATCCAATGGGCAGACAGAATATAATTACTATTTTAGAATGTGGTTAACTTCCTAGAATGAACTAAAACGTTTGGTACGTAATTTCATGCATGTTCAATCAAATTGTCAGAACGCTGTAAATTTCAAACCATGGAAAAATTTTGAGAGGCTGGTTGCCTGGTATGTATATTATTGTATATGCAAAGTTTGGATATCAAGGTGTTTTCTGCAAGTTTTGTGAAACCTTTACACGCCTTTCAAGTCTCATTTAATTACTTAATATTCGTTTATCTTTATTTGTCACATTGACAAACGTGTTTATAAGAAACAGAAAACAAAATTTACTTAGAGCGTTATCACACTTGTGATTTAATTGTGAGCGAGCTTTATATGGGAGCGAACACGCCGCGAGTTCGCCGCGCACGACTTTTGTATACAAATCGCTTTCAAATCAATGAGGCTTGTAAGAGGTTTATGAACGATAAAGTAAATTTATGATTATATTACCTATTGCAATTAAATGTGTTTAAAAAAATGTTTTTCCTGAACTGGACCACGTCGCTCTTGAAGCTTTTGTTTCGGTGTGTTAAGTAATGTCCAAAATATTAACCCAACTAACTCCCTAGTACGCCTTGGCGGTTTAACGAAGCCCAGAGGCGTTTGTTTAATCTAGAAATATTTGTTTTCGCCCGACTAAAAGGAATATTATGTTTGTATAAGAAAGTGTAGCTGGTCCGGCGAATAATCGTAGGATTCGGGAAAGCCGAGGGATCCAATCACCCATTAGAGTCGGGGGATTAAGCCCATTAACCTTAATGGAAACATCCAATACGAGTAACGAATCATTGCCGGTAAATAATTTGTATGCGATTATACAAGAAAGTAAATAAGGAGCCTCATTTACCTCTATTTATCTATGTATATAATTGTGGCCGAGTTTAGTGCAAGGGACGACTATGTCGATTTACAACGACATTTTTTTCATTCAGCAATAGATAGTTGCGTAGTTTTAGACAGTAGTAACTCAATATCGACAAAGTGATCCCTTTGTCCGCACACTGATATAATTATTGATATTATTAATGCATGGCAAGAAAAAATTCTGCGTTAGGTCAGGAAGTTACGAGTACTACTTATTTTAACTACCTACTTACACAGTATGCAAAGATACAATCATAGAGTGAAAAGTTCCTAAACTTAGAGTGCTCACTCTACATAGCCAAATATAATAAAATTAAACTAAATATGCTAAAAACGATTGTTAGCAAGACACTAACTATTGTACTTAAGTGTAACAAGTGTTACGTTTTAAGCTTACGTTAATACAATAAGTTTTAACCTTAAGTTTTACTAAACCTTTCATTACAATGGTCATTTAACCAGTACTTAAGTGTAACCTTGGACCTTGGACAGATCACTTTAAGCTTACTTATCTATCTATGATACAGTTTATAGTGTTTATACTTCTTGGTTCGGCACAAATGTCGCTGATTATACAGCCTTGGCCAGAAGTGTTGAGCACCAATGCGATTTTCATACAAAACTGGAAAGTTTAGTCCATCGTTTCCATCTTTGTTTAAGTTATTTTGTCAATTAATTTAAACTAATAGGCATGTTTTGTTGAAGTTAGTAGTAACTGCATAGAATATTTGCAATATGTCGCACCGACTAAAATTTACATTTTTGGTACCTTCTGTTTTCATATTTTTTAAGTACCTTGAAAGTGTTATTAAGTGAAGTTTTCTATATTTATAAATAATTTTTAAGAAAAAAAAACCGACTTCAATTGGGGAAGGCCGGCGAAAGAGAGGAGTGGATTATTGTAGATGGTGCACTATAAATTCCATACAATTGAAGGTAATTCCACGAGACTCTAATGTCAGTTACCAATTCTTTCGTGTGTTCTTTGATTAAGTAAGCAAAGTTAAGTATCAATATATCTACCTGTAGGCATAGGGAAGATATTATATGAATACTTATATTTGCTGAATTATTTAATCACAGAACACACGAAAGAATTGGTAACTGACGGTACACGGCTGTTACAATATATTTGATGCTGACTGTACCTACTGCACTGCCTACCTCTCTCTACCTAAATTAGATGATAATGCAATATTATGATGACATGGAGCTGATCTGATGATGAAGACAGAAAGTGGTCATGGAAACTCTGAGATAAAACAACCAAACTATTTGTGTTTGGGGTTATTAGAATAGTCTAGGCGAGTATTAGTTGCTTGTGGAAAGAAAAGTAGAATCAGCGATAAAATCTTGCGAAAAATCAAATTTTTGCCATTAACTTATTTCTCGGGATTTGGCTATGACATACTTAGATTAGACCAACTATGTATTAAGTAAGTATGTAAGTGAACTATGCGTCGTTGAAGAGTTCTGTTCTGGTCATCATCAGCAGTTCCACCTCATCAATTGTCACATTTTTGGTTGAAAATGCTTGATTTGTTGATAAAAACACAACAATCACTATTTGTATGCCCTTAAGATTTGAAGAGCTCCCTCGATTCCTCATGGATCCCATCATCAGAACTCGAACTTGACACAAATTTGTCTTAAAAATCTAAATTGCTAAACAAACACAGCGACTGGGGCAAATCGCCATACGTGAACTATGCGTCGTTGAAGAGTTCCGTTCTGGTCATCATCAGCAGTTCCACCTTATCAATTATCACATTTTTGGTTGAAAATGCTGGATTTGTTGATAAAAACACAAAAAGAACTATATGTATGCCTTTAAGATTTGAGGAGTTCCCTCGATTCCTCATGGATCCCATCATCAGAAGTGCGTTTTGATAAAAACGAGACCATTCTGTATATATATACTTACAATCAAAAAAAAAAATTTCAAAATCGGTTCAGACATGACGGAGTTATGGAGTAACAAACATAAAAAAAAAAACATACAACCGAATTGATAACCTCCTCTCTTTTGAGATATTGAAGTCGGTTAATAAAATATAACATTTACCGTTACCGTACATTGTTAGGATAGGGAAATAATGCTTAACATCAAAATTGTAAACAAAAAACACCTATGCTCAATACTTCTGGCCAAGGCTGTACAATACAACGGTAGATCGAACACTGTCGAATTTTTTTGGAAGTACCTACCTAAGGAAATTGGGTGCTATTCGTTCATAAACTAGCGGCTTCCGAATTTCCTTTAACATCATTTCTATCGTAATTACCGTCCAAACATCGCAATACCTAATGGCTTGTGATAAATGGAGCCGAGTACGGAAAATTGCCTCCATTTCTTCGCCCGACGTCTGCGCGAGCAAAAAATGTACCATCGGATTCCAATCAGACTCACTCATTTATTGCAATTGCCTGATGGGGGATTTCAGAATCGCGGACAATTTCACGACATGACATTTTTAAGATCGACCACCGTTTGGTATTAGAGGCCGTTTGATTGTATTTCACGTTTTTCGGCTCTGTTGTTTTTTGTAACGCGGTGATTTTCTTAGCGTTTTTTGCTACTTTTTTGTTAGCGTTGTTGTTGTGTATTTTTTCTGTTTAACTAACTACCCCAGTATTTGGTACCTTCCAAATCCAAAAATATTGGCACTACTTGAATAAGAAATGTATGATTTCGAAAATAAAATCATTTAATCATTAGTCATTCAATCATAAAATGTAACCTAGGTGACTCCAGTGTCCTCTCTGCTTAATAATGCCACCACCTCCTCCACCTGTCCGTACGCTAGTAAATAAACAATGTTAACCATAATTGCTATGCCTAATGAACGTTTTGTCAAAGTTTTGTTGTCATTTTAATTAGCCTTCGTGTTTTTAGCATCCGCCCCAAACAAACAACAGTCGGTAACGAGTTCTCTTTGAACGTTGTGACCCACAAGAATCTAAGGAGAATGCTTAACTTTTAATTTTTTTGTGTATAACTTTGCAGGTACTAATTAAAGACGCAAATAATGAAGCTCCAAATTTGCAAACTCCAGGTTTTTCTCTCCTATCTCTTTGTTTTAAGGAAAATGAGAGATAAAATACAAAATAAGTTTACCGCATTTGAGATGAATGTAAAACAGGTTGGTAACTATCTAAGTATTTTATTTTCTTCTTTTTAATAAAAGAGCCAACGGCCGGTAAGCATTTATATAAAAGGTTTACTCAGCGCGGTACAGTTCATTGAAATGCAGGGGCACATCCTTGCATCTGAACCAATATTATAATATTTAAACAGACCCTCGTACGGGTCTGGGTGTATGTGCTATTACACCTAAGCCCGGAGGCTTACGAGGAGTGTCCAGAATTTCCAACTTATTAAATCGACCTTCTGACCCTCACTGCTCAGGAGATTTAAATATACATTTTTATTTAGCTATCCGACATAAGGGAATAATTTAAATAAGTGGCTGAGCGTTTTGTTTTTAGAAATTTAAGGCTGAAATAATGTATTTGGGATACAGCGGCGATAAGTCTAGTCGAAAATGACTGCGATAAGTGAGGTTTATAAAGGTCAATGGCGAGAAAACTGTTTATAGCGTGGAAAGGGTTGCCAAATCCAACATCTGGGATGTGCGTCTATTTGTTAATAGTTTTCCAAATTCGATAGTTCTGCAAGTTGGGACTTAATTTTTTATTTATTTATTAACATATATCTTGCGAAACGCTACATCAACAAAAACATGATTAAATCAGACTTCCATTGTACAGTCACCATCGAATACATCGGAGCGGCCAGGGTACTTAAAAATATCTGAACATGCAATCTATCGCCTTGACAATAGAGGCGTCGTCCAGATATTTGTGACCACCTTGGCCGCTCCGATATATCTGATGGTGCCTGTAATTGTAAATTAGCACTTTAACATTTTATGTCTCACAGTCTGCAGTAAGGTGAATATGACCTTTATGGCGTACTTATGACACCTTTCAGAAAGTCGCGCGGTGTAAAATGCTACTTTATTTCTAGTTCCGTGGATCAGGAAGTCGGATTTAATATCGCGCCTAAGGGTTGTCCAGACTGTCCTTTTATTGTAGCAGGAAGAGTCTGACACGGCACTAAAGCGATGTGGCGGGTGTTTAATGTTAGCCATATACGTTGGAAATTAGTTTGGCGGTTAGCTCTCGTACGAGGTATTATTTATATCTAGTCGCGATCAGGTGGAGATATATCATGGCAAATAATATACAAATCAAATAAATTTACGTCAAAACGCATGTGGTGAGATTGTAATCACAATCCCATTTTATTTAAATCACGGCCCATGACATGACTTACTCGCATTTAATAGATATAAATAGATTGCTTTGCTTGAACTTAGTTTCGTAAATAAGTTTTGATACGTAAAAGTAAGCATTGTAAATTCATAGGTTAACTTTTAGTACTTACTTACTTAAATAAGTTTATATAATGTATGAGTAGGTATAATAACACAAAAATGTTATTTTTATTTTAGAGAGCATTATTCGCCAACAAACTGTCCTCAGTTTGGCGAAAAAAGATGTATACCTACCACTTAAGTTTCTGTTTAAATAAATAAATAAATAAAAATAGCGGAAGTGATGATAACAACGTTTTGGTGTTTTAATGTGTTGGCACTGCGTATTTAGAACAATAATCTGACCACACTGTTCTAAGAAATCGGAATGATATTGATTTGTATTGAAAAAACAATAAATGCCTATTTTTAAAATAGGGGAGATTAGAGGAATCTTATATTGATCAGGGATTAATTAAAATGCATAAGCGCGGGGCAAGAAAATCATTGACTATAACTTCTTTTCAGTTATGTATCGTAGACCTTTAGGTAATATTACTCACCAAAACCGTATTTGACGGTACAAGTCTAAAATATTTGGCGTTTTAATTAACCTAGCTAGTGCAAACCCCATGCCTGTGTGGTGTGCCGATAATTGAATCACCTATTCGCCCGAGGATTTCGGTGGAAAGCAGTCTTTTCACGTAGCGTCAGATTACTGAGAGCCTTGTTTACGTTAACTTTACATATCAAAATTATATCGAGAACATTTTGAAGACATTTCTCCCTTACTTTTAAGAGAAACTACATGTGGACGAGTGCGACGTAACGATATTGGCAATGAATTAGTTTTACACTGCGGTTGCATATTGATTACAGAATACATCCTGAGCTGCACGATTGGGAACTGCAAACAGAATATAAGAGACTTAGCCGCATATTAATGAAGCTTTTCGGTAGTGTGATGAGTGATGAAACGTTCATATGATGAGGTTCTTAGTATTTGTGTAGAGTCCACTAAATGCTTTTACTACATACAAAGAGAGGGAGTATCTATTTTACAGAGATTCACAATCTAAGAACTTTTCGAGGTTCCATGTATGAAACGCCATCGGAACGAGAGCAACCTAAAGCTACCAAAAAAGTTAGAAGAAACAGTGCAGCGCCATCTAGTAACGAGTAGTGCTACTACGGTTCCTTCTAACTTTTTGGTAACTTTAGGTTCTCGCTCAGATGGCGTTTCAGACTTGGAGCCTCAAAAAGTTTTTAGACCGTGTGTCTCTATAAGATAGATACTCTCTGCTACAGTGCAGTGCAGAGTGGCCAACGTAGTCTCTAAAATCTGACCATCTGTCGTCTTGATAATGCATACGGTCGAGGCGATAGAATAGAGCTACGCGTTCCTCTATCGCACTAAAATGGAAGTGTGATAGAGAGATCTATAGCATTTAGTTTCGTTTTCTACAAACCTTGGCTACTTAATCTCCCAAATATTTTTATGACCAACGTTGATTTTTGCATAGGTATTAGCAGCTTATTAGACAACGGTGAAGGTTATCGTAGAGTAGCGAAACACGTGTCGATAATTTGTTCTTTTTTGTGTTAGTTTTTGATATTTACCTTACGTAAGTACATATTTTTACAAAAAATATCTTGTCCCCAAAAAGCTATCTCTCCAGACCGTGAAAGTTGAAGGGTCTTGCCACCTTGTGGTCTAAAATGAAAACTGAAACTACTCAACGCGACCACACGCCTCCAACCTTACAGCATTTGACTCACGTACCGTTCCACTTTTTCTAGAGCCTGCCTGCTACCTGCTAGTGAATACATTTGCACTTCACGCCAACAAACAGGGGCGTCCTGAGCTGCCCCCTACGGTTTACGCACGTTCCCTATACTATACCACACATCTTTCAGGTATTCAAGTACTAGAAGTCTAAATTAAGTCCATAACTAGCATTTAGAATTCTTCATTTCCCGGGAGCTCACACATTCTACGACACTATTCTTTCCGGACAGACTAAGTACGCATCGCTGTGCCAGAGCGCGGTAAGTCATATCGCCGCGAATTTCGTTAGCACTCCACCGTAAAAAGCGAGTTACCGCTTCCGAGCTATTTAGTTCCTTGTGCCTTTAACTCAATCCCGTGCAAATGGCCGCCTCGAGCTCTACCCGCGGTATTACGTTACAGAGGCGACAGCGGACGCCCATTTCCTCGGGGCGGGCGCTAACTCAATCACCGCTCTACAGGATTTTTCCTCCCGACGAATTCGTCTGTTAACACAGCGCGAAACGTGACCGAAGGACCGGACTGTCTGATGTCACCCTAACAAAGTTCCCTGGTATTTTCCCTTCGCTTTGTCCCTGAGTGGACCTTTCAGCTATTTACTTTAGACGGATTTTGGCAGCGGTTTATTTGTTTTTCCTGCTAAGAGTGTACATATTGGGTGCTTTGGGTAATTGTGAGCTTTGCGGTGAAGGTGAAGTTTTCTTCGCCTTTCGTTATTATTTAGCCAAATGACGATTTTAACAGATTTTTATACATGTTCTTATTTTATACATAACCAATATTTTATTTGTAGGTACCCAACAAACGAAAAAGTGGGGGATGATATTATTTTTAAAGTGTACTTTACCTGGACATAGTCCTTCGTTCTTATGATAATTCTTATTGAACCACTTACTTATTTTACTAAATGGATAGATCCGCTTATTCAATAGAACCATTTTAAAAGGAAAATGTTGAATTCTATTATTCGTCTATTCCAAAAGTAGGTCACCTTTATCGTCGATTCCGTGACCAAGCTTGAAATTCTGGTCTTATGAGTTGTGAGTTTGTCGAATATTTAATGGGAGACATTCTAAATGTTGCCTTACATAATTTATTGTAAGAGAGAGTACTGTTATTCATATTATTATTTAAAAAAAGATATAATTACTGATATCTCTTAAAGTACATAAGTTACAGGTAGAGGGGGATAATCTCGACTGCAGAAAAATTCAACTAAATTGAAACATCTTCCGTGCCCTACAACTTTAGATAGCTTTAGTGCAACTACTTATATAGAGCCGATAAGATGGAGAAGATATTTTTATCAAGAGGTGGGCCATGTGTTGATATGCCGCTGTTGTATTAAAAAAAATATCTGATAAGATAATGTGATGACGATTCTTATAAGTTCATGTTTTTCCTTTTAGTGCCTTCAACGGCAGTTGTTTTGTCAGTTCACCTGGCAGCTACATACCTTTTTTAGGGATTAGGTAATCTATGCCCAAAAGCAACATAACGAAAATGTTAAACATTTTCCAAATTTTTACTAAAGTACTTATTGGAATATACAATTCAATAAGTTGTTCCAACAAGTAGCAGCAACCGTTATTAAAAAATAACAATCGCTTCTATTTCGGGATATTGTTTGCTTAATTCAAAACATCAAAGAAATGTTTTTCGATTAACGCGCCTAATTTGCTTTTGAGCGAAATCCCGAAGCAATAACTGACGTTTTTTCAATCACGACTGCCATTAGATCAATAACACGGACACAAAAGGAACACATATAAATACTTTATTTTGTATAGAATGTTCCCTCGCTATTTCTGATTACGGTCACCATTTTATATCAATAATTAAATAAATAAATATTTGGGGATAATCTTACACAAATCAACCTAGTCCCAAACTAAGCAAAGCTTGTACTATGGGTACTGGTACTAGGCGACGATATACCTATTATATACTTAGATACATAGAAAACACTCATAACCCAGGAAAAAATGTTCGTGATAAACACACAAATAAACGCCCTTACCAGGATTCGAACCTGGGACCTCCTGTTTCGTAGGCAGGGTCACTACACTCACTACCAACTGGGCTAGGAGGCCGTTAATTAATAATATTTAATATTAATAAATAATAGCAGAGTCTCTGATAAAAGTGTCGCAAAATTATTAATTATTCGGTCCACACTGAGCGCAGCCCGGGTGGAAAACTATAAGTCAATGATATCTTCAACCAGCCCTTTGTTTTTAGAAAATATTAAAAAAGGACGAATAAAGTAGTGCTTTGTAAATCCATAATTTAAAAGCGCAATTGGCTCCCTACAAAAGATATGAAAAATTCACCAGTTATTACAATAGGGTAGGGAAGAGCGTCGGCAGTCAGCATTGCTTTGATGTCGAGCACAAAGCTCGAACATTGCTAATTAGAAGTGCAGTTGCAGCGCGGCGGAATGCACAGTTACTGCAGTTACCACCTTTCATACTGCTGCACTTACCCGGGAACGGCAAGCATTTTTACATGGCGGCTGTGGCGTGCCGTTTTGCACCGGCTTTTGTTAAGTTATTTGAGGCTGAGTTGAGACACACGAGCATCCTGTGTAGTAAGCATTAAGCAAGTTGCAGATGTTTCTCACACTCTTGCAGTGGCGGTGGGTCAAAAAATTTTCTTAGGCAAGCCGGTGCTGAATTTGACTTAAAATTTCTTAACGAGTTGTAGGAAAACCCCTCAGGCAAGCCGACGGGAATTGTGTTCTGTGTACGCGCCGCCACTGCACTCTTGTGAGAAACATCCTACATTAATAACACAATAATGTATTCAATTTAATCGCAATGTATCAAGTGCATATTCGAGAATGCAGTGACAAGCGAAACCGCTACGCAGTTTTACGCTATTGGCAGCTCATGTAACGAAAGAATAATATAGGGATATCCCCAATATTCACATTCGCATTCGTATAATGCGAATATTCGCATCATTTTTGACATTCGTATCAACATTCGCATTCGCATCAAATGATGCGAATATTTTGCGAAGAGTTGCAACTTACATCTTTTATCTAAAAGATTGCGCAGAATGAAGATTTTCGGTTGAAACTTTTATTGCCGTGAGTACTGTTTCTCTCTTGTATGTGTGTCTGTCTGTGGCACCGAAGCACTAAAACGGTAGGCTAAGGCATATTTGTTATTGAGTTGAAAACCTTAGGCCATCATTATAAAATAGTTACCAGTTACCACTTAAGGCGATTTGGTTCATATCTGTACTGTAAGCTTATGTACAATAAAAAAATGTTTAAGCTTTAAATAATATTTAATTCAAATGAGATTTATATTTGAAAGCGATTTCAGATATGCTTTATCTACATCGGTCTAGGCATTTCGGAGATTTTAGTTAATTATTCATACTCTTAATTAATAATTTCAGCTCTAAAGTCTCTATTATTTGAAATTTTTTATACGGCGATTAATATCAATTTGAATTTCTTACACATTTCAAATACATACACAATAATCGCCTGAAAGAAAATAATACAGTTGAATATTTTATATAGTTAGGTTTCGTCCTCTGTCCTTGCATTGGTGTGCTCGACGATTTCAAAACACGTATGCCCCTGACGTGTGCTTTTGCATTTACACACACATGTACAAGCCACAAACACTTACATGAGTATGTGATACATGTGTATAGTAACACCTTTTTCATGAAACTTTTTCTGCGTTGATATTGATCCTGTTTGTGATTAAATATCATATTTTTTTATTTTTTGCAAGTGATTGTAACTAACATATTTTTTCATTTTTTGCAAGTGATTCTAACAACATAACCTGCATTGTAAACACGAGAAAATAAATACACGAAATGTAACAAACGAGCATTGCCTTCGAGAGACCTCTCTTGTTTCTTTAGCCGTCAACGCAGTGAACCCTCCTGTTTTTAAAGGGTCGGCAACGCGCATGTGACACCTCTGGAGTTGCAGGCGTCCATAGGCTACGGTAGCTGCTTACCATCAGGTGGGCCGTATGCTTGTTTGCCACCGACGGAAATTTTTATATTTTGGTGCAGTGAAATCTAGGAACAAGTAGCGTACCGTAGTAAAGCTAGATTTATTTCTTTTATTTTTATACCTTAAGTTGGCTCTCGAGTAGATGGCGCTTTCAGACATGAACCTCAAAAAGTTCTTAGGCTGTGGCTGTCTATATCATTTATAGTCTCTGCCTTGACTGTGACTGTGTTTGCTTCTTTACATTTACTCTGATGACTGACCAGACTCATATAGGCAATATGCAATATTACCATTGGTAAAGATATCATTTGGCGGAAGGTGCTTACATTGTTCGTTGTTATATTCAATATTGTATGCGTGCAATAAAAGCGTAGCGCCGACATTTTCCGGGTTATTATTAAGACTAAATATAGATCTATATTGTATGAGAATCCAGAACATAGTGCTTAGTTAGTTACTAACTTAGCACTTGTACAAGCCACTGAATACATGTTATACCGGGTGTTTCCTGTAATAGGACCAATAAATTAAAATGTAAATTCTACTCCTCAAACAAGACAACGTTTGTTCAGCGACTTTTAAAAATAACTTATTGTTAGATTTTTAGTACAATTTAAAGTTTATTCGAACACGCAATGTACTCCGAAATTGATTATATCTGTGTGGTGACAAGACTGACAAGCAATGTCATTTAGATGGATTTTAACGTACATTGAAAATACTATTAAGTTTGCATGGAAAAATACAATAAAAATACATATTTCAAAAAAGTTGTTGAACAAAAGTTATATTGTTTAAGGAGTACAATCTAAGTTTTAATTCTTTGCTCGTATTACATGCCACCACTTGTATAGTTTGCGAAAATAGTGCACTAATTTGGTATTAAAGATATTCGTCTGATCACGTATTCGTTTAGCTAACGGGAAGTAGTAGATAAATAACTTTCGGCGAGCGTATTCGCTTTGGATAAAGACGCTCTTCGGGTAGAGGAGACTTTGTATGGACGTGGAACTTAGCATTCAACACGGGTAGGGTTTGCTGAGTGACAATAAAGGGGTTCTGAATGGTTTACTATCCCTTAATTACTCGAAATATGATAATGTAAAAGAAATGTCATTTATACGGGCTTTCTAGACTATCTATTTATTCCTTACCTACATTATCTAAAGTATATATTTATATATCTATCTACATATATTCACACCCGCTTCTTTATAAACGTATTTCAGACCTCATTTAGTTAAATCATGTTTTGTCTGTTTCCAACAAACACTACTGTCAAAGTGACAGATAAGGACAAAAAAGAGGAGGTTTGAAATACGTATATGAATAACGGGTTTGTATTTTATAATTGTGTATTTTATGTACTTTATGTTAGAGGAAAACAAACTTGAATTAAGTAAAAGCGTGTTTATTCCGTGACGCTCGAGTTATGTAAGGTACAACATTGTTAGGAACGTCAAAGTATTTGAATTCGTTGCTATACAAACCAGTCAACACGTAAACCTATTAGAATACTGAACATACAGTTTACATAGGTTCCAACACTTTATTACCTTTTTTTATCTTTTAGCTAATTTTGCAATTAATTTATGTGATTAAGTAATATCTGACTTTTCTTTCTCTGTCTCTGTTTAGCTCAAGAGTTGTCTGGTAGAAAATGCTTTTAGTCATTAAGTCCGCCATTCGTACATTTGTATATTCTGTGAAATAAAGTTTAAATAAATAAATAAAGTACTTATGAAAAGATCATTCACAGAACAGTTTCTACAACTCAAAAAAATATCAGAACTTAATAAACTAATAATAAACTTACAGTTTGTTTCGAAATTGCATAGCCAAGTATTATTTTATTTTTATTTAAATGACTCGACAATAATTTAATAGGCGTGTACTTTAAACGCCTATTAAATTATTGTCGAGTCATTTAAATATAAATAAAATAATACTTGGCTATGCAATTTCGAAACAAACTGTAACTTTATTATTAAGGGTAAAATAAAAAAAATACGCAGAAAATACAGTTACTTATTCATCGTATGAATGCAATAACTAATTAACTATTGGTTATAGTCCAAACAACAACTATCATATCTCACCCTAAAACTTCTTTGCTTTTCACCTAAATCACTATAATGAGAAAAACTTTACCCATCGGATACGCATAAATAAGCGAATCCAATCAATACTCTTACCCATACCTTGTAAGATAAATTACAGCGAAACAATTCATATAAAAATATGCATCAATGGCTAACATTGGACAGGCTGTGTTGATTTTTTTAAAAGCTGTCGAGCTCGCTCTACGCTACCCGCTGATCTTTAATCTCTTAATTACATGAGAGCTGGGGCCACGGGTTTCACCAAAATAACTACCTACCTATGCAAAGTGGATGGCCTCCCGCCACCCCCCTGGATGTGGAATTCAGGGATGTCACGTTTTTCTCACATTCGCGAATGTGAATACGAATGCTACGGAGTAGATTCAATAAAGTTAATCTTGCTTATCATTTTTATGCTTCCATAGTTCTAAAATATGGAGTCCTATATTATTGAGTAAAAGGAGTCAAGTGATACCGTCGTTTTCACGTCCTGTGTATGAGGCTATTAGCAAGCATATGACCATCGGCCGGGTCAGCGCGGTAAAAACAGGATGCGTTCTGGCAACATTCGCATTCGAAAATTCGCATCATTTGATGCGAATGCGAATTTTGATACGAATGTCAAAATTAATACGAATGCGAATGTGAATATTCGTGACATCCCTAATATGAATTATTCTTTCGTTGCTACAGCTTGGACGAATATTTTCATTTTACATGAGTTGCCTACAGCGTGAATCTGCGTAGCTGTTTCGCTGGTGACTGCATTCTCGTATGTGCACTTGATATATTGCGATTAGATTGAAAACATTGGTTGCATGCACTTTTATGCGCGTGTTTATAATGATATTCACTATTTACGAATTATGATATTTATAATATACCTACAGTTTATGTGAGCATATCTACTTTTAAATAGTTAGGTAAGTACTTTTAATTTGTTGTGTCTCGATCACACCTTGCAAGCCATTTGCCTGCCATGACCTTTGGAATTAATTATGGAATAAAAATCCCAGTTGGATGACAATGCAATAAATATGACTTGGAGTGGATCTTATTTTGAATACCAGAGTTAGTTTGTTTTTGTTTTTATTTTTATAGACCTATTCATTGATGTGCTGACAAGTTGATAAATATTTGAAAAAAAAATTTTTTTACAACTCTTTATATCTCGAAAAATATTGATCCTATTAGTATGGACATGGTCTCATTCGATTCAGCGCATTAAAATAGGTACATAGAAAATGATACTTCATTAGCCTAGTTTGTCAAATTTGCTTAAAGGAGCTTAAATACCGCGAGCCATCCGGTTGCCTCTTGGTCACTACTACGCGCCATTGCTTTAGCTAATATTAAAAGGTACACAATTTCCACGAAGCGCGCGAACAGTCCCGAGGGGATATTTCAGAACGCCATTTTGCAAACCGATCGAAGCGATGACAAGGGAGGTTTATGACGCTCACTAGGAGTTTGGCACTTTCACCTCATTGGGGATATTTTCCAGTTTAGCACCGCGCTCGGCGGCCGTCGCGCACGCTAAGGGCGCAGTTACACTGGGTGGTCGTGTGACGTACAGTCGCCATCAGAGATATCGGAGCGGCCTGGGTACTTAAAATATCTGATCATGCACTTTATCGCCTTGACAATAGAGGCGTTGTTCAGATATTTGTGACCACCTTGGCCGCTCCGATATTTCTGATGGCGACTGTACACCACCAATTGGTAATACAGGATAATTTCTGGGTCGAGATCTGGAACCACTTTTTCTGACTCGGTAACTGATCAATATTATTGTATATTCTCGGTAGTATTTTCGGAATAAGAAATCAATATTTTTGTCGTATTTTTGAAGTAAAATTTATATTTAATTAAGATTTTAAATAATGTCTATGACTTTTGACATACGCTGTGTGGGAAACGGGTGACCAAATAGTATGAAAAAATGTTCTTTTTCTACCTATCATCTTATTATGAATACTCAAAAATAATGACCGGCATCATTAGGTTCAACTTTAAGTTCTGTATTGCTCCACGGTCCCGAAATCACCCTGACGATACCTTTTGTTGTCTTTCCAATTTAATGTATTGTAAGAATGTACCTATAGATACTTATAAATTATCCCCTCCCAGTGTGCCTCTGCCTCCGCCCTCGTCCGTTTTGCACGCTTTACGACCGCCGCTCTCGTGAGCCGAGCGCAGTAAAATTTCAATATCCGCCCAAATATGGCATTTCATTTCGGCTGCTTAGTGATACAGCTGAAATGAAACATAAAACTGTATTAGATTTCTCTTATAATGGATCCTTTGGGAGTATTATTGCGGATGTACGGGAGACACATTCGACAAGTTTATATCCTGTGCTGCTGTATACAAAAATGCAAAAAGCTGGATCAAAAGTAAGTTACAGAAAGTTCAGCCACTCGATATATGTTTAAGTTGCAACAAAAATAGCTAAGCGGGTAGGGTGTTCAAAATGACACGGACACGACTTTATTGTTAAGAGAATAAGAGCGTGTGTAGGTAATTTTGAACACCATACCAGCTTAGCTACTTCTGCTGCTGACTTAGTAAGTAGGTATGTATTTTCTATACACAGATATTTGGGACACGGACACCGAGCCGAAGTTAACGCAAATGTTTGCGCTATAGGCATCTTAGTGGAGTGAAACATTTTATTTTTTAACTATAATATGCTTTTTTCTATACTACGACGGCAGCATACAAGCATACGGCCCGCCTGATGGTAAGCAGTTACCGTAGCCTATGCACGCTTACTATTATGCACCGACTTTGTAAGCGTGAACAGGTATCATAAAGAAAAAATTATAAGTATTTTAAAAAAAGTTGGTGGTGGCAGCTCCATCTAATATATCCACGCTTAGTTAGTATAGTCGGACTCTAATTTACTCAGTGCATTAATGACCTACTGCATGTAAAGGAGAAATATAACAAGGATTGCCATGTCAACATCTTTAAAACATAATGTGAAATTGTGCCCCAGTGCAATAATGCAACATCACACCATATTAAAATTGTGCCTCGACTTCATAATATAATCCAACTTTGCATAAATTGAATTTTACTTTCCAAGTAACGGTTTTTTGGCACTAATCTGTGCTGTGACAATGAACTACGCATGAGTAAGTAACTATATGTACAGTCGCCAGATATATCGTAGCAGTCGATGTATTCAAATCTCTTGAGCAACACTCAATATTAAATATTTTTCAAGCCTTCCTAAAGTACATTGTCCGTAGTAGATCAGGAATAGGCTGTAGGCAACCTCACCTTATCGAGTAGCAGAATACGGCTTAATACACGGTGAAATGTTAGCTTTTTATACAGTCAGTAAAACATCATTATAAAATCTACCTCATAGAGTAGCAAATTGCACCTTATGTCATTCAAAAGTACTAATCAACCTGCATCCTTAAAACTAGAAGTCAGCTTTCTAAATAAGGAGAACCTCTGCTTATGTCTATATTGTGTAAAATTCTATATTCTACAAGGGTATAACACATTACAAAATTTGTTGAGCGTGACTATGACAGTGGTGCATCTCTTAATGTAATCTGTGCTATGTATGCAAGATGGCGAGTGCATGCGGTTTTGAATGGCTCGGGGCAACGGTAATGGCACTGTGGTAGGAAATCCGGTTTTGATCGATCGATCCGTCTTCAATCAACGCTTCAATAATGCCTTGCATTGACCGAATAGATATTGGGACTAACGGTCCACTATTAAGAAAACTGATGTTTAACCGACGTTTAGCCATCAAACTGTCGTTTTTCTCACATTCACGAATGCGAATGCAAATACGATTGTTATGAAGTAGTTTAAAATACGTTAATCTTGCTTATCATTTTTATACTTCCATAGTTCAAAAATACAGAACATGATATATGATGGAGTTCAAAAGGAGTCAAGTGATACTGTGGTTTTCACTTCCTGTGCATTGAGCAAGCATATGGCCATCGGTCGGTTCAGCGCGGTGGCGGGGTAGGATGCGTTCTGCCAACATTCGCACTCGCAATATATTTGCATCATTTGATGCGAATGCGAATGTTGATACGATTGTCAAAAATGGTGCAAATATTCGCATTATACGCATGCGAATATTCGTGAAATCCCTACTCAAAACATTTTCAACCATAAACAAGGAACTAACATACCTATCAAACGTAACTTTTATTAAAGGGTTTGATGAAATACTAGATGGTTATGAAACCATGATGGCGTCAACAATAATAGTGCTTAAAGGGTAATTGTACCTAAACATGTTGAGAAGTCTCAGTGAACCTTCCCTAGGGACTATCGGGTAAGGATTACAGTATAGTATTTTGTGCAACAGTTACATAATGAGGGTTCTTAAGATTCGAGGGTCGAAGTTACAAAATGAGGCGAAGCCGAATTTTGTAAAAACAGACCCGAGAATTTTAAGAACCCTTATTATGTACCGTTGCACACAATAGTTTTTATACGAGTGCTTAAGCAAGCCGGTAAGAATTGAGTTCGACGAAAGCCGTGCACAACCTACTGCTTCTATGTAATTGAGTAAATTCGATCTCCCAGTGGATTGTGCCGGCGGCGCGCCCGACACGCAATGCGGGGCCCGACAACACTTTCACAATATTGTATGGAAATCCTTTCTGTGATTGTTATGGATGCTACAATATGCGACCATAGAAGCTCTATCAAAAAGTATGCGCTAGTAGTTCCGCCACCACAATCTCAATTCGAGTATTACAGTCGCCGAGTATAAAAAGATATTTATATATTTAAATTATTATATTTAATCTCAAGCGTGGCAACGCTGCTAGTGTCATTAGACTCATCAGTCCTTAAGCTCGGGCCCATATTACCTACGTAAAATGACATCACTTTAAAATGCATGGCAACATAATGGAAAAGTTGTGCTGAGTCAGGATTAGTACATAATTGCATACAAAATAGGCCGGAACTCCAAAAAAAACATCACTTCCGGTTTCAAAATGTATGGGGGGAAAATTACGTCATAGGTCATAGCTTAAATCCATAAATGGCATTATGTAGGCCTTAAATAGAACTAGAAAACATAAGTCTGCCAGTTCTAATATGGCCGGAAGTACCTGACAGACGGCGACAAAGACTGCCACCTTTATCGCCGTCTGTCAGGCACTTCCAGCCGTATCAGAACTGGCAGACTTATGTTTTCTCGTCTTTACAGTCTCTCGTTCTACAGTGGAAGGCCTACATAACGCCATTAACATTATCATAACAGATTTTGGCTATGACATATGACGTAAGTTTTCCCCCATACATTTTGAAACCGGAAGTGAGTTTTCTTTGGAGTTCCGGCCTATTTCGTATGCAATTATCGACTAATCCTGACTCAGCACAACTTTTCCATTATGTTACCATGCATTGTAAAGTGATGTCATGTTACGTAGGTAATAAAGGCCCGGGCTTAAAGACTAATGTTTACGTTTGAGCCAGCTACGGTCCGGGGTAATCAGTGCAAGGTTAAATATGTGATTCAAATTGACAAAGCATGTGGCGGATCACATCTTTGATTTTTATGTGATAAATGAAGCCTGGGGTTGACCTTTTTTTTGTATATGCCTGACGAATGCGTTGCGGTTTTTAAATTTGTAGTTAAAATAATTATGTAGTTCTCGATGCATGGTGTTTCCTTTAAGCATTTTAGATCCAAATTTGCATTTGTGCAAGAGAGACATAGATGTACTTTATTGTTTTAGAGGGCCTCGGGCCCTCAGTACCATCAGTAAGTAGTCAGAAAGTACTAAGTATATTTTATGGAGTATTGATTTTATTTTATTTGAGGAACTATCTTACACAGATCAACCTAACCCCAAACTAAGCAGAGCTTGCATTTACTACGGGTACTAGGCGATGATATAGATATTTAAATAGATAAATTTAATACATACGTTGAAACATCCATAAGTTAGGTGAAGTAATTTTTATTCACTTACCTTATTATTTATCCTTATTCACAATAATCATATTAATTAAAAGATGAACAAATATATACAAGGTGCAATAAAAATGCTATGAGATCCGTATAAAAAAATACTCGAAAAACTTTTTTATGCATGGAAATGTTTTGTATTTTGGAGGGTTAGCCGGTTGGTGCTGGGACGACTTAGCCCATACAAAAAAAAAAATTTTTCGCGTCCAAATTTTATTTCTTCTACTTTTTCTTAGTCGCGATCTCGCAATACAATACCAAATATGCTCTTAAATGGATTACCAGTATTTTTGTTATAGCCTGTATTTACTGCAAATATAAAATTGTTGCAGAACAACAAACACCGAAATAACAGTCAGGTCAAGCCGTATCAACATCCACCATGATCAGAGCAAGCTCGACAAGTTGGGGCTCCGAGGGCAGAGGTTCTTCGAGGGCCGGCTGCATCGCGTCACCATGGCTGTCATACTCCTACCCTGGGCCCTGTGGTGGCAGGTCAGATGAGTGTTACTACCATATAGTCGGGTGGAGTCACGAGGGCATGACATCCACCATGATCATAGCAAGCTCGATAAGCTTGAGCACCGTGGGAGGGTTCTTCGAGGGCCAGATTTATTTAGTTAAACTTTATTGCACAATAAAAATAAGTACAAATGGTTTACAAAGGCGGGGGCTCCGAAGGAAGGTTCTTCGAGGGCTGACTGTTCCGCGGCACTACATATAGCCGTTCTCCTACCCTGGCTCATGTGGTGGCAGGTCAGATGAGTGTTACCACCACATAGTCAGGTAGATTCACGAGGGCATGCCCTCCACCATTATCAAGGCAAGCCTGAGGCTGGGGCTCCGAGGGAAGGCTCTTCGCGTCATACTTTCATACCTTATACGCTAGCTGCTTCGATGGGATATTAAATCTAATTTCTGATAAGAGCATTGTCTTTATTACAGATCCTAATACAAATAACTAATACGTACCAGTATATCGTTCTTCTACTGACAGAATATTACTATGCTGAGCGTTTTACTTACTGGCTGGATACTACCATTTGTGATTTGGTCTTCGCCGTAGATGTGTTTATATATATATTACACACTTTTTGGACTTTGGCACGACTTCATATAAGAGTTTACAGAAGAAGCTATATCTTGCTAATCTACGATCTGATCAGCCTAATACCATTGCGGTTGATATGTAAGTGTTTTGAAATATTAAAGAAGTCGCCCTAAATATACTGCTCAGTTGTACCTAGTTTCAAATGATTTATTTAACGTAAAATAGTGTTACAATTTTAATTAATAATAGCATGTGTATCCGTGGGACACGGCACAGATTCAAATCCACCCAACATTTCTTCAGTTTCATCGACGGTGCTGCCCTACCCAGCCCGTCTACCTCTGCCCTGCACTAATGCCACGTTCTTGTTGTTGGCTAATGATTAATTAAAATTGTGACACTATTTTATTTGTTGTACCTAGTTTTGGTTTAAGAAGGAAACAGTTCTGTTATCGATCCACATAATTGAGTACCTAGCGAAATAGCTTCTCTGGTATTCGATTTTTAACAAAGATGGAAATATCGTTGAGTTCAGTCCTTTCGATATCCTTTTCAGATAGCACTTAGTGAAAATTTGATACTTAAGTTCTTACCCCCACATTGAAACAGATTAGAAGTTCTGTATATTTTGATTTTCTAGTTACCTAGTGTTTATTTATTTATTAATAAACTTTTGTCTTCAACCGCTTTGGATCTATACAGATTTTGCGGTCATATTTATCAAATATACTATATATTCCCATTAATTACAATTACGGTAATATAATTTAAACTTGAGTTCATTTGGAGTTGACAAGTACTTACCATTCATAAGTACTAACCCCCTTTTCATAAGCGTCTCTCATAACAGGCCTCATTTAGTTTCGTCTCTTTCTAACAAACACAACTGTCAAAGTGACAAATAAGGCTAAAACATAAATTAACTAATAGAGGGGGACTTATGTTCGTATAGATGAATTATCGAGAGCGTGGAATTGCATATGTAGTAGTATTGTTTGTGTACAGACTGTACAGGCATTCTTTATTTGAATCCGCACACAAAGAGGCACAACACGGTACAACCACTACGTATGCAATTCCACGCTCTCGATAATTCAACTATAATGCAGGGTAGTTAGGACGTCGTGGGAATCATTTTTTATTTTTTGCTCATTTAAGTAGTTCATTGTATAATATTGATAGCTTATTGTGCGGTGATCTAATAAACATTGTGCAGCTAATGAAGAATTAATCTCAAAACGCGGGTAAACTCTCTGTAGTTAAATGGAAAGTTGTCCTGGTATGGCCGCCACGTGTTGTTTGTAAGGAGCAGCTATCACCCTTACAAGGAGCAAGGTCGAAACCGAACGGGTAAGTAATGTAACGTATACGAACTTATGCTATATTGCTTAAAAAGTATAAACTCAATTTGTATAATTTTGTAAGGCATAAATTATAGTAAGTATAACGTACGAAATGTATAATATCAAAATGTATAATTGCATTATGTATAATGTGCTTTGCATATAATATCGTTTACTATAATTATAAATTGAAATAATGATGAAATAATATAATAAACAAAACAAGTAACATATTCCAAATATAAACCTACGAGGCAAATTATTCCGAAAGCATATCCTAATCAAGTCGAGCCTTTTTTGGTAGCAGTTTATATCTATGGGGGGGGGGGGGGGGCGCAGCTCTAATCTAACCTAACCAACTTTTCTAGTAGTAGTATGTCTATAAGGGGTCGCAGTTCTAACCTAACCTAACCTAACCTACTTTTCTAGTAGCAGTATGTCTGCGGGGGTCGCCGTTTTTACCTAACCTAACCAACTTTTCTGGTAGTACTATGTCTATGAGGAGTCGCAGTTCTAACCTAACCTAACCTGCTTTTCTAGTAGCAGTATGTCTGTGGGGGTTACCGTTTTAACCTAACCTAACCAACTTTTCTGGTAGTAATATGTCTATGAGGGGTCGCAGTTTGAACCTAACCTAACTTACTTTTCTGGGAGCAGTATGTCTGTGGGAGAGCGTAGTTCTAACCTAATCTACTTTTCTGGTAGCGGTATGTCTGTGAGGGGTCGCAGTTCTAACCTAACCTAACCTACTTTTGTGGTAGCAGTATGTCTGTGGGAAGTCGCAGTTCTAACCTAACCTAACCTAATTTTCTGGTAGCAATATGTATGTGGGAGGTCGCAGTTCTAACCTAACCTAACCTACTTTTCTGGTAGCAATATGTATGTGGGAGGTCGTAGTTCTAACCTAACCTAACCTACTTTTCTGGTAGCAGTATGTCTGTGAGAGGTCGCAGTTCTAACCTAACCTACTTCTGGTAGCAATGCTTTTGGTAGCTGAAGGTTGTAATGCTGAGGTTTATTCAGGTTGTTATTTGAGATGTTATTCGTTGTTTTAGGTTATATATGTAATGAAGATTATATAAAATGGAGTTAGTTAAAATACCTGTTATATGAAACAACTGTATATTTTATTTATGTTATATTACTTTTAACGTATACTAATTGAAAATAGACATTTAGTGCATTATATTTAACGTTATTATACGTTTTGAACGTTTGTAAACTGAAATTATACAAAAAGTTCGTATTCATTACGTTACGCACCCAAACCGAACAACGTTGCCTATATTTATTTAACAAATAAAATTTGATTAACGTCGTCAACTTGACATTGGCAGAATTCCCATTGCTCATGTGCAAAGGGAGAAAGCCATTAATAATAAAAAAACAAAAGAAAAAAAAAACTAATTGAGGCCTGAGAGACGTTTATGCATGAGGAGGTTGTAATAAACTATTCGTTTTCATTTATTTCAGTTCAAAACAGTCAGGAATATCACTACTTGGCCAAGATCGGTTGCTGGCTTTGTATATGCCGTATCTACAGGCTGCCTATTTATTTCTCCCAAGTTAACGCGTTTGTAAGTACCTATTTATAATTTAAACTTATGGTCAGAGCGCGCAGTTATACTTATACATAAAACCATTATTTTTAAAGGAGTAAGGTGAGCGAATTGAGACGCATCTAATATCTTATAATCTCTGAGATAGGTAAATATAAAACCCTTAACTTAATCATAAATTAGTAAAAACGGAGACACTAATTTATATTAATAAGAGAGAGATGGGTATAGGTACAAACGGTACGGTTCAGTGATTAAGCATTTACAGAGTTAATGTTAAAGGAAGAAAGTGGGAGTAAGGAGCGTGAGTAAATTGGTCCTTTGACCGTGAAGAATACTAGTAGGTGGAATGAAAATGATCGGTCGAGCGGTTTTCGGCCCAGTCGGCCCTATCATTCAAGTGATACTATCCTCAATCTCTAACATAGGTACTCTGCGCCAAAAGTTGTTTAGTGAATAATTTACTTAAATCAAAGCTACTTTGATTCAATGATAGCTGTCAACAGTCAAACAATGGGCACTAAATATATTATAGATTATTATAGACATCGAACTAGTACAATACATGTTCTCGAGAACTATGGTAAATATTCTCGAGCGAGAACGTTTCCCATACAAAATGTGTCGCCAATTTTACCTAGTTTCAAGTTAGGTTAAGCAGGCATTACGCTAGGGATCATATTTTAACGTGCCTGTTTGATTTTTGTTTTTAACTCTATTAATGTTTAATTTTGTGGCGTTAAAATAAAATGTATTTTCTTTCTTGCCTTCTTTCAAATTGAGAACCGTTGGAATCCTTGCACAAATTTAGTCCTGGCTCAGTTTCTATCTTTGCAGATGAACAAGTCTCGGCGGCTGATCTTACTCTCACAACACATTATATTAGTAGTGTTGATCCTACATGGTATGACATGTGCGTGGTACTACATTCACCTAATCACTTTGGATTCGGGTGGCCATTTCATGCTCGGGTACCCGTCCCAAGTTGGCGCTGATCAGCTAAGGTTTAACAAGTGAGTCGAGTGTGCGTGGGTCACTTTGTATTTGAACTTTAAAAAACGTTTAAATACGATCCGACTTCAATACAATTCCAATGCATTAACAACGCAATACAGCTAGCAGCTAAACGTCTGAATCAGAAATATCAGAATTTGCTTAAAAATATTCCAATGCAACTCCAATACACCTTCAATATTGATTGATTTATAATTATAGATTTGTTTAGTGTTGGAATTATGTTTGAGATAGATTGTGTTTTAATGTATAAGTATTGTTTATGTATTTAAAATTAGAGCACGGCACATAGGTGGTTATTGCTTTGGGTCGCTGCATTGCTTTTCTTTGACAAATTGAGAAAAGAGATGCAGTCATAGCAGTTTGAAAACAAATCAGGAAATGTACGGCATATTACTAAGGTCGCATAATACCAAACTCGCACAATGTCGGAGTAACTGCTATAATGGCATGGCACAGTAGAAATACTTTTCATTTTGTTCATGTAAGCAAATAAGTACTATTTGGATGTCATATTTATGTATCTTCATTAGGGAATGCAATAACCGATCAAATTTGATTTCGGTTATGACCGAAAAATAACCGATAATTGGTTATAACCGGTTACGGTAATGTGTAATGTAATGAGAGCTAAAATGGGTCTTTAACTCGAAAAAAAGTGGAATATTTGTGCTTCAAGGTCAGCCACACGAATTACTTAGGCGATCAGCTAATGCTGACTTTTTTTGATCATATGGTAATCCATATGATCAAAAAAGTTATTAAATTGAAATCATTACAGGTTTGTGTAAAATAAATTTGACTATTTACTATCGCAGTAAAATAATGATAATATATTTGTTACAGCTATATGGCTTGCTTTTATTACGCCGCCTGCCGACTTGTAAATGTAATATTCGGGGATTCATTTCCTATTGTAAGTATTTTCATTAGGTACTCCAAGTCTGATTTTTTTATACTGGGAATAGTCTGGAAGGAAATACTGAAACGGTTGTTATAATTACACTCTTTTATTAGTTTAGTGTTTTTGTTACATGCCACGTAATATAACTTAAATTATAAGACAAGGAAAAATCCAACTAAATACTAATTCAGTTTAACCTGTCTATTACCTATCTCACTTTAGGGTTTTTTTTAATCACATACGAGTATATAGTGTGGTACAGCTGACCAAACATGTGGTTTACCACAGGGTGTGGTTCGTTTGAACGTCATGAGACAACAAGGTCGTGCATGTTTTCCTCTTAGAAATGTCAACCTTAGCGATCGTTAGATCTCGCAGAAACTTTTGTCCAAACTAGTAGACCACTTTCTTGGTCGACTGTACCTATTGGGTTGCGTAGTCCGTCGCTTCTGTTTCTGCATTTCCTGTTGTGGTGTTGTACGAACCATATTCTAGTAGGAAGTTCCAAATGGAATCCGGTCTTGGCAATTGAGTTTCTGCATGGAATGTAAATTAATAAATAAGATTAATGGTATTGGTAACTAAAAGGCTTATATTTTTTAGTGATCTATCAACATTGAAATTTTATTTTGAAATCATTATCACGCTATTGAGGCGAATTTTTCAAGAGTAAAAATGGAATTTAGAAATTGTTAAAAAATTCACGGGCGTCTTAAGTTACGTTAATTTTTGTAGTTGCTAAAGTTACAAACAGACGAAATATTTTTTGTATCTACGAACATAATGTAACTAAATATAACTGTCTAGCCTCTCGCCATCTCTAACGTCGGACTTTTTCTTCAGTACCCTTTGGAAATGTGGCTGACGTCTACCTTGATGATATTCGGACACTGTGTCGTACGATATCGCTTCATTGGAAAGCTCACTTGGGACCTGGTTGTAGCTAATACCCGCCGACTGACATTCGTCGATCAAGTAAGAGAACTTGTTTATTAAATTAGTATTTTAGCTTAATTATGTCACTACTATAATTTTCTGTGGGTGCTCAAATTAGGAAATCCGGTAAGAATTGAGTTTCCTACCGGTTGACGTGAGAGGTGAGACGCTGACTCTCGGGCGACGACGATAGACGCTCGGAAGACGCTATTGTGGGGTTAGCCTAATATTGGGTCAGCGAAATATCAAATGATATTTCGTTTCGTAAAACTCAGTGCTACGTGTCGGGTTTTGAACCGGAGATCTCCAGATTGAAAGCCAGACGTCTTACCTCCAGGCTATCAAGCGCTTCTCTGTGCATTTCTATGTAACGTAAAAACAAAATTAATGCCAATAATAATTATATGAAACTTACTTCCAGTTCCACCATATGTTGGACTACCTCCAAAAGTCCGGTGCCCCAGAAATGTTGGTCGAACTCGCCTATACTTACAAAATGCAGCTTTGGCGCATGAAAGACGGAGTGTTGACGTCCGACCATCTCCAAAAGCTACCACTACCTCTTCAGATGGAACTTATTTACGACATTAACATAGCTCATTTTCATGATACTCTGCTGTTTCGGGATGCACGTAAGACTTTATACAACTTTTTATCATAAGTATTTCATAGATGGTTATATGTTATATAACTTCGTGACTACTGGGGCAGGGCCTATTTAAAGCTACAATTGACAATTTACAAGCACATACACACAGAGATTTACACACATTTAGAAGCACATATACGCATAGGGTTAGAAAGAGACTTCCGTTTGTTAACCGTCTTAAAAAAAAGAGGTTTTCAGTTTAACCCATATGTTTGTATGTATGTTTTTTCGCGATTATCTCGCGTTTTGGCTGAACCGATTTAGGTGCGGTTTTCAAAAAGTATTTGTTACACTCTGGAGAAGGTTTTATAAATTGTCAATTGTAGCTTTAATAAATAGGCCACTGAATATGAGTTAGCCAACAGTATCAACTAAATAACAAGGTTCGAATTTGTATGGTAGTATTCTCGAGGGTAACATGTGGAAACCTAAGTGGCGAGTTGGCTACATGTTTAAAGTCCAGTGACACCTCTCTACCCTCAGCCCCCGCACCGGTGTTGCCCTTGAGCCATCTTTGATGTCGCTTTTTATGGGGCCTATCACACGGAGGGCGAGTCACTGTCTGCCGGACATAAAATTGAATACCGTTTTATTAGGCAGGCGCCCGGCTCTTCATCCAATAGCCCAGTAGTCCATAGTTTTCACCCAATAGCCTAGTACATTTTAGGTTCCATTCACTCTCAAAGTTGTTACACTATGGCGGGTGCTGTCTCTACATGCGTCCCATGACACGGGCAGAGGCAGCATCCACTTAGTGTACCCCGCACTTTTCATTAAATTGTCGAAAGGGCCTCTGCGCGTTGGTTTCGTCTCCGCATACGCCTCCCAAAGGTCCGGAGCACCATTGTTCCGTGATCGGGAAGGACTGATTACCAATGGTCGGCGGGGGTGAGCTGTTTTCATAGTAATTTGACGTATGTCGTGTCAAATTAATATGAAAACAGCTCACCCCCGCCGACCATTGCTGATTACTTATACTTTTCAATTTTCAATGCAAAAACTTCTACGATCATTTCTTTCTCTTGTAGCTGAAGCGTTTCTGCGCCAGATTTCTCTTTTGATGCGCCACGAGATCTTCATGGCCGGCCAGCATATCTGGAACCAAGGAGTCGTGAAAAATGGCTTGATTTGTTTGAAGAAGGGCGTCATCGAGATGCTGTCTGATGAGGACGATGAGAGCCCGATGATAGCGTTCAGGGAAGGAACGGTTAGTACTGAATGTTCAAATAATGTTTAGAAACAACGAGGATTATTTAGCAGCGGCGCGTCAAAAATATTTGTAGGTAAGCCGAAGCTAATTTGGTTTATTTTTCTCCATGATCTGTAAGGAAGTTACCCAAGCACCTATTTATTAAGGAAGCCGGTGGGAATCGAGTTCTATAGACCCGCCGCCACTGTTATTTAGCCAAAATGTGTGAATTAACTAAACTTTAACTCAGTAATCGCGGACAAACATATGGGTCAAACTGAGAACCTTCTTTTTTTAAGTCGGTTAAAAAGTGTCGTATAAAAACTATAAGACATGAAACAAGGAGTTTAGAACTGATTTAGTTTGCACATAGCAGCAAAATTTGAAGCGCAATATGACGTCACGTAAGACACGATGCCGATGTCAATCAACAACGTATCCATTTGGTCCTAAGGTTGGCTGGTTGAGAATGCCTTACGGCATTAAGTTCGACTTTTGTACGATAAGATTTTCTCCTTGTGCAACAAAGAATAAATAACGTATTTTTATTCGAATCCCTGTGCAGAAAGAGATAAAACAGGAATCACGGCTAAGTATATAAATTACTTTTTCAACAGGATTAGGGGGATTATACGATGTTTATGTCATTATTGTTTCTACCTAGTCGGGATTCTACACAATATAAATTCCACACAGCTGACGTTTATCACATGCGTTATTCTTCATAGCATTATTTCTACACAATCTTGACTCTACCTAGTAGCGATTATACACACTATATGCAAACTCCATTGGTTCTGTTCTTCCATAGCAAGATGTTAGCACCATCTTAAATTTAGAGGTCTTACACACTGTATTCCTCATCATAATTTTATTCGACTCGCCCTATAGGTACTCCCGTGATCCCTGATCTCCATTAGAGTGTAGATATCTCTAAGGATGAATAAATATAAAAATTGAGTAGGCATTTCGAAGTAGTCTATATGTTCCGATAAAAATATTTCAGTCTTCATTTTAGGTGAGGTCGACGTCAAAAATATGTTTACACTTTTGCACCAATTACTTCTTTGTAATAAGGTCCAAATTGTAAACATATAATGATATATAATATGAAAGATAATATTTGACGTCGAATGTACATTATTTGGTGTTTCCACGGTGGTTTGGTAGGTAGGTATCTTTGTAAATATATATATTGTATGTTATTGTTGAAAACGTCACAAATAATCCATAAACATCCATATGTTCATGGATTATTTGTGACGTTTTCAACTAAAAGTTACCTCATTGCCGGTTGTCGATAACGCGCTTCTGTCAAGAAAGTTCATTAAGAAAGAAACCTTATCAACAACAGACAATGAGGGACCTTTTAGTTAAAAACGTCACATTTGATGTTTTCTATGTATAGTATTTATCTATAATATAACTATCTATTGTATAATGTCGTCTATTACGTTCAACACGAGCCTTATTTCTGTGGGACTAGGTTGATTTTTGCAAGATTTTCTCATAATATTTGTTTATTTATTCATATGTAGAACTTAAAAGTGTAATACGTTTTTTTAAATTAATATCCCTATTAATCCTAATTAAAACTCTAATTTATTTTGATTTCATTTAGAATTAATCAAATACCTTTCGGAATAATATTAATTTTTAATTGGATTTAAAGAGCCGTCTCTTGTTTGTTTAATTTGATATTAATCTAGTTAATGCACTATTAATAATTCGAGCAATACCTGCGTAATAATATTACAGCCATGAATAAATAATTCGCTCCATTTCTTTTCCAATACCATTTTAAAACACGAGTTAGGTATAACGCAATTTATGACGGAAAAGTTTTTTGATTTGGCAGGTTCTTGGGGAGTTGAGTTTGTTCTACTCGATCCCGGCCAAAGTTACCGTCACAGCTGCTACGTACGTGGAAGTACAGGCAAGTATAAACCTACTGTTGCAGTAATGGGTTAATTGAAAAGAAACTCGTTATATGGGATGATAAACACATTATTCAGAGCAATGACGCGTAGTTTCTGTGTCCGCGAGCCAACCGGATGGCTGGATGGCTGGTGGTTCCACAACACGCGGTATTTAAGCTCCCTACGTGTTGTGGAACCACCCTGTGCAAACCGAACTGACCCACGTTGGACTTGGTTTTTCATACTCCCCCCTCTCCACAGAACAGACAAAACATAATTTAACTAAATGAGGTTTGAAACACGTTTATGAATAAGCGGGTAGAATATATTTAGGTATACTTACATTCTCTATTACAAATACAAATAGGTACACCCAGGGTCCATGAAACGGAAATTCAAAATTTCGAAATGACTATACAATTCATAGGTGTCCTTTTTATATACAGGGTGTTTCCTGTAATAGTAGCAATAAATTCAAACGTAGACTCTACTCCTCACACCAGACAACGTTTGTTCAGCAACTTTTAAAAATAACTTAAGTTTTGATTTTTATTTCACTTTAAAGTTTATTCGAACACGCAATGTATTCGGAAATTGATTATGTCTGTAAGGTGACAAGGCTGACAAGCAATGTCAATTGGACGGATTTTAACGTACATTGAAAATACTATTTAGTTTGTATGAAAAAGAGACAATCTAAAAAATACATATTTTTTAAAAGTTGTTGAACAAATGTTTTATTGTTTGAGGAGTAGAATCTACGTTTTAATTTATTGCTCATCTTACAGGAAACACTCTGTATATTTTTTCGCTTACTTAAGCATATTGCTAAAAACCTTTTAGATTGATAACCAGAGCTTTGGTAGGTATTTAAGTATTTAATCGGACGAGGGTATAAACTGGAAACAAAGTGAATGTACTATATGTATGTAGAAATATAAATATTCGATGAATAACCAATGATAATATTTTATGAATAACCGTTAAAATAGCCGCTGCACTCCATTTTTAAGCCGTCCGGCGTGGAGATTAACGGCCTCTGTTAATGATGGCCAATTTCATTTTCTGATTTTATAACGATATTACGAAACCGCTGAATTTTATTTTATTGTAATGAATTTTGGTAAATAATTTATGAATGGCTTTTGTGTAAAGTAACGATTAATTTGCTATGTGTGCAGCTACTTTTGATATAAAAACACAAACCAGAATAAATAATCTTTCACTGAAGTGTGCTTCATATTTTGTAAAAATAAACTGTCCGGTTAGAGTATGATTGAACAAAGGAACAGGTCTATAAGCAAATAAGTTTAAGGCATTTTACGAAAATTATAAACGCGGTTTCTGTAAGAACGCTGCTATTTGAATATGCGTCGGCGCTCTTTGAAGGGATTTCTCTTTTCTAAGGTATTGCGAAGAACTGATTTCTTACGCGCTATGGCCGACCAGTCGGCTTTGTTGTACGAAATCCGTGATAATATAGAACAGCGACTCCGGAGTGCAAAGACCAAACAAGTAAGTTAACCATTAAGCCGTAATTGACTAAGAGGCGACCGTTGACCACCCAAACATATCGAGTAGCAGGACGTGGCCTCTCTAGGACGATGTATATAATAAAAAATTAAAAAGGTATTTCTTGAGATACCTAAACCAAACATAAAACTCGTCGTCACTGTCCACTACTGGGTTACGTTTTTATACAAAGTTAGACCAAAATTTTTTTTTGTATGTTTGTAGTTTTATGCTGGGAGAATGAAAATCTCATTAACTCTGAAAAGTCACCGCTATAGCTTATCGGTGAAATGGCATTGGGCCTAAATTTTGACTTTAATAAAATGGTTCAATATGACAAATTAAATCCTTTATTTTTCATCATGCGAGGTTCACTGGGTTCGAATCCCGGCAAATACATTTGTTTGAGTGTTTGTCACAGATGCATACCTATTTGTACCTGAGCTATCGATGTATTCTATATTTTTGGGTATTTATGAATCGATTATATATATCGTCTAGTGGCCACAACACAAGCCTGAATGATCTTACTGTTTGATTATGTCGATTTGTGTAAGATTTTCCCATAATATTTATTTATTATTTACCGCCAGGAGGCAATAGTGGCGTACGAAGAAAATGATTCAAGACTAATCAGGACACGGTACAGACCAATGAAGGTGCTCAAGAACCGTCTAGCGGGTATTGAGGACGAGGACCCCACGTTCGTCGACGATTCACACATGTTTTATCGCGGTAACGATCGTATTATATATGTATAGTATTTTATGGAATCGTGACACAATGAATAGCATTTCAGTTGAGTACGGTGTTTAGGCCACGAAGCTTGCTGAGTGGCTTAAGTAAGGTGCGAGCTTAATTACGTCACTATTGTTACCTCACAAAGGATATAAGCTTTAGGTTGTGTCAAAAAATATAAATACTTACGTAGATATAATACTCTCAAAATACATAACTCCTTTGGTAGTCGGGCAAATATATGATTTGTACAGTGGAACATTCTTTAATATAAAATATAATACGTAGATTACCTAGGTTCGAGATCGAGAAATAAGGTAATCAATCATCCAAGAGCCCGTCGCTGATCGAGTAACTAATACAAGTCATCTTGAAACTTAAGTCATTCTCAATAAAGGTGACAGGGTGTTATCTATTGAGTACCAGCGTGTCGAGCACTAGGACGTTTACCTTAGGGGTATATTAGAAAGTAATAGATATATGTTTTATCTAATACGTAATTTTTTTAAACCTTTGTAGATGCAGAAGGCATTCGTCGGCCGAAGTTTACCGAGGAGTTCCTAGAACTTTACCAGATGTCTCCAAAAGTGACCAGTTTCAAAGAACCTAAAATTTGTCTCAGGGCTTCTTTTCCTTGGATTTTAGAACCTGACACCGATTTTGTGAGTTATAACTTATAACCCATTTAATTTAAGTTATATAGGTAATTTGCCTACGAGTAATTAAGAGTTTTCGATACCAACCCTACCTAGTAAGATTTCCGTTGTCGTGCACGACTACATAACTCAAGTCGCGTTTGACATAGGTAATAGTATAAGTAATTGTAAATCATGCACTAGGTCTATCAAAGTAATTTTTTTCAAGCAATGATCTTTTTAGTGTTTCATAGCTAAACTAATAGTTCTGTTGTCTTACTCGTTGGCTATGTTACTGGCATTTTACTCAAAAACTATGCGTAACATAGAAAAAACGCTAAGCGTCGGCGATGCGAAAACTATCCGACATCGGTTTGCTGATTAGATTCTAAGTGTTAGTTAACATTTTACCGTAATTTTTAGTTAAAACAGGGTGGAAATTTTCTAAATGAAGTCTGCTTAGCCTAAGCTGGTCGGGTTTTTACATCTATCACCATTAGCGGTCACGATCTAACAAAAATTAAGTGTGAAAGTGACGCATGACGTGGCAGGTGATAAAATGCCAACCATGCTATCAGTTCGGTGGTACATTTCAGATGCATATGCTGAATATCATTCACTTGTTAATGATACTGTATTTGTGTACAATGGTGCCGTACTCGAACATCATTCAGCCAGCCCAGTCTGACGTGCAGCGGGTCGTCAACACTGTCATCACCAGTGGGATGCTTCTGAACATCTACATTCAGCTCACTACTGCCATTTACGATAAGGTTTGTCACATACAAGCTGTAACAAAAATACTGGTGATCCTTTTAAGGGCATAATTGGTATCGTATTCTTATTATGAAAATCTAAGATTTTTTTTTGGTTTTGTATGGAGGGTTGGCTGGCTGGGACGACGTGTGCCATACAAAATCAATTTTCTTTTCGCGTCAAATTTTTTTTTCTCACTTTTTACTACTCGCAATAGGATACCAAATATGCCCTTAAACGGATCACCAGTATTTTTGTTACACCCTGTATGATCAAGCAAGTATCAGCGTGTGGTTTGTTGTAGCAGCTTGTTGCGTATTTTCCATTTTCAGCTGTAAATTGTTTGTAATTTAGTACAAAAAACTAACCACAGGTGTTCTCAATTATTAGTTATAGTTGGTTAAAAAAATTACAGCTTTCCAGCAGCTTTTTGTAAGGTTTTTTGGCTGTAATTTGTAAGCTCTTCGGTCTAAATAGCAATCAATTTAGAACCAAAAGTCCAAGCCCAAGCTGTGTTTAATTTGCAGTGAAAAAGCTTAATTTCTTAATACTTACTAAATATCAGACCTGTAAAGGAACATATGCTTGACACTTTTTAACGCGTTTAACGTGTAAGCTTCAACAATTGGAAAAATACTACATTATACTACATTTAAGTAATGTAGTATAATGTAGTATATATGTTTTAGTTATTTATACTACATATGTTTTAGTATCGTAAGACTCTCCCCAACTTTTAATTACAGAACGTGGTAAGAAACACAGTAAGAGAGATATCCGAGGTAAAAATGGCGACGGTAGGTTTCTACCTGGACATATTGTCAGTGTTTCCTTTCTACATATTCACGGATACCCTGGACCCTACAGGGCAGTCCCCGGCCGGCCAAGTGGCCGCACTCTTTCCCATGCTGCAGGTTTGGCACATCTGGGAGTATATGGATAAATTGGAAAGGAATTACAAAAGTAACGTCAGGGTATGTGTTTTATTGATATTGTGTCATAAGTGACAGAAAATTTCCGTATCCGAAATATATCATTAAAGGCTGGCGTTTTTCACATAAGAATACATACAGAATTTAAGTCATCCCGCGCCGTCGCCGGGACGAATCTGATTCGGGAGCTCTCCAATATGGCCCGAGAAAGGGAAGTGGGAAATACAGAGGTCATACATTCCGGTCCATGAAAAATACCTAGTGCAGGGGGCCGAAGCCCCTTTATTCTGGGTTGAAAAAGTTTAGAGATACTCGAGACAGAATGCCATTTCCAAAGTAGACTAACTAAAGCCACAGAATAAGTATGCTAAAGCTGTCAAGATTTGACATCCAAGCTATGTGTATTGACAAATTGAAACAAGTGTGCGATGGCAATCAAGTGGTACCTAGTACCTACATCTAATAGTACCTAAAAGTATTTTTTTAAGATGTCGGAATCTTATTAGGTTTCTACCTACAATTCCGACATCTTACATTCTTACCTTTTTGTTCGATAACGCATTTTTGGGTTGTTACTAATACCAAGTTGCTTGTTACTAATTTTTCGCTAATTCTATTAAAAATGACATACCCACTATGTTTTCAGATGGTTTGCCTGCTGAAATTTGCACTGACGATTTCAATATTCTGTTACTGGTCAGGCTGCTTCTTATATTTGATATCTTGTCCAAATCAGTTATGCCGAGCGGTAAGTGTATAATAAAATTAAAAATTACTAACTAAATATGAACGAACATAGTTATTAAAGAGTAAATTACATGAAACCTAGCGACAAATATTCCTATACCACAAGTTTAAGCTTTCCGAAGACGAGTATAATCTTGTTAATGCACATATGTATATCAGAAGTCGATAAACGAGAGGTTGAGTACTCGCTATGACAACTCAGAAGTGACACGGAAATTCCGGACTCCACCCAAATCAATGATGCCACACATTGCAGTACATATTCCAACTCTAGTGATAGTGTGTCTGAATTTGAAACAATGAATGAAATGAATATTATTTTTCCTTATGCGCTATATTCGTATTCTTGTTCGCAGAACTCATGGGTAAAGCACCTGATATACTGGGAGACGAAGGTGTTCTCGACTATGAACGCTAAGCATGAGAAGCCCATGATATCGTCGCTCATGTTCGGTACCGCGGCGTTCACTGGTGCCGGCATATCCGATATAGGCCCAGGGGTGGCTGACCTGTTTGTGGTGAGCAACAATGGTATACTATACTATAAGGTGTTCCCGACTATGAACGCTAAGCATGAGAAGCCCATGATATCGTCGCTCATGTTCGGTACCGCGGCGTTCACTGGTGCCGGCATATCCGATATAGCTCCAGGGGTGGCTGACCTGTTTGTGGTGAGCAACAATGGTATACTATACTATAAGGTGTTCCCGACTATGAACGCTAAGCATGAGAAGCCCATGATATCGTCGCTCATGTTCGGTACCGCGGCGTTCACTGGTGCCGGCATATCCGATATAGCTCCAGGGGTGGCTGACCTGTTTGTGGTGAGCAACAATGATATACTATACTATAAGGTGTTCCCGACTATGAACGCTAAGCATGAGAAGCCCATGATATCGTCGCTCATGTTCGGTACCGCGGCGTTCACTGGTGCCGGCATATCCGATATAGCTCCAGGGGTGGCTGACCTGTTTGTGGTGAGCAACAATGGTATACTATACTATAAGGTGTTCCCGACTATGAACGCTAAGCATGAGAAGCCCATGATATCGTCGCTCATGTTCGGTACCGCGGCGTTCACTGGTGCCGGCATATCCGATATAGCTCCAGGGGTGGCTGACCTGTTTGTGGTGAGCAACAATGATATACTATACTAAGGTGTTCCCGACTATGAACGCTAAGCACGAGAAGCCCATGATATCGTCGCTCATGTTCGGTACCGCGGCGTTCACTGGTGCCGGCATATCCGATATAGGCCCAGGGGTGGCTGACCTGTTTGTGGTGAGCAAGTATGGTATACTATGCTTACTCATACTGATGTGCAAATTGCGGAAAGTTCCAAAAAAGTTTGAAGAGTTCTCGGAAATTTCCAGATACTTTCACAAAGAATATAGGAAATTTTAATTTATATGCACACTACACACATTCGGTCTAACCACGTAGTGAAAGTGTGGAACAGTTTGCCTGAATTCTTTTAAAAATAGACTCGATAATCATTTCCGGAATGGACAAAACACAAGTGGACATTGATATGCACGTATCAGCTATAAGCTGCCTGTGCATTATTATAATGTAATGTTGCAGGTGATTTTGATATTTGTCCTCGGGTTATATTTAAGCTGCTTGTATACCGCCACTATGTGCAGCCACTTTATGCTTGCAACGCAGAGGAGGTGCAAATTCAAGGTAGATTTCACTTATATACCTATTTTAACCTTTGGTACGCGCAACCCCGCCCCCTCAATACTCTTAGTACATGGAGCATATCTGTTACTAGGGATCCCTTTGTTTCCCATAAACTTGTTGTTTCGAATTTCGATAGTCAGAAATTGATATACATATAATTTATGGGCATAAACATCAATAGTCATAATTTATGTAAAGCATAACGTTTCATAGTTCTTATAATAAAGATCTATAATATTAAACACTATAATCGCAAAAGGCATAAAATTGATGAGTATAACATTCGAAGGTCTATCAATAATTATTCAGAAATATTTTAAGGGATATATTTTATCGGACTAATAGTCGTTAATCATATCGTTTTAATGTCATCCCTTTGTTTTCAATAAACTTATTTCTGTCCCAGAGATAGGTAGGTTAGGGTTATTTTTTTATGACCCTAAATACGAAACTGCTCCCAGAGATAGGTAGGTTAGGGTTATTTTTTTATGACCCTAAAAACGAAACTGCTCCCAGAGATGGGTAGGTTAGGGTTATTTTTTTTTGATGACCCTAAAAACAAAACTGCTGCCAGAAATAGGTAGGTTAGGGTTATTTTTTTTTGATGACCCTAAAAACGAAACTGCTCCGAGAGATAGGTAGGTTAGGGTTATTTTTTTATGACCCTAAAAATGAAACTGCTCCCAGAGATAGGTAGGGTATGGACACTATGGACTATAAAAAATCGGAACTTAAAATTTGTGGAAACCGATATACACCCCTAGTTATCAATAATCTACGATTAAAGAACTTAAAACAATTATTATAAGCAAGTTTATTGCCTTCAACATTATGTAATAGACACCATTTGGACTTTGAATATTATGAGTAACAGATTTTATGACTAACAATAATTATGACCTGCAAAAATCGTACCAGCAATTTAGATTGTAAAATTTTATGACTATTGACAATATGACTAATAAAAATTATGATCGAAAACGTTATGGACTGACAAAAACGGAAGTTAAAAATTATGGGAACCAATAGAGACCCCTTTTCAAGGCTCTTACTGGGCAAAGTATCCAAAGAGGTACTAAGGGCTGAATCGTCGTAATTTAGCTGAGAACTACGTAACTTTCTCAAACTATGGTAGCGCTGTCATTTTAAGGGCCCTGAGTGTGACACCCAAACGATACAAATAACAGAAACGAAAAAAAAACTCCAAGTAGTTGTACTATAAAACAGTGGCGGCGGGTAAGGATTTTTCTTAGGCAAGCCGCCGTAGCTTAATTTGGCTTAAAATTTCTTCATGAGCTGTAGAAACATTGCTCAGGTGCCTGAAAATTAGGCTAGCCGACAGGAATCGTGTTCTATGGACGCACCGCCGCTGCTATAAAATATAATTACACTTTACAATTACGTCACTTTATATTTTCGTCACGTCACGAAAATAAATTACCTAACTATTTATGTACAATTTTGTGATTGAATAGGTATGCGAAATAATTTCAATTTATTTGAACAGGAATCAATGCGGGAACTTTTCTGCTTTCTATCGGTAAATCAGGTTAGCGAGAAAATCAAGGCCCGAGTCAGAAAGTTTTTCTGCGTACAATGGTAAGTGAGTTTTTTCCTTCGTAAATTAATATTTCAAAGTTTGGCTTGGGCGATCGCGCCGTGTGCAGATTTTGCCATTAGCTGATTAAAAACTGTGACGATAAGAATGTCTGCAGTAACGACATTAGTAAAAGCCAAAGCATACTTTGTTGCTTAAAAATAAGGTCGAAAGTTGAACAAGTTATTAAATTTATAGTTAAGATAAAATTGAAATATTTTGTTTATGAATTTGTTTGTGCTGCGATGAGTGTCGTTTATGCTTACAGTTGTACGAACTCATTTTCTTCGCAAATGTATATTGAAATGTAAATTGAATACGTGATTAAAGTGTTGACCACACTAATGAGGCCCACGTTACGCTTACCTACTATGTATACAGTCTGTATCATTAAATCCTCATATCATTTAAACAGTTATTTTACAACCAGAGACCAAATTACTGAAGCTGCATTAAATTGACCTTAAACAACCTCAGAATATGTTGATATGGGGAATCAACTTTTTAATGCTGTTTACCCTGTCCCCTGTCTCTCTCCTTGTCCGAAGGACAACTTTATACTGTTTCATCGAATAGGGGCAATAAAAACTTGATAGGCTCGTATACAGGGTGTTTTTTCAATAACTAGCCATATTGTGCTAGGCAGCGACTGGTAATATATCAGTTGCTGGTGCTAGGTGATTTAATAGGCCAAACTAAACAACTTTTACTATGGGACCAACGCCCAAACCTCAAAAAAAATTTTGGCATTTTCATACATTTCGGCCGATCAGACGTCGAAATTTTTTTTAAGATTGCGGGGTTAAAGTCTTATAGAAAAAGTAGTTCAGTATGACTTACCTAATCACCTCTCACAATAAGATTAGTTACCTATTGAAAAAACACCTTGTTCTTGCTGTATTATTTCCACGTCGCTTTTTATAATGACTACAAGACCAATGCCTATCTTTATTGAGTTAGAGGTCTGTAGACACAGACCAGTGAATCGATTATAGTCTGAGGATTACTATTGTTACTCACAGTTGTATTAAATGGCCTGTATATCCAACAGGTATTACAACAACGCTGTATGTGTGAAGGATCTATTTGAAGACATGTCCGCCAACATTCAACAAGAAGTGCTGTCCATCGAGACTGTGGAGACTTTGCTGTATTGTCCACTTTTTCAGGTACCAAGTAACTAAGTTTTAAGCTTAGAGTTGCAAGCTCACTTTAAAAAACTGACTTTCATTTGACATTGGTTTCGGTTGCTTCTCCTTGCGTTCATCCCTTCAGATAGCCAGGAAACTGTATTGATTCAACTACTATTCGTGAAAATTTATAACCGGCCAGTCTCATACGAAACCGTAATAAGATTAATATAACTGTCTGAGAAAGTACCGCACGAGTCGTTCTTGCGTTACTATTGTGGCACCATTTTTTGGGCTGATCTCAAGTATTATTTGTTCAGTACTGATAGGCAACGCACAATCTAAAACGTTAGTTAGAAAGAACCTTAAAATTTGGAACATGGTATATTATTAAACGTCATTCATTAGGCTCTACAGTTAAAGGATATTTAACCCACAAAGGGTGAAAATAGTGATGTACAGTTAACGCCAAAAATATATACAAATTTGAATCGTATTACGATGTTTTTAGGATTGTAGCCGCGACCTATTGCAGACTGTGGCTGCTAACAGTAGAACTATAGTGTTGCCCGACGACGAGGTAGTTCAACACGCAGCTGATATAGGCCGCGACATGTACATCATACAAAAGGTTAGTCTATTTATTAGTATACATTTTGTTTATTTATGCGGAGAAACACTTGACCCAACCATAAGCTCATAGCAAAAAAAATTCAAGGTGTTGGCCGCTATTAGACCGTTCAGAGAAACCATTTTCGTCAGATCGTTATAATGATCGCAGAATCAAACTCTCACATGACGCTTACCTCGTGAGTCTAGACGATATATTGTAAAGAATTTGTTTCAAAATTTTGGGTGAACTAGCTAGTAAGCTCTTTTAAAACTGATAGCACTGAAATAGGAAACCTAGACTTCTATCGACATCGGGTGATTTTGTTAATATTATAAGAAAACACGGTTTGTGATGAAATTTGTCGGTAATACTCAAGAGGTTATCTTGTTTTGAGGAGAGCGAAATTTAATATTCGATGGATCCCAACCATATCCAGTATCCACTTCTAACCTAAGATAACACTTCGAAATATATCGTTAAAACTTTATTGTATATACGTACACGGTGGATATTTTACGGGATTCTTATGAAGAACTACAACTTCCCAGCCGGTGCGCTAAAAATAAATTAGAAGACATCCTATTTTTTAACCGACTTCAATTCCATAGAAAGAGGAGGTTCTGCATTCGGTTTGGTGTTTTTTTTAAATGTATGTTCAATTGTTCACCGACTACTCCGAGACCCGTGGTCCGATTTGAGAAATTCTTTTTTATCTATGATATGTTCAATTATTTTTTAATGTAAAGGCAGCGATGAATTTTTTTTACTTTATATCTAACAAGGATCTATCTGGAAGAGATCCCTTACAGGGATAAGTTCGCCTTTGTACTTTGTTTTCTCTTTTATCATGTTTTATTGTAACTTTTTTATGTACAATAAAGTGTTATAATAGAAGGGAAAATAAAAGGAAGAAGGCGCCGTGGGAGGCCTAGACGGGCGTTTATAACCCAGGCTAAGGAAAAGGCTAATGTAGTGTCATATCGGGAGCTTAAAACAATTGCGGAGAGGCGAGATGAGTGGCGGTTACTCCACCGACAAGAGCAAAGCTCTTAAATTGATGATGATGATGAAAGTGTTTACATACATACAAGGATTGAAAATCAAATGTCTCTTGAGTTTAGATCCTTAACAGACTCGGGTCAGAATGTTTTCCTCTGGTCCCTACCTATTTATTCTAACCCGTCAAACGTGTTATACTGATCTCGAACTGAAGAAATTGTAGGTATGCAACTTTTTAGTTCTAAGCTACGTATATTTTCAGGGTCACTGCAATGTTGTTAACAACCTGGGAAAAGTTGTATCGTGCGTGGGCCCTGGAAGTCAATTTGGAATGATTGAAATGCTGTTTGGACTACCGAAAGTAAGCAATATTATAAAATAGGTATGTAAACATGTTACTTAAGGATTTTTTAACTTCAGTGTTATGTTTTCATCACCACCGCTGCACTAATGAAGTAAGTGGCCATCAGATATATCTGAGCGGCGGTCATTAATATCTGAACAACACCTCTATTCTCAAGGCGTTAAGTTAAAATGCATGTTCAGATATTTTTGAGTACCTTGGCCGCTCCGATATATTTGATGGCGACTGTACCTACCTACTTACAGCACTGTTTTCAAACAGTGTTGTGACTATTGTGAGTCTCAGCTTATGCTTAGTTCGAAGCTTAGAAACTATGAAAAGACACAACACAACTTTGAAATAATTAATTGAATCAGATAGACACAGCAGAAGAACATATAATTATCGCAGTTTTGCTTTTGTTATTCCGCAGTATAATAATGTTAGTTAATTAGTGTGAACTCGTTTACTTACTTGCCTATTTGTTGCATGCAATTAATGTTATAAATTTCCTACCTTTCTTTTTTTGCCAGTGGTAGGGTGAAAACGCTAAATAAGTAAACGGCCAGCCTTAGTGTACTACGGAATAGCGAACCAATAAAGCTATCGTTGACTTAAACTTTATTTTACAAAGTGTACCTTCGTAACAATACTAACAATATGTTTCTATTGTTCTCTACGCCCAGGTATACACAGTGTTGACGTCGACTAACTGCATATTGCTGCACATGGAGTACAGTGCGTTGGTGCAGTGCTGGGGCACGTTCCCTGACGTCAGTGCTCCCATTATGAAGGTGATTCATGCGGATTCATGCTTCTATCCTGTTAACAAACTAGCTTCAGCAATCGAAATTGATTCACCCGGTTTCCCTGACATGTCGATCACGACATTTGCAACCGGGCAACGCACCTCATTCGGGATTTAAAGAAATGGCAAGGGCCATAGTTGATTAAATCGTGTATATTTTTGCAAAATAAAAATACTAAGTATTAGTCTTATTGATACATATAAGTCTAAGAATACAGTAATTATTTGTTTTTTGTGTCAGTATAATTTTTTTTGCTGTGTGGCCCCGGCTTTAGAATAGTGCCACCCCGTCTCTTCCCGCGGGCGTCGTAAGAGGCGACTAAGGGATATGGGATAAGGGGACTTCTGATACCTTCTACACGTGGGAACGCATCACCACAGCGTTTTAACTAATCATCATCCGCATGGCGACGATGCGGTACGCCACCCATCACGTCTCGTTCTTCACGAGGGCGAGAAGCGGCTCACGGAGAGCCGTTCTGCTATGTTGATCGTAGCAAATGGAAATCCGTGATCTCTGCCTACCCCTTTTGGGATATAGGCATGATTGTAGGTATGTGTGTATGTATGTATTATTTTATAATATTTTAGTTAATATCAATAAATGAGAATAGAGTTGATGATGCCTGTTTCCAGTGCTCCTGACCGTTATACCTACATATGAAACTTGTATTTAACTTTAATAGTATGTATTAGAGCACGTTAATTATTTACCTCTTCGTTAGATTCGATAACTTTTTTAACGCTTTTCAGGTTTTGGAGGATCCGGAGATTCTAAGACAAACGCAAAATTATGAAGTAGCCAAACCCATGGCAGGCCGGATAGACGTCAAAACTAATCGGATTGCGGTAAGATAATTATTTCATTAATTGTGTATAGAGTAAGTAGTTCTAAACACGAAACATTGTTTCATTTTCGATAATCATGCTCATAAATACCTACCTACGAGTATGTAACGAAACGATATCGCATCGCCATATCGTTGGCTTCCTTTAACATATAACTGTGTCCCTTAAATTTCCGTTCCTACCTTTCACTCATCAGTTCAGTCAATAGACATAAATCAAAATCAAGATTTTTTCCGATTTAGGGTCACTGGGCACCAGACAGTCTGTTAACGCCAACGTCATCGTTAAAAAAATCTTGTACGAAAAGTTTCACAGTTTTCTATGGGATGACAGCTCCGTCGCCATATTTAACGTTGATGATTCCGTTAATTGTGCGTGGTGCAACCCACCCTTAGTCTTATATTTTCACCTAGTCTAATACTTCGTTTACACTTGCATGTTCACACTTGCGTCGGCGGTCGTCGAAAGTTGCAAAAAATTATCCCTATATCGCTTCCGGTCGCTCGCGAGCACGCGCGCGTTTGCCGACCCGCATGTGTAAACAATCGCGCGCCATTCGCCGCGTCATTCACCTAGCAGTTCGCATGCAGGTGTAAACGAGCTATAAAATATTACCGCTTTTTGCTGTCTAGCGTTTCTCGTGAACATTGGGGAGCAGGTTCGTCACGCACGATTCGTGTCGATTCATTTTTTACGGAAAAGTGCCGGCGAATAAACCAATGTGCAAATGCATCTCGTAAATATTTAGTACAAGAATAACCAGTAGTTTACAGATTTATCGGTAACTTCATTATCCTTTTACCGGTTTGCATACTCTATAAAACAAATACAGTTGTTTTTATTACAGCAAGAGATAAAAGAAAGTTTTGTCACGTTAAACGGACGCGAAGAGCGAACGCAATATATCAAGGCCTTCGAAAAGTTAGGTGTGATGAGGTAAATATTAATAGACTATGGGCGAAGTCGCTCCTCGACAAAATCCAGGTTTGTAAAATTATGATTATGATGGAAAGGCTTTCTAGCTAAATAGTGTTTATAAAAAAGCAACGTCCCGACCTTCTTTTTATAATTTAGTAGTTACCACCGCCCGGCGAGGGCGGCGACGCAGGGTGGGCTCCGGCAACAGTGTTACAATATTGTATGAAAATCATTGTATCGTCGTTGGCGATGCTACAATATGCGAGCATAAAAGCTCTATCGAAAAGTATGCGCTAGTAGTTCGGTATACACAGCCTCAATTCAAACATTACAGACCGAGAGTCGAAAAAAAATAGTTTTCACGAATAACAGAGAAAGTTTTTCTGTAGTCTAGCTCTAATGGTGTTTATGTTTCAGAAAATACATAAATAACCTTTTGCTAAATTGAATAAAAATTGTTAAATAAACATATTAATCTGAACAGTCTACAGTGATTGTTATAAATCATTATGATGAAAAATTTTACGTTTTTATGAATTCATTATGGCTCTTGGTTTTCATTTTCGTCTGAGCACAGATTTTAAAATATTACATTTAACAGATGAGCTATTGAAAATTGAACGTAAATTATAGAAATTGTTGTTTATTGAACAAAATGTATATTCGGAGTCACCACTAGATATATTGGAGCGGCCAAGGTACTGAAACTCTATCGCATGGACAATATAAGCGTTGTTAAGATATTTGTGACCACTATATAACTGATGGCAACTTTACTTAGGCTTTAAAGGTGTAAACTGGTCAAATAGGTAAACTTGATAAACGTAACAAACATTCGATATTTTGCGGTGGTAATACTATTATAGACCGCAGCCTATAACATATCCTTCGATAGCTCAGATTGGTGACTGTAGAAACATAGGTCGCTGGTTCAGAGCCCCAGTTGACCAACGTGTGGACTGATCTAGTGCGAGCATGAAACAAGAAATAGACTCTCGGTCTATACCGCTGATTGAAGGACCACGTGACGGCGAGCTCACTGACTCGCGCCACGACCATATGATGTACCCGTAGCAGCTGATCGCTCGAAGCAGCTGACCGACGCCCGACGTTACCGATGCTTAACACAGCTGACCGTCGACCGAAGCTACCGATGCTCGATACAGCTGACCGCAGACCCGTAGAGGCTTCCTTTACTGAGGGCAGGGAGAGAAATCCAAATCCTTCTTCTTTTCTTGTTGTTTATTCGAGAGCTGCTTGTCCAATACTGAATGCTATGCGGCGGTTTGTATGGAGCTTTATAACAGGGTCCGAAACCTAGTGAGCGGACATATAAGTCGAAATTCTAATAAGAATCTCGTCCAATCAGAGGCGCGCGCTATCGCTATCTCGCTCTGGCTAAACTTTCACTTTTCTTTTCTAATTGGCTGTGCTAATGGGCCCTCTGATTGGTCGGGCTTATTTGTGGAAATCTATTTTCCAATTTTCATCTTGTCTAATAAATTATTTTCTTATTACAGGTACCTAACCTAGGTCATAGCGTCGTGAGCCCAAACAGAAACTAACCTAGCCTATAGGTCTCATTGTATGACCTAATGAGCCTATAATAAACGACTTTAATCTCTATGTACTTTATCTTTATTTATCACCTATTTTTCCTATTTATCATGCTGGTAAGGACTCAGGGCGCTATGCCTGTATTTCCTAACTTATTTATTATGTTTTTAGTTACCTACAATAGTTATCTACCTACCTAGCATGTCCACTCAGTAGGATCGGGAAAGGATTAGGGAATTAACTTTTTTCTCCATACAACCTTACAAATTGTTTCTTACTTCTATCCAAATTATAACTATTACATAATGTACTTAAATATTTCACGATTTAACATTCTAAGTTGATTTTACCTACTTATGAACTACTCAGGTTTTTATTGCGAATACAGACTTAATCATATTTCAAATATTAACATAATAACTATATACACTTTAATAAGTCTTCAGGCTTCATGGTAGACTTTCAGGCCGTCGTATCTCGTTGCTCGGCTGTCCTGAAGGCTGCGCAGGCGCCTCGCCCTCCTCCGGAGGCTGCCTCTGCGCAGGCGCGACGCTCGATCTGCGCAGCTAGCACTGCGCATGCGCGGCGCCGTCCTTGTCGCTCGGTGATGTCCCGCTCTAATGTATGGGACTGTGCTGTGTCTTGCTCGTGGGTTGTTGTGTCGCTAACATCGCACCCCCTAGTTTTGACAAAAACTATCTGTTGCAACGGAAGCGACACTGCTTTGCTGTCCTCGTCTTGTGGCTGGTGTGTTACCACCACTGCCAGTTTACATGTGGGTCGCCGCAGAATGCCACATGCAGTGCGTATGTCCGCGGAACGGACCTTTCCGTCGGGTCCTTGGTAGGTGGCCTCGACGACTCCCTTCGGCCACGTGTTGCGGGGCCCCGCCGGGTCGACGATTATTACCACGTCGCCTCTCTGCACTTGACGCCCTCCGCTATCGGATGATCCTCTCGGCGCCAACAATGGATACACCTCCTTTATCCATCGCCGCCAGAAATGGTCCGCTAGCATCTGCGCCGTTTTCCACTTCTTCATTTCATTTTCTTCGTAAGGTCCGTATATGGGTAAATTTGCCGACTTTATTAACAAAAAATGGTTGGGTGTCAGCGTTTCGGGGTCGTTCGGGTCCACTGATACGTGCGTTAGGGGTCGCTCGTTGACTACGTACTCAATTTCCGCCAATGTAGTCAGAAATATCTCCTCTTGCGGGACTCTCGTGTTAAAAGTGTACGCCATTGCTGATTTGACGGTGCGCACCATTCTTTCCCATGCACCGCCCGCCGATGGGTTGCCAGGGGGAATAAATTTCCATTCCATGCGATGATGTATTCCGTATTCTTGTAGCAAGGGCAGCCATTCTCTATAGGCTGCTTGTAACTCCAGCGCTGCGGCTCGAAAGTTAGTCCCGTTATCGCTCCACATTACTCTGGGCCAACCGCGCCGTGCGGCGAATCGTCGTAGCGCAAGCAGTGCGCTATCGGCCGATAAACTGTGCACACATTCTAAGTGTACTGCCCGCGTAGTTAGACATGTGTAGAGCGCAATCCATCTTTTTTCCCTTCTTCGGCCTATCGCGACGTACACGGGGCCCGCGTAGTCCACCGCTGAATACGTAAACGCTCGCTCAAATGCAACCGTTCGTTCTTGTGGTAAGTCGCCCAGTGGCTGAGTCCGTGGAGCCGCGCGGTGCAGTATGCAAGTAGCGCATGATCTGACCACTGATTTTACCGATGGCCGTAAATGTAATATCCAAAACCTTTGCCGTAATTCATTTACGACCGCTTCGTTGTGAATGTGCGCCGATTTTCTATGTGTCTTGTCAATCAAAAGCTTCGTAAACAGGTCCCGTCCGTCCAGTATTATCGGATTTAGTGCGGTATATTTAACAGGCGCGTTTCCCATTCTAGTCTTCATTCGTAACACGCCGTCACGACTAAGTTCGGGCGCTAGCTTATATATCCTTGATTTGCGGTCCAACTGTTTTCCTGCGTGTAGAGCGCGTATCTCGTCGGGAAAGCTCCTTCGCTGACTGTTTTGATATAGTCGGTGCTCGGCGTCTTGCAGATGTCGTAACTGTAGTGTTAGACTTCGGTTCTTCGTTCGTAACTTTTCCACGAACAATAACACATACGCCGTACTTCGCACCAAACGGTCGTAGTTACTGAACCTTCTTACGTCAGGTAACACCGAGGCGGGCTCTCGTGCCTCCACCGTGGCATAAATTTCGCTACTTTGCTTCCTTTCCGGTAGCTTAGTGTGGTCTATCGCACTCTCTTCCAGTAACGGCGGCCACTCGGTCTTGGGTTGCTTCAAAAATGACGGACCTTGGTACCATCTCTCCTCTATGGTCACTATCCTGTTGGGTTTCGCTCGCGTCGCATCGTCGGCCGGGTTCAGTTTCGTAGGTATCCAGCGCCAGGCGTTGCGGTCTGTCAACTCGGCTATCTCGGCTAATCGGTGACTCACGAATGGCTTGTATTGTCGTGCGTCGTCTCGTATCCATGACCACGTTGTTTTGCTATCTGTCCAATAAACGATGTCTCTTTCCTCATATCGTTGTTCCTTTATTATAGTCGCCGCCAACCGCGCTCCCGTCCAGGCCGCGCATAACTCCATTTTTGGTATACTTAATAACTTGAGCGGCGATACCCTTGCCTTTCCCGCCGCCAGGCTGACTCGTACTTCGCCATTTACTTCGCATCGCCAGTACGCCACTGCGCAATAGGCCTCCGCGCTTGCGTCTACAAATACATGTAGCGATCGCTCAGCTTTACCTTCTTCTGGATGTAAATATCTTCGCGGTATTTGCAGCATTGACACGTACTCGAGGGCCTCTAGCCAGTCGAAAAAATCCTTACTATCCCGGTCGTCGAGCTCTTGATCCCATTTCGTCCCTTTCGTCCATATTCTTTGTAAGAGTATTTTTGCTGTAATTACGTAGTGTGATATCAATCCGAGTGGGTCGTAGATTGACATTACCGTAGACAACACTTGTCGCTTCGTGGGTCGTTGCTCGAACCTCTTGACCGCGTCAGGAACCCGTAATAACGACGTGTTGAAACCTAGACTGTCGGTGGCTGGGTCCCAGATCATTCCTAATACTCTCTGAGATTTCTGTCCCAGCGTAGTGGGCTCTATGGCGTGTAAACTTTCATCCACGTTCTTCATGAGTTGCTGGCTGTTACTAGCGAAGCTACGCAGATTAAAACCGCCCTCTGCGTGTGATTCCCTTACTTGTTTCACCGTATGTAGCAGCTCCTTTTCCGTTTCGTATGAGCCCACATAATCGTCCATATAATGGTTCGTCTTAATGTCGTAGACGGCGTCTGGATACTTTTCCTTATTGTCTTCCGCGTTACGATTCCTCACTAAATGAGCTAAGCAAGGGCTGCTTACACATCCGAATAAGACTCTTGTTAGCTTGCATACTCGCGGTGGGCCCTCTTCCTCCGGTTTTCTCCATAAGAAGAGCTGGCTAGACTGATCCTTTTCGCGCATCTTTATGCGCAGAAACATATCCTGTATATCAGCTGTAACCGCGTATTTGTTTTCTCTGAAGCGTAGTAATATTCCCATTAAACTTTGTAATAGATCCGGACCGCTCAAAATGAAGTCGTTAAGACAGCGCCCCATGCTTTTGGCCGCGCAGTCGAAAACCGGTCGTATTTTATTCTTCTGCATATTTATAACAGGAAAATGTGGGAGGTAGAAAGCCAACTCATCTCGCGGCGGTCTCTCTACAGGTTCGGCGAATCCTTTTTCAAATAACACTTGAATATGCTTGCAGTACTCTGCCGCGAACTCCTTATCCTTTTTCATGCGTGCTTCTAAATTCATAAGACGTGAATATGCGTTCGCGTAGCTTGGGGGTAGCTGTGTATTTTCCTCCACCCATAGCTGTCCAACTTCATATCCGTCGCTCGTTTTTGTTACCGTTGACTCGAAAATATTCATAGCGCGTTCGTCCGCCGGTTTCACGTTGTCTTGTTGCTTTATTCCTAACGATTCCACCGTCCAGTGCTGTTTGAGCAGTTCATCCAGCTCCCGGTCGTCTCCTTGTCTACAATGTAGGGTCCTCTGCTCCGTGCTAATCATTGTAGTCGGCTTTGCTCCGAAAAAACACCATCCTAGTGCGCACTGCATAGCTGCCGGTTCCTTATTGCCCGCTGATCTAATTTCTCGTGGTACTAGCAAATGCCAGTGATCTGCGCCGATGAGCATCTGCGGCACCCCCGTCGTGTAACACTCTTCTCCCAGGTCCTTGAGGTGCTCGTACTGCATCATACGTTGCTTGTTTAACGTCTGACTGCGGAGTCCTATCCCGTCCACAGTCCGTAGTATAACTTCGTAACTTTCCTCCCCTTTGTGCGGCCGTACTCTCGCCTTTACGGTCCGCGTCTGTGCCCGGTGCGCTATGTTACCTAACCCACGTACGCATAGCGGCGTTTCCGGTCCAGTTAGTCCAATTTGATCCGCGATATCTGCCTCCATCACGGATAGAGTCGATGCGTCGTCTAGCATCGCGAAAATGTGCGCCGTTCCGTGCGGTCCCTCTACTCTGACCGGTAGTACCTTTAGTAGCACGTTCGACGAACTCGTAGTCGTGTAGGCCCTCTCGGTGGCTTCCTCGGCGACCTCCGGCTCCGTTATTTCACTCCTCATTGCTTGTAGGGGCGCGGGGGGTTAAAACGGCCTCCCGCGTCGCGTGTACCGGCGCGCCCTCCGCGGCGCCGTCCATATTTCTTTCTTCGTGTAACAGCCCGTGATGATTCATCGTACATCCAGCCTTGTCGCATCCTTTTGCCGTGCATTGGTACCTCATATGTTTCGCGTTCATGCACCTGTAGCACATCCTGTTCTGCTTCGCCCAGTCCCAGCGCGCTCCGATCGTGAGCGCCGCTAGCTTGCGACATTCCGTAGTATTATGCAGGCCTCCGCAGAATAAACACGTAGTTTTCACGTTCCTTACTTGCTGTGTCACGTAGGCCACTCTGACCGGTGGCGGTGCTACGGGGGGGCGGCGCGCTTGACCTCCGACTGCGTATGTTCTTGCGCCGCTCGCCGTAGGTTGTCTCTCCGCGGGGTAGCGCGCGCGCCCGGCGGCGACTGCTCCCGTTGCTCGGCGGCTCGCCGTCGGCGCCCTCGCGTGTGAGTACAGGAGTTCTTGTTCACTCTCCTGCATCAGGAACTCGGCTAACTGCATAATCTCCGGGTCCGTGACATGTCGGTGACTTCTTGCATAGTCACACCAACGACTGCGCAGGTGCGGGCTTAGACGATCCGTTATTTCCCGTATCAGCATCGGATTGTCCGCGTAGTGCCGCTGATCCACGTCCATTACCGTTGACACTATGTTCATTATCTTGATCGCGAAGTTGTTCAGGTCGTGTGCGCTCGGCCCCACTGATGACATTCTTCGCAGGTCTTCCAACGCCTGGTCCAATAACACCTCGCTGCGCCCGAATTGTTTCTTGAGAATCTTCAATATCAAGTCCGGTCGCGTTGCCGTAGCGAGTATATGCTGTACGCACTGTTTAGCTTCCCCTTTCAGTGCTACACGAAGTCGGGCCACGTTCTCGTAGTCCGTAAATTTGTACCGCGTCGACGTCTCGCGGTACGTATTGTAGAAACCTCTCCATTCGCTCGCATTGCCGTAGAACGAAGGTAGCTCGTAGATTTCCTTGGGTGCAGGTCTCGCTGCCATCTGCATCTTCTCAAAAACTTGCATCATACTGGCCGCTGCGCTCTCGGCGGCCGTGTGCTGCGTGTACGCCGTGTATTGCGTCCTAGGCTCCGTGTCCACCGGCGATGGCCTAGGCGCCCCGCCGTCCGGCGGTCGATGGCGCGTACCACGACGTACCTCTTGCCTCGGCGATCTCGTACCTCCTTGCTCGGGATCGCGTGTTGTATGTTCGTAGTCTGGGAGGGGACCGTCGCGCAGTCGATCGCCCTCCGCCTGCGAGGAGTCCAGCCACTCGTCCACGTAGCCGTCGTCCGAATGCTCCGATGCGCTGTCCTTTCCCGAGTGCGCATCGATTTGTGATAAGCGTGTCTCCAGTCGCTTACTCACTAACTCCCGGTTGAGACGAATTTCTTGCCGTTTTAGCTCCGCCATTTCCTCCTGCGCCTGTAGCTCGGCCTCCTTGCGTAGCGTCGCGGCGCGGCCGCTCGACGTTGAGCGCGGCCGTCGCGGCGCCCGCTGCGCCGGCTTCGGCTTGACGAACGAAACTCGACTTGGGCTCGGCTCCGGGTGTTTCCGTTGTGTGTGTGCGTCAGCTGTCCGCTCCTCTGTGCGCGGTACAGCTCCGTTGACAGCGGTGCCTCGGGTCTCGGCCGAAGGCGACCGCGGTGAGTCCCTGGCGTAGATGCTGCTGTCGGCCGGCGGCAGTCCTCCGCTCGGCTCGACCCGTTTCCGCGGCGTCACGTTGTCCAGGCCTTGTCCCGACTCGGCAGGCACGGGGGGGGACGGCTCGTTCCCCGACACGGCCCCGTCCTTACCTTTATCTTGATTCAGCTGATCGGCGGCGCGCCGATCCTCCTCCGCAGCCTCTGCACCGGCCTCGAGGAAGCGCCGTCGATCGTCATCCTCCTTCGCAGACGTCACTGATCTCGTACTCGCTCCTGTCCTCCGCTTCGACATCCCGACGTCTATAACCTTGCGAATGCCTCAAATAAATCCCCTACGGCGCCGTCGACACGTTCACCCGACGACGTAAAAATGTTCACACTCGACCGTTCTTCACTAGATTCCACACGTTGACCCGGCGTGCCAGCTATCCCGGTGAAAATATTCCAACTTTCCACGATGACACGATGTATCAGCTGACCGGCGAAAATCTTCCAATATTTCCGCGACGACACGACGTATCAGCTGACCGGCGAAAATCTTCCAATATTTCCGCTATGACACGACGCCTCAGCTGACCCGATGTACTCGTTCCGATTTCCCTCGATGACACGACGAATCAACTATCCCGGCTCGAATGGACCAAAATATTATAGACCGCAGCCTATAACATATCCTTCGATAGCTCAGATTGGTGACTGTAGAAACATAGGTCGCTGGTTCAGAGCCCCAGTTGACCAACGTGTGGACTGATCTAGTGCGAGCATGAAACAAGAAATAGACTCTCGGTCTATACCGCTGATTGAAGGACCACGTGACGGCGAGCTCACTGACTCGCGCCACGACCATATGATGTACCCGTAGCAGCTGATCGCTCGAAGCAGCTGACCGACGCCCGACGTTACCGATGCTTAACACAGCTGACCGTCGACCGAAGCTACCGATGCTCGATACAGCTGACCGCAGACCCGTAGAGGCTTCCTTTACTGAGGGCAGGGAGAGAAATCCAAATCCTTCTTCTTTTCTTGTTGTTTATTCGAGAGCTGCTTGTCCAATACTGAATGCTATGCGGCGGTTTGTATGGAGCTTTATAACAGGGTCCGAAACCTAGTGAGCGGACATATAAGTCGAAATTCTAATAAGAATCTCGTCCAATCAGAGGCGCGCGCTATCGCTATCTCGCTCTGGCTAAACTTTCACTTTTCTTTTCTAATTGGCTGTGCTAATGGGCCCTCTGATTGGTCGGGCTTATTTGTGGAAATCTATTTTCCAATTTTCATCTTGTCTAATAAATTATTTTCTTATTACAGGTACCTAACCTAGGTCATAGCGTCGTGAGCCCAAACAGAAACTAACCTAGCCTATAGGTCTCATTGTATGACCTAATGAGCCTATAATAAACGACTTTAATCTCTATGTACTTTATCTTTATTTATCACCTATTTTTCCTATTTATCATGCTGGTAAGGACTCAGGGCGCTATGCCTGTATTTCCTAACTTATTTATTATGTTTTTAGTTACCTACAATAGTTATCTACCTACCTAGCATGTCCACTCAGTAGGATCGGGAAAGGATTAGGGAATTAACTTTTTTCTCCATACAACCTTACAAATTGTTTCTTACTTCTATCCAAATTATAACTATTACATAATGTACTTAAATATTTCACGATTTAACATTCTAAGTTGATTTTACCTACTTATGAACTACTCAGGTTTTTATTGCGAATACAGACTTAATCATATTTCAAATATTAACATAATAACTATATACACTTTAATAAGTCTTCAGGCTTCATGGTAGACTTTCAGGCCGTCGTATCTCGTTGCTCGGCTGTCCTGAAGGCTGCGCAGGCGCCTCGCCCTCCTCCGGAGGCTGCCTCTGCGCAGGCGCGACGCTCGATCTGCGCAGCTAGCACTGCGCATGCGCGGCGCCGTCCTTGTCGCTCGGTGATGTCCCGCTCTAATGTATGGGACTGTGCTGTGTCTTGCTCGTGGGTTGTTGTGTCGCTAACAAATACTATTATCACTAAATGTCTTAAGAGTAGAGGTATATCCTTTCGTCTGGCGTGAGAATGACGAATCTGTTACTTAGTATATCTGTGGCCTGAGTAAAGCAAACCCAGATTTAATTAGTTTTTATCTCCTAAGTACGCTATTAGATATACTAACCGCTTTGCCGTCTCCGCGCTGCTCTCATTTGCATCACGCTGAGCTTTAAGGGAGAATTTCGTAGGAAAGAAAGTATAATCTACCTATTTATCTATGGCTTAGCCTATATATACAAATTAAACTTACTTTTGAGGTAATTACATAATTTATTGGTTATACCAGTTAGTTTATTTAGTAACGGAAATTCGATGCGAGTTCATAAATGGTTTTACTTTACTATATAGGTTCGATAATACTTAAGAAAATGTAGGAACACTTAAAACAGAGAATAATGTATCTACAGCCTTTCACTTTATTTCCAGGTTTATAAGGTTTATTATCATACCAGGCAGCATTACTCCTCACGGGTTGTTCCTCAAGTTCTGGTGCATAGTGAGATCCCTGTTGGCTGTGTATTACTTGATATCTGTACCTTATCGCATAGCGGTATGTACGACCTTATAGTACAGTCCGCGTCATATTATATGCTTACATTTTTGCACCTTACTCCGTTGTAATAAGGTGCAAAAGTGTAAATATATCTATATCTATGTAACGTAGTTATTTGGTTGTTTGACAACCAAAACTCTCTAAGGGTCAGGTTTTGATTGACTCATCAGCGTCACACGCTTAAGTACTATAAAAATTCCCATACAATAAATAAAATGTAACGAACGTTCTAACATTAAAATGTCAATGTATGGGAAATGTTATAGTTTTCTGCTGAATTATGTTGCAACAACTCTTAGTAATAAATATTTGCTATATACTATACGACTTAAATAAATTAACTTATTTTGGGTAGTATTTTTTTTAGTGCCACTACCAGGCCTGGATTCAGCGGCAACCAGTAGTTTAAATTGTATTAATTAATTAAATTAAGTACACATACAGTGTGTTTTTTATATTCCGTTAACAATAAGGTTTAAACAAAAAATTTAACACCTTACCCGCGTAGCTACGTTTGCTGCTGATGAGTTTGCGTAAGGCTTTGTATAAGGCCTTTCAATTGAGTTGAAGTTATGCCTTATATGTTAGTAGACGTTGTGCACCCAAATGGGTTAAGCAAGCGCGCGTTACGACCCAATTAATTCCAATATATCATTTTCTCATTAGGGAATAGCCCCACAAAATAAATTCCAAAATACGGCTAGCATTCATAACGCTGCTCAAATTAAGAAAAAGTTAGTCAATGAATTATTTCCAGTTTGGAACAAACAAAATGAAACAAGTAGCCCGTATATCAGTCGGCACACTCGAACTTTTTTATTGCATCACGTTCTCGTGAAGCATGCCAGAGGGTACCGACTACCAATCAAATGAAAAATGTTAACGACAATCTATATTTGTCTATGTCTTTCTATGAGTTAGATACGGATATTCATTCGATCTTCCAATAATGTATTTCATGTTACTTTCCCTCCATGTGGCATAGCCGTGGTACGTAAGTATTACTGTATATTGCTAAAGTTACACAGTCTGCTTATCCTTAAAACTATTTGTTTTATCATACATGTTCAAACTTAACTCAGTGAAAAGTTTTTTACACAAACTTTGCAGGTATCATACAGCAAGTTTCGCTCCGACGACATTTACTATGAGGACATATTGCTGTATGTAGACGTAGTGATAATGTCATACGTGGCGTATTACGATGAACGGTCGCTTTTGGTCACCCATCCTCTGTTTACGATATCGCGATACCTGAAAAATGGATTTATATTGGATGTTATTATCTGTTTTCCTTTATTCCGATTTGTAAGTATTTATATCCTATTTATACATATCCCATGGGGGCTCACCGACTATCAGCCCGCCTGACGATATCGGCCTGTCAGTTAGAACAATAATTTGACAGGTCCGAACAACTGTCAGGCCAAGCCAATATCGTCAGGCCGACTGATAGTGGGTGGGCCCCATAACACCGGCCTATGGACCAGAGACTATTCATGTCATACATAATATACAATTAGGTTATGTACAGTCGCCATCAAATATATCGGAGCGGCCAGGGTACAGGGTGGAATATTGTTCCAACTAAATGTTGGAACAATATTCTGCCACCGATTCGTAGTTTAAAAACCAAACATAGTTTCAAAAACAAATATCGTTTACACTTTACATCTTTTAAATGCACAAAAAGAGAAAGGCTGAAACTCCCTTTTCATTCATATTTCATTCAATATTTGTTCTTTCTCATTTTGAATGTACTTATTTCGCTATGTCCTATGTTATACAAATGTTACATCTACTTTAAAATATTGATAACACAAATAAGTACATACATTACAAATTTACATTAATATGATATTCGGACATTAAACACAAGGTACGTCATAAAGCGCACAAACTTTTTGTAAGGTCCTGGCAGAATATCAGCGATGTGGCTTGCCGCATCATTATGCTGAGCCAGCGCCAATTCTCTGCCACGACACATGGTTAATGTCAATTTATGTTTTTTTCTCGTTTTTATATGGCACCGAAATTTTAATTTTAAGCTGCATGCCTATTATTAATAATCTTTGTAATTAGCATGTATGTTGTGGGAATGAATAAAGTTTTTATCTATCTATCTATCTACTCAAAATCTAAACGTGCACTTTATCGCTTTGACAAAACTGCCGAAGTTGTCTCATTTATAGGGGCAGGACCTATATTTTCGCATTAAAACAAAAAACATTGCATATTATTGCGGAAACAGAAACAGTTGGCGATAAAGTATCAAATACATTATACATCGTTTGGCACTATTCCTACAACATAAATCTTTGGCAATTATATCGGACAATCTCGACTGTGGGTCAGTATCGACTGTGATAAAGTTCAACGAAATCGAAATATCTTCCGTGTATTTCATCAATACATTCATTACAGAACTATACACTGAAAAAAAAGTCTCGTACTGGTAACCAGAATCCGGTTATCTCTACAGTGTTGACTTGCTGTATATGTGACGACTAAACACTTTGTAAACATAACAAAACTTTTCTGGTTATATCAAAATCGTGAGTACTACAATATGAATTGTACTGATAACTATAAAATATTGTAATTGACATGTATCCACTAGACAAAAGTTATGTGTGTATACATTGTCTTTTTTTTCTTTTTTTTTCTTTTTCTTTTTGGCCGCTCTGCAACCGAAATCCAGGTTTTTCCAGGCTTAAGCTCAGTGGTACCCCAGCCGGGATTTGAACCCGAGACCTCCCGATTGAAAGTCTAACGTTCTACCCGCTAGGCCACGAGCGCCTTAGCGGTGTTCCGTGAAAATATTAATCAGTATTTCGAATTGTAATACAATGCGTCATTGTGCAGACTACGATATATATTGTAAATAACACAAATATTTTGTATTTATTACGATTGCGTTTAACCAGACTCGTCCAGTAACGTTTACAAACAAAATTTTACAAAATACAATATTTTTTGTTACCTCCGCCAGATTCTAGTAAAAATAACTATATTTTTCACAACAACACATTCTTGTAGTATTGTAGAAAAATATTTTTTTCGGTGTAGTGTCATCTACAAAAGTGCTTTTCCGCTATTCAGACATAAATGGCACTACAGCTAATAAATAATATAAAATACGGAAGTTATTCGTGTAGATCATTACTTGTGTAGATCATAGAACGCTCATTCTTAAATTAGAACACTATGGTCTTTCAGAAAATGCCCTGAGTCTCATGTCTTCTTACCTTAGCAATAGAACACAAACAGTTGTTGTAAATAAAACCCAGTCTAAAGGGACTTTAGTAAAATTAGGAGTGCCACAGGGTTCCATTCTGGGCCCATTCCTGTTTTTGGTTTATATAAATGATTTACCTTGTGTAGTACAAAACCTTTGTGGTATGATTTTGTTTGCCGATGATACATCTTTAATTTTCAAAGTTGAACGGCAATCCAATGATTTATCTGTAATTAACAATACACTAGCTGGCGTACTAAACTGGTTTACTACTAACAATCTGTTACTTAATGCTAAGAAAACTAAATGTATTCGATTTGTTTTGCCAAACGTGGCACCAATGGACACTAATATAGTTATAAATGGTGAATGTTTAGATATAGTAGATAAAACTGTGTTCCTTGGTTCAACGTTGGACAAAAATTTACAATGGAGTCCTCATATAAAAAAACTCGCTCTTAGACTAAGTTCAGCCGCTCATGCCGTTAGAAAAATTAGACAACTGACTAATATTGAGACAGCTCGCTTAGTTTATTATAGTTATTTTCATAGTGTAATGTCATATGGAATTCTGGTTTGGGGCAAAGCAGCTGACATACAGACTATTTTTGTTTTACAGAAAAGAGCCATTCGCTTTATGTATAACTTAAAGGCAGGTACATCAATTAGAGAATTATTTAAAAAAATTAATATTTTAACTCTTGCGTCCCAATATATCTATGATAATATTATTTTTGTTGTAAAGAATATACACACATTCAAGAAGAATTCTGACATCCACAGCTATAACACTAGAAATAAAAACAAGCTTGCTACCAGACGATGTCGTGTCCGCAAAGCATATAAGTCATTTTTTGGCCAGGGTATTCATATTTATAACAAGTTACCCGTCGATGTTTTGAATCTATCATTTCCCGCTCTTAAGAAATACTTGAAAAAAACTTTAATGTCAAAGGGTTATTACAGGGTCGAGGACTATATGACAGACATATATGCATGGCCCAAACCAGAATCTATAAAATCATCTAACATTTAGAGGACACAGTTCAAGTAAGAAAGAATATCAAACGTATTGCGAAGCAGTCAGATTTGGATTTTATTTTTATTTTTCATTTTAATTACACAATAGGCAGGTACATGTCTGTCTCTCAAGCTGTTTTGATATGCCTTCTTGAAGAACTACGCATTATTGTATATAGTATCTTTAATGTATTAGTACTGTTTTGAAAAAATAAGTCCCGCCGAGTTTCTTGCCGGTAATAAGTAATACTTCTCGGGTCAGAGGTGTAGGGTTAGAACCGGTGGTAGTTTCTTTTCTCTCTGACGTTCATAAGTGCATTGTAATGTGCCTAAATTGAAGAATAAATATCTTTTATCTTTTATCTTTTTTTTATCTTTACTATACCTCGTTTTTTTCAGATTAGAAAAATAACGGTCGATTTCGACACTTTAGCTGTATTTTTTTCAACCATATCTGGGCAAAATAGAAATGAAACTACTTTTTTCCACTATTAGTGATACGCTTAAGCCAATACGATGCAAAATGGTAAATTTTAAAATCGTTTTCCCAAAAATCGCATGACGACAATCGCACGATTATTCTAATCTGAAAAAAAACGAAGTATAGATTTTTTTTCCGCAGTCGAGATTGCGTCGCTGTAGGTACCTTAATATTGTTTCGTATTCCAGGTTAGCCTTATAAACGATCAGTCTAATTTAGACTTGTTTCGATTTAACACACTGTTGCAGGTATTTCTATAATTTTTATTTATACATAAGTAGGTAGCTATAAAATAAGATTACTGTAAAGAATGAAGTTAGATGCGACTTCTTGATTTTGACGTCCATTTTCAAGTGATTCGTGCAAGATTAAGTGCTTAATAAATCTGCTGGAATTGCTTTTGTCTAAGGAATGGACACCCACATACATGAGATTTAAAAGAAAATTTGCTGTCGCATTTATCCAATTAAATGAGTAACCATTACAATTTCAGCTCGTCAGAATAATATCTGCAGTCAATTACTGGGAAGAAGACATAATGCAAACCAATCAATTGTTATTTTTACTGAAATTTCTGCCAGCGGCATTGGCGATAGTCAATTTTGCAACCGCATTTACTTTCATGTCCTTTTGCAAGTCCTACGTCGTGAAAGGGTCAGACGATATCATGGCTAATTGTACGAGGGTTATTGTCTTGCATGGCTCAAACCATATTACTGGAAGTGAGAGTTTACCGTATTCTAATTTTAAAATACGTAAAAAATGCATTAAAAACACAATCTATCTCAAACATAACTCCAACTCACAAGTAACGTAAAATGGGGTGAGTAGAGTCAAAACTGACATTCAAACCTCAATAACATTTTATTTTTTCACATGCAAACTGAATGGTGTATATAATAAGTCTTCCGGATTTATTGAAGTGAAAACTTCTTTAGCCGCGTTGGGCATTTTTTTGGTTTTGGTAGGGGGAAATCTTATGAGTTCGCGTCACCGACACGACCGTCACGAAAACAAAAACGCATCACAAGATATTTTCCTTGGGTTGGAAGGCTCGTTCGATAGTTGTTCAAATAAAGTTCAATTTTGTAAGTAATATTTTTCTCTTATGCTTTTAATATATTAATCATAGAAAATCACCATTGTAAATTGACTGTAGGTACACATTAAGTCCTATATAAACCTTAGGTCAGTCTGTGGTCTAAAAACTGTTAAAAGTAGGTCTACCAAATAATGCCGTAATCTTCAGGTTCCGTTTAGTGGACGATTTGGTTCTCAGTTTCTAGTTAGCTATATATAGTTTCTGAAAAAAAGGCTGGGACAGAGCCGTAATTTTAGTATAACAATTGCATTTTCAAATGGGTTAAATGGGATACTGCACGTAAAATGAAGTCAAAATCAGTCAGTTGTCCTAATTTTTTGCAAGCTTTTTGTTGGTACCCCACAAGTGTCATACAAATGAACAATTAAATTCATTTCCCCCTTAAAGTATAATGAATCCCCCTAAACTTCCTAAACTTTTGGAGTAAATTGGCTGTGATAGACCGACGGACAGACAAGCGAGTGATCCTATAAGGGTTTCGTTTTTATTTTTTAAGGCACAAAACCCTAATAACCACATACTTACACATGCACAGTATAATTGTTGCTCGGAGTGTCAGTAGATGTGAAAACCAGATTGATGTTGATAATTTTAATCAAACATTATGGAATTTCAAATTTTAATACTAAAAGTTGTAAGGTTTCACTTCTATCGGTAGTCCCTATAACTGCCAATTTTTATTTTTATTTTGCGTCGTCCCATTTCATAATTTGATGATAAACAGGAAATCCCACCTCACCCCGTAGTCCCTCGTAATTGGGGTGAGTTGGGATTTCATACACAGGTGATTTTGGAAGATTGTTGGATCGATTTATTTATTATGAAAATTACTATAGCTCCATTTTAAATTGGAATACATTATTTTTGTATCAATAGCCTTAAAATCTCCTCTCACCCCCCCTTTCATCCCTTCTCTCCCCGTTCATAACCCAACTTTCCCCGCGAAACCTACTCACCCCATTTTACGGTAATCTCAATATTGGAGTTACATCGGAATAATTTTCAAGCAAATTTTGATATTTCTAATTCAGACGTTTAGGCGCTATAGTATCCTCAAACCAAACGGACGACTGCGGTCATAAAACTTCTCTTTCACACTTGCACAGCCGCAGCAAAAGTGAAGGAGACAGCGCTATGACCTCAGTCGTCCGTTTGGTTTGAGGATACTATAGTATTGCGTAGTTAATGTATTGGAGTTGAACTGAAGTTGGATTTTGTCTAAACGTGGTTTTAAGTAAGAAAATCTGACCGGGATGTGGATATAATGCTTAGCCGTTGCTTGTAGCGTGCTACTAGGGAAGGCAGCTGTCAAACTGTTCTAAGAGAAAAACAAGAACTTGACACTATTAGTAGGAGTGATAATTACAAGCTTTGCTGGCTCCAACTGCGAAAACCTTTGACCTGCTAACCTGATATAACGAGATGTACTTCGGGGTAATTGCTATTCTTTGAGCAAAGCACACAAACTAATACAATAAGTTTTCAATTGAAAATTGACACCCAGACCATAGAGAAATAAGTAAACACACAGTGTTACTCCATATAACTGGTTATTAGCTCGAAAGCTTGAAATTATGAAGGCTTTTCGACTAAGGGGACTGAGGAAGAAGTGGGCAGGGGGCGTGAATACCAAGTTTTACAAAGAGCGCCCTAATAATTCCTCTATGCCCAGAATGTAAACGAGTAGTAGTGTAATCTATTTTAATTTGGTTTATTTGAACTTTTAGGTGCAATACGGGAGTACGTCAAAGTGTTTTTTCATAGTTTCAAAGCCTTTGTCGGTTAGTATGACTTTTATCACAGATAATCGTAGTTAAGGAAGGTAAACACAGGCTATTTTAGATTTGAACGGAGCTGTGACATGTGTATGCCCAATAGAATTTTTCGTTGTAGGTAAGGTTAGAGTCTGTCCGGAAAGAGAAGGGTCATGGTTTATATGGGAACTCATATATACTACGACACTTTTCTTTCCGGACTCTATAAACTATATGGCGATGACGATGAATCACAGACCCTTTTAAAGTCAAATTTCTATTGCCTGCAAAGTATTTAGGTACATACCTACCTGTTAATTATGTTACTTAACATAAATAAGTACGTTACACTCATGGAAATCGTGAAACATCATGATCATTTTGAAATATTTAGCGGAATCATATTGCGTAATAGGGTTCATATTATATCATATAATTCCGTCGGTTCTGTCGGTTTTGATTCCGTATTCCGTGTAGACATGCATTTGCGCAGCCTTCAGATTTGTAAGAATTCTAAGTATAATGATTTATATGCTATACTCGTACAAGGTGAAATGACCACCGTTATAATTAAACGAGGTGATTAGGTAAGCCATAGTGAACATGTTTTACTATGGGACCAACTCCAACAGCGCGAAAAAAAATGTTGAAAGATTCATACATTTTGGCCGATCAGATGTTAGTAGTTTTGTATGGGGAAGCCAACGTTTTTTCGCGATTTCGGAGTTGGTCCCATAGTGAAGGTTGTTCAGTTAGGCCTACCTAACTAGCTCTCTCAATATGAACGGTGGTTATTATTTCGCCCTGTCCAAGTTGTTACAGTAGTAGCAGTAGTAATAGTAGGTAAACAATTTATTGAGCTGAGCACAATTATATGCAGACATAATATATTATGCAAAAAAAAATGATTTTAGGATGCGGATGCACGCCAACTATATCTGTGAACACAACGGACGCCCTAATCACCACGGGCCTGGCAATCACAGCTATCTTATACTTTGCCTTCATGTGCGGATACGTCGCGTCCGCTCGCTCGTCAACGGGCACCGCCTTACTTGATCACACAGTGAGTTTCAAAGAAGAACATTTTATAACTAAAAACAGTTATACAGGGTGTCCCAGAAATCGACGTCAAGCCGTGAATGGATGATAGACCAAGTTATAAAAGTTATCAGAAAAATACAAAAAAAAATCTATCACATGTTCTTCAAAAATTATGGTCACTTTAAAAATTTACTAGAATATTCACGCCCTGGTCTCTTAACTTCTAGTAAATTTTTAAAGTGACCATAATTTAATATCTTCTACGGTTGCCGCGATAGTTATTCATGAAATAAAACAACTTTGAACGGATTATATCGCGTATACTGAATTTTAAATTACATCCCGACGTTTCGAACACTTTACAGCGTTCGTGGTCACGGGTCGACCCGTGACCACGAACGCTGTAAAGTGTTCGAAACGTCGGGATGTAATTTAAAATTCAGTATATGCGATATAATCCGTTCAAAGTTGTTTGACCATAATTTTTTAAGAACATGTGATAGATTTTTTTTGTATTTTTCTGATAACTTTTATAACTTGGTCTATCATCCATTCACGGCTTGACGTCGATTTCTGGGACACCCATAATTCGTTTTTTTTAAGTTTAAGTCGAAATACTACGAAAGAACAAATGACTGCTGTGCCTAGGGCTGAAAGTGTACAAGCGTTTTTATTTTTACTTTCGCAGTACGACTAAATGCAATAAAATCTTTAAGCTACCCGGGTCTGTGGCACCCGTCAAAACATTTTATTTTAATGCGTCAGAGAATTGGACGCAGCGGTTGGACAAGCACCGTAGCACTTGGTTTACAGGTTACTCGAAGCATCACACCAGTTGTACAGACAGCAGCAAAAGTAGCTAAGCGGGTAGGGTATTCAAAATGAGCTGGACACGACTTTATTGTTAAGAGAATAAGAGCGTGTGTAGGTCATTTTGAACACCCTACCCAATTAGCTACTTCTGCTGCTGACTGTACTTACTTAGATACTTTTAATCAAGGACCACAATATAATATCCGGACTGCGTTTTAACATAACGAGACAGCTGTTCAGACTTTGCTTCCAAAACTAATTAATATTTGGAAAAATTCACAGGAAAAAACTTCAGACTTGGCAAACTTTTTATACCAAGAAAACGTCGATCCCATGCTTACAGCAAGGACGTTAAAATACTTCGAATATTTGTGGAAGCGCACCAACGGGAGCAATCCTCAGGTAATTTATTTTTGTATTAAGCAGAACGTCTGCTAACGATACCACAATGTTTAAAAATAAAGGAAAAGTCGAAAAATCCACTGCCTCAGGCGAGACTTGAACTCACGACTCTGGGAAACATGCCTATTACTCTGATCAACTGATCTACTAAATCCTTTACTTTTAATCCTCAGGTAAATTTTTATTAAGGCCGTCTGTGGTTTAACTCACTGACAAACCTGTATTTAACAGAATTAATTTTATTTTCAACACTTCACCTCGGATATGCACTCTTTATTTCTCGAAAGCGGTAGGGAAAAACGCATTTTATACACATGTAGGGAAAGTAAATTGCTACAAGTTTTGACTATATCTGGCAGGATGGACTTTGAAAAGGTGATTCAGAATTATATAATTTTGAAAAAATTCATTTGGCTTCGATGTTTAATATTTTATAGCTTAAAGAGTTTATATTTTTCCAGTGATGGTGTGGTGATTTTTTTTTTGTATTATACTCGGTAAAAAGTTTTTTGAATTTCTCTTGCCTTGATAAGATTCCATTTTTGAATCTCTCACTACGCTCGTGGCTCAATTTTAGAATCTTTCGCTGGTTCTGGTCTCGATAAAAGCACGAGAGGTTAAACATCAACTTGGGGGGCAAAGTAGATAAATAAATAACTATTATTAATCTTCTGCTTATATTTATCTAGACATAATCTAGACGAATGTAAATGGTTGCATAATATTAAAATCTTAATTATTTGACCAGAAAATCTGTCGACGACTTAACTCCGCATTAATGGAAGACACGCTCGTTTTCATGTACGAGCGGACCTTACGCGAGGTCCCTCTCTTCAGCAAAGTGGAGCGCTCCTTCATCAGGGTCATCACTCAGCACCTCAACGAGATGTACTTCCTGAAGGCCGAGACCGTCATACAATGCAAGGATGTACAACCCTATATTTACATTATTTACAGGGGCAAGGTAAGGAAGCTTGAATGGCGTTTTCGCCATTCTTTACGTTTTCTGAGGTACCTTTTTATAAATAGTCCTTAATATATGGGCAAATATTTTTTTCAGGTTGACGTTATGAATTCTTATAATGAAATGATCACTTGTATGGGACCGGGCGGTATGTTCGGCAATTTTACCGGGGTAAGGAGTATGTTAAACCAAAATCACATATTTATATATTGCGTCACAAAACATAGAAATTAAATTATACGTTTATCCTCAATGTCACAATGTACAAACAGCAACATTCTTAACTGTACATCGGTGAACCTTATGTACTACAAGAGGCATAAGGTCCACCGATGGGCAGTTAACAGTGTGGGCGATGGTATGTTTCTGCCACACTTAAAAATAAAACTGTAAATAGGTACTTATTTTTGATGCAAGTCCGTATTCTGACTTTAAAACACATTTATAAACAATCCAACTTCAATACAACTCCAATGCAAACGTAATCGCCTGAATCTAAAATATCAGTAGTTGCTTGAAATTATTCCAATGCAACTCCAATACAAGTTCAATATTGGTTGAATGTTGTGTGTTGGAGTTAGGTTTGAGGTGGATTGTGTGTTTAATGTATTGTTTAGTATTTAAAATTGGAATACGTCACCTACTATCTTATTCACAACGTCACAATGTGGCTACCGTATTTGCCTTTTTACCGTATTTCACTTTTCTATTTTCGTTGGTTCTTAGTACCTCTTTTTTGACTCTATTTAATTTCCTCGTTAGTTATCGTTTAGTCTAAATTATTTTCATGATTACAGCATCAAATATCATGTTCCGAAGTATCAATCTACGCGAGCCGCAGCCTGGACCTACTGGTGATCCCGAGTCAGACGTTCTTCAATCTGGTGAAGTACTACCCCAAGATACAGGAACCCTTGAACAAGGCCTTCGAAACGTCGAAAGACTACATTCTGCCGATTAATGTGAACATCGCGGATGATTCCGATTCAGGTTTTCCACTTAAGATATTAAAGCAAAAAATGAATGGCCGTGGCCGTGTCGTATCTAAACGTCAAGAAGGTGGCGCAGGATAAAGATAATTGGATGATAATCCACCAAGGAGGCCAAGACCCATAAAGGGTTGTAGTGCCGCAGGAAGAAGAAGAAGAAGGATGATAATATTGATAATTCACCGACAGGAGAATAATTCTTAACATATTAAAAATATTTATAACGGGTAGAGTCTCACGAAAGTTTTATAGTTAGAATAACTCTTAAGTTTATGATGATGATTAAAGCAAGGGAAACTGATTTATTTTCATGAAGGCTGGGCTATACAGTGTGTTTCTGTAATAGAAGCAATAAATTAAAACGTAGATTCTACTCCTCGAACCAGGAAACGTTTGTTCAGCGACTTTTAAAAATTACGCATGGTTTGATTTTAGGACACATTAAAGATTTTTCGAACACGCAATGTATTCCGAAATTGACTATGTCTGTAGGGTGACAAGCAATGTCAATTAGTCGGATTTTAACGTTCATTGAAAATACTATTTAGTTTGTATGAAAAAGAGACAATCTACAAAATACATGTTTTTTAAAGTTCAGTTGTCACATATGAGTATGATCACTTACTTTTCCCCAGAGAGTATTATTTCAATGGAGCGACACAGTCTAAGAACTTTTTTGAAGCTCCAAGTCTGAAGCGCCATCTGAACGAGAGCAATCCAAAGTTTCTGTAATAATGCCGTAATAAAAGTAACGGTATCAATTATTAGATGGCGCGGAAGGGCAGAGTACTCCGCTATACTTTAGACGGTAGCTTTTGGCTGATCGCGTTCAGATGGCGTTTTAGACTTGGGGGTCTCAAAAAGTTCTTAGACTGTGGCTGTCTATATATATATATATATAGTCTCTGCTTTTCACAAAAGGCTATCTCTGTGGTACTAACGAATACTCTCTCAATGAAAACATTTGTCATAAATTATGGATTGATTATACTATTTTAACTGACCTAATTCACTTAAAGCATGACAAGTGAATTAGCTTTGTTGAAGCAAAAATAACTAAAGCTGGGTTTCACGATTTGCGATATCATTTACGTTACGAATAAAAATGTGGAATTTTATCTCAGAGCCCAATTCCTAAACGGTATCTGCGTCCTTTACAATATTTAAATAAAAAAGTCCCATGTGAAAATAAAATCATAGAATACTATTTCATGTTAACAGAAACGTCAGAACTCGATGCGTACTCTGCGGACTCTAAATTCAGTTCGATCTGCATAAGCGAAGACAACCGTTACGATATCTCCGAATACGCAGGTATTCAAGTTATGTTATATGTGCTAAAGCTATTATACTATATACGTATAAACGTTTATACGACGATTTATAATCACTGTAAATCCCCAGCTGTAAAGGATTATACAGCTAAATAGTGATACGGGTTACCGATATATAAATACAACAAGCAGTCACCGCGTTGCTGTTTTATGACTCTTGTAACAGTTATTTAGTGTTATTAAATTTCCTTATGAGGAACCCACTTAGCGGGCTTCCTGTTCATAGTTGCTTTCCTCTTTATTGCGGTAGAACGCTGGGATCTATTCAGTAGCATACTATTGATACACCCGCGTTTTAACGCGATAATTGTCGCGATAGCGGAGAGATGCACTATATTGGTTGCACATGAACGAGCAAGATGAAAGATGGAACAGGATAAATTATTGCGTGGACGCAGGTGGAGCCGTAGCATTACTATCAGTACTAGCACTATGTAGCACATCAATGTTACGCTACGGTCGTAGCGCCGCGGCTGCGATGTGTTGTGGCATAGTTGTAGCAACAGCGTAGAATGTGTGAGAACGCAATCATATTGTTCCTAGCGTTTTCCGGCTTTTTACTATAGCTTAATCGGATTTTACACGGTTCTTTTTAGCTCAAAAATTATGCTTAAATGGATAATCTTCGGGATTAGGACAAACGTTGTTTATTTTAGTTAAAAAAAAATACATTTTAAGAACATTTTAACGTTTTAACTACTCTAGTCGTAAAATAAGTGTATATGTTATGGACCAAGTGATTAATGCGGGCATTATTTATAATGCCCGGGCATTATGAATAATGCCCAGCCGGAACAGGCAAACTGATTACTTATCATCTAAATGTCATTATTTATCACATTGTCTGGTCATTATGAATAATGCTACGTGACCATTGGGCAATTTGATAATATACTGGGGAACTTTAGACATTTGAGTCTGCATTTTTGTCTCAGGCGACGCCGCTTGGCACGATTGTTTTGTTAGGTCAAACAAAGCTGATTAAGCTCCTTAGCCGCGAGATCGAGCGGTGGATACCTGCCAAAAAAGAGGGGGGTAATGGTCGGCTTCCGAGGTCCAGGTTGTGGTACATTTCTGGTGACCATTAGCTGCTAGGTCGAGTTTGATATCATTTTCGTATAAATTGAGTGTAAGAAAGTATAAATTGAGTGAAAAAAATAAACTTACCTACGCATGAAAAATTAAAACTGACCTTAAAAAAATTTGACACTATTTTGCCCTTGAGAAATGTAATTTTCACTAAATAAAACCTAAGTAATTAGGTCATTTCTTTTTTTAATCTGTTTAGTATCACTTCAATGTACATCTTCATACGTTTTGTTTTGAAGAGAAAAAAAACGAAAATAATTTGTTGCGCGTAAATGGAATCATGGTCGGAGGTGAAAGGTATTTTTTTAACAAAATATGGAATAAATGGCAGTCTAAATACATGGATGTAATGTTACACTTTTAATTTCATGTGACTTTTCCGGTTCCCGGTTCAAATTTGTTTATATTTTTGCTTTCATAGTACAAAATGATGTCCGTCGGGAGTTGCTATCATACAAGTCGAGTGGGCCAGACGGTATACAAGTGACACTCAAACGGTGTGCTTCTGAGTCATGTCCCGTGCTGACGCGCTTTTTCGCACTCTCGTACAGTCGCCATCAAATATATCGGAGCGGCCAGGGTACTCAAAAATATCTGAACATACACTATATCGCCTTGACAATAGAGGCGTTGTTCAGATATTTGTGACCACCTTGGCCGCTCCGATATATCTAATGGCGACTGTACCACAATCGGCAAGTACCGTCTTCATGAAAGACTACCCTCGTGCATCCTATGCCTAAAAAGGGTGATAGTTCAGATCCGTAGAATTACAGGCCTATCGCTATAACGTCCCTTCTTTCCAAGTTTATGGAGCGCATAATCAATGCAAAGCTCCTGGGATACCTAGAAGAGCACGACATGATCAGTGACCACCAATACGGCTTTCGCCACGGTCGCTTGACTGGTAATCTTCTAGTGTATCTCACTCACCGCTTGGCTTCAGCTATTAAGTCATGGAGAGTCATTGGCAATCAGCCTTGATATCGCTAAGGTTTTCGATCGGGTCTTTTGTAGAAGTTGCCAGCTTACGGACTGCCCGAGGGACTGTGCAGCTTCAGACAGACGTCAGAAGCATACGAGCCGTAGTCGACGAAGGATGCTCTGAAAGCATGGACATAAACGCTGGTGGCTGCTATCCCCAGCGCAATTTTTGATGCATATCAATGATTGGTGACATTATAATATAACACGTTACACATAACATAATATGTTATGCTACGTGTAGTACGGCCCGTGGGGCGTGCCAATATCCTTCGTTCCGTTGTGGTAGAGTGTCACGAAAAACTTGTGTCTGATATCGAGAACACTCTTTCTGGAGTCTGGTAAGGACAACTTGGTCCGATATAACCCCACAAAGACACAAGTTTGCGCATTTACCGCTAAGAAAACCCCATTTGCTGTGGCCCCTCAGTTCCAAGGCCCAACTCTTACGATGTCAGGGAGTAATGGGATCCTCGGTTTCGAAATTTCCAGTGACGTCCAATTCCATAGTCACCTTGAAGGGAAGGCCGCGTGGCATCAAAAAAGCTCGGTGTGCTCAATAGAGTGAGGAGATACTTCACTCTGGGCCAGAGACTGCTTTTGTACAAGTCGCAAGTCAGACTCCGTAACTGCTGTCACCTTTGGGCGGGAACACCTATATACCAGCTTGGGCCCTTTGACTCGGTACAAAGGCGCGCTGTGCGAATCGTCCACGATTCCAAACTCACGAGCAATATTGAACCTGTAAGTCGAAGGAGAGACTTTGCCTCCTTATGTGTGTTCTTTCGCTTGTACAATGGGTTGTGCTCCGAAGAGCTGTTTGGCATGATGCCCACGGCCGTTTTTTTATCACTGCACCGCTCGCCGTCAGCAGGGTGTTCATCCTCACACCCTGGAACCTTATGGACCGGAACCGCTGTACTTTTTAAGAGGAATTTCCTCCCGCGGATGCTCCGGCTGTGGAATGAACTCCCTGTAGAGGTTCTTCAAAAAAGGAACACACCTTTACACATAGGTTGTTAAAAGGGTAGGCAACGGGCATCTGAATCCTCTGGAGTTACAGGCGTCCATATCTTACGGTAGCTGCTTACCATCAGGCAGGCCGTATGCTTGTTTGTCACGATACAAGGTCGTCAAGGTTGATTTTGTGAAACATTTATGTTTTTTATTACTCTGCCCATAGTTGATGAACATTATGTATAAAGCCCGGACAATTTAATTATTTGAATAGTTTATATCGAAGGTTTATTACTTTGCCAAATAGGTGATGGGCATTATTTATAATGCCCGGGCAATTCAATTATTTGAATAGTTATTATCAAATTGCCTACTCATATTGGCCATTATTCATAATGCCCGGGCATTATGTATAATGACCTATTTATCACTTGGTCCATAACATATATATTATATTTTCCGCCGTGTTGCACCCTAAAATTCGATCACTGTTATTTAGACATTTAACGAAGTTCTTTGACGACAAAGTAATTTTTATCCAGTCATGGCCTGATTCATCAACGACCACCCTTCAAATCAAATCGGAAACTTAATCAAGTCTAAATATTATTATCTCTTTTTATTAGAAAGTGATTTCCGTTTGCACAAAACTGGAGAAAATCCTGCTCGAACATTGTTCTAAACTAATTAATATATATTTTAAACTCTGTATATAAATTAGTTTACTGTTGAATGATCTATGTATACGTAGCAGCTCCACCTATGAGGACAGCGCAGTCGCAGTCGAACATAAGCCAAACGAAGTCAGTGGGGGCACTGAGCGGGATGTCGCTGCAGAGTCAGAAGAACATATACAACCTCTTCAGGCCAGGCACTTGGATGTATTTGGTGAATATTTGCCGATTCTTACAGACCAGTGTTTTTGGAATTTTTTTTATACAACGACAGTGACAAACAAGCATACGGCCCACCTGGTTGTAAGCAACTACCGTAGCCTATGGACGCCTGCAACTCCAGAGGTGTCACATGCGCGTTGCCGACCCTTTAAAACAGGAGGATTCCCTGTGTTGACGGCTAAAGGAGAGGTCCCGCGTCGTCAATACACTGGCTTCTGGGTCCTGGGAACTTTAATCAAAAATATAGAAAAACACATCTATTGCTCAACGTGGCTATTCTAACAAACCTAAACATGAAGCTTTCATTATTTTATCACACAATTCTTATAAACACCTTCGGTCTCCATCAATAGACCAGTTCGATAAATATTGTAGTCATCCAAGGTACGCAGGTATGATAAATATCAGGAACAAACTAACTGAGAAGTCTGAGAAACGCCGTGAGTTAAATAAAAACTAGTAAAAAACCTATCTATCTTACTAGTACACTGTAAAACTTCAAACTCGTTTGATAATAGACTTGGGGCTACAGCCAATATGTAAGCATTTATCGAGAACGCCGATCAAAAAGTAGATAATGTAACATAAAAGGTAGATGCAAACGACAAGCTTGATATATTTCATTTATTATTTTAGTTTTGATTACTTACCCTAGGCACGTAATTAAGCACTTATCGGCACAAATGTACATCGCACAGCAAAACTGTGGAATGAACTGTCTCCTGCGCTATTTTCCGACCAATACGACCTTCAAACGTTCAAGAAAAGAGTGTACTTCAATCTTAAAGGACGGGTACGCATTTGTGGCCCCTCTGGTGTTTCACATTTCGATGTGCAGCGGTAATCGCTTATCAGGCAATTCGTTTGCCTGTTATGTCATAGAAAAAGGTGTTGGATTTTCACTTGTTCACGCTTCGATTAGAAAGCCCCGGACACAATTTCGAGTCCGAAATGGCTCGCGTTCGTCATTGTCACCAGACCGATTATCTTTTAAGCCTTTACACTCACTCGGGTACTTTTCCTCTTTTAAATAATTATACCCGAAGCTGGCTAAAGAAATAAAATATGAGTATTTTGCCGGAGATTTGTAGCTTCGTATTAATTTAGGCGGATATAAAAACGGTAGCCGAGTTATTTTTAGGTACCTATGTAATTGTTGTTTAATTTTTATGGAAGTGAAATTTGCACGTTCATAAGTGACTTCTTCTTCCTCCTAGCGTTTATCCCGGCTTGGGGTCCGCTTGACAACCTAATACCATGAATTGGCGTAGACACTAGTTTTTACGAAAGCGACTGCCATCTGACCTTCCAACCCAGAGGGGAAACTAGGCCTTTTTGGGATTAGGTCCGGTTTCCTTACGATGTTTTCCTTCACCGAAAAGCGACTGGTAAATATCAAATGATATTCCGTACATAAGTTCCGAAAAACTCAGTGGTACGAGCCGGGGTTTGAACCCGAGACCTCCGGATTGAAAGTCGGACGTCTTACCGCAAGGCTACCAGCGCTTTTTTTCGGTGTCACACGTTCATAAGTGACACCAAGTCTAATTTTAACTATTCTGAAAGTGTTACATAGAAGTATAGGCTAACGATTTGGCGTTCGAATTTATATTATTTCTTTCTATACCCAATCTACAAGTTATTCAGTTCTCGTTACAAATAAACACAAGTACTCATTTAGTAAATAACTACCTTACATTACAATAGTTTTATCCAAGTTTTAACTATAGAATGCCCTGTATGAAGTTTGGGTTCCGACATAGTTCGGACTTATCTATCATACTTATCAATGATGACACGCCCAATGTAGCGACCGGAAGTCCCTTAATTTGATTAATCTTTTCGATAGGGTAACCCTATCAAATGGTTACCCAGATGATATGGTTACCCTGTCATTTTCAGTATGGTTTCTCTGTCGAATATCTCAGCTTGATCGCATCTAAAACACTTGATAATGATAGGTAGGGAAACTTCATTAGAGGTTTTTGGTTTCGGTAAGCGCTTACGTTTGGGTAAGTCAACGGTCAACGATGTGCTCACCCAAATCATTTGTAACAACAACCGGATCTAATACCTGATCTAATAATACCCATTTATTGGTAACTGGTTCCGGTATCTGGCCCAATGGCCCCTCCCTTAGTAAAATGCGGTATGCGAAAGCGACATAATCATATGATTATAATACTAGTAGTCAATGGGATAAGCGCAAGTAAAGTTTACCAACTCAGTTTTACATAAAGTAGCCGGTTTATTTATGTACAGTCGACGTCAAAGATAGGCTTACACTTTTGCACTTGACTCCTTTGTAATAATGTCCAAAAGTGTAAAGATATCTTTGACGTCGACTGTACCAACAGCAACACCCGTAACTAAGCATCGGTAGACCTTATGCCGTTGCAATAGAGATTACGAATGGTTATAGTTACGGGTGTTGCTGTGTGTACTTCAAATCTTGTAAACTTTCAACCTCGTCCCGGTGTCTGATTGAGCTGAAATTTGGTATACTTCCGTTATTTACACGAAAGTGGTATCTACTATGTACAGTCAGCAATAAAAGGGTGTAGCAAAAAAAACTGCACCGTTAGCACAAGAGTGACGCGATAGAATCTCGCGCGCGAGGTAGTCTATCCGTCCTTTTCTGACTGTATCAATTAAAAAGCGACGGGTAGTCTATCTCGCGTCGCCTCTCGCGTTAGTCTTGTGCTAACCGTGCTGGGGTTTACCTGAATAACTCTTCGGTTGTTTTCACAGATGGGAGGTTACTTCACTAGTTTCATGGCGACTGCAAACTACGTCGTGGTTCTCTACAGCATAACTACACTCAACGATTGTTATCCTATTACCTGGAGTTTCTCATTTTTCGACATTTTTTTCTATCTATCGATGTACTTATCTATGCATGAGGTACATTATTTCAACTGTAATCCTACGAGTAATAGTAACATAAATCTTTTTAAAAATCTCTTTTTGAGCGGCGCATCGTTCAAAGCGTGACTTTAAAGTAAATAGACGTTCAAATGTTTGTTGATATACTATTATTTTTATTTATTTATCGTATGGCAAGTGGATACAGTATTTAAATGACATTACACTATATATATAAACAATTGCATTTAATTAAATGAAAACTAAACTTAAACTAAACACATAAAAGCAACACTCAGTCAAATAACCCGTCCCGAGTCCTTCCAGACACAGAAGTGCCCATCACGCTCGCCGCGTTGCCACGCTGAAACTCGATCGACAGCCTCTGCATCAGGAATGACCCGGAACGAGGGACATGACCTCTCTCCCTCAACCGCCGATCTAAATTAACATTTATCCTAATATTTATTTATTTATAAATGTTTCAGGGATTCGCAAGCAAGCGGGGCGAACTGATCATGGACGCAAGCAAATGCCGTCGAAACTACTACAGGCAGAAATTGTTGTTTTACTCCGATGTGTTTGTTAATTTCCCGTTCATGCTTTTTGGGTTTTGTTTTACGTAAGCTGTCGACTTCAGTATTATAAATAACATTTAAAATAAACGCACAAACACATGCGCAGATGGCAATGAAAGTCTTAGACTATTCAACCAACCGGACCGGCCATATCTGTCATTTTCTATACAAAAAAATGTGCCGATTTTAGCAGGGGAGGGGAACGTCAAATGCATACGTAACGTTAAAATAGCCACGTGAGATAAACGTCAGTCGATACAGTGAGTATGATCATTGGTCATATGTTTTCGGCGGAGGGGAACGCCTATCAATGGTCGCTCCGGTTGGTTAAATGCTCTAAGGAATAAGTATTTTAAATTTGAGGAAACTTAAGCCATTGACAAGTTTTAGTAGGAACTAATATATTTGTAAAATAGGTTTAAGAACCAATACGTTTGAACAAATTTAATCAATATCATTATGTAAGTACTTATCAAACATAATGAAGTGATAGAGGCCTAAAGTTTAAGAAATAATCGTGCTACGTGTATGTAATCTGAACTTGACAATACTATGTTTTTTTGTATCTTAATAGGCAATAGTAAAATTTTGGCAATCAGGGTTATACCATCACCAATCCAGCCGCGTGTGTACACATCTTATTAAATAAATAAATCTAAGTATTTATAGTGCCAGTAGTTAATTAAATTAAGAAATTAAATTGGGCTGGAGGACTGGCCTAATACATTAATCTAGTTTTTTTAAGCACAGGGAACAGTGCTCAGAACCTTAGAGCTATAAACCAACCGGAGTGCATGGTCATTGACAGGCGATCCCCTCTACCGAAAATGTATGACCAGTGGTCATACTCATTGTATGGACTGACGTTTATCTGACGTGGCTATTTTGGCGTTTCGCATACATTTGACGTTCCCCTCCCCCGCAAAAATCGACAGGTATTTTTGCATAGAAAATGACAAACATGGCCGCTCGTTTGGTTGAATAGTCAAAGCTCAGAACAGATCTAGTGCCACATCACATCCAAAGTGTAAGGTATTTTAGAAATGGTCTGAATTTTATTTCGCGTAGTTTTTCAACATGCCATTTCTTCATTCGAGAATGTTCCCATGAAACATGTACTCGTTATTTCCTCTTGCTTCGATAAGTGTAAAAATTTAATTACGAACAGTCGAACTTTACGCTTAATTCTCGTTATACTTAAAAAATATACTGAGTTTGCAGAGCTTATTTGGTAACAGTGATAATTTTGTAAATTCAGGTATTTAATATGCTGTTTAATTCTAAAGAATATGTTGTGTGTACATGTAATAGAAAGAGACTGCCGCTTGTAATTTGTCACTTGGACCTTATTAAATAAGCAAGTGTTATTAATAATTGTCCTAATCAGGCAACTCCGTCAAACTTTTCTTACATTCAGTATAATTTAACGGACCTTAGACGCATACACTTACCTACTAAAATGTACGAGTATGTGACAGTTATTTGAAATCTTTCATAAGGACGATCTCCACTTAAGACCTGGCGAGCTGTTTCGAAGTACATATTTATATCTCAGTAAATACGGCTTCAAGGAAAAATGGTTCAAGGAAGGTACAAAACGAAGTTATTGTCATTATTTCCAGAAAGCCTACAAATGCAATGATTTACCTGAGAGCAAACAAGCTGTTTCGGCTTAAATACTTGTTTGAGTTTTACAACAAGACGTCGGCTGTTCTCACTAACAATCTAACTACTTTACAGGTATGTTAATACAAAAAAAAATGTTATAGATTGTTTGTACCACAAAAATACCTTTCAAACTCAAAGAGTGAACAATATAACATTGCTATTTTTTCTTTGTACTTTAATCCATCACGTTCTACCAATGAGTGGATGTAAATATACACAGTGCGCCGCACGTACTGGGGGCCAATTTTTGACTTTCGAGCGCCCGAATTAAAAAAGTTTAAGCTCGAAAATAATCGCACACAAAAGCTTACCGCAAATTTTTTCGCATGAAAGAATAGTTTCAATACTCATTCCTATCGCTGTTATTTTTTAAAATATAATTTCATCGTTTTATTCTGAGTTGTAAATGTCACTTTCGAGTGCTCGAATTTCAAAAATCACCTCCCAGATGTGTAAATTGCAGAAACTTTCCAAATAATTGGAAATATTCTTGGATTTTCTAGAAAAATTCACAAGAATTATATGAAATTGAAAATTTATGAAAGAGAAAGTTTCAACTTCCATATAAAAATATGAGAATTTTCCGCAATTTTCACATGCCTTACGTTTCACAATTTTGGAAACTTTCCGTTACCACATCAATAGCCGGCCGAGACCTACGAGTAACATGAGCAAACTTAAATATTCGATGTTCGCAGTAGGCATCCTAAGGGTGTGGTTGATTCGGTATTCGCTATGGTTCGCAAGTTATTTAACGCATTTCCCTAATGTTTAAAAAGGCGTCTGAGATTATGTCATCATCATGAGGCATCCTAGGGTTCGTTGGTAGGCGTAGATGTAAGGCAAGGATAATATAGATATGGGTTGACAATGTCCATACAAACTAGCGTTCCCGTATTTCAGGCTAACGCACTAGCGCCATCTATCGGTCACCACACACACTAAGTCCCATTGTCATATGTTTTGTTCGGGGATTAAGGCTCAAAACACACCTAGCGGAATGGAGGCAGTAATGTATGGAGCTTTGCCGATGGTAGCTTAAATTTGTCTATGGCTTCCATACATTACTGCCTCCATTCCGCTAGGTATGTTTTGAGCCTAACGCTGACAGAATAACTCGACCCCAGACTCGACAGATGACGCTGCGGCTCTTAACACAACAGTCGTATAACCTGAAGTTTTGGAGGAACGCGATTTAGTATAGACATCGCCAATCCATATTCTTGATGTAGGGGTAGTCCATATAATATCTGTGAAAAACACACAAAAAATGCCCTGACTAGGATTTGAACCCGGGACCCCCTGCTTATAGACAAGGTCACTCTAGTCTAGCTTAAACTCTGATTCGTAATTAAATTCCAAAATAATCCTCACTCGCTTACTTTTCGCTTTTATTTCTCTGAATAAAGGCAACTGAAATTGCTTTTTTACATCAGAAGATTAAAATGACTAGTAAATACATTATATCAGTAGGGTTTCTTTTAAAAAAAACATATAAAACCACGTGCATAATTAAACATAACATCATGTGCATAATTGTTGTGTGTAACAGGCGGCGATGACCGTGCATGCGGTGGTGTTCTTCGTGCACACCTTCACGTGTTTGTGGCTGATCGTAATCGTCGCCGTGCAACCTATATGTACCGTGCGCACTATCAAGAGCCACTTCATTGAAGAGTACGTTTTCAATATAGTCATATTATTGATTTTATTTTATTTATTTATTATTTATTTATTAATAACACAAGGTTACAAATTTAATTATTTACAGTGCTCCACAAAACTACATTAAGTTTGACTGTCCCATTATCCCACAAACCTTAAAGCCCATTACAATATCACACTTAAAAATTTCGTATTTAAACAAACCTTAAAATTTTGAGGGTAAATTGGTATCTTTGAATCAATTCAATTATTTTTTAACTAACTTTATTTATCAAATAATTATATTGCTGACTATACCTACTAATGAAATGACGCATTTTCTCAGAGAAACTCCGAGCAAAGTGTGGGACTACACAACGTCCTTCTACGTGATGGCGACCCTGCTCACCGCCACTGGTGGCGACGAGTACCTCGTAACGGACTTAGTTCCTGAAATAATCCATAACATCTGTCTACTCTCTGGGAAGGTGCTCGCGGCTGTGGTAGTCGCAACTTCTATGCAGGTAGATATGTTGAATATATCCCAGAGAAATGTAGTAACGACATACACTGTTAAACAAACGATGCCCGGAATTTAAAAAAAACAGTCCCGACCTGAAATATTAAATAAATATTATGGGACAATCTTACACAAATTGACATATTCCCACCGTACGCTCAATAAGCCTTGTGCTGTGGGTACTAGACGACGATGTATACCTCTATAATATAATACATAGAAGACATGCATAATTCAGAAACAAATATCTGTGAAAAACACACAAAAAATGCCCTGACTAGGATTTGAACCCGGGACCCCCTGCTTATAGACAGGGTCACTCTAGTCTAGCTTAAACTCTGATTAGATTCCAAAATAATCCTCACTCCGAAATATTTTTCTCCGACTTTCATAATCTATGAGTCTCTTCGAGTATATTATAATAATGCTTATTAAGGTCAGGTAATATGGACTTCAAACAAAGGCGAACATGCGTCTGGTTTAATTATTAAAGAAAAAACCTGGGCCATACAATTTAGTTACGAAATACCTAAGTACCTACAAGTAAAACGTTGGTCTAGTTTTATCTCTCTTTTAAAGCCCAACATTCAATTCATTTAATAATCTCGCTTTTCAATTTAGGTTACGTTTTCAAGAGAACACACTTTAACTAAATACGAAAAGGCAACGGGAGAGCTAATGGACGTACTTAAAAATCAAGGGCTTTCAGGTAAATTATCAGATTACTTTAGATTTACTAATTTAGAAATTCATTACATTTTTTAATTTACATATAACCTCCTTTTCCATTTATAACTAAACTTGTATTTATATGGAAAGTATATAAATGAAAATTGTAGTAAGTATATATGCTCGATTTCTTACTTGCACGTGGCAAATTAAATGGTGAACAATGAGTTGATATAAAAATCTAAAAATGTACTTACACTTATGGACAATGAAATTATCATCTTGTTCATTTCTGTACTGAAGGACCTGTTTTACTTATTTTTGAGTATAATTTAATTACTGAACATTATGGTTAATTTTACGTAAGTATTCCTGGCCATTAATTAAAACACCCTGTCATTTCTAGATTACCAATCCCAAAAGTTGTGGAAATATATCAAACAACTTTGGGTAACTGAGCGTGGAAGACAGGTACTTACCAAAAATATTACTATAAATAAATGGTTTTACAATTTGTAGTGATTATAATACCCACTTATTATACAACCAATGTTTGATCAAACAGTTACCAGCTCTGCTAGCTCAGACTCCGTACGTGAGGCGGTGCGACCTGATGTCGGCTATGTTCGGCCAACATTTGAGGAACTGCTACGTATTCGCCGACACCGGAGAGTCGTTTCTTCGCCAGCTCACCGTGGCCATGGATTACACAATATTCTTTCCCGGTAAATCCCCAGTTAATTAAGGTTTTGTTTCATTAAAAAAGGATTTTGCAGAAAAGCGCGTGAAACTTCGCTTTTAATTGTCTCCGTTCTTATTTTAAACGTGAAAGCTCCTTAGATTTTTACTAAAAGAGAGGTGTTGTCCCATCTTAAACCGGCGGGCACAGAGCTGGAATTAAACCGAAACAGATAATTTTCTACTATTGCGAGTATGTTTTCTTAAAATAATTTTAAGATTCATATACTTAACTAGCTTTTGCCCGCGACTTCGTCTGCGTGGAATTAGTTATCCCCCGTTAAGTAATGAATTCTGGATATCAACTATTCTATATCCTTCCCCAGAGCTCAAACTATCTCCAGCGTTTAACGGTTATTGATTCCCCATACAAACTTTCAACCCCGTTTTTATCCCCTAAAGGGTTGATTTTCGGGATACCTATAAATTATAGTATATTATTTTCGGGACTCAAACTATCTGTGTACCAAGTTTCATCTGAATCGTCGGTTCAGCGGTTAATAATTCGCCATACAAACTTCCAACTCCCTTTTCACCCCCTCTAGGGTTGATTTTTGGAATGAAAACTATCCTATGTCGTTTCCCGGGACTAAAATTATCTCCATACTAATTTTCATCTAAATTGGTTTAGCGGTTAGAATACTCCATACAAACTTTCAACTCCCTTTTCACCCCCTCCAGGGTTAATTTCCGGGATGAAAACTATCCTATGTCCTTTCCCGTGACTCAAGCTATCTTTATACAAAATTTCATCAAAATTTGTTCAGCCGTTTTCACGTGATGCGCGTTCAAATAAACAGACAAACAGATAAACAGGCAAACAGATAAACAGACAAAATTTCTAAAAACTGTTGGACCGTGTTCTGTTATCGATTCTTAGTATCCCCAGCCATTTTTTTTCGAATATCTTTCATGTACAGACTTTCGACCCTCTTCAGCTTTATTATATGTATAGTTATAATTTGATTCGACCTTTCAAAAATCGATGAAACTCTAGGAAGTAAATAACATTGATAGCAATCTGTATTACAGTAGGTACTTATATCGGATTTTCTCTTAATTAAGCAACGTACAGTCGCCATCAGATATATCGGAGCGGCCAAGGTGGTCACAAATATCTGAACAACGCCTCTATTGTCAAAGAGATAAAGTGCATGTTCACATATTTTTGGGTACCTTGACCGCTCCGATGGCGCTTTGATGGCGACTGTACATAGATTTTTGTGATGATAGTAGGAAACTGTATTTCGTATTAAAAGTATGATTAAGGCGATTGTCACACTGGCGCCGCATGTAAGGCCGGTGTGCAAGTGTGACAGCGCTATGAGCGCTATCTAGCTCGCACAACCGGCGCCGCACGCAGAAACCGCAGTAGTGTGAAAGACGCCTGTTTTTTAGGTAACTACATAGTGGTAGCAGGAGACACTGACGCCCGCATGCACTGGGTGTCGTCCGGCACGGTGTCGGTTGTGTCGGTGCGGCCCGACCTGACCGAAACCACGCACGAGCTGCTGGGACCTGGCGACGTGTTCGGGATTCTGCAGGGCTTGCACCGCGGCATTATTCACTGCTTCTCATACAGAGCTGAGACTAAGGTGAGCGTGTGGTTCAGAAAGTTGACGCAGCATGATCACAATATTGTTTTTTAGAGAGTTTTTAAACGCATTTCATTTGGTCGACTCAAATCTGCTGCAGCGACACTTTATATAACGTTGCTTTTCAACGTTTTCACTGCAATCGGTTGACCAAATTTGGTTTCAGCTGCTCAAAGGTTATTAGGAACCACTAGGAACGGTCAGTATCTTGCGGTGCTAACATATAAACTGAGTTATTTCGTAATTTTTATGAAATAAGGAGGCCAACTGCCTCAAAATAGAAAAGCCTGTGAAAAATGATAAAAAATACACACTTAACATGAACGTAATCAATTTTGTTTAACTACGCTGCTGACATCATAGTCGTATAACAAATGCGAAGAACCTAGGTACCCGTGTCCTACATGTTTGAAATGCTATAACACAGCACTTTATAAACGGGTAGGACGGTGTCCTAAATGTTTGAAATGCTATAAAACAACACTTTATAAACGGGTAGGTTCTTCAAACAATGATTGAATATTCAATGCGAATCTGTAGCATGGTTTTTGTTGGAATGTCACGGGTTATGTTATTGTAGTAAATTTGTACAGAGCTGAATTGAGGAGGGTACAATCGGGCCCCGAAATTGACAGATCTTTTTATCGATACTCTGCGTTGCCGAAAACCTACACAAAAGGTTCACAGATAATGGAACGCAATAATGGTTGATGGAATTGAGAATAGGCACAATCAAGGTTGAACAAGTATGATTTGTGTCAAAGCGAAATCTTATATTTTGTGTTCTGTTAATTAAATACCTATATTCGTTGTTATTGGTATACATAGGTGTACAGTCGACCAAAAATGTGGTTTACCACCCTACAGTTGAGGTTCGTTTGTACGTCATGTCATGAGATAACAAGGTCGTGCATGTTTTAAACTCCGTTAGAAATGTCAACCTTAGCGATCGTTAGATCTCGCAGAAACTTTTGTCAAAACTGGTAGACCACTTTTTGTTCGACATAGTTGAAGTTGCAACTAGCGAAATTACCAAATGCTTATCTTATTAGGTAATAGGATTATTTATATAGTTAGCTACACAATTAAATAAAGCTCACTCGGCTTACTCTATACCTCATGTCAGACTAAGCATAATTACCAAACCGTTCAATGCATGCAAATGCATGTCTGCATGTAATTTGTTTGCTAGTACGATTGGGCGGGTGATGATAGGGTGCAAGTGATAAAAGAGATATGCCTGAAAGTAGGTACCATAACTATATCTTAATTATAACGAATTTGTGTTAACTATCTCAATATTCTCAATGTTAAAATCTGTGTGTGAAGTAACTAACAATAAGTAACTTTTTGCTACTTTTAGAGGTTCATGCTACTGTTGTGCTACTGCATAACTGTTCTGAAAGATTTACTACTTATTTAAATCCATTTAATGACTTGTAAGGACAAGACAATGACAACGTCTTAATGGGATAAGTCCGCCTTTGTACACACTTACTATATTTTTGTTGGTCATATACTTGTTTTGTGCAATAAAGTGTTTTACTACTACTACTACTACCTTTAAATAACTCCTTACCAATTATTATTTTATGTTTTAATTGAAATATATTTTCAGGTAAGCATATTGTCACTGTCACTGGACTCTTGGATTCACATATTGCCCTACTTCCCGGATGCGCAAAACAGCATTACAAACAGATCCAGCATTTTGTTCGCTCGTATAACTAACTACTAGCTTAAGATTTAGATATAAATGTCCAGGGAACCAGGGATTACCTATTAAAAGACAAAGTGAAATCTTTATAACGTGAATTAAATTCGTTATAACCTCTTTGATGTTCTGTATGTAAAATTTAGTATGACTTAATGTACCTAACGTCACTTCTTTTTGAACACTTTGTGTCTAAGACTTAAATACATAGTTATACGTATAGACGTTGCAAAATACGACATTGTGCTATGCGTATTTAGAATGCTGCGTGAAGTGAAATGCTCGTAGGTGTTTATATTAGAGTAATAAATAAATATTTACCTAGACTATTCAGTTTTGTATTAATTACTTATTGACCCTATTCGATGTTTCTGTCTAGTGTCTACAACTCAGGGGATTCTGGCATAGATGTGGTTTACGTTATATTGAAAACTCAAAAGGTACAACTAATCCAATCGACAGATTAAATATAAGTATACCGCAATGCAACGAAAATCTCGTCTTGAACCGTCTTAAATGGGATTTCAGGAGTGGTAAAAAGTACTATCAATGTATGTCAGTAACCATCTTGACTCATCGAAACCCTGCTTTGGTGACCGCGTTTTTTATGTCATGTCAGTGTCCAAAAAAACAAGCTAAAGGCGTGATAATTCAGCTCCAGTAACGTTTTGCTGGATACCTTTTTTTCAGCAGTCTACTTATCTACTCCATATCTACATTTATGTTTAGTGAAACGAAATAGAATTTAGAATTTGTACTTCAGACGCTTGCTACCTATTAGTCAAGCTTAATAAGGATTAGGAAATCAAATCAACACAAACATGTATCTATTTATTTTTATCGTATATCATATATCCTGGGGATCGGAGCAGAGTTCGAGCGACATGGGAGTCGCTCGAACTCTGTTTGAATTTGTGAGCCGGATGCGCCGCCGGTCGCCGCCGTTTGCACTCCAAACGCCATCTACAGTGACAAGGACATTGTGACTTAGTTGAAAAGTCACCAGTCTTTACCATCCTTTTCGCTGAAGCTTATTGAGCTATCCATTAACTTGAATATGTTAACCATCTTCCGTGTGTTAACACAAAAAGCTATCGAACCGAAGAAAACCGATACATTTTGAGCATTAAACATTTTCGGTTCACTTAATGCTCGCGGTTTGGCGCGATGAAAAATCCGATTTTCCATAATATTGATTTGGATAGCAAATGGAGGCAATATCGAAGTGCTGATTTGTCGCTCCGCTGAATATTGGTCTGGCGTGGAGTCAAATCGACGTGGGCCGACCGACGAATATCGACGGCGTGGTGCGACAATAACAGTGGAACCAAGATCTATTACATAATATTTTATAGTACCTAATATGTATTTACGTATAATAAAAGCTGCCCAAAGGTTGTCTGGAAGAGATCGTTTTTAGCGATAAGACCGCCAATTGTTTTACCTCTACTTTTCTGTTTGTAACTTGTGTATGTATACTGTTTCTTTAATTTGAACTGTGCTGTTATTTATTATTTCAGTAAAATAGGGATTAATAATAATGAATAGTTTATCTCCATTATTTTAAGTTTTTTGACAATCGAGCGCTCGCTATTATTTTTGGATGAAATTAGTACTTACGATTTTAAATTCTTATCGATGTTAAAAAATGGCCACATTTTATGCAAGTAGGTACTCCGGAAAAAGTGACTAATATAATAGAAACGATGACGTCAATATTTGCCATTTACGGAACAAAAATTTACGGACCAGAATACACCTACAACCCCGCATGGCCAAACATCGATGTTAGCTAATCCGGCTTATAATATATATCGTTTATGCGACCTACGATTCTCGCATAGACCAATCAGATTGCCAGCGGCACTTCAAAAAAAACTTGTAAATAAGAAATGGGTCTGCTGTCCCTTTTCCTCTACGCCCCTGCCCCGACACGCGGAACAAAATAGCTAACATTGATTTCGTTTTGCTCATCCACAGCTCATTGGTCGGCCGTTATCTATTATTTACACTCACCGCGACTCGTTCAAGCATCAAGGGCTGTGCGTTTGATGGGGATAATGTGGATTTGGTAATCTCAGTAGGTATACGGTAGTGCCAAATCCCCCAATCTCCGGATTTTACCAGAGTTATTCAACTGTTTGCTATGTGGTTAGGGTTACTAGTTCTTCTTAACAGTAAACAATATGACTGAATAACAAATCAAGTACAAGTATAAGCAGGCGCGGATTAAGGATTTCGTTCAGGGGGCACTTTCCTTTACAAAATATCTTGCGGTCCGCACCTATAGCCCCTGAGTACCTATACAAAACTTGCATATCAGGGGAGGGGGAGGGATTGCCCCTGTTACCCTCTGTACCCGCGTCTGACAATGAGTATAAGTGTGTCCAGTATAGTTTTTATTTTGTAAGTAAACTTTTAGTGATAGTTGAATTTCAGACCACAATTTTTACAGGATTCACAACCAAAAAAAGTAACTTTTGTCGGATTCAGATATCCTGCAACTGACTGACTGTAATCACAGAACGGACAAGTTTCGTTACGACCTGACTATTTACAAACTGTCCGCCAATATACTTAGAGTGGGTTGCACCACTTGCACCATGCACAATTAACAGACTTAATTATCAACGTTAAATATGGAGACGAGCTGCCATCCCATAGAAAACTGTCAAACTTTTCATACAATTTTTTTTTACGATTACGTTGACGTTAACAGACGGTTTGGTGCAACCGACCCTTAATATAGATTGTGCTGATAACGAAATTGATTAGTACGTATTATTAACCTCCGAGAATCACTTAATTACCATTTTAAAAATAGGTAAGTCAAGAGGAGTGAAGGCCCGCTAATGTTAACTTTAATTCACCGCGCTGATATGCAAGTCACTAATGAATAACGATAGCTCCGCAGTCAAGCCTTGATTTAATTCCGCCGAAGTGTGGAGCGCCGGCTTGATATAATGCTCGACTAAATAATGCGGACCATCTCCCACCTCCTCCGCCCTACCCCTTTCGCAGTGTTGCCAGATTTTTAGAAAATCTGCAAAATTATGTTTTCCAAAAAATCTTTAGAAATTTAACTAAAATAGGGGTAAATTCTTCTAGAATTTAGGTTTAATGAATAGTGTGTAATACTCTTATATTAACTAACACTCCAAACTTAATTTATATCTAATAGATGCCGGCCCAATTCAACTCGAAAAAGTGACACTAGATGACAAGCTACCTAACTCCATGGGACCCCGAATCCCACGATATATACCACCGTGTTTACCCCAATGGTAATTTAATAACCTAATGGTATAAAAATACTCTATATTTCTAATTAGACGTTATTGTGGTAAAAGAAAACTATTTGTACTACTATGTATGTAGGTACACTCAGCAGCAGTAGCTAAGCGGGTAGGGTGTTTAAAATTATCTACACATGCTCGCGCGCTCTTATTCTCTTAAAAATAAAGTCGTGTCCAGCTCATTTTGAACACCCTCCCCGCTTAGCTACTTCTGCTGCTGACTGTACCTAAGTACTCTCTTACTCGGTCTCTCGGTCTTAAATTATAAATATAAAGATTTGAAGCAAACCTGGCAACATTGTCCGTTCCCTACTTTGAGATTAATCGTCAACATACCTCAATGTCAACCGCTCTTGCAAATGATGCAAAAAATAGTGACAAATAACCGTAAATATGAAACAGTCCTTTCAAAATCACTGTCGTTTTATTACACGGAATTTATTCTGGTAACGATGACATACAAACGCTTTCAGGCCTAACGATGAAGGCATTTTGGTTTTATTTTGTGGACACATTATAATAATATGTTTATTAGTATGTACATATGGAATTCATAATAGCAGATACTTAGCATTGTTTATTTGCCTTTTTGAGTTGTTTGGAATACCCAAACGGGCTTTAAATATGTATGTATAACCGAGGGTGTGCATCTCCACGAAGTGACAGCTAGAGCCTTGGAACGTATCGGATACGTTTTCGGGGTTGTCAAAATCCCTTTCGTTTATTTGCGGCATGACCAAAATAATAATTGAATTGGGCAAATACGGCAACTAGTTTTGTATTAAAATTACTGATAGATTAGGTAGATTGGGGTAGGTTCAGAGTCCAGCAATAATACTAATTGCGTACTTGTCAACCCTAGCACGTCGTAAAATTGTATGGAGACGTAATGTGTCACCGTTCATAGTTCTGACACATCGAAAATCATTGTTCTGACACACTGATTTTGTATGGAAGATAAACTTCTGTATGAATATACATTACATTATTTTGTCGTATAACTTTTATACCGTGTGCATTTTATGACAAAAAGCCGTTCATTTTGAGAAGTAGAACCTTGTTTTCATTTGAAACTCTCGGATCAGAATCACCTACTGCTATTGAAGTACCCATACAGTTATTACAAGTTTCAGTGAACTGAATCGACCTGGTTTAAGTTGGAGATGGACTTACACGGCACCTTCTACTTAGACGGAGAGCTAGCCACGTCAGATATGATGATACAATAATGAGAGCAACGAAACCCCTCTAGTCAGTTTACATTCTTTGACCTCCACCCATTAAAAGCTGCCAGATGCCCGGATCTAGCAATAAGGATAGTACAGCAATCTATCCAGACGGGGTTGCTCTCATTATTGTGTCATATGTGATGTGGCCAGCTCTTAGTCCATTATTCCATAGTTTAATTTATGCACACACTTATGACATGAGTGTTTTGTTTTGTCACCTCTTGGTTTCATAACTTTGCATCGTCATATAAATATTTAAATCGATCTATATAATGCGTTGAAGCTATCGATCGCATTCAACCGATTCACTTAAATCATTAGATAAGTTCGAGATATATGTAGATATTTCAGTCTAAACTCAAAATGCAAAAAAGAACAAGTATAGTCATAATTAGTCTTATTATTTCCGTAGATTACTTGACAGTTTTACAGGTACAGGTTTATACATTAAACCCAGAGCTCTTAAAGTTACTAAGATTGATTGTGTATACAGGAAAACTTTCGTAAGGATAATAGTTCTAACTCCATCTCACGGTTCTCAATGGCAGGAATGGTTGAACGGTCCTTGACAAGTACTAACAACTTCAATTTGCGACTAATGAAACTCAAACTAACTAGGTACTTACTAAAATTAACATTACTGGCTTGTTCTATAGAACGTAACTAATATAAGTAATTTGAATACGTCATTGCCCAAACTTGGACAGGTGGGTTAAAGCGTTTGACGGAGTGGTGGCCGCTTTCAGATGAAAGAAGCCCCTGGCGTCCGTTGGCTCGCTGGGTAGACGACATTCGGAAGGTTGCGGGTCATTTCTGGATGAAATTGGCACAGGACCGGGACAAGTGGCGTACACGAAGAGAGGCCTATGCTCAGCAGCATAAAGGGCTGATGATGATGATGATGATAATAACTAATTTGACTGATATATGTCATTTATCTAGACCTCTATGATCACTCCATATGTAATAATACCCCGTGGAAGCCGTAAATTATATGAAGAAAATTCCTTACACCTACAAAAATATGTTTGAAAAAATCTGTGCCACTTTTATGTGCTCACTGTATTTCTGTTATATTTATATGAGTAAGTGAGAGCGAGGTGTGAGATCAAAGACGAAACCCTTTAAAATTGTTATGCCAAAGCGTTATTCAATTTAATCGGAACAGTGCAAAATGTCAAAGGTATAGGTGTAATGGCACAGAAATAAGCTCAACTGGGATCTGACACGGACGGGACAGTGGGACGTGATCGTGACTACGGGAGTGTGCGGCCGATACGTGATTGAGGTAAATTTGCAAAACGGGCTTAATGTATGCTTATTTGGACTGTGTCCGGCACGTTTTTACCCGACTGTGATTTTCAGGAAAGGAGGTTGTAATTGTATGAGTAATATTATTAACGAAGAATAAGTACTATGATGCGGTGCGTAATGCATTTAGTTGGATGTTGTTACATATTAAGTTGTTGTTAAGCCATCCCCACTCATGAGTGAAATGTTACAAATGTGAAAGTAGCTGTCTGGTCGTAACCTTTTCAAGCTTAAACCGCTAATAACTAAGTAATTTAATAATCTTTTGTCAGGTGCTAATAACAAAGTTAAACTGATTGGACTTCACACCCAACATAGTTAAACATAAACCCATATTAGGTACATACAAGTACTAACTCTTCGTTGATGTTTCAAGGTATAAATCACTGCGTGTGTAGGACGTCACAAGTTGATGATGAAGCATCCCCGTGTCCCGAGGCCGCGGCTACATTAATCTCTATTAGACAGATTACCTTCCACGATGTCGCTGTAACAAGGCTGTATATGACACTTACTTACTTTCAACACCTGTTTTAAACTAATTTTCCCGGGACCAAAACGGAGATATCCATGCCTAAGTAATTTCACGTAAATTGGGTCAGCGGTTTCAGCGTGAAAAGGTAACAGAAAGACAGTATTTTACAGAGCGGCAGTAGAAAACAAGATCCCCCTGTAGACGGGAGGACGAAGTAAAGTTAACAGCGGGAACATTCTGGACAGGAGCGATGGATAGGACACTGGAGTGAGTTAGAGGCCTTTGCCATGAGGTAAACAGAGTTACGGGTACGAGGACATATTATAACACCAAAACAATAAATGTGTACTTACTAGTGATTTGCATTAATAATTCAAAAAAGATTTAATTTTTATACTACTTAATATCTGTGTCTTTAGATTCTCAGTAATAAAGGTTATTTTATTTTATTTTAATGTGATATGGATATATCTATTATTCAGCTCCGGCCACGTCGCCGTTACCTCTTTGCAGTCCCGGAAGCGCAGACTCGTGCTCTGTCGCACTCACCCCTGCACCATGCGTTGGCGCTTCTCAATGAAATATTGGACAGCGACAGCGAACTGGACATATTCCATACCACCGAAACTAGTTTCATTGCAACTAGCAGCCGTTACTTAGAGTCCATTTCTGCTCGAAGTTCCATCCTTAGTTAAGTAAGTATATGTATTTAGGGTTTATCAGAATGTTAATAACTTAAATAATTAAGTACTAATCTTGTACCATATTCTCACTGTATCTGTCCTGTGTTAACTTAACACGTGTAGCTAGACTGTAAGTGTTGATTTTAAGGAATAAATAAATAATAATAATAATATACTCTCAGCGCATCTCGCTGGCACCAATTAGATGTACAAAAAATCTAAATGCCGTTCCTACATCAAACGAACGCACCCTACCAATACGTCATCAATATCATTTTGACGCGATACGCGGCTTATTCTCGAATGAGCACATTCGAGAATAAGCCTCCTGTACCTGATTAAATTGATACCTTACGAAGTCCCTCAAAGCTTTTTCGAGGCTAATGAAATCAATACAGATTGGGAGATAAAGAAGCTCAATGGATTGATACGGATTTCTGCTCATTTCGTAATTATATGGATATACGGATCATACGGAAGATGAAGTACTTTCATTAGGTGCTGATTAAACTTTTTTTGTTGCTGTATTGATGGAAATTGGTAGGTACCCCTAAATTATTTTATTTCCTTATAGCTGGTCCATATATTTCGGTTTATAGGTGTCTTAGTTTAGGTTATTTTATTGTAGGTTTTTTAGGTAGTCTAGTTTTACTTTGATGTTAAAGTGAATGTTATGTTATTATTGATGTTTTTATTTAAGTGACGTTAGCAAACTTATTGTTATTTGTACGATTAAATAAAGTTTTATATACCCTTCTTGAAATATATTTATTGGCACAGGGCAAAACTAAACGTTTGCCGTTAACTGCTCCAACTTTGTAGCAGTTGACGGTACTTGCTTACTTGCCTAGGTCGCGTTTATGATAATACTCATCATCCGTAGGGTCCTAATCGTAGGGTTTTTTCAACCTCAGGATCAGGAGATACAGAGTGCGCTTGGATGTCTATACCCAAGCGCTCACTTTAAACATTACGAAAACTACCTATCTAACTAATCATCTAGGTGGTCCTTAGATTAAATCTGATAATTTAATCTGTCGGAAATTGATTGAACTGTTTATATACGCAAAATGCATTTATTTATCCATAAATATTGAGAGGTAAACAGTGGCGTTGGGTCAATAATTTTCTCAGGCAAGCCGGTGCTGAATTTGACTTAAAATTCTTCATAAGCAATTGGAAAATTGCTGAGGCGCCTGAAACTTGGGTAAGCCGATGTGAATCGTGTTCTACGGACGCGCTGCCACTGAAAGGTAAATGATAAATTACCTTGTAGTCTCCATTGAAATAAAAATGACACAAGTAAGTAAATTAGTAATTCAGCCTTAGTTATACTTCGACGTAATGTTGATATTAGACTTTACATGTCTAAAATAAATATCTCCCCTTCTGCTAACTTTGGTAAAGTAGGGGCAAGTTGGCTTTGGTGTGGCAGCTCGAAAGTTCCGTCCTGGATGAGTGGCTCGCTGGCTTAACTCCGCGCACCCCGATGCCACTTGACAGGCTACTTGCACTACTGCACTACCGACGAACATTCTGCAACTAAATAGCCAGTCACGTCTAAAAATATGGATAGGTACATTTATTATGACAAAAAATTGTAGCTGCGACTGTCTAAGGCTTAAGGTCTTGGATACTTGTTTTTGGCACATTAAATGTATCCATATTTTCAGACGTGATCGTACCATATGCAATTAGAGCATTCCACAGAAAATTTCACCGTTGTACAGTACGAACACGTTTTTTTTGAAAATTGGTAGGTTTTGGAGTTCCTTTTTTTTGCGACAATAGAGTCAAATTATGATCAGAATTATAATATTCCAATTAAAATTGCAAAGATGTCTGTAACGACAGAGATACACAGGCGTTTGTACGGTACACCTACTGGAATGCCCCAATTAGGGGTGAAACGAATCTTAAATGCGTAAACGAAACGTATTTGGGATCATCCATTAATTACATCACACCTCAAGGGGGCGGGAGGGGGTCCACAAAATGTGACATATCGTGATAGGGGGGAGGGAGGAGTTCCATGTTTGTGACCTCACAATCCTCACATACAATTTTTTTATAAAATCTAAGTTAAAAAAAAATCAATTATAAACAAACATTGTCCTAAACTTATTTTCTACATACTCGGATTTGTTTGAATACATTCGTTCCCTATAAATTTGCTACTATTTTTCTGGCCGAGTTTCACGATTTATTGTTACAAAGTGATGTTGTAATTTTTACCTTCCTAAACTTAAAATCTAAATGTGACGTCACACTAAGGGGGGAGGGAGGGGTCAAAAATCATGAAATTGGTGTGACGTAATTAATGGATGATCCCTTTTAAATTTAGTATCTGCACCCCACTTTAAAACGTTAGCTACTATGTTATAATATTTTAATAATTTTACATTCTTCTCACATAATAGTTTCCTTTACTTGACTATACGTATATTCTTTTCATGGATAATACCTAACTACGTAGTTTATCCAAATTAAATACATAATTTAGAGCTATAGATTTAGAAGCTTATTACTGATTACACCTTATATATAAGCAAAATAATGAATAAATTGATTTGTACATGTTCCGTTACACATAAAGTAAAGAGGACCCCTTACCGGATCACTTTAATTGATATAAGTATTATAAAAGCACAATTAAACACGTGGAACCAGATCATTAGATTTCCTCGAAGCTTTGAGCTACGATCAACTAACCAATTAACGACTAGGTTTTTAATTAAACAGCGTAACAAGTAATGAAACACCAACTAACTATATCGATAACAAAGTATATCCTTAGACAAGTTTTTATGTTAATTAAACACTGAAAGTGCTAGCGCTCACTGAAAGTTGAAATGAACCATGTTATTATATACCTACCTAGAGAATGGCACCAGCAACGCTTTTAGCACAGTATAAGGAAGGTGGTCTTTAAGACCTACAGATTTTTTTTAAGTTTATCGTTTTAGTGTTTTTTTTTTTGACATGGACCCGGTGTGATTCTGGGGTCGGAAATTCTTGCCTAACATAAGTGATTCATCACTATTAACATATTTAAAAAAATCAGCCATGTCTGATTTGACGTAAGGTAGAACTCCTTAACAACTAGCATATCCATGAAGTAAAAATCCAACACTTTCTTTACCGTTTTTCATTTTTATCCACAGCACAGGGATTACGCCTGCTTAATTTCTTAGGGACAAAATTACATTTCCTCATTTTAGCATAATGGAGAAAGTAATGAGATGCCTTAGTCTTATGATAATGACGATGAGCGGTGCAGTAATGGACTGTCAAGCAAATTGATGGTAGAATTGAAGGTGTAACGAAATTACTATTCGAGTACGAATCCTTAGTCCATAATATATTCAAGTTGGATTACGGTCGCACACTTAGTTAAAGCAAAGTCGGAAGTCAGTTACTTGGCTTACTTGAAACATAAGTAGTGTGAAGGAGCCCTCGCCGTATCAGAAACCACGATGTCCATAGGGGACGAAGTTTGCGTCACAGGAGTTCGCATCGCCGACGTATTGAGCTGCTAATTTACTTGCAAATTCCCTAAACCCTTCCTGAAGTTAGAAGGTAACCATCGGCATAATTAAGCCTCTTCATTATTAGTTTATCCACCACTTATATTGACACCGTCTTCTACAGTGAAATGATATTATTTTATGGTATCTTAACTTGGTGCAAAAATGTATTGATTCTTAAGTAGCACGTTTTCTAGTTAAACTTGATACCTAAGTAATTGTCTGCATCATGTGTGTTAACTATAAATTTGAAAAAATCCAAAAAAAAATGGTTTTAAGATGTACAAAACAATTGAATAATTGTCTTCGTTATTGAATCTCGTTAACCTGAAATTTTATTTGGCAAAATTTGACAGATTTGTTTACCAACTCTTGATCTTTTACCTACCAATTAAACATAATTTCATTAAGAACTCTCAGAACAAATATTAAAGTTTCAAATTGAAAGCAAAATTTTGTTGTCAGCTTTAATTTGATATTTACCACTTTATTGACAATTTTATATCAGAACATTAGAAATACCTTTTTTATAAAACACATATTAAACGGTGTATTGAGGCACGACCGGATTGGGGAAAGACAGGACAATTCAATTACTTACCTAGAAAACTATTCGTTTTATTGAAATGGAGATCATACAACATTCAAATTTTCGTGCATTCTATTTTACACACAGTTCCATTAATTTTAAGCGACAGGTTGAGGTAAGATGATTGTGTTTTTAAGAGAAAACCTCCAAAGAAGGGTGGATTCGAATTCCATTGAACCATATGTATGTAATACATATGTAGATGGACACTTCTCATCGAAGGCCTCCTGTCACGGCTCGTCCTTCAAACTAAATCGTCTATCCCTACAAACTATAGAAAGCTTTCTGACCTCTGCAACAGTGTACTTTTATTAGAGTGTTATCAACCAAGTGACCGTATCGATATAGAACTGGAGTTCGATTTTTGAATCTCACTGGTGATATCAAAGTCACCGGTGACTAAAATTATCACCGATGACTTTTATGTCACCATTTTCCAAAAGCCGTATTTTTGAAAGTCACACGCTGTTTACCAACATGCAGAATTTTTACAATGTCAGTCAGAGACAATCTTCCCGTTAAGTTCATTTTACGCAGGTGTTATAGTGTTGTCCTTGATACCGGTTTTTATTTTCTCATACTATAACCATGAATTTATATAAAGTGGATCTAATTCTTACACTTATTCCCTAACCACAGTTGAACCTTATTACCGAGCATAACAGTTGATTACAGGAGACTATTAAAAAGTAGTAAAAACGTTCCCATAGAGAGCTTAAAGTAGGGGGCGGTGTCCCACTCGCACTCGTTACAGAATTGTCACATTTGATGGACATTTGACACATTGACATTTTGATTGTCTGATGACGTCATCAACCCCTTAGTCAAAACGAGACACAATCCCCTAGATAACCTTCTCTTTCAGCCTCACTTTTTGACCGAAGTATTTCATCCACTTCATATATATCCATGACTATAACTTAAAATAGATTCATCAAATTGGTCAAACGTAAAACGTAGCGTATCTGTCAGTGTCATGTAAATGATTAACTAGAGACCGCAAACGCGTACCACCGTCAGGGATAGAAACACATGCAACGCGACTTATTTGGAAACGCATGTCAAGATGGCTGATAGCATACTGTAGCTAGCCTACATAATTTAGTCGGCTTCTTTGTTGCCCTTCTCAGATCCCGGTGGAGGGTAACCTCAAAGCAAGAGTTTTACGTATTATTTTATAAGAGAAAAACTTTTCTAACAAGATTACGAGTGTATTAACTAACAACTTGGATATTGTTTTACTTGATAATTGTAAACTTTTTATGAATAATACGTCAACTGTCAAAAACAGTCGCATGGTGATTTCATTTACGAGTGGGTAGGGGCACTCGTAAATCGATATCATAGGTATGACAAATGTAAGTCACCGATGAGTTTCAAAAATACGAACTTTCGGAAATCACTCACATCGGTGAGAATTAGTCACTCGGTGAGATTCAAAAATCGAACTCCTGTTCATAAAATGTTATCGAAACATGTAATCAGTTAATAAATTGGAAAATTATTGAGCAATAAGCGAATGGGATGTCCAGGGAGGTGCCGACAACATGTCGAATAATGCGAGGGAATTCTTACTCGGCATTTTTGTAGGTTGAGTGACGCGGCCTAAAAGCCGGGTCAGTGTTGCGTTACCGTAAGTAATTAACTGTTTCTAACTTAACCACTTTGATTTAGGTAATGGATGTTGCGCCTCTTTGTATTCGTTTTAAACCAACTTTTATAAAGAAAACAAGCTAAATTTGACAGACCATTTGGAAACGAGTTTAGAGAGAGAAATACTTGAATTGTTTAAATGCACAAAAATATATAAGTATGATCTTTGGAAATTTAGTTAATAACTCAATTTTCATCGATGGAACTGAATGAACATGGATTTTCTTAATCGTTCTCTCTTGAGTGGCCGTAATTATAGCAATGATTCCATCGTCTACCTCCTCTTATTCCACAACAGACAGCCTCTTCTTCAGCGATAAGTCACCTGTTTGTCCGTGAAGTGTGATGTGAAGATGGTACTGATGATTCACTCCAAAATGAAAACGTCTCTTAAGAATATCACAGTTCCATGACTTCCATGAAACAAATGGGAGACACCCAATCTTTTTACGACGTCCAATAACCGCAATATGTCGTTTATACCGACTCGTTCGACATAAATCAGGGCTCGTTATTTTATAGGTTTTAATTTTGGCGTTTTATGTTGTGATAACATCTGTGCCGTAATGGCGCGCTTTACGAGGTCCGCTTTACGACCGGATGTTTACAATATACGATGTATTTTTTAAAATGTAAGTGCGGGGAAATATGGTTTAATGCCATTATTAAGCGTGTCACGTTATTACTTTAGCAGGCCAGCCATACCAATAAGATAAAAAAAATTACATACATACAAACTCGTAGCTAAATTATAAAATGTTAACGTAACATTCTATCACGTGATTCACGTGTCTATAGAGGTATATAGTTATTTACCATCTAAAAAAGTAACTGTACGTTTTTTAGACGCACTAGAGTCAACATCAAAAGTAGCTAAGCAGTTAGGGTGTTCAAAATGAGCTGGACGCGACTTTATTGTTAAGAGAATAAGAGCGGGTGTCGGTAATTTTGAATACCCTACCAGCTTAGCTACTTTTGCTGTTAACTGAACAACATTTTTTTTATCCCAGTGTATGGATATGTCTTGGATCAATATTTAAGATCTTGACTATACCTATACCAGTGAATGAACAGTGGCCAATTCAAAATAGGTACTGTTTGTTTTTGACGGACCACGATTGTAAAAAGAAGTTTGAAAGTCGTTTACCCTACCTACCTATATACCGGTTGGTTACTGGTTTTCGGTGCATATAACATTTAATTAGACACGAAATGTTTGAAAAATATAATTTTAATTTGACCGACACACACTAGCGACAGTATTTGTCTTTTTCAACGAAATTGTTCATCAAAATGCAAAATAGCGCAATTTTCCTGCGCTCGCGCGCCAAACGAGAAAGAACTGAATTAACCGGACGTTGAAAAACAGATAACCAGATTTGCATAACCCGTTCACACGGACGCTGGTAACCTAATTTAACTTGACGGGTTAAAATGACACAAATGGGGGAGGAATGCTTTTGTTGATAACTAATTGGGCCATTCAATTAGTTTATTGGAGATTTTAATGCAAATATGTTATGTCACTGTAATTTTGGTGTTGTTAAAATAATCTAAACAAGCTGTACTTGCGTCTTCATCGTCGTCGAAGTCATTATTATAAAACTTCTAATCTAACTGTCAAGGTTCATCAAATTGGTTACTGAAAACTAAGATTGATTAGTCCAGTCACGATACTATAATATCTAGAGAATGCAAATGATTTTCATTTGTATAAAAAAACGGTTTTCAACCGGTTAACCGGTGATATTTCATACAAAAAAAAACTGGTTGCATTTCCTAATAATATTACGATAATATAACTGACTAAAAAGCAGAGCGTTAAGAACTGCAGTCTGATGCCGATGGCAGAGTTCTTGATGCAGAACATTCTTCGAACAAAGTTGTAAACGTTACTAAGACACACACAATTTATTTTTCTCAAATACCTTCAGTGTAATTTTTTTCATTGTGAGCACAAAAGCATTTCTATAGCTATTGCATTTCATTAGGTCATTACTAAAGACTACATAATTTCGCGATTAAATATTAGAACGCATATCATGGTTGTCATTTTATCGCCTATCACGTCATGCGTCACTTTTGCACTTACATACTTGTTAGTACGTGACAACTATGATGACAGGCTATAAAAACCCGACCATATTAGGCTAGTAGATTACGCTAAACTTTTAAAGAAAAACACTTGCTAGCTACAAGTTGCTTGAAAGCTGATGTGGAGCGAATAGAATCTACGTCGCATTTCCAGCCCTGACGTCTGAGAACCTGTTATTGTTCATGAGAACAAGCGGGGCAGTTACCATTAAGAGATCCGACGTTTGCCCCGAGAAAGCTCTTTCATCGGCCGAGAGTGTACGTGTGCAAAGAACTACGAAACGTTTGGAGGATGTTTTTAAGCCTTTAGTTTTGATGTCATTTCTTACTGTGCAAGGGTGATGTCCCGAGTGAGTTGTAGCTCCTAGCACATAAGACATGACAACGATAGCCGACTTTAAGATTGTTGCCAATGCCAACTGTCTCTATTTGGCCCAACGGTTAACTGGTTGAGAATGCCTTTTGGCATTAAGTTCGCTTTTTGATACTCTCTTTTTCTGTGTAATCAAATGTAAAGAAAGAAATGTCTCGACTAAATTAAGCAGATTATTAAATTTTATGGTATGTTATCAGCCATTTGAAAAGCCAATTTATCCTTCTCGGCCGCACGTGTGTGGTAACTATATTATGCTTAATTAAGTAACCTCGTTATAAGCTCGTGAATGAGATGATTTGATGTTTCGACAATCCGTTTGTAGTTTACCTTACTACTTTGAAGTGACCCGTCCAAGGGTCTGTGTCGTTATTGATTTTGGATTAAGAACCTTCTGAAAATTCGATGAAAAAGGGTCTACAATCTCTGCTTTAGTAAACTGATGTTTGACAACTAAAGGAACTAATCATATTGTATCACCTGATCTATTAATGGACCCTTCACCTTGCTACGGCTTAAATCATTTTTCAATTTCCTACTTGTGTATATTGCTTATTGGCAGAGCATATCATCTAAGTAGGTACCGTAAAATGGGGTGAGTTGGGTCAAAGCAGACATTGAAACCTCAGTAAAAATGTATTTTAATATGTGGCACCTGGGTACATAAAAATGTTCCAGCCGTATACATTTTAGTTTTTTAATGAGTGTATATAGTTCCAATAAACACAAACTCCCACCTCACCCCGTAGTTGGGTGACTACAGGGTAAGGTGGAATTTCCTATTAATGTGAGTTGGGAAAATTGTTGAATCGACACTTTTGGATAATGAAAATTACAAAAGCTTATTTTGTAAAAAGAATATATTATTTTCGTTGCAGTTGCCTATAAAAACCAACTCACCCCTCTGTCATCCCTACTCACCCCATTCATGCCCCAACTGCCCTCGCCATCCCTCCTCCCCCCATTTTATGGTAACTACAATAGACGAAACCGATTGGGAAGTTTGGATTTTATTCGGGCTTGTCCAAATGTAAGTGAAACCATTGCCAGGTGTAGCTCTTGGTCTTGCTACAGGCGGCCATGTGTGCGTCTCATAGACTAGAAAATTTCCAGACTCCTTAAAGAAACATTAAGGACTTTAAAAAACTCGCGGTCATTACGAATATACGCGGTCAGTTGTACTAACCTGCTTATGTTGGCCCCTGGAACTTAAGAATGATATGCTACCTAAATGATATGAATATTGATCCGGTCAAATTACGTTACGCCCCCTTTTAGCACAAAATGTGCCCCGGTTGACAGTTTTCTGTAATTTTTGAGAAAAATATTAATTCTCGACGAAAGGACTTCGTTCAGGCACACAACACACAATACCATGTCCAATGGCCAGTGGAATCGGCGAATCAGAACGCCAATATGTAGATCGAACACTTTTTACAAATGAAGTCTCAGGCGATTAAATACTAGCGCCGCAACCGCATGCGACGGTGTGTATTTAAGCGTGACAGCGATCGCTATACACATGAATAGCGCTATCTCACTCGCCGCATGGGGGAACCGCAGCACATTTCAGCGGAATTCAGCGATGTATTTAGCATACAAATAAAAATGGAAACATAAACGAATCAGCACTCAATACCAGAGCTAAACTCAGTACAAGCGAGGGATGCGTCTTACATACGTATAGTATGTTTTGTCGAGAAGCAGTGATCTGTGGCGCGCCTACACCTGAGTGGTGATATCTCGCGAGCTGTTTGCTTGCTCCATTCACCGCAGATGGCATACAGATAGCGTCGTTCCCGTGGAAATTAAGTCGCTCGTCGCGGATGGCGAGCTTCAATTATACTTCTATTGGGGGGTGACTGGGTAACTTGTGTTAATAGATAAAATATTTGTGAATACAAGTAGACAACCTCGTGAAAGTGTGTGAATGTAAATTTTATAGTTAGATTTGTTAGAGTTATAGCCAATGTCATAATATAGTTAAAGTATGTACCTACTTGAAAGTAGGTAAATAATATGTTGGCGAGTGGCTAATTTGCCACTTGTTTATACAGTTTTGTCATAATTTAAATTCTAATGTTATCATGCTTCAGTCTGCCTTGACTTGTCAACCCAATACATTGTAGTACCATTTTTTGTGTTTATTTATATTAAATATGTGGTTTTTATTACTTGTTTCCATTATCCATTCACACACCCATACAGTCTTCACTAGCTATAGTAGGTTATTGGTCGTCTAGGCCTAAAACTAAATTTTAAACATCGTAATGCCTCAATTAGACCAAGCGTATTATACTAGAATTGAAGAAACACAAATATTGAAGAATATCGAATTTAATTTAATTTAGACTGTTTTTAAATTAGGTAACTTGTATAAAATTTTTAGCTACTTTCTTGTTGTAATCTTCAAGGTTTTTTACTAAGATTTCTAAGCTTAGTCCCAAGCAAAATAAACAAATGAAAAAAATACGGAGAATCCTATTTCATTAAAATCTACTGGCAACGTAAATAGAACTCATAAACTATTCACAAGTCGACTCGAAATATTCAAATGGGTGCTTTTATATTTCGATTCCACTTTCAGAAGCGCTGAACAAATCATCTAATTAGACATTACGTCTGTTTCATTTCTGAAAATCCTTTGTATTGCAGAATTTTATGCGTTCTTTGTTCCGTCAGCGTTTTTAAAAGTGTCCTGGGTGTTGTAGATTGAGCTTTCTGGTGTGATGGATAAGGTAGGTATTTGGTTGAGGTTGAGGGGGTAAATATTGAGCTCGTGACAATCGCAGCACGCCGCGAGACCGCTCGCTAACGAGCCCCCCGCCCCCTCATTTTCATTTTATCGTCGCTCCGCCCCTCGTCGCCATAGTTTCCCTTTTTTCAGAACAGCTAAGTATCCTAATGTTAAACTAATGCGAGGAGATACGTTATGTAACGTTTTCTTACCGATTTCGTAAGTATAAGTAAGTTTTATGACTGTCAATATGATGTATGGTATGACTACAGTAAGGTCTATGCAAGTACGGTATGCAGGATTGCAGGCTATGCACTACTATTGTCAGCTACCCTTGTGACAATTCAATTCAATTTATTTATTGGGAGAACATGGTTACATAAGATGTGGAAAATAAAAACAGTGTTGCTTATGTTCTACCAAAAACAGCATGTAAAAAATAACAGTTTTACATTTACAATATTTACACGCATGGTAACAATACAAACAAATACACTATTTACAATATTAAATAATTAAATTAATTAATAGTAAGTCAATTATTAGATTAGAAGAAATACCCGAATATTACACTACATACAAATTACCAAAACAACAACAATTATAGTTTAGTTTTTAATTTAGTCTGTATTTTTGTAGTATGTTACTTATATTTTTGTTTTAAATAAATATATTGATTATAATTATGATATTAGAGCTAGTTTACGATCCAATATATTTTATAAAATTAAATTAATCACATACCTACTAGTTCTAAGATCTAAGTCAAATTTACACCAAGAATATAGGTATTATGTATGTAAGGTAAATAAGTCCCTATCTGCACATTATAAAGATATTAATATTAGAACTTATAAAGGCTAACATTTCCTATTGTTACATTTTATTGCACTTTTCATAGATTTTTAATATCCACTGTTACGATATTTGGTAATTTACCAAGGTCTCGGTTCAATCAGGATTATCATTCATTGTTCACATTCATTTAGTAATCAGTTTTCAGTTAATCCTATTAGTCGTTTCGCGTCGATCACCAATCGCAGGTGATTGCATTGCAGTAAGCAGTTCAGCACAATGCATTATAATTGCCGGGATTTGATTCACACGTTTTTGGGATGTTGCCGAGTAATGCCGATGGGAGCTCGCTAAATACGGTGTACAGATTGATTAGTAGTAATTTATTTATCGTACGCCACATGTCACTAGATATAAAAAAGGCATTTTTTCTCTCGGGTAGTAGTAGTGGGAAAGCAGATGATGAAAATCCAATGACTGCTGTGAGATCCAGATGGGCCAGTCGGACAGAGCAGCTGCCAAGTTTGTTACTCTTTTAGCATCACCCAGAGATCACGTGTAGGGTTGTCGAATGTGTTATCTACGGACGCAGAGTAACAATGATCCCTGTGATTAGTAGTAGGCATAGACTTAAATATATCGTCCATAGCCTAAGAACTTTTTGAGGCTCCGAGCATTTAGCGCCATCTAGTTCAGAGCCACCTAAACAGTACTAGTACGCGTTACTAGGTGGCTCTGAACTATATGGCGCTAAATACTCGGAGCCTCAAAAAGTTCTTAGGCTATGGCCTTCTACTATATATTTAAGTCTACGGTAGTAGGTAATGTGTGGATTAATCCACCATATACCGTCACCTCGGGGTACTTTGGCCAAATTCAGGATACTTTGGCCCATATAAAAATCACATATAGAAGAGTCTAATAAAAAAGATAAATACGTTATCGGTTAGTTTTAATCAGCCTCATGGCAATTTGCCATTAATTCAATTCTTTTATGAAGCCTGAACCAAGTAAATTCCAAAGGCCAAAGTTACCCTCCAGGGCTAAAGTACCCCGAGGTTACGGTAATAAACTAAGGTAAACGTCCGAGTGCTCGTCACCGATCCAAAATTTGTGTCAGTGTACGGACAAAGGGACCACTTTGTCGATATGGAGTTAGCAGTACTTTCTAAAACTACGCAATATGCACTATGATATCTATTAGTGAAAGAAAAAAGTGTCCTTGTAAATCGACAAAGTGGTGCCTTGCACTAAACTCGTTCACATATGTACATCTTTAAGCTGAACTCATCTCAATAAAGGTGACTGCAGGGTGTTAACTATTGGGCATTAGCGTATGGAGTACTAGGACATTTCTCTAATTTGTTTGTACCGATGTGTCAGTAAATGATAATAAATCCTAATGTAACAACGATCAGAATTATATAAAGCAATAGTTACGAAAAAAAATAGCCTAGGTAATTTTTTTATTTTACTCAAAAATTGACGGATTATTTTTTCACAATAATTATTTAAAAAAACCCAAAATTATAATAATTAAGCCAAACAATAGTATTGATCATCTCCATGTTTTTAATATATCCTCAATGTTGTACTGTAAATACACGGTGACACATTTAATCCTAACATACAAATTACATTTATACATACAATTTAATATACATAATTGTAAACTTATATAGATGTCATATACAAAGGAAAAAGTGACATAGGCCTCCGGTGCCCAGGGCTGGGATCGAACCAGCGTCTTCTGCAATGTAGTAAATAGTAAAACACTTTATTGTACATGGTCTAAGAGCTTCCACGTCAGATATGACACAATAATGAGAGCAACAAAACCCGTCTGGCTAGATTACTGTACTATTCTTATTGCTAGATCCGGGCATCTGGCAGCTTTTAATAGGTGGACGTCAGAGTTACAGACTAGCAAAATTTTTGAATCAGAAAATAGGTAAAAACTGACCACACAACATGTATACAAAGGCGAACTTATCCCTTTAAGGGATTTATTCTAGTTGATCTTAGAGCAATTAACAGAGAAACTTGGAAGAAGAGTTGTATTATAATTTAAATTTATAATCTAACTAGGCATTGGGTAGATATATACTCAGTTCGGTATCATCTATCTATACATATAATAAAGGTGAAGAGGGTAAAAAATCTGTACATTGGAGATATTAGTAAAAAAATGAGTTCGTAGCTCTTAGAATCGATAACAGAACACGTTTCGACGATTTTTAGAATTTTTGTCTGTTTGTCTGTTTGTCTGTTTGTCTGTTTGGATGGGGAGAGTTGGCGTCAAAACGCCTGAACCGATTTCGATAAAAACTTCACTAGCGGGTTCAACAGACCTCTGGTCAGGACATAGGCTATAAAAAATACGAACATTTTGGATTTAAGGGGGTTTAAGGGGGGTTTAAACTTTTAATATGAGTGTTAAGCTCAAGCAGCAAATTGATATTTGTTTAACTACTTTCGGTTAGTTTATATTCAATAAATAAATGGGTTAAATAATAATATACTGGTTAAATATAGTGGAAAAGTAAAAAATACGTACCATCAAAAGGGGTATCTAGATATGTCTTTGGCAATACGATTAGGTAACGCTATCTCTCGCAGGACTTTGTCACTAACCGAGTCCTCCCTACGCAAAATCTGACCACTACATATGTAGTTTAGGTGCATACTAAATGCAACACGAGTTCGCAGAGATTTCGCTAGATGGCTATAGTAGGTAGGTACTATCTATGCTACCTCTTTCTCCTTCTTTCTGTTGAGGCCTGGCGCGCTAGCACGCGGTTGCTTAGCAACGCCTATTTCATCAACAGAGCTGTTGAAAACACTGATGTTTGTGGTTGAAAAGACGAATGATTGCTGCGGATACGAATTTGTATATTTTTCCTTTTCATCGGAAAATTACTCGATCACCTCTGTATTATAAATGTTTGTGAATAGTTTGTAAATCTTCTATCTATACCTACATATAATAAAGCTGAAAAGGGTCGAAAATCTGTAGGTACATTGGAGATATTAGTAAAAAAATGAGTTAGTAGCTCTTAGAATCGATAACAGGACACGTTTCGACGATTTTTAGAATTTTTGTCTGTTTGTCTGTTTAGATTTGAACTTTGTATGGGAAATGACTTTATATGGGAATATATGCCATCGTATTTTAACTATATTTTTTTTATACCACGACGGTGACATTGAAGCATACGGCCCGCCGCCTGATGCCAAGCAGTTAGCGTAGCCTATGGACTGTCAAAACTCTTTTTCTCCCATCTTGAATGTTTAACCTAACAATTCTTGCTATACTTAGCAATAGTGCGAGGCATTTTTTCTTTATGCGGGGGGCTCCGCCCCCCGAGCCCCCCTTGTTTACCGCCTATCCCGTGGTAAACCCTATCAAAACTCTTTTTCTCCCATTTTTAATGATTAACCTAACAATTTTTAGTATCATTAGCAATACTGCGGTGTTTTTTCTTTATGCGGGGGGCTCCGCCCCCCGAGCCCCCCTTAAATTGTGGCCCGTCACGTGATACACCCTGTCAAAACACTTTTTCTCCCATCTTGAATGTTTAACCTAACAGTTCTTGGTATACTTAACAATAGTACGGGGTGTTTTTTCTTTATGCCCGAGCCCCCCTTTAATTGCGGCCCGTCACGTGATACACCCTGTCAAAACTCTTTTTCTCCCATCTTGAATGTTGTTGTTCTTGGTATACTTAGCAATAGTACAGTGATTTTTTTCTTTGTGCGGGGGGCTCCGCCCCCCGAGCCCCCCTTTCTTTGCCGCCCGTCACGTGCTAAACCCTATCAAAACTCTTTTTCTCCCATCTTGAATGTTTAACCTAACAATTCTTGCTATACTTAGCAATAGTACGGGGTATTTTTTCTTTATGCGGGGGGCTCCGCCCCCCGAGCCCCCCTTGTTTACCGCCTGTCCCGTGGTATGCCTTATCAAAACTCTTTTTCTCCCATCTTAAATGATTAACCTAACAATTTTTGGTATAATTAGCAATACTACGGTGTTTTTTCTTTATGCGGGGGGCTCCGCCCCCCGAGCCCCCCTTTTTTACGGCCCGTCACGTGATACACCCTGTCAAAACTCCTTTTCTCCCATCTTGAATGTTTAACCTAACAGTTCTTGGTATACTTAGCAATAGTACAGTGGATTTTTTCTTTGTGCGGGGGGCTCCGCCCCGCGAGCTCCCCTTTCTTTGCCGCCCGTCACGTGCTAAGCCCTATCAAAACTCTTTTTCTCCCATCTTGAATGTTTAACCTAACAATTCTTGCTATACTTAGCAATAGTACGGGGTATTTTTTCTTTATGCGGGGGGCTCCGCCCCCCGAGCCCCCCTTGTTTGCCGCCTATCCCGTGGTAAGCCCTATCAAAACTCTTTTTCTCCCATCTTAAATGATTAACCTAACAATTTTTGGTATAATTTGCAATTTTACGGTGTTTTCCTTTTTCGCGGGGTGCTCCCCGACCCCCTCCCCCTTCTACCAACCACCTCGTGGAAAATTCTCCCATCTTGAACATTCAAACATTTTTGGTAACAATAGCAATAGTAGTGTGTTTTTCTTTATATGCGAGTCCCCTTTAACATTCAACTAAACAGTTTGTTGTATTTTGTATTTCTAATTTATTTTTTCCCCTTGCATAGGCTTATATTGGCCCTATGGTTGACGACTGGTAGAGAATACAATTGGTATTATACTTGCACGCCATTTCGTGCAATATAGATGAAATAAATAAAATATTCTAAAGGGTAGGCAACGTGCATGTAAATCCTCTGAAGTTACAGGCGTCCATAGGCTACGCTAACTGCTTGGCATCAGGCGGCGGGCCGTATGCTTCAATGTCACCGTCGTGGTATAAAAAAAATATAGTTAAAATACGATGGCATATATTCCCATATATGCCATCGTATTTTAACTATATTTTTTTTATACCACGACGGTGACATTGAAGCATACGGCCCGCCGCCTGATGCCAAGCAGTTAGCGTAGCCTATGGACGCCTGTAACTTCAGAGGATTTACATGCACGTTGCCTACCCTTTAGAATATTTTATTTATTTCATCTATATTGCACGAAATGGCGTGCAAGTATAATACCAATTGTATTCTCTACCAGTCGTCAACCATAGGGCCAATATAAGCCTATGCAAGGGGAAAAAATAAATTAGAAATACAAAATACAACAAACTGTTTAGTTGAATGTTAAAGGGGACTCGCATATAAAGAAAAACACACTACTATTGCTATTGTTACCAAAAATGTTTGAATGTTCAAGATGGGAGAATTTTCCACGAGGTGGTTGGTAGAAGGGGGAGGGGGTCGGGGAGCACCCCGCGAAAAAGGAAAACACCGTAAAATTGCAAATTATACCAAAAATTGTTAGGTTAATCATTTAAGATGGGAGAAAAAGAGTTTTGATAGGGCTTACCACGGGATAGGCGGCAAACAAGGGGGGCTCGGGGGGCGGAGCCCCCCGCATAAAGAAAAAATACCCCGTACTATTGCTAAGTATAGCAAGAATTGTTAGGTTAAACATTCAAGATGGGAGAAAAAGAGTTTTGATAGGGCTTAGCACGTGACGGGCGGCAAAGAAAGGGGAGCTCGCGGGGCGGAGCCCCCCGCACAAAGAAAAAATCCACTGTACTATTGCTAAGTATACCAAGAACTGTTAGGTTAAACATTCAAGATGGGAGAAAAGGAGTTTTGACAGGGTGTATCACGTGACGGGCCGTAAAAAAGGGGGGCTCGGGGGGCGGAGCCCCCCGCATAAAGAAAAAACACCGTAGTATTGCTAATTATACCAAAAATTGTTAGGTTAATCATTTAAGATGGGAGAAAAAGAGTTTTGATAAGGCATACCACGGGACAGGCGGTAAACAAGGGGGGCTCGGGGGGCGGAGCCCCCCGCATAAAGAAAAAATACCCCGTACTATTGCTAAGTATAGCAAGAATTGTTAGGTTAAACATTCAAGATGGGAGAAAAAGAGTTTTGATAGGGTTTAGCACGTGACGGGCGGCAAAGAAAGGGGGGCTCGGGGGGCGGAGCCCCCCGCACAAAGAAAAAAATCACTGTACTATTGCTAAGTATACCAAGAACAACAACATTCAAGATGGGAGAAAAAGAGTTTTGACAGGGTGTATCACGTGACGGGCCGCAATTAAAGGGGGGCTCGGGCATAAAGAAAAAACACCCCGTACTATTGTTAAGTATACCAAGAACTGTTAGGTTAAACATTCAAGATGGGAGAAAAAGTGTTTTGACAGGGTGTATCACGTGACGGGCCACAATTTAAGGGGGGCTCGGGGGGCGGAGCCCCCCGCATAAAGAAAAAACACCGCAGTATTGCTAATGATACTAAAAATTGTTAGGTTAATCATTAAAAATGGGAGAAAAAGAGTTTTGATAGGGTTTACCACGGGATAGGCGGTAAACAAGGGGGGCTCGGGGGGCGGAGCCCCCCGCATAAAGAAAAAATGCCTCGCACTATTGCTAAGTATAGCAAGAATTGTTAGGTTAAACATTCAAGATGGGAGAAAAAGAGTTTTGACAGGGTGTATCACGTGACGGGCCGCAATTAAAGGGGGGCTCGGGCATAAAGAGAAAACACCGAAGTATTGCTAATTTTACCAAAAATTGTTAGGTTAATCATTTAAGATGGGAGAGAAAGAGTTTTGATAGGGCTTACCACAGGATAGGCGGTAAACAAGAGGGGCTCGGGGGGTGGAGCCCCCGCATAAAGAAAAAACACCCCGCACTATTGCTAAGTATACCAAAATTTTTTAGGTTAAACACTCAAGATGGGAGAAAAAGAGTTTTGATAGCGTTTAGCACGTGACGGGCCGTAAAGAAAGGGGGACTGGGGGGGCGGAGCCCCCCGCATAAAGAAAAAACACCGTAGTATTGCTAATTATACCAAAAATTGTTAGGTTAATCATTTAAGATGGGAGAAAAAGAGTTTTGATAGGGCTTACCACGGGACAGGCGGCAAACAAGGGGGGCTTGGGGGGCGGAGCCCCCCACATAAAGAAAAAATATCCCGCACTATTGCTAAGTATAGCAAGAATTGTTAGGTTAAACATTCAAGATGGGAGAAAAAGAGTTTTGATAGGGCTTAGCACGTGACGGGCGGCAAAGAAAGGGGGGCTCGGGGGGCGGAGCCCCCCGCATAAAGAAAAGAACACACCGTAGTATTGCTAATTATACCAAGAATTGTTAGATTATATAAAGAATTTAAGATGGGAGAAAAAGAGTTTTTATAGGGCTTACCACGTAATAGGCAGTAAAGAAAGGAGGCCCCGGGGGGCGGAGCCCCCGCATACAGAAAAAACACACCGCACTATTGCTACTTATACCAAAAATTTTAAGGTTGAACATTTAACATGAGAGAAAAAGAGTTTCGATAGGTTTTACCATGTGACGGGCGGTAAACAAAGGGAGGCTCAGGGGGCGGAGCTCCCCGCATGAAGATAAAAAAACACCATACCATTGCTAATTATACCACAAATTGTTAGGTTAAACATTTAAGATGGGAGAAAAAGAGTTTTGATAGGTTTTAGCACGTGAAAGGCGGTTAAAGGGGGACCACCAGCATAAAGAAAAAACACACTGCGCTATTGCTATTGTTATCAAAATTCATTCAAAATTGGTAAGGTTGAATGTTTAAGATGGGAGCAAGAGTTTGACAGAGTTTTCCACGCGGCAGACGGTACAAGGGGGGCTCGGGGGCGGAGCCCCCCGCATTAGACAAAAACACCGTACCATTGCTATTTTTACCAAAAATGATAAGGTTGAATATTTCAGATGGGAAGAAAAAAGTTTTGATAGAGTTTGCGTTATGGCATAAGCGGCAGAAGGCTTGCATAAATCAAAAACACACAGCACTTTCACTATTAATACCAAAAATGGTTAAGTTGAATATTTAAGACGGAAATGACGGAATCAATAACAGTTTTGATAGAGTTTACTACGTGAAAGGCTGCTTGGGGGCCATTTTGCTTACACTTTAACATCAAGGTTGTTTTCTCTGGGACGCTTCGGGTTTTCGACTCTAATTAGTGTTTATTTAGCTGTCAGCCTACGCAGACCTTACCACTAAAGCTGCCTTGCTATTGATACGCATACGATTAAAGATAAGAGGGGACATGCGGGAATCGATCATCAGCAAGGCATCAGTCATGGTCACGGTGACGGTTCTTAGTTAATTGGTTATTGGTTCATTCCCGCACGTCTCCTCTCATCTCCGCTTTAGTGGAAGGGCTGCCTTATTATTGGTCTTTCCACCCTTCGGTTTACTTTTAAGACTTATCATTAATTTGTGTTCGATCTCTGACCTCCTGCTGCACTTTCCTCTGAGATACTTCGGCCGTTCGACTCTACATGACTCTACAAAGGAAGCTCTGACTTTTTAGCTCGCCAGATCTTCCCACTCACATGCTTCTCTTGACCATGGCTGACACAGTCCAATCTTAGACGCTTTCCGTCGATCTTTTGGGATGTCGAAGTTATATGGAAGAAGTCGGTTTTAGCTAAACTGCTAAACTGACTTTATAAAATTTTACAAGTAGAAAGCGTTCAGCAATGGACTGTTGAGGATAACGAAAAGTAACAGAATCAACTGCAACATACGCGAGCGAAGCCGCGCGGGTACAGCTAGTATATAAATATAAATAAACTTCTTAGGTACATAAAATACATATATGTATATTATCACATCAACGTTACACGGGTAAACTGCATAGCAGTGTGGCAAAGGCCGACGATAATTCATATAAAATACCTAAAATAAATCGGACTAAGTACTTAGTTTCCGTTTGAACTCTTGAACCCTTGACATCTCTACAGTTTTAATAATATGTTACAGTTTTACTTCACCATTCGCTATAACGAAATTGAACTGCATAATAATCAGAGTATAGGACAACACCAGAGCGCAGCATGCGGGGATTAGATCCATGTTTATATAAATGGCGCCAAACGTTTTAACTTTTATCGGCCTTGTCAAAATTATTTGTAGTAGCTGCTTTACTATTTTATTTGTCTCGTCTGAAACAAAAAAAAAATACTTTTAGCTAATTCCGTCATAAGGACTATTCCGTCCATTAGCGTTTTTCTAGAACAACGACAAAATTGATAATTTCATCGACAAATCAGCGCTTGCTATAGTTTCAACAATCAAAAGCAAATGTTTTTTTCCTACAAATTGATAATCAAATAAATATACGCTCGTGGACAGAATAGTCCACATGACGGAATTAGCCACATTAACCTTAATTATATGTTTTGTTTTGAATGTAGTGTTTGTTTGTATACAGGATGTAATAAAAATACTGGTGATCCGTTTAAGGGCATAATTGGTATTGCGAGTAAGAAAACGTAAATTTTAATATATTTTGTATGGGACACGTCGTCTCAACGGGGCATCCCTCCATACAAAAGCAAATTTATTTTACATAGGATTTTGTTTCTTAGTTTTTCATAATCAGAATACGATGTTAGGTAATTATACCCTTAAACGTATAATTTCCATAAAGATATCTAATGCATGCAAAGTCAGTGGCTATTGGAGCGACGGCGCCCGGCGGAACTTTCGGCGCTATGTCTATGGCAAATATATGCAAACGTATAGGAGTAGTCTCAATGAACTCTGGGATTCTCTCAGGGATTTAATCCCTTGGAAACTAGATGCAACGCTGGTCGCGACGCCGAACGTGCCGCGAAACGCAGCAAGGAACCGTATTTGCAGTGTCCACGAAGCAATCGGATGGCTCGGTATTTGAGCGCAGAACGTGTTGTGGAACAACCCAAGTTGAACGTTTTTTTTTCTGTATGTGATGAAAACGAACATGAAAATTGCCATTCACCCAGGTCGGTCGGTTAGCGATCCATTAGAGTTGGAACACGGCATTTTTTTGTGACTTCGGGGGTTGAAACGCAGCCCAACCCAAGTTCGGTCAGTTCAGGTTGCTCAGAGCGTTTCCACAATACTTTGGGACCTCAAATACCGTGATTCGTCCGGTTGCCTCTTAGGTACACTATACACTTTATTGCTTTATCTACGACACTGTCTCCGTAAATTCAAGCGTCTGACCTGCTTGTGAGCGCAAGATAAGCTGTTTGAAACACCGTTCGAGGGCGGCTACACCATTCTGTAGTCGCTGGGCTGCTCCAACCATCATAATTACTATGAGTATGGAGGAGAGCATAGAAGCAAAATAAATTATCAATCCAAAAAAACTTCGGCTAGGGCTCTAGAACACAAACAAATAAGTCAGAATATTTTCTTTTAGGTCTCGGCTCAATCAGTGTGTGTTTGCTGAAAAAATCTTATAATTAATTATCTATACGAATTTATTCTAAGGAATTTAGTAATAACTAGCGACCCGCCCCGGCTTCGCACGGGTGAAATTAAGTATACATACTCGTATTTTTATGTATCCTTATAGGGAACTCCTCAATTTTGATACATAATCGTATAAAACTTCGTCTTAAATCACTCTATCTATTGAAACAAACTGCATTAAAATCTTTTGCGCAGTTTTAAAGATCTAAGCATACATAGGGACAGACAGCAGGAGGCGACTTTGTTTTATACTATGTAGTAATAATAAATATATGAAGTTTTAAGCGGAATTTATTTATTTTGTATGCCAGTGAGATAGCCCCTTTTGAAATAAATTATGGGTATAAAGACGCGTGTATGATAGTAGGACTAGGTACCAACCAAAGGTTCTGTGTGCAATAAACCCATGTTTCGTTTTTAAGAAGTAGTACTTAACACTAGAGTCTGTTCGGAAAGGAAAGTGTCGTAGAATGTAGTGAGCTCCCATTTAAACTACGATACGTCTCTTTCCAAACAAACTCTAAATATATATTAAAAAGTGAAATAGATATCATATACTTCATAAAAAGGCTAAGTCAATCCATAAAAACTGATGATTGATGCAGTGATCGGTTTTTTGGATTCGACATGGGGTGAACGACCTCAATCATTATGTTAGTATGGATATGCCCCGGGAATCCGGGCTTAATGTTGTTAGAAAAGGCAAAAAAATATGTGCCAAATGGTTTTATTGCTCAACCAAAAATATAAAGCAACAAAAATATTCCAATCATACGCGAATTTATACGCGACTAAAAAGTTCAATTAGAGTAAGCCACAGTTGTCGTAAAAGGTAATCTCAAAGTCCATAAAACAAGTCGATAAAATGAAAATTGAACCATAGTAAGCGAACTTAACGTGGCTACTTATTTATTGGATCGCCTTTGAGCTATAAGATCTATGTATTTGCACTTATACGATAACCTGTGACCTAATATTATGGTATAAATTATACAGCTAGTACTATTTATTTATGCAATCCTTAGAAGCAAATAATTAGAACTGAAATCCAAAGAAAATAATTAAATGTCAATGTCAAGATTTTGAAGTATTTTTTCCATCATGAATATCATGATAGATATAAGCTAATACTTTGTGGGGGTTCAAATATATTTTGCTTAATAGAGTGTAGAGATTAGAAAAAGAATAGAAGTTTTTGTCTCAACTGGTTGCCATGTAAGAGTAAAAAGTTCCTTAGAGATAATTTCGTCGTATCAATATTAACTTTTCTACTTGATATCCCGCGAGGGTGAATCCAAAAAACCGATCACTTGATGACGCCGCGCCGCGCGCCGGTTCAAAACCGGCCTCGGACACAGCAAGACTTAGTATTTTTTTATGAAGTACGTATATAATATTTATAAACTAAATTTACAATTTATATCTATAATTTTTCAGCCTGGATCAGAGTCGACCCTATCGTGCTGCTTGCGACTAACGCTGAATCGGAGCGCTTTTACTAAAATCAATAAACCTTGAATTTCTATATGAACAGCGCCTCTAGGCTAATGTGGTAGGTACATATTTTAAGGTCAAAAATATATGTATAAGTGCATAATTATATTGGGCTAAGATAGGTACTTACTTCTACTCCTGGTAAGACTAGTAAATATAACATTATTATGTATCGCCAAATAAAGGTACAAAAGGAAATTATTATCTGCAATTAAATTTAAAGTTAACTAAATACATTTAAAATCACTTCATTGTAAACTAAAAAGACTGGAATATAAAATAAATAATAAATTAGTAAAGTTACCTGTATACCATAAATCGTGTTCAACAAGTCAGCAGATTTTTTCACATTTATGTATGTTTTTCGAATTTTTTCTAAATTATATATCGGTAGTGTCCCATTCTCGTAAAGAAAGAATAGATTTTTAACAGATCTGATAATGCACTGCATTTGTTCAGATAAAGTAGAAAACAAGTAGTAAAGAAATATGTATTCAAAATGTGCACGGCAGTTAACGAGTAGTCTGTTAAAAAGTGATAAACTATTAAATAGGTTCCACTGGGTAGACGTTAATAGGATATTAAAGCGTTCATTGGTTGCCATCGAAATGCCAAGAAGAAATAAAAACATGCACAATAGTGCAAAACTACTTTTTAGATGCGCAGTAAGTCGAGTACAATACAGTGGATCTTTATATCTAAACTGTGTGTTATTGCATTGTATGCGATAAAGAAACTTTATGAAAGATTTTGAGTAGAAGCTGGATAACAAAATACTAGCCATTGAATTGATGTTACCCAAGAACAAATAAGCGTCTTCGAAATTAGTATACGCTTTTATAAAAATTACATGTAACCCTAAAGATAATTCAGCGCAAATGATAGTTATTACAATTGCCTTTGCTAGTCTGCTAAAAGTTGTAAAATTTCTGTAGATTCCGAATATATTTTCTATCAATATCAGTATTTTGAAGGACTTCATTTCGATATTCTGATTCTTACACTTTACACTACGTCCGTCTTCTTCGACATCATTTGTTAAATGACGTCAAATATATATTAAATTGCTACTATAAGTAGATAAATATGAAAATCATCATAAGTACGTCAATGTTTTAAAAATTCATGATATAATAGATCATTATCAAACGTTTCCTTTTTGGTTAACTACCAGGCTTCCAAGGCTCAAGTTAAACAGTCGTGCAGTCTGATTATAATACGTGCATTAGGTACTTAACCCTTAACCTAACTGTACTGTTCTCTGGCTCTGGCTCAATGATCCAAACCCAGCCAAATGTGAGTCGGACTCGCGCACGAAGGGTTCCGTACCATTATCTATAAAAACGGAAAAATAATTAAGTCTGTTGCATGGGAGCCCCCAAAAATATTTATTTAATTCTGGTTTTTAGTATACATCATCTGTGAAAATTTCAACTAACTGTCACGGTTCATGAGATACAGCCTGGTGCCAGACGGACAGACGGACAGACGGACAGACGAACAGATAGACAGACAGACAGACAGACGGACAGCGAAATCTTAGTAATATAACCCTAAAAAGGAGTGTATGGTTTCTTGAAGGGTAGGCAACGCACAAATCCCACCACACAAATACTAAAAACTTCATTATTTTAAATTACTCAATAATGCGTAGTTTTTTTTAATTCATCATTTGCAAAACTTGCATTGAACTCCCATACTAATCGGAACACAGTGTTTCTCTTTCACTCGCGCTAAAAAATATAGGGATGGAATTTAGCTGTTCTCATCCCCTTTGAGTTAAAATACAGACCCACGTGGCCCCTGCACGGAAAAAAAAGGATATCTTCAGCCAAGAATACCAATGCGAAAACATTATTGTTTAAACATAACTAAATATTTTCTTGGACTAATTTTATATCTTTAGCCCAAGATATAATTACTTCAATAAAGACATTTTAGTTGAATAAAGATCACTTTCTAGGCAAATAGTTTAGGCAGTAGAGTAACACTTCACACACATTCAGTCAATAACAAGCTATGGTTTGATACCAGTAAATATTAGTGTAATTAGCGCTATTTTTTTTTGTTTTTGTAGGGTGACCATGACTACACAGAACAAAATTTCTAAGTAACAAAAAATAAAAATTCGTTGTTATTTCACTTAAACATGACGGCGACGATTCATTATCGTTAACTAAGTATGTAGGGTTGTTCTTGCTCACGTCTCCTGAATCATCCTGTATACATAACATTATTGTTTTCGATGGAGGATTTGTCTTCGATGAAGAAGACATGAAGATACTTTTTTTTTCGTGTATGAAAGCGTAAATATGCAGTGATCAAGATAACTAAGCGGTTAGTCACGGTGAGAGCAGCGTCACGGCTCGGTTGTACGAGTATGTAGCTGCGGACACGAACCACATTACGTAGATTTGTGACCTGGCTTGTGCTTTACACGACTGTAGTATAGTATAGAGTTGTTTAGTTGATAAGTAACCTTGGGTTCATAATTGCATACCCGATTTATCAATGAATGCATTCATAAATTGGGTATGCAATTATGAACCCGATAGTACACAGAGAAGAAAATTTGATCGAGTAAACTGATTTTGTAAAAAAACATTGAAAAAATATGTGGTACGAAAAAAATCGTTGTGATTTCACAACTACTTAAACATTTATAATTTTAGTAAAGGCAATAATTGTTTAAAATTATTATTATTAATAAAAAACGTGGGGTGACAACATAAAAATTATGCATATACTCGTACTATCTATATCCACTTACGAGTTGTTGTAACAAGTGGTGAGACTAAACAGCGTAGACGAAAACTGAAACACGAGATTATGAGTATTTATGAGATATTAAGGAAATTAATTATTATTAAATACTAATGTTATAAACGAATTACTATAATTATTTTCTTAAATTGCGGGTACTGTAAATCAAACAATAATATCGAGTTCTATTTTCTTCGTACGTAACATTAATATCAATTATAATTTGTAGTTATAGTAGAGCCTTATGCAAATCAGTGATTAGCCATTACCCAAGGACTAAGTAAACTGCATGAATGTTAATGTACACTTTAAAATTATTCCAACGAGCGGAACTCGGGCTCAGAACGCCGAGACGGCCTGTGGCTCCAACAAAGTGCGGTGCGACCTCTCTGCCCGACCGTTGCAGATTGGGGTACACTGCGCGTTGGACTTATTCCTACTGTTATACTACCACAACTTACTTACCAGTAAGAATGTAGAGGATTATTTTTAAAATTGTCCAGGGTCCCAAGATACAGAGCCATCCTAGTTTGGGATCCGACAGATATTTCAGTTATGTTTTGATGTTTAGTGACTAACAATAAATAATTTTGAATTTTTTGAATTGAATTTTGAATTTGGCCAAATTTATCGTTGGTATCCCATATATTTTGCCGTGGGGTGCCCGGCCTTAGAATTGTCCCCCACCATATCGTCCCGTGGTTGCAGTAGGAGTCTGCTAAGGGAATATACCGGGAGATGGGCAGCAGCATCTTCCGAAAGCCTAAACAACAATAAACAAAAAAACTGCGTGCGCCAACCCGCCTGCCAAGCGTGGCGCGTATGGCAAACCCCCCCTTAATGATAAAGGGAGGCCTATGTTCAGCAGTGGACGTCTTATAGCTGAGATGATGATGATGATGATGATCCCATATATTATTATACAATTACAGCATTACAAAAGGATGGGTTATAATTTAAGCGTTATTTCTGCTTCGCTTCGCCATTTCAAATAATTTTATGGACGGAAAAAAATAAACTAAGCATTTTGTAAATAATAGATAAAAAGTAGAGAAAACGATAAAAACTACATTTCCTAAGCTAATTTAAATACCTACATAACTATTAAAACGGATAAGGGACGCAAAGAGCAAAGTTAAGCGCGTCCTTTTAAAGTAAACACACTGGAATCAATTTAATCAAATTAATGTCGAATGTTTGTACTTGGATCCAGAAGTTTCTTCTAGCGAGACACCCTCTTAGCGCCCTTGAATCTGTTGGGTCGAGATAACCCAAATTCTAAACCCGGCTTGCCTAATCCGCTTGCAGTGCGTGGCTACCGCCCGATCCCGGCTAATGGATGGAAAGTGGTCGATTACAATTACCACTCTGTGGAAAGTCGAGCCTTTATGATTATGCCCAAGAGCCACTTTAAAGCGGAGATTAACTAGCCCTGATGTTCTAACTACAAATAGGTACTGATTGCTTGATTAAAAATCCTTTGTTCGACATTTTTCATAGTCGTCAAACGAAATGAAAGTCGCGTGGTCTATTTCCCGTGGATGGTTCTCGGAAATGGATTACGCGTAGCCCTTATTAGAATTTCAAACTAGTTTTCCGTGAAGACAGACTATATTGAAGAAGAGGCGACCGATTACATAATTATCCAAGTACTTACCTACAGGAGTCTGTAAATATGTATATTGGAATAAAAAAAAATATACCTACCGAAGGATTCTGTTCATGGACTGTATAAATAAATAATTATATGGCAGTCGCCTTATCAGATGTTCTCGTACTCGTTTAGAATAACATCGGGACCATGCGCGTTGAAGAATCTGTCATATTGGAAACTTCAGCCAGAGACTATAGAGATATAGACGACCACAGCCTAAGAACTTTTTGAAGCTCATGTCGATTGCGCCATCTATGTCAAAGCCACCTAAAGATACCGAATATGTAAGAGAAATGTCACCTGCACTGCGACTCCACGTAGTAGCTACTAGTGTACTACTAGTACGCTATTTGTTATATCTTTAGGTGGCTTTGACATAGATGTCGCAATCGACATGAGCTTCAAAAAGTTCTTAGGCTGTGGTCGTCTATATCTCTATAGTCTCTGCTTCAGCTATTTCACGACATCGCAAGACAGGTGTCGCCCACTACAATTCACGCACCCTTGTGTCGCGTCTTTTTATAGAGTCTGCCATCTAGTGGACTATTTTTTTAAACTTAAACGTGACATTAGCACGATGCGCCAAGTGGGTTATTAGCTTACAGTTGTCAAAGTAAGAAACACATCAAATACAATTTCAAATCTAACCGACGACTTTGTATTTACAAGTACCTCCAAAGTTGCAGTAACAATACATCTTAAGTGGTATTTCACTTGACTTTATTGGGCTTTTATGACAACAGGACAAAGTAGCCGGGCGGGAACATACAACAGCTAGGTACCATAGGGTTCATAATTGCATGGCCAATTTATCAATGAATTCATTCATAAATTGCCCATGCATTTTTGAACCCGATGGTACATGATTTTCCACCCGAACACACCAGATGGGCATTTTTACAAATCTTTGTAAGATCAAGTGTTTGATCAAGATCAGGTTGTTGTTTGCATTGTAAGAAATTCTTGGTTATTTACATTAATAATTCTTTATATTCAACAGAGACACAAAAAGTTCCCTAATGTATACCTAGTATTTTCGTGATTCCATTACGTTACCTTTATACCTACAAATGCCTATGGAATAGTAGCGTAAGCGGATTCGAAAATAAAAATGTTTTGTTACACACAAGATTTTGAGCACGAGTAACATAAAACTACAAAATATCCAACCAACCATAATATTATAGTCACAACGATTTTTGAAAATACCCAGATACTATTTTCTCGTATTCAGCTAGCTTCTCGCCGCCTTATTATGAGAATAAGACTTGCCAGCATCTCCCGTCTTTCTGGCGAGCCGTTCGAATGGAAAATCGCTAATGAGGCTGAATGCTATCGAAAAGAGAGCACACTCGGTGAACAAATTTGCCTATTTCAACGTTCTGTCTTTGAAGGGTTTAATATTTTCATAATTCAAATTCGGGTTAGTTTTTGTGTGTGATTGATTTGATATTAAGTACTACTTAATTTAATTTGAATTAGGAAGATACACGTAGTTAGAAAGAATATTAATACCATATAAGTAGCTTATTTAAAATATTATATGAAATAAAATATCGATTCCCTATCCTAGTTCGAAGTAAAATTACAAGAATTAGGACTTACAGTCGGTTTAAGAGCCAGGAAAATAAAGCAAATTAAAAATGCTTAATTGAAAAATAGGTAGACAATGATTAAATGTCTTTCCCACTTTTTCTTGATAATTCTTTAGCGCAGAAAATAGCAAAAGGGGTTTAAAGTGGTGCGGATAAAGAGGACGTGGATTAAAAGAGGGGTACGGGGAGGGGGGAACAAGCTCGTTAGCGACAATTTTTCTCAAAGCTCTCCCCAGAGAATTGTCACCGTTCCGATTGTGACGAATTACGCCTGGTACAATGTGCGGGATTCTTTTTTGGATTAAATAAAATGGATTTTTACGCGTTCGAGTTTTAAATTGACGAGTGTCGACGTTATACGCTTAGAAACGAGGAATGGTACTAGATGTATTAGTTACTTTGCGTGGTTATATCTAATCAGTTCTGAAGGCGGCTGCCTTAAAAAAGTAAAGTTGGAGTTTGGTTACTTGTGCCAACAGGAGTCGGTTATATGTTATGCCAAGTTATATGTTATGTATATTAGAGCTTGCAGTTGGTCAAAACTCCAAATACTCAAGACGTTTCTGACTGACTCAGAAATCTCTTGAGTGTCCACTTGGAAGTTGGACGGTCAAACCCGATAATTTTCAGTGTGTGAAAACTCTACGTGAGTCACGTATGGTTCTAATATCAAAAACCATTTTTTTATCTATCAGGTTTGACCGCTCACCCCTCGACCTTGTCACTGACTAGTTAACAATTTACGTTAGAGTCTGTCCGGAAAGAAAAGTGTCGTAGAATGTATGAGCTCTCATATAAACCACGACACTTTTCTTCCCGGGCTTACTCTATATGTTCGATTGTCTGATTGCTCGGCAGTTACATTACTTTCGTAAAGCACGCTAAGCCTACCCTAATAGGTGGAAAGAAACGAAAGAAGAAGGTCCGAGGAAAAGCATGCACCCTACACATTTTTCATATTTAAAATACCTATCGTCTTATTTCAAAGCTAGCAGTCGAAACAAATATTTATAACAAGCAACGTCTGCTATTCTGAGAATGTTTGAGCCTAAAATGTTGTCTATTCCGAGCTAAAACAGATATAAATTCTTGTAACAGAAGTATGCGTTTAATTTTGGTAAAATCCCGAAGAATCCGCAGGCTGCCTGTGTCGCAAGACTAACAATTTAATCAAAGTCCGACGAAGCGATTGTATTAAAAGGTAATTTATTTTAGTTCGCGTTCAGGCGCCACGCTGTTAATTACAGAACTAATTAAAACTGTCGATTCCGTAATTAATCTTTTCTGCCTCTGCAAGGCGCGCCTACTTAAAACAATCTCGGCCAGCGTTTCTTATAGCGCAAATACCTATTCAAATTTTGAAGGCTCGACTGATTTCTTAAAGTTTTTTTGGTACATTGTGTGGTTAGTTCATTAAAACTAGAGTTAGACCGGAATAAATAGTGTCGTGGTTTATATGGGAGCTTATACATCCTACGACACTTTTCTTTCCGGACAGACTCTATCAGGTATAGTTAAAGCAAAATAAAGATAGGGAGGAATAGTCGGTAAAATTTCCAGATACGGTATATCAAATGGCATTTATATTTTTATTCAGATATATCGGAGCGGCCAAGGTGATCTTCTCATGCACTTACAAGGTGGTTATGATAATGCACTTTATCGTCTTGGCAATAGAGGCGTATTCACATTTGTGATCACCGCTGATTGTGGCCGCTCGGATATTGTTCACACTTGTTTGAAAATTCTTGTTTACCGCCCGTGATACACAATGCACTAGTATGTACTTAAACGTGAAATATTCAGCCTTATGAACGGCTGAATCTGCGAAATAAATACGATATAGGTTCCAATTCAATAAAAAAAGTGACAAATGCATGGACGGCAAATTGATCGGGACTCGAGCGCGGACGTCGTTCGATCTAATTACCTCAGATTGCTCCTCTACATGATGGGCCAGCGCTGGGCCAGCGCTGGGCCAGCGCAATGGCCATGTGCGCAACTACACGATGGCGACATTCAGTTGTGATCTATACGTTTTCCAGGATGGACGTGGAAGCATTAGCCGCTGCAGCAATCTATTTATGCGCCATGTACCACCATTTTCTTAATGTACACCATTTTCGTACACAATAATAAAGTTATTAATAAGAAATAGCGTAGAAGATGACGGATGTTATTTATCCAATGCTTAAATTTAAATTTATGCAAAAACTTTCAAACCCTACTAAAAAAAACATTACATATCTCTTTCTTAATGAGCCGCTATGTTTTTATTGTGTGTGTATGTATGAATGTATATATTTTACTATTGGTATTTAATGTTATAATTATTTATTGAAGTTGTACTGGAGGGCTATTCGACTGTGCATAAATGACAGTGTCATGCAATAGCACCACAACACCTCCGCCATATCTCATTTTTGAGTGACGCCAAGCTTCACTAAAGTGAGATAGGTACTTACGTCAAAATCACAGATCAGCAATGTGCATGTGCGAGCGCTGGTAGGACTAGATACGTGGTTTGACCTAAGATGCTTGTATCACTCTTGCGCTTTGCGCCCCGTTAGCGCCAGTGTCAGTTTGAGATTTGCGGAGCTAACATTATCAGATTCTAAGCAAGAGAATAATTTTATATAAATGGATGAAGTAGGTATATCATGACAAAAGTTCCATAAATACTCATTATTATACAAACCCTTGTTACATTTAGTTCTTGCGTAGTATTACTGCTGAATGATTAGAATGATTTTTCAGATTATCTCATCAAAATATGTATAAATGTATCGATCTGTGTACCCCAACGCTATTAGCACAGATATCTGACAGCTAAGACAATTATTTGTCAAATATACTAACACGGTCGATTCCTATAGAAACTATAGCCAAGGGCGCCTCTATCCTAAGAACGACTACGCACTAAAGAGATCGGTCATCTGTGAGCGATACCTACTGTAAATGTGACAGATAAAACCAACAGCAATACCATCGCAATAGAGCCGCAATACAATCGCAATAGAGGTGACATATGTTAGTGTTACACTTAGTCGAGTCGAATAGAGGTCCTGGATGTAAATGTACTGTATGTACTGTCTGCGTAATGTATGTGTAATTTTACTATTCCTCTAATTAATTAAAAATGAATTTAATGCGTGCACTACCAGTTATAATACGTTCTGTTCTTATATCCTACTACCCTAAGGTTGTCTGGAAGAGATCGCTTACAGCGATAAGATCGCCTGTTGCTGTCTTTATTTACATTGTTTTGTTTTCTTTGTGGTGCAATAAAGAATATTTTCTTAGGTACTTGAAAAGCTCTACTTTATTTTCTTTAAATACTTATTATTAGTTAGGTCCTGATTTTAGTATCTCTATGATTCACAATAAAAGCCATATAACGCATCCCCGATAAAGTTCTAAGAACTTCATAATTTCATGATAAGGCCACGTACTCGTCATTTTTTATTTAAAAATCGTGTATTAGTTCAGAGATAATAGAGCGCACGCACGTCCGCACCCAACCGCGTTCGAGCACGCACTGAGGAATGGGCCACGTGTGGATGCGCACTGCCATCGCTGGCCCAGTCCCTTTGATGTGCGGCCAAAAAACCGACACCGTGGCCATCCCAGCGCCATCCGCCACGCCATAAGCCATCCGTCGCCACTACCCTCTCTACACGCTGGCCCATCATAGTGGGCCAGTGTGATGGGCCATCATGTAGAGGAGCCAAGAGACGAACAAACACTTTTTACAACAAAGATTCCATTGTAAAGCTACCGGGGAATGTTGCTATCAGTTATAGTACTTTTTCCTGGACAAGTGTTTCCAAGAGCAAAGAGGTTGAGGAAATGATAATAAATATTTGGGATAACCTCACACAGATCAGCCTAGTCCCAATTATAAGCAAAGCATGGGTAGGTACCTACATAAATTACACTTTTAATTTTAGCTAACTTCTACAATCGGTATGATAAAGTTATCGAAATGGACATCAATATTTCGGGTCCACGGCGCGGCTTTCGAATTGATGACCAAACAGAATATTTCTGTAAGTGTTAATTTCTATTTTCGATTAGGCCTATTTATATGCATTTCAAAGTCACCATTTTCTCCGTCTGCTAAACTCCATTTCCTAAACTCTCGCTTGCTTTTGGTATTTAATGAGAATTAAGCATCAGTACTACTCATCAGTAATGTAGCGGACATGGCAGAAAACAAACTCACACCTAAGGATGTCGAAGACCGGGCAAAGTGGGGAAGGTTAAGCAGGAAAGCGGGCCCTGGCACTAGGCCGGGAAAACGCTAAGCCGAAGCATGCATCAGTACTAATCGTCCGTGAGGTCGACACAGCTTTCTAGAAGAACAGCCTAACTTCCAAGCATTCCTCGCTAAGATTCTCCTATTTATTACAAATAGGGTATCGCCGTAGAGTTTATTAACTTGATCGTGGTCCGAGCTCGATACTAGTTCTTTAACTACGTTACGACTCGAGAACGACGCTATTTAATAACGTTTCTTTAAAACTAAATAATTGACTATTAGCAGCATTTTGTAAGTTCGGTCTACTTAAATAGATAACTTCGTACTTCTTACGTGTATTACTTCGATGCCTAGCCTACCAGGGTTTTCTTGAGAGTAAATTTCCCCGTTGAGAAATATCGACGTATTGTTACAATTGAAATAGGTTTTCCATGTCAAAGTGTTCATGCCGTTGATTTAAGATTGATTTTTAAGTTATCGGCTTAGGTATATTTACGCAGTCTCATTTTGCTCTTGATAGATGTTTGCTAGGTGGCGATATTTAATTATAGGTACATACACATATATTTGTAACGGGTTAAACTCACTAATCATACAGTCCACCTGTTTTCACAATTATTTTTTCCAATTCATTGTCTCAAGGTGAAATTGTTATTTATATTTATAGCATCATCCAGTATCTTCATATGTATTTACAACCCAGCGGAAAAGTAGTTGTCGCGCTCCGCGCCGCAATACAGGGTCATCAAATATGAAAGTGTTCGCGCCGCCAAACGCTCGCCCGCCGAGGGACTACATTTCAAAACTGTCTTCAACCACCCACAACATTAAAATATAATCATTGCGGAAATTGACCGTTTTATCACTGTCCCGTTTAATATAGCATGGGACCGAGGAGTAGCGAAAGTTTATTTTTTGTTTGTTACGTTATTTTTAATGGTTTTGATTTACATTTGAACTCCGGATAGCGCTATTTGAATAAAATATTTTTACGGTACGGTAGCGCGGGTGAAGTAGTTCATTAGAATTAACTTTCTATTAAATAATTTGCAGGTATGAGTAAAGTACCTTCTACAGTATGCCTATTACAGTTGCTGGCCAAGCCAGTTAATCAAAAATTACGAGATAAATCAAGGATCTAAGAGTGGCTATTACAGGCAGGTACTGGAGAAGCCAATAAGTTGTAACTACATTACATGGGCAAGAAGTGCATTATTATTATATATACATACGGAATACATACAAAAGACGTAAAGACAGTTAGATAATAATAAATTCCTGACTTGTCCCTGCAGTATGGATGATTGTGATATTACAATTGGAATTAATGAGGTGATATCAGCGACTGGTAATATACCTAGACTATGAACTCGAGCTGCAAAATGACCCCACAAAAAGTCTGCCGCGAGGGGCGGTGCTTGCAAACTCTGCCACGAGGCCCGTTAGTTAACAAATGGCGGTCCTATGACACGGTAGTAGTGACGTTTATGAAAAAAATCTAATAAGTAATTAAAAATGCCTTCTTGCGCCGTAAAATGGTGCCAGAGTTGATCTGGTAAAAATAATAAAAAAGACGACATCACTTATCATACGTAAGTAAAGCCGAAACCACATTATTATAAATTTCTTTTACCGTATAATTTTATATGGGGATGGTGCTATGCCCACTTTTGAACAACCATTGAAATGTCTTATGATTATGTAATATACAATTGCTTCGGAGCAGGGATCGTTGTCGGTATTATTTAAAATCAAAATAGCCGACATTTGCATTGTTGACGTGATATTCTGAAATGTAATTTAGGTAAACGTAATAAATTATGATTAACCAAAAAATATCCTAAAATATCAATTAGTAGCCGGAATACCGAAATTATATACCGGCTCATTTGTATAAAAATAGTACCGCTATCGCTATTCAATCCAACCGGCAAGAATCGATTTTGCTTATAAAACTGAATCAGAACTTTTAAAAATAACTGGATTTGTAAAATAATTCACAGTTCCAACTTGTTTGGCAAGCAATGTACAAAATCATCAAAATCATCTGTTGCTTTATTGGATGGTGTTGATTGGTTGGATTGATTGGATTGATTGGTGTACAAGAAAAATAGTTTTTACTTTGTATGAAAAAAAAATATAGCTCATATACGAACTCTCAAACTACATATTATGTATCCCTACTATAACCCCAACAAATTTCATAAAGATCAAGAAAACGTTACTCAAATTCAGTCTTTCAATCGTCGATCGATATCTCAAAATCAGAAAGTCATCGAAATGCAGAGACGTCCCAGGAGCCAGAAGCTGTTTGTAAGAACTCACTTCCGACGCTCCGCTCGTTCTATAATAATACTACTGCGTGTGCACGCTTTTCAGTTATTAAGGTATGATAGAGACGCACTCTGTGATAACATCATTTAACGCTACGGTAAAACACGATAACGTTAGTATCAGCTTATTTCCTTAAAAATAAAATTCAAACCTATCAACAAAAAAGACACAAGATTGTTCTTTATTTTATGAAATCGTTCACTGATAATGCGTTTCCAATGACACCGCTGTCTTGTCATTTTCAAGTGTCAGGGCTACGACGAATAACAGCAAATTATTTTGACACAGACCAATCGTATTTTAAGTAATTGTTGTAATTGAAAACAGACTAATATTTTGACGCCTTTTGATTGGTAGTGTAGTGAGCATGCGTATATCGAGTTGTTTCCCAGTTTCAGGCTGACGGTTTGTTTGAAGCTCGCCGTCCATATTTATTATCAGTTGCTGGGTGATATTGATTGCCTACTGGCAGTAAGTACTGGCTGTAGGTTAGAAGTTCTAATTTGGAACCTTGTCAAATTTATATTTGTATGGCAACGGTTCGATGACTTGTTTGTTTACTTTTGTGTACGCCAGTCGATCAATATCTGTTTTCATGTTAACATTGAATAAATTCCTTGTGCTCCTAATCCTCGTTTATCTGTGCTATAAAACTCTGCTAAATGCTACTAGGGATATCCTTATATGGCTTTGGCAGTTGTTTTTTACAAGCTGATGCGAGATTTGTGCCAAATTTATAACATTTTCATGAACATCTGGTATCAGCTTTCAATAATTTACCTATAACTAGATAATATTTAACGAAGCGTTAAACGTAACCCTGCGAAGCACGCGGGTACAGGCGTTATATAACCCCCGGGCTAATTAGAAAAGTCTATTAGCACGGTCTGGGCGCAGGTAAACTTTTCTCGTTAATGCATTTCAGTGTAGTTCGAAGATACAACTTTGTAGCTGATGCTAAATACACACTGGAAATATTTTTACTCTAGCTCTATTATTACCATTGGCGCTTTCTCTTTTTCTTAGACACTTAATTTTTTTAAAGCCATAGTTATGTTTAAAAGGCATTGGTAGATTATCTCATCATCATCAAAATATCTATAAAAGTATCGACCATCCCAATGCTATTAGCACAGATATCTGACAGCTAAGATAAATATTTGACAAATTTCTGACACAGTCGATTCCTATAGAAACCATTGACAAGGGCGCCTCTATCCTAAGAACGACTACGTACTAAAGAGGTCGGCCTTCTGTGAGCTATACCTACTGTTAACGTGACATAAGTATAAATACAACAGCAATACAATCGCAATAGAAGCTCGATAGGAGCACAATAGATACGTGTGACACTCACGCAAGTGGAATAGGGGTCATGAATGGCAACTACCTTAAATATTGTAAATAGCACATTCTGCGTAAAGGAGACTTTCCTTTGTTTTTAAAAACAATTATTTCTGCTTTTATGGATTTATGTAAAATCGCTTGCCTCAGTCGGGACTCGAACCGGTCAAATGTGACAAAAAATAACGTGCCGTATTTTATGATGCAGATTGAAAATACTGATAAGGTTAATTTTTCTCTAAATAACAAATACAATCAAAATAACGGAAGGCCATGGAGATGAAGGCCAATACATTTTTCTTGTCAGTGCGTAAATATTCATACGAAAAAGCTGGGCTTTCGTCTACGCGATTTGAGGTGACGTTTTTCACATCACTGGCTCCCATTCTTTCTCGTTTTTTAAGATTTTTGCGTGAAATAAGAATATTCATTAATGTGACCGCCCAAGTAAGTGACAAATTAAGCTCGATTACCACGAATAAGCATTTTTGCGTTAATCCTTTCGGTCGACAAGATCTAGAATTTTTTCTTAACGAATCGGAATAAATCGAGCGAAATTCAGTCAAAATTCAATTCAACAGTTTTTGTTGATAAGCATTTAGTTTATATTTTATTCATTAATTCACGCTGTAACTTATACCATTAATTCAATAAACTGTATATATAGTCGAAATCATAGTCACTTAAATTATTCCATCTAACAAGGAGTATGCTGCAACATTGTGACTTAACTATATAAAAACACTAAACAACATTAATTGGCACACTCGACTCGGGATCGAGCAGGTATTAAGGACTCTACAAATGTTGCTATCTCGTAATTACCGAGGCAATTATATTACATCCTGCTAGATTTATATCAACCCTATGTTTCATAAATTTTTTTTAGTGAAGCACTGAAGATTTCATCAATAACCAAAGTTCGGTAAGGAGTTAATAAAGTTTATTTGATTAGAGCTTAAAGTTTACGTATAAATAACAAATTATTTTGGTACGAATAACAAACCTTAGTTTTGTTGTCCCAATTCTTAAGTTACTGGATGATGAAGTTTGGTTGCTGGTAACAATTTTTTTTCAGTGAAGCCTTCTACAGTAAAAATCTATTAATTAAATCCAGATTTGATTTGTTTTTAGCCGAACACTAAAGCCGATAAATCTTCTTAAAGCAATTTTAAATGGTTTAATGTCCGATATTGCTGCCAAGTACAGTACCTATACTAACCTGAAAAAGATTTATTAGCACCACTGGTTTGTTCAACGTATTGATTTAGGTAGACAGGGGCACATGCGTTCCTGGCGACTAATTTATTTAAACGATGCCGGGCGGTTTCGTGTATTTTAATGTCCACTCAGTTTGATTGTTTTCCATTCGACCTAAATCCCTCGTAAAAAATCTGCGAGCTCCCACCGAATCAATTTCGAATCAAATCCCAGGAGATTTTAAATAAATAAGCTTCGTGGACTCGATATTCAAATATAATTTCGTTTATATGATGGTAATCGAGACAGGCCTGTATTTAGGGACGTGTTATCAAGTCGACCCAAAAGTTTGCGAGGTCTGCGGGCTCGGATAGCTCTTGCACGGGCTCCATCAGACCGGATTTGCCGAATAAAATTTGCATACAAACGTGTTAGGCGCGGTAATACTGCGAGATTCGCTCTCGAGCTATTCCAAGTGGATGTGGTTGTGAAAAAGTTTTAATTTGCCATTAATAACTGGTCATTTTTACTTTTTGTAAATTATACGTTTACTTGGTAATGACCAAATCTTTATTTGAAACGTGACTAGTCATTAGTAGTCACAGCGGTAGTAGCAAAGGCAGATATTAGTTACCTCTTCCACGCTCACGCTAGTAAATTTTGCACGCGAGTTATTAATAAGTAACAAAAAATCTTAACGATTTGGGATTATTTTGCACATTCTAGATTTTTTATTTAACAGCTTCATAATGTTCAGGCACACAGGTGACCGTAATGTCATCTATTTTCTTGGATGACCGACATTCAAACATCACCACTTTAAACAAAAAGTGGCTATGAGTCGAGGAAATGGTACATTTAACCTTGCAAAAATATTACATAAAAAAGAGCCATACCTCATGTGTCTCTCCCAAAGATCCAATACCGATCTACGACCACTTGAAGTTAAAGTTACTTAACCCGTTAAAGTTACTTAACCCCTAAGAGACTTGCTAATAACATTGACATGATTCGTGGAACCCATGCGAACCGTATTTATAAACTTTAGCCAAACGTGGCCAGTCAATCGTGAAACTGGCTACTTAGGAAGGGTCTCACTCGATTCGGCGGGATTCCACTAAGCTTCTGCAAATCGATCCTTCGGGTAAATGACGTGGAGAACTTGGATTCAAATGTCCTGTTAAGTTAGCGAGTGTCAAAATCCAAATTAAACGAATATTAAATTACAACCTTGTGAAGATTAATAGTAAATAAATATTATTATAGGTACTGATGCTGTTATTAACTCAACACTCAACTCCTCTTAAGCGGTCCAGACACTGTCAGTAATAATGTCATTATTTCTGTACCCGTCCTTTTCTATTATATGAAGAAGAGAAGGATGGGTACAGAAATAATGACATTATTACTGACAGTGTCTGGACCGCTTTACAGACCAAGAACGGCTAAGTCAGATATGACACAATAATGAGAGCAACCAAATCCGTCTGGTTAGGCGATTATCACACTGGCGACGGATCCGCATTCAGCGCCGGTGTGCGAGTGAGATAGCGCTCTGCATGTGTATAGATAGCGCTATCTCGCTCGCGCACCGGCGCTGCATGCGGATCCGTCGCCAGTGGGATAATCGCCTTAGATTGCTATTGGCTGTGTGCATGAGTGTGGCGCCATCTCTTGAGCGGGGGGTTAAATGGTTTTTTCTTTTTTATTAATGGCATATACTCCTTCCTTATATGAAATGTCACTGGCTGATTCACTATTTTGACAGTTGACCCTACGGGCGATGTCAAATATTTTGAAATGGGATATTGACAAGAGCCCAATTTCTTGTTAAATTGCGCGCTGCGATCGTCCACGTTACCCCCACCATGCACTTCGCACATAGCCAATACTATCCTTATTGCTATATCCAGGCATCTTTCTATCTATTAGCAGTTTCACGTTTTCAGCATAGATGATCGAGGACCTTCGTATACAACTAGTAAATATTAAAGCATCATTGTTATAAAGATTGCATTTTAAAAGCTTGGCAAATTATTCAAAGGAGTCTTTGATCTCCAATTTAAAGTCCATGAATATTCTTATAGAAGATGCACGTTTCAAGTTATTTTTATGTAGAACGACGGATTAATATTTGCGTTTTATATTAGATGGTAAGTATTTATGATAAAAGTATAGGTACTTGTAAATTGTCGCTAAGCTTTAAAAAAAAACATCACAAGTAGGTTTCTCTACCAACATGATGGGGCTAATTTATGTTCAATAAAATGAAGTCAAATCACTAGTAAGTAACACAAGCTACGCTATCTAGGAACCTAACTAACCTAACTACGTCATTATCTGTTACTTTCTAGACTCAAATAGGGCGCCGATTGTTATCCAAGTAGAGGCAGAGTATACAACGAGTAGTCTAACTACGAACAAAAAAATTGACCGGACCGCGGGTAAAACCAACTGACGAGGCGAGTTACGCGACTAAAATAGACATGATTAGACATGATAAAATAAGGGTTGTCCCACTGCGGTGCTACCGTTGCGCGAAACACGCTTGGTACAGCCCTGCGTCCGGAGTTTAAATTGCGAACGTGAATTTTTATTTGTTCGTAGATGCGTTACCGGTTTAAAAGACCACCTTCCTTATTCTGTGGTAGTGGTTTCGCATTTTTATCTAAGTAGAGGGTTCGCTTACCTACCGGGCCCAAATCGAGTCGACAGCCGACAACATACAGTCGCTAGCTAGTGAGACCACTTGGAAGCAGTCAGTATCTAAATATACATGTGTAAAATAACTATCTGGTGATCTCGTAGAGTCAACGTGTTGGACGAAGGTGCTTCGGATGCCGTCATGTATATTTTTGACAAAACCGACGCTGTGTGAATTCAGCTTATGTTTTTTTTATATAAATATATCTTTTTATTTAATATCCACGTGTAGAAGTAAAGTTATTGCAATTGAGAATTTACAAAAAATAAATACTTGGATATTGAGACTTAACAGCGTAAAAATAATTAGACTAACTAATGTGCAGATAACTTTATTCTGCCATGACCATGACATTGTTGGTATGGGTAAGGTATATTAAAATGGTAATTATTAGGTAAAATTAACATTATTACAAAATAAGTTCAGTGACATCAAAAGATTTGGTAGATCGCTATCTACTTAGCGCTGATACATAATACTTATACAATATTTATACGAGGAACCGGCTTACACCCATTAGGATACCCTGGGGACTTAAAAATATTTCCACCAGCATAAAAGTGTTATTTGGTCGCGTCCACGAATAATTCGCGTTGAAATAGAATTATGACAACAGCCCGCGCTGGGATACGCGATAAGAGAAAGTTAGTGTTACGACGGGCCCTTGCGGGTATTGCGAGCCGCGACGGCGTGTGGAGATAGCCTCATAGTTTGTAAATTGTGGATTTTTATACACCCGCGGTGCGGTGTTGCAATGCCAGTGATCGGCGTTGCGGTGGTTTTAATAGATAGAGGGATATGGACTAAGCTTTTATGCTAGCCACGTCAGATATGACACAACAATGAGAGCAATTAAACCTGATGTCTACTTAGATTCCTTTACCATCCTTAATGCTTTATCGGAGCATCTGGCAGCTTTTAATGGGTAGAGGCCAAAGTGACAGGCCAACAAAGTTTTTCAGTTGGAAAAAAGTAACACAAAATAGGTAAAAACTGCCGAAGATTGGTCATTTGAAGAGATCAGGGCCTATATATTTTCACATCAGAACAAAAATATTTATATTTTCTCTCAATTCTTACGGAGCACGCGATGTCGTTGTATTCGCATTATTAATTTATTATCAAACAAAGGTTTGACAAAACTTTGATATATTTTGTATATGTAGGAATATAAAACTTAAATAAAATAATGTACGAACCGAGTTAATTTTCGAAACACTAGCAAAATTATCTTCTCTTCGAGTCTTGTTTTAATACTTACTCACGCAATTCATCTCGTTGGTACGTGGCTCGCAACTCGAATTTTCCGGAACGTTGGTTATGCTCGTTGAATCATATTTGATGGGTTTCGGGTATTCCTAGTGATATAACAGTTGCAGCTACCTACTGCAGAAATACCGTGCATCTAATAACTAATATTCGACACAAAAGACTATCTAGAGTAGCGTTCAGATGTTTAAAAAAAAATAGTTTCACCGTATTCGTCTGTCCTTTGGCGGTAATTTTATATACCTACCTGGAGTTCGATTTTTGAATGTCACCGGTGCCTTTTTTTGTATGCAGCCGATGACTATTCAGTACGAAATAAGTCACCCGGTGAGATTCAAAAATCGAACTCCTGGTCTACACTGATAAATACCAGTGCCTGGTTAGTTTTCTAGAGGTTGTATCATGGACATACATACAAACGAATATAGCGTAATTAAATAAGGGTTTTTAACTACGGAATTCTGGAAACAGATTAGATGCCTATAGTAAATTAGTAACTAATAATAATATTTTCCCCTATCTAGCTCTGGCTTCCGCGCGGGAGAAACTATTTAGAAGAAGAACTCTGAATGTCTATGATAGAAATACGTTGAGATATAGCTGCCATCCTAGCCGAATAATCGCATTCAATAAAACTCAAACGATACCCTACATGCAGTCGCTACTGAATCGTTTCTGTGGCTTTGCAAATACTACAAACGGCAAAATGTGGAGCAATGCTTGCAACGTTACCCGCTACTTTCTGCTCCGTTGCAAAAAGCTGCCATGCGTGATGCTAAGTTGGCTGAAAGCGATAGGGCTCAGAGCTTTAAAGCAAGCGGAGCAGCCATTGACAGGCGTTCCCCAATGCCGAAAATGTATGATCAGTGGTCATACTCATTGTATGGACTGACGTTTATTTGACGTGGCTATTTTGACGTTTCGCATACATTTGACGTTCCCCTCCCCCGCAAAAACGGCAGACTTTTTCCAATAGAAATGAAAGCGCGTGTAGCATCCGGTTGGTTTAATAATCAAAGCGATAGGGAGCTGTTAGACTCAATAAGTGGTGCATCAATAGTTGGATGAGTAGCAGATAAACCTACCTATGCAAGTGTGCACTAGGGATATGCTCGTCATCACCGAAATTGTTCGGTATTCATCACATCAAGTTATCTCGATAAATATGGTGAGTCTAAGATTGAATTTTGTATGTAGCCCTTAATCTATTAGCCCGGATATAATTATTACACTATTATTAAAGACCAACTTGAAACTTAATTAAGAATACCTCTCTAGCTTGGGACAGGTTTAATATCACTAAGACACAACATACATACGAGCAATCGAATTATTAAAAACGTTGGACGTTTAATAAACACATTTATATACACGTTTCATTATTTCTAACGTTATTTTCGGCTTTTTGCTACGACCCCGTGAAGCCTGAATCCGCTTCGCAACCTAAACGCAAGAAGCGGAATAGGCGTTAATTTTAACGAAACTGACTGCCATCTGACCTTCCAACCTAGAGGGAAAACTAGGCCTTGTTGGAATAATAGGTCCACTTTTCTCACTAAATTTTCCTCCACCGAAGGGCGACTGGTAAACATCGAAGGATATTTGGTACATAGCTAGCTAACATAAGCTTTATATAACCGATTATGGAATCTTTTTGGAATTAATAAACGCGCAATCATTTAACACGTGCATCACGCGTCGCCGTGGGTTTTGCATAGGTACCCTTAATCCACACTATTCACAGTCCTATTTTAGTCCTCATCGCCTAGTAGTATCTAGCACCTTAGGCAGCGTATAACAGGGATGCTGTTAGAATTCTGAAGCGTCAAAGCGAGATGGTGCCCTTAAATTTTCCATAATTTAAAATGTCGATCGCATAACGCCGCCGATTGCGACGATATTCTGCTCCGTGTGTTCTTGCTTTACCTAGCCACCATATTTAACTAAAGTAGACCCTTCACGTAACCGAGACAAGTTTAAACCCAGTAATAACTTTTAGAGGGAGAGATGAAAAAAGAAACTTCGTAATGTAAATAGACAATATTATTGTATAAATTTTGTATACATATCAATAAGTTAATCAAATTAACTAATTACACTGACTAGATATCATTTAACTAAATCTTTTGGCAGTTGTTGACTTCGTTTCTCAACTTCCAGAGTCTTGTGAACAACCTGTAAAGAAATGCCATAATGTCAACATTATAATTTTTTGTTCAGTCGACGTCAAAGATATCTTTACAAGCATTTAAGCTTTGTAAGCATATCATTGACGTCGACTGTACCTCAATCATCAGATTATTATCATTATCCATCAATCCATGCCTATTTAGAGCCTATCCCAACTAAACTGCCGTGCCGGAATCTCCACTCAAGTAAATTAATTTTTAATCACGTTTTTTGCTCCTTAGGGAAACACGTAACGCCAACATAACATCACTAATGAAATATTAAATTACTTAAGTAGATTGATTTTACATTTTCATCAGCGTACAAGGAGCACCTAATGGATTTTTTATAAATTACTTTGTAAGTGCAATTTTTTTTTTATAAAATATGTACTTATTTGAATAATGTAATGGCTGTTTGGACTTAACAAGCCTTATTAAAAAAAATATATATATACCTAGCGATACTAATATTTGTTACTACCCAAAGTAAATGATAATTACCATTATAATTACCGTGATCGGGACAGTAATGGCGGCGGCGCCGGCGCCGTCGCTGTACGTCGCACGCGTCTACGCATGTCTCCTCTGTTGACAACAATGGTGTCTAAATAAAAATATAAGTCATCATAGTAGCCAAAATAAAAATCCACCCGAACGAGTATTCAATGACTAAAAATTATAAGGGTTCCGTTTTTTCCATTTTGGCTAAGGAACCCTAATGAAATAAAGGTGGAAAGATTATGTTTATTACTTAAAATAAATGAACGGCACGTTACCCATGCAACGCAGTGCTGACTGTGAGCGAAATCCTATGCAACCAAATATCAACATGCAATTGTATGTATATCAGGTGGTTGCCAAAATGGTAGTCTTACCGTCGCAGCAACCCGGGCGTGCAGGCGGCGCGGCCTCGTCATCGTGTCGGGCCAGCGCGCGCAGCTGCAGCGTGTAGGCGCGCGAGTCGCCCGCCGGGGGGCCCGCGAATGTGGCGTACGGACTGATTTCGTACACATCTATTAACAGGTAAACAAAATGTAGGCTTGGATTTTCAGGAGCTCAGCGCCATTGAAAGCTTGCGTGAAATAGCGCAGGACCGAGCAAATTGTCGTGCTCTTGTGACGAAAGCCAAGACTCATTTTGAGTCGTTGCGACAAGTAAGTAGGTATATGTAGTAAATAAAATTGTTTGCTTAATGCGAAGTGATGTACTGTTTTGAGGATCTCCTTTGGCTTCTGCCACGTTTTGCTATAGAGCTGCCTACACTCCGACGACGCTTGATAGACGATAGTCTGTTCAGTTCAAATAAATAAAACGGTTCAACAGTGACCTGATTGTCGGTTAGACCACTATTTCGAAAATCCAGCTAACTAAAATTGTCGCTGTTTCAACTACATTGAATTAATAATAGTTATGCTATGCTGCAAGCCTGCAACCATTAATTAATTGCTTTTGGCTGGTTTGTGCGTGTAAGTAAATGAATATTCAGACACCTCGTATACCAGAGCATTTTAAATTTCAAAATGATAATAAAAGCTATGTACTCCAATATTGGGAATTAACAAATATGATTACCTACATATATTCCTCTTGTAAATTATGTAGCAATGAGACGACATGATGTACAAATATTGAACTAACACAATCAAGTGAGACGGCAGAGTTGGCAGGCTAACAACATTGCACGTAAAATAACGCGACAACAAGGTTGTTAAATTAACTCCCCTGACAAAACCTCTGTTTTAGGGACAGTAATTAAAATCAAGGTCATATTGCCCTTCATTTGCGAAATAGCCTCGTGAAGGGATGAAATCCCATTCATAAAGCCAGTACGTTTATTACACAGATAACAACGTACCTACCTCTAAATAGGGCACATACGATAAAGCTAGCACAAAAAAGTTTTTTCAGATAAAAAATACAATAATATGTCTACGGTATGTGAAAAAACTATAACCGGCAGATTTTAAGGCTTAAGACCTGCCAAAACTACGGAGAACATAAGTTTGAAATTCGCTGTCGGTACTGTTGAAATAATTGTAGTTAGTAAACATGTAGTCTCTATTAGTGGCGAATATTAAACAATATTAGTATTGTTAGGCTAGCTCTACTGACCATGTATAGAGTATGTAAGTCATTGTTTAAGCTTCATAACTTCATAGCGTCTAGTGGGAGGTAATCCATGTTAACGGGTCAAACGAGGCTTAGGCGTCGAGCGTATGCATGCTTATTTATTTAACGATCACACGAACTTCGGCGTTTGCCAAAACTAGATTTACGTTCATGTTAGATATACTATATATGTATGTAGACACGAGAGCTTAGTGTTGCTAGAGGTATATTTCACGGACCTAAGTGGAGTTGGGGTGTTAGCCTTTAACTGGAAATGAAAAGCAGTTTAACTTTCATGAGCTGTGCTTACTGAGTAATTGAATTTATGCTAATTAGATAATACTGCGGACAATGACTCTTTCGGCTGTATGGTGTAAGGGTAGGTAAAGTGTGGAAAAAAGTAACAGTGAGCGGTGCTTTTTATTTTTTCATTATTTAAATTGAAATAATGTAAAACTATATTTACGACCGTCCAAACCTCATGGTTGGGTCCTTTTGTCAAGGTGCCCACCACACAGACAGCATTCCCGCGCTGATTCGCTACACAGATAGAAAAAATCTCTTCAACCAAAGAAACCTATTTGAATCAAGAGATATCCAGTTTCCCATATAAGGAAAAAATAAAATTCTTTATTTTAAGATATAAAATGTTTCACAGTTTATTCCTTAACCTAATAAATTCAATACTTTATCCGAGATATAAAAATCTTCTTTTTAAAATAGCTTAATATTCTCACGAAGGGCGTTTGAATTTTGTTTTTGTATTGTATTTTTTTTAAATTGAACTTTATGTGTCTTAGTGCAATACATAAAGAACTTAAGCCAAGAAAGTTTGTTTCTTGGATGAAGACTCATAGTTTAAATTGAGAATTGAATTTCTCCACGGAAACAAGAAATCGCATTAGTTCAAGAGCATGTGTTACTTGATGTAAAATTTGATATTTTCACACCAAGATCTAAAATTTCTTGGCGTATGAAATCGATTACTTGAAACAAACAATAACATTTTCTAAGGCGGTTATCACACTGGCGCGGATCCGCATGCGGCACCGGTGCGCGAGCGAGATAGCGCTCTGCATGTGTATAGCGCTATCTCGCTCGCACACCGGCGCCGCATGCGGATCCGTCGTCAGTGTGATAATCGCCTTAGTGTCTCAGTGCACTACTTAAAAAGCTAGTAGCAGAAACTGTGTTTCTCGGGACTAATCCCAAGAAAGGAAGTTTAACTAAAAGTAGATAATACAAATATAAATTATGATTATTTATATACTCACAATTTATAATCGTATTAACTAGAGCTGAGATTGCTATTGTGAATCTCAAATAAGCCCGGGTAAAGCGGCGAGGGTCATGAAGTTACGTTGAACAAACGTTCGCGTGTTCTAACCTACACGCAGAGACATCTATTGATGCGCAGGGTAACTAACGTCCAAGATTTAAATGTTTCAAAGCAAAAATTATGTGCTTCTTCTTTGGAATAGCTGTGGCTCTTGATTGTAAGTTGAAAACATCAAAGCAAAAATTAATCTCTCTTGCCTAAAAACTTAAAAATCTCAAATCTAACTTTTGGTGCTACTTCTTTAAATTAGCTTTGGCTCTTAGCTGTAGATTGAAAACATCAAACCAAGAACTAATCGATCTTACGTAAACACATAAAACTCTTAAAGGAAAATGTTGGTGCTTTTTTGCCGTAAATAATTATTATCTTAACTCAAATTATTACTATTCGCTTTAAAAATAGGTAAAGTTAAAGCTAAATAATTTTAAATCTTCTTTTAAAAATCATGATATTTTTAACTCAAGTCATGTTTATTGGTCTAAGGTATTTATTACTCTCTTTAAGAAACCGCGTGCAAGAGAGTTTTGCGTTTTGAATTAAAATATTATTTCTATCTGTGTATGGCATGTTTTTGCACGAGAAAAGCTGCCGAGGGTCTCCGTTGCCTCCCTTAATCTAAGAGTTATTTTTAGAGTTATTAAACATTTATTTATTTATTTATTTATTTAAACTTTATTGCACAATAAAAAGAGTACAAACGGCGAACTTAATGCCAAAAGGCATTCTCTACCAGTTAACCGTCGGGCCAAACAGAGATAAAAAGAAGGTAATAGGTGCGGGAAACATTGCTAAATGTATTTGACTTGCAAAATTTCGCACGTTTATTTAGACACGATACAACTGAAATACAAATCTAATGGATTAACTACGCAATACAGCTAGCACCTCAACGTCTGAATCAGAAATATCAGAATTTGCTAGAAAATTATTTCCGATGCAACTTCAATAAAACTTCGATACCTATTGGTTGATTATTTCTTGTGTGTTGGAGTTATGTGTGAGATAGATTGTGTTTTTAATGTATTGTTTATGTACTTTAAAATTAGAATAGAGGCACTAGTGGGAAAGCATAATAAGAGTAACATCTCACCTGGTGGGTCGGGCGGTAGTTTAGGCGTTTGGTGCGGTGGCGCCCGGTACGTGCCGCAAGTAGGCTTCTCCGCGCTCGTGGTCACCCGCGGCACGCCGCCGTCACTTCTGAACAGATACAAATGTGGACGAGCTTAGTGAAAGGTCACACTTTTTCGGTACACATGGAGACTTCATTCTTTCTCTAATAAATAGGTATTGTGTAGTTTTAGGAAGTAGAAAACAGCACACCGCGACAAAGTGGGAATTCTTTTCCTGTACCTACTGACAGAAATTATGAATATTATGATTGACATGCTTGTATGCTTATTTTAGCAATAATTATATTAATCTGTGTTGAAATTAATTGTAGCTTAGAATTCACAGGATCCTCAAGTGATCAGTTACAGAGGCGGAAAAAATGGTTCTGAATCATGACCCAGAAATGATTATTATCTGGATAGTGATGTGATAAAAGTATGAAAGAATATTAAAAAGTATTATGTTCAACATACGTACAATACATTGTAAGTTCGATATGTAACGTCACGTTGTTTTAGATTATAGTAGTATATATTAAGTTTGAATTGGAGTATTTAAGCGCGGGTTGCGTTTGCATGCCTGCCAACTAAAATGTGCAAGCTATTCCATGAAAAAATATAATGAAATTTTCTACCTTTGTTTAGTTTTACTATGCACACAAAAATTTAATGAAACAGGGCACGAGTAAAAAAGTAAATATGAAAGCCGTTTCTATTTTGTAATTTGATAAAGTCCTTTTTTGTGTTTCATTTTTATGAAGCTTTGAGACTGATGAAAAGAATGAACGCAGAAAATATGTTAAGGAATAATAAATAAACTAAGAGTGCCCAATCCATTCGTAGCTGCAAACCTATTTATAATAAGTCTTGGGTGAGTTTTGTTAAAATTTATCTATATATCTATCTTCTATACATCTATACATATAATAAAGCTGAACAGGGTCGAAAGTCTGTACATGGAAGATATTCGAAAAAAAATTGGCTGGGGATACTTAGAATCGTTAACAGAACACATTCCAACAGTTTTTAGAATTTTTGTTTGTTTGTCTGTTTATCTGTTTATTTGACCGCGCATCACGTGAAAACGGCTGAACGGATTTTGATGCCATTTGGTATAGACATAGTTTGAGTCCCGGGAAAGGACATAGCATAGTTTTCATCTCGAAAATCAACCCTGGAGGGGGTGAAAAGGGGGTTGAAGTTTTAAATGATTTTTTTTACCGCTGAAACGATTTAGATGAAAATTAGTATGGAGATCATTTGAGTCGCGAGAAACGACATAAAATAGTTTTTATCCCGAAAATCAACCCTAGAGAGGGTGAAAAGGGGGTTGAAAGTTTGTATGGGGAATCAATAACCGCAGAACGCTGGAAATAGTTTGAGCTCTGGAAGTCATTCCTTATGGGGGATTACTAATTTCACGCAGACAAAGTCGCGGGCAAAAGCTAGTTTTTAATAAGTATTAAGATTAATTTTTAATAGGTTTTAAGCTTAATAAATTTAAAGTAAGTGTAAGTTTTAAGTACCATTACATACATCTCATCAAACAATTTATTGTTTAATAATACGGTATTGACGTTTCCTTAATCGCATCATTATCTGTTACCTTTAGATGTATACGTAAGTAGGTAAAATATATAAAAATATATAATATATAGGTATAATAACACCGCTCTACCGCCTAAATAAATGATACAACACAAAGGAACCAAACTTAAGATTAATATCAATCTCGCAAGTGATAAAGGAAACAAATATACACAGCAAAGAAACCAACAAAGATAAAAGTGTACGGTAGTAAGTTAAAAATAAACTACAAAAGAACCCTCATTACGTCACGGTTTTTCACAAGACATATTGAAGGCACGTACAGTGTATTTTAGAAACCAAATCCTCAGTGCTTTATGGAGTGTGAAACCTGAAAATAGGTGAGTGAAGAACTCTTCCGCGGAGTGCTCGCACCCAACTATAAATTATTTGTGATAGCGACGCGCTCTGTAGCTCAGTTAACTTCGCTATTTTTCCACTAGGGAATATATTTTACATCTTACTACCCGCTACGTAAGAGAAAACAGATGGGTTTCATATGACGTGAACCTTGTGGAATGTATTTGATAGGATTATTAAGGTTGTGATGTACCAAATTTAATTTGGGTTTGCGAAAGACGTTTTTATTTGAGAATTTCTTTAACATTACTTAAGAATGATATATATACTTAGTCACAAGTCACAACACAACATATGTCTTGCGCTATGCTTGTATTTGCAAATTGTTGTAGTTTGTATTTTTGTTACAGATAAACAGAATTTAGTAGCTGGTAGTAATAGTTAGGACTAGGCCGTAAATAAACATATCTTAAATTCGTATTTACCTACTTCCTTAAAAGGTGCCACTGTAATATTTAATTAACAGAATATGTAATTCAAATTATCTTAGATCACCCTGATTTAAAAAGCTATTATCAAAGGTTAGAATTCAACATATACCTACTTGCAACGGTATAGAATACATTAGACTAAAATCAAAGAAATCTTTTCCATTTCACAGAACAACTTCCCATTTTTCTCTCAAGTCATATATTACCCAAAAATACGGCGGGATCCATAGCGCTGGCGTTATTACTTTAATATTTTCTGGAGGACAGCCGATATTAAAACTCGTGTCATACGTCGTTAGCACGGCAGACGTGAAAAGGGTCGATGGGTCTACGCTTAATTGTCGACAAAGAGCCCGTGTGTCAGCAACTCGTTCACAGATCACGGGCCTAACGATCCGCCGTATTTGAATATTTTTCACGATTTAGCACAGTCTTAATAGTAATGCACTTTAGGATTTGGCTGACTGAACAGTAGAATTACTAGTACATTCCGCTAGAGTTGTAACATTTGCAAGGTCCGAAAATAATTATGAAAATACTCAGTTTATAATTCATTCAATTTCTGACGTAGTTCGTTTGCAAAAAAAATCGCACAAATAACGGAAACTGTTAATAAGTTAGGTATTTATTTATTATAAAAGGGGAAAAAAATAGGAATACCTATAGGGCACAATAAAAACAAAGTTTTGAATATAACTACGAGAAGAGTTTCTAGTCAAAGAACGTACGTACCTTTTTCGTCTTAAAAGAATAGCTAAAATTGTCAATGCAGCCAGTGACAGAGCTGCACATAGTGCTAATAATAAAGCCAGTTCCCCAGCAGTGGCCGGGAATGGCGCGTCCACCTCCTCCGCGTAGCCGCCCTCGGCCGGCGTCGTGGTAAACTCGTACACCTCCCGCGTCCAGCCCGCCTCGTTCGACGCGCGAGCTGCAACGCGGTATCTCGATCCAGGCGTTAAACCTACGATGATCAGTCAGTTAGGTAAAAAAATATACAGATACTTAGGTGAAATGCCTCAGGATTTCATTAGATGACATTGTTGTTCGATAGTGATTACCTGCACCTACAAGATTTAGGTAATAGAAACAAAACACTCACCGCCCAAAATAACTTCGCCTCCAACAGGCACATCCCTTGCGCCAGCCACACCTGACCCAGCCCACTCCAACTTCAGTGCCACTGGCCCACAACCTCCGTCCGTCCAAGTACTTGTATCAAATCTCGCGTGGGTGGAGTTCACTCTAATCCACCTTGAGTCAGGAGGCGCAACCGGTGGCCCTCCGGTGGTGCGAACAGCTATCTCTGTACCAGGTGGTCCGCCAGCGGCGGCATAAGCCCTATAAGCTGAGCCACAGCGGAGGCTCGGCAACGTCAATGGACCTGGGCTGGCGGCTAATGTCCTCCATTCTCCCTATAAGAAAATACTGTTATATTGATAGTTTCAAACCTGGTACACACAAGTATAAGTCAAAAGGAAAGGAGAAGAATTACCTCGGGCGCAGCAAGCCGCCAGTGTAAAGAATAAGATTTAGGCAATGCATGCCCGGGAGCTCTTGGGGCTGGTCGCATATCGAGCTCAAGTTCTCTTGAACGAGCTTCAAGTAATGCCAAAGCTGGAGGTACCGGCGGTCGAAGCACTACTACTCTCCACGTAGCCGAATCAGTACCATGTGGGTTTTCAGCAACACAAGTGTAGTTATCGGCGTGAGATAGTTCCAAGCCTGAAAAGAAACATTTTACTAAGTAATCTATTTCACATTCCTTAACTGACTGTCACTTTACGAGTAATAAAATACCTCTAATTAGAAGAGCATCTCCGTCAAGATGGAACGGCGATCGTGGGTGCAAAGGACTGCCACCTCTCAGCCACCGTTTAATTGGTGGTGGGGTTCCTCCAACAACGCATTTTAGTGATAAAGACCCACCGGCAGCTCCAACTGCCACGTCACCAAAAGAAGAAATCCGGGCAGGAGCTGTTAGAAGAAAGTACCGGCATTAAGTCACGTCATCACAAAAAAACTTCTACTTATTCAGATAGAAAATTAATTTAAAGCCATATTTCATTCCCTCAAAGCAAAGAAAATCAACAGACAGTGCAGCGCAGTCAGGGAAGTTCCTCGTTTCAAACGTTCGCTTACCCAAGGCACTGGTCTTACAGACAACGGCAATGAAAGGTAGCAAAGGAGGGACCCCTCGTCCATCGTTGCGGCTCCATCCAATATACGATCGACAGACGTGCCGATATCGGACGGGTCTCATTTATTCTCTCGATGACAGTGCTTACTTACCCAAGGCACTGGTCTGACAAGCCACGGTGGTGGAAGGCGGTCCCTCGCCTGCACTAGTAGCGGCGCGGACCCATGCCTCATACGTTCTTCCGGCTCGAAGACCTCGGAGGGTTCTCATGCACTCCGTGTATACACCCTCGCCCTCGGTGCAGGCGTTCACTCTCGTGGCGTTTGGTTCCTGCGATCTGTAGACATGAGCCTTACTTAATATACTAGTAAGTAGCTATGTTTTGTAATAGTTTCTCGTAAAAAATTAGGTATGCACGAAGTGTGAACCTCTTTACTAACCCTGATAAATCCTTCACATACAGCGTGTATTGTGTCAATCTTCCGTTGGGCTCTGGCGGTGGAAGCCAGGATGCCCTCAGTGACCGCTCAGCCAATGCTATCAACTTCATACCCCCGGGAGCACTTGGTACTGAAACACCATATTTTTCACCGTTACCACAGCTCTATTTATTCTTATAATGCAATATCATTAGGTGACCACTTACCATCTTCATCTGTCCTGCACACTTGCGGCGCTGACAGGGGTCCGTCGCCCGCCGCGTTGTGTGCGCGCACCCTTATCTCGTACTCTGCGTATGGTGTCAGTCGCGATATAGTTGCTTCTTCACCCTATTATTTAAATAAAATTACGTAAATAAATTAGGTAGATAAGATGAATGTTGTAAGTACACCTTATTAAAAAGCTGTAGTAAATTTAATTTCATAGGCATATTTCGCCTTTTCCCTTAAGATTAGTATCAGTGCGTTGCACTCAAATATTTTTGTATTGTCTCAGCAAAAGCGTGAATCAAAACTCACAATTCGGAAATAACTTACGCTATGTCCAATCGCCTTGTTATGTAAATGTAAATTCATAAGATCTATTTCATATTCATCTTGGTACGTAGTCTATTATAAGGACATTAAAGGACTATATCTTATAAATATTTTCAACCAAACATAATTACTTCTCCTTGAAGTTTAGAACTTGTTACGTATGCCCTAATTGCTATTTAATTAGGTTTGTCAGTGAGCAAACCTGATGGAGTTGGAAAAGTTGTACAGTCGTTAGCTGGTAGTTAACTATACAAAATGAGCCGTAGTAAGTCGAAGAACTGCTTCTAAACAATCATTAGGTACTTTTATTAAAGGTAATTTCTACTAAAACGTCACTATGAAATGTCTGATAGAATATGTAGACCTGATTTCTTATTCGAAATATATCCTCCTACTCGTTCATATAGGAAGGTGCGATTTTTTTTGGCAGCAGCAGCATTTTGCATAAAGGCAAAGGTTTAATATGTCAAAATTAGTAAATTCCATACAGTTTTAAAAATAATTTATACAATGCATTAAAATCTAATGTAATCAATCGTTACCTGAACTCGTAAATACGCGTCTTGAGCGGGTAGCAAAGGATCAGCGTCGTATCTCGTGAACTGCAGCGTGTAGTGGGTAATAATGCCACCCCTGGCATCTATGGCAGGCGGCCGCCACGCTGACCGCAACGATGTCGGCCCGCTTGATTTACAGCTCAGGCCCTCTGGACCGCCCGTTGGAGCTAAGTTTTTAAAGCTACTTTAATAGAATGACAATAATGTCTAATGGAGTGAAAATAAATAACTAGTTCGTAGTACCCCTTACCTACGAGTACATACCAAAAATTAGAAAATCACTAAACTTGTTTGTAATAACGACATGATCTATTAAGGTGGTCCTACTGGTCCTATTTATCTCTTTTTGATTTATTTATAGAAATTTAAAAAAGGTTTTGAAGTTGATATCGCTTGTGGAGAACTTGTAATTCTCCTAACTATTATGAGTAAAAACAAAATATGTCTATGTTTTTTTTATGCTAGTAGACGTATGTACCATCGGGTTCATAATTGCATGGCCAATTTATCAATGAATTCATTCATAAATTGCCCATGCATTTTTGAACCCGATAGTACATCGTATTTTAATAAAGAGCATTAGTATTTTTTTCGTGTTTTATGTGGCACGTTCCTATGGAATTTCTTATATCGGTTATCAAAAAACCTAGTAAAATAAAAGCGAATTTTGGTTTCCACTAATATGCGAAAAGTCGGAAAACCATCGTACCTAGGTACCTACATCACTACTACGCCTACTTTATATGGTAAGAAGTAATCCTAGTAGGTACCTAACTAGAAAATTATTAAAAAAAAATAAGCTGCAAACATAAGGCTGTGGCGTAAGTGGCGTGACTAATTTTATTTCTTTATATTTTATAGAAGCGCCTTTGGCTCGGCTCGAGATTATTAAAACGCTTTCATTCACGATATAAGTACGTAATTAATCAGTATTCTTAACGGTCGATAAGGAAGTTTAGAAATAGAAACGATACTGCTTTCAATTTGTCACGTAATACAATAAACACACCGTACAATTTTGCGTGACTCGAATACAGTTCGTGAGCTCTCAAAAGGACCTTCGGGTTTTAGAAAGAGACGTCGGATATCAATCAACAGTAACACATGAAAAAGCAGAACAGCAATATTACCTTCTTGTCTCATCGCCGATTCCCGAAGTTTCTTCTTAAAGCTCACGGACTGTACAGTTACTTTCTTACAGATACCTATCCACTTTCCTAAACGCGAACCACTTTAGAAGCTTCCGCTCTGACGGACTTGAGTTTACAGGAGCAACGAACGGTCTTGAATTTTCACAGCAATATCTGATTTCCATTTTAAAGGATTCTGGTTTCATAATTTAAGTTTTACTGGTACGCGGATAAATTGAGGTGAATTAAAATTAGAAACCAAGTTTAATATTAGAATCTAGGTGTATAAAGTTTCTAGTTCGAATACTATTATTTATTATCAAATTAAAGTAGGTAATAATGTTTTACACGGCAATTCTTAAATTTTACAATTGTTGTGATTGCATAATATATTCGGATTTAAAGCGTACAATTCTGTCGGTTCCAAACACTATTACGAAACCGTACATTTTTCTAACTCAAGTCGTGAGTGTTTTAAACACCGACTTGTTTTAAATGTCTAACCCCCTTATTCATAAACGCCCACTAAAGTTAAGAGGCCTCTGATAATCGTTTGTCCCTTTCCATCCAACGAATACGAGGGAAAGGGACAAACGATTATCAGCGATCTCTTAACTTTAGTGGCCGTTAATGAATAAGGGCATAAGTAATTATAAAAAGTCTTTGTCTCTGTTATACAAACAGATAATTTAACTCAAAACAAGAGCCCAAATAAGTTACGACAGGCAACAAATTAATGCTCATTCAGAATAGACAAGGAAATAAAAGTAAAAAGAAGAAAAAAAAACTAGTGTAAAATTCTCATATACAATAACATGATAACCGAATGATATTTGAATAATACTCGTAATTGAAGTGTCATCACTGCACTTATCCATGTCAGTTTAAACTTTGTCCAACACACAACGACTTTTCTGTTTTTATTATTGTATAATAATACTTTAGTAGGCTTTGTCTATAGCACTTACCTAATCTTGTTTAATGTTTATTGTCTTCTATAATATTTTCTCTTTGAAGGTCTTCTTCATTGCGCAAACAATATCTGTTCACTTAAGACTTATTAACTTAATTGAGAAAAAGTTCGTGATTTGCAGATGAGCAGTACTTGCTCTGACAGCTTTATAATTTCTGAACTGTATTTTTAGGTAGATTTGAATATCGACCATTCCTTTTGAGCTTCAAAAATGCTAACAAAGTCAGCTTTCCAAGTGCCATCAATTTGTTCTGAACCGTTTGACCTACATAGGGGCCACGGTCCAATTAAACCATTTTGCATTTTGATGTGAAAATTTACGATGGCCGCTTCCTGTCGATAGCGCAGTGCGGATTTATTCACGAGTGCATTGACAAAAGTAGAAAACAAAACTTGAAAAGCGAAGCGGTAATGCCTCGCCGCCGTTAAAATTTTGTAATTTGATTTTATAAATTGGCCGCGCAAAATTGGCGAGAGATTTTTGGTTTTCAGCCGAATTTAAACAAAGAGTCCTGTCCATCATTTTAAATACAGGTCTGTTCCTGACACTTCTCATTAGCATAGTACAAACATGGGCCGTAGCTGACGACTGTAACGATGCACGTTACTTTATTATTTTAAGCATAAAAAATAACTTAAACTAACATTAGAGACTATTTAAATAATAAAATTCCAATTAAAACTAACGCTATTGCGCGCGACTGTACTTTGCGCATAACAACAGCGTCAGCAGTATTGCTCCTTTATATTCGAGAGCGCGCTGGCGCACGGCCTTTCCATCACTCTGCGTTTGACCGTCTCAGGCGGCGGACCCGCGCCGGCTGCGTTCACGGCCTCTGCGCCGTGTCTTCTTACGCGCCGCGCGCGGGCAGATTTTATTGCGAATAATTATAAATTCAATTGTTTTGAAAAGTATCGGCTGTGCGGGCCTAGAAGTTAGATAGGTATAATGTGATACCGTTATAGTATAATCTACGTACTGTCTTGCACCCCATATAAGGGTAAGTGTTGAACGTTACTTTGTTTTAAGAAGTGCTACTTATTTTAATTCGCTATGTGCTTTTCCATTGTGTTCATTGTGCTTCCTCACATGCCTAGCAACAAGCATTATACGTTATTTATATAGATATATTGCACGTAAGCGCTGCGCCGTGGCGGCAAAAGTCCCGTTACAAAATGGCTGCCCATACATTCGGCCAGCGGTTTATTCGAACTCATTTCATGTAACTTCTGCACTACAGAGCTTGTTTTCATTTATTGGTTAATTTATTAAATGTTAATTGTAGTTTTATAATCTTGCCGCTCTGATTTTGCATTTTTCTTTCGCCTCATCATCATTGTAACTCCGTTCTGGTAATGAACACCCACCAGCTACTTTCCGCTACTCCCTTGCTACTGCTTAGCGACAGCGTGGGGTTCATACCGAGCGGCTTTAATGAAGAACAATTCTAATTGTGAACATTCTTCACAGGGTGCAAGGTTACGGCTTTGGAAAGTCCCACGGTTGCAAGATCCGGACTAACATTTTTCGGCGGTGAGGAGCGCTCCCATCACAACCTGGTCGCAGGGTAGGGTGGACTCCAGAGGCCTCTGTCGGCCACACCAACTGCCACGTCACTCCCCGAGACGCCTCGTCACAACCCCGGACCGCACCACCACCAACCAGCTGCCAGGGGAGTACCTACCTGCGCCAGTGAAATCAGACAGGCTTAACGACCCGCTACCACGACCTTTTCGCTCGGGTTCTTTTTTTAATAAAATTATTCTATTTGAAAGCTACTGGGTGTTTTCTTTGACCACACCCAGCCCTAAACGCTTCATTGGCGCCCTTTAACGTGGTCAAAGTCTGGTTTCGCTGCGTAGAAGTAGTTGGTGTTGTGTTTTTTTTGTTTGTAAAACGTTTTTTTTTAATTTTTGGTTGCGGCAACTAGTGTGTACGTTTTAATTTAATCTGTGACTATTTTACGAAATTTTAATGAATCGATTTATTTTTACATTTTTTTTAAATTTTTTTTTACGGATATTGTGTTTTATTTTTTAATTATTATTCTAATCATTAATTAATTAATGTAAATTAAAAACTTAATAGGCTTGCCCAGTTTGCTCTGTTCATACCATACTCTGTGTGTTCCTCCTTTGTACAGTGGGCGACAAAAGTGTTAGAGTTAAGTACAAATTCTGTGAATTTTTTTTAAGTGTTCCGTATTAGTATAATGAATTTAATTTATTGTTGCTGCAGAACTCTAGTTCAGTTGAGTCACGCAAGCGTTTTTATTATTATTGTTTTATTTATTGAATTTCATGTTGTGATAGTACACACTAGTTGCAAATTTTTTTATTCTGTCGCGCTGCTGCTTCGTTTTCTCAGGTGGCGTGTTTTTTGTATTGCATCGTTCTAAGCATTCATTAATTTCATACAATCATAACAACCATAACGTTACCATTTTCTGATTTTGTGACAGAACGGAGTAGTTTTAAGTCCTGTAGCGCTCAACACTTACCTCTTCGCGGTTTTCTTAGTTTATATTTTAGATAAGTACGATCAGCATTTAGATACTTGCGTTTAGTTATTTTCCTCTTCTTCATCTCGTAGTAGGTGTGTGAAAATGGCAAACGGGTTTTTGGTCGTTACAATTAGTACTCATTCACGTCTAGTTATTTTCCTCTTCTTCATCTCGTAGTAGGTGTGTGAAAATAGCTAACGGGTTTTGGTCGTTACAATTAGTACTTATTCTCGTTTAGGTATTTTCCTCTTCTTCATCTGTTGTCAGGTGTGTGAAAATACCTTACGGGTTTATTGTGGTACTCGCAATTGGGTACTGCATTTGTTTTCAATCGCGTGTAAAAGATTATAGAAGAATATTGGTTAGTTTAGAAGTGTCACATTTTCCATCTGTCAAGCTTAGTATTCGTCTGGGTGTCAGTCTTACTTTTCGACTGAACACCTTATTTATTGGTAGGGTGCGTCAATTATTCTCATATATGGTTTATTGATGCTTAACTAAATGCGTGAGGTATGAACGTAATGAACGATTTTGTAAGTGTAAACGAATACGTAACTTGTTGAGCGGATTTTATTATTTAAGAATAATAAAATCCTTCGGTGGCAAGCGGGGTAATGTAACGATGCACGTTACTTTATTATTTTAAGCATAAAAAATAACTTAAACTAACATTAGAGACTATTTAAATAATAAAATTCCAATTAAAACTAACGCTATTGCGCGCGACTGTACTTTGCGCATAACAACAGCGTCAGCAGTATTGCTCCTTTATATTCGAGAGCGCGCTGGCGCACGGCCTTTCCATCACTCTGCGTTTGACCGTCTCAGGCGGCGGACCCGCGCCGGCTGCGTTCACGGCCTCTGCGCCGTGTCTTCTTACGCGCCGCGCGCGGGCAGATTTTATTGCGAATAATTATAAATTCAATTGTTTTGAAAAGTATCGGCTGTGCGGGCCTAGAAGTTAGATAGGTATAATGTGATACCGTTATAGTATAATCTACGTACTGTCTTGCACCCCATATAAGGGTAAGTGTTGAACGTTACTTTGTTTTAAGAAGTGCTACTTATTTTAATTCGCTATGTGCTTTTCCATTGTGTTCATTGTGCTTCCTCACATGCCTAGCAACAAGCATTATACGTTATTTATATAGATATATTGCACGTAAGCGCTGCGCCGTGGCGGCAAAAGTCCCGTTACAAAATGGCTGCCCATACATTCGGCCAGCGGTTTATTCGAACTCATTTCATGTAACTTCTGCACTACAGAGCTTGTTTTCATTTATTGGTTAATTTATTAAATGTTAATTGTAGTTTTATAATCTTGCCGCTCTGATTTTGCATTTTTCTTTCGCCTCATCATCATTGTAACTCCGTTCTGGTAATGAACACCCACCAGCTACTTTCCGCTACTCCCTTGCTACTGCTTAGCGACAGCGTGGGGTTCATACCGAGCGGCTTTAATGAAGAACAATTCTAATTGTGAACATTCTTCACAGGGTGCAAGGTTACGGCTTTGGAAAGTCCCACGGTTGCAAGATCCGGACTAACATTTTTCGGCGGTGAGGAGCGCTCCCATCACAACCTGGTCGCAGGGTAGGGTGGACTCCAGAGGCCTCTGTCGGCCACACCAACTGCCACGTCACTCCCCGAGACGCCTCGTCACAACCCCGGACCGCACCACCACCAACCAGCTGCCAGGGGAGTACCTACCTGCGCCAGTGAAATCAGACAGGCTTAACGACCCGCTACCACGACCTTTTCGCTCGGGTTCTTTTTTTAATAAAATTATTCTATTTGAAAGCTACTGGGTGTTTTCTTTGACCACACCCAGCCCTAAACGCTTCACGACGATGCCAATCGAAGAGTAAAAAATTATATCTGCGATTAAATGTCACGTGATCATTTTTACACATTAAGTAAAGTTCTTATTATATTGACGCCATGTACCATTGTCACTTGGCTAATATTTCATGTAAATAGATATTCAATTCAGCATCAATAGAACCCCCTATCCTATGTGTTGTTGATTTAAGCTGAAAAATTTCATGTAGGTTTCGATGCAACAGGGTATTTACAAACTGTTCTGAACAAGCCAAGCAATAAGTCAACATGGCTCAAAGGACTAAACTAGGTGCAATACAAAATATTCAACGTACGTGATTCCAATGTATGACGATAATGTGGTGGTGATACGGGTCCCGTGCCTGCCGCGTTATAAGCCCTCACTGTGACCCCGTAACGAGTGGCCGCCTTCAGACCTCGTAGAGTCGTGCTCGTTGCGTCTGCGCTCGCGCCGCTTTCGGAACCTGACGGGCTGTCATTCAGGGTCCCTTTGCCTTCTTCAGAGACCCACCAGCGGATGGTGTAGCCCAATAGAGTTCCGTGCCATGTTTCTCTCGGTGGTGGCTAACAGAAAAAAAAGAATAGTGTAATGACTAAGACATTAAAACTATTGTGCGTCAAAAAATCATAGTAGCGAAAAACACTATACACCGATTCACAGTCCGCAAAAGTGGCACACAAGCCGGTCCTAATTCGACTCATTTCTGCTAAAGAGAGTGATTGTTGACTGTAATTTCCTGTGTTCCACAATCTTAGACACAACTCTTTGTATAGGAAGAAAGTTACTTTATATGACGAATATCAGTCGTGATTATTTACTGGTCTTAGTGTTATTATCCCACTTGTAAAGTTCTATTAACAGTATTGTAACTTGACGCGCTAAAATCCCTCGTAATACCTGTAATGCGGGTACCGGATTGTAAAGATTACCTGCCAAGTGATGTGTAGTTCCCTCGCCCGGAGTGCCCGCACAGTGATCTCTCGCGGCGCGCCACCGGGGGCTAAACAATCAACGAAACACCGCGTCATGTTAATGCTTATGCTTTGGGTCGTTACATATTACTTACGTTCCTACAAGGATATTTTAGCTAAGGGGATTCTGGGAATGTTAAGGAATAATGTTACAGGGTAATTATGCGCAGTAGATTACCGCGTGTTTATTGTTTTTTGTGCTATCACTGCAATGTTTCATAATGTGTTCACTGTACATTTCAGTTTAGGTAAACGTGTAGAAAACCATCATTGAATTCATAGCAGAAAAAAATTGGTCAGAAAGTATATTAAAATATGTTACACTAAAAACATAAACACAAAATTCACTTTTCACCTCAAGAAATAAATTCTTTAGAACTTTGTGTTTCGGAAGTGACCACTCAATCCAACACTACACCATACATGCATAATTATTATAACTAATAGCTAGATTAAGGATCTGTACATTTAACGAAACGTCGTGTCAAAATAATGCTTTAACACTTACGGTTTACGAGCCCGTAATACAACGTGTAGCACATAAAATGGCTTAACGATTATGGTCGGTATTAACGCGGGATGACCCCCTATAGTCCATTATTTTATTATAGACGTCATGACCTCTTTAAGGGATGTGGAGCACATATAATAACAGCTTTTACTTAAACTCATGTTTTGAGATTTAATTAGTTGTTTGTTTTAATGTAATCCTACTCTTATTTTACCACTCAGATGAAGGGAGAGTAAAGTTTTACGAGTTTATGGTTTTGGTTTTGCGTTGATACGACTTTTGACACCGTGACTGACAGTCTCAACTTGGCTAATTTTAATTCAGTATTGTTACCAATTTTTGTAACCAGTTATGGTAGCAGTAAAAAATTGTACTTCTTAAATATTATTGAAATAAACGATTTTAGTACCTATTCAACTTTAACCAACGCTGCACCGTATTCAATTTAAGGTGCACGAGCTAATTCATCATCATCATCATCTCCTCCTAGCCGTTTTCGGCTACAGCGACTGCATTCTACCGCTGAGAGCGACTCTGGTGCTCTCTTAAGTGACTGATATAGCCAAATTTTTTTCAGCAAATATGCGGCCACGAGCTAATTAGCCTAATGCTGAACGGGGTTACAACGAAGGATATGATAGTTACAAGCAACAAAGTCTTTATTTAAAGCATATCTGTCACTGACCCTCCTCTCTCGTAGTGAAGTGCAGCGGGGAGGTGTAGGCGGACGCGCCGACGTCGTTGTAGGCGGCAAGTCGAAGCGCGTACCGTGTGTCCGGCGATAGCCCCGACACGGACGCTCCGGCACGACCCGGCCCTTCCGACCTGCCATAATATACGAGATAAATTATTACATGCTAAAAGTGTCTGGTATTTCTTAAAAGTTTGTTCAGTATTGTTCAAGAATATGATGTTCTTAACAAATTTAGCGCCGAGAACCCGACTGTCGGGTCTCTATTCGTAGCTACTACGCGCTCCATTCTAGGAATACGTGCCTACGGGCTACGAGCGTATCACGTAGGATTAGGTGGCACTGAATGAGTTAAATTCTTGTTTTCTCTGTTTTAAGACATTATTTTTACTTGTTGTGTGCTTGATTTTATCTAAATGTGATAAAATTATGAGATAATGTCAAATTTAAATTTGTAAATAAGTTGTACTTAAATACAATTTTGATTATCATGTACTTCACTAGGTAGCAGTAGGTAGGCAGGTATCATAACTAGGTAGTAGGTACCTACAAGCAATACAACTCACTAGCAACACACACAACTCCAAACATTAACATAACACTTACTAAGTTACTACAAAAAACTTACGCGACGTGGAGTAAATCCGAATTCGCCAAAGTCAGGTTAAGTACATCGGGCGAGTCCCAATTGTCAAGTAACCCGGTCAGTGGCGTCTCCAGTGACACGGTCAAGTCGCGGTTCAGTGCCCGGTACTGCAGCGAGTAGTGGGACACCAGGGCACCACGGGCTATCCTCCAGGTCACACGCGCTCTTCGGGGCCACACTTCTGATATCCTGACCTCTTCTGGTATGTTTGGACGCTCTATAATGAAAAATCATTTGTAAAAAAGTCGACCTACTAAAAATGCATGAATTTAACTTGAAAATATAATGGTGTAATATAACTAATTCGCTTCATCATATCACATCACGCGCATGGCGTACGACGTATATACAAAACTCACAGTGTTTTCATTTTCAAATTGACACCAGAGTTTAAATGATATCGTATTATATGTGCACAGCTACACACATGTACAGTAAGCGTCAGAGATATGTGACCCCCCTCCAGCAATAGACAAATGTGGTCGCTAGTTCGAACCCCAGCATAAGAATCACACTTTTTGCTTTTTTTTACTTTTGTTTTATAATCCTGGTTTTAATATTTTTTTACATTACCACAAATATTTATTTTATACGTTTTGTTATTCCTTATTACCTACTCAGTTATTAACTCGGAACATTAAAATTACCCTTTTAATCAATTTTTAACTAGAACAATAATTTCGTTAACTTCACAAGAGTCCGTGCAGCGTGATGGATAGTGTAACAGACTAGTAAACACTAGGTTCGCGGTTCGAATCTACGTAGAGGATACTTTTTGTATTTTTATACTTGTTCTTTTTTATTAATAATTTATTAACATCCTATTTAATATAGTAAGTTTAATTAAAATAGAAGTTAAAATCTTTTTTTTAAGGACTAATAATGAAAATTCCATAGTCACTGGTAACTTTTTATTAACTAAAAAGTAGGTATTTAAATACTATTATATTAAATATTGTTTACTAACTGAATAATGGGGGTAATATATATATATATATATGACAGTAGATATATTATGCGTGTTCTGTAAACTGATTACTATATATTTTACAGCTAAATATTTACTAGTTAAATTATAATGTGTAGTCAATTATACATCAGTGAAACTTAAAGTTAACAAGTAAAATACCTTTAGCTTAACTCTTACTGTTTAAAATTGTGGTATTGGTGGTCTGCATGCTGTTAAACTATATAAGGCATTACACTTTGGTTGTTTACTTTAGATTATACCTACATTTTACTTCATTGAGTAGAACCGTAAAAACAAGTCGGGTCATAACTTTTTTTATAAGTAATACCAAACTACTCGGTTAAAAGTGAAATGTATAGTTTCCCTTTTCTTTGATTATAAATTAATATTCTTATTGCATTTAACACAATTTTTCAGTTATACTTTAGACAGAGATGGCGGGACACAGCGGTGGGAGTTGTGGAAATTGCGGGAAGAGGCTTTTAAGTATAAAATGGGCTATTCAAAAAACAATTTCAAAAATGAGTATAGGTTAGACCGCCCCTCGCCCTATTAGTCTGTATGCCATTATCAATATGTAATACGTAATCTAAACCAGCTATTTAACGTTGCAAAGAGAAACGACATGTTATCAAAGATAACAATATTCATCTCTTAGCCCGTTACCAATGCAATGCAACCTTACCACAATCTTAGTAAGCATAGGGTATTTCTCCACTAATTAGGTCGAATTCAAACAGCTCCCATTAAAGTTACATTGAAATTTCCTATTAACAGAAACACTTTATTCAGTCATGTCACATCAAATTGACTTGAAATAATACTAATGAAGAAGAATCCATGTTAAAAAAACTACATTAAATGGCTAACAATATGTATGGTTTTTAAGGTAGAAATTAACGAGTTACCTCTTGGAAAAGCCTACTTGTTTATGCACTATCTTGTTATTTGCAAAAAAACAATATAATTTGTTAGACACTACTTATACAATAGCATTATACCTACTCATTATTTTAAAACTTGCATGGAGTAAATATTTGCCCAATAATGGAGAAATACCAACAACACATTTTTTTACAATTTTTACTAATAACATAGAGGAAAACCTTTTTTATCTTCTACCTGTTTTAGCCGGCTTTTCATGCTTGAAACCATGTTTGAACATACATTGGTGTTCCTCATCAATTCCCACTTTCTATAAACTTCTTCGTCTAAGTTTTGTCTTGATTTGACTTGTGTAGGGTCCCAGTTAAGCACCATAAATTCTCAATAGGATTAAGGTCAGGGCTTTTAGAAGGCCAATCTAATACAGTGATGTCTGTTTGTAAGGCTAACCACTCTTTCACTATACGGGAACGATGCACTGCACTATTGTCATGGACCAATGATTTATGTCTTGCACTAAATAAATTTGTCCTTCGGGATAGGCGACGCGAACGGAAGGCAACATGACGTCACGTAACACTTCGAGGTATCCCTCGCTGTTCATTCGGCCTCCAACTTCAACGAGCTGCTCGGGCCCCATAGATGACATCCAGCCCCAATACGCTAAAAAAAAATATCATGAGCATACCATAACTTGAAAAACGTAAAACTGAAATCACAGTTTTTTTTAAAGTGCAGGTAATGAAAATTGTATACTTAATATAATATACCCACCTAATGATATCCTTCCGCTTGTTCTAAGGTCTAGCATATTTTTGGGGTCAAATCGCTCTCCACTTCTGCGCCACAATATTTTTCTTCCATCTTTGTCTGACTTAAAATATTTCTCGTCAGTAAATACGATATAACGAATCTCACCCATCTGCGAATCGTATTTCTCTGCAAGTAAAAATAGTATTAAATTTGCTCGTTTATGATGATAAAACTTAAAAAACTCAAATAGCTTTAAAAATAAACATGGCTCTAAGACTATACCTATTACTTCACATAAAAAAGCTGCCGATTAAAAGACTTTTCCGTTAAATATATTTTTCTATCTTATCCCATATATATATAGGTAAACACACGACAGTAAATCCTCACAAACAAAATCTGGTGGCTTAACTTATTGATAACATTTTACTTTTTTTACTAAAAAATAAATGTCCCAATGGAGTCACAGGTTACAAACTTACCGTTATATTCAGTACTCGTGTGCTATTTGTTTAATACTTTTGTTCTCTTCCCAAAGAACCACAATTTTATCGAACCATATTGTCATTGAAACACAAAAAAACGGACGGGGGCAGTTATTCAATTGCTTGAAATGCAAAAGGATTGTCGAGAGATCGTAATTGCGTTGCGACACAGGTATGATTCGCACACGCAAATTATGACTTACCCTCAGACAAATTTTCTCCACGAAATAACTAAACGCATTTACTCCAGTAAATTAAACCTTAAAATGTAATTGGTAAAAGTCGTTGTTAGTCGTCTGTGGAAATAAAATGAATAAAAATGAGGGTAGGAAAATATTGATAAACCAAAGACATTACTAATATGATCCAAGACAAGCTTGCAAAACAGGGACGAGTATAGATATAAGTAATAGTTGGAACAGAATATCTATGTTAAGGGACCTCGATGTCGATGGCGCTTACGCCATTATCAGCGATGCTCCAATAAAAATGCAACGATGCGCAACCCGATGCGGCGTAAGCGCCATTGACAATAAAGTCCATTTTTATAGATTTTGTCATAGTTCTCTATTGCCGGTCGGAACTGGTTCATATTTTTGTTGTGTAGTCCATGTGTTACGATAGCCCAGCGGAAAAAAGCCGGACTAATGTATCAGTGAAGCGAATGAGTGTGAGCCGAGGCCCCAGGATCGATCCCAGCTTAGCTGACAAGCAGATTTGAGATATTTCATTTTTGAAAGAATTAAATGACAGTGTGGTAAATGCCGATTCTCGTGTCGAACGAGAGTTCCAGTTTTACACCTAGGGGGGTCACGTATCTCTGACGCTGACTGTACACAGCTTTCATCTGACTTTCTCATACATATTACATAAGTAAATGGTCATACTCATAAAAATGAAAATTGTAAAATTTATACAATTTTAATCAAAATAAATAATAATAAAAGTTGTCTCTACAACTAAGTAGTTTCCAAACTTAAGAATTTTTTTTTGTATTTCTAGTAAAATGACTGTTTAAAGGAGTTTTAAACCTAAGTAAGCAGTAAACAATACGCTTTCTAGTAAAATTACCTTTGACGTACAATCGGTACACCAACTCGTCATTGCCGTACAGGTTCCTGGCGAGACACCGATACTCCCCGGCGTGCTCGGGGCCGGCGTGCGTTATTGTGATCTCCGATATCCTCCCTCCATTACCCGTGTCTCTGGTTTCGATGCCACCAGCGCCGCTGAGATTGATACCACGTTAGTAAAGGTAATACATATGTTGATTGAAATAAGGGCAGTCCTATGAACGGTAAATAAAAAAGTTAATCTATGATTTCGTATTTTAAACTGGTATGCAATTTTAATCAAAATTTGTCAATATATGTATAAATAGATACAATTTAAAATGGGTAATTATTTTCTCGTGTACCTAAATGCCTCATATGAAAACATTTTTAAGAAGTGTCACTTTTAAAAAAATACTTGGCCAATATTACAGGGTCCGTCCACAAAATAGTTATATTTGAACAAAACGCCAAAATATATACTAAAATATACCTACTAAATAAGTAGGGTTTTGTACAGATTCCTGGAAAGTACGACAGATTCAGAAAAACGATTACTTAAACGCCTTGTAATATAAACTTACTGTAATGCCAAAGGCCTGGAATCATGCGTCCAATGCACGTGTATCTCTGGTTCACCGCTGACAACACACACCAGTCTCGCTGTAGAACCTCGGATCACCCATCGCGTTTCCCCGCCACTGCCTCTATTCAACTTTGGCGGTTCTAAAAAATACAACGTTTTAATTACTATTGAAAATAGCTCAATCGTTTTTTTAGATAGGAATATTTAAAGGTGCTTATTTATAATTCCACGACGGCGCCTTGGTTATCTTATCACTTACGGATGTCAGGGCTGCAGGATTTTCAAAAAGCCTATCACCTAAGTTCTCAGCCTACTGACCTCTAACATCCAAGTAGAAAGTGTGGTGGATGGACGCGTGCTGCGCGCGCGCCACGCATCGATACCAGCCCTCGTGCTCCGGAGTAGCCACTTTAAACCACACGGTCCCGTCAGACAGGATCGATCCTCCGTCAGCGTCGGTGGTCTCCGACTGACCGAATAGCACGTGGCGCCAATTTTCTCCATCTGTAATAAATGAGAAGTAGAAGTTTCTTTAACTGACTTGTTACTTCTTTATTTCAATTGAACTTTGATCCAAAGGATGGAATGAGTATATTTACAAGTAGAAAATAGGCTCACGTTCTGAGCCCAACGGAAGGGTGTTACATTATTTCTTACCTATGGAGTATTCCCATGTCACTCTGGGAGCCGGTTGCCCTTTAGCAGAACAAGGCAATAACAGTGAAGCGCCGGCCGATACTGAAGTATTCTGGGCTCGCCACACCCACGTCGGTGGTTCTGTGCAATACAACTGTTTATTATGTTACGCTACTGATTATTATATTATATATAATTTTAAAGCTGATAGAACACTATGATGTTAACTAATTATCAAAACTACCTTTGACATTCAGTGATGCAGTATGGCTAACAGCGCCAAACTCATTAGAAGCTTTACATGTGTAATCACCACTGTGAGTCGACGTAAGTTCCTGAATAATTAATAAAGAAAAGAAATCCATGTTTTTCTGCTCCACCTAAAAGGTATACAGGAATTAATTAAGGTCTCACGGAAATATATACTAAATGATTTCGTAAAGACCATATATGTACGTATATACCTTTAACGTAGATGGAATTGGTAAATTATCTTTGTGCCATGTGAATTGAATAGGTTTATCACCAGAAATTAAACTACATGTTGCTTGCGTACTGCCTCCTACTTCGAGTTCTTCGGGAAATAAAAAAGGTGCAATTTTTGGTGGTTCTGTGGATTAAAACACGGTCACATAATTATCATACAAGTTCATGGTTGTACTTATTCTACTTGTACAAAAGTTAAAGGACTTACTATGAACCTCCACCCTTACAGTTCTTCTAGCAAGCTCCCCACTTTCAGCACGGACTTCACATGTATAACTTCCTGCCGTGCTACTTCGGACAGAAGACAGTTTTAGCATGCCCTTTTCATCATTCGATTCTATAGCAACTTCAACAATGGAACCATCTTCGCGTCGCCAAACCACTTCTCTAAAAATAGATTCACCATTATACCGATATATGTAGTCCTGCTATTAGGTACTCAAATCTAAGTTTAATTATTACTTATAGTAAGGCCTACTCACTTAATTGGATAACCAGAATACGGACAATGTAAAACCACATCCGTATCAGCTTTAACATGTATGGACGATAAATATCTAATATTTGGAGGTCCTGGAAAGATGTCAATTATATTAGGGTGATACTTATTTTGTAATTATGTATATTGAACAATAATATTATTCAATTTTGTACCAAATACATTCAGTCTTGCGTGGTGAGCTTGTGAACCACGAGAGTTCGTGGCATTACACCCATATCTGCCTCCTTCATCGGCAGTTCTTATAGTTACACTAAGAGTTGATACAATTGTCCCTTCTTCACCCCCAGAAATACCCTCGGCTCTTGTATTTACAATATACCTAAAACAAAAACATATTGGTTATAGATACTTACAAACGATACAACACAAAGTGCAATATATGTTTAAAATGAACTCTTACTTGTCAGGGGCCGATGGAAGGGGTCTATCGTCCAATGTCCAGTGTATTCGAGGCGGAGGAATACCAGTCGCTGCGCATCTTAGCGCTATGCTTTGACCAATTCTAGTAACTGCTTCGCTGAACGTGGACACCAACCTTGGTGGTCTATCTGAAATCCAATGATTCCATTAGTTTTTAAACCTTTGCAAAATCTATTTACCTATTAAAATAAGAAAGATTACCAGCAATGATAAGTTCAGCTCCTACTACGGCAGAATCGGAATGATCGTGGGCAGTGCATTGGTATAATCCTGCGTGATGAGAGTGGACTGGGCCGAGGGTAAGTCGAGCTTGAGGGGCATGGAGAGGTCTTGCTTCATGTTGCCAGCTCAGAGTGACTCCTCCACCCCGTCCACCAGTTACGGAGCAGTTTAAGTGGCCGCTTCCACCAGTTCCTAACATCTGTAATGTTTTTGCTGGGTTCAAAAACTCCAAAGATACATTCATATTGTAAAGTTACGCGACCGAGATGGACTCTTCATAATCTGGTTAGTAGATTTGTTTCTTAGTTGAACGAAAAGGAACGCTATTGTAATAGCGACATTTATTTAATTAAAAAAATGAGGTAGTTAAAAATATATTGCAAAATGATGAGACATAACTTACCAAAGGGTTAGGGGATATAGTCACAGCCAAGGGATCAAAAACGACGAGCCTTATCATTATCCTTGGCGCTGAGTCCGTCCCAGGGAAGCAGGCGTACCGCGAGGCGTGATGCGTGCGCGCATTCGGCAGCACCAGCGCCCCGCCCCGCACCATCCCCTCCCCTGCCACCGCTGACCACGAGCCCCCCGCGTCCTGCCGCTGCCAACTGACGATTTAATTTTGCTGTACTACGTGAAACCTGATATACACAGAGCACTAAAAGGTTTTTATATAAAACATAACAGTGCTTGATATATCAATCACTGTTATGTTATAATGGAATACTAGATTGTTAGCGCAGCCGAGATGTTTTTAGTTTTTTACGGTACCTTATCGGTAGAGTCAATTATTTTATTACAACCTTTTTTTTTAACTCTCAGTATTTTCTCAGATAGGTAGTAATAAACAAAATATTCGTGCCCATTATCCTTAGAGCTGAGTATTCAAGCAACCCCAGACTAAAACCGCTGCGACAGTCCGTATGAAATTGTAGGTATGTACAGTCGCCATCAAATATATCGGAGCGGTCACGGTACTCAAAAATATCCGAACAAGCACCTTATCGCCTTGACAATAGAGGCGTTGTTCAGATATTTGTGACCACCTTAGCCGCTCCGATATATCTGATGGCGACTGTACCTATGTAATTCAATGTGTATCAAAATAAGGGAAAAAAAATTGTTCATATATAACTTTAATTTTTCTTATTCATTCCGTTCTAATATTCAAACGAGTAGACCAACTAGGTATATTTTGTTTGTAAGAGAATTACTTTATCAATCATTCAACTGTTTACGTGAATTCGGACATCTACCCAATGCGGAGATTGACGATACGTGATTGAGCACATAATCATGTCGTCACCAGACTGACTGCGTGTAAGCACCATCGCCAATTAAATACCTATGTCTGCGGAGAGCTCTATTAGCATCAAATGTAGCGACAATTGAATTGACATAATGTATTTATGGCGTGCTTAATCAACGTATATTCAATATTGGTTCTATTATGTCAGCAAGTATTCAAATCAAAGGATATTTGTCGCAACTGACTTGTAACGAGTTTCGAATTTCACTGTTTACAAGGATATTTAAACGCTGTGATAGTCTGCGGTGTTAACGAACGGTATTAAAGTAAATAGTATTATTGGAATCAGAAAATGTTCAACTTGTAAAGGTATAATAAATATTAAACAAACATACAAAAAATTCACGAAACCGCATTAAAATAAAAATATTCGAGTAAATTATTAATCCTGATTGATGATTTTCGTGTGTAAAATTTGTTTAAAAAAACCACCGACAAATATATAACCTTATATCGTAATGGTAACGTCCGAAACTTAATAATGAATTCACGAAGCTGCTGAGCAACCACAAAAAAATCGTTTTATTTATTTATGGTATTCATTGTAAATGAAAGATACCTTAATAATTTGTTTTCAGTTAAAACAATGAAATGGCATATTTTCGCCCCAAATCAAATATTAAGACCATTGCCTCTTTTGTTCCTGACAAATAGTTTCAATACCAATTTGTATAGGTATTTAGGTCTAGAAAGTAGTCGTTTTCTAAATAAAGTGTGCAATTCTTTTCGTACTTCTAAGCCAAGCTGTGGACGCCTGCCAAGCGTGGCGCGTATGGCAAACCTCCCCCCCCCCCCTTTAATAAGGGGAGATATATATATATAAATTAATAAAAAATTATAAATAAAAAATATAGTAAAAATATATATTAATAAATATAAAAAAAATTATATGAAACAAATAAATAAATAAAATAAAAAATAAATAAAAATAAATATAAAAAAAATGGTTAATTGGTGGTTATGGGTTATAAATATTTTTAATATGTTACAGTCTCACGAAAGTTTATAGTTAGGTACATCGATACTAATATTCTCGAAATTATCTTACCGAAACATTTTTTTCTTTTGCGTTGCCCTCTATAATATTATTAGATATCACACAAAAAGTAAGAACTATATTACCTAATGGTGTGCGCACTCATGTGCCTTATGATGCAGGGCAAGATCGCCGTCTCGCCGGCTCGAGTCTCTATGGAGTTCAGCTCAATGTGCTCCAGCCAACTGCTGTCTGTTAAAACAAGTATCTATTAAATCTATTAATTAACACCGTAGTAGTTACAATAAGTATCTTGTAATTATTAGAAGTAGGACGCCCACTGGATGAAATCGCATCCGACCGATATTTATGAAGCTCCAAAGGGGAGGCCTATGTTCAGTAATTGACGTATGGCTGAGATGATGATGATGATGATGAGCTTACTGTGGGGCTAGGTGGATTTGTGTAAGATTTTCCCATAATATTTATTTATTTAATTATTAGAACAGTCACTTGTACTTGTTCGACAATAAATTAAACAGGATAGGAAGGAACCACTAAAATCATTAGAACCATTTTTGCGGGATACATTCTAAATATACTAGTTAATACTAAACTAGACTGGAACTGATTATTTTGTAGTCAAAACACATACCATCAGTAGTCAGTTTGAGCGAAGAGCTCACAGAGTCGAGAGCGATGCAAGAGTAATCCGCCTGGATATCTGCTTGCGTCAGATCGAGTCCCAAAAGGATGCCAGCCCCTGATATCCAACGGGAATCTGCATAAAAAAAAAAAATTAGGTAACAGCTACATATTTGCGTCTTTTGCAGTGGAGACGCTTGGCCTATCTATGCAGACTGGAAGCAGTCAAGCTGTTCAAAAACTTAAGTCTGCTTGTTCATCCGGGTCTTGGTCAGAGACGTATAGGACTGGCTCGTTCCTCGCCCAGCGAATTAGTACCGCCATCCAGCAAGACAACGCAGCCAGCCTTATGGGCACCTTGCCAAGTGGCAGCGAAAAAAGGGGGGGGGGGGGGCATTCGTATGTAATATAAAGATTAAATACCAATAGTTTTTAAGTTAGGTCTGATACGTTAGGCGTGATAAGTTGTCGGTTTGTGTTTTCTTATAAATATCTTTTTTTGGTCCTTATATTTTACAAATACCTAGTTACACGTGCATTTTAATATAGATAATGTCAAGTCGTGTTATGTACTATCACTATGACTTCCACTAAATAAATATAAAGTTTTATAAAGAACCTTACCAGGTCCAAGGTACCCAGGAGTAAGAGGCAAGCCATCCTGGAGCCAGGAGATATCGACGAGGCCGAGCTGAGGAGATACTTCGCAGCGAAGCACCACCGACCCGCCTATCTTGGCAGGAGTCAGCTGACGGGCCGTGTGGGCTAGCACGTTGTCTTCCACTAAACAAAACAATTGGGTATTTTGTTAATAAGGATGTTTTTAATAACAAGCATTCATCTTTCGAGTCTTAGGGCTTTATTAGATAAAGCTGCAATAGTGATCTTATAATTCTAAAGTACGTACCTACTTCGATTGGACAATTTTTTTTTCCTTCCTTATACTTATTTGCGTCATTGCTTTAAGTCCAGAAGGCATAGCCAAGATGACAATCGTTTGTAGAAAACGAATCGAAACTCTATCCATCTCTCTGTCGCTCTAATATGAAAGAGTGATAGAACTCATAGAGAAACCGATAGCGTTTCCTTTGCTACAAACGATTGTCATCTTGGCTAAGTCCCCTGATATTCAACGTCATTATTTTCACGGATAGGCTTTTTGTTTTCTTATAAAGTACTGCAACTTTCAAGTGAAGTGCAGTAAAATTCAAAGTTATTTTTATGTTTTCCATAAAGATTTTATGAGAATGGCATCCCATTATTCAGTTACGGTATCGCCTTTGTGAAAGCGGTACCGAGTCGCGTTCATTTTAGTAATTGGTAGCTCAAGTCTTCTTTTATTGCTTGCTAAGAGAATTCGAAACAAAAAATAAAATTGAGTAATAAATAAAAGAATAATTACAAAAGACGAGCTCTGTTTACGACGTTAGTAGGCATTATTAATATCATTGTTGACCTCTCTGAGGGCTAATGAAATTGAAACACGGTTATGGATATTCTTTATTTTATTGGGCTTTTGACTGTATGAGAAACAAAGATTTAGACCCCAAAAGTTAGAGTGCTGTTTTATTTCGAGCTTACACTAACAATAACAAATAAATATAGTAAATTATATTTATGTGCTGTTAAATTTTGTTCAAGTAGTGATCCAAAATAAAACAGCTTCAGTGACGAAAAAACGGTCTGCGTTTAAATATTTTTATTTTATGTTTCGTTGGGCATGTTTTCAGGAATGCTTTCAAAGTAGTTTTTTACCAGCGTACGAGCGGCAATAACCGAAGTATTCGTATGAAAATTTCCGTCTGAAAGTTACGAACATATATTGCTAATTACTGCTTGTTAATTGGAGATTAAGCTATTATTCGTTCGACAGGAAATACGGAAATAAAAAAATGAAAATGGACCACCTTGTATCATATTCCCCCTGTAGCATTTCCCCGAGACGCAAAGACTAAACAATCAAACACATTTAATATTCATAAACGTAATAAATAAATATATAAATCTAAATGTCCAAAAAACATTAGCTAGGGATACACGCACAGATGTACCTGCCGGATTTATGGCCGGATGTTCGTGTATGGCGCGAATTGGACACGGATTGTCTGCTGACACATCTGAATAGCACCATACACGAACGGATCTGTCCGTCGGACAAATCCGGCGGGCATATCTGTGCGTGTATCCCTAGCTATTGTCTATCCAAACAGAGTTGAGTGTTAAAGATTCCCGACTTTTCACAATTACTGCGATTATAAAAGGAAAACGGAAAAGTTTCTTAAACCCTTACCCTTCTTTTGTTTTTATTTAAATGTTGAAAATTCTCATCATTTTTATGGATTAACGCAAATTATTGGTACTTATTTATAATTATAAGTCATAATTTATCATATTGACCTCAAATTTGGTTGAAAGGTGGTTAATGGTTTTCTTTGAAGTCGATTTAGATTACATACACTTGTGCACTTCAAGCTTTCGAAGACGGAGGTTCCAAATTCACCGGGATCTTTAAAGTTACTCTTGGCTTTTTTTATGTAGGTAATGATTCGATTATTCCAAAACGATAGGACCGATTTTGTTAAATCATTTTTTGATAAAAAAGACAACAACGTGCCCAATTGTCAGTCGGTCCCATTGTCATCAGGTCAGGATTGGATGATGGGGTCCTGGAGAAATCGAAACTCATCAAATATTATAGGCATACTCATAGTGATTTGAATATTTATTAACAGGCATCTGTTTTTTGGAAAAGAGGGCCTAAGTGAAGACGGTTCTTTTTTTCTTCAAAATCATTGAAAGAATAATAATGTGTTAAGTTTATTAACTACCGGCTCAGCTACTTCTGCTGCTGTCTGTTTTTCACATATATCTGAATAACGTTTCTATTCTCAAGGCGATAAAGTGCATGTTCAGATATTTTCAAGTACCTTGACCGCTCCGATATATGTGAGGGCTACTGTACTTGAACTATTTGTACTTTGTAGGCATAGGCACACAGCGCGAACTCCGATATAACCTCTGATTAAAATTATATTGGAACCGAAGCCGGATCTGGAGGTGTAAAATCAATCGAGGGTTTTGGTTTATAGCTTATGATAAAACAAAACTAATAATGACAATTACCTACAGCGTCTTTATAACCCGGATATCCCGACACAAATACCCGTCCTGGTTCTACCGGGACATCATTAACGTAGAATACAACGTCGGCTCGAGTGTCGCCTCGCCGTCGATGTCTAGTCGTTAACGAGCATCCTCGAGACCTAGTAACAACAAGTACCATCTTACCCGTTGCCCTGGCTAACCCAGATTACACCAATATGTATTTTGCTAGATCACGTAACCACTTCCTGTAGCATCTTCATGTTTGGGTTAAAACATTTTCAATTAGGGTACTTACAATAGAAGTTAGCAACTCGAGTACCGTAATTATCATATTTAAAGGTCCCATTTAAAGGTCTAAGTCCCGAAAAAACTTAAAGGTGTCTCTAAGAGAGCGGAGTAGAGAGCAGCGTTAAAATTAGCTTTTATTTCATTTGACTTTGTTATGTCCACAAAAAAAGACGTGAACGCAGACAATCATAGTCTTTTTATTTTTACAAAAAGCATATTTTTGTGTTTTTGTTAGGCGTTATTACTGTTATTAGTGTGGTTACCAAACTTACCAAGAACTGTAGTACCTAACGATCATTCTTGAAATAATAAAAACAGTCTCTGAAGTATAAGAATGCAATGAAAGTTGTGTCATTCATTTTCTTCGCAGAACCTTTGTTAATACCTTCACGTCACCTCGTACGTGACGTGTAGACGCCGTGTCGCCATCAGATATATCGGAGCAGCCAAGATTGTCACAAATATCTGAACAACACCTTTATTGTCAAGGCGATAAGGTGTTTGTTTAGATGTTTTTGAGTACGGTGGCCGCTCCGATATATTTGATGTCGACTGTAGTATGCACTAGAAGAGTTCGGTGCTATTCTTTCCATTGCTTTCCGAAAATAACACCTCTAATAACCAATATAGGCATACACCCAATGTCTGCAATAGCAACGCTTAATAGAAAATCATAAGTCAAATGGTTGCGTGGAACATTTTGTTTAGTAATAACATTCGTGCATTAAGAGTCGACAGGACAAACGTAGTTCAGCTCTCATTTTAAAACGACATGCTTTAGAACCACTAAATTTGGCATGGGCATTCTAGCAGTACAGATCTATGTCGGTAATTCATTTTCGTTGCTAAAAATTGTAACACAAAGAAAACATAGCAAAAATAAGTTTTGTATGTAAATCTGTATCTGGCTGTATTTTCTTTGTATTACAATTTTTAGCAACCAAAACGAATTACCGACATAGATCTGTACTATTAGAATGCCCATGCCAAAGTTCGTGGTTCTAAAGCATGTCGTTTTAAAATGAGAGCAAAACTACGTTTGTATGGGAACGCGAGCGTCCTGGCGACTCTTAACAAGGCAAAATTTCCCAACCACCTTGCCTCACGAAAACGGCTACATTTCTACGTGTTCTTCAATCGACACTAACTTACGCTCGACTTATCGATTTTATTTACCATATTTTAATATTTTCTGCTACAACAGAGACTACAAAGGAATCGAAAAGCAACAAATGAGTACAGTGGAGCTTATTCTCATTCAAATGACTTCCGAAGAAAGTGTCTGCCACTTTGATGTTGTAATTTACCTCGTTTCCTTTTAACAGGCATGATCTTTGGAATCGTAAACTTGTTTGTGGGATGTTCATGAAATCAAGTAATACGTAAGTACCTAAATGTAGGTTAGTAGGTACCCATAGTCAATCAAATATTACTCGAGAAAATAATAAGATTTAGTGAAACAAAACATTTGAAACAAATCATTATGAACTTTACTTTCATCGCATCTGCCTATGCTCAGGTAAATTCAGATCAATATTTTGAATAGGTGGGCGAATCAACTTTTTAATGTTGTTTACTCTGTCCCCGTTGTCCGAGGGACATCCTCATACTATTTCATAGAACATCTTTAGTTGTCCAAGGGACGTAACGATAGCAACCAGGCGCTATAAAAAGTTGATTGACACAGGTACAAATTACAACCCACTTAGATTTATAATTAGATTTATAAAGGAAACGTTCCCGAGTATAGTTTCCTCGTGATGTTTTCCTTTATGGAATAGCGATTGGTAAATATGAAAATGCTTTTTCGTACATAAATATTCTCATGTCACTAAATATCTGCAACTACTGTGATTGCAGAGGACGCTGGCCTGAGACCTTGATGGTCACGTTTTTTTGTATGTAACATCTATTACAGTTTACAAATATTCCCGAGAACAGCGGCGATGACAAATGCTTTTTCAATTGAAGGGTACAAGGAAAGAACATGTCTAGTCACTTTGACAACATTTTGAGTTATAGCGGTTTTAAAGTTTGGAACGATTAGGGTTTCTGGTTTCTCGACCTTTTTTATTTCTCGAGGCACGGGAATTCTCGACCACGATTTCTCGAGTTTCTCGAGTATCTCGAGAAATTTTAGAAGGTCTTTTCCGACCACGGAACAATGGTGTTCCGGACCTTTGGAAGGCGTATGCAGAGCCAAAGCCAACGCGCAAAGGCCCTTTAGACAATTTAATGAAAAGTGAGGGATACACTAAAAGGATGCTGCCCTTGCCCGTGTCATGGGACGCACGCAGAGACAGCGCCCGCCATGGTGTAAGGACTATTCAGTTAATGGAGTCTAAAATGTACTAGGCTATTGGGTGAATAGTATGGGCTAATTACTGGGCTATTGGGTAAAGAACCGGACGCCTGCTTAATTCAGTCAATCAGTCTCGCGCGCGCGCACAGCGGTGACACACGCATTTGCATATCTTTCTGTAAATTACTTTTGACCGGCGCGCAAGCGTCGTAAATAAATATGTCGGATACAGTGAAGTGTAGTGCTTGTAACATTGTTATAGACGAAATGCTGTCTTATATACAAAATAAGCTGTCATCGATAAGTGAAGACACCTTGGTTCGTCTATGTACGTCGGCATTTACCGCTACTGAAATACTAAAGTCGAAGTCGTTGCTTTTTGACGCTGTTTCAATGGAAAAACAAGTTAAGCAGCGGCGAGGGGACGGAAAAGAGCAACGTGACATTCACGACATAATTGGTGTCTTCAGAACAGAGGACCCCAGTTCAATCCCTGTGTTTGTGGCAAGACAGTTAGAAAAATTGCCACCAGTAACTTTCGACCATTTAGACTGCACAAAACTATTGAAGGACATTGTGCGCTTACAGAATGACATGGCCGCTATTAAAGCGAATTACGTTACTTCGGATGAACTAGAAGACCTAAGAAAAGAGGTTCAGGCAACTAAAAATGTTGCACCATCGCGGTTATCAATGTGTAATGTCAACGGGAAACGGGGTGCTTGGTGCTTGGATAGCGGACCCTTAGGCATATCGCATCAGCACAACTCGACATTAAATGATACAACAAACACCAAAGAGCAAATCTTGTCACCTACAAGTGTAAATACAAGTGAAAATGCAACATATCGTTCAATTGTTATGGCGGGTAGTCAGCCTACCGCCGAGAACATTGTGTCGCAGCCGGCGGCCGTTGTGACGACAGAGATGAGTCATCGCGCCGAACAGCTGATTACACCGGCGGCCGCGCCAGCGCTTATTAAGGGCCCCTCGATCCCGGTCCAAACTACGCGCGATGTGCTGCATACCGATGCATTTACAAAAAGCATTGAAACGATGCAAAATGATGAAGACGACTGGCAGACACCGAAAAACAAAAAGAATAAGTCTAATAGGAAGCGTTTTGCAGGGCGGTTTGGTACAGCGATTACGACGCATGGAAACTTTAAGGCGGCGGAGCGCAGAGTTCCCATGTTTATTACGAAAGTTAATAAAGAAGCGATAGTATCGGAAATTGCTGATCACATTAGGAGCGAGACTAATGAATCGGTGACGTTGGAAAAATTAAAAATAAGGAACGAAGAGTACTACAGTGCTTATAAATTCTTTGTCGCTGAATCGAAAGTACCGTTGTTCTTAGACAGTAACTTATGGCCAAAAGGTATTATTTTCCGTGAGTTTGTTCATTACAAGCTTAAGCAAACGCGCAAAATTGAGTGTGCTGACGGCAATATAAAACAAACTTTTAAGTAAAATGGCAAGCGGTTTGTTTACTTTTGCAAGTCTCAATTGTAAAAGTGTTAAGCGTTGTGTTGACGGAGTCAAACACCTGTGCAGAACATGTGCTATTATTGCTCTCCAGGAGACATGGCTGCTGCCGGACGAGATTCCATTTTTGAGTGGCATCGACGACAATTTCTGTGCGACGGGAACATCGGCCGTGGACACGACGGCGGGCATGGTACGCGGGCGCCCGCACGGGGGAGTCGCGTTGCTGTGGAATAGTGCCGTTTTTCACGATGTCTCGGTTGTGCAGTGCGATAATCCGCGTTTATGCGCAATTAAGGTAGTGACGGACGAACGTCCGATTATAGTGATTAGTATATATATGCCGACCAATAGCGCGGACAACCTATCGGAGTTTACGGATTGCCTTAGTGCGGTGAGTGCTATTGTTGATGAATGCGAGGTCGAATCTGTTTATATAATGGGAGACTTCAATGCCCATCCAGGTGAACTATTTTATCGTGAACTAATGAACTACTGTAACGACATGGATTGGTGCTGTATTGACACACAAAAACTAGGTATTGACTCTGGAACCTATACTTTCATTAGTGACGCTCATAAGTGTAGACGATGGTTAGACCACTGTGTTATAACGCAATCTGTGTTAGCATCTGTACGTGATGTATATGTTAATTATAATGTGACATGGTCCGACCATTTTCCACTCATGTTAAAGTGTAATTTAAAACTACTTACACCCAAGTTATATAGATCAGTTGACGTATCTAATCAACTCATAATATGGGGAGAGAGAGGGTCGGAACAAATAATCAATTATAACGAAGAGTGCAACAAGTTGTTGAAATGTATTAACTTTCCTACCGAGTTTACGCATTGTGCCGATAAATACTGTAGTGAAGTTAGTCATAGGGAGGTCCTGGACACTTTGTATAAAAGTATTGTGTCTGCCCTTTGTGTGGCTGCGATGCGAACCACAAGGAGGAAGCGTAAGCCAAAAAAGCAGGTAGTAGGATGGAACAGGCATGTCAGCGATGCGCATAGGGCGGCGAGAGAGAAATTTCGTGAGTGGACACTTTGTGGTAGACCGGAAGCTGGCAGGTTATTTAATGAGATGTGTGAAACGCGAAGAATATTCAAATCTCGATTAAAATGGTGTCAAGACCATCAGGCCCAAATAAAAATGAATATTCTAGCTGCACAGCACTCCAAAAAGGATTTTCGGTCATTTTGGAAAGCCACAAACAACATGAGATGTCGACCTTCATGCCCTGTGAGTGTTAATGGCAAAACCGACGCCAAAGACATAGCTAACACTTTTAAGGATCATTTCATGGTTAAATCTCCTCTTGGACTATCGCAGGCTGGAGTGAGCGATGCTGAGCCCAACGACGTGGAACCTGGACCTGGATACTCTGCTAAGGATGTAGCCAAGGCTATTAAGTCTATCTCGCGAGGCAAATCCCCAGGGCACGATGGTCTCAGCATCGAGCATCTCCAGAATGCGGGTCCCCACATATCAAGAGTGTTAGCTTTGTTTTATACGCTGTGTGTAAGACACTGTTATTTGCCCGAGGACATGATGAGGACTGTAGTTATTCCTGTACCTAAAAATAAAACTGGAGAATTGTCCGACATTAATAACTATAGGCCTATATCCCTCGCGACTATTATTGCTAAAGTATTTGATGGTGTGCTAAATGTACAGTTAAATATGTGCGTGAGTATAAGCCCCAACCAGTTTGGTTTTCGACCGGGGTTATCAACAGAGAGTGCAATACTGTGCCTTAAGCACACTGTCAAATATTATTTAAATAGGAAGACGCCTGTTTATGCGTGCTACTTAGACTTATCTAAGGCTTTTGACCTGGTTTCCTATAATATCCTATGGCAAAAACTGGGAGCCATTAAACTACCTAATGAGACCATACAAATTCTGAGGTATTGGTATGGAAATCAGGTCAATAGCGTTAGATGGTCAGGTACTTTATCGGACCCGTACAGGTTGGAGTGTGGGGTGAGGCAGGGGGGGTTGACCTCGCCAACACTTTTTAACATTTACCTAAATGAGCTTCTCGAGGCGCTCAACAAAACGCATATCGGCTGCCATATTGATACAGTTTGTTTGAATAATTTGAGTTACGCCGACGATATGGTTTTGTTGAGCGCATCGGCTTGTGGTTTGCGAAAACTTTTGGATATTTGCCAGTCCTACGCTATCCAACAGGGGCTAACATACAATGTAGGTAAAACTAAGTTCATGGTGTTTGAACCTACTGGTTATCGGATACCTATAGTACCTCCCATCAGATTGAATGGTAGTCCACTGGAAAGGGTGAGGACTTTTAAATATCTAGGCCATATTGTCACCTCAGATCTAAAAGACGATATGGATATTGAGCGTGAACGGAGGGCCCTGTCGGTTAGGGCAAACATGATTGCACGTAAGTTTGCGCGCTGTACTGGGGAGGTGAAATTAACTCTTTTCAGAGCATATTGCACTTCCCTGTATACGTGCAGCTTATGGACATACTACACGCAGCGGGCCTATGGGGCCCTTCGGGTCCAATATAACAACGCGTTCCGGGTGTTGGTGGGGCTGCCCCGTTTCTGTAGCGCATCGGGAATGTTTGCTGAAGCGCACATAGATTGTTTTTATGCGACCATGCGCAAGCGATGCACATCCCTGGTGCGCCGGGTGCGGGCCAGCCCCAACCCCATCCTGCGCTCGATAGCCGAGAGGTTTGACTGCCCATATTTGAGGCATTGTGATGATATGCATGTTTCTAGAAGTACCTACTGTGTTTAACCCTTACAAAGGTACTTCTAGAAACATGACACAAAAGTTATAAATTTGTATATAATATTATCTGTTGTTATGTAGATACTAACATAGATGTAAGTACTTACTAACCAAAAATATGAGTCTACTAGATACTCGAAATAAATGATTTTATTATTATTATTATTAATAAAACGGTATCCAATTTTAATTCCGGCAGACGGTGACTCGCCCTCCGCAAGATGGGATCCCATAAAAAGCGACATCAAAGATGGCTCAAGGGCAACACCGGTGCGGGGCTGGGGGTAGAGAGGTGTCACTAGACTTTAAACATATAATATAGCCAACTCGCCACTTAGGTTTCCACATCTACCCTCGAGAACGCAGCTCTAGCGACCCCACTCTGGACTGGACAGCCGGTCCTACAGTCCCACTCATCCGACAGGTTAAGCACAGTGCACAGACAGCATAAGCTAGACGCATTAAGTGTTAAACACGTGTTTTTTTTTACTTATCGCTCTTGCGATTTATTTCTCGAATTCTCGAGGCATTGCGGTTTTTTTTCCCGTCTCGACGAAGGACAAATTTCTCGAGATTTCTCGCCTCGAGAATTCTCGAGCAGAAACCCTAGGAACGATTCAATTAACCATACTATTTTCGTAACGAGATGGTTTTTATGAATTAAAAAGTAAATTTATGTTAAAAATTCCAGCTGTTACAGAAGTTGTTGCTAATAGTTCATTGCAAACTCTACATTTTGATACAAAAATCACATTTTACGAAAAAAGGGACTAGACATGTTCTTTCCGTGTACCCTTCAATTGTTCTACGTACAAACAGCAACACTCTTAACTTTACAAAAGTCATAAGATGTAACGATGGGCACTTAACAGTGTGGGCGATGGTACATCCAATTAAAATACAATGTTTTAGATGAAAGCCGTAATTCATTTATCATATGTAATCGCGGTTAGTATAACAAGACAAGCCAAAAAGATTTGGGTCTGGCTAATGGCCGAAGTAACGACGAAACGTATAAAATCCCAGGAAACTTTTTTACACCAGAAAACGAGATAAAGTGCTTGTTGAAAAAGTTTAGCACAATTTGGAAATAGGCCTCGCCTACGTCAAACTCCGAGATGATTAGGAAGGTGGAAACTTAGATTCAAGCGTAAACAGTTTCGTTCAGCTTTTATTATCCTACCTAATGTTGTAAATGCGAAAGTTGTGTTATCGTTTTCTGGCATACCTACTTACAAAAAAACTTCACAAATAGGTTTGTAATGGTTTGTACTTAATGCTATTATACTTACCGGAGGATAAACAAACAGTAGGTGCTAACATATAATTGGGAAACATATGTCTGTTTTCTTGATGTATTGTATATTCTCCAAGATGCTAAATAAGCAAATAAGAAGATAAGCGGGATCATAATATATATATATATGATCAAATGTGACCTTCATAGATTTTTATAAAATCACTTGTTATCTTAATATTGTCCTTCATAGTATTTTATACGGGTAACTAAAACCAAATGAAACCAGTATTTAATTAGATACTAATATTTGAAAATACTTAAGTTTCGAATTTGTATAAAAAATCGTAACGCTTAATGATTGGCTACACTAAGGCTGCAATGGTCGGGTCGTAGACCAAAATCTCAGTTAAAGGTTAAGGCAATACGAGATACGAGCAAAATCCGATAATAATAACAGCTCAATATAAACAAATTATCAATATAAACAATATCTCATATTAATCTCAGACGAATACCGTATTAAGCAGAATGTTTCGCCTTGTAACATTATTGCTTCCTCAAAGCTTGCAAATGGGAGCCGCAGAATAAACGCGACTTAAAAATTACAATATCTGTCCCAGAAGGGCATCTTCATTTTAACAATAAAGCCATTTTCAATAAAGAACGCTGGCTCCGCTGTAACGAAGTTCTTTCCGAGATGAAGGAATAATGTCGCTCAATCTTTAATTAAAAACTTTTGAGCTGCTGTATAAAAAGTAATTGAACTGAATATAAATCACCATAAATTATAAATATCTACGTTATGAAACAGTGTGTTATGATAATTGCGTTTGCATATTTTATGTAAATAGTAAACTAAATATTCTTTCTATGTTTACACGAACAGAATATTAATTATTTCAGCACTGGCTTTTAGCTTTTATTTAAACTTGTACAGTCGACGTCAAAAATATGTTTACACTTTTGGACCTTATTACAAAGGAATAAGGTGCGTAAGTGTAAACGTATTTTTGACTTCGACTGTACGTAGGTACAGTCGCCATCAGATATATTGGAGTGACCAGGTAACAAATATCTAAACAACGCCTCCATCGGCCTCGTAGCCCAGTTGGTAGTGTATGTATGTATATGTATGTATATATCACTTTATTGCACATAAACAAGTTTAACAATATTACAAAAGTAAAATAAAAAAAAATTAAAAAGGTATGCACAAAGGCGAGCTTATCCCTAAAACGGATCTCTTCCAGCCAACCCATGAGAGAATGAGAAAGGAATAAATACTAAATGGTGAAAGACAAACTATGCACAAAAGAACAATAAAAAGTTTGGAGACACAAAAAGCTTTAGGTACCTAAACACTAATAAATACATATATCGGTACATACACGTCGGTAGTGACCCTGCCTACGAAGCAGGAGGTCCCGGGTTCGAATCCTGGTAAGGGCATTTATTTGTGTGTTTATCACTAATATTTGTTCCTGAGTTATGGGTGTTTTCTATGTATCTAAGTATATATTTATCTATATAAGTAGGTATATTGTCGCCTAGTACCCATAGCTAGTACCCTAGTATACAAGCTTTGCTTAGTTTAGGACTAGGTTGATATGTGTAAGGATGTCCCCATTTATAAAAAAAGAATTGACTACCTTGGCCGCTCCGACATATTCGTAGGCGATTGTACACATATATTATATAGGTCACACTACAATATTTTTAAGCGAATCCGCAAAGTGCATACACCAGTTCTTGATCTGGGTTGCCAGCGGGGTCCAGGCTCTATTGAAAAGCCTCAGAAAAGCCGCCACAAACGCCAGAAAGAGGAAGGTTGTAAAGTTAAGGTGTGCCCGATCGTGTTTTATTATTATTGACCTACGAAGTAGATTGTACAGCTAGAACAAAATGGGTATTTATGATAGTTATACTCTGCTTTTAACTTCGACTGTGAGGCAATTATGTATAAATACTTAATATTGTTTAATCTTTTATTTAATTGGTTACTTAGCACTTTGACCCACGCGCCGCAGTTCGCTGAAAGTACTCTGTGCTTCAGCCTGGTCACGGTTCTGAATCTTGTTTTCCAGATTAATATTATATATATTTTAATGTAATATACTTATAAATCACTTTGATACGCGATGTTTCCCGTAACTTCGCCTTAACTTCATTATTATGCTAATGCTATTTACCTCTATATCCCGAATGCTCTTCAAAATATTCATTAGGCGGCCATAATTTTTTCTGGGTTCGCGAGCGGGAACAAAGACAAGTTACCTTATTGCGAACTGGCTCTAATGTCATTTGATCCCTTAATTAAAAGTTTTCCGCGTAAAAAACTCGCGCAGCCGTGGGCTGTTTTCATTTTATTCCATATTTCCTCGCTGTAACGGAAAGTTAATTGGTCCAACTCGACTCGAAGTTGTAATTTGTTTTGCCCTCTTCTCGTCCGTCTGTTTATTACACAAGTCTGTTGTTTACAGTTTCCATAATTTTCCATTACGTATAATCTCCGAAGTCGAACTGACGTTTTTTAATGTTTCAAAATGACGGGAATGTGGGTGGTATTTGCATATTTTTCCTTTATTAATGTTCCTTGAAAGTCTTTGTTTTTAATGTATTTACGTCTGACTTTATTGTTTAAAAAAAATATAATTGACTGAATGTAGGTATTTAAAAATAATAATAATAGTAATTCTGGACACGGCGCGCATAGTCCGAAGGTTCCTCACTCTGCGGCCCTAACCACCGGCAGCCTGGGCCTTGCTCCGTTGCCGGCGGCACCCTATGTTAGGTTTTTCATAATGTTTTTATTGTTTTTGTATATTTAAGATGTATTTTTATATTTTACTTTTGTAAAAATATTATAAAAACCTAGCCTAAGAAGAAATAGAAATAAAGGAAATAATAATAGAAAAGTGTAGTGCAAACGCGATGCCTGCAGTAGAGAAAGTGAGAGGGCTAATCGGATATATTTTTTTCTAAATAAATTGTCATTTGAATTCAAACATAATTGACAATATTCAAACAACTATTAACATGACTGAATTAGTAAAGTTAAGTACTAGGATTATATCAATGCGCTGATTTTGAAATACGCGCTACATTGTTACAGTTACTGGCTACGGCGTAGCAACCGTAGATATATTAAAGTTTCGTAGAAGTTCATCCGACCAAATAAAATCATCCTCGAATCGGGCAATTTGATATTTTCAAATGTTAGTGGTACTATTTATAATACGATTTCGTAGTAAGATATATATTGCCATAGTTCAAGTACCTAATCTCAAAAGTAAAAATATTAATATTAGATTTGAATCTCGATTTTGGAACGATCATAGTATGATCTCATGAATTATTACTATGGCCCTAGTGAAAAAGGGTACTATAGCATCCGCAGAATTAAGTGGCGACTGAGGTCATAAAAATTCTCTTTCACACTTTACCGGCCACTGAAAGAGACAAGGAGACAGCATTATGAACTCAGTCGCCAATTAGTTTTGCGGCTAGTATAGTCAAAATGGCTCAACGAATAAGGGCACAAGTCCTATAAAATTTACGGCACTTGTTCGCTGAGCCATTTTGACTTGTACCCTTTTTCACTGGGACCACTAGAAATCATTAATCTTTTTAACACTAATAAAGCGATTTACTTGCTTCAAAATGGATGATTTTTGTTACTTGTGTGTTTGATTACACTATTGACAGTACGGTGTTGTGAAATTCATTTTAAACGCCTAATATATTCACGAACGACACGGAGTTGTAACATCTTCTTTATACTGATTTATGAAGCCAAACCACTCGCTCCAGTGGGAAGCAAAATGAGCAACTTGAACGAAGTTAATTAACCTAGGTCAGTGGCTTTTGATAACACTTATAATTAAACTTCGTGTTTGTGTTATACTTATGTACCTAAATATTTACAATTGTATGTAAATTTACCAGTTTAAATCTTTTATATTATTTGATAAATTGATGTGTTTTATACTGAAGTTTTAACTAGGCACTAAAGTCATATGCCCGCTCGACAAAATTTAATCATATGATACTAATACTATTTGTATATCTTTCCCGACCACGGAACAATGGTGTTCCGGACCTTTGGGAGGCGTATGCGGAGCCGAAGCCAATTCGCAGAGGCCCTTTCAATAATTTAATGAAGTGAGGGGTACACTAAGCGAATGCTGCCCCCGGCCCGTGTCATGGGACGCACGCAGAGACAGCACCCGCCATGGTGTAAGGACTATTGAGAGTTAATGGAGTCTAAAGTGTACTAGGGTATTGGATGTAAAGTATGGACTAATTACTGGGCTATTGGATGAAGAACCGGACGCCTGCTTAATAAAATAGCATCTAATTTTACTTCTCGGACGGTGACTCGCCCTCCGCAAGATGGGCCCCCCATAAAAGGCGACATCAAAGATGGCTCAAGGGCAACATCGGTGCGGAGACTGGGGGTAGAGAGGAGTCACTGGACTTGAAACATATAGCCAACTCGCCACTTAGGTTTCCACGTCTACCCTCGAGAACGCAGCTCTAGCAAACCCACTCTGGACAGCCGGCTAAGGTAAGCCAGAAGCAGGGGACCTGTTCCACCCATCCGACAGGGTAGGTACCCCAAGGGCACTCAGGTAGGCGGAGTCGCTACTCTCCAACAGCTCGCCTCAAGCTGCCCTGCATTGGCTTGCCTGCAGTGGGCGATGTGGTCGTCACATCCCTACAATTGTCATACTTGCGTACTTTCATATTTCCTGCAACTTTAATAGCATAATATCCAGGGCTGAGCGGTTAAACCCGATAACTCGAGATAATTTTTCATTATAAAAAGAACGTCACGTAAATCACGGTAGTTCTCCACTTATCGGGTTTGACCGCTTAGCCCTCAATATGATGGTTGATGTGTCACCTGGTTGTAGCAGCACGGGCCGGGACAGCGTCGCGCCGGCGCGGTTGGCCGCGCGGCAGCGCAGCATGGCGCCGGCGCCGCCGCTGCCCGCGTCGAGCGACCGCCGCGCGCCCAACACCAGCCGACCGTCGGTCAGCACGTGTCTGGAGACCAAATATTAATATTACAGCGTCAGCAGGCGTTTTCAGAAAACGGCCTGTAGTTGTATAGTTAATAGGCGATATTATTCAAGTGAAAATGCAAACGTCACCGTTAGTATTAAGATGTTATGCAAACAAGTGCGACCATCATGACGGTAATAATCTGGCAAACTTTTAAGATGTCTAAATAGCGCCCAAATAGACACAATTGTAACCTTGATCGAAATTTCATTTTTTGAACCATTTGGACGCTTCCATCTCTTGTGTCGTAATATTTATTGTATCATTAAATGAGAACGCCTTTGGTGCTGATATTACAAAACATCAATTGTGAAATTCATCCAAAATCACGCTCATTAGAGCGTTCATTTTAATGGCAGGTACCTACTACTACTGACTTTGATCCTATTGTGAACGTGCCGTTATACCGTAATACCGTATCGGGTTAGCAACACCTCGGTATCGATATCCATAAAAGGTATATCTAAGGAATACCTCCACATGTCTGATTATTCAATCTTTTCTCATCACACGACGTGACAGGTTATCTACACATCGCGATACTCAATCACTGCCAATTTTCCAGCGACATTCGCTTTCCATTCAAGCTTATATACATATTTACATAGAAACCTAATTTTCTGCTCCAATGTTTTGCAATTTGACAGGGCGTGATAGCGAAACGTTGCGGATGTTCGCTAAACGTAACTTGTATTACATTTCGATACGTCGGCGTTAGACAGCGTAAGCGATTTGAGCAGCCCAAATTACATTTGTAATGGTTGATATAAGATGTAGGAATATTGAAGCCTATATAGTATAGGTAGCTACAAGCATTATTAACATAGATATTCTGATTTTTTTGCCATAATAGCTCACTTAATCTACAGTCTGATCTGATCGAGTTTCTTTGATAAATACTAACGATATAAGTAGTACATAAATGTTTTTGAATACAATTTCCTTATGTCACATATTCTTTAATAGATTAAAACCCTAAACTATCTTATACTGTAGAAATGTTCCTCTCATATTCATGAGACATCAAATATATTGGAGCGGCCAATGTGGTTACAAATATCTGATCAACGCCTCTATTGTCAAGGCGATAAAGTGCATGTTCAGATGTTTTTGTACCTTGGCAGCTCCGACATATTTAATGGCGAATGTACCGGTGCATGCACAAAGTATTTTTCCCACAGTTTTCACAGATAAATAAACATTTATTATAAAATCTTAGCACACATAGGTACTTTATCCGCCATATTCATGTAAGTACTTAATAGTACATTTCGATACTAGGTCGGAAAGGATGTTATTATTCAACGAGTTCCGAGACATTTGGTCACGAGCCGCAGGCGAGTGGCAAAACTCGGGACGAGTGAAGAATGACATTCCGTCCGTGTATCGAACGACGTTTTTTAATAAAGTTGCGAAAAAATTATAAAAGTGGACAATATGTCACTTTGAGGTTACTTCATCCGAACACTCGCGCCGTGCGATGCGGGGCGGTGATCATGAATCCTGAGCTGTGATTGGCTGGAAAAGTAAAACGCGCTAGTGCGAGAAATCCAACTTCTCGCATTATAAACTACTACTAGATTTGAGCAACTGTGTTAAAAAATGGTTTATAATGGTTGGATCTCATTTATTTTAGTGTCCGTAAGGAGGAGTAAACAATGAGAACAAAATAGAAAAATTGGGACTAATTAAGTTCAATATTAGCTAGGGATACACGCACAGATGTGTCCGGACTCGAATCGGACACGGATTTGTCTACGGACACATCTAAACGCGCCATACATGGACGGATCTGTCTGCCGAGCATATCCGTCGGACAAATCCGGCGGACACATCTGTGCGTGTATCCCTAGCTATTAAGACAGAATAACTTTCAAACTAACACAACCATGCTAAGGCAATATTTTCTCAAGTATTCATTGGAACCGCCACCACCAACATCCTAATCAGAAGTTCAGACATCACGTGGCCGGCCTGCTAACTTAGTTTGTTGTCTTTACGTGTTCTAGGTAAATAAATCTTTACTTAACTTCTCAGGCGAAGGTGTCAAAAGTTACCCCTAACTCGGTCTCCAGTCAACACGGCTATGTTACGGGTTCCGAGTGACAAGACTTGAACGGTATATGCTACTAACTTTATGGTAAACACGAACGAAAACGACCTGTATTCAAATGGCTTAAAGTCTCTCAGGACTGCCAATGTTAGTTGGGTAGTTGAATGGGATATTCGACAAAGTTTGTGTTATTGAACATCGAAATGACCTTTATCTGCTTCTGTTAGAGTCCACGGAGACTGCAAATATCGTGTGGTATTGGGAAGTTAAGTGAGTTTCTGCTATTTTATATGCAGAAACTTGGCGGAACGACAGGGCGCCATATGAGCAGAGCAGGGACTGCAGTTTTATTTTCGAAATCAGCTGAAGGCTTCATGACCGCGCTTATTCTGCTAACTAAATTGCTCCTTTGATATCTTTATAGAATCAAGTATATATAAGTAAGTAAATCGGTATTGTTATTAGTTATTTTGTCTTATAAATAGATAATTCTTTCAAAATCCGATTATGGTGAGCGGTACGTCGTGGATACATACATTTATTAAAGTGGACATTTGTCTTCTGAAATAACATTTTCGTTAGACACACAAAAATATTACGTACGTATTTATACGACAAAGGCATTCAGATTCTAAAAACGTGATATTGATTTGACATTGATACCACACTCTTTACAAATAAACGCGATCGAGATGTATTGGGAATAACAAAATATCAATTAGGCATCAGACGGCGTTTAAATAAGTAGGAATACGGAAATCGGTTTGAATCATTAATTTTCAAATCGAGCGAATACTTAAAATTAATTTGGGTTAACTTCGGCCGTAAATGCTAATTATGCCATTATTTTGCGCACTGGCGGATTAAGTAGGTATATACCCACTAAATTGTCCATGAAGATCTAAGAGATATGATTTCCAAAAATATTTTAAAATGATGAAGTTCAATGTAGCTGAATGTAACTTGCAGTTAAATTGAGCAGAAAAATTGTTGAATTGATATAAAACGCTATTCTTACCAAATATCTAAAATATTCTTAGTTTACTGTAATATTTGAAATATGTAGGTACGTATACAAATGTACATATATTCATGTAACTACACTGAAAAAAAATCAGGGATTTCAGGGAACCTACTAAAACCACAGTAAAGTTTACTGAATAATCAGTTAAGCTACTGATTATTCAGTAAACCCTACCGTAATGGTACTGAATAATCACTAAAGCTACTGATTATTCAGTAAACCCTACCGTAATGGTACTGAATAATCACTAAAGCTACTGATTATTCAGTAAACCCTACCGTAGTGATACTGAATAATCACTAAAGCTACTGATTATTCAGTAAACTTTACTGTGGTTTCAGTAGTGATCACTGAATATTTTTTTCAGTGTACGTATGTTATTTATGCGATAATTCGGAGATAGCAAAGCTGGTTTACACAAAATAATTTACTATGTAAGCAATATGAATCAAACCATACGTACATTCTTACTACATCTCTTGATTATACAACGAGCCAAACCAACGTAATCTCTTTAGGGCCAACCATTGTTTGAATTTACTACACCTCCGGGCTCGCCTAGGGAAAGTTCCGTAATGTCTGCTTCTCCGTACTATGCATAAGTAGTTAAGGAAACTATTATTGCTCAAAAACTGGGATGCCGTTAGTAAAAGGAAGATGTCTGGATGTAAGACATCCTACATTTTAATTTTTAAATGAGAGCATTTTATATAACTATAACTTTTGTAACTTGTACAGTCGACGTCAAATATATGTTTGCAATTTAGCACCTTATACCTTTGTAATAAGGTGCAAAAGTGTAAACATATCTTTGACCTAGACAGTATTACTAGTAAAGCAAAAGACTCGTTTAGCGTTGTTGCTCATACTAAGGCGGCTTTCACACTGCTGCGGTTTCCGCATGCGGCGCCGGTGCGCGAGCGAGATGGCGCTCTCATAGTAGGGAATACTGATAGTAGGTAGCTCTCAGTATGATAATCGCCTAAGAGTTATATTCGTCGTACGAAGCTGCGACGTTAGTAAACACGGCATCCAGCGAGCGGTTTTAATTTCATTTTAATGAGCAATTTCGCACGTAGGGGATCGTTTCGTAGCCCGAAATTTAAAACCTCATCTGTTTTGTCCCAGTCACTCTTACGCTACACAAAAACTGAGCGAAAGAGACGTCAAAATCTGTTTTACGAATTTCTAACTACAAGGTCTGGTCGTCATGTTCCTGCGATAAGTAATGGCTACGCATAATCTGAAATCAATATTCATACTCGGCACGGCATTTTATGGCCGTTTCGCTCTCAGTAAGTGATTTTTCATTTGTGTTTTGTGATTCGTGAATTGAATTTTACTGCGTGAGTGTTTTTTAGTGGCCAGTGACATAGGTACATACCTACATACATAAATCCGTATGCATATATTATAATTATAATTCTACAAAAAAATGAGTCGGTAGTTATGCGGCGTCTATAGTGCATGTACTTAATTGTATATTGTACCTAACTGACGTTTTGACTCGAAATATTCAAATCTTAAGTTGGTTAAAAAAACTGAATACTCACGTTTAACAAAACGCAACGTCTTTATCGCTATTCATAAAAAGAGTGCCACATAAAGTTAAGCCATCTTCGAACAATAAAGCATAACTTGGGAACGCGCAACACGTTCTAAGGAGGAAAAGGACATTAAAGCACGAATTCTGCCATTCAATTCAATACGCCATTGTTACTTTTGCTGCGAACGGCGAAATGGCGAAACTTTCTTTCGGCACCAACCGTAAGAACTCGGAGGCAAAGTTTCGCAGTTCTATCTATTAGTAACTCCGACAGGGACTAATTTATTAGATCCTTTTTCATTAACCTTCTATTGGCCGTATAAGTAGACCCGAGGTCGAAAGTTTGATTGAATTACACGTAGTTTAACGGAAATAGTTTGGGGTCGTTCGGTTTTACGATTTTGGAAATGTAGTGCGCGCGAAGTACGATTTTCGGTGTTCGTACTGTACGTACGCTCGTCAAAGTTATTTGGAAATTAATTTCCAAACTTATATGAAGGCCATTCCTCGATTTGGACAAGCCACGCCCATCCGTTAGAGACACGTTTATGGCTCCCGTGCACAAAAGAAAGAGATGCAGCACTCTTAAGGATCAGATTTTTTGACCAAACTACAATAAATAAGTGACTCTATAAACTTTTGTCTAATTTTGCTTCTGTGACTTTTTAGATAAACCAGAATACAATATTTTTTACTTAGTTATATTTCTATATCTCTTATAGTTTACGTAAGCTCAGAAAAATAAGGGGAAAAAGGACCCAACCAACGTTTTTTTTTCTATCAAGGCAACTTTCAGCAATCGTGTTTCGGCTTGTGCCATATACAAGAGTATATAGTCTCATAGCACATATTCGAAAATAAATTCAGTCCCTTTTCCCGTATAGTAAATACAGCGTTTGAAAAAACCTATAATTTTTCAAAGTACGCCACTAACGCAACGGTTGCTATTTTTATATCAGTTCAGTGCTATTGGAAATACACGAACTGTAGAATTTTGAACAAAAATAGGGGTGGTCAAAATATATATAATATAATTCATAGTACTATTTTACGCTGTATTAGAACCTATTTATGTGTGTAGTCACATTTACAATTAAAATATTGATTGCAATATACGAGTAAAGATTAACATTCTTATGTATTTATCTCCCCCGCTGCTGCCTCCCTATATAATTTTCTTATTCATAGATTTTTTTTGTCCATAATAAGAGAAATATTATCATGATCTTGCCAATGTCAATATCTAACACCAGAGCGTAAATTTAAGTGTTAAAGAAAGTTCACATTTTAACCATGCTATTGTACATTTAATTTTAGTTCTCCTTCTTAGTAAGTACATACTTCGCAAGTAGCCAATAGACCGAACCGACCTAGTATGTAGTAACTACTAGTGAAACGTAATAGGTTTCCATCAAAGTTAAACGATATAGTAGATGAAACACGTCGACGCCCAACTTCGGAGGTCTATTTCAAAACTTCACCAATTTACGGGTCTGGCTACTAAATTAGCCCATACGTATCTCAAGACATTTCCTTTCTATTTATCTTTAGGATTTCGCTAATTCCTTTAACAATTTAACTTTTAAATCTGTCGCTCTTAAGGAAAGATCGCGGAATAGTTTCCGACTGTAGGTATATTATTGTTTTAGCTTTAGTTATACCCAGTTATACCTATAAATTGCTTTTATATAAGGTATCTACCTAGACCTACCAGATTTTAGACATTATTATTATTAATAACACTGATTCCAAATTTTTTTCGCCTAAAATATCTAAATATGTACCTACGAAAAAAAATAACAAACGCGAGTGCCGAACTATAGAACCGAACCTGCAGCGTCGGCAGTTTTTTACTGGGGTTAGTACCCAAGCAAAAAACTGCAGCTTTAAATAGACAAAAAATTACCTACTGATCTACGTAATACTTAGGTCATAGATATTTTATATATTTAGGATACTGATACATAGATATTCTACATATTTAGGAACATAAAGGAAAAAGGTAAACAAGCCTCGTCTTAAGACATTCTGACGGAGAAGAGATTATTGTAACCGAAACAGCTGCCACGAACTTTTCCAAGTCTAACGACCAACTTGCCTGGAGTGGCTTCCCGACAAGTTTTGTAATTTTTAATAAGGCCCGGTATTACAGTGAGCCGGCGACACAACATAACTTTGAGGAAACTTTGATGGCGGCCTGTTATGGATTTTTATCTCTGCGCAAAATTCAGCGTTCAGTTATTTGCTCCGTACGTCTGTACGTGACCGTAGCGCCTCTGGTATATATTACAGTAGTTATTCTATTCAAAAACATTACTTTCTGATACTCGTATTATTTTTTATCACATAGGTAATTAAAAACTCTTTATTATATTTTCAGTGCTGCTTTTTGCAAAACTTTATGGTCGACTATTGGTCGAGTTTGGTTGAAGTTTGGTTCGCATTGCTAGTTGTCTGCCCTCTGGGGCAAAACAACTCATAGTTTCACCTTCAGATATTCCGTTCATCCCAAATAAAATGTAGACCTTGTTCGTGTCACATAAACTCAACGACAGGCGGCGACGGACCCTTATCGAGTAACAATCGAGTAAATCAGTGAAAAGGAAATAATATTAAAAAGAGTGATGTTGAAATATTATGATTTATAGGTAACACACTCGTACAGTCGCCATCAGATATATCTGAGCGGCCAAGGTGGTCACAAACATCTGAACAACACCTCTATTGTCAAGGCGGTAAAGTGCATGTTCAGATATTTTGAGTACCTTGGCCGCTCCGATATATTTGATGGCGACTGTACAATCAGAACATAAAGGAAATAGATCTGCCACGGCCACCTAAAATAATATCATACAAGTAGTTAGTTACACAATGATGTTATTACTGTTATTAGGGTACTTTATAAATTTCTTAACGATACGAGTGTCTTAACTATATATATAGAGCTCTAAATTAAAGTTTAGTAGCGGTTTTAATTATAATACATACCGCCTTTTGCCCTTCCTTTCTAACGTATCCATAACGCAATTATGAACTTTTACCTATATTCAACTTCCGTTTCACATTTCCCATAAAATATTGGTAAAGTTGGAAAGACGCACACTTAATGGTATGTCGATACGTCGTCGGGAAACTTCCTCAGTTCCTACAACCTACAAGTACTAAAATAATCTTAAAGATCGATCGAGAGATGAGTCCGCAGTTCCAAAGTTGAGTAGATACAAGGCAAACTTGTTGGTAAACTAGGAACAAGTTGATATTTTAAGTCCCCAACGGTTCATAATTATCTCTCAAGTTTTAGAACATTTTCCTTTTGATAGGTACTTATGATTTTATTAAGGTTTTGTCTTGTTCAGTTAGTTTTAAAAAGTCATTTAGAAGAGTTTTAGGGACTTTAGCAAATATAATTAAGTTATTGTAAGTATGTACTCGCCCGCTTTGTAATTACGCTGAAGAAACGGAAAAATAGTTACCTTAATACCTAGAAAAATGAGGTACATTACTACATTACATAACTGTATATACCTACATAGTTCTAGGTACGTAACTAATTTTAAATACGAAAATTCCTCCGTTCTGCGACTAGTCGAGTGGGTTTAATTCCACTCTGTTGATATCTAGGACTTCTTTTTCAGCCAGATTCCATTAAAGATAGATTTCCTCGGAAATATAAAGTAATTACTGTGACATTATCCGAGACGAGTAGACGGGATGTAGTCGAAGTAAAAAAGATAGTTTGTAGTACGTCCAGGGCATACAAGCTAACGACATGTCTGTTGGTTAGCATTTTAATTTAAGTTAGGAGTTAGAGTATAAAATAGCCGCTCTTAGTACCTAGTATAAATTCTAGTATAAATGGTATCGTAATCGGGGTAGCAATAATATTATTACTGATCCGGATTTCTGGCATTTATCTAGTAATGGACCTCGAAATGGGAGATCTCTGCTTACTACGAGTAGACCACCTTGGATTAGATGATTCACATGATTTTTTACGTCACTCTGGGCGCTAAGTGAGATTTACCGCCCTAGGGCGCCGCGGAAAATCTCACTTCACACCCAGAAGAAGACGTAAAATTATGTACGCATCACGGGCGGTAATAAGGAAGGCCTCAGATCGCAGGTTTATGGCCCTTACTGCCTCTCAAATACTCGAATGCCAGCGATCTGAGCCCTTCTTTATTTTACCGCCCTAGGTACGTAACGTACTATAACGACTGTCTTGGCAATGTATTACTTGTCTCCGCAACCAGCCACAGAGATTATTTGTATTCACCTTAAGCCCGGTAGGGTAGTCAACAGTTGTCCCTCAGCGGTGACCCAATGAACGTCCGGCGTCGGGTGCCCAGCGGCGCGACAGGCTGCGTGCGCGCCGCGAGTGGCCGGCCACAGAATGCGCGATGGTGGCTCCACTACAAAGTGCGGCCGCTTGTCGCTCGTCGCTTGCGCCGCTGCCAGCGTTACCAGCACCCATGTGAATGCGAGACCTGAAGAAAAAAATAACGCCGGTAAGGCTCATTTTTTATGAGCAAACTATATGTATACATTGAGATTATTTCAATAATTAACACGCCAAGTACCAGCAAGGAAGACACAAAAATTAACTATGAAAACGTACAGTCCCGGGCAATAGTATCTTCCTACACGAAGTTTGCAAAAAATGTGACACACTCTTATGGCCCTACAAATAAGAGCGTGTCACATATTTAAGATACTATTATTGCAGGTGACTGTACTAGGCAAACGCACATATTAATTTTAATTTCGACAATATGACACTGTTATATAGAAATATCTACAATAAATTACTACAAAAAGGTTAACCGTGAGTGTAATAAATATGTATAGCAAAGTATTAACCTAAAATAAAGGTATGCCGTTTTACTTTACGAAATTTACGAAAAAATAGATTACCTATTCCCGATTTTTGAAAGTACTCTTTGCTTTATTCAAAATCATGAAAACCAACGCCCAATACATTAAACAAGTAATATCGCCATATTTTTTCTAGCAGTGTTGATCAACTTTAATGCGATATTTTATCGCAGTATCAACATACAAACGTCTTCACTATTATGCCTGTCTGAGAAGTCTTTGAAACTTTTCACATAAAACAAAGCTTCACAACCGATTCGAAAAACAAGACTACCCACTTTCTTGATTTATTACCGGAGCTACAGTGCAACATTTTTTAAAGAATGAAATGTATCAAGAGTGTGTACGTATCGCATGTGTTACTGCATTCTTTATTACTGGGAACCAACTACACTCGTGTGAAATAGCTCCTTGCCACGGAACTAAGCTATGGATACTTTGTATGGTACGGTGTCTTGTGGCACACGATAGATAGCAATACTCGACTCCACACTTACAGCGAAGCTACACGTAACGTAAGTACAAATAATATTTTAAAATAAAGCATGTGTGATAATCGCCTAAGAGTACACAAATCAAACGCTGGTGGTCATCAACCGCTAGTGGCCTGGCGGTAAGACGTCAGACTTTCAATCCGAAGGTCGTGGGTTCAAACCCCAGATCGTACCACTAAGTTTTTCGGAATTTATGTACGAAATATCATTTGACATTTACCAGTCGCTTTTCGGTGAAGGAAAACATAGTTTGGAAACCGGACCTAATTCCAACTAGGCCTAGTTTTCCCTCTGGATTGAAAGGTCAAATGGCAATCGCTTTCGTATAAAAGTAGTGCCTACGCCAATTCCCGGGTTTAGGTTGCTAAGCGGACCCCAGGCTCAATAGACCAAAAAGCTGGTAGAAACGCTAGGAGCAAGAAGAAGTTATGTAACAGTACACAAAAATAGATAACTTAAGGCTGCGTTGGCACCAGAGATGAGCGAGGATACGTAGTCAGGAATGCGTTTAATAACAACCAGTCTTGGAGCTGCGCTGTGCGAGGATAGGTAAATGATGTAATAGTTCTTTAACAAACACATTTCTCGTAACGCATCTTCGCTCTTCTCTGGTGGAAGCGCAGCCTTAATGGAGCAACACGAGGTGTCTTGCTCATTTCTTATCTATGGAATACTTCATTACATAATATTATATTAATTAAAACAGTATAAGTGATTGTACTAGTTATTGACACTAATAGTAGTTGTTAGTTGCCATCCTCAAATGTTTTTTTTTTTCAGCAAGAGCTTACAATACGACAATACAGAAGTTATCCTTGATAGACACATTTTGCCTAGTTTTCGCTACACACAACTGCCGCACCAAATATTTTCAAGGAGAAAGACTTCCACTGTTGAGTAATTATTGTAATTACACTGAAAAAAATAATTTCTAAGTGCCTCACAGTAAAGTGATTTTCATTTAGATTTACTGTTCTGGAAAATATCGACAAATGTTTGAAAAACAGTAGATATGATGGTTTTCGTGAGAAACGGCTTGAGTTGCTTAAGAAAACACTCAAATCACCATACATGTGCCTTTAAAAATTGAGGAGTTCCCTCAATTCCTCATGGATCCCATCATCAGAACAGCACCATATTAATATGGGACCACCTTGGATGTAGATCCTTTGAAACAAAAAAAGAATTACTCAAATCGGACCACGGCTCTCGGAGTAATCGGTGAACATACATAAAAAAAAACACCAAACCGAATGCAGAACCTCCTTCCTCAATGGAATTGAAGTCGGTTAAAAATACAAAATAGTAAAATTTACTGTCAAAACAGTAAATGTTACTGTCATTCTTTAATGTTTTTGGAACAGTAAAATTTAATGCATTGATTGTTATGCTTCCCTGGAAGCTTGGAACTGTTTAAAGCAGTAGGCGTTAATGGTTTATCAGTGGTATTCACCGCTTATTTTTCTCAGTGTATGTACTCAAGCAAGGACTGATATCCTTCATTATTCTATAATAATTTTACAGTATTAAATACAGTTTTTTTTTTCAAAACTGCTGCAATACCATTCAAAGCTAACAAGCCGTCAGGCTATAAGGGTAGTAAATAAAGAGCCCGCGACATACGCCGGCGATTCTGATTTATGTTATGGACTGCCATAACACTATATCTTTAAAATGCCGATTTCGAAGCAAATTTTAAAGCTGCCGGTTCTGTGCCGTTATTGAACGGGTTTTATGGTTCAAGGAAGGGTTTAAGTTAGTGTGGCACTTAAATATTACTATTCTTCTTAAAATTATTTATTTAAGTATCTTCTGATTCTCTGTTTACTTAAAACACATCTAGCATTGCCATTTATGATCCATAACATGCAATTTTCTAAACTGTAAGACTACAAATAGAAAACGGAATCTACCTCAAATAGTTCATTTTCAAAAGCAACCTCTTGCAAAACACTCTAATTTTCATTTTAGGTAGGTACGAGAAAAATACATGTTTATTTTTTTAAACTACCTGACCCGGGAAACTTCATACCACCAACTACATTCTTTTTAGGGTTCCGTACCCAAATGCAAAAAACGGGAACCTATTACAAAGACTCCGCTGTCCGTCTGTCCACCTGTTTGTCTGTATGTCTGTCCGTTTGTCACCAGCCTGTATTTCATGAATCGTGATAGTGAAATAGTTGAAATTTTCACAGATGATGTATTTCTATTGCCGCTATAACAACAAAATACAAAAAAAAACAATTTAAAAAAATAAGGGGGCTCCCATACACCAGACATGTTTTTGTTGCCGGTATTATAGATGGTACGGAACCCTTCGTGCGCGAGTCCGACTCGCACTTGACCGGTTTTCTTTAATTTTTCCAATATTTAGAGCGAACCAAACCAAAAAATCAAACATCATTAAAGTTGGTTTAGCCGTTCTTTAGTAAAAAATGATGTAACTCTTATTGAAAAAAATCGCTATAATCTAGAAATAAATTGATGAAATAAAATCTTATCTTTCCTCACTTATCGTAAAAAAATAGTAGTTTATGTAACTGTTACGGAATAGGGGTCCTTAAAACACGAGTGTCGTTTTACGGACCCTATACACTGCTTTATCTGCACACATATTATAAACCCGAAATGATGAATGAATGACTGCCATTGCACGGATTGCACCGCTATCGCCATGGCCAACTCGATTGTGCCGGCGGTCGGGAGACGCGCGCCGGTGGGCGGGGCCCACCCGGATTTTCATAATGATATCAAATTTTTGCTTATTATTTGATAATAATAACATCGTTACAGATAAGACATTTGTTCTAACTACTAGGGAAACAATCTATTTTTATGGTGGTTATAACGTGCGGTTTTTGAACGCATCATGGAGGGTTTATGATATGGGTGTAGAATGTAGATAAATATATTTATATTTGAAGAAAAAAAAACACCCTAGAGTAGAAATTAATAACGTTCCACCCGCTACATACATAAACATCATAAACAGTGACTCACTTTTAGGTCATAAAAATAGATTTTTAGTACAGTCAGCAGCAAAAGTAGCTAAGCGGGTAGGATGGTCAAAATGAGCTGGACACGATTTTATTGTTAAGAGAATAAGAGCCTGTGTATAGGTCATTCTGAACACCCTACCCGCTTAGCTACTTCTGCAAGCTGACTGTATACACACACACTTGATATTTCCTTTCCATTCAGCATCCGCGGCATTTAAATTAATGAATAAATAAGTGGCTTTATTTCGTAACGCCGAAGGCCTTTTAGGTTAAACGAAACTGCGAACGGCAGTTTTAAATTCATTGGAATAAAATATGCATTAAAATAGCACTGTACGCCTATACGGTATATTTCGTAACTAGTGTAGGTACATAAAAGTCACGTAAAGTACAGCGGGGCAATATCCTAAATTTGTAATATCCCGCCAGTCGAGATTGTCCCAATGTACCTTATACCTATAAAAACTACTTCTGCTGGCTTCTCGTAAATACAGTTTGTGTTTTAATACAGTTTAGTTAAAGCTATGAATATGTATTTTAATTGACTGGGGTCGATTGCTCAGAATGCGTTAAATGCTCGTAAGTACAGATTTGTTTTTGTTTACAGATGGTACCATTTGGCGTCCAGCCAGCTCTTTCGCTTTTACCGTTCGAATTATTGAATTTATACAACAATGGTATATCGTAAGCACCTGCCGACAAATGGTAGGTACCTTTCCCAAAAAAGTATCACATTTGCAGATAGATTTTACAGTTAGTTACCCTACTCGAAGACAAGTACTAGGTAGTAGCTACTGTAGCTAGTAGGTTGTTCTACTTACGAGAAACAACAATAGGGGTTGGGACATGAACATATTTAAAATCACGATGTGCAGCTCGCGTTCTAGCTTCAACTTTGGCTCGATGAAGCAGCAATAATAATAGAACCAAAGGCTATAAAACTTAAATCAATACATCTTGTGTGTATTGTAGAAAGGCAAGAAACACACAGTGCAGCTTAAGGTTCTACATAGCTTAAATTGAAGGCAATTAATATTCCGCTTATCAAAAATACTGACTTTCACAGCAAACCAACCTGAAGGCACATAAAACTGATGCGTCGGCGTCGGGTCAAAAGCAAAACAAACTATTTGCTAATAAACTTAAATCCAAAAAGTCGTTTCTGCCTTTAGGGTCAAAACTTTCTGCTAATAAAATTTAATCCAAATAGTCTGTTCTGCCTTTAACCCGGCGGATATTTAAATGTGAAATGCTACCCTTATTTTTTTTAAAGATTGACTAACCCGAAGCTTTGATGGCAACTGACTGACAATGACTTTTATTTCCAACTAGCTGTACCCGCGCGGCTTCGCTCGCGTGTGTTGCAGTTGATTCTGTTACTTTTCGTTATCCTCAACAGTCCATTGCTGAACGCTTTCTACTTGTAAAATTTTATAAAGTCAGTTTAGCAGTTTAGCTAAAACCGACTTCTTCCATATAACTTCGACATCCCAAAAGATCGACGGAAAGCGTCTAAGATTGGACTGTGTCAGCCATGGTCAAGAGAAGCATGTGAGTGGGAAGATCTGGCGAGCTAAAAAGTCAGAGCTTCCTTTGTAGAGTCATGTAGAGTCGAACGGCCGAAGTATCTCAGAGGAAAGTGCAGCAGGAGGTCAGAGATCGAACACAAATTAATGATAAGTCTTAAAAGTAAACCGAAGGGTGGAAAGACCAATAATAAGGCAGCCCTTCCACTAAGGCGGAGATGAGAGGAGACGTGCGGGAATGAACCAATAACCAATTAACTAAGAACCGTCACCGTGACCATGACTGATGCCTTGCTGATGATCGATTCCCGCATGTCCCCTCTTATCTTTAATCGTATGCGTATCAATAGCAAGGCAGCTTTAGTGGTAAGGTCTGCGTAGGCTGACAGCTAAATAAACACTAATTAGAGTCGAAAACCCGAAGCGTCCCAGAGAAAACAACCTTGATGTTAAAGTGTAAGCAAAATGGCCCCCAAGCAGCCTTTCACGTAGTAAACTCTATCAAAACTGTTATTGATTCCGTCATTTCCGTCTTAAATATTCAACTTAACCATTTTTGGTATTAATAGTGAAAGTGCTGTGTGTTTTTGATTTATGCAAGCCTTCTGCCGCTTATGCCATAACGCAAACTCTATCAAAACTTTTTTCTTCCCATCTGAAATATTCAACCTTATCATTTTTGGTAAAAATAGCAATGGTACGGTGTTTTTGTCTAATGCGGGGGGCTCCGCCCCCGAGCCCCCCTTGTACCGTCTGCCGCGTGGAAAACTCTGTCAAACTCTTGCTCCCATCTTAAACATTCAACCTTACCAATTTTGAATGAATTTTGATAACAATAGCAATAGCGCAGTGTGTTTTTTCTTTATGCTGGTGGTCCCCCTTTAACCGCCTTTCACGTGCTAAAACCTATCAAAACTCTTTTTCTCCCATCTTAAATGTTTAACCTAACAATTTGTGGTATAATTAGCAATGGTATGGTGTTTTTTTATCTTCATGCGGGGAGCTCCGCCCCCTGAGCCTCCCTTTGTTTACCGCCCGTCACATGGTAAAACCTATCGAAACTCTTTTTCTCTCATGTTAAATGTTCAACCTTAAAATTTTTGGTATAAGTAGCAATAGTGCGGTGTGTTTTTTCTGTATGCGGGGGCTCCGCCCCCCGGGGCCTCCTTTCTTTACTGCCTATTACGTGGTAAGCCCTATAAAAACTCTTTTTCTCCCATCTTAAATTCTTTATATAATCTAACAATTCTTGGTATAATTAGCAATACTACGGTGTGTTCTTTTCTTTATGCGGGGGCTCCGCCCCCCGAGCCCCCTTTCTTTGCCGCCCGTCACGTGCTAAGCCCTATCAAAACTCTTTTTCTCCCATCTTGAATGTTTAACCTAACAATTCTTGCTATACTTAGCAATAGTGCGGGATATTTTTTCTTTATGCGGGGGGCTCCGCCCCCCGAGCCCCCCTTGTTTGCCGCCTGTCCCGTGGTAAGCCCTATCAAAACTCTTTTTCTCCCATCTTAAATGATTAACCTAACAATTTTTGGTATAATTAGCAATACTACGGTGTTTTTTCTTTATGCGGGGGGCTCCGCCCCCCCAGCCCCCCTTTCTTTACGGCCCGTCACGTGCTAAACCCTATCAAAACTCTTTTTCTCCCATCTTGAATGTTTAACCTAAAAAATTTTGGTATACTTAGCAATAGTGCGGGGTGTTTTTTCTTTATGCGGGGGGCTCCGCCCCCCGAGCCCCCCTTGTTTGCCGCCTATCCTGTGGTAAGCCCTATCAAAACTCTTTCTCTCCCATCTTAAATGATTAACCTAACAATTTTTGGTATAATTTGCAATTTTACGGTGTTTTCCTTTTTCGCGGGGTGCTCCCCGACCCCCTCCCCCTTCTACCAACCACCTCGTGGAAAATTCTCCCATCTTGAACATTCAAACATTTTTGGTAACAATAGCAATAGTAGTGTGTTTTTCTTTATGCGAGTCCCCTTTAACATTCAACTAAACAGTTTGTTGTATTTTGTATTTCTAATTTATTTTTTCCCCTTGCATAGGCTTATATTGGCCCTATGGTTGACGACTGGTAGAGAATACAATTGGTATTATACTTGCACGCCATTTCGTGCAATATAGATGAAATAAATAAAATATTCTAAAGGGTAGGCAACGTGCATGTAAATCCTCTGAAGTTACAGGCGTCCATAGGCAACGCTAACTGCTTGGCATCAGGCGGCGGGCCGTATGCTTCAATGTCACCGTCGTGGTATAAAAAAATATAGTTAAAATACGATGGCATATATTCCCATATAAAGTCATTTCCCATACAAAGTTCAAATCTAAACAGACAAACAGACAAAAATTCTAAAAATCGTCGAAACGTGTCCTGTTATCGATTCTAAGAGCTACTAACTCATTTTTTTACTAATATCTCTAATGTACCTACAGATTTTCGACCCTTTTCAGCTTTATTATATGTAGGTATAGATAGAAGATTTACAAACTATTCACAAACATTTATAATACAGAGGTGATCGAGTAATTTTCCGATGAAAAGGAAAAATATACAAATTCGTATCCGCAGCAATCATTCGTCTTTTCAACCACAAACATCAGTGTTTTCAACAGCTCTGTTGATGAGATAGGCGTTGCTAAGCAACCGCGTGCTAGCGCGCCAGGCCTCAACAGAAAGAAGGAGAAAGAGGTAGCATAGATAGTACCTACCTACTATAGCCATCTAGCGAAATCTCTGCGAACTCGTGTTGCATTTAGTATGCACCTAAACTACATATGTAGTGGTCAGATTTTGCGTAGGGAGGACTCGGTTAGTGACAAAGTCCTGCGAGAGATAGCGTTACCTAATCGTATTGCCAAAGACATATCTAGATACCCCTTTTGATGGTACGTATTTTTTACTTTTCCACTATATTTAACCAGTATATTATTATTTAACCCATTTATTTATTTATATATGAATGAATATAAACTAACCGAAAGTAGTTAAACAAATATCAATTTGCTGCTTGAGCTTAACACTCATATTAAAAGTTTAAACCCCCCTTAAACCCCCTTAAATCCAAAATGTTCGTATTTTTTATAGCCTATGTCCTGACCAGAGGTCTGTTGAACCCGCTAGTGAAGTTTTTATCGAAATCGGTTCAGGCGTTTTGACGCCAACTCTCCCCATCCAAACAGACAAACAGACAAACAGACAAACAGACAAAAATTCTAAAAATCGTCGAAACGTGTTCTGTTATCGATTCTAAGAGCTACGAACTCATTTTTTTACTAATATCTCCAATGTACAGATTTTTTACCCTCTTCACCTTTATTATATGTATAGAAGATATAGAAAATATTTGGTATGAAACAACCAGTAATATTGAGAATGGTATCCAATCTCTATAGTGTCATCTAAACAACCTAACCTAACACTTTCCCACAGTAATGTATTTTACGTCACTCTGGGCGCTAAGTGGGATTTACCGCCCTAGGGCGCAGGGGAAAATCTCACTTCACACCCAGGAGAAGACGTAAAATTATGTACGCACCACGGGCGGTAATAAGGAAGGCCTCAGATCGCTTGTTTATGGCCTTTACCTTCGGTTCGGGCCACAAATGCCAGCAATCTGAGCCCTTCTTTATTTTACCGCCCTAGGTACGTAATGTACTATTGCGACTATAGTTGGTAAAACGATTGCTATCGAACTAGGTACTTAGTTTCTTTGTTTGTTGTTCCTTTATTCCCAACTAGTATTATTTGTTTTCGATTAAGAAAGTAAACCAACGAGAGGTGATCACGCTATCTGATAATTTATCATTTCTCACCGAAACACTACAATAAATGGCCGTAATAAAACGAGTAGTTTTTCTAACACAATGGAATTCACGGCATTATGTACAGTCGGCCAAAAATGTGGTCTACCACATTACGGTTTAGGTTCATTCGAACGTCATGAGACAACACGGTCGTGCATGTTTTAAACTCCGTTAGAAAAACTATTTAAAACGGGATATTTACCATGCGAGTTTTTTTTTGTGTGTCTTGTGTTTTAAATAGTTTTTATAATGTTAATGACCATGTTAGCTTAAAATCATATATTCCGTCAGAAAAGTCAACCTTAGCGATCGTTAGATCTCGCAGAAACTTTTGTCAAAACTGGTAGACCTCTTTCTTGGTCGACTGTACCTAGGTAGTAAATTCTTATTTTCGTGCGCCTAAACTATTTATGATGGTCGCTAATAATACAAAATTCTAAGAAAGTAATTTACTTATTACAATAATGCTGGTTCATGACATTATTTCGAAAATTTTAGTAAGGCTGCCCTTTCGATAACAGTAAGATGCTACTCCTTTTCTTTAACTATGGTAAATATCAACTCAAACTTCTTTGATTCTGCGTGACTCAGGGTTTATTAGGGTTGTTATTCCGATCACTAAACAAACGCTTGCCTTAAGCAAACCAGCCCCACGTGAGCTCCAGTTTTGGCTGTTACATATCTTCGGGCGAAAATGTTTTGCAGAACCCCAATAAATTTGATAAGGGCAAGCAGGTGATGATGAACACAGTAAAGGTTTTTTGAAGCAATAGTTTGTTCAGTAGTAGTAGTAGAATTGATTGTAAACATAATATACATATAACAAAACAATGGTAAGTTAATTGTATAAGGCAAAGTTTATAGTGATAAGGGATCTCTTCCAGCTAAACTTAGACCGAAAGACCCAAAGATATTAAAACCGAAATGTCGGGAACTCAGAACCAAAAATATACATGGTAAATACCCCGTTCCTAATTGAGTTGTCACTATAGTGACCAGATTATCTTAATATCATATGGCTGAGGAATCAAACTGTATACGCGAGTTGATTTTTAAGATACGAAGTTTATTTAACACTATTTTAAGATCAAAACAAACTCGTTCTCGCTACCAATGGAAATATGAAAACTGGGCAAGGTTCGGCAATGCCCACGTCAGCTAGTTAGCGACGGTTGTTGATGAGCTGATGAGTTGCAATTTCATTCAGATGGTTGTAACTTAATTAACGTTTTTAAACAATGTTTCCTATACAAGAGAGTCACATACTAATTGCATATTCACTGGTTCAGTGGACGTGACAAGTTTAATATTAAGATTTTAATATTTTTAATTTTGGTCGGATGAAGAAGCCGAGTGCTTAACTTGCAGTGAACTGCTCAAGACCAGGATACGTGGAAGTGGAACACTTCTGGCTCTTAAATAGATATAAAATATATTTTCGTCGAAGTGAAACAATTCAATTAAGTAGATTACATTTAAACTTTCGTGAGACATATTAACATTATAAAATAACCCGGTTACACTCACGGCACTTTAGTCACGTCTCGCGACATGTTTCGGAGAGCCTAGATTCAAGTTTATTTTATTTTTATAATTCAATTAGATTTTTTTTTACTTTGGCTATTATGGTCATACTCGTTATTACTTGTCTTTGCAATATTTAAAAAAATTACACTAAATAATATACTGTTACTACATTATAGATAACCGTAAAAAATGTTTTTGGTTCATTATTTACATTAGTTTAGTTTACAGAGATTAGTTACTGATTAATTTATTGTAGAGATTTACTAAAACCTATTTTAATTTCCCCGAAAGTGAAGTTATAAACAAATATCATTTGAACATCATCCACAAACGAAGTACATACTAGAGCTCCCGCTACACGTGTAACACGCGGAAACGAATACCCGTGTACTTAAGACCGGCGGTGCTAAGGAACCGGTTTACACGAACCCGCCAAGATTCGGAAACGTGTCCGGGAAACGTTTCCAGGAGACGTTTCTCAGACACGTTTCCCCGGTTACACGGGTACTTAATACCGGCCCGAACGGTTCCGAAGCTCCGAAGCAGTTAGAGCTGATTCAAATAAGGTTTACTATTGAATGCTCTAATTGTGAACTGCATTATTATGCACCACACACTTGAGCGAAATTCAGCGCGGAATTCAGGCAAAAAAGCTGAATGCCGCTCAAATGTGTGGCGCTCCTTATTATATGAGGTTGAATGGAATCGTATCATATAGATTTACTTTAAAATAAAAATTCTTTACTCAACTCCACAAAAACCATAATTGTTTTGGAGTCCTTTATTACATACCTACAAGGACAATAATAATTATATTATTATATAATTATATTGAATATTTACGTATGTTAAATAAAATAATATTAAAATTAATTACCATGCATATATTATATAACGAAGTTCACAATCTTACTAATTACGGCGAAAATGTTGTTGTAATTAGTACCATAGTGCACACATTTAAAGTCTAAATTCAAACAACATTTTCGCCGTAATTAGTACGATCGTGAACTTGGGTATCGATATTACAGGTAGGATTAGGTTAGGACGCGTCCAACTGAACAAAAATATGTGAACACGACCTTATACCCATACGAATAAGGTTGTGTTCACATATTAACGGATATTAATGGACTCGACTGTACATTGCCGGAAAGGAGGCAATAATTGCCTCCCGACTTTCTTATTAAAACTTTACACAGTGATAACAGCAAATCAATATAAAATATATATTATACACTGATGTAGGTAATGTAAAAGTACCTATCTGAATTCATAGCTGTAGAGACATAATGCAATAACTAGGTATTAATTATAATATTGATATTCTCTTATTTTTATCTCTTTCTTTGTTTAACCGAGCATAAAGAACACGCGCGACGGCTCCTACAAAAATAGTAACTAGGTACAAATTTAAGTGAACGATAATATGACTTATTGGGATAAGCTTAGATCATAAAATGGGAAATCCTTTATTTTTACTTGAGTGACTTTCACGCTAACGTCCCGGCGGTCCAGGTAATAAAATTAAATGTGTCATTTTATGACATATTTTGTGCGCTATTTTGACCAAAACGTTTTGTTTTCAAATCTTAAATGTAATAATAGTAATAAAGCTTAAAATAGGTAGATACCTATTTTAAGCTTTATGTCGATGTTATAAAGTCAACACGTCTGTAAAAAAACGTTAAAAACATTAAAATTCCCACAAATGTAATAGTTTCGCTGTGGTAATTTAAGAGCACCCTCTACAATACAACTAGAATAAATAAAAATAAATATTCCTAAGAATTTTTCGAATTTTCCTAAGCATCTTGTTATTTTAAAACCCGCAATCAAAGAGGTATATTATAGAGGTATGCCCGGGCTTAAAACTAGGTAATTATCATTGAATTAAAAATAATAGAAGACGGAAATAACCAAAATATCACCATATTTAAATATGATATGAGGATTCTGGTTATTAAAAAAGTTTTGTTTAATAAATTCAACACGTCTAATAAATGTTTAACTACATAATACATATCAAACTAATACAAAATTAATTTGATAGCTAAGTTTTATTTACGATGTTAAACTTCAATGTTTTTGCTCTAGTTAGTGATCTATTTGTGCAAAATTTACCTGCTATTCTATTACCATCATAAAAAGGCACACCCACAGTAACCATTTATTAAATTTCTACTCTACGGACCTCACAATAAGATTCAAAATCACCAAACTCCCCAAATGTATCATATATTCATTCGTACCGTTTGAACGACTCGATCCGTTCGACTCTTACCGCCAAGGACGTTTCCAGATCCGCGTGTATTTAAGACACGGTTTTTTCGACTACCCGTTTAACCGTGGACACGGATCTTAATTACACGTTTCTTAATTACACGTGCGAAACGGGCCAGAAAACCGTGTAGCGTGTTATTCGGACACGGGTATTCGAAACGGTTACACGAGACCCGGAAACGACCGCGAGCCCTAGTACATACAACAAACATTTGAGGAATAACAAAACGGAGCAAACATGCCTGAAATAACACTTTTGTTGGAGCGGGAGTTGGAGACGACTAATGTTATCTTTAGCCATATTACGTACATATAAGGCGTGCTTCGATGTAGCTTAAAATAGACATTATCTTCTATTGGTTGAGGTACTACCTAATTAGAAACATATTTAAACAAATTTGTTTTTCTTTTTTAATTACAAAATTATGGTCTTCCGATATAAATAGGTAAGAAGTTATGATTAAAGTCATTTACTTTATTTATTTATTTAAACTTTATTGCACAATACAAAAGAAAATATACAAATGGCGAACTGAATGCCAAATGGCATTGTCAGCCATTGGGTTAAACAGAGACATGATGGTTGGTGCAGGAGAAAATTTAAGTTTAATATACAATTTATTGAAAAATCCATACTGCATATTATACATACCTATAAATTTATAAATACATATTTTATAATATAAAGTAAATGATAAAGATAAGATAAAATATAATTTATTATCACACACAAGTTACATAAAAAAGAGAATCACGCACACTTAGAAACACAGCGTATCAATAAGTATCTATAATTTTAAAAACAACTAGCTGTACCCGCGCGGCTTCGCTCGCGTGTGTTGCAGTTGATTCTGTTACTTTTCGTTATCCTCAACAGTCCATTGCTGAACGCTTTCTACTTGTAAAATTTTATAAAGTCAGTTTAGCAGTTTAGCTAAAACCGACTTCTTCCATATAACTTCGACATCCCAAAAGATCGACGGAAAGCGTCTAAGATTGGACTGTGTCAGCCATGGTCAAGAGAAGCATGTGAGTGGGAAGATCTGGCGAGCTAAAAAGTCAGAGCTTCCTTTGTAGAGTCATGTAGAGTCGAACGGCCGAAGTATCTCAGAGGAAAGTGCAGCAGGAGGTCAGAGATCGAACACAAATTAATGATAAGTCTTAAAAGTAAACCGAAGGGTGGAAAGACCAATAATAAGGCAGCCCTTCCACTAAGGCGGAGATGAGAGGAGACGTGCGGGAATGAACCAATAACCAATTAACTAAGAACCGTCACCGTGACCATGACTGATGCCTTGCTGATGATCGATTCCCGCATGTCCCCTCTTATCTTTAATCGTATGCGTATCAATAGCAAGGCAGCTTTAGTGGTAAGGTCTGCGTAGGCTGACAGCTAAATAAACACTAATTAGAGTCGAAAACCCGAAGCGTCCCAGAGAAAACAACCTTGATGTTAAAGTGTAAGCAAAATGGCCCCCAAGCAGCCTTTCACGTAGTAAACTCTATCAAAACTGTTATTGATTCCGTCATTTCCGTCTTAAATATTCAACTTAACCATTTTTGGTATTAATAGTGAAAGTGCTGTGTGTTTTTGATTTATGCAAGCCTTCTGCCGCTTATGCCATAACGCAAACTCTATCAAAACTTTTTTCTTCCCATCTGAAATATTCAACCTTATCATTTTTGGTAAAAATAGCAATGGTACGGTGTTTTTGTCTAATGCGGGGGGCTCCGCCCCCGAGCCCCCCTTGTACCGTCTGCCGCGTGGAAAACTCTGTCAAACTCTTGCTCCCATCTTAAACATTCAACCTTACCAATTTTGAATGAATTTTGATAACAATAGCAATAGCGCAGTGTGTTTTTTCTTTATGCTGGTGGTCCCCCTTTAACCGCCTTTCACGTGCTAAAACCTATCAAAACTCTTTTTCTCCCATCTTAAATGTTTAACCTAACAATTTGTGGTATAATTAGCAATGGTATGGTGTTTTTTTATCTTCATGCGGGGAGCTCCGCCCCCTGAGCCTCCCTTTGTTTACCGCCCGTCACATGGTAAAACCTATCGAAACTCTTTTTCTCTCATGTTAAATGTTCAACCTTAAAATTTTTGGTATAAGTAGCAATAGTGCGGTGTGTTTTTTCTGTATGCGGGGGCTCCGCCCCCCGGGGCCTCCTTTCTTTACTGCCTATTACGTGGTAAGCCCTATAAAAACTCTTTTTCTCCCATCTTAAATTCTTTATATAATCTAACAATTCTTGGTATAATTAGCAATACTACGGTGTGTTCTTTTCTTTATGCGGGGGCTCCGCCCCCCGAGCCCCCTTTCTTTGCCGCCCGTCACGTGCTAAGCCCTATCAAAACTCTTTTTCTCCCATCTTGAATGTTTAACCTAACAATTCTTGCTATACTTAGCAATAGTGCGGGATATTTTTTCTTTATGCGGGGGGCTCCGCCCCCCGAGCCCCCCTTGTTTGCCGCCTGTCCCGTGGTAAGCCCTATCAAAACTCTTTTTCTCCCATCTTAAATGATTAACCTAACAATTTTTGGTATAATTAGCAATACTACGGTGTTTTTTCTTTATGCGGGGGGCTCCGCCCCCCCAGCCCCCCATTCTTTACGGCCCGTCACGTGCTAAACCCTATCAAAACTCTTTTTCTCCCATCTTGAATGTTTAACCTAAAAAATTTTGGTATACTTAGCAATAGTGCGGGGTGTTTTTTCTTTATGCGGGGGGCTCCACCCCCCGAGCCCCCCTTGTTTACCGCCTATCCTGTGGTAAGCCCTATCAAAACTCTTTCTCTCCCATCTTAAATGATTAACCTAACAATTTTTGGTAAAATTAGCAATACTTCGGTGTTTTCTCTTTATGCCCGAGCCCCCCTTTAATTGCGGCCCGTCACGTGATACACCCTGTCAAAACTCTTTTTCTCCCATCTTGAATGTTTAACCTAACAATTCTTGCTATACTTAGCAATAGTGCGAGGCATTTTTTCTTTATGCGGGGGGCTCCGCCCCCCGAGCCCCCCTTGTTTACCGCCTATCCCGTGGTAAACCCTATCAAAACTCTTTTTCTCCCATTTTAAATGATTAACCTAACAATTTTTGGTATCATTAGCAATACTGCGGTGTTTTTTCTTTATGCGGGGGGCTCCGCCCCCCGAGCCCCCCTTAAATTGTGGCCCGTCACGTGATACACCCTGTCAAAACACTTTTTCTCCCATCTTGAATGTTTAACCTAACAGTTCTTGGTATACTTAGCAATAGTACGGGGTGTTTTTTCTTTATGCGGGGGGCTCCGCCCCCCGAGCCCCCCTTGTTTACCGCCTATCCCGTGGTAAGCCCTGTCAAAACTCTTTTTCTCCCATCTTAAATGATTAATCTAACAATTTTTGGTATAATTAGCAATACTACGGTGTTTTTTCTTTATGCCCGAGCCCCCCTTTAATTGCGGCCCGTCACGTGATACACCCTGTCAAAACTCTTTTTCTCCCATCTTGAATGTTGTTGTTCTTGGTATACTTAGCAATAGTACAGTGATTTTTTTCTTTGTGCGGGGGGCTCCGCCCCCCGAGCCCCCCTTTCTTTGCCGCCCGTCACGTGCTAAGCCCTATCAAAACTCTTTTCCTCCCATCTTGAATGTTTAACCTAACAATTCTTGCTATACTTAGCAATAGTACGGGGTATTTTTTCTTTATGCGGGGGGCTCCGCCCCCCGAGCCCCCCTTGTTTACCGCCTGTCCCGTGGTATGCCTTATCAAAACTCTTTTTCTCCCATCTTAAATGATTAACCTAACAATTTTTGGTATAATTAGCAATACTACGGTGTTTTTTCTTTATGCGGGGGGCTCCGCCCCCCGAGCCCCCCTTTTTTACGGCCCGTCACGTGATACACCCTGTCAAAACTCCTTTTCTCCCATCTTGAATGTTTAACCTAACAGTTCTTGGTATACTTAGCAATAGTACAGTGGATTTTTTCTTTGTGCGGGGGGCTCCGCCCCGCGAGCCCCCCTTTCTTTGCCGCCCGTCACGTGCTAAGCCCTATCAAAACTCTTTTTCTCCCATCTTGAATGTTTAACCTAACAATTCTTGCTATACTTAGCAATAGTACGGGGTATTTTTTCTTTATGCGGGGGGCTCCGCCCCCCGAGCCCCCCTTGTTTGCCGCCTATCCCGTGGTAAGCCCTATCAAAACTCTTTTTCTCCCATCTTAAATGATTAACCTAACAATTTTTGGTATAATTTGCAATTTTACGGTGTTTTCCTTTTTCGCGGGGTGCTCCCCGACCCCCTCCCCCTTCTACCAACCACCTCGTGGAAAATTCTCCCATCTTGAACATTCAAACATTTTTGGTAACAATAGCAATAGTAGTGTGTTTTTCTTTATGCGAGTCCCCTTTAACATTCAACTAAACAGTTTGTTGTATTTTGTATTTCTAATTTATTTTTTCCCCTTGCATAGGCTTATATTGGCCCTATGGTTGACGACTGGTAGAGAATACAATTGGTATTATACTTGCACGCCATTTCGTGCAATATAGATGAAATAAATAAAATATTCTAAAGGGTAGGCAACGTGCATGTAAATCCTCTGAAGTTACAGGCGTCCATAGGCAACGCTAACTGCTTGGCATCAGGCGGCGGGCCGTATGCTTCAATGTCACCGTCGTGGTATAAAAAAATATAGTTAAAATACGATGGCATATATTCCCATATAAAGTCATTTCCCATACAAAGTTCAAATCTAAACAGACAAACAGACAAAAATTCTAAAAATCGTCGAAACGTGTCCTGTTATCGATTCTAAGAGCTACTAACTCATTTTTTTACTAATATCTCTAATGTACCTACAGATTTTCGACCCTTTTCAGCTTTATTATATGTAGGTATAGATAGAAGATTTACAAACTATTCACAAACATTTATAATACAGAGGTGATCGAGTAATTTTCCGATGAAAAGGAAAAATATACAAATTCGTATCCGCAGCAATCATTCGTCTTTTCAACCACAAACATCAGTGTTTTCAACAGCTCTGTTGATGAGATAGGCGTTGCTAAGCAACCGCGTGCTAGCGCGCCAGGCCTCAACAGAAAGAAGGAGAAAGAGGTAGCATAGATAGTACCTACCTACTATAGCCATCTAGCGAAATCTCTGCGAACTCGTGTTGCATTTAGTATGCACCTAAACTACATATGTAGTGGTCAGATTTTGCGTAGGGAGGACTCGGTTAGTGACAAAGTCCTGCGAGAGATAGCGTTACCTAATCGTATTGCCAAAGACATATCTAGATACCCCTTTTGATGGTACGTATTTTTTACTTTTCCACTATATTTAACCAGTATATTATTATTTAACCCATTTATTTATTTATATATGAATGAATATAAACTAACCGAAAGTAGTTAAACAAATATCAATTTGCTGCTTGAGCTTAACACTCATATTAAAAGTTTAAACCCCCCTTAAACCCCCTTAAATCCAAAATGTTCGTATTTTTTATAGCCTATGTCCTGACCAGAGGTCTGTTGAACCCGCTAGTGAAGTTTTTATCGAAATCGGTTCAGGCGTTTTGACGCCAACTCTCCCCATCCAAACAGACAAACAGACAAACAGACAAACAGACAAAAATTCTAAAAATCGTCGAAACGTGTTCTGTTATCGATTCTAAGAGCTACGAACTCATTTTTTTACTAATATCTCCAATGTACAGATTTTTTACCCTCTTCACCTTTATTATATGTATAGATTACCTACAACGTATTGTGACAAGAGGGGTGAGCTCAGCGATTGCTGTGGAACGGACTGGCTGCCACAGCGCTGATTTTCAGCCCACCCCGCTAATTACTAATACAGTTACAATAGAGTAGCGAGTGTTTAAATTACAATTTATGTGTTCTTATCTACCTAATTTATTAACTAACCTAATGTAATGGAACCATTAAAATAACAAAAGAAAATAATAATCAGAATATTAGCTGGGCTAAAAAATACATAAAAAATCCTTTGTGTCTGGAAGGACTCGGGACGGGTTATTTGAGTGTTGTTTTTGTGTGTTTAGAAGTTTACATATTAGAATATGATACATAGCATGACATTAATGAAAGACATTATGAGTGAATCCCACGAAGCTGCGGATCCTCGGATTAGAATCTAATAAGGGCCTGAATTTATGTACTGAAGGAATACCAAGTTGTTTCTGAGTTGTGAATGTTTCTTAGGTATTAAAAGTATTCAAGAATCTTTGATTATTATACTCTTTATTCATTTTATATCATAGCTAAGGGTTTATACAATATGAATATAAAAGTAATATAAAATACAACATACAAAATATAAACACATTATAAAAAACCTAACCTAGGGTGCCGCCGGCAACAGGACAGGGCCCAGGCTGCCGGTGGTTAGGGCCGCAGTGAGAGGAACCGGCGGACTATCCGCGCCGTATCCAATTCATTATTATTATCTTTGATTAGTTTGGTGTTAGGTTGCTTTGTGGAAGGTTGTAGGTAGTCAAGTATTTATGTACTTATTCATTAATTTGTTATTTTTGTTGATTACCATTTTAATTTAACCTAGTGGTCGTATAATCATTAATCTTGTCTGTAATTGCTTCTGGGACGGTAGGTATAATATATTGTCGTTTTCTCGCATTACGCGTTCTTAGCTGATCATCATCATCGTCATCATCATTTCAGCCTTTTTGTCGCCCACTGCTGAGCATAGGCCTCTCTTCGTGTACGCCTTGTCCCGGTCCTGAGCCAACTTCATACAGAAGTGACCCGCAACCTTATCTCATCAATTCAGTTAAACTAAAAAGTGCAGTCTACTATGTAATATTTAACTGTTATCTATCAAAGTATTGCCTACCATAAAACCGTAAACTAACAATCCCAATCTTCCTTCTTCCAATCTCAATTTTCATTTATGAATATAATATTTTGCCTCGGATAAAGGTCACACCTGAATGAATATATTCGAGTTAGTTTAGGACCATAGTTGAGAGCTTTTGGACTATACTTGGGTGATGTTACGGAACTTATTGTTGCTTGTGTGCTTATTATTGTTAACGGATTATTTTTGAAAATATTTAAATGTTCGCATATTTTCGATTGTTTTTTGTACATTTCGGATGGGAATTAATCGGTAAAAAGTCAATTCCACAAGTTTCTGTTATTATTAGATCAATCAACTGCCAAGTTTTGGCGCGAAAAAAAAGTAGCTAGGAATCTTTCAGTTTTGTCATTTAGGTAAAGACAGTAACATATTATTTACAATTATTTATGGGTAATGTCTTATTTGGCCTTAGAACTGGTAAGTAATAATGATATTTCGTACACAATTATAAATTATAAGCTCCTCATTGGTTTGATCCATGATCATTAGGTGCTAACAAAACGTTGTCTATAAACATACAAAAAATTATTGTTAATATTGAAAGAAAACTATTTATATTACGAAATTATTTAAATTAAACATGGAGTACCTTAATAAAAAAAACTTACCTACTGATATATTACATAAAAAACAAAAAGGCTTAATCCAAACCAACCTTTCATCCTTGCGCAACACAAGCTTTCACGATTTACGACATTCTATCAAAATCCATCAGGCCATCACTGCACAGTTCCATATCAAATTCGAAACCATAGTCGATGTCGTCGAAACTTTTCCCTCCAACTGGTAGGGAGGCACGCGAGGTGCTGGCGCGGCGGACGGTTGCGGACTGACGGCGGGCGGCTGTTCCCGCTCTATTGCTTTGATAGCCTATTGTTATCGGTTAAACCGCACTAGGTACTTAGGATTTAGAAAGAGCACATTGGTGGCATACACGAACAGCCGTGGGAATTTCAGTGTAAGGCCCTCGTGGAGTTGGGCCTGCAGCGGGGCGGGACGTGCAGTGTGCATGTTAAACAAATGAAACTCATACTGGTGTCCTGAGTCGCCGCTGCACAAAAATGCACACTCGCCCGCCACGCTGCTCGCTTCGCCGAATGTTCCGCTTCGAGCGTCCACTCAGGCCTTGTAAGTAGGTGCTGGGGGCCAATTTTTGACTTTCGAGCGCCCGAATTCAAAAAGTTCAAGCTCGAAAATAATCGCACACAAAAGCTTACCGCCAATTTTTTCGCATGAAATTAATAGTTCAAATACTCATTCATGATTTTGAATTCCTATCGCTGTTATTTTTAACCGACTTCAATTCCATTGAGGAAGGAGGTTCTGCATTTGGTTTGGTGTTTTTTTTTTAATTAAAACATAATTTCATCGTTTTATTCTGAGTTGTAAATGTCACTTCCGAGTACTTGAATCTCAAAAATCACTAACCTGTTGTTGAGCGATTTTAAAATATCTTTTCAAAACTGCCACCTATTGGGGCTCTTGTTTTTCTTTTCTTACATTCAAAAGTTTAAAAAACGTACCTCAATGAAGTATCTACCTACCTATATAAATAAAAATTTAAATCCCTTCATTATTTTCTTTATTTACAGTAACAAAAGATTGTCGGCAAAGATCTCGTCTCGGGGCCTAATTTACGTAGAGACGGATCAGTTACGCCCTTTCTTCGTACAAGGATAAAATTACAGGAGTCTTGTTTACCAAGATACTTTTTGGGAACAGCACGTGTAAGCCTGTGAAAAGAGCACCAGTTGCTGAGCGGTAACATGTTCTACTTTCAATCAGAGGCAATCGAGTTCAAAATCGGGATGAAATGAGTTTTTTGGGACGAAATATCATTTCATATTTACCAATGGCTTATCGATGAAAAAAAACATCATGACTAAATCGGACCTCCAACAAGGCCTAGTTTACTGGTGCCTACCCCAAATCTTAGGATAAGGTTGCAGAGAGAACCTCAGGCTTTACATAGCCGTCGCAAAAAAGTCGGTAGAAACGCAAGAAATATGAAAACGTGGAACTCTATGTAAAGAGTGCCAGTAGCTTAGCGGTAAGGCGGTTCCCTACCCGGGGGTCGACGTAGTTTCGGATTCCAGATCACACCAAAAATTAATTAAATCAATAACGTACTTTCCAAACTTTCTACCAGCGCTAGGTTACAACCATAAAAAAAACCTGAAATCAAAATATTAAAAAAAAAATTAACAGGCTTCAGGAGGAGGTCACGTTCAACGGTTTAGGGCCTAAAATGTAGGCGATTATCACACTGGTATACCGCAACCGGATACGGTGACGGTGTGTAAGTATGACAGCGCTATACACATGCAGAGCGCTATCTCGCACCGGCGCCGCATGCGGAAATCGTAGCAGTAAGGCGCCTTAGTAGGAAAAATGGGTTATCTAAATAACAATTTGTTTAGATGTCATTGTCACTTTGTTGACAAAAGAAGCTCATCTTGATAATATAACAAATCCGAAACAAATCCTAATTTTAAAGTTAAAATACTGCTACTCGGATAAATGGCTCAGACAAGGTTGGAAAATTGTGGTATTGATATAAGACATAGGATAGGTGGATACATCACGACATTTATTTCAAGAGCAAATTACAATAATAGGTTTACCTGGTTCCTGAACTATGTTGAAGTATTCTGAATAGCTAAAATAAAACAGTTGGCTGTAATAAGAGCGGTTAGGGCAACTTTTACAAAATTTAATTTAATGCCAAGACATTAATGACACCCCGGTCTCATTTGCACGTAACACTGAACCATCTGAATGGTGTGCGCGCGCGGTTTGTGGTTTGACCTTTTCTCGTAATCCAAATATCTGACATGTTTGTTTGTAAAAGATCCGTACAGCGAAGATATGCTTCTAAAGAAATATGCTTGCTCATTTTATCTCAAAAGTAATACTTGCGCGTAACTTAAAAGTTATAACCAGACAGAAGTTTTGGCAAAAAACGTCAATTAACTAGGTACCTAATTCCTTCCGATATTAAATTTATCTATAACTTTCCTCCCGATGTATCGGGATGCTTATTTCTATCTATCGTCCTTTTACAGGGTGAAATAATAAGGTGACTAGGTAAGCCATACTGATAAAAAAAAAGATAAAAGATAAAAGATATTTATTCTTCAATTTAGGCACATTACAATGCACTTATGAACGTCAGAGAGAAAAGAAACTACCACCGGTTCTAACCCTACACCTCTGACCCGAGAAGTATTACTTATTACCGACAAGAAACTCGGCGGGACTTATTTTTTCAAAACAGTACTACAAATACATTAAAGATACTATACACAATAATGCGTAGTTCTTCAAGAAGGCATATCAAAACAGCTTGAGAGACAGACATGTACCTGCCTATTGTGTAATTAAAATGAAAAATAAAAATAAAATCCAAATCTGACTGCTTCGCAACACGTTTGATATTCTTTCTTACTTGAACTGTGTCCTCTAAATGTTAGATGATTTTATAGATTCTGGTTTGGGCCATGCATATATGTCTGTCATATAGTCCTCGACCCTGTAATAACCCTTTGACATTAAAGTTTTTTTCAAGTATTTCTTAAGAGCGGGAAATGATAGATTCAAAACATCGACGGGTAACTTGTTATAAATATGAATACCCTGGCCAAAAAATGACTTATATGCTGAACAACTTTTACTATGGGACCAATTCCGAAATCACGAAAAAATAAATGCTATATAAGTTTTTCAATATGGCCTCTACCACTGAACGGTACATTATTATTTCACCCTAGTAATAGTAATATGTTATATTTTAACACTTATTAGAATTAAAAAAAGAAACTATAAATAATTTTAACAACTAAAACAAAACGATAGAAAACCATTTTCGTAATCGATTTATAATAACTTCATGCTGTATAATATACAGAGTGACCAAAAAAGAACTAAAATCCCGTTGGCTGTAAGCTTTTGGGACGCTGTATATTATACAACTTGCAAATTCATATTATATAATGTACATCATATCAGCTGTCATAAGTTATAAGGAGTTATAAGGATAAATTAATATCGTTGGGAAGTCTCTATGACATTTCCATTCCTGCCACTAAAAGTTCTATGTCTGGTTATAAATAAAGTTGACTTATATTTTAATGTAGGATACCTACGTTCACAGTCAAACTCGAACTGTTATTTTATACTCAAACAATAATAATTCCTACAATATAGGTATATCCTGTATCCGCTTTCCAATGCAACGAAAAATTATAAAAAAATCGGTCAAGAGTCTATAGAATTTTATGAATACAATAATATCTATAGGTACTATATTATACTATATTCGAAAACGTTATCATTTGAATACGAACGAGCCATTAGCGGAATTAACGTTTCCGCTCCATTCGTCCAGAAAGTAATCGCCATCTTCCAATGAATTGAATAAAAGAAAATCAATAATTTCACGAAGATTATCGGAAGCCGTAAATATAGATTCACGTCGGGAATGGACGATAAAAAGGTACGTTTTACCCACTCGTGCTTAATGTGCCTATTAATGAAACAATTTTTACATACTTGATGTCGGTTGACTTATTTGAAACTTAGTTATTTTCCTAAGGTCAACTTTACTAAGTAGATAATCCAAAAAGCAATGTAAGTATCATTGATTTATTTTTACCAGTAAGAATTCCAATAGTAAATAGCTGGTTTTTTTCTTTAAAATTAATGAATACATATTCATTTAACAACCGGAACAGTACCCATCCCGAGTACTCACACACGCAAATATTTTGTTTACAGAAAACATTGTCTCAACAATGAAGTTATTAAAATTCGTACTTTGCAATAATGCTGGTAATCTTTTGTAAGTCCGTTAATTTATGCGCCGGAACAAGGGTGATAAGCGTAATCAGTGCTGTTATACCCAGTCTCTGCAAGAAGCGGCGAGCGTTTTGCTTAGGCGGTATACTGACAGTATACTAAGGCCCACACGGCGGCGTGGCGTAAGGCTAACCCACACTAGCGTCTTCCGAGCGTCGTCGTCACCCGAACGCCGACTACTAGGACTACGACTCATAGTTCATAGTACCTACAGAGACGGTTTGGGTGGAATAGTGAGTGAACACAGACCTAAAACGTTCGTTTGTTTGAAGAGGTAGGCAGTGGTAGCACCCGCTCTAGTCGTATTTATTTTCATGTTCATTTGACCTAAGTAGTTCACAGTTTACATACTCATATAATCCACCATTTTATGTTCAATTGACTTTTTAATCCAAGATTGGGGTATCTAATATATTTTGATAAATCATCTTCACCAAATCTAAACGGACCTAGTAACATATCACTCACCTGCAGCCCCTAAAATGGAAATATTATAATACGCACCTACTCAAAAATCTCCGCTAGTATTTGTTAATTGAATTTAAACTGGTTGGCCTGAGGCGAATAATCGCCTCCGTTCTATTAAAGATAGCAATATAGCGAGGCCTCTCGTCCGGAGAGGGATCTTTTATCACACGACGAATCGCTCGATAAGGGCAGCTCACCGCTAAGGCGTATTCGGGGGATCTTTAGCAACATTGTTAATGCTCTGTTATCTTTCACGTTTAAATAAGGTAGTTTAAATGCGACTCAACGCTTATTTTTGCAAAAGCCTCCAAACGGTTTATCTTTTATCGGTGATATCACTGATGAAGTAATTTTTAACGCTTGATGTCAGATTTTTTCATTATAAATTAACCATCAAAGACTTGATTGACGAATTGAGGGCCAAATTAGAATAATAAATAAATATTTGTGATGTAAATACTGCTGGGTAAAGACCTCCCTCTCTTTCTTCCACGTGTCTCTGTATATGGCAATATCAGCCCAATCACCACAAAGACGTAAAGATCGTACCGCCACCTCCACGAAGCAAGAAATAAATAAGATAAGATTTAAGATCTTGAATCTTATCAATTGGTTAATTCAATTAATTGTGTCCGCTAAAAATTTATTCTACAAATGTGCGTGGGATGAAGGGTTTTACATCAAATTCGTCTAGGATTTGGATTTGACCAAACTAGAAAAAGCATTGAATCTGGGATAGAACGTAAAAAATATACGGACTTAAATTAAATAAACTATTATCTCGTTTGTTTGAGAGATACAAGAATTAAGTACGTGACATTTATTTTTAATATGAAACAGCGTTGGTTCATTAGTAAATATAGTGACGTCAGCACTGCGTGCCTTTATATCCATTTAGAGTTAGGGTAAAGCTCCACTAAAAGCGCCAAATATAATTTTCATTTTTGAATTTTCCAAATGTGGACATAGTCTGAAAATAAATTATTTGAATGAATTTGAAATATTTTTCTATTGAATCTATATCAGAAATACTACATTGAACCTTGTTTCCTTACCCAATTGCTCTCGATTCCCATAATATTTAGTGTCAAAGAATTTCTAAAATGGCTCTCAAGAGACTGACTGACAGCCTGATACTTGTTTTGTCATAATGGAGTCAATAGCTAGGGTTAGGTACACGCACAGATGTGTCCACCGGATTTTTCCGGCAGATATGCCCGGCGGACAGATCCGTCCGTGTATGGCGCGAATTGGACACGGATTAAGCTGCGGACACATCCAAATAGCACACGAACGCATAAACGCGTATTGAGCATCACAGAACTCCCTGTGTATTGGAGCTGGGTATGACTAACGACTCTTGCGTCACGCAAAAGTTGCCAATTCGACCTTGGCAGCGTACACATTGAGCGCCGAGAACCCGACTGTCGGGTTCTCTGTTCGTAGCTACTACGCGCTCCATACGACGAATACCTGGCTACGGGCTACGAGCGTAGCACGTAGCTCTAGGCGGCACTGAATGAGTTAAAACGTCCTTAAGGGAGTACGCCTTAGTACAAATATTTATTATTTATTTATTTAAACTTTATTGCACAATAAAGGGAGTACAAACGGCGAACTTATTGCCAAAAGGCATTCTCTGCCAGTTAAACGTTGGGCCAAACAGAGATAAAAAGAAGGTTATAGGTGCGGGAAATTATAACAAACGTGGGAAATTCTAAACTGAATATAGCTGCTAATTCTAAGTATACATATATGTTAAATAATAAACTAATTAAATATTGTGTTTTCTTACTGTTGTATTTTTCTTTGTTGTACAGTCGCCATCAAATATATCGGAGCGGCCAGGGTACTCAAAAATATCTGAACATGCACTTTATCGCCTTGACAATAGAGGCGTTGTTCAGATATTTGTGACCACCTTGGCCGCTCCGATATATCTGATGGCGACTGTACAATAAAGTATTGTATTACTACTACTACTAAACGTGCAATGACTATACGGACACGCTATGGAGCTTTTGAAAACACCTTAGTCCGTTGGCGTTGGCTATTGCCTAATATGCCATTAGCGTAAAATACGTCAAGCCCTCCTCCAATAGGCACGGCTCCTATAGACCAAACAAGTTTTAATAAATAAATATATATTAATAGCATGGCTATTACTACAAAACTACCGAAACTTGCTGCGTGGCCCCGGCTTTAGAATAGTGCCACCCCGTCTCTTCCCGCGGGTGTCGTAAGAGGCGACTAAGGGATAAGGGATAAGGAAACCTCTGATCCCTACTGCTCATGAGAATGCTGTGGTGATTTATTTAATTAATAGTCATCCGCATGGCGGCGATGCGGTTTGCCACCCACTTCACGTCTCGTTCTTCACGGGGGCGAGAAGTGGCTCACGGAGAGCCGTTCTGCTGCATTGATCGTAGCAAATGGAAATCCGTGATCTCTGCCTACCCCTTTTGGGATATAGGCGTGATTGTATGAATGCATGTATGTATATTAATAGCATAGCTATTACTACAAAACTACCGAAACTTAATTTGACCGCTATGCCAACTAGCGAGGCGTCAGCATTGCGTTGCGGCCAATAATCGAGTATAGTGGTTCGCTAGGCACTCAATATAGGACTATAGAAATGTGATGGAACTAATAAATGTTAATATTAATATCACACAGTATTCATGAACGACATGAATATTGTGTGATAAAATAGAATTTAAAATTAAAAATATCGCTGCTTTACGACCTACTTCTCCATTTTCATACGAGTTTAACTGCATAATATATTTAAACACTATTCCCCAATCCCTTATGTTAATATCCAAGTCTCTACCCACTACGTTCTCTATTTGTCAAACATCCACAATGTATTAATTAAAAGCACTCTATTCTAACCCTGACGACACACAGTTATAGAATAACCCTACATAACATATAGCCGTTGAATTTAAACTTTCATGAGACTTATTACGATAATTACGCACACAGAATACATCATAATAAAGGGGGTGACCGGAAGTAGAAGTAGATTATTGCGTCAGATCGTTATGTTATAGGACTTATAGGTGTTGAATAATAAGTATTTGTAATTGCACTCGGTTGCCAGTAAAAAGCTACTGCAGCATATAGCATATAGCAATTAAAATAAGTGGTTAAAACGATATAAAAGTTCTTTTTGCATTTTTTTTATGTTTCAATCATTATTATGTACTTAAATGGTCTTTTATTCATATCATAAGTATGAAACAAACTGTTAATATTACTAAAAATATACTTTTCATACTAAATACAAACATACTTATAAATGTATTTGGTGTCATATTATAGTGCCAAGATGTTTAATCACTAACGAGCATCAAGAAGAGAATATTAAGATCCATCTTTCGTAGATCGTAGCTTTAAATTGCGTTTATTTCTTACTAGACAATTTTAATACTTTGAGTCCATTTGATAACTGGCCTATAACCGCGAAGCACTTCGTTCATTGAATCGTCTATTAGCATCACTCTCTTTCGTATATGCAAGAGCGATAGAAACAGGACCATCGTTTTGTCGATTTTAGAACTTCGCGGTAGGCCCTCTGGATATATTATACGGATCTACTTAGTTGTTTTTTTTCTAGAATTTCAGAACACATCCAGTATATACATACCTACATACATGTCGCGCGTTGTGTCTAAATAATTTCAATTAAACCATACATTTATATAGCAATAGCTGTTATGAATAAGCGGGATCGCAATAATAGTTAATTTATAAGGAATGCATGAATGGCTGAGTGTGTGATTCCCGTTCCGGCTGCAGTTGGCTCAAGAGGCTCATTTGAAATTCATATTGTCGTCACAGCGGATATAGAGACAATGGAATACACCCCGAACTTTCGCAAACAACATGTTTTCGTAAACTAAATTCGCAGTTTGGTGCGGTTTTCGTAATGGTGCCTGGAATTCGCTTAACGACAGTGAAGCGAAAGCGTCGATTTATGAAGTTGTTATTTATGGGAAGTGAAAATAATAGGAATTTTGGCGGAGTGATATCAGTGCATAAGCACCGCTAATTGTTATGAAAAAAAAAGTTGTGAAAATTCTGGCAGCTTATTATTACTTATGAATTTGCATATAGTAAAACTCGCTTAATAATATTTAATAGGGCCCCAGAAACAAAAAAGCGTAAGTAATATTTGTGGGACTGTCCTGGGTACCTCAAACTGCAAGGACTGATATAAAATAGCGTATAATGCAAGATATCGTATTAAACGTGATCGTATTAAGCGGATTTAATGACAAACTCATATTAATAACAAATCTGGAATAGGTAAAGATTTTAAGGAACATCCTTTCTTAATTACCTAGAATAGAATATGATGTGTAGCTACAATGAAACAACTACGATCATAGAACACATGCGCAATGAAAGAATTGAGCACTTAAGATTGTCATATCTATTGATAATCAACTCTAGGTGTCATAGACGCCACGCCGAGCAGAGAGCGATGCCAAGTCTTCGTAAACCTGCCACGGCGGGCTTAATGTATAAACGTTGTGTTGTGTTTTGTAACATTTTCAGCCAAGTTTAGGCCGATTTTAGTCTTTATATTTGTTGAATGTTAACTTTCGTGAGACATTATCACTGCATGCGGTTGTACTCACTTGTGTTTAGTCACTACGCGCGACATGTTTCGGAGAGCTTAGGTCTCTATCCTCAAGCAAGTCAAGCACAACACAATACAACACAAGACTAAACACAAGTGAGTACAGCCGCATGCAGTGATAATAGTCTTTATGTTTGTCTTTGGCAATGACATTTTCATCCTAACTAAATTAATGATCTTTACCCGCTTATTTTAATATTTATTGTGTTAAACTATCGATCAGACTTCCCCTCTTGAAGGCAATAACCGGCTTGGATACAAATCACCACAACATGGAGCTACGTAAAGTGGTCACGATCCTCAGACATGACAATTCGACATGGAAGAAGAAATACCAACAATTCCAACAAACCTTTATCAAATATCACGTTAATTTTTTTATGGCGATAAATTATACATATACTTATACTACTCGGTCCTTACCAACAATAGGCTACGTTCCAATAGATAAACTTAATTGTTTCGTTGCATTCATAAAATGTAAATTTCAAAAATACACATGAAAATCCAGGTGTAACATGTGTTTACGCTTTTAATGATTTTATGGTGGTTAAAACTTTTATAAAGGAGATGTATAGTGATGTCAAAATATTAGTCTCCCATATAAACTCCATAGTAAAAATAGCTGATTTGACTTCATAGGAAAGTAGCCTATTATATGTAGTTGATTATGATGAGCACTTTAAGTTCATATTGACTTCTAGTCATAATCTCATGTTATTATGAGTTTCTGTATATTTTAGCTCTATGACGTGCTTAATATATACCTATTTTTCTCAATGGCACTAACACCTAGCACACAACAAGCTACATAGAGGTGCTCGCGCGTGTTCGAGCCTGTTTGAGCACCGCAGATGAATCGATTCAATCGACTGAATGATTCGAATGCATCGCTTGCAGCCATATAGCACCTCCCAAACCACAGCGTATTATCGTCACCACTCGGCTTAAGCTAATTTCATCCTTATCACGTCTAATTTTGGTCTAAAGTATAAAATACTATGGAGACATAGGTAAGCTTTTGTTTTTAACGAGCAATACGCCTATGGCAATTCAATGCCTGCAGCATTCGCCAGCTACAAGTAGTGATTGTTTTTCAGTCGAGATTACATTGATATCCGTTATTGATGCACGGGTTTACACCTCCGGTTGAATACAAAAGGTACAACCTCGATTTATGGTTTTCAACAAAAAAATCACTACGACCTTTATTGTGTTTATTGTTCAAGGATATATGTGTGATACATTGACATAAAAAAAATGTCATCATTGTTACATAAAACCGTTACCAATAAATTTAAATAAAATCAATATGATAAATAAAATGTTTTTTCGCAGACCTATGTATTACGAGTATATATTAAATTGAATATGGTATATCAGAAAGGTAGAGATATTTCGCACTGTAAGTAGTACTGTAAGGTGAAAAATATTATTTAAAAAACAACAAACCCAATTACGAAATATATCTTTCAAAGAAAATCATAATATATTGATAACAATTTAATGCTCTTAGTTCATGCTGTGTCAAATCGAGAATACCTATTATTTATATCATATATAATATAAAGAGCGCAACGTTCTGTTCCCGATAAACTGTTCCGTCAGCGTTTATGGGACGACGTAGGTGTAAAATGACTTTTTTTAAATCTGCTGGGAATGCTTCAGGTGCTGATAGAGCCAGGCTTCTAGGCCGGAAACTGGCGCTTGGTTGAACGCCCTACCGTCTCCGAACTTAGGCATCCTGCTCGACAATGAGCCTTTGTCGTCGGTATATGTTTAGTTTATTTAATTTTAGATTTAGATTTATTGTAAACTAGTTTTAGATTGCAAATTAACTTTATTTGAATGAAGCGTGATCTTCTATTCTATAGGCATCTGTAGGGTTCTATTGCATACTATTATAACGTAGTAATTAGTCGAACTATTCTTACAAGATAATTTGCCGAATGTGTTCTACTAAGTACAATTCCGCTACACGGTATTTTATATTAAAATGGTAGCGCGGGCTCGAGACGCTGTCGCGCCGAGACTCGAGAGCCTCTCGCCTTTGTCGCGCAATCTGCCACGTAGTACTCGGCTAATCCTCACGTTTATTATGACCTGGTTCCGGGCATGATTAGCTACTATTGTGTGAACTATTCGAATGTTATTTCGCGGGATAATGATTTATTAATCAGCGTGTAATTAAATACCGGTTTACAGATCAATGATTACAATACAATACAAATACACTTTATTGAATACCTCAAATAGAAAAACAGTATAGAAAATGCTTAAAAATAATTACTTTGTAACCTTATTCTTATTGCAAATTATTTTTATCCCACCCCAATACAACTTAAATATTAGTAGATTAGATTATTTGTAGTGTATTCTAGTTATGTTTGAGATAGATTGTGTTTTAATGTATTGTTTATGTATTTTAAAATTAGAATACGGCATTAGGCCTTATTGGGATCATCAAGAGTAGGATATAATAGTAGTAATAACAATATTTAGGAGATAAATTGTAGGTTGATTAAAATAATCCAACCAAAAAGTGTCCCCGTGATAAGTAGGGATCTAACTTTTCACAAAATCCCATCGCCCTGTGTTTAAGTACCTGGGTATTGAAGTGCGTGTGTCGCTCTTGAGTGTGCTTGTCAGCGTTGACGCCAAACTGTAGCAGGTAGTTCACTCGACTTAAACAGCAGCCGTCTTAGTCGAGTGTGACATATGAATTTAAAATTTGACAATAGGTATGTGCTTCAAAATGGCTTAGTGGTGCTAAAACTTTCTTGTTTGCAGTGAGTTGACGAGTACTCTTGTCTCTTTAGCTGTCAACATAGATAAACCTCTTTTTTTTGTAAAGGTTCAACACAGTCCTCCCTTCTTTAAACGTGCCTGTAACAGGCGGAGTTGCAGGCGTCCATAAGCTACGGTAGCTGCTTACCATTAGGCGGGCCATGTTTATATGCCACCGTCGTGGTATAAAAAAAGTTTAATTTACTATAAAACGGGGTATTTACCGTTATAAATGTCCAAAATAACTAAAGAAATTATGGTACTCATTGACGTAAATAGTTATTTTATCTCCACTCGTATCAATTTATAGCATCAATTTTATGAATTTTTTAACAATAAATTTTTGTTAAAAATTCATAAAATCGATGCTATAAATTGATACGAGTGGAGCTCAATTGGAGCCGGTTTAAGAGGAATTTCCTCCCGCGAACGCTCTGACTGTGGAATGAACTCCCTGGCGAGGTTTTCCCAGAGGGCTACAGTCCAGTATGAGGTTTTTCAAAAAAGGAGTGTATAGGGTCTTAAACGCGCATGTGAATCCTCTGGAGTTGCAGGCGTCCATAGGCTACGGTAACTGCTTACCATCAGGCGGGCCGTATGCTTGTTTGCTGCCATCGTGGTATAAAAAAAATTCATCGGATTTGATTTATTTCACGTATAAAATCTCATTAAAATCCAGATTTGAATTGCGGGCATGGAAAGTAAACAAAAGAGCAATATTCGTGCGTAGAGTCTCTTCAAACAACAACATTGATTTGATTGACATTCCGATTCAAAAACAATTTGATTGGGTTGAGTTGTTGAGTGTTCGTAACTAGGGAATGCAGTACCGGTACTGTTTCGTAGAACCGGGATTTTCGGTACTAGCCAATAATGGAACCGGGATTTCCCGGTAATTTCGGTGCTTTCGGGAAAAATCTTCTAAAACCTCTGACGCTGATTTAGGTAGTAAAAATGTCATCGCGTTATGTTTTAAATAAACGCGGGCCGTCCAACTACCTGGCGCCAGGCGTCAAGCTACCTGGCGCTGAGGGCAGCTACCGGGTCCTGCCCTCAGCTACGCGCTCATGGCCTTAGAAGACCTTCCCTCGATTTCAAATTTATGGAGATTGGCGTTTACAGATTTTAGAAAAATCATACAGGTGCGAGAGAAAGAAAATTTTTGACAAACTTTTTTTATGCCTTTTGATCCCATTCCTATCCAGGATCAAACACTTGTATGGAACAAAAAAAATCCGGTTAGAAAAGCCACAAATCAAGGAAAGCTTTCCCCGATTTTGGTATGAAAAAGAAAACTTTAATTTTTCACATGCTATTTTTTTATGTCATTCGATCCCATTTCTGTTCAGTATCAATAGTTTCTATAGGATCGACTTACGGTAATGTACCAAAAAGCCACAAATTGAAGAACAATTTCATATACAATAAAAAAAACATACATTTACTGCTTTAAAATCCCTGTTTGATATTTTAAATGCTTTTACTGCACTGATATCATACAGTATTATGTATGGTCCTTAAACGTGTGTGTCTGCGTGATAGAAAAAATATAAATTCACTTTTTCTCTATAGTAAATGTATGAAAAAAATATCTTTAATTTGTGGCTTTTTAGTACATTACCGTTAGTTCGCTCCTAGGAAACTATTGATAATGGATAGAAATGGAATCGATTGGCATAATAAAACAACACGTGAAAAATATTTATTTACATAACTAAATATACAGAGGTACTACAGTACAAATACTAAACTAAATTAATAACTAGCTCAAATCTAAACTAGGCCCTTGCGGCATTGTACCAAGGATGCTGGCGGCATTTCCTCGTTGTATCGCAATGCTGATACGCTGTGCGAGGAAACCGCCAGCTCTTCGGTCACCAGTTACATCAACCAGACGCTACGTGAAAAATTAAAGTTTTCATTTTGATACAAAATTTATAGGAAAAAAATCCTCGATTTGTGGCTGCTCTAGCCGGAATTTTTTTTTGGTCCCATACAAGCTTTTGATCCTGGATAGGAATGGGATCCAATGGCTACAAAAAAAAGTTATTTATTTATTTTATTTATTTAATAAAAGTAAAGTAAGTGAGTAAAGTAAAGTAAGTTTGTCAAAAATGACCTATTTCTCGCACCCTGAATGTTTTTTTCCAAAATCTGTTAACGCAAATCTTCATAAATTTGAAATCGAGGGAAAGGTCTTCTAAGGCCACTTTCGCGTAGCAGCACGGGATCCGGTAGCTGCCCTCAGCGCCAGGTAGCTTAACGCCTGGCGGGCGACCGCCGCGACCACGGCCGCCGGTTGGACAGCCCGCATTTATTTAAAACATTACACGATGCAATATTTGAACTTCGAAGATTAAATGAACCCAAAAAAGGTATAAAATGTTTTTCCCGAAAATCCCGAAAATACCGGGAATTTTATTTTCCAGTCCCGGTTCTTTACACGACTCGAAATCCCGGGAATTCCCGGTACTTTCGGTTCCGGTATTTCCCGGGAGCAAACCCTATTCGTAACGAGCACAATAGGTAGGTACTCGGTAAGTAGCGCATACAAGCTCACGTAGCATCTACGTTGAAATACAATAGGGTTGAAATACAACTAGACAACGAATCGTAAATGAAGATTTGAAATATTGTTTTATGTACAGTCACCGGCAATACTATCTTCCTATACGAAGGCCGCAAAAATATGTGACACGCTCTTATGGCCCTACAAATAAGAGCGTGTCACGTATTTTTGCGGCCTTCGTGTAGGAAAATACTATTGCCGGTGACTGTACGTAGTTTGGATTAGACTATAGTACATTACTACAGAGGCCGGGAAGTAGGGGGTGGCCGGCTGAGTTATATAGACGGCCGAGCGTAGCGAGGCCGGATAGTTACGAGGCTGGCAACCCCTTTTCACGCCGAGGTATGTATAGTGCTTTTCTCAAACATGCAATGAAATAATATATGAAAATTATCCAATTTTTTCCGATATACGTAAGGCAAGAGTCTACTCGTAAACTTGAATTAATAATGTATATGGTGACTGAATAATTTAATTTTAGAATGTTACAAACAAATTTTCAATAAATAAACAAAAATTAAAACAACAACAACAAAAACAACAACAACAACAAAAACAAAAACTAAAACAAAGACTAAGACTAAGACTAAGGCTAAGGCTAAGGCTAACGCTAACGCTAACGCTAACGCTAACGCTAACGCTAACGCTAACGCTAACGCTAACGCTAACGCTAACGCTAACGCTAACGCTAACGCTAACGCTTACGCTACGGTAACGCTACGCTATGCTAACGCTAACGCTAACGCTAACGCTAACGCTAACGCTAACGCCAACGCCAACGCCAACGCCAACGCTAAACGCTAACGCTAACGCTAACGATAACGCTAACGCTAACGCTAACGCTAACGCTAACGCTAACGCTAAGCTATGCTAACGCTAACGCTTACGCTAAAGCTAACGCTAACGCTAACGCTACGCTAACGCTAACGCTAAATAAAGCTAACGCTAACGCTAAAGCAAAAGCAAAAACAAAAAACAAAAACAAAAAAAAAAGATAATGATAATGATGATTATTGTTTTTTTTAAATATGCATAAATAGTGGCAGAATGTCAAATGAACCAAAAAGTAAATATCGCTTAATCTTAAATGGCTGAATGCCATGATCCTGTGCCACAAACATGTGGAATTGAAATTTAAAAAAAATTACTTCCCGGCCTAGGCATTCAAATTTATATGAAAATCGTTACCTGTTCTCTGGAGTTGATCCGCCCTAATAGCTAGGGTCTTAAGCTCAAAACCTCAAATTTTTATGCACAAGCACAAAATTTGGCACACTTGTTTATTGTCCCCAGAAAACCCGATTAAGATCGGTACCCAAAGGTACCCCCCCTTCTGGCGACGGGGAGGGGGGGTTAAAATACCACTCCACCCGGCTTCATTCAAAAAATTCTAACAGTTCACGTTTAGCTAATAGGTCAAGTTTGGTATCATTTTCGGATAAAATAACCACGTAGAATTTGTTTCTGGTATTAAAAAATGCAATTTACGAAGTAATTTAAAAAAAACATACGAATTTCGAAAATCTCAACAAAAATTTTCATATTCCAGTCATCATAAATAAAAAATTTCTAGTTTTTTTCACAATTTAAAAATACAATATTAAAGCATATTTCACGTAGATTCAAAAAAATATAACATATGAAAACCTTTACTAACAGGAAATAGCATAAAAAAAATATTTTACGTCGCGCGTCGCGATATTATTTTTGCCGCCGTCGGCATCCGCGGTCAAAATATCCAAATAACGCACTGTGGATAGGTACCATGTAAACTTGTTATTTATTGAAATCAATTGTATATATAACAACGATAAAAATTGTACCTGAAAAAATGTGGTATTCCGTCAGAAAAGGGACTTTTAGTATAGGAGTTGTGTGCGTAACCTCTTTTCCTCGTGCTAAAATCTTGGGTTTATAAGTGGTATTTATGAAGCTATCAAACGGGTCCTTGAACTAGTTGCTAGGAAAACAGCCCCTCTGGACACGAACAGAGCTATAATTATGGATAGCCAAATGCAACTCGACCGATGGGTTGTACAGTATACAAATCTCTATTCGAGTCCAGTTGATATACATCCGGAGGCTATCCAAAGCATGCCCACACTGGCTGTTATGACCGAGTTAGATAATCTACTGCCTGTAGAGGAGTTTGCCAAGGCTATTAAAAGGCTGACGTGCGGTAAGAGTCCCGGCGGAGATGGCACGCAACCCAAGCCGAAATAATAGAACTCGAATGCATGCGACCACTTGTGTTGTACAAACTGCTGTGAAAATGCTGAGAAGCGGGAAATGTGCCAGCTAGCAAGTTTTTTGGCCAATTCGTTCTTTTAAGACTCCAAAAGCTTGCAGAACGCGTTTATCCTGAGTCGCAGTGTGGCTTCCGCTTCGATCGTTCCTCAGTGGATATGATTTTCACACTTCGTAAAATGCAGGAGAAGTGTCGTGAACAAAATACCCCCTTGGTTATGGCTTTTGTCTACCTTAACAAGGTGTTCGATACAGTCAGCCGGGCACACACACAGCACTCGAGAGCATTGGGTGTCCATCAAAGCTTCTGAGGCTAGTTGTATCCTTCCACAAAGGTGTGAAGGGCACAGTAGTTTTTAACAGAGCGTCATCAGCGCAGTTCGATGTCTCCAGAGGAGTGCGACAAGGCTGTGTCTTGGCTCCTACCCTGTTTGGTATATACTTCTCGCTTATATTAAGTACCGCTTTCAGCGATAACCAGCAGGATATCCATCTGCATACGAGGGCCGATGAAAAAATGTTTAACAAAAGTCAAAAAGAGACCTCGAGAATCTTTTCCTCGACAGTCTTATCTATGCTGATGACGCAGTCTTCGTTGCTAACTCCAGTCCATGGTGAGTCACTTATATCAGGCTTGTTCCCTGTTTGCCATGTCCATAAATACGAGAAGGACTTCCGGAGCTCCCTCTATTTGCAGTCGCCGCGGTCAGCTTTCCCTTTGTATAGTGTGATATTGGCATCACGCATATCCTGAGGCACATTTCCGGCTTCTCAACATTTGTACAGAAGATTGTACACAAGTGGTCGCATGCATTCGAGTTTTATTATTTAGGTTTAGGTTGGGTGCCATCACCGCCGGGGCTCTTACCGCATGTGAGCCTATTAATAGCCTTGGCAAACTCCTCTACAGGCAGTAGATTATCTAACTCGGTTCATAACAGCCAGTTTGGTTTGGGCATGCTTTGCACAGCCTCCGGATGTATATCAACTGGACTCGAATAAAGATTTGTATAGTGTTCAACCCATCGCTCGAGTTGCATTTGGCTATCCGTAATTATAGCACCGTTCGTGTCCAGAGGGGCTGTTTTCCTAGTAACTGGTCCAGTGACCCATTTGATAGCTTTTAGCACAAGATTTTAGCACAAGGAAAAGAGGTTGCGCACACAACTCCTATACTAAAAGTCCCTTTTCCGACGGAATACCACATTTTTTCAGGTACAATTTTTATCGTTGTTATATATGCAATTGATTTCAATAAATAACCAGTTTACATGGTACCTATCCACAGTGCGTTATTTGGATATTTTGACCGCGGATGCCGACGGCGGCAAAAATAATATCGCGACGCGCGACGTAAAATATTTTTTTATGCTATTTCCTGTTAGTAAAGGTTTTCATATGTTACATTTTTTTTATCTACGTGAAATATGCTTAAATATTGTATTTCTAAATTGTGAAAAAAACTAGCAAATTTATATTTATGATGACTGGAATATGAAATTTTTTGTTGAGATTTTCGAAATTCGTATGTTTTTTTTTTAAATTACTTCGTAAATTGCATTTTTTAATACCAGAAACGAATTCTACGTGGTTATTTTATCCGAAAATGATACCAAACTTGACCTATTAGCTAAACGTGAACTGTTAGAATTTTTTGAATGAAGCCGGGTGGAGTGGTATTTTAACCCCCCCTCCCCGGCGCCAGAAGGGGGGGTACCTTTGGGTACCGATCTTAATCGGGGTTTCTGGGGACAATAAACAAGTGTGCCAAATTTTATGCTTGTGCATATAAATTTTAGGTTCGACGTTTTTATGTGGCTTAGGATCCTCACTATAAACGTGATACTTTGAAGCCTATTATGACGCACATAACGAAGACATTTCATTGCATGTTTGAGAAAATATTATTTTCACAATCATATTGTCTATCCTTAGTAATAGTACATTACGTACCTAGGGCGGTAAAATAAAGAACGGCTCAGATCGCGGATATTTGTGGCCCGAACCGAAGGTGAGGGCCATAGACAAGCGATCTGAGGCCTTCTTTATTACCGCCCGTGGTGCGTACACAATTTTACGTCTTCTCCTGGGTGTGAATTGAAAATTGCCGCTCCGCCCGTGGGCGTAATATCTCACTTACCGCCCAGAGTGACGTAAAGGTACACTTTCAATACTTCAGAACTATTAATATCTAAGATACCATATCAACTCTTACGGGCATAATATGGTGTCAGCTTTTACAAAAATAGTACATAATATACATTAATTTATATAATATATATATATAAAACAAAGTCGTGCCAGTTACACCATTTATCTGACGTTCATAAGTGCATGGTAATATGCCTAAATTGAAAAATCATATCTTTTATTACTCAAGAACCGATTTAAATTACTTTTGATTTTTGGACTTATCTCCGCCCGTAGGTATAGGTATTGGAGTGAGTTGTTACTTATTTTATTACTAAACCGCAGCAAATCAGCAAAATGTTCTGTAATAGACAAATAAAAAATCAAATCAGTAAAACAACAGACGCTACCAACTGTAGCTTTCACCTCCATTCTGATTGACACAATACTCCGAAAAGCGAACGCCGAGTGGTATTGTATAAATGTACCTACACAGAATATACACAGGAACAATGCTATATTTATCCCAGGCTCAACTCAACAGGGACTTATTGTAACGAGGGAGTGGCAATTACCCACCGGATTCGTCTTCCGCTTGCGTCCCGATGCTTGCTCCCGGTAAAATTACATTTGCCCTACTTCCGTTTAAATTTCATAATTAGATGAATTTGCCGTTGCCGCCGTGCCAGTTTTTACGCGGTGTTTTATTTTTGTAGCAATTAGACTGGTTTTCCTCGTTAGCTAAGTGATTACTGTTTTTAATATGAGCAATGAAGTAAAATTGCCACGAAAGTAAGTTAAGAGTGTTTATTTATTCCAAAAATATTCTTGCCCATTCTAATATCAGATCTAGTCGGTCCTCTCAAGTTGATTGATGTATTTCAACAAAATTGGAGACCGCTTTGGGTTTTATCCCAAATTTAATTTACCGTTAAAGTCGGCATACAAACTACATTATATTAACACTCATGTTAGATAAATGCTTATGTACTAATTTGTATATATTTACTGAAATATAATGTTCCTATTTATTTATGTATGTCCTGTTATTTAGTATTTCAATGTTAGTGTTTTCATAATAAGTTTTTGCACTTCCTATTGACTCTTTTTATATTCACCATGTATTTTCTACTATATTGTATTTTTTTTAATGAGCAATAAAGCATTCATCATGCTCAAGTCTTGCCAGACATAAAAACCTATTAAATTCAAAGTTTATTCACAGAAACCATAGCCTTACAAAATATTACTTAAAAAGTATCGAGCGAACCAAATCGCGGGAACAGCTCGTACCTAGAGATTAAGGATCTAAATTGAACTTCATGTAAGATGAGAAACTATGCATGCCTCTTCCTTTGTCACAGCGGCACCGTGCGTCTACAAATTGGTTCGGTGCAAAGCGAAGCGCGCTCTATCGAAACGCACCGTGCCGTATCTACATCGTGCCTCTTCGCAGCGCCTTTGCCAACGCCAATTAGACTAAAACAATTTTAATGATGCGCACTACATCGAGTTCTTTGTATGGTCCTTGCGGAATAAAAAGATTCATAATTGTATGATTTCGGCAGAGTTTTTATTTTAATAAACATGTATAAAGAGGGTTTTCGGATGGTAGCTCCGTGATGCGGCCTGTGTTATTCACAATAAGTAGTACCTATATGGGTTGGACTGAACAAACTAAAGTAGGACGTGTGTTATTATTGTGTGGTACTAACGTACCACGTAACGTAGTATACAAACGGGTAACGACCACGCGATAATAACTACGTCGTACTAATAAAAACTTGTAAAAATATGTTTTCATGACAAAAATCAATCATACAATTAGTCACACTTTATCAATGTTTGTAACCGCTTTTGAAACTATATATAATTGAATTCTTTAAAATGCATCAATAGTTATTAAAGAAACTGTTACTGTGCTCTACCGGATTATACACATATAGATATAGCTATTTATATTCAATTAATATTTACAACTATGATTCCTCTCACAGCCTTTGCAGACAAAGTAAAATTTATAAAATTTATGTATTAGTATATCCTGTATATTATATAAGTAATAGTATGTAACCATATATGTGTAGGCTTTTATTTATTGTAATTATATATGTTTATAAATTTGGCTTAATAATAACTATTTTCTACTTTATTACATTTTCCTCCTGCACCAACTTACAAGTCTCTGTTTGGCCCAATGGTTGACTGGTAGAGAATGCCATTTGGCATTAAGTCCGCCATTTGTACATTTTCACTTTTTGTGCAATAAAGTTTAAATAAATAAATAAATAAAATAAAATAAAATTAAGTCCGAATATTTGCATCTAAAACAAATAAGTAACAACTTGTTCAGTGTTCTGCGTACCTGCTACGTACCATAACTGCGTAATGAACTCAACTCAACGCAGAAAAGTAAAGTTCCAACCATTCAGCGTTTTTCCAGCTCATACTTAATGCGCATAAATTACTTTTGAAGAGTACTTAACCGCGAAAATATGCAAAATTATGTAATATGCAGCTGGGAGCATATGTGGGAGTTATTAGGGAAAGTGGAAGTTGTAATAAGGGGGGCTTTTAGTGGCCATACAAGCTCATTCACGCGTTCGCCCGCTTTCATCAGTGGAAACACTCCAAACTCCCACTGCTATCCCGAATTAATCTTTTGACTGATGATTAATAAGCAAAATGTATCGCTGCTTCAGTAACGATAACGATTCATTTAACTAATTGCTAAAAGTCGTTTCTCTGTCGTCTTGTGAGCCATGTTTTTTTTACAATTTTTTTGTTCGGTCCAGACCCCGCGAACTTACATTAAGTACCAATTTTACATGTTTTTAATGTGTCTCATAAAATATACTAGTAGATAGTCCGCCTCGAACTGAGAACTTGCGATTTACTTGCAAATGAGTTGACCAATATAACAAGACCTATATGAAGATTTTTTTCGCCTTCTAAGTCCACAACCCTTTGGTCGATCCAGCTCATAAACCAACTCTCAGATTTTATGTATCTCTGCTGTACCCCAACAAATTTCATAAAGATCAGAAAAACGTTACTAAAGTTATCGTCGAACAAACTATCAAAATCAAAAAGCCATCGAAATGCCGAGACGTCCCAGTAGCCAGAAGTTGTTTGTAAGAACTCGCTTCGCTACGCTCCCGCGCGTTCGATAAGCGAAAATATTAAATAAAACAAAGTTTACCTGTCAAGTAAAGCACACAATGTTCTTTATCACGTGTCATCATAACAATGGCTATGAAAATGCTCGACTCTATGCACAACACCATGTCATGTCATACAAGGTGAAGCGACGTGACATTTAGAGGGCGCCGCTTGACTGTAGGGCTCTCGAGGCGTGAGACCGCTTTTCGAGTGGAGCCTAATGGCCATACACACTATCTGATCGATGCGTCCGATTATAAGGACCTGGAAATTGTTTTTGTAACTAAGCGCTGTTTCTAATTAATACCTTATTAAATGTATGAATATTTATCGCGTGGTGCCTGTTATATAAATGTGATGAGTACCATTTAATCAGTCAAATTTTATGTTCTTATTTTAAGAAGAAAAAAAAAGGCTCTTAACTAGTATAGTATTGATATCAAGATCTCAACTCAACTTATTCACTGCTGTACTACGCTTGTCGTACCACGTCGTAGCCGATAATGTGTTTTCCAGCTAGGTACGAGTATGTTCCAAAAAATCTAATTAATCCGCATAAAGATAAGTGAAGGAAAAAGTAGGAGCCGCCTCGTATCAAAAGGTCAAGGAACTGGCGCAAGATAGAAGTAGATGGAAAATACTCTACCGACAAGAGAATCCCTCTTAAGTTGATGATGATGAAAGATAATGTGCCTTTGTTCGCTCAATCATTTAAAATAAATAAAATACATGATGAATATCGTTCTTTATCGGCATTAGTAAACTTTATTACATTTTGACAAGATTTTCTTTTTCGCTCGAAGTTACATTAAGTTTAACGGAACCGTGGATGAAATAGTACCAAATAACTAATAACATTCTACCAGTAATCCCCCGCTTGAACGAACTAACACGGAAGTCAGGATAAATGAAACCTTATAAAAATAGAAAGGGGATTAAACGCAGCCAGCAAAATTCACGGAAGCCTCAACTGACAAGAAATTCCTTTCATAGAGAGCCAGCTTAAAACCGCGCTTCGGCTAAGTGGTGACTGCTATCTGAGGGAATAAAATAAAACGAAATAAAAAGCGCGCCCGAGCCGTGCAAACTCCACGACACCGATATCTGAATAGTGCATTGTCGTGGGAAAGAGCAGTGTGTTAAAACCATAGATACATACATGCTAGGTAGACCACGCGAACAATCATTTTACGTACCAGTGGTCATGAGCTTTGTCATGATCGAATGCACATCACATGCTATGATAATGACAATGCCACGGTGCCAAGGATTCTAGCAGTTTTTCTGTGCTGTATTTTTAATAAAGTGTCGAGCGAGAAAGCTTTTGGCGAAAGGGCGCTGGGATCTCATGGGCCAAGAGTCTCGACTCCGAATGGTATAAAAATATATTCAGGATCAAAACCTCTTTAATACAAAGATTATTATTGCAATAGGTATTGCAGATTATTAATACAAAATCTGTTCTTATATACGTATGTGTTTAGGAGTACCTACGTATTTACTTGGCTTAGCAGTAAATTGAACACAGACATACAGATTCTAAATATGCGACATCGAAATATTTAGAAATTATATGTCTGTGTCCAAAACTTATCGATATGTAGAACTGTGCTGAACGTCTAACCGTCTGTTTCAATCGATAGTTTTATTTTATTTCCTGGTGTATGATGGTACGAAACGTTCCAGTACGTTGTTATTGTAGATGTTTTGAAGATGTAGGAGGCTAATAAGAATGAAACTTGTTCTGTGGGCGTTTTCACAAAACGTTGTTGATTTTCGTGTTTTTGAAATTTTAAGAATTTTTTGGATATTCCTCCTTAGAATCGAGAGTACTATTCATTCTGCTAGGAAATGAAAAGTGTCCCAAAATTTTCATACAATTTTTAATTTCCATTACGCTACTTTCATATAAGTGCCCATAGAAAAGTAGCGTAAGAGGAACAGGACACTTTTAATTTCATAGTGGAGTTGATAGTACTCACGATTCTGAGTAGGAATATGCAAAAAATTCTTAAAATTTCAAAAATATGAAAATTAACAACTTTTTGTGAAAAAGCCCCTGTACGCCAAGCTAGCTTTGTTGATATTGTGGCACTATACCAGGAAAAGTAATCTTCATGTTTTGAATAAATGTTTACAGAATGTAATGTAGGATACTAAATTTACTGAGTTAATAACTGCATTTTTTACGGAAATGAATACTTAGAAGTTATTATTATACCACCATAAAGGACGTGCTTACACCGAGTAAATTTTCAAAAGATACAGACTCATTGCGTGTTAACGTGATTTCGCATACATATACATCGAAGCAGATTACAAGTATCAATTTTTTTTACTACAGATTTAGGTTATAAATAATTTCGTAAGACTACTTTTTCAATGGGAAAAGCATATGTCACAATGACATTTCCAACAATGGTCCTTGAAAACCTAAATTTGTATGGCGTGAAGTGGTTTATATTTATTTTAGCGAAAATGACTGACTGTTTCGTCTCGAATTGGACCAATAGCTGGTTTCAGAAATAAGAACTCTAAAATTCTTCGCCTTCGACTGTATACAGGATGTAATAAAAATACTAGTGATTTGAAAGGCATATTTAACTGGTATCGTATTCTAATTATGAAAAACTAACCATTTTTTCGCGTCCAAATATTTATTTCCTACTTTTTCTTACTCGCAATACGATAGCTCTTTTTGTTACAATTTGTACATGTACTTGCACTAATAGTTTCCGTACATTGTTAAGGAATCATCTTTTGTCTCTTTCTCTCGTTGCAGTATGGAATCTGGAACAGCGCCCTCTACAATAAGTTTCCTTCCCCATTTAATTACACGCCTACCCCAATGAGCGGGATTAGAAGGCTAATTATGTCCAGTTGCGATAAAATGAGGGTAGTACAATATAAACAACTGAAAGTTTGGTAATTTTAATATGTATTAAGTAAAGGGTGAACTGGAATTAGTTATAGCCAAATTGGTGTTAACTTCGGCTCTGGACCGTAATTGAAATTACTTCAACCCGTGGCTTTTAGCAAACTACTTATATAGAACTGTTTAGTTTAATACCAACTTAACTGAGTGAAAAGCACAATCATTTAGTAGAAAAATTAATAGCAGTCTAGCAATTGTTGCTATTAGTTGATCAGAAGTGTAAACATAAAAGTTAAATTATTGTTGATTAAAGTATTCAATATAACTTGTGTGGTTAAATTAAATAGCATTGAAATGATAGGTAACAACATAAAAATATGTACCAACCATCGCCCACACTGTCCATCGGTGGACCTTATGCCTTTTGTAATAAGGTCCACCGATGCGCGATGTACAGTTAAGAGCGTTGCTTTGTTGCTGTGTTGTTTGTATATGATGTAAACTAAATTAGATAACTCATTCACCTGAAACTGTGACTTAAGCTTAGTAATTCATGGTAGAATAAGATAAGGTATTCTTGTTATTTGACAGCTTGTGACGTCAGTGTTTTATTTTATGTATACGACCACAGTAGCAAACAAGCATATGGTCTGCCTTGTCCATGCTTACGGACGCTTATTCAGAAGTCACATGCGAAATTAGAATTCACTGTATTGACGGCTAAAGGCACAAGAGGGTCCTCCGTCGTCAACACACTGCAACCTTACTCCCCGGCAGTAACACAACACCATGAGTGAGCTCTGGTGCTATTTAGCTGCGATTTTATGATTTGTGGGCCTTATTTAAACTTATAAGGACTGTAATTATTAAATTTAAACTTTCGTGAGGCGCAGCAGTGCGCCACGGGCCGGTGTAAGTAGCACTGCTAGTGCTTGAAGATGGAGACCTTAGGCTCTCCGAAACATGTCGCAAGACGTGACTAAAGTACCGTGAGTGTAACCGTGTTATTTTATAATGTTATAAGGACTGTTTTAGTGCTTATACTGGCTTTGTACAAATGTACAGACAAGCTTTGAGTACACACTTAAATACAGTTTTTATACAGCTATATGCTATTTGGGTCGTTAGCCGCTATCGTTGCATAAAAAAGAATAAAATATCAGCAAAGATCGTTAAAACTTGCTTTAAACAGGTCAACAATAAAAACAACACTTTGTTCTTCGGAACTACAAGTACGGGTAGAGGTATAATTTGCGAACTACCCGTCAAGATACGAGCGACGCGCCGAGTGTTCGCCAAACAAAAGATTAGAGCAGGGCAGGCGCTGTTCTCGTCGCACAGGCAGCCATAGGGCTATGCACCAGTATATTTCTGTGGCCCTAGTGAAAAAGGGTACAAAACAAAATGACTTAGTGAATAAGTCCTGTAAAATTAACAGCACTTTTACCCTTTTCGCTGAGCCATTTTGACTTGTACCTTTTTTCACTAGAGCCACAGATTTATTGTAAAAGGTAGTAAAAATTATACATGCAGACTGAACAAAAAAGCTGCAGTTAATAGGCGAAAGCTGTCGAGAAACTGTACAGGACCGAGCAAAATGGCGTACCCTTGTGTCGGAGGTCAAGAGTTATTTTGGGTCGTTGCTAAGCTTAAAACAGTGATGAATAACTACATGCCGTGCGATCCTTTTGGAATCTTAAATCGGTATAAAAGCCAAAGAAAATAAATAAATACAATACGTACTTATAAATAATCTTGATAGTTAATTTTGTATACGTCACGTGATCCTCGGAGGTCATGTGAAGTTTTCTATACAAAATGATGTGTCGGAAGTGTCGTATAGGCCGCGGAACGTTACGGCGTGAATGATCCTTAATTTGCTACACCGTAAAAGTAATGAATAAATTAAAAATTAGATTTAGATTAATTAGTATACCTACTTAGGTACGAGTTTTTTACGTTAACCTAAACTACACCTTTACTACTGGGGCCGCGGGCCGTATTCTAACTTTAAAACACGCACAGACACGATCCAACTTCAATGCCAATCCAATGCAATAACAACACAACACAGCTAACGCCTACACGTCTGAATCAAAAATAGCGGAATTTGCTTGAAAATTATTGCGATGCAACTACAATACGACTTCAATATTAGTTGATTATTGGTTGGGTGTTGGAGTAAATACGGCCCCTGGTTATCAAGAGACGAGCCAGTGCCAGCAACTAGCTAAGCAATGAAAATAACCGCCCAGGTCACACTCCCCTGCAATCAGCTAAAACGGGGACTACAGCCATAATTTAAACACCTTTTTATAGCGCGCTCATTCTAGAGGGAGGCGTTTTGTCAGGAATGAGAAGATAAAAATGTATTACGTTTCACCTTTTGTATCAACGCAAAATGTAAATTAATGGTGATATGATGACAGAAATCGTAATTACTTGGAGTTATACTTACTTAATATACAAATATAAATTGTAAGGCTTCCATGACTCGGTTTTATAACTATATCCGCATACATGCCATAGTGTTTTATTACATATTTTAAGAGATAATAACTGGCTTTTGACAGTCTAATATTATATAAGCACACTCAATACGATCAATTGCTATTTTTCACGTCATGGCGTTTAAGGTGTGCACAATCAATCGATGACGTCACGTCATTGACGTCAGAGAGAGAGATTAATATTACATTATTTAATCAACAGCTTTTTATACGCGTTTATTTAACTTGACCCCGTAAATGTATGTGCCCGGTATATTCCCGGTGTCTGTTTGAGCTACAATTTGGTACACCTCGGTAATTTACATGCAAAACTACATGATGTAGAGTAAGCTGGTGATTAATCATTTAACGCTAATTGTCGTAATCCTGAGTGACAGTTTGCAAGCTAGGAAACTGCAAGCGAAGGCTGACAAGTGCTCATTAATGTTGGAGATTAAATTAGAAAGCCGAGGGTCATTTTGAAAGCAATTAAAGGAGGTAGATTAATTTCTGGTTAAACTTTACGTTTTTTATTGCAAGAGTCGTCTTATTTAAGTCCGATTCGGGTCAGTGTATATGAATTTGACAGAATAAATTAGGTTGAGATTTAGGTATGAAATTAAATTCACATTCCGACTGAATTAAGTCAATAATCAATTTATAAACTTGTATAGATGTCATATACAAAGGAAAAAGTGACCAACGCCTCCGGTGCCCAAGGCTGGATAAAAAAATAATTTGATTTGTTCTTTCAGTTCTAATAATCAATTTCATTTCATTTTTACTTTGAAATCCTTTACCAAAATGAAGTTGCCGTAAAACGTGCCTATTATCAGAGAATATTAACGCAATACGTCTTTGCTATTATGTACAGTCACCATCAGATATATAGGAGCTGCCAAGGTGGTCACAAATATCTGAACAACACCTATCTATTCTTTGAGAGATGTTATTTATCTATTGTCAAGGCGATAAAGTCAATGTTCAAATATTTATGAGTACCTACCCTGGCCGCTCCGATATATTTGATAGCGACTGTACGTACTATAATATATACTTAATTCATATTGAACAAGGATCTAGAAAGACTTGAGGAAAGTTAGCTTTTAGTTAGTAATATTACCTATGTTCTATAGTATCGTTTCACGTCGCCATTGGGATCTGCTGCAGCGGCCGCACTACAGCGAAAACTTGTTCTTTAATGTAGTTCTAAATATTCACGACTTTTACTACCAACTGTAGTTACATATTTCCTGCCTTGCGCATAATATAAGCTAGGAATACATGCACAGATATGTCCGCCGGATATGTCCGGCGGATATGCCCGGCGGACAGATCCGTCCATTTATATATACACGCACAGATATGGCGCTATTCAGATGTGTTCGCAGACAAATCCGTGTCCAATTCGCGCCATACATGGACGGATCTGTCCGCCGGGCATATCCGCCGGACAAATCCGGCAGGCACATCTCATTTACTTCTTCAGGTGGCATGGTTAGCAGAATACAACATTAATTTAAAAGATTATTTTTGGAAAATGACACCATGACAGCATGATACTGCGCTGTCATACTGTTCGATCCTATCCTGATTTATTTATTACTAGCTGTACCCGCGCGGCTTCGCTCGCGTGTGTTGCAGTTGATTCTGTTACTTTTCGTTATCCTCAACAGTCCATTGCTGAACGCTTTCTACTTGTAAAATTTTATAAAGTCAGTTTAGCAGTTTAGCTAAAACCGACTTCTTCCATATAACTTCGACATCCCAAAAGATCGACGGAAAGCGTCTAAGATTGGACTGTGTCAGCCATGGTCAAGAGAAGCATGTGAGTGGGAAGATCTGGCGAGCTAAAAAGTCAGAGCTTCCTTTGTAGAGTCATGTAGAGTCGAACGGCCGAAGTATCTCAGAGGAAAGTGCAGCAGGAGGTCAGAGATCGAACACAAATTAATGATAAGTCTTAAAAGTAAACCGAAGGGTGGAAAGACCAATAATAAGGCAGCCCTTCCACTAAGGCGGAGATGAGAGGAGACGTGCGGGAATGAACCAATAACCAATTAACTAAGAACCGTCACCGTGACCATGACTGATGCCTTGCTGATGATCGATTCCCGCATGTCCCCTCTTATCTTTAATCGTATGCGTATCAATAGCAAGGCAGCTTTAGTGGTAAGGTCTGCGTAGGCTGACAGCTAAATAAACACTAATTAGAGTCGAAAACCCGAAGCGTCCCAGAGAAAACAACCTTGATGTTAAAGTGTAAGCAAAATGGCCCCCAAGCAGCCTTTCACGTAGTAAACTCTATCAAAACTGTTATTGATTCCGTCATTTCCGTCTTAAATATTCAACTTAACCATTTTTGGTATTAATAGTGAAAGTGCTGTGTGTTTTTGATTTATGCAAGCCTTCTGCCGCTTATGCCATAACGCAAACTCTATCAAAACTTTTTTCTTCCCATCTGAAATATTCAACCTTATCATTTTTGGTAAAAATAGCAATGGTACGGTGTTTTTGTCTAATGCGGGGGGCTCCGCCCCCGAGCCCCCCTTGTACCGTCTGCCGCGTGGAAAACTCTGTCAAACTCTTGCTCCCATCTTAAACATTCAACCTTACCAATTTTGAATGAATTTTGATAACAATAGCAATAGCGCAGTGTGTTTTTTCTTTATGCTGGTGGTCCCCCTTTAACCGCCTTTCACGTGCTAAAACCTATCAAAACTCTTTTTCTCCCATCTTAAATGTTTAACCTAACAATTTGTGGTATAATTAGCAATGGTATGGTGTTTTTTTATCTTCATGCGGGGAGCTCCGCCCCCTGAGCCTCCCTTTGTTTACCGCCCGTCACATGGTAAAACCTATCGAAACTCTTTTTCTCTCATGTTAAATGTTCAACCTTAAAATTTTTGGTATAAGTAGCAATAGTGCGGTGTGTTTTTTCTGTATGCGGGGGCTCCGCCCCCCGGGGCCTCCTTTCTTTACTGCCTATTACGTGGTAAGCCCTATAAAAACTCTTTTTCTCCCATCTTAAATTCTTTATATAATCTAACAATTCTTGGTATAATTAGCAATACTACGGTGTGTTCTTTTCTTTATGCGGGGGCTCCGCCCCCCGAGCCCCCTTTCTTTGCCGCCCGTCACGTGCTAAGCCCTATCAAAACTCTTTTTCTCCCATCTTGAATGTTTAACCTAACAATTCTTGCTATACTTAGCAATAGTGCGGGATATTTTTTCTTTATGCGGGGGGCTCCGCCCCCCGAGCCCCCCTTGTTTGCCGCCTGTCCCGTGGTAAGCCCTATCAAAACTCTTTTTCTCCCATCTTAAATGATTAACCTAACAATTTTTGGTATAATTAGCAATACTACGGTGTTTTTTCTTTATGCGGGGGGCTCCGCCCCCCCAGCCCCCCTTTCTTTACGGCCCGTCACGTGCTAAACCCTATCAAAACTCTTTTTCTCCCATCTTGAATGTTTAACCTAAAAAATTTTGGTATACTTAGCAATAGTGCGGGGTGTTTTTTCTTTATGCGGGGGGCTCCACCCCCCGAGCCCCCCTTGTTTACCGCCTATCCTGTGGTAAGCCCTATCAAAACTCTTTCTCTCCCATCTTAAATGATTAACCTAACAATTTTTGGTAAAATTAGCAATACTTCGGTGTTTTCTCTTTATGCCCGAGCCCCCCTTTAATTGCGGCCCGTCACGTGATACACCCTGTCAAAACTCTTTTTCTCCCATCTTGAATGTTTAACCTAACAATTCTTGCTATACTTAGCAATAGTGCGAGGCATTTTTTCTTTATGCGGGGGGCTCCGCCCCCCGAGCCCCCCTTGTTTACCGCCTATCCCGTGGTAAACCCTATCAAAACTCTTTTTCTCCCATTTTAAATGATTAACCTAACAATTTTTGGTATCATTAGCAATACTGCGGTGTTTTTTCTTTATGCGGGGGGCTCCGCCCCCCGAGCCCCCCTTAAATTGTGGCCCGTCACGTGATACACCCTGTCAAAACACTTTTTCTCCCATCTTGAATGTTTAACCTAACAGTTCTTGGTATACTTAGCAATAGTACGGGGTGTTTTTTCTTTATGCGGGGGGCTCCGCCCCCCGAGCCCCCCTTGTTTACCGCCTATCCCGTGGTAAGCCCTGTCAAAACTCTTTTTCTCCCATCTTAAATGATTAATCTAACAATTTTTGGTATAATTAGCAATACTACGGTGTTTTTTCTTTATGCCCGAGCCCCCCTTTAATTGCGGCCCGTCACGTGATACACCCTGTCAAAACTCTTTTTCTCCCATCTTGAATGTTGTTGTTCTTGGTATACTTAGCAATAGTACAGTGATTTTTTTCTTTGTGCGGGGGGCTCCGCCCCCCGAGCCCCCCTTTCTTTGCCGCCCGTCACGTGCTAAGCCCTATCAAAACTCTTTTCCTCCCATCTTGAATGTTTAACCTAACAATTCTTGCTATACTTAGCAATAGTACGGGGTATTTTTTCTTTATGCGGGGGGCTCCACCCCCCGAGCCCCCCTTGTTTACCGCCTATCCTGTGGTAAGCCCTATCAAAACTCTTTCTCTCCCATCTTAAATGATTAACCTAACAATTTTTGGTAAAATTAGCAATACTTCGGTGTTTTCTCTTTATGCCCGAGCCCCCCTTTAATTGCGGCCCGTCACGTGATACACCCTGTCAAAACTCTTTTTCTCCCATCTTGAATGTTTAACCTAACAATTCTTGCTATACTTAGCAATAGTGCGAGGCATTTTTTCTTTATGCGGGGGGCTCCGCCCCCCGAGCCCCCCTTGTTTACCGCCTATCCCGTGGTAAACCCTATCAAAACTCTTTTTCTCCCATTTTAAATGATTAACCTAACAATTTTTGGTATCATTAGCAATACTGCGGTGTTTTTTCTTTATGCGGGGGGCTCCGCCCCCCGAGCCCCCCTTAAATTGTGGCCCGTCACGTGATACACCCTGTCAAAACACTTTTTCTCCCATCTTGAATGTTTAACCTAACAGTTCTTGGTATACTTAGCAATAGTACGGGGTGTTTTTTCTTTATGCGGGGGGCTCCGCCCCCCGAGCCCCCCTTGTTTACCGCCTATCCCGTGGTAAGCCCTGTCAAAACTCTTTTTCTCCCATCTTAAATGATTAATCTAACAATTTTTGGTATAATTAGCAATACTACGGTGTTTTTTCTTTATGCCCGAGCCCCCCTTTAATTGCGGCCCGTCACGTGATACACCCTGTCAAAACTCTTTTTCTCCCATCTTGAATGTTGTTGTTCTTGGTATACTTAGCAATAGTACAGTGATTTTTTTCTTTGTGCGGGGGGCTCCGCCCCCCGAGCCCCCCTTTCTTTGCCGCCCGTCACGTGCTAAGCCCTATCAAAACTCTTTTCCTCCCATCTTGAATGTTTAACCTAACAATTCTTGCTATACTTAGCAATAGTACGGGGTATTTTTTCTTTATGCGGGGGGCTCCGCCCCCCGAGCCCCCCTTGTTTACCGCCTGTCCCGTGGTATGCCTTATCAAAACTCTTTTTCTCCCATCTTAAATGATTAACCTAACAATTTTTGGTATAATTAGCAATACTACGGTGTTTTTTCTTTATGCGGGGGGCTCCGCCCCCCGAGCCCCCCCTTTTTTACGGCCCGTCACGTGATACACCCTGTCAAAACTCCTTTTCTCCCATCTTGAATGTTTAACCTAACAGTTCTTGGTATACTTAGCAATAGTACAGTGGATTTTTTCTTTGTGCGGGGGGCTCCGCCCCGCGAGCCCCCCTTTCTTTGCCGCCCGTCACGTGCTAAGCCCTATCAAAACTCTTTTTCTCCCATCTTGAATGTTTAACCTAACAATTCTTGCTATACTTAGCAATAGTACGGGGTATTTTTTCTTTATGCGGGGGGCTCCGCCCCCCGAGCCCCCCTTGTTTGCCGCCTATCCCGTGGTAAGCCCTATCAAAACTCTTTTTCTCCCATCTTAAATGATTAACCTAACAATTTTTGGTATAATTTGCAATTTTACGGTGTTTTCCTTTTTCGCGGGGTGCTCCCCGACCCCCTCCCCCTTCTACCAACCACCTCGTGGAAAATTCTCCCATCTTGAACATTCAAACATTTTTGGTAACAATAGCAATAGTAGTGTGTTTTTCTTTATGCGAGTCCCCTTTAACATTCAACTAAACAGTTTGTTGTATTTTGTATTTCTAATTTATTTTTTCCCCTTGCATAGGCTTATATTGGCCCTATGGTTGACGACTGGTAGAGAATACAATTGGTATTATACTTGCACGCCATTTCGTGCAATATAGATGAAATAAATAAAATATTCTAAAGGGTAGGCAACGTGCATGTAAATCCTCTGAAGTTACAGGCGTCCATAGGCAACGCTAACTGCTTGGCATCAGGCGGCGGGCCGTATGCTTCAATGTCACCGTCGTGGTATAAAAAAATATAGTTAAAATACGATGGCATATATTCCCATATAAAGTCATTTCCCATACAAAGTTCAAATCTAAACAGACAAACAGACAAAAATTCTAAAAATCGTCGAAACGTGTCCTGTTATCGATTCTAAGAGCTACTAACTCATTTTTTTACTAATATCTCTAATGTACCTACAGATTTTCGACCCTTTTCAGCTTTATTATATGTAGGTATAGATAGAAGATTTACAAACTATTCACAAACATTTATAATACAGAGGTGATCGAGTAATTTTCCGATGAAAAGGAAAAATATACAAATTCGTATCCGCAGCAATCATTCGTCTTTTCAACCACAAACATCAGTGTTTTCAACAGCTCTGTTGATGAGATAGGCGTTGCTAAGCAACCGCGTGCTAGCGCGCCAGGCCTCAACAGAAAGAAGGAGAAAGAGGTAGCATAGATAGTACCTACCTACTATAGCCATCTAGCGAAATCTCTGCGAACTCGTGTTGCATTTAGTATGCACCTAAACTACATATGTAGTGGTCAGATTTTGCGTAGGGAGGACTCGGTTAGTGACAAAGTCCTGCGAGAGATAGCGTTACCTAATCGTATTGCCAAAGACATATCTAGATACCCCTTTTGATGGTACGTATTTTTTACTTTTCCACTATATTTAACCAGTATATTATTATTTAACCCATTTATTTATTTATATATGAATGAATATAAACTAACCGAAAGTAGTTAAACAAATATCAATTTGCTGCTTGAGCTTAACACTCATATTAAAAGTTTAAACCCCCCTTAAACCCCCTTAAATCCAAAATGTTCGTATTTTTTATAGCCTATGTCCTGACCAGAGGTCTGTTGAACCCGCTAGTGAAGTTTTTATCGAAATCGGTTCAGGCGTTTTGACGCCAACTCTCCCCATCCAAACAGACAAACAGACAAACAGACAAACAGACAAAAATTCTAAAAATCGTCGAAACGTGTTCTGTTATCGATTCTAAGAGCTACGAACTCATTTTTTTACTAATATCTCCAATGTACAGATTTTTTACCCTCTTCACCTTTATTATATGTATAGATATTAAACGTAAAATGTCTACCGAACAATGCACAAATTAGTCGTAGCAATTGAAGCTTATTAAAGCAGCGTTGTAGCCGGACGCCGGAACCGGCAGCTAGCCGGGCCCGGACACGTTCCGGCCCGTTATCCTCGCGAGTTTCCGGCTACGGCTATCGGAGTTGTCCGGAACATGGTACATAGTGGCAGGATATAGTTAGCCAGCGCTGCGGCCTGTCATTGTATGATAAAATATTAATTCTGATGGCGTTTAGTGATTCTGATTTTGTTTTACAATGTTCTCGGACTGTCATACGAGGTGTAACAAAAATGCTGGTGATGTTTTTAAGTATTCTTATAGTCCTAGCGGTACGCCTTAAACATGCTGCAAATGGTGTTAAAAGCATGAAAATTGGAACGATTGATCTTTAGGCCAAATTAATCGATTTGGCCCGAAGCAGTAAAAAAAAAAACAGAGTGCAGTTATGACGTCATCTTTTTTTTGTACGGAAAAAAAATAAATTTTGTTCTGAAACCTATCGTGTGTGGTATATCAAATGAAAGGGCTTTTTGAGCTTATTCTAAAAATATATCATATCATTATATTTATGTCACTTGTTTCAAATGAAAATAAAAATAATTTTCAAAACATACCAAGTTTGGGCTCCTACAAATACGATACGGTTGAATATTTTTTTATATATACCTTAAATGATACCTGATATCCTCATTTCAAACCCCAAGAAAGCAATTTTGAAAATAATTTCACTAAGTATTTTTTTTTAATTTTTCATTATTACGAATGTGGGATCTAATAATTCTCGGAGTAATGAAACTCTGTTAACACGTTCTTTTGATATAACGTAAGCTCGAGGAACCCGGGTTGCACATATCAGGATTTTTCTTACTTAAAGCGAATTAAGTTTATCCCATTTTTTGCGAACTTGAGGGTGGGTAAAGTAATATCGAGTTTTACCCAACATTGCTCAAGTCGATTTGCGCTTAAATAATGCGATTATAGTATTGAAACAAGAATTACAGCAAGTCTCTAGGGTAATCCTATCATTCCCTTTAGTAGTTCAGCGATAAGTACGTAAACTTTGGTACAAATTAGGTGGGCAATGATAGGTACGCGTTTTTGATCTTTACGGTACAAGGTGCATACAAGCATTCCAAAGTACAAGGGTTGTCTCATTTGACTTAATTTTTTTAATTTAGTCATGTTTTTATTTTTGAGGCAGTATGTATATTAAACAAAACATAGGTAAATGAGTTATATTTCATTATTTATAATAGAAACAAATCATAACGAACCTATCTTAGTAATGTTTACAAATAAATCGGCAGACCAAAGAAAATTATGTATATATTGAATACTATGGTTTCACATTAACAATTACATTAAAAAAATAAAGAAACAGTTCCAAAACGTCATACATATATATTTCAAAAAAATAATCACCTTTTTTCGTGCCGAGTGGTTAATACAAAAAGCTGATAGCCCTAAGATTTTTTTTGTCTTGGGCAAAGTTGGCCATCACTAGTTGTTACATTACAACGTAACATTGCCCACATCAAGACTTCTTCATTCATTATCCTTTTGAAATCGAATTACGATATAAACAATCTAGAGTAATGGCAACTGTCACAATACTCTAAAATGAAAATGCTGAAGCAAAAAGCTATAGGGAAACAATTGCATAAGAAAAGCCTTTTAACTGTACATAATTCCCGTACATTGTTAAGGACCATTCATCTTTTGTTTCTTTTCCTCATTGTATGGAATCTAAAAGAGCACCCTCTACAATAAGGTTTCACTGGCTTTCCCCATTGCCTTATTATATACAGGTATAAGTATAAGTATGGGTTTTACTCACCATGCTTTCCCATTTTGTGAGATTCACATCAACACTTGCCCGCACCAGAATACTATAAAATTACGTAAATTAATGAATTTGTTCAAAATGTTGGGCAAAGTTTCGCCTGGGGGCAAAGTTGGAGGATATTACGGTACTCGTACTCGTATTGAGTGATACGACACACTTTGTAAACATTAAAAATCAGAAAAAAATACTAAATGTAATTATTTTCAAAATTGCATTCTTGGGGTTAGATATGAGGATATTGGGTATCATTTGAGATATATTTTACAAAAAAATATTTCTTGGTGTCGTATCTGGAGGAGCCCAAACTTGGTATGTTTTGAAAATGTTTTTTATGTTTATTTCAAACATGTGACTGAAATGTAATGATGTGACATATTTTTGGAATTAACTCAGAAAGCCCTTTTATTTGATACCACACACGATAGGTTTCAGAACAAAAAATTTTTTTTTCCATACAAAAAAAAGATGACGTCATAACTGCACTCTTTTTTTTTTACTGCTACGGGCCGAATCGATTCATTTGGCCTAAAGATCAATCGGTCCGATTTTTATGCTTTTAACACCATTTGCAGCATTATACTGAATTTCGGCGTGTACCGCTAGGACTAGACGAGTTCCATAGGTACAAAAAATACCTAATATATATTTTTGCATCAAATAAATTTTTCTCCGACTTTTTCTTACTCGCAATACGATACCAATTATGCCCTTAAACGGATCACCAGTATTTTTGTTACATCCTGTATATTAGGGCAATGTAGATAGGATTTCCTATACACTTGGCATCTGCAATACGCATAAATGTTTTATCGACTAAGCATATGTAGGTACATATATGTAGGATCTTCCAGGTGACAGATGTAATATCAGCAAAGCATTTACTCATGTAATGCCAAATTAATATTGTGTAATATCGTGTAATAATATCAATTATATCATACAACAAATATTACAAATTCTGAATTGATAATTAACGTGCATTTCGTGCAAGCCGCTAACCGCGTTAACCAGTAATTGCCAATTAAACTAGGACAGCTTCAATAATTTAGAATAATATTATACTGGACAGCTTAATGTTAAGCAGGAGTAAAATTTTAATGAACGCCGATAATTTTAGTTGGTGCGCCACAGTGCGAAAAATACCTGCAGAAATGGATTCGTTTTTGCAGATTATAAATCTAAAATGAAGTAGGTACTCGTATTATTATCAAGTAATGTAATGTGTATAGAAATCTCTAATTATTTTTTAAGCTTGAGTAGAGTTCAGTCGAGTACCGTGTTTAGGCCACGAAGCTAGCTGAGTGGCCTAAGTGAAGTACCTAAGTTTTCGTAATACTTAGGACGTTATGTTTCAAGGGTTGATTGAACGGAAGCTACCGTCCTTCACTTGAATAAATAAACTGACATTGACTTTGAGAAGGATAATTGCTTAGATACTTTGCCTATATTCATAAATCATAAATATTAATGTTGTATTACAAATGCGAATGATATAATTTACTGTTTCAAAGCATATATAATAGAGTGAGATATCAATTTAATTTTCACCTCACTAGCTCGGAAAGCCCTTTTTGTTTGTTTAATATCTATTGTGAAAATCGCTTTTTATCCACATGTGGTGAAAGAGTTTTGACATAAGTGACAAGTGGCTTAAGTGACATTTGACAGCTAACAAAACGTAAAACGTTAAAAGTGCAGAATTTTTAACATCGCAATTAATGAATTGCATCGAGTAAAAACACTTAATACAGTCTTACAACTTTATTTTAATTCATAAATATCAGCATTCAACATTAATCTTCATTCTTTTTGTAAAAACGGATAAATTGTTCTGACAGCCGAATAAGTCTACGTACGAACAAAACGCATCTGACATTTAATAAAACCTTTTACGTCAAAACTTTTCCTTTCAATTCATCCATCATATCAACGTTAAATATTCGCATGTTTTTCTAGGTTGTTTTGTTAAAAATTAGTGATTCGAGTGATGAAGAAGCATTAAACACCTGAGGAATTACGGGAAACCGAGCAAAATGCACCCTTTTTCTTATTTTCCTCGCTGTAGTGAGGTGAAAAGTTTTGTGTTATACACGGGTGAAAGTTATTTTACGTCTCGTGTATTAAAGCACTCGCTACGCTCAGGATTCTATTTTTGAACCACTCGCTTCGCTCGTGGTCAATAATAGAATCCTTTCGCTAGCTCGTGTTTCAAATAACACTCGCACGTAAAATACAACTTTCACCACTTGTATAACAAATAACTATTTATAAGGAAAAGTTTATTGTTATGATTATGAAGAGTTTGTTTAGGTTGCTTTTGCAAAAAATAAATAATGTTTCTTTTTGTAGCGTTATACAGAATGTTTTTTCAATAACTATTATTATTGGAGGTGATTAGGTAAGTCATACTGAACAACCTTTTCTATGGGACCAACCGCGAAATCACAAAAAAAAGTGTTGGCCTCCCCATAGAAAACGTCAACCTCTGATCGGCCGAAATGTATGAAATTGCCAAAAAAATTTGGAGATTTCGGAGTTGGCCCCATAGTAAAAGTTGTTTAGTATGTACTAAATACCTCGCACAATTTGACTAGTTATTGAAAAAACACCCGTACAAGATTTTTAATAAGCATCTCTAGCATTCTCTACATAATGACATTTCTTCCACTTAAAGGTGTCGTTTTTGCTGTTGTACTCGCGGTAAACCTCACCGGCAACCTTGTTTGCCACCGTATCGTAGTATAAAAACCAGCATCATTTATTCGTCTTTCGATATCTTTAGTGCTCATTCTTGTTGCAACAATATTAGAATTTCTTTTCACCCACTTTGATCAAGTAGGATCATGGCTTGGATCAGTATCGCACGTAGTGCACGAGAGCTCTAAATTTCGCTTTGAGCGGAGCATTCCTGGTAAGTTAGCGAGCATCAGTAATGAAGGTTTAATCTGCCAAATTCCTGCATAACCCACTGGAATATAGTTGGCGGAACTCGGTGATGGTCCGCGTAGGTATCAATGCTATAATATTTAAGTATTCTAACATAAAATTAAAGAGTCTGTGGAAGTTTGGTAATGTAAATAATTCCCGAACATTGCTATTTTCCAGCAAAAATAATTACGTATATAATCATTAATTATAACGTGCATATTAAGTATTTATTCACTCTTAAACACTTAAACAATAAAGTAATGTGTATACTAGTATGATACTACGATATCGGTACATACTTATCTGATCTGAAAATGGCAAGAATTTTGAAGATTAGTGATTGAGTAAAAAGTCACTAAATTAATCAAAGATTGCGATAAAAGCTAGGTTAGGTTAGGTATGTTGAAATAATGTGCTTATCTTGGAAATTATATCTTAAATATGTAGAATATAGTAAAAAGTTAATACGGAAGTACTAAAAAAGTTGAAGGTGGCACATAACATAACCAAAACACTACTAAGCCGCGAACAGAGGATATAGTAGTTACATTAAGTTGCTAAGAGCACTTTCAAGCACCAGGTAGCTAATAAATCGAGCGAGAAGGAGCAATACGTGAAGTTTAAACAATAAGTCTCACTAAAGTGAGTTTGGAAAACTTCACTAGGCACTACAGCTTTTTGCACTCACCTGGGTATCCGCTCTACTGAGTTAACCTGAAACGTGATCAAGCTCTTCTATAATAGCTCTATATTACTTTATGTGTGTCGGTTAACTTCAAACTAGGTTAAATCCATTCGACCCTATCAGCAATTATCTAACCTATTACCTACCCTTTTTTATAGTAGGTACCAAAATCGCATAAGCTGACAGATGATTTTATCCGAGTTTGAAATTAAGCGACTCATGTTGTAGTTCTGAAACTGCATGTATTTTTTTTGTAGACTTGTTCGATTGACTTCAATATAAACAAACACATATCTGTAATCAGCCAGTCTTAATACTGACTAAAGTTTAATAAAACTGGCCGAGAAACTGCTGTACGAGTCGTTCTTAAGTACAACGCTATTATGGGGCCATTTTTGGGCAGATTGTGTATCCCGTTCTTTATTACATAGGGATCAAACCGCATTAGGTAACTTATATTGCATCTAGGCAATTGAAAACAAAAGAAAGTTTATACACTACTAAATAACCCGTTTCTGTCAGATATGACATTCTCAGAAACAAAAATTACTTTTAGTAGGCAAGATGCAATATTTTCATTTAAGCTTTTATTTGAAAGAATTGCACATAGAATAGAGCATAAGTGAATAATTTTTTTTAAATACCATAATTTATAGTCAAAAAATGCTGTTACAAACTGACAATTTAAATTTTTGCGCCTAAACGGATCTACAGTTCCTGTGACGTCACTTATAATGTGTCCATTGTGTGTCACTCGCTATTATTGTTTGAAATTAGTATAAACTAAAGTAAAAACGTTACAAAAGCTATAATATTATTGTTTTTTCAACATTTTGATGGTTAATTATCATCATCATCTCAGTCATAAGACGTCCACTGTTGAACAAACGCCTCCCCTTTGGAGTTTGGACCTCCATAAGTGTATTAATGGAACTTATCATTAAAGGGGGGGTTTGCCATACGCGCCACGCTTGGCAGGCGGGTTGGCGCGCGCAGTTTTTTTCTTTTGTTTATGGTTGTTTAGGCTTTCGGAAGATGCTGCTGCCCATCTCCCGGTATATTCCCTTAGCAGACTCCTACTGCAACCACGGGACGATATGGTGGGGGACAATTCTAAGGCCCACGGCAAATTATCATTAGTACGACGATATTGATATTATAAATGCATTCATAACTCGTTTCAATAGACCAGCCACAAAGCGATATGATGCCCATTTAAAGTATTCACACTCAAAAGTGTCATAATTTGTATAGTCCCATACAGCCATTACAATTTTCGCAAATGACTCCGCATTACTGGAGGTGGCTAAAAGCATATTTTAAAAGGGCGCTGAATAATTCCCCACCTTGGATAGAATTACGGCGGTAGACAGTTGCGACACTTTAGGCATTTCTTTTTCACCCCGACTATTCAAAAAAGGGTAATTTGTTGCCCATTTACAGGGAGCAAAAGTGACTTTTGATCCCTCTGCGTTTTTTTTAATTTTTCTTATCTTTGCAACCGATTAAAATGACACAATATTATATAACTTCTCTTTCTAGCAGATAGCTAGTTTAGTACCTTTGTTTTCGTTTTTCTCAAAGAAGGAGTGAAAAGTAGAGTGTACTACGCGGTAGCAAAATTATTTCGATCTCGGGTCAATTGAATCCCTCACGACGCTCAGGATTCCACGTTAGAACCCTCCTATTCTGGAATCCTTCGCTTCGTTCGGGATTCAACACACTACCCTCGACCGAAATAAGTAATTTTGCTCCCTTGTAATACAATCTACTATTAAATTATAATATAAGTACCTAGAGATGTTTCCAAGAGGCTAGTTGATGCCACTGGTGACCGTAGAGCTGGCAGCTTCCTTGCCCAACGTATTGGTATTGCCATACAAAGGAAAATGCTGCCTGCATCTACGGTACCATGCCGCGGTGGGATTTTTTGGGTTGTGTGTTTTTATTTAAGATAGCTTTTAATTTATATTTAAGTTTTTTGTTTATTATTGTGCCTAGTTATAACGTTTATATTTACCAAATAAATATTGTACAGTAGGTACCTAGTTTACATAAGATATCGTAAACCAGAATCTATAAAATCATCTAATATTTAGAGGACACAGTTCAGGTAAGAAAGAATATCAAACGTATTGCGAAGCAGTCAGATTTGGATTTTATTTTTATTTTTCATTTTAATTACACAATAGGCAGGTACATGTCTGTCTCTCAAGCTGTTTTGATATGCCTTCTTGAAGAACTACGCATTATTGTATATAGTATCTTTAATGTATTAGTATTACTGTTTTGAAAAAATAAGTCCCGCCGAGTTTCTTGCCGGTAATAAGTAATACTTCTCGGATCAGAGGTGTAGGGTTAGAACCGGTGGTAGTTTCTTTTTCTCTCTGACGTTCATAAGTGCATTGTAATGTGCCTAAATTGAAGAATAAATATCTTTTATCTTTTTTTATCTTTTAACCAGCTGTAATTAGGTATAGGTACCGTTAATTAACTGCTACAACCTTCCTACTATGCCCAACTTTGCCTGGCTTGAATAACATGGTTTTCTTCACCAAACAGCTATTTATGTCTTGAGCATCGTTGGCAAAGTTGTAGCAGTTGACGGTAGGTAATATAATACTTTCTATATCTTATGGAGGTACAAAGGGGAGGCCTATGTTCAGCAGTGGCCGTCTTATGGCTGAGATGATGATAATGATGATATACTTAACTATTTATTACTTGCATAAATGTGAAAGCAAATTCATTTTAAATTCGTAGTACTTAAACGTACTACGCTGTATAATTTTTATTTCCAGTCATTATCAACCGTCAGAAACATATAATTTAATTATGACATTTTATGGCCAGACCTAGGAATCGATGGGGCAAAATTTTATGACAGGTAGGGAGTTCCCATATCGATTAACTCAAGTATCGATACTTGTTCCATATACTAGTGACCACTCCAAGTTTTGTGTGTCAAAATATGATTTTATTAAAAATTATAAATTAAACAAAATAATAAGGGTAACTTATCTTTATCGAATGAAATAAAAAGGGTTTTATAAAGACATAATATTAACTATTTCATAGTACGTTGTTATTTATTACCTAGCGATTATTTAGAATATGCTGTGTTAGAACATTATACTCGTCTTCAGAATAATACTCGCAAAAAATATAAACAATGCTGGGGGCGATCACTGGTATATGAAAAAAGCATCGATAATTCAGTTTATCGATATGGGAACTCCCTACTTGTCATAAAATTTTGCCCCATGGATTCCTAGGTCTGTATGGCCTAAGGTAAATATTAATATACATTCATTAGTTACTTCTTAGGTTTTTTTTTACTTTTGACTTATTTCTAATTTATTTAATCTATAAAATTGTTAATGTGTTAGTTTATTTACATAAATGTTTTTTTTTTTTTGTAAAAGTAAATAGAATTTTTCTAACTTAACGATAACAAGCAGCTTTAATTGAGATTTTACAAAGACATGGTCTGTCTACTCGCATAATCTGCGCAATTGCGCAGACACCTCAGAGAGAGTCGCATTTAGATAATTATTGCGGATAGCGGAACTTTGTTGGTTGCCGCTTTTGTAGCGGTTCGCTTTTGTGCCCATAGCTCGTGCTCTTTGATGTGCGTAATAGCAATAGCTCTCCACGTCACTGTTCGATGACAACCACTGTGCACATAGTCTATTTTTTTTTCATTCACCTTTTGAAAGCTATGTACGACATTTTGTGTTTATCGTTAAAATTATGATGATACGTATTTTTATACATAAAAATCAACGTTAAGTACAGTCACCGGCAATAGTATTTTCCTACACGAAGGCCGCAAAAATATGTGACACGCGCTTATGGCCCTACATATAACTGATACTACATAGACTGTATGTGTAAAAATAAACGTTTATCTAGTTACTACTCTACTCACCCCATTTTACGATAGGTTTATGTATATTAGTGCATCACCACCATACTTAATACAGGCATTGCAGATGCCTTCATTCAATCGCAAATTTAAATGGATTAGGAGAACAATCAACCAATCAAAGCTATTCAATTTCGGATCGCATGTTAGTGAAATCGCAGGTATTGAAATTAGGGGATCTCGAATGCATTTTGCAATTCAGACTACAAATGTGACACGGAAGGATGTGCGGTTGTCACATAGTGCACAGATTGCTGCAAAATGATGCATCATCATCATCATCTCAGGCATAAGACGTCCACTGCTGAACATAGGCCTCCCCTTTATTAAAGGGGTAAACAAAAAAAAAGAAACTGCGCGCGCCAACCCGCCTGCCAAGCGGGGCGCGCATGGCAACCCCCCCCCCCCCTTTTTTTGTTAGTTTGTATTTGTTTCCTTTTTAGGGTTCCGTAGTCAACTAGGAACCCTTATAGTTTCGCCATGTCCGTCCGTCCGTCCATCCGTCTGTCCGTCCGTTTGTCCGCGATCTAGCTCAGTGACCGTTAGCACTAGAAAACTGAAACTTGGTATGAGTGTGTGCATTAATAACGCCTACAAAGTGATAGAATAAAAACTGGAAAAATGGCTTAGCCGGTTTTTGAATATTTTTTTACAACTAAAATTATTACTATTAGGTGTTTTACTTTAAATAAAATGGCTTGATGCAAAAATATCGGGCACTTTGCTCTTATTATGCATGCACTTCATTTTCACTTGACTTGATTTGTGTTGATTCCTAATTTGATACTTGCGTAACGATCATACGAGCTCTTTTTACTTATTTATATAAAGCTAATGAATTTTTATATTAACGAATAAAGTGGTATGTATAGCCACCCTCAGATATGTCGGAGCGGCCAAGGTGGTCACAAATATCTGAACAGCGTCTCTATTGTCAAGGGATTAAGTGCAAGTTCAGATACTTTTGAATACTCTGGCCGCTCCGATATATTTGATCGCGACTGTACACCTACTCGTATGCTCAAATTTAAACTGTTGTATCAAGTAAGTATATTGCTCACAATCTATCCACTGTCGCTTCGGACCCAGGATTTACATGGTCGTACATTTGCATGTGTAAATGGAACAATACGCAGCGAGTCCAAGCCATTGAGCATATCAAATCGACATCGAACCCTCGCCGCCATCCCCCGAAAAAGTAAAGGAATTATAAAGGTTGACGATCAATTTGTCCTTTCCCATTTTAATTCCGCCGTTGAAGACTACCGCTACGCGATGAATAGATGATTAAGGTTCCCACTTAAGGTTCTTTTAAGCGAGGTCTGCTGATGAAAGTTTTTAAGACGGGTACCTATTCCGAATAACGCGAATCCTTTAATTAAGAACCAAAATACGATTTTGTCTGAGATCTCGAAGAAAAAGCTAGTGAATTTAGAATTATAATTACGTACTCATTTTAAATTTACTAGCTCCAAGTAGTCAAATTGCTTGCTGCTAAGCTCAGCGTTTGTGCAAACAAAGAGCCAACTTATATTTATAAGTTAAATCGAAAAAGAGACCTCTTTTAAAATTTATGTTTTTACAACGTATTTAAATCAGTGATGGAAATCATATCCAATCTCAATTTTGATGAACAAAAACATGGTAACCCGAATTCTAGAGAGCGTGAAAAATAAAATGAATAGTAACACAATTTTACAACTAGTAAAAAAAATGTATTTTTCATCTAGTAAAATAACTACAGAGCCGTCGTGTAACGTGTGGAATGAGAAAATGTTTTTACAGTTCTACGGCAGGGATTACCTAATGCTCTAAGCTTCTTACACTTGGATTTTTTTATTATAACCGAGATTATCTTTACGTAATTTGTGTTGCATTTAAAATAGCTGCAAACAAAGTAGATTTTAAAATTAAGCAAAATATATAATTTATCTAGTCTCACTATGGTTTTAATAATATTACGCGCGTGGCTAATACTTTAGTTTACTTTGGAATACCAAAGTAAATATGAAGTTAAATTAGAGCCATTTGTACATCTTCCTCGGTGTTGTTATTGGACCCGGGGTATGTCCTTAAACTACGTCCGGACACGGGTATGTCCTTAAACTACGTCCAAAAGAGAGGTATGGGTACCGCGAATGTCATCTTGCTATGTGTGGTACGGCACAGCACAGCGAATGTCATCTCGCTCAAATCTGGAGCAGAGCCCGACTGGAGAAGTACCTCCACCTTACAGAAAACCACAGCCAAATAGCACTAGACTCCACTCATAGTATTGTGTTCCTGCTGTGAGTAAGGTTGCCAAAGAGCTCAAAGAGGACCCAGTGTGTTGACGACGAGGGACCTCCCTTGTTCCTTTAGCCGTCAACACAGTGAATCCTCCTGTTTTTAAAGGGTAAGAGGTGTCAAATATTTGATACCTCTGGAGTTGCAGGCGTGCATAGGCTACGTTACCATCAGGTGGCCCGTATGCTTGTTTGCCACAGTCGTTGTGTTAAAAAAATTAACATGGGAAGATAAAAAACCGTCGTTCATTAAAAAAACTGCGCTCGGTCACCGTTTTCGTAAAATAGAACAACGAAGAGTTTTTACCGAGGTAGCAACCGTGTTCGTCAAATAGCGAGTGATTACAAATAGTTATTTGTTATACAAGGGGTGAAAGTTGTATTTTACGTGCGAGTGTTATTTGAAACACGAGCTAGCGAAAGGATTCTATTATTGACCACGAGCGAAGCGAGTGGTTCAAAAATAGAATCCTGAGCGTAGCGAGTGCTTTAATACACGAGACGTAAAATAACTTTCACCCGTGTATAACACAAAACTTTTCACCTCACTACAGCGAGGAAAATAAGAAAAGGGTGCATTTTGCTCGGTTTCCCGTAATTCCTCAGGTGTTTAATACTTCTTCATCACTCGAATCACTAATTTTTAACAAAACAACCTAGAAAAACATGCGAATATTTAACGTTGATATGATGGATGAATTGAAATGAAAAGTTTTGACGTAAAAGGTTTTATTAAATGTCAGATGCGTTTTGTTCGTACGTAGACTTATTCGGCTGTCAGAACAATTTATCCGTTTTTACAAAAAGAATGAAGATTAATGTTGAATGCTGATATTTATGAATTAAAATAAAGTTGTAAGACTACATTAAGTGTTTTTACTCGATGCAATTCATTAATTGCGATGTTAAAAATTCTGCACTTTCAATTCAATTCAATTTTTAAAAATAAATGGCATTCTGTCCACAATATTGGGACAATTTTGCCAATGTCACAGTAGAGACGACAAGTGTACGGTTAATTAGTTAAAATTTTGCTCCAAGAGCTGGACGTTGTACGGTGAGGTTATGCTTTTTATAAGGAGATAGCTACTCCCTACAAACAGCACGTGGACTAACGGATATCTAACTCAAACAGGGGTTACACCCGTCTCGAGATCAATTCTTCATTAGTTGCCCACTAGTTCGTTAAATCACTGCAGAATAAGCTATATATTACACACTGAATCACGAAAATGAACAAAAAATAAGAAGTTAATCACGAAACCTCACCACCTTGCTCGCCAAGATGGCCGCTAGTCATTCTGCACTTTTAACGTTTTACGTTTTGTTAGCTGTCAAATGTCACTTAAGCCACTTGTCACTTATGTCAAAACTCTTTCACCACATGTGGATAAAAAGCGATTTTCACAATAGATATTAAACAAACAAAAAGGGCTTTCCGAGCTAGTGAGGTGAAAATTTTATTATTGTGTAAGTATTTTGTAAAAGCAATTATTGTGCACGAATCCTAAAGCACCGTTCAAAGGATCAATAGAAAAAAATAAAAAAATCGCTTTATTTCAGACAAAAGTCCATTTAAAATTAGGTACATGTAAAAAAAGAATATAAAAAATATTTCACGATAAAAATGAAATAAAATAAAATAAAAGTAATCATTCGTACAGTAGGTAAAGGTACTTCAGTCACATATCACACGTGTTTTAAATAACTAATACAGAGGCAGAATATTAATATTTTCTGTCACAATACCTACAAGCAAGTAGGTATTCAATGGCTCAATGCCAATATAACCTACTTGCTCGTACTTACGCCAAAGTATGATTACCAAGTTTCCTCGTTACTTCGCCGAACTGAAACAGTTCCAGATAACGATTAGATGGGTCTCGGAAAGTGGGCCTCGGAGATCACCGAGGAAATTGGGAGATTGACCAAAATTGTGTCAAATCACTCCGAGTGAGAGCCCAGATTATTACGGCTAGTATTCCTACCCTTTCAAGAGGACGCTTTATCAAAGATCTTTTGTACAAGCTGAACATTTGTGAACATAGTTAGTTTAAGAACCTTTAACTTTGAGAAGTCTAGACGATACCCTTGTTCTATACGTAGTGTGTGCTTCAAATTTATTCATGATGTTCCACATTGTTGGTTAAATTTAATTTAATTACCGATAACATTAAAATCATTTCTCTTTTTAACATTAACAATACCTAATTTGGCATTTGCTATGAGTTATAGAAAGAAATATAGAAGATACATTTTTTTAAACACATTAATTCGAAAATAGTAGGTTAAGATATTATTTGCATTTATATATACGTAGACATCTTTCTACATAATAAACTATTTTCCATAAAGCCCAGGCAAAAGCTTTTACTAGCCAATAAAGCTTCAAACCCGGACTTTACCGGACTTGTGCAACATTGCAGGCGTATTTGAATTGGAAACAAATTTTACTAAGTGCTCCAAACATCTCGTGGCGTACTCACTAATACCTACGCGAATACATATCTATATTAATAATAATAACACACCTACTGCGCAAAGATTACTTTATGTAGCTTATAACAGTAACAGTTACATTATCTGTGTAGTATCTCTTGGTTAATCTCGCGTCGTATATACAAACTTTTGTACGTTGTACAAACGATATTTTGTAACAGTCTACGGTTCCCATGATAGTTGGCAATGTGGATCATGCGTAACATTAGGATCGTTAAATTTATCATCGCAGCGGGATTCAGTAGGGTCGCGTTTAAGACATTCAAAGTCATTTGCCGATGGGATGGGGTAAGGCAGCAGTGCGATAGACGTCACATCTGACTCTATTTTAACTCAGAAATGACTTTGCTTGTGCTTATATGTGACACAAAACATAACAGTTGTAATTAATTGACATATTTTAGTTAAATTTAAGTTATTCTTTAAAATATAACAGTTACACTCACGTCACTTTAGCACACACAACTCAGACTCACTCACTCACTTATTAACATATCGCGCGAAGTGACTAAATACGCGCGTCATGTTAGAAAATGAAGTAACTGAATGTTAGAAATCTGACTTGTGTGCGGGGAAATAGATACTTAATGGATTATCTTTTCCTTAAACGAGGTACGTACTTAATGCAAATATCAGCAATGAAGTTTCAAGTGAGGCCCTGATTTACGAAGCTTCACAATTTTACAAATGTAATTTAATACCTCCATATCAGGGTCACTTTTAACTATTTCACGACCATATTAGTTAACAAGACTATATTTAAAATTTAAAAGCCCACAACTAAATCATAACACCGATCTAATAAACATATCTAAGAAACCTTTACCAAAACCCGCAACTAACGTACATAAATACCATACTGAAGATAAATAAGAACGTTCCTGTATGCACACAGATTAAACAAACAGCCTCTCGTCTTAAATGCACCCGTCTCCGTTTTCGTGGATAAAAAGAGAGGTACCAGCGAATTTTTAAATTCTAGCTTCACTTGAATGATGAGGCAAACTCGGATGCACACGGATTTCTGACTGCTGCGTGCTGGCCTCACCCCACGCAGGTGGCGAGGTCGCCATGAGTTGCAATCCTTTTGCAAAACTAATATTATATTATCAATGACGCTTCAGGGCTTCAGCTCAACCTCACAATGACTCGTCCAATCAAGGCCTACGCTTAGGCAAAAGATTTGCAAACTAATTGCCTATTTGGCGAATCGGATGGGTATTCAATGGCCATCAGCAATCAGATTTGAGCGAGCGTCGCGCGTTAATGGAAAACGGATTATGGCTTCGTAAGCCTGGTGCACAGTGGACCACGTGACTATCACACCGGTGCCGTAACCGGGCAGGTCACGGTGTATGGAAAAGACAGCACTATCTTACTCGCACTTCTTCGTTACGCTCTTGACAGAGTGGTCGTGGCTGTCATGTGTTAGTGGCAAGCCACAGCTGGGCACCGTTAATCAAAAGTTAACTTCGTTAATCGTTAATCCGTTAAATAAAAATTTTACTTCGTTAATCGTTAAAGCGCTACTTTTCAAAAGGTTTAACGGAAACTTACTTACACACAGCGGTCATAGTGTGGAAATTAACTCGGTGTCGGTATGTTGACTTTTGATCGGCATATCAAAACAGCAATAACGTACCTACATCTACTCGTATTATTTAATTTCGTATTTTTAATTCAACAAAGCTCAGTAATCTGACAGTTTATGATTTACATTGTAAATCGCTTTGTATAGAGAGAACTGTCAAATTACTGTCTTCAATTAAAAAAATACGATATTAGTTGACATGCTGAAAGGCCAAACCAAAAACCGTGTTTTAAAATTAGTTGCGTTGCGTGTACTACCTAATGCGACAAGCAAAAAACTGACGAAAAGTTTAAGGCGATATAATAAAAGTTTCACTTTAAAAACAATAGAACCAAGATAAACAGTTGAAAACAATGTTTAACCCTGCTATCAGCTTCGATGTGTAATATTTATAGGTATAATTATTAGTGCACCATCTTAGCTCTCATCTAGGACAAGAGATTTAGGCGAGACGTGATTATTACTGAATAGGTTATGCCTATTTGATAATGCATTTACCTAGGCTATAGTGCTCAATCTCTTGAACTGCAGATTACTAGAATTAATAATTCTATCATTTCTGTAACGCTGCTTACTAAATGTGTGTATATTAATATACATATGTACTTAGATATGCATATTACTGAACGTAAATACCTCGTTGGTAACGAAGCGTACATACCTATTAGTTGTACAGTCACCGGCAACAGTATCTTCCTACACGAAGGCCTAATTTCATCTGTTTGTACTTACTAGGCCCACGAATCATAATGTACTATATATTTGAAATATGAGACTTCAGGCAGGCAGGTTCATTAACCTTACAAGGCTGTTTTCAAGGGAATCATCCTGTAAATAAAGACAGCAATTATAACCATCTATTCAAGGCGATAAAGAATACGTTATATCTAAAGGATATTCTATCTAAACAAAGCCAAACAACCATGCTACAATCGTAAACTTTACTAGTGAATGCAATGCCATAGATTACAAATTCCTCACCGTGATGCATTATGTGCCGTGCTAACGACTTATCGTTGCATACCGCATAATTCTCTCTTAATATGCAAACTTAGGCTAACTACACACTGTACCGTCAGCCTATTGTACAGCATGGGTTAAGTAACAGTGGAATATTAAAACATTTTATTATTTAGCTTCATTTAGTTACCTTGCATTACTTCAATGTTTAAAATCCACTGCCTCGGGCGAGACTCGAACTCGCGACTCTCGGAATGGCCAACTTAGCTACTGAGACTTACCTGCCTGGCTGCGAATTTATCGACCATATTCTTTATTTTATATGCATCTTGGGGTGACGCCTAGCGACATCTGCCAAAAAAGTCTTACACTGCTTATCTTGGATTACTTATTTATATATCTAGCCTGCTTGAGTTTCCCTCTACTGGATAAAAGCCTCTCACTTGGATCCCCATGATATGACTGCCGATTTTCCCTTAATCTAGTCCTATTTTTAAAAAAAACCATGTCGAGAAGCAATAAGCCTGGCTAAAAGGTGCCTACGAAAAGCTTTTTGACTGTATACGAGTGTATACGGTACATAAGTAGTTACGGACCATTCTACTTGTCTCTTTCTCTCATAGTACGGAATCTGGAACAGCGCCGTCTACAATAACTTTTCACCGGCCTTCCCTTAAGAACGTCATCACAACTGAATCGCTGCGACTTCAGTGTGAACAGCCGCAAAATCGGAGTGTGTAACAGACCCTATACTGTGTAGAATGCACTAGCGACACTGCTGCAATATCGCACCGGCTCTTTGGTCACATGACAAGGCACGTTGATCGTCCTGTGACGTCACAGCCCACAGCTTTAATCTCCTATCTATCATATTCGACCAGCATACTCGCAACCACGGCAAATAGAGCTAGGATACTAAATAGGTGTTTTGTTATTTTGGTCGGTTATGCACCGTTAGCATATATAACGCGTTCGTGGTTTGTTCGTGAGTGTGCGTTGCGTTATTACGTATTGCAAGGTATTAATACCCTTTGCTGGTATAACAACTAATCCACACTAACTTCCCTCCCCTCTCCCATCAATGTATGCCGTACGTACATTCAATGCTATAGCATTGAATCACAGAATACAGAATGGTCCAAACCTTGACGTCAATTTTTTTTTATTCCTTATTTCGTGGGCTAGTCATAGTCATAGTCATAGTCATAGGCGATCATGTATGTTAGCCGATTGTTCGTAATTTTCGAGTTATAAATTTTTTAACATTTAATTTTGACGTCAAGGTTCGGTCCAGCCTGTATAGTATATAACCATAAACTAATAATAATAATTGTTTTTGTAATTCATTGTAACGCACTTGTATAACAAGCAACTTGCATTATATCGTCTTACAATATCAATTACACTACATCGTTCGTTATTTTTTGGAATTAAATTACTAAAACCAGTTATTATCTTCCACCTCATTTTTGTGGTTTCCCAATTGGCTCCAGACTTCCGGGATTAACTTTAGGCAATCCAATTCCAAGAATTGGCGCAGGCACTCATTTTTACGAAAGATTAGTCCCTAGCTTTTTACTCGGTAGAAAATTTATTCTATCACCTCCGCTACATAGTAGCTAGGAGAGCTAGCCGCTGGAGCAGCATATAAATCGTCTAATGGGCAGAGTGTTGCCAAATAATTCACACGCAAAGTGCTGTAACGGCCGCGAGAGTGCGCATAAACAATAAAATATCGGGCAAGATTGTTACTCTGCGGGATAAGGGTTCCTTGAGAGCATAGTTACATGTATGTTAAGTAAGATACAGTCCGGGAACTGTTGAAATAACGTTCGGGGTTCGGGACTTTCGGGTAAAATCGGACTTAATCATATAATAGAAAATGGCTCTTTTTAATTCTTGGAGAAATCAAACCAAAATTCGGCTAGGAGTTTATTAGCAATTTATTTGCTTATAACTCAATGTTGACTTATAAAGAACAACCTACTTTGGTAAGTAATACTCGTAAGCTTTAGTTTGCAAGTCCCAAAGGCCATTGACAGGCGTTCCCCTCTGCCGAAAATGTATGACCAGTGGTCATACTCATTGTATGGACTGACGTTTATTTGACGTGGCTATTTTGACGTTACGCATACATTTGACGTTCCCCTCCCCCGCAAAAAACGGCAGACTTTTTCCGATAGAAATGAGAGCGCGTCTCGCATCCGGTTGGTTTAATAATCAAAGCCCAAAACTTAAGTTACTTAGTAGACGAAGATTGGTTGCTGGTAACAAAATTATTTGTTAGTGTACCTAACTCCATTATGGTATGCATTCGGGCAACAAGTTATACTTGGTCAGTGAAAGTGCTAAGTACGCACTTTTTTAGATAACTCAGTAAAAATATCTTTTTTTATGAAATACGTACAAGCAATCCGGAAGATACTGGATATCAAAACTCTGCGGAACCCAAATCCACGTACATTATCTGAACTCATTCTAGCGAACACGTATCTGGTGGTTTTTGCAACGCGTTTTTCTATCATTCCTACTAACATTAGCCGGTGATTATTACGTACCTATATGTGTTTCATCTCAACAGTCCATGATAAAAAAAAGCCAACAATGTTTATTTTAACAAAATATATTTTAGGTTTAGTTCACAAAATTACGACACACTTAAAAGTACCAAACATTTGAAATTTAATTTCAAAACCTGGATAAAATCTCACCCACGTTATTATCAAGCTTATTTTCGGGAAGACTCCAAATCGTGTTCATTTGGGTTATCTCGGCAACAAAATGCGGGATTCCCTTATCTCACTTAACCTGCTACGACTAAACAGGTTATGCGCTACGTGTGCTACGCCGTAGATACCGCTACGAGCTACGCCGGTAACGGCTACGACGCCAAGGGAAGATATTTTATGGGCCGTGTTAACTGGAGACTCCGGCGTCGCACGATTAAATATGACTAGACATAAATGTGGTACGGAATTTCATATCTTACATGAAATCTTGTCAAATAGAATTTATAAAATCATATCTATGTAGGGAGTTGTAAACAGGACGGGCTGTGCTACTGACGATAAATATAAATAGGAAGAAAGTGAGATGACAGAGAGGGAAGAAAATAAATTAGATATTGGCATTGCTACCAGGGTTGAAGTGAATGATTACACTCACAGCTACATTAAGTACTGATTGCAAAAAAGTTAATGAATGGAATGAATGTGTGAAGTGAATGTAAATGTAACTTATAGTACGTACGATATATTTTTGGAAATAAGATAAACCAAAAAATATATCAATATCAAACCTTTATAACCAATTGAAAAAGAAAATGCTACGATTATCCTTGCAAATATAAAATTACATAATACGAGTGATCTGTTTTATATAATTAAGATATATTATCCCAAAAAATCGTAAAGTATTAAAGGAACTTTTGACAACTTAAAACGTTTTTGAGTTATCTCTAAAAAAACTACGTAGGTACTATCAGATGCAGAATTGCCTGCCTAGTTTATAAATGAATACATTTATAATGTGGGTATGCAATTTTGCAGCGCGCTGTACATAGGCGGATACGACCTTGCGATATTATTTTTTCGCAAACAACGGAACGCTCCATTATGCGTGGTCCGACACGCACTTGGCCGGTTTTTATGAATTTTACTCCTTTCTTATATATAATTTTAACAATAAAAAGAACCGACTTCACTTAGGAATTTTCCAAATCGGTTTAGCTGTCTTCGAATAATCGGTGAACATACATAAAAAAGATAACAAGCAAAAAAAAAACAAAGATCCCGACTAATTGATAACGTCCTCCTTCGAAGTCTTGAAGTCGGTTGAAAACGTCTCTGGCTGTTTCACTATTCTGAGAGTTGACCGAGTTGAGGTAACAAAGGTGACGTCCCGGTGCAGTTTACTTCCTTGGGCCGTATTCTAACTTTAAAACACGCACAGACACGATCCAACTTCAATGCGAATCCAATGCAATAACAACACAACATAGCTAACGCCTACACGTCTGAATCAAAAATGACGGAATTTGCTTGAAAACTACTGCGATGCAACTACAATACTACTTCAATATTGGTTGATTATTGGTTGAGTGTTGGAGTTATGTTTGAGATGGATTGTGTTTTTAATGTATTGTTTAAGTACATATTTTAAAATTAGAATACGGCACCTTGTCACATTTTGCACTGGCATCGTTCAGGTTATCCCCACCATTCACTTCGCACATAGTGAGAACCTCTACGAAGAGGTGAAAGTTGAGACATAATATCGTTATTAGCACCAGTTGTTTGCTCAACTCGTATCATTGGTCTGTGATTCCCATAGTTAACGGCGCATCGCCTCAGAATATAAAACAGGGAGTTAAGATCTGTATATCTGTAAAACGCTACATTTTACACAGGTCACTAGAAGTCGTTGTTACATTTTTTTACATGGCATATGTTACAATCTTTAAGTATATATATAGCAAAGAAAAAGGTACCACTTTGTCGATATGGAGTTACTTGTACTTCCTTCAACTACACAATATAGTTATGCTATCTATTAGTGAAAGAAGTATCCATGTAAACCTTTGATTATTAAACCAACCGGATGCGAGACGCGCTCTCATTTCTATCGGAAAAAGTTTGCCGTTTTTTGCGGGGGAGGGGAACGTCAAATGTATGCGAAACGTCAAAATAACCACGTGAAATAAACGTCAGTCCATACAATGAGTATGACCACTGGTCATACATTTTCGGCAGAGGGGAACGCCTGTCAATGGCTACTCCGCTTGGTTTAAAGCTCTAAGAGGTAAACCGATAAAGTGGGCTCTTTCACTAAACTCCTCCTAATATCGTGTCCACCTTTGTCGATTAAAAAAAAAAAAAAAATTTTAAAATTTAATCTGTTTATTTCATAATAAGTATTGTATTACATTTCATAATCTTAACTTATAATCTTAATTTGAAAAGATTTTTTAGGTTAAGGAGTCTTCTGATTCATTTATATTTAGGTATATACAGAATTATCATGCATATTGTGTTACATAACTAGTTAGCACTTTCATTTTTTCTTATGTCTAACAGGTATTTTTTCATTACATTTCTAACTTGGCCCGTCGATCGAGCCTCTATTAATGTTATTAAATCATATGGAAATTTATTTAAGATACTCGGAAGTAGACATGTCGAAATTCTTTGTCCGTACTCGTTGTTACTTCCCGCAACGTCGAATGTCGGGGTACATGCCAGGTTACGTAGTTGCTTGGGTCTTGTTTTTTTCTTTAAGTCTCTTATGTTATTGTTATACTGAGTGATAATTGCTAGATCTATTTTGTCATACACCGATAGCACTTTGCAATAGTTGAATAAATTTCCATATTTATTTCTATAAAGGTATTTAATTTTTAACGGCACAATTGTTTTTAACAGCCTTATTTGCAGATTATATATATTCTTAAGATATGTTTTGTAGGATCTCCCATAACTTTCTAGTCCATAGTTGATCGTGGAATCGGCTAGTGACATGTATAGAAGTCTTAACGTATTGTAGGGGACTTTGTTTTTGAGTACACGTAATTTTGACAATATAGATCTAAGTTTGTTACACACATGGTCGATATGTGGACCCCAGTTAAATTTGTGATCTATTCTTAGTCCCAGATATGTATGCTCTGTTACAATTTCTAAGTGTTTACAATCACATGATGCGCTAGGCATGTGCAGGCAGTTGTGTTCGTGGGCTACGATTTTTGGTGTAAAGGTTACTTTTTTATAAGGTGAGTGTATATGCATTACCTTGGTTTTAGAGTAGTTAATTGATAAGCCTAAATCGTGAGCCCATTTACACAATAGGTTGAATTCATTTTGCATCATATCTTGCGCGGTCTTTAGGTCTTTATTCGCTATAATTATACAGGTATCGTCTGCAAATTGGTATACAGAGCCATGCTGGAATATATTGACCATATCGTTAACATACATTGACTTGTCAGTGATATTGCGTCAGAGCCCCGGAAATGAGAGTCGTCTGACATTCGCACTAGCCGCTCAAAACGTTTCTAACAAAAGGATATGAAACTATGACGTCACGGTTGAGTATGGAAAATTTATGGAATTTCTATTTTGCCCATGAAATATCGCGTTTATGGTTTACAATGGGGTAAAAGTGTTTACAGCCATTTGTAAATTTCATAATTTTTCCATACTCAACCGTGACATCATAGTTTCATATAATTTTGTTAGAAACATTTTCAGCGCCAAGTGCGAATGTCAGACGACTCTCATTTCTGTTTCATAACACAATTGGCCTTACATAATAGTATTTTGTGCAACAGTTACATAATGAGGGTTCTTAAGATTCGAGGGTCGAAGTTACAAAATGAGGCGAAGCCGAATTTTGTAAAAACAGACCCGAGAATTTTAAGAACCCTTATTATGTACCGTTGCACACAATAGTTTTTATACGAGTGCTTAAGCAAGCCGGTAAGAATTGAGTTCGACGAAAGCCGTGCACAACAGCGCTTCTATGTAATCTCGTAACGTTCGATCTCCCGGTGGATTGTGCCGGCGGCGACACGCAATGCGGGGCCCGACAACAGTTTCACAATATTGTATGGAAATCCTTTCTGTGATTTTTATGGATGCTACAATATGCGACCATAGAAGCTCTATCAAAAAGTATGCGCTAGTAGTTCCGCCACCACAATCTCAAGTCAAGTATTACAGTCGCCGAGTATAAAAATATTTAATCCTCACAACAAAACGAATAGTATGATGAAAAAATTAATCACGCCTATTCACAACTTTTTGTAAGGCGAACGCCTGCGCTCCGAAAGCAATCGCTATAACAGGCGAAGTTAGTCGATACGACTTTACGAGGTGCCGTTACGATGCCAACTCTACCCTTGGGCTCACTTGTTCTTCGTGTGACATATCTACTGTGTAATTCGCAGACTAGTTTATGACATGACATTAACACATGAAGCAAGCTAAGTAACAATGGTAGTACTACAATTTTTTGGCAAATAATGGTACAGATTTTGGCTATGCTAAGTACTGTGAAAAGCTATACGTATCTACTGAAATCGCTTGAAAAGGATGCATGACGCATGTTTTCTAAAAGACAACAAGCTTGTATAACTCTACTTTCTACTTCTTAACTTGCAATGCAAATTTTAGGTAACAATAGGCTTGTGTCTTGTGTTGTGTTTGTAATTAGTCCGTCACTTGGATTATCAAAAAATATTGGATACCTACGTTGTTCCTTTAGACAGTTAAACATAAATGCTCGTTAAAGTTCACTATTTGTCTATTACATCGCACCGTGCTACACGGCGTGACGTCACAAGTCCTCACTCAGAACTTCGACGCACTTTATATCACAACGCCTCACTAGGTATACACTTTTGAACCTTATTCCGCTGTAATAACGTTCAAAAGTGTATACCTAGTGAGGCGTTGTGTGTACGTATTTTTCCAAGTCTTTTTTATTGCCATCAGAAATAAACGTGTTCAATTTTCTTTATATATTTTTTTCAGGATAGTTAGTACAACCCTAGTAGTAGCTACAGTGTTATACTTAGTGTTGTGTTTCTGCCAGTGAGTGTGGTCGCATGAGAATATGATGTGTTGATGACGGGAGACGCTCTTGTCCCTTTAACCGTCAACCAACACAGTGAATCCGCCGTCAACCAACACAATGAACACCGATTATCAGTCCACCTGACGATCTCGGCCTGCCTGTCCGTTAGAACAAAAATTTGCCGGCTCCGAACAACTGACAGGTCGATATCTTCAGGTGAACTGTAGGCGGACTGATAGTCGGTGACTGCCCTAAAGGACCGGCCAAGCGCATATTGCGGGCTCTGGAGTTGCAGGTGTCCGTAGGTTACGGTAGCTGCTTACCATCAGGATCATTAAAAAAATCCTATTCTAATGATTTTTTGTATGATTTTAATAAAGCCTCTTACTTACCCCCGACTCTTAATCTTATTGTGTGAAGTAATGTATATTTTCCCTCATAAATTTCAATATTTCTAAATGCAGGCACTAAGCTGTTTGCGTCCATATAAACATCTGTAACATTGTTTAATGTAGCTGGTACGAAATAAGGTTGCATTCTGGCATTTATGAAAGTTGTGTATGTTTCCAATTTCCGCTCACGGATGTAATATGACGAAAATACTTTTAGTCTTGTAAACTCAGGGGCAGTTTATAAGAACACAAAATTAAGCTAACCCAAGTCACTTTACGTGAACACCTTCAGTAAAAAAATTAAAATATTTATTAACATAAATTCTGAACCAATAAGGGTGTTTTTTAATTATTCCATCTTATATTAGATGTATTATTTTATTTCCATACCGTAAAATCCAATTCTCCTCATTCCAGTTCCACGTTCTAACTTTTATTAGAAAAACCTGGATTATCCTTGCTTAATATTTTTCCGTATTTGCATGATCTCATTTATATAACTTTCATTTATTTTGATCCTACTGATTACTAATCACTGTATAAAATATTTTTATAAAGAATAACTCACAAACTAACAAACAAGTTAATAAAAACTCTAAACAAGCAGTGACAAAAATCTCAGACGCCGTGTCTACAAATAACATTTTCCCAATAGAAAATCTCGCAGGTACTCGTAAATATGTGCGGGCCCGATGAAGCTATTGTGTCCTGATAAAACTTGTTACATACTCAAGGAGCTTTATGAAGTAGATATTGTATGTAGCGTATCTTGTGTTTCGCTTATCTGCCCCTGAAGGGTAATACAATAATCCTTTTAAGATTTTTAGGCTTATTTATTATTCTATTTTATAATACATATATCACATAAAGTACCTTCTTCAAAGTACAAAGAGCACACTAAAATGTATTATGTTTATACTCAAACAATTTAGTTCTAAAATAGTCTGACATTATATTTATATCTCCACTTTGGTGATATATTTTTATGAACTGTATCGTGATATAGCACCAATCTTTAAATTTTAGTTTAAAACTTACATATCGAATGTTCTTAGGGTCATGATGTAAAAAAACTGCGTAAAATACTGTACTTTACTGGTGGTAAACAGTTACCATAGCCTATGGACGCCTGCAACCCCAGAGGATTCCCATGCACTCCTTTTTTGAAGAACCTCCGAGAACCGAGGTTTCCCCAGAGGGCTACAGTATGCCCTCTGGGAAAACCTCGGCAGAGAGCATTCCACGCCCACAGCCGCAGAGTTCATGGGAGGAAATTGCGCGACCCTTTAGGCTCCAGGGTGTGAGGATGAACACCCTGCCGACGACGAGCGGGGCGGTGATAAAAAGCGATCGTGGGTATCATATCAAACAGTTTTTCAGAGCACAACCCATTGTATACCTAAGTACATGTTACGCCTCTGGAGCTGCAGGCATTCATAGGCTACGGTAGCTGCTTACCATCAGGCAGTGGCCGTATGCGTGCTTGCCACCGTCGTGGTAAAAAACATTTTTTTTTCACTAGTCAACTCCTGCTTTTACCTCTAACCCTGATTGACCCTGAAGATCCATCTCAGTAAACCTACTCAGCAGTATTCACCGCGCGCTCTGTTTGCAAGCCGCACTCCGCCGATAAAAGCCTCTTTGTGTAGCCATGCAAGCCGGGATAACTCTTTCAGCTAGGAGTGATATGCGTTTCGTGTGTTACGAGTAGAGGTGCCGCTTTTGTAAAAAGGATTAATTACGAAATTATCAACTTATCAAGTGCACAGTAGGTAGATAGTTCCTTTGAACTCGAATTGAAAATGAAGGGTTATTTGATTTTAGGGTTATATTTTTAAAACAAATAATAATAATGACGGTGAAGAACCTAAGGATACAGGTGCATCAAACAATTCAAATATTTTTTCACTTTTTGCGTACTAACATATTAGTTAACGAGAGCCAAAATCACTTTAACGACTAATAATCGTTGTTGATAACCGTACCTACCTATCATACCTACAAATAATTTTTGGATATACATATTTTACATACTAGTATGTATTATGTGTCTTATACATATTATGTACCTATGCCTGAAAGATAGATTTTAATGATACAACCAATGTAATTTTCCATCATACGTACCTACTCGTAAAATGTTGCACTTATAGTAAACAATTTTCATTTTCTTATTGTTTTTTAGTGTAGTGGAACTACATAATATAAATATACCTAATGTAGTAATTGGAAAAGGTATTTATACCTTCACAATATCCGACCTAACCAAACATCCTTACCTAGTCAAAAGTAAACACTACAAATGACGCCAGTCTATCAAGCCAGCGATTGCTTGAGAAATACCCGACTCAATAGCATTTCAAACTCCTTTGTGAAGCTCGAATGCTCCAAATATTCAGTTGTAACTAGTAAAGATTCCACAGCGGCAGCCACTACGTGCTTTATTAAACAAGACGTTGTTGGAACACTATTTCCGGGGACATTGGAAACAGTGTTGGCATTTCGCTTCATTGAAGTACAAAATGCAATTTCAACGTTTTTGTTTGATATTTCAAAGTTTTAAGAAAGCATTGGATTTACGATTTCGTGACTTTAAAAGTTGTTAACGAGATTTGCTGTGTATATTGATGATGTAACTAAAGTAAACACATAGTAATAATATAATGATAACATTGATAACCAACGATCATAAAGAGCTTCATGCGTCTACAACGTGATTTAGGAGATGCTATTGGTGCAAGGTGATCAAGTTTGGTATTTAAATACCTATGATTTAATATTCTATTATTTACTTACATTAAGGCTGATAATGACAAGTAGGTGCCTAACTTCCAAAAATATTTCTCTTGATATACTTTTATTGCTATTATTTGCTAATTGTACAGAGCATTGTCATAAAAATTACGGAAGTATTTCAAATTTCAGCTCAATTAGGCACCAAGAAGTTGTTGAATATTAAATTACAGGATTTGAAGCACATAAATACATATACGGGGTGATGCTATGGCTGTTTGATAAATTTCAGCCGATCAGACGTTGACGTTTTGTATGGGGACGCCAAAAAATTTGGGATTTGGCGATTGGTCCCGTAGGAAAAGTTCTTCGGTATGACTTACCTAATCACCTCCTCCCACAATAAGGGTAATTATTGAAAAAACACCCTGTATAAGCGTGTAAAAATGACGCGTTTGATCTTTCCGATATTCCTCTAATAGTTAATAAAAAATATTCAATTCTGAAATCGCAATTTGTATAAACGGGCTTGTAAATATTTAATGCACCGCCGAGCTGATTTAGTTCAGCATGATGTTTACACTCGTGCACAGAAGTATGCTATTTCTTCAAAGAGTTTTCACCAAAAGGTGGAGCTCTGCGGTGTTATATTACACCTTTAAACATGCTCTGCAAGTAATATGTAGTCTGTTGTTCATCCTTTTCATGCCTTTATATTTATTTACTCCAGAAAAGATATGAGGTACAGTATTAAAACACACGGAGGGCGGCTGCTTTGAAGCATATTAAATAACCCGTGTTGATTTAAATTTTACTTTATGCATCCTTGTATTGCAATTTGTATAGAGGTTTTCTAGCAGATAAAAAGTATGTAAGCTCTTTGAGAAGCTTAATGGATTAAGTGTTATTTTAGCATGCGATAATTACGTATGTTAACTTTTTTTTTAAGTAATAACGTAGATACATATAAAAGTAAATGGAAGACTTTTATTTACGATTTTCAATATACATTATTTTTATCCCCATATTTTTCTGGTTTAGGTATTTTTATTTATTTCAGTGGCGCAGCGTTGATTTTTTTTTATCTAAACTGAACCTACAGTTACACAGTGTTTGATTGCACTTAAAGTATATTAAATGGATTTAAAGTAACTGTAGGATACTTGTCAAAATAAATCTAGCAGTAAATGGAATCATTGGAATATACAATGTGTAAATTGCGACAATTTAAGTCAAACAAATGTAAGTAAAAGGTTTTACATTAGTGTGTTGCTTATTTTAACGAATTTAAATTTTTAACTGGTTTTTTTAAGGGGTGAGAGCTAGAAAATCTGAAAATCGTGAAAATAAGCAACACCCTATTTTACATATCCTGTAAAACCTCATAAACTAAACGTGTCTCAGTACTTAATTGTATGTTGTTGTTGTTGTTGTTCCTAGGGCACCCCGGAGGTGCATAGGGCCCGCACAAGATCCTTCCACGCCTTTCTGTCCTGAGCAACGGTCTTGGCCTCTCTCCAGTTCATTCCTACGGCTCCTAGCTCGCTCTCAATCCTCCTCCGCCACGTGTGTACAGGGCGTCCGCTGTACTTAATTGTATACCTATCTTAAAATTCATGAATTTAAACAAGACATTTTGCATGTAAACCAAAAAGAAAATGTGTAAAAGCGCCGTAGCGTTAGTGCCTTTTAGGTGACGTCGGCCGTATTAACCGTAATTACGATCCCAAAAAATATACTTAGCTTTAATGGAATCATGAAGCTAAAAACCTCTAAGCACATGGCGGTGTTAACGTGTAAAGTTGAATGATAAATGCCGGTCCGTGCGCACCAGTACACGGTTCGGCTTTTAGCGGCTGTCCACCTGGTGCCGAGGTTATGACGCATTGCCCGCTTTCATTATGAAAGAAAACACTCTAACTTTTAATGCGGCTGAGTTCGGACCACTAAATTATTATGACACAATTTGGGAGGCAAGAACACTTATAAAATTATCGTCATAAAATGTTGGTTCGGTGCTTTGTTTGTGGAAATGTTGACACAGAAAAACAACGAAATAAACAAGCTTCCACACACTGTACAGTCACAACAACTAAGCAAAGCAACTTAGAGCAAACATTAAGTATGAAAAGTTACTGAAACAAATTGCGAAAAAAATTCAATTACAATAAAAAACATACCTACTTGTATAAAATTTTTAAGTAAAAGTAGATGTCCGAATACACACTCACCGTCACTGTCCGCGTAGATAATGCCATCTTTAAATTTAAGTAATTAGCTAGGGCTATACGCACAGATCTGTCCGCCGGATTTGACTGGCGGATACGCCCGGCGAACAGATCCGCCAGAATTGGACACGGATTTGTCTGCGGACATAACTGAATAGCGCCATACAAGGACGAATGTCAGACAAATCCGGCGGGCAGATCTGTGCGTGTATCCCTAGCTATTAAGGTGACAGTACTGATAGTATAGAAATGTGTGTTAAGATTTAAGATGGTATTAAATAGAGATGTGTGGCGTATACCTCGCATTATGACTGAAAACTATAAGGTTTAATCCATTTATGCATCAGAGCTCAACATAATAAATCAACCACTCTTCATGGTTATTTAATTCGCTCAGTAATAAATTTCACCGGCGAATCGAGCAAACAAAACTCGCTTCTCAATTGTTCGTAGTTGCGTTGTTCACGATGTTCATTTGAAGTGAACAATGTGTGACAACGACAGCGATCCCGTTGTCTTCCACTCGTTGCTTTCCTTCCATTCCCCTTCGTTCATCGCAGTAACGAGTGCCAGCTTTATTGTGTCCATACTTTGTTCCGCCGAGTAGCGGACGTTGACGTTTAACTAAATGCCAATAGCGTAGCGAACAATGAATAACTTTACGTGTCTGCGATTTGAGACGTCAATTCAAACAATCGCATTCGTGTTTTATATTTACGTACACTTAGTCATCTTACTGTTTATAAGGTATTCATTCCCGAATGATGCCAACGAGACTCTATAAATATTTAAGCCTTCACGTTCTTATGAATGTATTTCGGTACCATCTTCTTAGTATCATATGAAACGTAGTAACATAAAATTTTGACGATACTTATACAGCTGTGTAAATACAATATGGACGAATCTTTAAACTAGCGTAGGACATTAAAAAAATATTTATTTTGTCTTTGCTAAGAATTTAAACCAAAATGTTAACCTTATAAAATAATTCCGAGCGCTATTCTTTTTTAATTGCATTAACATAACACACTCAAGTTAATCATTGCCACAACCATCATGTTTTTACTACGTTAATGTTCGGTAATAAAAAAAAAACACTTAGTCATAATTAAGTATAACTTCAACAAATTAAACTACACTAATAAATCGTTTCTCTCGTTTAATTTATTGCTCGTATTAGATTTACACACTGAACATTAAATTGATGAAATATATCGGCAGCACAAAAAAATCTCGTCAACATGCGAGTTTTTCACACTCATTAAAACACAAGCATGCAAAGGGTGGTCACAAGCAAAGATTGCGCATCCGATTGCATGCTAACATCGACAACAAGATCAAAGTAAAAAGAGAGAAGTCACTCATTTTACACTTTTTAATATGTAGAGAATTACTGAAACGAGTAAGGTAAGTTGTTAGGTACTTCTTAGATAACTTTTACGTAACTTAAAAAACATCATGGTAAATGAAAACAAGGTATGCCATCACTACGTCACACGGCACGGCACCGTTTTGAGTATCAAACTTTATATTTTGGGGCAATTTGAACTAACTTAGCAGATGTGGAGATTAAACGGCAAACAAATTATGTCTGTTGTATAGGAGTCCCCTTAAACATTTATTTTACTCTGTTTCTTTTATTATTTGTTGAGATAGCGGCTTAAAAATTACCCCAAAGATAGAAGTTTGAGAACCAAAAACGTGTCTGTGACGTAGTGAGTGCCTTGTTTTCTTCTACCACCATGATATTCCTGAAATGAGCCAAATACCCAGAAGGTGACCAATACATTTGGTAAGACCGTCAAGACTGTCTGAAGTACAGTCGACGATAAACATAGACATACAATATAAGGTATAGACAGGGCATGGTGATAATAATACCAAGATAGAACGGGATGGTCTTATTAAATTTTCAATAGGTATGACAGAGAAGTTGCCATTTTTTGTTCGTCCTTATCATAGACTCACGGCTTTATGTCACCCTCCACCGTAAGTATTTTCTATGAGTGGAGGGTCATGAACACATTTAATTCGCGTTTTCTTGCAAAATATCTGTATATGCTAGGTGAAACCCAAATATATTTCGTGGAAAGTTGTGCCAGCTACGGAAAACAATGGTTAATTGTTGTGTTTTGAGCTGTAGAAGTGATTATCGCCGATATTACGACAACATAACCTTTCACAGGTAAGTACCACATTTTACAGTTTACTCCTGTTGTTTAGTGTATAAATAGTATCCTACAATCTATTACGCGCTATAATCTTGTTAATAAATCTATTCTCGTGAATATCTATCAGCATTGCGATACAACGAGGAAATGCCGCCAGCATCCTTGGTACAATGCCGCAAGGGCCTAGTTTAGATTTGAGCTAGTTATTAATTTAGTTTAGTATTTGTACTGTAGTACCTCTGTATATTTAGTTATGTAAATAAATGTATTTTCAAAATTCTCGTGAATACATAAAATCGTAAAGGTAAATAAAACATTCGAGAACATATTAACCGACTAATTTATGAACGCGGTTAGCCGTATAGCTGTCAGTAATTTAGAACCGCATAAGCAATTTAGTCGCATTACATACGCCTTAGGGATACCAGTGCGTGATTTTTATACGTACCCTAATATTGAGGTATTTTTTGTTTTAAAAAGTTCATCATTTCATATCATTGGCAAAAATTTATTTAAATAAAGATGTTGATATCTGCCAGTAATAAAATTTACCTGTTTTATTTTTCCATACTAAAGAAATTAGAATTTGACAAAATGAATTGGCTCAGTAAGGGGTATGCTTGGCATCCTAAGTCCAAGATTAGTACTAACTAGTTTTAATGAAAGCGAAAAGATCTTCCACCTGATTTGATTTCCTTGCAATATTTTTGTTCACCGTAAAGGAACTGAAATAACAAATGAAAGTTCGATCATAAGTTTCGAAAATCTTAATGTACAAGTTGGGTTTGGAACAGCGACCTTAAAAATGAAATTGCTATACAGGATGTAGCAAAAATATTCATGATCCGTTCAAGGGCATTAGCATGGTATCGTATTGCGAGTTTGGAAAAGTAGGTTGAAGAAGAAAAAAAAAACGCGAATTTTTTTTTAATGTGTGGATCAAATTACTATTGTGTCCGTAGTCGACACAACTGTCTGACAAAACCATCAGGTTTTCTCGTAGTAAAAACGCTAATTTCATCTGTTCGTTACCCTCCACTGTCAAAAAATAGGTGAGACTATGACAAGGACTAACGATAACAGCTCGCTTCTCTGTCACACCTGTTGAAAGTTTGATAAGACCTTGGTATTATTATTTATTTATTTCCATGTCAGGTCTATGGGTGGTATGTCTATGTTCACATCGCTCCGGGCCTGCCCGGAGTGCTCGGTGCTCGCTATATGAAATAATGGGGTAATTTTCTCTTACTGGTATCCCCACGAGTTAGACGTCATCATGACGTCATCTATGTCTATCCCTTACGGTGCTACGCGGTGTCAGGCCCTTGGCGATAAAACGTTTTATCCAATATGAAATACTTGTCAAAAACTTGTTTACGCTACGGCGAGTCACAGACAAAGCAAAGTTCACGACGCGTCGGCAGTGTTGGCACTCCTGATAATGGCGTGCTAAGCGAGCGCCGTTTCCGGCCGCGGCGCGAGGCAGACAACCTTCATTTCCGGCGAGTCTGCCCTGGACCCGATGTTAATCTGTTCTCGTTCTCGCCTTATCTCGGCGCTGAGCGGTCCTCCCCGGATATGGATATGGTTCAATAGGTTAAGCTTTGTGAGCTGTGTTTACAGAACGAGATTCTTGTGGTTACCGGATGCTTGTACGTCAAATATTTTGAATTTTATATAAGTAAAAAACCAACAGATTATGATGGGTTAATAATACTTTTATTTTAGGATTTCATATATCCAGTAATTTTTGACGATTGCATCTCTGCATGATTGTTCTTATTATATTACATAACTACAGCGGGACTTATAAGCGGTAAAGTTTAATGTACCCAAGATACCCCTGGAAGTTAAAAATGTGTGTACCTAACCTACTAGGTATGTATTTTTAATTTTACAAATTACTTTATACTTTCTTGCAAAGTGAAAACAACTTGATATTTATCACGGCTATCATCTTAACTATCATAATTAAGTAGCACAGTTAAGACTATAAAATTGAACTTATATGGGACACTTTTACTGCCTTTCATTAGACATTGACTGTCACTTTGTTAGCTAACCACTATTCAATAAGCAGAAGAAAATGTTAATAGGTTTTAACAAATAACCTAAATTGAACATCCTACGAAAAATTTAAACAATAAGGCTCAAATCACACCTAGCGGAATGGAGGCAGTAACGTATGGAGCTTTGTCGATGGTAGCTTAAATTTTTCATAGACCTAAGCTCCATACAATACTGCCTCCTACAATACTGTACTAGGACTCTAGAGGCTTAGGCGGCTCTCACACTGCCGCGGTTTCCGCACGCCGCACCGGTGCGCGAGTCATGCTTACACACCGTCGCCACATGCGATTGCGGTGCCAGTGTGATAATCGCCTTATACTCGTAACGAATTTAACAACCATTTTCACAGACAATACTTTTGATATAAAAGTATCACCCATATTTTAACCAAATTAATTATTTACCGCTAATCCGACGCAAAATACAATTTATTTTTTATTTCATTATCTTATCAAACATATAAAACATGACACTACATTAAAACTAATATAAATATGTAATATAATAATTTGATTCTTACTAAGTAGGCACACGGAAAAAAAAGCTACCGGGATATTCTCAATCCAAGACATTTATTTTCTTGAAAATATTTCCTCGTGACAAGTATTTATTTCCTTTACCAAAAATATGATTCTTCGCTTAATATAACCACGTTTTCTTAAAATATAAATACAAAAATGTATTGTTTCAAGAGTATATTGAGTAAATAAGAGAGATTGTACTTTAATCAAACAAGTATTATCTTAGGTAAAAGAAAACTTGAAAATCTGTAAGAATATATTCGCTTCGTTATATTTCAAACTTTAATTTATTTTCGTTGAAGGAAATAAATGCTGGAGTTCGATTTTTGAATCTCACCGGTGACTTTTTTTGTATGCAGCCGATGACTATTTAGTATGAAATAAGTCACCCGGTGAGATTCAAAAATCGAACTCCTGGTCACGAGGAAATATTTTCAACATAATATAATGTCTTAGATTGAGAATATCCTGGAAGCTTTTTTTCCGTGCATACAAATGTAGATTCATCACAACAGAAATTTATAATAAACAAACGACTACATCATTAACACATCGATTTCCGATATGCCTTCATTTGATTTCACTTCATTTATGCCTGCTTTGAATCGTCCTCCTAATATCCCAGATAGATAGGTATCAAAATTCCAATAAACGGGTTGCCTTTGATCGCTCAATATGGGAAACGGACTTATATGTCACGGATTTTGGGTTTACTAGGTTGTATGCAAATCCCTAGAAGTCAAGTATTATATTGGAAAACTTAGTTCAGTCTAGTTTAAACCTAATAGGCACGAGTTTGCCACAATATTGAGATACTTAGTTTCAGGCCAGTACAACAAACATAGCATACCCCCCCTTAGAGGGGACGCCTATGTTCAGCAGTGGACGTCTTATGGCTGAGATGATGATGATGATGATGACAACACCGAGTGAAATCACACTACACAATATGAACTCTTTGACTGCTTGGCATTGCTCGTAGTGATACATCTGAGCTTTTATTGTACGTGGTGTTCCCATGATGTGATGACAATGCCGCAGCATTTTCACTATGGGCGTAACGACAATGCTTTAAAGTAGACGGAAAAAATACTATTGAAGAAAAAGTTGCAATACACTTTATTCATTAGCATTGCTAATTGACTAGGTAATCGTACTTTTATTGTTTTTCCTACGTTTTTAAAGTACACTCCAATATATGAAAATACACTGCTCAAAGTAATTTAACTTAATTGCCGAGCATAACGAAGCTAAACAGAAAATCCAGAAGCTTGAAAATACTCTGACGAGCATCAGCAACAAGTGCGTACACTTTGACAAATGTAACGCCGCATTAGAACAAAAAATCAACGACCTTGAGCAGGCGTCTCGGAAGAACAACATCGAGATAGTAGGAGTCGAGCAGCTGCCGGGTGAGAACGTAAAGGATATTGTTGCTAAAATAGGCAGTTTGATGAATGTGAGCAGTGACGACGTCGAGTGGGCGAGGCGCACGCGCCCGCTGCGAGCCGGCAGCAAGCCGGCGCCTATTATAGTAGGGTTCAAGTCTACTGGAACCCACTCCCGAGATGGCTGGCTGGTTAACCGACGGAAGGTATCGGAATCGACGAGCAACGTGGTAACGGGCGGCTCGGACACGAGCCGTATATTCGTAAACGAGGACCTCACCAAAACAGCTAGAGCCCTTCTGTGGAATACCAAAAACCGTCTACGCGGTATATACAAGTACATCTGGGTAAGCAATGGCAAAATCTTGATAAAGAAATCTGATGGTGAAAAATCCATGTGTGTGAGATCTGAGAGTGAAATAACCGAACTTCTTAACAAAAAATAAACTATATTCCTAACCCATCTGATTAATTATAATATAATGTGGGGATCTTTTTATGGATATACGTCATTTAGATTCAATTACCGACATATCGGTTAATTATGTCTGTGCTGAAAGTGTTGGCAGTTGGATTAGTCAAACTGTATTTAATAAAAACTTATGTATATTACATGTCAATATTCGATCTCTAAAGAAACACTTCAGTGAGCTTCTTGTTACTCTTAATAGTCACTTAAATGTAATAGATATCCTAATCATAACTGAACCGAATATACAATACTCGTCACTACCTTTTTACAATATTGACGGTTTTAATATAAACGCTTATACCCGTAAGGAACGTAGTGGCGGAGGAGTGCTCGTGTACTCGCGAAAGGAATTGTCAGCGCGAGCGTACGAGCCCGCCGCCGCCGGCGCCGGCGCCGCGGCTGCGAGCGCCATGCGCTCGGCGGAGTGTGTTACCATTGAAATTGATAATAATAATGAACACATTTATATAGTTGCTATGTACAGACCACCAAGATTTAATAACCAAGATAGATTACAAGACTTTTTCCACGAGTTCCCGCATATCTTGCAATCGATTCCTGCTGATTCCAAAGTAATTTTTTGCGGTGACATTAATTTAAATTTAATAAATAGCAATGATAGCCATGTAGTTAAATATGAAAATATATTGGCTGAATACGGCTTCACAAAATGTATACATGACATAACACGGAGGGAAATAGTTATGGATAGGGTTGTAGAGTCATGTTTGGACCATATATATGTGAGAGCGCCCTCAGCTTTAATAGACTCAGCGGTTATTACACATAAAGTTTCCGATCATTATTATGTAGCGGCATCAATACAGTGGAACGACGCTCCGCCGGGCGCGGGCCGCTCGCGGGCGCGGCTGCGGTTGGCGCGGGCCTCGAGTCCGGACGCCAAGCGCGTGTTGGATAATCGGTTAGTTAGAGAAAAACTATCTGAAATTAACTTTGACGAATTATTATGTATCCAGTGCCCTGTTGAGCTTAATACATCCTTCACTAATATTTTTACTCGAGTATACAACGAATGCTATAAATACAAAACTAATTCCGGAAATACAGGTATTAGAAACAATAAACACTGGATTAATAATAATCTGAAAAAAATGATATTAGAGAGAGATAGACTGTATACGATATGGTGCAATGACCCTAAAAATATGATAAAGAGACTTGATTATACTAGATATAGAAATAGATGTAATAAAGCTGTCAATAAATGTAACAATGAATATGATAGGCAATGCATTTTAGACTGTAATAAGAATATTAAAAAAATCTGGGAGAAAATAAATAGTTTATTAGGAAATACTAAGCAGTCCATAGATAATAATATACTGGATAACATGGGCAGCCAAGGCAATACCAAAGACATATGTAATAAATTTGCTCAAAGCTTTGCGAACGATGTAAAGCTAATAAAACATGTATGTGCAGATAAATGGCTAGACAGAAACACATATGTAAAAGAATCGGACGTGAGCATGAGGTGGCAACCGGTAGATAGCAAAACAGTTAAGAAAATTATTAACAACATGAATGCAAAAAAGGCACCCGGCAGTGACCTCGTACGCATGTCTGATTTAAAATTGTTAGCAGATAAAGTGAGCCCAATTATAGCCAAACTTATTAATCTGTCAGTAAAAAATAACACATTTCCAAATCAATTAAAAGAAGCCATTATTCGTCCAATACATAAAAAAGGTGACCGTAAAGAGTTTTCGAATTATAGACCAATATTAAATAGCAATTTTATCAAGTATAGAAAAAATTATGGAAAAATGTATCATTAATCAGGTTGGTAATTATCTTCAGCGCAATACCATTCTTAATAAGTGTCAGCATGGGTTTCAAAAAAGTAAAGGTACACACACACTACTAGCAAAGTTCACAAATGAAATAAATACATATTTAGAAAACCAAAAATTTGTTGCAGTCATCTTCTATGACTATAAAAAAGCTTTTGATACACTAGAAACCGGAACGCTTTTAAATGCATTGGACGAATGTGGTATCAGGCAGCCGCTGAACGCCTGGTTCCGCGACTACCTGACGTCACGGACGTATCGCGTGAAGGTTGGCGACGTGCTCAGCGACGAGGTGGCGGTTGACTGTGGGGTGCCGCAGGGGTCGGGGTGTGGACCAGTGTCTTATCTGATGCATGTTAACAGCATAGGTGACATCATACGTCATAGTACACCTTATATGTTTGCGGATGATTTGTGCACTGTGACTGCAGGAACCGATCTCGCTGACATGAGCCGAAACATACAATTAGATATAGATGCTATAGTACAATGGTCTCATGACAACGGTATTTTGTTAAATTCAGATAAAACTAAACTCCTTGTAATCCACTCACCGCACTTACGTATACCAAATCACACGTTTCGCCTAATTGCTCACAGTTATGAATGTTTACATAGTAATAGAATTAACTGCCAATGTAATGCCATTGATCATGTAGATTGTGTAACATATCTAGGAGTAAAAATAGATACTAGTTTTTCTTGGTCTAGTCATGTAGACTACATTTGTAGTAAATTAAGATTGTTGCTAGGCAAATTTTACCATCTAAGTTTCAAAGTTCCTATCGGTACCCTAAAATGTTTGTACTTTGCATTGGTAGACTCTATACTTGGATATGCTCTTAATTGTTACGGTTTAACATTTAAATCTTATTTAGATAAATTAGAGTCACTGCAGATTAGGTTTTTAAAATTTCTGGTCCCTAAAAAAACCAAGAATATGTACAAAAATAATTATCACAAACTGTTTAAAATTTGTAAAATCCTTCCCGTCAGCCTAAAACATAAGTACCTTATAGCTATTAACAACCATGGCAATCGAGAGCATGACCTGTATAGAGCTACCCACGACCATGTTACAAGATCGGTGTCCACAGGTAAATTTGAAGTGCCTAGGATTAATAATTATTTCGGAGATAGAACCTTAAAAAAACGATTGCCATACATACTCAATAGCTTACCTGAGGACATCCGCCTAGAACGAAACCTACGTATTTTTAAGAGAAAATTAAAGTTTTATTTATTGAACACACTGCCGTAGTAAATATAAATGTGTACAACTAAGTAAGTATAATAAAAATAGTCTATTAAGTTTTAACTCCTTCCTGCAGTCAAACTATTGAGATAGTTTTGCAGGGTCTTTGTCTACAATGTAATTTTTGTTGTTGGTATAATAAATTAATAATAATAAATAAATAAGTCCTTTTACCATACAGCGCTATCACTGAATTCTGAGATATTAACTAAATGTACAGTTGTATACATTCTAACAAACCATTGCGCTATCTGTTTAGTACCGCCACACAGGTTGAATACTTAAAATATATGTAGGTACCCGCTTCCATGCAAATTTCATATAATCTCGTCACAGTTTGCTGCTATCTTACTAATAAACTTATTAATTAGGCTACGTAGACTGAATTAGTTATACCTAAATCGCAAACCGTGATATTGCGGTTTGGCAAAAGAATTGTACCTGTGTTAGTTATAAGCATGTTGTTCTTTGAAAAAAATAATATTTATTTCTATTTAAAGTGGGTCGATACTATCGTACTGAAGTATTTTAATGTATTGGTAGGTAGTTAGTAGTTACTTACATCTAAGAACAGTTAATGGTGAGAAAACGATTTCGGTGGTATCGTCTATTACTGCCATTATTTATCTATGTATAATATGCATTTAGCGTGAAAGATGGCTTGGCTTGTGTATTTGTTCAATATTCAATTCAATATTAATTTATTTCAACAACATGTAAGTTTACAGTGACTACACCAAAACACTTAAATACACTTAAAATCTTTAGTTGGTAAGTAAAAATAGTACCAACGATCGATTTTATTATGAATGTCATTGTATGATGTAGAAGATTATCGGTTAAATGAGGTAGTTATTATTTATATCTCCGCAATATAAAAGCGATATTTAATTTTCATGTTTTGTCTAGCGAATGTAATTACATTAATTGCTGTCAAATCGGACTGGAGAAACGTAAACAAACATATAAAACTAATAGCGTTATAAACAAAATACAATGGCCGGCGAATATTATTTACGTTCGACGCGAACGGCAAGTGATCGGTTCATTTACATAAACTTAGGGTTAGCTTCAAGTTTGTTACTACCTACGCTTATCGCGCTCAGGGTCAAGAGTCTAAGTTATCAATTATTTATTGACAACAAAACAAACAGTTTAAAATGTATCTGGAAGACAAGATACAAATGAAAAGTAACAACAAGTAAACGACTGAGGGAGGCAACGGGAGACCCTCGCGCAGGCAGCTTTCTAGCGCAAATACTCGCCATAGCGATTCAGCGCGGGAATGCTGCCTGCGTGATGGGCAGCTTGCCGAAAGGTCAAGGTTTGGAGGAGCAGTTTTAGGTAAGTATGTGTTTTATTTTTTAAGTAAGATTTAGTTTTAATAGTTTTATTTTATAAGTATTTAGTTATGTTTGTATATACAAGTAAACTAATTATTTATTAGCAGATACGTGGATCCCTTTCCGATTCTAAATTAAAATTCTGAGGGTAATGAGGGATTCGACTTTCAACGCCCGGGATTCTGCTATGCGAAAACTGTTTTTTACCTAACCTATGAGGAAATCCGGCTATGGCCACAACCACTACAAACATCGCAGTGTAAATAGTACGTACGTACGTTTATCGTATGTAAAATGATGGCATAATGAGATAAATAAACGAATGGTACAACCTTAATAAAGAACGAAAGAAATATTTCTTTTGTGTTCATACAATATTGCCTGAGGCGAAGCCTCGCTTGCGATCAGGAAACGATCAGAATTTAAGCCCTGAAACTAATATTGAAACTTGGTGGTCCGTCGACCTGACCTTTGAGTCGCTAGTTGTATGACAGTGCAAGTTGCTACGGGCAAGTAACTTGTAACTATGACACTTGCTGCCAGTTTGAAACTGCACCTGGCGCTACTGACCTGCACAAATCGAGATTGACGTTCGCTTTGTGACTATTACAAAGCTTCGATACCCAGAGGACTATAGCGTAGAGGTCTTCAAGAGCCCCGGAAAAAAGCGGCTATTCATTCAAATTGATGATAAATGTTAACTGATTATTGCAAAAAAGGCATTACATTGAAAAAAGCGTTTTTAATCTTGTTTTATTAAAGTACGAAAATCGTGAAAAAGTAAACTGTTCAATGAAGACAAATGATTCATAAATAGTAAAACACCTACGACACCTACGTACAGTCCGTGAGCTTTAAGAAGAACCTTCGGGAATCAGCCATGACTTTCATGTGTCCCTGTTGTTTGATACCCGACGTCGCGACGTCTCTTTCTAAAATCCGAAGGCTCTTTTGAGAGCTCACGGACTGTATGTACATCTTAGGCTACCCTCACACTAGCGTCTTTCGAGTGTCGACGTCGCCCGAGCTCCCGCGCACCGGCGACGCGGCGTCTCTCGAGCGTCGGCGCCTCACCAGCGTCGATGCGGCGTCTGTCGTGCGTCGGCATCTTACCAGCATAGACACGGCGTCGACGCGGAGACGACGCGACGTCACTAATTTGTAAGGCGAAAAGAGGTCGCGATGACGCCGCGTCGACGCTGGTGATACGCCGACGCTCGACAGACGCCGCGTCGATGGCGCGTCGCCGCTGCGATAACGCTCGGGCGATGTCGACGCTCGAAAGCAGTAGTGTGGGGGCCTTAAGCTTAAAGCACGTTGGGACCATTACAATTACGCGTAAAACTTAATAACTTTTATTTTGCCTTACCAACCTCACCACCCAACGCATTAAAGCAACCACATTACGACAATTTAGTCACGACAAATCTACTAGCGCATCGCTTTATAGGCCCACGTAATGCCTAAAGCATTAAAGAACAAACTACGAGTTCCAAAGTTGGCGAGTACGGCTGCGAAATGCTTTACACGGGCCATGATTGCAGGCGGAGTTGGAAACTGCTTTGCCGTTGAAACGCGTTGAAAGAAGGAGTTTAACTTTGGCGCATTCAACGCTGTCTAGCAGTGCAGGTTGAATGTATGAACCGTTATGACACACGGAAAGTTTTGTAAAAGTGCTACGGAGCGGCAAAATGGGTGCCGTGACTAGCATTAGGTGCTCTGTTCTGTTCATTTAAAATACATTTTTTCAACTATTTAAGTTCGTAACATGAATAGTGTGCCTTTGAAGTAACTTTAGTACCTATTTTGTCGTAGTTTTGTCACAAATGCTTTCTTCTTTTCGTTCAAATATTGAATGCGAAGCTGTTAAAAAGTTTAACAAGTTTCCATGCCAACCTTTCAGTTCGAAGTATTTACTAATGTATCTTGGTGTTAACTTCGAAAATTTCGTAATTTTACGACTCTTTCTTTTCTTTTCTCTTCTTCCTAGCGTTTATCCCGGCTTGGGGTCCGCTTGACAACTAATTTTACGACTAAACAGGGAAAGTAATAACAAAGTAAATGAGCCTGTAGCTTTATGCTTCATAATAAGAGATTTAAACGCAATTTCGCCCTGTCACTGTTGAGTTTGTTTTAATCAGTTAGAAAAGGAGGATGGATATAGTAAAATAAAAAATATCGTGCCCGTATTCTAACTTTAAAACACGTTTAGACACGATCCGACTTCAATAGAACTCCAATGCAATGCAGCTAACGCGTCTGAAACAGAAACATCAGACTTGAAAATTAATTCCGATGCAACTCCAATTATTTGTTGTGTATACATTAATGTATTGTTTGTGTATTATTAATTACAACGCAGGTCAGGAAGAGCAGACATATCAGTTCTGGCTTTCTTAAGAATATTTTTGACGAGCCGTCAGCGTCACTGATAGCTCTTGTTCTAAACAATGAGATGTGATATTACTACTACCACTTAGTAGCAATTAGCTGGAATGAAGTAGTTCCAGAATTACAAATATACTCCGTATAATATATTCCTTTGGCACTAAATTACTGGATACAATTAGAACTGTGTTTCCACTAACAATAGATATTAATTAGATCATAAGTAGAAACGCAGCATAATGACATCAGTAAATAATTCCCGCCGACGCCGGCCTGCCGGAAACGACGTTGATAACGCAACAGGATGTGCCACTTCCGGTGAGGGAGAGACACCTTCCTGTGCTTCCGGTCACCCCGCTATCTATGCTTTTTTTAGTTTTTTCTATGTCAAATACCTAAGTAGCTTACTGAAATAGAGTTATTATCAAAAAATTGTATACACTTTTGTACCTTAGGTACTCTATTATTATAAGAATCAATAGTAGATTGTATTACAAGGGAGCAAAATTACTTATTTCGGTCGAGGGGAGCGTGTTGAATCCCGAACGAAGCGAAGGATTCCAGAATAGAATCCCGAGCGTAGCGAGGAGATCGAAATAATTTTGCTACCGCGTAGTACACTCTACTTTTCACTCCTTCTATGAGAAAAATGAAAACAAAGGTACTAAACTAGCTATCTGCTAGAAAGAGAAGTTATATAATGTTCTCTCATTTTAATCGGTTGCAAAGACAAGGAAAATTAAAAAAAAAACGCAGAGGGATCAAAAGTTACTTTTGCTCCGTGTAAATGGGCAACAAATCGCAGAGGGATCAAAAGTCACTTTTGCTCCCTGTAAATGGACAACAAATTACCCTTTTTCGAATAGTAGGAGTGAAAAATTATTTACATCCTTTTGGCGTTGACTGTACCTAAGCATTGGATTGTAAATTGAAACTTTATATATTTCGTTTTGTCTCCCATAAATGTCTGTCTACACCTAAAAAACTATTTTGTTAGCAGCAAGGGCAGCGACCAAACTTCGTCTACTATTAGTAACTTAACTTTTGGGACTTCAAAACTAAGGCTTATTACTTACCAAAATGTTTTGTTCTTCATAAGTAAACTTTGAGTTAAAGCAAATAAACTGTTTTACCTCCTTACCGAATTTTAGTTATTAATAAAATAGCCGAAGTAGTTCGCTTATCCATTTTTTCAGTGTATCTGTCTATGTTTGTACCTAATTAAAGCTTGCAAGTAAAACTTAACTCATTTTCAATCTAATCGTGATACGATATATTAACTAGAAGAGCTTAGGGACCATTGCGGTGATCATTAGTTTTTCATAAAAGAGGCAAATAATATGTATAATTCTTAAAATCTGCGGGTAAAATAGTGAAAATATAACTACCGTGAATGGATCGTTTAAAAAGCGGACGATAATCAGATTAAACAACTCAAATACGTACGGATATTCATAAATATTTACAGTTTTAATAATCTCGCAACGCAATCAAATGAAATCCTATTAGTGACTATTAAAATGATTGGAATTAAGAGAATGCATCTCTGATTTAACACTCAATATTATTTTGTTCATCAACTCATTTTCTATATTTCACACGAAATTTTTTCGTTTATAGGTACGTTTAGCCTTTTTTGCGTTAGGTACTAAAACAATAAAACATTGTAGGTATCAAGATCCTTAACCCGCTTTTATGACAATCTATTATATTGCTAAATTAGATACCCGAGTTCAAAGCCAAGTAAATTGATATTATTAGTAAACGTATGTTGGGCCCTAGATATTATGCGGACGCATTCATACACTAGTGAGCAATTACTCCGATGGCTGCACGCGCGCCGGCCTGAATAATCGCGATAACTTGATAACGCCCTCGCAGTCGATTATCTAGTGTACCTGTACGGATTGAACTATTCATTATCAATTGGAATGCGAAGGCAGGCTTGTGCATTCATTCTCAATTGGAACTGACATGAATTTATCACGGTATTTAGTGAAAGTACTTTGTATAGGCGTAACGACAATTTAGCGCTAAGTTGGTCAAAAAGTTTTACTGGCGCATAATTTGCTACGAAACGCTACGCTAGTAGAAGAGTGAAATTGGTATTGTAGCGTAAACTTGCAAACTGTATAGGAGCTTTTATTATTTTGTATGTCTTTCCCGACCACGGAACAATGGTGTTCCGGACCTTTGGGAGGCGTATGCGGAGCCGAAGCCAACGCGCAGAGGCCCTTTCGACAATTTAATGAAAAGTGAGGGGTACACTAAGCGGATGCTGCCCCTGCCCGTGTCATGGGACGCACGCAGAGACAGCACCCGCCATGGTGTAAGGACTATTGAGTATTAATGGAGTCTAAAATGTACTAGGCTATTGGGTGAAAAGTAATGGACTGATTAATGGGCTATTGGATGAAGAACCGGACGCCTGCCTAATAAAACGGTATCCAATTTCATTTCCGGCAGACGGTGACTCGCCGTCCGCAAGATGGGCCCCCATAAAAAGCGACATCAAAGATGGCTCAAGGGCAACACCGGTGCGGGGGCTGGGGGTAGAGAGGTGTCACTGGACTTTAAACATATAGCCAACTCGCCACTTAGGTTTCCACATCTACCCTCGAGAACACAGGAGCTTTTATTATTATTATTATTTAGGTAATTCTGGGAATGGCCTAAAAATATATTATGTTACTCCCAGGCCAGTCGGTCAATCAATGTCTCATCGGCAAGGAGGTCCGAAGCCCCGCAACTATAATAAATTGTATATAAAATGTCATAATAGGTATACTGTAACTTTTGACATACAGAGCTATTAGTATAATTATGTCGTATAGCATTGGGCTATTTATCACATTATACGAAACAACGGTATGTCCAACTATAATATTAATACACCCGTAAATAATACACCTAAATAATATAAGTACATAAAGTAACTCCGCTAAATCCAAAAGATTTTACAAAATAGAATCACGTAAACGGATGCAGGTTCCCAGGGTAAAAGTTTAGAGCTACATGCATTTGCTTTTAAGGCGATGCAGCCGCTGCAGCCACCACAGGTCAGACTGTGGTTTGAAAGCTTACCCCAGCGTTGAGAATACCTACTGATCAAAAATTAGAACAAGTAAGTAGATACCTATTTTCACCTAATACTTAATTAGGTGCCGTAATATTGATAAATGGTTTGGCGCATGAGAAAATTCATACGGGTCGAGCTACTCGAGCACATTAAATTATCCGCAATACCAACGCCATCATCTTCGCTCTTGCACATTAACGTCATATTTTCATAAAAAAAATACGTTTTGGCTAGTTCTTTTTAGTTTATAGTCACTTGCAAGGCAATTCAAAGTCAGCGTAGTCGTGCTCTATAATTAGGACTAAAGTTTACGTTATAAGTAGTCATCAAATCAATAATTAGTACTGTGTAACTGTGACACGATCTTATTTAATCTATGATCAATTACACATCTCTTGATTGGTTTCACTTAATAGGATTGGTTGTAATTTAATAGGTTTGGAGTTGAAATCAAATTGATCAGTTTCTATAATGCAAAACAGCGATCTCGTTCTCATCGATGTATATTATTATAGGTATACCTTAGCTCATTAAGAGTCGCCAGGACGGTCGCGTGAACTCGCGTTCCCATCATACAAACGTAGTTCAGCAACGAAAACGAATGTCCGACCTAGATCTGCACTACTAGAATGCCCATGCCAAATTTCGTGGTTCCAAAGCATGTCGTTTTAAAATGAGAGCTGAACCACGTTTGTATGGGAACGCGAGCGTCCTGGCGACTCTTAAGTGGTAGGTACCTTAACTCGTCCAAAATAGGTATTCGGGATATCTACCTGCCACATGTATTACATTTATTTATATGCCTGCATTCAATAAAATTATACTAGCGAATGCCATGTTTACAGAATGTTGAACCTATGTGCCTACCTAACTAATTGACGCAGTGTTAATGACTAGTTAAGTGACGTGTTAATGACGAGTAGAGAGCAAAATCATGCAAATTATAATGTTACCCTCTATATACAGGGTTTTTCCTGTAATAGGAGCAATAAATTAAAACGTGGATTATACTCCTCAAATCAGACAACGTTTGTGCAGCAAATTTAAAAATAACTTACAGTTTGGTTTTTAGGACATTTTAAAGTCTATTCGAACACGTAATGTATTGCCAAATTGATTATGTTTGTAGGGTGACAAGACTGATAAGCAATGTCAATTAGACGGATTTTAACGTACATTGAAAATGCTATTTAGTTCGTATGAAAAAGAAACAATCTACAAAATACAAGAATAAATATCTTTTATCTTTTTTTTATCTTTTTATCTTTTTACATATATTTTTAAAGTTGCTGAACAATACGTTTGAGGAGTAGAATCTACGTTTAATTTAATGCTCTTATTACACGAAACACGCACAACTACAAAGCACAACTTATGTTATATAGTACTAAATACTACTTCAGTGCACTTTTAAAGCACCAGGTGCTTAATGAGTGCAAGTAGGTAGTTAACAAAACCCGGTGATTGTAGGTATAGTTACAAAGTTGCTTATTATCACACGTAAGTTTAAGGACACCCTATATTAAAGGCACCAATTCACAGCACCGTAAATAACAGCACTTCTTGGAACACATGGATTAACCTCAGTCTTTTTTCCGATAGAACGTGACCTACTAAATCTCGAGCTACTTTTCGAAAAGAAAGGAAAAAGTACATAAAGGGTGTTCAGAGGCTTTCGCGATTTATACCTACGAGTAGTAAAAGGGCTTTCCCTACTTACCTACCTACTCTTTTATGCTCTCTTAAGAATCGCAGCGCTTTGTGGGTAGAAAGTGGACGGAAACATGACAGGAATGATATTTGTGAACCTAGGAGTAGATTTGCAATTAACCTACTGATGATTCTGATTTATTGATGTTGTTATAATGCAAACAAATCTTGATGCTTCAAAAATGGCTCTATTTGTTGCTAATAGTTCAGAAATTATTAACGAGGTATTATTTCAATAGCGGCATGGAGTACATACACAGGTAATATAAATGCGTACTCGCACACATTTGGTTTCGTTATTAGTAAAAACGGGTGCGGACGAAATAATATGATTTTCATCGAACACAACGTTGGTTGAACTATCCCTCTCAGGTAAGTACCTACTTACATTAGTTAGGGATACACGCACAAATATGCCCGCCGGATTTGTCCGACGGATATGCCCGGCGGACAGATTCGTTCGTGTATGGTGCTATTCAGATGTGTACGCAGACAAATCCGTGTCCAATTCGCGCCATACACGCACGGATTTATCATCATATCGGCATATCCATCGGACAAATCCGGCGGGCATATCTGTGCGTGTATCCCTAGCTATTTACCTACTGTTGTTTTGTCTCCAGCTGTTACCGCTGAACCGAACAATTTTATTATACTGAAAGGAAATAAAAAGCCGCATGTTATTTAAACTTTTCCATACACTGTTATCAAACATGCATTCCAAATTTCAAAAGCCTAATAGGGGTCGGGCATTGTATGGAGGTGTTTAGCGATCAAGGCCTGACGAGTGACACTCGACGGTGAATGGGGGCCATTACAACCGCGCCAAGTACTGCCGTTTCCTGGGGAGCAAGTCGGTCGGAATAACTCGCGTTTTATTTTGAATATAGAACGTTACCCGAGTACTTGACGTTGCTTAAGTACGGTTGCAATGGTGAACATTTTAGGGCTTTAGAGTGCTTACAGGTCGCTATTTCACCAACTTGGCAATTGTTATATGACTTGTAACTTCGCCCTGGTGTTCTGGTTTGACAATGGGGTTGAAGGCTACCTTTCAACAGAGGCCGAGATGAGTGGAGTCGTGTGGAATTAACCAAAAAGCTGCTTTTCCGCTGACGCGGAGATCGCGGAGTTAATCAGCGGATGATGTTATTGGTTGATTCCGCAAGTCTTCCCTCGTCTCTGCCTCAGCGAAAAGGCTGCCTTAGTATCTCGAAAAAAGACATCGAATCATCTGTATCTGATTACTTAATTTTTATATATCTTTTCGTATTTACTTTCAGCACATTGCAAAAAGAATCTAAATAATAGTTACGTTCTTTTATGAGCAGACTTTTAAAAAGCAACTCAATTCAAATCAAAAGACAGTAAGTAATTTTTTATCCCGAATTTTACATAAATTCACGATACATTTTCAACTTATAAATTTCAGAGCCGCTCTTCGAAACCCGCCTCTTTTCATCCACACTTCAGTAATAAAAGCCACCACTTGTGCATTTTGAAAGGATGTAACTAAAGAGTGAATAAAAAGGTGGCACAGTTGGATGTTCGACCGCGGCACGCTGAGTCAGAATTTAAATTAACCACTTCATATTCCGGCTTGTTCGCTGAAACATTTATATGACCGCAAAGCGCCAGCCACGTATCATATAACGGTGTAATAACGCGAATTTCTAACGCTATGCTAATTACACATGTATCCAGGCAAATTTTGTATTAATTATTTTCAGAATACGCGGCTTAATTTAGGCTTTTTAGGGCGTTCATGAGGAGATAATATAATAACGAATGTTTGTAAATAATATCGTAAGGAACATTTTTGTCGTAAGCTGAAAAAAATAAGGGGAAAAAGGACCCAACTTCGGATTTTTTTTCTATCGAGGCAACTTTCAACAATCGTGTTTCGGCTTGTGCCAAAAACAAGAGTATATAGTCTAATAATATATATTCGAAAATAAATTCAGTCCCTTTTCCCGTTTAGTCACTAGAGCGTTTGAAAAAACCTGTAAATTTTCAAAGTAGCCCCTTAAGGATGGAGACTTAAGCTCTCCGAAACATATCGTCCGTGTGAAGTGAATATAGTGTTAGTATGTTTTACGATAGTTTATACTACAAGAACGGAACGTAAACAAATATTTTTCATCAAAGACAAATCCTCTTGGCCATCAAGATAATATTGTTTCGTATTATAGGTGGAAACAATTTGCCTAGAAAGTGGTCATGATTCAAGTAAAATGTCTTTGTTCAAGTAAAATATATCTGGGGCTAAAGATATATAATTAGTCCAAGACAATATTTACTCATGTTTAAACAATAATATTCTTGCATTGGTATTCTTGGCTGAAGATATCCCTTTTTCCGTGTACCTACCTAAGAATCTAAGGTCCACTAGTCTTACGTGTATTATTCAGTTAATATTTGCATTTGTATTCGTAATCACGTAACATGAATAGCAAATACTAACCAATTCCCAGACTAATAGCAATTCATTATCACGGCTATGCATTGCGACGCATAATTGGCGCGCTCGCTTCTCGGTTAAATTAACATAAGAATATTTAAACAAGGTTACTATGTTATTTCAGTTCCATGTAACACCGTATTTTATCATTTCGCTCTTTAATAAAATAATTAATTCAAAATAAGCGCTGGTGGCCTGGCGGCTCGATTTTCAATCCGGAGATCTCGGGTTTAAACTACGAAATAAATATCATGTGATATTTACCAGTTGCTATTCGGTGAACGAAAACATCGTGAGGAAACCGGACCTAATCCCAACAAGGCCTAGTTTTCCCTCTGGGTGGGATAGTCAGATGGAAGTCGCTTTCATAAAAACTACTGCCTAATAGGTACAGTCAGCGTCAAATAGATTGTAACAGCTAGAGTAGCCAAATAGTTCGTCACACCATACATATATGGTGTAACGAACTATTTGATCACTTTGGCTGTTACAATATATTTGACGCTGACTATACGACTATTTCTGGGATTATGTTTCCGAACGGACCCCACGCTCAAAAAGAGCCGTGACAAAAAGCCGGGACAAATGCTAGAAGGAATAATTAATTCAAAAACACTATTGTCAGTGACTAAAATACTGCCTATCTGCGCGTTTTGAGATGAAATACAAGTCGGCGAGAAGGAACAAAGGCCTTTTAGAGGGACCGCTCTTTTCGAAGATGCGCCGTTGAAACATCAAAGAGTTCACTTTGGAAATTGTTAATGAGCTCGATCTAGCGATCACTCTCCAGCTTCATTTTCGCGTTGATAAATGAAAAAGGCGTTAATTCAGAACAGGCACGGCACAGGCACTTCACAAAAAAATCTGCAGTCCGCCTATATGCTATAGGGGCTATGCTATAGGCTATCTCCCATAGTATACAAAACATGATCCGCAAGATGTACCCGCGCCTGATTCTGAAGAACTTACAATTATATGTAATTTTTAATTTCCATTACATCTTCGCTCATTTACTTTTATCTGTGTAACTTCGATATTTCTGTAGTGGGTCACAGTTAAGTGTAACTTAAATAAAAAAAAACATCTTAATTGATGATTACACTAATGAGCTCTATGTCTGGTTTAATTTATCGCCCGTATTAGATTTACACACTGTATAACACGTAGTGTGTATCTGATTCATCTTAACACATTCAGCACCGAGAACCCGACTGTCGGGTTCTCTGTTCGTAGCTACTACGCGCTACATACGAGGAATACCTGGCTACGCGGTACAGAAAGTGTTAAGAAAAAATAATTGTCATTTTTGTTTCTTTTTAACCAATTTTTACTGGCGAATAAATATGTATGATAGTCCATTATATGACACAAAAGTAATTCATAATTGAAAAAGTAATTCATTACCAATTTTAATTAAACAATCTAATTGGTCATTTCAATTACCAATTAAAACCGTATTTACCTTTTCTTTGTAATTGGTAATTGAATTGACATTTTGTTATTGCAATTGTGGATTTGTAATTATTAATAATATTTTTACCCAACATTGGTATTGAGAGATTTGAGGGTGCTTGCCACGTCTAGCTTAATATTTGTTCTGTGGTAAGTGCAATGCATCGTGTCACACTTTGTTAGCCTAGTCAATTGCGAATTTAAATCAAGTCCGGGATTTCCCATAATGATGTCACTTGTTCAGTCGCCATCGCATATATCGGATCATCGCCTCTATTGTAAAGGCGATAAAGTGAATGTTTAGATATTTTTGAGTAGCTTGGACGCTCCGATATATATATATTATATTTTATGGCGACTGTTTTTCATTGCTCATCATTTGTTTTGTAAAATAATAAACGTTATACTATTATTAGCAGCATGTCGTGAGTAAATAAATACTTTCAGTGCGTAGTACGATGACTTATTCGCTGGCTAAGGCCCACCACACACCTGTGCTGAATGGAGGCAGTAATGTATGGAGGCCATAGACAAATTTAAGCTGCCATCGACAAATTTTCCTACGAATTTGCTTAATTCAGCTCAGGTTTGTTGTGGGCCTAAATGTAAGTTTCAGCGGGTTAGGTTTGTCCTCAGCGAAGAAAATATACACCTTATCAATTATCGAGTTAGTGTCAATTACAATACCAGCCTGAAGACTACGTATTAATAACAAGTCGGGCATTATTTTGTCAGTATTAGGTATAATGTACCTACGGATTGTTCTGAATACTAACAACATGGAATTAATCGTAAGTGATATTTTATTATTTCTTAGATTTACCTACGGGTTAATAGCGTGCTTCCTTCCAGGAGGGCCGAGATCGAGATTTTATTAGTTAGTGTTTTTTATTTCTTATGTACAGTCGCCATCAAATATATCGGACCGGCCACGGTATACTCAAAAATATCTCAGCAAGCACCTTATCGCCTTGACAATAAAGGCGTTGTTCAGATATTTGTGACCACCTCGGCCGCTCCGATATATGATGGCGACTGCACTTAACTGTGTGGCCCTGATACCTATAATAATAATATACCTATGCCTATGTCTGAGAAGGACAAGTCCAGCAAGTACCTAGACTTAGCTCACGAGGTAACCGCCATGTGGGAGGTTGATTCGGCGATCATTGTGCCGATAGTTGTTTCTGCAAACGGTCTCATGGCGAAGAGTCTCGACCAACATCTTGAGAGACTTTCGCTACGGGGTTGTGGTTGGATCAAGGGTCAGATACAGAAGGCGGTAATTCTGGACACGGCGCGTATAGTCCGAAGGTTCGTCTCTCTGCGGCCCTAACCACCGGCAGCCTGGGCCTTGCTCCGTTGCCGGCGGCAAGGTTAGGTTTAGTTAAGGTTAGGTTTTTTATAATGTTTTTATTGTTTTTGTATGTTTTAGATGTATTTTGTATTTTACTTGTATAAAAATATTGTAAAAAATCTGACTTAAGACAAAAGACAAATAAAGAAAAAAATATATCTACAGCCTTGGCAAGAAGTGTTGAGCACCAATGCGATTTTCATACAAAACTGGAAAGTTTCGTCCATTGTTTCCATCTTTGTTTAAGTTATTTTGTCAATTAATTTAAACTAATAGGCATGTTTTGTTGAAGTTAGTAGTAACTGCATAGAATATTTGCAATATGTCGCACCGACTTAAATTTACATTTTTGGTACCTTCTGTTTTCATATTTTTTAAGTAGGTACCTTGAAAGTGTTATTAAGTTTTCTATATTTATAAATAAAATATAACATTTACCGTTACCGTACATTGTTAGGATAGGGAAATAATGCTTAACATCAAAATTGTAAACAAAAAACACCTATGCTCAACACTTCTGGCCAAGGCTGTATGTCACATTTATGATCGCGGTCTGAACTTTGCAGTCTAAGACGCCGGTAATTTATTTCCATACAACATTGACAGCATAGGTTAGCAAATTCGACGAAGTACCTACACGTGTATTCGGTGTAGTATATAAGTAGATAAAGTGATTGTACTAGTTTCCGTCCACATACGTTAGTTTTCCGTCCACAAATTTCTCGATTTATTCTCTGTGTAATATTTAACCATCAGAAGTAATCTGCGGTGGAGTGTAAAAATAAAACATTCTAGAAAATATTCAAGAAAAAGCACTCTGAATTCGGCAAATTTCAAACTGATCGTGCCTTAGTATAGTAAAAATACATAGATTATGGTATATATAAATTCTTCTTTACATCACAGCTTAATAAATAACTTTAAACAAAAAAAGAACCGACTTCACTTAGGATCTACTATTCCAAGAGGAAGTGGCCGAGTTGCTGTAAAAAATAGTGAAATCACCATAGGCCTATAATAGTTGAAGAGTTCCCTCGATTTCTCCAGGATCCCATCATCAGACCCCGACTTGGTGACAATGGGACCATCTAGGGGTTATACCCGTTCGATTAAAAAAAATGTTGAAAATCGGTTCACGATTCACGGAGATATCGAGTAACATACATACAAAAAAAAACAGGCGAATTGAGAACCTCCTCCTTTTTTAACCGACTTCAATTCCATTGAGGAAGGAGGTTCTGCATTCGGTTTGGTGTTTTTTTTTATGTATGTTCACCGATTACTCTGAGACCCGTGGTCCGATTTGAGTAATTCTTTTTTCTTTTGAAAGGATCTACATCCAAGGTGGTCCCATATTAATATGGTGCTGTTCTGATAATGGGATCCATGAGGAATTGAGGGAACTCCTCAATTTTTAAAGGCACATGTATGGTGATTTGGGTGTTTTCTTAAGAAACTCAAGCATTTTCTCACGAAAACCACCATTTCGATGCAGTGGACCTGTTGATGATGATTGTTTTGATGATAATGATGAAGATTTTTTTATGCAGGATATTCAGCGATTACTCCGAGACCCGTGGTCCAATTTGAATAATTATTTTTTTGTTTGAAAGGAACTATCTTGAAGATGGTCCCACATTTATCTGGTGCTGTTCTGATGATGGGATTCATGGGCAGTTAAGGGAACTCCTCAATTATTAAAGGCACGTGTATAGTGATTTGGGTGTTTTTTTAAGCTACTCAAGAATTTTCTCACGAAAACCACCAATTTGATAGAGTGGACCTGATGATGATGATTGTTTTGATGATAATGATGAAGATTTTTTAAATGTAGGATGTTCAGCGATTGCTCCGAGACCCTTGGTCCAATTCGAATAATTCTTTTTTTGTTTGAAAGAAACTACCTCAAAGATGGTCCACATTAATCTGGTCCTGTTCTGATGATGGAATCTATGAGCAACTGAGGGAACTCCTCATTTTTTAAAGGCACGTGTATGGTGATTTGGGTGTTTTCTTAAGCTACTCAAGCATTTTCTCACGAAAACCGCCAATTTGATGGAGTGGTACTACTGATGATGATGACTGTTTTCGTGATAATGATGAAGATTTTTTTATGTAGGATGTTCAGCGATTACTCCGAGACCCGTGGTCCGATTTGGACAATTCCTTTTTTTTGTTTGATAGGAACTACCTCGAAGATGGTCCCACATTAATCTGGTGCTGTTCTGATGATGGGATCCGTGAGGGATTGAGAGAACTACTCAATTTTTAAAGGCACATGTATGTTGATTTGGGTGTTTTCTTAAGCAACTCAAGCATTCCCTCTTGAAAACCACCAATTTGATAGAGAGCATACATATTATTATGATACGTGGACCTTTCCTTACATAGAATGGGTGTATTATGAACTTTTTTATATGTCTTTACCGATTTTTCCGAGACTTGTTGTTAAATATATTAATAACCACTAAAAATGGAAAAATAAAAACTTTTTACAAAAAAAAGATAAACCGACTTCAAAAAGGATAAAATGAATCATTATATTATTTATATGCGTTACCAACTGATATGTTTGAAGTCGGTGCCAAGCCACAAATTACAAAACCGGTCAAATCAGCTTCAAGTGTGAACATCACAAAACATCGGTACTAATAATGCAAAGGTGAATGCGATTTCATGTGTTACATTTTCATGTCTAAACTACTAATCCTATTTTGATGAAATGCGATATATATATTCTGATACACGTCTGCTTTGTCAATAATCAGAAAAAGGCGGCAAATAGAAAAAAAATGTAGACGCGTAAGATTGACCTTCCATTGAAAATTTGAATATCGTGCCTTTTTTACTGACACGGCGTGTGTACACTGTGTACTGGGTATATGTGAATATACAAAAATTAATCTAGCCATTGAATTCCTTAATACTTCGGATTAAACCTTAGATGAAGAAGGATAAATAATTCAAACCGAACCACGGGCTTCGTACGACATACGGATAGTCCCAACATTGTGTTAACAAACAAACATAGGACGCATGATTATACTTTCTGTACCTACTTGCCTAACAGTTACTTAACGCATGGTCGAAACGAATGTATATCTACGTGCGATTCATACCGTATTAGATTAGTAATAGGTATAGTAAAAATAACAATTCACTGAACACATCGCCTCGTTCGTATTAATACTTCCAAATTTGGCTTGGCACCGACTTCAAACATATCAGTTGGTAACGCATATAAATAATATAATGATTCATTTTATTCTTTTGAAGTCGGTTTATCTTTTTTTGTAAAAAGTTTTTTTTGAAATCGGTTAAAAACAAAGTCTATCTAAATAATAATAAACTACATATTATTTTTATCCAGGTACACGTTGAAATTTATGGAATGCAATTTCAGTTCCTCACTTAAATGCAATCCAGTTTCGAAATTTTATACATATGACCATAAATACAATTTACGTTTTCATTTCAGAAATTTATTGCATTTCTCCTGCTCATAACAGTTAGTGAAATTCATGCAACAAAGGATCAAAATGCAGAGGGGACTGAGTCGACGAACAAACAAAACTATAATCCGTTAGAGAATTTGGTGCTAAACCAAAATGGCTCCGAGTCAACCAAAGATTTGGTACGAGTGAAGCGGCAGTACTATCCAGATCCTTATTATTACGGGAGAGGTAAAGTGTGACTGTATTTTCTGTTTAGTAATAGTAGATTGCTACAAGGGGATAAAGCACTGTTTTATGTCACGGGCGCGTTATTGAATCCTGAACGTAACGAAGGACAGCAGATTTAACTCCCGAGCGTAGAGAGGGGGCTATGAGTTAATTCCCGAGCGTAGCGAGTACAATACAATACATTCAAACATTAACATACATACATACTCAATAATATAATATAAATACATAAACATACAATACTTAATACATGCAAAAACATACCTATGAAAAAATATGAATCTTTACAAAACACTGAAACAGACACACTAGGAATTAAAACGGTATTACACATTGCAACCTGCAGGGCCCAATCTGTTGTGTACCCTGCCTCTTCCTACCCCTCCTTCAGCTCCCTACGGGCCCTACCTTCAATTACACCTTCCAACCTGACAGATTGGGCCCTGCAGGTTGCAATGTGTAATACCGCTTTTATGAGTTTTGCCAGCAAAGTACTCACATAAGGCTTTTTTTAACGCAAACCTGTTCGGAGATTGTCTAATTTTAACAGGGAGACTATTCCAGAGGCGATAGTATTCCAGAGGGTATAGTCGGTATATTGCATTGGATTGTGGTACAACAGGCAAGTTTCCGCAACTCTAAGACCAGAGCGAAACCTACATTTGATAAGTACTATATCTTACCAGCAATTTTTAAGCAAGTGATCCTAGGTAATCATTAAAAAATCTGTCAACCTTTCAGGACCTTACTACCCAATACCAATCCCAATATTTGTGGGCGGCTTTGGAGGGTTTGTTGGACGGGGTTTTGGTGGAAGAGGGTTTGGCGGACGAGGATTTGGCGGCAGAGGGTTTGGCGGGAGGGGGATCGGAGGAAGAGGCATTGGCGGCTTCGGGGGGAGAGGGGTTGGTGGGATTGGCGGCGGTCGAGGAGGTGGACGGGGTTGAAATGGAAATACTTAGTTAGCTTAGTTTTAACGTTTAGCTTTATCTAATAAAATCTATTACTAATGTTCTTTTTTTTAGTACTACTCCCCTTTTTCGCCCCTTAAGGGATGATTTTCGTAATAAACACTATCCTCTAATTGTCATTCTCGGGGACTCGGTTATTTCCCTATGCTTCGTCATCTAAAACACATACAGAGTAATTTATATTATAGAATGATATATATCTTAAACCTTAAACTACAGACCTAAAAATCAAACAAATGGAACCAAATTATAAAAATAAAATGTTTAATTTAAAGGGTCTCTTATCTACCCCAATCTATCGTGTACCCTGCCTCTCCCTATCCCTCCATAAACTCCCTTAGGCCGCTATTAGACTATCATATATAAACGATCATAGATATAGGAGTCATTTATATATGAAGAACCTATGATGGTGTAATAACAATAAATGATCCATCATCAATCATTTATATATGATAGTCTAATAGCGGCCTTAGTACCCTTCTACCCTACCCTAACTTTTATTACACACTAGCTGTACCCGCGCGGCTTCGCTCGCGTGCGTTGCAGTAGGTTCTGTCACTTTTTGTTACCCTCAACAGTCCATTGCTAAACGCTTTCTACATATCATATTTCATACAGTATCTTTAGCAGTTTAGCTAAAATTGACTTCTTGCATATAACTTCGACATCCCAAAAGATCGACTGAAAGCGTCTGAGATTTGACTGTGTCAGCCATGGCAAATTAGCAATAGTACAGTGTGTTTTTTGTTTATGTGGGGGGCTCCGTCCCCCGAGCCCCCGTTTTTTGCCGCCCATCACGTGATTAACTCTAGCAAAACTCTTCTTCTCCCATTTCAAATATTCACCGTAACAATTTTTGGTATAATTAGCAATAGTACAGTGTGTTTTTTGTTTATGCGGGGGGCTCTGCCCCCCGAGCGCCCCTTTCTTTACAGCCCATCACGTGGTAAACTCTATCAAAACTCTTTTTCTCCCATCTCAAATGTTCAACGTATCAGTTTTTGGTATAATTTGCAGTATTTTATTTGCCCCCCGTTCTTTACCGCCCATCACGTAGTAAACTCTCTCAAAACTCTTCTTCTCCCATCTCAAATGTCCAACCTAGAAATTTTTGGTATGATAAGCAATATTGCGGTGTGTTTTTTCTTTCTTGGCCCCCCTTTCTATCCCGCCCATCACATGGTAATCTTTATCAAAACTCTTTTTCTCCCATCTCAAATGTCTAACCTAACAATTTTTTGGTATAATAAGCAATAGTACGGTGTGTTTCTTCTGTATGCGGGGGGAGGAGCCCCCTGAGCCCCCTACTTTTTGCCGCCCATAACGTGGTTAACTATCAAAACTCTTTTTCTCCCATTTCAAATGTTCAACGTAACCTTTTTTGGTATAATAAGCAATAGTACGGTGTGTTTTTTCTTTATGCGGTGGGCTCCGCCCCCCGAGCCCCCCTTTCTTTGCGGCCCATCACGTAGTAAACTCTATCAAAACTCTTTTTCCCCCATCTCAAATGTTCGACGTAACAATTTTTGGCATAATAAGCAATATTACAGTGTGTTTTTTCTTTATGCGGGGGGCTCTGCCCCCCGAGCCCCCCTTTCTTTGCGCCCCATCACGTAAAAAACTCTATCAAAACTCTTTTTCTCCCATCTCAAATGTCTAACCTAACAATTTTTGGTATAATAAGCAATAATACGGTGTGTTTCTTCTGTATGCGGGGGGAGGAGCCCCCTGAGCCCCCTACTTTTTGCCGCCCATAACGTGGTTAACTCTATCAAAACTCCTTTTCTCCCATTTCAAATGTTCAACGTAACCTTTTTTTTGGTATAATAAGCAATAGTACGGTGTGTTTTTTCTTTATGCGGGGGGCTCCGCCCCCCGAGCCCCCCTTTCTTTGCGGCCCGTCACGTAGTAAACTCTATCAAAACTCTTTTTCCCTCATCTCAAATGTTCGACGTCAAATTTTTTGGTATAATTAGCAATAGTACGGTGTGTTTTTCCTTTATGCGGGGGGCTCCGCCCCCCGAGCCCCCCTTTCCTTGTGGACCGTCACGTAGTGAACTCTATCAAAACTCTTTTTCCCCCATCTCAAATGTTCGACGTAACAATTTTTGGCATAATAAGCAATAGTACGGTGTGTTTTTTCTTTATGCGGGGGGCTCCGCCCCCCGAGCCCCCCTTTCTTTGCGGCCCGTCACGTAGTGAACTCTATCAAAACTCTTTTTCCCCCATCTCAAATGTTCGACGTAACAATTTTTGGTATAATAAGCAATAGTACGGTGTGTTTTTTCTTTATGCTGGGGGCTCCGCCCCCCGAGCCCCCCTTTCTTTGCGGCCCATCACGTAGTAAACTCTATCAAAACTCTTTTTCTCCCATCTCAAATGTTTGACGTAACAATTTTTGGTATAATAAGCAATAGTACGGTGTGTTTTTTCTTTATGCGGGGGGGCTCCGCCCCCCGAGCCCCCCTTTCTTCGCGGCCCATCACATAGTAAACTCTATCAAAACTCTTTTTCTCCCATCTCAAATGTTCAACGTAGCAGTTTTTGGTATAATTTGCAATATTACCGTTTTTTTTAATTGCTGGGGGCTCCGCCCCCCTAGCCCCCCCGTTCTTTACCGCCCGTCACGTAGTGAACTCTATCAAAACTCTTCTTCTCCCATCTCAAATGTTCAACGTAACAATTTTCGGTATATTTAGCTATAGTGTGGTGTCTTTTTTTTTTCTTTTTGCGCCCCCCTCTCTTTGACGCCCATCACGCGGTGAACTCTATCTAAACTCTTTTTCGGTAGGGTGTGCCGGTACTTTTCGATTTCCGTGTTTCACTATGTTCCGTTTGTTTTTTTATAGTTTGTTAATTTAACTCCTATTCTTGCACCTTTTGTACATGTCTCTTGTATAGACCCAATGGTTGACTGGTGGAAAATACCATTTGGTATGATGTCCGCCGTTTGGTCTCTTAGTTTTGTATTTCGTGCAATATAGTGTAAATAAAAAAAGATTCTTATAGGGAGGCAACGTGCACATAAAACCTCTGGATTTACAGGCGTCCATTGGCTACCCTAAGTGCTTACCATCAGGCGGGTCGTATGATTGTTTGCCATCGCCGTGGTTTAAAAAATATATAGTTGAAATACAAATGCATAAGTATTTATTTACCATATAAAGGCATTTCCCATACAAAGTTTAAACCCCCCTTAAACCCCCTTAAATCCAAAAAGTTCGTATTTTTTTATAGCCTATGTCCTGACCAGAGGTCTGTACAACCTGCTAGTGAAGTTTTTATCGAAATTGGTTCAGGCGTTTTGACGCCAACTCTCCCCATCCAAACAGACAAACAGACAAACAGACAAAAATTCTAAAAATCGCCGAAACTTCTTCTGTTATCTATTCTAAGAGCTACTAACTCATTTTTTTGCTAATATCTCCAATGTACAGATTTTTGACCCTCTTCACCTTTATTATATGTATAGATTTCTTAGCTCTCTATTCGACTGGAAATCGGATCGGATCCGAGAATGGACTCTTATTATAAGGAATAATGGGGTTGGCAACTGTCAACGGTTTGGCCAGATGGCGCCAGCATAGCTAGGTCCCTTTCACTAGTATTGTTGTATGGGATTTGGCTTAAAGGCTAGCCCATCCAGGTCAAACAAAATTAAAAAAAAAACGTGATTTTGACACTTTTGTACGACTGACAGGGACCCAGCTATGCTGGCGCCATCTGTAAATACTTTCCACCGGCCAACCCTCAAAGCAAGTATTAACTAGAGCCCGCACACGTGTACCGCCGTATGGGATAGATATATAGATGCCCATAATCACTTCTACAGCATAAAACAGAACAATTTACCAATCTTTTCCTTAGCCGACACAACTTTCTAGGAAAACTAACAGCTTTTCTCGTAGCAATCACATAAATTCTTGAAGAAATCGCGCATTATATCTGTTTGTTACCCTCCACTGCTAGAAGTAACGCGTGGAGGGTAATAGAAACTATGACAAGGACCAACGATAATAGCACCTCTCTGCCGTATCTATTGAAAGTGTAATAAGACCATCCCGTTCTATCTTGGTATTATTAGTTCCGTGTCAGATCTATGGGTGGTATATCTATGGGCCAACCCCATTGCGGAATTACCCGAATACACTTTACCGGGTTTAGTCGCATTTACGTATGTCCTTTTTAGGCGCACGTGGCTCCGATTTAGCATATTGGCTACGGAATCCTTAAAATCTATCTATCTATCTATACATATAATAAAGGTGAAGAGGGTCAAAAATCTGTACATTGGAGATATTAGCAAAAAAATGAGTTAGTAGCTCTTAGAATAGATAACAGAACAAGTTTCGGCGATTTTTAGAATTTTTGTCTGTTTGTCTGTTTGTCTGTTTGGATGGGGAGAGTTGGCGTCAAAACGCCTGAACCGATTTCGATAAAAACTTCACTACCAGGTTGTACAGACCTCTGGTCAGGACATAGGCTATAAAAAAATACGAACTTTTTGGATTTAAGGGGGTTTAAGGGGGGTTTAAACTTTGTATGGGAAATGCCTTTATATGGTAAATAAATACTTATGCATTTGTATTTCAACTATATATTTTTTAAACCACGGCGATGGCAAACAATCATACGACCCGCCTGATGGTAAGCACTTAGGGTAGCCAATGGACGCCTGTAAATCCAGAGGTTTTATGTGCACGTTGCCTCCCTATAAGAATCTTTTTTTATTTACACTATATTGCACGAAATACAAAACTAAGAGACCAAACGGCGGACATCATACCAAATGGTATTTTCCACCAGTCAACCATTGGGTCTATACAAGAGACATGTACAAAAGGTGCAAGAATAGAAGTTAAATTAACAAACTATAAAAAAACAAACGGAACATAGTGAAACACGGAAATCGAAAAGTACCGGCACACCCTACCGAAAAAGAGTTTAGATAGAGTTCACCGCGTGATGGGCGTCAAAGAGAGGGGGGCGCAAAAAGAAAAAAAGACACCACACTATAGCTAAATATACCGAAAATTGTTACGTTGAACATTTGAGATGGGAGAAGAAGAGTTTTGATAGAGTTCACTACGTGACGGGCGGTAAAGAACGGGGGGCTAGGGGGGCGGAGCCCCCAGCAATTAAAAAAAACGGTAATATTGCAAATTATACCAAAAACTGCTACGTTGAACATTTGAGATGGGAGAAAAAGAGTTTTGATAGAGTTTACTACGTGATGGGCCGCGAAGAAAGGGGGGCTCGGGGGGCGGAGCCCCCCGCATAAAGAAAAAACACACCGTACTATTGCTTATTATACCAAAAATTGTTACGTCAAACATTTGAGATGGGAGAAAAAGAGTTTTGATAGAGTTTGCCGCGTGACGGGCTGCAAAGAAAGGGGGCCTCGGGGGCGAAGCCCCCCGCATAAAGAAAAAACACACTGTACCATTGCTTATTATACCAAAAATTGTTACGTCGAACATTTGAGATGGGAGAAAATGAGTTTGATAGAGTTTACTACGTGATGGGCCGCAAAGAAAGGGGGCGCATACAGAAAAAACACACCGTACTATTGCTTATTATACCAAAAATTGTTACGTCGAACATTTGAGATGGGAGAAAAAGAGTTTTGATAGAGTTTACTACGTGATGGGCCGCAAAGAAAGGGGGGGTCGGGGGGCGGAGCCCCCCGCATAAAGAAAAAACACACCGCACTATTGCTTACTATACCAAAAATTGTTCCGTCGAACATTTGAGATGGGAGAAAAAGAGTTTTGATAGAGTTTACTACGTGATGGGCTGCAAAGAAAGGGGGGCTCGGGGGGCGGAGCCCCCCGCATAAAGAAAAAACACACCGTACTATTGCTTATTATACCAAAAATTGTTACGTCGAACATTTGAGATGAGGGAAAAAGAGTTTTGATAGAGTTTACTACGTGACGGGCTGCAAAGAAAGGGGGGCTCGGGGGGCGGAGCCCCCAGCATAAAGAAAACACACACCGTACTATTGCTTACTATACCAAAAATTGTTACGTCGAACATTTGAGATGGGGGAAAAAGAGTTTTGATAGAGTTTACTACGTGACGGGCCGCAAAGAAAGGGGGGCTCGGGGGCCGGAGCCCCCCGCCTAAAGAAAAAACACACCGTACTATTGCTTATTATACCAAAAATTGTTACGTCGAACATTTGAGATGGGAGAAAAAGAGTTTTGATAGAGTTTACTACGTGATGGACCGCAAAGAAAGGTGGGCTCGAGGGGCGGAGCCCCCCGCATAAAGAAAAAACACACCGTACTATTGCTTATTATACCAAAAATTGTTACGTCGAACATTTGAGATGGGGGAAAAAGAGTTTTGATAGAGTTCACTACGTGACGGGCCGCAAAGAAAGGGGGGCTCGGGGGGCGGAGCCCCCCGCATAAAGAAAAAACACACCGTACTATTGCTTATTATGCCAAAAATTGTTACGTCGAACATTTGAGATGGGGGAAAAAGAGTTTTGATAGAGTTCACTACGTGACGGGCCACAAAGAAAGGGGGGCTCGGGGGGCGGAGCCCCCCGCATAAAGGAAAAACACACCGTACTATTGCTAATTATACCAAAAAATTTGACGTCGAACATTTGAGATGAGGGAAAAAGAGTTTTGATAGAGTTTACTACGTGACGGGCCGCAAAGAAAGGGGGGCTCGGGGGGCGGAGCCCCCCGCATAAAGAAAAAACACACCGTACTATTGCTTATTATACCAAAAAAAAGGTTACGTTGAACATTTGAAATGGGAGAAAAGGAGTTTTGATAGGAGTTAACCACGTTATGGGCGGCAAAAAGTAGGGGGCTCAGGGGGCTCCTCCCCCCCGCATACAGAAGAAACACACCGTATTATTGCTTATTATACCAAAAATTGTTAGGTTAGACATTTGAGATGGGAGAAAAAGAGTTTTGATAGAGTTTTTTACGTGATGGGGCGCAAAGAAAGGGGGGCTCGGGGGGCAGAGCCCCCCGCATAAAGAAAAAACACACCGTACTATTGCTTAATATAACAAAAATTGTTACGTCGAACATTTGAGATGGGGGAAAAAGAGTTTTGATAGAGTTAACTACGAGACGGGCCGCAAAGAAAGGGGGGCTCGGGGGGCGGAGCTCCCCGCATAAAGAAAAAACACACTGTAATATTGCTTATTATGCCAAAAATTGTTACGTCGAACATTTGAGATGGGGGAAAAAGAGTTTTGGTAGAGTTTACTACGTGATGGGCCGCAAAGAAAGGGGGGCTCGGGGGGCAGAGCCCCCCGCATAAACAAAAAACACACTGTACTATTGCTAATTATACCAAAAATTGTTACGGTGAATATTTGAAATGGGAGAAGAAGAGTTTTGCTAGAGTTAATCACGTGATGGGCGGCAAAAAACGGGGGCTCGGGGGACGGAGCCCCCCGCATAAACAAAAAACACACTGTACTATTGCTAATTTGCCATGGCTGACACAGTCAAATCTCAGACGCTTTCAGTCGATCTTTTGGGATGTCGAAGTTATATGCAAGAAGTCAATTTTAGCTAAACTGCTAAAGATACTGTATGAAATATGACATGTAGAAAGCGTTTAGCAATGGACTGTTGAGGGTAACGAAAAGTGACAGAACCTACTGCAACGCACGCGAGCGAAGCCGCGCGGGTACAGCTAGTTTGTAATATTATCGTTAAACAAATTAATTCGAATGCTACTTTGATATCATTGAGGTAAATATACAAGAGGAGAAAACTTCATATCAACACAACGTTACAAGCGTGCCACGCATCTCGTATCACGACGTACCGACAAAAACGGAGTGTTTATGTTCTAAAATGAACTATCGAAGTATATTTATCTCTTTTCCGCTAGGGTATTACGATTGCGCAAGGCAATATTGCCATCTTTGTCTGTCATGGATATCGTGATATTCGCTGTTTCGTACAGTTCGGTGTTGCTACAACATGAAAATATTTCCTAGAAATAATCGATAAATATTTTCAAATATAATAAAATGACATCAGTTATCTATGTTAAAATGTGTAATTTCTTAAAGTAAAATGAAAAAAGTGTCTCCACTTCGAACTTTTTCGTTAATTGCTATCAAAATTGTTACCGGTGCTCTTTAAACATGAAACAATTGTGAAAATTTAAAAAGTGGCTACCATCTTGAAACCCTCGTTTCTGGACGGATTGTTACAAAGAAATTATACACCGCTATGTAACACTACTTTTTCCAATTTTGATAACATTTTCATATTGGATAACTACACAAACCCGCATATATCAAGGAAGTAATCAGTTCATTATTTTTTTAATAAGGTCGAAATGAAATCGAAATTAAAAATCGCGAACTTTAAAACCTCTTTATAAGATATAATATAGTATAGCATTCAAACAAACCAGAATTTCCCAAAAATACGAGAAATTCAAATAATGTTTTACTGGCAACACTAACTCTAGAAAATGCCGCTAGTTGATTTTCGTATTTTTTCGTGCTATTTACGACAATTTGAGTGCAGAAACAGTAAACTCACTTGTGAAAGGTTATTCCGTGTTATTTGGTGTGGGTTTCGGATCGCGACGTGCAAGATTTTATGGTACATTTTGCCATTTTCACGGACCAGAATCACTGTCACCGTCAAATTGTCAACTGAGTTGACGTAAGCCTCTAACGAGCCTACAGGCTTCTATCGAGTTACACGCATATGGCCTCTTACTGCAGATCTAGTCGTATATATCAATGTTTGATATAGTATTTAACCAGAGGGTAACATTACGCACACTGATGAAAGAGATATGCGCATACACAATCGTACGCGTGCAAATGAGATGCAATGACACATTTTCTGTCCCTCATCGCTTATAAAGGATTTTTAGCATGAAGCATTGATATATACGACTAGATCTGCAGTAAGAGGCCATATGCGTGTAACTCGATAGAAGCCTGTAGGCTCGTGAGAGGCTTACGTCAACTCAGTTGACAATTTGACGGTGACAGTGATTCTGGTCCGTGAAAATGGCAAAATGTACCATAAAATCTTGCACGTCGCGGTCCGAAACCCACACCAAATAACACGGAATAACCTTTCACAAGTGAGTTTACTGTTTCTGCACTCAAATTGTCGTAAATAGCACGAAAAAATACGAAAATCAACTAGCGGCATTTTCTAGACTTAGTGTTGCCAGTAAAACATTATTTGAATTTCTCGTATTTTTGGGAAATTCTGGTTTGTTTGAATGCTATACTATATTATATCTTATAAAGAGGTTTTAAAGTTCGCGATTTTTAATTTCGATTTCATTTCGACCTTATTAAAAAAATAATGAACTGATTACTTCCATAGTTGATATATGCGGGTTTGTGTAGTTATCCAATATGAAAATGTTATCAAAATTGGAAAAAGTAGTGTTACATAGCGGTGTATAATTTCTTTGTAATTTTACAAATTTCTTATTGTGCAGTTAGGTTTATACCTCGGACTGAACAATTACAATACAATACGGTAGTACACTCAATATTACATTATTATTAAATGTAAATATAAATTTCATATGAAGTTTTATTCAGAACTCCTACGAAGTGCTTAGGCTCGTTATAAAAGTATAAAAACACATGACACAGAACCTCAGAACCTATCAAGATTGAAAGCAATCCGTCCAGAAACAAGGGTTTCAAGATGGTAGCCACTTTTTAAATTTTCACAATTGTTTCATGTTTAAAGAGCACCGGTAACAATTTTGATAGCAATTAACGAAAAAGTTCGAAGTGGAGACACTTTTTTCATTTTACTTTAAGAAATTACACATTTTAACATAGATAACTGATGTCATTTTATTATATTTGAAAATATTTATCGATTATTTCTAGGAAATATTTTCATGTTGTAGCAACACCGAACTGTACGAAACAGCGAATATCACGATATCCATGACAGACAAAGATGGCAATATTGCCTTGCGCAATCGTAATACCCTAGCGGAAAAGAGATAAATATACTTCGATAGTTCATTTTAGAATATAAACACTCCGTTTTTGTCGGTACGTCGTGATACGAGGCGCGTGGCACGCTTCTAACGTTGTGTTGATATGAAGTTTTCTCCTCTTGTATATTTACCTCAATGTGTAGCTTCCCTAATCGTAGCTGTCAAAATATATCTGTCCCTTTACCGGGTATATGTTGACCCTCCGTGTAGAGTATAGTAAGTCTATGTTTTTAACTGATTAATGGCAAGGATGGCAACACTCTATTCTAATGTCAAAAGTGACATTGAGCAGTGCAGTGCAATGTGATTTTGGTGCAGCGGGTACAGGATTTGACTTTGGAATACATGTAATTAAACTTGTTAATTATTTAATGCCAATGATAATTCAACACTAACTAAGACAATTGAAGTTCATTTATCAAGTGATCATAAATTTGAAAGGTGCCACCAGAAGCTTAATGCCGAACCGGTAAATGGGAGGCCATACAATGCTGTACCCATATTTTGTAGAAGAATTTTAACATGTAACATTCAAAATTAAAAGAAGTGGTCTAGTGAAAACATTAAAGAACATATTAAGGTCAGTATTCTAGTTTAACTGCCGATTCGCATAATACTGTAATTAGATACTCATTAGTAACGTTGCCATTGAACGTAATATTCATAAATTATTCATTAACCGCAAGATTGCAGCACGAATCTAACATTCCACTATCCGGTTTCCAGATCTCAGAATGGACGGCACATACGACGAAATCATCTCCGATAATCCGTTTTTTGTCGAGCTTAAAAACGAATACGCAAACTTGTTTCAACACTGTATCACACAGTCGTGGATTATTTGCGTGCCTAGAATTGGAAGTCTGAATACTCGCGTTTTCACCGTGGAAGACTTCTGTGCTCATATTTTAGTTCCAAGCGAGGAACTGCCCGAGACACACTATACAACTCTTAAAGAGAAACAAGTGACTGTCACCAACAAGGTTATCACCCTAGAAGTGACTAAGGCTCTTCCTCTACAGAGCCACATACTGTTTGAAGAAACATTCTACACAGAAGACTTCTTCAAATACAAGGTGTGGTGTATAGAAAGCCCACTAGAACCCACTACAGCAAGTGATGACAATGCAATAGCTAAAGAATATTTAACATCAATAAACAACTGTATTGATTTACTATGGACTCAAGCTGCAGGCCGGCAGGTGTTGGACCAAATAGAACAGAATGTACAGCAATTCATAAAGAAACATCCCACTCTGCCTGTTGCCATCGGACCTCTTCGAGACTTGGTAAGTCAACTATACACTCAGTGCCTTCAAACTGTGCTTCAAAACCGTAGGATTAGAGAAAAATCCAAATCATGTAAACAAATACTGGAAAATGTAAAGCTTGCTGTTGAGTGCTACATGCAGCACTTGTTATTCAATCATTTGTTCAAGCCTATCTGTACTTGCTCGGCTTATGAAGACTCGCATCTTAACAAGAAAATAAGAAACATGTGTGACATACAACTCAGAGATTTAGACATTAAAAAAGACCTGTACCATGCTGTACCAAGAGCCAAACAGCTTCTTTCAAAAATTGACTCATATAATACTGTATTGGAAAAGATTTTATGTCTCAAACAAGCCCTCAATGCAATCAATAAGAAAGACAGTAGTAACAATGTTGTTCTTCTGACTGCAGATGACATGTTACCGGTTTTTGTATTTCTGGTTATAAAATCAGGTTTACCAAACTGGTATAGTCAGTTGATGTACATGAAAGAATTCCGGTTTAGTGGCATTGGCAGAGGTGATGGTGACGAGGGTGCCTTCCTTATAACCACTCTAGAAGCTGTGATAGAACATATCCAGTCGGGGGCCTTAGGTGGCCCACCAGATCCTGAAGCTTATTACTATGAAAGCAATCTAACAGAGGATAACCTCAAGGATGGGAAACCTAGAAGAGGAAGTTTAACAGAATCTATTTCAACATCAGACACCAATGGTGGAGATGAAACATTAGAATACATATTTGAACTCGTTAAAATGAATCATGCTGATCAAATAAGAGTCATATTGGAACGTAATGAAAAAAACCTGCAGAAACTTCAAAGGAATGAGAACAGTGTTCTTAACAAAATCTTAGACAACTATAGCAGTGAAGAAGACAGTGATGCTGAAAATGAAGTTGATGAAACACAAGTGTACCAAAAACTTTGTCACCCCTTGTGCAGCTGCAAGAAGTGTTGTCGTAAATTATCTAAGAGGTTATTGAAGTCTTCACCTACTGTTACATCTAGGGACAGCCACGGCCTCACCCCTCTACATGTAGCCTGCATTCATGGAAAGGCAGCAGTGGTTGAGCTGCTAATTGAAATGAACTCTGAAGTCAATGCTACAGATCTCAATGAATGTACACCACTTCATTACGCTGCGTCTAGAGGACACCAGAATGCTTTGCTGTTGCTGGTTCACTCAGGTGCTGATGTAAATCAAGCTAACATAGACAAAAATACGCCACTGCATTTGGCGGTTAATAATGGCCACATAAACTGTGTGAAAGCTTTAATATACTTTTCAGAACACAGCAGAAAGAAGATTAACATAAACTGCGCTAGTCAAAATGGCAATACACCATTGCATCTTGCATCAAAGTGGGGTTACGAAGGCATAGCTAAGCTGCTCATAGAAAATGGCGCAGAACCATCCCTTCAAAATCGCTATAATAAAACAGCTTATGATTATGCACATAACTTGAGGATACTTAAAGTTTTAAAAACTTGTACTCCTAACTTGTATGAATACATACATATAAGTAGCCCTAATATTAAGGTGTTCGAAAGTAAACCTGACAATGATATCAATAAGAAATTAACTACTGTGAAAAACAATGAATCTGACAATGCATCAATGACAATCCAAAATCTAAAAACTCTTGAGAAGATATCAAAAGCAATATCATATGGTGATGCAAAACTGGCTTGTTTTTATATGAGTATTAACTATGAGGATTATACAGACACCAATAGTAATGTCAGTATCAGTAACAGCGATGCAACATTATGCCATCCACTATGTGAGTGTCCAAATTGTAAACTTAAAACGATGCCAGCAAAATCCTTGTATGATGTAAATTTTGCAGACTCAAATGGGTTTACTGCACTCCATCATGCTGCGCGCTGCGGTTTAGATGAACTTTGCAACATATTAATCTTAAACAATGCCAATGTAAACTGTGCCAATAAGAAAGGGCAGACGCCGCTACACTTAGCCGCTTCAAATAACAAGATCATAGTGATCCGCATGCTCCTAAATAATGGTGCTAATATAAATGCAACAGACTGGACCGGGAACACTCCATTGCATGACGCTAGCAACCTGGGAAACATTGGCGCCGCCAAAGTGTTGATCAGCTTTAATCCTGATATTTCAATATGCAACAGTTCAGAAAAAACTGCCTTGGACGCTGCCAAAGAGAAAGTCTATCTTACTATTATTGATTTAATAGAAAAATATGCTAAGGCTTAACTCGACGCGGCATTCAAAGAGTAATATCACTAATAGGCAATAGCTTAAGACTCGAATAATTGGGGTTGAGGGTAAAATAGATGTATTTCAACTGTTTTATATATAACAAAATCAAAACTACTAGTTAAAAAACAGTTTTAAATTAGATTACTTTATATGAAAATAAGTGCAATTTACTTTTTTAAATAACTATGATATGATCATTTTTATTACTTTTGTATTTGCTTTATGATTGTTTTTACAAAATTATTTGAACCCCATTATTGCTTGCACAAATGGGCATTTTTTGTGCCATATGGTTGGCAATTTTTTCGCCATTTTATTTCCTTGAGACTGAAATTACCTGTTACTTTTTATGTTTTTTAAAAGTGTATGTCTTTATAGATTTAGGTTTTTTTTGTAATTGATGACTGACAATAATCTATGTCGTATATTAGGGTAGATATAAGTTATAAATAAGACAAGTCAGTTTATTAAAAAATCTTGTTATTAAGCTATTATTAAATTTTAAAACTTCATGTTATAAACATACAAACATTGAGCTTGTAAACAATTCACACCCAAGTGTTTAGTTCGCATTCACACTCTGACACTTAAAAACTAAATAAATTATAAATCTCATAAATTATGAACTGAAAGTCAAATATTTATAAAAATAACGCATTTGATTACAGGAATTATTAAGTTGTGGATGATGTAAATAAGTTAAAACATTGTTTAAATAAAATACTTGTGAATCAAAACTTTTGCGTGTAACATTTACTTGAAGTTGGCTCATTTTAATACAAACTGCTAACATCATTCACATACACAATTTTACTGACTATATTATTAAAGATTATTTGTGTGTGTTATTTGTTATTTTAATACAGGAACATGATCCATTATATTATACTACTTAAATAAAAATATTTTCATACATTTCATTCAAGCCTTACTGATTTGCACGACTACCTATGTATATAGCACCTCGGCACATATGTATCGTAAATAACTAGATTGTAAATCCTTATTTCTTTAATTAGGTGTGTTTCCACCTATTGACCACCCATACTGTAATGGCGTCCACATATTATGTACAGTCCCCATCAGATATATCGGAGCGGCCAAGGTCACAAATATCTGAACAACGCCTCAATTGTTAAGGCGATAAAGTGCATTTTTAGATATTTTTGGGTACCCTGACCACTCCGATATGATATTAGATGGCGACTGTACTTTATCGCCTTAGTAAAAGAGGCGTTGCCCAGATATTTGTGACCACCTTGGCCGCTCCGATAGCACGGACAGCGACGGTATATTCTGTCCATTTAGTTTAGACAGACAAATACCTGTATGCATTTAATAATAAGGTAAAACTTTATTATTATTACTCTGCTATTTGCAGTAAATTATTATTCATGTTAAAAAAGTAGTTATTAAAAAAAACAAGTCATACACATAATATGTTAAACATATAACATTCACATACTCATCATGCCTTACATCTAACCTAGGCCTACCCCTATAAATAAAACAATTTAAAAAATAATATCAGGAATGTTTGTCAAAAGACCACCGTAAAACGTGTACATAATTTCATCAACTAAACAACATAGAATTAACGACAAATTTACTTTACTACAATCAAATGGACCCGGCCTATGCTTAACTGCAATGGCCTGCATCCTTTTATTTAAATATATCCTAATAAAAGTAAGTAAGTTTATCCAGCTTTATTCTTTTTTAGTTTTCATAAATTAAGCCTAATATTAGAGCTAAATATCTAAGGCGATTATCATACTAGCGCCGCTACTGCATCCGGCGACGGTGTGCGAGCGTGACAGCGCTATACACATGCAGAGCGCAATCTCACTCACAGGCCGGCGTCGCATGCGGAAACCGCAACGGTATGAAAGTCGCCTAAGGCCCAATATTTTAGCGCTATCTCGCTCGCGCACCGGCGCCGCATGCGAAAACCGCAGCAGTGTGAACGCCGCCTAAGGCCCAATTTTTTTTAAAGGTCTATTGCCATTAGTATAAAACGAAATTATAATTTACCCAAATGTACTATACCATGTGCAATCTAAGAAGCGGCTTTAGGCTATAAAATGTACTGAGATGACAGGCGTCAAAAACCGCTTCTTAGATTGCACAATGTATAGTATTTACGGATAACTTTTTAACTCAACGTACGGCCATAGACAGCTGCAGAGAACGAATAGATTCTATTCTAATTTCTGTTTTGGTCCCTAATACTCTAGTGTCTTACATTTAATATACCCTTACGTGTCAGAAAATAATTCTTAAAACTAACTTAATTTAAGTCACTAGAGATCTTACTGCACTATGTCACAATTCCCTATTTACAATATATTAAAAATTTCTTTATAAACAATAAATAAATCACATTTGTCTGTGCATTAGTTGTGCTATAAATATTACTGGGGTGGCAAGCTCCATACAGGCATCTCCTCTCTCTTTTTCTCTTTTTTCTTGTACTGCCTATCTCTTAATCTGACGTCATCTTGTTTCCTATATTCACTGCTCCTCCAATCGATTATTTTTCTGGGAGAGCCTTCTTTCTTCCAGTTGCTCTCGTCAACGTACACTTTGCTTTTGACGAATAGTTCATTTGTTTCTGGATCGCAGAGGTCCTGTGGCAGGTGTTCGTCGTACCGGTGGTCGTTGAGTTCGGCCACGTCAGTCCTGCTGAAGGTGTAGGAGTGGGGGTAGTAGTCCTGCAGGATGTCCTCGTGGCGGTACCGCTGCATTTGGAGCCAGACGTGGGGCAGGAGCAGCGGGAACCTTCGGAGCCAGTATGTGACGAAACCGTCGGGCAATTTGCCTAGACTCTCTCTTATTTCGGGCTCTAGCTCTCTGTAGTGGTGTTTCTGCAAAATAAAGTGTTAATTATATTATGAAATGAAAACTACTTGTTGCTATAGAATTCGTGAAATCATTATCAAGTATCAAAGTTTTTGCTACTATCAGTTTAAGGCGGCTACGGTTTTCGCATGCGGCGCCGGTTATAGCTCTGTCACGCTTACACATCTTAGTCGCATGTGGTTGCGGCGCCAGTGTGATTCCTACCCTAGTTCGTTGATTAATTTTTAGACAAATATAGGCGCACAAGTTATTGGTCTAAATGTCAAATAAAACGTAGCCGTCAAAAATATCGGTTTCGACTGTTGGACATTCTGTTTGATGTGTAGTATAGTATGTACATGTACCTTGTTGCGTATGGCGCGCAGCAGATGCGCGACGCGGTCGCCGCGGTAGGTGCGGCGCGCGCGCAGGTCGGCGGCGACCCGGCCGCACACGCGCGCGCGCCAGTCCCCGCGCACCACGCGCCGCGCGCCCGTCTCCAGCGGGTGCTGCGCCACCGCCGCCCCCGCCGCCGCCGCGGACAAGCCCAGGCTCTCCACCTGGTCGCTCACGTCCTGAAAAAAAAACGCATCACGTCACTGTTACACTTTACTCTTTTGAGTAGATACGTTTGAGGTTAAGAATCTACAGAATATTAAGCCCGCTGTACACACTGGGCCAACGTCGGCCAATCTAAGGGACACAGCTATACGGCAGAACGAGATATAGATCAGATATCTCTTGCTCCCTCTATCGCATAACTGCGACCTTTAGTTGGGCCAACGTTGGCCCAATGTGTACAGCGGGCTTAATGGGTTCCAAGTTTCTTTTACGTTATAATCTGTGTAAGATTGTCCCCAAATATTAATTTATAAAAAAAAATCCTACACAAGTTATTTAACAATTTTGACATATCCAAAAACCCGTTTTTTTAAACGTTTGCAATACAAAGCGTTTTTCCTTATTTAGGAACACTATTATTTCACGTAAATGCGAATTTTAAATACCTACTGTGTATTTCTATAGTCCGAAAAAATCGCATCTATATTTCGTTTTTTTTGGGATTAGCAATTCAGTAAACAGAAACAGAAGTTGCCAACCTGGTCTAACCTGTTCTGTTTGAATGTTCAATTTAAACACACTGCAAGCACACCAACAAACGATTAGTTAACATGATGAAGAGTTCACATTTGTAAATAAATAATGACAATTTGCAGATTAAAATCCATAACAGCAATAAAATAGTACATTTCGATACTAGGTCGGAAAGGATGTCATTATTCAACGAGTTCCGAGACATTTGGTCACGAGCCGCAGGCGAGTGGCAAAACTCGGGACGAGTGAAGAATGACATTCCGTCCGTGTATCGAACGACGTTTTTTAATAAAGTTGCGAAAAAATTATAAAAATGGACAATATGTCACTTTGAGGTTACTTCATCCGAACACTCGCGCCGTGCGATGCGGGGCGGTGATCATGAATCCTGAGCTGTGATTGGCTGGAAAAGTAAAACGCGCTAGTGCGAGAAATCCAACTTCTCGCATTATAAACTACTACTAGATTTGAGCAACTGTGTTAAAAACACAATTTCGTTTTGATTATCACGTTAGAGACACATGACAATTGAAAAACTGACAGTGACACACGCATACGTTATAAATCGAAAACCATATGCTTCGAACCTCTTTTTCTCCAGGTTTTTTATTGTGCAACATTCACTAAAACATTAACAATGATAAGAATAAATTATTTCGTTATAATGACTACTATTACAATACTGTAAAATAATTAATAATATTCAATTTAACATTTACAAATACCTACGCAGGGCTTTATTATAAATACAAATATATTTAAATATTTTTTATTGGCCGCATTGGCACTTTGACACTTGTGACATGTATCATGCCGCATCGAGCCTGATAAAGAACCCTGTACATGCGCCATTCAACTTTTTTCTAATCTAAAAAAAACGAACTATAAAACAGACCGAAAATCGATCTATGTCAGTTTGCCATGTGCAATGTGCATCCCCAACAATGACTTCTCACTTTGTCTTTGTACATACAGTCAATAACGACCGTACGACCTCATTATTGACATTTTCATAGACGTTACTCGTGTCGTAATTTGCAGAACGCTAAGCTGAATAATAAAATATCAACCACGAGATCTTTTTCTACTGGTTTCATAACAAATATAACACCTTCACCTGTAAGAAGTTGAGTATGGACTGTTTCCCCCAGAACATGGGGTACTTGAGTACGGTCTCGCACGGCGGGCGAGCGTGCGGGCGCGCAGATATCATCGCGCGAATCAGGATCTTGGTCACCAGCACCTCTTCAATGGGCAACACTTTACTGGAAACAAAAATATATATGAACGTAATACAGGAGTCCCTTCATTGGCACGGAGTGTCAAAATCAAGTTTGTTTATGCCACATGCCTCTAATGCGCAAAGGATGAAGGAACTAATCTTACAGTATCAGCGCAGTGTCAAGCTTATGTTTTCGATTTAGGCCACGAGATGGCAGAGCAATCACCTTATGAATTCACTAGCAAGTACTTACTCTAGTTGTTCTAAATTATAATCTCCAGTTAATATATTGGCCTGTCGCCTTAGTACGTCGCCGAATGGATGCTGGCCCTGGGACAACACGTAGTAGAACACGCAGCCCAGGGAAAAGATGTCTACCGAAGTTGTCTGCAACAAAGAGACAGATTTAAACGAAAAATTCTAGATGATAAAGAAACAATGCGCGCCATCCCTAGTAGTCAGTTAAATTCAACTTTGACTGCCCGTTGTTTAAAAAAAAATACTATCAAATATTTTTTCTTAATTAAAGAATCCAGTCGGCTTTTAATGTTGGTTGAGCACGTTGTGGAGCTTTATATTTCTGTGGACTGGGATTCTTGTTCGACAGATCGAAGTCCTAGATATACCTAAAAGTAAAGATTCTGGTAAGTACACTAGGTACTAGTGTGTCCGAGTGCTATTTTAAAAAACGCTGTATATTACCGTCCGCTCGCCGTTGATCATCTCCGGCGCGATCCAGCCGTCGGTGCCGGTGACGCCGGAGCGGCGCGAGAAGCTGGCGCGGCCGATGTTGAGCTTCTTCGAGAGCCCGAAGTCAGAGATCATGGCGCGCACCTCGCCCGCGCCCGTCGGCATGGACAGCAGCACGTTGTGCGGCTTTACGTCTCTGTGGACTGGAAGGAAGCGATCACATCATCATCAAACATGGAAAATTCAACTATCCGTACTAACTTTAATATTTTAAACAAAACTTCCGTGAAACTCAGACATATTAAATAAATAAACACGGGTAACTCACGTCTTCAGTCGTCAGTCTGTGTCGGTTAGGCACCGCGAATGGCTCATGAATAAGCTCCTCGTTATGGAGCGAAACATGTCAAGCAATATTCGACTTAAAAGACGTGAGTTACCCGTGTTTATTAATTTAACTTTATTATTACTAGTAGTCCGCCTCGATCTGAGCGTTGATCATTTTAACAAGACCTTAATTAAGATAGCTTTTGCGCGTTCTAGCTCGTGATCGATCCTGCTCTGATAGGAACTCTCAAATTATATTTACCTCTGCTACAACCCCAAACAATTTCATAAAGATTAGAAACGTTACTAAAGTTATGGCAGAACAAACTTTCAAAATCAAAAAGTCATCAAAATGCGCGGATATCCCAGTAGCCAGCTGACAGTTCGCTTGTGTCCGAAGTTGCATGTAAGAACTTAACTTCGCTTACGCTCCGATCCTTTGATAAGAGCTAACCACCAAACCGTCTGTTAACGTCATCGTCGTTGTTAAAATTTTCTTGTATGTAAAGTTTTACAGTGCTCTATGGGATTAATTCTATTTTATTACAAAGAAAAAACACCAACCTATATCCATAGAGTGCAAATGTGCGAGCCCCATGGTGGCTTGCCGCAGAACTTCCACGGCGTCTATCCTGCAGTGATCTAACTTCTTCTCCACGTAATCCTGCAACGTTGCTGAGCACAGCTCAAGCGCTATGTACCTGCAATTAAATAATTACATAAAATATGAAGGCTAATTGTTTAGTCAGGGATTCCCAAACTGTCCGTAGATACTAAAAAGGGTGATGTGAGGCAATCTGCTTCCTTACCGTAATACCGTACCTATGTATTTCAAATACCCTGGGCCGATTGAAATAGCACATTTTTTTAAAATCTGCTACGGGATCTGGGTTAGATAGCGACGTAGTCAGGTAGGAAAATCTACCTATGAGAAAAGTACACAGTACACCCCACGCTAAAAGTATGGAAACAAACATTGCATTGTATACAAATTCAAAGATTTCAAACTTTTTTTTGTGAAACAGGTGATATAAATTCACATCATGCTTCGCCAAAGAATTAAACAAGTCCATAAATTTTAGAAATTGTTATAAATTATTAAACAGTTAATATTAAAAAAAACGATTTATCGCAAAGTTATGAATGTATCGTAAAATTTCGAAAAACTACATTATTCCCATTTATAAAATCGAAGTAAAGTGTAGATAACTTTAACTGGATAATCACAGGTTTTTTTAAATATATTTTTCTGTCATATTAAGCTCCTTTCCACTTTCGGCCTAGGGTGTACTTCATTATGTGAGCTTAGTTTAGCGCAGTTCAGATGTTATGGGCATTGAAAGTGTGTTGGTTTCATGCACACATGACAAAAATTAAGTGAAACATTCGTATAAAGTTAATCGCCATTTGCCTTTCGCAATCTCCGCTCCATTCTCCGTTCGTGTATAAGACTACGCAGTTCTGTTCAGCTTATTCCTTGTACATACAGCTTGAAGCGACTCCAAAGCAGAGTTACAATAGATAGCGAAATGATACCATTTCGTTACCACCACCGCAAAGCTTTAGAATCACTCCAGGTTAATGTAAGCCATTCGATTATAGTGTTTTGTTAATTAACCTTTTGACCGCCATACGTCATATCAATTTTGAACTCTGTCATAAATTATGAAGGTGTCATTCACGTTGTCAGTTTGTCTTATAATATCAGACGACGGCGGTCAAAAGGTTAATCATGGACAAAATTTACATTCCTCAGATGGTTTTAGAAGTGTCTAATGTACTAACCTAAACTGCTTGTCTCGCTCGGTGCAGTAGTAGCGCACCACATGCGCGTGCGCGTCCGACTCGCGCAACAGAGCCACCTCGCGGTCGGCGAAGGTGAAGCATTCTGGGAGTAACCGCTTCACGGCTACTGCTCGCTTGTCGAAAGTGCCTCTGGAAATAGAATAACGATTTAGAATTCGTTCTAGCCTGCTAGCCGAATTCGAAGACATTCAAAGTGCAAGTACAAAATGCAAGGTTTGTATATAATACATTTTTTTTAATGTTTAAGAATAGACGGATTTGTTCAATCGGCGTAAGCTGTTTTAAATGATTGGACAACTTGACTGTTACTTATAGATTGTCAAATATGCGAACGCATAACATTGCATTTTTGAACACAAATTTATAAGCTTTTGGTGACCGCTCAAAGCGGTAATACATCGAACAACCATATAACCACATAGTTACTCAAACTGCGCAATGAGTTAAAGCGTTTTGATATTGTCAGATCTGATATTAGAATTCGGGTAGCCCAAGGAGAAAGCCCTGTGGCATTAATTTAAAGGTGGCGGTTCGCGCGGCGACAGAGACAAGCGACCGAGACGGAAGACCGCGACCGTCACTTGACGGTAGGCAACATATAAGCGACAGTTCGCAAGCGAGACAGAGACAGTCTGTCTCCTGTCCTGTCAAGTGACAGTCGCGGTCTTCTGTCTCAGTCGCTCGTCTCTGTCGCGGCGCGACCACCACCTTAATAGAAAAGACTTTTCTATTCTTAATAGAAAAGTACAAAAATGCAGTTATTCTATTTTCGACTTCTTCATGGTCCTATCCGCGATATCGGATCGCATAATGTAATAAATAACGCTCTTACGCTACAAGGCATATTTTTAATTCGACAACCTAAGTCACGTTGTTTACCATGCGGATAGCTCCGCTCGTTATCTTTGTGACGCAGCAAAGAATGCCTCACTGATAATTGATTTTCTGCCAATTTCGACTTCATTCCATCGTTTGTAAATGTTCCTTCTGTACTGATAATGCTCGTTTTATCAAAGATAGTCTGGCCGTAGTGAACGGATTAAAGGAATTAACCTAATTGTATACCAGAAATTAATTAACTGCCGTGCAATATCGATCGAGTGGTTTTTACCGTTTAGCTTATCAGAATAATGCGTAGTAGCTAGGCAGTTAAAAATATGATATATGTAGAATAAAATGAGTTACGACATTGATAACCTCATATTTGGCAAAAACAATACTTGGAAACCACTTGCCCAGCACGTGGTTCGTCCTGAAGTTGATGCGGCCGATGTGGACCTCACTGTCACATATCTTTTTCAACGTGCCAGTCAGCACCCTTACTGTTGGAACTGACCTGTAAACGAAGGTGACTTCGCAGCCCTTGCCCAGCACGTGGTCCGTCCTGAAGGTGATGCGGCCGATCCTGACCTCGCCGTGCTCTTTCTCCTCCAACGTGCCGGTCACTTCTCCCCTCGAGGAGGTAGATTAGTATGGTCTACTCCCACCCTGACTGTCGGAACTGACCTGTAAACGAAGGTGCCTTCGCAACCCTTGCCCAGCACGTGGTCCGTCCTGAAGGTGATGCGGCCGATCCTGACCTCGCCGTTCTCTTTCTCCTCCAACGTGCCGGTCACTTCTCCCCTCGAGGAGGTAGATGAGTATGGTCTACTCCCACCCTGACTGTCGGAACTGACCTGTAAACGAAGGTGCCTTCGCAGCCCTTGCCCAGCACGTGGTCCATCCTGAAGGTGATGCGGCCGATCCTGACCTCGCCGTTCTCTTTCTCCTCCAACGTGCCGGTCACTTCTCCCCTCGAGGAGGTAGATTAGTATGGTCTACTCCCACCCTGACTGTCGGAACTGACCTGTAAACGAAGGTGCCTTCGCAGCCCTTACCCAGCACGTGGTCCGTCCTGAAGGTGATGCGGCCGATCATGACCTCGCCGTTCTCTTTCTCCTCCAACGTGCCGGTCACTTCTCCCCTCGAGGAGGTAGATTAGTATGGTCTACTCCCACCCTGACTGTCGGAACTGACCTGTAAACGAAGGTGCCTTCGCAGCCCTTGCCCAGCACGTGGTCCGTCCTGAAGGTGATGCGGCCGATCTTGACCTCGCCGTCGCCTATCTCCTCCAGCGTGCCGGTCACTTCGCCGGTCGACGATGTAGAGTAATTTGAGCCGCGAGAACCACCCTGTGACAGCTGTTGGAATTCGCGGGCCTGGGTACAAAAAGGATAGAGATCAGAAGGCGATCTTACCTGAAAGTCACTGAGTAAACACTCCAAGCAATATCGCTCAAAAGAAGTTCACATATGTAGTATTACAGCAGGAATTCAAGTTTCAAATAACTCGTAACGCAGTAGAATTCCTACCCTGACATAATATTTCATTACATTTTATTAGCAGTCGAAGTTATTGCTAAGTATAGGCATTGCACGTTTAGCGTGTTTACAGTTACAAAAACGGTAAGTATAGATAATATAGATAAACTGTAAGAAAAATATGTCAGTAGGGAACACGGTGCTGGTCACATAACTATATGTATACATTTATATTATACATATCGTAATTAAATTTTCATAAATTACAAACCGAAAATTGCCTTTTATAGATAAGACTGTTTAGTTATTTCCTCATCGGAATAACCCACAGTGTCAATCGCAAATTTGATGTGCGTGCCAAATAATACTGGGATTACCCAGGAAGCAATTCATTTCGTCCACAGGAGTGTTAGTAACATCTTTTTATAAACTCTTATTTGAAACTCAACATATGGTGTCATGAAATCAGTAAGCTAGCTTTTTCTAAATAGCCATATATAATATTATATGTAGGAGTAATTTGTGCAAAACTACTACAATTCACAAGGGGCGGTGATTTTAAAAGACAAGCATTCATCAGAACTGCGAACCTTACTAGTACAACCAGATTACAATTTAATAGAAAAAAATATGATTACAGTATAAACTGTAACTTCTACAAATTCCAAATTATTAACAACGTGCGTACAAACCAGTAAATTATAAGTGACTTATGATTACGGAAAACTGATAGCAGCATTCAATAACCGGCGCAATTAAACTCAATGCTTTAGGCAATAGGGCGCAGAATAAATTGGCAAGACAATAAATCCGTTATGAAACGTGCAAGATTGTTGTATGCATTCCTTCTTTTTTTTTTTAATTTTTAGGACTATACTCTGTCATGTTATGAAGTAAAACCTGTTATCATCTGTAAACTTCCCACTTAGCAACGATAACCGTAAAAAAAACTCCAGATAAAGCTCTTGGAGATAAACATCCCGAGAGCGTGTAAAACCCTAACTACTTATTTAGAACGTTAATTTATTATTTTGATAAGCATCTATAGTCTGGCTGGCCTAAAAGTGCAGTAACAGTGGAGGTAATGAGCTATACTCTTCTCTTTTTTAGTAGTGATGGTGCTAACGTAAAAAAGAAACAGGATTCTCTCTGTCTATTGAAACAAAATAGACCCTTGCCAAAGTATATCAACAGATTTATTATCTACAAGGGATTTATGAATCACGCATCATTATTATTCCTAATTTCCTAATCCATAAATGCATTTTCTCGATCACCGATTTACAAGGAATGACCTTAGTGATACAGTTGTTCATCGCTTGCGCACCTTAAGATTGAAAATCAGTGTAAACATGAAATGTAAAACATCAGGAATTTTAATCATTCCATCTGGACAAACAATGGCGTGAAATGGCCAACTAGCCGATTGGTAGGTTATCAAACATCTGTGGAGAATATGTATGAATGCCAACATTAAACTCGACACTTATATTCGATATTAAATTTTAACTTCAGCGAATTAGAGCTCATAATACATTGATAGATATTACAATGCTGTGCTCTTTCGACAACTTCATTGTCTGAGAGACGTATTACGTACAACATTGTCAATATCCATCTTAATTAATCGTTTATCATATTGTGCTGTAACAATCATTAATGTCAGATCATTATCAACAAAGTAATCATAACATACCTGATATCGGAGATACCAAAACATGGTGATGACTAATCCGACCAGAATTATAAGCGCCACTTTAAGCGCCTTATTCTCTTGCTGATGGAGCCATATATAGCCTCGCTTGTACCACAAGTCAGGCCTAAAATTAAATGTAAATCCTTCGAAGAGTTCATCAGTTTGGACAGAGACAGACACTTGCATAGAATTCTCATTCGTTTCATTCTCCACGTCGTTTTCAGTGTCAGATATCTTGCCGTTTATCAGCTTTATGGCATTGTCGTTCTTAAATAAAAAGTTTGTGTTAGGCAGTGTAGGCGACCAGGCAGTTGTCAGTTCTGGCACTTTATAGTGTCCGAGCAACAAGTATGGCGCTGAAACGTGCACATTCAAATCGTTTATTTTATAATGCACATTTTTGACAGGTTCGTATGGTTTCTTTGTGTCCTTGTTTTCAGTGGCCGCTGGTCCTTCGAGCAGCAATGGTTGGGTTTGTGCAGTGGATATAGTTATAGTGTTTTTGTCGACTAAAGACGACAAAGCGTATAGTCCATGGTTGTGTTCACCGACGTACAATGTTGGGCTGAAAAGGAATTAGATTATTAGAAACTCAATTTGTCTGTGATCTGGCCATAGACTGGTCGCCAGCAGGTAAAGGGTTCAGTCCAGAAATTAGTAGAAATTAATACAGTTAAATCAATTTGTTTACATGTGACGTTTTCGCGCCATAGGTGAAACTTTTTTTGGGTGATAAGGACGATTTCTATTTGGACTATTATGCTGGTACAATACGTTCAAAGTAAGTTTGGACTTGACAGATAATATTCATCCATTTGATAGTCTACTTTAACATAAATAAAATAAAGTCCATGTTCAACACACGGCACCAAATGGTGTGATGCTGGTAAAGTTGACTTTATGATTATGACAACAAAATAGAGATTCAAGTGTATAAAACTCATCGGTCAATCGCAAACCGACTTAAAACACCTGTACCGCTATCGTGTCAACTTTTGGTTTAATACGACAGGCCCCCACAATTTATATTAAAAAGTATACACATTTTAATATAATTTGTGTGGGTCGATCTGAAGTAAGAATAATATTAGAAATGTACGAGTAGAGCCTTAAAAATTCCCAACTTTTATTTTTGCAACTGTAGATTCATTTATTTTATTCCATGTCTAGTTACATATTTTTCATAAACAGTGGTAAATAAGTGGTACTGTAGTCACTAGTCACGCTTCGTAGCACACGCCACAACTGTTTTTACAGAGACCTTGATATTTATATAATAACGCTACAATACTTACTATAATTCAATATTAGAATTCTTTATTCCCTGCCCGTTACTGAGAGTCGTGGCATCCTCCATGATATGGTCCAGCGTGTCATCGCCAATCGAGTTGAAAGGGACAGAGATGAGTCCGTCCCTGTCCAGCAGGTAGGCGGCGACGACTGGGGTCTCGAAGTGGTGCGACCACACCAGGTCGCCGGTTTTACGATCGAAGGACATCACTCGTCCGTTTGATGTTGACGTAAAGTGGATTATGCCTAAAATTATGACATCTTCTATAGTATTTATTTATCATTAGGTCATCGGCCTTCCTAAATGGAATAAACAGGAATTTGTGGGCGGTAGTCGATGTGCCTTATAATCAGAGATCGGATTTGCGTCATTGTACCGACATACTGTTACAGAATCTCGCAAACGTCATACAATGACGCCCATCCGTCCGATCTCCGCTTATTGTATGTACGGAGCTACGGAGTAAATATGGATAGCGATGAATTTGTCGGAATAATCTGCCTCTCCCTAAGCTGGGTAACTATTGCAAGTATTGCAACGTAGGCTAACCCCACACTAGCGCCTTTCGAGCGTCGACGCGACGTCACCTGAGCGTCGTCGTCTCACCAGCTTCGACGCAGCGTCGGTGCAGTGCAGGGTGCGGGGGCTGAGGGGCGGGGGGTTGACGTCGCGTCGACGCTAGTGGGACGCCGACGCTCGGGCGACGTCGAAGCTCGAAAGACGCTAGTGTGTGGTAGCCTTAGGTATTTGATAATTGGGGCCCCAGGCCACAAAGGCCTTATGGTCCGGTAGCTGTCTGACCAGCTCCCTGAACCCAGCACATGAGGCGGCTCATGGCTTTAGGGCCTTATCACACTTGAGCGATTTGAAAGCGATTTCTATACAAAACTCGGTAACTACGCGGCGAACTCACGGCCTGCTTGCTCTCAATGCTCTCATACAAAACTCACTCGCAAATCATAAGTGTGATAACAACGCGTTTAGGGTTACGCGTCTGCGTAAGAGACATATTCCACAAAACTTTGATAACTAAGGGTTTCAAAATTACATATGCAAATCAACTGCCTCTTGGTCTCTTGAGGTTAAAATAAGTTTCAATCAATGAACAAAGCGTAGCAAATGGATTTCTAGCACGAAAGGCCTGAGCGATAAAGAACCGAACGGTGTGATGCGGGCTAACTCGGTTCATTGAACGCGTATTAATCTTCTCGGTAAATATTTGCACCTAGGTGTAGTGTAACAAACTTTGTCCTTGTCTGGTGTATTTACGGAATAAAAGAGTTGTAGTGCGCGTGACGCGCTGTCTTCGTCTATGTTTTGTCTAGGTATGGTTGCTTAAATTTGTATGGAGGCCATAGCCAAATTTCAGCAACCGTAGACAAATTTAAGCATTTTGTCTATGAATTTGCTTAATTCAGCTCAGGTGTGTTTTGTCCCTTAAAGACAAGGATTGCCCAAAATACAATGGGGCGCTGGTGGCCTGGCGGTAAGACGTCTGACTTTCAATCCCAAGGTCTCAGGCTCAAACCCCGGCTCGTACCACTGAGTTTTTCGGAATTTATGTATGAATTTATGGATGTGTGAGTGCCTACGTCAATTCCCTCAATAGAGCAAAAAGCTAGGACAAAACGATACGAGGAAGATTATGCTTAAAAACACTACTTAAGGGATTAAGGGGCTGAAATAGGGAGTCAAAATAATGCATCGTCTGTGCCGCGTTACAGGCCTTAGGTACAGATTAAATCTGGAACCGCTTTTTGCGTCACCCCCTTGGCTTGGATCACTCTACGCCCCCCAAGTGGGGCAGCCCTACTAGTTGAGAAACCCTGATTTAAACAATAACCTCGTTATAGGAACAATACCCCGGAAATTTAGTAACTGCATGTTTATCTTTTATAGTCATTATGTATATTATTTATGGATTTTGTTCCTCATTTGCTTTCACACGCAATATTTGTATTGCATGCACAATTGATTGCAAATGTAATATTTATTTAGAGTTTCCTCTATAACAAGAGGCTATTCTAACTTAATACACCTTTAACATTTTAACTGGTTTTGTTATAATTTTGAGTTGACACTACTCGCAGTGCAACTCTCAGGCCAGGCTAAATATGGCACTAATAAAATTGTGAGCGAAATATCAAATGATACTACGGACGACTCTTGCTCCAACAAATAACTCAAATAAGCGATCAAAGCGAAGCGAATTTTAAAACCAGAATACCAATCCGAGACAATTCGACTACCGTGACGTGAACTGATACAACTTTGCCTACGATGCTCAATTTTGCCTGGTAAACATGGTTTTCTTCACCAAACAGCTACTTATATCTTATTCCTGAGATGGGAGAAAGGCGGCCATCTCAGTAATAAGATGTGCATAGCTATTTGGTGAAGATAACCATGTTTGCCAGGCAACCTTGTTATTCAAGCCTGGCAAAATTGGGCATCGTAGGCAAAATTGTAGCAGTTGTAAGTAAATAACTCTAACATAACCATAATGGTAACTTTCTAACGTTTTCATTGTCCTTGACATACTTAGTTCGACGAACCTGACACATGTATTTAAAAAAAATGCTGAGTTGCAAGCTTAAGACGATAATATTCAGAGTGTTTAAGAAAACAGCGCAATCTTAAGAGTTCTGTTCTAAGAATAGCGGTATGCGGCGAATCCCAGACAGAATGCAAAAGTCGGATCAAAAATATAAGCCACTCCGTAGTTCATAAACACGCGATTCTATTTTTCTACATGCTTTTTGTTACGCACGCATTTTCACGTTCTGCATACAGTGAATTTACAGCTTGTTCGACTTATATTAAGCAATTCATTCATGTCATTTATATAAACGTTTCGCGTCTAACGCATAGCGTCACGAGTGACAATCACCGCACAAAAAATGGGCGTTCTGTTCACCGAATGCTATCGAATGAAATGCATGACTCGATGAATAAAGCAAACCAAAAAACAAGAGATTAGAAACAGTAAATGTTGGTGACGTCGATAACGAAGTAGATCTATCATTTTCACACAGTTTTATTTAGTTTGACCCCGTATATTTGTTTGTTTATTTATTGGTTTACTTATGTCATTATAGGCATCAAAGCTTTTAAGTTAAATTTCAACCAGTTCCCGGTGTCTGATTGAGCTGAAATTTTGTAAGTACTTATACCAAATGTGGTTGGTATAGTCAGCGATAAAACTGTGTACCAACCAAAACAATTTTTGGGAGTTACTTGTGTAGAAAGCACGAGCGTCAGCTATTTAAAATTCACTCTATTTAAAATTGTACCATTTAAAAATAATTCACTCACCATAATCATTGATCATTTCCTTGCCCATGGCGAGGGACGAGTAGTCGAAGAAAGTAACATTCCACTTCTGATCTTCATGCTTCGAATCATGCATCAATATATTATATTCTGTGCGCGCGACGTAAATCCCGCGCTTTTTGTCAGGAAAGCACGTGTCCTCTTCGTCGCTATTGAAAATCTTTGCTTTGTCGAAACCTTAAAAAGAACACGAAATGACAACGAATTTGTAAACCATTCTGCCTCAGTCTTAGTAACATTATCACACTGGCTTCGCAACCGCATGCGGCGACGATATGCAAGCGTGACAGCGCTATACACACGCAGAGCGTTAACTCGCACGCGCACCGGCGTCTTATGCGGAAACCGCAGTAGTGTGAAAGACGCCTTAAAGTTTAAAATAGAGCATCAGAAAGTTTAAAGACTTGTTTATTGAATTACCTGATACATGTTCCCTTGACCCGGTTAATGGATCGAGAATGAACCACGTGTCACTCTTCTTCCCCGTATACAGGATGCCCTCTGTAGACCTGCAGGGGGCGTTGGCCACCAGCTCCGGTATCGTCAGGGGCATTTTCTTGAGCATCTGCTGGTCTCCTCTCGGCCCGTACATGTAAAGGAAGCCGTGACGCGGATCCGGCAGGAATTGGGGCATGAGACTGCCGTGCTGGTTGGGGACTTTGACAACTGGTTCTGTAACAAGGAATAGCGAAGTTAAAAACTGCTAAGCAGATCGCGCTAGAGGCATGGACCACGAATGCGCTGGTAGCCTTGCTGTAAGACATCCGACTTTCATTCCAGAGGTCTCGGGTTCAAACCCCGGTTCGTGCCACTGAGTTTATCAGAACTTATATCATATTATTATAATTTACGGAATATCATTTGATATTTACTAGCCACTTTTCGGTGAAGGAAAACATCGTAAGGAAACCGGACCTAACCCCAAAAAGGTCTAGTTTCCTCTCTGGGTTGGAAGGTCAGATGGAACTCGCTTTAGTAAAAATTAGTGTCTACGCCAATTCATGGGATTAGGTTGTTAAGCGGGCCCCAAGCCGGAACAAACGCTAGGAGGAAGAAGAGTTGCCGAGTGGAGTAATGGGTTGGTCTAACAAAAATGCTTTCACCTTTTACCTAGTTTTAAATACTACGATTTTCACCGCAATCGTGCTGCGTCATTTCCGCACCGCTACCGCTCTCTACGCGTTTACTTTATTTACCTACCTACATTAAGGTTAGGGCTACCCCCACACTAGCGTCTTCCGAGCGTCGACGTCGCCCGAGCGCCCGCGCAGCGGCGACGTCGACGCTCGAAAGACGGTAATGTTAAACCTAACATCAGCACTTCGCTTAGGCTAACCAGCCTAAGCGAAGTGCTGAAAAGATTTAATACTAAGCTTATTGTGGGGTTAGAAGTGAAAAACCCAGAAAATATCTACTTGTATTTCGAATGCCTACATAGGTAAGTACCGATAGTCAATAACTGACAAAAATGTGCATATTGCATTTTAAATAATAATGTCAAATAAAAAACTAAAGCGACATACCTAACGTCATAGCTACCTACTTTACATATGAGTGCTAAACTATGCCGTGCTTGGCATGAGTAGTAACATCATTTATTTATTTTTTTCAATTCTATTACTTTTTCATCACACAATATGGTACAAAATTCAACTAGTTTTTGAATGTAGTTACTACATTTAAGCGAAGAAAACTATCTATGACAAAGAGGTACGTGACCCCGCTTACATAATCTTAGCTAGCAACATACTTAAAATATGCAATGCATAAAATGACATACGCAAAGATATGTTTAATGTCTGTAGTACAACGATGTCAAATGTATGACAAAGTATCAAATTTATCGACCAAATGAGGCTCTCGAAAATAATGGTTACAAAAACGTTATCTAAAATAAACATTACTGAACATGGGGTATTGGCTCATAATGATCCATATTTGATTACTTTCATTCGAAGCAGACCGCCACATGCTACGTTGTCATGTTTATTATTACACTGTGTTAAGATAACATGTTTAATATTAAAACAAGTGCATCTCTACTAACTTTAAAAAATTTATAATGTTAGTAGTCGCATTTAATGTCTGTCTATCTGTTAGTCTGTTACCTCTTTATGACTAAACAGATTTAGATGAAGTTATATAGCTATAGCAATAGTTTGTACCTGAGAATACATACGAGTTTTTTTACTAGGCAATCATTCCTTAACCCTTTGACCGCTGTCGTCTGATATATGAGACAAAGTGACAACGTGAATGACACCTTCTTCAAACACATATAGACTGCCTTCATTAATTATGACAGGGTTCAAAATAAAAAAATCAATTTTTGACGTATGACGGTCAAAAAGTTAAAGGGGGAAAAAGGGGGAGATGTCTTCACCCACCACGTTCATTACTTAGGGAACGTACCCAAACTACGTGACCCATTTTTTTTCAGTTTTTGACCCCCCTCCCCCCTCTGGGTGACCATCCGTAGTAATTGCCAAGACTTTTGGACGGTTTTTGTCACAAATTTTAATTGCGAAACTGTTTAATTTATCCTTAACAAAAATATTTAACTTTAAATGAAATTAAAAGTACATGAATAATATAATTAATAATAATCCGCCACGTGTATTCCTTGCTTTTAGATTAAATTGTCTTAAAGAGCTTCTGCGCTGTTGGCTTCGGCCCCACGCAAGCCTACCAAAGGTCCGGGGCCCCATGGTCCCGAGATATGGAAAGGACATACAAATAATAATAATAATATAAGCCTTTATTCAGACATTTTAACACATTTTTTGAGTTAATATAACTTTAACTCGAATAATATAATTAGGTAAAAGTAATAAGTAAATACTATTACTTTATTCCGTATTATTATTTGTATTAGCTAGGTATGCCTTATATTAAATGCAGGAAAATGATAACATATTTAACAATCCACATTGAATTAATAATAATATGTGTTAAGTCTGTCTAAATTGAATTAGTCCGGGCAATTTTTTAAAGTAAAGGGCTACAACTACAAAAAAGCAATGTCCCATATGAAAAAAACACAAACACTGATTAGTATTGATAACAGAATGGTTTATAGGGTTCCGTACCCAAAGGGTTTACCCTTCCGCTTTTAAATGGGACCCTATCACAAAGACTTCGCTTTCCGTCCGACCATCTGTCTGTCTGTCTGTTTGTCACCAGCTTGTATCTCATGAACCGCGCCAGGTTGACAGTTGAAATTTTCACAGATGATGTATTTCTGTTGCTGCTATAACAAATACAAAAAACCAGAATAAAATAAATATTTAAGGGGGCTTCCATACAACAGACATATTTCTTTTTGCCGTTTTTATACTTTTTATATATAATGGTACTGAAACCTTTGTGTGCGAGTCCGTCTCTCACTTGGCCATTTTTATTACTTGTTCTGATTTGGGCTGCCATAGTGATTAATGATAACATGTTATCTAATAATATTTATAAATTGAACTAGAATTCTGTTATCTGTTTTTGTTTTTAATTTTCGAAGCAGGGGTTTTTTATGATAAAATGTGATTATAAATAACACATATCGTCCCAGCGTTTGTCTGGGCTTCTTCCACGGCACGGTAATTGAGCCCGTAGTCTGCTTGAAAACCTAATCCCATGAAATGACGTAGTAGTTTTTACGAAAGTGACTACCATGTGACATTCCAATTCCATCTCAGAAGGGACATTAGGGGGGTGATTTTTGAGATTCGAGCACTCGAAAGTGACATTTAAAACTCTGAATAAAACGATGAAATTATATTTTAAAAATAACAGCAATAGAAATTTAAAATCATGATTATTTAAGCTATTAATTACATGCGAAAAAATTAGCTTAACTTTTGTGTGCGATTATTTTCGAGCTTGAATTTTTTGAATTCGAGCGTCCGGCTGTCAAATCGGCCCCTAGGCCTTATTGAAATGATGTCCGGTTTCGTGACAATGCTTTTGTTCACCGAAAAGCAACTGATAAATATCAAATGGTATTTCGTACATAACTTCCGAAAAAGTCAAGTGGTATGAGCCTAGGTTTTAACCAGAGACCTTCGGATTGAAATTCTGATGAGTTACCTCCACGCAAAACTACCAGCGCTTTTTGTTATTTTACAAACATGATACTTTCAGCAAAAAACTTATAATATGTTTGCTTTAACTAAAGATTTTTTGTAATGTGTCACATCAGTTACATTGCCAATTACTTGAAAGTCAAGTGTTGGAATAAAGTTAAAATGTTAAAACAAGTAATTGGTTAATCAACAAACAAATGCTGAAACAACAACATTGTTAACCCAGGTGTGTCTGCTATGACATAATCAAAAGTTGAGTACTATTATTTATCTTAATATTTTTATCAATGTTTTCTAGAACTTACTACTAATATATACTTACTAATAATTTTTAATCAGTTTCAATGAAAACAAGATTATATTATAGTACAGTAAAATCCGCTTAATGTGACTTCGCATATATGGACCAACCACTTAACATGACGTTTTGCGGTACAAAGTTTGGTTTTCATAGAAAATTAATCGCATATAATGACATAACTGAATCCACTTATAAAAATTAATGTCAGTTATTATGAACTATTTTTTAGATAATTATGATAACTATATCGCGTGACAGTGACAGCTTCCTTATTTTTTGTAAGTTTCATGACACTTTTCACTCGTCCTGTGATGAAGTCGGGTAGGTAGGTGTCTGTTGTGTGATTACATTTTGTTTTGATTATTGACAACCTGAATGTATTAACATTACGCATTGTCAGTGAGATTTTAAAATCACCATAGGACTATTAAAATTGTTTAGTTCTTGAGTCTACTTTTATATGACGTCCGGTTAGAATGAGTAGTATGACTTGTTTTGCATTTCCTTTCAATGTCATTATAAGTGGATTCTACTATTTCTACTACAATAGTAATATTCTAGAATAGCCCTCAATGCTATAAAATAAGATAAGAATATAGACAGCAGCAATATTTGTGAGCATAAGCAAACGATTGGTTTATCAATATTTACTGTGCAATGACTCAAAGAAAGTAATTTAAATTTGCATCTTGTTTTCTGAATGGATTTATGAAACATTTGATTCCTCCTATAATGTACAGTCACTAACAATATTCTCTTGCACATTGGAAGTTGCAATAATGTGTGACACATTAATATGAGTATACAACAGTGTCGGAGTTTATTTCAACTTTTCTGTGTAAAATATTACTGCAGGTACCATAAGCAGGTTCTCCAACTTAATTTTTTTTATATTTATTTTGGGGCTCTGTCAAGTATTGCAGTTTCCAAAAGGGTTTTGTCACCATAAGCAGGTTCTCCAACTTTTATGGTGACAAAACCCTTTTGGAAACTGAAATACTTGACAGAGCCCCAAAAAAGAAAATCAGGGCTTTACTTTTATTATTATTACATATTTTTAATTCAAGCGAGCAGTTCTAGTAGCTCATAGTGCATGTATCTAGTATGCACTTGACAAAGTTATCGCCAGACATAGGAATCCATATCAATAAACTCAACTATCAATCCTTTTTTCTGTATCTTATCTTATCTTATAGCCTTTATTGCTGGTACTAAACATATCACAACTTTTATTAAATTACAATTTCATCGCGTATCACACATCGGTTTCCCGGTCTAGTCATCAGCGTGTCTCGTGACACATAGGCCTCTTCCAGCTTCTTCCATTCTTCTCTGTTCATTGCTTTTTTGGGCCATTCTGCTCCTCCGGTTTTTTTAATATCGTCTCCCCATCTTTTATATTGGCCACCTTGTTTCCTTTTTCCATCTGATGGGAGCCACTCAGTTATAATTTTTGTCCATTTTGTCCTGCTATCTCTTGTCATATGTCCTGTCCAACGCCATTTTAGCTGTCTTATTTTTATGATTATATCTTCTACTCTTGTTTTATCTCTTATTTCTTCTGCTCGTTTGCGGTCTTTTAGACTGGCGCCTATCATACTTCTTTCGATTCCTCTCTGGCAAGTTCTTAGTTTAAGGAATTGTTTCTGCGTCATCGCCCAGGTCTGGCATCCATACGTAAGGCAGGGTAGTATACAAGAGTTAAATACTCTTTTCTTGGCTGCCATAGGAAAGTGTACACTTTTGAGAACTTCTTTAAGGGACCAAAACCTTTTCCATGCAGAAGCCACTCTTCTGTCTATTTCCAGATTCCCTTGATTTCTAAATGATATTAGTAGGCCCAGGTAGGCATAACTTTCCACATATTCAATGTTTTCTTCATCCACTTTTAAATCTATTTGTTTTTGGTTTGTCATTATTTTGGTTTTCGACTTGTTCATGGACAGACCAGCTGCCCTGCTTGCCTCCGTCAACTGTTCTAGCATGTGTTGGAGAGTGTTGGCACTATCTGCTATTAGAACTAAATCGTCCGCAAACCGCAGGTGAGTGAGTTTCCTGCCCTTTATGTTAATGCCAAGGTTCTTCCAGTCCAAGTTTCTAAATATGCTTTCTAAGACTGCGGAGAAAAGTTTTGGGGATAGCGGGTCACCTTGTCTCACACCTCTGGCTATTGGAAACTCTTCGCCGGTTGTTTCTAACCTTATCTGGGCTGTGCTGTTAGAATAAATGTTTTTAATTATGCGGATATATTTCCCAGGGACCCTTTGCTGTATTAGAGCTTTCCAAAGAAAGTCATGTTTTATGGAATCGAATGCTTTGCTGTAATCTACGAAAGCAATATACAAAGCTTTACCAAATTCTTGACTTTTTTCTATTAACTGTTTTAGGGCATGCATGTGATCTATAGTGGAAAAGTTTTTCTGTATACTAGTGATCAAAGAAAATCAAAGATTATAAATCAAAACCAAATATGTAGTAACAGAATTTGATTTATAAGAGAACTTATACCAAGTTTTGAGTATTTAACAAATTTTTGAAATTTTAATACATAAAGTCAGAGGAAATTTTTTATAATCAAAAATTTTTAGCTGAAAACTTATAAATAATTTTGTGACAGTTCTTTGTTTTAACTGACTCATAGTCTGATGAAATAAGATTGTAAATATAAGGAAAGTGATTCCAACTAAACAAGTGCCTTTACGGTTTATAGACTTACCATCTTTGAGTTTCCAAATAATATTGCCAGTGTGGGGCTCCACGGCAACCATGCCGCCTCCTAACGTCGCAAACAACAGGGGCCGGTCGTCGCGCGCTCGCGACAACTCTGTACTCTCCTGCAAAACAACATCACAATCACCACACTCGCATTCAGTATACAGCTAGTTCAGAAGCATGTAATTACTGAATGCCTCAACAAATCAATGCGATGCACTTGGTAACTCTCACGAACCTTCGATTCCTTCACTATAGATCCGAGGCCGTATGACCCGAACACAAACAGCGTTATAAACAATAGGCTCTTCATGTTTTTTTGTTTCAATACACCTTAGTAAACACAAATATTAAATCACATTATTTTAGACAATAACAATGCTACAAAGCTTATACAAAAGAAAATATTTGTCATGTACATGTTTTGGCCACAAGTTCGACGGAAATAATGTACTTTTGACATTGACATGATTGACAGCGTGATAGCAAACGTCGCAGAGCGAACGAATGAATGAATGGATTTTCGCTACGGGAATTTTTGAGGGAATAACAAAAGTTATAGTATAGAAGCAAATTCAAGAAAAGTCGTCTCCTTCACGATTTTCGTAGACATCTCTTCTAAATACCTAAAACTGGTATGGATGTGTTCCTCGTAGTCTCCTGAATAAGAAATGACTGGTTTTAGTTTATGGAGGGGGGGACGGGTCGGTAAAAAGGGGGGGAAAGATGGCGGCTGACTGCCATCTAAATTTGTTTACATCTCGAGTCCTATGAGACCTCAAAGCAAGTATTAACTAGAGCCCGCACACGTGTACCCCCGTATGGGATAGATATATAGATGCCCATAATCACTTCTACAGCATAAAACAGAACAATTTACCAATCTTTTCCTTAGCCGACACAACTTTCTAGGAAAACTAACAGCTTTTCTCGTAGCAATCACAGAAATTCTTGAAGAAATCGCGCATTATATCTGTTTGTTACCCTCCACTGCTAGAAGTAACGCGTGGAGGGTAATAGAAACTATGACAAGGACCAACGATAATAGCACCTCTCTGCCGTATCTATTGAAAGTGTAATAAGACCATCCCGTTCTATCTTGGTATTATTAGTTCCGTGTCAGATCTATGGATGGTATATCTATGTATGAGACCGATCGGTTTGTATGAGATGTCATTTGAAAGACTATTAAATGTACTACAATTGTTCATAAGTAACTGTAGTCATCACTTTAGTCCTTTACAAAATATTTCAAAAAATATGATTTTTTTACCGTGCATGTTTGCGTAAGTACTGATAAAACATGCTTATAACTCAATATATTATACCTTTACCGCAATCAATGTTATTATAAAATATACAGGAAAATTTATGAGCTTTCGAAAAATATAAGCTTTGTTAGTAAGTAATATTATATAACCGAGTATTGATGAATTTTGTTCAGCATGGGTCACTGCGCTTCCTCATAGAATGGCAGCCGACCGCCATCGTATTTTCATTATTTCTCGGAATCTATTTTACGGATCAAATTGTAATTGGTATTATTTGAAAGCATTTAAAATTTACTTTAATCGGTTCTTTGAAGTCTAAGTTGCAAAATTAACAGTTTATTATTATTTTTAGAAAATGTAACATTTTTTACCTAATAGACTGGAAGAAACAGGCTTGTTTGGAGAAAGGTCATCGATATTCCTTCTAAATACCTAAAACTGGTATGGATGTATTTCTCATTATTTATAGGACATGAATTGATCAGCTTTATTTTATAAAGGGGGGGACGAGTCGAAAAAAAGTAGGGGGGAAAGATGGTGTCCGCCCGCCATCGAAATGTCATTGAAATTTGATCACATCTCGAGTCCTATGGGACCGATAGATTCGTGTGAGATGTCATTTTAAATATCATTAAACGTACTATAAGTGTTTTTAAATAATTGTAGTCAACACTTTATTCGTTTACAAAATATTCGATAAAATATTACTTTTTACCGTGCATATTTGCGTTACTACTGAAAAAACATGCTTATAACTCAATAAATTACAACTTTAGTGCAATTAATGTTGTAATAAAATATACGGGAAATTTTATGAGCTTTAGAAAAATATAAGTTTTATTTATATATAATATTGTATAACCAAGTAAATGATGAATTTTGTTCAGCATGGGTCACTGCGCATCATCATATGAATGGCGGCCGACCGTTGTCGTATTTTCATTATTGCTCGGAATCTATTTTACAGATCACCTCGTGATAGGTATCATTTGAAAGCATTTTAAATTTACTATAATCGGTTTATTGAACTCTGAGATAAATAATTATCCGTTTGTTGTTATTTTTAGAAAACGTAATATTTTTATCTAAAAGGCTGGAGGAAACAGATTTGTTTGGAGAAAAGTCGTTGACATTTCTTCCAAATACATAAAACTGATATGGTTTTGTTCCTCATTGTCTCCAAAATATGAATTGACCAGGTTTTTTTTGTAGAGAGGGAGCGAGTCGAAAACGAGGAGGAGGGGGATAGATAGCGTCTGACCTTTATCAAAATGTCATCGAAATTCGTTCACATCTCGGGTCCTATGGGACCGATCGGTTCGTGTTAGATGTCATTTGAAAGGTTATTAAACGTTCTACAATTGCTTTTAATTAATTATAGTCATCACTTTAGTCGTTTACTAAATATTTAATAAAAAATGTTTTTTTTACCGTGCATGTTTGCATAAGGACTGATAAATCATGCTTAAAACTCAATAAATTATGACTTTATCCTATTTAATTTTATTATAAAACACATGGGAAATTTTATGACGTTTCTATAAACGTAAGTTTTTTTATATTCAATGTTATCTAACCAATTAATGATAGATCTTGTTGGCATGGGTCACTGCGCGTCGTCATATGAACGGCGGCTGACCGCCGTAGTATTTTCATTGAACTTTGATTTAATAGTCAATAGTCAATTCATATCCTGGAGAGAATGAGGTACACACCCATATCAGTTTTAGATATTTGGAAGAGCTGTCGACGACTTTTCTCCAAACAAGCTCGTTTCCACCAATCTATTAGGTAAAAATGTTACGTTTTCTAAAAATAAAATATAAACGGATGATTTTACATCTCAGACTATAAAGAACCGATTATAGTACATTTGAAATGCTTTCAAATGATACCTATCACGATGTGATCCGTAAAACAGATTCCGAGCAATAATGTAAATTCGACAACGGTCGGCCGCCATTCATATGATGATGCCCAGTGACCCATGCTAACCAGAATTCATCATTACTTGGTTATATCGTATTATATATAAATAAAGCTAATATTTTTCGAATATGACCCGTGTATTTTATCATAAGTCATAACATTATTTGCGGTAAAGTTAAACATTTTTGAGTTATAGGCATGTATATCAGTACTTAGGCCAACATACACGGTAAAAAAAACAAATATTTTCAAATATTTCGTAAACGACTAAATTTATGACTACGGTTATTTATAAACAATTATAGTACATTAAATAATCTTTCAAATGACAACTCACACGAATCTTCCGGTCTCATAGGACTCTAGACGTGAACAAATTTCGTTGACATTTCGATGGCGGGCGGACACCGTCTTTCCCCACACATTTTTTTCGACTCGTCCCCCCCTCTATAAAATAAAATTGGTCAATTCATGTCCTGGAAACAATGAGGAATACATCCAAACCAGTTTTAGGTATTTGCAAGAAATATCGATGACTTTTTTCCAGACAAGCCTGTTTCTTCCAGTCTGTTAGGTAAAAATGTAACATTTTCTAAAAATAATAGTGAACTGTTAATTTTGCAACTAAAATGTCAAAAAACCGATTAAAGTACATTTAAAATGCTTTCAAATGATACCAATTACGATTTGATCCGTAAAATAGATTCCGAGAAATAATGAAAATACGATGGCGGTCGGCTGCCATTCTATAAGGAAGCGCAGTGACCCATGCTGAACAAAATTCATCAATACTCGGTTATATAATATTACTTACTAATAAAGCTTATATTTTTCGAAAGCTCATAAAATTTCCTGTATATTTTGTACTAAAATTAATTGCGGTAAAGGTATAATATATTGAGTTATAAGCATGTTTTATCAGGACTTAGGCAAACATGCACGGTCAAAAAATCATTTTTTTCAAATATTTTGTAAAAGACTAAAGTGATGACTACAGTTATTTATAAACAATTGTAGTTCATTTTATAAGCTTTCAAATGACATCTCATACGAACTGATCGGTCTCATAGGACTCGAAATGTAAACAAATATCGATGACAGTCAGCCGCCATCTTTCCCCCCCCCCCTTTTTACCGACCCGTCCCCCCTCCATAAACTAAAACCAGTCAATTCGTATTCAGGAGACTACGAGGAACACATCCATACCAGTTTTAGGTATTTAGAAGAGATGTCGACGACGTATCTCCAAACAGGCAAATTCCGCCGTACTATTAGCCCTCGTGCTCATGAATCTCATGATCAATGCCAGTGTCGCATTTACTTCGTTATTTTTTCTCGGTATATAAAGGTAAGTAAATAGCATGTGCAAATTTAAGTAAATAGCTGATAAATATCCATACCATATCATAGGCTACGGTAACTGCTCACCATCAGGCGGGGCGTATGCTTGTATGTGAAATCACTCTATTAAGCATTTGTTTATACAGTATTCTACTATAACGCTCACCACACACTTCAGCGGAATGGAGGCAGTAATGTATGGAGCTTTGTCGATGGTAGCTTAAATTTGTCTATGGCCACCATACATTACTGCCTCCATTGCGCTAGGTGTGTTTTGAGCCTAAGGGATGCATGAAGGAGAAAATATATTTTTATCCATCCGTTGGACCCGTTTTCAAAACTCTTCCTCCTAAATTTTGATATGACTCGGCAGTTCCTTATTTCTAGTGCCAAGATAAAGTTATTAAACAAAGTTTCATTTATGTATAATTTTGACGATAATGCCATATTATCTTCTTTACCTGTAGCATAGTATTATGTTTTTAAGATGCCGGAATTGTAGGTAGAAATCCCTAGTAAAATTCCGACATCTTAAAAATTACTATGTACGTTATATCATCGAAAGTGAGCAGGATCGATCAAGTGCTTATGGAGCTAGAAGGAGAAAAAAAATGCTCTGTAGGGTCTTGTTATAATGGTCAACTCGTTTGCAAATAAATCGTGAGTTCTCGGTTCGAGGCGGACTACTAGTTATCTCATCATTCATTTGCGATTATGCGATTTATGTTCATCCGCGTATTTCACGAGAGATCACAGATCACGCCACATCACACAGATAGACGGAGAGCTAGCCACGTCAGATATGACACAATAATGAGAGCGATGAAACCCCATTCGTTAGTTTGCTTTACTATGCTTATTTATGGATCTGGACATCTGGCTGGGTGGAGGTCAAAGAATGCAAGCCACTTCAAGAAAACAAATCCAAGAGTACCGGTTTTAATGCAATATTATGTGAAATTACATAAACAATTAGATTATATCATTGCCAAAAGTTTCTGTTGGGGGAAAGAAGTGCCAATCGACGTAAAGTGTAATTCATGGTTTGTTGCCTACCGCTTTGGTTTCCGCAATAATATGCAATGTTTTTTGTTCTAATGTGAAAATACTGAAAAAATAGGCCCAGTTCTCTGTTACTGTGACAACTTCGCCAGTTTTTACCTATTTTGGTAGTACTATTATCCAACTCAAAGATTTTGCTAGTCTGTATCTCTGACTTCCACCCATTAAAAGCAGGGTGCCCAGATCTAGCAATAAAGTGAGTACTGCAATCTTACTAGATGGGTTTCGTTGCTCTCATTATTGTGTCATGTCTTTGTCGGTCATGTTCGAATTGATCCATATGTCATGGTCGAATTGATCCATATGGCCTAAAGATCAATCATTCCGATTTTCAGACTTTTAACACTGTTTGCAGCATTTTACCGAATTGCGGGGTGTACCGCTAGCACTATTAGTACTATTACCCTCCTTCAGCTCCCTACGCCTACGGGCTCTACCTTCAATTACACCTTCCAACCTGACAGATTGGGCCCTGCAGGTTGCAATGTCTATTATCGCTTTTAGGGTCACCACATACCTAGCGGTTTTCCTCGCGGAATTACCGGAAGTAGCGGAAATTTGTCTATGGTAGCGGAAATTTGTCTATGGTAGCAGATCTTTTGTATGGAAGCCATAGACAAATTTCCGCTACCATAGACAAATTAAGCATTTTGTCTATGAATTTCCGCTACTTCCGCTAATTCCGCGAGGAAAACCGCTAGGTGTGTGGTGACCCTTAGTACAACACAACCTTGACGATTGTCGAGAGTGCATTCATGACTTTATTTGAATGAAATGAATGAATGGAATAATGATGGGACTTCACATTCACAAAAACAAGCTGATTTGTTTGACGTTTTGTTTGTCTCGTCACGTCATGAACAGAAACAATTTTTCAATAAGCGAGTGATAAAAATTGTAATAAAGACATTTCACGAACTTTGTAATATATAAATTAAGTGAGATATACCCAGTATAAACTACAGTGATGTTCTTTGTCAGAACTTAGCAAGTGTGCTACTGAAATTATAGCTAAATATGGAACCGTCCGGCTCAGGTATGTGATGAAATTTATTAAAATTAAGTATATTTAAATCGTTTCGTTTGCATATGGTCCGGAAGAGATATACGAGGATTGGCTTACTCATGTTCTTGCGCAACAGTTATTCCTGGAACCGGCTTTTATCAGTAAACACAGGCCATTTTTTGTTTCTTTGACAACAGGAGCGATAACAAACTCCGTTCGCTACGCACTTAAGAGTTAGTTTTAGTGTTATTATTAAGTTTGTGACGTTCAGTTGTGCTTGTAATTAATTACATTGTTAATGCAACAGTTTAGTAATTCTTATTGGAAATGTGTATGTATTATATTGGATGTCTTTGTCTGTTTAGCGTGCGTAAAAAATAATGCACGATTTATTTCAGGGAAATCCCCGAACACCACATTGTCATTTAGATATAATGCTAACAATGAAGAGCTGGAAGAGCTGTACCACATGTGTGATGATGACCCTCCTACACCACAAAATGATCCACCCAGTGGCCAGAATGAAAACGCAAGTCCGAAAAAGTTGGATAAAGGGTCATCTATTCTAGATAAATATTTCAAATCAATGAGAACTGAAAAACCTATTGAAAAAGAAAATGATGATGTAAAGTCTGAGCCTAAACTTGTTGAAGAGACTAAACCGGCTGTTCCTGCCAAAGAAGTGACATCCTCCCCTATGAAAGAGTATTTAAACCGTTTAGGAAAGAGAACTACTACTTCTGAAGGCTCTATAGAAGCTAAGGAAGGCAGCAATGAAACTTGGAAGATTTTCCATGACTTTAAGTTTAAAATAGCACAAGCTGTCGAGGATATTAAAACTCGTTCTGCGGAAGGTAAAGTCCCTCTAATTGCGTTATAAAGTTAAGAATCTATCATACTCTGAAGTTTTATATTCTAATCATTGGCTGTTGTGTTTGTAGATACAAAGGAAAAATCAGTGCCAAGGGAGAATTCTACTTCAGATTCTGAAGAAAACTCGGCTGTAAAAGACTCTGATCAACAAAGTGTGGGAGATACTGACAACCAGGTAGCTTATTTTTATGTAATTTAATGTTAATTGGTACAACACAATCTTCAGATAGATCTTCAAATTACATGTCCTTTTAATTCCATTTTTTACAAAAGTATCCACAATAACATTAACGTTTTGACTGCCTTATGTCAAAATATTAACTTTCAATTTTGAACTCATAATTTATGAAGGTGTTATATACATTGTCTCTTTATCTTATATATCAGATGGCGTCGGTCAGGTTAAACTACATTAATTGCTAAATTTATGTCAAATTCTAATGTGTTAATTCATTATACACTGATGTAGGCTTTGCATTGTACCTACCAAGGTACTGATAACTCTTGATATCATATTGTTAAAATGTAATGAAATGTATTATTGAGGTGCAAACTATTTTGTATCAAAAAAGCTTATAATTAAAATTTGGTAACTAAGATCATACTTAAATATTATGTAACACATCATTAGTCACATATAATAAATAAATAGCTGTAGCAGTAACTGACTCACAAGAAATGTGATACTTTGCATTATTACATACTCTTGAGATAACCTTAACATTGTAACTTAAGAAATCTCTTCAATGAGTAAAGATTTGTACCTATTTGGTTTTCCTTGTAATATTTATTACAGACGTAATAAATAATATACTTGGATAGCTACATTTTTCTTTCACTTTCAATTATGTGGATGAACCATACATTTATAAGTTAAAAAAAATACTTACCTACTAATTAGCTTTTAGTACATTTTACAGTAAGGGAGATGCGGTATTTGATTATAGATGGTATAGGAGTGTTATTATGCACATTCAAAATAGGTATTACCTATATATTCTACATAGAAGCTAAAATACAAAATTATCATCATTTACAAACAGTTGCAAAGTTGACTAATAAAGCATTTAACCAGATGTTTCATTATTAAAACTTAATTTATTAAACCATTAGTAAATTATTGCAACAATTAGTGCAGTGGGCTGTTGGTACTGTATGAAAAAAAAAAACACTAAATTCTTGTGTAATTTTTTCCCCTTAGATGATTTGTGACATGAATCTTGTTTCCATTAGGTTTCGTCGCTTCACAGTAGTATCCAGAATCTATCTGAAATCACGCAGCCGGTCACGGCGAAACCTACCGACCGAGAGTCGAGTCTTCCTTTAGAAAAAAATAATTCAGAATCTAGTGATGATACACATAAGAATTTAGGTAAGTCTTCGGCATTGATTTGGAGAATTCCTCTTACTTAACATTTTGGCAAAACATTTTTCTAATTAAGAATGGAAATTATGACTAAAAAATAAGATATTTGATAATAGGCGTGCATTGCGGCCGCGCGTACGTAGCCTCGGCCGAGACACGTCCACACTAGCCGAGCTGCCGCGCGGCAATTTCCTCGCGAGGCGGTGCGCCAGGTGTAGAAACGGCTAATGTTTTGTGACAGTTCTTTATGATACAAGACTATGTGCAAAATTTGTTATTGTGTCTTTCGGGCCTTCACTGGTTGCGTAGGTACCGTACGCGTAAAAAAGGCGGTGACTTCCAAATCCTATCAAACGTAAATTCAAATTTATTTTTAGCTAGTGAATCGGAAAACGGAACTGGAGACTTACTGGACGACAGCAGCATGTTAGAAGTGGAGTCTGGAGTCGAAGCTCTTGAAGACACCAATATAGAGGGACTTGAGAGCGTCAACATGTTCAAAGAATCCGGAGAAACAAATCCTCCAGTGCTAAACATCCTCCCTTGTAAACAAAGATCAAACACGCCCTCTAATTTCGGCTCCCCACCAAGCAAAAACAATATACCAACCGAGACGACTACTTGGCATAATCTCTTCACTTTGACAATGTACATTTTTAGTTTACTTCTAATCGTTAGCTATCTTCTATTCCCTAACTGTAACATCTGGAATGGCTTCCTTCTCGGCATATGGACGGTCACGTTCGGAAGCAACTTGAAGCAATGGTTTTTAGAAACATATTTTAGCACGGACAAGGAGCCTCGAACCAGCTTTTTTACGTTGAACCGCAGCAGTGCTACGCCGTACACTTACAGTATTCCTAACGTTAAGGAGCATACGCCTATAAAGAAACATGAGGTATGTATTTACTGAATTACTGATTTTAACCTTTTGAACGCCAAGCATCGGACGGAAAACTCGTGCCCTCAGCGCCAGTTCGCGCGCGCGCGCGCAAGGTAAACCGGTTACATTTTGGACGTGATATCACATCCTGGCGCTGATGGCACGACTTTCCGTCCGCGTGATATGACGGCTTTGGTGGTTAAATGGTTAAATGTGACTTTCAATGCAATTGAATCCCTTGTTTTGTGAAAACTGCAGTATAAACAAATTCACAGCCAATGCTTCTTGATTTTTAATTTATTTTATATTTTTGCAGGGATGGATAAACCATTATAGGTTTCACGAATATGATGCCTACACGTATCACATCAATAAAACTACAACAGCATTTATTAAATTAGAAGGTATTAAATGTAGAATAAGAATAGTTTAACTCTTATTGCGTTAAGCGCGTTAAGCGTTGCGTTGTACTCTTGTTGTGTTAAGCGTGGCGCGTATGGCAACCCCCCCCCCCCCCCCTTTAATGATAAAAAAGGGGAGGCCTATGTTCAGCAGTGGACAGATGATGATGATGAACTCTTATTGGCTGCACTTACTAATTTTACTCGTAAATTCGTCGTAAATTTTCGAGTAAAGTACTACAGAAATTCCTGTCGGACCAGAGACTGACTCGTTAAAGAGACGACCTCATTGAAGCTCGGCCTTCTGCGAAACATTCGGCATTCCCTTTGTAGCATGTTTAGTATTATATTCATTTTCTATTTTGAGTCAATATCGGATTCTAATCGCATAGCTAAGTACTATATTTATCACTATAACAGATTGCTTATAATATAACATAAACGATAAATAACCATTGTTATATTATTGTTATCTGCAGGTTAATGACTTAATAATTATATTATTTTAGGTTGCAATTTAAGGATATCTTATACAAAGACAAAAATAGCGAAGAGAGCGCTATGGGACGAGAAAATAGACAAAGTGGTGTTCTACCAACATAGACTGTATAATTTAACTGGAGCCAAAGTATTCTTGCTGCCAAATGGACTTGTCAAGAAGAGGTAAGGCAATTTTGTAAATTCAGTGTTCTGATTTGCTATACACCTATGTACTTCAAAGTTAGTTTTAAGGATGTCCGAATGTTACTAAAGCGGCTTACCCTTCGGACGTCTTAAACTTTAAACTATACCATGAAAAAAAGAAATGAAAAAGTCACAGTTTAATCGTAACTATATCGCGGACGTCCATGATCGCGTGCGACGCGTGCGGAGCGGAGTGTCTCGCAAACTTAAACTTGAACTATCAAGTGAGTTTTTCAATCCAAAGCTGAATCAGAACACCGCTACTATTGACATGTAATAGATTTTTCACCTCAGCAGTTCGAACAAGCCTACTTTCCTCACTCCCTGGAGTGACGAAAGTGCGACTATCATCACTCCAGGGAGTGACGAAAGTTGCTACTTTCGTCACTCCAGGGAGTGAAATTTTGTTTCTAGAAGGTTTTCGTCATAATGATGTTGCCTTTCATTCGGGAATGTAAATAAATGTGTTTTTTTAACTTTAATATGTTCTCACTACTGAGGTGAAAAGTTGTATGTGTCACACGAGAGTAATTTTTTTTTACATCTCGTGTTCTTGAGATCCCTCGCTACGCTCAAGATTCAAACCTAGAATCACTCGCTTCGCTCGTGATTCAATTATAGACTCTTTCGCTTACTCGGGACTCAAAATCAACACTCGCAAGAAAAACCAACTTTCCTCTCTTGTTGCACAAATAACTATTTCACCTCAGCAGTTCGAACAAGCCTACTTTCCTCACTCCCTGGAGTGAAATTTTGTTTCTAGAAGCTTTTCGTCATAATGATGATGCCTTTCATTCGGGAATGTAAATAAATATGTTTTTTTAACTTGAATATGTTCTCACTTCCTGAGGTGAAAAGTTGTATGTGTCACACGAGAGGATTTTTTTTTACATCTCGTGTTCTTGAGATCCTTCGCTACGCTCAAGATTCAAACCTAGAATCACTTCGCTCGTGATTCAATTATAGAATCTTTCGCTTACTCGGGACTCAAAATCAACACTCGCAAGAAAAACCAACTTTCCTCTCTTGTTGCACAAATAACTATTACATCACACTTTCTCACAGAACGTACCATTGATCGCGTGAGTAGCAGGATTTATAGAAAGTGAAAGTCCCTAGGGAGTTATAAAAATTTAAAGAAATGTTTAACATTTTTTTGTCTTAAACCTTTTTTTTGTTCGCTAGTGTGGTGAAAAGCAGTCTCTCGTTCGCAATATGTCTCTTACCCCTTTATTGCACGATGGATTGTTATAAATGCTGATTGCATATTTTGGAACTGCACAAATACCTATCCATATTCTATATTGGTAACAAAAACCTTACCACTAAAATACAACATTAGATGTCTTGATCACCTTGAAACAGTAAAAATGTCGTAACAGTACTACGACGGCGCAGCAAGTGCGTCAACGTTAAAAACATGTGTATTGTGTACCATCGCCCACTTTGTTAACTGCCCATCGGACCCAGCGGTGGACCTTATGCCTTTTGTAATAAGGTCCACCGATGTACACTTAAGAGTGTTGCTGTTTGTACAAGTTATTGTTAGATCATTGTTAACAATGGAGATTTTAATAGTGAAGGGCTCTCCCTTTGCCTAGCATTGAGACACTATTGCCTATAGGCAAATAAAAAGTAATAATTAAGAAGTCAGAGTAATTTAAAACAGACAGACGGACAATAAAGTGATCCTATAAGGGTTCCGTTTTTTCCTTTTGAGGTACGGAACCCTAAAAAGGGTAGGTATCAGCTAGCAGTAAAGCTGCAAGTTATCCTAGGTACCATCAACGGCCTTTGAGTCTGTTAGGCTGGCTCTACATGATGCGCCATCATATTGACGCAGCTATACGACGGAACGAGATCGCAATATCGTTAGCTCCTTCTAACGCATAGCTGCGTCCCTCTGATGGCCCATCATGTAGAGGAGCCATTACAGACTATTTAAGCAGTGTCAGAAATCACTCTAGTATTTGTTTTATTAGCCTCATTTAGCACAAACAATCAATACAACTACGGCTAATTAAGGTAGGTAATTAAACAAAGCACTAAATCTCACGATAAGCCGAACGGAGTTACATCGTCCGAATAGTTAGCCAAGCTAACCTTCGCGTCGCTCGACCGGCATTGGATCAGAATTGTACAGAGTCATGTACAGTAGTCCATCTTCTAACAAAGGTACAATGCTCGACTTATACGCAAGTAACAAAGATAATACGCCCTACAAGAACGCTACGATTGAAATGGTTTTGAAGGTTGCGATCAGTCGTTGTGTCCGAGATTTGACAGTTTAGCGTATCATCTGGAGTTAGATACGGTACTGTCATAGTCTTTATACTGTGCTTCGGTCGCATCGCCGGTAATTGGGTTAATAACCTCTTCCGTAATACTACACGAATTATTTTAATTTTAATTTTTATTGAACATCTAATTTGCTATTCTGACACATGTGTAGTTTACGGTAAATTGTGTAACGATATTTGGAATTTCACTTTCAATTAATTTATCCGGTCACAAAAACAGTTTTGTTTAATTGATCTTTGTCATAGTTTAAACATCGCAATAAGGATAGGGTAAAAATTACGTCAACCGGCTGAAGGCACTAGAAAAAAACCTGTCTTACTATTTGCTGTTACCTACGTGTAAACAATTAACCTTATGACTATGAATTTATGAGTCATAATGGTAATTGGCTGGAGTAAGACATAATTTATGACTACTTGATCGTTTCATAATATTCAGTTCAATTAAATGTTTGTTGTACAGTTGCCATCAGATATATGAGAGCGGCCAAGGTACTCACAAATATCTGAAGAACGCCTCTATTGCCAAGGCGATAAAGTGCAAGTTCAGATATTTTTGAGTACAACTGAAAAGTAATTTTATAAAATAAATAAGAAGTCTTTTCAAATGGAAATATCTGAAGAACGCCTCTATTGCCAAGGCGATAAAGTGCATGTTCAGATATTTTTGAGTACAATTGAAAAGTAATTTTATAAAATAAATAAGAAGTCTTTTCAAATGGCATTTCAAAGTATTTAAACGGAAAGGGTTAAAATTCAAAACCAATCTACGCTTTATTAACAGCCAATCACGAACCGAACTCGTTATATGGCAGTTATCATTTTAAACTTTTTTGTTATCGTGTCAGAGTTGAAAGTGAAAGGAATTTGGAATCTGGTTATAAACTCTAAATATCGAAATCGTTGATCATTTACAGATTCTTAACATTTTACTATAATTAATTTCAGACAATGGAGCAAAAAGTATCCAATATGTATCGTACTAAATGAAAATGAGACAATACAAGTACTCGAGAAAGAGAACTTGCCTGAGAAGAAAGGTGAAGCGTCAGACAGTAAAAAGAAGGAGCCAGAGTCAGAGGCCACCGATACTAACGCCAGCCCGGAGAAGAAGAAGAAGTTTGTATGGAGAAAGAAAGAGAAAAGGTAAGGGGTTTTGTATGTTGCCAATAGACGAGACTATCATTATGTATGTGAATTTAAGGTGAGAGACTGTTTTTAGGGTCTCGTAGCCGAAATGGCAAAAACTGAAATGGAAAAATTGTATCCCCCCCACTGTAAGCCCAAAAATTATGAAAGAATTCAAGAAGATCATCTTTGAATATTCTTTCGACGGAAATTATTTTGAACATCGGTTAACGCGTTTTTGAGTTATCTCTAAAAAAACTACGTAAATAGTCAGATACGACCTTGTATTAGTAATATTTTCGCTAGTAGCTACGGAACCCTCCATTATGCGTGGTCCGACACGCACTTAGCCCGTTTTTTATAACAGTTTGTATATATAGGTACAAATGAATATTTCCGTTTCTGTTTCTGCAAAGGAAAAACCATCGCTGTTTTACCATAACAACGATGGTTCTTAGGCACTGGCGAGTGGCGTAGCTACCAAAGGTCTAGGCGGGGCGCTGCCCCGGGGCCTCCAAACTTTGGAGGACCCCCAAAACCTGATTAGCAAACCTCTTATTGCATACAAAGAACTGTGCGTGGGTGTGTGTGTATACACCTTAACAGGGGTCCCAGTTTTTCTTTTTTTGCCCAGGGCTCTTGGTCACCTATTTAGCTACGCCACTGTTCTTAGGCTTAAACTCGTGTTTCAAACGTAATGGGCGATAATACGTCACATGGTCCGGCGCGAAAGGAAACGTATAACGTTTTTATCACTCGTATGACCTTGACATTGAGCTTTTTTGATAGGCTGAACTCTATTCGCCGTCGATAAATGTGGTAATACTTTGGCAGTATATAATACGTCATAAAATTTTGTTTGTGATTATTAAGTAAGATTAAGTAAAATATAATAACGAAACGCACAACTATAAAGATGTAGGACTTATACCGCGGTAAACTTATTATTATTAAATACCTACAGTACCTACACGTCTACTAATATCGGTAAACCCTAGCTAATTCTGACTAGCTGTAACTAATTAATGTTAAATAATGAATTTAATAAGGATTGCTAATCTACATGTAAAGGTTTACACATTTCGTATGATGATATAATGGCGGTTATTTTATAAGCCTAGGTATATCACAATGTTTCCTTTTTGTTTTCCAAATATATGATTTAAACGGACAACTAGTGTTACGATTTTAATCAGATACAGACCCAACATTATACGATATTATTAGAACTATTCCTTTCGAGAGCAAGACCTTTTTCAACCGACTTCAAGATTTCGAAGGATCCCAATTCATCGGGATATCTGTTTTTTTGCAATTTTTTTATGTAAGTATGTTCACCGATTATTCGAAGTCGGCTGAACCGATTTGGAAAATTATTTTTTGGTTTGTCAGACATACTTCACAGTTGGTCCCATTGTCATCAGGCCCCGATCTGATGACAATTAAACATTTTACGTTGCTTGACTCAGTTTATATGTAATACTTCTATAATGCATGTTAGTCCCTAGATATAAATATACCAATTAGCACGTAAGGTTTAGCTGTAAGTGCTTATTGTAGAAATAAATAAATATACAACAATGATGGGATCCTGGAGTAATCCAGGGAACTCTTCAACTATTATTGGCACAAGTTGTAGTGATTTCACAATTTTTTACAGCAATTCTGCATTTACCCTTGGAAAAGTGAAGCCTAAGTGAAATTGGTTATTTTTTCGTTTATAATTTAATAGTCTTATTTTTATTTGTAGCCTTTCACAAGAATCAGATTCGCCTGGAAGAGAAGGACTGCGACATCGGCTCGTCAGAAAAATGCATAGAGGTAAGGCCCCAGAGTAACATCCGTCCTAATGCGATTATCACACTGGCACCGCAACCGCATGCGGCGACAGTGTACAAGCGTGACAGCGCTATACACACGCAGAGCGCTGTCTAGCTTGCGCACCGCATCCGTTGTCGTAATTTTTCAAGGTATTCATAATCTTAATCGTTTAGGGCAGGGCTTATCTGATATAAACAGATAATTTAACAGTAATTGAGTTAAGTAACTTTTAGAGAAATTGAGACGTTTTCAAGTCAAAGGTACATACATACACATACATTAGTGTCGGTTGTTAATTAGTTTATTTCTAAATGAGTTTGTATGGCAGAAACGCCTTACTGACAACCAATGATGATGTATACCTTTAACTTAAAAATGTCACAATTGAAGTCACTGGTTTTGTAACGCTATGTCATGAAATTGATTGCGTAATATTTACGAACTAGTACGGAAAGTGGTAGTCGTTTTTCCTATCGTTTTTCAACTTTAATATTTCTATTCAAATTAAATTTTTAACCGAGAGTGTTGCGACTAATCACATTATATTATTAAAATTTCATGGTCACAGAAAAAAAACCCGACACTGCATCCACCGGCCCAGAGCAAGACAACCAGTCGGAAAAGACTTTACAAGAAGAGTTGGAAGAGGACCAGAGTAGCACGTCGGCCAACTACGGCAAGGATGACGTTGTGGAGGACCTGGACGAGAGCGAGATATCCAGGCTCAAGGAGTTTCTCGACGAAACTGTAAGTTATAAACATATAGAGATGTCATATACAAAGGAAAAAGTGAACTAGGCCTCCGGTGCCCAAGGCTGGAATCGAACCAGCGTCTTCTGCATTCGCGGCAGACGCCTAAAAAAATAAATTGTTTTGTTCTTCAGTTGAAACTGTAAGTTCCTCATCTAGATCGCATGTAGGTTGAATTATGGTCCTTAGTAATGGGGTTGGCCGGTGGAAAGTCTTTACAGATGGCGCTAGCATAGCTTGTAACTGTCAGTCCTACTAATAGTGTCAAATTCGCTAAAAATGCTAGCATCCAAGGAAACTCATCCCTTTAAGCCAAATCCTATATAACAAGCCTTTATTCTCCAAATTTTCCGTATTTCCTTTTTCACCTTATAGTTCCTATCAGTTTCCCTAACTTTTAATCTACGTGACATTGGCTAATTCACTAATAGCAACAAAAAAAATACTAGTGACAGGTAGTAGTAGTAGTAGTAGTAGGTAGGTTTTTTAAATACCTGGCTAAGACAATAAAGTATAAAGCGCCCTGTAATTACCAATGCCTTACCTTGAATACAACTCTAGTTAAGGCCCTTTTGGAATTGCTACCTTTTAACCTTTAAAACTTATGTCTGTGTTGGCGTAGGAGCCGGAAACCGTCGAGGGCGCGGCGGAAGGCGAGTGGAGCTTACACGTGAAGTCGTCCAAGGACAAGCACTCGCGATTATTCCTGTTCGGGAGAACTGGCCGCGACAAACTAGAGTGGTTGGTATTTTCCTTCGTGTTCTCACATAAAAATAAATAATAATACATACAATACAAAGGGTCAGGTGGGGGTAAGAGGAACACTGGAATAAGGGAAACACCCCTTCCCTTTCCAGGAACACAATAAACTATTTCTCGTTACCCCACCTGACCATACAACCAAAATTTGAGTATATCCGTTAGAGCAGGCTCTCCCGTACAACGTCGTATGAATAATTATTAAACCGCAGTTTGACTTGTGATCCTTGTAGCACTACTCCTGGGCTTCAAGAAAGTCCATGTTGCCAGGCTGGAAAGTGGTGCCGTTTCCCCCACCACCCCCCTGAACATCCCAACCCCACATTTTCAAAAACCACTCAAAAACCTATCGTGTGTGGTATCATATGAAAGGGCTAATAGAGGCGGTTCTAAAAATATATCACATCATTACATTTCAGCCATTTTTTTTTAATGAAACAAAAATAATTTTGAAAACATGCCAAGTTTGCGGGCTCCTCCAGATACGATATGGCAGATTTTATTTTGTGCAATATATCACAAATGATACTTGGTACCCTCATATCTAACCCCAAGAAAGCAATTTTGAAAATAATTTCATTAAGTATTTATTTTTTATTTTTCAATATTACAAAATAACGCAGTACAAAATGTACTGAAGTAGAGTTCTATTAGAGTTCTACTCCAGTACATTTTGTACTGCGTTACTTGATAATTTTGAAAAATTAAAAAAATATACTAAATGAAGTTATTTTCAAAATTGCTTTCTTGTCTTTAGATATGAGGGTATCAAGTATCATTTGTGATATATTGTACAAAAAAATAATCAGCCATATCGTATCTGGAAGAGCCCAAACTTGGTATGTTTTGAAAATTATTTTTGTTTTAATTTAAAAAAAAATGGTTGAAATGTAATGATGTGGTATATTTTTAGAACCGCCTCTATTAGCCCTTTCATATGATACCACACACGATAGGTTTTTGAGTGGTTTTTAAAAATGTGGGGTGGGGATGTTCAGGGGGGTGGTGGGGGAAACGGCACCAATTTCCAGCCTGGCAACATGGACTTTCTTGAAGCCCAGGAGTAGTACTACAAGGATCATAAGTCAAACCGCGGTCTAATAATTATTCATACGACGTTGTACGGGAGAGCCTGCTCTACGTCGTAAAATCTAATTCTTGCTTAACCTTTTTAGTAGTCCAAACAAAGTCGCATTAATTGCAACTTTACATCTACAGGTACCGACGGATATACACAGCGATAGCCGAAGCGACTCCGTCACTCGAATCCTCCATCGCCGAAGACAAAAGTACGAGCGATCTCGCGCCCGACGCTAAAGAGGGCATTGAGATGGCCGTCTATAAGGTGTCAGAGAAGGACACTGTCTCCTTCCCGAAGCCTAATGTGAGTACAGAATACCAACCAACAGGTTTAGAGAGATACATAGCAGAACCGAGTCCGTCGCTAAAGAGTTCGAGCGAACTCGCGGCCGACGCTAAAGAGGGCATAGAGATGGCCGTCTATAAGGTGTCAGAGAAGGACACCGTCTCCTTCCCGAAGCCCGAAGCCTAATGTAAGTACAGAATACCAACCAACAGGTTTAGAGAGAAACAGCAGAATCGAGTCCGTAAGAGTACGTGCGAATTCGCGCCTGACGCTAAAGAGGGCATAGAGATCGCCGTCTATAAGGTGTCAGAGAAGGACACCGTCTCTTTCCCGAAGCCTAACGTAAGTACAGAATACCAACCAACAGGTTTGGAGAAATTCTTGGTTACAGCAGACGCGAGTTCATCGCTAAAGAGTTCAAGTGAGTTCGCGGCCGACGCTAAAGAGGGCATAGAGATGGCCGTCTACAAGGTGTCACAGAAAGACACCGTCTCTTTCCCGAAGCCTAACGTAAGTACAGAATACCAACCAACAGGTTTGGAGAGATTCTTGGTTACAGCAGACGCGAGTTCATCGCTAAAGAGTTCAAGTGAGTTCGCGGCCGACGCTAAAGAGGGCATAGAGATGGCCGTCTATAAGGTGTCAGTGAATGACCCATCTCCTTCGCGAACTCTAATGTAAGTACAGAATACCAACCGACAAGTTGCCCATCACAAATGACCTGTCGTAATGTCGCCATCGCACCTGAGACAACCTTAACTCGTAGCGGTTCTTGCGAATATATTGCACCATATACATACATAAGGAAATATACATACAGAAGTAGTATGACTCTGCAGTGCCCCGCTTTTGTGAGGCGTCTTGCTTCTTTTCTGCGACGTTAAAGTGAATCTGTTTTTACATAACGGCGAAACTTATATTTAGAAGCACATTCAAACACATTTGAAGCAGCAGCGTAATCGTTTAGAGGAGTTGATCGTACAGCCTAGGTATTTTAAAATTATATTTTCTCAATCATGCAATGAAATGTCTTCGTTATGTGCGTCATAATAGGCTTCAAAGTATCACGTTTAGGGCGGATCAACTCCAGAGAACAGGTAACGATTTTCATATAAAATTGAAGGCCTAGGCCGGGAAGTAATTTGGAAAAAATAATGTTTTTACAAATATACATTATTAATACAAGTTTACGAGTAGACTTTTGGCTTACGTATGTCGGAAAAAAAAATGGATAATTTTCATATTTATTTCATTGCATGTTTGAGAAAAGCACTATACATAGGTACCTCGGCGTGAAAAGGGGCTGCCGGCTGAGTTATATAGACGGCCGAGCGTAGCGAGGCCGGATAGTTACGAGGCTGCCTCACTTCCCGGCCTCTGTAGTAATGTACAATTTTTTGTTTCAGACCAAGGCCAATCCCGTACCGACGGACATACCTAGTAGCGTTTCGGGCTGGAGTACAGCTGAGAAAACGTTCTGGCCATATTTAATTAAAATCATGCAGGTAAGTTAACCCTTTACTAAACCGTGAATATGCATACGATTTAATAATAATAAAACATTTATTTGTGACGCTCACTACATTACAAATACATTGAGAGACAATAACAATATAAACAAAAAAATATGAACGTGCATCACAAATTGGACCCATCTCAGCGTAGATTTCGCTTGTTAACCCCCAGTGCAGAAAGAGGCGTTTTACATGTTTGACCGTAATGTGTGTATGTCTGTGGCACCGTAGGGCTAAGACGGTTGAACCGATTTCAATGTGATAGCGAGTAATATCGGACATGGTTTATCAAAATCGGTACAGCCGTTTCGTAGGTTTCCAAAATATTTATTTTTATAGTTTGCGTAGTCCCGCATTTTATTTAAATAAACAGGTTTTATAACAAAGAGAATTAAGTAAAATTAATTACTTCCTTATTTATCTATGTTTTATAATAAATGAACATTCTACAAGTTTACCGTTGTCCCGTACGATCACGCATTTTCGAAGATCCTTTTTCTACGACCAAAGAGGCATATGGTCACAATTATAATCTTCCAACTAAAATTGCAAAGATAACTCTATTAACAGAGATAGACATGCATTTTTACGGGGCAGCTCATTGAATGCCGCATATAAGTCACCACTACCTATTTATTTAACCTCACCTATATTTTATATCCCATAGTATCCGTAGAATTAAGTGGCGACTGAGTTCATGACGCTGTCTCCTCCTCTCTTGCCGGGGCGGTGCAAGTGTGAAAGAGAAGTTTTATGACCTCAGTCGCCACTTAATTCTGCGGATACTATAAATATCATCCTCTCCAATGTTTGACAGTCGCATGAAGTAGTCACGAAACAGACGGTCGACGTCGGAGTGTTTTGCGACATCGAGCCTTCGCCGGTGGAGGTTAAAAGCAAAACAAAGAAGAAACGAAAAGCTGATGTTAGTTCCTACCACAGATAACCTCAACCACTAGATAGATCATAAGTACAACTCGGGGTCACCACGCATCTGTGCTCCCGTACTAATTTTGTATGAGAGCGCAACCGCTTATTTCAATTGAGTTAACGTTTTTGATCATTACTCATGTGAATTAAAAATATCCACAAAAATCAAGTTAGAGGGTTGAACCTGGATTGTTATACTACAAATTGGTGTAGAATACTATTGAGATGTGATGTTCGAATCGTAGAAATTTACGAGAAAAATTGCGCTGATGTGTGGTGACCTCGTGCTCCCTGTAAAAGCTTAATGATGAGGTGTCTGTATAGTCTGTGGTTCCCACACATATCCTATTCCCATTTTTGTTCCCATCTCTGTCCTCACCATATTATGGTATAGATTAGGAATTTTTAGGAGCCGGTTACAATTCAACAGTTGACAACTAAAAGTAACATAAGGAGTTAAGGAGTACCTTTTTCTTGTGCAATATAGCGTCCGCACTTCAGTCAACCCCATAATACTGAACCTTATTCGCAACTAAATTGTGTTGAATATCCCTTGCAGCCTAAATCAGCTCCGTCGACGTGCGACTGCCGAGTGCTGCCCGCGGAGGTGTCGTGGATCAACACGCTGCTGGCTCGCGTCATGTATGACGTCATGAGGGACCCGCTCATCATGACCAGGGTGCAGATTAGGATACAGAGGAAACTTAATACGCTCAAAGTGAGTCGATTTGTGTTAATGATTTAATTATATTTTCATCACACTTGCTCACAAAGCGTGCTATATTGCTCCCTAACGTAGCGGGAGTTATAGTAAAGTCCTTAAAATTCCCTAGGGACTTATGGAAATTTATTAACTTTATTAATATTGTTTGTTCGTAAGTGTAATTAAAATCATTGTGTGTCACTGTGTATTTGTGTTATTTACATTCAGATATACGCACCTTGATCCTGGCTCTATCACGATATTACAGGATATTATACTTTTAAAACCATTTCTAGTAGTAAGAAATAAAATTATATCGTTGGAATTCTGTCTAACCCATTTCTATTAGCATAGTAACTTATACCTCTTGACATCACGTATTTTTGGAATGTTTTGCTGGATTGGGTTTCAATATAATTTTAAACAAAAAAAGAACCGACTTCACTTATAGGATCCGCTATTCCAAGAGGAAGTGGCAGAGTTGCTGTAAAAAATAGTGAAATCACTATGTGCCTATAATAGTTGAAGAGTTCCCTCGATTTCTCCAGGATCCCATCATCAGACCCCAACTTGGTGCCAACGGGACCATCTAGGGGTCATACCCGTTCGATAAAAAAAAATTTGAAAATCGGTTCACGATTCACGGAGATATCGAGTTACATACATACAAAAAAAATTAAATTCAGTCGAAATGAGAACCTCCTCCTTTTTTGAAGTCGGTTAAAAAGCACGAGAGGTTAAACATAAACTTTGCCTCCTTGTAAATAACTATAGTTCCTTCTGAATTCTATCCGCAACACAAACTGGTGACTGATGTCATAACGCTATCTCCTGTAAACTTTCTAAATCCAGGCAAGAGTGAAGGAGATGGCGTTATGCCCTCAGTCGCCAATTGGTATTGCGGATAGTATAGTCCGTGTCTTTCCTCCAGTTGCCGTCGTTCATGTCGCCTATAGTGGTGACGGAGCTGTCGCTGGCCGGCGCGTGCCCACTGGTGGAGAGAGTGGGCGCGGCGACGTGGGACGAGCGCGGCGTGTGGCTGGACGCCGACCTGCGGTACGAAGGAGGCGCCGCCATCACCATCCTCACCAACATCAACCTGATGAAGCTCAAGGAGAAGAGTGAGTAGTGTGTAGTGCCCACTAGTGGGCGGCCACGTGGGACGAGTGCGGCGTGTGGCTGGACGCCGACCTGCGGTACGAAGGAGGCGCCGCCATCACCATCCACACCAACATCAACCTGATGAAGCTCAAGGAGAAGAGTGAGTAGTGTGTAGTGCCCACTAGTGGGCGGCCACGTGGGACGAGTGCGGCGTGTGGCTGGACGCCGACCTGCGGTACGAAGGAGGCGCCGCCATCACCATCCTCACCAACATCAACCTGATGAAGCTCAAGGAGAAGAGTGAGTAGTGTGTAGTGCCCACTAGTGGGCGGCCACGTGGGACGAGTGCGGCGTGTGGCTGGACGCCGACCTGCGGTACGAAGGAGGCGCCGCCATCACCATCCTCACCAACATCAACCTGATGAAGCTCAAGGAGAAGAGTGAGTAGTGTGTAGTGCCCACTAGTGGGCGGCCACGTGGGACGAGTGCGGCGTGTGGCTGGACGCCGACCTGCGGTACGAAGGAGGCGCCGCCATCACCATCCTCACCAACATCAACCTGATGAAGCTCAAGGAGAAGAGTGAGTAGTGTGTAGTGCCCACTAGTGGGCGGCCACGTGGGACGAGTGCGGCGTCTGGCTGGACGCCGACCTGCGGTACGAAGGAGGCGCCGCCATCACCATCCTCACCAACATCAACCTGATGAAGCTCAAGGAGAAGAGTGAGTAGCGTGTAGTGCCCACTAGTGGGCGGCCACGTGGGACGAGTGCGGCGTGTGGCTGGACGCCGACCTGCGGTACGACGGAGGCGCCGCCATCACCATCCTCACCAACATCAACCTGATGAAGCTCAAGGAGAAGAGTGAGTAGCGTGTAGTGCCCACTAGTGGGCGGCCACGTGGGACGAGTGCGGCGTGTGGCTGGACGCCGACCTGCGGTACGAAGGAGGCGCCGCCATCACCATCCTCACCAACATCAACCTGATGAAGCTCAAGGAGAAGAGTGAGTAGCGTGTAGTGCCCACTAGTGAGCGGCCACGTGAGACGAGTGCGGCGTGTGGCTGGACGCCGACCTGCGGTACGAAGGAGGCGCCGCCATCACCATCCTCACCAACATCAACCTGATGAAGCTCAAGGAAAAGAGTGAGTAGCGTGTAGTGCCCACTAGTGGGCGGCCACGTGGGACGAGTGCGGCGTGTGGCCGGACGCCGACCTGCGGTACGAAGGAGGCGCCGCCATCACCATCCTCACCAATATCAACCTGATGAAGCTCAAGGAGAAGAGTGAGTAGCGTGTAGTGCCCACTAGTGGGCGGCCACGTGGGACGAGTGCGGCGTGTGGCTGGACGCCGACCTGCGGTACGAAGGAGGCGCCGCCATCACCATCCTCACCAATATCAACCTGATGAAGCTCAAGGAGAAGAGTGAGTAGCGTGTAGTGCCCACTAGTGGGCGGCCACGTGGGACGAGTGCGGCGTGTGGCTGGACGCCGACCTGCGGTACGAAGGAGGCGCCGCCATCACCATCCTCACCAATATCAACCTGATGAAGCTCAAGGAGAAGAGTGAGTAGCGTGTAGTGCCCACTAGTGGGCGGCCACGTGGGACGAGTGCGGCGTGTGGCTGGACGCCGACCTGCGGTACGAAGGAGGCGCCGCCATCACCATCCTCACCAATATCAACCTGATGAAGCTCAAGGAGAAGAGTGAGTAGCGTGTAGTGCCCACTAGTGGGCGGCCACGTGGGACGAGTGCGGCGTGTGGCTGGACGCCGACCTGCGGTACGAAGGAGGCGCCGCCATCACCATCCTCACCAACATCAACCTGATGAAGCTCAAGGAGAAGAGTGAGTAGCGTGTAGTGCCCACTAGTGGGCGGCCACGTGGGACGAGTGCGGCGTGTGGCTGGACGCCGACCTGCGGTACGAAGGAGGCGCCGCCATCACCATCCTCACCAATATCAACCTGATGAAGCTCAAGGAGAAGAGTGAGTAGCGTGTAGTGCCCACTAGTGGGCGGCCACGTGGGACGAGTGCGGCGTGTGGCTGGACGCCGACCTGCGGTACGAAGGAGGCGCCGCCATCACCATCCTCACCAATATCAACCTGATGAAGCTCAAGGAGAAGAGTGAGTAGCGTGTAGTGCCCACTAGTGGGCGGCCACGTGGGACGAGTGCGGCGTGTGGCTGGACGCCGACCTGCGGTACGAAGGAGGCGCCGCCATCACCATCCTCACCAATATCAACCTGATGAAGCTCAAGGAGAAGAGTGAGTAGCGTGTAGTGCCCACTAGTGGGCGGCCACGTGGGACGAGCGCGGCGTGTGGCCGGCGTGTGAACCTTTTAAATTGACAGATTTTTGTAGATTGGATCTTTTTCGCTGAGTTATTTTCGTCCAATCGGGTAAAGTTAAGACATGTTGATGTCATCTTAGTACACGTAGGGAAAATTCAGGCACAGTAGAGAGATTTTATATAAGTACCTTATATATTTTTTCTAGGAAATCAATACCCGACTAACCTGACGTCTTTGTTTGATATTTCAGACCTAACGTTGGAAGAGAAGCTTTTAATAACAGAAGATCACATTGTGGAGACCGATCTCATGAGTACTGGTTCCGGAATGTGCTCGGAGAAACAGCTACGGGTAAGTTAAACCTTGGTTTAGTCATAGAGTAAACCCTTAGTCGTCATAATGAAATCTCCTTTTCAACCGACTTCAAGATTTTGAAGGAGGTGCTCAATTCTTCGGGATCTTTGTTTTTTATTTATTTATTGTGTTCACTGATTATTCAAAGACGGCTGGGCCGATTTGGAAAATTCTTTTTCTGTTTGAAAGAGTATACTTCACAGTTGGTCCCATTGTCACCAGGTCCGGATGATGGGATCCTGGAGAAATCGAATTCTTCGACTATTATAGGCACACCTATAGTGATTTGATTTCAGTATTTTTTTACTGCAACTCGGGCAAATCTCCTTTTGGAAAAGCGGAGCCTAATGAAGTAGATTCTTTTTTTTTCTTTCAAATAATTATAAAGGATCTGCAACTCAATTTAGTCAGTTTAACACGTTGTCTGCCCGCTGCCTGAGCCTTTATCACAGGGGAATGTTACCTAACGAATTACATAAACATTTCATAATTATTTTTATGTTTTTAAAGTGGTGCATTCCACTCAAACTAAAGTTTGTTATTTATTACATAATTACCGTAACCGTATCATATATATAAGTTTCGTCAACATAGTAACTGAACCCATAGCTTAATTGGTAAAGCGATCGAGCCCCGGCAAGGCGTATGGATGCAGGTTCAAGTCCTGCTGGATTGATAATTTTTTCAATGTTTTCAAAGGTGTATTACTTTGTAGTAAGTGTATGTATTACTTTAAATAAGTTATCGTTACGTTATCGTTGTCGGTGCAGAAACGAAAGCCGGCCATATTCGACAGCGAGATGGAGGACTCGGCGGAGTCTTCGAGCGACGACGAGAGCCCGCCCATGCAGCCTGTCGACAGCAATGAGGCCATCCCGGCGCAGGAACTGTACGTATAAACGTATATATTATGTTACTGTAAAAGCCCGAAGTGCTGTTAAACCTACGATTTACCGGTAAAACCTAGGATTCCCATAATATTTATTATATTTAAAATTTGTTTAAATTTACTTGGTATTTACTGACTTTTTTTACGCGTAGACGCTCGGGGAAGTTTGTCGTGTCCTGATTGGCTGTAGGCTTAGGTTTCTATCAATAGATAACATCGCTGTGTTATTGTTACAGTCCAACGGGGACACCGGAGAGCGGTTCATCGAAAAAGAAGTTCCTGCGAATGGTTGATAAAATTTCTACAAATAAGTACTTCCAGCAGGTCAGTACACAGTTACATACCAAAGTTCGTTATGTGAGTCACTTTCGAGCACATCTGAGGAGCCCAAATTACCAGCAACAGTCGCCGTAGCCGTATCGGCTAGGATGAGAAGATGATGATGAGATACCAAAGCTTTACAATTGTTACACAACGCTTTGATTACTATTTTTAATTGAAAATGTGTTCTTTCAAAATGGAACCTTATAGTATAAATTTTACAGTACATATTTCCTTGCAGGTAACCGACTTTAAATACGTGAAACGTGCTATGGAGGGCCTGTCCAATACGGATATCAAGCTACAAGTAGAGGTCCAGGGGCTGGAGGGACGGTTAGCGATCAATCTGCCGCCGCCGCCGCACGACAGATTATGGATCGGGTGAGTTCCAACGACTGAAATCGATTATAAACTTATATAGATGTCATATACAAAGGAAAAAATTACCTAGACCTCCGGTGCCCAAGGCTGGGATCGAACCAGCGTCTTCTAATACAAGGTGTAACAAAAATACTGGTGATCCTTTTAAGGGCATAATTGGTATCGTATTCTTATTACGAAAAAGTGAGAAAAAAATTTTTTCGCGCGAAAAAAAAATTCTGTTAAGTATGGAGGGTCGGCCGACTGGGACCACCTGTCCCATAGAAAAAAAAATTTTTTTCGCGTCCAAAAATTTTTTCTCCTACTTTTTCTTTGTCGTAATACGATACCGATTATGCCCTTAAACGGATCACCAGTATTTTTGTTACACCGTGTATACAAATCAATACAGTTATTTATTAAAAATAATTTGATTTGTTCTTCAGTTGGACTGAAATCGACCCGCATCTTACTAGAACCATAGGATTTTGAAACTTACATGTAAAGAATTACGTTCTATGTTTGAATGTCACCTCATGAAAGTCAGCTGCCGCTCCGTTGGCGATTTTATTAGCGGTGAAACAACATTTTCGCCTGACTCAGAGTCTATTCCGTTTAGGATTTAATAGACTTGGATTGTTCTTTATAAGTAGATTGATCTGTGGTAGCAGTATCAAAAATTAATAAAAATACAGATAAATCCATTTTTGTTTGTTCAATAGATATCTCATGTAATTTTTTGAAACTTTATTTAACGAGCTTAGTCTAAAAGACGATGTCGCCCAATAATACATGTCAAAAATACTAAGCTAGAAGGCGCGAAAAATCATCACATGGGCCTTTTTATATTGATCAGCTTGTTTGCAAGTAAATCGCGAGTTCTCAGTTCGAGGCGGACTACTAGTATGATAAACTAAACCAAATTTCTCAAATTTTAAAATTGTATTTCTACAAATAAATTTCTTAAACGAAGCGATTGGTAATGTTCCAGTTTCCGAACGAACCCTCAACTGGTGCTGAAGGCGCGGCCGGCGGTGGGCGCGCGCACGCTACGATTCGCGCACATCTCCAACTGGATCGAGCACAAGCTCAGCAAGGAGTTCGAGAAGGTGCTCGTGCTGCCCAACATGGAGGACATCTCCGTCGACGTCATGACGCCCACCCCGGTCTTCGAAGACTCCACTTAGTGGTGCGTAAACGTGTGCGGTATAAAGGACATCGCAATCATATTTAAACACTTCACACATCTCCGAGTGCATCGAGCACCAACTCAGCAAGGAGTTCGAAAAGGTGCTAGTGCTGCCCAACATGGAAGGCATCTCCGTCGACGTCATGACACCCACGCCGGTCTTCGAGGACTCCATTTAGTGGTTCGTAAACCGTACATATGCAGTATAAAGGACATCGCTTCGCCGAAATGTCACGCGCGCCGCTGTTGAACGGTATTAATGAGGATAAACTCTCAAGGGTATACGCAAAAAAAAAAACGTCTTGTAGGTCTTGGATATGATAAATACAGTCTAGACCTTAAGTAAATGGTACCAAAATGGCAGTAAATTGGCTGCACCATGGCGCACCATTTATAAAATCTGTGGGTTTTTGTCCTACTTTTGAGTCAACTGAATTGCATAATGTGCTACTTAAAAGACTTGTTATATTTAGTCTACTTGACATTAAATGTCCAAGGAAAAACTTCGCTAGCGCGCATAAACTTTCAACTTACAAATTGAATCATTTTCAATATGACGGATCATATCATAAAACACATGTATTTGGAGGGAGATTATCCCATAGAAGTATAATTCACTGCGTATAAGCATAGATGAATATGTAAATAAGCTTATTTATTTATCTATGGTAATCGACTAAGTTTTTTACTGCAGCAACTTTTGAGCATCATTCATGATCTTCGCGTTTTGTGATAGAAATGAATCAGGTCGAGTGCACTCCTAATAAGCTCAAATCAAAACTCAGTGCAAATAGCTTTAAATACCATACTTATACGATGTCCAGTATAAAGGACATCGGACTTCACACTAGTTAGAATCCAAATCTCGTGATTCATGATGTTAAATATTCATTTACATCTGCATTAGTGTATCCACACTAGCGCGTTTCATTAATTAATTCGGACATTAGCATGAATCAAGACGGTTTATTTGCCTTACAATTGATTTTCCTCTTTGTCCTTAGATTGGTATTCATTTCATCCACCATGCCTCGAATAAGTATGCAATTTTAAACTTTGTTACAATTAATAAAGGTGTAATTTACATGTCACTCTAATAGCGGACTAATTATGCCTATGTTTTTGTGCCAAAAGCGCGTGTAGACTGAAACAAGGAAGTGGGCAATGTCGAGACTTGTTCTTATTTTTCTTACGATCATGCCAATAGAAATATAAAGATATTAAAATGCACTTTATATTAGAGGTAATTATCTTGTGTCGAATTAAACTTTGGATTTAAGAACTTTCTATTGCGAACGGTTGGAATTCACCGTTTTGATGCCATTATGTTGCCATAGCTGGGCAGTGACTGATCATTTGTACTATTACAAAGTTTATAAGTATACTGAAGATGATTCTCGCCATAAATTAGTTGAATTTAAACGTTATTGTATATGGCGTTGCTATGTGTTTTGTACAGTCGCCGTCAGATATATCGGAGCGGCCAAGGTGGTCACAAATATCTGAACAACGCCCTTATTGCCAAGGCGATAAAGTGCATGATCAGATATTTTTGAGTACCCTGGCCGCTCCGATATATTTGATGGCGACTGTACATATGTAGCTGAGATTACGGTATGGAGATTAGTAGCTGAGTCTTTTAGTTAAATCAAATTTTATTCCGCTCAAATGACGTAAATGTGACCCGAGTCGAAAAGGCGACGAACAAATACCACTTTTTAGCTTCAAACCAAATCAGATAGATGCCTGATGCATGGCAACTCAGAATTTAGACCGCATAATAAACGATATCGATTTTAGTTTACAATTTAATGATAATTTAGCACAAGCTTTTTAAACAGGGTTAGTTTAAGAGCTTTGTTATTTCAAAAATAAGCCTAGATAATTTATGTATTTAGAATTCTATGCGGTTTCTAATACTTTAGCTGTGATGTACCTAAATGCTTAGTTACTAATGCATTATCTCTATTGAAACGGCATTTTTTTTAATATTTCTACAGTTTTCAAGTACAAGGTAACTTATTTGTCAGTTGTATAAAACGAGGCATGCATGCGAGCACATGAAATTAAAACGTTACATTTTGAAATACGTCAAATTTTTAGATATCTCTTGTTTCATTTTTATGACAAAAGTCCTACTGTACAGTACATATAATCTGTTATTTGCCTTGGCAGATGAGTTCGTAGCATTTGCTACTTCCCTTTGGATGTTTTTTTTAAATTGATCAATATATTGTATGTACGAGTATGCGTAAGCAATTTTTTGTAACATTCTATGTCGATGATTATTGCTTAGGTAGTCCACGGAAAGTGCATCTATGCTTTGAATCTACTTTGATAAGTCAGTCTTTTCAAGTCCTCATCAGAGTATTATTTTGCTATGATCGGAGGTATAATAATATTTATTTGGACGCGGCAGGAAGTAACCCTCATCGAGCTTCCTCGGTACTAATAATTGTTCTGACAATAATCACGTTGTTTGCACTCAAGAGTATATCTTATATTAAAATTATAGATAAACCTATCCTAATTACGATCTAAAAATCTCTAAGTCTATTTTTACCAGTATTTCATAGTAGATACTTATATTTTTGTAGTCGTGGGTACCTTTGATATTAACCATTGCGTTGCATTTCTCGCGATTAGTCGAAAGCATTTATAGATATTTTTACGAATAACGGACAGTATCTGTGGTTAATCAGAAAAGAAATTACTTACGTAGTCACTTCACGTTTTGAAAATATACGTATATTTTACATATTAATACAGTGTTGGACGGTTTGTATTACATTCATCGCATGAGTTTTATATACCGCACAACTAGTAAAACTGGCAAAAAACATCCCACACCAATTTCATAAAATATATGTTCATTTTAGCATCAGTATTTCATGTCTGTGGACGTATTATGTAGAAATTAGATAGGCGGTACTATTTTATTAAACTTGTTATGGTTTGGTTTAAGTAATCAGACAGAAATTATCAAATATGGTAACATTGGCTAATACCTAACTCTGTAGTTGTACCTGGTTGTAATAGGTGGTCGGGTTCTCAGTTCGCCGCGTCCAGACATAGGATTCCAGGAAGCAACATTTTATGACAGGTAGGGAGTTCTTGTATCGATAAACTCAATTATCGATGCTTGTTACATATACTAGTGATCACTCCAAGTTTTCTTTGTAAAAATATGTTTTTATTAAAATTGTAAGCTATTTCTATCTGATTATCTAAAGAGGTTAGATAAAGACATAATATTAACAATTTCATAGTGCAGTGCTACCTATGGCCTAGCGGTTATTTAAATATGATTTGTTTGAACTTTATACTTGTCTTCATAACTCACATAAGATACATATACCTATACAATTCTAATGTAGAACATAGCGACATTAAACAGTCGGGACCCATTTTAGGGAAGGTTTGCGCCAATCTAGATTTCAAGTGAGTAGCGATTTAGAAACATTTTCTTTCAATGATGTAGATATTTAATATTATTTAAATATTTGTCTTAATACCCGAGAATTAAATATTAGTCAAGGGCGTACCTATACAGCAAAACAAAAATAATGAAAATATTATTTCAATTCTGTGTAGTGTGGGGTACAGCTTTCCTGCCGTTAAAGCTAAGGCAAACCTTTTCAATATAACATAACAAATTTGTTATGTATATTGGCCTTGTTTTTGGCATTTTAGTTTTTTACGCAGTCGGATTTTTAAAATTTTATAAATTTAATTTTTATTTTTAACTTTTTAGTGTCAATGTAATGTCTTGTTAGCAAGACTAAGAACATAAAACTGCTCACGTCATATCAGCCAGAAGTGCTTCAGCAGTGCTTGCGTGACAGAAACCGGACTGAGCCCAATTGTCACGTGCCACACAAGCGAACCCGAGGGCCGAAGGCTTGAGGGTGAGCAGAAATATCTGTGAAAGTCGAAGGCTTTGAGCATCACAGCCAGAATTGCGTCAGCAGTTGCGTGACAGAAACTAGTGCTTCAGTAGCTTCGTGACAAAGACTGCACTAATGCGATTGTGGAAGGGAAGAAACTTATCATACATGATGATTGTTTAATAAAAAAATATATACGGCAAAGCCATAAGTTATTAAAGAAACCTTATAATCGTTTTCAAACTTTTACTCGATTATAACCATCTGCCATATTACGTGGATTTACTTTTTTTACATTTTTTGCGTCCTATTTCCATACTTGATTATTAGATTGCTTATTTGGCTTTTGAGACCTTTGGACTATTAAGAATTGACGTGAGAATCATCAAAATCGACCTACTTAACAAATAGCCACAAATCGTCCACGGCGGCACGGCCCCTAATAGCTGGGTTTTGGCTAAAGAGTGGTTAAACATGTTTTCATACTACTGGGACTGCAACTACTTCTCTTTCATTCTTCAGCTACCTACTTACGTCTTTCGTCGGTTTCACTGCGTTACCAATTTTAATTCGTTATAGATCCTAAGCGGTAATTTGAAATGAAAAATGATGTAAGAAACCTGATAATTATTTTCAAATCCCTTCGAATGATACCCCTCTCGTTAAGGTGTGTAAATTTTTATTTTTTACAATATAGCGTCTGATTACCGCCATGTTGAATTTGGATTGTTATTTTGTCTTTAGTGACACTCGCTCAATCAAGACGAATCGATTGACGTACGAATCATCTAAATCGGCCCACTCGTTTTGCCTCTAGAGTGCCACAAAGAAACAAACATACAATATACAGACTGACAGACATTACTCTCTTTTGCGTCGTGCAGTCGGATAAAAAGCATCGATAATTGAGTTTATCGATATGGGAACTCCCTACCTGCCATTGCCCCCTCGATTCCTATGTCTAGTCCCGTCTATCGTCTAGTTCCTCACGTCGACGAAACCGTGATGAGTAAAGATGGAGATGGAGACACAGGGCTGTTTACTGCCTGTTTTTTCCACTGCGCCAATGTTGCACTTTTTCATATGGCACATCTTATACCTGGTATGATGTGGTATAAGAACATGCTAAAAATACATTCTGTCTGATGAAATGTGTATAATGTATAGTTTAATAAATACCCGCTGTAGGGGTTATTTTACATTTTTATACGGAAGTGGAATAAATTGGATGGTTTGAGCTAAATGATAAAAGGCTGAAAGTAACTTGCTCACGATAGCAGTCTTAGTTATATGTAAATGTTGGGATTAGCCTCTTCAAGTGGGCGCTGTGGTCTTATGAGCGAATTTATGAATGGTTTGTGTTATATACAAGTCCAATTGCCTTACCCGGATGAGTAGGAATATTTCTAAATGTTATCGGAGCTATAAACGCATAGTTTGAATGATATTTACTCGTAATAAGTAGATAGCCAACTGAGAAATAGAAGCGGCTCTTGGGCTTGTATTCTATGCCCTTTATTCATGAACGTGTTACAGCACTCATTTAACCCTTTGACCGCCAAAACCGTCAAATCACGCGCACGGAAAGTCGTGCCCTCAGCGACAGAACGTGATATCACGTCCAAAATATAACCGGTTTGCCTTGCGCTCTCGCGCACGCTGGCGCTGAGGGCACGATTTTTTTTCGTCCGATGCTTGGCGTTCAAAAGGTTTAAAATCGTTCGTGCGTATCTGTCACTTTGACAGTTGTTTGTTAGAAAAAGAACAAATTAACTTAATGAGGCTTGTAAAACGTTTATGAATAAGGGGGTAATAAATTAAAATATGACGTTGCTTTATTTTATTATATTCCATGTTTCAACTCTAAGGTCCCTATGCAGTTGGAGGGACAACGACCTTGAGATAATTGCTTATTTACTTTGAAACCTACTAATTATACCCACGTTCTTATGAATTTTTTGATACAATATTTAATGTTTCACGTTTTTACATACATAAGAAGTAGCTTAGCGTCGGGTGACAACCAACTAAGTAAGTACTAACTACAACTACTAGGAATAAAACAAGGTTGATTTACGTTCAGTATTTTTTGCAAATAGTGAGTTTTGGTTGTCACCGGACGTTATTCCCATATTATATTCTACGTAAGCCAACATCTACGTATTAGTTTAAAAAGACACTACGTTCTACATATCACATTTTTGTAAGTCATGTACCTGTTTGAAATACAAGCTTCTCAAGCTTTTACATGACTATGGTTTATTTATTTAACTAAGTCTTGTCCGAACCAGTTTTTAATTTTATTTGTAAATAAATATATGATATCGACTGTTTGTTAAGCACTTGTAATATCTTCTATTGTAATTAGTTGCTGTTTATTTCATACTGGAAGAATATTTTTCGTTTTTCTGTTTATTTATCTGTGATCACATAGTGATTTATATTTTGACAGTGTGTGTGTACCAAAAAAGTAATTTTCCATGTATATAGTCTATGAAATTATTAAAGTGTTTATGTGATATATAGTTAAGAGTTAAACCGTGCCGAGTAGTTTTTCTATGTGGTATCAGTTGTGATTTTTCAATAAATGATTTAATACATGAAAATGGTGTTTATTTTCTCAGGACTTGGAGGATGTAAATGGAAACGAGCATATCTTTAAAATCTTATATTCAACAGTTTTGCCCTTACAACATAATATTTCATAAACATTATAATATCAAACTCTTTATAATTTCTATGTACAATAGGCACTTCTCAATACATTCGTTGTAATCTATATCACAAATCAAAACTATACTTACGTATTGTACAATTTAAAATTAATAGGTATTCACATTTTATATTCTATCTAATGTACATGTACTAGGTGATATATTAGAAAAACGTTTACATCTGAAATAAAATATAGTTCTTTTGATGGAAGCACTGAAGCAATTTGCGGCTAGAATTAATTACTTAGAAATGATTAATATTTCAATACTGCAACAAAAAGTTGGGCAGATATTTGAAAAATAAAAAGGAGAGAGTAAATGTTTTCAAAAGAGCTTGAAAAAGGCGCAAAGCAAAATCTACTTAGCTCAATCCAGCTATCATAAACAAAAATCATCTGGAAGACAGAAATTTGTCTCTGGTAACTGAGTTTTTTATGGAGCTTGGTCCATAGACATCAGCCGGAAGTTGGATTTTTCCGCCTTCCGACTAATTTTTGTGTATGATAGCATTGACAGCTGATTCCGCTCAAGTCTATTGCGCCTTAATTATGGGCGTTTATCTTTAAGTGGCACATTATTTAATATTTAATTACAATAAAAACGCAAAGGTAAGTAATGCGAGTGGATCTTTTTACAACTTGTCTCGTTCGTGCCACTTATCATCTCTCTCTCACTCTCTCTCTCTCTCTCTCTCTCTCTCTCTCTCTCTCTCTCTCTATCTCTCTCTCTCACAGACACACACACACTCTTATTTTTACAATAAAGACTGAAAAAATGACACTCAAAATATTAACATCAGTTTAGTAATCCTCAATTTTATGACAAAATTGGTGATGTTATTTAGGTATTTGCCTTATATGTATGTTCATACCTATGACTTACATTTCTCAATATAATCATATCACTTTCTACGATAATATATACAAGTTGAGATCAACCTTACATCTATTCTGAAGATCTTACAGATTTGGCACGCTGGACCACAATTTAATGATAAACCTATTTGACGCTAAATCTAAATTAGCAATAAGTAATTTGTTTCAAAAATAAGATATATTCTTATTGCTGTTTCAGATGTAGCGGCTAATTTTTACATAGAGTTATATTACAGATATAAAATAATGTTTTTTTACATACCTACATGTACTTTACAACATTACGTCATGTAATGATTTTTTTATGGCAAGCAATTTAAAGTTTACTTATTTTTGCATTATATTATCACTGCGGCAGTATTACTTCCGCTTATACAGGGTCTATTAGTGTCCAAATTTGGTTATAAGAAGGTTTATTTTAAAAAGTCATTATGTGATTTTAGTCATACGGTATACATATGTACATCATACCTTCGATATATTGTAAGATTTTTGATATATTTTATAATTATGGACTAATAAAATCCTCAAATACAGTACGAGTATATCACAACTACTGTACGTTGGTAGAGTAATCGGGGTAAAAAAATGTATTTTTCTACATTGTGTATTTTAGGTTTTACTAAGTTTGCAATTTCCACAGGTTTTTTTTATACCTAGCATGGCTAGCATGTTAAAACGAAACCTGAAGATGGTCTGGAAAATAACGATTTTCCAGTTTCACGGGTACTTGTCAATTATTCCATGGAACTGTAAAATTTGAGTTTATATTTAGACAAATAGCATCATCAGTTCCAGTCAAATCACTAAAACCTTTAGGAAACGTCAAAACGCTTTTTACTGAGTAGGCTTTTTGACGTTTCCTAAAGGTTTTTGTGATTTGACTGGAACTGATGATGCTATTCCGATGGCACGTCCTAACGTTAGTGGGTGTATCCAGTGACGTTACTAAATATGTACAGTCGACGTCAAAGACATGTTTACACTTTTGCACCTTATTACAAAGGAATAAGGTGCAAAAGTATAAAGATATTTTTGACTTCGACTGTACAGTCGACCAAAAATGTGGTTTAGCACTAGAGATGGGCCGACTAGTCGCCGACTAGTCGGGAAAGCCGACTATTCGGCATCATTTGTAGTCGGCGATTAGTCGGCGACTAGTCGGCAAAAAATGCCGAATATTCGGCACTTTAGTACCTACAGGAAAATAAGAACTTGGCAGAAGTTTAACCCTTTTTTTAGTTATGAAATTTAATATTTCTAAGTTTTAAATGTCTTATTACTATTAGTAGTAATAGTTAGTGTTTGTTTTCTTTTTGCCATCAAACACGTCAGCGCCGGTTCGTAAACAAAACTGGTTAAAAAATTACCGCGTGATAGACAATGGCATGGCTGGCGGACGAAGCGAAACGAGCGTTTCCAATTGCACCCAAACTTAGCCAAAAACCTACGATCGGCATTGCCGACTAGTCGGCCGATTAATCAGCAATTTGAAAACCGATTAGTCGGCCGATTGTGTAGTCGGCAAAAACCCTAGTCGGCCCATCTCTATTTAGCACCCTACGGTTGAGGTTTGTTTGAACGTCATGAGACAACAAGGTCGTGCATGTTTTAAACTCCGTTAGAAATGTCAACCTTAGCGATCGTTAGATCTAGCACAAACTTTTGTCAAAACTGGTAGATCATGCACTTTCTTGTACCATGATAAAACCACACTACGTATACCGCTGCACATTCTCAACAATCAGTTGAACTACCTAATGTTTTAGCGAGCAATGAGCGTTTCCATCCCTCGTCCGCCGCGCCACCAGCTGCTCCCAGTCGTGCAGTCTCGGCGCGCACACGAGCGAGTACCGGCCTAGCCTCCTGCGCGCCATGACCAGGAACTCGCCGGCTCCGGGCTCGGCGCCGCACGCGGCCGCCACGTGCACGTGCGCGTGCAGGCTCCGAGGCTTCCGCCGGTGGTTGTGGTGCGTGGGCCGCTCCAGCGCGTTGTCTATTTCGTATCTGAGAAGAAAGCGTTATGTTACTTGGGTTGGTATAAAGTTAAAAAAACTCCGTGGTATTTTGAAGAACCATAATTTTCAAAAATAACGCGAAATTTGAACCCTATCGCTTTGAAATAAGGTTTGGCCATGCCCTACCTTAAAATTGACCATGCCCTATCTTAACAAACCCTCACTGCCCTATGCAAAATGCATTACCCTTTATGCATTACCATTAGCATAACCCTCCGAATTACACACAATTGCGAATAGAAAATAATGTTTAAGGACAAAACATGCTAAATAAGTTACTAAAAGTTCCATAACTCCCTAGGCACTTTTACTTTTCTATAACTCCCACTACGCATGCCAGCAATTTCACGTTTTGTAAGCAAGTCTGATGGTCCAAAGAAATTGAAACGGTTTTTGCAAAGAGTACATTACCTATAGTAATTATCATCCGCGGCATCGTCCCCCGTCGGCTCGGGCCCGGCGCTGCCGATGGCGCGGATGAGCTTGGTGAGCCGCAGTGTCAATTGCGTGCTGTCCAGGTCTGAGCGCTGCTCGGCACCCACAAATGTTCCACGAGATACTGTGAATAAGAAAACTAGCCTTTAGTATAAATAATTGAAGGATTAATCACGTTACATCGACGGTTTTTCAGTTCGAATTGCAGAAAGAAAACACAGCAGCGGTGCCAGCAAAGTTCTTAAAGACAATTAAAATCGCTGAATAAAATTAAGCTACATTACAAGGTGTAACAAAAATACTGGTGATCCTTTTAAAGGCATAATTGGTATGGTATTCTAATTATGAAAAAGTAAGAGTATGGAGGATTGACCAGCCGGGATGACGTGTCCCATACAAAAAAAAATTTTTTCGCATCCAAAAATTTTTTCTCCTACTTTTTCTTACTTGCAATACGATACTAATAATGCCCTTAAACAAATCACCAGCATTTTTGTTACACCATGTATATTGCTGACAAAAGAAGCACCCCTACATGATAGAAAGTAGTTAACCGTATCGGATGCCTGCAACCTATACAAGAGACTGTAACCTATCGACATTTATTTTGTCAGGATATATGAAACGGGAGCGGCTCGATATGTTACGTGTAACGCAAGTCATCTTTTATTCTCATGATCCCTAAAATTATATCGTGTGCAAGCCTTACGGCGGGCTATCCAGATTTTTTTAATAAACGATCAGTCCGTGTAGGTACGTACCTACCGACTATAAAGACATAATTTAACTAGACATGATTTATAGTTTCTAAGTGCCGAGGAACAAGTGCTCCAGATTGCCCAAACGCTGAATCATGCGTAAATTAAACGCAAACGACGGTTGACGTCACCCCACTCTAGTCGCACAAAATCTTAACAGCATCATATTAGATATTTATCACTGTCGCTATTATTCTATGCCCGAGGCTCTATTGGACTCATTGGCTGTCTAAAAAGTTGCTATTGTCTGTCGTTTTTTGCGACACGACATGAGTAAGCGCAAATGTAAGTTTGAAACCGAGCCGAACCTTTGTTTGAAGAAGATAAGTGAATAGTGGAAGAGCGGTCATCCACCCCACCCAGACGATAATTACGAAGGCTTAACTAACAAGCTATCACGTCTCATTTGACGTCCACGTTCTTATATTCTCACAGAGGTAGTGTTACTTTTTGTAATATTTTTAATTAATAGTTTAGTACGTCACTATTTGACGGTTGTAGAACTTTATTTTTATTTAGTACAATACATAGGTATAATCTAAAAATTGCTTTGTTAACATCATAATAATACATTTTGATATTTAAATAAGTTTACCTTATAGTTTATGCAAATGTGAGACCGGATTTTAATACTTATTATCATGCCTACTTTAAAATACGACAGAAGATTCATGGTATTCAAATCACTTACTATTGTAAAAATATACCATAACTATTTTGAATTGTTGTGCTTAGAGATAATCTTTAAAAATGAGGTTTAATGAGTATTAATGTCGTCCGAGTAAAAAATAACAATAATTATGTTGCATGACAAACAGAAATTGGGATGGTGCGTGAGCCGTAGTCCGAGATGGCTAATAACGCGGCCGCCGCGGGACGCGCCATCATTAAAAAAAATCTCATGACATAACTCTTGTCTATTATTATTAAACAAGATTAATAGTTATTTGTTATACAAGGGGTGAAAGTTGTATTTTACGTGCGAGTGTTATTTGAAACACGAGCTAGCGAAAGGATTCTATTATTGACCACGAGCGAAGCGAGTGGTTCAAAAATAGAATCCTGAGCGTAGCGAGTGCTTTAATACACGAGACGTAAAATAACTTTCACCCGTGTATAACACAAAACTTTTCACCTCACTACAGCGAGGAAAATAAGAAAAAGGGTGCATTTTGCTCGGTTTCCCGTAATTCCTCAGGTGTTTAATACTTCTTCATCACTCGAATCACTAATTTTTAACAAAACAATCTAGAAAAACATGCGAATATTTAACGTTGATATGATGGATGAATTGAAATGAAAAGTTTTGACGTAAAAGGTTTTATTAAATGTCAGATGCGTTTTGTTCGTACGTAGACTTATTCGGCTGTCAGAACAATTTATCCGTTTTTACAAAAAGAATGAAGATTAATGTTGAATGCTGATATTTATGAATTAAAATAAAGTTGTAAGACTGTATTAAGTGTTTTTACTCGATGCAATTCATTAATTGCGATGTTAAAAATTCTGCACTTTTAACGTTTTACGTTTTGTTAGCTGTCAAATGTCACTTAAGCCACTTGTCACTTATGTCAAAACTCTTTCACCACATGTGGATAAAAAGCGATTTTCACAATAGATATTAAACAAACAAAAAGGGCTTTCCGAGCTAGTGAGGTGAAAAAAAAATATTCGTGCTCCCCGTGGCGTCGCGTGCCCGTAGTTGATCGCATCTATCCTTTATTAATTTATGGTAAACGCAAATTGAATTTAAAAACTATTAAGAATTCCATCCATTGCTACTGTACGATCTACTCCGCATTTTAAGATTTAAAAACATCTGACTCATTTTTTACAAAGGAAAACAAGCACACGGAGCGCCTGATGGTAAGCAGCTACCGTAGCATGGAACTACAGAGGTGTCGCATGCGCGTTGCCGACCCTTTACAAAAAGGAAGATCCACAAATGTTGACAATCTTATTTAGAGGCTTTTTTGTGAAAGAATTATACTTGAATACTGCACAATGTACTTAACTTGACCTTTGGTGACTGTACAGTCACCAAAGGAAGTGTCTTAAGTTGATTTTGGACATTGCGTCTAATCGTCTGCCATAGACGTTACAGGCCAATGATGACTTAACTTGAAGTACCTGCCCTTACCTTCTTACTTACTTTGGTTTTTAAAAGGGCCGCAGTTGACAATATAAGAAGTAGTTTACCGACCTACCTAATTGTCCCGTAATCTACTCGTAAGCACCTAAAGTAAAAACCGCCGCATTCTTTTGTTTCCTTTCATAAATATCTCCCCCAAATGCTACATTTTGAATTTCTCCCAAATAACCTCGTATGATAAACTGTTGCAGGCAAATATTCCGCGGTCGTTACTGTGGAATATTATATTCTCGTATACCGTTTAATTTAATTTGAGGCGAGAGGAATCTCGATTATGGCGACAAATTACCGTGCGGGCGGCGTTTATTAGCATCAGGCTTCTGGTTCTGCTTAACCATTATGGCGGCAGAGGCGGAGATTTTACATTATTTTCTTTATTAGCTAAACCCACGACTCCGCTTTGCGTTTGGCAATTTGGTCGCCAATTATGTTCAAATCTTTGCCGTGATTAAATTTATGATTATCTCAATTAAGGAAATAAAACTTTCAGGTTTATAGCATCAAACGATCAACCAACTAAATCTTAATGATACGGCACACTCAAAGTCGCACTCCCAATCGACCTTAAAATAACACAAGTAATTTATTCATAATTGTTAAGTGCTCTTGATTTTTAATCGAAAGATCATTTTTAGTTGTGACTGAATCGAAAAGATTTCTTCTTGTGATATCAGGCAAAAAAAAATTGATTGAACGTGTACCTACCTAAATCACTAGTGCAGAATGCGAGTTCCATTTCCTCTTCAGTGCACGGCCTGCAGTCCGCCGTGGCCGGATCATAGTGCCGCCTCTGCAGCGGCCTCGCCTCGTATCTCAGAGTGGCCTCGCGGCGCTTGGTGCCCTCCTCGGGCTCGGCCTCCACGTAGAGCGCGGCCCGGCCTCGGCGACTGCGGAAGCAGCGGAGCTCACGCGCATCCCCGTCGTCGGGCGCGTAGAGGGGCACCAGTTTGTGGGCGCCCTCTATGAACAGGCGAGCGGGGAAGCGTTCGGCTTCTGGAACATAAGAATGATGCTTCCAGTCAGATCATCACATGATAGAGAAATATATTAAATAACTTGTTGATGCTTTAAATGCTTAAGACAACATATTATAACATTTATAACTAACTAGTAGTCCGCCTCGAACTGAGAACTCGCGATTTACTTGCAAACGAGTTGACCAATATAACAAGACCCTAAGGAGGAATATTTTTCTCCTTCTAGCTCCGTAACCACTTGATCGATCCTGCTCACATACGAACTTACAAATTTTATGTATCTCTCTCTGCTACAGCCCCAAGAAATTTCATAAAGATCAGAAAAACTTTACTAAAGTTATCGTCGGACAAACTATCGAAATCAAAAAGCCATCCAAATGCCGAGACGTCCCAGTAGCCAGGTGACATTTTGGTCTGGAGTTGTTTGTAAGAACTCACTTCGCTTACGCTCCGCGAGTTCGATTAATAAAAAAAACCCAAATAGTTTTGGAAGCCTCGAACGGGAAGCCAAAATGACTGGAAGCCATGAGCCAGACGACATTAAAAAGAAGGTGGGGCCGACTTGGCAAAGAACCACCGCATCGAAAACAAAATGGAGATCCATGAAAGCGGTATATGTCCGGCAGTGGACGCGAATATACTGTCTATACTGAGAAAAAGAAGAGAATAAATAAATGGCTAATATTCTTGTACTATATAAAGCAGTTCTAAATAAGCATGTTTTTATCAGAAAACTGACCTGTTTCATTAAGCCGGTCATCGTGAAACAAGTCAGGCGGATCCGGCCGTCGTACAACTCGTACGCAAACGTTGAAGTCGCGTTCACCAGCGGGCATGGGCGGCTTGAAGAGCAACCTCAGCGCCCCTCGTGGGTAGACCCATGACACTATGCCTTCCCGACACCGCAGGTACACCGGCGTCACGCCGCGCTCCGTGTTGCTTGTCAGGCCACTGGAACAAACATTATCGTAGTAAGTTATAGCTAACATACAAGATTTATATTAAAATGCACCAAAAGCTAGTCTTGTCAGAGCAGAGAGGGGGGCATATTATAATAGTCTCCAAACCTTGTAAACCTTCGTAACCTCAGGCTTGTACGATAATAAGTCACGAGTCTATATTGAGAGTGTTAAAAAAAACCTGTACCTACAGCGTGATGCCATACATAGAATAATTGTATTAAGACCGCGACCGCGGCAATCGAAAACAGCAGTATCAAGTTTCAACAATGATACATTCGTTGATATAAGATATGAAATGAAAGCTATAGCTCGTAAAAACTGTCAATTCTTAAAACATAATCAATAAAATGGCGATCTCATTAAAGGTTTGGCACTGGCTCATTTAATTTGCTGGATTTGTAGGTACAAGAAAGTTGCCCTAGTCGTATTTGGACAATTTGATTGGAATTATTGTGGCTTCTGGGAGTTTAAAAGAAAGCTAATTACGTATTCTGACCGCGGCGCGACACGGCGTGCCTCGGTCATTTCTCTCCATACAAATTATTAAAATCTTTTCGAACTGCCTCTGGGCTTTCGTACGCTTCACGCCCCGCTTCGGGAAAAAAGGTTATAAATTCTCATTTGCGTTACAGAATATAATAATACTCCTGACATGCACACTCGAAAATGCTAAATTAATCTGTAGTCTGACGGAAAACGGATTTAAAAATCAACCTACTCGTACAGATACAATCCATTAGTCTTACACAAAGTTGTTTTTTATTGAAGGTAAGTTTGATTGTTATGAAGAGAATTTTGTTTTATTAGTGGTGTCTAAAAACCCTGTGATTCCGTAAATCATATACACAAGTATATATAATAAAATGTAGATCGAAAATCCGAGTAAGGAGTGGCGAAGATTATGGCACGCGATCGAGGTGTCATTTCTCCCCCGTATCTCGAGTTGCTGCCATAAACAAGCCCGAAGCGTACAATTGTATCAGTAATCTCCTGGCACGTGGGCTTGTAGTATTGGCAGCCCGAGGAATAAGGCACTAACATTAAACGAGCCTCGTACAGTGCCTGCGTTTCTCCTCCGGCGAGTAGCGCCCACGCCAGCCCACAACCGGCCAGCCATAAAACACAGATATACGACCAAACTCATATAAAAGATGCGAGTCAGAGATTTTACATGTCTTGATGCGACAATAAAAGCTTTTGTGTAAGTATGTACTGTACTGTCCGTGGGTTTACGACGACGCATTGTGGTCGGACCAATTTAAAATTTATAAGAATGTCTCAGAATTTATGGCCATTACCGCTGATTGATTTCATAAATCTCGCGTCTGTCGAAGTCCTTCGAATAAAATGGCGGTTATAAAGTTTCATGCTGTACAACATCAATCAGCTAAAACGAGTTTGATTAACATGGACTGATAGCTTATTGTCGTTGACATTTACGATATTAGGTGTATAAATATTTATTGCTACATTCTAATTTCTCGTTTCCGAGGGGTTTACCGCTTCTTTACCAAAAATTTAATACTTTTACGTCATCGGGGACTTCCTTAATCCTAGCTAATGGGCGCGCGATGAGTTATACGTTGGTAGTAAATTATGGGGTAGCCTAATGGTAACAAGTGTGCGTCGCAGGGTGCATGTGGCTTGGAATGCCGGCGACGCGACACACACGTGGATATCACCGAACGCTACCCTTGTAATGCAGGGGTACACAACCAATGGTTCACAGTACCGTATGGTATAGTTTCAGTCATCTATTTTCCTTCACTACTGAGATAATAAAAGGGTAAGTACTTAATTATCTACTCTTTTGTGTGTATTGTATTGTTAGTTATAGTTTATTGCTTTATTTACAAATCAAAGCCTTTTTCCTCGTGCGTATCATAGCAAATCAAATGACATCACACCTCCATATTTTAGAAGGATGTGCTTATAAATATTAGTGCGCATTAAATAGAATTCACGGTTTTAACCCTGCTACTACCGTCCCGACCCCTGACTGGGTTATCGGCGCGCGCTAAAACAAATACACAAAAACAACACATAAAAACAGCAAGTTTTTGTTTCCAAAACATTAGGAGTGTTAACTATTTCAAGTCGTTCCGCGTTTATAAAATAAGCGGTTATAGTTTAATTTCACGGAGGTATATGTTTATGTGGTAGGCTTCCTTTATTATATTCAAAATTCTAAAGGTTATCAATTCAGTACTTATCAATTCAGTACGTACCTAATGGTTGCCATAAAATTACTACAGAATAACGTAATTAACGTATATTTCGGTAACGGTCCAACGATAAGCATCGATTTCGATAATGACATAAAAACAAGACGCGATGTAATCGTGGGCCATTAAGAAAAAATACAAAACGAAGATCACACGGCAAATTCAAATTGAAGCAATCTGGCCCATTACCACGCAAATGACGCAGCCGAAGCTTAAAAGCCGCTAATGCATTAAGGCAAGCAAGGCATATAGTCACTAAATAGCTATATTTTTATGCAACAGGATATTTTTTTTACTTAATAACTTAATAATTATTATTTAATAACGAAACCGCAATTTAGGTATCTCTGCATACGTCTTATTTACTCATGCACGCCACCTAATTATACTTAAGTATTTACTCGTAAATAACATAGGCGCTTACTTAATTCAAATGTTCAGAAAGCCTTATATTAAGTTTTCACGGAGTTAATGTGAATAAAGGTAATTTTTTAACAGACTTCAAAAAAGGAGGAGGTTCTCAATTCGACTGATTTTTTTATTATTTTATATTTTTTTTTATTTTTTTTTGTATGTATGATACTCGATATCTCCGTGAATCGAGAACCGATTTTCAATTTTTTTTTATCGAACGGGTATATCCCCTAGATGGTCCCATTGTCACCAAGTCGGGGTCTGATGATGGGATCCTGGAGAAATCGAGGGAACTCTTCAACTATTATAGCCACACCTATAGTGATTACACTATTTTTTACAGCAATCGCAAGCAATTTTATCGGCCACTTCCTCTTGGAATAGCGGATCCTAAGTGAAGTCGGTTCTTTTTTTGTTTAAAATTATGTTTAAATTTCTTTTATTAGGGTACTGAGCCTTAACGTAGTCCGTCGTATGTGTCGTATGTCTCGGTTCCACGCGCCTATGTCGATATCGCCATCTCTTTCACAATCACAGAGGAGCGATGAGATGAGATGAAGTCACGCGCGCACAAATTAGTGCTTAATTTATTTCGTGTGTCGACATGGGTATTCAGAATGCTTTTTGCTACTTTTGTGGGACTCAAAATTAGTTTTTTTATGACGAGATCCTTTGCTTCTAAATTAGAATAAAGTACTGATAAGATGCAACTCTTGCGCAGGACGCAGCAGTTTGTCACAATTTTACCTAAATCGTAAACATATAAACTGCTAATCTGAGAAAGTTAAGTATTTCTTTTCTTATAAGTTACAATACCTACTACTTATATGTATAATAATTATTTTATATTATTGTTACTCTAATTAATTCTTTTTGACCTTTCTCCAAATCATTTCTAAGTAGATTAAATTTGTATTTTTATATTATACACGTTTAAAGATGGATACATACGCCTGATGGTTTCGGAATGGATTATTAGAAATCATATATTACTTTTTGGACGTTATCTTGTTTGATAGATAATTAGAGTTAAAGTGCTATGTATACACTGCAGTACTTATAGGTACCTAATAGACAGAATCAGGGTAAGGCATGAGTTAAGGGCTTCGTCAGGTAGATACGTAAGAGTATGATGTACTAAGTTACCCGAAAACATGACAATAAGGCTCGGTTGCACCAAACTGTCTGTCACCGTTAAAACGTACTTACGCAAAATTTTATTGTATGGAAATTTTCATAGTAATCTGCCGGTTGACGCTGATGAGTCCGTCAAAAGTGGTTGGTGCAACTGGCCCTAAGATGAATAAAATTCAAAAGAGAGAGGGTTGTACAGCTTCAGGTCTTGCGAACGACGTTGGTTCCTGAAATATCTTAAACGAGCACGTGTCACGTGTCATTTAAATAAGAACGTGCAAGTTATTATACATATGTAAATTATCATTCCTAGTACTACCTAATAAACATGTTTTGTTAAATGTCAGGTCTTTATAGTTACCTACCTAAGTTTTAAGTATAATTATGGTTGTCCAAAAAAACTAATCTCTATCCGATATAGAGTTGTAAAGGCGTCAATAAAATAACTTTTAACACACAAGTGTTAATAAGCTAACTCAACCGCTTTTTATAATTTACAATACCTTTTAAAATCTCTCACAAAAAATATAATAAAACAATTTTCGACGAGTTATGTTAATCCGACGTACAACGTTTCCAGATTTATAAAAACCGTTTGGTCGAAGGCAAAGGTCACGATGTAATTTATCGATTTTACATGAGAAGTTGCGAATTCCTTTGGACTAACTTTTAGTTTTACGAGTTAGGTACCTATCTCGTTTGTGTCGTTTTCAGCCTAAAGTACGGCAAGTTTGTGTGGAAAGTTCATCATTGCGATAACAGGTCCCATAAAGCCTTATCTCGGCTTCCAAGCCGCTAGAATAATAAAATAAATGTGTATCTCTTCTACGAAGAGTTTTATTTATTCTCGCCCAAAGCTGGCCCGAGATAACAATGACGAGTACGTTCAACCTCTATTCTAGCGATAGGGCTGAGCCTACAAGGCTCTACCTATTGGATCTAATTGAAGTTTTTGTAATAGCCACAAGACCTATTTGAAAAATATGTAGCGGATATGTAGCTGGTTAGATTTATATGTATAAAAAGGACTTACAAGACACAGTGCGTAGGCGAATGCTTTAGTTTACAATAGTCCTCTCACAATAGTGAATAGTAACATCGAGGCTGGTTTATGCATTTCTCTAGACAATAAAATTTCTAATAAGATGCTAAGCAATAAGAAAAACAAAGCAGCCCTGCCCTGGCAGCGACAAGCTGCGCCCGCGGCCTGCCCACGCGCTTATATCTTAGCCATTTCCTAAACAGACGTATGTCCTCTGAAAATCAGTGCATGTACAACCTTTTTATTTTTAAAAGCGGCATTGTGTCGCCTGTACACGCACACGAACAAGCCTTTCACTACCACGGACATTAATAAGCTTTTAAGCTTACTCGCACACAGACAGGAACCTTACGAGCCTGCAGCACACTATCGCGCGTTCGTGATACGTTTTTTCGTTTCTGGGTCAAAGCCTAGAGACATAGCCGGAGATTGCTAACAACTGAAGTTCCGTGTTCTTTGTTAAAATATGGTTTGGCGGTCGAGACATTGTAGTGCGGAAAACGGTTATAAAATTATAGGTTGGCGCGGTTCTCTGTAATACTAAACTACATACCTAATTGAACTAACTATTTGAAGTAAAATACAGTACAAAAGTAGGAATTTGTGTCTAACATTGAATTATAGTGATTAGTGATTATACCTATATAAAAGTAGGTATATGTGTAGGTACTAATGTAATGTATTTCAAACTTCGTCATCGTTCAAATGCAGCCCATAGTAAATCTAGAAATAACACTTCGGGATAAAAAAACAATCACCATTGGTATCTTTACTAATCTATAGTATTAGGTAAGGTGAAAATATTTCGGGAGTTTCTTTTCTTTTGTTGTTTAAGTTAATATTTTTGTAAGGAGTTTCTGAAATGTCTGCAGTACAAGTGAGAACTTCGCCCTTTGTTAGTCAGCGAAGGTTAATTTAACTCAACTTCTTTATAAATCGATATCCAAAAAGATTATACCTAAAAGACAAGTATCGGGCGAAGCATTCAGGTGTGTTGTCAAAGCATGCATGGAGAATGACCGTGAAACAATGGGCTATCGGACAATGGGAGAGGCGGGCGCCGCGGGCGACGTCGCCGCACGTGGCTATTGTATTCATATGTCCATTTATATCCATCTACACCAATAAAGTAAAAAATCTACGTCTCTGGATACCTTTAACCTTTTTTGTATTCCGGGCCATCATTAAAAATTGGAGGTTTGTTTGGGTAAAAGTTAAAAGTTACTTTTCACCTCACTAGCTCGGAAAGCCCTTTTTGTTTGTTTAATATCTATTGTGAAAATCGCTTTTTATCCACATGTGGTGAAAGAGTTTTGACATAAGTGACAAGTGGCTTAAGTGACATTTGACAGCTAACAAAACGTAAAACGTTAAAAGTGCAGAATTTTTAACATCGCAATTAATGAATTGCATCGAGTAAAAACACTTAATACAGTCTTACAACTTTATTTTAATTCATAAATATCAGCATTCAACATTAATCTTCATTCTTTTTGTAAAAACGGATAAATTGTTCTGACAGCCGAATAAGTCTACGTACGAACAAAACGCATCTGACATTTAATAAAACCTTTTACGTCAAAACTTTTCATTTCAATTCAACCATCATATCAACGTTAAATATTCGCATGTTTTTCTAGGTTGTTTTGTTAAAAATTAGTGATTCGAGTGATGAAGAAGTATTAAACACCTGAGGAATTACGGGAAACCGAGCAAAATGCACCCTTTTTCTTATTTTCCTCGCTGTAGTGAGGTGAAAAGTTTTGTGTTATACACGGGTGAAAGTTATTTTACGTCTCGTGTATTAAAGCACTCGCTACGCTCAGGATTCTATTTTTGAACCACTCGCTTCGCTCGTGGTCAATAATAGAATCCTTTCGCTAGCTCGTGTTTCAAATAACACTCGCACGTAAAATACAACTTTCACCCCTTGTATAACAAATAACTATTCTTTCACATTAGGTAAGTATCGATGCGTAAAATTTTATCATAATGTATAATCTTAGAATTCTTAGATATTTGAAAAATACCTACCTAAATTTCTGCAACGATTTCATAAATAGAAGCAACAGAAACACTCTCAGTAAACATACATATGTCCAGGAAATGGTCCAAGCCTCTGGCTGATCTAATCGAACAGTAATCCACAAATCCGTACTCGCTACTTTACAATTCTAAGCTGCAGCCTTTCCATCGTCGAGTGCAATTTAACTCGTTCAACTGGACCGGTTTATGAAGCAGAGTTGTATTTTTCACATTTGATCTGTGTCGATTGCGGGGTAATGGTATCGTGTGCTGATTGGTCCTGATTGTATAATGGTTGAACTCGTGCGCGAGCGCGTGGGCGACCCTCTGTCGTCGCCTCGAAGGTAATTGCACTTCTGCACCTCATATCTTGGATTAATAGAATCGAAGTGGCAGAGTTAGGATGGGTGACACAAAAAATTGAACTGTTTTTCTTATGAAGAACCCAGTAGGTAGGTAGCAGTGCTAAAATTTTCACAGTCCACCGAGTCTGATTCCTATCCAGTAGGTAAAGCTGTCACCTTTGTAATCACAATCACATTAGCCGAAATTTTCTAATAAGTCGAAGCCGAAATAAGTTCGACTTACATTGAATATTAAGTTTCTAATAAATCAAAGATTAAATCAGTGAGCAGCAAACCGCTCTAACTTAATCATAGTGTTTAAAGTAAGCGTAAGTATAACTATAAATCCTGTCATCTAACTCATTCGTCCTCGCACGCAGGCACCATTAAACGTATCGAACCTAATCGATTTAGCCAGTTTTATGCGCCGTGACACCATATGATCCACGTTTGTTACGCCATTTGCGGTTCCGCAAATATTTTGCATTTGTTTATGAAGCTTTCGGTATAACAATTGAAAATCTAACGTGCCGGAACGAAACGGTTTTGTTACTTATGTATGCACTGCTTTACCTTTACAAAATGGTTTTTATACTTAGAAATTTACAATAAATACAACTCATTAGGTCTTAGCAATTAGCATACTAGCTTAGTGATAAATATAATATTCTTCCTCCTGCCTAAAGGGATGAAATGACGGAACCCTCGTCGTATAACTCCGTTAATGTCAATGCTTAAGCAACCAGTTTTTTTTTCAAGTTAACTGACTTTGCAAAGACGACATGATCGTACATAGTGACTAAGCAGCTTCTTATGTCGCATGCCAATACGTAAGTATCAGTTCCTGTACCAATATGGACATTGAGTAATTGTAAAGATAAGTAGTTACCCACTTAAGCTAGTTGAATAAGATTATGTAGCGTTTTGTGAAGGTACTAGTGTACCTACCGTAAAAAATATCTATCTAGTTATTATAACTAGGTGTGGTCCATAAATTCAATACGTTCTTACATTAAGTTCTCATTAATGCCGATGTTCCTTTTTTTGTCCGTGTTTTTTTCACGTAAGAAACTATTTTGCTCCTAAAATGCGTCATTGAAATAATTGTCACAAAAATAGAAAAATATATTTAAATTCGTTTTGGTCCATATTTGGGAGCTATAGAACTATAGGTAATTGAGTGATTTTACATTAACTACCTAATGCCTACTGTTGAGGTTGTATATAGTTTTTGATATGTTTTATTGTCTATGCTTTTTATATTGTTCTATCTCTGGTTCTATTTTTGTATTTGAAGGCATGGATGATATTGATAATAAGATGTTTGTTTTTAGTACATTACTTTTACTCACTGACAACTGCTGGTTTATCTTTGCTCCATTAAATCGAACCCTTTTAGCTATCGAAGCCTTAATACCCTACTTCATCAAACGTATTACGGGGAACGCAGAAAAAAACGCATTGCCACATGTTATATTACCAAAAAATATACGATTTAGTATTTTATTTTCACATGTTAATGACACAGTATATTAAGAAGTCGCCAATAAATCCTGGAAGTGAAACATAAAACATTTTTTAATTGATCGCGTTGAATTTGGGGCGCTTGCGCATGTGCTTGCCGGGCGCCGAGCGACTCGAACGACGTCACCTCGGCGCCGACACCACATGGGTGTAGTTTTTACGCTGACTAGCCGACAGATATTATAAACATGTTTCGAAAACACCGTTGACCTTAGCATTGTAAACAAGCACCAATACCACTACGGTGCAGTAAAAATTAGATAATTATGCTAATTTGTCTTAGTTTGCTTTAACGATTTTATGAAATAATTGGGCTTTATGGAGACGAGATAATCGCGCATGTAATAGCGTGGACGCCATAAAAATGTTATAAACGGTGGAATTCTCGCTCGTGCTTTTCATTTGGTTCGCTTTTGTACAATTTAAGAGTTAAAAACTCTCCTTTTTGCATAAGTTACACGACATTCTTTTGTGAATGTTGATAAACGAAGTAGTGGCATAATAGCCGCATATGTACGAGCAGGCGATGGCGCAAGAGCCGCCCCAATTACCTCTCATTTTGAAGGCATGTCTGTAATTATAAGGACACTGTCATACTTTGCTGCATGCCTTACGCATAGACAGGGAGTTATTCTGGGCCCGACTTTGTTACTGGAAGCAAAAACATGTTCATAAAAGAAGTAAAACAGATGAGCAAATCTTAAGTCATTGCCTTCATCAAGAAGTTAGTCAACGCAAATATGCACTTGGTAAAAAAGTGCCTATTACAAAATCTATATCTTACATACATAACATAAGCAATGGTAGAAAATTATTATTTATTTAATTACGATGTTTAATCTAATAATGTATCGGGCGCAGTAGTAAGTAGTCCATTTCAATGCGAACTGGATACAGCTCCGTCAAGTATGGGGCGAGAGGAAAGTGCAGTTATGCATTTAAATGCAACGCTGGATCGCACTCCCTTTATTCCGTTACATTTCCATACTGCTGCGTTGTGGCCAGATCTACAAGCGCGATTACCGATTATTGGCAATAATATGTGAATACTGAATATAAATAGGTACCTATATAATCCATATTTATGTTATGTATCCAGTTATAAAAGTCTCGGGTCTCGACGGAGGCTAGGGTAGGCTATCATGAGCCTTTTTTATCATTTTACCGCAGACGAAGCCATATATGGTAGATATACTTTAGAACTCTATTAATAGTTAGCCAAAGTTCAAATTAGAACAAATATTTTTATCATGCGATAAAAGGGTTAAGTATAAAGTTTGGGAACACCCTCAACACCTAAACTGGTTTTTGGGGAGTAAAAATAAGTGTTTTTTAACGTAATTAATGTACCTATAACCTATGTCCCCTACGAGCTTCAATGGGCAAATTATAAAACTCCAAGCATTTTGCGTAATCAATTGATTGAGCAAACACAAGCATGAGAAAATAGTGAAGATTGTTGTGGGAAATGTGTCGATAACGAGATAGGAGCATTTCGTCATGCGATCACATACTTTCACGTATCTAAGCGTGGGAATCCTGGATCATCCACATACTAATTCGCGCCTCAGACAGGCACCATAAAATGATAAGGGTTGGACGCCTTGAATATTTAACCATTAAATAGAAAGTGGATTAGATATACTCGTATCACTATGATGGGAATTTTATCTGATTATATCACTACAATCGAACCAAAATAACCAGCATATAATTACAATTATCATTTACCGACAAATATTGTGAAAAACATACAAATTTTGAAGGGATCAAGGAAAGAAATTGAAAGGTACCTATCTCTAAAACCATCAACAGTTTGACTAGTATTTAATATAATTCTAAGTAAACAATACATGTCATATTTACTTATGAACTTTCCACGTAATAAATTACAAGTCACAATTATTTACACACGTTGGAAATGATGAACTACTTTGAACGATATAAATAATTATGTTAGTTACATCTTTGTAGTCTGCTCTTATCTCAGTCGATTGTCATAAAACACAAATCGATTCCATATCTCGATGCGCAAACACAACCTTTTCCCATACAAATTGGGTCGTTCCCCCAAAATCCGTGCGTCCGCGCCGATAAGCCACTTCACACGGTGACTATCGACATCGACGAGCACTTGTCGGACAGACGGACAACACAGATTGTGTTATTTACATCGTATAGATGAAAGTGATAAACTTATATATGTATGACAGATCACTTGAGTAGAGACGTCGTGTGATATCCGTTTATCAGACTCCGCTGTACGCTGTCAAAAAAGTAGATCAAGTTGCCAGTGAACGAAATCAAATATTCTAAAGTACCCCATATATTTATATGTACAGTCGCCATCAAATACATTGGCAGGATACTCAAAAATATCTGAACATGCACTTTATCGCCTTGACAATAAAAGGCGTTGTTCAGATATTTGTGACCAACTTGGCCGCTCCGATATATCTGATGGCGACTGTACCTGTACTAAAAATACTTGATATAGAGTGATATATTTAATTACATACGATTGGTTGTATTTATCGGTAGTATTTCTTTGTATTGACAAAGATTAATAAACATATTCATTATGATAGTCCACTATTAACTTATCACACAAAATTATTACCAATATCATCATTATTTAAGACAGAAACAAATTTAATCCAAATGGAAACATGCCATAGGTGAGATTAAAACCAATAATGATAAAAAATATCTAAACTTGACATAAACATAGATAACTCTTAATGTTGTTATATGACTTTAAGTATTATAAATACATATAGTACAGGTTTGAGACACAATCGTAAACCAAGAGCAAAAGTGCACTGCAGTGTTTAAGATAGATATAGTTACTATCTAATTCTGATTAAGGTTATTACTAAAAACATTTAGTTTTATTTTAAATATTGAGTAACAACACTCATCAAAATATTTAATAAATATAACGTATGAATTTCATTTCAAAATATCAAATCACAGCTAGAGCTGTCGAGGCTGTTAATTGTTGCAGCTTTATTTGAAGTACCTAGGTAACCTACACATGGTAAATATTTTTAAGTGCCTATAATTAAACTAAATCGAGAGAAAGACGCTCGTATCGTATAATAAATGATTTAACATACTAAACATTGTCATTATCGGCCTACTAAATTTTAAACTCAGACATATATCGAGCCGATTGTCGAGGCCGCTGTCGAATACGTTGTTTTCTCTGCAACATGTCCGAAAAAAACCGTGTATATATAGTCTAAACGTACCATATTTAAACCATGTTCTTATACGGACGTACCTTCCTTATTACATCGCTTACAGCATCGCTTAATTAAAGCAGTTAGACGCAAATGGAGTTGCGTAAAACTGTACCACTAGTCAGATTACCCTCCGCTTTTGTAACGCTCGCTTATCCAGTTCGTTAGGAAATACTGCTTGAGCCTATACTATTTAAAGTTATATTGTTGAGTGAAATATTGCAAATAAGATCACCGGGCCAGATCCCATCTAAAGTTGAGATGTAACTACCTCCGTGGGAGCGAAAGTCTGATGATTTAGGAGCATCTTATACTGGCGCCCGTCCCGTTCCGGTGAACGAGACAGCGCTATACACATGCAGAGCGCTATCTCGCTCGCACACCGTCGCCGTATGCGGAAAACGCAGCAATGTGATAGACGCCTTAAAGCATTTGCATTTAACTAAAGCTAGGTAGACTATCACTCTCACGTAGTTATATCTTCTTTAACTTAAATTATAAGAAATGTGACGTTTTCGGTTTACTTATTATTTATTGACATGTGTTTATCAGATATCGCTTATCACCATCAAAGCACATTCTAATTGGCTGCGAAATGCCCCCGCCCGCATGGCATGGGACTGATGGGACCCACAATCCCACGCACGTACAGTCGCCGTGTTTATTTAACATTTCTGATTGCTATATACCTACGTGCAGTGTTGGCCGTTAATTTCAATTAGAATTAAAAATTGATCAATAAGATTGAAGATTAATTCCGTAACTAATCAATTACACTAAGCATCAATTTTTACTAAAGTTAGTTCGGATTGATTTCGTGACGTAGTTAATTACACTAACCGTTAATAAGAATTAACGAATTAGTTACACTAATGTCTTGAAAAATTAGTAAGATTAACGTTTAGTGGGATTAACGTTTAGTGTAATTAAATTAATCCTTTCGTATACTAATAATTAAATTGTTGTTTAAAATGCATCTCAGCCTTCTCGGGTTTGGAAATTGGAACCAGTATATCACAAGATGGAGCTCATGCTGAACCCTGAGGGACCCTACTGGATCTCGGGTTTGGCGCAACATAAACTGATGCTGTTTGGGCTCATTCGACTTGTACTGATGTGGAGTTGGGACCGGTATCCAAAGATGGAGCTCATGCTGAACCCTGGGGGACCCTACTGAATCTCGGGTTTGGCGCAACATAAACTCATGCTGTTTGGGCTCATTCGACTTGTACTGATGAGGAGTTGGGACCCGTATCACAAGATGGAGCTCATGCTGAACCCTGGGAAACTCTACTAGATTTCGGGTTTGGCGCAACATAAACTCATGCTGTTTGGGCTCATTCGACTTGTACTGATGAGGAGTTGGGACAGGTATCACAAGATGGAGCTCATGCTGAACCCTGGGGGACCCTACTGGATCTCGGGTTTCGCACAACATAAACTCATGCTGTTTGGGCTCATTCGACTTGTACTGATGAGGAGTTGGGACCGGTATCACAAGATGGAGCTCATGCTGAACCCTGGGGGACCCTACTGGATCTCGGGTTTGGCGCAACATAAACTGATGCTGTTTGGGCTCATTCGACTTGTACTGATGAGGAGTTGGGACCGGTATCACAAGATGGAGCTCATGCTGAACCTTGGGGGACCCTACTGGATCTCGGGTTTGGCGCAACATAAACTCATGCTGTTTGGGCTCATTCGACTTGTACTGATGAGGAGTTGGGACCGGTATCACAAGATGGAGCTCATGCTGAACCCTGGGGGACCCTACTGGATCTCGGGTTTCGCACAACATAAACTCATGCTGTTTGGGCTCATTCGACTTGTACTGATGAGGAGTTGGGACCGGTATCACAAGATGGAGCTCATGCTGAACCCTGGGGGACCCTACTGGATCTCGGGTTTGGCGCAACATAAACTGATGCTGTTTGGGCTCATTCGACTTGTACTGATGAGGAGTTGGGACCGGTATCACAAGATGGAGCTCATGCTGAACCTTGGGGGACCCTACTGGATCTCGGGTTTGGCGCAACATAAACTCATGCTGTTTGGGCTCATTCGACTTGTACTGATGAGGAGTTGGGACCGGTATCCAAAGATGGAGCTCATGCTGAACCCTGGGGGACCCTACTGGATCTCGGGTTTGGCGCGACATAAACTCATGCTGTTTGGGCTCATTAGACTTGTACTGATGAGGAGTTAGGACCGGTATCACAAGATGGAGCTCATGCTGAACCCGGGGGTACCCTACTGGATCTCGGGTTTGGCGCAACATAAACTCATGCTGTTTGGGCTCATTCGACTTGTACTGATGAGGAGTTGGGACAGGTATCACAAGATGGAGCTCATGCTGAACCCTGGGGGACCCTACTGGATCTCGGGTTTCGCACAACATAAACTCATGCTGTTTGGGCTCATTCGACTTGTACTGATGAGGAGTTGGGACCGGTATCACAAGATGGAGCTCATGCTGAACCCTGGGGGACCCTACTGGATCTCGAGTTTAGCGCAACATAAACTCATGCTCTTTGGGCTTATTCGACTTGTACTGATGAGATGTTGAGACCGGTATCACAAATTGGACCTCATACCCAACTTGATCTTGGGTTTGGCGCAACATAGACTCATGCTGTTTGCGCTCAGTCGACTTGTATTGAGCAAACTTATGCTGTGTGGGCTCATTCGACTTATATTGTGATTAGCAGTTGGGACCGGCATCACAAGATGGAGCTCATTCAAAATGAGCCTTTCTGAACTGGGGGTCTTTACTAATCTCAGGTTGGGGTTGAATGACTTATATTTTGTTGTAATACGAAAACATTTAAATATAGAATAGAAAATTTAAATTGCAAAGTTTTTTTTATCATAACTTTGCAATTTAAATTTTCTATATTTTCAAAATATTTTTTTTATATTTATTCTTCAATTTAGGCACATTACAATGCACTTATGAACGTCAGAGAGAAAAAGAAACTACCACCGGTTCTAACCCTACACCTGTGACCCGAGAAGTATTACTTATATTAAAAGGTATTTGTATTGTTTCACACCATGTACATTAAATTAGTAATCAATAAAATACAGATAATATTGCCCTTTTATAATCTAATAAAGAAACTTATAAGAATGCTCCATCTTGTGATACCGGTCCCAACTCCTCATCAATACAAGTCGAATGAGCCCAAACAGCATGAGTTTATATTGCGCCAAACCCGAGATCCAGTAGGGTCCCCCAGGGTTCAGCATGAGCTCAATCTTGTGATACCGGTCCCAACTGCTCATCAGTACAAGTTGAATGAGCCCAAACAGCATGAGTTTATGTTGCGCCAAACCCGAGATCCATTAGGGTCCCCCAGGGTTCAGCATGAGCTCCATCTTGTGATACCTGTCCCAACTCGTCATCAGTACAAGTCGAATGAGCCCAAACAGCATGAGTTTATGTTGCGCTAAACCCGAGATCCAGTAGGGTCCCCCAGGGTTCAGCATGAGCTCCATCTTGTGATACCGGTCCCAACTCCTCACCAGTACAAGTCGAATGAGCCCAAACAGCATGAGTTTGTGTTGCGCCAAACCCGAGATCCAGTAGGGTCCCCCAGGGTTCAGCATGAGTTCCATCTTGGTGTACCGGTCCCAACTCCTCATCAATACAAGTCGAATGAGCCCAAACAGCATGAGTTTATGTCGCGCCAAACCCGAGATCCAGTAGGGTCCCCCAGGGTTCAGCATGAGCTCCATCTTGTGATACCGGTCCCAACTCCTCATCAGTACAAGTCGAATGAGCCCAAACAGCATGAGTCTATGTTGCGCCACACCCGAGATCCAGTAGGGTACCCCAGGGTTCAGCATGAGTTCCATCTTGGTGTACCGGTCCCAACTCCTCATCAATACAAGTCGAATGAGCCCAAACAGCATGCGTTTATGTTGCGCCAAACCCGAGATCCAGTAGGGTCCCCCAGGGTTCAGCATGAGCTCCATCTTGTGATACCGGTCCCAACTCCTCATCAGTACAAGTCGAATGAGCCCAAACAGCATGAGTCTATGTTGCGCCACACCCGAGATCCAGTAGGGTACCCCAGGGTTCAGCATGAGTTCCATCTTGGTGTACCGGTCCCAACTCCTCATCAATACAAGTCGAATGAGCCCAAACAGCATGCGTTTATGTTGCGCCAAACCCGAGATCCAGTAGGGTCCCCCAGGGTTCAGCATGAGCTCCATCTTGTGATACCGGTCCCAACTCCTCATCATTACAAGTCGAATGAGCCCAAACAGCATGAGTTTATGTTGCGCCAAACCCGAGATCCAGTAGGGTCCCCCAGGGTTCAGCATGAGCTCCATCTTGTGATACCGGTCCCAACTCCTCATCAGTACAAGTCGAATGAGCCCAAACAGCATGAGTTTATGTTGCGCCTAACCCGAGATCCAGTCGGGTCCCCCAGGGTTCAGCATGAGCTCCATCTTGTGATACCTGTCCCAACTCCTCATCAGTACAAGTCGAATGAGCCCAAACAGCATGAGTTTATGTTGCGCCAAACCCGAGATCCAGTAGGGTCCTCCAGGGTTCAGCATGAGCTCCATCTTAAGGTACCGGTCCCATTGCTTTTTATTTTTTACATTTTAATACAAGCCCCAGTCAGGAGTCATAATCGAAAGTATCGAAACGAAAATCAAAACGACGTCTTTACCCAGTTCCGCGTTTAGTTAAGTAAATCATTAATGTCAATTATCTATTCAATCTAAACTAAAAATAATATTAATGGGTTCAATTTTCGAGAAAAACTAAAAACTAATTCTCTTCAATCATTAGTTACTCGCAAAGCATTAACACGTTAATTACAATTGATTTTAATTCTAATTGAATTCAATTCGCATTAAACTATTTAGTCTTCAATTTTTACTAACGTGTTTCAATCTTTAATTTTTAATATTCAATTACACTAACGTTCGGCCAACACTGCCTACGTGTAAATAAAACAGCTGAATGTTAAAATGTTCAGTTGTTTGTAAATAATGTCTTGCAAGTGTTACATTATTATAAGTAAATGAGGCACGTGATCGACATATTAATGTGATAATGCTTTAGGGTTTTAAGTTCGCTTCTTGTACGAAAGTCGTTTATTTTGTGCAATTAAGATTAAAAGAAAGAAATAAATATTAGAATACAAAATATTTATTGTTATTCAACTTATGTCAAGGGAATGAACATAAAGCGATCTGTAACTGTATGTTTTATAATAACATATTATTATATTAATCTAATGTTTATACTTTTAAGCACGAAAGTCTATTATAATTACATTTATTTATATGGCATTTCAACTATATTGAGTAACTTCGTCAATATGATAAGATTTTCTAGTAGAAATGTTTTTTAATAAAAAGTTACCGTCTTTATCACATTGGAACCGCAACTGGATGGGTGAACGAGACAACGCTATATACGTGCAGAGCGGTATCTCGTTCGCGCACCGGTGCGGCGCTGCATGCGAAAACTGCAGCAGTAGGCTAATAGACACTGTCAGTAATAATGTCATTATTCCTGTAAGTACCCGTCCTTTCCTATGTATTAGTTGATTTATTTAATTATCGTATGGCTACATGTCACTGGAAATAGAAGCATTTCCTCTCTGCGGTAGTAGTAGTGGGAAAGCTGATGAAGAAAATCCAGTGAGTGCTGCGAGGTCCAAATGGGACAGCGCAGCTGCCAAGTTTGTTACTCTTTTAGCACCACCCAGGGATTACGTGTAGGGTTGTCTAAAATGTCTAAGGTGTTTGCTACGGACATAGAGTATGATCTCCGATGTGTATGAAAGAATAGCTAGGGATACACGCACAATACATCTGTGCGTGCAGGTTTCCCTAGCTAATGGGAGAGAAATAATGACATTTTACTGAAAGTGTCTGGTGGCTAGGGTGATACAGAAAATGTAGGTCTGACTGTACGCGGAGCCCCGCGGAGCACCCGTGAGAAGCGTACGTGCGGTTGCGCCCTGAATACGAATGTGCACTTACAATTTCATTGCCCTATATATTTCGTGACTGCCATCATTATGTTCAGTTCCCAGGGAAAGTGAGATTCTTGATCGTTACGTAACATAACGTTATCTAGAACGCTCCATTTGTGGTAAAACGGCTGTTTTTGAATAAGAATGTTCGCCTCGAACATACGTATTGCTCTATTTTACGTGAATATGGTTACAATGAGCTACGGTTCCCATGGAATGTGTAATTTATTCACGTTGTCACGCTAAATGTTTCGTTAGTTTCGCTCTATGATGAAACAAAAGCGCTTCTATTATCACGCATTACAACCAATTGTTATTACAAAATGCCGCTATTAATCAATATTATGTACCTAACCTATATTAGATTTGCTACAATTTAACTCTACAATTAACAAGATTTGGTTTTTGAAATAGCACACGTTCAAGGAAAAGTGATAAAAGCTAAATTAAGTGAAACAAGTGCCGCCATATAAAAGACTTCAACGACCCTTTCAGTTAAATTAATATCTTTTGAGATATTCAAGAAAATTCTAGTGACCCGAAACTTTTGCTCTCGAGTGTACTTAATTATCGCAAAACTACTTGTGGAACTTTCAAGTTTCAACTTTTTTAAATATGTATACAAATTTGGTTCATTAGGTTCACAATCAAAATAGCCGAGTAGCTCAACTCTTTTTATCGTGCGTGTGTATTGGTCTGTGTGTAATCCTTTGACGGCAAGTGGTAACCAATTTTAAGAAATAGGACTTAGTTATAAAGTAAAGCTACGTCTGTATTTAAATTAATGAATTGCGTTACCCACATAATTGAAAAATATTTTTGCAGACATCTTAATACGCACTTACATAAACAATGAAAATGAGTAGGTGAGTAAAGTTTTTTTATTATTTCCATGAGCATTCCGATAAGAAATCGCTGCACCCCATAAAGCACGAACCAAAAACGCCATGTCCAATGCATTAGTGATTCAATAAGGCCACAAGCGGCGCGTGACACAACACGGCGACCGGCGACCGCGGAATGTTGTTGCCGAGAAAAACGACCGCCTGCCTGACGCTGACCGCAGGGAAAAAAGGAGAAACGTTAGTTACCCTTATAAAAGTACCCTGTAGGAAGAACCACAACGATCTTGTGACGTTGATTCTAAGAACGATATACGATTTTAAGCTAACATGGTCAGAAGATGGTCAGTTACTCCGTTAAAGTGTCGTGGTAGTTAAAGAGCTGAAATATCGGGAACGAATGAAAATAAAACCTAGGGTAGACCGAGGCAAATCGGGTCACAGGGCGAAACGGATCACGTTAAGCTAGTTTGTCAAATTCATAAGATCACGCCACCCCACAATCTTATGAATTTGAAAAAATGCTACTTGATCCATTTCGCTCTGTGATCCGAGTCGCCTTGGTCTACCCTATTTACATTGTAAATAGTTAAATATGGAGTATTTAAGTAGTTACAAAATAATGATATAAAAAAATCTTCGTCGCCAATGCCGATATGAGGAAAATGAAATACTGTTATTTGCTATAGCTATAACACGATGCAAATTAATGTTCCGAACTTTGCCGTCGAAAAAAAAAACTATTTTTTTCCACCGCGAGCTAATAATTCATTAGCTGTCAAAACGATTCGATTTACATCCAAACAAATGTGTAAATGAGAACTAAACTTTTAAGATTGTGCTATCAGCTAACGTTAAGAATCACCGAATATTTTCGTGAATTAATTTTCTTTGCCGATTGATTTCAAACAATTATGTGAGCAATTTCAATCAAAACCTCATTTTAGCGTCCCATAGCCAATACATAGTGTGTATGTAAGTAGCAACGAACTGTACCTCTACGCATTCCTAGAATAGTTACAAACAAGTGCATTAACAAAGGCTGGTCTGGCGGTAGACGTTGGCCCAGCAACAATGGGCCTGTACTGCCGGCGGGCGGTGGACTGCAGAATCTTATGTAATTTACAAGCGAAGGCGGAACGGCGACGAATGAGGCAGTTCTAGTGCTTAGTCGAGAAAATGCTTCGACATTAGGTAAGGAAAATAGCTAGGGATATACGGAGAGATCTGCCCGCCGGATTTGTCTGGCAGATATGCCAGGCGGACAGATCGTCCATATGTGGTGCGAATTGGACACGGATTTGTCTGCGGACACATTTGAATATATCCGCCGGACAAATCCGGCGGGCAGATCTGTGCGTATATCCCTAGCTAATACCACGTAGTTGCAGGTGTACTTATATGTAAAATATTACTAGTTTTTATTATTTATTTTACTTTGAAATAATGGTGTTATTTAAAACCTATACATGTCTTATATTATCACTTTTCTGTGTCAGTTCTATTTTCTCGTGAAACGTGCGACTAGGGATTGCAACCCGGGTTTTTTAGTATTAAAAAACCCGGGTAGTACCCGGAAGCCTGGGTTTCTTCATACTAAAAAAACCCGGGTTGGATTTTCTCTACGTACGACTGACGAATCCAGATTACGCATCTTGATTCAATGTATTTTATATGAGCCTCGACTCTATAGATATCAACCAAAGTGCTGATAAACAATCAGGATCTCCCATTTATTTTTACTCGACAGTCCCTCACAACTGCCTCTACTTCAAAGCCCATCTCTGCCATAAAATTTTAAGCATTGTGATTGCATTTTTAAAACTTCATAAATATGAACAAAACAGTTGAAATAAACAAACAGGAGCATTAATCGTTTCTTAAAGGTCTCCGCGTTCGCTCGTCCCTCACCATCGCCCCCAGCCCTCTATACCCGGCTCTGCCATAAAATTTTCCGCATTGAGATTGCGTGCGCGCGCCCCCGGCACTACACTGTAGATTTATAGGTACTCGCCGTCTCTTGTTATTATTTAAGGGACCATGTTCCATACAGCTGTTCCACATCGTATGTCTGAGGATGTAGTGTTGTCATTGGTCTAGATTGTTATTTAAATAAGATGAGGTTGTAAATAATGGCGACTGGAGTTGTATCCTCTTTGAATACAATCATGAATTATAAAAATCGGTTGTTCATATTTGAGTTGGACATGCATCAAATTTTATTTATATAAGTCATGTAAAAAAGAAATAGACTGGCGGGCAAAGCAACAAAATATAGTAACACAGTAAATTCAAACAAACAATCGATCCACAAATATTTTTTTATATGGATGTCTTAACTTTTACATATAATATGTTTATGAGTCCTCTTAACTCAGACTTTGGCTCGGCCCCCGGCGACGGCCGTCTACATATAATACATGTAGGTGCATAAAGGTGCATATTACTTTATGGCACCAATACTGACTTTGACCAACGACTGCCTTTGTCCGATTAAATTGCATCTGAAAATAAACATGCAAGTAGATATAGTTTTTAACCGACTTCAAAAAAGGAGGAGGTTCTCAATTCGACTGAATTTTTTTTTTTTTTTTTTTTTTTTTTTATCATAATTTTTTTTTTTTTTTATGTATGTTACTCCATATCTCCGTGAATCGTGAACCGATTTTCAAAATTTTTTTTTGAATCGAACAGGTATAACCCCTAGATGGTCCCATTGTCACCAAGTCGGGATCTGATGATGGGATCCTGGAGAAATCGAGGGAACTCTTCAACTATTATAGGCACACCTATACTGATTTCACTATTTTTTACAGCAACTCGGCCACTTCCTCTTGGAATTGCGGATCCTAAGTGAAGTCGGTTCTTTTTTTGTTTAAAATTATTAAAACATACATATCATAAAACTTAAGGTAAATGTCCATTTGTAAGCATTTATTTCGTTTTGCACAACTATGCCCTGCCTAATAGCTTTCTTTAAATTAATGAATAAAGTTGTAAACGTAGCTGTTTTTATTTACACTTGCTAGCTTGGGCTTTAAGTACACGCAGCGAAATATCCATTTGCCATCTTGTTTTTGAGTATTCACAGAAATGTTAGTAATTCTAATAAATAGTAAATATGTAGCTATTTAATTCCATTCCCGTTTAAAGAGCTTTCCAGTTTCCTACAAATGTAAACTCTTTAATTTTACTGTTTCCAACTTTTCCAAGATTAGTTGTAATTTCATACAAAATATTCAGAATAGGCAAAGTTAATTTGTTCCCCTTTTATGGAATGGCAAATAGACTTAGGTTGACATGTAATATTCATTTCTGGAAATAAGTTCTCATTCCTTGCTCCAGTAAAATTAAATGAACCATAAAACAAGGAATGGATACTTCTCAAATGGTCACTAAATAAATTGGTCATTCTGTTCGAAAATATAACATAAACGAGCCAATTATACGAATGAACCGTCAATAAAGATGAAGAGTAATTGTCCCTCAGTTTTCCTTTTAACAACATCTAGAGGACACGCTTGCTGAAATATCTGTATTTATTACAATTGTTATTATTTTTGCCTGATGGACGAAGAAGGGAAGACATTTTTTTGTGACACGCCATAGCTAAAGAAAGATAATAATAATATGAGGAATTTTAACAAGTAACATCTACATTATCTACAATATATATTTACTTACATATAATTATGACTCTAGGTAGTGATCGTAAGCTCGCTTTCCGAACAATAGCGAACTATTTCAATAAGGACACCGCGCGCTCTAATTGTCGTAAAGCGTTGGTATACCTATTCATACGTGTAAGTCCTATAATATAACACATGATAGCACACTCACACATACTTATAGGTCTTGTCTGTACACTAAGAATGAATAACAAATGCATGCGAGTCAAATGATGTAGAAGTATGTAATGCGATACAATTTATAATCAATCAACTCGCACTAAACTAGTTTCCATTGTTAATACCTACATACTATTGCATTATCTTTAACCTTCCCACATAGGAAACGAAATATTATTAAATTAATCGTTATTATATATTTGCCAGGCTTTTTAAATGCCAAACAGCTTACAAATTGATCACGGAAGTCTCGCAACAAAAACATAAAATTGTCAAACCATTTACGTCTTTACAGTGGTGGCCCTACTCACCCCATTAGGGCATAATACCCGACACTCCATATATGTAGGTAGCGTGAGCGTGCGCGGGACCTGCCTGATTTACAAACGTCTGGTCTCGAACTTTTGAGCTTAAACCTATTATATTTCGACCTCAAGCACAGTAAGACATAGGTGACGGCAGATCCAAGTTATAGTGGCTTCTTGGAGACTGCGCGTGGGGCGTTCTAAATAACCGCTTAGGATATCTGACTCCTTCGCTCGGCCTTGTGGCACGCGCCGCTGCACGATGATTTACCGACCTCATTAAAAACAATTGAACACTTGAATTCAACCAATATTTCGAAATCTACCTTTGGATATTATGGAGCGCTATTACTGAAAAATTGCGTTTCTCTGAAATATACTAGCGTGTCAGGTACATAAGCACCTACCCTACTAAAGTAGATTTGAAGAAGATAAGTACACTAGGTACCTAATTAGAATTGAGGGAAGTAATCTGACAGCTCCGGGCATACAAATTAAGTGGTTTGCAAATGTATGAAAAGTGGTGTAAAATTAATTAATAAAGATAATTAATTAAAAAAAATCTTTAGTAGTTTGTGCCTACTGGTACCAATGTCAATAATTAAACTTGGATTATCAAAAAATGGAAAAAGTGGTAAACTTGTAGATTCAGCAAAGCGTATATTTCCATAAGAGTTTGCTGTCTGTACCTATACTTGTATACCTACGAGTACTAAGTATAGACGAGTGTAATTAGTTTAAGAACATTTTAATGGAGATAAAACTAGGCACGATTAGAGCCTAGAGCCTAAAAAACTCAGTGGTAGACCTTCACAACGACATTTACATTTGCCGTGTTAGACCGTGGCCATTACGCTGGTAGTTAATGACTCAGACTGACCTACAATTTATCTCAGAATTAATTGACACTCGTTAATAATGACCATTTCAAATAATTCTTTTACAGGATCACTTTTTAACATTCTTTTTTATTTTAAATTACAGTGATGATTACGTGGTAAGTTTCTCGAACACATATTTATTGACTTAATTTCCTATTATAAAAATATTCTACGTTTGACTTTACATGTAGAGTAGGCGCGAGATCAGTTGTAGCTTACGTGTCTTGCAACGATAATATAACTATTTATCTACGTGTTTAGATTTTGTATAGAAAGGTCCTTATCTCAGCCAGCTATGCCGATAGCCCTCGGCTATATTGCATTTGCGTCCTAGATTGCTATCCGATCAGATACAAATAAGCAGTTGCATTGTGATTGGCCGAACCGTTACCCCGAGTGGGCAGCTCTCCGTCAATAAAACTTTACAACGGCAGAACATTCTGCATCACAATAAGAGACAATCGCATAAATAAATCCAACAAAAGGAGCGCGTGGGCGTACAATATATTCGTATGAAACGTTTATTTACCAAGCGGGTTTGCCTAAGAAGAGTGGGCTCCAGCACGCGCCCGCGAGTTACACAACGACCGGTCCCGGCTAGACCGGCCACTGGTCTAGTCTGGATGCATGTGTCCACTACTACATTTAACTAAACAACTTACTCGTGCATATATATATAGGAGCTGAGCTGAGTACTTGGAACGGCGGACCTGATTTGAGCTCGCTACTTATAAGTACTACGTACTGTTACCGGGTGCGATGACTCGATATGTACCTGCAAAAAAAACTGAATTAAAATACACACACATAATTGTTAATCTAAATACAACTAGTTGGATTTATTGAGGCCTTAAAAACGGTGCTGGTAACATAGCATAACTCCCGTATGAATATTAAACAAAGATAACGACGGGCTCCAACGATGCCCCGAGGACTCGATCAGCGAACGCTCAATAACACTCGCAGCCGGACGCTAATAACCATTCCTTACATTAGCGAGGGTTTTTTGAGACGAGCGAATCCGCACGAGACCCAATTATGGCGGTTCCAAAACTTCGTAAATTAGACGAGATGACAGCGCGGAACCAACTGACCGCGACATTCCCGAGTCCTGCAACTTCAAAGAATGCCTCATTAAGATGTGCTGTGGCCGTGATGTCAACGTAATGGGTCACCAAGAGATTTATTCCGCATTTTGAACGAGGCAGATACTGGACAATAAATTCGTTTGGAACGCCTACATTCGAATTATCATTTTGCATTTGAAATTATTTAAATTCATGTTAGGTACTTAAATGTAAATATTCATCCGATTACTTAAGTACCGAGCTATACTTAGAAATAAATTAAAATGCGTTTGAATATAAATATAAAGTTTATTATTGGTAGTCCCCGTTAGTCTGCATAATCCAATCGGGAGCAATCACGACTGGTTTAAATGCCGATGGCGGTGACTGGGCTCGAGTGCTCTGCAAACAATATCTTATTTCAAGTTGTATGGGCGCCTGAGCTTGGCTCATAACTTCGCTCATTCCGAATCAGTTAAATAAACGTTCTAGATAGTACGCAGATAAAACTAAAAATGGCAACCTCGGTCACATTTAAACGGTATTCTAAAACAAGCCTGTCACATCTGGTTTCAGATCGAGATCAATTAATAGCAGTAAAAGTTCCTGGCCGCAATTATCTCACAAATCATTTCTAAGCTATCAATTATAATAACATTTTTATGACATTTAATTGGCTATTTATGTAATAAATGTTGTTAGCTAATGGGGTATTTTTTCCGTTAGTTTTTGTGGAAGTTATTGTTTCGAAATCGGCAAACTTCGACACAATGGCGAACAGAACGAGCTTTTGTCCATCAACGCGAGCAAATAAAATATTTGGACCGCAGGCCCTCACGTCCTATACAAACAGCCAATACATTAGACGTGCCCTAACTTAGTGGATTCGATGGTGTCAAGATACACAGAAAGTTTTACGTAACGTTGTTTAATCAGGTGAAGCAAGGTGTTTCTGTCAATGAGTTCGTGTTGGACCAATAAAGAGTTGATAACTATGACCCGCAGTGCTTAGTGGCATCGAAACGAGTTAAATTATTGGACATGGCGCGGCGTTATCATCTAATGGACGGTATTTAGTTACATAATAAACAGCCCAGGTTTTCAAAGCCGAGACATGACACCTAACCGCTGCACTGCACAGTGTACTTTTCTGGCTACTTGGAATGTGTATATGGTTGTCATGCACATAGGAACTGGCCGGTGGCCATGTTTACATAACAAGTTAGACGCCGCCCGCCGCCTACGCTTCTCCTCTCCATTGGACACGTCTGGCTAAATATTAACCGTAAACATTCGATAATGTTCCATTGTATCGTCACGCAGGTGCCAACAATCAAGAATTATAATAACACGAGATGTTTTATTTTGTCCCGGAGTTACAAATCATCGCGATACCTGTCAACCTGATACGTGGTTTCGAGGGTGTTTGTTATGACAAGTGTATCGATATTATATTAAGTATTATAAGTATAAGCCAGTCAATAACACAGGAACGTTTTAAGGTGTCATCTACATTGTAATAAAAGATAGGTAGTAAAGATATCAAAGGCGAATTATATTAAAACAAGGTAGTGTAATTAAAAAAAACACTAATGCTCTTAGCTTCTATCCCAAGTTTCGCAACTATGTCTAATGTTGCCAACTAACTAACTAAACTAAACAAAAAAATTAAACGTCCATGGCTTATAATACCTACCTAATTATACCTACCTATAATTAGGTAGGTATCAGCTTTCGCCTTACGCTCTACATACATAGTCAAAATTACTAACCGTAATTAGGAACAGTTTAATCCTGCCCTCAAAAATAAGATGCACAGAACAGACATTTCAATAAATAAATGAATAAAAATTGGTCATCCATCATGTTGGTGCGCGGATTGAACGCTCTTTTTCCCGCTGCCCGTGACGAACTCGTAATGCAATAATGCAATTTTGATTAACAGCGCGCCGCGCAATCAGCTCAATGTAGACATTATGCGAGTCCGCCGAATCAGCGCCGACAAGTAATGATAATTTATGATAACGTTTGCAAACACCTCTGTAATTATCATTAAGAGTGTTATTTACACTTTAAACCAGTTTCGCGCAAGATTTTAATGTTTAAGTACTTATACCACGATAGGTACCCCCCCGAAGTTGGTAAAACGCATACATACCTGACCTATAAGGTTTAAAAAATTTAACCATTATTTTTTTCTTTATAATACGCTTCAACTCACCATTAGACTACCTTAATAGCCGTATATCACAAAACGGCTAACGTTAGGTACGTCGTTACTTTAAGGGTAATAATTAAATCTGTCCCATAGATTACAACTAGGTAAGTATTAGGAAGTGGGCATGGTAACACCCATGTTTACGTTTAGTTAGAAAGCCACAAAAGGCATATTTCTTGTCATGTAAATTAAAGATAATATACTTTTAGACGTTATACATGAAATGCCAGATTTAGGAACTTTACCCAGTTTTTGATCTATAGATACTAATAAAGCGATACAACCAAATAAGTCATGTCCTGTTCGCTGGTTTGATTACAAAAACACGTCAAATTAGGACAAGTTATCCTTGAAAACGTTTCAACGAAAGAGTATATCACCAACTACTAGAAACACAAATTTAAATAAGCATTTTTAATTCAAATTAGCTATCGTTATACGAGTTTGAATCTCATTAGTGGCTAGTAGCTAAGCAAATGAAGAATTCCTCTCGCTATAAGGTAAAACTATTCCAAGCAAATGCAATAAATCTACATATGTAGATATTATGCGCAACTAGAAATACAACTATTACACCATCAGATACATAAACAGCAATGAAATTAAAAGCTCAACCGCGTAATATCCCGACACTGTATTGGAAAGTTTATAAGAATTTACCCAGTTGTGTTTTAATGATCGAAGTCTCATTTTTAGGGTTCCGTAGCCAAAATGGCAAAAACGGAACCCTTAAAGATTCGCCATGTCCGTCCGTCCGTCCGTCCGTCCGTCCGTCCGTCCGTCCGTCCGCGGTCTAACTCAGTGACCGTTAGCACTAGAAAGCTGAAATTTGGTTTGAATATGTGAATTAACCAAGCCGACAAAACGGTAGAATAAAAACGCGAAAAATATATTTTGTTAGGGTACCTCCCCTACACGTGAAGTGGGTTGGCGAAATTTTTTTTCGTTCCAACCAAGTTGTGTGGGGTATCGTTGGATTGTTTTTTAAAAAATAATTAGGATCTTCTAAAATAGTTTTTGGATGAAACTAATACTTTCGGAAATAATAGCTCCGAAAGTTTAAAACAGGGCGTCCCCCCCCCCCCCCCCCCCCCATCTATCTATTGAATCGTGGATCCTAAAATTTTGAAAAAAATCATGAAACTGAGGCCTAATGAGTACCTTCAATGAAAACTATATTGAAATAAATCGGTTGAACCGTTTTTGAGTTATCACTCAAAAACCCATAGTGAAAGGACGTAAGTAAAAATGACGTAAGCGCCGCCAAATTTCCCTTAAGAAACGACCTTTTGAATTAATGGTGTCAGTTTACGGAACCCTACACTGAGCATGGCCCGACATGCTCTTGGCCGGTTTTCTTCTTTCCTTTTTACGAGTACCTACAAGACATTATCAAATGTTTGTCGAATGCCAACGTAGAAGTAGAAAGACCATATAGGCATGAGTACGTAAAACTCCATCATATAAGTTCTTAATGTTACAATTTACAATCCCCTTTTAGAGAAATCCTGAACCAAATAACTTTGTACAGGCATTCTTGTATTTGTTTGACTTTTTTTAAATGCGGATTTAAGTACTTAGGTAGTATTTTGTTAAAAGTGTGATGATCGCGAAGTCACTTTGTGCATTCAGTACACCATGTGGAACCTAAGCTTAGAAATGTATGGTATAAGATTAAATTGCGCCATTCATAGCCACGCGCAAAAGGGTGGACAAATAGATTGATGCCCTGAGAACAACGTGTTCACGAATGATTGTCGCCCTCAATAGAGAACAAGGTTTTCGTAACACGCAAAACGCTCGTAACTGACTTTCTCCCGGACAATGGTTGAGCACTCACGACCTGGAGCGGAGTCACGCAGCTTATCCCCGCCGCGCACTTTGAGCATTGGATCAAACCTCTACATGTGTGAAGAAGAGTCGGAAGTTTTGAGTCTCTGAAGATGTCAATGAGGTTATAATTTTATACTGTAGTATTTAGAAAGTAAAAAAAAGTTGGGGTTTAATTTAAAAAAATAATTTTGACCAGACTTCTCTCTTAGTACCTATCTAACTAGATGCTTATTAGACTCATTGAACCAAACAAAGTTTTAAAAATAACACTTATATCTACGTAAAAGTGCGGTGTTAAGGCCTACTAGCAGAATTAATATTTGAATTCTGTTAGAATTTCGGACGAGATCAAATTAAAAAATCAAATAAATGTAATTACATAATTTAAAGTCAAAATAACATTTCTAATAATGCCAATTAGACTAGATAGTCTACACGACATCGTACAAGATTGTAATATAAAAATCGTCAAACTTAAAAAGCTGCGGCCGTGTGCGGTGTGCCTTAGAGGCGTCTTCTCATTTAGCCGACTGCGTCTGATTGATGATGCGAAGAAAGGTCAGTTTCACCTCATGAGTCTTTACGTAATTGTGGCCACATGAAATTGCGAAGCTTCCCTCTACTAACGAGCTTTTTGCGCTAAGAAACCGACGCTTCTTAGTTGCATTAATAAAAGCTAAGATAGGTTAGTGTAGGTATAAGACAAAAAAGTTTGTCAATAAAGAACATAATTATGGGCCTATCCATCATAATAACAAGTTATAGTTAGCATCTTTTTTAGGTACAGGTACATACCTACATACTAAAGTCGCCATCAGATATATCGGAGCGGCCAAGGAGGTCACAAATATCTGTACAACGCCTTTATTGTCAAGGCGATAAAGTGCATGTGCAGATAGTTTTGAGTACCCTGGCCGCTCCGATATATTTGATGGCGACTGTACTTCTGTCTAACGTGTCATTTATTAGTTTGCTTTTTTTTTAGAAATCTTACTTAACCTTACCTAGGTACCGTACCTAAGTAATCTACATTGCACATCACATCATATCATATCCGTCACGATTGACCAAATTTTAAACTACCAACCCCAATAGGTATGACTGAGCGGAGAGCGGATGGCTCTGGATACAAAGCCCGTCTAAAGCCCACATAACTTATTTTAACAAGTCATTACCTCACATGGCCGCGGAATGCACATAAGGCAGTGGTGATATGTGCCGAGGCGCGAACTCTAGGGGTGCAAGGCGTGAACGCTAACGCGGGGCCCAAACACGGAGGTGTGAAAAGGCCTTCGGCTCGGGAGCTAAGCCGCTTACCGGTCCTGGCTATAAATCCTAATGGCCGCCTCGACTGCGCTTGCAACGATGCTTTAACATTATTAATGAGCCGAAAATACCAAATTTGCTAAAGCCTCTAGCTGTGTCGTCAGACAGTTGGACTAACATACATATAACAAAACGTAATAATTACATCAGATTTGGTAAATTTTATTATTACCATATTTTTTCTTAGTTCTGAAGATCATGTAGGTAAGGTGACTGGTATAGATTATGTAGGTATCTATTCGTAAGTTCTTCATATGCAGTAATCTTTGCCTGAAGTGTAATTCATATGAAAGCTGTAACAACTCAAGATAAATACGATAGACTAATTGTCCAGGAGGTATGATAGTTATACATATATACATATGTAAATAAGAGAATTTATCGCTTAAGTCAGATTCTAAATTGTCCGTGTTAATATTTACAGAGGAGGTAGTAAACCTACTGGACTGAATTATAATCTATCCTTTGAATTATGACACAACTGCAAATATATATTCAGCATCGGCAGCATCTTCAGTAATAACATGATACGAAACTTAAGATGTAGGTAGGTACCACCTATTTAAAGATATTAATAAAAACATGACGTCCGTTGCAGTCCGGTGTCAAATCTCTACGTTCGGTCAGATCTTATATATTCCCAACGGTTACCAAGAGCAGGCGAAACGTACACTGCGTACACTCTTGCAAACCAATATACTGCGATTTCGAAAACCGTGACATCAGTATGAAATCAAAAAGTGCACTTTAACTATTCCGCCTGAGCGGACGACCTGCTAAAGGTCCGCTGGGCTATTGGAATAACACTCCAGATTGTGTTTCCATCGGGCCAACTCGGTCAAGCACTGGAGCGGAATTAAGATCTTTAACACGAGTCAATGCGAGAGGAAGTCGCGTGTGGCCACAGGAAGGGATTTATTAATGATTGAATGAATTCAACCTGTATTATCAAAGCTCTCGATTATCGAATGTGTCAAGCAAGAGAGTAATATGTATGACTAATATGTCAGTAAAGTACGAAGCAAGCAAAAGCATATAGGTTATTTAAGTACTGAACCGGTAGTGTGCCATTAAATAGGCTACAACCGGATATTAAAAAAAATCCGGCCTACCTACCTACACCTACGTAGAAAGTTTTGCCTTAGATTTCGCCATAAAAAAAACTAAATTTATATCAAATGAGCCTAGGCAACTGTGGATAAATCGATATATATCTATATATCAAACTCTTGTATGGACATAAAGTCCTTTCAAAGCTCCAACGCTGCGCTGCACGCACATAGTACCTACCGTGCTATAATTCTTATACAATCTGAAAGGCCTACCGATAACAACGCTGCAGATCCCCAGACAACCCTCTGTAATTGTGGAACACTAGCAGTTGTCGCCGGTAGAGGTAAGACACCCTATTAAGAACGCGGAGGCCAATTTAACCATTATCGGACAAAATCTCGGCGTACGGCCGGGCATTGTTGTGTCGCCTCGGTTATGGAGTCATGGCGTAAACAAACGGGTTGTGCCGCGAGTAAACCTCAGCTTTACGGCATTCCTGCTTGCTCATTTGGAGTTTCAGAACTATAATGTATGATATAATACTTGTTATAGTAGCCTATTAAACGAAATGTTGAGATAATGTAATTGGAGACGGGATCCAATAAGACACATATTCATTCATTTTTTGGTGTGTCTATACCTACAGTGAAAATAACTACTCTTCATGAGTACTTGTAAGGTATCAAAGAGTGTATGTTTACGTGAACTATTATTAGCTATTATTACCCATATGTATTAGCGAAGGATTTTTGGACTTAATGGAAGGTAATAATTTACGTCGGCGAAATTATGATGGTCAATTAGCACTAAGATAGTAGGTAGTTTTTTCAGTTTTAGCGTAAATTTCACCTAAGTATGTCACACAAATATGCATGAAAGAATCGAGTGAGTTTGGATCAGACCAACTGTTATGTAAAGTTATAGGCAAGGAACCGTTTGGTTTTCCAAATTCAAAGATTCCCTTTCACCAAATCCGATAACAACACAAAAACAGGAACAATCGCATACGCGAAGGCATTCTGAGGCGGTCTACGGCGGGCTTCCGTTTTTTACGATATAAATTTTAAGAGTCGAGTTGCATCTCGCCTTCCTCTTTGCCTGACCAACCATCGATAGATACTTAGGCAGCCATCCGCTGAAGAAATCGCTGTTTGGTTATTTTTTAGCAGTCGAGATTGCAACGAGCTATAAATGGCCGGCGTGGCCTGCGGCGGTTGCCATTTGCAATCGGTTATGGAACGACCGCGAACCTCTTTTTGCATTATAATCGGTCGTACCCGCTCAGACTTTTTTGCCATATCCAGATAAGCGATGATCGTCCTACATGGACTTGAATGCAAAAATATTCGACGCAGTCACCGTATTCAGTGTCCAAAAGGGTCTGCCATAACCAAATAAAAAACAATTTGAATAAAAATGCACTTCACCTCGATATAACATTGATTAAAGTCGTTAAAATCGCCAGAAAATTCAAAAATATGTCTTTACGCGTAAGAAAAGTGGGTTTCTGATGGATGACCGCGCGTTTGGACCAGACATTTAGTTTAGTGTCGGGTGCACGAAAGTGCAACACCGCAAACATCTGCATAGCGAGGCGTCGAGTTACAGGCGGCCCGTGCCGCCTCATTAACGAACCAACTTGACCAGCAAACTTGATGTGATGTGCCAGCAATATTTTATTTATTATTCACTTATATTGTATTACACAATTGCGAAATATAATGCCACAAAAATGTATAAACATTTGAGGTTCTTAAAAATTCGCTACGGTCGTGACTTTCAAGTTTCAAATGCATTATTTGAATCACTTTCGTAGATGTGTTGGGGTAATAATATTGTGTAAGTATTGTAATTTGACAGCGAGTGAGGAAATTGAACGCGATTAAGATGCAGCGCGTGCGCCGCGGGTCGCTCCGATAATAAAGGACCAGCCCATGCATTATTCAAGGGGTCCTGCTGATCCAGAAACAAACATTCGGGCTGGACAGGCACGCGGAGATTTCGTCTTGGAGCTGACTTACCATACAGGTAATCAAGTCTCGCGAAATAATAGTACTTAAACGTCTTACTTAGATACAGCAGTGAAATAAATGAAATTTATAACAAATCATGTCATAACATAGATATCCGACCGGAAAACACGTAGACATAGCCAATGTATTCAAATCATAAATACAAAGGCTATTAAAATAATGACTACTCCATACGAATTCAAAGACTACATTTTAAATTCTTACATACATTCATAACCACCATGTCATACGTAGGTGTCTATTAAATGTTAGAACCATTGATTAGAGCTATGGTAAATCATAATTTGCCGGGCCGGCCAGCTACATTTACAGAACAGTTATCGCCACTGTAATTAACGTATAGGCCGAAAGCCGAACCGAACGATCGGCCCGGCTCCGGGAACAAATTAAAAAAATAAACACCTAGCGACACAAAGAACGCCTTCATCTGACCTGGCGCGCCGACACAATGCCGACCTACAATTCGCTGTTAATTAGTTTGGTTTCATTCAAAGAACACCGTGTAGAAGCCTGGAAGAACAATGATCCTCTTTCATGCGTTCCGAGAATTACAGTATCGATAAATAAAACGCTGTAGACGTTACAATAGTTCACAAGGACTGGGTATCATAGAGATGCTTTGTTTCATGGCGCTATCAATTTAAATCGCTTAGATCTAGGCCACAGTCATTACACCAATCAACGCCAAAAAAGCTGTTGAGCGTTGACGATCTTCAACGACATTCAAACGATGAATCAACGTTGGAAAGGGTAAGACACATCACTTAACGCGAAGTTTGTAAGATAATGTAAGTGGACACATGGCCGCACGGCGGTACAAGCATTAGGTTACCCTTCAGTTACGACGTGATTGGAGCCGAGAGCGCGTCGTAAAAATATTTCCAAGTACACATGCAACGACGAGAAAGATGATAGCAATGGTGGATGGTGGGCGCACTCAAGTGTCTGGGAACACCGATGGAATCAAATATGAGATAATATTGATAATTATTGGTGGATCGATATTAAAACGACAAAACCTTCCATTATCGTTAAACAATTAGCATTACAAAAGCCATTGTTTCACACCCCGCAAAATTTATGTTGTATTGATGCCTACATATCATTTCAATATGATGAGCTCAATAGGCAAGGCAGGCCTCAAGGCGGGCGTCTCGGACGGAACACGTGTCGCTGATTGCCCTCAATTGGCGAACGAATAAAAACAATCGTGTAAAAATAACCGTGATTTCATCCCGCAACATGTGACGGTTGTTTTCCCGTAGTGAGGAGCGTGGTGTTTGGTGTTCCCACAGGCCATGTGAAATGGCCTGTCCGCCCGGTCCCAGGCGGTGCCGAATCCTACTCTGAATCACTAATGTTATTAATGAAGTGCGGCTGTGGAATAAGGCACGCAACTTCTTCCGAGAACCGTGAATCGTAAACATTCACATTGCTCTATGTAGGTACTTGTACTGGGTACTGGAAGCGCCATATGGGCAGCGAGCTAGGCGCAACCCATCTGATGCGTTATCGCGTGTGAAGTGGCTACACGTCGAGATAGCAGCATCCGCGCGCGGTCATGCTATATGGGTCAAATTCAGGAAGTTAAACCGCAAATTTGCTTTTGGTTAATTAGTTACATGCATGCAATAAATTATTAACATGAGAGCATTTTTATATTTTTTAACCAACTTCAAAAAAAAGGAGGATTTTTTATGGATACAAAACATCCTGGTTGAAGATAATATTTAAATAATAAATAGGTCACTATCGCACGCTACTTCCTTCGCTTGGTTTAAACTTTAAGCTGACAAGATGGGTCAGATGTCTTTTATTAATTGTTACACTCTGCTTACTTGTAGAGTATCCAATTCGACTACCTAGCTCAAACGGGTTAGATCTATCTATACCAAGATTATTCGATATAATCGTAACAATTGAAAATCCTAACTTCAAGTATTTTGTATTTATATAAACATAAGTCCAACTTCACGAAAATAAGCTTAGAATATTTCAAAGTTAAGTAGCGATTGATAACGCAGATTGCATTCAAAATTTGTTAGTCATGGCTTGTCCACGCATTATCTTTTGAAAGTTTACCATTGTTCCTTAAAAGCTATTGTCACAATTGGCGCCACTTTAAAACTAGATAAGCGCACCCTTGTATTTACAAAAATACTTTGCATTCTTAACGAGACGGACGCGATAAGGAAAGTAATTTATTAATTAGTGTAAGTAATTCATTGTTTTGTTGGAACATACGTCATGAAATGTAACATCCGTCGTATTGCATCCTATGCACATGCAGCGCGGAGGACATTTAAACTCATTAAAATGTTTCCCATACAATTGCGTCACAATGATGACGAATGAACATCAAGTTATATTATAACATAGTAACATACATACACCACACGTTTTTAAAGATACAAGAAGAAGGATACTACATTACATGGCGAATTTTCCAAGATGATTGTCTGAAATTGTCAAAATTTGTGTTCCGAAAACATCTATTTTATTCGACTTTCTAGTCTCTTAGAATTGAAAACACGTGACTGATATTTTTCTGTAACCTTTGCATCCCAGTGTATTCATATTTCTCCTACATTTCTCACACTGGCACTGTCCTGCGCGCTGCGCGTACCGTACCCTCAGCACCAGGCAATCTGTATCAATCAGTCTACATCGTGCGAACGCGTTATAATCGGAGAGGATATTATAATAAACAGACGGTCCCCTCGTTGTCCCGCCCTCCCTAATAAATATTAATACTCGAACTTGAATGCTTCAATGCATTATTCCAATTCCTTCACAAGCATTCGCATACGAACCAGTGAGATGCGAGAACCGTAAATGGCTTAAATACAAATGATAACCAAGGAGCTCACAATTGGTTCATCGGAGTCGATGGCTCAGTAAGTGGCGTGAACAATAAGCCAGGCCATGCTGGTCCATTGACACTCAATTTTCCTTTTTGCGGGTTGCGTGTATGTCTTCTTTGAGCTTTTCTTTGTTCTAATGCTCGGTGATTAGCGTATTGTTAAAGGTCATTAAGGATCATTATGGGTTTCTATTTAAGTACCCTGATGATTACAGAGATTAGAGATAGGGTTGAAATTTAATGTAAGCGAACTAATAAACTTTGTTTTACTTCATTTCAGCAATATGAAAACATTATTTATTATGAAAAGTAAAAAGAAACAAAACACCTACGAAAAGACAAAACCCTAAAGATTTCCTGTTTGCCACTAAAGTGGTACTTTCGCGAGGTGTCATTCACTTCTGCTTATCGCATCAATAAAGTTAATGAGCTAGGGGTGTTCCATAAGTCCCTCGCCGGAAGGGTCACGTGTCAAACAGTGAGGGCTGGCGAGAACACTACCCTCCCACGTTTCCCACGCCACCCCAATGGAAACCTCACTTGTTGATTTTGTTCCGTACCCTATAGAACGTTTCCGGATGCCCAGTACAACAATTACAGCTATTTATTGTTTTATTGTTACGACTTAGTGATATTTTTGAATGGGAATAGTGAAGTCACGTTCATGATCTTTGTTGAAGTCGGTTTCAATGATGTACCTATTGACATCGGACTAAAACCTGTGGGTAATTGTGGTCTGTTTCACTGGAGTTTGATGTATGTAAAGTATGTTAAATAACGGTATAAGGTCTATGTAGCCAGGTAACTAGGCCTATAATTAGAACGTAGGTAACCTTTGAAACTTAGATCGACAAGTAAAGATCCTCCTAAAACCATTATTGTTAAGATGTCTTCTTAATCTTCTTATACACTATACCTAATTATTGTTAAGTCCAAACCATATGAGCAGGGAAAAAACACAAACACCATCAATTTCATGTAAATGTGAAACAGACACGCGATATTGAAATATTTATACGCTAGTGCAAATTTTTAACAAATTGCTTGGCATTTGCCGAATTCTGCCCTGAGGCGTGCATCCTATATCACTTTGTGGAGTGGTACGAATTCTCGTAACAAATTAGGATTTTGAAATAAAGTATTTCATAGCATATTATTATGTTATACAAGAAAGAATAACATAATTAGCTACTTTTGAATCTATCATTTGTCAGATTTACTTATTTATTAGGCACAACACTCTCTGAAGGGGAATTCAGCTATCAAAGAGAAACGGTGGAAATCTCTAATAATCTCCAGCTAAATTTTGTCTATAGGCTCCACTCCATACAAAATATTTGCTACATGCTACAACTAGGCATAAGCTGGATTGTAAAATGTGTCTTTTTTTAGGATCAATGAAACTTATTCATGTTGACTTGGAATATACATTGTTTCTACGTGTCCAGCACTCATCGAGTACCTACTTGATACATATCTAAGTGTGCCATATAAGTCAGTCGACTACAAGAGTAAGTATAAACCTAGCTTCATTCCTTAAATAGGTTGCTACCGTTGCTAGAAGACGTGTCAGATTTCTAATTGGTATCGCATTTTGAACATCTGAATAGGTACGCCCTTTTCTAGTTCCCATAAAATTAGATAAACATAGCATCTTTATAAATACCTTAATTTGTTATTATGTAAGTACGTTGCATTGCGTAGGTTTTAAATACGTGTACCGTAAAACTACACAACTATAGTCCAAAAGCTCCCAACTATGGTCCAAAACTGACTCGAATATCTACGATTAGGTGTTACTTTTATTTGAATAAAGCGTTTAATTTAAAAAAAAGGTTCATGAATGAATAATTTTAAAAAATAAAACTAAAAAGAAGACTGGGGTATCTAACAGATAAAATAACCACGTATATAGGTATAAGTAATACATATTATTGTTAATATTCTTATTATACATACGAAGGTAGAAGGTAGGTATAATTTACAAACTTACCTACTAATTAGCTATGCCATTAGGTAAGGTAACAAGCCAATGAGGCTCAAGTGTCCTGAAGTTGAATTACCTAATTTATGAATAATATATTTCAACTATAATAACAAATAATACAAAAAATAAGGAGGCTCTCTAATATACAGTTATATAAAACTAGATTTTTTTTGTATTTTTGGATGGATTTGTTGTTCAGTTAGGGATGCCATCTCGAAATTCGCCGAACCCGGACAATAATTTAAAAAACCCGGACATTTGGCGTAAATCGCATTTTTTCCCCGGACGTGTCCAAATCAGCAACAAATAATTAAATTCAATGGGTTGTTTCTTCACATGAAAAGTGTCCGGATTTTCCCCGGACACTTATTGAAAACTCCCCCGGACGCACCCCGGACGGGCTCCAAACTAGGACAAATCCGAGGAAACCGGTACGGATGGCAGCCCTATGTTCAGTAAGCTTTTTCGGGTAAAATTTTGACAAGGTGATTTAAGAAATTGTTTTTATTTTTGCTTTATACAGTCGCCATCAAATACCTATATCTTCATGAGCGGCCACGGTAGGTACTCAAAAATATCTGAACATGCACTTTATCGTCTTGACAATAGAAACGTTGATCAGATATTTGTGACCACCTCGGTAGCTCCGATATATTTGATGGCTACTGTAACTATGTCTAATTGTGTGCTTATTGTATAAAACAAAATTAAGAAAATTAAAAGATGCGTAAAAGCCTAAAGGTATTCCAAAAAATATTTTTAATTAGACTAGGAATAAATAATCTTAAGAACATAAAACGTTGTCAGATTTAATTATGAATAATTGTCACAGTTATCATTTTTAACATACCTGCCATTCCAGTCGCAATGATCACCCATCATCCCCGCCTCCGCACCAAAAATCAGTCCCAAGACAACTGTCCAAAACACAGACCTCAATTCCATTTTCACGAGGCAAATCAAACAACTTTTTCAAACGAATCTAACAAATGTCACATTATTTGTAAGATTAATCCTTTAAGTTAATTCCATAGTTCATAAAAGTTCGAAAGAAACCGTCACAAAATAAACAAGACGCGATTTACGCGCCAAGCAGCTCCACGAGTATGCGTCCGCTCGAATACTACCATACTGAAGAAAAAATAAATAAAAGAACCCGCGCTTAACAACGGAGTGAGAAAGAGACCATAACGGTTTTCGTTATGAGAGGGACAGAGATAGCTACAAAACCTGTGTTTGTGGTCACTGTTAGAGCAGCATAGAATGTAGCGGTAATGTTGCTTTCACCTTCCAACTACAGAAAAATAAATACAATCAATTTAAAACCTTATGTATGACGGCGTAAAGTTTATGTTTATACAGATTCTTGTGTGCAATATTGGCGGGAAAACTTTTACGATAACTTTATTTTTTCAAGGGTGTTTGCTAAAATAATGGCGATTTTTTTATGATTTGATAATGGCGATAAGATTGCGCAAGCTCGGTTTGTCTGTCGGCGAGTAATTAAATAAATTGACTTCCTTCGTCCGCATTGAATGTAAAATACAATGCGTATGAAGATAATTAATGGTTGTTTTATAACTTGATTACTTAATCAAAATGATTACTACATCTCCTTGTTAGCTGCTTGTTACTGCCAAGTGCCAATGTACCGAATGTACGTCTGCACAAACTTTCTTGCACGGTAAAAAAGCTTCCGGGATATTCTCAATCCAAGACATTATTATTTTCTTGAAAATATTTCCTCGTTACTAGTATTTATTTCTTTTACCAAAAATATGATTATCACCTAATAAAACCACCTTTTCTTAAAATAGAAATACATAAATGTATTATTTCAAGAGTATATTGAGTAAATAAGAAAGATTGTACTTTATCCTTCCAACTACAGAAAAATAAATACAATCAATTTAAAACCTTATGTATGACGGCGTAAAGTTTATATTTATACAGATTCTTGTGTGCAATATTGGCGGGAAAACTTTTACGATAACTTCATTTTTTCAAGGGTGTTTGCTAAAATAATGGCGATTTTTTTATGATTTGATAATGGCGATAAGATTGCGCAAGCTCGGTTTGTCTGTCGGCGAGTAATTAAATAAATTGACTTCCTTCGTCCGCATTGAATGTAAAATACAATGCGTATGAAGATAATTAATGGTTGTTTTATAACTTGATTACTTAATCAAAATGATTACTACATCTCCTTGTTAGCTGCTTGTTACTGCCAAGTGCCAATGTACCGAATGTACGTCTGCACAAACTTTCTTGCACGGTAAAAAAGCTTCCGCGATATTCTCAATCCAAGACATTATTATTTTCTTGAAAATATTTCCTCGTTACTAGTATTTATTTCTTTTACCAAAAATATGATTATTACCTAATAAAACCACCTTTTCTTAAAATAGAAATACATAAATGTATTATTTCAAGAGTATATTGAGTAAATAAGAAAGATTGTACTTTAATCAAACAAGTATTATCTTAGGTAAAAGAAAACTAGAAAATCTGTAAGAATATATTCGCTTCGTTATATTTAAAACTTTAATTTATTTTCGTTAAAGGAAATAAATGCTTGGCACGAGGAAATATCTTCAACATAATATAATAATGACTTAGATTGAGAATGTCCCGGAAGCTTTTTTTTTCGTGTGCGCTTGGTCCTTACACTCCTTAGCACTCTTATTTATATGTACTTATATAAAATAAAATAAATAGGTACCTATCCCGCAGCGAGCAGTTATATAATACATTGATTACAAATACTACCTATAACTAATTATATATTAAGTTGGATATTTCAGGTTTACTTTCATTTTATATAATCAATCTGTTATCGTTATGATCCGGCGAACATTATAGTTAGGGAGGCGAGGTAGCTAAATGGCGTAATTCAACGGCGCCGTCGAGACCTATCAAAATCGAAAGATAAAATAATTTCGAAAAGAAAAGCTCATATGGCAAAAACCATTTTAGCGGTGGGTTTGGCGTGTACGGTTTTTCAAAAATGTTAAAAAAAACAGTTACTTGGGCATTCTCGAGCGCGTCAGATATTCATACTACGTATGCCCCGAGTGCCTCTGATAACAACGGTATACTAATCTGCCGGTTTGCGTGGTGGGGGTAGGCATATAAAGTAGTCAAAAATGCAAAAAAAAAAAAAATACTCGAGCGCGTCAGATTTTCGGAAGGGGTGTTAAGTAGGCCCCAAGGAAGCTCCCTTTAAAAAAACTGACGATTTCGGCGTGACGATAAGTTACGATGAATTTTTGAAAATGCAAAAAAATAAAGTTTTTTTGAAATACTCGAGCGCGTCAGATTTTCATAGGGGAGGTTTATCTCGGTATCCTGAAAGCATATTTTTTTAATCTGACAAAAATGTTGGTGGGTTCTCTTAATCTGACCGAAAAAGGTTTAACTTTCAAGTTTAACTTTGGACAAAAATGTAAAGACACCTTTTTTGTGTAAAATAAAATTACCTTTTTTGTTTATTTAAACTTTTTTTTGTAAAATGTATCGTTCGCGACTTATATGCCGTAACGCGTTCTTAGGAAGACGAAATGGCTCCTCCACACTTCCGGTCATGCGGAAACCGGCAGATTTTGTATTTTTAGTAAGTTTTAGATTATATTCTTCAAAACAGAATAAAAAAAAATCGCGCTCGAGAATGCCGGATTAACGTTTTTTTTTTACAAGTTCGCGACCCTGTAACTCGGCGGCGTCAAGGACTTATTGTCAGATTAGTTAAATTTAGTCTTTAAACACTAAAATCAACCCCCAATATCTTAAACTGACGCGCTGGAGTATTTCAGACTATCCATTTTTTTTTACTAATCTGATCGTCTATCCTAGGCGCGCGTCACTACATATAGAGCTAAATACTTTACAAGGTTGTTCTATTAGGTCTAAGGTATCTCTCATATCTTAAACTGCCACGCTCGAGTATTGCAGAAAATTCCCCTATTCGCCTCCCTAACTATTAGGTAAGTAGGCGCTACAGTCCAAAAGTTTTTGTTTATATTTTGCTAATGTGTGCTTTTTAGGGATCCGTGCGTAAATATCCTATGATCAATACACTGCTGAGTGCTGAAGATAGTGACATTTAGAATATTTATTTATTTAGACCGGATTTTAAATTGCCTTAATATCTAAACTATACGCGCTTTAAAGGCAATACAATTTAATGCGAATACATATATATATTGCATCGTATTAATAAGTCCAGACACCATCAAATATATCGGAGCGACCAGGGTACTCAAAAATATCTAAACATGCACTTTATCGCTTTTACAATAGAGGCGTTGTTCTGATATTTGTGACCACCTTGGCCGCTATATCTGATGGCGACTGTTCAATAAGTAAAGAAAACCTATAGTTTTCAAATATAATATTTTCAGTAGTTTAAGTGTGTAAGTGTTAAATGTACAACTTTAGTAATAATGTATCGTGTTAAGGTATTAATTTATCAGTGTTTTATATTTAAGTAAGTAGCTTAATTTACGTATACCCACCTAGTAGGAATATTATATCACCATCACCAAAGAACAACCACGGAACTCTTCGGTTACGAACGAAATACCCAACCAATTTTTTTAACACCATGACTTGGCAACATCCCCTTTTTTGAGCGATATTAGTTCACCACAACGAAGCTTATGAGCTTTTGGGATAAAGCTTTCGTTTTCTCTAATTCCAATAATTAGGGATGAATGATGGCGTCCTTTACTTTATCACATAATAGATGTTTCTTTTTTAGGGGTTGTAGTTTTGACCATTTTATGTCAGGTAATTTGATGGACTTTAAACACCACTTCCATAAAGTGATCGAGATTTTTAATAGGTACATATGATTACCTTCGTCTAGTGATTAAGTAGCTTCACTTATTTGACATGTTGGTTAATTGTAGTGTGTGGCTAAAGCTATGTTGCTGCATCCTTGGCAAAGCCAAGCAAAGTTGTGTTTCGGATCATTCCACGGAAAAGTGCACCGTTGTCCCGAAACGAACACGAATTTTCAGAAAATTAGTAGGTTTTGTAGATCCTTTATCTGCGTCAATAGAGTCAAATTATGGTCAGAATTATAATATTCCAATTAAAATTGCAAAGATAACTCTAATGACAGAGATACAGATGCGTTTGTACGGGACAGCTCGTGGAATGCCCCTTCTACTGATAGAGTTTGTCCGGAAAGAAAAGTGTCGTGGTTTATATGGGAGTCCACACATTCTACGACACTATGTGTTAGTTAAATTAGGTGCATGCACATAGCAATCTTTATTCATTCATGTCTTATAATAACTGCTTTTACGAGAGTAAATAAACAGGCTTTCAAAAGAAAGGTCATCGTGCAATTCCTAATACATAAGAAGATAATCGCCAAAACTACCAATATAGGTTATGGGCCCACTTCGCCTCTAAAACAAAATGTAACGTGAATTCAAAAGTATGGTTAAAGCTGTATGGGCATTATTGCAAAACTTACTTTGTTTTAATTTACTACCTATGTACTAATGGAGAATAGAGAATCGAAATCACATATTTAATTCAATTCCGTGAATATACAGAAGACGCTGGTTCGATTTGAACCCGGGCACATTTTCTTTTCTATAAGTATGAAATTTATTTCAGTTTACTCACGTTGTAAACTAGCTAAAAGTCCCACAGTAGTAGTGGGTACTTGACGACAATATATTTAAGCATAAATAGAGAAATAGATAAAATATAATTAATTATACACCGTGTTTTTTTTCTTTTCCTTTAATTGCAAGGGTGTATTCCTAAGCTTTAATTAAGCATATTTCTCAAAGACACCAGTGTCCTAATTAGCTCCAGTTCTGAGATAATCGATAGTTAATTTATGCCTTTCGGATTGCGTATACCTACATAAATTGTTTTTGTACTCTGACACCGCATTAAATGATTCACTTGTGTGTTACGTCAAAAAAATAAGCTTCCTTGGTATCTCGAGTATTGTATATGTTCGAAATTCTATTATTTGGTTGAGTTAATCATAACACCCTAAAATCTAAAAAAAATATTTTCAACGAATTATGCCAATTCGTTTTCTTAAACGTACCTAATCATATGTTGAAATTAAAGGAAATCAAAATAACACGGTGTACAAAATATCCATAAAGTACAAATGTCTGTGATAAACACACAAATAAATGCCCTAACCAGGATACGAACCCAGGTCTCTTGCTACGTAGGCAGGGTCACTAATATACCAATACCTTCTAGGCTAGGAGACCGTTAAAGCTAACTTAAAACGCAATACTTCATTAATCTTTATTATTGGTGGGTTTACTTAAAATTTATGAATGTGTGCTAAAACACGTATCCTTATAAACCTTTTTCATTTCATTTCATTTCATTTTTTATTTAAGTTTAGTATCTACCTTCTACAACTAAAGCAAGAAAAGTCTAACGTCACAGTCTAAAGCTATTGAATGTCATTTAATATTCACGATATGTGGTCTTATTGTGTTGTCACATGCTTGGCCGTTGACGTTGTTTGCACAAAGATAAACTGAGTCAATAGAGCGTGTTTGCGCTCGATAGCTTTGTCGCGAGCGCTTGTCTTCGTGATTGTTTAGGCCTATGATTCGCCTCTTTATCTCTTCTCAAATAAGGATCGTATCGTATAGCTCACTAGTGCAAGAACTAGTTATCATCATTAGGTGTTCAATTCAAACGGTGTGGGAGGAGGGGCACGAGCAACACCTTAGCGCCCCAGCTGTCTCGCCTGCACGTGGTCCTCCTGCTGATCGACGGAAGAGATGGCAAAGAGAAGGAATACTTGAAACAAACTCGGCTCGATGCCAGCCGTTACCCATTTGCAACAGAATGCAAAAAAACAAGAATACCTTTTAAGGAGTCCGGTTCTTCTCAAAAAAGCCGAACAGAAGACCGCTGAAGAGGGCTCAGCTCTGATACAGCTCCCCCCACTTTCCATAAAAGAAAGTGTGGAAGACCCGAGATCAAACGGTGTGGGAATACATTTACGCATTACGCATCGTCCTATGGGGTTTAGTCTGACCATGGTGGGGGAGTATGTGGGAATCTCCACCTTCCAATTTTTACTAAATTTGAAACAGGGAAGGACCTATGACCCTAACTGATGTCTGTTTGGTAATCTAAATGGATACATAATAATCCTTCCAGTGTAAAAGTTTATCAGGAGTAATTTTCTTCCTTTTTGTATTATGGATCATACAAGCTATGAGATGCATAGGCCAGCGGGACACCACTAACCTAACATAAATTCCGAGTTCGTGTGCAAATGCAAACTGTAGTGCAACTGATGGGGCTGCAGGCTGGCTGGAATGATTCAGTGTACCGCACGGCACGTACTTGTATTCATTTCGTTTGTTATAAATTATTATCATTGACAATTATTCAATATTGATGATTAACCAGTGATTAAATCAGACTTAAGTTTGCATTGTTCTTCATGAGACAATACCTGCCTATTCTTAGTTCTCTATTGTTTCGTGCATCTTTTCGTAAACATTTATAATCCACTTTATTGCCCATATAAAAGTCGATTTTCTTATATAAAATACTCTAGTCGGTGCGCGATGCTGAAGTGGTTCTTAGTGGTTTTGTTCGCCTCGGCGACGTGTTTAGCAAATATCTCAATTCTGAAATATAATTGGGGCTTTGAGTATAGATGTTTGTGGTACAACAATCAGTGTAAGAAATAATCCTCTTTAGCCTTAAACCGGTATTAGACATTGCAATTTCCCAGGCCTGATCTGTCATATACCCAGCCGCTCCCCAACCCTTTCTCGGCTATCAACTATTACCAACTGCCCCAACTTTTATTGCACATCTCAATCAGACAGATTAGGACCGAGAAATTGCAATATCTAATACTTACCGATTTTACCCATTAGGGAATATTTAGATATTTGATTTAAAAAAACTTGCAACGTGCATGATCATAATAAAATCATGAAATACTCATATGAAACGGATAACTCACGTTAATAACGTCGATATATTATTTCCTTCCTCATGTGCGAGGGAAGAGCTACTTAGGAGAAAGGAGGAATTTCCACCAAATTATCTGAGCACATACATATAATTAGTATAAGAAACAAAGATAGGAGGGGTCCTGCAGTGACAGAGAAGAACATATTAGACTCTGATTCGACACATTTGGTATACACGTTTCACGTTTCAATGAGTTCACCGAATGTATATGTTTTAACGAAAGTAAGCTACAAAAATTAGTTGTCATCTACCTTTAATCGCGACTGTGGATGGTGTATCGTGTAACCTTACATCTGACATATCATACTGTTAACGGGAGCAGTTTCTGGCCTCCCCTGCCACCGTCGCCTGCAGCCAGCATTCTTCTTCAGACAACACCTATTATGCAATAGCCTCCATGCTATGGAGCGAGACGAGACATATCGAGCTATATTATACAGGAATTAAAAAACTTGGATAACTCACGGTTTTAATATAAGTATAAGTCTGAGTCTCACGGAAGTTTTGTATTTAATTAGTAATTATGCAAGGAAATGGGAGAATGCCTACCCCGGCGACTATTTACGGCTAAGAAGGCTACGGGTAAGCCTACTCTCTAAGCGCCATTTAAAAAAAACTACCTCGCGATCCGAGTGGACTTGCAGTGCGAAGCTTTATACCAACTAATACAAGCTGGGAAGGTGGCGGTGGTATTTTATTGGAGCGCGCGAGATTGAGTGGGCACCTGATGTGCCGACGGACACTCTCAAAAATTGCAGACTTTTTTAAATTAGGAAAATTTCAGAAACTTTTCGTATCTTAATTTTAAATTCCCTATGTTTCTTGTCAAAGTTTCTGAAAATTTCCTAGAACTTTTCAACTTTTTTTAAACCTTCCGTAACTTGATCAGATAAATCCTTATCTGATCCTTAGCTAGGATTTCAAAGTAATAATAGCAATTTTCACTCAACAGGCGTTCCTGCTTGTCCTGAATGGATGGTTGAGGTCAAGAGTGACTGCTCACAATCATCCTGGTACGCCCAAAGGACATGTGAACACCCTGAACAAAGATTCGTAGCGGCGGTATGTGGATTTTCTCGTTGTGATTGTCCTGCACCGACGGTCCTAGACACAGACACAGGGTTTTGTTATGAAGAAGATAATTGTCCCACTAACCATTCTTTAAACTATGAACTGGTTCCTTAGTAGGTACATAAATATTTATTGCAACTTTCAGGTTGGTTTTGGTACATTGATATTTGTTAAGTGCTTGTTTGATTACTGATGTTTTACTTATTTGATAAACATTATTTTATGAAGAACACTGTTTTATTTAAATAAATTGATGCCGGGATTAGACCATGTATTAGGGTATAACTTCCGTTGCACCCAACAAGCAGAATGCCCTACGAAACCTGGTAGAAGTGGGGTCGGGAGGAGAAATAAGTAAAAGGTATTCGCTGTGTGCAGTGCATGATTGTTGCGCCATCTCTTGGGCAGGTGGTCAATCTCTTTTTTCCTTTTTTATAAATAGGTTGTATTCCTTGTTTATATGAAATGTAACTGGCTGATTCACTAAATTTGACAGCAGACAGGGGATTTTCAGTTTCATTTCTTGTCACATTGAGCACTGCGATCGTTCTCGTTACCCCCAGCATGCACTTCGCACATAGCGAATGTTTATGCAAGAAATCTGCAATTGTAGGTAGCTTATAAAAAACGTGATAATAGAATCCCTAGCGTAGCGAGGTATTCTAAAGTTGACTCCTGAACGTAGTGAGGGATTCAAGTATTAACGCCCAAGGTGAAATATATAGTATTGCTCCTATAAAATAAAAAATAATAAAGTAGCTATGTTTCACATACTGCTTTTCACTCCACCTTAGATAAAAAAAGGATGTTATTATTAATACCTATTTGTTTGAACATTACATATATGTGTTTAGGTGCTTCCTAATTATAAGGAATCGGTTAATAGAATAAGGGTGGGTTGCACCACGCACAATTAACAGACTCATCAACGTTATATATGGCGACGGAGCTGTTATCCCATAGAAAACTGTCAAACTTTTCATACAAGATTTTTTTTACGATTACGTTTACGTTCACAGACAGTTTGGTGCAACCGGCCCTAAGTAATTTGTTTGACGGACTGACTCAAAAAAACTAATGTCCTAGAACAAAAAAGGTTCGTATACGAACAAGTGGTGTGAAAATGATGAAGATTAACGCCATAGAGAAAGATATTGCCTAAGAAAAGCTTTTCTACTGCATAAGACTTTCTTAAGTCAGTCTCTTTCTCTCGTTGTGAACCTGAACACCTGAATCTGAATCTGAAACAGCGCCCTTACAAAAAGTTTTCACCCGCTTTCTCCATTATAACTTAATTGTAACTTCAAGTCACATCACAACATAATGACAATAACCCCAGTCACAATCACAACCATGTCACAACCCAACATAGGACAGTTGACAAACAAATTTTGCAATTAATAATTAGTACATTACAGCAGAGGCTGGGAAAATAGGGATTTCCGGCCTAGTAGGTATATACCTACTTAAAGCCTAAAAGTCTATCGCACTCGTGGCTGGCCCCATCGCGACAGTCACCGGCGGCGCCCGGCATGTCACTACGGCCGACGGCGCCCGAAACCGAAACGTGATACTTCCGAGTCTATTTTCACGAACGTAACGACAACATTTCCGCGCATGTTTGAGAAATAGTAGATATGTTACGGCCGCGCTATTGAATCCTGAACGTAACGAAGGACTCCCGAGCGCAGCGAGGGGGTTACGAGTTAATTCCCGAGCGTAGCGAGGGAATTAAGACTGAGTCCTGAGTGCAGTGAGGGATTTAAGCGCGCCCGTGACTAAAACAGCTTTATCCCTAAGGAATATACTCTACTTTTCTCACCTCCTGCGAGACAATAAATTTGCGAAATAATAAATTCCGCGGCGCGGGCCCCGGCTCGCGGGTATGGGCTGGGCGCCGTGCGGACTTTACGAAATTAGACTTTAAAGACATAACAATAAGAAATGAAATCACATTATTACCCGGCGCGCTATAATGTAAACATTATTCCCCGCTAAAACCAAGGGCTATAATGATTTGCTTTCGGTAGGGTTTTCATGATATATAATTTGGCATTGTCGAGCAGAGGCCAGTTTTATAAACCTACAAGTTACAATTTACAAGCGGAAGTCTCTTTCTAACACATAGGGTTAGAAAGAGAGTTCCGCTTGTAAATTGTAATTTGTAGCTTTATAAAACTGGCCTCAGGTAGTGTGAAAATTACATTACAGCCCTAGGTCGCAATAAAGGATTTACGGCCCGCATCGCATGCGTGTAACAACACCTTTTACGAGCAAGTGTGATGAAAAAATATATACGAAACTAAAATACACACTACATATATATTCCGACCAAAAAGAGTAGAAATTAAAAAGTGGCAACATCGTAGTGTCGTCCCTTTCAAATCAATCTAAGGGTCACAACACACCTAGCGGAATTCCTCGCGGAATTAGCGGAAGTAGCGAAAATTTGTCTATGGTAGCGGAAATTTGTCTATGGCTTTCATACAAAAAATCTGCTACCATAGACAAAGCAGATTTATTGTATGGAAGTCATAGACAAATTTCCGCTACCATAGACAAATTTCCGCTACTTCCGCTAATTCCGCGAGGAATTCCGCTAGGTGTGTTGTGACCCTAAAAAACGGGACGACACTACGATGTTGCCACTTTTTAATTTCTACTCTTTTTGGTCGGAATATAACTGTATAATTACGTAAAAAGTCCGTAATTTAATGTATATTCATCGTTTGAATATGTATATTCCATGTATGTTTAAAAAAATGTATTTTATTCCAGTTAATTAATAGTATTTTGTGCAACAGTTACATAATGAGGGTTCTTAAGATTCGAGGGTCGAAATTACAAAATGAGGCGAAGCCGAATTTTGTAAAAACAGACCCGAGAATTTTAAGAACCCTTATTATGTACCGTTGCACACAATAGTTTTTATACGAGTGCTTAAGCAAGCCGGTAAGAATTGAGTTCGACGAAAGCCGTGCACAACCTACTGCTTCTATGTAATCTCGTAACGTTCGATCTCCCGGTGGATTGTGCCGGCGGCGACACGCAATGCGGGGCCCGACAACAGTTTCACAATATTGTATGGAAATCCTTTCTGTGATTGTTATGGATGCTACAATATGCGACCATAGAAGCTCTATCAAAAAGTATGCGCTAGTAGTTCCGCCACCACAATCTCAATTCGAGTATTACAGTCGCCGAGTATAAAAAGTATTATTTCGGAACGTTTTTAGATGTATCAATATGACAGTGACACTGACAGACCACTGACAGACAGTATTGACTATTGACACTTGACAGCCGATTGAGCCGATATCCCATCGCAATTTCTCGCTCGATTCTCTCGTGAAAAATAACCCTAACTAAATGGGATTCTCTACATTTATTTGCTTGGATTTTGCATAGAAAAAGAATTGGATTTAAAATAAGAAGGTCGAAAATTTTACAACTTAAATATGTATCGGCTTTGCTTCCAAAAGACCTTCACACAAGCTAAATCGTTAGTAACATTTCACAAAGATGTTGTTCATTTAAAATGTATTGGAGTGAATACTAATTTAATACGGCAATTTGCAAGCAATGCCAAGGGAGAAAGCGAAACAGACCGCATTTATTATGGTCCCTTAACGCCACAAATTAAGGCAGTCAAGGTATTTTCTTTAAGTTCAAGTGCTGCGGGATTGGTCGCTCAGCCCATTATTATAAACGAAGCAGCCGCCATCGGAAGCACATCACTCCTTGTCGCTATTTGTTCTGTGGTTGGGTTCTTTACGTTCGTGACACCAATACTGCTACATCAAATCACAAAAAAATATGTAACTACAATTGAGTATGATAGAGCAAATGCAACATATAAAGCGATTACATACAACTTTTTTATTGCTAAGAAACAGGTAACTATTTCTTTTTATTATATTCATAGATCCTGATCTAAGGCTGACCCTTTGCAACAGGCAGCCCGCGCACCGGTAACTTGCAGCCCGTGAACCTCGTGTTAGAAGTCATTGTTATTGACCAACAATGTGATTTCTGTTGCCTGATTGCCTGCCACAAATTATTAACAAAGTGTGACCTGCATCTATTTCGTTAGCTATTATGTGGCCCTTGGCTGCTAAAAGGTTGCTGACCCCTGCCATTGATGACTAAATTATGTCATTCAGTGCCAATGATTGCAATTTTATAGCTGCTAAATGGAAAAAGGGTTCTTGGCAGCAATAGTGAAATAAGAGAAATATATTAGTGAAGGACACTGAAGGCAAAAATTATATTTACTGATGTCATTAACTGTAACTGATACTTGTATACTCATATTTTTATAAAGCATAGTGCACTTCTGTATTTTATCATCATCTATATATATTTTTTTTTTAGTTTGTCCTAGTGCTTTTTTTACAAAGTATTGTGTTCAATTTCAGCATGAATTCAAAGCAGAGGATGTTGTAGTCCCCGAAATCCCAGGCATGTTCACAACGATGGTTGCCAAGGGCAAGCCCATTTTTGTAGAAGCGAGGCATTTCAACGACCCCATGCACTACGCCAAAATGATGGGCTATGACAAACCTATGGACTTCAAAATGGGAGCTTCAGAAAGCAGTAAATAAATAGGTTAGATGTTGTATGATATGTAGTTGTTAATATATTGTGTTACCAATTATTTTGTTTAATTTGTCCCTAACATACGGTCAGGTTTAATATACTTGAAGATTATAGAAGTCTGTCTGTCAAGAAACTTGAATGTGTTAATCTTTACGAAGGCTCCAGTTATGTGAAAGTTCATATTTTAATTCATATTTTCAATGAACACAACTGATTTTGAACCTTATTATAAAAAAAACAATGACTCAGGTTCTAAGTAATTGTATGTGGTTGCTAAATTACCTCTGCTTTCATAAGGGTTAAGTTTACTATATACAACCACCACAGCCTATTTGTCCTATCTCATACATTTTGGATTGCTGGAAAATTCTGGTTGATTACTTTAGGTCCACTAGTAATAGGAGTGGTTAGAAAACAACGAATAATGGTGGGTAATAGTTAAAATGCATTTAATAAAATTAAGTTTTGTTAATACTTAATATTTTATTGCCTTAAATTAATAATATCATATCTTAAATTACATTTTCCATTATCTATCAATAAAGTTTGAGTACAGCAAGTAATATGTGCCAAGGAAAAAATAATTGACTAGACAATACCAATTTAGTTTGATTTATATTTTCTTTATTAGTTCATATGATTGGAAAAACCGGGGGGAGGCCTTTGCCCAGCAGTGGGACATAACAGGCTCCTAATAATAATAAAAAGTTCATATGAAAAGGAATGTTTAAAGAAATACTTTTTTTAGCTCTGTAATGCATACTTAATGCATTTTACCTACACTTACACAATATATTTACATCAGGCAAGTTTTATCATCTATTAAATTAAGGTATGTGCTTTACCTTCACATGATACAACTTGACAAGTTTTTTGTCTAAAGACATTAAGTATAGGAATGTATTGAAAACAAGAAATAAACGTAAAGTGGCAATTTACTTGGAGGTTTGCTATGGTGGCGTCATTGACATGTTGATGTAACATGCAAATAGTGCAACACAATATCAAACCCTAACGTAAATTGTCGGGACAAAGTAGCTACTACAAAGAACAATATGTCAATTAAAAATGCAAAGTAAAACTGCCTACAATGCTGTGTAACCCCTGTGTGTATGTGTCCGTGTCACGCGTTAGAACCTGCATTATACAACTGCTCTTATACAATAATAATTTTCGTCATAATTTGTTCCGTTTTCAAGTAAAAGGTATATCATTATCGGTTGTCATAAGGCATTACTGCCATAATAATTCATTCAGAAATAAGCTCTATTAACAATTTGTACCTTTTGTTTGAAACCGTCACATTTATTAATAATAATTACAGTCAGTCCTAGTTATTTACAAAAATATATATTATTATTTACAATATTTTATGTCATTCTTATAATCTGACAGCACCTTCTGTTACTATTTTACTGGAATTCATTTAAGATTGTATCTACTTGCATTTTCATAAATCATAATCATAACGAAATCTTCTATTACTTTTGCATCCACAATCTATTGGTATATTTTGTAGATTGTATGTATCTATGTATACATTTAAATTAATTCGAAATTATGCGAGGTGTATCATATCAAATAACAAAGATAAACTAATTAAAATTATAACTGAACAATCTAAATACATATAACGGTAAATACATTAAATTAATTCAGTAAAGCTGCAAATCTATAATCTTATTGTTATATATTTAACTTCAATATGGACTCAACTCTTTTAATTGAATACGAAGAACAGCCAAGAGCCTGAATAGTGAGGAGACGTAATCTACTTACACCCCAGGCTAAAGGTATGGAAACAAACATTTCATTGTATACAAATTCAAAGATTTCAAATTTGGCGATAAGTCCGTTTTTTTAATACTTACTTTTTTTAATAATTTATAACAATTTCTAAAATTTAAAGTGTTGTTTAATTTTTTGGTGAAGCGTGATGTGAATTTTGATCACCTGTTTCACAAAAAAAAATGTTTGAAATCTTTGAATTTGTATACAATGAAATGTTTGTTTCCATACTTTTAGCCTGGGGTGTACCAACCCCCTTATTCATAAACGTCTCTCAAGCCTCCTTTAGTTAATTTATATTATGTTATTATCTGTGAAGTTGACAGTTGTGTTTGTTAGATAATGACGACACATAAAATAACTAATTGAGGGTGATTGAGGCCTGAGAGACGTTTATGAATGAGGTTAGTGTATTTTCAATTGAGTGAAGAATTTTGACATAATTACGTTTGGCAAACACTTTGTATGCAAGGAGCTGTCAGTTTACATCACTCAATTAAAATAGTTACTTTAAATTATTTACACCTGCTTTAAAGTCAGTTTGCGATTGACAGATGAGTTTTATACACTTGAATCTCTATTTTCTTGTCATAATCATAAAGTGTTTTAAACATGGACTTTATTTCCTTTATGTTAAGGTAGAATATCAAATGGATGAATGTTATCTGTCAAGTTCAAACTTATTTTGAACGTATTGTACGTCGATTGATTTATTAGGCGTATTATTAATTGGAGATTATATTCGGAATTTGTAATAAAAATATTTCAGTATAAGTTGATATAGGGACGATGAAACCTTTTCCTTTCGCCTTAAAATGTAGGTACCTACTGAATAGGTATAATATCATCCAATTTACAGTTTTCGCGGGCAAGAAAATCAAAAATATGCTATGAGGTAACTAAACTTCTTTTAAATATTTTTTTACTAGTTTTTGAATAACTATAATGTCGATAATGATTTACCATTTGGCGATCGTGACTAACTTGACGATCAGACATGTTGCGTCACAAATGTAGAGTATTAATGTTTATCTTCCCTATACAGGGCAAACATATCATTTAATGGCACCTAGTTTGGGTATTTTGAGGATAAAAAGTCAAAACTCACAGATTCCTAATAACAGTAGATGATTCCTACAGTGGTTTGTTTTTGAAAACTCTACATTTGACGTTACGTTTTGACGTTTTTTTTTTTGCTTGTTTTAATATCATTATCACGAAGTTTTAATCCAACAATATAGCGAATGAATGCACAGTTTAGGTACCCCCATTCAGTGGCGTAGCTACAGGATAATAGAAGTGGAAACACGCCACGGGCGCCTGGCCTGAGGGGCCCCCGTTCTGGGAATTAACCTAACATTTTCTGTAAAAGGGCCCCATAATTTAGCCACGGACCTTCACTGTCTTTTTATCCTCAATCGTAATGCAAGGCGTTGTCTGCGAGCGAGTGCGTGGCGGTGGTCTTCTCGTCCAGGTCGCGGGCCTCGGCGCGGGAGCGCGCGCGCGCCGCGACCTCGACGCGGCAGAAGGCGGCCGTGCCCAGCGTGCCCAGCACCGCCAGGATGCCGAGCTGCACGGACAGCAGGGCGCGCGAAGAGTAGAAGAAGCACGCCGCTGCGGCCAGCGACTGGGGAAATCAAATAGGATTGGGATTTTTTTTATTGGTGCGAGGTGCATGTTAAATAGTTGTTTGACTACACAACATGAAGTTTATGAATTCTTATTTTAGAACTTAATAGTACATTATTGCAGAGGACGGGAAAGGGAAATTCGTGGATGAGCGATTTTTTCGGACGAAGCGCAGCTGAGAGCTCGCACGATCAGACGCGGTGCTATGACAAAGAACGAGACAACCAAGGTTTTTGATCTAACTATCTCGCTCTATCCTACAGTTTGAAGGGATTGCCGTTCAGACGGTGTATAGACGTCGCTTAAGTATTGGCTGTTTGAAATGATATTTCTTAGTCGGATGAAAAGTTTAAAAGGTAAAAACAATACAGTAATGGATTTTACTAGTCAACGCCTAAAATATGTATACACTTTGAACCTTATTACAATGGAGTAAGGTGCAAAAGTGTATACATATTTATGACGTTGACAAATTACTTCACGGCCGCTAAAACAGGTAAATAATGATTTTTATTTTTTTTAATTCGTTTTGGTAAAAAATGAAGAACTTCACGTACTCATTTTGCTACAGTAAGCTGAAAATTTCCGAGCACATTGGAGAAAACACTATTGATTGGATTCACGCATCTGAATGCAACATTGCACCGGGCATTCTATCTATAGTATATAGTACATTATTGCAGAGGGAAAGGGAAATTCGTAGACGAGCGATTTTTTCTAAAATATTAGACGAGTCCACGTATTTCTATTCCCGCCAAGGCATAGTGCTTTTCTCCAAATGTGCGAGGAAATAAAGTAAAGTAAATTAAATAAATTATAAATTTTGGTTACGTTACGTTGGTAGCGTTCAATGTCATGAATTAGCTTCCCTCTATAACATATTTTCTAAGAAGTATAAAGCACTATGTATACTGTCAATTTTCATTCAAATAATATTAAAAAGAAATTTTCGTCAAAAGCTATTTAAGACGGTATTAAATATGGTCCTTTCATACAACTGTAAAAGATTAAACCTTAAAAAAAAGTTGTTTGTCTATGATTGTATTAAACCTCATTCGCACGATCAGACGCGGTGCTATGACAAAGAACGAGATAACCAAGGTTTGATCTCACTATCTCGCTCTATCCTATAGTTCGAAGATGGTTCGAATGGATTGTCGTTCAGACGGTGTAGATGTCGCTTAAGTAATTGGCTGTTTGAAATGATATTTCTTAGTCGGGTGAAAAGTTTAAAAGGTTTTTAAACAATACAGTAATGAATTTTAGTTGTCAACGCCTAAAATATGTATACACTTTTGAACCTTATTACAATGGAGTAAGGTGCAAAAGTGTACACATATTTATGGCGTTGACAAACAACTTCTCGTCCGCTAAAACAGGACAATAATGTTTTTTTTAAAATCGTTTTGGTAAAAAATTTAGAACTTCACGTACTCATTTTGCTACAGTAAGGTGAATTATTTCCAAGCACATTGGAGAAATAGTACATTGTTGTAGAGGCTGGAAAGTAAGCTATAGGTGGATCGAGTTAGTTCGAGGGCCGACCCGCCAGGGGAGGCCCTCGAAGATACGAGTCCACCTATAGCGCTTTCGGCCGAGACATTACATAGTGCTTTTCACGACTACTGTGAGGAAATAAAATAAAAAAAGTAATTGGCATATACAAACACTTTAATAGATACTATTTATAGGTATATTGACGGTTCATATGCTTTTCACAAGCACGATAAAGTAAACGAGCATGTAACTTTCTGCAAATAAATGCTTCTTTTCGCCATCCTTCCATAATATGAATTGTTCGTCGGATATTATATTGTATACAAAATATCACTGTTCATGGGCCTTCTTATTTAGGACGCGATTTCACTGGTAACAAATTTCTACGCCTGTGCAGTTTCTTGAATTTCGGTGGGCGCCAGCGTATTAATAACATTTTCTACACTTATTGAACTCATTTTTACTGCATAAATACAACTTTCTTGTTTTTCAGTCAAACATTATCCAATTCAATATGTAGTTTTCTCGCTCCACCTTTATTACTTTTTTTTTCACTTTTAAGAAGCGTTTTACGATGTTTGCTTCAATCCGACTCAAACGGCTATTAGACATAGCAACCTGCAGGGCCCAATCTGTCAGGTTGGTAGGTATAATTAAAGGTAGGGCCCGTAGGGAGCTGAAGGAGGGAGAGGGAGAGGCAGGGTACACAACAGATTGGGCCCTGCAAGTTGCCATGTCTAATAGCCGGTTCACTCCTTACCCACTTTTTGATAGAAAACCACAAACGGTTAAAAAGGTAAAAACGCCTTAAGGGTGATCTGAATGATTTTGACGTTTCTTTTTTTTAAACAAGTAAATTGGTTCGATAAACAACCTTATTTTATTTTAGAATGAAAAAGTGGTGCCAAAAAAAGACCTTTTTAATGTTTTAAAGTAAAATCCAGATGTCATTGCATTGGACCCGCCAATGAGAATCATTTAAAAGTCACTTTTAAATGATTCTCATTGGCGGGTCCAATGCAATGACATCTGGATTTTACTTTTCTACTATGACATTTCATTGCTGCAAAATAGCAATTCTTGTAGTGGTTGTTCAGATGCTACAGCAATTGCTTACTTTCCAGCTTGGATTTTGATCTTCTTTTGCCACATTTCCGAGCAGGTGGCGTGAAAAGTATTGTTTAGAATACAGTCGCTGACATTTCTAAAAATAAAAACACAAATATGTACCTAATTGGAAACTTTACGGAGTTTATTACTATGGACTTACCTGAGTAAACTTGAACAACGCAAACGCCGACGTGCTATTATCGGCGTAGTTCCCTCCCAGTATGGAGTATATCTGCGTGTTAAAGCACGCATCGCCGAAGCCCAGCAGGAAACTGCACAGCATAGCCAGGTGCGGCGAGGGGGTGATGTACGAGGTCTCGTTGGTGTCTCCGAAGGGCGCCACGTTGGGCAGGTTGATGAAGATCAGGAAGAAGCTGGTGATGTGTATGAGGTAGCCGGTGAACACGATGGGGTCGCGGCCCCATCGGGTCGTGCGGGACCCGAGGATACCGAAGATAGCTCCTCCTGAGAATAAAATTAGATAAGTTTTATAGTTCGGTCAGGGTTTATTTTAGGTACTTCAATCATAGACAGAGATAATCATACTGTCTCTTTCTCACGCTGTCTCATTACTTCCACTGTTACTGCACTTTTTGGCCAGCCAGACTAATCTGTCTTTTTTGTCCTTCAAATCTCTTAAGTTGCCATAGCCGATTGTAGTTTTCTATAAATAATCATTTCATTAGTCGTAGATTATTGATATGTTGTAGACGATATTGGAGAACGTAAACGAGCTTAAATTTAACAAAGGAACCGTAATCAGAAATCAAATTTCCCATTTACATTTTTTTCCCCTGGGCCAACGGCTGGCAATGATGATATTTGCAGGTTAAAAAGTTCCTTTGGCCAATTAAACTGTTACACTATCCATCGTTAGCTATGTTTGCTCAAAACACCAGCCAGTTATAAATAAATAAATAGTTAATCGTTAATATGAACTTCAATGTCTGATACACAGTATTCTCTCAAAGTGATGAAAGATGAAAAGTTTGCTTCATTATGAACAAATAAACAATAGGCCTACCGAGCACCTCTCCGAGGCCGATGAAGGCTCCCGACAACCCGACTAGCTGCTTCACGTTGTCGCCCATGGACAGCGTGAAGCCAATGCTGGGGCTGTACACTCCGCTGAAGAACGAGAGCTCCACACCTGCTACACTATGTATACAACAGACTCACCGAGCACCTCTCCGAGGCCGAAGAAGACTCCCGACAACCTGACTAGCTGCTTCACGTTGTCGCCCATAGACAGCGTGAACCCAATGCTCGGGCTGTACACTCTGCTGAAGAACGAGAGCTCCACACCTGCTACACTATGTATACAACAGACTCACCGAGCACCTCTCCGAGGCCGAAGAAGACTCCCGACAACCCGACTAGCTGCTTCACGTTGTCGCCCATAGACAGCGTGAACCCAATGCTCGGGCTGTACACTCTGCTGAAGAACGAGAGCTCCACACCTGCTACACTATGTATACAACAGACTCACCGAGCACCTCTCCGAGGCCGAAGAAGACTCCCGACAACCCGACTAGCTGCTTCACGTTGTCGCCCATAGACAGCGTGAACCCAATGCTCGGGCTGTACACTCTGCTGAAGAACGAGAGCTCCACACCTGCTACACTATGTATACAACAGACTCACCGAGCACCTCTCCGAGGCCGATGAAGACTCCCGACAATCCGACTAGCTGCTTCACGTTGTCGCCCATAGACAGCGTGAACCCAATGCTCGGGCTGTACACTCTGCTGAAGAACGAGAGCTCCACACCTGCTACACTATGTATACAACAGACTCACCGAGTACCTCTCCGAGGCCGAAGAAGACTCCCGACAACCCGACTAGCTGCTTCACGTTGTCGTCCATAGACAGCGTGAACCCAATGCTCGGGCTGTACACTCTGCTGAAGAACGAGAGCTCCACACCTGCTACACTATGTATACAACAGACTCACCGAGCACCTCTCCGAGGCCGAAGAAGACTCCCGACAACCCGACTAGCTGCTTCACGTTGTCGCCCATAGACAGCGTGAACCCAATGCTCGGGCTGTACACTCTGCTGAAGAACGAGAGCTCCACACCTGCTACACTATGTATACAACAGACTCACCGAGCACCTCTCCGAGGCCGAAGAAGACTCCCGACAACCCGACTAGCTGCTTCACGTTGTCGCCCATAGACAGCGTGAACCCAATGCTCGGGCTGTACACTCTGCTGAAGAACGAGAGCTCCACACCTGCTACACTATGTATACAACAGACTCACCGAGCACCTCTCCGAGGCCGATGAAGACTCCCGACAATCCGACTAGCTGCTTCACGTTGTCGCCCATGGCCAGCGTGAACCCAATGCTCGGGCTGTACACTCCGCTGAAAAACGAGAGCTCCACACCTGAAACACGATATTTTCCTGTCATTTGGTGCCCACTGTACTATTTATTAAACTGTAGAAATGGCCCTGCAATATATAGTAGGAAGAATATAATTATCTACTTACATAATTATTGAAGAAGGAAATAAAAAGTTTAAGATGTATTCGGGTAATACCGATTATTCCGAATATGCGGAAATGGCGGATAATTTCGAAAATGATAGTCCATGTCCATGCTTTTAGGAATTATTCGACATTCGGTATTGCCCTATACCTTATTAACAGATGATATAATTTTCTAACTTAACTCTAGCATAACACTGAGTTTTAAAAACAAGTTGTTGAATAGTATCATTCTTATGATATAGATTGTACAACTCTTACGATAAGATACAAAGTTAATTGGATAAAATAAAACTAAAACACCAAATAAACTGAACGTCAAACTCGGCTTTATAATTTTGCTGATCGCCTGACACACATAGGTACTGGTTAGAAAGAGAGGCGAACATCTGAATTGTACCTCGTTAGCTTTATCAAACGCGCCCTGGACGTAAATACATAAGAGAGAAATAAAATGCGAATAAAGTTTGGGATTTTACCAGTATAAATGAACGTGACACTCAACAACAGCATGTCCCTCGTGCAGAACAACTTGAGGGCTCCCTTGAACGCGTCCAAGGGACTGGTGGGCTCATTGCTCACAACTTCAATCTGTAACATATATCAATTTCACATTAAACATTGGAGATCAACAAACCAACAAACACTCCACGCCGCACAGGTCTCAAGAGGATAAGAACTGTAGGTATCAAAACGGCTTGTAGATTGCATATTGCTACAGAAATAATCCCAGCATGTTCTTAGTGGTGGAAAAGAAGATCAGGTGGAAAATTCTGGGACAAATCGGAGTCCAACTCGCGAGAAAAGCGTGCGAATATGGGAATAAGAGTGGCGATCTAGGATGTCGGAAGCTATAAGATCCTTATCGAGTCGTTAAATGCGCCGTGCGTTGATATTAAGTCCCTTGGTCGTCATTTCTCGTCAATATATTATTTATATAAAAGATTACGAACTTATGAGTGTCTTGGTCTCATACATAGTCTTAGTCCATAGAGTCACCAATACCTTAGCGTCTTCAATAGCTGGCGCGCGCCTGGATGGCCTCAGGCACAGAAGGAACACTATGCCGAGCGCGCAGACGGCGGTCAGGCATCCGAACACCATGTTACGCGTCTCCACGTCGATGTGCTGCTTGCCTTGGAACTTGATGAACACGAACAGGTTGCCGAAGAATAAGCTGGAAATTAACAAGGTAGATATACACAGTTTATATCTCATCACGTCTTCTGCTTTGGCTTGTAATTGTAAATGTTGATTTGATATATTTGCAGGGATACAGGACTGTCACTATGAGGAATGAACCTTCACTGCAGTATAGAACTCTCAAAGAGTTACGGAAGGATGCGCGGTGTGGAGAAACAGAAACAATATTATGAATATAAACCAACAATACTCGCCGCGTACTACAGTTCGATGCGGGGAAACAGAAACGTCACTATGAGGAACGAACCTGCACTGCAGCATGGCCCAGAACACTCCAGAGTTGCGGGAGATGGTCTCCGCATCGCTGTTGACGGTGAGGTAGTTGCCCTGCCCCGTCCATATGGCGGCGGCGCCGGCGCCGATCAGCACGCTCGCTGCATACAGTAGTGCGGTGCGGGGAAACAGGAACGTCACTATGAAGAACCTGGAAAAGACAGGTGGTATTTTTAAATCTCAATAATGCGATGTGGCGTAACCGAATATAACAGTCTAAGGTCAAATGTCATTATTAAACAAATGAAACCAATAAAAGGTCATCAATGGTCCTTTAAAATATAGATAATATACGTAAATTTTGTGCAAATTATAATATTATATACATTTGCAAAGATCAACCTGAATGAAGGTCAAATTTTGCTTATCCTCGTCCTTTCAAAAATAATGATGATACTGTTAGCTTTTATATTAAGTCTAATACCTAAGTATATAAATAAAAGTAAATTTGAATAACCCGTCGGCGATTTGCCGAAGGCGTTTGGGACGGAGCCAACAAACAAGGAGTGAAGCCTCGGTCGATTAACTTCGCTTAACTCAAACACATACACCTTCATATAACATAAGAGTTACCTACATTACTTATACTTAACATAATACATTAGACGCTTTAATAGGACATTTAGCCTTTCGTTCTGTATAAACATTTTATCCCTAAATGGAATTAATAGGCCTTTGCGTCAGTTTGCGCGCAAAAGTCGCAAAACACTTGTGAAAACATGTTCTTCGAGGAAAACTGCATCACAGGACAGAATTGACCTATCCGCCTTGTAGTACAAACTTCTTGTTATTGCATGTAAACCAGATGTTTGACTACACAAAATAATGTTTAAAAATTCTTATTTTTCAACGTAAACACACTTGAATGTCTTCAAGCATCTGAGTATAACATGTACCGGACATTCTGAGTATTGTTTAGAACACAGTCGCTGGCAATGCTGGCATTCCTTAAAAAAACCGCAAATAATTAAAGTACTCAATAGGTAAGCCGAATTCCGATATCAGGTAAAACACTTCTCTGTCGCAGGTCTGTATTAGACAAATTACTAGACGTATCTAATGTCTTACCTTCTATCTTACTAGGTAGGTACAATCGAAAATTATGTCAGTAAACTATATGTATAGTACCTAACTCATCAAGTTTTTTTGTTTTGATACTATTATTGGACCAGGGTAAAAACAGAACTGAATTTTAGTGCAATTAGCTAAATAAATTAATGAGGAAACAATGCTTGTTAAAACAACTCCTTCTGATTCAGTGTATAGTCAAAATTTTACAGTTAACTGATCCCGAATGTAAAGTAAAAGTGGCCAACTTTCCAACTGGTTAAACGGTCCCTTTTAGGGCGGTAAAATTTTATCTCCAGTAGGTATTTTCCGTGATCAAACTAACCTGTACAATTATCTTACACTGGCCATGTTTTATAGCAGGGAACCGTGTTAATTGGTTTGTAAGATTGTTACTTCTGTGTCAACGGGTTAATTAAATAAAATAAAATATATACTTCTATGTTCTAATAACCGGTAGCGATTACAAAAGGTGCAAGGAAATATATGTGGCCTTGTGTTTAGAGAGCGAAGGTTCGACGAACAACTAGATTTGTTAGTGGCATACTAATACTGTTCATAGACAATATAGACATGTTGTTAAAACATAGGTGTAGATAAGTGGATATTATTAGACTGATCTAATTAAATATTATATTGCTAATAGCAGGGCTGAACCTGCTATGCTAGCATAATTTACGTTGTCATTCGCGTTCGCGACTCCATCCTTCAAGCGTGAAGTAACTATGCAGTCATAGCGTTTATTATGCTGTAGGATTGTGGGTGAACACGTTGAACTTCAACAAATTCAATAACACCCCTAACTCCTGATATTATTCTGAGTTCGCGCGCAGATTGTTCTGTCTTATTAGCCAGCAGACCTAATTAAAGCTATTTGAAGTACATTACGTGACGGTCTAGTGATTTGTTTAAAATTTAGCATTTAATTGCAATCATTGGAGCTTAATGGATATTTATAAACGTTACACTGAGACTAATGTTTATAAATATCCCTATTTTCGATTCACGATTGTTTTGTTAGGATTACAGAATAAATACTTATAGGTACCATACCTAATATAGAACTCAGATTTTGATGTTAACCAGCAGTCTTTTTTCGTACACACATTTATATGTATATTAAATTTAAATACTAATACCGGGCCTGGGCCTGGTTCTCAAAAGCTTGTAACTTGTATTATAATACTAGCGGATGTCACTTGTGGACATCTTTTGCTAGAAAGGGACTTCCACTTGTTTCACAAGTTACAAACTTTTGAGAAATGGGCCCCAGTAATACTAATACCAAATGTATCTACATGTACAATGAGTATAATTTCTAATCGAAGCTAATATAGTGTACTAATCAAAACAATTCTCAAAGTCGTGAACGGGTATACATATCATACACAATATCGGTTACGTTGAATTGACTGATTGCTCTAACAATGAGTGTTATCATTAATCTGTTTGTATTGGAAATGAGGACAGCGGACAGGATTAAGTTAATCGAGCTATGTCGTTCAACCACTTCTATAAGTAGGTAAATGACGTCCTACAGCAGTAATAGCATTCATTGCGTTTCAACATTACAGCAACTACAGTTGACTTTCTAACAAACCAGATGTTTTGCAGCAGGAACGCTCTCTATTTCATTATGCATCATCATCGTCCTAGCGTTTGTTCCGGCCTTTTTACCACGATTCCATTGGGTCCGGTCGGCAACCTAATCCCGGGAATTGGCGTAGGCACTATACTAGTTATAACGAAAGCGACTGCCATTTGCCATCAGAGGGCTTACCGCGACGTTCGAAAATCGACAAAACGTTGGCCCCGTCTCTATATCGATCTTGTATATATACGAAAGAGAGTGACGATTCGATGAGCGAAGTGGTTCGCGGTTATAGGCCTCATCTACTTCGATATGCATGTGTTGTGCTTTATGTGTGCTATCTGGTATATTACATAACCCCACTCTGTGGTATATTGTCTTCTTTACCAAACCACCTGCCTGTAACTGAAATTACGTCCGCAAAAATGCTTTAATAGGTATAGGAAGTTTCACCGTTATCAGCTGAACTACGCATACGTTTTGGATGTTGGTAGTCCAGGGCCGAGTTTCAATACGAATGAGGGCTAACATTTAGCAAACAAAGGCGTATGTATGAAACCAGATACAAGATGAGATAGGTACCCACTTAACTGTCGGTCAGTGGCGGCGCGTCCCTGGAACTCGTTTCCCGGCGGCTTGCCTAATTTTTAGCAAAGTTCCTACAACTTATAAGGACATTTTAAGCTAAATTGAACCCTGGTTTATCTAAGAAAAATTTTGATCCGCTGTCACCGCTTTCGATAAAACAGTTTAATGTGTTTGCCTATTGACACTAATTAGATCTACACAATGAACCACTTAATTTGTATTTTATGAGTAGTACGACCTTGGTAAGTCGCACGCGGCAAAACAACGTCGAGTTATATGTTGTATATACGTCAATGACAGATATGCTGGTTATGTTTACGCATGTTAAAACTATAATTAACGTTTAATATTAAGCAGGTAAAGATTTGCAGTCTCTGACGTCACGTCATACCCTCAGACCTCCAACAATACAGGACAGGGAATTTCATTATTATATCAATCAGAACAAATATCAATGAATTGCTTAGCAAATATGTAGGATTGTTGATACCTAATCGCACATTCGTGCAAACGATTAGTGTAAATGTAAATCTCACCTTTCCACTCCATGGTTTATTTATTTAAACTTTATTGCACAACACAGATATAAAGTAGGTAAGCAAATGGCGGACTAAATGCCAAATGCTTTCTCAAAAAGTCAACCATCAGGCTAAACGGTTGTAGGAGCAGGCAATTAATAAAAACAGAAAAAAAATCTTTTATGATTACTTATTTATCTTCTAAGTCTTAATGTCATAAACTTGGTCACATTTAGTGGCAATAAAAATGGGTCAAGTCCCAAATAAATGTTTGTACAGGGTGACCCCATCATTGTCCTCGAATATACATAACTATCAGTACCCAAAGCAGTAAGTTAAGGTACTTATATTTATCGTATTATCGAGGGAAACATGGAACTTCAACTTCGCCCACGGATTTCATAAATATGGCTATAAATTCGCCATGTATAGCCATTACATGCAGTTACATATAAGACCATAAAAAAACTCAACAATATAAAGATATGTTACGACTTACATATGAAAGAGACTTTCGAGGAGCTGTAATGGAGAGAAAACCTGAGTATTCTGAGTACCTAATAACGTCTCAGGAGTCGACTTACCTAACTGTAACTGGGCAGTTTCTCTCGCTATTGTGCATCGACACTCTGTGCTAAAACATTACTAGATACTGTGAAATCCGCTACTGTCTAGTGATATAATATAAAGACCACTGCTTATACTGTATATTATAATCATTGTATGTTGTTAAAGCGCGACGGCAGGTCGATAATGTAATGTTCTTAATGGCAGAAAGAATGTGTAATTAATTTGTTTCTCATGGCATTCCGAGTAGGCTTAGCGGGAGTTATAGTTTATTCCCTTGGGAGTTATGGAATTTCTTAACGTATATTTAATTATGAAATACGAGTAAGTAGATGCTTTAAAGGTAGGTAAAGTATTTAGAATAACAAAGAGTTAAAATTAATACATTTTCTCTGAATTTCGCTTAAATAAAGATGTTTGTTTTTAACGAGGTATCTGTTTAGCATGCAAACACGGGCGTGAAAATAACGGCCCGTCGTCAAATCCGCCACATTCCATCGCAACGGCAATAAAAACTTCAGAAAGCGACGTTCGGCATTTGTAGTCCCGCGGCGCTGGCAATATTTTGAGGTATAAGTTTCAACAATTCTAAAGACACTTATTATTGAAGTTGGAAATAGAGTGTGTACATGAGAATGTTTCGGTACGTTTTGTGCCATACTCAACTGTTGCATTTTTTGTAATTCAATAATTTGAGGTTAACTTTTTTAACTTGCCATAACTTGAGTAATAGAATATTAAAGTTAAAAAATATAACTGTTTTGTATTTAAAACAGTTTTATTGTTGTACAAAACCAGTTTGTGTCATTGACGGTCGAGTGCAATTTGATATAGTATGATAACGCTAAAAAACAACGTATAAATAATTAGAGTCCATAAAATTAAGAATAACTATATCATTACCTTAAAATATGTCAATAAAATTAATTTGTGTCAAATTAACCAATGAAAATTTAACACTCTCAGCGCCACGTGGGTCGCCGGCGGCCCACAGAGTTTCAAGCGCCGCTGGCCACACATATATTTTGCAACTTTATCAGCAGGCCACGTGGGCCGCCGGCGCTCCACAAATATTTTAATGCAGCAGGCCTCTATCGTTTTTAGTATCTTTCCGTGCAGGCCACATGGGCTGCCGGCGGCCCACAAAAATTTCAATACAGCAGGCCACTATTAATTTTCAACAGTTTTAAGTTACTTTACCGGCAGGCCATGTGGGCGGCCGGCGGGGCAATTTATAAACTTTACCGCCAGGCCACGTGGTCCGCAATGACCCCACAAAACTAAATTTACAATCTTTTTAACCAACTTCAAGATTTCGAAGGAGAAGTTTCTCAATTCGTCGGAATCTTTTTTTTTTTGCTATTTTTGGTGGAGGCTAAGTGAAGTCGGTTACTTTTTTTTTAAATTATTTACATGCGGCATCTCTTCTCAAATTCAAACTTTCCACAAAAAGACTGATACGATACAATCAGTGCTAATTACAATGCTTTGCCGTTAACGATTCTACAAAGTATTGTTTTTTCCATACCAGAGGCCTATTTTATAAAGCTACAAGTTTCCATTTACAAGCGGAGCTCTTTGTAACACAGCGTAATTTTCGCTTGTGAATTGTAGCTTAAAAAATATGTGAATACACATTTTAGTTTTATAGTTACGTATATAGAACCGTTTTTCCCTCGAAGGGTTAGTCATACTTGTTATGATCATTTTTTGGCCGGATGCTGCACTTCATGAAGAAAGCATGCCGCTTTGCACAGTGACAGTAAGAACCAAACTAAGCGATTTCACTCGCAGCAGCGGCAGTTTCACGCATTAGGAACAGAGATGGCGCCACTTCTTTAAAAAATATTTTAAAAAATTCTACAAGCTAAACTAATAAACCGATTTCAATTTTCTATATCTCAAATGAAAGCTCATTACACACACCATCAATAAAAAAATACGTAAAAAATATATACTAAATACTTTTGGCAAAAAACGGCATTTTAAGTTTTCTTTTCTGACTCGATTGACAGTTTTCACTTGATTTCTTAAAAAAATTGTATGGAACATGAATATTTTAATGCATATATATATTACTGAATAAATAACAAGTACTATAAAAAAAATCGACATAGATACCTCTAATACTTCACGAAATATGAAAATTTGAATGTGAGTATACATTGATTTATTTATTTATTTATTTAATCTTTATTGCACAAAAGGAAAAAACTTAGAGTACAAAAGGCGGACTTAATGCTATAAGGCATTCTCTACCAGTCAACCTTTAGGCGAAGCAGAAAAATTAAAAAAAAAATCTTTAAAATAAATTTCAAAAAAATTTACGAGCTAAATATGACCAATTTCAATTTTTAATGTATCAAATGAAAGCTTATTATATTTATTTAAGAATAAAAACTAAAGTTATTATGTTGCTTATTAGATATGGCGAATTATTATAAAAAAACTTTAGCTTTAAGTGATAGTGATAGATAACAAATCCGAACAAATCTTTGCGTTTACTACTCACGTTGAAACAATAGGTTAATTTGAAATAAAAGACTGTGTACATAAATATTTTTTTATTGAAACTTAAAAAATGTCCTCTTGGGAAAATATTTTTTTATTGAAACTTAAAAAATGTCCTCTTGGGTGGGGTTCACCGGAACATGTAGAACTGAAAAATAAAATGTATTTTGAAGTACTCGTACCATTAAAATGCTAAATAATCACTGATCATACATGGACTGGTTGCTGTAGATTACTGGTGAGTTATTTTTGTGCCTAGTTGATTATCATTAAACCTACAATTTTGTGCCACATCTATAATCAGTGCTCAGCATGCATTATAACACTGCATTGAAAATTACATTAACCTACTTTTGATTTGTACAGCCACCTTTGCATGATTTACACTGGGCTGTGCAAGGTAAGCTGACGTGACGACACCCACAACGCATAGTTTCGCAGCCAGATTAGCAGCCACAATGGTCCAAAAGGTTTAATTGTGACCAAATCGCTGTAACTGCCGACCATTCTGGAATCCAACTCTCGTTTTCCTTAGTCCATCCCCAATGGACATGGTATGGAAACTTCTGGTTTCAGAGCGTTTCCCCATATATGGCCCGCTTGATAAGCTGCTCGAAGTGCGTGTTTATAGAGAGCAGCTGATGTAGGTGGCAGACTTGACACGAGCTTGTTTTTTGAAGCAAACAAATGTTTGCGAACTTCATTTACGTTTACGTGTTCCGTTTGGCTATCTTATAACTTGCACGTAAATCTGGAAACAAATTGTAACTAACTATAGCAAAACAATAACACAAATCTAGGATTAATTCATACTAAAACTAAATATGTAAGTACACACGTTTCCAGCTGAGCCATTACTTCTTCAGTGAGGGTTTCCAGAGGGCTTGAAATACATGCGAAAGCTGTAGTTATTTCAGGGTGAGACATCCACGTTTTGAGGCCTGATTTTTTGCCTTTTGAATTAAAGTAGGACGTTGTGTCACACCCTGTAAAAGCATGAAATCCTCGAAGTGCAGTAGATTTGTCTGGACCGAATGTATTAGCTATGCTATGCTCGGCCACGTATCGGAGTTTTTTAGCTGTTCCTGTTAATAACCATAGTTCTTGAAGGCCTTCATCTTTTAATAGCGTAAAATATAATATTAAAAACACCAATACATCCATGTCCGAAGAAGTGTTGGTCACAATTAAACCTTTTGGACCATTGTGGCTGCAAATCTGGCTGCGAAACTATGCGTTGTGGGTGTCGTCGCGTCAGCTTACCTTGCACAGCCCAGTGTAAATCATGCAAAGGTGGCTGTAGAAATCAAAAGTAAGTTAATGTAATTGTCAATGCAGTGTTATTATGCATGCTGAGCACTGATTATAGATGTGGCACAAAATTGTAGGTTTAATGATAATCAACTAGGCACAAAAATAACTCACCAGTAATCTACAGCAACCAGTCCATGTATGATCAGTGATTATTTAGCATTTTAATGGTACGAGTACTTCAAAATACATTTTATTTTTCAGTTCTACATGTTCCGGTGAACCCCAAGAGGACATTTTTTAAGTTTTAATAAAAAAATATTTATGTACACAGTCTTTTATTTCAAATTAACCTATTGTTTCAACGTGAGTAGTAAACGCAAAGATTTGTTCGGATTTGTTATCTATCGCTATCAGACTTAAAGCTAAAGTTTTTTTATAATAATTCGCCATATCTAATAAGCAACATAATAACTTTAGTTTTTATTCTAAAATAAATATAATAAGCTTTCATTTGAGACATTAAAAATTGAAATTGGTCATATATTTTAGCTCGTAGAATTTTTTGAAATTTATTTTAAAGATTTTTTTTTAATTTTTCTGCTTCGCCTAAAGGTTGACTGGTAGAGAATGCCTTATAGCATTAAGTCCGCCTTTTGTACTCTAAGTTTTTTCCTTTTGTGCAATAAAGATTAAATAAATAAATCAATGTATACTCGCATTCAAATTTTCATATTTCGTGAAGTATTAGAGGTATCTATGTCAATTTTTTTTATAGTACTTGTTATTTATTCAGTAATATATATATGCATTAAAATATTCATGTTCCATACAATTTTTTTAAGAAATCAAGTAAAAACTGTCAATCGAGTAAGAAAAGAAAACTTAAGATGCCGTTTTTTGCCAAAAGTATTTAGTATATATTTTTTACGTATTTTTTTATTAATGGTGTGTGTAATGAGCTTTCATTTGAGATATAGAAAATTGAAATCGGTTTATTAGTTTAGCTTGTAGAATTTTTTAAAATATTTTTTAAAGAAGTGGCGCCATCTCTGTTCCTAATGCGTGAAACTGCCGCTGCTGCGAGTGAAATCGCTTAGTTTGGTTCTTACTATCACTGTGCAAAGCGGCATGCTTTCTTCATGAAGTGCAGCATTTTTTTCATAGCAAGTATGGCTAGGTAAAAAACGGATATTTAGGTCTTCATGCCTTCGCATGAACCACTATGAGATAACACCCTTGTAACTCAGCCCTAATCAACTGAATTCATCGACTAGTAGCGCCATCTGTCGCGCCACTCAGGGACTAATGTCGCCTGGTGCTAGCGCCAGGCTGATTTCTCCTCAGTACCTTAAGTAAGCCGGGAAGGGCCTTAGGGGTGGTTCATGCTATGGCAGAAACCTAAATATCAGTTTTTTACCCTTCGGGGGAGAAACGGTTCTATTTAGGTCTTCGTGCCTTCGCATGAACCACATATGAGACGTGTTTAAACCTCTGCCGTAAAACCGTATACCGTACACGTTTTAATTTTGCGTAACAGTATCAGCTCAACTAGCATTGACTATATATATATATATATATATATATATATATATATATATATAAATATTTTAAGATCTGTAGTTAATATCCTTATCTGCAGTAATTGGCAGTTATTTTAATTTGGTAACTAAGAATCAATATTTGTGAGGTGCTTCAGTATGCTTCAAGACACAATCAGGATTTGACTCACGTGTGCCTACAATGGGCAGGCGTTCGCTGTTTAGATTGATAACACAACGTCGTTTATTCAGCTCAACTTAAATATTCTACAAACTTACTACAAAGTTATTTTTGATGTTATGGGTCAGAGCGAAAACGGTTATGCTATTCTTTTCAAAAAAAATCCTATTGTGGTTACCGGAGAAGAAGGTTCTAGACTTCCTACGTCTGAGGTTGTTTTTACTTGCCTCCCCGTCCTTTTTTTTAAGTATAGGATCTGGTTGGGGGCTGTAAATGCTTGTAAAAACTTGCCGGTTTTTACTTCCCCTTTTCGCATTATCGAAACAGCTTATTTTGCGTTTAGTCGCATAAATTTGTAGTATAAGCCGTATTTGGCAATATTTTTAGATAATTATAGGTTTACGAGTACCTACTTCCTGGGTTCAATCGAAATGCCAAACCACAAATTAGTTTTTGGTGACTGGACAACTTTTATACAAGCAAGTCTACTTGAGGCCGCGTGTCTTCCATTCTTCTTAAAAAATGTACCAGACAGTTGTTTTACCCATGAACCATGCTTTATTAGTGATTGAAAGAATGAGCTTATTCTATTTTCGTGTCTGACATACGAGAAACGACATTTGAACATCGTTTAATAAATCGACATTATGACGTTCAATCGTTACCATGCCAATGTTTAAATGATTTCGACAATGCAATCGTTGGCGTCGTTTGTTCATGGGATAAATCAGACATTAAGATGTCAGTTTTCCAACGGTATCCATATAGATAGATGTATATAATCTGTGGAGCGACAGCTACAAGATGATGCATGAACATTACATAGCGTCTCAAGGAAGGGCGCCATGTCATGATGCAGGACGCAATACCGTTTCCCGGAAGTATAGTCTTCCTATATGACGACTTTGTATGTTTCCACGATGACACACAAGACGGGATGATGCACGATGCATGTCGTCTCTCAGGAGTCTTAGGACGACGCTTGTCGTCTTAACAGTCGACGTAATGTCATCTCACAGGACGACGCAATATCGTCTCTCAAGACGACGCATGTCGTCTCAACAGGTGACGCAAAATCGTCACATGGGCCAACGCATTTTGCCTCATGGGTCGACGCAATTTTGTCTCACAGGACGACGCTTGTCATCTTACAGGATGACGCATGTCGTCTCACAGGACGACGAATGTCGTCTCACAGGACGACACTTGTCGTCTCACAGGACGACGCAGGTCGTCTCACAGGCATGTCGTGTCACGGAATGACGCAATGACATCTTCCAGAATGACGCATGTCGTCTCACGGGAACGACGCATGTCGTCTCACGGTATGACGCATGTCGTCTCACAGGACAACGCATATCGTCTCACGGGACGACGCCTGTCGTCTCAAGGGCGACTCCTGTCGTCTCACGGGACGACGCCTTTCGTCTCACGGGACGACGCCTGTCGTCTCACGGGACGACGCAAGTCGCGTCTCGGTATGAGGCATGTCGTCTCACAGGACGTCGCATGTCGTCTCACGTGATGACGCACCTCGTCTCACGGGACAACGCCTGTCATCTCACAGGGCGACGCATGTCGTCTCACGGAACGACGCATGTGTTTTGACGGTGCCTATTGGAGGTCACTGCGTCGCGTCGCTGGGCCACGGGCACCGAGTGGAATTTCACAATATCTGAAGTAGCAACAATCATTATACTATTTGCTTTTCCATCTTTTGAGCAATTTGCACAAAATAAATTACAAAAGTAAATTGTGCAATATCACTATATCTGAAATAGCAACAATCGTTACACAATTTGCATTTGTAATTTACTTTTCGATATTTTTTAAACTTGATTGTGCACGTGTTGCTCGGCTGAGTTACATAAGCTTACTGAGGAGAAATCAGCCTGGCGCTAGCACCGGGCGACATTAGTACCTGAGTGGCGCGACAGATGGCGCTACTAGTCGATCGATGAATTCAGTTGATTAGGGCTGAGTTACAAGGGTGTTATCTTATATGTGGTTCATGCGAAGACACGAAGACCTAAGTACACTGTGTGTCCGTTGTAGGACACTTTGACTAAATAAATTTTTAGGGTTCCGTAGTCAATCAGTGTAATAAATTTTATTTTAATGAGATTTTAATTAAGCGCCTTTTTAGAACCTGTGTTATAAAGTCAGGTTTTAGGGGAGGGGGGGGGGGGGACCACCATCTATCTCTGGAACTTACTGTTATTCTCGCGTCCGAAAGACTAACAAAATTTTGAAGCCCCGACTTCAAAAATTGATTGTGCGAAATTTCGGCCTGCTGGGTTTTACCATTGACTTTATCTCAAGAGAAAATTTGACATGGATATGGTTATCTGGTATTGGTCTGCCTGCAACCCACGCGGCCTGCTGGTAAAGGTATCAAAAATGTAGCATTCTCTGCTAGACTCGATTTTATGTGGTCTGCCGGCAGCCCACTTGGCCTGCAGGTAAAGCTTTTAAAAATCTTGGTGGCCCTCTGAGCTCAAATTTAGGTGGGCGGCTGGTGACCCACTTGGCCTGCCACAGCAGAAAATTCGTTTGTTCTATGGCGCTGAGAGTGTTAAATTTCTTGATAATTTCGTGTTTTTTGGATGTTAGCGTTTTAATAAATTATTAAAGTCATCAGAGTTCACATTCTGATAATCGAAAAGGAATTTCAAACTAGGTATTTCAATTTGTGTCACTGTCATCAATGATATTTCGTCAAAAATTAAAGAGAGTCAATATTCGCCTTCAAAGGTAATAATGGCTGACATCGTCGGTGCGGTGCGTAGAGATAAGCACCTATCTATAGTAGGTATCAATACTTTCAGCTTTAAGTAATGCTATATATCGACGCCGCCGCGAGATTTAAAGGTCAAGTCGCATTAACTTGTCGATTTATATTACACGCGTTTTCGACTGACAACATGCACTTTATTGAGTCGTTAATTAATAATATATTTATTTATATTCTAACGTAATGTCATTTAAAACGAAATTTTCAAATAAACATTTTTATTTTATTTTCTTTACTTAAGTGGGTAACCTTGAATGCACGCATGTTTGACGTACTTCCATAATGACCACTAAAAGTAGACCCCCGGCTCACTTCATAACAAGCTAATCCATGGATCAACCAGGCGCTGGCGCGTGCAGCCATCTTGTATTACCGTATCAATCGTATGTGATGTGCCAGTGCCACGGCCAGTGCTGCAAAAGTTCCCGATTTATCGGGAGAACTCCCGATTTCAGCAAATATTTCCCGATAAAACGATTTTAGGGTTTAATCTCCCGATTTTTTCCATTTTTAGAAAACTTAACTTATATTGTACAAATATTTGAGGTTTGTAACATCGATCGTGTGAAGTACGACTACATAAACGGTAATTCCCTAAGGCACGCTGTATTGACCTTTTATTAAACAAACAATACTAAGCTTTAACTCGTAGTAATTAAGGATTGAATATTATTGTCATTGGAATGTAGGGATTTCCCACGTTCATTTAGAGTAAAATACAAAATATCATTCAAACCTGCAATGGAGTGAAGATACTAAGGAATAGGGTTCAATTTCATAAGACCTTAAAGAAATGGGAAGTCCCTACGGGGAACATTTTTTTCCATGCTTATGCATTGATAAAAATCTGACTGCTGTTTAGCCTTTGGCTGAAATGACGGAAATTTCTGCAGTTGCAGTGTTCTTCTTTAAATAATTTTAATTTTTTTTATATTCTTGTTTCATTATATTCATGTTTTCTTCAGTAAAATGGTAAAATTTTTATAAATTAAGGCGCAGAATGCGCCATTTTTACTGGTAAACGAGTGTTGCCGAGCTCTAAGTAAAAGTTCCCGATTTTTCCCGATTTTTAGAACGTAACAACACCGATTTTATAAAAGTCAGTTTTGCAACACTGGCCACGGCACGGCGTCAGTAAGCATCCAGCCGCCGCCATGTAAGGCTGTGTTTCCACCAGAGACGAGAGATGATGTGTTGCGAGTAATGTTTTTTTTTTTTTAATTAATGGAATCACTTCATTTGTTTATCCTCGTAAAACGCAGACCTAGGATTGGTTCTGAACAAATAAAACACATTATCAACGCATTCTCGCTCATCTCTGGTGGAAACGCAGCCCAAATATTAACTTATCTTTCTTTTTTGCGACAGTTTTCAAAATTTTAGGCTCTGTCCGGAAAAAAGAAGCTCCCCGATACTAATTTGAGGATTTTGTTAGCCTGACAACACAATATAGTTTGACAGTAGAGATCTTGATACTTGAATATGAAAAAGATAATGTAACAACTCGAAAACTGAATTTATCCTTAAATACCTAATATTCTTAAATACGAGTAATGTAGGTGCGAGTCTGTCAGGAAAGAAAAGTGTCGTGGTTTATATGAAAGCTCATATACACTATACAGGATGGATTTTCTTTTTGGGTCAGTGAGGGCAGCTACCAGATCCCGTGCTGCTACATGAAAATGGTCTTAGAAGACCTTCCCTCTTTTTCAAATTAATGAAGGATCGCACGCATTTACAGATTTTGGAAAAAACATACAGGATGCGAGGAAAAGGTCATTTTTGGCGAACTTTTTTTATGATGCCATTTGATCCCATTCCTATCCAGGATCAAAAGCTTGTATGGGACCAAAAAAAAATTCCGGCTATTTTCCACAAATCGAAGTAACACTTTTCCCGTACATTTTGTACGAAAATTAAAACTTTTATTTTTTACATATTTTTTTTATGCCAATCGATTCCATTCCTGTTCAGTATCAATAGTTTGCATGGGGTCAACTTACGATAATGTACCAAACAGCCACAAATTGAAGAAACTTTTTCCATACATTTACTATGGAGAAAATGTGAAATTTTATTGACATTTTTTAACATGCTAATTAGGGATTGCAATCCGGATTTTATTTGTATGGGAAAATCCGTTTTTTCGGATAAAATCCGGATTTTCCCATACAAATAAAATCCGGATTGCAATCCCTAATGCTAATCAGTCCTTTTAAGGACAATAATTCGGTATCAGAACATCACAGTCAAAGCATTCAAAATAACAAAAAACGGGGATTTTAAATGGAGCGAATATAAATCAAGACGATTATATACTGCGCCGCTTACCCAAAGTTTTGTGGTGCTTAGTCGTGAAAGCCTAAGCAAAGGGGAGCATGTACAGCACCGCAGTATCTACGAGATCAAGGTCGGTCAAGGATAGTTTAAGGCACTGAAACTGTAAGCATATTGATATTTTATCTAAGGACTGTAAACCTTAATTTATAGCGTGTGACCATTAAATCATTTAACTTTGTTGTTTAATTATTACCTAGGAAACCTAGACACATAGGTAGGGTACCTTTCTATTGTCGAATGTGCGACAATAACGCCGGCTGAGACTCACTAGTGAGAAAGAGACGACGCCATCACTCTGTTCTCATGTGTAAAAGAGACAGGTGATAACCCGTAGTTGATATGTCCTACAAATTAAAAACCCCATAATACCTATGTACCACCTAGTATAAATGCCTAGTAAATAAGTAATAGACAATATAGTATTATTAGTATTAGCAGTAGAGAAATGCTTGTAATTCTGTTTATTCTGTGTTAATATCAATAAAGGACGTTCACTGATTGGCTCACACGCGATCATCCCCTCCCGGAATGTTTTAGTCACTAGTTGACACCCCAAAAGTTGGCATATAAGAGAGGCCATTGCGGCCCGAAATTGGTTCCGTCAAGTGAGTTCCAGTGGAGGTGCCTTAACCTGAAGAAGTACGAAGGAAGTTTTATTCCAGTAACCTTGCCTCCCTACAAGTCTACAACGGCGCTGAGCTGTCGCGCCGCTGCGGGCGTCGCCTAACCTTGGCCACCTTCCCGTAACAACTTCCTACGACAGTTTCCCTGTATCTCCTATACTTTAGGATTTCCCCATGCTGGCCCACTTAAAAAAAACAAACTGTATTCTAGGACACTTTTTTTTGCCGGAGGGACTCAATGTATACGGCATCGTGTTTCAAATTAAATAAAGTGGCATTTATTTGATGATAGATACAATCCAGTAAGCGCAACTTTTAAACGTGATAAAGTTTTATAATTTGAAGAACACCGGTAGCATGCACGAAAAAGTGTCACATTCTGTTCCGGTCACGTGGGCGGATCTCCATGGTAATATTACGGCCACAAACTATACGATTGAAAAACGTGCAAAATGACCATAAATGTCTGAACAACGCCTCTATTGTCAGGGCGATAAAGTACATGTTCAGATATTTTTGAGTACGATATATTTGATGGCGACGGTGCTGCATTTTATTTGATTCTTTTCCTGAATAAATTCATTGATAATAATTCAATTCAATTCTTAAATAAAAGTATGCAATTTTTCATCAATGTTTCCTTATGACGTTATCACGCAAAATTATCGTCCGTAAACTGACTTTACAGGCATCCATTTTTTTCACAACAAATTGTCAGAACCAGATAGACATGCAAGTGATCCTAAAATATTCAGAGCAATGACACGTTGTCAGGCTCGCGGTATTTAAGCTCTGAAGTGATGAGAAACCGCCCTGTGAAAAGTGTGAAAACCGAACTGACCCAAACTAGCATTTGTACATATCGTATTTACAAAACTCGAAAAACAAATGCTATCCGATTAAATTCCAATGATTCCAATGATTGTAATTGCATTTTTCCTAAGTTGTCGTCTACCGATCGATAAATTCGATATTTGACAGTGGAAACGGCCGGAAAATTCGATGGCTCGATAACTGTCACTATGTAACTGTGTCTGTAACTGTATGGGATAAGTTCGCCTTTGTACCTATATCTCTTAAAATTGTTTTGTATTTTTCTTTGTGTACAATAAAGTGCTACTACTACTACTACTACTGTCCGGCCTGAGCGGATGGCAATTTTTATCTATACGTGATTTATTTATATCTATACGTGATGAAGAACAAGCATGCTAATTTTCAGGACTGACAACTTAAGAAAAAAAATCTTTGCTCTCGTACAGGACGCCAGATGCACGATGCACCTGAAGGGATGGTTTTAAATTTTATTATATATAAGCAGCGTACATACTTTCCGGCAACCGCAGTTTCAATCGGTTGCTTTGCGATAATATTTTTACACCCCCCCTCTATTTCCGCTCCAGTCCAAGTTGGGTCAGTACGGTTTGCACAGGGCGGTTTCACAACACTTCAGGAGCTTAAATACCGCGAGCCATCCGGTTACCTCTCGGTCGCCTGACTACACGTCTTTGCTTTAACTACAAGAGTTCCGTTTTATTCTAGTACGGAACCCTAAAATAAAAATAAAAATTGTTTGACAAAAAAATATGTATCGTTATCAAAGTCTGAATATTTTATACCACCTATCTCAATGCTTCAAAACTAGCGGAGAGTTTTTCTCCAAGTGTGCACGACGAACTGTTATTTGAACAACCTTCTTTCTTTATATTTTTAAACCCCTTGTTCCACTTGACTCAAAAAAATGGTACGAGGAAGTACAACTACACACACACAAATATAAGACTAAGGTGACCACTTTCTATCAAGCTGGCCTTATGTTTGACAATATAAATAAAAACTTTTTTCAAAAAAAAAGATAACTGACTTCAAAATAGATAAAATGAATCAATATATTATTTATATGCGTCACCAACTGATATGTTTGATGTCGGTGCAAAGCCAAATTTAGAAGATTTAATACGAATTACGAACGACGCGATTTGTGTTTACTATATTTTTAATATAATACGGTATGGATTGCACGTTTCGTCTCGACCGTATAGGTACAGAAAGTATAATCTAATATTCGACTTAAAAGACGTGAGTAACCCGTGTTTATTTATTTAATATAAAGTTTAGCTAACGACATTGTGTGTATAATCAAATAAAAGCCACTTTATTTCATTTGACACACGATGCTGTATACGTACTTAAATTAGTCGTTTATAGATATATTATTTTTATTTAAGTATAAAATATTATAGGTCTCGAGTTGTTCCATTATTTTTTTCATATTCAAGTATCAATACCTTTATTTCTTTAGTGTCGAACTATACATATAATGTTGTAAACTTAACAAAATCCTCAAATTAGCACCGCGTCGCCCTCAAATCGTACGACACGTCTAAACGTGTTTTAAAGTTAGAAATGTTAGAATACGGCCCCGGCAAGTCACAGTCACGTCACAGTAGATAATAATCTACAGTAGGTAGTTACTCAAATTACACTATGATTTTAGAGTAAGTACTTCAGAGTTTTCAGATGATAAACTTGCTGTCCACAATTTCGTGACATAATTTTATAAAATTAATACCTATATTACAAATTACAAAGCAATATGGTGAAAAAGTGGATACATCTGTTTGTAGTCGACTGTACAAACATATGTATACCAAAACCTATTTAAAACGGGATATTTACCATGTGAGTTTAAATAGTTTTTGTAATGTTAATGACCATGTTAGCTTAAAATCATATATGTATACCAATATAATATGAGTAATGATAATGATGAAATTTACAACACATAACAATTTTTGAGTACCTATTTTAAAAATGTATTCGATACCTATCTACATCTAAAAGTTTTACCGCTTAATAATCGTACCATTGGAAGTGTTCTTATTATATATTTTTGATGCATTATGGTTTTCAATGAGCATAATTTAATAAGAAAAAGTAAAACAGCACATTAGATTAGTCATTAGTAAATGGTCTAATAAAACCCATCCGTAGGTAGATAAACCTACGTTGGAGACTATACAACTATACTACCTACTATATTATTTATACCTACTGTGGGCGACATGACACCGACGCTCAAGTCTCGACGCGTTGCATGGCAACCAAGGTCAAACCCGTTCTGGACGAACATTTTCGATTCGAAAAATATAACAACTAATCTTACATTAATGTAATATTTAATGAGCGGAAAATTTATTTTTATATTATATTCTGACCTATTGATAAATTATTTATGTTTTCAAATCAATATTTGTTAATTTCTTGTGCGGCGCCATCTATCACGCGCTTTTGTAGATATAAAACCTAAGTTGTTTTATTTGCTGTGGCGTTTTGAGCATGACTGTATGTTTTTTCTACGAAACATTGCATGGAATAACTATAGAGATTCAGATATATTTATTTGTATGTCGTCAAGAAAACGGTGACCGTTTTAACGTTAGAAATCTAGTATAAATTATCGCCACTAAACCGCATTTTTTCGCAGTATATGTAACACAATTTTACCTGAGATTTATAACGCTAGTTATTTCCTAAGAAAGCCAAATACTCGTACATGAACGACTGAAAAGATCGCAGTTTGTCACACCGTCGTTTATTCAGAGTAGACGTGTGCGCCGCGCCGGCGTGGCGTAGCCGCGCCGTGGGACCCACGCCGCCGCCGCCGCCGCGGATTTCAAAATCCACGCCATGGGCCAAAATTTCAGGATTCGACAAAAATTTGCCAACGCCAATGTCCGATCAAGGAAAGTCATATGAACATTTATCGACGTATATTGATGAATTAAACCATAAAAACATCTACGGATAGAAATAGTTAGGTTTGGGTTATTATTCCTCTCACGGGAGAGACGAGCAAGCAGGTTTCCGCCCAGGTCACTTTGCACAGACCACACCAATCCCTACGCATCTTTATTGAACAGTATGTACAATGGTAGTCAGAGCTTTTCCTGGCATTTGTGGACTTTAAAAAAGCCTTCGACACCATGAAGTGGTCCAGCCTGTCGCAGGAGCATATCCGAGTTCATCATTCGCTCCTTGTACGAAGGTAGTACAGTAGCCATCAGATATATCGGAGCGGCCAAGGTGGTCACAAATGTCTGAACAACGCCTCTATTGTCAAGGCGATAGAGTGCATGTTCAGATATTTTTGGGTACCGTGACCGCTCCGATATATTTGATGGCGACTGTACATGCAGGTTGATCCATGTAAAGGGAACGCTATAAAGATAACTGCCGGTGTGAAGCAAGGATGCCTCCTATCACCGGCATGACCACTGTTATTCGTAATTCTCCTCGATGATGTGATGAGAAAAGTGACTGGAACACCAAGAGGCATTAACTTGGACACTAAGGAGCTGGAAGATCATGATTACGCCGATGACATCGTGCTGATTTCGCTATCTCTAGCCAATCTTAAAGCTAAACTCGAGAGCCTTCAAGAGGAAGAAGTCATGGGCTTGCGAACCGACGTAAAACTGTTGACATGCGAGTGAAATTAGATTGCACGGAACATTTGTTGCTCAAAAACGATCGCCTGGAATCAGATTCTAAATTTGTGTATCTCGGAAGTAGTACAATCATATATCGATGAGGTGCAGACGAAGGATACATCAAGAGCCGGATTAAGAAGGCAAAAGCTGTATTTGCTTAACTCAAGCCTGTTTGAGATTCCAACGTGCTTACTCGTCGCATTAAAATCTCCCTTTTCGAATCCATTGTCAAGTCCGTGCTACTCTTCGGCTGCGAAACCTGGAGAGTGATAAAGGGATTGACACACAAATTACAAGTATTTGTCAATAAAATCCGCATCTTCTGGCTGAAGATTATAAGAAATGAGGCTTTGCGGAGTATGGGTCGTCAGTCTTCTATCACCCAGGAAGTAGTACTATGGAAGTGGAGATGGATCGGACATACTCTTCGAAAAGGAGCATTCAATAATACCAGTTTCGCTTTTGAGTGGCTGCTTGCGGCGGACGCCCTGCACACACGTGGCGGAGGTGCGTAGAGACCGAGTTGCGACCCATAGGACTGAGCTGGAGAGAGGCCAAGACCAAGACGGTTGCTCAGGATAGAAAGGCGTGGAAGGATCTTGTAGAGGCTTTAACCGCTCACCTCCCTTCCCTACGTAACTAAAATAGTGTCACCAATCACCAAAACCAAAATCGTATCACCGACAAAATTTGCCAGAGTACAAGAGTGTTTTCGGTCTCAGGATTGATCCTTAATGCTGAACTGTATGTTTGGACTTACTGCGGGTCAAAAAAGGATCCTAATTTACCACAATTATGAAAAACATGAACATAAATGCAATTTCCGTAAAGAAAACAAGGCTGTGGTGTACTAGAAAAACCCCCCTTAAATTAACAAACAACTTCAAACATTATTGTATGTTCCCTGTTCGTAAAAAGTGTTTAATATTTAACATATTTTGAATATGAACCAATACGTAGGCAAAAGCGACCTTGACGCCGGCGTGGCGCAGCCACGCCGCCAAAAATTACCGGCGCGCCGCCGCCGCGGATTTTTATGGCGGCGCACACGTCTAATTCAGAGTGATACTGATAAGTCGCTAGGTGGCTTGGCCGGACAAGCGCCCCGCCCGCGCCTTACCCTTCCCCGCGCTTGCCCTTTAAGAGCAACAAGTTTTTATTATACAAAATATAATAATTCATTGATTATAACGACACAAATTTTAAACAGGGTTTTGATACGCTTTAATAAAAATATTGATGGAAACTTTAACAACAGTAATATTCTATTGTGCCGCTAACGGGGTCATACAAGAAAAATAATTGAAAATAAATAAATATCATACATGAATATGACACAAATTTATTCGAATAATAGACACCATTTTGTCAGAAAGCGCAGTGCCTACTTGGTCAACTTTAATTTTATATAGGCTTACAATAGCTTACATATTACGTGCCGATTGAACGACAGTATTCCCGTTGACTAAAGTTACACAAAACGCGTGGTTACGTCAGTAACACATTTGCTGTTACAGTGAAAAAAGAATTTTCATCTCTAATTTTCTATTTACTGAATAATGTTTAATGATAGAAATGTCTAAGTTTCTACCTACGCAACAACCTAGGATGACACAAATTATTATTATTAGCTTAGATAGCTGGCCTGAACTCAGTATGTCAATAAAAGCATCTTTACTATTGTCGAAGCTTCATAATCTATCGCTACGGGTCTATTTGTATCAATAATTATAATCAGTAAAAATACAGACATTTAGATGTGCCTAATAATTTAAGACTACTTTAATTTCATATAATGTGACCCTGCCAATCCTTTCGGCTTGGTTATCCTGTAACTACTTATGTAACTACATAGATTATATACCTGCATAAATATCAACTATAGTTGCATGCCAGTAAATTTAATACTCTATGCAGTTACTTAAGTCGTGTATATATATCATAAGGCTTAGTTTTATATGATGATAAAGGAAAATGAACAGTTAGGTTTTGACAAAATTGCCACTCACGGTAGTTATACTTACAAATTACTAAGTAGAAGTAAGAACCTAAGTACCGAAATACATGTCATATATGAAACAAAAAGCGAATAATTCCTCCGGTGCCCAGGCCTGGAATCGAACCAGCGTCTTCTGAATTCACCACTTCATTGATGATGACATTGATGACACCAAATGAATTAATATATTCTCCAGTTATAGGGTCTTACCCTACTCAGTTACGGATTGGTATAATATTTAGGTACCTAGGTATAGGCAAGTACCAACCATATAAACATTAAACATTTAATAATCATACATTCTTATTTACTTTTACTGAGAATTATATTTAATTGCCACTTATGCTCCAAGTAAGAAATATGACTGATATCAGCAGAAACCGATAACCTTTCGTTGTCAGAAGGAAAGTAAAATGAGTCCACGCAAAATTCTGCGCTTCGGAAAAACAACTTGAAGTGTATCTATATAAAACTTTTGAACTTTTTTATAAAGGTCGCCGGAAGACGCTGAATGCAAGTCGCTTCCGACCGATACTTATGGAGTTCCAAAGGGGAGGCCTATGTTCAGCAGTGGACGTCTTATGGCTGAGATGATGATTATGATGATGAAAACTTTTGATACAAATATAACATTAATGTGCTTGGAAAAATACTTCTATCTGGATAATAACATGCAGCATAACACTGCAACTCATTTAATCTAAACGACAGTCTACCTACACTGCATATTATTTGCGTAACAGGCCGTAACCAGAGAAGATACGCATAATATATGTTAACCCAAGAATTAGTAAAGGTTATCCAGTTCATCATTTAGAGTAACAAGTAGGTCAGTCCTATTTGCATATTACAATCTAGGAATTATAATATTCCTATGCGTATTTTATGTTTTTGTTTTGTAACTGTAGGTCACTGCTTCCATTTTTGATATAGCCTTTTCTGTATTCGTGAGCGTTACCTACTCATTCATAAGTAACTACATATTATATTACTGTATTGTAAATATGTAGGTAGTTAAACGAGATTAGTTCAATCAGTCGTAAGTACAACAACGACACAGAGTTATCAGAAAACATAATATTGTTTAGTTATCGATTAATTTTTTTAGTCGGACAGCATGGCGTAGATGATACCCTGCAGTGCAGTATTAGTGGCGTACAAATACAGAATTAACTTTTATAACTCACAAGTGCGCTATTTTTTGTAGTCTGTTAGAATACTCTGAGAACTACTCCTTATAAAAAAATATATCGGATCTTGACGTAGATTTAGGTATAAAAAATCAAAATCAAAATCAAAATAGTTTATTTGTTCAACACGGGTTTATAGTACAAAGGTACAGGTCTTACAGCAATAATGTTGCATCACCATGTCAGGCCACAGGGCATACAAATTTTAGTTTTTTATTTTATCTGTAACTACATGTTACTTTACTATTAATCGCAGTCGGACAAAAAACTCTTAACTGTATAATATGTTTTATTCGCTAAAAAATTAAATAACTCCTTTTTGAACCTTATAATATCTTCTATGCTTCTTATGTGTTTCGGGACTTTATTATAGATTTTTGGAGCCATGCCAAGTATACTTTTCTTTAATAATCCTTTTTTGGAAGACATTGACGCTATTTTATTTCTTAAACGAATACTCTTAAATCTTTTAAACAAGTGCAGGTTGCCTTTAACAAAAGTAACTAATTCATAAATGTACAAACAAGGTAAAGTCAATATTCGTAGCTTTTTAAAGCATGGTACACATGAACCTGGTAGCTGAATTCCACATAAAGATCTAACACATCTTTTTTGAGCTTTAAATGCTGTTTCTCTTTCAACTGAGTTTGCCCAGAACATGATACCATACCTTAGTGTTGAAGTTACATAAGCATGATAGGCCGTTAGAATAACCGGTTCATCAACAATTTTCCTTAAATTATGTAGAAGGTATGAGAATTGATTCAGTTTCTTACATATGATGTCAATTTGATTATTCCATGTCAACTTATGATCTACGCTTATTCCTAAAAATTTTGTCACATCTGTTTCCTCAATTTGTTGTCCCTTATATGATATATTTAAATTATAGGTATCATTTCGTCTTTTCTTAAATGTCATAATTTGAGTTTTTTCAATATTAATTTTTAAATTATTGTTCTCTAACCAGATAATTACTGTTTCTAATGTTTTGCATATATCATTTTCATATGTTTCTGGGTCTTTACAAGTAAACATTATAGTGCTGTCATCAGCAAAAAGGACCATGGGATACTCGACAGCTCGTGGCAAATCATTGATATAAATAATAAATAATAAAGGGCCTAAAACGCTTCCCTGAGGTACACCGTAATGAACATGTCGAACATCCGATGAATAGGTGACTTCGGTTTTTTTTCTAACGCATAGTCTATTTATCTGTGTGAACTGTAGTCGATTTTTTAAATATGATTTAATTAAACTATGTACATTACCTCTAACTCCATATTTATATAGTTTGTCTAGCAATATTTTATGATCTACAAAATCGAAGGCTTTCGACATATCCATGTAGAGTGCTGATATCGGTACTCGTTTGTCCATATTTTTTATAACTTCACGCATTAGGTTAAAAATAGCCATGCTGATAGACTTACCCTTTCTAAATCCCATCTGTTCTTGTGAAAACAAATTATTTTTTTCGAAGTATGAGTAAATAGAATTGTGAATTACTTTTTCTATTACTTTTGAAAAAATGGGTAGCAGAGCCACAGGTCTATAGTTAGCCAAGTCTTCCTTATCGCCTCTTTTAAATAGTGGTTTCACAATGCCTGTTTTTAATCTTTCTGGAAATTCGCCCTTCTCTATGCATAAATTAGTTATATGACTAATTAATGGTGAAATGATACTGGATACAGATTTTACCACTTTTGTACTAATACCATCGTAGCCTGTACTATGGCTATTTTTTAAGGAGTTAATTATAATTTCAATGTCTTTCGAATTAGTAGGATTCATAAATATAGAATTAGGTAAATTGCATGTCATTGTATTCGTATGGTCATGTTTGAGATTATTGTTATTTGTAACATTATTAATAAAATACTGATTAAAAGCTTCCGCGATTTTTTGAGGAGATTTTATACGTTCACCATTAGATACTATCTGCTGAATATTGTCTATGGGTTGTTTAGATCTACATTTATTTATTTTGCCGTGTGGTGCCGGCTTAGAATAGCACTACCCCATTGCATCCTGTGGGTGTCGTAAGAGGCGACTAAGGGACTATGACCGGAGGGCGGGCAGCAGCGCACTCCGTGTAACAAAGCCATCCTACTGCGATCGCCAACCCGCATGCCAAGCGTGGCGATTATGGCATTTCCCCCCCATGAATATTAAAAATAAGCCCAGGCCCCTAGTGCCCGGCAGTCCTGCGCTTCCTGGCTCCGGTAGCGGCCAGAGAAACAGGGCAAGGGGTGCTAAAAATCACCGGTACCTATCCGGCTACCATACCAAACAACAACTGGCCCTGGCAACATATAACACGCGTACACTGCGGACCGACGAAAAGATATTGGAACTAGAGGAAGGATTGAGCAAGTTGCGATGGGACATAGTAGGGTTATCGGAAGTCCGAAGAGAGGGGGAGGACACGATAACTCTCAAATCCGGCAACTTGCTCTATTTCCGGGAGGGCGATCAACAGTCCCAAGGAGGTGTCGGGTTCCTCGTCCACAAGTCCCTCGTGAACAACGTGGTGAAGATCGAGAGTGTGTCGAGCAGGGTAGCGTACCTTATACTCAGAGTATCAAAAAGGTACTCGTTGAAGGTTATACAGGTTTACGCACCGACCTCGGCACACTCCGACGACGAGGTGGAGGCTATGTATGAGGACATATCTAGAGCCATGCATAGTTCCAAAACCTACTTCACCGTTGTGATGGGGGACTTCAACGCGAAACTGGGCAAGAGAGACGGTGACGAGCTGAAAGTGGGGCAATTTGGAATTGGGAAGCGGAATCATCGGGGCCATTTGCTGGCCGGCTTCCTGGTTTATTTATAACATTCCATGATGCCTTTGTTTTGTTGCTAGATTGTTTAATATAACAATTATTTTGTGTTTTCTGAGTAAGTTTAATAATTTTCTTTAATCGCTTTGAATAACCTTGAAATATTGTTTTGTCTCTAAGTTTATCATCAGAAAATCTATATTTCCAAAGTAATTGACGTTTTCGCTTGCAACAGGCCTTTAACCCTTTGGTAATCCATTTTGGTTTTGTAGCCGCAGTAACTTTAATCTTTCTAATAGGAAAGCACAGATTATAAAGTAATTCGAATAGGTCGGCAAAACAGTTGTATGCTTCATTAGGATTGTTTGCCATATAAACTTCACTAAATTGTAACTCTAATAGACGATCTTTGAACTTAATTATATTTTCTTGACTGTAATGTCTCTTTTCTTTATACCAGTAAGCAAGAACACATGTTTTTTTAACGGGGCATTTTATGATTTGGGCTGTGTGATCCGAGAGGGCAAGGTCAATCACCTCAGCTTTACTGCCTCGCACATTGTGAAGAATATTGTCAATACATGTGTTGCTAGATAATCTAGTTGGCTCAGATATTGCCATTCTTAAATTATAGGACCACGACAAGTTTTTAAATTCTACCGATTGTGGCGTTCTCTTGAGCATATCGATATTAAAATCACCACATATTACTACTTTCTTTCCGCTAAAACATAATTTATTTAATATAAGATCCAATTTATGAAAAAATATATCAAAACTATGTCTATTGTTCCTCGGTACTCTATAAATACTAATTATAATTAATTTGTGGTCAATTAATTCTACACCAGCGCATTCAATTACATTTGGTATCGATATACTATTTAATTCGGTTAACATGCAATATTTATGAATACTCCTAACTAGAATACAAGATCCACCATTTCGATTATTTCTCGAGTAAAAAGCTGCTAATTTAAAATTAGGAATAGACAAAAATATTTCATCACCTATCTGCATATTGTGCTCTGTAACACAAATAACATCAATTTGAGTTTCCTTATCCATAAGCTCTTGTATATGTATACTTAACAAATCAGATTTAGTTATAATACCATTGATATTCTGATGTAATATATTAATATGACTGTATACAATAAGGTCATTATTTATCATATTTACCGATTTACTAATTGATGGTCCATTGTACCTAAAAAAATTAACTGATTATAAAATGCTTTGTTAAAATTAATCAAAACATTATTCAAGCTGCGAGCTAGTTTATATTTCCCTCTATAGTTTAGTTGGTAACCTTTTGTATCGTAGTCTCGCATACCAAAATAGACACTATTAGGTGTTTCCAGCCAAACATGGGAATATTTCTCAAACTTTTTATGTAACATTACATTAAAGCTATTGACAAAATCATTATAGTCTTCAGCATACTTATTTAAGCTATGGAGGATGTCACAGATAACTACGTTTGTATGAGTACAATTTTTGACTGTATATTCCAAAGTACTTATAATTTTATTTAACGGGGTAATGTTATAGTCACTCCCGCCACACATAATTACTACACAATCGCTTCTCTTGAAATCTTTAATTTTTTCTTGTATATTTTGCAATACACGCTGGGTTGTTCCATATTGAATGATATCGGCCGTAAAGTCATAATCGTTCTTTCGAATTTTCGATAAAGGTAGTAGAAGTTCAGCTCCATGAAAATCTGATAAAAGCAACAACCTTGGTTTGTTATTAGTTTTATGGTTTATCGGTGTCTTAACTAACGTCGCTTGTGTTGAATGAGATTCTCTAGGTAAAACAGGTCTTCCCGACATGTCAAGACTACTTTTCTCAGCTATAGTATTGTTTATGTGCTGTTCTAGTTTATTTACTGTCTTCTGCAATGCTTTGGTAGAGTGTTGGATTCGTGAAAGAGTCACTTCCCTGTTTACTGATGCTTCTGATTTCCGTTTACAAACAGTATTTAACTTGAGAGCCTTGCTTAGCTTTATTTGGAGTGTCTTAATTTTATTATTTAAGGTAGATATTTCGTCCTCTAAATTTTTTATTTTATTTTCATAAATTTGAATGTTGTATAAAGTAGGTATTTGTTAGCAGGCCTTATTAATTCAAGGTAAGGTTATACAAGCGGTAAGTTTCTTCATGATATAATCCTATTTAACTGTTTGAACATCAACTGTCATTTACTAACGCATTTGTCAAGAGTTTGTTTCAGGATAATATAAAATGCTGAAAAAAAATTTTTTTTCACAAAAAGATTACTAAAGTGTTTTATGATTACTGAAATGTATCGAAAGCTATCAAAGATAACTATCAGTTTAATTTATAATAGATTCATCAATAGATCGGTTTTATTTAAGCATTTGAAGTTTAAAAAGCGTTGTCTTGACCATAAAAGAAATTTAGAAAATTTCCAAGTCAGCGTGTTTAGATTATTATCGTTATAGTAATGTATATACACAAAAACTAACGAATTCATCAATAGCTGAACAGTGCACGAGCTTATCAGTTCAATTCGTCATTTGACCGCAAGGAGATTTGCGCGGCAGTCTAAGGCGCGGTCAGCAGGAGCGGTTCCACCAATCACGACGCGCCGTAGCTTGTCATTCACCTTTCATACAACATTATGATTAACCCTTAACCGGGCCAGGCAATGTTTTTACTTTTGAATACGAATTGCGGTAGCCCACAGTATTGAAATAAAATTATTTTTTTCTTGGTTAACTTTTATTTTCATTGTGCAATCATTGAAATACTTAAACTACTGTAAAAGTAAGTACAGAGCTACGAGTATTTATGGCTGTGGCTCGTGAACTTAACCGTTGAATTAAAATTTCATTCATAACCAAATGTATATTAAAATCTTTATTTAATTTTAGTATTTATTGTACTACAGCAGTTTATTCATACTATTCATAGTAATAATCTAAGGTCAATGTGGGGAAATCTGGAAATACTTTATTTAAAGTTAGGTTTGATCGAATGAAACAAGGTTATAAAGAGTGTCCCAAAAAGGACGCAAGATTTGAAATTGATGAAAAACACATTTTTTTTCGTTATCGTTAAAATATATTTGTATATAAAATCTTGAAATACATAAAATAGGGTTATTTGTGGAATAATACGTCAGGCAAATGTCCTCCTAGGCTTTGCTGGCACATACGCACTCTTTTGTCAAAATTGTTTATGACCATTTTGCATAGATGCGGCTGAATTTCTCCAATGCAGCGTCGAATTTCCTCTTTTAAAGCATGAGTGGGCTTATTGGCATATACTTTTCGGTTCACTGACTAACCGTCCCGCCGGCAGGTCGTGGCAGGCTCCGGCGCATAGGTATTTAACCGAGGCCGCGCGGGAGAGTTTCATAAGCCTGCCATAATAGTCTAGAGGCAAATTAAACAAAAGTCGTCTCCTTCACGATTTTCGTAGACATCTCTTCTAAATGCCTAAAACGGGTATGGATGTGTTCCTCGTAGTCTCCTGACTACGAATTGACGGGTTTTAGTTTATGGAGGGGGGGGGGGGGGGGGCAAGTCGGTAAAAAGGGGGAGGAGGGCAGATGACGGCCTAACGTCATCGATTATTTTTACTTCTGGAGTCCTATGAGACCGAACGATTCGTATGAGATGTCATTCGAAAGATTCTTAAATGTACTACAATTGTTTATAAATAACCGTAGTCATCACTTTAGTCTTTTACAAAATACTTATTTAACAAAAATATGTTTTTTTTATCGTGCATGTTTGCGTAAATACTGACAAAACATGCTTATAACTCAATAAATTATAACTTTACCACAATTAATGTTATGACAAAATATACGGGAAAACTATGAGCTTTCGTTTTGATAATGATTCATTTGATAAATAACATTTCGCAAATAATCACTGAACAAACAACAATTCGTTTCAACAAGTCATTGCTAAATATGTTCATTTTTATAAATCACTAGCTTTAACCCGCGACTTCGTCTGCGTAAACAATTGTACATCGCATTCTGACAAAATTTCCAATAAATGTGAAACTTCATTAGATGAGGGATTCTGGGATAGACAATAGGTACCTATCCATGTCATCCTCTGACCTGATTCTGCAATTTCTATTAAAATCCGTTCATACACTATAACCCTTTTCCAGACCGCACCAATCCAGAAGATTATTTCCAAAATCGGAAATATATCTTCTAAATTGTTACGTTTTGATCAGTGTTTGTCGCCATTTCTGGTCAAAACGCAGTTCTGATGATGGGGTCTATGAGGAAATGGGGAACTCCTTAAATTTTAAAGGATACCGTGTATAGTTTTTTTTGTGTTTTTATCAACAAATCAAGCAATTTCATTCAAAAAAGTGACATTTGATCAAGTGCATCTGCTGATGATGATCAGAACGGAGTGTTTAGAAATAAAGGAAAAGTAGAAAAATTTACTGCCTCAGGCGGGATTCGAACTCGCGACTCTGGGAGACATCCCATCGCTCTGACCAATTGAGCTACTGAGACTTACATGGTGGCTGTGAATTTTTCCACCAGTCGCGAGTTAAAAATTTCACCTAAGGCAGCGGATTTATCTACTTTTCCTTTTTTTCTAAGCATTGTGGTACCGTCAGCAGACGTTCTGCTTAATACAAAATTGATCAGAACAGAACTCTTCAACAACACATACTTCGTTTGGCGATTTGTCCTCTTCGCTGTGTTTGTTAAGAAAGTTAGATTTTCAAGATAAATTATTGTCTAGCTCGAGTTCTAAGGATGGGAAATGGGATCCATGAAGAATCGAGGGAGCTCTTCAAATGTTAAAAGCATACATACTTACACTTAGTGATTCTAGGATTGGAATCAACAAATCAAACATTTAGGTACATTTAAAGGAGTGATATTTGATGAAGTGGAACTACTGATGATGATCGGAGCGGATCTCTTCAAAGACACATAGTTCACGTTTGGTGATTTGTCTTCTTCACTGTGTTTGTTAAGCAAATTATTTCATTGTATGAAATCTAAGAGTGCACCATCTACAATAATCTTTCACCGGCCTCCCCCGTTGAAGTCGGTTTTTTTTCTTAAAAAATATAATAAGTCAATTAAGTATTCTACTATTCAGGGCAGAGAAAAATCCAAAATCGAATATCATTAAAATCGATTCAGCCGTTCTTGAGTTATAAACGGTGTAACCGACACGATTATGTTTTAAATGTTTATACTTATAGCTATGTCCGCGGTTTCACTCGCGCGTTTCGGTAGGCTTTATCACTTTTCGTTACCCTTAAACAGTCCATTGCTAAAAGTAACGCATTCTACATGTCAAAAACTCAGTTCAGCAGTTTAGCTAAAATCGACGAAGGGCGAAAGCCATGGTCAAGGGAAGTGTGTGAGCAAGAAAATCTGCTGAGCTGAAAGCAGAGCTCCCCGTACAGCTGAACGTCCGAAGCGTCTCAGTAGAAAATGCTTCTCTTATCCAGCGGGATAGAGATCAGTGAGAGAAGTGTCTTATAAGCGAACCGAAGGGATGAAAGCCCAACCGTAGGTGGTTAGGTCTGTAAATGTCGAAAGTTGAGCTCTGCGTAGAGTCGAAGACCCGAAGCGTTCCTGTGTAAAGTGCTTCTACGTGTCTTAAAAGCGAACCAGGAGGCCCGAAATCTCGATAAATAGCGATATTACAGTTTGTTTTTCCTATACTTCCTTCCCTTGTTTTTCCTTTTCCCGTTTGTGACGTAGTGAACACTCAATCAATACCTACTCTTTTTGTTCCCGTCTTAGTCGTTCAAACTAACCATTTTTGGTATGAATAGAAATCGTTCTATTCTTCATTTTATGAGGGGGCCCCCGAGCCCCTGTTCACCCCCTATAAAGTGGTAAACACTACCAATACTCTTATTGCTCCCGTCTTTAACATTCTACCTAACTACTTTTGTTACGAATATACTTTTTTCTCCAGTCTTAAATATTCAACCTAAGTATTTTTTGAATGACTCAATCGGTGTGTTTTTTCTTTGGCTCTGCCCCCCGAGCCCCCTCTTTAACACCTTAAACGTGCTGCACTCCCGGACTCCGGAACTTATTGATCCCGTTTTAAACATTCAACCTCACTATTTCCGATATGAGTACAAATTGTATGTATGCTATTTCTTTGAGCGGGGGGCTGCGCCCCCCAAGCCCCCCTTTTACCGTCTATCAGGTGGAAAACTGTTTTTGCTCCTGTCTTAAACATTCAATCATTTTTGGTATATGTAGCGATAATGCAGTGTACTATTTCTTCATGCGTGGACTCCCCCCCCGAACTCCACTATCAAGCTTATCACGTGGTGAATTCTATCAGTATTCTTTTTGCTTCCGTCTTAAACATTCAACCTCACCATTCCTGATTTGAATATAAGTTATATTGTGTTATATCTTTGAGCGGGGGGCTGCGCCCCCAAAGCCCTCCCTTTTACCGACTATCATGTGGTAAACTCTATAAAAATTTGCTCCCGTCTTAAACACCTGACTTTTGGTATGAATAGCGACAGTGCAGTGTATTTAACCTAAAAATTCTTGGTATTAGTGGAAATAGTTCAGTGTGTAATGTCTTTGTGAGTTAAAGCAAGACGCGTTTTAATCCCGCATATAAATACCAGTATAAATAGCGATCACACAGTATGTAGGTATTTCTCAGGCTTTGCGTGATAAGCTTTGCTTCCGCCTTCGCGCCTTCATCGGTCCGTCGAAGAAGAGCATGAGTTCAAGTTCGGTACCAGCGCTTGCAAAAAAACATGTCTGCAACGCAGCTTCGTTTCCCGAAGACAGAAACTCCGCGAGCCATCTACAGCTTTTCTTTTACATGAATTCTCCAAATAGATTTTTGAGTTAATATTGAAACATTTCCCATCTAGGGCGCATGCCATGAACTTGAGTTGAATTTTGTATGCACCTAAATTACGAAATTTGTGACAATCCTGCGAGAGATAGCGTTGTGGTTCATTTCGCTATGTTTAAATCCTTTTCTTCCAAATAAACCATAATCAATTCGTCAATTGACCTTATCACTCAGTGTATAAATAATTAATAATTACATTTAGCATGCATATTTAAACCCTTCTTTTACCCCCTTAAAACCAAAAAGTTAATATTATTTATGGTCCGGCCAGGAGTTATCAAGCGTGCCCGCCACCCAGTACCTTTTAGCAAGGGCGAACTGGACGAAAACGCTGCATTGGGTATAATAAACTAAGAATAAACCTGTGTAAATGCTGTTTTGCGAGCCACAAAGGCAAGGTTCAGGCTTGGAGACCAAGGGCTGACCCCGACAGAAGGACCCAGAGCCTTCAACGGTCGCTCCTAAATGTGTCAAATCCAAGCAAGGACGCGATTATTTTCATAATAGGTAATTATTTTTAAGTTCTTAAATATGTAGAGGTTCGATCGATTTTAATGCCTTTTGCTACGCCGGTTATGAAGGAAATTTATTACGTAGCATGAAAAGCCGGCACAAACACTTAAAATACTATTATGAGCACCATCTACATTCAGGCCTCTGAGGTGTGAAAAGCGGTAGAAAACAATGCAACCTACAGTTCAGGGGCACTAAAATAATAACGGGAACATAAATTTAATAATCTCTTTACTTTCATTACAATCCGGCCAGCCATAATTGCGTAAAAATATAACACATTAGCATCAGTATGTTTTAATGATTTTTATGTTTAGTAGCTCACTAAAAAATTTGCTACTAAATACTTACAATACATGATACTAAGAATCTGTGGCGGCCTGCTCGACCGCGCGCGGTTGCCTAGCAACGATACACACAACACTACGCAACCGTTGAATCTGAAAGTCGTTCCACAGATTTTCTCAATTTCAGTTATTTTACGGCGTTGTAATTATTGTTAGAAAATAAATTTTAAATACTACGCCTGCGCATTTGTTACTTCTATAAACAACCTGCCGCCCAACTGCTGGTAGGTAACTACAACCTCGACACCTCTCTACCACAAATCTGCTACCAAGTACCAGGAAATAACTTCACATTAGTGTCAACAGATGGCGTTAGGGCGCTGTGCCATATGGTTTTATGAGTTTTAGAGCGATAATATTATAACATTTTATTAAATACTGTAAAATTCCATGCTTATATAGGTTCTAAGCTAAAATGTAATTTATCAATGCATGTAACAATCATTTCTAGCGTATGCATTTCACGTGAAGATCGAGACAGCTACAACGCACTTTCGAAGTTTTTAACGTCATTTGTATATATAGAACTTCTAACTAATTTATATTAGATCTATATATTGCCACTCTCACTAAGGTTGTAGATTTTCTTAACTTATAATATTAGTGGGATTATTAGACAAATATACATTTAGTAACTTCGACGCTTTATAAACATATTGTAAGACAAATTATTATTTAACCAACGATCATTTCGTGAATAAATCGTTTTTAAAATCCGTTATTTTGCAAAATGTCAATAGATAAATTATTGTTTTTTACTGAATATAATAAGCACAATAAATAAATGCAACCTAATTGAGAACTCCCTCCCTTAATTGAAGTCGGTTAATAAGTCGGTTCCGGATAAATTTAGGGACAATAGTAAAATAAGATAAACAAGAATGGCTGACTGACAACTATATTTCTAAGCAAAAATAGCATTTGACACAAGACTAAATATTATAAAAGAATTTCGTTTTCACTGAAATATAAGTAATTCGTGGATATTTTTACTAAAACTAAATGAAAATGGTAATTTTATGTGTAAAAATTGACAATAAAGCCGTGACTGTTTTTTAAAAATAAGTGATTGCGAAGCAATTAAGATAAATGGGTATGTTGACATTACGGGTATTTTACATTTCTATTAACCCCGACATATGTAATATGTAAGTTACTAGAACTGTAAGGTCGCAGTTAATCTACCACGCTCCTCCTCGCTTTGCTCGTCGTCGCATCTATCTGGGCTCTCTCAAATCATAGTTGTCCGTGATAATATTCAACAAAAACAAACTTAACTTTTAAAGTACAAAATATATTTTTAAAATGTTGTACTCGTAAATAATACACGTATAAATGGCATACACACCATGAGATTATTAAACGAAGAATTTAGGAACCAAATAATGCATTTTACTAACGTTTTACCATGCGTTATTTTGTTAATTGCCCTGAATAACAAATGAATAATTTGCCAAATAATGTTTTGTAATATAGTGTTTTTGCAAGAAAATAATTTGTCTTTTGAACTATTTGTGAAACAATAATATATAAAATTATTTATGGGAATCATTGTGAAATGAATATTTTATTTTGTTCGTGAAATGAATATTTTATGAAATGTTGTTTGCCAAATGATTGGCTACCCTATGTAATACTATATAACGGAGTATTGATGAATTTTGTTCAGAATGGGTCACTACGTTTCGTCTTACAATGGCAGCCGACCGTCGTCGTATTTTCATTATTTCTCAGAATCTATTTAACGGATCAATTCGTGATTTGTGTCATTTGAAATTATTTTAAATTTACTGAAATAATCAGTTCTTTGAAGTCTAAGTTGCAAAATTAACCATTTTTTTAGGATTGTAACATATGTATTTACTCTAATACACTGGAAGAAACGGGCATATTTGAAGAAAAGTCATCACCGACATTTCTTCCAAATACCTAAAACTGGTATGGATATATTCCTCATTGTGATGGATGTACATGAATTTGTAGTCATCACTTTAGCCCTATACAAAATATTTGAAAAAGTATGATTTTTTACCGTGCATGTTGGCGTAAGTACTGATAATACATGCTTATAGCTCAATAAATTGTAACTTTACCGCAATTAATGTTATTTTCAAATGTTTTGTTTTGTAAACGACTACATTGATGACTACGGTTATTTATAATCAATTATAGTACATTAAATAATATTTACACACAAATCTTTCGGTTCCATAGGACTCGAGATGTAAATAAATTTCGATGACGGTCGGCCACCATCTTTCCCCCTCCTTTTTTCGACTCGTCCCCTCCTCTTAAAATAAAATTGATCAATTATTCATATCCTGGAGACAAGGAGGACCATATCCATACCCGTTTTAGGTATTTGGAAGAGATATCGACGACTTTTCTGCAAACAAGCCTGTTTCCACCAGTCTATTAGGTAAAAATGTTACGTTTTCAAAAAAAATCTAAAAACTGTTAATTTTACATCTCAGACCTCAATTAACCTATTATAGTAAATTTAAAATGCATTCAAATGATACTCATCAGGATTTGATCCATAAAATAAATTCCGAGCAATAAGGGAACGTACCCAAACTACGTGAGCCGTTTAGGGGGGGGAGGGGGGTCGTCAAAATACTACTCTAGGTCACAGGGGGGAGGGGGGGAGTCTTAGGTTCTGTCACGTAGTCAATAATTATGCTCAAATTTCGCGCTTCTAATTATAGGTTTCCACGCACTTTTGGCGTCACGCGGCCAGTGTCGTGTTAAAAAAGGGCAATAAGTATGTAAAATTATGTTTTTATATGTGAGTTTTACTACGTGACAACTAGGGGGGAGGGAGGGGGTCTTGGCAATTACTACGGATGGTCACCGAGGGGGGGGGGGGTCAAAAACTGAAAAAAATGGGTCACGTAGTTTGGGTACGTTCCCTAATGAAAATACGACGTCGATCGACCACCACACGCTAGTTTTTTGAAAGCTCATACATTTTCCCGTCTACTTTATAATAATACATACTTTATTTATTGAGTTATAAGCATGTTTTATCACTACTTTATCTAAACAGGCACGGTAGAAAATTCATATTTTTTCAAATATTTCGTAAACGACTAATGTGATGACTGCCTCTATTTAGAAACAACTATAGTACTTTAATGGTCTTTCAGATGACATCTCACACAAATTGATCGGCCCGATATGATTGGAGTTGTGAACAAATTTCGATGATGGTCGTCCGCCATCTTTCCCTCACTTTTTTCGTATCCCCCTCCATAAACTAAAACCAGTCAATTCGTATTCTGAAGACCACGGGGAACACATGTATACCAGTTTTAGGTATTTAGAAGAGATGTCGACGACTTTTCTCCAAACAGGCCGATTGCCTCCAGGGGATAAGTTCAGAAAACTTCGAGCGATTGATAAAATCGTTAGAATTTTGATGCAAGTTTTACTATAAAGATAATGAACAGAATGCGCCCACTTGAAAATTTCGGAGATTTCTTATATAGCTATTAGAACGCTTTAAAAATTCAATTGTTCATTAAAAAATAATCTATTGAATAATGTGTTATAAATCAAATCTATTACTCGCCTTCGATAGTTTTTAATATATTTCAGTTAACATATACCACTTAAATTATCTTTTGGAGGAAGTATATTTTTTTTATTTGTTTTAAATTTAAATAAATACGGCCATTGGTAAATCTGTTAGTAAATGTCAGGGTACATTCATATAGTTAAATCCGATAGTCGAATGAAAAGAAATACCACTCGAATTATCTTATCTTGAATTTACGAGTGTCGCAAACAAATACCTATATTATACCTACAGCATCCTCGAAAACAGTTAGAAAAAAATTTTCGCTGTTAGTGCTCATTGTACTCTTACTGATAATAAAATAAAATGGGACTTGTGAGTTATAATTTTTTAAGGCCAAATTTAACGTTCCAGTATCGGCCTATATGAGACATACTTACTCACAGATACCATAGATAAATGAGTAGATAGATTGCTAACTCCATACATAGCAAAACTACTAATTAAATAATGAGTCGTATGGGAGGTATGGTTTAACTCATTTATACTAAGTTTTAAGCACACTTAAATCGTAATACGTATTAAGCTGTAATCTTTTGAATAATAACTTTTAGCAAAGATCGCTTAAAACTTATTACATATACGCATTTAGCCATGTATGGAAAGAACACTCTAGGTACTTAATTCTCTTTGCAGATACGTAAGCGCGCCGATGATCATGGCGCCGCGCGGGCCCGTGAGCGTGATGGCGGTCGGGGCCAGCCAGTTAGTTGCAAACGGCCAGCGTGGCGTAGATGATACCCTGCAGTGCCACAGGTATGAGACATACTCACAGGTACGTGAGCGCGCCGATGATCATGGCGCCGCGCGGGCCCGTGAGCGTGATGGCCGATGGCGCCAGCCAGTTGCACACGGCCAGCGTGGCATATATGATGGCCAGAGAAGTGTAACCGTCGCCAGTGAACGAGGGGTCATCTTGGGCGATACTGTCGAGGATCGTTTTCTGTGGACAAAAACAGGACAATTTATTCGTATATTTAGCAAAATATTTAAATAGGTACTTTTAGTATAGCTTGCCCTTTGTTCAAGACTAATAACCTGTATAACTAGCTTAATAGGTTGATTAGGTTGTCGTGAGTGTCGCGACCAGATAAGCAAGCCGTGCTTGTTTTATATTCTTGGCTTTATTCATAACTACAGTTGATAATTATAAACAATAATATTTAACACTGTCTCTCCCTCATTTAACTAAATAATCGTCTGTCCTTATCTGTCACCTTGACAGTTGTGTTTGTTAGAAACAGACAAAACATAATTTAACTAGGTACATGAGGTTTAAAACACATACATATATGAATAAGCAAGTACATGTGTGTCCCAACTTGTAATGTCAAGGCAATCCGTATACCTATCATATGCCTAAGGTGAATCAGCATACTATTACTAGGTACTAGTATAGTATGTTATGCCTATAGCACTCGTATGTATGGATCATCTAGTGTTTTGAGCATCGTTTAATGACAGTTTAGCCACTTATTACAAGACGAGTTTAAAGGAAACTAGTTCAGTCGCTAAACATTATTTGCTGTTTTGGTTGCTAGGTATATCCTGCTACACAGATAGAAATAATATCTTAATTCAAAACGCAAAACTCTCTTGCACGCCGTTTCTTAAAGAGAGTAATAAATACCTTAGACCAATAAACATGACTTGAGTTAAAAATATCATGATTTTTAAAAGAAGATTTAAAATTATTTAGCTTTATCTTTACCTATTTTTAAAGCGAATAGTAATGATTTGAGTTAAGATAATAATTATTTACGGCAAAAAAGCACCAACATTTTCCTTTAAGAGTTTTATGTGTTTACGTAAGATCGATTAGTTCTTGGTTTGATGTTTTCAATCTACAGCTAAGAGCCAAAGCTAATTCAAAGAAGTAGCACCAAAAGTTAGATTTGAGATTTTTAAGTTTTTAGGCAAGAGATATTAATTTTTGCTTTGATGTTTTCAACTTACAATCAAGAGCCACAGCTATTCCAAAGAAGAAGCACATAATTTTTGCTTTGAAACATTTAAGTCTTGGACGTTAGTTACCCTGCGCATCAATAGATGTCTCTGCGTGTAGGTTAGAACGCGCGGACGTTGGTTCGACGTAACTTCATGACCCTCGGCGCTTTGCCCGGGCTTATTTGAGATTCACAATAGCAATCTCAGCTCGAGTTGATACGATTATAAATTGTGAGTATATAAATAATCATAATTTATATTTGTATCAACTACTTTTAGTTAAACTTCCTTTCTTTGGATTAGTCCCGGGAAACACAGTTTCTGCTACTAGCTTTTTAAGTAGTGCACTGAGACACAAGGCGATTATCACACTGACGACGGATCCGCATGCGGCGCCGGTGTGCGAGCAAGATAGCGCTATACACATGCAGAGCGCTATCTCGCTCGCGCACCGCCCACCGGTGCCGCATGCGGATCCGCGCCAGTGTGATAACCGCCTTAGAAAATGTTATTGTTTGTTTCAAGTAACCGATTTCATACGCCAAGAAATTTTAGATCTTGGTGTGAAAATATCAAATTTTACATCAAGTAACACATGCTCTTGAACTAATGCGCTTTCTTGTTTCCGTGGAGAAATTCAATTCTCAATTTAAATTATGAGTCTTTACCCAAGAAACAAAGTTTCTTGGCGTAAGTTCTTTATGTATTGCACTAAGACACAAAAAGTTCAATTAAAAAAAAATACAATACAAAAACAAAATTCAACCGCTCTTCGTGAGAATATTAAGCTATTTAAAAAAATATATTTTTATATCTCGGATAAAGTATTTAATTTATTAGATTAAGTAATAAACTTTGAAACATTTTATATCTTAAAGCAAGAAATTTTATTTTTTCCTTATATGAGAAACTGGATATCTCTTGATTCAAATAGGTTTCTTTGGTTGAAGAGATTTTTTCTATCTGTGTACGAATCTAAATTTTTTTCGTTGCATGCATATCGCAAACTCAACCTTGTATTGTTAATTTACGAGTATTATCTTGAGTAGGTGGTTACAACCATCCAAAACTATAAAATTCACAAGTTGCACCCAATAAGTATGACACCTACTCAATAAATGCAGCTTTATATCAAATGCCCTATAAAGGAAGATTGTGCAACAGAACTGCCGAATACAATGTCAGTTTTGTGACAGTAGGTAGGTATAATAAAATATACTTACAAGCAGTCGTCGTTAACCTTTCATGGATATCGATTTCGAAACCTGTCTCCAAATCCCTGCTTAAAATTTATCTACCACTGATACTTTGATAGCCAACTTAATTTGGAAATGTACCTACACGTGAGAATATTACCTATAGAGGTACCCATGAGGTGCCTTTACAAATGATTTGAATTGAAAGGCAATAAATAATAGACAACCTTGATTGCATAAAGCTTAACCATGCAAATAAGTCTATAATCATATTCATGAGTTCAAGGCTGGGGAATCCAAACATGTATGATAATTAAGTTGCATGGAGCCTAAAACGGATAAATATAATGTGCATTTTTTATACTATTCGTATATTTCGTCATTTGCAATCTAACGGACTGTTTCTAAAAAGTCCACTAAAACAATAATTAATAATGAATAAGTCGCTTCCGACCGATACTTATGGAGGTCCAAATGGGACGTCTTATTGCTGAGATGATGATGATGAAGCTTTAAAACCTATTAAATAAAAGCCATGCTAATCAGAAGTATCAGATAGTTCAACTGTCAATTTGTCTAGTGTAAGACAGTCAGCAATAAAAGCCTAAGGAAAAGATACAAGACTAATCTCAATGCCAAATAATTCTAAATGTATCACATCTAACTTATCTGGAACATGACATGTTATCGCCACAACCCTTGAAAACGCATCCTCTTGACCTACATCTAAATACATCAAACATATCCTTGAAATTATCGACTTCATAGATAAAGCCTAATTTAGGTATATTGATAGTATGAATGAAATCATAAAATAATATAAACACATGAATCAATTCAATAATTCTGATAAATTAATTGCATAGGTAGGTACTCTCATCTTGGCTATTAATTAATTTATTAGGTGGTATAACGAAACCTTTTGATTATAATATGTTGTTAATTCTCTTAATAGGTCTTTTGTAGTCAAACTCTCTCTCTCTCTCTCTCTCTCTCTCTCTCTTGTGTTTGATGCTTGTCCAGATTAAGTAAAGGAAAACCACCAAACGTACCTATAGTATGTTTGTCAGTTCCGAATCGTTTGTAGGTAGTGAACAACATAAGTAGGATACAATAATTCAATTCATTGACAATTTCATCAATCTTGCCCTTGTGGTGTCAATAATACTTACTCACTTATATAATGTGCGACATCTAGTAATAGTGCTATAAAATAACATTGAATAGTATTATAATACTCTTAATCGTAGTAAGACGAATGCTAATGCTACGCAAAATTAGACACTATCGTGAAACATACCTAACTTATTAGGTACTTACTCTACAATCCGGTGGTAAAGTTAAATATCATTTTTTTATATTAGAAACCGACAAATATTGAGGAACATGGCTCAAAGCGAGGACATGAAAATACCTATATGAACCCTTACTCGCAATTGGCGGATATTCGCGTAAATACTTTAATACGCGCCCTGAATTAGGGTGACAAGATACAAATTTCAAAAGGCCTGACAAAATTCCTGATTTTGGGTCAAAATTCCTGACAAGAGCTTGAGCTCGCGGGATTCGCGTTTTATTTTATTAGCCTCCCCCCCCTAAAAATTTACATCAAAAATCTTGGTGGCTCCACTTCTCAAATCCATCCTTGGGTCCTAAGGAACAATCATGACGAGAGAAATCTCTTGTTCATGAAAAGCCGTATTTTTATGGCTACACCAGTAACTAAAAAGTTCTATGCTCATAAAACTAAATTTTTACATAATATATTTTTTTATTCAAATAAAAGTTTACAGTATATACAATTTTCTCTATTTGTCGAAAATTCCTGACATTTTCCTGTTGCGGCCGCATTCCTGACATAAATTCCTGACATGTCAGGAAAATTCCTGACGTCTGGTCACCCTACCCTGAATGTAGAACGTAGGTACCTACCTAAGTATAAAGCCCGTCACAGACGGAGCTATAATATATATTAACGCTCGGTATCTTACGATATATTTTGCCTACTATTTGACAGACCCCACACAACGGAGCTATAATATATATTAATAGCTCGATATATTACGATATATTTCGGTATATTTTAGGTATATTGCCTTCCTTCTCTGGCGTGACGTACAACCGATATATCTTTCTCTCTTTTCATATCTTTGCCGTGCGGGGTGCCGAGCTATACGATAATATATATCTCGGTATCTTACGGTAGGTATATTAATATAGCTCCGTCTGTGACGGGTAATACTCTAGATAATTATAGCTCCGTCTGTGACGGGCTTAATACTCTAGATATGATATACAAATTTCATAAACCACCGCTGTATAATACTCCAGTGTTTTGCGGCTAGTAACCAACTTGCTTACGCAACTACCCTACCCTAAGCATTAACAAGTTTTCTATTAAATAACACTCTTTGCTCTAAACAACTTGATGCATTTGCAACATTTTTCGCAACTATTTACTAGGTAGGTAACTACCTACTAACTGTGAATCACGAGACCACTTATTTACAATCTCAATCAAACGTTACAATAGTTTCAATTCGCAAATAAGTTATACCATTAGCAACAAGGAACTATTGTAAGTATATTAAAAGCAAACAATAAAGGAAAACTAACCCGCAGTTAACAAACTAAATATACCTACTTACTGATATTACTTAATACATGCCTACTAGAAGATGACCTGTAAACCCCCGCAGCGATGTTACCACAATCAAAATAACCAGCTTCGGCCGCGTAATAAGTATAATACCATTCGAATATACGCGTACAAAAAATGCTGTTGCTCAAGCCTTTGCGACCATCAAAATCTCGGTCGATGATCTCATTGCACATTACATAACAATAAGTTACGGCCGTGTCAATAAACTTGATAATATGACCAACAAAGTGCCGTATAAATAAATTGCAGATAATGTTAAAGTGCATAAACTACGCTACGCTTCTTTTCATTTCGAAACAAACATGAATCGTGTTTTTATGAGGGTTATATTGGAATCATACTTGTTATAACATATGTAAATTGCAAGCGATAGGTATATTTGGAGATTCGGTTCTTTATGTTTTAAGGTGTAGGTATCAGCTTTCTTTGCAATAAGCAATAATTTAGTTTCTCCTCAAGTTGGGAGGTTTGACATATCACATAAAGTGTATAAATAACGCAGGAAAGTCTTACTGAGTACAACATATCTCAGAAGAGATTATATGACGATACTGTAAGACTAGTATTTACAGTTTTTTTTTCACCCTCACCCTAAGACGCATATATAAGTAAAGGATATGGTGGAGAAATTCGCAACCATCAGGTAAGTCTCAGTAGGTAAGTACTTAGCTCAGTTGGTCAGAGCGTTGGGCATGTTTCCCAGAGTCGCGAGTTCGAGTCTCGCCTGAGGCAGTGGATTTTTCTACTTTTCCATTATTTACAGTATGGACTGAATGATTAACCTAATAAAGGCTACATATACATACGAGTTACTGCTATATCGCTAGTTCAATCTTAGCAGTTATTTCTATTTCAATATGCGGAAGCGGGAAAACGAACAAATCATCCGCTCACTGGCCAAACAATGCTTAACCAAAATTACGGTTACGATAGTTTAATTGATTACGCAACGTTCCAGTGCCTATGAACTAGGTATTACGAGCTGTGATACATTCTGGGTAAGTGATTTTGATGATGATAACGGAGCCAGATGGCGTACAATGTTACAGATCGTGAAATGTAACCGTCTTAATTAGTTGACTCCAGTATTAAGAAAAACATCTATAATCGAACGAGCGGAGCGTAAGCGAAGATCGTTCTTACAAACAACAACTGTCACCTGGCTACTGGGACGTCTCGGCATTTGGATGGCTTTTTGATTTAGATAGTTTGTCCGACGATAACTTTAGTAACGATTTTCCGATCTTTATGAAATTTGTTGGGGTTGTAGCAGAGACCAACAAAATTTGCGAGTTCGTATATGAGCTGGATTGAGACGGGGGTTCTGAAATTAGAAGGCCTAAAAAGGTTTTGTAAAGGGGTCCTGTTACATTGGTCATCTTATTTGCTACTTTTACGAGCAAGTATGGTTGACTTTGGTATCAAACGAAAGGTATTGATTAACACTCTCGTCAAATCCTTATTAACTGCTTACTGTTTCATAACAATTAGCAACATAAAATTGATTTCAAAAATATTTTCCATTTTATTTTGATTTTGGTGTAAATATTTTGACAACTGACTTTTTTTTAAATTTATTAGAGCTTTGGCTGCTAGGGCCATCAGCATACTGACATTAACACATTAGTTAGAGAGAGTTACCATAGACGCATAATGATGGTGACCGAAACCTATATAGGTGGTCCACAGATGAGAACGACATGTCAAAGCAACAGAGTGAGAGGCATGTGAGAGGTGGATTTAAATTTAGATGGGACAAAAACTGTCAAATCTGAAGCGATTTCGTCGTGGTAAAATTTTACGCATCAACCGCACAATTTAATATGGACGTTTAGTTTCACCGTGATGGTTAGTTGAGAAAAAAGTACCCGATACCTATTTTTGGTATTTGTAGTAATTCTACTATTGCACATTATTTTATGGCGAAACACAAGATTCGCGAGTTCACGGTTCGGGGCGAACTACTAGTTTTATTAATTTTACAATCTACAATAAAATCTTGTTTAGTTCAAGAGCAAAATTTAAGACAATTTATTTTCTTCAGTATCCATAGCCAAAAGGATGAACCCGACGTCTTGGGACAATTATAGGTAGAGATGGGCGACCAGCCTGTACTCTGGAATGGAATAACACCAAATACTGCCTATTCGATTGACATTAACGTACCATTCAATGTGCGTACGTAGGTATTCTGTAAAAAATATAGTTTACACTTTACAAAACTCATAGGTACCTACAGTAAGCTGGAAAATTGCATCTAGGCACATTATTGACATTATCAATGGATTAATTGATTGCCCATGCAATTTTACAGCGGGGTATAAATGTGGGGAGTCGTCCTTTAGTGCCGCAATTCTAAATAACATGTAACATGTCTAGTAATTTATGCGTAAGGAAGCGAGCGGAAAAGCGGATATAGTGGCCGACGTCAAAACGATGCTACGCTCAGAATACTAATGTTGTGGGAAACGGGGCGATGGGCCCCTTTGTTCTATCGTCTTACTCGTAGGTATTTTAAGTACCTGTAGTAATTCTTAACCGGTGGTCCTTGGAAGCACCACTAAATATAAATTAGTTTTGCTGACACCATAATATGGTCACAGGATTATGCTCGTCTGCCTTAATAACGAACACATCATTTTACTGGCAGTATCCATGGGAATACGATCTTTTAATGTAAATGACCCCAGTAAATCCGGTGATTGCGACAATCCGGCACAGACTCGGCGCGGGAGCTGGATTGTTGAAGGTCCGGATGGGTTCTACAACTCATATTTATAGTGGACTCTCGTCTCCAGTTGTGCTATAAGCAGCGCCAAGTATTGCACAGCCCAGCCGGCATAAATGGCTATGTAGGTACCTACCTATGCATTACGTTAGTAGCACAACTTTTATCTGTTATGAAACACGTCCGTTTGTTTGATAACTTCGTAGGTATTGGTAGTTCACGAAACATTATTTGCAAACGATTTTACATACTTACAAGATGTTTGAACTTCGAAAGATCGGTGCATAATACGTACCCTATCTACCAAAACGGCCAGCAGGCCTACCGCGAACGTAGAAAATAGAATTTCTCTATAAGTATCCCTCTTTATCGCACTTGCAAATACGAGCGAAAGAGATGCAGATAACGAAATTTAAATTTTCAAAGTTACCTACCCTCAAGCCCTCTGGTTGTCGAGCGGACCCTACGCTCCATTGAGCCATGGCAAAATAGCGAAGACAAAAAGCAAAATACCTGTGAGTATGAGCACAGGTTTGAGGAGTCAAATGTGGGTAGGTACAGTAAACGCCAAAAATATGGATACACTTTTGAACCTTATTACAATTGAGTAAGGTGCAAAAGTGTCTACATAATTTTGGCGTTGACTGTACCTAAAATCCGTGTTGCAATGAACGCGAGTAACCTTTCACGAGTACTATTTGATTTGACATTTATAGGACACTGCGTTCATTTCAAGGTCGTCGGTTAAAGCGCCTAGTCGTTGGAATCTGTTCCTTTCTACTCAGTGTTGTTTTACATAAATGAACTACATAGACACATAATAGTCCATTGAATAAAAATTTCTAGAGTGCGTGAGTTAGTAACGTAAGATGTTTCTTCGGAAACATGTCAAGAGTCCCTAGGTAATAAACATACTAAAACCCCGGGACACTAGGAGCCCCGGAGTGGGGGGAGGGGGGGAAAGGGTCCATTTTTTCATTTTTCGCTTAAATCTCAAAAACGGTTCATGTTAGAGAAAAACTTTCAAGGAAAAGTTGAAAGGCCATAAAATTATCTACAAGTTGTACCTAAATCATTTTTTTCTATTCCCAGCCGTTTCTGAGTTACACGCAGTAAAACATGATTTTGGCTCAAACAATTTCCCCATACTAGGTACATACCCATGTTTATCACATCAATCGATCAAAAAATATTTCTTTCTTCCAAAAAACTCAAATGTGCAACTTGTGACCGGTACTGATAGATTGCTCTTAATTAGGTCTATAATTGGTAAAATAAACACATTCCTCCATGGAAGCCTTTAGGAGGAATCGATCGTCAAAATATTATATTAGGGTAGTTTGAGTTACTAAACTTGATCTTTTAATTTTTTTCTTCCAAAAAACTCAAAAGTGCAACTTGTGACCGGTACAAATAGATTGCTCATAATTAGATCTATCATTGATAAAAATACCAGATTCCACCACGGAGGCGTTTACGGGGAATTGAATTTTATTAGGGTAGTTACGATACTTGAACTTTTTATTTTTTTTCTTCCAAAAAGCTCAAAAGTGCAACTTGTGAGCGGTACTGATAGATTGCTCTTAATTAGGTCCTACATTGGTAAAAAAAAAACACATTTCTCCATGGAAGCCTTTAGGAGGAATCGATTGTCAAAATATTATATTAGGGTAGTTACGCAACTTGACCTTCTTATTTTTTTTCTTCCAAAAAGCTCAAAAGTGCAACTTGTGACCGGTACTGATAGATTGCTCTTAATTAGGTCTATCATTGGATTCATTGGTAAAATAAACACATTCCTCCATGGAAGCCTTTAGGAGGAATCGATTGTCAAAATATTATATTAGGGTAGTTTGAGTTACTGAACTTGATCTTTTTATTTTTTTCTTCCAAAAAACTCAAAAGTGCAACTTGTGACCGGTACAGATAGATTGCTCATAATTAGATCTATCATTGATAAAAATACCAGATTCCACCACGGAGGCGTTTACGGGGAATTGAATTTTATTAGGGTAGTTACGATACTTGAACTTTTTATTTTTTTTCTTCCAAAAAGCTCAAAAGTGCAACTTGTGACCGGTACTGATAGATTGCTCTTAATTAGGTCTATCATTGGTAAAAAAAACACATTCCTTCATGGAAGCCTTTAGGAGGAATCGATTGTCAAAATATTATATTAGGGTAGTTACGCAACTTGACCTTTTAATTTTTTTTCTTCCAAAAAGCTCAAAAGTGCAACTTGTGACCGGTACCGATAGATTGCTCATAATTAGGTCTATCATTGATAAAAAAACCAGATTCCACCATGGAGGCGTTTAGGAGGAATTGAATTTTATTAGGGTAGTTACGATACTTGAACTTTTTTTTCCTCTAGTGCCTCTCATATGACATCAATGTCCCAACATTATCCGTTGTTCGGATTTTTTCGATGAAGGTTCACACGTAGCATGGGAAGGGGTCCGCCCTCGTTAAGCTTATGCTAAAACCCCATGCGTCTGCGGGCACCCTAAGTTGGTAAAATAAAAAGTTTTCGAATTTTTCACCTTTCATGGGATGTGGTTCGAAAACGGCTGGGAATAGAAAAAAATTATTTAGGTACAACTTGTAGATAATTTTATGGCCTTTCAACTTTTCCTTGAAAGTTTTTCTCTAACATGTACCGTTTTTGAGATTTAAGCGAAAAATGAAAAAATGGACCCTTTCCCCCCTCCCCCCACTCCGGGGCTCCTCCTAGTGTCCCGGGGTTTTAGTATGTTTATTACCTAGGGACTCTTGACATGTTTCCGAAGAAACATCTTACGTTACTAACTCACGCACTCTATACCCCCCTTGGAGGGACTCATTCAATGGACTATAAAACAAATGTTGACTTCATGTTGACCTGAGAGCCCACTGTGAAGTTCGAAAATTGACAAAAGGTTGGCCCCGTCTCTATCACTCTTGTATACGAAAGAGGGTGATGCAAATAGACGATTCGATGAACAAAGTGGTCACGGTTATAGGCCTGGCGTGTGGGAGGCTCTGTAAGAATAGGGACTTTAGACTTCAGAGCATATGTCGCTCAAGTCATGAAACATTGTATGGTGCATTGGGTGAATTTCGTAAATGATATTATAGCAAAAAATTACTGATTAACCTAATAAACATAAGCAGCTCTAACCTTTACTAAGGCTGTTGGGTAAGTCTTGCTTTTAGGGAGTATGATGTTTCAGTTGCCTTGCAACCATATAACATGGTCTAAACGTCAGTAAGTAAAATAATTGTGCTGGATTAATTAAGTACCACTTTCATGTAAATAAAAGATACTGATTTTCTAAGTTACCACAATGAACCTTTACATTGATTGATAATGGCTTACAACCCGAATCCACTCCATACACATTAGACAGTAGAGGATAATACTTACATGAATTCATTAAAATACAACAATCTAACATAAAAAATATTATTGAAAATTATGAACATTGTAGTTCTAGGAAAATAAAACATATAAATACCAAAAAATATATAATATATACATATAAATAATTATGACCCAAAATTATTTCAAACATTACAAAATAAACTTTAGAAATAATAATAAATTTTTTTAGTCTAGATATAAAATATAAATATATGTATAGGATCTAATTAGATTTGTATGTCTTATAATGCTTATAGACAGGGCACAAAATTTCAAAATCGCTCTCCTTTTCGATGCGACAGGCAAACGATATTACTTTTGGGCAACCGGGCTTTTTACCTGGTTTAGACTTAGCTGTATCCGAATTGCTGGTTGCCTTCAAAGAAAATTTGACCGGAAGTGAGATATTCAAGATGGCGGCCAAAAAAAATACCCATTTTTTACTGTTTCTTAAATAAATCGTAAACCGTGACGCCTACCAAAAAATGTTCTTCTACTTAAGTAATCCACATAAAATTTTCTATTAAAAAGGTTCTATACAGTTTTTTGCTGGGATCAAAGTTTAATGAGATATCGAGGGTATAAGACAGCCATTAAACATATAGACTAATTAGCTTTTTCCCGCGACTTTGTCTGCGTGGGATTAACATTCGCCATAATAAATTTATGAAACACCTTAGTGAAATCTTATAGCAAATATAAATTTAACGTATATACTTTTTTACGTCTACAGTGAGCAACAATTGCATACAAAGTTTCACCCCCCTTTTCACCCCTTAAAAAGATGATTTCAGGGATAAAAACTATTTTATGTCCTTTTCCATAACTCAAACTATCATCATACCAAATTTCATCTAAATCGGTTCAGCGGTTTAAGCGTGAAGAGGTAACAGACACTTTCGCATTTATAATATTAGTATGAAAAAATTGTGCGCATTGAGAAAAAGTTTTAAATTTTTGACCATGGATAGAGTGCCCCACGATGAATATTTTTTACTGTTGGAGGTCCGCAAAATTTTTGGACGTTCACGTCAAAATCCCCTCTGATGTGATTTGAGAGTTTTCCCTCTTCGCAGAACTTTTTTTAAATATAGATTTATATTTTTTTTCTATCAAAAATGAATTGTGCATGTCTGTTTTATACGGAAATGATACCACACAACCCCTAGCAGCCTCAACCAGAGTATTTAAAATATAATTTATCTTTAAACAGTTAGTGTGTCTGTTACCTCTTCACGCTTAAACCGCTGAACCGATTTAGATTAAATTTGGCATGATGATACTTTGAGTTATGGAAAAGGACATGAAATAGTTTTTATCTCAGAAATCATCTTTTGAAAGGGTGAAAAGGGGGGTGAAACTTTGTATGGAATTGTTGCTCACCGTAGACGTAAAAAAGTATGTACGTTAAATTTATATTTGCTATAAGATTTCACTAAGGTGTTTCATAAATGTATTATAGCGAATGTTAATCCCACGCAGACGAAGTCGCGGGAAAAGGGTAATTAGTCTATATTTTTAAGGTCTATCTTATACCCTCGATATCTCATTAAACTTTGATCCCAGCAAAAAACTGTATAGAACCTTTTTTATAGAGAATTTTATGTGAATTATTTAAGTAAAAGAACATTTTTTGGTAGGGGTCACGGTTTACGAGTTATTTAAGAAAAAGTAAAAAATGGGTAATTTTTTTGGCCGCCATCTTGAATATCTCACTTCCGGACAAATTTTATTTGAAGGCAACCGGCGATTCGGATACAGCAGGGTCTAAATCAGGTAAAAAGCCCGGTTGCCCAAAAGTAATATCGTTTGCTTCTCGACATGGATTTTTTGAAAAATGGAACTAGACTATTATACACCATGCAAGTATTTTGAAGTTTTTTTAATAGATGCAATTAGTTAACGATTGGAAAAACGAAAAAGCTTTGTCAATAAATTTTCTGAGCACATTAAATAAGTTGATTTTCCGTTAGTTCCGAGTAAAGCAATATAAAAGTGAAAGTAATTAATTAAAAACAATTATTACTTACCTCTATATTTCCCATTGTTTGAAACGCAGTAAAGACAAACATAAAGCCGAATCCTAACAAAATAACGTTCACGAATCGCCGATCCATCTTGACGGAGTTGCGAGACAATAGATGTAATCAATTTATATTAATTTTAACAAATTATACAGTTTCACCGCGACGCAACACTGGTACACTGCTCTCTCTACGCACCTGCTCGGTTTGCGTTTTCTCGTCAACTATATTATTTCTCTTGACGCTTTAACCGCCTGCATTCTACGCTCCCTACTCCTACGAATGCAATGTCTACATTACAAAAGAGTTTCGCTTGAGTGTCGTATCGTATCGTATCGTAATCATTTATGTAAATAAAAATACTGACTCCGAGGTACTGACAGACGAGACGGTGTATGACAAGTCACTGACACTGACATTCCTGTCCTGAGGACGTTTTGATATTATCCTAAAGTGACAAAAATGAAATTGGTTTTCTTATTTAATTACTTAAATTATTGTTAATTAATGCACACTTCTTAAAAATCATTATAACAAAATATAGATCCTTTAATGTGCTTGTTGTTGTAATCTTTGCTGAAATCGTTGACGTCAGTAACTATCAGACAAATGCTACTTTCGTATAAATTCAAACTGTATCCGAACGCGCACGGGCAATAACAGCATGGCAAATGATATTAAAGTTTCGCTTAGAAATTCGTTATTAATGTAATTATTATAAATTTATAAGTTAATTAAATATATTACCTCATTAAAATAGCTTCCATACCCATAAAAATGTATACCTCGATCATTTTCATGTTACCGCAGCTACATTCCAACGCTGACCACATTATCGTGCATTCGGCCGAATAATCGTGTTGCATCTCTTTCTTATTTTATAGTAAAGATAGAGATATAGCACGAACATTCGGCCGAATGCCCGATAATGTAACCGTATGTGACCGTATCTAAAAGAAAAAATTAAAATGAATACGGGTCATCACACACCTAGCGGTTTTCCTCGCGGAATTAGCGGAAGTAGCGGAAATTTGTCTATGGTAGCGGAAATTTGTCTATGGCTTCCATACAAAATATCTGCTACCATAGACAAATTTCCGCTATCATAGACAAATTTCCGCTACTTCCGCTAATTCCGCGAGGAAAACCGCTAGGTGTGTGGTGACCCTACAACTCTAAGGGTCACAACACACCTAGCGGAATTCCTCGCGGAATTAGCGGAAGTAGCGGAAATTTGTCAATGGTAGCGGAAATTTGTCTATGACTTCTATACAAAAAATCTGCTACCATAGACAAATTTCCGCTACTTCCGCTAATTCCGCTAGGTCTGTTGTGACCCTAAGACAAAATCTAATGTAAATACTATTTTTTACTAATGGCAACATTAAACTAATGTTATTTTATTTTTCTGACGATAGTTGTGATTTATTGCAGATTTTACATATGAAGGAGTGTGTTGTGTATTTAGCTTGAATTAAAACAATGTTGTGCCTTATTGATTAGTGCTTTTGTTTGCCAATCGTGCTTAGTGCTGTAAATTAAGTTTCCTGCCTTCGGGAACCGAGGATGATCTCATTGACGCACTGACGTTTCGTTCCTTACCGAGATCTTGCTTGATCGTTTTATTATTTTTACGATTCACCAAGTCCAATGACCTTGTTAGTAGCTTATAAATAATATCGGCGAAATAAATTATTCAATATGAAGAAGCAGTTTTTTAGGGTTAAGCAACTCGCCGATCAAACATTTTCAAGGTACAGTGTACTTTTTATCTATCACCATTAGATAAGATTCGAGCTCCTTTGTAGAGATGGGTGGCAGTCGCATCACTGATCTTTGTGTCTTCCTCGCTAGCACAAGATAAACAAGATTGTTTTTATTAATTATATACATTTTACATATCAACATAACTCCAGGAAACTTTTGAAGTAGTTGAAGTGATAATGGTTTTGTTTACGCGCAGGGGCGGTAAAGGCGAAGCGCTCACGGATGAGCTACAAACGGCAGATCGGAAAGTGGAGCAATTAAGAAATGCCTTACAACTAGTAAGTAAGAGGCTGGCCACTGGAGCTGGTGGCACTCAGGGGCAGGACCCAGCGGCCCGGGAGAAGCGGCTTAAAAAACTCCCGGAATACATGCTAGGCTTATCAATGTTGGAGGCAAGCAACTATGATGATGATGAGAGTGTCCTGAAACATATCCTATTTGAGTGTGGTAAGTACACTAACTACAATGCCAAGTAATTTGATAACGCCTAGAGAGCCAGTGTCCCTCTATTGTCGCAGAAGTGGCTTGTTGTATAGCCAAGTTGTGATTCATTTCAATGATATCATAGCATTTATTTTTAGATATTTTGGTAATGTTAAAATGTTTCAGTACATAGGAAATTATTCAAATATTTTTTAGGGGTAAATAAAAACCAATATTCACAAAATAAATGTATGTTTTCGGCTATATTGCACCCTAAAATCTGATCACTGGTCATAAATAATTGCAGTAGTAATAAGTTATTTTATACACAATGTTGTTTTGCTACGAAATATGTTATCTTTTTCTCAATGTAAATAAACTGAAATAAACAACTGAACAAATTGAAAAGTCTAAGTAAAAGTTAATTTTTTTTAACATTCAATTGTAATTTATTTGGCTGTACCTATTTTATAGGTAAAACAGAAAAATATCTAGCAAATGAAATAGCGGAACATGAAGTTAAAGTTGAGCAACTAGTGATCGCCCCACTGTCAACAATCAGCGACCATGATCTCCCAGCCATCCTGAAGACGAAGAAGCATCTCAGCAAGCTTATAAGTGAAAAGGAATCGGCAGCTCATAAATATCACGTAAGATTTACAATACAAAATATAACTATTTCACTTACGTCTTTTTAGTCACTACATCACTTTTTAAATGTAAGATAAACTTATCTTTTGACATAATCTATGACAGGAGTGTATGAAAACAAGTCTATCATTATTTGGCTTATTGATAATGATTGAAGGGTTATTAATGCCTTTCTTAACTGGTTTTTTGGAATGATTATCAGTTGTAGTAATACATATGATTCTTGTATTAACTAAGTTAATCAAAGAGGATTCCGGACCTTCTTATCATTGTTTGTTGTATTTAAATATATTTTATTTGTTTTCGATGGTATCATTGCATGTTTAATTTTATTGCAAAGGAATTTAAATAATTTTTAAGCCTAATTAATTGATATATTCTTTATTTTCTTTAAATTTCAATTAAAGGAAAATCATTTTGATATCTTGAAAATAAACATTATTTTCTGAGTAATTTAGTCTGAATTTTGTGTGCTGATAGGTATTATGTATGGAGTTGCAGGATAGCATGAGGCTAAAGTTATTTTAATTCTGTTACTATAATGTTGTATCAACTTTTTTTCATTTTTCCTAATAAGTTATAATTCAAACATAATTGTAATTTGTAAACTTGTGGTATGGACTATACCTAAGTACTGTACATTATTAATGTTTGGCTAATTTTCACTTTTGCTATAGACTGCTACTTAGATGGGTATTGTTATGTTTTTTTTAAGTGCTTTCTGGCAGAACGTAATTTTATTTATATTTTCAGCGAGCAAGAGAAGAGAACCCAGCTAAACTTAGTGCAGCGAGAGAGGAATTAGAGGAAATCGGCATCAAAGTGGAGTCGGCCAGGGACAGTCTGGCTGCGGAGATGTTTAGTCTAGTCGCCAAAGAAGCGGAGATGGCCCATATATTGCTACAGTATGTGAAGCTGCAGCGGGCATACCATGAGTCGGCGCTGCATTCCTTACAAGACACCGTTCCAGAGCTGGAGAGGTTTATAAGTAAGTGGAATTTTCATATAGACGTTTTTATGGCTAAATTTGCCAAGCAGATCCTAATTTTAGATTTAATTAGAGCATCTGTTTTTAACAGTGAATTCAAAACCTACCCAATTTATGAATAAAGACTTGTCAGTATTCAGAATGTCAAATTGAGACATTTCTTTCTGTTAGATGGATACAATTTTGCACAGAATCACTATGTCGTGTCGTATGAATGTGATAGTATGTTCCTGCATATAATATTACATTCATTTAGGGAACATTTCTTGAACATTCTCTGAGAATAGTGCATATTTCCTTTAGCCAGCAGGAAATACCAACAATATTTTTAAAACATTGAACTTGTGTATACAGATTAAGCTTTTAACAAATGTCATTAACAAAGTTATTGTTTATTCAATTTAATTGCACCTTAATTAGGTTGAAAACACAAAACAGATTAAGTACCTATTTGTCTTGAGATATATCGGTACCATTAATATCACGATAAATAGTAGATGTTCCACCGCCGACGAGAGTTACCGCCCGAAGCTAACCAGCTTTGAGCAAGTCTTTATTTGCAGGCGACTGTTTTCACTCGGAAAAACTCGTTTGCCGCATTTAGCTGATCGTCGGCGGTGGGACAGCTGCCTCAAGGTCATTCCTGATAAGGAACGTGAAACCAATGTCATGTCACAGCCCTATCATTACTATGTAGTGATAAAAGGTTCCTCTCGCCTGTTTATTTTATTTATTCGTATTCAACACGTATGCTGATTCACGCACACGAAAATCCTATTAGAATACAATCATTCAGACTTCCGTTCCGGTAGGTACCTACATATCTAATACGTAACAACACTCAGGTCATTGCTATAAGGAAATGGAATTTTTTGAACATATCCAATATTCTAGGTTTTAATGTAAACGCACTTGTACAGTCGCCATCAGATATATCGGAGCGTCCAAGGTGGTCACAAATATCTGAATAACGACTCAATTTAGAGGCGATAAAGTGCATGTTCAGATATTTTTAAGTACCCTGGTCGCTCCGATATATTTGATGGCGACTGTACTTACACACTTCATAAAGGTACCCACTGTAAAAGAAGTAAGTTATAGATCAGTTTATTATATGTTACGTACTGTACTGTGGTATGTACAGTCAACACCAAAAGGATGTATCCAATTTTGAACCTTATTACAACTTGTAAGGTGCAAAAGTGTGTACACATTTTTTACGTTGACTGTACCTCGCTACAGATTACCTACATAATATTAAAACCCATGGATTATAATTGTTTTTAAATGTTGGAACCAAACAAACGTTCTTGGAACCAAACAAGCGTTGTTTTGGGCGTTTGTCCTCATTCGTAATATCAGAGTGTATTCTTTGTTGTTTATTATAAACACTGCAATCACTTGCAGGCCCAAATAATATTAGATAATAAAGATTACCAAACACGTTATCAGTCACGCAAAGGCGTACTAACGGTGAGTCACACGACTTTAAATGGCTGTGCGAGCAACATCAATTGTTCCGTACCGTAATTAGTGTAATGGTCTTCGCAGATGATCTATTTTCTACAGTGATGACAAACACGATATGATTGTCATGGCGATTATCCGAGACAGTGTGCTTTCGTTTAAGGCCATTCCTCGATTCGGACAACGCTGTTAAAGTTCAGACTTTTTGACTACCTAGTCTAGCCATAAGTTCTGTTACTTGTGAAAATAATCATATTTCTTTGACGGTTCAACTAATTTACAAAAATGGTATATCTATTTATAGATAAATTAATTTAGTTTTTAAATGATATATTTTTATCTAGAAATGTCCACATATGGCTTTAACATTTGCTTTTTAACGATTTGTTTCGTACCTGTTAATTCACGCACCTTCTTTATTGGAAAAAAATCTACCCTGCCGTCAAGGTTGTTTTTAGAGAATCAATATTTATGTGGTGTTTAGAACAGACCATGTCCTCTAACACCGACCACAATTAATTGTCCAGGGAATTTAGGTAAGTGCTGGAAAGGGGCCAATCAGCATACTGAGAAGAACAAAGAAAATTACTTTTCAGGTAAGACTGGGTGGAGTGAGCTATTTGAAGTGAGGCCGAATTCTCCTGAAAAGCCTAAAGCATATTTTTGTATATTGTCCTGTTAACAGGTTTTACCATAGTATTTTAAAGCTCATTTTGATACAGTTTGACTGAAATTTTCAGTCGCTAAACAAGCCTGTACGGAAAAATGGATTTTAGAGACACCTTGATATGACGCATCTTACTAAATCATGAGCTATGCTGGATAATGACGTTGCTGAAGCGTGTATACTATAGTTTAAGCTTCTCGAGTGTTGTGTGCTTACATTTATATATTTCGTTTGTTGTATTGCTGTATGACATTTAAAATATTTAAAGGCAACTGTAGTAAATTCCCCCATAAAAACGGTGCGTGAATTTTACCATTGAAAAGCTGATGATTAAAGGCTTGTATTAAAACCAACATTGGAAGTTTCGGACAAAGGATATATTACTTAAGAGCTTTATTTTATTACCTATTCATAAATATATGATTATTGTAATCAAATTACATTACATTGAAAATTATTTACGTTTTTGTTTGTAACAGAACTTATGGCTAGACTAGGTAAACTAAGATAAATAAGCGAATCTATAAAGTTTTGTAAAATTTTGCTTCTGTGTTCTAGATAAACCAAAATACCATATGTTTTACTTACTTATATTGCTTTATCTCTTATAGTTTACGTAAGCTAAAAAAAATAAGGGGAAAAAGGACCCAACTTAGGATTTTTTTTCTATCGAGGCAACTTTCAGCAATCGTGTTTCGGCTTGTGCCAAAAACAAGAGTATATAGTCTAATAATATATACCCGAAAATAAATTCAGTCCCTTTTCCCGTTTAGTCACTAGAGCGTTTGAAAAAATCTATAATTTTTAACACATTTTTTTCGACACGTTTTATCCTGTGTTGTTTTTTTTTAAAGCCGCCCACTTGGCGATCTTATGAATTTTACAAATAAAAACCAGTGCCAATAAAAACCAAGTGCGTGTCAGACCACGCATAATGGAGGGTTCCGTACCTACTATCAAAAAAAGTAACATAAGATCGTACCTGCCTATGAAATAAGTTTTTGTACTCAATTTTCTCATATTTTTTTGGATCTCTGGTCCAAAAATTACAGGGGGGAGACACAACTTTTTCGACTCTCGTGGTGATTGATTTTAAGTAGCGGCATACAAAATACATCTTATGTTAAAATTTCATCAAGATACGTCTTGTGTGTGACATACGGACGGACGGACAGACGGACATGACGAATAGACCTAAAGGCGATTTAAGGCGCGCAATCACTTTCCATTCGCTTTATAGATAAACATTGACTCACTTTCAGAACATGAGGAATGGAAAATACATATTTCGTTTTAAACTCAATGTATGGCTATATGATCATAAGTAATTGGCAAATATTTTTAATCCATTAGCAACATTTGTACAATGGGCCGAGGCAGATATCCAATGAACGTTAATTCTTTTGCAGATGACAGTGCTGTAAAACGTGTATTCGGGTACCCTCTCGAAGACCACCTGCGGGTAACTGGCAGAACGATAGCCTTCCCCATAGAGCTGTGCGTGTGCACGCTGCACGAGCTGGCACTCAACGAGGAGGGCTTGTTTCGGATAGCGGGCGGTATGTATGACACATTGTACCTGATAGATCACCTGCGGGTAACCGGCAGAACGATAGCCTTCCGCATAGAGTTGTGTACGTTTGACTATCTGCAGGTAAAACTCCGCTATTCTTTATACCACCTTATAATTATCAAACACTTAACTCTTATCATATTTCATATATTATTCGAATAAAATATTATTCGATAGAAGCACGGATAAGTTCTCATTATAAAGACACTCTTTATCCGATTAGGTGACGACTGGTGTTGCAACCGCATGCGGCGACGGTGTGCAGGCGCTATACACATGCAGCGCACTATCTCGCTCGCGCACCGGCGCCGCATGTGAAAACCGCAGCAGTGTGAAAGCTGCCTTAGTTTAAAGCTTATTATTATCTGTTTTAATATAGAATACGATTATCATGGATGATATGCAGGAAGTGTTGAATTACTGAGGTTAGGGTAAAGTTCAGTATGCAGTAGTCTTTCTAATCACATACTTACGTATATACCCTGGACATATAATATACCACAGGCACTTTTTCCACTCAGTTCCTATTGGCACAATTAATTGACTGTTATATTTCTTTTTAAAAGGTACCTCAAAGGTAAAAAGGATGAAGTTGTCCCTCGACGCGGGCCTGTTCAACGTGCCGCTACCGCCCGACTACCGCGACATGCACGTGGTGGCCTCCGTGCTCAAGTCCTACCTGCGCGAGCTGCCCGAGCCGCTGCTCACCTACCGCCTCTACGAGCACTTCCTCGCCGCCTCGAGGCAGCCTTCCGAAACCGCTAGACTCAACACCCTGTGGGAAGCCATACATCTCCTCCCCGAAGCTAACTTCCACAACCTCAGGTATCTAATCAAGTTCCTGTCCACTCTCACCCAGAATCAGGCCACCAACAAAATGACACCCTCCAACTTGGCCATTGTAATCGCGCCGAATCTCCTATGGGGCGCGCACGAGAACAGCGCCTTTGACATGAACGTCACCACTGCAGTCAACTGCGTCGTCGAGCTCCTGATTAAACACGCCGACTGGTTCTTCAATGAGGAGATCAATTTTTTCATCTCATTCACCAAGGAGGACCTTCTTCCTGACCAGTGCGAGTACGGGTTCACTCCCGGCTTCGGACCCGGCTTTCCGCAGACCGCGGCGCTGCAGGAGCACTCCAACGGAGACTACAGCAGCATGAGCCGCTCAATGCTCGAATACGAGCGGCGCGGCGAGCCCGGTCGCCACTCGCGCAGCAACAGTCACGACACCAGCCTCATCTTACTCGAGAACGATATCAAGAAGGCTCAGTCGAACAGCTCCCTCTCCGACCAGTCTAGTCCCCCGCTCGGCAGCCCCAAACCTATCATGAGGAGAAAAAATAAACCGCTAGCTCCCGTCCCGCCCAACTTCACCCCGGACAAAAATAAAAAGCCCGAAGCGCAGCCGGAGCCCCCGAAGGAGGCGGACAAACCGGCGAAACCTCCGCGGCCGGTCATATCCGACAGCGGAAAAGTCATCTCGGGCGTGCAGACGATCAACCGATCCACTTATAGGCAGAGCAAAGCGCTAAAGGACGAGGCCCGAGGCAGCCGGGAAAATCTGTTCGAAGCGAGACGGCAGAGCCTAGAAGTGGAAAAGGATAAATTCGAAAGCATAAAAGCGTTAGAGGATAAGGCCGATTCAACTCTAGTCGTAAAAAATGTGACCGCGCAGACGGGAGTAGTGAGCAGGATGAAGGTGACGGACGGCATCAGCGGGCCCGCGTCGCTCGGCGGCCCCGCGCGCCCCGCCGCCAAGCCCGCCGGCCAGCCCCCGCCGCGCCCCGTCGCCGCGCCGCGCACCCTCCTCCCGGCCCTCGACCCCGAGCCCGAGGTGCAGCTGCGCAACAAGCCGGCCGTGCCCGAGCGCCCCGCCACGCTGCGCCCGCAGAGCTTCCGCGGCGGCCGCGGCTCCAGCGACTCCGACGTCACGCCCACCGTGCTCGAGCGCACGCACATCTACAGCGTCGACAGGCAGCAGCCCACCGTCATCCAGGTGGGGCCGGCCGACGACGAGGGCGCGCGCGTCACCGTGCAGCGCACGCACAGCTCGGGCGGCAAGGACGCCGAGCTGGACGAGCACAAGGCGCTGAGCAGCGCCACGCGGCAGCTGTCGCAGTCGGAGGGCAGCATCACGGAGGCGCCGCTGTCGCCGCGCGCGCGCCCGCCGCGGCCGCAGGTGCCGGCGCCGCCGCCGCCCGTGGCCGCGCCGGCCCCGGCCCCGGCGCCGGCGCCGCTCGCCACGCACGAGAGCACGGACCTGTAGCGGCTGCGCCGAGCGCCGGCACCTATGTCATCAGTATTACGCGCCCCCGACTTGGCCTTGACGCGGTTGGCGTCGAGATCGACTCGCGCTCGGCACATCTTTAAATGAGGATAAACGCGCAAAGTTACGCCCAGATGGCGCTATCGTTTAACAAATTATCACGAGATTGTATCATTGGTTAAGTCAAATCCATGGACCATAGAAAAAAGTCTTGTCTCTGCGGACTTTTGTTTGGTTCCAGTTTGAAACCAATAATTATGTGGGTTTTCGAGCTCATTGATAAAATGTCATGACAGATTAGTATTAGTAGCCGGTGCTTCCGACTTGAGGAACCTCTCCCGATTCGAGCGCGTTGATCCGTGGGTTTAGATTGTTAGGCGCCCTGTCGCTTCGGCGAGCCCGATAATATTTTCTCTCTTGTCAAGTCTTCATATCTAAAATAAGGCTTTAGAAAATCGAACGAGACTGAAGAGTTTTATACTGTTTATTATGCAATTTACGTCATATTTAATAATCAATAGTTACTTCTAGGGCACGAGTTAGTAGCTAGCTATAAACCCGGTTTTCATAATTCTGTCTTGTGTCAACATATTTTTATACAGATTTGATAAAAGTCACAGGACAAAAATTATAACTTGCGAATATCAAAATTGTTGTCACTTGCCCTAGAAGTACACTTTAATCATAATGGAATTATAAGACAAACTGGCTAAGTCAACGTGTTAAACAAACTGCCAGGATGGTTAGATAAACAAATTATCACATTGTTAACATGGTGCATAAAGCGGGTCGCTAACGTGATGTGACGAAAATGAATAAACAGTTTTGTTTTGTAGCCTTCAGTAATTTTCATCTCACATACTCGTAGCCAGCTTATGAACTTGCTTTCTATCACATCACATAACCGATGTTCCCGAATGGAACATCACAATTTGCCTTCATTTTATATGATGATAAAATGATTGTACAAGTTATAGTCGTTTTCTGCATTTTGCATATAATTATCAATCTGCCTTTTATCTGTCGAGTAATCGAGTTATTTATTTTTGTACCGTATTATAAGGCATTTGTGATTTACATACAAGACATATATTGGAACGTAAATAAAGCTTGCACGCGTAATTTAAGTACATACTGGAGTTATCGTAGCGTTATATATAAATTAACTCGAGCAATATTCCAAAAAGACATATTTGACATTGTCAATTTTTAGCTTTGTATGCTTTTGGTGACATTAAGTAGTATTATGAAGCTGTATACAGATTTCTTCAGAGCCTATACAATTTATATTGTTTGACTTCAGTATTAACTGTTTTAATATCTCCCCCTAAACGTCAAATGTTTAAAAAAACGCCATGTTTTGCACGTTATTATGAGCTTTAGCGAAATTTTATTAAATTAAATTTTCTAGGAAATAATTATACTCACTCTGTATTTTGCATAGACTCTGCAAATCTGTCCTCAGCATATTTTGTACAATATTAAATGTTGCAATTGATCGTTGTGATATTAGAAAAATTATCCACCCAGGCGGGTGCACAAACGTACACATTTTGACGATTAGCCATATTTATGATATTTATCTTATCAGTAATACGACAGCAGTGCACGACTCATGTCCCTATAAGAACGTAACTGCATTTAGTAAACTCAGTTGCGATTTTGAAGGCCTTTATGGACGGATCACGATTTTGATTAATGTCTTCTGCTTATCTACAATACAGTCATACAAGGGCGGGAGGCAGCCATCTACTAAGTGAGATGGTAATACTTATCCATATTACTTTCCTGCTCTTGCATGATAGCAGGATCACAAGTACTAGGTTTAAGCGTCGAGAAGAGTAGGGTAGATGGTATTAGTCAAAACATTGATCGTCTGTGGAGGTCTAGCAGGTTTTTGTTCAACCACTGTGTCAGTAAATTTTTACATTATTTTTTAGGATTAAGTATGTTATGTAGTATTTACGACGTTTTATGTGATATGCATTTTATTATTATACTGCAAGTATACAAGCTTCTGTTGTAAGTAATACTAATAAGGATATGCTGAAAGAAAATTTCAAATAGATTTGTTGTTTTATTTTATGTTTGCCATTTGACGATGTAGTGGTTTCTTTTGCCAACTCTGAGGAGTGATACGAGGTTGGGGAGTATGTGCGCGGACTGCGTGATCACTTCGTCTATTTTCTTGACTCGGGTGTGGTTGATGTAGAAACCGCCGGCTTGGATTATTCGTATCGCGTCACCTGCAATTAAGGAAACTTGAATTAAAATAGTCTGTTGCTCTAGGTATTTGAATATAGAAACAAAAAACTTCTAAACTAAGTGCACGAAGTTCGCAATACCTGCGGGCTTACCGCCGAACTTCGAAATTCGTTATCACCGTCTCTAACGCTCTTGCATGTTCGATGAACGAAGTGGTTCGCGGTTATAGACCTGGTAACTGGTGGCATCGTTGGACTAATGACAGTCACATGTAGCTACAGAGAATCTTACAACACTATTGCTACTAAGCAGAAACGTATGCTAACGAAATTTGTGAAAAAAATGGAAAAATTTACCGCATCGGGCAAGATTCGAACTTGCGACCCTTCGAAACACCGGTACGATCGCTAAGCTATCGACTCTTACTCGACCGTTGCTGAAAATTTCCATTTTTCTTTCAATAATAAAATTGACTTGTTAACAACTCACTGTCAGTTGGAAAGCAGCCAGCCTTTATCCCTAGGTCCAGCACCGTGACGCCGGGAGACAGCAGCAGGTGCACCACTGGCGCCCCCTGGAACACCTGCTCCAGCTCCGTGGAGCTGAGCGTGACCAGGGACTTCACGTCTTTGCTGTAGATAGCTTCGGTCGCTCGCTGCGCACGCTCTAGTCCTTCCTCTGAAAATGTAAAGGCAATGCTCACAAGTTGATATAAGTACGAGTCTTTCAGTTGTGAAATACCAAACGTGTCTCATCTCATCTTTATATGGATGGAGAGAAAACACAGATAACCCTTTCGTCGCCACTCACGCGCAACTTTTTCATAATGCGCCATAGTAAACCTTAAATGATTGCGTGAAGGTTCATTTTAAACTTTAACCATGAGCAACCTAGCCTTTTTTGACGGCGAATGGGTTAATTAAGGAATGCAGTACTGGGATACTAGGATCCCGCATGTAGTACGCGGGATTGTGGAGAGGATTCGTTCGTGGTAGTCGTATCGTAGGCCTCATACAGCGGGTGCGCGCCTTAATACTGGCGATGGCGTAATATCTTCGCGGAACCTAGATGCCACACGCGGAAGAGAATTTCTCCCGCGGGGGCTTATTTCTTTTGCCAGTAATTAGTGAACTTGTAATTACGACGTTACGCAAAGATTGTACCATCTGGTTCATAATTGCATACCCAATTTATGAATGAAGTCATTGATAAATTGGGTATGGAATTACGAACCCGATGGTACATTAAATCTTATTTGTTTGGGTTAAGTATTTAAAAAAATATTTATTTACATGAAGAAGTATTTTTTCGAACGAGCG